>CM060902.1:976863818-986863818 GCA_030737815.1 Allium fistulosum
GATGATTGACCACTATCCTTTTCTCTAGATGGCTGATTTAATTGCTGTAAAAACAATGTCAGAGTATGAATCACAAAAGAGAACAATATTCGACTTACAAAACCGCTTAGCTGACAAAGAGTATCAAATCCTTGAGGCTGAAAAACTACGTAAAGAAATACAAAACACCATACCGGTATCCATTCTATTTTAAATTAGTATTAAAGTCTTGGCAGGGCGTCAAATATTGAAAATTTGGTTTTTTGCAAGAATTAAAAGGCAACATACGAGTCTTTAGCAAAGTTCGTCCTATTTTGTCTAACGGTGATTCTAATGGTACATATGGCACAGTTGTCTCATATCCTACATCTACTAAACTCCTTGGTCGTGGGATTGAATTAATGTACAATGGTAAATAGGAGTATAAACCATGCTTTTTTCCTATATATAATCGCTTAGTCATTTTTCCCAATGCGATGTCTATGATTATGATATAAAATATACATGCTTTTCTTTTTTGTTATCAGCTAAAACAATTCTGTTCACTTTTGATAAAACAATTCCGTTCACTTTTCTGAAGGAGGGTTATATAAGATTTGTGCTATTGAGCGAACTGCAACAAGAATTTTGCTGAAGGAGAACTTAGGTTGTGATAAAGGAGAATTATACTGCCGTTTGAACGACCTACAAGTGGACTTATATATGGTTTGTGCTTAAGCAGTAGAACTAGGCTAAGGACGTGAGCTGGAGCTGGCAGCAGTAAAACTAAAATAAGCTAAGGTCTGTGCAGCAGTGAACTGCTGAGGTGAAACAAGCGAGCAGTGCAATAGTGGGCAGACAAGAGATTTGTGATGGCCTTTTGGTTAACTTTACTAGCCAACTGAAGTGATTAGGGGGACTGCTGCAATGATATTTTGGGGACTGCTGCAATGCACGGGTAAAGGGACTGAATATATGTAGTTAGTATGTTATACTTTATAAAAGTTATGGAAAAAGCTTTGTTATGTTGTTAAATTCATGTACACACCCACCCAAATGTCTGTAATTTTGTGCCATGACAATTGGGATATCGGTACTTGGGGAAGTTCAATTATGAACAATAAACTTCAAAATCCACTCTTCAATGTTACAAAATGTATTATTTTACCATGATATTTTCTGTTCATTTTTCCCTTTACATTTCACAAGAAGTTCCCTATTATACTACAGATTATGCGCTAAACCCATTTTCATATATTATAATGTAGGAATGTTAATACAGGACTGTGCGAGCACTGCTCAAAATTTTGGACTTGGACATCACATACCATCGTACTACCACTGCTCAGAGCGGGTAACTTTGTACCTTGGACGTAGGGACAAAAGCTTGGGAGAACCAGTCAGTGGTCATGAATGTTTGATGCGCAGAGTGGGTTTGTGGCACAAGGACATTCAATTTCCATTGGCGTTACTGTAAAAAATAATAATCTTATTGTTATGTATATAATTTTATTAATTTGTCTCTGTTGTGTCAAATGAACAAAATCATTCATTTTGGTAACATATGCCTTTTTGCTTGAAATATATTCGTACGAGAGTTATGTTGTCTATGTGTACAAGTTGGTAATAAGAATAACTAGGATTTCTCACAGCTAAAGATATAAAGTATAATTATAGTGATTGAATAAGTCAAAATGTCATGGGGCGGTAATTGTAATTGATAGACTAAAGTACGATGTAAAAATACAAATGCCAATAGATAAGTTATCTTCGGTATATGGCCTCGGTGGATATTTCCAATGAATATGAAATCCAACTAAAATCACATAAATTGAAAGTACGATATTTTGTAACTGCAGAATACTAAAAAAAATATCCTATTAGTATTTTTTCCCCATCAATTACTTGAAATTTGACAGTTTAAAGAAATGATGTTATATTTTGATACTAATTATATCATGAAAATAACCCATAAAATTCGATCAATTTTGTGCATGTGATAGCAAATTTTGCTATGTGTTTGGTTTACCATTTTTTAGTATCTTACTGCGTCACTAAGTTGTTCCCACTTTCTCATTTAAGTGCTGGAGCAAGCTTCCATGTAAAGACCACTCAATTATAATAATAAAGTTCTATGCTTCAGATTTGACTAAAATTCATTTATCAAAAAGTTGAAATGTTACAACGATCATATTAATACATGATAATAAACGTTTTGGATATATTAACTTGCCAAAATTTTTTATTAACAAAACATATTTCTTCTTTCGTGGTAATTCATTTATTACATATTATTAAAAATACTTGACTGTGTCTGTAAATACTTGACTGACACACCTCCAACTACTCCAACTCACTTTCGGTTCACATAAAAAATCCCTTATAAAACGTTTTTTACTCCGCCATCAACTTACTACTGATGCCGGTCTCAAGCCCGAAACAAGGAGGAGAGAAAACGATTACGACAACTACACTTACTACCTTCAATGTACTATCAAATAGTTTTTTAGCTCCAATAAGTCATTTTGTTTCCCTCTCCTCA
Source organism: Allium fistulosum (assembly GCA_030737815.1). Classification (NCBI taxonomy): domain Eukaryota; kingdom Viridiplantae; phylum Streptophyta; class Magnoliopsida; order Asparagales; family Amaryllidaceae; genus Allium; species Allium fistulosum. The sequence continues at coordinate 976,866,319 of CM060902.1, forward strand.
CAAACTGCAATCATATCTATCTCCGCTCACCTACTATATCTAACGAAGAACATATTCTATTTTCGTTACAAATCAAAATTATTCTCTACGGTTTGCATGAACATGCGTTAATAATTCGTTACACCATATGTATATTACTTTTCTTTCTATCCACACAATGTCAGTCTGATATAACGCTTTTTCCCACGTTCGATACACATTTTATACGTCCACGTCCATCGACTGTAGATTCATTCTGCATGTCAATATCCAAAATATTCAACTCAAATACGTGCACGTCACACTCATTTTATCGCATTCAACAACCCTCGCAGTCATTGTTTCTTAACACCAGTTCCTACTGCGCACGTGCATCGCACGTGCCAAACTACTCGTATATATATATATATATTATTTAAATTACAAAACGTCTCGATTTCGTAGCCTAAAATCTCGACCTTCTATCGAGGCATGCCGCTAGTCATTTATAATGTTATATCCCTATTCCGAACGCAATGAAAAAGGTTTCGAGTCCAAATTCGATCGTATGGAGAAGATAGCTTTCTGGACCCAATTATTATATTGAATTTTCGATATAAATTTCAGCGCGTTTATAGCCCGTACGGCCAAACGATAATTCCAAACACTACGAAATTTGAAATCCGATAATAATATACTATTATGAATCCAATGGAACTGGTTTCGTCAAATTCCGAGACTGTGCCTCGGAAGGCTATTTTTAAATGTAAATTTAAACGATATATTTTTAAAACTGAACAAATCAATTTTAAATTCAGTTTAAAAAGATTTTATTATCTTCAATATTATTAATATAATTTTATAAGCCTTTAAATTATTTTTATCAAGCTTAAAACTCAAGATTCACTAATTTACCCAATATTCGATTATAAAATTAAATAACTAAATTATCCAATAAATCATTTTATTTGAAATTCAAGTTAAAAATCAACTTTTAAATATTTAAAATCAATTAAATATTCCAATTTCAAATAACCAAAATTCTGGATCGTTACATAAAATGGAAGTGTGATGGCCCGGACTCTCCTATCTTTCGGAGGTCTTTCTCTAGTCCTGGACACTCCTATCTTTCGCTCCACCCTCCTTGATAGGTTAATTTCTATATGCTTAGTTAAAGTTTTAAAACTAGCTCAGCTAAGTCCAACGTTGGTGCCGCTCATCACTTTCTAGGCTCCTGCCGAAGCCGCTCCTTTGGCCTTGCCGAGACCTATAGATGCTATAGTTTTCACGTTCTCCATCTTCTATCCTTTATTCTTATTCTTACTGTCAATTTAAAAAATGATTTTAACATAAAAAGTTTAAAACGACTTTTTTTATTTTTGTTTCCCTTTTTTGAATATATCTATTTTAAGGATCATTATCTAATATTGTTATACTGCTCCACACACAAGCCTTAATACCGTCCTAGGAAAAATTACTTAGCTCTAAATTTAAAGAACAATATGACCATCACACTAGATCAAGTAGTGGTTGTTGAATGCAAGCCGAGAGATGAAGAGTGGAGGAGGAGGCTCGAAGAGAGAGGAAAGGCCACTAATGGTGGATCTAGGCACTAAAGATGAATACAATGGGTGCTGGGATTACGACATTAGTGATTTTGTTAGCAAAATTGTGGTTGATACAACCACTAAAGAGCATGATGCAAGTGATATGGTAAATATGGTAATCGAGTTCATCAAATCTAAAGTTGGAGTTCCCGTCATATAAATCTAAAGTTGGTGATCGAATTAATGCTTTGTAATTTTAGATATTATTTTCACTTTCATTTGTAAACTGGTATCAATATATTGCAAAAATGATACCCACTGTTTGTTTGATTGGAGTTGATGATTTGTGATTTTAGAAATTGTTTTCACTGTCATTTTTAACAAAAATGATACCAATATATTGCAAAAATGATACTCACGGTTTGTTTTATTGGAGTTGATGCTTTGTAATTTTAGAAATTGTGTTCACTATTATTTGCAGTTAAACTGATACCAAAGTATTGCAAAAATGATACTCACGGGCTGTTTGATTGAAGTTTATGCTTTTTAATTTTAGAAATTATTTTCACTTTTTTTGAAATGGTACTTAGATACAACATGTCACTGAGACAACAAATCACATATCACTTGTCAATAAATGTTCGAATCACGCTACGCAAGCTTCGAACTTGTGACTTCTCGCATCAAAGTCGAATCACTTAACCACTGGGACAATGGTATTTGTCAATTATTTTCACTGTTATTTCTAACAAAGCTAATACCAAAATATTGCACAAAGGATACACGCTGTCTATTTGATTAGAGTTGATACATTGTAATTTTAGAAATTATTTTCACTATCATATATAACAAAACTAATAAAAATATATTACAAAAACGATACCACCGTTTGTTTGGTTGGAGGTAATGCTTTGTAATTTTAGAAATTGTTTTCACTATCATTTGTAACAAAATTGATACCAGTATATTGCAAAAAGGATACCCACTGTTTGTTTGATTGGAGTTGATGCTTTATAATTTTAGAAATTGTTTTCACTATCATATATAACAAAACTAATAGCAATGTATTGCAAAAATGATACCATCATCTATTTGATTGGAGTTGATGCTTTGTAATTTTAGAAATTGTTTTCAGTATCATTTGTAAAAAAAACTGATACCAATATATTGCAAAAATGATACTTGCTGTTTGTTTGATTGGATTTGATGCTTTGTAATTTTAGAAATTGTTTTCACTATGATTTGCAACAAAACTGATACTAAAGTATTGCGAAAATGATACCCACTGTTTGTTTGATTGGAGTTGATGCTTTGTAATTTTAGAAATTGTTTTCACTATCATTTGTAAAAAAACTAATAACAATATATTGCAAAAATGATACTTGCTATTTGTTTGATTGGAGTTGATGCTTTGTAATTTTAGAAATTGTTTTCACTATAATTTGCAAGAAAACTGATACTAAAGTATTGCAAAAATGATACCCACTGTTTGTTTGATTGGAGTTGATGCTTTGTAATTTTAGAAATTATTTTCACTGTCATTTGTAACAAAACTGATACTAATATATTGCAAAAATGAAATCCACTATTTGTTTGATTGGAATTGATGCATTGTAATTTTAGAAATTATTTTCACTATCATTTGTAACAAAACTGATACCAATATATTGCAAAAATGATACCCACTATTTGTTTGATAGGAGTTGATGCTTTGTAATTTTAAAAATTATTTTCATTGTCGTTTGCAATAAAACTGATACCAAAGTATTGCAAAAATGATACCCACTTTATGTTAGATTGAAGTTGATGCTTTGTAATTTTAGAAAAAAAATCCACTATCATTTGTAACAAAACGGATACCAATATATTGCAAAAATGATATCCACTTTCCTTTGGTTTCTTTTAGCACTGACACTAGCTCATTTATTATCTTTTTCTCAACGTTTGCTTTTTGCATGATAGTGTAGAAAAACCAGCTGAGGGCCACTAATGAAGTGTCCCTCCTTGCTAGTACAAAATTCAGTGCTATCCACTACAATGTCGATGTTACTCAAAAAATCCACCTTCCGCCTAAGTCAGAAGGTCTTTAAGCAAAGGATGAAAAGAAAGGAGTTTAGGTCAGACCTTCCAAAGAAGTTGAAGGGATGCAGTCGACAATATGAAGAAATTCAAGACCTTTCGGAGGGGACGGAGGGTTTCATATCGCAGTATTGAAGAAGCTCGTACCTACCGAAGAAGACAAAGAAGTCAGGGCAAGGGCATACGACTCTATAACAACCTTTCCAAAAGCATAATAAACCTTTCGGGCCGGTTGGAACACCTACTAAATACCTTTCAACAGTGTCGAAAGGTTTATGATAAAGGCAACATTCATAAATCAGCAAAGAATGAAAGACAACCTTTTGACAATATTCAAGGAAAGCACGGATCTCGTCAGCATTCAAGTAAAAAGCAACCTTCCGACAAGGTCGAAGCACTACAAGAAATTTGATTTTTAGTGGCACACAAAAAACGCTACAAAAATTTTTGGTGCCGTTTTGATAAACGCCGCTAGAAAACATGCGACTAAAAATCCATGCTTTTTTGTTGCATTTATTTTAACGCCACTATAAATGAATTTTTGGCAGCATTTTTTAAACGTTACTAAAGATCTTTTTTACAGCGTTTAAGAAACGCCACTGAAAAGGTGTCGTTTACTATCTTATTTTTTTGTTGCACTTATTATTATTTTTTGCACCGTTTTTTGAATGCCACGGAGATTATTTGAGTTACTATAATTGCCAATTCAATTACTTCAAAACTTATACAATAACGTAATATATAAACACATACACATTCAAAAATAACACATTCAATGAACCACAATAACACAAACAAAAGCAATTACATAATCACCACTATATCATAACATTAGTGTCAAGACAAAAGGTTAACCATACGTTTACACAACCAAACTACCATAAACAGTTTCATAATAGTACATGCAGCTAAAGTAGTGCTGCTACCATACATACTAGTTTCATAATAGTTTCATAACAGTTTTAATCAACCTAACTACATACATGTGTTGCTACCATACCAAAAACCAGTGCTGCTGCTTGAATTCTTCACAAACGTTTATCTACCTATAAACAATAATAATCATGTTACTAAATATTTGTGAGGTGAAGGTATCAAAGATCAAAAATGGACAAATATAGAAGTCCTTAGACTATAATACTTCAAACAAATATGCCTCTGCGTATTAACCACTGATGTGAGCACATTGTAATCGTCCAACAACTTTTACATCATATTTATGAAGTCAATGCACTAGACTTGCACATTAGCAGATGAACTTATGACAAAGATAAATGTCTTTATCATGTGGCAGATTGTGACCATTCGGTGCTTAAGTGTAGAATGATATTTAACTAACTACTAGGGGTTTAGATATGTTAAAGAATGAACGTGTGTTCGCCTTAGTTGTAGCGAGCAACGCGACCCTGTTGGCTCATAGCACCTACAGTTGGGGCAACGCAGTTTCACTGTGTTGGTGGATGTTGAATACAAGCTGGTAGTTAATTTACCAAAGTATTGCATTATTGCTAGAACAATATGTTGTTGATAATGTGATAGCTTATCAAGCTACGCAGTGAGTACACTGAAGGTGTTAAAACTGGTTCTATTACATCAACTAGGGATATACTTTTCTACCAAAGTTGTACCAGGCTCCAGTAACCTTTATTAGTACACGGTGAATGTGTTAAAATTGGTTATATAAATTCAACACTTCAGCCACACAAACTCTGTTCCATCCACTATCAACAGCCACCACAACATATCCCACGACTCAAAGAACTACATCACCTGCTCTTCCCCAATCACAACCACGCATCCTCGACTTGGCAACTAACCTACAATCAAAACTCCTTCGCATTCACCTCCGGCTACCACAACTTCTTATCACAACAAACTGCCCCTGCCATCAACTTACAATCAGCAGCTCGCACCACTGCAATCCCTTCATTGCCACTAAACTCTTACAAACCAAACTCCTTACCACAACAAACATTCCACAAAATCTCCAACAATAGCCACCAGCCTAACCAACCTCTTTCATGCACTTCCCATACGACAACCATCCTCTTCAACCATGCACTCCATTCAAAACAGCAAGTTCACCTGATAACATCCCCATTTCCTTCCTTCATTCCCTCTACCTGTACACTACTTGTTCACACCAACTTCTAACACAACACAGTCAACTTCTCCACCAAAACTTCCTCACAATCATATTTGATACAAACTTCCGACCATACCCACAACTCGTCCTACAACACAACCAAAAAAAAATTATAAACTTAGTTGACTTATATCAAACTATAGACTATTATTGTTATTGTAATGTTATTATTATTATAACTTTAGTTAATTTTTTATCAAACTTAGTTTATTATTGTTGTTGTTATTGTTGTTTGACTTACATCAAACTACATACTATAATTTTTATTGTTGTTATTATTATTATTATATTATTATAAACTTAGTTAATTTTTTTATCAAACTTAGTATATTATTATTATTGTTTTTATTATTATTACTATTATTATTATTATAAACTTAGTTAATTTTTTACCAAATAGTTTATTATTATTATATTATAATACTTTAATATAAGGTTAAAAATACGACAGTGAGTTTAAGTTCAAATTTACCATTGCCATTGTCACAATATTAAGATTCACACCATGCCCTTCAAATCCCCAAAAATGTCTAGTGCCTGTAAATTATGATTGTACTTCATCGGCTATGCATATGCCATTAGCTAGCTTTATACTTTTATACACAGCAAGCAAGTAACCTGGAGCTAATATCGATATTCCACCCACTCCCTATGACATATAGATGGTTTCAAACAAACATAAAGAAACAAAACTAGCAAATTCAAAACATATCAGAAATTAGAATTACTATACTTGCATAGCTTCAGCATCCCTGTCGGTTATAGTAATAATATATACCCAATTCTGATGCCGCATCTCTATCGAATGCAAATTAACTCGACGTTTGACCCATTTCATACCCAGCCCTTGCCCTTCTCATACCTGACCCATTTCTAGAACACAATTAGGTAAAGAACCATTATAAAAGTACAGTTTATTTTATATTTTAATCTATATCATATCAGATAATATGATTTGTTTGCTTACTATAGTTGTGCTTGAATGTCGATTTGAACTTATGGAGGAGCAAGGGCTGGGGATTCAACAAAGTGAAGATTCATATCACTGCCCAAGACATACATGAAAAATTATCAAGAAAAGAAAGTAATATACTAATGTTGCAAATATAAAATAAATGTTATATATATATATTCATGTAGTTGTGGCATTTAGAAAATATAATGCTCTTACCCAGCAAGTTTTCTAGCAAAATAGAGGTAGGGTTTCTCAAAATTGTAGTTGCTTTTAGCAGAGATCTCATAATATTGAAGGTTATTCTTTCTATGGAATGTGACCATCTTTGCTTTCACTTGTCTGTTCTTCACGTCAACCTTGTTGCTACAGAGAACAATAGGGGTATTCTCGCAGACCCTGTACAATAATAGTATAAAAGGATTATATTGTGAATTGAACTGAAATTGCCTGCTTGTTGTAGTAACAAAGAATCTATTTTCAACTAGATATCAAGTTGAATTTCAAAATATTACATGCACAGATCCCTATGCCATGTAGGAACATTCTTGTAGGTAAGTCGGGCAGTGACATCAAACATAATGATTGCACAATGTCTTTACTAATATCTTGCATCAACTTATCTGCCAGTAAAATTAAACTGGCTTAACATCTGAATAGAAAACAAGTATGAGTGAAATATAATGTATGGTGTTGATACATACCTCTTTCAACATATTATCAAATACTTTGCCAACCTTAGTTACAAGTTCTTGAGGAATTTATCGGCCATCGATACCAAAAAGAGCATAGCTACATGCATGAATTAAAATTTAACATTAAGCATACCTATTCGCGTATTTAAATGAATATAATTTCTTTATGTAATAACATAGCCACATACTTGGCAAATGTTAACTGTTTTAATTTAGTAATATGGGCACTACTCCCCATCCAGCACCACTCGACAAGAAGCTTCGGCTTCTGTATTAACTACGTGACTGGTTATGAATGAATTGAGTGATTAAATTAGTTATAATTATTAAATTTATTGAAGCACAAAAGCGAAAAAGAATATTAACAAATAGAGAACTATTTAGAGACTGCCAATATTGAGTAATTTCGTAATGGATTTCAGAGACTTAACTACAGTCAAGATTTGTTTGCTGAGAGCAGCAATGATGGTAGAAAGTGGATCAGCAACAGCTTCTTTTCTTATATGGTCAACTGAACTAGACAGATTCACAATAGGATACCTCTCAAAGGCCTTAGCTTCCTCAAGGTACGCGTTCATTCATGCAGTGGCAAACACACGTCGGTTTTCAAAATCTCCTCTTGCAGTGAAACGTTGTAGAGAGTGCGAAGTATCTGTAGATAGTGCGTAAGGCCGACCAGACTTTTGATAGGTGTCTTGGTTTATCGTATAATCGAAAATTATTGTAGTTGTGATATATGCATAACTATCAATGCACTATGTTTGTTAAGAACAGCGTTCTTAAGCTCCTCCTGCATCTTAGTGAGTTCCTCTCGTGCTTGGCTTAGCTTCCTGTCATCACTCAGCTGTCTTTATTTTCTTATCGTCCTTGCCACTCTTAGACGTTTCAATTCAACAATCACCTCATCCTTCTCCTTCTCGACAAAAAACTTTGTTCGATTGATGGTTGCAAGTATAGGAGGGGCATTCAAAACTTTTCCCTTCGACCTGCACACATATTTTTATCATTGGTTCCTCTTGATTACTTTGCTAACATTCAAGTGACCATCATCAAAAAATATAAACAAGTAGAAAAATGAGAGCATTATCATACTTATATGTGAGGGAAACTCGGAGAACGTCCATCCTAATGCGAGCAGTGGCATTGGGAAGAAGAAGTTCTAGCATGACCTTACGAACCTCTCCAAAGGAAACAGTCATGGAGCCTCCAACAATTAGGTCTTTAGGCCTTGGGTAGTAGCCAGTGTTCGCATTCTCAATCACCGTTGGTTTGAGGTCTGGCATAGTGAGTGGTGTCACAGTCAATGTCAGATCCTCAACAACCAGAGTCAAAACCCCTGACAAACACTACGAAAATGCAAGGCCCAAGTTTCTTGTGTTTTGAATATCAAAGTAAGTTCCTCCCTAGCTACCTTTTGCAATGTTATTCAACACCTACTACATAGATGTTTATTAGGTTTGACCAGTAGCAGTATACTAGGATGTATATGTTACAGTAGCATAAGCTATGTGAAAAGATTAGTTATTGTTGAACTAATCGTTGGGTCTTGGCCTTTGCTAAAACCAAATGTGAATACAGGCACCTCTTTCATTTCAAGTGTGGAAATATCGTCAGTCAGCTTCACTATTGAACATAACCATGATTGCAGGTGTATGACCTTCAGTGTATCTACATGCCTTGACTACTTCCAGGGCCATAAAAACTCCAGCAACAATGTCCGTTGAACCGCCAGCAATTAAACTGTTCATTCTCCTAGGCTATTATCTGTAAAAGATAATAACAAACCCATCTTCCATCATTATGTATATATATTTCCTTAGCATTCTATTATCTAACATGTACTATCTAACATGGTATAAAGATTTATATGAGAGTGGGATTATGGAAAGACAAATCGTCCATCTGCCACTAAACTCAACCAAGTTGATTAATTGTATGTTGTAGAAATGGTTACTATTGTTTGAAAAATATTAAAAAAAATTGACATAAAATTAATAAATAAATTGACGGGTCATAAGTAAGAAAAACTTGTTTATGACTTGCTTCTTCTTTTACTGCTGAATTTTATCACTAATTCCAACTTACTTATCCGAACAATTATACTTTCTATATTCATTTAAATTGACATAAAGTTGCAACCTACAACTATTTTTAAGTAGTTAAAAAAGAAGCTGCCCAAAAGTGATCACTAAGTGTAAGTAAAATTGAACTCCGCTTTAGCAAAACAGCCTATTACTTTTCAGACACAGTCAAATTATCTTAACTAGGTCATGAAATTATCATGAACTCCTAGTATAGTGATTTATATTTGATACATTCTTGCCAAAAAAATCACAAGTAAAGAGGTTAATCTTAAGTTTACTTGCCTTTTAATCACTCCCCAAGTTCATTCAACCAGCAAGCATTTCTCTTAGTTTTACATGAAACTATAGTAGTTTTATCAAAATTTTCATGGATTGCAAGATCACTGATACTGCTAAATAAATAACTATTTAGTACATATTAAAAACCTTTCAAGAGTTCCTTTGTTGAACTAGTTCTTCCTTTTCTCTGTTTCAAGGTTAATCAGGGAACTGATTGATCAACCTATTCCTCCACAACGGTCAAATGCATCAGAAATGGTTTTAAGAATCCAGATGTGATATTCTCAGTTTTACTACCTCCAGAAATGAACAATTTGCACCTACCAAAATTCAATCTTTCTATAAATTTTACTACCAAATATATTGAAAGTGAATGTAGCCAACATAATGAAAACTTCATCAACTCCTATCGTCTTCATTACTAAGACTAAGTTAAGAATATTCTTGCAATTCACTTTCATTACTTTAAACAAGCACAATTTAACGTAGCATAGCTCAAATTACAAAAAATGTAAATGGAAAACAAAACTGGACTTTATTTCAAAATTAATCAATTTTACCTTGATTTTCGGGGAGACAACTGAAACTGAGCAAAATCGAGCATAGTATCCAAATCCATCCTCTCCACCTAAATAATTTCCACAAAGTCCTCCAGAACTACCAGCTCAAATTTGCACCCAATCAAAATACCTTATCAAACCCTACAAGTGAATTTACAAAAAGAAAAATATCTACACACAATGCAGAAGTAATCATAAAGGTCGATTACCACTCTGATTCAGTCTTACAATGAAAAAAGAAAAAAGAAAAGAATAGTTCGAATAATTTTAGGAACAGTTGAGCATATTGAGTTTGGTGAAACCTAATTTAAGTGAATACATATATAGTTTGGTGAAGCCTTAATTTTAGGAACAGCTGAGCATTACAAATTTGCGCCTTCTAATCGCTGAATTTTTGCGCCTTCTAATCTACATAACATATTGAGTTTGGTGAAACCTAATTTAAGTGAATACATATATAGTTCGGTGAAGCCTAATTTTAGGAACAGCTGAGCATTACAAATTTGGATTTGGGAACGTATTTGATTTAGGGTTGCTTATTTTGGGGGAAAGAGTTGAATTTTTCTAAGTAGCAGAGGAATAACAAGGCGGTAATCTTTTGGGTTACGTTTATTTAGGCAAATGTGGAACTTTTTTATAAAGGCGGGAAGTGAAATATTTTTTTGTTACATTTATATAATAAAGTGAAATATTATTAGTTGCATTTACATTCAAATGCCACCAATTTTTGCAACCAAAAGCTGATTTTCTTGTAGTGAAGGGTTCGCAATAGTCAAGTAAGAGAGAAACCCTCTGACATGATTGAAGGGTTCATATATCACATAGATGACAGACCTCCCAACAAGGACAAAAGGTCCCTAAAAGCAAATAGAAGAGTAGACCCTTCGGCAACGCTCAAAAATCCACGATGGCATGCGAAAGGAAAACCTTACGACAAAGTTGAAAGGTTAGCAACTGCATATAAAAGAGGAACCCTTCGGCCCGGTTGAAGGCACGAGGTCGAAAGCAGAGCCCCTGGCATCTATAAATAAGACCCAAGGGGTCCTGTTTTAGGGGCGGAATTTTCCACATTCTAATCTTGTAACTTCTTAGTCAAAGGGTTGTAACCCTAAATTGATTGTGATTTGGGAAATTGAATAAAAAGAAAGTCTTTTCTTGGATACGCAGGGGAGTCCTTAATTCTATTAATTCCTTTATTATTTTACTTAACCTTCTGCTAGATTGACTTGTATTTCCAGGCTTAATCAATCCGGAAGGTTCTTGTCGATGGAGATGACAGTATTCCTTTGATAGATAATCCATATATCCCTTCGAAGTTCACCATTCCTTAATCTAAACCCTTCGACCAAAAGGAGAAACTTATTTGAATCGGCACTCATAACAACCCTTCAGAATCATTAGTGTTGTGGTCAAACTCTTTGATAAGAGGTCACAATCTCTCATATTCTAACTATCTTAATGATCTTCCTAATCCAAATAAGTAGCTGCCAAACCTTTCGGCAAGGTTGACATTTATTTCACATCTATAAAGTCTACCATACCTTATCTAAGTAAAAGAAGGGTACTCACTTCAGCCTTTTGATAGGATCAAGATTACCCCCTTTTTTGAGAACAAACTAGGGAAATCCTATCTCAATCAAGAGGATAATTTCAACGGGAGGGCTTACAAAAGATCAACTAATACAAAGATCATCATATACCAAATTAACAAAGTCGAAAGGTTTCCTAAATCCTGTATCCAAGCCTTTTAACCGCATCTAAAGGACCGATTCGAGAGTTTCCAATAAGGAGAGATATAAAGATAAGTCCATAAATTCTCAATCCCTCAATACCGTTCAACTCAACCCCATCATCCAGAATAAGTTTGGGGCATTGGAAAGACATAACTGATTATCATTTTTCATTAAGTCCATCTACTCGGATTCTTTAGGGTGTTGACTATAAATTTGGTTAACATTTTGATGCTAGAAGGAGGGCTCGAACCTCCGACCTTATCGAGTTCCACACCTACTCTTCTACTTAGATAAATTTCTTAAAGCTTATAAACTCCAGTTTTTGGAACAAGAAAGGATCTATTTGGGAAAAAAGACTCACAATTCTTCTAACTGCATTTAAAGGATAAGGAATAGAATCAATGTTCGAAATAAGAGAAAGTTTCTGCAAAGGAAAATCGATTCAAGGATCCACGGAACCTTTGGAAGTAAGGTCTAATTGTAATGTGGATTATAACTCGCACTTACTTGAAGAGCAAACCCTCCCGCTTCAAGCTCTACAAGTCATTAAGAGGAAAAGACAAGTTATGCCCTATGACCTTTAAAATGGAGTATCAACCCATTCCATTAGGGATCAACCCCAATCTTTGCCTTTGAAAAGGAGAATTCGAGGAAAGAAGACCTATTTCTACAAATGAGAAGGACCATTCAGTCATATTCCCATGGGACCATCTTTGAAAAGGAAATGATAAAGGATTATGACAGTTTTGCATATAAATGGAGTAAGATTATAAATAAGGCACACCATTCAAGGGAAAACCATGAACATAAAATCCACAACCGAAGAATTAAGGATAGTAAAGGAATTACCAAGTGGAAATATAAAGATTACTAAGAAGTTTCCGACCGAAACCTTAAGATTGAAAGAAAGGCCCATGAAAGAGGATCAACGAACAATGAAAAGGAACTTACTCCTCAAGAAGAAGTACTTGAACCAAGTCACAAAAGAATTAGATGCCAGTCAAAGACGGCTCAAAATTCAAGACTTCTTAAAGAATATAATCTTACTACCTCGATCGAAGACATATATATTCGAACCAAAGAAGAACTGAATTATTGGCCTTCTCAGAAAAAGAAGTCGGGATTTGAAAGGAAACTTAAGGGATTATATTGCAACTTTCATCTAATAAATGGACATGATACATATCAATGCAAGGTGCTTGAAAAGATGGTCCTACACTTCCCGAGACAAGGAAAACTTAAACAGTCTGTAAAGGATTGAACAAGTCATGGAATAAAATTTCTACTCTCAAAATAAGAGAAGTCTACATGGTCAGGAGTAAAATTCTCCTTAAACTTGGACTACCTAAAATGGTAGGCTACCAATAATGGTAGAAATCCCTTGGTCGCGCCAAGATGGTCAGGTCAAGGTACAAAAGAGTCCCCTCTTGAAATAAGCACAAAATTGGACTAAAGAGTCCCCTCCTGAAATAGGCCAAAATAAATGGACAAAGAACACTCATGCCCGAGAAAGCAAAAGCATGCAAGACATCCTCAAAGCCTGAAGATGGCACATTCGACAAAAAGAATCAGAAAGAATTCTCTAACTTCTCTTCGTAAACATCTACCAGATGGGTATTCTGGTCTTCTATTATTAATTACCAGAAATGGTATTTCGGTCTTCCTTTATTAATGGTGCACTGAACTTCTATTACTAGAAATGATATTCTGAAAATGGCATTCTGGTCTTTCGACATTAATTACCAAAAATGATATTCTGGTCTTCTATCACTTATTACCGTGAATGGTATTCCGGTCTTTATTTACTTATTGCCAGGCTAGTTCCCTGGCCCTTTATTATTAATTACCAAAAATGGTATTCTAATCTTCTATTGCCTAATCCCAAGGTTGGTTTTCTGGTCTTCTGATACTTAATGGCAGGTTGGATTTCTGGTCTTCTACTAGCTATCAATACCAGATCGCGTATTTTGGACCTCTATTACTTAATTACCACATACGGCTTTCCGGACTTTTACTATTACTTCTAAATTAAAGATCCCGATATCCTATCAACAGATATGAATTTTCGTCCTTATGTTGGCTATCATCGGAAATGGTACATTGGGCTTCTATTGCTTATTACCAAGGAAAGGCATTTCGATATTCTTACGCTCCTTTTTGCTAAAACCGGCATTCTAACTCTCCATTACTTATTATCATAGGGTACCAAAAAGTGACTTTCGAATTATCTCAATATTTTCTAATACCCGAATCTAGGTTTGGTGACACCTCGTAAAACTCCATCATTAATACCAAAGCTTGGATGTCAAGAATAATGTTTATTAAAAACCCTAATCTGGGTACAAAATCTTTGGACTTCTATTCATCTCAAGTAATTTGACCCGAGTCAAAGAATATTATAAGAAGAAGATCACTGCTAAAAGAATCTCTGAATGAGAACTGCAGACTTTTTATTCTTAAATTCCATTGATAATGAGGAATGAATCAGAGAACTACCACATAAAAATTTCAGACATTGATGTCCCATCAGGTTCTTTATTGAATAAATGTTAAATTTTGATAGCTATGTGCAGCTTATTACTAACTAATTTTAGGCATGCCAAACAAGTGGAAGGAGTTAAATCCACGATCATCCCTCATCATGGATAAAGATGAGATCTTAACATTTTAAATGAATTACTTTTCATACAATTGGCGAAATAATTTGCTAATCTAGGCAAATGATATGCTTAGATTAATATGTCAATTCTGAACTAACAATTAAGAATACTGTTTGCTACATGTTTCTCAGAAAAGTCAGAATGACGAAAAATCTGGGTTCACTTAATCAAGAAAGGAGTCATGAACTAAGATGGAAAGCCGAGAAGTGCATCAGTCTTCAGGAGACACGTCCAAATGAAAAGACAAATAAGGTGCAGAGAAAGGCAACAAGACATGTAGTATTTACCAAATTATAAATAATGCATTGCATTATGCTGCATAGCATTACTAAGGTATGGAAAATATATCCTATATATATTGAGATTCTTGTGACTTGATCAACTGTTCTTGCAAAACCAATAGATATTATAGGATCAACACTCGAAACTGAGTTCCCAAATATGGATTCCAAAGATTCACATAGTGCTTAACTACCTTTTAATTTTGTTTCCAAGTCATCAATCCTCTCATAAAACTTGGTCATTCCAAGTCGAGATTGATACAGGTATCTCCACCAACGGAATGCTTTAAAACTTTAGTATCCCGGTCCCCTTCCTTAAAGTTTTAACTTTGAATTCTCAATTTCCTTAGAGAATTCTTGAATAATGTAGCATTGAAAGGGATACTTTTTTTATTCTACTCCTTTGTAACAAGGTTATTAGAGAACTTAGAAATAAAAGAATCTTTGTGAAATTAACTTTGTTTGAGCTCCACTCTTAACCTATCCTTGATTATTACAAATTCCGAAACAAGGGCTTCGAAAAGTAAAACTAATCTTGCTAGAGGGAGGTCAGATATGTCTTTCGTTCTGCTAAAGATAGCTAACCAAACACACCAGACGAAATCAATAAGAATCCGTTACCAATTGTGGTAATAAGAGATTCAATCAAAATCATTACCTATTGTGGTAACAAAACAAATCATACTTGATCTGAGGCAACTTCTAGAGGAAGATCAATAAAATTCAAAATCAAACTCGATTTAAAAGAGGAATTGATGCAGTCTTATAGAGGAAGATCAATCATATATAAAAGCAAATCAGACACCATCTCTTTCTTTAATTTGCTTTTCTAAATCGGAAGTCATTTCTCTTAAACTTCAGAACGTTGACCTTAATTTATAGTATTTGCCATACCAGTTTTGCGCATCAAGATTGTCTGGAAATTGTAAGGCTAGAGTTCCTTAAGAAGAGCGTTTCTTCTCTTCCGTCTGAAGCCTATCTTTAATGGAATCAAGTCGGGCAAGGATACCTGAACTGTTAAACGCAAGTGTTAGTTGTTTTTCCTAACACAAATAGGAAAGAACATCAATACACAAAAAGAATTCTCCTCTTTAAATGATAAAGGTTTACAATTTAAGAAAATTTAAAATTACATTAGCACCATATATTACTAATTCTTAAAGTTTTAAAACAACAGTTTTAGCCTTTTCAAATGACCCAGCAGATAAAGTAAGGGTAGAATCAAAAGAAGCTTTAATCCTCTCCGGGTATTAACCGGAGGAAATTGATGATAGTCTCATTTCCCAACCAGGAGGTTTAGTATGACCGTATAGCAATTTGGCGTAATAATTTTGAATTTCACTGAGTAGTTTATCCTTCTCATCTCCCATGAAGTCGAAATGAAAGTGAGGAAATCGCGTGTAAACTTCTTGTAGATCTCTAAGAAAGTAATGCTTTGCTAACTGAGATGTTCTGAAGATTAAAGACTTCTCTTTAAAATCTCTCTTTAACTTGATAAACTTGCTTTGAATTCTTAAACACTCATATTCTCGATTCCTATTAGTATAAGATTATTCTATATTGGTGATATGACTTTTACATAAATTCGAGCGTAGTTTCGGTATGAACAATTTGTGATATCATCATGGACTTGAACATACTAAGCCTATTTTCCTAAGCCCTTTCTCAACCAAGTGTTTCTTTTGCCAACACTAGTTGAGGTCCATAAGAGTGAACCAAGCCTTCACTCAACCAAATTTCTCTTTCCTTGCACTTTTGGGTGTTAACGAAGAAGTTCGTTATATTATGCATAAGATGTGTCTATTCACTTCCAGCACACGCATTCGTATGGGTTTATTTCAATTCATAGCTTATTATGTGAATAATATAGTAATAATGGCATGCTAGTACAAGTATTTTAGTGATTACTATATTGATTCATAAAAAACTACTATATAATTATTACATGATTAATCGCCCTACCAACCACACATCTATCCACTCCATTTTTCTTGTCGGTCTAGTTGCACTGATCCAGTTCAGAAATTGGTGACCACTTCGGCCTTGTATGCACCGACCCACATCCTTACTAATCCACATCAGTCGATCCATTGGATAAAAAGATGAATGCTCCTAGTTTTGCCAATTGATCCACTCAATTTCCCTTGCTTATCCATATCCTGGTTAGCTATAACAAAGGACTTATTTAAATATTCTTCCATCAAGCCACTCCTTCACCATTTTAGTAAACATCTTCTAAGGATTACATCAAATTTGAAGTAGTTTCCAATGGTCGAAATCCATTATCCATCAACAGTAAATCGATCTTCGACATTAATTGACAATCATACAATCACATGCATACAACATACAAACACGTCACTCTATGTGGTTAAAAATATCAATATGAACGTGAACTAACTTTATGTGTAGTTACTAATTCTGGCATTTAATATCAACATTCTAACTATCGTCCTAACATTAATAATAATGGAATCATTCATATGCATCATTTTATTAATTTTATTCATCCATGATTAATATAAACATGCAAAAACCAATACGATAACTTATAGTATTGAATGCACTCACCCATGGATAAAATTACAAGGCTTTAACTTGATTGAATCATCTAAAATCAACCGCTATATGAACCAACCTCGAAAATGAACTCTTTGCTCAGTAACTCAACACTCATGGTTACATTAGATGAAACTTACAGTGTATTGTGGTATTCACGGATAATATGAATCATAGTAAGCTCATTATATGAAATTGAAGAGAATAGTGAAAACTTCTCATTACATAATCTTTCATCGCACAACTCAATGTGTCTGTCTATCCTTTGAATGAATGTTCGAATGAAATTTAGTTCCTATTGACAACAATTTCTAAACATGAAAATATATTAGAGGTTTTCTAGTCAGATCAAATCGATTTCTTTGTCATCAAATCTGTTCCTCTCTAAATCCAATTAAACCATTTTTCTTTAGTTTAATTTCCAAAATCGAATTTAATTGGTACCATTTAATATAAACAACTTAAGTTAGGTAATCAAACTAACTGTTACATAGGTTTCTCTTGGCATAGTCTTAATTTTTTTTTGAAGAAAGTTAAATTACTTTAAATTGATATTTTTTCTAAAAAATTGTTCAAATCTATTTTAAAAACCTTTTTTTTTTGAAGTTAGAGCTTTCCAAAGTAGTTTTAAATTTAGATACACCAACATTCAAAATATTTTTGAGAAAAATATATCAACATAATTCAAAATCATGAAAAAGTAACTAAAAATTTTCAAAAATTTGAAATAAACATAGAAAACATTATTTCTATATAAAAATATCAAAATTTATGTGAAAACCACTTAAATTTTTCGAAAGGAGTCAAATTTCAAAGTAAACGTTTAAAATTGAACGTTTCAATGGTTTTAGAATAATCAATTGAATAATAAAAAAAATTAACGATTGTTTTACAAGTATTATGCAAATATTCATTATTTAATCAACTTTAATGATACATACTAAAAAAAAATAAAACACGTGAGGGCTCATTCTTTTTCTCATTTCAACCCGATGTAATGGATACACTCGCTCCCATTTTACTCGATTTACTTACCACGTTTCCGTCAATAACTCCGTTGAATACCAATTCTTTCCCCCCAAATTTTTTCACCACGATGACTTCCCCATTGCCTCATGATTCGCGGCAATTATCTCTATAAGAGTCGATTCCAATTTGCTTTCGGATTACATAGGATTGGTTCTGATTTCTAAGAATCGAGGTAATTCATTAATTCCTCTATTTGTTACTAAAATTCATAGAATTTCTAACCATAAAAGTTTTGCTTATCCTCTGAGTTGGTTGTTATGTTCTAAACTGAAATTCGAAAGTTGTTTTTTTGTGCAATCAATTATTTGAAGTATATATTCGTTCTGTGAATCAAAATGAGTAAAATGCTAAGCTATTGCACTACTACAACGAAACTTACTTTGCCTTGGCTTTTAGAATATACATTAAACAGTTCAATGATGTTCATGCAACCGTGCAAGTAACTCTGAAAATTTGACTTAATTGAAAACTAATGATAGGTGAAAGGATTTACCTCAAGTTTGTATATTATTTGACTTGTTTATGAGAATAACAGGTAAGTTTTGATTATAATTTTTATCTCATACTGTATTTTATTTAGATTATAGTAGTTAAAACATAAGACCGTCTTTATGTATTAACAATGTTTGATGCCTATTAAGCTGCTAATTACTAATTTTTTTGCTAAATGAGTATTATCAATAAACTATCATTTGGGTAGCCTTCCATAATCACAACAATCATCGATTTAAATGACTATACAAATTTGGCATATATTATTTTTTAGGTCTTGGCATTCAATATGTTCATTAATTTAGGAGTTCAAATATAAAATGAAAGAATAATAGTTATTAATATCTTGATTAGTTTGTAGATATATGTAAAATTTGAAGCATTTTTCTGATAAAAAATATAAATTATTGTAGTTATTCAATCAAATGTTTGCTTATTATGATATATGATATTTCTGCATATTAAACAGAAAATATTTTTGGAATCTGTTAATCAGCATATAGGATAGCATGCTAATTGATTAGGACTTTGGCAATCTATTTTACAGTTAACTATTTGTTGAAGCCAATAAAAAATATTAAGCTTTTACAGACTTCGAACTAGCGGGTCACTAATTATTATGCAATGTTTTGATTGTATTTCTTCATAATATTATCTACTAATAATAAGTTGAATATAATTAAAATTATGTTTAGTAATGTACAAAATTAGTAATGCATGCAAAATTTTCTTTTTATTGACAAGTTATACTATCTGTAGAAGAAATGTTTATAGGATAAAATTCAAATATTGACAAAAAAACTTATGTCATATTTGGTAAGTTTCAACTGCATGCATACAGAAGTTACATGTATACATTACTTCTACCTTTTCAGTTGCATGTGTACAAAAATTGAATTAGTTAATATATTAAGACTATCAATATTTTATTCTAGTCTTGTGCTTTATTGTAAGCATTAGATAATGTTCTATTGTGATAAAAAGGTGAGTTACAAAAGCACATAGGACTGGTTTAAGAAATATAACATGTTTTGTTTGTGTCCAAGCGTTTACAAGCTGGAAACATGGTGGTGGATCTACAAATGAGAGTTTTTATTGTATTAAATCAACCCAGGTTAGATGCCTTTTTTGACAGTTTGATTTTTCTTTCATTTAACATGAAAGGTATATTATTTTCACAATCATTCTCACTGAGAGGATAAAAATTAATGTAATGGAATTATTTATGATAATAGACCAAATTTATGGGAACATTAAAATACAAAACTCAAGTATATTAACACTTCAATTTTTTGGTGTCGTTTCATTATTTCACTACGCAATCTTGGAAAAAATATAGATGTCCTGTAGTACTATTACAAAAGAGTTTCTATTTGTCTTTAGAAAAGAGTTTTCATTTTTCTTCTGAATTTGAAATGCATGAGGAGATGATTGCTTAAATTGATTTATTTTCTTTCATGGTCTTGCAACATACACTGAGAATGATAAGCGGATACAATGTTTACGTAAAATGGTTTATAAAAAGCTAGTTAAATCACTTTATGTTCAGATTCCAAACACAGTTTTGTGAACCATTTGCTGATTTTAGTTAAATAATGAACATAAAGCTTTATGAACCTAAGGCCAACAAGTTGTTCATAAAGATCAGGGACAGTAAAGCCAGTATTAGGAACAATATGCACAAAATATAAGCTGTTGCTTTATGTACAAATAGTATATAAAGAATTAGCTAAAATAGTTTTACGTTCAGTTTCCCACTCAACTTTCAAAAGCTTTACATTACGTGGTTCACGATGAAATAGGAACTATAAAGGCAGTATTAATAACCATACCTTTTTGGTTCATTGTGTTATTGAACTATTATGGTAAAAACTAAAACCATTTATGTAAACTTTTGGTACAAATTCTTGCTGTCGATTCCTCTTTTCTTTTCCTAATGTCAGATATGCATTCTGTTTTAATATAAATTGCATTTAATATTTATTAATGTTGAGATGAAAGTTTTTCTTGACTGATTATTTTAGTTAAAATCTATATGATATTATAAGCCACAATTTAATGATTTATGGGTATTCATATAGCTTCATCCAGATACCTCTCTATTTATTCAATACACATATACATTTTGGATTAGGAGAAAACTATGCAGTGTTAGTTTACAAGGGATTGTAATGTATGACTTACTTTGGTTGTTCCAGGCAAGGTTTTCAAAATGAGATTTAAATCATAAATCGCAAAGTTTAAATTTTAAAACGGGATTTAAATCGTAAATCGTAGGGTAAAATTTTAAATTTACACAGAAAATTTCCAGAAACTTTCATCACATGAAAGTTAGATTAATAGCCAGTTAATCAGGAATTATAATTCATGATAAGTAACAGGTTATTTAAAATCTACCAAGAACCAAAATATATTCTCAATGGGAAAAAAGAAAAATTCAGAACCAACCTGGAACCATTATTGCCAAAAATCTTATGATTGAAATCCCGATTTAGATCGGATCCCTCCATTTACAATTCGATTTACATTCCGATTAAAGCTTCATAATTAACAAATTGTTCACAAATTTGATCCATGGTTTTGGGTTGTAATGTACATGTCAATTTAAAGTGCCCACGTGTTCATGTTATAAAGAAAAGAAACTTTGTATAAACATGGAGTAGTTAGGGAAAAAAATTGTAGTCTTATGTTATAGATAGGGTTTTATTTGTGAAATTTTATGAAAAAAGGCTTTGTTATCGAGTTCTAATTTAATCAATTCACTAGATTAGTTACTTCTGCATTGTGCTAATAATTTTCTACCCTTAAGTTGTAGATAATATGATAGTTAAGATGTATTTATGTCTGCTACTGAGTTCAACCAAAAACAAATTTTGTAGCTGATGTTCCTTTTTAATTATATTTGGCGTTAGTCTTTATAAACAGTGTGTCATTGAGTACAAATGATAATTAGTTACTATGATCAAGCAGTCTATAGCAACTAATAGTTTAAGTGGTGAAGGAATTCAAGATGTTCTTCTATTACTCATACAGTGGGCACAACATACAATGGAAGGTGAGCTTATTTATCGAGATGAAGTCGACGTATGTCTACTTCACTTTTCATTTAATTATTTCATTAGTTATTCCGGACATCTTGAAGTCATTCGACATTCTTATGACATTTTACTCTAAATTTTGGTATTGTACACTACCAGTGCACTGTTCTAGAAGTAAAAGTAAATGAAGGTCTTAGAACTGCAATAGATGTGGTGCTTGTTAATGACATTCTACATAAGGGAGATCAAATAGATGTATTTTTGCAAAACCTTCTATTAATGCTGTTTGATATTTTTGATGTTAATCTTGTGTGAATATTTTCGTTTGTGTTAACATGTCAGCTAAATTTGGTTCTAAATTACAGAAGCAAGATAACTAATTGCATGCAGTCGATGTGGATAAAGAAAGATGATATGGTTAGAGCATCAGATGGTATGAAGTTCTGAACATAGCAGGTCCAATGTAGAACCAATGCAGAACATGTCAACCTTGAATAAAAACAGTCCAGTGCAACCGTGGGCAGGAGGAGGGCACAGCAGTCGAGCAAAATTCCTAATGTAGTGAAAAAACGAGCATTGAACAAGAGTGTCAATGATTAAGTTGTGTCCTGGGTAGGAAACAAGACTAAAAAGGCAAGGCCAAGAGGCAAAACAAGGTTGCTAGTGTGTTAGACATGGGTAAGGCAACAGTAGAAAGCAAGTTACAAGCACCAAATGCTGCAACAACTTGTCGGCCACGACTAGGTGACAGTTGGAAGGCTAGAAGAACGTTTTTCTGTTGGAGGCAGGTAATGATGCCATTTAATCTAATGTATCATTTAAGATTTAGGTTGACTATTACGTTTTTTCTTTTGAGTCCATTTTGTAGTCTTCTACTTTCGTTTTCTTTAATAACCTTTTAACAGCAGAAAGCTTAAAAAATATGTAAAACAAATGTATTCATTATGAAATCTTTTGAATAAAAAAAATAAACTTAGCTTCAAAAGTATGAAATTAAAGACCTACATTCTTTGTGAGTACGTAGTATTAATATATAAAGGTTCCAATTTTAAACTATTAGATCAACCAGGTAAGTTGGTTTGTCACAAAACTTGTATGATCAAGTTTCTTCATTTTTCCTCGCATGAGGTCAGCGGTGGCGTAAGTGAAAATCCCATGAAGAAAGATTCTGCAATATATTTATCTCCATGAAAAAGATCTACGATGGAGACATATGATGTTTTTTAGAAGAAAAAAAAGATCTCCATGAAAAAGACATACGATGGAGACAGACGATGAAGATATATGATGCTATTCAATAGCGCTTTGAAATTGTTGTGTAGGATCTTTACACAATTCATGTTAAACAATGTGTGTAATTTTTACAACATTTTGGTATTGTTTTAGAATTGTATTTACAACACAGAAAAAAATTGTAAAAGCAAAATACAATGTCTTACGAGTGAAGTAAAAAAACATTCATCATTGTTTATAGTTCGTTGTAGAATATATTTCAAAATATTTCAAAACCATTGTGTATTGTGTCTTTAATCAATATATGAGATATATACCATGATGGAAAAGGGTTGTAAACATATTATTTACAAAGTTCTATGCAACATTTAATATTCGTTGTGGAAAATGCATTTTTTATGCAACTATGGATATGACAATGGTAAGATAAATGTTGTTAAAGTGGTTTAATAATGTTTATTCACCATTGTAAAAGTGTTTTATTCTTGTAGTGTTGGTGTATAATGCTAATATATTATATAATTAATAAAACATTAAAATGTATAATGGTAATATAAACAAATTAGTGTATAATGTACTTTATGTTTTTAAATCTCTTAGAGATTTTTGGCCATATTTGACAAGTATTGAATATGATCGTTATATAGATATTCGTTTTTATTACAAAACGGACATCAATATTCATCTGATACAATATTTATCAGATTTGTCCTTATATTGGACAAGTTACAAACATAATAAAGTAATTGTATTTTTTAAATCATTTCGTCTTAAACAGTTCACAAAATTCGACATCACTTCTCTTTTGTTCCTTGTGTACACGCATTTGTGTACGCTATAGGGAACAAAGGGAAAGTGTTGTCGAAATTTTGTTGAATCGTTTAAAATGAATTGATTTATGAAATTTTTGTATGATATATTTTTCATGATTTATTAAAGGTCTATATTATATTTAATACATGGGCTTTGAGCTGGAGCCCTCAAAAGTTGTTGTAATGACCCGGGATTTTTATCGTCTTGAATATGAATATTTATTTTTAAATATTCAATAATAAGGTCCTGTAATCAAAATAAAAATCTCCGTTAAATAACAATTGGTAAAAATATATAGTTTTAATCCAGATAATAATTTGAATATTCCAGATTTTTTTTATAAAATAGAAAATTGATTAAAATGGAATTTATTATATATTTAAAACAACAAAAGAATTTATATGTAAATTAAAAACAAATGCATAACAAATAAAAATGAATAAAAATAAATCCATGAAAAATAGAAATGAATATGGCATATGAAAATATAATGGTGTATAAATAGAAAGAGTTTAAAATTTGGATTTTTCTTATATACATATAAGTTCAAGAAAGAGAAATATAATATATATAAACTAAATAAAAATAGTATGTTAAAAACAACATATAAATGGTAAGTGAAAAGAAGAAAATATATGAAAATATATTATATGATGAATACGAGAAAATTTATAAAATCATTTTAAACCATTTTAATAAGAAATCTTTTACAAGAAGTGTTAAAAAAATGTTATTTTTATAAAAATAGAATAGCAAAACTTCTATTGCTTTGAGTTATATATTTTTAAATAGGAATAAATATAATATGAAGACATAAAAATGTTTTATTCAAAACTACTTTACAAATTGTTTTCAAAATATATATGAAAGCATGTTTTAGGATCAATGGAAGAATGGAAGTAAAAAGTAAAAACCACATTTCAAGTAAAAATGTAAACATTGCCTGACAGCAAAAATTTTACAAGTAAAAAAATTAAAGAAGAAGATAAATATTCATCGCCTGGTCAGAGAGTATGTAGGCTGAAGCAAGGCAAGTTATATATATCAACTCAGTAAAGCAAAGCAAAGAAAGAAGAAAAGAAAATAAACATGGCTGGTCAAAAAATGAAGGCTGGTGTATATATCAACTCAAGCCACCAGAACTTCATATCAATCTATCAAAAACATTATACAACAGCCAAAAATCTTCTTGAGCCCCAAAATTCTGTAAAAATGCATCGTTACATTTTGTAGAAACGTGTATATATATAGGTATGTAGTGTGTATGTTTCAGTTTTTCAACTCTGTAAAACAAACCTGTAAAACAAAACACGGTAGAAAAGAAAGAAAAAAAGAACAACCTGTTCTTCCAAAATCCAAAAGTAAAGCAAGTGATCAAGGCTGCAGATCGCAAACTAAGGTTCAACTTGAAGATTTCAAAGGCTTTCAACATGATTAAGGTGAGAATTTAGTTTTGGAATGCCTGTACATGTCCAAAATCTTACTCTGTCTTATTCAACAGACTTAAAAGTTTATATATGCCCTGACTTCAAAAATCATTATCTTCCCATTCGATTTGAATTTGCTGATGATGTAAATTAACGAAATGTTTGTTTTTAAGTATAGATCATGCTAAAAATAGTTTGGAGCTCGTTTATTTTATATATTGTGTAATGGCAAAATAACAGTAAACAACCCCAGTTTTGACGAATTTCAACTTATTTAAAATATCAAATCAGGACCATAATAGTAATCGTCGTATGGAGATAGGATTTTTAGGGAAGGAATTGTAATTTTTAATAGCTTAAATGTTGAGAAATGGCGAGATATCGGAATTGGCTAAAAAAAAATATTCAGGTGATATCGTCGACGAGGGAAGGTGCGGCTTGGCCGAGGAGGAGCGTGATGACGTGGGTGAGTTGTTCACCGTGGCCAAATTTCAAATTAGGCATTGATTTGGAGTGGCGAGGGTTTTTAGGGTTTAAGGAGGCGGTTTTGGAGGTGTTCGAACTTCATCGAACCGCGGCTATGGGAGGCGATCGGTCTTGGTTTGAGTTGCTCTGGAAGCTGCGACGTCGAGTGGTGGTGCTTGTGGTTGAATGGCGCATGCTCTAGTGGTGCATGGTGGTCGTGGGACCTCCGTTTTCGGTCGCGTTTTCCTTTGGCTGTCGTGTGTTTTGGCTCGGGTTCGAGGTCGTTTCGCCAAGCATGGTTGGAGGGGATGTGGTGGTAGAGGATGGGCTGCTCTCGCGAGGAGACAACTGTTGGTGATGGCAGGATGGTGTTTCGTGATCGGAGTTTTCGTGCACGTGCACGGTAATATCAACCGGAGCAGTGGATCATGTTGGGGAAGAAGAGACTTGGGTTCGGGTCCAGGCAAGAGGGAATAGTTGTGGGCAGGTGAGTCGAGCGTGTGGTGGGGGTTTGATTCAAGTCGAATTGGATTTGGGGAAGGTTGATATGGGAAGTAGGAATTTCAGGAAAAGGAGAAGGGAGAAAGAAGAAGGGAGGACGTATCCGTTTGGTTATGTGGGTTTGGGCTTCGGCCCAGTGGAGATAAAAAGTAGAAAGTTTTTAAATTAAAAATGTTAATTTATATATATATATATATATATATTGTAAATTTTAAATGTTATAACTAATGCATACGAAAACCCGATTTACACGCGACTTGTTGCGATGGGTTCATATCGACGAGCACTACATCGTCGTGAAATTTGTTGTCGAGTTTGTTTAAGTGAAAATTTATAGCAATTTGAAACGGACAGGTTTTAAATACGTGATTTAAACGAATTTAGTCGTTTTATATGACCTGTCCATCGAAGTTATTTGCCCAGATAAATATAGTGATTAGTTAATTTAAGTAAATTGCGATGATTAGACGTCTGTTTAGCGGAATAAAACACCGTTTCCGCTAATTGTATTTATTTGGACCCTGTTGGCAGAATAAACCACCGTTCTGCCGCTATTCCGAAAATATGTGTGTTTCGGACATTGAATAGCAAAAATAAAACCCTGTTCTGCTATTACACCTGTATGGACATCTATTTATTATCCTGTTAATTATATTGGGCAATGTGATGTCAAAATTGATTGTTAAAATGGATCAATCCTATATGTAAATAACTGAATCTGTTATTCTAAATTGTTATGGAAAAAATGGTGACTTGATTAAGTACCATTGGGATTAATGAGCCTCTTTTGCAATAAGAAATGATTTATCAATTTAATTTGTTAAAAATAATTTTATATTTATTGTTTGATCTAATTACAAATTAAATTAAAGTAAATTGTCTTTTTAAAATATTATTAAAGAATTGTTTAAGGATATGTAATTGATATTTTAAAGGTTATTTTAAATTGATTAAATTATTGTTTTAATGCGTAACTAAAAGTTATTTAAAAATGTTTTGTTAAAAGATAATTTTTGTTTAACGACTAATGAGTAGTATAATAAGTTTATTTTAATATTATTAATTATTTTAATTAATTATCCTTAAGAGGCTGAATAGAAGTAGTAAAGGATTCAAGTGATAACTGAAAAGTGGAGATGTATTTGAGATAGAAAATCAATGGGGCTGATTTAGGAAATGTTAACAAAGGATTTCAAGTAGATCTTGAAGTAAGACTGGAATATAAGTTATAAGTAATATAATGCTTCTATAAGGATATCTTACTTAAGTTAAACCTTGGATTTTTGGGAATAAGTTTAAAATCGATCATGGAAAGGTTATTATGAAACAAAGATTGTCTTTGACTTAAGACGAGTATAATACCTAAGCAAGTCCTAAACCATGAATGGTATTGAACAATGTTGTTAAACTCGTTTTACAAGTTTAAGTATTTTGGAAAGGATATCGGGCAAACCTATTCATTTTGAGTAAATTAGTTTTTAAAGTGGTTTCAAATCTAAATAAATGTGGCTTAGAATTCCCAGTGGAAAATTGTTGTATTGTGAATGGCTGTTTATTGATAGTTAAATAACCGACTATCAAATCTGGACCAAAACGTAACTTTGGAAATATCCATGAGAAACATGGGAATTATATGGTACAGTTACCGTTGGAAGGTGCTATACTATACGTATAAACTCGTTTCGTTCTTCTAGGATGATTATAAGGAAATCCGTCCACTAACGGTTAGGAGGTGATCTCCGATCTTATTTTCATCTGTTTATTTCCTAGAGAACCGGGGTTGAGTTTACTGAAAATATCAAAAGTTGTTTCGAAGAGACTGGGATCAGATAAGTTACCCGAAAACCACTTCGATCTAACGAATACGTTTTCGAAGTGAAGACAAGAGCATGGAATCGAAGATGGAGCATTGAAGTGCAATGACTAATCGCTACTAATCCTAAGGATGATTCCAAAATGGATGTAGTAGGAATAGTGCCTTCAGTTTCGTTCATACCTAGCACGGACTGTTAGGAACTGGAGATAGTGGTTTTGATGACAACAACCTTTGTAACTTATTTTATTATAACTTATATACTAACACTATTGTCTAGATATATATGAATGTTATTATGCAGGATATATATAAGGCAGGTACTGATTATTGAAGACTGTACAGTATAAAGATCAAAGATGAAGAAATCAAGTTTGAAGACTCATGAGTATCAAGATCAAGATTTCAAGATATGTGTCTAGTTTTTGTTAAAACATCATAATAGCATGGAAATCTTCATTCCGAATTTCATTTGGGATGGAACCCATTTCTACCTTCTTAGTGGATTACGAACCCACAACAAGTAGCTTACAAACCTACGACAAGTGGCTTACAAACCCACGAACATCCTGGTTTTGTACAAGTTCTCGAGTCCTGATGTGATGAGATATTCTGTAGGAAGAAGTTTGCAAAACTACTTCAAAATGGTTTTTCAAAACTGCTTTTCAAAATATTTTAGCCTTCAAATTATCTTTTCAAATGATTTTCAAATAGATGTTTTAGCCTTAAAATATTCTTTGTTTTTTTGTTTTAAAACATAGTAAAATTAGTTTATTTTACTTCAGAGTCATTTCATTTTGTTTTCATTTCAATACCATTTCCAAAACAAATTTTATATTATTTTTAACATAGGGATGTCGACATCATGGGATACCCCATGTCGACATGGTGGCCGTTGAATTCAAAAGTTTCAATTTTCAAAAGAAGTGTCTATTCGTTTAAATCTCTTCACGAATGGTTATGACTGTTGGTGCTCTATAAATAGCCTTCACAAACGAATTTTTTAACTAACTATTTTCATATTTTCTTCACTCCTTCTTCTCCACAAATCCATATTCTAAAATATTTACATTTTTAAGATCGTGCCGAAATTCTGCCGAATTCTCAAGTGAATCAAATTAGAATCTCATTCTTGTTTGATTCTCTGCCCTCTCTCGAAGATCAAAGTGCTATTCAGAGTTATAGGATCAATTTGTAATCAAAAGTTTATCGAGTCTCTCTATAAGGTGTGGTTGTGCCTGGAAATCAATTGGGTAATCTTGTGGCCCGTAAATCAAGAGAGTTTGCCCCGGACTCGTAAGACAGGAGGGTACCTCAAGGCCTTTAGAAACTGAGGATTGTAATCTCGACTTTGGTATAATAAAAATCTGTATGAGGTGTTCTGCCTTGGTACAAGACTAGATGTAGGGTAAATCCGAACCAGTATAAAATTCGGTGTGTTCTTTACTTTTACTGCTTTTTATTTACTTTCTGCATCTATGTTTGATTCTGTGATTGTTCTGTGATTAAGTTCTGCATTTGTTTGTGTCATAATTTTAATTTAGTCCACATAAGTCATAGAATCCATTAAACACTATTCACCCCCCTCTAGTGTTAAATTAGCCTTAAGATCCTTAATCCGCACTCCCTTTCAATTGGTATCAGAGCATAGGTTTTCATAGTTTTCATAATCTGAAACTAGAAAAGTTGAAAATGGCATTTTTAGAAAAGTTTGTTAATGCTAGTTTGAATCTATGCATTTCATCAAAGTATCATAGGTCTGCATATAGTTTTTATGTAAAATCAAGTTATCTACCGAATTGGTTTGTTATGCAGGAACATACATGTTACATGGCTTTTGAAAAATCAACAACCAATGGACAAACTGAGCAAATTGAGAAAGATAAATGGATACTTGATAGTGGCTGTTCAAGGCATATGATTGGAAATCCCAAGATACTCAATGACATTATATATCAAGATGGTGGATTGGTCAACTTTGGAGACAACTCAAAAGGATATGTGATTGGCATCGGCAATGTCGGTAATTCTAAAACTCCTCTTATTTCTGATATTTTGCTAGTTAAGAATTTAAAACATAATCTGCTTAGTATATGTCAACTATGTGATAAAGGATTTAAAATTAAATTTGGAAAAGATAAGTGTCACATCGAAGATAATAAGTCAAATATTATCTTTGAAGGAATTAGGAAGAAAAACATTTACATCCTTAGTATGAAAGTTTCAAATGATAACTTATGTCTTTTAGCTAATAAGTACAAGTGACCTTTGGATTTGGCATAAAAGATTTGGTCATTTAAATTTCAAACTGTTATCTAGGTTATCAAAACTTGACTTAGTTAGAGGTCTTCCCAAGTTAAACTTTAAAGTAGATAATATATGTGATGCTTGCCAATTAGGAAAACTTAAGAAAAGCTCATTTAAATTAAAAGATATGATTTCTACTTCTAAACCTCTAGAATTACTTCATTTATATTTATTTGATCCATCTCAAGTTCAATCAATTAATCACAATAAATATGTTTTTGTAATCGTAGATGATTATTTTAGATATACTTGGACAATTTTTGTTAAACTTAAAAGTGATGCTTTTGAATTATTTAAGAATTTTGCTAAAAGAATTCAAAATCAATTTTTTTTAAAATAAAAACTATTCGTAGTGATCACGGTGGAGAATTTGAAAATAAAATTTTTGAGAATTTATGTAATAAAAAAGGAATCACTCATAATTTCTCTTTTCCAAGAACTCCACAACAAAACGGAGTGGTAGAACGTAAGAATAGAACGATTCAAGAGTGTGCTAGAACAATACTTTCTGATAGTAACTTACCTAAAACTTTTGGTCTGAAGCAGTCGCTACAGCTTGTTATATATTAAATAGTATTTTAATTAGACCATTAACTAATAAAACACCATATGAATTACTTTACAATAAGAAACCCATAGTAGCTTATTTTAAAGTTTTTGGTAGTAAGTGTTTTATTCTTAATACAAAAGATAATTTAGATAAATTCGAACCTAAATCCGACAAAGGTATCTTTATCGGATATTCTAATAGAAGTAAAGCTTTTAGAGTTTATAATTTAAGAACTAACACTATTGAAGAAACAATGCATGTATCTTTTAATGAAAATTTTAAAGATACTGTACAAATAGAAGATGAAGAAGATTTTGTAACTTTAAATAATGAACCTAATGGAACTAATTGTGAAATTATTCAACCTAATAAAAGAATTAGACTATTAAAAGATCATCCTGTAGAAAATATACTATGAAAATTGAATCTATAGTTAAAACAAGAAATCAACTAAATAGTATGAGTAATGTAGCTTTTATATCAACTATTGAACCTAAAAATCCAAAGGAAACATCATCTGATGATTCATGGATTCTTGCTATGCAAGAAGAATTGAATCAGTTCACCAGAAATGATGTTTGGGAACTTGTTCCTAGACCCGAGGATAAAAGTATAATTGGAACAAAATGGGTTTATAAAAATAAAATGAATGAACTTGGTGAGGTCGTGAGAAATAAAGCTCGTTTAGTCGTGCAAGGTTATTGTCAAGAAGAAGGAATTGATTATGACGAAACCTTTGCACCCGTAGCAAGACTAGAAGCTATCAGGATTCTACTTGCTTTCGCAAATTACAATAATTTCAAGTTATATCAAATGGATGTTAAAAGTGCTTTTCTAAATGGTTTTGTAAAAGAATATGTTTATGTTGAACAAACTCCACTTTTTAAAAATAATGAATTTCCAAATCATGTATATAAATTAAAGAAAGCTTTATATGGTCTGAAACAAGCTCCTAGAGCCTGGTATGAAAGACTAAGATCTTATTTACTACAATCTGGTTTTGAAATTGGTAAAATAGATACAACTCTTTTTATTAAAAGAAACAAAAATGATATTCAATTAGTACAAATATATGTAGATGATATAATATTTGGGTCAACTAATAACATAATGAATAAAGAATTTTCAGATATAATGACTAAAGAATTTGAAATGAGTCATATGGGAGAACTAAGCTTCTTCTTAGGACTTCAAATCAAACAATTAGATAAAAGAATTTTCATTAGTCAAGAAAAATATGCCAAGGATTTAATTAATAAATTTGGATTGACCACTTCTAGTGGGAAACCAACTCCAATGACAGCTAATGTAGCTTTAAGTAAAGAAGATAAATCAAAAGATGTTGATCAAAAATTATATAGGGGAATGATTGGTTCGCTGCTTTATATAACAGCAAGTCGTCCTGACATCATGCATAGTGTCTGTCTCTGTGCAAGATACCAATCTCAACCTAAAGAAACTCACTTAAAAGTTGTTAAAAGAATTTTAAGATATGTAAAACATACTTTAGATTATGGTTTATTTTACCCTAAAAATGATG
Organism: Allium fistulosum; assembly: GCA_030737815.1. Taxonomy (NCBI): domain Eukaryota; kingdom Viridiplantae; phylum Streptophyta; class Magnoliopsida; order Asparagales; family Amaryllidaceae; genus Allium; species Allium fistulosum. The sequence continues at coordinate 976,899,060 of CM060902.1, forward strand.
TATTTGATTTAATTTCATATTGTGATGCTGATTACGCTGGTTGTAAATCAGACCGAAAAAGTACAAGTGGAAATTGTCGCTTTCTAGGACATTCTCTGGTTTCCTGGTTTAGTAAGAAGCAAAACACTGTATCCTTGTCAACAACTAAAGCAGAATATATATCTGCTGCTTTGGCGTGTTCTCAAGTTATATATATGCAACAAACCTTAAAAGATTTTGGATTAACTATAACTAAATCACCAATTTATTGTGATAATACTAGTGCAATAAACTTATCTAAAAATCCAACTCATCATGCTAGAACAAAACATATTGATATTAGACATCATTTTCTTAGAGATAATGTAAGTAAAAAAGTCATAACTCTTAAATATATTAATACTGAAAAACAAATTGCTGATATATTAACCAAACCACTAAATGAACAAAACTTTACTAAATTTAGAAGAGAATTAGGTATATGTTCATTAACTGAAATATAAATTATAAATAATACAAGTATAGTTAATAATTAATATAAATAAATATTTCTCAAAAATTGAACTGGGCATGTCGACATGACCCATCTCCCTATGTCGACATACAGGCCGAGATTTTCAAATTTAAATTTCCCTCTAAAATTAATTATTTGGTTATATATTTATATATTTCGACTTTTCACTACACCAGACTGCCCATTTTGCCACACCCAAATGCGGAAAAATTACCACGGTCCAGAGCCGTGACAATTTTACCATGGTCCATAGCCGTGGTAAAATAAATTACCATGGTTATTGGCCGTGGCAATTTTGGAACGGCCTTAGACCGTGCCAAAGCTGTCAAAATTCAGCCCCCACTCCCCGTGTACAGATGTCAACGTATTCCCTTCTTCAAAAAATAGAACGCTCCTCTTTCACAAAAAAAAAAATAGAACGCCTTGCCCTAAATCGATCTAAATCGATCACCGTCCCAGTTCTCATCCATTTTCACTCCCCCCATGTCTAGATCTCATCCATTTTCACTCAAATCGATCACTACTAGCTTGTTTTCATGGTATAAGGCAACCAGTTGAAGTCGACTACTGGTGAAGAAGCTTCTCGACATAGAAGTAAGTGAATTTTTGTTTTTAATTGATGCTGTCGTTTGAAAGCAAATCTAATTTGTGATTATTTCGGAAGTAATTAAATATAGTGGGATGATTGTTGGTAAAGTTGGGTTACCCAAATCGAAGTGATTTTGTTTTTTTCATGAAATATAAGTATTCGGTTTTTTAAATTAGTTTAGTTCGAATTTATTATGGTTTTCCATTACCAATTGAAGTGGGAAAAGTTGATTTTCATATGGGTTGAGGATTTTTATAAATTCCTAAAATAACGAAATATTAAAAATAAAGTATCGACTTGCTGTCTCTTAAATGCAAACTGAATTTAGGGCCAAATAAATTTCAATGTATCAAGTCTCTGTTTGCACAGTGTATTCAATAGTCAACAGATGTTTGGTTTTGATTCAGCGTAGACTGTGTACATTGTATAAGAGTAAAGTTACGCACTAAAGGTGGTTTTAGAGCTTTTGTCAAATACCTTCACCGTTAAATATTGGTTCAAGATAAATAGTTCATCAGCTTCTTGTATCCTTTAGATATTGTTCATGGTACACTAAATAATTCATCAGCTTCACTATCATAATATTTTGCTGTTAGATAAGCTGCGTTTACTTCAGAGTTTTGGGCTCTAGTGAACAGATCATTATTATGTGAAAATTTGTTATACAAAAAATTGTATCATCCATCGTGAATCTGCACCATCATCTACCTTCATAAGCTTATCTTCTAATAGTTAATAAAATATAAAGCACATTCAAAGCATTATTATTTCCCCTTCTATTCCTGTGTTGTTACCCGTACCTTTGCCCGTTTGGAGTTCTATTACCAACCGGGACTAAATATAAGGCCATCTTCTCACTACTACTAAATAATATAAGAAAATTTTAGGAGATGGAGAACAAGTACAGATGGAGCAAGTGGAGGGAACTGCCAAAAAAGATGTGAACAGAAAGGTGTATATATATATATATATTCACGTTTTATAAGTTAGTCTCACGTATAAATGTTTACTCACCACTATTAAACTATATGCAGCTATCACCTTTAACAACGTTGGAATCATCTTTTGAAGCTCTCAATGTTAAAAAGTTTGACGGTACCACTTTACGTTCACTATTTACATGTCTTGTATTTAGTGGTTATTCATTATTTATTAATTGAAGGCTACCTTTCTTCTATAATCAGGGGCATTCACAGTAGATCCTTTATACCACCAAACATCAGCTCAGTTTGATGAAGGAGGAGCAAAGGGTCTTTTGTTAAACAACCTTGGGGTATATGGTGGCTGCCGAGTAATTTTTTACTCATTTGGGTCTCCAACTAGTATTGTATGTGATTTGCAGAGCGAGAGTGATGATCTAATAGATCTTTCATTTACTAAGGGTAAAACTTCTTTATCAATAAAATAAAATAAAATAAATTTTTTGTTGCTCCTTGTTAACTTTTATTTGCAGATGACATTGAACATATGATGGTGCATGTGCCCATGAAAAATGATATTTCACCTACTTTAAGATACATTTTAAGCCAGTTTGACGAGGATTCTTGTAGGTGAGCAGATATGTTACCTATGCAACAGTTGGATATTCAAGAAGATATAGAAGATAATGACCATTACGATGTTGAAGATAGCGTCATTAAGGATTGCGAGCCATGTATTTTTGATCAGAATGATAATACAAGTTATTCTAACGATAACCTCAATGATAGCTTCATGCCAGATGAAAACTTTATGAACCATCCAAATGTATGTCATGAACTATTTATGCTATGCGGTTTCTGAATGACTTAAAATTCTATTTACTGACACAGGATAACGATGAATATACTACACGAGACCCTCATATCGATCAAAAACTTGAAAGAATTTCTGATTTCTTGTCTCTAGGCTTGGGATTCACCTCCAAGTCAAATGCTTGGGCGGGTCCTGATCATTGGAAGTATCAGAAAGCAAAAGGTATTATTGTTAATAAATCTTTTCACTCTTGAAAGTATTGTATTACATATATAAAAGTAATCTAGCTATATAAGAAGATTATTTGTTTCTCTTGCTATTGAAAATATGGTGTGTTGATAAATGTAAAATTAGCATAGTATACAGAAACTATTTTATTTACTAACAAGAATGAAATCAAATTACAATAAACAGGTGGTTTGTTGAAGAAATATTCTATTTGACGTTATCGCTTAGATAGCCAATACAATTAGTACAGTAGTAGAGATGTTTCTAAATTAAAACGTCTGAAATATCATTTAATTCACATGCATTGACTAAATACTAGGCTATACACGCATTAATTTTTTAATGCTTTGGGAAATAGTAATAGTGGATTACATGCTGTTGTAGGTTCAGACAAGATTCCCTTACCAGAAAATGAATCTGAGTTAGAAATTAAGAAGACAAAGGTTAAGAAGGTGGTGGCTAATATTGATTTTAAAAAGGAATTGGATGAAGAGATGCCTAATATTTTTGCGCCACCCAAAAATCCAAAAACTCTTCAGTTACCTGTTCAAAGAACTACATGCAATATCACACTACCTGAAGATTGTCATTACAAGCCTGAAAATCTTGTTAGACTGTTTGTTCTCCCTGATGTTATGGTAAATTTTCTGATATACACTGTACCGTCTCATGTATTAACATTTGATTAATTGATATTATATGTTGAAATTTCATGCTGTGTCTGGGGAAAAAACCCAGAGATTGTGCTGGTAAGTTGAGTTTTTTTTTCTGTTTTTTTTTGGTTTACCTCTAATGGAAATTCTTACAACACGCAAAACTATTAATAATTAGGTTTGGTTGTATCTTTGATAATATTACGTCGTGAATGTAGTCTCCGTGTTTTTTAGATTTACATCTCATCTCCTTCTTATAAAAGAAATTTAATAGGGGTAAGTTATTTTAAAAACCAAAAATTGCTAAAGATACACTTAACTTATTCCATATTGTAGGAAAAAGTTACCCTTTTTCTTGATAATATTGAAAGTTTCCTTTTAATCCATATGATTATGACAACATATGAAAGCATCGTTTCATCATATTGAAAACCACCACACACAAATATAAGGTGGGAACTCCAAGGCTCTCTTAAGACCATTGCGTGATATCCATGACATCCTCCCCCTTTGAACTTGTCCATTTAAAGACGTTCAATCCATTTTTTTAAAATGAAAATTAGGGTTGTTTTGAATGATGAAGAAGAGACGAAGAAAGATAGCTAGATTTCAAGTTTATTTTGTTGAATTTCCGTTTGATTAAGCGCTAGAAAATTCTAGGAATTTTGTCTAAAGTTCGAAAGATTTTGAATTTCTGTTTGACTAGTCTAAAATTCAATATTATGCAAGCTCTCGTGACTAGTGTATGAGCTTTCCTTGGACGGTAGATGAAAATCAGAGTTCTGCATAAGCTCTGTAATCCACACATCGTCTTTGGTTGTGTTTATTTGAGGATCATAATGTCCAGCAAAATTAAACGTGAAATCAGAAGTCTGTTGATCGGTTTGAGTTTCACTAATATCCTTTGGAGAATGTTTCATTGTAGAGACTGGAATTTGATTTTCGACTATAGATCTTGTGCATTTTAGTGTCTTGGCACTTGTAACATTAGTGTTTGATTTTTCTTTCTTTTTTTCAGTTTGTTTCTCAGGGAAAGCAGTTTTTACTGTTGATGAAGATCGTTGACATGAACACCTGTTACTTTCCTCTTGAGGTAAGTATTCCAGTAATTCTTGATTTCATTATCTGTCCGCCCTGGCAATCTTCTTGTTATTAATGACCATCTCCAAAAAAATAAAAGTGAACACAATTGCATATTGATATGCACCATCTTAATAAATCACAATTTTACATCACCGCTATAATTTAAACACTAATAGTATCAATAAGATAATTACTTATTTCCTAATAGGTTATGGAGCCGAATAATTAGCTCTTCTTCATCCTCAGTTATGTTTCCTCTCTTGATATCTGGCCTTAAACATAAGTTATATTTCATTATAGGCTAAATGAAAGTATAAATTTACTTAATCACAAAATGCATCTACTTTCCAGGGAGTGTTTTTACAGGGCTTGTTCATTAGTAAGTACCCAAACCTCATAGTTGTCTTCCTCTTTATAGGACTTGCTGTTGAAGTGGATGATGTGAAGCTTGAAGTTGAAATACATGCCTTATAGTGCGACATCTTATTATATCATTGTACTGTACTTGTATTATGTATTGCCTCTTTACAACAATGTTGGAGATTAGTTATAACTTTGTAGCATGTATTATGTATTGTTGCTGAACTGTTGTTTTCATGTATCATTGTACTGTACTTGATGAACTATCTGACACTTTTGTTTTCATGTATCATTGTATTGTACTTGATGAACCATCTGAAACTTTTGTCTTCATGTATCATTGTATTGTAATTGTTGAACTGTTTGTAACAGTGAACCGTATTATGAACTGAGACACTATTTTGTATTGAATAGAACTGAAGTAAGAACCACCGAGATGGTTAATTGATTTGAGTAACATACAAAAATTAACCACGGCCTTAAGCTGTGGCTAATCATGAATTTGCCACGGCTCTAAGCCGTGGCAAAACATATATTTGCCACGGCTCTAAGCCGTGGCTGATCTAAATATTGCCACGGCCTAAAGCCGTGGCAAAATAGAAAACAGCCACGGCTCAGGGTCGTGGCAAAATTTTTGCCACTGCATATTTTGCCACGGTCCAAAGCCGTGGCATCGTTTAGCCACGGCCCAAAGCCGTGGCGAAATGACTTTTCTGGTGTAGTGTTTACTCCTTTCCTCTGTTCTATTCTTTGTAATAAACTTCTAAAACAGTAAATTATTGGCTTTCTCTTCTAATAATGAACCTTCTTCACCCACTCCTCCTCATTCTGGCCCTTTTCAATGTTCCACACACGTACGAGTCATCAAATTACAAAAGAGAGGATGAAAGGTTTGCTTCAAATGATGACGGAAATTCAAGTGAGTCAACTGCGAATGGCTAGAGAACATGATAGGCAAGGCAGAATTCTTAGGAATTTGCAAAAATTCCATATGGATAACCATGCCAATCCCATTGTCATCGAAGAATCGTCACAAGCCATGGATTCTGAAGAAGAAGAGCCTATGGAAGAACCACAAGAGGATCAAGAAGAAGAACATCCTCTGTCGAATCCGGATGTTCATATGGACGAAGACGATGGCGTGATTTGCGTTGGAGAGGTCCTTTTTGACGCTAATGGGAACTTGGTCGAACAACGTGGAAACTTTTGTCTCCACTATCCAAATTGTTCGGTCCATAAATCACCAATAGTTAAAGGTCCTTGTTAAGCGTTTTTCGTTTTTCTCTTTCTTGATTATATATTGGTTTATTAGTTTGTATATAAAGTGTTATCTTAATTAATGTTCTTCTAAAAACAATCTTTGGTGTATAAAATCTTGAATTCCATTTAACTTAGGATGCTATATTTAACTCATACATAGTTATTATTCTTATGTCATATGTTTGTTTATCACATTTTCTATTAAGTTCAAGGTGTAACAACCCATAATTTTGTGAATATTTTTAATTAAATTTTTATTTGAAATTTTGATTTTTTAAATCATTTAAAAGTGAATTTTTAGAACTATTCCAATGTAAGTTTGGAATTTGTTTGTAATTTATTTTCCAAATGCAATAAATAAACGATTTTTGAAAATTTTATATTTTGGTCAAAATCTGAATTTTCAGTTTAAATATAAAAAAAAATTGAATTTTAAATTTTAATCTTTTTATTTGAAGCAGAATATATTTATGATATCTGTTCTGCTTTTCGTTTCGTTAAATTCTGAGTTATACTTTTTAAATCAGATAAATTACAGCATTTTACACGCAGTTATTTACTGTATTTCAATTTTTAGTTTTCTATGTGCGTTTCTATATTTTTATTTTCTATGTTATTTTATTTTATTTTTCTATTTTGTTTATCTAAACTTTATTTATTGGATTTCACTTGTGTGTATATCTTTTCATAAAAGGCTTGAAAGAAATCAAGGAGACATGCGTTACATTTCTTTAATGCTTGCCTTTTTATTTACCTACCCTCTTTATTACTTACCCTAGCCATTCACCGTTCATAGCCGTGAATTGCTCTTATTAATCATGTACAAACATCTCAAAATATCCTCTTTTCAATTGCATTTAAGAATCATATATATATACATATATATATATATACATATATACATATATATATATACATATATATACATATATATATATATATGTATGTATGTATGTGTGTTTCTTTCTCCTTATTTCTTACCTTTTATTTCCTAGCCTTTTTGTTTTTCTATCATTTACTCCTCTTTAGCCTTTCAAATCTTTTCTTGCCATCCACTCCACTTCATAATTCACGTACAAAATTTATTTCCCATCTCTCATTTTTCATTTGCATTTAAAAATAAAATATATTGTACGTTTTTTCTCCTTAACTTATGCCTTTCCGTTTCCTTAGCATTCATAACTCCTTAGCTCTTTTTTTTTCTCTTCTATAGCCGTGTATTTCCTTTTTCCATACACGTACAAAATTTATTTTCCATTATGATTCACATATTTCACTTGTATTTAGGAATAATATATGTATAAGTTTTTTTTCTCTTTATTTCTTGTCTCTTTGTTTTCCTAGCATTTACTCTATCAAATCACATAAAAATCTTCTCAATATCTCAGTTCCTCATTTGCCTCTTCTGATTGAAATATTTTACAGTAAGTTTTTTTTATTAAATAGGAAATAAATCCCACTCATTCGCTAGCCTTTTTATTTGCTAGCCTTTCATTTTCTAAACCCTACATCTTAGCCATTCAAATCTCTTGAAACCCTAGCCGCCTTCTTTTTATTTCTTATTCACGTACAAGTTCTCATCCTCTCATTTTCATTTGCGTGAAGAAAATACAACAAGCTCTAGGTTATTTCCATGGCTTCCTTCTCTCTTTTTTCTTCCACTTTTATTTTATTTCCTTTTTTTTCCTTTTGTTTTCTCCTTGCATAGCTCAGCCTCCACCACCACAACATAACCCCCTCCTCACTATTAGACCATGGCAAAGCCCACTTGGTGGTTGAAAGCAAGGTTATGTTCTTTGATTGTAATTGCATAGTTTAATTCATCTTTTGTTGTGTTGAATCTTATTCTTATGATTTGTGTATTTGTTATATACAAGATCAATATCTTGGCTCTCCATCCATTCAAATCAGAATTGTGTCTAGTCGTGCTTTCGTGCTTTCCGGATTTTTGTTTGTGTGTTTGCTTTGCAAACTTCAGCGTAAAAAGGTGAGTAATCACACCTGACATTCATACTTATATTATTGTGAATTGATAGCAAGTGAAAGTGTAGAAATAATTATATTATGTTATACATGCCTATGATATATTTATATGATATTAAATACTATTTATATGCCTATCACATCATCTGTTATATTTTATTTTATTTTACTGTTTATTTATATTCTGTTCTCACACTGCAAGTTCCCTGTAGAATAGAATCACTATGGGTTGAAATGATACACACCCGAACGGACTTTAGAATTGAGAAAGATCGTTATGGGCTGAAATGACAGGCCTAAGCGATTTTTTATTTATTTTATTTAACTTGGGATTGCGGGTTTGAAATGATAGAACCTGGATTTTTCTTTGTAAATTACGGATTGAAATGATATATTATCCGTATCACTTGACCTAGGTTAGAAAATATTATACAGACCCGTGGTTATTTTATAAATTTTTCTGGAAGTTTTAAGTATTTTGAAAATGTAAATTTTGATATTTTAATTTAAATTTGGTTTTTAAAATGATTTAATAAAGTGAAAAATGATTTCATATGTATTAAAAATGTTAAATAAATAAATGGAAATTTGTGATTGGAAATATAAACTAATTTAGAAATATGTAAAGTTTTAATTTATGAAAGAAACGTGTAAAGTTCTAATTAATGAAAGAAATATGTAAAGTTTTAATTATGAAAGAAACGTGTAAAGTTCTAATTAATGAAAGAATATGTAAAGTTTTAATTATGAAAGAAACGTGTAAAGTTCTAATTAATGAAAGAATATGTAAAGTTTTAATTATGAAAGAAACGTGTAAAGTTCTAATTAATGAAAGAATATGTAAAGTTTTAATTTATGAAAGAAACGTGTAAAGTTCTAATTAATGAAAGAAATATGTAAAGTTTTAATTTATGAAAGAAACGTGTAAAGTTCTAATTAATGAAAGAAATATGAAAAGTTTTAATTGTGAAAGAAACGTGTAAAGTTCTAATTAATGAAAGAAATATGTAAAGTTTTAATTATGAAAGAAACGTGTAAAGTTCTAATTAATGAAAGAATATGTAAAGTTTTAATTTATGAAAGAAACATGTAAAGTTCTAATTAATGAAAGAAATATGTAAAGTTTTAATTTATGAAAGAAACGTGTAAAGTTCTAATTAATGAAAGAAATATGTAAAGTTTTAATTATGAAAGAAACATGTAAAGTTCTAATTAATGAAAGAAATATGTAAAGTTTTAATTTATGAAAAAGACGTGTAAAGTTCTAATTAATATAAGAAATATGTAAAGTTTTACTTACTGAAAGAAACATGTAAAGTCTTAATTAATGAAAGAAACATGTAAGTCTTAATTTGTGTAATATTGATTTAAAATAATAAATGCCCTTTTTGTAATAAAACGTACATTTGATAATGTAAGTTTAATTAGTGTAATATTGACTAAACGATAAATGCTCTTTACTGTAATAGAAATGTAAGTTAAAAAGTACATTTAATATGTAAGTTTTAATTAATGTAAATGACATATTTTAATGACTAAAATAATAAAGTTTCTTTATTGTAATGATAATGTAAGTTAATAAGGTACTCTTAACTTAACATAAGAATTTCAGCATTAAATTGGATATTACTGTAACAAAGTTTATTTAACTATAAGGCAATGATAAAATGACCATGTTAAAAATTTGTAAGTATATAAATACTTTGATTATATAAAATATTAAATTGGAAAGTATTACATTCCAAAAATGCTATGATTCCTTAAGGTTACATTACCAAAATGCTATGATAATTTAAAGGAAGATTTCAAGTTTAATAAATTAAAGGAAATATTCAGTGATTTTGAAATTTGGGTTTTATTGAAATGATATATTATTGAATTGGTTTTGAATTGGAAATGATATATTTTTGAATTGGTTTTGAATAGATATGTTTTGGGTTTGAAAGTATGTATTAGTTTGAAATAAATGATATGATTTTGAAATGGTTTAAAGGATGTATTTTGATTTGAAACATAAACTATTTTGAAATTTATAACCACGGGTTATAATAACGATTGGTTGGCAAAGAGATCGGGATCGGATATGGACATACTCTTTGTCGATACCGAAATCACTTTGACAACTGTGTACGCGGTGGAGATTCCAGAATGAAGTAGGATGGTGGCGACGTTCTTAAGGTATGTTACGTGGACCCAACTCCCGTGAGTTGGCATAAGGTGGCTAAAACAGGAGCGATCTCGGACCAGTGAGGTAGCACCTCTTCTCGGACACATTTCTTCGATATTATACTCTTACTTGTGATTGATTAGATGGCCATCCTCCGATTTGGGAGTGTTGTTCGAGATGGAACGGTAGTGGCTGCTATGCGTATCCATCAGTCCGTGTGCGTAATTGGTATATCTACCCTGACATTGCCTAGTTGTGCCATGTCACCTACCATATCGAGCTTTACTACGATTATGATTTTAAGATCCGACCGCGTTAAGGTTCTCCATCCCCTTAACGCTATTTTCTATATGATTATACTTTACTTATTTAGACACTATTATAATAGCGAATATTACTACATAGTAAATAGTTTAACGGATCCTTAAAGAATGGGCGATCCCAAGCATTCTTTAAGTTACTTGTACCTTTATTATAGTTCACTTGAGTTGGTTTACATTATATAAGTATGTATGTCCTGACTCGAGTGTTTTGTGTTTTGCTTTACGCTCGGGTCAGACTGAGTGATACAGCATTAGAGACTCACCTTCGGAGCTGGAGTTTTGCTTTGAAGATCCAGATATCTATTCATTTTGTTATCCAGTTGATTCCAGTTGTACCTGATTTTCATACTGTTGCTCCTGTTGTATCTTGGTATTCCTATTGTATCTTAATTAACTCTGATGTATTTATATAGTAGCTTCATGGACTACTATCTCTTTTACTTCCGCTGCATTATATTACTCTGTGTCTGTGATCTGTGATTATTTATTTACTGTAAATGATGAGTTTGCCAAATTTTTATTTACAACGCGGTATTTTGAGCAATTCAAGTCCGACATATGTGGATGCGAATGGTTGAAAATATCGGGTTGTTACACAAGGTTTATAGGTTATTGTTTTGTTGATGACAAAGGGGGAGAAGTTATATAAAATAGTAGGCTTGGAGTAAGGGGGAGTTGTTGGTGTAAGGGGGAGTTATGGTATGATCGAAGTGGTAAGTATATTTTATAAGGTTGTCATCATCAAAAAGGGGGAGATTGTTAGGAACTGGAGATAGTGGTTTTGATGACAACAACCTTTGTAACTTATTTTATTATAACTTATATACTAACACTATTGTCTAGATATATATGAATGTTATTATGCAGGATATATATAAGGCAGGTACTGATTATTGAAGACTGTACAGTATAAAGATCAAGGATGAAGAAATCAAGTTTGAAGACTCATGAGTATCAAGATCAAGATTTCAAGATATGTGTCTAGTTTTTGTTAAAACTTCATAATAGCATGGAAATCTTCATTCCGAATTTCATTTGGGATGGTACCCATTTCTACCTTCTTAGTGGCTTACAAACCCACGACAAGTAGCTTACAAACCTACGACAAGTGGCTTACAAACCCACGAACATCCTGGTTTTGTACAAGTTCTCGAGTCCTGATGTGATGAGATATTCTGCAGGAAGAAGCTTGCAAAACTACTTCAAAATGGTTTTTCAAAACGAATTTCAAAACTACTTTTCAAAATATTTTAGCCTTCAAATTATCTTTTCAAATGATTTTCAAATAGATGTTTTAGCCTTAAAATATTCTTTTTTTGTGTGTTTTAAAACATAGTAAAATTAGTTTATTTTACTCCAAAGTCATTTCATTTTGTTTTCATTTCAATACCATTTCCAAAACAAATTTTATATTATTTTTAACATAGGGATGTCGACATCATTGGATACCCCATGTCGACATGGTGGCCGTTGAATTCAAAAGTTTCAATTTTCAAAAGAAGTGTCTATTCGTTTAAATCTCTTCACGAATGGTTATGACTGTTGGTGCTCTATAAATAGCCTTCACATACGAATTTTTTAACTAACTATTTTCATATTTTATTCACTCCTTCTTCTCCACAAATCCATATTCTAAAATATTCATATTTTTAAGATCGTGCTGAAATTCTGCCGAATTCTCAAGTGAATCAAATTAGAATCTCATTCTTGTTTGATTCTCTACCCTCTCTCGAAGATCAAAGTTCTATTCAGAGTTATAGGATCAATTTGTAATCAAAAGTTTATCGAGTCTCTCTATAAGGTGTGGTTGTGCTTGGAAATCAATTGGGTAATCTTGTGGCCCGTAAATCAAGAGAGTTTGCCCCGGACTCGTGAGACAGGATGGTACCTCAAGGCCTTTAGAAACTGAGGATTGTAATCTCTACTTTGGTATAATAAAAATCTGTATGAGGTGTTCTGCCTTGGTACAGGACTGGATGTAGGGTAACTCCGAACCAGTATAAAATCCGGTGCGTTCTTTCCTTTTACTGCTTTTTATTTACTTTTTGCATCTATGTTTGATTCTGTGATTGTTCTGTGATTAAGTTCTGCATTTGTTTGTGTCCTAATTTTAATTTAATCCATATAAGTCATAGAATCCATTAAATACTATTCACCCCCCTCTAGTGTTAAATTAGCCTTAAGATCCTTAATCTGCACTCCCTTTCACGGACTTGTATGGATGAATGCTTTCAGCACATTGTCATTAGAGGACAATGAGCGTTCCAAGTGTAAATTCCTTAAAAGGTAATCGTAGCCTCAAATTTCATCAACCAGGAATGACTGAAAATCAAAGAAGATGCAGCAAGGCTAAGTGGATCGCACCCAATTAGGGTATGTTATCACCATTCTAGATACCCTCGGATATTATAAATTATGGATATGGTGGCGCATGGAAAAAGAGTTGTCGATAAGGGTGGGAACATCCGGGGTGATAGCATATTCAGTACTATCCAGGTTAGGGGTAGGCCGGTCTTGTGTTGGCAGAGGATCGCGGCTAGGTCTTCGGTACATTTTTCTAGACGTGTACTGTGATAGGTGGTACCCCAGTGCCTAGTTATTGTATGGAATCCATTCTCCAATACGAGCCTTTACGGTTTTGGTTGTAGAGTCTAGTATGCTGGAATTTAATTAATGTAACAATTTAGGCTATTTGAATAAGTATTTGTACTTAGACAGTATTATAATATCACTGGATTTTCTATAAAAGGTTTTGGTTACCATAAGGGAAAAACCCGTCGTGTTTATGTGTGGCGTGGTCTTACGGGATACCTTTGATTTTAAAAGGATTTTGAAAGTTATAACGAATAAAATTTATTGTGATTTAAATTTTCACGCTGGTTTTACCAGACTGACCCGGACGTGGTTTTTCCTAAATGCTCGGGTCAGACGAAGCATATTTCCAGGTTTAGATGGATATTTGGAGCTTCAGGAAAGGAGCTGCAGGCCCAGAGACGTATTCACATAGATGTTTATATTTCCGTTGCATTTTAGTTGTGTTTATCAGCAGTTGTAAGGATATGTTGTTATAACTGTCTGCGCTGAATAGGTTAGTATACTCTGATTGATATCTGTACATATATATAATTACAGTTTTGCTTTATGTAAAGATTTTTCTGTATTATAGATTATTCGTTTCCGCTGTGAGATTCTGTGTTGTTTGGTTTTCTTTCTATCTTCTTTCTACTTTCTTTTTCTTAACTATCTGCCTTTACATGCAATTTGGGCTGGACAAGTATGGTTAAATATCGGTTTAAATTGTACGGAAAAGTGGATCGTGACAGTTGTTTTCAATGTTTCCAAGGCTACTTATAAGAGCAGAATAACCACATGGCCTGGGTTGGATAATATCCACCCTACATCTTAGAGTGTATCTGGTACGATTTCATCGTAAGTATAAATCTGTATTTGATTTTATATATAACCACCGTACAATTTATTGACTAGCATAACTTTTTTTTTCAATGTGCAGGGGGTGGTAGACTTACAGGAACATGACCTTCTCCTTTTTAGAAATAACTGGATGAAAAAAATGAGGAAAACCTACCGCTACGGTGTCGATCGTAGAAAAAGAGAAAAAAGCCTGACTGGATGAGTGGAAGCGTATGGGAAGCTTGGGTTGCTTTCTAGAAAAGCAACGAAGCGAAGGTAAGTTTACTAGTCTCGTATATTCATTAAAAATTTAGTAGAATTAGTATAATAATTGCATCAATTTATGTGAAACTTTCAAATTTGATTTTTGCTTGGTAGTAGCATCTGGTATTGATCTTGTCTTCTCTTTCTTTAGTTTTAGATCCAATTTGTTTCAAATTTTCAGTTATGTCTATATATCGACAAGCTTTACTTGCATTTGTTTATGCATAACTTTGCACCCATTCTTCATCGATAGATCTACATATTCATGTACAGATATGAACAGTTATATGCTTGGATTTACCTATCTTAATCCAAGTATTTACAATAACAATTTGTCTAAGGAACTCATAAGTAAATAAGGCATAAACATCAATCTTTATCTTTTATTTCTTCTCAAGATAGATAAACAAGGAGCTTGAAGAATAGCTATTCTCAGATGATTATTTGTATGAGTATGCTTATATATGCCAAAAGTGCATTCTAACTTTTCAAAAATGTGATCTTGAGTGGCTCCGTGTCCTAACTTTTCAAAAATATCGCTACTAAAAATTACTCGATTTTATTTCCAGTTCTCTCCGAATTTACTAAAAATTCATGATTTGTATGAATAGTAGTTACTGAAAGAGCTGTGTTGAGGTTCAAGCTACTAATGTTCAAAGGTCAAGGCATATACAAAGTATTGGTAGATATACGTATTTCTTCTATAGATTCTGTATTATAAGAGACTAAGAATACATGAATCATTTTAGTATTTAGAAATATAAATCTTTTTGTTATTTTTAGTAGATATGAATGAATATGTTTGTTATTGGTACAATATTTTAGTTTTCATAGCAAATTAATTGGAAATTTATGAGTGCAGTGCAATAGTATTTATATTTTTTCTCATTTGAATTTTTTAACAACGGGCAAAAACAGTTGTAAAAGACCTTATTGCAGCTGGCCAAAACAATTGTAAAAGATCATATACAATGGGTAAAAAAAGTTGTAAAAGACTATTGCAACGAGCGAAACCAATTGTAAAAGAGCATATCGCGACGGGCAAAAACAATTGCAAAATGAACCAACTCTATTACAACTCCGCATATTACGACGGTTGCAAGTCCGTTGTTAAACACCTATTACAACTGGCATTTCCCGTTATAAGAAGGGTATTTTTGTTGTAGTGAAATAAGACATGAAGAAGAATCAGATGAAGAAAGAAATGTTATGATGGTGAGCAATCAATGTTATAGTAATTTGCTAGCTCCAAGCATGTAGGTAAAAACATGAAATAAAAAGAAATGAGTATATCAAATTTAAGAAGTGAAATTTGATTGGCAAGAGTCCATTTATGACACATAACAGGGAAGAAGCCCGCTTTGCAGTAATTTCCTCTAAACTATAACTCAATCGTCGTTTTAATGTGGAATTTGTGTCTGATAAATAAAATATTATGATTTTTGTTTGATTAATTGGAATTTGCAATATATATTTCTCTCTATATGATTTATGGTTTTAAACAAAATTCAGCACTATTTCAATTATTATTATTGTTGTTGATAATAACAAAAAGTGGAGAGAGAGATTAAGGTTTTGGTGGTCGAGTAATAACCTTACAGATATTCGAGAGTTGTTTTTATTACTCAAGGGTTGTTTTTATTCGAAGTTGTTTTGCAATTATTTTGAAAATCAATCTTTTCATTTTCATCGCATGCATTTGTGTTGTTATGGAATGGTAGCGCTTTGCGGAAGCTTGTATTGACGGATCTTAGTCATCCAAATCACAAAGAGATAACTTGGATTGAAAACAAGACGGAATTAAAATCAAAACACAGTAACACAAGATAGTCAACCCAACCACCCACTTTATTGATTCACCAAAATTTTATTTACAATTAATAGAACAAAGCTAAAATAAGCATAATACAATCGAATCAATAACCAAATTGAGAAAAGGGAGCTAATATCTAAATAGCTAATATGGTTGGAGAAGAAGAACAATGAAGAGCGGAGGCTAACCCTAATTTATGGATTCCAAATCTGATTGATTCGTCTCACACACCACGTTATTTAGGAAGATGATTTAGAGGCCTTATATAGATGATCTAATTAGTCTACACCTTCGGATCATCCCACAAGAATCAGAGCCATTGAATAAGAAGAGCCAAGCATTGAAGTTCCAAAAAAGCCCAACAAAGAAGCCATTGAGTTGTTTTTAAGATGTTGTTGGATATGTTTAATACATTTTGGGATGTATTTTGACATGTTGACTGATTTGAGTTTGGTTTATCGTATATTGTTGGACGTTTGAGTATATTGTGCGTTTTTTGAGTTTAGTTTATCATAAATATTGATGTTTTTTTATTATTGATGTTATATATGTGATTTGGGCTTTGATATATATGATTTAAATGTGTGAAATTGAGCTACGATATATATTGGGGTGTGCATGTGTGTTGTTTGAGGTTGAAATTCTGTTGAAATAAAAAAAACCTTTAGATTTCTGACGGCTGCATTCCGACAACTTTCGACGGTTTCCGTTCATATGGGCATTATCATCCTAAAATCTGTTGAAATTCTGTTGAAATAAAAAGCATTATCATCATAAAATCTGCAGGAACTTCGAAGGCAGCACAATCAAGACTACCATTCTATAATCGTGAATTAAGTGAGTTTATTTTGAGGTTTACAGCAGAAAATTCCGTGCCGTTGTTTTTTTTATTGTCGCCAATGCCTTGCTTAAAAAAAATGTCTCCATACCTTATCTAATCGTGCCCCTTAAATGTAAGTTACCTCTTTTAGCTCATATTTTATAATTATTTTTTATCAAATTCAGTTTGATTACTTGTATTGTTTAGGTTCTGATTCAGTTTGTTAATGTGGAGTTGATTGGTTGTGCTCTGCATTCAATTGGTATAGAGAACACTAAGTCTGCACATAATATCATGCCACATAAATATCTTATAATATGTTTAATTAATGTATATACTTGTAGTCGATCAGTTCCTTCCAGTATGGTCGAACCTCCCAGCCTTCAACTCCAAACCCGCATTCATATGGGCCAACTCGACTCCATCATCCACTTCTTTTTCATCCATCACCTACACCGACCTCAATTCCTCCATCCAACTCATCGCAGACAAACTCCTCTCCACCCTCAAAAGACGCGACACGGTCCTCATTCTCTACCCTCCCGGCCTCCACCTGGTTAAGATCATATTTGCCTGCCAGCGTGCTGCACTTATAGCTGTACCCGTCATACCCCCAACCATCTCCGACTTCACAAAAAAATCCTCCACGTGCCATCACTTGTTAACAGCCATCGCACAAACTAACCCAAAAGCTGCCTTAGCCGATCACCAATACATATCCATGCTCACCACCTTCAACATCCCAAGAATCGTCCACTGCCTTTTTGTAGACGATTCAACCGATCAGATTATATGCACACATTCTGACCAGTACTTAGGCTGCAAACCTGACGAGCCATACCTGATACAGTACACATCAGGCTCCACCGGGCCACCAAAGCCCGTGCTCATCACCGCTGGAGCTGCTGCACATAATGTCAGGGCCGCACGTAAGGCTACATTCCGACAACTTTCGACAGTTTCGGCACCAAAGATTATTATGCAAAAGGGGGGCAAAAAAAAAGTTTAACGGGTTAATGGAAAAAATATACAAAAAAGAAAGATAAGAGGAAGAAAGTTTAAAGTAAATAATATTAACAGTGTGACAAATATAGCTGAGTAGATTGTCTTCTTCATTGAAAGCAAGAGAGAGAGAGAGAAAGGTAAGTAGAAAATACAATTTCATAATGTGACGTTGAAACGCGGATTCTTATTGATCAATTATGGGTTCAGCTTCATTTGAAAGGAGACAATTACAAAGAGGTTGCTTGTTGAGTACTAGGACAACATGAGTGGGTTATCATGTCTGTTTATTTATATTTTAAAAAAAATTGAAGTAGTGATACTGTTAATAATAATGGTGAAATAAGTTTGCTCAGTTTGTTGGTCAACAAACAAGGCATGTAGAAGAAACAAGGCATGTAGAAGAAGAAGAAGAAGAAAGAAATAAAGAAATGCTATGACAGTAGGGATACATATTAATAAATTTGCTAGAGCAGCTTATTGTTTAAATTAGTCCGGTTGAAATGCTAGAAGCAGCAGGGTAAAGCATGAAATAAAAGGAAATGAAACCAGGGAGTAGATTGTGGAAGCAGGTAGAATTATTAGTTAATGCTAGAGCAGAGAGCAGCATATGGAGAGAGGCGGATGAAATAAAAATGCTAAAGTAAAGCCAAGTAAAGCTGGATTGCGTGATTTGACATAATCCCACATCGTACGAAATATATAAGTTGTTAGTGTATATGAGCTAAGAGAAGAAGAAGCACATCGTCCCTTCGGGGACATCCGATAAAATTGGAACGATACAGAGAAGATTAGCATGGCCCCTGCGCAAGGATGACACGCACAAATCGAGAAATGGTCCAAATTTTTTTGCCCCCCTTCCCCTCCCCGCCGCCATCTACAGACCTCCTGTCCTTCCTTTCGCCTTCACACTGCCATTCGGATGCAACCCATAACCATCCAACCTGCCTTTTGCATGCTGCTCTTACACACTGCAAATTAAGGTTGTAGCTAGCAACCTGATATGCCTGCATCAGCACTACTACTACCTAAGCTAACCTAGTGCACAACCAACCAGCCAGCCTTATTGTATGATGCTGATTGATTAACCCTCCTCAATTACTGCTTGCACGTACATATACATAGGAAATTTATGTTCTATTTTTGGCCGACAAGATCACCAGGCTCTGGCTCGCGAGGAGATGGAACTGCCCTATATGTATGCAATGCTTCTTTTATATACATTTATAATAACTGACCATGCAGCTAGCTAGCTAGCTCCCCAACTCTCATTCATCAACACATACCCTGTTTCTTATTTTATTTCTTTTTCCTCTAAATACTAATGCTAATGCTAATGCTAATGCTAATGCTAATGCTAATACTATATATATGGCCACACGTACGTGTATGCATTTTCCACTCAGGTACTAATTGATCAATTGCCTGCCACATTCTCTCTAATATTTTCTACCTACTTTATATTGTATGCAGCTATTTAATATTCATACCATCATTATAAAGTAATAGTACATAGGTACGTCTTTTAAATAGCATAAAAACAGCCATGGAACATCTAACACGTTCCATATTCAAATCTTCACAATGGATTAGCCATCTTTTGGGACCTTGCATCAGTTCATGCTTTTGCAATCAGTTGATGCATTAGTTGCTTGAGATTTTGATTGGCTTGGTTATTGTTGATTAATAGCATGGTCAGGGTACACTAACTATGTACAAACTAATCGTAGAACCAGTAGCATCCAATAATTGTCGAAAATCACATTTGACCCATAAGCAATTCAACGTCCTTATTAAGCCTCTCCATCTCCTATTTCATAATCCTCTCTGTTTCCTATTTCAGACTGCATTAATTATACATACAGCAATATCATTATAAATTAAAAGTACATAAGTACGTCTTTTAAATAGCATAAAAACAGACATGGTAACATTTAACACGTTCAATATTCAAATCTTCACAGCGGATTAGCCATCTTTCGGGACCCTGCATCAATAACTATAAGGATTTTCTAGTTTTCGCTGCCTACGTCGAAGGTAACGTCGGAAATTTGAGCATGGCAAAATTATTTCCCACGCCTTTCCTACTCCACGCGTAGTACAGTTTCCTACGTTCTTCGTACGCTAGAAATTTCCTACGCCCTTAGCCAAAAATTTCATACGTCTTACCTACGCCCAGTGTTTTACCACGTCGTTCCCACGCCTTATATTTTAGGGACGTTTTGGATTTTCCTACGTCCTTCCTACGCCTTTCATACGCCGTTTTTAAATATTTTCTTCTATATTGCTGCTGCTTTTGTTTTAAACCACCATAAATCAATGCGATAAAATCATATAGAACCAAACCAGCAATATTATTAATATATACCAACAAAAATAGTTTCATAATCATTAAAAACAATACTCTATAATATCTATTTAAGTAAACCCAAATATTGAACCATCCATAAGTTTAAAATGGCATCAATAATCACTATATAACATGCTTAAACAAAATACTAAATACATACATAGCATAAAAGGAATGACTCCAAGACTGACCCTCTTGGCTTTGGCTTGCATCTCCATCTAATGTTGGTACACTAGATTTTTAAACTCTGAATAAGAATTTTGAAGTTCTTGAAGCCCGTTTATAGTGTGCTTTAGTTCCTCCTTCAACTTAGTTCTTTCATGTGCATCACTCTCGCTTACGCTATAAGTAGCGTCTCTATATCTCTGCATTTTATTAAACTTTACATTAAACAAGAATCTTGTTAAGGTACCAAACATTTAAAAATGTAAAATATTTTATTATAGAATAAAATGATAAGTTGATTCTTGATATTAAATAAATTACTGTCATGATACCTAAATTAACTAATAATATATGAGTTATTTTATTTAGTATTTTGAGTGAATTATAGTCTTTATAATTGCCTGAGTGAAAATTTAGCATAGAAGCATAATTGAGTCTGAAACAGCAAGGACTTGACGAAAGATGTTGTCTTGAATGTCCAGGTTAGCAAATTCATGGTTATTTTGTAAATCTTCCGGCACTTCATTAATTAAGTCATTGCGCTGCTGTGAAGTGTTGAAATTACATATTTGTTCATTTTGAGTTTCATTTTTCTATACAGAACACTAGACATAGTTGGACCGTAAATTAGTCAAATTGTCCGATGTAGAAGAATCTATAATGCTCAAACTTCTAGTTGAATCTGTACAAATCCCAGTCCTACTAAAGTCGAAAACTACAAGCTTATAGTTGAACAATTTATGCATGTATTGCACTTTCAATGAAGCTAAATCGTGCACATCAGATCGATGAGATGTCAGCAAAATCCTAAATTAACTTGTAAACTAAAACTATACAATTCGGGAGACAAAATTCAGAAACAACCAGTTCTAAGTTAGCATGCATATGTGTAACTTTCAAATGCTGACAACCTCCAAATCAAGATATTTGGTATTGAATTCCCTACACGTTCCCATCCCCAAGAAGTCAACCACTATATAAGATCTTTTTTCAAATGATGCTATGTTAATCTAGCTTTAAGTAAACAAAAGAAGTCACATCGCATTAAGTTAAAAGAAATAGACAAAAATTAGGAAAGAGCATGATATCATCACCTTGTAAGTGTAACTTATATATTATCGGTTAATAGTTAGTAGATAACCATACAATATTATATTATTGTGCTAGTGAATGCAAGAGAGAAATGCAGGAATATGGAATAAGTGCTTTTAAAATAATGACTATGGTGGCAAATACAGGAATATGTACTTTATTTAATGACCAAATCATAATGCAATATGCACCATTAAGTGTTGTGGTTTCTAATATGTGGTCCATCTATGTAATAAATATGGTTTGTCTCAATAGCTGAGGCTTAAATGAGCTGTGTCAAGTTCAGGATATCCCATATCCAAAAAATAGCAAGCTTTTCATGAATGTAATAATCATGTACCGATAGACATACATAAGTTCAAACCTTATGATAATAACGTACAACAGTTTTTATATGGTATTATCCAGCCAGTCATGTATATGTTTTAATGTTTTATATGCAAGGAGCTTAACAATCAAATGATATAGAACACTCAAAGCTTGCAAGCAAGCTAGCTAGGACTTATTTAAGAAATATCACATTATATTTTATAGGTTTATAAACATAGTTAATGAAGTTTTTAATAATTACCTTGGGAGCATTACCATAGTTAGACCTACGATCCCTTCGTCTTTCAATGCTAAAAACGCTAAAATCTTCTTCTTCGATGTCATATATTATTTCAATGCCTTGACCAAGCAGCTCACCTATTTTAGCTTTATACTTCTCCTATAATGTATGTTTCATATTTATTAGCATTTGTACATATGTATATAAAAATCAAATTTTTAATCATACGGAGGACTTACCCGCAAAATTGAACTGAAGCATTATCAACCCATCGATCGTTGGTCGAGCCATCCTCTAACTCGAGTCTATGAGTCCTAACATACACCTCCCATGAGGTCGGCTCTCTATGATA
This sequence comes from Allium fistulosum, assembly GCA_030737815.1. Lineage (NCBI taxonomy): Eukaryota > Viridiplantae > Streptophyta > Magnoliopsida > Asparagales > Amaryllidaceae > Allium > Allium fistulosum. The sequence goes on from CM060902.1 coordinate 976,921,752, forward strand.
CTCATCAAACTGGAAAAAAAAGATTTATATTATCATAAACTAATTATGGATCAATTCAAATGTTAAATAAGTTTAATAAACACACCAAATCATTTCGATAATCCACAGTGGATCTCGAACCACCACGATGTAATTTTGGGTTCTTTTTCCTTTGTTCAGAGTTTTTCTTCGAAAGTTGTCGAACATCTGAAAGCTCCCAATAAATCAAGAATTGATCAAATATCTCTTCAGGGGGACACGTGGGCTTCTCCTTAGTTTCTTTCATGTGAAATACCCATTCTCGATATTTCAAACTACTTTTCACATTTCACAACTTTCGCACAATTGCGAGTGAAACATATCTCTCCATCAAAATCGATTCTGTATATGTAATTAAATACATTATAAAGAAAAATAGACGGTAAAAAAAAAAATTGTGAAACAAAATTTATTTTACCTGAAACTCATCGAACATCACATTCTTAATCGGATGGGGGATTGAAGTAAATGTGGACCATTACGAATTCTGCTAACCGATAGGACTTTGATAACTCTTTTGTTTGTCTCTCTCTGTATGTGTAGATAAAGAAATCAATAAATCCTTTTGTAGTCTCTTCCTCCACTTTTATTAAGTTTATTGTTAAGATCAATGTTAGCTGCGTATTGCTTAATAATAAAACCAGCACACAGTTCATCACTTTACAAGCTGTTCGCTAAAATTCAAGTGGCAACTAGTATTGTATTGGAAACTTCAGTATAATATCAGAAAGGACCTCATTAACGTTTTTTCTTCTTCTTTGTTTGAAAGTAGAGGAAGAAAGAATCATACTGTCTACTGACTATTTTATTGCTATTTATTATACGCATCTTAAATTCAATATAAGAATCGTACATTATTTTTTATTATAACTAACCAGTATGTCCAGTTTAACCATGATAACATGCATGTATGTGTTGGCTCCTAAAAGAAGCAACTAGCTAATGAGACATAAGCAAAAATATATTATACTGTACTAAAGAATGAAACCTGGGTTTTCTACTTTTTGACTTTTATTCAATTACCAAAAGCATGCATCATGCTGTATCTACATGGGTTACATGAAATAGAAGAGATTACTTGAAGTCCTACTAACCAATACAACTATACAAGTGAAGATGCTTTGATAAAGCAGTAATTTTCGACCACATGCCAGTTAGATTAGATTAAGCAATATGACAAAATGCACGCATATGAGAGCTATTAACCTAGAGAAATTGAAAACAATCGTAGATTATACATAGGTAGCCACTTGTTCAAATGGGGACTTGCAGGTTCAGCTTTTTTTTTTGTCGGGTAAAGTGGCATATACTTAACACTGCAAAACTTATATTATACATGATTGTTTTGTTTAAATACAGTTAACAGACTTCTAATTTAGAGAGTTATTGAATTGAAAGTTGAAATGCGTATTTCGGACCGGTTTTGGTGAATTCTTGTATGAATCAGTGAAAGCTACTTAAATACAGTTCAAAATCGCAAGTCCAACATCTGGTCAAAATCCAGAAGAAATATAGTTAACTAACTCTACTAGTTTACTTTTTTTTTTACCAATCATAATATTTGAAGTAGTGTAGAAAGAGGTTGCAGCTTGGATGCTGCTCAAAACATACTGCATGGTTCCCAATTGTGTGGATCTTGTCACAATTAAACTCTCCGTAAACTCTTTTACGTACATCATTTTAATATTATTGTTTTGAGAAAAATAACAACAAAAAGCTAACAAATCTTAATTTCTTTCTTCTCCATTCCAAATCAAAGCAAATTCCTCATATTCGGATAAAGTTCATTGAACATCAATCAAAATTCTGGCCATCACTTTCCATAGTTTAAGATACAAAACTTTAATTAAATCTTATGATTTGCTCAATCAATTATTTGATTTTCATTAATAAACTAAGTTAAAATTTTGCAGAAAATCACGTTACCTATGGCGGTTGAATTTGTAAAATGGTGCAGAAAATCACGTTACCTATGGCGGTTGAATTTGTAAAGCGGAGCAGATGCGGCGATGGTGAAGCGGAGGCTATCGGCGGTGGAAAACCCAAAAAAAGTCTGATTCTCGCAAAATATAATAACAACTAGGCGCGAAATCTTCGATACATGTTACCTAAAACAGTTGAACTAGACATGGATGATTAAACGATGACGATAATTTTGAAGCTCAAAGGGGCATTACGCATCTAAGTGGAGTAGAATTTGTTCCAAAAACGCAATTTGAGTCGATACAGCAAAAGTTCCATTCCGGAACATCATCTCTCAATACTCGCTTACGCGAAGTTGTAGCGAACCAAAAACCGGGCAAGCAAATTTCCATTGACGAGAAAATACTAAGTCCTGGTAATCCTGTAAGTCTTACGCTACCGTCCGATGCATATTCAGTTTGCCGATGTGGAGATGAATGTGTGGTTGTCGTAGCCAAAGCCGAAACTAATGTCGGACGAAGATTTTACGGTTGTGCTTCGTACAAAGATCACATGATGAATCCTGGCGAGGTGGGGTGCTGTAATTTTATGAAGTGGATCGATCCTCCATTGTGTACTCGGGGAGTGGAATACGCCCTCGAAATGCAAGCTGAAGTTAGGTGTTTGAAAAAGTTAGTTGAAGAAATAAATAGAAAATGTTGGTAGAGAAGAAAATGCCGTCTTTAGCTTATGTTCGCAATGGATATGTTTGTCGAACTGTTTCTGATCAAGAATCCTGTGTTGGGTAGTTTATTTATTTTCATGTAATTGGTGGATATTTTCATGTTTCGTAGATTGTATGTTATTAGTTCTCTGCAATTTCGTTAGAAACGGTACGGATGTTTTGATGAATGAATGTATGTTTGATTTTCTTTGAAATTGATGGTTATATCCATGTAATTGTCGTCAGAGGAATTTCCATGGTCTTATAGAGTTGTTTCGAGGCATCTATCGAGCATGCATGGTAAAGTAGTTTGCATTTTGTTGTAGGATGTTTTGCTGCAGGTAAATTTGTTTGCGATTTTTCAAAAATCGCTTACATTTCTGCCTGTAACAAAACAGACAGCCGACCCCCTCCCTTTGATCATTCTTAAAACATTTCAGCTTGCTCAAAAAAACCCATTTCGGCCTTCAGCTCTCTCCCCCCGAAATTTCCATTTTCCTTGCTTTTTAATCAAATTTGAAGCTCATTTGGACCATGGCTTCTACATCCGGAATCGTGGAGGATATTGGTAATGAACACATCTCTAATTTGAAGATTTAGGACATTTTTAGGAATTTTAGATTTGATAGTTTTGCAAGATTTTGTGAAAGCTATAAGTTGTAGATTGCATTAGGGGGTTTTTGCTAGTGTATGTTCATTCAATTGCGTATAACTTAGTATAGATTGTTGAAAATAAATTTTTTGATAATTAAGGGTTGAATACATTAATCTTTGTGTTGTAGATTACATCGAGATGGAGCCCGGTCCAGTAGACCCGAGCGTGCTGTACCTACAGCCTAGACATCGCACGTCCGGTGAAGCGTATATGATAGTAATTTCCTATGATTTTCGTTTCACAAATTGTGTAAATATTAATATATGTCCACGTAATGTTAAACAGAGCGAAGAAGTAGATTTCACAATCAATCACTCAATTTCTCTCAAGAAAGTCACTTCACATCATCCTAGAGTATTAGAGGAGATTGATCGAGCGGGCTTTTCGACAGTATTGCGGTTAGGCTACCTTCAGTTAGATCATCATCTGGTCATAGCTCACGCGGAAGCACCGCCGCTCCTACTTACTTACACTCGGCGAAGCAAAAAAGGTGAAGGAACTTCGTTCAAAGGAGGACCTTCGACGTCACAACCACAAGAATATTTCATCCATGGACATTCTCAACCTCCATGTACATTTGATCCTTTCACCGAGATCGAGGAAGAAGAGTACATGTCCCAACAGCCGGAACGTCGTCATCGTACGCTTATGGAACTTCGTCGCTTGCGTAGATGATACGTGCATTTTAATGGATATGGCTATGTACCTTTAAGTGTGTTGTGTATGGTATGGTTGTGTTATTGTCGTAGACGTGTACATGCACTTTTTCTTTCCTTGTTATTTAAGTGTGTGGTGTATGGTCTAATTGCGTTATTGTCGTAGACGTGTACATTGAAATGTGAATTTAAGTTGTTATTGTGCCATGCTTGAAATGCCATTGCTGTGTCACTTCAGTTTGATATTTGTGTGCGATATGTGTGTTTTATGAATAACTTGCTGCTGTCTATTAACAGCAGGTTGATATTGGCAATTTTTCAAAAATCGCCCGTTGGCGATTTCTGAAAAATCGAGAAAACGCCAACAGGCGATTTTTGGAAAATCGCCAGTTTCAACCTACTATTAACAGACAGCAGCAAGTTGTTGCCTATAACACACATAAAACACAGAGATAGTAGCACACAATTTTTCCAACAGCAGCATACAACATGACTTGTAATAAATAGCATTCGACAATTTGTCTAGCAGCAACATACAATATGACTTGTAAAACACAAATTCAAAACACAAAGGCACATTACCCATTTTTAAATTATACAAATGCAAATCGGAAAGTAGAGTTCAATTACATAGAAGTTAAATTATACAAACACAACCATACAACAGTACATCGCTTACGATTATGGCCTTGCACACCGCTTTTGCTACACCTATTTGATTTGGACGACTGGCCCTCATCCATCACACCTTTGATCCTTGTCGACCGTGGCCTCCCCGGTTGTCGTCTCACAGTCGGCGGCAATATCTGAGGACCGTTATATGCGCTTCAATATCCCTTATCACGCATGGGATGAAACTCGGGATTATAAGCAGCTTTGTAGCTGTCAACAGAGTACCAGCTTGACGTAAGTCATGGTGTGCTCTATTAGCCCCACCTGTTTGCGCCGAACAAGTTGCCATTACATGAGCACATGGTATCTTCTGCAGTATCGGAATGTTGCATGTGCACGAGCAGTTGTTGCCGTCGATTATAACTTTGTATTCATCATCAAAAGGTGAATTACTTACCATTCAGTTTGGCTAAATCGTACTAGTCTCCAGCGACGCGCTTCAGTGGCCCTTTCTGCAATTTTGGCTTCCCACTTCGGAGTCAAGCGTGTCCCTAGTTCATCTGAATCCCGCCGTTTGGAAGTTGGCTTTTATATGCCTTGCACAATAACGATGTTTGTGCGGTTGTCGCCATTTTCCATGTAAGCTTTTGGAATTTCTTTTATCCTATCTGATATGAAAGTAATACAACGACCGTGTACGCTATGTATGAATTCAGGCATGCAAGAAAAAAACCAACCCCAAGAATCACATGACTCTGATTCAACTACTGCGTATGCCAAATGAAAAAGAAAATTATTTGCTTCTACCGCGGTTGCAACAAGCAATGTGCCTTTGTATTTACCATACAAGTGTGTCCCATCAATACATAACAAAGGCCGACAATGCAAAAAACCTGTAATGCAAGGCCCAAATGCCCAAAAAGCACGATCAAACACTCCCACTTCATCATGTGTCACATGACCTATAGAACTGGGGTTCGTTCTCTTTATCTTATCAAAGAACTGTGGTAAAGTCGAATATGATTCTGCCCAATCACCATAAATTCTCTCTATTGCTTTGCTTAATGCTCGTCACGCTTTCATGTAACTTATGTTGATGAACAACTGATCGTGCACAAGCACTTAAACTGTACCAGTTGAAATATCCAAATCGAATTTGACAAAAGACATGATTTTTATCACAATTTTTTTTGAAGTTGCTTGCTTATGGTTGGAATTAACTGTTGGGTTGACACAAGTGTGTTCGCTTGGATACTTTCGAATTTCCCACCATCCTGACTCAGATTTTTTTGAAACTATGGCATGTATCCTCCAATGACAATTACCTTGAACATTGCATATAGCAGTGTATTTTGTTTTATTTGACTTTATTGGTTTGTATGAAACAACATGTAGAATTGAACATTCCGTTAGTTGTTGGAGAAACTTCTCTTTTGTCTTAAACACCATTCCAACACTAAAACCACCTTGAACGCAAGTAGTTAAAAATCGTTTGCCGGAAAATTGAAGATTGACAACAACAGATCCTGCCAACATTTGAGCGGTGCAAAGATCATCATCCAAAGGCACTTCCATCTCTGGTTCATCACTATCTGCATCATTTTCATCTGCTGTAGGAAAGTCATAGTTCAACGGCTCGTTGTTAACTTGCATTCTTTGTATCCAAGTGTCTTCATTAACATTCATAGAAGCAACAACCATGCAATCTACGTGAGGTTCTTCACCCACTGCTTCATTCCCACCAATGTCTATATCATTGTCAAAATTTGCATACGGAGAATGGGTGGATGGTCCAGCACTCCACTGTGCACCATAATCAATTGTCATATACCTGATTGAAATATAGAAGTCAACTAACCGACAATACATATCAAATGAGACGAAAAATATAGCCCAATCTATAAACATACCTTTGACTCATATCATATAGTTCGGATGAATTAGGATACATTGACTGCGCCAAATTTGCATTAACAGGTTCATCACTTTCGTCGTGTTGAATGCCTTGCTGTTGGAAGCTGTTTAAATTACAGCAAAGCATAAGAAAATATAACTACATAACATTATATGTACCAATTCATCAAAAAAATGTTACCTCGCACTCGTATTTGCATCCATAGGCGGGTTGCAATAAATGTTGTTTTGTTGCGTAAATGGCTGCGAGTTTTCGTATGGCATGAACCCGTACTGCATAGATGAAGGAAAGTATCTTGCATCGGTTGCATAAGGATTACTATAGTTAGGAGATACGTAGCCAGTAGATGGATCCGCAATCTCCAACGTCTGTGTATAGTATCCAATTCCAATACTCGCAATAGGAGATGCCACTTGCTGTTCTTCTTGTTGTTTTGCAACTTTCCCTACATATAGCTCAATAGATTTTGCAACAGCAGAAAACATTAATTCTACATCATCATCGTCCGCTAATGCTATTGCTTTAGAACCCGAGTCCATATGCCAGTTAACCACTAGTTCAATTTCAAATTCTTCTTTATTAATCTTCATCGTTTTGTACACAGCTTCTTTTAATTCCGTCAATTTGCAACATTTCCGCACTCTTCCTGGTTTATAAATACCACCAACATATTTACCATTCCTTTGATCATCGACAATTAGTTCACCGTCGTAGTAGCAAAGCGTAGGAACCATATTTTTCGCCATTCTACAGATCAATATACAAATCTTTTAGTATGTACGCATCTAAACAATTTGTTACCTTACTATAACCCATTACTAAGTTTATCAAACTTCAGAAATTACACAAAAAAACTAGGGTTTACTGATTTTACCTTCAACTTGATGAAATTTGCTAAGCAACGTCGACAAGATCTATAGATTTAGCACTCAACCAAAGTTTTAAAGAGTATAAATATTGATTTCAGAATAGTGCTGCCGTTAAAGATCAGCATGACAGGACGATCAAAACGGTATATAGATATCCATGGTAGGATCATCCTATCAAAAGTCGATATCCGGTACCGAAAATGCTGCTACTCTGCCAGAAATAAGATAAACGGAGCAATAACAGTCCAAATTTGGAGAAACGAAATATGACGTCTCACTCAGAAGATGCTTTACAAATTTATTGTGTAAAAATATTCAAGTTTGAAAACTATTTTATTATCATTTAATATTAACTGATTTGTATTGAAATAAAATTACACAATAAAATAAACTTCCATATTATAAATTGAAAATTTACCATTTGTTATATTTAAATAGACGTAATCCAAATATCAAATTTATATTTCAAAATTTAATTATTTAAAATTTCACAAAAATTCAATTAATTATATAAATAATACAAATAATTTTTTTTTACAATTTACGAGTCGTTACACTCTCCCCCACTCAAAACTTTTCGTCCCCGAAAAGGAAGGAGGTAGGATAATAGAAACAACCAAAAGAAAAATAGATTGAAAAACAAAGTAAACAATTTATTTAAACCAAATAAATTTCAATTCAAATTAATTTATATTCAATAATCAATTTTTAAATTCAAGGCATTCCATTAAGTTGATTTTATCTCAATTTATTAATATTTTCCACAAAAGGTTTCTTTCCAAATAGAATTTTATTTAATTTGTCTCATTTAATATTCAATCAACTTATTATTCTATTTATTTCGACTAACATTTTTATAATTAAAATTTAAGGGTATAACATTTATTATAACCACTCAGATTTTATTTTTAAAAACATTTTATATTGTATATTATCCAATTACATATTCAACTTCTGAATAATTTAGGTAAGTTTTATTAGAATGAAATTGAGTATTTTATAAGTAAAATTTTCCCAACTAAATTATTTCAAATTTAATATTTATTCAAAATTTTGGCTTCATTTTATATTTAAAATCACCTTTAACATAAATTTAAGAATTTGATTCCCGATTATCTTCAAACCATATATATATATACCATATATACTAAATCAAATCTAAATTTAAAATAATATACATATATATATATATATAAGTCAAATCATACTTAAGAAATTCAAATCAAATTAATTTCTAAAACAAAAGTGTAGCAAAGCTACTGAATGGTCTCTCCCCTTCGAAACTCGAAAATGAATGTCGATGATGCGGCCGCCATCACCGAAATTATTTTCCAGCGACAAAAGAGGAGAGCACTGATTTCAACATTTTAAAATTCTTTGAAACGATTTCTATTTGAAAATACTTTAAATAATATACATTTTAAAACTTTAAAACACGAGTTTGAAATCATCAGAAATTAAATTCTCAAATTCCTGATTTAAATTCATTTCAATTCCAAATCAATTTATAAACCATGTTTATAATTCATTTATAGAACAATAAATGATAATCAAATATTATCATTTCAAACAACTAACTTATTAAATTCTAGAAAATTTTACTTATATATATATAATAAATTCATACAAATTTATTTCATTTACTAAATTTGAAAACAATATTGTGTCAGTTTGCTCTGCTCAAGTGTTTTGGAAATCCTATCGATATCGCTGATCAGACGAATCGATCGAAAACCCAAATCGACATCAACAACTCAAACAACACAATATATAAAACAATTTAATATTAATTACAAATACACTCCCTCACTCGATGATACAAGAAGGGATTTCAAAACAGGAATAGGGATTCAAATTAGAGGGATCCTAACCAAAAGAATTCAACTAGAAGATAGGCTCGAGACGAAGGTAAGAAAATTAAATAACAAAATAGATAAGATGGATAGACTTATATAAATCGCGGGTGATATTAACCGGTCAACCGAGACTTCAAGAATAAGATTGATGCAGAATTCTAGAGGCAAATCGACATCTGATCGATAGAATACCGGAATAACAAAAGAAGTAGCATCGTAAACCGAGGACATAGAAATCTCCGGTGAATCGATGCTTATTGTAAAGGAGTTTCACTCTTTTACAAATCATTCAGTGGAGCTATGGGGTGCTCCAGAATTAGAAGAATACGAATAGGGAGAGACAAGAATGGATTTTGGAACCGAGGGGAACGTTCCAAAATTTAAAGGAAATCGAGTCAAAGGGGAAGGGATTCAAGCTCAAATGAAAGTGATTCTGTAATTAAATTTACTCTATATATTGAGTTTTGCCAAAAACCAAAGCTCTGATACCAACTGTAACATCCTGAAATTTTCAACCATTCGCATCCATACATGTCGGAATTGAATTGCTCAAAATATCAGATTGTTAATTTAAATTTGGCAAAACTGAGCATATACAGTAAATAAATAATCACAAAATCACAGACATAGAGTAATATAACAATAATGCAGTGGAAACAAAAGAATAGTAGTTCATGAAGCTACTATATATATAACAGAGTTAAATAAGATACAACAGAGGTCTCGAATACGTAGATGTCTCAATACAATAGTCAAATACAAAATCTGAATACATCACTGGAATCAACTGAACAATTGAAAGCTGGATAGATAGCTGGATCTCCAAGCGAAGCTCCAACTCCAAAGGTGAGTCTCGAACACTGAACCACTCAGTCTGACCCGAGCGTAAAGCAAAACAAAAAACACTCGAGTCAAGATTAACATTCTTATATCAATAAATCCAACTCAAGTGAAATATCAATTGAAATACAAGTAACTTAAAGGATGTTTGGGATAACCATCCTCTAAGGATCCGTTAAACTATCTACTATGTAGTAATATACGCTATTATAATAATGTCTACAGTAAAGTATACTATTTAAAAATAGCGTTAAGACTTTACATTTTCCACCTTAACACATTTTTAGGTGTGCCAATAGTCTATACAGTACCGTAATACCCCGTAAACTGGAGCTACCAGAGGATACTCCATAGGTACGACATAAATCAAACTCGTAGTAAGGCATGCTATGGTAGGTGACACGGCACAACTAGGCAATGCCAGGGTAGATATACCAATTACACTTCCGGGCCGGTGGTAACGTAGAGCCGCAGCAATCGCCCACCTCGAGCCACACTCCCGAATCAAGAGTGCGCACCAAATCAATCACAAAGTAATAGAATGGCATACAATGGAGTGTGTCCGATCAGAGGTGCTACCTCATTAGCCCGTCGATTGCTCCTGTTTTAGCCACCTTATGCCAACTCACGGGAGCTGGGTCCACGTAGGAACAGAAATGGGTAGGCGTGAAGAAAAGAAGGAGAATGAAGGAGCAGGTAAAAGAATAAGTGGGGAGAGGAATGGGCATTGAACGGTTAACATATGTATATTATTTATTTCACGAAACCAAAACAAGTTGGAACCGTGGGAATGACAACAGGCGTGCACAAGAATTGAAGGAAAATAAAATAGCTGGCTATTGGTTGTCTCGGGAACACAAAAGACACAGGGAAACAACGGCTCAATGGATACCGATGTGGACAACCGTTTTGCGGATTCCGCCACGCACCGAAACCCTAAACACAGAAATGAATATACCGCTGAGATCAGCATGACGGGACGATCAAAACGGTATATAAATATCCGTGGTACGATCATCCTATCAAAAGTTGATATCCGGTACCGAAAATGCTGCTACTCTGCCAGAAATAAGATAAACGGAGCAATAACAGTCCAAATTTGGAGAAACGAAATATGACGTCTCACTCAGAAGATGCTTTACAAGTTTATTGTGTAAAAATATTCAAGTTTGAAAACTATTTTATTATCATTTAATATTAACTGATTTGAATTGAAATAAAATTACACAATAAAATAAACTTCCATAATATAAATTGAAAATTTACCATTTGTTATATTTAAATAGACGTAATCCAAATATCAAATTTATATTTCAAAATTTAATTATTTAAAATTTCACAAAAATTCAATTAATTATATAAATAAAAAAATAATTTTTTTATAGAATTTACGGGTTGTTACGATATTTGAAAACCTTTTTAAAATAATATGGAAAGTACCACTGTAGTATCAACCATGGATCCATGGCTCAATGTTTACGTCTCTATCCCAGAAAAATCCAAAACTTAACTGCAGGCACTCACTGCCTCCGATTACGCCATGAAAGTATACCATTACTTTCCGAAACTTTATTTAATAAATTTTTTCTCAAAATTAACTCTTTCAAAATTTCTATATAAATTTCCAAGTTAAATTTAGGCAAATACTCTTTGAAATAAAAGTTATTATATAATATTAATATTGACTAGTTTATCCTTTAAAATAATAATATTGATTAATTCTTAAACAATAATTAACTTACTATAAACTAGCTTAATTAATAATGAAATATACTTAAAACAATTTAAAACAACCAAATAATTAATTTTTCTGGAATATTCTTAAACACTTTTTAAATTACCTAATTAATAATTAAAATCCTCCTTTTTAAAACAAACTTAACTTCTCAGGAAAATACATTTTCCAATTCCAATATAACCAGTCTAACATTTATAAATCTCTCTCGATTTATTCCCAATGTGATTTACGTCCCAATTCCGTAATCCCCTTTTCATATTTCTAAAAATAAATTTACCGTTTATTTTTAAGCCGATTTACCCATCTCCTTATAAATCCTCACCATGAATTTATAACTTCCATTTATCCACCGATAATCACTTTACTTTATTTATAAACCTTGTTTATAAATTCCATAGTCTCATTTCCTGTTTATAACAGTTTCACAATACTTAATCGATTTCTAAATTGAATCCCATTTTTAAACCATTTCCTTAAAAAAACAACTATATTCCAAACCCACTAAATTCCAATTTCACTCTTATAATTTATATTCTTATTTAATATCTAGTATAACCATTTTATATTTTATTTCCAAAATTTCCTTTTTATTTTTTTCCAAACTATTTTAAATCTTGATTTTTAAAACAAATCCTTTTCACTTAAACCAATATTGCTTAAGTTTTATTATTTAAAAGCCTTTTATTTACATTATTCCAAACTCTCATTTTATAATATTCCAAAATCTCTATTTACAATATTCTAAAATTATTAAATACAAATTTGAATCAAACTATTTACTTTTCCCAAAATTCATTTCTTTTAATTAATCCAAATTTCACTATAAATATTTTTACTTCCAATTTTCTTTTTAATTCAATATACATATTTATGGTATTTTAAAATACCAAAATCTGAACCAGTAATACCATATCACCAAATAAATTCAAATCACGCTATATTCTATCACAGATTATTCAACATATCATATCACTGAGTATGAAAATAATTTCAACATTTTTGAGGAATCCAGTTGGATCCCTCCAACCCGTTTCCTTGCATCCAAAGATGTTAATACAATATAAAAATATCAATCCCGCTTCAAGGGGGATATCGCGGTATATAGGGTCATCCGCTATTATGCCAAACACATAGGGCCTCATCCGCTATATATATGCGGGAATATCAATCACTCCAATATATATACTACTATATATATATTTTCACATTCAACTGATAAAAATATATCAACAACCAATCAATCAATAATTAATTTTAACTATTTAAAATTAATTGCGGTAAATCCAAAATTGAGTGAGATTAACTCACATTGATTTTTAATGTCGCTTTCGCGTCCCGTTCTGATTAATTTGAACGTTTTTGAATTTATTTGAAAATTTCAGAAGCTCCAAATTCGTCCAAACCATTTCCTATGCGTAGATGATGACATCACGATCCCAACGTAACTTGAATCGTCCGAATCGGACCTCGTATGCATGAGATACGCATTTTATAAGTTTGAATGTAATTTATATAAACAAATTCTTTTATTTATATATATATAAAAGAAGCCAATACCCCATAACCCGGCCTGCTTGCTACAGTGCCTTCTCCCCCTTTTCTTTTCAATTTCGAATGCCTGTGGCCACCATGTTTGTGCATGCCCCTTTCTCGTGTCAGTGACACACCCACTCCTCTCGCCTACGGCCAAACCTCCACCGCCAAACCATTCGCCAGCTTCCCACGACCATGCCCCAAGCCTTCGATTCACCGGACGTCGCCCAAATCATATTGCGACAGCACCCATTGCCATGTCGACCACCACCAGGTCGTACCCCACAAACCGCAACCGTATGCCACGAAACCCCACCAGAAGCCGCGCCTCCACATGCTCAATCTGATTCCTCGCTCGAACCCTCATATCATCGCTCGAACCACGAGAGACGGCAAGCCCTAGATGCTCTGGCCCATCACTGTCGAATACGAACTCGTGCCGCACCTTACAATAACCATACCAGATTGAAGAGAATTGAAAAGCATGAATTTTCAAACTTGTTTGGTGATTTTTCATTAAGTATTTGAGGAGAAATTTTTTTTTGAAGTTCTGCCATTTTTTTCCTTGCTTTCTCTTTACTGTACAGTTGCATGATGATGCAATGAAGAAGGACGTGATCTAATAAGGAGGGAAACGTGTTTGAATGGATGTACAGTGTTTTGAGGTGATGAAAAAAAACATCAATTATATATATATATATATATATATATATATATATAATTTAAATTACAAAACGTCTCGATTTCGTAGCCTAAAATCTCAACCTTCTATCGAGGCATGCCGCTAGTCATTTATAATGTTATATCCCTATTCCGAACGCAATGAAAAAGGTTTCGAGTCCAAATTCGATCGTATGGAGAAGATAGCTTTCTGGACCCAATTATTATATTGAATTTTCGATATAAATTTCAGCGCGTTTATAGCCCGTACGGCCAAACGATAATTCCAAACACTACGAAATTTGAAATCCGATAATAATATACTATTATGAATCCAATGGAACTGGTTTCGTCAAATTCCGAGACTGTGCCTCGGAAGGCTATTTTTAAATGTAAATTTAAACGATATATTTTTAAAACTGAACAAATCAATTTTAAATTCAGTTTAAAAAGATTTTATTATCTTCAATATTATTAATATAATTTTATAAGCCTTTAAATTATTTTTATCAAGCTTAAAACTCAAGATTCACTAATTTACCCAATATTCGATTATAAAATTAAATAACTAAATTATCCAATAAATCATTTTATTTGAAATTCAAGTTAAAAATCAACTTTTAAATATTTAAAATCAATTAAATATTCCAATTTCAAATAACCAAAATTCTGGATCATTACATAAAATGGAAGTGTGATGGCCCGGACTCTCCTATCTTTCGGAGGTCTTTCTCTAGTCCTGGACACTCCTATCTTTCGCTCCACCCTCCTTGATAGGTTAATTTCTATATGCTTAGTTAAAGTTTTAAAACTACCTCAGCTAAGTCCAACGTTGGTGCCGCTCATCACTTTCTAGGCTCCTGCCGAAGCCGCTCCTTTGGCCTTGACGAGACCTATAGATGTTATAGTTTTCACGTTCTCCATCTTCTATCCTTTATTCTTATTCTTACTGTCAATTTAAAAAATGATTTTAACATAAAAAGTTTAAAACGACTTTTTTTATTTTTGTTTCCCTTTTTTGAATATATCTATTTTAAGGATCATTATCTAATATTGTTATACTGCTCCACACACAAGCCTTAATACCATCCTAGGAAAAATTACTTAGCTCTAAATTTAAAGAACAATATGACCATCACACTAGATCAAGTAGTGGTTGTTGAATGCAAGCCGAGAGATGAAGAGTGGAGGAGGAGGCTCGAAGAGAGAGGAAAGGCCACCAATGGTGGATCTAGGCACAAGCCTTCCACGTGGTAGGAGATGGAGAGGCTTTTAGATGAATACAATGGGTGCTGGGATTACGACATTAGTGATTTTGTTAGCAAAATTGTGGTTGATACAACCACTAAAGAGCATGATGCAAGTGATATGGTAAATATGGTAATCGAGTTCATCAAATCTAAAGTTGGAGTTCCCGTCATATAAATCTAAAGGTGGTGATCGAATTAATGCTTTGTAATTTTAGATATTATTTTCACTTTCATTTGTAAACTGGTATCAATATATTGCAAAAATGATACCCACTGTTTGTTTGATTGGAGTTGATGATTTGTGATTTTAGAAATTGTTTTCACTGTCATTTTTAACAAAAATGATACCAATATATTGCAAAAATGATACTCACGGTTTGTTTTATTGGAGTTGATGCTTTGTAATTTTAGAAATTGTGTTCACTATTATTTGCAGCTAAACTGATACCAAAGTATTGCAAAAATGATACTCACGGGCTGTTTGATTGAAGTTTATGCTTTTTAATTTTAGAAATTATTTTCACTTTTTTTGAAATGCTACTTAGATACAACATGTCACTGAGACAACAAATCACATATCACTTGTCAATAAATGTTCGAATCACGCTACGCAAGCTTCGAACTTGTGACTTCTCGCATCAAAGTCGAATCACTTAACCACTGGGACAATGGTATTTGTCAATTATTTTCACTGTTATTTCTAACAAAGCTAATACCAAAATATTGCACAAAGGATACACACTGTCTATTTGATTAGAGTTGATACATTGTAATTTTAGAAATTATTTTCACTATCATATATAACAAAACTAATAAAAATATATTACAAAAACGATACCACCGTTTGTTTGGTTGGAGGTAATGCTTTGTAATTTTAGAAATTGTTTTCACTATCATTTGTAACAAAATTGATACCAATATATTGCAAAAATGATACCCACTGTTTGTTTGATTGGAGTTGATTCTTTATAATTTTAGAAATTGTTTTCACTATCATATATAACAAAACTAATAGCAATGTATTGCAAAAATGATACCATCATCTATTTGATTGGAGTTGATGCTTTGTAATTTTAGAAATTGTTTTCAGTATCATTTGTAAAAAAAACTGATACCAATATATTGCAAAAATAATACTTGCTGTTTGTTTGATTGGAGTTGATGCTTTGTAATTTTAGAAATTGTTTTCACTATGATTTGCAACAAAACTGATACTAAAGTATTGCGAAAATGATACCCACTATTTGTTTGATTGGAGTTGATGCTTTGTAATTTTAGAAATTGTTTTCACTATCATTTGTAAAAAAACTAATAACAATATATTGCAAAAATGATACTTGCTATTTGTTTGATTGGAGTTGATGCTTTGTAATTTTAGAAATTGTTTTCACTATAATTTGCAAGAAAACTGATACTAAAGTATTGCAAAAATGATACCCACTGTTTGTTTGATTGGAGTTGATGCTTTGTAATTTTAGAAATTATTTTCACTGTCATTTGTAACAAAACTGATACTAATATATTGCAAAAATGAAATCCACTATTTGTTTGATTGGAATTGATGCATTGTAATTTTAGAAATTATTTTCACTATCATTTGTAACAAAACTGATACCAATATATTGCAAAAATGATACCCACTATTTGTTTGATAGGAGTTGATGCTTTGTAATTTTAAAAATTATTTTCATTGTCGTTTGCAATAAAACTGATACCAAAGTATTGCAAAAATGATACCCACTTTATGTTAGATTGAAGTTGATGCTTTGTAATTTTAGAAAAAAAATCCACTATCATTTGTAACAAAACGGATACCAATATATTGCAAAAATGATATCCACTTTCCTTTGGTTTCTTTTAGCACTGACACTAGCTCATTTATTATCTTTTTCTCAACGTTTGCTTTTTGCATGATAGTGTAGAAAAACCAGCTGAGGGCCACTAATGAAGTGTCCCTCCTTGCTAGTACAAAATTCAGTGCTATCCACTACAATGTCGATGTTACTCAAAAAATCCACCTTCCGCCTAAGTCAGAAGGTCTTTAAGCAAAGGATGAAAAGAAAGGAGTTTAGGTCATACCTTCCAAAGAAGTTGAAGGGATGCAGTCGACAATATGAAGAAATTCAAGACCTTTCGGAGGGGACGGAGGGTTTCATATCGCAGTATTGAAGAAGCTCGTACCTACCGAAGAAGACAAAGAAGTCAGGGCAAGGGCATACGACTCTATAACAACCTTTCCAAAAGCATAATAAACCTTTCGGGCCGGTTGGAACACCTACTAAATACCTTTCAACAGTGTCGAAAGGTTTATGATAAAGGCAACATTCATAAATCAGCAAAGAATGAAAGACAACCTTTTGACAATATTCAAGGAAAGCACGGATCTCGTCAGCATTCAAGTAAAAAGCAACCTTCCAACAAGGTCGAAGCACTACAAGAAATTTGATTTTAAGTGGCACACAAAAAACGCTACAAAAATTTTTGGTGCCGTTTTGATAAACGCCGCTAGAAAACATGCGACTAAAAATCCATGCTTTTTTGTTGCATTTATTTTAACGCCACTATAAATGAATTTTTGGCAGCGTTTTTTAAACGTTACTAAAGATCTTTTTTACAGCGTTTAAGAAACGCCACTGAAAAGGTGTCGTTTACTATCTTATTTTTTTGTTGCACTTATTATTATTTTTTGCACCGTTTTTTGAATGCCACAGTGATTATTTGAGTTACTATAATTGCCAATTCAATTACTTCAAAACTTATACAATAACGTAATATATAAACACATACACATTCAAAAATAACACATTCAATGAACCACAATAACACAAACAAAAGCAATTACATAATCACCACTATATCATAACATTAGTGTCAAGACAAAAGGTTAACCATACGTTTACACAACCAAACTACCATAAACAGTTTCATAATAGTACATGCAGCTAAAGTAGTGCTGCTACCATACATACTAGTTTCATAATAGTTTCATAACAGTTTTAATCAACCTAACTACATACATGTGCTGCTACCATACCAAAAACCAGTGCTGCTGCTTGAATTCTTCACAAACGTTTATCTACCTGTAAACAATAATAATCATGTTACTAAATATTTGTGAGGTGAAGGTATCAAAGATCAAAAATGGACAAATATAGAAGTCCTTAGACTATAATACTTCAAACAAATATGCCTCTGCGTATTAACCACTGATGTGAGCACATTGTAATCGTCCAACAACTTTTACATCATATTTGTGAAGTCAATGCACTAGACTTGCACATTAGCAGATGAACTTATGACAAAGATAAATGTCTTTATCATGTGGCAGATTGTGACCATTCGGTGCTTAAGTGTAGAATGATATTTAACTAACTACTAGGGGTTTAGATATGTTAAAGAATGAACGTGTGTTCGCCTTAGTTGTAGCGAGCAACGCGACCCTGTTGGCTCATAGCACCTACAGTTGGGGCAACGCAGTTTCACTGTGTTGGTGGATGTTGAATACAAGCTGGTAGTTAATTTACCAAAGTATTGCATTATTGCTAGAACAATATGTTGTTGATAATGTGATAGCTTATCAAGCTACGCAGTGAGTACACTGAAGGTGTTAAAACTGGTTCTATTACATCAACTAGGGATATACTTTTCTACCAAAGTTGTACCAGGCTCCAGTAACCTTTATTAGTACACGGTGAATGTGTTAAAATTGGTTATATAAATTCAACACTTCAGCCACACAAACTCTGTTCCATCCACTATCAACAGCCACCACAACATATCCCACGACTCAAAGAACTACATCACCTGCTCTTCCCCAATCACAACCACGCATCCTCGACTTGGCAACTAACCTACAATCAAAACTCCTTCGCATTCACCTCCGGCTACCACAACTTCTTATCACAACAAACTGCCTCTGCCATCAACTTACAATCAGCAGCTCGCACCACTACAATCCCTTCATTGCCACTATACTCTTACAAACCAAACTCCTTACCACAACAAACATTCCACAAAATCTCCAACAATAGCCACCAGCCTAACCAACCTCTTTCATGCACTTCCCATACGACAACCATCCTCTTCAACCATGCACTCCATTCAAAATAGCAAGTTCACCTGATAACATCCCCATTTCCTTCCTTCATTCCCTCTACCTGTACACTACTTGTTCACACCAACTTCTAACACAACACAGTCAACTTCTCCACCAAAACTTCCTCACAATCATATTTGATACAAACTTCCGACCATACCCACAACTCGTCCTACAACACAACCAAAAAAAATTATAAACTTAGTTGACTTATATCAAACTATAGACTATTATTGTTATTGTAATGTTATTATTATTATAACTTTAGTTAATTTTTTATCAAACTTAGTTTATTATTGTTGTTGTTATTGTTGTTTGACTTACATCAAACTACAGACTATAATTTTTATTGTTGTTATTATTATTATTATATTATTATAAACTTAGTTAATTTTTTTTATCAAACTTAGTATATTATTATTATTGTTTTTATTATTATTATTATTATTACTATTATTATTATTATAAACTTAGTTAATTTTTTACCAAATAGTTTATTATTATTATATTATAATACTTTAATATAAGGTTAAAAATACGACAGTGAGTTTAAGTTCAAATTTACCATTGCCATTGTCACAATATTAAGAGTCACACCATGCCCTTCAAATCCCCAAAAATGTCTAGTGCCTGTAAATTATGATTGTACTTCATCGGCTATGCATATGCCATTAGCTAGCTTTATACTTTTATATACAGCAAGCAAGTAACCTGGAGCTAATATCGATATTCCACCCACTCCCTATGACATATAGATGGTTTCAAACAAACATAAAGAAACAAAACTAGCAAATTCAAAACATATCAGAAATTAGAATTACTATACTTGCATAGCTTCAGCATCCCTGTCGGTTATAGTAATAATATATACCCAATTCTGATGCCGCATCTCTATCGAATGCAAATTAACTCGACGTTTGACCCATTTCATACCCAGCCCTTGCCCTTCTCATACCTGACCCATTTCTAGAACACAATTAGGTAAAGAACCATTATAAAAGTACAGTTTATTTTATATTTTAATCTATATCATATCAGATAATATGATTTGTTTGCTTACTATAGTTGTGCTTGAATGTCGATTTGAACTTATGGAGGAGCAAGGGCTGGGGATTCAACAAAGTGAAGATTCATATCACTGCCCAAGACATACATGAAAAATTATCAAGAAAAGAAAGTAATATACTAATGTTGCAAATATAAAATAAATGTTATATATATATATATTCATGTAGTTGTGGCATTTAGAAAATATAATGCTCTTACCCAGCAAGTTTTCTAGAAAAATAGAGGTAGGGTTTCTCAAAATTGTAGTTGCTTTTAGCAGAGATCTCATAATACTGAAGGTTCTTCTTTCTATGGAATGTGACCATCTTTGCTTTCACTTGTCTGTTCTTCACGTCAACCTTGTTGCTACAGAGAACAATAGGGGTATTCTCGCAGACCCTGTACAATAATAGTATAAAAGGATTATATTGTGAATTGAACTGAAATTGCCTGCTTGTTGTAGTAACAAAGAATCTATTTTCAACTAGATATCAAGTTGAATTTCAAAATATTACATGCACAGATCCCTATGCCATGTAGGAACATTCTTGTAGGTAAGTCGGGCAGTGACATCAAACATAATGATTGCACAATGTCTTTACTAATATCTTGCATCAACTTATCTGCCAGTAAAATTAAACTGGCTTAACATCTGAATAGAAAACAAGTATGAGTGAAATATAATGTATGGTGTTGATACATACCTCTTTCAACATATTATCAAATACTTTGCCAACCTTAGTTACAAGTTCTTGAGGAATTTATCGGCCATCGATACCAAAAAGAGCATAGCTACATGCATGAATTAAAATTTAACATTAAGCATACCTATTCGCGTATTTAAATGAATATAATTTCTTTATGTAATAACATAGCCACATACTTGGCAAATGTTAACTGTTTTAATTTAGTAATATGGGCACTACTCCCCATCCAGCACCACTCGACAAGAAGCTTCGGCTTCTGTATTAACTACGTGACTGGTTATGAATGAATTGAGTGATTAAATTAGTTATAGTTATTAAATTTATTGAAGCACAAAAGCGAAAAAGAAAATTAACAAATAGAGAACTATTTAGAGACCGCCAATATTGAGTAATTTCGTAATGGATTTCAGAGACTTAACTACAGTCATGATTTGTTTGCTGAGAGCAGCAATGATGGTAGAAAGTGGATCAACAACAGCTTCTTTTCTTATATGGTCAACTGAACTAGACAGATTCACAATAGGATACCTCTCAAAGGCCTTAGCTTCCTCAAGGTACGCGTTCATTCATGCAGTGGCAAACACACGTCGGTTTTCAAAATCTCCTCTTGCAGTGAAACGTTGTAGAGAGTGCGAAGTCTCTGTAGATAGTGCGTAAGGCCGACCAGACTTTTGATAGGTGTCTTGGTTTATCGTATAATCGAAAATTATTGTAGTTGTGATATATGCATAACTATCAATGCACTATGTTTGTTAAGAACAGCGTTCTTAAGCTCCTCCTGCATCTTAGTGAGTTCCTCTCGTGCTTGGCTTAGCTTCTTGTCATCACTCAACTGTCTTTATTTTCTTATCGTCCTTGCCACTCTTAGACGTTTCAATTCAACAATCACCTCATCCTTCTCCTTCTCGACAAAAAACTTTGTTCGATTGATGGTTGCAAGTATAGGAGGGGCATTCAAAACTTTTCCCTTCGACCTGCACACATATTTTTATCATTGGTTCCTCTTGATTACTTTGCTAACATTCAAGTGACCATCATCAAAAAATATAAACAAGTAGAAAAATGAGAGCATTATCATACTTATATGTGAGGGAAACTCGGAGAACGTCCATCCTAATGCGAGCAGTGGCATTGGGAAGAAGAAATTCTAGCATGACCTTACGAACCTCTCCAAAGGAAACAGTCATGGAGCCTCCAACAATTAGGCCTTTAGGCCTTGGGTAGTAGCCAGTGTTCGCATTCTCAATCACCGTTGGTTTGAGGTCTGGCATAGTGAGTGGTGTCACAGTCAATGTCAGATCCTCAACAACCAGAGTCAAAACCCCTGACAAACACTACGAAAATGCAAGGCCCAAGTTTCTTGTGTTTTGAATATCAAAGTAAGTTCCTCCCTAGCTACCTTTTGCAATGTTATTCAACACCTACTACATAGATGTTTATTAGGTTTGACCAGTAGCAGTATACTAGGATGTATATGTTACAGTAGCATAAGCTATGTGAAAAGATTAGTTATTGTTGAACTAATCGTTGGGTCTTGGCCTTTGCTAAAACCAAATGTGAATACAGGCACCTCTTTCATTTCAAGTGTGGAAATATCATCAGTCAGCTTCACTATCGAACATAACCATGATTGCAGGTGTATGACCTTCAGTGTATCTACATGCCTTGACTACTTCCAGGGCCATAAAAACTCCAGCAACAATGTCCGTTGAACCGCCAGCAATTAAACTGTTCATTCTCCTAGGCTATTATCTGTAAAAGATAATAACAAACCCATCTTCCATCATTATGTATATATATTTCCTTAGCATTCTATTATCTAACATGTACTATCTAACATGGTATAAAGATTTATATGAGAGTGGGATTATGGAAAGACAAATCGTCCATCTGCCACTAAACTCAACCAAGTTGATTAATTGTATGTTGTAGAAATGGTTACTATTGTTTGAAAAATATTAAAAAAAATTGACATAAAATTAATAAATAAATTGACGGGTCATAAGTAAGAAAAACTTGTTTATGACTTGCTTCTTCTTTTACTGCTGAATTTTATCACTAATTCCAACTTACTTATCCGAACAATTCTACTTTCTATATTCATTTAAATTGACATAAAGTTGCAACCTACAACTATTTTTAAGTAGTTAAAAAAGAAGCTGCCCAAAAGTGATCACTAAGTGTAAGTAAAATTGAACTCCGCTTTAGCAAAACAGCCTATTACTTTTCAGACACAGTCAAATTATCTTAACTAGGTCATGAAATTATCATGAACTCCTAGTATAGTGATTTATATTTGATACATTCTTGCCAAAAAAATCACAAGTAAAGAGGCTAATCTTAAGTTTACTTGCCTTTTAATCACTCCCCAAGTTCATTCAACCAGCAAGCATTTCTCTTAGTTTTACATGAAACTATAGTAGTTTTATCAAAATTTTCATGGATTGCAAGATCACTGATACTGCTAAATAAATAACTATTTAGTACATATTAAAAACCTTTCAAGAGTTCCTTTGTTGAACTAGTTCTTCCTTTTCTCTGTTTCAAGGTTAATCAGGGAACTGATTGATCAACCTATTCCTCCACAACGGTCAAATGCATCAGAAATGGTTTTAAGAATCCAGATGTGATATTCTCAGTTTTACTACCTCCAGAAATGAACAATTTGCACCTACCAAAATTCAATCTTTCTATAAATTTTACTACCAAATATATTGAAAGTGAATGTAGCCAACATAATGAAAACTTCATCAACTCCTATCGTCTTCATTACTAAGACTAAGTTAAGAATATTCTTGCAATTCACTTTCATTACTTTAAACAAGCACAATTTAACGTAGCATAGCTCAAATTACAAAAAATGTAAATGGAAAACAAAACTGGACTTTATTTCAAAATTAATCAATTTTACCTTGATTTTCGGGGAGACAACTGAAACTGAGCAAAATCGAGCATAGTATCCAAATCCATCCTCTCCACCTAAATAATTTCCACAAAGTCCTCCAGAACTACCAGCTCAAATTTGCACCCAATCAAAATACCTTATCAAACCCTACAAGCGAATTTACAAAAAGAAAAATATCTACACACAATGCAGAAGTAATCATAAAGGTCGATTACCACTCTGATTCAGTCTTACAATGAAAAAAGAAAAAAGAAAAGAATAGTTCGAATAATTTTAGGAACAGTTGAGCATATTGAGTTTGGTGAAACCTAATTTAAGTGAATACATATATAGTTTGGTGAAGCCTTAATTTTAGGAACAGCTGAGCATTACAAATTTGCGCCTTCTAATCGCTGAATTTTTGCGCCTTCTAATCTACATAACATATTGAGTTTGGTGAAACCTAATTTAAGTGAATACATATATAGTTCGGTGAAGCCTAATTTTAGGAACAGCTGAGCATTACAAATTTGGATTTGGGAACGTATTTGATTTAGGGTTGCTTATTTTGGGGGAAAGAGTTGAATTTTTCTAAGTAGCAGAGGAATAACAAGGCGGTAATCTTTTGGGTTACGTTTATTTAGGCAAATGTGGAACTTTTTTATAAAGGCGGGAAATGAAATATTTTTTTGTTACATTTATATAATAAAGTGAAATATTATTAGTTGCATTTACATTCAAATGCCACCAATTTTTGCAACCAAAAGCTGATTTTCTTGTAGTGAAGGGTTCGCAATAGTCAAGTAAGAGAGAAACCCTCTGACATGATTGAAGGGTTCATATATCACATAGATGACAGACCTCCCAACAAGGACAAAAGGTCCCTAAAAGCAAATAGAAGAGTAGACCCTTCGGCAACGCTCAAAAATCCACGATGGCATGCGAAAGGAAAACCTTACGACAAAGTTGAAAGGTTAGCAACTGCATATAAAAGAGGAACCCTTCGGCCCAGTTGAAGGCACGAGGTCGAAAGCAGAGCCCCTGGCATCTATAAATAAGACCCAAGGGGTCCTGTTTTAGGGGCGGAATTTTCCACATTCTAATCTTGTAACTTCTTAGTCAAAGGGTTGTAACCCTAAATTGATTGTGATTTGGGAAATTGAATAAAAAGAAAGTCTTTTCTTGGATACGCAGGGGAGTCCTTAATTCTATTAATTCCTTTATTATTTTACTTAACCTTCTGCTAGATTGACTTGTATTTCCAGGCTTAATCAATCCGGAAGGTTCTTGTCGATGGAGATGACAGTATTCCTTTGATAGATAATCCATATATCCCTTCGAAGTTCACCATTCCTTAATCTAAACCCTTCGACCAAAAGGAGAAACTTATTTGAATCGGCACTCATAACAACCCTTCAGAATCATTAGTGTTGTGGTCAAACTCTTTGATAAGAGGTCACAATCTCTCATATTCTAACTATCTTAATGATCTTCCTAATCCAAATAAGTAGCTGCCAAACCTTTCGGCAAGGTTGACATTTATTTCACATCTATAAAGTCTACCATACCTTATCTAAGTAAAAGAAGGGTACTCACTTCAGCCTTTCGATAGGATCAAGATTACCCCCTTTTTTGAGAACAAACTAGGGAAATCCTATCTCAATCAAGAGGATAATTTCAACGGGAGGGCTTACAAAAGATCAACTAATACAAAGATCATCATATACCAAATTAACAAAGTCGAAAGGTTTCCTAAATCCTGTATCCAAGCCTTTTAACCACATCTAAAGGACCGATTCGAGAGTTTCCAATAAGGAGAGATATAAAGATAAGTCCATAAATTCTCAATCCCTCAATACCGTTCAACTCAACCCCATCATCCAGAATAAGTTTGGGGCATTGGAAAGACATAACTGATTATCATTTTTCATTAAGTCCATCTACTCGGATTCTTTGGGGTGTTGACTATAAATTTGGTTAACATTTTGATGCTAGAAGGAGGGCTCGAACCTCCAACCTTATCGAGTTCCACACCTACTCTTCTACTTAGATAAATTTCTTAAAGCTTATAAACTCCAGTTTTTGGAACAAGAAAGGATCTATTTGGGAAAAAAGACTCACAATTCTTCTAACTGCATTTAAAGGATAAGGAATAGAATCAATGTTCGAAATAAGAGAAAGTTTCTGCAAAGGAAAATCGATTCAAGGATCCACGGAACCTTTGGAAGTAAGGTCTAATTGTAATGTGGATTATAACTCGCACTTACTTGAAGAGCAAACCCTCCCGCTTCAAGCTCTACAAGTCATTAAGAGGAAAAGACAAGTTATGCCCTATGACCTTTAAAATGGAGTATCAACCCATTCCATTAGGGATCAACCCCAATCTTTGCCTTTGAAAAGGAGAATTCGAGGAAAGAAGACCTATTTCTACAAATGAGAAGGACCATTCAGTCATATTCCCATGGGACCATCTTTGAAAAGGAAATGATAAAGGATTATGACAGTTTTGCATATAAATGGAGTAAGATTATAAATAAGGCACACCATTCAAGGGAAAACCATGAACATAAAATCCACAACCGAAGAATTAAGGATAGTAAAGGAATTACCAAGTGGAAATATAAAGATTACTAAGAAGTTTCCGACCGAAACCTTAAGATTGAAAGAAAGGCCCATGAAAGAGGATCAACGAACAATGAAAAGGAACTTACTCCTCAAGAAGAAGTACTTGAACCAAGTCACAAAAGAATTAGATGCCAGTCAAAGACGGCTCAAAATTCAAGACTTCTTAAAGAATATAATCTTACTACCTCGATCGAAGACATATATATTCGAACCAAAGAAGAACTGAATTATTGGCCTTCTCAGAAAAAGAAGTCGGGATTTGAAAGGAAACTTAAGGGATTATATTGCAACTTTCATCTAATAAATGGACATGATACATATCAATGCAAGGTGCTTGAAAAGATGGTCCTACACTTCCCGAGACAAGGAAAACTTAAACAGTCTGTAAAGGATTGAACAAGTCATGGAATAAAATTTCTACTCTCAAAATAAGAGAAGTCTACATGGTCGGGAGTAAAATTCTCCTTAAACTTGGACTACCTAAAATGGTAGGCTACCAATAATGGTAGAAATCCCTTGGTCGCGCCAAGATGGTCAGGTCAAGGTACAAAAGAGTCCCCTCTTGAAATAAGCACAAAATTGGACTAAAGAGTCCCCTCCTGAAATAGGCCAAAATAAATGGACAAAGAACACTCATGCCCGAGAAAGCAAAAGCATGCAAGACATCCTCAAAGCCTGAAGATGGCACATTCGACAAAAAGAATCAGAAAGAATTCTCTAACTTCTCTTCGTAAACATCTACCAGATGGGTATTCTGGTCTTCTATTATTAATTACCAAAAATGGTATTTCGGTCTTCCTTTATTAATGGTGCACTGAACTTCTATTACTAGAAATGATATTCTGAAAATGGCATTCTGGTCTTTCGACATTAATTACCAAAAATGATATTCTGGTCTTCTATCACTTATTACCATGAATGGTATTCCGATCTTTATTTACTTATTGCCAGGCTAGTTCCCTGGCCCTTTATTATTAATTACCAAAAATGGTATTCTAATCTTCTATTGCCTAATCCCAAGGTTGGTTTTCTGGTCTTCTAATACTTAATGGCAGGTTGGATTTCTGGTCTTCTACTAGCTATCAATACCAGATCGCGTATTTTGGACCTCTATTACTTAATTACCACATACGGCTTTCCGGACTTTTACTATTACTTCTAAATTAAAGATCCCGATATCCTATCAACAGATATGAATTTTCGTCCTTATGTTGGCTATCATCGGAAATGGTACATTGGGCTTCTATTGCTTATTACCAAGGAAAGGCATTTCGATATTCTTACGCTCCTTTTTGCTAAAACCGGCATTCTAACTCTCCATTACTTATTATCATAGGGTACCAAAAAGTGACTTTCGAATTATCTCAATATTTTCTAATACCCGAATCTAGGTTTGGTGACACCTCGTAAAACTCCATCATTAATACCAAAGCTTGGATGTCAAGAATAATGTTTATTAAAAACCCTAATCTGGGTACAAAATCTTTGGACTTCTATTCATCTCAAGTAATTTGACCCGAGTCAAAGAATATTATAAGAAGAAGATCACTGCTAAAAGAATCTCCGAATGAGAACTGCAGACTTTTTATTCTTAGATTCCATTGATAATGAGGAATGAATCAGAGAACTACCACATAAAAATTTCAGACATTGATGTCCCATCAGGTTCTTTATTGAATAAATGTTAAATTTTGATAGCTATGTGCAGCTTATTACTAACTAATTTTAGGCATGCCAAACAAGTGGAAGGAGTTAAATCCACGATCATCCCTCATCATGGATAAAGATGAGATCTTAACATTTTAAATGAATTACTTTTCATACAATTGGCGAAATAATTTGCTAATCTAGGCAAATGATATGCTTAGATTAATATGTCAATTCTAAACTAACAATTAAGAATACTGTTTGCTACATGTTTCTCAGAAAAGTCAGAATGACGAAAAATCTGGGTTCACTTAATCAAGAAAGGAGTCATGAACTAAGATGGAAAGCCGAGAAGTGCATCAGTCTTCAGGAGACACGTCCAAATGAAAAGACAAATAAGGTGCAGAGAAAGGCAACAAGACATGTAGTATTTACCAAATTATAAATAATGCATTGCATTATGCTGCATAGCATTACTAAGGTATGGAAAATATATCCTATATATATTGAGATTCTTGTGACTTGATCAACTGTTCTTGCAAAACCAATAGATATTATAGGATCAGCACTCGAAACTGAGTTCCCAAATATGGATTCCAAAGATTCACATAGTGCTTAACTACCTTTTAATTTTGTTTCCAAGTCATCAATCCTCTCATAAAACTTGGTCATTCCAAGTCGAGATTGATACAGGTATCTCCACCAACGGAATGCTTTACAACTTTAGTATCCCGGTCCCCTTCCTTAAAGTTTTAACTTTGAATTCTCAATTTCCTTAGAGAATTCTTGAATAATGTAGCATTGAAAGGGATACTTTTTTTATTCTACTCCTTTGTAACAAGGTTATTAGAGAACTTAGAAATAAAAGAATCTTTGTGAAATTAACTTTGTTTGAGCTCCACTCTTAACCTATCCTTGATTATTACAAATTCCGAAACAAGGGCTTCGAAAAGTAAAACTAATCTTGCTAGAGGGAGGTCAGATATGTCTTTCGTTCTGCTAAAGATAGCTAACCAAACACACCAGACGAAATCAATAAGAATCCGTTACCAATTGTGGTAATAAGAGATTCAATCAAAATCATTACCTATTGTGGTAACAAAACAAATCATACTTGATCTGAGGCAACTTCTAGAGGAAGATCAATAAAATTCAAAATCAAACTCGATTTAAAAGAGGAATTGATGCAGTCTTATAGAGGAAGATCAATCATATATAAAAGCAAATCATACACCATCTCTTTCTTTAATTTGCTTTTCTAAATCGGAAGTCATTTCTCTTAAACTTCAGAACGTTGACCTTAATTTATAGTATTTGCCATACCAGTTTTGCGCATCAAGATTGTCTGGAAATTGTAAGGCTAGAGTTCCTTAAGAAGAGCGTTTCTTCTCTTCCGTCTGAAGCCTATCTTTAATGGAATCAAGTCGGGCAAGGATACCCGAACTGTTAAACGCAAGTGTTAGTTGTTTTTCCTAACACAAATAGGAAAGAACATCAATACACAAAAAGAATTCTCCTCTTTAAATGATAAAGGTTTACAATTTAAGAAAATTTAAAATTACATTAGCACCATATATTACTAATTCTTAAAGTTTTAAAACAACAGTTTTAGCCTTTTCAAATGACCCAGCAGATAAAGTAAGGGTAGAATCAAAAGAAGCTTTAATCCTCTCCGGGTATTAACCGGAGGAAATTGATGATAGTCTCATTTCCCAACCAGGAGGGTTAGTATGACCGTATAGCAATTTGGCGTAATAATTTTGAATTTCACTGAGTAGTTTATCCTTCTCATCTCCCATGAAGTCGAAATGAAAGTGAGGAAATCGCGTGTAAACTTCTTGTAGATCTCTAAGAAAGTAATGCTTTGCTAACTGAGATGTTCTGAAGATTAAAGACTTCTCTTTAAAATCTCTCTTTAACTTGATAAACTTGCTTTGAATTCTTAAACACTCATATTCTCGATTCCTATTAGTATAAGATTATTCTATATTGGTGATATGACTTTTACATAAATTCGAGCATAGTTTCGGTATGAACAATTTGTGATATCATCATGGACTTGAACATACTAAGCCTATTTTCCTAAGCCCTTTCTCAACCAAGTGTTTCTTTTGCCAACACTAGTTGAGGTCCATAAGAGTGAACCAAGCCTTCACTCAACCAAATTTCTCTTTCCTTGCACTTTTGGGTGTTAACGAAGAAGTTCGTTATATGATGCATAAGATTTGTCTATTCACTTCCAGCACACGCATTCGTATGGGTTTATTTCAATTCATAGCTTATTATGTGAATAATATAGTAATAATGGCATGCTAGTACAAGTATTTTAGTGATTACTATATTGATTCATAAAAAACTACTATATAATTATTACATGATTAATCGCCCTACCAACCACACATCTATCCACTCCATTTTTCTTGTCGGTCTAGTTGCACTGATCCAGTTCAGAAATTGGTGACCACTTCGGCCTTGTATGCACCGACCCACATCCTTACTAATCCACATCAGTCGATCCATTGGATAAAAAGATGAATGCTCCTAGTTTTGCCAATTGATCCACTCAATTTCCCTTGCTTATCCATATCCTGGTTAGCTATAACAAAGGACTTATTTAAATATTCTTCCATCAAGCCACTCCTTCACCATTTTAGTAAACATCTTCTAAGGATTACATCAAATTTGAAGTAGTTTCCAATGGTCGAAATCCATTATCCATCAACAGTAAATCGATCTTCGACATTAATTGACAATCATACAATCACATGCATACAACATACAAACACATCACTCTATGTGGTTAAAAATATCAATATGAACGTGAACTAACTTTATGTGTAGTTACTAATTCTGGCATTTAATATCAACATTCTAACTATCGTCCTAACATTAATAATAATGGAATCATTCATATGCATCATTTTATTAATTTTATTCATCCATGATTAATATAAACATGCAAAAACCAATACGATAACTTATAGTATTGAATGCACTCACCCATGGATAAAATTACAAGGCTTTAACTTGATTGAATCATCTAAAATCAACCGCTATATGAACCAACCTCGAAAATGAACTCTTTGCTCAGTAACTCAACACTCATGGTTACATTAGATGAAACTTACAGTGTATTGTGGTATTCACGGATAATATGAATCATAGTAAGCTCATTATATGAAATTGAAGAGAATAGTGAAAACTTCTCATTACATAATCTTTCATCG
The DNA here is from genome assembly GCA_030737815.1 of Allium fistulosum. Lineage (NCBI taxonomy): Eukaryota > Viridiplantae > Streptophyta > Magnoliopsida > Asparagales > Amaryllidaceae > Allium > Allium fistulosum. Next base: position 976,953,213 of record CM060902.1, read on the forward strand.
CACAACTCAATGTGTCTGTCTATCCTTTGAATGAATGTTCGAATGAAATTTAGTTCCTATTGACAACAATTTCTAAACATGAAAATATATTAGAGGTTTTCTAGTCAGATCAAATCGATTTCTTTGTCATCAAATCTGTTCCTCTCTAAATCCAATTAAACCATTTTTCTTTAGTTTAATTTCCAAAATCGAATTTAATTGGTACCATTTAATATAAACAACTTAAGTTAGGTAATCAAACTAACTGTTACATAGGTTTCTCTTGGCATAGTCTTAATTTTTTTTTGAAGAAAGTTAAATTACTTTAAATTGATATTTTTTCTAAAAAATTGTTCAAATCTATTTTAAAAACCTTTTTTTTTTGAAGTTAGAGCTTTCCAAAGTAGTTTTAAATTTAGATACACCAACATTCAAAATATTTTTGAGAAAAATATATCAACATAATTCAAAATCATGAAAAAGTAACTAAAAATTTTCAAAAATTTGAAATAAACATAGAAAACATTATTTCTATATAAAAATATCAAAATTTATGTGAAAACCACTTAAATTTTTCGAAAGGAGTCAAATTTCAAAGTAAACGTTTAAAATTGAACGTTTCAATGGTTTTAGAATAATCAATTGAATAATAAAAAAAATTAACGATTGTTTTACAAGTATTATGCAAATATTCATTATTTAATCAACTTTAATGATACATACTAAAAAAAAATAAAACACGTGAGGGCTCATTCTTTTTCTCATTTCAACCCGATGTAATGGATACACTCGCTCCCATTTTACTCGATTTACTTACCACGTTTCCGTCAATAACTCCGTTGAATACCAATTCTTTCCCCCCAAATTTTTTCACCACGATGACTTCCCCATTGCCTCATGATTCGCGGCAATTATCTCTATAAGAGTCGATTCCAATTTGCTTTCGGATTACATAGGATTGGTTCTGATTTCTAAGAATCGAGGTAATTCATTAATTCCTCTATTTGTTACTAAAATTCATAGAATTTCTAACCATAAAAGTTTTGCTTATCCTCTGAGTTGGTTGTTATGTTCTAAACTGAAATTCGAAAGTTGTTTTTTTGTGCAATCAATTATTTGAAGTATATATTCGTTCTGTGAATCAAAATGAGTAAAATGCTAAGCTATTGCACTACTACAACGAAACTTACTTTGCCTTGGCTTTTAGAATATACATTAAACAGTTCAATGATGTTCATGCAACCGTGCAAGTAACTCTGAAAATTTGACTTAATTGAAAACTAATGATAGGTGAAAGGATTTACCTCAAGTTTGTATATTATTTGACTTGTTTATGAGAATAACAGGTAAGTTTTGATTATAATTTTTATCTCATACTGTATTTTATTTAGATTATAGTAGTTAAAACATAAGACCGTCTTTATGTATTAACAATGTTTGATGCCTATTAAGCTGCTAATTACTAATTTTTTTGCTAAATGAGTATTATCAATAAACTATCATTTGGGTAGCCTTCCATAATCACAACAATCATCGATTTAAATGACTATACAAATTTGGCATATATTATTTTTTAGGTCTTGGCATTCAATATGTTCATTAATTTAGGAGTTCAAATATAAAATGAAAGAATAATAGTTATTAATATCTTGATTAGTTTGTAGATATATGTAAAATTTGAAGCATTTTTCTGATAAAAAATATAAATTATTGTAGTTATTCAATCAAATGTTTGCTTATTATGATATATGATATTTCTGCATATTAAACAGAAAATATTTTTGGAATCTGTTAATCAGCATATAGGATAGCATGCTAATTGATTAGGACTTTGGCAATCTATTTTACAGTTAACTATTTGTTGAAGCCAATAAAAAATATTAAGCTTTTACAGACTTCGAACTAGCGGGTCACTAATTATTATGCAATGTTTTGATTGTATTTCTTCATAATATTATCTACTAATAATAAGTTGAATATAATTAAAATTATGTTTAGTAATGTACAAAATTAGTAATGCATGCAAAATTTTCTTTTTATTGACAAGTTATACTATCTGTAGAAGAAATGTTTATAGGATAAAATTCAAATATTGACAAAAAAACTTATGTCATATTTGGTAAGTTTCAACTGCATGCATACAGAAGTTACATGTATACATTACTTCTACCTTTTCAGTTGCATGTGTACAAAAATTGAATTAGTTAATATATTAAGACTATCAATATTTTATTCTAGTCTTGTGCTTTATTGTAAGCATTAGATAATGTTCTATTGTGATAAAAAGGTGAGTTACAAAAGCACATAGGACTGGTTTAAGAAATATAACATGTTTTGTTTGTGTCCAAGCGTTTACAAGCTGGAAACATGGTGGTGGATCTACAAATGAGAGTTTTTATTGTATTAAATCAACCCAGGTTAGATGCCTTTTTTGACAGTTTGATTTTTCTTTCATTTAACATGAAAGGTATATTATTTTCACAATCATTCTCACTGAGAGGATAAAAATTAATGTAATGGAATTATTTATGATAATAGACCAAATTTATGGGAACATTAAAATACAAAACTCAAGTATATTAACACTTCAATTTTTTGGTGTCGTTTCATTATTTCACTACGCAATCTTGGAAAAAATATAGATGTCCTGTAGTACTATTACAAAAGAGTTTCTATTTGTCTTTAGAAAAGAGTTTTCATTTTTCTTCTGAATTTGAAATGCATGAGGAGATGATTGCTTAAATTGATTTATTTTCTTTCATGGTCTTGCAACATACACTGAGAATGATAAGCGGATACAATGTTTACGTAAAATGGTTTATAAAAAGCTAGTTAAATCACTTTATGTTCAGATTCCAAACACAGTTTTGTGAACCATTTGCTGATTTTAGTTAAATAATGAACATAAAGCTTTATGAACCTAAGGCCAACAAGTTGTTCATAAAGATCAGGGACAGTAAAGCCAGTATTAGGAACAATATGCACAAAATATAAGCTGTTGCTTTATGTACAAATAGTATATAAAGAATTAGCTAAAATAGTTTTACGTTCAGTTTCCCACTCAACTTTCAAAAGCTTTACATTACGTGGTTCACGATGAAATAGGAACTATAAAGGCAGTATTAATAACCATACCTTTTTGGTTCATTGTGTTATTGAACTATTATGGTAAAAACTAAAACCATTTATGTAAACTTTTGGTACAAATTCTTGCTGTCGATTCCTCTTTTCTTTTCCTAATGTCAGATATGCATTCTGTTTTAATATAAATTGCATTTAATATTTATTAATGTTGAGATGAAAGTTTTTCTTGACTGATTATTTTAGTTAAAATCTATATGATATTATAAGCCACAATTTAATGATTTATGGGTATTCATATAGCTTCATCCAGATACCTCTCTATTTATTCAATACACATATACATTTTGGATTAGGAGAAAACTATGCAGTGTTAGTTTACAAGGGATTGTAATGTATGACTTACTTTGGTTGTTCCAGGCAAGGTTTTCAAAATGAGATTTAAATCATAAATCGCAAAGTTTAAATTTTAAAACGGGATTTAAATCGTAAATCGTAGGGTAAAATTTTAAATTTACACAGAAAATTTCCAGAAACTTTCATCACATGAAAGTTAGATTAATAGCCAGTTAATCAGGAATTATAATTCATGATAAGTAACAGGTTATTTAAAATCTACCAAGAACCAAAATATATTCTCAATGGGAAAAAAGAAAAATTCAGAACCAACCTGGAACCATTATTGCCAAAAATCTTATGATTGAAATCCCGATTTAGATCGGATCCCTCCATTTACAATTCGATTTACATTCCGATTAAAGCTTCATAATTAACAAATTGTTCACAAATTTGATCCATGGTTTTGGGTTGTAATGTACATGTCAATTTAAAGTGCCCACGTGTTCATGTTATAAAGAAAAGAAACTTTGTATAAACATGGAGTAGTTAGGGAAAAAAATTGTAGTCTTATGTTATAGATAGGGTTTTATTTGTGAAATTTTATGAAAAAAGGCTTTGTTATCGAGTTCTAATTTAATCAATTCACTAGATTAGTTACTTCTGCATTGTGCTAATAATTTTCTACCCTTAAGTTGTAGATAATATGATAGTTAAGATGTATTTATGTCTGCTACTGAGTTCAACCAAAAACAAATTTTGTAGCTGATGTTCCTTTTTAATTATATTTGGCGTTAGTCTTTATAAACAGTGTGTCATTGAGTACAAATGATAATTAGTTACTATGATCAAGCAGTCTATAGCAACTAATAGTTTAAGTGGTGAAGGAATTCAAGATGTTCTTCTATTACTCATACAGTGGGCACAACATACAATGGAAGGTGAGCTTATTTATCGAGATGAAGTCGACGTATGTCTACTTCACTTTTCATTTAATTATTTCATTAGTTATTCCGGACATCTTGAAGTCATTCGACATTCTTATGACATTTTACTCTAAATTTTGGTATTGTACACTACCAGTGCACTGTTCTAGAAGTAAAAGTAAATGAAGGTCTTAGAACTGCAATAGATGTGGTGCTTGTTAATGACATTCTACATAAGGGAGATCAAATAGATGTATTTTTGCAAAACCTTCTATTAATGCTGTTTGATATTTTTGATGTTAATCTTGTGTGAATATTTTCGTTTGTGTTAACATGTCAGCTAAATTTGGTTCTAAATTACAGAAGCAAGATAACTAATTGCATGCAGTCGATGTGGATAAAGAAAGATGATATGGTTAGAGCATCAGATGGTATGAAGTTCTGAACATAGCAGGTCCAATGTAGAACCAATGCAGAACATGTCAACCTTGAATAAAAACAGTCCAGTGCAACCGTGGGCAGGAGGAGGGCACAGCAGTCGAGCAAAATTCCTAATGTAGTGAAAAAACGAGCATTGAACAAGAGTGTCAATGATTAAGTTGTGTCCTGGGTAGGAAACAAGACTAAAAAGGCAAGGCCAAGAGGCAAAACAAGGTTGCTAGTGTGTTAGACATGGGTAAGGCAACAGTAGAAAGCAAGTTACAAGCACCAAATGCTGCAACAACTTGTCGGCCACGACTAGGTGACAGTTGGAAGGCTAGAAGAACGTTTTTCTGTTGGAGGCAGGTAATGATGCCATTTAATCTAATGTATCATTTAAGATTTAGGTTGACTATTACGTTTTTTCTTTTGAGTCCATTTTGTAGTCTTCTACTTTCGTTTTCTTTAATAACCTTTTAACAGCAGAAAGCTTAAAAAATATGTAAAACAAATGTATTCATTATGAAATCTTTTGAATAAAAAAAATAAACTTAGCTTCAAAAGTATGAAATTAAAGACCTACATTCTTTGTGAGTACGTAGTATTAATATATAAAGGTTCCAATTTTAAACTATTAGATCAACCAGGTAAGTTGGTTTGTCACAAAACTTGTATGATCAAGTTTCTTCATTTTTCCTCGCATGAGGTCAGCGGTGGCGTAAGTGAAAATCCCATGAAGAAAGATTCTGCAATATATTTATCTCCATGAAAAAGATCTACGATGGAGACATATGATGTTTTTTAGAAGAAAAAAAAGATCTCCATGAAAAAGACATACGATGGAGACAGACGATGAAGATATATGATGCTATTCAATAGCGCTTTGAAATTGTTGTGTAGGATCTTTACACAATTCATGTTAAACAATGTGTGTAATTTTTACAACATTTTGGTATTGTTTTAGAATTGTATTTACAACACAGAAAAAAATTGTAAAAGCAAAATACAATGTCTTACGAGTGAAGTAAAAAAACATTCATCATTGTTTATAGTTCGTTGTAGAATATATTTCAAAATATTTCAAAACCATTGTGTATTGTGTCTTTAATCAATATATGAGATATATACCATGATGGAAAAGGGTTGTAAACATATTATTTACAAAGTTCTATGCAACATTTAATATTCGTTGTGGAAAATGCATTTTTTATGCAACTATGGATATGACAATGGTAAGATAAATGTTGTTAAAGTGGTTTAATAATGTTTATTCACCATTGTAAAAGTGTTTTATTCTTGTAGTGTTGGTGTATAATGCTAATATATTATATAATTAATAAAACATTAAAATGTATAATGGTAATATAAACAAATTAGTGTATAATGTACTTTATGTTTTTAAATCTCTTAGAGATTTTTGGCCATATTTGACAAGTATTGAATATGATCGTTATATAGATATTCGTTTTTATTACAAAACGGACATCAATATTCATCTGATACAATATTTATCAGATTTGTCCTTATATTGGACAAGTTACAAACATAATAAAGTAATTGTATTTTTTAAATCATTTCGTCTTAAACAGTTCACAAAATTCGACATCACTTCTCTTTTGTTCCTTGTGTACACGCATTTGTGTACGCTATAGGGAACAAAGGGAAAGTGTTGTCGAAATTTTGTTGAATCGTTTAAAATGAATTGATTTATGAAATTTTTGTATGATATATTTTTCATGATTTATTAAAGGTCTATATTATATTTAATACATGGGCTTTGAGCTGGAGCCCTCAAAAGTTGTTGTAATGACCCGGGATTTTTATCGTCTTGAATATGAATATTTATTTTTAAATATTCAATAATAAGGTCCTGTAATCAAAATAAAAATCTCCGTTAAATAACAATTGGTAAAAATATATAGTTTTAATCCAGATAATAATTTGAATATTCCAGATTTTTTTATAAAATAGAAAATTGATTAAAATGGAATTTATTATATATTTAAAACAACAAAAGAATTTATATGTAAATTAAAAACAAATGCATAACAAATAAAAATGAATAAAAATAAATCCATGAAAAATAGAAATGAATATGGCATATGAAAATATAATGGTGTATAAATAGAAAGAGTTTAAAATTTGGATTTTTCTTATATACATATAAGTTCAAGAAAGAGAAATATAATATATATAAACTAAATAAAAATAGTATGTTAAAAACAACATATAAATGGTAAGTGAAAAGAAGAAAATATATGAAAATATATTATATGATGAATACGAGAAAATTTATAAAATCATTTTAAACCATTTTAATAAGAAATCTTTTACAAGAAGTGTTAAAAAAATGTTATTTTTATAAAAATAGAATAGCAAAACTTCTATTGCTTTGAGTTATATATTTTTAAATAGGAATAAATATAATATGAAGACATAAAAATGTTTTATTCAAAACTACTTTACAAATTGTTTTCAAAATATATATGAAAGCATGTTTTAGGATCAATGGAAGTAAAAAGTAAAAACCACATTTCAAGTAAAAATGTAAACATTGCCTGACAGCAAAAATTTTACAAGTAAAAAAATTAAAGAAGAAGATAAATATTCATCGCCTGGTCAGAGAGTATGTAGGCTGAAGCAAGGCAAGTTATATATATCAACTCAGTAAAGCAAAGCAAAGAAAGAAGAAAAGAAAATAAACATGGCTGGTCAAAAAATGAAGGCTGGTGTATATATCAACTCAAGCCACCAGAACTTCATATCAATCTATCAAAAACATTATACAACAGCCAAAAATCTTCTTGAGCCCCAAAATTCTGTAAAAATGCATCGTTACATTTTGTAGAAACGTGTATATATATAGGTATGTAGTGTGTATGTTTCAGTTTTTCAACTCTGTAAAACAAACCTGTAAAACAAAACATGGTAGAAAAGAAAGAAAAAAAGAACAACCTGTTCTTCTAAAATCCAAAAGTAAAGCAAGTGATCAAGGCTGCAGATCGCAAACTAAGGTTCAACTTGAAGATTTCAAAGGCTTTCAACATGATTAAGGTGAGAATTTAGTTTTGGAATGCCTGTACATGTCCAAAATCTTACTCTGTCTTATTCAACAGACTTAAAAGTTTATATATGCCCTGACTTCAAAAATCATTATCTTCCCATTCGATTTGAATTTGCTGATGATGTAAATTAACGAAATGTTTGTTTTTAAGTATAGATCATGCTAAAAATAGTTTGGAGCTCGTTTATTTTATATATTGTGTAATGGCAAAATAACAGTAAACAACCCCAGTTTTGACGAATTTCAACTTATTTAAAATATCAAATCAGGACCATAATAGTAATCGTCTTATGGAGATAGGATTTTTAGGGAAGGAATTGTAATTTTTAATAGCTTAAATGTTGAGAAATGGCGAGATATCGGAATTGGCTAAAAAAATATATTCAGGTGATATCGTCGACGAGGGAAGGTGCGGCTTGGCCGAGGAGGAGCGTGATGACGTGGGTGAGTTGTTCACCGTGGCCAAATTTCAAATTAGGCATTGATTTGGAGTGGCGAGGGTTTTTAGGGTTTAAGGAGGCGGTTTTGGAGGTGTTCGAACTTCATCGAACCGCGGCTATGGGAGGCGATCGGTCTTGGTTTGAGTTGCTCTGGAAGCTGCGACGTCGAGTGGTGGTGCTTGTGGTTGAATGGCGCATGCTCTAGTGGTGCATGGTGGTCGTGGGACCTCCGTTTTCGGTCGCGTTTTCCTTTGGCTGTCGTGTGTTTTGGCTCGGGTTCGAGGTCGTTTCGCCAAGCATGGTTGGAGGGGATGTGGTGGTGGAGGATGGGCTGCTCTCGCGAGGAGACAACTGTTGGTGATGGCAGGATGGTGTTTCGTGATCGGAGTTTTCGTGCACGTGCACGGTAATATCAACCGGAGCAGTGGATCATGTTGGGGAAGAAGAGACTTGGGTTCGGGTCCAGGCAAGAGGGAATAGTTGTGGGCAGGTGAGTCGAGCGTGTGGTGGGGGTTTGATTCAAGTCGAATTGGATTTGGGGAAGGTTGATATGGGAAGTAGGAATTTCAGGAAAAGGAGAAGGGAGAAAGAAGAAGGGAGGACGTATCGGTTTGGTTATGTGGGTTTGGGCTTCGGCCCAGTGGAGATAAAAAGTAGAAAGTTTTTAAATTAAAAATGTTAATTTATATATATATATATATATATTGTAAATTTTAAAATGTTATAACTAATGCATACGAAAACCCGATTTACACGCGAATTGTTGCGATGGGTTCATATCGACGAGCACTACATCGTCGTGAAATTTGTTGTCGAGTTTGTTTAAGTGAAAATTTATAGCAATTTGAAACGGACAGGTTTTAAATACGTGATTTAAACGAATTTAGTCGTTTTATATGACCTGTCCATCGAAGTTATTTGCCCAGATAAATATAGTGATTAGTTAATTTAAGTAAATTGCGATGATTAGACGTCTGTTTAGCGGAATAAAACACCGTTTCCGCTAATTGTATTTATTTGGACCCTATTGGCAGAATAAACCACCGTTCTGCCGCTATTCCGAAAATATGTGTGTTTCGGACATTGAATAGCAAAAATAAAACTCTGTTCTGCTATTACACCTGTATGGACATCTATTTATTATCCTGTTAATTATATTGGGCAATGTGATGTCAAAATTGATTGTTAAAATGGATCAATCCTATATGTAAATAACTGAATCTGTTATTCTAAATTGTTATGGAAAAAATGGTGACTTGATTAAATACCATTGGGATTAATGAGCCTCTTTTGCAATAAGAAATGATTTATCAATTTAATTTGTTAAAAATAATTTTATATTTATTGTTTGATCTAATTACAAATTAAATTAAAGTAAATTGTCTTTTTAAAATATTATTAAAGAATTGTTTAAGGATATGTAATTGATATTTTAAAGGTTATTTTAATTTGATTAAATTATTGTTTTACTGCGTAACTAAAAGTTATTTAAAAATGTTTTGTTAAAAGATAATTTTTGTTTAACGACTAATGAGTAGTATAATAAGTTTATTTTAATATTATTAATTATTTTAATTAATTATCCTTAAGAGGCTGAATAGAAGTAGTAAAGGATTCAAGTGATAACTGAAAAGTGGAGATGTATTTGAGATAGAAAATCAATGGGGCTGATTTAGGAAATGTTAACAAAGGATTTCAAGTAGATCTTGAAGTAAGACTGGAATATAAGTTATAAGTAATATAATGCTTCTATAAGGATATCTTACTTAAGTTAAACCTTGGATTTTTGGGAATAAGTTTAAAATCGATCATGGAAAGGTTATTATGAAACAAAGATTGTCTTTGACTTAAGACGAGTATAATACCTAAGCAAGTCCTAAACCATGAATGGTATTGAACAATGTTGTTAAACTCGTTTTACAAGTTTAAGTATTTTGGAAAGGATATCGGGCAAACCTATTCATTTTGAGTAAATTAGTTTTTAAAGTGGTTTCAAATCTAAATAAATGTGGCTTAGAATTCCCAGTGGAAAATTGTTGTATTGTGAATGGCTGTTTATTGATAGTTAAATAACCGACTATCAAATCTGGACCAAAACGTAACTTTGGAAATATCCATGAGAAACATGGGAATTATATGGTACAGTTACCGTTGGAAGGTGCTATACTATACGTATAAACTCGTTTCGTTCTTCTAGGATGATTATAAGGAAATCCGTCCACTAACGGTTAGGAGGTAATCTCCGATCTTATTTTCATCTGTTTATTTCCTAGAGAACCGGGGTTGAGTTTACTGAAAATATCAAAAGTTGTTTCGAAGAGACTGGGATCAGATAAGTTACCCGAAAACCACTTCGATCTAACGAATACGTTTTCGAAGTGAAGACAAGAGCATGGAATCGAAGATGGAGCATTGAAGTGCAATGACTAATCGCTACTAATCCTAAGGATGATTCCAAAATGGATGTAGTAGGAATAGTGCCTTCAGTTTCATTCATACCTAGCACGGACTGTTAGGAACGGGAGATAGTGGTTTTGATGACAACAACCTTTGTAACTTATTTTATTATAACTTATATACTAACACTATTGTCTAGATATATATGAATTTTATTATGCAGGATATATATAAGGCAGGTACTGATTATTGAAGACTGTACAGTATAAAGATCAAAGATGAAGAAATCAAGTTTGAAGACTCATGAGTATCAAGATCAAGATTTCAAGATATGTGTCTAGTTTTTGTTAAAACATCATAATAGCATGGAAATCTTCATTCCGAATTTCATTTGGGATGGAACCCATTTCTACCTTCTTAGTGGATTACAAACCCACAACAAGTAGCTTACAAACCTACGACAAGTGGCTTACAAACCCACGAACATCCTGGTTTTGTACAAGTTCTCGAGTCCTGATGTGATGAGATATTCTGTAGGAAGAAGTTTGCAAAACTACTTCAAAATGGTTTTTCAAAACTGCTTTTCAAAATATTTTAGCCTTCAAATTATCTTTTCAAATGATTTTCAAATAGATGTTTTAGCCTTAAAATATTCTTTGTTTTTTTGTTTTAAAACATAGTAAAATTAGTTTATTTTACTCCAGAGTCATTTCATTTTGTTTTCATTTCAATACCATTTCCAAAACAAATTTTATATTATTTTTAACATAGGGATGTCGACATCATGGGATACCCCATGTCGACATGGTGGCCGTTGAATTCAAAAGTTTCAATTTTCAAAAGAAGTGTCTATTCGTTTAAATCTCTTCACGAATGGTTATGACTGTTGGTGCTCTATAAATAGCCTTCACAAACGAATTTTTTAACTAACTATTTTCATATTTTCTTCACTCCTTCTCCACAAATCCATATTCTAAAATATTTACATTTTTAAGATCGTGCCGAAATTCTGTCGAATTCTCAAGTGAATCAAATTAGAATCTCATTCTTGTTTGATTCTCTGCCCTCTCTCGAAGATCAAAGTGCTATTCAGAGTTATAGGATCAATTTGTAATCAAAAGTTTATCGAGTCTCTCTATAAGGTGTGGTTGTGCCTGGAAATCAATTGGGTAATCTTGTGGCCCGTAAATCAAGAGAGTTTGCCTCGGACTCGTAAGACAGGAGGATACCTCAAGGCCTTTAGAAACTGAGGATTGTAATCTCGACTTTGGTATAATAAAAATCTGTATGAGGTGTTCTGCCTTGGTACAGGACTAGATGTAGGGTAACTCCGAACCAGTATAAAATTCGGTGTGTTCTTTACTTTTACTGCTTTTTATTTACTTTCTGCATCTATGTTTGATTCTGTGATTGTTCTGTGATTAAGTTCTGCATTTGTTTGTGTCATAATTTTAATTTAGTCCACATAAGTCATAGAATCCATTAAACACTATTCACCCCCCTCTAGTGTTAAATTAGCCTTAAGATCCTTAATCCGCACTCCCTTTCAATTGGTATCAGAGCATAGGTTTTCATAGTTTTCATAATCTGAAACTAGAAAAGTTGAAAATGGCATTTTTAGAAAATTTTGTTAATGCTAGTTTGAATCTATGCATTTCATCAAAGTATCATAGGTCTGCATATAGTTTTTATGTAAAATCAAGTTATCTACCGAATTGGTTTGTTATGCAGGAACATACATGTTACATGGCTTTTGAAAAATCAACAACCAATGGACAAACTGAGCAAATTGAGAAAGATAAATGGATACTTGATAGTGGCTGTTCAAGGCATATGATTGGAAATCCCAAGATACTCAATGACATTATATATCAAGATGGTGGATTGGTCAACTTTGGAGACAACTCAAAAGGATATGTGATTGGCATCGGCAATGTCGGTAATTCTAAAACTCCTCTTATTTCTGATATTTTGCTAGTTAAGAATTTAAAACATAATCTGCTTAGTATATGTCAACTATGTGATAAAGGATTTAAAATTAAATTTGGAAAAGATAAGTGTCACATCGAAGATAATAAGTCAAATATTATCTTTGAAGGAATTAGGAAGAAAAACATTTACATCCTTAGTATGAAAGTTTCAAATGATAACTTATGTCTTTTAGCTAATAAGTACAAGTGACCTTTGGATTTGGCATAAAAGATTTGGTCATTTAAATTTCAAACTGTTATCTAGGTTATCAAAACTTGACTTAGTTAGAGGTCTTCCCAAGTTAAACTTTAAAGTAGATAATATATGTGATGCTTGCCAATTAGGAAAACTTAAGAAAAGCTCATTTAAATTAAAAGATATGATTTCTACTTCTAAACCTCTAGAATTACTTCATTTATATTTATTTGATCCATCTCAAGTTCAATCAATTAATCACAATAAATATGTTTTTGTAATCGTAGATGATTATTTTAGATATACTTGGACAATTTTTGTTAAACTTAAAAGTGATGCTTTTGAATTATTTAAGAATTTTGCTAAAAGAATTCAAAATCAATTTTTTTTAAAATAAAAACTATTCGTAGTGATCACGGTGGAGAATTTGAAAATAAAATTTTTGAGAATTTATGTAATAAAAAAGGAATCACTCATAATTTCTCTTTTCCAAGAACTCCACAACAAAACGGAGTGGTAGAACGTAAGAATAGAACGATTCAAGAGTGTGCTAGAACAATACTTTCTGATAGTAACTTACCTAAAACTTTTGGTCTGAAGCAGTCGCTACAGCTTGTTATATATTAAATAGTATTTTAATTAGACCATTAACTAATAAAACACCATATGAATTACTTTACAATAAGAAACCCATAGTAGCTTATTTTAAAGTTTTTGGTAGTAAGTGTTTTATTCTTAATACAAAAGATAATTTAGATAAATTCGAACCTAAATCCGACAAAGGTATCTTTATCGGATATTCTAATAGAAGTAAAGCTTTTAGAGTTTATAATTTAAGAACTAACACTATTGAAGAAACAATGCATGTATCTTTTAATGAAAATTTTAAAGATACTGTACAAATAGAAGATGAAGAAGATTTTGTAACTTTAAATAATGAACCTAATGGAACTAATTGTGAAATTATTCAACCTAATAAAAGAATTAGACTATTAAAAGATCATCCTGTAGAAAATATACTATGAAATATTGAATCTATAGTTAAAACAAGAAATCAACTAAATAGTATGAGTAATGTAGCTTTTATATCAACTATTGAACCTAAAAATCCAAAGGAAACATCATCTGATGATTCATGGATTCTTGCTATGCAAGAAGAATTGAATCAGTTCACCAGAAATGATGTTTGGGAACTTGTTCCTAGACCTGAGGATAAAAGTATAATTGGAACAAAATGGGTTTATAAAAATAAAATGAATGAACTTGGTGAGGTCGTGAGAAATAAAGCTCGTTTAGTCGCGCAAGGTTATTGTCAAGAAGAAGGAATTGATTATGACGAAACCTTTGCACCCGTAGCAAGACTAGAAGCTATCAGGATTCTACTTGCTTTCGCAAATTACAATAATTTCAAGTTATATCAAATGGATGTTAAAAGTGCTTTTCTAAATGGTTTTGTAAAAGAATATGTTTATGTTGAACAAACTCCACTTTTTAAAAATAATGAATTTCCAAATCATGTATATAAATTAAAGAAAGCTTTATATGGTCTGAAACAAGCTCCTAGAGCCTGGTATGAAAGACTAAGATCTTATTTACCACAATCTGGTTTTGAAATTGGTAAAATAGATACAACTCTTTTTATTAAAAGAAACAAAAATGATATTCAATTAGTACAAATATATGTAGATGATATAATATTTGGGTCAACTAATAACATAATGAATAAAGAATTTTCAGATATAATGACTAAAGAATTTGAAATGAGTCATATGGGAGAACTAAGCTTCTTCTTAGGACTTCAAATCAAACAATTAGATAAAAGAATTTTCATTAGTCAAGAAAAATATGCCAAGGATTTAATTAATAAATTTGGATTGACCACTTCTAGTGGGAAACCAACTCCAATGACAGCTAATGTAGCTTTAAGTAAAGAAGATAAATCAAAAGATGTTGATCAAAAATTATATAGGGGAATGATTGGTTCGCTGCTTTATATAACAGCAAGTCGTCCTGACATCATGCATAGTGTCTGTCTCTGTGCAAGATACCAATCTCAACCTAAAGAAACTCACTTAAAAGTTGTTAAAAGAATTTTAAGATATGTAAAACATACTTTAGATTATGGTTTATTTTACCCTAAAAATGATGTATTTGATTTAATTTCATATTGTGATGCTGATTACGCTGGTTGTAAATCAGACCGAAAAAGTACAAGTGGAAATTGTCGCTTTCTAGGACATTCTCTGGTTTCCTGGTTTAGTAAGAAGCAAAACACTGTATCCTTGTCAACAACTGAAGCAGAATATATATCTGCTGCTTTGGCGTGTTCTCAAGTTATATATATGCAACAAACCTTAAAAGATTTTGGATTAACTATAACTAAATCACCAATTTATTGTGATAATACTAGTGCAATAAACTTATCTAAAAATCCAACTCATCATGGTAGAACAAAACATATTGATATTAGACATCATTTTCTTAGAGATAATGTAAGTAAAGAAGTCATAACTCTTAAATATATTAATACTGAAAAACAAATTGCTGATATATTAACCAAACCACTAAATGAACAAAACTTTACTAAATTTAGAAGAGAATTAGGTATATGTTCATTAACTGAAATATAAATTATAAATAATACAAGTATAGTTAATAATTAATATAAATAAAAATTTCTCAAAAATTGAACTGGGCATGTCGACATGACCCATCTCCCTATGTCGACATACAGGCCGAGATTTTCAAATTTAAATTTCCCTCTAAAATTAATTATTTGGTTATATATTTATATATTTTGACTTTTCACTACACCAGACTGCCCATTTTGCCACACCCAAATGCGGAAAAATTACCACGGTCCAGAGCCGTGACAATTTTACCATGGTCCATAGCCGTGGTAAAATAAATTACCACGGTTATTGGCCGTGGCAATTTTGGAACGGCCTTAGACCGTGCCAAAGCTGTCAAAAAAAATTCAGCCCCCACTCCCCGTGTACAGATGTCAACGTATTCCCTTCTTCAAAAAATAGAACGCTCCTCTTTCACAAAAAAAAAATAGAACGCCTTGCCCTAAATCGATCTAAATCGATCACCGTCCTAGTTCTCATCCATTTTCACTCCCCCCATGTCTAGATCTCATCCATTTTCACTCAAATCGATCACTACTAGCTTGTTTTCATGGTATAAGGCAACCAGTTGAAGTCGACTACTGGTGAAGAAGCTTCTCGACATAGAAGTAAGTGAATTTTTGTTTTTAATTGATGCTGTCGTTTGAAAGCAAATCTAATTTGTGATTATTTCGGAAGTAATTAAATATAGTGGGATGATTGTTGGTAAAGTTGGGTTACCCAAATCGAAGTGATTTTGTTTTTTTCATGAAATATAAGTATTCGGTTTTTTAAATTAGTTTAGTTCGAATTTATTATGGTTTTCCATTACCAATTGAAGTGGGAAAAGTTGATTTTCATATGGGTTGAGGATTTTTATAAATTCCTAAAATAACGAAATATTAAAAATAAAGTATCGACTTGCTGTCTCTTAAATGCAAACTGAATTTAGGGCCAAATAAATTTCAATGTATCAAGTCTCTGTTTGCACAGTGTATTCAATAGTCAACAGATGTTTGGTTTTGATTCAGCGTAGACTGTGTACATTGTATAAGAGTAAAGTTACGCACTAAAGGTGGTTTTAGAGCTTTTGTCAAATACCTTCACCGTTAAATATTGGTTCAAGATAAATAGTTCATCAGCTTCTTGTATCCTTTAGATATTGTTCATGGTACACTAAATAATTCATCAGCTTCACTATCATAATATTTTGCTGTTAGATAAGCTGCGTTTACTTCAGAGTTTTGGGCTCTAGTGAACAGATCATTATTATGTGAAAATTTCTTATACAAAAAATTGTATCATCCATCGTGAATCTGCACCATCATCTACCTTCATAAGCTTATCTTCTAATAGTTAATAAAATATAAAGCACATTCAAAGCATTATTATTTCCCCTTCTATTCCTGTGTTGTTACCCGTACCTTTGCCCGTTTGGAGTTCTATTACCAACCGGGACTAAATATAAGGCCATCTTCTCACTACTACTAAATAATATAAGAAAATTTTAGGAGATGGAGAACAAGTACAGATGGAGCAAGTGGAGGGAACTGCCAAAAAAGATGTGAACAGAAAGGTGTATATATATATATATATTCACGTTTTATAAGTTAGTCTCACGTATAAATGTTTACTCACCACTATTAAACTATATGCAGCTATCACCTTTAACAACGTTGGAATCATCTTTTGAAGCTCTCAATGTTAAAAAGTTTGACGGTACCACTTTACGTTCACTATTTACATGTCTTGTATTTAGTGGTTATTCATTATTTATTAATTGAAGGCTACCTTTCTTCTATAATCAGGGGCATTCACAGTAGATCCTTTATACCACCAAACATCAGCTCAGTTTGATGAAGGAGGAGCAAAGGGTCTTTTGTTAAACAACCTTGGGGTATATGGTGGCTGCCGAGTAATTTTTGACTCATTTGAGTCTCCAACTAGTATTGTATGTGATTTGCAGAGCGAGAGTGATGATCTAATAGATCTTTCATTTACTAAGGGTAAAACTTCTTTATCAATAAAATAAAATAAAATAAATTTTTTGTTGCTCCTTGTTAACTTTTATTTGCAGATGACATTGAACATATGATGGTGCATGTGCCCATGAAAAATGATATTTCACCTACTTTAAGATACATTTTAAGCCAGTTTGACGAGGATTCTTGTAGGTGAGCAGATATGTTACCTATGCAACAGTTGGATATTCAAGAAGATATAGAAGATAATGACCATTACGATGTTGAAGATAGCGTCATTAAGGATTGCGAGCCATGTATTTTTGATCAGAATGATAATACAAGTTATTCTAACGATAACCTCAATGATAGCTTCATGCCAGATGAAAACTTTATGAACCATCCAAATGTATGTCATGAACTATTTATGCTATGCGGTTTCTGAATGACTTAAAATTCTATTTACTGACACAGGATAACGATGAATATACTACACGAGACCCTCACATCGATCAAAAACTTGAAAGAATTGCTGATTTCTTGTCTCTAGGCTTGGGATTCACCTCCAAGTCAAATGCTTGGGCGGGTCCTGATCATTGGAAGTATCAGAAAGCAAAAGGTATTATTGTTAATAAATCTTTTCACTCTTGAAAGTATTGTATTACATATATAAAAGTAATCTAGCTATATAAGAAGATTATTTGTTTCTCTTGCTATTGAAAATATGGTGTGTTGATAAATGTAAAATTAGCATAGTATACAGAAACTATTTTATTTACTAACAAGAATGAAATCAAATTACAATAAATAGGTGGTTTGTTGAAGAAATATTCTATTTGACGTTATCGCTCAGATAGCCAATACAATTAGTACAGTAGTAGAGATGTTTCTAAATTAAAACGTCTGAAATATCATTTAATTCACATGCATTGACTAAATACTAGGCTATACACGCATTAATTTTTTAATGCTTTGGGAAATAGTAATAGTGGATTACATGCTGTTGTAGGTTCAGACAAGATTCCCTTACCAGAAAATGAATCTGAGTTAGAAATTAAAAAGACAAAGGTTAAGAAGGTGGTGGCTAATATTGATTTTAAAAAGGAATTGGATGAAGAGATGCCTAATATTTTTGCGCCACCCAAAAATCCAAAAACTCTTCAGTTACCTGTTCAAAGAACTACATGCAATATCACACTACCTGAAGATTGTCATTACAAGCCTGAAAATCTTGTTAGACTGTTTGTTCTCCCTGATGTTATGGTAAATTTTCTAATATACATTGTACCGTCTCATGTATTAACATTTGATTAATTGATATTATATGTTGAAATTTCATGCTGTGTCTGGGGAAAAAACCCAGAGATTGTGCTGATAAGTTGAGTTTTTTTTTCTGTTTTTTTTGGTTTACCTCTAATGGAAATTCTTACAACACGCAAAACTATTAATAATTAGGTTTGGTTGTATCTTTGATAATATTACGTCGTGAATGTAGTCTCCGTGTTTTTTAGATTTACATCTCATCTCCTTCTTATAAAAGAAATTTAATAGGGGTAAGTTATTTTAAAAACCAAAAATTGCTAAAGGTACACTTAACTTATTCCATATTGTAGGAAAAAGTTACCCTTTTTCTTGGTAATATTAAAAGTTTCCTTTTAATCCATATGATTATGACAACATATGAAAGCATCGTTTCATCATATTGAAAACCACCACACACAAATATAAGGTGGGAACTCCAAGGCTCTCTTAAGACCATTGCGTGATATCCATGACATCCTCCCCCTTTGAACTTGTCCATTTAAAGACGTTCAATCCATTTTTTTAAAATGAAAATTAGGGTTGTTTTGAATGATGAAGAAGAGACGAAGAAAGATAGCTAGATTTCAAGTTTATTTTGTTGAATTTCCGTTTGATTAAGCGCTAGAAAATTCTAGGAATTTTGTCTAAAGTTCGAAAGATTTTGAATTTCTGTTTGACTAGTCTAAAATTCGATATTATGCAAGCTCTCGTGACTAGTGTATGAGCTTTCCTTGGACGGTAGATGAAAATCAGAGTTCTGCATAAGCTCTGTAATCCACACATCGTCTTTGGTTGTGTTTAATTGAGGATCATAATGTCCAGCAAAATTAAACGTGAAATCAGAAGTCTGTTGATCGGTTTGAGTTTCACTAATATCCTTTGGAGAATGTTTCATTGTAGAGACTGGAATTTGATTTTCGACTATAGATCTTGTGCATTTTAGTGTCTTGGCACTTGTAACATTAGTGTTTGATTTTTCTTTCTTTTTTTCAGTTTGTTTCTCAGGGAAAGCAGTTTTTACTGTTGATGAAGATCGTTGACATGAACACCTGTTACTTTCCTCTTGAGGTAAGTATTCCAGTAATTCTTGACTTCATTATTTGTCCGCCCTGGCAATCTTCTTGTTATTAATGACCATCTGCAAAAAAATAAAAGTGAACACAATTGCATATTGATATGCACCATCTTAATAAATCACAATTTTACATCACCGCTATAATTTAAACACTAATAGTATCAATAAGATAATTACTTATTTCCTAATAGGTTATGGAGCCGAATAATTAGCTCTTCTTCATCCTCAGTTATGTTTCCTCTCTTGATATCTGGCCTTAAACATAAGTTATATTTCATTATAGGCTAAATGAAAGTATAAATTTACTTAATCACAAAATGCATCTACTTTCCAGGGAGTGTTTTTACAGGGCTTGTTCATTAGTAAGTACCCAAACCTCATAGTTGTCTTCCTCTTTATAGGACTTGCTGTTGAAGTGGATGATGTGAAGCTTGAAGTTGAAATACATGCCTTATAGTGCGACATCTTATTATATCATTGTACTATACTTGTATTATGTATTGCCTCTTTACAACAATGTTGGAGATTAGTTATAACTTTGTAGCATGTATTATGTATTGTTGCTGAACTGTTGTTTTCATGTATCATTGTACTGTACTTGATGAACTATCTGACACTTTTGTTTTCATGTATCATTGTATTGTACTTGATGAACCATCTGAAACTTTTGTCTTCATGTATCATTGTATTGTAATTGTTGAACTGTTTGTAACAGTGAACCGTATTCTGAACCGAGACACTATTTTGTATTGAATAGAACTGAAGTAAGAACCGCCGAGATGGTTAATTGATTTGAGTAACATACAAAAATTAACCACGGCCTTAAGCTGTGGCTAATCATGAATTTTCCACGGCTCTAAGCCGTGGCAAAACATATATTTGCCACGGCTCTAAGCCGTGGCTGATCTAAATATTGCCACGGCCTAAAGCCGTGGCAAAATAGAAAACAGCCACGGCTCAGGGTCGTGGCAAAATTTTTGCCACTGCATATTTTGCCACGGTCCAAAGCCGTGGCATCGTTTAGCCACGGCCCAAAGCCGTACCGAAATGACTTTTCTGGTGTAGTGTTTACTCCTTTCCTCTGTTCTATTCTTTGTAATAAACTTCTAAAACAGTAAATTATTGGCTTTCTCTTCTAATAATGAACCTTCTTCACCCACTCCTCCTCATTCTGGCCCTTTTCAATGTTCCACACACGTACGAGTCATCAAATTACAAGAGAGGATGAAAGATTTGCTTCAAATGATGACGGAAATTCAAGTGAGTCAACTGCGAATGGCTAGAGAACATGATAGGCAAGGCAGAATTCTTAGGAATTTGCAAAAATTCCTTATGGATAACCATGCCAATCCCATTGTCACCGAAGAATCGTCACAAGCCATGGATTCTGAAGAAGAAGAGCCTATGGAAGAACCACAAGAGGATCAAGAAGAAGAACATCCTCTGTCGAATCCGGATGTTCATATGGACGAAGACGATGGCGTGATTTGCGTTGGAGAGGTCCTTTTTGACGCTAATGGGAACTTGGTCGAACAACGTGGAAACTTTTGTCTCCACTATCCAAATTGTTCGGTCCATAAATCACCAATAGTTAAGGGTCCTCGTTAAGCGTTTTTCGTTTTTCTCTTTCTTGATTATATATTGGTTTGTTAGTTTGTATATAAAGTGTTATCTTAATTAATGTTCTTCTAAAAACAATCTTTGGTGTATAAAATCTTGAATTCCATTTAACTTAGGATGCTATATTTAACTCATACATAGTTATTATTCTTATGTCATATGTTTGTTTATCACATTTTCTATTAAGTTCAAGGTGTAACAACCCATAATTTTGTGAATATTTTTAATTAAATTTTTATTTGAAATTTTGATTTTTTAAATCATTTAAAAGTGAATTTTTAGAACTATTCCAATGTAAGTTTGGAATTTGTTTGTAATTTATTTTCCAAATGCAATAAATAAACGATTTTTGAAAATTTTATATTTTGGTCAAAATCTGAATTTTCAGTTTAAATATAAAAAAAATTGAATTTTAAATTTTAATCTTTTTATTTGAAGCAGAATATATTTATGATATCTGTTCTGCTTTTCGTTTCGTTAAATTCTGAGTTATACTTTTTAAATCAGATAAATTACAGCATTTTACACGCAGTTATTTACTGTATTTCAATTTCTAGTTTTCTATGTGCGTTTCTATATTTTTATTTTCTATGTTATTTTATTTTATTTTTCTATTTTGTTTATCTAAACTTTATTTATTGGATTTCACTTGTGTGTATATCTTTTCATAAAAGGCTTGGAAGAAATCAAGGAGACATGCGTTACATTTCTTTAATGCTTGCCTTTTTATTTACCTACCCTTTTTATTACTTACCCTAGCCATTCACCGTTCATAGCCGTGAATTGCTCTTATTAATCATGTACAAACATCTCAAAATATCCTCTTTTCAATTGCATTTAAGAATCATATATATATATATACATATATACATATATATATACATATATACATATGTATGTATGTATGTGTGTTTCTTTCTCCTTATTTCTTACCTTTTATTTCCTAGCCTTTTTGTTTTTCTATCATTTACTCCTCTTTAGCCTTTCAAATCTTTTCTTGCCATCCACTCCACTTCATAATTCACGTACAAAATTTATTTCCCATCTCTCATTTTTCATTTGCATTTAAAAATAAAATATATTGTACGTTTTTTCTCCTTAACTTATGCCTTTCCGTTTCCTTAGCATTCATAACTCCTTAGCTCTTTTTTTTTCTCTTCTATAGCCGTGTATTTCCTTTTTCCATACACGTACAAAATTTATTTCCCATTATGATTCACATATTTCACTTGCATTTAGGAATAATATATGTATAAGTTTTTTTTCTCTTTATTTCTTGTCTCTTTGTTTTCCTAGCATTTACTCTATCAAATCACATAAAAATCTTCTCAATATCTCAGTTCCTCATTTGCCTCTTCTGATTGAAATATTTTACAGTAAGTTTCTTTTATTAAATAGGAAATAAATCCCACTCATTCACTAGCCTTTTTATTTGCTAGCCTTTCATTTTCTAAACCCTACATCTTAGCCATTCAAATCTCTTAAAACCCTAGCCGCCTTCTTTTTATTTCTTATTCACGTACAAGTTCTCATCCTCTCATTTTCATTTGCGTGAAGAAAATACAACAAGCTCTAGGTTATTTCCATGGCTTCCTTCTCTCTTTTTTCTTCCACTTTTATTTTATTTCCTTTTTTTTCCTTTTTTTTCTCCTTGCATAGCTCAGCCTCCACCACCACAACATAACCCCCTCCTCACTATTAGACCATGGCAAAGCCCACTTGGTGGTTGAAAGCAAGGTTATGTTCTTTGATTGTAATTGCATAGTTTAATTCATCTTTTGTTGTGTTGAATCTTATTCTTATGATTTGTGTATTTGTTATATACAAGATCAATATCTTGGCTCTCCATCCATTCAAATCAGAATTGTGTCTAGTCGTGCTTTCGTGCTTTCCGGATTTTTGTTTGTGTGTTTGCTTTGCAAACTTCAGCGTAAAAAGGTGAGTAATCACACCTGACATTCATACTTATATTATTGTGAATTGATAGCAAGTGAAAGTGTAGAAATAATTATATTATGTTATACATGCCTATGATATATTTGTATGATATTAAATACTATTTATATGCCTGTCACATCATCTGTTATATTTTATTTTATTTTACTGTTTATTTATATTCTGTTCTCACACTGCAAGTTCCCTGTAGAATAGAATCACTATGGGTTGAAATGATACACACCCGAACGGACTTTAGAATAGAGAAAGATCGTTATGGGCTGAAATGACATTCCTAAGCGATTTTTTATTTATTTTATTTAACTTGGGATTGCGGGTTTGAAATGATAGAACCTGGATTTTTCTTTGTAAATTACGGATTGAAATGATATATTATCCGTATCACTTGACCTAGGTTAGAAAATATTATACAGACCCGTGGTTATTTTATAAATTTTTCTGGAAGTTTTAAGTATTTTGAAAATGTAAATTTTGATATTTTAATTTAAATTTGGTTTTTAAAATGATTTAATAAAGTGAAAAATGATTTCATATGTATTAAAAATGTTAAATAAATAAATGGAAATTTGTGATTGTAAATATAAACTAATTTAGAAATATGTAAAGTTTTAATTTATGAAAGAAACGTGTAAAGTTCTAATTAATGAAAGAAATATGTAAAGTTTTAATTATGAAAGAAACGTGTAAAGTTCTAATTAATGAAAGAATATGTAAAGTTTTAATTATGAAAGAAACGTGTAAAGTTCTAATTAATGAAAGAATATGTAAAGTTTTAATTTATGAAAGAAACATGTAAAGTTCTAATTAATGAAAGAAATATGTAAAGTTTTAATTTATGAAAGAAACGTGTAAAGTTCTA
Organism: Allium fistulosum; assembly: GCA_030737815.1. Lineage (NCBI taxonomy): Eukaryota > Viridiplantae > Streptophyta > Magnoliopsida > Asparagales > Amaryllidaceae > Allium > Allium fistulosum. The sequence goes on from CM060902.1 coordinate 976,977,404, forward strand.
ATTAATGAAAGAAATATGTAAAGTTTTAATTGTGAAAGAAACGTGTAAAGTTCTAATTAATGAAAGAAATATGTAAAGTTTTAATTATGAAAGAAACGTGTAAAGTTCTAATTAATGAAAGAATATGTAAAGTTTTAATTTATGAAAGAAACATGTAAAGTTCTAATTAATGAAAGAAATATGTAAAGTTTTAATTTATGAAAGAAACGTGTAAAGTTCTAATTAATGAAAGAAATATGTAAAGTTTTAATTATGAAAGAAACATGTAAAGTTCTAATTAATGAAAGAAATATGTAAAGTTTTAATTTATGAAAAAGACGTGTAAAGTTCTAATTAATATAAGAAATATGTAAAGTTTTACTTACTGAAAGAAACATGTAAAGTCTTAATTAATGAAAGAAACATGTAAGTCTTAATTTGTGTAATATTGATTTAAAATAATAAATGCCCTTTTTGTAATAAAACGTACATTTGATAATGTAAGTTTAATTAGTGTAATATTGACTAAACGATAAATGCTCTTTACTGTAATAGAAATGTAAGTTAAAAAGTACATTTAATATGTAAGTTTTAATTAATGTAAATGACATATTTTAATGACTAAAATAATAAAGTTTCTTTATTGTAATGATAATGTAAGTTAATAAGGTACTCTTAACTTAACATAAGAATTTCAGCATTAAATTGGATATTACAGTAACAAAGTTTATTTAACTATAAGGCTATGATAAAATGACCATGTTAAAAATTTGTAAGTATATAAATACTTTGATTATATAAAATATTAAATTGGAAAGTATTACATTCCAAAAATGCTATGATTCCTTAAGGTTACATTACCAAAATGCTATGATAATTTAAAGGAAGATTTCAAGTTTAATAAATTAAAGGAAATATTCAGTGATTTTGAAATTTGGGTTTTATTGAAATGATATATTATTGAATTGGTTTTGAATTGGAAATGATATATTTTTGAATTGGTTTTGAATAGATATGTTTTGGGTTTGAAAGTATGTATTAGTTTGAAATAAATGATATGATTTTGAAATGGTTTAAAGGATGTATTTTGATTTGAAACATAAACTATTTTGAAATTTATAACCACGGGTTATAATAACGATTGGTTGGCAAAGAGACCGGGATCGGATATGGACATACTCTCTGTCGATACCGAAACCACTTTGACAACTGTGTACGCGGTGGAGATTCCAGAATGAAGTAGGATGGTGGCGACGTTCTTAAGGTATGTTACGTGGACCCAACTCCCGTGAGTTGGCATAAGGTGGCTAAAACAGGAGCGATCTCGGACCAGTGAGGTAGCACCTCTTCTCGGACACATTTCTTCGATATTATACTCTTACTTGTGATTGATTAGATGGTCATCCTCCGATTTGGGAGTGTTGTTCGAGATGGAACGGTAGTGGCTGCTATGCGTATCCATCAGTCCGTGTGCGTAATTGGTATATCTACCCTGGCATTGCCTAGTTGTGCCATGTCACCTACCATATCGAGCTTTACTACGATTATGATTTTAAGATCCGACCGCGTTAAGGTTCTCCATCCCCTTAACGCTATTTTCTATATGATTATACTTTACTTATTTAGACACTATTATAATAGCGAATATTACTACATAGTAAATAGTTTAACGGATCCTTAAAGAATGGGCGATCCCAAGCATTCTTTAAGTTACTTGTACCTTTATTATAGTTCACTTGAGTTGGTTTACATTATATAAGTATGTATGTCCTGACTCGAGTGTTTTGTGTTTTGCTTTACGCTCGGGTCAGACTGAGTGATACAGCATTAGAGACTCACCTTCGGAGCTGGAGTTTTGCTTTGAAGATCCAGATATCTATTCATTTTGTTATCCAGTTGATTCCAGTTGTACCTGATTTTCATACTGTTGCTCCTGTTGTATCTTGGTATTCCTATTGTATCTTAATTAACTCTGATGTATTTATATAGTAGCTTCATGGACTACTATCTCTTTTACTTCCGCTGCATTATATTACTCTGTGTCTGTGATCTGTGATTATTTATTTACTGTAAATGATGAGTTTGCCAAATTTTTATTTACAACGCGGTATTTTGAGCAATTCAAGTCCGACATGTGTGGATGCGAATGGTTGAAAATATCGGGTTGTTACACAAGGTTTATAGGTTATTGTTTTGTTGATGACAAAGGGGGAGAAGTTATATAAAATAGTAGGCTTGGAGTAAGGGGGAGTTGTTGGTGTAAGGGGGAGTTATGGTATGATCGAAATGGTAAGTATATTTTATAAGGTTGTCATCATCAAAAAGGGGGAGATTGTTAGGAACTGGAGATAGTGGTTTTGATGACAACAACCTTTGTAACTTATTTTATTATAACTTATATACTAACACTATTGTCTAGATATATATGAATGTTATTATGCAGGATATATATAAGGCAGGTACTGATTATTGAAGACTGTACAGTATAAAGATCAAGGATGAAGAAATCAAGTTTGAAGACTCATGAGTATCAAGATCAAGATTTCAAGATATGTGTCTAGTTTTTGTTAAAACTTCATAATAGCATGGAAATCTTCATTCCGAATTTCATTTGGGATGGTACCCATTTCTACCTTCTTAGTGGCTTACAAACCCACGACAAGTAGCTTACAAACTTACGACAAGTGGCTTACAAACCCACGAACATCCTGGTTTTGTACAAGTTCTCGAGTCCTGATGTGATGAGATATTCTGCAGGAAGAAGCTTGCAAAACTACTTCAAAATGGTTTTTCAAAACGAATTTCAAAACTACTTTTCAAAATATTTTAGCCTTCAAATTATCTTTTCAAATGATTTTCAAATAGATGTTTTAGCCTTAAAATATTCTTTTTTTGTGTGTTTTAAAACATAGTAAAATTAGTTTATTTTACTCCAAAGTCATTTCATTTTGTTTTCATTTCAATACCATTTCCAAAACAAATTTTATATTATTTTTAACATAGGGATGTCGACATCATGGGATACCCCATGTCGACATGGTGGCCGTTGAATTCAAAAGTTTCAATTTTCAAAAGAAGTGTCTATTCGTTTAAATCTCTTCACGAATGGTTATGACTGTTGGTGCTCTATAAATAGCCTTCACATACGAATTTTTTAACTAACTATTTTCATATTTTATTCACTCCTTCTTCTCCACAAATCCATATTCTAAAATATTCATATTTTTAAGATCGTGCTGAAATTCTACCGAATTCTCAAGTGAATCAAATTAGAATCTCATTCTTGTTTGATTCTCTACCCTCTCTCGAAGATCAAAGTTCTATTCAGAGTTATAGGATCAATTTGTAATCAAAAGTTTATCGAGTCTCTCTATAAGGTGTGGTTGTGCTTGGAAATCAATTGGGTAATCTTGTGGCCCGTAAATCAAGAGAGTTTGCCCCGGACTCGTGAGACAGGATGGTACCTCAAGGCCTTTAGAAACTGAGGATTGTAATCTCTACTTTGGTATAATAAAAATCTGTATGAGGTGTTCTGCCTTGGTACAGGACTGGATGTAGGGTAACTCCGAACCAGTATAAAATCCGGTGCGTTCTTTCCTTTTACTGCTTTTTATTTACTTTTTGCATCTATGTTTGATTCTGTGATTGTTCTGTGATTAAGTTCTGCATTTGTTTGTGTCCTAATTTTAATTTAATCCATATAAGTCATAGAATCCATTAAATACTATTCACCCCCCTCTAGTGTTAAATTAGCCTTAAGATCCTTAATCCGCACTCCCTTTCACGGACTTGTATGGATGAATGCTTTCAGCACATTGTCATTAGAGGACAATGAGCGTTCCAAGTGTAAATTCCTTAAAAGGTAATCGTAGCCTCAAATTTCATCAACCAGGAATGACTGAAAATCAAAGAAGATGCAGCAAGGCTAAGTGGATCGCACCCAATTAGGGTATGTTATCACCATTCTAGATACCCTCGGATATTATAAATTATGGATATGGTGGCGCATGGAAAAAGAGTTGTCGATAAGGGTGGGAACATCCGGGGTGATAGCATATTCAGTACTATCCAGGTTAGGGGTAGGCCGGTCTTGTGTTGGCAGGGGATCGCGGCTAGGTCTTCGGTACATTTTTCTAGACGTGTACTGTGATAGGTGGTACCCCAGTGTCTAGTTATTGTATGGAATCCATTCTCCAATACGAGCCTTTACGGTTTTGGTTGTAGAGTCTAGTATGCTGGAATTTAATTAATGTAACAATTTAGGCTATTTGAATAAGTATTTGTACTTAGACACTATTATAATATCACTGGATTTTCTATAAAAGGTTTTGGTTACCATAAGGGAAAAACCCGTCGTGTTTATGTGTGGCGTGGTCTTACGGGATACCTTTGATTTTAAAAGGATTTTGAAAGTTATAACGAATAAAATTTATTGTGATTTAAATTTTCACGCTGGTTTTACCAGACTGACCCGGACGTGGTTTTTCCTAAATGCTCGGGTCAGACGAAGCATATTTCCAGGTTTAGATGGATATTTGGAGCTTCAGGAAAGGAGCTGCAGGCCCAGAGACGTATTCACATAGATGTTTATATTTCCGTTGCATTTTAGTTGTGTTTATCAGCAGTTGTAAGGATATGTTGTTATAACTGTCCGCGCTAAATAGGTTAGTATACTCTGATTGATATCTGTACATATATATAATTACAGTTTTGCTTTATGTAAAGATTTTTCTGTATTATAGATTATTCGTTTCCGCTGTGAGATTATGTGTTGTTTGGTTTTCTTTCTATCTTCTTTCTACTTTCTTTTTCTTAACTATCTGCCTTTACATGCAATTTGGGCTGGACAAGTATGGTTAAATATTGGTTTAAATTGTACGGAAAAGTGGATCGTGACAGTTGTTTTCAATGTTTCCAAGGCTACTTATAAGAGCAGAATAACCACATGGCCTGGGTTGGATAATATCCACCCTACATCTTAGAGTGTATCTGGTACGATTTCATCGTAAGTATAAATCTGTATTTGATTTTATATATAACCACCGTACAATTTATTGACTAGCATAACTTTTTTTTTCAATGTGCAGGGGGTGGTAGACTTACAGGAACATGACCTTCTCCTTTTTAGAAATAACTGGATGAAAAAAATGAGGAAAACCTACCGCTACGGTGTCGACCGTAGAAAAAGAGAAAAAAGCCTGACTGGATGAGTGGAAGCGTATGGGAAGCTTGGGTTGCTTTCTAGAAAAGCAACGAAGCGAAGGTAAGTTTACTAGTCTCGTATATTCATTAAAAATTTAGTAGAATTAGTATAATAATTGCATCAATTTATGTGAAACTTTCAAATTTGATTTTTGCTTGGTAGTAGCATCTGGTATTGATCTTGTCTTCTCTTTCTTTAGTTTTAGATCCAATTTGTTTCAAATTTTCAGTTATGTCTATATATCGACAAGCTTTACTTGCATTTGTTTATGCATAACTTTGCACCCATTCTTCATCGATAGATCTACATATTCATGTACAGATATGAACAGTTATATGCTTGGATTTACCTATCTTAATCCAAGTATTTACAATAACAATTTGTCTAAGGAACTCATAAGTAAATAAGGCATAAACATCAATCTTTATCTTTTATTTCTTCTCAAGATAGATAAACAAGCAGCTTGAAGAATAGCTATTCTCAGATGATTATTTGTATGAGTATGCTTATATATGCCAAAAGTGCATTCTAACTTTTCAAAAATGTGATCTTGAGTGGCTCCGTGTCCTAACTTTTCAAAAATATCGCTACTAAAAATTACTCGATTTTATTTCCAGTTCTCTCCGAATTTACTAAAAATTCATGATTTGTATGAATAGTAGTTACTGAAAGAGCTGTGTTGAGGTTCAAGCTACTAATGTTCAAAGGTCAAGGCATATACAAAGTATTGGTAGATATACGTATTTCTTCTATAGATTCTGTATTATAAGAGACTAAGAATACATGAATCATTTTAGTATTTAGAAATATAAATCTTTTTGTTATTTTTAGTAGATATGAATGAATATGTTTGTTATTGGTACAATATTTAGTTTTCATAGCAAATTAATTGGAAATTTATGAGTGCAGTGCAATAGTATTTATATTTTTTCTCATTTGAATTTTTTAACAACGGGCAAAAACAGTTGTAAAAGACCTTATTGCAGCTGGCCAAAACAATTGTAAAAGATCATATACAATGGGTAAAAAAAGTTGTAAAAGACTATTGCAACGAGCGAAACCAATTGTAAAAGAGCATATCGCGACGGGCAAAAACAATTGCAAAATGAACCAACTCTATTACAACTCCGCATATTACGACGGTTGCAAGTCCGTTGTTAAACACCTATTACAACTGGCATTTCCCGTTATAAGAAGGGTATTTTTGTTGTAGTGAAATAAGACATGAAGAAGAATCAGATAAAGAAAGAAATGTTATGATGGTGAGCAATCAGTGTTATAGTAATTTGCTAGCTCCAAGCATGTAGGTAAAAACATGAAATAAAAAGAAATGAGTATATCAAATTTAAGAAGTGAAATTTGATTGGCAAGAGTCCATTTATGACACATAACAGGGAAGAAGCCCGCTTTGCAGTAATTTCCTCTAAACTATAACTCAATCGTCGTTTTAATGTGGAATTTGTGTCTGATAAATAAAATATTATGATTTTTGTTTGATTAATTGGAATTTGCAATATATATTTCTCTCTATATGATTTATGGTTTTAAACAAAATTCAGCACTATTTCAATTATTATTATTGTTGTTGATAATAACAAAAAGTGGAGAGAGAGATTAAGGTTTTGGTGGTCGAGTAATAACCTTATAGATATTCGAGAGTTGTTTTTATTACTCAAGGGTTGTTTTTATTCGAAGTTGTTTTGCAATTATTTTGAAAATCAATCTTTTCATATTCATCGCATGCATTTGTGTTGTTATGGAATGGTAGCGCTTTGCGGAAGCTTGTATTGACGGATCTTAGTCATCCAAATCACAAAGAGATAACTTGGATTGAAAATAAGACGGAATTAAAATCAAAACACAATAACACAAGATAGTCAACCCAACCACCCACTTTATTGATTCACCAAAATTTTATTTACAATTAATAGAACAAAGCTAAAATAAACATAATACAATCAAATCAATAACCAAATTGAGAAAAGGGAGCTAATATCTAAATAGCTAATATGGTTGGAGAAGAAGAACAATGAAGAGCGGAGGCTAACCCTAATTTATGGATTCCAAATCTGATTGATTCGTCTCACACACCACGTTATTTAGGAAGATGATTTAGAGGCCTTATATAGATGATCTAATTAGTCTACACCTTCGGATCATCCCACAAGAATCAGAGCCATTGAATAAGAAGAGCCAAGCATTGAAGTTCCAAAAAAGCCCAACAAAGAAGCCATTGAGTTGTTTTTAAGATGTTGTTGGATATGTTTAATACATTTTGGGATGTATTTTGACATGTTGACTGATTTGAGTTTGGTTTATCGTATATTGTTGGACGTTTGAGTATATTGTGCGTTTTTTGAGTTTAGTTTATCATAAATATTGATGTTTTTTTATTATTGATGTTATATATGTGATTTGGGCTTTGATATATATGATTTAAATGTGTGAAATTGAGCTACGATATATATTGGGGTGTGCATGTGTGTTGTTTGAGGTTGAAATTCTGTTGAAATAAAAAAAACCTTTAGATTTCTGACGGCTGCATTCCGACAACTTTCGACGGTTTCCGTTCATATGGGCATTATCATCCTAAAATCTGTTGAAATTCTGTTGAAATAAAAAGCATTATCATCATAAAATCTGCAGGAACTTCGAAGGCAGCACAATCAAGACTACCATTCTATAATCGTGAATTAAGTGAGTTTATTTTGAGGTTTACAGCAGAAAATTCCGTGCCGTTGTTTTTTTTATTGTCGCCAATGCCTTGCTTAAAAAAAATGTCTCCATACCTTATCTAATCGTGCCCCTTAAATGTAAGTTACCTCTTTTAGCTCATATTTTATAATTATTTTTTATCAAATTCAGTTTGATTACTTGTATTGTTTAGGTTCTGATTCAGTTTGTTAATGTGGAGTTGATTGGTTGTGCTCTGCATTCAATTGGTATAGAGAACACTAAGTCTGCACATAATATCATGCCACATAAATATCTTATAATATGTTTAATTAATGTATATACTTGTAGTCGATCAGTTCCTTCCAGTATGGTCGAACCTCCCAGCCTTCAACTCCAAACCCGCATTCATATGGGCCAACTCGACTCCATCATCCACTTCTTTTTCATCCATCACCTACACCGACCTCAATTCCTCCATCCAACTCATCGCAGACAAACTCCTCTCCACCCTCAAAAGACGCGACACGGTCCTCATTCTCTACCCTCCCGGCCTCCACCTGGTTAAGATCATATTTGCCTGCCAGCGTGCTGCACTTATAGCTGTACCCGTCATACCCCCAACCATCTCCGACTTCACAAAAAAATCCTCCACGTGCCATCACTTGTTAACAGCCATCGCACAAACTAACCCAAAAGCTGCCTTAGCCGATCACCAATACATATCCATGCTCACCACCTTCAACATCCCAAGAATCGTCCACTGCCTTTTTGTAGACGATTCAACCGATCAGATTATATGCACACATTCTGACCAGTACTTAGGCTGCAAACCTGACGAGCCATACCTGATACAGTACACATCAGGCTCCACCGGGCCACCAAAGCCCGTGCTCATCACCGCTGGAGCTGCTGCACATAATGTCAGGGCCGCACGTAAGGCTACATTCCGACAACTTTCGACAGTTTCGGCACCAAAGATTATTATGCAAAAGGGGGGCAAAAAAAAAGTTTAACGGGTTAATGGAAAAAATATACAAAAAAGAAAGATAAGAGGAAGAAAGTTTAAAGTAAATAATATTAACAGTGTGACAAATATAGCTGAGTAGATTGTCTTCTTCATTGAAAGCAAGAGAGAGAGAGAGAAAGGTAAGTAGAAAATACAATTTCATAATGTGACGTTGAAACGCGGATTCTTATTGATCAATTATGGGTTCAGCTTCATTTGAAAGGAGACAATTACAAAGAGGTTGCTTGTTGAGTACTAGGACAACATGAGTGGGTTATCATGTCTGTTTATTTATATTTTAAAAAAAATTGAAGTAGTGATACTGTTAATAATAATGGTGAAATAAGTTTGCTCAGTTTGTTGGTCAACAAACAAGGCATGTAGAAGAAACAAGGCATGTAGAAGAAGAAGAAGAAGAAAGAAATAAAGAAATGCTATGACAGTAGGGATACATATTAATAAATTTGCTAGAGCAGCTTATTGTTTAAATTAGTCCGGTTGAAATGCTAGAAGCAGCAGGGTAAAGCATGAAATAAAAGGAAATGAAACCAGGGAGTAGATTGTGGAAGCAGGTAGAATTATTAGTTAATGCTAGAGCAGAGAGCAGCATATGGAGAGAGGCGGATGAAATAAAAATGCTAAAGTAAAGCCAAGTAAAGCTGGATTGCGTGATTTGACATAATCCCACATCGTACGAAATATATAAGTTGTTAGTGTATATGAGCTAAGAGAAGAAGAAGCACATCGTCCCTTCGGGGACATCCGATAAAATTGGAACGATACAGAGAAGATTAGCATGGCCCCTGCGCAAGGATGACACGCACAAATCGAGAAATGGTCCAAATTTTTTTGCCCCCCTTCCCCTCCCCGCCGCCATCTACAGACCTCCTGTCCTTCCTTTCGCCTTCACACTGCCATTCGGATGCAACCCATAACCATCCAACCTGCCTTTTGCATGCTGCTCTTACACACTGCAAATTAAGGTTGTAGCTAGCAACCTGATATGCCTGCATCAGCACTACTACTACCTAAGCTAACCTAGTGCACAACCAACCAGCCAGCCTTATTGTATGATGCTGATTGATTAACCCTCCTCAATTACTGCTTGCACGTACATATACATAGGAAATTTATGTTCTATTTTTGGCCGACAAGATCACCAGGCTCTGGCTCGCGAGGAGATGGAACTGCCCTATATGTATGCAATGCTTCTTTTATATACATTTATAATAACTGACCATGCAGCTAGCTAGCTAGCTCCCCAACTCTCATTCATCAACACATACCCTGTTTCTTATTTTATTTCTTTTTCCTCTAAATACTAATGCTAATGCTAATGCTAATGCTAATGCTAATGCTAATACTATATATATGGCCACACGTACGTGTATGCATTTTCCACTCAGGTACTAATTGATCAATTGCCTGCCACATTCTCTCTAATATTTTCTACCTACTTTATATTGTATGCAGCTATTTAATATTCATACCATCATTATAAAGTAATAGTACATAGGTACGTCTTTTAAATAGCATAAAAACAGCCATGGAACATCTAACACGTTCCATATTCAAATCTTCACAATGGATTAGCCATCTTTTGGGACCTTGCATCAGTTCATGCTTTTGCAATCAGTTGATGCATTAGTTGCTTGAGATTTTGATTGGCTTGGTTATTGTTGATTAATAGCATGGTCAGGGTACACTAACTATGTACAAACTAATCGTAGAACCAGTAGCATCCAATAATTGTCGAAAATCACATTTGACCCATAAGCAATTCAACGTCCTTATTAAGCCTCTCCATCTCCTATTTCATAATCCTCTCTGTTTCCTATTTCAGACTGCATTAATTATACATACAGCAATATCATTATAAATTAAAAGTACATAAGTACGTCTTTTAAATAGCATAAAAACAGACATGGTAACATTTAACACGTTCAATATTCAAATCTTCACAGCGGATTAGCCATCTTTCGGGACCCTGCATCAATAACTATAAGGATTTTCTAGTTTTCGCTGCCTACGTCGAAGGTAACGTCGGAAATTTGAGCATGGCAAAATTATTTCCCACGCCTTTCCTACTCCACGCGTAGTACAGTTTCCTACGTTCTTCGTACGCTAGAAATTTCCTACGCCCTTAGCCAAAAATTTCATACGTCTTACCTACGCCCAGTGTTTTACCACGTCGTTCCCACGCCCTATATTTTAGGGACGTTTTGGATTTTCCTACGTCCTTCCTACGCCTTTCATACGCCGTTTTTAAATATTTTCTTCTTTATTGCTGCTGCTTTTGTTTTAAACCACCATAAATCAATGCGATAAAATCATATAGAACCAAACCAGCAATATTATTAATATATACCAACAAAAATAGTTTCATAATCATTAAAAACAATACTCTATAATATCTATTTAAGTAAACCCAAATATTGAACCATCCATAAGTTTAAAATGGCATCAATAATCACTATATAACATGCTTAAACAAAATACTAAATACATACATAGCATAAAAGGAATGACTCCAAGACTGACCCTCTTGGCTTTGGCTTGCATCTCCATCTAATGTTGGTACACTAGATTTTTAAACTCTGAATAAGAATTTTGAAGTTCTTGAAGCCCGTTTATAGTGTGCTTTAGTTCCTCCTTCAACTTAGTTCTTTCATGTGCATCACTCTCGCTTACGCTATAAGTAGCGTCTCTATATCTCTGCATTTTATTAAACTTTACATTAAACAAGAATCTTGTTAAGGTACCAAACATTTAAAAATGTAAAATATTTTATTATAGAATAAAATGATAAGTTGATTCTTGATATTAAATAAATTACTGTCATGATACCTAAATTAACTAATAATATATGAGTTATTTTATTTAGTATTTTGAGTGAATTATAGTCTTTATAATTGCCTGAGTGAAAATTTAGCATAGAAGCATAATTGAGTCTGAAACAGCAAGGACTTGACGAAAGATGTTGTCTTGAATGTCCAGGTTAGCAAATTCATGGTTATTTTGTAAATCTTCCGGCACTTCATTAATTAAGTCATTGCGCTGCTGTGAAGTGTTGAAATTACATATTTGTTCATTTTGAGTTTCATTTTTCTATACAGAACACTAGACATAGTTGGACCGTAAATTAGTCAAATTGTCCGATGTAGAAGAATCTATAATGCTCAAACTTCTAGTTGAATCTGTACAAATCCCAGTCCTACTAAAGTCGAAAACTACAAGCTTATAGTTGAACAATTTATGCATGTATTGCACTTTCAATGAAGCTAAATCGTGCACATCAGATCGATGAGATGTCAGCAAAATCCTAAATTAACTTGTAAACTAAAACTATACAATTCGGGAGACAAAATTCAGAAACAACCAGTTCTAAGTTAGCATGCATATGTGTAACTTTCAAATGCTGACAACCTCCATATCAAGATATTTGGTATTGAATTCCCTACACGTTCCCATCCCCAAGAAGTCAACCACTATATAAGATCTTTTTTCAAATGATGCTATGTTAATCTAGCTTTAAGTAAACAAAAGAAGTCACGTCGCATTAAGTTAAAAGAAATAGACAAAAATTAGGAAAGAGCATGATATCATCACCTTGTAAGTGTAACTTATATATTATCGGTTAATAGTTAGTAGATAACCATACAATATTATATTATTGTGTTAGTGAATGCAAGAGAGAAATGCAGGAATATGGAATAAGTGCTTTTAAAATAATGACTATGGTGGCAAATACAGGAATATGTACTTTATTTAATGACCAAATCATAATGCAATATGCACCATTAAGTGTTGTGGTTTCTAATATGTGGTCCATCTATGTAATAAATATGGTTTGTCTCAATAGCTGAGGCTTAAATGAGCTGTGTCAAGTTCAGGATATCCCATATCCAAAAAATAGCAAGCTTTTCATGAATGTAATAATCATGTACCGATAGACATACATAAGTTCAAACCTTATGATAATAACGTACAACAGTTTTTATATGGTATTATCCAGCCAGTCATGTATATGTTTTAATGTTTTATATGCAAGGAGCTTAACAATCAAATGATATAGAACACTCAAAGCTTGCAAGCAAGCTAGCTAGGACTTATTTAAGAAATATCACATTATATTTTATAGGTTTATAAACATAGTTAATGAAGTTTTTAATAATTACCTTGGGAGCATTACCGTAGTTAGACCTACGATCCCTTCGTCTTTCAATGCTAAAAACGCTAAAATCTTCTTCTTCGATGTCATATATTACACTACAACAAAACAGCCATATTACAACTTTTACTTTACAACTAGCGCAAACCGACAGTTGTTATAGGTTATTTTTAACAACTGTTTATTTCCAGCAGTTGTAACAAATGTACTTTTAACAACTTTATTTGTGCAGCAGTTGCAATATACGTCTACAACAATTGTTTTTTCTATGCCAGTTGTAAATGTTTAATTATAACAACTGTTTGGGTCAGTTGTCTTTTCAACCGATAATACCGCTCAATGAAATTTTCAACTTCCCTCCTTCATTTCGTTGGCCGCTCAATTTATTAACTAGGTACACTATTGCGGTCAAAATTTCATAACCCTAGAGCACCACTCTTCTTGGTTTGAATTCCCAATTCTCAATTTTTAGGAATCCTCTTTCGATTTCTATCTCAATCAAAGATGGCTCCAAAAGATGATAAGAAACCCGCCGCCGCCCAAGCTGAAGAAGAGAAAAGCGAGAAGAACTCATCCGATAAATCCCCTACTGGCAAAAAACCTCAAGCTGTGAAACGTCTGCCATCAAAAGAGGGTCGGTGATAAGAAGAAAAGGAAGAAGGCGATCGCTAAATCCTAACCCTACCGGTTGAGCTCGCCGCCGTTGCCATCCACGAAGCTAAACCCTCTCGCCACCGTTGCCATCGACAAATCTAGACCGCTCGCTGTCGTTGCCATCGTTGCCATCTACAAATCGAGCTTGAACTCTCTATATACCTCTATCGCCTTTTTCTCATCCCAATCCTACTACGACAGCTGCTCTACTAACAGCAGTGGTGTTACTATATACGATCTTTAACAATGCCTAATGGACTTGAGTTTTTCTAATTGTGCAGCATGTGTGCAAAGTGCAGTTGGGCAGCTCAGCCTTGTCTGTGGTCAATCCTACTTGGCTTCTATTCAGCTTGAGGGATGTTTTATTTGGTAAAATAATACTAACTTATCTTATTTTCCTAATTATATAAAGTTAAAACAAGACAAATTTTACTATTAGGCCTTGCAAAAAAGCTTATTGTAAAATTATGTTTGTTTTTCATTATTGTAAAATTATGTTTCATTCGGTAAAATTATGTTTCATTATTGTAAAATTATGTTTCCTAATTATATAACTCTACACCTCTTTGAAAACTTAAAATTATGTTGGTTTTTCATTATATGATCAGCATATTGTAAAATCATTACTGCGAGTTCCACCGATGACCCTGAATTCTTAAGAAAGAGAGACGATGGGTTGGGGGACCTAGAGAAGGGAGCAAGCTTTAGGGTGAGCAGCTCAGGGACTTTGCAGGGTCATACACAGTGTTTAAGTGATTTAAATGAAAGAGATTGTGCCAGCTGCTTGGCGCAGGCGGTTGGATGTTTGAAGTATCTCTGTGGCTCAGCATTGGCAGCTGATGTGTTCTTAGCACAGTGTTATGCTAGGTATTGGGCTTCGGGCTACTACCTTCATTCATCAAAAGGTAACATTCTATTTTTATTTTGTAATACTTTTAGATCTATTGTAGGCATACAGAACTATCCTTCCATTGGAAAAAAGGCAAGAATGTTACAGAATACTCATATTATGTAAGGATCTTGGGAGGATCACCATTAAGAATCATTCTAACACCTTTTAAAGATATTGAATATGAAATTTTAATCTATGACCGCTAAAAAAACATCAGTCACTTGTATCATTAAGCCAATTCCTTTCTTTTTTAGTCTTTCATGTGAATAAATATTCAAAATGGTCGCAAGGGAGCTAGAACCCACCACCAGTAGAATAATATTGCTTTTTGCTTGATTGGATGCCTACCAATTCACATCAATGTGTTCCTGAATCTAAGCTTAAAGATGTTTTAATATAATTAGTTTGTTATATAGCTTTTCAAACTAATTAGTGTAAACTTCTCAGCTAAGGAGTCCTCCAAATTCAGGAAAGGTTTTCTTCTCTTTTATGTATTGATTCAACCTATCGCATGTAATATAGAAGATGGATTTCTTGGTTTTGGACATGATCAGTGATTTAATGAGAAATTTTATAGAATTTGAAGTAGTATATGCAAACAGAAGTGCTTTGAGAATGAGAATGTGGTGGTGTTTGTGAAAATGGCTTGTACGGTATGTTTGCTTAGGTGTTTATGGGAACAATGGAGCATGTTTTTTTTGCTTTACTATATTAAATGAAAAAATAGGAAGTGATAAAAATAGGAATATCCTTTTCATAACGGTTAGGCATTAGTGGAAATGAATTAAAATTTTGCACAACCATGTATCTTATATTAAATTTTGAATATCGCAGCGATGCACAATTAACTAATTTACGTTATGCAAGGTTGGATTGGCCCTTTGTTCTTATTTCTTAGTGTTTTACTAGTTACCAAATGCAGCACCATTGATTAGTCATGATATAGGCTGAACAAATTGCTCCAGGGACAGACCTAGGATTTAATAATGACACAGGCTAAACAAAATGCTCCTTTTCTAACATGAACTTATATATTGTTTCAACAACCATCTATAATGAAATATATAGAAACAAATTGCATAAAATCATAATTTTAACTTATTGGATAATAATGAATACATAGTAGCTGAAAAACACATATATTTGGACTTAAGTGGTTTACCTTTTATAGGCCAGAAGATATCTGCTAGTGTCTGAAGTCTAGAACAATGGAAATGAGCAAACTCTCATAAAACGCTTCTGATATGGAAAGAAGGGTATGTTGAAGACACATGTTTTTTTTATCTAACGTATTTATTTTCAAGTATATTCACAAACACGTTAATAGGTTGTGTTACTCATTATTACTGGAATTGAATAACAGTTTCAATTCTTGAGTCCCAACCAAGTCCAACTTTGTAAGTTGTTTTTTAATTCCTTTAACATTAAAGAAGAATAATAGGATAATTTCCTCTTTTGATATATTTCGGTCTTCAATGCAACAGTTAAGATAGACTTTACCACAACTTTCAAAAGCAGTTGTAAAAAGCTTTTTTACAACTGCTCTTGCAACTGTCGGCAGCAGTTGTAAAAATCTTCAACTCTATTACAACTCCGGATATTAAGACTGGCGGCCGTCAGTTGTAATAGACCTATTACAACTGTTTTTGGCAGTTGCGAAAAGGTATTTTTGTTGTAGTGTTATTTCAATGCCTTGACCAAGCAGCTCACCTATTTTAGCTTTATACTTCTCCTATAATGTATGTTTCATATTTATTAGCATTTGTACATATGTATATAAAAATCAAATTTTTAATCATACGGAGGACTTACCCGCAAAATTGAACTGAAGCATTATCAACCCATCGATCGTTGGTCGAGCCATCCTCTAACTCGAGTCTATGAGTCCTAACATACACCTCCCATGAGGTCGGCTCTCTATGATACTCATCAAACTGGAAAAAAAAGATTTATATTATCATAAACTAATTATGGATCAATTCAAATGTTAAATAAGTTTAATAAACACACACCAAATCATTTCGATAATCCACAGTGGATCTCGAACCACCACGATGTAATTTTGGGTTCTTTTTCCTTTGTTCAGAGTTTTTCTTCGAAAGTTGTCGAACATCTGAAAGCTCCCAATAAATCAAGAATTGATCAAATATCTCTTCAGGGGGACACGTGGGCTTCTCCTTAGTTTCTTTCATGTGAAATACCCATTCTCGATATTTCAAACTACTTTTCACATTCCACAACTTTCGCACAATTGCGAGTGAAACATATCTCTCCATCAAAATCGATTCTGTATATGTAATTAAATACATTATAAAGAAAAATAGACGGTAAAAAAAAAAAATTGTGAAACAAAATTTATTTTACCTGAAACTCATCGAACATCACATTCTTAATCGGATGGGGGATTGAAGTAAATGTGGACCATTACGAATTCTGCTAACCGATAGGACTTTGATAACTCTTTTGTTTGTCTCTCTCTGTATGTGTAGATAAAGAAATCAATAAATCCTTTTGTAGTCTCTTCCTCCACTTTTATTAAGTTTATTGTTAAGATCAATGTTAGCTGCGTATTGCTTAATAATAAAACCAGCACACAGTTCATCACTTTACAAGCTGTTCGCTAAAATTCAAGTGGCAACTAGTATTGTATTGGAAACTTCAGTATAATATCAGAAAGGACCTCATTAACGTTTTTTCTTCTTCTTTGTTTGAAAGTAGAGGAAGAAAGAATCATACTGTCTACTGACTATTTTATTGCTATTTATTATACGCATCTTAAATTCAATATAAGAATCGTACATTATTTTTTATTATAACTAACCAGTATGTCCAGTTTAACCATGATAACATGCATGTATGTGTTGGCTCCTAAAAGAAGCAACTAGCTAATGAGACATAAGCAAAAATATATTATACTGTACTAAAGAATGAAACCTGGGTTTTCTACTTTTTGACTTTTATTCAATTACCAAAAGCATGCATCATGCTGTATCTACATGGGTTACATGAAATAGAAGAGATTACTTGAAGTCCTACTAACCAATACAACTATACAAGTGAAGATGCTTTGATAAAGCAGTAATTTTCGACCACATGCCAGTTAGATTAGATTAAGCAATATGACAAAATGCACGCATATGAGAGCTATTAACCTAGAGAAATTGAAAACAATCGTAGATTATACATAGGTAGCCACTTGTTCAAATGGGGACTTGCAGGTTCAGCTTTTTTTTTTGTCGGGTAAAGTGGCATATACTTAACACTGCAAAACTTATATTATACATGATTGTTTTGTTTAAATATAGTTAACAGACTTCTAATTTAGAGAGTTATTGAATTGAAAGTTGAAATGCGTATTTCGGACCGGTTTTGGTGAATTCTTGTATGAATCAGTGAAAGCTACTTAAATACAGTTCAAAATCGCAAGTCCAACATCTGGTCAAAATCCAGAAGAAATATAGTTAACTAACTCTACTAGTTTACTTTTTTTTTTACCAATCATAATATTTGAAGTAGTGTAGAAAGAGGTTGCAGCTTGGATGCTGCTCAAAACATACTGCATGGTTCCCAATTGTGTGGATCTTGTCACAATTAAACTCTCCGTAAACTCTTTTACGTACATCATTTTAATATTATTGTTTTGAGAAAAATAACAACAAAAAGCTAACAAATCTTAATTTCTTTCTTCTCCATTCCAAATCAAAGCAAATTCCTCATATTCGGATAAAGTTCATTGAACATCAATCAAAATTCTGGCCATCACTTTCCATAGTTTAAGATACAAAACTTTAATTAAATCTTATGATTTGCTCAATCAATCATTTGATTTTCATTAATAAACTAAGTTAAAATTTTGCAGAAAATCACGTTACCTATGGCGGTTGAATTTGTAAAATGGTGCAGAAAATCACGTTACCTATGGCGGTTGAATTTGTAAAGCGGAGCAGATGCGGCGATGGTGAAGCGGAGGCTATCGGCGGTGGAAAACCCAAAAAAAGTCTGATTCTCGCAAAATATAATAACAACTAGGCGCGAAATCTTCGATACATGTTACCTAAAACAGTTGAACTAGACATGGATGATTAAACGATGACGATAATTTTGAAGCTCAAAGGGGCATTACGCATCTAAGTGGAGTAGAATTTGTTCCAAAAACGCAATTTGAGTCGATACAGCAAAAGTTCCATTCCGGAACATCATCTCTCAATACTCGCTTACGCGAAGTTGTAGCGAACCAAAAACCGGGCAAGCAAATTTCCATTGACGAGAAAATACTAAGTCCTGGTAATCCTGTAAGTCTTACGCTACCGTCCGATGCATATTCAGTTTGCCGATGTGGAGATGAATGTGTGGTTGTCGTAGCCAAAGCCGAAACTAATGTCGGACGAAGATTTTACGGTTGTGCTTCGTACAAAGATCACATGATGAATCCTGGCGAGGTGGGGTGCTGTAATTTTATGAAGTGGATCGATCCTCCATTGTGTACTCGGGGAGTGGAATACGCCCTCGAAATGCAAGCTGAAGTTAGGTGTTTGAAAAAGTTAGTTGAAGAAATAAATAGAAAATGTTGGTAGAGAAGAAAATGCCGTCTTTAGCTTATGTTCGCAATGGATATGTTTGTCGAACTGTTTCTGATCAAGAATCCTGTGTTGGGTAGTTTATTTATTTTCATGTAATTGATGGATATTTTCATGTTTCGTAGATTGTATGTTATTAGTTCTCTGCAATTTCGTTAGAAACAGTACGGATGTTTTGATGAATGAATGTATGTTTGATTTTCTTTGAAATTGATGGTTATATCCATGTAATTGTCGTCGGAGGAATTTCCATGGTCTTATAGAGTTGTTTCGAGGCATCTATCGAGCATGCATGGTAAAGTAGTTTGCATTTTGTTGTAGGATGTTTTGCTGCAGGTAAATTTGTTTGCGATTTTTCAAAAATCGCCCACATTTCTGCCTGTAACAAAACAGACGGCCGACCCCCTCCCTTTGATCATTCTTAAAACATTTCAGCTTGCTCAAAAAAACCCATTTCGGCCTTCAGCTCTCTCCCCCCAAAAATTTCCATTTTCCTTGCTTTTTAATCAAATTTGAAGCTCATTTGGACCATGGCTTCTACATCCGGAATCGTGGAGGATATTGGTAATGAACACATCTCTAATTTGAAGATTTAGGACATTTTTAGGAATTTTAGATTTGATAGTTTTGCAAGATTTTGTGAAAGCTATAAGTTGTAGATTGCATTAGGGGGTTTTTGCTAGTGTATGTTCATTCAATTGCGTATAACTTAGTATAGATTGAAGAAAATAAATTTTTTGATAATTAAGGGTTGAATACATTAATCTTTGTGTTGTAGATTACATCGAGATGGAGCCCGGTCCAGTAGACCCGAGCGTGCTGTACCTACAGCCTAGACATCGCACGTCCGGTGAAGCGTATATGATAGTAATTTCCTATGATTTTCGTTTCACAAATTGTGTAAATATTAATATATGTCCACGTAATGTTAAACAGAGCGAAGAAGCAGATTTCACAATCAATCACTCAATTTCTCTCAAGAAAGTCACTTCACATCATCCTAGAGTATTAGAGGAGATTGATCGAGCGGGCTTTTCGACAGTATTGCGGTTAGGCTACCTTCAGTTAGATCATCATCTGGTCATAGCTCACGCGGAAGCACCGCCGCTCCTACTTACTTACACTCGGCGAAGCAAAAGAGGTGAAGGAACTTCGTTCAAAGGAGGACCTTCGACGTCACAACCACAAGAATATTTCATCCATGGACATTCTCAACCTCCATGTACATTTGATCCTTTCACCGAGATCGAGGAAGAAGAGTACATGTCCCAACAGCCGGAACGTCGTCATCGTACGCCTATGGAACTTCGTCGCTTGCGTAGATGATACGTGCATTTTAATGGATATGGCTATGTACCTTTAAGTGTGTTGTGTATGGTATGGTTGTGTTATTGTCGTAGACGTGTACATGCACTTTTGCTTTCCTTGTTATTTAAGTGTGTGGTGTATGGTCTAATTGCGTTATTGTCGTAGACGTGTACATTGAAATGTGAATTTAAGTTGTTATTGTGCCATGCTTGAAATGCCATTGCTGTGTCACTTCAGTTTGATATTTGTGTGCGATATGTGTGTTTTATAAATAACTTGTTGCTGTCTATTAACAACAGGTTGATATTGGCAATTTTTCAAAAATCGCCCGTTGGCGATTTCTGAAAAATCGAGAAAACGCCAACAGGCGATTTTTGGAAAATCGCCAGTTTCAACCTACTATTAATAGACAACAGCAAGTTGTTGCCTATAACACACATAAAACACAGAGATAGCAGCACACAATTTTTCCAACAGCAGCATACAACATGACTTGTAATAAATAGCATTCGACAATTTGTCTAGCAGCAACATACAATATGACTTGTAAAACACAAATTCAAAACACAAAGGCACATTACCCATTTTTAAATTACACAAATGCAAATCGGAAAGTAGAGTTCAATTACATAGAAGTTAAATTATACAAACACAACCATACAACAGTACATCACTTACGATTATGGCCTTGCACACCGCTTTTGCTACACCTATTTGATTTGGACGACTGGCCCTCATCCATCACACCTTTGATCCTTGTCGACCGTGGCCTCCCCGGTTGTCGTCTCATAGTCGGCGGCAATATCTGAGGACCGTTATATGTGCTTCAATATCTCTTATCATGCACGGGATGAAACTCAGGATTATAAGCAGCTTTGTAGCTGTCAACAGAGTACCAGCTTGACGTAAGTCATGGTGTGCTCTATTAGCCCCACCTGTTTGCGCCGAACAAGCTGCCATTACATGAGCACATGGTATCTTCTGCAGTATCGGAATGTTGCATGTGCACAAGCAGTTGTTGCCGTCGATTATAACTTTGTATTCATCATCAAAGTAGTGAATTACTTACCATTCAGTTTGGCTAAATCGTACTAGTCTCCAGCGACGCGCTTCACTGGCCCTTTCTGCAATTTTGGCTTCTCACTTCGGAGTCAAGCGTGTCCCTAGTTCATCTGAATCCCGCCGTTTGGAAGTTGGCTTTTATATGCCTTGCACAATAACGATGTTTGTGCGGTTGTCGCCATTTTCCATGTAAGCTTTTGGAATTTCTTTCATCCTATCTGATATGAAAGTAATACAACGACCGTGTACGCTATGTATGAATTCAGGCATGCAAGAAAAAACCAACCCAAGAATCACATGACTCTGATTCAACTACTGCGTATGCCAAATGAAAAAGAAAATTATTTGCTTCTACCGCGGTTGCAACAAGCAATGTGCTTTTGTATTTACCATACAAGTGTGTCCCATCAATACATAACAAAGGCCGACAATGCAAAAAACCTGTAATGCAAGGCCCAAATGCCCAAAAAGCACGATCAAACACTCCCACTTCATCATGTGTCACATGATCTATAGAACTGGGGTTCGTTCTCTTTATCTTATCAAAGAACTGTGGTAAAGTCGAATATGATTCTGCCCAATCACCATAAATTCTCTCTATTGCTTTGCTTAATGCTCGTCACGCTTTCATGTAACTTATGTTGATGAACAACTGATCGTGCACAAGCACTTAAACTGTACCAGTTGAAATATCCAAATCGAATTTGACAAAAGACATGATTTTTATCACAAATTTTTTTGAAGTTGCTTGCTTATGGTTGGAATTAACTGTTGGGTTGACACAAGTGTGTTCGCTTGGATACTTTCGAATTTCCCACCATCCTGACTCAGATTTTTTTGAAACTATGGCATGTATCCTCCAATGACAATTACCTTGAACATTGCATATAGCAGTGTATTTTGTTTTATTTGACTTTATTGGTTTGTATGAAACAACATGTAGAATTGAACATTCCGTTAGTTGTTGGAGAAACTTCTCTTTTGTCTTAAACACCATTCCAACACTAAAACCACCTTGAACGCAAGCAGTTAAAAATCGTTTGCCGGAAAATTGAAGATTGGCAACAACAGATCCTGCCAACATTTGAGCGGTGCAAAGATCATCATCCAAAGGCACTTCCATCTCTGGTTCATCACTATCTGCATCATTTTCATCTGCTGTAGGAAAGTCATAGTTCAACGGCTCATTGTTAACTTGCATTCTTTGTATCCAAGTGTCTTCATTAACATTCATAGAAGCAACGACCATGCAATCTACGTGAGGTTCTTCACCCACTACTTCATTCCCACCAATGTCTATATCATTGTCAAAATTTGCATACGGAGAATGGGTGGATGGTCCAGCACTCCACTGTGCACCATAATCAATTGTCATATACCTGATTGAAATATAGAAGTCAACTAACCGACAATACATATCAAATGAGACGAAAAATATAGCCCAATCTATAAACATACCTTTGACTCATATCATATAGTTCGGATGAATTAGGATACATTGACTGCGCCAAATTTGCATTAACAGGTTCATCACTTTCGTCGTGTTGAATGCCTTGCTGTTGGAAGCTGTTTAAATTACAGCAAAGCATAAGAAAATATAACTACATAACATTATATGTACCAATTCATCAAAAAAATGTTACCTCGCACTCGTATTTGCATCCATAGGCGGGTTGCAATAAATGTTGTTTTGTTGCGTAAATGGCTGCGAGTTTTCGTATGGCATGAACCCGTACTGCATAGATGAAGGAAAGTATCTTGCATCGGTTGCATAAGGATTACTATAGTTAGGAGATACGTAGCCAGTAGATGGATCCGCAATCTCCAACGTCTGTGTATAGTATCCAATTCCAATACTCGCAATAGGAGATGCCACTTGCTGTTCTTCTTGTTGTTTTGCAACTTTCCCTACATATAGCTCAATAGATTTTGCAACAGCAGAAAACATTAATTCTACATCATCATCGTCCGATAATGCTAATGCTTTAGAACCCGAGTCCATAGTCCAGTTAACCACTAGTTCAATTTCAAATTCTTCTTTATTAATCTTCATCGTTTTGTACACAGCTTCTTTTAATTCCGTCAATTTGCAACATTTCCGCACTCTTCCTGGTTTATAAATACCACCAACATATTTACCATTCCTTTGATCATCGACAATTAGTTCACCGTCGTAGTAGCAAAGCGTAGGAACCATATTTTTCGCCATTCTACAGATCAATATACAAATCTTTTAGTATGTACGCATCTAAACAATTTGTTACCTTACTATAACCCATTACTAAGTTTATCAAACTTCAGAAATTACACAAAAAAACTAGGGTTTACTGATTTTACCTTCAACTTGATGAAATTTGCTAAGCAACGCCGACAAGATCTATAGATTTAGCACTCAACCAAAGTTTTAAAGAGTATAAATATTGATTTCAGAATAGTGCTGCCGTTAAAGATCTTTTTTTAAGTTTTTTGGTAAAGGTGGAAGTGAGAGAGGAAGGTTGGGTGCCGGTTGGTTTACTTCAGGTTTTTGGCGATTTTTGAAAAATCGCCCAAAGCAAAATGCTTTGCACCGTTGGCGATTTTCGAAAAGTCGCCAACTAGGAAATATGCAATTTCCTTTGGGCGATTTTTCGAAAATCGCCAACGCAATAATCCAGAAAAAAAAAAGTGGTCTAAATCTGCAAATAAGTTTAAAACTGGCCTAAAGTTGTTATTAAGTTCTAAAACTAGCCTGTATTGGTTAAATTTCCTTATAAAACAGAAGGAGATAAAAAAAAGCCATTAAAGAAAGAGAAATGAGAAAATGTAATTTACTCAGATATTGGGCATACATTTACATTACATAGACTCATTTATATATAGGCCTTGGAGTATAGTATTGAGCCTATCCTATAATGTGGGACTAAATAAAATATAACAAACATTGTATAACATATTCACACTTTATAATATTACAACATTCCCGCTTAAATATGCGTCTTTAAAACCTTACTGAGAAGAACCTTACTAAGAAGTACCCAGTGGGAAAAATCTTAGTTAAGGAAAAAGAGTGCATTATATAACATACTTATGGATGCTCTCCCTGATTTAAAAGTTTCCTCTGAATTCGTATTCGTCTTTATATTACTCAAATTAGTTATAAATACTTCTGAACCGTAAATATGTATCTCATTAATAATACAATTTATTAATAGTTTCATTCGATACAATCGAATTTTCCAAGATTGTTTCTTCCAAAATATGATTTGCATTTTATGCACTTTGTATGCTACTTTTATGAAAAACACTTCATGTGCTTTCATTTTTGTGCTTCAAATCAGTTTTGCGTATTGCAACTATACATCTTTGATGAATATTAAAATTTTCATTACAATAATACTGAAAAGCAAGAAGTAGTCTACTTATCTTAAAGTATATCAAGATTTTCATTACAACAATACTTAGAAGAAGGTTGTAATTTACACTTCATGTCTTTTGCATTCTTTATAACCACAAAAGTTATATATATTTTTCAGGAACTTGTATACTTTAATAAGTTTTTGTATATCGCAACTACCACTTCAATGGATATTAAGAGTTTTATTACAACAATACTTAAAAGAAGTTGTAATCTACGCTCATTGTTCTTTTCCTTCTTTATAACCACCAAAGTTATTTATATTCTTCAGGAATTTTTATACTTTCATCGTTTAGTATGATTTAAACAATATTTATACCTTCATGGTATTTTAAGTGTTTCAAACACTTTCACTACTTCAATTAATTCAATTATCTCTAAAAATATCATGCCCATGGCACTTAACATGTTGTTGAGTATGTGCTTTAGTAATTTTAGTGTGCTTTTGCCACTTTATATACATGTTTCTAATTATAATTTATGGACTATAGGTCCACATTTCTCATTTAGGAGAATTTCATGATGACCAATCATGTTTTTCTCTAATTCAAGATCTTTAATCCATTTATAACATAAGCGCTTTATTATTTACAAATTTATCATCGATGATTATTTATTGTGACTTTTGCACATGATTTATTGAGTTCTCTTTATTTATCATGTTTTAGGTACCTAAACCACTTCTAGGGTTATTTGAAAATCATGTCATAGGTCTGTTTCAGAGAACCTTTAAGTGTTTCTTCAAGAACACTCACCTCCTTTATTTGGCATCTTTATTACTTACTCCAAAAATATTTGAACTGACTTCTGTACTACATTTCAGATGTGGTTTACACCTTTTGATCCTTCAGGGATTCAATCTATATTGCAGAAAGTCTACTAGGGATATTATTGATAATTTATTTAAGTTGCTTAATATTTTGCATCATTGTACATTTTAACAAATATTTAACACTGATGATCAAAATGAACTTGTATCCCTTTATCCTCCCCCTCAATGTTGACAAACATTGTCACATTAAATAATAATCCTCTTTGGATTCTCATTTTGATTCATTATCACATTGCTACTAGCAAATACATTATATGTATATCAGTTATAGGAGGATAATCCTTTTATTAGTTGATAAGATGCATTTAATTGATATTGCTTATTAGAGTTTGTTCTCATTCATTGATCTAGCCAATTGGAAGAATTCACTTATTGTATAGATCAGTTGAATACATACACGACTTCAGGTCATTCAACATTTATGTTGATTGAATTTTAAATCACTAAATAATATCTATACATAATCTATAAGATGAGCTCATAACAAACTTCAGGTTGTTAGCTGAATATTTACATATATGGATATATACGTGCGTCTACGTATTACATATATATTATAAATTTCCATATTCTTTCTCATTTGAATTGGTGGTTTTTAGAACAAACTATTACAAGGATTCAAACTATTAATTTCAATTTATAGATCAATGTCAATGTGAAACCGTCAAAACCGCATGATAATGTTCAAAACATCTGGTTTGGAACCATATCGAACTTCTAGTTCGAACAAAATATACACACAACTTCAAGTTGTTAAGTTTTATTCCTCAATTATATCTCAATATCAGTTTTGAACATTAATTATGATTACTTATCATAGAATAATTCATAATTGCATATAGACATTTCTACACATCTATTTTGGAGAGTTCAATAAAAGAGATATGCTTACAAAAAAAATAAGAGTAGCTTCTGGACACTTGGAATTTTATAAAATTATGCAATTATATTTGTTGCACATACAGATCTCTTAAGATGGTATTTATAGCTTTCATGAAATATGACATACAGACTATCTCTTCAGAAGAATATTTAAAGATATTTCTTCAAGAAATGATTATGCATATAATATTTCTTATAAAATAATAACTAGAAACATGACATTTAGTATATAATTAGACACGTGAACATAGCATAGTGTATTCTAGAGATAATTTGATTTCTTACCTGTTTGGGAGGTTTGATATAATTATAATGAAATATATGATGCACATTACATAGCTCTCAAACTTTTAGAATCAAATCTAAACTCAGTTGAAATCCTTTATAATCAAATTTCTATGCATTTATTTGGTTTAATAAAATTATCAAATATATAAACAAATCTCTTCTAGAGATATGTTATCATTTCCTAATTTATAAGTCTCTTTTAGAGATATTTTATTATCACCACTTCTAGAGTGAACTTATCTCTTCTAGAGATATATATGCACTATTGGAATGCCATATCAATACAATATTTCTTTTATACAAATTACATAATTACTACTTTTACAATAACATAAAATATCCTTACCGGAGATTTTTGTTGTAACTGTCTTTGAAATGACATATCAAACTTTAAATACAATAACAAAATTAGATGCACCAAATGAAAGTAAGATGCGAGAGATAAAAGCACTACTTCTGGAGTGTAATATTGGTATACAATACCCTTTTTTTAGGGATAAATTATTGTTATTACTTCAAAACTTTTATATGATATTCCTTCAGGAAATATAGTGTTTCCTTTTAAGGAATTGCAATGTAACAAAAATAAAATTCTTATAACATCCCTTCTGTGACGTTGGAATTTGCAATATAAATATAAATAAATCTCTAAAACATAAAGTAGAAGGAGATAAGAAGCCATGAGAGAAGGAGAAAGGAGAATGTTATTCACTCGGATATCGGGCATACATTTACATTACATAGACTCTTTTATATATTGGCCTTGGAGCATAGTATTGAACCTATCCCATAATGTGGGACTAAACAAAATATAACAAACATTGTATAACATATTCACACTTTATAACATTACAACACATATCCTTTTTTTGAGTTATTTTATACTTTTCTTATTTAAGCAAGGATATATAAAATTCAAGAAATATTTATATTAATAATGTTGCTTTTGTTATAATATAAATTAAAAAATAATTCGAAATGATTAATTTGGTTTTTTCTAATATAATATGTTTGAGGTTTTGTCATATCCAACCATTAAACTATTTAATCGAATATTTTTTTTGAAATGGTACTTTGTATACAACATGTCACGGGGACAACATATCAAATGTCAATAAACGTTCGAACCACGCTACGCAAGTTTCGAACTTTTGACCTCTCGCACCAAAGCCGAATCACTTAACCACTGAGACAATGGTGCTTGTCTATTTAATCGAATATTATTCTGTTAGACACCTTTTTGATCCAAACAGTTATATCTGGTTGCTGTTTGAATTCAAATTCAAACACAAACGAGATGTACCGTTTTTAGATGGGGTGCTGCCCCCTAAACTTTTACGACCAGACCGGCGTAATTTTATGAAAACTTCCAATGCTGTTTGTGAACAAAGTAATAATTACATACAAGTGTTACGGCACACGCTTCGCGCGTGACAATAGTACACCCTTCGCGGATTAATTATTATTTTTACAAATTATACATGCTTAACATATTAAAAAAAATGATTTTCATAAATATTTAGCTATGATTTTACGTTGGAATCATGTGTAGTCAGTTTGAATTTTTATTTCTAAGTTGCATTGTTTAATTTTTTTTTGTTAGTTTGAATTTTTATTTCTAAGTTGTATCGTTTAATTTTTTTGTTAGTTTGATTTTTTTTTGCGTTATCAATTAATAAAATGAAAAAATGTATAGAAAGTTTATTTGTTATATCGTATTTTTAAGTGATATTAAGTTTGGTAATATATGTAAAGAGCGTTATAAATTTGTACAAGAGTATATTTGCTAGATCATATTTTTAAGTGATATTAACATTTGTTGTTTTTTTTTTGAAATGGTACTTAGATACAACATGTCACTGGGACAACAAACCACAAATCATGTATCAATATATGTTCGAATCATGCTATGCAAGTTTCGAACTTGTGACCTCTCGCATCAAAGTCGAATCACTTAACCACTGAGACAATGATGCTTGTCTATTAACACTTTTGTTAATATCTATAGAGAGACATTTTTGTAAGTTGACATTGATACCAGACAAAAATCATGCTTTCACTTAAACTCGGGAACAAAAAATTATAATAATAGTTCATTTATTCCCTATTTCAACCTGCTTTGAATCTAACGTATAATAAAAGGTTGAGCTTCTTAACTGTAACGACCCGCTATTTTGGACTATTCGCATCCGCACATGTCGGACTTGAATAATTCAAAATACCGAATAGTTAATTTAAATTTGGCAAAACTGAGCATATACAGTAAATAAAATAATCACAGATCACAGACATAGAGTAATAAATGCAGCGGAAACAAAAGATAGTAGTTCATGAAGCTACTATATACATATCAGAGTTAAATAAGGTACAACAGATGTCTCGATTACAATAATCAAATACAATATCCGAATACATCACTAGAATCAACTGGATATCTGAAACTGGATAGATAGCTGGATCTCCAAGCAAAGCTCCAACTCCAAAGGTGAGTCTCGAATACTGGTACACTCAGTCTGACCCGAGCGTAAAGCAAAACACAAAACACTCGAGTCAGGATTAACATTCTTATATCAATAAATCCAACTCAAGTGAAATAGCAACTGAAATACAAGTAACTCAAAGGATGTTTGGAATAACCATCCTTTAAGGATCCGTTAAACTATCTACTATGTAGTAGTGTACGGTAAATAGATAATGCCTATCAGTAATATAAAGTATCAAGATAGCGTTAAGGCGTTACCATTATCCCCCTTAACACATTTTATATAAGCGTTATAGTCTATACAGCACTGTAAACTCCACCGTAAACTAGTGGGATATCAGGGAGTACTCCATAGGTATAACACAAAACAAATCGTAGTGGTCGCGTATAGGGATACAAGTATGACAAGGCACATGAGGCAATACCCAAGGTAGTGAAACTACCGTTTGCCTGATTCGGACTGGTGAGAACGCATCGCCGCAGCGATCGCAACACCACGAAACAACACTCCCAAAATTTCGAGGGTGCACCAATCGATAACAAGTAATGAGTAGTTTACGAAGAAGTGTGTTCGCTCGAGGCAGCTAACCCCATTTGGTCCGGCATGGCTCCTGTTTTAGTCATTTCCAATTTGACACAAGTGTCAAGGCTATCCATTATCGTTCTCTTTCTTCAGTCATCACGTACATCATTCCAACCACTTCACTCTGGATCATACTCCGCGTATAGTTATTAAAGTGGTTTTCGGTTTAGACAATGAGTATGTCCGTAACCGATTCCGGTCTCTTTAATAACTTTCGTGATTATTACACCGATTGGTCGTTTATTTATTTCAAAACCAAATCAATTTCAATCTCAATTAGAATTTGTAAACCAACATTTCATTTGTCTTTCTAAACCAATTTCCAAAAATTTACGTTTCAAAACATCCAAATTACCATTTCAAAATCTTATAATACAATTCAATTTTTATTTAAAACCATTCCAATATTCATTTAAATTCGTATATAAGTTTCATTCCGAAATCATTTAAAATGATTTAATCTACATTCAAATCAATTTAAGTTCATTTATCGATTTTATTCAATATTCGTTAAGTAAATTATCCTTCAAAACAATTTCTATTTAACTTCCAATTTATTAAATCAATTATTTAAGTTCAACTCCATTATATCAAAACTTACAAATTGCATTAAATTAAATTCATCAAATCAAATTCTTTACATTTCAAGTCTTACATTAATTTCAATAAAACACATTTTATTTCTTATTAGAGAAATTCAATTTCACTTATTAATTTACTTAGTTACAATTTCAAAACTCAATTAATAAAGAAACTTAATTTCACTTATTCAAGAAGTTCAATTTTACTTAATAAAGAATTCAATTTTATTTAATTATTAAATAATTCAATCTTATTTAATTATTAAATAATTTCAAAACTTAATTATTAACTAATTTCAAAACTTAATTATTAATAATTCCAAATTTAATTATTAAATAATAAATTTTAAAACAACGTTCATTCATCATCTACTATGTTAATATTTTGATTCAGATTATTAAATATTAACATTTCCTTTCATAAAAATTCAAATTCCAACTTCGTTTCAAAACCATATTATTTATTCAAATAAAATCTTCATTTTATTTTTATATCAAATTATTGACCAATCGATTTTTATTAATTCTCTATCCTAGGTCAAAGTTCAATTTGGGTATTTATCATTTCAACCCGATTCCATTTCAATTCAAAAATCAAAGCATAACAAAGGGAACTTGTAGTGTGATAACTGAGATGGTGTCAAAGTAAATAAGCAAGCAATAACAACAATCAATAACAATCCAATAATTAATTCAAATAATCCCGAAATAATCGTATTAATTTACATTGTTGTTTGTGCAAATTAATATAATTATTTCTAGAATCTACACTATCATTTCATGTAGATTAAAGATTATTGCACTAATATTTTATGCGGTTCTTCACTTGGTATCTATTATTCAATTCATACTACATCAATTTATACAACATACATTCAAATGGTTCAAGGTGTAATTAACCATATTACTACGTGTCAAGTAATTAAACATTCAAAGGGGTCATATTATGCAAATGTCATCAAATCAAATTTATCACATATATCAAATCTAACTATCCTACGTCAATTTCAAATTATTTATCACTTACAACATTTACAATTTAATGTCCAATTTCAACATCAAACAATCAATCATTTAACAGCCAAACTTGATTATCGTAGTCTAAGTAACAGATAATGGTGTCAGATGTCACAGGTGAACTAATACAAGTAATAACATATATAACAGTGTAATTAACTAACAGCAATATATTTCAATTGTCGTTTCAATTGAAATCAAACTTAATAAATAAAAGAACGTTAATCGTGAGTGATTGCTCACCTTTCGAGGTTAGAGACGAACGGGACTAAGATGAGTAACGAATCCAAGCAAGAAATCCAAAGTAAAGCGAGATAGATATGGATTCGACGAACAAGCTGACAATAGGGATAGACGAAATCAGATCAGAACGGACCGGTGAAGATAATTGGTATGAGTGAGCTTATATATACTATATATAACAATATATATATATATATAACAATATATATATATATATATATATATATATATTTACTTCAAAACTTTGTTTTAAATTAAAGCACACGCATTAAAATAAACATATCTATATACATACAATAAAACACATATCCCTTTTCAAAATATATGTTTATTACGTATATAAGGCCGTAAGGTATAAATAGAAGAAGACAAAGCCTCTTTCAAAACTGCCAATGTATATCTTATGAAAAATTTATAAATATAGACCACGGGCTATTATCACATAGAAAACAACATATATAAGTTCCTTCTATATATAACAAACACTTAACATACTTATATATATAAAAGCTAGGATTTTAAAATCAAAATATGTGTAATTACAGTAACACCTATATAAAAATGCAACATATATAATAGACCTATGTAGTACAGTATAACTCATATACAGTTAACAAAACTTCATTATTAAAACTTATACACAACAGTTACCTGTAGACAACAGTTATACTTTATATATATATATACCACTTAAAATTAAATGACATAAATTTTTATAAACCCATATATATACGTGTATATATAAACCGAAGAGCACATGAAAAGTGCACACCCGAAACCATATACATATTATTTAACAACTATACATATATAACCAATAACTATATATATACTTACGTGTATATTATATAAAAAAAACAAAAAAAACAAAAAAAAATCAATATAAACTCACAGCATAACCGACCTGTACATATATAAAGTACGGCTGAACCTATATATATAAACTGATAGGTTATAAACTTATATGCACTAATATATAACTTACTATTTTACTATATACTGCATATATAGATAGATCTACAACTTTATAAACTTAGAAAACATTTCATATAACAGATCTTACATAAGCTAACCCATATAAATTTATATAACTTCATATGTCTGAGATATCACAAACTAACAGAATAAAAGACCTTCCAAATTATCATATATATATCTCAAAACTTGTGCCCATACACATACTAACTGTATAACTTCACATATTATAACCGAATAGACAAAAATATAAACGACGCTATTATTTGTATATATACATAACTTATACAGTAAACTTAACAGATTAAAACAAAAGTCTATACACATTATTGTTTTAAAACTTTATCATAGTGTATATATAAAAACAAGGTAACTAGCACGTATAAGTTTTTTATATACTGTACTGATATATGAATAAAACAACAGCTTGTAAAGTTTTATAAATATACTAATAAAAACCAAAATATAACAGTACTTAAGTACTATATATAAGATAAAACAATATAAAACAACATTATAAACAATGTATATATACATACAAATCAGCCTATATAGTGACTTATGCAGATTACCTATTTAGGAAGGAAGGAGAGATGAAAAGCTCGGCAAAGGCTGCAAAGTTTGGGTGATGGGTGGATTCGAGTTGGTGGAGGGTGGTGGCGAAGGTTGGAGGTGGAGCTGCTTGGTGGAGGAAGGATGTGAGGGGAGTGGGTTTCGGAGGGCACGTGGGTGGATGGGGCGGTGGAAAGTGATGATAGAGGTGGGCGGAAGTTTGATTATTGAGGTGGGGATGCGGGCTTGTATGCGTCCAGGCAGAGGGAGGGGAGAAAGAAATATGAGTGAAGAAAAATGACTTAAAGGAAAAACTTATGAAGGCAGAGGGAAGGAAAATGGAGTTGAGGTGGGATGCAGAGAAAGAGAGGCTTCGAAAATTGGAAGGGAAGTTAAGAAGATGGGAAGAGGAAAATGAAAGAACAGTGAGAATTATATGAACGCATGGAAAATGAAAAGAAAGAGGAGAAAGAGAAGTACAGAAAATAAATGCAAAGTTGAACATTGGAAATATGCAGAAGACATATAATGCGAACAGATTAAATATTTTTGGAAAGGAATTCAAAACTTTGGGAAATCAAACGCCGAATATTTGACTCAGCAATTAATAAAGATGAGTGGTTATTTAATTTCGGCTGATAGATAAATGAAATGCAAGTCAAAGGATTCGAAAAATGGTTACCGATACGGTAAACGTTTTACTGGTTTCATGCTGTACCAGTCCCCGAAATATACAAATGAATATACTACGGAGATCAGCACAACGAGACGATCAAAACGGTATATAGATATCAGTAGTATGATTGAATTATAAAAATTCAAATTTTCTACTAGCGGAAAATGCAGCAAAAATGCAGAAAAATAAGATCGACGGTGTAACGACCCAGAATTTTGAACAAATTAAATTGATAATATTTAATTTATTTTAAATATTTGAATGATGATTTAATTTGAATCCCCGATATAACTTTGAATTTGGCGATTAAATTATAAAATCTAATCTATTGTAAGTTGAACGAAAATTTGAATCTTCAATTTAAAGTTGAAGAAAAATATTTTTTAAGCTTTTAAAATTTATATTAATGATACTGAAGATAATAGAAGCTTCAGAATCGAGTTTGAAAACTGTTTTGTTCAGTTCTGGAATTTATATCGTTCGTATCGATATTTAAAAATAGTCAATTTTCACACCGTCTCGGAATTCGACGAAACCAGTTCCATTGGGTCCGTAATAGTTTGTCATTGCCGGATTTCAATTTTCGTATTTTTCAAAGTTAATACGTAGCCGTACGGAGAGTAAACGCGTTGAAGTTTAAAACGAATTCGATTTGAATTTGAATTTGTATTTGGTCAACATCAGCACTTTTGGCCTCAACTCAAAACACTGTAGCCTGTAAACTTCAGCACGCAAATGTCTCCTCTCGTACAAAACACCATCATCTCGTTCCCTTTGTTTCAGCCTTTAAACACGCCGAGCATGTCGTTCGTTTTCAAATATCTCGTTCTCCCTCTGTTCAAACATTTCAAACGAAAAGAAAATCGAATGAAACAAAATAATGGCAGTCGAGTCCCCTCTCTCCCTTTCAACTAAATCCACGAATTCGAATCCCTCCCTCTCTTTCAAATTCATACGAACGAAAATAAATTTCGAGTGCGACGACAGTTGGTCTCGAGGGCTCGAGGTCACGAACGAAGGGGGAGGCAAGGGGCGGCGGCGCGCGAATGGGTAGTGGGTTCGAACGAGCATGGGTTGTGGCGATGTATCAGGTGGTTCGCGATTGGAGGGCCAGACGATGCGGCGGTGCCTGGATGGAGCTCGCACGCTCGAGGCGAGGCAGGTCGCGTTGACATCGACGAGGCTAGGGTTTTGGATTTTGGGGGTAGTGGTGGTCGATGTTCGCAGACGAGGAGGCGCGTTTTGAGTGCGACCGGAAGGCATGGCCAGTGTCGCGATGAAGGGGTGTTGGTCGCGCTGGAAATCGGTGATGGAAGCTCGGCCTGGAGAGGGGTCGTTCGAGCAAAGCAAAGTGGTCGCGTTCATCTGTAGGGAGCTCGAAGTCGAGCCAGTGTAGCAGGTGAAATTTTATATTTCAAATCTAATTCATAGATGTCTATACAGAGGAAAAAAAATTTGAATAGATAAATTCACACATACTTTAAAACAGAAAAATTTACAGTAAAATGTATTTTGGTTATAAATTCAAAGTGGTATATTTATAGATAAACTTTGAAATATAGAAATTTTTAAATAGGAAAATACATATTTTTGTAGATATTTGGAATCTATATAAACTATTTTCATATGGAAATGTGTTTCAAATAAAAAATAAAGATAAAAGGAAGTAGTAATAAATTGTTTGATCAATTTAAATAGTCAATAGAAAATTTGTTTGAAATGAAATCACCGATGAATCAAGATTGTCAAATGAAAATTTATTATTCGATCTGTTCGAATATTAATAGAATTGTATAAATATTTATACAAGGTTTAAAATCAAGAATCAAGCTGGAAATGAAAATGGATGGCAAATTAAAAGCTAAGGTGAGATCTCCTCACTCAAAATATGTTGGTATTACAGTTATTGATTTGAACTGATTGATTGCTATTGGATGTGATATTAGATATAGTAGGATATATCTATATATATAGCAATATATACATATTGGCATATGTATATATTGGATTGATGATTTCCCGCCTCGTATAGCGGATGAGACCCTATTGCGCCGTTAGTAAGCGGATATATTATAAAAACCCATATACCGCGATATTCCACCTCGAAGTGGAATTGGTATTGTGCTAACGTCTTTGGATGCAGGGAAACAGGTTGGAGGGATCCAACTGGACCCCTCACATTGATTGAATTTATTTCTACTGAGATGTGATAATCTGTGAATGATTATTGATGTTACTGAATTGATGTCTGGAAATTGTTTGAAAGCTAAAATTTAGCTGAATGGATGTTTGATATCATTGGATTCCAAAAATAAATGAAATTGAATTTTTGAAATCAAAATAGAAATTTTTAAGTAAATAAATTTTTAGAAATTTAATAAATTCGAAGAAAGGAATTTAAAAGTATAAAAGCTGATTTTTATAATCTTATCGAATTAATTCCAAAATCAAGTGAAAATGTTAAATAAATGGATTTCGTAAAATAGTGATTATAAATTGAAGAATTTAATTTAAGAATTTGGATTTTTAAATAGATTGAAAGAAACGATTGAAATTTATTTTCTTAAAAAGGAATTTATTAAAAGAAGATAAGTTGGAAATCCAACTAGAAATTTAATTGGTAAATTGAAATATATTGGGAAATCAATGTAAAATGATTTCAATTTGAAGAATTCATTTTAAAACAGAATATTGAATAATTTGAGAAAAAAATGAGGAATTTACTTAGTAGTGATAAATAAATTTTTAAATCAATATCGAAATTGATTTGGGATTGAAGTTTTTATAAAAAGAATTGGAATTTATAAAAGTTGTTTATAAATCCGAAATCACTTATTTTGATAAGTAAAAATATAGAAGTTGATAAAAAGGAGTTTTATAAATCGAAGTTGTTATAAAACAGAAATAGAATTTATAAACATTGTTTTGTAAATTCGAAATCAATTGAATTTGATGAATTAAATATTGAAATTGGGTTAGTGAAGTATATTCACGATTTTGGACAGTGAATATATTATTAAGTAAAATGGATATCGTTTTGGGAAAGTGACATTAAAAATGAAGTTAATTATTTTAAAGGATGTTTTAAAATGTATTAACTATCGAAATCATAGATTTCAACATTTATTGTTGAAATAGACGTTTTCGAGAAATATAAGGAAATGGTGGACTA
The DNA here is from genome assembly GCA_030737815.1 of Allium fistulosum. Taxonomy (NCBI): domain Eukaryota; kingdom Viridiplantae; phylum Streptophyta; class Magnoliopsida; order Asparagales; family Amaryllidaceae; genus Allium; species Allium fistulosum. The sequence goes on from CM060902.1 coordinate 977,014,609, forward strand.
TAACACTGTTGTTATAGTAAATGATTTCCGAAAGGAAATGTTTTTAATGTAGTATTGAGATTTATATATTTATCTAAATCCGAATCCCTATACTAGTGATTTTGAGTCGTCGTAACGATGTTTTACGTAACATTCGTTTTGATTCAAATAAATGTTGTTATAGTAAATGATTTCCTTAAAGAATGAAATATATACTTAATTTGATTTAAGTATATCGAATATTTTCCAAGTATTGAAAATAAATGATTTGTGAAATACTTATTATTAAATAAGTAGGGAAATGCTTTTCCAATATGAAATGAACGTTTTGAGATTTTATCTTTTTAAAGATAAAATGAAATTGAATATTTGAAATCGATTTGAAAATCGTATATCAGTAGATATTTTTGAAATATAAATTCACTATGGAATTTATAAAAGAAAGGGAAGTTGTTTAAAAATAAACGTTGATTTATTTTTGAAGTGTGGAAATTTTATATCTAGTAAAGATATTTTTGGAAAATAAATAATTTGGAAAATTATTTGGAATCTGATGATGTTGCACATCTTTATTGATAGTTAAATAACCGACTATCAATAATTACCTTTAGATAGGTATTTGTTGTGAATTGGATGAATTTGAATGCCACACTTATTTTTAAAATAATCGCTCACTATTCGGGTTAGTCGGGAAAGGACCATGGGGTCGTATAACCCATTCCGAATATGTGATACGTCGTTATGAATTGCATTCGAAGACCGGTGTTGAAGACCGGATATTTTTGAAAACGGAAGGATTACCGTCGAGTTACTCTACATCGGATGATCTCCGATTTAGAGGTTTTATCACCCTTAGTGACGGGAAGTCCGGACGTGATTAGAAATTTATCCGAATATGCAAGGGCTTCGTGAGAAGTGCCTTCGGTTCTGTTCGATCCCGGAACAGACTTGTATGGATTGTGTGTCTGACGTTACAATTTGAGATATAAAGCTGATTTCTTTCAAATACATTTCTGTTGGTGGCGGAGAATTTATTCTCTTAGCTTAACACCCTTCTCTGAGACGTACGAGCTCAGAGGTTATGTAGTTGAAATTTATCAGCGATATATCCCAATTTGGTAACGTGGCATACTGAGTGTTGCTGTGAAATGATCAGTGTTTGATCATTTGCGATATGATCATTTGTTTGATCTTATATCTTTGTGATCATAGGTTGATCATTTTGTTTGACCCGAAGCAGGGCTTTGTAGAAAGCGTAGCTTTGTGGACGAGACTTCATCGAGCCTCACACCCCGGAAATGGTCGAAACAGGAAGGATGCAGCAAGGTTCTAGGGAGTAGCGCCCCTTAGTGTATGTCATTCCTTCTGGATAGAGGTGGTATCATGGTATGGAGCCCAGATACTTAACCTATGTGGTTGCTGCATTATTATCTATGTGGTTTGTTGGAAATCGGGGATCCTCGGGAAGATCGGTTACGATCGGGGGATGACATACGCGTGTCAGTAGTTACCTATTTTTGCAGAGGTAACCCGGCCTTGTGTTGGCAGAGATCTAACCGTAATGTTAGGTTATTTCTCGGGTCGTCTATTCCAGGGACGTACCCATCGTGGAAAAGGAAGTTCCTTAGCCTGACCATTTGTTGGAAATCCAAACTCCAATACGAACTTTGTACGGTATTAGTTGTAGAACCTGCCATTTACGTACGGTGGTCACCACTGTTTAGATGGTAGCTATAGTAGGCATACGATACTGGTCGTATGTTGGCTAAGATTAATATTATACTTTCGAAATGTTTCTACACTATGCACTAATAATAATATCAAAAATGATTTGATTTTGCGTATCAAGCATCTTTGACTATCATAAGAAGAAATCTCCTCCAATTCTGCGTTTGCATTGTGTGTGTGGTGGGAGGTCTTATGGTAGTTTCATTTTCCAAAAGCATTGCGAATTTTTTTTATTTTCTTTGTGAAAAATAACTGTTTTACGATCTCACACCAGTCACCATGACTGACTCGGAGTTTATTGTTTCCCTTCTAAACTCTGGGTGCCCACCAATTTCCACACGGGCAGTCTAGAGTTAGATTATCAGGATATTCTGGATATTCTGGAGCTTTGGAGATAAGCTGGAGGACGAGACGTAGTATTTGTATCTGATAGTATTTATTCCGCTGTGTATTCTGTATGAGGACAAGTTTATATAACTGTCCATTGTTGTATATTGACTCTGATGATTGATGTATGTATAAAATGATATAGTTCTTTGTTTTAAAAGACTAGTAATTATCTATTGTATATTGTTCCGCTGCGATGTGTAAGATTCTGATATTGTTTTCTGTTCTGATGTGTTTTCTGTTGTTCTTCTTCTTTCTTTCTTCTCTTTCTCTTCTATCTTTTCTTCTATTTCTTTTTCTTAAAAACCTTCACTATTGGAGTTTCCGGCACTCGATTGCTCGACAGTCGATAAAGTGAGTATCGATGTCGAATTTTCGAAAGTCGAAAATTTCGGTATGTGACAGCGTGGTATCAGAGCATATGGTTAAGCGACAACCCTGCTCTGTTGGGTGTTACTCATTAGAGATAGAGTCAGTAGTACTCTAGAATGAGTTGAGTGTAATAATAGATATGAGCGCGTATTTGTTAGTGAATATAAAAATGTTTTATATTGTGTTTGCTTATCCGTTGAGATGTTTGTGAATTTTGGTCGGTATGTGGGATGCCATATTATCGATAGGGATTTCTAAACACTTAAACGAGGCAAGACGACATAGTATTGTTTTTAAAATAGGGTAACTGAAATAATTTCGCCCAAAACTATTTTTGTATATAAAAGAAATAATTTTCTATGAATTATTATATTATATGGATGTTTGGTTGTTAGGAAAGTGATAATATTGAAATGTTATCATTATTATATGAAATTGAATACGAAATGGAAATTGTAACTCCAAAGTTAAGAAATACTTCCATATACAAATGAAATTAAAGAATGTAAATTATAAATGTGATTTGTAATTTGAAACGGAATTCCAGAGAAGTTTTTGGAAATGTTTTGAAAAGAATTTGAAAATTCTGGAGATTTGGAAAGTTTAAATTCTTTTTGATTTGAAAATGAATTCCAAAGGTTTTGAAAAGTATTTTAGAGAGATGAAAGCTCTAAACTCTTTTCGGTCGCTGGAAAATAATTCCGATTGGTGATCGCGACACTATCGGTGTTCATTTTCGGGTTTCCAAAAGAGAAATGGCTGCTAAATTGTTTTAAATGAAAGTTGTTTGAAAAATTTGGGTTTTGTTTTGAAAATTCAAGGGATAAATTGAATTGTTTTCAAAAATGGCTTTGAAAATGTTGTTAAGACTCTGGAATGCTATATAAAAATATTGATGAGAATAATAAATGAGTTGATAACTTATACAATTTGAATTGATAGAATAAATTCAATTTAAAGGATGGAGTTAAATTAAATTAAGTATAAGTGAATCAATTAAATAAAGTGAAATGAATTAAATTCACATGGAATTTGAAATCCAGTTTAATGAGTGGTTATAAACCATAATAGTGAATTGAAAATAAATATAACGTGTATATGGAATATTTACATTGAACCTAAGAAATGAAGAGTGAAATTCTTAAGTAAATGTGATATTGAAATTATTCTAAGTGATGATTGAATAAAGATAAAACTGGAAATTGAAACTGAATGTTGAAAACAAATGTGAATTGTGCGAAATAAAATGAAGTTTCAAAAGTAGTTTGAAGGGAACTAAAGATAATCGATAAAAAATTCAATATTCAGAAGATAAATTGAATTAGATTGGAATTGTGAATTGAATCCAAATGAAATTGAAATGTAAAGATTGAACAAAATTGAATAGGTGTAACTTCAATAGTGAAGTAATGATGGTATAAGCAGTTTATATTTAAAATTTTGTAATAAAATGTGCAAAATGGTTTGAATATATGTGTAACTAGATATTATGGCTAGTAGGACATACAGGTGTTATAAAAGGAATTGGAAAATTTATTTCAAAGGTGAATTTGAATTGCTCGGAAAAGGTATGTATTTAAATTTGAATATGAGATTTGATGACTTTTTTCTCTAGCCGCTTGGCTTTTTCTTTTTCTTTTTGAAATCTGAGAGTCCGTAGGGACGTTTTGTAGTCGTACCGTATTAGCCGCGCAAAGGAGACGCTGGCGAAATTTTTCGAAAATTTCGAGTGTTAGAAATTTTTTTAGAAAATTTTGAAGTTAAAATTTGAATTTAAACTCGAATTTGAATTTAGAAGTTAAACAATGTTGTTTGAAACTTATAATTGAAGTTGGAAATTTAGTTGAATGATAACGAATCTTTAGTAGAAAGATTTGTTTTGATAAATTTGATAAAACTATTGAACTGTGAAAAATAGTAGACGAGTTAAGGACCCTTCTTTCTAACTTGTAATTTCGAGGACGAAATTCTTTTAAGGGGGGAAGTCTGTAACGACCCAGAATTTTGAACAAATTAAATTGATAATATTTAATTTATTTTAAATATTTGAATGATGATTTAATTTGAATCCCCGATATAACTTTGAATTTGGCGATTAAATTATAAAATCTAATCTATTGTAAGTTGAACGAAAATTTGAATCTTCAATTTAAAGTTGAAGAAAAATATTTTTTAAGCTTTTAAAATTTATATTGATGATACTGAAGATAATAGAAGCTTCAGAATCGAGTTTGAAAACTGTTTTGTTCAGTTCTGGAATTTATATCGTTCGTATCGATATTTAAAAATAGTCAATTTTCACACCGTCTCGGAATTCGACGAAACCAGTTCCATTGGATCCGTAATAGTTTGTCATTGCCGGATTTCAATTTTCGTATTTTTCAAAGTTAATACGTAGCCGTACGGAGAGTAAACGCGTTGAAGTTTAAAACGAATTCGATTTGAATTTGAATTTGTATTTGGTCAACATCAGCACTTTTGGCCTCAACTCAAAACACTGTAGCCTGTAAACTTCAGCACGCAAATGTCTCCTCTCGTACAAAACACCATCATCTCGTTCCCTTTGTTTCAGCCTTTAAACACGCCGAGCATGTCGTTCGTTTTCAAATATCTCGTTCTCCCTCTGTTCAAACATTTCAAACGAGAAGAAAATCGAATGAAACAAAATAATGGCAGTCGAGTCCCCTCTCTCCCTTTCAACTAAATCCACGAATTCGAATCCCTCCCTCTCTTTCAAATTCATACGAACGAAAATAAATTTCGAGTGCGACGACAGTTGGTCTCGAGGGCTCGAGGTCACGAACGAAGGGGGAGGCAAGGGGCGGCGGCGCGCGAATGGGTAGTGGGTTCGAACGAGCATGGGTTGTGGCGATGTATCAGGTGGTTCGCGATTGGAGGGCCAGACGATGCGGCGGTGCCTGGATGGAGCTCGCACGCTCGAGGCGAGGCAGGTCGCGTTGACATCGACGAGGCTAGGGTTTTGGATTTTGGGGGTAGTGGTGGTCGATGTTCGCAGACGAGGAGGCGCGTTTTGAGTGCGACCGGAAGGCATGGCCAGTGTCGCGATGAAGGGGTGTTGGTCCCGCTGGAAATCGGTGATGGAAGCTCGGCCTGGAGAGGGGTCGTTCGAGCAAAGCAAAGTGGTCGCGTTCATCTGTAGGGAGCTCGAAGTCGAGCCAGTGTAGCAGGTGAAATTTTATATTTCAAATCTAATTCATAGATGTCTATACAGAGGAAAAAAATTTTGAATAGATAAATTCACACATACTTTAAAACAGAAAAATTTACAGTAAAATGTATTTTGGTTATAAATTCAAAGTGGTATATTTATAGATAAACTTTGAAATATAGAAATTTTTAAATAGGAAAATACATATTTTTGTAGATATTTGGAATCTATATAAACTATTTTCATATGGAAATGTGTTTCAAATAAAAAATAAAGATAAAAGGAAGTAGTAATAAATTGTTTGATCAATTTAAATAGTCAATAGAAAATTTGTTTGAAATGAAATCACCGATGAATCAAGATTGTCAAATGAAAATTTATTATTCGATCTGTTCGAATATTAATAGAATTGTATAAATATTTATACAAGGTTTAAAATCAAGAATCAAGCTGGAAATGAAAATGGATGGCAAATTAAAAGCTAAGGTGAGATCTCCTCACTCAAAATATGTTGGTATTACAGTTATTGATTTGAACTGATTGATTGCTATTGGATGTGATATTAGATATAGTAGGATATATCTATATATATAGCAATATATACATATTGGCATATGTATATATTGGATTGATGATTTCCCGTCTCGTATAGCGGATGAGACCCTATTGCGCCGTTAGTAAGCGGATATATTATAAAAACCCATATACCGCGATATTCCACCTCGAAGTGGAATTGGTATTGTGCTAACGTCTTTGGATGCAGGGAAACAGGTTGGAGGGATCCAACTGGACCCCTCACATTGATTGAATTTATTTCTACTGAGATGTGATAATCTGTGAATGATTATTGATGTTACTGAATTGATGTCTGGAAATTGTTTGAAAGCTAAAATTTAGCTGAATGGATGTTTGATATCATTGGATTCCAAAAATAAATGAAATTGAATTTTTGAAATCAAAATAGAAATTTTTAAGTAAATAAATTTTTAGAAATTTAATAAATTCGAAGAAAGGAATTTAAAAGTATAAAAGCTGATTTTTATAATCTTATCGAATTAATTCCAGAATCAAGTGAAAATGTTAAATAAATGGATTTCGTAAAATAGTGATTATAAATTGAAGAATTTAATTTAAGAATTTGGATTTTTAAATAGATTGAAAGAAACGATTGAAATTTATTTTCTTAAAAAGGAATTTATTAAAAGAAGATAAGTTGGAAATCCAACTAGAAATTTAATTGGTAAATTGAAATATATTGGGAAATCAATGTAAAATGATTTCAATTTGAAGAATTCATTTTAAAACAGAATATTGAATAATTTGAGAAAAAAATGAGGAATTTACTTAGTAGTGATAAATAAATTTTTAAATCAATATCGAAATTGATTTGGGATTGAAGTTTTTATAAAAAGAATTGGAATTTATAAAAGTTGTTTATAAATCCGAAATCACTTATTTTGATAAGTAAAAATATAGAAGTTGATAAAAAGGAGTTTTATAAATCGAAGTTGTTATAAAACAGAAATAGAATTTATAAACATTGTTTTATAAATTCGAAATCAATTGAATTTGATGAATTAAATATTGAAATTGGGTTAGTGAAGTATATTCACGATTTTGGACAGTGAATATATTATTAAGTAAAATGGATATCGTTTTGGGAAAGTGACATTAAAAATGAAGTTAATTATTTTAAAGGATGTTTTAAAATGTATTAACTATCGAAATCATAGATTTCAACATTTATTGTTGAAATAGACGTTTTCGAGAAATATAAGGAAATGGTGGACTATAACACTGTTGTTATAGTAAATGATTTCCGAAAGGAAATGTTTTTAATGTAGTATTGAGATTTATATATTTATCTAAATCCGAATCCCTATACTAGTGATTTTGAGTCGTCGTAACGATGTTTTACGTAACATTCGTTTTGACTCAAATAAATGTTGTTATAGTAAATGATTTCCTTAAAGAATGAAATATATACTTAATTTGATTTAAGTATATCGAATATTTTCCAAGTATTGAAAATAAATGATTTGTGAAATACTTATTATTAAATAAGTAGGGAAATGCTTTTCCAATAGAAATGAACGTTTTGAGATTTTATCTTTTTAAAGATAAAATGAAATTGAATATTTGAAATCGATTTGAAAATCGTATATCAGTAGATATTTTTGAAATATAAATTCACTATGGAATTTATAAAAGAAAGGGAAGTTGTTTAAAAATAAACGTTGATTTATTTTTGAAGTGTGGAAATTTTATATCTAGTAAAGATATTTTTGGAAAATAAATAATTTGGAAAATTATTTGGAATCTGATGATGTTGCACATCTTTATTGATAGTTAAATAACCGACTATCAATAATTACCTTTAGATAGGTATTTGTTGTGAATTGGATGAATTTGAATGCCACACTTATTTTTAAAATAATCGCTCACTATTCGGGTTAGCCGGGAAAGGACCATGGGGTCTTATAACCCATTCCGAATATGTGATACGTCGTTATGAATTGCATTCGAAGACCGGTGTTGAAGACCGGATATTTTTGAAAACGGAAGGATTACCGTCGAGTTACTCTACATCGGCTGATCTCCGATTTAGAGGTTTTATCACCCTTAGTGACGGGAAGTCCGGACGTGATTAGAAATTTATCCGAATATGCAAGGGCTTCGTGAGAAGTGCCTTCGGTTCTGTTCGATCCCGGAACAGACTTGTATGGATTGTGTGTCTGACGTTACAATTTGAGATATAAAGCTGATTTCTTTCAAATACATTTCTGTTGGTGGCGGAGAATTTATTCTCTTAGCTTAACACCCTTCTCTGAGACGTACGAGCTCAGAGGTTATGTAGTTGAAATTTATCAGCGATATATCCCAATTTGGTAACGTGGCATACTGAGTGTTGCTGTGAAATGATCAGTGTTTGATCATTTGCGATATGATCATTTGTTTGATCTTATATCTTTGTGATCATAGGTTGATCATTTTGTTTGACCCGAAGCAGGGCTTTGTAGAAAGCGTAGCTTTGTGGACGAGACTTCATCGAGCCTCACACCCCGGAAATGGTCGAAACAGGAAGGATGCAGCAAGGTTCTAGGGAGTAGCGTCCCTTAGTGTATGTCATTCCTTCTGGATAGAGGTGGTATCATGGTATGGAGCCCAGATACTTAACCTATGTGGTTGCTGCATTATTATCTATGTGGTTTGTTGGAAATCGGGGATCCTCGGGAAGATCGGTTACGATCGGGGGATGACATACGCGTGTCAGTAGTTACCTATTTTTGCAGAGGTAACCCGGCCTTGTGTTGGCAGAGATCTAACCGTAATGTTAGGTTATTTCTCGGGTCGTCTATTCCAGGGACGTACCCATCGTGGAAAAGGAAGTTCCTTAGCCTGACCATTTGTTGGAAATCCAAACTCCAATACGAACTTTGTACGGTATTAGTTGTAGAACCTGCCATTTACGTACGGTGGTCACCACTGTTTAGATGGTAGCTATAGTAGGCATACGATACTGGTCGTATGTTGGCTAAGATTAATATAATACTTTCGAAATGTTTCTACACTATGCACTAATAATAATATCAAAAATGATTTGATTTTGCGTATCAAGCATCTTTGACTATCATAAGAAGAAATCTCCTCCAATTCTGCGTTTGCATTGTGTGTGTGGTGGGAGGTCTTATGGTAGTTTCATTTTCCAAAAGCATTGCGAATTTTTTTTATTTTCTTCGTGAAAAATAACTGTTTTATGATCTCACACCAGTCACCATGACTGACTCGGAGTTTATTGTTTCCCTTCTAAACTCTGGGTGCCCACCAATTTCCACACGGGCAGTCTAGAGTTAGATTATCAGAATATTCTGGATATTCTGGAGCTTTGGAGATAAGCTGGAGGACGAGACGTAGTATTTGTATCTGATAGTATTTATTCCGCTGTGTATTCTGTATGAGGACAAGTTTATATAACTGTCCATTGTTGTATATTGACTCTGATGATTGATGTATGTATAAAATGATATAGTTCTTTGTTTTAAAAGACTAGTAATTATCTATTGTATATTGTTCCGCTGCGATGTGTAAGATTCTGATATTGTTTTCTGTTCTGATGTGTTTTCTGTTGTTCTTCTTCTTTCTTTCTTCTCTTTCTCTTCTATCTTTTCTTCTATTTCTTTTTCTTAAAAACCCTCACTATTGGAGTTTTCGGCACTCGATTGCTCGACAGTCGATAAAGTGAGTATCGATGTCGAATTTTCGAAAGTCGAAAATTTCGGTATGTGACAGACGGAGCTAAAGAAGTCTGAATTTGGAAAAACGAAAAATGACGTCTTGCTCAGAAGATGATTTAGAATTTTTCTATATAAAAATATTTGGGTTTCGAAAACATTTTATTTTCATCAATTCCTAACTGATTAAATTGAATAAATTTACGCACGAAAATAAACTTCATATTTTCGGATGAAAATTTACCAGTTGCTATGTTTAACTAGACACATTCCAAATATCAAATTTATATTTCAAAATTTTATTGTTTAAATTTCACAAAATTTCAATTAAATATATAAATAAAACAAATAAAATTATTAAAAATTTATGGGTCATTACATTAACGTTTCTCATCATAGTATGCAGTTGACGGTAATATTACACGTAATAAAAGTGCAGTGTTATATGCATGAGTTTAGGATCATATATGCAGATGCTATTTTTTAGGACCAATTAATAGATGCGCTGAGTTTAGGAACAAACATGCAGATGCTATTTTTTAGAATCAATTAGTGAAGATTTTTTTAAAGAATTGTATATAAAGAGCAATTTTGGAACTTTGCAGTCGGACCAAAAGATTGCGCTTCCAAGCCAACTATTAATAAAGATGTATCATTCAACACGTCGCGGGTTGAATTGTAAAACGTCAAAACATATATTTTTCATATATTTCTTTACTAAACCAAGGCGATGGCTACAAAGTAATTAAAATTTGAAACTTTTAAAATTATTTTTTAGACTTTATAAAAAAGACTAAATTCAAAATCAAAATAGTATTGTTTTTCGTATAAAACATTAAAAATATTTGTTTTCGTTATTTTTTAAATATATGTCATTTGAAATTTTTCTAGATTTGATCGTTCAACTATTTATCAAAATCTATGCTTAATTAAAGAAAAAAGGAGTAACATTTTCTAGCGTTCTAATTTTGGATAGATAATTATTAAATTAAAATAAAATATGTATTGAAATTAAAATATTCATGAAATAAAAGATATGAACAATGATATTTAATGTCATGTTATGCGGGACTATTATATGGGTGTGGCAAAAGCGTAGAAAATTCCTACCCCGAGATTAAACTGCAGGGATGGCATAGGAAATTTTATATGCCTTTCCCATGCCTGTCCAAATTTGTTGAAAATCAATGAAGGCATAGAAATGGCTTAGGTGATATTCTACATCGTTCTACGCCAAAAAATTTAGCGTTCAAAATTTTTTACGTCTTTCCTACGCCTTTGTTAATTCTCTAAAGGTGTAGGAAAAGTGGAGGAAATTTTCTATGCCTTTGCTATGCATTTACCTCTTTCTGCCGATTTCATACGCCTTTCCTACACCCCGTCTTATGGCTTAGGAAAGACGTAGAAAATTTTACGTGGAAAATCGAAGCGTTTTCTTATAGTGAATATGAAAGTAATCTATTAATATATATAAATGGTAGAGGACAACTTTATATTAAAGATTCATAATCTTTAATATATTTAGTTGAGTGATATCGACTTATGAAACAATATGTTTCTTATGAAATACTTTCGTGATTCAAATATCGGACACATCAGAAATCACCGTATACGAATTATACATTTGTATATATCCCTTAAGTATAGTTGGGTTTCTTTAATGTTTCACCTTAAGTTTATACATTTATATTTTATAAGTTTTAATATTATATAACTTTTATATTTTAAATTACTTATATAATAGTATCATGTATACTTTTAAAGGACAGATTATCCTAATAACTTAAACACAAGGACACAAGCCTATTTTTTTGCTACAAGGACCGACCCAAAGCTCGATTATGAAATAAATCGTTCTCCATACCTAAAAACAAACCTTTATATTTCGTTCCTTTCTTCTCAGCTCGATTTCAAAATTTTCTATTCCTTCCTCTTCCAACTTACTAGAACGCGACTTAGCTTAGGTCTTTCTCTAGTATTGGTGTGACGGCCCAGATTTTCGACCTCCGAAAATCAACATCAATACGTTCACCGTATTATTACATGCCGAGCAATCGAATGTCGAAAATACCAGATCGTTAGGGAAAAGAAGAAAAAGGTAGAAGAAGAAAATAGAATAACAACACAGAATCTCACAATCGCAGCGGAACAATATATAATAGATAATAACTAGTCTTTATACAAAAAGAACTATAACTATTATTTATACATTACATCATCAGAGTACAACACAATCAATAACTCAATATTGGACAGTTATAATAACTTGTCATCACAAATGCTGAATATAAAGCCTACAATACACAGCGGAATATAATCAGATACGTGAAATACGTCTTCGTCATATAGCTCGTCTCCTGAGCTCCATAGCATCCTATCCTGAATCTGTAACACTCGGTCTGACCCTAGCATTATAATAAAATAACACCTGAGTCAGTCTGGAAAACCAGCATGAGAAAACACACTCAATTTTTAATTATTAAAGTTATCAAAATCCTTTGAAAATCAAAGGTATCTCGTAAGACCACGTCACACATAAACACGACGGGTTTTTACCTTACGATAACCAAAACATTTCATATCAAATCCTTTGATATTATAATAGTGTCTAAGTAGAAATACTTATTCAAATAGGTGAAATTGTTACATTAATTAAATTCCATCATACTACGCTCTACAACCAAAACCGTAAAGGCATGTATTGGAGAATGAATTCCATACGAATGACTAGGCACTGGGGTATCACCTGTCACAGTACATGTCTAAAACAATGTGCCGAGGATCACACCGGGATCCCCTACAACACAAGACCGGACTATCCCTAACCTGGATAGACCGAATATGCTATCACCCCGGGTGTTCCCACCCTTTCCCGAACTCTTTCCATGTATCATTGTAATAAAATAATATCTAAGGGTATCTAGAAAGGTGATAGACATACCATAATTGGGTGCGACCCACTTAGCCTTGCTGCATCTCCTCTGCTTTTCAGTCATTCTCGGTTGATGAGGCTAGAGGCTACGATTACCTTTTTAAAGGAATTTTCACTTAGAATGCTCATTGTCCTCCAATGATAATGTACTCATAGCATTTATCCATACAAGTCTGTTCTAGGTCTGAACGGAATCGAAGGCACTATTCCTACTACATCCATTTTGGAATCATCCTCAGGATTAGTAGCGATTAGCCCTTGCACTTCACTACTCCATCTTCGACTCCATGCTCTTGTTTTCCCTTCAAAATCGTACTCATTGGATCGAAGTGGTTTTCGGATAATTTATCCGGTCCCGGTCCCTTTGAAACAACGTTCGATATTTCCCAGTAAACTCAACCCCGGTTCTTTAGAAAATAAACAGACGAAAATAAGATCGGAGATCACCTCCTAACCGTTTGTGGACAGATTTCCTTATTATCATCCTAGAAGAACGAAACAAGTTTATACGCACAGTATAGCACCTCGAACGGTAACTGTACCACATAATCCCCGTATTTCTTCTATATTTCCAAAGTTATATTTTGGATCCAGATTTGATAGTCGGTTATTTAACTATCAAATAATCAATTATTCAACCAAATATTTCCTTTTCCACTGAAAACACTAAGCCTCTTTTTAATTTAATTTTAATAAATTAAATCTCTTTACCCAAAACATATTCTTATCTTGCCGAATTTAGTATATCCACACTATCCTTTTCAAAAATATTTGAAAACCTTTTTAAAATAATATGGAAAGTACCACTGCGGTATCAACCATGGATCCACAGCTCAATGGTTACGTCTCTATCCCAAAGAAATCCAAAACTCAACTGCAGGCACTCACTGCCTCCGATTACGCCATGAAAGTATACCATTACTTTCCGAAACTTTATTTAATAAATTCTTTCTCAAACTTAACCCTTATAAAATTTCTATATAAATTTCCAAGTTAAATTTAGGCAAATACTCTTTAAAATAAAAGTTATTATATAATATTAATATTGACTAGTTTATCCTTTAAAATAATAATATTGACGAATTCTTAAACAATAATTAACTTACTATAAACTAACTTAATTAATAATTAAATATACTTAAAACAATTCAAAACAACTAAATAATTAATTTTTCTAGAATATTCTTAAACACTTTTTAAATTACCTAGTTAATAATTAAAATCCTCCTTTTTAAAACAAACTTAACTTCTCAGAGAAATACATTTTCCAATTCCAATATAACCAGTCTAACATTTATAAATCTCTCTCGATTTGTTCCCAATGTGATTTACGTCCCAATTCCCTAAATTCCCTTTTCACATTTCTAAAAAATAAATTTACCATTTATTTTTAAGCCGATTTACCCATCTCCTTATAAATCCTCACCGTGAATTTATAACTTCCATTTATCCATCGATAATCACTTTACTTTATTTATAAACCTTGTTTATAAATTCCATAGTCTCATTTCCCGTTTATAACGGTTTCACAATACTTAATCGATTTTAATCGATTTCTAAATTAAATCCCATTTTTAAATCATTTCCTTAAAAAAACAACTATATTCCAAACACACTAAATTCCAATTTCACTCCCATAATTTAAATTCTTATTTAATATCTAGTATAACCATTTTATATTTTATTTCCAAAATTTCCTTTTTATTTTTTTCCAAACTATTTTAAATCTCTATTTTTAAAACAAATCCTTTTCACTTAAACTAATATCACTTAAGTTTTATTATTTAAAAGCCTTTTATTTACATTATTCCAAAATCTCTTTTTATAATATTCCAAAATCTCTATTTATAATATTCTGAAATTATTAAATACAAATTTGAATCAAACTATTTACTTTTCCCAAAATTCATTTCTTTTAATTAATCCAAATTTTACTATAAATATTTTTACTTCCAATTTTCTTTTTAATTCAATATACATATTTATGGTATTTTAAAATACCAAAATCTGAACCAGTAATACCATATAACCAAATAAATTCAAATCACGATATAATCTATCACAGATTATTCAACATATCATATCACTGAATATGAAAATAATTTCAACATTTTGAGGAATCCAGTTGGATCCCTCCAACCCATTTCCCTGCATCCACAGATGTAAATACAATATAAAAATACTAATCCCACTTCGAGGGGGATATCGCGGTATATAGGGTCATCCGCTATTATGCAGGGTGCATAATGTCTCATCTGCTATATATATGCGGGAATATAAATCACTCCAATATATATTTTCACATTCAACCGATAAAAATATATCAATTCAACCAATCAATCAATAATTAATTTTAACTATTTAAAATTAATTGCGGTAAATCCAAAATTGAGTGAGATTAACTCACATTGATTTTTACTGTCGCTTTCGCGTCCCGTTCTGATTAATTTGAACGTGTTTGAATTTATCTGAAAATTTCAGAAGCTCCAAATTCGTCCAAACCATTTCCTATGTGTAGCTGATGACATCACGATCCCAACGCAATCCGAATCAGACCTCGTATGCATGAGATACGCATTTTATAAGTTTGAATATAATTTATATAAACAAATTCTTTTTTGTATATATATAAAAAAGAAGCCCATACCCCATAACCCGGCCCTCTTGCTATAGTGCCTTCTTCCCCTTTTCTTTTCAATTTCGAATGCCTGTGGCCACCATGTTTATGCATGCCCCTTTCTCGTGTCAGTGACACACCTACTCCTCTCGCCTATGGCCAAACCTCCACCACCAAACCATTCGCCAGCCTCCCACGACCACACCCCAAGTCTTCGATTCGCCGAACGTCGCCCAAATCAAATCGCGACAGCACCCATAGCCATGTCGACCACCACCAGGTCGCACCCCCCAAACCGCAACCATATGCCATGAAACCCCACCAGAAGTCATGCCTCCACATGCTCAATCGGATTCCAAGCTCGAAACCCCATATCGTTGCTTGAACCACGAGAGACGGCAAGCCCTAGCTGCTCTGGCCCATCACTACCGAATACGAACCCGTGCCGCACCTTACAATAACCATACCAGATCGAAGAGAATTGAAAAGCATGAATTTTCAAACTTGTTTGGTGATTTTTCATTAAGTATTCGAGGAGAAATATTTTTTTTGAAGTTCCACCATGTTTTTTTGCTTTCTCTTTATTGTACAGTTGCGTGATGATGCAATGAAGAAGGACGTGATCTAATAAGGAGGGAAACGTGTTTGAGTGGATGTACAGTGTTTTGAGGTGATGATAAAAAATAGCTGATGTGAAAATATTTGTCAAATCAATTATATATACATTATTTAAATTACAAAACGTCTCGATTTTGTAGCTTAAAATCTCGACCTCCTATCGAGGCGTGCCGCTAGGCATTTATAATGTTATATCCCTATTCTGAACGCAATGGAAAAGGTTTCGAGTCCAAATTCGATCGTATGGAGAAGATAGCTTTTTGGACCCAATTATTATATTGAATTTTCGATATAAATTTCAGCGCGTTTATACCCCGTACGGCCAAACGATAACTCCAAACACTACGAAATTTAAAATCTGATAAATACACTAGTACGAACCCAATGGAACTGGTTTCGTCCAATTCCGAGACTGTGCCTCGAAAGGCTATTTTTAAATATAAATTTAAACGATATTTTTTTTTAAAACTGAACAAATCACTTTTAAATTCAGTTTAAAAAGTTTTTATTATCTTCGGTATTATTAATATAAATTTTATAAGCCTTTAAATTATTTTTATCAAGCTTAAAACTCAAGATTCGCTAATTTACCCAATATTCAATTATTAAATTAAATAACTAAATTATCCAATAAATCATTTATTTGAAATTCAAGATAAAAATCAACTTTTAAGTATTTAAAATCAATTTAATATTCCAATTTCAAATAACTAAAATTCTGGGTCGTTACATTCCTCCCCCCTTAAAAGAATTTCGTCTCGGAAATTGCCAGGTAAGAAGAATGGTCCAAAACCCGTTAATTTTTCCCTAAAACCAATCAGTTTAAACAACTTCCCGAAGCAACTTATTGAAACCACATTATCACTCTTTCTAATTTTCCAAATTCATCCATAAATTACAACTAATGTTATCCTCTCAATCATTCAAATTATAAATTAAAACCGAATCTTAAATTATCAAAAAAATTCCAACTTCTTAAATTTTCGAAAAATCTCGCCAGCGTCTCCTTTGCGCGGCTAGATCCGAAAAACTACAAAATGCCACTACGGGCCCAAATCATCAAAAGAAAACAAAAGCCAAGTGGCTCAGTCAGAAAATCATCAATTTCATACAACAATTTAAACACATACCTTTTTGTCGGGCAATCAAATTTTACTTCTGAAATCGAAGGCATCAATTTAGCTTTTGCTTTTAAATACCTGCACCTTATTTACCAATAGTATCCAATCATACAATTCAAAATCATTTTATTTATTCCTTTTCAAAATTTTCAATATTTACTTTACTTAAGCCTGTATAATGTACAAATATCCTCGATACGCAATATCGAATCTGATCGCTCACTCGATCACACAATTTCACTTCCGAACTAGTATCGTTCACTCGACTCTCTAGTGCAGACTCAGATCTGGTTCCTTGATTAGAAACCGTTATCCTCCTTGCATAGCCATAACTATGATAGAGAATTCTAGATTCAATCAAAGATCCATATCCAGTGTTCGCCATCGAAAATCGAGAGAAAAATCCTAGCTCGGATCGATATAAATTATCTCGAAATTCTGTGCTCGAATCTGGATTAAATCGCCATGCGAATAAAACAATATACGTACAACTTACATATTAATTTCCAATTGATTATTAGCTATATCCACTTCTTTTTGTTCACATTTACTTTCATTTCCATTCAATTATTCTCAAACCATTATTCACATTCCTTATTCAATCTGTATTCAAATATTTACTTAGTATATATCTTAAGTACCAATTCCACTTAAGAATTTCCTCCTTAAATTTCTTAATTCAATTATAAACTTTTTATACAAAAGTTCTTATGCTTATTACCACTTCACAACTTCATTTTATATCCATTTATATTCAAATTCAATTCCAATATCTATTTAACCTAATTTATCTCAAAATCTTAAATATTGAATTTTATCGAACATATCCCTACCATATTTAATTAACTAATTACTTTAATTAGTTCCATTCACTAATTCATTTCCAATCAATTTCAATTTCAAATCCGTTTAACTTACTTATTTAAATTAATTAGTTCATTTACTAATTTTACTTCAAATCTCACTAAATTCCATTTTCAATAATTCTTTTTCCATTTAGCCTACTTAGGCTTAATTCCTCAAAATTCACTCTTATTTAACTTAATTTAAGTTAAATTTCACTCCACAAAATAAAATTTCAAATTTTTATAAGTTTTCAAACTTATTTATTTTCCATAAAACATTTTAGATCAAACTCCAGAGTTTTAAACAAGTACTTAAGTATTTCAAAATCATCTTTGAAATCATATATACCCAAAATCCTTGGTAAATCAAATCATCCTTTTGAATTTCAAAACCAAAACCAGTTTTGCAAACAAACTCCAATTCAAATCATTGAGGTAGCAATCCCTCCCTTGGAGACTCGAAAATGAACGTCGATGATGCTGCAGTCATCACCGAAATTATTTTCCAACGACCGAAGTGAGTTCAATGCTTTTATTTTATTTTATTTCTTTTTTAAATCATTTTTAAATAATTTCAATTTAAAAATATTTTCTCCCAATAATATCACTTTTATTTTTCTGAGACTTTGAAAAACATTTCAAAACCAGGAATTAAATCCCCAAATTTCCACATTTTAAATCCTTTTAAATCTATATTTAAATATACTCCAGAATTTCATTTCATTTCAAATTATAAATCACATTTTTAAACTCATATTTACAAATTCCATTTTTTTATATGAATTACTTTCTTAACTTTTGATTATAATATCAATTTTATTCAATCACCATAACAACAAATGATAATAATTTAATATTATCATTCCCTAACAACCAAACAATCCATATATAACTATAATAATTTCTGAAAAAATTATTTCTTTCTTATATAAAAATAATTTGGATAAAATTATTACATTTACCCCATTTTAAAACAATACCGTGTCGAATTGCTCTGTTCAAGTGTTTAGAGATTCCTATCAATAACATTAATTACTCGTATTGACTAGAATCCATAAGCCACTCAATAGGCCAATCAACACAATATAAATTAATTTTATATTCACTAACAAATAAGCCCTAATATCTATTAATACACTCAAACTCATTTCAGGGTGCTACTGACCCTATCTCTAATGAGTAATCCCCACCAGAGCCAAGGTTTTCACTTAACCTTCAGCTCTGATACCAAGTGTGACGGCCCGGATTTTCGACCTCTAAAAATCGACATTAATACGTTCACTGTATTACATGCCGAGCAATCGAATGCCGGAAATACCAGATCGTTAGGGAAAAGAAGAAAGAGGTAGAAGAAGAAAATAGAATAACAACACAGAATCTCACAATCGCAATGGAACAATATATAATAGATAACAACTTGTCTTTATACAAAAAGAACTATAACTATTATTTATACATTACATCATCAGAGTAGAACACAATCAATAACTCAATACTGGACAGTTATAATAGCTTGTCCTCATAAATGCTGAATATACAACCTATAATACACAACAGAATATAATCAGATACGTGAAATACGTCTTCGTCATTCAGCTCGTCTCCTGAGCTCCATAACATCCTATCCTGAATCTGTAATACTCGGTCTGACCCTAGCATTATAATAAAATAACACCCGAGTTAGTCTGAGCGTGAGAAAACACATTCAATTTTGAATTATTAAAGTTATCAAAATCCTTTGAAAATCAAAGGTATTGTGTAAGACCACGTCACACATAAACACGATGGGTTTTTACCTTACGATAACCAAAACATTTCATATCAAATCCTCTGATATTATAATAGTGTCTAAGTATAAATACTTATTCAAATAGCTGAAATTGTTACATTAATTAAATTCTAGCATACTAGGCTCTACAACCAAAACCGTAAAGGCACGTATTGGAGAACGGATTCATACAAATGACTAGGCACTGGGGTATCACATATCACAGTACATGTCTAGAAACAATGTACCGAGGACCACGCGGGATCCCCTGCAAGACAAGACCGGACTATCCCTAACCTGGATAGACCGAATATGCTATCACCCTGGGTGTTCCCACCCTTTCCCGAGCTCCTTCCATGTATCGTAGTAATAAAATAATATCCGAGGGTATCTAGAAAGGTGATAGACATGCTCTAATTAGGTGCGACCCACTTAGCCTTACTGCATCTCCCCTGCTTTTCAGTCATTCTCGGTTGATGAGGCTAGAGGCTACGATTACCTTTTTAAAGGAATTTTCACTTAGAATGCTCATTGCCCTCCAATGACAATGTACTGATAGCATTCATCCATACAAGTCCATTCTGGGTCCGAACGGAGCCGAAGGCACTATTCCTACTACATCCGTTTTGGAATCATCCTCAGGATTAGTAGGGATTATCCCTTGCACTTCACTGCTCCATCTTCGACTCCATGCTCTTATTTTCCCTTCGAAAACGTACTCATTGGATCGATGTGGTTTTCGGATAGTTTATCTGGTCCCGGTCTCTTCGAAACAACGTTCGATATTTCCCGGTAAACTCAACCCCGGTTCTTTAGGAAATAAACAGACGAAAATAAGATCGGAGATCACCTCCTAACCGTTTGTGGACAGATTTCCTTATTATCCTCCTAGAAGAACGAAACGAGTTTATACGCACAGTATAGCACCTCGAATGGTAACTGTACCACATAATCCCTGTATTTCTTCTAGATATTTCCAAAGTTATATTTTGGGTCCAGATTTGATAGTCGGTTATTTAACTATCAAATAATCAATCATTCAACCAAATATTTCCTTTTCCACTGAAATCACTAAGCCTTCTTTTAATTTAATTTTAATAAATTAAGTCTCTTTATCCAAAACATATACTTATCTTGTCGAATTTAGTATATCCATACTATCTTTTTCAAAAATATTTGTAACATCCTGAAATTTTCAGCCATTCGCATCCATACATGTCGGAATTGAATTGCTCAAAATATCGTATTGTTAATTTAAATTTGGCAAAACTCAGCATATACAGTAAATAAATAATCACGGATCACAGACACAGAGTAATATAACAATAATCTAGCGGAAACAAAAGAATAGTAGTTCATGAAGCTACTATATATATAACAGAGTTAAATAAGATACAACAGATGTCTCGAATACATAGATGTCTCAATACAATAGTCAAATGCAAAATCTGAATACATCACTGGAATCAACTGAATAACTGAAAGCTGGATAGATAGTTGGATCTTCAAGCGAAGCTCCAACTCCAAAGGTGAGTCTCGAATATTGAACCACTCAGTCTGACCCGAGCGTAAAGCAAAACACAAAACACTTGAGTCAGGATTAACATTCTTATATCAATAAATCCAACTCAAGTGAAATATCAACTGAAATACAAGTAACTTAAAGGATGTTTGGGATAACCATCCTCTAAGGATCCGTTAAACTATCTACTATGTAGTAATATACGCTATTATAATAATGTCTACAGTAAAGTATACTATTTAAAAATAGCGTTAAGACTTTACATTTTCCACCTTAACACATTTTTAGGTATGCCAATAGTCTATACAGTACCGTAATACCCCGTAAACTAGAGCTACCAGAGGATACTCCATAGGTACGACATAAATCAAACTCGTAGTAAGGCATGCTATGGTAGGTGACACGGCACAACTAGGCAATGCCAGGGTAGATATACCAATTACACTTCCGGGCCGGTGGTAACGTAGAGCCGCAGCAATCGCCCACCTCGAGCCACACTCCCGAATCAAGAGTGCGCACCAAATCAATCACAAAGTAATAGAATGGCATACAATGGAGTGTGTCCGATCAGAGGTGCTACCTCATTAGCCCGTCGATTGCTCCTGTATTAGCCACCTTATGCCAACTCACGGGAGCTGGGTCCACGTATATACCTCATATAGAATCATCGCCACCATCCTACTTCATTCTGAATCTCCACCGCGTACACAGTTGTTAAAGTGGTTTTCAGTATCGACAGAGAGTATGCCCATATCTGATCCCGGTCTTTTTAACAACCAAACGTTATTATAACACCGCGGTCATTTCAAAATACACTACACCACAAAAGGCTTTTAACAGCGTTTGATAAACGCTGTAATATGATACAACAGCGTTATTACAAACGCTGTATAACGACATGCTGTCGTATATACATAACTTACAACAGCTTTTATATAAACGCTGTTGAAACATCTCTGTGACAGCGTTTATTACGAGCTATCAATAATCTTTTTACAGCGTTTTCAGACATGCTGTATTATGTTTCAACAGCGTTTATAATTTAGTTGTCGAAGATGTTCAAATTCTACTTTAACTGTTTACAACAGCTTTTTCTAAACGCTGTTACTGAATCATCAACAATTTCGACAGCATGTTAAAAACGCTGTGATTGAATCATCAACTATTTCGACAGCATGTAATAAACGCTGTTATTGACAGTTTCAAGATAATTACAGCACGAATTAAACGCTGTTGTTTCTTCATTGACAGCATTAAAATAGATGTTGTCTTCTATTTATAAGATTTTTACAGCATTAACATTCCACTATATTTGCATATTCCAGAACTACATTTTGAGTATAATCAAGCAACCAGTATATATAACATGTTTTAATGAATAATAATCTGTTAAATAAACTAGCTAAAACAATATTAATATACAAAAAATATCTATAAATCAAGTTTCAATAATATCCATAAACAAAAATAACACAGTAGACCAAGTTATCAAGCAACCGGTATAATCAAGTTATACATACAAGTATACTAACCAAAATATAGTTCTGGCATCAAAAATTACTTCGAATCCATAACTTGTTGCCGCATGTAAGATATCCACCTACCTATAGAGTAAAAGTTCAAAAGTTAGCAAAATAAATCAAAAATACAATTAATACAACAGTTTCATGAAATGCAGTATGGAACAAAGGAAGTGCTGAAACCAAACGAACTATCTGATACAAAAGTGTTGAAACAATGGTAACATTAAATGCATTTTCGAAAGGAGAACTGAAGAGCTGAGCATGTTCAGAGTAAGAGATTGCTATACAAGTTGCGGTGCATGGCACTGGAGCAGGATGACAGTGTGCAACCATATTTCCCACTTGCATGTAAAAATTAATCTAAAGCTAGTATGTTTCCCACTTGAATGTAAAAATTAAAGCTAGTACCTTTCCCACTTGAATGTAAAAATTAATCTAAAGCTAGTACTTTTCCCACTTGTATGTAAAAAACATTAGATGCTTTTAGAATTTGCAAATCAATGGTAGAAATATAACATATGTAGATGCTTAGTAAATTTTCATAAAACATGGTTAATTTTCAAAAATAAAAATAGTTGGCTTAGATTATTTTTATAAACTAAGTTAATTTTAATTTTTAAATTTTAGTTAATTTTTATAAACTTAGTTAACTTGGTTAATTTTTATAAAATTGGTTAATTTTAATAGCCATGGTTAACTTTTATAAACTCAGTTAACTAATTTAATTTTTTATACAACTTAGTCAACTTTTATAAAACCTTGTTGATTTTCATAAAACATAATTAAATTAGTTACTTTGTTTTTGAGCTTGATTAGTTTTTATTAAACTTAGTTAACTTAGTTAAATTTTTGCAGAACTTAGTTAAATTAGTTAACTTTTATAAGACTTAATTAATTTTTATAAACTTAGTTAATTTTTATTAGACTTGGTTAATTTTTATAAACTTAGTTATAGTTAATTTTTTAAAATTTAATTAACTTAACTAATTTTTTTAAAATTTAATTAACTTGATTAATTTTTTATAAAATTTAGTTACATTTTATAAACTCGGTTAATTTTCGTAAAACTTAGTCTATTTTAGTGGAGGATAAGTATAAAGGATCCAATTAGCAAGAGCAATTTACAATGATTCCGATGCGTATTTGTTAGATGATCCTTTTCAAATAGATTCCCATATGGTAATACCATCAAGAAATTTATTAATCTCCAATTTGAAACTATGAGCAATATCATATATAATGGGATAAATTTCTTCTTACTTTTTTTTATGAAAATAGCAGTATCTCCAATGTCTGTACAACTAAAGAATTACTATTATAAACTAAAACTTGATTCTTCAAATCAATGGCAGTGATAGTTTCATATTACCAAATTTGCATTTATTAGCCAATATTTTTCAATATCAAACAAGTTTCTCCATCTTGTAAGCATGAATTACAATTATGAACTATGCATTCAAAACAGTAAACTTACACTTATTTTATCAATGAAGCAAGCATAAATTTACTCCTTTCTCTTACCATTGGGTTCATCTGGTATAACTGTTTTGGTGACATTTGGCTGCAAAAGAAGAAAAGATAATAATAATAAGCTAGAACCTTAATTTTTAAAAGGTGTTCGAGATGGATATCTTTGATCATTTTTCTTATTTAGTTGCAAAGTTTACTGCTTATAGGAGTAAACACATAGAATTTAATGTTAAACTATATCCATTAGTATAATCATAAAAATAATTGAAAAAAAAAGTATGAATAAAAATATACCTTGATCTCCTTTAGCAATTCATAACCGGTCATTTCAGGCATGGAATAGTCAGTGATTATCATATTCACATTTGGTTCCTGCATCATCACACACTTGTAAACAAACCGAAATTAAACAGTTATCCAGAAGTTTAAAATAAGTGAAAAAGGAACTACAAACCATGTTCAGCATTTCCAGTGCTCGTCTCCCACTGTCAACTGTAGTTACTGCAAAGCCCCAAACACAGTGAGATGATATTGCAAAATCGACCCTTAAAAAAAAATTGAAGCAAGTTTTAAAAAAAGAACCTCTGAATTTGTTGCTGCGAAGCAAGTGTGCAATCACTGCCCGATCTACTGAACTATCATCCACTTCCAAGACATGAACATCACTCTCTGATGCTGACATTATATAAATATTGGAACAAAAGAATCATTTTGTAGTTTATATAAATTTCAACATTTATATATACTTAAATATTATACACAGTAAAAAAATCGAGGAAACTGATCTACTAATGTCAAGCTACTACAAAACAATGAAATGGATACAATGTCTATCTTAGTATCATCAAGCTACTTTTCTAAGTGTTTCTAATGTCCAAAACATACAAGTCTTTTGGCATTCTTGGTTCCTATGAAAATAGTTAGATATAATAAACTTAAAAATATCACTATAGCAGCAATGATTAGGCATCTTGCCACTCAAATTGGTAATACATATACTTAACAGAGGTTAAAACAAGTGCAGCATCGACAAGTAGAAATTGCAGTTTTTTGACAACCAACATCCCTGAGAAAAATAATATTCTTAACAATACTTACTATGCTCTCAAAGTTAACTTAATTTTAAAAGGTGTAGATAATTTGCTAGTAATGCCGAAACCCAACTTATAAAGTGCTACAACCATTAAAAGAGTTTTGAAACAGATGGACCATGTAGAAAAAATTATGAGCACTTGCTTTTAAATTGAGGAGATATAGCATGTCCATCCAAAAAACTGATGATTGAAGCATTACAAAGCCATCGCATGTTTTCAAATGTTAGAAACTTATAAAAAGAGAAATATAATATCTGAAATTCCTGCCAAATTGAAACAATGATCAAGTTAAAGATGAGGACTAAGAAGATACTTGCCAAAATCCAAGAGCATAAAAATTGAAACTTAAAGAGAAATAAAACTAGTGAGCTCACTCTTCATGTCTCTTGTATGCATGTACTAAATAAAGGCATATCCCTAAGGCTTATTAGTCTCAACATTTGTCACCAAAATCCAAGAGCATAAAAAATTGAAAATGACAGCCAGCATTGGAGGCTGCTGCTGCTAATTCCTTGTGGAATGCTTATTACTGCACATCTATACTTTAAGCACCTTCCATCTAAGTTCTACGCATCATCTTGCCTCTGTAACCTCATCCTAATCTTTCAGCAAACGCGGTAATTTTATCTTTCAGCAAAGGTAGTCATCTTGCCCTATGGATCAGAAGTAATAATTGACAGTAAGAAACTTGAGATAAATAAAGAAAAGTAGACAAAATGTAAGAGAAATTAAATTACCTAAAACTGCAGGAGAATGGTGAATCTAGGGTTTAACACATGTGGTAACTTAGTCGGAATTAGGATTCAGACTCTTGAGAATATACTGCTTTGGCTTGTTTCATTACAAACTTGTTCATCTTTAAAATATTAATACAAACAAAATTGTTAAGTGAGCATTAATAGGTACCTGGATCATA
Source organism: Allium fistulosum (assembly GCA_030737815.1). NCBI lineage: Eukaryota > Viridiplantae > Streptophyta > Magnoliopsida > Asparagales > Amaryllidaceae > Allium > Allium fistulosum. Next base: position 977,040,902 of record CM060902.1, read on the forward strand.
GAATTGGTATGCAAAGAACTCCCACAAGGGCATCTAACTTTAACACATGTCCCCTACGAACCCAACAGATGAGAACTATTTGCATCTTCCCTTGGTTTTACATGGTTAGCATCCGAGCTGGTTTAGCTTCTTGAAGTCACCTCAGTCATCCTTGGAGTTTGCATCTTCCTGCACAACCGGAAAATGTTAACACACAGAAACGAACCATTATTCCATCTCTGATAATAAGTGTAAAAATTACTCAAGTCTTTTTGAACAAAGAAATCGTTGGTTGCAAAACATTCGATAGTACATGTATGTATCATCAATAATTCTCGCAACTTGGTTTTTTTCAATAGATTGTTTCTTTGCCCCACCATTTGTATTTGAATAGGTGTCATAAAATATGCAGCTCATGGTTGGAACGTTTATAGCTAGATTTGCAGTGTGCAAGTAATATATCAAACTCTAAAAACTAGTAAAATAATGTGGATGGGATGCACTTCAATAATTGGAGTAAGCCAGTAAGGTGTGGTTGGAACATTTATGGCAGGAGGTACTAAATGGCTATACTTCATTTATATTTTGTTATTGTTTTATGTTAAAGAAATTTATTATCCTTTATTTTGTTTATCAGTGTATTAACCAAACACTATTGCTACTACATTCATGCCTCTTGATCATGGAAATGTGACCAAGGAATCAATTCTCATAAACAACAAGGTATACAGACAATTTTTCCAATATTAATTGTAATTAATATTAATTGTATGAATTCTCATAAACAACAAGGTACTACATTCATGTATGTAATAGCATCTAGGTACCAACTTTCAAAAAAAAATCAACATTTAATACAATGGATTTTCTTTCCTTAACAGCACCTATAACTTTGTATTGGATGGATTTGCTACAACCTATTTAACTTGAATTACTGGCAATATTCACTATAGTTATCCCTCATAACCAAAATGCATTTACTGTGTTAAATATTTGAATATAAATATTACGTATGTATCTCATACAAACGGTTGTTGTTGCCATTTAAATGAACGTTATATTACATAGTCAAATTTGCATTAACAGCCAAATAACTTGTATTTAGTGCAACATTAAATGTTGCATTAGCAGCCATACACAGCTCATAAACACTAAAAAGAAATAGGTAGTAAGTGCAACATTAATTGAATTTCACACAACATATAAACTCATATTCAGCATATCCACTTAACTTTTAGTAGCTTATATATTATTCTTTTTAGTTCCATTTTTTCTTCTTCTTGAGCTGCTTCTTAAAAATCTGCAGTTTACTTTCATGAATATAATACATATAAATTGTGAATAAAGTGATAATAAATATATTGATCCTATGGTGTTGTTTTTATGGGGGTTATAATTTGCTCATTTTTCGGATACACTCAAAGAAAAGGAACAGGTTTTTGCAAGAAAAATTGAATGATACCATCTTCATTCACTATAACAAGAAATTGGAGTGTCGATATGTGCAAAAATATAAGCATAACCTTGACTATGAGAATCCCATTTTTTTGAAAGGGGTTGATGAAAACGACGAAGGGTGATTCCAATGGACCGTGATGATCTAACATGGACACAATTTAGAGAGGCAAGGACAATTGTTGATAATGCACCAAGATCTTGGAGTAGAAGTCAAATAGCAAATCAACCTTCCTCGTCTAACGAAGATGGAAATGAAGAAACAATGGAGATAGATGCAGGTTTAGAAAATGCTAGGGATGATTTTGAAAACCATGTAACAGAAGGTGGAGAAGAAGAAAGTACTGGAAATGTTGATTATTTTTAGTTTTATACTTTAGGTTTCATGAACTTATTTTGTACTACCAATCTTAGAATGAATGGTTGTTAACTATGAACAATTTGATATTATGACTTTAGTATTTATTATTTTGCTTACTGCATGATTTTTTTGCATTTATAGCTTCATGTTAACATGATCATTATTTTCTCCGTTGTCATCTGATATTTTTAAATAATGTGTATTGATACGTGTCGGATATTTAACACATCCCTAAAGTAGCAGAAACACAAACTCAAACAGTTTGAAATAACGTTCATAAGAAGCATTGAAATCAATCAGAAAGGTTGTGTAACATGATTGGTTTTATGAATAAGTGCATGAACAGAAAGATGACAAGATAGTTATACTTGTATCAACTTCATCACCTCCCAAATGAATAAATTTGAACTTAAATACCTTGCTAAAATCCGAATCAATAAAAAGAAAACAACAGTCAGTTTAGAAATTACCATCAAAACCAACATTAAGGGATGATAAAAATATTCTTGAAGAAATGGGAATCACCTGAAAGAATACCTTCTATGATTTGGAAGATGAATTCATTACTAACATCAAGTGGTTGTTGATAATTTTTAGATGGCTGCAATGTAGGATAACCTTTACCCTTGTAAAAAATATAGGGCTAATGTTTAATAGAATCAAAAGGCTCCCACCCTAATCATACAGCTTGCAATTGGTTTCCTTGCTATTGGTTTTACTCTATTAAACAAAAAACAAAAAAAAACATTTATTTAAGTTAAACATAGAAATATACAAAAACATTATAGCAAGGTGGCTTAAAGGGTATCTTTGAACTCATGTAGACAATTTTAGTATGCATATATACGTGCATGTACAGCCATACTTAGAAATCCAAAAAAACACATGCACCCTAAATTTTCACATCATAACATGTGGTATAAATAGATAAAAATTGCAGATTTATATCTCAAAAAGGGAACTTTACAAATTGTCATAATTGTGAGGCCATAAATGACCACCTTCATCTCCTTAAGCAAACAACTTTAACATCAGCCTTTTATAATTGCATGTGGACACCAACCACCTGTCTAATAAAATAATGGGAGTATGTATGGTACATTTCAAATTTACAGGGTTAGTGAACAATAATTATTTGATTTAAAACTATTAGCCTTTGTATTTAATTGATCATGATTGTTGGATGAACCCAAATACATATGTGACATTCATCTTTTAAGAACATATAAAGGTCTTCATTTGTTTAAGAGCTAATGAGATAATACAAGAACAGTGGCCATGATGAAACAAGACAAAATTAAAGAGCATGGATTACTTTCTCTCTCCTTAAACATTGGGGAATCATGATGAAATAAATAAAACAGAGCTCAAGATATCAAAGTAATGGAAAAAAGAGCTTAGAAAATGGGATGCTATGGACCCCTCTATAAACATTTAAATTTTATAACAAGAAAAAAATAACATTTAGTTGTCAAGGGATTTGATCCCAACACCTCTAAATCCTCTTTAAATATTTATGATTTAAACTCAACGTTGTCCTTCTTTACAGCTATATTGAGAGCTGAAAGTAAATTAGAACGATAGACCAAGGGTCACCGAAAACATAACACTCAAACCTTGCAATGTGAACTGAACTGATCGCTCGCAGCACTTGCAAACTCTACTAGGCTTACGGCTATTTCTGTAGCAAGAAATTAATTATTGATGATTAGTAGGTCAAAAGCAATTATGAAAGCAAAATAGTATGAAAGCAGAGGTTATTAACTCATAGAGCTATAATCTGCAATGTCAAGCCAATGGTCCAAAGTAATAATCTGCAAAAACATGCCATTTTTAGCACACATATTAATGAAATAAACGATCTAACTTTATTCTTTAAAGAAATGGTATGACTAATATTAACAATTTAGTTCTTTTATTTATTTTTTAATAGTGTCAGAATTCATTTAGACGTCTGGATATCCATGTTTCTCGTAGAAATATATGAAAAATATTGGGAATTTACAAGCATGAAAGATGTAGCTATTGTCTAGTTTGATACGTTGATGAAACATTTGAATGTAAGATGTATAACATGTTAATGCCTAAGGAGGTATTCTGACCAAACCAGATGACGATAATTTGGATCAAATAAATTAGTAAATAACACAAATTAAATGAAGGACATTAATTAATACGTATTGGCCATTTACTTCTGTAGAGTAATCAATACAATATGTCAAACATTTTTATATTTTTCCTAATCACCAATTGTGTGCCATAATGATCATGATTCAAAAATAAACTATTAGGAATATGTGATTTAATTCAATAGAGCAATTAATGTAATATGTCAAACATTTTGAAAATTTTCCTAATCATCATTAATGGACCATAATGACCAAGATTTAGAAATAAACTAAAACAGATTGGCTATTTGATTTAATGGAGCAACTAATAAAATTTACCAAACATTTTAAAGAGTTTCCTTATCATTAGTGCTATAACATAATGAGCAAAGCTTTATAAATCAACTAACAAAAGCAAACAATTTAATTAAATGATCCACTAGCATAATACGTAAAACATCTTGAATTTTTTCCTTATCATCAATGTTGCAGCATATCGATCAAATATTAATCAATACAAATTAGCCATTGAATTTAATGGAGAAATTAATGAAACATATCAAACAATTTGAAAACTTTCCTTTAACAGTTTAGATATTAATAATAGTATATAAAATAAAATAGTTTATAAAATAAAATAATTTTTATAAAATAGTTATAAGTTAAAACAATTTATATTAAAATAATCAGTATATTTAAAATAGTTTATATTAAAAATAGTTATATTAGAAATAGTTTATATTAAAAATAGTTTGTAAAATAATATAAAATAGTTTATATATAATTTAAAATACTTTATATAATAAAATAGCTTCCTCAAATCGATTCCAAATCAACTTAAATTCCAAAATTCAAATTTTATTCCATCTCAATTGATCAAATTCAACTCAATTCAGTTCTCAATAAATCATTTCAAATTATCGATTTCAAATACATATTTGAACCATAAAACAAGCCATTTCAATTTCAGTATATTTCAAAGCTTTAAATATACAACATTTTCAAAACTAAATTCGATAATTTCATATATATATATATATATATATCAAATTCACTTTACTATTATTTAGTTTTGCAATATTCACTAAATAAATTCAATATCATTTAAATAAAAGCCCAAATTTCAAATCTCTAAATATTTCCTTCAATTTATTTAAACTTGAAATATTCATTTTAAATCATCTTAAACCAAAATCAAGTTATAAAATCATATCCTTAAAATTTCAATTTTTATAAATTTCAAATCAAACTTATTTAAGTATAATTCTTAAATAAATATAATTTCAAATCAATTTCAAATTATCTTTTCAACCTGAATCATTTCAAACTTTATATTTGAAAATATAAATTTTTAAATAAATACCTAAACATATTATATATCAACTTTATTAAATCAACTTTAATAAATCTTTAAAAATCAATATTTATTAAAATCATATATTTCTTTTCCAAACCATAGAAATTATTTCAAAATATTTATATATAGACCAACGGTGTCTGTATATAATTTTCTATCCTATGGTCAAGTGATACAGATATTTATCATTTCAATCTGTAGTTTAAATATATATACGGGTATATATCATTTCAACCCGCAATCCCAAATTCAATTCAAATGAAAATCGTTTGGGTTTATCATTTCAACCCATAACAATTTCTCCTATTCTACAGATTGTTCGGGTATGTATCATTTCAACCGATAGTGAATTCTATACTAATAGGGAACATGCAGAGTGATAACAAATATGATAATAATATAACAATCAGTAACAGGCATATATCATCAATATAAATAACAGATAAGGGTGTCACATGTCACAGGTGAATAGATACAAATAACAGTATATATAGCAATGTAAATAACTAACAGCAGCATATTTGAATTGACGTTTCAATTGAAATCAAATTTAATAAATATAAGAACGTTAATCGTGAGTGATTCCTCACCTTTCGAGGCTAGAGAAGAACAGGAATCTGATGAGTTACGAATCCAAGCACGAATTTCAAAGCAAAGCAAGATTGACACGAATTCGACGAAGAAAACAGGCACGACGGGCAAAGCTGATAATGGGAGAATCGATAAGAGCAAATCAGAATCAGTTTTGATAGAACGACAAAATATATATGTGTGTTATTATTATTATTATTCTTTAAAACCAATATTCAATTTAAATTACATATTTATAATGGCATATATATATATATATATCACATGTAAATTTAAGATTTAAAGCATATACTCAAAATCTCTATATTATACATTTAAACAATATTATATTAACAAAATTTATACATTCTAACAGTAAACAATATTCTGTAACAGTGTATATGTGATGCAGACATAATTATATAACTAACCCATTCAAATTATATTTTGAAATCTTTATACATTAAAAATAAACGCAACCTTTAAACATAAACTTACTATGTAAATTCACTGTGTATATATAAAACAAAATCATAACTCATATGACTTTTAAATAATATATATATATATGTAATACAACTCATACTGTATGGACAAATACATCTACCATTTATAAAAGCTTTCTTCTTCTTTTTTCAAACAAACAAATAAATATATATAAATATATAATGTAACAACCATATCATATGAATCTAACTACAAACATAGATAACTATGTATATGACCTTTATAACTTTGTATACTATAACAATACACTTACTATATATATAAAACTCATATATACTTACGTATTTAACACTGACAAATCATACATTAAATAACATGAAATCTGATATGAACATATCACTGAAAATATATTTGTGCTGCAAAACATATAGAACTGTCATATTAAAACTATATATATATATATACCACTAAAGTACTACGCACTTTATATATATATAAACTACCACAATATATAACCTCCAAGCACAAAAATCCTACAGCAAAACCAGACTACTATGCTTTACCTATATATATATATATATATCACCGTATACACTTGCATATATATTGTATTTTAAGATCATATTTATTATGAAATTTACATAAACTTAGTTTATTAAAATTTACTTTTAAAACCAAACAGCTATAACATATACACTACATACCGATCTTGAATCAGATTAATATATACAACACACATACATATTTTATTCAAAATTAATACTAAAATCCAATACAACTTTCAACAATATGATATACACACATAAGAATCAATACTATATACAGAACACAGATCTTATACAACTTATATAGCTTTAGATCACAAAATCTGGAGAAATAATTTATCATAGTTTTAAAAATATATAGTATAAGTTATATATACGTATGTCCAAAGTATAACATACCTATATCTTATGTTTACGCAAACGAGGAGCTCGGCTGTGGTTCAGAGGCTTGGGCTGCACGACGTGAAGAAAAGAAGGAGAATGAAGGAACGAAAATGGGTAGGCGTGAAGAAAAGAAGGAGAATGAAGGAGCAGGTAAAAGAATAGGTGGGGAGAGGAATGGGCATTGAACGGTTAACATATGTATATTATTTATTTCACGAAACCAAAACAAGTTGGAACCGTGGGAATGACAACAGACGTGCACAAGAATTGAAGGAAAATAAAAAAGTTGGCAATTGGTTGTCTCGGGAACACAAAAGACACAAGGAAACAACGGCTCAATGGATACCGATACGAACAACCGTTTTGCGGATTCCGCCAAGCACCGAAACCCTAAACACAGAAATGAATATACCACAGAGATCAGCATGACAGGACGATCAAAACGGTATATAGATATCCATGGTAGGATCATCCTATCAAAAGTCGATATCCGGTACCGAAAATGCTGCTACTCTGCCAGAAATAAGATAAACGGAGCAATAACAGTCCAAATTTGGAGAAACGAAATATGACGTCTCACTCAGAAGATGCTTTACAAATTTATTGTGTAAAAATATTCAAGTTTGAAAACTATTTTATTATCATTTAATATTAACTGATTTGTATTGAAATAAAATTACACAATAAAATAAACTTCCATATTATAAATTGAAAATTTACCATTTGTTATATTTAAATAGACGTAATCCAAATATCAAATTTATATTTCAAAATTTAATTATTTAAAATTTCACAAAAATTCAATTAATTATATAAATAATACAAATATTTTTTTTTACAATTTACGAGTCGTTACACTCTCCCCCACTCAAAACTTTTCGTCCCCGAAAAGGAAGGAGGTAGGATAATAGAAACAACCAAAAGAAAAATAGATTGAAAAACAAAGTAAACAATTTATTTAAACCATATAAATTTCAATTCAAATTAATTTATATTCAATAATCAATTTTTAAATTCAAGGCATTCCATTAAGTTGATTTTATCTCAATTTATTAATATTTGCCACAAAAGGTTTCTTTCCAAATAGAATTTTATTTAATTTGTCTCATTTAATATTCAATCAACTTATTATTCTATTTATTTCGACTAACATTTTTATAATTAAAATTTAAGGGTATAACATTTATTATAACCACTCAGATTTTATTTTTAAAAACATTTTATATTGTATATTATCCAATTACATATTCAACTTCTGAATAATTTAGGTAAGTTTTATTAGAATGAAATTGAGTATTTTATAAGTAAAATTTTCCCAACTAAATTATTTAAAATTTAATATTTATTCAAAATTTTGGCTTCATTTTATATTTAAAATCACCTTTAACATAAATTTAAGAATTTGATTCCCGATTATCTTCAAACCATTTATATATATATATACCATATATACCAAATCAAATCTAAATTTAAAATAATATACATATATATATATAAGTCAAATCATACTTAAGAAATTCAAATCAAATTAATTTCTAAAACAAAAGTGTAGCAAAGCTACTGAATGGTCTCTCCCCTTCGAAACTCGAAAATGAATGTCGATGATGCGGCCGCCATCACCGAAATTATTTTCCAGCGACAAAAGAGGAGAGCACTGATTTCAACATTTTAAAATTCTTTGAAACGATTTCTATTTGAAAATACTTTAAATAATATACATTTTAAAACTTTAAAACCCGAGTGTGAAATCATCAGAAATTAAATTCTCAAATTCCTGATTTAAATTCATTTCAATTCCAAATCAATTTATAAACCATGTTTATAATTCATTTATAGAACAATAAATGATAATCAAATATTATCATTTCAAACAACCAATTTAACTAACTTATTAAATTCTAGAAAATTTTACTTATATATATAATAAATTCATACAAATTTATTTCATTTACTAAATTTGAAAACAATATTGTGTCAGTTTGCTCTGCTAAAGTGTTTTGGAAATCCTATCGATATCGCTGATCAGACGAATCGATCGAAAACCCAAATCGACATCAACAACTCAAACAACACAATATATAAAACAATTTAATATTAATTACAAATACACTCCCTCACTCGATGATACAAGAAGGGATTTTAAAACAGGAATAGGGATTCAAATTAGAGGGATCCTAACCAAAAGAATTCAACTAGAAGATAGGCTCGAGACGAAGGTAAGAAAATTAAATAACAAAATAGATAAGATGGATAGACTTATATAAATCGCGGGTGATATTAATCGGTCAACCGAGACTTCAAGAATAAGATTGATGCAGAATTCTAGAGGCAAATCGACATCTGATCGATAGAATTCCGGAATAACAAAAGAAGTAGCATCGTAAACCGGGGACATAGAAATCTCCGGTGAATCGATGCTTATTGTAAAGGAGTTTCACTCTTTTACAAATCATTCAGTGGAGCTATGGGGTGCTCCAGAATTAGAAGAATACGAATAGGGAGAGACAAGAATGGATTTTGGAACCGAGGGGAACGTTCCAAAATTTAAAGGAAATCGAGTCAAAGGGGAAGGGATTCAAGCTCAAATGAAAGTGATTCTGTAATTAAATTTACTCTATATATTGAGTTTTGCCAAAAACCAAAGCTCTGATACCAACTGTAACATCCTGAAATTTTCAACCATTCGCATCCATACATGTCGGAATTGAATTGCTCAAAATATCAGATTGTTAATTTAAATTTGGCAAAACTGAGCATATATAGTAAATAAATAATCACAAAATCACAGACATAGAGTAATATAACAATAATGCAGTGGAAACAAAAGAATAGTTGTTCATGAAGCTACTATATATATAACAGAGTTAAATAAGATACAACAGAGGTCTCAAATACATAGATGTCTCAATACAATAGTCAAATACAAAATATGAATACATCACTAGAATCAACTGAACAACTGAAAGCTGGATAGATAGCTGGATCTCCAAGCGAAGCTCCAACTCCAAAGGTGAGTCTCGAACACTAAACCACTCAGTCTGACCCGAGCGTAAAGCAAAACAAAAAACACTCGAGTCAAGATTAACATTCTTATATCAATAAATCCAACTCAAGTGAAATATCAACTGAAATACAAGTAACTTAAAGGATGTTTGGGATAACCATCCTCTAAGGATCCGTTAAACTATCTACTATGTAGTAATATACGCTATTATAATAATGTCTACAGTAAAGTATACTATTTAAAAATAGCGTTAAGACTTTACATTTTCCACCTTAACACATTTTTAGGTGTGCCAATAGTCTATACAGTACCGTAATACCCCGTAAACTGGAGCTACCAGAGGATACTCCATAGGTACGACATAAATCAAACTCGTAGTAAGGCATGCTATGGTAGGTGACACGGCACAACTAGGCAATGCCAGGGTAGATATACCAATTACACTTCCGGGCCGGTGGTAACGTAGAGCCGCAGCAATCGCCCACCTCGAGCCACACTCTCGAATCAAGAGTGCGCACCAAATCAATCACAAAGTAATAGAATGGCATACAATGGAGTGTGTCCGATCAGAGGTGCTACCTCATTAGCCCGTCGATTGCTCCTGTTTTAGCCACCTTATGCCAACTCACGGGAGCTGGGTCCACGTAGGAACAGAAATGGGTAGGCGTGAAGAAAAGAAGGAGAATGAAGGAGCAGGTAAAAGAATAAGTGGGGAGAGGAATGGGCATTGAACGGTTAACATATGTATATTATTTATTTCACGAAACCAAAACAAGTTGGAACCGTGGGAATGACAACAGGCGTGCACAAGAATTGAAGGAAAATAAAATAGCTGGCTATTGGTTGTCTCGGGAACACAAAAGACACAAGGAAACAACGGCTCAATGGATACCGATATGGACAACCGTTTTGCGGATTCCGCCACGCACCGAAACCCTAAACACAGAAATGAATATACCGCTGAGATCAGCATGACGGGACGATCAAAACGGTATATAAATATCCGTGGTACGATCATCCTATCAAAAGTTGATATCCGGTACCGAAAATGCTGCTACTCTGCCAGAAATAAGATAAACGGAGCAATAACAGTCCAAATTTGGAGAAACGAAATATGACGTCTCACTCAGAAGATGCTTTACAAATTTATTGTGTAAAAATATTCAAGTTTGAAAACTATTTTATTATCATTTAATATTAACTGATTTGAATTGAAATAAAATTACACAATAAAATAAACTTCCATAATATAAATTGAAAATTTACCATTTGTTATATTTAAATAGACGTAATCCAAATATCAAATTTATATTTCAAAATTTAATTATTTAAAATTTCACAAAAATTCAATTAATTATATAAATAAAACAAATATTTTTTTTTATAGAATTTACGGGTTGTTACGATATTTGAAAACCTTTTTAAAATAATATGGAAAGTACCACTGTAGTATCAACCATGGATCCATGGCTCAATGTTTACGTCTCTATCCCAGAAAAATCCAAAACTTAACTGCAGGCACTCACTGCCTCCGATTACGCCATGAAAGTATACCATTACTTTCCGAAACTTTATTTAATAATTTTTTTCTCAAAATTAACTCTTTCAAAATTTCTATATAAATTTCCAAGTTAAATTTAGGCAAATACTCTTTGAAATAATAGTTATTATATAATATTAATATTGACTAGTTTATCCTTTAAAATAATAATATTGATTAATTCTTAAACAATAATTAACTTACTATAAACTAGCTTAATTAATAATGAAATATACTTAAAACAATTTAAAACAACCAAATAATTAATTTTTCTGGAATATTCTTAAACACTTTTTAAATTACCTAGTTAATAATTAAAATCCTCCTTTTTAAAACAAACTTAACTTCTCAGGAAAATACATTTTCCAATTCCAATATAACCAGTCTAACATTTATAAATCTCTCTCGATTTATTCCCAATGTGATTTACGTCCCAATTCCGTAATCCCCTTTTCATATTTCTAAAAATAAATTTACCGTTTATTTTTAAGCCGATTTACCCATCTCCTTATAAATCCTCACCATGAATTTATAACTTCCATTTATCCACCGATAATCACTTTACTTTATTTATAAACCTTGTTTATAAATTCCATAGTCTCATTTCCTGTTTATAACAGTTTCACAATACTTAATCGATTTCTAAATTGAATCCCATTTTTAAACCATTTCCTTAAAAAAACAACTATATTCCAAACCCACTAAATTCCAATTTCACTCCCATAATTTATATTCTTATTTAATATCTAGTATAACCATTTTATATTTTATTTCCAAAATTTCCTTTTTATTTTTTTCCAAACTATTTTAAATCTTGATTTTTAAAACAAATCCTTTTCACTTAAACCAATATTGCTTAAGTTTTATTATTTAAAAGCCTTTTATTTACATTATTCCAAACTCTCTTTTTATAATATTCCAAAATCTCTATTTACAATATTCTAAAATTATTAAATACAAATTTGAATCAAACTATTTACTTTTCCCAAAATTCATTTCTTTTAATTAATCCAAATTTCACTATAAATATTTTTACTTCCAATTTTCTTTTTAATTCAATATACATATTTATGGTATTTTAAAATACCAAAATCTGAACCAGTAATACCATAGCACCAAATAAATTCAAATCACGCTATATTCTATCACAGATTATTCAACATATCATATCACTGAATATGAAAATAGTTTCAACATTTTTGAGGAATCCAGTTGGATCCCTCCAACCCGTTTCCTTGCATCCAAAGATGTTAATACAATATAAAAATATCAATCCCGCTTCAAGGGGGATATCGCGGTATATAGGGTCATCCGCTATTATGCCAAACACATAGGGTCTCATCCGCTATATATATGCGGGAACATCAATCACTCCAATATATATACTACTATATATATATTTTCACATTCAACTGATAAAAATATATCAACAACCAATCAATCAATAATTAATTTTAACTATTTAAAATTAATTGCGGTAAATCCAAAATTGAGTGAGATTAACTCACATTGATTTTTAATGTCGCTTTCGCGTCCCGTTCTGATTAATTTGAACGTTTTTGAATTTATCTGAAAATTTCAGAAGCTCCAAATTCATCCAAACCATTTCCTATGCGTAGATGATGACATCACGATCCCAACGTAACTTGAATCGTCCGAATCGGACCTCGTATGCATGAGATACGCATTTTATAAGTTTGAATGTGATTTATATAAACAAATTCTTTTATTTATATATATATAAAAGAAGCCAATACCCCATAACCCGGCCTGCTTGCTACAGTGCCTTCTCCCCCTTTTCTTTTCAATTTCGAATGCCTGTGGCCACCATGTTTGTGCATGCCCCTTTCTCGTGTCAGTGACACACCCACTCCTCTCGCCTACAACCAAACCTCCACCGCCAAACCATTCGCCAGCTTCCCACGACCATGCCCCAAGCCTTCGATTCACCGGACGTCGCCCAAATCATATTGCGACAGCACCCATTGCCATGTCGACCACCACCAGGTCGCACCCCACAAACCGCAACCGTATGCCACGAAACCCCACCAAAAGCCGCGCCTCCACATGCTCAATCTGATTCCTCGCTCGAACCCCCATATCGTCGCTCGAACCACGAGAGACGGCAAGCCCTAGATGCTCTGGCCCATCACTGTCGAATACGAACTCGTGCCGCACCTTACAATAACCATACCAGATTGAAGAGAATTGAAAAGCATGAATTTTCAAACTTGTTTGGTGATTTTTCATTAAGTATTTGAGGAGAAATTTTTTTTTTGAAGTTCTGCCATTTTTTTCCTTGCTTTCTCTTTACTGTACAGTTGCATGATGATGCAATGAAGAAGGACGTGATCTAATAAGGAAGGAAACGTGTTTGAATGGATGTACAGTGTTTTGAGGTGATGAAAAAAAACATCAATTATATATATATATATATATATTATTTAAATTACAAAACGTCTCGATTTCGTAGCCTAAAATCTCGACCTTCTATCGAGGCATGCCGCTAGTCATTTATAATGTTATATCCCTATTCCGAACGCAATGAAAAAGGTTTTGAGTCCAAATTCGATCGTATGGAGAAGATAGCTTTCTGGACCCAATTATTATATTGAATTTTCGATATAAATTTCAGCGCGTTTATACCCCGTACGGCCAAACGATAATTCCAAACACTACGAAATTTGAAATCCGATAATAATATACTATTATGAATCCAATGGAACTGGTTTCGTCAAATTCTGAGACTGTGCCTCGGAAGGCTATTTTTAAATGTAAATTTAAACGATATATTTTTAAAACTGAACAAATCAATTTAAAATTCAGTTTAAAAAGATTTTATTATCTTCAATATTATTAATATAATTTTATAAGCCTTTAAATTATTTTTATCAAGCTTAAAACTCAAGATTCACTAATTTACCCAATATTCGATTATTAAATTAAATAACTAAATTATCCAATAAATCATTTTATTTGAAATTCAAGTTAAAAATCAACTTTTAAATATTTAAAATCAATTAAATATTCCAATTTCAAATAACCAAAATTATGGATCGTTACATAAAATGGAAGTGTGATGGCCCGGACTCTCCTATCTTTCGGAGGTCTTTCTCTAGTCCTGGACACTCCTATCTTTCGCTCCACCCTCCTTGATAGGTTAATTTCTATATGCTTAGTTAAAGTTTTAAAACTAGCTCAGCTAAGTCCAACGTTGGTGCCGCTCATCACTTTCTAGGCTCCTGCCGAAGCCGCTCCTTTGGCCTTGCCGAGACCTATAGATGCTATAGTTTTCACGTTCTCCATCTTCTATCCTTTATTCTTATTCTTACTGTCAATTTAAAAAATGATTTTAACATAAAAAGTTTAAAACGACTTTTTTTATTTTTGTTTCCCTTTTTTGAATATATCTATTTTAAGGATCATTATCTAATATTGTTATACTGCTCCACACACAAGCCTTAATACCGTCCTAGGAAAAATTACTTAGCTCTAAATTTAAAGAACAATATGACCATCACACTAGATCAAGTAGTGGTTGTTGAATGCAAGCCGAGAGATGAAGAGTGGAGGAGGAGGCTCGAAGAGAGAGGAAAGGCCACCAATGGTGGATCTAGGCACAAGCCTTCCACGTGGCAGGAGATGGAGAGGCTTTTAGATGAATACAATGGGTGCTGGGATTACGACATTAGTGATTTTGTTAGCAAAATTGTGGTTGATACAACCACTAAAGAGCATGATGCAAGTGATATGGTAAATATGGTAATCGAGTTCATCAAATCTAAAGTTGGAGTTCCCGTCATATAAATCTAAAGTTGGTGATCGAATTAATGCTTTGTAATTTTAGATATTATTTTCACTTTCATTTGTAAACTGGTATCAATATATTGCAAAAATGATACCCACTGTTTGTTTGATTGGAGTTGATGATTTGTGATTTTAGAAATTGTTTTCACTGTCATTTTTAACAAAAATGATACCAATATATTGCAAAAATGATACTCACGGTTTGTTTTATTGGAGTTGATGCTTTGTAATTTTAGAAATTGTGTTCACTATTATTTGCAGCTAAACTGATACCAAAGTATTGCAAAAATGATACTCACGGGCTGTTTGATTGAAGTTTATGCTTTTTAATTTTAGAAATTATTTTCACTTTTTTTGAAATGGTACTTAGATACAACATGTCACTGAGACAACAAATCACATATCACTTGTCAATAAATGTTCGAATCACGCTACGCAAGCTTCGAACTTGTGACTTCTCGCATCAAAGTCGAATCACTTAACCACTGGGACAATGGTATTTGTCAATTATTTTCACTGTTATTTCTAACAAAGCTAATACCAAAATATTGCACAAAGGATATACACTGTCTATTTGATTAGAGTTGATACATTGTAATTTTAGAAATTATTTTCACTATCACATATAACAAAACTAATAAAAATATATTACAAAAACGATACCACCGTTTGTTTGGTTGGAGTTGATGCTTTGTAATTTTAGAAATTGTTTTCACTATCATTTGTAACAAAATTGATACCAGTATATTGCAAAAATGATACCCACTGTTTGTTTGATTGGAGTTGATGCTTTATAATTTTAGAAATTGTTTTCACTATCATATATAACAAAACTAATAGCAATGTATTGCAAAAATGATACCATCATCTATTTGATTGGAGTTGATGCTTTGTAATTTTAGAAATTGTTTTCAGTATCATTTGTAAAAAAAACTGATACCAATATATTGCAAAAATGATACTTGCTGTTTGTTTGATTGGAGTTGATGCTTTGTAATTTTAGAAATTGTTTTCACTATGATTTGCAACAAAACTGATACTAAAGTATTGCGAAAATGATACCCACTGTTTGTTTGATTGGAGTTGATGCTTTGTAATTTTAGAAATTGTTTTCACTATCATTTGTAAAAAAACTAATACCAATATATTGCAAAAATGATACTTGCTATTTGTTTGATTGGAGTTGATGCTTTGTAATTTTAGAAATTGTTTTCACTATAATTTGCAAGAAAACTGATACTAAAGTATTGCAAAAATGATACCCACTGTTTGTTTGATTGGAGTTGATGCTTTGTAATTTTAGAAATTATTTTCACTGTCATTTGTAACAAAACTGATACTAATATATTGCAAAAATGAAATCCACTATTTGTTTGATTGGAATTGATGCATTGTAATTTTAGAAATTATTTTCACTATCATTTGTAACAAAACTGATACCAATATATTCAAAAAATGATACCCACTATCTGTTTGATAGGAGTTGATGCTTTGTAATTTTAAAAATTATTTTCATTGTCGTTTGCAATAAAACTGATACCAAAGTATTGCAAAAATGATACCCACTTTATGTTAGATTGAAGTTGATGCTTTGTAATTTTAGAAAAAAAATCCACTATCATTTGTAACAAAACGGATACCAATATATTGCAAAAATGATATCCACTTTCCTTTGGTTTCTTTTAGCACTGACACTAGCTCATTTATTATCTTTTTCTCAACGTTTTCTTTTTGCATGATAGTGTAGAAAAACCAGCTGAGAGCCACTAATGAAGTGTCCCTCCTTGCTAGTACAAAATTCAGTGCTATCCACTACAATGTTGATGTTACTCAAAAAATTCACCTTCCGCCTAAGTCAGAAGGTCTTTAAGCAAAGGATGAAAAGAAAGGAGTTTAGGTCAGACCTTCCAAAGAAGTTGAAGGGATGCAGTCGACAATATGAATAAATTCAAGACCTTTCGGAGGGGACGGAGGGTTTCATATCGCAGTATTGAAGAAGCTCGTACCTACCAAAGAAGAAAAAGAAGCAGGGCAAGGGCATACGACTCTATAACAACCTTTCCAAAAGCATAATAAACCTTTCGGGCCGGTTGGAACACCTACTAAATACCTTTCAACGGTGTCGAAAGGTTTATGATAAAGGCAACATTCATAAATCAGCAAAGAATGAAAGACAACCTTTTGACAATATTCAAGGAAATCATGGATCTCGTCAGCATTCAAGTAAAAAGCAACCTTCCGACAAGGTCGAAGCACTACAAGAAATTTGATTTTTAGTGGCACACAAAAAATGCTACAAAAATTTTTGGTGCCGTTTTGATAAACGCCGCTAGAAAACATGCGACTAAAAATCCATGCTTTTTTGTTGCATTTATTTTAACGCCACTATAAATGAATTTTTGGCAGCGTTTTTTAAACGTTACTAAAGATCTTTTTTACAGCGTTTAAGAAACGCCACTGAAAAGGTGTCGTTTACTATCTTATTTTTTTGTTGCACTTATTATTATTTTTTGCACTGTTTTTTGAATGCCACGGAGATTATTTGAGTTACTATAATTGCCAATTCAATTACTTCAAAACTTATACAATAACGTAATATATAAACACATACACATTCAAAAATAACACATTCAATGAACCACAATAACACAAACAAAAGCAATTACATAATCACCACTATATCATAACATTAGTGTCAAGACAAAAGGTTAACCATACGTTTACACAACCAAACTACCATAAACAGTTTCATAATAGTACATGCAGCTAAAGTAGTGCTGCTACCATACATACTAGTTTCATAATAGTTTCATAACAGTTTTAATCAACCTAACTACATACATGTGCTGCTACCATACCAAAAACCAGTGCTGCTGCTTGAATTCTTCACAAACGTTTATCTACCTGTAAACAATAATAATCATGTTACTAAATATTTGTGAGGTGAAGGTATCAAAGATCAAAAATGGACAAATATAGAAGTCCTTAGACTATAATACTTCAAACAAATATGCCTCTGCATATTAACCACTGATGTGAGCACATTGTAATCGTCCAACAACTTTTACATCATATTTGTGAAGTCAATGCACTAGACTTGCACATTAGCAGATGAACTTATGACAAAGATAAATGTCTTTATCATGTGGCAGATTGTGACCATTCGGTGCTTAAGTGTAGAATGATATTTAACTAACTACTAGGGGTTTAGATATGTTAAAGAATGAACGTGTGTTCGCCTTAGTTGTAGCGAGCAACGCGACCCTGTTGGCTCATAGCACCTACAGTTGGGGCAACGCAGTTTCACTGTGTTGGTGGATGTTGAATTCAAGTTGGTAGTTAATTTACCAAAGTATTGCATTATTGCTAGAACAATATGTTGTTGATAATGTGATAGCTTATCAAGCTACGCAGTGAGTACACTGAAGGTGTTAAAACTGGTTCTATTACATCAACTAGGGATATACTTTTCTACCAAAGTTGTACCAGGCTCCAGTAACCTTTATTAGTACACGGTGAATGTGTTAA
Organism: Allium fistulosum; assembly: GCA_030737815.1. Taxonomy (NCBI): domain Eukaryota; kingdom Viridiplantae; phylum Streptophyta; class Magnoliopsida; order Asparagales; family Amaryllidaceae; genus Allium; species Allium fistulosum. The sequence goes on from CM060902.1 coordinate 977,059,987, forward strand.
AATTGGTTATATAAATTCAACACTTCAGCCACACAAACTCTGTTCCATCCACTACCAACAGCCACCACAACATATCCCACGACTCAAAGAACTACATCACCTGCTCTTCCCCAATCACAACCACGCATCCTCGACTTGGCAACTAACCTACAATCAAAACTCCTTCGCATTCACCTCCGGCTACCACAACTTCTTATCACAACAAACTGCCCCTGCCATCAACTTACAATCAGCAGCTCGCACCACTGCAATCCCTTCATTGCCACTAAACTCTTACAAACCAAACTCCTTACCACAACAAACATTCCACAAAATCTCCAACAATAGCCACCAGCCTAACCAACCTCTTTCATACACTTCCCATACGACAACCATCCTCTTCAACCATGCACTCCATTCAAAACAGCAAGTTCACCTGATAACATCCCCATTTCCTTCCTTCATTCCCTCTACCTGTACACTACTTGTTCACACCAACTTCTAACACAACACAGTCAACTTCTCCACCAAAACTTCCTCACAATCATATTTGATACAAACTTCCGACCATACCCACAACTCGTCCTACAACACAACCAAAAAAAATTATAAACTTAGTTGACTTATATCAAACTATAGACTATTATTGTTATTGTAATGTTATTATTATTATAACTTTAGTTAATTTTTTATCAAACTTAGTTTATTATTGTTGTTGTTATTGTTGTTTGACTTACATCAAACTACAGACTATAATTTTTATTGTTGTTATTATTATTATTATATTATTATAAACTTAGTTAATTTTTTTATCAAACTTAGTATATTATTATTATTGTTTTTATTATTATTATTATTACTATTATTATTATTATAAACTTAGTTAATTTTTTACCAAAATAGTTTATTATTATTATATTATAATACTTTAATATAAGGTTAAAAATACGACAGTGAGTTTAAGTTCAAATTTACCATTGCCATCGTCACAATATTAAGAGTCACACCATGCCCTTCAAATCCCCAAAAATGTCTAGTGCCTGTAAATTATGATTGTACTTCATCGGCTATGCATATGCCATTAGCTAGCTTTATACTTTTATACACAGCAAGCAAGTAACCTGGAGCTAATATCGATATTCCACCCACTCCCTATGACATATAGATGGTTTCAAACAAACATAAAGAAACAAAACTAGCAAATTCAAAACATATCAGAAATTAGAATTACTATACTTGCATAGCTTCAGCATCCCTGTCGGTTATAGTAATAATATATACCCAATTCTGATGTCGCATCTCTATCGAATGCAAATTAACTCGACGTTTGACCCATTTCATACCCAGCCCTTGCCCTTCTCATACCTGACCCATTTCTAGAACACAATTAGGTAAAGAACCATTATAAAAGTACAGTTTATTTTATATTTTAATCTATATCATATCAGATAATATGATTTGTTTGCTTACTATAGTTGTGCTTGAATGTCGATTTGAACTTATGGAGGAGCAAGGGCTGGGGACTCAACAAAGTGAAGATTCATATCACTGCCCAAGACATACATGAAAAATTATCAAGAAAAGAAAGTAATATACTAATGTTGCAAATATAAAATAAATGCTATATATATATATATTCATGTAGTTGTGGCATTTAGAAAATATAATGCTCTTACCCAGCAAGTTTTCTAGCAAAATAGAGGTAGGGTTTCTCAAAATTGTAGTTGCTTTTAGCAGAGATCTCATAATATTGAAGGTTCTTCTTTCTATGGAATGTGACCATCTTTGCTTTCACTTGTCTGTTCTTCACGTCAACCTTGTTGCTACAGAGAACAATAGGGGTATTCTCGCAGACCCTGTACAATAATAGTATAAAAGGATTATATTGTGAATTGAACTGAAATTGCCTGCTTGTTATAGTAACAAAGAATCTATTTTCAACTAGATATCAAGTTGAATTTCAAAATATTACCTGCACAGATCCCTATGCCATGTAGGAACATTCTTGTAGGTAAGTCGGGCAGTGACATCAAACATAATGATTGCACAATGTCTTTACTAATATCTTGCATCAACTTATCTGCCAGTAAAATTAAACTGGCTTAACATCTGAATAGAAAACAAGTATGAGTGAAATATAATGTATGGTGTTGATACATACCTCTTTCAACATATTATCAAATACTTTGCCAACCTTAGTTACAAGTTCTTGAGGAATTTATCGGCCATCGATACCAAAAAGAGCATAGCTACATGCATGAATTAAAATTTAACATTAAGCATACCTATTCGCGTATTTAAATGAATATAATTTCTTTATGTAATAACATAGCCACATACTTGGCAAATGTTAACTGTTTTAATTTAGTAATATGGGCACTACTCCCCATCCAGCACCACTCGACAAGAAGCTTCGGCTTCTGTATTAACTACGTGACTGGTTATGAATGAATTGAGTGATTAAATTAGTTATAGTTATTAAATTTATTGAAGCACAAAAGCGAAAAAGAAAATTAACAAATAGAGAACTATTTAGAGACTGCCAATATTGAGTAATTTCGTAATGGATTTCAGAGACTTAACTACAGTCATGATTTGTTTGCTGAGAGCAGCAATGATGGTAGAAAGTGGATCAGCAACAGCTTCTTTTCTTATATGGTCAACTGAACTAGACAGATTCACAATAGGATACCTCTCAAAGGCCTTAGCTTCCTCAAGGTACGCGTTCATTCATGCAGTGGCAAACACACGTCGGTTTTCAAAATCTCCTCTTGCAGTGAAACGTTGTAGAGAGTGCGAAGTCTCTGTAGATAGTGCGTAAGGCCGACCAGACTTTTGATAGGTGTCTTGGTTTATCGTATAATCGAAAATTATTGTAGTTGTGATATATGCATAACTATCAATGCACTATGTTTGTTAAGAACAGTGTTCTTAAGCTCCTCCTGCATCTTAGTGAGTTCCTCTCGTGCTTGGCTTAGCTTCCTGTCATCACTCAACTGTCTTTATTTTCTTATCGTCCTTGCCACTCTTAGACGTTTCAATTCAACAATCACCTCATCCTTCTCCTTCTCGACAAAAAACTTTGTTCGATTGATGGTTGCAAGTATAGGAGGGGCATTCAAAACTTTTCCCTTCGACCCGCACACATATTTTTATCATTGGTTCCTCTTGATTACTTTGCTAACATTCAAGTGACCATCATCAAAAAATATAAACAAGTAGAAAAATGAGAGCATTATCATACTTATATGTGAGGGAAACTCGAAGAACGTCCATCCTAATGCGAGCAGTGGCATTGGGAAGAAGAAGTTCTAGCATGACCTTACGAACCTCTCCAAAGGAAACCGTCATGGAGCCTCCAACAATTAGGTCTTTAGGCCTTGGGTAGTAGCCAGTGTTCGCATTCTCAATCACCGTTGGTTTGAGGTCTGGCATAGTGAGTGGTGTCACAGTCAATGTCAGATCCTCAACAACCAGAGTCAAAACCCCTGACAAACACTACGAAAATGCAAGGCCCAAGTTTCTTGTGTTTTGAATATCAAAGTAAGTTCCTCCCTAGCTACCTTTTGCAATGTTATTCAACACCTACTACATAGATGTTTATTAGGTTTGACCAGTAGCAGTATACTAGGATGTATATGTTACAGTAGCATAAGCTATGTGAAAAGATTAGTTATTGTTGAACTAATCGTTGGGTCTTGGCCTTTGCTAAAACCAAATGTGAATTCAGGCACCTCTTTCATTTCAAGTGTGGAAATATCGTCAGTCAGCTTCACTATCGAACATAACCATGATTGTAGGTGTATGACCTTCAGTGTATCTACATGCCTTGACTACTTCCAGGGCCATAAAAACTCCAGCAACAATGTCCGTTGAACCGCCAGCAATTAAAATGTTCATTCTCCTAGGCTATTATCTGTAAAAGATAATAACAAACCCATCTTCCATCATTATGTATATATATTTCCTTAGCATTCTATTATCTAACATGTACTATCTAACATGGTATAAAGATTTATATGAGAGTGGGATTATGGAAAGACAAATCGTCCATCTGCCACTAAACTCAACCAAGTTGATTAATTGTATGTTGTAGAAATGGTTACTATTGTTTGAAAAATATTAAAAAAAATTGACATAAAATTAATAAATAAATTGACGGGTCATAAGTAAGAAAAACTTGTTTATGACTTGCTTCTTCTTTTACTGCTGAATTTTATCACTAATTCCAACTTACTTATCCGAACAATTCTACTTTCTATATTCATTTAAATTGACATAAAGTTGCAACCTACAACTATTTTTAAGTAGTTAAAAAAGAAGCTGCCCAAAAGTGATCACTAAGTGTAAGTAAAATTGAACTCCGCTTTAGCAAAACAGCCTATTACTTTTCAGACACAGTCAAATTATCTTAACTAGGTCATGAAATTATCATGAACTCCTAGTATAGTGATTTATATTTGATACATTCTTGCCAAAAAAATCACAAGTAAAGAGGCTAATCTTAAGTTTACTTGCCTTTTAATCACTCCCCAAGTTCATTCAACCAGTAAGCATTTCTCTTAGTTTTACATGAAACTATAGTAGTTTTATCAAAATTTTCATGGATTGCAAGATCACTGATACTGCTAAATAAATAACTATTTAGTACATATTAAAAACCTTTCAAGAGTTCCTTTGTTGAACTAGTTCTTCCTTTTCTCTGTTTCAAGGTTAATCAGGGAACTGATTGATCAACCTATTCCTCCACAACGGTCAAATGCATCAGAAATGGTTTTAAGAATCCAGATGTGATATTCTCAGTTTTACTACCTCCAGAAATGAACAATTTGCACCTACCAAAATTCAATCTTTCTATAAATTTTACTACCAAATATATTGAAAGTGAATGTAGCCAACATAATGAAAACTTCATCAACTCCTATCGTCTTCATTACTAAGACTAAGTTAAGAATATTCTTGCAATTCACTTTCATTACTTTAAACAAGCACAATTTAACGTAGCATAGCTCAAATTACAAAAAATGTAAATGGAAAACAAAACTGGACTTTATTTCAAAATTAATCAATTTTACCTTGATTTTCGGGGAGACAACTGAAACTGAGCAAAATCGAGCATAATATCCAAATCCATCCTCTCCACCTAAACAATTTCCACAAAGTCCTCCAGAACTACCAGCTCAAATTTGCACCCAATCAAAATACCTTATCAAACCCTACAAGCGAATTTACAAAAAGAAAAATATCTACACACAATGCAGAAGTAATCATAAAGGTCGATTACCACTCTGATTCAGTCTTACAATGAAAAAAGAAAAAAGAAAAGAATAGTTCGAATAATTTTAGGAACAGTTGAGCATATTGAGTTTGGTGAAACCTAATTTAAGTGAATACATATATAGTTTGGTGAAGCCTTAATTTTAGGAACAGCTGAGCATTACAAATTTGCGCCTTCTAATCGCTGAATTTTTGCGCCTTCTAATCAACATAACATATTGAGTTTGGTGAAACCTAATTTAAGTGAATACATATATAGTTTGGTGAAGCCTAATTTTAGGAACAGCTGAGCATTACAAATTTGGATTTGGGAACGTATTTGATTTAGGGTTGCTTATTTTGGGGGAAAGAGTTGAATTTTTCTAAGTAGTAGAGGAATAACAAGGCGGTAATCTTTTGGGTTACGTTTATTTAGGCAAATGTGGAACTTTTTTATAAAGGCGGGAAGTGAAATATTTTTTGTTACATTTATATAATAAAGTGAAATATTATTAGTTGCATTTACATTCAAATGCCACCAATTTTTGCAACCAAAAGCTGATTTTCTTGTAGTGAAGGGTTCGCAATAGTCAAGTAAGAGAGAAACCCTCTGACATGATTGAAGGGTTCATATATCACATAGATGACAGACCTCCCAACAAGGACAAAAGGTCCCTAAAAGCAAATAGAAGAGTAGACCCTTCGGCAACGCTCAAAAATCCACGATGGCATGCGAAAGGAAAACCTTACGACAAAGTTGAAAGGTTAGCAACTGCATATAAAAGAGGAACCCTTCGGCCCGGTTGAAGGCACGAGGTCGAAAGCAGAGCCCCTGGCATCTATAAATAAGACCCAAGGGGTCCTGTTTTAGGGGCGGAATTTTCCACATTCTAATCTTGTAACTTCTTAGTCAAAGGGTTGTAACCCTAAATTGATTGTGATTTGGGAAATTGAATAAAAAGAAAGTCTTTTCTTGGATACGCAGGGGAGTCCTTAATTCTATTAATTCCTTTATTATTTTACTTAACCTTCTGCTAGATTGAGTTGTATTTCCAGGCTTAATCAATCCGGAAGGTTCTTGTCGATGGAGATGACAGTATTCCTTTGATAGATAATCCATATATCCCTTTGAAGTTCACCATTCCTTAATCTAAACCCTTCGACCAAAAGGAGAAACTTATTTGAATCGGCACTCATAACAACCCTTCAGAATCATTAGTGTTGTGGTCAAACTCTTTGATAAGAGGTCACAATCTCTCATATTCTAACTATCTTAATGATCTTCCTAATCCAAATAAGTAGCTGCCAAACCTTTCGGCAAGGTTGACATTTATTTCACATCTATAAAGTCTACCATACCTTATCTAAGTAAAAGAAGGGTACTCACTTCAGCCTTTCGATAGGATCAAGATTACCCCCTTTTTTGAGAACAAACTAGGGAAATCCTATCTCAATCAAGAGGATAATTTCAATGGGAGGGCTTACAAAAGATCAACTAATACAAAGATCATCATATACCAAATTAACAAAGTCGAAAGGTTTCCTAAATCCTGTATCCAAGCCTTTTGACCGCATCTAAAGGACCGATTCGAGAGTTTCGAATAAGGAGAGATATAAAGATAAGTCCATAAATTCTCAATCCCTCAATACCGTTCAACTCAACCCCATCATCCAGAATAAGTTTGGGGCATTGGAAAGACATAACTGATTACCATTTTTCATTAAGTCCATCTACTCGGATTCTTTGGGGTGTTGACTATAAATTTGGTTAACATTTTGATGCTAGAAGGAGGGCTCGAACCTCCGACCTTATCGAGTTCCACACCTACTCTTCTACTTAGATAAATTTCTTAAAGCTTATAAACTCCAGTTTTTGGAACAAGAAAGGATCTATTTGGGAAAAAAGACTCACAATTCTTCTAACTGCATTTAAAGGATAAGGAATAAAATCAATGTTCGAAATAAGAGAAAGTTTCTACAAAGGAAAATCGATTCAAGGATCCACGGAACCTTTGGAAGTAAGGTCTAATTGTAATGTGGATTATAACTTGCACTTACTTGAAGAGAAAACCCTCCCGCTTCAAGCTCTACAAGTCATTAAGAGGAAAAGACAAGTTATGCCCTGTGACCTTTAAAATGGAGTATCAACCCATTCCATTAGGGATCAACCCCAATCTTTGCCTTTGAAAAGGAGAATTCGAGGAAAGAAGACCTATTTCTACAAATGAGAAGGACCATTCAGTCATATTCCCATGGGACCATCTTTGAAAAGGAAATGATAAAGGATTATGACAGTTTTGCATATAAATGGAGTAAGATTATAAATAAGGCACACCATTCAAGGGAAAACCATGAACATAAAATCCACAACCGAAGAATTGAGGATAGTAAAGGAATTACCAAGTGGAAATATAAAGATTACTAAGAAGTTTCCGACCGAAACCTTAAGATTGAAAGAAAGGCCCATGAAAGAGGATCAACGAACAATGAAAAGGAACTTACTCCTCAAGAAGAAGTACTTGAACCAAGTCACAAAAGAATTAGATGCCAGTCAAAGACGGCTCAAAATTCAAGACTTCTTAAAGAATATAATCTTACTACCTCGATCGAAGACATATATATTCGAACCAAAGAAGAACTGAATTATTGGCCTTCTCAGAAAAAGAAGCCGGGATTTGAAAGGAAACTTAAGGGATTATATTGCAACTTTCATCTAATAAATGGACATGATACATATCAATGCAAGGTGCTTGAAAAGATGGTCCTACACTTTCCGAGACAAGGAAAACTTAAACAGTCTGTAAAGGATTGAACAAGTCATGGAATAAAATTTCTACTCTCAAAATAAGAGAAGTCTACATGGTCGGGAGTAAAATTCTCCTTAAACTTGGACTACCTAAAATGGTAGGCTACCAATAATGGTAGAAATCCCTTGGTCGCGCCAAGATGGTCAGGTCAAGGTACAAAAGAGTCCCCTCTTGAAATAAGCACAAAATTGGACTAAAGAGTCCCCTCCTGAAATAGGCCAAAATAAATGGACAAAGAACACTCATGCCCGAGAAAGCAAAAGCATGCAAGACATCCTCAAAGCCTGAAGATGGCACATTCGACAAAAAGAATCAGAAAGAATTCTCTAACTTCTCTTCGTAAACATCTACCAGATGGGTATTCTGGTCTTTTATTATTAATTACCAATAATGGTATTTCGGTCTTCCTTTATTAATGGTGCACTGAACTTCTATTACTAGAAATGATATTCTGAAAATGGCATTCTGGTCTTTCGACATTAATTACCAAAAATGATATTCTGGTCTTCTATCACTTATTACCATGAATGGTATTCCGGTCTTTATTTACTTATTGCCAGGCTAGTTCCCTGGCCCTTTATTATTAATTACCAAAAATGGTATTCTAATCTTCTATTGCCTAATCCCAAGGTTGGTTTTCTGGTCTTCTAATACTTAATGGCAGGTTGGATTTCTGGTCTTCTACTAGCTATCAATACCAGATCGCGTATTTTGGACCTCTATTACTTAATTACCACATACGGCTTTCCGGACTTTTACTATTACTTCTAAATTAAAGATCCCGATATCCTATCAACAGATATGAATTTTCGTCCTTATGTTGGCTATCATCGGAAATGGTACATTGGGCTTCTATTGCTTATTACCAAGGAAAGGCATTTCGATATTCTTACGCTCCTTTTTGCTAAAACCGGCATTCTAACTCTCCATTACTTATTATCATAGGGTACCAAAAAGTGACTTTCGAATTATCTCAATATTTTCTAATACCCGAATCTAGGTTTGGTGACACCTCGTAAAACTCCATCATTAATACCAAAGCTTGGATGTCAAGAATAATGTTTATTAAAAACCCTAATCTGGGTACAAAATCTTTGGACTTCTATTCATCTCAAGTAATTTGACCCGAGTCAAAGAATATTATAAGAAGAAGATCACTGCTAAAAGAATCTCCAAATGAGAACTGCAGACTTTTTATTCTTAGATTCCATTGATAATGAGGAATGAATCAGAGAACTACCACATAATAATTTCAGACATTGATGTCCCATCAGGTTCTTTATTGAATAAATGTTAAATTTTGATAGCTATGTGCAGCTTATTACTAACTAATTTTAGGCATGCCAAACAAGTGGAAGGAGTTAAATCCACGATCATCCCTCATCATGGATAAAGATGAGATCTTAACATTTTAAATGAATTACTTTTCATACAATTGGCGAAATAATTTGCTAATCTAGGCAAATGATATGCTTAGATTAATATGTCAATTCTAAACTAACAATTAAGAATACTGTTTGCTACATGTTTCTCAGAAAAGTCAGAATGACGAAAAATCTGGGTTCACTTAATCAAGAAAGGAGTCATGAACTAAGATGGAAAGCCGAGAAGTGCATCAGTCTTCAGGAGACACGTCCAAATGAAAAGACAAATAAGGTGCAGAGAAAGGCAACAAGACATGTAGTATTTACCAAATTATAAATAATGCATTGCATTATGCTGCATAGCATTACTAAGGTATGGAAAATATATCCTATATATATTGAGATTCTTGTGACTTGATCAACTGTTCTTGCAAAACCAATAGATATTATAGGATCAGCACTCGAAACTGAGTTCCCAAATATGGATTCCAAAGATTCACATAGTGCTTAACTACCTTTTAATTTTGTTTCCAAGTCATCAATCCTCTCATAAAACTTGGTCATTCCAAGTCGAGATTGATACAGGTATCTCCACCAACGGAATGCTTTACAACTTTAGTATCCCGGTCCCCTTCCTTAAAGTTTTAACTTTGAATTCTCAATTTCCTTAGAGAATTCTTGAATAATGTAGCATTGAAAGGGATACTTTTTTTATTCTACTCCTTTGTAACAAGGTTATTAGAGAACTTAGAAATAAAAGAATCTTTGTGAAATTAACTTTGTTTGAGCTCCACTCTTAACCTATCCTTGATTATTACAAATTCCGAAACAAGGGCTTCGAAAAGTAAAACTAATCTTGCTAGAGGGAGGTCAGATATGTCTTTCGTTCTGCTAAAGATAGCTAACCAAACACACCAGACGAAATCAATAAGAATCCGTTACCAATTGTGGTAATAAGAGATTCAATCAAAATCATTACCTATTGTGGTAACAAAACAAATCATACTTGATCTGAGGCAACTTCTAGAGGAAGATCAATAAAATTCAAAATCAAACTCGATTTAAAAGAGGAATTGATGCAGTCTTATAGAGGAAGATCAATCATATATAAAAGCAAATCAGACACCATCTCTTTCTTTAATTTGCTTTTCTAAATCGGAAGTCATTTCTCTTAAACTTCAGAACGTTGACCTTAATTTATAGTATTTGCCATACCAGTTTTGCGCATCAAGATTGTCTGGAAATTGTAAGGCTAGAGTTCCTTAAGAAGAGCGTTTCTTCTCTTCTCTCTGAAGCCTATCTTTAATGGAATCAAGTCGGGCAAGGATACCCGAACTGTTAAACGCAAGTGTTAGTTGTTTTTCCTAACACAAATAGGAAAGAACATCAATACACAAAAAGAATTCTCCTCTTTAAATGATAAAGGTTTACAATTTAAGAAAATTTAAAATTACATTAGCACCATATATTACTAATTCTTATAGTTTTAAAACAACAGTTTTAGCCTTTTCAAATGACCCAGCAGATAAAGTAAGGGTAGAATCAAAAGAAGCTTTAATCCTCTCCGGGTATTAACCGGAGGAAATTGATGATAGTCTCATTTCCCAACCAGGAGGGTTAGTATGACCGTATAGCAATTTGGCGTAATAATTTTGAATTTCACTGAGTAGTTTATCCTTCTCATCTCCCATGAAGTCGAAATGAAAGTGAGGAAATCGCGTGTAAACTTCTTGTAGATCTCTAAGAAAGTAATGCTTTGCTAACTGAGATGTTCTGAAGATTAAAGACTTCTCTTTAAAATCTCTCTTTAACTTGATAAACTTGCTTTGAATTCTTAAACACTCATATTCTCGATTCCTATTAGTATAAGATTATTCTATATTGGTGATATGACTTTTACATAAATTCGAGCATAGTTTCGGTATGAACAATTTGTGATATCATCATGGACTTGAACATACTAAGCCTATTTTCCTAAGCCCTTTCTCAACCAAGTGTTTCTTTTGCCAACACTAGTTGAGGTCCATAAGAGTGAACCAAGCCTTCACTCAACCAAATTTCTCTTTCCATGCACTTTTGGGTGTTAACGAAGAAGTTCGTTATATGATGCATAAGATGTGTCTATTCACTTCGAGCACACGCATTCGTATGGGTTTATTTCAACTCATAGCTTATTATGTGAATAATATAGTAATAATGGCATGCTAGTACAAGTATTTTAGTGATTACTATATTGATTCATAAAAAACTACTATATAATTATTACATGATTAATCGCCCTACCAACCACACATCTATCCACTCCATTTTTCTTGTCGGTCTAGTTGCACTGATCCAGTTCAGAAATTGGTGACCACTTCGGCCTTGTATGCACCGACCCACATCCTTACTAATCCACATCAGTCGATCCATTGGATAAAAAGATGAATGCTCCTAGTTTTGCCAATTGATCCACTCAATTTCCCTTGCTTATCCATATCCTGGTTAGCTATAACAAAGGACTTATTTAAATATTCTTCCATCAAGCCACTCCTTCACCATTTTAGTAAACATCTTCTAAGGATTACATCAAATTTGAAGTAGTTTCCAATGGTCGAAATCCATTATCCATCAACAGTAAATCGATCTTCGACATTAATTGACAATCATACAATCACATGCATACAACATACAAACACGTCACTCTATGTGGTTAAAAATATCAATATGAATGTGAACTAACTTTATGTGTAGTTACTAATTCTGGCATTTAATATCAACATTCTAACTATCGTCCTAACATTAATAATACTGGAATCATTCATATGCATCATTTTATTAATTTTATTCATCCATGATTAATATAAACATGCAAAAACCAATATGATAACTTATAGTATTGAATGCACTCACCCATGGATAAAATTACAAGACTTTAACTTGATTGAATCATCTAAAATCAACCGCTATATGAACCAACCTCGAAAATGAACTCTTTGCTCAGTAACTCAACACTCATGGTTACATTAGATGAAACTTACAGTGTATTGTGGTATTCACGGATAATATGAATCATAGTAAGCTCATTATATGAAATTGAAGAGAATAGTGAAAACTTCTCATTACATAATCTTTCATCGCACAACTCAATGTGTCTGTCTATCCTTTGAATGAATGTTCGAATGAAATTTAGTTCCTATTGACAACAATTTCTAAACATGAAAATATATTAGAGGTTTTCTAGTCAGATCAAATCGATTTCTTTGTCATCAAATCTGTTCCTCTCTAAATCCAATTAAACCATTTTTCTTTAGTTTAATTTCCAAAATCGAATTTAATTGGTACCATTTAATATAAACAACTTAAGTTAGGTAATCAAACTAACTGTTACATAGGTTTCTCTTGGCATAGTCTCAATTTTTTTTTGAAGAAAGTTAAATTACTTTAAATTGATATTTTTTCTAAAAAATTGTTCAAATCTATTTTAAAAACCTTTTTTTTTTTGAAGTTAGAGCTTTCCAAAGTAGTTTTAAATTTAGATACACCAACATTCAAAATATTTTTGAGAAAAATATATCAACATAATTCAAAATCATGAAAAAGTAACTAAAAATTTTCAAAAATTTGAAATAAACATAGAAAACATTATTTCTATATAAAAATATCAAAATTTATGTGAAAACCACTTAAATTTTTCGGAAGGAGTCAAATTTCAAAGTAAACGTTTAAAATTGAACGTTTCAATGGTTTTAGAATAATCAATTGAATAATAAAAAAATTTAACCATTGTTTTACAAGTATTATGCAAATATTCATTATTTAATCAACTTTAATGATACATACTAAAAAAAAAAACACGTGAGGGCTCATTCTTTTTCTCATTTCAACCCGATGTAATGGATACACTCGCTCCCATTTTACTCGATTTACTTACCACGTTTCCGTCAATAACTCCGTTGAATACCAATTCTTTCCCCCCAAATTTTTTCACCACGATGACTTCCCCATTGCCTCATGATTCGCGGCAATTATCTCTATAAGAGTCGATTCCAATTTGCTTTCGGATTACATAGGATTGGTTCTGATTTCTAAGAATCGAGGTAATTCATTAATTCCTCTATTTGTTACTAAAATTCATAGAATTTCTAACCATAAAAGTTTTGCTTATCCTCTGAGTTGGTTGTTATGTTCTAAACTGAAATTCGAAAGTTGTTTTTTTGTGCAATCAATTATTTGAAGTATATATTCGTTCTGTGAATCAAAATGAGTAAAATGCTAAGCTATTGCACTACTACAACGAAACTTACTTTGCCTTGGCTTTTAGAATATACATTAAACAGTTCAATGATGTTCATGCAACCGTGCAAGTAACTCTGAAAATTTGACTTAATTGAAAACTAATGATAGGTGAAAGGATTTACCTCAAGTTTGTATATTATTTGACTTGTTTATGAGAATAACAGGTAAGTTTTGATTATAATTTTTATCTCATACTGTATTTTATTTAGATTATAGTAGTTAAAACATAAGACCGTCTTTATGTATTAACAATGTTTGATGCCTATTAAGCTGCTAATTACTAATTTTTTTGCTAAATGAGTATTATCAATAAACTATCATTTGGGTAGCCTTCCATAATCACAACAATCATCGATTTAAATGACTATACAAATTTGGCATATATTATTTTTTAGGTCTTGGCATTCAATATGTTCATTAATTTAGGAGTTCAAATATAAAATGAAAGAATAATAGTTATTAATATCTTGATTAGTTTGTAGATATATGTAAAATTTGAAGCATTTTTCTGATAAAAAATATAAATTATTGTAGTTATTCAATCAAATGTTTGCTTATTATGATATATGATATTTCTGCATATTAAACAGAAAATATTTTTGGAATCTGTTAATCAGCATATAGGATAGCATGCTAATTGATTAGGACTTTGGCAATCTATTTTACAGTTAACTATTTGTTGAAGCCAATAAAAAATATTAAGCTTTTACAGACTTCGAACTAGCGGGTCACTAATTATTATGCAATGTTTTGATTGTATTTCTTCATAATATTATCTACTAATAATAAGTTGAATATAATTAAAATTATGTTTAGTAATGTACAAAATTAGTAATGCATGCAAAAATTTCTTTTTATTGACAAGTTATACTATCTGTAGAAGAAATGTTTATAGGATAAAATTCAAATATTGACAAAAAAACTTATGTCATATTTGGTAAGTTTCAACTGCACGCATACAGAAGTTACATGTATACATTACTTCTACCTTTTCAGTTGCATGTGTACAAAAATTGAATTAGTTAATATATTAAGACTATCAATATTTTATTCTAGTCTTGTGCTTTATTGTAAGCATTAGATAATGTTCTATTGTGATAAAAAGGTGAGTTACAAAGCACATAGGACTGGTTTAAGAAATATAACATGTTTTGTTTGTGTCCAAGCGTTTACAAGCTGGAAACATGGTGGTGGATCTACAAATGAGAGTTTTTATTGTATTAAATCAACCCAGGTTGGATGCCTTTTTTGACAGTTTGATTTTTCTTTCATTTAACATGAAAGGTATATTATTTTCACAATCATTCTCACTGAGAGGATAAAAATTAATGTAATGGAATTATTTATGATAATAGACCAAATTTATGGGAACATTAAAATACAAAACTCAAGTATATTAACACTTCAATTTTTTGGTGTCGTTTCATTATTTCACTACGCAATCTTGGAAAAAATATAGATGTCCTGTTGTACTATTACAAAAGAGTTTCTATTTGTCTTTAGAAAAGAGTTTTCATTTTTCTTCTGAATTTGAAATGCATGAGGAGATGATTGCTTAAATTGATTTATTTTCTTTCATGGTCTTGCAACATACACTGAGAATGATAAGCGGATACAATGTTTACGTAAAATGGTTTATAAAAAGCTAGTTAAATCACTTTATGTTCAGATTCCAAACACAGTTTTGTGAACCATTTGCTGATTTTAGTTAAATAATGAACATAAAGCTTTATGAACCTAAGGCCAACAAGTTGTTCATAAAGATCAGGGACAGTAAAGCCAGTATTAGGAACAATATGCACAAAATATAAGCTGTTGCTTTATGTACAAATAGTATATAAAGAATTAGCTAAAATAGTTTTACGTTCAGTTTCCCACTCAACTTTCAAAAGCTTTACATTACGTGGTTCACGATGAAATAGGAACTATAAAGGCAGTATTAATAACCATACCTTTTTGGTTCATTGTGTTATTGAACTATTATGGTAAAAACTAAAACCATTTATGTAAACTTTTGGTACAAATTCTTGCTGTCGATTCCTCTTTTCTTTTCCTAATGTCAGATATGCATTCTGTTTTAATATAAATTGCATTTAATATTTATTAATGTTGAGATGAAAGTTTTTCTTGACTGATTATTTTAGTTAAAATCTATATGATATTATAAGCCACAATTTAATGATTTATGGGTATTCATATAGCTTCATCCAGATACCTCTCTATTTATTCAATACACATATACATTTTGGATTAGGAGAAAACTATGCAGTGTTAGTTTACAAGGGATTGTAATGTATGACTTACTTTGGTTGTTCCAGGCAAGGTTTTCAAAATGAGATTTAAATCATAAATCGCAAAGTTTAAATTTTAAAACGGGATTTAAATCGTAAATCGTAGGGTAAAATTTTAAATTTACACAGAAAATTTCCAGAAACTTTCATCACATGAAAGTTAGATTAATAGCCAGTTAATCAGGAATTATAATTCATGATAAGTAACAGGTTATTTAAAATCTACCAAGAACCAAAATATATTCTCAATGGGAAAAAAGAAAAATTCAGAACCAACCTGGAACCATTATTGCCAAAAATCTTATGATTGAAATCCCGATTTAGATCGGATCCCTCCATTTACAATTCGATTTACATTCCGATTAAAGCTTCATAATTAACAAATTGTTCACAAATTTGATCCATGGTTTTGGGTTGTAATGTACATGTCAATTTAAAGTGCCCACGTGTTCATGTTATAAAGAAAAGAAACTTTGTATAAACATGGAGTAGTTAGGGAAAAAAATTGTAGTCTTATGTTATAGATAGGGTTTTATTTGTGAAATTTTATGAAAAAAGGCTTTGTTATCGAGTTCTAATTTAATCAATTCACTAGATTAGTTACTTCTGCATTGTGCTAATAATTTTCTACCCTTAAGTTGTAGATAATATGATAGTTAAGATGTATTTATGTCTGCTACTGAGTTCAACCAAAAACAAATTTTGTAGCTGATGTTCCTTTTTAATTATATTTGGCGTTAGTCTTTATAAACAGTGTGTCATTGAGTACAAATGATAATTAGTTACTATGATCAAGCAGTCTATAGCAACTAATAGTTTAAGTGGTGAAGGAATTCAAGATGTTCTTCTATTACTCATACAGTGGGCACAACATACAATGGAAGGTGAGCTTATTTATCGAGATGAAGTCGACGTATGTCTACTTCACTTTTCATTTAATTATTTCATTAGTTATTCCGGACATCTTGAAGTCATTCGACATTCTTATGACATTTTACTCTAAATTTTGGTATTGTACACTACCAGTGCACTGTTCTAGAAGTAAAAGTAAATGAAGGTCTTAGAACTGCAATAGATGTGGTGCTTGTTAATGACATTCTACATAAGGGAGATCAAATAGATGTATTTTTGCAAAACCTTCTATTAATGCTGTTTGATATTTTTGATGTTAATCTTGTGTGAATATTTTCGTTTGTGTTAACATGTCAGCTAAATTTGGTTCTAAATTACAGAAGCAAGATAACTAATTGCATGCAGTCGATGTGGATAAAGAAAGATGATATGGTTAGAGCATCAGATGGTATGAAGTTCTGAACATAGCAGGTCCAATGTAGAACCAATGCAGAACATGTCAACCTTGAATAAAAACAGTCCAGTGCAACCGTGGGCAGGAGGAGGGCACAGCAGTCGAGCAAAATTCCTAATGTAGTGAAAAAACGAGCATTGAACAAGAGTGTCAATGATTAAGTTGTGTCCTGGGTAGGAAACAAGACTAAAAAGGCAAGGCCAAGAGGCAAAACAAGGTTGCTAGTGTGTTAGACATGGGTAAGGCAACAGTAGAAAGCAAGTTACAAGCACCAAATGCTGCAACAACTTGTCGGCCACGACTAGGTGACAGTTGGAAGGCTAGAAGAACGTTTTTCTGTTGGAGGCAGGTAATGATGCCATTTAATCTAATGTATCATTTAAGATTTAGGTTGACTATTACGTTTTTTCTTTTGAGTCCATTTTGTAGTCTTCTACTTTCGTTTTCTTTAATAACCTTTTAACAGCAGAAAGCTTAAAAAATATGTAAAACAAATGTATTCATTATGAAATCTTTTGAATAAAAAAAATAAACTTAGCTTCAAAAGTATGAAATTAAAGACCTACATTCTTTGTGAGTACGTAGTATTAATATATAAAGGTTCCAATTTTAAACTATTAGATCAACCAGGTAAGTTGGTTTGTCACAAAACTTGTATGATCAAGTTTCTTCATTTTTCCTCGCATGAGGTCAGCGGTGGCGTAAGTGAAAATCCCATGAAGAAAGATTCTGCAATATATTTATCTCCATGAAAAAGATCTACGATGGAGACATATGATGTTTTTTAGAAGAAAAAAAAGATCTCCATGAAAAAGACATACGATGGAGACAGACGATGAAGATATATGATGCTATTCAATAGCGCTTTGAAATTGTTGTGTAGGATCTTTACACAATTCATGTTAAACAATGTGTGTAATTTTTACAACATTTTGGTATTGTTTATAGTTCGTTGTGGAATATATTTCAAAATATTTCAAAACCATTGTGTATTGTGTCTTTAATCAATATATGAGATATATACCATGATGGAAAAGGGTTGTAAACATATTATTTACAAAGTTCTATGCAACATTTAATATTTGTTGTGAAAAATGCATTTTTTATGCAACTATGGATATGACAATGGTAAGATAAATGTTGTTAAAGTGGTTTAATAATGTTTATTCACCATTGTAAAAGTGTTTTATTCTTGTAGTGTTGGTGTATAATGCTAATATATTATATAATTAATAAAACATTAAAATGTATAATGGTAATATAAACAAATTAGTGTATAATGTACTTTATGTTTTTAAATCTCTTAGAGATTTTTGGCCATATTTGACAAGTATTGAATATGATCGTTATATAGATATTCGTTTTCATTACAAAATGGACATCAATATTCATCCGATACAATATTTATCAGATTTGTCCTTATATTGGACAAGTTACAAACATAATAAAGTAATTGTATTTTTTAAATCATTTCGTCTTAAACAGTTCACAAAATTCGACATCACTTCTCTTTTGTTCCTTGTGTACACGCATTTGTGTACGCTATAGGGAACAAAGGGAAAGTGTTGTCGAAATTTTGTTGAATCGTTTAAAATGAATTGATTTATGAAATTTTTGTATGATATATTTTTCATGATTTATTAAAGGTCTATATTATATTTAATACATGGGCTTTGAGCTGGAGCCCTCAAAAGTTGTTGTAACGACCCGGGATTTTTATCGTCTTGAATATGAATATTTATTTTTAAATATTCAATAATAAGGTCCTGTAATCAAAATAAAAATCTCCGTTAAATAACAATTGGTAAAAATATATAGTTTTAATCCAGATAATAATTTGAATATTCCAGATTTTTTTTATAAAATAGAAAATTGATTAAAATGGAATTTATTATATATTTAAAACAACAAAAGAATTTATATGTAAATTAAAAACAAATGCATAACAAATAAAAATGAATAAAAATAAATCCATGAAAAATAGAAATGAATATGGCATATGAAAATATAATGGTGTATAAATAGAAAGAGTTTAAAATTTGGATTTTTCTTATATACATATAAGTTCAAGAAAGAGAAATATAATATATATAAACTAAATAAAAATAGTATGTTAAAAACAACATATAAATGGTAAGTGAAAAGAAGAAAATATATGAAAATATATTATATGATGAATACGAGAAAATTTATAAAATCATTTTAAACCATTTTAATAAGAAATCTTTTACAAGAAGTGTTAAAAAAATGTTATTTTTATAAAAATAGAATAGCAAAACTTCTATTGCTTTGAGTTATATATTTTTAAATAGGAATAAATATAATATGAAGACATAAAAATGTTTTATTCAAAACTACTTTACAAATTGTTTTCAAAATATATATGAAAGCATGTTTTAGGATCAATGGAAGTAAAAAAATGGAAGTAAAAAGTAAAAACCACATTTCAAGTAAAAATGTAAACATTGCCTGACAGCAAAAATTTTACAAGTAAAAAATTAAAGAAGAAGATAAATATTCATCGCCTGGTCAGAGAGTATGTAGGCTGAAGCAAGGCAAGTTATATATATCAACTCAGTAAAGCAAAGCAAAGAAAGAAGAAAAGAAAATAAACATGGCTGGTCAAAAAATGAAGGCTGATGTATATATCAACTCAAGCCACCAAAACTTCATATCAATCTATCAAAAACATTATACAACAGCCAAAAATCTTCTTGAGCCCCAAAATTCTGTAAAAATGCATCGTTACATTTTGTAGAAACGTGTATATATATAGGTATGTAGTGTGTATGTTTCAGTTTTTCAACTCTGTAAAACAAACCTGTAAAACAAAACACGGTAGAAAAGAAAGAAAAAAAGAACAACCTGTTCTTCCAAAATCCAAAAGTAAAGCAAGTGATCAAGGCTGCAGATCGCAAACTAAGGTTCAACTTGAAGATTTCAAAGGCTTTCAACATGATTAAGGAGAGAATTTAGTTTTGGAATGCCTGTACATGTCCAAAATCTTACTCTGTCTTATTCAACAGACTTAAAAGTTTATATATGCCCTGACTTCAAAAATCATTATCTTCCCATTCGATTTGAATTTGCTGATGATGTAAATTAACGAAATGTTTGTTTTTAAGTATAGATCATGCTAAAAATAGTTTGGAGCTCGTTTATTTTATATATTGTGTAATGGCAAAATAACAGTAAACAACCCCAGTTTTGACGAATTTCAACTTATTTAAAATATCAAATCAGGACCATAATAGTAATCGTCGTATGGAGATAGGATTTTTAGGGAAGGAATTGTAATTTTTAATAGCTTAAATGTTGAGAAATGGCGAGATATCGGAATTGGCTAAAAAAATATATTCAGGTGATATCGTCGACGCGGGAAGGTGCGGCTTGGCCGAGGAGGAGCGTGATGACGTGGGTGAGTTGTTCACCGTGGCCAAATTTCAAATTAGGCATTGATTTGGAGTGGCGAGGGTTTTTAGGGTTTAAGGAGGCGGTTTTGGAGGTGTTCGAACTTCATCGAACCGCGGCTATGGGAGGCGATCGGTCTTGGTTTGAGTTGCTCTGGAAGCTGCGACGTCGAGTGGTGGTGCTTGTGGTTGAATGGCGCATGCTCTAGTGGTGCATGGTGGTCGTGGGACCTCCGTTTTCGGTCGCGTTTTCCTTTGGCTGTCGTGTGTTTTGGCTCGGGTTCGAGGTCGTTTCGCCAAGCATGGTTGGAGGGGATGTGGTGGTGGAGGATGGGCTGCTCTCGCGAGGAGACAACTGTTGGTGATGGCAGGATGGTGTTTCGTGATCGGAGTTTTCGTGCACGTGCACGGTAATATCAACCGGAGCAGTGGATCGTGTTGGGGAAGAAGAGACTTGGGTTCGGGTCCAGGCAAGAGGGAATAGTTGTGGGCAGGTGAGTCGAGCGTGTGGTGGGGGTTTGATTCAAGTCGAATTGGATTTGGGGAAGGTTGATATGGGAAGTAGGAATTTCAAGAAAAGGAGAAGGGAGAAAGAAGAAGGGAGGACGTATCGGTTTGGTTATGTGGGTTTGGGCTTCGGCCCAGTGGAGATAAAAAGTAGAAAGTTTTTAAATTAAAAATGTTAATTTATATATATATATATATATTGTAAAATTTAAAATGTTATAACTAATGCATACGAAAACCCGATTTACACGCGACTTGTTGCGATGGGTTCATATCGACGAGCACTACATCGTCGTGAAATTTGTTGTCGAGTTTGTTTAAGTGAAAATTTATAGCAATTTGAAACGGACAGGTTTTAAATACGTGATTTAAACGAATTTAGTCGTTTTATATGACCTGTCCATCGAAGTTATTTGCCCAGATAAATATAGTGATTAGTTAATTTAAGTAAATTGCGATGATTAGACGTCTGTTTAGCGGAATAAAACACCGTTTCCGCTAATTGTATTTATTTGGACCCTATTGGCAGAATAAACCACCGTTCTGCCGCTATTCCGAAAATATGTGTGTTTCGGACATTGAATAGCAAAAATAAAACCCTGTTCTGCTATTACACCTGTATGGACATCTATTTATTATCCTGTTAATTATATTGGGCAATGTGATGTCAAAATTGATTGTTAAAATGGATCAATCCTATATGTAAATAACTGAATCTGTTATTCTAAATTGTTATGGAAAAAATGGTGACTTGATTAAGTACCGTTGGGATTAATGAGCCTCTTTTGCAATAAGAAATGATTTATCAATTTAATTTGTTAAAAATAATTTTATATTTATTGTTTGATCTAATTACAAATTAAATTAAAGTAAATTGTCTTTTTAAAATATTATTAAAGAATTGTTTAAGGATATGTAATTGATATTTTAAAGGTTATTTTAAATTAATTAAATTATTGTTTTAATGCGTAACTAAAAGTTATTTAAAAATGTTTTGTTAAAATATAATTTTTGTTTAACGACTAATGAGTAGTATAATAAGTTTATTTTAATATTATTAATTATTTTAATTAATTATCCTTAAGAGGCTAAATAGAAGTAGTAAAGGATTCAAGTGATAACTGAAAAGTGGAGATGTATTTGAGATAGAAAATCAATGGGGCTGATTTAGGAAATGTTAACAAAGGATTTCAAGTAGATCTTGAAGTAAGACTGGAATATAAGTTATAAGTAATATAATGCTTCTATAAGGATATCTTACTTAAGTTAAACCTTGGATTTTTGGGAATAAGTTTAAAATCGATCATGGAAAGGTTATTATGAAACAAAGATTGTCTTTGACTTAAGACGAGTATAATACCTAAGCAAGTCCTAAACCATGAATGGTATTGAACAATGTTGTTAAACTCGTTTTACAAGTTTAAGTATTTTGGAAAGGATATCGGGCAAACCTATTCATTTTGAGTAAATTAGTTTTTAAAGTGGTTTCAAATCTAAATAAATGTGGCTTAGAATTCCCAGTGGAAAATTGTTGTATTGTGAATGGCTGTTTATTGATAGTTAAATAACCGACTATCAAATCTGGACCAAAACGTAACTTTGGAAATATCCATGAGAAACATGGGAATTATATGGTACAGTTACCATTGGAAGGTGCTATACTATACGTATAAACTCGTTTCGTTCTTCTAGGATGATTATAAGGAAATCCGTCCACTAACGGTTAGGAGGTGATCTCCGATCTTATTTTCATCTGTTTATTTCCTAGAGAACCGAGGTTGAGTTTACTGAAAATATCAAAAGTTGTTTCGAAGAGACTGGGATCAGATAAGTTACCCGAAAACCACTTCGATCTAACGAATACGTTTTCGAAGTGAAGACAAGAGCATGGAATCGAAGATGGAGCATTGAAGTGCAATGACTAATCGCTACTAATCCTGAGGATGATTCCAAAATGGATGTAGTAGGAATAGTGCCTTCAGTTTCGTTCATACCTAGCATGGACTGTTAGGAACTGGAGATAGTGGTTTTGATGACAACAACCTTTGTAACTTATTTTATTATAACTTATATACTAACACTATTGTCTAGATATATATGAATGTTATTATGCAGGATATTTATAAGGCAGGTACTGATTATTGAAGACTGTACAGTATAAAGATCAAAGATGAAGAAATCAAGTTTGAAGACTCATGAGTATCAAGATCATGATTTCAAGATATGTGTCTAGTTTTTGTTAAAACATCATAATAGCATGGAAATCTTCATTCCGAATTTCATTTGGGATGGAACCCATTTCTACCTTCTTAGTGGATTACAAACCCACAACAAGTAGCTTACAAACCTACGACAAGTGGCTTACAAACCCACGAACATCCTGGTTTTGTACAAGTTCTCGAGTCCTGATGTGATGAGATATTCTGTAGGAAGAAGTTTGCAAAACTACTTCAAAATGGTTTTTCAAAACTGCTTTTCAAAATATTTTAGCCTTCAAATTATCTTTTCAAATGATTTTCAAATAGATGTTTTAGCCTTAAAATATTCTTTGTTTTTTTGTTTTAAAACATAGTAAAATTAGTTTATTTTACTCCAGAGTCATTTCATTTTGTTTTCATTTCAATACCATTTCCAAAACAAATTTTATATTATTTTTAACATAGGGATGTCGACATCATGGGATACCCCATGTCGACATGGTGGCCGTTGAATTCAAAAGTTTCAATTTTCAAAAGAAGTGTCTATTCGTTTAAATCTCTTCACGAATGGTTATGACTGTTGGTGCTCTATAAATAGCCTTCACAAACGAATTTTTTAACTAACTATTTTCGTATTTTCTTCACTCCTTCTTCTCCACAAATCCATATTCTAAAATATTTACATTTTTAAGATCGTGCCGAAATTCTGCCGAATTCTCAAGTGAATCAAATTAGAATCTCATTCTTGTTTGATTCTCTGCCCTCTCTCGAAGATCAAAGTGCTATTCAGAGTTATAGGATCAATTTGTAATCAAAAGTTTATCGAGTCTCTCTATAAGGTGTGGTTGTGCCTGGAAATCAATTGGGTAATCTTGTGGCCCGTAAATCAAGAGAGTTTGCCCCGGACTCGTAAGACAGGAGGGTACCTCAAGGCCTTTAGAAACTGAGGATTGTAATCTCGACTTTGGTATAATAAAAATCTGTATGAGGTGTTCTGCCTTGGTACAGGACTAGATGTAGGGTAACTCCGAACCAGTATAAAATTCGGTGTGTTCTTTACTTTTACTGCTTTTTATTTACTTTCTGCATCTATGTTTGATTCTGTGATTGTTCTGTGATTAAGTTCTGCATTTGTTTGTGTCATAATTTTAATTTAGTCCACATAAGTCATAGAATCCATTAAACACTATTCACCCCCCTCTAGTGTTAAATTAGCCTTAAGATCCTTAATCCGCACTCCCTTTCAATTGATATCAGAGCATAGGTTTTCATAGTTTTCATAATCTGAAACTAGAAAAGTTGAAAATGGCATTTTTAGAAAATTTTGTCAATGTTAGTTTGAATCTATGCATTTCATCAAAGTATCATAGGTCTGCATATAGTTTTTATGTAAAATCAAGTTATCTACCGAATTGGTTTGTTATGCAGAAACATACATGTTATATGGCTTTTGAAAAATCAACAACCAATGGACAAACTGAGCAAATTGAGAAAGATAAATGGATACTTGATAGTGGTTGTTCAAGGCATATGATTGGAAATCCCAAGATACTCAGTGACATTATATATCAAGATGGTGGATTGGTCAACTTTGGAGACAACTCAAAAGGATATGTGATTGGCATCGGCAATGTCGGTAATTCTAAAACTCCTCTTATTTATGATATTTTGCTAGTTAAGAATTTAAAACATAATCTGCTTAGTATATGTCAACTATGTGATAAAGGATTTAAAATTAAATTTGGAAAAGATAAGTGTCACATCGAAGATAATAAGTCAAATATTATCTTTGAAGGAATTAGGAAGAAAAACATTTACATCCTTAGTATGAAAGTTTCAAATGATAACTTATGTCTTTTAGCTAATACAAGTGACCTTTGGATTTGGCATAAAAGATTTGGTCATTTAAATTTCAAACTGTTATCTAAATTATCAAAACTTGACTTAGTTAGAGGTCTTCCCAAGTTAATCTTTAAAGTAGATAATATATGTGATGCTTGCCAATTAGGAAAACTTAAGAAAAGCTCATTTAAATAAAAGATATGATTTCTACTTCTAAACCTCTAGAATTACTTCATTTATATTTATTTGATCCATCTCAAGTTCAATCAATTAATCACAATAAATATGTTTTTGTAATCGTAGATGATTATTTTAGATATACTTGGACAATTTTTGTTAAACTTAAAAGTGATGCTTTTGAATTATTTAAGAATTTTGCTAAAAGAATTCAAAATCAATTTTTTTTAAAATAAAAACTATTCGTAGTGATCACGGTGGAGAATTTGAAAATAAAATTTTTGAGAATTTATGTAATAAAAAAGGAATCACTCATAATTTCTCTTTTCCAAGAACTCCACAACAAAACAGAGTGGTAGAACGTAAGAATAGAACGATTCAAGAGTGTGCTAGAACAATACTTTCTGATAGTAACTTACCTAAAACTTTTGGTCTGAAGCAGTCGCTACAGCTTGTTATATATTAAATAGTATTTTAATTAGACCATTAACTAATAAAACACCATATGAATTACTTTACAATAAGAAACCCATAGTAGCTTATTTTAAAGTTTTTAGTAGTAAGTGTTTTATTCTTAATACAAAAGATAATTTAGATAAATTCGAACCTAAATCCGACAAAGGTATCTTTATCGGATATTCTAATAGAAGTAAAGCTTTTAGAGTTTATAATTTAAGAACTAACACTATTGAAGAAACAATGCATGTATCTTTTAATGAAAATTTTAAAGATACCGTACAAATAGAAGATGAAGAAGATTTTGTAACTTTAAATAATGAACCTAATGGAACTAATTGTGAAATTATTCAACCTAATAAAAGAATTAGACTATTAAAAGATCATCCTGTAGAAAATATACTATGATATATTGAATCTATAGTTAAAACAAGAAATCAACTAAATAGTATGAGTAATGTAGCTTTTATATCAACTATTGAACCTAAAAATCCAAAGGAAACATCATCTGATGATTCATAGATTCTTGCTATGCAAGAAGAATTGAATCAGTTCACCAGAAATGATGTTTGGGAACTTGTTCCTAGACCTGAGGATAAAAGTATAATTGGAACAAAATGGGTTTATAAAAATAAAATGAATGAACTTGGTGAGGTCGTGAGAAATAAAGCTCGTTTAGTCGCGCAAGGTTATTGTCAAGAAGAGGGAATTGATTATGACGAAACCTTTGCACCCGTAGCAAGACTAGAAGCTATCAGGATTCTACTTGCTTTCGCAAATTACAATAATTTCAAGTTATATCAAATGGATGTTAAAAGTGCTTTTCTAAATGGTTTTGTAAAAGAATATGTTTATGTTGAACAAACTCCACTTTTTAAAAATAATGAATTTCCAAATCATGTATATAAATTAAAGAAAGCTTTATATGGTCTGAAACAAGCTCCTAGAGCCTGGTATGAAAGACTAAGATCTTATTTACTACAATCTGGTTTTGAAATTGGTAAAATAGATACAACTCTTTTTATTAAAAGAAACAAAAATGATATTCAATTTGTACAAATATATGTAGATGATATAATATTTGGGTCAACTAATAACATAATGAATAAAGAATTTTCAGATATAATGACTAAAGAATTTGAAATGAGTCATATGGGAGAACTAAGCTTCTTCTTAGGACTTCAAATCAAACAATTAGATAAAAGAATTTTCATTAGTCAAGAAAAATATGCCAAGGATTTAATTAATAAATTTGGATTGACCACTTCTAGTGGGAAACCAACTCCAATGACAGCTAATGTAGCTTTAAGTAAAGAAGATAAATCAAAAGATGTTGATCAAAAATTATATAGGGGAATGATTGGTTCGCTGCTTTATATAACAGCAAGTCGTCCTGACATCATGCATAGTGTCTGTCTCTGTGCAAGATACCAATCTCAACCTAAAGAAACTCACTTTAAAGTTGTTAAAAGAATTTTAAGATATGTAAAACATACTTTAGATTATGGTTTATTTTACCCTAAAAATGATGTATTTGATTTAATTTCATATTGTGATGCTGATTACGCTGGTTGTAAATCAGACCGAAAAAGTACAAGTGGAAATTGTCGCTTTCTAGGACATTCTCTGGTTTCCTGGTTTAGTAAGAAGCAAAACACTGTATCCTTGTCAACAACTGAAGCAGAATATATATCTGCTGCTTTGGCATGTTCTCAAGTTATATATATGCAACAAACCTTAAAAGATTTTGGATTAACTATAACTAAATCACCAATTTATTGTGATAATACTAGTGCAATAAACTTATCTAAAAATCCAACTCATCATGCTAGAACAAAACATATTGATATTAGACATCATTTTCTTAGAGATAATGTAAGTAAAGAAGTCATAACTCTTAAATATATTAATACTGAAAAACAAATTGCTGATATATTAACCAAACCCACTAAATGAACAAAACTTTACTAAATTTAGAAGAGAATTAGGTATATGTTCATTAACTGAAATATAAATTATAAATAATACAAGTATAGTTAATAATTAATATAAATAAAAATTTCTCAAAAATTGAACTGGGCATGTCGACATGACCCATCTCCCTATGTCGACATACAGGCCGAGATTTTCAAATTTAAATTTCCCTCTAAAATTAATTATTTGGTTATATATTTATATATTTCAACTTTTCACTACACCAGACTGCCCATTTTGCCACACTCAAATGCGGAAAAATTACCACGGTCCAGAGCCGTGACAATTTTACCATGGTCCATAGCCGTGGTAAAATAAATTACCACGGTTATTGGCCGTGGCAATTTTGGAACGGCCTTAGACCGTGCCAAAGCTGTCAAAAAAAATTCAGCCCCCACTCCCCGTGTACAGATGTCAACGTATTCCCTTCTTCAAAAAATAGAACGCTCCTCTTTCACAAAAAAAATAAAATAGAACGCCTTGCCCTAAATCGATCTAAATCGATCACCGTCCCAGTTCTCATCCATTTTCACTCCCCCCATGTCCAGATCTCATCCATTTTCACTCAAATCGATCACTACTAGCTTGTTTTCATGGTATAAGGCAACCAGTTGAAGTCGACTACTGGTGAAGAAGCTTCTCGACATAGAAGTAAGTGAATTTTTGTTTTTAATTGATGCTGTCGTTTGAAAGCAAATCTAATTTGTGATTATTTCGGAAGTAATTAAATATAGTGGGATGATTGTTGGTAAAGTTGGGTTACCCAAATCGAAGTGATTTTGTTTTTTTCATGAAATATAAGTATTCGGTTTTTTAAATTAGTTTAGTTCGAATTTATTATGGTTTTCCATTACCAATTGAAGTGGGAAAAGTTGATTTTCATATGGGTTGAGGATTTTTATAAATTCCTAAAATAACGAAATATTAAAAATAAAGTATCGACTTGCTGTCTCTTAAATGCAAACTGAATTTAGGGCCAAATAAATTTCAATGTATCAAGTCTCTGTTTGCACAGTGTATTCAATAGTCAACAGATGTTTGGTTTTGATTCAGCGTAGACTGTGTACATTGTATAAGAGTAAAGTTACGCACTAAAGGTGGTTTTAGAGCTTTTGTCAAATACCTTCACCGTTAAATATTGGTTCAAGATAAATAGTTCATCAGCTTCTTGTATCCTTTAGATATTGTTCATGGTACACTAAATAATTCATCAGCTTCACTATCATAATATTTTGCTGTTAGATAAGCTGCGTTTACTTCAGAGTTTTGGGCTCTAGTGAACAGATCATTATTATGTGAAAATTTGTTATACAAAAAATTGTATCATCCATCGTGAATCTGCACCATCATCTACCTTCATAAGCTTATCTTCTAATAGTTAATAAAATATAAAGCACATTCAAAGCATTATTATTTCCCCTTCTATTCCTGTGTTGTTACCCGTACCTTTGCCCGTTTGGAGTTCTATTACCAACCGGGACTAAATATAAGGCCATCTTCTCACTACTACTAAATAATATAAGAAAATTTTAGGAGATGGAGAACAAGTACAGATGGAGCAAGTGGAGGGAACTGCCAAAAAAGATGTGAACAGAAAGGTGTATATATATATATATTCACGTTTTATAAGTTAGTCTCACATATAAATGTTTACTCACCACTATTAAACTATATGCATCTATCACCTTTAACAACGTTGGAATCATCTTTTGAAGCTCTCAATGTTAAAAAGTTTGACGGTACCACTTTACGTTCACTATTTACATGTCTTGTATTTAGTGGTTATTCATTATTTATTAATTGAAGGCTACCTTTCTTCTATAATCATGGGCATTCACAGTAGATCCTTTATACCACCAAACATCAGCTCAGTTTGATGAAGGAGGAGCAAAGGGTCTTTTGTTAAACAACCTTGGGGTATATGGTGGCTGCCGAGTAATTTTTGACTCATTTGAGTCTCCAACTAGTATTGTATGTGATTTGTAGAGCGAGAGTGATGATCTAATAGATCTTTCATTTACTAAGGGTAAAACTTCTTTATCAATAAAATAAAATAAATTTTTTGTTGCTCCTTGTTAACTTTTATTTGCAGATGACATTGAACATATGATGGTGCATGTGCCCATGAAAAATGATATTTCACCTACTTTAAGATACATTTTAAGCCAGTTTGACGAGGATTCTTGTAGGTGAGCAGATATGTTACCTATGCAACAGTTGGATATTCAAGAAGATATAGAAGATAATGACCATTACGATGTTGAAGATAGCGTCATCAAGGATTGCGAGCCATGTATTTTTGATCAGAATGATAATACAAGTTATTCTAACGATAACCTCAATGATAGCTTCATGCCAGATGAAAACTTTATGAACCATCCAAATGTATGTCATGAACTATTTATGCTATGCGGTTTCTGAATGACTTAAAATTCTATTTACTGACACAGGATAACGATGAATATACTACACGAGACCCGCATATCGATCAAAAACTTGAAAGAATTGCTGATTTCTTGTCTCTAGGCTTGGGATTCACCTCCAAGTCAAATGCTTGGGCAGGTCCTGATCATTGGAAGTATCAGAAAGCAAAAGGTATTATTGTTAATAAATCTTTTCACTCTTGAAAGTATTGTATTACATATATAAAAGTAATCTAGCTATATAAGAAGATTATTTGTTTCTCTTGCTATTGAAAATATGGTGTGTTGATAAATGTAAAATTAGCATAGTATACAGAAACTATTTTATTTACTAACAAGAATGAAATCAAATTACAATAAACAGGTGGTTTGTTGAAGAAATATTCTATTTGACGTTATCGCTCAGATAGCCAATACAATTAGTACAGTAGTAGAGATGTTTCTAAATTAAAACGTCTGAAATATCATTTAATTCACATGCATTGACTAAATACTAGGCTATACACGCATTAATTTTTTAATGCTTTGGGAAATAGTAATAGTGGATTACATGCTGTTGTAGGTTCAGACAAGATTCCCTTACCAGAAAATGAATCTGAGTTAGAAATTAAGAAGACAAAGGTTAAGAAGGTGGTGGCTAATATTGATTTTAAAAAGGAATTGGATGAAGAGATGCCTAATATTTTTGCGCCACCCAAAAATCCAAAAACTCTTCAGTTACCTGTTCAAAGAACTACATGCAATATCACACTACCTGAAGATTGTCATTACAAGCCTGAAAATCTTGTTAGACTGTTTGTTCTCCCTGATGTTATGGTAAATTTTCTGATATACACTGTACCGTCTCATGTATTAACATTTGATTAATTGATATTATATGTTGAAATTTCATGCAGTGTCTGGGGAAAAAACCCAGAGATTGTGCTGGTAAGTTGAGTTTTTTTTTCTGTTTTTTTTTGGTTTACCTCTAATGGAAATTCTTACAACACGCAAAACTATTAATAATTAGGTTTGGTTGTATCTTTGATAATATTACGTCGTGAATGTAGTCTCCGTGTTTTTTAGATTTACATCTCATCTCCTTCTTATAAAAGAAATTTAATAGGGGTAAGTTATTTTAAAAACCAAAAATTGCTAAAGATACACTTAACTTATTCCATATTGTAGGAAAAAGTTACCCTTTTTCTTGATAATATTAAAAGTTTCCTTTTAATCCATATGATTATGACAACATATGAAAGCATCGTTTCATCATATTGAAAACCACCACACACAAATATAAGGTGGGAACTCCAAGGCTCTCTTAAGACCATTGCGTGATATTCATGACATCCTCCCCCTTTGAACTTGTCCATTTAAAGACGTTCAATCCATTTTTTTAAAATGAAAATTAGGGTTGTTTTGAATGATGAAGAAGAGACGAAGAAAGATAGCTAGATTTCAAGTTTATTTTGTTGAATTTCCGTTTGATTAAGCGCTAGAAAATTCTAGGAATTTTGTCTAAAGTTCGAAAGATTTTGAATTTCCGTTTGACTAGTCTAAAATTCGATATTATGCAAGCTCTCGTGACTAGTGTATGAGCTTTCCTTGGACGGTAGATGAAAATCAGAGTTCTGCATAAGCTCTGTAATCCACACATCGTCTTTGGTTGTGTTTAATTGAGGATCATAATGTCCAGCAAAATTAAACGTGAAATCAGAAGTCTGTTGATCGGTTTGAGTTTCACTAATATCCTTTGGAGAATGTTTCATTGTAGAGACTGGAATTTGATTTTCGACTATAGATCTTGTGCATTTTAGTGTCTTGGCACTTGTAACATTAGTGTTTGATTTTTCTTTCTTTTTTTCAGTTTGTTTCTCAGGGAAAGCAGTTTTTACTGTTGATGAAGATCGTTGACATGAACACCTGTTACTTTCCTCTTGAGGTAAGTATTCCAGTAATTCTTGATTTCATTATCTGTCCGCCCTGGCAATCTTCTTGTTATTAATGACCATCTGCAAAAAAATAAAAGTGAACACAATTGCATATTGATATGCACCATCTTAATAAATCACAATTTTACATCACCGCTATAATTTAAACACTAATAGTATCAATAAGATAATTACTTATTTCCTAATAGGTTATGGAGCCGAATAATTAGCTCTTCTTCATCCTCAGTTATGTTTCCTCTCTTGATATCTGGCCTTAAACATAAGTTATATTTCATTATAGGCTAAATGAAAGTATAAATTTACTTAATCACAAAATGCATCTACTTTCCAGGGAGTGTTTTTACAGGGCTTGTTCATTAGTAAGTACCCAAACCTCATAGTTGTCTTCCTCTTTATAGGACTTGCTGTTGAAGTGGATGATGTGAAGCTTGAAGTTGAAATACATGCCTTATAGTGCGACATCTTATTATATCATTGTACTGTACTTGTATTATGTATTGCCTCTTTACAACAATGTTGGAGATTAGTTATAACTTTGTAGCATGTATTATGTATTGTTGTTGAACTGTTGTTTTCATGTATCATTGTACTGTACTTGATGAACTATCTGACACTTTTGTTTTCATGTATCATTGTATTGTACTTGATGAACCATCTGAAACTTTTGTCTTCATGTATCATTGTATTGTAATTGTTGAACTGTTTGTAACAGTGAACCGTATTCTGAACTGAGACACTATTTTGTATTGAATAGAACTGAAGTAAGAACCGCCGAGATGGTTAATTGATTTGAGTAACATACAAAAATTAACCACGGCCTTAAGCTGTGGCTAATCATGAATTTGCCACGGCTCTAAGCCGTGGCAAAACATATATTTGCCACGGCTCTAAGCCGTGGCTGATCTAAATATTGCCACGGCCTAAAGCCGTGGCAAAATAGAAAACAGCCACGGCTCAGGGTCGTGGCAAAATTTTTGCCACTGCATATTTTGCCACGGTCCAAAGCCGTGGCAAAATCGTTTAGCCACGGCCCAAAGCCGTGGCGAAATGACTTTTCTGGTGTAGTGTTTACTCCTTTCCTCTGTTCTATTCTTTGTAATAAACTTCTAAAACAGTAAATTATTGGCTTTCTCTTCTAATAATGAACCTTCTTCACCCACTCCTCCTCATTCTGGCCCTTTTCAATGTTCCACACACGTACGAGTCATCAAATTACAAGAGAGGATGAAAGATTTGCTTCAAATGATGACGGAAATTCAAGTGAGTCAACTGCGAATGGCTAGAGAACATGATAGGCAAGGCAGAATTCTTAGGAATTTGCAAAAATTCCTTATGGATAACCATGCCAATCCCATTGTCATCGAAGAATCGTCACAAGCCATGGATTCTGAAGAAGAAGAGCCTATGGAAGAACCACAAGAGGATCAAGAAGAAGAACATCCTCTGTCGAATCCGGATGTTCATATGGACGAAGACGATGGCGTGATTTGCGTTGGAGAGGTCCTTTTTGACGCTAATGGGAACTTGGTCGAACAACGTGGAAACTTTTGTCTCCACTATCCAAATTGTTCGGTCCATAAATCATCAATAGTTAAGGGTCCTCGTTAAGCGTTTTTCGTTTTTCTCTTTCTTGATTATATATTGGTTTGTTAGTTTGTATATAAAGTGTTATCTTAATTAATGTTCTTCTAAAAACAATCTTTGGTGTATAAAATCTTGAATTCCATTTAACTTAGGATGCTATATTTAACTCATACATAGTTATTATTCTTATGTCATATGTTTGTTTATCACATTTTCTATTAAGTTCAAGGTGTAACAACCCATAATTTTGTGAATATTTTTAATTAAATTTTTATTTGAAATTTTGATTTTTTAAATCATTTAAAAGTGAATTTTTAGAATTATTCCAATGTAAGTTTGGAATTTGTTTGTAATTTATTTTCCAAATGCAATAAATAAACGATTTTTGAAAATTTTATATTTTGGTCAAAATCTGAATTTTCAGTTTAAATATAAAAAAAAATTGAATTTTAAATTTTAATCTTTTTATTTGAAGCAAAATATATTTATGATATCTGTTCTGCTTTTCGTTTCGTTAAATTCTGAGTTATACTTTTTAAATCATATAAATTACAGCATTTTACACGCAGTTATTTACTGTATTTCAATTTCTAGTTTTCTATGTGTGTTTCTATATTTTTATTTTCTATGTTATTTTATTTTATTTTTCTATTTTGTTTATCTAAACTTTATTTATTGGATTTCACTTGTGTGTATATCTTTTCATAAAAGGCTTGGAAGAAATCAAGGAGACATGCGTTACATTTCTTTAATGCTTGCCTTTTTATTTACCTACCCTCTTTATTACTTACCCTAGCCATTCACCGTTCATAGCCGTGAATTGCTCTTATTAATCATGTACAAACATCTCAAAATATCCTCTTTTCAATTGCATTTAAGAATCATATATTGCATTTAAGAATCATATATATATATATATACATATATACATATATATATACATATATATACATATATATATATATATATATATGTATGTGTGTTTCTTTCTCCTTATTTCTTACCTTTTATTTCCTAGCCTTTTTGTTTTTCTATCATTTACTCCTCTTTAACCGTTCAAATCTTTTCTTGCCATCCACTCTACTTCATAATTCACGTACAAAATTTATTTCCCATCTCTCATTTTTCATTTGCATTTAAAAATAAAATATATTGTACGTTTTTTCTCCTTAACTTATGCCTTTCCGTTTCCTTAGCATTCATAACTCCTTAGCTCTTTTTTTTCTCTTCTATAGCCGTGTATTTCCTTTTTCCATACACGTACAAAATTTATTTCCCATTATGATTCACATATTTCACTTGCATTTAGGAATAATATATGTATAAGTTTTTTTTTCTCTTTATTTCTTGTCTCTTTGTTTTCCTAGCATTTACTCTATCAAATCACATAAAAATCTTCTCAATATCTCAGTTCCTCATTTGCCTCTTCTGATTGAAATATTTTACAGTAAGTTTCTTTTATTAAATAGGAAATAAATCCCACTCATTCACTAGCCTTTTTATTTGCTAGCCTTTCATTTTCTAAACCCTACATCTTAGCCATTCAAATCTCTTGAAACCCTAGCCGCCTTCTTTTTATTTCTTATTCACGTACAAGTTCTCATCCTCTCATTTTCATTTGCGTGAAGAAAATACAACAAGCTCTAGGTTATTTCCATGGCTTCCTTCTCTCTTTTTTCTTCCACTTTTATTTTATTTCCTTTTTTTTCCTTTTGTTTTCTCCTTGCATAGCTCAGCCTCCACCACCACAACATAACCCCCTCCTCACTATTAGACCATGGCAAAGCCCACTTGGTGGTTGAAAGCAAGGTTATGTTCTTTGATTGTAATTGCATAGTTTAATTCATCTTTTGTTGTGTTGAATCTTATTCTTATGATTTGTGTATTTGTTATATACAAGATCAATATCTTGGCTCTCCATCCATTCAAATCAGAATTGTGTCTAGTCGTGCTTTCGTGCTTTCCGGATTTTTGTTTGTGTGTTTGCTTTGCAAACTTCAGCGTAAAAAGGTGAGTAATCACACCTGACATTCATACTTATATTATTGTGAATTGATAGCAAGTGAAAGTGTAGAAATAATTATATTATGTTATACATGCCTATGATATATTTATATGATATTAAATACTGTTTATATGCCTGTCACATCATCTGTTATATTTTATTTTATTTTATTGTTTATTTATATTCTGTTCTCACACTGCAAGTTCCCTGTAGAATAGAATCACTATGGGTTGAAATGATACATACCCGAACGGACTTTAGAATAGAGAAAGATCGTTATGGGCTGAAATGACAAGCCTAAGCGATTTTTTATTTATTTTATTTAACTTGGGATTGCGGGTTTGAAATGATAGAACCCGGATTTTTCTTTGTAAATTACGGATTGAAATGATATATTATCCGTATCACTTGACCTAGGTTAGAAAATATTATACAGACCCGTGGTTATTTTATAATTTTTTCTGGAAGTTTTAAGTATTTTGAAAATGTAAATTTTGATATTTTAATTTAAATTTGGTTTTTAAAATGATTTAATAAAGTGAAAAATGATTTCATATGTATTAAAAATGTTAAATAAATAAATGGAAATTTGTGATTGGAAATATAAACTAATTTAGAAATATGTAAAGTTTTAATTTATGAAAAAAACGTGTAAAGTTCTAATTAATGAAAGAAATATGTAAAGTTTTAATTATGAAAGAAACGTGTAAAGTTCTAATTAATGAAAGAATATGTAAAGTTTTAATTATGAAAGAAACGTGTAAAGTTCTAATTAATGAAAGAATATGTAAAGTTTTAATTATGAAAGAAACGTGTAAAGTTCCAATTAATGAAAGAATATGTAAAGTTTTAATTTATGAAAGAAACGTGTAAAGTTCTAATTAATGAAAGAAATATGTAAAGTTTTAATTTATGAAAGAAACGTGTAAAGTTCTAATTAATGAAAGAAATATGTAAAGTTTTAATTGTGAAAGGAACGTGTAAAGTTCTAATTAATGAAAGAAATATGTAAAGTTTTAATTATGAAAGAAACGTGTAAAGTTCTAATTAATGAAAGAATATGTAAAGTTTTAATTTACGAAAGAAACGTGTAAAGTTCTAATTAATGAAAGAAATATGTAAAGTTTTAATTTATGAAAGAAACGTGTAAAGTTCTAATTAATGAAAGAAATATGTAAAGTTTTAATTGTGAAAGGAACGTGTAAAGTTCTAATTAATGAAAGAAATATGTAAAGTTTTAATTTATGAAAAAGACGTGTAAAGTTCTAATTAATAAAAGAAATATGTAAAGTTTTACTTACTGAAAGAAACATGTAAGTCTTAATTTGTGTAATATTGATTTAAAATAATAAATGCCCTTTTTGTAATAAAACGTACATTTGATAATGTAAGTTTAATTAGGGTAATATTGACTAAACGATAAATGCTCTTTACTGTAATAGAAATGTAAGTTAAAAAGTACATTTAATATGTAAGTTTTAATTAATGTAAATGACATATTTTAATGACTAAAATAATAAAGTTTCTTTATTGTAATGATAATGTAAGTTAATAAGGTACTCTTAACTTAACATAAGAATTTCAGCATTAAATTGGATATTACAGTAACAAAGTTTATTTAACTATAAGGCTATGATAAAATGACCATGTTAAAAATTTGTAAGTATATAAATACTTTGATTATATAAAATATTAAATTGGAAAGTATTACATTCCAAAAATGCTATGATTCCTTAAGGTTACATTACCAAAATGCTATGATAATTTAAAGGAAAATTTCAAGTTTAATAAATTAAAGGAAATATTCAGTGATTTTGAAATTTGGGTTTTATTGAAATGATATATTATTGAATTGGTTTTGAATTGGAAATGATATATTTTTGAATTGGTTTTGAATAGATATGTTTTGGGTTTGAAAGTATGTATTAGTTTGAAATAAATGATATGATTTTGAAATGGTTTAAAGGATGTATTTTGATTTGAAACATAAACTATTTTGAAATTTATAACCACGGGTTATAATAACGATTGGTTGGCAAAGAGACCGGGATCAGATATGGACATACTCTCTGTCGATACCGAAACCACTTTGACAACCGTGTACGCGGTGGAGATTCCAGAATGAAGTAGGATGGTGGCGACGTTCTTAAGGTATGTTACGTGGACCCAACTCCCGTGAGTTGGCATAAGGTGGCTAAAACAGGAGCGATCTCGGACCAGTGAGGTAGCACCTCTTCTCAGACACATTTCTTCGATATTATACTCTTACTTGTGATTGATTAGATGGCCATCCTCCGATTTGGGAGTGTTGTTCGAGATGGAACGGTAGTGGCTGCTATGTGTATCCATCAGTCCGTGTGCGTAATTGGTATATCTACCCTGGCATTGCCTAGTTGTGCCGTGTCACCTACCATATCGAGCTTTACTACGATTATGATTTTAAGATCCGACCGCGTTAAGGTTCTCCATCCCCTTAACGCTATTTTCTATATGATTATACTTTACTTATTTAGACACTATTATAATAGCGAATATTACTACATAGTAAATAGTTTAACGGATCCTTAAAGAATGGGCGATCCCAAGCATTCTTTAAGTTACTTGTACCTTTATTACAGTTCACTTGAGTTGGTTTACATTATATAAGTATGTATGTCCTGACTCGAGTGTTTTGTGTTTTGCTTTACGCTCGGGTCAGACTGAGTGATACAGCATTAGAGACTCACCTTCGGAGCTGGAGTTTTGCTTTGAAGATCCAGATATCTATTCATTTTGTTATCCAGTTGATTCCAGTTGTACCTGATTTTCATACTGTTGCTCCTGTTGTATCTTGGTATTCCTATTGTATCTTAATTAACTCTGATGTATTTATATAGTAGCTTCATGGACTACTATCTCTTTTACTTCCGCTGCATTATATTACTCTGTGTCTGTGATCTGTGATTATTTATTTACTGTAAATGATGAGTTTGCCAAATTTTTATTTACAACGCGGTATTTTGAGCAATTCAAGTCCGACATGTGTGGATGCGAATGGTTGAAAATATCGGGTTGTTACAAAAGGTTTATAGGTTATTGTTTTGTTGATGACAAAGGGGGAGAAGTTATATAAAATAGTAGGCTTGGAGTAAGGGGGAGTTGTTGGTGTAAGGGGGAGTTATGGTATGATCGAAGTGGTAAGTATATTTTATAAGGTTGTCATCATCAAAAAGGGGGAGATTGTTAGGAACTGGAGATAGTGGTTTTGATGACAACAACCTTTGTAACTTATTTTATTATAACTTATATACTAACACTATTGTCTAGATATATATGAAAGTTATTATGCAGGATATATATAAGGCAGGTACTGATTATTGAAGACTGTACAGTATAAAGATCAAGGTTGAAGAAATCAAGTTTGAAGACTCATGAGTATCAAGATCAAGATTTCAAGATATGTGTCTAGTTTTTGTTAAAACTTCATAATAGCATGGAAATCTTCATTCCGAATTTCATTTGGGATGGTACCCATTTCTACCTTCTTAGTGGCTTACAAACCCACGACAAGTAGCTTACAAACCTACGACAAGTGGCTTACAAACCCACGACAAGTAGCTTACAAACCTACGACAAGTGGCTTACAAACCCACGAACATCCTGGTTTTGTACAAGTTCTCGAGTCCTGATGTGATGAGATATTCTGCAGGAAGAAGCTTGCAAAACTACTTCAAAATGGTTTTTCAAAACGAATTTCAAAACTACTTTTCAAAATATTTTAGCCTTCAAATTATCTTTTCAAATGATTTTCAAATAGATGTTTTAGCCTTAAAATATTCTTTTTTTGTGTGTTTTAAAACATAGTAAAATTAGTTTATTTTACTCCAAAGTCATTTCATTTTGTTTTCATTTCAATACCATTTCCAAAACAAATTTTATATTATTTTTAACATAGGGATGTCGACATCATGGGATACCCCATGTCGACATGGTGGCCGTTGAATTCAAAAGTTTCAATTTTCAAAAGAAGTGTCTATTC
Source organism: Allium fistulosum (assembly GCA_030737815.1). NCBI lineage: Eukaryota > Viridiplantae > Streptophyta > Magnoliopsida > Asparagales > Amaryllidaceae > Allium > Allium fistulosum. The sequence goes on from CM060902.1 coordinate 977,099,796, forward strand.
GTTTAAATCTCTTCACGAATGGTTATGACTGTTGGTGCTCTATAAATAGCCTTCACAAACGAATTTTTTAACTAACTATTTTCATATTTTATTCACTCCTTCTTCTCCACAAATCCATATTCTAAAATATTCATATTTTTAAGATCGTGCTGAAATTCTGCCGAATTCTCAAGTGAATCAAATTAGAATCTCATTCTTGTTTGATTCTCTGCCCTCTCTCGAAGATCAAAGTTCTATTCAGAGTTATAGGATCAATTTGTAATCAAAAGTTTATCGAGTCTCTCTATAAGGTGTGGTTGTGCCTGAAAATCAATTGGGTAATCTTGTGGCCCGTAAATCAAGAGAGTTTGCCCCGGACTCGTGAGACAGGAGGGTACCTCAAGGCCTTTAGAAACTGAGGATTGTAATCTCGACTTTGGTATAATAAAAATCTGTATGAGGTGTTCTGCCTTGGTACAGGACTGGATGTAGGGTAACTCCGAACCAGTATAAAATCCGGTGAGTTCTTTCCTTTTACTGCTTTTTATTTACTTTTTGCATCTATGTTTGATTCTGTGATTGTTCTGTGATTAAGTTCTGCATTTGTTTGTGTCCTAATTTTAATTTAATCTATATAAGTCATAGAATCCATTAAATACTATTCACCCCCCTCTAGTGTTAAATTAGCCTTAAGATCCTTAATCCGCACTCCCTTTCACGGACTTGTATGGATGAATGCTTTCAGCACATTGTCATTGGAGGACAATGAGCGTTCCAAGTGTAAATTCCTTAAAAGGTAATCGTAGCCTCAAATTTCATCAACGGGGAATGACTGAAAATCAAAGAAGATGCAGCAAGGCTAAGTGGATCGCACCCAATTAGGGTATGTTATCACCATTCTAGATACCCTCGGATATTATAAATTATGGATATGGTGGCGCATGGAAAAAGAGTTCTCGATAAGGGTGGGAACATCCGGGGTGATAGCATATTCAGTACTATCCAGGTTAGGGGTAGGCCGGTCTTGTGTTGGCAGGGGATCGCGGCTAGGTCTTCGGTACATTTTTCTAGACGTGTACTGTGATAGGTGGTACCCCAGTGCCTAGTTATTGTATGGAATCCATTCTCCAATACGAGCCTTTACGGTTTTGGTTGTAGAGTCTAGTATGCTGGAATTTAATTAATGTAACAATTTAGGCTATTTGAATAAGTATTTGTACTTAGACACTATTATAATATCACTGGATTTTCTATAAAAGGTTTTGGTTACCATAAGGGAAAAACCCGTCGTGTTTATGTGTGGCGTGGTCTTACGGGATACCTTTGATTTTAAAAGGATTTTGAAAGTTATAACGAATAAAATTTCTTGTGATTTAAATTTTCACGCTGGTTTTACCAGACTGACCCGGATGTGGTTTTTCCTAAATGCTCGGGTCAGACGAAGCATATTTCCAGGTTTAGATGGATATTTGGAGCTTCAGGAAAGGAGCTGCAGGCCCAGAGACGTATTCACATAGATGTTTATATTTCCGTTGCATTTTAGTTGTGTTTATCAGCAGTTGTAAGGATATGTTGTTATAACTGTCCGCGCTAAATAGGTTAGTATACTCTGATTGATATCTGTACATATATATAATTACAGTTTTGCTTTATGTAAAGATTTTTCTGTATTATAGATTATTCGTTTCCGCTGTGAGATTCTGTGTTGTTTGGTTTTCTTTCTATCTTCTTTCTACTTTCTTTTTCTTAACTATCTGCCTTTACATGCAATTTGGGCTGGACAAGTATGGTTAAATATCGGTTTAAATTGTACGGAAAAGTGGATCGTGACAGTTGTTTTCAATGTTTCCAAGGCTACTTATAAGAGCAGAATAACCACATGGCCTGGGTTGGATAATATCCACCCTACATCTTAGAGTGTATCTGGTACGATTTCATCGTAAGTATAAATCTGTATTTGATTTTATATATAACCACCGTACAATTTATTGACTAGCATAACTTTTTTTTTTCAATGTGCAGGGGGTGGTAGACTTACAGGAACATGACCTTCTCCTTTTTAGAAATAACTGGATGAAAAAAATGAGGAAAACGTACCGCTACGGTGTCGACCGTAGAAAAAGAGAAAAAAGCCTGACTGGATGAGTGGAAGCGTATGGGAAGCTTGGGTTGCTTTCTAGAAAAGCAACGAAGCGAAGGTAAGTTTACTAGTCTCATATATTCATTAAAAATTTAGTAGAATTAGTATAATAATTGCATCAATTTATGTGAAACTTTCAAATTTGATTTTTGCTTGGTAGTAGCATCTGGTATTGATCTTGTCTTCTCTTTCTTTAGTTTCAGATCCAATTTGTTTCAAATTTTCAGTTATGTCTATATATCGACAAGCTTTACTTGCATTTGTTTATGCATAACTTTGCACCCATTCTTCATCGATAGATCTACATATTCATGTACAGATATGAACAATTATATGCTTGGATTTACCTATCTTAATCCAAGTATTTACAATAACAATTTGTCTAAGGAACTCATAAGTAAATAAGGCATAAACATCAATCTTTATCTTTTATTTCTTCTCAAGATAGATAAACAAGGAGCTTGAAGAATAGCTATTCTCAGATGATTATTTGTATGAGTATGCTTATATATGCCAAAAGTGCATTCTAACTTTTCAAAAATGTGATCTTGAGTGGCTCCGTGTCCTAACTTTTCAAAAATATCGCTACTAAAAATTACTCGATTTTATTTCCAGTTCTCTCCGAATTTACTAAAAATTCATGATTTGTATGAATAGTAGTTACTGAAAGAGCTGTGTTGAGGTTCAAGCTACTAATGTTCAAAGGTCAAGGCATATACAAAGTATTGGTAGATATACGTATTTCTTCTATAGATTCTGTATTATAAGAGACTAAGAATACATGAATCATTTTAGTATTTAGAAATATAAATCTTTTTGTTATTTTTAGTAGATATGAATGAATATGTTTGTTATTGGTACAATATTTTAGTTTTCATAGCAAATTAATTGGAAATTTATGAGTGCAGTGCAATAGTATTTATATTTTTTCTCATTTGAATTTTTTAACAACGGGCAAAAACAGTTGTAAAAGACCTTATTGCAGCTGGCCAAAACAATTGTAAAAGATCATATACAATGGGTAAAAAAAATTGTAAAAGACTATTGCAACGAGCGAAACCAATTGTAAAAGAGCATATCGCGACGGGCAAAAACAATTGCAAAATGAACCAACTCTATTACAACTCCGCATATTACGACGGTTGCAAGTCCGTTGTTAAACACCTATTACAACTGGCATTTCCCGTTATAAGAAGGGTATTTTTGTTGTAGTGAAATAAGACATGAAGAAGAATCAGATGAAGAAAGAAATGTTATGATGGTGAGCAATCAGTGTTATAGTAATTTGCTAGCTCCAAGCATGTAGGTAAAAACATGAAATAAAAAGAAATGAGTATATCAAATTTAAGAAGTGAAATTTGATTGGCAAGAGTCCATTTATGACACATAACAGGGAAGAAGCCCGCTTTGCAGTAATTTCCTCTAAACTATAACTCAATCGTCGTTTTAATGTGGAATTTGTGTCTGATAAATAAAATATTATGATTTTTGTTTGATTAATTGGAATTTGCAATATATATTTCTCTCTATATGATTTATGGTTTTAAACAAAATTCAGCACTATTTCAATTATTATTATTGTTGTTGATAATAACAAAAAGTGGAGAGAGAGATTAAGGTTTTGGTGGTCGAGTAATAACCTTACAGATATTCGAGAGTTGTTTTTATTACTCAAGGGTTGTTTTTATTCGAAGTTGTTTTGCAATTATTTTGAAAATCAATCTTTTCATTTTCATCGCATGCATTTGTGTTGTTATGGAATGGTAGCGCTTTGCGGAAGCTTGTATTGACGGATCTTAGTCATCCAAATCACAAAGAGATAACTTGGATTGAAAACAAGACGGAATTAAAATCAAAACACAATAACACAAGATAGTCCACCCAACCACCCACTTTATTGATTCACCAAAATTTTATTTACAATTAATAGAACAAAGCTAAAATAAACATAATACAATCGAATCAATAACCAAATTGAGAAAAGGGAGCTAATATCTAAATAGCTAATATGGTTGGAGAAGAAGAACAATGAAGAGCGGAGGCTAACCCTAATTTATGGATTCCAAATCTGATTGATTCGTCTCACACACCACGTTATTTAGGAAGATGATTTAGAGGCCTTATATAGATGATCTAATTAGTCTACACCTTCGGATCATCCCACAAGAATCAGAGCCATTGAATAAGAAGAGCCAAGCATTGAAGTTCCAAAAAAGCCCAACAAAGAAGCCATTGAGTTGTTTTTAAGATGTTGTTGGATATGTTTAATACATTTTGGGATGTATTTTGACATGTTGACTGATTTGAGTTTGGTTTATCGTATATTGTTGGACGTTTGAGTATATTGTGCGTTTTTTGAGTTTAGTTTATCATAAATATTGATGTTTTTTTATTATTGATGTTATATATGTGATTTGGGCTTTGATATATATGATTTAAATGTGTGAAATTGAGCTACGATATATATTGGGGTGTGCATGTGTGTTGTTTGAGGTTGAAATTCTGTTGAAATAAAAAAAACCTTTAGATTTCTGACGGCTGCATTCCGACAACTTTCGACGGTTTCCGTTCATATGGGCATTATCATCCTAAAATCTGTTGAAATTCTGTTGAAATAAAAAGCATTATCATCATAAAATCTGCAGGAACTTCGAAGGCAGCACAATCAAGACTACCATTCTATAATCGTGAATTAAGTGAGTTTATTTTGAGGTTTACAGCAGAAAATTCCGTGCCGTTGTTTTTTTTATTGTCGCCAATGCCTTGCTTAAAAAAAATGTCTCCATACCTTATCTAATCGTGCCCCTTAAATGTAAGTTACCTCTTTTAGCTCATATTTTATAATTATTTTTTATCAAATTCAGTTTGATTACTTGTATTGTTTAGGTTCTGATTCAGTTTGTTAATGTGGAGTTGATTGGTTGTGCTCTGCATTCAATTGGTATAGAGAACACTAAGTCTGCACATAATATCATGCCACATAAATATCTTATAATATGTTTAATTAATGTATATACTTGTAGTCGATCAGTTCCTTCCAGTATGGTCGAACCTCCCAGCCTTCAACTCCAAACCCGCATTCATATGGGCCAACTCGACTCCATCATCCACTTCTTTTTCATCCATCACCTACACCGACCTCAATTCCTCCATCCAACTCATCGCAGACAAACTCCTCTCCACCCTCAAAAGACGCGACACGGTCCTCATTCTCTACCCTCCCGGCCTCCACCTGGTTAAGATCATATTTGCCTGCCAGCGTGCTGCACTTATAGCTGTACCCGTCATACCCCCAACCATCTCCGACTTCACAAAAAAATCCTCCACGTGCCATCACTTGTTAACAGCCATCGCACAAACTAACCCAAAAGCTGCCTTAGCCGATCACCAATACATATCCATGCTCACCACCTTCAACATCCCAAGAATCGTCCACTGCCTTTTTGTAGACGATTCAACCGATCAGATTATATGCACACATTCTGACCAGTACTTAGGCTGCAAACCTGACGAGCCATACCTGATACAGTACACATCAGGCTCCACCGGGCCACCAAAGCCCGTGCTCATCACCGCTGGAGCTGCTGCACATAATGTCAGGGCCGCACGTAAGGCTACATTCCGACAACTTTCGACAGTTTCGGCACCAAAGATTATTATGCAAAAGGGGGGCAAAAAAAAAGTTTAACGGGTTAATGGAAAAAATATACAAAAAAGAAAGATAAGAGGAAGAAAGTTTAAAGTAAATAATATTAACAGTGTGACAAATATAGCTGAGTAGATTGTCTTCTTCATTGAAAGCAAGAGAGAGAGAGAGAAAGGTAAGTAGAAAATACAATTTCATAATGTGACGTTGAAACGCGGATTCTTATTGATCAATTATGGGTTCAGCTTCATTTGAAAGGAGACAATTACAAAGAGGTTGCTTGTTGAGTACTAGGACAACATGAGTGGGTTATCATGTCTGTTTATTTATATTTTAAAAAAAATTGAAGTAGTGATACTGTTAATAATAATGGTGAAATAAGTTTGCTCAGTTTGTTGGTCAACAAACAAGGCATGTAGAAGAAACAAGGCATGTAGAAGAAGAAGAAGAAGAAAGAAATAAAGAAATGCTATGACAGTAGGGATACATATTAATAAATTTGCTAGAGCAGCTTATTGTTTAAATTAGTCCGGTTGAAATGCTAGAAGCAGCAGGGTAAAGCATGAAATAAAAGGAAATGAAACCAGGGAGTAGATTGTGGAAGCAGGTAGAATTATTAGTTAATGCTAGAGCAGAGAGCAGCATATGGAGAGAGGCGGATGAAATAAAAATGCTAAAGTAAAGCCAAGTAAAGCTGGATTGCGTGATTTGACATAATCCCACATCGTACGAAATATATAAGTTGTTAGTGTATATGAGCTAAGAGAAGAAGAAGCACATCGTCCCTTCGGGGACATCCGATAAAATTGGAACGATACAGAGAAGATTAGCATGGCCCCTGCGCAAGGATGACACGCACAAATCGAGAAATGGTCCAAATTTTTTTGCCCCCCTTCCCCTCCCCGCCGCCATCTACAGACCTCCTGTCCTTCCTTTCGCCTTCACACTGCCATTCGGATGCAACCCATAACCATCCAACCTGCCTTTTGCATGCTGCTCTTACACACTGCAAATTAAGGTTGTAGCTAGCAACCTGATATGCCTGCATCAGCACTACTACTACCTAAGCTAACCTAGTGCACAACCAACCAGCCAGCCTTATTGTATGATGCTGATTGATTAACCCTCCTCAATTACTGCTTGCACGTACATATACATAGGAAATTTATGTTCTATTTTTGGCCGACAAGATCACCAGGCTCTGGCTCGCGAGGAGATGGAACTGCCCTATATGTATGCAATGCTTCTTTTATATACATTTATAATAACTGACCATGCAGCTAGCTAGCTAGCTCCCCAACTCTCATTCATCAACACATACCCTGTTTCTTATTTTATTTCTTTTTCCTCTAAATACTAATGCTAATGCTAATGCTAATGCTAATGCTAATACTATATATATGGCCACACGTACGTGTATGCATTTTCCACTCAGGTACTAATTGATCAATTGCCTGCCACATTCTCTCTAATATTTTCTACCTACTTTATATTGTATGCAGCTATTTAATATTCATACCATCTTTTTATTAATCTAAACACAGCACCACTGTACATATCACGTATGTCCTTATTTTGTATTTTGTCATTTTATAATCCTCCAGCCCTGCTGTTTTAGGTAATTTAATCAATTAATATCTCGCCCAAATTATATTATTCTTTCCTTACCTACCTTTGCTTTCCTCCTCCATCTCTCTGCTCTCCTTTCCTTTATTGCAAACTCCTTGCTTTTATTTGTTTTCTCTGTATTGCCCAAATTTTAATTGCTCGTCTTCGCCATTACTTGTGAAAATGTAATATGTATATCCTTTTTCTACTGATTACAATGGTGTGGCTTAGTTTCATTTATTTTCTCCTCCCTTCATATTAAAATTCCGTTCTCTATATTTCCTCTGCAATTTGCACTAGCTAGCAGAAACAAATAAGGTTAAACAATTTCACAGCAAAACGTTTCCTAATACATCCAATTATTCTGTTTTTAGTTGAAGTAAATTGATTTTTTTTTACAAATTATATGTGTTTAACATATTTAAGAGAAATAATTTTCTTAAATATGTAGCTATGTTTTTGCGTTGAAGTCATGTGTAATTCAGTTTGAATTTCACTTCTAAGTTGGAACATTTACTTTTTTGTTAGGTTAAATTTTTGTTTCTGTTATCAATTAATAAAGAACGAAAACATATATGAAGTTTAATTGTTATCAACTAATTAAATCGTTTCGAACATTGTAAACCATTTCCGTTGTGATATTTGTATAATTTATTCATAGTTTAATGCATAACCTTGAAATTCATAAATATTTATATATGGTATACAATAAATTAAGATATATTCATTTGTTTAAATTAATTATACGTTAACATATATTTTTTCCATCTCCCATATAAAGGGTAATTTTAAAAGTTCGCGGTCAGACCAAAAGTTTGCGCTTTCAAGCCAACTATTAATAACGTTATATCAGCCACTTGCTTGATGGTGCTGTAAATTAAAATAATAACGGCATTATTGAATTAATGCAAACTAATGTTTATTAATTCCACTTTTCAATATTTTATTCCTCTTCCTTAATTCTATTTTTGCACTCATTAAGTTTCTCATGCATTTACGTTTTGATATTTGTATCATTTATTCACAGTTTAATGCATAACCTTGAAATTCATAAATCTCCAAATATGGTATACAATAAATCAAGATATATATTCATTTTTTTAAATTAATTAATCAGAATTAACTAATTAAATCGTTTCCAACATTGTAAAACCATTTCCGTTTTTATATTTGTATCATTTATTCACAGTTTAATACATAACCTTGAAATTCATAAATATCTATATATGGTATACAATAAATCAAGATATATTCATTTGTTTAAATTAATTATATATTAACATATATTTTTTCCATGTTCCATATAAAGGGGAATTTTGGAAGTTCGTGGTCGGACCAAAAGTTTGCACTTTCAAGCCAACTATTAATAAAAATTTAGCAGTATTAACACATCTTCTTGAACTATTATAACTTACATGGTTTATTTGTTGTAATGACTAATTTCTTTTTCTCTTAATGAAAAAACTACATGGACTTGAATGTAAAATAATTATAGGAAATTAAGGGAAATTTTGAAAATAATTGTAGAAAGTACAATTATGATGACTTCGATGTAAATATTGAAACTTGAATGTAAAATGGAAAAGGGAATTGTCAAAGAATAAAATAATTCAAGGTATACCTAAATCCTCTTGGCCTTCTTTAAACTCAAAAGGGTTATTAGAAATAAAACAAAATTCGAAGACCATGCAATAATAACCAAAGATAAATTTATAACGAATAACATCTTGCATGGATTCAAAGTTTGATAAGTGCTTAAGCTAAAAAACTCGAAAAAAATGAACACATATAATTTATTGATTTCGTTTTTAAGCAAATGAATTAAAGAGGAACGTATTGTTTTATTTCCATAGATAAATATTATCTCAAATTTTCAACAATCAAATGGATGGTAACCAGGGTACATATATTAGAAGTACCAATAGAAATATAATCTATAACACAAAAACTTAAACAATTAAATTTAGTGGAAAATAGGCATAAGGACAAACTTTGAAAAAAATTAAGGCTGAAGGACATCAAGTTTCATCTTTGGGCTGAAGGACAAACTTTGAAAAAAATTAGGCTGAAGGACAATGCTAGTTAGAACTAGCATTTTGTATAGTGTAAAAACTGAATATAATGCTAGTCTATCTAGCATTTTGTATAGTGTAAAAACTGAATATAATGCTAGTTAGAACTAGCATTGTCCTTCAACCTAATTTTTTTCAAAGTTTGTCCTTCAGCCAAAAAATAAAACTTGGTGTCCTTTAGACTAATTTTTTGTCAAAGTTTGTCCTTTTCCCTAATTCCCTCTTAAATTTATCCCTCCCCTTCCATAAATTTATATAGCGTATAAATTAAAAAATACACGAGGTACGTCTTTTAAATAGCATAAAAACAAACATAGGAATATTTAACACATTCAATATTCAAATTTTCATAATGGATTAGCCATCTTTCGGGACCTTGCATCAGTATGCAAGTAATCTATTGTTATATAAATGGTAGATGACAACTTTATATTAAAGATTCATAATCCTTAATATATTTAATTGAGTGATATTAACTTATGGAATAATATATTTCTTATAAAATACCATCGTGATTCAAGTGTCGACATGTTAGAAATTATGGTATACGTATTATACGCATGTATTGATCCCTTAAGTGGAGTTGGGTTTCTTTAATGTTCCACGTTTAGTTTATAAATTTATATTATATAAGTTGTATTATTATATAACTTTTATATTTTAAATTACTTATATAATAGTATTATGTATAATTTTATATTAATTAAATCTTATTTAATTAATTAATATTTTAATTAATTTATATTAATCCAATATAGCATTTATATTAAATATTAAATACTATAACTATTATAGCATTATATATATATATATATCACATATATGTATTTTAATTGAATTAATTAATCTTTAATTAATTTATCTAATTAAACAATTTTAATTTTGAAAAATTATTTTATACACATACATGCATACTATAAGGACCCACCTTTCCGACCCTTAGAAATCGACATTAATACATCCACGGTATTCACGTGTCAAGTATCCAAGTGCTGGAAAGACATATTGTTGGGATGAAAGAAATAAAGGACAGAACATAATCTCGCATCATGACGAGAAAAATACATTATATACACAAGAACTTTACAAAAAGAAATCATCTTTATTATACATACATAACACAAATCAGAGCACACTAATCTATCATTAGCCTTGGACAGTTATAACACTCTGTCCTTACAATTTGATGATAAATACAGACAGAAATCAAGAATAACAAAAACAACAGAAGAAATATATAAGATACGTGAATACGTCTTGGAGAATCCAGCTCCTCTATGAAAGTTCCAAAGCATCCAGCTAAATCTGGAAAATATGTTGGGGCTAACCCGAGCATTATAGAAAACAACATCTGGGTCAGTCTGGTAAAATCAGCATGAGAAACACAATCAAATGGATTTACTTAATGTTATTTAGACCTTTCTGTTACTACCAAATATCCTTTCGACCCTGTTGAAACCAGATTGAATGAAAGACAAAGAGGAACAAGAGAAAGAAGCTCCAACAAGACCTTTCGAAGGAGTCGAAGGGATGCTACAGTTAAAGTCCAGAAGTATCATAACCTTTCGAAGGGGTCAAAAGGGTCGAAAGCACCCTTCCGCTTTAGTGACCACCTTTCGAAGCAGGTGCTTTCGCATGCATGAAGACCTTTCGAAGGAATTAGAGCAACACCTTTCGACGATAAGAAATGACAACTCTTCATATGCGCGCCAAACCTTTCGAAACCAAAGATTTCGCCTTCATTCAAACCACTCAGAAATATGCCTTGGTCAGAACAACCCTTTCGAAAGCCAAACCAAGCCTTTTGAATCGATCGAAGCCATTAATATCCAGGAAGGGTTCCACATCGAGTCACAAGAAAAAGATTGGAAGCTATTAACAGTGTCGAAACCATTAGTATTTTAACACCTTCGAAACCCTTGGAGACAGCCTACCGACAGAGTCGAAAGCTCCTACAAAGCAACATAAAGAAGAAAGGTGCAACCATCCCTTTCGACAAAGACGGAAGCATTCAAGCCCATTCGAAAGCATTGCAGAGGGATGCGCAAGTGTTAAAGGAATCGAAAGCATTCTAAAGACAATTCTGAAGCCACCTTTCGACCAGGTCGAGGGCATTAATTCGAAAGGTGCTGACCCGCATATGTAAATAAGACCCAATGGGTCTGGTTTAGGGGATCCGAACTCAGTCATCCTATACTTGTACTTTCTTAATTCTAAAAGTTGTAACCCTAATTTGTAAATAAAATTGGGGAAAATTGTTCTGCAAAGTCATCATTAGATCAATAAAGGTTCCGTTGAATTGATAAAGGGAAGATCTCAGCATTCTTGATTACTTAGTTGTTTCAAAAGCTTTTATTAGATCTAACTGTGTTTTTCAGGTATCGACCACATCGAAAGTCCTCTTCCGATCTGGTCGAAAGCACTACATTTTGAAGTAATCCCAGTTATTTACTCCAAGCCATCTTTCACTGGACCTCTACCTTCTAGTGGATCGAAACTTTAACTCAAGCCAGTTTTATCTTTAATCCCAGGTCCAAACCCAAGTCACTTAAGATTCCAGCTTTTGACAAGGTCGAAACCATTTAGGACAAATCATACCCTTGAAACTTAGAGCCATCCCTTAGGCATCTTCAACCGCTTTGAAATGGCTGTTTCAAAGGGATAACCAAACTACTCCATTCAGCTCGAAAGACCAAAAAAGGAGTATTCAAACCTTTCGACCAAGTCAATAGGTCAATAAAAGGAAGTTTCACAATAAGGACTGATTTAAAAAATAATCTAAGGAAGGCATTCACATCCTAGCATATTCCAATAAACCAAAAGAGTCCCAAAAGGATTAACTTTTCCTATTAAATCAACTTTGGGGTGTTGACAAGTTTTCTTGTTAACACTTTCAAAATAAAGGTATTTCGTAAGACCATGCTGTACATAAACACGGGCCGGTTTTTTCCTTACGATAACCAAAACTTTTTATAGAAACTCCAATGATATTATAATAATGTCTAAGGGTGAAAATATCAATAATCAATTAGCTGTGATGCTCGTGGGTGTACATTACAACAATAATATGATAAAATCAGAAACCATAAAGGCGCATTGGCTAATTGTGTAGGATTCCACGGAGTGCCCTCAGTACTTCGAGAACGGTCCTCTTGCACAAGGATCAGGGTTATCCTTCCGAAGAAATAATTCATTCATAGTGATGTCCAATAGGAGCTGGCCCCAAAAACTATCAAACCGAGTGCATCGCTCCATGCATGCATAACAACTGTAGGTAACTCTAGGAAGGAGACAACTTCACGCTCATGGGTTAGCTAAACCCGTGGCTATGTATCCTATCGTTGGTTTTAGTCATTACCGCTGGTGAGGCAATGTTCAGCATTCCAGCTCATGCACCATCACTTGAACAGATCATGGAATCCCACATGGATTCACATACCCTCACGGGTCTCAGAATTACACATGGATTCCCACATCTCAAAATAGATTTGGAATCACACATCGATTCCCATACCCCCAACGAGTCTCGGAATCATATATGGATTCCAACATCTCGAACAAAACTCGAATCTCCTCCAAGCATAGAACCCGTATATGGTATTGGAGTGGTTACAGTTTCGAATCATCTCTTACAAGTACACTTCTTTGCTTACCGGGGCTTCTAAAACCAATCGATCGATCTCCGAAATGCTCAATACCGGTTTTTTGGAAATAATCAGACAATGCATAAGAGCGGCGATCAACCCCTAACCGTTTATGTGGACGGATCTCCTCATCATTTGTCCTAGAAGAACAAAACGAGTTTATACATATAGTATAGCACCACTGATGGTAACTATACCATATAACACCGTGATTCTTCTTGATATTTCGAGAGTTAAAATCATTCGATGCTAAGTAAGGAATATTTCCATACCACCAAAATTAAGAAGGATTATATATTTTGGCCAAGTTTTGATGGTTGATTATTTAACTATCAAATAAATAAACATCCCAAACAAAGATTACATTTCCCATGGAAATCACCAAGCCTCTCAAAATTAATCTTTCACTGATTAAATCTCTTTTCAAAATATTTATCAAAATATTCATATACTTATCTCACCGGGATAAGTATAATCACAAACCATTCCTTTCAAAACTTGATAAACTTTTTCACAAACTTATAAAATGGTATAAGTACATTCACCAAACACTTAGAGAGATTTTCTATTTTAAAATCATATTAAAAAGATCAAACCCAGATGCCATTAAAATGGAGATATAAATAACCCCAAAATACCATTCCTTTCCATAAATCTCTTTTATTTTACAAACATCTCCTTTATAATTCTCTAAAGCTATTTATAAAGCTTCTTTATAGATCTCCAATCTATTTATAAAACTTCTGTATAAATCTCCAATTTATTTATAAAACTTCTCTTTCAAATCTCCAAAACCATTCATAAATCTCCTTTCTGGAATCATTAAAAACCAAACTCTTTTTTTCCAATTCCAATGTAACGACCCACCTTTATGGACAGTTTAAATCGACAATAAACCACACATGTCAACTCAAACCATTCAAAAGGGAGGATTTTTATTGGTGTAAATAAGAAAATAAGAGAAAAGAAGGAAAAAACAAAACACAGAATCTCACAGTGGAATGACAAAATATAATAATCAAATAAACAGTTCATGAAGTTGTTTTACAAATAACATTTGATTACACTTATACAATACAAATCAGAGTTACACATATAGCAGGAATAAATAAATAATGCAACGGAACAACATGATGCAGTGGGATAAATATAATAAATAGAATAATATACTAAATCTTCGTCTTCGTCCTCCACAAAAATAGTCTTTAATACACTGAAAAGCTCAGACTGACCTGAGCGTAATGAAAAGACAAAACACTCGAGTCAGAACCAAAAGATCTTATATAAGTTAAATCATAGTAAATAAATATGAGTGTAATGGCTTTAGAGATGTTAACAAGGCTTGACATCTCCTATCCAGTGTCTAACGTGCGTGCAATAACTTTAGAGATGTTCGAGATTCCATCTCCTAAGGATCCGTTAAACTATCTACATACATAGTACAATATGCTATTATAATATGTCTACAGTAAAGTATTAAAATAGCGTTAAGGCGTTACCCATATCCCCCTTAACACATTTTTATATATTCCCGTAGTCTATACAGATACTGTAAGCTCCACCAAACCGGTGGTTTACTCAGTGAGCACTCCATCGGTACGATACAAACCAAACTCGTATTGGCGCGATAAGACATATGACACGGCACGTGAGGCAATGCTAGGGTAGGATGCGCATAGCAACTACTATCGCCCACCTCGGAACACACTCCCATAATCAAATCGAGGGATGGCCACTAAATCAATCACAAGTAACAAATATGGTATTGAAGAAATGTGCCCGATAGGGGGAGCGACCTCACTTGGCCCGGTATAGCTCCTGTTTTAGTTATATCAAGCTGACCTGAGGAGGTCAGGGCTGCGTTCATACCTCATACAGTAACGTTCGCCGAACCATCCTACTTCATTCTAGATTCTCCACCATATACACATTCGTTAAAGTGGTTTTTGATATTGGCAGAGAGTATGACAATATGTGATCCTGGTCTCTTTGACAACCAAACGTTTATTTCACACCGGATGGTTCTTTTACATTTCAACAGTTCATACTTCATATCAAAATATCATATTCACTTCAAAAATCATATCACTTTCGAAATCATTATTTACAAAATAGGTTAAACCCACATTTCAAAATCATCATATTTACTCAAAATATGTCATTTCACTAGAAAATATCATTTCAAATTCCAACTTAGGTTATAACATTATTTAACCCTATCGCTTTTAAATCAAGCAATTCAGCCTTACACAGTTTGAATTTTTGAAAATGGTTTGGATAGTCATAATTAGTTTAAATAGTTTAAAATAGGTTAAAATAGTTTAAAGTAGTTTTAAAATAGTTAAAAATAGTTAAAAATAGATTAAAATAGTTCAAAATAGTTTAAATAGTTTAAAATAGATTATAATAGTTTAAAATAGATTAAAATAGTTTATAATAGATTAAAATAGTTTAAAATAGATTAAATAGTTTATAATAGTTCATAATAGTTTAAAATAGTTTAAAATAGATTAAAATAGTTTAAAATAGATTTAATCGTTTAAATGGTTTAAAATAGTTTAAAATAGATTTAATATAATTTTTAATAGTTTAATATAAAATGGTTTGATTATTGGGAATGGTTTATATAGTAAATAGTTTGAAAATATAAATAAATCTGAATTTAAAATAATATATTTTTACACAGTTTATATTAAAATAATTAATTTGAAAGTAATATCAAATTAAACTATTTCTTCCATTTCAACAAATCTGGAACATATCCAGATTTTAAATTAGCAGAACTCAATTTTAATCTTTCAATTCAGATTCTCATTAAAACCATTTAAATCTATATCGACTTCAAATCCATGTTTGAACTATAAATCTAAACCACTTCAAATTCAATAGATCTCAAAGTTTAAATATTCAAACGTTTATAATAACTCAATTTTGATAAATTTCATTTTTATTTCAAAACTCAACTTTAAATTTTCAATTTGAATTTTTAAACAACTTATTTAAACTGATTTCAATTCAACATTTTAAAGCTTGGATTTTGAAAATAATTAAGTTTATATAAATTTAATTTTATTTCAAAATATCATTTAACTGGGCTCAAAAATTAAGGATTTAAAATCAGTTAATTTAACCAATCCGGTGTCCGTATATAATTTTCTACCCTATGGTCAAGTGATACAGATATATATCATTTCAACCCGCAATAATTTAAATTTACGGGTATATATCATTTCATCCCGCAATCCCGAGTTAAAATTCAAAATCCATAAATCGCTCGAGTCTATCATTTCAACCCATAACGATTTTTCCCTAATCTATAAGACCATTCGGGTATGTATCATTTCAACCCATTGTGATTTTCCTAACAATAACTAAGGGAACTTGCAGTGTGATAACATCATATAAAATAAATATAATATCCAGTCACCCAAATATCAACAATTAAACATCCATCACAATCATCATTCAAATCAACCAATACATCACAACAAGTAAACTGGTTATCATTATTAGGTATTCAATTAACAATTTAAATTCAATATTAAATTAAATGGCAACTAAATTCAATATAAATTCAAATTAACTCAAATGACAATTTAAATATATCAAACGAGAATCAATCAATTTCTAATCACACCATGAATTTAATTTAACTAACATAAGATGGTTTAGTAGTTGTGAGTGGGTTAAAACACCCACCTTTGATTTTAAATCGATTTAAAATCCAAATTAGGCCCAAAATTTAACAATCTCAAAATGCAACCAAACTAGTTCCATAATGTCCAAAATTTCAATACGATCGCAACGGAGAAAACCGCGCGTAAATCTGACCTCGTATGCAAAAGATATGATAATTAGAACGATTGAGATTTAAATTATAAAATAAATAAATAAAATAATAAAAATATAATACACGTCACCTATTCTTCCTCAAGCAAACCTTAGCCTGAAACAAACACATGCACGCGACCATCACATGCAGCTGCCACCTATTACACATCGTCGCCGCCAGTATGCTCGCTGTCCACCAGATCTGATGCTAGCGCC
The DNA here is from genome assembly GCA_030737815.1 of Allium fistulosum. NCBI lineage: Eukaryota > Viridiplantae > Streptophyta > Magnoliopsida > Asparagales > Amaryllidaceae > Allium > Allium fistulosum. The sequence goes on from CM060902.1 coordinate 977,116,932, forward strand.
GCGACCTACACCTCCGGCCGTCCCTCCCTCTTCCTCGCGCCTAACTTCGACGTCCAAAAGACGCTCCGCCACCGCTGGCCAATCGTGGCCAATCACGGCAATTCCGAGCCACCATATGACAAACGAACACCACCATAGTGACCTGCTCGACATCCTCTTCCCAACGCCACTCCCTGATCGTCAACTGGATGAAGCTCTACCGTTAGATCGTAAACCCTAGAAATGGACGGCCGAGGTTCTTTGACGATTTCTGGCCAAACGATGATTCGAATCAAAAAACGAATTGCTACAGTAGATTGCGCTTATCGAAAGCTTTCCAACGATATATAATATGGCATAGTTTGGAGAGTTTGAAATTTTGGAATTGATTTTGATTTGAAATTGAACTAGGATTTAGGGTTTCTGCCATTGGAAGGAAGAAACATCTAAGAAGTTAATGTACGTACAGAATAAACTGAAAGGCTGCTAGGGTTTGAGAAACAAAATCTATTTATATAGACACGAACAGATAACAATGAATGGTATGGATTGAATTGATCGAAACGATTTCGCGGACCCGGAAAGCCTATTCCGTTTCCGAAACGAAAGTGGGTCATCCAATATATTGAAATAGATGTTATTGATATTTTTAAACTCGATGAAACTATTTCAAACCCTAATTCAAAAGTATACAGAAGCTAGCTTTTAAAATCAGCCTATTTTAATTGAATTCATTAAATTGATTTCTATCCGTTTCGAGCCCGCACGATCAAACGACAAGTCTGATCGCTACGCAACTTGAAATCCTACAATAATTCACTGTTACAGATCCGATGAAACTGGTTTCGTTGAAATCCGAGACAGTGGCCAAAGTGGCTATTTTCACGTTAATTAAATAAATTATTATTAAATTGATTAAATCACTTTTCAAATTTAAATTAAATAGTTAACAATTTTTTTCATTTTTAATTACCTAGAAATTTAGAAATGTTTTAAAACAAATTTCTCATGTCAAATCCAATATTATACATTGCACTAATTACAGCAATCAATTGCAATTGAAATAAATTCATTGATATAATTTAGATTCCAATAAATTCATTTATTTTGATTTACATCTTATTATTCAATCAACCATCACCTTATGGATATAATTAACATTGGTTACATTGTATTACATTTATATTTTACAGTTATCATTTTTGCCATATTAGTTATAGTATTTCAATTTCCTTAATTCCATTAATTACAAATTTTAATTCCTTATATATAATTATAACCAAATTAACTTTTTAATAATTTCAATTGATTGAAATTGCATCAAATAGTTGTCAGTAACATTCAAACAACATTATTAAATCAATTCTGATTATTTTCTCATTAATAAATCATAATTTTTTTTATTTCTCACAATATTAAATTGCAAAATCTTAATTAATTTAATATTTTTAATTATCGAAAATTACGGGTCATTACATCCAAAGTCTCTTTCCACAATTTATAATTCCTTTAATGAATTCTTTTCATTAAATAAAACTCTTAGATAAATCTTCGCACTTAAAATGATTCCTTTTTAAATAAACAATTTATTATTTTTAAACACCTTTTATAAAACAATTTATTTTCTAAAAACACCTTTAAAAAAACAATTAATTGTCTTTAAACAACATTAGTAAAATAATACTTTAAACCATCATTAAATAAATAATAAAATTTTAAACAAGTTAAAATAATATAGTGATTGAACTTAATATATCACTACAACAAACATACCTTTTTATATAAAAAAACCGCTATTAAAGCCTTCTACAGCGTTTCTATAAACGTCATAGATCAACAAGTTGTAATAAGTCTGGTAGATACAATAGGGTTTCAAAATTGCAATGGAAAATGGACTTTTAACAACGTTTTTGTTGCCATCTTAGACAAGACGTATCAGCACAACTACTTTTCTATAGCGTTTTGAAGCTTGCTATAGAACTTTTACATAGAGTTGTGTTTTATGAAACTAACAATTATGATATCATTTAATTTTTATAATACATTGACATGCCATACTATTATAGCGTCAAAAAACGCTGTGGAAATATGATGTCAATCTTTTATTACACGTTGAAACGCTAGAGAAAATTCATTACTATCCATTGTAGCATTTTTTTTTGCTATGAAAACTATTTAATCCTTGCAGAATATTTTGTATAGCACTAGCATAATGCTATAGTATATGAAAGCTGTAACAATTTTTCTTTTCGTAGCATAGTTAAAACGCTATAAAAAAGTTACCATTGCATTTTTTTGTTGCCATATACATTCAAGCTTACAATTTTTAATTCTACTAAACTTGTTTCAACTAATATATTATAACAATTCAAAAAAACACACTTATCACATTGTAATGTACCTAATCAAATGGAGTCATAAGCCAAACCACAAAATATTATATATATCCATAATATTTCATACACAGAGTATTAAACATATAAATATTTGTGACCAAAAGTGACAATACATACAATTGTAGCTAACCAAAACGATACATGCTAAAAACAAAGACGTATGAACGTCGATAGACAATACATTAATGCAAGCATGACCGATTTGAAGGAGAAAGAGTGCGACATCACGTCTCAACCTCAAAAGCATCATACAACACCTGTCAAAAAGAAGCACATACGTGCGTATGTTAGTCATAAATGTAGAAATGTATAAGTGCTAAACAACATGGTTTTAAATAGAAATTTTATGAATTAATCACTCAAAATAACTAAGAAACATCCACAAAGGCTAACTCAAAGTAGACAAGTAACTCAGACAAGACCAGCTATTTCAAATAGACTTGTTATTTAATGCAAACTTCTAATTTGATAGAAAATTTCCATTCTACTAGCCAAAACATATAATAACATAGTAATTAGTAATGCTAGTAGTAGTCATCTAACAAGTGCAAGTAGTTTTATAATTGACATTCTCTCAGATATAGACTACTATGTGTGGAGAAGACACAACCATCACCATCATAGGAGGAGGAAGCGGAAAGCAGATTGTGATATTTCCAAGCTGATAGCTTTAAGTGTGGCTTCAGCCTGGTGCAAGCGTGCCTTGTGCAGGCTTGTTGGAGCAAACTTGCCTGGTGCAGGCTTGCACCGGCAAGCTTGCCTGGTGCAAGCATGCCTTGTGCACGCTTGCTGGAGCAAGCTTGCTTGGTGCAAGCTTGCTCTGTTGCAAGCTTGCTCTCCTGCAAGCTTGCACTATTCCCAAAATTACTTTTTAACTAGGAAGAGGAAATGTTTATATGCTATTATAACTACTTACAGGTAGTTTTCAAACATACCATAAATTACTTTTTACAATGACATCTACTTGTTTTTATTAGAAATGTCTTTTGCTTAGTAGAAATGTGTAAGAAGAATGGGGATATGTCTTTTACGTATATCTCATGAAACACATCTCCTTCATTAATTTCTTATCTCTCTTTAATGACTTTTAATTAAACCTATGTTTCATCTACTCTATGGCTAGCGTACCATGTTCTGTTTTCTTATCTTGTTGAAAGGTCCCCTCATCTCATTTACCCAACCAAGACAAGCTTTACATTAATTATCTGTTGACAAAGCTTCCTATATTCCTTGGGTTAAACATTACTTGGTTTAATGAACAGTTTGTGGAATTTAGGACTATAAGGTACGGTTTTCATGAAGTCATGATATCATTTTCTCTAAAATTTTCAATCTATAAATATAAATTATGTATGCCATAATATATTATTAGTCGGCCTATACAATCTTTTATAGTAATTAATTACCTTAGAGTTGAAGAAAGTTGGTTTTTTGTTATATATGAACATGTACATCTCGAATTTCAATGTTGACAATAAATTCATTAAATAGTTATTTGGTATGTGTAATTTACAAATAACATTTAGTTTGCTATATTAAAAAATATATTATATATATTTATTTGCTAATCCATTATCGATTAGCCATAATACTAAAGTTGGTATGGATACCTAAAAATCCAAAAGCCATATGCATCTGAATCCGAAAAATGGACAACATCTAAAATTTGAAAAAAGGATGCGATATGATAGTATCCACGTTCATAAATTATTCATTCATTTTGTTTTATCAAGATAGTAGTTTATATGGTGTATTCTAATACATAGATAATAACATATTTACTTTTTACTGAGGCAATAGTCTATATATATATATGAATATTCCTTGCTCAAAACTATTTTTATATATTGTCTATTTCTTATAGTTTTATAAGCATTTAGTAATGTAATTGTTTTATGTTTAACCAAAATTTTCTATTTATGTTTTTAAATTTATTAATTGTTAGCGGATATGAATATATCGCTATCCACGGATGCAAATATTTGACTGCAAAAATGGTTTGAGATACATATGCACATATAGTAATAGGATGCGTATTGGATCGTTGATTGGCCTAACCTAAAGTAAGTTTTATTAGTAGTGCTAAACCAAACAAGTTTTTCTAAAAGTGGATTTCAGTTTTGGAGTAAATGGACAGATGGATTTGATTACCATTCAACAAATCGTCATTTATCATGCGCTAATCATGTTTGGTTAGGTGTCGTTTTACAAATAGAAAGTTGTTAAAAGCTACAAGTTCAACCAAATTAAATTTGGTTTTCTTGCAATATAATTTTAGTTAATTATTCTTCTAACTTTAGTTAATTTTTATAAACTTAAATAATTTTTATAAAACTTAGTTAACTTAGTTAATTTTTATAAAAATTAGATAATTTTTATAAAACTTAGTCAATTTTTATAACAGTTTAACAAAAATTTAAAAATAGAGAACATGATTTTTATAAAACTAAATTAATTTTCATAAACTTTAGTTAATTTAATTATATTTTTTTTATTTTTTTATTTTTATAAAACTCAATTAACTTAGTTAATTTTTATATAACTTAGTTAATTATTATATCCTTTAATTAACTTTTATAAAAGTCACTTAATTAATTTAGTTGTATATTTATAAGACTTAGTTTATACATCAGTTAAATAATTTAGTTAATTTTTATATAACTTAGTTAAATTTTATAAGAATTGGTTAATTTTTGTAAACTTTTAATTAATCTAGTTAAATTTGTATAAAACTTGATAACGTAGTTAACTTTTATAAAAATTAGTTAACTTTTATAAAAAATAGTTAACTTTTATAAATTAAGTAAGTTTTTTTAATTTTAATTATTTTTTATATAACTTAGTTATCTTAGTTAAATTTTATACTTAGTCAATTTTCATAAATTTATTTAAATTTTATAAAATTTTATTAATATTTACATTTTAATTTAATTTTATAAAACTTAGTTAATTGTAGAAAATTATTTAATGTTTATAAAACTTGATTAACTTATTTAATTCTTATAAACTTTGTTGATTTTTATAAACTTATCGGATTTCATGAATTTTCGACAGCACCTCCTTTGCGCGGTTAGTGCTTTCCCGCACACCCCAATTCAATATACATTTACATGATCAAAACAAGATCGAATTTATATTATATATAACAAAATATACTTCATAATAGCATACACATTCAAATGCATAAAAACATACCTTTTATTAGCAACTTTAGTTAGCAATCTTCCATATAGCAAAGGAATGTTTTGTGTACCTATATAGCAAAGTAAAGGGAATAATTAGGGTGCAAATCTACAAAAGAGTTATGTAATAATTTTATGTACCTATATAGCAACGTAAATGGTTAACCGCGGGTAACAAATAACACCACTCATTTTTACGCACATCAGTACCGCTAGGCCAGCCTCGTAGCCCATTAGCTCCTGGGTCTTGCTCTGTGACAACCCGCCCTTTCGACCCTCGAAAAATCGACATAAATACGCTCATTGTATAACATGCTGAACGATCGAGTGCTGGAAAGATAAATTGTTGAGGTAAAAGAAAGTAAGAAGAAGAAAGAAGAACTGAAACAAAACAGAATCTCAAAGCGGACTGAATAACATATAATATAAATAGTTCTTTACACAAATCAAAACCGTAATATACATATCTCACATCAGAGTACACAAATCAATAATTACCAGCCTGTACAGTTATAACAACCTGCCCTCACAATTTGCTGGTAATTTGGACAAACACTACAGCGGAATAAACAAGTACGAGAATACGTCTCGGTCTCCAGCTTGTCTCCTAAGCTCCATAGCATCCAAACCTGAACCTGTAATACTCGGTCTGACCCGAGAATTATAATAAAATAACACCGAGTCAGTCTGGAAAACCATCGTGAGTAAACACACTCAATTTGAATTATTAAAGTTTCAAAATCCTTTGAAAATCAAAAGTGTCTCGTAAGACCACGCCACACATAAACACGATGGGTTTTTACCTTACGATAACCAAAACATTTCATATCAAATCCTCTGATATTATAATAGTGTCTAAGTACAAATAACTATTCAAATAGCTGAAATTGTTAAATTGATTAAATTCCAGCATACCAGGCTCTACAATCAAAACCGTAAAGTCACGTATTGGAGAATGGATTCCATATGAATGACTAGGCACTGGGGTACCACCTGTCACAGTACACGTCTAGAAACAGCGTACCGAGGACCACGCCGGGATCCCCTACAACACAAGACCGGACTATCCCTAACTTGGATAGATCGAATATGCTATCACCCCAGGTGTTCCCACCCTCTCTCGAGCTCCTTCCATATACCGTAGTAATAAATATATCCGAGGTTATCTAGAAAGGTGATAAATATACCCTAATTGGGTGCGACCCACTTAGCCTTGTTGCATCTCCCCTAATTTTCAGTCATTCCCGGTTGATGAGGCTAGAGGCTACGGTTACCTTTTAAGGCATTTTCACTTAGAATGCTTATTGTCCTCCAATGACAATATACTGATAGCATTCATCCATACAAGTCCGTTCTGGGTCCGAACGGAACCGAAGGCACTATTCCTACTACATCCATTTTGGAATAATCCTCAGGATTAGTAGCGATTAGCCCTTGCACTTCACTGCTCCATCTTCGACTCCATGCTCTTGTTTTCCTTTCGAAAACGTACTCGTTGGATCGAAGTGGTTTTTGGATAATTTATCCGATCTCGGTCTCTTCGAAACATCGTTCGATATTTTCCAGTAAACTCAACCCTGGTTCTTTAGGAAATAAACAGACAAAATAAGATCAGAATCACCTCCTAACCGTTAGTGGACGGATTTCCTTATAAACGTCCTAGGAGAACGAAACAAGTTTATATGTACAGTATAGCACCTCGAACGGTAATTGTACCATATAATTCTCGTGTTTCTTCTAGATATTTCCAAAGTCATATTTTGGGTCCAGATTTGATAGTCGGTTATTTAACTATCAAATAAACAATCATTCAACCAAATATTCCATTTTCCACTGAAAAACTCCAAGTCTCTTTTTAATTTAACTTTAATAAATTAAATCTCTTTATCCAAAATATGTGTACTTATCTTATCGAATTCAGTTATTCGCAAACTATCCCTTTTCAAAATATTGAAACCCTTTAAAGTAATAAGGAAAGTACCACTGCAGTATCAAACCATGGATTCGCAGCTCAATGGTTACGTCTCTATCCCAGAGAAATCCAAGACTTAACTGCAGGCATTCACTGCCTCCGATTTCGCCATGCGGGTATACCATTACTTCCCAAAAACTTTGTTTAAAAATTATCTCAAAATAATGCTTATAAGTTTCTCAAATAAATTTCCAAGTTAAATCTAGGTAAATATACTTAAATAAAAGTTATTATACAAAGCCATATTAATATTTAATAATTTATCTTTTAAAATAATAATGCTAACTAATTCTTAAATAATAGTAATAAATCTTTAACAATCATTATAAGGTAACTAATTAATAATTAAATATGTTTTAAACAATCTAAAATAACTAAATAACTAGTTTCTGGAATATTTTTAAAAATTTTAAAGTTACCTAGTTAATAATTAAAATTCCTCTTTTTTTTCAAAAAAAAACAAGCCCAATTTCTCGATTCTAATTTCATTTCCGTAAATTTGGAAATCTTACTTGAGCTCCAGTATAACCAATTTTATACTTATTTCCAAATTCACTTCTATTCTTCCAATTTATTAAAAATCTCGATTTTAAACCTTTTTATTTAAATAAGTACCACTTAAGAATTTATTATTTAAAAATCCTTTTATATATTTTATTCCAAAATCCTTGTACACAATATCCCGAATTAGTTAAGTACAAATTTTCAAAACCATTATTTTACCAAATCAGTTAACTCAAAATTCTATATAAATATTTTACTTCAAAAATCCCTTTAAAATTCTTTTCCAATTCAAACCATATATTATTGGTATTTTAAAATACCAAAATTTAGGCCAAAACAACCATAGCATCCTATCAATTCAAATCACACAATAACCTATCACAGATTATTCCAACCAAACATATATCACTATATATGAAATTAAATTCAACATTTTTGGGGAATCCAGTTGGATCCCTCCAACCTGTTTCCCTGCATCCACAGATATTAATACAACAATACAAATACCAATTCCGCTTCGAGGCCGAATATCGCGGTATAAAGGGTCATCCGCTATTATGCGGGGTGCATAGGGTCTCATCAGCTATATATATACATATATATATACATATATATATATATGTGGGAATATCTATCACTCCAATATATATATATATATACTACTACCATATATATAATATCACATCCAATTTGATAAAAATGTATCAATTCAACCAATCAATCATTAATTAATTTTAACTATTTAAAACTAAAGCCAGCAGTCCAAAATTGAGTGAGATTAACTCACCTTGAGTTTTAATTCGCCAAACGTTCAAATTTTAAATTAAATTGAACACGTTTGATTTAATCTAAATTTTAACTCGCTTCAAATATCTCCAGATCTGTTCCAAAGTGTAGTGCTCTTCGCCACGATTCCGTCGCCGCTTGTTTTGTCCAATTCTGACAATGTATGAAATAGTTATACTACTTTAAAATTTTATAATTTATAATACAATTAAATTTCAATTTCCCTTTCTTTTATATAAAAATAATATATACCCAGATCTGGCCGTACATTTCAAACCTTAAGATCATGGCCGCTCCCCATCTTCTTCCTTCTCGTACTAACGCACGCAACACTTAGGCCGAGAAACCCATCGATCCATATACACAAACGATCATCGCCGCCTCGTCTTTGCCCTATAAGTTGATCGGAGACTATCATGTCGAAGATAATCACAGCGCGCACCCACAGCCAGCGACCACACCCCCAAGCTCCGCCTCCTCCTTGAGATTCACGCTAGAATGGACAACGCGCCGCCCTATCTCCTTCCTCGCCGCGTCATAAGCCATCACAACCGTTCAAAAGCTAGAGCTCGACGAGCTCGACAATTTTCCAGTTGGAGGATTTGGGTAACAACCGATGGATTGGAAGGAAATTGGGAAAGAAGTGGTGCGATTTTGGCCATTGAATCGTAATGGAGGCGGTTGCGTGAAATAGAGTCTAGGTTTTACTGTTGAGTGTGTATATATATATACGTGCATATAATATTTTATTACTATTTTCACAAATTCACGTGCTTTTCCGGACGATCTCTAAACGAAGCGTGCCGCCTGGCGTTTATAATGTTTTACCCCTGTTCTGAATACAATGGAACATGTTTCGGAGCCTAATTCGATCGTATGTGGAAGATAGCTTTTCGAATCGAATTAAAATATTAAATTTTCGATATTAATTTCAACGCATTTCTATTCCACACGACCAAACGGTAACTCCAAATGGTACAAAATTTGAAATCCGATAATAATACACTATTACGGATCCAATGGAACTGGTTTCGTCAAATTCCGAGACTATGCCCCGGAAGGCTATTTTAGCGCGTCGATTAAATCGAGCAATTTTCAAAATCGACGGAATTACTTGAAATTTCAATTTTAAAAACTTACTAACTCAATTATAATTCAAATATGATTTATATTCATATAAGAAATCATTTCGAATCATATTAATTCAAAATTCAATTATTCACACTATTTCCATTCAAAAGTCTACTACCATCACTCTAATTCAAACAGAGTTTAAAATCAACTTATAAATCATTTTCATTTCCATTTAACTCCAGATTCCCATATTTTGCCTAATTTTCAAATATTAAATTACCATTTACCGAATCTGTTAATCGCTATATTTGAAATTTTAATCTATTTCACCGATTCTTCCATATTCAAAATCAATTAATAATTCAAATTCAACATTTAAAAATAAATTAAATGTTCAAAACTAAACGACCAAAATTCTGGGTCGTTACATTCCTTCCCCCTTATAAGAATTTCATCCCCGAAATTGCTAAGGTAGGAAAAATGCTCCTAAACCCATTTACCTTTAAAACACCCTTAATTAAAACCCTATATTCACTTCCCTAAACCTTTTTAGTTTAATCCAAAACAATTTGTTTTCATTTCTAACTCAAAAACCTTGATTTCTAATACAATTCAAAAGCCAACTTTTCTAGTTAACAAAATTTTCCAAAACCTTTCAAAAAATTTCTAACACCCTAAATTTTTGAAATTTTTTGACAGAGTCTCTTTTGTATGGAGAGCCTTTTACAATATGACAAGAAAGATAAAAAATATATACATCGACCCACACGGTCGGAAAACAAAATATATATCAATATATTATCATTTCTTTATTTTATTGCGTAGGCATACCTCATATTAGCGTTTTTAAGTGAGCGGCTTATTTATATGCATTTACGCAACCCCAAAATCTATCCAACAGCTTCCTGTACCTGTACTTACTCAAAATAAGCACATAAATTTTCATAAACATGAAATTAATAACATTTCATTACTTTAACTAGCTAAACATATAAACTTCATAACCCGAACATGCCAATCATATATTACAAGAAATTTAAGGTTCCAACACTAATTTAATTTCTTTCCATGGGTCCATATATCATTTCATTCAATTTGAAATGATTTACATCCACATTTATTGCATTCAATTCATATTTACAACAAACAACTCATATCCATTCCAAATTGATTTGTATGTGCTTTACTTGCATAAATTCACTTCTATTCAATTTCAAATTGATTCAGAATCAATTTATTTGCATTCCATTTATTATTCACTCCCACTATATGCAAATCCATTTTATTAAACTTCAATTTAATCCTTTTTAAATTGACTCTAAATCAGTCTTTTATATTTTCCATTTTATCCCTATTCAAGTTATCCACCAAACTTTGTTTGCTTTACGTTATATTAAACACATTCCAAACCATGTTAGTATATTGATGAATCCATTTCATAAATAATTACTTAAGTTTAGTTTCAATGGAAATCAAATTATAATTCTTTTTAAATTGATTCTCATTCAATTTATTTGCTTTCATCTACTTAGTATATCCAATTTTTACTATCACTTGGGAATCATTTCATGTAATCGATTCTCAAACAATTTATTATATCATAACATGGTTCGTGCACTTGCATTTCTATTAACTTTACTTCCAACTAATTTTACATCCTTTCCATTCACTTTCATTTACTTCACATAGGGTTATCAACTTCATTTTATAGTGAACGACATTTCATTTCATGCCAGTTTTATTTATAAGCCCTTTTCACAAAATTATTTCTAAGGTTTATTATAAACATTCCATATCGCTACTTAAGTTCATATTCAGATTTATAACTTAAGTTCATACCCCAACTATACTCCAAAATCATATTTCAAAATCATATTTAATTCATTTACTCTTAAATTGAATTCATCCCTTGTTACCAATTGCTTAACCATTTTAACTTGGTCATACGTTCCCATTTCCTTAGTTTGATAAGTTACACCAACTTATGTATTCACAATTCCTTTAATTTCCACTTAAGTTTACTCACATTCAGCATTTATAACATATAGTTATATAAACACTTCACAATTCATATTTACATTCAAATTACAAAATTCCAATTCACCCTCCATTAAAAATTAAAATTTTTGAATTTCCATTCTTTTACCATAATATCAAACCATTTTCATTTAGGCTTTACCATTTCATTTCTCAATTTATAAGTTCAAGAACTTATTTACTTAAAATCCAATTTTACTCACTTGAGTCCATTTACACCTTACAATCACAACTGTGGATTATATACATCACTTAATAGCTTAGGTTTATTCATTTCTTTCAATAATTATAACTTATAATTATTCGACATTTCAAAATTTACATCCAATTCAAATCAACTTTATTTAACTTATCTTAAGTTAAATTCCAACCCATATTATTCACTTTAACTTACTCAAGTTAAACTTTTAATTCTAGGATTAAAATTCACACTTTCTTTTTCTTATCTATATCAACTCCAATTTATAAGTTGAATTAACTAATTTCTTTGACTTTACGAGTCATTTAGATGGAAAACCCCGAATTTAATTACCCGGTTTTTATTTCAAATCATTTGAAATCATAAATATACATATATCCACTTTGGTATATCAAATCATGCTTTCGGATTTTTCAAAACAACTTGGTTTTACCCAAAACAATTTCCTTTTGGAATTTCTAAAACAAAACTTGTTTACCAAATAAGTCCAAAGCAAATAATCATAGTCAATCACTGTGGTAGCAATCCGTCACTTAGAAACCCGAAAATGAATACTGATGATGCGACCGTCATCACCAGAATTATTTTCCAGCGACTGAAGTGAGTTCAGTGCTTCCTTACTTCCAAAATTCATTTCAAAAAAAATTCTATTCCAAAAATATCCCCAATGTAATATCACCATCCTCCTTCCAAACACTATGGAAAACATTTCCAAAATTTCCAAGATTTAAAAATTCCCAAACATTTAGCTCAAACCCAATTTAAAACATTTCCCAAATTTTCCATGATTTAAATTCTGGTTTGAATCAAATTTTAGTTATACTCCTTTGTATAAATCATTCTTATACAATTTTATTTGGTTATATAAACCATTTCAAATTTTATAATCTATTTTGATCATAATATTAACAACCAAACATTCCAAATATATATAATAATTCCAGAAAATTATTTCTTTTATAACAAAATATAGTTTGGGTAAAATTATTTCATTCACCCACTTCAAAATAATACTATATCGGTTTACCTTGTTTAAGAGTTTAGAAACCCTTATCGATACGGTTGTACTTCTCGTACCGACCAGAATTCAAAAACACTCAACCGATAAGTCAATTATAAAAAATATTTGATATTCACTAACAATTACACGCTCATATCTATTAATACACTCAACTCATTCTAGAGTCCTACTGACTCTACCTCTAATGAGTAATCCCAACCAAAGCCTAGGTATATCGCCAACCTAAGCTCTGATACCAACTGTGACGATCCGTCCTTTCGACTCTCGAAAAATTGACATAAATACGCTCATTGTATAACATGCCGAACGATCGAGTGCTAGAAAGACAGATTGTTGAGGGGAAAGAAAGTAGGTAGAAGAAAGAAGAACTAAAACAAAACAGAATCTCACAGCGGACTGAATAACATATAATATAAATAGTTCTTTACAAAAATCAAAACTGTAACATACATATCTCACATCAGAGTACACAAATCAATAATTACCAGCCTGGACAGTTATAACAACCTGCCCTCACAATTTGCTGGCAATTTCAACAAACACTACAGCGGGATAAACAAGTACGAGAATACGTCTCGGTCTCCAGCTCGTCTCCTGAGCTCCATAGCATCCTAACCTGAACCTGTAATACTCGGTCTGACCCGAGCATTATAATAAAATAACACCCGAGTCAGTCTGGAAAACCAGCATGAGAAAACATACTCAATTTGAATGATTAAAGTTTCAAAATCCTTTGAAAATGAAAGGTATCTCGTAAGACCACGACACACATAAACACGACGGGGTTTTACCTTACGATAACCAAAAGATTTCATATCAAATCCTCTGATATTATAATAGTGTCTAAGTACAATTAACTATTCAAATAGCTGAAATTGTTACATTAATTAAATTCCAGCATACTAGGCTCTACAATCAAAACCGTAAAGTCACGTATTGGAGAATGGATTCCATACGAATGACTAGGCACTGGGGTACCACCTGTCACAGTACACGTCTAGAAACAACATACCGAGGACCACGCCGGGATCCCCTGCAACACAAGACCGGACTATCCCTAACCTGGATAGATCGAATATGCTATCACCCCAGGTGATCCCACCCTCTCTCGAGCTCCTTCCATATACCATAGTAATAAATATATCCGAGGTTATCTAGAAAGGTGATAAACATACCCTAATTGGGTGCGACCCACTTAGCCTTGCTGCATCTCCCCTAATTTTCAGTCATTCCTGATTGATGAGGCTACAGGCTACGGTTACCTTTTAAGGCATTTTCACTTAGAATGCTTATTGTCCTCCAATGACAATATACTGATAGCATTCATCCATACAAGTCCGTTCTGGGTCCGAACGGAACCGAAGGCACTATTCCTACTACATCCATTTTGGAATAATCCTCAGGATTAGTAGCGATTAGCCCTTGCACTTCACTGCTCCATCTTCGACTCCATGCTCTTGTTTTTATTTCGAAAACGTACTCGTTGGATCAAAGTGGTTTTTGGATAATTTATCCGATCCCGGTCTCTTCGAAACAACGTTCGATATTTTCCGGTAAACTCAACCCCGGTTCTTTAGGAAATAAACAGACAAAATAAGATCAGAATCACCTCCTAACCGTTAGTGGACGGATTTCCTTATAAACGTCCTATTAGAACGAAACAAGTTTATACGTACAGTATAGCACCTCGAACGGTAATTGTACCATATAATTCTCGTGTTTCATCTAGATATTTCCAAAGTCATATTTTGGGTCCAGATTTGATAGTCGGTTATTTAACTATCAAATAAACAATCATTTAACCAAATATTCCATTTTCCACTGAAAAACTCCAAGTCTCTTTTTAATTTAACTTTAATAAATTAAATCTCTTTATCCAAAATATGTGTACTTATCTTATCGAATTCAGTTATTCGCAAACTATCCCTTTTCAAAATATTGAAACCCTTTAAAGTAATAAGGAAAGTACCACTGCAGTATCAAACCATGGATTCACAGCTCAATGGTTACGTCTCTATCCCAGAGAAATCCAAGACTTAACTGCAGGCATTCACTGCCTCCGATTTCGCCATGCGGGTATACCATTACTTCCCAAAAACTTTGTTTAAAAATTATCTCAAAATAATGCTTATAAGTTTCTCAAATAAATTTCCAAGTTAAATCTTGGTAAATATACTTAAATAAAAGTTATTATACAAATCCATATTAATATTTAATAATTTATCTTTTAAAATAATAATGCTGACTAATTCTTAAATAATAGTAATAAATCTTTAACAATCATTATAAGGTAACTAATTGTTAATTAAATATGTTTTAAACAATCTAAAATAACTAAATAACTAGTTTCTGGAATATTATTAACAATTTTAAAGTTACCTAGTTAATAACTAAAAATCCTCTTTCTTTTTTTAAAAAACAAGCCCAATTTCTCGATTCTAATTTCATTTCCGTAAATTTAAAAATCTTACTTGAGCTCTAGTATAACCAATTTTATACTTATTTCCAAATTCACTTCTATTCTTCCAATCTATTTAAAATCTTGATTTTAAACCTTTTTATTTAATCAAGTACCACTTAAGAATTTATTATTTAAAAATCCTTTTATATATTTTATTCCAAAATCCCTGTTCACAATATCTCGAATTAGTTAAGTACAAACTTTCAAAACCATTATTTTACCAAATTAGTTAACTCCAAATTTTATATAAATATTTTACTTCAAAAATCCCTTTAAAATTCTTTTTCAATTCAAACCATATATTATTGGTATTTTAAAATACCAAAATTTAGGCCAAAACAACCATAACATCATATCAATTTGTTACCCGACCACGTGGCCCGGCTACAAGGCACTAGCTGTAGAGGCTGTGATCAGAAAACTCGAGTCAAGACAGGACTGGAAGTGTGAAGCTCAAAATAACTTGGGTAGGTTGACCTGCGTATGCGGTTCGGTGGTGGACGTTCGCCTGCCTAGTTCAGTTTGATCGGTTCGGTCAGGACATCCAGGGAAAGGTCGCTTGGCAAGAATGGTTCGGCACTTGGGGGATCAGCCTTAGAGAAAATGGCTCATCTGGCTCGGTATTTAGTGGTTCGGTTTCGGAGGGTTCGGCACCAACGGCTCGGCCATGTCGTCTCGACAATTGATGGGTCGGCCTTGGAGGGTTCGACACGAATGGCTCGGCTATGTCAGTTCAGCTATGTTGGATCGGTCAAAGTAAGCGATGTAGGAGTGGGTCGGCCATGGCCATAAGGTCGGAAGTGATGCGGTCAACATTCTTTTGTTTCGACTAAAACCTCCACTTGCTTCGAGTTACGTGAGAGTAAACTTCGAGTCACTCGTGAGAAAACCCGAGCTCGGCCAAAGTGGGTCGGCGACCACCGTTCGGCGTCAGAGGGTCGGTATGCTCGGTCGATGTACAAGAGTTGTCAGTAGTGGGCCGGAGTGTCTTGGTCATGGGCCTACTCAGGAGAACTGGCTTATCTTCGCATATAAATAGAGGGGCAGGGTACAGTGAAAATGGTCTTTTTTTGGGAACTCTAGGGATACTCTACGATTTTTTGTATTCAACTCTTTTCGGCTCAAACTTGCATTCAAGCTATTTGTTTACGGATTGTATCTGTATTCAACTAATCAGTAAAGTAATAAAGATCATATTCAAAGTGGACGTAGGCAGTTACGCCGAACCGCTATAACTCTGGTGTATCCTTTTCTGTTATTTTTTTAGTATTCGATTATGTTACTTCTCTATTTTAATTTACTTTCTTCATTAATCTCTCTACATAACTCTATTCAAGGGTGTTAGTGACCAATTTTGGTGCTAACACAATTCAAATCACACAATAACCTATCACAGATTATTCCAACCAAACATATATCACTATATATGAAATTAAATTCAACATTTTTGAGGAATTCAGTTGGATCCCTCCAACTTGTTTCCCTACATCTACAGATGTTAATACAACAATAAAAATACCAATTCTGCTTAGAGGTGGAATATCGCGGTATAAAGGGTCATCCGCTATTATGTGGGGCTCATAGGGTCTCATCCGCTATATATATGCGGGAATATCAATCACTCTAATATATATATATATATATATATATATATATATATATATATACTACCATATATATAATATCACATCCAATTTGATAAAAATGTATCAATCCAACCAATCAATCATTAATTAATTTTAACTATTTAAAATTAAAGCCAGCAGTCCAAAATTGAGTGAGATTAACTCACCTTGAGTTTTAATTTGCCAGACGTTCAAATTTTAAATTAAATCGAACACGTTTGATTTAATCTAAAATTTTAACTCGCTTCGAACATCTCCAGATCTGTTCCAGAGTGTAGTTCTCATCGCCACGATTCCGTCGCCGCTTGTTTTGTCCAATTCTGACAATGTATGAAATAATTATGCTACTTTAAAGTTTTATAATTTATAATACAATTAAATTTCAATTTCCCTTTATTTTATAAAAAAAAAATATACACCCAGATCTGGCCGTACATTTCAAACCTTTAGATTGGAGGTATGTTTTTGCTCCTGCAATTATTAGATAGAGGAACTATTTAGTTGAGACCTATTACAAAATAAATAAATTATGATACGGTAATGAAAATTATTCAAAATACATAAGATAAACAATAAAAAGTAATCATATTCAATAGATATGCAATAAGTAAATGACTAAATAGTAAATATAAAACTCATTAAACTTTAATATTAATCAACTACGAGTGGTGGACGGAGGCTTTATTGGTACGTATGAAATATTTCATCTCAAACTAACAAAGTATTGGCATTATGGAATTCGTTCCTAAGATAAGAAAAGAAAATTAATTTTTTTTTACTATGTTCTAGTGATTGTTTATTATAACAGAACTCTAAATATAATCTTAAGAATTCATATCAACTGAAGTTGCAAAACCTGTTTGGATTCAATTGCCAAAATTATGAGTTGCGGTGTCCCATATTTAATTTTAATTTTTAAGTATGTTATCTTTTATATATTGATTAAGTATGGGAATATATTCCAGTTCTAGTAAATGCAGTTTCAACTAATTTAATTATACAACGGAAGTATCATTATATTATACTATAAAGTACAACCATAATTGGTTAAACATGCTCAATATCACGTGGTTTCAATATATTTGACAGATTTTTGAACACTGCAACAAAAAGACACTTTAACAACATTTATTGAAAGTGCATGTTCATATATTTGCACTAATTAACATTTTTTAATAAATGGTGGAGATGGTGCAAATATTTGTTATAGGTCTAATTTTATTTATGATATAAGTCTTGTACATAAAGATTTCCATTGCATCAGAGATTATGACTACACTCATACTGAAATTCATATATAAACATTTTGCCATGGCGTTTTTGGAACTTGAAGTCTGCAGGCTTCTTCTAGTATAAATAGAAATTGCAAATAAAAAATGAAAATAGAAGAATACCTAGGAAAAGGAGAACCTTTAATAGGTTTTTGACCATATTTTCTCTAAGCCCAAAGATCAGAAGGAACATCTTCACCACTACTTTGCCTATTGCTACTACCGCTACGACTTGCTGCTACTGGTGCAGGAATACACACCACTTTCTTTGCTAGACTTTTTCTATTTTATTTTTCCACCATCATAAAATATAACTTAATCATACTTATAGGTTAGCAGAATAATATATTGTTTTAAAGCTCAAAAACTTTCAATCCCTCAACTTATTATTCCAAACTAATGAATCTTAACATAATATATTTGTTGGTTTTAAGCACTTCATAAAAATTATAATAAACTAGTAATACCTGTAATATATGTTGTAATTGGTTTGTTAAAGCTTTCCATATTGAAAAAATAAGTTAAATTATGAACCTAAAACTGTAAAACAGTTTTTATAGTTTACCTTCTCCTGATCATTCCTGGAGGAACATGAGGCGAAGACATCTGCACCCCACGATCCCAAACGTACAATCACCATCAACTCCGACTACCATAGGTGAAGGCTTCATAGGCGAAACTTAGAACACCCTAGAAAATATATTACCAGCCGGTCTTTTTATCATCATTTCGCTTCCAATGTTGGATTTTTCAGGAACATATTCAAAGTAGGAAGACAACAGAGAATTATCGATGTCTTTGTCGAACTTGATGTTGGTCGGAAGTTGTTCAATGCTTTCAGGGATTTTCCAAGTGTCAGTTCATTGAGTGCTCCATCTCCATCGTACCTGGACTTGTAGGGATTGAGTCGAACATAGCTTTTTTTGTTTCATGCATACCCACTTTGATGATTGTGTCTTGTGTAGGAAAACCGAGGCCAAGTGATTGATGGTCCAATTTGAAAACTAGATACGCAACATATCTCATTTTCATAGTCAACATTTTGCTTTCTATTTTTCTAGAAAATTTTAGCCAGCAAACGCTAAAGAGATATGCCATTTCTTGAAATCTGTCAACAAAGTTTAAAAAAAAGGTTAACTTACTCTACTTCCTTGTTTGCATCATAATCCAATCCAAATAGCCTTCTTATAGCTACGCTCAAATAAAAATGCTACGTAAGATCATAATATAGATATAAAAAATAGAAGCATTGCATTTGCATTCATTAAACCAAACAATCAACTTCACATTTTCAATTTGCAACTTTCTAACCTATTTCTGAGCCAAAATTACAAAATTATTCGTGTTTGTCTAAAGCAAAGTTGTAGAATAATCTATTGGTTATCCTATAGATATAACATATATCTTTTCTTCTTTACAATACAAAAGGCAATAATATTGTTGATTAAAATGGTGTAAGTAAAGGCAAGTGCTGCTGCTAACAGATATACGTCCATGTTCAATTCAGGAAGTATGTATCTTAACTAAAGCCAATACATCATTTAATGTACGAAACTATTTTAGTGCCTAAAAATAGTAAAAACGTAAAGATTTAACATTCAAAGACGGAAACATGGAACTAGCCCATCATCTTCTAAGATAATTTAGAAGGTTGCTTTTAAATATAACTCAAAACTGGTTTTATAAGCTAAAATAAGTGTTTACATATTATTTTGCTTCGAGGTAAATGAGAGTATCAAAATTATAGAGTTAGTTAAGTTTGGCAATTTTTGGACACAAATACCCATCGTTAAATTGGGTTAACTGGAATCAGATGATAGTGGATGGGGTTAAATTTATTATTTGGTGTATATAGACATAGTTATACATACACAGACTCCTTTTTTTCTCGTTTCCTTTCAAGCTAACATGTTAAAAGCAAAATGAAATTACATAATATGGGTACACATCAATTTCCATCTCTAGTATTTGCTAATCGCGTACGATAGTAAAGATCAACAGAGTTGAAAATGTTTTATCTGGGAATAATGAAAATTACCAAAGAGCATGACAAAGTTGTTATTTCATTTTTCAAACATGAATCTGACCTTGTTAGCTAAATCATGCATATAACAAAGTGAAGGCTGCTAAAGCCTAAACATAACAAGGATGTTACAGAAATGCCAGTTGTATAAACTACCTGAACCCATTCCAAAACTTCTTGAAACTACTACAAAAGGTACTAACGATAAATTAGATGAAGAAGCCATGAATAAAAATAAATTTACATAGTTAAGTCAAGAAAGTAAAATTCTTCGTAGACGCATCGAGAAACTAAAGCATGAAACCGAACAAGTAAACAAAAGAAAGCAGATGTTAGCTCAACAACTTCATATGAAAAGAGTGACACTTAAAACACTAGAACTAAAGAGAAAAGCACAACTGATGGAGATAGATGCCTTTAACTTATACCTCAATGTTATCTACAAACAACAAACAAATATAAATATGGACATCGTTGAGATGGTAGAAATTTCCCAGATTGAATTTTATTCACTTTATGAGGAGATTAAAAAGGAAATTGCAGTGGCAAATTTGTAGCTTGCGGCAATGGAGGAAGAAAAAAATAAGCTGTTGCACAGCGTTCATGATTCAATTAAAGAGAAGGAATTTACAGAAATAATGGAGGTTAGACATGTAGGGAATGCGGATTACGGATCTTAAGGCTGGATCAACACTAGAGGGGGGTGGATAGTGTTTAATGGATTTTATGGAATTTTTGATATCTTTTCAAATTAAACACATACATATGCAATTTCACAAACACAGAGACAATCACAGAATCAAACACAGATGCAAATAATAAATAAAAGCAGTAAAGGAAAGAACACACCAGAATTTTATACTAGTTCGGAGTTACCCTACATCCAGTCCCACACAATATCTTGTGCAGATTTCTTTTCAAATATAATGTCGATATTACAACATCGATTTCAAGGCTATGAGATACACCCTCCTATCTCCGAGTCCAGGGAAAACTCACTTGATTTAACCAGGCTACATGATCACCTAATTGATTTATGGGCTACAATCACACCCAATTGATTTACGGGCCATAATCACACCGTTTCCAATCACACTTTGATAGAGAGAGACTCGATACACTTCGATCTTTCGATCTTTGATTACAAATTATCCTATAACTCTTAATAGCACTGAGATCTTTGAGAGAGAGTGACAGAGAATCAAACTAGAGACGATCGAGTTTGATTCACTTAGGATTTCGGCAGAGTTTTGTTAAAGCATTTGAAATATAAGAGAATATTTGAGTGGAGAAGAAGGAGTGAAGAAATGAAGAAAAACTAACTTAAAATTCATTGAAAACAACTGGTATTTATAGGAGAACAATGGTTATGTCCAATCGCGAAAGGTTATGACGAATAGACACTTCTTTTGAAAATTTGAATTTTAAATTCTACGGCTACCATGTCGACATGGGGGGATGAGAGATGTCGACAAGCCTATGTTATTTTTGAAAATAGATTTTTCTTTTAAAATGATTTCTATTCTAGAACTTGTCAAAACAATTTCTAAATTTTTTAAACCATTTTGAATATAGTTTAAACTTATAAAAGAGTTTTAGAAAGTAATCTTAAAATATATAATCTATAATATAAAGGTAATATTAAAATCTAAGTATAGATTTCTCTAAAATATATTAAAGCTAAAATATTAAAATCAAGAGATAGTTTAAAAACAAGAGATGATTTTGAAATTAATACGATTAAAAATAGTTTTTAAATTAAGGGTAAAATATTTAAATTGATAGAGATGATTTTAAAAGGATAGTTTTGAAGAAGAAAAATCATTTTGAAAATTTCGTGGATTCCATTCCACTAGAGAAGGTCGTGAGTTCCATCCCACTAAAGAGGTTGTGGGTTCCATCCCACTGTTAAAGCGAGAAGGTGGATTCCATTCCACAATTAAAATCCGAATAAAGATTTTAGTGATATTATGAAGTTTTAACATAAATCTAGACTCTATTACTTATCTTGATATATTGAACTATTGAACTCTTGATACTCATGAGTCTTCAGTCTTGATTTCTTCAATCTTGAATTTGTCAGTCTTGAATCTCTATACTCAGTCTTGAATCTTTATACTCAGTCTTGAATCTTTATATTGTACAGTTTTCATTCTCAGTACCTGCATATATATATATCCTGCATATACATATATATCTAGACAAGAATATTAGTATTTATATTTTATCACAAGTCCTAAGGTTGTTGTCATCAAAACCATCATCTCAGGAACTAACAATCTCCCCTTTTTGATGATGACAACCTTTGTTTATAAAATCTACTCCAACAAACTTCGATTCTACTACGACTCCCCCTTATTCCAACAACACCCCCTTAATCTACTAACTCCCCCTTAATCTAAGCCTAACTAACCTATTTTATAATTCTCCCCCTTTGCCATCAACAAAAACTAAACCTAAACTACATAACTTCCCATAAATCTTATACTATAGCATTGTATAGGATAATAACACAGTATAGTAGAATATAAATGAGAAAGATAATAATATAAAATATAGTAAGGTAAATGTGAGAGATATGAAAATTTCAAACATAATCAATCAATATATACATCATGTTCTTATCAAACCACACTATGTTCAATCATATATTACACACCATATTCAAATCAATCCAAACCATACCAAATCAAATCAAATCAAACCAAACAATTCAAACCAAACAATTCAAACCAAATCAAAGTAATATGTTAAATCAAACATTTCTTGGAACTTGAACCCATCCTTCTTCACCAAAGATAGGATTTGCATTTATAGCATCCCATTCTTCATTATCTTTGTTCAGAGTTCCTTCTGGATTCGCTTCAAGTTCTTTGTTAAGGGCTGAGATCATTCATCGCATGGCATCGAAATGCCTTTCTTGTTCTTTTATCATCTGCATTTGGCTTAATTCTAAGTGACGTTGATTGCGAAGGATAAAAGTAAGTATGTTCTTGAAGGAATTGAGAGTTTCTTCAAGATTCTCACTTAGATTATGAATAGGAGAGGCCATTTTTTGATAAAATATGTAGAAATTCAATAGAAAATAAAGAGAATTGAAAGTATGCATTTTTCTGGAAGAAACAGGTATTTAAAGAGTTAGAAAGTCGTTTGAAATGAAAAGACACAAGGTAGTTATGTCAATTTCAGTTTCAGTTTCAAAACAAAAACCATTTTCTAGCCATTACATGTCGACATGGGGGTAGGGGGATGTCGACATGCCCCTGTTAATTTTGGCAATTTGCTTTCTTTCTTTATATTATATACAAGTATATATATATAAGCTTATATAATATAATAATAAGCATTTCAGAGATATTTTAGAGCTAATAAACAGAAATAAAAGATTTTCATTGATAAATTTAAACATTACATAAACGATACATAACATTAACTAAAGAGAGATACAAACTAATACAACATGAAATGAAACTAGTATTAGTTAGAGGATGATGAAGATGATGATAATCCAAGCTTGCGACTCAATTTCCCAAAGAACTTGTTCATTTTAGTGGAAATCTTGTCCAACTTTTTACTAACGGATCTTTCGAGAATCCGTTGGTTTTCCACGATAATCTTTTGATTCTTGAGAAGCGTTTTGTTGGATGGATTATTAGGAGTGACACAACACCAAAAAGGTGTATTTGTAACGAATATAGTCGTTACAAATGAAATTTATAATAGATATAGTCGTGAGCGGTATAGGCGTGAGGTATGTCGTTACAAATATTTATAACGGCCTCTACCCGTTATTAGATATATCACTTACCAACGGACTTTGTCGTTAGAAATCTAAATTTTTGTAACGAAATAGGTTGTTATTAGTTGCATCGGTTTGTAACGGGTATTTTCCGTTACTTAGTTTCCCCTTTCATGGTGGAAGAAGGGGTTGTCATTCTAAATTATCACGACCTTGTCCGTTACAAATTTCATCATTAGTAACACACTTGTTCGTTACAAATTTCATCAATAGTAACGACTATGCTCGTTATAAATTTCGTCTTTAGTAAGGAATATGCTCGTTACAGCTACCAAACCATGTAGAGCTGCATTTTTGCTAGCATTTACACTACAGAATTGTCTATTATAATACAGTAGGTACATACATATCAAAAATTACAGAATTTCGATAACAATAAGCAATTACGCATCCAAACATACAACTTAAATTGCACAAATATTTGACAACAAATTAAAGGAAGATTCGAAATTTCATAAGTTCATCATACATAACTAAAGAGTATGAAATCAAAATATTACAAGTTCTAACATTACTTCAAAATAAATTCTAGATCCTACAAACAACGAACACGACACTCAGGCCAAATAACAAAACCTCCATCAATTATATCAAATAGCTTGTAATTACCATTTTGTGGTGCTTCACAAATAGGTGCTTCTGGATCAAACACTTTCTCCACCCATAGTCGAATGCATTGATCTAAATTCTTCGGTTAGTCTATTTTGATTGTTCTCCATCTTTGCTTTCCATTTTCTATCTTCATCTTCCTTGAAATTAGCCAATTGCTTTTGATGCTTGTGTAAGCTTCACTTGCTTCATAGTCGATGTAGAGCTAATTGCACGACAATAGTTTTTTCTTTTCTCCTTTCCAAACACTTCAGCAATGGGATCATTCTCAAAACCTTCAAAACTTCTACTTCCATTACTACCATTGACACTAGAGTTTTCATTTTGTCTTTCCTCCGCTACTTCAACTAATGCCTGCATAATACCCAAATAAATTATAAACAAAAGTTGAACTTGAAAATATTTTGCATATTAAATAAAGTAATAGCATAAACTAAAGAATACATTATCAATATCTTGCATATTGGTTGATAGAAAATGATGAACACGTGAATACTGTAAAAATTCTTATGTCTGAAACATTACATTTAGAAAATTTAAACCGATAGTTTATCCTCCCATTGTAAGCAGAATCTTTATTCCTGAAACATTACATTTACAATCCGCCTAAAACATGAAGTAATCATCAGTAAGAAAACAACTGATAACAACAAATATTTATGTTGAGAACAAAAACTGGACAAAGTTAAAGACTTGTGAATAGTAAAGCTTGTATGAAAACTAAGAGCAACTTAGATTAAATGCTTGAATGCATGAAAGAATTAACCACCAAACTCTATACTTGAGAAATGCCTTTAACATATCCATGATCATTTTACAAAGTCACATAAACATCATTTAAAAGTAAGTATATATATTCTTTTGTAATTATGTACAGTTGAACTGATTCAATTGAAACATTTAAAAAACCAAATAGCAATGTGATTGAGACAGAAAACAGATTTACAACATCCTATAAACATGAAGAATCAAGACAATGAAGGAAAAAGCCTAATTGCGCAACTGCACCGATCTATGTAATACAATGTACCTGCTGTGTTTCCTAAATGGATGATAGTACTTTCAAAGTCTACCCTATAGTATTGAAATATCATATCACACATGAGCACTAACTACTAACTAAAGACTATAGCATAAACATATTAAGATATGAGTTAAAGAACACACATAAGA
The DNA here is from genome assembly GCA_030737815.1 of Allium fistulosum. NCBI lineage: Eukaryota > Viridiplantae > Streptophyta > Magnoliopsida > Asparagales > Amaryllidaceae > Allium > Allium fistulosum. The sequence goes on from CM060902.1 coordinate 977,143,043, forward strand.
TACGGTCAATCAGCAGCAGCACATAATATCCAAAGGTGTGTGAGTGAGAAAAAAACTAGGATATTCCAGAAACCAAAAAATATGACAGGTCAGTGAACTAATAGCTTAGACTATGTGATTAATACTAAAAATATTTAAGAAAATGCATTGTAATCACAAATTGTAAAAATTGTAATCACAACTCTAATTTCCAAACTCAAATTGTAAAAATGAAAATGTAAGTACTAAATTGAACTTGCATAGGAGTCCAACACCTTCAGCATTACATTTTAAATACCATTGATGAATAAGCACAAGCTTAATTTTCTAAATGATATGATTGAACTAACTAAACTAATATAACTGATATAGAACAAATAACCATGGGATGTTCATAACTGTGAAGCTTATATATGTAACAAAAAACAAAACAAAAATAAAGCAATCAACTAAGTACCATGCTATTGAAAATTTGTATTTTTTAATTAGTGATGAAAATACAAGTAAATATTTTATGACCAAGGTTAATTCAAAGCACTTGCTGTTAATTATAAAAAATAAAAAGGCTGAATTTGAAGGAAAATAATTAAACAATAAAAATGTTGATAGCAATCAGGTTGAGAAATTTTGATTTATCATTAGGAAAATGGATTATAATCAATTACAATGCATTAAGTATTATACAATGTCTAGATTTTAAAACCGGGGTTTGTACTCGGTTTTTTAAAACTGAGTACTCAACTTTGTACTCAGTTTTTAAAACTGAGTATAGTTTGTACTCAGATTTATAATTGAGTATCGTACTCATATTTTAAGAAGAACCTCGAACTGTCCGTGAAAGTGTGGAGGTGCAAACTGCAAACTGTTTTCATCAAGTGCATTTTTATTTTTTCATTGTTCAACTTAATTAATTAGCATTTGTAGATTTCAAACCTGATAGTTATTTTTCAACATCAAAATGAAGCATAAACAAGCCTTAAACTGTAAACTTCATGATACAAAGAACTGAAGGGTGATCAAAAATGTAAACTCAAGAACATGGTAATTATTGTACCTCTGTATTATTAAGAGAAGTGCATATTCTCAAATCCAAATCTCAAACCCAATGGGCAATACTTACAGTTACCGATACAAACCTCTGCCACCATACTTTATCAACGTCATCAGGACGACTATTAAGTGCAACATGTTTGGGCATGAGTTGTCCATCTTTTTTGAGGAATCTCTGACGTACCGTTGATTTGAATGTTCGATAACGTTGTGAAAACTTCTTCTCCAATATTGGTCTAGCTACCATGGGGTCGATATTCAAGTCAAACTCTTTCTGTTGAAACAAAAAAAATCAAATAACAATGTCAATTTTTTGTAGTCTCATTTAAATACATAAAAAAAAATCAAAATCCAATATTGGTTCCTAACCTCTTCTATGCAGCTTGGATACATAAAAAAGGCAGAGGAGAGACAATTTTGTAGTCTCATTATTTTGGAGGTATATTTTTATTGTTTTCGGTCTTTACTGCAATTATTGTAAAAAACATTGTTCACATATGAAAGAAAAATTGACCGACGCTCGTTATTTATCTATAGCTAAACAAAAAGGGCAAGAAGTACTATAATTGCACATAAACTTGAGAAATACAAAATATATAGTTTAGACAAATACCTAAAAAAATATAGTAAAACTATGAAAAACACAATTATTTATCAAAAATTCAAATTTGTGAATTGAATTTATTGCGGTCATAAACAATAGTAAACAAAGAGTATAGGATTCTGTTTTGCAAAAAAAAACTTCGTGGAATAGTAAATCATATATTAGATTCTCATATGACAAGTTAGAAATAGGAACATAAAGTTTTGATTAAAATGGTGCCATTTGTGTCGTTTCTCACACTTTTAGACAAAAACAATCAAGGCCAACTATTAGTTTTTTTCAGTAATAAATACAAACCTATATACCAATGAATATCGGTTGATCTATCCTTGTATTTGGCAACAAATATCACTCAAAATTTGATACGCAATGTATCATAGAACTGGGACAAATATTGTCCCAATTTTATCCGATATTAACAAAACAAGTCGCTGTTTTTGGTGGTATAAAGTGAATACTCAACTGCATAAAGGATGCATGAGCGTAGCAAATGGGTTTGTCGAATTTGTGAAGCATCACAGGAAAGGATTTTTTAAATTAGAAGTTAGAGCAAGTAATCATGAGACGTTCCGAACATTTTGAACATTTACTCAATATTGCCTGTAAGTCACCATTGACATAAAACACATGAATTTTCCACATAAAACTACACTAAAACCTGCTAGCATTATAAAGAAAGCATCAATAATTATTGGAGCATTTCTTCTAACAAATTAGCCAAAAGCTAAAAAAATCATGAGTAAATTCTCAAATATTAGAAGCATATTAATACAAACATAACTGACATTAAAAGTGTGCTTTAGATTTGGGATCACTAAATTGTATCAATGTTTTTAAAATGAAAATTAGCCGCTAATTACCATTTATTCCAACATGTTACAAATCCAACTACTAAAAATGTGAAAACATAGAGTACCATAAAATTTTGTATTACAATGCAAATATATGCTTTGGACTACATTTGTGTATTTATATACACGCATGATCGCATGTGTGTTTTTATTCATATCAATTTCACATTTGCGTTTGATTTTTTTTCTCCTCCATGGAAAGAAGTAAAAGATGCTTGACTGTTAATTATATCTGATGATTACAAGCTTTATTGTTATTTTCATCTCTAACAAATATAGTAACTTTGCTTACCATGCTTGTCACATGCTTGCATATTATGACAAGCTAAAATAAAAAAATCTTGGCATCCAAAGTATTATTAAGAGACATCACAAAAAAATTGTTTATTAATAAACATGAAAAGAACGTGGCTTTGAGGTGTTCATTTCTAGGATAACACAGAATCCAAAAAATATCCACCTTTGAATTTTACTCTTTTATTAAAGATGTTGCTATAAACAAAATAAATTGCAAAAGCTTTTATAATATTACAGCCAATCAGTCACTGTACTTACCTGAACAACCGTTCACTGTACTTACTTCTTCTCAAATTGGGTTTTGTTCTTCAATTGCTCTGATTAACCTTCTTCTATAATTCATTTGCTTCCACTGTATTCTTGTTTATCTCTGTAAATGTCTCCATAATATATCTGATATGACTGCATAACTCGGGGATCCGTTAGTAGTAATATTTATGTGGTTGTTGTCAACAAAATCAATACCTAGGGTATTAAGAATTAACAAGACAGACTAAAATAGAAGATGAAGTCTTCAAGGCAAATGGCAGTAAGATCACCAGAGCAGGAGTAAGAAAAACGAAAACGCATGACCGAAATGTGATATTTATGAGAAAAATGCTCAAATTTCTTTGCTCTGGACTTTAGAGTTCAAAAAATGACTATAAAAACTTCTGAATTTATTTAAATATATGACCCAACAACTATTAAAAATGTGTGTTATATTCGCTCTCTAGTAGCATTTGATCTTCTAAGTATAACATTAGTCTCTCTACCACCTTTGATATAATAATCTCCTCTTAATTTCCTATTGCCTGAAGACAAAGTTGGAGGACTACTGTTTATGCTATCTGATTCTAAAAAAGGTGAGGAAACTATTAAATTACCATGTTGATAAAATGCAGTCAGTTTTATAAACTACCTGAAATGCCAATTGTGTCAGCTAAATGCAACAAGGGAGCATGTTACAGAAATACGTCAATCTTTTTAATACATGCATAATATAATGGGAATGATGGCTAAAAGAACTCTATTCGTAAAAACTAAAATAGAAGCCTAATGAGTAAAATTCAATAATTATAAAAAAGATAAATCATGATGGATTGCAATAACAAAACATTACCTTAAAATATTGGTTTCTAAGGCTATATCCACACGGAAGGAAGAAAGAATTCACTGATAATGCATCACTAACGGTGGTGACTATTGTGACGACCTTAGAAAAAGGTTTTGATCAAGTGAATAAAGAAGTTCAAGTGTAGCGGATGAGGCCGAACGATTGCTTCAGGAGGTTGGCACACAGGATAATTTTTCTAGGATTTTGTCAAACATTTCACTTTTGAAAACTAGAAAAGGTAGAAAGAGGAAATAATAGTAAAAAGATTCAGCCACAAAAATAGAAGAAATCTTCACCTTTTGAGTCGGATTTAAATAGAGGAGAAAGGTTGAAGCCTTGTGAAAGGGAAATTAGATGAAATGCATTGAATATTTCAGGGTTATCATCGATTTCTTTCTTTGGTGGAAGTGGTGGTGGCATCGGAGATTTTTTGAACCAAGGAGAATCGATAATTTATTCAACGAAAATATAGGTTTTTGGGTTTGGGTCAAGGAGTCTGGTGACTAGGCGACAAGTATTAGAAGAGAACCATGAGGGGTATTTGAAGTCGCCTTTATGGATTTTTTGGTACATGGTCACAAGGTTGTCATCCTGTATTTTGAAATGGTACATCAATTTGTGGTTTAAAAGGAACAATTTTGTGCAAACCACAATAGAAAGTTAATACAACTATAGGTTAAAAAGCACCATGGATAAAAGAAATGAACATGGTTTTTGTTTAGAGGCAAGAAACTTTATAGTGTTTATTCAAAGCTTTTCGAATTGACCATGGAAAAGAGAATGTTTCAGGTGGTGAACAAAAACCTTTTCAGATTCCAGCTTATCTATGTATAATTATGATATTTCTTTAGTATACACAACCGTTTCTTATCCGAAATAAAAGAGGGATTTCAAACCATTTAGGAAATAACAAAAATAAACGAGATTTTTGTATTTATTAATGAAAGTTAGGTAATACTAATGAATCGATGAAAATGCAACAGCTATGCGCATAATTTTCTAAGTACCATTTTATAAACAACACATTGGTCTATGCCATTGCTATAAATATGGAACGAGTAGCTAATAGAGTTTCCACTAATAGTGAAAACAATCCTACTGAATGAAGATGATGAACAGTATAAAAATACACAACAGATCTTTTATTTCATTTAACAAGCATGCAACTATTGTTGGTGATTAATCTATATTAGATATGAATACATATAACCCATATTGATTCAATTGAGAAATAAGTATATGAAATTAACAGCGAAAGGCATACCTGAATCTATCGATTCTTAGCTGATGTGAAGATTAATTTGGATTAGATCTTCCAAATTGACACAAGCTTAGATCTGTAAATTCTCTTTAGAAGATGGTAGAGAGAGAATATGATTAGACTTATGTAATTTGGGGACCATAACCCCATATATATAGTGTGTGACATTTTTTAGTTCGGCCCTTCAACAAACTAAAATTGTCACTCTAATATCCACACGTTATAATTTTACACGACGAATATACCCCTTAAGTCTTAATATGTTTATTCCAAAAATAGATCACGTAATTAGACTTAATTACAAGATAACCCACACATTCAAACATTAAAATATGTGGCCCCATTATGTTGAATTATTCCAACAATCTACCCCAGGCCACATATGTAACTTTATAGAATGTATTCAACTTTATGAGCTCTTAATTAGCTATCTTGATAATATGGTATATTCAAAACAATCTCATCCATTGATTGTGTTAACATAGAACCAAAGTGGCTTTCATTACTGTTTTTGTAACTAAACCCATCAATGGTCACATATATCAATACAATCAAACGACATAGATCAATCATGTATGTTTAGCATGGAAATTACATGAAATGTGATCTTTACATGTCTATTCCCAACTGGTCCTACTTTACCTTAATGAGACCAAAATTCCAAATAATATATATAACCAATTGAAGTGCAAAAGAAAACTTTATTTATGATCAGAAAAACCAAAGCATGTCCATAATCAAAAATATAGAGCAGTATCGCGAAATAAGTGACTGAGTACAAACTCCCCCTAAACCAAAATATCCTTATATAAAAGATACACCCATTTTAGAAACATGCTCATGAAAGACCTTGGGCGGTACTCCTTTTGTAAGCGGAATCGCTAACATGGAATTTGTCCTAATATGCTCTATGGATATTAACCCATTTTGTACTCTCTCCTTTACAACTAGAAACTTGATGTCAATGTAATTTGACTTGCTTGAGCTTCTATTGTTATTAGAATATAATGCTGCAGATCTATTGTCACAATATATCTTTAATGGTCTTTCAATATTATCAATAATGCGCAGCCTAATGACAAAATTACGCAGCCATGTCGCATGGTTAGATGTCTCATAACAAGCCACAAACTCTGCTTCCATGGTGGAAGAAGCTAGGAGCGTTTTTTAACGCTTTTCCATGATATAGCCCCTCCACTTAATAGAAATATGTATCCTGAAGTGGATTTTCTACTATCCGGGCATCCAGCAAAATCAGAATTAGAATACCCAATGATCTCCAACCGATCTGATCGTCTATATGTAAGCATATAGTCCTTTGTTCTTTTAAGATACCTCATAACCCTGTTTGCTGCTTTTCAATGATCCATTCCAGGGTTACTAAGATACCAGGCCAACAGTCCTATAATGTACGCAATATCCGGATGCGTACACACTTGAGCATACATTAGACTTCCTATAGCAGATGCATAAGGGATCTTCTGCATTTCTTTAGCTTCAAGGATGTTATTAGGGCATTGTTTTAGACAAAATTTATCTCCTTTAGCGACATGGGTATCACCCATTTTACAATCTTGCATGCCAAACCTTTTAAGCACTGTTTCTATATAGTTCTTTTTTGACAATCCAAGAATAACCCATGAGCGATCACGATATATTTGGATTCCTAATACAAAAGAAGCATCCCCAAGATCTTTCATTTCAAAATTATTTGAAAGAAATCTCTTGGTTTCATGCAAAATATGTAAATTATTACAGGCAAACAATATATCATCAACATATAAAATCAAAAATATGAATTTTCTCCCACCGAACTTGTGATACACACAGTTATCAATTATGTTTGCCTCGAAACCAAATGAGGTAACTACTTTATGAAACTTGTGGTACCATTAACGAGAAGCTTGTTTGAGCCCATAAATGGATTTCTTTAGTTTGCAAACCATATTCTTTGGATCTCCGAACACAAAGTTTTCTAGTTGCTGCATATAAATTGTTTCCTCAATGTCTCCATTGAGAAATGCAGTTTTAACATCCATTTGATGTAACTCAAGGTCAAAATGTGCAAAAAGCGCTAAAATTATTCTAAAAGAGTCATTCGATGAAACCAGAGAGAATGTCTCTTTAAAATCGATGCCTTCCTTCTGAGTAAAACCTTTTGCTACAAGACGAGTCTTATATCTTTCCACATTACCTTTTTCTTCCCGCTTGGTTTTAAATATCCATTTACAACCTATGGGTTTGTTACCTTCAGGTAAAGAGACAAGATCCCAAACTTTATTGTCTTGCATGGATTTATACTCTTCGTTCATAGCTTCAATCCACTTTTGAGAATTAGCATCTTGCATGGCTTAGTGAAAGTTGATAGGATCATTTTCCACCAATCCATTATTATCCTCTATTTCTTGATGAAATACCACATAATCATCCAGAATGGCATCTTTCCTCTCTCTAGTGGATCTCCTTAGTGGCAATTCATTTTAAGGTTTATGGAACATGTCCTCGTCTTGAAGAAGGTTTTCTTCAATATTGTTTTGTTGTGGTTCCGAATCAACTTCTTCATTAATGACAGGAATAATAATCTATACATTGTCAAAAGAAGTAACTGTAGTAGGAATCATAGATGATGATTCCTCCTCAAAAACAATGTTCCTTACTTCATTTCTCCCCCCTAACTCAACATCCTCAAAAAATGTTGCAGTTCCCGTCTCAAAAAAATCCTTAGTGTGATCAAAAAATTTATAGCCCCTAGATCACTCAGAATAACCAATAAAGTAGCCGCTCACCGTTTTAGAGTCCAATTTTCTTTCATTTGTCCTATAAGGCCTTGGCTTAGTTGGGCATCCCCAAATATGAAAATGCTTTAGAGTGGGCTATTTGCCTGTCCAAAGCTCATAAGGTGTCTTCACAGCTGCTTTAGTGGGTACTCTATTAAGGATATAAACTGCTGTCTTTAATGCCTCCCTCCATAGTGATTTTGGTAAGGTAGAATGACTAATCATTCTCCTCACCATGTCTTTAAGAGTTCTGTTTCGTCTCTCAGCAACACCATTCATGCTAGGTGAACCTAGCATGGTGTACTGTGGGACTATTCCACATTCCTCTAGGAATTGGGCAAATGGTCCTAGACATTGTTCACCCGATCCATCAGATTTACCATAATATTCACCTCCACGGTCAGATCTGACAGCTTTCATTCTTTTGTTGAGTTGGTTCTCAACTTCTACCTTAAATTTCTTGAACATGTCCAAGGATTCTGATTTATCATGTATAAGATATAGGTAGCCATATCTTGAGTAGTCGTCTATGAATGTAATAAAATATTGTTGTCCATTCCATGATGCCATAGGGAATGGTCCACAAATGTCCGTATGTATCAATTCTAAGACGTCGGTTGCTCTATTGGCACCTATTTTCTTATGTTTGGTCTGTTTTCCCTTGATGCACTCTACACAGACATCGAAGTTTGAAAAATCAACAGATTCCAAAATGCCATATGACACAAGCCTTTGAATTCTAGTTTTAGATATATGACCTAAGCGCTTGTGCCACAACGTGGTTGAATTTTCCTTATTAGCTTTTCTTTTAGTACCACGCGATTCCATATGCAAGGCTTCATAATAATAGGTATTAACATCAAACATATATAAGTTATCATAAACATTGAGAGAACCAGTTCCAACAAGATTTGAATTTATTGATAAACTAAAAATACCTTTCCCAAATGAACAAGAATAACCAAATTTGTCCAACTTAGAAATAGAAACCAAATTCCATCTAAATGACGGTATAACAAAAGTATCAAATAATTCCAAATAAAACTGAGTTCTCAATAACAACTTAAAATGCCCAATAGCCTCCACTTTAACCGATTTTCCATCACCCACATAGATGAATCTTTCAGCATTATTTGGATTTCGGTAGCTCAGGCAACCCTGCATAGAAAAATTTATGTGAGTAGAAGCACCGGAATCTACCCACCAAGTGTTTCTAGGTACTATAGCTAAATTTACTTCAAAACAGACCAAAACAAAGGATGTACCTTTCTTAACGTGCCATGCGTGATATTTGATACAATCTTTCTTTAAATGTCCAGCCTTCTTACAAAAGTAACAATCATCAGCCTCCTTATGTTGTTTCTTTTCCGTTGGACCCTTAGTAGTTTCCTTATCCTTCTTTCTCTTTTTGTCTTTTCCCTTAGGGGTATATGCCAAATGAGCACTTTCAGTTTTATCATGCTTCAATCTCTCTTCTTCTTGTACACAAAACAAAATGAGCTCATTAAGAGTCCATTTCTCCTTTTGACAATTATAACTGACCTTAAACTGGTTGTATTGTGAAGGAAGAGAGATTAGTACCAAATGCACGAGCAAATCATCCGAAAGCTCAAGCTTAAGTGCCTTAAGTTTTAAAGCAACATTAGACATTTCCATAATGTACTCCCTTATGTTCCCTTTGCTTTGATACTTCATGGAAATCAAGCGCTGCAAAAGCGTGCTTGTTTCCGCCTTCTCGTTTTTAGCAAAACTTTTTTCAATCTCAGCAAAGAAATCTTTAGCATTGGTTATCTTTTCAGATACTGCATCCCTAAATGCCTCTGGAATGCCGCGCTTTATGATCATTAGGCTCATGCGATTTGAACGATTCCACCTCTAAAAGTTCTTTATAACATCAGAAGAAATTTCATCCGTATGAGGGGTGGGTGCATCCATCCTAAGTGCGAGCTCAAGATCCATGCAGCCAAGAACAAATAATATGTTCTCTTTCCAATCCTTAAAGTTTGTTCCAGTCAGAATAGGAAGTTGTTAAGATTAGCAGATACCGTAGTTAAATTAGCTGTAACTTTAACATAATAATCAATCAAATATGCTCACATTGTAAAACAAAATCGTAGTAAATTCAAATAATTGATAAGTCTCTTCTCAAGATACCTAGCACAATATCAATATCAAGTCTTTGGACAGTAATATTAATTGTAAGTGGTACTCTTGTTGTAATGATCAAACATTGACAATAAGTTTAAGTCAAATATCAATCTTTCTTTGGGCCGATTAGATATTCACTTGCAAAACTATACGATTGTCACATATTTATCATCAAACATGTATAAATGATTCGGCCAAATATTAGTCTTCCTTTGGGTTGGCTAATATCCGCATGAATAAATACACACAAACATCAAACATTTTTCATGAATAACTAAAATAAGAGAGGTCACTTTGGTGACATGTTATTTCAATCAGTTCATTTGTAATGTAGGATATTTACAGTTAGTTTGCAAAGAGACACCAAATAATATTTGAATTGGTTTATTTTAACTCATTCATTTATGCGTATTCCATAAATTTCAAAATTTTATTTTATTTTATACATATTGAAAATATGGCTTTATAGCCATAATAAAAAAATAATTAACATTAACTAAAACTGTAACAATACATAACAAATGGTATTTGCAATAACAATTAATGATAAAATATTGCATACTTTATTTAACTGTCAATATTCAAGACAGAAGATAAAACAAATTTTAACATAGCATGGTCCATACATGTGATATTGCAAGAAAATGAATAGCTGAAAACTGTAGCAGTGGTTGATCCAAAACATAGTGGGAAGCAACGAAAATAAATACTTCATGTCAAAATAGCTTATTATATCAGTGCGGTAGGTGATTAGCTTTCAATGAAACCTTATTTGAATAAGCAAATATGAATACATGTGTTATAATATTACAAAAAGTGAAACTTATTTTTAATGAGCGGGCCATACATATAAAATATATATATCTATAAAATATAAGTGCATTAAATAATAAACAATATGTCTTTTTTTATTCCAAATACAAACATGCTGCATTATTAAATTTATTGCAGCTGACGCATTTACTGCATTTATGATAATAAATTAATTTATTTATTACTATAACAACCACATTTAATGCAATTAAGATAAAAATAAATGCAATTGACCATTATGTGGTCCAATACGAATTACACGAACATTAAAAGGCATGAAGATGCTTCCATATGTGTGAATGAAACAAAACTTAACATGGTAACCATCTATAGCAATAAAAAAATTGTACAGTCGCAATACTACTGACAATAAAATATGAATAATATGAGTAGCAACAATTAAAGGCATCAGATCCGAACAAGTGGAATTAATTCATGAATTATTTATATAGATCTGAAACAAAGGCATCAGATGAATCAATAAGAAAAGAGCAAATCTCACAGATCCGAAATAGAGGCATCGGATGAATCAACCAAAATTGTAAATCTCAGAACCCTAATTTTATATATACTTAAAATCAGGAAATTTCCCGATAAAATTAATAATGGATGGCTCTGATACCACTTGTTGGTGATTAATCTATATTAGATCTGAATACATATAACCCATATTGGTTCAATTGAGAAACAAGTATATGAAATTAACAGCGGAAGGGGTACCTGAATCCACCGATTCTTAGTTGATGTGAAGATTAATTTGGATTAGATCTTCCAAATTGACACAAGCTTAGATCTATAAATTCTTTTTAGAAGAGGGTAGAGAGAATATGATAAGACTTATGTAATTTGGGGACCATAACCCCATATATATAGTATGTAATATGTTTCAGTTCGGACCTTCAACAAACTAAAATTGTCACTCCGGTATCCACACGTTATAATTTTACATGACGAATATACCCCTTAAGTCTTAATATGTTTATTCCAAAAATAGATCATGTAATTAGACTTAATTACAATATAGCCCACACATTCAAACATTAAAATATGTGGCCCCATTATATTGAATTATTCCAACAACTATGTAACGACCCACCTTTTTAGACGGTTAAAATCGACAATAAACCACACATGTCAGACTCAAAAAATTCAAAAGGGAGGATTGTTAATGGGGTAAATAAGAAAATAAAATAAATAAAAACAAACATAGAATCTCATAGCGGAACGACAAAATATAATAATCAAATAAACAGTTCATGAAGCTGTTTTACAAATAACATTTGATTACACTTTTACAATTCAAATCAGAGTTATACATACATCAGAAATAAACAAATAATGCAGTGGAACACAGAATGTAGTGGAATAATAAATAGCAATAATATATTGAATCTTCATCTTCGTCCTCCAAAAAATAGTCTTTAATACATTGAAAAAGCTCAGACTGACTCGAGCGTAATGAAAAGACAAAACACTCGAGTTAGAACTAAAAGATCTTATGTAAGTCAGATCAAAATAAGTAAAATAGAAATATTAGTGCAATGATTTCATAGATGTTATGGAATTTTCATCTCCTATCAAGTGTACAACGTGAATATAATTATTTAAAGGGTTTCAAATAATTCGAAATATCAATCTTAATCATCTAATTAAAACAAATCCGAAGTTTCAATTAACTTAAACCCTTCAAATAATTCAATTCCAAATAAAATCCAAATTCAAGAAATTATATGGGTATATGTCATTTCAACCGGTATCAAAAATCAACATTTTCAAATCAATGAAATCGCTCGGGTTTATCATTTCAACCCATAACGATTTTCCCCTAATCTATAAGATCGTTCGGGTATGTATCATTTCAACCCATAAGGATAACAGAGATAAAAACATAAATAACATCCAATCATCCAAAATTTCAACCAATAACATCCATCCAATCACCCAAATATCAACAATTGCACATACATCACAATCATCATTGAAATCAACCAATAACTACAAACAATTTACTGGTTATCTTTAACAGGTATTTAACTGGAAATGTAAATTTCAATATTAAATAAAATGGCAATTAAATTCAATAAAAGTCAGATTTAACTGGAATGAAAATTTAAAATATACTAAACAGCAACCAATCAATTTCTATTCACATCATGAATTCAATTTAACTAACATAAGAAAATCTAGTAGTTGTGAGTGTTTGCTCACCTTTCGTGGCTACGAAGGTGATGATAAAAATGGGGCAATATGGAGATTCCTAGCAAAGATCCAAATGCAAAGAAAATCCAACAAAGCTTAGACATGACCACGAATCATTAACAAGTTTCAACTAGTTTCAACTTCCAAACAACTCAAGATCCAAACTACGGACAAACCTGAAATTAGGTCATTTTTAAGAAAATATTCGGACCAGAATATTACTGAATCTATAAAAGTTACAAACTAGAAAGTTGTTACAAATTATTTTCTCTCCACTTTCAAAAAATGAATCACTCAAAAAGCTTCATTCTTGAGGAAGTTATGGTCAAAACAAACAGATGTGTTTTCTGAATTGTTGGCATAGCAAATTAAGGAATTTGAAGAATTGATCTAAAATAAAGTTAAAGCCACTGGAAAAGTAAATGGTTTGAAAAAAGAATCACGTAATTTGGTTCATTCTTGAAGGAGATATGATTGATACAATATGGGGTATTTTCGTCCAAAACTGGACCGGAGAAAGGACTTGAAAAATGGAGTTTTTGATATAGAAATATTTGAAATGGGAAGAATGGTTCAACAACAAAGTTGTTGCGATTGAAATTATACACGGTTTCAAAAAAAAAAATTAATTTGGAGTAGTTTAGTGGAATATAGAAGCCATGGAAATAAGGGAAAGAAAGAGGAAAAATAAGGAAGGGGAAAATAAGGGAAAAAAGAGAAAGAAGAGGAGAGGGAAGGTGGAAGGAGATGGCCTTGGAGATGGTGGAGAGGGCGGCGGCTATAGGGGAGGAGGAAGGGTTGAAGGAGAGGAGGAAAGGAGTTTTGTTTTGTGAGGTTTTTGGAGTTTTAGATCTAGAGTTCTCTGTAGATTTTGAGGAGAAAGAAGAAGTGTGTAGAGAAAGTTTCTCAGAAGAAAAATTATGTACGTAAATGTTATCAGATAAGAAACATAAGGTCGTAGGCAAAGGAACGGTCACATGACTGACTAGAGTCTCTTGGTTAACCAAGGCCCATTAGACCAAACAAACCCAATATGCCTTAGCCAAATAAAACACAACTAAACACTACCAATTCATGTTAATTTTTCACAGTAATTCAAATTTTTAGAGCAATAGGAATTTGATTTTGACGAAATGAAAAGTAGAGGGAAGATCAAAATTCAGTCTAGTATCATATAAAAAGAATAAAATTTTAAAATTTAAATTTAAAATTTTCAACCAAAAGTTAATCTTTGACTAAGTTTGACCAAAATTTGAAATTTCACAAAAATTTCATTCTATTAAATTTGGTCAAATAGAACACTCAACATCACAAATTGAAAAACAAATTTATTTAATTTTTATTTAAGTTCAAACTACTGCCATTTTAAAGTTTTTAAAAGTGACGGATCCTTACACTTTATCTTAATTAAAAGATGTAATATCAATTAATGCAATATTAATTTATTTCCCCTTATCATATTTAAAAGGTTAAATGCCATTAACTACGCATCCAATTCTCATCCAATTACATTCAAACCTATGTTATCATCCTTATTATTCAATCAACAATACCCTATGAATTATATCAAAAAAGTTTACATTTTATTACGTTCATTATTTTACCGTTAACATCTTTTACCATATCAACTGCAATAATTAATTACATAAATTTTCATTGATTTCCAAATTAATTTCAAACATATTAAATAATGAGATGATAAATGAACAATTGTTACCTTTAAGTAATTTAATCATATTTATAAGTTTATTATCTACAACAAATGTTATGACTACTTACACATCACTGATTATATTCAATTTCAACTAACAACTTATAATTCCAAAATTCAATTTCCTTAATTCCATTAATTACCCATTTAATATTCAAACGGACAAATTAGTGAGAAGATAATTACAACCATCGTTTATAATAATAGTTAATATCCATTATCTTATCATTTACAACCAAGGGTTACAAAAAATGATTTTATATTCTCTATTAACCTATTCCAATCAATTGCATATAATCTCATCATTAAATGCATCATTTAATTTATTTCATTATTTACGATTATAACCAAATAACCTTACAATTATATCCATTGATTGAAATTGGATTAAAATGGTTATCAATTATATTAAATCAACATTACTATATTACATTCTAACTGTTTTATCATTACAAATCATAAATTTTACTTTCTTACAGTATTAATATTTCAAAATCTTATATTTAATATTTTAATTATCGAAAAATACGAGTCGTTACACTCTCCTCCACTCAAAACTTTTCATCCTCGAAAAGGGAAAAGGAGGAACTAAGGGATTAATATATTTTATTCAAAGTATTCAATTTATAAACAATTAACATAATTAAGTATTTTAAATAAAATATACTAATTAATAAACAATCAAATCTTCATATTCAAGTTTACTAAATATTCCATCTTCAAAAAAAAAGTTTGCTAAAGTTTGAAAAAATATTTTCACTTCCACAAAAAAAATTTAAGTCTAAAATTCGAGGAAAATTTCGGTAGAGCATCCTTTGTATGGTGAGGTCCGAAAAAAATAATAATATCAATAATAACCATATATATCATATTTGATAATAAAATATCTCAATTACGGGAAAATAATATAATATCGCTAGAAAATCGTAATTCGAAAACGTATCTATTTGTCGGGCAAACAACGCTTATTTATGAAACCAAAAGCAATAGCTATTGCTTCCATAAACCTGTGTTTCACTTATTTAATCCAAAATAGGTTAATAATTATGCAAAAAGAGAAATATTTAAGTTGTTCAATTTGCAACAAAAGCAAATCACTATAAAACATATACAAACGAACAATACAACCATTATATGCAACCACAGAATCCATCATACATTCATAGCAACTAAAATCAATGGTTTGTTTAGTTCAGAAACTTATAGTCGTACAAGGGTGATGAATAAACTATCAAGTGTATCCTACGCTCAACAGCCTTTGGTAATTACTTAATAGACTATCCATACAACCTTAAACAATTAGAAGTATCCTTTCCAAACATCTCATAAGCCAAAATAGCCAAGAATTTCCACACATTATTTAAGTTTATTTAATTGGTTTCTTTTCACATCATTATTTACCTTTTTTTCTTTTTTTTTTCATTCATACAATGTCTTTTTCTTTCTTTCATGTACTTATATAAATTATTTCACAATATTAACTTACATTCATAACATTTCTTGCACATCGAAATTCTTATTTAGAAATAATTTCATTGAACACTTTCATTACTTAAGTTTTACTTGTATAATATTTCATTACATATTCTATTAACATTTCAACTTATTAAACATTTCTGGTAAGTTATATATATATATATATATATATATATTTTAGGAATGTAATTGAATGTTACACAAGTTTTTGGTATTCGCCCTTGAAGAGAAAGGAAATATTTCAATATATCTAAAAATTAAATTAAAACATTTAACCTCATTCACTTAGTAAGAATATAAGATATATTTAAAACATCTTCATAGAATTATGCAAGAATTTTCCAAAAATTTTAAACAATGTTAGAAGTTTATATTAAAACATTAGGATAAGAGCCCTCTTTTTATAAAGCTCTTTAAATCCGATAATTTATTAGACTCGTTATTTAAAATAAGTATAACCCTAGATTATTAAACTGAAACTAATAGTATACTCAAATCTTAGATTAAATATCCAAATCAAAGTATAAAATTTCATATCTTCATAATTAATTTTACACACTTGTTTAAAATGAATATACAAATCATGGGAAAACATTTATGATGGTTTAATACAAAAATTCAAATAATGAATAAACCTATAAATTTATTATTAGTGCTTCAAAATAAAATAAATATTTCAAACCATAGTTCCAAAATAGAGATTCAAATTTATTAGTCAAGTATATTACTATAAATAAAACTTCGCAAATTTTTTTTTTCATTTATATAATATCTTTAAATTATACATTCAAAGAAACTTATATAAATTTTACTTGAAATATTCATTTGAAACTTCATTTGCAAATCAATCATCTTTAATACTTTAATACTTTACGGAAAAATTTCATCTGTAAAATTTCTTGCTTCATTTATAAATACAACATAATTTTTTTTTAAATAACATCTTTATAAATATATGTAAACTATTTGAAAACAATTATTTACATCATTACTTATATTTAAAAAGAAGTTATTGAAAACCTTAAATCCATTATTTATAAATTTTATTAGTTTGAAATCTCAAGATACTTTTAAACATCATTAATAAATCAATAATCATTAACTTTAAATATGTTTTATTTACTTAATAACTTCTTATAAAATTTACCATACTAATAATTTACTGATAAACCATGTTGTACATAAATAAACAATATTTTAAACATTCTAAAGTATTTAGAAATGGAAAAAATGATCAAAATATATTTTATATAATACTTTATCAGAATATTTTTATAACTCGATGTTTTAACAGGTTTATCCTCGTTCTTGCAGACTCTAGTCGTACGTTGATCAGGCGTAAGACTAGAAACCTCAAGTACTTAGTACATCTGTTTCAATAACTAGTTAAAATACTTAAAAACAGGTATGAGAAGTACCACTCAAAATCTGATGTCAAATGATGATGTTACGATAGCAGTACCTGCTGCTGATCCAGTGTTTACGCAATGGACACAAAACTTTCCAGAAGATCCTTCCACCTTCCAGATTCCAGAAAAATACCGTAGACATTTCGTAAACAAGGGACCATTAACCCCTGCTGCAATGGTAACTGCCGATTCAATGATTTACGCAATGGATGCACTTCCTTCCCGGAAGATCCATAAACAATAGATCCCAGGATCGAAAGCGCCTCCATTGGGTAAAATAAAGAACCATCTACCCTGGAAAAAAAATCGAGGATCCCATGAATTTAAGTCCGGACAACCATATCGGTTCGAATCCATTTCTGAATTCACCCAAGTATATTAGGGTTTAACGGTCGAATCCATTTCTAGATTCCCCAAATCCATCTGGGTCGAAGCATAACATACTATACTTCTTCGCGAAGGGTACTTCCCCATTCCTTTTACTTCAAAATAATAACATACTATATATAGTACTCTTTCAAAATCATAACTTAAACTATCACACTTATATAAATTCCATTATATATAAGATTTCATTTTCAGATAGAGTACTTTCCAAAGTCAATAGTCTCGAATATATCAAATCATTCTTATATAAATTCTGTTGTATATAAGAGTTATCTCTTCAGATCGAATACCCTCCAAAATCAATAGTCTTCCAAATCACCATATACTTATATAAAGTCCATCTTATATAAGAATCAAATTTTCCCAAAATCAATTTCGATGTATGAAGAGCCATATGAGATTGAACATCTTTGCTTTATAAAAGGTTTTGAATTTAGAATAGTTTTGTATATATAGAATAGTTTTTAAAATAGTTTGTATATAAAATAGTTTGAACAATAGTTTATTAATAAAATAGTTTGTAAAATATTTTGTAAATAAAATAGTTTGTAAAATAGTCTGTAAATAAAATAGTTTGTAAAATAGTTTTGTATATAAAATAGAATAAACTAGTTTGTGTAAGAAAAATAAAAGAAAATAGTTTTGTAAAATGGTTTTAAATTAATAGTAGTTTTGCATAAAAGAAAATTTCCAATTTAAATTACAAATAATATTCAACCTAACAACTTTCAATTTCAACGTCAAAGCATATCAATAATATTAGAACATAAGATGTACATATGTCATCATTTCACGAAATCACATTCGATTGCTCGCTCGATCACATAAGTTCGGTTTCAAACTAGTTTTGTTCATTCGACTTCCCTAATGCAGACTTCGATAAGGTTTCTTGACTAGAAACCATCTTTCTCCTTGCATAGTCATACACTATGATAGAGAATTTTAGAATCAAATCAAAAATCCATATCAAATATTCACAATCAAGAATCGAATGAAAAATCCTAATACGAAATGGTGTAATTCACCTTGAACTTATGTACTCAAAAGCGGATTAAATTAATTATTATAATAAAACAATATATGTACAACTTACGTACTTATTCCAATTTGTTTCGTCACCATTACATTTTGATTTAAATTCATTATTAATCTCATTGATAACACAAATATCACTTCATACTGTAATATTTGTTTCACAGAATTTCTCCATTTAATATAAAACATTAATATATTCATTCTCATAACATTGCTTGTATTTCTCTTCATTTTTAAATTAAATTCAATTTCACACGTAATATTTCTCATTTAATACTACATTTATTGCAAAATCCATTTATTTCACAAACAATTTACAAATCGTGATTTTATTTAAAATTATTTCACTTTTAGTTCATATTCGTTTATCCAATTAGTTTTCACTTACTTTTCAAATTTATTTATGCCACATTTCATAAATTTAATTAAGTTCATAATACTTTTTTTTAAATCTCATTTACAGCTTTTCCTTAATCACAATTTCGATTTAAACATGCCAAGGCTTAAAGTTCACACTTGTATATTATTACATTACATGCCAATAATGTATACAACAATTCTATTCATTTACTAACATAGATATAACAAATTTAACCATGTTTCACTTGCTTTCAATTTAAGGTTACCAAATTCAACTGCATAATTCAACAAAATTTCTACATTTCAACTCATATATTAATTCAGAAGTTTCGACTATCCAAAATATCCAGATATTCCATTTTATCTCAATAGCTGAAACTACCAATCAACAAACAACAATATTCACAACCAAACATTTCAAATTCATAACCAAATATCCTAATTATTCATTTTATTCTCTTTAATACACCATTACTAAACTGGTGTCTAGTCCATAAATTAAATTAACAATAATTAGTCAATGCTTATAAACCGACTAAATACGACAAATCAACAATAAATGATAATAATTGAATATACCATTTCACAAATCAAACACATTACAAATAACTATAATAGTTACAAAAATTTTATTCCTTTATATATAACATATAATATTAGGAAAAATTATTTCATTTCAAAACTTATATAAACATTTTATAACACTAACAAATACGCGCTCTCGAATATACACTCAGACAACTCATTCTAGGATATTACTACCCTATCTCTAATGAGTTAACCCCAACAGGCTAAGGTATGTCTAAACCTGGCTCTGATACCAACTGTAACGGGACAACACTAGTTGGGTAACGCCCACCGTAGCATACAATGGTATCTGTGTTCTGCTTTTACTGCCATCCTCTCAACTGCACCAACCCTATGGGACATGTAGGAGTAAGATTCATCTGCTCGCTACCAAACCCAAATGTGAGAACCCACTATCATGCTGCACCCGCCAAGTGCATAAGCTGACACACATGTCAGACTCAAAACATTCAAAAAGGAGGATTGTTAATGGGTAAATAAGAAAATAAAAAAAGGAAAACAAAAAATAGTCTTCAATACACTAATAAAGCTCAGACTGACCCGAGCGTAATGAAAAGACAAAACACTCGAGTCAGAACTAAATGATCTTATGTAAGTCGGATCAAAATAAGTAAAATAGAAATATTAGTGCAATGGTTTCATAGATGTTATGGAATTTTCATCTCCTATCAAGTGTACAACGTGAATATAATTATTTAAAGGGTTTCAAATAATTCGAAATATCAATCTTAATCATCTAATTAAAACAAATCCGAAGTTTCAATTAACTTAAACCCTTCAAATAATTCAATTCCAAATAAAATCCAAATTCAAGAAATTATATGGGTATATGTCATTTCAACTAGTATCAAAAATCAACATTTTCAAATCAATGAAATCGCTCGGGTTTATCATTTCAACCCATAATGATTTTCCCCTAATCTATAAGATCGTTCGGGTATGTATCATTTCAACCCATAAGGATAACAGAGATACAAACATAAATAACATCCAATCATCCAAAATTTCAACCAATAACATCCATCCAATCACCCAAATATCAACAATTGCACATACATCACAATCATCATTGAAATCAACCAATAACTACAAACAATTTACTGGTTATCTTTAACAGGTATTTAACTGGAAATGTAAATTTCAATATTAAATAAAATGGCAATTAAATTCAATAAAAGTCAGATTTAACTGGAATGAAAATTTAAAATATACTAAACAGCAACCAATCAATTTCTATTCACATCATGAATTCAATTTAACTAACATAAGAAAATCTAGTAGTTGTGAGTGTTTGCTCACCTTTCGTGGCTACGAAGGTGATGATAAAAATGGAGCAATATGGAGATTCCTAGCAAAGATCCAAATGCAAAGAAAATCCAACAAAGCTTAGACATGACCACGAATCATTAACAAGTTTCAACTAGTTTCAACTTCCAAACAACTCAAGATCCAAACTACGGACAAACCTGAAATTAGGTCATTTTTAAGAAAATATTCGGACCAGAATATTACCGAATCTATAAAAGTGACTAACTAGAAAGCTGTTAGAATTTATTTTTTCCACTTTCAAAGTAAGAATCACTCAAATAGCTTCTTTCTTGGGGAACTTATGATCAAAACAAACAGAGGTGTTTTCTGAGTTGAAAATCCGAGTTCAAAAAATACTTCAAAAAGATTTGAGTTTTTTTCATAGCAAATTAAGGAATTTGAAGAATTAATCTAAAAGAAAGTTGAAGCCACTGGAAAAATAAATGGTTTGAATAAAAGAATCACATAATTTGGTTAATTCTTGAAGGAGATATGATTGATACAATATGGGGTATTTTCGGACAAAACTGGACACGAGAAAGGACTTGAAAAATGGAGTTTTTGATATAAAAATATTCGAAATGGGAAGAAGGGTTCAACAACAAAGTTGTTGCCATTGAAATTATACACGGTTTCTAAAAATATTTATTTGATTTGGAGTAGTTAATTGGAATATAGAAGAAATGGAAATAAGGGGAAGAAAGAGGGAAAATAGGGAAGGGGAAAAGAAGGGGAAAAAGGGAAAGAAGAGGAGAGGGAAGGTGGAAGGAGATGGCCTTAGAGATGGTGGAGAGGGAAGCTGCTATACGGGAGGAGGAAGGGTTGAAGGAGAGGAGGAAAGATGTTTTGATTTGTAATTTTTTTGGAGTTTTAGATCTAGAGTTCTCTGTAGATTTTGAGGAGAAAGAAGAAGTGTGCAGAGAAAGTTTCTCAGGAGAAAAATTATATACGTAAATGTTATCAGGTAAGAAACATAAGGTCGTAGACAAAGGAACGGTCACATGACTGACTAGAGTCTCTTGGTTAACCAAGGCCCATTAGACCAAACAAACTCAATATGCCTTAGCCAAATAAAACACAACTAAACACTACCAATTCATGTTAATTTTTAATAGTAATTCAAATTTTTAGAGCAATAAGATTTTGATGAAACGAAAAGTGGAGGGAAGATCAGAATTCAGTCTAGTATCATATAAAAAGGATAAAAAATTTAAATTCAAATTTAAAATTTTCAACCAAAAGTCAATCTTTGACTAAGTTTGACCAAAATTTGAAATTTCACAAAAATTTTATTCTATTAATTTTGGTCAAATAGAACACTCAACATCACAAATTCAAAAAATAATTTATTTAAGTTTTATTTAAATTCAAACTACTGCCATTTTAAAGTTGTTAAAAGTGACGGATCGTTACACTTTATCTTAATTAAAAGATGTAATATCAATTAATGCAATATTAATTTGTTTCCCCTTATCATATTTAAAAGGTTAAGTGCCATTAACTACGCATCCAATTCTCATCCAGTTACATTCGAACCTATGTTATCATCCTTATTATTCAATCAACAATACCCTATGAATTATATTAAAATAATTTTACATTTTATTACGTTCATTATTTACCGTTAACATCTTTTACCATATTAACTGCAATAATTAATTACATAAATTTTCATTGATTTCCAAATTAATTCCAAACATATTAAATGATGAGATGATAAATGAACAATTGTTACCTTTAAGTAATTTAATCATATTTATAAGTTTATTATCTACAACAAATGTTATGACTACTTACACATCACTGATTATATTCAATTTCAACTAACAACTTATAATTCCAAAATTCAATTGCCTTAATTCCATTAATTACCCATTTAATATTCAAACGGACAAATTAGTGAGAAGATAATTACAACCATCGTTTATAATAATAGTTCATATCCATTATCTTATCATTTACAACCAAGGGTTACAAAAATGATTTTATATTCTATATTAACCTATTCCAATCAATTGCATATAATCTCATCATTAAATGCATCATCTAATTTATTTCATTATTTACGATTATAACCAAATAACCTTACAATTATATCCATTGATTGAAATTGGATTAAAATGGTTATCAATTATATTAAATCAACATTACTATATTACATTCTAATTGTTTTATCATTACAAATCATAAATTTTAATTTCTTACAGTATTAATATTTCAAAATCTTATTAAATTTAATATTTTAATTATCGAAAAATACGGGTCATTACAAACTATACATGAAATGGAAGAGAACCAGCTAGTAAGACATACAAGATGACTCCACAGGGCCATATATCAGCCTTTGCACCATCATATTCTTTCCTTTCAGCAACCTCAGGTGTTGCATATGCTGGAGTCCCACATGTCGTTTGGAGCAAACCATTTGCTCCAGCAAATGCACTATGACCAAAGTCAACTAACTTTAAATTTCCTACACAATTAGGAACAAACTATTTCTCAACAATCACAACTCATAACCAAAATAATCGATCAGTTAGCAATGGATACATCAGAGAAGAATTTAACAATGTGTTAAGGGCACTACTCATTTTGTATGTTTCTCAACAGTGAGGTACCATGAATCTAACAAAGGAGCATTTTTACCAAGTGTCTTGTAGTACATATGTATATGTCAAGCAACTCATAACAAACAGAAAATCAATGGCAGATCCGAAATCAAATGACCGAAATTTGCAAATAAATCACTAAAGACTATTGAATCCTTAATTTACCTTGATCATCAAGCAACAGATTCTCTAGCTTCAGATCATCAAGAAACTAATTTATTTTATATACAAATTAAGAGTCTTTTGGAAGATAATTTACATTAGTTTTCCTAGTGTCATTTACATATATTTTGGATTCATTTAAATTTCAGTTAGGTTATTTCTTTTCCTTCTTCTTGTGTTTATAAATATTCTTGTTTTTGCACTTTTTTTATTTTTTTTCTTTCTATGTCCATTTTCTTAATTAAATGAAACTCTAATTTGTGAGTAATACTACACTCTCTTTGAAGAAATACAAGTAATATACTAAAATAGACATCAGTAATGAGAAGAGCAATTGAAGTAATTGATACAAATAAGTAGATTAGGGATTTTATGACCAAGTTTATTATAATATCATTATAATATTTCACTATGAAGCATACGTTTATTTTTAAAAAAAATTAGAGAATTCTCATAAACATTTAATTTATCCAGTATTGACATGTCAACCTATCATAATTTTGGCGATAATCTAACGTGTCATACTTTTTTAATGATACTTATATTAATCATGATTCAAAAATACTTTATTGTATAATTACTTACTGAACAATATGTGATATGAATTCACTAAAAGAACAATGCATGGACCACCATGATGAATCCAATTAGTGTGTGTACACACTAAAATAAAGGATACATTTATCCTTCCCAACTAATAGAAGGGAGAAATTGTTAGTCACACATAATGATTTTTGAACCCATGTTTGCAAGAATAATATCTGATATTCAATGGATTCTTTTGCTTGTGAGAATAATTAACCAACAACCGTAGTAAATTCATCTTTAGAATATTGCTTAAAAACTTTTTCAGTCGATAGCCGTAATTAGCAATAGTAGTTAAACAAGGACTGCCATAGAATTGAGAACAATTGTCTTCGTATGATTCGTTGAATGAAGATGACATATTACTTTTCACGTGTCACTACAATAATTTGGGGTTTTAACAGTATACCCAATTGAAAATGAATTCGAGTATTTAATTGAATGAAGATGACATATTCTTACTATGTTGATGATCTAGTCTATCTAGTTTCATGTTTAACACTACAAAGTTTACATATATTTTTTAGCAATTGTTTTGACTATTTTTGTCTAATACATCATTATCAAACGACCATTTTCACATACTTATACAATCTTAACAATATACTGAATATTATCATTATCTTACCAAACATGGCAGCATTATCAGAAACACATATTTACAAAGATCAAACAACACATAAGATCAACTCCAATCTTAGTAACTTACAACCTTTCCGTTTGAACATTTGACTTTAATTTGTTCACTATTGACTTCCAGTACTTCTTTATTGATCCAAGCCATGTCAGGATCTTCAACCCAAACATGACTGCCTGGATCAATGTCACTCAAATTTGTCTACACAATCAAATTTGGTTCGGGATTTTAAAAATGTCAAAAACCCTCAACGAATTAAGTACTTATTGGTCCTTTTCAACGGAAGCAACCAGTAACAATCGAAGATCTATGCACTGTAGAGTTTCCTATTGCGGTCTGATTAGCCGAAGTCTTCGAGTCCCCGCAGCCGTTGGCCACCTGATTAGATTCGCATCTGATTAGAGTCACCGTGACACCACCTAGTTGTCATTGCATTCAAATCGCCACCACCGTCTAAGTTTGGAGTTGCGTCGTGTGCTGTGCCTGGGCGTGCTGCTGCTCTAGCCTTTCATGAGTAGTGAATCTTAATCAATTGCAATTTTTTCTCTTTCCTTTTGGCTACGGATCAGGATAGTTTATTTTCCATTTTTGGTTGCACGTTTGACATACTGGGAGATGAAGGTGGTGCCCTAAGATTTAGGTAGCCCAAAGCGATTACTTTACTCGCTTGATTATACGTGATTTGTTTTTGTATTCGTGAAGATCAATCCGATGATGTTGGATTCATGAAGAGAGGAGGAAATTAAGGTTCTTTAGAGCGCAGTAGAGAAAGAAAGGGGTTTTGACATGAAAGTCGGAATTTGATTAATGAGAGCGAATGAAAATATTTTGCTACGTAAGTGTCTTATTTTCATTCTATTAACGTTGGACCCAATTGATAGCGTGAATATGGTGACTATTTAAAATCTGAATAATGAAAAACAACGCCTTGCTTCCCAACACTGTTCATACTTGCAATTAAAGAATGATTTTCTTATAGTGATAGTTAATTAACTTAAAAACATTATTGATATAATAGTCAATCAAATTTAAAAAAATATTATTATAATAGTAGATTAACTTTAAAACGATATTATTATAATAATAAATTAACCTTTAAACAATATTAAATAAAATAATAATAAATAATAACTTTAAATAATAATTAATTTAAAAATCAAATTACTATAAAGTAGCTTTAAATATCATTAAAGTATAAAATAACCTTTAATCATTTTTAGAATATAATTTAATAATTTAACAATATTAAACATATAAATAAGATAATGTTAACCATTGTTAATAAAATAATTATTATATAAAACACTTTTCTAAAATAATAATTATATAAATATTTGTAATTAATTAAAAATTGAAGTTGATTTAAATCCATAACTTGCTAAATTCGAAAAGAGGCTTAGCAACCACAATAGTACTTAAACAAGCTACCATATAATTCAATTTAACTTTCCAAGTTAATAACCAACATTTACATAATCAACATTTATGTAATAATTAACCACTACTGGTTAAAAAATCACCTATTCAAAGTGGCATATCAATTAACGACATATAAATAAAAAGCCAAATTTATAAAATAACAGAAAAAAGATTTATTTTGCTAATTAAATAACCAATTTATTTAATTAGTGGAATGATGTTTTATTCCGCTGAACAGGTGTCCAAATTACCCTATTCAACTTACTTTAACAACATGATGTTTATTTGGCCAAGTAGACAACACCCATTAAGTATAATTAATTAAACTACGTTATTATCCAAATTAACGTAATTATTATCAGTCGGTATTCATTCATCATAAATTATACTATACCTAAACTATTAATAGTTTATACAAAAGCATTGTATACGCCAATACGAATCCAATACAAAAAACTACGGTTTAAACGCATTTGAAATGGGTAAGATATCGCAATTTAAAGTTAACGACTAAATTTAAATAATAAAAATAAATAAACATTTCCTCACCCCAAAACCAAGCAAGCCTAGCCTACAACTCCCCGACCCGATCCGCTCCAAATGCTGCTTCTACCCTCTCCATTCACATGCAAATGTCCACATTACAAAGGACCAAAACGCAAAATCCTTCCTTATGAACAGTAGCCTTCCATCCATTTTTCCCTTCCTTTATTTCTCTTCACCCTTCCCTATACATAAAGCATGCATGCAGCTAAACCCAAGGCCTGCTTGCTCAACCGATGCCAGTATTCGCCTCAGCCCAACTGCCTTCCTTCTTTCTTCATCATGTTCACCTCCATTATGCTCACAACCATAACTACAGCCACAACCATGCACTCCTCAACTCGAGCTGCTCCACCATACACAACCTCACATGCAGTAGCTATGCACACACACACGAATGCATATGTACATAGCTACAATCACATACACGAAAACACACACAAAACATATACGAGCAGCCATGCTCACATGCTGCTGCCACTCTGCCACCGACTTCGAAAACCCCTCCGTCTGCCACCACATCTCTGCTATCCCCTTCACAGCCAGCATTGCCTAAACCCGTACCTATACAACAACCCGAAATGCATTTGCTGCACCTAAGAATCACGCACTAGCTCACATATATAAAAACAATCTGCCAACATATAAACCCATTCACAAAACCGCCTTTGTGGTTTGCAGATGATACCTTCATATGCTTGGGTATACAAATAATGGTGGTAGTATGAAGGGCATGAAATATTATTTTATAAAATGAAAAAGAAAGAAGGGAAGAGGCTCTGTGTTCAATTGCAGGAAGCCAGGAGAATGAGAAAAAAATGTGTACAAGTTTTTTTCTTCCTTTTCATGCGTGTAAATGCATATATAAGGAAACATACCTCATGCCTAAGGGAACAAAAAGGACCAACATTAAATGTAAGCTACCAAAAGACAACACTCGAATGTAAGTGCAAAGTAGTGTGCAGACATCTTACTACACAAATATTTGATTTGAATGTGATTTGTTTATAAAAGTTTATTAAAGTTTTGGGGTACGACGCCACAAAAATAAAAATATGATCGCACACAATAATGTGACATGATCACAAAAAAACAATAAAATATCTTATCCTGTGAAGTGTCAAAATGCCCACGTTCGTTGTAAAATACATCAATCAAAAATTTACTTATTTTCTAAATTAAACGTTACAGAAAAATCCTATAAATTAAATTAAAAATACGTCATCAAAAATCGGGCAGTTATCTGAAACATATATTTTATTTAAAAAACCCTAAGTCGAATATTTAAAATTAATTAAATATTCCAAAAATCAAGGTGATAAAATTTTAGGTCGTTACATTCTCCCCCTTTAAAAAGAATTTCATCTCCAAAATTTCACCACATGAACATCCAATATTATTCATAAGTTTGCATGATGTTCATAGATCATTCATATACAAAATTTGATTCGATCACTATCCGAACATAAAACTTCTTTTCCAAAATAATATCGCTCACCCGATTCACTAGTGCAAATTCCGATCAGACTTCTTAATTTGAAACATCCATTCTCCTTACATAGTTATGTACTATGATAGAAAATCTTGGTTCCATATCAAGAACTCTTACCCAGTGTTTGCCATCAAAAATCAAGTGATAGATCCTCATTTGGAACCGTGTGAGACACGGACACCTCAAGTCATATACTCGAATCTTAGATCAAAACTATATGAAAGAGAGAAATGATCTACGTTCAACTTACACACTTATATTATTGGTCCTCACTAATACTAATTCTAATTTACTTTCCAAAATTATTTATGAAAATGTTTTCATAAACCTAACTTAAGTTTAAAAACTGGTATAACATCTTGCTACATTTTGAGGGTATATACATTATCTGATCCAAACTTTCTATTTTGAACTCAATTTGAAAATTTAACACTCGGTTTTTATTTCAAAACTCGTTTTGAAGTGATACTACATATTTTAATCCATAGAAGAACAAATATATATAGCCCGAGTAACCCCAAAATGATACAAAGGAACTGGGTACTACCAAACAGTATCATGTATTCCCTTATCACGAAGGGTAATACTGAAGAGAAGCGTTTATCATCCGAACACATCTCCTTTCCATTTTTGGTCATTTCCGAGCCACTCGAACTAGTTAACATAAAAACACTTTCCTATTTTTTTAGAACAACACTATATTATTTCCAAACAAATAAATTTACCCAAAATATCCATTTCCAACTTGCTTTGGATTTGTTCGGATTCGAATTCGTTTTGATCATATAATAAAAAAGAGAATAATTATTAAGTGCACTATATCGTTCGCCTAGGCAAACATCTGATCGTCCTTTAGAAGATTATTCTAATCATCACAAAACAAATCGAGACTCATTCGCTGAACCAATCCAAAGAAAATACACTTCCTTAAAAAAATTCCAGAAGTATTTATACTTCAGAATACTTTTAAATAAACCATTTTTACCATTTTCAAAAATATTTATTATTAACCCAACAAATAGATCAACACCCTGGATTGAGTGTGAAAGCACCAACCGTATTCTTACAGAGCAATAATATAGTAAATAAATGTAAAAATGGCAAAAATAGTAAAAAGACAAGAAGATTTTTATAGCGGTTCAGCTGTTAAAGTCTACGTCCACTTTATAACTTTCTATTAACTGACTGTTGTTACAAGTTGAATCAGATTACAATATGATTGAATCTTCTAAGTTAGATCAAGTCACAAGTACAAAAGTTCACTGGAGAATCATAGTGAACCCCTAGATGACTATTGTGTGGAAGGACAGGAGTGAAGAATAATCTTTGCAGAGTTCCTATAGCTAGTCCAGAAGATCCTCTTTGTGTTACAGGTAGAATTGTATTTATAGGAGTAGGAGAGCAGTTAGGCCAAGGCCGTTGTTAGAAGCCTCTACTCAGTGCTAGGAAGAAGTCCAGAAAAACTCAAGGCGACACGAGATAACATGATGGATCGCTAGCGATCCATGCCCTTAAACTATTTTTGACTCTACCCTTTTGGGTTGCCTTCCTTTCATCAATTTGAAATGCCTTGTCCAAAAATCAAGCCGTTTGGAGTTTGTTTGATCATCCGTCTTTATGGGTCATCTAATCCAGATGAATCATCCATAACTTTTTCAAAACTTAATGAAATCAGACGAAACTTTGTAAGTACTCTCTAGGGTGTGTGGGACTTACCTTATAAATTTTAGGTTATGGAGCCCAATCTACGTGGATCATTAGCGATCCATCTAGTTAGGTCGCTAGCGATCCATCAAACAACATCCAAATGATCCTATTTTTTCTATGAGCCTTCTTTTATGTCTTTTAAGTGTTTTTCCAAAATTTCAAGTCAATCTGACTCCGTATGAGTTTTCTAGGTGCATTTTAATTTAGCTATTTTGGTTAAACAACTTGAATCAAATAAGTCTTCACTTCTCGACCTAAATTGTTTGGCATGCTCTGAAACTTGGCAAGCGTGCTCAGAAGTGGTAATGAATCATGATGGAAGAGTTTTGGATGACTTTCAGACGTCTGAAAACCATCCAGACGTCTGAAGTTTCCAAACAGACGTCTGAAACATAAATTCAGGCGTCTGAAGTTGTTTTCTGCCATTTTTTTATTTATCTACGTGCACATATTTTTGCTCTAGGTCCAAACCAGACGTCTGGACTTGGTCACCAAACGTCTGGTCACCTGGTCTGGGCAACAATTTGCCTAGGCCAAAGTGGCCAAAACGTATCGGGAGCGATCGGACGAGCAACGGCGACTAAGGATTTACGCCAAGCGACAACCTGGCCTTATAGGCTCTTCGATACACCCCAAACATCAATGTCCAAACATCATTTTCATAAGATTGGACCAAAACACCAAAATTTGGAAAATTCACCAAATCAATTCAAATCAAAAGAAAATGAATATGCACAAGTGTTAGGAATTCATACCTAACAACAATGATAGTTATAGATGTAGATGTGAGTTAAAGAACTCAACTTTAAACCCAAAAACACAAGAGAGAAGCTATAGAGCAAGGCAAGAACAATCACTCTTCAATTTTAACCCAAGAAGCTTCAATCTAAGCTCAAAAGAAAAACATTTCCTAAGTTAGGGTTTAGGAAATTCTGAAATTGAAGAGAGATAGAGATGGAGAAGATGAAGAGGATGCTTACCTAAGCTTCTCTTAGATTTGGAGCTAGAACTTGAGTTTGCAATTGAATCTAGGGCTTAGGAATTTCTAATTCCTTTTTTCTTCCCCCATTTTTCCAAAGCTTGAAGTGTTAGGAAATGATAGTGAATGAAGATGAGAGGGGGTGGAGTTAGGATATAAGATGAGTTGATGGGCTGAAACCCAACCCAAAGCCCTAAATGAAAAATAGCAAAATTCACTCAACTCCAAACATATCGATGTTTATACTCAAAAAGGTCGCAAACACCATTTTGGACTCAATGGAAGTGGTCTCGAGTCCTAATTCGACTGTTTGCAAAAAATAGCTTTTCGGACTTTAATCCGACTGACGATGCTATATTTAAATAAAATATTTAAATATACAATCGTAAAATATGCGGGTTGTTACAGACTCCCCTCCTTAAAGAAATTGCGTCCTCGCAATAATTAAGAGGAAAATAAAGAGTAACAACCATAAAAGCATATCAACACAAAGGAAAATTTGAAATAAGAAGTTCACCATAAAAGAGCGCGAAAGAATAAGTCCGGATGTTTTTGCTCGATGATTTCTCAAGATTCCCAAGAGCAATCCTTAGGATTTGAGGACCATAGAACTTTCACAAGAAGAATACCTTTATTTCGAAGGCGTTTAACCTCCGAAGCAATGATACGAATAGAATGTTGCTCATAAGTCAAATTTAGTGAAACTTCAATTTCTCCAATTACACCGGGCTCAAGAATAGAATCGGAATCCCTAAGGCATTTCCGTAGTAGAGAGACGTGGAAAACGTCATAAATAGCAAAAAAAAATTGAGCCGGTAATAAAAGGCAATAAGCCATGGAACCAATACGTTCGGTGATGGGAAATGGACCAAAATATCGAGGTGCTAACTTTCCCGATCAACAGAAAAGCACAACATCCTTCATAGGTGAAACACACATGAACACCAATAAAATATAGACCTAAAACCAGCTTCTCACCGGCTTCAAGCCAACACGAAGGAGATCGGCATGGCCTTCCGTAGAGTGCCTCGAAAGGTGCCATACCAATACTAGTTTGGAAGCTATTATTGGAAGAAAACTCAACAAGAGAAATATAATCTTCCCAACTTCCACCAAAATCAAGAACACATGCACGAAGAAGATCTTCAAGAGTTTGATTCACACACTCGGTTTGTCCATCGGATTGAGGACGATAAGCGGTGCTAAAATTAAAGTAACATATATACAATGGAAATCGAATATGCATATATATTTCTATTTATAGGTAATTGCTATAGTAACATCACTAGACAGACAAGAACAAGGCTCGAAGAACATATCAAGAGGCTACAAGTCGATAGAATCAGAAGAGCGACAACACAGATACAAGAAAAGCAACACGCACAAGATCAGACGTCTGGGTGCACTAGCCAGACGTCTGGGTGCACTAGCCAGACGTTTGAATAAATCTTTTGGATTACAAACTAGACAGAATCAGACGTCTGGTTAATGTACTCAGACGTCTAAAAGTCTACTATATACAAAAAAATATAGAAAGCCAGACGTCTGAGACATATTCCAAACGTCTGAAACTGAACTCGGCTGATAACATTCAAATTACAACTGTCGCAATTGAAAAGACACCTTCGCTTCTCTTCGCTGTAACTCTTCATCACCATCAGAAGCGACCATAGAACACTTGTTAATGGATGCAACTACTCAAGGAATCTCTCTACCACTATAAATAGCATCAAGAATCCAAGAGAAGATCTTACCTTACTTACTTGTGCTCTTTACTCTTATACTCTGATATATTCTTGATCTCTAGCAATCTATACTTGTATTCTACTCTTCCAAATATACAGTTCCTCATAGACAATACTCTCTAGATATATATTGGAAGCATTTGTACTATATAGTCAAAATCTGTGTAATAGAGAACACACAGTTGACAAAGAAACTCTGCTATTGTAAACCTGTTCCTCCGGGTGAAGTGAGGGTTATTCGGTGAAAGGAAATTCCGAAGAGGAGCTTCGGGACTGGACGTAGGACGGGAGGTCCAAACCAGTATAAAATCCCTGGTGTGATTATTCTTATTTACATACTTTACTATTGTTACACTATAGTTTAAATTAGTCATATACTTGTCATTTGTATAATCGATCCACCATACTATAGACTTTCAATTGGTATCAGAGCAAGGTTTGACCAAAGTACAGTAACACGTTTTTGAATCATTTTAATATGGCAAGTATTTTTCAAGAAGGACAATCCACAGCACGACCCCCACTTTTTAATGGCTCTAACTATGCATATTGGTCAACACGTATGAGAATTTTTATGGAAGCTAATGGTCTAGAAATTTGGTCAGCTACTCAAGATAAATATGAAGCACCTACTACTGCTATGAACACATGGACCGATGCATAAAAGACCTTAGGATCAAACAATGCTAAAGCTATTAACGTTTTATTTTGCTCTCTAGACAAAAATGAATTTTCACGTGTCATGTTATGCACAACTGTATTTGACATTTGGCGTACCTTACAAATTACACACGAAGGTACAACAAAGGTCAAACAAACTAAGATTTCAATTTCGCAAAACCAATTTTCGTCATTTAAAATGAAGCAAAATGAAACTATTGTTGACATGTATTCTAGATTTCAAACTATCCAACATGATCTTATGGCATTAGGAGTTAAGTTTACTGATTTTGATTTAGTTTCTCGAATACTCAACTCTTTAACATCGGATTGGGAAAGGAAAGTATTAGCTATTGAAGAAGCTAATGATATATCTACTCTCAAAATTGAGGAGTTGATAGGAAATTTAATGTCCTATGAAGCTAATTTGTTGGCACGAAAAGAACTAAATTTGGAGAAGAAGAACATAGCATTCCCAACAACAAAAAACGATGACTCTGATTTAGATGAAGAAGAGATAGTCTTCATTGCCAAGAATTATAACAGATTCAAGAAATTTAGAAAGATGACCAAATTCCAAAAAGAAGGGAAGTCCAACACAACAAACCTATTTCAAATCAAGTGCTATGAGTGTGATCAATACAGACATATGAAGAAGGATGGCCCTAAACTCAATAATGATAAAAAGAAGAACAAATTTGAAAAACTCAAAAAGAAGAAGGCTTTTAAAGTAACATGGGATGACTCGGATTCTTCATCATCTGAAAGTGATAGTGATAGTGACGGAGAACAAGCTAATGCGTGTTTTATAGCACAAACTGATAAGGTATGTCCGGAACTTAGTTATGACGAATTATTAGAACTTAGCATGGAATTAGATGATAAATTTAGACAAATTAAAAAATTGCACAAAGAATATATAGCCAAAATAAATAGATTAGAATTTGAAGTAGGAATGTTAAAAGTTGAAAAAATTATCTTAGAAGAAGAACTAGAATTATCTCAAGAAAAAATTAAAAATAATTTGATAGAAAGTAAGGCTATTACTATAAATTTTGAAAACACTAAAATAATGAAGGATAATTTGCTAAAAGAAAATGTCAACTTGAAAAGCAATATTGAAAATTGAAAATTTAGAATTAAAAGAAAAATTAGATAAAATTACAAATAATGTGTCAAAATTTAATAAAGGAAAACAAGATTTGGAAAATCTTATCAAAACTTCAAAACCATCAGGCAATAGAAATGGAATAGGATTTAAAAATACTTCTAAACAAAAAGGAAATGATGCAAAAAAATTTAGGTATAAAAAAACTAAAAGTTTACCTACGTCTAATATGAATACCAAAACTATGAAAATTTGGATTCCTAAGACAAATAATAATTTTATTAAACAAAAACATATTAATAATTTCTTAGAGAATGTAGTCTATAATAAAAATTATATTTATAAAGGTACCAAACCATCTTGGGTATGGCTACCTTCTCCTAACAATTAGGACCCTAACAAAAGTATATGGGTACCAATTAAAACATCTTTCATTTTGCAGGTACCCAAAATAAAACATAAGGAGAAATGGATACTAGATAGCGGATGCTCCGAAAATTCAAAAATGTTATCAAATATAACATACATCGATGGTGGAACGGTAACCTTTGGAGATAATTCAAAAGGATATGTCGTGGGCATTGGAGAAGTCATCAACTTTGGTATTTCTAATTCTCCTATTATTACAAATGTTTTATTAGTAGAAAATCTAAAACACAACCTACTAAGTATTAGTCAATTATGCGACAAAGGTTTTCAAATAAATTTCGAAAAAAATAGATGTAATATTTTAGATAATAACAAACAACTTATATTTGAAGGTTTTAGAAATAAAAATATCTATGTATTAAACATGAATATAAATAAAAAATTCAAATTTATGTTTAACCGCCAAACATAATGACCATGGTTATGGCATAAATGATTTTGTCATATCAATTTGAAAAATATTAATAAATTGGCAAAATATGAGTTAGTTAGAGGTTTACCTAAAATAATTTACAAAGTAGAAAATTTATGTGTCGATTGTCAAATTGGAAAACTAAAGAAAAGCCCTTTTAAATCTAAAAATAATATTTCTACAAAACAACCATTAGAATTATTACATTTAGATTTATTTGGTCCAACACAAATACGATCTATAAATCACAACAAATATGTTTTCGTAATAGTTGATGATTTTTTGAGATATACATGGACCTTGTTTTTAAAACATAAAAGCGATACTTTTGGTATGTTTAAAATATTTGCTAAAAGAATTAAAACACAAATGGACTTGAAAATTAAAAATATTCGAAGTGATCACGGAGGAGAATTCGAAAACGATCTTTTTACTAATTTTTGCAATAAGTCATAATTTTTCTTTTCCTCGCACACCTCAAGAAAATGGTGTAGTAGAAAGAAAAAATCGTACGTTACAAGAATGTGCACGAACACTACTAAATAGTAGTGGTTTACCAAAACACTTTTGGGCAGAAGCTATTGCCACAGCTTGTTATGTGTTAAATCGAGTAACCATACGTCCTATGACTAAACAAACTTGTTTTGAAATATTTTTTGGAAGAAAACCTAAAGTATCATACTTTAAAACTTTCGGTTCAAAATGTTTAATATTAAATACAAAAGATAAATTAGGAAAATTTGACCCGAAAGCCGATGAAGGTATCTTTGTTGGATATTCGGATCGTAGCAAAGCATACAGAATTTTTAATAAACGAAATAATACTATTGAAGAAAGTTTACATGTTTCGTTCGACGAAAATCTATTTAACCATCATACTAATGATGAAGAAGAAATTATTCCACTAACAAATTCAACAAATTCTATTAATAATGAAACAAATGTGCAAAATAACACTTTAATATCATCCCCTAGAATTCTTAAGAATCATCCAAAAGATAATATCATTGGAGATCTCAATTCTAGAGTAACTAGAAATCAACTTAATCAAATAAGCCATGTAGCATTTGTGTCAAATTTTGAACCAAAAAATTATAAAGAAGCTTCAAATGATAACTTTTGGATAATGGCTATGCAAGAAGAATTGAATCAATTTGAACGTAATAATGTTTGGGAACTAGTACCAAGACCTGAAGGCCAATCGGTTATAGGAACAAAATGGGTATTTAAAAACAAAGTAGACGAGAATGGAAATATTGTTAGAAATAAAGCACGTTTAGTTGCTCAAGGCTATAATCAAGAAGAAGGTATCGATTATGACGAAACCTTTGCTCCAGTAGCTAGATTAGAAGCCATTCGTACATTACTCGCCTTTGCAACACATCACAATTTTAAACTATTTCAAATGGATGTCAAAAGTGCTTTTTTAAATGGTTTTATTAAAGAAAATGTATATGTGGAACAACCCCCATTATTTGTTCACGAAAAATATCCCGATCATGTTTAAATTACAAAAAGCTTTATATGGTTTAAAACAAGCTCCCCGAGCTTGGTACGAACGACTTAAAAATCACTTAATTACATCTGGTTTTCAAATAGGTAAAATCGATACAACTTTATTTATTAAACGAGAAAATTACGATATTTTAGTTGTGCAAATTTACGTAGACGATATTATTTTTGGTTCAACTAATGAAAATATTTGTAATCAATTTTCAAATATTATGAAAAATGAATTTGAAATGTCTCACATGGGAGAATTAAATTACTTCCATGGTTTACAAATAAAACAACTTGAAAATGGTATTTTTATTCATCAAGAAAAATATTGTAACAACCTATTACGACGCTTTGGAATGGAAAAAATTTCAAGCAAACCAACACCGATGAGTACTACTGTTCACTAAGAAAAGGATGATAACGGAAAAGATTTTGATGAAAAATTATATCGTAGCATGATTGGTTCTTTACTCTATTTGACGGCTAGTCGACCCGATATTATGATGAGTGTATGTCTTTGTGCTCGATTTCAAGCAAAACCAAAAGAATCTCATCTAAGAGTTGTTAAGCGTATTTTACGTTATCTATCTAGTACTAGAGATTATGGTTTGTTTTACCCTAAAGGATCATCGTTTGAACTAGTTTCATATAGCGATGCGGATTTCGGTGGATGTAGAACAGATCGTAAGAGTACTAGTGGAACATGTCACTTTATCGGACAATCATTAGTTTCATGGTTTAGCAAAAAGGAAAATTGTGTTTCTTTATCTACTTGCGAAGCCGAATATATCTCAGCAGCTCTAGCATGTGCACAAGTAATATACATGCAACAAACACTTACGGACTTCGGCAAAATTATCAATAAATCTCCAATATATTGTGATAACACGAGTGCAATAAATTTATCAAAAAACCCTGTCAATCACTCACGAACTAAGCATATAGATATACGACATCATTTTAAACGAGACAATGTTGAAAAAGGAAATATCTCATTAGAATACGTAAATACCGAAAATCAAATAGCAGACATCTTTACAAAACCACTAAATGAACAAACTTTTATTAAACTCCGACGTGATTTAGGGATTTGCTCTCTTCATGATCTCCTTACTTAATAATCACTGCTTCATCTAGGCTATGTTTAGTCATTTTTTTTTCTATCCACAAATTATAATTAATAATTTGTGCACCCTTTGTTTTTTTAGATAGTTAGTTTTTCTATAAATAATTTTTTAACTTATATATAAACAGTTATACTTCAAGAAAAATTATATACACACAATTTATATTTTCTTCAAGAAACAAAATATAGCCATATCTTCTGATAACTCTTATATTTCCATCTCGATGCCTATGCCGGATAGCTCGGTTGATACACCACAACGGTTTCCTACACCCACACCAAATCAGGAACCAACGTATAGGTGGTCCTCATATCATATGGGATTTACTCCCGATAGCAAGAGAACTAAAAGATCTCTATTTGTCTCTCCTAACACAAAGGAGAAAATTGATGAAATTCATCACTATCAGAAACAACAAATAGATCTTCAACGAGAAGTATATTTTGAACAAAAAGTTACAACACGTCGACTAAGCTTTTTGGAGCAAGTAGCGATGAAGTTTTGTACGTCATGGAAGAAAGATGTCCATGAACCACTTCCAAAGCCTTGCAGTTCTTTAGATCCCTCGTCTTCATATCGTACACTTCGGATCTTTCACCGAGACGATTTTCTGCCTCTCCAAGAACCCACGAACGTGGGAATATATGGTCTCGACTTAAACCATGGAAGGATAACAAGTCAGGAGATCGTAAAACTCCATCGCCTTCTAAATAAATTATTTTATTTTTGTTATTGTATGTATCTATGTTTGTTTTTTATTTTACACAAATAAAACTACATTTTGTTTTTTTTAAAATAAAATAGAGAATCAAGAAATAAGCAAAACAATCAAATTTTTGGCTATTTTTAGAAAAATTGCCTAAATCAGACGTCTGGATATGGACCTCAGACGTCTGACACTCTGATATACGTCTATTTTTTTCCACTGTGCATATATCAAACGTCTGTTATACCTCCCAAACGTCTGAAAATTTGCTTTGTCTACTCGAATTTAAATATCAGAAGCTTTCCGATGTATGAAATTTGTTTCCAGACGTCTGGTTAAACTCTCTGACTATCAAATTAACACATTCGATCAAACCAGGCATCTAACTCATAAACCAAACATCTGAGCTTATCTACTATGTTCAATTTAGGGCAAACCAGAAGTCTGATTTAGCATTCAAACGTCTGAAATTCAATCGACTCTTTAAATTAACCCAGATAACGTCATTTTTTACTTTCATCTCAAATTTTTTTCATTTGCGATTTCACCATTGACGATTTTTCTCTCAAAAACTTCCTTTTTTACGCAAGCTCAAATCACAATGCCTCCTAGAACTAAAAATCTCAAGACATCAAAACGAAAACAAGACCAACCAACATCATCTTCAAATCCCAAAGTTTGTTCGGATGATCAAATTGAAAAATGGATGAATAGAGCACCACATTCAATCAAGAGGTATGAAGATATACTAAAGAAAAAGCTTCACACGGGTCCTTTCTATAATCTACTTAAATTTCTAATGTACGATTTGGATGAAATGTGTGAGAATGTCGGACTAGAAACATTAATTTCGTTCACTCCTAGTGACGTCCAAATCGATCAATTGGCAATATTTCTTTTCTATGCAAACTTGGATAGCACTTCAGTATGGAACACTGAAGATGAAGATAACTGGGTATGGTCTAGCCTGTATGGCAACACGATTAAACTAACTCCTAGCATAATAGGTAGAACCCTAGGATGTTCTGACACGGGCGAAGATTTATACAACATTCCCGATATGCGCTTCAAGCTAAGAAATAGTATAACACATCAAATTTGGGAAGATGAAATGCCAAAGTTTGCCTCTAAATATCTACGTCCAAAAGCACGACTCCTAACTCGAATGATAATCAATCCATCGTTCCATGTATGGGAAGCCATGAGCAAATAACCGAGTTAGAGCACAAAGCCTTATATGCTCTATTTAGTGGAACAAGGGTGAATTGGGCCAAATTCATCTTTGACGAGCTCAAACAATTTTGGACTCGATCACGACCATCAATTATTTACCCGACATATATTATATGACTTCTTCGTGCACATAACATCCCATCCTACCTATCGACTTTCGAAGAAATCTCACCAAAATATGCTTCCACCAAATTTTTCTCACTTAACTTACCTGAGATTCCCCCAGAATTTATATCCTTCGAAGATTGGACGCACAATCATCAAACTAGACAAGTTGAGCCTCCACCTCAACCACACACTGCACCATCTCAAGAGGAGGAACACCATCGAGAAGCAACCCCACCTCCTCCTGCACCATTTGATTATCCAGGATAGGATGATATTATGGAGACTCGAACGGATACAAATCCAAATGAAAGTGTTCGAGATCTTACCCTTAGAAATAAACATATATTATCTCAAAATCAAAATTTTTTGGCTAAGCGGATTGACCAATTCGAAACATCGTTTGCTACACGCCTAGCAACAGTTGAAGAATCTCTTTCGATTGTCTTATCGGTTCTCAAAGAAGTACTCCAACAGGTCGCAGCCCAACACCACCTTCTGAAGATTGGCCAACCCCAGTACCTTCTCCTCTCGCAAAACATTCCAAACTTTCTGAGGACGAACCTCTCAAACAAGCTTTGACATCTCCTACAAAGCCTAGGACTTCTGAAAAAGAAGGAACATGGGATGATCAAGACAAAGCTTCTCCAAAGAAATCATAGATTTTAGAATTTTAGGATTTCAACTTTTGTAAAATTGACAAAATCTATGAATGTAATCAATGTCGAATTATTTATGAAATTTTCCTTTTGTGTTTTATCTTTGACGATTGGCTTAAATTTTATAATTCTTTTTTGATAATGC
Source organism: Allium fistulosum (assembly GCA_030737815.1). Taxonomy (NCBI): domain Eukaryota; kingdom Viridiplantae; phylum Streptophyta; class Magnoliopsida; order Asparagales; family Amaryllidaceae; genus Allium; species Allium fistulosum. The sequence continues at coordinate 977,184,354 of CM060902.1, forward strand.
CAAAGGGGGAGAAATATAAGTATAATTATGAAACATTAAAATAAGCACATATTCAGGGGGAGATTTATAAATTATTTATAAGTACATTGTATAGTTGTCATCATCAAAAAGGGGGAGATTGTTAGGAAATCAAATCTACGGTTTCGATGACAACAACCATACAATGGAAATCGATATGCATATATATTTCTATTTATAGGTAATTGTTAAAGTAACATCACTAAAGAGACAAGAACAAGGCTCGAAGAACGTATCAAGAGGCTACAAGTCGATAGAATCAGAAGAGCGACAACACAGATACAATAAAAGCAACATGCACAAGATCAGACGTCTGGGTGCACTAGCCAGACGTCTGAATAAATCTTTTGGATTACAAACCAGACAGAATCAGACGTTTGGTTAATGTACTCAGATGTCTGAAAGTCTACTATATACAAAAAATATAGAGAGGGAGACGTCTGAGACATATTCCAGACGTCTGAAACTGAACTCGGCTGATAACATTCAAATTACAACTGCCGCAATTGAAAAGACACCTTCGCTTCTCTTCGTTGTAACTCTTCATCACCATCAGAAGCGACCATAGAACACTTGTTAATGGATGCAACTACTCAAGGAATCTCTCTACCACTATAAATAGCATCAAGAATCCAAGAGAAGATCTTACCTTACTTACTTGTGCTCTTTACTCTTATACTTTGATATATTCTTGATCTCTAGCAATCTATACGTGTATTCTACTCTTCCAAATATACAGTTCCTCATAGAAAATACTCTCTAGATATATATTGGAAGCATTTGTACTATATAGTCAAAATCCATGTAACAGAGAACACACAGTTGACAAAGAAACTCTGCTATTGTAAACCTGTTCCTCCGGGTGAAGTGAGGGTTATTCGGTGAAAGGAAATTCCGAAGAGGAGCTTCGGGACTGGACGTAGGACGGGAGGTTCGAACCAGTATAAAATCCCTGGTGTGATTGTTCTTATTTACATACTTTACTATTGTTACACTATAGTTTAAATTAGTCATATACTTGTCATTTGTATAATCGATCCACCATACTATAGACTTTCAAACATGCCTCTTATAAAATTTACAAATTTTCTTTGCTCGTTTTAAGAACAAAATCTAATCGTACTTATAAATATCTTATTAAAAAGATTTGCAAATTTTAAATTGTTGTTTTCATCCATAATCAATAAATACAAGGATAAACTCATCGAGATATTCGTAGAATACTCGATTCATAAGATGGATGAAATAAGGTAGAAGGTTCGTCAAACTGAATGACATAACGAACCACTCATAAGAATCATAACGAGTGCGGAATGCGGTAAGTGGAAAACTACCCTCCGCAACTCGTAGCTGATGAAAACCGGTGGCAAGGTCGAGCTGAAAAGACCTTAGCACCACTCAATAGATTGCTTAGGTAGTAATCCTAAGACAAGCTCAAAAATACCGAGAAATTCACAAACTACTTGAATGAGAGAAATAATACTTTCCTCATCAAGTGGTTTAAAGAATAAAATGATGCCACCGAATTTGGAAATCAAAATCATTAAAATCAATAGAAATCTGCTTAACAGATTGAGAATGTCAAATATATATAGTTCACTCAGGACATAGGATGTGGGCTTCATAATGATCAAGCCAATCCTTTCCCAAAAAATCAATTTCGAAGCCTAAGTAACGCATGACATGCAAATCGGCTCGAAAAGAATAATCACATAAAATAATCTCGACATTTTCACAAAGTAAACTGAGTGTTGCGGATCCACCAACCGGATTCGCAATTCTCAGTGAAGTCATCAAGCCCAAAATATTTAAAGAGAAAGAATCAACATGTTCTTTTGATATAAAATAATGAGATGAACCCGTATCAAAAAGAACTCGAATAAGATAATCACAAAACAAAGATCGTCAAGGATAGAATGAAAAATACCTTGACCAAGAGATGGGTCACTAGGGGCTTGCAAAACCTTTAGCTTTCCCTCTTTCTTATTTTGAAGTATGGGACATGCAGATATATGGTGACCCAAATTTTTGCAATAGCGGCAATAGAGAGGTTTCAGACACTTATTCGCATAGTGGTCGGTAGAACCACAATTGTAGCATTGTCCATGACTAGTGGTAGGAGTCTTTGCTACCGAAATTGCCTGCTTCCCTTTCTTGTTGGGATTAGGACTTTTGAACTTAATATGCCTTTTCTTGTTGATGTTGAAGTTTTGTTTGACATCCACAACTTCAACACCACTTTCTTTATCAGCCTCTTCAAGTCGAAGAGTGATATCTACAAACTGGTCGAAAGGCACTTCTAATTTCAGAGGTAAAACCTTTTCAGGGTTCTTACTCAAAGCATAGATAAACCTTTGATTCTTTACAAGATCCAAAAGTTGTTGGGCAGACATGAATACGCCATCCAGAGAAGGACTACTAGATTGACCAGTGCTAGGACTGCTAGATCTAACCATTTCTCTTCTTTAAGAAAGAAAGAAGACGAAAAAGGTTATTCTCAAAATGAATATTAAACAAACTTGATTGATAAAACAAGGCATCATAAAAAGAAATAGGATAGAACGGTACGAAGACTCGAATTAAATCCTATGGCACGATTCCTAAGAAAGACTTAGGACAATGATCCTTGCTAGATTATTCTACATTGTTCCGAAGTTTGGCTCTGATACCATGCTGTGACGCCCCACCTCTATACTCACGCTAGCCAAGGACACTACGGGGTAATGCCGTCGACTAGCACGAAGAATAAGGCTGTTGAGGAGCGACCATCTGTGTAATTGCTTTGTGCGTGTACCGATATGTCAGATAATATAACTTACATTTCGTTTCAAGAGGAAATCCGACATATCAAATACAAACTCAAACCTATCACACAGTGGCTATGAGGCCTTCGGAAACAAATATAGTAATAAACATAACACAAATCAGTCACATATATTCATATCACAAAGGCGGAAATAGATATGAATATAATACATAAAAGTATACATCAAAGTAGTGGTCAAACTAGATCCACTATAACACAAAAGAATAGATACAAGTGCTAGACAAAAGAATAAGTATACATCAAGGAGTCTCTATCTCGAATGTACACTAACAAAAACTACTATGCTAAAGTAGTTAGCCAAATGTCAGGTGAAGGACCCTGATAAGAAGTCAAGCAGGAGCACCTGAAATACCTCGATCTGACCCGAGTATTATTTTAAGAAGAAAATAATAAACGGATCAGTCTAGCTATAAATATCAGATAAAATGAGATAGGATAAGAGATATGACCAAAAAATGTATGATAACAAAAATGCCATACTGTGTCAAGTATACATCAAATAACAACAAAAATCATACAATATCTCAAATCATCTCAAAACACCAAAAAGAATCACATTCTTTAAATTATTCACCAAAACACAAATATTGATAGAGCTTATCAATGCAAACCACGAAAATTGGTGAAACACAAATTCTAGAAATCACAACCATAAATCCAGAAATCACAAAAGGGGAAGGCCTATCACAAACGGGAGCATGAAAACTCACCAACACGTGTATCACAAATGGGTTGCTATCTCATGGTCGCTAACCATAGAGCCGGTGCCACGACGTAGTATAGCGAACGCCCGAGGAACTAGAAACTCAAATAATCCAGAACATCGACGTAGTACAGCATTACGCCCGATGAACCAAACTCAAATAATCAGGAACAACGACGTAGTACAGCGAACACCCGATGAACCTGAACACAAATAATCCCGAACAACGACGTAGTACAGCGAACGCCCGATGAACCAAACTCAAATAATACAGAACAACGACGTAGTACAGCGAACGCCCGATGAACCGAACTCAAATAATATGGAACAATGATGTAGTACAGCAAACGCCCGATGAACCGAACTCCAATAAGCCGGAACAACGACGTAATACAGCGTTACTCCCGATGAACCGAACTCCACAAAACCATAGGTTGCTAGCCTATAAAAATGAGACGAAGCTCCATAAATCGGGGTATAGTGCCCCACGCGGACAAAGAGACATCGCATATCGCTAGTCTAAACCATAAAATGATCATCATCGATCATCAAGAAGTGTCGATTACACTAAGCTAGTAAATATAAGAGTTTAGCTTCATGTCCCATAACCACTAGCTTAACTCAAATATTTACGAACAGATTGTAGATTTCCACTCGAAAATTGTCACAAGAGTTCAATCGAACAAGTCCAAGAATTAACCGACGAAGTAAACGCAAGCGTTTCATACCACTTGTTTTACTAAGCCGTTTAATTAGATTTCTCATACGAATGAGGTAAAGGTTTGTATATACTAATAGATTGGAAGACGGTTTTGAAAACAAGCTTTATATTTAAAATAGTGTCGAAATCGTTCTGATGAAAGGGTTTGAGTATTTACTACTAGTATAGAAACCTATGTATTTAGAAGTGACAAATCACAAAAATGATTGTAGAAACAATCAATCACCAAAGATTCACATACGAAGACGTGAATTAAATCCAAAGAAATCGATACCAAATCCATCAAAATGGATATTCCCAAAAATCCCGAAAAAGAAGTCATCAAGGTCGATAAAAGTGATAACAACTAATTGGAGCAACTAAAATCGATAAAAAATGGAAATTCAATCAAGAAAAGCCTAAATAGGCAAAAATGCACAGTTCCAGACGTCTAGGGGTCAATCCTGACGTCTGGATTTAGGTTTTGGAAAATCCAGAAAAAACCTTCCAAACGTCTGGTTTGGAAACCCAAACATCTGAAAACCATCCAGACGTCTGAAGTTTCCAAACAGACGTCTGAAACCCCTTTCAGACGTCTGAAACATAAATTCAGACGTCTGAAGTAGTTTTTTGCCATTTTTTTACTTATCTGCGTGCACATATTTTTGCTCCAGGTCCAAACCAGACGTCTGGACTTGGTCACCAGACGTCTGGTCACCTGGTCTGGGCAACAATTTGCCTAGGCCAAAGTGTCCAAAACGTATCGGGAGCGATCAGACGAGCAACGACGACTAAGAATTTACGCCAAGCGACAACCCGACCTTATAGGCTCTTCGATACACCCCGAACATCAATGTCCAAACATCATTTTCATATGATTGGACCAAAACACCAAAATTTGGAAAATTCACCAAATCAATTCAAATCAAAAGCAAATGAATATGCACAAGTGTTAGGAATTCATACCTAACAACAATGATAGCTATAGACGTAGATGTGAGTTAAAGAACTCACCTTTAAACCCAAAAACACAAGAGAGAGGCTATAGAGCAAGGCAAGAACAATAACTCTTCAATTTTAACACAAGAAGCTTCAATCTAAGCTCAAAAGAAAAACATTTCCTAAGTTAGGGTTTAGGAAATTCTGAAATTGAAGAGAGATAGAGATGGAGAAGATGAAGAGGATGCGTACCTAAGCTTCTCTTAGATTTGGAGCTAGAACTTGAGTTTGCAAATGAATCTAGGGCTTAGGAATTTCTAATTCCTTTTCTCTTCCCCCATTTTTCTAAAGCTTGAAGTGTTAGGAAATGATAGTGAATGAAGATGAGTGGGGGTGGAGTTAGGATATAAGATGAGTTGATGGGCTAAAACCCAATCCAAAGCCCTAAATGAAAAATAGCAAAATTCACTCAACTCCAAACATATCGATGTTTATACTCAAAAAGGTCGCAAACACCATTTTGGACTCAATGGAAGTGGTCTCGAGTCCTAATTCGACTGTTTGAAAAAGGTATCTTTTCGGACTTTAATCCGACTAACGATGCTATATTTAAATAAAATATTTAAATATACAATCGTAAAATATGCGGGTTGTTACAGCAATCTGTTGTTAATTTTGCCAACGGTAATATTCCAATCTTCTTTTTTGGGTTTCGAGTTTCTTATTGTTATAGCTAAGTATTTAAAAGGGAAGGTCATAGTTGTATAGTCAAGAGTGTTGGCCACCTTGACCGTGTAGTTTGAATTATCATTAAGAAATAGAGCAGAACTTTGTTGAAATTAATTTTAAGGCCCAAAAGGAGATTGGAGTTATATGGAATAAGCTTAAGTGAGGCAATATGGTGTGGTAGTGGAAAAATAAAAGGGTGTCATCTGCATACTGTAGAGTGGACACGCTGTTCGAAGTAATGTCACGCTAATACTGGGAAGGATGTTGTTTCTTAGAGCTAGCGCGATAACTCTATAAAATTTAAAACATATAATATATATATATAATTTATTTATAGAATTAAATGATTCAAATAATTTTAAAAAATAAATATATACATATTTGTAAAATTATTTTAATTATTTCGAAAGTCCATTAAATATAAAATTATTTGTATAAAATTTTAAAACTATGTTTTGTATATTATATGAATTAATATTTGAATTTTGAAGCTAGAATAATTAAATAATGTATATTAATTAATTTAAATAAATAAACATTTGTTTTTTTTTAATTTTGAGCCGTGATTATCAAAGGCATATGCATGGAAAAAATTTATTATTATATACAAGTATATAAACAAACAACCATTCCTAATGTGATGATATATCGATATAATTGAATCAACACACAACTAACAAATAATATATGATACATAAATTATCTAAATATTTTTCTATAATTATAAATTAGAAATTACCTTATCTCCAAAGCCTATTAATATACCTTAAAACGATGAGGTCAACTCCTTGAACTAGTTTCAAATCCAGCATGGTGCTAGCTTCTGAATCGATGACCACCGGCTATTGAATAACAATTGTTTTATTTGATTTGAGATTTAGAAATAGAGGGTAGGATGGAGTATAATTTCGATCTGAAATAAATGACAATGGAGGCTCTCTTAAGTGGTGAATGAGTAAGGGTAATGATGTTTATATAGAGGAGAGAATAGATCCAGATCCTCTTTTCTCCTTTACCCATTCTCTTTCTCTTATTCATCCAAACCAAACCCTCTTATTTCCATCATATGGTTGCACCTCATTATGCTCCATCATGGCCAAACACACAAGCCCCCAAATGGATTTCAAACCCATTTAAAGCCCGAACAAATTATATTGCATTTAAATCTAATTTAAAAGCATATAGATATCGTACATTGATTAATATATTTATAACTATTATAAATGTATTTAATAATATTTGTTCATCAAATCAAAATAAAATTTTATAATTAATATTTCATAAATATTAATTAATTTATAACAATTACAAATTAATAAATCATTGGGTCAAATGAGTATTCAACTTTTTGATTGTGTGACCCGTTAGGCGTAAATTTGGTCAATGATTAATATCAAACTATTCGAATATTAACGTTCACACGTCATTTAGTAGGTAGAATGACATTTTGGTCAAATTTATCGCTTACTTAGTTTCGGTAAAATCCAATTTTACTTTATTAAGCATTACCTGATTGTGATTATTATTTACACCAATTCTCTTCGTCAAAACTATATTACTTTGGACTTATGAAATTTGGTAATGGTAAAATTCCAATATCGTCCACATTCAACTCTATAGTCCAAACACAAAGTCCTTGGTTCAATAATAATAAACATTATTAACCGAAATGCTCTGGCCAGAGACTTTGACTTTAAGTTGACTTTAGTTGACCGTGATATTAGCCTCATATAATTAAGGAGACAAACCCTCTCTTAAATAGTGTTTCACTTTAGTGCTTCCACTCAACCCAATTATAGTCGTTCGATGGACGTTGTGCCATGATTTAACTATAATCAAATCGGAGCTTCCACATTAAAGATCAACAGTATTCTCAAGTCAAGAGAACTGTGTAAAATTATCACATCGATAGTTTATGTTTGACCTTAGTTATATTAATCAATAGAAAACTATCGAGTAAGTCATTCCATAGTATCCAATAACTATCAATACGTAACCCCTTGATGCCCCTAGTAGTGCATCGATATCCAGTCTAGATACATCTTGACAAGGAATATTAAAACGATTTGTTTATTTTATTGTGATAAATCACTCACGGTTACAACGCATTGTAACTACTATCACGAAACATGCCATTTATGGATTTATTAAATATACTTTTAATTAAATTGATAAATTAATATAACATATTACATCAAGTATATAACAGAAAGAAAACACCTTTTATTTCGAACAAGATTGGTCATCGAGTTAGATATATGAATTTTTTTTTACATAATTGCCCTCTAAGGCATATCTCTAACACTATCATAATGCTCCTAGAAAGCCCGCAGTTTTCACGGCCAGCGTGACCCACCACCACTAAAGCTTCGGATGTCGCATTGGCCGGATAAGTTACTCTCGACAATCCACCTCACTCTCATCCACCTCGTCTTACTATCGGGAATCTCCAAAGAATATGTGAGATACACAATATTCCAGAAAATGAGATCGTGCTACTACAACTATTTGAGTAAGCGCACAACCTCATTTGGCTATACTACATGCAATAGATATGTGTGCCTTTTTAGTGTGATCCTGCCCTTTAATCTTTTTTTACGTCAAGTCCTTCAGTCGCTTAATATTGCTCCAACTTAGGTACATCCAAATGCATATGTGGTTCTCTTACGCTTATACATGCTCTTCATTAATCATTTTGGATGAGAACCGCTCCTAGTTGAAATTAGATATTTATATAATCTAAAGCGAAGATCTTCTCACATCTCATATGTATTCTTCAAAGTGAATCACTCCCACCATGTCATAGTTGACCTTCACAACAAGATAAACAAGTTTGAAGATAGCTACTTCTTCGTCACCTGGCCAACGGGTTTTGCCAGATGTGGCTTTCTGAATTTAAGTTCTTTACATCGCATTCCAAATTTTCCATTGTTAACTTCCTCTCCTTTAAGTTTCTAACTCATCTTTGATCCCATCCAGATATCCCTGATAGAGTCTAGAATGACGTTTTACAAAGCATGGTAACCAACCTTAAAGTAATTCCAAAGCTAGAACATTGTACTTCCTTCTTCCTTATTGATTTTAGACTTTGAACCTATCGCCTTCTCCATAATGGACATTCAATCTTCTATGAGCATTCAGTGCTAGAGAATAGAAGGGTTGGAGCACAGCTAACTCAACGAGGACCTGTAGCCGCTGGTCATTCTAGACAGGCTCCAGCTCGAATTAGAGTCATTGAAGAGGATGGGGGAAGCATTTGATGATGAATACGAAGAAGAACAAAATGAAGGAGAGAAAAAAGAATATATTGACTGAAAAGAAGAGTCAAATAGGGAGACTGTGAATAATCCAGAATTTCAAATTTTGGTTCTCAATTTAAATGCCTTGGTAAAGGTCTTCGTACGGCCTCCCTGAGTCCTTCGTCTAGTAGAACTGAAAGTGCTTTACCTACCATTTATGAATTTGACGAAGTAGTCAAATTCATATAGAAACAGATTTATCATTTCAAATTGATAGCAATAACTAAAGAAAGCATACCTCCAACTATGAATAAACTCCATGTTAACAACAGTCAAATTTGAATAACCTAAATTTGACAATCACAAAAGCATCTACAGCTGTCGTACCAACACCAAGCAATTGGTAATCAATACTGAGCTACATCAGTATACCAATGCCATCATCATTGTAATGATAAATTTACCGCTTTTAATGATAAAAAAATCCAAAACAACGGTAATGGTAAATTTACCAATATTAGTTTTGTTTTTTTACTGTATAAATAATCTTAACCACAAACATTTTTAAACGTATATTAGTTTTTAAGAAGATGTGTGTAGTATTACTTATAGGACAAAATTTTAATATAAGCACCTTAAAAAAAAAATTGCAACAATGAGTATGCTTCAAAACTAATTGTAAAAATAGGTCTGATTTCATATAGCTTGCGCAATTATGGAATGCGCAAGCTATATTTTTTATAAAAAACAATTTGAGCTTGTGCATTTTTGGAATGCGCAAATACAAATATAAATAGGTAGGAAGAAAAGAGGGCCGATTGGTTATTTCAACCCCAAAAATGTATTTGCGCTTTTCAAAAATGCGCAAATGCAAATATATTGTTTGCGCATTTTTGGAATGCACAAGCTATATATTTTTTAAAAACAAAAAAAACGTGCACACTCTAAAAATGCGCAAGCTAAATTTCTTATATTTTTTGCAAAAAAATATAGCTTGTGCATTACATAAATGTGCAAGTTATATCAAACCAAGCCTATTATTACAATCAATTTTTTTGACAAGCCTAAATCAAAATTTTGTCCTCATTTATAACGTTGTTTATTTTTATTTTATTTTATTATGTTCAAAGTCTAGGATTAGAAAAGGTAATATTTCGTATTATCGTAAATAATTTATGATGAATTTTAAAAAATTTCTATATCAATTAAAATAAGTCAAACTGTTGATATAAATATTAATGGAGTTAGAATCAAAAACAAAATATTTACACTACAAAACAAGGTGGCTTTAGCGACGACTAAAAGGCATCGCAGGCCGTCGCCAGCCGTCGCTATTTAGATCGCCATCGCACAGTAAAGCGACGGTTTTAGCGACGGCTCCATCACCAAAATAGCGACGGTTGGCGATGCCTAGGTGGACATGTGGAAAATTAGTTAAAACAGGTATTGCGCCACACGCTGTCACTAGCCGTCGCTAAGCTGAAACAATTTAGCCGTCGCCAATCGTCGCTAGCCGTCGCTAACTTGGATAAATAAGCCGTCGCTAGCCGTCACTAACCTGGAATAAATTTCCAGCTCCAATTATGCCTTTCAATCAATCCAACCACACAACCAAATTCTAATCACTTTCCAACACATATACATTCAATTTCACAACCAATACCACTCCAGCCATCATATAATCTCACACATATCACAAATAATCATATACATACTATCCAAATCCAACTACTATCCATCAAACAACCAATACCAATCAAACGGAACCACCCAAATCCATAAAACAATGTAACCATACAACCAAATACTATCCATTAATCACATATATACACAAATGTCCACTAACCCATCAAACACAATAACCAACCAGCATGTATCAAATATATACACAAATGTCACTTGACTGGAAAACAAGATGATGAAAATCGAGCAGAAACACAAGCATACTTACTCATCGTCGTCGCCCGACCCGTCCTCTCTAGGCATTGTCCCATGCTGTGCCAAGTAGGCTGCAATATGCTTGTCCAGCTGTTGCACCAGTACGCTCTTCCTACAATCGTTTATCTCCTCCAGATGTTTTTCATTTGAGCAATCTCCTCCTTGGCTTGGGATCCTCTATAAGACCTCTAGGATATTAACGCTTGTGAAATAGTTGATATTTAGTTATAATTTATGAACATTATAAACAGTATGAACAAAAATAGTTGATTAATTATGTGACTAATATTTATAATTAACTTTTGTACATTGGTTGCAATTTATTTATTTCAATTATTCAGCTTCCTTAGTCAATTTATAATTTGTTCACTTAAGTTTAAATTCATTTGCATGTGTGAATTTATATTTTAGTAAATGAAGAAATTTACTTCCTGATTTCCATAACTGTACCGCCTATTTCGCGAAGGCGGATCAATAATGGCATCCCAAATACGGTTCAACTCCTCAAATGTAACCTCTGCCCGGCCGGTGGACTGTGCTACCCGAGTCCGCTCTGCTTCGTACCTCTCCTGCATTTATGAACAATTGTTAGACATGATAAATATTCAATTTAAAGTTTATGAAATCTGAAATAAAGGAATATGAAATATTGTCATTAAGGATAAGCATGTTTACCATTACGGATCTCAATTTATCGTCCATCCACTCGTACGAAACGTTACCTTCCTCATCTGTCTGTTCAACGACATGCGTGGCCGTGAACACCTCAGCCATAGTAGGCTCGCGATTGTATCTCACCGCCTGAAAATATATACATATGAATAAACAATGTTACAAATATGATTAAACAACATTTTAGATTATTATAAACACAATTTATAAATTTACCAACTCTCTCCTGTGTTCTTGGAAGGATTTAGAGCCACCACGGTGCAACACGGGATTTTTATTCCTATTAGCATGATTCTGGGCAGATAATTCCTACAAATTTAGATACACGATTAGCGAAATTACTACAACTAACATACGAAATTTAAAAAAAAATTAACAACAATGCAAAAGTATATATTTTACTTTCACTTCTAGAATGTCCCAGAGCCGGAGATACTCAGCCCACACATCTACCCCCATCCAATTTCGTTTCTTACCTGCATTTTTAGCCTTAGACAGAGTGTCCCTGTAATTTTTTCTCATCCTTTTATTCCAGTGATTGGAAAAAATGTCCATATCCTCTGGATCTACACACACGGCTGCCTGCATATTGAAATTAGTTTGAATTATCTAAATTATATTAATTTTCAACTGAAATTCGAACTTATACTTACGAGTACATCAGCCAAAATAGCATTCTTGATATATGGTAGGATGTCGTCCCAACGAGGCCAACAACCGGACATCCTACTCATAAATGCCTTCTTGGAAACTTGTAGGATGAAATCTAAAGGCTCCACCTCAAATTCCCTGTACAAATTTTGATGTAGATATTTAATAAATTTTGAAAAAAATACTTCAAATAAATTTGATACTTACCCGGCGCTTTTCGGAACAACCTCCGCTAGTGGGTGTAAATCCGGTGCAGTGCCACTGGCACCCGTACTAGGAGATGGAGAAGGCTCGGATCTCTGACTATGTCTCCTGCCAGACATATCTACCATAGAGAAATAATATCACAGAATGAAAAGACATAAAACTTCCACTAAATCATAATAAATGGGACAAGATCTCATGAATACAAATATAGAAATTTCAAAACAAAATAGTACATAGCTCAGAACATGGTCATCATTATTAATACATAGCTCAGAATAATATGCAGCTAAGAATAATACATTATACAACAAGCGATGCAAATATTCAGAGTTTTCAGTCTTCATCGTTTTCTGATTCAGACTCAGTCTCGTACTCTATCTCGTTTTCTTCGGTACTTTCAAATGCATCTAATAAAACATTCGGTTCATCATTCAACGGCCCTAAATCAATGTCCTCGGTTATTATTATTTTTGTATTTGGTTCAAGATCCACTTGATACGCTGCTTTGTCTGGAATATTATTTCCAACAAACGTAAACCTTGGCTTTGTTTTAAAAACAGCCGACCAATCCGCTATATCTCTTTTTAAGGATGGATACGGAGCAAAATAAACTTGTAATGCTTGCTTGGCTAATACGAAAGGATCATACTTATAGTAATGTGAGGTATGCTTTATTTCAATAAGCTTAAAATCTTTGTGCACGTTGATTCCAGAACTAGGAACTTTACTGAACCAATTGCATTTGAATAAAAAACTTTTTCTGCGGGTTCTACATAATATGTCAACTCTAGAACCTGTGTTAAGACGTCGTAAAAATCTTTTATATGCTCATCTGGATCATCACTACCTTTGACAAATACACCGCTGTTATATGTTAATTTTTCAGCCCCGTAATCTTTCGTGTTGAACTTAAATCCATTGACGAAGAATATTGGATAAGTTTTCACATTTCTTTTTGGTCCGATCGTAAGATGTCGTAAACCTTTATCAACGGCACAGTTTCTTGGATCACAAACGTAGTTCGAAAACCATTTAGCAAATTCTTTACTGAGATCGCCAGATGGATGTTGTGATTCGTAGATACTGCAAATATGTAATATGGGTTATAATTAATATGTACGTATAAGTGAATTATATATGAATTTATTATTACCTAACAAATGGTGCAACTTCAATTTAGAAGAACATATGTGTGTGCTACATGGTAATCTCTATCGTCTAACCATATTTCCACACATTTTCCAACAGGTCAACCATGTTTTCTAAAAATAGATAACATTGTTTGATAAGAATCTTGTTCAACGACTTCATCATTATGAGGAACGCTTACAAATGATAAGTTCACATCGTCACTGAAGTAATGAGAGAAAACGAATGAAGCTTCTTCTTCAAGATACGATTTGCAAATCGACCATCAACTCATGCTTTTTGTCTAACTTTTTTCTTCAGATGACTCAAGTACCTATTACAAAATAAATTTAATTTATATTTAGATATAGAAATATGAATTTTAAACTGACATAAATAGTGCAGATATTCAATATTACCTCTCAAATGGATACATCCATCCATATTGCACAGGACCTCGAAGAAGTGCTTCTGATGGAAGATGAATATGTAAATGCTCCATTACATTAAAGAAACTTGGCGGAAATATTTTTTCCAGTTTGCAGAGCAGTATGAGAATTTCTACTTCAAATTTACATATATGATCTACTTTTACTGTCGTCGAACAAAGCTGTTTATAAAACATACTTAATTCTGTCATAACACTCCATACTTTTATGGGCAATAGTTCTTTGAAAGCCACGGGTACTAAATATTCCATCATGATATGACAATCGTGACTTTTCATCCCACTCAATTTACTGTTTTTAAAGTCAACACATCTACGAAGATTAGGAGAAATCCCATCGGGAAATCTTAGTTCTTCCACCCACTTTAGCACGAGTTTTACTTGCTTGTTGTCTAGCTCATAGCATGCTTTCGATTTTTTATTGTCATTGGGCATCATATGAAGTTCGGGGCGTTTACAATAGTTTGCTATATCAAGTCTTGAATTCAAATCGTCCTTAGTTTTTTCCCTTTACATTCAAATTGTATGAAACACATTATCAAATACGTTTTTTTCGTTGTGCATCACGTCGATATTATGTCGGAGTAAGAGATTTTTCCAATATGGTAACTCCCAAAATATACTTTGTTTGCACCAGTTATGAATGTCCGATTTTCCTGGAATTTCAATATGCACTCCAGTTTCTTGTATCTTTGGATAGTTCTTTACAATTTCATATAATTCTTCTCTTGACCAAATCTTTGGTGGTTGCATATTATCTTCTCTATTAGCTATAAAGTTTTTTCTATCTCTTCTAAAAGTATGATTGGGATGGAGAAAACACCGATGACAATCAAACCAAGAAACTTTCTTTCCATGCCGTAAAGAAAATGCTCGTGTTTCTTCCATGCAATATGGGTAGGCTAGACAACCGGCCGTACTCCAACCAGAAAGCATGCCATATGTAGGAAAATCACTAATAGTCCATAATAAAGAAGCGAACATACGAAAAATTTTCTCTCAAAATGTCATATGTTTCAATTCCTTCGCCCACAGTTTTTTCAACTCTTCGATAAATGGTTGTAAATAAACATCGATTTCTTGTGTTGGATCATGAGGGCCAGGGACAACAAAAGTGAGAAACATATGTGGTGTTTTCATACACATCCATGGAGGTAAATTATACAGAGTAACGATAATTGACCAGGATGAATATTTATTACCAACCTGAGAAAATGGTGAAAATTCATCCGTACATAAACCGAGTCTGACATTACGGCTTTCTGCAGCAAATGCGGGATAAGTTTATCGAAATGTTTCCATGCTTCTCCGTCAGATGGATGTATCAAAGTTCCTTCTTCCGGTGTTCTCACACTGTGCCATCGCATATGACATACCGTAGTAGAAGATGCATATAACATTTGAAGTCTGGGAGTGATGGGTAAATAATGCATTCTCTTGTATGGAACTTCTTTTCCTTTCTTCTTTCTTGGTTTGTATCTTTCCTCGTTGCATATTCTGCATTTTCTAAGGTCAACGTCATCTTTCCAATACAACATACAACCTTTTACACATGTATCTATCTTTTCATATGGCAGACCGAAAGCGGACATCAGTTTTTTCAATTTATAATGACTATCGCACATCAGATTATTGGGTTGCCTTTGTTGTTTTGCAGCTTGTACAACTGCTGTAAATGCAGCTTCTGTAAGGTTGAATCTTGATTTCATAGTAATGTATTCGGTGGTTATTGATAGTTCGGTTCTGCTTTTACAACCTTCCCACAACGGCCTCTTAGCAGAATCCAATAAATCATATATTCTTTTAGCTCCCGCAGTCGGTTCTTCTTCGACATTTACATATTCATCGTCGGCTTGAATGGTAGGAAACATTGATCGTGCTGCATCTTCCACCATATTTTCAATCGGATTCGTCATAATATTATCATCCTCTAACGCTATAGGATTAGGTGTAGGTTCAACAAATTCTCCATAACGATCCCAGAAATAATAATTCGGCACGAAACCATATTTATACAAATGTACTTCAACTATATTTGGTTTCCAATGCTTCAAATGTTGGCACTTACTACACGGGCAACGAATTTCTTCGGTATTTCGATTATTAGATTTAGTGAATCTAATAAATTCGTGTACGCCGTTACAGAAATGTTCCTTTATTGAACATTTCCTACCAGTTCTGACTTCATACATCCAAGTACGATCGAGGAAATAATCGAACATTTTTCCTGATTTGAAAATATATGTTAGTAATTTCGACAGCACTTCAATTCACTTCTCTTCTACGCGTAACTTGCACTCAAATGGTATATTGTTGTTGTATTTTCTATAATAAAGTAAAGCCATTTAGGACTAAAGGCTTCACACACCACACTTCTGTCCAATTTCGACAGCACTTCACTTCACTTCTCTTCTACGCATAACTTTGCATCCAAGGGGTGTATTTTTGCTGTTGTTTTTCTAAACTAAATTAAAACTTTTTGGGACTAAAGGCTTTAATTTTTTAGCGTCAATTATTTGTTGAAATAATATTTAATGCTTCTTTTCAAATCAACATTATATTCATTTCAAATTTTTTTAGAAAATCGATTTGGGTATAATATTTATTCTTGTTATATACATTTCCTAATTTTTATTAGAAAATCGATTTTAGCAAAATATTTAATGTTACTATATTCATTTCTTCATTTTTTACAAAATTGATTTTACTAGAATATTTATTGTTGTATTTTCTACAATAAGGTAAAACTAATTAGGACTAAAGACTTCACACACCACACTTCTGTCTAATTTCGATAGCACTTCACTTCACTTCTCTTCTACGCATAACTTAGCATCCAAGGGGTGTATTTTTGTTGTTGTATTGTCTAAATTAAATTAAAACCTTTTGGGACTAAAGGCTTTAATTTTTTAGCGTCAATTATTTGTTGAAATAATATTTAATGCTTACTTTCAAATCAACATTATATTCATTTCAAATTTTTTTACAAAATCAATTTTAGTAGAATATTTGTTGTTGTTATATTTGTTTCTTAATTTTTTTACAAAATCGATTTTAGTACAATATTAGTTGTTGTTATATTCATTTCCTAAGTTTTATTAGAAAATTGATTTTAGCAAGATATTTAATGTTATTATATTCATTTCTTAATTTTGTTACAAAATCGATTTCAGTAGAATATCTAATATTCTTATATTAATTTCTTAATTTCTTATAAAATCGATTTTAGAAGAATATGCTGTTGTTAGTTCATTTCTTATTTTTTACAAAATCGATTTCAGTAGAATATTTGTTGTTGTTATATTCATTTCTTAATTTGTTTACAAAATCGATTTTAGTAGAATATTTGTTGTTGTTATGCTCCTTTTAAAATTTAATAGTTCATTCAACTATTTAAATATTTTATTTAATAAATTTGAAATTTTAAAACTTATTTTAAAAATTCAGTTAACAATTTAAATTTTTAACTTAACTATTTTGTAAACTAAAATGATAAATTGACACTTATAATAAATTAAATTAAATTAATTTTATACTAACCAATAACACTTATAATTAACACAGTCATCAAACATGGTTCTAAACTATAACAAAAACATTTCATGTACACTTATCAATAAGCATATTAATCAACGATTACACACTAATTATTGGATTTTAAATCAACCCTAATTTTTAGTTCCAAATTAAACAATCAAACCACTAATTAATATCTCCAAAATCAACTAATACACTATATATTAACATAACTAATACGTAATAATCATCAATTACAAATCCATATTCAACTAATTTTCTAATTAGGGTTTTAATTACATCCTCAAATCAACTTAGAACACATTATTATCAACTCATACTAAATAATCATCAATTTTAAATCCATAATCCATAAATTTTCAAAATTAGGGTTTTATAATCATATCTAAATTATAAGCTGAAATTGGAGGAGGAGATACCGAAAGGAGTGACGGCGTGGGTGGCGGCAAACGACGGCAGAAGGAGGGAGGGGGGGGGGGGCGACGGCTGGGAAGATAGAGAAGGAGGCGGTAGTTTTTTGGTTTTTGGGGAAAAGAGTGAAATGTTTTGTTTGCGGGTTGCTGTCTGTATATACAGACTATGCGACGGGTAGCGTCGGTCGCGTTTTTTATCCGTCGCTAGTCTACGCAAACTGCTGTCGCTATGAGCAGCCGTTTTTGCAGTGTTACTTTTCATCATTATAAATGTTTTAATACACTAATTATTACCCGTCAACAGTTTATCAGTTTACCGGTATACCAATAATCATTTTAACAACGGTACTTACCATAGCATCAATACAGAAACGGAATTTTTATATCGATCACGGTTGTCATTACCATAAAAGCCTTAAAAGCATGGAATCAAGAATTGTAAGAACCAACCCCAATCCATAAGAAAACTGAAAAACTTTATAAACAATTCAGAAGTTGAATCGACGATTGAGAAAGAAGTATGACAATTAGCACATAAAAATTGATTTAAAAATCTCATTTAATCATTTATCAGATCACTAAAACTCGAATTTACCGACGTTGAATTTATAATTGAAATACCAAAACTGAGATAGATAAACTGAAAATCCGCAAAACTAAAACAATAATGCACAACTAATCGTAGGAGGGAATCAAAATTTTAAAAGATGATAAAAAAGAAAACACAAGGAACGGTTTACCTCAGGAAATTCATAATGTGTTTAGATGTCCTTGAAACTAATAAGACAAGTTGATCAGACCTTTAATTAAGAAAAACATATAAAATAGGTCTGATTCATAAAAGATAAAACCCAAAAAAGGCGTCCCATAGGGTAAAGAAAGATGATCTACAAGCTTCCGGACCTAATTTTCACTAAAATGTCTAAATAACAACTAATAAAACATCCGAGTAAACTAAGTTCCAGTACTAAATATCAAACCAAGCACTACAAACACCAGCACCTACATAATAAACATTAAAACCACGACACTACCTAAAACAACACGCATTCAACCCATCAGTTGGGAGCAAGTTCTAAATTTGCAAGTTGCTGTATATTCATGGGATAAACAACATCAGCACCTCCACCGAAAGCCCTTCTAGCAATCAAAACATTCACAGCAGCCGTGGGATGAAAGGCATCCCAGAACACATACTCGTCTCGGTTGCTGCACGGCGTCTGAAACGGAAGGCACGTTATCTGTCCACTGTTCCTTCCAATGCCACAGCATCCACGGTCTATCACACTAAACCCTGTTATATTCAAGCATATGAAATTATATTCAAGCATATGAAATCACAACTCTAACGAATGAAACTCGGTAATCATTTCCTTTTAATGCATAATTTAAGGTGATTCATACCATAAGGTTTTGGGTTGTTGATGATGTCCATGAACATGCGATATATGTCTACGTATATGAACTTGGAAGCAGGCAGGTTTGTGTTCAGTGCATCGACCATAGGTACAACCTTGCTGTTAAATGGATTCACAAGTTTGTCGACTTCAGGCGAGCATCGACTCAGCATATTTTGCGCAAGGATGCTTGGTGTGCATGCAATCGATCCAACTCCCGATATTATAAACTTTCGAGCTCCAAGGTTGTACAAGCTCTGCAACACATGAAGCTTATAATTAAACAACTGGCCAAACAGTGGAAATTAAATACAAGATGCAACCAACTTACAGTGAGTTGTCTGGAGTACTGCTGAACCAACAAGTCTGCAAACTGCTCTGCATTGTACTGGTTCTTTGTATTGTAATTAGGCATGAGGTAGTTGTTAAGGTAATCATTGCTTCCCATTCCAACGAAAAATAGACAATGTGCAATTGAGTTAGCAACTTCATCTGCTCCTAAGTTATCGGTTATTTGGTCTAGCGTTGATTGGAAGTTCTTTATTTGCTGATTGAATGGTATGCGCCCGACCTGTATCATAGTGCACAAAATTTGTATCATGCGTAAGTTCAGAATATAAGGTTTTATTTGGTAATGATCTATTACTGTGAAGTTAATGGATCATTTATGTCTTACAAAATTTCTGCCAGTGATGTCAAGGATTCCAGCTGCAGCAGAGGCATAATTTACACCATGGAGTGCAGCGCTACCGGAGGTTTGAGAGTAAGGAGGAATCAATGGTAGACCAAGTAGATCAGCTGAAAAACATAAGCCAATTGGTTACTAGCATAGTATCATATTATTTGGTAATTAGGCAAACGATTTAAACACAAATTACTAAAAAATAGAAAAGAGAAGTATAACGTGAAATAGACATAAACTTTAATAATGAGTTTGACTCTATCAAAAATAGAACATGAATTGACTGAAACGTGCTAAGAATTAATGAAGGGTTAAGAATAAGTTAATAAAATTGTGGGAATAGAGGCCTCGGCTAAAGCAGTAATGGCACATAGCACACAAATTGGTTTGCTTCACGCAATGATGCAAACAGTAACTGTACTAAATGGACATATGCGCGGTGAACAGTAACGGATGAACAGTAACGGAGGACGCACGAATCATTGAATTGTTTCAGCATCCCTATACACAGCATGTGGAAATTATAAATTTCATTTTTTTATCACTAACTTAATTTGAAAAAAGGAAAAAAAAATCTTCTATTTAATGTTTGTACCATCATTCGTTAATTACAGCTTTAGTCCCTAAAACCCCAGAATAGTGGAACAATCAGTGGCACGAACGATCTCATTATGAACCCAATGATTCATATTATTTGGATAAACTAACTAAACATCAGATGGCTTCGTAAAGCCCTATTGGATATGAAATACCGATTTCTGTGGTCTAAGCTATAAACTAAAACATGACTCTATTCTGAAAGAAAATAATTGGAAGGTCGAAGTTTGTTGACAAGCATTAAGGAAAGTGTTATATGCTTGGTGATTCAATTTTATATATAGAAATATGGTATCAAAAATATCCACAAATACAATTTCACCTCTAAAACTAATAAATGTAGGCATCTTACTTTGCCAGGGCTCCAAAATGAGATCATAAGCAATGACATAATCTCAGATCACATCCATCAAAAAGGATCGCATTGTATATAAACATGCATGCACAAAATAACAACATGACCATTGATTTTATTAGATCATGTAGACTTACATATCTCATCAACAATGGTGTAGCCATTAGAGAACCTTCCGGTGGGCCCACCAGCAAAATCAATACCATAAGGGAAGTAATTGGCTTTTGCAAATGAAGGAATATCATTATTGTTGCCATTATCAATAAGTGAGTCTCCAAATACAAACATGGCAGGCACCATCTCTTTTCTTGGTGTAAAATTTTCATCTCCACCTCCTTCACCATTTGCATAAACAAAGAAAATGAATAATACACAGAATAGCATGAAAAGATATTTAGAGAAGCGGTAAGTAGCCATGAGAATGTAAGCAAAATGATATTTACTGGAGAATAAGCAGCAGATATATAGAAACCGTGAAATTGAGTAGTTGTGTGGGTTAATTAATGTTTGTAGGTGTTCAGTTCTCAGTAGATATTACAATGTTTTTACAGTCTCCACAGTAAATGATGCATGTGCGTACTGCGTAGGTATATGTTTCTTGCATAAGTAGCAACTTTTAAATATGTATGAATTATGTGCATATGTTTGACTCTAAGTGAATAGTACACAGCTTTGAGAGCATTTTGAATGAAATTTCTCATCAAGTCTTGAAAATTATATTTGTTATATAACATGGGACATATATGTCAGTACAACATTATATTATTGTTCTTCAAAAACTTCTTTATTAATAGTTGGAATAGAGTTATAATATTTTGGTTCTACCGGCCATTTTCTGAAATGCTTTTATAATACATATAGATATAGATGAGACCACAAGTTTAAATCCTCGTGGCAAAAATTAATCTTTATTATTATTTGATTCAAAATATTATTAAGGTTATACGTTTATAACCCAAAATGGCAATTTTTCACATTTTTTCTTTCTATTTTTATTTTTGTAATTTCTTTTTATTCCATGTATTGCTAAATCTGCATTCATTCTTCACTTAACTCAAAGTTATTTCAAATGCACCCTTTGATTTTATTTTTTGTATGATTTTAGCTCACTTCAGGGAATTTTTATTTTTAAATATTTGAAAACAAAAGACTATTTCATCTAATCATAAATAAAATCATTTTTGAAGTAGTATTTTGTACGATGTTCAATTTATTTTATTACTTGAAAGCTTTTTGAAGAACAAAAATATTGCAACAGGAAACTAAGATTGTATACATATTTGTAATTTTCCTTTTTTTTTCATTCTAGAATTGATATTTTGACATCACTTCTAACTATATATTTTTATGAACTTTTTTGTCAAACTAAAATTACCAATGTTACATGCTAAAATTTGATTATTCCAGTTAAATTTGTACTTTGTTCAAACATATTTTTCTATGCACAACATAACAAAAAATGTCATGTTTTTCAATCTCACCCATAAACAGTTTCCAAGTAAATTGACTTAGCTTCTGCAGTTAATTAACAATGAGAAGCAATGAACTAAGTTTACTAAAAGAACAATGATTGTTAAGTTTAAAAATCTAATTAATATTCTGAGTTACGTCAAAATGTTATTTAAAAATATTTTCAATTCTAGCATATGCAATCTTTCTGTTATTGATGTCAATGTCCAAACTGGAAAAAGAAGCAAAGAAAACAATTGTTATAACGATATTTTATATGTATTGCAAATCAGAAAACTAGCATATGCAATCTTTCTGCTATAATTGATGTCATTGTCCAAACTGGAAAAATGAAGCAAAGAAAACAATTGTTATAATGATATTTCATATATGTATTCCGAATCACCATAGTACACTTTATAGTCTATATTAAACTTCTTTACCGGTTTTACATATATTGAACTCATCTTATGATGTCAATGACTGATGTTTAAGCTTTTGAATTTTAAATCATAACTTTTTATCTCTTACATGTGAAGCGTGTACGTACCGTTTATTATGCGTTCTGTACCTACAGCACATGTCACTTATACTATGTATTTTGTCTTTTATGTGCTGAGTATTTGTTGTTTGCGTTCATCATTTTGCTTTGCACATTAGATCTCGTATTTACATTACACTTTTATGATACCACTAGACTATTGTGATAATTGCTATAAAAAAATGAATTCACTTTAAGATATTTGGGTCAATTTTGTACACACATAACATGAACGTTCAATAACATTTATTTTATTGGTCAACAAACAACAACTAACACACGCCAATTTTTCAATACTAATAATATTTGGTACAGTAAATATATAATGACTTTTTTTATTCTTTTTTTCTTGTAAAGCTAACAATTTTAACATTTTCCCTTACGACACATGGTAACAAAATCCTTTTATTCTGAATTAACTCGTCAAAAATGTGTCCTTTCAACATTCAGTGTGTAACAGTCCGTCCCCCTTGCTTGACTTTGATTTAAAAAATTGAACTAAAGCAGAGCATTAATAACAAGTCAATCTTGCTACAATTGGTTGACAGATGCGGTGGATGTGTATTCCAAAGTGCTTTTAGTTGTTGGTTCCATGTAGTTAATATGTACACTCTGATCAGTGGTCAGGTGACATGCTTGATGCTTCTTAAAATTCCAGATGGACTAACAGTGAGAACAAACTGGCTATTTCTTGCCAATTTGAATTTACTCAATTAAGTATTTTGAATTTTATATGAAACAAGTAGTTTCGATTTTTATTTTTATTTTTTGAATAAAGATTCGAGATTATATGCTAATTTTATCAATAAAGGCATTCCCATAAGTAACAGCATCAACTGACACTTAATTCTCCATGAGGGTGAGTGAGAAGGAAGTAGTAGTAAAAACTGGTATCATTATAAACACCAAATAATATCATATAGTAATGGTAAAAACTGGTAACTTTTATGATACAAACCATTTGGTTAGTTAGGATGAACAGACAACGGTGAAATTGAAAACAGGCTTCATATGCAATAAATTACACGACAACAAGAAGTGTCCCTGAAAATTCAAAAATGACAGCACAAAAGCTCATAAATGAAGGTTGATTTCTATAAATTTACCAAAACAAAGAATAGTAATAACATGTAACAGCACAATTTAACATGCAGACCTTGATGCAGTGTATAATCCAATGTAAAGCTTAAGCTGTAGACTCCAGAAAGGGATAATCCGTATACCCAACTACTGGATCCTGAGTATAAAATGTGGCCCTGTCATACTTATTCAACGGCGCATTCAACTCAAATCTTTTTGGTAAATCAGGATTAGCCAAGAACAACCTTCCGTATGCAACCAAATCAGTATAATTTTCAGCCACTACTTTGTTTCCTTCTTCCCTGTCATACCCTCCAGCAGCAATAAAGGTGCCATTAAAAGACTTTCTCATCGGCAACAACCTATGAGGAATTTGCCTCCTTCCATCTACAATGGACATACGAGGTTCGACCACATGTGCATACACTATGTTGAACTTGTTATGTGAGTTCATCATGTACAGTCCTAGTTCTTCTGGATTTGAGTCGTAACAGTCCTTGTAATCTGCGAATGGGGACAATCTAATTCCTACCCTACCAGCTCCAATTTCATTGACTACAGAAGACATGACTTCGAGTGCAAAGCGACAGCGGTTCTCTAAGCTGCCTCCATATTCATCTATTCTATCGTTTGCACTGTCTTTCATAAACTGCTCGAGAAGGTAACCATGTGCACCATGGATTTCCACTCCATCAAAACCTGTGTTTGAATCATTAAATAAAATTAATTGTGTGATGGATACAAGTACAACATTTAATTCAAATGGATGACATAAGCTTGATAACATAGCCCAAGTGTTGAACCCTTAAGTTGTGCAACCAAGAAAATTGATAAGGATGTTGTAACCCAGGAGAAAAAAAAAAGAATCATCTTGGATAACTCAACTAAAGAGTGTGATAAACCAACCGCATCCAATGTGAATTGCTCAAGCGGTGACACAAATGAACTGAGTAAGGATGTAATCAGTTATAATTAAATATATGCAGAAAAAACAAGATTCTAGCTCTTATGTTTCCATTGAAACCATTTAACTAGCAATAAACGAAATAAAGAAATGTACAAAAATGGATATTGGGTACCAGTTTAAATAGCAATGACCTAATTAAAGAAAATGGTGAAAAATACATGTTAGGTACCAGCTTTGATTGCATTTCTAGCAGCAAGTCTAAAGTCATCAATGATTTGAGGAATCTCATCAACTTTTAATCTCCGTGGAGGTGAATATTCAATGACAGCCCCATCATGCCGTGCTTCTGGTGGAATTCCTTTATCTGTGCTAGAAATTGGTGATTGTCCATTTGGTTGATAACCTACATAAACAAACAAATATAGAATGAAAAGTTTGTTAATTTCATCCTAAATATCATCCTAGAAATCAAATAAAAAATAAAAAGTGGATCATACTGGATTTTGACACCCTTCCGACATGCCAGAGTTGACAGAAGAAGATTCCACCCTTCTCATGAACAGCTTTAACAATCGGCTTCCATGCTTCTACTTGTTCTTCCGTCCAAATTCCTGGAGATTCTGCATATCTGATTTTGCAAATAATCGCATTTACAACAGAATTAGCTATGTTGCCTTTTAATGCCAAATTACACAGTTTAATAAAACGATAATTGTGTGATGCATCGATTCTCATGTCATTTTCTGTCCACAATACAAGCAAATTCTATTTGTTGTGCGGAAAATTGCACCAATGCGGAAAGACAATAACAGGATCTAGATTTGCCAATTTGAACATCACTTAACTAGCAGCAATTATTCTATACTCCAAATAAATAGCAAATAACTATAAAGAAAAAGTAGACACAATATTTATACTGGTTCCACTATCATCTAGATAGTGTACGTCCAGTCCAAAAGAGAGAGATTTTATTACACTTGAGAGAATTACAAGAGATTACAAAATAAGAGGTTACATACCAAGCCCCAAATTAGAGATAACAAAAAAGATACTCTATCTGGAGATCACTGGCTGAATACCAGGATGGGTTTACAATGAAGTCTACCCTCAATATATAGCCAATATAAATTCATATGAGTCATCAATCAAATTACCAAAATATGGTAAGAAGATAATGGAGGCAAATTACAACGGTAACAAATCACGCAAACATAGCAAGTAATTCACTCGTTCCAAAGATGGAAGAAAATAATCCCAAAGCAATGCGATTACAAAGAAAGAAATAATATGCATATCTTTTGCATATATATTATTCCATAACGTGCGCATGCATAAATTTCCTTGCCATCTCATTCAAATGCAATCCAATTATTAATGCATTTCCATAATGAACAAACGTGATTACTTTCCCTTTTGCATATTTGTTTCCTTCTATTGTGATTTTGTATCACCAAAATTTAACACTCCACCTTGATGCAAAATCACATATTTCCAACACTCCACCTCGAGTCAAATTCTCTTCTCAACATAAAACTCTTCAAATCAAACTCTACCTTCAACCAAAATCTCTTAACGAGATACAGACCAAAAATGAATATTTACCCAATGGGTTCCGACAAAGCCACCCCCCATCACACATTGCTAACGAGCTCAGACTATGTTCCCGCCCGCCAACAAAATGTTGCAAATATCCAAAATCAAAAGAAGGTAGATACCAAATTAATCTCAAAGCCACCAAGGCCAAAAAATATTCTCTCAATCACCAATCTAAATACAGAGCCAAAAAACAAAAGCCAATAAACAAGGCTAATCCAAATCTCTGTATACAAGACAAATCTCTCTCCTTCCACATACTTTATCTGCCAAACAACAATTTTTCCATGAAAATCAACATAAGACTCTCACATCAACATCGAGCCATAAAGCAGATACAAGTTTCCAAATCCACTTATCTGCCAAACAACAAATTTCCCATGGAAATCAACATAAGACTCTCACATCAACATCGAGCCATAAAGCAGATACAAGTTTCCAAATCCAGATGTCTCTTCAACACAGTAAACTCCTTATCATCAAATTTCCAAGACTGGAACACTCTTCTCTCTCAACATAATCTTCTCCACTCCATATTGCACAAAATCTCCTTTTTCCATCCAAATGAGTAATAGCATAATCACCACCAGATCTACCGCACTTTCTAGAAGCCATTGATGCACAAATCTGAACAAATCGCCTAGCTCTGATACCAATCTGTTGTGCGGAAAATTGCACCAATGCGGAAAGACAATAACAGGATCTAGATTTGCCAATTTGAACATCACTTAACTAGCAGCAATTATTCTATACTCCAAATAAATAGCAAATAACTATAAAGAAAAAGTAGACACAATATTTATACTGGTTCCACTATCATCTAGATAGTGTACGTCCAGTCCAAAGGAGAGAGATTTTATTACACTTGAGAGAATTACAAGAGATTACAAAATAAGAGGTTACATACCAAGCCCCAAATTAGAGATAACAAAAAAGACACTCTATCTGGAGATCACTGGCTGAATACCAGGATGGGTTTACAATGAAGTCTACCATCAATATATAGCCAATATAAATTCATATGAGTCATCAATCAAATTACCAAAATATGGTAAGAAGATAATGGAGGCAAATTACAACGGTAACAAATCACGCAAACATAGCAAGTAATTCACTCGTTCCAAAGATGGAAGAAAATAATCCCAAAGCAATGCGATTACAAAGAAAGAAATAATATGCATATCTTTTGCATATATATTATTCCATAACGTGCGCATGCATAAATTTCCTTGCCATCTCATTCAAATGCAATCCAATTATTAATGCATTTCCATAATGAACAAACGTGATTACTTTCCCTTTTGCATATTTGTTTCCTTCTATTGTGATTTTGTATCACCAAAATTTAACACTATTCATACACCAAAATTTGCCCAGCATACAGTAAAAACTTGTAAAATTACTCTATACCATACATTACTTAACATACACCATTTATTTACAAGATTATCCCTACCTTGATCTTCTAACTTCTTTTCCCTTTCAACTATTAGTTCATTCATTCAATATATATATATATATATATATATATAGAAATTTTCAGAACTAAGTGAAATCAAAATTCAAAAAATAATATAGTATATTTGTATCGTTACTAATTTTCAGAAAAGATTTAACTTAGTTTGAAATCAAAAGAGTTAGATCGAAAATCATATTAACTAATGCTTATAATAATTTATTAATTGAAATTTTGATTAACACATCAAATGTTATGATCTGATTTCTCCCTCTCCCTCTCCCTCTCCCTCTCCCCCTCCCCCTCCCCCCCCCCCCTCTCTCTCTTTTTGCGCTTTATGGTTTTGCAGAAATTAGTAATTAAATTTTATTACAAAAAAGAATATGATGTGTGGAGATGAATTCCTCAATCCGCATTTCTCCTGGCCCCATGTGCCCAACTTTATCCACACCATTAATTTGTGCATTATCGATGTTGTTTATTAAAGTGTGCACCCCAATTGTTGATCAAAACAATGATATCAATGGTTTAGATGTAGATGGGCACATATGGATAGGGAAATGGGGAAAAATGATTTGGTCTCAAATGTTTCACATATGTAGTGGGTTTCGCATGTCATGCTATGTTTTGTAAGAGCATCGCCAGCACTCTCATGTTGTAACACACTAGAATGATTGTGTGACGAGTTATTTCATATTGTGAAATGCATGCGAAACAAAATTAATATCAAATGACCAAATACATATTCACTCTAATGCAAATACATTATAAAATATAAACAACTAAGTTTGTTTAACTTTGGTTATGTGGCATGATATTAGTGGTAGTTACTATTTCGCATTGCAAAGTAGAATGTTTACCATTAGATATTGTATTTCATAATATCTAATATAAAACTTGTCACAATATGTTTCACAATCAATTTAAATTAGCATTCAAATTTAAAGATTATGTTAATCGCTTATGTGGCCGTAACTTTACATTAAAAATTTCGATGGATTGGAGATGCTCTAAGTAAAATTTACTAACAAATTTGTTGGTGAGAGTAGCATTTTTGTGTTTTAGAAGAAACATGGCAATTTCATCATATATATTTTTAACAAAATGTTAGATGTATGTTGCGTAATCATTGGTGTACAAATAGAATTTGCCTCCAAATTATTCCCAAAACATTTGAAAGTCCTTAAAAACTGTTACTAATCAATCTTCCGTCAATGTTCCTTCACCATTGTTTTAGAACAAATCAATACATCTATGAGGATTTGAAGAATAAAAAAATATCAATAAGATTTGATACCCTTGAGCAGTGTCAGAAATTCCAGTTGCTTCAGCAATCAATAATCCTCCTTTTGTTGTTCTTTGAGAGTAGTACAACGCAGCATGTGGCTGCGGAACATTTCCAAACGATCTTAATCTTGTTAATGGAGCCAGTACAATTCTGATTGATCATATTATGTATAATATTCTTGTTAGTACGGTAACAAGATTCCGAAAGTATAATGCCTAATTTGCAAATTAAATCTGAAATAAAAAGGAAAATGGTCGATCAAATAACCTGTGAGATAGCTCGAATTTACCCATTTTATATGGATTCAAGAGTGGTATTCTTTCTCCCATTTCTGTTTCTCCTTCAGTTACTTATTTTTTATGTTTGAGTGAACACAAGATTCACTTTTGTGAGCGAATATATAGACAGTGCTCTCTGCTCCATAGAACGTTAGTCCAAAGAATTTTGGCGATCCCAAAAAGGCATCATTTCTGAGGAAATATCCAAATTGCCACTCCATGATGTCAGGAGTGACTTGCCATTTTTTTTAATGCGGGATTAGGCTCAGGGCTGCTCTATCAATCACTATTCTATTATATACCAAGTTTAATACGTGGCCATTTGAACATGGACTCCCATCTATAGTCCTTGATCCAATTTATTTAGGGGTAATTTTGCATTTAGGTGCTTTATTTGTTCCATATTTATTTCTACGTTAAAACGTTAAACCTTTCTTAAATGTTACATTAAATGTTTTGGTTAGTCATCAATTTTGAAAGAGAAACGTATGCCTTTTTACCTATCTCTTCAGCTCCTTCATTTGCTTTCATCGGGATTAAATTGATTATTATCTTGATTATCGTGTAAAAGCCTAGCTTCAATCTTCTCAACTTACAAGTAATATATTTTTTCAACATCCTTATTTTATTTTATAGATGGATTAACGCTTGATTTGTGTAAGATGGTAAATCACTAATTTTTATTAATACTGTTCAATTATTATTGTGATTTGGTATTGAATTTTATATTATATATTGGATCTTGATTGTGTGAAACAACTTTGATATTTGTAGTTGTTTTAACCATAATCAATATTTTATGTATATTTAGCCACCGCAAATACTACAAAAGTTTGATGAACTATTTTTGTGCGTAGATTCAATTGACCGGATCTTTGTTTGACTACAAAGTTGGATGCCCACTATGAAAATGATTTTGATGATTATCTTACAAAGATATGAAAAGACTAAGTGGTTAACTTCGACCCTAATTGTTTTTCTAAGAGTTAATTCATTGCATGTTTGTTTTTAGTGAAACAACCGTAGGAATTTGTTAATATGCTCATGGCCTACTTTTTTAAATGTTGTATGTAGGTTTTGATTTTTACATGTGAATGAGTTGAACTTTTTTAAAGATTAAGTGTTTCTAATTTTATTATTATATATACTATACACTAACATTATAAATAAAGCGTCTAAATCATAAAAGTGTATATTCTTATAAATTATTTTGTAAAATTTATTATAATAGATATGTAGCAACAAAATTTTCATTAGACATTATAATATGAACAGATTTCATTATATCCAATTGAAAAAGATTTATCGAATCTGACTAAAATTATGATTGCTGCAAGTATCTTCTATAAAAAATTTATTACTGACATCTTGCTAGAATAAAATTTGTGCCCCCTGGCATTCTTGCATATACTATTGAAGCTTTAAGATTTTTTCTAAACTAATTCTGGTTACTGGGTTTTTAGTTTCTACCGATCAATTCTGCTCACTCTTAATTTACATGATCAAGTAATTGTGATTGACCTATAAAGAGTTTTATAAGAAATATTTTTATTTATTTAATATACGTGTGTGTGAAAATTATTTGTAATTTAGATGTTGTGTCTGTTACCAGACCTATAATAGACAAAACATAGTACCCGGGACCTATATTATTTGTAGTTACTTGTAATATACGTGTGTATGAACATTATTTAAATATTGTATGTCCACTTCAACTCATGCCACTTATAACCCTCGGACACTATGTTTTGTGAGAATGTGTGCAAGGCATAACTCGAACCTGGGTCTGTTACCAGACCTAGGTACCCTTTTTCCATTGCACCACGCCCGCAGACTAAATTTGTTCTATATGTGTCTATATTAAAATTAAGATTGACTAGGTTAACCCTTCCTCTTGATGAGTTACTAATTTATTATCGTTCTATATGGATGATCTCTAATATTTTTTAGTTTCTTTGTTTTTTTCATATTAATTATCATTTTCCACTGAATAATTCCATAAGACATCAACTAAGGATTTGGCCATTAATTAATCCATTCCCAAAAGTACCCTTACGTCTCCATGCCTTCAAATTTATGCTCGAATTCAAATGATGAATGTTAGGCAATTTTTATATTAAATTAGTTTTTAAATTATACATTATATTTTAATTCCTCTTAGTTATCTATTTTTATCATATATAGGAATTAATAGTTATCGTACATGAAGGATCTCTAATTTATTATCGGTATTTCATATTATTTATAATTACATAATTATTTAACAAAATGAGATATTGAATTTCTTATATAATAGAATAATTTTTACATTTAATTCCTTTCCTTTAAATAATATTGATTTTCTTCCATATATTATCATTTGCAGCATATTCTACTATGTATAAAGTTCAACAAATAACCTTTTGTATCTAATAACTCCATTGAGTGTGAACTCATGTGCCGAACTCCCATTCATTCAAAGAAACTTTTACAATTATCTTCTATACATATTCCCTTTTCACTTTTCACCTCCATTAAAGTATGAAGTCCAACCATTTATTTCAACCCTTCATCTTCATGCCTACAATTTATTCCTTTGATTGAATAAATAAACCCGATCTCAACTTTTTTATTTTCATTCCATCTTCATTATCATTTTCATCAATTCAATGGTAAGTTAATTTTATTTTTTACAAAATGATCTCTTATTATTCTCATGTTAATAATTGGAAATTTAATAAGAATAGGAGAAGCTTCTATTTTATCACTTTGGTTCAAGGTATATTCCAATTTTACCTTTTAAGTTTAGCCTTTTGATTTATGATTAGATAATTACTCTTTTCCATGTTCATTATTTTCTATCTTTTACCTGGATATGTTTTACTTTCATCTTCGTCAATGTAAATCTATCAACGTTTGAATTTGCAAATTTTTTTATACTTTAGGTTCATTGAATCAATTGAGAAATATATTGACTTTTTGAGATTTTTCAGCTTTTCGTTTGTTTATTTGTTACATGTTACCTCTTCTATTGTATAAAAAGTTCAATGACACCTTTTATTTCTTGATTTCTCATTCAGTTTGAAGTCGTATATTCAACTCTTATTCATTAGAAGAATATTTTTACAATTACCACATATACCTGTTCTTTATTCACTTTTCATCTTCGTTAAAATTTAAATTTCAACTATTTAGTTCAACCCTTCATGCACACAATTTGTTATTTTAGTTGAGGTAAACAAATATCATCTTAACTTTTTATTTTTCATTGCGTCTTCATTATCATTCTCATTAATTCAAAGGTGATTTTTTTTGTAAAATGATATTTTACAATTCTCCCGTTAATAATAAAATGCTTTTTTTTATAAAATAATCTTTATCACTCCCATTTTCTTCTTTCACTTCTCATCTCCATTAAAATTTTAATTCCAACTATTTAGTTCAAACCTGTATTTTCATGCATATAATTTGTTCTTTTGATTGAGATATATAAATACCATTTTAACCTTTTATTTTGCATTGCGCCTTCATTATTATTCTCATTAATGCAAAGCTATTTTTTTAATATAAAATGATTTCCTACAATTCTCCCTTTTGACGGTCAAATACATTTTCATAAAACGATCTTATCATACTTCCACCAAGAATTAAAAAAACCAATAAAAAAATAAGAAAACCTTCTACTATATCACTTTAGTTCAAGGCTTTGTCATTTTCTTCTTTTTGTAGTTTAGTTATTTGATTTATAATTATATTTTTGCTCTTTTCCATGTTTTCATTTTTATCTTTTATTTGGATATATGTATTGCTTTCTCCATCATTATAATGAATTAACTAACATTTGGATTTTTAGAATCTTTCATCATTTTAGATTTTTTTCAATTTTTAGAATTATTTGAAAAAAAGGAGTTTTGGACTTTTATTTAATTTATTTAATACATGTTATTGTAGAGAACGATAAATGTATCTGATTATACGAGGATGAATGTTGATTAATTTCGCTATCATGAATTTATTTCTGATAAAATATTTATAATCTGGTGTTATTATATATAGGTTGGTCGTAGTCCTAATAAGAACAAAAGTTTATTCTCACTTCTGTAAGTATAAACAAATTGTTAATGCTTTTATCATTCATTTGTACTTTTTCATTTGTTGGTTTATATTAAAAATTATCGATTAGAGTGAAATATTGCTTTTAGTTATGGATTTCCAATCTTTGATAAGATCCTATTATTGCATATGAGACCTTGTCTTACCTTAATTGATTACCGGTAATAATCTTGTTATATTTCACAAACCACGACCCCT
Organism: Allium fistulosum; assembly: GCA_030737815.1. Classification (NCBI taxonomy): domain Eukaryota; kingdom Viridiplantae; phylum Streptophyta; class Magnoliopsida; order Asparagales; family Amaryllidaceae; genus Allium; species Allium fistulosum. Next base: position 977,218,416 of record CM060902.1, read on the forward strand.
TTTTTCTTCTTAAGGGAAATTATGCAAAAATTTAATCATATTATAGTTTATTTGATGAAAATAAAAAAAACACGAATTGCACATTAAATATTATAGAAAGAAATACAAAAATGGAAAATTAATTTGTGTAATTAGAAAAATAAATTATAAGAGGAGGAAATACATATTTATTTGATAATATGAATGAAATGCAAACATCCATAAGAAGATAGTGAACAAAATTTAAACAAGAATAATTACAAAGAATAATAAAGAAAGAGCAATTTATAGTTTCAAACTTATGGTCAAGGAATAAGCCTTTTGGCGTTCAAATTTTATATAGAAATATTTAATAATATAACAAAATATTTGACCTTTCTTATCTTGATTCCTCTTTCAATTCAAAGACATATACTAACCCTCATTCACTTGACAAAAGCTTTTTATACTTATATCTTTCGCCTATTCATTTTTTGCATTTTGTCCCCGTTAAAATTTAAAATCTGACAAGTTATTTCGTCCCTTCAACTTTCTATATGTTTTTTATTTCTTTGATTGAGGTAAGTAATTGTTTTCCAACCTTTTGCCTTCTATCACTTCTTCGGTATTATCCTTTGTAATTTAAAGGTAAAATAAAAAATTTGAAAAAATAATCTCTTATCATTCTCCAACTAACAATAAAAACTTTTAAATAATAAGAAAAACTTTTATGTCTATTACTTTTTGTTCATAGTACTGACTATTTTTCCTTTACTCTAGTATTTTCTATTTATTGATTAAAGGTAACAACTCTTATTGTCCAATTTTTACCTTTCTTAAAGGAAAAAATGAAGACCGTAGTAGTTTTACATTTTATATGATTGCATTTTATATGATGCACATAAAAATAGAAATTACATGAGAAATATTATTGAGAGAAATGAAAGGAAAATTATGGAAAAATAGAAAATTGTTTTATATAATTAAGAAAATAATTTGCAGAGAAAACAATAAATATTTGAAATCAATGAAATATGAACTTTCGCGTGAAGTGAGTAAACGTAATTTAGCTAACTACAATTACCGACGATTATAAAGAATAACAAGTAGTTCAGAGTTTCAAACTCAAAGTTAAGAAACTCCCATTATATCATATGTAACCTTTTAAAAATTTGGATATGAAATTCTTCATGTCTTATATTATGGGTGGACTATCCTATATTTTATTATGTTTTTCATGCCTAAGGTTTTGAACTACTTATATTTTTCTTCCTATATATTTTGACTCTTATGATATACTTGATAATCGGTTCGAATTAATTCTCTTAATCATAGTTAATTTTTATTTATCGATAATGCTATACTCTTTTAACCAATAAAGTCACTTTAACATAAAGATGCTCATAATGGACTTCAAATTGATAAAAAAAAAGCCCGTATAGTGGAATTAATACATGACATTCTACAAGGTACATGTGACGACCCGCCTTTTCGACCCTTGAAGATCGACACTAATGCATCCACGGTATTCACGTGCCGCAAATTCAAGTGTAGAAAAGGCAGATAATCAAGGTTTATAAGAAATAAAGGAAGAAAATAGAATAACAACATAATCTCATATCATATTAAACAACATAATTATACAGGTGGAAAGTACATACAATCACTCAAGTGGTTCATCAAAGTTGCGGTAAGTACTAACCTAACCTAGGATATTTATAACTACATATCCTTGTATAGGCTGGTAGATAAAAAATACATGATACACGATAAAGTGGAAAGTTGAGTATAGATAACTATAGACAAAGGACCCTCTAGTCTTCATACTCCGGGTTCCTTCCAAAATACTCCAAGCTACCTGACTAGCTAAAAAATAGGGCAACCAGAGTTTAAGGAAAAAGAAAAATAAACTCCGGGTCAGTCATGGGACTGGTGTGAGAAACTCAAAATACGGATGTTTCAAAACAAAAGAGTATCTCATAAGACCACGCTGCACATAAACATGGAATAGGTTTTTCCCTTATGATAACCAAAATCAAAATTTTGAAATATTATTTTCAATGACATTCATTTGAAAATATTTTCAAATAAACTTATATATCTTAGCTGAAATGCTTGCATCTCATATTTCAATATTTTCACAACTAAGTCCGTACGACACTTATAGGGTATCAGATTTCTAACTGAATAGCGAGGTAAGAGACTACTTCCCGTACAGTGCATTTCTAGAGGACTGCACCCGAGGCCCCTATGTTGTCCTTATGCGAATTAAGACCGGCCTATCTGAAAATTACATGAATAACACCGAGTATTACATCACCTGGCAGTTGCCGACCTATCTGGGATCCCAAGCATACACCACATAATTTAAACCCGATGTTATTGTTAATACCCTAGGCAGGCCCGGCCCAAGTAATCTACTGCCCCAGGCCAAAATGAAGATTCCGTGAAGAATAACTGATATGCCAAAATTTGTTGCCCTGCAAGACTCGAACCCAGTATGTCATGGAGAAACAAATAGGCATTACCACTCAACTACCACTTCCAACATGTGTAAATTTTAACAAGTTCTTTATATTTAAATATTTTATAACTCAAATATTTGTAAATTTTGCCCCGACCCAGTGGGTTGCCCAAGCCCACGGGCTTGGTGGGCTGCCCTCTGGGCCGGCCCTGACCCTAGGTATTGATTTTGATGACAACAACCACATAAATATTACTACTAATGTATCTCTGAGTTATGCAGTCATATCAGATATATTGTGGAGACTTTTATAGAGATAAACAAGAACACAGTGGAAGGAAATGAATTATAGAAGAAGGTTAATTAGAGCAATTGAAGAACAAAACCCAATTAGAGAAGAATGCTAAAGGATAAAGGTGTTTGAAGTGATGAGGAGTTGTTTGAACCTTAGAATATCTTGTTAAAGATCTCATGGCAATTATACTTGAAGATCATCAACCATTGACCTCAAGCAAATCACAAAAATCCATAAATATAAGGTAATTTGAAATGCTGAAAATTTGCAAAACTTATTGGTGTTGCTGTTCATTTTGCCACACACCCATGTCGACATGGGGGTACCTAGGATGTCGACATGCTAGTCGTTTTTCAGAATTTCAAATTTTAAATGAAGAGACATTTCCCTCCACCTCTTCACCAAAAGACACGTCTCTTTAACCACTATATAAAGGCCTCTGAAAACGAATTTTAATATCAAGAATTCTCATTTTCTCTTACTCCTTCTTCTCCAAACATTTGCAAAAGAAATCCATTGCATACTCTTCCAATCTCCTTGCACATCGATACTATTTCACTCCAATTCTTCACCGATTTGCAAACCACACAATATCAGAGAGTTGTACTTGAATTCACATCATTCTCTCTCTGATCTCATCCTATTCCTCAAAGAATTCTAAGATATATCGCCATTGGAGGTCTATAGAATCATTGTACCGAATCTACAAGAATCTGTATTGAAGATACGGCTACTAGCCATAGTTTGTTGTTGGTGATAAGGAGAAGGTGTTCTTGTAGCTTGTAAAATCAAGAGGGTGTGTCTTGTAGTTCGTGAAACCAAGATAGTAAAGGTGTTCTTGCCACCCATAGAAAGCAAGCAATTATAGTGGAATTTTGCATGATAGAGTGCAGGACTAGATGTAGGATTGGTTAATCCGAACCAGTATAAAAATCCAAGTGTTATTTCATTACTGCATTTTACTTTATTACTTACTTATTCTCTATACCTCTTTCTGTTTGCAATTTTAGTAAATACAGTTTTATATTCATAAGTAAGTAGTCAATACACATTTCACCACTTCTAGTGTCTAAATAGCCTTAAGATCCAACATTGTGTTGTAGACACTTCCAACATTTGGTATCAGAGCATTGGTTTTCAAAAATTCATAACTTGGTTTTTGAAAAGTATAAATGACTAATGACACTAGTAACACATTTTTTAACACTTTTGTAGAAGGGCAATCTACTACTAGACCCCCTCTATTTGATGGTAGTAGTTATGCATATTGGGCTTGTAGGATGAAATGTTATTTGAAGTCTAATGGTTTGGATATTTCGAACATTACCCAAAAAGAGTACATAAAGCCTCCAATTGAATATTCAAAATGGACACTAGACCAAAAGACACAAGCACTTAATACTCTAAGGCCATGGACATTTTATTTTGCTCCTTAGATAGAAATGAATTTAATCGAGTGTCTATTTGTAATTCTGCATATGAAATTTGGAGAACACTGCAAGTCACACATGAAGGCACCAGTAAAGTAAAACAAACAAAGATATCTATGCTAACTAACTAGTATCAACTCTTTCAAATGAAACCAAATGAGTCTATTTCTGATATGTATTCTAGATTTCAAAATATAGTACATGCCTTAATATCATTAGGAAAGAACATTACTGAAGAAGACCAAGTCAGAAAGATCTTGAATTCACTTCCTAGTGAATGGGATCAGAAGACTCTGGCAATGGAAGAAGCCAATGATATTAGTACTATGAAAATAGAAGATTTAATTGGTTACCTAATGTCCTAAGAAGTAAAGTTGCAGATTAGAAAAGAGAATCAGGCAAATGAGAAGAAGTCACTAGCACTCAATGCTATGATCGACAACGATGAACCAGATGATGATGCTGTTGATGATGATATCGAGTTTATGACCAAGAAGTTCAAGAAATTCTTGAAGTATTGGGTAACAAACAAACTTCAAAATACTAACAACAATAATTCTAGAAATGGAAATGTTGTTAAGTGTTTCAAATGTGATAAACCCGGTCATTTGAAAAGAGACTGTCCCAACCTAAAGAAATCAAAGTCCTTTTCAAACATTTTCAATAAGGAGAGGAAACAGGCATTCAATGCAAAATGGGATGATTCAGATACATCATCAAGTGTTAGTGATTCAGAAACAGAAAATGCCAACATGTGCTTTATGGCAAAGGATGACCAAGTATGGAATTTTAATAAAGAAATTACTAATATTTGAATGATATATATCGAGGATATAAAATACTTAGGAAAGAGTACAACAATAGTTTGGCAGAGATAGATAGATTAAAAATATTAAAAGAAAGGTTAACTGAAGAAAAACAATGTCTAGAAGATGAAATTGAAAGACTTAATGGGTATAATGATGAAAAGGATTTGACACTTAGAAGTTTTGAAATACTAAAAAGTGAAAATGAATTCTTAAAATCAGAAAATCTTTCAGTGAAGTCACAGATCACTGATCTGAATGACAAAATAACATCTCTGAACAATGTTATTCTTAACCGCGATAAGGATTTTGACAAAATGAAAACTGATATTGGTAAATATAACAAAGGGAAGGATAATCTAGAAAAATTATTATCTTCATCTAAACACACTAGGAATAAACATGGACATGGATACACCCCTAAGGCTAAATCAAAGAAAAATAGTACTCATAGTACTAATTTTGTTAAGGCTACCAAGTTCAAACCAAAACATAGGAAATTAAAGTTAAAACCTCCAAATAGGTTCATTAATTTATGGGTTCCAAAAAGGTTGGATGATATTGAAAAAGAAAAATATATTGATAATTTTATTAATAAAGTTCATTCATCTAATGATTATATTTTGAAAGGACATTCAAACTCTTCATGGGTTTGGCATCCCAAAACTTAACCCCATGGACCCCAAAATAAAAAGGGTACCAGTGTGCATATTGTATAATTTTTTAGGTACCAAACAATATATACCAAACAGCAGATGCTCAAAGCATATAACAAGAAATTTATTGAACATTGGATAAATATGAAAGGATTTGTTATTGGCATCGGCAAAGTCGGTAACTCTAAAACTCATCTTATTATTTGATAAGTTTATTTCATGTTTTGAATTGATTTGGTTTCCCTTCATGTGTTTTATTTATATGCATTTATCTCTATATGCGAACTCTACATATTGTCTAGCAGTGATTTAAGCGACTCTTTTTCGCCCTTTTTGTTGATGACAAAGGGGGAGAAAAGGTATAAATATACTAGGCAAAATGATAGGGGGAATGCATAGAGTAAGGGGGAGTCAAATATAAAAGTGTTATATTTTATCTCTCAAATATTTAGATGGTTGTCATCATCAAAAAGGGGGAGATTGTTAATACCCTAGGTATTGATTTTGATGACAACAACCACATAAATATTACTTCTAACGTATCTCCGAGTTATGCAGTCATATCAGATATATTATAGAGACTTTTACAGAGATAAACAAGAATACAGTGGAAGCAAATGAATTATAGAAGAAGGTCAATCAGAGCAATTGAAGAACAAAACCCAATTAGAGAAGAATGCTGAAGGATAAAGGTGTTTGAAGTGATGAGGAGTTGGTTGAACCTTAGAATATCTAGTTAAAGATCTCATAGAAATTATACTTGAAGATCATCAACCATTGACCTCAACCAAATCACAAAAATCCACAAATATAAGGTAATTTGAAATGCTAAAAATTTGCAAAACTTATTAGTGTTGCTGTTAATTTTGCAACACACCCATGTCGACATAGGGGGTACCTAGGATGTCGACATGCTAGTCGTTTTTCAGAATTTCAAATTTTAAATGAAGAGACATTTCCCTCCACCTCTTCACCAAAAGACACATCTCTTCAACCACTATATAAAGGCCTCTGAAAATTAATTTTAACATCAAGAATTCTCATTTTCTCTTACTCCTTCTTCTCCAAACATTTGCAAAAGAAATCCATTGCATACTCTTCCAATCTCCTTGCAAATCGATACTATTTCGCTCTAATTCTTCACCGATTTGTAAACCATACAATATCAGAGACTTGTACTTGAATTCACATCATTCTCTCTTTGATTTCATCCTATTCCTCAAAGAATTCAAAGATATATTGCCATTGGAGGTCTACAGGATCATTGTACCGAATCTGCAAGGATCTGTATTGTAGATACGACTACTTGCCATAGTTTGTTGTTGGTGATAAGGAGAAGGTGTTCTTGTAGCTTCTAAAATCAAGAGGGTGTATCTTGTAGCCCGTGAAACCAAGATTGTAAAGGTGTTCTTGCCACCCGTGGAAAGCAAGCGATCATTGTGGAATTCTGCATGATAGAGTGTAGGACTAGATGTAGGATTGGTTAATCCGAACCAGTATAAAAATCCGGGTGTTATTTTCATTACTGCATTTTACTTTATTACTTACTTATTCTCTGATTAGTTCTTTCTGTTTGCAATTTGAGTAAATACAGTTTTATATTCATAAGTAAGTAGTTAATACACATTTCACCACTTCTACTGTCATAATAGCCTTAAGATCCAACATTGTGTTGTAGACACTCCAGTTTCCAACAGTTGTAGCAGGTAGAAATTTTATAGATCTAGAAGGTGGTTTCATACCCTGATTGGTTGCGACCCACTTTAGACTTAAAGCATCCCCTATTTTACTATTCCTGGGCGTGAGGCTTGAGGCAACGATTACCTTTTTACATAAACATTTTCCACTTTGAATGCCACTTTGCCATTTCACAATCATACGACTGATTTCTATAAACGTATAACTCCTGAGCTCGTATATCTCAAGAAAGGGTGTTAAGCTAAGAGAAGTTGCCTTCTCCGCCACTAAAAAGATGATACGTTAAAAGAGATCAATCAATATGATCTAGAAATGCAACGTCAGACATTCGTCCATACTAGTTGTCCAGGAACAGGACAAACCGAAGGCACTTTCCTACCACATCCTGTTCGAAATTATCCTTAAGATTAGTAGCGAATAGTCCTTGTGTTTTGGAGATTTCCAGAACGAAGGGACCACTGCTATTTATTTATCTCGGGAGCCACCCAGAGATTATCAACAAGCAGTCCTTCCGATATGAAGATCCTCTATCCTTTAAAATCATGGTCTTCAATAAATCTTCTTCACTTTCGAATGCATAAATTGGTTTGAAGTGGTTTTCGGCTAGGGATTACCCAAACCCGACTCCGGTTTCGACGAACCAATCATCGATAAAAAGATGTTAAGTAGGTGGATAATAAATATTCCATTTATTTATTATCTTTTTATCCAAAGATATCTTTTAGATATTTTTATCTTTTTAAAAACTATTTCTTTTTAGTATATATGGAATTCATTAAACCTCCTTATGAAAATTTACTAAATCATTTTCATAAATTATTTTAGAATACATTATTAAGTAAAATAGGGTTAAATAGAAATTGTACTAGTTTTACTCAATTTTAATTTCCGTATTAAACAAGTATTATGGGTAGAATAACGGCGAAATCACCTTCTAAATTCCATGAATAGTACAAGTTCCCTCCTTAGAATTTAACACCAAGTATAAGAAGATTATTTCTATACGATCCAAATTGTTTAAATTTGTAAAGTGTAATCTTTTATACTTAGCTCGTTTTTGACATTTAGACCTTATCTATCCCTCATGCAGGGAAGGCCAGGTGAGCCAGGGCACTAGTTGCTCCTGAACATCTCCTTAGCTTAAGCACCTCAACCAGATCTCACAAATAGAAAAATCAGGTGTACTCGTCAGCTTATTAGAGACAAGATTAAATCATTTGCTTATAGCAGTTGTTCTTCAAATTAATTTATTTAAACTATTTTAAATAAATTATAAAACCTTTAATTCATTTTTAAAAAACTTATTCATTTATTAGAAAACATTTATAAAAGTTTGAAAAAAAGTTGTGAAGTTTGAAATCATATTTTAAAAGTTATTGAAAAGTGATGAAAACAGTGCTGCGAAAGGTGTTTAAGCTATATTGATTAAAACGACTTTTATATCATTTGGAAATCTATATATTAACTCAAATCTCTTTTAAAATATTTTAAAAGATTTATAAGATTTATTTTATAATTTTAAACATTTAAAATATCCATTTTAAATCATTTTTAAACTTTGGTCATAAAATTGCAAAACCACGATATTTTTGAAAACTTGTTTTGGACTTATTTGAAAATCTATAAGATGAAAACTTGATTTTCTTTCTTTCATTTAAAACTATGGATATAATAGTTTGGAAAATTCTTACTATAAAGAATTCCAAGCTATATTCCACTTTATATACTCATTTGAATTCTACGGCGCGAAATCACGAACGACCGTTACGCGACGCGCCTAGTTTTGACTCGATTTTCAATTTTTATTTAAAACTTGTCTCGACAAGTTTTAAATGCTTATAAAACATTTATAAAATATTTCTAATAAATTTTAAGGGGTTTAATGATTCCATATTTATTTTTATAACGTGATTCGAAAAGTGATTTCCTTGTGTAATATCGACGTGTATTTAATGTGACTTGTTAAACAACCATATTCAACAATCAATACTTGATGAACAACATATAAATAAGCATCAATGACAATAATTTCACATCGTATATATAGGTATGTGTGTGTTTGTGTGTATATTAAATAGAGTTTTCTCACCTTGGATTAAACGATTAACTTGAAAATGGATTATCCTCTCTAACTTGAATTGGAGCTCATGAACACTTTTTCCCGAAGCTCCTATAGGCCTTGGCCTAGATTTTAAAAGGGGTAGGGGTTCACGGCCTTAGTTTGTGAGGGTGGTAGGCTCGGCTAGGGTGGTTGGCCGTGGGTTTGAAGAGAAAGAAGAAAGGTTTGGGTGAGTTTTGATGTGCTATATGTATGTGTGAGTGTATACCATATAAATTTAGATATAATTTGCTAAAATTTTCTTTATATTTTTTCTTAGATGGAAGCCATTAAAATGTGGAGGAAGCTTTAGAAAAATGAAGAAGATTAACGAATGAAGTGAAGTAGTATTTATAGGCAAATGGAACAGTGTAAACATCTTGTTCTTACATCACCACACATCACCACGCCACCTCCTCCTCCAATCACCATGTGCTTGCCACCTCCCCTAGGTACGGCCGTGGTCACACAATGTAGGGGAAAGGCCACGTGCCATTTTGGTTTGACATATAATGGTGACAATATGTGATAATTAGCTTAGATTCTTACTCCACCACCACATGCTCCACCTCCTTCCATCATTACCCTATGCATGGCTACCTCCTTCCACCACCACCTTAGCTCGTCCATGTCACCTTCTTCACCTCCTATGTACGACCATGTTACATCAAGGCATGTGCTTGCATAGATGTGATGTTTGATGGTAAGGGTTGGTTGCTTAAGTGAGAAGGATTTGTTTATATTTTATATGTTTATATATTTAGTATATATGTACATATGTGTATATATAAGTGTTCAAGTACATATGCATATGCTTTTCTTGGATGGGTATATTTATGTGTCCATTTGGATGTCAATAGAATTCACAACATCTACAACTTCTATATGTTGAATCATTATGAATTTCGATTTTGGTTTCCAGTTATATTTTCACTTCTTATTTAGTATATATATATTTGTAAATAAAGGTTGAAAATAATATTTCTATTATTATTTTTAAAAAGAGCTTTTAAATTTGATTTAAAAACCATTATTTAGTCATTTAAACTAAACTTTTAATTTTAATCATATTTTTATAAGTGATGAATTTACGGGTCATTACAGACTCCCCTCCTTAAAAGAATTTCATCCTCGAAATTAAAGATGAGAAGAAGATAACTCAAGAGAAATAACATATATGATGAAATATATACAGGATATGATAAGTGACTACACCACAGGTGCTGAGTACACTACATCGATATAATATATATAATCTATTCATCCATCCTAAACTCAGGATAGGCTTTCTTCATTCTATTATCCATTTCCCATATACAATCATTAGCATCACCACTCCATTGTACTTTAACTAACTGCATAACCTTTCTCCTTAATCGTTTCTCGTCATGATCCACGATTCGATTGGGTTGTCTGATGGTGGTTAAATTTAGTTCTACTTCCAAGTCTTCTTGGGCAGCTGTTTCTATGACTTGGTCTAGATCATATACATACTTACGTAAATAAGATACGTGGAAAACATTGTGTATGCCCAAAAACCTCTCCGGTAGTCCTATTTGATAGGCTAATGGGCCAATTCGCTCAAGAATAGGAAAAGGTCCAATATATCGAGGAACTAGCTTACTAGATCTTCCAAATCTTACCACTCCTCTCATTTGAGAGTTCTTCGGAAATACTAAGTCTCCAACTGAGAATTCCAAATTTCTACACCTTCAATCGACGTAACTCTTCTGCCTACTCTGTGCCTCCTTTAGCTTCTTTCTGATCATATCTACTTTCTCTGGGGCTTCTAAAATCATGACAGGGCCAAGTACCAACCGATCTCCAATTTTGATCCAACATGCTGGGGATCTGCACGGATGACCATACAAGGCTTCATAAGGTGCCATATTTATGCTAGCCTGATAGCTGTTATTGTAAGAGAACTCCACTAAGTGAAGGCAGCTTTCCCAAGAACCCCCAAAGTCTAATACACATGCTTTTAAAAGATCTTCCAATACCCTGTTGACTCTCTCCGTTTGTCCATCAGTTTGTGGATGATATATGATGCTTACATCCAGCTTCGTTTCCAAAGCTGTCTGTAAGGCATCCCAGAACCGACTAGTAAAGATTGGGTCTCGATCGCTTATGATGCTTGTAGGAACTCCATGTGGTCTAACAATCTCCTACATATATATCCCAGCCAAGCTTACGGCTTTTCTTGTAGGTTTTACTGGGATGAAGTGTGCGCTTTTAGTTAATCTATCTATGATAACCCAGATGCCTTCATTCCCTTTCATTGATCGAGGCAAGCCATCGATAAAGTCCATGGATATCTGGTCTCATTTCCACTTTGGAATCTCAATTGGTTGGAGTAGTTCAGTAATCTTTTGTTGGTCACACTTTATCTGTTGACAATTTTCGCATCTACTCACATGGATGGAAATGTCTCCCTTTATCCCTCCCACCAGGAAGTCTTCTTCATGTCTCTATATATCTTAGTAACTCCGGGACGTATTACGAGTGAAAATTTATGACATTTTGTTAAATCTTCTTATTTAATCCATCAACACTGGGAACACATAACCTTCCATTCATCCTTAGAATTCTTTGCTCATCCACTTTGAATCCTAACCATCTTCCTGGTATTTCATTCTCCTCCACTTCCTTGGCTATTCTTGTAAGAATCAGATCCTTGAACCAATTCTCCTTGATGCTATAAATCAACGCTGGATGCACTACTATATAAGCTATAATAGCATGCTTTCTACTTAGCACATCTGCCACAACATTGGCTTTTCCCGGTGTATATAGAATATCCAAATCATATGATGTGAGGAATTTTAACCAATGTTGCTGCCTCATATTTAAATCCTACTAAGTACAAAGGTATTTCAAAGATTTATGCTCCATGGAGAGATCAAACTTTTCACTTATTTAAAGAAGGACTATTATTTACTATGGCTAAATTAAAGTTTATTAAAAATAAACCATAGGGACTTCTTACCCAGCAAATATCTCCATATTTTTAATGCAAACACCACGGCTAATAAATCCAAGTCGTGTGTCACATAATTTCTTTCATGGATTTTTAGTTGTCAACTAGCATAAGCGATGACCTTCCTATGTTGCATTAAGATTGCACCAACTCCTTCTCCACAAGCATCAGTATAAACGGTTAAACCGCCACTTTCATTGGCAATAGCTAATACGGGAGCAGTGGTTAACCTCTTCTTGAGTTCCTGAAATGCTTCTTCACATTTCTGCGTCCACTCAAACTTAGCATCCTTCATAGTGAGTTTTGTCAAGTGAGAAGAAATTTTAGAGAAATCTCGAATAAATCTTTGAAAATATCCAGCTAATCCTAAGAAGCTGCGGATGTCCTTTGGAGTTTGTGGTTGCCTCCAATCTTGTATAGCTGAAATTTCCCTGGGTCTACTGTAACTCCATCTCCTGACACATATGTCCTAGGAATCTCACCTCTTTTTCCCAAAAATGACATTTTGAGAAATTTGATTTTAGTACATTCCTCCTCAATATCTCCAACACGATCTCCAAATGTCTTTCGTATTCTTCTATAGTCTTTGAGTATATGAAAATGTCATCAATAAAGGCTAACACGAATTTATTGAGTACATCTCTAAATACTCTGTTCATAATGTCTACGAAATAGGAAATTGCATTGGTTAGCCTGAATGGTATAACTAACCATTCATAGAAACTCTCTATCCCTCGGAATGTAGTAAAGGGAATGTAGTCTTCTGCTATTCTGAACTGATGGAATCCTGTAGCCAGGTCAATCTTTGAGAATACCAAGCACCATGTAATTGATCAAACAATTCGTCTATGCGGGGTAGAGGATACTTTTTTTAAATTGTTTGCTTATTTAGGTCTCGGTAGTTAACACAAAGTCTAAGGGAACCGTGTGACTTTGCTAAAAAAACTATAATTGCGCCCCAATTTGTGCGACTCGGTCTAATTAGCCCTTTCTTTAACAGTTCAACAGTTTTGATTTGCCAACTCAACTTTTTCCTCTGGAGCCATCCTACGAATAGGGTGTATAATTAATCTGGCACTAGGGATTAAGTTGATTTCGAATCTTATTTCCCAATGCGGGTGCAAACTCTTTACTTCCTCGAAAACATCTTAAAAGTCATTAACGATATATATCCTTTCTATGTCCATTTAAGATGAATCCAACGCATACATGAAGCTATCTCCTACTAGATTAGGTCCTTCACATATTATTTTGTCCAACATTTTTCCGGTTGTGGTTTTTAATACGACTACTTGATTGTTGCAGTCTAGAATAGCTCAATACATGGATGGCCAATCCATTCCGAGTAAAATATCAAACCCAATGAAATCAAGGATGAATAGGTTGCAAAAGAGCAGATGGATTTGGTAGGTAACTCTTACGTTTTCACAGGACATACAGAGATTGGTTGTACCGCATATGGGATTAGATACGTGGAGAGGGGTTTCTACTATTTCAGGGGTAAGTTTTAATTTATCGACTAACTTCTTAGAAATAAAACTGTGGGAAGCTCAGTATCAAATAAAACTCTAACTGAAATATCATTAACGCGTATATTACCTTCTAGTACTCCCTTGCCCTTTACATCTTCAGAAGTCGAAGGCTCACCTTTTATAGCATAGACCTTAATTTGTTCTCCCTTCTTCATCAACGGGCACTTGTTCTTCCAGTGACCCGGCTGATGGCAATGGTAACAAGGACTTTTGTGAACCATATGAGAAATGGTTTCCTGCTTCTGCATCTTAGGACTCCTACAGTGCTTTGAGAGATGACCATTCTTATGGCAATTAAAACAAACAACGTCCTTATAACGATTCTCTTGGGACCCTCTACCATTCTTTCCCTGCCACGATTTCTTCCTCTTGTTCTGATTATTACTATTTCCTTGGGCTACCACCAGATTTATTTAATGCTTCGTACCAGAAACCCATATCTAGTAGGTCCATAAAGGTTCCCTTCACGTGGCCAGTCATCCGTTCCTGATATTGCTCTTTCATTCCCGCAATGAACATTCCATTCTTCTTCAAGGGCGTGTCTATTAGTTGCGGCCCAAAACAAGATAACTTAGTGAACTTATTTGAGTACTCCTTTACAGACATATCTTCTTGTCTTAAGTCCATGAAATTTCTGTAAAGACGGGATTTTCTAGCTGCAGGTATATACCGCTCCTCGAATACTTCCTTATAGTAGCTCATGAGAAGTTGTCTTCAGATTCATTCAAAGTGATGGATTCCCACCACGTGAGTGTTCCTTCCTACAACTGCCAGGAAGCCAAGAATCTCTTTTGCTCATCCCCTACATTTAATCCTTTGAACATCCTCTTACACGAGCGGAGCTATGCTTGTACTTCAACAATAGACTCGGTTCCTTGGAATGGTTTCCCTCCCAAGTTAGTATAGTTATTGCTAAGAGTAGCGAAATTTGTTTGAGGCTGTACTGGAATTAATACTTCTTCCACAACCGTAGCATTATGACCATTAGTGTTTGTTGTGTTGATGCTTCCCCTTCCTCATCCTTTGCGATTGCTCATTTCATATTATCTGACTATAGTAAAGAGATAATTTAGAACATACAGATGAGATTGTCTTAGGGAATGTGTATAAAGCTTTCGAACGGTATTTTGTTAGATACGCTCTCCTATTAACTAAAATCATTTTATAGGGTATTACTAACCCTATCTCTAATGATTCGACCCCATCAAGTCTTAGATACACGCTAACCTAAGCTCTGATACCAGCTGCGACGACCCGCCTTTTTGATCCTTGAAGATCGACACTAATACATCAACGGTATTCACGTGCCGCAAATTCAAGTGCCGAAAAGGCAGATAATCAGGGTTTATAAGAAATAAAGGTAGAAAATAGAATAACAACAGAATCTCACATTGTATTAAACAACATAATTATACAGGTGGAAAGTACATATAATCACTCCAAGTGATTCATCAGAGTTATGATAAGTACTAACCCAACCTAGGATATTTATAACTGCATATCCTTGTATGGGCTGGTAGATACAAAATACATGATACACTATACAGCAGAAAGTTGAGAATAGATAACTATAGATAAAGGACCCTCTAGTCTTCATACTCCAGGCTCCTTCCAAAATTCTCCAAGCTACCTAACTACTTGACTGCCCAGAAAATAGGACACCTAGAGTTTAAGAGAAAAGAAAACTAAACTACGGATCAGTCATGGGACTGGTGTGAGAAACTCAAAATATGGATGTTTGAAAACAAAAGGGTATCTCATAAGACCACGCCGCATATAAATACAGAACAGGTTTTTAACTTATGATAACCAAAATCTTTGATACGCAAATTTTTGAAATATTATTTTTAATAACATTCTTTTGAAAACATTTTCAAATAAACTTATAAATCTTAGCTGAAATGCTTGCATCTCACATTTCAGTATTTGCACAACTAAGTCCAAACGACACTTATTGGGTATTGGATTTCCATCTAAATAGCAAGGTAAGGGACTACCTCACGTATAGTGCATTTCTAGGGGAATGCACCCGAGGCCCCTATGTTGGTCCTTGTACGAATTAACACAGGCCTATCCGAAAATTACACGAATAGCACCAAGTATTACATCACCCGGCCGTTTCTGACCTATCCGGGATTCCAAGCATACATCACATAATTTAAATCCGATGTTATAGCAGGTAGAAATTTTATAGATCTAGAAGGTGATTTCTTACCCTGATTGGTTGCGACCCACTTTAACCTTAAAGCATCCCCTATTTTACTATTCCCGGGTGTGAGGCTTGAGGTAACAATTACCTTTTTACATAGCACGTCTTTCACTTTGAATGCCACTTTGCCATTTCTCAATCACACGATTGATTTCTACAAACATATAACTCCTAAGCTCGTACGTCTCAAGAAAGGGTGTTAAGTTAGGAGAACTTGTCTTCTCCGTAACCAAACATATGATACATTCATAGAGATCAATCAATATGATCTAGAAATGCAAAATCAAACATTCATCCATACTAGTTGTCCAGGAATAGGACAAACCGAAGGCACTTTCCTACCACATCTTGTCGGGAATTATCCCTAGGATTAATAGAAAATAGTCCTTGTGTTTTGGAGATTTCCAGAATGAAGGGACCATTGCTATTTATTTATCTCGGGAGCTACCCAGAGACTATCAACAAGCAGTCCTTCCAAAATGAAGATCCCCTATCCTTTAAAATCACGGTCTTCAATATATCTTCTTCACTTTCGAATGTGTAAATTGGTTTGAAATGGTTTTCGGATAGGGATTACCCAAATTCGACTCTGATTTCGACGAACTAATCATCAATGAAAAGATATTAAGTGGATGGAAAATAAATATTCCATTTATTTGTTTTCTTTTTATCTAAAGATATCTTTTAGAGATTTTTATCTTTTTGAAAACCATTTCTTTTCAGTATATATGGAATTCATTAAACTCCTTATGAAAATTTACTAAATCATTTTCATAAATTATTTTAGAATACATTATTGAGTAAAATAGTGTCAAATATAAATTGTACAATTTTTATTCAATTTTAATTTTCGTATTCAACAGGTACTATGGGCAGAATAACGGTGAAATCACCTTTTAAATTCCACGAATAATACGAGTTCCATACTCGGAATTTAATACCAAGTATAAGAAGATTATTTCTATATGATCCAAGTTGTTTAAATTTGAAAAGTGTAACCTTTATACTTAACTCGTTTCCAACATTTCGACCTTACTTATCCCTCGTCTGGGGGAGGCCAGGTGAGCCAAGGTACCGGTTGCTCCTGAACATATCCTTATTTTAAGCATCTCAACCAGATCTCACGAATAGAAAAATCAGGTGTACTCGTTGGCTTATTAGAGCCAAGATTAAATCATTTGCTTAGCTTTTCTTTAAATTAAATTTATTTAAACTCTTTTAAATAAATTATATAACCTATAAATAATTTTTAAAGCACTTATTTATTTATTAGGAAACATTTATAAAAGTTTGGAAAAGAATTGTGAAGTTTGAAATCATATTTTAAAAGTTACTAAAAAAGTGCTGCGAAAGGTGTTTTAAAAGCTATATTGATTAAAAACGACTTTTATATCATTTGATAATTTATATATATATAAAACTCAAATCTCTTTTAGAACATTTTAAAAGGCTTATAACATTTATTTTATAATTTTAAACATTTAAAATATCCATTTTAAATCATTTTTGAATTTGGTCATAAAACTACAAAACTGCTATATTTTTGAAAACTTGTTTTGGACTTATTTGAAAATCTGTAAGATAAAAACTTGATTTTCTTTCTTTGATTGGAAACTATGGATATAATAGTCTTGAAAATTCATACTATGAAGAATTATATGCTATATTCCGCTTTATATACTCATTTGAATTCTATGGCACGAAATCGCGAACTACCTTTACGCGACGCATCTAGTTTTGACTCGATTTTCAATTTTCATTTAAAACTTGTTATAAAACATTTATAAAAAATTTCTAATCATTTCCAAAGGGTTTAATGATTCCATATTTACTTTTATAACTTGATTCGGAAAGTGATTTTCTTGTGCAATATCGACGTGTATTTAAAGTGACTTGTTAAACAACCATATTGAACAATCAATCTTGATGAAAAACATATAAATAAACTTCCATGGCAATAATTTCTCATCATATATATATTAAATAGAATATTCTCACCTTGGATTAAAACGATTAACTATAAAATGGATTATCCTCTCTAACTCGAATCGAAGCTCATGAACACTCGTCCTAAAGCTCCTATAGGGCTCGGCCTAGCTTTTGAAGGGGGTAGGGGTTCATGGCCTTGGTTTGTGAGGGTGGTAGGCTTGGCTTAGTTGGTTGGACGTGGGTTTGAAGAGAAAAAGAAAGGGTTTGGGTGAGTTTTGAAATGATATATGTATGTGTATACATATATACTATATAAATTTAGATATAATTTGCTAAAATTTTCTTTATTTTTTTTCTTAGATGGAAGCCATTAAAATGTGGAGGAAGCTTTATAAAAATGAAGAAGAAGATGAATGAATGAAGTGAAGAAGTGAAGTGGTATTTATAGGCAAATGTAAGAGTGTAAACATCTCCTTCTTACATCACCACACATCACCATGCCACCTCCTCCTCCCATCACCATGCGCTGGCCAACTCCCTTTAGGTACAGTCGTGGTCACATCATGTAGGGGAAAGGCTATGTGCCTCTTTGATTTGACATTTGATGGTGACAATTTGTGATAATTAGCTTAGATTCTTACTCCACCACCACATGCTCCACCTCCTTCCATCATTACCCTATGCATGGATACCTCCTTCCAACACCACCTTAGCTTGCCATGTCACCTCAATCACCTCCTAGGTACGGCCATGTCACATCAAAGCATGTACTTACATAGATGTGATGTTTGATGGTAAGGGTTAGTTGCTTAAGTGAGAAGGATTTGTATATATCTTATATGTTTATATATTTAGTATGTATGTATATATGTGTATATATAAGTGTTCATGTACATATGCACATGTTTTTCTTGGATGGGTATATGTATGTCTTCATTTGGATGTCAATAGAATTCACAATGTACTACAACTTCTATACGTTGAATCGTTATGAATTTCGATTTCGATTCCCGATCATATATTCACTTTATTTAATATACATACACTTGTAAACAAAGTTTGAAAATAATATTTCTATTATTAGTTTTAAATAAAGAGCTTTTAAATTTGATTTAAAAACCATTATTTAGTTATTTAAATTAAAATTTAATCATATTTTTGCAAGTGATGAATTTACGGGTCATTACAGTACCCATAAACCTTGAGGAATGAATTGGATAGCTAACAGATTATTGTGTATAGTTTATGTAGTATTGAATACCAAATGTTATCGGAGATTCAATGTTTTCTAATTCTCCATTTCAATATCTTAACAAAATAATTGCCATATGATTTCATGTTCCTATCTTAAAAGGGCCATGCATTCTATGCTTCCTTATTCTTCGTTATAGTACTTCAACACTATAA
This sequence comes from Allium fistulosum, assembly GCA_030737815.1. Lineage (NCBI taxonomy): Eukaryota > Viridiplantae > Streptophyta > Magnoliopsida > Asparagales > Amaryllidaceae > Allium > Allium fistulosum. The sequence goes on from CM060902.1 coordinate 977,237,875, forward strand.
TTGGTAGTAAATTATTTAATCTCATTCAATATTCTTAGAGCTTTAATAATCCACTTTTTTTTAATTCTTCAAACTTTTACATATTTTGATTTTTGTATAGTATTATACTTCTTCATCTTCAATCTTTCTAATGTTTTAGATTTCGTGCGCGCAAACACACTCACACATATGTATGTATTTATAATAATAAGTTATCTAGGACTTCAAGACTTAATGTTCAAGGAAGATGTATTCTAAATATTTTATCGAAGATTGTGATTATCATGTGATTTGATCATATTCCATCCTTAATGGTAATCATTTTCCGTAAATAGGCATGTCATTACGAACTTCTGGAATATGTACACATGAAAGAATTAATTTAGTTTCATTTAATTATACTGTCTATAAATATTAAATTTGCTCTAGGTATGCGTCTCTTCAAACAGAATATCACTTAAATTTTCAACTGATATTTTCTTGACAATATATGGACAATGTGTTTGAAATGTTTTTTTTATTTTATCCGTATAAATATATTTTTAGTCGTTTGTTAATTTATTAAACTATTAAAGTACAATAGCAATTCGATATTCATTTTTTGTCATAGTATACTAAAAGTAACCATCTTCAGCATCTTCTACCAAAAATTTAACATTTCTACATATAGAAATTTAGTTTCAACTATTCTATGACATAAGTTCGCAATAGTTTACTCTATTAGTTCATCATCGTAAACCATTAGAGAATAAAAACATGGAAATCTCACAAAACAAAAAAAATTAATTATGTGGAGTTACAACTAGTTTTAAATTACTAATGGAAATAAAAAAGTGCGAATAGTTTAACGTTTTGAGATCAGTGCTAGTTTTTATCACAAGTGAGGTCATAGTTATTTTCTACATCGGCCTAATTTTCAATGCATCAAAAAATGAGAAAAGAACATGGCCCCAATTTTCCCCGTTTCCACTATGTGAATAAATTGAACCGTCTAGGGACGACACATCAGACATCAATAATTATTTTTCAACATAATTAAGTTTTAATGATAAATAATAAAATTTTAGAAACAAATAGTAAAATTTAATAAATAATAAACTAAATATTATAAATGTAAAATTATCCCCAAAACCCTAATTTCATGGCAACCGTCACCCCACCAGCGCCTCCCTCGACCTTCAACAGTGTCCACTCCTGTCAAAACCCTCTTGATGGTGGAGGAAAAGATGGCCTACCCTTGTCAGAACTAAACATTGGAGACGTCTGCAGCATAGAGCTATGCGTGAATTCCCTTCTTTAAAAATAGGCCTAGTATTGAAAAATGAGACGAAAATATTGACGTGTGAAACCATTAGCAATTCCCGTTTCTGGCTTCAGCAAACAAACACATTTCGTCTGATCCCACCTCATCTTCCAATCCAATAGATCATAGAGTCCCCAAAGCTTGGAGCACGGTGGTCGCAGAAAGAAATCTCAACTTATATTTCTATTCCTTATTACACTCCTCGTGAATTCAATAATTTGAGACATGTTATGTTGTAAAATTTTCAAATAAACTTTGGGGTTTGGGTTTTGATTTGGAAGAGAAGAAGTAAAGAGGAAGAAGAGATATTAGTCCCACATGGTAGAAAGTTATACAAAATATTTGTATAAATATAGTTTTCTCATGTGGATGTTGGGGCCTTGGGGCTCCCACATGTTTGCTTTGTTGTGAGGAGGGAAGTCATGCAACACCACATGGGCACCGCCGCCGTCCGTCCGACCGAACTGAATCGGGTCGGGTACGGGTTTCGGGTTCGGATCCGAAAATATTTTTGGATCATATGTAAACAGTAACGGGTCAGATTTCAGCATGTTAAGGACCCAAAACCGAAATTTCTAAATTTGAATTAATGGCGGGAAATTGTAACGTTTTTTAAACGTTACAAAATGAATAGACGCGACCGTTTGTAATAGTTTTTGAACCGTTACAAAATGAATAGACGCGACCGTTGCAAACGGTTGTGATGCTTGGCGAATAGACACCTCTCTACCACTATAAATAGTGACGCCCAGAAATCGTTGAATGATAATCATCATTCTGATTCTTCTTCTTCTTCACAGAGCAGTTTTGCGACGCCGGAACTTCGTCGCCGTTACTCTGTTTTGTGACGCCTCCGAGGTGTTGCAAACTCAGAAAACGTCACAGAATTGCTCTCTTCTTCCTCTTCTTTCTATTCTATACAAATTGCATCATCAGATATCGTTGCTAAAGTGTTCTTGGTCGGATCAAAGGCGTGCAAACTTTGAATTCGATTACGCAATTATAGGGCTTCATTGAATCCTGAAAGTCGATAGTTCGATAACCCATTTGTACCTGGTGGGTTGAACTGTTGTCTGAAAGAATCTATTCATTAGATCCTTGAAGTCAGAAGTACAGCATTATCTTCTTCATAATCGCCATCAAATTTGTCTCGAACCGCAAAATCCCCAACAAACTTCAGACAATATTCTTCAACCATGGAAGGTTCAAGCGCTCTACAAGTTATGAATCAGCATCTAACTCGATTAGAGCGTTTTGATGGCGACAATTTCACTCGTTGGCAAGAGACGATGAAAATTTTCTTGGTCACCGTCAAGTTGTTCTACATTTTGGAAGATGACTTGGAAGAAATCCCGGAGGAAACTGATAAGGATGATGCAGCTCTAAAGGCTAGACGTGCAAAGCGCAAAGAGGACGATTTTCTATGCAGAGGCCATATTCTGAATGCGCTATCTACCCCAGTCTACAATGCTCATAGGACCTTGGAAACAGCAAAGGCACTCTGGACTGCACTGGAGAATAAGTACCGCATATCCGAGGCAAGTAATAAAAAGTTTCTTATTTCTAATTTTATGGATTTCAAAATGGTCACCAATAAGTCCATAATTGGACAAGTAAGCGAATTCTTGTTGTTGGTGAATCAACTTAAAGATGCTGGAATTGATCTCCCTGAATCTTTTGTTGTTGGAGTTATAATTTCGAGACTTCCGCATAGTTGGAATGATTATAAGAAAAAGATGAAGCATGCAGAAATGGATTATAATTTAGACAGTTTACAGCGTCATCTTCGTATTGAAGAAGACTCTTGCAAACGTGATCTAGATGATAATCCGCAAACTGAGTCCCATTCTAAGGCAAATAATGTTGAAATTACTGATACGTTAAAGCCAAAGAATGAGACACAGTTTAAGAAGAAAAATCATTCCAAAACCAACAACAAAAAGAAAGGTGCTTGTTATTTTTGTAACAAGCCCGACCACTATGCCCGAGACTGTCGTCTGCGGAAGAAACAACAAAAAGTGAATGTGGTCGAAGACTCGCTTGTGGCTGTAGTGCAAGAGGCGAACTCCGTTAGCGGCAATGATAATGATTGGTGGTTCGATACTGGAGCAACCATTCATATTTGCAAAGACCATAATCTGTTCAAAAGTTACGAAGAAAATAAAGGAGAAGCCGACGAAGTTACTGGAGCAAATAAGGTTCCAAGTAAAGTTCTGGGAAAAGGCACTATAGAACTTCTTTTCACCTCTGGAAAAGTTCTTACATTAGTAAATGTATTTTATGTACCTGATATGTGTAAGAATTTGGTCTCTAGATACCTTCTTAACAAAGGAGGATTCAAGATGGTGTATGAGTCTGATAAGCTAGTGTTGTCTAAGAATGGTAGATTCATTGGACAGGGATACTCTTATAACGGCATGATTAAGTTGAATCTTATAAAGAAATCTTCTGTTTATATTGTTGATTCTATTAATTTATGGCATGGTAGATTAGGACATGTTAATTATAATTCCATTAAAAATATACATAAATTAGGATTAATTTCTGATTGTGATTTCGATACCATCTCTAAATGTGAAATATGTGTTCAAGCAAAAATACACCGAAAATCGTTTAAATTCGTAGAAAGGAAAAATGGTTTGCTTGATTTGGTATATAGTGATGTGGGTGACTTAAAAAGTCGTATCACCTATGGTGGTAACTAATACTATATAACATTCATTAATGATTATACTAGATATGCATATATATATCTAATGAAAACTAAAGATGAGGCTTTTGATAAATACAAAATTTACAAAGCAGAGGTCGAAACACAATTAGGAGTTAAAATTAAAATATTACATTCTGATCGTGGTGGTGAATATTTCTCAAATGAATTCACCTTGTTTTGTAAACAACAAGGTATAGTTCACCAATGTACTGCCCCATATACACCACAACAAAATGGTGTTACTGAAAGGAAGAATAGAACTTTAGTAGAAATGGTTAATGCCATGCTCATAAGTTCTAATTTACCTTATAACCTATGGGTGATGCTATGTTATCTGCATGTTATATTTTAAATAGAATACCACTTAAAAAGAATAATATTTCCCCTTATGAATTATGGTTTAATAGGAAACCTAACCTAACTAGACTTAAAGTTTGGGGTTGCTTAGCATATGTTAGAAAACCAGACCCTAAACGACCAAAGTTAGGAAATAGAGCATTTAAATGTGTTTTCATAGGATATTCACTTGATAGTATAACTTATAGATTCCTTATTCTTGGCACCCTAGAAGTTATAGAATCTGTAGATGTAGAATTTTTTGAAAATCAAACTGTTGAGATCCCATTGAGATCATCTAATCCAGAACCTAGTATGGCTAATGATATCGATGACGATGATTATGCTCCTGCTCAAAACAGCAAGGAAGTATCAGTACCAGATAATAGTACTAAACAACGGAGAAGTAAAAGAGCGAGAATAGAGAAGGACTATGGTCCTGACTTCATTACATATCTTGTAGAAGGCAGTAAGGACGAAGTCCTTAATGTGACTAAATATGTAATGAACGTCGATGACGATCCCAAAACTTATTCTGAGGCTATGAGTTCCAGAGATTCCAATTTTTGGAAAGAAGCTATCAATGATGAAACGAATTCCATACTGTTAAACAAAACTTGGGTTTTAACTGATTTACCTCCTGGTGCTAAACCTATAGGATGTAAATGGATATTCAAGAAAAAGTTGAATACAAATGGATCCATTGATAAGTTTAAAGCCAGATTAGTTGCTAAGGGATATAAGCAAATGCATGGAGTAGATTACTTTGATACATATGCTCCAGTTGCTCGCATATCTTCTATACGTTGTTTAATTGCACTTGCATCAATTCATAAATTAGTCATACATCAAATGGATGTAAAGACTGCTTTTCTATAGATATATATGGAACAACCTGAAGGTTTCAAAACCCCAGGCCAAGAAAATGAAAGTTTGCAAATGAGTGAAATCTCTTTATGGCCTGAAGCAAGCTCCCATGCAATGGCATGAGAAATTTGATAAAGTTGCACTGTCATATGGATTCATTGTTAATGATGCTGATAAATGTATTTATAGCAAATCGGATAACAACAGTAGTGTTATAATATGTTTATACGTTGATGACATGCTAATATTTGGTTCTAATATATCATGTGTGAATGAAACTAAAAAGTTTCTGTCTTCTAAATTCGATATGAAAGATCTAGGAGAGGCTGATGTAATTTTGGGAATTAAAATTATTAGGAAAAATGGGGAGTTATTACTAACTCGATCTCATTACATAGAGAAATTCCTACAAAAGTATGGTCATTACGATGACAAACCAGCACCAACTCCTTTAGATCCTAGTATTAAATTAGAAAAGAACATTGGACGTACTATCTCTCAACTAGAGTATTCCAGTGTTATTGGGAGTCTTATTTATGCTATGCATTGCACTAGACCAGACATCGCACATGCTATAAGTGTATTGTGTCGATTTACGAGTAATCCAGGTTTCGAACATTGGAAAGCTATTTCCAGAGTTTTAGCTTATTTGAAAGGAACCATTGAATATGGTTTATCTTATAAAGGATATCCTGCTGTAATAGAAGGATATAGTGATGCAACCTGGAACAATGTAGAAACCAAATCCAAGTCTACAACTGGATGGATCTTTACATTAGGAGGCGCTGCTGTGTCTTGGGCTTCTAAGAAGCAGACCTGTATTTCTGACTCAACAATGTTGTCAGAATTGATTGCATTAGCAGATGCATGTAAAGAAGCGGAATGGCTTAGGAATTTATTAATGGAAATCCCTTTATGGAAGAAGCCATCTCCAGCAGTCTTGATTAACTATGACAATCAAGCAACGATATACAATGTGTCTAATAAGACATATAATGGAAAGTCTAGACATGTGAGTCTAAGACATCAAATGGTGAGACAGTTACTCAAAAGAGGAGTTATAACTGTTGACTACATAGAAACGAAGAAAAACTTGGCTGACCCACTTACGAAGAGTCTTCCAAAGGCAATGGTTTCTATAAAGTCACAAGAAATGGGACTAAGGTCTGTGAATGAAGGTTGATCATCCTTAACAGAAACCCAACTTATGTCTTGAAAAGGATAGACAAAGTTCAATGGGTACCAACAATTTAAGAGAATGATTATGGAACACTAAATCGATTATCCCATATTATTTAGTGTTGGATTCTGCAAGAACAAAGGATGGATATATATCCTTAATAAGTCTAGAAACCTTAAAAGGTGAATCGCAAAAACACCTTAAGAGACTTACCTATATGAGTATAGAAATCAGGTCGTTTCCTAGGAAAGTAAGACCGCTTTCTAAGTAGACTCATGAACCAGGATTTAAGCACATGGCCATTAACGTGCTGAGCAATACAGAACACTTTACCTAAGGAAATCAACATGTGTGATTGTTCCAGTTTTATCATTAGGGATACTTGGTTCAAGATTCGTTCACCATAGAATCTCGATAAGGCTTTGAATGGTTTACACTAAGTAAAGGTTCAAATCCAAAAGATACCTTTTATTTATGTGTTGGTTTTCACGATGATGCAAAACTTGATCTTAGAACTACATAGGCTTGATCCCACTTAGGTATGTAGGAAGTCACTCTAGTGATGCAGCCATCATATTTATTAATTTTTCTTATTTTGAAAATTGGGGGAGATTGTTGTAAAATTTTCAAATAAACTTTGGGGTTTGGGTTTTGATTTGGAAGAGAAGAAGTAAAGAGGAAGAAGAGATATTAGTCCCACATGGTAGAAAGTTATACAAAATATTTGTATAAATATAGTTTTCTCATGTGGATGTTGGGGCCTTGGGGCTCCCACATGTTTGCTTTGTTGTGAGGAGGGAAGTCATGCAACACTACATGGGCACCGCCGCCGTCCGACCGAACCGAATCGGGTCGGGTCGGGTCGGGTCGGGTCGGGTACGGGTACGGGTTTCGGGTTCGGATCCGAAAATATTTTTGAATCATATGTAAACAGTAACGGGTCAGATTTCAGCCCGTTAAGGACCCAAAACCGAAATTTCTAAATTTGAATTAATGGCGGGAAATTGTAACGTTTTTTAAACGTTACAAAATGAATAGACGCGACCGTTTGTAATAGTTTTTGAACCGTTACAAAATGAATAGACGCGACCGTTGCAAACGGTTGTGACGCTTGGCGAATAGACACCTCTCTACCACTATAAATAGTGACGCCCAGAAATCGTTTAAAGATAATCATCATTCTGATTCTTCTTCTTCTTCACAGAGCAGTTTTGCGACGCCGGAACTTCGTCGCCGTTACTCTGTTTTGTGACGCCTCCGAGGTGTTGCAAACTCAGAAAACGTCATAGAATTGCTCTCTTCTTCCTCTTCTTTCTATTCTATACAAATTGCATCATCAGATACCGTTGCTAAAGTGTTCTTGGTCGGATCAAAGGCGTGCAAACTTTGAATCCGATTACGCTGTTATAGGGCTTCATTGAATCCTGAAAGTCGATAGTTCGATAACCCGTTTGTACCTAATGGATTGAACTATTGTCTGAAAAAATCTATTCCATAGGTCCTTGAAGTCAGAAGTACAGCATTATCTTTTTCATAATCGCCATCAAATTTGTCTCGAACCGCAAAATCCCCAACATGTTAACAAGTTTACGCAAATAGCTAATGGAGCAAAAGAAAAATGGAGAAACTCTATTGTATTATGTGTTATGGGCTTTAAATCTTACTATCGCTGTTTCAAATCCTATATTTCTAGGGTTTGGAAGCTTGAAGGAGAATTCATATATACTCCAAAGACAATGGATTTTATATTGTGAAATTCGAAAAAATTGAATATTGCGACAAGGTGTCAGCAAACGGACCATATCTCTAAGAAGTTAGTGATGATGAAGAATTAATCTCTAGGTATGAAACTAACAAAGGATTTTTTTTAAAATCAATTCCTCTATGGATTAACTTTCCAAATTTAGAACTTGATTTTTAAATGGAAGAAGGGATATGTATAGTGACTTCCTTAATTGGTAGGCCAATTAAATTAGATCAAATAACGAGTGAAATGATTAGAATTGCATATGAAGGAGTATTAATTGAAGTTGATGCCAATGTTTCTTTTTCAAAATCAGTTCCCATATCAGAGAGAAAGACAACATCATATGGAAAGAAGTATAGTATGAATGGAGGCCACAAAAATGTACTTCGTGTGGATGTTTTGGACATCCGAAAAGAATATGCAACATAAGTAAGCAGCGGGTTCCCAAAAAATAGATATAAAACAGCTACTAACTACAACAAAATGCAAGTAGATCAAAATGAAAACACTCAAAATACAGCCTTTGGTATGTCTTCAGAACAAGTACACGAGGATAATAAACTCTCAGTCTCCTTAGCAAACATTAAATGACATTAACCTTAGTAAAATGAATACAATTTTTAAGAGTGACAATTCAGGGAAGTTTAATTGTAAAAATAAGTATCTTAACAAAAGGAAACATAATAGAGTCAGTAGCCACCCCTCAATTAGACTACGTAGATGTGTAGAAAGTTGCAGGAATTGCAGAATAGCAAGGCATATGTAACAGTGATATCACAATGAATGATAACAATGGCATTGTACTCACAAGCTACAACGAAAAAAATCCAGACTCTCCTACAGAAACCTCCACATCCTAAAATGGGGTCTTTAGCTCCTCCTACAGGCAAACTCATCGATCAAGAACAGAGGAAACACCCTTTGTGCTCAAGTCCACAGCTCTAACTTAAGTCATCGAGAATCTTGCATGGTCACATTTGGTTACACAAATTAAAACCAAAGCAAGGAAGAGTAATAAAACCAAAGTAAGCCCTTCCCCTAGTAGCATGGAAAATAGGGGAAACACATCGCAACATAATTAGATGTCATTTCTTATATGGAACATTAGGAGGTAAACTCCCTAACTAGGAAGTTGTTAGGCTTTTTTTCTTGGATCTCTACACAATTAGATCCTAGAAGAGATATGAAGTAAAAAAATGATTTTTTCCTCTAAACAAAACCTTTATTAATTTACCAAAAGATTACAAGAAAACCTAAAAATTGAGAATCAACCTCAATACCAAAACCCTTATGTAAAAAATGACTCTCCTAACATACATATTTATAGCTACTACCAACCAATAGAAACATCGAGATATATTTGCGAATATATCTCTCATAATCAGTCAAATAAATAAATATATTTGACCATATATTTATTTAGGGGGAATTAATTTAAAGGACAAAAATTTGTATATTTTTAGCCTCAATGACACAATCTCGATATTTTAACCACAAGGACAAACATTCTCCTAAAAATTAATCATAAGGACAAACATTTTTCCAAAATTATTCATAAGGACAAACATTCTTTCAAAACTACTACCGAACTAAAAAATGATACCTAAAAACTGCTACCGATAACTACAAACTGATACCTAAAAACTGCCACCGATAACTAAAAACTGATACCTAAAGAAAATTGTCCTTTAGGCAAAAATACTGAAGGTCTGTCCTTGAGGCTAAAATGCTGGAAAATTTTGTCCTTCACAATAATTTCCTGTATTTATTTATTTGTTTTCAACAAAAAGAAAATATTTGAGAGAAATATATGCATAAATATCTCTTACTAAGTCAAATACAATACTTTTCATAATTAATTAGTCAACCAACCAAAAAATTAATATATATAAAACAAATATTGTGTTGCATATCTTTAACACTCCACCTCGACTTCACGTGCTCCACCTTTGTTCAAATTTAATCAACCTTCAAACCACCTAGTTATGCATGCTCCCATTGAACACACATATCATCAATAAATCAGATTTCTTGTAATACCACAAAGGTCTCCAAGCAAACTTTGTGGTTTTCCGTTGCATGCTCTACCTTGATTCGGATAAATTTACCACTCCAATTTGAGAACTCACTACATTCTCCACCGTTTTTTCAAGCAATTTGTACATGTTATTGTTTCCCTGTTTTGCACGTAGAACCTCCATATTACTCCTCCAAACCCTTATGACTTCACCTTGAGTTGAAAACTTGCAGCCTTTTTGTTCCAACCATCCCACTAAAGCAAGATTCTTTTTAATTTTTGGGATGTGCCTAACTCCGGTTAGCTTCGTCACTCTTCCATCATATACCTTCAACCTAACCGAACCTATACCTTTAACATGCAAATCCCCACAATCTGCTGATTCCACCTTATCACTTTGCTCTTGTAGTCAATAATTGCTTCCTTTCGATTACGTATGTGAAAAGAAGTGCCTGAATCAATTATCCAATCATTGCTTTTGCCTTTATCCACACATAGGACGTTGTCATAAGAGTTTTCACCAAAGTTTACCTCTTCATCACTACCTTCATCAACCTTGACTTTGTCATCCTCTAATGCTTTCATCCTTTCTTTGTTCGTTTTAAGCTCGTTGTAAAATCTTAACTGGTGACCGGGTTTTTGACAGTAATAGCAGATGAAATCTCTTTCCATGTTCGATTTATTTAAACGTCTTTCCATATTTGGACGAATATTCTTCCTAGCAAGATTGACTTCTTCAAATGGATTTCTACTTTCTCTTTCTTCCTTATCCTTTTCTTCTATTAGGTCCATCCTCCGCACCTTCTCGTTAAGCAAGCTACTAACCACTGACCCCATTGAAACAACTCCATCCGAATTTGAGTTGTTCAGTGCAACCACAAGCGTTTCCCAACTCTCCTGTAATGAACTCATCAACATCAAAGCTTGTGTTTCATCATCCACTTTATAATTCACGGCAGCCAATTGGTTCACAATTGCTTGAAAATCATTAAGATGCTCTCCAGTTGATCCACCTTCCTTAAGCTTTAGATTCACCAATCTTCTCATAAGAAGAGCATTGTTTATTGCAGAGTTCTTTGCATAGATTCCTTCCAATTTCTTCCAGATTGCATAAGCAGATGTTTCATTAGCAACAATATGAAACACCGAATTCTCCAAAAAGCACTGAATAGCCGTTGCTGCCTTCCTATCCAAAGTCTCTCATTTTGCTTCAGATAAATTACTAGGTTTCTCCCCTTTGTTTTCTAATGGTTGGTGTAGATCATTGAGATATAAAAGTCCTCCATCTTTGTCTTCCATAATCCCCAATTTCTCCCATTAAGTTTTTTCACACTTATCTTCTCCATAACCAAACTCTCTTCAAAATATTTGTGTAACTTGGCTCTGATACCAATATGTTAGGATTTTTTTCTAGAATTTCTACATAATTAGATTTTATAAGAGATATAAAGTAAAAAAAACATGATTTTTCCTCCAAACAAAATCTTTATTAATTCACCAAAAGATTACAAGAAAACCTAAAACTTGAGAACCAATCTCAATACCAAAACCCTTATGTACAAAATGACTCTCCTAACATATATATATTTATAGCCACTACCAACCAATAGAAACATTGAGATATATTTGCTAATATATATCTCATAATCAGTCAAATAAATAAATATATTTGACCATATATTTATTTATTTGTTTTCAACAAAAAGAAAATTTTGAGAGAAATATATGCATAAATATCTCTTATTAAGTCAAATCCAATACTTTTCATAATTAATTAGTCAACCAACCAATTAACTAATATATATATATATATATATATAAAATATTATGTCGCATATCTTTAACAGAAGTCTGATATGGTAGAACATATTGAAAGACTTAAACCGTCTATAATAGTATTGATTGAGTATAAGCTTAAAAAAATGTATACACTTTATTAAAAGCTTTATCCATGACTGGCACTATGTTTTCAACTTAAATAATGGAAGCAAGAGCAGGATGATATTAATTTGGGGCCCAAACATTTGAAAGTTAGTAATTTCTCATATGATAAACAATACACGTCATGTCTTAAACATAATAACAAAGGCATGAGTACGATATTCACAAGTATTTACGGTTTATACACCCAACCTCAAATGGAAATTTTTAGGACCACACTCATAAAATGAGAACTGTGTATTTAAAGCGTTTAGCGATTTTATAGTGGTGGAGGTGCAAAAAGTTATAGCAAGGATAAATCAAGGAAATAGCGTTAGGTCTTCAGACTCACAAGAAATTTGATACTCATGCAACAACTTCACACAAAGAGCTAGCAAAGAATATTCAATTCATAGCAAAATAGATAGTCTTCATTAACAGCTCATTTTAGGTATATTTTCCAAATTCTGTTTCCCACGTTTTAAACCACTCCACTAGTGATCATTGTCTTATTCTTATTAATTTAATGGGTAGTAATACGAAGACCAAAAACATGCCATTTAGATTTAATAAGGCATAGATCAACGTTAGTTGGTACAAAGATGTTGTGAATAATGCATGGTCAAGTTCAGTCCACGGTCTACCTCCTTTTATTCTTTTAATGAAATTAAAGCAAGTTAAAATAGATTGAAAGAATGGAATAGCACAGAGCCATTTTTGGGGTTTATGATTCCTAATGCTAATTTCTGAATGATGCCTTTTTTGTAGAAAATTGCTCAACGATATTAAATAAAATTCTTATGTATAAATATTACTTTTCCCAATTTGAAAATATGATTTATGCGAAATACAAAATTTATATTTATAATAATATTAAATCATATGATTTTCTAAACACATTTAACTATATGTTGAATTAAAATATAATTTGTTTACATAAAAACAATCATTTCCAAAATTAGGTTGGCATAAATTTTTGGCTAAATTCATTTCCTTCTCCAAATTGTAACTCGTTAAGAACTGTAACTCTAATCATAAATAAAAATTGTAGCTTTTTTATAAAGAAATTGTAACTTTAAAAATTGCATTAAAAATCTTATTAATTTATATCTAAATTCATTTACTTCTCCAAATTGCATTTAAGACAGTATTCAACACATCTTATTCCAAAAATTTATTGCATTGTATAATTGGTAAACAAAAACCCAAACACATGGCTTAAGGATTGTTGGTTTTATTTTAAAATAGAGAAAACCATTATGTTGTGGTGTTAGAAAAGACTATTGTTCTAAGAGACTAAAAAATATTAATTAAATTCCCCTGCCTGCTTAAAGGCAAACAACAATTACAAGTCAAATGCCAAAGTGTCAATTATTTCAATAAATGTTAAATGAACAATGTAACATTCTTTCTGCAATTACCTAGAATTACTTGATAATTGAAAAAAAGGGTACAACAATTTTGTTGCAAATAACTGTAATCAAAATACTCAAGCATGGTGGTGAGCATTTGGTAAATTTTTATCCTAATAAGGTAAAATATAGCAAATCGAATTAGAACAAGAAAATTGAGACTGAACTGACTAAACCAAATTAATTTTTGGTTAACTAATCTATTGTTCATATTTAGGAATTTTCACTCTTTTTCAAATGATTTAAATAATTATTATACTCAAATGAAATCATCAAATTATAACTAAATCATGTTTATTACATATACAATCATGTTTATTACATATACTATAAGTTCTGCAAATAATTCGATATCTAATTTTATATACATGTTACACTGTCTAAGCAACCAATGGAAAACACCATATTTTCATGTTAAATTTTGTACCAAAATCATTCAATTTGGTGATTAAGTTATTTTAGAAACGATAGAAATGATAGAAACTGAGTTATAAAAAATACTTGGGTTCAGTTTGTTAATTTGGTTCTAATTAGATAATGCTCACCCCTAGGACTCAAGCAAAGAAATTAGTGTGATCCAAACCTATAATACAAGATAGTGGGTGAGGTTTATAATTATTTTGAAGCAGTTGGCCAACATGTTGTGCATTTTCAATATCTAAATGAACTACCACAAATGAACTGGGAAATATTAAAAGTGATTTAGCAACTAAAAGTGTCAAAAGAGTGCAATTCCTCATATTAGTTATTAGTGTATTAAGTTAACTTAAGCGTACGACTTTTGAAACATGCATTTTTAGGACTTTTATAAATAGTGGATATAATAGATAGATCTTTAATCTAAAAAAAGCTTTTGAGAAAAATATTCGTGTGGACATGTGGTTGCTAATGATGATGAGCGGTTGACCCAATGACAGAGATCGAACGAGACTCGTCAAGGTATCCGAGTTATGAACGTTTCTCAAGTTCAATAGGTAGTCACCACCTTCGCAAATGATTTGATAGCTCCAATCATTGCTTGCGTGGAAAGCCACCCAAATGGTCGAATCTGGCTACCCATTTTAGGGTTTTGGTTGATTGCTTTTCTTTATTGGAACTAAAATTATTAGGGGATTTGTAGATTCTATCGGAGTCGGTTAAACAACTAGACAATCTATTGGCACCTTCGTCAATTAATTCAACTCCAACCGACCGACTAAGGAAATATTTAGTCATGAAAGCCAGAAATAAGAAAGAGATTCTTCGAGTAGTACCTTCAATGCATAAAAAGTGATTAGGCAAACTGCATTTCATTTTGGATTCGTTCCATTAGTTCATTGAAATGAGCGAACTAATCATTATTCATGAAATCATGGGCTTCCGAAACTACAAGAGTATACCATTGCAATAAGAGCACCCCTTGAGGCAGCATTGATTTCCTGTCCAAACCCTAATTGGTCATGTATCAGCAGACGATATATATATATGGGGATATACTGCATTGCCACTCAAAATCAAGGTCTTGGGATTAGACTTGCCAATCGATTCATAACTTTTCTAGCACAACCAATATATATTCGATCCCTCTTTACTTATAGGAATACATCTTGGATCTGTTAATTATGTTATGGTAGAAGTTCCACTCACGGCAATCTGATTGAATTGGGGGAATCTGTAGGTATAATTGCGGGCAATCAATTGGGGAACCGGGGACTTAACTAACATGGGTGGAGTATTCACAGGCGGTAGAACTTTTTTGCAAAGTAGATGATTTAGGGTTTAAGGTTAGGGTTCTTAGCGTGTGTGCGCCGCAGCATATGACGTCTATTGCTCTGCTTCCAACATGTGTTGCGCCGCTACTTTAAATTTTACTTTTCTTTCTTCACATTCCTTTTTTTCTTAATTTTCTCCTTTCTAGCTTTGAGTGATGAAAATCTATTCCCCTTTTATTATTGATACCTCTTGTGTGGGTATAGTCTGCACTGGGCCTAAATCGCTCTTGGAATAAAGGTAGCACAAGCATATAAGATACGATATACAAGTTGAGAAGTGAAAACAATGTTTTGTACTTGAAAATGTTATAGGATCACACTGATTTAAGAGTGGTCCAGGAGTATAAAAATAGTCCCTTTTATCTTGAAAGACCTATTCATAGTCATACTACTGAAATGTTAAAAAAATATAATTAGATGGCTAAATGAAGGAGATCGATGTTCAAAAAGTTTCCATGCACATATATGACTACAACCAAAAGAAAAAAAGATATAAAGCAAATTATAGATCAAAAAGGCATATTAGTAATAGATTTAAATTAGCAAACCAAGGCTATCAATTATTACACTAATCTATACAATACTGACAACATACACAACAATTTTCCATACCTTGTCTGTAAAATGGTCTTGACTGATCAAGCAAAATTGAAATTGGACACAAAATTTACTTTTGAAGAAAATAAGCATGCAACATTTCGACTTGACAATAATAGTAGTCCAACCCTAGATGATTTCAGGGCTAAGTTCTTCAAAATTCACTAGAATATGATTAATGGAGTTCTTATACTGGCTATAGAAGGAATTTTGTCAAGTGAACAATTCATCAGCAAACTAAATCACACTTTCTTCACATTAGTGCCCAAAAATGAAAATCCCCACATCATATCATACTACAGACTATTTCCTATTGAATTATAGTATAAAAATCATCTTAAAAAACATTTGTAATAGAATCAAGAAATATATGAATGAATTGAGTTCTTATAATCAAAATACCTATATTTTAGAAATATCAGTGAAAATTCTCTGCTAACTTACGAGACGGTTATAATTTTCAATAGAAAGGATTCTAACGATCTATGCCTTAAAGTTGATTTGCAAAAAGCATACGATAAACTAAGTAGAGAATTTATATGTCATATGCTATCTTTGATAGGGTTTCCTCATAAACTAGTCTCCCTAATATATAAGTGTATTTCCAGCCCTACCTTTTCTATATTGATCAATGGGTCTCCATGTTGATATATGGAAAGTAGTAGAGGATTTAGGGAAGGGGATCTCCTATCACCTTATTTATTTGCCTAATGGAATATTTGTTTATCTTATTCGAAATTTAGCACTTAGAAGGAAACCTATCCCCTATCTACAAATATAGCCCAGTCATTAATCATCTATTATATGTAGATTATCTCCAAGTTTTTGCGAAAGCTATAGTAGAAATTGGAACCTTAATTAAACATATTATGCACAAGTTAGAAGAACACATGGGCTTAGTAAAGAATGACCAAAAATCCAAGCTTTCCTTCAGGAAACGAGCTAATTTTAAAACCGTAACTACTAGTGGAAATTTCGAAATCTGCTTGATGTGTACCTGGGAATTCCACTTAGTAGTACTTCATTAAGAAGAAATGACTATAATATGCTTATTGACAAATTCAAGCATGAGTTGAGTGGATGGAGTGAAAACTACCGACTAATAGTGGTAAAAATAGGGCAAATTAAAATAGTAATCCAATATATAGTAGTGTTCTGGATGTAAATACGTCAAATGCCCAAAAATGTACTAAATCACATTGAAAGTGTTTGCGCTAACTTTTTATTGCAAGGCAGAAAGCATTTTGTTATCTGGCCTTTTGACCCGGCTATATTCGGATTGATTGGATAAGTTAGACTTGATGATAGACAAGGCAAACAGCCCAGAGAGGTGATCACAGAGACCAGAGATCAAGCCCAGACAATAGTTTGAAGCAACGATCAAGCGAAGCCGAGAGAAAGAATCTACAGAACATTCTAAGTATGGACTAGTGCTTCCCATAGGCAGGGGATCAGATCGGATCACTATGGCTATGAACATCATTAATAAACAATTCAACTCAATGGGAATCGATTGATATCTCTAAAAACATAAAGCCAACTATGCAAACAACTCTGGAAACATGAAGCTAGCATGTAGGGGGACCTAACATGGTGATCACATGGTGCCATGTGGCAGGAAAGATCGATCGTCCTCGATCGTTCTATGTTGGCAATTGGACCTCGAAATTTTCTAGGTGACCTCGTCTACATCTGGAGATTCCGCGGTGGATTTTCAGGAAGATATTCAATCATCTACGCTTATAAATACTAGATTCATAGCTCATTTGAAGGTGCTTTACACTATTATTTTGCTTGTACTTTATTGTAACCACGGATTCTGATTCGATCCCTCTTGTACTCAGAAATTCAAGTGATTAGTAAACCTATTTTATCAAAGTGGACGTAGGCATTCAACATCAAAGCACTATAAATCCGTTTGTCGTTGTTTTTTACTTGTTCCCTCTGTTTTAATTTTGATTTCTTCATTTGTTCTTTAGATATAATCTATTAGATGTTTGTGCCAACTTTTGGTGCAAACATTTTGGTACTTTCACTGAGAATGAATTCTCAGCCTGATTGGATCTCATCATCTATTGGTGGATTCCCATACCCGCGAGATAGATCCAGATTTCTACCAACAAGTTTCCGTTTCTACTCATATTTAAAGAAGATCTAAAAGGAAGCTATTAGCCATGGCTAAAGTAAAGTCTATTATCTCTCATGCTGTTGAAGGCAGTGACGATGCTAGTGTTCAACAAGTTTGTTTACACCAAAAATTGGCACAAACACCCAATAGAGATTTTAAAGGAATAAATGAAGAATAATAAATGTAAATAGAGAGAATATAGCAGTAAAATAATCAGAAACAAGCTAATAACAGAGACGTAGCAATTTATAGTGGTTCGACGTTGTTTGCCTACGTCCACTTTGAAGAGATAGCTTTATTAATCATTTTTTAAACCGAGTACAATAGGGACTAGAGTAGAACCCTTAATAACAAAAGAGTACAAAGCAACAAGCAACATAAAGATGTAATGTCCCTATCAAGCATGATCCAGGCCCCGGGAGAATCGCTGAAAGACTATTTGTAGGGATTTCATACAGCCGTCATAGAAGTTAGTAATCCGAATGACCATTCAATATTAATGGCGGTAACAAGATGGATTGATCCAGAATCTGACTTTAGCGATTGGTGAGCTGGCAAACCACCCGCGACGTTGGAGCATTTATGTACAAAAACAGCTCAGTATTTAAAGAAAGAGGAAGCTAGATGCTCCATGAAGAAGAATGTTGTAGGATCGAGTGGATAGGCAGTTCAGAGTAACATTGTACCGAAACATCCAAGGAGTGTTCCGGAAAAGTTCAAGTAAATGACCAAAATAAACTAAATCAGCGAAAGAAAGGCAGTGATAGGAACCGCGAACGAAAGAGGGATTCTGGAAGAGGAAAGTCAAGGATTCCATTGTATGATACCTACACACTACCGAATATATTTCTAGAGAACATCTACTTGTCTATATGCAATACAATGCAGTATAGGAAGTCACCTGAAGGAATCGATGGAGAAACAAAAGCAGACTGGAAAATATTGTCGGTTCAATAAATGCTATGGTCATAACATGAAAGAATGTAGGAATCTCTAGGATGTTATCGAGAAACTGGTTCGGGAAAGAAAATAACAGCAGTTTGTTAAAGCCTCGTAGGATGGCGGGCAGGCGACATCCGACCCCAACCAAGGACTAGCGCCACACACGGCTGAGGAGCCTGCACGGACTGGTGGAAGATTAGTTACTAATACAATAGTCGGAGGACCACATCCAGCTGATAAGAGCTAGCACGAGATAGAGCAGCTATGCTAGCGCGATCAGGCATATGAATTTTGAGTGTTGTAAAAATATAGAAGATGGTGCTCCGGCCAATCGACAATTATAATGGCAGATGGCATTGTATACAAAAACAAAGATGTGGATAAGGTAAAGGCACCGACGATCGACCCAATGATCATTTCGGCCATGATCGGCCCCGCCTTAGTGAGGAAGATCTTGATTGACTGTGGTAGTTCCGTAAATATTATTCTCAAAAAGGCTTACGATCAGATGAGGATGGAAGCCAAGGACTTGAAACCATCTAAAGCCCACATCCATGGCTTTAATGGTTCCACGACCGAAGCTGTTGATTATATTGAATTTCCCATGGAGTTGGAAGAAGGCAACCGCACGAGAGTGTGGATGTTGCCATTTGTTGTGCTGGATGTGGACTCTCCATATAATGTTTTTCTGGCTCAATCGACCCTTGCTGAATTCCGGGCAGCCATTGCCCCTTGGAGTCTTACCTTAAAATTCCCAACCGACAATGGCGTGGGAGTTGTGCATGGAGATCAGGCGACCAGATGTACCTGCTATGTGGCTGAGTTGTGGGATGCTCATCAGAACAAGAAAGGTAAGGGTGTGGACAAGTCTCTCTGCATTCAAGCCACCGAAGATTGACAACTAACACTTGGTCCTTGGTTTAAGAGCCACAGTCGGTTCTATAAAGGGATAAATCCAAGGGATGATGAGGACGAGCCCAAAGAAACCAAGGCTGCATCGACTAAGCTGACGATTGACATCACGGTCAACCACGATGACCCACCTGGGTCAGCTCATCTCTCCGATGATGAAGGAACTTGCTAGTTTTCTCCGAGTGGATCTTGATGTGTTCACTTGGACCTAGTCTGACATGTGTGGGATCTCACCTGCTATTGCGAGCCATGCATTAAATATGAACCCGAGGCATGTCCCGGTGAAACAGAAAAGGTGTGGTATGGATCCGTAGAGATCTGCCACCCTGAAAGAGGAGGTGGATAGACTCTAAAGTAAGTGGTTTATCCACGATCCCCTCTACCCTAAATGGGTATCCAATCCTGTACTTGTGAGAAAGACAAATGGAAAATGCCGAATGTGCGTTGACTATTCGGACTTAAAAAGCGCTTGTCCAAAAGACAGTTTTCCCCTTCCAAGGATCGACTAGTTGGTGGACTCAACCGTCGAACAAAGTTTTTATCTTTCATGGATGCATACTCCGAATATAATCAAATCCCGATGAACATCCCCGACCAGGAGCACATCAGCTTTATTACCGACATGAGATTGTATTTCTATATGTCAATGCCATTTGGATTGAAGAATGCTGGAGCAACTTATCAGCGCTTGGTCAATCAAATGGTTAAAGATTAGATTGGAAAGATGATGGAGATATATTGGATGATATGCTTGTGAAGTCATTATGATCAAGTGACCACATTAGAGACTTAGCCGAGTGTTTGATATCCTTCGATATTACAAAATGAAAATCAATCCTCTAAAATGTTCTTTTGGCGTGGCATCAGGAAATTTATGGGTTTCATTGTCAATGCTAGCGGAATCGAAGCTAATCCTAAGAAGATTCGAGCAATTCACAACATCCAAGCGCCAAAGACCATCAAACTGGTACAGAACATAAATGGGAAGGTTGACGCCTTAAGCCGGTTTATTTCCAGAGCCCCTGATAAATGTATACCTTTCTTCGGCCTGATAAGAAGACGGGAGAGGAACTTTGAATGGACATAGGAGTGTGAGGTGCATTCCAAGCTTTGGTGAACCACTTGGAGAGGCCTCCCATCTTGTCAAAGCCAATGGATCATGAAGACTTGTATACCTACTTGTCGTGTCGGTACACGCTATATATGCCACACTGCTCCACGAGGAGAATCAGATCCAGAGACCGGTCTATTATGTTAGCAAGCGCTTAACAGGAGCTAAAAGGAACTATTCGAAGATAGAGAAATTGGCATATTGCTTTTGATTGCTTCACGAAAGCTCCACCTATATTTTCAGGCTTATCCATCAACGTTTACACTGATCAGCCGTTAAGACAAGTCTTACAGCAACCCAAGACGTCTAGAAGGTTACGGAAGTGGAACATCGAACTGAGAAAATTCAACATCACCTATCTCCCTTAGAGAGCCATAAAGGGATAGACACTGGCAGACTTTATAGTAGAATTCACTGTATAGAATGATCTCCTAGAGAGCGGTGGAGCCCCTACCATTTGATGGAAAATGTATGCCGATGGAGCATCCAATGATCGTTGTTCTGGAGTCGGAGTCATGCTAGTAACTCTAGATGATCAATCGATTTGCTATGCTTTGAAGCTTGACTTCCCTGCACCAAACAACGAAGTTGAGTATGAAGCTCTGATTGCTGGACTCAAACTTGCCATAGAAATAGGAATAAAATCTCTTGAAATCTTTTGTGATTCCCAGTTGGTGGTATACCAAGTCAAGGGAGATTACCAGGCTAAAGGACAATGACTTGCTCCGTACTTTATCTGAGTCCAAGAGTTATTGACCGACTTTAGGTATTATGATATCATGTACATTCCTCGGGATCAAAACAAAGAGGCCGACTCAATGGAAAAGTTTGCTAGCACTGGGGACGCACAACAAATGAGCTTGGTTCCAATCGAAGTACTAGACGCTCTGAGCATAAACTAGATGGAAATCGACTGCGTACTAGAGATGGAGCCTGAGAAGGAGTAGTGGATGACTCTGATTAAAGATTATTTGCTATAGGGAGTTCTTTCCGAATGGAGGAATGAAAGACGACAAATCATATGCAAAGCTTCACAATATATCATTTAGGAAGGAGTCATGTACAGAAAGGGTTTTTCCATTTCCTTGCTCCGATGTATCAATCATGATGAAATAAAACAAGTCCTAAAGGAAGTTCATAAAGGGGAATGTGGCGATCACACTAGGGAGCAAGCCCTAGTGAAGAAAATACTCCGGTATGGGTATTTGTGGCCAACTGTCAACCGAGATGCTGCAAATTACACTAAGCGATGCAACAAATGCCAGATGTATATAAAAGTTATGAGAGCTCTACCAACGGAAATTACACAGATGGACAGTCCATGGCTGTTTGCCACATGGGGCATAGACACTATTAGTTCCTTACCAATCTCTAAAGGTGGTGCGAAGTATGCCACTGTAGCAGTTGATTACTTCACCAAATAGGCCAAAGCAGAACCTTTAACCACGATCACGACGAAGAAAGTAATCAACTTCATTGTCCGGAACAACATTTGTCGTTTTGGCCTCCCACAAACCTTTGTAACTGATAATGGAACCCAATTCGACAGCACTGAATTCAAAGACTTCTGTAGTTGACATCATATTGGAAAGAAATTTGCGGTAGTTGCTTACCCTCAAGCAAATGGACAAGTTAATGCTGTGAAAAAAATCATAAAGTCCATTTTGAAGAAACGTTTGTAAAAGGCTAGAACAAATGGGTGGATGAACTCCCAATAGCAATATAGGCTTACAGAACCACCCACAAGTCCAAGACTAGCAATACTCCATTCGCTCTTGCTTACGGCTTTGAAGCCGTCAATCCTGTTAAATTCGAAGTCCTTTCTCATCGAGTGACCTACTACGACCCGAGAATGAACAGAGATTTCCTCTTAGAATCTCTAGACTTGATAGATGAGAAGCGTGAAGACGCTGATTTGAGGGCAACTGCACATCAATATCGAGTCGCCCAATACTACAACACTAAAGTCCGACCTAAGACCTTTGAAATTGGTGATCTCACCTTGAAACATGTTTTTCCTGTCTCGTTACACATGAATCCTACTTGGGAGGGACCGTATGTCATTGAACAAAGGCTTGGAGAAGGAACTTTCAAGCTAGCGACTGTTGATGGCGTCACACTCCCAAGGGCGTGGAATAGCGGGCATTTACGACGCTATTTCACTTAATTTATTTCTTTTTCATTCAGTTGTATTTAATTTCCAAATTTGCTTTAGCATTTGATTTTCCAGATATGTAATAAGACAAATTATGTCATTTCTTTCCACTTGGCAAATAAAATTTGAGATTTCCTTCATATCTGTGATTGTTGTAGCAGTACATATTAGTTAAGATACCCGACTAACTAATACCGACATGTCTGAGCGGATTCCTAAAGTTTGGAGCCAACTGACTAAACAAGTTCACAATTGGACTAAACAAGTTCACAATTGGACTAAACAAAATGAATGTGGTCCGATCGTTCATTCGATGATTCTTGCTCACAACTCGATGGGCGGAGTACCTAATGAGAAATGGATGTGACTTTACCATCCGATAATCAAATTAATCCCATCAAGCAATGGGACAGACGTGAACCAAAAAACGATTGTAACACGACCGATCGCTCTCCAAGTTAAACCCTAAGCTTGGGGGCAAGTCAATCAATCAAGGAAAATTTGGTTCGACTATTTTCTAAAATAACTCAAAGTCTCCAAAGCATGGGACCAGAGTATAAACACAAATTGAGTGCGATCTGACCATCCGCCAATGAACTCTTATCCCCAAAGTGCGAAAATGAGTATATACAAATAGATGAGTGCGAATCGACCACTCACTATTCCATTAACTCCGATCTGAAATCGACAGGAGGAGTATAAATTCGCTAAAGATGGAATTCGACCATCCACTATCTAACACCTTTAACCGGTAACTGGGGGCACGAGTATAATCACTTAAACCGCTGAATCTGACAGCAAAACACTAAGGCCTCGACCATATGGAGCCTTGGGATAAAGTTAACTGATTATTATCTAAATCAATGAGCAACGAATTACAAGTACATTGAATGGAAAATGTAATAGCTCAACCACTTAAGAAAATTCACACAAAAGTTCGAAAAAAGTAAAAGAACTTTATCTACATAAGCTTGGAAAGTCATGTACAAGTACTCACAGCAAAAGGATCAAAAAACAGGGGCCAATCCCATACAAATTCGGCCAACAAAACCCAAAAGGCTTGGGAGCATAAGTGCACGCAAAAAACTCTTCCTTCTTGGCTTCCTCCTCTTCTTCTTAGAATTAAGGGAGATTTCACTCAAACTTTCCCCACTCCTCTTCTCTCCTCTCTTCTCGCTTTCTTGGCCTTTCACCGTAGTAGTCTGGGTTGACCTAGTAGGTGCATCTTGAGTAGGTTCTGGCTGAGAGCAGAAGCATCCATAGGTTCTCTATGAAAAACGATGGAGATGGTAATGGAACGATCTCCATTTTCTCTTCTTGAATTTCGTCTCAAGGGAAATGTCCGCCCCATGTTTCTATGCCATTTCTTGCATAGAGGGGCCTGAAAAGGATTGGGAAGCTCCAATAACCACAAATTCATCATCAACAGGAATCTCTTGACGCGGATCGCTTTCTTCCTTCAACAAAGCGTCCACCAAGTGCTCGTCGATCACAAAAGCTTTTTCTTTTGGGACATCTTGGGTTGTTGCCGAAGCTTTGATAGCAGCGGACTCCATCGTAGGCACCTGAGGCCCTTGTTGAGATTCTTGAGGAAGAGGTGGAACTACAGCCGGTAGATCTAAAGCTGGGGAAACATAATTAAAGAGATTAGATATATCGACCGGGGACACTCCAGTTCTAAAGGACATGTGAGTTTAATGTAATTCCTTCTCCAGATTGGTCCCCCATGTGAGCCGGAGTGCCACTGGAACCTCTTCCCATAATTGGAGAGAGCCCACTAGATGTAGCAATATGCGGCTTCTCTGGATTGTAACAAGGCTCGATAGAAGAATCGACAACAGTGCTGGGAATAGCTTGGGTCATCAGATTCTGGTCTTCTGCGACATTATGTGACACGAACCTGGAACCTTCACTAGCTTAATGTTGAGAGGTTGTGGCGTGCTCTTATTAGAGTATAAGTCGGGTTTCATATGGAACCTTGGGTTCGTCACCCAATAGAATTTTGCCTTTCAGCCTGATCGGATCGATTTTTTTAGGTTCCAAGCGCCTTTTTCTCTTCCTGAACAAGATGCTCCCAAGTACGTATAGGATGGTAAGAGTAGTCACCTCGGAGCCACTTCATGTTTCAATGCTTAAGGACGTTGGCGTTGTAAAGAATAAGCGATAGATCTAGTTCTTCCATAACCTCCTCCCTAGCCTTTTCTTTCGCGGCCTCCACTTCTCGTTTATTAAAGGCATCAATGTCTTTAGCCTTTTAAACATATGCTTCTCTTACAAGCCTAACGGTAACCAATTCATCATAGGCATCTTGGTCGATTTTCAGCGTTTCGTCTTTATCTTTGGATTCGCGCTCAAACTTGGTTTTGTACCAAGCTGCGCTTCTTTGGGCCGCATCCCTTTCTAACATTAGTTTATGGTTTCGATGATGAAGCGCTTCAATCTTGACCAAGTGCCTGGCCTTCTCATCCTCGAGTGCCTCAATGGTCGATTCTACTTTTTCTCGGCTTTTTCCTATGAGCTCCTTGAAGATTCTAACTCATTTGTTAGAGATGATCTGCTTGTCCTGGGCTTCTTGGCATTTCAACTTCTCAATCCCTACTGCTCTCTCCCAAGATACATTAGAAATCCTCTCCACCACTCTCATCCACTCATTATGCTACTTGTGGATATCATTCACACAATCCATAATCATTTGCTGGACTTTCTGAGGAACTTTCTTAAGATAAGGTACAAAGAAAAATCCATTAAGACATACATTTGGAAAATCTAACTTAAGTTGGGCCATACGAGCGGTGGCATCGACTTGTTGAGCTTAAGTGAAAATTTGGGTGTTAGTGCTTTATTTTCTTTGCCTTTATTGGAGAACATTATGATCACTATGACATCGATGACCGCTGGGTCATTGAGGATAAGATGGAACAACGGACTGTGGAGAAATTGAAGTGGGAGAGGAACCACTATAGGTGTAGATTAGAGGAACATCGTTGCGGCGATCTTGTTTCCTTTTAGAACTTTAGGAGGAGGAGATCTAGATTTGGATCGATGTTTATCATGGGAAGACTTGTCTCTGTCACCTCTATTCTGGTAATTCCAATCTCGGCTGGAACGATAGCTAGGGTCGTATTCACGATCATTACCTTGGTGGTATGGGCCCGGACGAGAACCTGGAATCCGGCGTGATATTTTCTGTAGAGACAGAAACATGTGCTTCTTTCTCACCATTGTTTTTGCAAAGAAAAACAAAGAATGAATCATCTCTAAGTATTGGAGGACACGAGATAAGTGCAATGCAATACTATGAATTGCATGCAAATGTGCATGTCCTTGTCTCTACCCAACGGACTAGTTATTAAAGCTTTATTGGCGGGAGTAACCTCTCCACTAGTGGTAGACGAGATTCCAGCCCCAACTCTGGAAGGAGATTCTGATCCGCCGATGCTCATGTCCGTAAAATGAAAGGCATCAACGTCATCCAGTATCAGATGTTTAGATAAAACCTAAAATGATTCGTTTGAGTGTTCTAAAGGTTGAGAAACGGATTGATCCGGAATAACCTGAGGGGTGATGGATAACATCGACTGTTTGAAGAGGAGGCTCTTAGGGAACCTACAAACGAGCTTCTTCCCTTTTCCTTTTTCGAGAGCGGGGGGCTGTGAGGTTTGCGAGGGTCCGACCACAGCCCCGAAACTAGAACCCTTATCATCGCCACTGAGGTCGTCACCCTCATCTCCTGGTGCATTTTTATCGATAGCTTCCTATGCCCCTCAACTTGGGGCATGACAGGATCAACTTGATGGGCTTTATCATCATCCCCATCCCGCTGCTCTGTCACTATAAATCCAGCAGTGACCAGTAGCCTTATGTTATGATCCTCTTCCATCAGGCAGTAGGTAATGAGGCATTCATCGGTAAGGAGATTCTCAATGTCTCTATCTTCTGATGGAACCCTTTTGAGCACCAAGACCGCGTTTGTGTATTGTTTTCCATTGAGTCGTGAATAAGAACCTGCACAAACCAGAAAAGTTGTTTAATTCAGGATACGACCTGAATACAAGCACTCAAGAAATTATGTGAAGAGTAATACTTACATCCTTCTAACCACCTCTGGCAAAGCCGAGCGGGCAGGGAATATAGAACCACTCGCTTTTGAAAGCGCTCAAGTACTAGTCAATATTTGGCACTTCTTAGCTGAATCGAGAAATGTGAACGAAAGGCTTCTTTTCATCGCTTAAAGGTGAAAAGAAATCGAATATCTTTAGTAGTTCGACGACGAAATAAAAACTCCATGAATGCCATATAGGTACAGTTAAGCAACGCATAGCCGTTTGATTGTAGTTGTGTCGGCGTTAACTTCATATGATGTAGTATCTCTCGGATAAATGAATTGAAGGGTGGGACACATCCTGCCCAACACATGAACTTGTTGTATGCATTGAACACCTCAGGGAGCATATGAGCTCTATTATTCCGAGTCAGAACCCGCACGTCGTCGAACGAAATCCTATGTATGGCACAAATTCTACAAAGAGAGGCTTCATTACTTTTCGAAGACATAGAATCCTCCAGATCTTCAAAAAATATCACGTTTTCTAGAGTGTCGGGAGCAGGGTCTATTATTTCTGCTGGAATGACGGGAGTGACATGGAAAAGGTTGAGTAATGGACAAGAACTTTCTGGTTTTTTAGCTTGATGTCCGGGGGAGAGTCTATTAGAAGCAGTTGTGGAGCTGGATTCGGCGCTTATACTATTGTGTTGTGAAGGCTGTCCAGTAGATATGGCAGCTAAACGCCTCGAGCGTTTTGAACCCATGACTACTAAACTTAGTAGATAACCATCATTAGAAAAAATAACCTGTTTCCCCCATGCAAAGTGTGTGCTAGTACAGAATGCTGCAGTGGCGTAGAATGCAGTGAAAAATAGTTCAAAATTAAAGACTACAATTGTGACGAGACTCTGGGGTTCGATCGGAGTGACCGTCATTGCTGATCGTCTCAACCGATGCTCTACGTCACTGGCTAAGGATTCAGTCTAAGCATTGGGATTAGTTGTTGGCAAGTTGAAGTTCGAATTGTGCATTCAGAAGTGGATGAGCTTCAAAAAAAATTTCCAAGGCATAGGCAACAAATATAAATATGTAGGGGATTAGTCAAGTTTGTTCCATAATTCGATTGTCATATACATCTGAATATGCAGTCCATTTCATATGCAAGTCATATACATCCATTCAAGCGTTAAAGATCGAAGCTCATTACTAAGTTCAAATTAAGATTTGAAGGTTTAAGTGTGTTCATCAAAGTTAATCCAACAACCGATCCAAAATGATGCTATGATAGATCTATCCCAATGCGCATGACCGACCTATTTAAAAAATCTCAACTTCCAATAATCGATCGTTTCTATACAATCATTTCACAATCGATTGTTCTAGCAACTCCAATCGATAATTATCCCATATTGATCGTCGCGATCGGTACGACATTTGACTCCGGTTCCACACTTCACTTCAATTCAAATCTCTTACCACCGATCCAAAAAATGATCGACCAAAACTCTACCAGTGTTTGTACCAAAATTGGGCACAACACTCTTCGGAAGGGTTTGAAGAGATAAAAATGAAGAAATTAAATGGAAAAGAGGATTATCTAACAAACACTTCAAAAAATAAATAAGAAAGTACGTAGAAACACAGAAATTTAGAGTGGTTCGACGTATCGCCTACGTCCACTATGAAATTGATGATTTTATTGATGTTTTCTTTACGATTACAACTGATTACAGTGAATTAGAGTGATGAAATTCCAGCACAACAGCAGCCTTGTAGCGCAAAAATGTTTTCGGCAGAGTCTGGATGTCAGAGAGCCAAAAAGATCCTTTTTCTATAGGCTTTGGGGTGCTATTTATAGGCGTAGGATGCAAATATCTTGCTCAGATCTCCAAAGACCTCTTCTGGCATGTGGGTGGGCCCACGCGATCGATCCCAGACGATTTCGACTCGATCGGTGATCGATAAGAATGAATTTTGTATCGATCAAGATTTGACCCAATCGAGTCGAAACTTGGCATGAACATTCCTTAGGTCGTACGTAAGCTCCTGTGAAAATTTTATAGCATTTGGACTTGTGGATCGCAAGTTATGATCGATACGAGTTAGAGTTTTCGGTAGGCTGTTCAGTTCGTATTGATCATCTCTTCGAATCGATCACTTCGAATCGATACTGCGCACGTGATGCCAGTTGACGTGGTGCTTGCTTTGCGGACCACTCCACTTTCGATGCCGAGTTGGCCGAGTCTTCCCAAGTCTCCAGCCTTGTTCGTATCGATTTGACTGGGTCTTGTTCGTATCGATCGCAGTCGCTTCGTTCGTATCGATGGAAACGGCTGGATACCAAGAACTTGACTGGAAACCTCAGATAGTTTTTCCCGAAAACCGGTTATACGCAGGTTCGCTATGGATATCATGAATTTTGTCCGAGTCCGAATCAAGCTACAATTAACAAGGCATGACAAGCGAAGCAATAAAAGCCAACGTTTCGATTTCAAGTCAATCGGAGTTTGTGTGCTCAAGATATGATCGATGCAAATAAGAAGAATCAACTTCACTTCGCATCCATCAGGCTCGAATCGATCCGAGGTGGCCTCATTTGTAACCATCATGTTCGAATCCATCAACAGTCACCTTGTTCGTATCCATAAAGCAGCCAGGGAAATCTGACTTCGTGTCGATCCATTTTCGAATCGATCATAGGCGCGCTATCTCGTATCGATCAAGAGAACTGCATTGTTCGCATCCATCAACCAAAGGGCTTTCTTCGTATCGATGCCCCATCGATTCTTCGTATCCATCCATCGATATCATCTCACATCCATCTGTTGGTATCCGTCATATTAACATTTGTTCGTATCCATCAAGTTGGAACGACTTCGATCGATACGAACAAGACCACACAATCGATACGAACAGAGCCGCGACACTCGATACGATCAATGCAACAGCGATCGAGTCGAACAGACCAGTGACACTCGATATGAAATGAGCTGTTTCCCTCGATACGAACGAAGCGACTGCGATCGATACGAACAAGACCCAGTCAAATCGATACGAGCAAGGCGAGAGACTTGGGAAGACTTAGCAAACTCGGCATCGAAAGTGGAGCGGTCCGCAAAGCAAGCACCATGTCAACTGGCATCATGTGCGCAGTATCGATTCGAAGCGATCGGTTCGAAGAGATGATCGATACGAACTGAACAGCCTACCATAAACTCTAACTCGCATCGATCATAACTTGCGATCCACAAGTCCAAATGCTATAAAATTTTCATAGGATCTTACGTACGACCTAAGGAATGTTCATGCCAAGTTTCGACTCGATTGGGTCAAATCTTGATCGATACGAAATTCATTCGTATCGATCACAGATCGAGTCGAAATTGCCTGGGATCGATCGCGTGGGCCCACCCACTTGCCAATAGAGGTCTTCCAAGATCTGAGCGAGATATTTGCATCCTACGCCTATAAATAGCACCCCAAAGCCTACAGAAAAAGGATTTTTTTGGCTCTCTAACGTCCAGACTCTACCAAAAACATTTTTGTGCTACAAGGTTGCTGTTGTACTCGAATTTCATCACTCTAATTCACTGTAATCCGCTATAATCAGCTGTAATCGTCAAGAAAACATCAATAAAATCATCAATTTCATAGTGGACGTAGGTGATACGTCGAACCACTCTAAATTTCTGTGTTTCTACGTACTTTCTTATTTGTTTTTTGAAGTGTTTGTTAGATAATCCTCTTTTTCCATTTAATTTCTTCATTTTTATCTCTTCAAACCCTTCCGAAGAGTGTTGTTCCCAATTTTGGTACAAACACTTTGGTGCTTTCACTGGGAAAAACCAGTTTTTTCCTTTTGCTCATTGGATCTACTGCCGATACCGGATTGCAAACATCCAAGGAGAAGATCCAGATCTCAATTTCAAATGTTCTTTCATCCTATTCAGATTTGCTACAAGTATAGGAGAGAGCTTCATCATCCACCATGGTTAACATAAGGACCACTTCCACAGCTGCAGATCCTGAAGGACGGGACAGACAGAATCTCGTACAACTGCCTCTAACTGATCAAAATGTCACCGGACCGTCAGATCCGCATGGCCCTGTCACCAGAGAATAATTTCAGATATTGATGCAGGAATTGACTCAGAGCCACCAACAGCTCACTCAACAGCTCCGTGCTAATGCGGAACTAACTAACCAACTGAACAGTCAGCGACGAAGGAGATCTAGGAGGGATCAAGCTACCTATTCTTCCATCGAGAGTTCAGCCTCTTCCGATTATCATCACAGATCCACACGCCCACGGCTAGATGGGAGTTACACACAGGCCACTGGGCATCAACACACCTTTAATGTTGGGTAACTGAGAATTGGCCCATCAACCAGCCGTCAAACTGGACCCTCCCCCCGAGGAGGCGCTACTCTACATCATGTTACTGATAACCGTACCATAACAGCCATTGATTTAGATGCCGAGATCTGAAATCGAACAGATCCGAACCATCACCAGGGTGAACACCACCCTAAGCCTTACGTCCCCGAGGACATAGAGCCAAGGAGGCGAGACACGGACCGTCGACAGCGATCGACCCCTCCTCGCATTGTGGAACCCGACCACACCTTGGCCCAGCCTGCTCAAAATGCCCAGATGCCCGATCTGTCAGCAATGATCCGTCAGATGATCTGTGAAAGTCAAGAGCTTAGCAATGATGACTTGGGAATCTCCCGTAGTCATACTCCTTTTACTTATGAGATACTTTATGCTGAACCACCTCGGCGATTTAGGATGCCGACTTTACCCATTTATGAAGGGAACTCTAACCCTAATCAGCATATTCTGGAGTACGAATGGTTGATGAACGTTGCACGATCTGATGATGCAGTCAAGTGCCGAAGCTTCCCGATTTCACTGGGGGCATAGCGACTATGTGGTTTACCCGACTGCCACCTCGATCTATCTTATGCTTTGATCTGTTGGTAACAAAATTTATTGAGCAATTTCGTATGCATGTCGCGAGACCGAAGGATGTTAACACTTTATCTAGTGTCACTCAAGCTCCTGGAGAGACACTCAAGCGTTATTTAGAGAGATTTCATGCTGCATGTGCTGAGATCAGCAACCCAAATGATAACTCTATTCTTATGGCACTGACTAAGGGAAATGAGCCTGATTCTGATTTCGGTAACTGGTTGGCCAGAAAACCCCCCACATCAATGGACCGTTTCTATTCCAAAGCAGCCCAATTCTTGAGAAGGGAGGATGCGAAACAGTCTAGGAAGAAGGATGATGCGGGGCCTAGTGTGGAGGGAGTTCAGAGTAATATTGTTGTTAAACAATCCGGGGAGAGTTCTGGAAAAGTGCAATTAAATATTCAGAACAAACAAGATCAGCAAAAGGTAGTGGTAACCAAAATAGAAAATGGGATCAGAATTGTGGACCACGGCGTAGAGCTCCAATGTTTGATAATTATACTCCTCTGAATACATCGCTGGAGAACGTATATCTACAAACCTGTAATACTATTCAGTACAAGAAGCCTGCTCCGAAACAGTCATCGGAGAAGCAAATTCAGATGGGAAAATTTTGTAGATTCCATGAGAGTTACGGCCATAACACAAATGAATGCCGTCACTTGCAGGATCTCGTCGAAAAGTTGATAAGAGAGAGGAAGTTAGAACAGTTTGTGCGGGCGCCGTGTTCGGGAGGTGCGGGCCCATCGAATCAAAATCATGTGTCGAATCTGGCTAGACAGGAGGAACCCACTCTTACTAGCGGGAGGTTGGTAATAAATAATGTTTGTGGTGGTCCTCATCCAGTAGACCGAAGCTAGAAGGAAATGGAGTCGTATGCCAGCTCTATCAAGCATGCAGACTTCGAATGTTGTAGTAATTCTGAAGATGGGGCTCCAGCCAAACAGCAAAGAACGATGACAGATGACATCGTATTTCGAGGTCGGGATGCCGACAGGGTCGAAGCCCCAACTATTGATCCGCTAGTCATATCAGCTCAAGTAGGTCCTGCTTGGGTGAAGATGATCTTGGTAGACAGCGAAAGCTCTGTGAATATTTTGTTTAAACGAGCTTACGACCAAATGAGAATGGAGACTAAAGACTTGAAACCATGTTAGTCTCGCATTCACGGTTTCAATGGGAGTACAACTATACCCACCGGAGTGGTGGAATTGCCAATGGAGTTGGGAATTGGTGAGCACGGGAGAGTCCGGATACTACAGTTTGTTGTTTTGGATATAAATTCCCCATACAATGCTTTCTTGGGACGACCAGCCCTAGCTGAATTCAGGGCTGCCATCGCCCCATGGTGTTTGATTTGAAATTCCCCACCGACAATGGTGTCAGGGTTGTTCAAGGGGATCAGGCCGCAGGGCGAGCCTGTTACGTTGCTGAGCTGCGCGAGGAGCAGTGGAAGGAAAAAGGAAATGGCGTAGATGAATCTCTCTGCGTCCGCTTTACGGATAATTGACAATTAGTGCCTGGGCCCGGGCCCGGGCACCCCAACCAATTCCAAAGAGATCTTGACCCGAGAGATACTGAAAGTGAAGATGAAAGTAAAGACAGTCAAGCTTCTCCGGCCGAACTGACGATCGATGTTCCAATCGACGATAATGATGACTCGAAGATGATAAAGATTGGATCTCAGCTAAGCCAACAAATGAAAGAGGAATTGGTTGAATTTCTCCGGGTAAACCTTGATGTGTTTGCCTGGACGCACTCTGACATGTGTGGGATCTCGCCGGACATCGCGAGCTACACGCTGAATACTGACCCATGGTACGTCCCGGTCAAGCAAAAAAGGCGTGGTATGGATCTAGAGAGATCTGCCGCCCTTAAAGAAGAGGTAAATAAGCTTAAGACGAATGGATTCATTCGAGATGCATTATACCTGGAATGGGTATCCAATCCTGTACTTGTCTGAAAGCCAAATGGGAAATGGAGAACATGTGTTGACTACTCAGACTTGAGTAAAGCTTGCCCCAATGACGGTTTTCCACTTCCACGAATTGATCAACTTGTAGACTCAACGGCTGGACATGAACTTTTATCCTTCATGGATGCATACTCTGGCTATAATCAAATACCCATGCACTTGCCCGACCAGGAACATACCAGCTTCGTAACCAATATGGGACTCTATTGCTATAATGTTATGCCTTTTGGACTCAAGAATGCTGGGGCAACTTATCAACGGTTGGTTAATCGAATGTTCGCTGACCAGATCAGGAAGACCATGGAGGTATATGTCGATGACATGCTAGTCAAATCGCGATGTTCTACCGATCACATCAGAGACCTGGAGTCAATGTTTAATATCCTCCGAGAATACAGAATGAAGCTCAACCCATTGAAATGTCACTTTGGGGTAGCTTTCGGAAAATTCCTCGGGTTTATCATCAACGCTAGAGGAATCGAAGCTAATCCCGAAAAGATCTGGGCGATCAGAAATCTTGAAACTCCAAAAACTATAAAGCAAGTCCAGAGTCTCAATGGGAAAGTAGCGGCATTGAGCAGGTTCATTTCAAAGTCCACTGACAAATGCATTCCCTTCTTCGATCTAATCGAAAAAGGAAAACGAAACTTTGAATGGGCTATGGAATGTGAGGGCGCATTCCGAGCACTAATTCAACATCTCTCCACACCGCCAATTTTGTCAAAGCCTATCGATCACGAGAAATTGTACATTTACTTGGCGGTATCAGAAAACGTAATCAGTGCTGCCCTAGTTCAGGAGGAGGACCGAATACAAAAGCCGGTCTACTACATAAGCAAGCGGCTTACCGGAGTTGAGAGAAATTATCCGAAGCTAGAAAGATTGGCTTACTGTCTCGTTATTGCCTCGAGGAAGCTCCGTCCATACTTCCAGGCTCACCCAATCACCGTTTATACCGACTAGCCATTACAATAGGTCCTTACGCGTCCTGAGACGTCTGGCAGGTTACTCAAATGGAATATCGAGTTAAGTCAGTTTGACTTTACTTACACTCCAAGGCGAGCCATTCAAGGATAAGTCCTAGCAGATTTCATAGCTGAATTTACCATCCCAGAGGATTTGCCCGAAACTAGCGAATCTCCAAAGTATATATGGAAGCTGCATACAGACGGTGCATCAAATAACCGTTGCTCAGGTGCCGGGGTTGTTCTTGAAACCCCAAAAGGTAGATCCATATGTTACGCTCTAAAGTTCAACTTCCGTGCGACTAATAACGAAGCTGAGTATGAAGCCCTACAGTTGGATTGAAACTGGCCAAAGATTTAAGAATCATTGCGGTGAAAATTTATTGTGATTCGCAATTGGTTGTGTGTCAAGTTCGAGGGGAGTACCAAGCCAAGGATCGAAGACAGGCCGCTTACCTTGCTCAGGTTCAGGAGACGTTGAACCAGTTTGACTATTATGCTATTTATTACATACCACGAGAACACAACCAGAAAGCTGATTCGTTGGCAAAGTTAGCCAGTACAGGCGAGGCACAACAAATGGGACTTGTTCCTGTAGAGATATTATCTTCACCAAGCATTGATCAGATGGAAACCGATTGGATATTTGATGTTGTTTCTGAAAGGGAATCGTGGATGACTCCATTCAAAAATTATCTCGAGCACGGAACCCTGCCAGAGCGTAGGAATGAAAAGAGACAGATTCTTAGAAAAGCTTCACGGTTCACTATTCAAAATGGAGTTATGTATAAAAGAGGATACTCTGTTTCTTTACTCCGGTGTATCGCTCACGATGAAATCAAACGAGTATTACATGATGTACACGAGGGAGAATGTGGCGATCACACCGGGAGGCAAGCACTCACTAAGAAAGTACTCCGATATGGATACTATTGGCCGACTGTAAACCGTGATGCAGCAGATTATGCTAAGAAGTGTGATAAATGTCAAAAGCATGCTCAGATTCCTAGGGCCCCACCTACTGAGATAACTCAAATGGTCAGCCCATGGCCGTTTGCAGTATGGGGCATTGATATTATTGGCTCTTTACCTCTAGCCAAAGGTGGTGCGAAGTACGCCATCGTAGCAGTTGATTACTTTACCAAGTGGGCAAAAGCGGAACCCCATGCTACAATCACAACAAAGAAGGTGATCAACTTTGTAGTGCGCAACATCATCTGCCGATTTGGTCTCCCACGCACTATTATCACTTACAACGGGACCCAATTCGATAGTGCCGAATTTAAGGATTTCTGTCAACGATTCCACATTCGGAAGAAATTTTCTGCAGTCGCACACCCTCAGGCGAATGGATAGGTTGAAGCTGTTAATAAAGTTATAAAATCCATTCTGAAGAAATGACTGGAAAAAGCCGGGGGCAAATGGGTCGATGAACTTCCTATGGCCTTATGGGCCTACCGTACAACCCATAAGTCCGCAACCGGTCATACTCCATTCTCTCTTTCTTATGGTTCAGAAGCTGTTATTCCAGTAGAATTGGAAGTACCTTCTCATCGTGTGACATACTAAGATCCAAGGACAAATGCTATATTACTTGCTGAATCTCTGATTTATTGGATGAGAAGCGTGAAGAGGCTGATTTGAGGGCAGCCGCATATTGGAGTCGAGTCGCCCGATTATACAATGCCAAGGTCCGACCCCGAACCTTTGAACTTGGTGATCTCGTACTCAAAAGAATTTATCCGGTCCCTTCCCATATGAAACCAACATGGGAAGGGCCATATGTTATTGAACGAAAGCTCGGAGATGGCATATTCAAATTATCGACCGTTGACGGTCTCACTCTTCCGAGAGCATGGAACAGCGAGAGTTTTCGTCGCTACTACACATAACAGGCTCTGTTTATTTATTCAGTCTATTTTTCATTTGCAACTTGTTTCTGCATTTCGAAATTAGAATTTGAAATAAGGCAACTGACTTTGCCATATTTTCTTATTTCAGCAATAAAGTGCAATCTCTTCGAGCCAGAGCTATGATTTACTTGAAATACTTCATATGACCATCACTATGCACGGAGAGCTAAGTTCCATCATTACGGTGGAATTTATTCAAATAGGGAGTGACTGTGATACGACCAATCACTCGCTAAGTGAAACCCGAGCTCGGGGACAAGCCATCACACTAAGGTCAAAAAAGGATTGATACACGACAATCCTTCACCTAACTCCAGATTCCCAGAGTGCGAACTGGAGTATAAACTTACAAATACAGTTTCGAAGAGGGTGGATCCGTCCATCTAACGACTTCGCCCGTATTCGAATCAAGTTTGAGGAGGATGGACCCGTCCATCTAACGACCTCACTTATTAACTCAGGGTGGATGTGATCCGACCATCCACGATCCTGATACACCTTTCGTTCCCAGAGTGTGAGCGAAATTCAAAAACATACAGCAGATATGATTGACCGTATGTTTACCAACTCCGAATTCCCAGAGTGCGAACCAGAGTATAAACATCAAATAACTCTAAGTCCCCAGAGCGCAGACCGGAGTATAAACTCAAGTAGGGTGTAATCGAGCGCCCGCGAATTTATTTAAGTCCCCAGAGTGCGGACGAAATGATAAGTGTCAAACAAACGTGGCTGATCGCCTATGAAAATAACTTAAGTCCCAGGAGCGTGGATACAATCATCAATAAAGAGCGAGTGTGATTCAACCACTCAAAATCCCCTTGTTTCAACATCAAACCAACACTGCTAAGCATGCTTCATTGAAAGCAAAATACGACCGCTAGCCGATTTTTAAACTTCATTCCTGAAACTGGGGGCAGGACTT
The DNA here is from genome assembly GCA_030737815.1 of Allium fistulosum. Classification (NCBI taxonomy): domain Eukaryota; kingdom Viridiplantae; phylum Streptophyta; class Magnoliopsida; order Asparagales; family Amaryllidaceae; genus Allium; species Allium fistulosum. The sequence goes on from CM060902.1 coordinate 977,275,742, forward strand.
AAGTGTCAGTCGCTAACTGAAGCAGTACAATATCGGAGTTTAGCTTAATGTCCAGTCGTGACTTGTGGCCGTGATTTTAGGACTCGACGGATGAACTCAAGCGGGGTTCAAGCGTTGAAACTTCACAAGTATACTGATCAAGGAATTCGAATGCTGGAACACTTAAGCAAATAAACACACATCGAGTTCAAAGCAAAATAATATTTCATTTCAGCTATTTACGAAAAAAAAAATTTACAAATTGATCCCAAAAATTCCTACTAGCGGGGGGCCGAATCCGCATCTACACACGGCCTACAAAAGAGAAACGAAGATAAATTCCTATATATCTACCAAAAATAAACCAAAGAAGCATGCCTAATCTCTCTTCTTTTTTGGTTTTCCCTTCGGTGTGGACCTACTGGAGCTGCCGCTTATCTCTCTCTTCGAGCCTTTGCCTTTCGGCAGCTGATCTCCAACAGGGGGCATGATATCAACTTCCTCATTCGAGCTCAAGTGTACGGGAATGTTCCCTGAGGGCGGAGTCGGAGGAACCAGATCGACTATAGGATATGGGATAGGCGCGCTGGTGTCAATAACTGTACCACCAGGCGATATCATCCTTAACGAAGTCGGACCAGGTGCCGCCATCCTACCTCCAAAACTACCGCCATGGGCCGCTGCATCCATTTCAGCGTCAATTTCGGCCAATATTTCTTCTTCATGTATTGCTTGGGTCTCACTGGGAGCATCAATGGTTGGCATTGAAGAGCCGATAGCAGGTATACTTCCACCCATAACAAACGGTAGGTCTGCAAAGGGGTCGCCGTGACGACCGAGGAGTTCCTCCATCATCTATTCATCGAAGATAAGCGCGCCCCCTGCATTCCATCAATCGGCGCAATTGTAGTTATGGTGGTCGCTTCAGTGATGATGGCCTCCTGCACTTGATGTGATTCTTGAGTTGCAGGAGGCGCAATCGGTGTAACTCCAGTCATTGGATAGAGAAAAAAGGGAAGACTGTTAGTAAACGTTTCAAATTAATCTCCTGATTTCACGCAAGTATACGGAATGTTCAGAGTACCTTCCTCAGTTTGGCTTGTGGACGGCTGAACAGCCTCAGAAACTTGTTCCCTGGCTGGAGATAGCTGCGGCTGATCCGGATTATAGGCAGGAATGGGCTAAGGATCAACTGCATGTGCAGATTCAGGTTGGGTTGACGTAGGAACTTCAGCACTCACTTCATGATGCTCCACACCTGAACCTTCTCCGACCTCCAAGTGTTGGGTGCCGAGCCTTTCTTTCTCATGCAAAATCATCGACTCGTGGAGAATCTTTCGTTATCTTCATTTAACATACGATTCTCAAGCTCAAATTCGTCGATGATTCACCCAGATGCACCGCCTTCTCCTCCTCAACCAATCGACCCCAAGCGTTATACAAATGTGTCGGGTAGTTGTCGAGCCAGGCTAGATTTCTACGCCTCAAAACATTGGCGTTATAAACAATGAGGAGATCTTCAATGTCAGCCTCTAGCCTAGACTCGGCCATTTGGACTTTCTCCTCGACCTCAGTCTCCACCACACGGACCTTGGCCGTTGCCGCGTCCCGCTCGCCCCGGAGCACTACGACCTGTTCACAAGCTTCTTGGGCCGCTTTATTTGCATCATCTTTTTCCTTGATGATTTCAAAAAAATTGGCTTTAAGCTCGTTAAGCTCTTTCAGAGTGGCGTCCCGTTCAGCTATGACGGTGGTGTTTCGGTGGCCCATCTGCTCCACCAAGGCAAAGTGTGTCTGCCTCATCCTCTCCATGGCCAAGTTCGCCTCATTGGCCTTTTTGGTGGCCTCTATCTCTGATTTCCGAGAGGACTCGGCTTCATCATTAAGCACTTGGACGGTGCGGTCCTTTTGAGCAAGATCAGATTCTAATTTCTCGATTATTTTAGCCCGCTCGAAGGCCATCTTCGACACTTTCTTTGCGGCCTTCGCCCACTCTTTGTATTGGGAGTAAATGTCATGGATATAACCATGCATCGTGTTCTCCACCTTTGATGGGATTCTCTTTAAGTGAGGGGGGAAATGTAGCCGTCGAAGCATATATTTGGGAAATCTTTCTTGAGCCGAGCAATTTTAATAGCCCCCTTCCCCAGTGGGCTCAGTGATAGCTTGCTCAGCGACAATGGGAGGCTTAACCTCAGTTCTGTGGCGTTGCGGCTCGGGCCGAGAAGCATGCAAAGATGGTTTATGACAAGGGGGCTCTACTAGCTGTCTGCCTTTGCCCGAAGGTTGTGTAACGATTCTAGGAGGAGGAGAGTGGGATCGAGATCGATGTCTGTAGTCCTTATCCCTATCTCTCTCATGATGTTCCTGGCTAGAGTACCCGCGATCGTGGTCTCTATCTTCCTCTCTCCTATGTGACTCATAATATGAAGAAGATCGGCGAACGGAGTGAAGACTCCCTAACATCGACCCTCGTCCGGACATCGTATCTGTAAAAAAGAAAGAGAAGCAGACTTAGTTGTTCCTTGAATTGAACAACTTATGATTGAAAATCGTGTAGTGCCGTGAAGTGTGTATGTATGTGCAACCCCCCGACCAACCGGAAATGTCAGCCGCACTCATAGGAAGCGACTCGCTAAGGTCAAGAGCACTATCAAGCTCCTCCAACCCGATGTCGTGTTGAAGTGACACGTAATCCGGAATCGGTATGTCGGCAAGCCCTTCGAAAGGACTCTCTGTGGGCGAGGAAGGACCCTTCGAGATTCCAATGCCAGGAACCGGCAAGGAAACCATAACCGATTTCCACCTCGAAGACTTAGGACGTTTGTAGGCAGCGGCCTTGCCTTTTCTTCTTCCTTCTTTCGCTTGAAATCCGGCCGAAGGCCCAGCCACAAGTTCATCATCCGTGGGTGTTCTCTCTTCGTCAACCCCTTCGGTTATTACGACCCCGGGTGTTTTGCGTTTCAATCGCTTCTTCGAGGCCGCCCTCAGTGTTCCTTCAAGCCTTAGCTTTTATTCCGTTCAATCAGTCCGACGATTCTCAAATTTCTGTCGGTTAGGAACAAATCAATGTTGCTCATTTCACTCGGAACTTCTTGAAGGATCCTTACTATTTCTTTGAAATACCCGCCTTCAGGTCGTGAAATTGCAGCTGTAAAGAAAAGGAGTATTAGTTTTACGTCAACAACAATTATCTTGGTAACTCTTGGAGAATACTGTAACACTTACGCCTGACAAACCACCGACTGGCAAATCTTGGGGGGCATCGAAAATAAAACCATTCTGTTTTAAAGTAACTCAGCCTTGTCTAGGATCCGGTGACTACTTGACAATTCCTGACCACCTCTAAGAATGTAAAAGATGGGCTGTCTCCCCTACTCTTGACGTTAAAAAGATATCTAATCTCTGTAGGAGCCGGTGGCCGAAAGAGATGCTCCATGAATACAATAAATAAACTGTTCAGCAGGGCATATCCATTGGGGTGTAGTTGCGATGGGGCAATTCCGAGGAAAGACAACACTTCCCTAATGTACTGGTTGAATGGAGGAAGTGATCCTGCTGCGCACGCATGGCGGTTAAAGGCAGTAAACCTCTTTGGGGGAGCGTGCGGTCTATCGTTTGGCCTCGGTAATAGAACATCGTCCAGTGATAAACCATGCCTTAGGCATACACGTCCCAACGTGTCTTCCGAGACATTGGACGGCACTGAATCTTGCGGTTTTGCAATGAGAGTTGCTCCTGGAAGCTCATCCGGAGCTGGGTCTATAACTTCGGCCGCGATGGCTGGAATCTCTAGGACAAAAGAAGATGAATCCTGAAGCTCTTGCTGTTGTGAACTTGTGGATTCCATAGCTAATCAACTTATTAGAAACCATTATTAGGCAATAAAAACCCAAGTGTTCCCCGGTGTGAAGTGCGTGAATGTGTTGTGCAGTGCAGTGCAGTGCTGCATATTACTTGAAGAATTTCTACAGATTTAAAGAACACATTCAAACGATGAGACTTCGAAATTCAACTAGAGTGACCGTCATCGCTGACCGTCACGTCCGTGCCATCCAGACTTTAGAGACCGATCCAAGTTAAAGTTCTTTAAGATTTTGTTAAGTTACAGTTCCATCGACGAGCTTCGATAGGCAGTCAGATATGCAGTGAAATAGTTAAAGTCCAATTTTGCAAGGCTGAAGCTCGTCGGAGTCAAGTATTCGAATATGCCTAAAGTAGTTGAATTCGTATCCATCAAGGGTGGAATGAGAACGTTCTCCCGAAGCTTAAGTGCGTATCGATCGGAAACTTGGGCCAATAATTTGTTCGCCTCGATGCGATTCGTATTGATACTCTATTCGTATCGATCGATTCATGCATAATTGGTTGGCTCGTATTGACCACAAAACCTCTCATTCATATCGATCGTGGAGCAAGAGATTTCGTATCGATCACGCGAGGTTCCAATTCGCATCGATCGGCAAGCCTTTCGTCTTCGTATCGATAAATAGGGTCGCTACTTCGTATCGATCACCGTCTCCTATCGATACGAAGTTGCTCCCTCAACACTCCTTCTCCAATCAATACGAACGTCGACCATCTTGCGATCGATGTGAATCGCTCCTCCTCAACTGGTGCGAGCGATCCCTTCGTGTCCATCTATCCTTCTTCTCCAAACAGTGCGAATGCCACCCTGGCCTCTCTCGACCTCGCTCCGACCATATACGACCTTCGCTTCACCAGAATCGGTCATGGAAGTGGCTAGGGTAGCACAAGATTTCATGTCTCATCGATTCTAATACAGATTCGTTGATTAGTTACCTAGAAGTGGTGTTTGGTTTAGAGATTCGAAGGCTCGATTCGATTGGAAAGCAAAGACAGTTCTGAGTTCTCCTTTTTCAAAGCTATACGAAAGTGAGACAAGGGAATAAGTAAATGGAAAAATTCTAAGTGCCAAGGTATTTATACTAGGAAAGAGTCTATTCGTCTCCCGGTAGTCAAGTATCTGTTGGAACGGTCACGACCACCATCAATACGAACAAGCTTATTCGTATCCTTCAATCTAGAGCGATCCCAAATCTAGCTGTTCGTGTCCATTCACAGTCGATGCGAAGACGACTTTTCAACCTTCCACATTGATCCATCGATATGAAGGTAACAGCCAGATTGCACTTGAACCCTGTAACTCCATCGATGCGAACTGCTCCGTTCGTATCCATCAGCACACGGCCCATGAAAATTCGTATCCATCTATACGAACAATGCCCGAATGACTGATTGGACTATTAGTATCAATCTTAAGTCCCTCGATATGAAAAGAGACCCGACAAGCGACAAAGGCAAATCTCGTGCGAATTGTTCGAATCCATAAAGATGCATCGATGCAAAAGAAACGTCAAGACTGCACTAGTGCAACATGGTTCCATCGATACGAAACACTTTTTCGTATCCACTGTTTTCGACTCCATCCGAGACTCATCGATATGAACTGAACTGTTCGTATCCATCACTTTAAAAGTTGCAAGGGTTCACAACCATCAATGCGAAGATCGTCAAAGAATTTTTTTGGATAATTCAACTCTATTGATACGAGATTCATGTTTATTCATCCCGAATCGATTCAGGAGAGGATCGATACAAAGGAACATTCCAAAACAACCATCAAGCGTTGATACATCTTGAATTTCACATCGATTCAGGTGAGGATCGATATGGAATTCGATCCAAGAGAACTGGCAATGACACGTGAACGTGCGACGTTAACGGGAGTCAGGTTAACCTATATGCATGTATGCCGGACTAATGTTCAATTTTCAAAATTCACAGGGATTGGATATTCGCTTAATGACGGTTACAACAACAAACAAGTAATCGCTATCATACAACAATCAGTTACAACAATACATGATACAACAGTTGGCAATCCACAATTCATATTACTGAAAGTCAGTCAAAGGATTACAGCTTTCGACGAGAAGACGATAACTGTCCAACAAATTAGATGGAACTATTCAGAATAAAGATTGCAGCTTTTCAAAGCACGTCATGTTTTCACAAGACGCACTTTGGGGGGCAAATGTTATCCCGCTTTTTGGCAAGGCCATGATACCAAGAACTTGACTGGAAACCAAAGACAGTTTTTCCCAAAAACCGGTTATACGCAGGTTCGCTATGGATATCGATGAATTTTGTCTGAGTTCGAATCAAGCTACAATTAACAAGGCATGACAAGCGAAGCAATAAAAGCCAGCGTTCTGAATTTCAAGTCAATCAGAGTTTGTGTGCTCAAGATATGATCGATGCAAATAAGAAGAATCAACTTCACTTCGCATCCATCAGGCTCGAATCGATCCGAGGTGGCCTCATTCGTATCCATCATGTTGGAATCCATCAATAGTCACCTTGTTCATATCCATAAAGCAGCCAGGTAAATCTGACTTCGTGTCGATCCATTTTTGAATCGATCATAGGCGCGCTATCTCGTATCGATCAAGAGAATTGCGTTGTTCGCATCCATCAACCAAAGGGCTTTCTTCGTAACGATGCCCCATCGATTCTTCGTATCCATCTATCGATATCATCTCACATCCATCTGTTCGTATCCGTCATATTAACAGTTGTTCGTATCCATCAAGTTGGAATGACTTTGATCAATACGAACAAGACCACACAATCGATACAAACAGCTTAAATTCCATCGATACGAACAGAGCCGCGGCACTCGATACGAACAATGCAACAGCGATCGAGTTGAACAGACCAGCGACACTCGATACGAAATGAGCCGTTTCCATCAATACGAACGAAGCTACTGCGATCGATACGAACAAGACCCAGTCAAATCGATACGAACAAGGCGAGAGACTTTGGAAGACTCGGCCAACTCGGCATCGAAAGTGGAGCGGTCCGCAAAGCAAGCACCACGTCAACTGGCATCACGTGCGCAGTATCGATTCGAAGCGATCGGTTAGAAGAGATGATCGATACGAACTGAACAGCCTACCAAAAACTCTAACTCGTATCGATCATAACTTGCGATCCACAAGTCCAAATGCAATAAAATTTTCACAGGAGCTTACGTGCGACCTAAGGAATGTTCATGCCAAGTTTCGACTCGATTGGGTCAAATCTTGATCGATACGAAATTCATTCGTATCGATCACAGATCGAGTCGAAATCGCCTGGGATCGATCGCGTGGGCCCACCCACGTGCCAGAAGAGGTCTTCCGAGATCTGAGCGAGATATTTGCATCCTACGCCTATAAATAGCACCCCAAAGCCTACAGAAAAAGGATCTTTTTGGCTCTTTGATGTCCAGAATCTGCCGAAAACATTTTTGCGCTACAAGGCTGTTGTTGTACTCGAATTTCATCACTCTAATTCACTGTAATATGCTATAATCAGTTGTAATCGTCAAGAAAACATCAATAAAATCATCAATTTCATAGTGGACGTAGGCGATACGCCGAACCACTCTAAATTTCTATATTTCTGCGTAGTTTCTTATTTGTTTTTTGAAGTGTTTGTTAGATAATCCTCGTTTTCCATTTAATTTCTTCATTTTTATCTCTTCAAACCCTTCCGAAGAGTGTTGTGCCCAATTTCGGTACAAACAGCCAGAAAATGATCGGTCCAATTTCTCTTCATTTTTCCAAGTATTAATCCATCAAAATGAACATTTTCAACACCTCGTTCACCATCGAGCCATCATTCCTAGAATTTTGCTTCGAATCTCCCCTTAACCACTAAAGCAAACGATTAGTTCAACCATGATCATTTCAATTGCTCCATCACCATCTCCAAAAACTTATCGTCGTCTTCCATTTCAAAGCGCAAATGCAATTGCTACCGCAATGCCATGAGTCACTTCGACCAACTCAAATCGACCCCAAATGTCTCATCACAGAAATTAAAACGAAGGAAAAGAATCAAACCAATCTATGTATAAAAGTGGAAGACGAAAGTAGTTTGGATTCGATTATGAAGCAAGATATGAGGAGATGGAGGCGGTGATGGCGGCTATAGTGAAGGAGTTGATCAGTTAAGAGATGGATGAAGTTTGGGAAACAATTTTGGATATGAGAATTTAGATTGGAAGTGAAGGGGAGGAAGAAGATGGAGTTTACTTTCTTTTTGGTTCGGTTAGTATACTCTTACTAATGAAATAAAGTGGGAAAATAATCTAAGCGTCCGAGTATATATATGAAAGAGTGGACCGAACCAACAAAGCCCGCAATTCAATCAAATGGGCAAACCAAGAAACGATCGGCTTAGATCGCGATGCAATTGGATTTTTCAAAATAAATATGGGTTATATATGATCTGTGACTAATGTGTTAGAACCTTGTATTTTGATGTTTTGATCATGACAACTATATAAGTGAATATTATGTGAACTAACCATATTTGCAGGAGAAGATGCTATTCTACTCGACAATAGATTGCAGACCAAGAATTCAGATAGAAGCTTCAATATTATTTATGATTTGTCTATAGTCTAGTCTAAAATTGATTTTTGTTAAAATCTCTCCAAGGTGGTATATGCACACACATAAGTACTTAAAATTGTTTTCAAATCATGCTACATATACCAAGTATTGCACTACACAAAGTTCACACACAAAAGCTTTTCAAAAACCTCAAATTGGCAGAAATAAGGGTATTCGACTAACTGAAACAGGCAGTTCAGTCGATTGAATATCTATGCACATGCATAGTGCATTTGAACGTTCAGTTGACTGAACTGCCCTATTCAATCGACTAAAATGTAAGTTTCTTGTATACATCTCTTTTTAATTCGAAAATTTTAAATTTTCAGTAGACTGAAATCTTTTGTTCAGTCGACTGAAATTGCATAATGGCTATTTTCTGAATGGTCACTTCCATTCAACGAACAGAAACAACCCTTGATTCAAGAGTTGTTTCTGTATCTTTTGATCATAACTTTTCACGTTGAGTTGCAACACTTAAACACTATATATAGCCTTCAATTCATTTGTTTTAAACACCTAATTTCTAATTCTATTCTCTTATACTTATTATCTAATCATTCTACCATTTGCAGTCAAATTCTCGTCCTAATCACTTGCACATTCTAGCACAAATTCATTTGTGATTAAATTAACTTCCAATATTCACGAACTACACTACATACCACAAATGAGAAGATTATAGGAAGTGTGTACTGTAAATGACTTATCCATGCTATTAAAAGAGCACAATCAGTTAAGAAAATTCTCTGTATTATTGAAGACCTGTTCGGTTGCTCAGGCGGTAGAAGTCCTATTCAGTTGTCTAGGCGGTAGAAGTCATGTTCGGTTGCTCAGGAGGTGTAATACTTATTCCTTTGAGTTAATAGAGGGTTGGCAGTTAAATTCCAGAAGGAGTCTGGGAGTAGACGTAGAACGGGAAGTTCGAACCAATATAAAAATCCCTGGTGTCATTTACTTCACTGTTTACTTTTTATATTTATATTCCACGCTAGTATATAACTTAGATAATATTCCATATTACGATCCTTAGTAGCACTTTTATAAATTCAGTTCATAAAAATAAAGATTTTACTTATAAGGGGAATTCTAAACCCTCTTGGGTTTGGCTTCCTAAGATCTTACTCTTAGAACCCTAATAAAAAGTGGGCACCAACGTCATTCCTATATTTTTTGCAGGTACCAACTAAGAAAAGAGGAAAGTGGATACTTGATAGTGGTTGCTCAAAACATATGACAGGAAACAAGGATATACTGACTAACATTGTTTACTCACATAGAGGATTTGTCAGATTTGGAGGTAATTTCAAAGGCTATATCATCGGCAAAGGCAATGTGAGCAATGACGGTACATCTGACTTACCTCTTATTACAAATGTTTTACTAGTTAAGAATTTAAAACACAATTTGCTTAGTATAAGTCAACTATGTGATAAAGGTTTTAATATAAATTTTTCAAAAAATAAATACAACATATTTGATCAAAATAATAATCTTATATTTGAAGGAAAAAGAGAAAGAAATATTTACATATTAAATATGAAAGTTAATCATAATACAAATATGTGTCTAGTAGCCAAAGAGAATTATCCTTGGTTATGACACAAAAGATTTTGCCATATAAATTTTAAAGCAACAACCAAATTATCTAAGAATAATTTAGTTAAAGGTTTACCAAAAATGAATTTTAAAGTAAAAAAGTATTTGTTATGCTTGTCAATTAGGAAAATTAACTAAATCTTCTTTTAAATCAAAGAAAATAATTTCTACACTACAACCACTTGAGTTATTACATTTGGATCTTTTTGGACCAACTCAAGTTTAGTCTATAAACCATAATAGATATGTTTTTGTAATAGTAGATGATTTTTCAAGATTTACTTGGACAATATTTTTGAAAAATAAAAGTGATACTTATGAAAATTTTAAAATATTTGCTAAAAAATCCAAAATATTAAAAATTTAAAAGTTAACAACATTCGGAGCGATCACAGTGGTGAGTTCGAAAATGAATCTTTTGAAAATTATTGTAATAAGAAAGGAATTGTTCACAATTTTTCATTTCCTAGAACTCCACAACAAAATGGAGTTGTAGAAAAGAAAATTAGAACACTTCAAAAATGTGCTAGAACTTTAATAAATGGAAGTACTTTACCAAAACATTTTTGGGTAGAAGCTATAGCAACTGCTTGTTATATTTTAAATAGAGTTTCCATTAGACCATTAACAAAACATACCCCATATGAGCTTTTTAATGGAAGAAAACCCAACATATCATATTTTAAAGTTTTTGGTTCAAAATGTTTTCTATTAAATACAAAAGATAAACTTGGTAAATTTGATCCAAAATATGATGAAGGAATATTTATTGGATATTCAGAACGAAGCAAAGCTTACATAATTTATAATAAAAGAACTAAAATAACCGAAGAAACACTTCACGTGTCTTCGATGAAAATTTCAAATTTAATCATAAAATTGAAGATGAAGAAATTATTTCTAAATCAAATAACTCAGAAGATGATTTTGAAAATATTGAAAATAATGCAGACAACAATTTACTAAATAATAGTGAATAAGAACTCCACCAAGACTTCTAAGAAATCATCCTGTTGAAAATATCATTGTAAAAATAAATACTAACGTAAGAACACGAAATCAACTAAATCAAATGGGTCACGTAGCTTTTCTTTCAAAAATTGAACCTAAAAATGCTAAAGAAGCCTCAACTGATGATTACTGGATTATAGCTATGCAAGAAGAATTAAATCAATTTGAACGTAATGACGTTTGAGACTTAGTTCCTAGACCAAGTAATCAAGTGGTTATCGGTACAAAATGGGTTTACAAAAATAATGCCGATGAGTAAGGAAATATTATTCGAAATAAAGCTAGGCTAGTTGCTCAAGGTTATAAGCAAGAAGAAGGAATAGACTATGATGAAACATTTGCACCTGCAGCTCGTCTAAAAGCTGTACATATTTTATTAGCTTATGCGTGTTTTAATAATTTTAAACTATATCAAATGGATGTGAAACGTGCTTTTTTAAATGGTTTTATAAAAAAATGTATATGTAGAACAACCACCTTTATTTACACATGAAAAATATCCAGATCATGTCTATAAATTGAAAAAGGCTTTATACGGTTTAAAACAAGCATCTCGTGCTTGGTATGACTGTCTTAAAAATTATTTAATTACTTTTAAAATTGAAAAGTAGATCAAACTCTGTTTATAAAACAAGATAAAAGTGATATTTTAATAATACATACAAATATATATAGATGGCATTATTTTTGGTTCAACAAATGAAAATTTATGTCAAGAATTTTTAGATATTATGACAAGAGAATTTGAGATGTATCACATGGGAGAACTTTCATATTTTCTTGGTTTACAAATTAAACAATTAAGTAATGGAATTTTTATTAATTAGGAAAAATATTGTAATAATCTCATAATCCGATTTGGTATGGAAAACACTTCTGCTAAACCAACTCCTATGAGTACTACAATACATCTTGATAAAGATGAAAATGGCAAAAGTGTTGACCAAAAACTATATCGTAATATGATTGGTTCATTACTATATTTAACTGGTAGTCGATCAGATATAATGATGAGTGTATGCTTGTGAGCACGATTTCAAGCAAATCCCAAAGAATCACATTTGCGGGCAGTGAAGCGAATTTTACGATACTTAAGCAAGACTAAAGACTACGGCCTCTTTTATCCAAAAGAATGTCCTTTTGAATTAGTATCCTATAGTGATGCTGATTTTGGAGGATGTCAAACGGATTGAAAGAGTACTAGTGGTACTTGTCATTTTATTGGACGATCTTTAGTATATTGGTTTAGTAAGACACAAAATTGTGTTTCACTTTCGACGTGTGAAGCGGAATATATCTCTGCTGCTTTGGCATGTGCTCAAGTAATCTACATGCAGCAAACACTAAAAGATTTTGGAATAAACCTTTCTAAATCAACAATTTACTGTGATAATACAGGTGTAATAAATTTATCGAAAAATCCAATAAATCATTTCTAGAACTAAACACATTGATATTAGGCATCATTTTCTTTGTGATAATGTAGAAAAAGGAAATATATCATTAGATTTTGTTCCTTAAGAAAATCAAATAGCTGATATATTTACTAAACCGTTAAATGAAAATAAATCTATTAAATTACGATGAGAATTAGGAATTATATCGTTACATGAATTATAATAAAATTTTGTTTATAATTTTTTTTTACAAAATAATTTTTTTTATATAGAAAATGGAGCTGCTGGGACTCAAACTCGGGTCTCTTGAGAGGAAGTTGTATGCTATTCCAGTATGTTATGATGTTTCTTGTTTTAACAACATACTTCACCTCTACTTATTTACCTAGCCATTAATCCTCAGTTTTCCTACCTCTCATTTTTCTTGTTTAAGAATATCCAGACGTTCTGCACCTCAATTTGTATAAACCTGAAATAAGTATACAAACAGTATAAATAGGCTTCATTTCTCTTTTGTCAAACTCACCTTTTCAATCATATTCAAACCTTTTAGCTCAACCATTTTTCACTCATACACATTTTCCATAATGGCATCTCAAGAAGGATCCAACCAATCTTCTATAGTTTTCAACACTCCAACCTCTAAATCATTAAACAATTCAAACAACTCAACTCCAGTGTATATCCCAGTCAAGATTACACCTTCACCAAAACATCACACTGGGTATATGCCATAAGGAAAAAGAGCTAAACATAACTTAGGTTTTGGCTCTCCGTCAACTAAAGAAAAGATTGATGACATACACCATTATCAAAGAGAAACTTTAGAACTTCAGCGTGAGATGTACTATGAGCAAAAAGTGAATGCAAAATGCTTGAGCTTCCTAGAACAATTCGCTTTAAAGATTTGCGGATCATCCTCAAAGCAATGCGTGCATCAACCATCTCTGCAACGTCCTCAAGTGCCACCAAACTCTGGGGAACATAGTAATGTATGGTCACCTATCCATCCATTACAAGAAATTACAGAGGTTGAACCACATTCGGATGATTCGAAAACTTCCAAAAATTAAGCCTTTGTGTTTATTGTTTTATATTATAATTTGTATGCCTTGTATGTTTTTCTATTAAATAAGAATATTTATTTTAACGATAGATTAAAATTGGAAAACTAATAAGTATATTTATATTGAATAATTATATTAAAGAAAAACTTTAAGTATAGCTAAGTTCAGAAATATCAACAATTTCAGTCGACTGAATTAACCAATCCAGTCGACTGAATATTCATTTGAAACATTTTTTGCCCCAGATTCAGTCGACTGAATAAAACATCACAGTCGACTGAAAACTCCTATTTTTGAACTAAAAACTTGTGTCTTATTTTTTCCTGTAACTCAGTCGACTGGTCCATAATTTTAGTCGATTAATGTTTCAAATATTTTTTAATTTGCTTCAGCTGTCAGTCGACTAAAGCCATATAATCAGTCGATTGAATTGCCTCATTTCGCACTAAAAAGATGCGGGTTTGAAAAGCCTGCATATCAGTCGACTGGTAACTTTAATTCAGTCGACTGATTCGTATTATTTCCGTTTTTTAAAATGCCTCTACACATTTTCCCAAGCATCTTTTCACCAACCCTCTACATAACTCTCTCTTCGTTTTCATTTACCCCTTACCCATACAACCTCCTTTCAGCAAGAAACCATAGCCTCCATCTCCAAAATCCAATTTTCCCTCCAATTCCAATTAAATCAATGGCTCCTCAAAGCAAAAGAGCTCGCGAATCCACTACTGGACCTTCAGAAAGCCAAATCCGATCTTGGCTCCACAATGAAACGGCTGTTACAAGATTCAATTCTATGAAAAGCTCCTGAATTTTTAAAGGCTTCTTTGCCAAATTACCTGATTGTAACAGATATGCCATTCGAGAAATCGTTGAAGCTAGTGGCATCGATCACTTAATTAGGTATGACTCAAATAATGTTAAAATTTATCCTCTCCTAATTAAATTGTTCTTCGCAAATATGAACTTGGATCACCAAGATCCAAGGAATAAAGACGATTGTATATGGACCTTAGTTTGCGGTGTCAAAATCTATCTTCCACTTCAAAGACTTAGCCATATCCTTCGTTGTCCATCCGAAGGAGTAGATATCGATGATGTTGAAGTCGATATGTATAACCAAGATGAGGTCTCTAATCAATTTCTGTTCGACTATTTAACAACCTTGAAGTCCATTGCCTTACGTCCAAAGGCATGCATTCTTCATCGTGCTCTTATTCGGTCTCTACAACCTCGTACCGGCAGTTACGAGAAAGTTTACAAGAGAGATTTCCAAGCTCTCTACGCAATTTAATCTTCTCAAAGGGTAAATTTGGCTAAAGTTATCTTGGATGAGTTCCTCACTGTCAACCATAAGCGGAACTACAAGACCATTCACTATGGGGCTTATATAATGCGTATTCTTCAAAATTTTGGAGTCCCCTTACCCAATGACGATTTCATAACTATTAGCGAACTTAATTCCAAGACTTTAAGTCTTATGAATCTTCCCAAATGCCCACAAGCTCAATAAATCATAAGCTTTCATTATTGGGCGGCCAATAGAGATCAAGGGATTCCAACACCCCGAGATACGAACATTGCCTCTTCCTCAACACAACCTCCTCGTCAAGTAGAAGAAGAAGACGCCGAGATCCATGAGCTTCACGGTGATTTTTCTCTGAAGCAAGCACTTGCCACACTCTCCCACAACCAAAGTAAGCTCGGACGACGATTAGTTAACGTCGAGAAAAATGTCGTCAAAACCAATAAGAAGCTGAATTCCATCAAAGGCTTCTTGAAAAAGGTTTGGGACAAAATATCATGTACCGGATCTACTTCTACAGGTATTGTCGAGAATCTCGCTCCCTTTACATGGTCTACCTCCGACGAAGAAGAGGAAGAAGAAGGTTCAGAAAGTGAGGAGGTCTAGATTTATGTTTGCTTATGCCCATTTATCTTTTAAGACATTATTTTGTGTTTATGTTCTTTTTGATGTTATTCTGTGACATTGCTCTTAAAATTCATTGTTCACGATTATCAATGATGCTCATTTTAATTTCCCTATGACATATGTGTGTTTCTACGCTTATATATATTTCTCACGCTGACTTTTTATTCCTTTTTGTCGATGACAATGGGGAAGAAATTGTTTAATAAGTGGAATATTCATTCAGGGGGAGTAAATCATTCTTATAAATTTCTAAACACTTACATAGTTGTCATCATCAAAACGAAAGAGAATGTTAGAACCTTGTATTTTTATGTTTTGATCATGACAACTATATAAGTAAATATTATGCGAACTAACCATATTTGCGGGAGAAGATGCTATTCTAATCGACAATAGATTGCAGACCAAGAATTCAGATAGAAGCTTCAATATTATCTATGGTTTGTCTATAGTCTAGCCTAGAAGTTGATTTTGTTAAAATCTCTCCAAGGTGGTGTATGCGCACACACAAGTACTTAAAATTGTTTTCAAAGCATGCTACATATACCAAGTATTACACTACACAAAGTTCACACACAAAAGCTTTTCAAAAACCTCAAATTGGTAGAAATAAGGGTATTCAGCCAACTGAAACAAGCAGTTCAGTCAACTAAATATCAGTGCACATGCACAGTGCGTTGAATGTTCAGTCGGCTAAACTGCCCTATTCAGTCGACTGAATTGTAAGTTTCTTGTATACATCTTTTTTAATTCAAAATTTTTAAATTTTCAGTAGACTGAAATCTTTTGTTCAGTCGACTGAAATGGCATAACGGCTATTTTCTGAACGGTCACTTCCATTCAACGAACAGAAACAACCCTTGATTCAAGAGTTGTTTCCGTATCTTTTGATCATAACTTTTCATGATGAGTTGCAACACTTAAACACTATATATAGCCTTCAATTCATTTGTTTTGGTCACCTAATTTCTAATTCTATTCTCTTATACTTATTATC
Source organism: Allium fistulosum (assembly GCA_030737815.1). Taxonomy (NCBI): domain Eukaryota; kingdom Viridiplantae; phylum Streptophyta; class Magnoliopsida; order Asparagales; family Amaryllidaceae; genus Allium; species Allium fistulosum. The sequence continues at coordinate 977,292,196 of CM060902.1, forward strand.
TAATCATTCTGCCATTTGCATTCAAATTCTCGTTCTAATCACTTGCACATTCAAGCACAAATTCATGTTTGATTAAATTAACTTCCAATCTTCACGAACTACACTATATACCATAAGGGAGAAGATTATAAGAAGGGTGTACTCTAAAAGACTTATCCATGCTATTAAAAGAGCACAATCAGTCAAGAAAATTCTCTGTATTGTTGAAGACCTGTTCGGTTGCTCAGGTGGTAGAAGTCCTATTCAGTTGTCTAGGCGGTAGAAGTCCTGTTTGGTTGCTCAGGCGGTGTAATACTTATTCTTCCAGGTTAAGAGAGGGTTGATAGTTAAATTCCAGAAGGAGTCTGGGATTGGACGTAGACCGGAAGTTCAGACCAGTATAAAAAACCCTAGTGTCATTTACTTCACTATTTACTTTTTATATTTATATTTCGCACTAGTAAATAACTTAGATAATACTCCATATTATGATCCTTAGTAGCACTTTCATAATGAATTTGGACAGATCCATTATTTTCTAAAAAAAGAGAGAAGGAAGAACGATCAGACATGATCGAATCTCAAACGAATTTGTCCCAATCTATATTAAAAGTGGATTTAATACGATCCATTTGTTTGATGGATTCATGCCAATCCATCTTAAATAAAGAGGTGAAACATATGCGAAAAGTTGATAATGACCTGTGAATGTGCAATCGTGATTGGGAGTTAAGGATGAATACGTATACGTGCTAGTGTATGTCCCAAAAATTTTGATTTCTTGAAATCGATAGAAATTGAATTCTCACCTGTATTAATCAAAGGAAGATTTGAACTAGAAAACCAAGGCCTACCGACTCACTGAAACGAAGACTTAAATGATCACCGTCAGGATGTGAACCATAATTTATACCATTGCAAATCGACCAATCACTTTGTCAACCAGGAAGAGATGCGACTCTTCAAGGAAAACAATTCATCTAAGGGATAAATACTGTTCAGAAAACTAGATGGATTCCTTTTCGACGACACTAACTTGCATCAATTCAAAGTACATCATGTTGAAACAAGACGTACTTTAGGGGGCAAGTGTTATCCGGCTATACCCGAATTGACTGGACAAGTTAGACTCGACTGTCATTAAGATTGGCACGTCAAATTAACGATCATGAAACCCAAAGATCGAGCAAAGATGATTATATGAAGCAGCGGTGAAGTGAAAGTGGAAGATGAACTCAATAGAACGTTTAAAATATTAATATACACAACTCCCTGAAAATGGATCTAGTAAGATCCATATCCATTAATTATGGATCCTACTGTACCGATTTTACAACTCAACTCACCGGAAAACGATTGATATCTCAAAATCTACAAGTCAACTACAAATGAAACTTTAGGAACGTCAATATATTGAAGAGTGGAGCCCATAATATCGATCGTAGGACAAAAGGAGCTCACAAAACGATCTGTGCCGATAGTTATTACAAATGATGTGGGACTTGCGATCGATATTGTGACTTCTTCTGGGTCTGGAGACTCCGCTGCCAAAATTTCAGGAAGATATTTCACCGTCTTCCCCTATAAATAGAGACTTGAGTGTTCATTTTCGAGATCTTTACGCAGCATGTTGCTTTGTACTCTTTTGTAACTAAGCGTTCTACTTCGATCCCTATTATACTTAGTTTACAAAGTGATTAATAGAGCTATCTCTTCAAAGTAGACGTAGGAAAACAATGCCAAACCACTATAAATTGCTACGTCTCTGCTATTAGCTTGTTTTAGATTACTTTACCGCTACATTCTCTCTGTTTACATTTATTATTCTTCATTTATTCCTTTACAAAATCTCTATTGGGTGTTTGTGCCAATTTTTGGTGTAAACAAAGTTGATCAATACAACCAGAGGTTGTCGATGCCCAGAATCCAATTAAATACAGCATCGGAGCTGATTTTGAATTTCTAATGAAGGAACTGAAGGATAGCAGTCAACAGCTCAACCAGCAAATCCAGGTCAATATCAACCTGATGAACTAGTTGAAAGATTAGCGTAGGAAGACAAGGAGGGTGCTTGCTCCATACTCAGGATCAAAAACTCCTCCATATCCGACGACTATCACTGAAACAGATGCAGCAAAATAGATGCATATGCAGCTGGAGCATCGAGATGGGATCAGACAATCGGCTATGACCGATCGGCACCAAACCCCCAAGGGGGATTAGCACTAAACCTCTAATCAAGGGGGCAATCAGCATGTTGGTGGAGGAACTTACTCTAAGGGTGCTGCGATCGATCATGGTGCTAAAGCTCGGGTGAATGTGGTTGAACCGCAGCCGAGAGATGACGATAGAACTGCTGTTCAAGAAATGAAACAAGAGCAAGAGGAGCCAAGGCAATGTGGTGTTGCCCGAAGGGGTGGATCGGGTCGCTCACGTAAGGTGGAACACGACCACCGCCTGGCACCAACTTTCCAAATGCCAGACTTAACAGCTATGGTGAGGTAGCTAGTGAAAGAAGGTCAGGGCTTGAGCAATGATGATTAGGGACTCTCTAGAAGTCATACTTCATCAGCGATAACATTCTACATGCAGAATATCCATGGAGGTTCCATATGCCTACAATGCCTGTCTATACGTGAAAAACCGACCCTAGGCAGCATCTCTTGAATTATGAATGACACATGGTCTCCGCCCGAGCCACTGATGCAGTCAAGTGTAGGTGTTTACCCATTTCTCTGGAAGACGTTGCGACCATGTGGTTCACCAAGCTACCACCACGGTTAATCAATTCATTTCATGAGTCAGCAAAGAAGTTCCTGAAGCAGTTCCGCAAGCACATTACTCGCCCCAAGGATGTAATGTCACTCTCCAACTTGGTCTAGGCACCGAGGAAGTCACCGAAAGATTTTCTGGAAAGGTTTGATGCAGCTGTTACAGAAGTCAACAATCCAAATGATGATGCAATACTCATGGCATCGACTAGGGGAGTCGACCCCAATTTCGAGTTTGGCGATTGGTTAGCGGTAAAGCTTCCTTCTACATTGGACCGTTTCTTTGCAAAGGAGGCTCAGTTTCTGAAGGAGGAGGAGGTAAAGTGAACCAGGAAGAGAGATGTTGAAGTTTTAAGCGCCGAGGGAGTACAAAGTAATGTGGCAGTGAAACTGTCTAGCGATAGTTTCTGGAAAGTTCAAATCAATGTTCAGAACAAACCGAATGAGAAGAAGAAAGGCGATGATAGAAACCGTGACCGAAGGTGAAATACGAAGAGAGGGAAGCCAAGGATTCCATCGTTTAATACTTACACGCCATTGAATACGTCATTAGAGAATGTTTATCTACCGACTGGTGACACTATGCAGTACAGGAAACCACCTTCGAAGGAACCGATGGAGAAGTAGAGACTGTCCGAAAATTGCTGTAGATTTCACAAAAAATATGGATATACCACAGACGAGTGTTGCCACCTCCGTGATGTTATTGAAAAGTTAATTCAAGAAAGAAAGTTGCAGTAATTTGTTAAAGTCCTGTAGGATGGTGGGTAAGGGACATCAGACCCTAATCGAGGACAAGCTCCGCCCAATGCTGAGGAACTTCGGCGAACAGTTAGGAGATTAGCTATTAATTCCATTGTTGGAGGACCACATCCAGCTGACAAAAGCTGAAATGAAATGGAGCGTTATGTGAACGCCATCTGACATGCTGACGTTGAATGTTGCTCGAACACAGAGGACGGTGCTCCAGCAAAGCAGCAACAAACTATGATAGATGATATCGTGTTTGGGAGTAGAGATGCAGATAATGTGGAGGCCTCTACGATCGACCAAATGGTGATGTCGGCCATGAACGGCCTTGCCTTGGTGAGAATGATTCAGATTGATTGTGGAAGTTCTGTGAATATCATTTTAAAGAAGGCATACGACCATATGTTACTGGAAGCCAAAGATCTAAAACCGTGCAAAGCCTGTATTCATGGCTTTAACGATATTGCAACTGAAGCGATAGGCAATGTTGAGCTACCTGTAGAGTTCGAAGACCGTAGCCGAAGGAGAGTGTGGGTGCAGCCGTTTGTTATGATGGTGTGAACTCTCTATACAATTCTTTTCTGGGCCGACCGACCCTTGTTGAATTCAGGGCAGCTATACCCCCTTGGTGTTTGATGCTCAAATTCCCAATAGAGAATGGCGTGGGAATTATTCATGGAGATCAGGCGACTGGTCGAGCCTGCTATGTGTAGGGATGGCAGTGGGGCGGGTTTAGGGTACAAACCCGGTAGACCCACCCCATTGGGTCATCGGGGAGGGTAGCCTCATGACCTGGTCACGAAATCTTCGGGTCTCGGGTCGGGTTAGGGCTTGGCAAACCCGCCCCAACCCGACACGTACTATTGAAGCTCATAATATCAACTAGTTATAATTTATTGATCTATTTAGCAAAAATTTCTATAATGAAGATATCATAATGTTTTATACAATAAGTTCTATTATTTTGAAATACTAAGTTGCATTATTGCTAATTGTATAAATAAAAATGCATATTGTTTGAATTCTAATTGAACACTTTAATTTCTTTCTTCTAATTTTATAGTCATTATCATCTACAATCAATATATTTTTCAATATATATATCTTTCTTACACATATAAGTATTAGTGTATGAAAATTAGGATCAACTTTTGGAAAGAACAAACAAAGACGCATCGGGTTTCGGGATGGGTCGGTCTTACCCTGATCCGTACGGGTCTTGGGTTGGGTTGAAAATCTGGACTCGCATCGGGTCTACAGGGCGGGTCTGGGGCAGGATTTAAAAAACTTGGGTTGGGTATGGGGCATGAAAACCCGCCCCAACCTGCCCATTGCCATCCATAGTTTTGTGGTTGAGTTGAGAGACGTTTAGCGGAGAGAAAAAGGAAAGGATGTGGACAAGCCTCTCTACATAAAAACTAATGAAACTTACAATCGGCGTTCAAGCCTGGGCTCGAGCACCACAGTCGGTTATTTAAAGACATAGATCCGAGGGATGAAGAAGAAGAGCCCAAAGAAACCAAGGCTGCACCAGCTGAGCTAACGATTGATATCACGGTTAGCCACGATGACCCATCACGTGTCTTTAAGATCAGATCACAGCTCAGTGCAATGATGATGAAGGAATTAGCTGTAACACCTCGAATTTTTGATAACATTATTCAGGAGATTTAACGGAGTAGAATGGATAGTGAAGTAGTATATATTTTGTGAAATTATTTTAAATCTATATACAACGGTTGACACATAAGTATTATTTGAATAAAGAAGAAGTCGCTTGTGTGACTTAATCGTGTTTGTGTGTTATTCGTCTATGGAAAGTATTTACTCCTATACTTAGCACCAAAAGTCGACAAAGTAGACTTGTTCTATCTATGAGAGTTAAGAATGAGGTGTCAAGGTAGAGCTTGGATGCAACCATTGCACTAATCTACCTGGCTTCAATCTTGACCGAGGGATAGCGTAAGTTGACAAGGTCGGAAAGGGTAATAATATAAGAGAGTTGATTTCTATATATAATCATCTTTATTTCTAGTGAATCTGACTAAAATTAACTTAGGAAATATCTAGAAGAAATACAAGATTTATACGGTACGGTTACGCTCTTTGTAGAATATACTAGTGTATGATTTTTGTTTGATGATAATAAACATATATATATATTCGTTTAAATGTATTTGTTATTGTACTATTTTATTTTTCCACATAATTAAATAAATATTTGTTGAATAAAATAAATAACTCGGAATTCTTATTTAAAAAAATATTTATTTCAAATGAATATTTTATTACAAATTCGAATAGTACAAATTTAAGGTCTCACTATACAAGTTTCAATTACAACACAATTTTCACTATACATTTTACCTACATATTTCAACTCACTATATAATTCACTCATCACTCGTATTTGATCTTCAACTTTGTTCCAGCCTGTATCCAACATCTGAACTATCTGCAAAATAAACACTAACACGGTAAAATTGAAAAAGAAATATATTGCAGTGCACAATGAAGTGTGTGTTTGAAAATATTGTTTGCCTCAGTTATTTGGGTTGTTAGTCATCATTTTTTTAATTCATCTTACGCGAACAACTTGTGACATGCAGTGTATCACTGTATATGCCACAAGGTCGTGCACACTGATATACACTTGCTTGTTAAAATTGCAGGGACAGGTGAGCACAAGGTCAAACCCAAGCCAAGACTGGATTCAATACAAGTGCAAATGAAAAAACAAAACAAAACAGTAGCTCAACCAGAACCAGACATGTACATAGGACAAAGGCAAGAACAGACCAGACTTCAAATGCATCAAGCTACACTCAGGTCCAAAATGAGTTAACTCGAAGCAAAACAATACAACCAGACTCGAGTGAACCAGAGGTGAACATGAATGCTCAAAACAACAACAAGTTCAATGTTCAGTACACTGAAGTGCAATAACACAGCAAAATAAAGCAAGCAGGTCAACAAAGAACCAGACCAGACTTCATTCAAATGCACTAGACATATATGCATACATACATACATACATACATACATATATATATATATACATACACATATATATATATATCATTTCATGTCCAACCAACACCAAAACAACCTCAACCAACATGAAAAAATGGAACAAGACTGCAATACCAAAGAGCACCAGAGATGTTAACAACATGAAGTACACAAGCAAACCATGGACCAAAATGCAAAGCAATGCAACATAAAACCAAAACCTAACCAGTCTATAGTTCAGAGGCATGAGCACTGCACCAGACTTCAAAAACAAGTCAACATGAACATAGATATGCATGCATTCAGACATGATTCACATGAAAACATACAACCAGAGGTACAAAGCAAAATATTCAAGAAAAATGGATATGCAAGCACTCAGTTTCGACATGTACAAATGTAACCAGTTCAAAACATGCTCAAGTCCAACCAACATGACAACGACACCGATACAACATGTAACAAATTCCAACATTGGACCGAACCAAAAATAAATAAACAGGGTAGCATACAACAACAACGATATCTGAAGCACTCTGAACTGAACTGAATAGGAACCATATATGATGAATAGATATGCAGTGACTAAACTGAATCATCTACTGAAGAGTTGCAATAGTGGAGCACCAGTTCAGCATCCAAACGCATACAACATTCAGCTAATAGTGTGCATCGACCACATCATCAGACAGAGGCAACGACTGGTACAACTACATATGCAACAACAAGTCTAACAAGGCAACTCAAAGAATCACACACACATGGATGCAAGCAAACAGTGAAGTAGTTTAAATGTTTACAGCAAAAACAGTCGCAGTTCGAGCAAATTCAAGGTCATAGTTTCAAAAACAAATTAACAGCATCAATGAATTGTTCAAAAATTCAAATATTGCCAGTAAAGAAAATGGAACAGCAAATCGTGGTGAATAAGTCAGTGAACCGATTAACAAAATCAAGTGAATTAAATCAGGATGCCAAGATTATCTCTAATTCAAATGCCAACAAGTCAGCGAACGATGAACAGGTCATAGGAGCAAAGAACGGAACAAAATTCAAATATATCAAAGATGAACAAGTCAAGATTCACACATTCGTTCGATGAAAAAATCAATGCAAGTGCAAAAATCACGAAAAATTCAAACTCAAATATACGAACGAGGTTACAGGGTTTCGATCCTTATAAATTCCAAAATCATCATCGGCAAAGATCATCGAGTTCGAGTTCAAGCTAATCAACTGAGAAATAAAGTAAGAAATCACATACCGATTCTATTCCATTCGAACTTGACCTTGAAGCGACTGCAAGCAAATCGAAGAGCACTGAACGAAGAAACAACAAAGTGAATTGAGGAACGAGAGGCAATCGAGTTGAACTCCAAGCGGCAGCTTCAAGCAAATAAAAACCATAATTTTTGAAGAGCAACAAAAGGAACAAGGCAGCTTTGATTAATAGAAGGCAAACAAAAGGGAAGATCGATTATCTTTGTTTAAAATTGGGCCGCACCGTTATATTTTTATATTGGGCCATATAATATTGTATTAGGGTTTTAATCAATTGTCTTATTTTTAATTGAGTCAAACTCTAGTTTAAGTTGTTTACGAACTACGGTTTTGTAGTTCGAGAATTCGCAACTCAGTGGTTGAGTTGTGGCAGAGTTTTGAGCTTAGAGTTAGGTTAATCGAGTTAGTGGGTGTCGCGAGTTTACGTATTTTTGTAAGCGTCTGATTACCTAATTTCTAGTAGAAACCTTGGAGGCAGCACGTAGGCATTTTTTGCCGAAGCTGGGTAAAATTATGTGTGATCTTTTCTGCATTGCTTTCTGTTTTTAATTCCACATTAATTTTAAGTTGACCCCATTCACCCCCCCCCCCCTTTAGGGTGAAAATGATCCTACACTCTTAACGATGCTCTACCCTACGTAAAAACTCGTCTTTCTCTTCTAGGACAAGAGATAAGAAAATCCATCCGGAGAAGAGATGATCTCTACCTTGTGCATTGTCTATTTATTTCTAAAAGAACCGAAGTTAAGTTTAGATGGAATTCATCGATTTGGTTTTGGAAAGTCCGGTAAGCGGGGAGTACACTTATATAAGATGACTCAAAACCATAACAGCCACATCAAAACCGATATACAAGTTGTTACTATAGTGATGTTAAATAGGCACTAATGAAGATTATGAAGTTAGAAAGTTTTATAGATCTATGTTAATATATTGTTTTCTATCTATGAAAAGAGACCTATTTAAATGATGAATTTTAAGAACACTAAGTGGTATGATATTCACCACATTTTGAAGTGTTTTCTGTTGTCCAATAGTTAAATGTGTTACCATGAGGAGTGAGCGGATTATTAAAAAGAAACTAACATTAACGGTGTGAAATTGAGACATCACACTGTCAAGACTAATAGGAAAGTTAGTATTGGGGTAATGGAAGGAAAAAAATACAGCTCACCATACCACTTGTAGTGGCCTTAATTTTAATCCTGATTTGCAGCATTTATGAACGTGGCACTTTAGATGGGTTCTTCTATTGTTTGATGAATTTAATACTAAAGAGATGGATGACATTTCCGAATGTTTCTCAAACAAAAAATGTACAAGCCTATCACATTAAAGCTTCTTAACAAGATCTCACAAGATTAACAATCATATACTTGAATTTAACTTAGCAAAAAATATGAAATAACTATGTTCCGGTATATTTTTAAGGTGTCTATTTTGGTTTATAATGGTCTAGAGTTGATTTCTAAAAAAACAAGGTCAGCATTTAGCTATTTGATTTTTTTTTACAGTCATATTGTGTCTATATTGCAACTTCAAATACAACTTTTCAGTTATAGAATATGAAAAACAACATTCTAAGAATAGCAAAGGTATCCTAATTTCTTAATGGACAAGGTTCAAGAATTTGATATTTTTGTTTGCGCCAAAAGTCGGATTAACACCCAATCAGATTATTAGTAGAGACTAATGAAGAAATAAATGTAAAATGAGGTAAATAACATAAAAGAATTTATAGTGGTTCGGCAAATACTTTGACTTACATCCACTTAAGTTTTGTTAATAAATTATAAGTTTATTCAAGATTATGATTTTACAACTCGATTGCTTACAACTTAAGTAGAGATCTAACAGAGTGTTAGGATAAAATCAGCTAATTCAGAAAGTAAAAAAAAGATCTCCTTTTGTGCCTCTCTCCTTTTATTTATAGATGAAGATTAGTGAAATAAACTCTGAAACCTTCTCCACACGATCTATACATCCGGTAGAAGGCTCCAGAAAGAGATCGTGGCCAGATCTGCATTTTACTTCTCAACTCATTACCAAGTTGAGGCCCACGAGTCAGTACCGACTTGTAGTCTATTTTGGGTCCGTACCTTTCTTTGCATTTGGACTTCAACTTCGTGAAGCGTATGATGAGTCAGTATCATTAATCGGTATTGAGTTGAGGGTTACAACCCGATACCGATTTGAGACTTTGTAGTTGAAATTTTCAATTTTGTTTTGCACCACTTGACTAACCCGACTTGTCCGATGAATGGCTAAGTATCTTCAAGTGTCAAGCTAGGTTCTGCACCAATTATTTGGACTTGAATTCTGATTTCCAGACTTGCATTTAGGACTTATGGCTTATCTTACGACCATTCAATGGTTTCGACATGTCCAGAAATGACTTGGTTCAAAAGCAGGATAACACTTGTCCTCCAAAGTATACATCGTATTAACAAGGTTTGTTTTGGATTGAGACAAGCTATCAACTTCTAACTCAAATATGAATAGAAGTCTTCATCATTTGAACTGTTTTTACAAAGCAGTGTGTCATCTCTGGATCGTCACATCACTTTAAATAGTTATAGATTCATATCTTTTGGGTGATATAAGAGTTGAAGTGTGTTGTTCGAGTTTGTCATTTGGACTCTGGAAAGTCTGGAAGTTCTTTCATTTGTTTGGTCGATAGGATTTCAATTCCCAAAGTTTTTTTCTTTTTCCACCGCTCGTTCTTTTTTTTTCTTTTTTCTTTTTTCTTTTTTCCTTTTTATTGTTTTATTTTCACAACTTGGTACTGAGTTATGAAGCATGACTCGATTTCGCTTTTTGAGGCGAATTCTAGGATTCCACAATTAGTTAAGTATTCTTCTCCTCTTCCTTTACACTTTCGCTTTGCCTTCTTATTTTCAATTCGAATTCAAACTTCCAGCCATTGCCGACTTTTGACTCCAGCTTTAATTAACGCTGATGCCTATCCCTGATGTCGACTGCTCTCAACCAATACCACCGCCAGCATCTATTTGACTTGACCCTGATTCAGACAAACTTTCCCTAAATCGATTCGAGTTTCATCTTGACTTTTGGTTTTTAGGTCACCGTTGATATTACCTTTGTTCTTAGGTAGGTGGCGCCACCAATTTTGGGGTTGCTGGCATTTGGTGATGGTCGCCGACCATATTTGACCATATGTGGGTGGTTATTCTTCTTCCTCCCCATGCTCGGTAGTGGCTTGTAAACACTTGAAGTTGAGCCCTCTTAGGCTACTCGTGTTCGATCCAAGATTATGTCCATTTTTCCTAGGCATGGCCTAAGTTTTTTTCTCCCTCATGTGCTCCAAGTCAAGCCAAAATCATGCCTAGCCCAATCTCGAGTTTTTGCATGGCCATGAAGTTTACAACTTTTTGATAAGTCCTTGTCAAATGTGAGAAGGGAGATGCTCAATATTACGTGAATTTCTATTATGGTGAATATAGATCGATGGTTGAGTTCTAGGGGAACGATTTCAAATAACAGTCACATCGAACGTGCTTCGACGTTTGATGAATTTTTCATCATCTCTTTAAGTTGGACATTTCACTTCGTTGTCCCTACAAAGAAGATTTATGTGTCACTTCGAACGACGGTTCTGTTATCGTAAATCCTACGATAATGGATAAAATCTAACACGGTTCTGTTGTACGACGGTACTCATTTGCCAACATAAACGAGCTATCCACACAGAGTGTTCACATTCAACATACTCTGAACATAGGATGCAGGCTACATAGATTGAATTATATATTATTGCCCCCGTCAATGTATAAGATCTTATTGGTCGATACACGTTGACATCCATTGGGTCTTTTACATCGGCCACACAAGGTTTTATTTCAGCATGAATATCAAAGTTAAATAAACTGACCTTGCTCATCTGTGGAGTTTTTCAATAGTTATGGATGGCATACGCTTCTCACGTCTCTCTATGATGGGTGCAGGTCAATCTACATCAGATTTTGTTCCACTTACAACGGAGTCAACTTCTACATCATCATCTTCAACACCGACTACTTCATCATCTTTCCGACCTCAATCACCTCGTCGTCCGACAAGGCAGTCTTTAGAGGTTGTTCCTTCCGTGACGGCAGATAAAGCCTTTGCGGGATTGCCTTCAATATGAACCTGAAAGGTGCCTTAATTCTTGATAACCTTCAAGATTCTCTAGAATTAAAATTAGACGAGGCAGGAGTTATATGAGTCTGCGAAAAGCATGCAATCCCTTTTGTGGATGTTTTGGTCCTAAAGCCCTTTCAACGGGCCCACGATCTTCCTGAGGGCTACACTAATTACAATTGATATATGTGTCTTTCTGGATGCATTCCTTCTTTTAATCACTTCATCTAAAACGTTGTCCAGTTTATGAAGCGTGCCATGTCCAACTTCATCCAAAAAGTTATGCCTCATTGACCAGCATGTATATGGTCTGCCTTCACCATCTGGGCAGGCTGCCCACATTAGAGGAAATTCGTTATTTATACAGCTTCAAAAAGTGGAAAGAAAGACCTCTTCTTATTTGGAACCATATGAGGGTCGCATCATCATTGGTCTTTGGAATAAGCTTGGTTATTTCAAAGACGAATACTTCTTTGTACGCTGCCTACTTGGTTTTGCTTAGAAGTGGCTATGAAGACGTAAGTTCTACTACCGCCCTTTATCTTGATGGAGTTAATACCATCTGAATTGCTCATTTTATTATTGCATGATTTTAGAGATATTCTGACGAGGCCTAGTAGTACAGCTCTGGCACGTACTGTTCAAGATCTACAGGCCATCCCTATCGAAGAGCGTAAGATGAAATTTCTTTTGAAAGATGAAAGGATGTGGCCATTCCATCTCTTGGATAATAATTATAGTCTTGGCCTCATGCCTAATTTTCGTGGAGGCGCTTAGCCCGCTCAAGATGCTGAGGTTGAGCCTCAAGTTGAAGAGAACCAAGAGATTCATCATGTTCAAGATCCTCATGTCAATCAAAGGTAGGATGAAGTAGGTGATGGTAATGATGACATCATTGAAGGAGGAATTGATAATGACAATGATGACGATGACAAAGATGATAATAATGAGGACAAGGATGACGGTAAGGACATGAACCTTGATCAACGGTCTGCTGGGGAGACAGGGGGTGATGATCAAGTACCACGTATTCCCCATCACTCGAAGCTAAAGATGATTTCAGCCAATCTGATTCCATAACCACATCAAGCTCTATCGAGGAGGAAACACCAGCTCCTCCGACTGGCGACATATTTGCCTCACTCAGGAGCATACCGAATAAAATCTAGTCTTAACAATGCCAGCCTTGATGATATAGATTCTCCCAACCGTCTGACTGCAGATGTACCTACGAATACTGCAGGGGAGATAACCCTTATTAGTAAAATTCATGAACATGGTGTGTGGAGGCATTGGGATACACTGACACTACTTGGCACTTAAAGTCATCACACGCTTACATTGCACGTGATGTTCCTGAATTTCCAAGTCTTAATTCAGCTGTGTTTTCTTTTCAGATACAATGGGATGCCCTTACCTTTTTTATGATCTCCAAGGCTACTCTACTGGTTATCACAGGCATGATCCTTTGTGCCAACACCGTAAGTCATCATTCGAATCTAACTTAGAAAGATGCCGTAGAAAAGAGCAGGAAAGGCGAGAAGGAGAGCACAAACGTTACGATGATCGTGACAGAAAGTTGGATGGAATATCTTATTCACGATGTAGAACTCGTTCTCTTCTGCCAATAAGTATGGATCAGTAATCATCAAAACCCAATCATGTTCCTTCGTCCAAGGTTCCGACTACACCCACTTCAGTGTCACTTGTCATGCAGCCAATAATGTCTACCCATAAATCCAAACAGCCTACTCAACCATCTAGGTCTACAACTTCTGATCCCTCCAGAAAAAGGGCAACCCCTGCTCATGTTACCACAACAGTGACCAAATATGATTCTAATCCCTAAATCGCCGAGCTACAGACAGCCTTCCCTAAATTGTGTTTTGATGAAGTTAAATTTGCTTATCATTTGAAGGATATTCCTCATGATGTTGCCACAAAGGTCATGGTTTGTGCGAATGATGTATATGATCAGTACTACATATGAAGGAGATTCACGGAGGCCGAAGTTAACAAGGAAACGATGGTAGCTCTTCAAAGGAAGGAGCTATTGGAGCAAGATAACAAGCATGTCACTGTCAATCTTGATTTGGAAAATGAGACTCTCCAAAATACAGTTAATGAGCAAGCTTTACGAATCAAAAATTTAGACGCCGCATTGGAGGCCAAGAAGAAGGAAAAAGATAATGCTCTCATTCAAGCTCAAGAGTACATAAAGCAACTGCTTGATGCTCTGCTAGCATAAAATGGTGGAGAAATTCATGCAAAAGATACTGAGTAAGTATGAAATAGAGCCTATTTTGGTTCGCTTCTATGCGAACGTCATTAAGTTTGGAAATTTAAGGTGGCTTGATGAGGGATACCCCAGAGCGCTAACCATGGCATGGGAAGAGATAGTCAAGCAATAAAGAGAGCATTCAGATGGGGTCGAGGTGGATGAAGATAAGTTGAAAGACGATCAATTAAATGATGAGGATTTGAACGCTATGCAAAATTATATTGGAAGCTGAGGTTATTTCTTCTGCTGATATGCCTACTGGGATCTTTTCCAAATCTGGCACTAAAGACTTGGACGAAAGTTCAACACCCGCTTCTAAAGGGTTTCCAACAGAGACTCCAATCAGAATGACGGCTACTTCAAATGTCGTTGCATCTTCCACATCGAACCCTTTTACTTTTGAGTCTATTATTCCTCTTTCTGGTATTTTCACAGCTCCAACTACTATGATTACTTCGAGGACGACAATCATTTTGATGTCTTCAGCTGATGTACAATATAATCCACAGAAGCCCGGTTATACACAGCCAGAATCCGTTCCAAAACTACTTGTTCTATACCCGATCATCGAGGGATTTATAGGATGACACCTTCCCAAACATTCCATGCTTCTCTTGGAGGTATATCACTAACTTCTCATGTGTTCGAGAAGACTCAGATGACACCCGTCGATGTTTCTATTCTCCATTTTTTTCTTTTTCAAGTTTCAAGTCTGCTTGCTCTTGCCCTTACCAAAAGGAAACTTGGCTTCAAGCACCCTAGCTTCAATGACAGAATTTGTCATCATGTCTTCCCCGCCTCTAATTCCAACTTCTTCAGTTGGGTCCACTCCTAGCCGATGCCGAAAAGATTCATGCGCTGGAAGAAGATACCATGGATGATCCCAATATGATGTAGGATGATGAAGACATAGCTATTATAGAGGCCACTAAGCATAAATCTGAGCCATCAATAATAGAGGAGAAGACCTTGCAAGTAAAGAAGGTCAGGGAAATAAAAAAGGAAAAGATTGATGATGTTCCTTCCCCTCTCTCGGTTTCTTTGCCCATTCCATTACGTGTCATTCCAGCTTCTGCTTTTATAACGGCGAGCGTTCAAGTTGGGGCTCTTGAGTCTCCAGAAGTTGATAATGATTGGGAAGATAACCCAAAAGGTTATCTATCAGGCTGGAAAGAGGAGATTAAATTTTAAAAAAGACTAACTTTTTCCTCCCTCGAAGTATAGAAGAGGAAGAAGAAGAGGAGGTAGAAAGATTGGATGTTTGTTGTTTCTACGTCGTTACTTGTTTTAGCTTTTGGTTTCATACATGTATATAAACCGTTTTCATATGGGTACGACCTTCGCTTTTGCTTTTAAAGTTCTTCAATTGTGAATATAGTATTTTTTCTTTTAGGCAACCATATTATCTTGCCTATATACATAGTTAATTTATGTCCATGATTATCATTCTAGATTAATGCAATGACGCTATTCGCCATAACTCTGTATGTATGAATAACTTCCGCCATTGCCTAGTGATACCGCATTATTTCATTCTGTTTATAGCAGCTAAAATGTTTCTTCATTGGCTAGCAAAATTATAATCGTTTGGCTAACTCCGTGGTCTATTGGTTTATCCTCGTCAGGTTCTATTTGACCAAAGATAAAGTTGGATCTTCACATCACTTCCTATCTCCGGGAAGTTATGTTTTAAATGTCTATATCCTGACATCTATACTCAATCTCGCCTATCTCTGGACATTGACCGTATTTCGGATAGGAGATTCAATCTCCTGCTAGGTCCTATCTCTAGGACTTAATGTCTTAGATGCATGTCTCTGGGCATCGCCATTATACCTTGCTTGTCATCGGGCTACGATCTTAGACCTTGCCTATCTTCGAGCAATCTTCAAAGGTCAAAGGTATGGGGAGAATCCTCATGATCGACCCTAGCATTATTATACTCCCATGTTTCGATCATGGAACAAAGGAGTCCGTTGGTACATATCTTTGGATACCTAGATATCTGCATTTTTAAAACATAGAACATTCTATTTTATTTTTGTTCACATAGCATTAATTCAGGCTATTGAGAATATGGTTCCATCGATTCCTAAAGCCAATTCCTTTATAGACACAAGAATGGCAGACTCCTCCTTATTACATCAGAATCTAATCAGATATTTACAAAGATACATCCAAGTGAAATAGCGTCTCAAGTGCTCTCTATTTCACGCTTTCGAAATTGAAATTCCATCAACAGTCTCTAACTTTAAAGTTCTGTTACCAAGCTTACGTTCGGTTGCAAAAGGACCTTACCAATTCGGGTTAAGCAAGGAAAAACTCATTTCAAAATGGGATCGCCAATCTTAAAGGTCCGATTCATGACCTTGGCATTGAATTGTCATGCTACTCTTTTCTGGTGAGCAGTTACCCTCAAATCAGCTTCTTCTCGCTTCTCATCGATTATGCCAAGGGACTTAAGCAAGAGTTCCTCATTTTTCTTGGAACTGTAGTGAAGTTCTACAAAAAGAAGGAATTTACAATTCAAATTGGAATGATGGCCTCTGATCCGTACACCAAAGCGAACAGAGTATGATCGGTCGTGGACTTGTGAGACGTTCAGTAAGTCTATAATGCTAGGGGTAATTCATCGACTCGGTTGCCCATGGCCTTCGTCAATCGCTTCTTCGGGATGGATTTGATTATCTTGTTCACTGCCTTTACTTGTCCATTCGCTTGCAGGTATGCTACAGTTGCAAAGATTTTTTCAATTCGAATATTTGTTATAAAAATCCTTGAATTCAACGCTTTCAAATTGGGTTCGTTATCCGTTATAATTTTCTAAGGAACTCTAAATCGGCATATGATGTTTTTCATTATGAATTTGATCACCAATGATCATGGACAGCGGTTCCGCTGTAACGACCGGGCCTTTTTCGACCTCCGAAAATCGACACTAATACGTTCATTGTATAGAGTGCCGAGCAATTGAGTGCCGGAAATACCAGGTTGTTAGGGTTTAAGAAGAAAAGAGATAGAAGAGGAAACAAAAATAACAACACAGAATCTCACATCGTAGCGGAACAAAATATAATATACAATAACAGCATTTTATACAAAGGAAAACTGTAACTATTAATATACATACAAGGTATCAGAGTACAATCATTAACAAATAAATCTAGGCATTTATAATAACTTGTCCCTAAATGTTGAATACAACCTACAATACACAGCGGAATATAGTCAAATACGTGCAATACGTCTCTGCCATCCAGCTCGTCTCCTGAGCTCCAAAAGTGTCCTAACCTGAAACTGTAATACTCGGTCTGACCCAAGCATCACAATAAAATAACACCCGAGTCAGGCTGGAAACCAGCGTGAGTAAAACCCACTTAATTTGAAATACTTAAGTTATAAAAATTCTTCGAAAACCAGGGTAGCTCGTACAAACACGATGGGTTTCTATCTTATTATAACCAAAACACTTTTCCAAAAATTCAT
Organism: Allium fistulosum; assembly: GCA_030737815.1. Classification (NCBI taxonomy): domain Eukaryota; kingdom Viridiplantae; phylum Streptophyta; class Magnoliopsida; order Asparagales; family Amaryllidaceae; genus Allium; species Allium fistulosum. The sequence continues at coordinate 977,309,896 of CM060902.1, forward strand.
CGATAGTTTTAACAGTGTCTAAGTACAACACTTATTTATAATAGTCGAATATGTTAAATTAATCCAATTCCAGTATACAGGGCTTTATAATCAAAACCGTAAAGGTTTGAATTGATTATTAAGTCGAAGTGGTTCCGGATAATGCAGATATCTGATCCCGGTCTCTTCGAACTCAAAATGATAAATTTTAGGGCCAAATTGTTTAAAATAAACAATTTATATTTAGAGTGTCAAAATACACATATGGGAATTTATTACATATGTTTATTTCAAGTAAAACGTGCTAACGTTTTATCCTAACCTTTCAACTGGTTTGGCTACAAAGACACAGACAAGAACAATTGAAATAATATTCAAGAGCCGTAAACCAAAGTATAGATCATTAACAAATTTAACGATCTACAGCTCAAATTAAACAATTCACAACCTGAATTTAATCGACTTAAAATTTAATTGAATCTGCTTATATTTTAATCCAGATTAATATTAAATTAAAGAATTTATAACACAATTTATTATTAGTTAATTAGGATTAAAACAACCAAATCAATAACTAAACTTATTAATTACCATAAGATTAAGTCAAATAAGAATTTAATTAATTTCTCATTTTAATTATTATAATAAAATTAAATTTTTAATTATGGAAAATCAATAACGTTATTTTATAATACCGGGTAATAGGACTAAGATGCAAAAATCTTCATGTTGATTTGGATTTTAAAGGAATGAGAATATATATTTCGAATTAAAGGATTTTAGGATATAATCATTTATCAAATTACTTTTATTTCCAAAAACAAATCTTTTTTTTCCTCTCAGCCCAACAAACTATGCCGGCCCAAAATAGAAAAAAAACAACGACCAACCTCTTTTCTTTTTCCTCCCACCTGCATTCTTTCACTCCTCTTACTTTTCTTCTCGTGTGCACAACCCGTGCACGTTCACTTGCACACGACACTAACCACCCAATTTTTGATGCTGACCATCCCTCCACATCACCTACGACTGCCGCGACCCCTTCCACCACCTAGAGAACACCGCGACACCTTCGTTCGAAAAATGAGCCTTTTGCCCAAATTTGGAACCCACCTAAAATGAACACGCGTCCACACAACCGCCTCGCCGCCTTGTCCCATCGTTCATCACCAAACTCGACCAAAAACTTCGCCACGTCCCTCTCCTTCTATTCCCCCACGATAGCACGCCGCATTCGCCTCCACGACGTCGCCATTACTCAAAAACCGAGCACGACCCTAAATCAATGCCTAACCCTAAATCGATTCCAAACCCACGCCACAGCCCACTATAAAATGTCATAGCATTTTTCCTAAGTCCACCGTCACCCATGCCTCCTCCACAACCAGCGCCAAGTCGCCAAGTCGCCATGTCGCCACGGCTGTCAGGAATCGACTAAAACCAATTTTTTAATCAACTTCTTCTAACTCATCCAATACTTGCTTAAAAATCATCAAACCACTTGCAAAAATCATCATTTTCAGTGACAAACAGACTCATATAATTGAAAACTTTAAATTTGATATTCGAATTTTGGTTGTTTCTTAGTTACTTACTGTAATATATTCCTTTCTCCTCCTATGCTACATAATATCAAACGAAATTAATTTTAAAATGAACTACACTCGAAGACAACCAAGTTTCCTTTTTGAATCATAAACTAAAACTAACTAGGTAAAGAGATTTTGAATTTTGAAGTTCAAGGTCTTACCCTTTTTTTTGAAAAACAGAGCTGTTTATGTTTTGAGTTTTACAGGGTGTTCAGGCTTGATTTAACACGCGTATGTAAGTCATAAATACTTATTAGCACATGAATGTTTGACAAAATACAAGAGTCCAAATTTCCAAACAAATGTATGCATACTTATTTTCCAGTAAGTAAAGGATTTGGTTTTACTCACAGTTATATATATATATATTGATGAACAACTGCTGCCTTGTTGAATCCTCTTCTTCAACTTTAGGCCTTCAACCCTTGACTTATTTATGTTTTAATGGCAGAGATTCTTGTCGTGTTTTAATGGAAAATCTCTTTTTTTTCTTTCTATCTTTTCTATGGGTATGAAAAGTAACAGGACATGGCTCTACATATAAATAGAGATGGAAGTGTATAAGGTAAGAAAATAGGGTGGCTGCAGATTTTGTACAAGCTTTCCACTTTATTGATTTTATTTTCCTTTTAATTTATTTTTCTTTTGTCTTGATTTGATTTATTATGAATTGATTGATTTTATATGAATGATTTAATGTTTGGGTGCTTGAAATGATGCCTTGCCATGATGATGTTCCCCTATGTATAAACATTTATTTTCATATACTATATTTTTTTTTCTAAATATATATACACATATATACTTATATGTATTTACTTACATATATTTATCATATATATATATATATTTACATTAAAAGTTAGGAGTTTATCATCATGAAGCTTTTACATATACTTATATCTCTTTTGTCATCATATTCATGTATGTTCATATACACTATTTTATATTAACATATATATTTACCTATTTACTATTTTATGTAACATATGTACATATACATTTATTTTTGTTACCATATATATTCACATACCTTTAAATAAACACATGGTTTACATATATAGATGTATATTTATACATTCCCATATGCACTATATTTTATAAACATATACCCATATATATATATATATTCATAAGTTTGAAATTTTCCATTTTGGAGTTTATACATTCACGTATATATATATATATATATATATATATTCATATACTATATTTTTATAACCATATATATCTAGACTTATATTTATATATATATATATATATATTTAAACATCATAAAGCTTGTGTATATATATATATTTATATATACTTGTATGGATATTTTATCTTAAATTTAAATGGTGGAGTTTATATACATATTTCTATAAAATTTATCATATCCAGAAATTTATAATTCAATATTTAATATGTTTTTTATCAGTTTATATATTCAGATATTTTAAATATCAGAAAATTCATCTATTCGACTTATAAAAATTAATATTCCAATAATAAAAATCAGTTAATTACCCCCAATAACAGGTGACTGAAAATCCGGGTCGTTACATTCCTCCCCCCTTAGAACTTTTCGTCCTAAAAAAGGAACGAAACGAGAATTTTAATTTTGATGTGTATTATTAAATAAATTATTTTTAAACATTTTAAACTCCTTACACCTTTACTATACATTTAAAAATACACACACTTTAAATTACATAGTATTACCAAACTAGTTTTATATTAAAACATTTTTCATAACTCGATGTCCTAACAAGTCCATCCTTGTTCTTACAAAAATTTAGTCTTACGTTGATCAAACGTAGAACTAAAAATCTCTAAGTACTTAGTAGACCCATTTCAGCACCCAGTGAAAATACTTGAAAAACCTTTTTCAAAAATGATATGGAAAGTATCACCCCCCTTTCCCACCATGGATCGCGGTTAACCCGATGATTCGTTGCCATCTCGGCAAAATCATAAGAAAACCGTAGGCATCCACACCTTTCGACTTACGCCATGGGAACACCATAGTCCGCAGCTACAACAAGGTTGTGTTGCTATCACAACAAAACTGTAAGTAGTCTGCAGGCAATCACTGCCCCTCGAATTACGCTATCAAACGAAACTATACCACATAGATCGCAGGCTACACAAAGGTTGTGTCACTATCCCGGTTACGTCGCTGCCACCCGAATTACGCTATGGAACCAAACCACATAGATCGCAATCTACCGATGTTACGTCGCTCTCACAGCGAAATCAAACGTAGATTGTAGGCAATCACTGCCACCCGAATTATGCTATGGAACCGCGATAGATCGCAGTTACACAAAGGTTACGTTGCCATCACATCAAAACCCAATGTAACTGTAGGCATCAGTACCTCTCGACTTACGCTACCCAACAAATGATCACCAGGAACTCATGAGTTTTGTCCGTCCTTTAGGATCCCAATTCTCATCGAACCCACCCTGTGGATTCCTAGGCAGAACCACCTAGTGGATCTCCTTCTATAAGTTTCGACTTTCGTGGGGTTACCTTTCCATACCTTTTGTCTTGAAACATATCATACTATATATAGTACCTTTCAAATCATACCCTTTTATATGTACCACATATAAACTTTATCTATATAAAATCGATATCTTCAAAATCGATAGTTTTCAAATTTGGTTTACCCAATTTCCAAAACTGACTATTTGCCAAAATCAAAAGTCTTTAAAAATCAATGGGTTCCAAAACTATCTCAATTTCATATGCATATAAGATCATTCTTTTTAACTCGACTAATTCTAGGGCCAATAATTTCTGAGTTCATCTCATATTTATATAAACTCTATTTAGTATTTCAAATATCTTTCAAAGATCATTTCCTTTTGGTTATAAATTCAATCAGGGAAGTTTGAATATATAACTAGTATATATAATCTTATTTATGCCAAATCAAATATTTTCAAGTTCGATTTCTTTACAAAGTTATTTGTCACATTCCTTCCCTCGTATAGAGTAAGTTTCATTTATAGTAACTATTAAATCTTCATTTTAAAATCAACATATGAAATATACCATTTCACTTCAAAATCATTTTTACCTTAATATCTCGATTTCGGTTCCAATTCAGAATTGCTTCGAATTTCCATTTAGGTTATAACTTCAATTTATCCCAATTCGTATTTAAATCCATGATTTAAATATAAACAATTTCCACTTTGACCAGTTTGAATTTAGAATATAGCTTGAATAGTTTTAAAATAGTTAAATAATTAATATAAGATAGTTTGAGTTTTAAAAAGAATGGTTTGTATAGTAAATAGCTTGGAAAAATCAAAATAATTTGAATATTTAAGAAGATAGATTTAAACAGTTTATATTAAAATAGTTCCAAAGTCAATTAATCCAATTCCCAATCTCCAATTCAGATCAATTTCAATCTCCACATTAGTAATTAAGTAATTATAAATTTTCGTTCAAATCAATATAAAAAAGTGATTTTATATTAGTTCGTATTTCTACAAAATATTTCACAACATCGATAGACTACATCACTAGTGAGTTCAAACATTACATCCATTTATCCATTAAAAAAAGTCTTACAAAAGGTCATAAATCAAGACGCCTTAACAACCACCTAGGGCTTTGAAAAGAACAGAGCCCTAGCATCCTTCATAAAAACTTCCTTAAGGACTTCCTACCAACTTGCCAAACCCGTCCATGCAATCCGTAATAGGGAGTCCCCACTTATTGCATTCGCCACAAAAGAATTTTACACTCCCGTCTTCCTGGATAATTTTCACACCTCCCGCGGGGAGTTACACGACTTTCTCTTTCTTCCATCTCTTGGGACAATCCCTAGCGATGTGTCCCGTCATTTTACAACGGTAGCAAAAAGTTGATCCGTCGACTGATACCATGGGTTTATGTTTCATCCTCCTTACTTTAAGGCAATGGTTTAGAAAATGTCCTTTCTTTGGACACTTAAAGCATACAATCTCAGAGCAAAACCGTTTGACCTCTTCATTCTTTTCCTTTCTTGGTTTACTGCACTTAACTGCATAATGTCCCTTACTGTGACATCTATAACATATGACATTGTCATAAGGACCTGGTTCAGCCCTTTCCTTAACCCATTTCTCATGTTCCAGTATTGCTTCTTCCCGTGCCTTACGTGCAGCTGCCCTCCGCTCCCTACACCTTGCCTTCCATTCTTCTCCTTTTGTCATCTCTTACACTTGTACTAGATTCTAGTAGGACTTCCTAACCTATAATTAAAACCTCGATTAGTCGAATTTCAGCTTTATTCTTATTTCCAAATATTCTTTTATTTGTTCTCAGTCATTTTTATAATTTAATCCACTAATTTGATAATCTGGTTCATTTTAAATTTCCAGAATTCGAAACCCGTTTTATTTCAAAAATCGTTTGAAATCATTTACACACACATAACTCCTTTTGCACCTCTTATGAAATTCATACTTTTTTTCTTTTACAATTTAACCTATTTAACTTCCATAAGTTAAATTTTAATTTCACCCTGAAATTTTTAAATCTAGGTTATAAGTTCAAAACTTATTTAACTTGGCCTGAGTTAATTTCCAATTCGTTTAATCCATTTAACCTTCTCAATTTAAAATTTTACATTCAAAATTTAAATTTCTTATTAATATCACTTCCCACTTATAAGTTCAAAAACTTACTTTTCTTTTGGGTTATACTTATCATTTCAAGGGGGATTCCAGAATTCAACACCCAGTATTTATTTCAAATCAACTTTGAAATCATATATATATATACACACATATATATATACATATATATCCCATTTACATATCAAGTCACACTTTTAGATTTTAAACCAATCCATGGTTCCTATCCAAAACAATTTCTTCGGAATTTTCAAAACAACTCTTGTTTTAAGAAAAAATTTCCATATCAAAATATTCTAAATAATATTACTTATTATTTCCATCAAACACCTTGAAACACATTTCAAATTTCTGGGACTTAGATTCAAAACCTCACAATTTAGATCCATTTTAATTTATAAGTCATATTTATAAATTAAGCTTATATAATTCCTTTCCTTAAAATGTTTCACCCTGTTTTATCATTGTTTATACTGTAATAAACATCCTTTATTAAGACACAACAACCAATTTATGATAATAATCAATATTATCATACCTAGAAGCCAAACATACCATATATTCCATAATAATTTCCTGGAAACTTATTTTTATATATAAAATATAATCAGGGTAAACTCATTTCAGAACACTTTGAAAAACTCTTCAAAATTTTCGGAATTTTAAATTCATGTTTGAGTCTACTTTCAGATTAAATTATTTGCATAATTCATTCTTATCGAATTTCTATTTGGTTATATGTATATATTACCACATAAATTTTATAATCTTACTTGATTATAATAATTACAACCAATCACCTTAATATACTATAGTAATTTAGAAAAATTATTTTCTTTTTATATCAAAATATAATCCTATATAAAAATTATTTTAAAATCGTTTTTAAAATCATTATATAAGAAAATAACAAGTACGCCCTCATATAATACACTCAACTCATTCTAGGGTACTACTGACCCTATCTCTAATGAGTAATCCCCACCAGAGCCAAGGTTCTCGCTTAACCTTCAACTCTAATACCACGTGTAACGACCGGACATTTTTCGACCCCCGAAAATCGACACTAATATGTTCACTGTATAGAGTGCCGAGCAATCAAGTGCCAAAAATACCAGGTTGTTAGGGTTTAAGAAGAAAAGAGATAGAAGAAGAAACAGAAATAACAACAACACAGAATCTCACGTCGCAGTAGAACAAAATATAATATACAATAACAATATTTTATACAAAGGAAAACTGCAACTGTTAATATACATACAAGGTATCAGAGTACAACCATCAACAAATAAATCTGGACAGTTATAATAACTTGTCCCTAAATGCTGAATATACAGTCTACAATACACAGTGGAATATAGTCAAATACGTGCAATACGTCTCTGCCATCCATCTCGTCTCCTGAGCTCCAAAAGTGTCCCAACCTGAAACTGTAATACTTGGTCTGACCCGAGCATTACAATAAAGTAACACCCGAGTCAGGCTGGAAAACAACGTGAGTAAAACCCACTTAATTTGAAATACTTAAGTTATAAAAATTCTTCGAAAACTAGGGTAACTCGTACAAACACGACAGGTTTCTATCTTATTATAACCATAACACTTTTGCAGAAATTCATCGATATTTTTAACAATGTCTAAGTACAACACTTATTTAAAATAGTCGAATATGTTAAATTAATCCAATTCCAGTATACATGGCTTTATAATCAAAACTGTAAAGGTTCGAATTGATTATTAAGTCGAAGTGGTTCCGAATAATGTAGATATCCGATCCCGGTCTCTTCGAACTCAAAATGATAAATTTTAGGGCCAAATTGTTTAAAATAAAAAATTTATATTTAGAGTGTCAAAATACACATATGGGAATTTATTACATATGTTTAATTCAAGTAAAACTGCTAACGTTTTATCCTAACCTTTCAACTGGTTTGGCTACAAAGACACAGACAAGAACAATTGAAATAATATTCAAGAGCCGTAAACCAAAGTATAGATCATTAACAAATTTAACGATCTACAGCTCAAATTAAACAATTCACAATCTGAATTTAATCAACTTAAAATTTAATTGAATCTGCTTATATTTTAATCCAGACTAATATTAAATTAAAGAATATATAACACAATTTATTATTAGTTAATTAGGATTAAAACAACCAAATCAATAACTAAACTTATTAATTACCATACGATTAAGTCAAATAAGAATTTAATTAATTTCTCATTTTAACTATTATAATAAAATTAAATTTTTAATTACGAAAAATCAATAACGTTATTTTATAATACCGGGTAATAGGACTAAGATGCAAAAATCTTCATGTTGATTTGGATTTTAAAGGAATAAGAATATATATTTCGAATTAAAGGATTTTAGGATATAATCATTTATCAAATTACTTTTATTTCCAAAAACAAATCTTTTTTTTCCTCTCAGCCCAACAAATTATGCTGGCCCAAAACAGAAAAAAAAACAGCGACCAACCTCTTTTCTTTTCCTCCCACCTGCACTCTTCCTCTCCTCTTACTTTTCTTCTTGCGTGCACACCCTGTGCACGTTCACCTGCACACGACGCCGACCACCCAATTTCCGACGGCGACCATCCCTCCACATCACCTACGATTGCCGCGACCACTACCACCACCTAGGGGCCACCGCGCCACCTTCGTTCGAAAAATGAGTCATTCGCCCAAACCGGGAACCCACCTGAAACGAACACGCGTCCACACAATCGCCTCGCCGCCTCGTCCCATCGTTCATTACCAAACTCAGCCAAAAACTTCGCCACGTCCCTCTCCTTCTATTCCCCCACGACCGCACGCCGCATTCGCCTCCACGACGTCGCCATTGCTCAAAAACTGAGCACGACCCTAAATCAATGCCTAACCCTAAATCGATTTCAACCCTACGCCACAGCCCACTATAAAATGCTACAGCATTTTTCCTTGGTCCACCGTCACCCACGCCTCCTCCACAACCAGTGCCAAGTCGCCACGGCTGTCAAGAATCGACCAAAACACATTTTTCGATCAACTTCCTCTAACTCATCCAGTACTTGCTTAAAAATCATCAAACCACTTGCAAAAATCATCATTTTTAGTGACAAACACACTCATATAATTGAAAAAATTTAAATTTGATATTCGAATTTTGGTTGTTTCTTAGTTACTTACTGTAATTTATTCCTTTCTCCTCCTATGCTACATAATATCAAACGAAATTAATTTTAAAATGAACTACACTCGAAGACAACCAATTTTTCTTTTTGAATCATAAACTAAAACTAATTAGGTAAAGAGATTTTGAATTTTGAAGTTCAAGGTCTTACCTCTTTTTTAAAAAAAAAAGAGAGTTGTTTATGTTTTGAGTTTTACAGGGTGTTCAGGCTTGATTTAACACACATATGTAAGTCATAAATACCTATTAGCACATGAATGTTTGACAAAATACAAGAGTCCAAATTTCCAAACAAATGTATGTATACTAGTTTTCCAGTAAGTAAAGGATTTAGTTTTACTCACAGTTATATATATATATATATATATATATATTGATGAACGATTGTTGCCTTGTTGAATCCTCTTCTTCAACTTTAAGACTTCAACCCTTGACTTATTTATGTTTTAATGGCAGAGATTCTTGTCGTGTTTTAATGGTAGAACTCTTTTTTTTTCTTTTCTATGGGCATGAAAAGTAACAGGGCATGGCTCTACATATAAATAGAGGATGGAAGTGTATAAGGTAAGCAAATAGGGTGGCCGCAAATTTTGTACAGGCTTTCCACTTTATTGATTTTACTTTCCTTTTAATTTATTTTTCTTTTGTCTTGATTTGATTTATTATGCATTGATTTGATTTTACATGAAATTATTGTCAAGGACAAAATTTCTCAGGATTTTAGCCTCAAGGACAGACCTTCAATAATTTAGCCTGAAGGACAACTTTCTTTAGGTATCAGTTTTTAGGTATCAGTTTGTAGTTATCGGTAGCAGTTTTTAGGTATCAGTTTTTACTTCAGTAGCAGTTTTGGAAAAGTGTTTGTCCTTATGAATAATTTTGATAGAATGTTTGTCCTTATGAATAATTTTTAGGAGAATGTTTGTCCTTGTGGATAAAATATTGAGGTCGTGTCCTTGAAGCTAAAAATATACCAATTTTTGTCCTTTAAATTAATTCCCCCATATGACTTGATTTAATGTTTGGGTGCTTGAAATGATGTCTTGCCATGGTGATGTTCCCCTATGTATAAACATTTATTTTCATATACTATATTTTTTTTCTAAATATATATACACATATATACTTATATGTATTTACTTACATATATTTATCATCATATATATATGTATATATATATGTATATATATATATATATATTTATTTACATTAAAAGTTAGGAGTTTATCATCATGAAGCTTTTACATATACGTATATCTCTTTTGTCATCATATTCATGTATGTTCATATACACTATTTTATATTAACATGTATATTTACCTATTTACTATTTTATGTAACATATGTACATATACATTTACTTATGTTACCATATATATTCACATACCTTTAAATACACACATGTTTTACATATATAGATGTGTATATATACATTCCCATATGCACTATATTTTATAAACATATACCCATATATATATATATATTCATAAGTTTGAAATTTGCCATTTTGGAGTTTATACATTCACGTGTGTGTGTGTGTGTATTCATATACTTTTTTTATAACCATGTATATCTAGACTTATATATATATATATATATTTAAACATCATAAAGTTTGTGTATATATATATATTTATACATACTTGTATGGATATTTTATCTTAAATTTAAATGGTGGGGTTTATATACATATTTCTATAAAATTTATCATATCCAGAAATTTATAATTCAATATTTAATATGGTTTTTATCAGTTTATATATTCATATATTTTAAATATCATAAAATTCATCTATTCAACTTATAAAAATTAATATTCCAATAATAAAAATCAGTTAATTACCCCAATAACAGGTGACTGAAAATCTGAGTCGTTACATCCGCTCAGCTTACTTTGTGAAACAATCAACTGTAATAATGACGTACTTCAATCCTTCTTTGGACATCTGTAGCATACCAATTATATCAAGACCTCAAACTGCAAATGGTCATGGATTGACCATTTGTGTAAGCTCTAAGGATGGGGCTCTAGGAACCTTCGCAAATCTTTAGCACACTTTATAATGTAATCAATCGCATCTCGGTTGAATATAGGCCAAAAATATCCATAACGAAGAATCTTTCTTGCCGAAGTGTGTGTGTGTGTATATATATATATTCATATACTATATTTTTATAACAATGTATATCTAGACTTATATATATATTTTTAAACATCATAAAGCTTGTATACATACATATATATATATATATATTTATATATACTTGTATGGATATTTTATCTTAAATTTAAATGGTGGAGTTTATATACATATTTCTATAAAATTTATCATATCCAGAAATTTATAATTCAATATTTAATATGGTTTTTATCAGTTTATATATTCAGATATATTAAATATCAGAAAATTCATCTATTCAACTTATAAAAATTAATATTCCAATAATAAAAATCAGTTAATTACCCCAATAACAGGTGACTGAAAATCCGAGTCGTTACATCCGCTCAGCTTACTTTGTGAAACAATCAATTGTAATAATGACGTACTTCAATCCTTCTTTGGACATCTGTAGCATACCAATTATATCAAGACCACAAACTGCAATGGTTATGGATTGACCATTTGTGTAAGCTCTAAGGATGAGACTCTAGGAACCTTCGCAAATCTTTAGCACCTATCGCACTTTATAATGTAATCAATCGCATCTCGGTTGAATATAGGCCAAAAATATCCATAACGAAGAATCTTTCTTGCCGAAGTATGTCCCCCAGTGTAATCACCGCAACTTGCTTCATTTACATTGGCCATAATCTTCTTGGCTTCTTCCCTGGTGACACATCATAATAGGAAGCAGAGATTCCTCTCCTATATGGTACCCCTTCCTGGATAATAAACCGTGGTACTTTGCATAAGTGTTTCCTTTACTCATTTCTTCCACTCGGGAGAGTTTACTTCAACAAATATTCATTAATCGGAGTCATCCACTACTCCTCTTACATTTTGGCCTTCAAGATCCAATTGACATCCATCTGGTCAAAGCTCGGAGCCGAAAAAACCTCCAGTGGAACCAATCCCATAAGCTATGCATTCCTAGAACATGCTAGCTTGGCCAATGAATTAGCTTTCGCGTTCTTCTCTTTGGGAATGTGCATTATTATGTAATATTCAATTTCATTCAGTAGTTCCAGAACTTTCATCAAGTTAGAGGCAAGTCTTGCTCCACTAGCCTAAAATTTCTTCTTCGCCTAACAGACCACCAGTTGAGAGCCGCTATATATATGCAATGCCTTGACTCCCAATTCTTTCGCTATCTTGAGCCCTGCGATCAGTGCTTCGTATTCATCTTCATTGTTTGTTGTAGGAAACTCAAGCTTTAAGGCATAACATATTGTCTTTTCTCCGGGGTTACTAAGATCACTTCTACCCTAGAGCTATGTTTATTGGATGCTCCATCTATGTACAGTTTCCATTGAGCAAGTTGGGCCACATCTTCCACCACTTCTCTATCCCAAGTGGTAAACATGGAAATGATATCGGCCAATGTTTGTCCTCATATCGCCTTCCAAGGATGGTAGGTTATATCATACTGGCTCAGCTCGATATTCCACTTCGGTAATCTTCCCGAAATCTCGGATCGATGCAGCACTTGTCTCAAAGGTTAATCAGTCGACACTTTTATCGGATGAGCCTATAAGTAAGGTCGCAACTACCTCGAAGTGATCAACAAGAACTAAGATAATTTCTCTAACCCTGGATAACTTTTCTCCGCTCCAGTATGTAATATACGGGTCTTTGAATTTTGGATTCCTCACGCATTAGGGTTGCACTCTATGCATGAACTGACACTGCCAAGTACATGAATATGTCCTCTCCTTCCAGAGGTTTTGATAAGAGTGATGGTTTTTCCATGTGATTAAGCATGGCCTAGAAAGCTTTTTGGCATTCCTCTGTCCAACCAAACTTCCTTTTCTCTTTTATTGAGGGCATCAAAGAACGACACATACTTATCCATCACCTTTGAGATGAATCGACTCAACGCAGCGACCTTTCCATTCAAGCTATACATCTCCCTCCTTTTCTTCGGGCTTCAACATCTCTCAATGCTTTGTCCACTCCAGATTAGCTTCCATGCCCCTTGAGTTTACTATGAAATCCAAAAATTTGCTTGATGCGACCTTGAAAAAACATTTCAATTGATTGAGCTTTATTCCATACTTTCGAAACACATCAAACATCTCTAAGAGGTCTTCAACATGGTTCACTGATCATTGTGACTTCACTCGCATATCATCCATATGGACCTCCATTGTTCGTCCAATCTGATTCTTAAACATTGAATTTACCAATATTTGGTAAGTAGCTACTGCATTCTTCAGACCTATTAACATGGCACGGTAAAAGTATAATCTCAGATTAATGATGAAACCAGTATGCTCCTGGTCTGGAACGTGCATTGGTATTTGATTGTAACTAGAATAATCATCCATAAAGGATAACAACTCATATCCGAGGGTCGGGCCCACTAGTTAGTAAATCTTCGGCAACAAGAAGCTGCCCTTCGAACATGCTTTATTCAAGTCTGAATAATTAATGCGTGTTCACCATTTTCCATTAGGCTTCTTGACCAGCACTGGATTTGATACCCATCGGGGTATATAGCATCGTAGATGAAGCCGTTAGCCTTCAGCTTATTCACTTCTTATTTCAACGCAGTGGATCGCTCTGGACCTAGGCTGCACCTCTTTTGCTTCACATGAGGGCATCACGGGTTCACATTCAATGTATGCCACGTTATCTTTGACGATATTCCAAATATATGGGAATGAGTCCAGCCAAACACATCCAAGTTTGCTCGAAAAAACCCTACCAACTCCTCCTTTATCTTCACGCTATGCTAACTTCCAATCTTTAGGACCAGAGCAGGGTCATCCTCATCGATCAGGATGTTAATTATTAGCTAATCTTGAGCCATCCTCTTATCCTTTGGCTCTTTCCTTAGATCCATAGATCTATAAAATTTACTATGTCATCCAAGCTTGGGCTTAGCAGTGGTTGCTATGCATCAACGGATTTGATGCATAGAGTCCTCTCTACATCTTTTCCCTTTTCACATCGCTCTGCCTCTCTTAGCTCTGCGATGTAACATTCACGTAATGTACCCTAATATCCTTGGATGACACTTACTCCATTTTCAATCGGGGATTTCATCATCAAGCACCATGGGGCCAGGGCCACTTTGAAACTGGCAAGGCCCGGTCGTCCCAAGAAATCGTTTTAAGTAGAGTACATATCTATCACAACGAAGGTCTACAGCTGCACTCTCTTGCTATCGCCTTCACTAAGCTCCACCGTTAAGTTGACACATCCAACAAGTTCCATAGCCTCTTCGGTAAATCCCTAGATACGGGATTTATACATGGCTTTAGATCATGCCCATCCATCCTATCTAATCGTAAGTTTTCTTAAACAGAATATTGACTGAGCTCCCACAATCAATGAGAACTCGTTTCACAATAGCCGGTCCAATCATGGTTGTAATCACCAAGTCGTTAAGCGTCGTTGCTTCTACCCCATTTGCATCACGATTAGTGAACATAATATCATCGGTCATTAACCTCAGCTATATTGCTGGAGCTCCATCTTCTATAGCAAAACAACTCTCCCGAACAACATATTTTAATGAACTTATATATCTCTCCATCTCATTCCAGCTTTTCTCGACCAGATGAGGTCTGTCGGTAGTGCTATTAAGTGCAAGTCTCCTTTTAGGCTGCCTAGGCTCCTCTCTACTAGGCCCAACCTGACCCCATTGAGCATCCGCCCCTAGGATTAATTGTTTACATGCCCATCATCTTGCGGGTCCTTCCCATATTGTTGAAGCTTCTTCTTCCTGATCAGATCATTGATTACATCCGGCAAATGTTGGCACTTATTCATATTGCACCTGAGGATTCCATGGAAGCAACGATACTTCCCAGACATCTTCTCTCATTCAGTCGACTCCGTCTGACCCAGCTTTTATAATTTTCAGTGCCTTGCGTGGAAAGGTCAATGTCAAATATCTTGGGCGATTTATGAAAGGGGAATTTCACTATAAGGGCCTATTACCATCAACTAATTATTTTCTAGGACACGTGTTCAAAAAAATTAGTTTCCAGGACACGGGTCGAAAATAAACCCACTACTTCTCGCTAATCCATACCTGCCGCCAAATCTCCGAATGAAAAACAAAAGTAGGGCTTAGAAACAAAATCGCCTCAGTTGGATTATCGATTGGCTGAAGAAATCGTACCGCCTAACTTTTCTCAGCTGAACAAGTAAGTAGTTGTTTATTTCTTTTGTTTTCTATATATCGATGGATTCACTTTTCTTCAGTTGAACAAGAAAATTGTTAATCGCCTCACCTTTCTTCAGCTGAAGAAACTAAGACGCGATTTCTATTCACTAGTTGCAAGACGCGATTTCTATTCACTAGTTGCTGAACAAGTAAATACTTGTTTATCTTTACTGTTTGTTGTTCATCGATTGTTTTTGTTAGCTGAAGTAAGTAGTCATTCACTAATTTATTTTCTTTGCTATTTATGGGTTGTTTTTTCTTGTGTTTGACAAGTAAGAAATAAGTTCTATTGATTGTGTTTATATATAATAGTTTTTGTAATGCATGTAAGGTGTTTGTTGTTTTAGTAATGATTTAACGTGATCTAAAACTGTTCATATTCAACAGCTTAAAAATATAAATCTGTTTATCTTTTAATCTAAATGATTTAATACAAGAATGTAATGGATTTAACATGTTTGTTTATCTTTGAGTTGCTTTAACGTAATTTTAACTTCAGTACTTCAAAAATCGTATGTATTGTGTAAACACAGTTATGTTGTAATGTTCCTATGTTCAACAGCTACGAAAGATAAAACATATTTATCTTTTACTATAATTGGTTCAAATCAACTTAAGCCTTAGTTATCTTAAATAGTGACTAGTATATGTTATACATGTTTGCCATTTTTTCATGATTTAAAAGTTATACAAAAGATATACATCAAATTTACACCCTACTTAAAAAAGATAAAAGCATTTATGTTTTTATACAAAACGATTTAATTAGATAATGAACTATATATGATTCCCCTTCCCCTTTAAGGGAAATTTTACCACAAGGGCCTTCTTTCATCAAACAATAAGTTTGTAGCACACAGCTTTAAAATAATTAGTTTGCAGGACAAAATTTTAAACACGTTACTTTATGCCCTTCTTCCATTCCATTTTCTCTTCCTAATATTTCTGCTACAGCATCATCGATTTCTGCTTCATCGATTTCAGCTTAAACTAAAATACTTTCATCGAGCAATTTCTGCAATCGCCTTAAACTTAAATGTGGAACAAGTAAGCTATATTTTATTTTGATGTAAATGTTTTAGTTAGATGATAAATCGTAGTTAAATATTCATTCTTAACGATGCTGATAATAGCTCTTATAATAGATTTAAGGTATTTTAGTTCTTGTTATAATTTAACATAATCGACATTTGTTTAATTAAGCATACCTTAATATTCAATGGCAGATGATACTAAACCCTAGGTGTTAAACTGAACAAGTTATTGTTTAGCTTTTAAAAAAGATAAACGTATCTATCTATTAATGTAAAATATTTAAACTACATGCTAAACCCTAGTTGTGTTTGATAAAAGCATTTATGTTTTTATGTAAAACATTAAAATACAGAATAAATCCTAGATAAATTTTTATATCAGCTACTACATATAACATAATAAATACTGAATTTAAGTCAATTGCAGTTGTCCTGAAGGATTTATGCGAAATAAACATACTTAATCAACTTTTAAGTACAAAAAATTTATTCTTCACTCTTTCTAACATTTCATTATGTATGACAATTTTTATGCAGCGTAAAGATGCACACAAAGTCTTCTAAATCAAAGTTATTCATTCGAAAAACTACTTGCATATTCATAAATGAAGGTGGAACTCAATGCATAAATATAAGACCTATATCTAGTCCTTTCTGCAATGAACACAGCCAGAGATCATCATTGTCTTCAACTCCATTGGTAACTGTTTTCCTACTTATGTTTCCTATAATATTTAGTTGTACTCTTCAATTTGTATATACATATTAAATTGGAATTTAGATTCCATATTTTAAATAAAAAAATAGCTAAATTTTTTGAGCTTGCATTGCATTGTTTACCTTGGTTAGTCTGCTATGCTGTCACTACATGTATGTATACATGTGTATATACATATGTATATATATATATATATGTGTGTGTGTGTTTGTGCATTCACTTCATGTAGTTTGTATTGGGTTGATGTGCAGTGACTTGAGTTGTTGCTTTATATGCAGTCAGTGATCATGTAGCTTGTCTGCACTTGCATTCTCATCTTGTCGACATGTCTGCATTGGACTATGGTTTCAATGTGTATGATGTTGCATATTCACTTGATGTTACACACATGTATATATGTAATGTCTGAACACTTCAGTCAGGTTTGGTTGCTTCATTTGCATTGATCTTGAGTTGTTTTCATGTTGCATTTGTTTATGTGTATGCTGTGCACTTGTTTACACTGTCACTTTTGAATCTGACTATTCGTTAATGTTGTAGCTTGATTCTCTGACCATATGAGTCTGCACGGTGCACTGCATTCATACATGTTGTACCTGTTATTACTTCGAGGCTATTGTGATAATGAAATTCTAATAACTGATCACTAATTTGTAATGGCTAATTTGTTTCTAATGCTCTGTTAAAAAAGATAAAAGCATTTATCTTTTTTATACATAATATTCTGATGGCTATTTTGTGTTTCATTCTCTTTAAATTTTCATATTTCTAATTAACCATTACTTAAACAACTAAAAAAGATAAAGTAGATTATCTTTCTATACTTTGAAACTTTCTAATTGTAAATTTTCATTTCATTAAATAATTCTTGTTGATTTTCATTTATCTTTTATTGGTCTAAAATAAAATTTTGAAAATGTGAAAATTTGAAACTGTGAAAATTGAAATTGGTCTTAAAAAAATTCAAACATTT
Organism: Allium fistulosum; assembly: GCA_030737815.1. Classification (NCBI taxonomy): domain Eukaryota; kingdom Viridiplantae; phylum Streptophyta; class Magnoliopsida; order Asparagales; family Amaryllidaceae; genus Allium; species Allium fistulosum. The sequence continues at coordinate 977,328,331 of CM060902.1, forward strand.
GTTCTTTACAAAAAACCTGTTGGATTTAATTTGTACTTTTTAAAAAAAAGAGGTACTTTATATACTAAAAAAGTGCTTTATCTTTTATTTTTTTAAATAGAGGTACTTTGTACACTAAAAAATATCTTAATCCCAAAAAAATACAGAATAATTAAAAAGATAAACCATATTATCTTTTTATTCAAATTTTTGTGTAGTAAGATATTTTTTTCATAAACTTGTTATTTTTACCTCCTAATTGATTTTTTGATTTTCATAAATGTAGAATCAGACTGGACCAACACAAGAATTACCTTATGCTGATGAAAAAGAAGACTTCACAGATAAGGACTTCAGACATAAACAATTAGAAAACTCCGATGATGAAAAAACGATTTCACAACAACTGGCTGAAGAAAGTACTGATTCAGATGATGTTGATCAGTATGAAATTAAAAAAATAGCCAAGAATCAAAAAAGGCAACAGTACACAGGTACATATAGATGTAATTTGGATGCAATCTATAAAGTGATGTCAATTATAAAGGAGAAACACATTCTTTCACCTGAAGCAAAAGCTTTTATAGAAAAAACACCATTCAAAAACTTCTTCAATGTTTTTGTTAGAGATTCAATAGCATGACAAGATTTAAGGAAAATTACTTCAAATTTAGATGACATCATTACTTTTTTTGATGTAAAAGAAAATGCTTTCAAAATTGGAAACAAATTACTCAAAATAAGTCCTGAAGAAGTCAGTCTAATATTTGGAATGCCATTAGTTGGAGAAGACTTATTTCCTATACCAGCTTCTAACAAAGCCTCAGCCATGGAAAGTTTCTCCAATTTTTTAACTGCCAATTTTCAAGAAGAAGACATAATCAGCCAAAAAACAGTAACAAAAAGATTGAATACATTGTTAGAAGAGGAAAAAGGAAATGAAGATTTAGTGAAATTGTTATTATTGTTGCTGGTTATAACTTTCCTTTTTCCAAACAACCAAAGCTATATGCAATGGGGTTTCTTGCCGAAATTGCTGAATTTAAAAAAATTAAATTCAATCTCTTGGCCACGGGCAATATGTGAAAATGTTTTGAAAAATGTTAAAAAGTATCATGCTGACCCTAGAAGTACACCAGGCTGTACTATGGTGTTACTGGTATGCTTTCATAACTTTAGCTAAATATAAATATATTCAAATTTATATTTATTACAAAAATATAAATGTATTTATCTTTTTCTTGTAGTACTGGATTTGTAAACGAACACAAATAATTGATGAGAAGGAAAATCTGCAAACCAAAATCCCAAGAATGAGAAAATGGGATTTATCAAAACTGAAAGATTTGGAACTCACTAAAGTTGACAATGACAAAGTATGCTAGTTTTTTTTAACTGTACATTTTTTTTTTATTTCTTGGAATGCAATTTTTTGGAATGTTAGTAGCCTAAGTAAAAGAAAACCAAATGAGCATAGAAAGTATATGTGCAAGCTTAACTTGTCTAGTACTTCAACGACAGTATATGTGCAAGCTTAACTTTAAATATATTCATTGCAGATTTTAAAAAAATTTGCAACTGTAACAAAAGAAGAGAAAGAATTTCTTTCCAATAAAATAATAGCTATTGAGGTGGAAGAAGACCAAAACAACAACAGAAAATTAGATGAGTGCCAAGAAGACACAAGTCTGAAAAAATATGCCAAAGAATGTGCTAATAACATAATGGAGCTACAGTCAAAAGTCAATTTTTTGACTACTGAGAAGAAAATGTTGTAGAACAATTAAATGAGGAAAGATGTTTAAGAGAAGTGGCTGAAAAAAGAATACAGATTCTTGAAATGAAGCTCCAGAAGTTGGAAAATTTAGAAAAGCACGATGTGAAGGAAAAAGATAATTTGAACAAAAAAACCGAAGCTGAAAAAGGTAAAAAAAAATTGTTGGTATAATTCACATAAACAGTTCTGCTAATTTTCCAACTTTTGATATTATGCAAACTCAAGATTTCATACTAGAAAAGCAGACACAAGATAGTTTAAAATCTGACAATCTGAAAGTGCTTGCTCAAGAAAATGCTCCTAAAAATCCTATTGTTGTTGAAGATGTTGTCCTAAAAGAACCAAAAAAGAAGAAGAAGCCAAGGAATGTTGAGAAATGTCCACTACTCAAATATCTTACTGAAGAACAAAAAGAAATTGTCGGAAAAAAATTCAAAATTCTTGGAGGAAACAAGTAAGAAACTAAACTACTTTTCACTCAATTGACTTAAATATATATTTATTCCAATAAGATATTGTTTCTAGTACAATATCATATTGTTTCTAGTACAACATATAATTCAAATAAAGCTTTTTATTCCAGCATCAAAATCTAATGATTTACAAATTAAAAAAATAAAAATACTAAACAAAACTAAAAAAGATAGATTAATTTATCTTCACCTTTTCATTATTAGGTTTGATGCTTTGCATTTTTAGGTTTGTTAATTATATACGATACACACTACACAAATTTAGGCACTAGTAATAAAAGGACAGAAGATGTACTCAAAGCTAGCGGTAAAAACCACAATCAGTAATATTAATGATGAACTGTAGTATTAGTTTGTCATGTTCTTTCGGATTTCCAAATACTGTTACTCAAAAAAAACCTGTAACATTAACAAATAGAATGAAACATACTAGTTATATCTTTTGCAAACATAACTTATGATATGCATATAAATTATAGCAAAACTTTTGTTGATATGCATAGGCTAATATAACTAAAGTCATATAGAAGTTATAATATTTGCAACACGGCCTATATTTGTTTTGTCATATACAAGTCATGGACCTTTTTTGCCCATGAATTCTCCATATTTTTTTGTCATATGGAGATCAAATATGTGTTTATACTGTAAGTGCCATAAAACCAGGACTGATTTAATACCCATGTTTTTTTGTCACATAGAGATCAAAAAAACCAAACTAAACTAACAAGGATAAATTAATTTATCTTTATCTTTTCATACAAACTTATACAAATATTGTTCTTTTCTTTTATTAACAAATATTTCATTACATACTAATCTTAATTTTTCAGTATACTAATCTTAATTAATTTTCTTTTATACTATAAGTGCCATACAACACAGTACATACTAATCTTAATTTTTCAATGATGAAGCATTTACTTGTGATGATGAAAACTTCATCACCATCACAAAAAGTATGATAGAAGAACTTCTCTATGGAGAATATATTTCTGGTCAAGTAAGTACAAAAAACTATGCTTTGCTTCATTATAAATTCTATACTTTGCTTCATTATAAAATCTATACTTAATCCATATTTTTTTTGAAATGTAGATTATTGATTGGTTTTGGTTCAAAAAAACAAAATTATTAGAACAAAGTTCTAGCATTATATATGTGAACACAACAATGACAGTAAGTGAACTATAATGTCAAATTTAATTTGTTTCTAAGATAAATTTTCTGAAATTATTTTTTAACAGAAAATGCAACAGATGGAAACATGGAAAATATCAAAAGAAATATGTTTAATCCTTTTATTAAACAAACACTTCTAAATCCACTATGTTGCAATATATTATTTCCTATACATGGCAACAAACATTGGAGCTTGCTAGAGCTAGTAGTGGAATCATGTACATGGAACCATTATGATTCTCTACACTTGACCACAAGATCTAAGACATTAAGAAGTGGACATTCGAAGTTTGCTATTAATGTGGTAAGTAAAATACACAGAAAGTAAAAAAGATAAATAGATTTATCATTATTATAAAAAAGTTATATATATATATATATATATATATTTGGCAGAAAGCAGCGGTAAACAACATCAATAAAGACTTACAAGACGCAGGCGAGAAAACAATTCTGGGAAATTCTACATTGATTAAAAATGTTAACCGTGCTCAACAAACCAACAGGTAATTTTCAGGATACTGGAGATATTTATACAACAATGCATGTTACACAATAAATAAAATTTTAACAAATGCAGGTTTGACTGTGGAATTTTCGTAATGATGTTTATCCAAAAGATAGCACAAGGAATGGACACAACATCAAAAATCAGTCCAGAACAAGTAAACGCATTTAGAGCACAGATAACTGCACAAATTCTCTCTGATGAACCATACTGCTGGACAATTGAAAAATTCTACAGTTCAGCTTCAGCAACAAAAAATTTGAACTGACAATGATAGCAACAAATTCTTTGATATCTAACAGTCTTTTTATCATACATTTGTTAAATTTTATTTGATGATAGATTTTAGACAGTATATCTGAATTTACTGATGAATTTGTAATGGTTGACTTAGGCCACACGATTTGAATTGTAAAACCTACCTGCAGATGTTGTAGACTTGAGTTTGTTTATGTATGTGTTGTGCACTTGTTTGCACTGTCACTTTTGAATCTGACTATTCATTCATGTTGTGTCCTAGAAAAAAATTGGGCCGTATAATACGGAGCGTCTTTTCGTTGATACTGGAGTTTATACCCGTAATCGTTGTTTTTGTCTTCCTTTCTCATCAAAAGCAGGGAAGAAGGCAAGACTGTCTAGAACCAATGCATCTGTCAAATGAAATATTAACTATAATCAATTCAGTCTATGTTGCTTTTGTTTATTGTTAACTAGCAAGTACTTACACAACTGATTTTAAATTTGATAATGAAATTCTGGTAATTGATAATGAATTTGTAATGGCTAATGTTTCTAATGCTCTGTTAAAAAGATAAAAGCATTAATGTTTTATTGACAGTATGTTGTATCACTTTTATTGACAATTCTGCGTATGCTCTGTTAAAAAGGCTATACATAAGAACATCACTTTTATTGATAGTATGTTTCGGCTAGCAATATACTAGTCATACTTATCTCCAATTGTTCTGTTTGATTTGTATTCCTACTACTGTGCGTGAAACTCGTGGATTAACAGATGATTTGGTTCGAATATCCATTGGCATTGAGGATATAGAAGATCTCATTGCAGATTTGGATTATGCTATTAAAACTGGTCCTATTTGATACCATTTTGATTTTGTTGTAGTGACCAGCGTCAAGGCTGGAGTGGATGAATAGAAAAGACTATATCTTAAGAATAGACATAATAACTACAGTAACATATAATAACAAAAAGACTACACATAAGAATTAAAAAGATATATCAATTTAACTTTTTAACAGAACAAACAACATTGTATTCCAAATAACAGTTAAACATAAACAATTGCATGCAACCAAAAGTAATCAAAATCAAATCATAACCAATTCAACATATACAATTATCCAAATATTCAACTCAAAGTATTCATAGAACAACCAAATATTCATAGAACAACCAATCAAATACATTGGACTAAAACAATCAACTCAATTATTCAACTCAAAGTATTCCTAGAATAACCAATCAAATACACTGGACTAAAACAATCAACTCAATTATTCAAAGAACACCACCTTCTATTATGTCCTAGTTTTTTACACTTTCCACATCTGTTTTGCTTAGCATGAAAATCAGCCCCTTCAATCATATTCATCCTAGGCCTACCAGCTCCACGAACAGGCTTAGGAGGAAGAACAATAGATGATTCTTCAGCTTCAATTGCTTCCTTATCAAAAGTTGGAATAGGATTGATCAAATGTGAATACGAAGCTCGATAATACTCAATAGTAAAGTAATTCTCAATATATTCATAAACATAATTTCTGGTTAAAGAAATACACTTCAAAGCATGCGCACAAGGAAAACTTGTCACTTTCCATTGATTGCAACTGCAAATGCGATTTAAGATCATCCTTTTGAGATGTTGGAGAATGAACTTCAAAAATATACCTACAAAATTAAAAATTAAAAACAGTTAAAATATATAAACAGATTGCATTTCCAAAAAAGGATTATTAGCACTATATATATTCTCTCTAATCTATCTAATAAATAAGACCCAATTCATGTGCAGTGAACTAATAGTGAAAAATAAGACTCATAAACCAAAACAATTAACAACGGTCATACTGTTCATATTCTTAAAGATCACAGAAGCTATGCTATAAGAGAAGAAAAAAAAAGTATGTTTTCTCATGAATTCTGCATGTGAGCATTGCTCAATATTTCCATTATATATTTACTGTTAATCTTTAAATTTACAAACTTGAAAATATCTTGTCACAGCTTTCAGTTAGACCAAAAACCATAAATACTGTCAAAAATAAAACACTCATGCATGTGAATAAACCCTAAGAGTACACACTAGTGCATCATACTCCTATGCACAACATTAGTTTTTACCATAACAAAATCTCAAAAATAAAACACTACAATGATACTTGCTTTATATTACTTGGTCCTTACATTATTCATATTATCATAAGCCTCAATGCAGACAAAGACAAAAATATGTAGCAAGCGACACCAACAAAATGAAATCATAACACATGCTACATAGCAAGTTGAAAAAAGATAAATGCATTTATCATTATTCAGAAACTGTGAACATCATGTAAAAAAATAGAAATACATACCTAGATGATTTAGAAACACTCCACCCAAATCCTTCTTCCTTCAATTTCAACAAACGAGCTTCCATTTTTGGACATAGCACACTAGTCCACTTTGATGTCTCTTCTCTACGATTAGACTTTGCATCATAAGTTTTACCCTAATTCCATCAAGACAAGCAGTAACAGGCAAACTTCTTTCATCCAAAATTCAAGAATTAAAACTCTCAGCTACATTGGACTTATTTTCACCATATCGCTTCCCCGGAAAAAACAAATCGACCCAATGATCATATGGTTTATCATTCAAGTACTCTATAGCTTTGGCACCTCCAATTTCTTTGTACTTGGACATGGCCTTTTCAAACTCATAATGATTAGAAGCTATAGCACACTCACGGAGTGAATTACTCAAATATTTTCTATTTCCACTGATATATTACTTCACCTTTATAAACCCAGTTTATAAATTCCATAGTCTCACTTCTCTTTTAAAATCCCACTTTTATACACTTAAATCAATTTCAAATTGATTTCCAAATTTCTCCATTTTGAAATAAATCCCTTTACTTACTCAATTTATTTCAAAACCCATTAACTTCCGATTTTATTTCTTTATTATGATTTAAAACCTTTTTATTTGAAAATACCAATTTCATATATTTTTTTCCAAATTCCTTCTTTATCCTTTTTAAATAAATTCAAACCTTGAATTAAAAATAAATTCTTTATCTCTTGATATAATATCACTTAAGTTTAAAATTTAAAATCAAGTAAATGAGCTACCCAAACACCCCTTCCATTTTTCACAATGTTAGCAATATTATTTTGCATATGATGCAAACAATAAGAATGATGACTATTTGGAAAAAAATTTGGAATACTTAACAATAAACCCCAGTGTCTATCACTTAAAAAAGTTAATATTCTATCACAACTAAGAGCATTCTTTAGGTGTTTTAAAAACCAACTCCAACACTCTTCATTTTCTTTGGAAACAAGAGCCATTGCTAATGGGAAAAAACCTAGAAAAAAAACAAAAAAATTAATTCACTGTTTTAGTATTACATTTGAAACTACAAAATGCACTATATTTGAAACAGTATTATCTAATAGTAGACAATCACATGAACACTATGCCCTCGGCCCAAATAAAAAATGAAAAATAAATTTGCTACAGGCAATTCATCCTTTTTTTTTCTTTTTTTCTTAAATTTTGCTACTTGAATGTGTAGTCTACGCAGGAAGGGTAGAAATTGCAAAGATATGATACATAATTCATGCATACAATACAAAGACTTATATTCGAACTTCTAAAACATGTATGCTTTTATCTTTTCTATATGCTGTTTAAATCATTTGTATACCTTATGTAAGAACTTCAAATAATGAGAAAAATGATAAATATGTTTAACATGTAGTAGTAACTATGATATATAAGTACGGCTTAATATGTTATTTAATTCTTTATCTTAAAAGATAAATGCGTTTATCTTTTTTAACTCCTGTATACAGTAACATTTTGTACATCAAATTAAAGAACATTAAATCTTTTACAGTGTTTGTTTTGGATCAAATTTACAATAAGAAGGAGCATTGTTGTACATTGAACAATTGTACCTACTTTGTAACTAGTGCAACTAGATTGAAGATGTTAGAGATAAAAACGTATATGCATTTATCGTTTGAAATATAACAAATTCCGGTGAATCCCTAACGCAGAAGAAACTATAATGAATTGAACTGGATATTACTACATTTGAAACAACCAAATGCATTATATTTGAAATAGTACTATATAATAGTAGACTAATCACTTGAACAAAATGCAGTATGTACACAACAAAATTCACTAGAACAATCACTTAAAGAAATAGTACTATGTTACATAAATTTATAACAAGGAACTAATGCAAACGGTACAAAGTAAATACAACAGCAAAAAAAAAGATCAAAATCAGTACCTTGATTCCCATTTTTTGCAGTGGCAGCCATCAAAATACCACTTCGCCCTTTCAAAAAGGTAGCATCTAAAAACACCATAGGACGACAATAGCTGAATCCAAATATACATGCTTCATAACATACAAAAACTCTCTCAAATTGATTAGTGTCAGAATCCACATCCATACTTGAATAACTATTCGGGTTATTTCTTTCCAATGCCTTCAAATACCAAACTAATTCATTGTAAGATTTCTTTTCATCACCGTAAATATCATTCATAGCCAATTTCTTACCCTTATAAGCAAAATAATAGCTCAACTCCACATCATAATCTCTTATAAAACTTTTAATGATATCCTTGGTTTTTCTTTTTGGCTCATCACGAATTTGATTGACGATTAAACTTTTCACAAGATCACTATTAATAGTTGGACTACCAAGCGAACGAAATCCACCACCACAAGTATGAATCAGCTGAATGTTTTTAACAAACAGTTGGTCCAATTGCTTCAGTTTGCAAGAAGCATGAATCCTGAAAGGACAACTAGCTATAGCACATCGAACTGTCAATCGTTCTTTACAATTCTTAATATATTGTACTTTAAACCCATTCTTCAAACAATAAGCACTAACCGTTCTACGGAATCCAATAGCAGAATCAAACTGTTGACCAACCCCAGTAAAAAATTCCATATTTGAATTCTTCTTCAACAACTCATGTAAATCATTTTGTTGAGTAAAACCAGAATCTAAATCATCATCATAACCTAACATATTATTACTTGACTCACCACCAACTACTGAACCAGACTTGCTACTTTCACCAACAAAATTATACGTTGAATCATTCTTCAACCGTAGAAAAAATACCAAAAATTCTTTCTTTTTAAACCAAGACAAACACAATATAGCTTGAAGATCACTATCCATTTCAACAAAGGTAGTCTTTGATTCTCGAATATAAAAAATATCAAAGCATAATGGACTAAAATTATTCCACTCCTCGCAAATCCTATTCCTAACAAAAGAAATAGAAGCATCCAATCCAAAACGAGCACTAAAACAATTGTTATTGAAATCAAACACAACTATAACAAATGAATCACACCTGCAAAAAAAATGTTAACAAAAAAATAACTATGTGAAACTGATCTTAATTAGAAACTAATAGCATAAAATACTACATAACAAATCATTTTCTATCCCACTTTTCTAAAAAGATAAAATAATTTATCTTTTACAGATCACAAATCACCAAGAACTAAAGAACAAACAACATCAACTAATATTATTTCAGATCCAATTTCATACCCAAAGTGAGTACAAACAGAATTGACTGACAAAAATAACTGCTTTGATTGCTCAAACCAAATCTGAAGTGATAGTCTAAATACTAAAATAATAATCTAAAGTGAATGATGCAACCAGGCTAAATACACAGTGCTTGTGTTATCAGAATAAAAGAATACCATTCAGAGGCCATTATTCCAACTACATCAAACAAAACCATCCTCCAATAGATCAAAACCGCCTCCCCTGATAAGAAATATACAATAACATCATGAACATCATAAAACATCGAATTGACAATGAAAAACACCAAATAAAATCGAGACTCACCAAAGAACAAGCAATCCAATAGAGAAAATCGATTAGCCTATCCAAATGAAGAAAATCGCCTCACGATTTCCCATAATTAAAGTCGAATTTGATTTCAGAAGAAACTAACACCTAATTTTTTTCCAAAAAAATCAACGAGCGCTTTGATTGCACAAGAAACGACGGCCTAATTTTTCCTAATTTCCATGAGCAGAAGATACGAACGTCGTTTGAGAAGATGAAGACCCACGCCACCTAGATATTTGTCTTGGAAAATAATAATTTCAAACCTGTGTCCTAGAAAGAAATTGGGCCGTATAATTAGGCCCTTCACACCAATTTCCACTTATGAAATCTGGCTTTCTACCTCCGACACCTTGGTTTCCTCTCTTCTGGTTATTACTCTTGTTCACAACGTTGATCGCAATGTTACCAGTGTTCTCACCGATTTGCTTTACAACAATGTTGCTCTGCGAAACTTCATTAGGCAGTCCTCCATCAGCCTTTCCAACGGCCATATCTACCTCTTCCAAGTGCAGATATTAGGTTGATTTTGTGTAAAACTCCTCCATGATTAGCGGTGGTTTCATCTTCAGCCACTTACCAAAATCAGTATCTGGATGAATTCATTATATCAATGTCATTATTACAGTATCTTTCTTGGCATTGCTCACCTCAGTCACAGTGATGTTGAATCTACTCAGAAAGTTTTTCAGGGACTCTTTGAAACCTTGAAAAATGCTTGACAATTACATCACGTCCTTTGGACGAGTAGTGTGAAGTCAGAATTGCTTTACGAACTCCTAGCCGATTGATCAAACGAAGATATGGACCTTAACGTGAGCCGAGTGAACCACGTCATAGCCATCCTTTTAAGAAATATAGGGAAACATCTACATCTCATAAGTTAGTTGCTCTGGCGCCGTCCATGTGTCATTCATACTTCAAAGATGCTGTCTCGGATCAGCTGTTTCATTATATGACGACATTGTAGGCATCAAAAATCTCTAGGATAATCCTCTCGTAAAATGTTTTCGGTGAACGGGTTCCTATTAGGCGAAGATCCACAGTTGTTACTTCTATGATGGTTTTCATTCACCAGCTTTCTCACCATATTAGCATGACTCTCTGGATCCATTGAATCGACTGGACGACGATCAACAAGGCCTTCCCCAAGTGTTTTGACTCTGAATACGCTCTTTGTTAGTTCCATGATATCCGGGTTCTCCTGTCTCTGGGAGAACCGTTCGTCCAGTCATTCGACTTCTACGTTCTCTTTGCAATGGCTCGGCCGTAGTTGTTTGAACGCCACCACACTGGCCACCAGCTTCTTGTCAACATCATCATGAGCTTCATTCTGCAATTCACCATCTAGATCATCAATCACAACTCGAGTTCTTGGGTTGGTACTGACTTGAGGAGTTGGATTGGTGTGAGTTGTGATCTTCCAGCTTGAGTTTTCCAGTTCCTATTTTCGAAGTCTCGACTTCCCCTCTTTTCATCTTCTGTTTTCCATCCCTTCGGTTCCCGTCAAACAATCTTCTTTCAAATCAGACGATGATAACTCCTTATGACTCTTCCTTCATCTCTAAGATAGCCAGGTCACAAATCAATGCTTCCCTTCATTTGCTTCAGCTAAGCATTTTGGCTTTCCATCGTTTTTCTATTCATTTCCATCATCATTCTATCCAAATCAACGTTAGTCACCATTTTTGATGCACTTGGAATTTCAGCAACAGGTTGATATGTCTCCTCCGCGTGTTGAGAGCCTTCATTTTCAGCGTTGTTGGTTGATTTTGAAGCAGTTGATTTCTCCTTAGTGTTTTCGGGTGTCATAGCTTTCTTAGGTTCAATGATAGATTTTATGGAAAAAGTAATCATGGATCTTCCAATAACTTTTAGATCTAACTCATGAATTATAACAATCCAAGGGTTCAAGATAGATCCAAAGAGAGAGAATTTTGAGATCTCACAGTGAAAGCACCAAAATGTTTGGGCCAAAAGTTGGAAAACACCCAGTCAAATTATAAGTAGAGATTAATGAATAAATGTAAAATGAGGTAAATAACAAAACAGAATTTATAGTAGTTCGACAAATACTTGACTTAGATTAAGCTCTTTTAATGATTTCTGAGTTTCTTTACAAATCAGTTTCTTACAACTCGAGTAAGGATCCAACAGAGTGTCAGGATAAAATCTGTTAATTAAGAAAGTAAAAAAAGATCCCTTTTTGTGCCTCTCTTCCTTCATTTATAGATGAAAATCAACGAAATAAGCTTTGAAATCTTTTTACACATTCTCCACGTCTGAAGGAGGCTCCAGAAAGCGATCATAGCCAACTCAGCACTTCACTTCTCAACTCGGTACCGATTTGAGGCCCATGATTCGGTATCAACTTGTAATCTATTTTGGCTCTGTAATTTTTTTTTGCATTTGGGCTTCAATTTCAAAAGCGTGTAGGCTGAGTCAACATCATAACTCGGTACCAAGTTGAGGGTCACAACTCTACCGACTTGAGACTTAGTCATTGTGGTTTCCAATTTTTTTATTCACCACTTGACTCATCTGACTTGTCTGAGGAAAGGCTAAGTATCTTCAAGTGGCAAATGAGGTTGCACCGATTTTTTGGACTTTACTTGAATTCCGGTTTCCAAACTTGCATTTTAGGACTTTAGACTTATGTTACGACCATTGAATAGTTCTGACTCGTCCAGATATGGCTTGGTTCAAAAGTAGAATAACAATTTTCATAGGTTTTATTTTGTATTTTGGTTTTTTAAACATTTTAAAATACAGTTTTTAACGTTTATGCATATCAAATTATTGTTGTTTACACTATAATCCAAAAGTGCCTGAGAACTATATAGACATCATAATAGTTTAATAAAATTTTGAGAATATGATAGATTTTAGGACATTAAGGTAAGATTGTTATCTTTTTACTATTACAAGGAAGGCGACTATATATGAAAATTTAACATATTTGATGTGCATAATATCATAACCAAGGATTAGCTACATTTTGATTAGAGAGGATGACTCGTATTTGATGTAATGCAATATCATCATAAGAAACATGGAGCCATAATTTTCCAACAACTTGATATAAGTTGTTCTTTATAATGCAAGGGAATTTGAAATATTATGCATTTACTATTTGAATGAGTGAGAAGAAAAAAAGTACTACATAAAATTTGCTTTTGGGCATTATTAAAGGGACTCCAAAAGCGGGTAGGGGATATAAAACTGTTCGGCAGACACCCATCGACGTTATTTTTACAATAGTTCAACGGTGCCCCATCGAAAAACATGCAAATTTTCGATGCCGAAATCCCAAACCCCCTGGGGGGGGGGGGGGCGGCCCCAAATCCGTTTTTGGAGTCCCTTTAACAATGCTCTTGTTTTATATACAATAGTTAATATTGCTACCGGACCTATCTATGTCGTTATCGAATGACAATAATACAATCTTTTCATTTATCTTCTAGCATTTTAACTTATATTACTATGAAATAGTACATATACGTCCTTAAAAGCATTTAAAGGTGACGTATTAAAAGATAAATATTAAAAGGAGATACAAATTTATCTTAAAAGCATTTTAAAATGTTTGTTTCAAAAGCATTAAAAGATAATATCAATGTATTACAAGCATGGTTTATGGTTCCTACTGGAACCCCAAGATTACGGCCACCTCCATTCGTTTCTGGTCGGTGGCGGGATGGAATTGGGTTAACATCCCGTCCCGCTAACTTACATGAAAAATAAATAAAATATAAAACATCAGTAAATTACCATTCGAGATTCGAGATGTAAATTCAAACGAGCATCGTCCTCATCGTTTTCATAGCAGCAACTATCATCATCGATTTCAAAACACAAATTGTTGTCGCAATCGATTTAAGGCCACAGGGGAAGACGTCGATTTAGGACTGAAGGGGAAGACGTCGATTCAGGAATTGAGGGAAAGGGGCGCGATTTCGTAAATAAAGGTTGAAGGGAAGGCGGGTTGATTGAAATAGATGTTAGACTTGGACTTTGAAATGAATTAGACTAAACGAGCTTTACGGCACACGCTTCGCGCGTGAACTACAAATTGGATATGTTTAACACATTCAAGTAAAAATGGTTTACACAAATATTTAATCATATTTTTGCGTTAAATTCATGTGCAGTTAGTTTGAATTTTAATTTCTGCATTTAATTATTTTTGTTAGTTTGAATTTTCTTTATATTATTAATTAATAAAAACGAATTTGTGAAAAAAAATTATTTGTTAGATACTATTTTTAAGTGATATTAAAAGTCGATAATATTTATAGATGGACATTTTGAATTTGTAAAAGAGTTTAATGTTTGATCTTATTTTTAAACGATATTAAAATTTGATAATATCCATAGAGAGGCGTTTTTGGAAGTTCACAATGCTACCAAAAATGTGTGACACCAAAAGTATTAAAACTATTACTAAAGGTATCATTTGATTTTATTCAATTAGGGTTGAATGTAATGAGATATTTGGATTGGGCTATTTTATTTAATTTAAGTTAGTTTAAAACAATTTAATTTAGTGTAATCCTACGTCTATTTTAAATTTGTTTAATTTGGTATAAATATATTGGGTTAGACTATATTTATACTTTATTTAAATCGACCAATATTACATTTTCATTAACAAACCATTAAAAACTGAAATTGGGATCGAAACTGAAACCAAAACCAAAACTTCGAATGAAACCGAAATCAAGTTCTAGAACCTTGATTAAAAGGCTAACTTTTAACAATGTTGTCGAAGAATTATCCATTTCACCATATGTTTCTATTTTCACCAAAAGTCTTTACTTTGCAAGTACAATAAATTAAATTCTCATAATTAAAACCTAAAAAAACATTTACATAATTTAAAATTGCAATAAGCATTGCTTCCATACTAAAAAAAAAAACTTATATAATTATTAATTATCCTACTCCAGATACTTCCTGTACCTTCCACTCTCCCTTCCCAATTAGTGACATTTGTCCATGTACCGTTTCCCTTGCACATTATATCTACAAACTATTACCCGTAGATGCATGTTACTGCAAACTCTAACTTTTCATATTCAAATTCTGACCGTGTTTATAGCACGAGCCTCACACTAGTTACAATAGATAGGAACACAGGAGAATGCTCAAGCATGCAAACCTTAATACCAAAAATAATGCAATATAAAGCCTAAGCAATAGATTCAAGAAATGGATAATCTGTATAACCAATAACCGGATCTTAAATATAAAATGTGTACCTATTTTACTGGTTCAGCGGAGCATTCAGCTCAAACCTGTTTGGTAAATCAGGATTAGCCAAGAACAGTCTTCCATATGCAACCAAATCGGTATAACCTTCAGCCACTACTTTGTTACCTTCTTCTCTATCATATCCTCCAGCAGCAATAAAGGTGCCATTAAAAGCCTTTCTCACCATCGACAACCTATGAGGAATTTGCATCTTTCCATCCCCATTGGACATACGAGGTTCGACCACATGTGCATACACTATGTTGAACTTGTTAAGCGAGTTTATCATGTACAGTCCTAGTTCTTCTGGGTTTGAGTCGTAGCATTCCATGTCGTCTGCAAATGGAGATAATTTTATTCCCACCCTATCTGCTCCGATTTCACTCACTATAGAAGACACGACTTCAAGTGCAAAGCGACAGCGGTTGGCTAAGCTGCCTCCGTACTCATCTGTTCTATCGTTTGCACTGTCTTTCATGAATTGCTCGAGTAGGTATCCGGCTGCTCCATGGATTTCTATTCCATCAAATCCTATTTAAATTGTGTTTTAGTTTAAGTCGCCTGATCAAGAAAACTGTTTTGAGGTTTGTTTTGATAAATCAACTAAAAACTCTTTGATATGAACAGAGTTGTGCTTGATAGGTTGATATAATTAAGTGGCATGAATGTTGCTTTGGATGAATATAGATAGCAATAAAACAATATACATAAAAATAAAAGGAAAAAATGTAATGACGTTAGGTACCTGCTTTGATTGCATTTCTAGCAGCAAGCCTGAAGTCATTAACAATTTGAGGAATCTCATCAGTCGTTAATCTTCGTGGAGGTGAATATTTGTTGACAACGTCATCATGTT
Source organism: Allium fistulosum (assembly GCA_030737815.1). Lineage (NCBI taxonomy): Eukaryota > Viridiplantae > Streptophyta > Magnoliopsida > Asparagales > Amaryllidaceae > Allium > Allium fistulosum. The sequence goes on from CM060902.1 coordinate 977,344,503, forward strand.
GTTTTTTTGATGGAATTCCTTTGTCGGTGCTAGAAATCGGCGCTTGTCCATTTGGTTGATAAGCTGTATATATTCGTAAACAGAAACAGAATGGAATGTTGTTGATCTCGTTCTAAATATCATTTTAGAACGGAAAAGATGAAGGCTAAGTCTATTAACACCCGTATATTTCTTTTCCCATCCAGGTATTTGTAAAATAAAATCTACAGTTCTACACCCCATAAACTTCTTTTAACATCCCGATTTATACCAGTTTTACCCTTATTTCTAAATTATTTAGTACAGTTGAAAGTTGATATGCAATCCAAGAACCTATAAACGAAAATTTGTCTAGTATAATATTACAACATGTTCATTATAAGCGTTCTAGATTTACATCATTTCATTGTGCAAAGTGCACTAGGTTTCTATACTTTCCAAGCTCTCGCTACACTAGGTTCTTACAATTTTCTAGTGCATAAAGCACTAGATTGGTATTAATTTCAAGCTTCCATTTTTGTTAACTCAAATTAGTCACATACACGATGTTAAAAAAAACCAACATATTTTTATGTTTATGCAGGAACAAGCAAAACAAAAATTCATAAATTGAAAAAAGAAAAACCGAAAAAGTCCATAACACCAAAATCATGGTAACTTGACTTGAGAAGGAACATATTTATTTAAGAAAAAAACAATCATTATCCCTTTTAGCAGAAAAATATAACCGAAACGTTAGTTTTAATGTTTATATTTATAAGGGTAAAATAATAACTACAAATATTTTATTATTAGTGGGGTGTGTAAGGAAAAAACGGGGGTACTAATAGAGTTTGCCAAAGACGAAAAGAGTTTGATCATAGTTCATACTGTAATTTGAGACTCTTCCAACATGCCAGAGTTGACAAAAGAAAATTCCACCCTTGTCATGAACAGCTTTGACAATTGGTTTCCATGCTTCAACTTGTTCTTCTGTCCAAATTCCTGGAGTTTCTGGATACCTAATTTATTGCAAGCAATTGCATTTTCAACATATTAATTACAATCAGCAATGCGGTTTAATGCTGGATAACAATCCACAATAAAAATAAGAAATATTTCCCCAAATTCCCAAATATCTAGCAAAAAAAGTACCCTTGAGCAGTATCAGAAACCCCGGTCGCTTCAGAAATCAAAAGCCCTCCTTTTGTTGTTCTCTGAGAGTAGTACAACGCAGCATGTGGCTGTGGCACATTCCCATATGACCTTGATCTTGTTAATGGCGCCAGTACAATTCTGCATTTTTTTTTTAGCATAAAATCCTTGTTAGGACCGTCCATGGATTTGCAAAACCATAAGGCCTAATTTAAAAATTGAATCCCAAATGAAAAATAATAATAGCAAATTAGATGATAACCTGTGAGATAGCTCGAATTTGCCCATTTTATACGGATTCAAAAGTGGTGTTCTTTCTGCCATTTCCGCTGTTCTTTCAAGTTCTTTTTTATGATATTTGTGTGAATGCAGTATTCCATTTTCTGTGCAGAATATATACACATCGCTCTCTGCTCTACTGCGTGTTAAGTCAAAGTTTCATACGTTGTTAAAAAGGCATCATTTCTAAGGGAATATCCAAATTGCCACTCCATGATGTCAGGACTTACATATGATTGTTTTTATATAATAATACATATTCAGTTTTAAATTAGTTGGTCGAATTAAACTATGAAGATGTAGCCCATATAAGCGTGTGCGTTAAGTGAGCTTATATGCAACTTCCCTTAGGAGCGTCTCCGCCTACGTTTCAAAGTAACATGCACTAGGTATAGGCAAGAGTAGGCTATATCTTTCACCTTTTACCATTCAAATAGACTAGAATACTAATATGCAACCACTAAGTTCATCTTCAACATCACCTTGATTTAAGCTAATAATATAAACCCATGCTATTATCATTCTTCAATAGTTCGGTTACCTTCCTCGATCTTCTGTAATATTGCGTTTCAAATTCATGGATTGTAAGGGAGTCCAGAGGTTTAATTAGATAAACACTTTTCAGATATATTTTTAAATAAAGTGTAACAATCCACTTTTTACATACAATTTAAACTGACAATCAATCACACATGATCCACTCAATATGAACGGCATAGTTAGGAAAAAGAATGGAGAAAGAAGACAAGAAGAAACTAAACAACACAGAATCTCATAGCGGAACAAATAATCTATAATATACAACAAATCTTTATACAAAGAAAATTGTAACATACATACACCAATCACAGTACACTAACCTATTTCAGTCCGGACAGTTATAACAACATTTTCTTACAATTGCTGATGAATACAACCAACAGACAACACAGCGGAACACAAAGAAATCTGTAGATACATCTTGGACCTCCAACTCGTCTTCTGAGCTCCAATGCATCCACATAAATCTATAAATATGCTCGGTCTGACTCGGGCATTATAATAAAATAACACCCGAATCAGTCTAGAAAACCAGCATGAGAAAACACACCCAACTGGATTCTTGAGTTATAAAAAAACCTTTGAAAACAAAAGTATATCGTAAGACCACGCCGCGCATAAACATGAATGAGTTTTTACCTTGCGATAACCAATCCATTTTATATGAAATTCTCTGATATTATAATAGTGTCTAAGATACAAATACTTATTAATCATAGCCGAAATTGTTATATTAATTAAATTCCAACATAATAGGTATACAACTAAAACTGTAAAGTGACGTATTTGAGAATGGATTTCATGCAATGACTGGACTACTACGGTACCGTCCGTTACGGCGCATCTCTAGATAAAATAACACCGGGGACCTTGTCAGGATCCCCGTCAACACAGAACCGGTCTACCACTTAATTAGCAGTACCGAATATGATCACCTCTCTGTTAATGGGCTCCGAAGCATACAAATGATAGATAATATCGACTCTAGATATGGATGATCATACCTTACTTGGGAGCGACCTACTTAGCCTTGCTGATTCTCCCTTGTTTTAGTCATTCCTGGTTGATGAGGCTTGAGGCTACGTTTTACCTTTTTATATAGCACTTTCCACTTGGAATGCTAACACTTCCCTCCAAGCAACAATGCAATTCAGCATTCATCCATACAAGTTTGTTCTAGGACTGAATGAAATGCTTAAGAGCTCCATCTTCAATTCCATCATTTCCAAGATGTCTTCAATTCGAAACGCTTGAGTTGGATCGAAGTGGTTTTCGGATAACGTATCTGATCCCGGTCTTTTCGAAACAACATTCGATAATTTTCGGTAAACACAACCCCGGTTCTTTAGGAAATAAATAGTCAAAGATTATAGCGGAGATCACCTCCTAACCGCTAGTGGACGAATTTCCTTATCACTGTCCTAGGAGAACGAATTGAGATTTATACTCACAGTACAACATCATCGGAGATAGCCGTGCCATATAACTCATGTGTTTCTCATAGATTTTTTAAAGTTACGTTTTGGGTCCAATTTGATAGTCGGTTATTTAACTATCCATAAACACACATCAAAATCAGGGATTTATCCCATAGTGTAAAACAACATTGGTTAAGCACATAAGCAACCATTAGCCTCTTTTAATAAATCTTTTCATTAGCTAAAATCACTTGTAAATATTCATACCAAAATACTTTTACAAAGATTTATTCACAACCGTTATATTTTCAATACTTGGAAAAAATCCATATATTTATCTCAACGGTGTAAGTATATTCACCAAACACCGAGGAAGATTCCCTTTTTATACAATTCTAAATCATTTATAAACTCTGTTATAAATTTCTAAAATCATTTATAAACTAATTTATAAATCTCTGGAACCATTTATATGACTCTCTTATACATTCCTAAAATCATTTATGACCCTTTTTTAAATCCAAAAACCATTTATAAAACTCCTTTACCTCGTAAATAACCTTCCTTTAAGCCTTCAAACCATTTTATAAAACTTCCCTTATAAAACCCAAAGTCCGTTTATACAAATTCTATTTATAAACCTCGCAAAATATTATAAATAAATAGAAAACATTTACCTCCAAACACTTATATATAAAAATAATTAACCAAAAACACACAAAAAATTATTAACCTAAAAATTCTTAAAAATAATATTTAATAATTTCAAAACATTGTTAAATGAACAATAAAAATTTATCTTTACCATTATTATAAATAGTAATAATTTATTTCCAAAGCTTTATTGATAAATATTAAAATTAATTTCAGCCCATATAAATATTTTAAATAATTAACTTTCCAAGTATTAAAATTTTGATAAACAATATTAAAAAAAATAAACAACTTTTAAACATAAATATATTTTCTTGATAAAAATCCATACTTAAATTTCCACATATTCATTTCCGTACTTTAAAACTATATTTATAAGCTCTTTCTATTAATAAAATATTGTTTAACATCTGCCATCTATCCTCACTTTCCATTTCCAATATAGAATCAACTATTTCTCTAAAACAACATTCCACCTATTATCATAAATCTGCACCACATTTATATATTTTCACGTTTATAAATTCCCACATTTATAAATAAATCTTAATATATGTATGTGTGTGTGTGTGTGTATATCACTCTATATAAAATGGTTAATAAATATTTATACCAAAATATTTCTATGTTCTTTTAAAACTATACCCCTTTATTATAAAAGACGGACTTATTTTTAAGATTTTAAAAATCTTTGTTCATAGTTCAAAAATCACTATTTAAAATATTTCATAAACTATTAATTTATACTATCAAAAATCATATCACTTTAAATAAATTCCCTCTCTTAGCAATTCAAGAATAAATATTAAAATATATAAATTTTTGAAATCACTTAAAATTCTTTTAAAATTTTAAATCTTCATTTTGTAGTATTTTGAATGCTAAAAATATGGCCCAGTGCTGCTATAACACTAATTAGGAAAAATCATTCATGTCATCAAATATGGCATCCAACACATCATATATCAAATTATATGAAAAATAAAGTCAACAATATGAGGAATCCAGTTGGATCCCTCCAACCCGTCCTCCTGCATCACATACAGTATATAATCATAAAATATAAATCAACCGTTTCGAGGCGGGATCGTATACAAAGGGTTATCCGCTCTTACACGGGAACGTAATAGGGTCTCATCCACTCTAGGGCGGGAATATATCCAAACCAAAAAATAAAATAGTAAATCATCCAAACGATCAATAACAATCAACAGTAAAATATCCACACATCCAATAAATAATTTTTATCAACTATATAATATTTCTGGTTAACCAAAAAGGTGAGTTTAACTCACATTGATTACAGTTTCATCAAAATGCTTTGGTTTGAATTAAAATTGAACAGACATTCAATTTAACCCAAATTCATGCTAGCTCCAAATCCATCCAATCCAACTCCACGGTGTAGTTTCCATTGCTACAATCGCAATACAACTTGTCGCGTTCAATTTGGACCTCGTATGGAAAAGTTGTGAATTTATGAATGATTGAATAATTAAACTAAAATTAATTTTTTGATTAACAAACTTTTAAAATAATACTCGTCCCTCTCGTTCACGTTCGCTCCTAGAAAATCAAGCTCGACCACTACTTCGATTCTTGCTGTCGCCTCCACGCCACCGTTCGCCGCCGCTACTTCGGCGCCACCGTGCCCTAGCACGCGCCTACTCACACAACCTCCCTAGTCTTTCTCACGTCGCCACCACCATGAAAACACCCAAAAACTGCACCACGAATGGAGGCAAAATTCGTCCTCCATGCCATGTCATACGATAATCCAACTGTTGAAATCCTTCGTCGCCTCGAGCTTAACACTTTCTTAGTTATAGTCGAAGGCTGATTTGGCTTATGGCGGGGTCGATGGAGGAGGGCCATTAGATTTGAGAAGTTTTAAATTTAAATTTTAAAAAAAAAATGCACCAAACCCTTCTGATAAAACGAGATCTATATATGGTAGAATGGTATGGCTGGGTATGGGCACGTACTATGGGTATGGATTAATGTTTGGAGAGTATGGGTGAATATATATATTATTTTAATTAGAAAATATATAGCTTTAAACGTCCGAAAATCTCGAACTCCAAACGAGGCGTGCCGCCTGACGTTTTATATGTTATACCCCTATTTCGAACATAATGGAACTAGTCTCAAGGCCTAATCGATCATATACAGAAGATAGCTTTTCTAAACCAGTTATATTATATAAATTCCTAAAATTAATTTATTTGCGTTTCAAATTCGTACGACCACATGATACATCCGATTGCCACGAAATTCGTAACAAGCAATAACATTCTATTACGATCCAATGGAACTGGTTTCGTCGAAGTTCGAGACAATGCCCCAGAAAGCTATTTTTACACGTTAATTAAAACAAATTATTATAAAAACCAAATTAATCACTTTTAAATCTAAATTACAAGTTTACTATCTTCATTCTTATTTAAATAGAATTTTAATCAACTTTCGAAATCATTTCTATTCACATTAAATTTGAGATTTGATTATTTAAGCAATTTCAAATATTAAGTTCAACAATTTAATTATCAAATAAATCGCTATATTTGAAATTTAAGTTATTTAACTTATAAAATTAACTTTTCAATATTTAAAATCAATTAAATATTCCAAATTCAAATGACTAAAATTCTGGGTCGTTACATTCTTCCCCTTTAAAAGATTTTCGTCCCCGAAATTTCCAAGGTAAGAAAAATGCACCAAGCCCGTTAACTTTTCAAAACTAATTAGTTGAAATAGATTACCAAATTATTTTAAGCCTTTAACTTTCAAAAATCAATCTATCGAAACTTTGTTATCAACTTTTCTAAGTCTTTATATTCATTCATAACTACTAACTAATACTATTCCAAGTTATAACATAAATATCAAATTTTAGTTATAAAAAAAATTCAAAATTTTTTTTAAATTTTTTCTAACGCCTTAAATTTACGGAAAATTTCACTAGCGTCTCCTTTGCGCGGCTCGATCGAAAATATTTACAATATATAAATAATCACAAATATACATCTCATCTTCAAGGATGAGGCATCCCGTAGGAAAAAAATATAAAAATACGGTATGTAATCCAAGATGTGTACCTTTTATTAGTATTAGCAAGCATATTCAATCAATATAATGCGAAAGCGAGCTCCAAATACAAAGCATACGCCATCTGCACCTACTAATCGCTCAACAACCAAATGAGAGAAAGTATAGGAAAAGTAATATCAATATATAACATGTACTAATACAATAATCATATGAAAACATAACCAGAGAACTATCAAACAAATAATATCCATCCAATTTATTCATAACCATATCAATTTACATTTTCCAATGTCAACATTTTAACTTATTAAAGCCCATACGATGAACATATATTATCCCTATGCAAAACATACCTGATCGCTCACTCAATCACACAATTTCACTTTCGAACTAGTATCGTTCACCCGACCACTCTAGTGCGGACTTAGAACCGATTCCTTGATTAGAAACCACTATTCTCCTTGCATAGCCATATATTATGATAGAGAATCCCAGAATCAATCAAAAATCTATATCCAGTGTTCGCCGTCAAGAATCGAGTGAAAAATCCTAACTTGGATCGGTGTAAATCACCCCGAAATCATGTACTCGAATCTGGATCAAACAGTTATGTGAAATAAAATAATATACGTACAACTTACATATTTATTTCAATTGGTTTCTCATTATTCAGGTTTTTTTATTTACATTTATTTATTCATAATCATTATTCACATTCTTTTATTGCTTAGTATATTTTTTTCAATACTAATGTCACTTAAGGACCATCCCATCAAATTTTACTTAAGTTTATTATAAACATTTTATACAACCACTTCTAATGTTTATTATCACTTCAATACTTAAGTTCATATTCAATTCTATCAAACCACATTCCAAAACATATTCAATTTATTTTACGACTTAAGTTGAATTTCATTTTATCACTCAAGTTCATATCAATTTCTAGTCAAATTCACCTTCATTTAACTCATTTCATTATTCAATTTTATGAAACGACATTCCAAAACATATTCAATTCACTAATTTATTCCATTAATTCACTTCCTTAATTCATTTCAAATCACTATTAATTTCATTATAAAAATTATTTCATTTAACCTAACATAGGATAAATTTCTTTCAAAAATCCATTTTATCTAACTTAACTTAACTTAACTTTCATTTCAATTTTTCTTTTCTTAACAATTTATATTCAACAAATACAAAAATTTCCTTTAACTTACTAATTTCCAAAATTTATAAGTTATAAAACTTATTTTCTCATATTTTTATAAAACACTTAAATGAAAATTTCCAGAGTCTTAAACACCCTATTCTTATTTCAAATTATTTTGAACAATACTGTGATTAATTTCTGTGTATTTCAAATCATACCTTTGAATTTTAAATTAAAACTAGTTTTACCAAAACAAAACTCCAATGGTAGTAATTCCTCTCTTGGAAACCCAAAAATGAACGTCAATGATGCTGCAGTCTTCATCGAAATTATTTTCCAATGACCGAAGTAAGTTCAGTATTTTCTATCCCTTTTGGAATTCTTTTAAAATATTTCTAATCAAAATATTTTCAAAATAATACTATTATTATCCTTCCAAAACCTTTGAAAAACAATTTTCAAAATCAACGGGATTTAAATTCTCAAATTCTCGGCTTTTAATTCTCTTTATTTACAAATCATATTTATAAATTTCCCCTTATATATGATCTCGCTATGGTTAAACAAAACCATTCCTTATATCATGTTTACATTATAATAATAACAACTTTTATTAGAACACAAACAACAAACAACAACTGATAATAATCAAATGTTATCATTCACTAATAACCAAACACACCACATATATTACACTAATTTCCATAAAGTTATTCTTTATATAAAAAATATAATCAACGTAAAATTATTTTATTTATCCAATTTCAAAACAATACTATGTCGAATTATTGCTCTGCTAAAATGTTTAGAGACCCATATCAATAACGTTAATTACTCGTATTGACCAGAATCCATAATCCACTCAATAGATCAATCAACACAATACAAAACATTTTCATATCACTAACAAATACACACTCATATATACATACACTAAAACTCATTCTAGGGTGATACTAACCCTATCTCTAATGAGTAATTCCCACCAAAGCCAAGGTTCTCGCTTAACCTTCAGCTCTGATACCACGATGTAACAACCCACTTTTTTCGTACAGTTTAGGCGGACAATCAACGACACATGACCCACTCAAAATGAACGGAAATGTGGATAGTTAGGGAAAAGAAAACGAAAGAAGATAGGAAGAAACTAAACAACACAGAAACTCACAACGGAATGAATAATCTATAATATGCAACAAATCTTTACACAAAGAAAAATATAATATACATACACCAATCACAGTACACTAACCCATTTCAATCCAAACAGTTATAACAGCCTATCCTTACAATTGGTGATAAATAAAACCAACAGACAACACAGCGGAACACACAGAAATACGTAGATACATCTTGGACCTCCAACTCATCCCCTGAGCTCCAATGCATCCACAGGAATCTGTAAATATGTTTAGTCTGACCCAAGCATTATAATAAAATAACACCCGAGTCAGTCTGGAAAACCAGCATGAGAAAACACACCCAACAGGATTCTTAAGTTATAAAAATCCTTTGAAATCAAAAGTATCTCCTAAGACCACACCACACATAAACATGAACGGGTTTTTACCTTACGATAACCAAACCATTTCATATGCAATTCTCTGATATTATAATAGTGTCTAAGATACAAATACTTATTAATCAAAGCCGAAATTGTTACGTTAATTGAATTTCAGCACAATAGGTATACAACTAAAACTGTAAAGGAACGTATTGGAGAATGGATTACATACGATGACTGGGCTACTGAGGTACCGCCCGTCACGGTGTATCTCTAGATAAAATAACACCAAGGACCTCGCCAGGATCCCATGCCAACATAGAACCGGCCTACCACATGACTAGTAGTACCGAATATGATCACGCCTCCGTTAATGCGCCCCAAAGCATACAGATGAGAGATAATATCGACCTAGATAGGGATGATCATACCCAACTTGGGAGCGACCCAAATAGCCCTGCTGCATCTCCCCTGTTTTAGTCAACCCCGGTTGATGAGGCTTGATCTACGTTTTACCTTTTTATATAGCACTTTCCGCTTGGCATGCTAACACTGCCCTCTAGGCAACAATGCAATGTCAGCATTCATCCATACAAGTTTCTTCTGCGACTGAACGAAACACTTGAGAGCTCCGCCTTCAATTCCATCATTTCCAAGATGTCTTCACTTCGAAACGGTTGAGTTGGATCGAAGTCGTTTTCGGATAACGTATCTGATCCCGTCTCTTCGAAACAACTTTCGATAATTTCCGGTAAAATCAACCCCGGTTCTTTAGGAAATAAATAGTCAAAGATTATAGCAGGGACCGCCTCCTAACCATTAGTGGACGGATTTCCTTATCATCGTCCTAGGAGAACGAAACGAGATTTATACACATAGTTGTACAGCATCATCGGAGATGGTTGTGCCATATAACTCACGTGTTTCTCCTAGATATTTCTGAAGTTACGTTTTGGGTCCCATTTGATAGTCGGTTATTTAAGTATCCATAAACACACATCAAAATCAGGGATTTATCCCATAGGGGAAAACAACATTGGTTAAGCACATAAGCAACCAATAGCCTCTTTTAATAAATCTTTTCATTCACTAAAATCACTTGTAAATATTTGTACCAAAATACTTTTACAAAGATTCATTCACAACCCTTATATTTTCAATACTTGGAAAATATCCATATACTTATCTCAACGGTGTAAGTAAATTCACCAAACATCGAGGAAGATTCCCTTTTTTATACAATTCTAAATCCTTTATAAACTCCGTTGTAAATTTCTGAAACCATTTATAAACTATTTTATAATTCTCTAGAACCATTTATAAGACTCTCTTATACATTCCTAAAATCATTTATGGCCCCTTTTTAAATCCATAAACCATTTATAAAACTCCTTTGCCTTGTAAATAATCTTCCTTTAAGCCTTTAAACCATTTTTTAAAACTTCCCTTATAAAACCCAAAGTCCGTTTATACAAACTCTATTTATAAGCCTCGCAAAATATTATAAATAAATAGAAAACATTTACCTCCAAACACTTATATATAAAGATAATTAACCAAAAACATAAAAAAAATTATTAACCTCAAAACTTCTTAAAAATAATATTTAATATTTTCAAAACATTGTTAAATGAATAATAAAAATTTATCTTTACCATTATTATAAATAGTAATAACTTATTTCCGAAACTTTATTGATAAATAATTAAAATTAATTTCAACCCCTATTAATATTTTAAATAATTAACTTTCCAAATATTAAAATTTTGATAAACAATTTTAAAGCAATATTAATATAAATAAACAACTTTTAAACATAAATATATTTTCTTGGTAAAAATCCATACTTAAATTTCCACATAATCATTTCCATATTTTAAAACTATATTTAATAATCTATTTCTATTAATAAAATATTGTTTAACATCTCTCATCTATCCTCCCTTTCCATTTCCAAAATAGAATAAACTATTTCTCTAAAACAACATTCAACCTATTATCATAAATCTACAATTTGATTTATTTTTCCAATCTATCCAATGATAATAGTTCCATTTTATTTATAAACGTCGTTTACAAATCTACCTTTTTATTTATACAATACGATTTTATAATCTTTACTTTATTTTTGAAATCCCACATTTATATATTATCACATTTATAAATAAATCTTATTTTATGTATATATATATATATCTGTGTGTGTGTGTGTGTCACTCTATATAAAATGGTAAATAAATATTTATACTAAAATATTTCTATCTTCATTTAAAACCATACCCCTTATTATGAAAGACAGACTTATTTTAAGATTTTAAAAATCTGTATTCATAGTTCAAAAATCTCTATTTAAAATATTTGATAAACTATTAATTTATACTATCAAAAATCATATCTTTTATTTACTTTAATCATTTGTTTATTGTTAAACTTGTCTACAGGTAATTAGCTTTTTAGGAGTAAAGACCAGCTGCAGCAAAGAATTATGGGTAATAAAGTAATGAACACGTCTTTAATTGTTATATACACCATAACATTTTGTTAGTATTTGTTGTGTAAACTTGTTTATGAACGGTTATGGATTTTATGTGAATTTACTCGGCTTGTCGAAAAACTATTAACGAAATGGTTACGGATATTATATTTGATTATGTGATTAACGTGGTTTTTTTAATTGTTTAAATACGATGATTATGTGATTGGTTGATTGTATGAATACAACAATTATGTGATTGATTGCTAGTTGTAATATGACTATTATGTGAGCGATGGCTGGAAATGGTACAAGCCATTAACATGAAATAGTACCATGTACTGTATGCTACAAAACAGTTAATAACTTTTAGTAGCGTTCTAAAAAGGCTACTAAAATAAATGTAAATAGAGGCGATACGACTTTTGAAGCGTTGAAAAAGCGCAATCAAAACTTTTAGTAGCGTTTTAGTAAACAGTACGATACGACATGCTACTAAAAGTCTGAAACTTTTTGTAGCATTTCTAAAACCCTACAATAGGTCAAGTTTTGGAGCGTTTTCTACAAAGCTGCAAAAAGTTTCAGACTTTTAGTTGCATGTCTTATCGCAGCGTTTATCGAAACGCCGCTGAAGGTTTTGGTAGTGTTTTTTCAGCGCTACAAAAGTCCTTTTCTGGTGTAGTGACCCTTCCCTCTCTTTCACGTTCGCTCCCAGAAAATCAAGCTCGATCGCGACTTCCATTCTTGCTGTTGCCTCCACGCCACCGTTCGCCGCAGCTACTTCGGCGTCGCCGTGCCCTAGCATGCGCCTACCCACGCAACCCCCTAGCCTCTCACGTGTCGCCACCACCGTGAAAACGCCCAAAACCTGCACCATGAACGGAGGCAAAATTCGGCCTCCACCACGCCATACGACAATCCAACCGTTGAAATCCTTTGTTGCCTCGAGCTCTACACTTTCCTAGTTATGGTCGATGGTTGATTTGGCTTGTGGTGGCGTCAATGGAGGAGGGCTGTTGGATGTGAGAGGGTTTAAGTTTACATTTAAAAAAAACGCACCAAACCCTTCTGATAAAACGCAATCTATATAGGGGAGAATGGTATGTCTGGGTATGGGCACATACTATTGGTATGGATTAATGTTAGGAGAGTATGGGTGAATACACACACACACACACACACATACAATTTCAATTAGAAAATATCTACTTTTAAACGTCCGAAAATCTCGACTCCAAACGAGACGTGCCGCCTGGCGTTCTATATGTTATACCCCTATTATGAATACAATGGAACTAGTCTCGAGACCTAATTCGATCATATACAGAAGATAGCTTTTCAAATCCACTTATATAAATTCCTAAAATTAATTTATATGCGTTTTAAATTCGTACGACCACACGATACATCCGATCGCCATGAAATTCATTAACAAACAATAATATACTATTTTAGATCCAAATGAAACTGGTTTCGTCGAAATCCGAGACAGTGACTCGGAAGGCTATTTTTACACGTTAATTAAAACAAATTATTGTAAAAATCAAATTAATCACTTTTAAATCTAAATTACAAGTTTACTATCTTCATTCCTATTTAAATAGAATTTAAATCAAATTTCGAAATCATTTCTATTCACAGTAAAATTTAGGATTTAATTATTTAAGCAATTCTAAATATTAAGTTCAATAATTTAATTATCAAATAAATTGCTATATTTGAAATTTAAGTTATTTAACTTATAAAATTAACTTTTCAATATTTAAAATCAATTAAATATTTCAAATTCAAATGACTAAAAATCTGGGTCGTTACATAAATGTTCGAGTCATAATGTTTATTTGTTAAACGCTCATCGGAATTATATAAATAAACGATCGATTATTAGGTATTTTCTGTTTATAGATCGCATTTTACAATGTATTAACCATTGGAGTACCCTTTGTTACCAATTGAACAATAATAATAAGTAAAACATATAGAATAGAACTTTAGATTCCCATTTTTGTTTAAAATGTAAAATGGTTTCTACCTATAATATTTTGTAAATTAAGTATCTACTTCTTTAACATCACATCTAACAAATACCACCATCCGTTAACTCATTTTCTTTAAAATGTTATAACTTTTTGTCGATTAATCGAATTTAAGAATCATTTTCATCATTGAATCACAAATTTAATAAACTTTCCAATTTCAATTATAACCATTGTTGATACCGAAAAACAATTTTTTTAAGTCTTAATTTTATATAATAGTTTTAAGTGCATTTATGTAATGTAGTTGTTTATGTCACCAATTTATGTAACTGCATTTATGTGACTGCTTTTATTTTGGATGACCAAAATCTTTGTATAGTTGTTTTTAACAACCGCAACAAAAGGAGCTTATTACAACGTTTTCTTTTACAATGTTTATTTCTAAGACATTGTAAAACAACCTTTTTTACTACGTTTACAAAACATATGTTGTAAAAACATTGTTTTTTATAATGTTTTTCTGTAAACATTGTAATGATACCCTTTTAACAACTTTTATTACTAAGATGTCGTAAAAACGTTGTTTTTTACCACATTTTCCTAAACATTGTAAATATAAATTTACCATAACTTTTTCTAAAAGTTGTTTCACTATAAGTGCAAAAATCTTTGAGAAAACATTCACTACATAAAAAGACTGAATTAATGCTAATTTTTTCGAATATATTTACTGCTGCTTAAAATATTATAATAATTAATAATTAGTAATTTATAATTAATAACAAATAAATAATACTTACTTGATAATTTGCAAAGGGCAATTTATATTAGTGATTTATAAATGGCAACTTATATAGGTAATTATTTATAATTTAGTATAATTAATGATTATAAATAAATAATTTAGAATTACTAATTTTAGTCTATAATCAATAATTATTTTCTATGTTTCATAATTTATTATAGTCAACTAATAATAATTAGTAAATTACAGTTAATATTTATTAATTAATTACCTTTAATAATTCTAATTACTTTGAAATAATTAATAATTAATAATTAATTTTGCATATTAAATTTAATAATTAATAATTACTATTAGATAACTAAAAATTAAAATTAAATAATTATTATTAATAATTAATTACTAGTTAATAAATTACAAATAATATATAATATTTAATAATTAATGTTAATTAATTAGTAAGTAACAATTAATAATCAAGATAAATATTTAATATTTAATAATTAATGATCAATAAGTAATCTTTAATAACTAAGAAGTGATATTTATTATTTAATAATTATAACTAATATATATAACATTTAATATTTTAAAAAAATTAAAATATTTATATCTTCTAATATAAATATAGAAATATTCACAAAATTCAAAAAAAAAATTAAACTTTCATAAATTTCAGAAATAAAAATTAATTATACAAATTTAAAATTTTACAAAATATTCAAAATTTCAAAAGGTTCAAAAATGTTAAAAAAATTTAAAATGCAAAACATATAAACATTACGTTGTAAATAATTAACTCCATATGCCTCTAGAAGTTTTCTTTTGTAGTTATCTTCAATTATAATTTAGAAGTAATAAGTAATAATTAGCGAAGAAGAATAATATCGAATATTTAATAATTAATAATTACTATTAAATAATTATTATTAATGATTAATAATTAAGACTAATATTTAATAATTAATAAATAATATTTAATAATTGATAAGTAATATTTAATAATTAAGAAGTAATATTCATTATTTAGTATTTAATAACTGTAATTAATAATTATATATAAGATTTAATATTTCAAAAAAATTAAAATTTTGAAATTTTCTAAGTCGAATTTAAAAATATTTATAAAATTAAAATCAAAATTTTGAAATTTTCCTAAAGTTCAAAATAAAATTTTATTGTAATGTTTGTTGTTTCTTTCATTTTGGTCATTGTTAGAATTAGTAGCAATCCTTTCCCACATTCATTTCCTTAATAATTTTCATTGCCCGCTTACACCCCTTTTCTTGAACCCTAAATTCCAAATATCGTCTAGACCACGAAATGAAATCTGGGTTTCCCAAACTAATCACAAAACAAATCCACCACCTAAATTCTTCACCTCACCACCACAATACTTCATCCTTATTGAATCACCTTTCTCCACATTCTCTACATCAAAAGCGACATAATTAACTTATCAACTCCCACTGCCTAAATCACACAGCACGGAGTCCATCTCCTTAGGGCATGCACATTTGAAGTTGACACCTAAGAAAGCGAGCGTGGATGGTCGCTTTCGTTATGGAAGCCGGCGCCTAAGTCCGAGTTGAAGCTAATGCTTATGAAGACGTGTTCGACTCACAATGTGGATGCTTTCGATCCAGACTCGATTAGGGCTCAGGCTATCGAAATCCACCCGGGTATGATAAAAGTAGTGATCAAGAATGCTGATAACTACGACGTTGATGATGAAATGGAGTTGAATAAGTGGAGGTTTAGGTTGCCAAATGAGACCAGACCTAGACTTGCAGGTGTGAAGTTGATTATTGATGATTTGGCTATTAAGATTCCAGGGCATGAGGACGCAAATGAGGAAAAGGGAAAAGTTTGAAGTTAGAAGGTTTGTGCTTGTCAAGTAAGGAAGATTTTGGATTTTTTATCATTGATGTCGTATGATTTCTAAAAGTTCGATGTATATATTTGATTTGGGTATGGAACAACTTGGTTAAATGATTTTTTATTTATTTCTTGAGGTGATGATATGATCAAATTAGTAAAAGTAAGCGTTTTTCAACTATTATATTTGTTAGTTATTTCGAATCACTATTGGCCATTTGTCGTTGACGTTTATTGTTGTAAAATCTTACTTTACAGTTGTGTTTTATCTTTGATCCATCGAAGTAATGATTTTATTTATACTGGGCTAGTAATTTTTATTTGGCTCTTAACTGCTTAAGTTTTATCACTTAGTTACTCGTATGCATCATATACTGAAGGTATTTATAAGAAAAGGATATTAAGCATTTGCTACTATATAATCAGTTTCTTGTTTCAGCTGACATCTTTGGTCGGAAATTCGAAATAAATTATGGTGTTACAATTTTCAGATTCAGTACTAGAGTAAGTTCCTGGAGTATGGTGTTACATTATTCATCTGACATCTTTGTTTTAAACTGTTAGCTTAATTTTAGAACCATTCAAGCAGATTGTAACGGGACCCTTATGGTTAATATGGGTTCTGATGATGAATGCATTATGAATCTTCAATTAGTTACTGGAGTATGTTTGGTTGCCAATTTCCTATATGTTCTAATGATTTGTATTCCAAACGGACCTTGCTTAACTTATGTTGCTACCATTACCAGGGTTTGCATTTTTTATTACTTGGTTACTAGAGCAGACTGTAAGCATGTTATATAATCAAGTAAATGACTTGTTATAACCATAGGCAAAGTATCAGTTCAACATCTTTATCAAAGTAGTAGTTTGCGATTGATACCAAAGGCAAAGATGTAGTTCACTTCTAAAGTGAAGGGACTATGGGACGTAATGGTGGAGTCAGTACTGTGCGTGTTTTGTACAAGGGAAACCGAGAACGGTAGGAAGGAGAATGATGGAGTGGGACGTGCATGTCCATGTGCATATCGAGGGATGGGCTGACAAGCATAGGACTGTGTAACAAAGAAGGAGTACCATTTAAGAGAGAGTAAGTAAGAGACTTATTTGCTGATAGCTCAACGTTAAAAGTGCAGTGGTCGGTAATTCTTCAAGCCTGGTCGTGGAGATCAAATCAGTGCAAGATTTTGACTGGAAAGGAGAAGGTTTAGCATGGTTGCGTTGGCGCAGTTTCCCATTTGAGATTGAGATTTTCCCCAAAATCTGGAGGTAGAGTAAGGTGGAGTTGGGTTTGATGAAGTTGTGGTGGGGAATTTTATTTAAGTGGTTGATATGGATGACGTACAACAAGGATATAAAGGATGTGGAGTTGGGTTTGATGAAGTTGCGGGGGAGTTGTAACTTTGATGATGCAAATTACTAGATCTAGGTGGTTTGACTAATGAGTTGCAAATATAGTGTTGGTGGTGAGTTGGATCTGAGACTAGGGATTGGGTTGGTGGAGGAGGAAGGTACTTGCTGTTTGAATTCTAGGTAGAGGTGGTGGGTCTGTGATTATTATAGGAGCTCCGGTAGGGGAGATGGTGGAAGTGGGTGTCGTAGTAGGCTAGGGTGTGGGTCTAGAAGGGGAAGATAAGGAACATTGGGAAAGGAGGGGGAAATGAATCTTTTGGTTTTTTTTCCGTTTATGTAATTTAGAAAGGAATTAAATAAAGTGAATATAAGAAAATGTATTTTATGATAATATTGTTGAGGATAAATAAATTTATTATGTAAAATGTATTATGTAATTTAGAAATGAATCAAATATGTTGAAAATGTGAATATAAAAAAATTATTCTAGAATAGTATTTCGCAACATCAAAAAATACTTGTAGTTGATTCTATTACAACATCTTGTAGTTTAACAGTACAACGATTTTTGCAACATCAAGAAAAGTTGTAAAAGGGTCAACCACTTTAGCTAAGACTACGTTTGTAAAAACCTTGCAAAATAACATATTACAACATTTTTTAGATGTTGTAATAAGGTATTTTTATTGTAGTGAACTACATTAAAATAATGCAGTTATTATCTTTTAACCTAATAGAAGGAATTTCATTTTGAATTCTACAGTAGTAATTGCATTTGAATATTTTAACTGCATTTATGTGATGCAGTAATAATTTTGGCTGTATTTATAATTTTATTCAATTTTAATGAGTTATAATGTAACTGCATTAAGAAAATGCAGTTAAATTTAAATATTTTAAGAAAATACAACTATAATTTAACAACATTTTTTGAATTAATTTAATTGCATGTATGTGTTGCGGTGATGATTTTGGCTAATTTTATAATTTTATTCAATCTTAATGCACTTTATAATTTAACTACACTAAGAAAATGCAGTTATATTCGATCTTAATGCAGAATTTAACCATATTAAGAAAATGCAATTATAACCGCACTAATATGATGTAGTTATAATTATAGTGCACACCAAATGTGAAATTGAATTTCAATTGCATATTTAATTTTTTTTGAACCTAGTGATTTGAATGATGCAATTTTAATTGCATTTGAACAATGCAGTTCTAAATACGTTATTTATATGGAAGTTATAATTTTTCAAAAGACTTCAATGACTAGATATTTACATATGAATAACACATATCATTTAAAAGATTATAAAATTTATGGTTTAATGGTGAAAGCGGTTTGTTGATATGATAGTTCTACAAAAACTTATTATATTTTAAATATTGAAATCAAAATAATATGTGAAATACTAATATCAGCGTGAGGATGACAAATGGATGCAAAAGGAAGACGCGGTCAGAGATCTATTTACATAAAATTATGAGGGAGGATATTTTTGTATTAAAAATTTTTGTGGGGACTTGACGTCCAAATCCCCTAATACAAAACAAACAGTTCTAACTAGTGCGATCAATGTCTTTCCATAGAATCAACAATATTTATTACATTAACTTAAGGGAGTTTTAAAAGGGAATTGTTAAATGAAAAATTAAAATGATTTAAGGGATACAATTGGATACAGGTCTGCCAACAGATACTTTCAGATGCAGATAGTATCATATATATGCATCTGTACCCGAAATCATTTTTGAATATCGAGTATTCGCATCTGCGGATACGGAAGAATATCGAATAATTATCATATAAACTAACGATCGATAAATCATGAAACATAAATATAAAATTTTGGTTGAACATAAGTTTTTTTCCAATCCTAGTGATTATGAAAGCACGCAAAATTCAAATATAATGATAATAGATAGTTTTGAGCAATTAATATACATTAACTGCGTATAATATAAACTATTAACATAATAAAACAATAAATACATATCTTTCATTGTACTGTAACACACATGACATAAGCTATAATCTTGATAAAAACTGCATGGATAATTTTCAGATGCAGATGACTTAATATCCACGTTTGTATTCGTTTTTTCAAATATCAAATATTTATCCGCTATTTGAATACGGCTGCGGATAGATTTTGGATTTTTCCGGTATCCATTTACAAGCTTAGTTGGATACGAGAGATCTGAGAAAACTAATGAAATGCATGGAATGAAAATAGTTAGATGTAGGTTTATTTTGAGATCATGATGCATCTCTTATCCCCAAAATACCCACATTATTTTTTCGATGGCCAGCTCATATTCCTCTCACCCTTTACATACTCGTTTTTTCTAAAATCCGAATTCATTACTAGAGCTGATTATTCCTCTTACTCTCTCTCGCTCCACTGTCTTTCCTATTTTAATCCATTTTCTCTACCATAACCACTAATTTCTAAAAGTATAACCCTTAATTTCTAATTTTTTAAAAACTTTTATAGAACATGATTGAGTTTGAGAAGAATTCTCATTTATCATTCTTCAACTTCTAGTAGTGTTTTGAACTTCAAAATAAAATTATTGAATTAAAAGTTATGGTTTTGAAATTAAAAAGATATATAAAAATCTTTTGGTTAGACAAAGAGAATAATATGCAAAAGAGGATAAAATAGAAGAAAAGAAGACAAAGGCTGAGATATATCACTAACTGTGTTCTATTTTAAAAGCGAATAGTTTCTTATTTAATAAAATATTGGTTGAAAAATTCTAGTTTTTCCATTCCTCGTATCCGTATCGTTTTCCCTCAGTAGTCGTCTATTACAAAAAATACCAAAGTAAACTCAAAATTATTTAACAATTAGGAGCAATCGTTAAACTTCTAAGAAAAATAATTCAAATATTAAGAATCTGTAGGAACAAAGCCAACGCGGAACAGAAGAAATGGGTGAATTTTAAAGGTTTTTACCATTTCAGATCTTTATTGGACTTATGAAGTCTAATTTATTTAAAACACTTCTAAATTTCTTTTAGATTAAATCATTATTTTATTTAAATTTATAATATAATTTTATATTATACATATACTTGTATCATATACACTATATATGTGTGTGCATGTGTAACATAGCAAATCATATAAAGTATAACATATCCGTATATAAGTGTTGGGATTTACAGAGCAATATATATATTAGCTCATCTACTATACGAATATATTGTCCAATGTATGTTTCTATACTTTAATTTATGTATACAAAATATTACAAATATATATATTTAAATATATATATATATATATATATGTGTATGTATGTATGTATATAGGCTATATTTTATTTTAAATAATTATATATATATATGGAATTTTAACATTAAATATATATATAATTATATAAGTATGTTTAAAACATTTGTACAATTATATTAAAAAAATTACTATATAACTGAAAGCACTATATATATATATTATTTTTTTAAACATATATATATATGTTAAATACATATATTCGCACATATATACAATATAATAATAAATATATATATATATATATATATTAATACTTTTAAAATATTCAAAATATATATACCAAAAATATATATATTTGATAATGCGCAGGCACAAAATTGATTTTTTCAACTTAAATATATATTTTAAATCAATATCTGTACACATAATAGTTATAAATAAAATATATTTTGAAACATAATTTTGAAATTTAAAATTTTTAGTAAAAATCTAAGTGATATTTTTTTTATTTGAATATTTAGTATATAATTTTCTAATTTAAAAACAATTTTTAAACTTCGGTCGAATTCAAAATTATATATATATATAATGTTTTTTCTAATGAAAACATATTAGATTATAATTTAACTTTATAAAATATAGAACATATTTTATAATACATAAATATATAGATATAATTAATTTAGATAATTAACTGGTTTAAATAATATTTAATAATAATATATAAATATATAAAATATTTTACTTTTGCGAAAAGTATTTTATATATGAAACTAACATTTAAAATCATATTTTGTATAGAATACAATACAAAATTTAAATTATAAAGCTTATATATGATTAAATATTACATATTAAATTAATTAAATAATACAAAATTGGTTTTTACCAAGCTGTGCATATTATAGGCAGATGTATGGCAAAATAATTTTTATAAAATAAATATATAAATATATAGACATATAACCAATCTGATTGTGACAATATATTGATATAATAGAACCATCACCTAACTAATATTGCAGAATATGATTTATAAAAGTTAATTCAGTAGAATATAATTATAAATTAGATCATTACCTTATAATAAAGCCAAAAACTCACACCTTGAAGCGTTGAAGTGAACTCCTAAATCGAATTCTAATTTTGAAAGTGATATCTCCCGAATTGCTGATCATCGGCTATCAACTCGTGCTTTAATTTTATTTGAGCTTATAATAATGGAGGAGAGGGGATGATGGGTTGGTCCAGAAATGAGGGGATATGGAGTCTTCAAAAGTTCTCTATGAAAGGGACGCGGAAGATGATCTTAAGGCTATTTAACACTAGAGGGGGGGTGAATAGTGTTTTAAGAATTTCTTTAAAACTTCTTTGATTTAAATTGAATTAACTAACTTAATGCAAATACACAATCACAGATCAAATCACAGAATCACAAACAAATGCAAATATAAATAAAAAGCAAGTAAAGGAAAGAACACACCAGGAATTTTATACTGGTTCGGTGTTATCCTACATCCAGTCCCGCACAACTCGTACGGCTTTCTATTCAATAATAATCTAGATTACAATCCCTCGATTCCAAGGCAACGAGATACACCCTCCAGATTCTCAGGTCTCTGGGTAGAACCACTTGATTCACAGGACACAAGTTCACCCGATCGATTTCCAAGGACACGATCACACCTTTATAACCCTAAACAAGTTTCTTTGAGTACAAATGTATCTATAACTCTGATAAGCACTGAGATTCTTTGAAGAGAGTGGCAGAGAATCAAACTAGAGATATTCTGGTTTGATTCACTTAAGATTTCGGCAGAATATGGATAGGATGATTAGAAAATAAGATAAGAGAGTAAAGAGGAGAGAAAATAAAGAAAGTAGTTACTGGAAAACGTCCATAACAGTCTCTATTTATAGAGAATGAATGGATGTGTCCATTCGAAGAGGTTTAAACGAATAGACACTTCTTTTGAAAACAACCTTTGCTGTAACGGGAAGTATGTCGACATGACAAGTAAAGAGGATGTCGACATGGTCTAGTAAAAAGTGATGATTTGCTTTACTTTGAAAATGATGATTTAAAACATATGCAACTTTATTCAAATGGACTCTATGTATTTGTAAAAGGTATTTAGAAGTAGAAATACTTATGAATGTATATATGTATATATACTAAAATATATTTAAAAATCAAAGTAAATAAACTAAAGTAAATATAATATTAAAATAGATTTTGAGGCTAAAATATCAAGGACAATTTTGAAATCAAAATATAACAAAATGATAAATATGATTTTGAGACTAAAACATTTTTGGAAATACGAACGAAGGTTTTTCTTTTGAAAAGGAATATTTGAAAATCATTTTATGAAACAAGAGATAATTTTGAAAATCATTTTGAATCAAAATTAGTGGATAACAAAATAGGGCTACTATCCGTTCCACTAGATATTTCGTGAGTTCCATCTCACTAGGGTTCCATCCCTTTAACAAGAACGAAGTGGATTCCATTCCACGAGTAAATTGGATAAAAAAGAATGATAGTGCTTTCAAGGAGTTTTAACAAATATCTAACCTAACTATATTATTTGTCTTGAACTCTTGAATATCTTGAATCTCATGAGTCTTCAATCTTGAACTCTTGATCTTTGTCTTCTTTACTGTACAGTCTTCTTTTGTTGATACCTGCATATAGATTTCCTGCACATATATATTTTATAACACTTCTATAGTTGTTGTCATCAAAACCATTATCCTATAGACTAACATTCTCCCCCTTTTTGATGATGACAACCTTTGTTTATAAAATATTTATATTCTCCTTATAACTCCCCCTAAATCTAATAACTCCCCCTTAATCTATGCCTAACTAACCTATTTTATACTTCTCCCCCTTTGTCATCAACAAAAAATGACATTAACTCCCCCTAAATCTATGATATTAATGATAGTGTTATCATTAATAATACTGAAACTAGATATAACAATGTTAAATATTGTATACTCAGAATGATATATATGAGTAATATAAGAATGAGAATAATACGTGTAACCACAGATTATTTTATTCATTTCAATATTACTATATACATGACTATTTAAACTTATAAACACATAACTAAAACAAGAAAATAAACAACTCAACAGTTGTTTTTGATGATGGGAGACTTGTGGACAGGACAATTTGGGTAATGGAAACAGAAATTTCCATGTTGTTCCACAATGTTCCCA
This sequence comes from Allium fistulosum, assembly GCA_030737815.1. Classification (NCBI taxonomy): domain Eukaryota; kingdom Viridiplantae; phylum Streptophyta; class Magnoliopsida; order Asparagales; family Amaryllidaceae; genus Allium; species Allium fistulosum. Next base: position 977,369,133 of record CM060902.1, read on the forward strand.
TAAGCATCAAAACAGACTTCCCCTACACATACTGCTTCATCATCAGTTTCTTCCTCCATTGGTTCTTCCTCTTCTTCTTCGTCTTCGTCTTCTTCTCCTTCTTCATTTGCTTCTATGTTAGAAGAATCTTCAATTACAATTGGATTGGCATGATTATCCATGAGGAATTTTTGAAGATTCCTCAGAATATTCCCTTGTTTCTCTTGCTCTCTTGCCATTCTCAATTGTTGAACTTGCATTTCAGTTAACATCTGCAGCGAATCATCAACTTTCTCCTCTATTTTGATGACACGAGCAAGTATGGAGTTTTGGAAAGGGCCTTGTGAAGGAAAAGGGAAAGGAACCGGTGAAATTTGATTAGGATTGGATGTGGAAGCCATGGATTTGATGTTTCCAGAAAGTAGTATGAAGAAATAATGATTGGAGGGAAGAGAAACTCGGAATGGGTGAATTAAATAACCACCCATTCAAAAATTAGAGGGAAAAACGAATTGTCATTTTTACCGTTTCATGTCGACATGACGCATGAATACTATGTCGACATGGTGTTGTAAAATGCTATGGTTAAGAAATCATTCATATATACCCTATGTATACTACTATACTATATACTATATTTCAGAAAGAGAACATATACCTAATTCTCTTCTTAACTTGGTAAAGACAGGTTCTCCTAAAGGTTTGGTTAAAATATCAGCTATTTGATTTTCAGAATTAACGAAATCAAGAGAAATTTTCTCTTTATTTACGTTATCTCTTAGAAAATGGTGTCTAATGTCAATATGTTTAGTTCGGGCATGGAGAGTTGGGTTTTTGGACAAACTAATGGCACTAGTGTTATCACAGAAAATTGGAGATTTTGTGATAGATATACCAAAATCATTCAAGGTTTGTTGCATATACAAAACTTGAGAACAAGCTAAAGCAGCATAAACATACTCTGCTTCAGTTGTTGATAGGGAAACAGTATTCTGCTTTTTACTGAACCAGGAAATTAAGGAATGACCTAGAAAGTGACAAGTTCCACTTGTACTCTTTCGGTCTGACTTACACCCAGCATAGTCAGCATCACAGTAGGAAACTAATTCAAATGAATCATTCTTAGGGTAGAACAATCCATAATCAAAGGTGTGTTTAACATATCGAATGATACGTTTCACAGCTTTTAGATGAGTTTCCTTGGGTTGAGATTGATATCTTGCACAGAGACAGACACTGTTCATGATATCTGGTCTACTAGCAGTTATATAGAGAAGTGATCCAATCATTCCTCTATACAAGGTTTGATCTACGTCTTTGGATAGATCATCCTTACTTAACGCTATATTGGTTGCCATGGGAGTTGGTTTTCCACTCACATTGGTCAAGCCAAACTTACTAACTAACTCTCTCGCATACTTCTCTTGACTGATAAAGATACCATTATCTAATTGTTTGATTTGTAATCCTAGGAAAAAGTTAAGTTCACCCATATGACTCATCTCAAACTCTTTTGTCATAATGTCAGAAAATTCTTTGTTCATGTCAGAATTGGTTGATCCAAAAATAATATCATCTACGTACACTTGTACAAGTTGAATATCATTTTTATTTCTTTTAATAAAAAGTGTGTTATCTACTTTACCTATTTCAAAATCAGATTGCAAAAGATAAGACCTAAGTCTATCATACCAAGCTCTAGGAGCTTGTTTTAGACCATACAGGGCCTTTTTTAATTTAAAAACATGATTTGGAAATTTTGTATCTTCAAAGAGTGGAGGTTGTTCAACATAAACTTCCTCTTTTACAAAACCATTTAGAAAGGCACTCTTGACATCCATTTGAAAAAGTTTGAAATTATTGAAATTAGCGAAAGCAAGCAGAATTCTAATAGCTTCTAATCTTGCTACGGGTGCAAAGGTTTCGTCATAATCTATACCTTCTTCTTGACAATAACCTTGTGCAACGAGTCGAGCCTTATTTCTAACGACCTCACCTAATTCATTTAATTTATTTTTATATACCCATTTAGTGCCTATAATGGATTTATCCTCAGGTCTAGGAACAAGTTCCCAAACATCATTTCTGGTGAATTGATTCAATTCTTCTTGCATAGCAAGAATCCATGAATCATCAGTTGATGCTTCCTTTGGATTTTTAGGTTCTATTGAGGATATAAAAGCAACATGACTCATACTGTTTAATTGATTCTTAGTTTTAACAACAGATTGCATATCTCCTAGAATATTTTCTACAGGGTGATCTTTTAAAAGCCTAATCTTTTTATTTGGATGAAAAGTTTCATTTGTAGCATTTACAGATTCATGATTAGAAATAACTAAGTCATCCTCATCATTAGTCTGATCAACTTCTTTGAAATTTTCATCAAAGGAAACATGTAAAGTTTCTTCAATAGTGTTTGTTCTTAGATTAAAAACTCTATAAGCTTTACTCCCGATAAAGATTCCTTTGTCGGATTTAGGATCAAACTTATCTAAATTATCTTTTGTATTTAAGATAAAACATTTACTTCCAAAAATTCTGAAATAAGATACCTTAGGTTTCTTATTGAAAAGAAGTTCATAAGGTGTTTTATTGGTTAGAGGTCTAATTAGAATCCTATTCAAAATATAACAGGCTGTTGCAATTGCTTCAGCCCAAAAATGTTTTGGTAATTTACTATCAGAAAGTAGAGTTCTAGCACACTCTTGAATCGTCCTATTCTTACGCTCAACTACTCCGTTTTGTTGTGGAGTTCTTGGAAACGAAAAATTGTGAGTAATTCCCTTCTGATTACAGAATTCCTCAAACTTCTCATTTTCAAATTCACCACCGTGATCACTACGAATAGTGATGATCTTGGAAGAAAGTTGGTTTTGAATTCTTTTTGAAAAACTTTTAAAATAATCAAAAGTATCACTTTTATGTTTCAGAAAGATTGTCCATGTATATCTGGAATAATCATCCACAATTACAAAGACATATTTACTATGGTTGATTGATTGAATCTGAGATGGACCAAATAAATCTAGGTGAAGTAACTCAAGAGGTTTTGAAGTAGAAATCATATCTTTAAGTTTAAAGGAACTTTTTCTAAGTTTTCCTAATTAACATGCATCACATATACTATCTACTTTAAATTGCATCTTAGGGAGGCCTCTTACTAGATCAAGTTTGGATAGTCTAGATAAGAGTTTAAAATTCAAATGTCCAAATCTCTTATGCCAAGTCCAAGGGTCACTTGTATTGGCCAAAAGACATAGATTATCATTTGAAATTTTCATACTGAGAATATAGATATTCTTTTTCCTAACTCCCTCAAAGATAATAATAGATTTATTATCTTCGATGTGACACTTGTCTTTTTCAAATTTAATCCTATATCCTTTATCACATAACTGACTAATACTAAGTAGATTATGTTGTAGATTTTTAACTAACAAAACATTTGAAATAATAGGAGTTTCAGAATTACCTACATTGCCGATGCCAACTACATAACCTTTTGAATTATCCCCAAAATTAACCAATCCTCCATCCTTGTAAATAATGTCATTGAGTATCTCTGGATTTCCTGTCATATGTCTTGAACATCCACTATCAAGTATCCACTTGTTTTTCCTTATTTGCACAACTTGTCCATTGTGAATAGATTCATTTGTCGCCATGAAGCAAGATTCCTGCACAGTGAGCAACTTTTGTAGATTACCTGATTCTATATAACTATCATGCATCAATTTATGAGACCACAATGATTTGATCATTAAAGAATTATTTTTAGGAAACATTTCAAACTTAGCCATGAACTTTTCAAAAATCAGATTATGAATACTTTGAAAAACTTGCTCTGATACCAAATGAAAGGGACGCGGAAGATGATCTTAAGGCTATTTAACACTAGAGGGGGGGTGAATAGTGTTTTAAGAATTTCTTTAAAACTTCTTTGATTTAAATTGAATTAACTAACTTAATGCAAATACACAATCACAGATCAAATCACAGAATCACAAACAAATGCAAATATAAATAAAAAGCAAGTAAAGGAAAGAACACACCAGAAATTTTATACTGGTTCGGTGTTATCCTACATCCAGTCCCGCACAACTCGTACGGCTTTCTATTCAATAATAATCTAGATTACAATCCCTCGATTCCAAGGCAACGAGGTACACCCTCCAGATTCTCAGGTCTCTGGGTAGAACCACTTGATTCACAGGACACAAGTTCACCCGATCGATTTCCAAGGACACGATCACACCTTTATAACCCTAAACAAGTTTCTTTGAGTACAAATGTATCTATAACTCTGATAAGCACTGAGATTCTTTGAAGAGAGTGGCAGAGAATCAAACTAGAGATATTCTGCTTTGATTCACTTAAGATTTCGGCAGAATATGGATAGGATGATTAGAAAATAAGATAAGAGAGTAAAGAGGAGAGAAAATAAAGAAAGTAGTTACTGGAAAACGTCCATAACAGTCTCTATTTATAGAGAATGAATGGATGTGTCCATTCGAAGAGGTTTAAACGAATAGACACTTCTTTTGAAAACAACCTTTGCTGTAACGGGAAGTATGTCGACATGACAAGTAAAGAGGATGTCGACATGGTCTAGTAAAAAGTGATGATTTGCTTTACTTTGAAAATGATGATTTAAAACATATGCAACTTTATTCAAATGGACTCTATGTATTTGTAAAAGGTATTTAGAAGTAGAAATACTTATGAATGTATATATGTATATATACTAAAATATATTTAAAAATCAAAGTAAATAAACTAAAGTAAATATAATATTAAAATAGATTTTGAGGCTAAAATATCAAGGACAATTTTGAAATCAAAATATAACAAAATGATAAATATGATTTTGAGACTAAAACATTTTTGGAAATACGAACGAAGGTTTTTCTTTTGAAAAGGAATATTTGAAAATCATTTTATGAAACAAGAGATAATTTTGAAAATCATTTTGAATCAAAATTAGTGGATAACAAAATAGGGCTACTATCCGTTCCACTAGATATTTCGTGAGTTCCATCTCACTAGGGTTCCATCCCTTTAACAAGAACGAAGTGGATTCCATTCCACGAGTAAATTGGATAAAAAAGAATGATAGTGCTTTCAAGGAGTTTTAACAAATATCTAACCTAACTATATTATTTGTCTTGAACTCTTGAATATCTTGAATCTCATGAGTCTTCAATCTTGAACTCTTGATCTTTGTCTTCTTTACTGTACAGTCTTCTTTTGTTGATACCTGCATATAGATTTCCTGCACATATATATTTTATAACACTTCTATAGTTGTTGTCATCAAAACCATTATCCTATAGACTAACACTCTAATAGGCGTGGATTGAGATGCTTATATAGAGGAGGAATGGAGACAAGAAAGAATCTAGATCTGTTACCAATTCTCCTTCCTTTATCTGTACAAACCTAGCCCATCTAGTTGTCAGCAAATGGCCGCACCTACATATGCCCTATCATAGCCGAACCAACTAACCATTATATGGGCTTAAAACACATTTAAAACCTGAACAAAATATTTTGCATTTAAATCCAATTCAAATGCGTATCGATATCGCATATCGATTAATATATTTATAACTATTATAAATACATTTAATAATATTTGTCCATCAAATCAAAATAAATTTTACAACTAATATTTCATAAATATTAATTAATTTATAACAATTATAAAATAATTAAATCATGGGGTCAAAGAGTATTCAACAATTCGGTCGTGCGACTCTTTAGGTGTAAATTTGGTCAGCGGTTAACATCGAACTATTCGAATATCAACGTTTAGACGTCACTTAGCAGGTGGTGTGATATTGGAAAAACTTACCGCTTAATTGGTTTCGGTAAAATCCAATTTTACTTTATTACGTGTTACCCGATCGTGACTGTTATTTTACACCAATTCTCTTCGTCTAAATTATATCCTTTTGTATTTATGGAATTAGGTAACGGTCAAATCCAATATCATCCATATTCAACAATATAGTCCAATCACAAAGTCCTTGGTTCAATAATAACAATTATTATTAACCGAACTACTTTGGCCAGAGATTTTAACTTTGAGTTAATTTCAGTTGACCGTGATACTAAACCCATATAACTTAGGAAATGAATTCTCTCTTGAATAATGTTTCACTTCCAATACTTCCACTCGACCCAACTATAGTCACTCAATGGACATCGTGCAATGATTTGATTATAATTAAAGAAGAGCTTTCATATTGAAGATTGACGGTATTCTCAAGTCAGGAGAACTGTGTAAATTTGTCACATCGATATTTTCTCTTTGACTTTAGTTATATTAACTAACAGAAAACTATCAAGTGCGTCATTCTATAGTTATCTAATAAATATCATTAGGTAACCCTTTGGTGCCCCCAACAGTCATGAGTAATACACTGTCCAACATTCGGAGAGCATTACGTACTCTAGTCTCAATTGATACATCGATATCAGGTCTCGATGCATCTTGACTAGGAATATTTAAAATGATTTGTTTATTATATTGTGATACAATACTCATGATTACAACTATTTGTAATTACTATCACAAACACACCATTTATGGATTTTATGTTAAATATAATTTAATTAAATATTTAATTATTTATAACGCATTATAACAAATATATAACAAAAAGAAAAAAACACCTTTATTGCGAATAAGAATTGATTACAGAGTTAATTAATTAATAATAAATTGCAGAATTCCCCATAGGGCATACCCCTAACTCTATCAATCCCCCACTTGCACTTGGGGCTAATTATGGAATCTCATTCTCATCCCTTCAATCGGCTTCTCGAGAGCCGACTGAGCTAGACCTTTTGTGAATGGATCTGCTATGTTTTCCTTGGTATCTACCCTTTGTATCACGACCTCTTTCTTCTCAATGAATTCTCTAATGAGATGGAACTTCCGAAGAATATGTCGTGTCTTCTTGTGTACTCTTGGTTCCTTTTCGATCTGAATCATCGAATTTTTATCACAGAACAATGTTAGGATTCTCTGTATTGGGATCACTCCAACCTCACTAAAAAAATTGTGCATCAATACTGCCTCTTTAGTTGCTTCATTGAGGGCGATGTACTCGGCCTTTATCGTCGAATCAGCCACTGTCTCTTGTTTAGAGCTTTTCCAACTGACGGCTCCACCGTTAAGTGTAAAGACACAACTAGATATTGACTTGCTATCATCTATATCACTTTGAAAGCTATAGTTCGTAAACCCCTTCATAAGGAGGTCTCAATTCCCGTTTATAAGGAATAAGTCCTTGGTATTTCTTAAATATTTCAGTATACATTTTACGACTATACCATGTTTTTCTTCGGGATTAAACCAGTATTGGATTATGCATCCTAATGTGTATGGCACATCCAGTCCAGTACATAGCATAGCATACATTATGGATCCTATAGCTAAAGCATAAGGGATTCACTTCATATGAACTTTCTCCCCATCAGTATGAGAAGTGTCCTTCTTATAAATGACAATTGCAGACTACGTTGGAACATTTCCACGTTTGGAATTTTCCATACTGAACCTTTTTCGTATGTTATCTATGTATAGGGATTGGAACAATCCCAACAGCCTCTTGGATCTATCTCTTTAGATCTTTATACCCAGTATATATGTTGCCTCTCCCAAATCCTTCATAGAGAAATTCTTGGAAAGCCAAGGTTTCACTGATTGCAACAATGAAGTGTCATTGCCAATCAATAATAGATCATCGACATATAGCACTAAGAAAACGATAGCATTTCCATGTTCCTTTCTGTATACACATGCTTCCTTTGTGTTCCGATAGAAACCAAACTGTTTGATTACCTTATCAAAACACTTGTTCCAACTTCTTGAAGCTTGTTTAATTTCATAAATGGACTTTAACAACTTGTAAGCCTTGCCCTCACTCCCACCGACCGCAAACCCTTAGGCTGCTACATATAGACGGTTTATTCTAAATCATCATTTAAAAATGTCATATTTACATTCGTTTACCATATTTTGTAATCATATAATGCAACAATGGCTAGCATAATCTGAATGGGCTTAAGCATGGCTACAGGCCAAAAGGTCTCGTCATAGTCAACACCTTGAATTTGGTAGAATCCTTTTGCAACTAGCCTAGCTTTGTAAATCTCTACTTCTACATCTGCATTTAGCTTTCTCTTAAAAATCCATTTGTAGTTGTTGGGTTTTATCCTTTCTGGTACGTCTGACAAAATCCATTCTCTTTTTTCTTACACGGAATCCATTTTGGATTTTATTGCTCCTAGCCAGAGTGTAGAGTCTTTACTCTACGGTACTTTTTGAAAAGATAGAGGAGTGTCGTCATCTGAAGACACAAACCTCCTTCTCGCCATTCACGAGAAAACCGTAGTATCTCTTTGGTGCACGAGATGTTGGAATTGGACCAGTCCGCAACTTCGAAAAGAGGTAAATTTCAAAAAAATTCCTATTTTACATATTTAGGGCCTACGAAGTCTAAAGGTTTTATTAGATCTAAATATAATATTGTTTTTGATAAAATCATACTTTATTAATTATGAAATTATCTTATAATTTAATTAAGTGTGGAATGTGAAAGGGTATGAATATATCAAATATATACATTTTAATTCTATGTCAAAATAATTAAATGATGATAAGGTGTAATCAATAAATGACAAGATATGTATACATGTAGGTAAGAATAATTGAATGGTTATTACATAGGAGTTAAAAAGGAAAATAAATAATGGATGACAAGGATGATTGATACAATTTCTTGTTTGATAGACTTAACCAATGCAGCATATAAATGGCAATCAATAAATATCAAAATATAAGAAAATAAATAGTCAACAATATGTATATATGTCAAAATAATTAAATAATGACAAGGTGTAATCAATAGATGATAAGATATGTATACATGTAGGTAAGAATAAGTTGAATGGTTATCACATAGGAGTTAAGTAGGGAAATAAATAAAGGACAACAAGGATGATTTTACACCAATTTCCCTTTTGGCAGTCTTAATTAATTCTACATATAAACGACAATCAATAGGTAAATATAAGCAGTCAACAATAAATTGATTCTATATATTATTGCTTCATTTAAATTATTGCCTCATTTAAATTTAAAAATAAAAATCATACACGTCGTCCACTTAAATACTATTTACATATTCATCCACTTAAATGGCGCCTCTAACCCATCCCATCCGTCATGTTCTCCCCATACCACCTGTCCCCATCATTGACTTCTCTGCCAACCACCCCTCTGGTTCATCCATCCCACCACCCACCATCACATCTCACTCTCTACCCCTACCGTGCCTGCCACGCGTCGACCCTTCTATGCCCACCCACACCCCTACCGTACCACCATCTCTACCGCCTCCATCACTGACCTTTCCACCCTCACTACATGAAAAACAGTCTTTTATAGCGGCATATAGCCGCTATTAAACACAACTATAGCGGTTTAATAAACGCTGTATATCGACATGTTATAAAAAAGAATTGCACATTTATAACACAAAAGGACCGCTATAAAAGTGCATGATTTCATACCAAAGTATAGCCGCTATAAAATAGTTATTCTATAGAGCCTATTTCGCGCTATATATCAACATGTTTATAGTATATTCTACATCCATTTACATCATATATATACCGCTATAAAATGCGTGGATACAATAACGCCTATTTGCTACTATCCTTTGACAGTAATCTCATACATTACATTATCTTTTTATAGCACTTATGTCATATAGTTATAATGCTTTTAAGGAGCTATGCTTTATTTTACTATATATTTGATGCACCCTACTATTACATTTTAATAATAACAATCAAAATGAATCTTCTTTAAATAGATAACAATTTGAACAATGTATGAACGAAAAAAATATAATAATCAGCAAATGTAACGCATATTCATGATAACAAAATAAAGTATCAACTAACAAAAAATAAGTTCAGTATATGAGTTACCAAATTCAATACATATTCATGATAACAAAAGACAATATAGTTCAAAGTTAACGTCTACAAGTACCAAATGCATCACTAAGAACTTGAATTGCTCAAAGCCTTTCTTCATGCATGTCTTCGGTCATTGGTAGTACTTCCTGAAAATTCAGAACAACTTGAAAATAATTATATAAAATTGTGATGAAAATTATAGATTATTGGTAGTACCTTCTATTATTAGATGGATGACGATTTACATAACCTTTTTAAACATCAAAGAAACTCAATAACTATATACTAAGTGCATCACTAACTAAAACAACAATTAACTTTGCATCCTACTTTCTTTCCTGTGAAACTGCAACAAAACTATCTTCTGAGCTACTTGTATCCACGAATAATTTCTAGTAGAATGATGTCACATGAACTCTTAATTAAGTTATGATCCAATAAATGACATAACGGCCCAATCAAGCTTAAAAACTCCAATCCACACAAGCTCTTGTGGAATCATAAATCAAAAGCCATAATCCTCTGCTATCCAAAACCAGACACTTCAATGAGAAAATCAATTACCCGCTTCTTATTCAAAATATTTTAATACAAATCAAAACAAAAACACTACCAATTAATTGCATTTGATGAATCCTATATAATTGTAAAATAGACAAGATGTTTCAATTATGAGGTCGGGATGCAACTAATATTGAAAAATATATATATTATAAAACTGATATTGAAAAAAAAATTATAAAGCTGCATAGATGAATAACTCATCATATTCTGGCATACGTTTGAGTACATTACTGTACATGAATATAAAAAGCGGACCTGTAATCAGTTTGCTAATGGAAATTTGTTCATATTATTATTATTAATATTATTTTAAACATTATTAATTTTTATAAAATTAAGTTAATTTATTGTTATTGTTGCTATTATAATTGTTGTTGTTGTTAGTATTATTATTATAAACATTAATTTTTACAAAAAATAGTTGAATTATTAGTATTGTTAATTATTAACTTATTTAATTTTTATAAGCTTATTTAATTTTTATATAACTTAACAAAAGGAGATATTTTTTATAATTTTAGTTAATTTATTGTTTTATACAAATTTAATTAATTTTTATAAAACTTAGTTAACTTGGTTAATATTTTATAATTTATTATCATTATTCAAAATTTAGTTAATTCTTATCAAACTTAGTTAAATTTTAAAACTTAGTTAATATTTTACTAATTTATATAAAACGAAGTTTTATAAATTACTTAATTTATTTTTGTTGTTATTGTTATATATAGAGGTAATTAGGGAGAAGGACAAACTTTGAAAAAAAATTAAACTGAAGGACAACAAGTTTCATTTTTAGGCTGAAGGACAATACTAGTTATAATTAGTATTATATTCAGTTTCTATACTGTACAGAATGCTAGTTATAACTAGCATTATATTCAGTTTTACACTGTATAAAATGCTAACTATAATTAGCATTTTCCTTCAGCCTAATTTTTTTTAAAATTTGTCCATCAGCCCAAAAACGAAACAGGAAATTATTATCAAGTACAAAATTTCTCAGCGTTTTAGCCTCAAGGACAGACCTTCAGTATCTTAGCCTGAAGGACAACTTTCTTTAGGTATCAGTTTGTAGTTATCGGTAGCAGTTTTTAGGTGTCAAATTTTAGTTTGGTAGCAGTTTTGAAAGAATGTTTGTCCTTATGAATAATTTTGGAAGAATGTTTATCCTTATGATTAACTTTTAGGAGAATGTTTGTCTTTGTGGTTAAAATATTGAGGTTATGTCCTTGAGGCTAAAAATAAAAAAAATTGTCCTTTAAATTAATTCCCCCAAAATGAAACTTGTTGTCCTTGTGCTTAAATTTTTTCCAAAGTTTGTTATTATGCCTATTTTCCTTATATATATATATTTTCCTTATATATATATATAGTTAACTTTTATAAAATTTAGTTAGCTCAGTTAATATTTTATGTTTTACTACTAATATTACATTATCATATAAAATTAGTTAATGTTTATAAAACTTAGTTAATTTGGTTAATATTTTATAGTTATTATTATTAACTTAGTTAATTTTTTATAAAAATTATAGTTAATTTATTGTTATTATTATAAACTTAGTTAATTTTTATAAAATTTAGTTAACTTGGTTAATAGGTTATAATTTATTATTCTAAACTTAGTTAATTGTTATGATACTTAGTTAATTTTTATAAACATAGTTTGTTTATTGTTATTATTACTATTATGATTGTCTTCGTCGTCGTCGTTGTTATTAGCATTATTATTATTATAAACTTAATTAATTTTAATAAACTTAGTTAACATGATATCATCATCAGCAACATCATCATCTTTATGTAAATTTAGTTATTTTTTATAAAACTTAGTTAATTTGGTTAATATTTTATAATTCATCACTTTGTTGTTGTTGTTGTTATTACAAACTTAGTTAATTTTCATACACTTAGTTAACTAGCAGAGATAAATTTCATAAAAGTATGTTTGTACATGCATGTATACATCATACTATATGTATATGTATGTGTACATAAATAATTTGAGGCTTAGGCATAAAACCCAAAAAACTCAGGCTATTCAACTAGACTTCAGGCCATTGGTATAATAATTGAATATACCTCTAATTCATCAGATTCTAGTATATTTTTTCCCTGGATATCCTCGTAGCCAGTCGATTGAATATATGTTGGATTCTCCTCATCAATATCCAAGCTGTGATCCTAGGTCTAGATAGAAACTCATTTACCTAGAAATTATTTAAAGAACCATAATTGAAGTATGATTATTTGGGCATTTTAATTTTCACTGACATTAAATCCAATTTTAGATGAGAGGAATGTATATTTGGTAGAAAAAATTTAGGAAGTAAAATTTAATAATATTTCGAATGTGTACTGGTTTAATTTTCCCAAGCAATTCATGCAAAGTGCAATTTTGGTAGCATTGGGAAAAATCTTGAACAAATTAAAATATTTTCTTTATATAATAGATTTGTCAATTTTTGTATTAGATTTCTCTCATATTACATTAACGATATCAAACCTCAATCAATCAATAACACAATGATAATTTTCTTAAATGCAAAAAAGATAAATATATTACAGTGATAATGTTTTCTATTTAACAGAAGATATACCTTAAATAAAATAGTAAAATTGCATGGAAGTCAACCAACATTTCCTTTTCAGATGGTAATTTATGAAAGAATCAATCAAGATGGAATCATATAACAAAATTCCTATTATAATGATTCTGGATAAATACAGTGTTTACTAATATGCTAAATACAATGTTCACGGTACAAATAGAGTGATAATGTTAGAGGATATTCTATTGATCATATGTAAAGACAATTTAAAAGCATGTATATTAGCAAATCATATAATATAGAATATTACCTTTGTGTCCATTTGAAAAGCAGCGATACCATTCTCATCACCAACAACCTACAATTAATTGTTCATATTTTTTCTAAATTATTATCAAGTTTTCCAAATAATGTATCTTTTTATTATTAACTTTGACCTAAGAAGGAAAGGAACCTAATATTGGCAAATTCAACTTCTAACCATAAATAACATATCGCCTGATGCATCTTCTGAACTAGTAATATCTGAAAGAATGAGTGGGACCTCATCTCCCTCGAATTATTTTGTATCCAAAACCATGTCCACTGCAATCCCAGCAATAGAGCAGTTCAATGGAACTCCAGCATCTGAAATAGCAAAGAAACCACAACAAACAGATATCATATGGCCAAATAATTATATTGAGTCCTCGAAGAGTGGATGAATGAGTAAAGGAGTCTTAATGTGAATGTCCATACAAATATGAATGTCCATGCCCAAACTAAGTTTATTTGATAAGTGTGTTTCAATTTTCAAACAAGAATAGGAAACTCAGTCCATATTTCAAAGTAATGAATGTATACAGATCATGAGCAATTATGAGACTTTCTTCTAACGAATTCACAATGATAAACCAAGGATTTCATGAGTAATAATATTGTTATTGTTTTAAACATTGTTAAGTTTTATAAAACTAAGTTAATTTATTGTTATTGTTGCTATTATGATTGTTGTTGTAACTATTATTATTATAAACATTAATTTTTGTAAAAATTAGTTGAATTATCATCATCATCATCATCAACTTATTTAATTTTTATTTAACTTAACAAATGAAGTTAATTTTTATAATTTTAATTAATTTATTGTTGTTGTTGTTATTTAAATTTAGTTAATTTTTATAAAACTTAGTTAACTTAGTTAATATTTTATAATTTATTATTATTATTATTCAAAATTTAGTTAAACGTTATCAAACGTAGTTAAATTTTAAAACTTCGTTATATTATTATTTTTATTATCAACTTGGTTAATTTTTATAAGCTTATTTACTTTTTATTATACTTAACTAACTAAGTTAATTTTTATAAGCTTAGTTAATTTTATTGTGATTATTATGATTATTTAAATTTTATTGTACCGTTAGTTAATTTAACTAATCTTAGTTAGTTTTATTATTATGATTATTTAATAAGATTATAAAATTTTATTGTAACTATTATGATTATTGTTGTTGTTATTGTTAGTATTATTATTATTAACTTAATTAATTTTATAAACTCGGTTAATTCATTATTATTATTATTATATAAACTTGTTATATTTTATAAAACTTGGTTAATATTTTATTATTGTTACAAAATTTAGTTAATTTATTATTATTATTATTATATAAACTTGTTGATTTTTTATAAATGTTAGTTAATGAACTTAATTAATTTATATTATTATTATTATTTTATGTAAATTTAATTAATTTTTATAGAATTAGTTAACTTGGTTAATATTTTATAATTTTTTGTTATTATTAGTATTAGTATTATTAGTATCCTAAACTTAGTTAACCATTACGAAACTTAGTTAATTTTTATAAACTTAGTTTATTTATTATTGTTGTTGTTATTATGATTATTATTGTTGTTGTTATTATGATTATTATTGTTGTTGTTAGTATTATTATATTATAAACTTAATTAAGTTTCATAAACATTAGTTAAATTATTATTATTATTATTATTATTATTATAAACTTAGTTAATTTTTATAAAACTTAATTAACGAAGTTAAATTTTATAATCTTTGTTAATTTATTTTGATTTTGACTAATATTATATATATTTAGTTAATTTTTATAAAACTTAATTAACTTGGTTAATATATTATAGTTTATTATGATTGATCTTAGTACATCAAGCACATTGCCCACCCGCCATATGCTGAGTTGGGTTTGATCCTGCATGCAACAATGATCTAATTTTAGTTTAAGGAACTAGTTTTGATACCTTAAAATATTTCTGGTTTTACAGCACTATATAGTTAATTCTATTACAAACTTTGCCGGCCAAAGAGCAGTAGCCTACATCAAGTTCATAAATACTTTTTAAGCTTTGCATATTGCAACTTCCTACATACTAAGTAAACATGGTTTAGAAGTGATAATTGATGACCTACACTTGCAAGCCTACTTACCACTACAATTGATTTATTTTCTAGTGGTTGAGAATGTTGGGGAAAATTCAGATTGATAACTCAAAATAGACAATCATAGATCACAGATGCACAAACAAAAAAGAAAGTCACACACAACATTTATAGTGGTTCCACTATCACAGAATAATGTCCATCTACTTGGGGATATGGCTTTTATTACTTTATGAGAAAATTTATAAGATTGATAATGAAGGCTAAAAGAAATAATATGAGAAAATACAATTTGAGATTTGCACTTATTCTGATGCTAATAAATAATGATGATTTTGGTTCCCATAATTTCCTTACTGAATTTGTCTTGTATCTTTTCATCTCCTCATATTTACAATCAAATAATTAACCATTTATTTGATTAGCTCAAGGAACTATTTTTTTTCTTATTTTTTTAGGACCATTTTCACCCTAGATGGGGGAAGGGTGAATGTGGTGTACTAAAAATTAATGCAGAAATAA
The DNA here is from genome assembly GCA_030737815.1 of Allium fistulosum. Taxonomy (NCBI): domain Eukaryota; kingdom Viridiplantae; phylum Streptophyta; class Magnoliopsida; order Asparagales; family Amaryllidaceae; genus Allium; species Allium fistulosum. Next base: position 977,385,156 of record CM060902.1, read on the forward strand.
AAATAAACACAGAAAGTAATGCAGTAGAGATCACACACAGATTTACCCAGCTTTGGCAAAAAACCTATCTACGTGCTACCCCCAAGGTTTCTACTAGAAATTAGGTAATCAAACGCTTACAAAAACAGATAAACTCGCGACATCCTCTAACTCGATTAACCTAACTCTAAGCTCAAAACCCTGCTACAACTCAGCCACTGAGTTGCAAAATCTCAAACCACGGCCCGTAGTTTGTACCTAGTTACATAGCTAGAAATTTACACAATTTAAAAAAAAAATTACAAATGAAAATAAAATCAAAACCCTATTTAAAATGAAACCCAATATTCATAAACAAAAACTAGCCCAAACAAAATAAAGTAGAGAACGTCTTCCCTTTTTCCTTCGGTCGATTCCTTTGTTCCTCTTCAAAAAATTAGGTTTTTGGCCAATTGATGCCAACGCTTAAAATTAGATTGATTGAAGTGATGATTTCAACTCTGGTTTGCTTCGTCAATCAATCCTTTGCTTTGATTTGCTCTCGGTAACTTCAATTGAGTCGAGTGCTTCTTCAGTTATGGATGTGGTATGATTATAAACTTGCTGTTTTAATTGATTTTCTAGTAACTCGACTTGATGCTTCTGCCAACGATGATAATTGGGAATTTATAGGGAACGAAACCCTATTATCTCGTTCGTATATTTTGGTTTGAAGTTTCGTGATTTTATCACTTGCGTTGATTTTATATCGTACGACTTTGTAATTTCTGACTTGTTCATAATATCATCGGTTGAATTGATTTGAATTTTGTTCCGTTCTTTTCTGTTATGACTTTGGCATTTGAATTTGTGATATATATTGGGTTGTTGAAAATCTGACTTGTTCATCATGTTATCAACTGCGACTTTTTCTTTGTTCTGGTTCTCTGGCTATGACTTGTTCATTGCTTGCTTATCCATATGACCTCCGATTGAATTTCTTTAGACTTGTTCAAATGTATGACCCATGGCTTGAGATAAACTTGACTTTCTGACCTGTTCATCAGTGACTTGTTGTTCCATTCTTTGCTGGGAATTGAATTGGAGATAATCTTGACTTGTTACCCTCTGCGACTTTAAACAATTTTCAGAATTTTTATTTGAACACTTCAACACTGTTTTGTTTGACCAAAATCGCTCCTTGACTTTGTTTTTCGAACGGCTACTGACACTATGCTTTGATCATGTCATGTGCACTTGTATGTGTGTCACCATGTATATACATACATACATACATATGTATGTGTGTGTGTGTGTGTTGATTCTCTGAATGTAGCTTGATGCATTCACGTTAATCGTTTTGGACCTGAGCATGTCTGGTTACATTGATGACTGTTCTTATTGCACATATGCACTGTTCTGGTCTTATTAGTCTTGCATACTTGCTTCAAGTTAAATTTTGGTCTTCATGTACATACATACATGTACGTATGTATGTATGTGTGTGATTGGTGCAGCTCCAATGTGTTCATGTCTGTAGCTTGATGTGTCTAGTTCTGGTGCACTTGTTTGGTATTGCAGTCTTGTTCCATGTTTTCATGTTGGTTCCTCAGTATGTCTGTAGTTTTCATTTCACTGATCTGGTGCATTGTGGTCTGGTTCTGGTTGCATGTTGTATGTTGGTTTGTACTGTGCTTGTTAGACTTGCTGGCTTGATTGTATGGTTCCATATGAATATGCACTACATGTTGATTTTATTTTCTCTATTCTGGTCCCTTGTGCCAATTTTATTGTAGTCTTGCCTTTGTTGCTCCTGACCATTACATTGAACTTGTACATGTCTGGTGCCTTTGTTGTTGTGAACATTCATGTCAACACTGGTTGCATATGTGGTTCCACTTGTATTCTCCGTCCTTGAACTTGTCTAGTTTCATGTGATGTTTGATCTGAGTCTTCATGTTAACCCATTTGTTGTTGAATCTAGGTTGATAAACACTGGTTTATATTGTTGCATATGTGGTGCCTTTGACTGCTGTTGTATTGCTTGGTTGGAGTCTGGTTGCTTTGACTGATTTATATTGTTGTGTTATTGCAGTCTGGTTCAATTTGAAACTAAACTTGATTATTATGCACTGACAATTGCTGTGTTGAATGTTTTTGCACTTGAGTTGAATCCAGTCTTGGCTTGGGTTCGACCTTGTGCTCACCTGTCCCTGCAATTTTAACAAGCGTATATCGGTGTGCACAACCTTGTGGTATGTATAGTGATACACTGTGCATGTAACAAGTTGTTCGTGTAAGATGAATTAAAAAATAAATGATGACGAACAACCTAAATAACTGAGGCAAACAACATTTTCAAACACACACTTCATTGTACACTGCAAAATATTTCTTTTTCAATTTTACCGCATCAGTGTTTATTTTGCAGATAGTCCAGATGTTGAATATAGGCTGGAACAAAGTTGAAGATCAAATACGAGTGATGAGTGAAAATGTAGCGAGGTGAAACTTGTTTGCAAAGTCATATAGTAAAATTGTGTTGCAATTGAAATTGTATTATAACTGAAAATGTGTAAATGTAGTGAGAGCTCAAATTTGTACTATTTGAATTTGTAATAAAATATTTGTTTGAATAAAATATTTATTTAAATATGAATTCTGAGTTATTTATTTTATTCAACAAATATTTATTTGATTATGTGGAAAAATAAAATAGTACAATAACAAATACATTCACTACACCAGAAAAGACTTTTGGTAGCGTTGAAAAAACGCTACCATAACTTATGGTAGCGTTTTAGAGAACGCTGTTATACGACATGCAACTAAAAGTCTAAAACTTTTTGTTGCGTTGTAGTAAACGCTACCAAAAGTCACTTTTAAATGCAACTGTAGGTATTTTCTGTAGGATTTAAAAAACGCTACCAAAAGTCACTTTTAAATGCAGCTATAAGTTTTTTCTGTAGGGTTAAAAAAACGCTACCATAAGTCTTATATCATTGATGGTTTATACCATTTCCAGCAATCGCTTATATACTATTCATATTAAAACGAACGATCAATCGCATAATTTTCATATATTCAAACAAACAATTAAATCATATTATTAGCATATACAAACAATCAATCATATGATCATCATATTCAAATAATTGCAAAAACATGCTAATTTCACATTCAAATATAATATCCATAATCAATTCGATAGTAGTTTTTCAACAAAATAAATCACATACTACAAGCATTCACAGACAAGTTTCCACAAATGGTACTAACAAAATACGACAACATATATAACAATTAAATTCATGTTTGTTGCTTGATTACCAATATTTCTTTGTTGTCGACAGTCTTCGCTTCGAAATAGCTAATTACCTGCAAATGAGTTTAACAATCAACAATATATATTTATATAAATCTCTGTACAAATACATGTGTTGTAACCACAACAAAATTATGATAAGTAAATATGAATAATCAAACCTCGAGATATAGTTCATCTTCAATTTCCATCATTCTAACAACCCGACTCATCTTAGGCCTTTTTCCAGAATCAAGATCGATAGCTTATGCAGATTTTCGATTAATAATCAATAGGCTATTGTAGACGACTTGTAGAGATTTCCAATTAGACTGCAATAATGGAAGTGACTATAGTCAATGCAAGATCTATGTCTGCAAGATCTATGTCATTAGGCAGCAACAAACATTACACGAGAAAGTATCTTCTTCTCATAATGTTTATGTCTCCAAAGAATTCTATCCCAGTTTACTATTAAAACTGAAAATTACTTATTTACACGAGAAGTTGACGTCGTGATAAATTCCTAGATAAAATTACTATTAAAGTTGGTTGCCAGCAGAATCAAGGCCTTATGTGAAAGGTTAAAGTGCCCTGATAAATTCCTAGATAATGTTTACTGGCTCATTCAACAAATTCTCATCCAGCAGACACCTCTTTTCTTTAACCGGCATATAGATCAAATCATTCTTTGCAGTTTTTACGGAGTTGCAAAAGTATGTCATGCTTAGAACTCTTATATCTACTACATCTGATTCGCCCAGGTTTCTTTGTTTTTCTTAAGCTATTGTGTTGAATTGTTTAGGTATCACAGTTAAGTATGACCTTTAAAGAGATTATCAACAGCTACAAAAAGCAACCACAATATAAACCTCAAGTGTTCCGAAGTGTTTTCATAAACTGCCGCAATGGGGTATGTTAACTTTATTATTTATATTTTACAAGCATGCTAGCTTTTTACCTTGTATTTTTCTGAAATCAGAGAAATGTGCAGGAATATGTGGATATTATCACCTTCTATAATGAAGTATTTGTCCCAACTGTTAAGCCTTTGTTGGTCGAAGTAGGTCCACATGGAATTACTCGGAAAAGCAACAAGCTTAATGATGAAAATCAAAGTTCAAATGGTATTCTTTCAATCGATTTACTTCATCCATAAAATTTAAAAAATTCAGCAGCTTTTGCTATTTCTTTATAGAAATATCGATTGTGCTTGCAGGCCAAATTCCTGGATCCCCTAGATTACAACCTTTCCCAACTTTACCAGATATGTCTCCAAAGAAAGTATCTTCTTCCAAAGAAAGTATCTTCTTCTCATAATGTTTATGTCTCCAAAGAATTCTATCCCAGTTTACTATTAAAACTGAAAATTACTTATTTACACGAGAAGTTGACGTCGAATATCTCCAACAATCCAAAACAAATCTAGTGTCGAGTATAATCTTTGGACTTTTAATAATAAGATAAAATACCATCGATATGTACATATTGAATAGGCTGTTTACTTCTGTGATACAGAGTAGAAATATCTAAGGTGAATGCAATATATGTTCATGAAGTTGTACTCACACTCAATGCACTTGGTCAATGAAATCATGATATACTCTCAAAACCATGATGTTTACTATACAATTGGTAGATCGCTGCACGGATATGTATCAACAATCAGTCCAATCCACGTATCTTTATACCTGAATTTCCTTATCTGACATTTATTTTTGTTAGTTGTGTTAATAAACAAATATTGTACATCAATATACAATTAAAAGTGGATCAACATATCATAAATTAGTGGTACAACTTTCCTTTAGAAGTTGATAGTCTCGAGGCTATTTCTTTCATAAATTGGAAAGGAGTATATACCCAATTCTCCGAAAGAAAATAAAAACCAAGTAAATTAAATAAAACCTGAAAGCTTTCATTTAATTCATCTATCACCGTAGAAATACATAGCCTTTATGGTGAAGCTACTTGCTTAAATGGATCTAAAACTGGAGTAACTCGAAAAATAAAGAGTTGTAGCAAGTTACAGGCCACTAAAGCAAGTTACATTGTTTTGTTTTCTTATAAATTTACCAAGAATGAAAATGTTCAGTTTTGGCTCACATGTTCTGTCCAGAACATGCTAGTCCTCTCTACTTCACTCTGCCATGACCATTCAGAACCGACTTGCACAATAAATTCGCCATGCTTAACCTATCAACCTCAGCCACGTTGTTTTAGTTCACAAAGCTTTCGGTCTAGTTCAAGTCTTTTGATTCTCTCTGTTTCTGCCTAACTGCTAAGTCTAGTTCAGGTCCCTATATGTTGGAGCACAAAAGACTTATTAAGTGAGCCTTTATGTATTCAGCATGTGCCTCATTATACTTCTTCTTAGGTTATATCGGCAATGTTATAGCTCTTACACAACAATTATTAGTTATTTGTTTTCCATTAAATATCGTTTTTGTGTTTAGTTTATATACTATTGCATGGGACAAAATTAAAAAAAGAGAAAAGTATACAAATAATTTGGCTTTTCTATTTTATTTTTTATTTTAGTTAAATGACATAAGGACAATAAAGTGTGTATTATTTTAGCAACATTTATGTGAATTAAACAACCATGAAGCTTGCAGACATGGAAGGCAATAAAAACATCATGATGTTCAATCGTCAACTTTTATTTCCTACAAACCGCATTTAAATTTTCACATTCACTCAGAAAAGGATGATCCAAATGTCATATGATAAGAAAAAGGATGCTAATTCTACCTCAAGACCAAGCTCACAAGCCTTCTTTGCAACCAATGCAGCTCCAAGCATTACACTAGGATTTGGAGTGTTAGTACAACTACTGATTGTGGCAATGACAACATCGCCATGTCTTAACTAAGCATATTTCCCATGGAAGTTGAAATCTACAACTTTACTTTGAGCTTATTTGGGAACAACAAACCCCTAAATCGCATAGGAATATATTGTATAATGATAGTACAGTGTCATTAAGTATTAACTTGCATGATAATAAAACAGAAGAAAAAAATGTTGTCGCACATTGAATCCTACTTTGTTGTCTAAACAAGCAAGCCAGTCGGCTTTCATTTCCCTTAGGGCAAACTTGTCACGAAGCCTAAGCCAAAGAAAGAATACTTGATTGCATGGATTATATGTAGGCAGTAATCATGACACAAAAAAAGATGGTAAAACCGTTACCTTTTAGGTCCAGAAAGGCATGGTTCGACATCCTCCAAATTCAACTCCAAATAGGATGAATATGCCCTTTCTATTTGGGGCTGAGATTAATATTGAAAATAACATCAAAAAGGTAGTTAACACAACAATACTAATAAAACCATCCCATGAAATTGTACTGGTTTTGAAAAATAAAAACCTGGTTGTAGTCCACGAACTTGTTATTAGCACATAAATAGGACTCTGTCATAGGCACCTACATAGTTATTCACAATAAGTACATATCTCATCATTTATAATAGAATTTGTTTATGGCGATAATAGATGCATGCTTACGGTTTCATTACTTATACCAGTGAGCTTTAGGTACTTTGGTGTAACATGATCGACTGGAAAAAATCCCATGGTTGCTCCATATTCAGGATACATGTTTGCAATAGTGGCACGGGCTGCTAGGGATAGCTCACTCGCCCCTTCTTTTGTATATGCAATGAATGAGGCATCATGGTAACTTTTTAAAGCAACCAAAAAACATGAATTAATACCAGAACAATAACTTGTTTAAATTTAAATTTCATACCATAGAATTTGACAAATTTTCCAACAACGCCATGTTTTCGGAGGATCTGTGTAACTGTCAAAACTACTTGTGATTACTTGAATCATGTTGCAAAAATATGTGTTGTTTTCCAAACCTCTTTTTTAACAGAGGGAACAATAGTCTTTAATGTTGCTTCAAACTCTGATTTCTAGATAACCAGAAGTGATCCTATATTCCTACCCTCTATCAGTGCAGCAATAGAAGCTCTCTCCAACTGATCTAAGTAAAAAAGAAAGAAGAAATTCAACATAAACTGGAAAGCAAGCGGTTTTCAGTGTAAAAGCATTATACATGCTAAATTCATTTATTTCTCAAAGAATCTTACCAACGAATAATAAAGATCAATGCCAGTCAAATGTTCATATGGAGGAAGATGTAAGTACTTGATAGCATATAAAGTTAGTGCAAAATTCTTATTAGCCGAAATTTTATGGTGTGCTGTAGAAAAAATGTGTCATTTTGCAAAACATATAGTAAATTAGGAAATCATCCTCACCTTGATATGAATGACATTGGCGCCTGACTCGTTGGCAACAACAATGGTGAATAATGTTTTTCCATACCCAGGAGGTCCGAAGAGCATACATGCATCCAAATTCTTCAATGTTTGTCCTGTCAGTATTCTATATATAGGGTACCTGCAATAGATCAGGTTATTGAATGCTATAATAAGAAAGCTTAACAAGAGTTTGTTGTGTATAGCTTTCTTTATACAAGCATCTTATATTCATTATAACATTTCTAATCAAAATTACTGCTATCCTGGCTAACATGGGCGACTAATTCACACAACCCCCTATTTGAAGTCAACAAATGTTTTCTCTAAACAGAGATGTAACAATTGTAAAAAGGTCAACCACCATACTTATTGTTTATGGGCCTCTATTTCTGTTTTATCCAAAGAGTACTATTTTTAAACTTGTTAAAGACTGTAGTATATATTCAAGGCTACAATATACATCGGAAGCTAACTATAGACCATGCTGTTAACTACAGAAAGGAAAGAAAAGTAGATGCTTAAAACTCTTTTTTATCAACACCAAATTATTATGGCTCCTTAACTGTAAGAAGTTGTTCCATTTGCGTCTCCCACAGACTCTCGGTTTATTTTTTAAACTTGTGCACTGCATTGTAACATTATTTCTTGTAGGTGAATTTTTTTGAGTTTGAGATGGCTGTTATATTTGGCAAAGTTTGCATAGTTAATGAATAAACAATTACGTGTCATTAAATCATCCTAAACGACGGATCCATATGTAAGATTATTGAAAAATCTTTGAAAATTTTGATAAATAGTTATTAATAAAACCGATATTGAATATGTATCTTATAGTAGAACTATTTACCAAGGCAATCGATAGTTAACATATAACAGCTTGAAATATATGAGTAAGCTTCATGCATAGCCTGAGTTGTGCTTTACGACCATATCGTACATATATAAAGATAAGAAGAATTTGTGCATCAACGTCGGTAGAGTTGGCATAACTAAACCTGTATTTCTTGATTTATTTTATGAAGCTTTTTTTAAGATAAATGCTATGGTTATTCATATTTACTTACCAAGCCATGTATTGAATTCGGTATTAATTTGGGTTTTACTGTTCCTCTTCATCACATTGAAAATTTGCAGATTAAATGAAGAATGATGGTTAAGTATTATGCATGATTAAGCAATAACTTGGTACTTAGTCTTCTTAGTTTTATCAGTCATGCATTTGAAATTCATTTTAACATGATTGCATTAAGGGATATGCATGATTAAGTAATAACTTCGTCCTTAACCCTCTTATTTTCATCTATCATACAGTTGAAATTCATTTTAGCAGATTTTAAATGGTTCAGACCTTTCATATTGTACATATTTTAGATCAGTGTGATTTAGTATAAACTACTTCTAAAATTTTATTATTTTATTAATAAATACTTATCAAGAAGAGAAAATTTGCATTCTCGTTAATTTTAACAGTTCTTAGTTTGTTTAAAATAATTAGCTGATTTTATTAATGAATACTTATATTATATTCAATTGATTTTTGATAAAATTTTACATAAATATTTTGTATGGTTGTAAATTCAGATTAAAAGTAGTATTTGGCAAATTTTGCTTATATAATAGAACATAATTTATAATCACACAGTTATTAAGTGAATACATGATGCTTTTCTAGCCATCTCATATCTATTGTTTTATTAGAAATATAAACTGTTATTACCGTCCTCAAAAATATGAGAATGATCATTTTTCTCAACTCTTTTGTTCAACTCAACAAATGAGGAAGCCTACTGCTCACACGGTGCTGATATTGATAAACTCTTCGATCATTTCAACTTTTCATTTTATGGGGTGAAGAATGTGTGATAAATATAATCATTATATTTTATCTTCATATATGCCTATTTATTGCCCCAAAGCTCAGAATATATTCTCATCAATTATATTAAAATCCAAATAAAATTCCAAATATACATCAAGATATCAAAAGATGCATGTCAAACAAGTAGATGATATGAGAACAAAAAACATACCAGTTCAGGTGCTCTTAGGTGTTATTCTGCTTTGTCTCATCATGCAGTTTATTCATCAAGGATATAACTTACACATGATAGCCTATCTAGAGCTCTTCAGGCATGCCACTAAAACAACCTCTGAATTATAATGAGGTAAAGGAGATTTTATCAGTTCGTTATAAGTTAGTGAAAATCAAACATAAAAATTAGGATAAATACCAAATACATGGGTATTGGTCCTGATCTATGCTTCTTATAATGAACATGAATTGTAATTTCCACTTAGGGTTAGTCAAGCATACATTTAACCATTTATTTCTAAACAGGGAATACATTGTGGTACTTTAGGTATAGTAAATCTAGCAGAATATTTAGGCAGTTGAGGTATTTGTGGTCTAGTATGTGTCAACTGTTACATTAAAAATAGGCAAGTTTTCGAAAACATAAGGAAAAACATAAACAACGGGAACACAAAAAACATCAGATTCAAAAACCAGACTTCACATATTATGTCTGTACAACATTCAAGCCAATATACAGTCAAGCACATGCAAGAATCTTTACTTAGAAACATTTATACTGAAGTAATCATGGACCTGACAGGAATCCAAACTCAAGCATATGCACCACATGTCAACATATCATACATCTAAACTTTTTGTACTATGTACACATACATACCGTTTACCATTTATTTTAATATTCATAACTGTTGTATGTTCAGTACATATAAACCACAGTGAAATCTTAGTGTAATAACCTAAGTGTAAAAGTGCACGGTACTATGCAAATAACCTCATTGAAACTCAGTAAAGAAGTTCAACAAAAAACATGTTCACTCAGTAAACCTCGGTGAAATTCAGTGTAAAAACTTCTATATGTTCAACAAACTTAGTGTAAAAGTTTATAGTCTTGAAACTCTATATACTTTGTTTCGAAATCAAAAAAGTATTGATAGACTGGAAATCATCTATATAAAAAGTAGTTTTAGTTGCATAGGCAACAATACAAAAAGGATGGCCTTATACAAACAGCATATACGCAACAACCATGAAGAATTTTACTTATTATCAAGGAAAAAATAAACTATCAGGTGATTTATAAATTTCAGTGACTACAGTAAAATATTTCCTAAGGGTCCCTATGCATACCTTACAAATGTCGAGGCGAGAAGTTTTACATGCATTTTGCCAAACACGGCTCAAGTAATATTAATCTGCTATTAAGTTTTACCTTAACAAATGTAAAGAGTAACACTATTGGTAGGCCATCCTAGAAAAACCTATCTTTGATTAATTTTCTACCAGTATGCACAACGCGGTCCCCTACTGAAAAGTTCAACTTAAATATAACCATGAATTTATTCAATTATCTATTTTTTGTATGCAATTAGTGGGTTAAAGGTACTAATGTAAAACCAGAGGAGAAGCTACTCAATGGATATAACAAAAGACAAGTTAATGCCAAACAAATATATATACTAACAAGATAAATTCTTCTCGATGTGATGTGGCACTAGAATGTCAATAGATGTAGCTACAAAAGTAACTTAGATATGTGCTTCTAAAGCCAAATGTAAAGACCCATCCATTAAATTACTTGGTAAAATATGAAAGTCTTGAAAAACTGTAATAGAAAGAAAAAGATAAATAATAGGGAAAGATATGGGGATGTTATATGTCTCTGCTGCAATTTAACATATATACTTAAAAATGAAAGATCAAATATCATTGACCATGGTTAATTAAGTAGAGAAAGCCTATGTGCACTGGCCTTTTTTTTCTTCTAAGATCATGGGGCAGAAGGTTCGTTATTCAACTATAATACATGACTTTTTCCTAATTGAATTTGAAATAGCAATGCAATTTCAAAATTCTAACATATAAATGTAACCGATAAAAGTTATGGTAGTGATAATCTTAACATTTATGTTTCTTGACGGTGTCTAAAATTGCAAATTTTACACTTCAAAATTATCTTCTAACAAATAACCATATCTTTTGCACCATCTTCTATATGCTTTATACTTTATATACATGCGTACAAGATATAATTGAGTAGTTAAGTGGATGCATAAGAATAAATCCATTGACTTCTTTCACAACTGAGTTAGTGAATGAATCAACTCAGTTAAGTGGATGCGGAAGAATAAATCTATTGACTTCTTTCACATTTGAGACAGTCAAATAAAAATATATACATATATTCAAATCCATATATCAGAGTATTCAAACATACATCAGAGATTGAGTCACTGAATGAATCATTATTAAGTTTTTTAACTGAATTTTCAAGATCTGTGAATACCAAACTCAAAATTTATGGTTTATTCATTGTACGCAACAGAAAAATAGTACGAAAATTAAAATATATTAATTTCCTCATTCTTTCACAGCTCACAAGACGTTTCCTCATTCTATCATGAACTCGAATGATAATAGCAAAAAATAGTAATTAGGGTTCTTGTAGTAAAAACAAACATAGCATGGAAAATACCTCATCCAAATTAGGGTTTTTGCTATTAATCGATTTGTTGATTTAGGGCTTCTGAACGAATCTCAAGGAAGTAAACATGCGTAGTAAAGGAAGAGTGGGTCGATGAAGTGGAGGGGAGTAGATTGAGGAGAGAAGTAAAACGAGATGGAGGAAATGTGCAAGCGAAAATGTTTGGAATGAGGGCGGAAATGTAACAATGAATTATGTGGGAAGGGGGGAAGGCGCGAGATGGAAAAAAATGTGAGAAGGTTTTTAGTATTGGGCGGCAAAATTTGGCTGTCACAAATAAAACAAAACACGTAAAGAAATTGTAAAAATAATATTAGTTGCATTTATACTACAAACGCTGCTAATGAGTGCAACTAAAGGAATGTTTTCTTGTAGTGATTTAAACAAATATATATATATATATATATATATATATGTGTTTTGTTATCATCAAACAAAAAGCATAGGCTATTGTATTCTACAATCTCCCCCTTTTGATGATAACAAACATATATTAAGATTTTGACTCTATTAAATGTACTTGGTCTTGATGAATTCCATGAGCCCCCCTAAATGAATACTCCCCCTACAACAAAGCTCCCCCTTCACATATGCATGAAAATAAATAAATAATATGCAAATAAAAAACATTAAACAATGCAATGAACCTAGATGAGAATATGCAAATGAAATTTTGAACTTATTTGCAATGAAATTTTTTAACTTATTTGCAATGAAAATTTTGAACTTCAAGCTCAACATTGTTTATCTTTTTATATTGTTAAATTGTTTGCGCCATATCTGAACCACCGCCTGTTGGCTCCACTTAAAATTATTGCTTGGCAGAACCTCCTAAATGGAAGGGAATTTAACCAACTTCATTAACTAGATACAAAAAAATGTAATGCAGGGTAAAATAACAGTCGTTGTGACAAAGTTAAACTCAGATTCAATCTCATGTGAAATGACAATGATACTCCGGTATTGAAAAATGTTAACAGGATACTTGGTTTAAGCCAAATCTTTAAGAGAAAATTCTAACTTACCAGTTGATGCATTGTCCATTTTGATACAAAGAGGAAGCTTTCAAAACCACAAAAAAACTGCAGTCATGTTAATTGAGAATCGTTGGCACTTCCAGGTGCATCTATAAATGTTTATAAACATAACAGAACTTCAGGTGATTGATAGAGATGAAATTTCATCAATGATAGCTAATGCAAAAAAATGGTTAAATGGTTCATTTAGTTAGTAATGTGTCAAGGCATTTGCCGATGCAAGTATGGAAGTATGCAGCTATATGTTATCGCCTTGTGATGTTTAATCACATTGGAAGGGGCATGATGTGCAAATCCACTTGTTAACGTATTTTGCAAATGGTTGACAAAATATAGTGTATTTCACACCACATTATACTTTATAAAATATTTTATTCTACATAGATGTGACCACAACCACATGTAGGTGAAATATGTAATACATTTTTTAAATAGTTTAAGTCATCACAAGGTTTTTAATTTGAACACAAGTTTAGAAATTAATCCAGGTCAAAAAGAGCATCTAATAAATTTGTTTAGCAAAGATGTTTGTAGCACTCTATATTGATTAGACTTTAGATTATATCTCAACAATAAATATAAATCTATGCAAATGATGCATTTCAAACCCCAAAATAGAAACAATTTAACTAATTTATTCAAGTTTCCTTAACAAAAACAAATTCAATTCCAGCAGAAACAGGTTTAATATAAATGTAGATCACTTGCCCAGCAATTTGAATCAAACCTAACAGAGTCATAACACAAAATTCAATCTCAACCAGTAAAAGCAACTGTCTTCCATAAAATTGAGATCTTCTACTAAAAAATGAAACAAAAAGGAAAAAATATGGTGGATGGAAATTTGACACTACAGATCATAAATTATAGATCAGAAGCAAGCAATACAATTCAAGTTCAAACGAAAAAGAGGATAGAGAAGTACCTTCGCAAATGACAAGAGAGAAACAAATGTTGAACTAGATATAGATATTGAAGTTGAAGATAAATCAACTAAAATCGAAGTCCAGGCCTAAGAAAAAGAACCGCTTATAAATTTTTGGTGAGGTTGATGAAGAGCGAAATCGTTTATAAATTATTATGTTTGATACTATACCTTGGAATATACGTTCCTCTATTTCGAATCTGGAACATATTGTTGAAGAGCGAAATCAAAGATCAGAGATTGGAGATTAGGGTTCTAGGCGTCGTCGACTTCACAACTACTAAAGAGCGAACTGTTGAAGATCGAAGATGGAGTAGAATGGCTAAACTTCGGTGATTGGAGATGGAGTAGAACGTCGATTAGGGTTATTTCATTTTCGGAGGGAGACAAAAATTATTAAGTGTTATTTGGGAGGGAGACGAATCTGGTTTGGTTAAGTGTTTTTGGGAGGGAGACGAAAATTTTGGGCCAAAGCGTTACATGTGAACAGTACAAAAAAATAGAGTAAAAAAACAAATAATTAAAGGTAAACAGTAACCCTTTAGAATAATGCATTATTAAATGACGTTATTAATAACATATTTTCTTGTAGTGCCTCTTCTGCCCCCCCCTTCCACCACAGCTACCCAACCCGCCTGACCCAGAGTCTTCTTCCCTTCCACCTGCTGACCGTTGCCTTGGTCTTCCTACCACTACTACGCCTTCAGCCCTACCTCCTACCTGTACTCCCTCTTCCTGGTCATCCCTTTTTAAATCTAAACCTGTTAATGCGGGTAAATACAACCTAGTTTCTTTCTCCTTAGCCTACTTTGGCAAGCCACTCCCAGTGCCAACACAAGTCCTTGAAGAAAGGTAAAAGATACTAGAAAAATTAGCTGGTGGGTTTCTTTCTGGATGATTGTCTTCCTTTCACTGCAGTCATTAATCACCTTCACAGAGCTTGGAAGTTGAAAGGTACTTTTAAAGTTAGAAGTGATAACTCGTTCTTTTACTTCAATTTTGCCTTGGAGGAAGATAGACACATGGTATTGCAAAACGATGCTCCACTGTTTATCAGAGGAATATGTTTATTTTGGCCAACTTGACCCCCTCTCTTGGCAATGTTCAATCACAAATCAAAAAGATTCCCATATGGGTTCGGTTTCACAAGATACCACTGCTCACATGGACACCACTGGGTATTAACTGGTTAGCTTGTCATCTAGGGGATTTGATATGTTTCAATGAAGCAACTGAAAGAATGACACGGCTGGAACATGCTAAATGCCTCATTGAGATAGATGCCTCTACAGAATTACCATCACATATCATGATTGGAGAAGGAGAAAACATCTCTAGAGTAGAAGTAACATATGACTGGAAGCCCCACATCTGCACGACAAGTAAGTCGTTTGGTCACTACAATAACAAATGCCACATGACCCTGAATTTGAAATCATTGATACCCCATGCAACTGCTATACCACATAACCATGCACTATTGCCCACGTCTGCTCCCAACAACACACAACACCAAAATTTATACTACAAACCACATGGCAAAGCAAAGGCACCACTTGTCAAGCCTTCCAACAGGCAACTCATTAAACAGCCACATACTGTTTTATCCACTTTACTCCATTGTGTTGTTACCACACCACCATCTATCCTTGACCACAGCCTTCCCACACCACCTCCTCCCACTGTTCCACCCCCACGTACTATTCAGCAACCCTCACCCACCACCATCCCCCTATCCTGCAACAGACTCATCCCTGAACCCACACCTGTTTTCAACGGTTTCTCCATACTTGATGACACCTCGTGCATGTCTACTGACATGCACACTTCCTCCAACGTCGAACTTACCTCTAGTTTCAACCCAACTACATATCCTTCTTCCCTCTGTAACTCTACCACCACATCCACCTACCTTGACCCATCCACCATACCTGCCACGTCTAACTTGCCCCAACCAAACCAGTTGCCTGCCTTGCCATACACTGCTATACACCTCCCCCCTCCCATTGTAACTGAACTCATTGAAAGCAGCATCATTACTTCCACTACCTTCCCAGATCAACTTCACACCCTTTCTTCACTGAACACTCTCCACAATCTACCTCCATTATCTCCATCATCTCCATCCCTATTCTCTGTCAATCATGCTTCCTCGTCTCCACAAGCTCAACTATTCTACGAGCCCACCATCTTGAATATCACAACTCAAAGTAGACTTAAAGACAAGAAGAATAAGAAAAAGAAACACTTAACTCCAGATCTCCTTTATAATGACCATCAGGTTGCCTCTGATAGTCACATGTCTGACAATGAGAAGAACAAAACAAGTCACAAAGATGACACTACTAGAAGGACTAGATCCGGTCACTCTGGGAAGAAGCAACAGAAAAAACAATTATGATAGATAACATATGCTCTTGGAATATCAGGGGTGCACACCTGATTAATAAAAAAAAGAGCTACAGAACATTATCTCTGAACAAAAGCTTGGTATACTTGCTATACTTGAAACAAATCTAGACAGAAAGAACACCACTTAAGCATGTGCTTTCATCAACAACACTTGGAGTCATGTCAATAACCTTGATGTTGCCCCATATGGCCGCATCATTGTCCTCTGGAACTCGTGCATCTTCTCTACCACCACTCTATTGACCACTTCCCAACTCATACACCTATCTTGCACACACATTCCAACCTACACCAACTTTATTATCACCTTTGTTTATGGTTCCAATAACCAGGAACAAAGACTATCTATGCTTCAACTACTTTCAACCCTCAACCCACTCACTACACCATGGTTAATTCTAGGAGACTTCAACTGAATGTACCTCTCCCATCAAAAGCATGGAGGGACCCCTCTGTCTCACCATGAGCTATCTCCTCTTAACCAAGCCATTTCTACTGTCGTTATCATCCCCACCCCTTCCATTGGAGCATCCTTCACCTGGAATAACAAAAGGCACTCCGGCCCTAGAACCTTCTGTACCCTTGACCACTACTTCTACAACCACCAAGCTCTCTACACATGGCCTACCTTATTCTCCCACATCCCCTCTCGTGGTATCTCTGACCACTCCCCTGTCATAGCCTCTTGGGGAGTTGTCCCCACTAAAACATTTCCTCCTTTTAAATTTTTTAATAACTGGACAAAGCATGCTAATTTTGAACAGGTCTTCCTTCATAGTTGGAGCATGGAAGCTTACGGCAATCCTATGTATGTGCTACAACAAAAATTCAAGAATACCAAAAAAACAACTTAGACAATGGGCTGTTGCTACTTATGGTAATGGTTCCAAAATAAGCACACATATTAGAGAACTTCTCAAAGCAACTCAAAGCAACATGTTGACCTCCCCTGCTAATCATGATCTATCCACCCTGGAGCATGATCTTACTCACCAACTTATTTCTGCCTTGGATGATGAGCTTGAAATGACTAGAAAAAAGCTGGGTAAGGAATATCAATTTGATAGAACACTATTCCATCAAAAATGGCAGACAATCATGTGACTTCTTTTCGTCCTCTCTCTCCCACTCTGAAATCAAATCATACTAATTTTTTTAATTCAATTAAAGATCTTCTCAAACCTTTCATATCAACCATTTCGGCATCAAATACATTGAGGACAAATGGAAATTCTTATGCTCAAGCCGTCATCTCAAATCAACCAAGGCATTTGCCTTCGCCTAAAATTCGTAGGGTTTTCTCGGTCCCAAGGAAAATTGAGCAAATTAAAGAGAAAAAACTTTGTTTTAGGTGCAGAATGGCAAGTCATATTGCTAAAGATTGTCGTAACAGTATTCTCTGCTTCTATTGTAACGAGTTTGGCCATAGATCCATTCAATGCCCTTGACGCCCTGAGAACCGGAGAAAGAAGGGGAAGGAACTTGCTACATTTGCAGGAAGATCTGGCAGTGCAGTACGAAACCCTGATAATGGCATGCATGTAAGCGAAGTTGACTCTAACAAATCTCTTTCGGTTGTTCTTGATAATTCAGACTTTTTAGGTAGGGCTTATAAAAGAAGTAGAAGATGTGTGATTATTACTTTAGTTAGAAGTGAATTCACGATTAAGGAAATTGCCGATTTGCTTACACACCATTTTGGTAATCATAATTGGGAGATTAAAAAGTTCTTTAACGAATTTAAAGTTTTATTCCCTACATTCAATCTTGCTCTGGAGGCTGCCATGCGAAGACAGATTCAATCTTTGGGAAAATCTATCAATCTTAGATTGTGGAATCTGAATGAAGGAAAATTGATAGAAATTTGAATACTACAGAGTGGATTAGGCCTACTAATCTCCCAGAATTATGTTGGGACTTTGAAGTTTTGGAAGAAGTGCTGTCGGGTATTGGTATTCTTCTTCGGATGGATTTGGCTGATGGAAAAAAGTTTGATCGCTCCTTTCTTGATGTTGAAATTGAGAAGGATGATTTTGTTCCTATTCCGAAGACGATTGACATTATTGTTGGAAATGCAAACTACACTGTATCAGTGAAGCCTACATCGAGGATGGGAGATTTGGAGATTGATGAGTGGAACAGTATGAAGTTTAATTCAAACACTGGTAAGGTTTGGAGAAAGAAAGATATTGCTGTCAATACTGATGATAATTTGATAGATCTTGATATTACTAATGAGGGTATGGTGGTCACTCATGTTAATGATGTTAGTGGTGAGAAGAGATTGCATAACAATAAATCATTCAGCAAAGAAACCATACTGAGAATATATTCAATGTACTTGATCAAGTTATTGTGAAAGATGCCGAGACTGATTCTGATGATGCTAATGCTATCGTATTTAGGGCTGATAATCAGGAGAAGGTTGATGAATTCATTAGAAATTCTGAGATTGTGATAGCAGGAGGTCTTACTACTGTAGAAGATGACGATACTTGCATTCCTGAGGAAGATAGTGTTCAAATCATCACTAATGGAACTATTTCGAAAGATAGCAGTGTTCAGATTGTTGAAGTTACCAAAGATCCCATGCGTATTATTAATATCAGTGATAATTCTCTATCCTTTGATGATGATGTTTGCAATATCAAAAGGAGTGCAAGGCTGATTGGAAGGAAAGATGACACCTTGAGCAGAGCTGGAAAGAGGGCTGAAATCAAATCTTTGGAGTGCATTGCTTCATCTAGTAAGTCTGCTCATCCTTTTTATGGTAGTATACATATTCCTGCTGTATTAAATTCATTTTCTTCTAAGCAGCTGTGTGAGACTGCTAAGAAAATGGGTTTAATTTTTAAAAATGGTGAATCTGATATCGATAACATTAAAGCCTTAGAAATTATAAGGGCTTTCAATAGTGATAAATGAAGATCTTGTCTTAGAATGTTAGGGGACTGGGCACCCCTAAAAAATGTGCCAGAGTGAAGAATTTAATTTGTTCTTTATATGTTGATATTGTTCTTTTTCAAGAGACAAAAATTGCTAAGTCTAGTGATTTTTTGTTTGGATCCATTGGGGGTAATATGTTGGATGAATGGAGAGCTGTTAATTCTGTTGGGAGTAGTGGAGGGCTTTGTATTGGATGGAAAGGTGATAAATGGATTTTGGTAGAGGAACGTAGTAATGATAACATAATTCATATTGTCCTTGAAGATATTAGAGATAAGAGCATGATTACTATTACTAATGTATATATTCCATGTAATAAAAAGGATAAACAGGAATTCTGGGAGAATTGTATTAGTTATATTAGTGATATTAAGGGTCCATGGGTTGTTGAGGAGACTTTAATATTACTAGATATTTTGGTGAAAGAAGTGAGAAGGAAGGAAAAGTCAATGATATGGTGATTTTTGATGAATTTGTTAATGAATGTGGTTTAATTGATTTTCCATTAAGTAATAGGAAATATACTTGGAGTAATGGTAGGGAGATCCCAGTTATGGCTAGGCTGGATAGATTCTTTATTAATAATGAGTGGGATGGAAAATTTCCTCTTACTTCACAATATGGATATGCTAGAATTATATCAGATCATTGTCCAGTTATATTGGATACCGGAGATGATGTTAAAATTAAAATATTTTTTAGATTTGAGAAGATGTGGTGTTTGGAAAGTAGTTTTGATAGTTTGATTGAAGAAAAGTGGAGAAGTTTTAAAAGTGAGAATAATGCTGCTAAGAATATAATTTTTAAATCGAGGAATTTAAGAAGCTTTCTGAAAAACATGGAAAAAAACTGTTTTGGGAGTATTAAGGAGAGGAAAAGGCTACTTTGTGAAGATATTTTAAGTCTTAATAATAAGGAAGAATTAGGAGTTATCACTGTTGATGAAATGGATACTCTTAATAAGAAGGAGGAAGATTTAATGCTTGCGATAGATCAAAAGGAAATTATGTGGAGGCAGAGGTCTAGGGTGAATTGGTTAAATAATGGAGATTCAAATATTGCTTATTTTCATAAAATTGCTAATGGTAGAAGAAGGAAGAATTTGATAAATCATCTGGTTATTGATGGAATGGAGATTTATAAACAGGAAACAATTATGCAGGAATTTTTTAACTACTACAAAGATCTTTTTGGTTCTTCTCATAATAGTGTTTCAACTTTAGATTGGGATTTGATCTATGGGGAAAATAGGGAATTGGATTTAAAAAGTCTGGAGATGCCTTTTGAGGAACAGGAAATCAAAGAAGCATTATTTGAACTATCTGCTGATAAGGCACCTGGACCTGATGGTTTCCCATCTTTTTTCTTTCAAAAGTATTGGAATCTAGTTAAAACTGACATCATAGCTCTTTTTACTGATCTATTCAATGGTAATCTGGGATTTGGTCGTTTAAATCATGCTCTAGTAGTTTTAATTGCTAAGTGTGATGGTGCTGATAATGTTAAAGATTACAGACCTATTAGTCTTCTTAATTGTATCTTCAAGATCATCACTAAGGTGCTTGCTAATAGACTTAGAGGGCTAATGGACTCTCTGGTTCTTAACAGTCAGTCAACCTTTATTAAGGATAGAAGTATTATGGAGAATGTTGCTGTTGTTCATGAAATGATTCATCACTGTATTAAAAATAAGAAACAGTCTGTTATTCTTAAATTAGACTTCTCAAAAGCCTTTGATTCTATAAATTGGGATTTTTTTTATTGAGGTTATGAAAGCTAGAGGTTTTGGAGAAAAATGGAGGAATTGGATTAAAGGTATTTTACACAGTGGAATTTCTTCTATCATGGTTAATGGTTGTGAGAGTAGGAAAATTTTATCTAAGAGGGGGTTAAGGCAAGGTGACCCCCTATCCCCACTCCTTTTTAATATTGTTGTTGATGTTTTTGCTAGACTAATTAATGTGGCTATAAAGCAAAATCTGGTAGAGGCCATAGGTAGCTCTTTTGTCAAAGGTGGAATCTCTTCATTACAGTATGCTGATGATACAATTATTTTTAGCTCTCCATTACCTCATCATCTAGCTGCTTTGAAGCTAATACTCTATGGCTTTGAGAACTTATATGGTTTGAAAATTAACTTCAAGAAGAGTTCAGTCATTGCTGTAGGAGACCTAAATTTTAATATTAAAGATGTTGCTTCGACTTTAAATTGTCAAGTTGGTGTCTTTCCTTTATCCTATTTGGGTATGGTAATTAGACCAACTGTTTTATTACATGATGATTGGCTTCCATTAATTGATAAAGTGAGTTCTAGACTATCTAGATGGAAAAGTCATGCTCTTTCAAAGGCAGGTAGATTAGTTTTGTTGAATTCAGTTTTATCAGCCTTACCACTATATTGGATGTCTTTTTATAAATTGCCTAAGTGGGTTATAAAAAAAATTGATAGTATTAGGAAAAAATTTCTTTGGAAAGGAAGTAGAAATGGTAGTAGCATGAATAACATAGTGGCATGGGAGATTGTATGCAAATCTAAAGTCCAAGGTGGTTTAGGAGTTGTCTCACTTGGTGAATTAAATTGTGCATTATTATGTAAGTGGCTTTGGAGAATGGTTGGTGTGGAAGATTCATTGTGGAAGCAATGGATGGAGTCAACTTATTATAATGGACAGTTCACAGTGGGTGCTTCAGTTCACTCTCAAGCTTCAAGTTTCTGGAAAGCTATAATGAAACAGCAAGAAATTTTTAATGTAGGGCTAAAATGGAATGTGGATGATGAAAGGAAAATTCTGTTTTGGCATAACAAATGGATATGTGACATTGCTTTAAAAAATCTTTACCCAGATCTGTTTTTAATCTCTTCTAATCAAAATGCAAGGGTAGCTGATTTGTACATTCATAAGGAAAGTGAATTTAAATGGAACTTAAATTTTAATAGAATGCTTGAGGGTGATAGTCTTATTCAATATTTTAAGATTGTTAGATTACTTGATCAAGTCTCTCTTGAAGATGGTTTGGATGAAGCATAATGGTTGTTAGACAGCAGAAAGAAATTTAAAGTGAGTTCTATCTACAGGCTTATGAATTTTGGAGGCAGGAAAATCAAGTATCACAAAACATTGTGGAAAGCTCATGCTCCACCGAAGATAAGAATGCATATGTGGTTGGTTATCAACAAGAAGTTAAATACTAAAATTCTCCTCAATCACAAAGGAATGAGTTTAGATACAAAATGTGTTTTTTGTTGTTATAGAGATGAAGATATTAATCATCTATACTTTCAATGTCCTTTTACTTACCTTCTCTGGATCAATTGCTTGAAATGTCTTCAAATTAATAATGTACTACACTTCTATGATCAATATTGGTATTGGGAGGAAGACAGAATGTTTATATCTGACTCTGTTGATAGATGCCTAGTTGATTTGCTTAATTTGAGCTTATCTTGGGTTATACGGATTGAAAGGAATAATAGGTGTTTCAAACAAATTTCTAAACCTTTTGAAATTTTAATTAGAAATGCTATTTCTAATATTGCATTCTAGATAGGTGGTACTTGTCTATATGGTCAGGAATGGAGGCTCATTCTCCCTGAACTGAAAAGAAGAGTCAAAGAAAGTCAAGACACTATTGGTAAAAGGGTGGCGAAGAGAAGAAGAGGAAATGAAGATGATATCTGAAGTCAGCATGCCTCGTATATTTTGTCTGTGTCTAGGTGCGGTATGTCATGCAGTTAATATGTAGTGTATGTTGTATATAGTGCTTGCTCTATGTTGGTTTTTGCTGGGTAAAACTTGGGGTTTTGTGTTGTGGTTGTAATTGAAAGTGTTTGTAACTGCTTTAACACTGTGATGGTTATGCTATTTATAGGCTGGGATCATCCCATCCTTTTATCTCAAAAAAAGATAGAGACCAGAACACTAAATTCTTTCACACTGCCCTCAAGGTAAAACATGCAAAAGCAAAAATTCTATCTATTTCTGACAGATTCGATATAGTGCAAAATGCTGACAAGGACATTAGCACTGCTTTTGTCGACTACTTCCATTCCACCCTCAATGGCACCTCTTGTCCTATTGACCTATTAGTGATACCCACCCTTCTCCTTCCCACTATCACTCATGCTGAAGCCCTGTCCACTATTGCTCCTATTACTCCTGACGAAATCAAGACTGCCATGTTTAGCCTTAACTCTACTAGCATTGGAGGCCCCGACGGCTTTAATACACATTTCTTTAAGCACACATGGTCTCATATAGCTCCTGTTTTTTGCAAAGCAATCCTCCATTTCTTTAAAACTAACACCCTCCTTAATGGCATCAACTCCACCAACCTTGCTATGATACCCAAAACCAATAACCCGACTTCTGTCAAACATTACAAACCCATTGCTTGCTGCTCTGTCATCTACAAATGTATCACGAAGATCATAGCCACCAGAATTAAACCCTCCTTGTCCATGATTATTGATCATAATCAGACTGCCTTTCTCTCATCCGGAAACATCTCTGATAACATACTCCTTACGCATGAGCTTCTACGAGCTTACAACACCTCCAACATATCCCCCAGATGCATGCTCAAACTTGATCTACAAAAGGCTTTTGATTCTGTCTCATGGGTTTCCATTATAGCAGTGCTCACTAGAATGAACTTCCCTGAAGCTTGCATTGCTTGGATCTACTCATGTATATCCATTGCAAAATACTCTATTGTTGTTAATGGGTCGGTTACTGGATACTTCACTGCCTCCAAGGGTATTCGGCAGGGTGATCCCTTATTAGCATATCTTTTCATTGTCATAATGGAAGCTCTAAATTGCATGATCAAAGTCTGTGTTCAAAATAAAACTCTTCCCTTCACCCTAGGTGTAGAAATCCTATGATTACATCCCTCATGTTCGCTGATGACTTGGTCATTTTTACTAAGCCTAATCACCCCTCCATTTCCTCCATTCTAAGCTGCCTTCAACTCTTCCATAGCTCCACTGGTTTATGTATCAACAATGCAAAATCAAACATCCTTATTGCTGGCCTCAATGATCATGATAATGATCGAATCATTGCCCTCTTTACTCTCAACAACATGCCACCTAACACTGTCTACCTTGGTATTCCCCTCACAACTTCTCGAATATCCACTGTGAAATGCATGCCTATGTATGAATCCATCATATCAAAGCTCTCAACTTGGCCTTGCTCATTTCTTTTGAAGGCAGGTAGGTTAACTATGGTTACATCAGTTGTTCTCGGTATTACTAACTACTGGTCCAGAATGTTTATTCTCCCAATAAAGCTAATCAACATGATAAACTCTGCCTTAAACCATTTCTCACGGCATGGAGATTGTAACTCTAGAAAAATCATTCCTATTTCTTTTAGGAAAATCTGCACCCCTAAGCGACATGGCGGTCTAGGTATCATAAACATTTATAATTGGAATAAGGCTGCTGCGTACAAGCACATTGATGCGCTCCTAAACCGTAAAATTACAATCCTTACTCGATGGATGGAAAACAATTATCTCCGTAATAAACACTTCTGGACTATGGATATCCCTCCATCATCTAGTTGGTTGTTTAGAAGCCTCCTCAATATGCGTTGTGCTCTCCTACCTCATGCCATCTTTGCCATCGCTATAACTGGTCGATGCTCCATCTGGCATGACCCGTGGGGTGACCTAGGTCTTATCCTCCACCATTTCATGTCCTATGATCTTAGGAGTATTATAGGTGTTCCTGCTAATGCTCTTGTTAGGGCTTATATTCATAATAACTCTCTAATTCTCCCCAGGATTGCCAACCCCCACACTAATGAAATATGGGCTAGAGCTAAATATCATCACACACTTGCTGATGAACAACAACTTCTGTGGACACACAAAAGAGAATCACACACCATTGCCAGACTGTATAAGGCTTTATCCAACCACATTTCATCTCGAACCTACCCCTGGCATTGCAGAATATGGAACAGGGCTGATTCTCCTAGGGACAATCTTCTGCTCTGGAAAACTCTCAATGGTGCTCTTCAAACCAAAGACAAACTCCACAGTTTAAATCTCCTGCCTGATGCAACCTGCGATTTCTGTAATAATACCGTTGAAAGCACTTCACACTAGTTTTTTGAATGCCAGCATACTTATAGGCTCTGGAAAGACCCAACTCACTCCTTACAACTTCACCTACCCTCAAATGAACACATACAGGAATGGAGGAACATCTTATGTCACTCAAAAGGTAAAAACCCTAAGACGAGAACTATGTTGTATGCCACTAGGATTTTCTTACGTGTCATTTGGACTGAGCGAAAAATGAGGACATTTGACCAAAAAGCTCGCATCGATGCTGATATCACGTACGAAATTAAGAAAATGATAGATCGAAGTATGCGTCTTTAGTTCGAACATAGCACCACCGCTCCCTTCAGTATTTGAAGGGTGAATTAACTCTCCGCTCTGATTTTCCTATTATGTTTTTATTTTTTGTTTTAGCTTTTATCTGTTTTCGTTTTTTGTACTGTTTGTCTAAATAATATCTAACGGGGGCCCAGGTTAAAACCCCGCTTGCCTTTGCAATATATATATATTTCATACTATAACAATTTGAAAATAGAAAATAAATTTAATATGAACACATACACGTAGATTTGATTATGTATATATGAGATTCAGTTAAAACTTTCTAATAATACAAATTAGATAGTTATTGCAATCAAATTTAAAACTTTGATTTGTTGTCAAAATCCGTCTATTAACATGGAAATATCTAATGCAATACAAGTGCAAATAATATATATATTATCTATACGATAAAAAGGATCGGATTTGACCGAAAAGACAAGCATAAGATGAAACAACGGACCTGATACAAAGTTGGAATGTATATCAAGTGGCTATGGATGTACCACGTCATGTTATTTGACCTATAACTTAACGTCGTAAAGGAAACGAATATAAAACTTTCTCCCGCTCCTTTCTTATTCTGTTCACCACGTTCATTCTTCCAAAAACAAAATAACGCCACTCTGTCCATTAACGTATTACACGTACTAATATTTCTTTTATTTCAGATTTACAATTGACTGAGATTTTCTTTCGTTGCGTTCTATTTAGGATCTATCCTATCAGGTGGAGTTGCTTTAGATAGGAGTCTTCAGTAGACCTGTCAAAATATGACCCAACCCATTAACTCAACCTATTTACCCTACTTATAAATGGGTCGGTCAACCTATTTATGAATATTATTAAATGGGTTATGGGTTGGGTTGACCCATTTTTAAAAGGATTATAAATGGGTAACCCATTTACCCATTTATTAAAAACATTAAATTTTAATATAAATTTGAAAAATAAGAATTTTGAACATACATTGTAGTTTTTCATGAAGACTGACAGTTGTACTTAGAAAATAACAGGCTACCGCATCTCCATATTTGAATTCCGCCTAGTGCAGGAGCCGTTATTTTTTTGTTCAGAGTGCAATAACTCCTTCGTTCTAACTCGGAATCAGACGAGATTTCGACCGATGGACTCCCATCTAAATTACGGACGGTATGGAACACTAGGATACTTCATCGTGTGAATGCACACTATAGTTCTCTAATGGGGCTAACGGTTGTACTTAGAAAATAATAAGCTACCACATCCCTTTATTTGAACTCCGCCTAGTGTAGAAGCCTCTATTTTTTTTGTTCCGACTGCAATAACTCCTTCGTTCTAACTCGGGATCAGGCGGGATTTCGACCGATTAACTCCCACCTAAATTACAGACAGTATGGAACACTCGAATACTTCACCGTGTGAACGCACACTGTATTTCTCCAAGGGGACTGGCAATTGTACTTAGAAAATAACAGGTACCATATCCCCATATTTGAACTCCGCCTAGTGAAGAAGCCGCTATTTTTTTTGTTCCGACTGCAATAACTCCTTCGTTCTAATTCAGAATCAGACGGGACTTCGACCGATTAACTCCCATCTAAATTACGGACAGTATGGAACATTCGGATATTTCACCGTGTGAACGCACGCTGTAGTTCTCCAAGGGGACTGACAGTTGTACTTAGAAAATAACAGGCTACCACATCCACATATTTGAACTCCGCCTAGTGCAGAAGCCGCTATTTTTTTGTTTCGACTGCAATAACTCCTTCGTTCTAACTCAGAATCAGGCGGGACTTCGACCAATTAACTCCCACCTAAATTACGGACAGTATGGAACACTCAGATAGTTCATCGTGTGAACGCACACTGTAGTTCTCCAATGGGACTGACAGTTGTACTTAGAAAATAATAAGCTACTGCATCCCCATATTTGAATTTCGATGAAAATTAGAATTTTAATTTTTATCGGAACTCAAAACATAAAAATTAGAATTAGAATTATTTTATATTTATTTGTTTTTTATTAGTCAAATTAAATTTAAATCTTTAAATGGGTTAAATGGGTAACCCGCTTATTAAGTGGGTTGAGTTATAAATGAGTTGGGTCATAAATGGGTAAAAAAGAATGAGTTATAAATGGGTTGGGTCAAACTCGACTCAACCCATTTTGACTCAACCCAACCCGTTTGACAGGCCTAAGTCTCAGTAATATAGCAGATCTGATATGGAGAATATTGACAAATTAAAATGAGGATTTAGCAGTTGAAGTGTAAAAGCTAGCAAATTAGCAAACGAGGAATAGAATATGCAGCTGACGCTATCTCAATACTATTTTGTTTCTAATAATTTAGTAAGTAATTTTCTCAATATTTTAATCTTTCTCAATACTATTTTGTTTGATTCCATTTTTTATACATGCTCTATTTACATATAATTTGATTCACTTGAGTACATTCATTTCAAACATTCTTAGCAGGTTTTAAATGAGTTGTCAAATTTTTTAGGGAGACCATATATGAATTCAAACACACTTACCAAGCTCAACAATCATTAATATAGTTAAAAGGAAAAAAAGGCAAATACTTTGTTTAATTAATTGAAGGTTATCATTCAATAATAGTGGTTTGTACAAGAGTAGAACTAAATAATTTATTGATGGAAAACAATTTCAATGGATCATATATAGAGATAAAGCATTTATAGTTCTTATGTTTTTTCATACCCGTTATTGAAATGTAGGAGGAGGATAAAATTTATGATAACAGAAACTAAAAGCATGACGACATCTTTATATTATTACATCTTGGCCCTGGAATTCACAGGAGAACCTGTTGGAGCTAATTAGGCTAGTACGGATTTTGACTACCCTTTATATTACTTGTAACCTTAGGTTTATAAAACGTATATGTTACTAAATACTATAATTATAAACCGTTTATACTGTTTTTAATTATTTAAGGGAACGTATTCGTATTTTGTATTTTTACAAAATATGCATATTGGTATATGAAATTCTGGAATGGTAGTATTATTTTTCAATGGAGTAGATGAAAAATGTATTGAAACCTGTTTCTTCATCTTTCCTATCAGACTATAAAACTACTTTTGGATTACATGTGTCTGAATTTCAAATTAAGATTGCTTTGACATGTGATACTTCTCATATTTTAATTAATCTGTTTTCATATTAAAGAGGACTCTATATAACTAAAATCAATTTCAGTTAACTGTGGGTGATGGTGATGGTGATGAATGATGATTATTAAGTTACGATATGGTATTTGCCTTCAATGTACCAATAGTTTGCATTGACTCTGTGAATTAGTTTATAGTTATTTTTTTCATTTAGAAATTTGGAGGATATGTGGAGACAGACTTTAGAATCAAAGGGTTTTAGGCTTAGCAGAACTAAAACAGAGTATATGAAGTGCGGATTCAGCGGTGTCAGGTCGGAAGATGAAGATGTCACTCTGTCTGGACAAATAGTTCCCAAGAAGGAATCATTTCGATATCTAGAATCAATGTTGCAGTATAATGGTGAGATTGATGAAGATGTTAGTTTTAGAATTCGAGCGGGATGAGTGAAATGGCGGCAAGCGTCTGGGATTCTCTGTGACAGGAAGGTCCCACAAAAGCTTAAAGGAAAGTTCTACAAAACAGCAATCAGGCCTGCGATGTTGTATGGTGCAGAATGTTGGCCTACTAAAAGCCAACACGTCCAAAAGATAAGCGTAGCAGAGATGCGTATGCTACGATAGAGCTGCGGTCATACAAGAAGAGACCGAATTAGAAATGATGATATACGTGATAAACTTGGAGTAGCACCAATTGAGGAGAAACTAATTCAACATCGCTTAAGATGGTTTGGACATCTTCAACGAAGGCCGCCCGAGGCACCTGTGCGTGTTGGAATTATAGACCGTGTTGAATGCCCAAAGAGAGGTAGAGGTCGACCAAGGTTGACATGGGAGGAAGTAGTAAAAAGAGATTTGAAGGATTTGGGTATATCCGAAGAGCTGGTGACGAATCGGAGCGAGTGGAAATTAGCGATTCACGTACCAGAACGATGAGCGTTGAGTTTTATAAGTTTTAGACTATAGGATTAGAAAACATGAGCCTAAGACGTAGGTTTGGTCTTTGACCAATATTACTATTAGTATCATTATCGCTATTAGTATTATTATTATCATTCCTCTTATATATATACATATATATTTTTATTTTATTTTACTTTACTTAGCTATTATTATTAATTTACTTATTTGACTTTATTTTATTATTGCTATTGATATTGTTATTATTATAACTTTTAAATTGATTTTTTTTCATTTAGTTTTGGGTTCCATCTCTAGCCGACCCCAACTTGTTTGGGAATAATGGCTTAGTTGTTGTTGTTGTAGAAATTTGGAGGATCTATAGTACGGTAAACATTAGAGTATTGCTGAAGTGCTTATTTTATAGATCAATCCCATTGGAAATGTAGTAAGAAAAGTGTAACTACAAGGATAAATAATGCAGAAAATTAGTGCATGCGCAAATCTAAGCAAACCTATCAAATAATTGGAATATACAAATTTATATCGATTTATGATAAATCAAGCATTAAAAGATATGATATCACCATATCTACGCTGATATATCCCTACTAGCATTAATTTGTTTATAAATCACTTTCGGTAATTATGTTTGAAAAGGATAGAAATTTGAAGCAAATAAACAAAAATATCAATAATTAGTTTGCAATATACACACACATACAAAGAGATAACACACATATATATGTATGTGTGTCTATACACACACATATATACATATATAGATACACACATATATGTATGTCTATATATATATATATACACACACACACACGTGTGTGTGTGTATATATACATATATAATACACACACATATCTATGTATGTATACATACATATACATATATACATACATATGTATGTATGTATGTATGTATGTATATACACATGTGAACATAATGAGATTCAATAGTCAAGCTCTATTGTGTCATATTTTGTGTTCAAATAGTCATCTATATACAAGTTTAACATCGAATTTATATACCTTAACATTAAATAATCGGCTTCATTATTTCATCTTTATTATTTTATAATAATAACTTCATTACAGAACATTTAATGTATTTTCTCATATACGATATACTGCTAAATTTTTGTAACAACCCGAGTTTTTCTAACACGAAAAACCGGACCATTTTAGTTAAGAAGAAGAGGTAGAAGAAGAAGAAACAGAAAATCAACAACAGAATCTCACATCGCAGCGGAATAAAATATAATATATCAACAGATCTTTACACAAATCAAAACTATATCTGTTTATACAATATAGCATCAGAATATACACCAGAGAACACATAACATACAACTGGTCAATAACCATATCATGTCCTCAATATAACAGAGTACAGCAATCCACACAGCGGAATATATATAAACAAGTACGGGAAATACGTCACGCCATTCAGCTCATCTCCTGAGCACCACAGCATCATATCCTGTAACCTATAATACTCGGTCTGACCCGAGCATCATATAAAACAATACCCGAGTCAGTCTGGAAAACCAGCGTGAGAAAATCACACTCAAATTGATTATTAAAGTTTCAAAATCCTTTGAAAACAAAAGCATCTCGTAAGACCACGCCACAAATAAACATGTCGGGTTTTTACCTTACGATAGCTAAAACACTTTATATCAAAATCCTCTGATATTATAATAGTGTCTACAGAAAGTAAACTAGAATCTAGCTGAAATGCTTGCATCTCACGTTTCAGCAATAGTTGGGCACAATCAAAACCGTACAGGCACGTAGGGAGAATGGATTTCCAACGAATGACTAGGCACTGGGGTACCACCTGTCACAGTACGTGGCCTAGATCACAGTACCGAGGAGTACGCCCGCTCCCCTGCAACACAAGGCCGGAACCATCCCTTACTGGATGATCCCGAATAAAATCACCCCACGGTTGGGATCAGCAACCGCACCACTAAGCCGAAATAAAAAGGGACATCTAGACAGGGATGACCTTACCCTCCAGTGGGAGCTACCCACGAAGCCTTGCTGCATAACCCCTGATTTTCAGTCATTCCCGGTTGATGAGGTTCGAGGCTAAACGATACCTTTTCAGAACATATCCCTTAGAATGCCCATCGTCCGCTGACGATGTTTCGCAAGCATTCGTCCATACCAGTCCGTCCTGGGTTTGAACAGAACCGAAGGCACTACTCCTACTACATCCATTTTGGAAATATCCTCAGGATTAGTAGCGACTAGCCCTTGCACTTCACAGCTCCATCTTCGACTCTGAACACGTTACACGAAACGTACAAACCGAATCGAAGTGGTATTCGGGTCTCCAGACCTAGAATCCCGGTATACGGAAACCCGATCCCGGTCTCTTCGAAACGATCAGCGCATTGGCCAATATTGATAGTCGGTTATTTAACTATCAATTAACATCCACAAGCAACCATCACACAATAAATAGTTTCCCACATTTATTTGCCCAAATATCTTTCCAAGATATATTTCCAAATTTTCAAACTCCTTTTGAAAACAATTTCAAACAATTTCCGCTTACGGAATACATTTCCAAATATTTATTTCTCTGAAACACCAAGTACAAAACACTTTTAGATTTTAAAATAATTTAAAAACACTTTATTTTAAAATATATTTTATAACATTGAAATCAAACTACTTTAATACTTTATTAAAAATATATACTTTAAATTAAACTACTAAATTTCTCTTTTTAAAACAGAATAGCAAATCACTTTTATATAATTACTATAATAATAGATTTTTAAAATATACCTACTTTGAAAATTAACATTTAGAAATAATCAATTTTCTAAAACATGCTTTTTTTTTAAAACATACTTAAAACTTTTAACTTATATTTAAAATTGCTTTGAAAACGTACTTGGCTATCCAGAGAAATATACTTCTCATTTCCATCTTTTTAAAAATAAATCAACATTTATTTTTAAACCAAACCATATCTTTTTATAAATTCCCACCTTGAATTTATATTCAAATATCCACTGATATTTTATTTTACTTTATAAACCCAGTTTATATCTCCAAAATTTCACTTCTCTTTTAAAATTCCAATTTTAAACAACTAAATCAATTTCCAATTGATTTTCCAATTTACTTTACTTTACTTTGAAATAAATTTCCTTTACTACTTCATTTATTTCAAAATACATTAACTTTTAGATTTATTCCTTTATTTGAGTTAAAACCCCTTTTTACTGAAAATACCAATTTTAAACTTCCAAAATTCCTTCTTTAGCCTTTAATTAAATTTAATCCTTACATTCAAAATAAATCCTTTATTCTTTAAATTTAATATCACTTTAGTTTAAAGTTAATATTTCCTTTGTTATTTCGAAATTCCCTTATTCCAATTCACTTGAATTATTTACTTAAAATTTACTCTTTTATTTCTTTCAAAATCCAATTCAATATATTTTGATAACTCGATTTTATTGAAATATTCAATCCAACCATATCATCCAATATTTCAATCATCAATAAAATCATCACAGGATATCAATATTCATAGAACAGAATATCAAATAATCTAAATAATTTTGAGGAATCCAGTTGGATCCCTCCAACCTGTTTCCCTGCATCCACAAACGTTAGCACAATACCAATTCCACTTCAAAGTGGAATATCGCGGTATATGGGTTTTATAAAATATCATCCGCTATTATGCGGCGCATAGGGTCTCATCCGCTATATAATGCGGGAATATCAACAACTCCAATATATACATATGCCAATATATATATATTGGTATATACTACTATATATAGTATAGCACATCAATCAATGCAATCATCCAATCAATTATTTAAATTTAACCATTTAAATTTAAATTCAACTGAGTGAGATTAACTCACCTTTTGCCCCTTCTATTTTGCAATTCAACCCAAATCAATAGTCCTCTTCACGATGCCAGACCTTGAATACATATTATATGATTTCATTAATATTCAAACAATTTGGACAAATCAATTTCTTTCTAATAAATTTTATTTTACTTAATAAGGTAATTTTCCCGTTATCAAATAATTATATATAAGTTAACTAAATAAATTTATTTCCACGATTTCTCAAATCTTGTTTGACCATTTACAGTTTATTAATATTCCAAATAAATCAGGAAATAAATTCCTATCTATTTCTCTAAGTCAAACTAAAATTTAATTTATCTAAAGATTAAATTTTAAACTAACTTTATATAGATACTTCAATGTCTAAACCCTTATATATTTTTCTCTGACTTACATAGGTTTAACCCGACAACCTTATTTTATATAAATTCATTTAATTACTGAAACAACTTCGAACAAATCAACTTATCACTTTTCAATTAAATTTACTTAATTTTAATGATCATTACTAACTTAGTTAAGGTTTTCTGCCTATTTAAAATTCAAAGATATGTTATATACATGTAAATTTAAGTAGACATGGAAGTTACCTCACTGCCACGTTCGAAATCGAACGAATCTGGGTCTCAACTGTACTAACGTGGAGCCCCTATCAGCTCGCGACTTCATCGATGCCGCCCCCACGAATCCGAGCTCCCACCTCGCATGCGATGCCCAGCCAACGCGAAGCCCCCATCGCGACTCCATTCGTGGCCTTCTCCTTCACGCGCTGTCGAACCCCCCCAGACCTCACTAACGAACGCAGTCGCACAACCCAGCTCGCCTCCTCCAGATTCGCCACCGAAGCCCATCGTTCGAGGCTCGCGACCACTACTTGCCTCGCTTCGCCACTCGCGTCATCGACGAAGGAAGAAGGGTGCGCCCTAGCTTGTCTCGATTTAACTCGTGCCTCCCCACCGTGCGCTGACTAGGGTCGCAAATCGAATTCGATTGCACGATAAAATTTGAGAACGTGGGGATTTCAGACTTCGTTTCCATGGGAATTATGCTCGATTGAATATCGAACGGGGTGGCCATTTATTTTCTTTTGAACGAAAATGATGAAGTGTTCGGTTGTTTACTTTTAAGGGGGACGCGTGTTCTATTAGGTGAACACGTGCTCTAAAATTTTCTTCCGTTACCTGGCTTAAGAATGAAGAAAGAAAGAGATAAGGTCGGTTGAGTTGAAAAAGATCTGATAGATGAAAAGACGAAGGATATTTAAATTTAAAACGATTAATTATTGTCTAGACGTTTCTAACTCGTACGGTCACACGGTAGTTCCGAAAATTACGAAATTTGAAATCTGGCAATAATTTAATATTACGAATTAAATGGAACTGGTTTCGTCTAAATCCGAGACTATGCCTCGGACAGCTATTTTTAAATTTAATTTCAACGATATATTTTTAAAACTGAACAAAACTCTTTTAAAATTCCATTTTAAAAGTTCTATCATCTTCAGTATTAACAATATAAATTTTCTGAACTTTTGAACTATTTTTAACAGGCTTAAAATCGAGATTCCATATTTTACCCAATCCCGATAATTAAATTTAATAATTAATTATCCAAAGAAATACTGTATATTTGAAATTAGAGTTAAAATTTAACCTTCGGATATTTAAAATAAATTAAATATTCATATTTCAAATATACAAAAATTCCGGGTCGTCACATTCCTCCCCCCTTAAAAGAATTTCGTCCCCGAAATTACCAGTTAAGAGAAATGATTCGATACCCGTTCTTTTTCCCCATCCAAATAGTTTTAACAACTTTCCATAACAATCTTTTATTAATGATACACTAATCATCTTTTAACTTCCCAAACTTATTCATAAGTTCAACTCATATCACCTACTTATCCATTCAAATTTAAATTTGAATTCAAATTTTGAATTATAAAAATTTTCTCAAAATTTTTCTAACTCCCTAAATTTCCGAAAAATTTCGCCAGCGTCTCCTTTGCGCGGCTAGCTCGGTACTACTACAAAATGGCTCTACGGCCTCCCAATCTCAAAAAGAAAACAAAAAGCCAAGTGGCTGGATCAAAAACCCAATCAAATTTCATATAGAAATTCAAATACATACCTTTTTGACGGCCCATTAAATTTTTATCTTCTAAATCAAAAATCTCAATTTATCCATTGCTTTTATACACCTGTATATCCTATTAAGCAATAATATTCAATCACAATTCCAAAGTCATTTTATACTTTCCTTTACAAATTTCCAACATTTGTTTTACTTAAGCCCGTACGATGCACATATATCATCCGTACGCAATGTCAAATTCGATCGCTTACTCGATCACACAATTTCACTTCCGAACTAGTATTATCCACCCGACTTTCTAGTACGGACTCAGATCTGGTTTCTTGATCAGAAACCGTCATTCTCCTTGCATAGCCACCAACTATGATAGAGAATATCCAGAATCAATCAACAATCCATATCCAGGTTCGCCGTCGAAAATCGAGTGAAAAATTCCAACTCGGATCGATATATCTATCTCGAAATTTTGTGTTCGACATCTGGACCAAATAGCTATGCGAATAAAATAATATACGTACATCTTACGTATTAATTTCAATTGATTATCAATTATATCAATTTTCTTTTTATTCACATTCAATTTGACTACATTCACTTATCCCCAATTTTCTCATTTCACAACTTCAAATTTTAAGCGTCATTCAATTTTTCATCTAGAATAACTTTCCTCAATACCAAATTACTGAAGAATCTCACCATATTCCTTAAGTTCAATATAAATATTTTACATACTGCTTATACTTATTTTCACTTCATTATTGAAGTTCATATCCATTTCTATTTACTTTTGTCTTTACAATTCCATTTGATTTCAATTTGGCTTCCGCTCGAATATTTAATTAGTTGCACTTACTAATTTAATTTAAATTTCGATTAACAGTTTATTCGCAAACTTCACTTCTTTAGTTCCTTCGATTTCACTTCACCTTACATTCACATTTGAATTAGATTTCAATATCCAGTTTTAATTTCATTTGCTTAACAAATTTAAATCATTTATCGTTAATGAAATTTTTTTTTAAAATTTTCAAAAATTTTCTAACTCCCAAAATTTACGGAAAATTTTGGCAGAGTCCCCTTTGTACGGAGGGACTTCTGCGATATCGCAGGATGCACAAATATGTATATACATCGGCCTCAGGCCGGAAATCACAATATATATCAATATATGCAGTTCATATCTCCTATTAAATTCTTTTGCGTAGGCGTACCTCTATTTTAGCATTTTTAAAGCAAGCGGCTTATTATTTAGCAATTAATGCAACCCAAAATCAGCTATACGGCTTCCCTGAACCTGTACTAACTCAATTTAAAAGTGTAAGTGACAAATATAGGAAGTTCATAGCATTTCACTTATATTTAAATAGCTAAAATATGGATTCTATTACAATGCATGTTATATACTTCCATAAACACGTATGAAATGTTCCAACACTAATTTTAATTGTTTCCCAACAACATTTAAACCATCCCATTCAATTTAAATGATTTTACAACTTCCTTTCTTAACTTCAATTTATTTTTAAGTCCAAACAAACTCATATCATTACAATTGATTCAAAACAAATTTTATTGTTTATATTAACTCAATAAATTTATACAATCTCATTTTCATTGCATTTTGAATTCGAACCCTTTAACTACTTAGGTTCATCTTCATTACCAAGTGGATTTCCTTTTTATCTTAATTCATTCACAACAATTATTTAGCTCGACGCATTCCAATTAAATGTTATCTGTAACTCACCTAAATTTAGTTCGATTAAAATTTATTTCCACTTAGTTGGATTCTATTTGCAATTCATACCATTTCTATTTTAACCCAATTTCATTTTTATATGATACAATTTCAATTATAATTAATTTGTTAACACTTCATGTTAACTTTTAATTTAGAACTCGATATCTAGATCCACTACCCGTTTCCAATCTACTTATTTCTAATATTTGATTTTTATTTCAAAAACACTTTACTATTTTCAAGTGTTCAATCTATTTTATAATTTAGATTTCTGGATTATATTCCTTACTATTACAAACAGTTTTATTTTACTTCCAAATTTTATAAGTCCCAAATTTATTTATATCTATATTTTATTCATTTATAATCGATTTCATTCACATTTTAATACTTTACTACAGGATTTATATTTTATTTAGTTAGGCATATTTATTATTCAACATTTCTCTGGAATCCTATTTCCAATTATAAATCACATTTGTATATGAAGTTCATTCAATTCATTTATAACCGATATTCTCCGATTTCCATTTGTTATATCAATTTATTTTTCAACTTGGTTATAAACTTTCAATTTTTTTTTTTATTCAATTTACACTTAAATGATAATAATTTAATATTATCACTTCCTAACAACCAAGCAACCGAATATATATATTTACAAAAGTTATTTCTTTATATACAAAAATAATTTGGGCAAAATTATTTCATTCACCCTATTTAAAACAATACTGTGTCGAATTGTTCTACTTAAGTGTTTAGAGATCCCTATCAATGACGTTAATTACTCGTATTGACCAGAATCCATAAACTACTCAATAAACCAACCAACACAATATAAAACCATTTTATATTTACTAACAAATACGCGCTCATATCTATTAGTACTCTCAAAATTCCCACCAGAGCCAAGGTTATCGCTAGCCTTCGCTCTGATACCACTGTAACAACCCGAGTTTTTCTAACACGAAAAACCGGACCATTTTAGTTAAGAAGAAGAGGTAGAAGAAGAAGAAACAGAAAATCAACAACAGAATCTCACATCGCAGCGGAATAAAATATAATATATCAACAGATCTTTACACAAATCAAAACTATATCTGTTTATACAATATAGCATCAGAATATACACCAGAGAACACATAACATACAACTGGTCAATAACCATATCATGTCCTCAATATAACAGAGTACAGCAATCCACACAGCGGAATATATATAAACAAGTACGGGAAATACGTCACGCCATTCAGCTCATCTCCTGAGCACCACAGCATCATATCCTGTAACCTATAATACTCGGTCTGACCCGAGCATCATATAAAACAATACCCGAGTCAGTCTGGAAAACCAGCGTGAGAAAATCACACTCAAATTGATTATTAAAGTTTCAAAATCCTTTGAAAACAAAAGCATCTCGTAAGACCACGCCACAAATAAACATGTCGGGTTTTTACCTTACGATAGCTAAAACACTTTATATCAAAATCCTCTGATATTATAATAGTATCTACAGAAAGTAAACTAGAATCTAGCTGAAATGCATGCATCTCACGTTTCAGCAATAGTTGGGCACAATCAAAACCGTACAGGCACGTAGGGAGAATGGATTTCCAACGAATGACTAGGCACTGGGGTACCACCTGTCACAGTACGTGGCCTAGATCACAGTACCGAGGAGTACGCCCGCTCCCCTGCAACACAAGGCCGGAACCATCCCTTACTGGATGATCCCGAATAAAATCACCCCACGGTTGGGATCAGCAACCGCACCACTAAGCCGAAATAAAAAGGGACATCTAGACAGGGATGACCTTACCCTCCAGTGGGAGCTACCCACGAAGCCTTGCTGCATAACCCCTGATTTTCAGTCATTCCCGGTTGATGAGGTTCGAGGCTAAACGATACCTTTTCAGAACATATCCCTTAGAATGCCCATCGTCCGCTGACGATGTTTCGCAAGCATTCGTCCATACCAGTCCGTCCTGGGTTTGAACAGAACCGAAGGCACTACTCCTACTACATCCATTTTGGAAATATCCTCAGGATTAGTAGCGACTAGCCCTTGCACTTCACAGCTCCATCTTCGACTCTGAACACGTTACACGAAACGTACAAACCGAATCGAAGTGGTATTCGGGTCTCCAGACCTAGAATCCCGGTATACGGAAACCCGATCCCGGTCTCTTCGAAACGATCAACGCATTGGCCAATATTGATAGTCGGTTATTTAACTATCAATTAACATCCACAAGCAACCATCACACAATAAATAGTTTCCCACATTTATTTGCCCAAATATCTTTCCAAGATATATTTCCAAATTTTCAAACTCC
The DNA here is from genome assembly GCA_030737815.1 of Allium fistulosum. Lineage (NCBI taxonomy): Eukaryota > Viridiplantae > Streptophyta > Magnoliopsida > Asparagales > Amaryllidaceae > Allium > Allium fistulosum. Next base: position 977,425,028 of record CM060902.1, read on the forward strand.
TTTTGAAAACAATTTCAAACAATTTCCGCTTACGGAATACATTTCCAAATATTTATTTCTCTGAAACACCAAGTACAAAACACTTTTAGATTTTAAAATAATTTAAAAACACTTTATTTTAAAATATATTTTATAACATTGAAATCAAACTACTTTAATACTTTATTAAAAATATATACTTTAAATTAAACTACTAAATTTCTCTTTTTAAAACAGAATAGCAAATCACTTTTATATAATTACTATAATAATAGATTTTTAAAATATACCTACTTTGAAAATTAACATTTAGAAATAATCAATTTTCTAAAACATGCTTTTTTTTAAAACATACTTAAAACTTTTAACTTATATTTAAAATTGCTTTGAAAACGTACTTGGCTATCCAGAGAAATATACTTCTCATTTCCATCTTTTTAAAAATAAATCAACATTTATTTTTAAACCAAACCATATCTTTTTATAAATTCCCACCTTGAATTTATATTCAAATATCCACTGATATTTTATTTTACTTTATAAACCCAGTTTATATCTCCAAAATTTCACTTCTCTTTTAAAATTCCAATTTTAAACAACTAAATCAATTTCCAATTGATTTTCCAATTTACTTTACTTTACTTTGAAATAAATTTCCTTTACTACTTCATTTATTTCAAAATACATTAACTTTTAGATTTATTCCTTTATTTGAGTTAAAACCCCTTTTTACTGAAAATACCAATTTTAAACTTCCAAAATTCCTTCTTTAGCCTTTAATTAAATTTAATCCTTACATTCAAAATAAATCCTTTATTCTTTAAATTTAATATCACTTTAGTTTAAAGTTAATATTTCCTTTGTTATTTCGAAATTCCCTTATTCCAATTCACTTGAATTATTTACTTAAAATTTACTCTTTTATTTCTTTCAAAATCCAATTCAATATATTTTGATAACTCGATTTTATTGAAATATTCAATCCAACCATATCATCCAATATTTCAATCATCAATAAAATCATCACAGGATATCAATATTCATAGAACAGAATATCAAATAATCTAAATAATTTTGAGGAATCCAGTTGGATCCCTCCAACCTGTTTCCCTGCATCCACAAACGTTAGCACAATACCAATTCCACTTCAAAGTGGAATATCGCGGTATATGGGTTTTATAAAATATCATCCGCTATTATGCGGCGCATAGGGTCTCATCCGCTATATAATGCGGGAATATCAACAACTCCAATATATACATATGCCAATATATATATATTGGTATATACTACTATATATAGTATAGCACATCAATCAATGCAATCATCCAATCAATTATTTAAATTTAACCATTTAAATTTAAATTCAACTGAGTGAGATTAACTCACCTTTTGCCCCTTCTATTTTGCAATTCAACCCAAATCAATAGTCCTCTTCACGATGCCAGACCTTGAATACATATTATATGATTTCATTAATATTCAAACAATTTGGACAAATCAATTTCTTTCTAATAAATTTTATTTTACTTAATAAGGTAATTTTCCCGTTATCAAATAATTATATATAAGTTAACTAAATAAATTTATTTCCACGATTTCTCAAATCTTGTTTGACCATTTACAGTTTATTAATATTCCAAATAAATCAGGAAATAAATTCCTATCTATTTCTCTAAGTCAAACTAAAATTTAATTTATCTAAAGATTAAATTTTAAACTAACTTTATATAGATACTTCAATGTCTAAACCCTTATATATTTTTCTCTGACTTACATAGGTTTAACCCGACAACCTTATTTTATATAAATTCATTTAATTACTGAAACAACTTCGAACAAATCAACTTATCACTTTTCAATTAAATTTACTTAATTTTAATGATCATTACTAACTTAGTTAAGGTTTTCTGCCTATTTAAAATTCAAAGATATGTTATATACATGTAAATTTAAGTAGACATGGAAGTTACCTCACTGCCACGTTCGAAATCGAACGAATCTGGGTCTCAACTGTACTAACGTGGAGCCCCTATCAGCTCGCGACTTCATCGATGCCGCCCCCACGAATCCGAGCTCCCACCTCGCATGCGATGCCCAGCCAACGCGAAGCCCCCATCGCGACTCCATTCGTGGCCTTCTCCTTCACGCGCTGTCGAACCCCCCCAGACCTCACTAACGAACGCAGTCGCACAACCCAGCTCGCCTCCTCCAGATTCGCCACCAAAGCCCATCGTTCGAGGCTCGCGACCACTACTTGCCTCGCTTCGCCACTCGCGTCATCGACGAAGGAAGAAGGGTGCGCCCTAGCTTGTCTCGATTTAACTCGTGCCTCCCCACCGTGCGCTGATTAGGGTCGCAAATCGAATTCGATTGCACGATAAAATTTGAGAACGTGGGGATTTCAGACTTCGTTTCCATGGGAATTATGCTCGATTGAATATCGAACGGGGTGGCCATTTATTTTCTTTTGAACGAAAATGATGAAGTGTTCGGTTGTTTACTTTTAAGGGGGACGCGTGTTCTATTAGGTGAACACGTGCTCTAAAATTTTCTTCCGTTACCTGGCTTAAGAATGAAGAAAGAAAGAGATAAGGTCGGTTGAGTTGAAAAAGATCTGATAGATGAAAAGACGAAGGATATTTAAATTTAAAACGATTAATTATTGTCTAGACGTTTCTAACTCGTACGGTCACACGGTAGTTCCGAAAATTACGAAATTTGAAATCTGGCAATAATTTAATATTACGAATTAAATGGAACTGGTTTCGTCTAAATCCGAGACTATGCCTCGGACAGCTATTTTTAAATTTAATTTCAACGATATATTTTTAAAACTGAACAAAACTCTTTTAAAATTCCATTTTAAAAGTTCTATCATCTTCAGTATTAACAATATAAATTTTCTGAACTTTTGAACTATTTTTAACAGGCTTAAAATCGAGATTCCATATTTTACCCAATCCCGATAATTAAATTTAATAATTAATTATCCAAAGAAATACTGTATATTTGAAATTAGAGTTAAAATTTAACCTTCGGATATTTAAAATAAATTAAATATTCATATTTCAAATATACAAAAATTCCGGGTCGTCACAATTTTACTCTTACATCTTTGTACGTTGATGAGTCAAATAATACATGAAACTAATGATTGTTTTGTTTAATTTATATTTCAAAACGACATTGTGTTACGTAATTGGAGTTACAAAGTTAACTTTTGATATTTCTATTCTAATATTTATTTCAACCTGTTCCATGCTAAATAATTGGAAAAATCACATATATCTAATTTTTATCAATTAGACAGTGTAACAAATAAGACCTAAATATTTGTGCCAACCTATCTACTAATAGCATTAATTTATTTTTAAACTATTTCCAATACCTATATTTGGAAAACACAAAAATTTAAAGTAGTTGAACAAAACTGTCAGTGGTTAACTACAATATATGTGTGTGCGTACGTGTGTTATGTTTATATAAGTATCATACAATACAATTGGAATATACAACTTTGAATTACATGTATCAAATCTAGAATTTATTTAAAGCTCTATCTTTGCTTCCAACACCGCAAACCTTCTTCTTCAATTTTCGCTTAGATCCCTTCTCTAGCACTACAAGAAAAATGAATTTTTATAACGCTAATAGATAGCGCTTCATTTCATTGTGTTATTGCATTTTTTAATTTGTTTGATTTAGTGAATAAATTGCACGTGTGACGCCTTTTATTTTCATGGCCGCCCATTCCCCAAATTACCTTCCTAATATATGCCCTAGCTTCAAGAATGTCCTCCCTCTCTGCCTCCTCCTTATGCTCATCCACCTGTCAACGGTTCGGAATTATATTCCTCTATGAACGGAACATAAGGAATGACGCATCCATGCGAAGTCTGCTGTCGATTCTAGGCGAAGTCCGCAGTCGATCGCAGACAGGGTTCCCGTCATTCCAGGCGAAGTCTGCAATCGATCAGAGAGGTCTTTCAGCCTGGTTCGTTAAGCTCGATTTCCAATCTCCTTAGCACATCGCAGTTGAAAGCGTTATTCTCTGTCTTGCTCCTTGATGCTGTACTTGGTAGGTAATGTTGAGTAAGGTCTTTCTACCGAGTTCAATCTTATTACATTTTTTATTATCGAATAATCCTCTATTGCTTTCAGAACATAAATGATATATTGCAGTCACCAAACCATAGTAAGCAATGTCTCTATTTTGAATTTAGGATTTAAAATTATCATAAATGTCTTTTGTTTCCTCTAATAATTTGAGTTGGCTATGTGATATCCAGGAAGTTACATCTAATATTGGCATGGCAGGCTAACTAATAGAATATAATATATTTGTGTTTAATAAATTAAGGTTTTGATAGCATGTACTCTAATAACACACTAAGTTTGTGCGAGCAGTGCAAGTTTTACACAATTTGTAGTAAAGTTAAACTGTAAATACTACTATTAGACTAGATAATGGATGTTCAAATTAACCATTGCTTACATCCAGATATTGTGCGGTTGACATGTTATCCTTCTTACAATACGCACACTACACCAGAAAAGGCCTTTTGTAGCGTTGAAAAAACGCTACCAAAATTTTTAGTAGCGTTTCGATAAACGTTGTGATACGACATGCAACTAAAAGTCTGAAACATTTTGTAACGTTGTTGAAAACGCTACCAAAACTTGACCTATTGTAGGGTTTTAGAAACGCTACAAAAAGTTTCAGACTTTTAGTAGCATGTCGTATCGTAGTGTTTACTAAAACGCTACTAAAAGTTTTGGTAGCGTTTTTTCAACGCTTCAAAAGTCATATCGCATCTATTTACATTTATTTTAGTAGCGTTTTTAAAATGCTACTAAAGGTTATTAACTGTTTTGTAGCATACTGTACACGCTACTATTTCATGTTAATGGCTTGTACCATTTTCAACCATCGCTCACATAGTAGTCGTATTACAACTAGCAGTCAATTACATAATCGTCATATTCAAACAATCAATCAATCACATAATTATCGTATTTAAACAATTAAAAAAAACATGTTAATCACATAGTTAAATATAATATCCATAACCATTTCGATAATAGTTTTTTGACAAACCGAGTAAATTCACATAAAATCCACAACCATTCATAGACAAGTTTACACAACATGTACTAACAAAATGTTATAGTATATATAACAATTAAAGACATGTTCATTACTTGATTACCCACAATTCTTTGCTGGAGTTGGTCTTTACTCCTAAAAAGCTAATTACTTGTTGAAAAGTTTAACAATCAACAAATGATTATGAAACTGTTACATATTTAAAGTATATCAAACATCCTTAGTTGAACTTTTCTTAAATTTAAATAATTTTAATAAAACTTAGTTAAATTTTTATAAAACTTGGTTAATTTTTGAAATAAACTTATTTAATTTTTAAAAACTTATTTACGTAGTTAAATTCTAATAAAACTTAATTAATTTATATTAATTTATTTAATTTTTATAAAATGTAGTTAAATTATATAACTCTTAGTTAATTTTTAAATTTTGGTTAATTTTTATAAAAATTAGTTAAATTTTTATAAAGCTTGGTTAACTTATTTATAAATTTATTTATATTAACTCAATTTTATAAATTTTCTCAATTAGTAAAACTTAAATGTAATGACTTATATTTTAATTAACTTAAACTTATAAATTATCTCAAACTTAAATTTTATAACTTGGTTAACTTTTATAAATTATTTCAAACTTATGAATTTTTCATAAACTTAGTTAATTTATTATTATTATTATTACTACTACTATTATTATAAACTTGTTAGTTTTATAATACTTCGTTAATTTTTATATAAAACTTAGTTGATTTATTCAAATCATTATTTATTATTATCATTATTAAACTTATAAATTATCTCAATTGCTCAAACTTAAAATATCATAACTTATATTTTAATTAACTTAAACTAGCATAAAAGGGAATAACATGCTAGATCTTAAAACTAGCATAAGCAATAGATACATGTCTTTAGATATAGATTGCAAGAATAGATTGCATAGAACTGAAAACTAGCATAAGCGATGGATACATGTCTTTAGATATAAAAAGATAGAGAAACGGACCTGGTATGTATGGAAATTTTGGAGTCATAAAAGGGAATAGCATGCTAGAAGATATAACTCAAACAAACAGCTTGCTTTATACTTTTATACACAACAGGCAAGTAACCTGAAGCTAACATTGATATTCCACCCACTCCCTGTGAAAAATAGATAGTTTTAAACAAACATGAAGAAATAAAATTAGCAAATTCAAAACAAACTAGAATTTAGCAAATTCAAAACAATGACAGCAACGAACATGAATGGTAAACAAGTATAGTCCCTAAGGAATGAACTTCTCAACTTCTGATATAATATTGAGTTGATATATATATATTTGGTTCTTCCTGTAAGTTTTAATAAGTTGAAATAGCATAATTCATTTTCAGATTTCATAGTAAAGCAAGGAATGAAAATAAATACCTGGCTGTAAAGTTCTTTTAGAAACATGAATTATCATCTTCACTTGGTAGATGCTGAAAAGTTTTCTTGATCAAAAATAATACCCTGTGGCACTTTGAGGGCAATCTGGTCTTTTTCCCAACCAGCTATATTTAGTTGCTCAATAAATTTAGAAAACCCTTCTAATTTTGGAAGGCTCTCCTCAAGCCAATTCAAGACTTGATCTTCGTTATTATTCGGATGCTCATTAAGCCAATGCACATGCCATAAGCTTTTCAACACTGACATGCTTGTAGCACCTACCTGAATATAAATATATATATAAACTGAAGATGGTTAGTAAACTTACAACTGCAATAGCAATCAGTTTTGTCTAATCAACCTTGAAAGTGACAAAGTATTCGGTTGTTTCTAATCCATTTTGGTTTGGGAAAAGATTGTACTTCTGCTTTGCATAGACCTCAACTAGCGCCTTCAATTGTTAAAGTATCGAACATGAAAATTTCAATCATAACCTTGTATTCTTAATCATATTTTAAAAAGTATTACCATATGGATGGAGCATTCACTAGGAATCATTTTATTCATGGATACAACAAAGGTAACTCGAGGGTGCATGAATCTTTCCCATGTCAATATGTTTTCATTTTTGTTACACTCAACATAACCTGAATTGACACAAAAAATTTGTCAATACTTTGTAAACATAATTTACCTTAAAAAATGAAGTGACACACCTGTAACCACATTATACAACACATGTGATTTCACAAGCACTCGGGCACGCTATAGATTTATCTGGCAAATGGGAAAATAAAGGGGTTGAGAGTAAATACTCAGATAGTAGCCTCCCTGAATGCTTTGTATGATGTCAATTTTATGTTATTATTTAAAATAGCAACAAAATTCAGGTTTCTGACTAAAGCGAGTGACATTTTTAAATTATTGTCTCACATAGCAATAAAATTTAGGTTTCTGACTACAGCAAACTTGTTAACTTACCGAGCGAAATCTAAGAACTGAGAGGGACTGATAGCATAACCAAAGATGAACAATCCGTACACCTAACCATGTATATACTAGTATATCATAAGATGATTGCATACCAGATATATCCTACATATACATGATATGGAGAGAAAAAAGTTTTTAAATGTTATAAATAAAATTGTTATACCAAACGAATTTTAAATTTTTTCAAAAAAAAAGGAGTAGACCTTCACGAAAAATGTACCATTATGGAAAAGAACTATGGAAAGTAAAAAAACAAGATCATGTTTAATTGTGGCAAGTAAAAAAAATTAAACGAGTAAAAGAACTATGGAAAAAAACATATTGCAACTGTAAACGATTGTAGAGATATACCTAAATGATTTCTTAGGTGCTCTCGAGTAGTTGGTATGAATTAACATTTGAATGTACATACACTCTAAATTTCTAACCACTTGTAGATACCGGTGAAGGTTTCCAAGAACAGTACTACACACTGTAGTGCCAATGGTCTGTATTCACCAACCAAAGCTACATGGTTACTGCATTTATGTTACATTTAGATGATCATAATTCGATTTAGTATATAGTCGGAGGATGTAAATTAAGCCAGACATTAGCCTATATGATACTTGTTATAGAAAAACCATCATAGAATCATAGCGGTTCCAATAGCAGTGAATATAAGATTTATTGTGTCCGCCATTTGATTGCTTCTGACCATAGTTTTAACAAAGTAATTGTCTGCCATTTGATTGCTTCTGACCGCAGTTTTAACATGGTGTTAGTAGACGAAGCCTATTTATTTATAAACTAATGGAAAACCGATCACCATTTTATAATTTTATTTATATTAACTCAAACTTATAAATTATCTCAATTGCTAAAACATAAAATGTCATAATTTATATTTTAATCAACTTAAACTTATAAATTATCTCAGACTTAAACTTTATTAACTTAGTTAATTGCTATAGTTATCTCAAACTTACAAATTTTCCGTAAACTTAGTTAATTTATTATTATCATTGTAAAGGTAGTTAATCTATTATTATTATATGTAGATATATAGGTTATCTAACAGTAAGTTCTCCAAGTTCAAAACATACCATCATATGGAGTATCTGGGACCCTACATACACTCTCCCTGACGTCGCTAGCTATTACTCTCTGCATCACATAGGCCGATTGCTATATTTAAACAAATGGTGTGAAACATGCATGAAGTGACCAACCTGAGAATAAAGCTTGTAGCTTTCTGTGGTACTTGGAAAATCAAAATCAACAGTCTGCAAAGATAAATGGATTAAACTGACTAGACATCATCATAGCACTGGTGAGATAAATTATCATGAGGATTATAGGCAATTTGAGAAACATAAAACTGTAACAAATGCATAAGAAACGTATGTTTAAACAATCTTGGTAGATGTGAAGCATTTAACTGAAACACGTAAACATGCTCAAAAAAGCAAACAATACACTTAGAAGTTTCATGGTGTAAGAAATTTTATGAGTATTTTGGTTTTTCAATTTTCAGATGTCTTGCCAACAAGGACCCGCTATTCATAAGATTCAATGCAAAAAGTCATTATCATCCTGCTAACTATATTTAATCTCGTGTGTCACTCAATAAGAAGATAAAATATTACGATCAAAGAATATCAATTACCATTTAACAATAGCTTATAGTAACATGATTCTGCAACTAATTAAGTTCAAATACTAGTCTGTTACACACAAAAATTCAAGAATGTACAGAACACTATTCCATTAAGTAATTTAAAATTGTAGTTTAGTGCAAATTGGCATTAAAAACAAAAGCATAAGGTCAATTCAACAGCTTGATGGTGACTGGGAAAAGTTGATTGTTGAAACTAATCCAATGACTGTACAAGGAAGCTAACCTAATCTATTGACCATTCACATTATACACAAAGGCTACCTGAAATTCTCCAGGGTGTACTTATTTCCTTTTGAAGGAGCTTGGTTTCATCTAGGAAAGAAGGTAATTTTAGCTAATTGCTCAAATAAATGATAAATAATATAAACATAAGCATGATTTTGTCTAGGAGATGCATCGTAGTGAGTATATAGAAGATGCAGTGTCCATCATCGATGCCTCATACGAACGGTGGTGATCGCTCTCCAGGTCATAATCCATCAATGGACGGTGCTTGAGCTCCCATGGTCGTACACAAATTCCGGTATCTCAAGCTCCTTTCTCTTCATGTGTTCCCACAGAAACTCTAGCCTGTTCACATACCTCAGTTTCCCATACAATCTGCAGTGCACCATAAATAATTATTTTAAAATTAAAAGATTAATTAATATATGATATACAATGGATATACATGAATGAATAGGGTCTCCTACCAAGGCTACCATCATAATTCATATTCCTCTATTTATTAATCAAATGAATAATTTAAATGGTAGATATAAGGTGAATGAACATGAATCCATAACAAATGGGATACAAAATCTGCTTTCTAAACAGTGGCCTTCTTGTAACCATTATTAAAAGTGTTTGACAAAGGCATTCTTTTGATTAGAAAATAGTAAATAAGATAATATTGATGGATGATCTAAAATCATGTTTGACCCAGTAAAGAAAATAGGTCCCAAATACTCCATATAGTGGTTAGGAAATGAAATGAAGAATTGCCTATATATCTACATAACAGCTAGTCTATGCATATATAGATAAAATTATCCATGTTGTATTTCTATCATATATTAGTAAAAGGACATAGCAACTCATACATATTTGTTATTGCATGGCAACATAACTGTTTAATTTTGGTGATACAAAATCACAAATAGAAGGAAACAAATATGCAAAAAGGAAAGTAATCGCATGTGTTCATTATGGAAATGCATAAAATTATTGGATTACATTTGAATGAGATGACAATGAAATATATGCATACGCACGTTATGGAATAATATATATGCAAAATGATATGCATATTATTTCTTTCTTCGTAATCACATTGCTTTGAGATTATTTTCTTCCATTTTTGGAATGAGTGAATTACTTGTTATGTTTGCATGATTTGTTACCATTGTAATTTGCCTCCATTATCTTCTTACCATATCTTGGTAATTTGATCGATGACTCACATGAATTTACATTGGTTATAAATTGAGGGTAGACTTAATTGTAAATCTATCCTGGCATTCAGCCAGCGATCTCCAGATAGAGTGTCTCTTCTTGTTATCCCTAATTTAGGGCTTTGATATGTAAACTCTTATCTTGTAATCTCTTGTAACCCTCTCATGTGTAAATCTCTCTCCTTTTGGACTGGACGTACACTACCTTGATGGTAGTGGAATCAGTATAAATATTATGTGTCTCGTTCTTCTTTATAGTTATTTGCTATTTATTTGGAGTAATAAAATAATTGCTGCTAGTTTAAAGTGATGTTCAAATTGGCAAATATAGATCCTGTTTATTGTTTTTCCGCATTTGTGCAATTTTTGCACAACAATAACTACTACCACTGACCTGAACTTTAACAAAAGCCTCAAGCACTCAGTCTTATCATTAGGCTAAATATCCTGTGCCTCGATCACATTAACTCCGAGATACCAAAGCTTAGGGGACACATAGACCTTGGACCTGATACTATAAATGACTTCTCCCTGCACTGAAGTTGCATCTGCATTCCATGCTTCCGGAAATGCTTCATCTGCCTGAGTTCCCATTCAAACAGCAAACATTATCTCCCCTTTGAACTTCCTGTCTCCATGCCTGTCCTCCAGTCTGTACCATTGCGAAGCCAATGGGCTGTCTGATGGAACCCACATAGGCACTTCGTGTAGATCGAAGGGCACTTTGCCTATGTAGTCGTTCCTTGAAACTGTTTCTTTGTCTTTTACACACACTTCCAGGGTTGATGATTGTATTCTGTCTTTTGAGAAGGCAAACACCTTGTTTCATCAATTTTAAGTATTTTTTAGTTAATTTCCTTAATAGGTTATAAACTATACATAAAGAAAGGTAAACTTCTATATATAAACCAATTTTTTTTAAAAAAAAACTGTTGCAATCGTACAAATTTATTGCAGAAATAGAGCTGACTTTCTACCGATCTGAAATTGTATTTGAACACTTAAAAATGCGCAAGTTCAATTTTAAAAATTATACTCAAGCGTTTTAGATAAGGCACAAGTTCAATTTCAGTTTCAAAGATATTTACATTTTTATTTAATAAGAGAACGAGTGAACGGATGTGTGTTGTAAGTGCAAAGGTTTAGGTAGACATAACACTTTTATTTCAAGTTGTTTTGTTGGTTTATCGGTGTCAAATTGGTAGTAAAATTCTATTGATGGATAGTCAGAAAGGAGACAGTGGTGAAGATTGCAAATCGATGGTAAGATTCCATTGATGGATGTGGGTATTTTCGAAATTTCAAAAAGACACCATGTAAATCATGTTCATTGAATTTTCTTTATTAATAGTATATTTATAAAACTTAGTTAACTTAGTTAATTTATGATTATTATAAGGTGATGTATGTTACAATATATTTGATATATCTACATATGTGCAAGCTTATTATTTGTTATTTTAACAAAACATACGCTTATGTTTCCATTTCATGATGAATCTAAAAACCATTAATTGCTTTGTAGGCATGCTAGTGATGGCAACGTGGATGATGATGGCAAGTCTGATCGCCATTGATGTTGTAACATTTGAATTCTAATTTATTGTGTGAAACTTTTCCAAAGTTGTAGAACCCTTTTACATATTGCCTGTGTTCTGGAAACAATTTCCTTGTGCATTTTCTTAAGGGATTAAATGTGTTTTTAGCTGTTGTTTCTAAATATTGTATGTAGCAATTTGGGTTTAATGGTTTTCAAGCGACTGTTATATGTATGACTTCATACTTCAGATTTATAGGTGTAACCAACTATATTAAGAATTCCAAAGATTGATTCAGTCTAATACTTATTGATGGCCTTTTTAATGGCAGTTCATTTTTATTCTTTCCTATTATTTGTTGAAGTAAGCCAACTACTAAATTAACATTTGTCTTTGTTCTAGTTGTGTCCCTTCATTTTTATTTTTATTTTTCCATTGATGGCAGTCTATTAGTGACTCAGAACATGCCATATGGAGAAAACATGTAAAATGTTAGCTTACTTTTCTCTTGCAAGAAGTCTTTTAGCTGAAAAAAATATTATTATAAGGCTTCCAATGACAGCTTATAACAGAATCCTACATTATGACTTGCTCTTTCTCTAAAATTATTACAGGCATTTTTGCAATTTACATACTTTATGTTTTGTTTACCGCCAATAGACACACACATATGAACATTAAGAAAAAGTGAATGAAGTTAACCATACATCATGTGTAAACATGTATTTTACTATATGTTAAGATAAATTTTGATTTACTTGTTTTTTATGTAAACACAATTATGTTTCCTAACCATTTAGGGTTAACTGTAAAATCCCATAACTCGCTAGCCATACTTGTCATCGAATTCCCAAATATCCATTGATTGTAATCAACTATTAGCTTGTCACAAGCTTTACTTTCCATGTTATATATTTGAGGCTCAAAATTATAGGGTTTATCAGGCTTTCCCATTTCAATTGCGCAAAATATAACCACAAAAACTGTTGATGTACAAGTACTCACCCTACAGGAATACCACAAAACTTGCTATGTATATTTCAATTGTAGTGTACCGGAATAGCTTACTTTACTTGTGTGGTGTATATGGATGAATTAAACCACTATGAATTGTTGTATATTTTAATCTATGTAGTTTACTTCACAATTTACCAGCATGATAAATTGCAACATGATACAATGGATGAATGATACAAAGTGATAGCAATGATTGTGCCAGACAACAGTGCAGATCCGGATGATTTTGTCATAGTAATTATAAAAAAACAAAAAACTACACATGTCATAATTTTTGAACACGACAAAAATATACCTGCAAGTTAGCCCATCCCTTTGCGATGTCTTATTCATCATCATCAACCTCTCCAACATACATGACTCTCCCTCTTCTTCACCGGGTAACAAAAGGTTCTTGCAACATACAAAAACTATGCATGTCATAATATGGTGCAGAGTTTTGTGTAAGAAAGCATAGAAATACAAGCTTCTACGGATAACTTCTGTTCACAATAAAGAGATTACCTTTTGTACCATAGTACATTTCTGTGTGTCTTCAAATGATTTGGAAGCTTTAATAATTTGATCTTTCCACATAGTCTAGAAAAAGAACAACAAAGCCAAACAACATACTCTTAAATAATTAGGGAGTGGTAATAATATAAGCCATATAAGCCGCATATATATCATGACAAAATAATTGCACTTAAATAGCGATTAGTGTGACAATTTTATGAATACTATTTAAATATTTATGTTATAAAAAACCATGGCTGCTTGAATGTTATAGAATACCTGTCCATGAGCGAGACAACATAAGAATATATGCATTGTCCTTTGCCAATTCACATGTTTCTTTCAATAATTCAGACATTAAAGGAAATATTACAAAATTGCATGCTTCTTTTAGCTTTAATGCATAGGCCAAATTATTTATATCCTCTGATGTACATGCAAAATGATAAAATTCAAGTACCTGAAAAACTATACGAAAAATGCCTTATTTCATAATAATAAGGAAAAGAAAACCGAACTAGGATGAATAGCAAAAAACTCACTTTGTATATCTCGGTATTGGATTTGCACTCCTGTTTTGAAAAACACTCCACTGCCTTAACATCGTGGTTTGTCACCATTTCAAAATTTTAACTTCCAATGCATCATTTTGATCAAAGTCGCTAATAATATTTTCTTAATAAGATAGAGCATCCTTACTGAATTTTGAAACTTCCTTAATTTCAGCAAAATTTCTGATAGTTTACAGGCCATTTGATCTACATAACCAAAATAAACACACACACAATTTAAATTAAATTTATTACTAGAAAACGAATGACATGATTTTCCATATTTCTTAAAATTTAACAGTTAAGTTAGACTCCCAGCATAAATTGATTCATTAGACGTAGTTTGAGATTAATCACCTATAAATATTATCGTGTTCCATTACTGGCAGATTAAACCATAGGTGATATTAGTATATAAAAGGATAAACTAATATATTGGGCTACTTGATCTGTCTGTTATAATTTGCACAACTGAGTTGCACCATTATTATCAGCCATCATAACCTGACAACCTATCAATTCTACAAAAACTAAACTTTAAACTTGCATTTGATTGTGCAATAATTTGACCCAGCTTTCCATTCATAAAAATAATTTAGAATCGTTTTTATAGTTTTTTTAAACTCTATGACAAGCAAGTATATGTTTAAAATTCATGTATTCTTCTCTTTCAAAGAAGCAATTTTGGTATATCATATATTGATTTTCCTTTACCTTATCATATTAAGATATAATTTCTAAATTTACAATTGAAGTTTGAAGTCATTAAGAACGGATCTTTAGTGCTATGGGAAGCAACCAAATTATGGCATCGGTCATTCACAAGTATAGTGAAAATTATCCACTTATCCATGTACCAAGTAAAACATGTTTGCAATACCAATGAAAAAAGATGAATGTGTTCCAAGTATAAAGTTGTTCATAAACTAGATGTCAAAACTGCAAACATTTAAGAAAAAAAAGATAGCATAACATGGTTTTACTGAATACTGGTTAGCTAACAATTAATTTAAATTAATCCAGAATATAGTGTTGACAAACTAATACCCCTGAAGGTCGGTATATGGTAATGTTTATTAACCAGTGAATTGTATTAAACCTACAGAATAACAATAGTGCCTCAACTGTAACTCGATATCTGATTAAACCAAATTCATGGAAGAATGGATGTAGTTCCTTCACAAATTGAATGTATCCGCCATTTAAATGTGATAAAGCCATAATGTTGTCTTGGTCTCCAAGGCCTTAAGGAATTCTAGGATCCATCTAAATATCGAAGGTTGTACAAACAAATTTGATGATTCATTAACTGAAATTAATGCAACAAACTATATAGGATTGAATGTGAAATACATAATATCAAATTAAACCATGTTCTATACATATTTTCATTATAATAACATAAATAATCATACACTAAGTTGTGATAATTTCTTTGAAATTACTCCCTGCTAAGATTAACATACTTGGTCATCTGAATTCCACAAACAAAAACTTGGAAAATTATACAACAAATAAATAAATCTTTAGCAAATAAATATATGAACTAAAATGCAGAACTTTGCTCAACACCATAAAAAGTTAGCTTTAATAAAAAAATAATCATCTAACCAATTTTAGTTAGGTAATCTCCTCAGCTTCCGAGTCCTTCAAAGAAATCCTAAGTCGACTAAACCTACGATTAGCGCTTGTTTTACTGATAAAACTCAATCGATTTGATCGTGAATTTGAGACTGACTGCGATGGTAGAAATGAAGCGATCGAAGCTCAAACTGAAGACAACACCTTATCCATTTTCTGATTCGTAGAATGAGTTGGTAAATTATAATTTTGTTGGCTTAATACAAAATTAAGTCTTAGAAGAAAGCCACTATGGAGAAATCCATATTGGTGAAGAGTAGCATGCAGAAATCTTCGATCGATGGAGAGGATTAGCGTATCGGAGAGGATTCGATCGACTGTTAAGCGGAGTAGCATGTTAGAGAGGATTGGATCGACTGTGAAGAGGACAAGGGGAAAAATGAAGTAGACAATGACAATGAGGAATTAGGACAAGTGAGTTTTCAAAGTGCGGAAAAATGAAGAAGCCAAAACTAAAATTAAAAATAAAAGTAACTACTGTTTTAGATTTTAGTAAAGGCGGGGTGAGCGGTAACTTTTGGCGCTGATGAAATTAGAATGTAAAATTGCTAATAGTTGCACTTATGTTTGAACGTTGCTAATAAGTGCAACTAAAAGCATAATTTCTTGTAGTGGAAAATTGGATTTTGATAAACAGTGTAGTACAATAAACTAATGTCAGATTTAAAAAGTTGAGCAGTTTAATCATTATTTTGTGGATGGTGAGTGATTATAGCCCAAATGACGAAAAAAATCAAAGATATCCTTAAAGTTCTTTCATCTTGTCGCTGCTCAAGCTCATTAAAGTTTGTTCAATTTAATGCTTTTACTAATATAGTGTAGATTATGGGTAACATCGGGCCGTTTGAAGTTGATTTTACTTTTCCTCTACTAAAAGGTATTGTTTTGACCGACTGCTTTTCAGTTCCTATTGAATTTTCCAGCTTTCACTTTTTTTCCTATCTTGCACACCAATAAAATATCAGGACTGTTAACCATAACTTGTAAAAACTATGTATTAGCCAAAAACCTTTTATCAAATATTTGGAAGCTGCTTGAGAATTGACGAAATACCAATACAAAAGCTCTGCTGCTATTTGTGTATAATTTTCCTTTTCCCATTTTTAAATCTCTAAACCAAAGCTTGAACATCAAACAGTAATTATATTCCTGATAAAAATCATGATATGGTCACGCATGATATTAGCATTGATAAAAGTAATGTTAGCAGTAGTAGTAATACTCCTACCATAATCCAGTGTTCCATTAAGTAATTAATTCACATCTTATTATAAGTTCTTTATTTAGAACTTAAGTTGGATTCTTGGGCCATTGCAAGAAAAGGATGATGTTTTGCAGGTTGTAAAAAGTCAATATCATGTGAAGATAACGCCCGATAAGAAACTAATTCACTTCTTATTATAATAGCCATTGCAGGATTCTTATTATAAGCTATTCCTTTTTTCATGAATTGTATCTTGATTTCTTTCTCTAAGGGCAACTCCAGTAGTGCAATTACACGCTGAATCGGAGCCTAAAAAATCTCCAGTCGTAGAGTTAAGGCTGAATATTCAGCTTAACGTTCAGGATCCGATTACGAATCCTGAACTGGGCTTGGACGCCCATTAAATGGGCGCCCAAGCCCACCCTCCCCTCCAACACCCCTCCCGGCTACATCCCCCTCTACATTCGAATTCCAACGGCTCCGAACAGTCATATTTTGACCCCAACGGCTATAAACGGTCATATTTCAAATTACAACGGCTATAAACGGTCATATTTATGATTTCACTACATATACCGGGAGATTATTCAGATTGTAATACACACATCTCTTCTTCTATTACAATTATATTCTCAATTCGTTAATATTGAAAGCATGTCTCATCCATTTCAATCATATACCGAAGCGATGAATATGGATAGCTGGGATTTAGATTCTCAATCCTTTCAAAATGTTCATTCCCTTACCGCCCCCCCTCTATCGTTTCATTCTTCGGCTCCATGGTCTGGCGATGAAGATAAGGATTTGTGTTGTATTTATTGTCATTTTTCTAACGACTCGGTAAAGGGGAACGACCAAAGTGGAGAGGCGTTTTGGGCAAAAGTCATGAGTGCGTACAATAAAAAACATGTTGAAAAGACGAGGTCAATGTCTGCAATCACTGATCGTTTTGGGAAGATTAATCGACAAACACAATTTTACGAGTCGCAGATCCACAAAATAAGAACAGCAAATCCAAGTGGAATGGGTGGCGAAGCTGACTTGGTAGCATTTTGTAAAATTTGATTTTTAATTTACATTCATCTCTGATCACTTTGTGAATATATGATTTTGTGTTTCTGTTTTTGTAGAAGAGAATGGCAAACGATCAATTCTTGAAATTATTTCCAAGAGAAAATGGTACAAAGAAACCACACTACTATCAGTTTGCAAACTGCTATGACTTGCTTGTTAGTCAGCAAAAATGGAACTCAAACACCGCAAAAAGCTTAAGAGATGTCCAGACGAAGTCGAAGGGGAAGAAATAAACAAGTAGATCTAATTACAATTCTAGCCCAGGCAATTCTTCTCATATGGACTCAAATGAATGCCCAGATAACGAAGACGAAGAAGCAGTTCCCGCATTTGATGAAGACGCTAGACCGATGGGGCAACGAGCAGCTAAGAAGAAAATTGATGTTCAATCTCAAATCGATTCTCGTTTAGCCCTAATGCATGAAAAAGATGCGAGAGAAAATGCAGAACGTCAAAAAGGTAGTGCAGAAAAGCTTGCCGTGTTAAAAGAATTGACTCAGATTGAGAAGGGCCGGTTTGAGCTAGAGCGGCAACGCCAAGAGACCTTAGTAATGGAAAAGGATGTCACCGGAATGGACCCAATTACAATGCAATATTGGATGGAGTACAAACAACGCATTGTTGAGAGTCGATCTGGAACAAAACATATGTAGTTGACGTAATAATGTGATATTTCTAGTTAATGTAGTTTCAATATCCATGTACCTTCAGTTCATATATGTAATCAACTGCCCATGATCAGTTTTACATTATTCAATGGTATATCATTTTTTCGATGCATTATGTAGATATCAATATAGATTTAATTCATCAAACATAAATGATATTACAAACGTTAAAATTGAAGCATTATACACTTCGTTATAGGGAAAAAAAGAGGCAAACATATGTAATTAAACAAAGCACCACCATCTTCAACTACTGATTCCCATGAGAATTCCAAATATGCTCCATTAAATCCCTTTGGAGTCTATTATGAATAGCTGCATTACGATATAATTCATGATGATCGTTATGAATTGCGTATTGTCCTTCATTTCGTAACGTGGTTGTGCGAAACAATTCGGGGGGTTGTCTTGCCCCCTCATACTCGAAATCGGGATAATCCATACCGCGTTCATCTTCAATGATCATGTTATGCAGAATTATACAACAGAACATAATTGTAGCCATTTTTGATCTCTTCCATAATCTACATGGATTGCTAACCATTGCAAACCTTGCTTGAAGGACCCCAAATGCCCTTTCTACGTCCTTCCTTTGTCCTTCCTGCATCGCAGCAAAGTGTTTCTGTTTTGCCGTCATTGGGTTCGCAAATGTCTTTACTATCGTACTCCATTTGGGATAAATTCCATATCCTAAATAGTATCCATGCTCATATGTGTTCTGACCAAGAGTAAATGATACGGGAGTTGACTTACCTTGCGCCAAACCATTAAACAAATGAGATCATTCGACAACGTTTAAGTCATTAAGAGAACCTGGCATTCCAAAGAAAGCATGCCAAATCCACAAATCATGTGAGGCAACTGCTTCTAAGATGATAGTTGGTTTTTTTTCTTTGCCGTTATATGCTCCGTGAAAAGCTTTTGGACAGTTCTTCCACTCCCAATGCATACAATCTAGACTTCCAAGCATTCCAGGCCAGCCCTTGCTTTCATGCATTTCACGCAAGCGCGTTACATCTGCCTCGTTTGGAGAACGAAGATATTCCGTCCCATAAATGTCCACAACTGATTGACAGAAGTGATCTAGGTTTTTCAATGCTGTACTCTCTGCAATACGATATGCATCGTCAAGGGCATCAGCGGGTGTACCGTATGCTAACATCCTCAAAGCTGCGGTCATCTTTTGATGCCCACTCAAACCTTGTTTTTTTGCAGCGTCCTGCTTAAAAAAAAATATTTGTTATTCTGCTGAATACTTTTAAGAATTCTTATAAATAATGGACGACTCATTCTGAATCGTTGTCTAAACATCTCTGGACCGTAAGTTGGATCACGGGCAAAGTAATCTTGCATAAGTGTTTTGTGAAATGCTTGCTGGTTACGGTTGATATATTTCCGACCCACAACGGAACCACCATGTTTTCCAGAAGTTGATCCGTATGCTTCACGGTATATCTCCATCAGTTCCTCCTCCTCTTGTTGCTGCGCTAACGCGCACGCTTCTTCTTTAGAGTCACTGTCGTATAGTAATACAGCTTTTAGTAAATTTCCAGACATTGTTTGATATTTGAGGATAGTTGTTTGATATTTGAATGTTTTGTTAGAGAAAATTGTGGTGAACAAGTATGACATCCATATGGTTATATATATATGACTAATTCTTGAGTGGAGAGAAGGTGTGTCAGTGTGCGGTCAAATCACATACCGTAGCCACGTTCATTTGCCGGTCAAGATTCTCTGCTTTGTTGAGTGAAGAGAAGGTGTGTCAGTGTGCGGTCAAATCACGTACTGTAGCCACGTTCATTTGCCGGTCATAGATTCTCTGCTTTGTTGAGTGGAGAGAAGGTGTGTCAGTGTGCGGTCAAATCACGTACTGCTCAAGAGGTCAGGAATATCCATTATATAAATTCACAAATCGTTATATATTTAAATCATTTACAAACCTAACATTATTCAAACTACATTGTCAAACATGACATTTACGCCTCATGAATTGAAGTTGCTTATGCAGTACTACATTCAAACCGATGAGATGTGCGATAATCAGGAGTCAATGGTAATTAATTTTTAGGACACTCTGGCTGAACTCTACAACAACGACATGGGCTCTCAAGTCAGACGTACTGCTCAAGAGGTCAGGACTGCATACAGAAACTTTACTAGGGCATGCACGCGTTACACAAAGATAATTAACGAGGTAATATTGGAAAATGTGTTTGAGACTACACGTTCGTCTTATGACGGTCGATACAATTTAAAATATGGCACGCCCTTCATTGCCCATGATGCGTACTTCATACATCAGAACTGGCTAGAAAGATTTGGATGGCCTTAAGATAACATTATTGCTAGTTGGTTATGTAACGTTCGTTAATGTGTCGAGAGCTATCTTAATTGTCTTCTCAAATGATAATTTCTGTTGTTGATGTCAAAGCTAATGCCTATGTGCAATGTTTGTTGCTGTCATTTCTGATGGTGCGGTATAATTCACAGTATACACAGACATATAGAATGCACAATATAAATCCAAGAAAGTGAAAGTATATAAACATAAAGAACACACCGTACACTCAAACAATGACATAAGTACATAAGCTATAGGAGCTGCAACATAAAATAAAACGTCTACTGCATATAAACTAAAAGGTATAAAACTAAAGGGATGCAATGTCGTCGTCGTCAGCATCATCACCATCATCATCATCATCTTCGTCATCGTCATCGTTATCATCCCCGTCGTCGTCGTCAGCATCATCATCTCCGTCATCGTCGTCAGCATCATCACCATCATCATCATCATCTCCGTCATTCCCATCATCCCTTTCGTCCTCGTCTTCCCCACCGTCCTCATCTAAACCACCAGCATCATGCCCACTGGGACCAGCATCACCTCCGCCCTGTGATCCGAAAGGCTCATATACAACAAGTCTAGCTGATAGCTGATCAATCTGCGCCTCTAGCATATGTGTATGATGCATGTACATATCATGTATGGTGTGTGTATGTGCAAGAGTCATATCGCGAAACACACCAAATGAAACTCTGGTTTGGTCCAATCTAGCAGCATACTACATAAAGATGACATTTGACATAGTAAGAAACCAAGCATAAAATAAAGGAAAAATGGCAATAAACAACAAACGTACCTCATACGGAGGATATAACCCGACTGAAGGCACACCAGGATAGTCGGGGTGATCTGGAAGGACTACAGGCTGCTCAATCAAAGTACCTGTCACGTCATATGCTCTAAAAGTAGTATCAGGCTCCAACTGCATGGGAGTCTGGGAGAACTGTGACGGAATCAGGTCAAATGAAACCTGCGGTACCTGAACTCTACCGGCTGCCAGATGAGGTCCAATATGATCAGAGTTGACCCCACGAACATAATCTGGTACGATGTATCTGCGGGGTGCTACTCTAGCCCAATAAGCATCGTAATCCCCATCGATGAAGAAAGTACTACTATCCACCCATCCAGCCAGTCGTAGAGTAGCTATGTACTGATCGCCGATCACTCTATGTCTACCAAACATGTCCTCACAAGATAAAGGATCATATGGTATACGGCGATCACCCGTAATCTGATAAGCACATCTCTCTCCCAAATACCACATAGGCATAAATGCAGGTGTATGCAAAGCAACCCTCCGTGTAGATAGTGAATACGCAACCATCAAGGGATGGTCGTCCACCAAAATACCTGCATCTGCTAGATGAGTCCAATGTGAGGCCCAAGGTGTCCGAATTATGTTACCTACACTACGCATATCAAGCTGTGACCTAGCCTCCATCAAGTCATGCCATACACCTAAGGGGACATGATGTACGTACTGCATAGTCTCCCATCGTCTCATCCTAGGGAAGTAATGCTCAGCAGCCTGACTAGCCGTGTCCTGCATGCGGGGATGCATGTTTGCCGTGTACTCGTAGTACCATAACGGCAAAATATACCAAAAAGCATACATCTGCTTGACGTCGCCAAGCGCAAATGAATCTAGAGCGATATAAAGGGTGCCTAATATCGCCGTGCCCCAGTCAATAGTATGTAGCTGGTCTAATCTGACTAGAGAAGCTAAATAGCCTAGTCTAACCGTACCTTTTTGGTTCGAAAAAAAGGTCGAACCAAACAGGTACAACAGAAATGCTCTAGTAACCCCATCCATCATATCGGCTCTACCTATATAACTGGTGATGTACTGCTGCAGGTACATCAACTTAACAGAACCACTACTGACGCAGGCAACATCTATCAGTGGTAAAAAACAGTAAACAGATTGGGCGACTCGTATAAATCATCAAATGGAAAAGGTCGAAGACCATGTCGTCCAATCTCAATCCCAGTAAACATGTAGAAATCAACTGGGGTGATACCAAGCTCAAAATCTGAAAAATGAAACGTATGCGTGGTGGGCCACCACCTCTCAGCTAATGCCTGAATGAGAGGTCGATTAAAGGACTGAACAGGCCTAATCAACAAAAATGATCCAAAAGGGCTGGCCTGTAGCCTCTCAATAATAGGACCGAGAAGATAGTCATAAAACTGGGTAATGCACTTAGCCCAACTACCCCGACAGTGAATGTAATGGTCCTATAGATAATTTATGAATTAACAATTTTTGATACAGTAAGGGTTATTTAATATGAGTATGTACTGTACATATTAAAATAACAAGTTATATTAGTTTGCAATTTATACCTGTATGGTCGTCAAAGCGGTTTCGGCTCTATGCCGATAACCATCTGGCAGCTCTGTAAAACACGTAGATCGTCTGGTGAAACTCCAGGTGGTGGCGGAACGTGTAATGGTCCAGCTTGCTCCGCTGGATGTCTCTGAACCGTTCTTCGGGCGATTTTGATTGGACGGGCGGCATTTTGTTTAAATTTTCAAATTTTAAAAAAAATGTAAAACAAAAATAATGGGAGTGGAGGGAGGGGGTGGGAGGCGGCGCCCATTTTATGGGTGCCTTTGCTCAGGCGCTTATAAAATGGGCGCCTGATGATCAGGCGCCCATTAAATGGGCGCCTGGCCACTGGGGCCCCAACCCAAATTACGGGATTCAGCCCGTAATCTACTGGAGTTGCCCTAACGTTTATCTATCTACATCAACTAATTTGGGATGAGAGAAACACGGCACTTAGATCAACTAATTTGTGATATTTAGGATTTGCTGAAAAAACAATGCATAATGTTTTCTTTACCGTCTGAAACTTGCCATAATATAATGTTAGTAAATAATCACACATTGTAAATTATAGTGTTTGGAAGCTCTAACAAAAGAAACTCAAAATAAGCAACTAGATATGAAGAGCGCAAAAATTGCCATCCATTTAGGAATATGAACAACCATTCTGATTAATGCAAAAACTTACGATTTTCCTAAAGGCACATTCTCATCCTATGTTTTATTTTTTAATTCATTGGAAGTTGGAGGAAGTTTATTCTCTTTCATATTTGTATGAATAAATGCATAATGTGTTCTTCATCATGGCCATTTCGATCTTAGTGTTAAATGAATTGATTTGAATATATGTATATGCTATAGGCCTTCAAACAAATCAAGTATTAACTTTTCTTTGTGGGTATAAATAATAAGTGTTGACAAATGCAAATGGCTAGTTGCTTATTCATATCATTGAGATATCCCTAATGTATGCTTAGAAATAATTTTCAGCTTGGTAGAGAAGGATCAACATTATATTATTTAACAGTTGATGTGAGGACTAAGAACTAAACAGACAAACCTAGTCATGTATGTTGTACTCCATATATTTTTAAAAATTTTCCAAAGCTAGGATGATTTGTATATATGACTATTTGAAACCTGCTTTGCTCATAGCAAAAGATAATAGACGTTCCTGCCTCGATTTAGGGTAGGATTTTTGCAACTAGAACCAAAGGTAGCACTTTAAAACTACTCATTCAGATGACAGCTGGGTTAGACATCCAGAAAATGGAATTATGTACTCATTTGATACAACAAAGTGCATGTTTTCCTCTGGAAATCACTCTGAGAAGCTTTGCATTCCAAATCTTGATTGTACAGAGGAGATTGTTATTGACTTATTTGTAGGAACTGGTTATTTAACTCTTCAATTTCTTATTGTTAGTAACCATCAACCACAAAAATTTCCATTTTTAATTTATCTATTCTATAATATATTTGTTTTCATGATATACATGCAATAATGCAGGACAAATGCAAAACAAGTTTACACATGTGAATGGATTAATCCTCATGCAATCAAGTCTCTTCGATACAGTGTTGATCCCAGAAGTGTGACAGATAGATGTATCATACTTGACGGGGATAATCGTGTTATAGTTCCTAAAGTAATGTTCCTCTGTCCATGATAATTCTTATTACACCACTACTTAAATGCTAATATTACCGCTTAAATGTAGTTCATTATCTCATGTCCATGATAATTCTTATAAAATAGAAATAAATTCAGATCATATATTGGATTATAGTGTGCATACTGCAAATATTACACTTAAGAAATACCATTTTACACTAAAAGATGTAAAACATTAACTGGGATAAGTCTACTTCAGTATTGAGTTTAATTCAGACATAAAGATGCTCTGCCTATCTGCATACATAATTCTCATTTGATTTGAAACATATAGTGTTGTACCCGATACTGTTTTTTGTTTGGGCCTTGGGCCTTGTAACTTTTTATCACATAAAAAAAACATATAGTAAATACTCATATGTAGATGGATATATTACTTTGTTACTCCCACATGAAGATTAACATTTTCTTTGTACTATGAGAGCTGTAATTATGTAAATTTGATGTTTTTGATCCTTAAACTACGTAGAAATTTACAAAATATCCAATCAAGGTCAACAAAAAGAAACAAAAAGAATAGGGTTATGTTAACTTAGTTCGTAATGTAGCTGATCCAGTTTTATCTACATTCATTCTTTATATCACACTGCAGTATGTTGTACTCCATTTATATCTCTGTATTGAATAATGTACAATTTTTTATGTTATAGATACTTTCATTTCTTATGCAGTTGTAGAGAATATTCTTTAATTGGATAATAACTTTGTTCTCATTTTGAGATGTGCTTTATTTTAATTATTTTAACCAAAAATCTAAGCATAAGATTATATCTTTTGTATAAATTAAGTGGATAATTATATAAACGTCAGTTTTGTTGTTGTGAGTAGAGCGGGATGTTGAAATCTACATTTAGAATAATGGATTGGAAAAAAGGATGTTTAGAATATGGAATTATGGTAAAAGGATTGTGCAACTAGAATTTTGTGTGGATCGATCTGGTCCTACAATGGTTATTTTTTTTTTCTAAAACTGTTTGTTGATGAAAACTGGAAGATTGGTTCTAGTTGTGTCTTGATGTACATTGACATGATCTCTGGCATATTTGTGTGATAACTTACATTTGAAATCTGACATTGCAGATGAGAATCCACTAGCATTTGTTTTGTATTCTCTGCAGCGTTCATTGCTTGATGTCCCAGAGGTATGTCTAAACTAATTTATTAATGCTCTCCTATTAGCTGAATGTTTCTCAACCAATTCTTTGTTTATTACAGTGGACAACATGCAGTTGGTTTCTAGAACAACTTGAAGGATACATACCTCAAGAGCTTTATCATGCTACATTAGACAAATTTTGAGGATTGCTAAGTAAAATTTCATATAAAATTAAATAACCAGAAGCAGATGACCTCTAACAAAAATTTAGGTGCTTCTATTAAAATCTACGCATATTTTTTTTTGAGTTAAATTCCCTTGGCAAAACTTGACTAAATTAGTCTTCTTCAAATAAAGTGCTGCTAAAATAACTTATTTGATTATATGTCCTTTGTAGCTCAAGATTAGTTGGGAATAATCTGAATGCTAGAAATAGTAACCAAAAAGCCGATCGTTAAAAACTGAGCAGAAGTCGACTAAATGACCAGTTTGTAGAGTGGGAAAAAGCACTCGGTAAGCTCACATTTAACATGACCAGAAAGATTTTTTTTTCTTTGGCATATATCAACTAAACTTGCTATTGCTAATCTATTTGTAGACCCTGAATCGTCCAAAGAATTACAAAGCAACCATTCCTATAGACACTACTGATATGTTAATGGACTTCACTTTTCAATTGAGACAACTGAAAATAGAACATTCATTCTTATTCCAAGAATCCCATGAGGTACCATAAATTCCAAGAAATAGGTTTTTGAACTAGCATTAAATTGTATAGTAAGTTTACTTTTGAAAGAGCTCAAGATGTAACTGATTGGTCACAAAAATTCAATTCATTTTACAAGTTTAAATATCTATATCTAGGCGCATCAAGGTGGTAAATGCAAAACACTAAAATCCCATCTATATAGTTTATCTACTTTTACCATGACGTGTAAACAATTCTCAATTGAGCTTAGATGAGTTTTGACCACGGTATTTGATGGTTTGATATGTTAAATTTGTCATGATTCTAAGTCTACAATTTTCGTCTAGCTGCTGTATAGATCAGAACAAATAGTATGATTTTGATTCTTAAATCAATGTGTTGGATGATGTTTAGTAGCTATTTTTGTTACAACCGAGTAACCACATTTTCCTTCATTTTATTTTGCCACTGTATTGAATGCACGCTTTTCAAGTGGATCCTGCAAATGTCAGGTCGCTTAGCAATAAGAATAAAATTTCTAGGTTTATATAATAATAATAAATATATTTAGCTAAGTTTTATAAAAAATTAACTAAATTTATATAATAATAATAATAATAAATTAACTAAGACTATAAAAATTAACTTTGTGTATTAAGTTATATAATATATAAATAAGCTTATAAAAATAACTAAGTTGATAGTAACAATAATAATTTAACTAATGTTTATAAAAATTAACTAAGTTTATAATACTAATTATAATAATAAAATAATAATTAATTAAGTTTATAAAAATAACTAATTTTTTTATATAATAATACAATAATAATTACTAATGTTTATGAAAATTAGCTAATTTTATAATAATAACAACAACAACAACAATCATAAATAATAATAATAATAAATTAACCATAAGTTTTATAGGAACTAACTTAGCTTATAATATTAATGATACTAATAATAATAACAATAAATTATAAAATATTAACTAAGTTAATTAATGTTTATAAAAATTAACTAAATTTATATATATAATAACACAATAATAATTACTAACGTTTATGAAAATTAACTAATTTTGTAATAATAATACTAACAACAACCATAAATAACAATAAATTAACTATAAGTTTTTTAAAAAAACTAACTAAGTTTATAGTAATAATGATACTAACAACAATAATGATAAATTATAAAATATTAACTAAGCTAACTAAGTTTTATAAAAATTAACTTATATAATAATAATAATTAACTAAGTTTATAAGAATTAACTAAATTTATATAATAACAACAATTAACTAAGTTTATAAGAATTAACTAAATTTATGTAATAATACAATAATAATAACTAATGTTTATGAAGATTAACTAATTTTACTACTACTACAACAACGACGAAACAGTAATAAATTAATTATAAGTTCTATAAAAACTAACTAAGTTTATAATATTAATAATAATAAATTATAAAATATGAACCAAGTTGACTAAGTTTTATAAAAATTAACTAAATTATATAATAATTATAATAATAATAAAAATAAAATTATAAAAATTAACTTCGTTTATTATGTTATATAAAAATTAAATAAGCTTATAAAAATTAACTAAGTTGATAATAATAATAATAATTTAACTAATGTGTATGAAAATTAACTAAGTTTATGATAATAATACTTTATTTTGTATTTATAAAGTGTATCCTATCTTTGGTTTATATGATTCATAGTGTTTCTTTAGCACATGCTGGATGATAGCATGTTGTTATTATTTACGGTGTACACAAAATATATTGTATTGTTTTACCCATGGACTGGGTTAGTCATCGTTCTTTGAGAATTTTTATACAAATTTTGAACTAGATGGTGTTTCTTTTTATTAGGTTTTTATTTCGATGTTCTCTTTTAAACAAATAGGATAGTATATTAATCATATTAATTGTCATACCTTGTTTAGTCTATAGCACCGTGTAAACTTAACTTTTTTGTTATATGGTATTGAGTACAACTATATTTCAATGGGTTAGTTAAAATTCAGTGCTCTTTCTCCTTTAGTTCAACTGATGTAATATTTATAAAATTAAATTATGGTGATCTAGTTTTACATGGAATGATTATACAACACACATTATGTGTATTTTGCAGGTGATAAAACCATCTTACTATGGTTTGGAGGATGCTGAAGGTGAGACTGTAAATTCATATCTATCTAGGTATTATAATAATAGTACATTATCAATTATCGTAATTTTTTCACCCTCTTTTAATGTGCTCATAAGGAATATCCAAAATGTTTTTATACATTATTTATTATTTAGGCTGGTGCAAACCGCATTAGAAGATCTAGAGGATAGCAGATGCATCAAAATGACTGAAAATTCTGTGGAGTCGATGATGTTAGGGTCTGACATCTCTATGTTTTGGTTTTTGTGGTTTAAATTATGAGATATTATATGTATGAATATTTTGTATGTTTAGTATAACGTGTTACATCTCTATGTTTATTATCTTATATGATTCTTGCATTATTTAAATGATTTTATATTTTTTTTTGGCAAAGCCAGCCTGTTTTTATAGTGGACAGTCCACAATTTATTAAACCAAAACCAATTACAAAGATAAAAGGCTACAAAGCAAGAACAGATACAACATTATAACCTGACAAATAAAACAGCGACACATCACTGCAAAATTTTGAAAAAAAGAGCGGAAATCGGAGAGGAAGATTACAAGAATCTGCGCGAATTCCTTTCCTCCCAAATCACCGCTACAGTAAGCTTGAGAAATCAGAGAAGACGAGTGGAAGAAACACTTTTCCATCTGGTTTGTTGAAAGATACGAACCCATTGGAGGCTATAATCTCTGAACGGAGGCCGCTCATGAATATGAAGAAGAACACGTTTCCAAAGACGGTAGGAAAATAGGCAATTGAAAAACAAGTGTCCAACATTTTCAGAAGCACGATTACAAAGAATGCACACTGAGTGATTGATAACTTGCCTTTTGACAAGATTATCCTAAGTATGAAGAGCATTCATCCGGCATTTCCAGAGAAGGAGGTTGTGCTTATGTATCGATCCAGTCTTCCATATACGAGCATGCCAAGGAAAAGGTGAAGTGTGATACTGTTGAATTATAGCTTTGTAAACCAATGAAGTACTATGATGCTTGTCATTCCATTTAAGCCCCGATTGATCCTCCATCTTAAATGAAGCAGCAATAGAGGACCAGAGGTTGTTCAACGTGGGAGAACACACTTGAGGCAAAAGGAGCTCCTCATTAACAATAAAGGCATTAGCATTAGCATTTTGAGGTATACCAGAGTTAATAATGAGGCTATATTCAATCGAGTGGGCAAGAATCATACCTGGAGCACACCAGGGGGAATACCAAAAGGAATTGTTAGTGCTGCATTTCACCATAGGCAGGTAATGACTTCTATTCTTCATAAGTATTTTCCAAAGGAAGCTAGCTTCTTTATTAATATCCATAGTCCAGTAGTTGCCACCTTTAAGGTTGTACTTGTTGTGCAGAAATTGCACAAATGCGGAAAAACAATAAACAGGATCTAGATTTGCCAATTTGAACATCACTTAATCTAGCAGCAATTATTCTATACTCCAAATAAATAGTAGATAACTATAAAAAAAAAAGACACACAATATTTATACTGGTTCCACTATCATCTAGATAGTGTACGTCCAGTCCAAAGAAGAGAGATTTTATTACACTTGAGAGAATTACAAGAGATTACAAGATAAGAGTTTAAATACCAAAGCCCCAATTAGGGATAACAAAAAAAGAGACACTCTATCTGGAGATCACTGGCTGAATAACCAGGATGGGTTTACAATAAAGTCTACCCTCAATATATAGCCAATATAAATTCATGTGAGTCATCAATCAAATTACCAAAATATGGTAAGAAGATAATGGAGGCAAATTACAACGGTAACAAATCACGCAAACATAGCAAGTAATTCACTCGTTCCAAAGATGGAAGAAAATAATCCCAAACCAATGCGATTACGAAGAAAGAAATAATATGCATATCTTTTGCATATATATTATTCCATAACATGCGCATGCATAAATTTCCTTGCCATCTCATTCAAATGCAATCCAATTATTAATGCATTTCCATAATGAACAAACGTGATTACTTTCCCTTTTGCATATTTGTTTCCTTCTATTTGTGATTTTGTATCACCAAAATTTAACACTCCACCTTGATGTAAAATCACATATTTCCAACACTCCACCTCGAGTCAAATTCTCTTTTCAACATAAAACTCTTAAAATCAAACTCCACCTTCAACCAAAATCTCTTAACGAGATGGATACCAAAAATGAATACTTACCCAATGGGTTCCAGCAAGGCCACCCCCCATCACACCTTGCTAACGAGCTCAGACTATGTCCCCGCCCACCAACAAAATGTTGCAAATATCCAAAATCAAAAGAAGGTAGATATCAAAATAATCTCAAAGCCACCAAGGCCAAAAAATTCTCTCAATCACCAATCAAATACAGAGCTAGAAAACAAAAAGCCAACAGACATAACAAGGCTGATCCAAATCTCTGTATACAAGACAAATCTCTCTCCTTCCACATACCTTATCTGCCAAACAACAAATTTCCCATGGAAATCAACATAAGACTCTCACATCAACATCGAGCCATAAAGCAGATACAAGTTCCCAAATCCAGATGTCTCTTCAACACAGTAAACTCCTTATCATCAAATTTCCAAGACTGGAACACTCTTCTCTCTCAACATAATCTCCTCCACTCCATATTGTACAAAATCTCCTTTTTCCATCCAAATGAGTAATAGCATAATCACCACCAGATCTACCGCTCTTTCTAGAAGCCATTGATGCACAAATCTGAACAAATCGCCTAGCTCCGATACCAATCTAT
This sequence comes from Allium fistulosum, assembly GCA_030737815.1. NCBI lineage: Eukaryota > Viridiplantae > Streptophyta > Magnoliopsida > Asparagales > Amaryllidaceae > Allium > Allium fistulosum. The sequence goes on from CM060902.1 coordinate 977,456,873, forward strand.
TGTGCGAAAATTTCAATTGATTTGCACTAACTCCAAAAGCGCAGCGGAATGCTAAAGCATAGAAACAATCAAAACAAGGATCTAGCTTGTCGATTAATTATTCTTTATTTCACCGAAGAAAGAGAGTACAAAAGAGAGAGATTACAAAATTATTGGCAGTAGTGGAGAGACTAACATATAATTACAAATTGAATAATCAATTTATCCAAAGACTTGTTTACGCTTAAAACCCCTAATTGATTGGCTGTAGAAATTAGGGTTTACTGAAGAAGAGGATAATGGTGGATGTTCTCTCACATACTCACACACATATGAAGATGAACTTCCTTCATTTAAATAGGCATGAAAATGAAGGATGCTTGCAGATGAAGAAAATTAATTTCCAGATTATGTTTGAAACCTTCCCGAATATCCATGATTTGATTTCTATGTAAATGGATAATAATAATCTTGGTTTCCATAATTTTCCTTGTTTGAATCAATCTCCATCAGTAATATTTTATTTCCCCATATAACAAATTCTTTGACTAATTAATTGGTTAGCAATTAATTAGTTTCCTTTCTCTAAAAAATATCACATATATCCTTCCTCTTTATCTTTCCATATGTTGCCTAATTAATTGATTGACTGAATCAATTAATTATTTTCTTGTCTTCTTTGGAAAATATTTGAATCACATAAATTCAACACTCCACCTTGATTCAAATATAACAATCTCTCTGCATCACCACATCTCGACGAATTGTTGGGTCTACGTCAACTAGCTCAATGTGAACTAGTTTGGGCAATATTGCCCAAACAGAGCTTCCAAATCTTTCCCAAACACAAGAAAGATAGTATGCACATCAGCAAACAAAATGCATAGGAGAAAATACCAAAATTCTTCAACATATCCGATGTAGGAGATGAAACTGTAGATACAAATCTTTGAGAGACCAATGGAGATTTAACAGCGCGCTTCACCTTCTCCATTCCAAATTGAGTGAGGACATACTCAACATTATCTACTTTAATCTCCTCCATAAGAATTTTGCTAGACTTTCCTAAGTCAACATCAGCAGACTCACCAACAAGCTCCACAACATTCAAAGCATAAGATGAAGAATCATCGCTACAAATATGCTTACAAATAGGGCCAACTGAACCAAAAGGCCTTTCCAGCAAGTGAGCTCCACCTAGAGTCTGAACCTCTACAATCATCTCATCAACCATGGTATCATCGGAAATACCAATATCTCTCCGAATATGGAAACAATCTGATGACTCCAAATGTGTTTGGCAATTTTATGTCCTCTCAATGTCATCACTTGATAGAGGCTCCACCTTCAACAAAGACCTCTCATCAAATATCGCATGCCTGCTAGTCACAATTCTCCTAGTTGTTTTACACCACAACCTATACCTCTTCACTCCTTCTCTATAGCCTAACAAAATGTGCTTGCTTTCTCTAGGCTTCAACTTATCGTGTCTCTCATCTTCTAAATAAGCTGAACAACCAAACACTTTAAGGAATGAATAATCAATAGGCTCTCCTTTCCATATCTCTTCTGGGATCTTCATATCTATGGCAATAGAAGGTGTGCGGTTGATGAGAAATACTGCCATAGATATCGCTTCTGCCCAAAATCCCTCTTCTAGACCAGCAGTCATTCTCAAGCTCATAGCTCTCTCCCACAATATCCGACACATGCTCTCCGCCACTTCATAACAATGTGACTCAACAGAAATAGAAAAATCTCTAATTACATGCTCGGACGCACAATAGTTAGTGAATTCTTGTGACATAAATTCACTACTATTTCCAACTTTGAGAACCTTCAAATGCTTCCTCGATTGCTTCTCTACCAAGGTCTTCCTCTTACAAAATTGGGCAAATATTCCGTCTTTGGCCTTTAAGAAATAGACCCAAACCTTACGTGAGAAATCATCCACAAATAAGACGAAGTAACTGGCTCCACCAAAAGATGAAATTGGGGTGGGTCCCCACACATAAGAATGAACATACTCTAGAAACTCTGTAGCTCTAGGTCTTCCAACATCAAATGTGACATTCTTCTTATTTCCAAAAGAACAATCTCCACAAGAGCTAGGCTTCAACTGACAAACATCATCAATCAACCCACGCTTCTTTAATACTTCAAGACTCTCCTCATCAACATGACCTAAACGAAGATGCCATAACTGAGTAGAATCTAGAATACTAGAATCAGTAGAAACTACCGACTCTTCTAAGACCGTCTCTCCATAAAGCACATAAATATCATTAACTCGCACCCCTTTCATCACTACCAAGGAACCCTTCGCCACTCTCAAATTCTCTCCATCTATTATCATCCTCATACCAAGTCTACTCAAAGCTCCAAATGATAACAAACTTCTACGCAGCATCGGAACATGTCTAACATCCGTGATAGTCCTAACAACACCATCGTGCATCCTAAACCTCACACTTCCAACGCCCACAACATGACAAGATGTGTCATTCCCCATATGAACTGCTTCACCATCAATCTTCTTGTAACTGACAAAACAGCTCCTATCTGGCGTCATATGACAAGAGGCTCCAGAATCAATCACCCAACTATTATTCTCTAAAGGTGAAATACTGGCTGAAAATAATGATGTATTACTATCACTTCTATCCGCATCTGATCTAACTCCTGGCAAAACTGAAGCTTTCTTCTTCTCTCTCTTCTTTCTAAGAGCTGGACAATCCCGTATGAAATGTCCCTTCTTCTTACAATAATAGCAAGCATCCTTTTTAGGACCCATGAAATGAGGCCTATGCGTATCTCTTCTACCTCCAAGGTGCTTCTGGCTTTTATCTCTTTCTCTAAACGAATGAAGTTGTTGCTGAAGAACACCGTCATTAGTCTTCACCTTCCATGTCCCAAAAACTATTTTTCTAACAAATTTGGTGATGCCATAATTTTTCATACCACCACTAATAGAATTTTCCATTGATAACTAATCTAGAACAAGACAGCTAGCTCTGATACCAAACTGTTGTGCAGAAATTGCACAAATGCAGAAAAACAATAAACAGGATCTAGATTTGCCAATTTGAACATCACTTAATCTAGCAGCAATTATTCTATACTCCAAATAAATAGTAGATAACTATAAAAAAAAGAAGACACACAATATTTATACTGGTTCCACTATCATCTAGATAGTGTACGTCCAGTCCAAAGAAGAGAGATTTTATTACACTTGAGAGAATTACAAGAGATTACAAGATAAGAGTTTAAATACCAAAGCCCCAATTAGGGATAACAAAAAAAAGAGACACTCTATCTGGAGATCACTGGCTGAATAACCAGGATGGGTTTACAATAAAGTCTACCCTCAATATATAGCCAATATAAATTCATGTGAGTCATCAATCAAATTACCAAAATATGGTAAGAAGATAATGGAGGCAAATTACAACGGTAACAAATCACGCAAACATAGCAAGTAATTCACTCGTTCCAAAGATGGAAGAAAATAATCCCAAAGCAATGCGATTACGAAGAAAGAAATAATATGCATATCTTTTGCATATATATTATTCCATAACGTGCGCATGCATAAATTTCCTTGCCATCTCATTCAAATGCAATCCAATTATTAATGCATTTCCATAATGAACAAACGTGATTACTCTCCCTTTTGCATATTTGTTTCCTTCTATTTGTGATTTTGTATCACCAAAATTTAACAGTACTGTCTATTCCATACTTCCCACAACCCCATAGAATTACCAAGTAATCTGTTGACATGTTGTGAAGCAGTGGCAATGTTCCAAATTTTAAGATTAATGATACCTAAGCCCCCCTTATTAAAAGGGAAAATAATCTTCTTATATGCAATCGGTATGAGTTTAGTGGAGTAGATATTTCCATGCCACAGGAAATGATTAAAGGCCCTATTTATCATGTCAATAAGTTTAGTAGGGATGATGAAAAGCCTAAAATAGTAAGCACACGTAGAAGTAGCAATGCTTTTTAGGATCACAAGCCTGCCAGCTTGTGAGAGATTATTAGCATTATAATTATTTAGTCTAGTTGTTATTTTTTCAAATAAAGGAAGGCATTGCGCTTTAGTAATTCTGGACTTACACATAGGGGCACCAAGGTACATGGCATTCTGATCCATGACCTGCAGACCAGAAATCATTAAGAACCAGGAAACATTAGAACTGTGAAAAGAAACCATAATGCTTAAAAAGTGTTATAGTTATTTAATAGCGTTGAATAACCGCTATTAAATCTATCAATATTACATGCATTTAACATAAAAAAAACGTTATGGTATCATAATAAACGCTATGAAAAATAACGTATAACAGGTCCATAACCGCTATAACAGAACTTATCATAACATAGTATAAGCGCTACCGTTGCTAATGTTCTATAGCGGTTTATTAGTACTGTGAAAAGTCTGGCATCTACGTTAACATGTTAATGTACAACGTTTAGAATATGCTATTAACTTGTTTTACAGCGGATTATCAGTGCTATATTAGAAAGAAAGATAGCATATGATTTGCGCTATAATATGCAAACTTTTTATAGTTGCTTTAGCGCTATAAATTGTCCACTATTTTTTTAACATGTCGTTATACAATGTTTATCAAACCACTATCATAGGCTTTAATAGCGTTTTTCCTACGCTATCGTAGGGTCTTTTTGTTGTAATGTAGTTGTAAGATCTCTCTTATTTTTAATTTAGAAATTTAGGTTTGAGGTAGAAGTAGAGATTAGAAATTAATTTATGTTTACTTGGAGTTTTATTTTTGATTTGAGAATTGGATTAGGGCTACAGTGTAGATTTTGGCGGAGTCTGATTCCTGTAGTTGAAAACTGAGATTAGGGTTTAGATTAGGCTTGCTTATATAAGAATTGGAAAAAGTATTTAGTACACAAGATTAAACCAATCGTACATCTAAACCACTCATATATTACTTTAGATGCAAGCAACTAATCAGGGACGTTGAACTAGATACTTGAACCTAGACACTTTTCCCAAAACAATAGATTATATACATGTTTAAACTTTCTTTTTAGGTTAAATATATGTATATTTCTTTTATTCAATCAATTAATAAATCAGTTGATCGATCGATCGATCAATTAATCAATTTATACCTATATTAGTTTATGTCTCCCTAACCAATTTATAACTTTGTACACCTACATACATGTATTGTTAACCATTTAAGTACAAGTAAATACGTGTACACACACACACATATACACACGTACATCTCAACAACGACTAAGAAATTTACTTCTTTTCTTTTCAACACTTAATCGGTATTTATTTCAAATATGTTTTCTTTATTCTTCTTTAACCTTTAAATTTACAAAATAGGCACAAAACATAATATGCGCACTACCATAAACATTCCGTATCTTATTCATATGGTATCTGTTTCTAACAATTTATATATAAATTTGGGCTAGAAAAGTCCACTGGACCCAATGGAAAAATTAGATTCCCCAAATTCCTTTATTTATAGAAAATTTTCTATTTTGTCCTTTTGTGTAAAATTACGTTTTTGCCTTTTTTAATTTTATTTTTTATTCATTATTAAAATTTCCGGGGCGTTACAGACTCCCACGATAAGAAACCTACCCCAATTCATATTCTCGTCTTAGATTGTGGCCACTTCTCCATTTATTGTAATTCCAAAGAAGGTATGGCTGATGATTTTCAAGCAAAGAATTGGGTTTGTGAATGACGGGTTGGATGAAGCAATTTCGATAGTGAAATTTGTTGCATCTGATAAGGTTAGTTAAATTTTTTATTTACTCACCACTAAATTTTATTATCAATTTGATTACATTTTAGTCAATTTACTTGATTTTCCTCCGATTTTGATCAGACTTTGTTTAACTAATATGTATATTTCTTTTTATTCTCTTCCTCTTCTTATCAGCACAACTTTATAATGAATTTTAAGCAGTACAAATGTTCTTGCCGAACTATATTTTTCTTGGGGATCAGATGAGGCTACTAAGTATAGTTTATGTTTGTTTAATCATAACATAGCTTTTACCTTATTATAGTTTATGTTTGATTAAACTAAGGCCACTAATTACTTAGTTCTTCTTCTAGACCGTATTCAATAATACTATTCCCAGTTAGTCAAATTAACCACTCCACATTATAAATTTAATTTCAACATTTTGCGATTATACGATTATTGGAAGCCTGCTTGAAATAAGAAAAATATCGGTGTATTTCTCTAATCTTCTATGCTCATTCTCTCTCTTAAATGTATAAAGAGGCTAAGGCTAGGAAGAGGAGTATGAATGTACCAACTATATAATTAGCAATTCAGAAATATCCTATCTTTATCTATATTCATTTTTCCCTTGCCACCATTTCCTGTTAATTTTGAAGTTTAATTTTGTCTATGTATTTTCATGTGCATGCACCTAAGTTGTTTGAGTATTGAATTCTGAATTTTCTTTTAACTCGCATGTTCATTTGCATAATTTGTTCACTATATATGTGATAATTGGAATAGTCCATTTTCGTGAATTTGATTGATAAAGTCTAAACTGTATTATTCGGCCATCACAATGATTTATTAAGCTAAATTTTTTGATGTCCTATATCTTATTTTAATTTTTTAATAGTAGAAACTCTGGTTAACGATTCTATATGATTCATAATTATAGGTGTAGCTACCAGGAATCTATAATGTGGAAACACGATGATGAGAAAATATTTGTTGGAGAAATTTGAATTTGGTGAGGAAGAAGAGGCAAAAAAACATGTTCACACCATCACGCTTATGAGGTATCATTCCACATTAACATGTTTTCTTTATGTACTGGTAAATATGTGTTTACGTCTTTTAGATATTTGAATGTGGAATTAGATATAAGGTCTTTATGCCTACGGATCATTCTTAATTAACCAATACATTTACGATAATCAGTGTATATTTTGTTTTCATGTGACATATAAAAATCATTGCTAACTTAGTAGTGGTAACTTTGCACATTTTATAAAATTTCAAAGTAATGTATATTTAAAGCATATATGATCTATAACCGTTGTTAATATCTGATGAAGGTGGATATATGGATGTAAAAATAGCTCACACTACAATAGATCTTAAGATGCTTGCTAAATTAGATATAAGATCGTTTTATCATTTTTTGTGGAGTAGGTCCCTCCATTTGAGTGTCAGTATAACAGTATTTCAGGTTTATTGTAAGCATGTATATATAGCTAACATTTGGAAAAAAAAATTTGCCTATGAAAACAAGGGTACTTATGGTAGTTGCTATATAATCGTTTTAACTCAGCAATACAACATTTTTCAATCAAATCATTATAGCTTTGACTGTCGAGTTATGCTTATCACGTGTTAATAATAATAATTTATGATGCAAATAAATTAATAATTTCCTTGATTTATATATTATCGTTGTCATATTGGTTCAATTTTAAGAGGATTTATATCAGTGCGGGCATAGCTGTTATACCTTTGTAGACAAGAGTTGATTTTGAAATTTGATTACTTAGCTATCGCAGAATACCTTTTAAATTTAATTTTACTACGTATTTTGATCTAATTTATGCGAATAATTTGAATTCACTAATATATTTAGTAGTAAACAATTTGTGTAATATATTCAATAGGAGATAGCTCGCATTTACAAAATGTTTCCCTTATGGGAATTAATGTACTTACGGAGTTGCTAAATAATCATTTCAACTCTTTAATATAACAATTTGCAATCAAATCAATAAAATTTTGATTGTCAGGTTATACTTAATCATGTCCTAAATATAATAAATCATTGAAGCCAATTAAATTAATAATTGCCCTAATTTGTATATCATTGTTGTCATATTGGTTCAATCTTAAGAGGTTTTATATAAGTGTTGGCATAGTTGTTATATCTTTTGTAGAATAAAGTTGATTTTGAAATTTGATTACTTGGCTATCTCAAAAGGAAATATAATCCAATTTTACTAATTATTTTGATTTAATTTACATGTAACTTGAATTAACTAATATATTTAATAGTAGATAATTTGAGTAGTATTCAACAGTAAATAATTTGACTAATGTATAAAGTCATATTTACTTTTAAATATTGATTATTTGATTAGTAAAAATTGGTTTTTACATAGTTTGGAATTAGTTGCTATAGATTTTAGTCAAATTAATTTAGTCTACTTAGTCTACTGCTATTTAATCGAATTTCGCTGACCAATCTGACTTAAACTAGCAGTAATTATTGCTATTCTATAATAACTAAATTAATTACCAATTTGAGTAAATAATATATTTGGTAAGATATTAATGAATTTCAATTAGTATCAGTCGATACTCAATTGTTATATTTGACCTTTTGATCTTTCCATGACTATTTACTATACCTACTAAAAATGCCTTCAACTAATTTATAGCTAAGAGTTGATTATGTGATTAGTAAATTTTCTCATTAAATAATATTTTAATTTACTTTTAGTTAGAATTGATCGATCAAATTGATTTGCAGCTGAATATATATTAATCAAATTTTATCAAATATTTGTTTTCTTTCTTTCTTGGAAATAAGAATCTTAACTTATTGATGAAACTGAATCAAAAGGTGATGATTAGTAGTATAAATAAATCGAGGTAACTTTAATTTGTTTAAAATATTTGATATATTTTTTGTTTGGATGAAAAATATCATTTTTGTGCTCTCAATTTTTTGTTTTTTCTCATATTTCTAGAATGAACAGCATAGCTACGAAGCCGGAGTCTACGAAATTTTTGGGAAAGCTAGGGCTTTTAAATTAGAGCAGCAAGGTGATTTGAAAATGGAGAAAATTGAGAGTGATGAGAAAAGCGAAAAGAGGAAGGGAACATCGTGTTCAGATTCTTGGAAGTTTGCCAATGTATACTCATAATTTTGTTAGTATGTTGCTACACATGAGTTCGATTTCAGTTATCTGGTGTGGCATTTCACTTTTCATTCATTTCTCTAATTTTCTTCTTATAGTATAAGCTTAGAAATATTTGTATTATCTAATTTTCTAGTAATCTCTAAGTTCTATTACGAACGGAATCGTGATATTATTATCATATAACAATATTATGGGATTCTCAACATTTGGAATCACCCTCAACTCAGTTATAAATTTGTGCATTTATATTTATATATTTTTCTTTTATTATGGCACTATTAAAGAAGATGTACTTAGTCTTTTTTATTGAATCAGCCACCATCTTTCATTTGGAATATTTTCAACTTAAAGATTCTTAACATGAATATATTATTGACATATTATACTCAATATTACTTATGAAATTTGAGTCTGAATGCTCCTTTATAAGGAGTTCGTTGTTTTTGTAAATAATTCTCTAGTGTTTCATAAATACACGAGAATACCTCAAACAAACGTTTAGTGATATAATTTGAATTGGTTATTTGCTTTATGTATCAAATACACTAACAAATCACGATATCATAGGCAACATAACATGTATGATAATTCCTATTGCCAATACATAAGGAATCCTTCTTACATGTTCAGTATTGAACATTTTCATAAGGTGTCTTTGAATATCGTTTTGGGACGTTCCCAGTATCTTTTATACTTACTATAGAAGACATCACTCACAAATCAAATGTCGAGTATCAAAGCAACTAAGGTTGATTTTAACATAAGTACACCGTTGAAAAATCAGCAACGTGTTGTTTATTTATAGTTTAGAAATATCAATGTACCTTTTAACGTTCTTTCTTATGAACACACACTTCCTGTGAATTTTGATCAATAATCAAACTATTTGATATTTCTATCAAAACACTTGTTCAATTTTGATACTTTTCTAAATGATACTTTCGTATCTGTTCTCCGATCGTATCCGAAAATTCGCAAAATCAATAATGCTCTCGCTAACTTCGAGACACTTTGGTTATTATATGTAAATAGTTTACTCTAAATCATTATTTAGAACTTTCTATTTCAGCACACACGTACCAAAACATGAAGCCAGACTATGCGATAATTTTGTGAGTAAAATCCGAACCTATTTAAGCACATCGAATGTTGAATCTATTGCGTTAATTTCAATAATTGAAATTTATGGTCTTATATATATCAACTTGGCTCAATATATTCCAACTGCATTTGTCTTTCTCTTAAAGACATATTTGCGGCTAATGGATTAAGTCCCTTTAGACACAACTTTCAAAATCATATTTGGATAATGTACTTGAAATATATTTTGGATTTATGCATCATAACATATCGTAGAGTCGACTCTTAATGGTTCAATTGATTGCTTAGTATTATCTATTCTCGACATTGATAAGAAACTCATAGTTTCACTTCAATGTACAAGAATACTTATTAGACATTTTAATGTGTTGTGTTCATTGTGTTTCGATTAATTTCATTTCATCCCTTACAATAAATTTTACCATTGGATCATATCCAAATCCATTTTATACCAATAATTTCTTAAAGAAATTCCTTCACTACGAAGTTGGTATTTCTTGAAACAACAGTTATTTCTCAGTGTAATGGACCAGGTGTTCATAAAGATTTTTATAAATTGCTTTATATAAAACTGATTTTACACTAGTTCACAATATATTTATATTAACAATATAAATTAGTCATATAACGATGAAAGTTTCCAAAATTCTCTTGGGAAGATTCATATAAGATCCCTTTCATACAACTATTACGTGCAGCTTTTCAATTCGCACAACCTGCCAACTACTTGGCCTAGGAAATTTGGGATTTCTTATAAACTCTTATGTTATATGATTTTGTAAACCATTCTTTAGATGAAATTAATTTTAACCTTGTGTACTAATGGTTAACCCGCATTTTGGTAGGGCAGTACAAGGGCGGATTTAACCTAACGGACTTCATGATCATCAAGGCAGAAAGCTCAGAGAAATAGTTACACGGATTGGAGATCGATTATATTTGAAACTATGGACTATAGTTGAATGGATTTGGATGGACGACACTCAAAAAAATGGTTAAGTATGGAACTAGCACTCCCTCTAAGAGAGGGATTGGATCGGAATATTCACTTTACAAAAAGGGATCGGAATTGAGGGATCGGAATAAAGGGATCAGATTAAACAAGATGCACACAACACAACTCAACGATGATCGCTCCATAACTCAACAACCACAAAGCGGATTGAAGTGAAACTTTGGGAACAAGAAGAGGGGACACTAGAGAGTCTACCATAGGGATCGCAACCCCAAAGGAGCAACTTGGAGGGATCGGCCCCTATACCTATTCAGGGATCGATTTAGTTGAATTTGCAGTAATGATTGATTGATGTCTCAAAATCTACAAATGCTATCAACATGAAACTTGTAGTACAAGTATATTACAACATAATGAACATACCATAGGGATCGAAACCCCAAAGGAGCAACTTGGAGGGATCGACCCCTATCCCTATTTAGGGATTGGTTTAGTTGAATTTGCAGTAATGATCGATCAATATCTCAAGATCCGTAAGTGCGATTAACATGAAATTTGGAGAGCAAGAAGATAACATCATGAGGGATCCACCATAGAGATCGCACCCCATGATTCCTCCAAAATAGGGATTAGCATCAATCCCTATTATGGGCTCCGATGGGCCCAAAACTTTCTGATCAGGCTCGTCTTGGCTTTAGGGTTCCATATCCGGGTTTTAAGCGAGATATTTTCACATCTTCCCTTATAAACACAACGGGCATTGCATCGGCAAAGGGATCTTCTTTCTACTTCACTTCACCTTCTACCTAGGCTATATTCTGCCATTTTTATTCTCGGATTTCACGGATTTGTAATTGTAATCAGCAGTATAAACTAATAAAAGGAAAATCTTTGAAGTGGACGTAGGCCAGAGTTAGCCGAACCACTATAAATCCGTGTCTCTCTTTACTTGCTTTCTTATTGTTTTAATTCTTTTCTTCATTTATTTTTCTTGATATTTCTGTGATTGGATTAGATATTGGTGCTTTCACATAACTGGGTGTTGGTGGTCATTTTTTACACCAACATTTTGGTGCTTTCACTGAGAAAGCTAGCCCCCACGGATTTGGTCATTAGATTCAGAGTTTGGAAAAGATTTAGAGCTTAGATTTGGAGCAATGGTGAAATAATCAACAAGGAGAGTGCTACCGTGAAGGAGCCATCATAAATGGAGTCAGGAGGCTTCCTCGGGAGCTAGAACTAATCAAGCATTTATCTACATTACCGGGGATGAAATGGAAATGATGATGGATGCTATGCAGGAAAGGATACTGAAGAGATAGGAGGAAATGGTACTGAATCTACTCTGATATATTGGACAAGCTAGAGCGTAGATTCAAGAGAATAGAGTAGCAGGAGCTAATGACAACTTAGATCAAGGAGTTGAAGCAGCAGGAATCGCTGGAAATCAGAACTGGGAACATGGAGATGGAGCAATTGGACAAAGGAATGGAACAGAGCATCCGGGTGCAGTCCTCGACCATCTTAGAGGGATCCTCCCCGATCCCTCTAGAGGGATCGGCCTCAATCCCCAAAGGCTAGGGGCATGCCCCCAGGTCTAGTTGATCAAGATGCTGGAGGACCTACGATCGATCCCATGGAGCTTGGTGCGAATCGAAATTTGGATGCTCGTCCGAAGGAGTATGTTCCGGAATTCCCTCGTGGACTCGGGGGGCAGTTTCGAAATGATGATAGGAGACTATCGCTAGATGACAATGATAGGTTTGCAGAGATGATCAGGCGAGCTGCGCGTGGAGGATTGGTGAACATGGATCTGGAGGACGTAAATAGAAGTCCATTCACTTCTAATATCAGGAGTGCTAGGAATCCAATGTAGTTTAAACTACCAACACTGGAAGTATATGACGGAAAGTCGGACCCAACTATTCATATTATGAGATATATACGGCACATGGAAGTACTGGGGGCATCAGGAGAAGTCATGGCACGATGCTTTCCCCTATATTTAACGGATTTAGCTGCACTGTGGTTCAGGCAGTTCGAGAGCGGTTATATTGGCAAATGGACGGAATTGGTCGAAAGATTTATGAGGCAGTCAGGGTTCACATTTCGAGACCCAAAAATGTGATGAGTCTTACAACATTGAAACAAAGGACCAGAGAGTCTCTAAGGAGTTTTCTAACATGATTTAATGCCGCGGCAGCATCGGCGGATCGGCCAGATCCATCTATGGTTTTGATGGCAGCTGTATTAGGAATTGCCGATGGCACTGATTTCAAGGATTCATTGGATTGGGATCCACCAATGGATCATAGGGAGTTTTATCATGAAGCATAAAGGTTCCTGGGGCAGGAAGACACACAAACCGACAAACTGGTGGTGAATGCTGTGCAAAGCGGAGGATCATCAGGAGATGCAAAAAAGAATGATAAAGGCAAAAGAAAATTGGGTGATGGATATGATGGGACGAAAAGGCGATGGAAAGAGCGGGAGTCAAAGTTCTCCTCCTGCTTGGATTTGACAGAAAGCCCAAGAACGGATTTATCTGGACACTAGGGAGTAACTCCCTATCGGAAACCAGCAAGGAGGGATCACACGGAGCAGGAGCATATGTCTGGAAAGTACTGCATGTTCCATGAATTGAATGGTCACACTATGGAAGAATGCAGGCATTTAAAGGATATGATTGAGGAGCACGTTAGGAATGGTCGACTATCGCAGTACATGAGGAATCAGACAACGACGGTGGAACAGGAGCGACCACGGTCCGCATCGAATGGAAATAGGAATAGCCCTGGATCGGGGTCACAGATTGTCATCAATTGATCGTGATGGTAAGGGCCGAGTTCAGGACTTGGACTCCGATCATAATAATAATAATAATAATAATAATAATAATAATAAACTCTATAATAAGCGACTAAGTCACTTACACATGTACGGGATCGAGGACGGTCCTTAGGTATACTGTGAGACGATGATGAACCGTCGTGCTCGGAGAGACACCTTTTGGTTTTCTTGCTTTCTGGACTCTTGGTTGTACAAACTCTTATTGGTTAATTTGTTTTTGATCCATATTATTGTAATGAATAAAACTGGTTGTGGTTATTGTCTCGACCGAAGAGACGGGGCAATAACCGCAAGTTTTGAGTCCCTTCGTCGGAGAGCGACATGATGGAATCATACATGGATTAAGCCCTCGACCGAAGAGTCGAGGCCGGAGAAAGGAAGTCGGTACGGAATTGATCGTTTTTATATCCCCGGCCGGAGAATTGGGGACTGGAGTGCAAGAAGTAAGTCGCTTCGCTGGAGAGCGACATGATCAACTCACTTATCGATGTTCCCCCTTTCGTCGAAGAGCGGTTGGATAGGGTCCGGTAAGAGCCCGGATTGGCTACGATTGGCCTAGGAAGGCCAAGACATCGCTTAATGATCAGTGACACTGAACCAGAGTGCAAGAAGTAACGCCGCTTCGTCAGAGTGCGACATGATCGACTTACTTATCGTTGTTCCCTCTTTACCGAAGAGTGACAGGATGAGGTCCAGCAAGAGCCCGAAGAGGCTATAATCGGTACAGGAGGATCATGACATCGCTATATGCTCCAAAAGAGCCGGAGTGCAGGGGGTGAGTTGCTTCATCGAAGAGTGACAAGATTAGCTTACTCGTCGTTAAGTTTGGATTGAGCTTAGCATGGGTTCGAAGAGACCATCGATCGGTATGGAGAGACCATGAAGTCGAATAATGATCCAGAGAGATCGAGACTGGCTTACCGACATCCACGATTACAAACAGTTGTGGATTTGGATATTGACTTGGAGAGTTCATAGACTTGGATATCGGCCTGGAGAGGCCACGTGTTTGGCTAATGATCCGAAGAGATCAGGGCTTTGGACTTGGCAAATGATCTGGCGAGGTCGCGGATTTGGTTAACGACTTTGGATGTATATGGATTCGGCTAAGGATTTGGAATGGATTCGAAATTAGCTATCGACTCGGAACAGTCGCGGATTTCATTAATGGATTCTCGCATGGACACAGGACAACTCACGGTGATTTGGATTGGCAACGGATTGGATTCGAATTGGATAATATGGCTATCGATGGATTATGGACTTCGGATTTTGGATTTATGGAAATTCAAAACACACCTTCCTACTGCAAGGCATGTTTTGGGGGGCAAAGTGTTAGCCCACCTTTTGGCAGGGCAGTACATATGTGGATTTAACCCAACGGACTTTATGATCATCATGGCAGAAAGCCCGGAGAAATGGTTACTAGGTTTGGAGATCGATTATATTTGAAACTATGGACTATAGTTGAATGGATTCGAATGGATGACACTCAAAATAGGGGCTAAGTATTGAACTAGCACTCCTCTTAGGAGAGGGATCAGATTGGAATATTCACTTTACAAAAAGGGATCAGAATAGAGGTATTAGAATAAAGGGATTGGATTAAACAAGATGCACACAACACAACTCAACGATGATCGCTCCATAACTCGACAACCACAAAGCGGATTGAAGTGAAACTTTGGGAACAAGAATAAGGGACCTTATGGAGTCTACCCTAGGGATCGCAACCCCAAAGGAGCAACTTGGAGGGATCAGCCCCTATCTCTATATAGGGATCGACACCTATCCCTATTCAGGGATAGGTTTAGTTGAATTTGCAGTAATGACCGATCGATATCTCAAAATCTATAGATGCTATCAACATGAAACTTGGAGTACAAGCATATTACAACACAAGGAACATACCCTAGGGATCGGAACCCTAAAGGAGAAACTTAGAGGGATCAGCCCCTATCCCTATATAGGGATCGGCCCCTATCCCTATTCAGGGATCGGTTATCGATATCTCAAGATCTGTAAGTGCGATTGACATGAAATTTGGAGAGCAAGAAGATAACATCATGTGGGACCCACCATAGGGATCACATCCAATGATCCCTCCAAAATGAGGATCGGCATCGATCCCTATTATAGGCTCTGGTGGGCCCCAAACTTTCTGGGCAGGCTTGTCTTGGCTTCATGGTTCCAAATTTGGGTTTTGAGCGAGATATTTTCACATCTTCTCCTATAAATACAATGAGCATGGCAGCAACAAAAGGATCTTCTTTCTGCTTCACTTCACCTTCTACCTAGGCTATACTCTGCATTTTTATTCTTGGATTTCACAGATTCCTAACTGTAATCAGCAGTATAAACTAATAAAAGGAAAATCTTTGAAGTGCACGTAAGCCGGAGTTAACTGAACCACTATAATCTGTATCTCTTTTTTACTTTCTTTCTTATTGTTTAAATTATGTTCTTCATTTATTTTTCTTGATATTTCTGTGATTGGATTGGATATTGGTGCTTTCACATAACTGGGTGTTGGTGGCCATTTTTGGCGCCAACACTACTCTTAAGTACATAACCATATAGGAAGAAGTTAATCTCAACTTCACTCACAATTAATTGTACTTTGCAATAAAGTTTGATTACTCCTTATCCATACATCATTATGTATTATAGGGAGGAGCGTCTTTTGAGATTGAATTTTATTTATTTTTAGGTATGTTCAGAACCTTTTCCAATATACTCATCTATTCGATCAAATCGAATCATTTTATTGCACGTTATTTTATTTACTTTCGTTTCACATTCTATGATCTTATCATAGACATACTACATGTGTATCAAATACACATATCCATGTCGGTGATAAATCATCAATGAATATAACCAAGTATATGGAACTGATTTAGTATTAATAGACTTGCGATTGCATATATCAATATATATTAATCCGAAGAGTTCATCAACTCTTATGATGCTCCCACTAAATGGGTGCATAGTCCTTAATTGTTTGAGATATAATTAACAAGTATCATATGATTCATAATCATATTAAAAAAAAATCTCAAAACTATGACTTATTCTATAATTCCAAAATAATTGTAAATAATTTTATATACTTCAGTAGTTTCCACTACACCGCTTTTGTTACAAAAAGAAATACCACATTATAGTTTTATTTCATAATGAATATTCATAATATTCTCACTGAAATATAACTTATGTCTATTTTTCAATCGACGCCGAAAAATAGTCATTATTTATAAATAATGTTCAGTTTGTTTTTCAAAAACAATTTTCATAACCTGACGCAATCAATAAGTGTTATATGGCATGCCCCTACTATTTCCGCCATTACTATAATAGCGTACCAAATACGGAGGTCCATCATCCACTTAATACAGACTATTTATATCATATACTACAACAAGTTTACAGTGGAGAGTTCTTTGATCAAATATCTTGAACACATAGAAATAAATCTTATATAAAACAATTTTCTATACAAAATTACATTTCGGAGTAGAAATCATATTTCTTATTCCAGTGTTAAGTATCATATCATATCATTATTAATACAATTCTCATTTCTGATGTTTCTTTATGAAGCAGAAGTGACCATTCACTCTCTTCATCCCAACTGTACCTGAAATCATATTTACTCTTATATATTCGTTTTCCTTTCTAAATGGTCAAACCATTCAAAAGAAAACCATTATTATACCATCATAACGAACTTTTTGCAAAAGCGCACTCGATCATCCTTAACATTTAAGGACATCAAATATGATGCACTTTGCATAAAGCTGATCAAAATGACATTTCAACGACCGAGTTCCTAGATCCATCTTGTATTTTTGGTCTAGTGTTGCATTTAACACAATGCCATCTTTATTATAATCAATCAAATTGAATACTCGATCTCATAGTATGATTTATTTGTTCGCTTCGAATGAACTAGTTTCATCGAAGTATCCTACATTACAAACTATGACCGTTCACCATATGAAACTTATATTTGATAGTATATGGATCAAATATCTATAGTCTTGTATGGCTTTTGAGTTGGGAACTCATAGAATGCAGAACACAGTCTTGACCAAGTAAACACGTGAGCGACCAAATTACGAACGTATTAAGTAGTTGTAAAATTAGGTACTTGCATGGATGTCGAAACTTTCACATGCAATAAGCATTTATTAGTAAGTATATTTTATATTTCTATTTATCAATCTTCAATTCAATTTATTTGTATATCTTAATTGATAAATGTTTTATCAATCATTTTAAATGCACAAATTTATCAATGTTGATTATTATAACATTATATAGCATATAGCATATGTTCTTATAATATTAGAAAGGTTAAATGTTATAATTTTATTTTTCTAATAAGGTTCCCACTAATCTTTTATGTTTCTCCAAACCCAAAGCGAAACATAGAAGTCTTTTAACTTCACTATTGAGTTTCGTGTGCCTTAGGATTCTGACCTTGAGGAAAGCTCAACAAATCATAGGCCCGCATACGATGGATAACTCCTTATCAATTGTATCACATACAACTCCTAACCTATGGTTCCTTGTCTTAATCCCGCATTTACCCTGAGGAAGGCTCAACATGTAAAGTGGGACTATTCACTTGGACCTATCATTTCGCGATGGTCTAAGTATAACGCACATGCCTTGAGGAAAACACAACAAATATGTGCAGTTATCTTACCTCGTCTATTTAATATATTAACAGTACTACACATAACATCCCTAGCTTGAGGAAAGCTCAACAACTAAAGAGTATGCAAGTAATTTATTAATAAATAAATGATAGAGGACAATTTTATATTAAAGATTCATAATCTTCGATAGATTAAATCGAGTGATATTGACTTATGGAATAATGTATTTCTTATGAAATACCCTCGTGATTCAAGCATTGGACACATTTGAAATAATGAAATTATGGTATACATACTATACATATGTATTTATTTAATGTTCCACGTTTAATTTATACACTCATATTATATATGTTTCATTATTATATACAACTTTTATATTTTAATTAACTTATACAATAATCTTATATATAACATTATATTAAATAAACTTATTTAATTAATTAAATCTTTAATTAATTTTAGTTAATTAACACTTTAATTAATTTTATATTAGTATTCCAATTCAACTTTTACATTGGACATGTCTACTATAACCATTATAGAATATACTATAACCTTTATAGCATATACTATAACCTTTATAGTATAACACATATATCTTATTTATGTGTATTTTTATTTAATTAATTTAATTAATTAACCTTTTATCGATTTAATTTATTTAACTAAACAATTTTAGTTAAATTATATTAATTTCAAAAATTTATCTATATACATGCATGTATACATATGTCATATTAAACACTTTAATATAACATAAATCAATATATATAATACATGCATATATGTATTAATTTATTAATCTTATTAATAAATTTTAAATTTCAAAATTAGTATTTAAATATTTTCAAACATTTTGAAAATATCATTATATTTTCAAACATTTTAAAGACTTAAGTTGTTTTATAACTTTTATAATAAACATTTTATTTAAATTTAAAACCTTTAATTTCAATTTTCAAAACAATTATGAAAATTAGCCCAAGACTCAATTCAAATTGGGCCTTTATTATTAGGAGCAACCTTTGGGCTCACTTCACCTTTCAAGTCAGGCAGGTAACTAGGTAGGATAAGGTACTTGATTATCTAATTCGAATTCTAAACATTACCTTTCTGGACACCGTACTAAGTAGACAAGGTTAATTAGTCGGCCTTAACATGAAAAATTTAGACCGTATTGGCTATTGGGCTCCGATACCATTGTTGGAACTGAACCATCCTACAGCGGAGAAAAATAGCCAATTTCAAAAAATTCTTAATTTATAATAATCATATTTTATTAATTATGACATAGTTTTATAATTTAGTTAAGTGTGGAATGTGAAAGGGTATAAATATATCAAATACATTCATTTTAATTATATGTCAAAATAATTAAATAATGACAAGATGTAATCAATAATGACAAGATATGTATACATGTAGGTAAGAATAAGTTGAATAGTTATCATATAGGAGTTAAAAAGGGAGATAATTAAAGGATGACAAGGATGATTGATACAATTTCCCTTTTGATAGACTTAATTAATGCATCATATAAATGACAATCAATATGTATCGTAATATAAGAATATAAACAGTCAACAATAAACTGTACGTATGTATATGTCCAAATGATTAAATAATGACAAGGTGTAATTAATAGATGACAAGATATGTATACATGTAAGTAAGAATAAGTTGAATGGTTATCACATAAAATTTAAGAAGGAAAATAAATAAAGGATGACAAGGATGATTGATACAATTTCCCTTTTGATAGACTTAATTAATGTAGCATATAAATGACAATCAAACATATCATAATATAAGAATATAAATAATCAACAATAAATTGTATGCATATATTATTGCCTCATTTAAATAAAAGAAAAGAAACTATTTCATACTATGACAATTTGAAAATAGAAAATAAATTTTATATAAACACATACATGTAGATTTAATTACATATATATATATATATATTAGATTCAATCAAAACTTTCTAATAATAAAAATTAGATAGTTATTGCAATCAGTTTTAAAACTTTTATTTGTTGTCAAAATCCTTTAATTTGTATGTAAATATCTAATGCAATACAAGTGCAAATAATACACACACACAAATATATATATATATATTATATAAACATTCAAATCTAAAATTACACTTTGTTATGAGATATTAAAACTTAGTTCTACAGTTAAAATAATGTATTAATTCTATACAAATTTTTGTTAACTTTAAAATATAATTTAATGAGTCAACGTGAAGATGAAAAATTTCAGATCTAAAGAATTGGACTTTAAATTGAATGTTAAAAAACATAGATCTAAAAGTAAAACATTGTATTTCAACATATATATATATATATATATATATATAATTATAATTTAACAAAATAAAGAAAAACAATTAGTTAATTTGAACATGCAAACTTTCAGATCTAAAGGATTACACTTTAATTTGAATGTTTAAAACATATATCTACACTTAAATATTGTTTAAATCATAAACAAATATCAGTTTTGATTTATCAAAATAAAAAACCCAGTCTTATTATTCAACAAACAATTCAATCTTCATAAACAATTTTAATTAAACGAGACAATGATACACACATACAAATTATGATAATCAAAATTAATTTTCATCAAATATTGCATCAAAAATCATAATCTACATAGATGATTGTCACTAAAGCCTTAAAGCACATCTTGAAAAAAGCAATTCTCCTATTGAAACCTTTTCCAAATCAAAGGGGTGCTAATCCTTGAGATGATGACCTTCAACTGTCAAATAGTAATTGGATCATGAATTTGATTTGAGAGTTTTTTTGTTGGAGAGTGGATTAATTTTCCGCCATTAAAATGATGAAGAAGGGGGCTAAGAAAAAAGTGATATCTAATTAGGTTTAGACAGATTATATATATGGTCAGAAAAGAAAAAAAAGGTGGATCTAATCCAATATCTCTTTCCTTCAATCTCAACCATCAAAACCAGGCCCTCCTAACCCTCAAACCATAGCCGCCTATTTCATGTTTGCAGCCGAAAATTACAGCCCCTATAATGGGAATTAAACCCATTTAAGCCCATGTAAAAATATTACATAATTAAATCCACTTCAATCGCTTATCAATATCGTAAATCGTTTGATATATTCTTAACTATTATAAACATATCTTGTAATATTTATTTCTCAAATCATATTCAAATTTATAATTAATATTTCATGAATATTAAATAATTTAATTAATTTATAATAATTATAAACCAATTAAATCATTTGGTCAAAGAAGAATACATTGTTTTGGTTGTGTGACTCGTCAGGTGTGAATTTGGTCAGCGATTAACATCGAACTATTAGAATATTAATGTTCACGCTGCACTTAGCAGGTGGGGTGACATTTTGACCAAATTTATCGCTTACTTGGTTTTGGTAAAATCCAATTTCACTTTTTTAGGCGTTACCCGGTTGTGACTTTTATTCACATCAATTCTCTTCGTCAAAACGATATCACTTTGGACTTATAGAATTTGGTAGTGGTCAAAATTCTAATATTGTCCATATTCAACTTCATAGTTCAAAAACAAAATCTTTGGCTCAATAATAACAATTATTATTAACCGAACTACTCTGACCATAGATTTTGATTCTGAGTTGACTTGAGTTGACTTGTGATACTAACCCCATATAACTGAGGAGATGAATCCTCTCTTGAATAGTGTTTCACTTCCAATACTTCCACTCGACCCAACTATAGTGACTCGATGGACGTCGTACCATGATTTGACTATAATCAATGCGAAACTTTCATATTGAAGATCAACGGTATTCTCAAGTTGAGAGAACTGTGTAAATTAGTCACATTGATATTTTCTGTTTGACCTTAGTTATATTAACCAACAGAAAACAGTCGAGTGAATTGTTCCATAGTTATCCAATAACTATTAGTACGTAACCTTTAGGTGCCCCCAGTAGTCATGAGTAATACACTGCCCAACATTTGGAGAGTATTACGTACCCTAGTCTCAACAGATACATCGATATCCAGTCTCGATGCATCTTGACTAGAAACATTTAAATTGGTATATTTATTTTCATTGTGATAAGTTACTCTCGGTTACAACACTTTGTAACTACTATCACAAAACATACCATTAATGGATTTTCTATTAAATACACATTTAATTAAATTAGTTAATTAATATAACACATTATATCAAGTATATAATAGAAAGAAAACACCTTTTATTTTGAACAAGATTGGTTATCGAGTTAGATATTTGTAACAAATTAGATAATTGCCCTTAGGGCATACCCCTAACTTTATCATGAGATTCCCTCCTACACCTTCTAATGGGTTCTGTGTTCTTGTATATGGGTGAACTTGGTCCTCCCACTGGTTCGGTCTCGATGTTAACTTCTTGGATTTCATCCAAGTCTACAACTTCGTGGTTAATTTCCTTTGATAGAAATTCCTTTTCTAGAAGGCGGCGTGTCAAGAAACAATAACCTTTTGTTCCTCGATATTGTAAAAAGTATATCCCATCGAGTTTTTAGAATATCCTATAAATTTACACAGTACCGATCTTGCCTCTAGTTTGTTCGAAATAACATTCTTAACGTATGCTGGACAACCCCATACTATCAAATACTGGAGTTGGGGTTTCTTGCCATGCCACATTACATATGGAGTTTTTGGCACAGACTCAGTGGGCTACAAGTTCAATATATGCACTGCAGTTTCTAGCGCATATCCCCAATAGGACAGAGGTGACTTAGGCACTGTAACAACCTGCCTTTGCGATCCTTAGAAGTCGACGCTAATACATACACGGTATTAACGTGCCGAACATCCAAGTGCCGGAAAGACATATTATTGGGGTGAAAGAAAAGAAAAGACAGAACATAATCTCACAATGTGACGAGCAATATACAATATACCAATGATCTTTACAAAAGAAAACCGAGCTTTAATATACATACATAAAATCAAAGCAAAACTAACCTATGATCAGCCCTGGTCAATTATAACAACATGTACTTACAATTGCTGATAAAATGAAACAAGAACAAAACTACGGAAGATAAAAGAAAATATGGGAGTACATCTTAAAGGCATCCAGCTTGCCTTATGAAGCTCCAAAGTGTCCAACTAAATCTGAAAAATATGCTCGGACTGACCCGAGCATTATAAGAAAAATAACGCCCGGATCAGTCTGGTAAAACTAGCATGAGAACACAATCTAATGGATTTTTAATATTTTAAAAACCTTTCAAAATAAAGGTATCTCGTAAGACCACGCCACAAAAACACATACGGGTTTTACCTTATGATAACCAAACCATTTTTATTATAAAATCCAATGATATTATAATAATGTCTGGGTGCTGAAAATAAATATATAAAATAACTGGAATGCTTGCATGTCACATTCCAACATAGTTGGACACAAATAAATCTGTAATGGCACGTATTGGAGATTTTATTTCCATCAATTACTGGACTACCGGGGTACCGTCCGTCATAGTACACCTCTAGACAAAATGTACCAACGTCAACAAGAACGTCTTGCACCCCAACTACACAGAACCGGCTACCCCTTTAACATGGCATACTGGATTAAATCATCCCTGAGGCACTAAGGCTGCAAAACATTTCCACCTAGCCCCACTCTTCCCGTGCGCATGCAGACCAAAATCCGTAAATACCGAATCTAAATCGAGGAATGATGCTCCTAATGGTAGCTCACCATATAGGTATACTGCATATCCCATGTTTTAGTCATTACCGGGATGTGCGGCTTGTGTGGTCATGATTATTTTTATCCTTTCTTAGCAAATCCCACTTGGAATGCTAACACTGCCTTCCAGGCACAATGCAATGTCGGCATTAGTCCATATAAGTTGTTCAGGATAAGAACAAACCGAAGGCACTACTTCTACTACATCCATTTTGGAATCAGCCTTAGGATTTGTAGCAAATAGCCCTTGCACTTCAAAGAGCTCTATCTTCGATCATCTCGAACCGGTCTTGAATTTCTTCCAAAGCATAGAACGCGCATATGGTTTTGGAGTGGTTATGGTTTCGAGTTATCTCATATAAGTACACTCCCTCGCTTACCGGTCGCTCCCAAAACCATATTGTTAGTTCCGGTAAACTCAGCCCTGGTTCTTTTGGAAATAATCAGACAATACATAAGAGCGGAGATCACCTCCTAACTGTTTCAGTGGATGGATTTCCTTATCATTTGTCTTAGAAAAACAAAACGAGATTTATACGCACAGTACGACATCATCGAAGATGACTGTGCCATATAACTCCTATGTTTCTCCTAGACATTTCCAGAGTTATATTTTGACCAAGATTTGATAGTCGATTATTTAACCGTCAATAAACAAACAATCAAATAAATTAATTTCAATGTGGTATCCTCTAAGCCTCTATAAATTGTTTTTCATAAATTAAAATCTCTTTTAATTATTTGATTCAAAATGTCTTCACAAAAGATAATCTTAACCCATTATACTTTCAATACTTAGAAAATATATCCATATACTTAGCTCAACGGTATAAGTATATTAAAAAAAGCTTAAGGAAGATTTCCTCTTTTCTAAATTCATAATTAAATGGGCCAAAACAAATATCATTTAAAATATCTCTTACTATAAACCTAACCACCTATCTTCGGTGTTAAGTATGAAAAGAATGTTTCCATACCACCACAATTAGGAAGGATTAATTATCAAAAATCAAATCTAATTCCTTTTATAAACTCCATTCTTATAAGCCCATTTCATATTTACAAATCCTTTTATAAATCTCTAAATAAATTTATAAAACTTCTTTCGTAGATATCTAAAATGATTTATAAAATTCGTTTCTATTTATAAAACTCTTTTTTATTAATAAAACCGTTTTTTATAAATCTCCCTTTATAAATACCTTTATAAATTACCATTTATAACTCTTCTTTACAAAATATAGTTTGTAAGTCTCCTTTAAGTAAATCCTTTTTATTAAATAAAATCCCTTTTATAAAACAACTTATCATTTATAAACATCCTTACTAAATTAATAAACTACCATTAAACATTATTAATAAACTAAGTAATTAACTTAACCCATCATCTATTAATTCAATTAACTAACTTAAACCATAATTAAATCAGTTGATTAACTTAACCCAACATTAATAACATATATGATTTACTTAGTTGTAAAACATCATTAACAAAATAATTTATTTAACTTAAACATCATTTATAAAATAATTAAAATCATTTATAATTAGATAAACACTTAACCTCTAATTGTTATGAAATTGAAGTTAATTTAAATCCATAACTTTACAAATTCGAAAAGAGGCTCAGCGACCACAATGGTACTTAGTCAAGCTACCATCTAATTCAATTTAACTTTTCAAGT
Source organism: Allium fistulosum (assembly GCA_030737815.1). Lineage (NCBI taxonomy): Eukaryota > Viridiplantae > Streptophyta > Magnoliopsida > Asparagales > Amaryllidaceae > Allium > Allium fistulosum. The sequence continues at coordinate 977,482,776 of CM060902.1, forward strand.
CATACTATTAGTATTTGCATAAGCAAGCATATATGTAAATAAAATCCAAGATTAACACATCATTTATTCCATATAAATCAACAGGCGTATAAATAAATATACAAATTTATATAATAGGAGAACGGGGATTTATTCTACTAAATAGATGTCCACAGTAATCTATTTAGCCTAATTATGGCAGAACGGTGTTTTATCCTGCTAAACAGATGTCATCAATGAAGTAATATTAATTAACTACGTTATTATGTAAATCAACGTAATAATATTTGACCAGTATTATTTTATCATTAATATATACTACAACCAAACTACCAACTTTTTATAAAACGTAGCACGTTCAATACAAGTATACTGCACAAATCCATGGGTTAAACAGATAAAATATAAATGAGATATACATTTTAGAATTCAATTACTTTAAGTTAATAATTTAAATAAAAAGATTATTCACTTTCCCACCCAATCATAAGCGGCCCAAGGCCCATACACTCAAACCACATCCAAAAAGAATAGTAGCTCCCTCTTCTTCGAATCCCCAAATCGAAACGCTGAACCTAAAAAAACAAGAACGGTCGTGCACGTGTACACCGCAACCTCACCACCAATCGATGGTCCAACCTCACCAGCAAATCCCTCTCACCGCGCACATCTCAATCGCAACACCGCCACCTCCTCCTGCGCCATCAATCAAAATCCATCCATTCCCATCATATTTCAAAATCGCGTTCTACAAACTCCAACCAGGCATGTCGCACCCCTCATCCTACTGCCGAACACCACCAAATTCGGCCGCAAGATAGAGCTCATTAAGCTAAAGCCGACTCCACTCTCTGTTCCACCTATTTTTGTCCCTTGCTCCGACGAACTCCAATCTTAGCTTTGGACGATTATCGATGACCTCCGTCGAAACTTCACCAAAAATACTACGCAACCCCATAAACCCAATGATGCATATGTCGCTGCCTCATTCGTCACGGACCAAGAGAATATATTTTTAAAGTTAATGTTCAAATTTCTTCGCTTATTGTCATTTAGCCACCACGACCACTATGCTCGATGAAAACACAGGCGGGCATTTTTTTAAAAAGACTAGAGAGGAAGACGAACAACTTTGTAGTTGATCGCATCGCATTTGGTTAAAGAGAAGGTGATATTTGAATGTAAGTGGGTGCCTGGTTGTTCATTAACAGATACCAAAAAGAGAAAAAGGAAAGAAGGCTTAGATGTTTGTGTTCATACTTGTATCTGACTGTGATCATATATGTGAGTATTTCCTTTTTACAGCAAGCCTATATTTTTTCCAATGCAATACCACTTTCTAAGATTTATAACACTACATACACGCGTGAATAACATACTAAAAATCAATCCAAACTAACAATAACATACGCAATCATTCCTTATTTCAAAAAGTGTGAAACAAAGCTTAGAATTTTCACAATCATTCATATTGTTTTAAAGTATTTAAAATTTTGAGTTCTCACATTCCCCTAATTGTTTTGAATGCAAGATTCAAGCTTTCTCCCCTAGCAATCAACCTCAACACAACTATACTACTAAATTTCAAACTTTAAGCTTTAAAGAGGAGATCTTTTTCTACTTCATGAATGCAAGAGGAAGGGAAAAAGAATGAATTAAGAAGTCTAAATGAAAATGCAACAAAAACTTCTTTTTTATAAATGCATGACAAGACAAAGGACCAAAATACCCTTTATTACATTTTTCATCTTACTATCTTTTCCAAGTCAACCCAAGGGCTAAACACATGAAATAAAATGGTGGATTTTAGAGAAGACCATGTACCTTTAGCTAACTTTATACTTAAGGTATGAAAACATCGCTTCAAATTCAAAGTTGAATATATTTTATTAAATAACTTGTATTATTATTATTTTAATAAATTACCTTTTTATTTTAAAGAAAATGTTTTTTATCTCAAGCTAAACTCTTAAATGTTGATCTAAGATGTATACCAAGGTTCAACAACTTTCTATAACTTGTCGTTCGATAAAAAGTCGAATATCCAAAAACGGTTTCTATCACATTTTTATTATCAAACCACCTATTTTATAAACAAAATTCAAAAAATGAATTTTCTACCATTAGTTATTTATTAAAAGAGAGTTATTTAATTATTAAAACCATTAATTGAATATTTAAAATAAATTAAATATTCACAAATCAAAGCGATAAAATTCCGGGTCGTTACATTCTTCCCTCCTTAATAGAATTTCGATCCCGAAATTTGAGCTCAAACAAACAAAGAAGGAAACCAGTTAACATAAAAACTTAACCAATTTACTTCTCAAAATTATTTATGAAAACATTTTCAATAATCACAACTTAATTTTAAGATTTGTATAATACCCTACTATATCCTAAGGGTATATACCACTATCTAATTTAAACCCTTTATTTTAAATTTAACTCAGGAACTAAATACCGGGTTTTATTTCAAAACCTTTTTGAAATGATACTATATACTTAATCCATAGAACACACACACACACACATATATAGCCCAAGTAACCCCAAAATGATACCTAAGAACTGGGTACTACCAAATAGTATCATATATTCCCTTACCAAAAGGGTAATACTTAAGAGAATTATTTACCATCCGAATATATCTCTTTCCCATTTTTAGTTATTTTCGAGCCATTAGAACTAGTTAACTTAAAAATACTTTTCTCCATTCCCAAAATTACCTTCTTGAAACAATCATGTATATATTCCCAAACAAATAAGTTTAACAAAATATCAATTTCCAACTTGCTCTGGGTTCGTTCGGATTCGAACTCGTTTCGATCGTACAATGATAAAGAGTATAATTTACTAAGAGCACTACAACGTTCGACTAGGCAAACATCCGATCATCACTTATAAGATTATTCAGATCATCACAAAACAAATCGAGACTCATCCACCCGAACTCTCCAAAGAAAATATACTTTACTTTTTTTAAAATTTCTTTCCAAAATATTATACTTTAAAATATTTTCACATAAAACTATTACTGCTTTTCTCAAAAATCATTTGAAATCTTCTTCAAGACTCCGGGATTTGGATCCTTAAAATCCCTTCATTTATAAAACACATATTTTTTTATAAATCCAAATTTATATAAAGTCACGCATTTATACAAGATCATTTCTCAAATATTTATTGCCAAAATATTCTAGCTTTCCTTTTTATAGATACCCTTTATTAAACCTAATTTTAACTCAACCGATCACTTTATAGTCAAATTGTGAAACTTAATTCACAAGGTGTTCATTTCAATGTACCCACAATTTCAATTTTAGAATATAGGTACAAGAATATGAATCAACGAACAATAGTCAACGCCCCAAAACTGGACAGACATGACTAATCAAACCCTAAATCATTTCCTATCAAACAAACACATCAAAAATAGCTATATTAATTTTTTTGAAAATTATTCCTTTGTATAAAATATACTCCAAGGCAAAATTATTTCATTTACCTAATTAAAACGATACTATTTCGGTTGGCCTTGTCCAAGTGTTTAGAAATCCTTATCAATAACATTAGCTGCTCGTATTGATCAGAATCCATAATCCACTTGATAGATCAATCAATACAATATAAAACATTTTTATAAAAATAATAAATATGCGCTTTTATATACACACACACACATGCTCAAACTCATTCTAGGGTGTCACTTACCCTATCTCTAATGAGTTTACACTACCAATGCCAAGGTTCTCACTTAACCTTCAGCTCTGATACCAACTGTAACAACCCATCTTTTCAATCCACAAAAGTCAATACTAATACATCAATGGTATTCTCGTGCCGAATAACCAAGTGCCGAAAAGACAAATTAATGGGGTGAAAGAAAAGAAAAGACAGCTCACAACGTGACGAGTAATATATAATATACCAATGATCTTTATAAAAGAAAACTGAACTTTAATATACATACATAAAATCAGAGCAAAACTAACCTATCATCAGCTCTGGACAGTTATAACAACCCGTCTTTACAATTGCTGATAAAATGCAACAAGAATAAAACAGTGGACGTTAAAAGAAAATACGAGAGTATGTCTTGGAGGCATCCAGCTCGTCTCCCGAAGCTTCAAAGTGTCCAGCTAAATCTGGAAAATATGCTCGGGCTGACCCAAATTATAAGAAAAGTAAAGCCTGGATTAGCCTGGTAAAACCAGCGTAAGAACATGATCTAATGGATTTTAAATATTTTAAAAACCTTTCAAAATAAAGGTATCTCGTAAGATCACGTCGCACATAAACACAGATGGGTTTTTAACTTACAATAACCAAACCATTTTTTTTATAAAATCCAGTGATATTATAATAATGTCTAGGGGTTGAAAATAAATATATAAAATAGCTAGAATGCATGCATCTCACATTCCAACATAGTAGGGTACAACAAAATCTGTAAAGGCATGTATTAGAGATCAGATTTCCATCACTGACTAGGCTACTGGGGTACCATCTATCACAGTATATTTCTAGATAAAATATACCGAGATCAAGAAGAACATCTTGCATCCCCACTACATAGAGCCGGTTGCCCCTTTAACATGGCATACCAGATTACATCATACCCCCGGCACCAAGGCTGCAAAGCATTTGCACCTGGCCACACACTTTCTATGCGCACGCATAGCAAAATCCATAAATATTAAATCTAGATCAAGGAATGATGCTCCTAATGGTAGTTCACCACATAGCTCTACTACATATCCCTTTTTTTAGTCATTACCGGCTTGTAAGGTCTTGATTACCTTTTTCCTCTCCTAGCAAATCCCACTTGGAATGCTAACACTCCCTTCCAAGCACAGTGCAATACCAACATTCGTCCATACAAGTTATTTAGGATAAGAACAAACCGAAGACATTACTGCTGCTACAACTATTTTGGAATCGCCCTCAGGATTAGTAGCAAATAGCCCTTGAACTTCAAAGAGCTCACTCTTCGATCATCTTGAACCAGTCTTGAATCTCTTCCAATGCGTAGAACGCGCATATGGTTTTAGGGTGGTTACGGTTTCGATTCATCTCATATAATTACACTCTCCCGCTTACCGGTCGCTCCCAAAACCAGATCGTTAGTTCTGGTAAACTCAACCCTAGTTCTTTTGGAAATAATCAAACAATACATAAGAGTGGTGATCACCTCCTCACCGTTTAAGTGGATGGATTTCCTTATCATTTGTCCAAGGAAAACAAAACGAGATTGATACACATAGTACAGCATCATCGAAGATGACTATGTCATATAACTCCCATGTTTCTCCTTGATATTTCAAGGGTTATATTTTGGCCATGATTTGATAGTCGGTTATTTAACTATCAATAAACAAACAATCAAACAAATTAGTTTCCATGTGGGATCCTCTAAGCCTCTAAAAATTAACCTTTCATAAATTGAAATCTCTTTTAATAATTTAATTCAAAATATTTTCACAAAAGAGTATATTCATAATCTATTATACCTTTAATACTTAGAAAATATATCCATATACTTATCTCAACGATATAAGTATATTAGCAAAAGCTTAAGGAAGATTTCCTCTTTTTGCAAATTCATATTTAAATGGGCCAAAACAAATATCATTTAAAATATATCTTACTATAAACCAAACCACATATCCTTCGGTGTTAAGTACGAAAAGAATGTTTCCATACCACCATAATTAAGAAGGACTAACTATCAAAAATAAAATTTCATTCCTTTTATAAATTCCATTTTTATAAGCCCATTTCATATTTACAAATTCTTTTATAAATCTCCAAATAAATTTATAAAACTTCTTTCATAGATTTATAAACTGATTTATAAAATTCCTTTATATTTATAAAACTCTTTTATATTAATAAAACTCTTTTTATAAATCTCCATTTATAAACTCCTTTATAAATCCCCTTTACAAAATATCATTTGTAAATCTCCTTTAAGTAAATCCTTTTTATTAAATAAAATCCCTTTTATAAAACAATTTATCATTTATAAACTTCCTTTACTAAATTAATAAATTACCTTTAAGCATTATTAATAATAAGTAATTAACTTTAAAACATTATTAATAAAATATGTAATTAACTTAACCCATCATCTATTAAATCAATTAATTAACTTAAACCATAATTAAATCAATTGATTAACTTAACCCAATATTAATAACATAATTAATATACTTAGTTTTAAAACATTATTAACGAAATAATTTATTTAACTTAAACATCATTTATAAAATAATTAAAATCATTTATAATTAAATAAACACTTAACCTCAAATTGTTATGAAATTGAAGTTAATTTAAATCCATAACTTTACAAATTTTGGAAAGAGGTTCAGTGACCACAATGGTACTTAGTCAAGCTACCATCTAATTCAATTTAACTTTCCAAGTCATACCATCATTAATAAAATATGTATTTACGTAAGCAAGCATATATGTAAATAAAATCCAAGATTAACACATCATTTGTTCTATATAAATCGACTGGCTTATAAATAAATATCCAAATTTATATAGTAATAGAATGAGGATTTATTCTGCTAAATAGATGTCCACAATAACCTATTTAGCTTAATTATGGCATAATGGTGTTTTACCCTACTAAACAGATGTCATCAATGAAATAATATTAATTTACTACATTATTACGTAAATCAACGTAATAATATCTAGCCAATACTATTTTATAATTAATTTATACTACAACCAAACTACCAATTTTTTATACTAAAATGTAGTAATCGTCAATACGAGTATACTGCAAAAATCTGTGGGTCAAACGGATTAAATATGAATTAGATATGCATTTTAGAATTCAACAACTTTAAGTTAATAATCTAAATAAAAAGATTATTCACTCTCCCACACTAACACAAGCAGCCCAAGGCTCATACATAAAAATCCGCAGCCAAAAAGAACAGTAGCCCCATCTTCTTCGATTCCCCAAATCGAAATGCTAAACCCAAAAAAACAAGCACGGTCGTGCACGTGCTCACCACAACCTCACCACCAATCGATGATCCAACCTCACCAGCAAATCCCTCTCGTCGCGCTCATCCCAACCGCACCACCGCCACCTCCTCCCATGCCACCAATCAAAATTCACAAATTAAAGCAATAAAATTCCGGGTCATTACATTACTCATCATGGAACGAACCATATCTAATAGGGTTCTGTTCCTTCGCTCCAACACACTGTTATGTTGTGGAGTATAAGGTGGAGTAATCTGAGAGATAATCCCATTATCCTTTAAGTACTATTGGAATTCCTGTCTAACATACTCACCTCCTCGATCTGATCGAAGAATTTTAATCTTACATCTCGTTTAGTTTTCTACTACATTTTTATATTCGACAAATTTCTCATAGACATCGGATTTGTTCTCCATAAGATACACCTATCCTATTCTCAAGAAATCATCAGTGATTGTATGTATATGGCGACATACATTACTATATAATACCCCTAATAATTCATCAACTCTTTCATTGCTCCCACCGAAGGGGTGCTTGGTCATTTTATCTTTGAGACACGACTCACACGTGTCAAATGTTTCGGAATCAAATGACGGGAGAAAACCTTTGATTTTTTATTTATGTGGTCGTTTCTCACTAATATGACCTAGCCTATAATGCTAAAGATAATTATCATTTATATTGTTAGACGTTATTCATAGAACACGCATAATTAGGATGGAGCACATAAATGTCATTTTCAAGAATACCATCACATACTTTATTTCCATTCAAACTAATGTTCATAACATTGTTTGCACAATGAAATATACATGCATTCTCAAACAATCTAGAAACAGGAATAATCCCATAAATAAAGTCTTTTACAAAATATATTTAATATCAAAACTACTCCAAGAGGGTCTCCTACTGCCGTTGCATCTTTGATAGATCCATCAGTAACTTGGAGCCTCGTCTCTCCTCTTGTCATGTGGTTCCAGTTCCTAGGTCCCTGTAACAAATTAAAAATATGAGTTCAGATCCAGTATCTAAGACCCAAGACATTTTATTGACTACAAAATAATTTTGAATCTTAAATGTACCTAATGGAGCCGTAGAACCATTCTGCTTCCTTTCGCTAACAATCTTTAAGTAGTCAGGACAATTCCTTTTTCAATGACCTTTCTTATGGAAATGGTGACACTCACCCTTATCATTAGTCTTCTTACTTTTCTTGTTTTCCTTACCTTCTCTTTTTTGCTTCTTCGAACTCTTCAAAGATGGTGCACTACCCTTAACAACAAGTACAACCCCTTGATCCTTAGATGCAGTATCGGCTGACCTTAACATATTAAGGAGCTCCACGAGATTCACATTTAATTGGTTCATAGTATAATTCGGTATGAACCCTTCAGACTTGAATTGTTTATATCGAGGAGTAACAGAACCAAGGATAAACTATACTTGCAATTCATTACTAATCTGTATGTCTAATTGGAAAGCCTATCAATATACCCTTTTATCGTCAGTATGTAACCATCCACTTTTTGTCCTTTGGTCATTGTTGTATCAAACAGCTTCTTCGTAAGCTCGTACCTTGCAGAACATGATTATTCACCAAACAGGGCATTGAGACTATCAAATATCTCGTTGACGGACATATTTCGTACTGCCTCTGCAACGGCTTGTCTAACGTAGACAACATGAAAAAATTGAGTGACTTCTAGGGGTGACACTCATTTTCATAAGCAAGTCTTAGTTCGAGGTCTGCATCATCACGGGTTGTTCTTTGTGTTCACATGTAATAGCTGACTATAGGCGCTTGTAAGTCAACACTATTTTAATTGCTTTTAACCAATCAGTATTGTTTGGTCAGTTAAGCTTGTTATTATTAGAAAATAGTTTTGGAGTTGTCATTTTTCTGCAAGTTTTAAGCGGTAGATGATGATGACAAATTATAGTAGATGTTCTTATAATATTAGTAAGGTTAAACTTTATGTTTTGTTTTACTAATAAGCTCCCAGTAGTCTTTTGTATTTTGTCGAACCCTAAGTTGAAACATAGAAGTCTTTCACTTCACCAATGCGTGTTAGGACTCGTCCGGCTTGGGATTCTGACCTTGAGTTTGCTCAATAAGTCATAGCTCCATGGACGATGGATAACTCCTTATCGGTTATATCATATACAACTTCTAACCCTTGGTACCTTGTCCTAATTTCACTTCAACCTTGAGTTTGCCCAACAAATCAAAACGAAAGTATTCACACGTACCTAACATATTATACATTCATATCACATAATTTTATTATTATATAACTTTTATATTTCATTTACTTATATAATAGTCTTATGTATAACCAGTACGTTTGGCATGTCCGTTGGACGGGTGAAAGAAAGAAAGAAAATTCATTACTTATGAAAGAATGGCCATATACGTGGACAATATGACACTATTGTAAGCTTCTTTTTCATACAAAAGAAACTTAAACAACAATAAGGAATAAGTTTAAGATCATCGATCAATCATTTCTATTAGAACCATAGATATATGGACACTTAACTATTTAAGGTTTTGACGGAAATATAATTGACCTTTTTATGCTGAGCAATTGCCAAATATATGGGCACATTACTGACTTGATATTTATGTGATTATAAATTAATTTTGCATTGTTAGTGAGTAGTCTAATTATCAAAATCTTAAATCATTTAATCATATGCCTACAACTGCAAATTTCTTAAAGCATAGAGGAGGGAACAAATTCATCTGTTAACCTTGTATAATACAATATGAAACTTATCAAATAAAGTTAGTGAACTAAGGTATAAAGTTTAAAGTATACAACTAATGCACTTTAATAGAATAAAATGTGCTTTAAGAGGTGGGACTATAGTATCCTTGTTATCAAAATGAATTCATAACCTTAACTTAAAAGGATATATGAATAGCAATATATAATATGTCTACATTAACCTTATGACTAATGTTGCTTATAAATGCCTATAGTAAAAAAACATGATATGTTGTTATTTTCATTAAAACCTTGGCATATTCACTATTTGTGACTGGAGTGTTTGAGTTTTGGATTGATATTTTACTTACAGCAAATTAAAGTTCGATTTTATGGTATATTTCAGTAGCATAGTTCATGAAGAATGAAGATAACCATCATGTTCTCATCATTTTAGGAAAGGTATTATATAAAAAAGCAATATGTAACAATGAAACCATAAAACCCTGTTTCGATGTTACTGGTGGAAAATATTTATCTCCTCCATAATGGCTGCTTCTGAACACCCATATAACTTGCATCCACCAATGCCTTTTCTCACTTTTCCACTTCCAAACAAACATAATAAAACACTTCTTTCTCTCCAGCAATTCTAAATCCAAAAGTGGAATTATGTATTATGTATTTTGGTCCAAAAAGAACTATGTAGCTTTGGATTATCTGAATGAGATCCGAGAATGCTTGTATCACTTCAGATTCTAGATTATCCATAGGTAGAGTTTGATTCGCTGGGATCTTATTAAATATCTGAAATGAATCAATGTATTTCCCATTTATATTAACAAATAAATAATTCGTAGATTGTAAATAAATTATGATTTTGAAAATACCCGCTAAAATGAGAATCATGCGATTACGGGAGGTTGACTCTTGAGGAGGGAAGAAAGTGATGTTCTAGGTGGGTAGGAAGAGTAAACACTAATCACCTAGGCATAGTTATAGTTGTAACTGAAACATGTATATGGACTGAGAATGTCAAAACATCTTTTGCCCGTTATTTTTCTAACCAATGACTAAGAAGGTTATTTAAGTAATTTCAAAAGCTTCAAACGAATGTGTCCTCAATATATATAGATATTATATTAATTAAACCTTATTCTATTGATTTAATTAATTGACACTCTAATTAATTTTATATTATCTTAATATAGCATTTATATTTAGTATTTATTATATAAAATAACCTTTATAGTATAACATATATATCACATATATGTATATATATTATTTAATTAATTAACCTTTTAATTAATTTATTTAATTAAATAATTTTAATTAAATTATAATAATTTTGAAATTAATTTATATACATACATGTATGTTAATGTTATTTTAACATTTTAAAACAACATAACATATATCATAATATATAATACATGTGTGTGTGTCTTGATTATCCAAACTCAATCCTTCGACACTTAAGTTTCTAGACATCCTACCATCTAGGCTGTGAGCTTAATTAGTTAATCCTAATATGACTAATTTAGACCGCATATGCAATTGGGTTCTGATACCATTGTAGCAACTATGACAACCAGTAGTAGAAGTAATTGGTGAATTACAATTTTTTTACCATTTTGGATTTTTTTATTGGGCCTATGAAGTCTGATTTAATTAGAACATATATAAATTTCTTTTAAATAAAATTATTATTTTATTTAAATTTATAATATAAATTAATATTATGTAATTAATATTATATTATACATATACATGTATCATATTATAACGACCCAGAATTTTAGTGATTTGTAATTGGAATGTTTAATTAATTTTAAATATTGAAAAGTTAGTTTTATAGATTTAATAGCTTGAATTTCAAATATAATGATTTATTGGATAATTTAATTGCTGAATTTAATAATTGAAAATCATTTAAATAATTTAAATCTTGGATTTTATTTGGATAAAAATGATTTGAAGACTTATTAAACTTCTATTAATAAGTATAAAGGTAATAAAACTTTTAAATTGGTTTTAGAAGCGATTTAACTAATTTTGAAATTTACTCGTTTTAATTAACATATAAAAATAGCCTTATGGGGCAAAGTCTCATATTTTGACAAAACAAGTTCCATTGGATCCGTAATAGTGTATTATTATCGGATTTCAAATTTCATAGCGTTTAGAGTTACCGTTTGGTCGTACGGGATAGAAACGCGTCGAATTTAATATCGAAAATTTAATATTTTAATTGGGTCCAAAAAGCTATCTTCTCCATACGTTCGAATTAGAGCTTAAAACTTGTTCCATTGTGTTTGGAATAGAGGTATAACATTAGTAATGCCTGGCGGCATGTCTTGATCGGGGTTCGGAATAAATATCTAGATATTTTGGAATTAAATAATATTTTAGAATTTTTAAAGTCAAACTACAGCCGCTATTACATCGTTTCAGCAGCGCCTACATTCTATTCAGCCACCCTAATCTATGATCGCACCTTCCATCTTCTTTTTAAACGCGTTTCCCCCCTTCCTTCATTTTCAAGCTGAGAACAAGTTTCTCTTTCATTTCAAGAATTCAAAACAATTAGAATAAATTACAAAAAATACAAATTATGTATCTTTGGTCTTGTTTGGGTGTGGTCTTTGTTTGGATGAGTTTATAAGAGGAACGACAGTAGTTTTTGGTGAGCGACAATTGGCCGTGAGTAGCTTTTGCCTAGGGTTAAGGATTTGAAGGGTTGTAGTCATCGACGTGGATTCTGGAGCATGGATTCGTGGTCGCGTGTTTGTTTAGCATCTTGGTGATCGATTTGGTGGTATGCGATCGCTTGGGGAGGGTCACGACATTTGATTTCGCCTTCGAGAAGCTACAAGTCGCATCGTCCTGCAGTGATCGAGATGGTTGTCAAAGGAGGCGATTGTGACGAGTGGTTGAAGAGGAGACTGTTGAAGTATGTTTTGTTCGAATTCGTTGGTGGTAGGCCGAGGACGTGTGTGCGTGTATAGAGGGTGGGTGGTCACGTTGATGTACAGGGAGGAGATACATTTGGGGAAGAAGAAGTGCGGGTGGGCTTTGTTTTGGGCCGGGCTATGAGTGTGGGTAATGTAATTAAATTAAATTTAAGTAATATAAATTGTTTCATTAAAATTCCAATTCTTATAAATTTTATAACTCGTTCGTTTTAGGTCCAAATCCAACGTAGTCAGTCGCGTTGGGTTCATATTAACGAGATCTTTACTATGAAATCAAATTGGTTGAATTTAGAGCTTGCAGAATTTTCAGTTAAATTCGAACGCATTCGAATTTAATCGGAACCAGAACGCGAAAGCGACTACAGAGAATAATGTGAGTAAATCTCACTCAATTTGGTTGAATGGTTTAATTTATAGCAATTAAAAATTAATTACCGGTTGATTGGTTGAATTGATATATTATTATCAGTTGAATATTATTATATATAGTAGTATATATTAGTAGTTGTATATATTCTCGCCTATTGGAGTGGATGAGACACTATGCGCCCCGGATAATAGCGGACGACCCTATATTACCATGATATCCAGCCTCGAAGCGGGATTGGTATTTTTTGTTATATAACATATGTGGATGCAGGGAAACAGGTTGGAGGGATCCAACAAGATTCCTCGAAATGTTGATTTTAATTTCACATATAGCGATATATGATGTGTTTGAATAATCATTGATAGATTATGATATGATTTGATCTATTGGATGCTGTAGTAGCACTGACCTAAATTTTGGTATTTTTAAATACCATAAATATTATTTTTGAATTTGAAAAGAAACTAAAAGGGTATTTTGGAAGTGAAATATTTATATTGAGTTTTGGGATTATTTAAAGAGATATTGTTTTGGATAAAATAAATGATTTGATTTTAAATTTGTACTTGACTATTTCGTATAAATAGATATTTTAAAATAATGTATATAAAAGAATTTTAACCAATAAATTTAAGTGATATTTGTTTAAATGTAAAAGGGTTTTAAAAATCGAGATTTAAATAGATTGGGAGAATAAAGGGAATTTATAAAAGACTATATTTATAAATGGAGTTGTTTAATATGAATCAATTATTAACAGAGAAAAACTAGAAACGAGTTTATGGACTATATACAATGTTTAAAAATAAGATGAAATGATTATCATATGATAAATTGGAGATATAAATTCACAATGGGAATTTTTAACGAGAGGTGAAAATGGGTTTTTGAAAGAGATAATGGACTCTATTTTTGAAATGTGAGAAGGGATATGAAATTAGAATGTAATCGATTTGTGATAAATCGAGAGGGATCTATAAATTGAAATGGTTATATTGGAATTTTAAAAATATATTTTTATTGAGAAGTTAAGTTTGTTTTAAAGGAAATTTTTACTTATTTAACTATGTAATATAAAACTGTTTGTAGTATTGAAATATTTCATAAAGTTGGTTATTTTAATATTTAATATTAGTTGAAAATAAATTAAATTTTTAAAATAGGCTTTGTAAATTGATTAGTTTTATTTAAATATGAATTGGGAATGAACTATCGATTTCTATTTTAAAAGGGTTTTGATGTTTTAAATAAGTGAAAATTAGGCACACATCCTTAAAACGGAAGTTAATTCAAAGCGGATCCCTGTGGTAAAATATATATTTTCTACATCCCTGTTTCTGTTTTCCGCCAATTTTTTTCCCAAATTACCCTTGCGCTTCCCTGTCGAGCTGATTCTTCTTCTTATTTTTCGATTTAAATGGAAAACTGCAATTAAATTAAAGACGAATCAAATTTTTTTTATGAAATATGATATTCTTAATATTTGCAGTTACGAATAATCGCAACAAATTTCTGCAAATATATGCGCAATAGTTGCAGAAATTTCTGCAACTATACGCAATAGTTGCAGACATTTCTGCAACTATAAGCAATAGTTGCGGTAATGTCTGCAACTATATGCAATAGTTGCAGACATTTCTGCAACTATTAGCAATAGTTGCATTTCTACAACTATAAGCAATAGTTGCAGACATTTCTGCAACTATGCGCAATAGATGCAGACATTCTTGCAACTATTGCATATAGTTGCACATTTCTGCAACTATATTCAATAGTTGCAGAAATGTTTGCAACTATGTGCAATAGTTGCAGACATTTCTGCAACCATGCGCAATAGTTGTAGACATTTCTGCAACTATTAGCATATAGTTGCATTTCTGCAACTATATGCAATAGTTGCAGAAATGTCTGCAACTATATGCAATAGTTGTAGATATTTCTGCAACTATACCATATAGTTGCATAAATTTCTGCAACTATACCCAATAGTTGCAGACATTTCTGCAACTATATCATATAGCTGCAGAAATATCTGCAATTATTTGCAAATTTTGTAAATTTGAAAAAAAATCAAAAGGGTTTAAAATTTGCTGAATTATCTGCAAATATTTGAAATAATTGCACCTTTAATACAAATATGAATTTTTGGTATCAACAATGGATCTCATTTCAAAAATCATAAAATTTGTGATTTTTTGGTGAAAACGGTTTGTTGATCCGGTTTTTGTACATAAAGTTATACGCGTTTGAATTGTTTAAAACGTAAAGGGTATTTGTGTATTTTTGCTAGCGCGAATTTGAAAATAGGGAGCGGAAACGTAAGTTTTGTATGTGAAGGATGTTTTGTTTATTTTGAAACTTATTAGGGATGTGAGCCAAACTTACCCTTTAAATAATTACTTAAAAATGTTTTGAAAATAAATTATCATTCTTTAAATATACTTATTATTTTTATATAGAATTTAAAGGTAAGTTTTTGAAATTTGTTTGTGAATCCTCTCGAGATATTGTAACCAAGTTTGATTTATGGGTGAAATTAGATAAGAGGAATCTTATATAGGAACTCTGGAAATTTAAGAGAATTCCCACAATGTTTAGATACGGGAACATAGGAAATGAATCTGAATTCATTAAAGGGGTTATAAATAGTTAGTTGGATTATAAATAAGTATAATCGTTAATTTTTTGGGAAATTGTTAAGGGAATTAATAAAAATTTCGGAGAAGTATGAGATGAGTACGGAATATTCCTAAGTATGGATATTATAAATGATTTTGGAAAAAGACTTATAATATTTTCCTAAGTATTGGAATTAAAGGTTTTGGAGATATTTTAGCAATGAAATGATTTATATAGAAATATTTTTCTAAGTATTAAATTTAAGTTGGTTTTAGAAATATTCCTAAGTGTTGATATGGTTTAGAAATATCCTATTATGGATATAAGAATTTGAAATTTGTTTTCAAATGTTGAAATATTGAAAGAGATTTGAATATATATTTTTGTAAAGATATTTAACATAAATTTTTTGAAGATGTATAATATGGGCCTAATGACTGCTTATGTGTGTAATTTGATAGTTAAATAACCGAATATCAAATTTGACCAAATTCGCTGATCATTTCGAAGAAACCGAGATCGGATTTAAATTATCTGAAAACTACTTCGATCCAATTTGAGCATTACGAATTGTGTAATCTTGAGGGTAATATAGACGATGATCTTTGAAGAGATTGGTTTGTTCAGACCCATGATAACTTGTATGGATGAATGCTATCATTGCATTGTTGCTTGGAAGGCAATGTTAGCATTCCAAGTGGAATTGTTATTCAAAAAGGTCAACGTGGCCTCAAGCCTCACCAACCGGGAAATGACTAAAACAGGGCACGTAGCAATGCTAAGTGGGTCGCTCCTATTAGGGTATGTCATCATCTTTCTAGATTACCCTATATTTATGGATTTGGTTGTGCATGAGAGATCTCGATTACGGTTGGAAGACTGGGATGATGACATATTCGGTACTACTAGTCAAGTGGTAGGCCGGTTCTGTGTGGCAGGGTACCAGATGTTCTTGTCAGACCCGGGTGCATTGATCCAGAGATGCACCCATCGGATGTAGTTCCTTACCTGGTCATAGTATGGAATCCATTCTCCAATACGTGGCGTACGATTTTGATTGTGCCCAACTATGTTGAAATGTGAGATGCAAGAATTTCAGCTATTTTAATAAGCATTTGTACTTAGACACTATTATAATATCACAGGATTTTTATATAAAAGTGGTTTGGCTATCGTAAGGTAAAAACCCGTTGTATTTATGTGTGGCGTGGTCTTACAAGGTACCCTTTTGATTTCAAAGATTTTTTATATATAACTTTAAATCCAATTGGGTGTGTTTTCTCACGCTGGTTTTCCAGACTGACTCGGGTGTTATTTTATTATAATGCTCGGGTCAGACCGAGTACTACGGATTCAGGTTAGGATGCTATGGAGCTCAAGAGATGAGCTGGAGGATTTTAGACGTATTTCACGTACTTGATTATATTCCGCTGTGTGTGTCAGGCTGTATTGTCAGCATTGGAGAGGACAAGTTATAATAAGTGTCCATATTGATTTGTTGATTGTTGTACTCTAATTATTGTATGTTTATTAACAGTTACAGTTTCCTTTTGTATAAAGATCTGTATTTATCTATTATATATTGTTCCACTATAATTGTGAGATTCTGTGTTATTGTTTATGTTTTCTTCTTATCTTCTTTCTTCTTCTTTCCCCTAACAATCGGGTTTTCAGCATTCGATTTCTCGGCATGTAATATAGTGGACGTATTTGTGTTGATTTTCAAGGGTCGAAAACCCGGTTCGTTTCACTAGGATCAGAGCTGAAGGTTAAGCGAGAACCTTGGCTTTGATGGGGTAACTCATTAGAGATAGGGTCAGTAGCACCCTAGAATGAGTTTGAGTGTGTGTATATATGAGCGCATATTTGTTAGTGATATAAAAATTGTTTTATATTGTGTTGATTGGTCAGTTGAGTGGCTTATGGATTCTGGTCAATACGAGTAAGTAACGTTATTGATAGGGATCTCTAAACACTTGATTAGAGCAATTCGATACGGTATTGTTTTGAAATTGGGTAAATGAAATAATTTTACCCTAACTATATTTTATATATATAAAGGAATAATTTTTCAAAAAATTATGATATGTATGGTGTGCTTGGTTGTTAGAGAATGATAATATTTGATTAATATCTTTCGTTGATTGTTGTTTGTGATCGAATAAAGGTAGATACTATAATGTAAGCAAGGTCAACAATTAAGGAATGATTTTATGTAACAAAACGGAATTATGTAAATATGATTTGTGAATATGACTTATAAATTAAAATGAAATGAAATTCCTAAAGTATATTATATAAATATGGTTTATAAAAATGGTTTATAAAGGATTTAAAAGCTGGAAATTTAGGAATTTAAATTCCGATGGTTTTGAAAATGATTTTTCAAAGTTTGGAAAATAATAATAGTATTATTTGAAAGATACTTTTGGATAAAAAGATTTAAAAGGATTTTAAAAGGGAATAAAAGCACTGAACTCACTTTGGTCATTGGAAATTTTTTTCGGTGATGACTGCAGCATCATCGACGTTCATTTTCGAGTTTCCAAGGGAGGAATTGCTACCATTGGTGTTTTGTTTTGGTAAAACTAGTTTTGATTTGAAATTCAAAAGAGTGATTTGATATACCAAGGGATTGTGTGTATATATATATATGATTTCGAAAACGATTTGAAATACTTAGAACAAAGTGTTTAAAACTCTGGGATTTTGAGTTAAAATGTTTTATGGAATATGAGTAAATTTGATAACTTATAAAATTTGAAAATTAGCAAGTTAAAGCGATGTTTTAAATTGTTGAATGTGAATGAAAGAAAAGAAAATAGCTTGAGTTAGGCTAAATAAAATAAATTTTGGAAATGAATTAAGGAATGAACTAATTGGATAAATTAGTGAGGTGAATATAATTTGGGATATGGTTGAAATTTAAACAAATGGATTGAGTCAAATGGAATTGAAATTGATTTGAAATGGGTATAGACTTAAGTGGTGAAGTGAAAATAAACATAATAAGTTTGTATAAAATATTATTAAACTTAAGTAAGGTTTATGAAATGATCCACAAATGAATTAATATGGAGTGAAATGAGTTAAACATAGAATTTGATGGAATAAATTCTTAAGTGAGATTAGTATGGAAAGGAGTATACTAAGTAAATATTTGAAGGAAAATGAAATGAATGTGAATAAAAAGGAATTGGGTGTAGCTAAGAATCAATTGAAATAAATACGTAATTTGTACGTATATTATTTCATTCGCATGATTGGTTCTAATCAAGAAACCAGATCTGAGTCCGCACTAGAGTGGTCATGTGAACGATACTAGTTTGGAAGTGAAATTGTGTGATCGAACAAGCAATCAGATTTGATATTGCGTACCGATGATATATGTACATCGTACGAGCTTTGGTGAGGTAAATGTAGGAAATTGAAAATGCAGAATAATATGATTTTGAATTATATGATTGGATATCATTGATAAATAAGATGCAGGTATTTAAAAGCAAAAGCTAAATTGATGCTTTTGATTTCATAAGTAAAACTGGGTTGCCCAACAAAAAGGTACATTTTTATATTGTTGATTGATTTGATGGTTTTATGATTGAGCCACTTGGTTTTTGCTTTCTTTTGTTGTTTTGGGCCCATGGTAGAAATTTGTAGTTGTTCTGATCTAGCCGCGTAAAGGAGACGCTGGCAAGAAATTTCAAAATTTTAAAGAGTTAGAAATTTTGAAGGAATTTATGATAATTAAAATTTTGTTTTAAATTATAATTTCGAACGATTGAATGAATAATATTATTTGGAATCTATAGATGAATTTGGAAACTTGGTAAAAGTAATAACAAGGTTTCAAAAAATTGGTTTTGGAAAGTTAAAGGCTTAACCGGATTTGGGATAGTTATTTCAACTAATTTGTTTTAGAAAAGAAATGGATTTGGACATTTTACCTATCCTGGCAAATTCAGGGATGAAATTCTTTTAAAGGAGGAAGAATGCAATGACCCATAATTTTATTGATTTGTAATTGGAAAGTTTAATTAATTTTAAATATTGAAAAGTTATTTTTATAAATTTAATAGCTTGAATTTAAAATATAATGATTTATTGGATAATTTAATTGCTGAATTTAATAATTGAAAATCGTTTAAATAATTTAAATCTTGGATTTTATTTGGATAAAAATGATTTGAAGACTTATTAAACTTCTATTAATAAGTACAAATGTAATAAAACTTTTAAATTGGTTTTAGAAGTGATTTAACTAATATGAAATTTACTCGTTTTAATTAACATATAAAAATAGCCTTCCGGGGCACAGTCTCAGATTTTGACGAAACCAGTTTCATTGGATCCGTAATAGTGTATTATTATCGGATTAAAAATTTTGTAGCGTTTAGAGTTACCGTTTTGTGACGCCCCACCACTATACCCACGCTAACCAAGAACACTATGGTGTAGTGCTGTCAATTAGCACGGAGAATAAGGCTGTTGAGGAGCGACCATCCGTGTAACTTCTTTGTGCGAGGACTGATATGTCAGATAGTATAGAATGCATATCATTAAAGGAGGAAATCCGACATACCGATACAAACTCAAAGCTGTCACACAGTGGCTTTATATAATCTTCAGAAATAAACATAGAAATACACATAACACAAATCAGTCACAGACATCCATATCACGAAGGCGGAAAAAGATATGAATATATATATCACATAAAAGTGTACATCAGAGTAGTGGTCAGAAAGATCCACGATAATACAAAAGAATAGCAACCCGTGCTATGCAAAAGAATAAGTACACAACATAGAGTCTATATCTCAAATGTGTATATCCAAAAACTACTAGTCTAAGTAGTTAGCCAAAAGTCAGAATAATCCAGAAGAGAAGTCAAGCAGAAGCACCTGTAACATCTCGGTCTGACCCGAGTATTATTTATAATAAAATAATAAACGGATCAGTCTAGCTATAAATATCAGATGACATGATGTATAATAAGGGATGTGGCATAAACATATAAAAACCATTATGGCATACTACTATAAGTATGTAAATGATAATCTACAAGAGATTAATCAATATCACAAGAATCTTCTCAAAGATCCAAACCCATAAAAAGGTAATGACACACGAATTCACCAATACACAAGAATTGATAAAACATATCAATGAAAATCACGAAAATTGGTGAAGCATTCCAAAAATCAACACACGAAATCCAGAACAATTACCAGAAATCAACACACGAAATCCAGAAATCACAAAAAGGGGGAAGTCCGATCACACGGACGAGAAGCTATCTCATGGAAGCTATCCATTTAATTTTTCGAACACACGAATGGCCCGAAGGCCTTTGACACACGAACGGTCCGAAGACCATGGGGTGCTACCCCATATATGTGAGTAGAAACATCACACAAGCGGGGTCTAGTCTCCCTCGCAGACAAAGAGACATCGCTCAATCGCTAGTCTAAATCACAAAGATGATCGTCATGATCATAAGGAAGTGTCAATCACACCAAGCTAGTAAATATATGAGTTTAGCTTCATGTCCCATAACCACTTGCTTAACTTAAATATTTACGAACAAGCTGTAAATCTTCACTAGAAAATTGTCACAAAAGGGTCAATCGAACAAGTCCAAGAATTAACCGACGAAGTGAACGCAAGCGTTTCATACCACTCGTTTTACTAAGCCGTTTAATTAGATTTCTCATCCGACTGAAGCAAAGGCTTGTATATACTAGTAGATTGGAAAACGGTTTGAGAAAAAGAGCTTTGTAGTAAAATAGTGTTGAAATCGCTTTGATGAAAGATTTTTGATATTCTCTACTAGTATTGAAGCCTTCACATTTTTAAAGTGACAAGTCACAAAATGATTGTTGAAACAAATCGAATCACAAAAGTTCACATTCGAAGACGTGAGTAAAGTCCAAAGGAATCAATCCCAAAACCATCAAAGTATGAATTTCCTTCTGACCTAACATAGCCGAGCTAAGGAATACAAGCAGGGCGAGTTAAAGAGGCAATGGAACGACCTACAGGTCAAGCGACCTAAGGTAAGACAGAAGATGGTGCGACCTAGGGTGTTGCGCGACCTAACAGTGTGGAGCGACCTAACAAAGTCGAACTAAAAAGGTGCGCGACCTAACAGGTAGATAGGTTGAGTGACTTAGAGGCCAGCGACCTAAAGCGGAAAAGGGGGGTCAAGCGACCTAAAGTAACGCGACCTAAGGTGAACAAGGGTCGAGCGACCTGAAAGGAATAAGGTCCAACGACCTAAAGGAGATAAGGTCTAACGACCTAAAGGTATTGGGGTCTTGCAACGTACGACCTAATGGTGGAAGGCTGAGCGACCTACGCTCCAAACAAGGTCGAGCGACCTAAGTAATATAAGGCCTAGCGACCTAAGGACTCGAGCGACCTAAGCACTTGAGCGACCTAACTCCGAACGAGCTATATGCAGGTGGGTCTCATCATACTCGAACGACCTAACTATTGGAGTGAAGCAGAGCGACCTAGTGGGAATGGAGTCATGCGACCTAAATGGACGAACGACCTAAGGTACGAACGACCTAAGGAGCGAACGACCTAAAGGGTTGCGAGCTAGCAGCAGAGCAACCTAAAGCAAACGGGTCAGGCATGCGACCTAAGGTGGAACGAGCCATTGCCTAACGACCTAATGCCGAATGACCTAGTAGTGGGGCGACCTATCTGCCGAACGACCTAAGTCCAGAACGAAGATTTGCAGGCCTGTCTTCTCCAATGCCGAACGACCTAAGCCCAGAATTTTGCCAAAACACTAAAAATTGGGTTTTTCCACCAATTCAATCCAAACCAAATGCAAATGCAAGCGCACAAGTGGTAGGGAATCATTCCCAACAGTCCAATGACAGTTATAAGCAAGATGTGAGATAAAAATCTCACCTTTGCACCAAAAACCAATGAAGATGAAGCTTGAAGCAAAGCAAAGACAACAACAAGCTTGAATCAATGTCTTCACTTGAATTCGCAGTAGATGTTGGGTTAGCAATGAAGACTAAAGCTTTGGAGTTTTAATTTCCCATTCCCTCCACCATTTTTGAAGAAGCTTGAATGTATATGCAAATAGAAATGAAGTATGAAGAGAAGGAAGGGGTTGGGTTGAGTTAGTGAATGGTTCAGCCCCAAACCAAAGCCCAAAGCAAAAAGTGACGAAAATTTCACTATCTCCAATCATATCGAAGTTTACACTCAAAAAGATTGCAAACGTCATTTTGAACTCAATGGGAGTGGTCTCAAGTCCTAATTTGACCGTATGAAAAAAGTAGCTTTTTAGACCAAAATCCGATTAACGATAAAATATTTAAATATAAAATCGATAAATATGCGGGTTGTTACAGACTCCCCTCCTTAAAGAAATTGCGTCCTCGCAATATATAAGATGGAAATAAAAAGTAACAACCATAAAAGCATATTAACACAAAAGAAATTTGAAATAAGAAGTTTACCTCAAAGAGCATGAGAAAGTAAGTCCGGATGTGTTCGCTCAATGAATTCTCTAGTTTCCCAAGAGCAATCCTTAGGATTTGAGGACCATTGAACTTTTACAAGCGGAACATCTTTATTTCGAAGTCGTTTGACCTCCGAAGCAATAATTCGAACAGGATGCTGCTCATAAGTTAAATTAGGTGAAACTTCAATCTCTTCCACAACACCGGGCTCAAGAATAGAATCGGAATCCCGAAGGCATTTCCGTAATTGAGAAACGTGAAACACGTCATGCATGGCAGAAAACTGAGCCGGTAATGAAAGGCGATAAGCCATGGAACCAATACGTTCGGTGATAGGAAATGGCCCAATATATCAAGGCGCTAACTTTCCCGATCGACTGAAACGTACAACACCCTTCATAGGTGAAACACGAATAAATACAAGATCTTCCACAGAAAATTCTAATTTTCTTCTTCGGTTATCGGCATAGGATTTTTGTCTACTCTGGGCTTCTTTCATCCTATGTCGAATAAGTTCAATCTTTTCTGTGGAGTCACGAATAAAATCTGGACCTAAAACCAGCTTCTCACCGACCTCTAACCAACAAGAAGGAGATCGGCATGGCCTTCCATAGAGTGCCTCGAAAAAAGCCATACCAATACTAGATTGGAAGCTGTTATTATAGGAAAATTCAACAAGTGAAATATGATCTTCCCAACTTCCACCGAAATCAAGCACACAAGAACGAAGAAGATCTTCAAGAGTTTGATTTACACGCTCAGTTTGTCCATCAGACTAGGGGTGATAAGCGGTGCTAAAATTAAGCTTCGTTCCCAAAGCTTTTTGAAGACTCTTCCAGAATCCACTGGTAAACAATGGATCACGTTCACTAACAATGGAAGAAGGAACTCCATGCAGTTTAACAATTTCTTTGATAAAAAGTTTGGCCAGAAGAGGAACGGTTCGGTTCGACCGAACCGGAATAAAATGGGCAGATTTAGTAAGTCTGTCAACGATCAACCACAAACTATTATGACCCGAACGAGAATGGGGAAGGCCATCAATAAAATCCATGGAAATTTGATCCCACTTCCAAACTGGAATTTCCAATGGTTGCAATAACCCACCGGGCCTTTGATGCTCGGCCTTGACAAGTTGGCAAGTCATGCAACACTTAACAAAGTTAGCAATGTCGGATTTCATTCCCTCCCAGTAATAAAGTCACCTCATATCCGCGTACATTTTACTACTACCGGGATGAATGGAAAATTTGGAACGATGAGAATCTTCCAAAATATCTTTACGAAGATCACTGATATTTGGTACGATAAGTCTACCAAATTTTTGAATGCCGCCACGAGAATCAATATCAAAGTCTTTCAAACCTTCAATATCGGTTTTATCCTTAACATTTTGGCCAAACAAAGCCAATTCAGGATCTAGCATTTGAGCTTCAAGAATTCGAGCCAACGCTGTTGATGCAAATTAAGTTCCTTTTGAGAGAATAAATATTTCAAAGACTTATGATCAGTATAAAGTATAAATTTCTCTCCCAAAAGATAATGTCGCCAAATTCGAAGGGCGAAAACGATAGCCGCGAGCTCTAAATCATGTGTGGCATATCTAGTCTCAGCAGGCTTCAATTGCCTAGAAGCATAAGCAATAACACGTTCTTTTTGCATAAGAACGGCACCCAAACCAACGCGACTAGCATCGGTATAAACAACAAAATCTTGATTCCCTTCGGGAATGACAAGAATAGGAGCATCAGAAAGGAGTTCTTTTAATTTCTGAAAAGAAGTTTCACGTTTGTCCGACGAAATGTATTTAACACCTTTCTTCGTTAAGCCAGTAAGAGGCACGGCAATCTTAGAAAAGTCTTTTATAAAACGATGGTAATAACCTGCCAATCCGAGAAAGCTACGAATTTCAGTCACGCTCTCCGGTCTCTTCCAATTTTGAATCGCTTCAATCTTTGAAGGATCAACTGATATTCCGGATTCGGAAATAATATGACAGAGAAACTTCACACTAGATTGCCAAAAATGGCATTTAGAAAATTTTGCCTTTAATTGATTGCTCCTAAGAGTTTCCAATACCATCCGAAGATGCTTTACATGTTCCTCCTCAGTTTTAGAATACACAAGAATATCATCAATAAAGATGAGAACAAACCGATCGAGGAAATCTTTGAAAACTCGATTCATGAGGTCAATGAAATAAGCCGGAGCATTCGTTAAACCGAATGGCATAACTAGCCATTCATAAGATCCATAACGAGTATGGAATGAAGTCAAAGGAATACTATCCTCTGCAATACGAAGCTGATGAAAACCAGTAGCCAAGTCCAATTGTGAAAAGACTCTAGCACCACTAAGTTGATCAAACAGATCATCAATCCGAGGTAAAGGATATTTATTCTTAATAGTAAGATCATTAAGCTTGCGGTAGTCGACGCAAAGCCTAAGTGTACCATTGGACTTACTTACGAAAATAGCTGAAGCTCCCCAAGGCGAGGAACTAGAGCGAATAAGTTGCTTCGTCTCTAACTCGGATAATTGTTTGCGCATCTCTTCATTCTCCTTATTAGACATGCGATAAGGAGGACGAGTAATAGGTTGAGCTCCAGGTACAAGATTAATTTTGAACTCAATTGCTCGCTTAGGTGGTAGTCCTAAAACGGGCTCAAAGATGTCGGGAAATTCACGAATGACGCGAATAAGAGAAATGACATCTTCCTCATCATCATTATCATTATCACGAGGATTTAAAGAATATAAAGATGCAACCAAAGCGGAATCCGAATCTTTAAGAACAATAGA
This sequence comes from Allium fistulosum, assembly GCA_030737815.1. NCBI lineage: Eukaryota > Viridiplantae > Streptophyta > Magnoliopsida > Asparagales > Amaryllidaceae > Allium > Allium fistulosum. The sequence continues at coordinate 977,508,745 of CM060902.1, forward strand.
AATCTGATTAACAGATTGCGGATGATGGAGATAAATAATCCGCTTAGGACATAGGATATGAGCTTCATAACGATTAAGCCAATCCATACCCAAAATCATTCCAAAGCCTAAGTAACGCATGACATGCAAATCGGCTAGGAAAGAAAAATCACACAAAACAATCTCAACGTCTTTACAGAGCAAACTAAGATTTGCGGATCCACCAACCGGATTCGCAATTCTTAGAGAAGTCATTAAAGCAACAACACTTAAGGAAAGAGTGTCTACAAGTTCCTTTGATATAAAAGAATGGGATGCTCCCGTATCAAAGAGAACTCTAATAGGTTGATCATGAAATATAATAATGCCATCAAGGACAGAATGAGACATACCTTGACCGCGAGATGTGTTGCCAGAGGCTTGAGCAACGTTTAACTTTCCCTCCTTCTTGCTTGGAAGCTTAGGGCATAGATGCATATAATGATCCGGACTTTTACAGTAGCGACAAGAACGGGGCTTTGAACACTATTTCGCAAAATGGCCCCTAGCACCACAATTATAGCATTTCCCATCACTAGAGGAAACTGTCTTTGCAGTAGGAGTTGCTTGCTTACCCTTTTTGTTGGGATATGGACTTTTGAACTTGTTAGGCCTTTTCTTGTTGTTGAAGTTTGGTTTGGAAGCCACCACTTCAACATCACTGTCCTTATCAGCCTTTTCAAGACGAAGAGCGATATCAATGAGTTGGTCGAAAGAAACTTCTAACTTTAGAAGTAATGGCTTCTTGAGATTCTTGTTTAAGCCATAGACGAATCTTTGGTTCTCCTTCAATGGAGTGTTGATGTATTCAACCCCATATTTGGACAGTGACTCGAAGGATGCGACATAATCTGTCACAGAGGATTCACCTTGAACAAGGTCTATAAAACGACGAGCCAATGTCACCTTCTCTGCTTCTGGTACGAATTTTAATTCGAAGCGTTCCCGGAATTGCTCCCAGGTGAGATCTGCTTCATTTACTTCAGAAATAAGAAGTTCGTACCAATCCAATGCTCTCTCTTGGAGCATACTGGAAGCCACCTGAACACGGTGAAGATCGACGAGATTCATGCGAGAAAAGATTCGATCGCATGTTCTTAACCAAGCCTGGACCTCGATAATAGTTTCTGAACCTTTGAATGGTTTCCCACCCAAGTTGGTATAATCGTTGCACAAACGTGCAAATCCAGACTTAGGATGAGTAGGTTCCTGATTAGGACCAGCTGCTTGAGCATTCTTTACTAAATCAAGAAGCTGTTGAGCGGTCATAAAAACTCCATCCTGGGGAGTAACAGTAGATGGTCCAGCTCTGGGACGACCTGGTCTAGACATTCTCTTCTTTAAGGAAGAGAAAAGAAGAAAAGTTATTCTCCAAGTAAATATCAAGCAAATCTTGATAGATAAAACAAGGATTCATAAGAGGAAATATGAAGAGTCGGTTCGAAGACTCGAATTAAATCCTATGGCACGACTCCTAAGTTGGACTTAGGATAATGATCCTTGTTAAGTTATTCTACATTGTTCCGAAGTTTGGCTCTGATACCAAGCTGTGACGCCCCACCTCTATACCCATGCTGACCAAGAACACTACGGTGTAGTGCTGTCAATTAGCACAAAGAATAAGGCTGTTGAGGAGCGACCATCCGTGTAACTTCTTTGTGCGAGGACCGATATGTCAGATAGTATAGAATGCATATCATTAAAGGAGGAAATCCGACATACTGATACAAACTCAAAGCTTTCACACAGTGGCTTTATATAATCTTCGGAAACAAACATAGAAATACACATAACACAAATCAGTCACAGACATCCATATCACAAAGGCGGAAAAAGATATGAATATATATATATATATCACATAAAAGTGTACATCAGAGTAGTGGTCAGAAAGATCCACAATAATACAAAAGAATAGCAACCCGTGCTATGCAAAAGAATAAGTACACAACATAGAGTCTATATCTCAAATGTGTATATCCAAAAACTACTAGTCTAAGTAGTTAGCCAAAAGTCAGAATAATCCAGAAGAGAAGTCAAGCAGAAGCACCTGTAACATCTCGGTCTGACCCGAGTATTATTTATAAGAAAATAATAAACGGATCAGTCTAGCTATAAATATCAGATGACATGATGTATAATAAGGGATGTGTCATAAACATATAAAAACCATAATGGCATACTACTATAAGTATGTAAATGATAATCAACAAGAGATTAATCAATATCACAAGAATCTTCTCAAAGATCCAAACCCATATAAAGGTAATGACACACGAATTCACCAATACACAAGAATTGATAAAACATATCAATGAAAATCACGAAAATTGGTGAAGCACAAATTCCAGAAATCCAGAACAAATACCAGAAATCAACACACGAAATCCAGAACTCACAAAAAGGGGGAAGTCCGATCACACGGACGAGAAGCTATCTCATGGAAGCTATCCATTTAATTTTTCGAACACACGAATGGCCCGAAGGCCTTTGACACACGAACGGTCCGAAGACCATGGGGTGCTACCCCATATATGTGAGTAGAAACATCACACAAGCGGGGTCTAGTCTCCCTCGCAGACAAAGAGACATCGCTCAATCGCTAGTCTAAATCACAAAGATGATCGTCATGATCATAAGGAAGTGTCAATCACACCAAGCTAGTAAATATATGAGTTTAGCTTCATGTCCCATAACCACTTGCTTAACTTAAATATTTACGAACAAGCTGTAAATCTTCACTAGAAAATTGTCACAAAAGGGTCAATCGAACAAGTCCAAGAATTAACCGACGAAATGAACGCAAGCGTTTCATAACACTCGTTTTACTAAGCCGTTTAATTAGATTTCTCATCCGAGTGAAGCAAAGGCTTGTATATACTAGTAGATTGGAAAATGGTTTGAGGAAAAGAGCTTTGTAGTAAAATAGTGTTGAAATCGCTTTGATGAAAGAGTTTTGATATTCTCTACTAGTATTGAAGCCTTCACATTTTTAAAGTGACAAGTCACAAAACAATTGTTGAAACAAATCGAATCACAAAAGTTCACATTCGAAGACGTGAGTAAAGTCCAAAGGAATCAATCCCAAAACCATCAAAGTATGAATGTCCTTCTGACCTAACATAGCCGAGCTAAGGAATACAAGCAGGGCGAGTTAAAGAGGCAATGGAACGACCTACAGGTCAAGCGACCTAAGGTAAGACAGAAGATGGTGCGACCTAGCGAGTTGCACTACCTAACAGCGTGGAGCGACCTAACAAAGTCGAACTAAAAAGGTGCGCGACCTAACAGGTAGATAGGTTGAGTGACTTAGAGGCCAGCGACCTAAAGCGGAAAAGGAGGGTCAAGCGACCTAAAGTAACGCGACCTAAGGTGAACAAGGGTCGAGCGACCTGAAAGGAATAAGGTCCAACGACCTAAAGGAGATAAGGTCTAACGACCTAAAGGTATTGGGGTCTTGCGACCTACGACCTAATGGTGGAAGGCTGAGCGACCTACGCTCCAAACAAGGTCGAGCGACCTAAGTAATATAAGGCCTAGCGACCTAAGAACTCGAGCGACCTAAGCACTCGAGCGACCTAACTCCGAACGAGCTATATGCAGGCGGGTCTCACCATACTCGAACGACCTAACTATTGGAGTGAAGCAGAGCGACCTAGTGGGAATGGAGTCATGCGACCTAAATGGACGAACGACCTAAGGTACGAACGACCTAAGGAGCGAACGACCTAAAGGGTTGCGAGCTAGCAGCAGAGCGACCTAAAGCAAACGGGCCAGGCATGCGACCTAAGGTGGAACGAGCCATTGCCTAACGACCTAATGCCGAACGACCTAGTAGTGGGGCGACCTATCTGCCGAACGACCTAAGTCCAGAACGAAGATTTGCAGGCCTGTCTTCTCCAATGCCGAATGACCTAAGCCCAGAATTTTGCCAAAACACTAAAAATTGGGGTTTTCCACCAATTCAATCCAAACCAAATGCAAATACAAGCGCACAAGTGGTAGGGAATCATTCTCAACAGTCCAATGACAGTTATAGGCAAGATGTGAGATAAAAATCTCACCTTTGCACCAAAAACCAATGAAGATGAAGCTTGAAGCAAAGTAAAGACAACAACAAGCTTGAATCAATGTCTTCACTTGAATTCGGAGTAGATGTTGGGTTAGCAATGAAGATTAAAGCTTTGGAGTTTAATTTCCCATTCCCTCCACCATTTTTGAAGAAGCTTGAATGTATATGCAAATAGAAATGAAGTATGAAGAGAAGGAAGGGGTTGGGCTGAGTTAGTGAATGGTTCAGCCCCAAACCAAAGCCCAAAGCAAAAAGTGACGAAAATTTCACTATCTCCAATCATATCGAAGTTTACACTCAAAAAGATCGCAAACGTCATTTTGAACTCAATGGGAGTGGTCTCGAGTCCTAATTTGACCGTATGCAAAAAGTAGCTTTTTGGACCAAAATCCGATTAACGATAAAATATTTAAATATAAAATCGATAAATATGCGGGTTGTTACACGTTAGGTCGTACGAGATAGAAACACATTGAATTTAATATCGAAAATTTAATATTTTAATTGGGTCCAAAAAAAACTATCTTCTCTATAAGATCGAATTAAGGCTCGAGACTTGTTCCATTGCGTTCGGAATAGGAGTATAACATTAGGAATGCCTGGCGGCACGTCTCGATCGGGATTCGGAGTAAATATCTAGATATTTTGGAATTAAATAATATTTTAAAATTTTAAAAGTCAAACTACAACCGCTATTACATCGTTTCATCCGCGCCTACATTCTATTCAACCACCCTAATCTATGATCATACGTTCCTTTTTTTTTAAACGCATTTCCCCCCTTCCTTCATTTTCAAGCTGAGAACAAGTTTCTCTTTCATTTCATGACAAAACAATTAGAATAAATTACAAAAAAAATACAAAGTCTGTATCTTTGGTCTTGTTTGGGTGTGGTCTTCATTTGGATGAGTTTATAAGAGGAACGGCAGTAGTTTTCGGTAAGTGACAATTGGCCGTGAGCAGCTTTTGCCTAAGGTTAAGGATTTGAAGGGTTGTAGTCATCGACGTGGATTTTGGAGCATGGATTCGTGGTCGCGAGTTTGTTTAGCATCTTGGTGATCGATTTGGTGGTATGCGATCGATCGGGGAGGGTCGCGACATTTGATTTCGCCTTCGAGAAGCCACGGGTCGCGACGTCGTGCAGTGATCGAGATAGTTGTTAGAGGAAGCGGTTGTGAAGAGTGGTCGAAGAGGAGAAAGTTGAAGTATGTTTGGTTCGATTTCGTTGGGGGTAGGCCGATGACGTGTGTGCGTGTACAGAGGGTGGGTGGTCGCATTCATGTACAGGGTGGAGATACATTTGGGGAAGAAGTGCGGGTGGGCTTTGTTTTGGGCCAGGCTTTGAGTGTGGGTAATATAATTAAATTAAATTTAAGTAATATAAATTGTTTAATTAAAATTCCAATTCTTATAAATTTTATGAGTCGTTCGTTTTAGGTCCAAATCCAACGTGGTCAGTCGTGTTGGGTTCATATTAACGAGATCTTTACTATGGAATCAAATTGTTTGAATTTAGAGCTTGCAGAATTTTCAGTTAAATTCTTGGAATTTAATCGGAACCAGAACGCGAAAGCGACTACAGAAAATAACGTGAGTAAATCTCACTCAATTTGGTTGACTTGTTAAATTTATAGCAATTAAAAATTAATTATTGGATGATTGGTTGAATTGATATATTATTATCATTTGAATATTATTATATATAGTATTATGAATTAGTAGTTGGATATATTCCCGTCTATTGGAGCGGATAAGACACTATGCGTCCCGCATAATAGCGGATGACCCTATATTACCACGATATCCCGCCTCGAAGCGGGATTGGTATTTTATGTTATATAACATCTATGAATGAAGAGAAACTGGTTGGAGGGATCCAACAGGATTCCTCAAAATGTTGATTTTAATTTCATATATAGCGATATATGATGTGTTTGAATAATCTGTGATAGATTATGATATGATTTGATCTATTAAATGCTATAGTAGCACTGGCCTAAATTTTGGTATTTTTAAATACCATAAATATTATTTTTGAATTTGAAAAGAAATTAAAAGGGGATTTTGGAAGTGAAATATTTATATCGAGTTTTGGGATTATTTAAAGAGATATTGTTTTGGATAATGTAAATGATTTGATTTCAAATTTGTACTTAACTATTTCGTAAAATAATTTAAATAGAGATTTTAAAATAATGTATATAAAAGATTTTTAACCAATAAATTTAAGTGATATTTGTTTAAGTGTAATAGGATTATAAAAATCGAGATTTAAATAAATTGGGAGAATAAAGTGAATTTATAAAGGACTATATTTATAAATGGAGTTGATTAATATGAATCTGTTATTAATAGAGAAAAATAGGAAACGAGTTTATGGACTATAAATAGTGTTTATAAATAAGATGAAATGATTATCATATGATAAATTGGAGATATAAATTCACAGTGGGAATTTTTAACGAGGGGTGAAAATGGGTTTTTGGAAGAGATAGTGGACTCTATTTTTGAAATGTGAGAAGGGTTATGAAATTAGAATGTAATCGATTTCTGATAAATCGAGAGGGATCTATAAATTAAAATTGATTATATTGGAATTTTAAAAATATAATTTTATTGAGAAGTTAAGTTTGTTTAAAAGGAATTTTTTACTTATTTAGCTATGTAATATAAAACTGTTTGTAGTATTGAAATATTTCATAAAGTTGGTTATTTAAATATTTAATATTAGTTGAAAATAAATTAAAATTTTAAAATAGGCTTTGTAAATTGATTAGTTTTATTTAAAAATGAATTGGGAATGAGCTATCGATGTTTATTTTAAAAGGGTTCTGATGTTTTAAATAATTACTTAAAAATGTTTTGAAAATAAATATCATTCTTTATATATACTTATTATTTTTATATAAGATTTTAAGGTAATTGTTTGAAATTTGTTTATGAATCCTCTCGAGGTATTGTAAACCAGGTTTGATTTACGGGTGAAATTGGATAAAAGGAACCTTATAAAGGAATTCTGGAAATTTAAGAGAATTCCCATAATGTTTAGATACAGGAACTTAGGAAATAAATCTGAATCCATTAAAGGGATTATAAATGGTTAGTTGGATTATAAATAAGTATAATCGTTAATTTTTAGGGAAATTGTTAAGGGAATTAATAAAAATTCCGAAGATGTATGAGATGAGTACGGAATACTCCAAAGTATGGATATTAGAAATGATTTTGGAAAAAGACTTATAATATTTTCCTAAGTATTGGAATTAAAGATTTTGGAGATATTTTAGCGATGAAATGATTTATATAGAAATATTTTTCTAAGTATTAAATATTAGTTGGATTTGGAAATATTCCTAAGTGTTGATATGGTTTAGAAATATCCTATTATGGATATAAGAATTTGAAATTTGTTTTCAAATGTTGAAATATTAAAAGAGATTTGAATATATATTTTTGTAAAGATATTTGAAATAAATGTTTTGAGATGTATAATATGGGCCTAGTGACTGCTTATGTGTGTAATTTGATAGTTAAATAACCGACTATCAAAATTTGACCAAATTCGTTGATCATTTCAAAGAAACCGGGATCGGATTTAAATTATCCGAAAACCACTTCGATCTGATTTGAGCATTACGAATTGTGTAATCTTGAGGGTAATCAGTGATCTTTGAAGAGATTGGTTTGTTCAGACCCAGAATAACTTGTATGGATGAATGTTATCATTGCATTGTTGGCTGAAAGGCAGTATTAGCATTCCAAGTGGAATTGCTATTCAAAATGGTAAACGTAGCCTCAAGCCTCATCAAACCGGGAAATGACTAAACAGAGCATGCAACAGGGCTAAGTGGGTCGCTGCCATTAGGGTATGTCATCATCTTTCTAGATGACCCTATATTTATGGATTTGGTTGTGCATGAGAGATCTCGATTACGGTTGGAAGACCGGGATGATGACATATTCGGTACTACTAGTCAAGTGGTAGGCCGGTTCTATGTGGCAGGGTACAAGATGTTCTTGTCAGACCCGGGTGCATTGATCTTGAAATGCACCCATCGGAGGTAGTTCCTTACCTGGTCATAGTATGGAATCCATTCTCCAATATGTGCCGTACGATTTTGATTGTGCCCAACTATGTTGAAATGTGAGATGCAAGAATTTCAGCTATTTTAATAAGCATTTGTACTTAGACACTATTATAATATCACAGGATTTTTATATAAAAGTGGTTTGGCTATCGTAAGGTAAAAACCCGTTGTATTTATGTGTGGCGTGGTCTTACGAGGTACCCTTTTGATTTCAAAGATTTTTTATATATAACTTTAAATCCAATTGGGTGTGTTTTCTCACGCTGGTTTTCCAGACTGACTCGGGTGTTATTTTATTATAATGCTCGGGTCAGACCGAGTACTACGGATTCAGGTTAGGATGCTATGGAGCTCAAGAGATGAGCTGGAGGATTTCAGACGTATTTTACGTACTTGATTATATTCCGCTGTGTGTGTCAGGCTGTATTGTCAGCACTGGTGAGGACAAATTATAATAACTGTCCATATTGATTTGTTGACCGTTGTACTTTGATGATTGTATGTATATTAACAGTTACTGTTTCTTTTTTTATAAAGATCTGTATTTATCTATTATATATTGTTCCGCTATGATTGTGAGATTCTGAGTTATTGTTTCTGTTTTCTTCTTATCTTCTTTCTTCTTCTTTCCCCTAACAATCGGGTTTTCTGACATTCGATTTCTCGGCATGTAATACAGTGGATGTATTTGTGTCGATTTTCGATGGTCGAAAACCCGGTTCGTTTCATATATACACATACATGTGTAACATAGCAACCGTGCAAGGTATTATATGCCCGTGTATAAGTGTTGAGACTTATACCGCAACAGATATGTTTGCTCATCTAGTATACAAATATATTATCCAAATGTATGTTTATATACTTTAATTTATGTATACAAAAGATTACAAATAAATAAATATATGTGTGTGTATGTATATAAACAAAATTTTATTTTAAATAATTTTATGAATATATATATACACATGGAATTTTAACGTTATACATATATAATTATATAAGTATGTTTAAAACATTTGTAAAATTATGTTAAATTTTTTTACTGTAAAACCAAAAGAACTATATATATAATTTTTTAAACATATATATGTGTATATATATGTTTGTATATATATATTAAAAACATATATTCGCACATATATAATATAATAATAAATATATGTATATTAATTCTTTTAAAATTATTTAAAATACATATATTAAAAATAAATATACTTGATAATGCACATGGCACAAAATTGTTTTTTTAATTTAAATATATTATTTAAATTAATATTCGTATGGATAATAGTTAAAAATTAAATAAAATATATTTCGAATCATAAATTTGAATTTTAAAATTTTTAGAGAAAATCTAAGTGTTATTTTATTATTTGAATATTTGATATATAATTTTATAATTCAAAAACAATTTTATTTTCAAACTTCGATCGAATTTGTAAATAATAAATTATATATATATATATATATAAAATGTTTTTTCTATCGAAAACATATTAGATGATAGATTAAATTTATATAATATAGAACATATTTTATAATACATAAATATAGAGATATAATTAATTTAGATAATTAGTTGGTTTAAATAATATTGAATAATAATATATAAATATAAAATAATTTCTTTCGAAAGTATTTTATATATGAAACTATACATATAAAATTATAAAATCATATTTTGTATAGAATAGAATATAGAATTTAAATTATAAAGCTTATATATAATTAAATAATAAAAAATTGTTTTTACTGATCCATACATATTATATGTATATGTATGACAAAATAATTTCTTGTTTTATAAATATATAGGTATATAAATATACAACAAATTTGATTGTGACAATATATTGATATAATAGAATCATCATCTAACTAATATTGTTGAATGTGATATATAAATATTAATTCAATAAAATATAATTGTAAATTAGATCATTACCTTATACCAAAGCCAAAACTCACAACTTGAAGCGTTGAAATGAACTTCTGAATCGAATTTTAATTTTTAAAGTGTTATCTCCCAAATTGCAGACTACTGGCTATCAAATAGTGTTTTAATTTTATTTGATTTGAGCTTGTAATAATAGAGAAGAGGGGATGATGAGTTCAGCTAGAAACGTGGGGTATGCGAGCTTCAAAAAGTTCTCTAATAGGTGTGGATTGAGATGCTTATATAGAGGAGGAATGGAGACAAGTTAGGATATATATCTCTTGCCAATTTCAATTCTTTATCCATACAAACCTAGCCCGTCTAGTTTCCATCGAATAGCCCCACCTACCTATGCCTTAGCATAGCCGAACCGACCAGTCCACATTGAAGTTCGATAGTATTCTCAAGTCAAGAGAACTTTATAAATTAGTCACATCGATATTTTCTATTAGACATTAGTTATATTAGCAAACAAATAAGTATCGAGTGAGTCATTTAATAGTTACCCAATAACTATCAGTACGTAACCTCTTAGTGCCCCCAACATTCATGAGTAATATAGTGCCCAACATTTTGAGAGCGTTACGTACTTTAGCCTCAACGGATACATCGATATCCAGTCTTGACGCATCATGACTAGTAATATTTAAAATGATGTGTTTATTATATTATGATACAATACTCATGATTACAAATATTTGTAATTACTATCATAAATATACCATTTATGGATTTTTTTTGTTAAATATATTTTAATTAAAGATTTAATTATTTACAACACATTATAAAAAATATATAACAAAAGGAAAAACACCTTTATTACGAATGAGAATACATAGTTAATTAATTTACAATAAATTACATAATTTCCCCGGGGCATACCAATAACTCTATTAGAATCACCTCTTTGAAATGAACGTACCATTTAATTTAATTTAGTTTGGCTTATGAATAATATTGGAATTCATATAACCACTCATATCAATGAGAATCATCAGATGAAAGTTAATGCGTCGAACACAACTAAGCTTTTTTTAGCTTGTCATGATTAGTCGAAAGTTGGGTAAGCAGTCGACCGGTTCTTCATCTTGGCTTCAAATCACAGTCTTAATAGGTTGACATGTTAAAGGAAGTGGTCAACTGCTTTTGAGGAACAAGTTGGTAAGTGTTGGACTAATCTATTAATTCATCGGTTCTCTTTTAGGAAAGTGAGTGTTAATTCATTGGCCGAAATTCAAATAACATTTTATTTCATTTCCTCATAATTAGTTACCCAATATTTAATTAACGGTGTAAATACCATTTACAATTTTAGTCAAATCATCAGTTGATTAAATTAAATTTTCACATTTAAATGATTGAATTAATCATTTTATTATTATAATATTCCCATATTTGGCCTACTCAAAAATATGGAACGTTATATGTAGGGTTGAATTTTGAAAATTCTAAATATAAACATGATCGTCAGTACAAACTGTTCGTTTTCTATAACTTACTTAAATAACTTTATCTAAAACAGCCAATTTAAACTAATGGTCCTATTTACGAATTGAAATTTCAAAATCCGACCGAATGATTAACGACTCTCAACGGTCAAGTTTTGGAAATTTCAAACTTAACCATGGCTATTAATTCAAACTGGTTGTTTTTTATATAAATTATTTCTAAAATAACCAGTTTAAACTGAAAATCTTATTTGTATTTTAAGTTTTTAAAAATTCGACCATACAAATTTTCTAAAGTCATATGAGAAGTTTAAATATGTGATATTATTTCAACTCAATTTGACTCTTGATCTTAAATATTTTATAATCGAAAAATGTTAAGAATCTCTTTAGTAAGTTTCCAAAATATTTAAAAATACCAATTATTATTTATAAAAATTAATAAACCATGCAATTTAAAAATGAAAAAATATATTATAAAATTAAATATTTAACAATAATTAAAAATTAAAATAACATAGAAAGGGGACAGAGTAAACATATAACACATTTCAAGACATTTGTACTACGCAAACGACTTGATGACGTTGTTAAATTTGATGTTGTAGGAATGACATAAGTAATTTTCTATGTTCCCACTGCATCACGATCAACGTCTTATTTTCCCAATTGATTCACACATTTTTATGATGTTGCGCTGACATCGTAAGTACGACGTTAGTGATAGTATATTATGTATTCTCTAGTAATGTTAGCACAATGTAGGGAAGATGACCACCCTTATAAAAGTTTTTATGGAAAATAGTCTCATATGGTGACGGGTTATAAATGAGATTCATCTTCTTTCTCTTCTTTCTTTCTTTCCCCTTTTTTTAAACATTCTTAAGAGTTAGCTCAGAAATTATTTGCTATGTTTTATTCATATGGACCCTTAATGGATAATTATTAACAAAGATAAATCAATATCCTCCATCAATCTCACTAACACAATGATGTAAGTGTATTTTACTAGATATTTTTAACAACAATTTCAAATTATCTGAGCGTTAATAAGTCATGATGATTTCTATAAACTTGACTTGCAAGAAAAATAATGAAATAATTGTAAACTCCATTCAGGCATGTATATCATATATTTACGCGTACAAGAATAGTTATCAGTTTAGCATTAATATGACTCCATTTGAGGCATTATATGCCCAACTATGCAACGTTCCTTCGTATTAGTTGGAAGCAGATCAGAAACTGATATTAGGGCCGATATGAATAAGGAGACATCGGATAAAATTGAGATCGTTCGGCAATGAATGAAAGATTCTCAAGATAAACAGAAGAGTTACGCTGATAAGAGGAGATGTGATATTGAGTTCTCTATCGGCGATATGGTGTTTGTTAAAATCTCTCCGTTGAAGAATATGGTTTGATTTGATACTAAGGGGAAGCTGACATCGAGATTCATAGGTTCTTTTCCAACACTTAAAGAGAATTGGGAACCTAGCTTACGGAGTCGGCTTAACTCAAAAGATGGTGGACGTGAACAATATGTTCCACATTTCTCATTTGAGGAAGTTTGTGCATGGCTCGGGCATGACTTACACAGGATCAACTAGATGATATCAAGATTAAACCATAAAACTTAAGGCCTTGTAGGCCTATTTGTACCATTGAACGTGATACAAAACAGCGTGGGAGGAAGACAATGGATAGTGAAGGTTCAATGAGAGCGATTGTACTTGGGAGACCAAGGAGAGCTTGATGATCGCTTATCCAGAGCTCTTTACATTGTGAGACTTTTTTATTGTATTTATTTTCACTTTTGATATCATATAGTAGTCAATGGTAACAACTCTAATGATATATGTATTTAATTGTTAACTCCAACACTTAAGTCCATGGTTTAATCCGATAACATTTATCGATTAAGTGATTTGCTTTAACCAAAGACTTTGACTTTACGTTGACTACCAATTACAGTGATATTAACCTTCTATTCACAGAGACAAATTCTCTTTTGAATAGTGTTTTCACTTTAAGTGGTTCAACTCATACCCAACTATGGTCTTAACATGACCACATTTATGTGATTGATCATAATTAAAGTATAGTTTAGACACTTAAGATCCATAGTATCTTCAAATCAAAAGACTACTGCACATCGTCATGTGATCTTCTATTTGACTCTTAACTTATAAAAGACTCTCGGTGAGTCATTCTGTAATTGTTCTAAACAACTATACATATGTAACCCTTTAGTTCCTGAAATAGTCACAAGTAAACCATCGTCGATCACATGGAGATTGTTACCTACATTGGTCTCAACGGATATATCGGTATCCCATTCTTGATAGGTCTTGACTCAGTACATTTAAGGACAAGTATTTATTTAATTTAATTTAATTCAATACTCATGTTTATAAAATACAAACACATTTGTAACTATAATTGATTAAATATTTTTCCTAAGAATTTTATACATATATATTTAATGTGTTTATAACGTTATATATATATCCCAATATACATTATATACAATAGAAAACAGAATCGAAAACTTACTTTATTTCGAATAAGATTCAATATAAAAGTTAAGTTATATAATCAAATTACATAATTTTCATAGGGTACACTCCTAACTCTATTAAGTGGTGGCTGCACAGTGATGCTTTTGTTAGAGAAATAATATCATTTTATATTTTTTTGTTCAGAGAACAGTTCGTGGTTCACTGCTTTTTTGTGTAGGGGAGACCATGGGCTTTTGTTAGAAGTTCACCAACTCATGACAAAGATGGAGTGGATGTGGCGGGTAATGGAGTTAGCCGTTGAAGGAAACGTGGCGACTTGGTGGAAGTATAAGCGAGACCAATGGGCGGTCGAGAGGTTCAGGAAGTGAAGTTTCTTAACACGACTTGATCGTTAAGTGACATGGCAAGATATCCGTGAGGTTTAGAGTACTTTGTTGATAAAGAGTGTAGGGTGGGCCAGACATTGGTTTGAAGGGAGGTGGGGCGACTAGGACGTCCTTGCCGGTTAGGATTTGGAAGGCATCCTTATTCTATTAGGCTTCAAACTGATGAGTCTGTTTAGTCCAGTGCAGTTAAAGCGTTCAACGAATCTATAGCAGCGGAGGTGCAAAAAGTGATACTGGGGATAAAGCGGGGATATAGCGGAAAATAGTGGAGGTGCAAAAGGCTTTATTGGAAATAAAATTAAATCTCCAAAATTAATTTATTCTCGTACTTACATCATTTGCGTAGGATAAAGAAATAATTTTTTATCTTACATAACAAAACAAAGAATATCATGATTTGTTCAGTCATGACTTGTTTACTAAAATAGATTTCTAACTTATGCTGAGCATCTAAGCCTTGTACTAATGTCATTACCCTAACTTTGTTAATTTGATTTAAAAGAGAACTAGTCAAATTAGCCTTTTGTATTAATGTTGCTATATAAAGCGAGTGCTGAAAACCACTGATTTATCAGGTGTATCGGAAAATAGTGGAGATTTAAGCAGATCTAGTATTTAATAACGTTAAATTGAAAAAGCATAGCGATTGATGAGCGATACGTGCTTTAGCAGGGATTTATCGAGGCTTTAGCGGGGCTTTAACTACGCAGCTTTAGACTTGTGCGAGAAAATCGAGCAACAATAGAGTTCAAGATTACGTGTCACTATAGTATAATCTGAATCTTACACAATATGCAAATGCTCAAATCGAATATCTTTGTTACAATCTTATAGATTAGAAAATTGGTTGATTTTTTTAAAAACTTCAAGTAGCGGATTGTTTGAGTTTTATTGTTTAAATGTGCGATTTTAAAACAATCTAGAGAAGTTCGTTGATGCTCTTTAGCCCCATCTCTTAGGAAATTCAGAAAGAAATTAGTGCATGCGTGTTTATATATACATATATATATATATATATATATATATCTGTATATATATATCTGTGTGTATATATATATGTATATACATATATATATATATGTATATACATATATATATATCTGTATATATATATTTGTGTGTATATATATATATATATATATATATATATGTATATATAACTGTGCGTGTGTATGCGCGCGCGCGTGCACGTGTACTATTTTTTAAAGCACTATATTGGATCATTTGGTCCTCCAATCTTTTCATTTGGATTGAAAAGAAGAGTAATATATGAACATCGTACATGAGCACACTCCTTTCGATCGATCGACCCGACATAGACAAATGAGCACATTTTGACATAAAATAATTTAAGAAAACAATAAATTTTTTAGACAAGTTTTTTATGTTGACACATTAAAAATGAGATTTGAGTTAATGTTTGCATGATCATATTCTTATTCCGTTGATCCGATCTTTTCCCCACTCACTAGCGGTGCTTTTTTTCCTTTTGAGAAAAACACGTCTATTTAATCGGCGAACAGAAGATACAACAAACTATTTTTGGTTCTTCTATTTTTGAAATACTTTCCACTAAACCTTAAATCATTCAGAATTTTCAAAAGTAACTTAAAGGGTGGATATGAATGATTTTCCTTAGCGAAAAAAAAACGATATTACATGTGACGTACATTTTTTCAAAGGACGACATGGTTGATAATTCGCCTTACACGGTGCGGCTAAAGTTGCGAAATGCCTCAAGAAAAAACAATATTGGCTATGATTTAAGCGGAAACTCAATTGGTGCTACTCTTTTTCCCCCAAGAATCCACAGAACTGATGAGTCTGTTTAGACCTGTACAGTTAAAGTGCTTAACGTTCTGTAGCGGAGAAGATGCAAAAAATTATAGCGAGGATATAACGGAAAATAGCGAAGGTGCAAAAAACTTTACTATAAATAAAATTTAATCTCCGAAACTAATTTATTCTCGTTCTCACATCATTTGTATAGGAAAAAGAAATAATTTTTTAACTTACGTAACAAAACAAAGAATATCATGATTTATTCAGTCCTGACTTGTTTACTAAAATAGATTTTTAAATCATGTTGAGCATTTAGACCTTGAACTTATGTCATTACCATAACTTTGTTGATTTGATTTAAAAGAGAACTAGTCAAATTAGCTTTTTGTATTAATATTGCTATATAAAGCGAGCGCTAAAAACAATTGATTTAGCGAATGTAGCGGAAAATAGTGAAGATTTAAGCGGATCTACTATTTAATAGTGCTAAATTGAAAATGCATAGTGACTGAAGAGCGATACGTGTTTTAGCGGGGATTTATCGACGCTTTAGCGGGACTTTAACTGCGCATGTTTAGACTTGTGCAAGAAAATCGAGCAACAATAGAGTTCAAAACTACGTGTCTTTCTAGTATAATATGAATCTTACACACTATGCGAATGTTCAAGTGGAATACCTTTGTTATAATCTTAAAGATTAGAAAATTGTTCAAGACCTTTTTAAAATTCAAGTGGAGGATTAATGGAATTTATTGTTTAAATGTGTATATAGGCGAGCGCGTGTTGTTTTTTTTTCAAAAGCACTATATTGGACATTTTGATCATCCAATGTTTTCATTGGGTTGAAAAGAATAGTCAAGTATGACCACCATACACGAGCATGCTCCTTTTGACCGACCGATCCAAACCGATCTGGAAAATTGAATGATTTTTTGGCAGAAAATAATAAAAGAAAACGATAAAAATTTTTAATACGTTTTTTATATTGACACGGTAAAAATGAGATTTGAGTTAATGCTTGCACGATCGTATTCTTATTTCGTTGATCTAGTCTTTCTCCCACTCACTAACAGTGCTTTTTTTTTAAAATTCATTTTCAAAGGAAACTATGTCTAATTAATCAGTGAACAGAAGTTAGAACAAACTACGTTTGTTTTTCCATTTTTGAAATACTTTCCACCAAGCTTTAAATCATTCAGAATTTTCAAGAGTAACTTAAAGAGTGGATGTGAACGATTTTTCCTAGTGCAAAGAAAACGATATTATACGAGATGCACTGTTTTATTTGAGATCGACATGGTTGATAAACACGGTCCGGCTAAAGCTTGTAAATGCCTTAAAGAAAAAAGCAATTCTAGTTTACATGTTACGGGTCAATCTCGCAATGCACTTTTCATAACTCGTGATGTAAACAAGGCCATGTATTCATAACTCGTGATGTAAACAAGGCCATGTATTCATCTAAGTTACGTGGGCTCTACTGTGGCCCTTGAAATAGCTCCTAGCATAAAGTCAGACCCTTGATACGTTGCTACGGAAGTCCTGCAAGTGAACGCTACTGAAGCATGCGTTTTGTAATAGTCAGTAAATAAATATTGCAGCAAGACACACCAAAAATCAAAAAGACAAAAACATAATATGAATACAACATAGAAACACACTATATTGTTAAAAAATTCAAGTCAAACAATTACAATGGATAGGAATACGGTATATGTAGAATGCTCAAGCATGCATGCACACCTAATGACATATATATATAAAGCCTAGGCAGTAGAATCAAGAAATGGGTAATCAGTGTAACCAACGACCGGATCTTGAATATAAAATGTGAACCTATCATACTTGTTCAATGAGGCGTTCAGCTCAAACCTCTTTGGTAAATCAGGATTAGCCAAGAACAGTCTTCCATAAGCAACCAAATCAGCATAACCTTCAGCCACTACTTTGTTGCCTTCTTCTCTATCATATCCTCCAGCAGCAATGAAGGTGCCATTAAAAGCCTTCCTCATCGGCAGCAACCTATGAGGAATTTGCCTCCTTCCATCCACAATTGACATACGAGGTTCCACCACATGTGCATACACTATGTTGAACTTGTTGAGCGAGTTCATCATGTACAGTCCGAGTTCTTCTGGGTTTGAATCGTAGCATTCCACGTAGTCTGCAAATGGAGACAATCTTATTCCCACCCTATCTGCTCCAATTTCACTCACTATAGAAGACACGACTTCGAGTGCAAAGCGACAGCGGTTGGCTAGGCTGCCTCCGTACTCGTCTGTTCTATCGTTTGCACTGTCTTTCATGAACTGCTCGAGGAGGTATCCGTGTGCTCCATGGATTTCCACTCCATCAAAACCTGTTCAAATCTTTTTTTAGTTTAAGTCGTGTGATCAAGAAAACTGTTTTGAGGTTTGGTTTGATAAATCGACTAAAAATACTTTGATATGGACAGAGTTGTGCTTGGTGGATTGGTATAATCAAGTGGCATGCATACTGCTTTGGATGAATATAGATATCACAAACACTATAATAAAAAGGAAAACTGTAACATTAAGTACCAGCTCTGATCGCATTTCTAGCAGCAAGCCTGAAGTCATTAACAATGTGAGGAATCTCTTCGGTTGTTAATCTCCGTGGAGGTGAATATTCTTCGACACTGCCATCGTGTTGCGTTTGCGAAGGAATTCCTTTGTCTGTGCTAGAAATTGGTGCTTGTCCGTTTGGTTGATAAACTGTGTATATATTTATTTGTAAAACAGAAACGGAATGAAATGTTGTTATTCTCATTCTAGACATCGTCATTTTAGAACGGAAAAGATGAAGAGAGTTCGACCATACTGTAATTTGAGACTCGTCCAACATTCCAGATTTGACAAAAGAAGATTCCACCCTTGTCATGAACAGCTTTGACAATTGGTTTCCATGCTTCAACTTGTTCTTCTGTCCAAATTCCTGGAGTTTCTGGATACCTAATTTATTGCAAGCAATTGCATTTTCAACATATTAATTACAATCAGCAATGCGGTTTAATGCTGGATAACAATCCACAATAAAAATAAGAAATATTTCCCCAAATTCCCAAATATCTAGCAAAAAAAGTACCCTTGAGCAGTATCAGAAACCCCGGTCGCTTCAGAAATCAGAAGCCCTCCTTTTGTTGTTCTCTGAGAGTAGTACAACGCAGCATGTGGCTGCGGCACATTTCCATATGACCTTGATCTTGTTAATGGCGCCAGTACAATTCTGCATTTATTTTTATTTTTTAGCATAAAATCCTTGTAAGGACCATCCATAAATTTGTAAAACCATAAGGCCTAATTTAATAATTGAATCCCAAATGAAAAATAATAATAGCAAATTAGATGATAACCTGTGAGATAGCTCAAATTTGCCCATTTTATACGGATTCAAAAGTGGTGTTCTTTCTGCCATTTCCGCTGTTCTTTCAAGTTCTTTTTTATGATATTTGTGTGAATGCAGTATTCCATTTTCTGTGCAGAATATATACACATCGCTCTCTGCTCTACTGCGTGTTAAGTCAAAGTTTCATACGTTGTTAAAAAGGCATCATTTCTAAGGGAATATCCAAATTGCCACTCCATGATGTCAGGACTTACATATGATTGTTTTTATATAATATACTCAATAATACATATTAAGTGCTGATCACCTTTAAATTTAAATTAGTTAGTCCAATTAAACTATAATGATATAGCCATATAGGCATGTGCGTTAAGTGAGATTATAATATAATACTTTTCACCTCTCTTTTTTAAGTACATGTTAAAATTGAGCATGTTTTCGCCTACGTTTCAAAATAACATGCCCTTGTTATAGGCAAGACTAGTTATATCTTTCACCTTTCAACGTTCACTGTTCAAATATGGTAAAATACTAATATGCAACCACTAAAATCATCTTCAACATCACCTTGATTTAAGCCCATAATGTTAAACCCCTGCTACGATCGTTCTTCAATAGTTCAGTTATGTTCATTGATCTTTTGTAATCTTATGTTTCAAATTCGTGAATAGGAAGGTAGTTTAGAAGTTCGATCAAATCTGTAATCTTTTTTACTCATTCAGGTCGAATCCAAAATGCAATACGTTTGCAAAGCGAGAGAGTACGTGATGAAGTAATGAAACATATAGGTGGTCTAAGTGCTCAATATCTGATACGAATGAGTCCTACCGCATTCATTGAATTATGCAGTGTTCATGTGAAGGACCAAGGATTCCGACTAACTCAACGGGCCACGGCTGCAGGTTGCTAAGTTCCTCTGGATCATAGGACAAAACACAAGACATAGTGCATGTTCGATTCTTTTCCAAAGCTCTAGAGAGACTATTAGTCGCCACATTCATAAAGTTATTGGTGCAATCATAGAGTTAGGAAATAAATTTATCATACAACCAAATGGAGACCCAGTACCATCTTAGATAATACATCATACTAGATTCTACCTAATTTTTAAGGTACATCGTCAATATTCAAAATCTAAAATTTCATTATACCATGGTTTAGTAAATTGCTGTTTTTAAAAAATGTAGGATTGTGTTGGTGCAATCAATGGTACACATATCTGTGTTAAGGTACCGGTTGCAAACGTCGTTATAGATACCGTGGTAGAAAAGAATATCCAACTATCAATGTTTTGGCTGGTTGTACATATGTATTAACTGGATGGGAAGGAACTACCTCTGATTTTAGGATAATAAAGGATGCCCTAACACGACATTATCTGCTCCTTATTCCAATGTGTAAGTAAAAAATCATTTTTTTAATAAATAAATTAGCTAATCTCTTTTTGTCAAATAATGTATCCTTATGGAGAAACCATGTCCCAAAAAACGAAGAAGATTGTTTTATCGATAACCGTCTTTTTACTTGATATATATCTAATATATTAACGTGTAATTAATTACCAACTAAAAACATTTTATTCGATTATGACTAACTAATCTCTTAAATGATGTCACAGAAAGATATTTTGAAGGTGATATTTGTAGAAGATATTTTGATGAGGTGTGAGGTGGAAAGCAAACACATAGGGGGATGGGCCCGGCCACAAGAGGTAGAGGATGGTAGGTCTCCTCTTAGTAAAGTCTATTTAAACACCCTTAAGGCTTACAAAATGAGTTTGTTAATTCATTAGACAAAGAAACGGTTCTCTTCATCTTCTTCTCTTTACACTAAACACTCTCAAATCACAAAGGAACTTCTCAAAACTCAAGCTATAGGCATAACACAACATAGTGACAAGGATAAGTAACTCAAATCCTAAAGAAAAGGAGCAAACCTCCTCCCAAATCATGACCGCGTGCAATAATAGCCTTTTTAGGCTAAGGGCTTGTGCATTTGTGAAGGTAGGTTAAACTTTGGGCTTGCTTTGGTTGAGGTAGGAAGTGATAGTGAGTAGAGGCTTGTGCTTGGCTTTGGACTTGGAAAAGAGAGAGTTAACTCATCGTTTTATAGTAGATGAAGTTGTATAATATTGCTTGTATAATTATATTGATGTCATTAAATAATTAATGTTCTATATTTAGACCATACTTGCTTTTGGAAAGCAAATGATAACTATTTATGGTATATCATCACTTCTATATAACCTTCTATAACATGTGACGCGGCCTTGACATTGTGCATATGTGGTTGATTGGATGATATTTGGCTTGGACTTGAATATGGGATGGTTTCTATAGCAAAAGGCACTACAAGACACACAGTGTATTCCAACGGAGCCTTCCAACGGCCTCCAACGTCCTTGACCAACGGCTTCCAACGTCCAGTGTTTTCTCGTAATTTATTAGTTAAAAACTGCAAGACGTTGCTAGACGTTGGAAGCAGCCGTTGGCGGCCGTTGAAGAACGTTGCAAAACCGCGAGCAAAACACAAAACCTGCTTCTTCTTCTCCCATTCGGCTGAACCCCTATTTTCCCTCAAAATTCCCAATTTTCCCCCAAAATTCCCAATTTTCCTCCAATTCCGCCCCCCCCAAGCTGCTCCGACGATCAACGGCCCCTCCGACGACTCCAAGCCTCCCTCTCGTCCTCTCTAACTCCCTAATCTCTCAAGAAAAGGTATAAACCCTAATCCCCATATTTAATTAAATTTATTAAATTAGTGTATTAAATGTTTGTATTGCCTTATTGTATGTATAATCTAGTTTATTGAGGCATAATTTATGTTATTAACTTCAAGATTATATATATTTAAGTTTGTGTTAACAATAGAATAATGTGCATACAATTAGTTTTAGGTTTGTTTGGAAACGTTAGTTGTTAGTGAGCATACAATTAGTTTATGTATTTTAGAAAATTTAAAAAACAATATTTTATATTCATGAAACCCTTAGAGTGTCTTTCGGCCCCGTCTGATAAGTATTGTATATGATCGTTATGTGGATATTCGTTTTTTAACAGAACGGACATCTATATTCACCGTATACAATATTTGTTGGATTTGTCCCTGTATTGGACAAGTTACAAACACAATAACGTAATTAAATCTCGTAAAACATTTCATTTTAAATGGTTCATAGAATATCGACAGCGCTTCCTTTATGTTCCCTGTGTACACGCAAATGTATACTGTTCAGGGAACTAAAGCGAAGTGCTGCCGAAATCTTGTTGAATCGTTTAAATTGAAATGATTTACGCGATTTAATTATGTTATTGTATTTGTAATGGGGGGTAGGATGACCCATCGACAAAGTGTCAATTCACCAATAATATTGTTTTAATAAAATGTCAATTTTTTAAATTTATATCGTACTTTTTAATTATATACGTAGGTAAATGGACAATTATTTTACTGATCGAAGCTGGATGTACAAAAAAAGAAGGATCGAAAATGGAGGCTCAATAAGTGAACAGTTTAATAACGGTGTTCGCGTATTTATTGATTTCGCTTTGAGTAATAACAGAAACGACGAAGAAATCCGTTGTCCATGTACTAAATGCAAAATGTTAAAGCATTTGATACTAGAAATGGTTAGAGTTCATTTGCGTCAATACGGTTTCGTGCCGAACTATTTGGTTTGGGATCGTCATGGAGAACCGTTAGCATCTACTCATGTACAAGCCGAGGAGGCAGTGTGTACTGAAATTGATACGATGAATCTCGTAGAACATATGGTTGAAGATGCTGCACGGTCAATGTTTCCTGTTCCTCAATTAATTGATGACGATGGTAATGCTGAAGAAGAACCAAATATTGGGGCAAAAAAATAATATGATTTATTAGATGTCGCAAAGAAACCCCTTTGGGAAGGCTGCACAAGCGGAACCCAATTATCAGTAACTGCTGAATACATTGCGATGAAATCTAAATACAACTTCATAGAAGCTGGATTTACAGCCGTTGTACAAGCTGCGAAACGGCATATGCCTCCCAATAATTTAATGTGCGAAAATCATTATGAAGTAAAAAAAATGATGTCAGCTTTTGGTTTACCGTATCATAAAATAGACACATGTCTAAACGGTTGCATGCTGTTTTGGAAAGAAGATATCAACCTTAGAAATTGTAAAATATGTAATCAAGAAAGATACAAATCAAGAAAGAAAAAAGGAAAGGAAGTCCCGTATAAACGTATGCATTATTTACCAATTACTCCTAGACTTCAAAGGTTATATGCATCTTCTGTAACCGCGCAAAATATAAGATGGCATAGTGTTAGAACACGGGAAGAAGGTACGTTAACACACCCAGCTGATGGGGAAGCATGGAAGCATTTTGACCACAAATATCCTGATTTTGCATCCGAGAGTCGTAATGTTCGACTTGGTTTATGTACGGATGGATTTTCACCATTTTCTCAGTTTGGTTCTAAATATTCGTCATGGCCTATAATTGTCACACCTTATAATTTACCTCCATGGATGTGTATGAAAACTCCATATATGTTTCTCACAGTTGTCGTCCCTGGTCCTAATGATCCGACACAAGGAATCGATGTTTATTTACAACCTTTGATTGAAGAATTAAAAACACTGTGGTACGAAGGAGTAGAAACATACGATATTTCCACAAAAAAAAATTTCGCATGTATGCTTCTTTGATGTGGACAATCAGCGATTTTCCTGCTTATGCAATGCTTTCAGGTTGGAGTACGGCTGGTCATCTAGCTTGTCCGTACTGCATGGAAGATACACGAGCATTTTCTTTACCTCATGGAAAGAAAATTTCATGGTTTGACTGTCATCGATGTTTTCTTCATATTAATCATCCTTTTAGAAGAGATAAGAAAAACTTTACAGCTAATAGACATGAAACTTTGAGACCACCTATGGTTTGGTCAAGCGAAGATATTTATGAACTTGTAAAGGATTATCCAAAGATACATGAAACCGGAGAACAAATTGAAATTCAAGGTAAATCATCGATTCATAACTGGTGCAAACAAAGCATATTTTGGGAGTTGCCTTATTGGAAAAATCTCCTGATTCGTCATAATATTGACGTGATGCATAATGAGAAAAATGTGTTTGATAATGTTTTTAATACAATTTTGAATGTCAAGGGGAAGACGAAAGATGATTTGAAATCAAGACGTGATATCGAAGTAATATGTAATCGTCCTGAGCTTCATATAAAGCCAAATGACACAAAAAAGCCAAAAGCTTGCTATGAGCTAGACAATAATCAAGTTAAAGTACTTTTAAAATGGGTGGAAGGACTAAGATTCCCGGATGGTATATCTTCTAATATTCGTAGATGTGTCAACTATAAGAACAATAAACTTAGCAGGATGAAAAGTCATGATTGTCATGTTATGATGGAAAATTTATTACCCGTCGCTTTTAAAGAACTGTTGCCCGTAAAAGTTTGGACTGTTGTAACAGAACTTACTCTTTTTTATAAAGAGATTTGTTCTACTACATTAAAAGTTGATCGTCTACGTAAACTTGAGGAAGGAATCCCGATATTGCTCTGCAAAATGGAAAAAGTATTTCCTCCAGGTTTTTTAATGTTATGGAACATTTACCTATTCATCTTCCATTAGAAGCACGTCTTCGAAGGCCTGTGCAATATGGATGGATGTATCCATTTGAAATGTATTTAAATCATCTAAAAAAAAGTGAGACAGAAAGCTCGAGTTGAAGGTTCGATTTGCAAATCATACATCGAAGAAGAAGCTTCGTTTTTTTTCTCTCATTATTTTAGTGACCATGTGAACATATCATTTGAAAGTGCTACGCGTAATGATGAAGGCATTGATCAAGATGATTGTTAAACGACCTTATCAATTTTTAAAAAACAAGGTCGGCCTGCTGGTGCTTGTGTGGAAGTATGGTTGGATGATAGAGATTATCATGTTGCACACACATATGTTCTTCTCAACTGTGCTGAAGTTGCACAGTTTGTTAGGTAATTTACTTATATATATATATATATATATATATATATCATCAACACGTGTGTATACACAAATATATGCACACACGTGTATCTTAATCATAATGCAACATTTGTTATTATATTGCAGTATTTACGAATCACAACATCCTAACGGTGATATCGGCAAAGAATTCGCTTCTTGGTTTTCTAAGTACGTTTTTGATACAACAAATTGTGTTGTAGACGAAGGATTGAAACATTTAGCTATGGGACCAAAAAGGATAGTGAAGACCTATCCAATATTCTTTGTCAATGGATATAAATTTAATACCAAAGAATACGGTGCCGAAAAATTAACTAACAATACTGGTGTATTTGTTAAAGGTAGTGATGATCCAAATGATCATATACATGATTTTTATGGCGTGCTAACCCAGGTTTTGCAATTGACGTATTTCACACGACCCGCGGAAGAAGTATTTTTGTTTAAATGCAACTGGTTCAGCAACGTTCCAGGTTCTAGAATCAACGTGCACCCAAAATATAATCTTATAGAAATAAAACATACTTCGCATTATTATAAATACGATCCTTTTGTACTTGCCAAACAAGCTCTTCAAGTTTATTATGCTTCTTACCCATCTCTAAGAAGAGATAAAATAGATTGGTCGGCTGTTTTTAAAACAAAGGCAAGGTTTACATTTGATGGACGGAATATTCCCGAAGAACAAGCTTACCAAGCAGATATCGAGGAAAATAGAGGAATAATAATAACCGACGATCAAACAGATTTTGGACCTCTAAACGATGAATCAAATGCATTAATTGAAGCATTTGAGAGTACAGAGGAACAAAATATAGAGTGCGAAACAGAGTCTGAATCCGAAAATGACGAGGACTGATCAACTATCTACATTTTGAGAAGGTAAATTTATATTTTTTTAATTAAACATTATCCTGTTTTCATTAAAAATGAAATGGTATGCTAATATATGATATGTATCACATCTCATTTTTACGTTACGCCATATTGTATGTTTTACATATAGTCATTTTATTTTCTGTTATAATGTTTGTTTGTAACATGTATTGTATAGGTATGTCGTCACGTAGACGTACCGGTGGACATTCTTGGTCTCCCTCTTCCTCACAGAGAGGGCACGCTCGTCCGGACGGTGGTGATGGCGATGGTCCATCACAGGAGCTACGGCGTCCTGTGGTGTGGCTAAAGCCAAAAGCAGATCAAAGGTAAGTATTAAATTTCAAAATTAAATTTCATTTTCGTACAATCTATTCCGAAAATATATAGTAATCATGAAATATTAAATTGTTTTTCTCTGTTTAAACACAGTGGTTTCTCTTTGGAGCTGACTCAAGTAGTTCTATCTATATCTCGACGGGCGTACATGAGTCGTATGACCGAATGTTGGCCTAAGTGGACATTGATTCCAGATAATGTTAAAGAGACTATTTGGCAAGATTTTTTGGTATGTCACTTTAATATATTAGGAACATGTTATATCAATTCATGTTTACATTATATATAAAAGCTGTATAACTCTTATTTTGTCAAACGTGCAGGTGGAAGTGGATCTTCAGGACGCTGATATTTCAGTCGTATATCGCCACTGGTGCAGCAAAGTCGCAAAGAACTACCGGGAAACAGTAAACAGCTTAAAAATAGCGGGAAAGAAGCCTCAGTGGATGAGCGCAGCTGTGTGGGATGATTTTGTGACATGGTGGGGAAACGAGGAGTTTCAGGTAAATTTATCAAATGTTTAATTTAAATTCTTCTACGCAAATACTAACTAGAAATGTTAAACAAATTTTGTTTTTAAATTAAATTTACAGAGGCAGTCGGAGAGGAACTCAGCCAATAGGAGCAAGAACCCTATCACACATCGTGGTGGTTCCAAGTCATTTCAGCATCACCGAGAGGACTTGGTATATTTATTAATTACGATAATAATTTAAAGATTTTAAGTTCTAAGTTGTAGATAACGTAAACATATATATATATATATATATATAATATATGTATATGGACATATTTCAGGAGAGACAACGTGGTGGTGCTTCTGTGAGTTACTGGGATGTTTTCACGCATACTCATGCGTTGAGTCAGGTCGACGAAGCAGGCACCGTTTCATACTCCTAGGATCACGATGCCAAAGCGCAGTCCGCATATGTAAGTAACATAATGACTTAACACTTATATAAGTTAATTAAAATAATGTTATCTAAATTCAACTTATTTTGCATAACAGCAAAAGTTTCAGCAAGCACGAACTTCCATTCTCAAGGGCTCTGGGCGCGACGAGTTGACCGCCGATGAGGAGGACGCTATTTTTGAGTCTGTCATGAATCCAGCGGCACATGGCAGACGCTATGGTTTTGGGAATCAATCGGTAATAACTTTAACTTAAATTTTAAAATAATTATTTTGAACCAACTATTGCACATTGTGATTGATTATAGTAAACATGAATTACAATTATTAAACACTGATAATTTAAATTTTATTTACAGGCTAAGACAGCTCAGATTGAGTATCAAAGGGCTCAAGATAAGGAGGAGATTGCACAGCTCAGAGCCCAGGTCGCCGCGCTCGAGGAACGCAATATCTGCACCGAAGCCAAGACGGAGGAGCTGAACAGGCGTCTTACGGAGTTTATGGAGCAATACGGCCGGTTTCCGTCTTCTGGTGGTTCTGGAGGAGAGTGATTTCAGGTATGATTTGATTTGTTTTGCTATGGACATGTATATTTGGAGAGTGTGAGGATTTGATACATTATGATGTTTTGGATGTTGGTTTGGATGTGATTTTTGAGATGTTGACGTAGTAATTTGGTTATGGTTGGATGTTGATGTTTTGTTGGATGTTGATGTTGGATGTTGATGTTGGATTGGACGTTTTGTTGGATGTTGATGTTGGATGGTTCTTGTTGTTTTTATTGATTTGTATTATGTATATTGATTAGTATATATGCTTATTACTTGGATTTACTATTATGATTGATTATATGTGAGATATGTTGTTGTATATGTGCTCGAAATTGAGCTTTTATGAGATATACGATGTTGGAGGTGGCTGGAAGCATGCATTGTTGGTTCTGTTTAAAAAAAACACCCAGATTTCCAACGTCCACCAACGTCCACCAACGGCTTATTGGCACATTTATTCCAACGTCTTTCAACGTTCTCCATCGGAATTTCCAAGGTCTTCCAACGTCTCTCCAACGTCCAATTTGGTCAACATCTTCTACCACGTGGACAAATTGAACGTTGGAAGACGTTGGTATAAGCGCGTTGGCTCCGTTGGTGGACGTTGGCCGCCGTTGAAATGTATACCAACGGCTTTTCCAACGTCTACCAACGGCTTTCCAACGGCCGCCAACGGCTGGCCGCCGTTGGAATCCATTGTGTTTCTTGTAGTGAGGTCATTATAGAAATACTTTGAAATGCCTTGTGTTTGGTACTTTCTATGATATTTTGTATAGACATCTTTAAGGGTTTCTTGACATTGTTATGATATACTATGAGTATATTGCTTACTGTAAAAAAATTTGAACCTTAAATCATTTGATAGCCTGTAGAAAACAAATCAAATTGATGGACATAAAACTGGTTTTGTGGCATTGACAGGAATCTGAAACACTTTCGGGGTGTTTCAAAATTTATGACTGCTGTTATGTAAATGCTACTCTTTACTGTATGAAACTTTAAATAGTTTAAAATGACACTTAGGCAACGTATTTTCCTATAATCTTTTTAGAAGTTTTTAATACAATATATTAGAGTATTTTAAAAGTGGTTTGAAGTTTGAATTTTTTTAATAATTAATTATAAATTATTGAAGTAAGAGGGTTTAATAAATGTAAAACATGCTTTTTTAACACATGCTTTCTGAAAGTTTTTAAATAAATTACGAAGTAAATAATTTTGAGTAATATTTTAATCGAATATTTAAAACATATTTATAAGTATTTTAAATGTATTTTTATGTATAGTTTTTGAAAAATTAGTTAAGTATTTTATTGAAATATTAAAAGGTTTATATAACATTTTGTTTTTTAGATCGTTTTAAAATTTTATTATGTATATTAGCTTTATAAATAAATTAGCCTTTGTGTATGTGTATAATTTTTAAATGGTTTTCAAGTAAATATACAAGTAATAACAAAGGTGTATTATTAATAAAAAAAGGGATTAGGAGTCGCTTATGTGACTTAATCAGCCATTGTGTGTTTATTTGTTTATGTAAAGTATTTAATCCTATATTCGGCACTAAAAAATGGCAAAGTAAACTTGTTTAATCTGAGAGAGTTAAGAATGATGTTCGAGTTAGGTTTATAAGCAGCAATTCTCTAATCTATCGGTTTCACTCTTGATCGTGAGAGAGTAAGTTGAGAAGGTCGGAAACATGATGAACATGCGAAACTAGATTTCCAAACACGATCGTATTTAGGACAAGATAGTCGATTAGTCAACTATCAAACTTGACAAAATTATAATGGATTCGAAAGTTTATAAAACCTAAGCATAGGTGTTTACAAAATAACATTTAAGTTCGGACATTTATTAACTAAACGCTTAAGCCATAAACGTTTATTTGTTAAACGCTCATCGGATTTATATAAATAAACGGTCAATTATCAGGTAATTTTTTTATATGGATCGTAATTTTGCAATGCATTAATCATTGGAGTGTCCTCTGGAACCAATTTAACAATAATAATAAGTAAAACAAATAAAATATAACTTCAGGTTCCTACTTGTTGTTTTAAATGCAAAACTATCTTTATCTATAGTTTTTTGTAAATCAAGCCTATACTCCTTTAACATGACAACTGACAAATACCATCATCCGCCAATTCATTTTTCCAATGTTCAAAATGTGATTTATTTTTGTAGATTAGTCGGATTTAAGGATCACTTTCACTATTAAATCACAAATTTAATAAACTTTCTTAGTTCAATTACGACCATTGTTGGTACCTAAAAATAAATTTTTTAAAATCTTAATTTTACATAGCTGTTTTAACTGCATTTATGTAATATGCTTATTTGTGTCATTAAACGTAACAGCTTTTATGTGACTGCATTTATTTTGAATGGCCATAATCTTTATATAGTTGTTTCTAACCGCTCCAGCAAAAGGAGTTTATCACAATGTATTTTTTATGACATTATGTTTTAAATGTTGTATAACAACTTTTTTTCTACGACATTTCCAAAGTAAACGTTGTGAAAACCTTGTTATTTACAACATTTTTCTACAAACGTTGTAATAATATCATTTTAACAACTTTTATTAAAAAAATATTGTTTTATGCAACTTTTTTCTAAATCTTTTAAATATAAATTCACTATAACTTTTTTCAAAAGATGTTTAATTCATAGATCTAACAATTTTTGAGGGATATTCACTATAGGGAAAGTCTGAATTAACGTCAAACTTTTTAAATATATTTAAAGCTACTTAAAATATTATAATAATTAAAAATTAGTAATTTAAATTAATAACAAACAAATAATACTTACTTAATAATTTACAAATAGTAACTTTTAATTAATAATTTATAAATGACAACTTAAATAAGTAATTAGTTATAATTTATTATAATTAATGATTATTCATAAATAGTTTATAATTACTCATTATAATCTATATTCAATAATTATTTTTTATGTTTAATAATTTACTACATTCAAGAAATTAGGCACAAGTACAAACTTTAGAAAAAGTTTAGGCTGAAGGACACCATGTTTCTTTTTTTTGGCTGAAGGACAAATTTTGAAAAAGATTAGACTGAAGGACAATGCTAGTTATAACTAGCATTATATTCAGTTTTTACAGTATACAAAATTCTAGTTATAACTAGCATTATATTCAGTTTTACACTGTACAAAATGCTAGCT
Organism: Allium fistulosum; assembly: GCA_030737815.1. Taxonomy (NCBI): domain Eukaryota; kingdom Viridiplantae; phylum Streptophyta; class Magnoliopsida; order Asparagales; family Amaryllidaceae; genus Allium; species Allium fistulosum. Next base: position 977,540,267 of record CM060902.1, read on the forward strand.
ATATTTAGCATTGTCCTTCAGCCTAATTTTTTTCAAAGTTTGTCCTTCAGCCTAAAAATGAAACTTTTTGTCCTTCAGCCTAAGTTTTTTTCAAAGTTTGTCCTTATGCCTATTTTCCACTAATAATAATTAGTAAACTACAGTTAATATTTTTAATTACTTTTAATAATTAATAAATATATTTAATAACTAATAATTAGTATTAAATAGTTAATAATTACTTTTAATAATTAATATTTGATAATTAATTTTGAATATTTAATAATTAAATTTTAGTAAATAATAATTACTATTAGATAATTAATAATTAAATTAAATAATTACCATTAATAATTTTAAGAAATTATAATAAATAATTAATAATTACTATTAAATAATTAGGAAGTAATAATTAGTCATTAAAACAAATATTTACAATTTAATAATTAATATTTAGTAATTAATGATTAATAAGCTATCTTTAATAATTAAGAAGTAATATTTATTAGTTAGTATAATCATTATAACTGATAATTATATTTATAATTTAATATTTCAAAATTAAAATATTTAGATTTTCTAAAATAAATTTAAAATTATTCACAAAATTAAAAAAATTGAAATGTTTAAAACATTTTGAAATATAATAATTAAAATTTTATATGAATTTAAAATTTTATAAAATATTCAAAATTTTAGGAAATTCAAAAATGTTATAAATTTCAAAATTTGAAAAATATGAGCATTACATTGCAAATTGTTAATTCCATATGCACCTAGAGGTTTTGTTTTGAAATTATCTTTAATTATAATTAAGAAGTAATAAGTAATAATTAATAAAGATGAAGTGATATCGAATATTTAATAATTAATAATGACTATTGAATAATTATTATTAATAACAAATAATTAAGACTAATATTTAATATTTAATAATTAATAAGCAATATTTAATAATTAAAAAATGTTATTTAAGGTTTAGTATTTAATAATTATAACTAATTATATCTAATATTTAATATTTCAAAAAAAATTATAATTTTTTAAATTAATTTTAAAAATATTCATAAAAATTAAAATCAAAATTTTGAAATTTTTCTGAAGTTCAAAAATAAAAATACATAATAATGTTTGTTGTTTCTTTCATTTTATTCATTATTAGAATTAGTAGCTATAGTTTCCCACCCTCATTTCCTCAGTAATTTTCATTTTGTGCTTATACCACTTTTCTTGAACCCTAAATTCCAAATACCACCTATATCCCAAAATGAAATTTGGGTTTCTCAGACTAATCCCAAAACAAATCCACCACCTAAACTCACTAACTCACCACTACAATACTTCAGCCTTATTGGATTCCTTTTCTCCACATTCTTCGCATGGTTAACTTATCAAATCCTGCTACCTAAATCATAAAGCACATAGTCCAATATCATATAAAATGCTCAATAAAAAACTGACCAAAATTAGTAACGGTAACTTTGTACTTCAAGTTGTTTATCCATTTGTGACATTTATTTTTGTAGTTTTTTTTTTTGGAAAAGAGAAGATATATAAAAACAAAAGGAGAAAAAACGCCTTTCTCCGGTGGCTCACACAAAAACGGCGAAGCATATGAAAGACATATACCTCCCAGACTCTTATAGAACAGAACAAAAACAAGAAGATCAAAAACAAAGCCACAACAAACAGAGTCATGACTGCCAGCCCATAAAAAAAGAAAAAGAAGGCCACCAAACAAACCAACCCGCCTTAACCCGAAGGTATAGGCCAGACCACCAATCTAAACCTCAGAGAATACAAACCGAGCAACAGCAAAGGCAGCAAACCCAGACTAAGCAGACCCCTGGGGAAGGAGCTAGCGTAGACTCGAAAAGAAAGCCAACCACTAAGAAAGAAGTAGAGCCCCACAGTAGACTTAGAGCAGCATGGAATATCTGGGAGAGCTCCGGATAGCCAACGCTAATCGATCTACCTCATCGAGCTCCGACAAAGCCACCACCCAATGAATAAGTCCAAAGAACCTCGTGTACTGCTAGACGAGGGAGAAGAAAGCCAGAGACCCTCCAAAGAAATCCGAAAAACCAAGCCACGACACAACTGGAGAAAGGACACAAGAACCACCTCCGAAGCTGCGAAGACAAACACCAAACGCTGCCTACCAATGCGCAATCCCGAACAACGAGGAATCCGAAAACACCTGGACTAGAAAACTAGCGACCACATTAAACCAAAAAAAGGGGGGGAGGGGGACGGGAGCAGTGGGTGAAGGCCAACGCCCGAATGACAGGATTCAACCAACTCCCTGTCTAGCGGAAGTCAGAGCACACGAAATAGACAAAAGACCCACCAATCGCCCAAAACGGGGGCTCATGGTTCCCCTGAAGGGTCTACCACGGAATGCCAGGAATACGTCATTCCGTACACGCCGAATAATGGACGGGGGATCCATAGGAGAGTTATCGAAGATTGTATTATTCCACGCGCACCAAAGGTGCCAGTAGATAAGACAAGGAATCAAGCGGAACACGATAGAACGAAGAGATTTTCCAGAAATCCCTACCCACCAGGAGTTCTGGAGATCTAAAGGAGATCTTGCAATACGTCGCACACCAACAAGGTTGCTGAAGTAATTCCAGCATGATCTGGCCGAGACACTACCAAAAAACAAATGGTTTAAGGATTCCGATTCCCCGTTGCCACAGCAGTGACAACGGGATACAGAGGGAATGCCGATCTTTTGTAGATTCTTGTTTAGTGGCAAACCATCGTGCAGGATTCGCCACATCAAAATAGATGCTTTGGGGGGAATACGGGAATCCCAAATGAACGAGAACACAGGGCGAATGGGACTTGGAGTTATAATCGAAGTCCAAGCTTTCAGAATGGAAAACGAAGCGCCGTCCCAGCCAGTAAATCCACCATGAGAGTCAGTTAATGGCTTCACCGACTGCATGTGCTTCCAGGTCTCGCTAGCATAGGACGGCGAACCTGTGAAATTATAGGCTGCTAGCCTACGGTACTTAGCATGAAGGAAAGATGCCCATAAAGAGTCGTTAGCACCAAACCTGTACTACAACTTACAAGCAAAAGCCGCACAAAGGTCCTTGGGATTACGGAGACCCAAACCACCTTCATTCTTGGGACGACAAACTGTTTCCCACGACACCCAATGGTGACGCCGGGCGTTGTCCTTGTTGCCCCAGAAGAAAGACGAGGCCAAAGACCGATACGTCTGGAAGAAGGAAGAGGTAGGGGTCATAGCCGCGAAAATATGAGTTCCCATCGAGTCTAAAACAGACTTGATAAGAACCAGTCTGCCAGCCTGCGAAAGAAGAGATGCATTCCAGCGTAAGATCTTACCCCTAACTTTGTCTGCCAAAGGATCAAAAAAAGCATTGAGCTTTCTACCTCGGTATAGGACAATACCCATATATGGGAGAGGGAGGGATGCTTCCTTGAAACCCGAGATAGTCTCGATCCAGGAAGCACACGAAGGAGGCAAGTCCTTCGCATGGACGAAGCTACATTTATTTTTGTAGTTGAGGATTTCTGAATAGCAGCTTTTATATCATCGTAAATAAGTACATATGACACATCCAATATCATATAAAATGTCAATTTCAACATTATTTTCAACACATTTTAAATGCCACATGTGTTTAACTTATTAAACACATTCGTACTAATTTGTAGCCTAAAATTAAATTACTAATTTTCCAACCTACATTTTCTTAAAAATTAAGAAAGATTAAGGCCCCGATTGGTTTTGTTTTGAGTTTTGTGTTTTCAACATACACTACAAAATACAAACAAATGTGGGAAACCTTTTACAATTCTTAGCCATCGCGACGATTTATGGAAAATAGAGGAGATGAATTATTTTTCATCCTTTTGTTATGTCTCAAAACACAAAAAATCAAATAAACTTGTTTTTTGTTTTTTATGTTAGTTTCATTTTTCAAAATTGTGTGTTTTTCTACAATTCATAATAAATGCGCACTTTTGTTTAGACGAAAACACAAAACTAAAAATAGCAAACTAAACGGGCCCTAAACTACTTTCTTATTACTTATTGCTAAACCAAAAAAAGTCGGGTACTTTGTTTGTAGATCAAAAATAAATAAAATACAATATATACACACAAAATTATCTTCAATATTACATAACTTCCATGATAGTAAAAAGTTATATTGAAGAACCATTTTGAATTGTTTAGAATAGATGGTGGCTAATAAATTAAAATGCGCTAAGATGTCCACTGAAATTTTATCAGCCTCGAGAAGTCAATTCTATAAAATGCGCTAAGATGTCCACTGAAGTTATCTTGGACGCTAGAAAACAATGGAATAATGCAATTGTGGTCTATGTAGTAGGCCCTAAACCATACTATCCATATTTTAAAGAATATATCATCAGAGTTTGGAAACCAGTCGAGGAATTTTCGATCTTTTCTATGGAAAATGGTTTTTATGTGATTAGGTTCAATAACGAGCAAGACTGTCTAAATGTTTTGGAAGAAGGACCATACTATTATAATAAGAAATTGTTGATGATGAAGAGGTAGCATCTTGGAATGCAACTTACTAAAGAGTTACTTCATTCTATACCGATTTGGATCCGCCTCTCCAACCTGCCACTTGACTACTGGACAGAAGAAGGGATTAGTCGTATTGCTTATGTGCTCGGAACTCCTATCAAACTTGACAAGTTTACGGAAGGAATCATAAAGATTTCTTTCGCTAGAGTTCTTATTGAAATTGATAATAATTTTAATTATCCTAGTAAACTTCCTATTTTAAATGAGAAAGATGAAATAACTTGGCAAGAAGTAGTTTATGAATGGAAGCCTGTCGCGTGCTCCAATTGTTCGATTTTTGGTCACACAGTTATTCAATGTCAATTCACTAAAGCATGGGTGCCAAAACAGAATCATAATACAGATTTAGGAAATTCAGAAATGATAATTGATCCCATTGAAATCACTCCAAATAATTGTGACATTAATGAAGTCACTAACAGTCATTTCTCTATTTTGGAAAACAAGAATCAGAAGCAGCAATTGGTTCACAATGCAACAGATCAGAACAGACAAAACAATCCAAAGCCAAATATAGACAAATCAAAACCTAATCAAATCACACAGAAAATCACTCAAACAGTTCTATCAACCAAAGATTACATGACCAACATCTCTGCTGAAGATCACAACATGTCTGATGACTTGGATATCTCGTCTACAGATAAGCATTCAGGCAACCTCAATATGAATCCAGAAAGTATACCAGTCGAATCCATCGCCATTGAAAATGCAGATATCTTAGATGGTACTCCTTCTACTAATCAGCAGACCGATTGCTTTAACTTAGATTCATCTTCCATAGCTAGACCAAAGCCAACTCGCAAATTGAGACCAGAGGAGGCTCCTTTTGAATTCAAAGCTTCTTCGAACTCTGATGTTGTGGAGAATCCTGCATGGTCAAATCTTGTTATACAGTTAAAAAATAAAGGAAAAAAATCTAAAAAAGCTAAGACCACGGGGAAAGCTACTCCTCTGGAAGAAAGTAGCACTCCTAATAATGATTGTTAATGGAGTTCCTAATTTGGAACATAAGGGGGATGAATGCCCCCTGCAAACAACTAGAAATTTTAAATATCATTAAGTCGAATAAGTTATCCTTGATTGGAATTCTGGAAAATAAACTTTCTCTAAGCTCTATCGAACACTTCATGGATAAAATTGATAATAAGTGGAAAATGTCTCACAACATTTCTGATCAGAAAAGTCGAAATATTAAACTTTGGGATTCTTTGGTTTGGACTAATATCATTCTTCATACCACGGAACAATACATAACCAGTATCATGCATAATGCTAATGATATTAGTGTTGTGTGCACCATTGTTTATGCTCATAATGAAGAATATAATCGCAATATTTTATGGGAGGATATCATTTCGCTTTCTAAAATTGTTAATCTACCATGGATTGTGGCAGGTGACTTCAACTCTATTCTTCATTACAATGAAACAATGAATAACGGTAGTTTTAATTCTTGTGGTGATCCCTATTTCATGGATTGTATTAATTTATCAAAGCTGGTTGAACCTGCCTTTATAGGCAATTTTTTTACTTGGCGAGGAGGTAACTCTTTTTCTATACATAGTAAGATAGACAGAGTATTTTTTAATTCTCTATGGTTAGACAAATTTGATAATTTTGGTATTAATTTTGGCAATCACTCGATGAGCGATCATACCCCTATCTCAATTATGCTACAAATTCAGAATTTTAGAAAGAGGAGAATACCTTTTAAATACAAGAACTCTTGGCATACATACTCTGATTATAACACAATCATTACTGAAGCGATGGATTTCAATCTCTCTGGTAGCCCTCTGTATAAGCTGCTCTGCAAGTTAAAAAAGGTGAAAAGTAATCTGAAAAATTGGTCAAGTACAAAACCTAACATACAACTAATGATTAATAATTTAAAAGATCATAATAACAACATATATAATCAATTAGTTAGCAACCCTATGGATGTCAATCTCCTGCAAATCTATTCTAATGGTTATGATGCGTTGCATGAAATGATGAGAAGAATTGCCATTGATAATAATCAAAAAATGAAAATCAATTGGTTAATCAAAGGGGACAGGCCTACTAATTTCTTTTACAGTAAAGTTTCAGCGCCCAAACCTTGTCGAAGAAACAATTTTTCTATCAACAGTCAAGGAATATGGACATCGGTATCAGAAAGGCTAGCCCAAGAAGCTATTACTTATTTCTCTGATTTGTTTCACTTGCCACAAGCCTCAAACCAATTTCCTTTCATTACTTGCAAGAAAGTTCTTTCTGAAAATGCAAAAACCAATTTGTGTAAACCTTTTTCGATGGAAGAAATCAAAGAGGCGACTTTTCAGATTAATGACAACAGCTCCCCTGGTCCAGATGGACTCAATTCTAAATTTTATAAAATCCATTGGAACAGCATCAAAATGGATATTTGGGAAGCTATGAATGGTATTCTTCAAACTGGAAAAATCATTCGAGAAATTAATCATACTTTCATTTGCCTTATACCAAAAATTCCAGATGCTAAGAATATAGTTGACTTTCGCCCTATCTCTCTTTGTAATGTCACATACAAAATCCTCGCCAATTTGTTATGCAACAGAATGAAAGCATATATGAATGATTTAATCTCAATTAATCATAACGCTTTCATCCCTAATAGAGCTATTTCTGAAAATTCCCTACTTGCCTATGAAATGGTCAGAAGTTTTAATAGGAAAAACTCAAGCAATTTTTGTTTGAAAATTGATTTACATAAGGCTTATGACAAGATCAATAGAGAATTTATTCATCATATGCTGATATCCATGGGCTTTCCTGTCAAAGTTGCTAATATCATATATGAATGTATATCTACCCCTTCGTTTTCTATTTTGATTGATGGTTCCCCTCATGGTTTCATTAAAAGCACAAGAGGAATAAGACAAGGGGACCCTCTCTCGCCTTACCTTTTTGCTATGGTCATGGAATTCCTCACCCTAAATTTGGACATAGCATTTATTAAAGGCAATATCAGTCCAATATATCAGGTTGAGCCGATGATTACTCACCTTCTCTATGCTGATGACATTTTAATTATGGCCAAAGCTACCATTAAAAATGCAGAAACCATTCATCATATTTTACAAGATATGAAAATTTTCTCAGGACTTGAATTAAACACTGAAAAATCCAAAATTTTCTTCAGTAAAGGTGCCAAATTTAAACAGGAGATTGCTGATCTCATTAAGTTCAAAATTGATAATCTGCCAATCATCTATTTAGGGATCCCTCTTTCTAATAACTCTTTGAAATCTAGAGACTTTGGATGGCTTATTGACAAAATTAACAAAAAGTTCAATCATTGGCAAACCAGATTTCTCAATATAGCTGGAAGAGCAGAACTTATCAAAACTGTTATCCATCCATTGTTGCTTTTCTGGCTTCAAGTCTCCTAGTTTCCTGCATCAGTTATTCAAAGGATAAATTCAATTTGCTCAAACTTTTTGTGGAAATCCAAGTCACATAATATGAATTGGAATGATGTATGCAAAACCAAGAGTGAAGGTGGAATGGGTATCAGAAACATTGAGGACCTAGCTGTAGCTACTGCAACTAAGTTATTATGGAACTACCTTAATGGAAATTCTTTGTGGGCAAAATGGATGCATAATAGATATTGCAAAAAAAATAATTTTTGGACTATCAGCATAGATAACAATGCTTCCCATACTTGGAAAACCATTATTCGTGCAAGACAATGGTGTAAAGGATACATAGACATGAAAATTGTGGATGGTGTGAATACTGACATGTGGTTTGACCCTTGGCTACAAGGCTATTCTTTAATTGACAATTATGGCTGGAACTGCATGAGAATTCACAATGGTTGTCATAAACAAGTTTCACAGCTCATTTCAAATAATAATTGGAAACAAAATTTTAATTTCATTTCCATGCAAACTCATAAAGATGTAAGGAAAATCCCCATTCATCACCACATGAATCAGGACTATTGGTGGTGGATTCCTAGCAAACAAGGGCAATTATCTTTGAAATCAGCATGGAATACTTTTAGAAACAAATATGCTGAACCTGACTGGACCAATTTTATTTGGGAAAAAGGCTGTGCACCTAAAATGTCAATATGCTCCCTTCTTGCAATTCAAAACAGATTGAATACTAAAGACAGAATTAGCAAATGGTCCCCGAATATAGATCAAAAATGTGTTTTATGTGATAACCACAATGAGGACAGAGACCATCTTATCTTTCAATGCACATATTCGAAGAGTATATTAATGGATATCCTACCCAAGCTTAATATAACAGGTCATTCCAATTTGAAATCAATTCTACTCTGACTGTTTTTAAAACAGCTCAGGCTCAAATGAAATCTTCCAATGCTAATTTATTTAGCATCATCTTTACTAATATTTTATGGAACATTTGGTGTGAACGGAATAACCGAGTTTTTAATGGAATCGAACAACCATTTGAACTAAGAATCAAGCATATTCTTCTAGACAGCAAACAACTTATTCAACAAAAGGTTCAATTTGGTGAATTAAGTTCAGAAGAGAGACTTATCTTGGTGAATCTCAACATGGTGTCGGACCTCCACGACCACTTCCGACCCCCTTGAACTGTTGCTGATTGGTGCGTGACGAGAGTTTGCAGAAGTCGCTCTTTTTCCTTACAGATGATTTCGTCAGTTGATTCATTTTCAATGGAGAACTTTGACTTCATTCTGTGATTTTGGGGCTTAGGTTTTCTTTCTCCTCCTTGATGGGTAGCATCTGAAGCTACTTCGACTTGTTGGCTTGTCTTTTGGTTTTCCTTTTGTTGTGTTGTTGCTTAATGAGTGTTTATTTCTGGTGCCAGCTGTTCGTACGGATGGTTTTGAGAGTGTGGTCTGTTTATTTTTTCTCCTCCATCTGTTTGACAGTTTGGTCCAGTAATTGATCTGTTGTATTGTTAATATATGGAATTGATATGTACTCTTTTTCCTTACAAGGTACCCATATAGGCTAGGGGATTGTAAGGTTTTAATGAGGCATATCAAGGAAATATATGTTCTTCTATTGCTCAATAAAAAGTACCTTTTATCCAAAAAAAAAAAAAAAAAAAAAAAAATTAAAACAGCGAATGCTCTATAAGATATAAAATGCACCAGAATCAGACTGATAATTGGGGCATATGTCTTTTCAAAACCATACATTTATATTTATATTAACATGTCCAATAACAGTAATAATAACTAGCAGGTACAAAGCCAATGTAAAAACAGAAAACAAATTTACACATCAACTAACTAATCTCTTGCCAAAGACGTAGTCCATTGCAAAAGCACAATACAAAAGCGATCTAACGTACTCTTCAATGTTCCAAACTATGAACCTATAGAACAAAAGGTTTTAGTACTCATGTTAATCAGTAAAACAATATTACGCTAGTTTCTAGAAGAAAACTTGCAATTACATAAATAATATATCATTATATAGTTGGTAGGAAATAAGATTAAATCTGCAATAATTTAAACTGCACCATGACAGGATTTTTATACAAGTTTCAGCTTCATATGATAGGATATCATTAATATGTTAGGGTAAACTTCCAAAAATAAGGCAGAAACTGCAATGAAAGAAAAATCAAAGCAATACCGAATCAAAATTTGAGCAATACCAAATCAAAATAGATATAGAAAGCACAAAGATATAAAGAAACGGAAGCAGACTTAACAAGCTTACAAGATCGTGAATGGTAAGAGAATCTATTTCTAGTCTTAATTTTCATCTTGTAGTCTTCATGTTTGCTATTCTTCTTTATGTTTCCAGTAAATAATGAAATGAAATTTCTTTGAGTCATGGTCTAACATTTATGATAAACTATTAGGTAATAGCCGTAGCAAGATTTAAGATTAAATGATATTCATATTTTTTATACAGGACTGTAATATATTATTAGTCATGGCTTATCCAATCAAATTTACCTAAAGACAAAATTAAATTAAATGTTACTCACGGAGTATGCCTCGACTAGGAGGTTGCAAGCCTGTTCTAATTAGGAAGACCGCTCAAGCAACAACTAATGACCCTTGGGTACGACTAGAAAAAACACATAAAAATTCCTTGTATGCTATAGGCCTATCGAAGATGGAGCTTACAAATGCAGCTAACGAGACTGTACATGGCTCGAATTCAAGTTAATAATGAAGTACGTTAACAAATTAAATCAACTACCTAAAGCACAATTTGGAGTGGGAATTTATGCGGTTTATATAGTGTGACGCATTCTAACAACCCAGATTTTAAGTAGTGATAAATTAAAGTTAATAATAGAAATTTAATTAATTAAATTGGAATTTGTGGGATTATTAAATAAATTGGTTTTGTAGCTATTTAATAAAATGATTTAAATTGTGAAAATAAAATAATTGAATTTAAATAACATAATTAATGCTTTATAAAAATATGTGATTGGAATATGATATTAATTTGTAAAAGAAGTCATTTTGAAGTGGAAATTTGTGTTTATTTAAATTGAATAGAATTTAGTTCTATATATAAAAGAGAAAGATAAAATAATCTACACACATGATTATTTATTTTGCAAGGCCCAAGCCCAAGTATCCAAAACTAATCTTTTTCCAGAAATCTCTTTCTTTTCCTTAAGCATTTTCATGTACTCGCTTTTGTTAATCATCTTTTCCTAAAGCAAATATAACAAACCCTCATCACTTTGAAACTAAAGATCAGATTAAATAAATTGTTAAAATCACCAAACTCGTGTAAATTCAATATGACATCGATAATCACTTATGGTAATAAGGAGGTTTGGGTTCGTTAAAGGATTGTGATATTCGAACGCGCCACAATGAGGTTGAATTCAGAGCTCGCGCACACATACAGGTGAGTGCTCTACTTGCAGACCTATGTTTAATCAAATAATTTATCATCTGTAAGCTGTTTTGGTTTGATGCTTGGAAATATACATGAGTTTGTATTGAATTAATGGCACGTGTGTTTGAACGAGAGGGAAGAGGTTGAAAAACGTTCGCCATAACCATAATTTGACTTAAGTTATGGCGACCACCTAGGTCTTTCGATCCACCGTGACTGGTCGACCACTAGCTGAGTGAAAAATATATATTAAAATTGTAAATAAAATTATAATAAAATTATATAAATTTAAATCTACTATATAAAAATGAACTAAAGGTATTTAGAGAAGTAATATATAATTTAATGAGATAATATGTAATTTATTTATTTAAGGATTTTGGTTAATTAAATGATAATTATAAACTTTAAAAATATGACTTGTAATTTAATTACATTCTAAATTTTCCAAAGTGAACTTCATAAGTAATAAATCGTATATAGTAGCCTATTATATATATATATATGTATATGTATGTATGTATATATATATATATATATGTATGTATGTATACATGTTAATAATTTTAAGTTAATTAAACATTTAGTAAAATTCAAAAATGGTTATTATGGATTTCTAATGTTAATCTGCTATGTTATATTATGTTGAATGATGGAAATGATTTGTTATTTGATAGTTGGTATAATTTATATGTGTGGGTTTATGAAGTGTTATTCTATTCTAAATTTGGGAAATATAATTAATATTATTTAAAAAGTTATCAACTTATTTTAAGTGAATATTTTGGTTTTAAAAATATTTATGTAAAAGGTTATTTTACATATGCAATATCTTGAAAATAATTAATTATTACTAATAAAGATTTCAGGTATTTTAAAGTATAATTTATATATAATAAGCATAGATGAACGTATTTTATGTGTATATATATACCTGATTAATATGAGTTTTATATAATACTTTAGATTTCTATGTCATGAATGATTCACCGGTAATATGAATTTTATTGATGATTTAAGATGATACAGTGATGACATCCTGATATGATTTTGTGGTATTTAATTCTATGTGATGAGAAATTTGAATAAATGGAGTTATAATACCGTTAGGGATAGGGTACTCAGTAGTATTTCTCCAGTTATTCTTTAAACTCGTTATATAGAATATTATGTGGATAGAGTGTAATTATAAGTAGTGAGTAAATGTGTGAATATCACACAGTGGTATAGGACGCTGTTGTGATATTTATTTGATTATTCATTGTTAGTAGATTACACTAACATGATGGGAATAGTGATATGACTGTGAGGTGGTACACGTAGTAATGAGTATAGCTTCGTACTTATATTCAATGAGTATGGCTTTACGCCTTATGATGAGCATGACTTTGTGTCCATTATCATTAGTTCTATACGCCACTATTATGATGTACTCCTTTTATTTGCATTGGAGAGGACCAAACGACTAGAATCTACCCTAGCCGCCTGATTGTGGGGTCGCACCCCAGATCTATGACACATCGTATTTATATAGCTATGTACTACCTCTATGCACGCGTTTGCCCCTGTGTCACCTAGGCCTGCAGTTTGTTACCCATAGGGCTAGAGTTAGGTCGTAATTATTAAGCCCTTGCATTGACGAACGTGTCATGATACCGTGATGGTACCTAAGACTGTAGAGACTTCGTGACTCTGGAGCTAGCTTAGTGCTATCAGTCTCCCTTCTAGTACCGACAGAGTAGTAGTTTGGCATATACTATTGATACTCGTCACTTTATTGTAGATATTGGTTAGGTAACCCACATATTGTTATATATACATGACTCAACTTAGGACTCCGGATCTATTGTGTTATCATTCCCCATTCTGATATATTCTAATAGTTTCTATATGAGAAGATGAGATTATACATATGATACATGTCCAGAGTATAATGGATTCTTGTATCTTATATTTTATCGATAGGTGGCTAATCCTATTCTGGTTATACTGAGGATGATGTTTTATTTATTGAGATTGAGAGATATTTAGGCAATGCTACGTGCTAGTCTGATTCAACTTGGTGATATCTCACTTATTGATATTTCTATATTTAGATGTAGATTTCTGGATAAGTATGATTCACCCACTTACGTTGATTATGTGATTTCTGATTGGATGTGTCTCTATACGGCTGATGACATCTTTTGATATCAGAGCCTACTGCTTTGTATGGTTTTTGAGTTATTCGTGTGATGTGATGCTTTAATAGTTATCTATGATATATTCTAATTGTATTTCATGCACACGTTTCCACACACACACACAGATGTATATATATATATTGACATGTCATCTGATGACTTGAGTATCTTTGATAGTGTTATCATATTTTTATTCATTGTTTATACTGTGTTACCCATATTATAGATTCTTGGTTAGACATAGTTTGACATGTGTGTTATTTATTTAATACTCGGGTCAGTCCGAGGCATTTCAGGTATAGGGACCACTTGACCAACATTTGTATTTGTGGGCTTAGAGGAGATTTATATTCGGATTGTTGTATTACATTTGTATGACATTGATTCACGGTATATTATAATACCAAGTTGTATATACTAATTATTTATTGTATTGTTTTGAAATGGTTGACATTTGAGATGTTATGTATCCATACAGTCTTATATATTTAATATTATATATTATCGCTATGATTGACTCTATGTTCTCTATTATTTATTGTGTATTGCTCTGTCCTAGAGGACACATGTTTATTGTTATGTATCGGTAGTGCGTACATATAGGTGACTTGTATATTTTATGTTTTAATATGTACCAGTGTTAGTCCAAGAGAATATTTAAGTTTGTACCCCATAGAGTCTCATTCTCCGTATAATATGATAGTATTACTTAGTAGTACTCTTGGATAGTATGGGTATAGAGTCAGGGTGTTTATACACATCACATTTCACATGAATTTCTAAGATGTGGAACAACTGATTATGATTTTGAACCACATAATGCAAAATGTTACAGCCATTCGATCAGCTCTATAATGTACAATCATTCCCCTAATCGGACCACTTAGCGCTTCTATATTGCATGATAAGGACAATGTTCGAAGTAATTTTGCATGGCTATATGAGTGGTGACATGGTTTATTGTTTTTTACCTATAAATATGAGCCATATATTATTATTTTTACTTAAAAATTACAGATAAGTAATCTAACATCTAAAGAAAATATAAATTTGTTTTTATTTTAATTATTTTAATTTTTTTTGACAAGAATCATTTGCATATATTAATCATTATTTGACAAAAGCTATTATAATGGGCTTATAAACCAATAAGCACTATATAACATCATGTTTACCATCATATAGAACTAAGGTTTAAATATATGAAATCATAAAACAAATCCATGTAGACAAACCTACAGGTACATTTTTGATGGCCATGAACACATGTCATAAAACACCCCTATCAATTAAGAAATCCATTTCAGTTCTAATGCAATTCAATCATAGACAACCTCGACCTTATGAGATTTGGGTTCGATTTAATAGCTTCATTTATAGAAATTATTCACTTTAAGATTTACTTTTAATTATATTATTTTTATAGTAATTAGTTTTACCATAAACGCTTAATTTCAAATTAATTCATTACTTAGACAATTATTTCCGAAAGCAATCCCACCACCGTCCACCTTGCGATTTTTATATTCTTGATATATGTGTGTGCATGCGTGTGCACATGCATTGTAACATTTACCTTAATGCTCTGCTCATACGGCATGTAATCATGTACTTTGGTTTCAAGAGAACAAAAATGCACCAACCATCCCCGTGTATTTTAAATATAGCAAGAGATTTTGATATACACATCAAATTTGCAACTTTTTAAGTCCAATTTTAGGATATAAAGAAAATAAATATGAATTGACATAAACCATAACATAGACAAGGCAAACTCATATGGCAAGTTGTAATGTACTTTAGGTTATTAACACGTTCTAGTATAATTATATTCCATGGTAAGATCACTACAAGAAAAACAGTCTTTTATAGCCGCATATAGCCACTATTAAACACAACTATAGCGGTTTGATAAACGCTGTATATCGACATGTTATAAAAAAGAATTGCACATTTATAACACAATAAAACCCGTTATAAAAGAGCATGATTTCATAGCATATATATACCGCTATAAAATGTGTAGATACAATAACGCCTATTTGCTGCTATCCTTTGACCGTAACCTCATACATTGCATTATCTTTTTATAGCACTTATGTCATATAGTTATAACGCTTTTTAGGAGCTATGCTTTATTTTACTATATATTTGATGCACCCCACTATTACATTTTAATAACAACAATCAAATTGAATCTTCTTTAAATAGATGACAATTTGAACAATGTATGAACGAAAAAAAATAT
Source organism: Allium fistulosum (assembly GCA_030737815.1). NCBI lineage: Eukaryota > Viridiplantae > Streptophyta > Magnoliopsida > Asparagales > Amaryllidaceae > Allium > Allium fistulosum. The sequence goes on from CM060902.1 coordinate 977,556,137, forward strand.
AATAATCAGCAAATGTAACGCATATTCATGATAACAAAATAAAGTATCAACTAACAAAAAAATAAGTTTAATACATGAGTTACCAAATTCAATACATATTCATGATAACAAAAGACAACATAGTTCAAAGTTAACGTCTACAAGTACCAAATGCATCACTAAGAACTTGAACTACTCAAAACCTTTCTTCATGCATGTCTTCGGTCATTGGTAGTACTTCCTGAAAATTCAGAACAATTTGAAAATAATTATATAAAACTGTGATGAAAATTACAGGTTATTGGTAGCACCTTCTATTATTAGATGGATGAAGATTTACATAACTTTTTTAAACATCAAATTTTTCTTAGATGGATGAAGATAATGTCTTGTTGCATGTTGCATTACAACAGCAAAACTGTAAAGTGGTTCTCTTTTTATATTGGTTTTTGTTTCATGATCATGGAATACATTCCCATGGCCAGTGCTTATTCAGCTAATAGGTCTTTAAGAATATTTGAAGTCCAGTTTTAAATTATTTGTCCGTTTACATTTAAATACCACAATATAAATATATTGAAGACTAGTGGTAATTCACAATCTGAGCATTCAAACATGTGTTTTATGAGCAACCCCAAGAATTGTATGTTCTATATACAACGTGAATTGAAAATGCAGGTGGTGTAAGTAACTACTGTCAAGGATGAATTTTCTATGTGCCTGACTATGCCAAGGATTTAAGGTTATTTCCCAATGAATCTATAAATTTCCCTCAAAAATCAAAACTTTCCATCGTCATCATGGAGCAAGCACCTAAGAACAAAAACTTATAGTTAATTTATTATTATTGTTATTATAAACTTAGTTAATTTTTATAAAACTTAGCTAACTTGGTTAATACTTTATTATTATTCTAAACTAGTTAATTGTTATGAAACTTGGTTAATTTTTATAAACATGATTTGTATATTGTTATTATTATTATTATTATCATGACTGCCATTGTCATCATTGTTGTTATTAGTATTATATTATTATAAACTTAATTAATTTTAATAAACTAAGTTAATTTATTATTTTTATTATTATATAAATAAATAAATTTAGTTATTTTTTTAATAAATTTAGTTAATTTAGTAAGTAATTTGTTATGAGTATTAATACTATTATTGTTATTATTTTAAACATTGTTAATTTTTATAAAACTAGGTTAATTTATTGTTATTGTTGTTATTATGATTGTCGTTATTGTTAATATTGTTATAATAAACATTAATTTGTATAAAAATTAGTTGAATTATTATTATTATTATTATCAACTTATTTAATTTTTGTAAGCTTATTTAATTTTTATATAATTTAACAAACAAAGTTAATTTTTATAATTTTAGTTAATTTATTGTTATTGTTATTGTCATACAAATATAGTTAACTTTTATAAAATTTAGTTAACTTGGTTAATATTTTGTAAGTTGTTATAATTTTTATTATTGTTCAAAATTTAGTTAATTGTTATCAAACTTAATTAAATTTTAAAACTTAATTATGTTATTATTTTTATTATCAACTTAGTTAATTTTTATATATTATGATTATCGGTGTTGTTATTGTCATTGTTATTATTATTATTATTATAAACTTAATTAATTTTTATAAACTTAGTTAATTTATTATTATTATTATTATTATATAAATTTGTTATTTTTTTATGAAACTTAGTTAACTTGGTTAATATTTTATCATTATCATTATTATTACTATTATTATTATTATTATTATTATTATTATTATAGACTTAGGTAATTTATTATTATTATTATATAAAACTTGGTTAATTTATTATTTTGATTTTGACTATTATTATATATATTTAGTTAATTTTTATAAAATTTATTTAACTTGGTTAATATTTTATAATTTACTACTACTACTACTATTATACACTTAGTTAGTTTTTATAATAAACTTAGTTAATTTTCATAAACTTTGTTAATATTTTATTGTTATTATTATAAACTTATTTAATTTTAATAAATGTTACTTAACAAACAAGGATAGTAACATCTTCCCAAATCAAATTCATTTTATAGTAGCAATTGATTATACTATGCATTGTAATAGTAGAAAGTAAAAAATTAAATAATAATACCTCATTTGATTCCATATCCTATAAATCATCAGTTGCAAGAATGAAGTACTCAAGTGATCCATCAACCACCTCCTCCTGCATTAGCAGAATAAAAGTTCTTTACTAATAGAAATTACTCGTTAATAAGCAGAATATGCACTTCGATTGCAAAAATGTGCACAGTTGAATAAGCATTTAGTGTCTTCTATTTGACAAATACGATTTCGAAAGAAAAGCAAACCATCGCATGACATAAACTTGTTAGTTTTCTTAATTAATTACTTGTAGGTCTAGATTCATTATAACAATTGGATTGCAAAGTGTTGGTATATGCAGACCTCCGGCAATATATTCTCGAACCAGGCATGAAAACCTCATACAAATGATGTATAAAAGTTGACAGCTGCAATATAGTAACAGAAATAAATATTGCTCTAGTTACAAAATACGAACATTTTATTGATGTTGTAGGAAACAATCATTAATCTATATGTAGAAAAATTAGCGATTAAAAGCACCATATATAGTTTGCATATACGACGTCCTATGAAAAAAAATGGGGAGTTTCCCGCTTCCTCTTTACATCTCAAATTACTCGTTGAAATTTTGTTTATCATCACATGGTTGTCTCGAAATAACTTATACAATTAAAATGACAGAAAAAGGAATATAAAATGCTTCATTCTTGCAATTGTTTTTTAGTTCTATTTGTAATTGCCTTTGCCATTCAAAGTAAGCAGCCAAACTGAATGTGTTTGACTCAAAAGTAGATACAACTTATATGTTAAGTAATACTTTAGCTGTTTAGAGGAAATACATTACAAGAATTTATTAGTTTCATAATTGGGTGCAACCTATGGTATTACTATTACAACAATGGTTTAATTTTGCATACCATTAACAGACTTCTATGTATCAACTATCATTATCAATAAACAAAGCATTTATAAACAATATGAATTTTCAACATGGTATCATTCTAAGGAGCATACACACACACACACATATACATACATACATATATATTTATTTATTTATATGAGACAGAAATCAAGTTATCTTTTAGTTAACCCGGTTAAGCTAATTATATGAGCATGCAGATGATTATTTGAGCATGAAACTGATTATACACATACATCATGTAATGCATCATGTATATATTTTAGAGCATGAGTTGAATTTAACATGCACTTGTGTATATAAGCACTTCAATTTTTTTTATGATAATTGTACATCATTTCAAAGGTAAACAAAGAAAAAAATTAACGAAGTGGCCTACCTTCTCTACCGATTTCTTCCCCAGCCGAATTTTCTCAAGTTTCGCCTGCTATTTGCTCACCTAGCCCCTTAGCTCCCCATCGCCTGCCAGCATACGAGCTATTGTATGCATGGCATCCACCTCCTTTAACCACGCCCTTCCTCCTCCTTCCCCTAACCCCCACCTTGCACCCCTGACCATCCTCCTGGCTTTCCGCCTGTGATGCCGACTGCCACTCAAAATGTTGATAACGATGGTTTTGTTCAAGTCAGATCTAGAAGATGGAAGCGACAAAACTATGTGCCTAAATATAATCTAATTCCACACCAAAATTCCAAAAACAACTAGAGTAAGAGCTCTTGTCCTATGCCTCAACAGAATTTAAATCACAATTCCGGTCCTAACAACAAAGATCCTAATTGCCCCAACCTGTCCGATATTAGAAGTACCGCTAACAAATGGAATTTTTCGACCTCCTCGAGTCGAGCATGGAATGAAGTTGTCAAGGGTAACAATGTTCCATTTTCCATTCCGCTAAAATTTTACTCTCGTGAATTCAATTCGTTGAAATGTGCTAAAATTTCGGTAGAAGTTGTTCAGGATGCTAAAAAACAAGGGGACAATGCTATAGTGACATACGTAGTTGGTCCTAAACCATATTATCCTTATTTCAAGGATTATATTATGTGAGTCTGGAAACCTGAGGGTGAATTTTCTATTTTCTCTAAGGAGAACAGTTTCTACGTTATCAAATTTAATAGTAAAAAAGATTGCGAAAGAGTCTTGGAAGGTAGTCCATACTACTATAACAAAAGGCTGATGATGATGAAAAGGTGGACTCTTAGTATGCAACTTAATAAAGAATTGCTCAACACCATTCCGATTTAGGTTCGCTTTCCCAATTTGCCTCTTGACTATTGGACTGAAGAAGAGATCAGTTGTATTGCTTTGGTCCTTGGTTCCCCAGTTAAACTGGATAAATTCACTAAAGGTATTATAAAATATCATATGCTAGAGTCCTAATCGAGATTAATAATACCTTTGACTTTCCGAGTAGAATTCCTATTATATCTTAAAAGGAAGAAATCATATGGGAAGAAGTATCTTATGAATGGAGACCGTCTATTTGTTCGAATTGTACTAGCTTTGGACATAACGAAATCAATGTCAATTTCAGAAAATTTGGAGACCCAAACCCACCCAACATAGTCAATCGATAGATAGCTCAAAGATGAATATTGACTCTAACAATCGTAATGATCAAAAAGTCATGGAATCCTCCACTCACGAGGACAAATACAAGAATTCAAATAAATCAAAACAGGAAATCCATCAAAACTATGATATATCGGATAAAGACAATTTTATGATGACAGATCAATAGAATAATTCAGTTCATAATGCCCAGTCAGAACCAATAGGTCCAACTATTCATACAACGTTAAAATAGAATTCTCAAGCCACAAAATGTATTCTAGAAAATCAAAATGGGAATTTAAATAACATTATAAATAGTAGTGCAAATGGTGTGCAAGTAATGGAGCCTCCTGAACCTCTCCCCTACTCAACAGATGAAGATCTTAGCTCTGAACCAATATCTCCCACTAGACCCAGATCAACTCGTAAGATCAGGCCAGATGAACCACTGTTCGAATTCAAAGCCACCACATCTTTGGATATTGTGGAGAATCCTGCATGGAATATGTTGGTGAATCAGTTAAAGGGTAAAAGCAAAAACTCAAAAAAAGCTAAGTTACCAGGGACTGCTGCTTCCCCTTCTGAAAGTAGCAACCCCAAAAACATTTCATAATGCAGTTCCTATTTTGGAACATTAGGGGCCTAAATGCCCCTTCTAAGCAGTTGGAATTGTTAAATCTTCTTAATAATAGACAGTTTTCCTTCCTTGGCATTTTAGAAAATAAATTAACTACTAAAACTATAGTCAAACTGATGAATAAGGTAAGTAATATCTGGAAATTCTACCATAATATCTCAAATGACCTCAAGTGTAGAATCCTTATCATTTGGGACTCCTTACTGTGGTCAAACATCATGCTACACTCAAATGACCAATTTATCTCTTGTATACTACATAATATGAATGGCCTCGGTATTCTTTGCACCATTGTATATGATTTCAATGACGAAAATAAGAGAATGGGCCTATGGAATTGTATTTCTGAACAGTCAATTTTTTTGATCTCCCTTGGATTATTGCAGGAGATTTCAATTCTATTCTATCATCTAGAGATAGAATTAAAAATGGCACTTTTAACTCTATGGGTGATCAATTTTTCTTTAACTGTATAAATTCTGCTAAGCTCATAGAACCACACTTTATTGGGAATTTCTTTACGTGGAGAGGACTTAATTTCTCTATACATAGTAAAATAGATAGGGTTTTGTGAATTATCTATGGATGGACAGATTTCCTCATTTTGGTATCAATTTTGGTGATCACTCTCTGAGTGATCACACTCCCATTTTTATCAAAATTCTATCTCATAATAAGGAGAGGAACAAATTACCTTTCAAATATAATAATTCTTGGCCTCCCCATGTTGATTACTACCCTTCTCTGCAAGAAATACTGCTGCAAGATGTGCCTGGTAGCCCCCTGTACAGCCTCTTGTGCAAAATTAAAGCTGTAAAAGCTGCTTTAAAGACCTGGAGCAAAAATAAAATCAATAGACAGAAAGTGATTGCTCAATTAGAAAAGGAAGCCAATGATTTATATCAACTACTGGTCAATAATCCTATAGATAAATGTCTGATTGATCAATATTAAGCCAAATATGAGCAGATACATAACGTGATGAAACTTTTAGCTGCTGAAATTGATCAAAGAATGAAATCTAATTGGTTGCTTAAGGGGGATAAACCTACAAGTTTCTTTTACAGTAAAATTACTAAACCTCTACCCAAACGAAGGAGTAATATTATTCTTAATTCAGATGGTTCTTGGACTTCAGCATTAGATAAACTTGCAAGAGAAGCAATTAATTACTTTTCAACTATTTTTAATTCATCACAGGCTGTAAACAAATTTCCAAACATCATTTGCAAGAAAATCCTATCTGAGCAGGCAAAAACAAATTTATGCAGACCATTTCAGCTAGAGGAAGTTAAAACTGTGGTATACTAGACCAATGACAACTGCACACCAGGGCCTGGTGGCATAAATTCAAAATTCTACAAGGTGCACTGGGATCAAATCAATACTGTTATACTTAATGCCATGAATGGTATTTTGCAGTCAGGTAAAATTATTAAAGAAATCAACCATACTTTTATATGCCTCATTCCAAAAAAGCCTGAAGCAGTTGATATGGTAGATTTTAGACCAATCTCACTTTGCAATGTCTCATATAAAATCCTAGCCAATCTCCTTTGTAATAGAATGAAAGATTATATGAACAATCTTATTTCATATAATCAAAATGCATTTATCCTTGGGAGAACTATTAATGAAAACTCCTTGTTAGCTTATGAAATGTTTAGAGGATTCAATAGGAAGAATTCTAATAATTTCTCTCTGAAAATTGACTTACACAAAGCTTATGATAAAATTAATCGTAAGTTTATTCATCACATGTCGATTTCTATGGGTTTCCCTTTAACATTTGCTGATCTTATTTACGAATGTATTTCTACTCCTTCGTTCTTGGTATTAGTTGATGGAACCCCCTTTGGCTATATAGAGAGTTCGAGAGGACTACGACAAGGTGACCCTCTCTCTCCATATTTATTTTGCATAGCAATGGAATTCCTCTCTATTAGTTTGGATTTGGAATATATAAAAGGCAATATTACCCCCATATACAACATTGAGCCTATGATCACCCACCTACTGTATGTGGATGATATCTTAATTTTGACTAAGGCTACCATTGAAAATGCAAGGAGCATTAAACAGGCGTTTCATATGTTGAATGTGATAACTGGCCTGAATTTAAATGAAAATAAATCTACTTTTTTTTCCAGTAAGGGAGCTGTTCTTAAACAGCAAATTGCTGATTTGTTAGAAATCAATGTTGGTCAACTCCCTGTGGTTTATTTAGGCATTCCATTATCAAACAATAAACTTAAAGAAAGGGATTTTGGGTGTTTAATAGACAAAATTAACGATAAATTCAATCACTAGGATAGAAGATTACTCAACATAAGTGGTAGAGTTGAGCTAGTAAAAACTATGATCTTTCCCATTATTCAATTCTGGATACAATTTTCCCCTTTCCCTGCTGCAGTCACAAATAGAATCAATTCTATATGTGCTAATTTTGTATGGAAGTCTAAATCTCACAAAATGTGTTGGGAAGATGTTTGTAAAACTAAAAGAGAGGGTGGTTTTGGTATTAGGAAAATTGCAGATATTGGAAAAGCTGTTTCTATCAAACTGATTTGGAAATTTATTCAGGGGGACTCTTTATGGTCTAAGTGGATGTACAAAAAATATTGCAATAATAAGAATTTTTGGACAACTGAAATAGATAATAATGCTTCCGCTACATGGAAATGTTTGCTGCATGCTAGATTATGGTGCAGAGGGCTAATTGAAAGAAAAATTGTTAATGGCAATGATACTAATGTTTGGTGTGATCCATGGCTCAATGGATACTCTCTGGTTGACATTTTGGGGTGGGATTTTATGTTTGCCTCTAATAGACATAACAAAAAAGTTTCTTCTCTAATAACAAGACATAATTGGAAAAATCAACTTGATGGAGTTCCTATTCAAATGTATCAAACAATTCACAACATCAAAATTCTCAATCATGTGCAACAAGACCATTGGTCTTGGATTCCTAACAATAATGGTCAGTTTACTCTTAATTCAGCATGGAATCAAATTAGAGACAAACATGCAGAAATAAACCGGACAAGCATAGTTTGGGATAAATTATGTGCTCCTAAAATGTCCATTTGCACTATCCTGGCCAGATTAAATAAACTGAACACCAAAGATAGGATAAGCAGATGGGGTATTAATCTATCTTGTGTACTGTGTCATAACCACAATGAAGATCGAGACCATTTATTTTTCAAATGCAGTTATTCGAGACAGTTGCTTGATGAATATATGAATAAACTTAAAATCAATATCGGCAATTCCTACGACATCAGTCAAATTATGGAATTATTGTGTTAAAATATGAATAGCAATTTAATTCATAATCATCTGATTAATATAGCCTTCAATTCACTGATTTTGCATATATGGTGTGAGAGGAACAATCGAATTTTTCAGAATATTGAAATGCCGACTCAAGTCAGGAAATTGCTAATTACTTAAGACTGTAAACAACTTATTCAATAGAAATCAGATTTTACTTCGAAAAGTAAGGACTTAGATCTTATCTTGGCTGATTTCGGGGTTGTTACTGATTCTAACTCGATTCATTGTCCTCTGTGAGTTTAGAATAGCTGACAAGCTCCTAGTAGTGGTTCGTAGCTCTACCACCTCCGGAGTTAACTAGCAGAGCCGAAGTTGCCAATTTGAGCGACGATTTTTTTATTTCAGATTTGATTTTGGGGAGAGACTTTTGTTTTCTCTCTGTGGACGTTTTGAATTAATTGAACTGAGTTCGAAGAGGTTTTCACTTATTGCTCTGTCCTAGCTCAGTACATATGGATTTTCTTTAGCTTTGTATTTTGTTTTGGTTTTTCTTTCCTTTTGTTTTGGTTTTATTTTTTTGTATTTTATTTCTTTGCCCCAAGCGTGTTCGTATAGATGGTTTTGAGTGCATTTACTCTTTGATTACTCCTCCATCTATTTGACAACTTGGTTTGGGCGTTTTGTTTTGTTTCTTCATGATGTACTTTTAATATATGGACATGGTATGTACTCTTTTTCCTTGCAAGGTACCCATTTAGGTTAGTGTGGTTGCAAGGTTTTAATGAGGCATATTATTAAAGTATATGTCCTCCTGTTTTGTTAATGAAGAACCTTTGTCCAAAAAAAGAAGTAACGAAGTTTCTATTAGTTCTTTTCTTACTACTTAAGAGAGCACACAAAAGGTCAAATTAGCCAACTTAGGACTTGCATATGTATATGGTACTCGTTCTATAACGCAGCTAATAAACTTAATTTAATGCAGAAAATAAAAAAAGTTTCTAGAGAATCCTACTACATCGAAACTGAATGCAAGTAAGGTAGATGTAACTAACAAAGAAAACAAGACACTTATCGAACTGAGAAAGCAATAACATGTTTTTTTCCTTGAAAAACTTTTAAGCTACCATTGATCGATCGTGACATACATCCCATTCCTTTTATCAGACATAAAAAGAAAATACATAATTCCACATAGAAGGAAGCGAAACAGGGTTCTTACAGCCAAGAAACAATTAGATAGAAAGAAAAAAGCTACTCACTCAATAAGAGCCATCTCCTCCATTTCAGAAACTTCATTCACCCTAAGATCACAAAACATTGGTCATAATAAAAAATAAATAAAAGAAAAATCAGTCAAGAAAAGTATTGAAAAGTCAATTAAATCACATATTAGCTTGCTGTTAGCTTTATTCCACCACACGATAAAATTATCATGTTACAAATTTACATGTTTTTTTAATTAAGTCATAGAAACAGAAATCTGCAAATTATGCATTTAGTGTACTGTGGAACCTTTTTTTTACGGAATGAGTACTGATTGCTACATCAAATGCACTTTTATGGGAAAAGATCTAAGGTAAATAACAACAAAGGAACAATTATATTCAATCTTTAACAAAAAATAATCACATGAAATACTGAAAATACCCTCTTTTAAAGTCAATTCTTCCTGTGCCATCATCAAGCATAAAAGAAACATCAGTAACCCTTTGTGCTTTATTTATTACAATCCCTATCATTTTGAGTCAGTCATTATCTTTACAGGTTAAGGTTGATATGGACCTTTAAAGATTCTATTACCAGTTGAAATTTCGCAGTATATGCATTGCCTGGAAACAATGGCATTAAAAACTGCAGCAGTATCATATAAATATGTCGACATAATTCAATAAGTACAAATTTAATCCTTAGTTTATTACTAAAGCCATTGTTGACATTGTTTTTCATATGACCATTCTATCCATCTCTAGGTTGTAACAATCAAGCTTTGGTGATGATAATGATGAAAAGGGAATGTTGTTCTACAGTAGAATTGAAAGAAACTCAAAGTAGCCATAGTTCATCAGAATCAGTCGTACCATCATCAGAGGCGGTGCTGGGGAATATCATGCAGCTGTAAGAGATTTAAGAAGATCAAAATATGGTTTGAGGAAGGGAATTAATTGAGTGTTCATATGTGTGCACGTGCACACTTGTTCTTAGCAGGTCAAGGGTCTTATTCAAAACTGGGTTAACTGAGTCGCTTTGTATAATAGTGTGTGTTGGCTTGTGAGATATATGGGCCAGTTTGGGTCAAGACTGGGTTATTTTCCATTATTTTGTGGGTACTGGCATTGTTACTGTGTATATAAATAGTAATACTGGCATTGTTGTAAGATGTGAAGAAAATTAAGCAATAAACTCTTTTTCATTTTGTTACTGTGTTGTGAATTACTGCTCTTCATCATCTCAGTTTGTACTTCTACCCAGTTCATTCATTTTTCTTTCAATTTAGCATTTCGTTTTAATCCATCTGTTGTTTTCTTTTAATCTTGGATAGTTACTGTTCTTTCTGTTCAGTTTGTATATCAGTATCATTCAGTTTCTTTGTTCTTGATTTCAATTTCTTTGTTCTTGTTCTTGTTTCAGTTTATCTCTTGCAAAGTTACATCATAGTTCTTAAATCAGCACTTATAGTTCATATCAATTCTTCATTTCAGTTGTTTTACCATTCATGTTATCAATTCTGTAGGCTCAGTTTTGTTTCAGATTCGAGAACCTTCTATTGTTAATTTTTCCAAACAAAAAATTGTTCAAACTTATTAGTAAATAACAAGTTCCCATCTTCTTCGAGAAAAATCTGCATATTCCCGATCGTATCTTCGAGTCATAGTGATTTTCTTGATTTTCTTGTTTCTTTTTCTCTAAGTCACAAGTATATCTGTGCACGTGCACGCTAGCCTTCCTCCAACTGATTATCTTCATTCCAGATCTATTCTCTCATCCACCATGGCCAATATCTCAAATCAACCTGAGCCTTCCAATTTGGTATCAGAGCCACTCCCTGAGATGAACCCTAATTCTAACCCTCAGAACGATCCTATTAACCCCGAAATTCAGGGCCAAGAAATACCCCGAGATCAAGAATCAGATCAGCAGTGGCAATTACAACACGAACACAACAATAAAACTGATGCGCTTCTGAATAACCTAATGCAAAAAATTGAAGGATTTGGTAATGTTTTGAATGCTTTTGTGCGGCAACCACCTCGAGAGCAGACCTCAACTTCAATACCACCTCCTCTACCTCCATTTGCTGCCCCACCTCTGATGAACAATAACCCCGCACCCATCAATTCCAGTTACATTCCACCGCCGCATCAACCACCAGAACCATACCCAAATTATCACTATATTCCCCAAACCAGAAACATGGCTCCTCCCACCAGACTTCCAAGAAACCCCCATTTTCCTCCAAGAAATACTCAGCCACCAATAAATCCTCTCCTACAACCACAAGAACCACCACATCAACCAAGAAACTATTACCCCAATCATCCGACTAATGAATTTCACCCACCAGCTTACCATCATCCCATCCCTACCATGAAATTGGATTTCCCTATATTCACTGGAGACGAGGTTGTTACTGATTGGTTGAGACAAGTGGAGCAGTACTTTCGATTCCATCATACTGACATGAATCAATGGGTCGAGATTACTTCATTTTCGTTAAGGAAAGAGGCTTTACAGTGGTACCACTGGTATACTAATACCATAGAAAACTGGGAGTTATGGCCTGTGTTTAGAGAAGAAGTCTTGGTTAGATTCAATACAGAGGAGATGGAGCGACCATATGAGACATTATCCAAATTAAAACAGTACACCACTGTCAGAGCTTACTTGAGTAGGTTTGAGCAGTTGCAGGCTCTGATTGACACACTACCCTCTAAGTTCTTGTTAGATCGTTTCATTGGTGGATTGAAAGAAGAGATTCGATATGATGTACTGACCTCCAGGCCCCATGATTTTAGAGAAGCTGTATCTTTAGCCAAGATGTTTGAATGTAAATATATGCAAGTAAAGAAAAGCTCCAAAAACAGTAACCCCCCATTGACAAAAACTACCCAGACTTCTTCTACTCAATCCATTAACCCCATTTCAGATCATCAACCCACTTCAAATCCTAAATCCAAAGGTCTAACTCCTGCTGAGATTGTTGATATGAGAAGGCAAGGATTATGTTATGGTTGTAAACAGAAGTGGCATAAAGACCATAAATGTCCTACTCCCCGAGTGTATGTGTTAGAGGGAATGATGACACTCAAAGATGAGGATGCAAACATTAATGTGACAGAAGAGATTGATGAGGTAGAAGAAGAAACTGCAGTGGAAGAGGCTCTTTCTATAACACTTCAAGCAATGTGTGGCATTCCAGCATTATCCACTATCAAAGTTCAAGGAGTTATTAATAAGAAACCAGTGCAAATTTTAATTGACTCGGGGTCAACACACAGCTTCATCAATGAGGAACTAGCAAGGAAACTTAAACTAAAAATTGATGAATCCAAAGTATATGAAGTGACAGTAGCTAATGGAGAGAAGTTGAATGGATCAGGGGTTTGTAAAGATGTATTGTTGAAATGCCAAGGGTGTAAGATGCTAGTTGAATTGCTTCTTTTACCTTTAGAGGGCTGTCAAATAGTGCTTGGTGCTCAGTGGATGAGGGGTTTGGGTGAAGTCACCTTGAATTTGGAACATTTGCAGGTGAAGTTTCAGTATAACAACAAATTGTATGTATGGCAAGGCCTCAAACCTGAAGATGTGAAAATGATTGATAGAAAGACTATGGATAAGGAGAGTTCCCATTCCCAAACTACCATGTTATTATGCCTTCACATGTTACCTACCCATGAGTCTGTTCCCAATCTCCCTCCGGCCATTGTTGAACTCCTCCATAAGTTTCCTATGATCACCACTGACCAACCACCTTTTCCACCTCAAAGAACCCATGATCACAAAATCCCACTTCAGCCTAACACCAAACCCATTTGTATGAAACCATACAGACACTCATATCACTTAAAAAATGAATTGGAGAAGATTATAGAAGAGATGTTGGATACTGGACTTATCAGGCCTAGCAATAGTTCTTACTCATCCCCAGTTGTGATGGTTAAAAAGAAAGATGGCACTTGGAGGCTATGCATTGATTACAGAAGCTTGAATTCTCATACCCTTAAAGATAAATTTTCTATTCCTTTGATTGATGATCTCTTTGACGAACTACAGGGCTCTAACTGGTTTTCCAAGCTTGACTTAAGGTCAGGCTATCATCAGATACGCATGGATGATTCAGATATTCACAAGACCGCTTTCAGAACACATCATGGCCATTATGAATTTCTGGTGATGCCTTTTGGTTTAGTTAATGCTCCTTCTACATTTCAATCTTTGATGAATGATATTTTTAAATCATATTTGAGGAAGTTTATATTGGTGTTTTTGATGATATATTAGTATATAGTCAGACTTGGTTTGACCATCTGCAACATCTTGAACAAACTTTCCAAGTCTTGCAGAAGAATAGCTTAGTAGTGAAGTTATCCAAGTGCAGTTTTGCTAAAGACACTCTGGAGTATTTGGGGCATGTGATTTCTTCACAAGGCTTAGCTGTTGACCCTACGAAAATTCAAGCTATATTAGATTGGCCCCTACCTAAGACATTAAAAGCACTGAGAGGGTTTCTAGGACTCAGTGGATATTACAGGAAGTTTATACAAAACTATGGGATAATAGCTAGACCTATGACAGAGATTTTGAAGAAAAATTCATTTCAATGGGATGAAACGTCTAAACGGTCCTTTGAGCAGTTGAAGCAATGTCTGGTTAATCCACCTATCTTAGCTATGCCTAATTTTAATCTACCATTTGTTTTGGAATGTGATGCTAGTGGGTATGGAGTGGGTGCTGTGTTATCTCAGAAAAACAGACCTATTGCTTATTTGAGTAAGGCTTTGCATGGGAGAAACTTATCTCTATCCACTTATGAAAGGGAGTTGCTAGCTATTATTATGGCCACAAAAAAATGGAGTCAATATTTGTTAGGAAGGCAGTTTGTAATCAAGACAGACCACCATAGCCTTAAGTATCTTTTGACACAAAAGCTGCACACTGGGTTGCAACACAAATGGTTAGCCAAGCTACATGGCTTTGATTACATAGTAGAGTACCGTAGTGGAAAGGAGAATACAGTGGCAGATGCATTGTCTAGAAGAGATGAAATGGTTGGGGAGCCTGGTCAAAAAAATGAACTACACTTGCAGGCTATAACCATAGTACAAGCTTCCTGGTTTCAAGAGATGAAAAAGACTTTACACTCTTCAACATGGTACAAGCAACAGTTGCAACATCTACAAAATCAGACCCCACCCAACATTAAAAATAAAGTAGTGGATGAAGTAATATTTCACAAAGGCAAACTATTGATAGATCATAACATAAAGGAATTACTACTGCCACTGATAAAAGAACATCATTCAACTCCTCTGGGAGGACATTCTGGCATCAAGGCTACCCTTAAAAAAATTAAACAAGTTTTTTATTGGAAGAAAATGAAAAGAGATGTCGAAGCCTTTGTCAAAACTTGCGACGAGTGTCAGAGAAACAAAGGAGAAAATATATTAATTCCTGGTCTTCTGCAACCTTTACCTATTCCAGAAAGAATTTGGGTTGACATATCCATGGATTTTATCACTTGCTTGCCAAAGAGTTACAGGTACACAGTCATATTTGTAATGGTTGATAGGTTGAGTAAGTATGCTCATTTTTTCCCTTTGAGTCACCCCTTCACGGCCAAAGAAGTAGCCACTGTTTTCTTTGATGGTGTCTTCAAATTGCATGGCTTACCTAAGTCTATAGTAAGTGATAGAGATGCTATTTTTACAAGCAAGTTTTGGCAGGAATTGTTTAAGTTGCAGGGTTGCACATTAAAGTTAAGCACTGCCTATCACCCACAAAGTGATGGCCAAACCGAAGTGGTGAACAAAATTCTAGAATGTTATTTGAGATGCTTTATTTGTCACAAGCCTCAGGAGTGGGTTAAGTGGCTGTCAGTGGCAGAGTATTGGTACAACACTACTTGGAAGAGTCCTACTAACACAACTCCCTACAAAGCAGTATATGGCGTTGACCCCCCAAATTTATTATCCTATGTACCTAACACAGCCAAAGTGGAGCAAGTAGAGGAAGCACTATACTCCAGAGACATCATCATAGAATTCCTGAAGGATAGTATCAAACTGGCTCAAAGTAGAATGAAGAAATATGCAGACAACAGAAGGACAGACAGAGAGTTTAATCAAGGAGACTGGGTGTACTTGAAGCTCCAACCATATAAGCAAATCACTGCCAAAATTCAGAGAACTCACAAGCTATCTCCAAAGTACTATGGTCCATATATGATACTTGAAAAAATTGGGAAGGTTGCGTACAAACTACAGATGCCAGCTGAGGCCAAAATACACCCAGTATTTCATGTTTCTCAACTTAAGAAAAGACTTGGGGATGATGTGGTAATACAAAATAATGCTCCTAGCTTTATTGAGGAGATAGTGTAACAGCCAGAGGCTATAATTGATAGAAGGATGATACCCCGGGACAATGATGCAGTGGTGCAAATTTTGGTGAAATGGAAAGATAGGCTAGTGGAAGAAGCTACGTGGGAGGATTATTGGCCAACCATTCGACGATTTCCCACCTTGGACCTTGGGACAAGGTCCATTCTTGAAGGAGAAGGGAGATGTAACAATCAAGCTTTGGTGATGATAATGATGAAAAGGGAATGTTGTTCTACAGTAGAATTGAAAGAAACTCAAAGTAGCCACAGTTCATCAGAATCAGTCGTACCATCATCAGAGGCGGTGCTGGGGAATATCATGCAGCTGTCAGAGATTTAAGAAGATCAAAATATGGTTTGAGGAAGGGAATTAATTGAGTGTTCATATGTGTGCACACTTGTTCTTAGCAGGTCAAGGGTCTTATTCAACACTGGGTTAACTGAGTCGCTTTGTATAATAGTGTGTGTTGGCTTGTGAGATATATGGGCCAGTTTGGGTCAAGACTGGGTTATTTTCCATTATTTTGTGGGTACTGGCATTGTTACTGTGTATATAAATAGTAATACTGGCATTGTTGTAAGATGTGAAGAAAATTAAGCAATAAACTCTTTTTCATTTTGTTACTGTGTTGTGAATTACTGCTCTTCATCATCTCAGTTTGTACTTCTGCCCAGTTCATTCATTTTTCTTTCAATTTAGCAGTTTGTTTTAATCCATCTGTTGTTTTCTTTTAATCTTGGATAGTTACTGTTCTTTCTGTTCAGTTTGTATATTAGTATCATTTTAGTTTCTTTGTTCTTGATTTCAATTTCTTTGTTCTTGTTCTTGTTTCAGTTTATCTCTTGCAAAGTTACATCATAGTTCTTAAATCAGCACTTATAGTTCATATCAATTCTTCATTTCAGTTGTTTTACCATTCATGTTATCAATTCTGTAGGCTTAGTTTTGTTTCAGATTCGAGAACCTTCTATTGTTAATTTTTCCAAACAAAAAATTGTTCAAACTTATTAGTAAATAACAAGTTCCCATCTTCTTCGAGAAAAATCTGCATATTCCCGATCCTATCTTCGAGTCATAGTGATTTTCTTGATTTTCTTGTTTCTTTTTCTCTAAGTCACAAGTATATCTGTGCACGTGCACGCTAGCCTTCCTCCAACTGATTATCTTCATTCCAGATCTATTTTCTCATCCACCATGGCCAATATCTCAAATCAACCTGAGCCTTCCAAAGGTGCAACATAAAAAAATAGAGCATGGAATTTATTTATGATACTTAATAGCATGCCATTGAATAAATATAACACTGCTTCCATATCATCCCAAGCCTTTCCCTTTTGTAAGGTAAAGAACTAAATTCGTGTCTTAATTTTGCGTAAGACCAAAAATGTTTTATTGCCATGTTTTATTGTATTAGTAGATCTAGCAGAGTATGCAATCTGTGCTTTTTTTGTAAAAATATACGTATAAATAGATAATGTGGTTAATTATTTCCTCTACAACAATGCCTAACCAACAAGGAAAAAATCACTAAGTTGCTTGTCCAAAAAGTAAAACTTCAATAAATCTAAATTATCAATCAAGTACATGAATCAAATATGAGACAACACAGAGAGCAAGCTAGTGAAGGTTTATTTCTGAAAATACAATTACCATTGATCACATCCATTATCTATCAAGAAACGGAGGAATTAATGTACAGATCTAAGGGTTCAATTTTTGACTTAATTGCTTTATATTAATTAACATAAACCGTTTAAGTGCTAAAAAGTCACTTTCAATTAAATGATCTTACTATATCTGCTCAAATGATGAATACAAATTCCAAATAATCCACTAACTTTGAGCAATGAATTGTTGAAAGTAACAACATACTTACCTTTAAGCAAGCGATCATGAATTCATGAGGTGCCCTTTTGATAACTACAAACAGCAAAAATAGATAATTAGAATAGGGGAACAATAAGTCATAGTAATATTGCTATTAGGCATCGGACGAATATTTAAAGAAAACAAATAAAGCTAGCATAAGAAATTTATATAGATATCACATTTGCTACAACCAAGAATTAATGATTTTTTGGCATTAAAGTTTAACTTAGCTGGATGAAATGAAATAATGGAGTATCTTACACTAAGCATTGGACACTAGCATATTTACCCAAAAAAGTAATGTCTTCTAGACACTCATATTATGTATACCCTGCTAATTCTCCAGAGTATACTAGTTTTTCTTTTCAATACTAAATTACATGTAAAAGAAACATAACAGCTCGTAGAGGATTCTAACTCATGAGAATATAAACCTGAGGGTGGGTGATTGTGGAGTTCGAAGATATTGCAACAATGGCCAGTCCTTTCTACAACACACAAGTAAAATACAGTAAGAAAACAATGCTTCATTTATAAATTTTATCAGTTGTATCATTTCTTATATAAAATTCAAATACTGACATGTAGAAATTTGCAAACTTTACTATATCCTTTTTCGAATGAATAACAAAAGGGAAATGGTTGCAAATGAACATTACCTGCAAAATTCAATCAGTTTAAATTCTAATCAAATTGAATTCCAGTATATTATATTCTAATTTTCAACGAATGTAATAAAAGCAAAACTAAGTACCAACAAAGCAGGATAAGGCTCAAACTCGTACAAAGTCCAAACTTTCCAATCAATGGCTCTTTTTGAAGCTGCATAAACGAACAAAATTAATAAACATGCGTACAAAATTGCAAGCGATGGAATGAATTAAGGAGAGTGTGAAGAATGGCCGACCTCGAAATAGGGGGCTCGGAAGCCTAAAGAGACACCGGTTGATTCAGTTCTTGCTGCTTTGATTTTGGATCTAACGGTGGGTGACTTGTATGGGGGAGATGATGAAGGGGAAAGGGGAAGAAGAGGAAGAGGTTTGATGGATAAAGTTCTTCGTGTGAGAGCAAGCGTGAGGTTATTGAGTTGAAAAGTGTTGGTTGGGGCATGGATACCGAAGAGCAAGTGGTGATAGTTGAACTTCCAAGCGACGTCGACTTGCTTCAATATCATATCTCAATTTTGGGTGCTTAACTCACAAAGAAGATGTAAAATGATGGGGGATTTTTTTACTTTGAGCAAAGTTATTTGGCTATGAGTAGAAGACGCAGGAGAATTTGAAGAAGAGGGAAGTAATTAAAAAAGAGGCAGCCATGGAAATATTTAGGAAGAGCCCGCTTTAAAAAGCATTACTTAGTTAATGTCTTTTCTAAATAAAAAAAATTAAAACAAATAATAACGCTATGGAATAACGGATTATGTATTGGTGTTATAAAAAGTAACTTTTCTTGTAGTGGATACAGCTGGAAATACATTAAGATTACCAAAATTTACAAGTATAATGAATGTGGTAGTAAAACTACTTGAGAAGCACAATAAATGTGGGTAGAAAAATGAAGCACAATTTAAGTTTAAGTAATATGGAAAAGGTGAAGGGAATATTTTTGCTAACTAGCAAGGAGAATACCAATTAAGGAGAAAATATTTTTATAGTATTGTAGCTTGAGAAAAATGTTGCTCGTGAACCTGTTGATTAACGTATACAATCCATAAATGTTTAGATTTAAGAAATGAAACATGATGTTTTAATTAGTACTATTAACCCTCACCACCGACCACATTAAATTCTAAATTAATAACATAAGGGCTAGTCTTAATTCTTTGCTGCAATTTTTTCTTGACAGTTATTCTCTTATAATGCCTTTTCTAGGTACGGTTTCAATAATACTATAAGAAAATTTTGAACATGTAAAGTTCAAATTTGTAGTCCGTACATAGAAAAGTAAGAAAAGTGAGATTATTACTTACATTGTTAGTGAAGAAGACCCGTCGTAGTTGTAGTACTTAACAAGGTAAACCCAAGATTTACATTCAAAATGAATCTTTCCTTCTATTGAAAAGTTTCCAAGAGTGAGACCGTAACAACTCATACCTTACTAGGTCTGAATTTCGACTAATTTGAAACCCAAATCCATTAGGATACAGATAGTTAGTTTTGCTAATCTGTGTTAAAAATAAGTATATCAAAGAGCTCATAAACTCACGGGGGAATAGAAAAATATAATATAACATATATGCTGACCAAGGCTACTATCTTGAAATTAATATTAATTCTTTAACATCTGATTGTCTTGCTAGCGTTGAGCATGCATAAGAAGACTTAACCATTTGCAGGTATAGTCTTGCATCAGTATCATGTCCCTCTAAATCTATCCCATGGATTGTAACGAGGAGGGGTCAGAACAACGTTCTAGTGACTGGAAAATTACATTCATTATCCATAACACTAATTTATGTCGATTGATTTCAATTTAAGTGTTATGTTAATACACCAAAAAAGGCCTAAGGCTACCAAAATTTTTTGAGCCTTTCGCTAAACGCTGCTATACGACATGCTACTAAAAGTCCAAACTTTTTGTAGCGTTGTCATAAAGGCGACCAAAACTTTACATATCGTAGGGTTTCACAACCGCTACGAAAAGTTTTATTCTGCAGCGTTTATCTACTACTACCAAAGATAACAGTTTTTAGTAGTAGCATTTTTTATATTATTCCTTCTTTGTATTTTGTATTGTTTTCAAATTGCTGCTATATATGTTTTGAAGCTTTTATGCATTGCTACTATATATTTTTCGTGTGTTTGTGTTTGCTACAATATATTTTTTGTAGCATTTCTTTTGCTTTCATACATTTTTGTAGTGTTTAACAATTTGTGTTGCAGCAACTTTTACATGCTACTATTCCTTATTAGTTGCTTGTTTAGTTTCTACTACAATAATCATCATATTCAAACAATTGAAAAACACATTAATCACTCAAATAAAATATCTATAACCATTTCAATTCAAAAGTTTTTTGACAAAATGTCCTAATTCATAAAAAAATTCATAGCCATTCACTAGTAAGTTTACATATCTAGTACTAACAAAATGTTATAATATATATGACGGTTAAATTCAAGTTCAATTGCTTGATTACCCATAATTCTTTGTTGTAGCCGTTCTTTCCATCGAAAAAGCTTAAGTACCTGTTGATAGTTTCAACAATCAACAATGAGAGCTAATTCAGATTATACAATAGCGGTACTACAACTCTATAATTGTGTAAATGAAAAAACTAGTCCACAGTTCTATTAACTAATTACTTATAGACAAGCACTACAACTAATTCTGTGCGTGCATAAACTCCAAATTTCAGTACTGCAACTTGATAAACCTTTGACATAATACACATGTACTTTGATGGCAATGTAATGGAGTTTTAGATGATCAGGATAAATGACAAACCGTAAGAAATAGGTCTGTTGACTACCAGAGTTGTCATCTTGACTTATACTACTACTTGTTATGTTTTTATAAAATTTTATAAACCTATTTAATTTTTATAAAACTTAGTTAGCTTGTTTAATTTTAATTTTTTTTTAATGTTTGATCGTCATCGTCATCATTATTATTATAAACTTAGTTATTTGTTATTAAATTTAGTTTATTATTATTATTATTATAAACTTAGTTAATTTTTATTAAACCACTACAACAAAATACCCCTTTTACAACGGGCAATGCCCGTTGTAATAGGGGTTTCGCAACGGGCCTAGGCCCGTTGTATTATGCGATGTTGTAATAGAGTGGATGGATTTTACAACGGTTATTGCCCATTGCAATAGGGGTCTTTTACAACGGTTTTTGCCCGTTGCAAAAAGGTCTTTTACAACTATTTTTGCCTATTGCAATTATTCCTTTTACAACTGTTTTTGCCCATTGCAAAAGGGTCTTTCGCAATTGTTTTTGCCCGTTATTAAAAAAAATTCAAATGAGAAAAAAATAAAACTACTACAATGCACGTGTAAATTTTAAACTAATTTGAATTGAAACAATATTATTATACTAATGACAACCATATTTATTCATATTTACTAAAAATAGCAAAAGAAATTCGTATTTCAAAATAACAAAAAGTTTTATCTATTCACATCATTTATAAAATTTTACATAGTTTTTTTTTTTTTTTGAAAACCCAGGAGAACCCGGCGAGCCGGTAAACTCCTGAGGAGGGTATAGTAAAGCCGTCCGCTGATCCAAGCCCCCATACCCCCGGGTAAATTTATATAGGATAGGGAAGCGCATGGTAGGAATCGAACCTGGGTCTTTTTACCAGAAACCAAGCCTCCTTTCCACTGCGCCGCACCTACGGACATCGAATACAACCCTAAACTGACATAACACGTAGTACATACAAAGAATAACACAAGATTTAAAATTTAGACCGAACGACATTGAACCAAACCTTGAACCATAATATTTTAGTTAATCAAAACCCACATAACACATTTTTTCTTCAAAAATTCCTTTGCTTCTGTTATGTCCTACAATACATACAAAGATAATGTAAATTACATACATACATATGTGTGTGTGTTAGAATGATAAAAATGAATATCCTAACACAAATGAGTAAGCATGGCCAAAAGCAACATATATAGGGAATCTGTTCTACTTAACTAGAAAAATTCATTGCATGTGTTCATTCCTAAAGCTTTACTCTCGATACGTTGGACCTGGAGTCAACTCATTTCCCTGGATCTAGATAACTTGTATATGTTTGTTTATATTATAATTCTCTAAATGTAATTGCAAGTGTTATTCTACTAACACTAGTACAACCGCACAATGATGGGGAAACCGATCGTTTGGTTGTGCAATATTAAAAATCTAAATATTCATTATGATTTATATTAATTTCGATTTAACATAAACTAATATTATATTGAATAAAAAATTAATTATATTACTGGAAATTTTTTTATGTTTTCAGATAAATTTATACTTATGGACGTCGTTTATGTAAAAGAACCCGACTCCTTGAAAGATATGACATAGACCATAGTGCTAAAATTTCTTGATTTGGATTACCTAATGAGCTGCTGAACAGAGTACCAACGTCATTTATGAAAGCAAAACTGCTCTCTTTACCGTGGTTATTCCTGGTTGACTATCACAGTAAGAGATCAAAAAGTATAGTATGGGGATACTTGCTTTGGGTCGCAACAACAGTTTGTTCTTCTTGACATGCTAAGTTACTAAAAATAATTACAGTAAAAACTACTATGTGCCATGACTAGTTAGATCGATTTTAGTACCAATGTGAAAATGACAAGCACATGGGTTACATATGATCAGGCTCATTTCTTTCTCACATCCAACTTTAGTTGATGGAATAAATTTTGTACTCCATAACATGGTTCATCACAGATAGTTTTGCACTATTAGTAGAAGGAAACTTTACTCTTTTAAGCTTTGTTAGTACTATTATTTTACTTTAAAAAATGAAAAGAAAAATACACATCTAAATTAATTTTAAAACTGTACATATAAGACATACCAACTTCTCCATACTTAAAACTGTACATATTTCTCATACATTCTATATGTATGATAAATAAATATGATATAATCGATGATGTTAAAATTTCTCTTTAACCCTACACATCTTTCATCCCCTTGGATTTCCATTCTCCATAGCCCGGCTGACTTTGATTACTACTTTGTTTATGGTTATGTTATCTCATGTGAATACATAATATGCTATTTTTTATGTTTCTTTTTCTCAGGTCCCTATGTATGTTCGTGCTCTGCCCTTGATTAGTGGTAAGATTTGTATAATTTCCCCAACTTTTGCTCTAGTTATTTTGATATCTAATATTTTACAGTAGAAGTATACCCGAGTTATTAGTTGACATGCCAATACTTGATAGTAAATTTGTGCTGTTGTATAATAGTTTCAATCTCTCCATACCAAAATATTTCTTATGAGAAGGAGGTTTAATAATGATGTTGCTGTTTTTGTTATTTTTATTTATCGACAATCGTTTATTTATTTATTATGATTCAATGATTGACTTAAGATTATGAAATGTTTATTGAAATTATGCTCACATTTTGGATTATGCGAAAGACATTTATAATGTTCAAATTGTTCAAATTCATGCCAAGTTCAAATCTCTCCATACCAAATTATTTCTTATGAGAAGGAGGTTTGAGTTTTCAATTCGTGCGACAATGGCCAAATGTTCAAATTGGTTTTACTGAAAATCAATTTAACTAAATGCTTAATTCTGACATTGCCTTTCTAATTCAAAAAACATGGTCATAAGCGGAAGTCCCTGATTTATTCAAAGGAAATTATGAAACTTCAATCAGCTAAACAATATACAGACTAAAACGATAAACTATTTACTGTGTCAGAATAGCACCTGAATTGGGATTGGTGGGATCAAATTTGAGTTTGAAATTGATATCCACGAATCGCAAATAGAGATAAACAGATGGAGAACTCGGGAAAGCAGTTGGTAAATCGAAACCGCCTTTACGAGCTACAAGAACTATCCTCCTCTAACTACTTGCCGTTTGGAAGCCAGCATCTGTAGGGACGATGCTGCCAAGTTCGATGCCGATGATATCTCCTGAAACAAGGATTGAGGCTTCCTTCTTCAGCCACCTGCCATCGCGTAGGACTGTGGTTCACTGATTAGGGATTGATTAGGAATTAGGGATTTTGTTGTGAAGCAGCGATTAGGGATTTGTGGGTAAATGTGGATTTGGGGATTATGGTTCTAGTAAAAGTAAAGGCATAGCGGTTAATGAAAATTTCACGCGGGCTTTAAAATTTTGTTCCAGCGCCACGTTCCCTTGCTTTAAAATTTTGTACCAGCGCCTGTTCCCTTGTTTGGTTTTCTAGCTTTTTCATTTTTATTTTTCGATGACTGGCATATTTAGTTGATTTGAAAAAAAAGTGAGAAATGAAGAGAAAGCTTAAAGCTAAAATTTTGCAAAAAAGGGAAATAATAAATATTATTATAAATTATATGTTATTAAGTATATATTATTATTAATACATTGTTATTGTAAATTATTAACTATGACGTCTAGAACAATCAAAGATAATGGTAATCGTTAAGAGTTGTCAAAATTTGGTATTTATTACAACTGGTAAACTATAAATATTGTAAAATATAACTTTACAACTAGCAAAAAAAGTTGTAATAGTTGACATCTATTACAACGGGCTGAAGAAAGTAGTTGTAATAAGCATCTAATACAATGGGCGAGTGGGAATGAAAACCGGTTTTGAGTGCCATGTATGAATTTTGAGTGCCGACATTTGTTAGTGTTTGTGCGCTTTAACGTTATTCTTACCTCATTTTTGTTTGGATAAAATTAATATTAGTCCTAATTAATTATTACTTATTAAGTATTAATTAATTAATACCATAATGAAACAATTAATTAAAGAAAATTTATGACTAATGAAAATAATCGTGAAAATTAATTATTTAATCGTAATTATTAATTAGTAAAATTTAATTATTAAATGTTACTTTATATTTATTAATTATAATTTAATGTTAATTAACTGTTAAAAATTAATATGTATATATTATTAATTTTTAATTTTTAACATTAATTATTAATTTTAATAGTAATTATTAATCATAAATTATAAATATTTATTATTAATTATAAATTATTATATATTTAATATTAATTACTCGATATTACTTACTGATAACTGGAATGTAAAATTAAGCCTGTTGGAATACCGATCATATATAATAATTAGTAATTAGTGGTTATTTATTAATAATCATTGATTATAATTAGTTATAAATGATTAATATAATATTATTAATGATTAAGTATTAAATATTAATAAATAATATAATATTATTAATGATTAGTAATTAGTAATATAATATTATAATTAGTAATTAGTAACATATGATTAATATAATATTATTAATGATTAATTATTAAATATTAATAAATAATTATTGATTGTTGATTGTTGAAAATTGGTAACAGAAATTTATTACAACGGCCATTTTATGATCGTTGTAAAATTAGCATCGGTTAAAACGGGCATTTTATGACCGTTGTGAAATTGGCACCTATTACAACGGGCGTTATGAGCATTGTAAAATTGGCACCTCTTACAACGTGCATTTTGGGACCATTGTAAAATCGGCATCTATTACAACGGGCATTTTGTGAACGTTGTAAAATTGGCATCTATTACAACGGGCATTAAAGGAACATTGTAACAACACTCTAGTACAACGGGCAGTCATTGCCCGTTGTAAAAAGGGCGTTGTATAGGGCATCTATTACAACGGGCCTGAATGGACCGTTGTAATAGCCTTCTATTACAACGGGCAGCCAATGCCCGTTGTAAAAGGGGCGTTGTAATAGGGTATTTTTGTTGTAGTGAACTTAGTTTATTATTATTATAAACTTAGTTAATTTTTATAAAACATAGTTTCTATCATCATCATCATCATCATTCTCATTATTATTAAAATGTTATTTAAAAAAAATTAGTTAACTTAGTTAATTTTTTATAATACTTATTTAATTTTTATAAACTTTTTTTATTTTTATAAAACTTAATTAACTTGTTTAATTTTTATAAACTTAGTCAATTTTTATCGAACTTTGTTTATTATTATAATAAGCCTTTTAATTCTTAAAATTCTTAGTTAACTTAGTTAAAATTTTACAATACTTAGTTGATTTTTATAACTTATTTAGTTTTAAAAAAAACTAATTAATTTTTGTAAAACTTAGCTAATTTTTACAAAAATTAGTTAACTTGTTTAATTTTTTTAAACTTAGTTAATTTATTATTATTTCCGTTGTTGTTGATTTTGTTGTTATAAACTTAGTTAAGTTTTATCAAACCTAGTTTATTATTATTTTAAACTTGTTAATTTTTAAAAAACTTAGTTAACGTAGTTAAAATTTTATAATAATTAGTTAATATTTATAAAACTTGGTTAATTTTTACGAATCTTAGTTATAAAATTTTATAATACTTGGTTAATATTTATAAAACTTGTTTAATTTTTACGAATCCCAATTAACTTTTTATATAAATATAATTAATTTATTTTTAATAATAATATTATTATTATTATGAACTTAGTTAACTACGTTAAAATTTTATAATACTTAGTTAATTTTTATAAAACTTGGTTATTTTTTATAAAAATTAGATAATTTTTAAATTTTTATAAACTTTGTTAAATTATTATTATTATTATTAACAACTTAGTTAATTTTTTTCAAACTATAGTTTATTATTATTATAAACCTATTACTTTATATAAAACTTAGTTAAAATTTTATAATATTTAGTTATTTTTTATAGACTTTTTTATTTAGACTAATTTTAGTAAAATTATTTATTTTCGATAAAATTAATTTAGTTTTTATAAAACTTAGTTAACATGTTTAATTTTTATAACCTTTGTTTATTTATTATTATCGTTATTATAAACTTACTTAATTTTTATCAAACTTAATTATTATTATTGCAAATTTGTTAATTTTTAAAAAACTTAGTTAACTTAGTTAAATTTTTATAATACTTTGTCAATTTTTATAAACTTATTTTTTTATCGAACTTAGTTAATTTTTATAAATCTTAGTTAACTTGTTTAATTTTTATAAACTTAGTTAGTTTTTTTAATTATTATTATTATTATTATAAACCTAGTTAATTTTATCAAACTTAATTATTATTATTATTTTATTACTATAAACTTGTTAATTTTTAAAATACTAAGTCAACTTAGTTGTTATTTTTAAAACTTAGTTAAATTGTTTAATTTTTATAAACTTAATATATTATTATTATCATTATTATCATTATCATAAATTTAGTTAATTTTTTTATCAAACTTAGTTCATTGTTTTTTTTATCATCATCATCATCATTATTATAAACTTGTTAAGTTTTAAAAAACTTGGTTAACTCGTTGAGAAAAACAGACCTAAGAGGATATTGTAATAAAGCAAGCAATGTATAAACAACAGTAGCCTTGTTATATTACTCAAAAGTAACATAATTAACAAGCCAAGTAGTTAAGGAGACAAAGTGTATATGGGAGAATACATCAAAATATATATAGTACCTGGTTACATGTTTATAATCTTAACTTATAAATCATACAATCATATTCAGCATTCGTTGAGAAGAAAATATTGTTGTTGGTTCATGTATTGGAAACAAACAATAAACACCGATCTTGTAATTAAACAAACTTTGTAGAAAAAAATTCTTTTAAAGAAAGGTAAAAAATTAATACCTTTTTTATTCAGCAATCATGGTCTCAATCTTTGCTAACAGTATGTTGTCCGGATCATTCATATATATGTTCACATCACCAACCATTACTGAAACAGAAAGCAAAATGTTAGTTTTGATAAACACAAGACCTTGTGGACATATCACCATAATAATCACCTTTTGTTCGCTTATATAATCAGATTTCAGAATTGCTTATTTACTATATGATGCAGCGCGTACCTCGACCTCGCGAGCGACCTACACAGGTTGCGAAACCCTAGATCGTGAGAAAGAATCATTGCAGAATTCCTTAGGTCGCAGGCGACCTATCCTAAGTCGCGAGCGACAGTGCGCGACATCTCCAGTAGGTCGCGAATGGCAGCTAAGTCGCGAGCGACATTTCCTAAGTCGCGACACGCCTAGGTCGCTCCTCCTCCTCCTTAAATCGCTTAGAAACCCATTAGGTCGCGAACGACCTTACTATGTCGCGAAGTCCTTCCTGAATCTTAGGTCGCTGAAGCAAAGGTCGCAAACGAAGTTAGGTCGTAGACGAGTTCTCTTAGGTCGCTGAAGATCGCTAGGCCGCAAATCCTTAAGTCGCAAAGCTCCAGAATACCGCTCCAGTAGGTCGCTGCCGAGTTTCTTAAGTCGTTGTTTGTATTTCTTAAGTCGTTACTTGTATTTTCTTAAGTCGGTTGTATTTGTTAAGTCGTTTGAGATGTTTGTTGTTAGGTCGTTTGTTTTGTAAGGCGCTTGTGTTGTAATTTTCTTAAGTCGTGTGTTGAGTTGTAAATCTCTATAAATAGGGATGTGAGGTCATTTGTAGGGTTGTTGAATTTTAAATAAAATTTGGTTTGTGCTTCTTGCCTCCATTAAAATTGGTAGTTGAGTGTTATCTCCTATCTCCACCTTCGGCATTCGAGTGCGCTCGAATCAACGATTGTTGAAGCCAATTCACGGAATCAAGTGCGCTTGATCAACGTTCGAAGAATTGTAGATCTTCTCTCACGGCATTGTGCACGATCAACGTGTCGAAGATTGCTAGAATCCGATATCTTCGTGATCAACGGATTTGGGCATTTGGGTATTCTTAAATTCACCGATTTATCATCGATTCACCGATTATTTCCACTAATCGTGTGAGATCCTGGACGGATTCGATTTATATCGTCGAATTCGCTTCTTTGGCTGCATCAGTTTGGTATCAAAGCGAGGAGACGAACTTTTCCAATTCGTTGGGTGTTCGTGAAATTTCAAACAAGTTGGGAGTTTATAAATCTCGAATCAAAAGAATTTTTTAAATCGAAGCGAAGTTTGTGTTTGGATTTGTTGAAGATTCGACAATGCCTCCAGGAAGAGTTAATCGTCATCAGAATGTTGCTGATGTGTATCGAAGAGAAGATGCTGAACAAATGGAGCAACGAATTAGTGATAAATTCAATGAGAAGTTTGATGAGGGGATTGGTCGATTAGAGAGAATGATGTTTGAAATGAATCAAAGTAGAAGAAGGGTTTAACCCGAATCGAGCCATGGGGGAAATAGAGTTTCACCACATTCAGATCGGGAGAGAAGAGAAGATCATGATCGTAGAAATGTTGACGATCGTGATAGGAATGTTGATGATCAAAATCGGAGAGATGTGGATGATCGTGATCGGAGGAATGTAGATCGAAGGGATGTTGGTGGTAGAAATAGTGGTGGTAGAGATGTTGGTGGTCATGATCGACATCGATATGCATCAGATTTTGATGAGGAGTTTGATGGTGGTAGTGTTCATGGTCGAAATCGAAGCCAAGGAAGAAATCATTCAGAGTATGATCACAAATGGGAGTCCGGAATGAAAATTGAAATTCCAAAGTTTAAGGGTGGTATGCAGGCTGAAGAATTTCTAGATTGGTTATCTAATGTTGAAGAGATCTTTGATTTCAAGGAGGTTTCAGAAGATCGTCGAGTGAAGTTGGTTGCTACTAGGTTGAGAGGGAGAGCTATGGCGTGGTGGCAGAAAACCAAACTTACACGAGAACGGATGGGGAAGTCGAAGATTGTTGCTTGGGAGAAAATGAAGAAGATGATGAAGGCTACATTCTTGCCTTACAATTATCAATCACTCATGTATCAGAGGTTGCAGAATCTGAGGCAAGGGACGAAGACTGTTAATGATTATGCTGATGAGTTTTATCAACTGATTGCTCGAAATGACATTATGGAGACGGAGGAACAATTGACTGCTAGGTTTGTCGGGGGGGTTGAGGATCCAGATCCAGGATATGGTAAATATGTTTGACCCTAGATCTGTGGCTGAAGCGCACCAGAAGGCGTTGGCTTGGGAGAAGCAGGGAAGACGAGGAGGTGGTGTGTTTCCAAGTTCCAATACTCAGAACAAGGGTGCTAGTGGGAGTTCCAATGTTTCTAAAGTTGACAGTAAACCAGTTGTGAATGAAGTTGCGAAGGCGAAGGTCAACAACAGTTTCAAGTGTTATAATTGCTAGGAAGTGGGTCACAAGAGTAATGAATGCCCAAAACCGAAGAGGCGAGCTATGATTGCTGAAGTGGAAGGTGAGGATGTTGATGAAGGTTATTCTAGTCCAGTTGAGGAGGATGAACATGATATCGCGTCGGGAGATGAAGGATGTAATCTAATGTTGAGGAGATCATGTTTGACACCGAAGCAGGAAGAGGAGGCTAGTTGGTTGAGGAGTAACATCTTTCAGTCGACATGCACTATACTGGGAAAGGTGTGTAAATTTGTGATTGACGCGGGAAGTTGTGACAATATCATTTCTACCGAAGCTGTGAGAAAGTTGAAGTTGAAGACGGAGAAGCATCCAAATCCTTACAAGTTAGCGTGGTTAAGGAAAGGAGGAGAGGTGAAGGTGGACAGGCGAGTTCATGTTCCATTTTCTATTGGGAAGAAGTATAAAGATGAGATCTGGTGTGATGTGGTGGAGATGGATGTTTGTCACTTGCTTTTGGGAAGACCATGGCAGTATGACCGAGCAGTGCAGCATGATGGTCGAACCAATAGCTACAGCTTTATGTTTGAGGGTACTAAGATCATTTTAGTTCCAAAGAAGAGATAGCAAGGAGAGAGCAAGTCAGAAGAGATTGAGGAGCTGAAGACTTTGTTGACTTTTAAGGAGTTTGTTGAAGAAGTAGAGGAGAGTCCAGAGGTGTTCTTGTTGATTGGACATGAAGCTACTGAATCTGTTGAAGTTCCAGAGGAAGTAAAGGCAGTGTTGGAAGAATTCAGAGATGTGTTTCCTGAAGAGTTGCCAAAGGAGTTACCACCGTTGAGAGATATTCAGCATCAGATTGATCTTGTGCCAGGGGCGGCATTACCTCACAGGCCACATTACAGGATGAGTCCTAAGGAGCATGAGGAACTGAGAAGGCAGGTGGAGGAGTTGTTAGAACAAGGGCGTGTTCAGGAGAGCTTGAGTCCTTTTGCAGTGCCAGCCTTATTGGTACCGAAGAAGGATGGGACTTGGCGGATGTGTACGGATAGTCAGGCTCTAAATAAGATCACTATGAGATACAGGTTTCCTATGCCGAGGTTCGATGATTTGATTGATCAGTTGAGTGGGGCTGTTGTGTTCTCAAAGATTGACTTGAAGAGTGGATACCATCAGATTCGTATTAGACCGGGTGATTAGTGGAAGACTGCTTTTAAAACTAGGGAAGGACTATACGAATGGCTGGTTATGCCGTTTGGCTTGTCAAATACTCCTAGTACTTTTATGAGAGTGATGAACTAGATTTTTAGACCATTTATTGGGAAGTTCGTAGTAGTTTACTTTGACAATATTTTGATCTATAGTGGGAGTATGGAAGAGCATATCCAGCATTTGCGAGAAGTGCCGTTGATTCTACGACAGGAGCAATTCTATGCAGCAACGAAGAAGTGCGTGTTCATGACGCACAGTGTTTTGTTTCTGGGATATGTTCTGTCGAAGGAGGGTATTCAAGTGGATGAAAGCAAAGTGGAAGCTGTCAGGAGTTGGCCACAACCCAAGACAATTACTGAAGTGAGGAGTTTTCATGGGTTGGTATCTTTTTATCGAAGATTCATTCCATATTTTAGCAGTGTGATGGCACCTGTAACCGATTGCATGAAATGAAAGAAGTTCGTGTGGACAGAGGAAGCAGAGTTAGCTTTTGAGAAGATCAAGACACTTTTGACGACAGCACCCATTCTGGTACTGCCGGATTTTCAGATATTGTTCGAGTTACACACTGATGCTTCGAAGGTTAGGATTGGTGGAGTATTGAGTCAGAATGGAAGACCAGTTGCTTATTTCAGTGAGAAGTTGTCTGGAGCCAAGTTGACATATAGCACTTATGACGTGGAGTTTTACGCAATTGTTCAAGCTGTGAAGCATTGGAGACATTATCTGTTTCAGAAGGAGTTTGTTCTTTATACGGATCATGAAGCTTTGAAACATTTGCAAGGGCAAGACAAAATTTCAGCTAGACACGCTTCATGGGTCGCGTATCTACAGCAGTTTACTTTTGTTGTAAAGCATAAATCAGGGGTGACGAATCGTGCAGCTGATGCCTTGAGCAGGAGGAATCATTTGTTAACAACGATGAAGGTTGAAGTGACAGGATTTGAACTATTGCAAGAGTTGGTTGAGGAAGATCATTACTTTGCGAAGATTGTTGAGAAAGTCAAGGATGGGAGTACTGATGAGTTTGTGTTGGTAGATGGATTCTTATTCAAGGGGAATCGATTGTGCGTACCAGATTGCAGCTTGAGAATGAAAATTGTAAAAGAGTTACATGAAGAAGGACATGTTGGTCGGGATCGCACATTGCAGTTGATTTCTCAGTCTTATTATTGGCCCTCAATGAAGCGGGAAGTTGAAAAGTTTGTTCGAAGATGTCATGTTTGTCAAGTTTCGAAAGGGACAGCTACAAATGCGGGTTTGTATATGCCTTTACCTGTTCCTACAAAACCGTGGGTTGATGTAAGCATGGATTTTGTGTTGGGCTTGCCGAGGACTCAACGGGGAAATGACTCTATATATGTTGTGGTGGACCGTTTCTCGAAGATGATACATTTTATTGCATGTAAGAAGACAGCAGATGTAGTTAATGTAGCACAGTTATATTTCAGAGAAATATATCGTCTTCATGGGTTGTCTGAATCTATTGTTTCGGATAGAGATACTTGCTTTCTAAGTCATTTTTGGATGAGCCTATGGAGAATGGTTGGGACGAAGCTGAAATTCAGTAGCGCTTATCATCAACAGATGGATGGACAGACTGAAGTTGTAAATAGATCCCTAGGTAATATATTGCGATGCCTCGTGGATGACAATTTGAAGAGTTGGGATTTGAAGTTATGTCAAGCTGAATTTGCACACAACCATGCAATTAATCGTAGCACGGGGTTCAGTCCATTCCAGGTTGTGTACTCAACAATTCCTAAAGGACCGTTGGATTTATTTGTAGTTCCACAGCAGAAAGGAGTGATCAAACGAGCTAGTGATTTTGTGAATGAATTGCAAGAGTGTCACAAGGTTGTGCAGGAATGATTGCTTAAGGTGAATGAGAAATATAAGCAATCCGCAGATGCTAAACGACGACACGTTGAATTCAAAGAAGGAGATTTTGTATATGCGGTGTTGACCAAGGATCGATTTCCTGTCGGTACTTACAACAAGCTAGCTACTAGAAGGATTGGTCCTTTGGAAATCGTGAAGAAGATTAATGAGAATGCTTATCAGTTGAGACTGCCGGATCATATCCATACGGTTGATGTTTTTAATGTCAAACACTTAATTCCGTATTATGGGGAAAAACTTGTCGGAGAAGAGGAGGGCGTGAATTCGAGGTCGAATTCTTTCCAACCAGGGGAGGATGATGCAGCGCGTACCTCGACCTCGCGAGCGACCTACATAGGTTGCGAAACCCTAGATCGTGAGAAAGAGTCATTGCAGAATTCCTTAGGTCACATGCGACCTATCCTAAGTCGCGAGCGACAGTGCACGGCATCTCCAGTAGGTCGTGAACGGCAGCTAAGTCGCGAGCGACATTTCCTAAGTCGCGGCACGCCTAGGTCGCTCCTCCTCCTCCTTAAATTGCGGAGAAACCCAATAGGTCGCGAACGACCTTACTATGTTGCGAAGTCCTTCCTGAATCTTAGGTCGCGAGTCTCCTATGTCGTGAAGATCCTTAGGTCGCTGAAGCGAAGGTCACAAACGAAGTTAGGTCACGGACGAGTTCTCTTAGGTCGCTGAAGATCGCTAGGCCGCAAATCCTTAAGTCGCGAAGCTCCAGAATACCGCTCTAGTAGGTCGCTGCCGAGTTTCTTAAGTCGTTGTTTGTATTTCTTAAGTCGTTACTTGTATTTTCTTAAGTCGGTTGTATTTGTTAAGTCGTTTGAGATGTTTCTTGTTAGGTCATTTGTTTTGTAAGGCGCTTGTGTTGTAATTTTCTTAAGTCGTGTGTTGAGTTGTAAATCTCTATAAATAGGGATGTGAGGTCATTTGTAGGGTTGTTGAATTTTAAATAAAATTTAGTTTGTGCTTCTTGCCTCCATTAAAATTGGTAGTTGAGTGTTATCTCCTATCTCCACCTTCGGCATTCGAGTGCGCTCGAATCAACGATTGTTGAGGCCAATTCACGGAATCAAGTGCGCTTGATCAACGTTCGAAGAATTGTAGATCTTCTCTCACGGCATCGTGCGCCATCAACGTGTCGAAGATTGCTAGAATCCAGTATCTTCGTGATCAACGGATTTGGGCATTTGGGTATTCTTAAATTAACCGATTTATCATCGATTCACCGATTATTTCCACTAATCGTGTGAGACCCTGGACGGATTCGATTTACATCGTCGAATTCGCTTCTTTGGCTGCATCACTATATCATTATTGATTCCGAGTATATTTATTGCCTATAATACCCATAAATGCTACACTACTTAAATATGATGTGTTTTGTAACTTTCGTGTGGGTAACTCAAGCATGTCACACCTCTAATAGCTTCCCTAAATAATAATGCATGGAAATCTATATTAGTAGTCATATATATATATATTCAAAGGGATTCATGGACGTTTGTAAAATT
This sequence comes from Allium fistulosum, assembly GCA_030737815.1. NCBI lineage: Eukaryota > Viridiplantae > Streptophyta > Magnoliopsida > Asparagales > Amaryllidaceae > Allium > Allium fistulosum. Next base: position 977,591,449 of record CM060902.1, read on the forward strand.
TCATTTTAGTCCTTATTTTATTTAAGTTTAATTTTCTTATTAAATTTTTAGGTGTTGCATTCTCCTCCCCCTTTTAAAAGGATTTCCTCCCCGAAATCTCTAAGGATGGAAAAATGTTACTTACACACAAAAAAATCATTAGTTACAACCATATACTTATCCATTATCCATGAGCAAACAATGTCTTTGGAAATTTTCTAACGCAATATGTACATATATACGCAACGTGAAATGCACGTGAACCTAAACTATTGCAAAGAGTAGACGGACTCCTGATCTAGTCAATCTCATATCATTCAAGTGCTCATGCCATGAATTTGATATGTTTGTAACATTCTAAGTAAATATAATTGAAATTCTACATGTATGTGCAACCATTCCATCTATATGCAACATCCATGTGCATAATACTCAATAAGATAAACGATGAAGCATCCATATGTATCATATCTAACCAGCTAAACAATAAGTTAGAGATAACGTGAATGTGTGTGTGCTACCTAGAGGATATAATGTTCTAAACATGTAAAAGAAACAATTCAAACAATATGTCCACTAGCATCTGTTATCCATAATGTTATCCGGCATTTTGACCCGGCTATATTCGAACTGATTGGACAAGTTAGATTCGACTGTCGTTAAGGCTAGTAAGTCTAAGACGATGATTGTGGGGTCCAGAAGTCAAGTACAGATGATAATATAAAGCCATGATCGAATGGAATTAAGAGATATGCAATGTAGAATGTTCAAAGTATGGAATATGGTTCAACATATAGGTGGGATCAGCTATAATCAACCTCCAACATAGGGATCAGTATGTTTCAGGAAGCTAGTGCAATTCAATAGAAAACAATCAACATCTCAAGATCCATAAGTCCAATGCATGTGAAATTTTGTCAACCAGATACGAGGACCTTAGGGAGCATACACTAGGGATCGCACCTCAAACGGATGAAGTAAGAGGGATCGGCCCTCTTCCCTCAGTAGGGATCGGCTGAAATCAGGAGGCAATTCACATTGAAGCAAAGATCGAGCAATAACTCAAGTTCTACCGATCCAATTAGCATGAAACTTGGAGGCTAAGCATATTTTAACATGGGGAAGCTACCATAGGGATCACACCCTCCAATTCCTCTAAAAGAGGGACCACTACCGATCCCTGTTCTTTGGGATTTGGGCCATGCGATCCCTCTTACGGGTCCATATAGTTTTGGAGATCCTTCTACCGAATTTTCAGGGAGATATTTCACTATATTCATCTATAAATACAGGCTTGGCAATTCATTTTGGGGACTTTTATGCTGCTAGGTTCTTGGAACTCTATTGTAACTAAGGATTTTCGTTTGATCCCTATTGTACTCAGTTTACAAAGTGACTAATAAAGCGATCTATTCAAAGAGGACTTAGGCAAACAATGACGAATCACCATAAGTCGTTGTGTTTGTGTTATTGCTTTGATTTACTGCTATTTCATAACTATTTTCCTTTGTTTTCATTTTTCTTTATTTATGTCTCTTCAAAACTTCTATTGGGTGTTCGTGCCAACTTTTAGTGCAAACATTTTGGTGCTTTCACTGAGAGCTCTTTATTCTTAGCTTATTCGGATCCCCTTGTAGCTGTTGGATTGCATAAATCCCCCGAAGGAGATCCATAATTATCTTCAAGAAGCTTGCTTGTTCTTTTCAGATTTGAAAAAGTCTAAGTAAAGCTATCAACAATGGTTAGGAACAATAGATCTACTTCTAAGAATAAAGAACGAAATAAGAATGCTAGAATCCAGCAAGGAGGCCCGAGCAATCAACCAGTGGATTTGAATGCAACCAATCCAGTTAATTTCCAGAACCAAGTTGATTCTGTTACAATAGCTGAATTCTAGAATCAGATGAGAGACCTAGTGGATAGCCGTCGACAATTGAGTCAGCAGATTCAAGCCAATATCGATCTAATGAACCAACTCAGTCAGCAACAGCGTGGGAAAGCTAGGAGGGACCTAACCCCTTATTCAGCATCAGTGAGTCATAGTTCATCAGATGATTATCATAAACGCAAGCATCATAGAATTGATGGATACCACACAGAAGCTTTGGGGCATCAATTGGCAAACCTACCTAGTCTGCTAAGACCGATCAGTGTCAATCCCTCCATAGGGATCAGTACTGATCCCTCCTTCAAGGGAGGGAACCTACCTTACCATGTTGGAGCTGCTGCCACTGATGTGGATGCTGGAGTTCAGATGGATGCTGACTAGCTACTTCCCCGGAATGAGGATGAAGTGAATGTACATGATATACATCGAGAGGATGTTGAACCAAGAAGGCATGGAACGGCCCATGGACATCTACCGGACCATTCACATGAGGTGGAATATCCGAACACCGGATTTTCGGCTATGGTTAGACACTGTGCAGTTAATGCCCCGCTATTACCCCGCTATAACCCCGTTATATCTCATAGCGGATTTCTAATGCTACGATTTTTCCATATAGCCCCAAATATAGCCTTTCCGCTTTAAGCCCCGCTATTTCCGCTATATCCCGTTATTCCCGCTATATTCTGCTATTTCCGCTATATCTTCCTTAAAAGAAATGAATTGAAAAATGACATTTATACATTATAAAAATTATGAAATTAGTTTATTTAATTGAATTTTTAATATATTTTCAGAAATGAAAATACTCTAATCTACTAAATTCAATTATGTTATATAATAGTTTTATGCTTATTTAAAGTAAATTCACACATGTTTTTAATTAAAATTAATTATGTATTAATTATAATTCAATTGAATGTTATTTTTTCATTTAATTGCCATTTATATATTTGTAAAAACATTAAGTAGAAATTTTATATGATATTTTATCATCCGCTATATCCCGCTATATCCTCGCTGTATCCCCGCTATTACTTTTTGCACCTCCACCGCATTGAATTTGCCGAGCGCTTTAAATGCACAGGTTAGACAGCTAGTGAGAGAGAGAGCCAAGGATTAACCAATGATGATTAGGAAATCTCAAGAAGCCACACCTCATTCACTGATAATATTTTACATACAGAGTATCCAAGGAGGTTCAATATGCCGTCGATGCCTGCCTACGAGGGAAAAACCTACCCCAAGCAGCACATCATGAGATATGAATGGCTGTTGCATTCTGCACGAGCAGATTATGCAACCAAGTATAGTGTTTTCTTATTACTCTCTCTTGAATAGCAACGATGTGGTTTACGAGATTACCCCCACGGTCAATCTCTAGATTTGACGATTTAGCAACGAAGTTTGTGGAGCAGTTCTATATGCACGCAACTCGCCCAAAGATGTAATTTCCTTATCTAGCATGATCCAGGTTCTGGGAGAATCGCTGATAGGTTATTTGGAGAGATGCCATACAGCCGTCACGAAAGTTGGTAATCTGTATGACCATTCAATATTGATGCCGGTAACAAGAGCGGTTGACCCAGATTTTGATTTTGGCGACTACTTAGCTGGCAAGCCACCCGCAACATTGGATCGTTTCTATGCAAAAGCAGCTCAATATTTGAGGAAAGAGCAAGCCAAATACTCTAGGAAGAAGAATGATGTGGGACTAAGTGTAGACGGAGTATGGAGTAACATTGCAGTAAAGTAGTCTGACGATAGTTTTGGAAAAGTTCAAGTGAATGTCCAAAATAAACCAAATCAGCAAAAGAAAGGCGAAGATAGGAACCATGAACGAAAAACAGATTCTAGAAGAGGAAAGCCTAGGATTTCAATGTACTATACCTACACACCATTGAATACGCTCTAGAGAACTTCTATCTGTCTACCTGCAATACCATGCAATACAGGAAGCCATCTCCGAAAGAATCAACAGAGAAGTAGAAACAAGCTAGAAAATATTGTAGGTTCTATGAATGCTATGGTCATAACACAAATGAGTGTAGGCATCTCTAGGATATTGTAAAGAAAATGATTCGAGAAATAAAGTTACAATAGTTTGTTAAAGCCCTGCAGAATGGCGGACATGGGACATCCGACCCCAACCGAGAATAAGCATCGCATAGGGCTGAGGAGCCTGTGTGGACTGGAGGACGATTAGTAATCAATATAATAGTTGGAGGACCGCATCCAACTAATAAGGGTTGGCATGAGATGGAGTGCTAAACTAGCATGATCAAGCATTTGAATTTTGAATGTTGTTCGAGTATGGAAGATGGAGCTCCGGCAAAACAACAACGTAAAATGGCCAATGACATTGTATTCAAAAATAGAGATGCAGCTAAGGTGGAGGCACCAATGATCGACCCAATGGTCATTTTTTCCATGATCGGCCCCACCTTAGTAAGGAGGATCTTGGTGGACTGTGGAAGTTCCGTAAATATAATTTTCAAAAAGTCTTATGATCAGATGAGAATGGAATCCAAGGACTTAAAATGTCTAAGGCCCGCATTCATGGATTTAACGGTGCTGCTACTGTAGCTGTTGGTTATGTCCAATTAGCCATGGAGTTGGGAGAAGGAGACTGCAGGAGAGTGCAGATTTTTTTCATTTGTTGTTTTGGATGTTGACTCTCCATACAATGCTTTTCTAGGCCAACCAACCCTAGTTGAGTTCGAGGCAGCTCTTGCCTTATGGTATTTGACTTTGAAGTTCTCAAAAGATAATGGTATTAGAGTTGTTCATAGTGATCAGGCGACTGGACGTTCCTGCTATGTAGCTGAATTGGGGGATGCTCAACGAAAAGAGAAAGGTAAGGGTGTGGAAAAGTCTCTCCACATCCAAGCCACTGAAGATTGACAACTAGCACATGAGCCTTGGCTCGGGCACCATAGTCGGTTCTACAGAGACATAGATCCGAAAGATGACAAGGAGGAGCCCAAAGAGACCAAGGCTGCACCAACTGAGATGACGATTGACATCACGATCAGCCACGATGACCCCTCATAGGTCCTAAAGATCAGATGATAGCTCAACCCCCCGATGATGAAAGAACTAGCTGGTTTTCTCCAAGGGAATCTCGACATCTTTGCCTGTACTCACTCTGACATGTGTGGGATAGCGCCTGCCATTGCGAGCCATGCATTGAACATCGACCGAAGGCATGCTCGAAGGACAGTTTTCTCCTTCCCAGGATCAACCAGCTGGTAGACTCAACCACAGGAAATGAATTGCTATCTTTCATGGATGCGTACTCAGGATATAACCAAATCCCGATGCACATTCTCGATCAAGAGCACACGAGCTTCATTACTGACGTTGGATTGTATTGCTATGTGGTAATGCCGTTAGGACTAAAGAATGCTGGAGAGACCAACCAACGCCTAGTTAACAAAATGTTAAAAGATCAAATTGGAAAGACGATGGAGGTGTACATGGATGATACGCTCATGAAGTCACGACAATCTAGCGACCACATTAGAGACTTGGTAAAAATGTTCAATATCCTCTGATATTACAAAATGAAGATCAATCCTCTAAAGTGTTCTTTTGGTGTTGCATTAGGAAAGTTCTTGGGTTTTATTGTCAACACCCATGGAATCAAAGCTAATCCCAAGAAAATCCAAGCTATTCACAACATCCAAGCACCAAAGACCATCAAACAAGTACAGAGCTTGAATGGGAAGGTTGCCGCCCTAAGTTGATTTATTTCCAGAGCTACTAATAAATGCATTCCTTTCTTTGACCTGATTAGAAGAGGGAAAAGGATTTTGAATGGACATAGGATTATAAAGATGCATTCCAAGCTTTCGTGAATCACTTATAGAGACCTCTCATCTTGTCAAAGCCGGTGGATCACGAAGACTTGTATATCTACTTGGCCATGTTGGTACATGCCATAAGTGTCGCACTGCTTCACGAAGAGAATCGAATTAAGAGACCGGTCTATTATGTTAGCAAGCGAATAACATGAGCATAAAGGAACTATCTGAAGATAGAGAAATTAACATACTGCTTGTTGATTGCTTCATGAAAGCTCCGCCCCTATTTTTAGGTTCATCCTATCAATGTTTACACTGACTATCCATTACGACAGGTCCTACAACTACCTGAGACGTCTGGAAGGTTACTCAAGTGGAATATCGAACTGAGCCAATTCGACATCACTTATCTTTCTCGGAGGGCTATTCAAGGACAGGCACTGGAGGACTTTATAGCAGAATTCACTGCATAGGATAATATTCCAGAGAGCGGTGGAACCCCTACCATACGATGGAAGATGTATACAGATGAAGAATCTAATGATATTTGTTCTAGAGCTGGAATGGTGCTAGTAACTCCAGAAGATCAGTCAATTTGCTATGCTTTAAAGCTTGATTTCCCTGCAATAAACAACGAAGCTGAGTATGAAGCCCTAACTACTAGACTTCAACTCGCCAGAGAACTGGGATAAAATCTCTTGAAATCTTTTGTGACTCACAATTGGTAGTATACCAAGTCAAGGGAGATTACCAGGCTAAAGGACAATGACTTGCTCTGTACCTTAGCTATTGACTGACTTTGAGTACTATGACGTTATGCACATTCCTCGAGATCAAAACAAAGAGGCCGACACATTGGCAAAGTTTGCTAGTACTAGGGATGCATAACAAATGGGCTTGGTCCTAATTGAGGTTCTAAACGCTCTGAGCATAAACCTGATGGAAATGGATTGGGTACAAAAGACGAAGCTTGAGAAGGAGTCATGGATGACTCCGATTAAAGACTATTTGCTGCAGGGAGTTCTACCTGAAATGAGGAATGAAAAACAACAAGTCCTTCGCAAAGCTTCACGATATATCATTCAGGAAGGAGTTATGTATAGAAAGGGTTTTTCCATCCCCCTTCTCTGGTGTATCGCTCATGATGAAATAAAACGAGTCCTAAAGGAAGTTCGTGAAAGGGAATGTGGCGATCACACTAAAGGGCAAACCCTAGCAAAGAAAATACTCCGCTACGGGTATATTGGCCGACTGTCAACCAAAATGCTACTGATTATGCAAGGCAATGCGACAAGTGCCATATGTGTGCAAAAGTTTCGAGAGCTCCACCGACGGAAATCACACAAATGGTCAGTCTATGGCTGTTCGCCATATAAGGGATAGATATTATCGATTCCTTACTGATCTCTAAAGGTGGTGCGAAGTATGCCATCGTCGTAGTTGATTACTTTACCAAATCGGCCAAAGCATAATCTTTAGCCATGATCACGACAAAGAATTTAATCAACTTCATTGTCCGGGACATCATCTGTTGTTTTGGCCTTCCTCGAACTATTGTAACTGACAATGTAACCCAATCTGAAGCCGTCATTCTTGTTCAACTTGAAGTTCCTTCTCATCGAGTGACCTATTATGATCCTAGAATGAATAGAAATCTCCTCTTAGATTCTCTAGATTTTATAGATGAGAAGCGCGAAGAAGCTGATTTGAGGGTAGCCACACATTGACACCGAGTTGCCCGATACTATAACACTAAAGTCCAACCTAGAACCTTTGAAATCGGCTCATCCTGAAACAGGTTTTTTTTTGCCCTGTCACATATGAATCCTACTTGGGAAGGACCGTATGTCATTGAATAGAGGCTTGGAGAAGGAACTTTCAAGCTAGCGACTACTGATGGCGTCACACTCATAAGAGAGTGGAATAACAAGCATTTACGATGCTATTTCACTTAGTTTATTTCTTTTTCATTTGGTTATATTCAATTTCAGAATTTGTTTTAGCATTTGATTTTCAATATATGTAATAAGACGAATTTCATGGTTTCTCTCCATTTGGTAAATAAAGTTTTATATTTCCTTCAAATCTATGATTATCGTAGCATTAGATATTAGTTATGATGCCAAATTGACTAATATTGACATGTTCGTGTAGGTTCCAAGAGTTTGGAGCTAGCCAATTACGTTAGTTCACGATTGAACTAAACAAAACGAACGTGGTCTGATTGTTGATTTGATGATTCTCGTTCACAACCCAATGGATGGAGTACATAACGAGAACTGGATGAGACTTGATCATCCGATAACCAAATTAATCCCACTGAGTGATGGGACAGAAATGAATCAAAAGCAATCATGAGATGACAAATCGCTCGCCAAGTTAAACGCCGGACTTAGGGGTAAATCAATAAACTAAGGAAAGCACGATCCTACGTTTTTTTCAAAATAACTATAAGTCCTCAGAGTGTGGACTGGAGTATATACACAAGTCGGGCATGATTCAACCACCCGCCAATTGACACTTATCCCTAGAGTGCGGATATGAGCATAAACAAATAGACGAGTGCGCTTCGACCACTCACTATTCCATAAACTCCGGTCCAAGACCGATAGGAGGAGTATAAATTCACTAAAGATGGAGTTCGACCATCCAATATCTAACTCCGCTAACCTGAGACTGGGGGTAGGAGAATAATCACTCAAACCGCTGAATCCGACTGCGTAACACTAGGGTTCGAGCCATGTGTTTAGTATGACTCAGGGCCACGACCGCATGGAGGCCTTGGGATAGAATTAACAGGTAATCATTCGAATCAACGAGCAACAAATAACAAGTACATTGAATGGAAAAGTAATAGCTCGACTACTTAAATAAAAATTTACATAAGAGTTCGGCAGAAAACAGAGAATTTGTATTTACATAATAAACTTTAAAATTATGATACAAGTTTATTGAAAAAAGGGGGGCCATACCCAGACAATCATGGCCAACAAAAGAGAAAACCGCAGCATGAGCTATATACAAACCAAGCTGAAGTGACGGCTATTTCTTCGGCCTTTTCTCCCTTTTGGATTTTTTAGGAGTGGATCCACCAGAACTTCCACCCGTTCCTCTTTTTGATTCTCGATCACCCTTAGTGGGAGAGCTTTCAGATGTTGGAGGGAGTTCTCTGGGAAATGACCCGCCAGGTGAAAAGACTTGTAATGGGACGAGATTTGGATGGTCGATGTTCACATCGGCAGGTTCAACCATATCTTTTTTCTTTAGCAACTCCTCTCTCTCGATGCGCTCTTTTAAGCTCAGCTCATCGGTATGTTCAGAGGTGCCAGTGATCACAACGTCATAGATTCATCTGGCAAAGGTGGATCTTCAGCTTTAACATCAACAAGTGCTCTCCATTACGTAATCGCTAGTCTATCGATTCTAGCTACACAGATCGATGACTTCTAAATATGGCTTTATAATTCAATTACCATATTACTATCACATCTCAAAGATTTAACTGACGGTTGACTAGCCCATCTCCAACAAACAAACAACTGATTAAATAATAAGGTCTTTGCATATCCCATACACACATTCTATACTAGTAGGAAGTGAAATTCATCAAAGCATAACACAAGTCTTTACTAACAACCGCTTGGGACCACTGGTGGTCATAGCCTATATGACAACCCTACTACTACATACTGGTATAACAATAATACTGAAATTGCTCGTCGACCTTTTACTGTCGAAGTCCTGTTTAGACTAACCAAATGTAAGTCAAGGAAAATGCTCATTCAAGTTACTTAATACCTCTTGTTAGAATTGAAGCAGACCTCGTTTCTCTATTAGGTACCACAGTAGGTTATTTAAGACTTCTTAAATATGAAGGAGGCAGATCTAATGGCCATTTATTACCTTTTTCCATCCAGAAGTATACCCCTTGACATCCTTAAAGCTATTGGGTCATTTAATACATCAAATACGAGGCGAGCTATTAGTATATTTTCCTATAACGTCTCGTATCTATACATTTATAACTAAAGTGTATTACTAAGTAATACCATCAAATAATACAGAGAATGAGGTTTGTTAAGAGCGACCAAACATGAATATTCCCTTGGGCTTACACTGTCACGCCTTTCTTACCAAAATTTAAAGGTCTGAACTGAATAGTTGACGTGAACGGTATCGACACAAAGCAATACACATGATGGATACAATATGACTCAGAACAGTACATAAAATGACAGAGAGATGCAGAATCACAAAACATAGCGGAATATATGATATTTAGACATGAAGGTAAATATATGAGTGAGTCTATAAAATAGAAGAACTAAACGCACATAATACTTGTATAGACATAGGCTATAACAAATTCAAATATATATGATTTCAAAAGTCAAAATCTCAAACAAGGTATACCACATACATGAATCTCTAATATCCTAATGACATAGAATACATATATAACTCTATCCTCATAGCTACCCTAAACATTCATGGTCTCTAAGTCACAATACCTAAACTGTCTCGGTCTGATCCGAGCATTATAAGAAAATAACACCCGGATCAGACTATCTTTAAATATCAAAGGGTAAGATCTCAATAATAAAGATATCAATTAGATATCAATTGGAACAAGATATATCTGACAATAATTAACATACTAATGATCTTAACAATACTCAAGCCTACTATAGACTATCATCCAAAAAAAAGGTGATTCATACATAACCATTTCAAATCAATAAGACCAACATAATTCCATATCAAAATACTACAGATCAAAGGTATTCTCCCCTTTGAGGACAAAACATAGAGGTACAGTCCCCACTTGGACAATCATAAAACCTAAATAAATTACACCATGTCATAAAATCATATCAAGTCCCTTATGGACTATCATCATAAATATGGTTCTAACGTACTAAAATCTTTGAAGCACAAAAAGGGAATTCATACCCAAACATAAACGTATGAAGAACCACGCAGAAATGGATACCCGAATATACTCATAAATAATTATTAGCAGTTTGATCAGTCGCTAACACCATACTAACAGTTTGGTCGGTCACTAACACCACACTAGTAGTTCAGTCGGTTGCTAACACCACACTAAAGACTTCGACTAATAGGATATTTTTTGTGATAATGCTCTCTTCAAAAGGGAGACTAATAAGAAAAGCTCCAGGAGTTTAGCCTGCTAAACTCCAACAGTCCATCGGTACCGGATATCCATAACATATGTTCAACCTAAAATCGCACTGCTAAGTTGCCACGCCTACTAACGGATGGGGCAAGTGTTATGATATCGAATATAGCCCATGGTACAGACTGCTGGCTCAGTGGTATAGGTACAGAAACAAAAAAATACCATGACTCGAGGTGCAACCTCCGCTGTCAAGCCGCTAGGTCGAATAAGTAGCCTACAAGGTCAAGCTATCGAATGCAATAACGAATATAACGAGTTATACAATAACTCGCATACCTAAGAACTATTTAATCTCATAGTGTCACATACTCTTTTAATAGTAATTATTAAAGTAAAACCCATGTCCCATTACCACTGGGTGTTCCTAAAGTATTTACTATTAATTAGTAAATTTCACTACAAACGATCACTAGGAATATGAGTCATATAATCAAGCAATAAGTTGACAATTAATGTCCCATAACCACTTAATATTACTAAATTATTTAAATATAATTCTCGTCTCATTGCAAAAGAATTGCATAGCTTAAAAGCCAAATTCCACAAATCCATTAATTAAATCAACATAAGAAATAGTTCGTTTCTCACTTTTTGATAAAATATTCTATCTCATTTTAAAACTGAGATTTTAGAAATGAGAATACCAATATGATTTTATTTAATCTAAGAATGATTTTTAGGAGGTGGGGCCTTGGCGCAACGGTTAGGTCACCCGCATGTGATCTGGGCGTCCAGGTTCGAGTCCGGAAACAGCCTCTTCGCAATGCGAGGGAAAGGCTGCGTACATTATCAACCTCCCAGAGCCCGCTATCGTGCGGGAGCCTCGTGCACTGGGTTCCACCTTTAAGAATGATTTTTAGAGCTAAAATAATCTATATATAATTATAGTTTATAAATTCCTTTATTGAAATCGATTTATAAAATACTTTCATAAATCATATATAGTAATAATTTCACTTTTATCAAATAATAGTTTTAACCACATTTAAATCAGTTTAATAAACAATAATTAAAACCAAGAAAAACAAACATAACATCAAAATCAAAATATATCAAAAACCGAAACAAATACCTGGAGACAAGCTCCAGTTTTATTCTCGACCGGTCGACCTCCACCGATTGACCGGTGATGCGAATATTCCTGGAGCTTGTCTCCAAGTATCGCTTCCGGTCTATGGTGATGGTTTCAAAAATTCGGACAGAGTTTTATCACTTCCAGTGGTGAAATTTCAATATAATACAAACACACAACATCAGGGAACAAGCATGCAATCATAGGCAAAGAAATTAGGCAGTAAAGACTTGCAATTTGACAGGGTTTAAACTACTGCAAGCAAAATCCTATGGACAAAGATTAATAAACATTCAACTATATACTGAGATTCAATTAACCAGTGCATGAAATTCATATTTAGAGATAGTTGTGAGAGGTACTCACCTTAGCATCCAAAAACCCCAAAATTGCAAGAATTAATTCATTGAAATTTTCTGCATTATCGTCCTAGGTGCTGTAGTGATTTAACATAGAAAAACCCAATATTTTCTTATTAAATTTTTAAAGTTGGTGTATTTATGTGTTACGCACAACTTATTCAAATTTCAGATTTTTATGATTTATCTTCAATTAGTTATAATTTTTATACTGACCAGTATTTTATGCCTTGATATACCCGAAGATAGCTTGCGAAAATGACTTTCTTTGACCCATCAAAACTCAAAGAAAACACATGAAATTTGGAGTAGAGGTGCTGGAACATGGTGGCAAAAATATATCCAAATTTGGTAATTTTTAGTGGTTTATTTGAATTGATATGGTTTTTGAAAGAGGCTAGGGCTTGGTTTATATGTTTAGAAAAGGGGAAGGTAGTGAATTTTCGTTTACTGTAAATGAATGAGATGAGAGCTAAAACGCACAGTGTCCTTAGGACTTAGAAAAATTCTACTTCTTAAACTCTTTTTATTTATTTTGGGCTTTAGGAATTAATTAAGCAACCCAACCCAATAAGCAACAATTACCTTCATTTTATTTAATTTTTAGCTAAAGTTTTCGTGAAACAAAGGCCTAAGTGTATAAACCATAGCTCAAAAATGAATAAAATGATTATTTGAAAACTTGGAAACCTTGAACAACCTAATTTTTAAAAGATGTCTAAAAATAAAAAATTATCTTTTATTCAAAAATAAAATATATAAACCTTTTAAACTTATATTCTGAATTCCACAATTTAAACATCTAAAAATATTTCATCCATTTCCTATAACATATAAAATCCCCAATTTAATTAAATTTGAGAATTAAAAAGAATTAAAATCCCAATTCCTTATTGAATAATAAATTTAGATTTATTTTATTTTAAATTTCAACTATATCTCAGGCCAAGGTTGTTATAGACTCCACCTTAAGAAACCTGTCTTCGCAATTTTCCTTTAGAGAGCAGTCTATAGAAGACATATCTATTACTAATAGTAATATATTCATTAAAACAATCACATAACAAAACTATCTATAATGAAACTATAATCTACATTATCCTTTGGGTTTAGCACATATCTAGATTTGCCTTAACCTGTCTGGTAAACTAGAGTAGTTAAATGCATATTAGACCCTTTAATCGATGGCTTAAGAAACACAAACTATTTTATTTGTGCAATGATTACAATTTTGGGTTATGAGTTTTACATGACCTCGGAGGAAAATTCTACTGCTCAATTATGCAATCAATTATTTTTTGGTTTTCGCATGCACTAAAATTATTCTAAGTATCGAAATTTTCGAAAAATTTCGGCAGAACCTCCTTTGTATGGAGGGCCTTCCAAATAATTACAATGTGATAAATATATACATCGAACAAAACATGGTCGGAACAATTTACATGTCAAAATTTACCACGCGGCATATAACCAACAAATATAACTCTTTTAAGTAAAAAAACGTACCTTGTTTTTAGCATTTTGAAACAATTTTTCAAATTTTATGCAAGCAAAAGTGAGCTATCATCGTGCATAAGCCCAAATAGTCTCTAGGACACCTATTCTTAACTCATGATAAACATTAATCGCATACATAAAAAATAGATTAAGTATGAATTCACTTAATCTCAAAATAACACGGTGTTCAAATATTTGGCCACATCTCGACAAATTTTGCATCATCAAAAACCCAAAATTAGATAATGCTATTAAAGAGTTAATTTTTGCATAACATTTTAAATTTCTAAAACATCTTTTGGAATGGAAAAATGTGGATTTAAACTCATGTCATGGGAGATTTATCAATGGTACGTAACTCAGAAATACTATAAATATGCAGGCCAACCATCTAAATTCACATTTTTAGTCATGAAAACATTAAAATTTCATAAAATACTCCAAAAAAGTTATTACAAAGTTTTAAGCTTTTCGGAGTGAGCAAAATCATCAAAATCGGACAAACGTTCCAAATGATATGAGCAAAAGAGTTTAGCAATGTTTAAGCCAATTTGATGCTTCAGAACAGCGAACAATGTTCTTATTAATTCAAGTTTAAACCTACACAAACTTCAGAATATTGCTAAACTCCCAAAATAAAATTTGTTTCTCATTGTCTTAGCTTTAAAATAAGTATAAGATCATTAAAATTGGATCAATGGTCCGGAAGTTATGACCAAATAAGTTGGTGTTTAAACTCATGAAATCACTACAAGGATAGAGCTACAACTATATGTCTAAATCCATTTCAGGTCATTCATACCTCAAAATTTTGTAAAACTCATAACATAAAAGTTGTAGATAAAAGTCTCATCTTTCTATCAAGAAAACGGCAATCAAATTTGGACTTACAGCTCAGAAGTTATGGCAATATAAATTTTGGTTTAAATTAAAAAAATTTAAAGACGTAATTGTACACGATCAAATATCAAAAAGTGACCAAATGAGAAATTATTACTCTTTGAATCTAATTTTCAACCCAAAAGGATTGATCTCAAACGGGTTTATTAAGTGTAAGTTATTGTTGTTTTACTATAGTACACTTTTAAAACAACGTTTTATACACTATGACATAAAAGAAAACAACTTTCATTTCAATCCAAAATGTTGTACCAAACAATATGCTTTTCAAAAATTTCGTATTTTATTTTAGCTAGATTTCTTTTTCATCAATAATTCATAAAGTTGTGATTTACAAATAATACACTTGCATCCTAAATTATTTATCATTGGAAATTACTTTGTGAGCCTCGTCTATCTTTTTAATTCTAACTCATCAAAATACAAAGTTGCTTTAGTCTCATTATACTACCTTCAACTTAATTTCTTTATTTGGAATATTTATCTCCTCAAACTTCATCTAAGATACATTTTGATGGCTTTCCTTTTACAATCATAAAACTTATTTTAGTATTTATCATATATTTATACTAAAATATGAATTCATTTCACAAATCCTTTTTCTTTACGTTATAAAAGAACTTTTCTATTTCATCATTACTATTCTACAAAGCCATACGTACTTAAAATATTCTTTATTTATCAAATTTAGAGTTTTCAAAGATTTAACAACTTACTCTAATCATACAAAGGTAAATATATAAAGTTAAATCTTTTAGCTATTTCGGAACTAAATTTCCACTTTTAAATTCAATAATTGTAAAATGTAAAACTTCTTGAATTAATTATTTAAAACCATATTTACAAAAAGCATTTCTTAATCACAAAACTACTTATCTAAACTTCAAAAATTTATCTAATAAATAAATACCTTATTGTTTTATTTCAACTTTCATTGAATTATAATTTAAAAGTATCACTTTTAACTTTATCATAATTCTTCATCTGCTTTATATAATCTATCAAAATAAGATACATAATTCACTTAAGCACATATCTTATAAATGAACATATTCCAATTCACAAATACCAAATAATACCATGACATTGCCTTTACCCTTTAAAATAAAATCAATACTTGTAGACATCTTTATTGTTTTCATCATAATTATTTCAAGCATCAAAATTTTATAACACATAAAGTCTATTTTCATAATAGATAAAATTTTCTTCTAGAAATATTTACCAAACCATTTTGCAAAATATTTACTATCTTTTCAAACAATACTTAACCCCATATCAAACATTTTATATTATTATCAAAAATTTATTTGATACTTCCCTTTAAAAAAATATATATAGTTTATAATATTTCTTAAATGTTATCCATCTTTAAGACATTTTCTTTCAAAATTTATTTATTATAACTCAAAGTATTGTGTCCGACTGACTCATCCTAGTGTTTAGGAAATTCTTATCGATAACGTAGATCAGACGGATCGACCAGAATTCTTAAAGCAGTCAATATGCAATTTAACAGAAAAATATTTTCTATATGATATGCATATATCTTTTAATACTTTATGCTTATTCAAAATATTTTCTTGTCTCAAAATAAACAAAAATGAAATTTAACTCATATGTATATCTCTTTATCATAATGATTTTTAGTTTAAATGGATGCTTCCTTTTTATTAAAATTCTTTCAATAAATCTTAATTATTGACAAGCATCATTGTCCCAGTGGTTAAGTGCTTCGATTCTGGTGCGAGAGATCACAAGTTCGAAACTTGCGTAGCATGATTCGAATATATATTGACTTGAAATATGTGATTTGTTGTATATAAAGTACCATTTCAAAAGAAAAGTCTTAATTATTTACATACAAGTAATTCTTTGTTAACGTTAATTTTTCGATGCACCCATTCATTCATAACTACTTCAAGTAAACATTAAATTTTTTGATTCATCCTAACCTTTGGTTAATTATACATATGAATTAAAATTTCATTTTACGCAAAATTAAATTTTCAATATTTTTTGTGGTAATTACACTATTGAAGACACTGCAAGTTTACTATTCGTTTTGAGTAGGTTTCTAACTTTAAATGATAATTCCTTCCCAACACTAATTTTTACAATTACTTAAAATTTCAAATATCCAATCATCCATCAATCAACAACCCTACAAAAGAACAAGTTAATTAATATGCGCAACAAAAACAGTCCATCTGTTGTCGCAGCACAACTCTGATCACTACCAAATCAGCACACTATAGTATAATTCTAAGCCATCTAAGGTCTAATATACAGTACCTATTAAATCTCACTTTTGACAAAAGTGAGTTCTAATTTTAGGAAAACTTCCATAACAATAATTTACATAGCATTGTCAAAATTTTACAAATACGTCCTGATGATTATTTCCCAAATAATAATTAATATTCTAATCCTGGGTAGGAAATTAATTTCTATATTCTACCCTTACACCCTACGGGATGGGACTCTAAGTCTGTCTAGACCAAGATTCACGTCTCTTATATTCTATATTGTTCTAAAACACAGCTCTGATATCAAGATGTAACGCCCTGCCTCTATACTTATATTAACTTAAAAGTATTACTCACCATCTAATAATACATAGAATGAGATTTGTTAAGAGCGACCAAACAAGAATATTCCCATGGGCACCGTCACGTCTTTCTTACCAAAATTTGAAGATTTGAACTGAATAGTTGACATGAACAGTATCGACATAAAGCAATACACATGATGGATACAGTATGATTCAGAACAATATATATAATAACATAGAGAACACTGAATCACAGAACACAGCGGAATATATGATATATAGACACGTATGTACATATATAAGTGGGTCTACAAAATTGAAGAACTAGACTCACATAATACATGTATGGACATAGGCTATAATACGATTCAAATATATATGATTTCAAAAGTAAATATCCCATTCAAGGTATATCACATACATGAATCTCTAATATCCTAGTGACAAAGAATACATATATAACTCTATCCTCATAGCTAGCCCAACATCTATAGCCTTTAAGTCCCAATACCTAAAATGCCTCGGTCTAACTAGAGCATTATACGAAAATAACATCCGAATCAAACTATCTCTTAATATCAAAGGGCAAGATCTCAATAATGAAGATATCAATCAGATATCAATTGCAACAAGATATATCAAACAATAATTAACACACAAGTGATTCGACAATACTCAAGCCTATTATAGACTGCCATGCAAAAACATAGCGATTCATACATACCCATTTCAAATCAGTAAAACCAAGATAATTCCATATTGGAATCTGTGCAATTAAAGCGCTCAGCGGATTCAATGCGGCAGAGGTGCAAAAAGTCATAGCGGAGATACAGTGAGGATATAGCGGGATATAGCGGATGACTATAAAATAGCATATAAAACTCGTACTTAATGTTTTTTACAAATATATAAATGGTAATTAAATGAAAAATTAACATTGAATTGAATTATAATTAATACATAAATAATTTTAAATAAAAACATGTGGGAATATACTGTAAATAAACGTAAAACTATTATATAACATAATTGAATTTAGTAGAATATTAAAGTATTTTTATTTCAAAAAATATATTAACAATTCAATTAAATAATTTAATTTCATAATTTTTATAACGTATAAAAGTCATTTTTCAATTCGTTTCTTTTAAAGAAGATATAGCGAAAATAGTTAAATATAGCGGGAATAATGAGATATAGCGGAAATTGCGGGGCTTAAAACGGAAAGACTATATTTGTAGCTATATGGAAAAATCGTAGTGGTAGAAATCCGCTATGAGATATAACAGGTTTATAGCAGGATAATAGCAGGGAATAAACTGCACAGATCAGAATACTGCAAAACAAAGGTACTGTCCCCTTCGAGAACAAAACATAGAGGCACAGTCCTCTCTTGGACAATCATAAAACCTAAATCATACCAAGTCATAAAATCACATCAAGTATCTCATGGACTATCATCTTAAATATGGTGCTAACTTATAAATATTTTCAAAGCACAAAAAGGGAATTCAAACCCAAACATAAACGTTATGAAGAAACATGCGGGAATGAATACCAAATATACTCATAAAAATCACTAGTAGTTTGATCGGTTGCTAACACGATACTAGCAGTTTGGTTGGTCGCCAACACTATACTACTAGTTTAGTCAGTCACTAACACCACCCAAAATACTTTGAGTAATCAAATATTCTTAGTGCTAATTGCTCTCTTCCAAAGGGAGAATGATAAGAAAAGCTTCATGAGTTTAGCATGCTAGACTCCAACAGTTCATCGGTACCGGATATCCATAACATATGTTCAACATAAAATCGCACTGCTAAGGTGCCCCGCCTACTAATGAATTGGGCAAGTGTTATGATATCGAATATAGCCCATGGTATAGACTGTTGGCTCAGTGGTATAGGTATAGAAACTAAAACACTCCACCGTCAAGCCGCTAGGTCGAATAAGTAGCCTACAAGGTCAAGCTACCGAATGCACTAACGAATGTAACAAGTTATACCATAACTCGCATCCCTAAGAACTATCAAATCTCATAGTCTTACATACTCTTTTAATAGTAATTATTAAAGTAAAACCCATGTCCCATAACCACTGGGTGTTGCTAAAGTATTTACTGTTACTTTGTAAATTTCACTACGAACAATCACTAGACAAATGAGTCATATAATCAAGCAATAAGGTGACAATTAATGTCCCATAACCACTTAATATTAATAAATTATTTAAATATAATTCTCATCTCATTTCAAAAGAATTTCTTAGCTTAAAAGCCAAATTCCACAAAATCCATTAATTAAATCAACATAAGAAATAGTTTGTTTCTCACTTTTTGATAAAATATTCTATCTCATTTTAAAACCAAGATTTTAGAAATGAGAATACCAATATGATTTTATTTAAGCTAAGAATGATTTGTAGAGCTAAAATAATCCACATATAATTATAGTTTATAAATTCCTTCATTGAAACCAATTTATAAAATACATTCATAAACCATATATATAGTAATAATTTCACTTTTATCAAATCAGAGTTTTAACCACATTTAAATCAGTTTATAAACAATAATTAAAAGCAAGATAAACAAACATAACATAAAAATCAAAATATATCAAAAACTGATATAAATGCCTGGAGACAAGCTCCAGTTTTATTCTCGACTGGTCGACCTCCACCGGTTGACCGATGATGCGAATATTCCTGGAGCTTGTCTCCAGGTATCGCTTCCGGTCTATGGTGATGATTCAACAATTCAAGTAGAGTTTTATCACTTCCAGTAGTGTAATTTCAATATAATACAAACACACAACATCAGGGAACAAGCATGCAATCATAGGCAAAGAAATTAGGCAGTAAAAACTTGCAATTTGACAGGGTTTAAACTACTGCGAGCAAAATCCTATGGACAGAGATTAATAAACATTCAACTATATACTAAGATTCAATTAACCAGTGCATGAAATTATATTTAGAGATAGTTGTGAGAGATTCTCACCTTAGCCTCCAAAAACCCAAAAATTGCAAGCATTAATTCATTGAAATTTTCTGCATTATCGTCCTCAGTGCTGTAGTGATTTAACATAGCAAAACCCAATATTTTCTTATGAAATTTTTACAACTAGCGTATTTATGTGTTACGCACAACTTATAAATATTTCAGTTTTTTCTGGTTTATCAACTATTAGTTATAATTTATATACTGACCTGCATTTTCTACCCTGATACACCCGAAGATAGCTTGCGAAAATGACCATCTTTAATCCATAAAACTCAAAGAAAACATATGAAATTTGGAGTAGAGGTGATGGAACTTGGTGGAAACAATATATCCAAATTTGGTAATTTTTAGTGGTTTATTTAAATTGATATGATTTTTGAAAGAGGCTTGGGTTTGGTTTATATGTTTAGAAAAAGGGGAAGGTAGTGAATATTTGTTTACTGTTTTAGATTAGAACTAAAATGTACAGCAACCTTAGGACTTGGAAAAATTCTATTTCTTAAACACTTTTTATTTATTTTGGGCGTTAGGAATTAATTGAGCAACCCAACCCAATAAGTAACAATTACCTTCATTTTATTGAATTCTTAACTAAAGTTTTTGTGAAATAAAGGCCTAAGTGTATAAACCATAGCTCAAAAATAAATAAAATGATTATTTGAAAACTTGGAAACCTTGAACAACTTATTTTTTAAAAGATGTCAAAAAATCACAAATTCTCTTTTATTTAAAAATAAAATATTTAAACCTTTTCAACTTAAATTCTGAATTCTACAATTTAAACGTCTGAAAATATTTCATCCACATCCTATAACATAGAAAATCCCAATTTATTTAAATTTGAGAATTCAAACGAATTAAAATCCCAATTCCTTATTGAATAACAAATTTAGATTTATTTTATTTTAAATTTCAACTGTATCTCAAGGCAGGGTTGTTATAGATTCCCTCCTTAAAAAACCATGTCTCCGCAATTTTCCTTTAGAGAGTAGTCTATAGCAGACATATATATTACTAATAGTAATATTTTCATTAAAACAATCACATAACAAAACTATAGTCTACATTATCCTTTGGGTTTAGCACATATCGAGATTTTCCTTAACCTTTTTGGTAAACTAGAGTAGTTAAATGCATATTAGGCCATTTAATCGATGGCTTAAGAAACACAAACTATTTTCTTTACGCAATGATTACAATTTTGGGCTATGAGTTTTACATGATCTTGTAGCAAAATTCTACTACTCAATTATGCAATCAATTATTTTCTTGATTTTGCATGCACTAAAATTATTCCAAGTATCGAAATTTTCGAAAAATTTTGGCAGAACCTCCTTTGAATGGAGGGCCTTCCAACTAATTACAATGTGATAAATATATTTACATCGACCAAAACATGGTCAGAACAATTTACACATCAAAATTTACCACGCGACATATAACCAACAAATGTAACTCATTTAAGTAAAAAACGTACCTTGTTTTTAGCATTTCGAAACAATTTGTTAAATTTTATGCAAGCAAAAGTGAGCTATCATCGTGCATAAGACCAAATGTTCTTTAGGACACCTATTCTTAACTCATGATAAACATTAGTCGCATACATAAAAAATAGAATAAGTATGAATTCACTTAATCTCAAAATAACATCTCGACAAATTTTGCATCATCAAAAACCAAAATTAGATAATGCTATTAAACAGTGAATTGTTGCATAACATTTTAAATTTCTAAAACATCTTTCCAAATGGAAAAATATGGATTTAAACTTATGTCATGGGAGATTTATCAATGGTATGCAACTCAGAAATACAATAAATATGCAGGCCAACCATCTAAATTCACGTTTTTAGTCATGAAAACATTAAAATTTCGTAAAATACTCAAAAAAGAGTTGCTACGAAGTTTTAAGCTTTTCGGAATGAGCTAAATCATCAAAATCGGACAAACATTCCAAATGTTATGAGCAAAAGAGTTTAGCGATGTTTAAGCCAATTTGACGCTTCAAGACAACGAACAATGTTTTTTATTAATTCCAGTTTAAACCTACACAAACTTCAAAATATTGCAAAAATCTTAAAATCAAAATTTGTTTCTCATTGTCTTAGCTTTAAAATAAGTATAAGTTCATTAAAATTGGATCAATGGTCTGGAAGCTATGACCAAATAAGTTGGTGTTTAAACTCATGAAATCACTACAAGGATAGAGCTACAACTATATGTCCAAATCCATTTCAGGTCGTTCATACCTCAAAATTTTGTAAAAATCATAACATAAAAGTTGTAGATAATAGTCTCAGCTTTCAATCAAGAAAAAGGTGATCAAATTTGGACTTCTGGTTCAGAAGTTATGGCAATATAAATTCAAGTTTAAATTTAAAAAATTTAAAGACATAATTGTAACCATACTTTCAAATCAATTTCAAGTCAAGTACACGATCAAATATCAAAAAGTAACCAAATGAGAAATTATTACTCTTTGAATCTAATTTTCAACCCAAAAGGATTTATCTCAAACGGGTTTAATAAGTCTAAGTTATTGCTGTTTTACTATAGTACACTTTTAAAGCAACATTTTATACACTATGACATAAAAGAAAATAACTTTCATTTCAATCCAAAATGTTGTCACAAACAATATGCTTTTCAAAAATTTCATACCGTATTTAAGTTAGATTTCTTTTTCATCAATAATTCATAAATTTGTGATTTACAAATAATATACTTGCATCCTAAATTATTTATCATTGAAATTACTTTATGAGCCTCATCTATCTTTTTAATTCTAACTCATCAAAATACAAAGTTGCTTTAGTCTCATTATACTACCTTCAACTTAATTTCTTTATTTGGAATATTTATCTCCTCAAACTTCATCTAAGATACATTTTAATGGCTTTCCTTTTACAATCATAAAACTTATTTTAGTATTTATCATATATTTATACTAAAATCTAAATTCATTTCACAAATCCTTTTTCTTTACTTTATAAAAGAACTTTTCTATTTCATCATTATTATTCTACAAAGCCATACGTACTTAAAATATTCTTTATCTATCAAATTTAGAGTTTTCGAAGATTTAACAACTTACTCTAATCATACAAAGGTAAATATATAAAGTTAAATATTTTAACTATTTTGGAACTAAATTTCCACTTTTAAATTCAATAATTGTAAAATGTCAAACTTCTTGAATTAATTATATAAAACAATATTTACAAAAAGCATTTCTTAATCACAAAAAAACTTATCTAAACTTCAACAATTTATTTAATAAATAAATACCTTATGGTTTTATTTCAACTTTCATTAAATTATAGTTTAAAAGTATCAATTTTAACTTTTTCATAATTCTTCATCTGCTTTACATAATATATCAAAATAACATATATAATTCACTTAAGCACATATCTTATAAATGAACATATTCCAATTCACAAATACCAAATAATACCATGAAATTGCCTTTACCCTTTAAAATGAAATCAATACTTGTAGACATCTTTATTGTTTTCATCATAATTATTTCAATCATCAAAATTTTATAACACATAAAGTCTATTTTTATAATAGATAAAATTTTCTTCTTGAAATATTTACCAAACCTTCCAAAATATTTTCTATCTTTTCAAACAATACTTAACCTCATATCAAAGATTTTATATTATTATCAAAATTTTATATGATACTTCCCTTTAAAATAAAATATATATAGTTCATAATATTTCTTAAATGCTATCCATCTTTAAGACATTTTCTTTCAAAATTTATTTGTTATAACTCAAAGTATTGTGTCCGAGTGTCCCATCCCAGCGTTTAGGAAATTCCTATCGATAATGTAAATCAGACGTATCGACCAGAATTCTTAAAGCACTCAATATGCAATTTAACAGAAAAATATTTTCTATATGATATGAATATATCTTTTAATACTTTATGCCCATTCAAAATATTTTCTTGTCTCAAAATAAAAAAAACCAAATTTCACTCATATGTATATCTCTTATCAGAATGATTTTTAATTTAAATGGATGCTTCCTTTTTATTAAAATTCTTTCAGTAAATCTTAATTATTTACATACAAGTAATTCTTTGTTAATGTTAATTTTTTGATGCACACATTCATTCATTACTACTTCAAGTAAACATTAAAATTTTAGTTTCATCCTAACCTTTGGTTAATTGTATATATGAATTAAAATTTCATTTTACGCAAACCCAAATTTTCAATATTTCTTATGGTAATTACACTACTGAAGACACTGAAAGTTTACTATTAGTATTGAGCAGGTTTCTAGCTTTAAATGATAATTCCTTCCCAACACTAATTTTTACAATTACTTAAAATTTCAAACATCCAATCATCCATCAATCAACAACCATACAAAAGAACAAATTAATTAACGTGCTCAAGGAAAACAATCCATTTGTTGCCGTCGCACAACTCTGATCACTAGCAGATCAGGACACTACAGTACAATTCTAAGCCATCTGAGGTCTAATATACACTACCTAATAAATCTCACTTTTGACAAAACTGAGTTCCAATTTTAGGAAAACTTCCATAACAATAATTTACATAGCATTGTCAAAATTTTACAAATATGTCCCAATGATTAATTCCCAAATAATAATTAATATTCCAATCCGGAGTAGGAAATTAATTTCTATATTCTACCCTTACACCCTAAAGGATGGGACTCTAAGTCTGTCTAGACCAAGATTCACGTCTCTTATATTCTATATTGTTCTAAAACACAACTTTGATATCAAGATGTAACGCCCTGCCTCTATACTATATTAACTAAAGAGTATCACTCACCGTCTAATAATACAGAAAATGAGATTTGTTAAGAGCGACCAAACAAGAATATTCCCATGGGCACCATCATGTCTTTCTTACCAAAATTTGAAGGTTTGTATTGAATAGTTGACGTGAACAGTATCAACACAAAGCAATTCACATGATGGATACAATATGATTCAGAACAATATATATAATAACATAGAGAACGCTGAATCACAAAACACAACGGAATATATGATACATAGACACGTAGGTACATAGATAAGTGGGTCTACAAAAACTAGACTCATATAATACATGTATGGACATAGGCTATAAAACGATTCAAAATACACGATTCAAAAGTAAATATCTCATTCAAGGTATACCACATACATGAATCTCTAATATCCTAATGACAAATAATACATATTTAACTCTATCCTGATAGCTAGCCCAACAACTATAGGCTTTAAGTCCCAATACTTGAAATGCCTCGGTCTGACCCAGGCATTATAAGGAAATAACATCCAGATCAGACTATCTCTGCATTATAAGGAAATAACACCTTGGTCTGACCCAGGAATTATAAGGAAATAACACCTCGGTCTGACCCAGGAATTTAAAGATAGTTGTGAAAAATTCTCCACTTAGCATCCAAAAACGCTAAAATTGCAGGCATCAATTCATTGAAATTTTATGCATTTTCTTCCTCAATGCTGTAGTGATTTAAAATAGATAAACTCAATATTTTCTGATGAAATTTTTACAGTAGGCGTATATATGAGTTATGCAAAATATAGCAAAATTTTAGATTTTTATTAATTTTCTATAATTAGCTATGATTTTTATACTGACCTGCATTTTCTACCCTGATTTACCCGAAAATAGCTTGTGAAAATGACCATCTTTATCCCATCAAAGCTCAACGTAAATATATGAAATTTGGAGTAGAGGTGCTGGAACATAGCCGCAACAATATAACTAAATTTGGGAATTTTTAGTAATTTATTTGAATTGATATGATTTTTGAAAGAGGTTAGGGTTTGGTTTCTAGGTTTAGAAAAAGGGAAGGTAGTGAATTTTCGTTTACTGTAAATGAATGAGATGAGAAGTAAAATGTATTACAACCTTAGGACTTAGAAAAATTATACTTCTCAAACTCTTTTTATTTGGTTTGGGCTTTAGGTATTAATTAAGCAATCTAACCCAACAAGCAACAATTACCTTCATTTTATTCAATTCCTAACTAAATTAAAGTTTTCATGAAACAAAGGCCTAAGTGTCTAAATCATAGCTCAAAAGTGAATAAAATGATTATTTGAAAACTTTGAAACCATGAACATCTTATTTTTTAAAAGATGACTTAACTCCCAAACTCTTTTTTATTTTACAAATAAAAGATTTAAACCTTTTTAACTAAAATTCTTAATTCTACAATTTAAGCATCAAAAATATTTCATCCTCTTCCTATCACATAGAAAATCCCCAATTTAATTAAATTTTAGAATTAAAATCCTAGTTCCTTATTCAAAATCAAATTTAGATTTATTTTATTTTAAATTTCAACTGTATCTCAAACCAGGGTTGTTACATTTCCCCTACCTATACGCAAACATACATGCCTTACTCATGGGTCCTATGGTTGGAGATGTCCCACATCTATAGTAAGTATACATAACTACATGCAGCCTCAAAGTGAAGGGAAGACTTCTACTATATAACTCTATTGACCTCGTATCCCAATCCTTACTAAACTTAACTAATCATTCTAGGCCTAAATATTGGTATAGGCCCACTAATTCGCGCTCGTCTTAAACATATTATTAAAGCCATATAATTTACTACTATGAAAATTATATTGTCTCCTAGTATTTAATTCTTATCTTATATGCTTATTATGCATATTATCTATTTCCTTCTTACATCCCATATATGTCAATTGTCTATAATAAATGGTCATTATTATTCTAATTGGACAACAATTGATGACATTTACTTATTCGTTCTAATTCAACCTATTATGCCTATTTCATTTCCCCATAAATCCTCTATTAAATCCTTTAACTGGTCTCATTAAACACATTTATGTCCTTATTTAATTCATGTAACTTCCTATTAACTACACGTTTATTGCCCTGCTAATTTTGGAGTTACTATCACTTTTCCATCTATATCTCATAGTCCTATAATTTACTACGCTATTAATAACTAGTCGTCCTAATTATAACTAATACGAATATCATTGTATATTATTCTATATATGTATTTATATTTTTAACCAATAGGCGCGACTATACGTGTGTGCATATATATACATATACATGCACACACACACAGAGATATATATATATACAATTTTTTGAAATAAGATGTGTGTGTGTATATATATATATATATATATAATTTTTTTGAAAATGAGATATATATTCCTATTTCTAACTCATATGTCCTATGCTTAGGAATTCCAATTAATACTTATATGTACATTCTGTAAGGGATATTTATTTCCATAGTTTATTATATTAGAGCTATCGTACTAAAAAAAGATTACCATTATAACTTTCCATAAACACCTAAAAATGAGACTTTTGCTCCATTTAAAATTACCAGAAATTATATCTTTTCTTTTTTGAAATAGACGTGCAAACTACGGAGGTGAACCACCGTTCTTTACACATTTCTTTCCCTTTTGGTGCATTCCTTTATATCGTAGTTTTTGTACGTAGTTGTGGAATGAGTTGTATCTTTTTTTACCAAGGCAAGCCGACATTATAGTGGGTCGTGCCACTTTATTAATATACGTTAAAAAAACAGGTGTTCTCTATATGCACAGAATGATTATGATGGTTTTATAGTGGTCATACCACTTAATAATATAATATAGCATAGGAGTCTAGCTAACACACTAGAACTACTAAAAGCATGGCTGGCCCACCTCAAAAGAGGAAGAAAGACTACTATCATCAACCGCTACAAGGCCAGTGACATGAAAGAACTTAGAGAACAGAAGAGCTAAGTTGGGGACATAATGGTCGGAGGCCTGTAAAAGAAGTTCCTATCCCAACTAGTATCCAAAAAAAGGACTTGTTCTCTTCACCTATTTCTCCCAATGAAGTAAGGGAAAGACCTTCACCCTAAATACAATAGAAAAGCAGCCTACTCTCGCCTACTTTATTACTCACATAAGAATGGAAAGTGTCATTGTTAGGAGAGTATCTCATATCCAAAGAATGATGTATACATGCACACTCCTTATCGTCCCATTAAATAAGAGCCTATGGAGGCTCCTCAACATCCATAACAATAGGTGCGACATCCTCCACTACCCGTGGCATAATAATACTAGCTGTGGGAGGGACAATCGAAACCCACTTTAGAAACGGCCTAGTAAGCGGTACCCTATCAACTAGAGGTACCAGAGTGGTAGTAGAAGGTAGAGAATATGCCACCTTAAGGTGGCCAAAAGTCTAACAAGCTATGCAAATAACAGTTTTCCATCTATATCAAAAAAACTTCCACAACAATTCCCTCAGCAATACGGACTTTAATAGATGACGACAAAGGCATTGTAGGACTGATTTCTATCAAGGCTCTACATAAACTAAACCCTTCCTAGCAATAGTATTAGAATCAAAGCAAATCACTTCACCAACTGTTTTAGCAAGCCAATTCAGCCCAACCATGGGTTGCAAAATGAAAGGGATGTGAGAGAAGTGCGCCCATATAGGAATAGATAATATCTGAGACTTAGCATGGTCTACAAACAGACTCTGCATCATGATAATAAAGAGCTTCCCATCTATAATAATTAGATCACTTTGAAGAATACAAAGTCTTCATGTTTGTCGGCGCATGCATCTCCTGCTGTCGGTACCTATCCGCTTTATGGAAAAATTCCCCGAGATCCAATTTGGATCTCGCTCAAATACAATCATGAAATCCATGTAGTCAGCAATCCCGAATACTACCACAAATTAAACCATCGATGGATCCAGCCAATCTACTAAAGCAACCGCCGCACTAAACTATGTAAAAAAATTCCTCAATGACTCTCTAGTCCTTTGCTTTATTGCTGCCAATGCCATTATGTTCTTGGGTCTCGAAATGTGGACCCTAAATTGCCTCATGAACCAATCTACCAATTCGCTCCATGTCCTAATAGAACTACTCTCCAGCTACCCAAACCAGAGCGCAACTAATTCCGTCAAGTAAAGCGGAAAACATCTTACCATGACCTCCTCCGATGCCTCCAACACTTCCATGTGCCGGATATACCTCATCAAGTGTACCGTAGGATCCAACTTCCTATCATACACCTCTAGTGTTGGTAGTTTGAACTCCGGTGGGTTCCTAGCTTGCTTGATGTTCGGAGTGAACGGACTCCGATTGATATCTTCCAGGTTCCTGCTAGGTAATCCGCCTCTCATTATCCGTCGTATTAGCTCAGCCATCCTTTCATTCTCATCCATAGGTGATCTACAACCCATATTACTAGCCTGCCCCTAACTCCACAAGGGTACTCCAAAATATACTCTTTCACATTCCGATCCCTAGCTGCCGGTCTTGCATTAACATCAGTCGAACGACATCCATACTAGCACCTATACTAGCCTGACTCAGGGGATGCCCCCTGGCCTAGGGCATTCGATGTCGATCCCTCCTTATTAATAGGGAACTACCCCCGGCTACTCCGTTCCATTCTCCCACCTGTTGGCTACGACTCCATGCTTTTGGTTATGATTTTCTATAGCTCCTACTCCAATTCCTTGATCCATATTGCCAGCTGCTGTAAATCTTTGGTTTTATGCTCTAACTTGTCCAATTTGCCTGAGGAAACTCTACATCATTTCATCTTATCTCCTCATCACTCGCTCCTGCATAGCATCCATGATAGTGTCCCTCTCATTCCTAGTTATGTGGATGGAGGGTTGATTAGTTCTACCTCAAGAGGATGCCTCCTGACTTCCTTCATGATGACTCATGTTCGCAAGTGCTTTCCTTGTAGATTGCCTAACCATTGATCCAAATCCAAGCTCTAAATCATTTCCAAATCTACGAGTGCAAGTAACTTGACGTATATACCAAAATGTTTGCACCAAAATTGGTCACAAACACTCAACTAATATGATAACACCGTAGATTCAATATCAAATAAACAAACAGAATGAAGTAGAGAATAAAATACAAAGAAGATAAATTAAAACAGTAAGAAATGAAACAAGCATGAGATTTTATAGTGGTTCGGCATACTCTAGCCTACGTCCAATCCCAAAGTTTTCCTTTTTATTTATACTGCTGATTACAGTTACAATCTGTGAAATTCAAGAATCAAAATAGCAGAGTATAGCCTACAGATGAAGATAAAGTGAGCCAGAAAGAAGATCCCTTTCCTTGAGCTAGTGATCCGGCATTTACTGGAGAAGAGGATGAAATATCCAGGTGAAAATCCACGTGCAGAAGCCCAAAACCTAGACAAACCGATCCAAAATGGGGCCCACCTATGAGCGATCGGCGCCGATCAGTGGTGGAGGCCACGTGGTGCCATGTGATCGATTGTGGTGGTCCCTCTCCACTTTCTTTTCATGTTTCCATAGTTGTTTGCCTGGTTCCCTCGGTGTTTCTTGAGATATTAAGCGATCATTGATGAGTTG
This sequence comes from Allium fistulosum, assembly GCA_030737815.1. Taxonomy (NCBI): domain Eukaryota; kingdom Viridiplantae; phylum Streptophyta; class Magnoliopsida; order Asparagales; family Amaryllidaceae; genus Allium; species Allium fistulosum. The sequence goes on from CM060902.1 coordinate 977,622,157, forward strand.
AACTGCCAATCCGAGTGATTCATAGCCATAGTGATCAGATCCGATCCGTTCCTAACCATATTGATCTGATCCCCTACCAAGTGGAAGTGCAAATCCATACTTAGCCAATTCTGGGATGCCTTCCCCTTGAATCCGCTTAAATATCATAGCCTTGCTTATAATTAATCTCTGAACCTGATAATCATCTCTCTAGGCTTCCTACCTTGATGATCATGAAATCCACTTAGTCAAATCCACGATATCACAACCTTGCCAAGAGGCAGGATAACAACTATGTACTACCCCTAAGAGTTCATCAACTCTCATCAACTCTTCCATTGATCCCACCGAAGGAGTGGTCTGTCATTTTACCTTTGAAACATGACTTATACGTGTCAAATAATTCAAAATCAAGTGACGAGAGAAAACCTTTGGTTTTCAGCTTATGTAGTCATTTCTCACTAATACTACCCAGCCTATAATGCCAAGATAACTATCATTAATATTGTTAGATGTGTTATTCACAAAACACACATAATTAGGATTGATCACATAAATGTAATTTTCAAAACTACCGTTGCATCCATTATTACCATTCAAACTAATGTTCGTAATATTGTTTGCACAATGAAATATACATGCATTCTCAAACAATCTAGAAACAGAAATAATCCCACAAATAAAGTCTTTTACAAATAGCACTTGTTTAATATAAAACTACTCCAAGAGGCAAACATAAATGATAGTCTCCTACTACCATTGCGTGTATGATAGATCCATCAGCAACTTGGAGCCTCATCGCTCCATTTCTCATGTAGTTCCAGTTCCTAGTCCCTTACACATTACAAATATGAGTCCAGATCCAGTATCTAAGACCCAAGGCATTTTATTGATTACAAAATAATTTTGAATCATAAATGTACCTGATGGAGCCACAGAACCATTCTTCTTCCTTTCGTTAACAATCTTCAAGTAGTCAGGGCAATTCCTTTTTCAGTGACCTTTCTTGTGGCAATGGTGACATTCACATTTGTCATCGGTCTTCTTATTTTTCTTGTTTTACTTACCTTCTCTTTTTCGCTTCTTCGAACTCTTCGAAGATGATGCACTACCCTTAACAGCAAGTACAGCCCCTTGATCCTTAGATGCGGACTCGACCGACCTCAACATATTAAGGAGCTCCACGAGATTCACATTTAATTGGCTTATAATATAATTCAATATGAATAATTCATACCGAGGAGTAAGAGAACCAAGGATAAAATCAACTTGCAATTCATTGCTTATCTGTACGTCTAATTGCAAAAGCCTATCAATATAGCCCTTCACTACCAGTATGTACTTGTCCACTTTCTGTCCTTTGGTCATTTTGTTATTAAACAGCTTCTTCATAAGCTCGTACCTTTATGAACATGACTGTTCACCAAATAGGGTCTTGAGATTATCAAATATCTCATGGACAGACATATTTCATGATGCCTCTGCACTGGTTTGTCTAACATATACAACATGAAAAATCGAGAGATCTCTAGGTTTGACACTGATTTTTCATAAGCAAGTTTTAGTTTGGGATATGCATCATACGAGGGTTATTCTTTGGGTTCGCATGTAATAGCCAACAATAGGTGCTCGTAATTCAACGCTATTTTAATTGCTCTAAGCCAGTCGATATAGTTTGGTCCAGTAAGCTTGTCATTATTAGAAAATAGCTCTAGAGTTGTCATTTTTCTGTAAGTTTTAAGTTGTCGATTATTAGGACAAATCATGGTATATGTTCTTATGGTATTAGTAAAGTTAAACTTTATGTTTCATTTTACTAATAAGCTCCTAGTAGTCTTTTATGTTTTGCCATACCCTAAGTCAAAACACATAAGTCTTTTACTTCATTAATGGGTGTTAGGACTCGTCCGTCTTATAATTCTGACCTTGAGTTTACTTAAAAAGACATAGCTCCACAGATGATGGATAACTCTTCAGTTGTATCATATACAACTCCTAATCCTTGGTATCTGTCCTAATTTCACTTCGTCCTTGAGTTTGCTTAATAAATTAAGACGAAGTTATTCACTCGTACCTAGCATATCATACATTCATATTACATAAGTTTGTTATTATATAACTTTTATATTTCATTCAATTATATAATAGTCTTACGTGTTATATTATATTATACATTCATATTATATAACTTTTATGTCAATTTTTTTTACTGTAAAACCAAAAGCACTATATATATAAATTTTTTAACCATATGTGTGTGTGTCTATATATATATTAAGTACATATACTCACACATATATAACATAACAATAAATATATGTATATTAATTCTTCTAAAATTATTAAAAATGTATACTTAAAAAAATATATTTTTGATAATGCACATAGCACAAAATTGATTTTTTTAGTTTAACTATATATTTTAAACTAATATCCTTACGGATAATAGTTAAAAATTAAATAAAATACATTTCGAATCATAATTTTTAATTTTGAAATTTTTAGAGAAAATCTAAGTGATATTTTTTTATTCGAATATTTGATATATAACTGTAATTTAAAACAATTTTAAAATCTATTTTTAAACTTCAGTTGAATTTAAAATAATAAATTATACACATATATAATGTTTTCTTCTATCGAAAACATATTAGATTATAATTTAGCTTATAAAATATAAACATATTTTATAATACATAAATATAGAGATATGATTAATTTAGATAATTAAATGGTTTAAATTATATTTAATAATAACATACAAATGTAAAAAAAAATTATTCCGAAAGTATTTTATATATGAAACTATACATATATAATTATAAAATCATATTTTGTATAAAGTATAATACATAATTTAAATTGTAAAGATTATAAATAATAAAATAATATATATTAAATTAATTAAACATAAAAAATTGCTTTTACCGAGCAGTGCATATTATAGGTAGATGAATGACAAAATAATTTTTTGTTTTATAAATATACAACCAATCTGATTGTGACAATATATTGATATAATAGAAGCATCACCTAACTAATATTACAGAATACGATATATAAATATTAATTCAATAGAATATAATTGTAAATCAGATCATTACCTTATACTAAAGCCAAAAACTCACACCTTGAAGCATTGGATTGAACTCCTGAATCGAATTCTAATTTCAAAAGTGTTATTTCCCGAATTGCAGACCACCGATTATCGAATAGTGTTTTGATTTTATTTGATTTGAGCTTGTAATAATGAAGTGGGGATGATGGGTTCAGCCAGAAATGTGGGGGTATGAAGGCTTCAAAAAGTTCTCAAATAAGTGCGATTTGAGATGCTTATATAGAGGAGGAATGGAGGCAAGTTAAGATCTAGATCTCTTACCAATTCTCCTTCTTTTATCCATACAAACCTAGCCCATATAGTTTCCATCAAATGGCCCCACCTACCTATGTCCTAGCATAGCCGAACCAACTAATCCATATTGAAGTTCAATAGTATTCTCAAGTAAAGAGAACTATGTAAATTAGTCACATCGATATTTTCTATTTGACTTTAGTTATATTAACCAACAAAAAACTATCGAGTGAGTCATTTCATAGTTATCCAATAATTATCAGTATGCAACCCCTTGGTGCCCCCAACAGTCATAAGTAATACACTGCTCGACATTTAGATAACGTTGTGTACACTAGCCTCAACAGATACATCGATATCCAGTCTCGACGCATCTTGACTAGGAATATCTAAAATGATGTGTTTATTATATTGTGGTACAATACTTATGATTATAAATATTTTTAGTACTATCACAAACATACATTTATGGATTTTCTGTTAAATATATTTTTATTAAAGATTTAATTATTTATAACACATTATAATAGATATAAAACTGAAAAAAAACACCTTTATTACGAACGAGAATTGATTACATAGTTAATTAATTTACAATAGATTATAAATTTACCCCTAGAGCATACCCTTAACTCAATCATAATCACCTCTTTGAAATGAGTATACCATTTAATTTAATTTAGTTTGGCATATGTATAACATTTAAATTCATAAAACCACTTATATCGATGAGAATCATCGGATGAAAGTAAATGCATCGAACACAACTAAACTGTGTTTAGCTTGTCATGATTGGTTGAAAGTCAGGGGTAAGCAGTCGAACGGTTCTTCATCTTAGCTTCACATCATAGTCTTAATAGGTTGATATGTTAGAGGAAGTGGTCAATTGCTTTTTGAAGAATAATTTGCTAAGTGTTAGACAAATATATTAATTCATTGTTTCTCTTCTAGGAAAATGAGTGTTTATTCATTAGCTGAAATTCAAATAACATTTTATTTCAATACATCATAATTAGTTACCTAATGTTTAATTAACGGTGTAAAAACCGTTCACAATTTTAATCAAATCTTCAGTTGATTAAATTAAATTTTCAAATTTAAACGATTGAATTAATCATTAGTTATTATAACATTCTCACGTTTGGCCTACTAAAAAATATGGAAGTTATATGTTGGGTTGAATTTTGAAAATTCTTAATATAAACATGATTGTCGGTACAAACTATTCGTTTTCTATAACTTACTTAGATAAATCTATCTAAGACAATTACGATTTGAAATTTCAAAATCCGATCGAATGAGAAATTTAAATATATTATATTTTTTCATTCGAATCCAATTTGATCTGCAATCTTATCAAATTTAATTACCAAAAAAAATGGTTGATAACCGAATAAGATCAAATGACTTATACAATCGAGGGCAAGTTGAATTCAAATGACGCAATTGTATATTTAAGCATTTTAGTAAATAATAACAATTCTCAACAGTCGAACTTTGGAGATTTCAAATGTAAACATGACTATTAATTCAAACTAGTCATTTTTTTATATAAATTATTTATAAAATAACCATTTTAAACTGAAAATCTTATTTGTATTTTAAGTTTTTAAAAATTTGGCCATACAAATTTTCTAACGTCATATGGAAGTTTAAATATGTGATATTGTATTATTTCAACTCGATTTGACTCTCGATCTTAATTATTTTATAACCAAAAAATGTTAAGAAACTCTTTAATGTCCAAAATATTTAAAAATAACCATTATTATTTATAAAAATTAATAAACTATGCATACTAAAAATGGAAAAAATATATCATAAAATTAAATATTTAACAATAATTATAAATTAAAATAACATAAAAAGGAAAAAAGTAAACATATAACACAGTTCAAGACTTTTTACTACGCAAACGTCTTAATGACATCATTAAATTTAATATTGTAGGAAAGACATAAGGAATTTTCCATGTCTCCACTTCATCATGATCAATGTCTTCTTATCCTCATTGATTCACACATTTTGTTGATGTTACGCTGACGTAATTGGCACGTCGTTGGTGATGGAATATTATGTATTCTCTAGTAGTGTTAGGCAAAGCAGGGAAGGTGATCCCACCCTTGTACAAGGTTTTATGGCAAATAGCCTCATATGGATACTAGTTATAAATGAGATTCCTCTTCTTTCTTTTCTTTTCTTTCTTTCCCTCTTTTAAACATTCTTAAGAGCTAGCTAACTAATTATTAGCTATGTTTTATTTATATGGACCCTTAATGGATAATTATTAACAAAGATAAATCAATATCCTCCATCAATCTCGCTAACCCACCGATGTAAGTGTATTTTATTAGATATTATTAAGGACAATTTTAAATTTATTTGGGCATTAATAAAAAAAGTCATGATGATTTTTATAAACTTGACTTGCAAGAAAAATAATGAAATAATTGTAAACTTCATTCAGATACATATATCATATATTTACGTGTATATAATATATTTATGCATATAACAATAGCTATCAGTTCAACATTAGTATAGCACCATTTAGGGCATTATATGACCAACCATGAAGCATTCCTTCGTATTGGTGGGAAGTACATCGGAAATTGATATTAGGGCCAGATAAGATTAAGGAAGCATCAGATAAAATCAAAGTCGTTTACCAATGGAGTCGACTTAACTCAGAAGATGGTGGACGTGAACAATGTGTTCCACATTTCTCATTTGCAAAAGTTTGTGCATAGCTTGGATGTGACTATTATACAAGATCAACTAGATGATATCAAGATTAAACCCAAAAGCTTCAAGGCCTTGTAGGCATATTCGTATCATCGGATGTGATTCGAAGCAGCATGGGATGAAGACATCGGAGAGTGAAAGTCTAATGGGGTGAAAATGAGAGCAACTGCACTTAGAAGACCGAGGAGAGCACGAGGATCTCTTATCCAGTGCTCTTTACTTGGTAAGACTTTTTTATCGTATTTACTTTCACTTTTTATATCATATATTAGTCCATGGTCACAACTCTAATAATATTTGCATATAATTGTTAAGTCCACTACTAAAGTTCATGGTTAGGTCCAAAACATTTATCGATTAAGTGATTTGCTTTGGTCAAAGACTTTGACTTTACGTTGACTCCCAATTAAAATGATATTAACCTTCTATTCACGAAGACAAATTCTCTTTTGAACAGAGTTTTCACTTTAAGAGGTTCAACTTATACCCACCTATAGTGTTGACACGAACACGTTGTTACGTGATTGATCATAATTAAAGTATAGTTTAGACACTTAAGATTCACAGTATTTTCAAACCAAAAGACTATTGCACATCAACATGTGAGATCTTCTTTTTGGCCTATAACCTATAAAAGACTCTCGATAAGTCATTCTCTAATTGTTCTAAACAGCTGCGCATATATAACCCTTTAGTTCCTGAAATAGTCACAAGCAAACCACCATCGATCATATGGAAAGCGTTACATACATTAGTCACAACGGTTATATCGGCATATCATTCTCGATAGTTCTTGACTCAGAACATTTAAGGACAAGTATTAATTTAATTTAATTCAGTACTCATGTTTATAAAATACAAATACATTTGCAACTATAACTGATTAAATATTTTTCCTAAGAATTTTCAACTTATATATATTTAATGTGTTTATAATGTTATTCATATCCCAATAAAACATTATATACAATAGAAAACAAATCAAAAACTTACTTTATTTTGAATAAGATTCATTATAAAAGTTAAATTATATAATCAAATTATATAATTTTGATAAGGTACACTCTTAACTCTCTCAAGTAGTTGCTGCAGAGTGATGCTTTTGTTAGAGAAATAATGTCATTTTATATTTTTCTTCTTCAGAGAACAGTTTGTGGTCACTCCTTTTTTTTACAACGGAGAACATGGGCTTCTGTTAGAAGTCTACCAATTCATGATAAAGATGGAATGGACGTGGTGGACAGTGGATTTGGTCGTCGAAGGAAACATGGTGACCTGGTGGAAGTATAAGCGGGATCAGGTCGAGAGGTTCAGAAAGTAAAGTTTCTTACCACGACTTGATCGTTAAGTGACATGGTAAGTTGTCTGTGTGGTTTCGAGTGTTGACAAAGACTGTAGGGTTGACTAGATATTAGTTTAAAGGGAGGGGAAGCGAGGCGACCAGGACATCCATGCGGATTACGATGTGGAAGGCAAGTCTATGCTGTTAGGCTTCAAACTGATGATTCTGTTTAGACAGTTAAAGCGCTTAACGATTCTACAGCAGCGGAGGTGTAGAAAGTTATACTAGGGATAAAGCGATAATATAGTGGAAGTGCAAAAAAATTTATTGGAAATAAAATTTAATCTTCAAAGTTAATTTATTCTCGTACGCACATCATTTGCGTAAGAAAATGAAACAATTTTTTAATCTTATATAACAAAACAAAGAATATCATGATTTATTCAGTCCTGAATTATTTACTAAAATAGATTTCTAACTTATGTTGAGCATTTAGGCCTTGAACTTATGTCATTACCATAACTTTATTGATTTGATTTAAAAGAGAACTAGTTAAATTAGCCTTTTGTATTAATGATGCTATATAAAGCGAGTGCTGAAATCACCGGCTTAGGAGGTATAGCGGAAAATAGCGGAGACCTAAGTAGATCTATTATTTAATAGCCCTAAATTGAAAAGGTATAGCGATTGCATAGCGATACATGCTTTTGTGAGGATTTATCGAGGCTTTAGCGGGGCTTTAACTACGCATGTTTAGACTTGTACTAGAAAATCGAGCAATAATAGAGTTCAAGACTATGTGTCACTCTAGTATAATCTGAATCTTACACACTATGCAAAGGTTCAAGTTGAATATCATTGTTACAATCTTATAGATTAAAAAAATTGCTCAAGGTTTTTTTTAAATTCAAGTGGTTGATTAGTGGAATTTATTGTCTAAATATGTGTGTGGGTGAGAGCATATTGTTATTTTTTCTAAAGCACTATGTTGGACATTTTGATCACCCAATGTTTTCACTGGCTTGAAAAGAATAGTCAAATATGACCACCATACACGAGCACGCTCCTTTCGACTAAACGACCCAACCCGATCAGGACAATTGAGCACTTTTTGGAAAAAAATAATTTAAGAAAACAACAAATTTTTAGACATGTTAAAATCAAATATCTTTGTTACAAACTTTTAAAAAAATTGCTTAATATTTTTTTTTAAATTTAAGTAGAGTTTTATTGGAATTTTATTGTTTAAGTGTTAAAAAATCTGAAGAAGCATGTTGTTGCTCTTTAGTCCCACCTTTTAGGAAATTTAGAAAGAAATTAGTGTGTGCGTTTATACATAGTGTGTGTGCAAACATGTACATGTGTTGTTTTTTAAAGCACTATGTTGGATCTTTGGTCATACAATGTCTTCATTAAGGTTGAAAAGAAGAGAAATGTATGACCATCGTACACGAGCATGCTCCTTTCGATCGATCGACCCGACATAAACAAATGAGCACTTTTTGGCAGAACATAATTTAATAAAAAAATAATTTTTTCAGTCAGTTTTTTTATGTTGACCCGGTAAAAATGAGATTTGAGTTAAGGTTTGCGCGATCTATTCTTATTTCGTTGATCCGATCTTTCCCTCACTCACTAACAATGCTTTTTTGGCCTTTTTGAGAAAACTATGTTTATTTAATTGGTGAACAAAAGGTAGAACAAGCTATTTTTTTTCCATTTTCAAAATACTTTCCACCAAACTTTAAATCATTCAGAATTTTCAAGAGTAACTTAAAGGGTGGATGTGAATGGTTTTTCCTAGTGCAAAGAAAATGATATTATACTAGATATACTGTTTTATTTAAGGACGACATGGTTGATAATCCATCTTGCATGGTCTGGCAAAAGCTGCTAAATGCCATAAGAAAAAACAATTTTGTCTGTGACTCAAGTAGAAAGTCAACCGATGCTTCTCTTACCTAACACATGTTACTACTATGCAGATGCTAATTCTAGTTTACATGGTTTATGGTTCAATCATGCAATGCAGTTTTCATTTCCCCCCAAAGAATCCACTGAATCCCTGATTCCTACACTACAAGGAATACAGTAAACGGCGATGAAAGCTTCCGATGGCCGCCAACTGCAATTTCCGACGGCTACCGACGGCTGACGAACTCCGTGGCATTTTCGTAAATAAAATATAGTGGCCGTCGAAAGCCGTCAAAAACCAACGTAAATTAGCCGTCGAAAGTCGTCGGAAAATATCGTGTATACAGGGTCCAAGCCGAGAGCCATCTTCATTGTCTCCTCTCCCCAAAGTCAACCAAATCCCTAACCCACCACCACATCCCTATCATCAGCCAACCCCCACGCCTCCCCGATCATCTCCAACTTCATCGTTCTCCACTCTCGACAAGACTGGGCCCTTCATCAACCTCCAATCAGGTTTTATTCCTAACCCTAATTAATTTTGATTTGTTAAATTAGGGTTAATTTATTGTTATAGTTGTATAATACCCTATTGATTATTTGTTATACCCTGTTGAATGCTAGTTAGGTTGTTATTATAATTGTTTATCATTTAAATGTTGAGGAAAAAATTTGTTTTGTGTATATGTGCGTTAATTGGTGTATATGTGTTGATTAGTTAGTGCATACACGCATTAGGGCTAGTTTGGATTAATTAGAGTCGATGCTCAGGATTTAGTATATGCGTTTTTAAGATGACGAAAACGACGATTTAGTGTATGCGTTTCTTAGAATGTAAATAAATTATTGTAAAAATTATTGTATAATACGCTTTACTTTTTATAAATCTCTTAAAGAGGTTTTGGCTCCGTTTGACAAGTATTGTATATGATCGTTGTATGGATGTTTGATTTTATCACAGAACGGACATTTATATTCATCCAATACAATATTTGTCGGATTTGTCCCTGTATTGGACAAGTTACAAACACAATAGAGTAATTATATTTTGCAAATCATTTCATTTTAAATGGTTCATAAAATTTCGACAACACTTTCTTTTTCTTCCCTGTGTACACGCATATGTGTACGATATAGGGAACAAAGTGGAAGTGCTACCGAAATTTTATTGAATCGTTTAAAATGAAATGATTTACAAAATTTAATTACTACTGTATTTGTAATTGGAAGTAGGATGACCAACCATCAAAGTGTAAAACAATAACCTAAAAATTGTAGATTATATTCATATAATAATTTGTGTAAATCCGTTTGAAAATAAAATTAAACAAAATAATATTATATATTTGCAAAAATTTAAATGTATGATTTAACTGGAAAAAAAAATGTCAACTCGTAAATGATTAATACGTTTTTATGTTTTAAAGTAGGAAAAATGGTCAATTATTTTATCGATCGGAGCTAGATGTACAAACAAAGAAGAGAAATTAGAGGCTCAATAAGTGAACATTTTCAAAATGGTGTACGCGTCTTTATTGAATTCGCTTTAAGTAATAATGGGAACGATGAAGAAATTCGTTGTCCACGTAGTAGGTGCAAATTATTGAAGCATTTGATACCCGAATATGGTAAAAGTTCATTTGAACCTATATGGTTTCGTGTCGAATTATTTGATGTGGGATCGTCACGGAGAACATATAGCACCTAATCCCATACATTCGAAGAAGGAGGTGGATACTGAAATTGTTCTGACGAATCTCATAGAAAAAATGGTTGAAGATGCAGCACTTTCAATGTTCCCTACTGTTGAAGTTGATGGTAATGATGTTACTGTAAAAGAAGAACCAAGTATTGGAGCAAAATAAAACTATGATTTATTGGATGCTGCTAAGAAACCCTATGACGACCCGTTTCTTCGACTCCTAGAAATCGACACTAATACATCCTCGGTATTCATGTGCCACAAATCCAAGTCCTGGAGAAGCGGATCCTCAAGGGTAAGAAAGAAAATAAGACAGACCAGAATCTCACATACATTATTTCTATAAATAATCTTTATAGCGGAAATTAAACTACATTTACCAGAGTTAATACATGGACAGCTATAAATTCCTGCCCTTAAAAATTTGCGAAATACTATAGTACAAGAGTGTGGTGGAAATAGACAACAGATCTTCAGTAAATCTTCTGACTCCATGCTTCAAGCTCCATCCAGCTTCTTTTAAGCTAAACCTGACTACTAGGCTGCCCAAGAAAATTAGGGCACCCAAAGTGTAACGACCCTGAATTTTTGACATTGGAAATCAAAATATTTAATTGATTTTAAATATCTGTAAGTTAGTTTAATTTGAAATTCGAATATCAGAATGAATTTGGCAATTTAATTTTTGAATTTAATTATTAAATCTGGGTAAAAATTTGTATCTTTAGTTTTAAGCTGATTAAAAATAATCTGAAGGCTTAGAGAATTTATATTGATTATACTGAAGATAATAGAAGTTTCAGAATCGAATTTGAAACTGTTTTGTTCAGTTTTGAAATTTTATTGTTTAAATCGATATTTAAAAATAGCCTTCCGAGGCACAGTCTTGGAATTCGAAGAAACTAGTTCAATTGGATCCGTAATATTGTATTATTATCGAATTTCAATTTTCGTAATATTTGGAGTGATCGTTTGGCCGTACGATAAGCAAACACGCTGAAATTAAATCGAAAATTCAATATTATAACTGGTTCAAAAAGCTATCTTTTCCATACGATCGAATTTGGAGTCGAAACCTTTTCCATTGTGTTCGGAATAGGGGTTTAACGTTATAAACGCCTAGTGGCACGCCTCGATAGGAAGTCAAGAATGTCGTGTTGTATTTGTCGAGATAATTTGAATTTGAATTTAAATTAAAATATATTTATACCCTAAGTCAAATAGCAGCCTACTTTCTTTCCATATCAGAACTTTTTCTTTGAAGCACTGTAGCCTTCCTCCATACGCCAATGTCTCGTCCTTGTCACCCCATTTCTTTACAAATCTCACGCAAATCATTTCAAGAGCAGAAACAAAGAAAAAAAATCTCGTTCAAATTAAAAATGGCCGAGCCCTTCTTCTAAAAATCATTGCCGTGCCCCTTACATTTTCAAATCGAGATTTATTTCTAATTGAAATCGTGAGCAGAAAAAAAAAGAAACGAAATCGCGATGGCTCGTAAGAGGGCGGCGTGGTCGACATCGAAGTTCACGAGGGGATTTCTTCGATCTGGACTTGGCTGAGGGGGAGAGTCGCGCGCGTTCAAGCGGCGACGTGGGCGATGTCGAAGGTCGAGGTACGGTGGCGACTCGAAGTCGCAGCTGCTTCCAATTGTTCGAGCTCGAGGTGGTTCGCGAGTCGTTCGTGGTCGCGATCTCGTCTGGCATGAGTGCCATCGCGAGCAAGCGAGAAAAGGAGGTTGTCGCTCTTGTGGCAGTGCGAACTGGTGATGGTCGACGAATAGGCGGCTTGACTGCTGGGTGAGATGATCGACATTTTGGGTTGTTCGTGTTCGACGATTACAGTAAGGTTAATTACTGTTTAATTTGCAGAAAATAAAATCTTTACAGTAAAAGGAAAATTCTGTATTACCATTTTAAAATTTCAACAGTGAAGTTTAAACCTGTCTAGTCTCATTCTATATATGTATGAATAAGCTTTTGGAAAATAAAAGGGAAAAAAATTAGTTTAAATTTATTAGTTAGAATAAAAAAATGGCAATTGGATTATTCGATTTATTTCGAATATTAATAAATTGTATAAAATTGTTTATACAAGGTTTAAAATCGAGAAACAAGCCGGAATGGAAATGAGTTGGAAGTGGATTGTATGCATAATAAAAGGTGAGATCTTCTCACTCAAATTAAAATTTGAATTGCAGTTATTGATTGATTGCCTGATTGTGATAATATATATAGTAGTATATAGCAATATATATATATATATTGGAATATATATATATATATTGGAGTTGTTGATTTCCCGCATTATATAGCGTATGAGACCCTATGCGCCGCATAATAGCGGATGATATTTTATAAATCCCATATACCGCGATATTCCACCTCGAAGTGCAATTGGTATTGTGCTAACGTCTGTGGATGCAGGGAAACAGGTTGGAGGGATCCAACTGGATTCCTCAAATTATGTGAATTTGTTTCATATATTGTGATGTGATTGTTTATAATTTGTGTGTGATTATATTTGTGATTGGAATTGTTGAAGTCTATAATTTAGCCGAATATATTTTTGGTATCGTTGGATACCGGAAATAAATAAATTTGGATTTTGGAAATTAAAGTAGAAAACTTTAAGTAAATTTATTTTAGAGAATTGAATAAATTTAAAAAGGAGGAATTTTAAAAAGTATAAAAGTTGATTTTTGTAATCTTATCGAATTATTTCTAAAATATGGGAAAAGATATTTTATAAATGAATTTTGAGTAATGTTGTTTAAAAGTTGAAGAATTCATTTAAAAAAATGGAATTTTAAATAATTTGGAACGAATAAAGGAATTTATTTAAAAGTGATAAATTTCTAGAAATCAATATGATAATTGATTTGGTATTTGAAAATAAATCTTTGAGAAATCGATATGAAAATTTATTTGGTGTTGAAAAAAATTTAGAAATCAAATTCGGAATTTAATTTGGTGATTGAAAATAAATCATTGGGGAATCAATTTGAAATTGATTTAGTGTTTGAAAAATAAATTTGGAAACCAATTGAAATTTGATTTGGTGTTGAAACTGAATATTTGGGAATGTAGATTCAAAATGGAATTTATAAAGGAAAGGGAAATTTGTTTTAAAAATAAACACTGATTTATTTTTAAAGTGTGGAAATAAATTTACAGATTTGGGGCGTAAATTTGGAATAAATCGATAAGGATTTATTTAATTACCCGCCGTTCGTAGCTCGGTTGGTTTGGGAGTTGGGAGATGGGAACCAAAGGACTGTGTCCGGGCAGGTTCGAATCCCAGCGCCAAACCATCAGTGGGAGTTTCAACGTTAAGCATCCGTGTGCGACGACTAAATAAAAGCGGGGTAGACACACGGCGTGGGGTTTACTTAAGTGAGTATCAATGAATACCATGATCTTAAGGTTCCCCATGATCTAAAAAAAAAAGGATTTATTTAATTGGTTTAAATGGACCATTTTGACATGGAAGTGTATTTTCCTGGTAAAGTCGAGTATATTTCCAAACTAGTTTTAAATTATAAGTGAAGAAATTCTGAAATTGGATTTTAAGGAATATTTTGGAGATAAAGTATTTGAACTCGGCAGATTTCCAGTGGAAATGAATAAATATTTGGAAATATACCCCGCGTAGGGAAATTGATTTGAAATTTGTTTTCAAAAGTTTGAAAGGTGAAAAGTAATTTGAAATTTGTTTCAAATGGTTGAAGTGTTGAAAATTATATCTTGAGAATATAATTTTGAAAATAAATAATTTGGGAAATTATTTGGAACCTGGTGATGTTGTGAATATTGATTGATAGTTAAATAACCGACTATCAATATTGACCTTTAAATGGGTATTTGTTGTGATTTTCTTGAAATTTGAATGCAACACTTATTTTTAAAATAAGCGCTCATTATTCGGTTTAGCCGGGAGAGGACTTTGTGTCATAAAACCCATTCCGAATAGTGATACGTCGAAATGGATCGCATTTGAAGACCAGTGTTGAAGACCGGGTATTTGTGAAAACGATAGGATAACCTATCGATTGTCTCTGCACTGATTTGCTCCAGTATAGAGATTCCCTAAGTGATGGGAAGTCCGATCGGGATTGTGGATACGCGGAATTGCAAGGGCTTCTTTGGAAGTGCCTTCGGTTCTGTACGAACCCGGAAAAGACTTGTATGGTTGTATGTCTGACACTACACTTTGAGATATAGAGCTGATTTCTTTCAAATACATTTCTGTTTGGTGGCGGAGATTTATTCTCTTAGCTTAGCACCCTTCTCTGAGATGTACGAGCTCAGAGGTTATGTAGTTGAAGGTTATCAGTGATATACTCCCAATTTGGTAGTGTGGCATGCTAAGTGTTGTTGATCATTTGTTGATCAAAGCATGGCTTTGTGAAAAAGCGTAGCTTTGTGGATGAGACCTCATCGAGCCTCACAACCCGGAAATGGTCGAAACAGGAAAGATGCGGCAAGGTTATGAGGGTCGCTCCCTTTAGGGTATGTCATTTCCTTCTGGAAAAGGGTGATATTATGGTATGGAGCCCAGATATTTACCTGTGTGGTTGCTCCAATCTCATTTACTATATGATTGTTGCTTTGTGATCGAGGCGCCTCGGATAAAGATCCCAAAGGACCGGGGGGGTGGCATACTCGAGTAGTAGTTACCTAGTTACAGAGGTAACCCGACCTTGTGTTGGCAGAGATCCGGGTAGGTTCTCGGGACGTCCCTCCAAAGGTGTACCCATGTGGCAGTAGGAAGTTCCTTAGCCTGACCATTTGTTGGAAAATCCAAAGAAACAATACGAACCTTGTATGGTTTTAGTTGTATAACCTGCTATGGAATGTGGCGGTAACATGCTATTGAACATAGTAGCTATAGTAGGCATACAATAATGGTTGTATGCTGGCTAAGATTAATATTATACTTTCGAAGTGTTTTCCACACTATGCACTAATGATAATATTAAAAAGATTTTTCGTATCAAGCATATTTGACTATCATAAGGAGAAATCTCCTCCAATTCTGCGTTTGCATTGTGTGTGTGGCGGGAGGCCTTATGGTAGTTTCATTTTCCAAAAGCATTGCGAATTTCTTTTTATTTTCTTTGTGAAAATAACTGTTTTACGATCTCACACCAGTCACCATGACTGACTCGGAGTTTATTGTTCCCTTTTTAAACTATGGGTGCCCATAATTTTTCACACGGGCAGCCTAGAGTTATGTTATTAGGATATTTTGGATATTCTGGAGGTTTGGAGATGAGCTGGATGACGAGACGTACACTCGCACTTATTTATTTATTCCGCTGTGTATTCTGTATGGGGACAAGTTTATATAACTGTCCATTGTTGTACTGAGTTGTATATTGACTCTCATTGTTGTATTGTATAAACTGATATAGTTCTTTGTTTAAAAGACTAGTGATTATCTATTAAATATTGTTCTACTACGAATGTGAGATTCTGTTGTTGTTTATGTTTCTTTTTCTTCTGTCTTCTTCTACCTCTTCTTTTCAACCCTAATGATTCGGTTTTCCGGCATTTGATTGTGCGGCATTTGATACAGTGGACGTATTAATGTCGACTTTCGAGCGTCGAAAGATCGTATCGTTACATGTGGTATCAGAGCAATTGGTTGAGCGATAACCCTGGCTCTGTTGGGTGTTACTCATTAGAGATAGAGTCAGTAGTACTCTAGAATGTGTGTGAATGTAATAATAGATATGAGCGCGTATTTGTTAGTGAATATAAAAATTGTTTTGTATTGTGTTGACTTATCGGTTGATTTTTATAGATTCTGGTCGGTGCAGTCTGCCCAACTGTAATCGATAGGAGTTTCTGAACTCTTAAACAAGATAAACCGACACAGTATTGTTTTAAATAGGGTAAATGAAATAATTTTGCCCAAAACTATTTTTTATAGAAAAGAAATCATTTTCTGTAAATTATTATATGGTATATGGATGCTTGGTTGTTAGGAAGAGATAATATTGCATTATTATCATTATTATATGGAAATTGAATAAGAAAAATTGGTATAACCAAAGATTTGTAGATAAATTCATTTAAATGAAATTTATAAATGTGAATTGAAAATATAAGGAAATGAATTCATATACAAATGAGATTTGTAAATGTAATTGTAAATGTGATCTACAATTTGAAATAGAATTCCAGGAAGATAATTGAAAATAGAATTCATTAATGAAATGAAATTGGTAATGTGAATTTATAAATGAGTTTTATAAATTGAAATGAGATGCCAGAGTAATTATTGAAATACGAATTAAAGAATTTGGATTGAAATTTCAAAGTTAGTTTTGAAATGTGAGTAATTGTTTAAAAGACTCTGGAATTTCATTAAAATGTTATGGAATGTAAATAAGTTTGATAACTTATAAAAATATTTGAAATTTGATTGGAATAAGATTCAAATTGAAAATGAATGAATTTGTGAATGAACAAATGAGGTTACATTTGTAAATAAATGAAATGGAATTAAAATGAATAGAGATGGTATATGAATTAGATGAAAGCGATTTAATTTGTATTGAAACCATATAAATTGCTTATGGGAATTATTTTGAGTATATTGTTACGAAAACTACTTGTTTGTTATTGAAAATAAGTGAAATATTAATAGATTTCCTATATATGTCACTTACATATTTAAATTGAGTAAGTACAGGTTTTTGGAAGCCGTTTGGCTGCATTTGGTCACGCAAATGCTAATAAATAAGCCGCTTTGCTTAAAATGCTAATAAAGGTACGCCTACGCAATACAAAGTTAGGAAATATGAACTGTTTTTGCTTTTCCGACCGTGTGGGTCGATGTATATATATTTATATCTTTTGTCAAATTGCAAAAGCTCCTCTGTACAAAGGTGACTCCGCCAAAAAAAATTTGAAAATTTTGGGAGTTAGAAAATTTTATAAATTTTTGGAAATTTTCACTAACGACAACTGATTTCAAATTGGAATTTGAGATAAAGGTAAATAAAACTCAATAGTCGGAATTAGAAGATGAATCGAATTCAAGTAAAATTTGAAATGAATTAGTAAATTGAAGCAAATTGATTTTATATGGAAGTGGAATTCAATTTGAATATAAACTTCAGTAGTGAAGTATTAAAAATGAATATAAGAAATAATTGTATTGAACTTAAGAAATAAAGAATGAAATTCTTAAGTAAATGGGTATTGGGAATCCACTAAGTTAATTTGGACATTGTTGTTAAGTAAACAAGGATTATAAAGGCTATAGGAAAATGGATTTGGATTTTGATTTCGAAGGTAAATTTGAATTTGTTCGACAATAAGGTATGTATTTAAAAATTTCAGTATGAAATTTGATGAGTTTCTGATTTTGCCACTTGGCATTTTGTTTTCTATTGGAATTTGGCAGTCCGTAGGGACATTTTGTAGTCGTACCAAACTAACCGTGCAAAGGAGAAGCTGGCGAAATTTTTCGAAAATTTAGAGAGTTAGAAATTTTTTGAGAAATTTGGGATAATTTAAAATTTGAATTTAAATTTAAATTTGAATTGTGAAGTAAAATAAAGTTGTTTGAAACTATGGAAGTGTTTGAAAAGTTAGTTGAAATGATAATGGGGCTCTAATAAAAAGATTTGTTTTGAGAATTTGATAAAAATTGTTTGGTTTTGGGAAAATGACAAACGGGTATTGGAGCATTCTTCTTAACTTCTAATTTCGGGACGAAATTCTTTTAAGGGGGGAAGAATGTAACGACCCTGAATTTTTGACATTGGAAATCAAAATATTTAATTTATTTTAAATATCTGGAAGTTAATTTAATTTGAAATTCGAATATCAGAAAGAATTTGGCAATTTAATTTTTGAATTTAATTATTAAATCTGGGTAAAAATTTGTATCTTCAGTTTTAAGCTGATTAAAAATAATCGGAAGGCTTAGAGAATTCATATTGATTATACTGAAGATAATAGAAGTTTCAGAGTCGAATTTGAAACTGTTTTGTTCAGTTTTGAAATTTTATCGTTTAAATCGATATTTAAAAATAGCCTTCCGAGGCACAGTCTCGGAATTCGACGAAACCAGTTCCGTTGGATCCATAATATTGTATTATTATCGGATTTCAATTTTCGTAATGTTTGGAGTGATCGTTTGGCCGTACGATAAGAAAACGCGCTGAAATTAAATCGAAAATTCAATATTATAACTGGTTCAAAAAGCTATCTTTTCCATATGATCGAATTTGGAGTCGAAACCTTTTCCATTGTGTTCGGAATAGGGGTTTAACATTATAAACGCCTAGCGGCACGTCTCGATAGGAAGTCAAGAATGTCGTGTTGTATTTGTCGAGATAATTTGAATTTGAATTTAAATTAAAATATATTTATACCCTAAGTCAAATAGCAGCCTACTTTCTTTCCATATTAGAACTTTTTCTCTGAAGCACTGCAGCCTTCCTCCATATGCCAACGTCTCGTCCTTGTCTCCCCATTTCTTTACAAATCTCACGCGAATCATTTCAAGAGCAGAAACAAAGAAAAAAAATCTCGTTCAAATTAAAAATGGCCGAAGCCTTTCTTCTAAAAATCATTGCCGTGCCCCTTACATTTTCAAATCGAGATTTATTTCTAATTGAAATCGCGAGCAGATAAAAAAAAAGAAGAAACGAAGTCGCGATGGCTCGTAAGAGGGCGGCGTGGTCGACATCGAAGTTCACGAGGGGATTTCTTCGATCTGGACTTGGCTGAGGGGGAGAGTCGCGCGCGTTCGAGCGGCGACGTGGGCGATGTCGAAGGTCGAGGTACGGTGGTGACTCGAAGTCGCAGCTGCTTCCAATTGTTCGAGCTCGAGGTGGTTCGCGAGTCGTTCGTGGTCGCGATCTCGTCTGGCATGAGTGCCATCACGAGCAAGCGAGAAAAGGAGGTTGTCGCTCTTGTGGCAGTGCGAACTGGTGATGGTCGACGAATAGGCGGCTTGACTGCTGGGTGAGATGATCGACATTTTGGGTTGTTCGTGTTCGACGATTACAGTAAGGTTAATTACTGTTTAATTTGCAGAAAATAAAATCTTTACAGTAAAAGAAAAATTCTGTATTACCATTTTAAAATTTCAACAGTGAAGTTTAAACCTGTCTAGTCTCATTCTATATATGTATGAATAACCTTTTAGAAAATAAAAGGAAAAAAAATTAGTTTAAATTTATTAGTTAGAATAAAAAATGGCAATTGGATTATTCAATTTATTTCGAATATTAATAAATTGTATAAAATTGTTTATACAAGGTTTAAAATCGAGAAACAAGCCGAAATGGAAATGAGTTGGAATTGGATTGTACGCATAATAAAAGGTGAGATCTTCTCACTCAAATTAAAATTTGAATTGCAGTTATTGATTGATTGCCTGATTGTGATAATATATATAGTAGTATATAGCAAAATATATATATTGGAATATATATATATATATTGGAGTTGTTGATTTCCCGCATTATATAGCGGATGAGACCCTATGCGCCGCATAATAGCGGATGATATTTTATAAATCCCATATACTGCGATATTCCACCTCGAAGTGCAATTGGTATTGTGCTAACGTCTATGGATGCAGGGAAACAGGTTGGAGGGATCCAACTGGATTCCTCAAATTATGTGAATTTGTTTCATATATTGTGATGTGATTGTTTATAATTTGTGTGTGATTATATTTGTGATTGGAATTGTTGAAGGCTATAATTTAGCCGAATATATTTTTGGTATCGTTGGATACCGGAAATAAATAAATTTGGATTTTGGAAATTAAAGTAGAAAACTTTAAGTAAATTTATTTTAGAGAATTGAATAAATTTAAAAAGGAGGAATTTTAAAAAGTATAAAAGTTGATTTTTGTAATCTTATCGAATTATTTCTAAAATATGGGAAAAGATTTTTTATAAATGAATTTTGAGTAATGTTGTTTAAAAGTTGAAGAATTCATTAAAAAAATGGAATTTTAAATAATTTGGAACGAATAAAGGAATTTATTTAAAAGTGATAAATTTCTAGAAATCAATATGATAATTGATTTGGTATTTGAAAATAAATCTTTGAGAAATCGATATGAAAATTTATTTGGTGTTGAAAAAAATTTAGAAATCAAATTCGGAATTTAATTTGGTGATTGAAAATAAATCATTTGGGAATCAATTTGAAATTGATTTTGTGTTTGAAAAATAAATTTGGAAACCAATTGAAATTTGATTTGGTGTTGAAAGTGAAATTTGGGAATGTAGATTCAAAATGGAATTTATAAAGGAAAGGGAAATTTGTTTTAAAAATAAACACTGATTTATTTTTAAAGTGTGGAAATAAATTTACAGATTTGGGGCGTAAATTTGGAATAAATCGATAAGGATTTATTTAATTGGTTTAAATGGACCATTTTGAAATGGAAGTGTATTTTCCTGGTAAAGCCGAGTATATTTCCAAAGTAGTTTTAAATTATAAGTGAAGAAATTCTGAAATTGGATTTTAAGGAATATTTTGGAGATAAAGTATTTGAACTCGGTAGATTTCCAGTGGAAATGAATAAATATTTGGAAATATATCCCGTGTAGGGAATTGATTTGAAATTTGTTTTCAAAAGTTTGAAAGGTGAAAAGTGATTTGAAATTTGTTTCAAATGGTTGAAGTGTTGAAAATTATACCTTGAGAATATAATTTTGAAAATAAATAATTTGGGAAATTATTTGGAACCTGGTGATGTTGTGAATATTGCTTGATAGTTAAATAACCGACTATCAATATTGACCTTTAAATGAGTATTTGTTGTGATTTGCTTGAAATTTGAATGCAACACTTATTTTTAAAATAAGCGCTCATTATCCGGTTTAGCCGGGAGAGGACTTTGTGTCATATAACCCATTCCGAATAGTGATATGTCGAAATGGATCGCATTTGAAGACCGGCGTTGAAGACCGGGTATTTGTGAAAACGATAGGATAACCTATCGATTGTCTCTGCACCGAGTTGCTCCGGTATAGAGATTCCCTAAGTGATGGGAAGTCCGATCGGGATTGTGGATACCCGAAATTGCAAGGGCTTCTTTGGAAGTGCCTTCGGTTCTATTCGAACCCGGAACAGACTTGTATGGTTGTATGTCTGACACTACACTTTGAGATATAGAGCTGATTTCTTTCAAATACATTTCTGTTTGGTGGCGGAGATTTATTCTTTTAGCTTAACACCCTTCTCTGAGACGTACGAGCTCAGAGGTTATGTAGTTGAAGGTTATCAGTGATATACTCCCAATCTGGTAGTGTGGCATGCTAAGTGTTGCTGATCATTTGTTGATCAAAGCATGGCTTTGTGAAAAAGCGTAGCTTTGTGGACGAGACCTCATCGAGCCTCACAACCCGAAAATGGTCGAAACAGGAAAGATGCGGCAAGGTTATGAGGGTCGCTCCCTTTAGGGTATGTCATTTCCTTCTGGAAAAGGGTGATATTATGGTATGGAGCCCAGATATTTACCTGTGTGGTTGCTCCAATCTCATTTACTGTGTGATTGTTGCTTTGTGATCGAGGCGCCTCGGATAAAGGTCCCAAAGGACCGGGGGTGGCATACTCGAGTAGTAGTTACCTAGTTACAGAGGTAACCCGGCCTTGTGTTGGCAGAGATTCGGGTAGGTTCTCGGGACGTCCCTCCAGAGGCTTACCCATGTGGCAGTAGGAAGTTCCTTAGCCTGACCATTTGTTGGAAAATCCAAAGAAATAATACGAACCTTGTACGGTTTTAGTTGTATAACCTGCTATGGAATGTGGCGGTAACCTACTATTGAACATAGTAGCTATAGTAGGCATACAGTAATGGTTGTATGTTGGCTAAGATTAATATTATACTTTCGAAGTGTTTTCCATACTATGCACTAATGATAATATTAAAAAGATTTTTCGTATCAAGCATATTTGACTATCATAAGGAGAAATCTCCTCCAATTCTGAGTTTGCATTGTGTGTGTGGTGGGAGGCCTTATGGTAGTTTCATTTTCCAAAAGCATTGCGAATTTCTTTTTATTTTCTTTGTGAAAATAACCGTTTTACGATCTCACACCAGTCACCATGACTGACTCGGAGTTTATTGTTCCCTTTCTAAACTCTGGGTGCTCATAATTTTTCACACGGGCAGCCTAGAGTTATGTTATCAAGATATTCTGGATATTCTGGAGCTTTGGAGATGAGCTGGATGACGAGACGTACACTCGTACTTATTTATTTATTCCGCTGTGTATTCTGTATGGGGACAAGTTTATATAACTGTCCATTGTTGTATTGAGTTGTATATTGACTCTCATTGTTGTATTGTATAAACTGATATAGTTCTTTGTTTAAAAGACTAGTGATTATCTATTATATATTGTTCTGCTGCGAATGTGAGATTCTGTTGTTGTTTCTGTTTCGTTTTCTTCTGTCTTCTTCTACCTCTTCTTTTCAACCCTAATGATTCGGTTTTCCGGCATTTGATACAGTTCATGTATTAATGTCGACTTTCGAGCGTCGAAAGATCGTATCGTTACACAAAGTTTAAGGAAAAGGAAAATAAACTCCGAGTCAGTCATGGGACTGGTGTGAGAACTCAAAATACGCGTTTCGAAAACAACACGGTATCTCATAAGACCACGCTGCGCATAAACACAGAACGGCTTTATAACTTATGATAACCAAAACATTCGACGTCAAAATACTTGATATTATTTTTAAGATGTATCTTTGAAAACATTTGCAAGTAAATTTTATTAATCTTAGCCGAAATTGTTATATTATTAAATCCAGCATACCATCTTGTAATACAAGGCTTTCTACATCTAAAATCATACAGGCTCTTATTGGAGAATGGGTTTCCATACAAATGACCAGATAAAGGGACTACCTTTCGATAGTACACCTCTAGAGGAATGTACCGAGGCCCAACAGATGGTCCTGTACGAACACAAGACCGGCCTACCTCTTCCTAGATAGTATCGAATATGTCATCATCCCGGTCATTACCAACCTATCCGAGGAACCTCGTAGCATACATCCACATTAATTTACATCTCGAACGTCATAGCAAGAAGAAATATATCTAAAAGGGAATGATCGTACCCTAATCGTTGCAAACCACATAGCCTTGCTGCATCTACCCTGTTTCGGTCATTTCCGGGTGTGAGGATTGAGGTAATGATTACCTTTCACATATCATATCATCTTCCTTTGAATGCTACACTGCCATTCCATCGATCACTATCGACTTCCACAAACATACAACCTCCAAGCTCATACATCTCAGAGAAGGGTGTTAAGCTAAGAGAAGTTGGCTTCTCCGCCACCAAACAGATGTATATTTGTAAAAGTCAACGATGAAATCTCAAGAATGCAACGTCAGACATCCGTCCATACAAGCTCATTTTAGGATTGAATGAAACGGAAGGCATCCTCCTACCACATCCTGTCGGGAATTATCCCTAGGATTAGTAGCGAGCAGTCCTTGTAACCCAAAGAGTTCCAGAAATGAAGGGACCACTGTTACTTTAGTATTTGGGAGCTAACCAGAATTATCAACAAGCAGTCTGTTCATCCCGAAAATCCTTTGTCTTCATCCTTCATTTTCTTTATCGAGTCTTTATTTTTTTTCGAACGCATACATTGGTTCGAAGTGGTTTTCGAATAGGAACTACCCAGATTTGATCTCGGTTCCTTCGATCCAATCATCGATAAAAAGAGGTTATGTGAATAGGGAATCATTCTTTAATTGATTAAGTTCTTTTTATCAAAAAGCTCCCTCTGAGATATATATTTCTAAAACATTCTTTCCGATATTTACGGAACTATCAAACCTCTCTTATCAAATCTTTGATTACTTAAAACCCTTTTTAAGTTCCAAATCATTTATTTAAATCTTAGCAAAGATTTCTTAATTCAAAATTCATACTTTTGATTTAGTTGAAACAATGTTATCTAGGATGTTAATCCAAAACCAGTCAATATTAAGTGAGCAGAATATATAGAAATCATCTAATTCTACTCAATATTAATTCTCGTATTCAACAAATAATATGGGCGGAATAATAGCGAAATCACCTTTTAAATTCCACGAACAGTACGAGTTCCCTCTTCGGGCTTTAACATCGAATACAAGAAGATCATCTCTATACAATCAAGATGTGTTTAATTTAAATTTGAAAATTTTAAATTCTTTTATACTTAACCCATTTCCGACATTTCGACCTTATTTATCCCTCGCCCAGGAAAGAGGGCAGGTTAGCTAGGGCACGTTTTGCTCCTGAACATCACTTTACTTTAAGCACCTCACATCTAGATCTCATGAATAAAAATATCCAGTCTACTCGTCGGCTTTTACAGCCAAGATTAAACCACTATTTATAATATCTTTCTCTTTGATTCATTTATTTGATCTATCTTCAATAAGCTAGAAATCCTCTAAATTATTGTGAAAACTCTTATTTATCCATTTGAAAACATTTACAAAAGATTTGGAATAGAGTTGAAAAGTTTAAAACCATATTTCAAAAGTTATATAAAAGTGTTGCGGAGAAGTGCTACAAAAAGTGCTTTTTTGCTATATTGATCAAAACGTCCTTTTATTATCTGAAAATTCACTTTTATTACTAAAATCACTTTTAAACCATTTCAAAACATTTATAAGATTTATTTCATATTTTTAAACATTTCAAAACGTCATTTTCAAAGAAATCCAGTTTTGGATTCCGAACTGCAAATTCTGGATTTTGTCAAAAACTTGTTTTACTCGTATTTCAGAATCTACTTATCAGAATCTCAATTTTCTTTCTTCGTTGGAAAAATATGGATATAATAGTTCGTGAAATCTTGTTTGACTTTAATAGCGTGAAATCGCAAACTACCGTTATGTGACGCGCTTATTTTTGACCAAATTTTCTATTTCTTTCCAAACTTCACCAAAACACTTCTAAATGTTTATAAAACATTTTAAATACATTATAAACCATTTATAAGAGATTTAAATTTTCCATATACACCAATTTATTAATTCAAGGAGTGATCTCCTTTTGTGTTTATCGACGTGTATATTCATGACTTATATATTCCATATTCCTATGAAAACAACCTAAATTGATGATCAAAGCATATTAAACATCCATTTTCAACATCATATCATCATCCAACATATATTATAATAGTTATAGGAGTTCTCACCTTCATTTTCCCTTCGAACTAGTTTTAAAACGGCTATAGCTCCACTATCTCGAAATAAAATTCCACGAAATCGAGTTTGGATCCTTGAAATGGCTTGGCCAAGCCTTGGTGCTCATGGCCTATGGTGGGGAAGAGGTGGAGCTTACGGCCTAGGGTGGTGAATGGTGGTGTCTTGGGTTTAGGAGGTGGAGGATGGAGATTTGAGCTTGTTTTGAGGTGTTTAACTATATTTAACTATATATTATAATTTTATTTCTTTTTAAAATAATTTGGACATTATTATTTTTTAGAATGGAAGCCATTAAAGTGGAGACAAAAGCTTGAAAATTATGAAGAAGAAAAGGAATGAAAAGGAAGAGAAGATGGTAGGGTATTTATAGGAAAAAGGAAGAGTATAAAAGAAGACATGTACACATCACTTTTGTCACTATTTCTAGGCTTATTCAACACACTATCTTCCTTCACCATGCACGGCCAATGCCCCTCCCCCATGTGTACATCACTTCCATCCTCTCATGCATACATATGTTGACTTCGTTATACTTAAAGAGTAAGAAATCATTAAAATACATTATTTATTTTATACTATATCTCTTATACATAATTATATTTGTGTATGTATGTTTATATATAGGTTAACATATGTATCTAACGTATATATGGATTTATATATAGGGTTTTAACACTTCGAACGTCTTCGAATAACTTTTGTTCGTTAAATCATTGAAATCCGGCGAACCGATTATCGGTCACATTTTCACTTAGATTTTAACGTACACATATTTGTAAACAATATTTAAAAATAAATTTCCTATCATTTTAAACCAACTAAAATGATTACATTCGAATTATAAAATCATATAAACTCATATTAAAAATTATTTACAAAAGTTGCTATTATACCGATAAAGCGATATCGATTTTGCCTTATATTTTCAAATCGAATATATATTTTTATAAACTATTATAAGTGATTTATTTTTAGTTTATAATTATTCAAAATGAATTATCATCGTTTAATATAATTATTTGGATAATTTAAAATAATTATTAAATTTCAATTTAAATTTAAATAAATCAATGATTTAAATTCAATGTTATCTTATCGAAATAAATTTTGAGGAAAATATTCTTGTAAATATTTATTCAAAATAAGTTTACTATTACTTATCATTACATGAAACGATATTATCTATGTTATCATTTTATATTAAAAATAAATTCAATTTATCAAAGTGATGAATTGGCGGGTTGTTACAAACCCCTTTGGGATGGTTGTACAAGCGTTATTCAACTATCAGTAACTGCAGGATACACTGCGATGAAATCAAAATACAACTTCCCAAGCCAGGTTTACAGCTATAGTACAAGCTCAAAACGGCATATGCTACCCAATAATTTAATGTGCGAAAATCATTATAAAGTGAAAAAACTTATGTTTGCATTTGGTTTGTCGTATCAAAAAATAGATACATGTTTAAATGGTTGTATGTTGTTTTGGAAAGAAAACATCAATCTTAGGAATTGTAAAATATATAATCAGGAAAGATACAAACCAAGAAAAAAGAAGGGAAAGGAAGTTCCGTACAAGGGTATGCATTACTTACCCATCACTCCTAGACTTCAAAGGTTATATGCATCTTCTTTAACCACGCATCATATGAGATGGCCATCACAACAAATCCGACCTTTACCTACCAATATATATGGGTAGGTAAAGATAACCTTTATCTACCAATATCTAATGGTAAGATTTATTGGTAGGTAAGTACTGCCAATATTATAACATTTGGAAGGATGATTATCTACCAATAAATATGAGTAAGTAAAAAGTGTTACCTACGCATATACTGGAGGGAAAGTTTTTTGCAATTGGCGCCTATATTTCCCTCCTATCATTTTAAGTTTTCATTAAAAATGAAGTTGATTTGTGTGATGATGTGTCAAAAAACCCTATCCTAGCAATTTCGTTTTTGGTATGAAGTTTCGTTTGCATATCCTAGCAATGTTCCTTGTAAAATCACTTATTTATTAATTATTATTTTGAAATATGAAATAATTAGCAATTAATAATAAGTAAATAGTAATTAAATTTTAAATAATTAATACTAAATATTCAATAATCATTTATTAATAACTAATCATTTATTAATAACTTTTCGTATATTGCAATTTTTTTCAAAGAATTGACTATTAAAATGTAAGTGTTGCAATTTTTCTAAAAAGTTTCACAATTTCATACAAAATGTCATCATCCAAAATGGCTAAAACATATTCTCCCCGGTTTATTAGAGAAACACAATCCGTACCATCCCCTCGAGCTACAGATCTAACCATTTATTTTAAATCAAATCTAACGGTACAAATCTCAATCCGCGTACACTACCAAAATTAAGAGTATTAGAGGGACTTAATCAAGGGCAAAATAAGATAATTGCCTCTAATAATGTAAATTTAGAGGAAAAATAAGATAATCTATTCTATTATATTTAAAATTGAATATTTGACCTTTTGTATCCTCCATACTTAATTAACCTCAGTTGAAATACTACTCTTTCATTGATTTGAGTTACATTTTTGCAGTTGTCCTCTTTAATTTTTATTCAGCCACTCTATTATCGCTGAACCCTTCCCCTTCTTTTCTAAACTTCTTCAAGTTTCTTTCCTTAATCGTTTATTTCTTTCCCTAATTGTTTGTTTATTTCTTTCCTTAATCGTTTGTTTCTTTCCCTAATTGTTTATCCCTTCATTTTCAAAACCAGCGTTAATACAACCGTATTATCTCTTATTCATTATTGTCCTTTTATTTTTCTTTCATGCTATATAGTTTCTCTTCACCTCCTATGTAATATTTCATGTCGCCTATCAACCATCAGTTCTCCTCCACCATTTTAGCTCCACCAATTTAGGTCACGAAAACTAATTCCCCTTTCATATCCTCTCATCAAGGCCATTCTAAAATTATTATACCCTTTCAACTGAGATCACTGAACTCTATTTTGCAATTACCCTAGATCTATGTTCAAACCTAGAGCTTCATCTATTCAGTACACTCCATAAAGTATATTTTTCCAATTCATTTGGAATAAATTATTTAATTGAATCAAACTTTATTCTTAGGTTTTAGTTTTCAATTTTTTTGTTTATTAGATTATATGTTTATTATCAAAACTAACTATGTGTAATTCCTTCTTTAGGTTCTTTTCTTATTGTTATTTTAGACAAATAACATAATTTAATTTTAGACTTTTTCGCTGATAGAATAAATTCTTTGTTTTATTCTTTTATATTTTCATATAAGGTGAAGAAAAGTTAAAGAGTACCTAGCGGATTAATGAAATTAATTTGAGCAGTGTGATGCAACGGAACCAATCATATTCTCTAGAATAGTTTAGTGTTAATCGTCTTTATTATTTTATTCAATGTATTATGTAGGCACATTGAATACTTCTCCACATGGACTTTAAGAAAAGTTGATTAGTTGATTGGAAATTAAGGTTAACAAATATTGATGGTTTTGAAAATATGTTGTAGCATTGGAAGTTAATGTGACTGATCTATAAAATATATTGTAGCATTGTAAGTTAGTGTAACTTAGTGGGACATTTTGAAATGAGAATGAAGCACATGAACATGGATGACGACGAAGGTCCATTTATTTGTAAGAATTTTAATAGGAAAGCTTTGACTTCTCTACTAAGAAAATTACATAATTTGGCCTTGATGATTATTCAAATGTAAGGTATTTAAGTTAGTTCGGATAAGTATTAATCACTTGAATATTTTCCACTTTATACATAAATGTACCAATTAGCCTTTTCTCTATTGTGGTGTGTAAGTTGAAAAAAGCGCCCAAGGACTAACTATTGATGTATAGGTGGCAAGTGTATTAAGGAACTCTATTGTGCTATGCTCTAATTTGATATGGTGTATTTATTGAAGTGAAAATAGGAGATGATGAAGAAAAAAAAAGAGTTGCAAGTATATAGATACCATAAAGCAGCTTTAGTGATTAATTAGATGTGAAATTGTGGTCTGTTATTTTTACCATCTACTTTAAGTAAGTCTAAGAAATCACATAATTATCATGTGTTTACTTATGTGTTTCAATCTATTTTCAGTTTTTAGATTAGTATTTCTTTGTATGATTATGATTACATATTTTAAAGTCCATGACCTGCATATATTAGCACAAAAGTGGATGTTGAGGTTAAATTCAACATTAAAAGGTTGAATAATATGACCGACCATTTGATATTTGAATAGAAAAGTATTTACATGTTTTTTTTAATTTTTTCATCTAAGTTTTATTATCAATTTGAAAATACTTGTAAATTTTATATTTAACTTACTAAACGTTCTAGAGCTTTACCATTTGAAATATAATTATTTGTCCGTCTTTTTTTCATAAAAAATGTTTGTTAGTAATTGAAGTAATCAATGTACTGACTTTATGAGTAGAATTCTTTGTTTTTCTAAATGATTTAAACTTAACAAAAAAAATAATCCAATTTATATAATGGGAAATTCTACTGGAACACAAGTTTGTGACATAGTTGTTGACAAAATAAATATGAACCATTGGATTCCCTTTTGAATTCAACCCTTTGTGTAAACACATCGAGATTTGATGGTTATGGTGTGTAATGTCAGATTTTGTATCGGATTTTATGTCCGAATAGCCGCTATAGTATTAAATACACTTAATTACTAGATAGTTAGGTCTTGCTTTAGAATAGGTCAACTTATCACAACTATATGTAAGTGTCAAATACACATTGAATAAAATTGCAATGAAGGTTTAATACATATATAATCAAATACAAAAAAGGCAACTTGAAACAACTGCGCTTCAGTAATGCTTATATATAGATATATACTTAGTATTCATGGTACATGATAAATGGAACATAAGATGAACAACACGGTGTATTACACTGACCATTTTAAATTATGACAACTCTATAAAGTCATCATATCACCTTAACTGTGATTATAAATGTTAAAATATTCTAAAATAATATTATATGAATAAGGAAATCAAACTAATAGAAACAACAATAATATTAACATAATAATATGTAGACACATAATACATCCAATTTAAGACCTAGCATTCTTACAATCGTTGTACAATTGACCACTGATCGATGTCGTTACTAATCTTTTGAGCGAAAGACTCGTTAGAGAGAAAATAGGACCCGTAGTACAAAATCAGGTAACATACAGTCAAATCATTATATTATAGACTAATATTTCATAAAACTGAAATTGATATTTAGATCATATATATGTTTTGTGTAGACGAATGCAGTAGACTCCCCAGTAATCAAATTCCTCGACATATTCGATACAGAAGGTACATAGGGCATGTCATAAGGTACAGTTGATAAAATTGGAACAATTAAGATACCAACGGAGAATAGTTCTTATGCATCAGAGTCGGTATGCTGCTCAATTTGCCTTCAGGTATGACTTCTATTGAAAAATATTTTCTTGATATGTTAAGCCTAATTATTAATTGATGATTAACGAAGTATTCAATTTTTTTGCATGATTTTGAAATCAAAGAAAGAACGAGGAGTCTACTAATGTAAATATGTTTTTCATGTGCAGTGTATTGATAGCTGGCTCATCAGGCATGCTTCATGTCAATTGCGTAGGAGAGACATCTAATTTTTTCAATTTATTTTCTGTAAATTATATATACATGGGCATCAATTGTTTATACATATATAAGTGCAAATTTTATGTACACTACATATACATTTGATTGAATATCATAATGACTACAACTGCTTTGATTTGGTTATTTGGGTTGTCGATATATTAGTTTTGTAGATAATAATAATGTATGTATTTTTCTAGTTTATTTCTAATATAGAACATTTATAAACAACTGTTATTATCTTTTACCTACACATAACCATTAAATTTGACCAAAATATGAATTGTGTAATAGATCAATAAAATGATGTCACGTGGACGAATAAAATAACGCCACGTGGTCCAATAATATTGTGCAACGTAAACCAATAAAATTATGCCACGTGGCAAATTAGATAATGCCACGTGGACTAATGAAATGATGCCACATGGCCTAAGAAAAATGATGCCAATGTACTAATCAAATGATGACATGTGGACAAATAGTTGTTTGACACATGGACCAACCACAAGATGCCAAGTGGCTGCATTGATGTATGCTATGTGTATGCTACTGTGGCAACCATGTCAGAAGCCACGTACGATGACCCATCATCAAACACATCAGCCGATGGCTCATCATTTGATTCACAACTTTGTAAGGTCCACGAATTCTTTTACCTACCAGTATTAATAAGTGTAGGTAAAGACTCTTTCTCCACTAACATTTACCTACCACCGTCTACTAATTCAATATTAGTAGCTAAAACATATTTCTCACCATTAGGCTAGTTTTACCTACACTTACAATTGGTAGGTAAAGATGCCATTTTCTTGTAGTGGGCACCATGTGAGAACACAGGAAGTAGGTACGTTAACATACCCAGCTGATGGAGAAGTATGGAAGCATTTTGATAAGACATACCCTGCTTTTCTAGCGGAGAGCCGTAATGTTAGACTTGGTTTATGTATGGATGGATTTTCACCGTTCTCTCAATTTGGTTCAAAATATTCATCTTGGTCTATAATCGTTACACCTTACAATTTACCTCCGTGGATGTTTATGAAAGCTCCGTATATATTTATCACTATTGGCATCCCTGGCCCTAATGATCCGACATAAGGAATCGACATATATTTATAACCCTCGATTGAAGAGGTTAAAACATTGTGGTATGAAGGTGTTGTAACATATGAAATTTCAAAAAAAAAAGAATTTTCGTATGTTCGCTTCTCTTTGTGGACAAGCGATTTTCCTGCATTTGGAATGTTTTCGGGTTAGAGTGCGGTTGGTCATCTATCTTGTCCTTATTGCATGAAATAAACACAAGCATTTTCTTTACCACATAGGAAGAAAATTTCATGGTTTGACTTTCATTGGTGTTTTCTCTATATTAATCATCCTTTTAGAAAAGATAAAAAAAAACTTAACAAATAATAGACTTGAGACTTTGCGACCACCAATGATTTGGTCAAACGAATATATTTATGACCTTATAAAGGATTATCCAAAGATAAATGAAACTGACGAACAAATTGAAATTCAAGGTAAATCGATGTTTCATAATTAGTGCAAACAAAGTATATTTTAGGAGTTGCCTTATTGGAAAAATCTCCTAATTAGTCATAATATCGACGTGATGCACAACGAGAAATATGTATTCGATAATGTATTTAACATAGTCCTGAATGTTAAAGGAAAGACTAAAGACGATTTGAAATCAAGACGTGATATAGAGGCAATATGCAATCGTCCTGAGCTTCATATGAAGCCAATTGACACAAAAAACTCAAAGTATGCTATGAGCTAGGCAGTAACCAAGTTAAAGTACTGTTAAAGTGGGTGAAAGGATTAAGATTTCCTGATGGGATTTCCTCTAATCTGCATAGATGTATTGACTATAAGAACGGTAAACTGAGTGGGATGAAAAGTCATGATTGTCATGTAATGATGGAACATTTGTTACTCGTCGCTTTCAAAGAACTGTTACCTACACAAGTTTGGACGGTTGTAATAGAACTTAGTTTGTTTTATAAGGAGCTTTGTTCAACTACGTTAAATGTTGATCATCTACGTAAACTTGAGGAAGAATTTCCTATACTGCTCTACAAACTGGAGAAATTATTTCCTTCGAGTTTCTTTAATGTAATGGAGCATTTACCTATTCATCTTCCTTTTGAAGCACAACTTCGAGGTCCTGTGCATTATGGATGGATGTATCCGTTTGAAAAGTATTAATATTAAGTATGTGAAATTTTAGTTTAACTACATGTATTAAAATTTAATTATAATTACTCTTAACAGGTACTTAAATCATCTAAAGAAAAAAGTGAGACAAAAAGCACGAGTTGAAGGTTCGATATGCAAATCATATATCGAAGAAGAAGCTTCGTTCTTTTTCTCTCATTATTTCAGTGATCACATGAACTTATCTTTCGAAAGTGCTACGCGAAATGATGAGAGTATTGAACAAGATTATTCTGAATCAGTGTTATCTATTTTTAGATAGCAGGGACGCCCTGCTAGAAAATGTAGAAGTATGGTTAGACGACAGGATTACCATGTAGCCCACACATATGTTCTTTTTAACTGTGTAGAAGTTGAGCTATTTGTTAGGTGCTATTAAATAACACATCTAAAATTATTTACTTGAATAATACATGTGCGTATTCATTATAATGCAATATATTATCTATATATGCAGTATTTACGAATAACAGCATCCAAGCGGTGATATCAGCAAAAACTTTGCTGCTTGGTTTTCGAACCACATATATGATCTGGTAAATTGTGTGGTCGACGAAGGGTTGAAACATCTTACGATGGGATCAAGAAGAAAAGTCAAGACATATCCAATATTCTTTGCCAATGGATACAAATTCAACATCAAAGAATATGCTGATGAAAAATTAACTAACAATACTGGTGCATATGTTAAAGGTAGTGATGATCCAAATGATCACATAAATGATTTTTACGGCGTGTTAACTTAGGTTTTTGCAATTAACATATTTCACCAGACCCGTGGAAGAAGTTTATTTGTTTAGATGCAACTGGTTCAGTAATGTTCCAGGTTCTTGAATCAACATGCACCAAAAATATAATATTATTGAAATAAAGCATACATCACGTTATCATATGTACAATCCGTTTATACTAGCAAAACAAGACCTACAAGTTTATTATGCTCCTCATCCATCTATAAAAAGAGATAAAGCAGATTGGTCGGTAGTTTTTAAAACGCAGGCAAGATTTACGTT
The DNA here is from genome assembly GCA_030737815.1 of Allium fistulosum. Lineage (NCBI taxonomy): Eukaryota > Viridiplantae > Streptophyta > Magnoliopsida > Asparagales > Amaryllidaceae > Allium > Allium fistulosum. Next base: position 977,657,250 of record CM060902.1, read on the forward strand.
TGATGGAAAGAATATTCCAGACGAACAAGCGTACCAAGCGGATATCGAGGAAAACGGCGAAATTACAATAACAGATGGTCAAATTGATTTTGGACCCCTAAATGATGAATCAAATGTATTAGTAGAAGCATTTGAGAGCACAGAGGAAAGCAATATAGAGTACGAGACCGAGTCTGAATCAAAAAATGACGAGAACTATTTATTAGTATATATGTTGAAAAAAGGTAATTTATGAGAGTATTGAGGTTACACTTTTTTTGTATGTTATATGCAATTATTGATGTTAAATCTTGATATGTGTACTCATACTTGAATGATATGTTCTGTCCTAATAAAATAATATGTATATGACGGGTATTATAGATGTCTTTCTTTAGGCGGTAGAGTTCTTCGTAGTCCAGTTCCCCCTCTTCGTCTCAGAGAATGACCGCTCGCAGCAGAGGTGATGACAACGGCCCGTCACAAGAGGCGCTGCGTACGGTGGTTAGATTGCTATCGAAAGTAGAAGGCTCGTAAGTATTAATTTTACTTCAGCATTATAAATATTTTTTATGATATATTAGTCATTATTTGTCTGTATCATATTTAATGCAGTTTTAAGTTTGAGCCTTCAAATATAGTGCTCAGCATATCCAAGCAGGCATACATGAGCCTATGACTGCGTGCTGGCCGAAATGGAGTCGAATCCCAGATCATGTCCGGGAGAGCATCTACCAGGACTTCTTGGTAAGTGTAAAATTATATATCATTATATATAATCACTTTACAATTTGCTGACTAAGTATAAATGTATAACTTATATTTTTTCAACATATATACAGGGTGCGGTAGACCTACAAGAGGAGGATATTGCTTTTTGCTAGTACCACCGGAACTCCAAAGTTGCAAAGAATTACCGGGATATAATGTCTACCATCAGAAAATCCTGGAAGAAGCCAAACAGGATGGGCGTCGTTGTATGGGATGCTTGGGTCGCATGGTGGGGTAGCGATGAATTCAGGGTAAGTCTATCAGTTGTCACTTTAATTTGTTCAGTAGAGAATACATAATTTATACTTGTAAAATATAATCTTAATTTTTAATTTGCAGGCGGAGTCAGACAGGAACTCGACGAATAGGCAGAAAAATCCAATCACACACCTTGGTGGCTTGAAATCATTTCAGCATCATCGCGAGTATCTGGTAAATTGATTAATTGCAATTACGAATAGTTATTACATTTTTTGTATAAATTTGTGTGAACAACAATAATATAAATCAATTATTTCAGGAAAGAGCGTGTGAGGCTCCTGTCTCGTATATGGACGTATTTGCGCATACTCATGTCGTCAGGCGGACCGACGAGGAGGGATCGGTGGCGTATGCCTGACATGAGGATGATAAAGCATACGCCGCACATGTAAGTATATTTTAAATTATAAGTTATTAATAATGTTCATTTTAATTAATTAGTTATAATATTTACTTGCATTTAATTTTGCATTGCAGGAAAGATTTATGCAAGCACGTGCGTAAATGCTTGAGCATTCGGGACATGAGCAGTTGACCACTGATGATGAGGATGCTATCTTTGACTCCGTTATGGACCTGACACGGAGAAATAGGAGTTATGGCTACGACAATCAATCGATAATTTATAAAAATTAACTAGGTTGTAAAAATTGCTTAATTTTTATAAAAGTTACGCAATAACTTAAACATATTTTGACTTGTTTGTCTATCAAATGACTTAGGGCAATGCTGAGATTAATGAGCTTCGACAGCAGATTGCACAGCTGTAGAAGCAGGACCGCCACCGAGAAGAGCAAATGGAGCAATTGAACCAGCGTTTGACCGAGTATATGTAGCGTCATGGAGCATTCTCTTCGTATGGTGGTTCCGAAGCTGATGACGAGTCATGAGGTACGTTTTGTAATTTTTGTTTTTAAAACTTGTGTTTATATACAATGAGAGATGATGAAGTTGATTTGTAGACATTTGGTGCTTGATATTTATTTGTGAAGTTTGATGTTGGATGTATATATTGTACATTGATGTTGGATTTAGATATTGCAGTTGGAAGATGATGGATGATTTGGTTTGTATTGATTGGAATGTTTGAGTTTGAAATGGTAATGTTTGAGTTTTATATTATTATTGATATTGATATTGATTTTAGCTTTTTATATATATATATATATTGATTTTGATGTGTTGTGATATATATTGATATTGATGTGCTGTTGGGCTGCTGAAGAAGAAAAAATTACCTAGATTTCCGACGGCTTCTGATAGCTTATAGGTCGAAATATTCCGACAGCTTCTAACGGCTTCCGACAACTTCCAACGGTTTTTGGTGTGTTTTTAAGCCATGTGGACGTCAGCACCGTCGAAACTGCCATCGAAAAAGCCATCGGAGGCCGTCGCAAAGCTGTCGTCGTTTGCGTTGGAAATGGACGAAAGCCGCGTTTTATGTACCAATGGCATTCTCGACTGCTTGGAGCATACGTGTTTTAATAGTCAGTAAATAAATATTGCAGCAAGACACACCAAAAATCAAAAAGACAAAAACATAATATGAATACAACACAGAAACACACTATATTGTTAAAAAATTCAAGTCAAACAATTACAATGGATAGGAATACGGTATATGTAGAATGCTCAAGCATGCATGCACACCTAATGACATATATATATAAAGCCTAGGCAGTAGAATCAAGAAATGGGTAATCAGTGTAACCAACGACCGGATCTTGAATATAAAATGTGAACCTATCATACTTGTTCAATGAGGCGTTCAGCTCAAACCTCTTTGGTAAATCAGGATTAGCCAAGAACAGTCTTCCATAAGCAACCAAATCAGCATAACCTTCAGCCACTACTTTGTTGCCTTCTTCTCTATCATATCCTCCAGCAGCAATGAAGGTGCCATTAAAAGCCTTCCTCATCGGCAGCAACCTATGAGGAATTTGCCTCCTTCCATCCACAATTGACATACGAGGTTCCACCACATGTGCATACACTATGTTGAACTTGTTGAGCGAGTTCATCATGTACAGTCCGAGTTCTTCTGGGTTTGAATCGTAGCATTCCACGTAGTCTGCAAATGGAGACAATCTTATTCCCACCCTATCTGCTCCAATTTCACTCACTATAGAAGACACGACTTCGAGTGCAAAGCGACAGCGGTTGGCTAGGCTGCCTCCGTACTCGTCTGTTCTATCGTTTGCACTGTCTTTCATGAACTGCTCGAGGAGGTATCCGTGTGCTCCATGGATTTCCACTCCATCAAAACCTGTTCAAATCTTTTTTTAGTTTAAGTCGTGTGATCAAGAAAACTGTTTTGAGGTTTGGTTTGATAAATCGACTAAAAATACTTTGATATGGACAGAGTTGTGCTTGGTGGATTGGTATAATCAAGTGGCATGCATACTGCTTTGGATGAATATAGATATCACAAACACTATAATAAAAAGGAAAACTGTAACATTAAGTACCAGCTCTGATCGCATTTCTAGCAGCAAGCCTGAAGTCATTAACAATGTGAGGAATCTCTTCGGTTGTTAATCTCCGTGGAGGTGAATATTCTTCGACACTGCCATCGTGTTGTGTTTGCGAAGGAATTCCTTTGTCTGTGCTAGAAATTGGTGCTTGTCCGTTTGGTTGATAAACTGTGTATATATTTATTTGTAAAACAGAAACGGAATGAAATGTTGTTATTCTCATTCTAGACATCGTCATTTTAGAACGGAAAAGATGAAGAGAGTTCGACCATACTGTAATTTGAGACTCGTCCAACATTCCAGATTTGACAAAAGAAGATTCCACCCTTGTCATGAACAGCTTTGACAATTGGTTTCCATGCTTCAACTTGTTCTTCTGTCCAAATTCCTGGAGTTTCTGGATACCTAATTTATTGCAAGCAATTGCATTTTCAACATATTAATTACAATCAGCAATGCGGTTTAATGCTGGATAACAATCCACAATAAAAATAAGAAATATTTCCCCAAATTCCCAAATATCTAGCAAAAAAAGTACCCTTGAGCAGTATCAGAAACCCCGGTCGCTTCAGAAATCAGAAGCCCTCCTTTTGTTGTTCTCTGAGAGTAGTACAACGCAGCATGTGGCTGCGGCACATTTCCATATGACCTTGATCTTGTTAATGGCGCCAGTACAATTCTGCATTTATTTTTATTTTTTAGCATAAAATCCTTGTAAGGACCATCCATAAATTTGTAAAACCATAAGGCCTAATTTAATAATTGAATCCCAAATGAAAAATAATAATAGCAAATTAGATGATAACCTGTGAGATAGCTCAAATTTGCCCATTTTATACGGATTCAAAAGTGGTGTTCTTTCTGCCATTTCCGATGTTCTTTCAAGTTCTTTTTTATGATATTTGTGTGAATGCAGTATTCCATTTTCTGTGCAGAATATATACACATCGCTCTCTGCTCTACTGCGTGTTAAGTCAAAGTTTCATACGTTGTTAAAAAGGCATCATTTCTAAGGGAATATCCAAATTGCCACTCCATGATGTCAGGACTTACATATGATTGTTTTTATATAATATACTCAATAATACATATTAAGTGCTGATCACCTTTAAATTTAAATTAGTTAGTCCAATTAAACTATAATGATATAGCCATATAGGCATGTGCGTTAAGTGAGATTATAATATAATACTTTTCACCTCTCTTTTTTAAGTACATGTTAAAATTGAGCATGTTTTCGCCTACGTTTCAAAGTAACATGCCCTTGTTATAGGCAAGACTAGTTATATCTTTCACCTTTCAACGTTCACTGTTCAAATATGGTAAAATACTAATATGCAACCACTAAAATCGTCTTCAACATCACCTTGATTTAAGCCCATAATGTTAAACCCCTGCTACGATCGTTCTTCAATAGTTCAGTTATGTTCATTGATCTTTTGTAATCTTATGTTTCAAATTCGTGAATAGGAAGGTAGTTTAGAAGTTCGATCAAATCTGTAATCTTTTTTACTCATTCAGGTCGAATCCAAAATGCAATACGTTTGCAAAGCGAGAGAGTACGTGATGAAGTAATGAAACATATAGGTGGTCTAAGTGCTCAATATCTGATACGAATGAGTCCTACCGCATTCATTGAATTATGCAGTGTTCATGTGAAGGACCAAGGATTCCGACTAACTCAACGGGCCACGGCTGCAGGTTGCTAAGTTCCTCTGGATCATAGGACAAAACACAAGACATAGTGCATGTTCGATTCTTTTCCAAAGCTCTAGAGAGACTATTAGTCGCCACATTCATAAAGTTATTGGTGCAATCATAGAGTTAGGAAATAAATTTATCATACAACCAAATGGAGACCCAGTACCATCTTAGATATTACATCATACTAGATTCTACCTAATTTTTAAGGTACATCGTCAATATTCAAAATCTAAAATTTCATTATACCATGGTTTAGTAAATTGCTGTTTTTAAAAAATGTAGGATTGTGTTGGTGCAATCAATGGTACACATATCTGTGTTAAGGTACCGGTTGCAAACGTCGTTATAGATACCGTGGTAGAAAAGAATATCCAACTATCAATGTTTTGGCTGGTTGTACATATGTATTAACTGGATGGGAAGGAACTACCTCTGATTTTAGGATAATAAAGGATGCCCTAACACGACATTATCTGCTCCTTATTCCAATGTGTAAGTAAAAAATCATTTTTTTAATAAATAAATTAGCTAATCTCTTTTTGTCAAATAATGTATCCTTATGGAGAAACCATGTCCCAAAAAACGAAGAAGATTGTTTTATCGATAACCGTCTTTTTACTTGATATATATCTAATATATTAACGTGTAATTAATTACCAACTAAAAACATTTTATTCGATTATGACTAACTAATCTCTTAAATGATGTCACAGAAAGATATTTTGAAGGTGATATTTGTAGAAGATATTTTGATGAGGTGTGAGGTGGAAAGCAAACACATAGGGGGATGGGCCCGGCCACAAGAGGTAGAGGATGGTAGGTCTCCTCTTAGTAAAGTCTATTTAAACACCCTTAAGGCTTACAAAATGAGTTTGTTAATTCATTAGACAAAGAAACAGTTCTCTTCATCTTCTTCTCTTTACACTAAACACTCTCAAATCACAAAGGAACTTCTCAAAACTCAAGCTATAGGCATAACACAACATAGTGACAAGGATAAGTAACTCAAATCCTAAAGAAAAGGAGAAAACCTCCTCCCAAATCATGACCGCGTGCAATAATAGCCTTTCTAGGCTAAGGGCTTGTGCATTTGTGAAGGTAGGTTAAACTTTGGGCTTGCTTTGGTTGAGGTAGGAAGTGATAGTGAGTAGAGGCTTGTGCTTGGCTTTGGACTTGGAAAAGAGAGAGTTAACTCATCGTTTTATAGTAGATGAAGTTGTATAATATTGCTTGTATAATTATATTGATGTCATTAAATAATTAATGTTCTATATTTAGACCATACTTGCTTTTGGAAAGCAAATGATAACTATTTATGGTATATCATCACTTCTATATAACCTTCTATAACATGTGACGCGGCCTTGACATTGTGCATATGTGGTTGATTGGATGATATTTGGCTTGGACTTGAATATGGGATGGTTTCTATAGCAAAAGGCACTACAAGACACACAGTGTATTCCAACGGAGCCTTCCAACGGCCTCCAACGTCCTTGACCAACGGCTTCCAACGTCTTCCAACGTCCAGTGTTTTCTCGTAATTTATTAGTTAAAAACTGCAAGACGTTGCTAGACGTTGGAAGCAGCCGTTGGCGGCCGTTGAAGAACGTTGCAAAACAGCGAGCAAAACACAAAACCTGCTTCTTCTTCTCCCATTCGGCTGAACCCCTATTTTCCCTCAAAATTCCCAATTTTCCCCCAAAATTCCCAATTTTCCTCCAATTCCCCCCCCCCAAGCTGCTCCGACGATCAACGGCCCCTCCGACGACTCCAAGCCTCCCTCTCGTCCTCTCTAACTCCCTAATCTCTCAAGAAAAGGTATAAACCCTAATCCCCATATTTAATTAAATTTGTTAAATTAGTGTATTAAATGTTTGTATTGCCTTATTGTATGTATAATCTAGTTTATTGATGCATAATTTATGTTATTAACTTCAAGATTATATATATTTAAGTTTGTGTTAACAATAGAATAATGTGCATACAATTAGTTTTAGGTTTGTTTGGAAACGTTAGTTGTTAGTGAGCATACAATTAGTTTATGTATTTTAGAAAATTTAAAAAACGATATTTTATATTCATGAAACCCTTAGAGTGTCTTTCGGCCCCGTCTGATAAGTATTGTATATGATCGTTATGTGGATATTCATTTTTTAACAGAACAGACATCTATATTCACCGTATACAATATTTGTTGGATTTGTCCCAGTATTGGACAAGTTACAAACACAATAACGTAATTAAATCTCGTAAAACATTTCATTTTAAACGGTTCATAGAATTTCAACAGCGCTTCCTTTATGTTCCCTGTGTACACGCAAATGTATACTGTTCAGGGAACTAAAGCGAAGTGCTGCCGAAATCTTGTTGAATCGTTTAAATTGAAATGATTTACGTGATTTAATTATGTTATTGTATTTGTAATGGGGGGTAGGATGACCCATCGACAAAGTGTCAATTCACCAATAATATTGTTTTAATAAAATGTCAATTTTTTAAATTTATATCGTACTTTTTAATTATATACGTAGGTAAATGGACAATTATTTTACTGATCGAAGCTGGATGTACAAAAAAAGAAGGATCGAAAATGGAGGCTCAATAAGTGAACAGTTTAATAACGGTGTTCGCGTATTTATTGATTTCGCTTTGAGTAATAACAGAAACGACGAAGAAATCCGTTGTCCATGTACTAAATGCAAAATGTTAAAGCATTTGATACTAGAAATGGTTAGAGTTCATTTGCGTCAATACGGTTTCGTGCCGAACTATTTGGTTTGGGATCGTCATGGAGAACCGTTAGCATCTACTCATGTACAAGCCGAGGAGGCAGTGTGTACTGAAATTGATACGATGAATCTCGTAGAACATATGGTTGAAGATGCTGCACGGTCAATGTTTCCTGTTCCTCAATTAATTGATGACGATGGTAATGCTGAAGAAGAACCAAATATTGGGGCAAAAAAATAATATGATTTATTAGATGTCGCAAAGAAACCCCTTTGGGAAGGCTGCACAAGCGGAACCCAATTATCAGTAACTGCTGAATACATTGCGATGAAATCTAAATACAACTTCATAGAAGCTGGATTTACAGCCGTTGTACAAGCTGCGAAACGGCATATGCCTCCCAATAATTTAATGTGCGAAAATTATTATGAAGTAAAAAAAATGATGTCAGCTTTTGGTTTACCGTATCATAAAATAGACACATGTCTAAACGGTTGCATGCTGTTTTGGAAAGAAGATATCAACCTTAGAAATTGTAAAATATGTAATCAAGAAAGATACAAATCAAGAAAGAAAAAAGGAAAGGAAGTCCCGTATAAACGTATGCATTATTTACAATTACTCCTAGACTTCAAAGGTTATATGCATCTTCTGTAACCGCGCAAAATATAAGATGGCATAGTGTTAGAACACGGGAAGAAGGTACGTTAACACACCCAGCTGATGGGGAAGCATGGAAGCATTTTGACCACAAATATCCTGATTTTGCATCCGAGAGTCGTAATGTTCGACTTGGTTTATGTACGGATGGATTTTCACCATTTTCTCAGTTTGGTTCTAAATATTCGTCATGGCCTATAATTGTCACACCTTATAATTTACCTCCATGGATGTGTATGAAAACTCCATATATGTTTCTCACAGTTGTCGTCCCTGGTCCTAATGATCCGACACAAGGAATCGATTTTTATTTACAACCTTTGATTGAAGAATTAAAAACACTGTGGTACGAAGGAGTAGAAACATACGATATTTCCACAAAAAAAAATTTCGCATGTATGCTTCTTTGATGTGGACAATCAGCGATTTTCCTGCTTATGCAATGCTTTCAGGTTGGAGTACGGCTGGTCATCTAGCTTGTCCGTACTGCATGGAAGATACACGAGCATTTTCTTTACCTCATGGAAAGAAAATTTCATGGTTTGACTGTCATCGATGTTTTCTTCATATTAATCATCCTTTTAGAAGAGATAAGAAAAACTTTACAGCTAATAGACATGAAACTTTGAGACCACCTATGGTTTGGTCAAGCGAAGATATTTATGAACTTGTAAAGGATTATCCAAAGATACATGAAACCGGAGAACAAATTGAAATTCAAGGTAAATCATCGATTCATAACTGGTGCAAACAAAGCATATTTTGGGAGTTGCCTTATTGGAAAAATCTCCTGATTCGTCATAATATTGACGTGATGCATAATGAGAAAAATGTGTTTGATAATGTTTTTAATACAATTTTGAATGTCAAGGGGAAGACGAAAGATGATTTGAAATCAAGACGTGATATCGAAGTAATATGTAATCGTCCTGAGCTTCATATAAAGCCAAATGACACAAAAAAGCCAAAAGCTTGCTATGAGCTAGACAATAATCAAGTTAAAGTACTTTTAAAATGGGTGGAAGGACTAAGATTCCCGGATGGTATATCTTCTAATATTCGTAGATGTGTCAACTATAAGAACAATAAACTTAGCAGGATGAAAAGTCATGATTGTCATGTTATGATGGAAAATTTATTACCCGTCGCTTTTAAAGAACTGTTGCCCGTAAAAGTTTGGACTGTTGTAACAGAACTTACTCTTTTTTATAAAGAGATTTGTTCTACTACATTAAAAGTTGATCGTCTACGTAAACTTGAGGAAGGAATCCCGATATTGCTCTGCAAAATGGAAAAAGTATTTCCTCCAGGTTTTTTTAATGTTATGGAACATTTACCTATTCATCTTCCATTAGAAGCACGTCTTCAAAGGCCTGTGCAATATGGATGGATGTATCCATTTGAAATGTATTTAAATCATCTAAAAAAAAGTGAGACAGAAAGCTCGAGTTGAAGGTTCGATTTGCAAATCATACATCGAAGAAGAAGCTTCGTTTTTTTTCTCTCATTATTTTAGTGACCATGTGAACATATCATTTGAAAGTGCTACGCGTAATGATGAAGGCATTGATCAAGATGATTGTTAAACGACCTTATCAATTTTTAAAAAACAAGGTCGGCCTGCTGGTGCTTGTGTGGAAGTATGGTTGGATGATAGAGATTATCATGTTGCACACACATATGTTCTTCTCAACTGTGCTGAAGTTGCACAGTTTGTTAGGTAATTTACTTATATATATATATATATATCATCAACACGTGTGTATACACAAATATATGCACACACGTGTATCTTAATCATAATGCAACATTTGTTATTATATTGCAGTATTTACGAATCACAACATCCTAACGGTGATATCGGCAAAGAATTCGCTTCTTGGTTTTCTAAGTACGTTTTTGATACAACAAATTGTGTTGTAGACGAAGGATTGAAACATTTAGCTATGGGACCAAAAAGGATAGTGAAGACCTATCCAATATTCTTTGTCAATGGATATAAATTTAATACCAAAGAATACGGTGCCGAAAAATTAACTAACAATACTGGTGTATTTGTTAAAGGTAGTGATGATCCAAATGATCATATACATGATTTTTATGGCGTGCTAACCCAGGTTTTGCAATTGACGTATTTCACACGACCCGCGGAAGAAGTATTTTTGTTTAAATGCAACTGGTTCAGCAACGTTCCAGGTTCTAGAATCAACGTGCACCCAAAATATAATCTTATAGAAATAAAACATACTTCGCATTATTATAAATACGATCCTTTTGTACTTGCCAAACAAGCTCTTCAAGTTTATTATGCTTCTTACCCATCTCTAAGAAGAGATAAAATAGATTGGTCGGCTGTTTTTAAAACAAAGGCAAGGTTTACATTTGATGGACGGAATATTCCCGAAGAACAAGCTTACCAAGCAGATATCGAGGAAAATAGAGGAATAATAATAACCGACGATCAAACAGATTTTGGACCTCTAAACGATGAATCAAATGCATTAATTGAAGCATTTGAGAGTACAGAGGAACAAAATATAGAGTGCGAAACAGAGTCTGAATCCGAAAATGACGAGGACTGATCAACTATCTACATTTTGAGAAGGTAAATTTATATTTTTTTAATTAAACATTATCCTGTTTTCATTAAAAATGAAATGGTATGCTAATATATGATATGTATCACATCTCATTTTTACGTTACGCCATATTGTATGTTTTACATATAGTCATTTTATTTTCTGTTATAATGTTTGTTTGTAACATGTATTATATAGGTATGTCGTCACGTAGACGTACCGGTGGACATTCTTGGTCTCCCTCTTCCTCACAGAGAGGGCACGCTCGTCCGGACGGTGGTGATGGCGATGGTCCATCACAGGAGCTACGGCGTCCTGTGGTGTGGCTAAAGCCAAAAGCAGATCAAAGGTAAGTATTAAATTTCAAAATTAAATTTCATTTTCGTACAATCTATTCCGAAAATATATAGTAATCATGAAATATTAAATTGTTTTTCTCTGTTTAAACACAGTGGTTTCTCTTTGGAGCTGACTCAAGTAGTTCTATCTATATCTCGACGGGCGTACATGAGTCGTATGACCGAATGTTCGCCTAAGTGGACATTGATTCCAGATAATGTTAAAGAGACTATTTGGCAGGATTTTTTGGTATGTCACTTTAATATATTAGGAACATGTTATATCAATTCATGTTTACATTATATATAAAAGCTGTATAACTCTTATTTTGTCAAACGTGCAGGTGGAAGTGGATCTTCAGGACGCTGATATTTCAGTCGTATATCGCCACTGGTGCAGCAAAGTCGCAAAGAACTACCGGGAAACAGTAAACAGCTTAAAAATAGCGGGAAAGAAGCCTCAGTGGATGAGCGCAGCTGTGTGGGATGATTTTGTGACATGGTGGGGAAACGAGGAGTTTCAGGTAAATTTATCAAATGTTTAATTTAAATTCTTCTACGCAAATACTAACTAGAAATGTTAAACAATTTTTGTTTTTAAATTAAATTTACAGAGGCAGTCGGAGAGGAACTCAGCCAATAGGAGCAAGAACCCTGTCACACATCGTGGTGGTTCCAAGTCATTTCAGCATCACCGAGAGGACTTGGTATATTTATTAATTACGATAATAATTTAAAGATTTTAAGTTCTAAGTTGTAGATAACGTAAACATATATATATATATAATATATGTATATGGACATATTTCAGGAGAGACAACGTGGTGGTGCTTCTGTGAGTTACTGGGATGTTTTCACGCATACTCATGCGTTGAGTCAGGTCGACGAAGCAGGCACCGTTTCATACTCCTAAGATCACGATGCCAAAGCGCAGTCCGCATATGTAAGTAACATAATGACTTAACACTTATATAAGTTAATTAAAATAATGTTATCTAAATTCAACTTATTTTGCATAACAGCAAAAGTTTCAGCAAGCACGAACTTCCATTCTCGAGGGCTCTGGGCGCAACGAGTTGACCGCCGATGAGGAGGACGCTATTTTTGAGTCTGTCATGAATCCAGCGGCACATGGCAGACGCTATGGTTTTGGGAATCAATCGGTAATAACTTTAACTTAAATTTTAAAATAATTATTTTGAACCAACTATTGCACATTGTGATTGATTATAGTAAACAGGAATTACAATTATTAAACACTGATAATTTAAATTTTATTTACAAGCTAAGACGGCTCAGATTGAGTATCAAAGGGCTCAAGATAAGGAGGAGATTGCACAGCTCAGAGCCCAGGTCGCCGCGCTCGAGGAACGCAATATCTGCACCGAAGCCAAGACGGAGGAGCTGAACAGGCGTCTTACGGAGTTTATGGAGCAATACGGCCGGTTTCCGTCTTCTGGTGGTTCTGGAGGAGAGTGATTTCAGGTATGATTTGATTTGTTTTGCTATGGACATGTATATTTGGAGAGTGTGAGGATTTGATACATTATGATGTTTTGGATGTTGGTTTGGATGTGATTTTTGAGATGTTGACGTAGTAATTTGGTTATGGTTGGATGTTGATGTTTTGTTGGATGTTGATGTTGGATGTTGATGTTGGATTGGACGTTTTGTTGGATGTTGATGTTGGATGGTTCTTGTTGTTTTTATTGATTTGTATTATGTATATTGATTAGTATATATGCTTATTACTTGGATTTACTATTATGATTGATTATATGTGAGATATGTTGTTGTATATGTGCTCGAAATTGAGCTTTTATGAGATATACGATGTTGGAGGTGGCTGGAAGCATGCATTGTTGGTTCTGTTTAAAAAAAACACCCAGATTTCCAACGTCCACCAACGTCCACCAACGGCTTATTGGCACATTTATTCCAACGTCTTTCAACGTTCTCCATCGGAATTTCCAAGGTCTTCCAACGTCTCTCCAACGTCCAATTTGGTCAACATCTTCTACCACGTGGACAAATTGAACGTTGGAAGACGTTGGTATAAGCGCGTTGGCTCCGTTGGTGGACGTTGGCCGCCGTTGAAATGTATACCAACGGCTTTTCCAATGTCTACCAACGGCTTTCCAACGGCCGCCAACGGCTGGCCGCCGTTGGAATCCATTGTGTTTCTTGTAGTGAGGTCATTATAGAAATACTTTGAAATGCCTTGTGTTTGGTACTTTCTATGATATTTTGTATAGACATCTTTAAGGGTTTCTTGACATTGTTATGATATACTATGAGTATATTGCTTACTGTAAAAAAAATTGAACCTTAAATCATTTGATAGCCTGTAGAAAACAAATCAAATTGATGGACATAAAACTGGTTTTGTGGCATTGACAGGAATCTGAAACACTTTCGGGGTGTTTCAAAATTTATGACTGCTGTTATGTAAATGCTACTCTTTACTGTATGAAACTTTAAATAGTTTAAAATGACACTTAGGCAACGTATTTTCCTATAATCTTTTTAGAAGTTTTTAATACAATATATTAGAGTATTTTAAAAGTGGTTTGAAGTTTGAATTTTTTTAATAATTAATTATAAATTATTGAAGTAAGAGGGTTTAATAAATGTAAAACATGCTTTTTTAACACATGCTTTCTGAAAGTTTTTAAATAAATTACGAAGTAAATAATTTTGAGTAATATTTTAATCGAATATTTAAAACATATTTATAAGTATTTTAAATGTATTTTTATGTATAGTTTTTGAAAAATTAGTTAAGTATTTTATTGAAATATTAAAAGGTTTATATAACATTTTGTTTTTTAGATCGTTTTAAAATTTTATTATGTATATTAGCTTTATAAATAAATTAGCCTTTGTGTATGTGTATAATTTTTAAATGGTTTTCAAGTAAATATACAAGTAATAACAAAGGTGTATTATTAATAAAAAAAGGGATTAGGAGTCGCTTATGTGACTTAATCAGCCATTGTGTGTTTATTTGTTTATGTAAAGTATTTAATCCTATATTCGGCACTAAAAAATGGCAAAGTAAACTTGTTTAATCTAAGAGAGTTAAGAATGATGTTCGAGTTAGGTTTATAAGCAGCAATTCTCTAATCTATCGGTTTCACTCTTGATCGTGGGAGAGTAAGTTGAGAAGGTCGGAAACATGATGAACATGCGAAACTAGATTTCCAAACACGATCGTATTTAGGACAAGATAGTCGATTAGTCAACTATCAAACTTGACAAAATTATAATGGATTCGAAAGTTTATAAAACCTAAGCATAGGTGTTTACAAAATAACATTTAAGTTCGGACATTTATTAACTAAACGCTTAAGCCATAAACGTCTATTTGTTAAACGCTCATCGGATTTATATAAATAAACGGTCAATTATCAGGTAATTTTTTTATATGGATCGTAATTTTGCAATGCATTAATCATTGGAGTGTCCTTTGGAACCAATTTAACAATAATAATAAGTAAAACAAATAAAATATAACTTCAGGTTCCTACTTGTTGTTTTAAATGCAAAACTATCTTTATCTATAGTTTTTTGTAAATCAAGCCTATACTCCTTTAACATGACAACTGACAAATACCATCATCCGCCAATTCATTTTTCCAATGTTCAAAATGTGATTTATTTTTGTAGATTAGTCGGATTTAAGGATCACTTTCACTATTAAATCACAAATTTAATAAACTTTCTTAGTTCAATTACGACCATTGTTGGTACCTAAAAATAAATTTTTTAAAATCTTAATTTTACATAGCTGTTTTAACTGCATTTATGTAATATGCTTATTTGTGTCATTAAACGTAACAGCTTTTATGTGACTGCATTTATTTTGAATGGCCATAATCTTTATATAGTTGTTTCTAACCGCTCCAGCAAAAGGAGTTTATCACAATGTATTTTTATGACATTATGTTTTAAATGTTGTATAACAACTTTTTTTCTACGACATTTCCAAAGTAAACGTTGTGAAAACCTTGTTATTTACAACATTTTTCTACAAACGTTGTAATAATATCATTTTAACAACTTTTATTAAAAAAATATTGTTTTATGCAACTTTTTTCTAAATCTTTTAAATATAAATTCACTATAACTTTTTTCAAAAGATGTTTAATTCATAGATCTAATAATTTTTGAGGGATATTCACTATAGGGAAAGTCTGAATTAACGTCAAACTTTTTAAATATATTTAAAGCTACTTAAAATATTATAATAATTAAAAATTAGTAATTTAAATTAATAACAAACAAATAATACTTACTTAATAATTTACAAATAGTAACTTTTAATTAATAATTTATAAATGACAACTTAAATAAGTAATTAGTTATAATTTATTATAATTAATGATTATTCATAAATAGTTTATAATTACTCATTATAATCTATATTCAATAATTATTTTTTATGTTTAATAATTTACTACATTCAAGAAATTAGGCACAAGTACAAACTTTAGAAAAAGTTTAGGCTGAAGGACACCATGTTTCTTTTTTTGGCTGAAGGACAAATTTTGAAAAAGATTAGACTGAAGGACAATGCTAGTTATAACTAGCATTATATTCAGTTTTTACAGTATACAAAATTCTAGTTATAACTAGCATTATATTCAGTTTTACACTGTACAAAATGCTAGCTATATTTAGCATTGTCCTTCAGCCTAATTTTTTTCAAAGTTTGTCCTTCAGCCTAAAAATGAAACTTTTTGTCCTTCAGCCTAAGTTTTTTTCAAAGTTTGTCCTTATGCCTATTTTCCACTAATAATAATTAGTAAACTACAGTTAATATTTTTAATTACTTTTAATAATTAATAAATATATTTAATAACTAATAATTAGTATTAAATAGTTAATAATTACTTTTAATAATTAATATTTGATAATTAATTTTGAATATTTAATAATTAAATTTTAGTAAATAATAATTACTATTAGATAATTAATAATTAAATTAAATAATTACCATTAATAATTTTAAGAAATTATAATAAATAATTAATAATTACTATTAAATAATTAGGAAGTAATAATTAGTCATTAAAACAAATATTTACAATTTAATAATTAATATTTAGTAATTAATGATTAATAAGCTATCTTTAATAATTAAGAAGTAATATTTATTAGTTAGTATAATCATTATAACTGATAATTATATTTATAATTTAATATTTCAAAATTAAAATATTTAGATTTTTTAAAATAAATTTAAAATTATTCACAAAATTAAAAAAATTGAAATGTTTAAAACATTTTGAAATATAATAATTAAAATTTTATATGAATTTAAAATTTTATAAAATATTCAAAATTTTATGAAATTCAAAAATGTTATAAATTTCAAAATTTGAAAAATATGAGCATTACATTGCAAATTGTTAATTCCATATGCACCTAGAGGTTTTGTTTTGAAATTAGCTTTAATTATAATTAAGAAGTAATAAGTAATAATTAATAAAGATGAAGTGATATCGAATATTTAATAATTAATAATGACTATTGAATAATTATTATTAATAACAAATAATTAAGACTAATATTTAATATTTAATAATTAATAAGCAATATTTAATAATTAAGAAATGATATTTAAGGTTTAGTATTTAATAATTATAACTAATTATATCTAATATTTAATATTTCAAAAAAAATTATAATTTTTTAAATTAATTTTAAAAATATTCATAAAAATTAAAATCAAAATTTTGAAATTTTTCTGAAGTTCAAAAATAAAAATACATAATAATGTTTGTTGTTTCTTTCATTTTATTCATTATTAGAATTAGTAGCTATAGTTTCCCGCCCTCATTTCCTCAGTAATTTTCATTTTGTGCTTATACCACTTTTCTTGAACCCTAAATTCCAAATACCACCTATATCCCAAAATGAAATTTGGGTTTCTCAGACTAATCCCAAAACAAATCCACCACCTAAACTCACTAACTCACCACTACAATACTTCAGCCTTATTGGATTCCTTTTCTCCACATTCTCCGCATGGTTAACTTATCAAATCCTGCTACCTAAATCATAAAGCACATAGTCCAATATCATATAAAATGCTCAATAAAAAACTGACCAAAATTAGTAACGGTAACTTTGTACTTCAAGTTGTTTATCCATTTGTGACATTTATTTTTGTAGTTTTTTTTTTGGAAAAGAGAAGATATATAAAAACAAAAGGAGAAAAAACGCCTTTCTCCGGTGGCTCACACAAAAACGGCGAAGCATATGAAAGACATATACCTCCCAGACTCTTATAGAACAGATCAAAAACAAAGCCACAACAAACAGAGTCATGACTGCCAGCCCATAAAAAAAGAAAAAGAAGGCCACCAAACAAACCCAACCCGCCTTAACCCGAAGGTATAGGCCAGACCACCAATCTAAACCTCAGAGAATACAAACCGAGCAACAGCAAAGGCAGCAAACCCAGACTAAGCAGACCCCTGGGGAAGGAGCTAGCGTAGACTCGAAAAGAAAGCCAGCCACTAAGAAAGAAGTAGAGCCCCACAGTAGACTTAGAGCAGCACGGAATATCTGGGAGAGCTCCGGATAGCCAACGCTAATCGATCTACCTCATCGAGCTCCGACAAAGCCACCACCCAATGAATAAGTCCAAAGAACCTCGTGTACTGCTAGACGAGGGAGAAGAAAGCCAGAGACCCTCCAAAGAAATCCGAAAAACCAAGCCACGACACAACTGGAGAAAGGACACAAGAACCACCTCCGAAGCTGCGAAGACAAACACCAAACGCTGCCTACCAATGCGCAATCCCGAACAACGAGGAATCCGAAAACACCTGGACTAGAAAACTAGCGACCACATTAAACCAAAAAAAAGGGGGGGAGGGGGACGGGAGCAGTGGGTGAAGGCCAACGCCCGAATGACAGGATTCAACCAACTCCCTGTCCAGCGGAAGTCAGAGCACACGAAATAGACAGAAGACCCACCAATCGCCCAGAACGGGGGCTCATGGTTCCCCTGAAGGGTCTACCACGGAATGCCAGGAATACGTCATTCCGCACACGCCGAATAATGGACGGGGGATCCATAGGAGAGTTATCGAAGATTGTCTTATTCCACGCGCACCAAAGGTGCCAGTAGATAAGACAAGGAATCAAGCGGAACACGATAGAACGAAGAGATTTTCCAGAAATCCCTGCCCACCAGGAGTTCTGGAGATCTAAAGGAGATCTTGCAATACGTCGCACACCAACAAGGTTGCTGAAGTAATTCCAGCATGATCTGGCCGAGACACTACCAAAAAACAAATGGTTTAAGGATTCCGATTCCCCGTTGCCACAGCAGTGACAACGGGATACAGAGGGAATGCCGATCTTTTGTAGATTCTTGTTTAGTGGCAAACCATCGTGCAGGATTCGCCACATCAAAATAGATGCTTTGGGGGGAATACGGGAATCCCAAATGAACGAGAACACAGGGCGAATGGGACTTGGAGTTATAATCGAAGTCCAAGCTTTCAGAATGGAAAACGAAGCGCCGTCCCAGCCAGTAAATCCACCATGAGAGTCAGTTAATGGCTTCACCGACTGCATGTGCTTCCAGGTCTCGCTAGCATAGGACGGCGAACCTGTGAAATTATAGGCTGCTAGCCTACGGTACTTAGCATGAAGGAAAGATGCCCATAAAGAGTCGTTAGCACCAAACCTGTACTACAACTTACAAGCAAAAGCCGCACAAAGGTCCTTGGGATTACGGAGACCCAAACCACCTTCATTCTTGGGACGACAAACTGTTTCCCACGACACCCAATGGTGACGCCGGGCGTTGTCCTTGTTGCCCCAGAAGAAAGACGAGGCCAAAGACCGATACGTCTGGAAGAAGGAAGAGGTAGGGGTCATAGCCGCGAAAATATGAGTTCCCATCGAGTCTAAAACAGACTTGATAAGAACCAGTCTGCCAGCCTGGGAAAGAAGAGACGCATTCCAGCGTAAGATCTTACCCCTAACTTTGTCTGCCAAAGGATCAAAAAAAGCATTGAGCTTTCTACCTCGGTATAGGACAATACCCATATATGGGAAAGGGAGGGATGCTTCCTTGAAACTCGAGATAGTCTCGATCCAGGAAGCACACGAAGGAGGCAAGTCCTTCGCATGGACGAAGCTACATTTATTTTTGTAGTTGAGGATTTCTGAATAGCAGCTTTTATATCATCGTAAATAAGTACATATGACACATCCAATATCATATAAAATGTCAATTTCAACATTATTTTCAACACATTTTAAATGCCACATGTGTTTAACTTATTAAACACATTCGTACTAATTTGTAGCCTAAAATTAAATTACTAATTTTCCAACCTACATTTTCTTAAAAATTAAGAAAGATTAAGGCCCCGATTGGTTTCGTTTTGAGTTTTGAGTTTTGTGTTTTCAACATACACTACAAAATACAAACAAATGTGGGAAACCTTTTACAATTCTTAGCCATCGCGACGATTTATGGAAAATAGAGGAGATGAATTATTTTTCATCCTTTTGTTATGTCTCAAAACACAAAAAATCAAATAAACTTGTTTTTTGTTTTTTATGTTAGTTTCATTTTTCAAAATTGTGTGTTTTTCTACAATTCATAATAAATGCGCACTTTTGTTTAGACAAAAACACAAAACTAAAAATAGCAAACTAAACGGGCCCTAAACTACTTTCTTATTACTTATTGCTAAACCAAAAAAAGTCGGGTACTTTGTTTGTAGATCAAAAATAAATAAAATACAATATATACACACAAAATTATCTTCAATATTACATAACTTCCATGATAGTAAAAAGTTATATTGAAGAACCATTTTGAATTGTTTAGAATAGATGGTGGCTAATAAATTAAAATGCGCTAAGATGTCCACTGAAATTTTATCAGCCTCGAGAAGTCAATTCTATAAAATGCGCTAAGATGTCCACTGAAGTTATCTTGGACGCTAGAAAACAATGGAATAATGCAATTGTGGTCTATGTAGTAGGCCCTAAACCATACTATCCATATTTTAAAGAATATATCATCAGAGTTTGGAAACCAGTCGAGGAATTTTCGATCTTTTCTATGGAAAATGGTTTTTATGTGATTAGGTTCAATAACGAGCAAGACTGTCTAAATGTTTTGGAAGGAGGACCATACTATTATAATAAGAAATTGTTGATGATGAAGAGGTAGCATCTTGGAATGCAACTTACTAAAGAGTTACTTCATTCTATACCGATTTGGATCCGCCTCTCCAACCTGCCACTTGACTACTGGACAGAAGAAGGGATTAGTCGTATTGCTTATGTGCTCGGAACTCCTATCAAACTTGACAAGTTTACGGAAGGAATCATAAAGATTTCTTTCGCTAGAGTTCTTATTGAAATTGATAATAATTTTAATTATCCTAGTAAACTTCCTATTTTAAATGAGAAAGATGAAATAACTTGGCAAGAAGTAGTTTATGAATGGAAGCCTGTCGCGTGCTCCAATTGTTCGAGTTTTGGTCACACAGTTATTCAATGTCAATTCACTAAAGCATGGGTGCCAAAACAGAATCATAATACAGATTTAGGAAATTCAGAAATGATAATTGATCCCATTGAAATCACTCCAAATAATTGTGACATTAATGAAGTCACTAACAGTCATTTCTCTATTTTGGAAAACAAGAATCAGAAGCAGCAATTGGTTCACAATGCAACAGATCAGAACAGACAAAACAATCCAAAGCCAAATATAGACAAATCAAAACCTAATCAAATCACACAGAAAATCACTCAAACAGTTCTATCAACCAAAGATTACATGACCAACATCTCTGCTGAAGATCACAACATGTCTGATGACTTGGATATCTCGTCTACAGATAAGCATTCAGGCAACCTCAATATGAATCCAGAAAGTATACCAGTCGAATCCATCGCCATTGAAAATGCAGATATCTTAGATGGTACTCCTTCTACTAATCAGCAGACCGATTGCTTTAACTTAGATTCATCTTCCATAGCTAGACCAAAGCCAACTCGCAAATTGAGACCAGAGGAGGCTCCTTTTGAATTCAAAGCTTCTTCGAACTCTGATGTTGTGGAGAATCCTGCATGGTCAAATCTTGTTATACAGTTAAAAAATAAAGGAAAAAAATCTAAAAAAGCTAAGACCACGGGGAAAGCTACTCCTCTGGAAGAAAGTAGCACTCCTAATAATGATTGTTAATGGAGTTCCTAATTTGGAACATAAGGGGGATGAATGCCCCCTGCAAACAACTAGAAATTTTAAATATCATTAAGTCGAATAAGTTCTCCTTGATTGGAATTCTGGAAAATAAACTTTCTCTAAGCTCTATCGAACACTTCATGGATAAAATTGATAATAAGTGGAAAATGTCTCACAACATTTCTGATCAGAAAAGTCGAAATATTAAACTTTGGGATTCTTTGGTTTGGACTAATATCATTCTTCATACCACGGAACAATACATAACCAGTATCATGCATAATGCTAATGATATTAGTGTTGTGTGCACCATTGTTTATGCTCATAATGAAGAATATAATCGCAATATTTTATGGGAGGATATCATTTCGCTTTCTAAAATTGTTAATCTACCATGGATTGTGGCAGGTGACTTCAACTCTATTCTTCATTACAATGAAACAATGAATAACGGTAGTTTTAATTCTAGTGGTGATCCCTATTTCATGGATTGTATTAATTTATCAAAGCTGGTTGAACCTGCCTTTATAGGCAATTTTTTTACTTGGCGAGGAGGTAACTCTTTTTCTATACATAGTAAGATAGACAGAGTATTTTTTAATTCTCTATGGTTAGACAAATTTGATAATTTTGGTATTAATTTTGGCAATCACTCGATGAGCGATCATACCCCTATCTCAATTATGCTACAAATTCAGAATTTTAGAAAGAGGAGAATACCTTTTAAATACAAGAACTCTTGGCATACATACTCTGATTATAACACAATCATTACTAAAGCGATGGATTTCAATCTCTTTGGTAGCCCTCTGTATAAGCTGCTCTGCAAGTTAAAAAAGGTGAAAAGTAATCTGAAAAATTGGTCAAGTACAAAACCTAACATGCAACTAATGATTAATAATTTAAAAGATCATAATAACAACATATATAATCAATTAGTTAGCAACCCTATGGATGTCAATCTCCTGCAAATCTATTCTAATGGTTATGATGCGTTGCATGAAATGATGAGAAGAATTGCCATTGATAATAATCAAAAAATGAAAATCAATTGGTTAATCAAAGGGGACAGGCCTACTAATTTCTTTTACAGTAAAGTTTCAGCGCCCAAACCTTGTCGAAGAAACAATTTTTCTATCAACAGTCAAGGAATATGGACATCGGTATCAGAAAGGCTAGCCCAAGAAGCTATTACTTATTTCTCTGATTTGTTTCACTTGCCACAAGCCTCAAACCAATTTCCTTTCATTACTTGCAAGAAAGTTCTTTCTGAAAATGCAAAAACCAATTTGTGTAAACCTTTTTCGATGGAAGAAATCAAAGAGGCGACTTTTCAGATTAATGACAACAGCTCCCCTGGTCCAGATGGACTCAATTCTAAATTTTATAAAATCCATTGGAACAGCATCAAAATGGATATTTGGGAAGCTATGAATGGTATTCTTCAAACTGGAAAAATCATTCGAGAAATTAATCATACTTTCATTTGCCTTATACCAAAAATTCCAGATGCTAAGAATATAGTTGACTTTCGCCCTATCTCTCTTTGTAATGTCACATACAAAATCCTCGCCAATTTGTTATGCAACAGAATGAAAGCATATATGAATGATTTAATCTCAATTAATCATAACGCTTTCATCCCTAATAGAGCTATTTCTGAAAATTCCCTACTTGCCTATGAAATGGTCAGAAGTTTTAATAGGAAAAACTCAAGCAATTTTTGTTTGAAAATTGATTTACATAAGGCTTATGACAAGATCAATAGAGAATTTATTCATCATATGCTGATATCCATGGGCTTTCCTGTCAAAGTTGCTAATATCATATATGAATGTATATCTACCCCTTCGTTTTCTATTTTGATTGATGGTTCCCCTCATGGTTTCATTAAAAGCACAAGAGGAATAAGACAAGGGGACCCTCTCTCGCCTTACCTTTTTGCTATGGTCATGGAATTCCTCACCCTAAATTTGGACATAGCATTTATTAAAGGCAATATCAGTCCAATATATCAGGTTGAGCCGATGATTACTCACCTTCTCTATGCTGATGACATTTTAATTATGGCCAAAGCTACCATTAAAAATGCAGAAACCATTCATCATATTTTACAAGATATGAAAATTTTCTCAGGACTTGAATTAAACACTGAAAAATCCAAAATTTTCTTCAGTAAAGGTGCCAAATTTAAACAGGAGATTGCTGATCTCATTAAGTTCAAAATTGATAATCTGCCAATCATCTATTTAGGGATCCCTCTTTCTAATAACTCTTTGAAATCTAGAGACTTTGGATGGCTTATTGACAAAATTAACAAAAAGTTCAATCATTGGCAAACCAGATTTCTCAATATAGCTGGAAGAGCAGAACTTATCAAAACTGTTATCCATCCATTGTTGCTTTTCTGGCTTCAAGTCTCCTAGTTTCCTGCATCAGTTATTCAAAGGATAAATTCAATTTGCTCAAACTTTTTGTGGAAATCCAAGTCACATAATATGAATTGGAATGATGTATGCAAAACCAAGAGTGAAGGTGGAATGGGTATCAGAAACATTGAGGACCTAGCTGTAGCTACTGCAACTAAGTTATTATGGAACTACCTTAATGGAAATTCTTTGTGGGCAAAATGGATGCATAATAGATATTGCAAAAAGAATAATTTTTGGACTATCAGCATAGATAACAATGCTTCCCATACTTGGAAAACCATTATTCGTGCAAGACAATGGTGTAAAGGATACATAGACATGAAAATTGTGGATGGTGTGAATACTGACATGTGGTTTGACCCTTGGCTACAAGGCTATTCTTTAATTGACAATTATGGCTGGAACTGCATGAGAATTCACAATGGTTGTCATAAACAAGTTTCACAGCTCATTTCAAATAATAATTGGAAACAAAATTTTAATTTCATTTCCATGCAAACTCATAAAGATGTAAGGAAAATCCCCATTCATCACCACATGAATCAGGACTATTGGTGGTGGATTCCTAGCAAACAAGGGCAATTATCTTTGAAATCAGCATGGAATACTTTTAGAAACAAATATGCTGAACCTGACTGGACCAATTTTATTTGGGAAAAAGGCTGTGCATCTAAAATGTCAATATGCTCCCTTCTTGCAATTCAAAACAGATTGAATACTAAAGACAGAATTAGCAAATGGTCCCCGAATATAGATCAAAAATGTGTTTTATGTGATAACCACAATGAGGACAGAGACCATCTTATCTTTCAATGCACATATTCGAAGAGTATATTAATGGATATCCTACCCAAGCTTAATATAACAGGTCATTCCAATTTGAAATCAATTCTACTCTGACTGTTTTTAAAACAGCTCAGGCTCAAATGAAATCTTCCAATGCTAATTTATTTAGCATCATCTTTACTAATATTTTATGGAACATTTGGTGTGAACGGAATAACCGAGTTTTTAATGGAATCGAACAACCATTTGAACTAAGAATCAAGCATATTCTTCTAGACAGCAAACAACTAATTCAACAAAAGGTTCAATTTGGTGAATTAAGTTCAGAAGAGAGACTTATCTTGGTGAATCTCAACATGGTGTCGGACCTCCACGACCACTTCCGACCCCCTTGAACTGTTGCTGATTGGTGCGTGACGAGAGTTTGCAGAAGTCGCTCTTTTTCCTTACAGATGATTTCGTCAGTTGATTCATTTTCAATGGAGAACTTTGACTTCATTCTGTGATTTTGGGGCTTAGGTTTTCTTTCTCCTCCTTGATGGGTAGCATCTGAAGCTACTTCGACTTGTTGGCTTGTCTTTTGGTTTTCCTTTTGTTGTGTTGTTGCTTAATGAGTGTTTATTTCTGGTGCCAGCTGTTCGTACGGATGGTTTTGAGAGTGTGGTCTGTTTATTTTTTCTCCTCCATCTGTTTGACAGTTTGGTCCAGTAATTGATCTGTTGTATTGTTAATATATGGAATTGATATGTACTCTTTTTCCTTACAAGGTACCCATATAGGCTAGGGGATTGTAAGGTTTTAATGAGGCATATCAAGGAAATATATGTTCTTCTATTGCTCAATAAAAAGTACCTTTTATCCAAAAAAAAAAAAAAAAAAAAAAAAAATTAAAACAGCGAATGCTCTATAAGATATAAAATGCACCAGAATCAGACTGATAATTGGGGCATATGTCTTTTCAAAACCATACATTTATATTTATATTAACATGTCCAATAACAGTAATAATAACTAGCAGGTACAAAGCCAATGTAAAAACAGAAAACAAATTTACACATCAACTAACTAATCTCTTGCCAAAGACGTAGTCCATTGCAAAAGCACAATACAAAAGCGATCTAACGTACTCTTCAATGTTCCAAACTATGAACCTATAGAACAAAAGGTTTTAGTACTCATGTTAATCAGTAAAACAATATTACGCTAGTTTCTAGAAGAAAACTTGCAATTACATAAATAATATATCATTATATAGTTGGTAGGAAATAAGATTAAATCTGCAATAATTTAAACTGCACCATGACAGGATTTTTATACAAGTTTCAGCTTCATATGATAGGATATCATTAATATGTTAGGGTAAACTTCCAAAAATAAGGCAGAAACTGCAATGAAAGAAAAATCAAAGCAATACCGAATCAAAATTTGAGCAATACCAAATCAAAATAGATATAGAAAGCACAAAGATATAAAGAAACGGAAGCAGACTTAACAAGCTTACAAGATCGTGAATGGTAAGAGAATCTATTTCTAGTCTTAATTTTCATCTTGTAGTCTTCATGTTTGCTATTCTTCTTTATGTTTCCAGTAAATAATGAAATGAAATTTCTTTGAGTCATGGTCTAACATTTATGATAAACTATTAGGTAATAGCCGTAGCAAGATTTAAGATTAAATGATATTCATATTTTTTATACAGGACTGTAATATATTATTAGTCATGGCTTATCCAATCAAATTTACCTAAAGACAAAATTAAATTAAATGTTACTCACGGAGTATGCCTCGACTAGGAGGTTGCAAGCCTGTTCTAATTAGGAAGACCGCTCAAGCAACAACTAATGACCCTTGGGTACGACTAGAAAAAACACATAAAAATTCCTTGTATGCTATAGGCCTATCGAAGATGGAGCTTACAAATGCAGCTAACGAGACTGTACATGGCTCGAATTCAAGTTAATAATGAAGTACGTTAACAAATTAAATCAACTACCTAAAGCACAATTTGGAGTGGGAATTTATGCGGTTTATATAGTGTGACGCATTCTAACAACCCAGATTTTAAGTAGTGATAAATTAAAGTTAATAATAGAAATTTAATTAATTAAATTGGAATTTGTGGGATTATTAAATAAATTGGTTTTGTAGCTATTTAATAAAATGATTTAAATTGTGAAAATAAAATAATTGAATTTAAATAACATAATTAATGCTTTATAAAAATATGTGATTGGAATATGATATTAATTTGTAAAAGAAGTCATTTTGAAGTGGAAATTTGTGTTTATTTAAATTGAATAGAATTTAGTTCTATATATAAAAGAGAAAGATAAAATAATCTACACACATGATTATTTATTTTGCAAGGCCCAAGCCCAAGTATCCAAAACTAATCTTTTTCCAGAAATCTCTTTCTTTTCCTTAAGCATTTTCATGTACTCGCTTTTGTTAATCATCTTTTCCTAAAGCAAATATAACAAACCCTCATCACTTTGAAACTAAAGATCAGATTAAATAAATTGTTAAAATCACCAAACTCGTGTAAATTCAATATGACATCGATAATCACTTATGGTAATAAGGAGGTTTGGGTTCGTTAAAGGATTGTGATATTCGAACGCACCACAATGAGGTTGAATTCAGAGCTCGCGCACACATACAGGTGAGTGCTCTACTTGCAGACCTATGTTTAATCAAATAATTTATCATCTGTAAGCTGTTTTGGTTTGATGCTTGGAAATATACATGAGTGTGTATTGAATTAATGGCACGTGTGTTTGAACGAGAGGGAAGAGGTTGAAAAACGTTCGCCATAACCATAATTTGACTTAAGTTATGGCGACCACCTAGGTCTTTCGATCCACCGTGACTGGTCGACCACTAGCTGAGTGAAAAATATATATTAAAATTGTAAATAAAATTATAATAAAATTATATAAATTTAAATCTACTATATAAAAATGAACTAAAGGTATTTAGAGAAGTAATATATAATTTAATGAGATAATATGTAATTTATTTATTTAAGGATTTTGGTTAATTAAATGATAATTATAAACTTTAAAAATATGACTTGTAATTTAATTACATTCTAAATTTTCCAAAGTGAACTTCATAAGTAATAAATCGTATATAGTAGCCTATTATATATATATATATGTATATGTATGTATGTATATATATATATATATATATATATATATGTATGTATGTATACATGTTAATAATTTTAAGTTAATTAAACATTTAGTAAAATTCAAAAATGGTTATTATGGATTTCTAATGTTAATCTGCTATGTTATATTATGTTGAATGATGGAAATGATTTGTTATTTGATAGTTGGTATAATTTATATGTGTGGGTTTATGAAGTGTTATTCTATTCTAAATTTGGGAAATATAATTAATATTATTTAAAAAGTTATCAACTTATTTTAAGTGAATATTTTGGTTTTAAAAATATTTATGTAAAAGGTTATTTTACATATGCAATATCTTGAAAATAATTAATTATTACTAATAAAGATTTCAGGTATTTTAAAGTATAATTTATATATAATAAGCATAGATGAACGTATTTTATGTGTATATATATACCTGATTAATATGAGTTTTATATAATACTTTAGATTTCTATGTCATGAATGATTCACCGGTAATATGAATTTTATTGATGATTTAAGATGATACAGTGATGACATCCTGATATGATTTTGTGGTATTTAATTCTATGTGATGAGAAATTTGAATAAATGGAGTTATAATACCGTTAGGGATAGGGTACTCAGTAGTATTTCTCCAGTTATTCTTTAAACTCGTTATATAGAATATTATGTGGATAGAGTGTAATTATAAGTAGTGAGTAAATGTGTGAATATCACACAGTGGTATAGGACGCTGTTGTGATATTTATTTGATTATTCATTGTTAGTAGATTACACTAACATGATGGGAATAGTGATATGACTGTGAGGTGGTACACGTAGTAATGAGTATAGCTTCGTACTTATATTCAATGAGTATGGCTTTACGCCTTATGATGAGCATGACTTTGTGTCCATTATTATTAGTTCTATACGCCACTATTATGATGTACTCCTTTTATTTGCATTGGAGAGGACCAAACGGCTAGAATCTACCCTAGCCGCCTGATTGTGGGGTCGCACCCCAGATCTATGACACATCGTATTTATATAGCTATGTACTACCTCTATGCACGCGTTTGCCCCTGTGTCACCTAGGCCTGCAGTTTGTTACCCATAGGGCTAGAGTTAGGTCGTAATTATTAAGCCCTTGCATTGACGAACGTGTCATGATACCGTGATGGTACCTAAGACTGTAGAGACTTCGTGACTCTGGAGCTAGCTTAGTGCTATCAGTCTCCCTTCTAGTACCGACAGAGTAGTAGTTTGGCATATACTATTGATACTCGTCACTTTATTGTAGATATTGGTTAGGTAACCCACATATTGTTATATATACATGACTCAACTTAGGACTCCGGATCTATTGTGTTATCATTCCCCATTCTGATATATTCTAATAGTTTCTATATGAGAAGATGAGATTATACATATGATACATGTCCAGAGTATAATGGATTCTTGTATCTTATATTTTATCGATAGGTGGCTAATCCTATTCTGGTTATACTGAGGATGATGTTTTATTTATTGAGATTGAGAGATATTTAGGCAATGCTACGTGCTAGTCTGATTCAACTTGGTGATATCTCACTTATTGATATTTCTATATTTAGATGTAGATTTCTGGATAAGTATGATTCACCCACTTACGTTGATTATGTGATTTCTGATTGGATGTGTCTCTATACGGCTGATGACATCTTTTGATATCAGAGCCTACTGCTTTGTATGGTTTTTGAGTTATTCGTGTGATGTGATGCTTTAATAGTTATCTATGATATATTCTAATTGTATTTCATGCACACGTTTCCACACACACACACAGATGTATATATATATATATTGACATGTCATCTGATGACTTGAGTATCTTTGATAGTGTTATCATATTTTTATTCATTGTTTATACTGTGTTACCCATATTATAGATTCTTGGTTAGACATAGTTTGACATGTGTGTTATTTATTTAATACTCGGGTCAGTCCGAGGCATTTCAGGTATAGGGACCACTTGACCAACATTTGTATTTGTGGGCTTAGAGGAGATTTATATTCGGATTGTTGTATTACATTTGTATGACATTGATTCACGGTATATTATAATACCAAGTTGTATATACTAATTATTTATTGTATTGTTTTGAAATGGTTGACATTTGAGATGTTATGTATCCATACAGTCTTATATATTTAATATTATATATTATCGCTATGATTGACTCTATGTTCTCTATTATTTATTGTGTATTGCTCTGTCCTAGAGGACACATGTTTATTGTTATGTATCGGTAGTGCGTACATATAGGTGACTTGTATATTTTATGTTTTAATATGTACCAGTGTTAGTCCAAGAGAATATTTAAGTTTGTACCCCATAGAGTCTCATTCTCCGTATAATATGATAGTATTACTTAGTAGTACTCTTGGATAGTATGGGTATAGAGTCAGGGTGTTCATACACATCACATTTCACATGAATTTCTAAGATGTGGAACAACTGATTATGATTTTGAACCACATAATGCAAAATGTTACAGCCATTCGATCAGCTCTATAATGTACAATCATTCCCCTAATCGGACCACTTAGCGCTTCTATATTGCATGATAAGGACAATGTTCGAAGTAATTTTGCATGGCTATATGAGTGGTGACATGGTTTATTGTTTTTTACCTATAAATATGAGCCATATATTATTATTTTTACTTAAAAATTACAGATAAGTAATCTAACATCTAAAGAAAATATAAATTTGTTTTTATTTTAATTATTTTAATTTTTTTTGACAAGAATCATTTGCATATATTAATCATTATTTGACAAAAGCTATTATAATGGGCTTATAAACCAATAAGCACTATATAACATCATGTTTACCATCATATAGAACTAAGGTTTAAATATATGAAATCATAAAACAAATCCATGTAGACAAACCTACAGGTACATTTTTGATGGCCATGAACACATGTCATAAAACACCCCTATCAATTAAGAAATCCATTTCAGTTCTAATGCAATTCAATCATAGACAACCTCGACCTTATGAGATTTGGGTTCGATTTAATAGCTTCATTTATAGAAATTATTCACTTTAAGATTTACTTTTAATTATATTATTTTTATAGTAATTAGTTTTACCATAAACGCTTAATTTCAAATTAATTCATTACTTAGACAATTATTTCCGAAAGCAATCCCACCACCGTCCACCTTGCGATTTTTATATTCTTGATATATGTGTGTGCATGCGTGTGCACATGCATTGTAACATTTACCTTAATGCTCTGCTCATACGACATGTAATCATGTACTTTGGTTTCAAGAGAACAAAAATGCACCAACCATCCCCGTGTATTTTAAATATAGCAAGAGATTTTGATATACACATCAAATTTGCAACTTTTTAAGTCCAATTTTAGGATATAAAGAAAATAAATATGAATTGACATAAACCATAACATAGACAAGGCAAACTCATATGGCAAGTTGTAATGTACTTTAGGTTATTAACACGTTCTAGTATAATTATATTCCATGGTAAGATCACTACAAGAAAAACAGTCTTTTATAGCCGCATATAGCCACTATTAAACACAACTATAGCGGTTTGATAAACGCTGTATATCGACATGTTATAAAAAAGAATTGCACATTTATAACACAATAAAACCCGTTATAAAAGAGCATGATTTCATAGCATATATATACCGCTATAAAATGTGTAGATACAATAACGCCTATTTGCTGCTATCCTTTGACCGTAACCTCATACATTGCATTATCTTTTTATAGCACTTATGTCATATAGTTATAACGCTTTTTAGGAGCTATGCTTTATTTTACTATATATTTGATGCACCCCACTATTACATTTTAATAACAACAATCAAATTGAATCTTCTTTAAATAGATGACAATTTGAACAATGTATGAACGAAAAAAATATAATAATCAGCAAATGTAACGCATATTCATGATAACAAAATAAAGTATCAACTAACAAAAAAATAAGTTTAATACATGAGTTACCAAATTCAATACATATTCATGATAACAAAAGACAACATAGTTCAAAGTTAACGTCTACAAGTACCAAATGCATCACTAAGAACTTGAACTACTCAAAACCTTTCTTCATGCATGTCTTCGGTCATTGGTAGTACTTCTTGAAAATTCAGAACAATTTGAAAATAATTATATAAAACTGTGATGAAAATTACAGGTTATTGGTAGCACCTTCTATTATTAGATGGATGAAGATTTACATAACTTTTTTAAACATCAAATTTTTCTTAGATGGATGAAGATAATGTCTTGTTGCATGTTGCATTACAACAGCAAAACTGTAAAGTGGTTCTCTTTTTATATTGGTTTTTGTTTCATGATCATGGAATACATTCCCATGGCCAGTGCTTATTCAACTAATAGGTCTTTAAGAATATTTGAAGTCCAGTTTTAAATTATTTGTCCGTTTACATTTAAATACCACAATATAAATATATTGAAGACTAGTGGTAATTCACAATCTGAGCATTCAAACATGTGTTTTATGAGCAACCCCAAGAATTGTATGTTCTATATACAACGTGAATTGAAAATGCAGGCGGTGTAAGTAACTACTGTCAAGGATGAATTTTCTATGTGCCTGACTATGCCAAGGATTTAAGGTTATTTCCCAATGAATCTATAAATTTCCCTCAAAAATCAAAACTTTCCATCGTCATCATGGAGCAAGCACCTAAGAACAAAAACTTATAGTTAATTTATTATTATTGTTATTATAAACTTAGTTAATTTTTATAAAACTTAGCTAACTTGGTTAATACTTTATTATTATTCTAAACTAGTTAATTGTTATGAAACTTGGTTAATTTTTATAAACATGATTTGTATATTGTTATTATTATTATTATTATCATGACTGCCATTGTCATCATTGTTGTTATTAGTATTATATTATTATAAACTTAATTAATTTTAATAAACTAAGTTAATTTATTATTTTTATTATTATATAAATAAATAAATTTAGTTATTTTTTTAATAAATTTAGTTAATTTAGTAAGTAATTTGTTATGAGTATTAATACTATTATTGTTATTATTTTAAACATTGTTAATTTTTATAAAACTAGGTTAATTTATTGTTATTGTTGTTATTATGATTGTCGTTATTGTTAATATTGTTATAATAAACATTAATTTGTATAAAAATTAGTTGAATTATTATTATTATTATTATCAACTTATTTAATTTTTGTAAGCTTATTTAATTTTTATATAATTTAACAAACAAAGTTAATTTTTATAATTTTAGTTAATTTATTGTTATTGTTATTGTCATACAAATATAGTTAACTTTTATAAAATTTAGTTAACTTGGTTAATATTTTGTAAGTTGTTATTATTTTTATTATTGTTCAAAATTTAGTTAATTGTTATCAAACTTAATTAAATTTTAAAACTTAATTATGTTATTATTTTTATTATCAACTTAGTTAATTTTTATATATTATGATTATCGGTGTTGTTATTGTCATTGTTATTATTATTATTATTATAAACTTAATTAATTTTTATAAACTTAGTTAATTTATTATTATTATTATTATTATATAAATTTGTTATTTTTTTATGAAACTTAGTTAACTTGGTTAATATTTTATCATTGTCATTATTATTACTATTATTATTATTATTATTATTATAGACTTAGGTAATTTATTATTATTATTATATAAAACTTGGTTAATTTATTATTTTGATTTTGACTATTATTATATATATTTAGTTAATTTTTATAAAATTTATTTAACTTGGTTAATATTTTATAATTTACTACTACTACTACTATTATACACTTAGTTAGTTTTTATAATAAACTTAGTTAATTTTCATAAACTTTGTTAATATTTTATTGTTATTATTATAAACTTATTTAATTTTAATAAATGTTACTTAACAAACAAGGATAGTAACATCTTCCCAAATCAAATTCATTTTATAGTAGCAATTGATTATACTATGCATTGTAATAGTAGAAAGTAAAAAATTAAATAATAATACCTCATTTGATTCCATATCCTATAAATCATCAGTTGCAAGAATGAAGTACTCAAGTGATCCATCAACCACCTCCTCCTGCATTAGCAGAATAAAAGTTCTTTACTAATAGAAATTACTCGTTAATAAGCAGAATATGCACTTCGATTGCAAAAATGTGCACAGTTGAATAAGCATTTAGTGTCTTCTATTTGACAAATACGATTTCGAAAGAAAAGCAAACCATCGCATGACATAAACTTGTTAGTTTTCTTAATTAATTACTTGTAGGTCTAGATTCATTATAACAATTGGATTGCAAAGTGTTGGTATATGCAGACCTCCGGCAATATATTCTCGAACCAGGCATGAAAACCTCATACAAATGATGTATAAAAGTTGACAGCTGCAATATAGTAACAGAAATAAATATTGCTCTAGTTACAAAATACGAACATTTTATTGATGTTGTAGGAAACAATCATTAATCTATATGTAGAAAAATTAGCGATTAAAAGCACCATATATAGTTTGCATATACGACGTCCTATGAAAAAAAATGGGGAGTTTCCCGCTTCCTCTTTACATCTCAAATTACTCGTTGAAATTTTGTTTATCATCACATGGTTGTCTCGAAATAACTTATACAATTAAAATGACAGAAAAAGGAATATAAAATGCTTCATTCTTGCAATTGTTTTTTAGTTCTATTTGTAATTGCCTTTGCCATTCAAAGTAAGCAGCCAAACTGAATGTGTTTGACTCAAAAGTAGATACAACTTATATGTTAAGTAATACTTTAGCTGTTTAGAGGAAATACATTACAAGAATTTATTAGTTTCATAATTGGGTGCAACCTATGGTATTACTATTACAACAATGGTTTAATTTTGCATACCATTAACAGACTTCTATGTATCAACTATCATTATCAATAAACAAAGCATTTATAAACAATATGAATTTTCAACATGGTATCATTCTAAGGAGCATACACACACACACACATATACATACATACATATATATTTATTTATTTATATGAGACAGAAATCAAGTTATCTTTTAGTTAACCCGGTTAAGCTAATTATATGAGCATGAAGCTGATTATACACATACATCATGTAATGCATCATGTATCTATTTTAGAGCATGAGTTGAATTTAACATGCACTTGTGTATATAAGCACTTCAATTTTTTTTATGATAATTGTACATCATTTCAAAGGTAAACAAAGAAAAAAATTAACGAAGTGGCCTACCTTCTCTACCGATTTCTTCCCCAGCCGAATTTTCTCAAGTTTCGCCTGCTATTTGCTCACCCAGCCCCTTAGCTCCCCATCGCCTGCCAGCATACGAGCTATTGTATGCATGGCATCCACCTCCTTTAACCACGCCCTTCCTCCTCCTTCCCCTAACCCCCACCTTGCACCCCTGACCATCCTCCTGGCTTTCCGCCTGTGATGCCGACTGCCACTCAAAATGTTGATAACGATGGTTTTGTTCAAGTCAGATCTAGAAGATGGAAGCGACAAAACTATGTGCCTAAATATAATCTAATTCCACACCAAAATTCCAAAAACAACTAGAGTAAGAGCTCTTGTCCTATGCCTCAACAGAATTTAAATCACAATTCCGGTCCTAACAACAAAGATCCTAATTGCCCCAACCTGTCCGATATTAGAAGTACCGCTAACAAATGGAATTTTTCGACCTCCTCGAGTCGAGCATGGAATGAAGTTGTCAAGGGTAACAATGTTCCATTTTCCATTCCGCTAAAATTTTACTCTCGTGAATTCAATTCGTTGAAATGTGCTAAAATTTCGGTAGAAGTTGTTCAGGATGCTAAAAAACAAGGGAACAATGCTATAGTGACATACGTAGTTGGTCCTAAACCATATTATCCTTATTTCAAGGATTATATTATGTGAGTCTGGAAACCTGAGGGTGAATTTTCTATTTTCTCTAAGGAGAACAGTTTCTACGTTATCAAATTTAATAGTAAAAAAGATTGCGAAAGAGTCTTGGAAGGTAGTCCATACTACTATAACAAAAGGCTGATGATGATGAAAAGGTGGACTCTTAGTATGCAACTTAATAAAGAATTGCTCAACACCATTCCGATTTGGGTTCGCTTTCCCAATTTGCCTCTTGACTATTGGACTGAAGAAGAGATCAGTTGTATTGCTTCGGTCCTTGGTTCCCCAGTTAAACTGGATAAATTCACTAAAGGTATTATAAAATATCATATGCTAGAGTCCTAATCGAGATTAATAATACCTTTGACTTTCCGAGTAGAATTCCTATTATATCTTAAAAGGAAGAAATCATATGGGAAGAAGTATCTTATGAATGGAGACCGTCTATTTGTTCGAATTGTACTAGCTTTGGACATAACGAAATCAATGTCAATTTCAGAAAATTTGGAGACCCAAACCCACCCAACATAGTCAATCGATAGATAGCTCAAAGATGAATATTGACTCTAACAATCATAATGATCAAAAAGTCATGGAATCCTCCACTCACGAGGACAAATACAAGAATTCAAATAAATCAAAACAGAAAATCCATCAAAACTATGATATATCGGATAAAGACAATTTTATGATGACAGATCAATAGAATAATTCAGTTCATAATGCCCAGTCAGAACCAATAGGTCCAACTATTCATACAACGTTA
The DNA here is from genome assembly GCA_030737815.1 of Allium fistulosum. Classification (NCBI taxonomy): domain Eukaryota; kingdom Viridiplantae; phylum Streptophyta; class Magnoliopsida; order Asparagales; family Amaryllidaceae; genus Allium; species Allium fistulosum. The sequence continues at coordinate 977,694,079 of CM060902.1, forward strand.
AAATAGAATTCTCAAGCCACAAAATGTATTCTAGAAAATTAAAATGGAAATTTAAATAACATTATAAATAGTAGTGCAAATGGTGTGCAAGTAATGGAGCCTCCTGAACCTCTCCCCTGCTCAACAGATGAAGATCTTAGCTCTGAACCAATATCTCCCACTAGACCCAGATCAACTCGTAAGATCAGGCCAGATGAACCACTGTTCGAATTCAAAGCCACCACATCTTTGGATATTGTGGAGAATCCTGCATGGAATATGTTGGTGAATCAGTTAAAGGGTAAAAGCAAAAAATCAAAAAAAGCTAAGTTACCAGGGACTGCTGCTTCCCCTTCTGAAAGTAGCAACCCCAAAAACATTTCATAATGCAGTTCCTATTTTGGAACATTAGGGGCCTAAATGCCCCTTCTAAGCAGTTGGAATTGTTAAATCTTCTTAATAATAGACAGTTTTCCTTCCTTGGCATTTTAGAAAATAAATTAACTACTAAAACTATAGTCAAACTGATGAATAAGGTAAGTAATATCTGGAAATTCTACCATAATATCTCAAATGACCTCAAGTGTAGAATCCTTATCATTTGGGACTCCTTACTGTGGTCAAACATCATGCTACACTCAAATGACCAATTTATCTCTTGTATACTACATAATATGAATGGCCTCGGTATTCTTTGCACCACTGTATATGATTTCAATGACGAAAATAAGAGAATGGGCCTATGGAATTGTATTTCTGAACAGTCAATTTTTTTGATCTCCCTTGGATTATTGCAGGAGATTTCAATTCTATTCTATCATCTAGAGATAGAATTAAAAATGGCACTTTTAACTCTATGGGTGATCAATTTTTCTTTAACTGTATAAATTCTGCTAAGCTCATAGAACCACACTTTATTGGGAATTTCTTTACGTGGAGAGGACTTAATTTCTCTATACATAGTAAAATAGATAGGGTTTTGTGAATTATCTATGGATGGACAGATTTCCTCATTTTGGTATCAATTTTGGTGATCACTCTCTGAGTGATCACACTCCCATTTTGATCAAAATTCTATCTCATAATAAGGAGAGGAACAAATTACCTTTCAAATATAATAATTCTTGGCCTCCCCATGTTGATTACTACCCTTCTCTGCAAGAAATACTGCTGCAAGATGTGCCTGGTAGCCCCCTGTACAGCCTCTTGTGCAAAATTAAAGCTGTAAAAGCTGCTTTAAAGACCTGGAGCAAAAATAAAATCAATAGACAGAAAGTGATTGCTCAATTAGAAAAGGAAGCCAATGATTTATATCAACTACTGGTCAATAATCCTATAGATAAATGTCTGATTGATCAATATTAAGCCAAATATGAGCAGATACATAACGTGATGAAACTTTTAGCTGCTGAAATTGATCAAAGAATGAAATCTAATTGGTTGCTTAAGGGGGATAAACCTACAAGTTTCTTTTACAGTAAAATTACTAAACCTCTACCCAAACGAAGGAGTAATATTATTCTTAATTCAGATGGTTCTTGGACTTCAGCATTAGATAAACTTGCAAGAGAAGCAATTAATTACTTTTCAACTATTTTTAATTCATCACAGGCTGTAAACAAATTTCCAAACATCATTTGCAAGAAAATCCTATCTGAGCAGGCAAAAACAAATTTATGCAGACCATTTCAGCTAGAGGAAGTTAAAACTGTGGTATACTAGACCAATGACAACTGCACACCAGGGCCTGGTGGCATAAATTCAAAATTCTACAAGGTGCACTGGGATCAAATCAATACTGTTATACTTAATGCCATGAATGGTATTTTGCAGTCAGGTAAAATTATTAAAGAAATCAACCATACTTTTATATGCCTCATTCCAAAAAAGCCTGAAGCAGTTGATATGGTAGATTTTAGACCAATCTCACTTTGCAATGTCTCATATAAAATCCTAGCCAATCTCCTTTGTAATAGAATGAAAGATTATATGAACAATCTTATTTCATATAATCAAAATGCATTTATCCTTGGGAGAACTATTAATGAAAACTCCTTGTTAGCTTATGAAATGTTTAGAGGATTCAATAGGAAGAATTCTAATAATTTCTCTCTGAAAATTGACTTACACAAAGCTTATGATAAAATTAATCGTAAGTTTATTCATCACATGTTGATTTCTATGGGTTTCCCTTTAACATTTGCTGATCTTATTTACGAATGTATTTCTACTCCTTCGTTCTTGGTATTAGTTGATGGAACCCCCTTTGGCTATATAGAGAGTTCGAGAGGACTACGACAAGGTGACCCTCTCTCTCCATATTTATTTTGCATAGCAATGGAATTCCTCTCTATTAGTTTGGATTTGGAATATATAAAAGGCAATATTACCCCCATATACAACATTGAGCCTATGATCACCCACCTACTGTATGTGGATGATATCTTAATTTTGACTAAGGCTACCATTGAAAATGCAAGGAGCATTAAACAGGCGTTTCATATGTTGAATGTGATAACTGGCCTGAATTTAAATGAAAATAAATCTACTTTTTTTTCCAGTAAGGGAGCTGTTCTTAAACAGCAAATTGCTGATTTATTAGAAATCAATGTTGGTCAACTCCCTGTTGTTCATTTAGGCATTCCATTATCAAACAATAAACTTAAAGAAAGGGATTTTGGGTGTTTAATAGACAAAATTAACGATAAATTCAATCACTAGGACAGAAGATTACTCAACATAAGTGGTAGAGTTGAGCTAGTAAAAACTATGATCTTTCCCATTATTCAATTCTGGATACAATTTTCCCCTTTCCCTGCTGCAGTCACAAATAGAATCAATTCTATATGTGCTAATTTTGTATGGAAGTCTAAATCTCACAAAATGTGTTGGGAAGATGTTTGTAAAACTAAAAGAGAGGGTGGTTTTGGTATTAGGAAAATTGCAGATATTGGAAAAGCTGTTTCTATCAAACTGATTTGGAAATTTATTCAGGGGGACTCTTTATGGTCTAAGTGGATGTACAAAAAATATTGCAATAATAAGAATTTTTGGACAACTGAAATAGATAATAATGCTTCCGCTACATGGAAATGTTTGCTGCATGCTAGATTATGGTGCAGAGGGCTAATTGAAAGAAAAATTGTTAATGGCAATGATACTAATGTTTGGTGTGATCCATGGCTCAATGGATACTCTCTGGTTGACATTTTGGGGTGGGATTTTATGTTTGCCTCTAATAGACATAACAAAAAAGTTTCTTCTCTAATAACAAGACATAATTGGAAAAATCAACTTGATGGAGTTCCTATTCAAATGTATCAAACAATTCACAACATCAAAATTCTCAATCATGTGCAACAAGACCATTGGTCTTGGATTCCTAACAATAATGGTCAGTTTACTCTTAATTCAGCATGGAATCAAATTAGAGACAAACATGCAGAAATAAACCGGACAAGCATAGTTTGGGATAAATTATGTGCTCCTAAAATGTCCATTTGCACTATCCTGGCCAGATTAAATAAACTGAACACCAAAGATAGGATAAGCAGATGGGGTATTAATCTATCTTGTGTACTGTGTCATAACCACAATGAAGATCGAGACCATTTATTTTTCAAATGCAGTTATTCGAGACAGTTGCTTGATGAATATATGAATAAACTTAAAATCAATATCGGCAATTCCTACGACATCAGTCAAATTATGGAATTATTGTGTTAAAATATGAATAGCAATTTAATTCATAATCATCTGATTAATATAGCCTTCAATTCACTGATTTTGCATATATGGTGTGAGAGGAACAATCGAATTTTTCAGAATATTGAAATGCCGACTCAAGTCAGGAAATTGCTAATTACTTAAGACTGTAAACAACTTATTCAACAGAAATCAGATTTTACTTCGAAAAGTAAGGACTTAGATCTTATCTTGGCTGATTTCGGGGTTGTTACTGATTCTAACTCGATTCATTGTCCTCTGTGAGTTTAGAATAGCTGACAAGCTCCTAGTAGTGGTTCGTAGCTCTACCACCTCCGGAGTTAACTTGCAGAGCCGAAGTTGCCAATTTGAGCGACGATTTTTTTATTTCAGATTTGATTTTGGGGAGAGACTTTTGTTTTCTCTCTGTGGACGTTTTGAATTAATTGAACTGAGTTCGAAGAGGTTTTCACTTATTGCTCTGTCCTAGCTCAGTACATATGGATTTTCTTTAGCTTTGTATTTTGTTTTGGTTTTTCTTTCCTTTTGTTTTGGTTTTATTTTTTTGTATTTTATTTCTTTGCCCCAAGCGTGTTCGTATAGATGGTTTTGAGTGCATTTACTCTTTGATTACTCCTCCATCTATTTGACAACTTGGTTTGGGCGTTTTGTTTTGTTTCTTCATGATGTACTTTTAATATATGGACATGGTATGTACTCTTTTTCCTTGCAAGGTACCCATTTAGGTTAGTGTGGTTGCAAGGTTTTAATGAGGCATATTATTAAAGTATATGTCCTCCTGTTTTGTTAATGAAGAACCTTTGTCCAAAAAAAGAAGTAACGAAGTTTCTATTAGTTCTTTTCTTACTACTTAAGAGAGCACACAAAAGGTCAAATTAGCCAACTTAGGACTTGCATATGTATATGGTACTCGTTCTATAACGCAGCTAATAAACTTAATTTAATGCAGAAAATAAAAAAAGTTTCTGGAGAATCCTACTACATCGAAACTGAATGCAAGTAAGGTAGATGTAACTAACAAAGAAAACAAGACACTTATCGAACTGAGAAAGCAATAACATGTTTTTTTCCTTGAAAAACTTTTAAGCTACCATTGATCGATCGTGACATACATCCCATTCCTTTTATCAGACATAAAAAGAAAATACATAATTCCACATAGAAGGAAGCGAAACAGGGTTCTTACAGCCAAGAAACAATTAGATAGAAAGAAAAAAGCTACTCACTCAATAAGAGCCATCTCCTCCATTTCAGAAACTTCATTCACCCTAAGATCACAAAACATTGGTCATAATAAAAAATAAATAAAAGAAAAATCAGTCAAGAAAAGTATTGAAAAGTCAATTAAATCACATATTAGCTTGCTGTTAGCTTTATTCCACCACACGATAAAATTATCATGTTACAAATTTACATGTTTTTTTAATTAAGTCATAGAAACAGAAATCTGCAAATTATGCATTTAGTGTACTGTGGAACCTTTTTTTACGGAATGAGTACTGATTGCTACATCAAATGCACTTTTATGGGAAAAGATCTAAGGTAAATAACAACAAAGGAACAATTATATTCAATCTTTAACAAAAAATAATCACATGAAATACTGAAAATACCCTCTTTTAAAGTCAATTCTTCCTGTGCCATCATCAAGCATAAAAGAAACATCAGTAACCCTTTGTGCTTTATTTATTACAATCCCTATCATTTTGAGTCAGTCATTATCTTTACAGGTTAAGGTTGATATGGACCTTTAAAGATTCTATTACCAGTTGAAATTTCGCAGTATATGCATTGCCTGGAAACAATGGCATTAAAAACTGCAGCAGTATCATATAAATATGTCGACATAATTCAATAAGTACAAATTTAATCCTTAGTTTATTACTAAAGCCATTGTTGACATTGTTTTTCATATGACCATTCTATCCATCTCTAGGTTGTAACAATCAAGCTTTGGTGATGATAATGATGAAAAGGGAATGTTGTTCTACAGTAGAATTGAAAGAAACTCAAAGTAGCCATAGTTCATCAGAATCAGTCGTACCATCATCAGAGGCGGTGCTGGGGAATATCATGCAGCTGTCAGAGATTTAGGAAGATCAAAATATGGTTTGAGGAAGGGAATTAATTGAGTGTTCATATGTGTGCACGTGCACACTTGTTCTTAGCAGGTCAAGGGTCTTATTCAAAACTGGGTTAACTGAGTCGCTTTGTATAATAGTGTGTGTTGGCTTGTGAGATATATGGGCCAGTTTGGGTCAAGACTGGGTTATTTTCCATTATTTTGTGGGTACTGGCATTGTTACTGTGTATATAAATAGTAATACTGGCATTGTTGTAAGATGTGAAGAAAATTAAGCAATAAACTCTTTTTCATTTTGTTACTGTGTTGTGAATTACTGCTCTTCATCATCTCAGTTTGTACTTCTACCCAGTTCATTCATTTTTCTTTCAATTTAGCATTTCGTTTTAATCCATCTGTTGTTTTCTTTTAATCTTGGATAGTTACTGTTCCTTCTGTTCAGTTTGTATATCAGTATCATTCAGTTTCTTTGTTCTTGATTTCAATTTCTTTTTTCTTGTTCTTATTTCAGTTTATCTCTTGCAAAGTTACATCATAGTTCTTAAATCAGCACTTATAGTTCATATCAATTCTTCATTTCAGTTGTTTTACCATTCATGTTATCAATTCTGTAGGCTCAGTTTTGTTTCAGATTCGAGAACCTTCTATTGTTAATTTTTCCAAACAAAAAATTGTTCAAACTTATTAGTAAATAACAAGTTCCCATCTTCTTCGAGAAAAATCTGCATATTCCCGATCCTATCTTCGAGTCATAGTGATTTTCTTGATTTTCTTGTTTCTTTTTCTCTAAGTCACAAGTATATCTGTGCACGTGCACGCTAGCCTTCCTCCAACTGATTATCTTCATTCCAGATCTATTCTCTCATCCACCATGGCCAATATCTCAAATCAACCTGAGCCTTCCAATTTGGTATCAGAGCCACTCCCTGAGATGAACCCTAATTCTAACCCTCAGAACGATCCTATTAACCCCGAAATTCAGGGCCAAGAAATACCCCGAGATCAAGAATCAGATCAGCAGTGGCAATTACAACACGAACACAACAATAAAACTGATGCGCTTCTGAATAACCTAATGCAAAAAATTGAAGGATTTGGTAATGTTTTGAATGCTTTTGTGCGGCAACCACCTCGAGAGCAGACCTCAACTTCAATACCACCTCCTCTACCTCCATTTGCTGCCCCACCTCTGATGAACAATAACCCCACACCCATCAATTCCAGTTACATTCCACCGCCGCATCAACCACCAGAACCATACCCAAATTATCACTATATTCCCCAAACCAGAAACATGGCTCCTCCCACCAGACTTCCAAGAAACCCCCATTTTCCTCCAAGAAATACTCAGCCACCAATAAATCCTCTCCTACAACCACAAGAACCACCACATCAACCAAGAAACTATTACCCCAATTATCCGACTAATGAATTTCACCCACCAGCTTACCATCATCCCATCCCTACCATGAAATTGGATTTCCCTATATTCACTGGAGACGAGGTTGTTACTGATTGGTTGAGACAAGTGGAGCAGTACTTTCGATTCCATCATACTGACATGAATCAATGGGTCGAGATTACTTCATTTTCGTTAAGGAAAGAGGCTTTACAGTGGTACCACTGGTATACTAATACCATAGAAAACTGGGAGTTATGGCCTGTGTTTAGAGAAGAAGTCTTGGTTAGATTCAATACAGAGGAGATGGAGCGACCATATGAGACATTATCCAAATTAAAACAGTACACCACTGTCAGAGCTTACTTGAGTAGGTTTGAGCAGTTGCAGGCTGTGATTGACACACTACCCTCTAAGTTCTTGTTAGATCGTTTCATTGGTGGATTGAAAGAAGAGATTCGATATGATGTACTGACCTCCAGGCACCATGATTTTAGAGAAGCTGTATCTTTAGCCAAGATGTTTGAATGTAAATATATGCAAGTAAAGAAAAGCTCCAAAAACAGTAACCCCCCATTGACAAAAACTACCCAGACTGCTTCTACTCAATCCATTAACCCCATTTCAGATCATCAACCCACTTCAAATCCTAAATCCAAAGGTCTAACTCCTGCTGAGATTGTTGATATGAGAAGGCAAGGATTATGTTATGGTTGTAAACAGAAGTGGCATAAAGACCATAAATGTCCTACTCCCCGAGTGTATGTGTTAGAGGGAATGATGACACTCAAAGATGAGGATGCAAACATTAATGTGACAGAAGAGATTGATGAGGTAGAAGAAGAAACTGCAGTGGAAGAGGCTCTTTCTATAACACTTCAAGCAATGTGTGGCATTCCAGCATTATCCACTATCAAAGTTCAAGGAGTTATTAATAAGAAACCAGTGCAAATTTTAATTGACTCGGGGTCAACACACAGCTTCATCAATGAGGAACTAGCAAGGAAACTTAAACTAAAAATTGATGAATCCAAAGTATATGAAGTGACAGTAGCTAATGGAGAGAAGTTGAATGGATCAGGGGTTTGTAAAGATGTATTGTTGAAATGCCAAGGGTGTAAGATGCTAGTTGAATTGCTTCTTTTACCTTTAGAGGGCTGTCAAATAGTGCTTGGTGCTCAGTGGATGAGGGGTTTGGGTGAAGTCACCTTGAATTTGGAACATTTGCAGGTGAAGTTTCAGTATAACAACAAATTGTATGTATGGCAAGGCCTCAAACCTGAAGATGTGAAAATGATTGATAGAAAGACTATGGATAAGGAGAGTTCCCATTCCCAAACTACCATGTTATTATGCCTTCACATGTTACCTACCCATGAGTCTGTTCCCAATCTCCCTCCGGCCATTGTTGAACTCCTCCATAAGTTTCCTATGATCACCACTGACCAACCACCTTTTCCACCTCAAAGAACCCATGATCACAAAATCCCACTTCAGCCTAACACCAAACCCATTTGTATGAAACCATACAGACACTCATATCACTTAAAAAATGAATTGGAGAAGATTATAGAAGAGATGTTGGATACTGGACTTATCAGGCCTAGCAATAGTTCTTACTCATCCCCAGTTGTGATGGTTAAAAAGAAAGATGGCACTTGGAGGCTATGCATTGATTACAGAAGCTTGAATTCTCATACCCTTAAAGATAAATTTCCTATTCCTTTGATTGATGATCTCTTTGACGAACTACAGGGCTCTAACTGGTTTTCCAAGCTTGACTTAAGGTCAGGCTATCATCAGATACGCATGGATGATTCAGATATTCACAAGACCGCTTTCAGAACACATCATGGCCATTATGAATTTCTGGTGATGCCTTTTGGTTTAGTTAATGCTCCTTCTACATTTCAATCTTTGATGAATGATATTTTTAAATCATATTTGAGGAAGTTTATATTGGTGTTTTTGATGATATATTAGTATATAGTCAGACTTGGTTTGACCATCTGCAACATCTTGAACAAACTTTCCAAGTCTTGCAGAAGAATAGCTTAGTAGTGAAGTTATCCAAGTGCAGTTTTGCTAAAGACACTCTGGAGTATTTGGGGCATGTGATTTCTTCACAAGGCTTAGCTGTTGACCCTACGAAAATTCAAGCTATATTAGATTGGCCCCTACCTAAGACATTAAAAGCACTGAGAGGGTTTCTAGGACTCAGTGGATATTACAGGAAGTTTATACAAAACTATGGGATAATAGCTAGACCTATGACAGAGATGTTGAAGAAAAATTCATTTCAATGGGATGAAACGTCTAAACAGTCCTTTGAGCAGTTGAAGCAATGTCTGGTTAATCCACCTATCCTAGCTATGCGTAATTTTAATCTACCATTTGTTTTGGAATGTGATGCTAGTGGGTATGGAGTGGGTGCTGTGTTATCTCAGAAAAACAGACCTATTGCTTATTTGAGTAAGGCTTTGCATGGGAGAAACTTATCTCTATCCACTTATGAAAGGGAGTTGCTAGCTATAAATATGGCCACAAAAAAATGGAGTCAATATTTGTTAGGAAGGCAGTTTGTAATCAAGACAGACCACCATAGCCTTAAGTATCTTTTGACACAAAAGCTGCACACTGGGTTGCAACACAAATGGTTAGCCAAGCTACATGGCTTTGATTACATAGTAGAGTACCGTAGTGGAAAGGAGAATACAGTGGCAGATGCATTGTCTAGAAGAGATGAAATGGTTGGGGAGCCTGGTCAAAAAAATGAACTACACTTGCAGGCTATAACCATAGTACAAGCTTCCTGGTTTCAAGAGATGAAAAAGACTTTACACTCTTCAACATGGTACAAGCAACAGTTGCAACATCTACAAAATCAGACCCCACCCAACATTAAAAATAAAGTAGTGGATGAAGTAATATTTCACAAAGGCAAACTATTGATAGATCATAACATAAAGGAATTACTACTGCCACTGATAAAAGAACATCATTCAACTCCTCTGGGAGGACATTCTGGCATCAAGGCTACCCTTAAAAAAATTAAACAAGTTTTTTATTGGAAGAAAATGAAAAGAGATGTCGAAGCCTTTGTCAAAACTTGCAACGAGTGTCAGAGAAACAAAGGAGAAAATATATTAATTCCTGGTCTTCTACAACCTTTACCTATTCCAGAAAGAATTTGGGTTGACATATCCATGGATTTTATCACTTGCTTGCCAAAGAGTTACAGGTACACAGTCATATTTGTAATGGTTGATAGGTTGAGTAAGTATGCTCATTTTTTCCCTTTGAGTCACCCCTTCACGGCCAAAGAAGTAGCCACTGTTTTCTTTGATGGTGTCTTCAAATTGCATGGCTTACCTAAGTCTATAGTAAGTGATAGAGATGCTATTTTTACAAGCAAGTTTTGGCAGGAATTGTTTAAGTTGCAAGGTTGCACATTAAAGTTAAGCACTGCCTATCACCCACAAAGTGATGGCCAAACCGAAGTGGTGAACAAAATTCTAGAATGTTATTTGAGATGCTTTATTTGTCACAAGCCTCAGGAGTGGGTTAAGTGGCTGTCAGTGGCAGAGTATTGGTACAACACTACTTGGAAGAGTCCTACTAACACAACTCCCTACAAAGCAGTATATGGCGTTGACCCCCCAAATTTATTATCCTATGTACCTAACACAGCCAAAGTGGAGCAAGTAGAGGAAGCACTATACTCCAGAGACATCATCATAGAATTCCTGAAGGATAGTATCAAACTGGCTCAAAGTAGAATGAAGAAATATGCAGACAACAGAAGGACAGACAGAGAGTTTAATCAAGGAGACTGGGTGTACTTGAAGCTCCAACCATATAAGCAAATCACTGCCAAAATTCAGAGAACTCACAAGCTATCTCCAAAGTACTATGGTCCATATATGATACTTGAAAAAATTGGGAAGGTTGCGTACAAACTACAGATGCCAGCTGAGGCCAAAATACACCCAGTATTTCATGTTTCTCAACTTAAGAAAAGACTTGGGGATGATGTGGTAATACAAAATAATGCTCCTAGCTTTATTGAGGAGATAGTGGAACAGCCAGAGGCTATAATTGATAGAAGGATGATACCCCGGGACAATGATGCAGTGGTGCAAATTTTGGTGAAATGGAAAGATAGGCTAGTGGAAGAAGCTACGTGGGAGGATTATTGGCCAACCATTCGACGTTTTCCCACCTTGGACCTTGGGACAAGGTCCATTCTTGAAGGAGAAGGGAGATGTAACAATCAAGCTTTGGTGATGATAATGATGAAAAGGGAATGTTGTTCTACAGTAGAATTGAAAGAAACTCAAAGTAGCCATAGTTCATCAGAATCAGTCGTACCATCATCAGAGGCGGTGCTGGGGAATATCATGCAGCTGTCAGAGATTTAGGAAGATCAAAATATGGTTTGAGGAAGGGAATTAATTGAGTGTTCATATGTGTGCACGTGCACACTTGTTCTTAGCAGGTCAAGGGTCTTATTCAAAACTGGGTTAACTGAGTCGCTTTGTATAATAGTGTGTGTTGGCTTGTGAGATATATGGGCCAGTTTGGGTCAAGACTGGGTTATTTTCCATTATTTTGTGGGTACTGGCATTGTTACTGTGTATATAAATAGTAATACTGGCATTGTTGTAAGATGTGAAGAAAATTAAGCAATAAACTCTTTTTCATTTTGTTACTGTGTTGTGAATTACTGCTCTTCATCATCTCAGTTTGTACTTCTGCCCAGTTCATTCATTTTTCTTTCAATTTAGCAGTTTGTTTTAATCCATCTGTTGTTTTCTTTTAATCTTGGATAGTTACTGTTCTTTCTGTTCAGTTTGTATATTAGTATCATTTCAGTTTCTTTGTTCTTGATTTCAATTTCTTTGTTCTTGTTTCAGTTTATCTCTTGCAAAGTTACATCATAGTTCTTAAATCAGCACTTATAGTTCATATCAATTCTTCATTTCAGTTGTTTTACCATTCATGTTATCAATTCTGTAGGCTCAGTTTTGTTTCAGATTCGAGAACCTTCTATTGTTAATTTTTCCAAACAAAAAATTGTTCAAACTTATTAGTAAATAACAAGTTCCCATCTTCTTCGAGAAAAATCTGCATATTCCCGATCCTATCTTCGAGTCATAGTGATTTTCTTGATTTTCTTGTTTCTTTTTCTCTAAGTCACAAGTATATCTGTGCACGTGCACACTAGCCTTCCTCCAACTGATTATCTTCATTCCAGATCTATTTTCTCATCCACCATGGCCAATATCTCAAATCAACCTGAGCCTTCCAAAGGTGCAACATAAAAAAATAGAGCATGGAATTTATTTATGATACTTAATAGCATGCCATTGAATAAATATAACACTGCTTCCATATCATCCCAAGCCTTTCCCTTTTGTAAGGTAAAGAACTAAATTCGTGTCTTAATTTTGCGTAAGACCAAAAATGTTTTATTGCCATGTTTTATTGTATTAGTAGATCTAGCAGAGTATGCAATCTGTGCTTTTTTTGTAAAAATATACGTATAAATAGATAATGTGGTTAATTATTTCCTCTACAACAATGCCTAACCAACAAGGAAAAAATCACTAAGTTGCTTGTCCAAAAAGTAAAACTTCAATAAATCTAAATTATCAATCAAGTACATGAATCAAATATGAGACAACACAGAGAGCAAGCTAGTGAAGGTTTATTTCTGAAAATACAATTACCATTGATCACATCCATTATCTATCAAGAAACGGAGGAATTAATGTACAGATCTAAGGGTTCAATTTTTGACTTAATTGCTTTATATTAATTAACATAAACCGTTTAAGTGCTAAAAAGTCACTTTCAATTAAATGATCTTACTATATCTGCTCAAATGATGAATACAAATTCCAAATAATCCACTAACTTTGAGCAATGAATTGTTGAAAGTAACAACATACTTACCTTTAAGCAAGCGATCTTGAATTCATGAGGTGCCCTTTTGATAACTACAAACAGCAAAAATAGATAATTAGAATAGGGGAACAATAAGTCATAGTAATATTGCTATTAGGCATCGGACGAATATTTAAAGAAAACAAATAAAGCTAGCATAAGAAATTTATATAGATATCACATTTGCTACAACCAAGAATTAATGATTTTTTGGCATTAAAGTTTAACTTAGCTGGATGAAATGAAATAATGGAGTATCTTACACTAAGCATTGGACACTAGCATATTTACCCAAAAAAGTAATGTCTTCTAGACACTCATATTATGTATACCCTGCTAATTCTCCAGAGTATACTAGTTTTTCTTTTCAATACTAAATTACATGTAAAAGAAACATAACAGCTCGTAGAGGATTCTAACTCATGAGAATATAAACCTGAGGGTGGGTGATTGTGGAGTTCGAAGATATTGCAACAATGGCCAGTCCTTTCTACAACACACAAGTAAAATACAGTAAGAAAACAATGCTTCATTTATAAATTTTATCAGTTGTATCATTTCTTATATAAAATTCAAATACTGACATGTAGAAATTTGCAAACTTTACTATATCCTTTTTCGAATGAATAACAAAAGGGAAATGGTTGCAAATGAACATTACCTGCAAAATTCAATCAGTTTAAATTCTAATCAAATTGAATTCCAGTATATTATATTCCAATTTTCAACGAATGTAATAAAAGCAAAACTAAGTACCAACAAAGCAGGATAAGGCTCAAACTCGTACAAAGTCCAAACTTTCCAATCAATGGCTCTTTTTGAAGCTGCATAAACGAACAAAATTAATAAACATGCGTACAAAATTGCAAGCGATGGAATGAATTAAGGAGAGTGTGAAGAATGGCCGACCTCGAAATAGGGGGCTCGGAAGCCTAAAGAGACACCGGTTGATTCAGTTCTTGCTGCTTTGATTTTGGATCTAACGGTGGGTGACTTGTATGGGGGAGATGATGAAGGGGAAAGGGGAAGAAGAGGAAGAGGTTTGATGGATAAAGTTCTTCGTGTGAGAGCAAGCGTGAGGTTATTGAGTTGAAAAGTGTTGGTTGGGGCATGGATACCGAAGAGCAAGTGGTGATAGTTGAACTTCCAAGCGACGTCGACTTGCTTCAATATCATATCTCAATTTTGGGTGCTTAACTCACAAAGAAGATGTAAAATGATGGGGGATTTTTTTACTTTGAGCAAAGTTATTTGGCTATGAGTAGAAGACGCAGGAGAATTTGAAGAAGAGGGAAGTAATTAAAAAAGAGGCAGCCATGGAAATATTTAGGAAGAGCCCGCTTTAAAAAGCATTACTTAGTTAATGTCTTTTCTAAATAAAAAAAATTAAAACAAATAATAACGCTATGGAATAACGGATTATGTATTGGTGTTATAAAAAGTAACTTTTCTTGTAGTGGATACAGCTGGAAATACATTAAGATTACCAAAATTTACAAGTATAATGAATGTGGTAGTAAAACTACTTGAGAAGCACAATAAATGTGGGTAGAAAAATGAAGCACAATTTAAGTTTAAGTAATATGGAAAAGGTGAAGGGAATATTTTTGCTAACTAGCAAGGAGAATACCAATTAAGGAGAAAATATGTTTATAGTATTGTAGCTTGAGAAAAATGTTGCTCGTGAACCTGTTGATTAACGTATACAATCCATAAATGTTTAGATTTAAGAAATGAAACATGATGTTTTAATTAGTACTATTAACCCTCACCACCGACCACATTAAATTCTAAATTAATAACATAAGGGCTAGTCTTAATTCTTTGCTGCAATTTTTTCTTGACAGTTATTCTCTTATAATGCCTTTCTAGGTACGGTTTCAATAATACTATAAGAAAATTTTGAACATGTAAAGTTCAAATTTGTAGTCCGTACATAGAAAAGTAAGAAAAGTGAGATTATTACTTACATTGTTAGTGAAGAAGACCCGTCGTAGTTGTAGTACTTAACAAGGTAAACCCAAGATTTACATTCAAAATGAATCTTTCCTTCTATTGAAAAGTTTCCAAGAGTGAGACCGTAACAACTCATACCTTACTAGGTCTAAATTTCGACTAATTTGAAACCCAAATCCATTAGGATACAGATAGTTAGTTTTGCTAATCTGTGTTAAAAATAAGTATATCAAAGAGCTCATAAACTCACGGGGGAATAGAAAAATATAATATAACATATATGCTGACCAAGGCTACTATCTTGAAATTAATATTAATTCTTTAACATCTGATTGTCTTGCTAGCGTTGAGCATGCATAAGAAGACTTAACCATTTGCAGGTATAGTCTTGCATCAGTATCATGTCCCTCTAAATCTATCCCATGGATTGTAACGAGGAGGGGTCAGAACAACGTTCTAGTGACTGGAAAATTACATTCATTATCCATAACACTAATTTATGTCGATTGATTTCAATTTAAGTGTTATGTTAATACACCAAAAAAGGCCTAAGGCTACCAAAATTTTTCGAGCCTTTCGCTAAACGCTGCTATACGACATGCTACTAAAAGTCCAAACTTTTTGTAGCGTTGTCATAAAGGCGACCAAAACTTTACATATCGTAGGGTTCACAACCGCTACGAAAAGTTTTATTCTGCAGCGTTTATCTACTACTACCAAAGATAACAGTTTTTAGTAGTAGCATTTTTTATATTATTCCTTCTTTGTATTTTGTATTGTTTTCAAATTGCTGCTATATATGTTTTGAAGCTTTTGTGCATTGCTACTATATATTTTTCGTGTGTTTGTGTTTGCTACAATATATTTTTTGTAGCATTTCTTTTGCTTTCATACATTTTTGTAGTGTTTAACAATTTGTGTTGCAGCAACTTTTACATGCTACTATTCCTTATTAGTTGCTTGTTTAGTTTCTACTACAATAATCATCATATTCAAACAATTGAAAAACACATTAATCACTCAAATAAAATATCTATAACCATTTCAATTCAAAAGTTTTTTGACAAAATGTCCTAATTCATAAAAAAATTCATAGCCATTCACTAGTAAGTTTACATATCTAGTACTAACAAAATGTTATAATATATATGACGGTTAAATTCAAGTTCAATTGCTTGATTACCCATAATTCTTTGTTGTAGCCGTTCTTTCCATCGAAAAAGCTTAAGTACCTGTTGATAGTTTCAACAATCAACAATGAGAGCTAATTCAGATTATACAATAGCGGTACTACAACTCTATAATTGTGTAAATGAAAAAACTAGTCCACAGTTCTATTAACTAATTACTTATAGACAAGCACTACAACTAATTCTGTGCGTGCATAAACTCCAAATTTCAGTACTGCAACTTGATAAACCTTTGACATAATACACATGTACTTTGATGGCAATGTAATGGAGTTTTAGATGATCAGGATAAATGACAAACCGTAAGAAATAGGTCTGTTGACTACCAGAGTTGTCATCTTGACTTATACTACTACTTGTTATGTTTTTATAAAATTTTATAAACCTATTTAATTTTTATAAAACTTAGTTAGCTTGTTTAATTTTAATTTTTTTTTAATGTTTGATCGTCATCGTCATCATTATTATTATAAACTTAGTTATTTGTTATTAAATTTAGTTTATTATTATTATTATTATAAACTTAGTTAATTTTTATTAAACCACTACAACAAAATACCCCTTTTACAACGGGCAATGCCCGTTGTAATAGGGGTTTCGCAACGGGCCTAGGCCCGTTGTATTATGCGATGTTGTAATAGAGTGGATGGATTTTACAACGGTTATTGCCCATTGCAATAGGGGTCTTTTACAACGGTTTTTGCCCGTTGCAAAAAGGTCTTTTACAACTATTTTTGCCTATTGCAATTATTCGTTTTACAACTGTTTTTGCCCATTGCAAAAGGGTCTTTCGCAATTGTTTTTGCCCGTTATTAAAAAAATTCAAATGAGAAAAAAATAAAACTACTACAATGCACGTGTAAATTTTAAACTAATTTGAATTGAAACAATATTATTATACTAATGACAACCATTTTTATTCATATTTACTAAAAATAGCAAAAGAAATTCGTATTTCAAAATAACAAAAAGTTTTATCTATTCACATCATTTATAAAATTTTACATAGTTACAAAACATCGAATACAACCCTAATCTGACATAACACGTAGTACATACAAAGAATAACACAAGATTTAAAATTTAGACCGAACGACATTGAACCAAACCTTGAACCATAATATTTTAGTTAATCAAAACCCACATAACACATTTTTTCTTCAAAAATTCCTTTGCTTCTGTTATGTCCTACAATACATACAAAGATAATGTAAATTACATACATACATATGTGTGTGTGTTAGAATGATAAAAATGAATATCCTAACACAAATGAGTAAGCATGGCCAAAAGCAACATATATAGGGAATCTGTTCTACTTAACTAGAAAAATTCATTGCATGTGTTCATTCCTAAAGCTTTACTCTCGATACGTTGGACCTGGAGTCAACTCATTTCCCTGGATCTAGATAACTTGTATATGTTTGTTTATATTATAATTCTCTAAATGTAATTGCAAGTGTTATTCTACTAACACTAGTACAACCGCACAATGATGGGGAAACCGATCGTTTGGTTGTGCAATATTAAAAATCTAAATATTCATTATGATTTATATTAATTTCGATTTAACATAAACTAATATTATATTGAATAAAAAATTAATTATATTACTGGAAATTTTTTTATGTTTTCAGATAAATTTATACTTATGGACGTCGTTTATGTAAAAGAACCCGACTCCTTGAAAGATATGACATAGACCATAGTGCTGAAATTTCTTGATTTGGATTACCTAATGAGCTGCTGAACAGAGTACCAACGTCATTTATGAAAGCAAAACTGCTCTCTTTACCGTGGTTATTCCTGGTTGACTATCACAGTAAGAGATCAAAAAGTATAGTATGGGGATACTTGCTTTGGGTCGCAACAACAGTTTGTTCTTCTTGACATGCTAAGTTACTAAAAATAATTACAGTAAAAACTACTATGTGCCATGACTAGTTAGATCGATTTTAGTACCAATGTGAAAATGACAAGCACATGGGTTACATATGATCAGGCTCATTTCTTTCTCACATCCAACTTTAGTTGATGGAATAAATTTTGTACTCCATAACATGGTTCATCACAGATAGTTTTGCACTATTAGTAGAAGGAAACTTTACTCTTTTAAGCTTTGTTAGTGTAATTATTTTACTTTAAAAAATGAAAAGAAAAATACACATCTAAATTAATTTTAAAACTGTACATATAAGACATACCAACTTCTCCATACTTAAAACTGTACATATTTCTCATACATTCTATATGTATGATAAATAAATATGATATAATCGATGATGTTAAAATTTCTCTTTAACCCTACACATCTTTCATCCCCTTGGATTTCCATTCTCCATAGCCCGGCTGACTTTGATTACTACTTTGTTTATGGTTATGTTATCTCATGTGAATACATAATATGCTATTTTTTATGTTTCTTTTTCTCAGGTCCCTATGTATGTTCGTGCTCTGCCCTTGATTAGTGGTAAGATTTGTATAATTTCCCCAACTTTTGCTCTAGTTATTTTGATATCTAATATTTTACAGTAGAAGTATACCCGAGTTATTAGTTGACATGCCAATACTTGATAGTAAATTTGTGCTGTTGTATAATAGTTTCAATCTCTCCATACCAAAATATTTCTTATGAGAAGGAGGTTTAATAATGATGTTGCTGTTTTTGTTATTTTTATTTATCGACAATCGTTTATTTATTTATTATGATTCAATGATTGACTTAAGATTATGAAATGTTTATTGAAATTATGCTCACATTTTGGATTATGCGAAAGACATTTATAATGTTCAAATTGTTCAAATTCATGCCAAGTTCAAATCTCTCCATACCAAATTATTTCTTATGAGAAGGAGGTTTGAGTTTTCAATTCGTGCGACAATGGCCAAATGTTCAAATTGGTTTTACTGAAAATCAATTTAACTAAATGCTTAATTCTGACATTGCCTTTCTAATTCAAAAAACATGGTCATAAGCGGAAGTCCCTGATTTATTCAAAGGAAATTATGAAACTTCAATCAGCTAAACAATATACAGACTAAAACGATAAACTATTTACTGTGTCAGAATAGCACCTAAATTGGGATTGGTGGGATCAAATTTGAGTTTGAAACTGATATCCACGAATCGCAAATAGAGATAAACAGATGGAGAACTCGGGAAAGCAGTTGGTAAATCGAAACCGCCTTTACGAGCTACAAGAACTACCTCCTCTAACTACTTGCCGTTTGGAAGCCAGCATCTGTAGGGACGATGCTGCCAAGTTCGATGCCGATGATATCTCCTGAAACAAGGATTGAGGCTTCCTTCTTCAGCCACCTGCCATCGCGTAGGACTGTGGTTCACTGATTAGGGATTGATTAGGAATTAGGGATTTTGTTGTGAAGCAGCGATTAGGGATTTGTGGGTAAATGTGGATTTGGGGATTATGGTTCTAGTAAAAGTAAAGGCATAGCGGTTAATGAAAATTTCACGCGGGCTTTAAAATTTTGTTCCAGCGCCACGTTCCCTTGCTTTAAAATTTTGTACCAGCGCCTGTTCCCTTGTTTGGTTTTCTAGCTTTTTCATTTTTATTTTTCGATGACTGGCATATTTAGTTGATTTGAAAAAAAAGTGAGAAATGAAGAGAAAGCTTAAAGCTAAAATTTTGCAAAAAAGGGAAATAATAAATATTATTATAAATTATATGTTATTAAGTATATATTATTATTAATACATTGTTATTGTAAATTATTAACTATGACGTCTAGAACAATCAAAGATAATGGTAATCGTTAAGAGTTGTCAAAATTTGGTATTTATTATAACTGGTAAACTATAAATAGTGTAAAATATAACTTTACAACTAGCAAAAAAAGTTGTAATAGTTGACATCTATTACAACGGGCTGAAGAAAGTAGTTGTAATAAGCATCTAATACAATGGGCGAGTGGGAATGAAAACCGGTTTTGAGTGCCATGTATGAATTTTGAGTGCCGACATTTGTTAGTGTTTGTGTGCTTTAACGTTATTCTTACCTCATTTTTGTTTGGATAAAATTAATATTAGTCCTAATTAATTATTACTTATTAAGTATTAATTAATTAATACCATAATGAAACAATTAATTAAAGAAAATTTATGACTAATGAAAATAATCGTGAAAATTAATTATTTAATCGTAATTATTAATTAGTAAAATTTAATTATTAAATGTTACTTTATATTTATTAATTATAATTTAATGTTAATTAACTGTTAAAAATTAATATGTATATATTATTAATTTTTAATTTTTAACATTAATTATTAATTTTAATAGTAATTATTAATCATAAATTATTAATATTTATTATTAATTATAAATTATTATATATTTAATATTAATTACTCGATATTACTTACTGATAACTGGAATGTAAAATTAAGCCTGTTGGAATACTGATCATATATAATAATTAGTAATTAGTGGTTATTTATTAATAATCATTGATTATAATTAGTTATAAATGATTAATATAATATTATTAATGATTAAGTATTAAATATTAATAAATAATATAATATTATTAATGATTAGTAATTAGTAATATAATATTATAATTAGTAATTAGTAACATATGATTAATATAATATTATTAATGATTAATTATTAAATATTAATAAATAATTATTGATTGTTGATTGTTGAAAATTGGTAACAGAAATTTATTACAACGGCCATTTTATGATCGTTGTAAAATTAGCATCGGTTAAAACGGGCATTTTATGACCGTTGTGAAATTGGCACCTATTACAACGGGCGTTATGAGCATTGTAAAATTGGCACCTCTTACAACGTGCATTTTGGGACCGTTGTAAAATCGGCATCTATTACAACGGGCATTTTGTGAACGTTGTAAAATTGGCATCTATTACAACGGGCATTAAAGGAACATTGTAACAACACTCTAGTACAACGGGCAGTCATTGCCCGTTGTAAAAAGGGCGTTGTATAGGGCATCTATTACAACGGGCCTGAATGGACCGTTGTAATAGCCTTCTATTACAACGGGCAGCCAATGCCCGTTGTAAAAGGGGCGTTGTAATAGGGTATTTTTGTTGTAGTGAACTTAGTTTATTATTATTATAAACTTAGTTAATTTTTATAAAACATAGTTTCTATCATCATCATCATCATCATTCTCATTATTATTAAAATGTTATTTAAAAAAAATTAGTTAACTTAGTTAATTTTTTATAATACTTATTTAATTTTTATAAACTTTTTTTATTTTTATAAAACTTAATTAACTTGTTTAATTTTTATAAACTTAGTCAATTTTTATCGAACTTTGTTTATTATTATAATAAGCCTTTTAATTCTTAAAATTCTTAGTTAACTTAGTTAAAATTTTACAATACTTAGTTGATTTTTATAACTTATTTAGTTTTAAAAAAAACTAATTAATTTTTGTAAAACTTAGCTAATTTTTACAAAAATTAGTTAACTTGTTTAATTTTTTTAAACTTAGTTAATTTATTATTATTTCCGTTGTTGTTGATTTTGTTGTTATAAACTTAGTTAAGTTTTATCAAACCTAGTTTATTATTATTTTAAACTTGTTAATTTTTAAAAAACTTAGTTAACGTAGTTAAAATTTTATAATACTTAGTTAATATTTATAAAACTTGGTTAATTTTTACGAATCTTAGTTATAAAATTTTATAATACTTGGTTAATATTTATAAAACTTGTTTAATTTTTACGAATCCCAATTAACTTTTTATATAAATATAATTAATTTATTTTTAATAATAATATTATTATTATTATGAACTTAGTTAACTACGTTAAAATTTTATAATACTTAGTTAATTTTTATAAAACTTGGTTATTTTTTATAAAAATTAGATAATTTTTAAATTTTTATAAACTTTGTTAAATTATTATTATTATTATTAACAACTTAGTTAATTTTTTTCAAACTATAGTTTATTATTATTATAAACCTATTACTTTATATAAAACTTAGTTAAAATTTTATAATATTTAGTTATTTTTTATAGACTTTTTTATTTAGACTAATTTTAGTAAAATTATTTATTTTCGATAAAATTAATTTAGTTTTTATAAAACTTAGTTAACATGTTTAATTTTTATAACCTTTGTTTATTTATTATTATCGTTATTATAAACTTACTTAATTTTTATCAAACTTAATTATTATTATTGCAAATTTGTTAATTTTTAAAAAACTTAGTTAACTTAGTTAAATTTTTATAATACTTTGTCAATTTTTATAAACTTATTTTTTTATCGAACTTAGTTAATTTTTATAAATCTTAGTTAACTTGTTTAATTTTTATAAACTTAGTTAGTTTTTTTAATTATTATTATTATTATTATAAACCTAGTTAATTTTATCAAACTTAATTATTATTATTATTTTATTACTATAAACTTGTTAATTTTTAAAATACTAAGTCAACTTAGTTGTTATTTTTAAAACTTAGTTAAATTGTTTAATTTTTATAAACTTAATATATTATTATTATCATTATTATCATTATCATAAATTTAGTTAATTTTTTTATCAAACTTAGTTCATTGTTTTTTTTATCATCATCATCATCATTATTATAAACTTGTTAAGTTTTAAAAAACTTGGTTAACTCGTTGAGAAAAACAGACCTAAGAGGATATTGTAATAAAGCAAGCAATGTATAAACAACAGTAGCCTTGTTATATTACTCAAAAGTAACATAATTAACAAGCCAAGTAGTTAAGGAGACAAAGTGTATACGGGAGAATACATCAAAATATATATAGTACCTGGTTACATGTTTATAATCTTAACTTATAAATCATACAATCATATTCAGCATTCGCTGAGAAGAAAATATTGTTGTTGGTTCATGTATTGGAAACAAACAATAAACACCGATCTTGTAATTAAACAAACTTTGTAGAAAAAAATTCTTTTAAAGAAAGGTAAAAAATTAATACCTTTTTTATTCAGCAATCATGGTCTCAATCTTTGCTAACAGTATGTTTTCCGGATCATTCATATATATGTTCACATCACCAACCATTACTGAAACAGAAAGCAAAATGTTAGTTTTGATAAACACAAGACCTTGTGGACATATCACCATAATAATCACCTTTTGTTCGCTTATATAATCAGATTTCAGAATTGCTTATTTACTATATGATGCAGCGCGTACCTCGACCTCACGAGCGACCTACATAGGTTGCGAAACCCTAGATCGTGAGAAAGAATCATTGCAGAATTCCTTAGGTCGCAGGCGACCTATCCTAAGTCGCGAGCGATAGTGCGCGACATCTCCAGTAGGTCGCGAATGGCAGCTAAGTCGCGAGCGACATTTCCTAAGTCGCGACACGCCTAGGTCGCTCCTCCTCCTCCTTAAATCGCTTAGAAACCCATTAGGTCGCGAACGACCTTACTATGTCGCGAAGTCCTTCCTGAATCTTAGGTCGCTGAAGCGAAGGTCGCAAACGAAGTTAGGTCGTAGACGAGTTCTCTTAGGTCGCTGAAGATCGCTAGGCCGCAAATCCTTAAGTCGCAAAGCTCCAGAATACCGCTCCAGTAGGTCGCTGCCGAGTTTCTTAAGTCGTTGTTTGTATTTCTTAAGTCGTTACTTGTATTTTCTTAAGTCGGTTGTATTTGTTAAGTCGTTTGAGATGTTTGTTGTTAGGTCGTTTGTTTTGTAAGGCGCTTGTGTTGTAATTTTCTTAAGTCGTGTGTTGAGTTGTAAATCTCTATAAATAGGGATGTGAGGTCATTTGTAGGGTTGTTGAATTTTAAATAAAATTTGGTTTGTGCTTCTTGCCTCCATTAAAATTGGTAGTTGAGTGTTATCTCCTATCTCCACCTTCGGCATTCGAGTGCGCTCGAATCAACGATTGTTGAAGCCAATTCACGGAATCAAGTGCGCTTGATCAACGTTCGAAGAATTGTAGATCTTCTCTCACGGCATTGTGCACGATCAACGTGTCGAAGATTGCTAGAATCCGATATCTTCGTGATCAACGGATTTGGGCATTTGGGTATTCTTAAATTCACCGATTTATCATCGATTCACCGATTATTTCCACTAATCGTGTGAGATCCTGGACGGATTCGATTTATATCGTCGAATTCGCTTCTTTGGCTGCATCAGTTTGGTATCAAAGCGAGGAGACGAACTTTTCCAATTCGTTGGGTGTTCGTGAAATTTCAAACAAGTTGGGAGTTTATAAATCTCGAATCAAAAGAATTTTTTAAATCGAAGCGAAGTTTGTGTTTGGATTTGTTGAAGATTCGACAATGCCTCCAGGAAGAGTTAATCGTCATCAGAATGTTGCTGATGTGTATCGAAGAGAAGATGTTGAACAAATGGAGCAACGAATTAGTGATAAATTCAATGAGAAGTTTGATGAGGGGATTGGTCGATTAGAGAGAATGATGTTTGAAATGAATCAAAGTAGAAGAAGGGTTTAACCCGAATCGAGCCATGGGGGAAATAGAGTTTCACCACATTCAGATCGGGAGAGAAGAGAAGATCATGATCGTAGAAATGTTGACGATCGTGATAGGAATGTTGATGATCAAAATCGGAGAGATGTGGATGATCGTGATCGGAGGAATGTAGATCGAAGGGATGTTGGTGGTAGAAATAGTGGTGGTAGAGATGTTGGTGGTCATGATCGACATCGATATGCATCAGATTTTGATGAGGAGTTTGATGGTGGTAGTGTTCATGGTCGAAATCGAAGCCAAGGAAGAAATCATTCAGAGTATGATCACAAATGGGAGTCCGGAATGAAAATTGAAATTCCAAAGTTTAAGGGTGGTATGCAGGCTGAAGAATTTCTAGATTGGTTATCTAATGTTGAAGAGATCTTTGATTTCAAGGAGGTTTCAGAAGATCGTCGAGTGAAGTTGGTTGCTACTAGGTTGAGAGGGAGAGCTATGGCGTGGTGGCAGAAAACCAAACTTACACGAGAACGGATGGGGAAGTCGAAGATTGTTGCTTGGGAGAAAATGAAGAAGATGATGAAGGCTACATTCTTGCCTTACAATTATCAATCACTCATGTATCAGAGGTTGCAGAATCTGAGGCAAGGGACGAAGACTGTTAATGATTATGCTGATGAGTTTTATCAACTGATTGCTCGAAATGACATTATGGAGACGGAGGAACAATTGACTGCTAGGTTTGTCGGGGGGGTTGAGGATCCAGATCCAGGATATGGTAAATATGTTTGACCCTAGATCTGTGGCTGAAGCGCACCAGAAGGCGTTGGCTTGGGAGAAGCAGGGAAGACGAGGAGGTGGTGTGTTTCCAAGTTCCAATACTCAGAACAAGGGTGCTAGTGGGAGTTCCAATGTTTCTAAAGTTGACAGTAAACCAGTTGTGAATGAAGTTGCGAAGGCGAAGGTCAACAACAGTTTCAAGTGTTATAATTGCTAGGAAGTGGGTCACAAGAGTAATGAATGCCCGAAACCGAAGAGGCGAGCTATGATTGCTGAAGTGGAAGGTGAGGATGTTGATGAAGGTTATTCTAGTCCAGTTGAGGAGGATGAACATGATATCGCGTCGGGAGATGAAGGATGTAATCTAATGTTGAGGAGATCATGTTTGACACCGAAGCAGGAAGAGGAGGCTAGTTGGTTGAGGAGTAACATCTTTCAGTCGACATGCACTATACTGGGAAAGGTGTGTAAATTTGTGATTGACGCGGGAAGTTGTGACAATATCATTTCTACCGAAGCTGTGAGAAAGTTGAAGTTGAAGACGGAGAAGCATCCAAATCCTTACAAGTTAGCGTGGTTAAGGAAAGGAGGAGAGGTGAAGGTGGACAGGCGAGTTCATGTTCCATTTTCTATTGGGAAGAAGTATAAAGATGAGATTTGGTGTGATGTGGTGGAGATGGATGTTTGTCACTTGCTTTTGGGAAGACCATGGCAGTATGACCGAGCAGTGCAGCATGATGGTCGAACCAATAGCTACAGCTTTATGTTTGAGGGTACTAAGATCATTTTAGTTCCAAAGAAGAGATAGCAAGGAGAGAGCAAGTCAGAAGAGATTGAGGAGCTGAAGACTTTGTTGACTTTTAAGGAGTTTGTTGAAGAAGTAGAGGAGAGTCCAGAGGTGTTCTTGTTGATTGGACATGAAGCTACTGAATCTGTTGAAGTTCCAGAGGAAGTAAAGGCAGTGTTGGAAGAATTCAGAGATGTGTTTCCTGAAGAGTTGCCAAAGGAGTTACCACCGTTGAGAGATATTCAGCATCAGATTGATCTTGTGCCAGGGGCGGCATTACCTCACAGGCCACATTACAGGATGAGTCCTAAGGAGCATGAGGAACTGAGAAGGCAGGTGGAGGAGTTGTTAGAACAAGGGCGTGTTCAGGAGAGCTTGAGTCCTTGTGCAGTGCCAGCCTTATTGGTACCGAAGAAGGATGGGACTTGGCGGATGTGTACGGATAGTCAGGCTCTAAATAAGATCACTATGAGATACAGGTTTCCTATGCCGAGGTTCGATGATTTGATTGATCAGTTGAGTGGGGCTGTTGTGTTCTCAAAGATTGACTTGAAGAGTGGATACCATCAGATTCGTATTAGACCGGGTGATTAGTGGAAGACTGCTTTTAAAACTAGGGAAGGACTATACGAATGCCTGGTTATGCCGTTTGGCTTGTCAAATACTCCTAGTACTTTTATGAGAGTGATGAACTAGATTTTTAGACCATTTATTGGGAAGTTCGTAGTAGTTTACTTTGACAATATTTTGATCTATAGTGGGAGTATGGAAGAGCATATCCAGCATTTGCGAGAAGTGCCGTTGATTCTACGACAGGAGCAATTCTATGCAGCAACGAAGAAGTGCGTGTTCATGACGCACAGTGTTTTGTTTCTGGGATATGTTCTGTCGAAGGAGGGTATTCAAGTGGATGAAAGCAAAGTGGAAGCTGTCAGGAGTTGGCCACAACCCAAGACAATTACTGAAGTGAGGAGTTTTCATGGGTTGGTATCTTTTTATCGAAGATTCATTCCATATTTTAGCAGTGTGATGGCACCTGTAACCGATTGCATGAAATGAAAGAAGTTCGTGTGGACAGAGGAAGCAGAGTTAGCTTTTGAGAAGATCAAGACACTTTTGACGACAGCACCCATTCTGGTACTGCTGGATTTTCAGATATTGTTCGAGTTACACACTGATGCTTCGAAGGTTAGGATTGGTGGAGTATTGAGTCAGAATGGAAGACCAGTTGCTTATTTCAGTGAGAAGTTGTCTGGAGCCAAGTTGACATATAGCACTTATGACGTGGAGTTTTACGCAATTGTTCAAGCTGTGAAGCATTGGAGACATTATCTGTTTCAGAAGGAGTTTGTTCTTTATACGGATCATGAAGCTTTGAAACATTTGCAAGGGCAGGACAAAATTTCAGCTAGACACGCTTCATGGGTCGCGTATCTACAGCAGTTTACTTTTGTTGTAAAGCATAAATCAGGGGTGACGAATCGTGCAGCTGATGCCTTGAGCAGGAGGAATCATTTGTTAACAACGATGAAGGTTGAAGTGACAGGATTTGAACTATTGCAAGAGTTGGTTGAGGAAGATCATTACTTTGCGAAGATTGTTGAGAAAGTCAAGGATGGGAGTACTGATGAGTTTGTGTTGGTAGATGGATTCTTATTCAAGGGGAATCGATTGTGCGTACCAGATTGCAGCTTGAGAATGAAAATTGTAAAAGAGTTACATGAAGAAGGACATGTTGGTCGGGATCGCACATTGCAGTTGATTTCTCAGTCTTATTATTGGCCCTCAATGAAGCGGGAAGTTGAAAAGTTTGTTCGAAGATGTCATGTTTGTCAAGTTTCGAAAGGGACAGCTACAAATGCGGGTTTGTATATGCCTTTACCTGTTCCTACAAAACCGTGGGTTGATGTAAGCATGGATTTTGTGTTGGGCTTGCCGAGGACTCAACGGGGAAATGACTCTATATATGTTGTGGTGGACCGTTTCTCGAAGATGATACATTTTATTGCATGTAAGAAGACAGCAGATGTAGTTAATGTAGCACAGTTATATTTCAGAGAAATATATCGTCTTCATGGGTTGTCTGAATCTATTGTTTCGGATAGAGATACTTGCTTTCTAAGTCATTTTTGGATGAGCCTATGGAGAATGGTTGGGACGAAGCTGAAATTCAGTAGCGCTTATCATCAACAGATGGATGGACAGACTGAAGTTGTAAATAGATCCCTAGGTAATCTATTGCGATGCCTCGTGGATGACAATTTGAAGAGTTGGGATTTGAAGTTATGTCAAGCTGAATTTGCACACAACCATGCAATTAATCGTAGCACGGGGTTCAGTCCATTCCAGGTTGTGTACTCAACAATTCCTAAAGGACCGTTGGATTTATTTGTAGTTCCACAGCAGAAAGGAGTGATCAAACGAGCTAGTGATTTTGTGAATGAATTGCAAGAGTGTCACAAGGTTGTGCAGGAATGATTGCTTAAGGTGA
The DNA here is from genome assembly GCA_030737815.1 of Allium fistulosum. NCBI lineage: Eukaryota > Viridiplantae > Streptophyta > Magnoliopsida > Asparagales > Amaryllidaceae > Allium > Allium fistulosum. Next base: position 977,722,861 of record CM060902.1, read on the forward strand.
ATGAGAAATATAAGCAATCCGCAGATGCTAAACGACGACACGTTGAATTCAAAGAAGGAGATTTTGTATATGCGGTGTTGACCAAGGATCGATTTCCTGTCGGTACTTACAACAAGCTAGCTACTAGAAGGATTGGTCCTTTGGAAATCGTGAAGAAGATTAATGAGAATGCTTATCAGTTGAGACTGCCGGATCATATCCATACGGTTGATGTTTTTAATGTCAAACACTTAATTCCGTATTATGGGGAAAAACTTGTCGGAGAAGAGGAGGGCGTGAATTCGAGGTCGAATTCTTTCCAACCAGGGGAGGATGATGCAGCGCGTACCTCGACCTCGCGAGCGACCTACATAGGTTGCGAAACCCTAGATCGTGAGAAAGAGTCATTGCAGAATTCCTTAGGTCGCATGCGACCTATCCTAAGTCGCGAGCGACAGTGCACGGCATCTCCAGTAGGTCGTGAACGGCAGCTAAGTCGCGAGCGACATTTCCTAAGTCGCGGCACGCCTAGGTCGCTCCTCCTCCTCCTTAAATTGCGGAGAAACCCAATAGGTCGCGAACGACCTTACTATGTTGCGAAGTCCTTCCTGAATCTTAGGTCGCGAGTCTCCTATGTCGTAAAGATCCTTAGGTCGCTGAAGCGAAGGTCACAAACGAAGTTAGGTCACGGACGAGTTCTCTTAGGTCGCTGAAGATCGCTAGGCCGCAAATCCTTAAGTCGCGAAGCTCTAGAATACCGCTCTAGTAGGTCGCTGCCGAGTTTCTTAAGTCGTTGTTTGTATTTCTTAAGTCGTTACTTGTATTTTCTTAAGTCGGTTGTATTTGTTAAGTCGTTTGAGATGTTTCTTGTTAGGTCATTTGTTTTGTAAGGCGCTTGTGTTGTAATTTTCTTAAGTCGTGTGTTGAGTTGTAAATCTCTATAAATAGGGATGTGAGGTCATTTGTAGGGTTGTTGAATTTTAAATAAAATTTAGTTTGTGCTTCTTGCCTCCATTAAAATTGGTAGTTGAGTGTTATCTCCTATCTCCACCTTCGGCATTCGAGTGCGCTCGAATCAACGATTGTTGAGGCCAATTCACGGAATCAAGTGCGCTTGATCAACGTTCGAAGAATTGTAGATCTTCTCTCACGGCATCGTGCGCCATCAACGTGTCGAAGATTGCTAGAATCCAGTATCTTCGTGATCAACGGATTTGGGCATTTGGGTATTCTTAAATTAACCGATTTATCATCGATTCACCGATTATTTCCACTAATCGTGTGAGACCCTGGACGGATTCGATTTACATCGTCGAATTCGCTTCTTTGGCTGCATCACTATATCATTATTGATTCCGAGTATATTTATTGCCTATAATACCCATAAATGCTACACTACTTAAATATGATGTGTTTTGTAACTTTCGTGTGGGTAACTCAAGCATGTCACACCTCTAATAGCTTCCCTAAATAATAATGCATGGAAATCTATATTAGTAGTCATATATATATATATTCAAAGGGATTCATGGATGTTTGTAAAATTTCATTTTAGTCCTTATTTTATTTAAGTTTAATTTTCTTATTAAATTTTTAGGTGTTGCATTCTCCTCCCCCTTTTAAAAGGATTTCCTCCCCGAAATCTCTAAGGATGGAAAAATGTTACTTACACACAAAAAAATCATTAGTTACAACCATATACTTATCCATTATCCATGAGCAAACAATGTCTTTGGAAATTTTCTAACGCAATATGTACATATATACGCAACGTGAAATGCACGTGAACCTAAACTATTGCAAAGAGTAGACGGACTCCTGATCTAGTCAATCTCATATCATTCAAGTGCTCATGCCATGAATTTGATATGTTTGTAACATTCTAAGTAAATATAATTGAAATTCTACATGTATGTGCAACCATTCCATCTATATGCAACATCCATGTGCATAATACTCAATAAGATAAACAATGAAGCATCCATATGTATCATATCTAACCAGCTAAACAATAAGTTAAAGATAACGTGAATGTGTGTGTGCTACCTAGAGGATATAATGTTCTAAACATGTAAAAGAAACAATTCAAACAATATGTCCACTAGCATCTGTTATCCATAATGTTATCCGGCATTTTGACCCGGCTATATTCGAACTGATTGGACAAGTTAGATTCGACTGTCGTTAAGGCTAGTAAGTCTAAGACGATGATTGTGGGGTCCAGAAGTCAAGTACAGATGATAATATAAAGCCATGATCAAATGGAATTAAGAGATATGCAATGTAGAATGTTCAAAGTATGGAATATGGTTCAACATATAGGTGGGATCAGCTATAATCAACCTCCAACATAGGGATCAGTATGTTTCAGGAAGCTAGTGCAATTCAATAGAAAACAATCAACATCTCAAGATCCATAAGTCCAATGCATGTGAAATTTTGTCAACCAGATACGAGGACCTTAGGGAGCATACACTAGGGATCGCACCTCAAACGGATGAAGTAAGAGGGATCGGCCCTCTTCCCTCAGTAGGGATCGGCTGAAATCAGGAGGCAATTCACATTGAAGCAAAGATCGAGCAATAACTCAAGTTCTACCGATCCAATTAGCATGAAACTTGGAGGCTAAGCATATTTTAACATGGGGAAGCTACCATAGGGATCGCACCCTCCAATTCCTCCAAAAGAGGGACCACTACCGATCCCTGTTCTTTGGGATTTGGGCCATGCGATCCCTCTTACGGGTCCATATAGTTTTGGAGATCCTTCTACCGAATTTTCAGGGAGATATTTCGCTATATTCATCTATAAATACAGGCTTGGCAATTCATTTTGGGGACTTTTATGCTGCTAGGTTCTTGGAACTCTATTGTAACTAAGGATTTTCGTTTGATCCCTATTGTACTCAGTTTACAAAGTGACTAATAAAGCGGTCTATTCAAAGAGGACTTAGGCAAACAATGACGAACCACCATAAGTCGTTGTGTTTGTGTTATTGCTTTGATTTACTGCTATTTCATAACTATTTTCCTTTGTTTTCATTTTTCTTTATTTATGTCTCTTCAAAACTTCTATTGGGTGTTCGTGCCAACTTTTGGTGCAAACATTTTGGTGCTTTCACTGAGAGCTCTTTATTCTTAGCTTATTCGGATCCCCTTGTAGCTGTTGGATTGCATAAATCCCCCGAAGGAGATCCATAATTATCTTCAAGAAGCTTGCTTGTTCTTTTCAGATTTGAAAAAGTCTAAGTAAAGCTATCAACAATGGTTAGGAACAATAGATCTACTTCTAAGAATAAAGAACGAAATAAGAATGCTAGAATCCAGCAAGGAGGCCCGAGCAATCAACCAGTGGATTTGAATGCAACCAATCCAGTTAATTTCCAGAACCAAGTTGATTCTGTTACAATAGCTGAATTCTAGAATCAGATGAGAGACCTAGTGGATAGCCGTCGACAATTGAGTCAGCAGATTCAAGCCAATATCGATCTAATGAACCAACTCAGTCAGCAACAGCGTGGGAAAGCTAGGAGGGACCTAACCCCTTATTCAGCATCAGTGAGTCATAGTTCATCAGATGATTATCATAAACGCAAGCATCATAGAATTGATGGATACCACACAGAAGCTTTGGGGCATCAATTGGCAAACCTACCTAGTCTGCTAAGACCGATCAGTGTCAATCCCTCCATAGGGATCAGTACTGATCCCTCCTTCAAGGGAGGGAACCTACCTTACCATGTTGGAGCTGCTGCCACTGATGTGGATGCTGGAGTTCAGATGGATGCTGACTAGCTACTTCCCCGGAATGAGGATGAAGTGAATGTACATGATATACATCGAGAGGATGTTGAACCAAGAAGGCATGGAACGGCCCATGGACATCTACCGGACCATTCACGTGAGGTGGAATATCCGAACACCGGATTTTCGGCTATGGTTAGACACTGTGCAGTTAATGCCCCGCTATTACCCCGCTATAACCCCGTTATATCTCATAGCGGATTTCTAATGCTACGATTTTTCCATATAGCCCCAAATATAGCCTTTCCGCTTTAAGCCCCGCTATTTCCGCTATATCCCGTTATTCCCGCTATATTCTGCTATTTCCGCTATATCTTCCTTAAAAGAAATGAATTGAAAAATGACATTTATACATTATAAAAATTATGAAATTAGTTTATTTAATTGAATTTTTAATATATTTTCAGAAATGAAAATACTCTAATCTACTAAATTCAATTATGTTATATAATAGTTTTATGCTTATTTAAAGTAAATTCGCACATGTTTTTAATTAAAATTAATTATGTATTAATTATAATTCAATTGAATGTTATTTTTTCATTTAATTGCCATTTATATATTTGTAAAAACATTAAGTAGAAATTTTATATGATATTTTATCATCCGCTATATCCCGCTATATCCTCGCTGTATCCCCGCTATTACTTTTTGCACCTCCACCGCATTGAATTTGCCGAGCGCTTTAAATGCACAGGTTAGACAGCTAGTGAGAGAGAGAGCCAAGGATTAACCAATGATGATTAGGAAATCTCAAGAAGCCACACCTCATTCACTGATAATATTTTACATACAGAGTATCCAAGGAGGTTCAATATGCCGTCGATGCCTGCCTACAAGGGAAAAACCTACCCCAAGCAGCACATCATGAGATATGAATGGCTGTTGCATTCTGCACGAGCAGATTATGCAACCAAGTATAGTGTTTTCTTATTACTCTCTCTTGAATAGCAACGATGTGGTTTACGAGATTACCCCCACGGTCAATCTCTAGATTTGACGATTTAGCAACGAAGTTTGTGGAGCAGTTCTATATGCACGCAACTCGCCCAAAGATGTAATTTCCTTATCTAGCATGATCCAGGTTCTGGGAGAATCGCTGATAGGTTATTTGGAGAGATGCCATACAGCCGTCACGAAAGTTGGTAATCTGTATGACCATTCAATATTGATGCCGGTAACAAGAGCGGTTGACCCAGATTTTGATTTTGGCGACTACTTAGCTGGCAAGCCACCCGCAACATTGGATCGTTTCTATGCAAAAGCAGCTCAATATTTGAGGAAAGAGCAAGCCAAATACTCTAGGAAGAAGAATGATGTGGGACTAAGTGTAGACGGAGTATGGAGTAACATTGCAGTAAAGTAGTCTGACGATAGTTTTAGAAAAGTTCAAGTGAATGTCCAAAATAAACCAAATCAGCAAAAGAAAGGCGGAGATAGGAACCATGAACGAAAAACAGATTCTAGAAGAGGAAAGCCTAGGATTTCAATGTACTATACCTACACACCATTGAATACGCTCTAGAGAACTTCTATCTGTCTACCTGCAATACCATGCAATACAGGAAGCCATCTCCGAAAGAATCAATAGAGAAGTAGAAACAAGCTAGAAAATATTGCAGGTTCTATGAATGCTATGGTCATAACACAAATGAGTGTAGGCATCTCTAGGATATTGTAAAGAAAATGATTCGAGAAATAAAGTTACAATAGTTTGTTAAAGCCCTGCAGAATGGCGGACATGGGACATCCGACCCCAACCGAGAATAAGCATCGCATAGGGCTGAGGAGCCTGTGTGGACTGGAGGACGATTAGTAATCAATATAATAGTTGGAGGACCGCATCCAACTGATAAGGGTTGGCATGAGATGGAGTGCTAAACTAGCATGATCAAGCATTTGAATTTTGAATGTTGTTCGAGTATGGAAGATGGAGCTCCGGCAAAACAACAACGTAAAATGGCCAATGACATTGTATTCAAAAATAGAGATGCAGCTAAGGTGGAGGCACCAATGATCGACCCAATGGTCATTTTTTCCATGATCGGCCCCACCTTAGTAAGGAGGATCTTGGTGGACTGTGGAAGTTCCGTAAATATAATTTTCAAAAAGTCTTATGATCAGATGAGAATGGAATCCAAGGACTTAAAATGTCTAAGGCCCGCATTCATGGCTTTAACGGTGCTGCTACTGTAGCTGTTGGTTATGTCCAATTAGCCATGGAGTTGGGAGAAGGAGACTGCAGGAGAGTGCATATTTTTTTCATTTGTTGTTTTGGATGTTGACTCTCCATACAATGCTTTTCTAGGCCAACCAACCCTAGTTGAGTTCGAGGCAGCTCTTGCCTTATGGTATTTGACTTTGAAGTTCTCAAAAGATAATGGTATTAGAGTTGTTCATAGTGATCAGGCGACTGGACGTTCCTGCTATGTAGCTGAATTGGGGGATGCTCAACGAAAAGAGAAAGGTAAGGGTGTGGAAAAGTCTCTCCACATCCAAGCCACTGAAGATTGACAACTAGCACATGAGCCTTGGCTCGGGCACCATAGTCGGTTCTACAGAGACATAGATCCGAAAGATGACAAGGAGGAGCCCAAAGAGACCAAGGCTGCACCAACTGAGATGACGATTGACATCACGATCAGCCACGATGACCCCTCATAGGTCCTAAAGATCAGATGATAGCTCAACCCCCCGATGATGAAAGAACTAGCTGGTTTTCTCCGAGGGAATCTCGACATCTTTGCCTGTACTCACTCTGACATGTGTGGGATAGCGCCTGCCATTGCGAGCCATGCATTGAACATCGACCGAAGGCATGCTCGAAGGACAGTTTTCTCCTTCCCAGGATCAACCAGCTGGTAGACTCAACCACAGGAAATGAATTGCTATCTTTCATGGATGCGTACTCAGGATATAACCAAATCCCGATGCACATTCTCGATCAAGAGCACACGAGCTTCATTACTGACGTTGGATTGTATTGCTATGTGGTAATGCCGTTAGGACTAAAGAATGCTGGAGAGACCAACCAACGCCTAGTTAACAAAATGTTAAAAGATCAAATTGGAAAGACGATGGAGGTGTACATGGATGATACGCTCATGAAGTCACGACAATCTAGCGACCACATTAGAGACTTGGTAAAAATGTTCAATATCCTCCGATATTACAAAATGAAGATCAATCCTCTAAAGTGTTCTTTTGGTGTTGCATTAGGAAAGTTCTTGGGTTTTATTGTCAACACCCATGGAATCAAAGCTAATCCCAAGAAAATCCAAGCTATTCACAACATCCAAGCACCAAAGACCATCAAACAAGTACAGAGCTTGAATGGGAAGGTTGCCGCCCTAAGTTGATTTATTTCCAGAGCTACTAATAAATGCATTCCTTTCTTTGACCTGATTAGAAGAGGGAAAAGGATTTTGAATGGACATAGGATTATAAAGATGCATTCCAAGCTTTGGTGAATCACTTATAGAGACCTCTCATCTTGTCAAAGCCGGTGGATCACGAAGACTTGTATATCTACTTGGCCATGTTGGTACATGCCATAAGTGTCGCACTGCTTCACGAAGAGAATCGAATTAAGAGACCGGTCTATTATGTTAGCAAGCGAATAACATGAGCATAAAGGAACTATCTGAAGATAGAGAAATTAACATACTGCTTGTTGATTGCTTCATGAAAGCTCCGCCCCTATTTTTAGGTTCATCCTATCAATGTTTACACTGACTATCCATTACGACAGGTCCTACAACTACCTGAGACGTCTGGAAGGTTACTCAAGTGGAATATCGAACTGAGCCAATTCGACATCACTTATCTTTCTCGGAGGGCTATTCAAGGACAGGCACTGGAGGACTTTATAGCAGAATTCACTGCATAGGATAATATTCCAGAGAGCGGTGGAACCCCTACCATACGATGGAAGATGTATACAGATGAAGAATCTAATGATATTTGTTCTAGAGCTGGAATGGTGCTAGTAACTCCAGAAGATCAGTCAATTTGCTATGCTTTAAAGCTTGATTTCCCTGCAATAAACAACGAAGCTGAGTATGAAGCCCTAACTACTAGACTTCAACTCGCCAGAGAACTGGGATAAAATCTCTTGAAATCTTTTGTGACTCACAATTGGTAGTATACCAAGTCAAGGGAGATTACCAGGCTAAAGGACAATGACTTGCTCTGTACCTTAGCTATTGACTGACTTTGAGTACTATGACGTTATGCACATTCCTCGAGATCAAAACAAAGAGGCCGACACATTGGCAAAGTTTGCTAGTACTAGGGATGCATAACAAATGGGCTTGGTCCTAATCGAGGTTCTAAACGCTCTGAGCATAAACCTGATGGAAATGGATTGGGTACAAAAGACGAAGCTTGAGAAGGAGTCATGGATGACTCCGATTAAAGACTATTTGCTGCAGGGAGTTCTACCTGAAATGAGGAATGAAAAACAACAAGTCCTTCGCAAAGCTTCACGATATATCATTCAGGAAGGAGTTATGTATAGAAAGGGGTTTTCCATCCCCCTTCTCTGGTGTATCGCTCATGATGAAATAAAACGAGTCCTAAAGGAAGTTCGTGAAAGGGAATGTGGCGATCACACTAAAGGGCAAACCCTAGCAAAGAAAATACTCCGCTACGGGTATATTGGTCGACTGTCAACCAAAATGCTACTGATTATGCAAGGCAATGCGACAAGTGCCAGATGTGTGCAAAAGTTTCGAGAGCTCCACCGACGGAAATCACACAAATGGTCAGTCTATGGCTGTTCGCCATATAAGGGATAGATATTATCGATTCCTTACTGATCTCTAAAGGTGGTGCGAAGTATGCCATCGTCGTAGTTGATTACTTTACCAAATCGGCCAAAGCATAATCTTTAGCCATGATCACGACAAAGAATTTAATCAACTTCATTGTCCGGGACATCATCTGTCGTTTTGGCCTTCCTCGAACTATTGTAACTGACAATATAACCCAATCTGAAGCCGTCATTCTTGTTCAACTTGAAGTTCCTTCTCATCGAGTGACCTATTATGATCCTAGAATGAATAGAAATCTCCTCTTAGATTCTCTAGATTTTATAGATGAGAAGCGCGAAGAAGCTGATTTGAGGGTAGCCACACATTGACACCGAGTTGCCCGATACTATAACACTAAAGTCCAACCTAGAACCTTTGAAATCGGCTCATCCTGAAACAGGTTTTTTTTTGCCCTGTCACATATGAATCCTACTTGGGAAGGACCGTATGTCATTGAATAGAGGCTTGGAGAAGGAACTTTCAAGCTAGCGACTACTGATGGCGTCACACTCATAAGAGAGTGGAATAACAAGCATTTACGATGCTATTTCACTTAGTTTATTTCTTTTTCATTTAGTTATATTCAATTTCAGAATTTGTTTTAGCATTTGATTTTCAATATATGTAATAAGACGAATTTCATGGTTTCTCTCCATTTGGTAAATAAAGTTTTATATTTCCTTCAAATCTATGATTATCGTAGCATTAGATATTAGTTATGATGCCAAATTGACTAATATTGACATGTTCGTGTAGGTTCCAAGAGTTTGGAGCTAGCCAATTACGTTAGTTCACGATTGAACTAAACAAAATGAACGTGGTCTGATTGTTGATTTGATGATTCTCGTTCACAACCCAATGGATGGAGTACATAACGAGAACTGGATGAGACTTGATCATCCGATAACCAAATTAATCCCACTGAGTGATGGGACAGAAATGAATCAAAAGCAATCATGAGATGACAAATCGCTCGCCAAGTTAAACGCCGGACTTAGGGGTAAATCAATAAACTAAGGAAAGCACGATCCTACGTTTTTTTCAAAATAACTATAAGTCCTCAGAGTGTGGACTGGAGTATATACACAAGTCGGGCATGATTCAACCACCCGCCAATTGACACTTATCCCCAGAGTGCGGATATGAGCATAAACAAATAGACGAGTGCGCTTCGACCACTCACTATTCCATAAACTCCGGTCCAAGACCGATAGGAGGAGTATAAATTCACTAAAGATGGAGTTCGACCATCCAATATCTAACTCCGCTAACCTGAGACTGGGGGTAGGAGAATAATCACTCAAACCGCTAAATCCGACTGCGTAACACTAGGGTTCGAGCCATGTGTTTAATATGACTCAGGGCCACGACCACATGGAGGCCTTGGGATAGAATTAACAGGTAATCATTCGAATCAACGAGCAACAAATAACAAGTACATTGAATGGAAAAGTAATAGCTCGACTACTTAAATAAAAATTTACATAAGAGTTCGGCAGAAAACAGAGAATTTGTATTTACATAATAAACTTTAAAATTATGATACAAGTTTATTGAAAAAAGGGGGGCCATACCCAGACAATCATGGCCAACAAAAGAGAAAACCGCAGCATGAGCTATATACAAACCAAGCTGAAGTGACGGCTATTTCTTCGGCCTTTTCTCCCTTTTGGATTTTTTAGGAGTGGATCCACCAGAACTTCCACCCGTTCCTCTTTTTGATTCTCGATCACCCTTAGCGGGAGAGCTTTCAGATGTTGGAGGGAGTTCTCTGGGAAATGACCCGCCAGGTGAAAAGACTTGTAATGGGACGAGATTTGGATGGTCGATGTTCACATCGGCAGGTTCAACCATATCTTTTTTCTTTAGCAACTCCTCTCTCTCGATGCGCTCTTTTAAGCTCAGCTCATCGGTATGTTCAGAGGTGCCAGTGATCACAATGTCATAGATTCATCTGGCAAAGGTGGATCTTCAGCTTTAACATCAACAAGTGCTCTCCATTACGTAATCGCTAGTCTATCGATTCTAGCTACACAGATCGATGACTTCTAAATATGGCTTTATAATTCAATTACCATATTACTATCACATCTCAAAGATTTAACTGACGGTTGACTAGCCCATCTCCAACAAACAAACAACTGATTAAATAATAAGGTCTTTGCATATCCCATACACACATTCTATACTAGTAGGAAGTGAAATTCATCAAAGCATAACACAAGTCTTTACTAACAACCGCTTAGGACCACTGGTGGTCATAGCCTATATGACAACCCTACTACTACATACTGGTATAACAATAATACTGAAATTGCTCGTCGACCTTTTACTGTCGAAGTCCTGTTTAGACTAACCAAATGTAAGTCAAGGAAAATGCTCATTCAAGTTACTTAATACCTCTTGTTAGAATTGAAGCAGACCTCGTTTCTCTATTAGGTACCACGGTAGGTTATTTAAGACTTCTTAAATATGAAGGAGGCAGATCTAATGGCCATTTATTACCTTTTTCCATCCAGAAGTGTACCCCTTGACATCCTTAAAGCTATTGGGTCATTTAATACATCAAATACGAGGCGAGCTATTAGTATATTTTCCTATAACGTCTCGTATCTATACATTTATAACTAAAGTGTATTACTAAGTAATACCATCAAATAATACAGAGAATGAGGTTTGTTAAGAGCGACCAAACATGAATATTCCCTTGGGCTTACACTGTCACGCCTTTCTTACCAAAATTTAAAGGTCTGAACTAAATAGTTGACGTGAACGGTATCGACACAAAGCAATACACATGATGGATACAATATGACTCAGAACAGTACATAAAATGACAGAGAGATGCAGAATCACAAAACATAGCGGAATATATGATATTTAGACATGAAGGTAAATATATGAGTGAGTCTATAAAATAGAAGAACTAAACGCACATAATACTTGTATAGACATAGGCTATAACAAATTCAAATATATATGATTTCAAAAGTCAAAATCTCAAACAAGGTATACCACATACATGAATCTCTAATATCCTAATGACATAGAATACATATATAACTCTATCCTCATAGCTACCCTAAACATTCATGGTCTCTAAGTCACAATACCTAAACTGTCTCGGTCTGATCCGAGCATTATAAGAAAATAACACCCGGATCAGACTATCTTTAAATATCAAAGGGTAAGATCTCAATAATAAAGATATCAATTAGATATCAATTGGAACAAGATATATCTGACAATAATTAACATACTAATGATCTTAACAATACTCAAGCCTACTATAGACTATCATCCAAAAAAAAGGTGATTCATACATAACCATTTCAAATCAATAAGACCAACATAATTCCATATCAAAATACTACAGATCAAAGGTATTCTCCCCTTTGAGGACAAAACATAGAGGTACAGTCCCCACTTGGACAATCATAAAACCTAAATAAATTACACCATGTCATAAAATCATATCAAGTCCCTTATGGACTATCATCATAAATATGGTTCTAACGTACTAAAATCTTTGAAGCACAAAAAGGGAATTCATACCCAAACATAAACGTATGAAGAACCACGCAGAAATGGATACCCGAATATACTCATAAATAATTATTAGCAGTTTGATCAGTCGCTAACACCATACTAACAGTTTGGTCGGTCACTAACACCACACTAGTAGTTCAGTCGGTTGCTAACACCACACTAAAGACTTCGACTAATAGGATATTTTTTGTGATAATGCTCTCTTCAAAAGGGAGACTAATAAGAAAAGCTCCAGGAGTTTAGCCTGCTAAACTCCAACAGTCCATCGGTACCGGATATCCATAACATATGTTCAACCTAAAATCGCACTGCTAAGTTGCCACGCCTACTAACGGATGGGGCAAGTGTTATGATATCGAATATAGCCCATGGTACAGACTGCTGGCTCAGTGGTATAGGTACAGAAACAAAAAAAATACCATGACTCGAGGTGCAACCTCCGCTGTCAAGCCGCTAGGTCGAATAAGTAGCCTACAAGGTCAAGCTATCGAATGCAATAACGAATATAACGAGTTATACAATAACTCGCATACCTAAGAACTATTTAATCTCATAGTGTCACATACTCTTTTAATAGTAATTATTAAAGTAAAACCCATGTCCCATTACCACTGGGTGTTCCTAAAGTATTTACTATTAATTAGTAAATTTCACTACAAACGATCACTAGGAATATGAGTCATATAATCAAGCAATAAGTTGACAATTAATGTCCCATAACCACTTAATATTACTAAATTATTTAAATATAATTCTCGTCTCATTGCAAAAGAATTGCATAGCTTAAAAGCCAAATTCCACAAATCCATTAATTAAATCAACATAAGAAATAGTTCGTTTCTCACTTTTTGATAAAATATTCTATCTCATTTTAAAACTGAGATTTTAGAAATGAGAATACCAATATGATTTTATTTAATCTAAGAATGATTTTTAGGAGGTGGGGCCTTGGCGCAACGGTTAGGTCACCCGCATGTGATCTGGGCGTCCAGGTTCGAGTCCGGAAACAGCCTCTTCGCAATGCGAGGGAAAGGCTGCGTACATTATCAACCTCCCAGAGCCCGCTATCGTGCGGGAGCCTCGTGCACTGGGTTCCACCTTTAAAAATGATTTTTAGAGCTAAAATAATCTATATATAATTATAGTTTATAAATTCCTTTATTGAAATCGATTTATAAAATACTTTCATAAATCATATATAGTAATAATTTCACTTTTATCAAATAATAGTTTTAACCACATTTAAATCAGTTTAATAAACAATAATTAAAACCAAGAAAAACAAACATAACATCAAAATCAAAATATATCAAAAACCGAAACAAATACCTGGAGACAAGCTCCAGTTTTATTCTCGACCGGTCGACCTCCACCGGTTGACCGGTGATGCGAATATTCCTGGAGCTTGTCTCCAAGTATCGCTTCCGGTCTATGGTGATGGTTTCAAAAATTCGGACAGAGTTTTATCACTTCCAGTGGTGAAATTTCAATATAATACAAACACACAACATCAGGGAACAAGCATGCAATCATAGGCAAAGAAATTAGGCAGTAAAGACTTGCAATTTGACAGGGTTTAAACTACTGCAAGCAAAATCCTATGGACAAAGATTAATAAACATTCAACTATATACTGAGATTCAATTAACCAGTGCATGAAATTCATATTTAGAGATAGTTGTGAGAGGTACTCACCTTAGCATCCAAAAACCCCAAAATTGCAAGAATTAATTCATTGAAATTTTCTGCATTATCGTCCTAGGTGTTGTAGTGATTTAACATAGAAAAACCCAATATTTTCTTATTAAATTTTTAAAGTTGGTGTATTTATGTGTTACGCACAACTTATTCAAATTTCATATTTTTATGATTTATCTTCAATTAGTTATAATTTTTATACTGACCAGTATTTTATGCCTTGATATACCCGAAGATAGCTTGCGAAAATGACTTTCTTTGACCCATCAAAACTCAAAGAAAACACATGAAATTTGGAGTAGAGGTGCTGGAACATGGTGGCAAAAATATATCCAAATTTGGTAATTTTTAGTGGTTTATTTGAATTGATATGGTTTTTGAAAGAGGCTAGGGCTTGGTTTATATGTTTAGAAAAGGGGAAGGTAGTGAATTTTCGTTTACTGTAAATGAATGAGATGAGAGCTAAAACGCACAGTGTCCTTAGGACTTAGAAAAATTCTACTTCTTAAACTCTTTTTATTTATTTTGGGCTTTAGGAATTAATTAAGCAACCCAACCCAATAAGCAACAATTACCTTCATTTTATTTAATTTTTAGCGAAAGTTTTCGTGAAACAAAGGCCTAAGTGTATAAACCATAGCTCAAAAATGAATAAAATGATTATTTGAAAACTTGGAAACCTTGAACAACCTAATTTTTAAAAGATGTCTAAAAATAAAAAATTATCTTTTATTCAAAAATAAAATATATAAACCTTTTAATATTCTGAATTCCACAATTTAAACATCTAAAAATATTTCATCCATTTCCTATAACATACAAAATCCCCAATTTAATTAAATTTGAAAATTAAAAAGAATTAAAATCCCAATTCCTTATTGAATAATAAATTTAGATTTATTTTATTTTAAATTTCAACTATATCTCAGGCCAAGGTTGTTATAGACTCCACCTTAAGAAACCTGTCTTCGCAATTTTCCTTTAGAGAGCAGTCTATAGAAGACATATCTATTACTAATAGTAATATATTCATTAAAACAATCACATAACAAAACTGTCTATAATGAAACTATAATCTACATTATCCTTTGGGTTTAGCACATATCTAGATTTGCCTTAACCTGTCTGGTAAACTAGAGTAGTTAAATGCATATTAGACCCTTTAATCGATGGCTTAAGAAACACAAACTATTTTATTTGTGCAATGATTACAATTTTGGGTTATGAGTTTTACATGACCTCGGAGGAAAATTCTACTGCTCAATTATGCAATCAATTATTTTTTGGTTTTCGCATGCACTAAAATTATTCTAAGTATCGAAATTTTCGAAAAATTTCGGCAGAACCTCCTTTGTATGGAGGGCCTTCCAAATAATTACAATGTGATAAATATATACATCGAACAAAACATGGTCGGAACAATTTACATGTCAAAATTTACCACGTGGCATATAACCAACAAATATAACTCTTTTAAGTAAAAAAACGTACCTTGTTTTTAGCATTTTGAAACAATTTTTCAAATTTTATGCAAGCAAAAGTGAGCTATCATCGTGCATAAGCCCAAATAGTCTCTAGGACACCTATTCTTAACTCATGATAAACATTAATCGCATACATAAAAAATAGATTAAGTATGAATTCACTTAATCTCAAAATAACACGGTGTTCAAATATTTGGCCACATCTCGACAAATTTTGCATCATCAAAAACCCAAAATTAGATAATGCTATTAAAGAGTTAATTTTTGCATAACATTTTAAATTTCTAAAACATCTTTTGGAATGGAAAAATGTGGATTTAAACTCATGTCATGGGAGATTTATCAATGGTACGTAACTCAGAAATACTATAAATATGCAGGCCAACCATCTAAATTCACATTTTTAGTCATGAAAACATTAAAATTTCATAAAATACTCCAAAAAGGTTATTACAAAGTTTTAAGCTTTTCGGAGTGAGCAAAATCATCAAAATCGGACAAACGTTCCAAATGATATGAGCAAAAGAGTTTAGCAATGTTTAAGCCAATTTGATGCTTCAGAACAACGAACAATGTTCTTATTAATTCAAGTTTAAACCTACACAAACTTCAGAATATTGCTAAACTCCCAAAATAAAATTTGTTTCTCATTGTCTTAGCTTTAAAATAAGTATAAGATCATTAAAATTGGATCAATGGTCCGGAAGTTATGACCAAATAAGTTGGTGTTTAAACTCATGAAATCACTACAAGGATAGAGCTACAACTATATGTCTAAATCCATTTCAGGTCATTCATACCTCAAAATTTTGTAAAACTCATAACATAAAAGTTGTAGATAAAAGTCTCATCTTTCTATCAAGAAAACGGCAATCAAATTTGGACTTACAGCTCAGAAGTTATGGCAATATAAATTTTGGTTTAAATTAAAAAAATTTATAGACGTAATTGTACACGATCAAATATCAAAAAGTGACCAAATGAGAAATTATTACTCTTTGAATCTAATTTTCAACCCAAAAGGATTGATCTCAAACGGGTTTATTAAGTGTAAGTTATTGTTGTTTTACTATAGTACACTTTTAAAACAACGTTTTATACACTATGACATAAAAGAAAACAACTTTCATTTCAATCCAAAATGTTGTACCAAACAATATGCTTTTCAAAAATTTCGTATTTTATTTTAGCTAGATTTCTTTTTCATCAATAATTCATAAAGTTGTGATTTACAAATAATACACTTGCATCCTAAATTATTTATCATTGGAAATTACTTTGTGAGCCTCGTCTATCTTTTTAATTCTAACTCATCAAAATACAAAGTTGCTTTAGTCTCATTATACTACCTTCAACTTAATTTCTTTATTTGGAATATTTATCTCCTCAAACTTCATCTAAGATACATTTTGATGGCTTTCCTTTTACAATCATAAAACTTATTTTAGTATTTATCATATATTTATACTAAAATATGAATTCATTTCACAAATCCTTTTTCTTTACGTTATAAAAGAACTTTTCTATTTCATCATTACTATTCTACAAAGCCATACGTACTTAAAATATTCTTTATTTATCAAATTTAGAGTTTTCAAAGATTTAACAACTTACTCTAATCATACAAAGGTAAATATATAAAGTTAAATCTTTTAGCTATTTCGGAACTAAATTTCCACTTTTAAATTCAATAATTGTAAAATGTAAAACTTCTTGAATTAATTATTTAAAACCATATTTACAAAAAGCATTTCTTAATCACAAAACTACTTATCTAAACTTCAAAAATTTATCTAATAAATAAATACCTTATTGTTTTATTTCAACTTTCATTGAATTATAATTTAAAAGTATCACTTTTAACTTTATCATAATTCTTCATCTGCTTTATATAATCTATCAAAATAAGATACATAATTCACTTAAGCACATATCTTATAAATGAACATATTCCAATTCACAAATACCAAATAATACCATGACATTGCCTTTACCCTTTAAAATAAAATCAATACTTGTAGACATCTTTATTGTTTTCATCATAATTATTTCAAGCATCAAAATTTTATAACACATAAAGTCTATTTTCATAATAGATAAAATTTTCTTCTAGAAATATTTACCAAACCATTTTGCAAAATATTTACTATCTTTTCAAACAATACTTAACCCCATATCAAAGATTTTATATTATTATCAAAAATTTATTTGATACTTCCCTTTAAAAAAATATATATAGTTTATAATATTTCTTAAATGTTATCCATCTTTAAGACATTTTCTTTCAAAATTTATTTATTATAACTCAAAGTATTGTGTCCGACTGACTCATCCTAGTGTTTAGGAAATTCTTATCGATAACGTAGATCAGACGGATCGACCAGAATTCTTAAAGCAGTCAATATGCAATTTAACAGAAAAATATTTTCTATATGATATGCATATATCTTTTAATACTTTATGCTTATTCAAAATATTTTCTTGTCTCAAAATAAACAAAAATGAAATTTAACTCATATGTATATCTCTTTATCATAATGATTTTTAGTTTAAATGGATGCTTCCTTTTTATTAAAATTCTTTCAATAAATCTTAATTATTGACAAGCATCATTGTCCCAGTGGTTAAGTGCTTCGATTCTGGTGCGAGAGGTCACAAGTTCGAAACTTGCGTAGCATGATTCGAATATATATTGACTTGAAATATGTGATTTGTTGTATATAAAGTACCATTTCAAAAGAAAAGTCTTAATTATTTACATACAAGTAATTCTTTGTTAACGTTAATTTTTCGATGCACCCATTCATTCATAACTACTTCAAGTAAACATTAAATTTTTTGATTCATCCTAACCTTTGGTTAATTATACATATGAATTAAAATTTCATTTTACGCAAAATTAAATTTTCAATATTTTTTGTGGTAATTACACTATTGAAGACACTGCAAGTTTACTATTCGTTTTGAGTAGGTTTCTAACTTTAAATGATAATTCCTTCCCAACACTAATTTTTACAATTACTTAAAATTTCAAATATCCAATCATCCATCAATCAACAACCCTACAAAAGAACAAGTTAATTAATATGCTCAACAAAAACAGTCCATCTGTTGTCGCAGCACAACTCTGATCACTACCAAATCAGCACACTATAGTATAATTCTAAGCCATCTAAGGTCTAATATACAGTACCTATTAAATCTCACTTTTGACAAAAGTGAGTTCTAATTTTAGGAAAACCTCCATAACAATAATTTACATAGCATTGTCAAAATTTTACAAATACGTCCTGATGATTATTTCCCAAATAATAATTAATATTCCAATCCTGGGTAGGAAATTAATTTCTATATTCTACCCTTACACCCTACGGGATGGGACTCTAAGTCTGTCTAGACCAAGATTCACGTCTCTTATATTCTATATTGTTCTAAAACACAGCTCTGATATCAAGATGTAACGCCCTGCCTCTATACTTATATTAACTTAAAAGTATTACTCACCATCTAATAATACATAGAATGAGATTTGTTAAGAGCGACCAAACAAGAATATTCCCATGGGCACCGTCACGTCTTTCTTACCAAAATTTGAAGATTTGAACTGAATAGTTGACATGAACAGTATCGACATAAAGCAATACACATGATGGATACAGTATGATTCAGAACAATATATATAATAACATAGAGAACACTGAATCACAGAACACAGCGGAATATATGATATATAGACATGTATGTACATATATAAGTGGGTCTACAAAATTGAAGAACTAGACTCACATAATACATGTATGGACATAGGCTATAATTCGATTCAAATATATATGATTTCAAAAGTAAATATCCCATTCAAGGTATATCACATACATGAATCTCTAATATCCTAGTGACAAAGAATACATATATAACTCTATCCTCATAGCTAGCCCAACATCTATAGCCTTTAAGTCCCAATACCTAAAATGCCTCGGTCTGACTAGAGCATTATACGAAAATAACATCCGAATCAAACTATCTCTTAATATCAAAGGGCAAGATCTCAATAATGAAGATATCAATCAGATATCAATTGCAACAAGATATATCAAACAATAATTAACACACAAGTGATTCGACAATACTCAAGCCTATTATAGACTGCCATGCAAAAACATAGCGATTCATACATACCCATTTCAAATCAGTAAAACCAAGATAATTCCATATTGGAATCTGTGCAATTAAAGCGCTCAGCGGATTCAATGCGGCAGAGGTGCAAAAAGTCATAGCGGAGATACAGTGAGGATATAGCGGGATATAGCGGATGACTATAAAATAGCATATAAAACTCGTACTTAATGTTTTTTACAAATATATAAATGGTAATTAAATGAAAAATTAACATTGAATTGAATTATAATTAATACATAAATAATTTTAAATAAAAACATGTGGGAATATACTGTAAATAAACGTAAAACTATTATATAACATAATTGAATTTAGTAGAATATTAAAGTATTTTTATTTCAAAAATTATATTAACAATTCAATTAAATAATTTAATTTCATAATTTTTATAACGTATAAAAGTCATTTTTCAATTCGTTTCTTTTAAAGAAGATATAGCGAAAATAGTTAAATATAGCGGGAATAATGAGATATAGCGGAAATTGCGGGGCTTAAAACGGAAAGACTATATTTGTAGCTATATGGAAAAATCGTAGTGGTAGAAATCCGCTATGAGATATAACAGGTTTATAGCAGGATAATAGCAGGGAATAAACTGCACAGATCAGAATACTGCAAAACAAAGGTACTGTCCCCTTCGAGAACAAAACATAGAGGCACAGTCCTCTCTTGGACAATCATAAAACCTAAATCATACCAAGTCATAAAATCACATCAAGTATCTCATGGACTATCATCTTAAATATGGTGCTAACTTATAAATATTTTCAAAGCACAAAAAGGGAATTCAAACCCAAACATAAACGTTATGAAGAAACATGCGGGAAATATACTCATAAAAATCACTAGTAGTTTGATCGGTTGCTAACACGATACTAGCAGTTTGGTTGGTCGCCAACACTATACTACTAGTTTAGTCAGTCACTAACACCACCCAAAATACTTTGAGTAATCAGATATTCTTAGTGCTAATTGCTCTCTTCCAAAGGGAGAATGATAAGAAAAGCTTCATGAGTTTAGCATGCTAGACTCCAACAGTTCATCGGTACCGGATATCCATAACATATGTTCAACCTAAAATCGCACTGCTAAGGTGCCCCGCCTACTAATGAATTGGGCAAGTGTTATGATATCGAATATAGCCCATGGTATAGACTGTTGGCTCAGTGGTATAGGTATAGAAACTAAAACACTCCACCGTCAAGCCGCTAGGTCGAATAAGTAGCCTACAAGGTCAAGCTACCGAATGCACTAACGAATGTAACAAGTTATACCATAACTCGCATCCCTAAGAACTATCAAATCTCATAGTCTTACATACTCTTTTAATAGTAATTATTAAAGTAAAACCCATGTCCCATAACCACTGGGTGTTGCTAAAGTATTTACTGTTACTTTGTAAATTTCACTACGAACAATCACTAGACAAATGAGTCATATAATCAAGCAATAAGGTGACAATTAATGTCCCATAACCACTTAATATTAATAAATTATTTAAATATAATTCTCATCTCATTTCAAAAGAATTTCTTAGCTTAAAAGCCAAATTCCACAAAATCCATTAATTAAATCAACATAAGAAATAGTTTGTTTCTCATTTTTTGATAAAATATTCTATCTCATTTTAAAACCGAGATTTTAGAAATGAGAATACCAATATGATTTTATTTAAGCTAAGAATGATTTGTAGAGCTAAAATAATCCACATATAATTATAGTTTATAAATTCCTTCATTGAAACCAATTTATAAAATACATTCATAAACCATATATATAGTAATAATTTCACTTTTATCAAATCAGAGTTTTAACCACATTTAAATCAGTTTATAAACAATAATTAAAAGCAAGATAAACAAACATAACATCAAAATCAAAATATATCAAAAACTGATATAAATGCCTGGAGACAAGCTCCAGTTTTATTCTCGACTGGTCGACCTCCACCGGTTGACCGATGATGCGAATATTCCTGGAGCTTGTCTCCAGGTATCGCTTCCGGTCTATGGTGATGATTCAACAATTCAAGTAGAGTTTTATCACTTCCAGTAGTGTAATTTCAATATAATACAAACACACAACATCAGGGAACAAGCATGCAATCATAGGCAAAGAAATTAGGCAGTAAAAACTTGCAATTTGACAGGGTTTAAACTACTGCGAGCAAAATCCTATGGACAGAGATTAATAAACATTCAACTATATACTAAGATTCAATTAACCAGTGCATGAAATTATATTTAGAGATAGTTGTGAGAGATTCTCACCTTAGCCTCCAAAAACCCAAAAATTGCAAGCATTAATTCATTGAAATTTTCTGCATTATCGTCCTCAGTGCTGTAGTGATTTAACATAGCAAAACCCAATATTTTCTTATGAAATTTTTACAACTAGCGTATTTATGTGTTACGCACAACTTAT
The DNA here is from genome assembly GCA_030737815.1 of Allium fistulosum. Lineage (NCBI taxonomy): Eukaryota > Viridiplantae > Streptophyta > Magnoliopsida > Asparagales > Amaryllidaceae > Allium > Allium fistulosum. Next base: position 977,744,788 of record CM060902.1, read on the forward strand.
AAATATTTCAGTTTTTTCTGGTTTATCAACTATTAGTTATAATTTATATACTGACCTGCATTTTCTACCCTGATACACCCGAAGATAGCTTGCGAAAATGACCATCTTTAATCCATAAAACTCAAAGAAAACATATGAAATTTGGAGTAGAGGTGCTGGAACTTGGTGGAAACAATATATCCAAATTTGGTAATTTTTAGTGGTTTATTTAAATTGATATGATTTTTGAAAGAGGCTTGGGTTTGGTTTATATGTTTAGAAAAAGGGGAAGGTAGTGAATATTTGTTTACTGTTTTAGATGAGAACTAAAATGTACAGCAACCTTAGGACTTGGAAAAATTCTATTTCTTAAACACTTTTTATTTATTTTGGGCGTTAGGAATTAATTGAGCAACCCAACCCAATAAGTAACAATTACCTTCATTTTATTGAATTCTTAACTAAAGTTTTTGTGAAATAAAGGCCTAAGTGTATAAACCATAGCTCAAAAATAAATAAAATGATTATTTGAAAACTTGGAAACCTTGAACAACTTATTTTTTAAAAGATGTCAAAAAATCACAAATTATCTTTTATTTAAAAATAAAATATTTAAACCTTTTCAACTTAAATTCTGAATTCTACAATTTAAACGTCTGAAAATATTTCATCCACATCCTATAACATAGAAAATCCCAATTTATTTAAATTTGAGAATTCAAACGAATTAAAATCCCAATTCCTTATTGAATAACAAATTTAGATTTATTTTATTTTAAATTTCAACTGTATCTCAAGGCAGGGTTGTTATAGATTCCCTCCTTAAAAAACCATGTCTCCGCAATTTTCCTTTAGAGAGCAGTCTATAGCAGACATATATATTACTAATAGTAATATTTTCATTAAAACAATCACATAACAAAACTATAGTCTACATTATCCTTTGGGTTTAGCACATATCGAGATTTTCCTTAACCTTTTTGGTAAACTAGAGTAGTTAAATGCATATTAGGCCATTTAATCGATGGCTTAAGAAACACAAACTATTTTCTTTGCGCAATGATTACAATTTTGGGCTATGAGTTTTACATGATCTTGTAGCAAAATTCTACTACTCAATTATGCAATCAATTATTTTCTTGATTTTGCATGCACTAAAATTATTCCAAGTATCGAAATTTTCGAAAAATTTTGGCAGAACCTCCTTTGAATGGAGGGCCTTCCAACTAATTACAATGTGATAAATATATTTACATCGACCAAAACATGGTCAGAACAATTTACACATCAAAATTTACCACGCGACATATAACCAACAAATGTAACTCATTTAAGTAAAAAACGTACCTTGTTTTTAGCATTTCGAAACAATTTGTTAAATTTTATGCAAGCAAAAGTGAGCTATCATCGTGCATAAGACCAAATGTTCTTTAGGACACCTATTCTTAACTCATGATAAACATTAGTCGCATACATAAAAAATAGAATAAGTATGAATTCACTTAATCTCAAAATAACATCTCGACAAATTTTGCATCATCAAAAACCAAAATTAGATAATGCTATTAAACAGTGAATTGTTGCATAACATTTTAAATTTCTAAAACATCTTTCCAAATGGAAAAATATGGATTTAAACTTATGTCATGGGAGATTTATCAATGGTATGCAACTCAGAAATACAATAAATATGCAGGCCAACCATCTAAATTCACGTTTTTAGTCATGAAAACATTAAAATTTCGTAAAATACTCAAAAAAGAGTTGCTACGAAGTTTTAAGCTTTTCGGAATGAGCTAAATCATCAAAATCGGACAAACATTCCAAATGTTATGAGCAAAAGAGTTTAGCGATGTTTAAGCCAATTTGACGCTTCGAGACAACGAACAATGTTTTTTATTAATTCCAGTTTAAACCTACACAAACTTCAAAATATTGCAAAAATCTTAAAATAAAATTTGTTTCTCATTGTCTTAGCTTTAAAATAAGTATAAGTTCATTAAAATTGGATCAATGGTCTGGAAGCTATGACCAAATAAGTTGGTGTTTAAACTCATGAAATCACTACAAGGATAGAGCTACAACTATATGTCCAAATCCATTTCAAGTCGTTCATACCTCAAAATTTTGTAAAAATCATAACATAAAAGTTGTAGATAATAGTCTCAGCTTTCAATCAAGAAAAAGGTGATCAAATTTGGACTTCTGGTTCAGAAGTTATGGCAATATAAATTCAAGTTTAAATTTAAAAAATTTAAAGACATAATTGTAACCATACTTTCAAATCAATTTCAAGTCAAGTACACGATCAAATATCAAAAAGTAACCAAATGAGAAATTATTACTCTTTGAATCTAATTTTCAACCCAAAAGGATTTATCTCAAACGGGTTTAATAAGTCTAAGTTATTGCTGTTTTACTATAGTACACTTTTAAAGCAACATTTTATACACTATGACATAAAAGAAAATAACTTTCATTTCAATCCAAAATGTTGTCACAAACAATATGCTTTTCAAAAATTTCATACTGTATTTAAGTTAGATTTCTTTTTCATCAATAATTCATAAATTTGTGATTTACAAATAATATACTTGCATCCTAAATTATTTATCATTGAAATTACTTTATGAGCCTCATCTATCTTTTTAATTCTAACTCATCAAAATACAAAGTTGCTTTAGTCTCATTATACTACCTTCAACTTAATTTCTTTATTTGGAATATTTATCTCCTCAAACTTCATCTAAGATACATTTTAATGGCTTTCCTTTTACAATCATAAAACTTATTTTAGTATTTATCATATATTTATACTAAAATCTAAATTCATTTCACAAATCCTTTTTCTTTACTTTATAAAAGAACTTTTCTATTTCATCATTATTATTCTACAAAGCCATACGTACTTAAAATATTCTTTATCTATCAAATTTAGAGTTTTCGAAGATTTAACAACTTACTCTAATCATACAAAGGTAAATATATAAAGTTAAATATTTTAACTATTTTGGAACTAAATTTCCACTTTTAAATTCAATAATTGTAAAATGTCAAACTTCTTGAATTAATTATATAAAACAATATTTACAAAAAGCATTTCTTAATCACAAAAAAACTTATCTAAACTTCAACAATTTATTTAATAAATAAATACCTTATGGTTTTATTTCAACTTTCATTAAATTATAGTTTAAAAGTATCAATTTTAACTTTTTCATAATTCTTCATCTGCTTTACATAATATATCAAAATAACATATATAATTCACTTAAGCACATATCTTATAAATGAACATATTCCAATTCACAAATACCAAATAATACCATGAAATTGCCTTTACCCTTTAAAATGAAATCAATACTTGTAGACATCTTTATTGTTTTCATCATAATTATTTCAATCATCAAAATTTTATAACACATAAAGTCTATTTTTATAATAGATAAAATTTTCTTCTTGAAATATTTACCAAACCTTCCAAAATATTTTCTATCTTTTCAAACAATACTTAACCTCATATCAAAGATTTTATATTATTATCAAAATTTTATATGATACTTCCCTTTAAAATAAAATATATATAGTTCATAATATTTCTTAAATGCTATCCATCTTTAAGACATTTTCTTTCAAAATTTATTTGTTATAACTCAAAGTATTGTGTCCGAGTGTCCCATCCCAGCGTTTAGGAAATTCCTATCGATAATGTAAATCAGACGTATCGACCAGAATTCTTAAAGCACTCAATATGCAATTTAACAGAAAAATATTTTCTATATGATATGAATATATCTTTTAATACTTTATGCCCATTCAAAATATTTTCTTGTCTCAAAATAAAAAAAACCAAATTTCACTCATATGTATATCTCTTATCAGAATGATTTTTAATTTAAATGGATGCTTCCTTTTTATTAAAATTCTTTCAGTAAATCTTAATTATTTACATACAAGTAATTCTTTGTTAATGTTAATTTTTTGATGCACACATTCATTCATTACTACTTCAAGTAAACATTAAAATTTTAGTTTCATCCTAACCTTTGGTTAATTGTATATATGAATTAAAATTTCATTTTACGCAAACCCAAATTTTCAATATTTCTTATGGTAATTACACTACTGAAGACACTGAAAGTTTACTATTAGTATTGAGCAGGTTTCTAGCTTTAAATGATAATTCCTTCCCAACACTAATTTTTACAATTACTTAAAATTTCAAACATCCAATCATCCATCAATCAACAACCATACAAAAGAACAAATTAATTAACGTGCTCAAGGAAAACAATCCATTTGTTGCCGTCGCACAACTCTGATCACTAGCAGATCAGGACACTACAGTACAATTCTAAGCCATCTGAGGTCTAATATACACTACCTAATAAATCTCACTTTTGACAAAACTGAGTTCCAATTTTAGGAAAACTTCCATAACAATAATTTACATAGCATTGTCAAAATTTTACAAATATGTCCCAATGATTAATTCCCAAATAATAATTAATATTCCAATCCGGAGTAGGAAATTAATTTCTATATTCTACCCTTACACCCTAAGGGATGGGACTCTAAGTCTGTCTAGACCAAGATTCACGTCTCTTATATTCTATATTGTTCTAAAACACAACTTTGATATCAAGATGTAACGCCCTGCCTCTATACTATATTAACTAAAGAGTATCACTCACCGTCTAATAATACAGAAAATGAGATTTGTTAAGAGCGACCAAACAAGAATATTCCCATGGGCACCATCATGTCTTTCTTACCAAAATTTGAAGGTTTGTATTGAATAGTTGACGTGAACAGTATCAGCACAAAGCAATTCACATGATGGATACAATATGATTCAGAACAATATATATAATAACATAGAGAACGCTGAATCACAGAACACAACGGAATATATGATACATAGACACGTAGGTACATAGATAAGTGGGTCTACAAAAACTAGACTCATATAATACATGTATGGACATAGGCTATAAAACGATTCAAAATACACGATTCAAAAGTAAATATCTCATTCAAGGTATACCACATACATGAATCTCTAATATCCTAATGACAAATAATACATATTTAACTCTATCCTGATAGCTAGCCCAACAACTATAGGCTTTAAGTCCCAATACTTGAAATGCCTCGGTCTGACCCAGGCATTATAAGGAAATAACATCCAGATCAGACTATCTCTGCATTATAAGGAAATAACACCTTGGTCTGACCCAGGAATTATAAGGAAATAACACCTCGGTCTGACCCAGGAATTTAAAGATAGTTGTGAAAAATTCTCCACTTAGCATCCAAAAACGCTAAAATTGCAGGCATCAATTCATTGAAATTTTATGCATTTTCTTCCTCAATGCTGTAGTGATTTAAAATAGATAAACTCAATATTTTCTGATGAAATTTTTACAGTAGGCGTATATATGAGTTATGCAAAATATAGCAAAATTTTAGATTTTTATTAATTTTCTATAATTAGCTATGATTTTTATACTGACCTGCATTTTCTACCCTGATTTACCCGAAAATAGCTTGTGAAAATGACCATCTTTATCCCATCAAAGCTCAACGTAAATACATGAAATTTGGAGTAGAGGTGCTGGAACATAGCCGCAACAATATAACTAAATTTGGGAATTTTTAGTAATTTATTTGAATTGATATGATTTTTGAAAGAGGTTAGGGTTTGGTTTCTAGGTTTAGAAAAAGGGAAGGTAGTGAATTTTCGTTTACTGTAAATGAATGAGATGAGAAGTAAAACGTATTACAACCTTAGGACTTAGAAAAATTATACTTCTCAAACTCTTTTTATTTGGTTTGGGCTTTAGGTATTAATTAAGCAATCTAACCCAACAAGCAACAATTACCTTCATTTTATTCAATTCCTAACTAAATTAAAGTTTTCATGAAACAAAGGCCTAAGTGTCTAAATCATAGCTCAAAAGTGAATAAAATGATTATTTGAAAACTTTGAAACCATGAACATCTTATTTTTTAAAAGATGACTTAACTCCCAAACTCTTTTTTATTTTACAAATAAAAGATTTAAACCTTTTTAACTAAAATTCTTAATTCTACAATTTAAGCATCAAAAATATTTCATCCTCTTCCTATCACATAGAAAATCCCCAATTTAATTAAATTTTAGAATTAAAATCCTAGTTCCTTATTCAAAATCAAATTTAGATTTATTTTATTTTAAATTTCAACTGTATCTCAAACCAGGGTTGTTACATTTCCCCTACCTATACGCAAACATACATGCCTTACTCATGGGTCCTATGGTTGGAGATGTCCCACATCTATAGTAAGTATACATAACTACATGCAGCCTCAAAGTGAAGGGAAGACTTCTACTATATAACTCTATTGACCTCGTATCCCAACCCTTACTAAACTTAACTAATCATTCTAGGCCTAAATATTGGTATAGGCCCACTAATTCGCGCTCGTCTTAAACATATTATTAAAGCCATATAATTTACTACTATGAAAATTATATTGTCTCCTAGTATTTAATTCTTATCTTATATGCTTATTATGCATATTATCTATTTCCTTCTTACATCCCATATATGTCAATTGTCTATAATAAATGGTCATTATTATTCTAATTGGACAAAAATTGATGACATTTACTTATTCGTTCTAATTCAACCTATTATGCCTATTTCATTTCCCCATAAATCCTCTATTAAATCCTTTAACTGGTCTCATTAAACACATTTATGTCCTTATTTAATTCATGTAACTTCCTATTAACTACACGTTTATTGCCCTGCTAATTTTGGAGTTACTATCACTTTTCCATCTATATCTCATAGTCCTATAATTTACTACGCTATTAATAACTAGTCGTCCTAATTATAACTAATACGAATATCATTGTATATTATTCTATATATGTATTTATATTTTTAACCAATAGGCGCGACTATACGTGTGTGCATATATATACATATACATGCACACACACACAGAGATATATATATATATATATATACAATTTTTTGAAATAAGATGTGTGTGTGTATATATATATATATATATATATAATTTTTTTGAAAATGAGATATATATTCCTATTTCTAACTCATATGTCCTATGCTTAGGAATTCCAATTAATACTTATATGTACATTCTGTAAGGGATATTTATTTCCATAGTTTATTATATTAGAGCTATCGTACTAAAAAAAGATTACCATTATAACTTTCCATAAACACCTAAAAATGAGACTTTTGCTCCATTTAAAATTACCAGAAATTATATCTTTTCTTTTTTGAAATAGACGTGCAAACTACGGAGGTGAACCACCGTTCTTTACACATTTCTTTCCCTTTTGGTGCATTCCTTTATATCGTAGTTTTTGTACGTAGTTGTGGAATGAGTTGTATCTTTTTTTACCAAGGCAAGCTGACATTATAGTGGGTCGTGCCACTTTATTAATATACGTTAAAAAAACAGGTGTTCTCTATATGCACAGAATGATTATGATGGTTTTATAGTGGTCATACCACTTAATAATATAATATAGCATAGGAGTCTAGCTAACACACTAGAACTACTAAAAGCATGGCTGGCCCACCTCAAAAGAGGAAGAAAGACTACTATCATCAACCGCTACAGGGCCAGTGACATGAAAGAACTTAGAGAACAGAAGAGCTAAGTTGGGGACATAATGGTCGGAGGCCTCTCTGTAAAAGAAGTTCCTATCCCAACTAGTATCCAAAAAAAGGACTTGTTCTCTTCACCTATTTCTCCCAATGAAGTAAGGGAAAGACCTTCACCCTAAATACAATAGAAAAGCAGCCTACTCTCGCCTACTTTATTACTCACATAAGAATGGAAAGTGTCATTGTTAGGAGAGTATCTCATATCCAAAGAATGATGTATACATGCACGCTCCTTATCGTCCCATTAAATAAGAGCCTATGGAGGCTCCTCAACATCCATAACAATAGGTGCGACATCCTCCACTACCCGTGGCATAATAATACTAGCTGTGGGAGGGACAATCGAAACCCACTTTAGAAACGGCCTAGTAAGCGGTACCCTATCAACTAGAGGTACCAGAGTGGTAGTAGAAGGTAGAGAATATGCCACCTTAAGGTGGCCAAAAGTCTAACAAGCTATGCAAATAACAGTTTTCCATCTATATCAAAAAAACTTCCACAATAATTCCCTCAGCAATACGTACTTTAATAGATGACGACAAAGGCATTGTAGGACTGATTTCTATCAAGGCTCTACATAAACTAAACCCTTCCTAGCAATAGTATTAGAATCAAAGCAAATCACTTCACCAACTGTTTTAGCAAGCCAATTCAGCCCAACCATGGGTTGCAAAATGAAAGGGATGTGAGAGAAGTGCGCCCATATAGGAATAGATAATATCTGAGACTTAGCATGGTCTACAAACAGACTCTGCATCATGATAATAAAGGGCTTCCCATCTATAATAATTAGATCACTTTGAAGAATACAAAGTCTTCTTGTTTGTCGGCGCATGCATCTCCTGCTGTCGGTACCTATCCGCTTTATGGAAAAATTCCCCGAGATCCAATTTGGATCTCGCTCAAATACAATCATGAAATCCATGTAGTCAGCAATCCCGAATACTACCACAAATTAAACCATCGATGGATCCAGCCAATCTACTAAAGCAACCGCCGCACTAAACTATGTAAAAAAATTCCTCAATGACTCTCTAGTCCTTTGCTTTATTGCTGCCAATGCCATTATGTTCTTGGGTCTCGAAATGTGGACCCTAAATTGCCTCATGAACCAATCTACCAATTCGCTCCATGTCCTAATAGAACTATTCTCCAGCTACCCAAACCAGAGCGCAGCTAATTCCGTCAAGTAAAGCGGAAAACATCTTACCATGACCTCCTCCGATGCCTCCAACACTTCCATGTGCCGGATATACCTCATCAAGTGTACCGTAGGATCCAACTTCCTATCATACACCTCTAGTGTTGGTAGTTTGAACTCCGGTGGGTTCCTAGCTTGCTTGATGTTCGGAGTGAATGGACTTCGATTGATATCTTCCAGGTTCCTGCTAGGTAATCCGCCTCTCATTATCCGTCGTATTAGCTCAGCCATCCTTTCATTCTCATCCATAGGTGATCTACAACCTATATTACTAGCCTGCCCCTAACTCCACAAGGGTACTCCAAAATATACTCTTCCACATTCCGATCCCTAGCTGCCGGTCTTGCATTAACATCAGTCGAACGACATCCATACTAGCACCTATACTAGCCTGACTCAATGGATGCCCCCTGGCCTAGGGCATTCGATGTCGATCCCTCCTTATTAATAGGGAACTACCCCCGGCTACTCCGTTCCATTCTCCCACCTGTTGGCTATGACTCCATGCTTTTGGTTATGATTTTCTATAGCTCCTACTCCAATTCCTTGATCCATATTGCCAGCTGCTGTAAATCTTTGGTTTTATGCTCTAACTTGTCCAATTTGCCTAAGGAAACTCTACATCATTTCATCTTATCTCCTCATCACTCGCTCCTGCATAGCATCCATGATAGTGTCCCTCTCATTCCTAGTTATGTGGATGGAGGGTTGATTAGTTCTACCTCAAGAGGATGCCTCCTGACTTCCTTCATGATGACTCATGTTCGCAAGTGCTTTCCTTGTAGATTGCCTAACCATTGATCCAAATCCAAGCTCTAAATCATTTCCAAATCTACGAGTGCAAGTAACTTGACGTATATACCAAAATGTTTGCACCAAAATTGGTCACAAACACTCAACTAATATGATAACACCATAGATTCAATATCAAATAAACAAACAGAATGAAGTAGAGAATAAAATACAAAGAAGATAAATTAAAACAGTAAGAAATGAAACAAGCATGAGATTTTATAGTGGTTCGGCATACTCTAGCCTACGTCCAATCCCAAAGTTTTCCTTTTTATTTATACTGCTGATTACAGTTACAATCTGTGAAATTCAAGAATCAAAATAGCAGAGTATAGCCTACAGATGAAGATAAAGTGAGCAAGAAAGAAGATCCCTTTCCTTGAGCTAGTGATCCGGCATTTACTGGAGAAGAGGATGAAATATCCAGGTGAAAATCCACGTGCAGAAGCCCAAAACCTAGACAAACCGATCCAAAATGGGGCCCACCTATGAGCGATCGGCGCCGATCAGTGGTGGAGGCCACGTGGTGCCATGTGATCGATTGTGGTGGTCCCCCTCCACTTTCTTTTCATGTTTCCATAGTTGTTTGCCTGGTTCCCTCGGTGTTTCTTGAGATATTAAGCGATCATTGATGAGTTGAACTGCCAATCCGAGTGATTCATAGCCATAGTGATCAGATCTGATCCGTTCCTAACCATATTGATCTGATCCCCTACCAAGTGGAAGTGCAAATCCATACTTAGCCAATTCTGGGATGCCTTCCCCTTGAATCCGCTTAAATATCATAGCCTTGCTTATAATTAATCTCTGAACCTGATAATCATCTCTCTAGGCTTCCTACCTTGATGATCATGAAATCCACTTAGTCAAATCCACGATATCACAACCTTGCCAAGAGGCAGGATAACAACTATGTACTACCCCTAAGAGTTCATCAACTCTCATCAACTCTTCCATTGATCCCACCGAAGGAGTGGTCTGTCATTTTACCTTTGAAACATGACTTATACGTGTCAAATAATTCAAAATCAAGTGACGAGAGAAAACCTTTGGTTTTCAGCTTATGTAGTCATTTCTCACTAATACTACCCAGCCTATAATGCCAAGATAACTATCATTAATATTGTTAGATGTGTTATTCACAAAACACACATAATTAGGATTGATCACATAAATGTAATTTTTAAAACTACCGTTGCATCCATTATTACCATTCAAACTAATGTTCGTAATATTGTTTGCACAATGAAATATACATGCATTCTCAAACAATCTAGAAACAGAAATAATCCCACAAATAAAGTCTTTTACAAATAGCACTTGTTTAATATAAAACTACTCCAAGAGGCAAACATAAATGATAGTCTCCTACTGCCATTGCGTGTATGATAGATCCATCAGCAACTTGGAGCCTCATCGCTCCATTTCTCATGTAGTTCCAATTCCTAGTCCCTTACACATTACAAATATGAGTCCAGATCCAGTATCTAAGACCCAAGGCATTTTATTGATTACAAAATAATTTTGAATCATAAATGTACCTGATGGAGCCACAGAACCATTCTTCTTCCTTTCGTTAACAATCTTCAAGTAGTCAGGGCAATTCCTTTTTCAGTGACCTTTCTTGTGGCAATGGTGACATTCACATTTGTCATCGGTCTTCTTATTTTTCTTGTTTTACTTACCTTCTCTTTTTCGCTTCTTCGAACTCTTCGAAGATGATGCACTACCCTTAACAGCAAGTACAGCCCCTTGATCCTTAGATGCGGACTCGACCGACCTCAACATATTAAGGAGCTCCACGAGATTCACATTTAATTGGCTTATAATATAATTCAATATGAATAATTCATACCGAGGAGTAAGAGAACCAAGGATAAAATCAACTTGCAATTCATTGCTTATCTGTACGTCTAATTGCCAACGCCTATCAATATAGCCCTTCACTACCAGTATGTACTTGTCCACTTTCTGTCCTTTGGTCATTTTGTTATTAAACAGCTTCTTCATAAGCTCGTACCTTTATGAACATGACTGTTCACCAAATAGGGTCTTGAGATTATCAAATATCTCATGGACAGACATATTTCATGATGCCTCTGCACTGGTTTGTCTAACATATACAACATGAAAAATCGAGAGATCTCTAGGTTTGACACTGATTTTTCATAAGCAAGTTTTAGTTTGGGATATGCATCATACGAGGGTTATTCTTTGGGTTCGCATGTAATAGCCAACAATAGGCGCTCGTAATTCAACGCTATTTTAATTTCTCTAAGCCAGTCGATATAGTTTGGTCCAGTAAGCTTGTCATTATTAGAAAATAGCTCTAGAGTTGTCATTTTTCTGTAAGTTTTAAGTTGTCGATTATTAGGACAAATCATGGTATATGTTCTTATGGTATTAGTAAAGTTAAACTTTATGTTTCATTTTACTAATAAGCTCCTAGTAGTCTTTTATGTTTTGCCATACCCTAAGTCAAAACACATAAGTCTTTTACTTCATTAATGGGTGTTAGGACTCGTCCGTCTTATAATTCTGACCTTGAGTTTACTTAAAAAGACATAGCTCCACAGATGATGGATAACTCTTCAGTTGTATCATATACAACTCCTAATCCTTGGTATCTGTCCTAATTTCACTTCGTCCTTGAGTTTGCTTAATAAATTAAGACGAAGTTATTCACTCGTACCTAGCATATCATACATTCATATTACATAAGTTTGTTATTATATAACTTTTATATTTCATTCAATTATATAATAGTCTTACGTGTTATATTATATTATACATTCATATTATATAACTTTTATGTCAATTTTTTTTACTGTAAAACCAAAAGCACTATATATATAAATTTTTTAACCATATGTGTGTGTGTCTATATATATATATTAAGTACATATACTCACACATATATAACATAACAATAAATATATGTATATTAATTCTTCTAAAATTATTAAAAATGTATACTTAAAAAAATATATTTTTGATAATGCACATATCACAAAATTGATTTTTTTAGTTTAACTATATATTTTAAACTAATATCCTTACGGATAATAGTTAAAAATTAAATAAAATACATTTCGAATCATAATTTTTAATTTTGAAATTTTTAGAGAAAATCTAAGTGATATTTTTTTATTCGAATATTTGATATATAACTGTAATTTAAAACAATTTTAAAATCTATTTTTAAACTTCAGTTGAATTTAAAATAATAAATTATACACATATATAATGTTTTCTTCTATCGAAAACATATTAGATTATAATTTAGCTTATAAAATATAAACATATTTTATAATACATAAATATAGAGATATGATTAATTTAGATAATTAAATGGTTTAAATTATATTTAATAATAACATACAAATGTAAAAAAAAATTATTCCGAAAGTATTTTATATATGAAACTATACATATATAATTATAAAATCATATTTTGTATAAAGTATAATACATAATTTAAATTGTAAAGATTATAAATAATAAAATAATATATATTAAATTAATTAAACATAAAAAATTGCTTTTACCGAGCAGTGCATATTATAGGTAGATGAATGACAAAATAATTTTTTGTTTTATAAATATACAATCAATCTGATTGTGACAATATATTGATATAATAGAAGCGTCACCTAACTAATATTACAGAATATGATATATAAATATTAATTCAATAGAATATAATTGTAAATCAGATCATTACCTTATACTAAAGCCAAAAACTCACACCTTGAAGCATTGGATTGAACTCCTGAATCGAATTCTAATTTCAAAAGTGTTATTTCCCGAATTGCAGACCACTGATTATCGAATAGTGTTTTGATTTTATTTTATTTGAGCTTGTAATAATGAAGTGGGGATGATGGGTTCAGCCAGAAATGTGGGGGTATGAAGGCTTCAAAAAGTTCTCAAATAAGTGCGATTTGAGATGCTTATATAGAGGAGGAATGGAGGCAAGTTAAGATCTAGATCTCTTACCAATTCTCCTTCTTTTATCCATACAAACCTAGCCCATATAGTTTCCATCAAATGGCCCCACCTACCTATGTCCTAGCATAGCCGAACCAACTAATCCATATTGAAGTTCAATAGTATTCTCAAGTAAAGAGAACTATGTAAATTAGTCACATCGATATTTTCTATTTGACTTTAGTTATATTAACCAACAAAAAACTATCGAGTGAGTCATTTCATAGTTATCCAATAATTATCAGTATGCAACCCCTTGGTGCCCCCAACAGTCATAAGTAATACACTGCCCGACATTTAGATAACGTTGTGTACACTAGCCTCAACGGATACATCGATATCCAGTCTCGACGCATCTTGACTAGGAATATCTAAAATGATGTGTTTATTATATTGTGGTACAATACTTATGATTATAAATATTTTTAGTACTATCACAAACATACATTATGGATTTTCTGTTAAATATATTTTTATTAAAGATTTAATTATTTATAACACATTATAATAGATATAAAACTGAAAAAAAAACACCTTTATTACGAACGAGAATTGATTACATAGTTAATTAATTTACAATAGATTATAAATTTACCCCTAGAGCATACCCTTAACTCAATCAGAATCACCTCTTTGAAATGAGTATACCATTTAATTTAATTTAGTTTGGCATATGTATAACATTTAAATTCATAAAACCACTTATATCGATGAGAATCATCGGATGAAAGTAAATGCATCGAACACAACTAAACTGTGTTTAGCTTGTCATGATTAGTTGAAAGTCAGGGGTAAGCAGTCGAACGGTTCTTCATCTTAGCTTCACATCATAGTCTTAATAGGTTGATATGTTAGAGGAAGTGGTCAATTGCTTTTTGAAGAATAATTTGCTAAGTGTTAGACAAATATATTAATTCATTGTTTCTCTTCTAGGAAAATGAGTGTTTATTCATTAGCTGAAATTCAAATAACATTTTATTTCAATACATCATAATTAGTTACCTAATGTTTAATTAACGGTGTAAAAACCGTTCACAATTTTAATCAAATCTTCAGTTGATTAAATTAAATTTTCAAATTTAAACGATTGAATTAATCATTAGTTATTATAACATTCTCACGTTTGGCCTACTAAAAAATATGGAAGTTATATGTAGGGTTGAATTTTGAAAATTCTTAATATAAACATGATTGTCGGTACAAACTATTCGTTTTCTATAACTTACTTAGATAAATCTATCTAAGACAATTACGATTTGAAATTTCAAAATCCGATCGAATGAGAAATTTAAATATATTATATTTTTTCATTCGAATCCAATTTGATCTGCAATCTTATCAAATTTAATTACCAAAAAAAATGGTTGATAACCGAATAAGATCAAATGACTTATACAATCGAGGGCAAGTTGAATTCAAATGACGCAATTGTATATTTAAGCATTTTAGTAAATAATAACAATTCTCAACAGTCGAACTTTGGAGATTTCAAATGTAAACATGACTATTAATTCAAACTAGTCATTTTTTTATATAAATTATTTATAAAATAACCATTTTAAACTGAAAATCTTATTTGTATTTTAAGTTTTTAAAAATTTGGCCATACAAATTTTCTAACGTCATATGGAAGTTTAAATATGTGATATTGTATTATTTCAACTCGATTTGACTCTCGATCTTAATTATTTTATAACCAAAAAATGTTAAGAAACTCTTTAATGTCCAAAATATTTAAAAATAACCATTATTATTTATAAAAATTAATAAACTATGCATACTAAAAATGGAAAAAAATATCATAAAATTAAATATTTAACAATAATTATAAATTAAAATAACATAAAAAGGAAAAAAGTAAACATATAACACAGTTCAAGACTTTTTACTACGCAAACGTCTTAATGACATCATTAAATTTAATATTGTAGGAAAGACATAAGGAATTTTCCATGTCTCCACTTCATCATGATCAATGTCTTCTTATCCTCATTGATTCACACATTTTGTTGATGTTACGCTGACGTAATTGGCACGTCGTTGGTGATGGAATATTATGTATTCTCTAGTAGTGTTAGGCAAAGCAGGGAAGGTGATCCCACCCTTGTACAAGGTTTTATGGCAAATAGCCTCATATGGATACTAGTTATAAATGAGATTCCTCTTCTTTCTTTTCTTTTCTTTCTTTCCCTCTTTTAAACATTCTTAAGAGCTAGCTAACAAATTATTAGCTATGTTTTATTTATATGGACCCTTAATGGATAATTATTAACAAAGATAAATCAATATCCTCCATCAATCTCGCTAACCCACCGATGTAAGTGTATTTTATTAGATATTATTAAGGACAATTTTAAATTTATTTGGGCATTAATAAAAAAAGTCATGATGATTTTTATAAACTTGACTTGCAAGAAAAATAATGAAATAATTGTAAACTTCATTCAGATACATATATCATATATTTACGTGTATATAATATATTTATGCATATAACAATAGCTATCAGTTCAACATTAGTATAGCACCATTTAGGGCATTATATGACCAACCATGAAGCATTCCTTCGTATTGGTGGGAAGTACATCGGAAATTGATATTAGGGCCAGATAAGATTAAGGAAGCATCAGATAAAATCAAAGTCGTTTACCAATGGAGTCGACTTAACTCAGAAGATGGTGGACGTGAACAATGTGTTCCACATTTCTCATTTGCAAAAGTTTGTGCATAGCTTGGATGTGACTATTATACAAGATCAACTAGATGATATCAAGATTAAACCCAAAAGCTTCAAGGCCTTGTAGGCATATTCGTATCATCGGATGTGATTCGAAGCAGCATGGGATGAAGACATCGGAGAGTGAAAGTCTAATGGGGTGAAAATGAGAGCGACTGCACTTAGAAGACCGAGGAGAGCACGAGGATCTCTTATCCAGTGCTCTTTACTTGGTAAGACTTTTTTATCGTATTTACTTTCACTTTTTATATCATATATTAGTCCATGGTCACAACTCTAATAATATTTGCATATAATTGTTAAGTCCACTACTAAAGTTCATGGTTAGGTCCAAAACATTTATCGATTAAGTGATTTGCTTTGGTCAAAGACTTTGACTTTACGTTGACTCCCAATTAAAATGATATTAACCTTCTATTCACGAAGACAAATTCTCTTTTGAACAGAGTTTTCACTTTAAGAGGTTCAACTTATACCCACCTATAGTGTTGACACGAACACGTTGTTACGTGATTGATCATAATTAAAGTATAGTTTAGACACTTAAGATTCACAGTATTTTCAAACCAAAAGACTATTGCACATCAACATGTGAGATCTTCTTTTTGGCCTATAACCTATAAAAGACTCTCGATAAGTCATTCTCTAATTGTTCTAAACAGCTGCGCATATATAACCCTTTAGTTCCTGAAATAGTCACAAGCAAACCACCATCGATCATATGGAAAGCGTTACATACATTAGTCACAACGGTTATATCGGCATATCATTCTCGATAGTTCTTGACTCAGAACATTTAAGGACAAGTATTTATTTAATTTAATTCAGTACTCATGTTTATAAAATACAAATACATTTGCAACTATAACTGATTAAATATTTTTCCTAAGAATTTTCAACTTATATATATTTAATGTGTTTATAATGTTATTCATATCCCAATAAAACATTATATACAATAGAAAACAAATCAAAAACTTACTTTATTTTGAATAAGATTCATTATAAAAGTTAAATTATATAATCAAATTATATAATTTTGATAAGGTACACTCTTAACTCTCTCAAGTAGTTGCTGCAGAGTGATGCTTTTGTTAGAGAAATAATGTCATTTTATATTTTTCTTCTTCAGAGAACAGTTTGTGGTCACTCCTTTTTTTTACAACGGAGAACATGGGCTTCTGTTAGAAGTCTACCAATTCATGATAAAGATGGAATGGACGTGGTGGACAGTGGATTTGGTCGTAGGAAACATGGTGACCTGGTGGAAGTATAAGCGGGATCAGGTCGAGAGGTTCAGAAAGTAAAGTTTCTTACCACGACTTGATCGTTAAGTGACATGGTAAGTTGTCTGTGTGGTTTCGAGTGTTGACAAAGACTGTAGGGTTGACTAGATATTAGTTTAAAGGGAGGGGAAGCGAGGCGACCAGGACATCCATGCGGATTACGATGTGGAAGGCAAGTCTATGCTGTTAGGCTTCAAACTGATGATTCTGTTTAGACAGTTAAAGCGCTTAACGATTCTACAGCAGCGGAGGTGTAGAAAGTTATACTAGGGATAAAGCGAGAATATAGTGGAAGTGCAAAAAAATTTATTGGAAATAAAATTTAATCTTCAAAGTTAATTTATTCTCGTACGCACATCATTTGCGTAAGAAAATGAAACAATTTTTTAATCTTATATAACAAAACAAAGAATATCATGATTTATTCAGTCCTGAATTATTTACTAAAATAGATTTCTAACTTATGTTGAGCATTTAGGCCTTGAACTTATGTCATTACCATAACTTTATTGATTTGATTTAAAAGAGAACTAGTTAAATTAGCCTTTTGTATTAATGATGCTATATAAAGCGAGTGCTGAAATCACCGGCTTAGGAGGTATAGCGGAAAATAGCAGAGACCTAAGTAGATCTATTATTTAATAGCCCTAAATTGAAAAGGTATAGCGATTGCATAGCGATACATGCTTTTGTGAGGATTTATCGAGGCTTTAGCGGGGCTTTAACTACGCATGTTTAGACTTGTACTAGAAAATCGAGCAATAATAGAGTTCAAGACTATGTGTCACTCTAGTATAATCTGAATCTTACACACTATGCAAAGGTTCAAGTTGAATATCATTGTTACAATCTTATAGATTAAAAAAATTGCTCAAGGTTTTTTTTTAAATTCAAGTGGTTGATTAGTGGAATTTATTGTCTAAATATGTGTGTGGGTGAGAGCATATTGTTATTTTTTCTAAAGCACTATGTTGGACATTTTGATCACCCAATGTTTTCACTGGCTTGAAAAGAATAGTCAAATATGACCACCATACACGAGCATGCTCCTTTCGACTAAACGACCCAACCCGATCAGGACAATTGAGCACTTTTTGGAAAAAAATAATTTAAGAAAACAACAAATTTTTAGACATGTTAAAATCAAATATCTTTGTTACAAACTTTTAAAAAAATTGCTTAATATTTTTTTTTAAATTTAAGTAGAGTTTTATTGGAATTTTATTGTTTAAGTGTTAAAAAATCTGAAGAAGCATGTTGTTGCTCTTTAGTCCCACCTTTTAGGAAATTTAGAAAGAAATTAGTGTGTGCGTTTATACATAGTGTGTGTGCAAACATGTACATGTGTTGTTTTTTAAAGCACTATGTTGGATCTTTGGTCATACAATGTCTTCATTAAGGTTGAAAAGAAGAGAAATGTATGACCATCGTACACGAGCATGCTCCTTTCGATCGATCGACCCGACATAAACAAATGAGCACTTTTTGGCAGAACATAATTTAATAAAAAAATAAATTTTTCAGTCAGTTTTTTTATGTTGACCCGGTAAAAATGAGATTTGAGTTAAGGTTTGCGCGATCTATTCTTATTTCGTTGATCCGATCTTTCCCTCACTCACTAACAATGCTTTTTTGGCCTTTTTGAGAAAACTATGTTTATTTAATTGGTGAACAAAAGGTAGAACAAGCTATTTTTTTTCCATTTTCAAAATACTTTCCACCAAACTTTAAATCATTCAGAATTTTCAAGAGTAACTTAAAGGGTGGATGTGAATGGTTTTTCCTAGTGCAAAGAAAATGATATTATACTAGATATACTGTTTTATTTAAGGACGACATGGTTGATAATCCATCTTGCATGGTCTGGCAAAAGCTGCTAAATGCCATAAGAAAAAACAATTTTGTCTGTGACTCAAGTAGAAAGTCAACCGATGCTTCTCTTACCTAACACATGTTACTACTATGCAGATGCTAATTCTAGTTTACATGGTTTATGGTTCAATCATGCAATGCAGTTTTCATTTCCCCCAAAGAATCCACTGAATCCCTGATTCCTACACTACAAGGAATACAGTAAACGGCGATGAAAGCTTCCGATGGCCGCCAACTGCAATTTCCGATGGCTATCGACGGCTACCGACGGCTGACGAACTCCGTGGCATTTTCGTAAATAAAATATAGTGGCCGTCGAAAGCCGTCAAAAACCAACGTAAATTAGCCGTCGAAAGTCGTCGGAAAATATCGTGTATACAGGGTCCAAGCCGAGAGCCATCTTCATTGTCTCCTCTCCCCAAAGTCAACCAAATCCCTAACCCACCACCACATCCCTATCATCAGCCAACCCCCACGCCTCCCCGATCATCTCCAACTTCATCGTTCTCCACTCTCGACAAGACTGGGCCCTTCATCAACCTCCAATCAGGTTTTATTCCTAACCCTAATTAATTTTGATTTGTTAAATTAGGGTTAATTTATTGTTATAGTTGTATAATACCCTATTGATTATTTGTTATACCCTGTTGAATGCTAGTTAGGTTGTTATTATAATTGTTTATCATTTAAATGTTGAGGAAAAAATTTGTTTTGTGTATATGTGCGTTAATTGGTGTATATGTGTTGATTAGTTAGTGCATACACGCATTAGGGCTAGTTTGGATTAATTAGAGTCGATGCTCAGGATTTAGTATATGCGTTTTTAAGATGACGAAAACGACGATTTAGTGTATGCGTTTCTTAGAATGTAAATAAATTATTGTAAAAATTATTGTATAATACGCTTTACTTTTTATAAATCTCTTAAAGAGGTTTTGGCTCCGTTTGACAAGTATTGTATATGATCGTTGTATGGATGTTTGATTTTATCACAGAACGGACATTTATATTCATCCAATACAATATTTGTCGGATTTGTCCCTGTATTGGACAAGTTACAAACACAATAGAGTAATTATATTTTGCAAATCATTTCATTTTAAATGGTTCATAAAATTTCGACAACACTTTCTTTTTCTTCCCTGTGTACATGCATATGTGTACGATATAGGGAACAAAGGGGAAGTGCTACCGAAATTTTATTGAATCGTTTAAAATGAAATGATTTACAAAATTTAATTACTACTGTATTTGTAATTGGAAGTAGGATGACCAACCATCAAAGTGTAAAACAATAACCTAAAAATTGTAGATTATATTCATATAATAATTTGTGTAAATCCGTTTGAAAATAAAATTAAACAAAATAATATTATATATTTGCAAAAATTTAAATGTATGATTTAACTGGAAAAAAAAATGTCAACTCGTAAATGATTAATACGTTTTTATGTTTTAAAGTAGGAAAAATGGTCAATTATTTTATCGATCGGAGCTAGATGTACAAACAAAGAAGAGAAATTAGAGGCTCAATAAGTGAACATTTTCAAAATGGTGTACGCGTCTTTATTGAATTCGCTTTAAGTAATAATGGGAACGATGAAGAAATTCGTTGTCCACGTAGTAGGTGCAAATTATTGAAGCATTTGATACCCGAATATGGTAAAAGTTCATTTGAACCTATATGGTTTCGTGTCGAATTATTTGATGTGGGATCGTCACGGAGAACATATAGCACCTAATCCCATACATTCGAAGAAGGAGGTGGATACTGAAATTGTTCTGACGAATCTCATAGAAAAAATGGTTGAAGATGCAGCACTTTCAATGTTCCCTACTGTTGAAGTTGATGGTAATGATGTTACTGTAAAAGAAGAACCAAGTATTGGAGCAAAATAAAACTATGATTTATTGGATGCTGCTAAGAAACCCTATGACGACCCGTTTCTTCGACTCCTAGAAATCGACACTAATACATCCTCGGTATTCATGTGCCACAAATCCAAGTCCTGGAGAAGCGGATCCTCAAGGGTAAGAAAGAAAATAAGACAGACCAGAATCTCACATACATTATTTCTATAAATAATCTTTATAGCGGAAATTAAACTACATTTACCAGAGTTAATACATGGACAGCTATAAATTCCTGCCCTTAAAAATTTGCGAAATACTATAGTACAAGAGTGTGGTGGAAATAGACAACAGATCTTCAGTAAATCTTCTGACTCCATGCTTCAAGCTCCATCCAGCTTCTTTTAAGCTAAACCTGACTACTAGGCTGCCCGAGAAAATTAGGGCACCCAAAGTGTAACGACCCTGAATTTTTGACATTGGAAATCAAAATATTTAATTGATTTTAAATATCTGGAAGTTAGTTTAATTTGAAATTCGAATATCAGAATGAATTTGGCAATTTAATTTTTGAATTTAATTATTAAATCTGGGTAAAAATTTGTATCTTTAGTTTTAAGCTGATTAAAAATAATCTGAAGGCTTAGAGAATTTATATTGATTATACTGAAGATAATAGAAGTTTCAGAATCGAATTTGAAACTGTTTTGTTCAGTTTTGAAATTTTATTGTTTAAATCGATATTTAAAAATAGCCTTCCGAGGCACAGTCTTGGAATTCGAAGAAACTAGTTCAATTGGATCCGTAATATTGTATTATTATCGAATTTCAATTTTCGTAATATTTGGAGTGATCGTTTGGCCGTACGATAAGCAAACACGCTGAAATTAAATCGAAAATTCAATATTATAACTGGTTCAAAAAGCTATCTTTTCCATACGATCGAATTTGGAGTCGAAACCTTTTCCATTGTGTTCGGAATAGGGGTTTAACGTTATAAACGCCTAGTGACACGCCTCGATAGGAAGTCAAGAATGTCGTGTTGTATTTGTCGAGATAATTTGAATTTGAATTTAAATTAAAATATATTTATACCCTAAGTCAAATAGCAGCCTACTTTCTTTCCATATCAGAACTTTTTCTTTGAAGCACTGTAGCCTTCCTCCATACGCCAATGTCTCGTCATTGTCACCCCATTTCTTTACAAATCTCACGCAAATCATTTCAAGAGCAGAAACAAAGAAAAAAAATCTCGTTCAAATTAAAAATGGCCGAGCCCTTCTTCTAAAAATCATTGCCGTGCCCCTTACATTTTCAAATCGAGATTTATTTCTAATTGAAATCGTGAGCAGAAAAAAAAAGAAACGAAATCGCGATGGCTCGTAAGAGGGCGGCGTGGTCGACATCGAAGTTCACGAGGGGATTTCTTCGATCTGGACTTGGCTGAGGGGGAGAGTCGCGCGCGTTTAAGCGGCGACGTGGCGATGTCGAAGGTCGAGGTACGGTGGCGACTCGAAGTCGCAGCTGCTTCCAATTGTTCGAGCTCGAGGTGGTTCGCGAGTCGTTCGTGGTCGCGATCTCGTCTGGCATGAGTGCCATCGCGAGCAAGAGAGAAAAGGAGGTTGTCGCTTTGAATGCAGTGCGAACTGGTGATGGTCGACGAATAGGCGGCTTGACTGCTGGGTGAGATGATCGACATTTTGGGTTGTTCGTGTTCGACGATTACAGTAAGGTTAATTACTATTTAATTTGCAGAAAATAAAATCTTTACAGTAAAAGGAAAATTCTGTATTACCATTTTAAAATTTCAACAGTGAAGTTTAAACCTGTCTAGTCTCATTCTATATATGTATGAATAAGCTTTTGGAAAATAAAAGGGAAAAAAATTAGTTTAAATTTATTAGTTAGAATAAAAAAATGGCAATTGGATTATTCGATTTATTTCGAATATTAATAAATTGTATAAAATTGTTTATACAAGGTTTAAAATCGAGAAACAAGCCGGAATGGAAATGAGTTGGAAGTGGATTGTATGCATAATAAAAGGTGAGATCTTCTCACTCAAATTAAAATTTGAATTGCAGTTATTGATTGATTGCCTGATTGTGATAATATATATAGTAGTATATAGCAATATATATATATATATTGGAATATATATATATATATATATATTGGAGTTGTTGATTTCCCGCATTATATAGCGGATGAGACCCTATGCGCCGCATAATAGCGGATGATATTTTATAAATCCCATATACCGCGATATTCCACCTCGAAGTGCAATTGGTATTGTGCTAAAGTCTGTGGATGCAGGGAAACAGGTTGGAGGGATCCAACTGGATTCCTCAAATTATGTGAATTTGTTTCATATATTGTGATGTGATTGTTTATAATTTGTGTGTGATTATATTTGTGATTGGAATTGTTGAAGGCTATAATTTAGCCGAATATATTTTTGGTATCGTTGGATACCGGAAATAAATAAATTTGGATTTTGGAAATTAAAGTAGAAAACTTTAAGTAAATTTATTTTAGAGAATTGAATAAATTTAAAAAGGAGGAATTTTAAAAAGTATAAAAGTTGATTTTTGTAATCTTATCGAATTATTTCTAAAATATGGGAAAAGATTTTTTATAAATGAATTTTGAGTAATGTTGTTTAAAAGTTGAAGAATTCATTTAAAAAAATGGAATTTTAAATAATTTGGAACGAATAAAGGAATTTATTTAAAAGTGATAAATTTCTAGAAATCAATATGATAATTGATTTGGTATTTGAAAATAAATCTTTGAGAAATCGATATGAAAATTTATTTGGTGTTGAAAAAAATTTAGAAATCAAATTCGGAATTTAATTTGGTGATTGAAAATAAATCATTGGGGAATCAATTTGAAATTGATTTAGTGTTTGAAAAATAAATTTGGAAACCAATTGAAATTTGATTTGGTGTTGAAACTGAATATTTGGGAATGTAGATTCAAAATGGAATTTATAAAGGAAAGGGAAATTTGTTTTAAAAATAAACACTGATTTATTTTTAAAGTGTGGAAATAAATTTACAGATTTGGGGCGTAAATTTGGAATAAATCGATAAGGATTTATTTAATTGGTTTAAATGGACCATTTTGACATGGAAGTGTATTTTCCTGGTAAAGTCGAGTATATTTCCAAACTAGTTTTAAATTATAAGTGAAGAAATTCTGAAATTGGATTTTAAGGAATATTTTGGAGATAAAGTATTTGAACTCGGCAGATTTCCAGTGGAAATGAATAAATATTTGGAAATATACCCCGCGTAGGGAAATTGATTTGAAATTTGTTTTCAAAAGTTTGAAAGGTGAAAAGTAATTTGAAATTTGTTTCAAATGGTTGAAGTATTGAAAATTATATCTTGAGAATATAATTTTGAAAATAAATAATTTGGGAAATTATTTGGAACCTGGTGATGTTGTGAATATTGATTGATAGTTAAATAACCGACTATCAATATTGACCTTTAAATGGGTATTTGTTGTGATTTTCTTGAAATTTGAATGCAACACTTATTTTTAAAATAAGCGCTCATTATTCGGTTTAGCCGGGAGAGGACTTTGTGTCATAAAACCCATTCTGAATAGTGATACGTCGAAATGGATCGCATTTGAAGACCAGTGTTGAAGACCGGGTATTTGTGAAAACGATAGGATAACCTATCGATTGTCTCTGCACTGATTTGCTCCAGTATAGAGATTCCCTAAGTGATGGGAAGTCCGATCGGGATTGTGGATACGCGGAATTGCAAGGGCTTCTTTGGAAGTGCCTTCGGTTCTGTCCGAACCCGGAAAAGACTTGTATGGTTGTATGTCTGACACTACACTTTGAGATATAGAGCTGATTTCTTTCAAATACATTTCTGTTTGGTGGCGGAGATTTATTCTCTTAGCTTAGCACCCTTCTCTGAGATGTACGAGCTCAGAGGTTATGTAGTTGAAGGTTATCAGTGATATACTCCCAATTTGGTAGTGTGGCATGCTAAGTGTTGTTGATCATTTGTTGATCAAAGCATGGCTTTGTGAAAAAACATAGCTTTGTGGATGAGACCTCATCGAGCCTCACAACCCGGAAATGGTCGAAACAGGTAAGATGCGGCAAGGTTATGAGGGTCGCTCCCTTTAGGGTATGTCATTTCCTTCTGGAAAAGGGTGATATTATGGTATGGAGCCCAGATATTTACCAGTGTGGTTGCTCCAATCTCATTTACTATATGATTGTTGCTTTGTGATCGAGGCGCCTCGGATAAAGATCCCAAAGGACCGGGGGGGGTGGCATACTCGAGTAGTAGTTACCTAGTTACAGAGGTAACCCGACCTTGTGTTGGCAGAGATCCGGGTAGGTTCTCGGGACGTCCCTCCAAAGGTGTACCCATGTGGCAGTAGGAAGTTCCTTAGCCTGACCATTTGTTGGAAAATCCAAAGAAACAATACGAACCTTGTATGGTTTTAGTTGTATAACCTGCTATGGAATGTGGCGGTAACATGCTATTGAACATAGTAGCTATAGTAGGCATACAATAATGGTTGTATGCTGGCTAAGATTAATATTATACTTTCGAAGTGTTTTCCACACTATGCACTAATGATAATATTAAAAAGATTTTTCGTATCAAGCATATTTGACTATCATAAGGAGAAATCTCCTCCAATTCTGCGTTTGCATTGTGTGTGTGGCGGGAGGCCTTATGGTAGTTTCATTTTCCAAAAGCATTGCGAATTTCGTTTTATTTTCTTTGTGAAAATAACTGTTTTATGATCTCACACCAGTCACCATGACTGACTCGGAGTTTATTGTTCCCTTTCTAAACTATGGGTGCCCATAATTTTTCACACGGGCAGCCTAGAGTTATGTTATTAGGATATTTTGGATATTCTGGAGGTTTGGAGATGAGCTGGATGACGAGACGTACACTCGCACTTATTTATTTATTCCGCTGTGTATTCTATATGGGGACAAGTTTATATAACTGTCCATTGTTGTACTGAGTTGTATATTGACTCTCATTGTTGTATTGTATAAACTGATATAGTTCTTTGTTTAAAAGACTAGTGATTATCTATTAAATATTGTTCTACTGCGAATGTGAGATTCTGTTGTTGTTTATGTTTCTTTTTCTTCTGTCTTCTTCTACCTCTTCTTTTCAACCCTAATGATTCGGTTTTCCGGCATTTGATTGTGCGGCATTTGATACAGTGGACGTATTAATGTCGACTTTCGAGCGTCGAAAGATCGTATCGTTACATGTGGTATCAGAGCAATTGGTTGAGCGATAACCCTGGCTCTGTTGGGTGTTACTCATTAGAGATAGAGTCAGTAGTACTCTAGAATGTGTGTGAATGTAATAATAGATATGAGCGCGTATTTGTTAGTGAATATAAAAATTGTTTTGTATTGTGTTGACTTATCGGTTGATTGTTTATAGATTCTGGTCGGTGCAGTCTGCCCAACTGTAATCGATAGGAGTTTCTGAACTCTTAAACAAGATAAACCGACACAGTATTGTTTTAAATAGGGTAAATGAAATAATTTTGCCCAAAACTATTTTTTATAGAAAAGAAATCATTTTCTGTAAATTATTATATGGTATATGGATGCTTGGTTGTTAGGAAGAGATAATATTGCATTATTATCATTATTATATGGAAATTGAATAAGAAAAATTGGTATAACCAAAGATTTGTAGATAAATTCATTTAAATGAAATTTATAAATGTGAATTGAAAATATAAGGAAATGAATTCATATACAAATGAGATTTGTAAATGTAATTGTAAATGTGATCTACAATTTGAAATAGAATTCCAGGAAGATAATTGAAAATAGAATTCATTAATGAAATGAAATTGGTAATGTGAATTTATAAATGAGTTTTATAAATTGAAATGAGATGCCAGAGTAATTATTGAAATACGAATTAAAGAATTTGGATTGAAATTTCAAAGTTAGTTTTGAAATGTGAGTAATTGTTTAAAAGACTCTGGAATTTCATTAAAATGTTATGGAATGTAAATAAGTTTGATAACTTATAAAAATATTTGAAATTTGATTGGAATAAGATTCAAATTGAAAATGAATGAATTTGTGAATGAACAAATGAGGTTACATTTGTAAATAAATGAAATGGAATTAAAATGAATAGAGATGGTATATGAATTAGATGAAAGCGATTTAATTTGTATTGAAACCATATAAATTGCTTATGGGAATTATTTTGAGTATATTGTTACGAAAACTACTTGTTTGTTATTGAAAATAAGTGAAATATTAATAGATTTCCTATATATGTCACTTACATATTTAAATTGAGTAAGTACAGGTTTTTGGAAGCCGTTTGGCTGCATTTGGTCACGCAAATGCTAATAAATAAGCCGCTTTGCTTAAAATGCTAATAAAGGTACGCCTACGCAATACAAAGTTAGGAAATATGAACTGTTTTTGCTTTTCCGACCGTGTGGGTCGATGTATATATATTTATATCTTTTGTCAAATTGCAAAAGCTCCTCTATACAAAGGTGACTCCGCCAAAAAAAATTTGAAAATTTTGGGAGTTAGAAAATTTTATAAATTTTTGGAAATTTTCACTAACGACAATTGATTTCAAATTGGAATTTGAGATAAAGGTAAATAAAACTCAATAGTCGGAATTAGAAGATGAATCGAATTCAAGTAAAATTTGAAATGAATTAGTAAATTGAAGCAAATTGATTTTATATGGAAGTGGAATTCAATTTGAATATAAACTTCAGTAGTGAAGTATTAAAAATGAATATAAGAAATAATTGTATTGAACTTAAGAAATAAAGAATGAAATTCTTAAGTAAATGGGTATTGGGAATCCACTAAGTTAATTTGGACATTGTTGTTAAGTAAACAAGGATTATAAAGGCTATAGGAAAATGGAATTGGATTTTGATTTCGAAGGTAAATTTGAATTTGTTCGACAATAAGGTATGTATTTAAAAATTTCAGTATGAAATTTGATGAGTTTCTGATTTTGCCACTTGGCATTTTGTTTTCTATTGGAATTTGGCAGTCCGTAGGGACATTTTGTAGTCGTACCGAACTAACCGTGCAAAGGAGAAGCTGGCGAAATTTTTCGAAAATTTAGAGAGTTAGAAATTTTTTGAGAAATTTGGGATAATTTAAAATTTGAATTTAAATTTAAATTTGAATTGTGAAGTAAAATAAAGTTGTTTGAAACTATGGAAGTGTTTGAAAAGTTAGTTGAAATGATAATGGGGCTCTAATAAAAAGATTTGTTTTGAGAATTTGATAAAAATTGTTTGGTTTTGGGAAAATGACAAACGGGTATTGGAGCATTCTTCTTAACTTCTAATTTCGGGACGAAATTCTTTTAAAGGGGGAAGAATGTAACGACCCTGAATTTTTGACATTGGAAATCAAAATATTTAATTTATTTTAAATATCTGGAAGTTAATTTAATTTGAAATTCGAATATCAGAAAGAATTTGACAATTTAATTTTTGAATTTAATTATTAAATCTGGGTAAAAATTTGTATCTTCAGTTTTAAGCTGATTAAAAATAATCGGAAGGCTTAGAGAATTCATATTGATTATACTGAAGATAATAGAAGTTTCAGAGTCGAATTTGAAACTGTTTTGTTCAGTTTTGAAATTTTATCGTTTAAATCGATATTTAAAAATAGCCTTCCGAGGCACAGTCTCGGAATTCGACGAAACCAGTTCCGTTGGATCCATAATATTGTATTATTATCGGATTTCAATTTTCGTAATGTTTGGAGTGATCGTTTGGCCGTACGATAAGAAAACGCGCTGAAATTAAATCGAAAATTCAATATTATAACTGGTTCAAAAAGCTATCTTTTCCATATGATCGAATTTGGAGTCGAAACCTTTTCCATTGTGTTCGGAATAGGGGTTTAACATTATAAACGCCTAGCGGCACGTCTCGATAGGAAGTCAAGAATGTCGTGTTGTATTTGTCGAGATAATTTGAATTTGAATTTAAATTAAAATATATTTATACCCTAAGTCAAATAGCAGCCTACTTTCTTTCCATATTAGAACTTTTTCTCTGAAGCACTGCAGCCTTCCTCCATATGCCAACGTCTCGTCCTTGTCTCCCCATTTCTTTACAAATCTCACGCGAATCATTTCAAGAGCAGAAACAAAGAAAAAAAATCTCGTTCAAATTAAAAATGGCCGAAGCCTTTCTTCTAAAAATCATTGCCGTGCCCCTTACATTTTCAAATCGAGATTTATTTCTAATTGAAATCGCGAGAAGATAAAAAAAAAGAAGAAACGAAGTCGCGATGGCTCGTAAGAGGGCGGCGTGGTCGACATCGAAGTTCACGAGGGGATTTCTTCGATCTGGACTTGGCTGAGGGGGAGAGTCGCGCGCGTTCGAGCGGCGACGTGGGCGATGTCGAAGGTCGAGGTACGGTGGTGACTCGAAGTCGCAGCTGCTTCCAATTGTTCGAGCTCGAGGTGGTTCACGAGTCGTTCGTGGTCGCGATCTCGTCTAGCATGAGTGCCATCGCGAGCAAGCGAGAAAAGGAGGTTGTCGCTCTTGTGGCAGTGCGAACTGGTGATGGTCGACGAATAGGCGGCTTGACTGCTGGGTGAGATGATCGACATTTTGGGTTGTTCGTGTTCGACGATTACAGTAAGGTTAATTACTGTTTAATTTGCAGAAAATAAAATCTTTACAGTAAAAGAAAAATTCTGTATTACCATTTTAAAATTTCAACAGTGAAGTTTAAACCTGTCTAGTCTCATTCTATATATGTATGAATAACCTTTTAGAAAATAAAAGGAAAAAAAATTAGTTTAAATTTATTAGTTAGAATAAAAAATGGCAATTGGATTATTCAATTTATTTCGAATATTAATAAATTGTATAAAATTGTTTATACAAGGTTTAAAATCGAGAAACAAGCCGAAATGGAAATGAGTTGGAATTGGATTGTACGCATAATAAAAGGTGAGATCTTCTCACTCAAATTAAAATTTGAATTGCAGTTATTGATTGATTGCCTGATTGTGATAATATATATTGTAACGACCACGACTTTCTCTCCATAGAAAGTCGTATCGCTGATAAGAAAGAAAGGGGTGAGAAGTAGAAAAGAGAAGAAGAGAAAGAAAACAAACACAAATACTCACAGCGGAAACGAACAAAATATATTATATCACATAAATATTACATAGTATCATATACATCATCTATCAGAGTTACACAGATTACACATCACATACTAGACAGTTATAAACATCTGTCTAGTTATTACAACTCAATACAAAACAAAGATCTAAACAAGATAAACACAGCGGAAACTACTATCTATATCTACAACGCTGAAGCCTCCTGCTCCATTGCTCCTCCACAATTCGTCAAGGCTAACCTGAATCCCTTGGCTACTCGTAAAAATTTGAGTACCCAAGAGTTTATAAAACAGAAATAAACAACTTGGGTCAGACATGGGTCTGGTGTGAGTAACAGGTTAAACTTGCTTAACTTCAAAACCTTTTGAAAGAAAAGGTATCACGTAAGACTTCCCACACATAAACATGGGTAAGTTTTTACCTTACGCTAACCAAAACATTTGATAGGAAATTCGATTGTATTATAATAGGGTCTAGGGTTTTCAAATAAATATGAAATAGCTGAAATTGTTACATTATTAAATTCCAGCATACTAGCCACAAAGTGGGTTATACAATCAAGTCCGTTGGCATTTATTGGATTTTGGATTCCATACAATGGCAGGGCTACTGGGGTACCGCCCGTCACAGTACGTGGCCTAGATCACCGTATCGAGGATCACTCCCAATCCCCTGCAACACAAGGTCGGAACATCCCTTACTGGATAATTCCCGCACAAGATACCTCACGGTTGGGATCAGCAACCGCACCACTAAGTCGAAAATAGAAAGGGACATCTAGACAGAGGTAACCTTGTCCTACTTGGGTGCTACCCACTAACCTTGCTGCACCTCCCCTGTTTTAGCCATTTCCGGTTTGTGAGGCTTGAGGTTACGATTACCTTTAATCAGAACATATCACTTAGAATGCTCATCGTCCGCCTGACGATGTGCTGAAAGCATTCAATCCATACAAGTTCGTTCCGGGTTCGAACGAAACCGAAGGCATTATCTCGTTACACTCGTTTTTGAATCACCCTCAGAGTTAACGACAATAACCCTTGCACTCTGAATCTTCATCTTCACTTTATTCACGACCTATCGTTAATTTGGATCGATGTGGTATTCGGGTCTCCAGACCTGGAAATCCGGTATACGGAAACCCGATCCCGGTCTCATCGAAATCCAAAGCGTATCTTTTAAGGCCAAGTTGTTTTAAAGGTTAAAACAATTCAATTCATTATCTTTATTCACAAAGGAAGATAATTCACACAGATAATCAACATTATCAGATAATCCATTCAATTCAACTAACATCCATATCATACAACATATATCTCATCAGAGATATCAATCAATGTCAAGTATCCAATACTAACACCCATTCATAAGTAATGATTTATATCATCTCTAATTAATTTAAAGTGAATTAAATTAATTACTTTATTTTATAAATCCTTCTTACTTAACCATTAATTAATTACAATCAATTAATTAATTATCCTCTAATAATTCATTTTAATTAATCATCTTTGATTAATTATCTTTTAATTACATCCAAGTAATTTATCTTTAATTAATTATTTAAATTAATTATCCTTAACCACTTATAGTAATTAACCTTTAATTACTTCATTAATTAATTAACTAAAATTTATTTAGTTAATCAACTATATTTAATTATATTAATCCTTAATTAATTACATTGATTAGTCACTTCATTTATTAATTATTACTTAATTAATCAATCTTAATTACATCATTAACTATATCAATTAATGATCCTTAATTACAACTTAATTATTAATTACTTAATTAAATTAATTATATTAAGTAATTAATCTTTAATTAAACAACATTTATTAATCACCATTGATTAATCTTCAATCAGTAATTAATTACCCTTAATTACTTTCACTAACTAAATTAATTACTCCTTAATTAATTCCTTAATTAATCCCTTGATTAATTATTCAAAGTAATTAACTCAAATTACTTCTATTAATAAAATCATTATTCAACTAATTACTTCCAGTAATTATCTTATTATTTACTTCTCTAAATAAACTTACCTTAATAATTACATTAAGTAATTATTATCAAATCATCTCTTGATTATTCTAAATTAATTAAACTTAATTAATTAATTTAACTAAATCAAATTAACTTCAGTTAATTACAATAAGTAATTAATTCTTAATTACTTCCAATAAGTAATTACATTTAAACAAATTCTATAATTGATTATCTTTAAATTAATTAATCTAATTAACTATTTAATTAATCCTATTAATTAATTATTTAATAATCCATAGTTAATGACCTTCATTAACAATTATTTAATTACTTTTCTTAAGTAATTAACTTTAATTAACCATAACTTAATTAATCTTTAATTACTTTATTAATTAATTCTTAATCATTAATTAATACCCTAATTTATAATCCTTAATTATAAATTAATCATTCCTAATTAATTTATCTTAATCATAAATTAATTAGTTTAAACCTTTAATTATCTATTTAATTAATCCAAATGATTAATTAATTTGATTATTTAAACCATTTTAAATTAACTTAAAGATTTAAATTTTTTTTTAACTTTAAGATAAAACATTTCTTCTCCATGGTTAAATGATCTTTCACAAATACATTTAAAAATATCCATTTTCAAATTTACTTTAAAATTTCATTTTAAATCCGGGATTTAAAATGAATACCAACTTATTTTTAACAAAGTTTTAAAACCAATTTAAAACTTCCACATGTTAAAGAATTTTTATATCTTATAAAAGAATTTAAATCAATCCCCTTTAATTTTCAAAACATTTAAATATAAACTTATTAAACATTTGAATTTATAAAACTTATTTATCTTAATCTAAGATTCAAAACTAATCCTGACTCCATAATTTAAAACTTGATTTCAATTCCTGTTTTAAAATATTTCTTTACAGTTTTTAAATTTAGATTTAAATTTATATTAACAGGCTTTTTAAAAACCTGGCAACACATACAAGTACTCGAGACTTCACCAAAACACTTCGAGTCAACATCCTAAATACTTCGAGCCTTGCTCAAAATAACTCGAGAAACACTCGAGAATATCATCTTCCCCAACACTCTATACTCCAGAAATTTACCCGAGACCATACTAATTTACTTCGTCTCGAAACTTAAAAACTTCGAGTCTCACATACGAACCACTCGAGAAAACTCGAACACCATCCTCTCTGTTATAAACCCAGACATCACCAGATTCACAAATTTGCACCGTGCACGTGCACCAGAAATGCGGTCGCCTCCGACCATCCACGACTACGTACGCAAGTCGACGATCATCTCCCAACCTAACTCCGATCATTCAAACACATACACAAGCCTCAATTCAAAATCGAGCTAGGCAGTTGAAACTGGAATTCCAAATCCTCATCAGAAAATGCCTCGATCACCTTCCTCCGACCACCGGAGCTACTGTGACTTCAGTCACGTCTTCGCCAGTCCTCCACGATCCCATTCCCAAGGTTCCATTGAACTCGATGCATCAGAGAAAAAAAAAAGATCAAATCTTCCAGCTCGACCAAAACTAGGGTTATAAACAAATTCTCTTCGCCGTCGACGCCACAGCGATCATTACTGCCTCCACCCATTTTTCCTAGCCTCCCCGTACCTTCCCCTATCTCCAGACCAATTCCTGATCACCACAGATTCCCTGACCACCAGAAACTCCCCTAAAACCACTTTCCAGTCAACACTGAAATGCTCTTCCATCCTATTACTAAAAACCTTGATTTTTGTTTTAAAAATCCTGATTTTCAGTGATGATTCAAGATATAAACTTGAATCAATAAAATTTAACATTTGGTTTTATCAAGTTATTATGATTTCTACAGTATTTCCAGATTAAGCATATTTTTAAATTAAAAACATTTGTACATATTTTTAAATCTTAGATCAAGTTAAAAACTTAACTAATTTGTTTGAAGTCCAAGTTTAACAATGATCAGATAAAAAGAATTGGAATTTTGTTTCAAAATTTAAATCCTATATCAGGAACAGGGTAGCACAGAACATGCACACCTATATCTTAGATTCTTAATCACACACTTCAACTTTCATACAGAAAATCACATAAATATCCTCAAGCCAGCATCAATTATCACAGAAATTTTCACATGCAACAAGCTATAATTTACTTAAGCTTTTAATTTAAAAGTTTACTCACTGGAAAACTAGAACAGGGGAGCAGTTTATATATATACAGATATATTCACATATAATCAAAGCAATTCATATATATCCAGATAAAATCAATCATGCAACTATATTAAACTTAAGTTATTTTAATAAAAATGTTACTCACCTGTTTAAAGATGACAGAGGCAGTTTAATCTTCTGAAGGCTGTAAACTTGCATGCTTGTTTGAACTTGATTTTTAAACTTTAGTTGTTGAAGCTTTAATTTGATTTAAACACATGCATGTTGCTTCCAGATTGAAGAAATGAATGCAGACAGCTACTGACTTGAATTGATTCCAAAATTTGACTTGAAAAAGAATGCAGGCTTTTGAATTTGATTCCAGAGTTGAAAAGAAAATGTTGCAGACTGATTTTGAAAATGATCTCTGGTTTAAGCATTTTATTCAGGCTGAAGAGTTGATTTGGAAATGAATCACAGGGATCTGATTTTGGTTTGAGGCATTTAGATTACTGAATTTCAGATTTTTATTAGAGAATTGTTTTGAGTTTTGGTTTTCAGATTTGTATTAGAGAAAGGAGTTTATCTTGTTTTGAAAAGGAGAATAGAAAGAATGGAATAGAGAAATGCAAATGTATATATGTAAGTAAATTGTGATTTTATAAAAATAAAAGAAAAAGAAAATGAATAAAGACACTTGTCACATAGATTAGTTACTTAAATTACACATGTTAAAATAAAGGCTTAAGATAATGACACATGTCTCTTAAGTAATTATTCATATTTTTATTTATTTTAAAAGTATATAAAATGCCTTTTTCTTATTTTATTAAATACTTATCTATATATAAATTACTTTTTAAAGAAACAAAAACTAACTATATTTATAAATAAAAGTTTATACAAATATTAAAAAAATCCAAAACAATTTAAATATATATATATATCCAAATAGAAATATCTTATTAACTTTTAAAAGATAAAATCATCAATTAAATACTTAGTTAAATCAGATTATTAAATTAAATTCAGATTTTATTATCAAAGATCATCAATATCAATTTAATTATTCAACAGATTATTAAATTGATATTGTTAAAATTTCCGGGATATTACATTCCTCCCCCCTTAAAATAATTTCGTCCCCGAAATTTAAACAAAGGTAATTTAATAATCTTATTAAAGATTTTAATTTAAATCACAAGCATATACTATCATCCATATTCTAACAACCATAGCAACCAATTCATCCAAACAATCACTTCTAACTATTCAGACAAAAGTCTGGATAGAATTCCTCGAGTTTCCCCAAGTATATATATATATATACCGGGATACTCGCTCTACAAACAATCTAAACAACTAAGCTATAGATCTCCTACTCATCTAGATTTATAGAACTAAACAGAATATCAGACTACAGACGAGTCTGACTCAACTACCAAACTTCCCAAAACTGCAGATTCTAAAACCAGAGATAGATCAAACACGTACTCCCTCAGAGATACGTAAAACACAATGAATTCCAGTCATCCAAACTGACCATTCAATTCAGAAGTCCAAATACTTATCCAAGTCAGAATACAGAAGAGATCCAAAACACAACTCTACTTCACAACATCAGTAGATTCCAAACTTACTTCTCCCATCCAGAGATACACTCCAAACTGCTTTCGCTGCTCAACTCTGATCTGAAGTAGAACACAAGCACGGACTGGACAACTCATTCCAGAAATAAGGTTCACTGATCCATAAATAAAACTCAGATACTCCAGCAAAACTTGAGCTGCTTCACCAACTCCATCTCTAGGAAACATCCTTCCACTAGACTGAACCACCGGTATCACTCCTGGAATTCAGTCGATAAGAAAACTCAACTTCCAGATGCGGACAAATCTCTAACTTCTCTGAAGACATCCAGAAAAATTCTGACAACCCAAGAGAACACTCAGACAATCGCAAGTCACTTTTGCGATCAACCCATCCTAATTCCAAACAGATTGTTCTCTCTTTACCAATCAGAACAGCTTACACTTATTTATCCAATTTATCGAAGAAATGGATCCACTCTGCTGCTTCTGATCTTCACTTCCAGAAGAACTGCTCAGCCAGAAAACTTCTTGCCATCACAGAACACTCCGAGTAGCACTGCTGACACTGATGCTCCTATCCAAAGCTCTTCGAGAAACTCGAACTCCAAACCAAAGCAGAAACACCATGCTGAACTCAGCGACAACACCGAAACAGACACACTTCCTTAATCTTGTTCCAAAGAAAACATCTTCAGGAACATCCATAGTCACTGCATCTCATCATACAGCTACTATTACCTGAGGTATCAAGGTACCATCACTCACTTCTGCCTCATCGACAGATCCAACTCTACTCATCCACACTTCAAAGATAAACTCCGAACCATTACAGTTTCCTTCGGAGATCGATGAAATCCTTCACCACAGCAAAGCTTACTCGAGACGGTATTGGGTTTACAGTCTCGATATATACTTCCAACCTCAAACATTCAAACTCCAACCATTTGTAGTCGTGTTTCACACACCACCACCCTATCTACCTTTATATCCTATATTGGAAAACCCGAACAGGTAACCCAACAAATAGGTAGAAATATATATATATTTAAAATGATACTTTTTATATAGAAATTATTTTTGGGTAAAATTATTTCATTTACCCCTTTAAAACAATATTATGTCCGTTGGCCTGGTTCAAGTGTTTAGAGATCCCTATCAATAACGTTAGCTACTCGTATTGACCAGAATCCATATACCACTCAACCGATCAATTAACACAATATAAAACCATTTTATATAACTAACAAATACGCGCTCTCGTATATATATACTCAGACTCAAACAGGTTGCTACAGATCCTATCTCTAATGAACAATCCTTTCGAACCTAGGTATTCACTCAACCTAGTGTTCTGATATTCACTTAACCAAAAGCTTAGGCATTCGCTCAACCTATGCTCTGATACCACTGTAACGACCACGACTTTCTCTCCATAGAAAGTCGTATCGCTGATAAGAAAGAAAGGGGTGAGAAGTAGAAAAGAGAAGAAGAGAAAGAAAACAAACACAAATACTCACAGCGGAAACGAACAAAATATATTATATCACATAAATATTACATAGTATCATATACATCATCTATCAGAGTTACACAGATTACACATCACATACTAGACAGTTATAAACATCTGTCTAGTTATTACAACTCAATACAAAACAAAGATCTAAACAAGATAAACACAGCGGAAACTACTATCTATATCTACAACGCTGAAGCCTCCTGCTCCATTGCTCCTCCACAATTCGTCAAGGCTAACCTGAATCCCTTGGCTACTCGTAAAAATTTGAGTACCCAAGAGTTTATAAAACAGAAATAAACAACTTGGGTCAGACATGGGTCTGGTGTGAGTAACATGTTAAACTTGCTTAACTTCAAAACCTTTTGAAAGAAAAGGTATCACGTAAGACTTCCCACACATAAACATGGGTAAGTTTTTACCTTACGCTAACCAAAACATTTGATAGGAAATTCGATTGTATTATAATAGGGTCTAGGGTTTTCAAATAAATATGAAATAGCTGAAATTGTTACATTATTAAATTCCAGCATACTAGCCACAAAGTGGGT
Source organism: Allium fistulosum (assembly GCA_030737815.1). Classification (NCBI taxonomy): domain Eukaryota; kingdom Viridiplantae; phylum Streptophyta; class Magnoliopsida; order Asparagales; family Amaryllidaceae; genus Allium; species Allium fistulosum. The sequence continues at coordinate 977,783,210 of CM060902.1, forward strand.
TATACAATCAAGTTCGTTGGCACTTATTGGATTTTGGATTCCATACAATGGCAGGGCTACTGGGGTACCGCCCGTCACAGTACGTGGCCTAGATCACCGTACCGAGGATCACTCCCAATCCCCTGCAACACAAGGTCGGAACATCCCTTACTGGATAATTCCCGCACAAGATACCTCACGGTTGGGATCAGCAACCGCACCACTAAGTCGAAAATAGAAAGGGACATCTAGACAGAGGTAACCTTGTCCTACTTGGGTGCTACCCACTAACCTTGCTGCACCTCCCCTGTTTTAGCCATTTCCGGTTTGTGAGGCTTGAGGTTACGATTACCTTTAATCAGAACATATCACTTAGAATGCTCATCGTCCGCCTGACGATGTGCTGAAAGCATTCAATCCATACAAGTTCGTTCCGGGTTCGAACGAAACCGAAGGCATTATCTTGTTACACTCGTTTTGGAATCACCCTCAGAGTTAACGACAATAACCCTTGCACTCTGAATCTTCATCTTCACTTTATTCACGACCTATCGTTAATTTGGATCGATGTGGTATTCGGGTCTCCAGACCTGGAAATCCGGTATATGGAAACCCGATCCCGGTCTCATCGAAATCCAAAGCGTATCTTTTAAGGCCAAGTTGTTTTAAAGGTTAAAACAATTCAATTCATTATCTTTATTCACAAAGGAAGATAATTCACACAGATAATCAACATTATCAGATAATCCATTCAATTCAACTAACATCCATATCATACAGCATATATCTCATCAGAGATATCAATCAATGTCAAATATCCAATACTAACACCCATTCATAAGTAATGATTTATATCATCTCTAATTAATTTAAAGTGAATTAAATTAATTACTTTATTTTATAAATCCTTCTTACTTAACCATTAATTAATTACAATCAATTAATTAATTATCCTCTAATAATTCATTTTAATTAATCATCTTTGATTAATTATCTTTTAATTACATCCAAGTAATTTATCTTTCATTAATTATTTAAATTAATTATCCTTAACCACTTATAGTAATTAACCTTTAATTACTTCATTAATTAATTAACTAAAATTTATTTAGTTAATCAACTATATTTAATTATATTAATCCTTAATTAATTACATTGATTAATCACTTCATTTATTAATTATTACTTAATTAATCAATCTTAATTACATCATTAACTATATCAATTAATGATCCTTAATTACAACTTAATTATTAATTACTTAATTAAATTAATTATATTAAGTAATTAATCTTTAATTAAACAACATTTATTAATCACCATTGATTAATCTTCAATCAGTAATTAATTACCCTTAATTACTTTCACTAACTAAATTAATTACTCCTTAATTAATTCCTTAATTGATCCCTTGATTAATTATTCAAAGTAATTAACTCAAATTACTTCTATTAATAAAATCATTATTCAACTAATTACTTCCAGTAATTATCTTATTATTTACTTCTCTAAATAAACTTACCTTAATAATTACATTAAGTAATTATTATCAAATCATCTCTTGATTATTCTAAATTAATTAAACTTAATTAATTAATTTAACTAAATCAAATTAACTTCAGTTAATTACAATAAGTAATTAATTCTTAATTACTTCCAATAAGTAATTACATTTAAACAAATTCTATAATTGATTATCTTTAAATTAATTAATCTAATTAACTATTTAATTAATCCTATTAATTAATTATTTAATAATCCATAGTTAATGACCTTCATTAACAATTATTTAATTACTTTTCTTAAGTAATTAACTTTAATTAACCATAACTTAATTAATCTTTAATTACTTTATTAATTAATTCTTAATCATTAATTAATACCCTAATTTATAATCCTTAATTATAAATTAATCATTCCTAATTAATTTATCTTAATCATAAATTAATTAGTTTAAACCTTTAATTATCTATTTAATTAATCCAAATGATTAATTAATTTGATTATTTAAACCATTTTAAATTAACTTAAAGATTTAAAAAATTTTTTTAACTTTAAGATAAAACATTTCTTCTCCATGGTTAAATGATCTTTCACAAATACATTTAAAAATATCCATTTTCAAATTTACTTTAAAATTTCATTTTAAATCCGGGATTTAAAATGAATACCAACTTATTTTTAACAAAGTTTTAAAACCAATTTAAAACTTCCACATGTTAAAGAATTTTTATATCTTATAAAAGAATTTAAATCAATCCCCTTTAATTTTCAAAACATTTAAATATAAACTTATTAAACATTTGAATTTATAAAACTTATTTATCTTAATCTAAGATTCAAAACTAATCCTGACTCCATAATTTAAAACTTGATTTCAATTCCTGTTTTAAAATATTTCTTTACAGTTTTTAAATTTAGATTTAAATTTATATTAACAGGCTTTTTAAAAACCTGGCAACACATACAAGTACTCGAGACTTCACCAAAACACTTCGAGTCAACATCCTAAATACTTCGAGCCTTGCTCAAAATAACTCGAGAAACACTCGAGAATATCATCTTCCCCAACACTCTATACTCCAGAAATTTACCCGAGACCATACTAATTTACTTCGTCTCGAAACTTAAAAACTTCGAGTCTCACATACGAACCACTCGAGAAAACTCGAACACCATCCTCTCTGTTATAAACCCAGACATCACCAGATTCACAAATTTGCACCGTGCACGTGCACCAGAAATGCGGTCGCCTCCGACCATCCACGACTACGTACGCAAGTCGACGATCATCTCCCAACCTAACTCCGATCATTCAAACACATACACAAGCCTCAATTCAAAATCGAGCTAGGCAGTTGAAACTGGAATTCCAAATCCTCATCAGAAAATGCCTCGATCACCTTCCTCCGACCACCGGAGCTACTGTGACTTCAGTCACGTCTTCGCCAGTCCTCCACGATCCCATTCCCAAGGTTCCATTGAACTCGATGCATCAGAGAAAAAAAAAAGATCAAATCTTCCAGCTCGACCAAAACTAGGGTTATAAACAAATTCTCTTCGCCGTCGATGCCACAGCGATCATTACTGCCTCCACCCATTTTTCCTAGCCTCCCCGTACCTTCCCCTATCTCCAGACCAATTCCTGATTACCACAGATTCCCTGACCACCAGAAACTCCCCTAAAACCACTTTCCAGTCAACACTGAAATGCTCTTCCATCCTATTACTAAAAACCTTGATTTTTGTTTTAAAAATCCTGATTTTCAGTGATGATTCAAGATATAAACTTGAATCAATAAAATTTAACATTTGGTTTTATCAAGTTATTATGATTTCTACAGTATTTCCAGATTAAGCATATTTTTAAATTAAAAACATTTGTACATATTTTTAAATCTTAGATCAAGTTAAAAACTTAACTAATTTGTTTGAAGTCCAAGTTTAACAATGATCAGATAAAAAGAATTGGAATTTTGTTTCAAAATTTAAATCCTATATCAGGAACAGGGTAGCACAGAACATGCACACCTATATCTTAGATTCTTAATCACACACTTCAACTTTCATACAGAAAATCACATAAATATCCTCAAGCCAGCATCAATTATCACAGAAATTTTCACATGCAACAAGCTATAATTTACTTAAGCTTTTAATTTAAAAGTTTACTCACTGGAAAACTAGAACAGGGGAGTAGTTTATATATATACAGATATATTCACATATAATCAAAGCAATTCATATATATCCAGATAAAATCAATCATGCAACTATATTAAACTTAAGTTATTTTAATAAAAATGTTACTCACCTGTTTAAAGATGACAGAGGCAGTTTAATCTTCTGAAGGCTGTAAACTTGCATGCTTGTTTGAACTTGATTTTTAAACTTTAGTTGTTGAAGCTTTAATTTGATTTAAACACATGCATGTTGCTTCCAGATTGAAGAAATGAATGCAGACAGCTACTGACTTGAATTGATTCCAAAATTTGACTTGAAAAAGAATGCAGGCTTTTGAATTTGATTCCAGAGTTGAAAAGAAAATGTTGCAGACTGATTTTGAAAATGATCTCTGGTTTAAGCATTTTATTCAGGCTGAAGAGTTGATTTGGAAATGAATCACAGGGATCTGATTTTGGTTTGAGGCATTTAGATTACTCAATTTCAGATTTTTATTAGAGAATTGTTTTGAGTTTTGGTTACTGATTTGGTTTTCAGATTTGTATTAGAGAAAGGAGTTTATCTTGTTTTGAAAAGGAGAATAGAAAGAATGGAATAGAGAAATGCAAATGTATATATGTAAGTAAATTGTGATTTTATAAAAATAAAAGAAAAAGAAAATGAATAAAGACACTTGTCACATAGATTAGTTACTTAAATTACACATGTTAAAATAAAGGCTTAAGATAATGACACATGTCTCTTAAGTAATTATTCATATTTTTATTTATTTTAAAAGTATATAAAATGCCTTTTTCTTATTTTATTAAATACTTATCTATATATAAATTACTTTTTAAAGAAACAAAAACTAACTATATTTATAAATAAAAGTTTATACAAATATTAAAAAAATCCAAAACAATTTAAATATATATATATATATCCAAATAGAAATATCTTATTAACTTTTAAAAGATAAAATCATCAATTAAATACTTAGTTAAATCAGATTATTAAATTAAATTCAGATTTTATTATCAAAGATCATCAATATCAATTTAATTATTCAACAGATTATTAAATTGATATTGTTAAAATTTCCGGGATATTACATATATAGTAGTATATAGCAAAATATATATATTGGAATATATATATATATATATATATATATATATATATATTGGAGTTGTTGATTTCCCGCATTATATAGCGGATGAGACCCTATGCGCCGCATAATAGTGGATGATATTTTATAAATCCCATATACTGCGATATTCCACCTCGAAGTGCAATTGGTATTGTGCTAACGTCTATGGATGCAGGGAAACAGGTTGGAGGGATCCAACTGGATTCCTCAAATTATGTGAATTTGTTTCATATATTGTGATGTGATTGTTTATAATTTGTGTGTGATTATATTTGTGATTGGAATTGTTGAAGGCTATAATTTAGCCGAATATATTTTTGGTATCGTTGGATACCGGAAATAAATAAATTTGGATTTTGGAAATTAAAGTAGAAAACTTTAAGTAAATTTATTTTAGAGAATTGAATAAATTTAAAAAGGAGGAATTTTAAAAAGTATAAAAGTTGATTTTTGTAATCTTATCGAATTATTTCTAAAATATGGGAAAAGATTTTTTATAAATGAATTTTGAGTAATGTTGTTTAAAAGTTGAAGAATTCATTAAAAAAAATGGAATTTTAAATAATTTGGAACGAATAAAGGAATTTATTTAAAAGTGATAAATTTCTAGAAATCAATATGATAATTGATTTGGTATTTGAAAATAAATCTTTGAGAAATCGATATGAAAATTTATTTGGTGTTGAAAAAAATTTAGAAATCAAATTCGGAATTTAATTTGGTGATTGAAAATAAATCATTTGGGAATCAATTTGAAATTGATTTTGTGTTTGAAAAATAAATTTGGAAACCAATTGAAATTTGATTTGGTGTTGAAAGTGAAATTTGGGAATGTAGATTCAAAATGGAATTTATAAAGGAAAGGGAAATTTGTTTTAAAAATAAACACTGATTTATTTTTAAAGTGTGGAAATAAATTTACATATTTGGGGCGTAAATTTGGAATAAATCGATAAGGATTTATTTAATTGGTTTAAATGGACCATTTTGAAATGGAAGTGTATTTTCCTGGTAAAGCCGAGTATATTTCCAAAGTAGTTTTAAATTATAAGTGAAGAAATTCTGAAATTGGATTTTAAGGAATATTTTGGAGATAAAGTATTTGAACTCGGTAGATTTCTAGTGGAAATGAATAAATATTTGGAAATATATCCCGTGTAGGGAATTGATTTGAAATTTGTTTTCAAAAGTTTGAAAGGTGAAAAGTGATTTGAAATTTGTTTCAAATGGTTGAAGTGTTGAAAATTATACCTTGAGAATATAATTTTGAAAATAAATAATTTGGGAAATTATTTGGAACCTGGTGATGTTGTGAATATTGCTTGATAGTTAAATAACCGACTATCAATATTGACCTTTAAATGAGTATTTGTTGTGATTTGCTTGAAATTTGAATGCAACACTTATTTTTAAAATAAGCGCTCATTATCCGGTTTAGCCGGGAGAGGACTTTGTGTCATATAACCCATTCCGAATAGTGATATGTCGAAATGGATCGCATTTGAAGACCGGCGTTGAAGACCGGGTATTTGTGAAAATGATAGGATAACCTATCGATTGTCTCTGCACCGAGTTGCTCCGGTATAGAGATTCCCTAAGTGATGGGAAGTCCGATCGGGATTGTGGATACCCGGAATTGCAAAGGCTTCTTTGGAAGTGGCTTCGGTTCTATTCGAACCCGGAACAGACTTGTATGGTTGTATGTCTGACACTACACTTTGAGATATAGAGCTGATTTCTTTCAAATACATTTCTGTTTGGTGGCGGAGATTTATTCTCTTAGCTTAACACCCTTCTCTGAGACGTACGAGCTCAGAGGTTATGTAGTTGAAGGTTATCAGTGATATACTCCCAATCTGGTAGTGTGGCATGCTAAGTGTTGCTGATCATTTGTTGATCAAAGCATGGCTTTGTGAAAAAGCGTAGCTTTGTGGACGAGACCTCATCGAGCCTCACAACCCGAAAATGGTCGAAACAGGAAAGATGCGGCAAGGTTATGAGGGTCGCTCCCTTTAGGGTATGTCATTTCCTTCTGGAAAAGGGTGATATTATGGTATGGAGCCCAGATATTTACCTGTGTGGTTGCTCCAATCTCATTTACTGTGTGATTGTTGCTTTGTGATCGAGGCGCCTCGGATAAAGGTCCCAAAGGACCGGGGGTGGCATACTCGAGTAGTAGTTACCTAGTTACAGAGGTAACCCGGCCTTGTGTTGGCAGAGATCCGGGTAGGTTCTCGGGACGTCCCTCCAGAGGCTTACCCATGTGGCAGTAGGAAGTTCCTTAGCCTGACCATTTGTTGGAAAATCCAAAGAAATAATACGAACCTTGTACGGTTTTAGTTGTATAACCTGCTATGGAATGTGGCGGTAACCTACTATTGAACATAGTAGCTATAGTAGGCATACAGTAATGGTTGTATGTTGGCTAAGATTAATATTATACTTTCGAAGTGTTTTCCACACTATGCACTAATGATAATATTAAAAAGATTTTTCGTATCAAGCATATTTGACTATCATAAGGAGAAATCTCCTCCAATTCTGAGTTTGCATTGTGTGTGTGGCGGGAGGCCTTATGGTAGTTTCATTTTCCAAAAGCATTGCGAATGTCTTTTTATTTTCTTTGTGAAAATAACCGTTTTACGATCTCACACCAGTCACCATGACTGACTCGGAGTTTATTGTTCCCTTTCTAAACTCTGGGTGCCCATAATTTTTCACACGGGCAGCCTAGAGTTATGTTATCAAGATATTCTGGATATTCTGGAGCTTTGGAGATGAGCTGGATGACGAGACGTACACTCGTACTTATTTATTTATTCCGCTGTGTATTCTGTATGGGGACAAGTTTATATAACTGTCCATTGTTGTATTGAGTTGTATATTGACTCTCATTGTTGTATTGTATAAACTGATATAGTTCTTTGTTTAAAAGACTAGTGATTATCTATTATATATTGTTCTGCTGCGAATGTGAGATTCTGTTGTTGTTTCTGTTTCGTTTTCTTCTGTCTTCTTCTACCTCTTCTTTTCAACCCTAATGATTCGGTTTTCCGGCATTTGATACAGTTCATGTATTAATGTCGACTTTCGAGCGTCGAAAGATCGTATCGTTACACAAAGTTTAAGGAAAAGGAAAATAAACTCCGAGTCAGTCATGGGACTGGTGTGAGAACTCAAAATACGCGTTTCGAAAACAAAACGGTATCTCATAAGACCACGCTGCGCATAAACACAGAACGGCTTTATAACTTATGATAACCAAAACATTCGACGTCAAAATACTTGATATTATTTTTAAGATGTATCTTTGAAAACATTTGCAAGTAAATTTTATTAATCTTAGCCGAAATTGTTATATTATTAAATCCAGCTTACCATCTTGTAATACAAGGCTTTCTACATCTAAAATCATACAGGCTCTTATTGGAGAATGGGTTTCCATACAAATGACCAGATAAAGGGACTACCTTTCGATAGTACACCTCTAGAGGAATGTACCGAGGCCCAACAGATGGTCCTGTACGAACACAAGACCGGCCTACCTCTTCCTAGATAGTATCGAATATGTCATCATCCCGGTCATTACCAACCTATCCGAGGAACCTCGTAGCATACATCCACATTAATTTACATCTTGAACGTCATAGCAAGAAGAAATATATCTAAAAGGGAATGATCGTACCCTAATCGTTGCAAACCACATAGCCTTGCTGCATCTACCCTGTTTCGGTCATTTCCGGGTGTGAGGATTGAGGTAATGATTACCTTTCACATATCATATCATCTTCCTTTGAATGCTACACTGCCATTCCATCGATCACTATCGACTTCCACAAACATACAACCTCCAAGCTCATACATCTCAGAGAAGGGTGTTAAGCTAAGAGAAGTTGGCTTCTCCGCCACCAAACAGATGTATATTTGTAAAAGTCAACGATGAAATCTCAAGAATGCAACGTCAGACATCCGTCCATACAAGCTCATTTTAGGATTGAATGAAACGGAAGGCATCCTCCTACCACATCCTGTCGGGAATTATCCCTAGGATTAGTAGCGAGCAGTCCTTGTAACCCAAAGAGTTCCAGAAATGAAGGGACCACTGCTACTTTAGTATTTGGGAGCTAACCAGAATTATCAACAAGCAGTCTGTTCATCCCGAAAATCCTTTGTCTTCATCCTTCATTTTCTTTATCGAGTCTTTATTTTTTTTCGAACGCATACATTGGTTCGAAGTGGTTTTCGAATAGGAACTACCCAGATTTGATCTCGGTTCCTTCGATCCAATCATCGATAAAAAGAGGTTATGTGAATAGGGAATCATTCTTTAATTGATTAAGTTCTTTTTATCAAAAAGCTCCCTCTGAGATATATATTTCTAAAACATTCTTTCCGATATTTACGGAACTATCAAACCTCTCTTATCAAATCTTTGATTACTTAAAACCCTTTTTAAGTTCCAAATCATTTATTTGAATCTTAGCAAAGATTTCTTAATTCAAAATTCATACTTTTGATTTAGTTGAAACTTGAAACAATGTTATCTAGGATGTTAATCCAAAACCAGTCAATATTAAGTGAGCAGAATATATAGAAATCATCTAATTCTACTCAATATTAATTCTCGTATTCAACAAATAATATGGGCGGAATAATAGCGAAATCACCTTTTAAATTCCACGAACAGTACGAGTTCCCTCTTCGGGCTTTAACATCGAATACAAGAAGATCATCTCTATACAATCAAGATGTGTTTAATTTAAATTTGAAAATTTTAAATTCTTTTATACTTAACCCGTTTCCGACATTTCGACCTTATTTATCCCTCGCCCAGGAAAGAGGGCAGGTTAGCTAGGGCACGTTTTGCTCCTGAACATCACTTTACTTTAAGCACCTCACATCTAGATCTCACGAATAAAAATATCCAGTCTACTCGTCGGCTTTTACAGCCAAGATTAAACCACTATTTATAATATCTTTCTCTTTGATTCATTTATTTGATCTATCTTCAATAAGCTAGAAATCCTCTAAATTATTGTGAAAACTCTTATTTATCCATTTGAAAACATTTACAAAAGATTTGGAATAGAGTTGAAAAGTTTAAAACCATATTTCAAAAGTTATATAAAAGTGTTGCGGAGAAGTGCTACAAAAAGTGCTTTTTTGCTATATTGATCAAAACGTCCTTTTATTATCTGAAAATTCACTTTTATTACTAAAATCACTTTTAAACCATTTCAAAACATTTATAAGATTTATTTCATATTTTTAAACATTTCAAAACGTCATTTTCAAAGAAATCCAGTTTTGGATTCCGAACTGCAAATTCTGGATTTTGTCAAAAACTTGTTTTACTCGTATTTCAGAATCTACTTATCAGAATCTCAATTTTCTTTCTTCGTTGGAAAAATATGGATATAATAGTTCGTGAAATCTTGTTTGACTTTAATAGCGTGAAATCGCGAACTACCGTTATGTGACGCGCTTATTTTTGACCAAATTTTCTATTTCTTTCCAAACTTCACCAAAACACTTCTAAATGTTTATAAAACATTTTAAATACATTATAAACCATTTATAAGAGATTTAAATTTTCCATATACACCAATTTATTAATTCAAGGAGTGATCTCCTTTTGTGTTTATCGACGTGTATATTCATGACTTATATATTCCATATTCCTATGAAAACAACCTAAATTGATGATCAAAGCATATTAAACATCCATTTTCAACATCATATCATCATCCAACATATATTATAATAGTTATAGGAGTTCTCACCTTCATTTTCCCTTCGAACTAGTTTTAAAACGGCTATAGCTCCACTATCTCGAAATAAAATTCCACGAAATCGAGTTTGTATCCTTGAAATGGCTTGGCCAAGCCTTGGTGCTCATGGCCTATGGTGGGGAAGAAGTGGAGCTTACGGCCTAGGGTGGTGAATGGTGGTGTCTTGGGTTTAGGAGGTGGAGGATGGAGATTTGAGCTTGTTTTGAGGTGTTTAACTATATTTAACTATATATTATGATTTTATTTCTTTTTAAAATAATTTGGACATTATTATTTTTTAGAATGGAAGCCATTAAAGTGGAGACAAAAGCTTGAAAATTATGAAGAAGAAAAGGAATGAAAAGGAAGAGAAGATGGTAGGGTATTTATAGGAAAAAGGAAGAGTATAAAAGAAGACATGTACACATCACTTTTGTCACTATTTCTAGGCTTATTCAACACACTATCTTCCTTCACCATGCACGGCCAATGCCCCTCCCCCATGTGCACATCACTTCCATCCTCTCATGCATACATATGTTGACTTCGTTATACTTAAAGAGTAAGAAATCATTAAAATACATTATTTATTTTATACTATATCTCTTATACATAATTATATTTGTGTATGTATGTTTATATATAGGTTAACATATGTATCTAACGTATATATGGATTTATATATAGGGTTTTAACACTTCGAACGTCTTCGAATAACTTTTGTTCGTTAAATCATTGAAATCCGGCGAACCGATTATCGGTCACATTTTCACTTAGATTTTAACGTACACATATTTGTAAACAATATTTAAAAATAAATTTCCTATCATTTTAAACCAACTAAAATGATTACATTCGAATTATAAAATAATATAAACTCATATTAAAAATTATTTACAAAAGTTGCTATTATACCGATAAAGCGATATCGATTTTGCCTTATATTTTCAAATCGAATATATATTTTTATAAACTATTATAAGTGATTTATTTTTAGTTTATAATTATTCAAAATGAATTATCATCGTTTAATATAATTATTTGGATAATTTAAAATAATTATTAAATTTCAATTTAAATTTAAATAAATCAATGATTTAAATTCAATGTTATCTTATCGAAATAAATTTTGAGGAAAATATTCTTGTAAATATTTATTCAAAATAAGTTTACTATTACTTATCATTACATGAAACGATATTATCTATGTTATCATTTTATATTAAAAATAAATTCAATTTATCAAAGTGATGAATTGGCGGGTTGTTACAAACCCCTTTGGGATGGTTGTACAAGCGTTATTCAACTATCAGTAACTGCAGGATACACTGCGATGAAATCAAAATACAACTTCCCAAGCCAGGTTTACAGCTATAGTACAAGCTCAAAACGGCATATGCTACCCAATAATTTAATGTGCGAAAATCATTATAAAGTGAAAAAACTTATGTTTGCATTTGGTTTGTCGTATCAAAAAATAGATACATGTTTAAATGGTTGTATGTTGTTTTGGAAAGAAAACATCAATCTTAGGAATTGTAAAATATATAATCAGGAAAGATACAAACCAAGAAAAAAGAAGGGAAAGGAAGTTCCGTACAAGGGTATGCATTACTTACCCATCACTCCTAGACTTCAAAGGTTATATGCATCTTCTTTAACCACGCATCATATGAGATGGCCATCACAACAAATCCGACCTTTACCTACCAATATATATGGGTAGGTAAAGATAACCTTTATCTACCAATATCTAATGGTAAGATTTATTGGTAGGTAAGTACTGCCAATATTATAACATTTGGAAGGATGATTATCTACCAATAAATATGAGTAAGTAAAAAGTGTTACCTACGCATATACTGGAGGGAAAGTTTTTTGCAATTGGCGCCTATATTTCCCTCCTATCATTTTAAGTTTTCATTAAAAATGAAGTTGATTCGTGTGATGATGTGTCAAAAAACCCTATCCTAGCAATTTCGTTTTTGGTATGAAGTTTCGTTTGCATATCCTAGCAATGTTCCTTGTAAAATCACTTATTTATTAATTATTATTTTGAAATATGAAATAATTAGCAATTAATAATAAGTAAATAGTAATTAAATTTTAAATAATTAATACTAAATATTCAATAATCATTTATTAATAACTAATCATTTATTAATAACTTTTCGTATATTGCAATTTTTTTCAAAGAATTGACTATTAAAATGTAAGTGTTGCAATTTTTCTAAAAAGTTTCACAATTTCATACAAAATGTCATCATCCAAAATGGCTAAAACATATTCTCCCCGGTTTATTAGAGAAACACAATCCGTACCATCCCCTCGAGCTACAGATCTAACCATTTATTTTAAATCAAATCTAACGGTACAAATCTCAATCCGCGTACACTACCAAAATTAAGAGTATTAGAGGGACTTAATCAAGGGCAAAATAAGATAATTGCCTCTAATAATGTAAATTTAGAGGAAAAATAAGATAATCTATTCTATTATATTTAAAATTGAATATTTGACCTTTTGTATCCTCCATACTTAATTAACCTCAGTTGAAATACTACTCTTTCATTGATTTGAGTTACATTTTTGCAGTTGTCCTCTTTAATTTTTATTCAGCCACTCTATTATCGCTGAACCCTTCCCCTTCTTTTCTAAACTTCTTCAAGTTTCTTTCCTTAATCGTTTATTTCTTTCCCTAATTGTTTGTTTATTTCTTTCCTTAATCGTTTGTTTCTTTCCCTAATTGTTTATCCCTTCATTTTCAAAACCAGCGTTAATACAACCGTATTATCTCTTATTCATTATTGTCCTTTTATTTTTCTTTCATGCTATATAGTTTCTCTTCACCTCCTACGTAATATTTCATGTCGCCTATCAACCATCAGTTCTCCTCCACCATTTTAGCTCCACCAATTTAGGTCACGAAAACTAATTCCCCTTTCATATCCTCTCATCAAGGCCATTCTAAAATTATTATACCCTTTCAACTGAGATCACTGAACTCTATTTTGCAATTACCCTAGATCTATGTTCAAACATAGAGCTTCATCTATTCAGTACACTCCATAAAGTATATTTTTCCAATTCATTTGGAATAAATTATTTAATTGAATCAAACTTTATTCTTAGGTTTTAGTTTTCAATTTTTTTGTTTATTAGATTATATGTTTATTATCAAAACTAACTATGTGTAATTCCTTCTTTAGGTTCTTTTCTTATTGTTATTTTAGACAAATAACATAATTTAATTTTAGACTTTTTCGCTGATAGAATAAATTCTTTGTTTTATTCTTTTATATTTTCATATAAGGTGAAGAAAAGTTAAAGAGTACCTAGCGGATTAATGAAATTAATTTGAGCAGTGTGATGCAACGGAACCAATCATATTCTCTAGAATAGTTTAGTGTTAATCGTCTTTATTATTTTATTCAATGTATTATGTAGGCACATTGAATACTTCTCCACATGGACTTTAAGAAAAGTTGATTAGTTGATTGGAAATTAAGGTTAACAAATATTGATGGTTTTGAAAATATGTTGTAGCATTGGAAGTTAATGTGACTGATCTATAAAATATATTGTAGCATTGTAAGTTAGTGTAACTTAGTGGGACATTTTGAAATGAGAATGAAGCACATGAACATGGATGACGACGAAGGTCCATTTATTTGTAAGAATTTTAATAGGAAAGCTTTGACTTCTCTACTAAGAAAATTACATAATTTGGCCTTGATGATTATTCAAATGTAAGGTATTTAAGTTAGTTCGGATAAGTATTAATCACTTGAATATTTTCCACTTTATACATAAATGTACCAATTAGCCTTTTCTCTATTGTGGTGTGTAAGTTGAAAAAAGCGCCCAAGGACTAACTATTGATGTATAGGTGGCAAGTGTATTAAGGAACTCTATTGTGCTATGCTCTAATTTGATATGGTGTATTTATTGAAGTGAAAATAGGAGATGATGAAGAAAAAAAAAGAGTTGCAAGTATATAGATACCATAAAGCAGCTTTAGTGATTAATTAGATGTGAAATTGTGGTCTGTTATTTTTACCATCTACTTTAAGTAAGTCTAAGAAATCACATAATTATCATGTGTTTACTTATGTGTTTCAATCTATTTTCAGTTTTTAGATTAGTATTTCTTTGTATGATTATGATTACATATTTTAAAGTCCATGACCTGCATATATTAGCACAAAAGTGGATGTTGAGGTTAAATTCAACATTAAAAGGTTGAATAATATGACCGACCATTTGATATTTGAATAGAAAAGTATTTACATGTTTTTTTTAATTTTTTCATCTAAGTTTTATTATCAATTTGAAAATACTTGTAAATTTTATATTTAACTTACTAAACGTTCTAGAGCTTTACCATTTGAAATATAATTATTTGTCCGTCTTTTTTTCATAAAAAATGTTTGTTAGTAATTGAAGTAATCAATGTACTGACTTTATGAGTAGAATTCTTTGTTTTTCTAAATGATTTAAACTTAACAAAAAAATAATCCAATTTATATAATGGGAAATTCTACTGGAACACAAGTTTGTGACATAGTTGTTGACAAAATAAATATGAACCATTGGATTCCCTTTTGAATTCAACCCTTTGTGTAAACACATCGAGATTTGATGGTTATGGTGTGTAATGTCAGATTTTGTATCAGATTTTATGTCCGAATAGCCGCTATAGTATTAAATACACTTAATTACTAGATAGTTAGGTCTTGCTTTAGAATAGGTCAACTTATCACAACTATATGTAAGTGTCAAATACACATTGAATAAAATTGCAATGAAGGTTTAATACATATATAATCAAATACAAAAAAGGCAACTTGAAACAACTGCGCTTCAGTAATGCTTATATATAGATATATACTTAGTATTCATGGTACATGATAAATGGAACATAAGATGAACAACACGGTGTATTACACTGACCATTTTAAATTATGACAACTCTATAAAGTCATCATATCACCTTAACTGTGATTATAAATGTTAAAATATTCTAAAATAATATTATATGAATAAGGAAATCAAACTAATAGAAACAACAATAATATTAACATAATAATATGTAGACACATAATACATCCAATTTAAGACCTAGCATTCTTACAATCGTTGTACAATTGACCACTGATCGATGTCGTTACTAATCTTTTGAGCGAAAGACTCGTTAGAGAGAAAATAGGACCCGTAGTACAAAATCAGGTAACATACAGTCAAATCATTATATTATAGACTAATATTTCATAAAATTGAAATTGATATTTAGATCATATATATGTTTTGTGTAGACGAATGCAGTAGCTCCCCAGTAATCAAATTCCTCGACATATTCGATACAGAAGGTACATAGGGCATGTCATAAGGTACAGTTGATAAAATTGGAACAATTAAGATACCAACGGAGAATAGTTCTTATGCATCAGAGTCGGTATGCTGCTCAATTTGCCTTCAGGTATGACTTCTATTGAAAAATATTTTCTTGATATGTTAAGCCTAATTATTAATTGATGATTAACGAAGTATTCAATTTTTTTGCATGATTTTGAAATCAAAGAAAGAACGAGGAGTCTACTAATGTAAATATGTTTTTCATGTGCAGTGTATTGATAGCTGGCTCATCAGGCATGCTTCATGTCAATTGCGTAGGAGAGACATCTAATTTTTTCAATTTATTTTCTGTAAATTATATATACATGGGCATCAATTGTTTATACATATATAAGTGCAAATTTTATGTACACTACATATACATTTGATTGAATATCATAATGACTACAACTGCTTTGATTTGGTTATTTGGGTTGTCGATATATTAGTTTTGTAGATAATAATAATGTATGTATTTTTCTAGTTTATTTCTAATATAGAACATTTATAAACAACTGTTATTATCTTTTACCTACACATAACCATTAAATTTGACCAAAATATGAATTGTGTAATAGATCAATAAAATGATGTCACGTGGACGAATAAAATAACGCCACGTGGTCCAATAATATTGTGCAACGTAAACCAATAAAATTATGCCACGTGGCAAATTAGATAATGCCACGTGGACTAATGAAATGATGCCACATGGCCTAAGAAAAATGATGCCAATGTACTAATCAAATGATGACATGTGGACAAATAGTTGTTTGACACATGGACCAACCACAAGATGCCAAGTGGCTGCATTGATGTATGCTATGTGTATGCTACTGTGGCAACCATGTCAGAAGCCACGTACGATGACCCATCATCAAACACATCAGCCGATGGCTCATCATTTGATTCACAACTTTGTAAGGTCCACGAATTCTTTTACCTACCAGTATTAATAAGTGTAGGTAAAGACTCTTTCTCCACTAACATTTACCTACCACCGTCTACTAATTCAATATTAGTAGCTAAAACATATTTCTCACCATTAGGCTAGTTTTACCTACACTTACAATTGGTAGGTAAAGATGCCATTTTCTTGTAGTGGGCACCATGTGAGAACACAGGAAGTAGGTACGTTAACATACCCAGCTGATGGAGAAGTATGGAAGCATTTTGATAAGACATACCCTGCTTTTCTAGCGGAGAGCCGTAATGTTAGACTTGGTTTATGTATGGATGGATTTTCACCGTTCTCTCAATTTGGTTCAAAATATTCATCTTGGTCTATAATCGTTACACCTTACAATTTACCTCCGTGGATGTTTATGAAAGCTCCGTATATATTTATCACTATTGGCATCCCTGGCCCTAATGATCCGACATAAGGAATCGACATATATTTATAACCCTCGATTGAAGAGTTGAAAACATTGTGGTATGAAGGTGTTGTAACATATGAAATTTCAAAAAAAAAAGAATTTTCGTATGTTCGCTTCTCTTTGTGGACAAGCGATTTTCCTGCATTTGGAATGTTTTCGGGTTAGAGTGCGGTTGGTCATCTATCTTGTCCTTATTGCATGAAATAAACACAAGCATTTTCTTTACCACATAGGAAGAAAATTTCATGGTTTGACTTTCATTGGTGTTTTCTCTATATTAATCATTCTTTTAGAAAAGATAAAAAAAACTTAACAAATAATAGACTTGAGACTTTGCGACCACCATTGATTTGGTCAAACGAATATATTTATGACCTTATAAAGGATTATCCAAAGATAAATGAAACTGACGAACAAATTGAAATTCAAGGTAAATCGATGTTTCATAATTAGTGCAAACAAAGTATATTTTAGGAGTTGCCTTATTGGAAAAATCTCCTAATTAGTCATAATATCGACGTGATGCACAACGAGAAATATGTATTCGATAATGTATTTAACATAGTCCTGAATGTTAAAGGAAAGACTAAAGACGATTTGAAATCAAGACGTGATATAGAGGCAATATGCAATCGTCCTGAGCTTCATATGAAGCCAATTGACACAAAAAACTCAAAGTATGCTATGAGCTAGGCAGTAACCAAATTAAAGTACTGTTAAAGTGGGTGAAAGGATTAAGATTTCCTGATGGGATTTCCTCTAATCTGCATAGATGTATTGACTATAAGAACGGTAAACTGAGTGGGATGAAAAGTCATGATTGTCATGTAATGATGGAACATTTGTTACCCGTCGCTTTCAAAGAACTGTTACCTACACAAGTTTGGACGGTTGTAATAGAACTTAGTTTGTTTTATAAGGAGCTTTGTTCAACTACGTTAAATGTTGATCATCTACGTAAACTTGAGGAAGAATTTCCTATACTGCTCTACAAACTGGAGAAATTATTTCCTTCGAGTTTCTTTAATGTAATGGAGCATTTACCTATTCATCTTCCTTTTGAAGCACAACTTCGAGGTCCTGTGCATTATGGATGGATGTATCCGTTTGAAAAGTATTAATATTAAGTATGTGAAATTTTAGTTTAACTACATGTATTAAAATTTAATTATAATTACTCTTAACAGGTACTTAAATCATCTAAAGAAAAAAGTGAGACAAAAAGCACGAGTTGAAGGTTCGATATGCAAATCATATATCGAAGAAGAAGCTTCGTTCTTTTTCTCTCATTATTTCAGTGATCACATGAACTTATCTTTCGAAAGTGCTACGCGAAATGATGAGAGTATTGAACAAGATTATTCTGAATCAGTGTTATCTATTTTTAGATAGCAGGGACGCCCTGCTAGAAAATGTAGAAGTATGGTTAGACGACAGGATTACCATGTAGCCCACACATATGTTCTTTTTAACTGTGTAGAAGTTGAGCTATTTGTTAGGTGCTATTAAATAACACATCTAAAATTATTTACTTGAATAATACATGTGCGTATTCATTATAATGCAATATATTATCTATATATGCAGTATTTACGAATAACAGCATCCAAGCGGTGATATCAGCAAAAACTTTGCTGCTTGGTTTTCGAACCACATATATGATCTGGTAAATTGTGTGGTCGACGAAGGGTTGAAACATCTTGCGATGGGATCAAGAAGAAAAGTCAAGACATATCCAATATTCTTTGCCAATGGATACAAATTCAACATCAAAGAATATGCTGATGAAAAATTAACTAACAATACTGGTGCATATGTTAAAGGTAGTGATGATCCAAATGATCACATAAATGATTTTTACGGCGTGTTAACTTAGGTTTTTGCAATTAACATATTTCACCAGACCCGCGGAAGAAGTTTATTTGTTTAGATGCAACTGGTTCAGTAATGTTCCAGGTTCTTGAATCAACATGCACCAAAAATATAATATTATTGAAATAAAGCATACATCACGTTATCATATGTACAATCCGTTTATACTAGCAAAACAAGACCTACAAGTTTATTATGCTCCTCATCCATCTATAAAAAGAGATAAAGCAGATTGGTCGGTAGTTTTTAAAACGCAGGCAAGATTTACGTTTGATGGAAAGAATATTCCAGACGAACAAGCGTACCAAGCGGATATCGAGGAAAATGGCGAAATTACAATAACAGATGGTCAAATTGATTTTGGACCCCTAAATGATGAATCAAATGTATTAGTAGAAGCATTTGAGAGCACAGAGGAAAGCAATATAGAGTACGAGACCGAGTCTGAATCAAAAAATGACGAGAACTATTTATTAGTATATATGTTGAAAAAAGGTAATTTATGAGAGTATTGAGGTTACACTTTTTTTGTATGTTATATGCAATTATTGATGTTAAATCTTGATATGTGTACTCATACTTGAATGATATGTTCTGTCCTAATAAAATAATATGTATATGACGGGTATTATAGATGTCTTTCTTTAGGCGGTAGAGTTCTTCGCAGTCCAGTTCCCCCTCTTCGTCTCAGAGAATGACCGCTCGCAGCAGAGGTGATGACAACGGCCCGTCACAAGAGGCGCTGCGTACGGTGGTTAGATTGCTATCGAAAGTAGAAGGCTCGTAAGTATTAATTTTACTTCAGCATTATAAATATTTTTTATGATATATTAGTCATTATTTGTCTGTATCATATTTAATGCAGTTTTAAGTTTGAGCCTTCAAATATAGTGCTCAGCATATCCAAGCAGGCATACATGAGCCTATGACTGCGTGCTGGCCGAAATGGAGTCGAATCCCAGATCATGTCCGGGAGAGCATCTACCAGGACTTCTTGGTAAGTGTAAAATTATATATCACTATATATAATCACTTTACAATTTGCTGACTAAGTATAAATGTACAACTTATATTTTTTCAACATATATACAGGGTGCGGTAGACCTACAAGAGGAGGATATTGCTTTTTGCTAGTACCACCGGAACTCCAAAGTTGCAAAGAATTACCGGGATATAATGTCTACCATCAGAAAATCCGGAAAGAAGCCAAACAGGATGGGCGTCGTTGTATGGGATGCTTGGGTCGCATGGTGGGGTAGCGATGAATTCAGGGTAAGTCTATCAGTTGTCACTTTAATTTGTTCAGTAGAGAATACATAATTTATACTTGTAAAATATAATCTTAATTTTTAATTTGCAGGCGGAGTCAGACAGGAACTCGACGAATAGGCAGAAAAATCCAATCACACACCTTGGTGGCTTGAAATCATTTCAGCATCATCGCGAGTATCTGGTAAATTGATTAATTGCAATTACGAATAGTTATTACATTTTTTGTATAAATTTGTGTGAACAACAATAATATAAATCAATTATTTCAGGAAAGAGCGTGTGAGGCTCCTGTCTCGTATATGGACGTATTTGCGCATACTCATGTCGTCAGGCGGACCGACGAGGAGGGATCGGTGGCGTATGCCTGACATGAGGATGATAAAGCATACGCCGCACATGTAAGTATATTTTAAATTATAAGTTATTAATAATGTTCATTTTAATTAATTAGTTATAATATTTACTTGCATTTAATTTTGCATTGCAGGAAAGATTTATGCAAGCACGTGCGTAAATGCTTGAGCATTCGGGACATGAGCAGTTGACCACTGATGATGAGGATGCTATCTTTGACTCCGTTATGGACCTGACACGGAGAAATAGGAGTTATGGCTACGACAATCAATCGATAATTTATAAAAATTAACTAGGTTGTAAAAATTGCTTAATTTTTATAAAAGTTACGCAATAACTTAAACATATTTTGACTTGTTTGTCTATCAAATGACTTAGGGCAATGCTGAGATTAATGAGCTTCGACAGCAGATTGCACAGCTGTAGAAGTAGGACCGCCACCGAGAAGAGCAAATGGAGCAATTGAACCAGCGTTTGACCGAGTATATGTAGCGTCATGGAGCATTCTCTTCGTATGGTGGTTCCAAAGCTGATGACGAGTCATGAGGTACGTTTTGTAATTTTTGTTTTTAAAACTTGTGTTTATATACAATGAGAGATGATGAAGTTGATTTGTAGACATTTGGTGCTTGATATTTATTTGTGAAGTTTGATGTTGGATGTATATATTGTACATTGATGTTGGATTTAGATATTGCAGTTGGAAGATGATGGATGATTTGGTTTGTATTGATTGGAATGTTTGAGTTTGAAATGGTAATGTTTGAGTTTTATATTATTATTGATATTGATATTGATTTTAGCTTTTATATATATATATATATATATATATATATATATATATATATTGATTTTGATGTGTTGTGATATATATTGATATTGATGTGCTGTTGGGCTGCTGAAGAAGAAAAAATTACCTAGATTTCCGACGGCTTCTGATAGCTTATAGGTCGAAATATTCCGACAGCTTCTAACGGCTTCCGACAACTTCCAACGGTTTTTGGCGTGTTTTTAAGCCATGTGGACGTCAGCACCGTCGAAACTGCCATCGAAAAAGCCATCGGAGGCCGTCGCAAAGCTGTCGTCGTTTGCGTTGGAAATGGACGAAAGCCGCGTTTTATGTACCAATGGCATTCCCGACTGCTTGGAGCATACGTGTTTTAATAGTCAGTAAATAAATATTGCAGCAAGACACACCAAAA
The DNA here is from genome assembly GCA_030737815.1 of Allium fistulosum. Taxonomy (NCBI): domain Eukaryota; kingdom Viridiplantae; phylum Streptophyta; class Magnoliopsida; order Asparagales; family Amaryllidaceae; genus Allium; species Allium fistulosum. The sequence goes on from CM060902.1 coordinate 977,805,249, forward strand.
ATCAAAAAGACAAAAACATAATATGAATACAACACAGAAACACACTATATTGTTAAAAAATTCAAGTCAAACAATTACAATGGATAGGAATACGGTATATGTAGAATGCTCAAGCATGCATGCACACCTAATGACATATATATATAAAGCCTAGGCAGTAGAATCAAGAAATGGGTAATCAGTGTAACCAACGACCGGATCTTGAATATAAAATGTGAACCTATCATACTTGTTCAATGAGGCGTTCAGCTCAAACCTCTTTGGTAAATCAGGATTAGCCAAGAACAGTCTTCCATAAGCAACCAAATCAGCATAACCTTCAGCCACTACTTTGTTGCCTTCTTCTCTATCATATCCTCCAGCAGCAATGAAGGTGCCATTAAAAGCCTTCCTCATCGGCAGCAACCTATGAGGAATTTGCCTCCTTCCATCCACAATTGACATACGAGGTTCCACCACATGTGCATACACTATGTTGAACTTGTTGAGCGAGTTCATCATGTACAGTCCGAGTTCTTCTGGGTTTGAATCGTAGCATTCCACGTAGTCTGCAAATGGAGACAATCTTATTCCCACCCTATCTGCTCCAATTTCACTCACTATAGAAGACACGACTTCGAGTGCAAAGCGACAGCGGTTGGCTAGGCTGCCTCCGTACTCGTCTGTTCTATCGTTTGCACTGTCTTTCATGAACTGCTCGAGGAGGTATCCGTGTGCTCCATGGATTTCCACTCCATCAAAACCTGTTCAAATCTTTTTTTAGTTTAAGTCGTGTGATCAAGAAAACTGTTTTGAGGTTTGGTTTGATAAATCGACTAAAAATACTTTGATATGGACAGAGTTGTGCTTGGTGGATTGGTATAATCAAGTGGCATGCATACTGCTTTGGATGAATATAGATATCACAAACACTATAATAAAAAGGAAAACTGTAACATTAAGTACCAGCTCTGATCGCATTTCTAGCAGCAAGCCTGAAGTCATTAACAATGTGAGGAATCTCTTCGGTTGTTAATCTCCGTGGAGGTGAATATTCTTCGACACTGCCATCGTGTTGCGTTTGCGAAGGAATTCCTTTGTCTGTGCTAGAAATTGGTGCTTGTCCGTTTGGTTGATAAACTGTGTATATATTTATTTGTAAAACAGAAACGGAATGAAATGTTGTTATTCTCATTCTAGACATCGTCATTTTAGAACGGAAAAGATGAAGAGAGTTCGACCATACTGTAATTTGAGACTCGTCCAACATTCCAGATTTGACAAAAGAAGATTCCACCCTTGTCATGAACAGCTTTGACAATTGGTTTCCATGCTTCAACTTGTTCTTCTGTCCAAATTCCTGGAGTTTCTGGATACCTAATTTATTGCAAGCAATTGCATTTTCAACATATTAATTACAATCAGCAATGCGGTTTAATGCTGGATAACAATCCACAATAAAAATAAGAAATATTTCCCCAAATTCCCAAATATCTAGCAAAAAAAGTACCCTTGAGCAGTATCAGAAACCCCGGTCGCTTCAGAAATCAGAAGCCCTCCTTTTGTTGTTCTCTGAGAGTAGTACAACGCAGCATGTGGCTGCGGCACATTTCCATATGACCTTGATCTTGTTAATGGCGCCAGTACAATTCTGCATTTATTTTTATTTTTTAGCATAAAATCCTTGTAAGGACCATCCATAAATTTGTAAAACCATAAGGCCTAATTTAAAAATTGAATCCCAAATGAAAAATAATAATAGCAAATTAGATGATAACCTGTGAGATAGCTCGAATTTGCCCATTTTATACGGATTCAAAAGTGGTGTTCTTTCTGCCATTTCCGCTGTTCTTTCAAGTTCTTTTTTATGATATTTGTGTGAATGCAGTATTCCATTTTCTGTGCAGAATATATACACATCGCTCTCTGCTCTACTGCGTGTTAAGTCAAAGTTTCATACGTTGTTAAAAAGGCATCATTTCTAAGGGAATATCCAAATTGCCACTCCATGATGTCAGGACTTACATATGATTGTTTTTATATAATATACTCAATAATACATATTAAGTGCTGATCACCTTTAAATTTAAATTAGTTAGTCCAATTAAACTATAATGATATAGCCATATAGGCATGTGCGTTAAGTGAGATTATAATATACTTTCACTTTTTTAATACATGTTAAAATAGACTAGAATACTAATATGCAACCACTAAGTTTATATTCAACCTCACCTTCACCTTGATTTAAGCCCATAATGTTAAACCCCAGCTACTATCATTCTTCAATAGTTCAGTTACGTTCATTGATCTTTTGTAATCTTATGTTTCAAATTCGTGAATAGGAAGGGAGTTCGGAATTTTGATTAAATAAATACTTTTTAGACATTTATTAAATAAATGCTCAAGCCTTAAAATTTGATTTAAGCCCATAATGTTAATCCCCTACTATCATTCTTCAATAGTTCAGTTATGTATTTTGATCTTTTGTAATCTTACATTTTAATTTCGTGAACTGGAAGGGATTTCAGAAGTTTAATTAAATAAACACTTTTTCGACATTTATTAAATAAACGTTCAAGTCTTAACGTTTATTTGCTAAACACTCAAAGGATTTATATAAATAAACGGTCGATTATTAGGTGTTTTCTGTTTATAGATCATATTTTACAATGTATTAACCATAGGAGTACCCTCTATTGCTAATTTAACAATAATAATAAAATATATAGAATATAACTTTAGATTCTCATTTGTCGTTTTAAATGTAAAACGATTTCTACCTATAATATTTTGAAAATTAAGTCCCTACTTCTTTAACATCACACCTGACAAATACCACCATCCACCAACTTATTTAATTTCAAACTTTAAAATGTGAAAACTTTTTGCAGATTAATCGGATTTAAGAATCGTTTTCACTACTAAATCAAAAATTTAATAAACTTTCCAGTTCCAATTATAGTCACTGTTGATACTTTTAGCATCAAAATTGGTCACTAACGCCCGTAGAATTTCATGGACATCGGAGAATTAATAAAATCTAAAGAACAAAGCATAAAAGTAAATAGACACAAAGATTTTATAGTGGTTCGGCAATCTCGGCCTACGTCCACTTCAAATTTCATTCATTCTTCATTTGATTACAATTAAATGAGTTGTTGGATTGACTAGAATCCATTGATACAAGTTTATAAGTAAAATAGCCATGGCAGATTATTTGAAATAGGAAGAAGAAGATGATGAAGTCCCCCCCCCCCCAAAGAGAGAGAGGGAGAGAGAGAGAGAGATCCCAAAAATGGCCTCCTACCTCTGTATTTATAGACGAAGGTAGCCTTCAACCTAACTGACATCTTCAAACCTAGACCCCTTTGGCCACTTGGGCCCACCATAAGAAAAGCTCAGCCCAACACACTATGCTAACCTCACTTATACACTTTTCAACTTATCAAAAATCTATGCCGACACCTATTCCACCAAGCTAACCTTCATCATTCTGACATCCTGTATCACCTATCCGTTGATCTTATTTACCCTGGGCTGGATATAACTGTTCGGATATCATGCTCTGGTCATATTATTGTAGTCTCATGGCCATCTTTCTCATCAATAGTCAGGTCTGGTCCTCATAATCACCTTTGTGTAGCCGAGGCAAAAGGCTGGATAACATTTGCCCTCCAAAGTACGTCTTGTTGCGTACATGGCGTGCTTTGAATCGAAGCAAGTTAGAGTCTCCAGAAAGAAATCCATCATATTTTCTGAATAGTCATTATTCTTCAATTTTATCCTCCTAAAGTGTCGTATCTTTCTTTGGTCGTCATAACGCTTGGTTGATTCCCAATAGTATAAATTCAGGATTGTAGTTCATCAGTAGCCATCTGTGTCCGGTTCTTTAAGGCTAGTAAACTTCGGCTATCTAATCCAGTCTTTTCTTAATAACCCTAAGTGAAAATCCAATTTCTGTTGATTTCAAGAAGTCGAATTTTATGAATATAAACGTGCACGTTCAGGTACATGTTCTTGACATTGGCTCCCGGATGTGTTTTATATGTTCGTGAGTCATCACCAATTCCTTCTAGTTTAATTGAAATTCGATTGCAATTCCTTGTTTATATTTTTTTAATGAAATATTGGTTGTAATCAGCCACTCGATGAGAGGGGACTTCAAGTTCTACGTAGATGATGGCCTTGGAGCTATAAGTAAGGGCGAATGGAGTATGGCTAGTCACGAACTCTTGGGTAGTTCTGCAATCCCATAATGCTATTGGGAGCTCATTCACCCATAACCTCTAGCCTTTTCCAAACCTCTCTTCAGAATAAACTTTATGATTTTGTTCACAGCTTTAACCTGTCCATTTGCTTGAGGGCGAGCAAATACCGCAAATCTCTTTTCAATATGATGTCGACGGTAGAAGTTTTCAAATTTAGCGTTGTTGAATTGAGCTTCATTACCAGTTATAACGTTTGTGGAAGGTCATAATGATAGATAACGTACTGGACAGTGAAGTTGATTATTTTCTAAGCCTTGGTATTGGTTAAAAGTTCTGCATTTGCCCAGTTGGTGAAGTAATCAACTGCTACGATGACGTATTTCGCACCACCTTTAGGATCGGCAAGAAGATGATGATGTCAATGCCTCCAAGTGCCAAATGGCTATGGATTAGCCATTTGAGTAATTTCCATCAGCGGGGCTCTCAAAATTTTTGCAAACATCTTGCACTCGTCGCATTGTCTAGCATGATCAGTTGCATCTCGATTGACAGTTGGCCAGTAATATCCATAACGGAGTATTTTCTTTGTCAGGGTTTGCCATTTGGTGTGATCGTTGCATTTTTCTTCATGAAATTCTTTGAAGACTTGTTTGATTTCATCATGGGTGATACATCGAGGCATAGGAATGGATAAAGTCCTTTCTACACATGACTTCTTCTTGGATGATTTGGAGTGAAGCTTTGAGGAGGATCTGTCGTTTTCCATTCCTACGTTCAGTAAGAACTATGTAGATAGTCTTTGATAGGAGTCGACTGTGACCCCTTTTCTGGTTCTGTCTCCAAGATCTAGCCGATCTCCATCCATCAATGCTTGGAATATTAATTATTACAACCGGAACAAAGTATGTCCATTGCGCGTCCCTGAAACTGGCCAGCCTGGCCAGTGACTTGACTCTTTTCATTTCGTTCGTTGAGGATGTGTGTAATGATGTAATATGTGAAGTTGGCTAGTAGCTCTTGGAACTAGCCGAGATAAGGAGCAAGACAATGCCCCCTGGTAAGATTAACTTCCTAATTTTGCATGCTACCAATCAGGAATCACAAAAGATCTGTAAAGTTTCCACTCCAAGTTCTCTAGCATGTTTGAGGCTGGCGGTCGAGGCTTCATACTAAGCATCGTTGTTTGTTACATGGGAATCGAGTTTCAGGACGTAGCAGATTGATCGTTCCTCAGGAGTCATTAACACGACTCCTGTGCCATATCACTGATTCATTGGATGCTCCATCTGCGTACATTTTCCATATGTTGGTTGGTTCTCCACTACTCTTCGAGTAGTCGTCTGATGCAGTGAATTCAGATATGAGGTCTGCTAATTTCCGTCCTTGGATAACTCTTCGAGGGAAATAAGTGATATCGAATTGGCTTAGTTCGATATTCTATTTAAGTAGTCTTTCAAACGTCTCAGGTCGTTGTATGATGCTAGCTTTTGTAGCTTCGGGTCGATATTCAATGCATGGCTCGCGATAGTCAGTGAAATCACACATGCATGTTAGAATGGGTCCAAGGGAATATATCATCATTTATTCAGAGAAATCCAAGTAATTCTTTTACCATCATTGCATTGAGCTATGATCCGATATTCAGTACCCAGAAAAGGTCGCCATGGCTGGCTGTAATGTCGACTGTCAGATTAGCGGGTGCAATCTCGGATTCTTTTAGTTCAGATATAACTATTTTGCGTAACATTCAATGTGAAATATGGTTGGGATGGTCAATGTTGATGGTTGCTCTGGTCGAATTCTAGAGTCTTATCATGAGTTATTAAGTCTGATAGTGAAGGGCTTTGAATGCTCTGATCGATTATATGCAAATGGCCAAAGATCAGGCTTAGAAGCACGTTGAAGAAAGTGTTGAGTAGGGGTCAGCCTCGAGTTGCGTGAAGCTTCATAGTTGGATCTTGCTTTGAGTTTGGAGTTGCTTGTATATTCGAGTAACGCACTTTCCATTCAACGCATTCATGATCTTTTATCCATCCTTCGGGTTGGAGTGATAGTCAGTTGCCAACGAACTTAGGCATCGATTTAATGATTCTATCGCTAGGCATTCTTTCGGTCGTAGCCTTGAATAGTTGTAAACACTATATATAAGTTTCAATATTGAGCTATTGTAGCCAGTCTTTGGATGATCACGCTTCTGCTTCCAGTCTTGGGTTGATAAATGTACTTTGGGACGGTTGAGTCTCGTCCTAGCTACGTTTATACTCCCACCTAAACTCCAAAGACATAGAGTCGATCGGTGAATAATCGGTTCACATTCATCCCGCTTCTCGCTCGTGCCCCCAAGTCTGGGGCATATACCGATAAGTAGGAAGGCTAGCCATGCCCACTTTAGTTTTACTCTCTTTCCCGTTGAATCGTGGATCAGGTCAGTTGATGGGAGGCTGAGTCTCTCCTATCCTGGATTGTATTATGGTTTTTCATTCCAAGGGGAATACTCCGATGCCTCGTCAGTTTAAGAGCGTAAGTTGGGTACTGGACGGTCAGCTACGTCCACTTTGGTTCATGTTCTGTAATCAAATCTTGGGGTAAAGTTGGCTCAAGTACAGTTGGGTCATGCTCATCCAGTTTCATATTCCTCCTAACGGATCGAAGGAGGGTGCTGGAGAATTAATGACCAAGTCTTTATGGTTTACTCTCATTTCCACACTCTGGTGGTCATAGTTTTTCAAGGGACATTCGGGTCACATTCGTATGTGCTTGGTGCAGATCGATATTGACCCTCGGTCAGAGGTATGATATAGTCGGTCGTTCGTAGCTTTGGATGTCGTTCCGATTGATTCTGTATTGAGGCCTCCTTGCAGTCGTTGCCTTAAGTTGTAAAGAACGCCAAGCTAGAGTTATAATGAGCTGTCGTATTCAGCTTTTAGTGATTTGTACTCCTACTTCCAACATTGATTTGGCCAGGCCACAAGTCGGATGGTCGAACTCCATCCTTAGCGAGTTAATACTCCTCTCGTCGATTTCAGGCCAAAGTTTAAGGAATAGAGAATGGTCGGAATCCACTCATCTATTTATCGATGTTTATACGCCACTCTGCATTCTGGTGACTTAGAGTTATTCTTACCCTGGTCGACTCGCGCCCAATTTGTGTTCATGCTTCGGTCCATGCTCCGAGGACTTAGAGATTTGTCGAATGGTTTATGCTCTAGTCCACAGTTTGGGACGTAGAGATTTTCGTCAAGTCGTTTATACTCCAGTCTGCGCTCTGGGGACTTAGAGTACTACAGTCCGCTTCAGGGACTTAGAGATTTTTCTCAAACCGTTTATACTCTAGTCTACTTCAGGGACAAATTTTTTCTTAAGTCGTTTGTGTTCTAGTCCACGCTCCGGGGACTTAGAGATTTTTCTCAAGTCGTTTGTACTCTAGTCCACGCTCCGGGGACTCAGAGTGCTCTATTCCGCTTCAAGGACTTAGAGATTTTTCTCAAGTCCTTTATACTCTAGTCTGCGCTCTGGGGACTCAGAGTACTCTAGTCCACTTCAGGGACTTAGAGATTTTTCTCAAGTCGTTTGTACACTAGTCCGCGCTCTGGGGACATAGAGTGCTCTAGTCCGCTTTAGGGACTTAGAGATTTTTCTCAAGTCGTTTATACTCTAGTCTATACTCTGCGGACTCAGAGTCCTCTAGTCCGCTTCAGGGACATAGAGATTTTTCTTAAGTCGTTTATACTCTAGTCCGCTTCAGGGACTTAGAGATTTTTCTCAAGTCGTTTATACTCTAGTCCGTGTTCTGGGGATTCATAGTACTCTAGTCCGCTTCAGTGACTTAGAGATTTTTATTAAGTCGTTAATACTCTAATCCGCGCTTTGGGGACTCAAAGTACTCTAGTCCGCTTCAGGGACTTAGAGATTTTTCTTAAGTCGTTTATACTCTTGTCCACGCTTTGGGGACTCAGAGTATTCTAGTCCGCTTCAAGGACTTAGAGATTTTTCTCAAGTCGTTTAGACTCTAGTCCGCACTCTGGGGACTCACAGTACTCTAGTCCACTTCAGGGATTTAGAGATTTTTCTCAAGTCGTTTACACTCTAGTCCGCGCTCTGGGGACTTAGAGTACTCTAGTCTGCGCTCTGGGGACTTAGAGTACTCTAGTCCGCTTCAAGGACTTAGAGGTTTTTCTCAAGTCGTTTACACTCTAGTCCACGCTCTGGGGACTTAGAGTACTCTAGTCCGCTTCAGGGACTTAGAGATTTTTCTCAAGTCGTCTATACTCTAGTCCGCGCTCTGAGGACTCAGAGTACTCTAGTCCGCTTCAGGGACTTAGAGATTTTTCACAAGTCGTTTACAGTCTAGTCCGCGCTCTGGGGACTCAGAGTACTCTAGTCCACTTCAGGGACTTAGAAGTTTTTCTCAAGTCGTTTATACTCTAGTCCGCGCTCTAGGGACTCAGAGTACTCTAGTCCGCTTCAGGGACTTAGAGATTTTCGTCAAGTCGTTTATACTCTAGTCCGCGCTCTGGGGACTCAGAGTACTCTAGTCCGCTTTAGGGACGTAGAGATTTCATCAAGTCGTTTATACTCTAGTCCGCTCTCTAGGGACTCAGAGTACTCTAGTCCGCTTTAGGGACTTAGAGATTTTCGTCAAGTCGTTTATACTCTAGTCCGTGCTCTGGGGACTCAGAGTACTCTAGTCCGCTTCAGGGACTTAGAGATTTTTGTTGAGAGAAGTCGTATTTCCACCCGTTTGATTTTTATTTCATTTATCGTATCGAGGCTAATGTTGTCGAATGAACGGTCGAACGACATTTGCTCATAGAATGGGAGTTTGCCCCAGCATCAAGGACTAAACTTGAAAAATGGATGGTCGATTCTCGTCCGCTTGGTTATTGTAGTTCTTCCAATCAAGTCAAGGAAGTAGGTATATGATAGATGGTTGGATCACATCCATGTGGGGTTGGATAATCAAGTGTCGCACAATTTTCTTTATATCTCTTTCTAGAAAAGAAAACGAGGATAATGGATTATTGAGTAGACAAAGTAAGTTGCATATGTTTCAAGGTGCAGTTGTGTCCATGTATTGAGAGCAATGGTTAACGAGCAGGCAGTCCATCACAGCTACTTCAAGTCGCGCTTTCAAACTACCTTTTGTGTTCAGGGTAGGATTTGATGTGTAGATGACGTCCACTCTAGATAGATCCTCGCGTCACTGAGCTTCAGGAAAGGCATTTGTATTTTGTAAAACTTTTTTTATGACTCGACTTGAGTGGATGATTGGGCCATATTCATCCCAAGCCTTGCTTAGGTCTCCAAGTCAAATGTGGAGCTCGATGAATATACGGTCGGTCATGTTCGCTTTGTATTGGGCTCTGACCTTGACGAGCTTTTCAATCTCTAGTCCTTGGCTCCAAATCAAAGGCACATGGTTGATGATGAGCGATCAAATCATGTTTGTATTGATGAAACTCCATAGGTCCGATCAAGGTCTACGTGGATTGGTCAGTGGCCAACTCTGAGTACTTGGTCACCTGCATCATTTTGGAAGAAGTTTAGTTCAAGTCGGTCGTAATTCAAATCACAATTGAAATTGAAATAGGAATAATCCAAAGGAGATTGGTATAAATCTCATTGATAAGTGGAGCAGCATCGTGTGCTCGCTATTCAGCTCTGCCCCTAGCCCCTTCTAGCGGGATGTCGACTACCAACGGTCCAATTGATAATTAGAGTTCTTTATTGATGGGCATCCGAAGTTCCTGGCTTGCCATTCTGCAAGGCTTGCACGTACTATTGAAGCTTTCCTTTCCGAATCAGCTTTCCGATCACACCTCGGAGGTGTTTGTACTCGCCAGTGTTAGGATCAGTGTGCATCTTGGAATATACAACATTCCCCTGATTTTCTCTGGACTTCGGTGGACTCTATCGAGGTTGGGTTTCAGTACCACTCTGAGTCGCGAGTCTCCAAGTAGAGGCTATCGATTGAATCTTTCAAAGGGCATATGAGTCGAATTTTGAAATCTTGGTTCGTCTACTAGAATCTAAGTCCTTAGCTAACGATCATGTATTGTTATTTTTCCTAGCCTGCTCCATTCCTCCTCACTTTGGTTCTAATTCATTTTGTAATAAATGTGATCCATGGTCGTAGGAGGCTCTCCAGCTAACTAGCTGCCAAAATATGTCTGGAGGTCAACTCCCCTCAAACGCGATCAGTATGATATCCTTGCTAGCATTTGGAACAAATTGCTTAGAGTCGAACATTGGTTTGCTTGGAGTCACTAAATTCGAAGTGCTGGGTCAGTGAAGAATGGTGTTTGGAGTCATCTTGGCGTTTACCTAGAGTCATATCATCTATGTTCTCCAACCTTTGGGAGTATCGTTTGAGTAGCGGTTGCTTGTCCGTTCCCTTGTTGCCATTCAAAAGTTGCCGCTTGATCCTCTATGCCCTGGTTGGTCATAGGATGTAAGAGAAGTGGATAGAATGTTCCTTCACTAAGTTGAGTTTTGAATTCACTATGCGGAGGCACCCGAAAACGTTTTTTTTTTAAAATAGGGGTCGTATAAGAGACCGGTGTAACTTAAGTTTGGATCGGCCTAAGCACATGGTTCGGTGTATTTGATACTTGGTCGGCATGCTTGTAAAGAACAAGAATATAAGGTGGTTCGGTGTTGGACTGTAGGCATGGTGGATCAGCCAAGTGTGGCTCGACCAAGGAGGTTCGGTATTGGAGTGTAGGCATGGTGGATCGGCCAAAAGTGGCTCGGCCAAAACGGTTCGGTGTTGGAGTGTAGACATGGTGGATCGGCCAAGAGTGGCTCGGCCAAGGCGGTTCGGCCAAGGTGGATCGGCCTGAGTGATTCGACGTGTACAGTTCGGCAGCTTGAGTCTATTCTCGTTGGCCCGGTCCGGATTTCTCCTTGTATATCGCTCGGTCATGGAGAGAAGGCTAAGGTGGGTCGGCCATTCATCGTTCGTTCGAGGATGTTAGCAGATTACCAATAGGGCAACATGGTTGACTTTCCTTCATTTAGGGTTACATCCCTAGCTGCTCCAAGTTATAGGAGATTTTGCTTTGAGTCATGCACGAGGGATTCATGGTTCGGACAGGCTGGCTCGGTGACTACTTGTTCGGTCATAGGGGGTTGATATACATGGGTCGGCATTTGCTCAGTATATATGCTAGAGCGATTGGCTATCAGCTTTTGAGTGGGGGATCAGCTATCTGCATTGAGTGAGGGGTCGGCTATCTGCATTGAGTGAGCGGTCGGCTATCTGCATTGAGTGAGGGGTCGGCCTTTATATAGCTCCAATGCAAACTTCAACATTCAATCCCAAAAACTTGCGTACATCAGTGAATCCAATCCCATGGTTAATAGCTTCCTTTAGATCTCTTTCAAATCTAAGTAGAATAGGAAGTTTACTGGAAAACAACTGGATCTATCTCGCAAATATGGAAATCCACTAGTAGACGATGAGATCCAATCAAGCTGAGAATTCAATTCTCAGTGAAAGCACCAAAATGTTAACACCAAAATTGGTCACTAACACCCGTAGAATTTCATGGACATCAAAGAATCAATGGAATCTAGAGAACAAAGCATAAAAGTAAATAGACACAAAGATTTTATAGTGGTTCGGCAATCTTGGCCTACGTCCACTTCAAATTTCATTCATTCTTCATTTGATTACAATTACATGAGTTGTTGGATTGGCTAGAATCCATTGCTACAAGTTTATAGGAAAAATAGCCATGGCAGAGTAATTGGTGTAGGAGGAAGAAGATGATGAAGTCCCCCCTCCAAAAAGAGAGAGAGATCCCAAAAATGGCCCCCTACCTCTGTATTTATAGACGAAGGTAGCCTTCAGCCTAACTGGCATCTTCAAGCCTTGACCCCTTTGGCCACTTAGGCCCACCATAAGAAAAGCTCAGCCCAACACACTATGCTGACCTCACTTATACACTCTTTAACTTATCACTCATCTATGCCGACACCTATTCCACCAAGCTAACCTTCATCATTCTGACATCTTGTACCACTTATCCCTTGATCTTATTTACCCTAGGCTGGATATAACTGTTCGGATATCATGCTCTGGTCATATTATTGTCGTCTCATGGCCATCTTTCTCATCAATAGTCAAGTCTAGTCCTCTTAATCACCTTTGTGTAGCCGGGCCAAAAGGCCGGACAACATATACCAAAAAAAATAATTTTTTTAAGTCGTAATTTTATATAAAAGTTGTAGCTACATTTATGTAATGCAGTTGTTTGTGTCAGCAATTTATGTAACTGTATTTATGTGACTGCATTTATTTTGGATGACCGTAATCTCTACATAGTTGTTTTTAACCATTGAAACAAAAAGAGCTTATTACAACGCTTTCTTTTACAATGTTTATTATTTAAGACATTGTAAAACAACCATTTTTACTACATTTTCAAAGCAAACGTTGGAAATTTTATTTTTATAATAATGTTTTTCGGCAAACGTAGTAATCATACCCGTTTAACAACTTTTATTGCTAAAATGCTGTAAAAACGTTGTTTTTTTACAGCATTTTCCTTAACATTGTAAATATAAATTTACCATAACTTTTTCTAAAAGTTGTATAACTCATAAGTGCAACAATCTTTGAGGACACATTCGCTATAAAAAAAGACTGAATTAATGCTATTTTTTTTGAATATATTTACTACTGCTAAAATATTATAATAATTTGTAATTTATAATTAATAACAAATAAGTAATACTTACTTAATAATTTACGAATGGTAATTTATATTAATGATTTATAAATGACAACTTATATAGGTAATTATTTATAATTTAGTCTAATTAATGATCGTAAATAAATAATTTATCATTACTAATTTTAATCTGTAATCAATAATTATTTTTTATGTTTGATAACTTATTAGCCAATTAACAATAATTAGTAAATTACAGTTAATATTTATTAACCACCTTTAATAATTAATAATTTTTTAATAATTAACAGTTAATTTTGCATATTCAATATTCAATAGTTAATAATTACTATTAGATAATTAATAATTAAAATTAAATAATTACTATAAATAATTAATTATTATTAATAAATTATAACTAATATATAATATTTAATAATTAGTAATACTATGAATTAATTAGGAAGTAATAATTAATAATCAAGACAAATATTTAATATTTACTATTTAGTAATTCATTTTTATAATTAATAATTAAGAAGTAATCTTATATAACTAAGAAGTGATATTTATTATGTAGTATTTAATAATTATAACTAATAATTAAATATAACATTTAATATTTAAAATATTTATATCTTCTAAAATAAATTTAGAAATATTCAAAAAAATTGAAATTTTATTAAAACTCAGAAATAAAACATTAATTATGTTTAAAATTTTATAAAATATTCAAAATATCAAAAAATGTTAAAAAAGTTTAAAATTCGAAAAATATAAACATTACATTGCAAATTATTAACTTCATATACATCTAGAGGTTTTCTTTTGTAATTATCTTCGATTATAATTAAAAATTAATAAGTAATAATTAATAAACAAGAAGTAATATTGAATATTTAATAATTAATTTTTAATAGTTAATAATTACTATTATCTAATTATTATTAATAATGAAGACTAATATTTAATAATTAAGTAATATTTAATAATTAAGAAGTAATATTCATTATTAGTATATAATAATTGTAGTTAATAATTATATTTAATTTTTAATATTTCAAAAAAATTAAAATTATGAAAATTTCCAAATTAAATTTAAAAATATTTATAAAAATAAAATCAAAATTTTGAAATTTTCCTAAAGTTGAAAGTAAAAATTTATGGTAATATTTGTTGTTTATTTCATTTTGGTCATTGTTAGAACTAGTAGCAATACTTTTTCACCTTTATTTCCTCAATTATTTTCATTACCCGCTTACACCACTTTTCTTGAACCCTAAATTCCAAATATCGCCTGAACCCCGAAATGAAATCTAGGTTTCCCAAACTAATAAAAAAAATCCACCACATAAATTCTCCACCTCACTACCACGATACTTCATCCTTATTGAATCACATTTCTCCACATTCTCCACATCTAAAGCGACATAATTAACTTATCAAATCCCACTGCCTAAATCACACAGCACAAAGTCCATTTCCTTAGGGCATGCATATTCGAAGTTGGCACTTAAGAAAGCGAGCGTGGATGGTCTCTTTCGGTGTGGAAGCCGATGCCTAAATTGTAGTCGAAGTTGATGCTTATGGAGATGTGTTCGACTCACAATACAGATGCTTTCGATCCAAACTCGATTAGGGCTCAGGCCATTAAAATCCACCCCGGTGTGATAAAAGTAGTGATCGAGAATGATGATAACTATGATGTTGATAATGAAATGGAGTTGGATAAATGGAGGTTTAGGTTGCCAAATGAGACCAGACCTAGACTTGCGGGTGCATAGTTGATTATTTATGATTTGGCTATTAAGATTCCAAAAGGACATGAGGATGAAAATGAGGAAAAGAGAAAAGTTTGAAGTTAGAAGGTTTGTGCTTGTCAGGTAAGGGAGATTTTGAAATATTTTGTCATTGATGTCATATGTTTTCTAAAAGTTTGATGTATATATTTGATTTGAGTATGAAACAACTTGGTTAAATGGTTATTTTTTTATTTCTTGAGGTAATTATATGATCAAAATAGTAAAAGTACGCATTTTTTAACTATTTTATTTGTAAGTTATTTCGAATGCATTTGTTGTTGACATTTATTGTTGTAAAATCTTACTTTTCAGTTGTGTTTTATCTTTGATCCATCGAAGCAATGATTTTATTTATACTGGGCAAGTAATTTTTATTTCGATCTTAACTGCTTATGTTTTATCACTTAATTACTCATATACATCATATACTGAAGGTATTTATAAGCTAAAAGCATATTAAGCATTTAGTACTATATAATCAGTTTCTTATTTCAGCTTACATCTTTGGTTGGAAATTTGAAATAAATTATGGTGTTACAATTTGCAGATCCAGTAATATAGAGTATGTATCTGGGTATAGTGTTACATTTTTCATCTGACATCTTTTTTTTCAACCGATAGCTTAATTTTAGAACCATTCAACAAGATTGTAATGGGACCTTTGTGGTTAATATGGGTTCTGATGATCAATGCATTATGAATCTTCAATTAGTTACTGAAGTATGTTTGGTTGCCAATCTCTTATATGTTCAACTGATTTGTATTTCAAACGGTCCTCGCTTAACTTAAGTTGCTACCATTATCAGGGTTTGCATTTTTAATTACTTGGTTACGGAGCAGACTATGAGCATCTTGTAGAATCAAATAAAGGACTTGTTATGACTATAGGTAAAGTATCAGTTCACCGTCCTTATCAAAATAGTAGTTCATGGTTGATACCAAAGTCAAAGATGTAGTTCACTATTTGAAGTGAAGGGACTATGGGACGTACTGGTGGAGTCTGTACTGTGCATGTTCCGTATAGGGGATCAATCGAGCATGGTAGGAAGGAGAAAGATGGATTGGGACATGCATGTCCATGTGCATATTGAGGGATGGGCTAACAACCATGGGACCGTGTAACAGAGAAGGAGTATCATTTAAGAGAGAGGAAGTAAGAGACTTATTTGTTGATAGCTCAACGTTAAAAGTGCAGTTGTCAGCAATTCTCAGAGCCTAGTCTTGGTGATCAAATCAGTGCAAGATTTTGACTGTAAAGGAGAAGATTTAGCATGGTTGCGTTGGGGCAGTTTCCCATTTGAGATTGAGATTTTCCCAAATATCTAGATGGTAGAAGAAGGTGGAATTGCATTTAACGAAGTTGGGCATGAAGTTATGGTGGGGAACTTTGTTTAAGTGGTTGATATGGATTATGTTCAACAGGGACATAAAGGAGGTGGAGTTGGGTTTGATGAAGTTGCGAGGGAGGGGTGATTGTAACTTTGATGATGGAAATTACTAGGTCTAGGTGGTTTAATTAATGAGTTGCAGATATAGTGTTGGTGGTCGGGTTGGATATGAGACTAAGGATTGGGTTAGTGGAGGAGGAAGGTCGTTGCTATTGGAATTCTAGGTAGATGTGGTGGGTCTGTGATTAGTGAAGGAGCTCTGGTAGTGTAACAGCCCACCTTGGAATAAGCCCAAATTTCGATCCAGAAAAGACCCATCGAAACTTAGATCCATTCAAAGGCAAGCTGTTGGTAGTAAAAAGAAATAACATTGCAGATCCATAACTAAACTTTCAGGACTCATAGCGAATGGAACAAAATATAATAGTAAATTGTACCCGTTTATTTCAAAACCATAAAAATGTTATAACACAAAATCCCATAAAAACCGTATTATAATATCCGTTACAAAAATTGTTTAAATCCATAGGTACACATGAAAGCAAATAATAATAATAATTGCCACAAGCCAAGCTTTTCCATCTTTAAGAATTGTCACCGCCATCACTTCGTCCTTAACCTATGTTGTAATGAGAAGGGAGTCAGAACAACAAGAGTTTCATGAATAAAACCTCGAGTCTTACCTTTTCAGTACTTGGGCAGTATATTTCAAATAAGAACATGCCTACGAACATAAAACAATTAAAATCATTTAATACTTCTTTATAGGAAAAGGAGGCGGATCCATATTTTAATGCCTTCCATTCCAAAAGTAGATCCCATATCCCAATCATACGTCATAAATAGCTAATACTTTCAAGTGGAAAATAGGCAGACCTCATCATTTAAGACCTATTTCCAGAAGTGGACCCTGTAGAGATACCACCTAACATAACCCCTTGGTCATTTTATACTTCATCTGGGGAAAAAAGCGAGTATAACCACTTAATACCTCAAACTGCGAAGTAGGCCCTTCGTCTTATGGCCCATACCCATAATGGCGTCTCACATTAGTCCTTTATTCATAGGAACTGGTAGCCAGATTAACTAGGCAGATTCCACTATAGAATTTGAAACTAACCACGCGTCATTGCAAATATTTATCATAATGATATCTCACATCAATAAATGTGTACACAACTGCTGGTAGCCTCAAAGTGAAGGGCAGACTTCCATCATGTAACTCTATTAACCTCGCATCCCTATGACTTAGCCATAAATTAATTACTATATATATACACTCCTCTCACAGTTTCATAAATAGGGCCTTATAGGGAATCTTCCTTATTACACCTTCAAATAATAATTAGGCTACATAAGAGTTTCCTCTTATATTTGCCTCAAAATCAATTACCTTCCTAATGGGGGAAAGTAACTGTAAATGAATGCCTAATTAACTACGCCATATATGCAATAATTATACGTTGATTACGTAAATAGAGATAAATATATATTCGTGCCTAATAAGTTCTAGACGTATGGATTTTACGCTCTAAACTAGTGTTAAATGTCAATTCCCTAACCAATTATTATTACAAGTCTTTTTTCCTCAATTTCCCAAGATTTTACGGAATTCTAATGTCCGAAACAAGGAATAAATATTCATAACCAATACTGCAATAACAGACTTGTGAATAAAATAGAAACTCAATTTATTACACCAATTCAATGGAATATCTTAAACAATAAGATTGAAATCTAAACCTTATATTCTATTCAACTCCTTTTTTACAAAGAAATAAATAAGAATAAGTGGTATAAACTATGAATAGAATTTGTAATCTAAACATCTTACTTTATTGAAGGATCACAATTTCAACCAAAGAAGAAGGAGAAGTGGAATAGACTATGAAATTATCAAAAATTGTATTACGAAACAAATTCCATCAAACTAATGCAAATAATTGGGAATATCAGCATAGAATTGAAATATCGAATTAAAAAAGAATTTTGGGGGATTTTATCTATAATATTTTCAAAATCCCAAAATTCCTAAGGCATATTCAATTCCAAAAGAAATACACTAAACAATTGCTGAAAAGAAGTACTAAGGTTTCCACTAACAGATTAGCCTTAGCTTTACTTAAATGGATTTGTAGCCTTCCGATCTCTTCCATAATCTCTTTCTTTTGATACACACACACACACAATACAGAAGAGGTATGTACATTCATTAGATTCATAATAATTGGAGAAAATAGGATAAAATAGATTGGAGGAAGAAGAAACAAATAGGAAATAAGATGAACCCTTACCTGAATTCTCTACAGAGTTTCTGAATCTTATTAGAGAGATAGTAATGACAGAGTTTCCTCATATTCTCCAAAATAATATGAATAAAAGTGGAGAGAATAGGGTTCTATTTATAGGAGTTGAAATGCACCAGAACCGTAAAATGGAAGTAGGTAGGAAACAGGTAAATCTGGAGCGCACAACTGAATAAAACAGAACTTAAAATCCTAGCCTTCACTAGCAACTGGTGTTGCCAAGTGGTCGACCGCCTTTAGGTGACCAGTCGACCGCTCCTTTATTCAGGGACGTTTGTTTATTTCATTTGTCGTATTATTTTATTCCCTAACAAAATTTTTAGGGTTAAACGTTAATTAAACGTTTGCTTAGCCCTCAAGCTAATTTTGAAATTTAAACCCTAAATTTGATTTCTCATTTGAATTCAAACTAAATTAATTTAAATCTGAGAACTTCAAATGCTCATAACTTCTTTGTTTGAGCTCTGTTTTCACCATATTATACATGGAAACAGATCAGAATTTCTCCACGAACGCAATAGAATATCTTCGTGGTCAAATTCCAACTTTTATAAAATTTCCATATCCAACCCTTATCTTATTTAATTTAATTTACTCATTAATTTATGGTTCATTTTACAGGATGTTACAAGTATGGGAGATGGTGGAATTGGATGGCGTAGCAGGGTAGGGTTTGGGTTTAGAAAGGAATTAAATAAGGTGAATATAAGAAAATGTATTTTATGATAATATTACTAAAAATAAATAAATGTATTATGTAATTTAGAAATGAATCAAATATATTGAAAAGGTGAATATATAAAAATTATTCTAGAATAGTATTTCGCAACATCAAAAAATAGTTGTTTTGATTCTATTACAACATCTTTTGGTTAACACTAGTATAATATTTTTTGCGACATCAAGAAAAGTTGTAAAAGGGACAACCACTTTGCTAAGACTACATTTGTAAAAACCTTGAAAAATCCCATATTACAACATTTTTTAGATGTTGCAATAACGATTTTTATTGTAGTTAACTTCATTAAGATAATGCAGTTATTATCTTTTAACCTAATTGATGGAATTTCTTTTTGAATTCTGCAATAATAATTGCATTTGAATATTTTAACTTCATTTGTATGCTAAAGTAATAATTTTGGCAACGGTCAAAAAATACATTAATGGCTTCCTGACTGTTTCACGATTTGTCTTTTCTCTCCAAGTTTCTTCCTCCTTTGCAATTCTCCAGCTAGATCTGCTTCTCAGCGAGCGCCTTTTGGTGCGATCGCTCTGCTAAATTTCTTTATTTTGATTCGTTGCTGGCTTTTGGTTGATTTTTATGGATTTGGGGGTTTTCTCCTTTAGTGGAGATTTCGTGAGGCGTTGCCCCTCGTTCGCCGACATCGCCGATGCCTTGCTCGATGTTGTGGCTCCCCCTTTGTCGGTTTGTTTCTCGAGTGATCGCTCGGTCGCGATTTCTGTATTCTCGACTGGGGCCTTCTTTGCTCTGGCTCGTTTCAAGTTCCTGTTGGTCAATGAGTTGTTCATGGAGTTGTCTCCGTGTTTTGTGGAGTCGAACCACTGCTCGATTAGTCCCTCTTCTTTGACAAATCGGGATGTCACTACTCGATTTGTGCCTAAGCTGATTTTTGGGGCTGCGGTGGGCGTGTTGGCTTCGGGTTCGTCTGAGTTTTGCTTTGGTTCTTTTGATGGTGGTCCCGACAGTGGTCATTTGGGCGTTTTCTCTGATGTTGGTTTCATGACGAGGAAGAAGGGAGAGTTAACCACTCCTTTTTTGCCTCGCTTGTCTGTTTTGGGCAGATCTGCGAATGCTTGTCCGTATGGTGACGATCTCTTCTTTGGATCGGTTATCGATGGTAAGGGAGATAAAGAGTTGACCGCTTTATCTCCTCGCCCGTGCCATCTGACTGCTGCTGATTCGGTTTTGACTGGGTACTCTTCCTTGTCTGTGGGTGTCTCTGGTGGGTTGTCTATGGTTGGAGGCAGGGATTCATTCTTTGTCTTGATTTTGGGAGATTCAGAGTCTGCGGTCTCGGCTGCTCCTTATCATTTTCTTCGGGATTCTGAGGCCTTTTGTTGGAAGGTTTGCTTCTCTCGTTCTCTATCTCTTTTTTTAGACTTTGCTAGTATGCCTTTTTCCTTTTGGTTGTTGTTCGTTGATGTTGGAAATGTTTTCTTGAGCCTTGACACACTTAGGTGTGTGCTCCCTGACATTATTGTCTCGTACCAGTCCGATAGTGTGTCAGGTCCCTGTTGTTTTGGTTTTTCCTATACGATTGTCTTTTTGTACGGTTGTATGCAGAAGAGCTGTTGGCTTCTGTCGGTGTTGTTGGCTAACAGCCGCGGTATCGGTTGTGTCCATACTAGGATGTTAGTATGGAGCGATCCGAGGGGCTCTTTTTGTTGGGTTTTGATGTTGAGTCACTACGAGTCCATTTCTGTGTCGTTAGTGACTTGGTCTCTTTACCGTATCCCGGTCTTGGTAGGTTACCTTTGGTGCCTTCGGAAGGCATAGTGGGCCTGAAGCGATTGGTTAGGGCGGTATCCCATTCCCTTATCTGTGCGTATAGTGACCGTCCGTGGTCACTATACGGACAACCTGGGTTACTGCCAGCTTTCATTGTTCCGCTCTACTGTTCCCTCTGCTGGGTGCGACTCGCGAATCTTACCGGTGTTGCGGGGCTGTATTGTTAGTGACAGTCTCGCTTTGGTAAGATTCCCACAGCAATTTAGGATGCGACTGGTTTGCTCCCTTACACTTGTCCGGACCCTTTTCTGTCCGCCCCGTTTCGATTTTCTTTCCCATTTTTTACCTTATTTCATCTCGCAGTCGGATGCGTTGGGGGTCTCAGCTTTTGATTTCTCTTCCTCCTCCATCTTTTCCTCTATAGCAGTTCTTCCTTGTCCCGCTCTAGATTGGCTCAGGTGGCAGTTTGGTGTTCGCCTGGTTCGCCTTCCCTCTTGTTTACGCTTTTCTTCTGAACTTTCTGATCCTTTAGATCGCTTGGGCACGATTTCCTCTTCCTGCTCTTCGGCGTGCTCCCTCCCCTCTTCTTCTTGCTCTCTGTCCATTACCATCCCGCTGATGAGTAAGGCAGAAATTGCGCTTCTTACTGAGCGCCTTGATTGCTTGGCCAGGAACTCCTTTCCGAAGGTTGCTGAGGAGTCTCAGTCAGCCTTAAGGGGGACCTTTTGTGACTTCTTCACAGCCCCCTACTTCTCCTGCCCGTCCATCCCATCGCAGATCGCGTAGAGTCCTTTCTACTCCTCGCACCATCCGTACACGCTCTATAGCGGCGTCCGAGCAGATTGATAGATCTACTCGATACTCGTTGTATCTTGTCTGAGCGCGCTCGGTCATCCCACCTGTTGTGGTCTGACTTCCGCTCTTGCTGTCTTTCTCTCTTGTTTTATCGTCTCCTTTCTGTTTTTTCCATCATGTCGAACTTTTTTTTCTGGAATGTTCGCGGTGTAGGTAATGATGCGTCTTTGGCTAGGCTAAAACGCATTGTCCGGAAACACTCGGTTGGTTTGATTGTTCTTCTGGAACCTTTCCTAGATCCGGAGGGCATAACCAGTACTATTTTATCCTTAGGTTTTGGTGGCGGCTCTGCCAATGTCTCCGGTAAGATTTGGATTTTATGGTCCAAATCCTTTGCGGTCCGATCTGTTTTTGACTCATCTCAGCTATTCTCGGTTGCCTGCTCATCTCACTCTTTTGCTTCTCCTTTTCTATTCTCGGCTGTCTATGCCAAATGCGATCGTTCGGAGAGGTTATCTCTTTGGACAGACATTTTAGGTCTCGGTTCCTTGGGTCTTTCTAATTCTGTGGTTGGCGGCGATTTTAACATCGTCGCCTGCCAGGCAGAGAAACGGGGAGGAGCAGCCATCAACCTTCTTGCAATGGCGGATTTCAACTCGTTCATTGTCAACTCTGGTCTCTCTGAGCTCCCTTCTGTGGGCTCTGCGTTCACCTGGTCAAATAACCAAGTAGGCCCTAGCCGTATTCTTTCTAGGCTAGACCGGGTTTTCGGCTCGGAGGATTGGTTTCGCTTACCCTTTTCCTTCTCGGTAGTTCATCTTCATCGGACATTCTCTGACCATTCTCCTCTGATTGTTCGATGCTCTCCTTTCTCCCTATCGGGGCCCTCTTCATTTCGCTTCCAGAGCATGTGGAGATCTCACCATACTTTTCTTCAAGTGGTAGCTGACTCTTGGACCATTCCCATTGTTGGCCCTCCCTATTCTGTCTTTAGTCGCAAGCTGAAGCGTCTCAAGTGCTGTCTAAAGGTATGGAACGCTGCTGTTTTCAAGAACATCTTCGATTGTGTCCGTTTGGCCAAAGAATCTCTTATCGTTGCTGAATCTTTGTTAGACGAGGCTCCGTCCACGTCCAACAAGGAGGCGTGGGCTTTAGCTCAATCCAACTTCTCTTCGGAACTTCGTATTGAGAATGACTTCCTTCGTCAAAAGGCAAGGGTCAAGTGGGTGGTCGACGGTGATGCGAACTCCAAATTCTTCCACTCTTATATTCGCAAGAAGAACAACCTTCTCACTATTCGTGAGATTTTGCGTCCTGATCAATCTATGGCCTCCTCGCCTGAGGAAGTCAAAGATACCATTTTGGCTCACTTCCAATCGTTTCTTGGATCTCTGTCGGTTGCGGTAACTGGCCCAGCTCCGTTAGCCTTCATTCCCAGGTTGGTTCTCTCGCCTGAAAGTGACCTTCTAGCGGATCCCCCATCGCATGAGGAAATCCGAGCTAGTGTTTTCGCCCTGAGTAAGGATAGTGCCAGCGGCCCAGACGGCTTCAACGGTACCTTTTACCGTTGCTCGTGGCCAATAATTCAGGCTGATTTTTGTCTTGCTGTCCAGTCTTTTTTCTCCGGGAGGTTTCTACCCACTTGTTGGACCTCCACCAACCTGTTTCTCATCCCTAACTGCGATAACCCGTGGTCCTGTGGGGACTTTCGGCCCATTAGCCTTTGCAACTTCTCGAATAAGGTTATTTCCAAGATTCTGGCTAGCCGCTTGGCCCCTTTCCTTGAGCGTATTATCTCTACTTCTTAAGTGGGGTTTGTTAAAGGGCGCTTAATTTCCGACAACGTCCTGTTGGCCCAGAAACTGATCTCCCAGCTTGACAGGAAAGTTTGGGGCTCAAATGTTGTCTTCAAACTGGACATGGCTAAGGCTTACGATCGTATGTCCTGGTTTTTCGTCATCAAGGTTTTGAGAACTTTCGGTTTTCCAGAAACCATCATCGACCTGGTTTGGAGGCTTATCTCCAACTGCTGGTTCTCTGTGCTCATTAACGGTTCTGCAAATGGGTATTTCAGGGCGGGGAGGGGTTTGCGTCAAGGAGACCCGCTTTTGCCCACGCTTTTTGTGATCGCGGCAGAAGCTTTCATTCGCGGTCTTCATACCTTAACGGTATATGGTCAGATTCAGCGTTTCGAGATCCCAAGGAGTTGTCCTCTAATCTCTTCTTTATCTTTTGCTGATGACATTGTTATCTTCTCAAACGGTAGTCGCTCCTCTATCCGGCGGCTCCTTAGTTTCATCCATCAATACGAGAGGTCCTCTGGTCAGCTCGTAAACCCTTCCAAAAGTTGTTTCGTTCGTGCGAAAGACTGTTCTTCGTCTCGATCTTCCTGGATTGAGACCTTCTCGGGCTTCAAGGAAGCTTTCCTTCCATTACCTTACCTGGGTATTGTTCTGTTCCGAGGTAGGAAGCTTAACACTTTATTCGATCCTTTAACTGACAAGGTGAGGGGTAAGATCATTCGTTGGAATGCGGCTCTTCTTTCCCAGGCCGGCAGAATGGTTCTCATTAAGCTGTGTTAGATTCTATGGGAACTCATGTCTATGCGGCTATGACCCCTACCTCCTCCTTCTTCCGATCGTATCGGTCTTTGGTCTCTTCCTTTTTCTGGGGCAACAAGGAGGACGGCCGTCGTCACCACTGGATTTCGTGGGACACGATTTGTCGTCCCAAAATCGAGGGCGGCTTGGGGCTTCGTAATCCCAAGGATATTTGTGCTGCTTTTGCTTGTAAGCTGTGGTACAGATTTGGTGCTAACGACTCTTTATGGGCTTCTTTCCTTCACGCAAAGTACCATAGGCTGGCGGGTTCTAATTATTCGGGTTCCCCGTCCTACGCAAGTGAGACCTGGAAGCACATGCAGTCAGTGAAGTCTTTCTGTGATTCTCATGGCGGACTTACGGGCTGGGACGGGGCTTCGTTTTCCATCCTGAGAGCTTGGACTTCGGTTAGAATTCCTTGCCCCATTCGTCCTTTGTTTTCCTTCATTTGGGATTCTCGCTCTCCACCTAAGGTTTCGCTACTGATGTGGCGTATCCTACATGATGGGCTGCCATTAGACGAGAACCTCAAAAGGTTAGGCATCCCCTTAGTTTCCCGATGCAGATGTTGTAGCAATGGGGAATCGGAATCCTTGAACCATTTATTCTTCAACAGTTCCTCAGCCAGATCATGCTGGAATTACTTCGGAAACCTAGTTGGTGTCCGAGGGATTGCCAGATCTGCTAATGATCTACCATCTGCCTGGTGGGCTGGGAACTCTAGAAAATCTCTTCGTTCGACCATTCATCGCTTGATTCCATGTCTAATCTGCTGGCACATTTGGTGTGCTCGGAATAAGGCAATCTACGAGAGCTCTCCTATGGACCCTACGACCATTATTCAGCACATTAGGAATGACGTATTCCTTGCTTTTCGAGGTAGACCTTTCAGGGGAATCACGGGCTCCCGTATTCAGCGTCTAGTGGGTCTTCTTTTTATTTCTTGTGTGTTGAGTTCTGCTAGAATCGGAGTTGGTTAAGTCCTCTAGGCGCAGCGTTGGCCTTCATCCAGCGCTCTTGTTCCCCCCACCCACCCCCCAATTTTTTATTTTGATGTGTTTGCTAGTTTTTCAGGATTAGGCATCCTCGTGGTGTTTTGACTGCCCGGTTTTGGTTTTGATAGGATGTGACTTCGTCGATGTCTTAGGCTGTGGTTGGTTCATTGGTCTACTCTCCTTGTATTCCATCTTCTGTACGGGTGGCGACTGTTGTACTAACTGACACCATCTATGGGTGGTGGCCTTGCCTGAGCTCATCGGGTGTTGTCACTTGGCAGCCATGGTGTGCTTAAGGCCGTTTGTTGTGGGTTTCTCTGCTAAGCGTGTTTTGCTTTTGGTCCTCTTTCGGTCCCTTTTCAGTATGGCGGTGGTTGGTTTTCTATCTGGTGGTCTGGCCTACACCTTTTCAGGTGTAGCGGGGAAGCTGGTAGACTGGGCTGTTGTTCCTATTGTTTCAGTTGGGTTTATGTGTTCTGACAGTGGATCTTCTATCTTTTTTCTGTTTCCTATGATCTTTATAGGCTTGTATCTATTTTCGGTAGTATGGGAGGCATATTTCCGTATGCCTTGCCTTTTTTCTGTGAGCCACCGGAGAAAGGCTTTTTTCTCCTTTTGTTATAAAATTATTACCTTTAAAAAAAGTAATAATTTTGGCTACATTTATAATTTTATTCAATTTTATGAGTTATAATGTAACTGCATTAAGAAAATGCGATTAAATTTAAACATTTAAGAAAATGCAACTATATTTTAACAACAATTTTTGAATTTATTTAATTGGATGTATATGTTGCAGCAATAATTTTGGCCGATTTTATAATTTTATTCAATCTTATGCACTTTATAATTTAACTACATTAAGAAAATGCATTTGTATTCAATCTTAATGCTGAATTTAACTACATTAAGAAAATACAGTTATAATTTTACTAATATGATGTAGCTATAATTATAGATCCTTATCAAATGTGAAATTGAATTTCAGTTATACAATTATTTTTTTGAACCAAGCGATTCGAACAATGCAAATTTTTTATGGCAAAGCCAGCCGGTTTTATAGTGGACCGTCCATTTTTTAGTACCAAGACAATAAAATACAATCATAGTACAAGAGTAAGGCTAAAGGATCTTAACTACCATAAGAAAGAGAAAATACATCCCAGGAGTTAGGAAAAAGTGCGTAAGCTACTATAAATGACCTAAAAACTATTCCTCCTCTAAAGAGGAGGTGCTACTTCCTTCGACCGGAAATGCTTGAAAACCTACGCTGGGATCGTCGCCTATAGCTTGAGCAAAGGTACTAAAACAAACCGCAAGAGATGGGTCATAGTCACCAGACTTCGAAGAGAAAATGAAAGACCTATCCCATGTGGCATCAGCTAACAAATCTTCATTCCTTTTCACAAGCCGGCCTTCCATAGCAAGAACCAACGAATCACCTGAAATGCAATAAAATAGACATCTCAGGTATAAATCACCATTTGACACAAAACAGAAGGAGTGATCCTTAATAGAGCTATATCTCATGGCAGTCTGAACATAGTGAAAGTGACTATGCTATAGGATCGTGTAATATGGAATATATACTAAACTTATTAACTAGTGCGGAAAGTAATTATAAAATAAAATAACAGTAAAGTAAAATGACACCAGATATTTTTATACTAGTTCGAACTTCCCATTCTACATACAATCCCAGACTCCTTCTGGAATTCAAAACTAGCAGCCCTTACTTAACTCGGAGGAATAGGTTTACACCGCCTGAGCAACCGAATATGACTTCTACCGCCTGAGCAACCGAACAGGATTTGACCGCCTGAGCAACCGAATAGGACTTGAATACAAAGTAGATTGATTGTCTTGACCTTTTGTGTTTTTTTAACAATACAGATTTGTCAATTAGAGTACACCCTTCCTATAGTCTTTTCCTTAAGTATAATATGTGTAATTGTATGTATATGAAGATTAAGACTATTTAGATTGCTTAAGAAATGTAGAATTATATTCGTAAGTAATAGATATTTGAATATTCAAGAGAGCAGTGAAGTCAGAACAGTTAATTCAAGTAAGGGCAAGTAAGTGAAGTAATTTGATCTTGAAATTCATGCTTATTTATAGTAGACAAAGAGTTACAACATCTGGTGAAAGGTTCTATCGAACAACAATGGATGCAACTCTCTGCGAAGGAGGAACCTATTCGTGAAAAGAAGTGTCTGTTCATAAATATGACACTTGAAAACCAGGTCATTCGACTGGTATATGAACTTCAGTCGACTGAGTTTGAAATCATATACGTGCATACATATGTGCACAGATTCAGTCGACTGACATAGTGCATTCAGTCAACTGAGCTGTGTATTTTATAAAAAACAATTTGCACAGGTTCAGTCGACTGAGTGTATGCATGCAGTCGACTGAACTGAATATTTCCTTCAAAAAAGTTTGAAAATATAATGTAAAGTTAATTTTAAAAGATCGTTGTTTATGTGAGGGAGTGTGAATTACTTGAGGAAGATTTTAACATATATGTATACTAGACTTAGACTCTAAAATGAAATTTATACTTGATATATGATCTTCGAGTCTTGTAGCCTCTTCGAGCCTAGTTGCTGTCGTAAATTGTAGTCGTGAATTTGTCGAATATTCAATCATTCTTAGGTCGTCTTGATCGTCTTGGCATGAATCAAAATCTGAGATCCAACATTCTCCCCCTTTTTGATTGATGACAACTCTTTGTGATATATTGAAATATGCGCAAAAGCTCGACAAAAATCCTTATAAAACTCCCCCTAAATCCAAGACAATTCTTAAACCTGCATGAAATTTGTTAGTATAACACTTCTTCTCCCCCTTTGTCATCGACAAAAAGGAGAGATGTATATATATATATTTGTTAAAAAATGTTTGTAATCTAAGAGTATATAGACATAAGAGCATATACACAACAACATAAGAGCATATATAACATAGATTACCATACAAACATATACACAATAGCAGAAGTTTGCTTACATGACATAGAACAAATTACATAAAATACATATCATTGTTCCAAAATAAAAACAAACCATTGTTCCAAAATATTGTAAATAAAAAAACGAAGCAATCTACTTACTCATTACCATTACCATCATCATCAGAGCTGTCCTCTCCCTCTTCATCATCTCCTTCGCTTTGTTCATCATCCCCACTAGAGTTACCTTCTTGACCACCTACTTCTTCTCCATCTTCTTCTCCTTTTTGTCCTTCTTTGGAAGATGACCAAGTGAAGTGTGATTGTGGACACTTCCTTGGAGCCGTAGGCACATGGATGGATGTGGAGGAGGATTGTCCACATGATAGTACTTCCCAAATATTATTCAAGAACCCCTTAATGTGATTCAACTTTGAGTTTACCTTAGTGACGATTTTCTCAACACGGGTGACGGTTGCCTCGACACGGGATAGTCGCTTATCCAAAAGTTTTTGATTTCTAGAGACAATTGTTAAAGCATCTCGTGGTTGAGCTTGTGGTCCAATTTCTTGAATTTCATTGAATTCCCGTAGAGGTTATGGTTGTGAAGAGTTTGTTGCTTTGACTTGTGGAGCTTGTTGTATGGAAGAAGGTTGATATTGACAGGTCGCTTGGTTTTCTAGCCAATGTTCAAAAGTTATAATAGTATGACTTCGATATTGCTTTGGAAGTCCCATGAGGCTTAGAGTTTTGGTGTTTAGGAAACCAATTGCGGAATAGTCCGAGTCGGGGAAAGCAATCTCAAAATGACGAATAATTCTCATGATATAAGCATCATAGTGTATGGTTTTCATACGACCTTGGTTAGAGT
The DNA here is from genome assembly GCA_030737815.1 of Allium fistulosum. Lineage (NCBI taxonomy): Eukaryota > Viridiplantae > Streptophyta > Magnoliopsida > Asparagales > Amaryllidaceae > Allium > Allium fistulosum. The sequence continues at coordinate 977,834,300 of CM060902.1, forward strand.
TAGAAATTCATCGAGAATTACCTTAGCCCTATTAATGAAACGTTGTCCCCAAATAGCATATAGCGATTGAAAATCGAGCCTATAGATCTTCTCGTAGCTACCGGTTCAGGAATTTATGGTGTGAGTTAGAGCTTGATGCATAATTCTAGCCTTGGGTCAAAGCGCTATTGCTTTGAGTTCCGTTAAGTCGTCGGAGAGAAAAAGGTGGCTAGTTCTATCACGAGTATCCATGTTTACTTCAACGTCGCTTAATTCTTCTCCTTCAAAAAGGCATTGGAGAATCCTTCCTAGTCGACCAAGAGGTAAGAAAATCTTCATTCCGCAAACGAGAGTCCATACACAATCATCTGGATTTTGGATATTGTGATGATCCAAGTTGATATTTGCATAGAACAGCTTGATAAGAAGATGATTTATCTTCAAGCTATTGGCATCAAAATCAAGCAAAGATTCCAAACCACTTCTTCGAGCAAGGTCTTTGATAACATACAAGGTAAAATTTGGATATTTTATAAAGAACCTTCAAATATTCTTGAATTTTTCATCTTGTCAAATCTTTTAACTGCTGTCATTGTATAGCCAACCTCTATCTGTGATTCAGATGGTCCAGCAGAGGAGAAGGAAGGCCTTGCTCTTTTTGGAGGCATTTTGAGTTAGGGTTTTGAGAAGGATATTTGAAATTGATGTATAAATCGGGGGGTTTTGGAAATGTAGATTTATAGAGAGTGAAAGGGTTGAGTAAATAATGAAAAGTTGGTTGATTTAATGTTGTTTATATTAGAAATGAAATGTCCATTTGTACAGAAATACCCGGTTACCAAATTCAGTCGGCTGGATATTCATCTTTAGTCGACTGAATACTAGAGACCAAATAAAAAAAGATGAATAGTAGGTTCAGTCGACTGACATTATGATGCAGTCGACCGAACCATTCCTAAGAATATTTAATTTAGTTTTGGGGATTTCAGTCGACTGAATTGTTTAGTCAGTCGACTGAATTGCAGGAATATATTTTTAACAGCAAACAGTCGACTGTCTGCAATGAACCAGTCGACTAATTTTCTGACAAAATAGAAACAACTTTATTATGCAAAAATAACATATACAATCATATATTAAATGAAGATAATAAAAAATAATAGAGACAAGTAAAAGAACAAGAATCATTTTGAGGATCCAGAAGACGTTGGATTCATGCATTCCTCCAGCTCGATTTTAGTAATTTCTTATGCCGGTTGAATAGTAGAGCGACCCCATGAATTCGGAGAATAAGGTGGCCGCTGGGGAGATGGATGATGCACATAATTATTAGATGGAGGGGAGCCACAAAATTTCAGAGCAAATTTCTTAAGTAGATTAAGTCTCCTGCCATGATTCTTTTGTTCGTAGAACATCTTTCTTTGAATACTTAATAATTCTTGTTGATAATGATGTTTATCATCTATTTGTTTAGCGATAGATGGAGAACCAAAACCAAGATTCCTACGTACTCGCTTTGATTCTAGTGTATACCCAGTATGATAACCTAGAGGAACTATTGGAACAAGTTTGTAAATAAGAGTCGGAGTGGGTTGGTTAATAGAGCCAGACCCTAGAGAAGAATAGTCTATGGAGGAATATTCTGATGTTTCTTGTGAGGACATGATGTTGAGAGCTTGATAAATTACTTAAAGAATGATATTAAAAAAAACTTAGCAAATGAAGGTTTGTATAAGGCCTAAGTTTTCAAAAATAGAAATAAATTTAGTGGTAAAATTAATTACGAACAGGAAAGAAATGATTGGTCAGAAGTAAAAAAATATTGTAAGGTTGTATTTTGAATTCTGAAATAAAAAATAAATAAAATATAAAGAGAGTTGATATGTAGGTTCAGATGTGAAACATTATGTAGTAGAATGGAAATGTATGAGACTTCTAGCTGTGAGAGCGGAGATCGAGTCTTACTAGCTCTATTTTTGAAAAATATGTTTATTTTTTTTGAAAAAAAATCTTAAATAAAATAAAGAAATTTGTAACGACCCGTAAATTTAATCAGTTTTAATAACGTTATTAATTGAAATTTTAGGAAATTTTAAACGATAAATTTTGAAATATAAATTCGATATTTGGAATACGTCTAGTTAAACATAGCAACTGGTAAATTTTCGTCCGAAAATGTGAAAGTTTATTTCGCGCGTAAATTCACTTCAATTTAATCAGTTAAAAAGCGATGAAAATAAAATGTTTCCGAAACCTAAATATTTTTACATAGAAAAATTCTAAACCATCTTCTGAGCAAAATTTCAGTTTGTCGTTTTTCCAAATTCGGACATCTTTGGCTCCGTCGATCTTATTTTTCAGCGTTTTTCTTCCATTTTCCGCTATTAGAAAATTCGAATTTTTATAATTCAATCATACCACTGATATCTGTATACCGTTTTGATCATCTCATCGTGCTGATCTCAGCGGTATATTCATTTCTATTATTCGAACCCTGATGTGTTGTGAAATCAGTAAAACGATTTTCGTATCAGTTCTGTATTTGGCTTTTGGGTCTGGATCTTTTCATTTTTCCTCTGTGAAAAGTAATAGCCACTAGCTATTAATGATTCATTCCTATTGTGACTATTGACGTTTGCTTTTACTGACTATTGATGTTTGCTTTTACTGACTATTATTTTGTTTTCTTCTTGGTTCGTTCATTTACTTAGTTCTGAAAGCAATAAATTATATATTCTGGGAGATCTGCATCGTTTTCTTGCTGCCATCTCCTCTCCAATTCCATCAAACCCATGCATCTTCCCACCGTCCTCTCTCTCACTCTCTCTTTTCCACGCAACTGCTTTACCCACGCAGCCCGCCACCATCTACATAGCCGAGCTTCCCCATCCCCTTCTCTCTCTCCTGCCTCGTCTTCCACCTCCCTTCCATTCTCTGACCAAACACCGAACCACCCCTCCACATCAAGCATCGGCCACATTTCCAGACCCACCTTCCCTTCGCCCATCACCGAACATAGCCGAGACTTCCCACCTCCTCTTCTTTCGCGTACCCACCTCAACAGCTCCGACTCGCCTGGCTTCATGTTAGTCATCGCACGCCGGTCAGTCGAGCTCATAGCCGCCCTTCTTTTGCCGAACCCGCTTCCACCACTGCTCCACATAGCAACACCACCGCCCCCCTTCGGCCTACAACCTCCGCTGTTTCCCATCGACACCATCAGCCGAGACAAGGTATATACACATATATATATTTATATTTATTTATTTATATGTTGTATATACATATATATTTTTGTCCGCTGTTCTATATATTGATTGCAGTTTTATGTATTAGTACCAATGTATGTTTATTGTTAGTTATATATATTTTATGATTGTTGCTTACATCTAAAGTTTTGGCAGTTACATATGTGTTAGTTTTATACTTTTGAAAACAACCTGCAACATATATTATATGTTAAGAAATTATATAATACATGTAATATGTATCAATGATCTGTTAAGTATTTTGATATATGTGTGTTTGTATTAAAAGGATGGATTGACATTTTAATTTATATAAAGTATATAGATGAGTTTATAAGATTTTGCTACAGTTAGTATATATATAAAATTGGATTTTGTTTACAGTATTATATGTGTAATATAAATTTGCTTAAAGTATTTATATTAAAAGGTTATAGAACATGTATGCTAGTCTTTTATGTGATTACAGCCTATATACCGGTCATATATGTATTGTTCCGTTTTTTTTGAAGTTAGACCCAGACAGCTATTCCTTTGTACTTAGAAATTATATTACACTGCTGCAAACACGACCTGAGTTCATGTTTGACGCATCGTATCTCTTCTGTCTTACGTCAGAATGGATTGATTTTATTTTTAAAAAGAAGTCAAAGTTACCTAGTTTATGCCTGTCAAATTTCATCCAAATCCGACATCGTTTGATTAGTGGTCGAGGATCTGGAAGTTAGACCCAAACAGCTATTCTTTTGTACTTAGAAATTATTTTACACTGCTGCAAACACGACCTGAGTTCATGTTTGACGCATCGTATCTCTTCTGTCTTACGTCGGAATGGGTTGATTTTATTTTTAAAAAGAAGTCAAAGTTACCTAATTTATGCCTGTTAAATTTCATCCAAATCCGACATCGTTTGATTAGTGGTCGAGGATCTGGAAGTTAGACCCAGACAGCTGTTCTTTTGTACTTAGAAATTATTTTACACTGCTGCAAACATGGCCTGAGTCTATGTTCGTGACATCATAACTTTTCTCGTCTCTAGTCCAAATCAAGTGATTCTTTTGCAGTTTAAAATACAAGTTTTGATCTTTATTCATACCAAATTTCAGACCATTTCGATCTCGGTAGCACATAGAATTATATTGTTAAACTTTGACGCATGACATGTTTTATTTGTTGCTTTGTTGAATGTTGTGATTTGATTTCATCGATTTCTGTTATCAGCTTTGATCGTTGTATTCGTGCCGATTTGTTTTGCTTGGATTCGTAACTCAATCTCTATGTCTGTATCAGTGTGCGTATCCATGTCATCTTCTCGTGCATCTTTAGCCTCGAAGGTGAGCAATCACTCACGATTAACGTTCTTATATTTATTAAATTTGATTTCAATTGAAACGACAATTGAAATATGCTGATGTTAGTTATTTGTATTGCTATATCTATGCCATCATCTGTATCTGTTCACCTGTGACACCTGACATCATTATCGGTTATTTATATTGATATATCTATGCCATCATCTGTATCTGTTCACCTGTGGCACCTGACATCATTATCTGTTATTTATATTGATATATATATGCCATCATCTGTATCTGTTCACCTGTGACATCTGACACCCTTATCTGTTATTTATACTGATGATGTATGTCTGTTACCGTTGTTTTATTATTATCATACCTGTTATCACTCTGCAAGTTCCCTGTTAGTATAGTATCACTATGAGTTGAAATGATACATACCCGAACGGACTTTAGAATAGGAGAAAATCGTTATGGGTTGAAATGATAAACCCAAGCGATTTTCAAATTAAATTGAATTTGGGATTTCGGGTTGAAAAAAATATATACCCGAATATAATTTAAATTGCGGATTGAAATGATAAATATCCGTATCACTTGACCATAGGATAGAAAATTATATACAGACACCGTTGGTCTATATATAAACGTTTTGAAAAACATTTCTACGGTTTTGAAAGAAATATTTGGTTTTAATAAATAATGATTTTAAAGATTTATTAAAGTTGATTTAATAAAGTTGATTTGAATCAATATGAAATATGTTTAAGTATTTATGTAAAATTTATATTTTTAAATATAGAATTTATAATGTTTCAGTTTGAAAGATAAATTTGAATTGATTTGTAATTCTTAATTATTTAAGGATTATACTTAAATAAGTTGATTTGAAATCTATTAAATTTGAAATTTTAAGATATGTTTTATAACTTGAATTAATTAAGAAGTGGCTTAAATGAATATTTCAAACTTATATAAATTTAAATGAGATATTTTGTCTATATAAATTTGTAAATTGAAGTTGTATTTTGATGTATTGAAATGATTAAAGAAATATTTCAGAAACTAAATGTAATGAAATTAAATTGGGACATAAATTGAATTATCGAATTTAGTTTTGAAATGTTGAATATTTAAACTTTGAAATATATTGAAATTGAAATGGTTTATTTATGGTTCAAATAAGCATTTGAAATCGATAATTTGAAAGGGTTTATTGAGAAACTAAATTGAATTGAAATTGATGATTTGAGATTTGATTTAAATTAAAACTTTGGAATTCGAGTTAATTTGAATCGATTTGTGAAATTTGAGGAAACTACTTTATTTTATAAAGTAATTTTAAATTATATTTAAACTATTGACATTTTACTTTATAAATTATTTTAATATAAACTATTTTAATATAAATCATTTTTAATATAAATTATTTTATATTTTATTATATATACTAATTTTAATATCTAAACTGTTTAAAAGAAAAGTGTTTTGATTTTTTTTAAAGATTATGATTTCGAAAGCGTTATAACTTTGGAAAAGTACTATGATTTTGGAAATGGATTTATTTGAAGTGAAAGTGATATCGTATTGTATGGTTTTTAAATGGCAATGATCTGTCGGTTTTGAAATATAACTATTTTGAAATTTTATTAAATGACCATCGGTGTAATAATACGTAGTTATTAAAGAGACCGGGATCAGATATGGACATACTCTCTGTCGATACCGAAACCACTTTAATAACTAATATACGCGGAGTGTTGATCCAGAACGAAGTGGATGGTTTTGATGAACGCGTTGACTGAAGAAAGAGAACGATTTTGGATGACCCCTGACATGACTAAAACAGGAGCCGCGCCGGGCCATTGAGGTTCGCCACCTCTAGCGGACACACTTCTTCGTTACCATATCTATTACTTTTGTGATTCGATTTGGGTGAACCCCTCGATTATGGGAGTGTTGTTTCGCGGTGCTGGGGTAGTAGCTGCTATACCCAACATCAGTCCGGATCACGCAACTACTAGTATCCTAGTTGGTATTGCCTCATGTACCTTGTCATACTGATTATCCTATTCGCGACCACTACGATTTTGGTTTGTACCTTTAGTATATGGATTGCCCTCTGGTGACTTCCGGTTTTGGGTAAACTACGGTCTTGTATATGCTCTTGGGAATAAAAATGTGTTAAGGGTGGAATGGGCCATGACTTAACGCTATTTTGATATCGTACTTTACTGATTAGACATTATCTACTTAGCGTATTCTACTGTATATATAGATAGTTTAATGGATCCTTAGAGGATGGTTATCCCAAACATCCTTTGAGTCACTTGTATTTCAGTCGTTATTTCACTTGAGTTGGATTTATTGATATAAGAATGTTAATCCTGACTCGAGTGTTTTGTGTTCTCTTTACGCTCGGATCAGACTGAGTGTACCAGTATTCGAGACTCACCTTTGGAGTTGGAGCTTCGCTTGGAGATCCAGCTATTTATCCAGCTTTCAGATATTCAGTTGATTCCAGTGATGTATTCTGATATTGTATTTGACTATTGTATTCGAGACTTCTGTTGTATCTTGTTTAACTCTGTTATATATATAGTAGCTTCATGAACTACTATTCTTTTGTTTCCGCTGCATTATTGTTATATTATTCTGTGTCTGTGATCTGTGATTATTTTATTTATTGTATATGTTGAGTTTTGCCAATTTAAATTAACAACGCGGTATTTTGAGCAATTCAACACCGGCATGAGTGTCTACCTATACACTTATAATGGATGCGAATGGTCCAAAATATCGGGTCGTTACAGTTGGTATCAGAGCTTTGGTAGCTCTAGGCAAAACTTAACATATAGGGTAAATGTATTTACAGAATCACTTTCATTCGAGTTTCAATATCTTCCTTTTGACTCGATTCCTTTGAATTTTGGAACGTTTCCTGCGGTTCCAAAAATTCATTCGTGTCCCTTACTATTCGTCTTCTTTCAATTCTGGAGCACCCCATAACTCCATTTTGAATGATATTTATAATAGATCGGCGGTCTCGCCAATCTTCGAATGATTCGTAAAGGAGCAAAACTCCTTTATAATAGGCAGTGATTTACCGGAGATTTCTGTATCCTCGGTTTACGATGCTATCTATCTCCTGTTATACTTGAATTCTATTTCTTGAGATCGAATGTCGATCTACCTCGGAATTCTACACCAATCTTATTTTTGAAGTCACGGTCGACCTGGTTAAGGTTGCCCGCGATTTATATAAACTTATCCATCGCCTTATTTTGTTATTTAATTATCTCGTCTTTGTTTCAAACCTATCTTCGAATCGAAATTCTCTTTGATTTGAGTCTATCAAAAATTTGAATCTCTATCCTTGCTTTGAAATCCATTATTGTATCTTTAAGTGAGGAAGTATATTTGTAAATTAATTTTAAATGTTTTATATTGTGTTGTTTGAGTTGTTGATGTTGATTTGGGTTTTCGATCGATTCGTCTGATCAACGCTATCGATAGGATTTCCAAAACACTTAAGCAGAGCAAACTGACACAATATCGTTTTCAAATTTGATAAATAAAACAAAAGTTTTGTATGATTATATTATATATGAGTTTCTGAAATTAAATTATTAATGAATTGGTTGTCTGAAACAATAATATTGATTTTCATTTATTGTTTTGTAAACCATTGACTATTGCCTTATATAAATAAATGAATTTATAAACTTGGTTATAAATGGATTGGAATTTGAAATGAATTTAATTTAGAATTTGAGAATTTAATTTCCAGTGATTTCAAACTTTGGTTTAAAATTTTTAAAAGTATATATTATTGAAAGTATTTTCGAATAGAAATCGTTTTCAAAGAATTTTAAAACGTTGAAATCAGTGCTCTTCTCTTTGTCGCTGGAAAATAATTTCGGTGATGGCGGCCGCATCATCGACATTCATTTTCGAGTTTCGAAGTGGAGAGACTATTCTGTAGCTTTGCTACGGTTTTGTTTGAAAGGAAAAATATATTTTGATTTGAATTTCTTCAGTATAATTTGATTTATATATATATATATAAGTATCTTATTTTAAAATTTAATTTGATTTGATATAGATATATTATATATATCTCTAAATTGTTTAAAGTAAATCGGAGATTTAAATTCTTAAATTTTAGGTTAAAGATGATTTCAATTATAAACTGAAGTCAAAATTATCGGATAAATATTTAACTGGGAATAACTGAATTGTGAAATCTTATTTGTATAATACTCAATTACATCTCAATATAACTTACCTAAATTTTTCAGAAGTTAAAATGTAATTGGATAATATACAATATAAAATGATTTTATAGATTAAATTTGAGTGGTTATAATAAATGTTATACACTTAAATTTTATTATAAAGATGATAATAGAGATAAATAGAATAATAAGTAATTGAATGAGATGAATATAAAAAATTTTGTTCTGAAAGAATTAACAAATTGAAATTAGATCAATTTATGGAAATACCTAAAATTTAAACCAATTATTGAATATAAATTAATTTAAATTGAAATTTATATGGTTTAAATTAATTGTTTTACTTGTATTCCAATCTATTTTCTTTCTGGTTGTTTCTATTCTCCTACCTCCTTCCTTTTCGGGGACGAAAAGTTTTGAGTGGGGGAGAATGTAACGACCCGTAAATTTAATCGGTTTTAATAACGTTATTAATTGAAATTTTAGGAAATTTTAAACGATAAATTTTGAAATATAAATTCGATATTTGGGATACGTCTAGTTAAACATAGCAACTGGTAAATTTTCGTCCGAAAATGTGAAAGTTTATTTCGCGCGTAAATTCACTTCAATTTAATCAGTTAAAAAGCGATGAAAATAAAATGTTTCCGAAACCTAAATATTTTTACATAGAAAAATTCTAAACCATCTTCTGAGCAAAATTTCAGTTTGTCGTTTTTCCAAATTCGGACATCTTTGGCTCCGTCGATCTTATTTTTCAGCGTTTTTCTTGCATTTTCCACTATTAGAAAATTCGAATTTTTATAATTTAATCATACCACTGATATCTGTATACCGTTTTGATCATCTCATCGTGCTGATCTCAGCGGTATATTCATTTCTATTATTCGAACCCTGATGTGTTGTGAAATCAGTAAAACGATTTTCGTATCAGTTCTGTATTTGGCTTTTGGGTCTGGATCTTTTCATTTTTCCTCTGTGAAAAGTAATAGCCACTAGCTATTAATGATTCATTCCTATTGTGACTATTGACGTTTGCTTTTACTGACTATTGATGTTTGCTTTTACTGACTATTATTTTGTTTTCTTCTTGGTTCGTTCATTTACTTAGTTCTGAAAGCAATAAATTATATATTCTGGGAGATCTGCATCGTTTTCTTGCTGCCATCTCCTCTCCAATTCCATCAAACCCATGCATCTTCCCACCGTCCTCTCTCTCACTCTCTCTTTTCCACACAACTGCTTTACCCACGCAGCCCGACACCATCTACATAGCCGAGCTTCCCCATCCCCTTCTCTCTCTCCTGCCTCGTCTTCCACCTCCCTTCCATTCTCTGACCAAACACCGAACCACCCCTCCACATCAAGCATCGGCCACATTTCCAGACCCACCTTCCCTTCGCCCATCACCGAACATAGCCGAGACTTCCCACCTCCTCTTCTTTCGCGTACCCACCTCAACAGCTCCGACTCGCCTGGCTTCACGTTAGTCATCGCACGCCGGTCAGTCGAGCTCATAGCCGCCCTTCTTTTGCCGAACCCGCTTCCACCACTGCTCCACATAGCAACACCACCGCCCGCCTTCGGCCTACAACCTCCGCTGTTTCCCATCGACACCATCAGCCGAGACAAGGTATATACACATATATATATTTATATTTATTTATTTATATGTTGTATATACATATATATTTTTGTCCGCTGTTCTATATATTGATTGCAGTTTTATGTATTAGTACCAATGTATGTTTATTGTTAGTTATATATATTTTATGATTGTTGCTTACATCTAAAGTTTTGGCAGTTACATATGTGTTAGTTTTATACTTTTGAAAACAACCTGCAACATATATTATATGTTAAGAAATTATATAATACATGTAATATAAATCAATGATCTGTTAAGTATTTTGATATATGTGTGTTTGTATTAAAAGGATGGATTGACATTTTAATTTATATAAAGTATATAGATGAGTTTATAAGATTTTGCTACAGTTAGTATATATATAAAATTGGATTTTGTTTACAGTATTATATGTGTAATATAAATTTGCTTAAAGTATTTATATTAAAAGGTTATAGAACATGTATGCTAGTCTTTTATGTGATTACAGCCTATATACCGGTCATATATGTATTGTGTCCGTTTTTTTTTAAGTTAGACCCAGACAGCTATTCTTTTGTACTTAGAAATTATTTTACACTGCTGCAAACACGACCTGAGTTCATGTTTGACGCATCGTATCTCTTCTGTCTTACGTCGGAATGGATTGATTTTAATTTTAAAAAGAAGTCAAAGTTACCTAGTTTATGCCTGTCAAATTTCATCCAAATCCGACATCGTTTGATTAGTGGTCGAGGATCTGGAAGTTAGACCCAGACAGCTATTCTTTTGTACTTAGAAATTATTTTACACTGCTGCAAACACGACCTGAGTTCATGTTTGATGCATCGTATCTCTTCTGTCTTACGTCGGAATGGGTTGATTTTATTTTTAAAAAGAAGTCAAAGTTACCTAGTTTATGCCTGTCAAATTTCATCCAAATCCGACATCGTTTGATTAGTGGTCGAGGATCTGGAAGTTAGACCCAGACAGCTGTTCTTTTGTACTTAGAAATTATTTTACACTGCTGCAAACATGGCCTGAGTCTATGTTCGTGACATCATAACTTTTCTCGTCTCTAGTCCAAATCAAGTGATTCTTTTGCAGTTTAAAATACAAGTTTTGATCTTTATTCATACCAAATTTCAGACCATTTCGATCTCGGTAGCACATAGAATTATATTATTAAACTTTGACGCATGACATGTTTTATTTGTTGCTTTGTTGAATGTTGTGATTTGATTTCATCGATTTCTGTTATCAGCTTTGATCGTTGTATTCGTGCCGATTTGTTTTGCTTGGATTCGTAACTCAATCTCTATGTCCGTATCAGTGTGTGTATCCATGTCATCTTCTCGTGCATCTCTAGCCTCGAAGGTGAGCAATCACTCACGATTAACGTTCTTATATTTATTAAATTTGATTTCAATTGAAACGACAATTGAAATATGCTGCTGTTAGTTATTTGTATTGCTATATCTATGCCATCATCTGTATCTGTTCACCTGTGACACCTGACATCATTATCGGTTATTTATATTGATATATCTATGCCATCATCTGTATCTGTTCACCTGTGACACCTGACATCATTATCTGTTATTTATATTGATATATATATGCCATCATCTGTATCTGTTCACCTGTGACATCTGACACCCTTATCTGTTATTTATACTGATGATGTATGCCTGTTACCGTTGTTTTATTATTATCATACCTGTTATCACTCTGCAAGTTCCCTGTTAGTATAGTATCACTATGAGTTGAAATGATACATACCCGAACGGACTTTAGAATAGGAGAAAATCGTTATGGGTTGAAATGATAAACCCAAGCGATTTTCAAATTAAATTGAATTTGGGATTTCGGGTTGAAAAAAATATATACCCGAATATAATTTAAATTGCGGATTGAAATGATAAATATCCGTATCACTTGACCATAGGATAGAAAATTATATACAGACACCGTTGGTCTATATATAAACGTTTTGAAAAACATTTCTACGGTTTTGAAAGAAATATTTGGTTTTAATAAATAATGATTTTAAAGATTTATTAATGTTGATTTAATAAAGTTGATTTGAATCAATATGAAATATGTTTAAGTATTTATGTAAAATTTATATTTTTAAATATAGAATTTATAATGTTTCAGGTTGAAAGATAAATTTGAATTGATTTGGAATTCTTAATTATTTAAGGATTATACTTAAATAAGTTGATTTGAAATCTATTAAATTTGAAATTTTAAGATATGTTTTATAACTTGAATTAATTAAGAAGTGGCTTAAATGAATATTTCAAACTTATATAAATTTAAATGGGATATTTTGTCTATATAAATTTGTAAATTGAAGTTGTATTTTGATGTATTGAAATGATTAAAGAAATATTTCAGAAACTAAATGTAATGAAATTAAATTGGGACATAAATTGAATTATCGAATTTAGTTTTGAAATGTTGAATATTTAAACTTTGAAATATATTGAAATTGAAATGGTTTATTTATGGTTCAAATAAGCATTTGAAATCGATAATTTGAAAGGGTTTATTGAGAAACTAAATTGAATTGAAATTGATGATTTGAGATTTGATTTAAATTAAAACTTTGGAATTCGAGTTAATTTGAATCGATTTGTGAAATTTGAGGAAACTACTTTATTTTATAAAGTAATTTTAAATTATATTTAAACTATTGACATTTTACTTTATAAATTATTTTAATATAAACTATTTTAATATAAATCATTTTTAATATAAATTATTTTATATTTTATTATATATACTAATTTTAATATCTAAACTGTTTAAAAGAAAAGTGTTTTGATTTTTTTTAAAGATTATGATTTCGAAAGCGTTATAACTTTGGAAAAGTACTATGATTTTGGAAATGGATTTATTTGAAGTGAAAGTGATATCGTATTGATATGGTTTTTAAATGGCAATGATCTGTCGGTTTTGAAATATAACTATTTTGAAATTTTATTAAATGACCATCGGTGTAATAATACGTAGTTATTAAAGAGACCGGGATCGGATATGGACATACTCTCTGTCGATACCGAAACAACTTTAATAACTAATATACGCGGAGTGTTGATCCAGAACGAAGTGGATGGTTTTGATGAACGCGTTGACTGAAGAAAGAGAACGATTTTGGATGACCCCTGACATGACTAAAACAGGAGCCGCGCCGGGCCATTGAGGTTCGCCACCTCTAGCGGACACACTTCTTCGTTACCATATCTATTACTTTTGTGATTCGATTTGGGTGCACCCCTCGATTATGGGAGTGTTGTTTCGCGGTGTTGGGGTAGTAGCTGCTATGCCCAACATCAGTCCGGATCACGCAACTACTAGTATCCTAGTTGGTATTGCCTCATGTACCTTGTCATACTGATTATCCTATTCGCGACCACTACGATTTTGGTTTGTACCTTTAGTATATGGATTGCCCTCTGGTGACTTCCGATTTTGGGAAAACTACGGTCTAGTATATGCTCTTGGGAATAAAAATGTGTTAAGGGTGGAATGGGCCATGACTTAACGCTATTTTGATATCGTACTTTACTGATTAGACATTATCTACTTAGCGTATTCTACTGTATATATAGATAGTTTAATGGATCCTTAGAGGATGGTTATCCCAAACATCCTTTGAGTCACTTGTATTTCAGTCGTTATTTCACTTGAGTTGGATTTATTGATATAAGAATGTTAATCCTGACTCGAGTGTTTTGTGTTCTCTTTACGCTCGGGTCAGACTGAGTGTACCAGTATTCGAGACTCACCTTTGGAGTTGGAGCTTCGCTTGGAGATCCAGCTATTTATCCAGCTTTCAGATATTCAGTTGATTCCAGTGATGTATTCTGATATTGTATTTGACTATTGTATTCGAGACTTCTGTTGTATCTTGTTTAACTCTGTTATATATATAGTAGCTTCATGAACTACTATTCTTTTGTTTCCGCTGCATTATTGTTATATTACTCTGTGTCTGTGATCTGTGATTATTTTATTTACTGTATATGTTGAGTTTTGCCAATTTAAATTAACAACGCGGTATTTTGAGCAATTCAACACCGGCATGAGTGTCTACCTATACACTTATAATGGATGCGAATGGTCCAAAATATCGGGTCGTTACAAAATTACTTTTAAATCTTTTAACGATAAAATTCCTAGTCCTCTTCTTAATTTTATAAAAATATTTTCATTTAATGGTATTGTAAATATATCAGCCAGTTGGTTTTCAAAAGACACAAATTTTAATCCGACTATATCCTTTTCAATATTATCACAAAAAAATAGTGACGGATGTCAATATGTTTTGTTCGTGAACGATTTACAAGATTTTTAGTGTAGCACTTTTGTTATCACAAAAAATAGTTGATTTAGATAAATTTATTCCAAAACCTTGAAGTGTTTGTTGCATGTAAATGACTTGAGCACATGCTAAAGCAGCTGAAATATATTCTGCTTCAAAAATCGAGAGGTAAACACAATTTTGTTTCTTGCTAAACCAAGATACTAGAGATTGTCCAATAAAGTGACAAGTTCCACTCGTACTTTTTCTATCTGTCCGACATCCTCCAAAATCAGCACCATTGTATGATACTAACTCGAAAGGACATTCTTTCGGATAGAAATTCCGAAATCTTTGGTTTTGCTTAGATACCGTAATATTCATTTCACCACTTGCATATGTGATTCTTTAAGATTTGCTTGAAATCAAGCACATAAACAAACACTCATCATTATGTTAGGTCTACTAGCAGTTAGATAAATTAATGATCCAATTATACTTCGATATAATTTTTGGTCAACACTCTTGCCATTTTCATCTCTATCGAGATGTATTGTTGTACTCATTGGAGTTGATTTGGCAGAAGTATTTTCCATACCAAAGCATTTAATTAGATCATTACAATATTTTTCTTGATTAATAAAAATTCCATTATCTAATTGTTTAATCTGTAATCCAAGAAAATATGATAACTCCTCCATTTGTGACATTTCAAATTCTTTGGTCATTATGTTAGAAAATTTCTAACATAACTTATCATTTGTAGAACCAAAAGTAATATCATCAACATAAATTTGAATAATTAAAATATCCTTTTTAGTTCGTTTAATAAAAAGAGTTTGATCAACCTTCCCAATTTCAAAACCAAAATCTATAAAATAACTTTTAAGACGTTCATACCAAGCACGAGGTGCTTGTTTTAGACCGTATAAAGCTTCCTTGAGTTTTTAGACATGGTCTGAAAAATTTTCATGTGAAAATAGAGGAGGTTGTTCAACATAAAAATTTTCTTTTATATATCCATTTAAAAATGCACTTTTAACATCCATTTGATAAAGTTTAAAATTATGAAAACATGCAAAGGGCAGTAAGATAAGAATTGCTTCTAGTCGAGTGATTGGAGCAAATGTTTCTTCATAGTCAATTCCTTCTTCTTGATTATATCCTTGTGCAACTAATCTAGCTTTATTCCTAGTTATATTTCCTTGTTCATCAGCTTTATTTTTGAAGACCCACTTAGTACCGATGACTGTTTGATCACTCGGTCTAGGAACTAATTCCCAAACTTCATTTCGTTCGAATTGGTTTAGCTCTTCTTGCATAGCTATAATCCAATAGTCATCAGTAGAGGCTTCTTTAGCATTTTTAGGTTCAATGTTAGAAAGGAATGAAAGTCTATATTATGGTGGATCGATTATACAAATGACAAGTATATGACTAATTTAAACTATAGTGTAAAAATAGTAAAGTATGTAAATAAGAATAATCACACCAGGGATTTTATACTGGTTCGGACCTCCCGTCCTACGTCCAGTCCCGAAGCTCCTCTTCGGAATTTCCTTTCACCAAATAACCCTCACTTCACCCCAAGGAACAGGTTTACAATAGCAGAGTTTTCTTTATCAAGAATATGTACTCTATTACACGGATTTTGACTATATAGTACAATGAACTTCCTATATCTCTTGAATGATTGAATACAATATTGTTTAAGAGAGTATGGAAGTGTATGATCTCAGATTTGTAGATTTGATAGCAAGAGATGGTTAGAACAAGAGATGATCAAGATAGAGGGTCAAGTAAATTAGTTGATTTTTTTGATCCTTCTTGATTCTTGTTTATATAGTTGTAGAAGGTTGCTTCCTGTGCAGTTAAAGCGCTCGGCAGACTCAATGCGACTGAGGTGCAAAAAGTCATAGCAGGGATACAGCGAGGATATAGCGGGATATAGCGGATGACTCTAAAATAGCATATAAAACTCATACTTAATGTTTTTACAAATATATAAATTGTAATTAAGTGAAAAATTAACATTCAATTGAATTATAATTAGTACATAAATAATTTTAAATAAAAACATGTGCGAATATACTGTAAATAAACGTAAAACTGTTATATAACATAATTGAATTTAGTAGAATATTATAGTATTTTCATTTCTGAAAATATATTAAAAAATCAATTAAATTAATTAATTTCATAATTTTTATAATGTATAAATATCATTTTTCAATTCATTTCTTTTAAAAAAGATATAGCGGAAACAGCGGAATATAGAGGAAATAACAGGATATAGCGGAAATAGCGGGGCTTAAAGCGGAAAGGCTATATTTAGGGCTATATGAAAATATCGTAGCGGCAGAAACCCACTATGAGATATAGCAGGGTTATAGCGAGGCAATAGCGGGCATTAACTGCACAGGTTGCTTCTAGTAGTTACATCTCTTCCCTTTCAGTCTAGAGTCGTCATTGTTCACCGGTGAAGAGTTGTGGAGGAGAGATGGAGTTGTGTCTCTTCGGAGATGACAAATGTAATTTGAATTTTCTACCCCGAGCCCAGTTTCAGACGTTTGAATGGTGTTTTCAGACGTCTGAGAACCTTTTAATATTTTTGTTCATCTTCTACGTTCGGACGTCTGAAGTTCTGCATTCAGACGTCTGAACCTGTTAAGTGATGTTCTCCTGGGTTTATTCTTTGAGTGTATCTCTCTTCGATCTTCGTGCAACTTTGTAGATGAATCTCTTCAGTGCTTTAGTCATCGTCTTGTCACAGTAGTGGTTTGTCTTTCTTTGTATTTGTATCTGTATAGTTGTATGATATATATATGATTTCCATTGTATAGTTGTCATCGTCGAAACCGTAAACTAAGGGTTCTAACATTCTCCTCCTTTTTGATGATGACAACTATATAATGTACTTAGATAATAATTACAGAAAGGTTCTCCCCCTAAATATGATCTCCCCCTATAGATGTGCATATATATTTTTCTCCCCCTTTGTCATTATCAAAAATAATCGAAGAATTATAAAAATAATGCAGAACCAAGTATGATGTACATACATAATTATATTACTAACAAAAATTTATGATTACATCATTAAGCACATCAAAAAAGAGGAATATTGATAGTGTCTTACCAGAACTCTGATAAGGGATTTAATTACAACAAAATATTTACCTTATGAAGTCAAGATAGTTCACCACGAGAGGAGTATAATTTCCCTTTCCTTTTATCGCTGGTTTTTGGCGATGTGTGAGGAGATTGAGAAGGTGTAGACCAGTCAGAAGAAGGTTGATGGACTTGTTGAAGTGCATGATTTAGTTTGGAAACCACCGAAACGAGAGATTCTTCAACTTTGGAAAGCCTTGTGGACAACGTGAGATCAAGCTTCGCTATTTGTTTACCAAGGATAATTTGATTTCTTGATAGGAGCACTTGGTTTTGTAAGGTTAAGTTAGCAATATTCTTATTAGCATGAGGCTGAGTTCGTGCTTCCAATATCTCCATATCGGAGTGATATTCAAATGAGGAAGGGGGAGGTGGAGATGGTTGCCTTGGTAGTTCAACATCACCTTCTTGTTGTTGTTGTTGAGGAGGAGGAGGAGGTTGATCTTGTGCATTTTTCCATTCTAGAAAAGTTATATAAGACGGTGGTTCCTACGGCAAATGCATAAGATTGAAAAATTTTATTCCACTATATTTGATAGGTAACTCCTTAAAAGCAGAAATGTACGATGGGATGTTTAGTGCTCTGAGAATTCGCATAATATAAGCCGGGTAAATGATTTTATGACGAGATCTATTCCAAAAACCTTTTAGTTCATCGAAAATGAACTGAGCCCAATTGATCTTAGTTCGACTAAATAGTGCATATAGTGCTTTGTGTTCAAGATCAGTAATTTGTTCATGGCTACCTAATCGAGGATAATGGTATTTATAAGCATTCGGGTAAGGAGCCAAGCACATGGCATAAGGAATTTGGATGAAAATTGAGGCATTCGATTTTCCCATAATTGATGAGTAATAGTATCACGAGGTTTGAATCGCATGTCCTACATTTTAGATAAATTTTGACCCGTATAAGAGCACTCTAAGAATCGTCCAATTATACCGAGGGTTAACTTGATTATTTTCCCATAGACACTCGTCCATAACCAATCTTCATCATTCTTAGTAGTCCATACCGATGGACTATCCAGATTAGAGTAAAAAAGATATATAGCTAGTTGATCGATAGAAACATCGTTGGCATTAAAAGAGATAAGGGTTTTCAATTCACCTTGCTCACATATGTCGTCCATATC
The DNA here is from genome assembly GCA_030737815.1 of Allium fistulosum. Taxonomy (NCBI): domain Eukaryota; kingdom Viridiplantae; phylum Streptophyta; class Magnoliopsida; order Asparagales; family Amaryllidaceae; genus Allium; species Allium fistulosum. Next base: position 977,853,288 of record CM060902.1, read on the forward strand.
ATATGAAGGAAATTTGATTAGGCTATAGAAAGGTCCTAGATGCATCTTCTTAATCTTCAAGTCGTTAAACCGTCGTATATTTGTTGGATTCTGAAATAACCAATCGTTGATTTGAGTATCAGTCACCATCAATAGTTGAGAGGAAGATCCTTCTCCATGTTTCCTTTTCTTAATTCCCATCGTTTTAGTTCGTGGTGGCATTGATTTGAAGAGAAATTCGATTTTAGAGATTTGGAGAGAAATAATTTTTAATTTGGAAATGAATTGAAGTGTTGAAATAGTGGTTGATCGATCAGGTATAGGTTTGAAAAAAACCGTCGTTTCCCGTTCCAAATGTCTGAAAAAGGAGATCAGACGTTTGAAGATGTCTAAATTAGAAACAGAAAGTGAAGTCAGATGTCTGGAATCAACAACTCAGACGTCTGGAAAGTTTTAATGTGAGATAGAGAGTGATTTCAGACGTCTAGACTTGAGTTCAGATGTCTGGGAACATATAATTTGTTCCAGATTCTTAGTTCAGACGTCTAGAATCTATTTCAGACGTTTGAAAATTCCAAACTAGCTTTTTCTTGAGAGTATTGTGAAGAAGAAAACTTTATATATTGAATAGAATACAATAGAATACAAATAAATATATATGTATATAATCGTCTCCAAACGTCATAGTTTATTTTTCTTGGTTCCATTCCTGACGATCCCATGAATTCGGTTTTGCCTGGGTATTTTCTTTCGATGCTCGTATTGGTGACCAAGAAGGAGGTATTTGAAAAAATTTGTAAAAAGTTCATTTTCGAATTCTCCTCCTTGATCACTGCGAATATTTTTAATTTTCAAATTCATTTGATTTTTAATTCTTTTTGCAAAAATTTTAAACATACCAAAAGTGTCACTTTTATGTTTTAAAATCAAAGTCCATGTATATCTTGAAAAATCATCAACAATTACAAAAACATACTTGTTATGATTTATTGATCTTACTTGAGTAGGACCAAATAAATCTAAATGCAATAATTCTAATGGTTGTTTTGTTGAAATATTATTTTAAGATCTAAAAGAACTCCTATTTAATTTTCCAATTTGACATGCATCACACAAATTGTCTATTTTATAATTTATTTTTGGTAAACCTCTAACTAGTTCATGTTTTGATAATTTATTTATAAATTTGAAATTCATGTGACAAAATCGTTTATGCCATAGCCATGGATCATCAAGTTTAGCGGTCAAGCATAAATCGGAATTTTGTTTTATATTCATATAAATATTTTTATTTTGAAATCTTTCAAATAATAAATTTTTATTATTATCAAATATATTGCATCAATTTTTCTCGAAATTTATTTGAAAACCTTTCACATAATTGACTAATGCTAAACAAATTATGTTTTAAATTTTCTACTAATAAAACATTAGAAATAATAGGAGAGTTAGATATACCGATGTTTATGACTTCTTCAATTCCAATGACATATCCTTTTGAGTTGTCTCCAATGGTTACAGTGCCTCCATCGATATATTTTATATTTGAGAGCATCTTGGCGTTCCTGATCATATGTTTTGAGCAGCCACTATCGAGTATCCATTTCTCCTTGCCTTTATTTTTGGGTACCTAGAAAACAAAAAATTATTCAAATGGTACCCACTTCTTTTATTAGGGTCCTAAATGTTAGGAGGGGAGGGTAGCCATAGCCAAGTGGGTTTGGGTCCTTTAAAAACATAATTATTATTAAATTACACTTGATAAAAAACTATCAATATGTTTTTTGTCTAATTAACTTATTATTAGACTTTGGTATCCAAATTTTTATATTTTTAGATTTTACATCTTTACTTAACTTTGGTGTCTTTTTGAAACTTGGATACAAGATACTTTGCTTTATAGTATTACCTTTTTTTCTTTTGTGAATTCTTTTAAAATCCCAAACCATTTCGATTACCAGAAGGTTTTGAAATTTTAATTAAATTATCAAGATCTTGTTTTCCTTTGTTAAACTTTGAAACATTGTTAGTAATTTTTTCTAGTTTATCCTTTAATTCACAAATTTCAGTTTTTGAAATTTCTATACTACTTTTTAGTTCAGTATTTTCCTTAATCAAATTATTATTCTCAAGTTTTAACCTATTTATTTCACTAAGTTGTGTATCATACATATTCGATAGACTTTTTACACTTTTCTTGTGAAATCTCCAATTCTTTTTCTAAAATAACTTTTTCATCCTTTAATAATCCAATTTCTAGTTCTAATCGATTTATTTTGGCTAGGTGTTCTTTATTCAATTTTTTGATTTGCCTAAACTTATCATCAAGTTCCATACTTAATTCTAATAGTTCATTATAGCTAAGTTCAGGACATACCTCATCAGTGTTAGCCATAAAACATACATTATCTTGTTCTCCATCGCTATCACTATCACTATCAGAAGATGATGAATCAGAATCATCCCAAGTGACTTTAAAAGCTCTTTTCTTCTTAAATTTCTCAAATTTGTTCTTTTTCTCATTTTTGCGTTTAGGACAATCCTTCTTCATGTGTCTGTATTGATCACATTCATAGCACTTGATTTGAGATAGATTTGTTGTATTGGACTTCCCTTCTTTTTGGAATTTGGTCATTTTTCTAAATTTCTTGAATTTGTTGTAATTCTTGGCAATGAAAACTATATCTTCTTCATCCAAATCTGAGTCATCATTCTTTGCTTGAAATGCTATGTTCTTCTTTTCAACATTTTGTTCTTTTCTTGCCTGTAAGTTAGCTTCATAGGACATTAAATTTCCTATCAACTCTTCAACCTTAAGAGTAGAAAGATCATTAGCTTCTTCAATAGCTAATACCTTCCTTTTCCAATCCGATGTTAAAGAGTTGAGTATTCAAGAAACTAAATCAAAATCAGTAAACTTAACTCCTAATGCCATAAGATCATGTTGAATAGTTTAAAATCTAGAATACATGTCAACAATAGTCTCATTTTGCTTCATTTTGAATTAGGAGAATTGGTTTTGCAAAATTGAAATCTTAGTTTGTTTGACCTTTGTTGTACCTTCGTGTGTAATTTGTAAGGTACGCCAAATGTCAAACGCAGTGGTACATAACATGACACGTGAAAATTCATTTTTATCTAGAGAGAAAAATAAAACATTCATAGCTTTAGCATTGTTTGAGGCTAAGGTCTTTTGTGCATTGGTCCATGTGCTCATAGCAGTGTTAGGTGCTTTATATTTATTTTGTGTAGCAGACCATATTTCTAGACCATTGGCTTCCATAAAAATACGCATACGGGTTGACCAATATGCATAGTTGGAGCCATTAAATAGAGGGGGACGTGCGGTAGATTGACCTTCTTGAAAGATACTTGCCATATTAGTGATTCAAAAACTTGTTACATTACTTTTGATCAAACCAAGCTCTGATACCAATTGAAAGTCTATATTATGGTGGATGGATTATACAAATGACAAGTATATGACTAATTTAAACTATAGTGTAACAATAGTAAAGTATGTAAATAAGAATAATCACACCAGGGATTTTATACTGGTTCGGACCTCCCATCCTACGTCCAGTCCCGAAGCTCCTTTTCGGAATTTCCTTTCACCAAATAACCCTCACTTCACCCGGAGGAACAGGTTTACGATAGCAGATTTTTCTTTATCAAAAATGTGTACTCTATTACACGAATTTTGACTATATAGTACAATTGAACTTCCTATATCTCTTGAATGATTGAATACAATATTGTTTGAGAGAGTATGGAAGTGTATGATCTCAGATTTGTAGATTTGATAGCAAGTAGATGGTTAGAACAAGAGATGATCAAGATAGAGAGTCAAGTAAATTAGTTGAGTTTTTTTGATCCTTCTTGATTCTTGTTTATATAGTTGTAGAAGGTTGCTTCTAGTAGTTACATCTCTTCCCTTTCAGTCTAGAGTCGTCACTGTTCTCTGGTGAAGAGTTGTGGAGGAAAAATAGAGTTGTGTCTCTTCGGAGATGACAGTTGTAATTTGAATTTTCTGCCCCGAGCCCAGTTTCAGACGTCTGAATGGTGTTTTCAGACGTTTGAGAACCTCTTAATATTTTTGTTCATCTTCTATGTTCAGACGTCTGAAGTTCTGCATTTAGACGTCTGAACCTGTTAAGTGATGTTCTCCTGGGTTTATTCTTTGAGTGTATCTCTCTTCGATCTTCGTGCAACTTTGTAAATGAATCTCTTCAGTGCTTTAGTCATCGTCTTGTCACAGTAGTGGTTTATCTTGCTTTGTATTTGTATCTGTATAGTTGTATGATATATATATGATTTCCATTGTATAGTTGTCATCGTCGAAACCGTAAACTAAGGGTTCTAACAAGGAATGCTGCATGGCCCATTTGATTAAGTTGATTTCTAGTGCTAACATGTGAATTAATTTCTCTTATGACATTTTCTACTGGATGATCTCGTAAAATCCTAGGAGGAGATCTTAATCCATTTTCATTATGAACAATGTTTTTATCTTCTTCAAAATTATGAACAATGTTTTAATCTTCTTCAAAATTATTTTGAGTAACCGTATTTGTGACCGTCTTAGTTATTATCTCATCAGCCTCAAGATTTTTATTAAATGTAAAATTTTCATCGAAGGAAACATGAAGTGTTTCTTTGATTGTTTTAGTTCTTTTATTAAAAATTTGATAAGCCTTACTTTTTTTCGAATATCCTATGAAAATTCCTTCATCGGATTTTGGATTGAATTATCCAAGATGATCTTTTGTGTTTAAAATAAAACATTTTGAACCAAAAACTTTAAAATATGAAATATTTGGTTTTCTTTCATGAAAAAGTTCATATGGAGTGTGTTTCATTAGTGGTCGGATGGAAACACGATTCAGAACATAACAAGCAGTTGCTACAGCTTCTGCCTAAAAATGCTTTGGTAGAGTGCTCCATTTAATAAAGTTCTTGCACATTCTTGTAAGGTTCTATTTTTCCTTTCTACAACTCCATTTTGTTGCGATGTTCTAGGAAAAGAGAAATTATGGTAAATTCCCTTTTTATTACAAAAATGTTCAAAGTCATTTGCGAATTCACCTCCTTGATCACTTTTAATGTTTTTAATTTTTATGTTTTTGAGATTTTGAATTCTTTTAGAAAAGATTTTGAAATTTTCAAAAGTATCACTTTTATTTTTCATAAAAATAGTCCAAGTATATCTTGAAAAATCATCTACTATAAAAAATACATATTTGCTATGGTTTATGGATTGAACTTGAGTTGGACCAAAAAGATCCAAATGCAATAGTTCAAGTGGTTGTATTGCAGAAATATTTTTCTTTGATTTAAAAGATGATTTTGATAATTTACCTAATTGACAAGCATCACAAATAATGTTTACTTTAAAATTCATTTTTTGTAAACCTTTTACTAATTCATTTTTAGATAATTTGTTTATAGCTTTGAAATTTATATGACCGAATCTTTTGTGTCATAACCAAGGATCATTTTCTTTGGCCATTAGACACATATTAGTATTGTGATTTATATTCATATTTAATACATGTATATTTTTATCTCTAAAACCTTCAAAAATAAGATTTTTATTTTGATAAAAAATGCTACACTTATTTTCAGAAAAAGATATATTGAATCCTTTGTCACACGGTTGGCTGATGCTAAGTAAATTGTGTTTTAAATTTTTAACTAGCAAGGCATTTGTAATAAAATGTAAATTAGATAGGCCGTTATTGCTCACATCGCCTTTGCCGATAATATAACCTTTGGAATTATCTCCAAAAGTGATAGAACCTCCATCTGAGTAGGTAATGTTTATTAACATCTCTTTGTTTCCTGTCCTGTGTTTTGAGCAACCACTATCCAATATCCATTTTCCTCTCTTTTTAAGTGGTACCTGCGAAATATAGAATTAGCATTGGTACCCACCTTTTTATTAGGGTCCTAAAAAGTTAGGTCTCTGTAAATCAAACCCAAGAGGGTTTAGAATTCCTTTTAAAAATAAATTTTTTATTTTGTGAACAGTTTCTATAAATGATTTTAGATATTTATTTCTAATCAAAGAATTATTTGTTTTAGGAACCCAAATCTTAATTGATTTAGAATAATTTGGAACTTTTGAAATTGTTATATAAAGGATTCTTTTTCTTTGGAATACTCTTTGAAACTTGCTTATATCCTAGTCCCCTTTTATTTGAAACCGTCTGAGAATTTTCTATAATTTTAGAAAGATTCTCTCTTCCTTTAGTAAAATTAGAGACATTTTTAGCAATATCATTTAATTTTGTTTTAAGACTAGAAATATCTAATTCCAATATTTTAATATTAGCTTTTAGATCATGATTTTCAACAAAGAGAGAATCATTCTTTTCTTTCTGAGTATCTATTTCTTGACTTAACATAGAGAGTTGAGATGTTGTATTAGAACAAGATTCTTGAGAAGTTTCAAGTTCTTCTAAAATTTCTCTCTCATCTCTTAACATATCTACCTCAATTTCAGTCCTATTCAATTTTTCAAGAGTTTCATTATATTTTCTTTTGATGTTTCTTAGTTTGTCAAGTAATTAAGAATTTATTTCCATTAAATCATTAAAAGTTAAGTCACTCACCTCGCCATTTGTGGCCATAAAACAGACGTTGGCTTGTTCAGAATTGTTGCCTGTGTCACTGTTTGATGACGAAGATGATTCTGAATCATCCCATGTAGCAGAGAAGGCTTTCTTTTTGAATTTTTCTTTCTTGTTCTTAAATTTATCTCTCTTTCGATCAGGACATTCTTTCTTGATGTGCCTTTTCTTATGACATTCATAACATTATAGAGTAGAAGATGACGGCTTGTTGTTGTTGTTATTACTGCTGAAGCTATTCTTGTTGTTTCTGAATTTGTTGCTCTTTCTGAATTTCAAAAACTTTTTGAAATTTTTAGCAATAAATGCCATATCTTTCTCATTTGAATCTGATTGATTTTTTTCTGCTTGGAATGCTATATTCTTCTTATCTTATGCCTGTACTCATTTTTCCTAGAGATTGACTTCATAAGACATTAGATTTCCAATCAACTCTTTTGGTTTAATGGTTGAAATGTTGTTAGCTTCTTCGATCTCTAAGACCTTTCGCTCCCACTCATCTATTAAAGAGTTGAGAATTTTTGAAACAATATCAAAGTCTGTATATTTTTCTCCTAATGCTAAGAGAGAATGATATATGTCTTGGAATCTAGAGTACATTTCATTTATTGTTTCATCTTGCTTCATTTTGAAATTCTAAAACTGATTCTTGAGCATGTAAATCTTACTCTGCTTTACTTTGTTAGTACCTTCATGTGTAATTTTAAGTGCACACCAAATTTCATAAGCGGTAGTACACATACTAACTCTATTAAACTCATTTTTGTCTAGTGCACAATATAACATATTCATGGCTTTAGCATTTGTAGTAGCATCTGTTTTTTCTATGTTAGACCATTGTGAATATTCAGTAGTAGGTATGTGATATTCTGCTTGAGTAATATTCCAGGTTTCATAACTATTAGCTTGTATATAAATTCTCATTCTAGTAGACTAATAGTTATAGTTCAATCCGTTAAATAGTGGTGGTCGTGCAGTAGATTGATCTTCAAAGAAACTTGTGCTAGTGTTGTGTTCCATATTACTAAAATATTAGATAACTATGATACGGTTATAAGACGACCTGCTCTGATACCAAATGAAAGTGACTATGCTGTAGGATCATGTAATATGGAATATATACTAAACATATTAACTAGTGTGGAAAGTAATTATAAAATAAAATAACAGTAAAGTAAAATGACACCAGAGATTTTTAAACTGGTTCGAACTTCTCGTTCTACATCCAGTCCCAGACTCCTTCTGGAATTCAAAACTAGCAGCCCTCACTTAACCCGGAGGAATAGGTTTACACCACCTGAGAAACCGAATAGGACTTCTACCACCCGAGCAACCGAACAGGACTTGAATACAAAGTAGATTGATTGTCTTGACCTTTTGTGTTCTTTTAACAACACAAATTTGTCAATTTCAATACACCCTTCCTATAATTTTTTCCTCAAGTATAATATGTGTAATCGTATTGGTCCTGCTAAACCACTACCTTGTGTTGTTGGAAGTCCTCCACTTCCTACAGTATCTTCCTGTGAATTACCAAATGTTCAGTCTGCATCTCCTATTCCAAAAGTTGTTCATGCAGTTGTAGTTGAAAGGCCAGCGTGGTCATCATTGTTTAAACCTTTGCCTCGTAACGCATGGGCTTTTCCCGTCAGAAATTTTGCACTCAAGTTATTTATGGGATTAGTGTGCTCCCTCTGGAAGTTTTTCATGAAGCCGAGAACTAGTGGTCTGATCACCTTGTTTATTTTTTATTGATTCTGCATCAACATACTCAGTTGTTCGTGAGAATTGTAGACGCACATGGAAAATGAGAGGTACTCTACATGTTCAAGTTATTAACTCTTTTTTCTATTTCAAATTTAGGAATAATGAAGACAAGCTTATTGCGCTTGAGACTAGCGCTCTAATTATTGAGTGGAAACCATTTATTGTGACTCCTTGGATTGTTAGTATTGACAAGGCTAGAGAGCAGGTTCTCTCTATTCCAGTGTGGGCCACTTTCTCTAATATCCCGGCTGTCCTTCAACCTCTCCTTGGTCTGAATTAGCTTGCGAGCCTTATTGGAGAATTCAAATGTTTTGACGCAAGTACTGTCGCTCGCAAGAATTTACTTCATGCCAGAGCATTAATTGAAATAACCCCTCTGAATCTGCTTCCGTCGATTTTTGAAAGTTAGAATTAAAGATGGTCATGAGATGGATATAAGAGTCAATTACAGCTGGAAACCCGATATATGCACTATTTGTCAGTCTTTTGGACATTACGCGGATAAGTGTTCTAGGATTGCTCCTCTTCCTCTAGTTCCCAAAGTCCCCCTCCCCAGGTCGGAAATGAAATGGGTCCCCAAGATTAGTTTGACAGTCCCTCATATTGAAATTCATGTTACTCCTTCTGTGGTCTTAGTCTCTAAAGCTGATTATAGTGATTCTTTTGATGAGATCATTTACTAGGGACCGGAAGAGGGTGCTTGGGTACACATGGCCATGGAAATGAGGCGTGACCGACGTTTACACTGTTATCACATGTTACTTGGTGGCTATGATGAGTCTAGGAGGCTTATTTATCATGTTGATGGAGATGGTCTATCTCTTACGTCCTCTGGTATTGATGGTGCTTGCAATTGGTGGCAACTCTTAGATCCTTCTTGGGACATGATTTATCTGTACTCTGCTCTCTTGAGATCTTTCGATCCATTTTTGGCTATGTACTTTTCTACTGTACAGCGTGTTATTGGCCCTGGTACTGATGCTGATATCAGTGATGACATGGGAGATTTTCATCCTTCCATGTAGTCTAGACTTTCAGTCTAGCTCCTATTCTTTATTGTTTTTATATTTGTATTAAGTGGTTTGTCCACTATAAAAATAGTCTTAGTTATTCTGTGCATGTGCAGAGCACCTGTTCTTTCTATTTATACATAGTGGCGCGGCCCACTATAAAGCCGACTAGCGTTGCTAAAAAAATATTAGGAAGATTTAGATTGCTTAAGAAATGTAGAATTATATTCGTAAGCAATAGATATTTGAATATTCAAGAGAGCAGTGAATTCAGAAAAGTTAATTCAAGTAAGAGCAAGTAAGTCAAGTAATTTGATCTTGAAATTTATGCTTATTTATAGTAGATAAAGAGTTACAACATCTAGTGAAAGGTTCTATCGAACATCAATGGATGTAACTCTCTGCAAAAAAGGAATCTATTCGTGAAAAGAAGTGTTTGTTCATAAATATGATAGTTGAAAACAAGGTCAGTCGGCTGGTATATGAACTTCAGTCGACTGAGTTTGAAATCATATACGTGCATACATATGTGCATAGATTCAGTCAACTGATTGAGTGCATTCGGTCGATTGAGCTGTGCATTTTATAAAAAAACAATATGCACAGATTCAGTAAACTGAGTGTATGCATGCAGTCGACTGAACTAAGTATTTCCTTAAAAATAGTTTGAAAATATAATGTAAAGTTAATTTTAAAAGATAGTTGTTTATGTGAGATAGTGTGAATTACTTGAGGAAGATTTTAACATATATGTACACTAGACTTAGACTCTAAAATGAAATGTATAGTTGATATATGATCTTCGAGTCTTGTAGCCTCTTCGAGCCTAGTTGCCGTCGTAATTTGTAGTCGTAGATTTGTCGAATATTCAATCATTCTTATGTCGTCTTGATCGTCTTGGCATGAATCAAAACCTGAGATCCAACACATGGAACCAAGCCTTTTCCTACGCATCCCAATAAAAAGGCATAAAAACTGTAACAGTAATGGATGATTCACAAGGAGATGACTCATCAGGAGAAACGGGCACCTCAGCAGTCTCAACAATAACCAAATCAGGACCATCCACAAAACCCATTGCTGGCATAGGAGTGTCAACAAGCGGGGAGGCGGGACGATGTAACAATCCATATTTTTAGTAACATTATTTAGCATATTTAATTAGTAAATAAAATAAAATAATGTAAGATGATTAATAGATTGAGATTTGAATATAATTAAGGGTAGGCGTGCCTTGTTAATATGTGAATCAAAACGAGATAGCATGAATAAAACATGTTAGGAAATACGTAAGAGGAAAAATAGGAAAAAGGGATTTCCTAATACCCTAAACCCTTAGGGAAAATAAACACACCTTCATTTCATTTTATCACAAATGAAAACATCAAAACTAAGGCCGACACCCATTAGCGAAGGAGAAGAAGAGAAAACTAAAGTTTTCAAGAGGAAAATCAAATCAACTTAATCAAGATCAAATCTCACATCTTTAATCACAAAGCTAAGGATAATAATTACTACATCTCATTTTTCTTATGTTTTCGGTTTTAAGGATATTCCAAAAAATTTTTGCATAATAATGCCATGTTTTGAATGATTAGAAGTTTATATATGCTTGTTGATGATTTATGCATATTTATATTGGTTTTCATGATATGTTTGATATGAAAACCCTATTAAATGACATCAAATGCCTTGCGAATTTAAATGTAGATCAGAAATAATATTTTAGAGATGCGTTTCAATTTCCATAATTTTCTGAATTAATGTGGATCTTATATTAATTTACTAGTGAATAAAATGATTCATTGGGTTATAAATTATTTACGACAAAATAAATAATTATTTGGGTTTGAAATTTATATATGTTAGAAAGCATATTGAAAAGGATTTTCTAGAATATTTATAGAATTTTGCTAAGTGTTTTGTTGAATTTATAAAATTATTTAAGGTATAGGACTTAAATGTTTTATATATTTAATTAAGGAGAATGGGTTTTTTGTAAAATAAAATTATAGTTTATTTCTAAAAATATTGGCAACACTTTTGAAAAAGGTATTTAGCAACCAATGGAAATTTGACATATAATAGCAAGTTAGTTAAAAAGTGTTTCTCTTTTAAGTTAAAAACAAAAGTAACATAATTTTAGCATGTTCCGCCATTTTCGGCATATAGGGTTCCAACTCAGACCTTTCGCCACTGAAGGTTTCGAAACCAATGTGCTTGGTATCAAACTACTTGGTACGTAATGCACTGGATAAAGGCGAAGGGTACTTAGTCGAAACGCTATGTTCCGAACGGGTTGAGTATGCCTTGTTTTAAAATAAAAGGTGCCTGGTTTGCTTTTGAAAGGTTAGGTTTCGACTCAGTTGGCTTTCGACTAGGTCAAATATTTTAAAAGGAAAGGTTTCAAATGGGTTGCACTCTTTTATTTTAAGTAATACTTTCGAAGGGATCGAAACCCCTAGCTGCTGCCTTTCTACCTTTCGAAATCAATGATTTCGGGAGGTATGCTTTATTTTAAAAATTAACCAGTTCTCCAATGCTTTCGAAGGGATAGTTTCGACACCATCACTTCTTTACTTAGGTATAGGTTTTGAAAGGAAGGCTTTCGACTTAGAGGTTTTAAATGACCCATTTTATTCTAATTGAAGTATAACCCAAAGGTTTCAAAAGAGTTGGTTTAAATGGTTTCGAAAGGTGTTTTTCCACATGTTTTAAATTGAACCCAAGTGCTTTCGAAAGGTTTGATGCTTTCGAAAGGCATTTAAAATGGTTTTGAAGGGGTGATTCCCCAAAGGGTTTCGAAGGAGTCGAAAGGTGCTATTTTTTTATGGTTTCGGAAGGGGTGAAATGGAAGGTTTTCTAAAGGCAATGTTTTGAAGTGTTTTAAGATATGATGTCTAAGGTTTTAAAGCTTTCGAAAGGAAGGTTTTCAAAGGTTTCAAGAGGATTTTAAGAATGGTTTCGAAAGGGAGGTTTTGGCCTTTCGGCCTAGATAAATAAAGGGTTTTACCTGGTTTCAAAAGAGATGCTTTCAATGGTTTATAAAGGGATACTTTCAACAGGATCGAAAGGGGTACTTTCAAATGTTTAAAGGTTTTCATCAACAAAGATTTGAGTAAAGTATATATAGCATGGCAAGGTGATTTTGAGAAGAGAACAGAGTATTATATTTTCCTTATTTGAGTTTGGTTTTCAAGATTTTAAATCAATTTGAGAAAGGTTTTCAGGGAAAATTTTGGGAAGATATCCCTAAGTAAAATGAGTCAGATATTTGAATACCAAATGGGACTGGTATAGGGTCGCGCCTTATATATTAGCTATTGGCCCCAGCTAATTTAGTCCAAAATTCTAGTGTGTAAAGCTTTGTCACAAGTAAGACTAAAATTATGATTACACACAGAAGAGAATATATATCTGTATATAGATAGGTTATTGGTGAGCCCGCAAAACCATTAGGATCAGGTGACCCTGGAAGATGTTAAGTTAGGGACAAACCGTCCAGAAGAGAAGTATTTAACAGATAGTTAAGGACAGACCGTCCAGAAAAAGTGTGTATAATAGTTTGTTAGATTATTTTGTTGTATTGTCTGGAAGGCCCGAGTCGGCCAAAGGTTCATAGTCAGCCAAACAAAACTAAAGTGTTTGAACAGATAGTTCTTTTATTACCTGATGTCTATATTTACATAATGATGCTTTACAGTATTTAACCAGTTTTGGTTGTAGGAAAAGATTTGAAAAAGATATGTTTAATAAGAATGTTATTGAGGGGGAAATCTGTTCCGTTATGTGGCATCGTCTCACTTAATATTAATAACTGGGATGCATAGTACTATTCACACCAGGCTTTATGTCCGACTCGAAGTTTATGTTTTCCCCTTAAACTCTCGGGTGCTCAAAAATAATTTGAGTAGGTTGAGGGTTGAGGTTCTTTCAGGTTTTAGTAGGATGACGAATAAAAGTATCGGAGATGAGCAGGAGGCTAACAGATAGCTATTAGGAGTTGCAATTCTTTGTTTTGTAATTTATTTCCACTATGTATGTGTTAAGTCATTTATGACTATATGACTCTGATCATCCAAGAGGGCATTTTCATATGTCTCTCTTGGCATATTTTGTAATAAGTATATTTTATCATTGCCTGGGAAATCTTTTGGGATTATATAATATGAATATGGAACAAGTGTTTTGAAATGTAATGGAAAATTCTGTTTTGAAATCCGTGATTTGTTTCATATTCAAGTTCTTCTGATATTATAGATACCATTAACATAGCCGTATTTAGTCGCCGAACGTTAATACTATAGATGACTGCAGTATCTGTAGCGCTTAGCTTTGGGCCTTTAGATAGGGGATGTTACAACTTGGTATCAGAGCATAGGTTTATGATATATTTTAACTAAAAAATGATTTTTGAAAAAATAATCCTTAGGAATTGAAGTTAAGATTGGGGTATGGGGATAACGCTATAGTAACGTACTTGTATTTGCTATATATAAGTATACTCTTTATCTTTAGCCTTCTATCTTTGTTAGGATATTCTTCTGTATCTCACTAGGCTCGAATACAAATATGGACGGAAGAAGAGGCAGAGTTAATCTAGGAGGAGATAGCACCACCACAAATGGAAATGCCCGACCTAATGTTAGAAGAACTCAAGGTCAGGCTCAGGCTGAGAATGTTGGTGCTAGAGATTGTAACACCCCATATTTTTAGTAACATTATTTAGGATATTTAATTAGTAAATAAAATAAAATAATGTAAGATGATTAATAGATTGAGATTTGAATATAATTAAGGGTAGCCGTGCCTTGTTAATATGTGAATCAAAACGAGATAGCATGAATAAAACATGTTAGGAAATAACTAAGGGGAAAAATAGGAAAAAGGGATTTCCTAATATCCTGAACCCTTAGGGAAAATGAACACATGTAACGACCCGTATTTTTACGGATCGAAAAGTTCGTCAAAATCTGGAATTCTTAGCGTTGTTAGGTCATTTCAGATTTTAGGAAAAATTTTGTTGAAGTCCTAGGTCGTAAACGACCTAAGTGATAAGTCGTGACCGACTTAAGTGGTTTAGGCGACCTAAGGAAGTGTAGTTGGCGAGCTAAGTATTCTGGGGTTAGGTCATAGGGGAGATAGGTCGTGTGATAACTTAGGTCGTGGGGTAGGGTTAGGTCGGCAACGACCTAAGAAATTGGTGAGTGGCGACTTAAGTGATAAGTCATAGGCGACTTAGAGGTATGCAACGACCTAAGAAACTAGGCGAGTTAGCGACCTAAGGAGGATAGGTCGGCAGCGACATAAGGAGCTAAGTGGGTTAACGACCTAGGGAGTTTAAGGTTGTTCGAACGACTTAAGGTGTCATCGTAGTTAGGTCGTGAGCGACCTAGTGTTAAGTTAGGTTGTGAGCGACTTAAGTTTAGAAGTTGGGATAGTTAAGTCGTCTGAACAACTTAGGAGTTAGGTCGGATTACTGTGAATAGTTAGGTCGTTAACCGACCTAAGGCGTGGAGTAGTTAGGTCGTATCCCAGTTTGTTCGCGACTTATGTTAGGTCGCGTGGATGTTTAAGGGATTAGGTCGTAACTCATTGGGTTGAGTTATGTGATAGATCGTTAAGGCGCGTCTTGGTTAAGTCATAGACAGATGATTTAGCTAAGTCGTAGGTCGGCTACCATGATGAGTCGTATCCTCTGTTAAGTCGCGCAATGTGTGGAGTCGTAGACTGGTAGACCCGTTAAGTCGTATCTTGGTTAGGTCGTATAGGCGCGTGTGTTAAGTCGTTACCGACTTAGGGGTTATTTGCTGAGTCGTAGGTCGTAAGGCAGAGGGGGTCTTAAGTCGTAGGTCGGAGACGACCTAATTCCGAGTTACGACTTAAGAAGGCGGCCGAGTTAAGGGTTTTCAGCTATAAATAGGAGGGCTTTGCTCTATTTTTGGGATCCGGATTTCGAAGCGACGAAGTGCTGCCATTTTGAGAGCTCGACTTCTACACTTCTTCACTTCTTTTCTCTACTCTAATCTAGTGATTCCTTCCATCATCAAATCAAAGATCGAAGAGCTTAGATTGAAGATCTACATTCTTCGAAGAGAGATTTCATCGTTTGAAGCGGATTTGTGATAGATCAAGTTTGATCCTTCGCTGTCCAGATCTGAAGCGTGTTGTTTTAGGGTTCTTTAGGTGATTTGGTGAGTGGTGATTATCTCTCACGCGGATCCAAAGGAGTATATCGGATCGTTGGCTTGATTTGGTGTTAAATTAGTGATTTCCATGCATTTTTGTAAACCTAAGTGTAGATCCTTGTAGATCCATTGTTCATGATGATTTGACAACCATTTTACTACATAATTAACCTATGCAAGTTCATTCATCAAGTTGTAGAGATATTCTTCATGTTTCATGCTTGTTAGACTTTCTACTCTTTATTTACGAAATTGCCATTATTGTTAATATTGTCTATTTTGATCATATTTGAATGCTTGTTTACTTGGATTAATGTTTGACTTGATTGATTGCTATGAACTAGATGATTGATGATTTGATTTAGACAAGTTGGTCGAAGATGATTCAAAAGCTAAGGGAAAGGCTCTTGAATTGGAAAAGCTGCTCGTGGCATATGTAGCGGATGATGAAGCTCATATGGATAGATTCGATGATGATGTTGAAATGAGACTTTGCTATGATGATGATGAGGCGAAGTATGATATGAGATAGCCTTAGTCTAATCCAGACGGGATCATTCCAAGCATGTTGATAACTCGGTGAAATGGTTTGAGTTGAGGATAATGGTTTGCTCGAGAGGCGCTTGAGCTAGTATGGAAATAGTCGTCGAGGAGGATGACTAGGAGGCTGAGTTATCATCGTTGTTGAAGGTTCTAGCATGCTCAGAGCAAGAGTACGTTGGGCAGATTCGATAGTCCCTAAAGGCTACTGATTTGGGTAGTCAAGTACTCTGGGCAGATTCGATAGTCCTAGGCACGGGTCACGATGACGTGCGGAGTTATGTCTAGAACCGGGGTTTCCATTAGCCCTTGACGGACGGATGAAAGAATGAGCCGGTCATTCAATTAACGATGATATCAAAGCAATGTTAACAGTGATAGCCAGAGTCATGGATGTTTGGTTGTATCGTCATTCGGTCTCAAGAGCGGTAGTTTCTGGGTGCTTATCAGATCTTGGTTTAGGCCTTGGGGGTTTGTACTTGGAAGACATCGCTCTTGACTTGAGTGATAATTGCTTTACTTTAAATTGTATGCTTCGCTATGCTTGCTTGTACTTAGTGTGTGTCTGGGGGCTATCACTGTAGAAAGAGGTGGAGTGGGAGGGTTGTATTCCTATTCCTTTTCCTTTATGTTCTTTTGGTATGTTGTTAGTTAATTTACTGCTCACTAAGACTGTTGTCTGACTCAAGGCTTTATGTTTTAACTCTTATTGCCTTGGGTTGTTCGTCCATTTTGGGACGGGCAGACTAGGTAGCAGGTGACAGGTGCTGTTCTTGCTTTCCACGTTGCTGATGACGAAGACGAGTTGGAGTATTGCATATTATCTGCTTACTATATGTACTGGGTGTTCCGCTGTTTGTATATTCTCTGAGTGTTGTAGTGAGGCTTGATGTATTGACTGTTCAGATGCTTGTATTCAACTATTATGAAGTTTTATATGATGAGATTCTATTCTGTGAAGCTTCACTACATATATATATTCTATTGTATTTTGTCCATGCGCTGTGAGTAATACGATAGATTCTGTTATTTTGATCTACCTTGGCAATCGTCCATGGTCGCCTGGCACACTTTACAGCGCACTATCTCTAGATTCGGTGCAGGGGTCATGGGCGGTCGTCACATTTGATATCAGAGCTTTGGTTAATCGATTTTACCCAACGCTCGTTGACGTAACTACGTATGAGAGACGTAATTGTATTTTGATGGATGATTATTATATATAATATAGTAACTTAGTTGAGTTTGAGTCCTTTATGCAGTTGTTTCTCTAGATGTGTTAATCATTCCTTTTTATAGATATTGAGAATAAGTCGAAGAGGGAGACCAGCTGCTAGGGAAGGCCGTGCTATTGAAGGGGCTGCTGATTATGCTGCTATGTTCGAAGCTATGATGACTTCAATCATGAGAAGGATGCCAGCTCCGGGGCCATCGGTGGATGTTGGAGTTCAAGTTCAGACTCCAAAAAAGGTGGATTTCGCTAAGTTGTGTAAGGACTATACTGCTCTTGGAGGAAAGGTTTTCTTTGGGACAGAACCAACCATTGAAGTACAGAGATGGATAGATGCTTGTAGAAGGATCTTTGGTGATTTGGGAATCGATGATGCAACTAAGAGGAAGCTTGCATCAAGGCAGCTTCAGGGAAGAGCTTTTGATTGGTGGAACTCTATCACTATCGATACTCCGGAAGAAGAGATTACTTGGGAGCAATTCCAAGCCAGACTTGAAGCTAAGTTCATTTCTACAGCTCAGAAGTCTGTTCTGTTCAAGAAGTTTGTGGAGCTCAAGCAAGGAGGAAGACCAGTTCTTGAGTATGTTTCTGAGTTTGAAGCTTTGTCCAAGTATGCCCGGTCGTATATTGAATCTGCCTATCAGAAGAATGAGAAGTTTGTGACAGGCTTGGATAGTTATCTTGGGAGGCAGTTGGTGGATCATTTGGACGATTCATTTGAGAAGCTTGTGGAGAAAGCTCTCAGGCATGAGAGTCTGTTTCCTAAGGAAGGATCTGTTGTTGCTGTGACCAAAGAAGAGTCTAAACTCTAGCAGGGTGGAAACAAGAAGAGGAAGCAGCAGCAGCAGAAGGGTAAGGATGGCCAGAAGAAGCCAAAGGGCGAAGTGACTTGCTTCAATTGTCAGCAGAAGGGCCATTTCTCCAGAGATTGCAAGAATCCGAATGTACCAATGAAGTGTCACAACTGTGACAAGCCGGGGCATATCAGGAAGAATTGTCCAGAACCACGGAGGGACAAGCAGATTGTGCAAGCTTATGCTTTGGGAGCTGTTCCGTCGTCTTCAAAAGCTCCTACCGCTGAAGAGAAAGGAAAGAGTGTGGTTGTTCAAGGTACTCTTTTCCTATGTGGTGTTCCAGTTAGAGTTCTGTTTGATACTGGGGCGTCGCATTCTTTTGTTTGCAATGAACTTGTAGGCCGGTTGGGTTTAGAACCGGATGTTGTTGATAGGCCATTGGTTGTGACTAATCCAGTTGGGGGTTCGTCTTGTTTGTGTATGTTATGTCGTGGTCTAATTGTATCGAGTCATGATTGCTCTTTTGTTTGTGATTGCTTTGTTCTGAACTTTGCGGGGTTCGGAATTATTTTGGATATGGACTGGCTTAGGAAGTATGCGACAAAGGTTGATTGTGAGAGGTTGGAGGTGACAGTCGAGAATGTGGAAGGGCGAAGGATTGTGATACGATGTAAGCATGAAGAAGGCGTCTTCATGAGCTTCATGTATTCGCTGGTTGTTCCACGGGATGGACTGTCATCGTTGCCAATCGTTAATGGATTTGAGGATGTCTTTGACGAAGTCAAAGGGTTACCGCCGCATAGAGAGATCGAGTTTCGTATAGATCTAGTTGAAGGAGCCAGACCTGTTGTGATGCCTCTTAGGCGGATGGCGCCTAGGGAACAGCAAGAGTTGAGGGTGCATGTTGATGATCTTTTACAGAAAGGATTCATTCGGCGTAGTGTGTCCGAATGGGGTGCACTAGTTTTGTTTGTAACCAAAGCGGATGGATCGCTGAGGTTGTGTGTGGATTATCGTGAGCTGAATAAGGTGACTAAGAAGAACAAGTATCCATTGCCGAGAATAGATGACTTGTTTGATCAGCTTCACGAGGCTAAGGTGTTTTCTCAGATGGATTTGGCAACAGGATTTCACCAGTTGAGAGTTGCTAAGGATAGTGTGCCGAAGACAGCTTTTAGGACACCATCTGGTTTCTTTGAGTGGCTGGTAATGCCGTTTGGATTGACTAACGCGCCAGCATATTTTGTGGATCTTATGAATAGAGTGTTCAGAGATCAGTTGAACAAGTTCGTACTTGTGTTCGTGGATGATATTCTGATTTATTCCAGAACTGAAGAAGAGCACAAGACGCACTTGCAGATTGTTTTGGAAATCTTGCGGAAACATCAGCTGAAGGCTAAGTTTTCGAAGTGTCACTTCTGGAAGAGTGAAGTGAGGTTCTTAGGCCATGTTATCTCTGGAAATGGAATAGCGGTTGATCCCGCTAAGGTGGCAGCAATCCAGGATTGGGTTAGACCTAAGAATGCATCTGATGTGAGAAGTTTTCTTGGATTAGCAGGATACTATCGACGGTTTATCAAAGACTTCTCTAAGGTGGCTGCACCGTTAACAGGATTAACGAAAAAGAACCAAGTGTTCAGATGGGAAGATAAGTGTGAGCAAGCTTTCAGAATCCTGAAAGAGCGATTGACAAGTGCTCCTGTTTTGACTATTCCAAGTGGGAATGATGAGATGGTGGTTTACACCGATGCATGTGGTACTGGACTTGGAGCAGTGCTAATGTAGAGGGATAAGGTTGTTGCGTATGCAAGTCGACAACTGAAGCCACATGAAAGGAATTACCCGACTCATGATTTGGAATTAGCGGCGATTGTTTTTGCTCTGAAGATGTGGAGACATTATCTATTGGGAGTTCGGTTTGAGTTGTTTACAGATCATAAGTCGTTGAAGTATCTTTTCTCCCAAAAGGATTTGAATCTTCGGCAGCAACGTTGGCTAGAGTTTTTGGCATCATATGATTTTGGTATAGCTTATACTCCGGGAAAAGGTAACGCAGTGGCAGATGCGTTAAGTCGAAGACATGCGGGATTGGGAACCATGTTTTCAGAATGGAAGAGTCTCGAGTATTTAGCTGGATTTGACTTCAGGCCTAGATGTGAATTGGAACCTGAGATGTTGGCAAACTTATCGATAAGACCGACTCTTGTGGAAAGGATTGGCAAGAGTCAAAAGCAAGACGGTAAGCTTGTCAAGATTATCCGTGATTTGGATTCTGGATTGGATCCAGAAAAGGATAAAGGATTCGAGATCGATCGAGAGGGTTGGCTTCGGAAGCAAGGACGACTAGTTGTTCCTGATATAGATGAATTGAGGAGTGAAGTTCTGAAGGAAAGTCATCACTCGAAGTTGACAATTCATCCAGGTGGAAATAAGATGTATCAGGATATGAAGAGAACTTATTACTGGGAAGGTATGAAGAAGGATGTTGGAAATTTTATTTCCAAGTGTATGAACTGCCAGTTGGTAAAAGCCGAACAGAAGAAGCCAAGTGGATTGCTTCAGCCATTAGAAGTTCCTACATGGAAGTGGGAGCAAGTATCGATGGATTTTATTGATGGGCTACCTAGAACAAGGACGGGGAATGAAGGGATTTGGGTCATTGTAGATCGTTTGACTAAGAGTGCAAGATTCATTCCTGTTCGATCGACTAGGACTGCATCAAAGTTGGCTGAGTTGTATGTTAAGTGGATAGTTTGATTTCATGGTATTCCGAAGGGTATAGTGAGCGATCGAGACCCATTGTTCACTAGTGGATTTTAGAAGAGTTTTCAGGAAGTTTTGGGAACCGAGTTGTGTTTGAGCACAGCTTATCATCCTCAAACAGATGGTCAGACCGAGAGAGTCAACCGAGTTGTGGAAGATCTCCTCAGAGCTTGTGTTTTGGATTTCGGAGGATCATGGGAAGATCACCTTCATTTGGTGGAATTTTCATATAACAACAGTTACCAGTCAAGCATTGGTATGGCACCGTATGAGGCATTGTATGGAAGACCGTGTAACTCTCCGGCATGTTGGTTAGAGGCCGGAGAAAAGCTGATGCTTGGGCCAGAGATGATTCGACAGACTACGGAGTGCATAGAGATCATTCGGCAACGAATGAAGGCAGCCCAAGACCGTCAGAAAAGTTATGCCGATAAGCGTCGTAAGGATTTGGAGTTCGACGTAGGTGATTTGGTTTTTGTGAAGATTTCTCCACTAAAGAATGTTATTCGATTCGGGAAGAAAGGAAAATTGACTCCGAGATTTGTTGGACCATTCCCGATTATCGAGCGAATTGGAAAGCTCGCCTACAGATTGGAGTTACCAGAGAAGATGTCGGGTGTGCACAATGTTTTTCATGTATCGTATCTACGGAAGTATGTGCACGACTCGAATACAGTAGTTTCTGCAGATAGCTATGAAGATTTCGAAGTTGATCTAGTCGATAGAAGACCTCGTAAGCCGCTTCGTGTTGTGGAAACTGACATGAAACAGCTTAGGAGGAAGATAGTTAAGTTGCTCAAGATACAATGGAGTGATGATGATAACGACTGTACGTGGGAGGTGGAAGAGAGGGTGAAGGCAGCTCATCCTGAACTCTTCGAGGTATGGCCCTAAGGTGTCGTGTCATCTAACGAAATTGTAACTTGTTCTAGTTTTAGAATTCTGCATGCTAAGCTAGAATTGGATGCATGGTTTGTTGATTGCTATGGATGATAGGCGTGCAGAATAGTTTTGATTGCTTTGTTTGTTTGGAATTTCGGGGGCGAAATTCCTAAGGGAAGAGAATGTAACGACCCGTATTTTTACGGATCGAAAAGTTCGTCAAAATCTGGAATTCTTAGCGTTGTTAGGTCATTTCAGATTTTAGGCAAAATTTTGTTGAAGTCCTAGGTCGTAAACGACCTAAGTGATAAGTCGTGACCGACTTAAGTGGTTTAGGCGACCTAAGGAAGTGTAGTTGGCGACCTAAGTATTCTGGGGTTAGGTCGTAGGGGAGATAGGTCGTGTGATAACTTAGGTCGTGGGGTAGGGTTAGGTCGGCAACGACCTAAGAAATTGGTGAGTGGCGACTTAAGTGATAAGTCGTAGGCGACTTAGAGGTATGCAACGACCTAAGAAACTAGGCGAGTTAGCGACCTAAGGAGGATAGGTCGGCAGCGACATAAGGAGCTAAGTGGGTTAACGACCTAGGGAGTTTAAGGTTGTTCGAACGACTTAAGGTGTCATCGTAGTTAGGTCGTGAGCGACCTAGTGTTCAGTTAGGTTGTGAGCGACTTAAGTTTAGAAGTTGGGATAGTTAAGTCATCTGAACGACTTAGGAGTTAGGTCGGATTACTGTGAATAGTTAGGTCGTTAATCGACCTAAGGCGTGGAGTAGTTAGGTCGTATCCCAGTTTGTTCGCGACTTATGTTAGGTCGCGTGGATGTTTAAGGGATTAGGTCGTAACTCGTTGGGTTGAGTTATGTGATAGGTCGTTAAGGCGCATCTTGGTTAAGTCATAGACAGATGATTTAGCTAAGTCGTAGGTCGGCTACCATGATGAGTCGTATCCTCTGTTAAGTCGCGCAATGTGTGGAGTCGTAGACTGGTAGACCTGTTAAGTCGTATCTTGGTTAGGTCGTATAGGCGCGTGTGTTAAGTCGTTACCAACTTAGGGGTTAGTTGTTGAGTCGTAGGTCGTAAGGCAGAGGGGGGTCTTAAGTCGTAGGTCGGAGACGACCTAATTCCGAGTTACGACTTAAGAAGGCGGCCGAGTTAAGGGTTTTCAGCTATAAATAGGAGGGCTTTGCTCTATTTTTGGGATCCGGATTTCGAAGCGACAAAGTGCTGCCATTTTGAGAGCTCGACTTCTACACTTCTTTACTTCTTTTCTCTACTCTAATCTAGTGATTCCTTCCATCATCAAATCGAAGATCGAAGAGCTTAGATTGAAGATCTACATTCTTCGAAGAGAGATTTCATCGTTTGAAGCGGATTTGTGATAGATCAAGTTTGATCCTTCGCTGTCCAGATCTGAAGCGTGTTGTTTTAGGGTTGTTTAGGTGATTTGGTGAGTGGTGATTATCTCTCACACGGATCCAAAAGAGTATATCGGATCGTTGGCTTGATTTGGTGTTAAATTAGTGATTTCCATGCATTTTTGTAAACCTAAGTGTAGATCCTTATAGATCCATTGTTCATGATGATTTGACAACCATTTTACTACATAATTAACCTATGCAAGTTCATTCATCAAGTTGTAGAGATATTCTTCATGTTTCATGCTTGTTAGACTTTCTACTCTTTATTTATGAAATTGCCATTATTGTTAATATTGTCTATTTTGATCATATTTGAATGCTTGTTTACTTGGATTAATGTTTGACTTGATTGATTGCTATGAATTAGATGATTGATGATTTGATTTAGACAAGTTGGTCGAAGATGATTCAAAAGCTAAGGGAAAGGCTCTTGAATTGGAAAAGCTGCTCGTGGCATATGTAGCAGATGATGAAGCTCATATGGATAGATTCGATGATGATGTTGAAATGAGACTTTGCTATGATGATGATGAGGCGAAGTATGATATGAGATAGCCTTGGTCTAATCCAGACGGGATCATTCCAAGCATGTTGATAACTCGGTGAAATGGTTCGAGTTGAGGATAATGGTTTGCTCGAGAGGCGCTTGAGCTAGTATGGAAATAGTCGTCGAGGAGGATGACTAGGAGGCTGAGTTATCATCGTTGTTGAAGGTTCTAGCATGCTCAGAGAAAGAGTACGTTGGGCAGATTCGATAGTCCCTAAAGGCTACTGAATTGGGTAGTCAAGTACTCTGGGCAGATTCGATAGTCCTAGGCACGGGTCACGATGACGTGCGGAGTTATGTCTAGAACCGGGGTTTCCATTAGCCCTTGACGGACGGATGAAAGAATGAGCCGGTTATTCAATTAACGATGATATCAAAGCAATGTTAACAGTGATAGCCAGAGCCATGGATGTTTGGTTGTATCGTCATTCGGTCTCAAGAGCGGTAGTTTCTAGGTGCTTATCTGATCTTGGTTTAGGCCTTGGGGGTTTGTACTTGGAAGACATCGCTCTTGACTCGAGTGATAATTGCTTTACTTTAAATTGTATGCTTCGCTATGCTTGCTTGTACTTAGAGTGTGTCTGGGGGCTATCACTGTAGAAAGAGGTGGAGTGGGAGGGTTGTATTCCTATTCCTTTTCCTTTATGTTCTTTTGGTATGTTGTTAGTTAATTTACTGCTCACTAAGGCTGTTGTCTGACTCAAGGCTTTATGTTTTAACTCTTATTGCCTTGGGCTGTTCGTCCATTTTGGGACGGGCAGACTAGGTAGCAGGTGACAGGTGCTGTTCTTGCTTTCCACGTTGCTGATGATGAAGACGAGCTGGAGTATTGCATATTATCTGCTTACTATATGTACTGGATGTTCCGCTGTTTGTATATTCTATGAGTGTTGTAGTGAGGCTTGATGTATTGACTGTTCAGATGCTTGTATTCAACTATTATGAAGTTTTATATGATGAGATTCTATTCTGTGAAGCTTCACTACATATATATATTCTATTGTATTTTGTCCATGCGCTGTGAGTAATACGATAGATTCTGTTATTTTGATCTACCTTGGCAATCGTCCATGGTCGCCTGGCACACTTTACAGCGCACTATCTCTAGATTCGGTGCAGGGGTCATGGGCGGTCGTCACAACACACCTTCATTTCATTTTATCACAAACGAAAACATCAAAACTAAGGCCGGCCCCCATTAGCAAAAGAGAAGAAGTGAAAGCTAAATTTTTCAAGAGGAAAATCAAATCAACTTAATCAAGATCAAATCTCACATCTTTAATCACAAAGCTAAGGTGAATAATTATTACATCTCATTTTTCTTATGTTTTCGGTTTTAATGATGTTATGAAATATTTTTGCATAATAATGTCATGTTTTGAATGATTAGAAGTTTATATATGTTTGTTGATGATTTATGCATATTTATATTAGTTTTTATGGTGTGTTTGATATGAAAAACCCTATTAAACACAATATACGTTCTTTATTATGCAACGGATAGAGAGAGTACTCAGTGTAGTCAAGAAACATTTTTCGATTATAGCAAGTGGAACCGAGGTGGTTTACAATTTTATGATACAAAAACTAATTGTGTCGGCTTGTTGTATTCTTCGTAATTTTTTGATGGGAACTAATCTAGATGAAAACCTCATTACAGAAGTTGACGCTGAAATGTCAAGAGAACCTATAGGATACACTAACGATGGTTGCAATTTTGATACTACTAAAGATGCAAGAAAAGGAGATTGTGTTAGAAATACAATATCAAATGCAATGTGGGATGCTCATGAACAAACTAGAAATAAATAAAAAATATCATATATTTTTCTACAAATATGAATAAAAGTAATATGCATGTTTTTTCCCTTAACCCATATGTATTTCTTCTTCTTTGACATTAAGAAATAAGCTGGATATAAGCTATTGCATTTTATTATATTATGTTAAAGCAGTGAATATGATTATTTTCATGTTTCTATATTTTTTGTCAAATAATGTATCCTTAAAGAGAAACCATGTCCCCAAAAATGAAGAAAGAGCCACGTTTGCGATGGACTCAAACAATGGATGATGTACTTATTGATGCATATTTGCATGAGCATGTTCAAGGCAATAGAGTAGGAGGCTCTTTCACATCACAAACACATTGACAGATTTTAGAAATAATGAAACTAGTGTTCCCTAACATAGGATGGGAAGAATAGAGGATTCAAAACCATATGAAAAACATTAAAAAGTCTTGGTCAATTTGTCAATTCAAAGATGGACTGAATGGTTTTGCCTTTGATCAAACTACATCCACATGGAATGTTGAACCTGAAGTTTGGGAGAAACTTATCGAGGTATGCATGTTTTTTAATACTTATATAGAACCTAAAATTTTCTTTGTATTGGAGATTATAAGTATTTTTCTAAGATTCTATCATAGGAATCATCTTAAGGGAGTTAGTGAGAGAAATAAGAAGCTTCATCTTGTATTTCTTAGTTTACTCATATCGTTGGCGTCAAAAATAGCCACCAACACCTAGTTATATGAATGCATCAATATCCAGTCACAGATCTCAGATAATATAATGTAGAGAATACATATTGAAGAATAATGAAATTAAAACAAAAGCCAGTAAAGAGAGACACAGATTTATAGTGGTTCAACTAACTCTGGCCTACGTCCACTCCAAAGATTTTCCTTTTATTTGTTTATGCTGCTGTTACAATTACAAATCCGTGAAATACCAAAATAAAAATGTCACGGTATAGCCTAGGTAGAAGATAGAATGAAGCAGACAGAAGATCCCTTTGTTGATGCCATGTTTGATGTATTTATAGGGGAAGATGGTAAAATATCTCCCTGAAAATTCGGTAGAAGGATCTTCAGAACCAAGGGGCCCACAGGAGTGATCGCATGGTCCAAATCCCAAGAAATAGGGATCGTGGCCAATCCCTTTTATTGGTGATTTTGGGAGTACGATCCCTATAGGAGATTCTCCATATTGTATTATTCTTAGCCTCCATGTTTCATGCTAATTGGATTAGTAGAACTTGAGTTATTGATCAATCTTTGTTGTAATATGTTGCAATAGCCGATTATAGCCGATCTCTATGGAGGAAAGAGGGCCGATCCCTCCAACTTACTCTATTTGATGTGTGATCCCCAAGGTAGACTCCTTAGGGTCGCTTTTTCTTATTCCTAAAGTTTCACTTCAATCCGTCTTGTGGTTGTTGAGTTATAGAGCGATCATAATTGAGTTGTATTGTACGCATCATGTTTAATCCGATCCCTTTACTCTGATCCCTCTATTCCGATTCCTTTCTGTAGAGTAAATATTCTGATTCGATCCCTTTCCTTAGGGGTGCTAGTTCCATACTTAGCCATTTTTTAAGTGTTGTCCATTTGAATCCATCCAACTATCGTCCATAGTTCCAAATATAGTCGATCTCCAATCTTAGTAACCGTCTCTTTGTGCTTTCTATTTTGATAATCGCGAAATATGTTGGGTTAAATCTGCATGTGTACTGCCTTGCTAAAAGGCGAGTTAACACTTTGCCTCCCAAAGCATGCCTTGCTATAGGAATGTGTGTTTTGAATTGCAATAAATCCAAAATCCAAAGTCCACAGTCCATCGATAGCCATATTATCCAATCCGAATCCAAACTGTTGCCCATCCAAATCCACGATCTCTCTAGATCATTAGTGAAACCCATGACCATTCCGAGTCAATATCCAATTTAAAATCCATGATTTCTTTAGATCGTTTTATCCAAATTTGTATCCATCCGAAGCCAGATCCATTGCCGTTCAAGGCTGATATCCAAATCCATGACCTCTCCGGGTCGTTAGAGAAATCCGAGACTGCTCCAGGCCCATATCCAAGTCCGCAACTGCTCCGGCTCAATGTCCAAATTCATAGTTGTTCGAAGCTAATATCCAAATCCATGACCTCTTCGGGTCCTTGCCTAGCATAATCCATACTCGACGTCCAAGTAAGCCGATCCTGTCGCTCTCCAACAAAGTGGCGTTATTTCCTATACTCCGGTTCAGTGTTCCTGAGCACTAAGTAATGTCTTGGCCTAAGTTCTAGGCTGACCGCAGTCTCTCCAGACCCTTGTCAAGCATAATCCATACTCGACATCCAAGTAAGCTGATCCTGTCGCTCTCCGCAAAGCGACCTACTCCTTACCTGGCATAATCCATACTTAACGTCCCATTGGGTTTTATTCTCCGGCCTTGACTCTTCGGTCGAGGACTTAATCCATGTATGAGTCCATTCTATCGCTCTCCGATAGAGGGACTCACACTTTGCAGTTACCGCCGCATCACTCCGATCGGGACATTAATCGCGTCTTGTTTTAGTTATCACAGTAATGCGAATCATAAATAACATAATAACTTAGAGTTCATACATCAAAAAATCCAAAAAACTAAAAAGGCCAAAGGGTGCCTCTCCGGGCAAGATGATTCATCACCATCCCAAAGCATGCATAGGGACCCTCCTCGATCCCGTACATGTTTAAGTGACTTAGCCATCTTATTATAGATTTTATTATTTTTATTATGGCCGAAGTCCAAGTCCTGAACTCGGCCATTACCATCACGATAAGTTGATGAGGATCCGTGACCTCGATCTAGGGCCATTTCTGTTTTCATTCGATGCAGACTGTAGGTGCTCCTCTTCAACTACCATTGTCAGATTCCTCACATACTGCGACAGTCTGCCATTCCTGACATGCTCCTCAATCATATCCTTTAAATGTCTGCATTCATCCGTGGTATGTTCATTCAATTCGTGGAATAGGCAGTACTTTCCAGACATATGCTTCCGCTTCGTGGGATCCCTCCTTGCTGTTTTCTGATAGGAAAGTTGGCCCATAGTGTCTAGATAAATCCGTTCTTCTGCCAAATCCGAGTTGGAGGAGAACTTTGGCTCCTGCTCTTTCCATCGCCTTTTCGACCCATCATATCCATCATCCAGTTTCCGTTTGCCTTTATAATTCTTGTTTGCATCTCCTAATGATCATCCGCTTTGCACAGCGTTCACCTCCGGTTTGTCGGCCTGAGTGCCTTTCTACCGCAGGAACCTTTTTGCTTCATGATAAAACTCCCCGAGATCCTTAAGTGGATCCTGGGACAATGAATCCTTAAAATCCATGCCATTGGCAATTCCTAGTACAGCTGCCATTAAAACCATGGATGGATCTGGCCGATTCACTGGTGCCATCGTGGAATTAAATCATGTTAAAAAATTCTTTAGAGACTCTTCGACCCTCTATTTTAGTGTGGCCAGACTCATCACATTTTTAGGTCTCGAGGTGTGAACTCTGAACTGCCTCATAAATCTTTCGACCAATTCCATCCATGTGCCAATAGAACGGCTCTCCAACTGCTTGAACCACAGTGCAGCTATATCCATTAAATACAAGGGTACGCATTGTGCCATGGCTTCCTACGATGCCCCCAATACTTCCATGTGTCATATATATCTCATCATATGCATAGTTGGGTCTAACTTTCCATCATATACTCCAGCGTTGGTAGTTCAAAATCCGACGGATTCCTAGCATTCCTGATATTAGGAGTGAATGGAATTCTATTTACATCCTCTAAATCCCTGTTCATCAATCCTCCACGTATAGCTCGCATGATTATCTTTACAAACCCGTCATTGTCATCCAACGGCAGTCTCCTATCATCATTTTCAAAATGCCGCTGAATCCACGTGGGAATTCTGGAACATATTCCTTTGCACGTGCATCCGAATTCCAATTTGCACCAAACTCCATAGGATCGATCGCAGATGCTTCAGCATTGCGATCGACCAGACTCGAGGGCATGCCCTCAAGCCTTTGGGGATCGGGGCATATCCTTCTAAAGGGATCGGGGCTGATCCCTCTAAGATGATCGGGGACTGCCCTCGGCTGCTTTATGCCATTCCTTTGTCCAATAGCTCCATCTCCATGTTTCAGGTTCTGATTTCCAATAATTTATGTTGCTTCAACTCCTTGATCTAAGTTGTCATTAGCTCCTACCACTCTATTCCCTTGGTTCTACGCTCCAGCTTGTCCAATCTTTCGGAGTAGATTCTACACCATCTTCTCCTGTGTTTTCAGCATCCTTTCCTATACAGCATCCATAATCTTTTCCATTTCATCCCTGGTGATGTAGATAGATGCATGATTAGCTCTAACCCCTGAGGAAGCTTCTTGACTTCCTCCATGATGGCTCATTTTCGGTAGTACTATCCTTGTTGATTGTCTCACCATTACTCCAAATCTAAGCTGTAGATCTTTTCCAAACTCAGTATCCGAATTCCAAATCGACGGGGGCTAGCTCTCTCAATGAAAGCAACAAAATGTTGACGTCAAAAATGGTCACCAACACCCAGTTATGTGAAAGCACCAATATTCAATCATAGATCTCTGATAATATAATGTAGAAAATATAAATTGAAGAATAATAAAATTAAAACAGAAAGCAAGTAAAGAGAAACACAGATTTATAGTAGTTCGGCTAACTACGGTCTACGTCCGCTCCAAAGATTTCCTTTTATTCGTTTATGCTGCTTTTACAGTTACAAATCCGTGAAATCCTAGAATAAAAATGACAGAGTATAGCCTAAATAGAAGATAGAATGAAGCAGAAAGAAGATCCCTTTGTTGATGCCATGCTTGTTGTATTTATAGGAGAAGACGGTGAAATATCTCCTTGAAAATTCGATAAAAGGAACTCCAGAACCATAGAGGCCCACAGGAGGGATCGCATAGTCCAAATCCCAAGAAATAGGGATTGGGGACGATACCTATTATTGGTGATTTTGGGGGTACGATCCTTATGGAAGCTTCTCCGTGTTGTATTATGCTTAGCCTCCAAGTTTCATGCCAATTGGATTTGTATAACTTGATTTATTGATCGATCTTTGTTGCAATATGTTGCGAAAGCTGATTATAGCAATCCCTATGGAGGGAAGAGAGCTGATCCCTCCAACTTGCTCTATTTGATGCACGATCCCTAGGGTAGACTTCCTAGGGTTGCTTTTTCTTGTTTCCAAAGTTTCACTTCAATCTGCATTGTGGTTGTTGAATTATGAAGCGATCGTCATTGAGTTGTGGTTTGTGCATCCTGTTTAATCTGATCACTTTACTATGATCCCTTTGCTCCGATTCTTTTTTGAGAGTGAATATTCCAATCAGATCCCACTCCTAGGGGGAGTGCTAGTTCATACTTAGCTATTTTTTGAGTATTGTTCATCCGAACCCATCCAACTATCGTTCATAGTTCCAAATATAATCGATCTCCAATCCTGGTAACCATCTCTTTGGGTTTTCTGCCTTAATGATCATGAAGTCGGCTGGGGTTAAATCCGCCTGTGTACTGCCTTGCCAAAAGGTGGTTTAACACATACTAAAGGCATCAAAATTTTTTGTAGCCCAATCCAAATGCCGCTGAATGGAAAAACAAACCGATGTACAATTATGAGAAGCTATGTGAGCTCTTTGGAAAAGACAGAGCAAATGGAAATGAAAACGATACTCCTGGAGAAAAAAGGATCATGTCTCAACAAAATACAATGAGCACTATCAATGAAATTGATGAGATGGTGGCATATAATGAAGCCACATTGAATACTGTAAATATCAAAGATAAAAATGACTTAGTTCGTAGTTGTTCTCAACTGGAATTTGGCAGTTGTAAAAAAACGCAAAAAGCATGGTATTAATAAAGATATGTACTAAAGGAACTTGTAGATGTGATGGTCCAGTCGCAATCAAGGACGATGAATTGATGCAGAATTTAGTTGAGATTGGGATTAAAGGAGATGCTGAGTTACTTGCTGCTCACTTGTTTCTACTTGAAAGCCCTGCAAAACTACGGACATTGATGTCATTTCCCTTGTATCACCACCGCAAAAGGATTTTAATTTTGATGCTTCAAAATTCATCTAAATAGAGGGAGTGACAGTGCATAATTAATTTTCACTCTCGAATACTAATTTCTACTAGTCCAAAGTCGATTAAATTAGGTACCCATGACCTGACCTGTGTAAGGATAGTTTATCTCTGAAAATTTGTATGGTTCCACAAGTGCTTAAGCCATGGGATGATTTAGGTTTTGTGATGTTTATGAAATTTGATGTTCAGTTTGAGAACACTGTTCGTCTTTTAATCAAGGTGTGCAAGGATCCTCTATATAGGGCATTGTTCATTGTTGTTAAGTGTTGCATTTATCATTTTGTTTTGTGTATTGGGAGAAATATATAATATTAATCTGCAAATTCTTACATATAGGAATCTTGTGAAACTAAACACAACAAAGGGGAACTGCAAATCGTGTATAGTACTCTGCATTGGAGATGAAAGATCTGATTAGCATGTGAACTTAAGTTTGAAATAATAGAGACATGAACAGCAGCTTGTGCAACTAGCAGGTAGGAAATCAAATGTAAACGATGCATGCAGGCAAACTAGGAAATAAAGTTTGTGCAATTTAGAACTCAGTTTGCACTGATTGCAAACAATCGTGTTATTGTTATGTTTGAGTTAATCAGATAATTTAGGAATATTGTTGTGTTAGAGTTGATCAGGTGTTAATTTTTTCTTGTAAGTATGTGTGCCACTAACATGCCAATTGTTTTAATTATAATAGGATATATGCGCACACATGCTATATTTTAGTATGCATTTGTTTGATTTCTTTTATATTCTTCTATGTTTAAAATAAAAAACAAAGGAAATAGAAATAATCGAAGGGGATTTTACATGATAAAGACTAAAGTAGTGATAATAAAACTAAAGGTGGTAAGTTGGATTGTAATCCAAATTTTTAATAGTCTAATTTTTACTATGTTCAATAGTTTCATGCATGCGAAGGAAACAACAACATGTGAAGGCAGCATATTAAATAGTGGAAATTAGGGAGGCATCCCTATCATACTTTCATATTGTAAAGCGGGTCCCTGTCAAAGTTTCATTGTAAAGCGGGTCCCTGTTTTTTGGAAACGAAGAAAAATTATTGCTGAAATGTCAGCAACTTTTATAAATAAGTGCTGATATTTCAGCAACTATCTGTATCAAAGTTTTATTGTAAAAACAAAGAAAAATTATTGCTGAAATGTTAGTAACTTTTATAAATAAGTGCTGATATTTCAGCAACTATCCGTGTCAAAGTTTTATTGTAAAAACAAAGAAAAATTATTGCTGAAATGTCAGCAACTTTTATAAATAAGTGCTGATATTTCAGCAACTTTCATAAACTGTGTTCACAGTGTATATAAATGTTGCTGAAATATCAGCAACTTTTATAAATAAGTGTTGATATTTCAGCAACTTTCATACACTATGTTCAAAGTGTACATAAATATTGCGGAAATGTCAGCAACTTTTATGAAATGTTGCATCATGCTCTGCAATAATCGTGAATAAAAAACAGGGACCTAATTTACACTGAAATTTAGTGAAGGACTTTTCGTGAATTTTGAAACTTAATAAGGACCTGTGCCAAAAGTACCCTATTAAATAAACAAAGCTGGCAACATGAACCATTGCATGAACCTGAAGGAAACAACAACAACATAACAGAGAATGAAATGGATTAGAAACTAGATACAAAGGATATATATATAATATTACTTTTATGAAGAACACTTAAAACCGATATGTTAAACTCTCAAGCATGTATTGATCGATTCTAACAACACTTCATTTAAACCAATCAAAACCGTTACAATCATTAGCGGTCAAAATTGATATATTCAAAACCTATCATAACCATTACTATAAAACTTCTAAGCCAAGCCTAAACGTTTATTTGTTAAACATCCTTCAGATTTATATAAAAAATACTTTTCGGACATTTATTAAATAAACACTCAAGCCTTAAATGTTTATTTATTAAACAATCATCAAATTTATACAAATAAATGGCCAGTTAGTATGTACTTTTTGTTTATGGATCATAATTTTATAATGCATTAATCATTGGTGCGCCCAGTGTAACCAATTTAGCAATAACAATAAGTAAAACAAATTGAATATAACTTCATTTTCCTATTTGTTGTTTTAAATGTAAAACGGTCTCTATCTATAATTTTTTGTAAATTAAGTCTCTACTCCTTTGATATTACACCCACAAATACCATAATCCACCAACTAATTTAATTACCATCTTTAATTCATGATAACTTTTTGTTGATTAAGCAATTTTAAGAATTATTTTCATCATTAACTCACAAATTTAATAAGCTTTCCAATTCCAACTAAAGCCATCTTTAATGCCTAAAATTAATAAATTCTAAAATCTTAATTTATAAAGCAGTTTTAACTACATATATTTATGTGATTCACTTATTTGTGTCACCAATTTATGTGACTTCATTTATTTTGGATTACCATGATCTTTATATAGTTTTTTTAATCACTGCAGCACAAAGAGCTTATTACAATATTTTTTTACGACGTTTATTTTTAAAAAGTTGTAAAACAACCTTTTTTACAACGTTTTTAAAGAAAACGTTGTAAAAACCTTATTTTTTATAATGTTTTTCTACAAGTTGTAGTACACCCTTTTAACAATTTTATTACAAAAATGTTGTTTTTTACAACTTTTTCATAAACGTTGTAAATATAAATTTACTATAACTTTGTATAAAAGTTGTTTAATTCATAGGTGCAACAATCTTTGAGGAGACATCCACTGCAGAAAAGGGCTAAAGCAACATTAATTTTATTGAATATTGTTGTGGGCATTTTCACCCACAGCATGGTAAATATGAAAAGACGTCAAGGAGCATAGAAACGACCGAAAGATCCACACTAAAAGCCCCAACTTGTATTACAAGGGTAAGGCGAAGCGTTAGAGGAAAATTTGGAATAGTCAGAAAATATAGTCAAAGTACTTGTAAAATGTTCCTAAAGTCAGGTCATGCACCCAAGTCGAAACTGCATCTCAATCCGAGCTACGGATTGTAAGATATGATCGACTTAAAATTTGTCCACCACATAACCAACCCGGGCCCCACCTTGGAAAGCTACTACCTATTCCAAAAAAATTGAATATTCAGAGGTATTGGAATATTCCACTCTATGATATGAAGCTATCGGTCCAAGTTTCATTCAATTTTGACTTGAAATGAAGGAGTTATGGCACAAAAACATGTGTGGCTCAAGTGGATGAGCATCAAGCTTCCAAGGGAGAGGTTAGAACTTCCCCGGTAATAGCGTACAAGACATGGAAAGATAAGAATAGCCTAGCAGGATCCGGATAGCAGGATCTACCTAACAAGAACTGCTTAGTAGGAACAGCCTAGCAGGATAGGATCTGTCTAATATGAACAATCAAGTTGGATCCACCTAATAGGAACTGCCTGGCAGGAATAGCCACACACGAACAGCCGAACAGGAATGGCAGATAGTAATAGCCAAACAAACTCCCCTAGGCTTTGTCTTACTATCTTTTAAGCTATAGATTATTGCATTTTGTACCTTAGGCATTGTATAAAGATCTATAAGAAGATCAATAAAAATGGATTGGATGCAGGCACATTTTGACCGAACCACTATAAACCTTTGTGTTGTTTATTTTACTGCAATTTACTTTCTGCATAACATATATGCGATCTGCTCTCTGAAAATTAATCATGATATAAATATAATAGCTATGTTATACACCCTATATTCACTGCTTCACAAAGAATCAATTGGAGGTGTTTTCTCATTTTTTATGCAAACATTTTTTGTGCTTTAATTGAGAGCTGATTCTTACCATGCTTTCGAGATCAAATAACAAGGTTGGTGCTACCACTAGGAATGCAAGGAATACCAACGGACCCAAATCGATAGCCGATAATCATGATAATCATTCAGCAAGCATTTCAGTGCTAGTAAACGTAATTAAGATGCAACTTGGATAGAGTTGTGGTCAAGCTAAATGAATGTTTCGCTGCACAACATCAAGCGATGGTGTACCAACTTATGACATACATAGGACAGGCAAAATCTATTAGCCGCAACACTTGAACACAAATCCTAATCTATGGGATCCAGAAGGAAAAGGGGGCTGCATCCTGACAAAGCATCCGATCAAAAAAGTCAAAGAGATTGAAGAAGGAATGCCCGAGGGGTGAAACGACCAAGAGTTCAACCATGAAGTTAGACCCGGGAAGCAGATCGATGCCAAACCAAACAAGATAATGCCTTAACCAGGGGCAGCTATAACAAACTCTTCTTATTCATTCATTGAAAATGTGGTCAATGAAGCATAAAATGATCACTGGGATCGATCTAAAACCATAACCTTGCCCATAACTAAAGATCAAGTCATCATAAGGAAGATGAAAGAAATCGTTCCCCTGAAGGGAAAGGTCAAGCTATCATTGATAGTCACCCAAACATGAGGATATGATGGCTTGAATCATTAGACAATTCATTTGGACATGAACAAGTGGAGTGAGGAATTCGATCTTATCTTAGCAGTACCTTCTTCCTGGAGATAGGACTACCAACGATCCAAGATATTACAAGATGCATACTATAGAACCATATTAAGGACTTACTGACCCTGTAGTACAATTACGATGGTATACCCAATGCATGCTAATGAGTGGAGTACAGAGGAAGTCTTGTGTAGGTGATATCCTCAATTCTTGGTGGACTTAACCACTAATTAGTTCTATGGTTAACCCTAAGGATCAATTCATCCTTGGGAGATGTTAAAGAAGAAGTTTATTAGTCAATTCTAGGTGCATATTAAACATCCAAAAGATGGACACTCATCATCTAATGTGAAGCAAAGGAAAAATGAGATGCTATGACACTACCTATCCCAACTTAATGCCCAACCATTGGAATTTGAAACATGGATGAAAGGTTCACCTTGATGACTTGTATAGTGGAGTGCACCTTGGAATGAATTTTACTAAGAGATCATCAATGGGGAAACCAGCCACATTAGATAAATTCATTTATGAGTCGACGAAGGATATGACGATAGAATATGTTGCATTAGGGAGGTAGTCGGGTATAGCTACTAGAGAAGAGTCTGGTAGTGACTGCAAGTGATGATGGAAAATATGGTAGCTTCTTTCCTAGCTAAGTATTTAGAGACAATGGAGCATTCCTTAGACTCATGGAGAAAGTAGCACAAATGCTGGTCCAAAGAGACCAAGTTTGTAATTCTATCTACAACCCATCAAGAGTGGATGCAAGGGAATAGGCAAGGTAGGAAGGACCTATGGAAATATGGACTTCCTAAAATCGAACCAGCTAGGGCTCAAAACAAATCAGGCCGATGTAGAACTGATCGGCACTGGACCAACGATACATCTTATACTAGGCCTAGGAAGGATGTCTAACCAGAAATCAATGTTGATGTGGACCCACATTCTTGGCTGCCGAAACGGGACAGCTTGAGTTTATACCAACTGGTACTCAGATGGTTGACCCATTGCATGGGGGAAATGACATGGCCTACTAAGCAAACTAAGGAATCATTCCAGTTTGTTTTGAACTCCGCATTAACCTTCATGTACTTCCCTCATGACGCTTACCCCCTCTTCTTTGGAAACGCACCTAAGATAAAAGGTAGAATACCCTCTCTTGTATAATATGCCTTCAAAGAAGGAGTAATACAGAGCTTGGTATCTTATCTTTCGAGCTTCGTTTCTATTTTTGCGTAAGATCCCGTTCAGAAGGAATTGCTTAACAGGAGTCATCCACTTGTCTTCCTTAGCCTATTCAGGTGTGAATTCGGTAGCGGGTTGCTCTTGGCTCTTCGCCATCTTCAGATTTTTTGTGCCTTGAACGACGGCCCACTCGGCTCGAGTCCCATATTTTGTACTTGTGTTATGTGTGAAATAATAAGGAATTATCTTTTATTTTTCTATTGGAATAGATAGTACAAAATATAGTGAGTCCCTTATTTTGTACATCTCTTCCTTTTTGTTTAAATTCCTTATTATTTCAACCCGTACACTTTTATTTATATTTTTAGACAATTTATAGAAATTCACATTATTACATAATTCCTTCCAATGTCTTAAAATATTTTTTAATCCCAATTTAATTTATAATCAATTCTAATTTATGTTCAACAATCTATATAAACCAACTGAATCTGGAATTCCAATATGTTTTCATTAAAAAGTTATTTATAATCTACGGATTACTAATAACCCTAACTTTCCAAATTCAAATGTATATAATATCTATCAAGGTTAGGGTTTTCCATAACATATAAACATATTTCCCATAATCATTAGGCATATTTTCCATAATCATTACACATATACAATCAAATATCTCATTCGTGAATTATATTGATTCCTTACGCATGTGAAACTAAATATCTAATTCGTGATTTATATCTAGGCATAAATGAAATAGATCTACAATGATATAAATCCAATATTATTACCAAATATGTAATTTCCCACTCATCTGGCTTTAGCTTTCCAATTCTCCAAATCTAGATCCATTCCCTTTTTATTTGACTCCCTCTTACTTTAAATCCAAAATATATAAATGGTATTCACCCATTACAATTATAGATCTAGGGAAAGGATAGACTCAAATTTAGATTTGAGTTTAAGATTCACAATTTATCTTTGTTTATGTGTTCCTTCTCTCCCCTTATTCTCCGCTTTTCTTCACTTATATATATAATATAATAGTTTTTACTACTTTTAGAATTCTAGAAATTGTATAGAAAAGAGAATGGCAGAGCTCCGCTCCGTGATCCAAAAAAATGAGAGGAGAAGGGAGAAACTAGGTCAGTATTTATAGGCTCTAGAATCAATCCTATTTGTGAATAAAAGATTTATTAAATTCGGGTCATTTAGGCCACAATTCAATGTCGATTTTTCACCACCAACGGTCGACCGCTTATAGCCTTAGGACGACCAATAGTGGTCGACCTGGGTGACTTATAGTTTGACCTATATGTTATTTAACGTGTTAATTAATCAGCATTGATTTTGTATAATATTTTCCCTTCGTTGTTCGATCGATATAATTTCCTTCCCACTATAAATATCTTTTGAGATTTGGTTTTAACAATAACTTTTTTTAACGTATAAGCTTCTATTAACATTATTAATTAACTTTTAATTTATTTTTATTACCATAAGT
Source organism: Allium fistulosum (assembly GCA_030737815.1). Taxonomy (NCBI): domain Eukaryota; kingdom Viridiplantae; phylum Streptophyta; class Magnoliopsida; order Asparagales; family Amaryllidaceae; genus Allium; species Allium fistulosum. Next base: position 977,892,157 of record CM060902.1, read on the forward strand.
ATATATATATATATATGTATATATATATATAATTATTTCTGATTTAAAAACTTCAAACGCTAACAACATTTTCTTTTTGAACTTCGATTGGAAACTTTTATATATGAAAGTTAAGTAGAAAATCACCACGAACACAATGATGCAAATTTCGTAGCTAGATTAAGATGTTTATAAAAATTCTATTTTTCTATGTTATCATTTATTGATTAATTTATTTTTAATTAATTTTCGTAAAATTATGGGGGTATTAGAAGAGTTATGGCACAAAAAATATGTGTAGCTTAAGTGTTGAGCATCATGCTTCCAAGGAAGTGGTCAAGAGTTTGATTCTTGGCAAGCACATTATTTTTATGGAACATGAGGAATAGTCTACTAGGGAGTCTAACTGTTAAGTGCCTAACCATTTCAAATGTAAGGAAGAAAAAGAGAGATGGAAAGACATAAAGAGTTAAAGAAAGGAAAGAAGTAGAAGGAGAAGCACCCTCCTTCTCGGTTCAGTAGGTCACCCACCAAATAATATTTTCTGTTCGACGGCACCGAATAGAACATCATGTACGGTAGGTTGCTTAATAAACAACTTTTCCTATTTGCACTACAAGGAATACAGTGATTTTCGACAGCTCCCAACCGTCGGGAGTCGTCAGTATACAGAACATGGATTTCGTCTTTTCCCGTCGAAAAGAACGATGTTTTTTCGACAGCTTCCAACGGCTTTTTCGATGGCATTTCTGACGGTTAAGACCTCTACATGGCTTGAACAATCGTTGAATAATCATCGAAATCCATCGATAGTCGTCGTTGATTTTCGATCGATAGGCCGTCAAGAGCCGTCAGAAATCGTCGTTGATTTTCGGTCAATAAACCGTCAGAAACTGTCGGGAGCACTCGGAAATCTGGGTGATTTTTTTTTATATTACGATAGCCATTCGAATTCCAAACAGCACATCAATATCAATATATATCACAACACATCAAAATCAATATATATCATATATATAAGCTAAAATCAATATCAATATCAATAACAATATAAAACTCAAACATTACCATCAATACAAAAACAAACCATCCATCACCAATCACACACACCCAACTGCAATATGTACATCCAACATCAATGTACAACATATTCAACGTCTAAAATGCCAAACAAACACATAGTCCAACAAATCAACCTCACAAATCAACATCAAAAACCACATGTCCACAAATAAACCTTAACATCTCTCATTGTGTATATATACATAAGTTTAAAAAACAAACACTACAAAACGTACCTCATGACTCATCGTCGGCTCCAGAACCACCAGATGAAGGGAATGCTCCATGCTGCTCAACGTACTCGGCCAACCGATGGTTCAGTTGCTCTATTTGCGCTGCTCAAAGGCAGTCATGCTCCTGTAACTGTGCAATCTGCTGCTGAAGCTTATTAATCTCAGCATTGTCTTGAGCCTTTTGATAAGCCTTTTGTGAGGCCCGAGCCTAAAAATCAAGTCGAAATATGTTTAAGCTATTACGTAACTTTTATAAAAAAACAATTTTTACAACTTAGTTGATTTTTATAAATTACCGCTTGATTATCGTAGCCATAGTGCCTATTTCGCTGTGTCGGATCCATAACAGAGTCGAAGATAACGTCCTCCTCGTCAGTGGTCAATTGCTCCCGTCTCGCTTGCTCGAGCATCTACGCACGTGTTTGCATAAATCTTTCATGTAACACAAAATTAAATACAATTAAATATTACATGACATTATTAATTATAATATGTTATAACTAATTAATTGAAATGATCGTTATTAATAACTTATAACTTAAAATATACTTACATGTGCGGCATATGCTTTATCATCCTAATGCCAGGCATACGTTATTGATCCCTCGTCGTCGGTCTGCCTGACGACATGGGTATGTGCAAATATGTCCATATACGAAACAAGAGCCCCACACGCTCTTTCCTGCAATAATTGGTGTATATTATTGTTCTTCATACAAATTTATACAAAAAATGTAATAACTGTTCGTAATTGCAATTAACATATTTACCAAGTCCTCGCGATGATGCTGAAATGATTTCTAGCCACCACGGTGTGTGACTCGATTTTTCTGCTTGTTTGCTGAGTTCCTGTCTAACTCCACCTACAAATTAAAAATTAAGATTATATTTTACAGTTATAAATTATGTATGCTCTACTGAACAAATTAAGGTGATATCTAATAGACTTACCCTGAATTCATCTCTTCTCCACCATGCGACCCAAGCATCCCATACGATGGTGCCCATCCAGCTTGGATGTTGTGATTCGTAAATACTGCATATATAGATAATATATTGCATTATAATTAATACACATATGTATTATTCAAGTAAATAATTTTAGATGGTTATTTAATAATACCTTACAAATGGCGCAACTTCTGCATGGTTAAGAAGAACATATGTGTGGGCTACATGGTAATCTCTATCGTCTAACCATACTTCCACATATTTTCCAGCAGGGCGTCCCTGCTATCTAAAAATAGATAGCATTGATTCAGAAGAATCTTGTTCAACGTCCACATCATTTCGCATAGCACTTTCAAAAGATAAGTTCACATGGTCACATAAATAATGAGAGAGAAAGAACGAAGCTTCTTCTTCGATATATGATTTGCATATCGAACCTTCAACTTATACTTTTTGTTTCACTTTTTTCTTTAGATGACTTAAGTACCTGTTAAGAATAATTATAATTAAGTTTTATTACATGTAATTAAACTAAAATTTAACATACTCAATATTAATACCTTTCAAATGGATACATCAATCCATATTGCACAAGACCTCGAAGACGTACTTCAAATGGAAAAGGTAAATGCTCCATTACATTAAATAAACCCGAAGGCAAAGTTTTCTCCAGTTTGAAGAGCAGTATAGGAATTTCTAATTTAAGGATGAAAACAGTTCACTGATATGATATTTCCACAAAAAATTATTGCATTTTAAATATTGAAATCAAAATAAGATGTGAAATACTAATATCGGTATGAGCATAACAACTAATTGAAAAAGAAAGCCACTGTCAGAGACCTAATTTACATAAAATTATGAGGGAGGGTATTTCGTATTAAAATTATTTATAGGGACTTGACCTCCAAATCCCTTAAAACAAAACATACGGTTATAACTAATGAGATCCTAAGTGATGAATGTATTTCCGTATATCGAATCAACAACATTTATTACATTAAGAGTTTTACAAAAGAATTGTTAAATGAAAATCTAAAACAATTTAAGAGATACAGTTTGATACAGGTCAGTACATGGATACTTTAAGATGCATGTCATATCTGCATCCGTATCCAAAATCATTTTCGGATATTGGATATTCACATCTGTGGGTATGGATGGATATCGAATAATTATCATACCCACTAATATGATTGATAAGTCAAGAAACATAAGTATAAAATTTTGGTTTAATATAAGTTTTTCTAACCTTACTTATTATAAAAGCACACAAAATCAACTATTAATATGCATCAATCTCACATATAATAAATAGTTTTGAGCAATTAATATGCAGTAAATGCATATAACTTTCAACTTAATAAAACAATAAATACATATATTTAATAGGATCGAAATCCACAAGATATAAGCTATAATCTTGATAAAACTGCATGGATAATTTTCAGATGCAAATGACTTAATATTCGCATCCGTATTCTTTTTCTCTAATATCAGATACTTATCCGTATTTCGGATATGGATGCGGACGGATTTAGGATTTTTTGGGTATTCATTGATAGACTTGGTTAGATATAGGGAGAAGAGAGAAAAACAATGAAATGCATGGAGCAAAATAGTTTGGTGTACGTTTATTTTGAGATCAAGATGCATCTCTTTGTCCCCAAAATACTATGATTTTTCCCAACTTTGAGCTCATGTTTTTCTCGCCCTTCACACCTTCTTTTTCTCTAAAATCTGAATTCAATACCAGAGCTAACCGTTCCTCTTATGTAAGAAACAGGGAAGGATCAGAATTGAATCAGGTTTTGAGGCGCGCAGACGCTTTCCTTAAAGCAATATTTTCCCTCACTCGCTTGGAGTTTGCTGACGGGCTGATGGCAAACTGCCTTCCAGGAAACAACAAAACCCGAACCCAAAGAGCGGCAATGTCTGTGGGTTCGTGGGAAATGTATATGTGTAAGAACTAATAGAAGAAGATAAAAGTAAAACTGATGTTGGATGCGCATATATAACGCACAGACGGATGATATGCGAAGGGACGCGACCGTTTAAAAACAGACGTAACTGTTTGGAAGTAACCGTTCAAATTCGAAGAGCAAAAATATGTTCAAAAATTATGACAGTTGATGCAACAGTCAAACTCAGTCTTGCACACACACTAAGTGCTTTTCGTGCATGCATGTTATGATAGTGCCTCCTTTCCTTTCTGCTGTAGTTATTCTTATTGATAAAGTATGTGAGGTTTCATATATATACATAAATATTAAAACAATTTTCCCGATTTGGGACTAATAAGTTTATTCCCATCTTGAAAACAATCTACCTCAACATCTTACTCTCTCTCCACTGTCTTTCCAATTTTCATCCATTTTCTCCACCAAAACACTAATTTCTATCAAAGTATAACTCTTAATTTCTAATTTGAAAAAACTTTTATCGAATGTGATTGAGGTTGAAAAAAATTCTCATTTATCATTCTTCAACTTTTAGTAGTGTTTTGAAATTCAAAATAAAAACTTTGAACTAAAAGTTATGGTTTTGTAATTGAAAAGATATATAAAAATATTTGGTCAGACAAAGAGAGTAATATGCAAAAGAGGAGGAAAGAGAAGAAAAGAAGATAAAGGCTGAATTGTGTTCTATTTTAAAAGCAAATATTTTTTCATTTAAACAAATTTGGTTGAAAATTTCTAGTTTCTCCGTTCATCATGTCTGTATCGTTTTCCTTTAGTAACTGTCCATTACAAAAAAATACCAAAGTAACACATAAATTATTTAACAATTAGGAACAATCGCTAACCTTCTAAGAAAAATAATTCAAATATGAAGAATCACCTCTTTAAAATGAGCATACCATTTAATTTTATTTGGTTTGGCTTGTAAATAAGATTTGAATTCATTTAACTTTCCCCTGCCTGATAACGAGCAAAGATTAGGTGACTCTCACTACATCAGCAAACTCAATAACAAAATCTACCACTTATCTGATTGGGAAAAAGGAGAAAGCAGCAACTATTGCGCTGATCACTGCTCAGATCTTCCAAGGACTAAGCTTAAAGAGGCTTCTGACAATCTGAAGTTAGGTAGCAACCTTAATAACAAGGAGAACAACTACAAGGATACTAAGACTAAAACTACTCAACAAAGTAATTTTAGCCTAGATCCTGTTATCTCCAGGCTTCGAGATAAAGATATGAGTGGAGACCCCCTTAAGCTCTTGCGAGAGATCCATTTCATGCTTCTTAGCTGTTTATCTTTGCCCTCTTTTGTTTTGCTCCGCCATTTTTGAGCTCGTGTTTTTTTGGAGGCGCTGCCTTGTGTTTGTTTTCTGAGATCTAGGGTTTGCCCTGGTTGTTTTGTGTTGTATCTTGGTTTCGGGTTGCTTTGTTTTTACCCGTTTCCCTCTTTTCTTTTATTTGCAACATTCTGGGCTTGGCCCATTTACTCATTTTCAAAAAAAAAACACAACTAAGCCTTTTTTAGCTTGTCATGATCGGTTGAACATTAGGGGTAAGCAGTCGATCATTTTTTTCATTTTAGCTTCAAACCACAGTCTTAATAGGTTCTTATGTTAGAGGAGGTGGTCGATTGCCTTTTGAGGATCAAGTTGCTGAGTGTTGGACTAATCTATTAATTCTTTGGTTCTCTTTAAGGAAAATGAGTGTTAATTCATTGATTCTCTTTGTTATACTAGCTAGAGTTCATTTCATCCCACCATATAAAATTACATGGCCTAATTTAAATCATATTTATTTTATTTTTCACATCACATCACATTACAGCCCCATAATTAGTTATCCAATATTTAATTAACAGTCTAAACACCGTTCACAATTTAAAAAAATCATTAGTTGATTAAATTAAATTTTCACGTTTAGAATTGAATGAACATTTAGTTATTTTGACATTCCTATGGTTGGCCTACTCCAAAATATAAAATGTTATATGTAGGGTTGAATTTTGAAAACTCTAAATGTAAAAACGATCGTCGGTACAAACTGTTCGCTTTCGATAACTTACTTAGATAACTCTATTTAAAACTGCCAGTTTAAACTGATTGCCTATTTTATGATTTGAAATTTCAAAATTCGACTGAATGAGAAATTTAAATATATAATATTATGTAATTTGAATCCAATTTGATCCGCAGTCTTATCAAAGTTAATTACTAATAAAAAACGGTTATTTATAAATGAGGTGGTTTATTTTTACTTTATTTATTATTTATTATTTATTCTTCATTTATTTTTTTATTCTAAATTTAACTCTCGAAATATTAGCTACGTTTCATTCACATGAACCCTTAGTGGATAGTTATCAACAAAGATAAATCAATATCCTCAGTCAATCTGGGTAAAACACTAATGCATGTGTAATTGATTAAATATACTGAAGGCCAATTTCAAATTTATTTGAGCGTTAATAAAAAGTCATGATGTTTCCATAAACTTGACTTGCAAGAAAAGTAATGAAATAATTGTAAACCTCATCCAGACACGTGTATCGTATATCTACGCATAATTTGGAACCACTGATATAAAGAGCCATATGGTATAGCCTGTAACGCATCCCTTCCTCCTTTGGTTATCTAAAAGAGATACAAATATTTCGCTCAACTCAGAATAACATAATAATAAAAAGATGGCGAAACATTGGTGCTCGCATTGCATGGATGATTGTGAAACGGTCAAGGATAAAAGAGTCGTTAGTTGTATAAACTGCGGAGCTGTTCTTGACGTAAACTCGTGTAGCATATGCAGGGAGAGGATTCTTATTCGTCAGTTGTCTACACTTAGAAGGAGGAGAACGAAAAGGAGAAGAGCTCCGATGACGCAGATTATTCCTCCTCCTTCGCACCACAAGTAGAAAATTTTATAATTCTATTCTGCGTGTTTTTATTTCTTGTAAAGGACTTTCTTTTTTATTTGGTTTTACTTTCTGTAAAGATTGCTCTTCTGGTATTCTCACGATTTCTTAGGGGTTGTACGATGTTAATGTGCGTGCACACACTTTCACCAGAAAATACATATGTTACGATTACCGAACCTCGTGGCAACGCTAAAAACTATGCTGTCGGTGCGGTGTTGGTGCAGCGTCGGTAGGAGTGTATACCAATGTCGTATTTTAGACAGGTCTTGTATACTAGCGTCGGAAAGCCGTTTAAAGGACGTCAGCGTGTTCTATATCCCAATGCAAACGTCGTCATCCTCTTTCATTATTCCGCGTAAGGAAAAAAAAAACAAACAAAAATCAGCAACTACCGCCTTCGATTTTGTCAGCAGTCGCCGCCTCAATTGATTCGTCCGCACCTACGTTGCTTTGCCGCCAGATTCATCGTCCCTCTCTTTATTGGGTAGTTCGATGTGCCGTTAATTATTCCATTGAGCATTATTAAGCATAGTTATCCCATTATACCCTGATTATCCCTGACTGTCCATAATTATCCTATTATGCCTAGTTAAAAAAAATTGATGTTATATTCTGTATCAACTGATGTTAATATAATACGTGCATTCAATTGATGCTGGGTCTTTTACAATGTTATGCCTAGGTACTTATTAAAATTGATGTTATATAGCAATCATTCGATTAATAATAATGCATGGCATTATTTATTAAAATTTATAGTATATCACATTATCACTGTATATGAAATGTTACGGCATGCACTTGCGTGTGAATTGTTTTCCTTATAAATTGTATATGTTTAAATTAGTCAAAAAACTGATTTTTTTTTAATTTATATCAAGATTTGTGTATTGTAAAGAAGTATTTTGAATTTATAAATAAAGTTTAATTTTAAATCCTATTTTATTAGATGCGTTTTGAATTTGTAAAGTATGTTTAATTGTTAGATCCTACTTTTAGAGGCGTTTGAATTTGAAAAAGAAGTTTAATGTTAGGTTATATTTTTAAGTAATTAAGATTTGATAATATATATATAGATGGGTGTTTTTGGTAGTTTACCTTGATACCAAAAAAGTGTGACACCAAAGCAATATTTGACGAATTTATCCTAAAATGGAACAAGTTAGAAACGCAATGATATTTATATTTTATAAAATATTTCAAACATAACAGTTAATGGAATTTCAACAGCGCTTTCTTCTTGTTTCCATGTACGCTCTTTTGTGTATGGTATGAGTAATAAGTGGAAATGCGGTCAAAGTTTTGTTAATCGTTCAATTTAAAACGATTTACGAAATGTAAATATCATTGCTTTTGTAATGGGAAGTAAGATGACCAGCTACTAACAAAAGTGTAGAAATCCCTAAATTATATAGTTTTGAATTATTTTTGAATTCCATTGTTTTAAAATTGTTTTATAATAAAATTAATAATTTTATTAAATTTAATAATAAAATAAATAATGTTATAAGTAATAATAAAATTATTATAAATTAATAATAAAATTAATATTATTATTAAAGTTCATAGTAAAAATAATAATAAAATTAATAACGTTATTAAAATTAATAATTTTATTAGAAGTAATAATAAAATAATAATATTATTGAAATTAATAATAAAATTAATAAGATTATTTAAACTAGTAATAAAATTAATAATGTTATTTAAAGTAATAATAAAATTAACAATGTTATTAAATTAATACTTTTATTGAAATTAATAATATTATTGAAAGTACAATTGATCAATTAATAAAGACATTCCCAACTTGTTGATGATTTACATCCAACGATATATTTCCAATCTTAAGAAAGCACTGTACATCTTGCAACATTGGGAATGGACTATGATATGTTGGAACTAGGTCAGCCCGCAGCGGAAGTTATGAGAGAATTTAAAAAAAAAATCGCTTATTGGATCTTTATTGGGCCTATGAAGTATTATTTATTTAGAACATTTTTAAATTTTATTTAAATAAAATCTTTTATTAAAATTTGTAAAATGATATTGTACAATTTTATGTTATGTTAAATATATGTGTATCACATGCACCTATATAAGTGTGTGCATATGTAACATATCAATCCATGCAACGTATAGCATGCCCGCGTATAGATGAAGGGATATACACAACAGATATGTTAGCTCATCCAATATGTAAATGTATTGTCCAAATGTATGTATGTATATATATATACACCTTTTCTTTTATAATAAAATATTTCTATATATATATATATATTTGTATGTATGTATATATATGCATATAAATTAACATTTTATTTATACATAATTTGGTATGCACATATAAATATTTATATATGAATATAAATATATAATATTAACAAAATGTATATAAATGTTAATTACTATATAAATACGTTTATATGATTTAATATATAATAAATAATTTTTTTGTTGTAATGTCGAAAATGGTACTTATACAAATACATAACACGCGCGCGCGTGCGCACACGCACTTATACAAATAAATATGTTAGATTATTATTTATATATATGTATAATAAAAAATGTATATATTAACATAAATAAAACTACAAATAATTTTTATTTAAATATATATAGTGATCTAGTCTTGAGCATGGCTCGGGAATTTTTAATTTTTTTTTAAATATATATATACATATATGTATGTATTAATAAAACCATATAAAATTATTTAAAATAAAAAATATATTATTTTTTGAAAATAAATTCAAATTTAAAATTTCTAGCAAATTTTTAGACGAAATCTTATAATTTGAAATTTTAATATATAATTTTATCATATAAAACAATTAAAAAAAATTAATTTTAAAAATATCATGGTCGCTCCTGCTATCCAACTTCTTCCCTTCTTCCAATCCGCGATCTAACTCTCTCGATCTCCTTCAAATCCAATGTCGCATCTGGTTAAGAGATCATCTTTGGTGAAATCAAAGTCAGCAAGCTCATCTCGTACAAGGTCAGTCCGTACTTTTAATGGTTCCTCTCTTACCAGATTTGTTCCACCTCTTCACTAGCGCATTGAATCGGCGTCGGTGATGGTATCGAATCCTTTAGCTGAGATGGAGAAAATGATACTTGCCCTCACTTAGAACCCATTTCTGGTCTCTGGTTTTCTCAAGCAGGCTGGTGAATCTCCTCTTTCTTCTCTTCTGGCTGCGGGTAAGCAAGGATAGTGGTCTGACTCTATTAGTACTTTGTTTGTTGATAGTGCTAAATCAAAATTTGGCGATGTTGGGGTAATCGGATGTGTTGGTATTTTTCACGAAGCCATCAATGCCGAGATGGGCAAATCAATGGAATGCACGACAGGTGCTTGTTCAATTGCCTCTCCCAGACCTGCTGCTTTGTTCAGGAAAACCTGCCTTCAAATTTACATTTTCAACTGCCTTCTTCAAACAATTGGACCTCTCTGTTTAAGTCCCTGTCCAAAAATGCAGGAACCTTCTCACCTAGCTCCTTCAAAACAATTGAAATGGATGGAGCTAATGTTGCTCCTGCTTAAGTTATACTAGAGGGAGTGAATTATTGGTCCGATCACTTAGTCAAATTTTTCTTGGATTCTTCCCTTCCCTATAAGGAAGTTTGTGATCGGTGCAAATATGTTTGGAAATTAAGAGGTGGTCTTCAAGTCCATTATTTTAACACCGTGTTCTACTTCAAATTCGCAAATAAGGAAGACAGGTTTACTGCTCTTAAGACCAGCCCAATTATCATTGAGGGAAAACCTTTTATTATCACGCCATGGGGCCTTGAGATCGTCAAAGCTAGGGAACAGGTTCTCCCTATTCCAGTATGGGCTACTTTTACACACATTCCTTCTGTCCTACACCTCTTGATTGGTCTCAATTGGCTTGCTAGTCTCATAGATGATCTCAATTGTTTTGATACTAGTACGGAGGCCTATAAGAGTTCATTGTATGCTAGAGTCTTGGTTGAAATCTCCCCAACTAATCCATTATCGTCAAAGCTGAAAGTTAGATTATCAAAAGGTCAAGACGTGGAAGTCGATGTACAATACAAATGAAAGCCTGATATTTGTATTTCTTGTCAGTCATTTGGTCATCCAACAGACAAGTGTTTGGCGGGGCCCGTTTCTGCTCCCAACCTCTATCTACCAAGATCCCTCTTCCAAGGCCAGTTCTGAAGTAGGTTCCAATGATTAGGAATCCTTCTCCTACTCCCACAGATCATGTTTCAATACCTAAAGTGGATGTTTCCTCTGATATTATGGATACTGAAGATAAGGATGTCGCTCCTCCCAAGGAGATGTTATTGTTTGGGACTTTGAGGAGCATACTTGGATTCATAGTGAGTTGGAAGTGAGGTACAATCCGTCATCTAATAGCTATCATACGTTTGTTGGTGGAGAAGGGGAATCTAGGCGACTCATATACCATGTGGAGTGGGATGGTTTGGCACTATCGACTGAAGGTGATGATGGACTTCACAATTCGAGTTTGTTGTAGGATGATTCATGGGATAGGATCTTTTTCTATTCCAAAGACTTGGAGTATTTTGTTCCTAACCTTGCAACTCCCTTTTCATAGTTTTTGCTTGTTATTAGTCTTAACACTATAGTTGTTGTCAGTGATGTAAAGGGGGACAAGTGGTCCTTCTTTGGATAGTAGCTTAGATCTTTTTGTCTAACTCCTATATTTTTATTTTTGTACCATTAGCTATTCCGGAGACCGGTCCAAACACCTATTTCATAACTATTTGAGTGATAAAGATGGGTGACACACTTTAAACTCAGGCTAGCCTTGCTAAAAACAATTCAATTTTAAATTATCAGTTTTTAGTTTAAATATTTTAAATAAAAAAAATGCTGTTTTTTACTTTCTCGTTATAAGCTTAATATGCATCAATAATTTTTGTATAAAATATTAAGTATACTTTATAATAGATATGTGAATTTATATAATTATTTATATGATAAATTGATTTAAATAATATTTAAAACAAAATATAAATTAAAAAATAGTTTCTTTTTGTTGAAAATATTATATTTATTAAACATCATATGTGAAATTTTATTTTCATATTTTACACATGTATAATATAGTATTTAAATTATAAACTATATAAATATATTTATATCGTATATTATATTAATTAAATAATAATAATAATAAATTAAAATTTTGAGTCGTGCTATACATATATGAATTATCAAAAAAAAATATAATCATATATACATATACATACAACCAACTAAAATTGTGACAAAATGTCAACATACTCGAATCGACACCTAACTATCAGTATTATATACAAATAAATGAACATTATAATTATAATTTAATGTTTGTAATTAAATTAAAAATGTACCTTGCAGCCAAAGCCCTTAACCACACCTTGAAACGATGATATATGCTCCTAGAAACGATTTCCGATTTAACAAAGTGCTAGTCCTTGAACCATTGACCACGTGCTATCAAATAACAATTGAATTTACATGATTTGGGCTTTTAAATGAAGAGACCAGAGAGGGGTTTTTGGCCAATAATGACAAGAAGTGGAAGCTTCAAAGTCCATAATCAAATGGAGAAAGAGATGCTTAAATGGAGGATGGAAAGAAGAGAATTTAAGATCTTACCTTTTACTTTATCTCTTTTAATCCGAGCCATCCATTATCAAGCCTTCTAACCCATATTTTGAGCCGCCTATACCCCATGTTGCAGCCGATTCTATTAGCCCACATGATGAGCCTTAAACTGATTTGAGCCTGAATGAATATTTTTGCATTTTAAGTCTAATTTAAAACACTTATTGATATTCACTACAACAAATATAGCTTCTTACAACTTTTGTATCTAAAAGGTTGTAAAAATCACCTTTTACGACATTTTATAAAAATGATTGTAAAAACATCATTTTTACAACGTTATTTCCAGAAACATTGTCACGGTACCCTTTTAAAGCAGTTTTAAAAGGTTGTAAAAATGTTGTTTTTCAAAACTAGATATTAGTTAACTACAACTTTTTTAAAATTAGTATTACCCATAAGTTTACACTAAGTTTTTTTGAATATGTTTAGTATTGCTTAAAATATTATAATAATTTATAATTTATAATTAATAATAAATATTTAATACTTACTTAAATAATTTATAATTGGTAGTTTATGTTAGTCCCTGAGAAGTTGGTTTTGATGACAACAACCTTAGAATAAGATTATAAAATATAAATACTAACATTATTATTTAGATATATATGTATATGCAGGATATATATATATATATATATATACAAGTACCAAAGAATGAAGACTGTACAGTATAGAGATTCAAGAACCGATGAACTCAAGATCGAAGATATCAAGATTCAAGACTCATGAGTATCAAGATTATCAAGAGTTCAAGATTTCAAGATAAGTAATTTAGTTAGGAATTTTGTTAAAACTCCTAGGAAAGCACTGACATCTTAAAATCCATTTTATTCGTGGAATGGAATCCACTTCGAGAACGTTAAAGGGATGGAACCCTAAGTAGGATGGAACATACGAAAAATCTAGTGGAACATTGTTTGGTATCCACTAACTTTTATTCAAATGTTTTACAAAATTATATCTTGTTTTCAAAATCTTCCTTTTTAAATAAAAAACATCTATCTTGGTTTTAAAATACTTTTAGCCTCAAAATAATCTTTATTTTCAATATCAAATTATCCTTGATTTTAAACTATCTTTTAATTATAATATATTTAACTTTTAATATTTATACTTAGATTTAAATATAAAATTATAGTAAAATTTTATATATACCAAAATATTATTCTCTATACTTATTTATGTATTTTAACTATAGTTATGTATATTTATAAAGTTTAAAATAGTTTTAATACAAGATAGAAGTTATTTTCAAAGAAATTTTTTTTACCAAAAATAACTTAGGCTTGTCGACAACCCCAAGGATCCCTTGTCGACAAGGTGACAGTTTATTTCAAAAGTTTGAATTTCAAAGAAGTGTCTATTCGTCATATCCTTTTATGAATGGACATGGCTGTTGTTCTACTATAAATAGGGGTTGTTTTAAACGAATTTACAGTCATATTTTCTCTGATTTCACTCCTCTTCTTCTTCCACATTTCTTTATATACATTTTTACCATTACTCTGCCGAAATCACCATTGAATCTAACTAGATCATCTCTGGTTTGATTCTCTATCACTATCTCAACAAGATCTCTGTTCTATTCAGAGTTATAGACTTCTTTGTATTCAATCGAGTGAGAAAAGGTGTGATTGTAGCCTGGAAAATCAATCGGGTGAACTTGTTGCCCGTAAAATCAAGTATCTCTACCTAGAGGATTGTGAATCTGGAGCGGTGTACCTCGTGGCCTTGAAATCGAGGGTGTAATTGTAAGAATTGATTTTGAAAGGAAATCTGTACTTGTGTTGCGGGACTGGATGTAGGGTAACTCTGAACCAGCATAAAATCCGGTGTGTTCTTTCTTTTATTGCTTTTACTTTATATCTGCATCTGTGTTTGATTCTGTGATCATATTTGTGTCTGAATATTGCATACATTTGTGTTCAAATTAAGATAAACTCAAAAAGAATTAGTAATTCCTTAAAACACTATTCACCCCCCCTCTAGTGTTAATTCTAGCCTTAAGATCCGTAATCCGCATTTCTCACATTTGGTATCAGAGCAAGGTTTTCAAAGTTTCATAATCCGAATTTTGAAAATTTTCAAATGGCTACCAACACTGGTACTGTTACTACTACCAACACTGGTTCTATTACCTCTGTCACTAGTTCATTTGTAGAAGGTCGGCCTACTGTCAGACCACCACTTTTTAATGGCAGTAACTATGCATATTGGGCATGTATGATGAAAATATATTTACAATATGTAGGACTAGACACTTGGAATATCACACAGATTGAATATTTTGAACCCACAACTGGTTTTGCACAATGGACTGCTGAGCAAAAGACCGTCGCACAAAATAACTCTAAAGCTATGAATATTCTGTTTTGTTCACTTGATAGAAATGAATTTAATAGAGTGTCAGTTTGTAAGTCTGCATATGAAATCTGGAAAACTTTGCAAGTTACTCACGAAGGAACAAGCAAAGTTAAACAGACCAAATTTTCCATGCTCACAAATCAGTTTCAATTATTTAAAATGAATCCTAATGAGTCTATTCCAGATATGTATATAGTAGATTTCAGGATATTGTGCATTCTCTAATATCCTTGGGAAAGGTATTTTCGGAAGAAGATCAAGTCAGAAAAATCTTAAATTCTCTTACTCCAGAATGGGATCAAAAGACACTTGCGATCGAAGAGGCAAATGACATTAGTACCTTAAAGATAGAAGAATTAATTGGAAATCTAATGTCATTTGAAGTCCAAATGCTTGGGAGAAGTGAAAGCAAAGCATCTGAAAAGAAATCAATTGCATTCAATGCATTGACCGATGGATCAGACTCAAACAGCGATAATGATGAAGAGATAGCCTTTATGACCAAGAACTTTCAAAAATTCCTAAAATACAGAAAGATGAATAATCTCAAGAGAAACAACTATAAGAACTCTGGTAATCAGAATGAAGTGCCAAACTATATCAAATGTTTTAACTGTGACGAACCAGGTCATATCAAAAGAGACCGTCCGCATCTAGATAAGCAAAATCTTCCTATAAACAATGATTCCGTAAAGAAACGAAAACGTGCATTTACCGCTACTCTAGATGACTCAGACTCGCCCTCAAGCGATGATGATCAAAAGACAGATAATTCAAATATGTGTTTAATGGCAGTTCACGACTCCGACGAATTCAGAGAAACGGACTCAGAAAAAGGTACACGTTTACAATACATTGGTTGAAATTGCATGCTTAGGATTGCATGTTTGATTGGTTGATTTTGAATTGGTGTGTCGATTGAATTTTAAAATTTTTATTATTACTTTATTATATTTTTGCTATTATTTTATTACTATTTTTATTTTTAAATAGTATCATAATATTTTATGGAATATACTATAATTCTAGTAATATTCCAGATATTATATAGACATTAAAAATAATATATATATATATATATTAGAATACTTAAGAGAAATAAATCATGAAAATTCAGAGACACCTGTCGACAAGGGCCCCCCCACGTTGTTGACAAGGGTACAGAAATTTGAAATTCATATTTAAATTCAAATGTTTGAATTTCCCTCCATCTTTTCACTTCATTCAAGTCTCTGAAAAGTCACCTTTTGACCAGAGAACCTGTCCCTTGAGAATCTATTTATTTACTATCTCTTATCACAACTTTTCACTTTCATTTTCAAATTCAAACTCTTATTTCAAAATATCAAGCTCTCTACTCTCTACTCTAATGGCTTCTTCAAGCAACCCTTCCACAATGAGACTTTCCAGAAATATAAAAGAGCAACTTCTCAATAATCCAGAGGCTATAAAAGCATATATCAACTATGCTAACTATGGAAAAGTCCATCCCGGAAAGTTTTCTTTATTTCAAGATTTCTCTACTTATGAAATCGATTCTCTTTTTGCAAACAACCAAGTTTTTAGTCTTGTTGATGCTTCACAAAATGACTTTGTTTGTTATCCAAATCTTGTTAAAATTTTCTATGCAAATCTCAACCGTGGATTTTATAATGGAAATGATGATGAAATTTGGAGTAGTGTCAGAGGCACTAGAATCATTTTAAATTGTGATTTTTTGGGTACCATTCTCAATTGCAAGAGCACGGGAATGGATCTTTCTAGTTTTAATATCGATGAAAATGATCATGAGACATTTCATCACATTTTCGAAGGAGATGATAACTTTGAATTCATAAATCGAAACTTTCGACCAAAAGCAAGAATTGTTAATCTTCTTTTACAACATACTTTGACCCCAAGATCGGGGAGTTTTAACAATCCAACTTCAAAAGTTTGCAAAGCACTTTTTGCTATTTTTGGAAATTATGATATTAATTGGGCGCAAGTTATTTTGGATGAACTTTGTCCCAAAAATTTTGAAGTGGGTGAAAACACTTTGTATCATGGAATCTATCTCACTCGGGTTTTTAATTATTTTGGAGTGGATTTCAAAGGAAAAGAATTTGTTTCAAGAAAAGTTTTTAATCATTCAAACATTTCTCTTATGAAAATTCCATATATTTTTCAACCATATGAGACTCTTGCCGAAAAGGAAGAGCGTTTGGCTCATGAGGAGATGGAAGAGGAGGAGGAAGAAGAAGAAGAAGGGGATGAAATGGAAATAGAAGAAGAAGAAGGTGAAACATCCTTGGAAAGTATTGACTATCCCTCTAATCCAACCAACAAAACCTTACTCAAAAATCAAAAGACCATTGTTGAGAATCAACGGACTCTTAAACGGTCCGTTAGTAAGAAATTGGATAAAATGTCATCCAAGATGAACAAGTTTTTCTCCAAACTCAGCAAGAAGCTTGGATTATCTTCATCTTCGTCATCCTCTAACTAGTTCTACCTTTTCATGTCATGTTGTATTGGTTTTAGTTTGTTTTGATTTGAATGTTCGTGTAGTTCTTAATGTTTAATCATTGTATCATTCTATTATGAAATAAAATTGAATTACTTTTCTGTTATCTAGCTTATCTTATCTCCAGAATAAATGTTAGTATATTATATATATATATATATACAGAATTATTCACAAAATCAAAATGAGTCATCAAAATTAACCGACCCCTGTCGACAACCACCCAGAGACCCTGTCGACAAGTACTGGTCGGAAATGATTTTTCATTTTAAATTTGAAATTTGAATAACTACCTTGTGTCTATTTATTTCAAATGAATTTCTACATCTATAAATACATATTTCTTCCAGAATTCATCACTCAAAATCATTTCTTATCTACTATATCTATATTTCCTCTCACAAACTCAAATATGGCCGATCCAATTCATAGTTTGATCGAGAATCTTGTAAAAACCCTTAATTCTTTCAAGAATATTCTTTCTTTCATTCTCCGTAATCAGCGACACTTAGAGTTAAGTCAAATGCAGATGATCAAGGAGCAAGAAAAACATTTCGATGCGATTCGATGGATGATTTCCTCCCTGCACAAAGATGATAATGAAGCACATCCTCCAGTCTCTCTCACCAATGAAAATGAAAATTGGGATGCCATTAAAGCAGACCCTATATTTGGAGAAGAAGGATGGGTGGAAGTTCCTCATAATGTTTGATTTTATTTGATTGCTTTGTTTGATTTGAATTGACTACTTGGATTGATTTGATTTGATTTGGTTTGATGTGGATTGATAATTGGTGTGCAAAACATAATATGTATAAATACACATTGATATTTATATGATCTTTGATTAGTTATCATATCTATCAGTATAATTATCTCTTAATCTATCTATTATATACTCCATTATATATTTTATTAATGCAGGTACTTTAGTACAAGAATAAGGGGGAGTTATATAGTTTGGAGTTAGTTTTTGTTGATGACAAAGGGGGAGAAGTATAAAATAGGATAGTTAGGCATAAATTAAGGGGGAGTTATTAGTTTTAGGGGGAGTTATTAGGATAGAAGTAATATTTTATAAACAAAGGTTGTCACCATCAAAAAGGGGGAGATTGTTAGTCCCTGAGAAGTTGGTTTTGATGACAACAACCTTAGAATAAGATTATAAAATATAAATACTAACATTATTGTTTAGTTATATATATATATATGCATGATATATATATATACAGGTACCAAAGAATGAAGACTGTACAGTATAGAGATTCAAGAACTGATGAATTCAAGATCGAAGATATCAATATTCAAGACTCATGAGTATCAAGATTATCAAGAGTTTAAGATTTCAAGATAAGTAATTTAGTTAGGAATTTTGTTAAAACTCGTAGAAAAGCACTGACATCTTAAAATCCATTTTATTCGTGGAATGGAATCCACTTCGAGCCCGTTAAAGGGATGGAACCCTAAGTAGGATGGGACCTACGAAAAATCTAGTGGAACATTGTTTTGTATCCACTAACTTTTATTCAAATGTTTTACAAAATTATATCTTGTTTTCAAAATGATTTCAAAATCTTCCTTTTTAAATCAAAAACATCTATCCTGGTTTTAAAGTACTTTTAGCCTCAAAATAATCTTTATTTTCAATATCAAATTATCCTTGGTTTTAAACTATCTTTTAATTATAATATATTTAACTTTTAATATTTATACTTAGATTTAAATATAAAATTATAGTAAAATTTTATATATACCAAAATATTATTCTCTATACTTATTTATGTATTTTAACTATAGTTAAGTATATTTATAAAGTTTAAAACAGTTTTAATACAAGATAGAAGTTATTTTCAAAGAAAAACAAATTACCAAAATAACTTAGGCTTGTCGACAACCCCAAGGACCCCTTGTCGACAAGGTGACAGTTTATTTCAAAAGTTTGAATTTCAAAGGAAGTGTCTATTCATCATATCCTTTCACGAATGGACATGGCTGTTGTTCTACTATAAATAGGGGCGGTTTTAAACAAATTTACAATCATATTTTCTCTGATTTCACTCCTCTTCTTCTTCCACATTTCTTTATATACATTTTTACCATTACTCTGCCGAAATCACCATTGAATCTAACTAGATCATCTATGGTTTGATTCTCTATCACTATCTCAACAAGACCCTAGTGTTATTCAGAGTTATAGACTTCTTTGTATTCAATCGAGCGAGAAAAGGTGTGATTATAGCCTGGAAAATCAATCGGGTGAACTTGTTGCCCGTAAAATCAAGTATCTCTACCAAGAGGATTGTGAATCTAGAGCGGTGTACCTCGTGGCCTTGAAATCGAGGGTGTAATTGTAAAAATTGATTTTGAAAGGAAATCCGTACAAGTGTTGCGGGACTGGATGTAGGGCAACTCCGAACCAGTATAAAATCCGGTGTGTTCTTTCCTTTATTGCTTTTACTTTATATCTGCATCTGTGTTAGATTCTGTGATCATATCTGTGTCTGAATATTGCATACATTTGTGTTCAAATTAAGATAAACTCAAAAAGAATTAGTAATTCCTTAAAACACTATTCACCCCCCTCTAGTGTTAATTCTAGCCTTAAGATCCGTAATCCGCATTTCTCACAGTTTATAATTAATAATTTATAAATGATAATTTATATAGGTAATTATTAATAATTTATAACCACTGATTACTAATGAATAATTTATAATTACTAATTATTATCTATAACTAATAACTATTTTTTATATTTAATAATTTATTATAATTAATCGTTAATAATTAGTAAATTATAGTTAATATTGTGAGTCAATGGAATATGGATCTTATGGCTAAATTAACACCAAAGGGAGGGAAGGTGAATAGTGTTTAATTAATTGTATGAATATTTTTCAAATTCTTTAATATTCTACTTGGAATGATGTAATTTAAAATCATAGAATCAAAGTGCGGATAAAAGTAAATGCAGTAAAAGTAAAAAGAAAAGAACACACTAGGATTTTATACTAGTTCAGAGTTACCTTACATCCAATCACGCACAATTCTGTATACGGATTTGTTTTCAGCTAGTAAATGCAAATACAATTTCAGTTTCAAGGCTACGAGACACACCCTCTAGAATCCTGACATCTGGATAAAGACACTTGATTTTCGGATTAAAAGCACACCCACTAGATTTATGGCTACTAAGCCACCCAATTGATTTAACGGGCTATAATCACACCCACAAGTATAGCAGTATGATTTGATAGAGTTTTACAGACCCAGATCTTCAATCTTGATTACAATTGATCCTATAATTCTTGAATAACACTTTGACCTTGGTTTGAGTGAGAGAGATGAGAGAAATCAGAGACTAGATGAAGAAGAATCAAATTACTGATGATTGAATTTGATTCTGATTGAATTTTGGCAGAGTTTGGGTATGTTTTGATTTAGAAAATGAGAAAGTGGAAGGAGGAGAGATGAATAAGAAAGTAGATGTTAAAAGTTCGTTTGAAAGTCTTGTATATATAGGGAAACAATGGTCATGTTCATTCATGAAGAGATACGACGAAAAGACACTTCCATTCAAATTTGATTTTTGAAAATTACGGCCACTATATCAACATAGAATATGTCGACATACTCTTCACAAAATTGAAAAACACTATAAAAATATTATTTTGAAAATCCGTTGCTTTGTAAAATAATTTAATACTTTGTATAATCATTTAAATATAGTTTATACACGTTTTAATCAAAATATAACTTAACAAAATAATTTTGAAAGTTTTAATAAGAGTATTCCATTTAATGTAAATAATATATATATAATAATATAGTTATAAATTATAAGTAAATATCTAAAATCAAAATATAAATATAAAAAATAAACCTAAGGAAGATATAAACTAAAATACCAAAAAAAATATTATAGATTAAAAAACACTTAAAAACTTCATATAATATCTTTGTAGATATAAAGGTTAAGAAATTATTGAGAAATATTTTGAATAGATGTTTGAAAAGATTATTTTGAAAACCAGAATATTTGAAAAATATTTAAAATTTATTTTAAATAAAGAGAGAGCGATCAAGAAAGTACTATCAGGGTTTTAACAAAAATTCTATGGCTCTATAACTTATCTGGATTATTTTGAAATCTTGAATTCTTTAATATTCATGAGCCTTCAATTATCATCATCTTGAATCTACTCTTGATGTCAGCATCTTAAATCTACTGTTGATACCGTTCAGTCATCTTAATCAACAGCTGTCTAATATCCAGCACTATATACTAGATATATATTGATAAAACATTAGTATCTATATTTTATATAATGTCCTATAGTTGTTATCATCAAAACCAATTCCTAAGGTACTAATAATCTCCCCCTTTTGACGATGACAACTTGTATATAAAATATAATATAACCTCCCTAGGTTACAAAACTGCCACTTAATCTATGCGTAGATTTTATGTATTTCTCTCCCTTTGTCATCAATAAAAATAACCACATAAAACTATAACTCTAACACTAACTTTTACTCTATAACTCTCCCTAAATACAATATTATAAACTAATGACATATAATGATGATGAGGATGATTTATATAAAAACAATAAGTGATATTTGAAATGAGATAATCGTGAAATGAAATAATGATAAGAATGATATATAAGAAAGGATAAGTGATAATATAAATTATTAATAGTAACCAAACCAATATATATTCATTCAATACCACATAATAATCCAATCAGATCTTAAAATGTACATATAAGTAAGTAAAATAAATATTAAATTAAATATACATACAATCAAATTAACAAAGACAAGTACCATCCTAACGTGATTTCTTAATGATCGGGGATTTGTGAATAAGACAAGTACAATCAAATTTTTAATTTTAAAATTTCCCTCTAAAATTCAAATTGGTGGTTATATAATAACCAAATTCAACTTTCTTCTTCATTTCTCAGTATTCTCTCTATTTTAAACTTCTGAAACAAATAAACCATGACTTCCTCTAATCCCAAACGTTCTAGAGAAGAGAATTCATCGTTTTCCTTTCCTTCTCCTACCCAAGGCCCCTTCCAGAACACTACTATGGTCAAAGTTATTAAATCGGAAGGAGAAACGAAGAATGTTCTGGAGATGTTGACTGAAATACAAGTTGTACAACTTCCTGTGATGACCACATTTCTTATTATTTCTTTGTATTTTTCTTCTCTTTTCTTGTACAATGCTTCATATTCTTCATCTTTTCTACTGCATCTTTCAGTAATTTTAGTTCTTCTCCTTGAAAATCCTGAATAAAGAATTGACTCAAAATTGAAGCTTTAGAATATTTGAATATAATTATGTATGAATTGTGAATAATTGTAGAAATGTGTATAATTTTAATTATGATTGGCATGTATGTCCATAAATATTTTTAATAATGGTAGAAAAATCTACAAGTATTATGGAAAATTGTAGATATATCTTCAATTATTGTAAATATTTGTAGCCCTATGTGCAGTTTTCCTATTTATAACTGCAGATAAATATGCAATTGTTAATAATAACTGCAGATAAGTCAGCAATTGTAGTGAATAATTGCACCTAAATGCTCAAATACTGCTAATAACTGCAGATATATCTACAACTATTGTTAATTGTTGCAGATAAGTCTGCAAAAATATAGAGTACTGGCTGTTTTTGTAATGTAACTTAACAATTTTGCAGATCATATTGCAGTTATACTTACTGAGTTGTACTTTATGGTCATTAACATTATCAGCTTGAGTTTTGATATATCCCATTTGCTAGCCAAGGGATATGAGTTGATGTATTCCAATTTAGCAGATTTCAAAATTTCTGTCTTTTCACAGATCCACCACTGCAAAAAAGACAATTAGTATTAGAATAAATTATTAATTAATAGGAAATATATCTAATTAATAAAAAATTTAACACCAGTAACAATGTAACGCAAGCATTTATTTTCCTTGGTGTGTCAATATATTTTTCAATTTGATTTATCAAATGTTTGTGAATTGTTTTTGGCCAAGATATCTGCTGCATTTTATCTTCACAAACACAATATGGAATCATATTCCAAGACACAGTCGAGTTTGGATTTGATATTAAGAATGTTGTAACCAAATGCAGTTGCAAAAGCTTTGTCGTATCTGCTTTTTCTTCTTTGATGTTCCTTTTATTGTTGTAAATAAGTCCTTTTCTATGTTTTTTTTGTTGACACTTGTCTCTCCTTCAAAGTATCTGTTGATGAATGATGTAAACTGAACATTGCTTTTGCCCTTTTTCATGTGGCCAAAAGTTTTGATTAGCTGACCATCTATAGGAATTGCTAATAATTGGCTTATATCATTCTCCGTGAATGTTAGTACCAGATCTCCAAATTGAAAGAAGTTTAAGTTCTTTCTGTAGGCTCTGATGATTATGTCTATAGTTATTGAATTTTTTGCATTTTCCTTTGCTGGTATAATTCCAACATAGATCATATCAATGAATTTGTAGAAAGGTAAATTTTGAAGATATTTCGTATGTGATACTTTCAATAATTCTTCCTTTTTAATCCTGCTAAGGATATCGATGAAAGGCCTCAAATTGTTTCTGTAGTTGTCTTCCCTTGTAGCGATTTTCTCTTCACCGATTCTTTTTCTTTTTTTTGAGTAGAATCTTTGATCCTGATTATTCTTCAGCAGGAATAAGTGATGTTTCCTGAATTACTTTTTTTCCTTGTTTTATTTCTTCCTTTGTGTTTTTCTATAAAAGTACGTTAAAAATTATTAAATAAATTTGAACAATCTAATAATATGATAGGTGATGTTAAATACTTGTAGTTATTATGAATATGCAGAAAAAAACAGAAATGTATGCACTTATCTTAAATAATTGCTATCTTTTCAGCAAATTTTAAGGTATATGTAAATTTTCATGTATATGGAATTGTTGCATATATTTCAGCAGTTTTAAAAAATAATTGCTTACTTTTCAGCAATGATTTGAATAACTATGAAATGGAAAATATGTTGTTTCTAATTATAGATATCACCAGAATTTTCTTCACTTTTTCCAAATAGATTGGTAATCCAATGAAACTATTGAAAAAACTGTTAACTTATACGCAACTTTTCTTGTATATGGTGTAGTTGCATATATCTCAGCAGTTTTAAAAATTAATTGCTTATTTTTCAGCAACAATTTGAATAACTATAAACTTTAAAATACGACATTTGTAATTATAAATATCATCAGATTTTTCTTCACTTTTTTCGAAATAGATTGGTATTTCAATGAGACTATTCAAAAAATAGCATAGAAAAACGAGTTTAATCTGTTTAATTGAATTATTGCTGCAAAGTAAGCAATTAAACTGAATTGTTGCAACCATATGTGATAATGTTAGTAATTCTTATTTTTGTTTATACATAAATGTTGCAAAGATATTCAAAAGTGTTCAATATAGTTGCGTATCTGTCTACAATAACTGTGAATAATTGACATTAAACTATTCAAAAAATTATAGATGAAACTAAGTTTAATCTGTTTAACTCATTTATTTCTGAAAAGTAAGCAATTAAAGTGAATTAGTTTAGCCATATGTGATATTGTCAGTAATGTTTACTTATTTTCGTTTATACATAAATGTTGCAGAGATATTCAAACATTTTCAACACAGTTGCATATTTGTCTTCAATAATTGTGAATAATTGGCATTAGTATGATATTTACTGATAGATTTGTAATTATTATGAAAAATTGCAGGCAAATAGTGAAATTGATCGAATGTATTGCTTAAAAATGTGCAAATAACACATTAATAACATCTGCTTTGAAATTTGAAGAGAGCAAACAGTTTTTTGAACAATTTTTGACAAAAATTGCAGTAATTAGAGCAAGTTTTGCAGTTTATCGTTTGCATTCTCAATTTTGTGTGTAATACCACTAAAAAGTTCGATTATAAGCACGGCTAACTCAAAAATGTCTCTAAATCACTTGCAAAAAACCCTAAGATGCATCGATTGAAAAAGGTGGAATATAAATCGACTACTCTAGAAATTGAGATATATCACCTTCGATCGTCCCATTTTGCCTTGTTTGATCTTGAATATGTCAGATTTGTAGTTGATTTAGGTTGTTTTGTTGTTCGATTTTATAGTTTTCTTGAATTCTGTAGAAGAAAATGTGATTTTGATGTGGAATAAACATAGAATGATAAAAAAGCGTGGGTTCAGGGTTTTAGCATGATAGATAAGGGTAGTTTGGGAAAAAAATAAGTCACGTTTAAAAGTAAGGATGAAATTTATATGTTTTGTATCCGAAGGATTTTTGGTGAATTATGAAAGTTATTGAGGATGTATGGCAAATGTTCCCTTAAAAAT
The DNA here is from genome assembly GCA_030737815.1 of Allium fistulosum. Classification (NCBI taxonomy): domain Eukaryota; kingdom Viridiplantae; phylum Streptophyta; class Magnoliopsida; order Asparagales; family Amaryllidaceae; genus Allium; species Allium fistulosum. The sequence continues at coordinate 977,918,170 of CM060902.1, forward strand.
AAACAACTTAATGCTGACAAGCAACATTGTCCAAGTGGTTAAGTGATTCGGCTTTGGTGCGAGAGGTCACAAGTTCGAAACTTGCGTAGCGTGATTCGAACGTTTATTGACATGTGATATGTTGTCCCAGTGACATGTTGTATATAAAGTACCATTTCAAAAAAAAACAACTTAATGCTTTAACCAATATTATCATTTCTATCTTTGACCTTGTCAACAAGGTTGTTTCTCAAGGGAGGAACTACTATGCTACTGAGGAGGACAAGGACCCACTTTAGTTTTTTGCATGCACACGTGAGCATGCACACACAAAAACAAACAAACAAAATTAGAGTTCTGTTGAAGCAAAAGGAAAATGAAGCTGCATGAGTGAGAATGAGCAAAGAGAAACACGTACAAAATGTTTAAAAAGGAAGTATCTCCACACCAACACAAAATTCTGTATATCAGCAGCTTCTTCTGCCTTTTTTATAAAATCAGATTTTTTAGCAAGAAAAACTTGAACACCCTGCATTAGTAGGTATAGATGAATCAAGCTTTGGAAGTTAAAAACAAGCCAAAAGGCTTATAGAAATTAGGTATTTTTTTTCATAGCTGAAACATCCCAAAAAAATTCTAACTAAAAGACTAACAATATAGACTGGAACCTATTTTGAATAAAAGTGAAAAAATTGCTAAAATAAGATGTTACCTGCGAGTAAGTCAAAATGACAACAGATTTGATCAGGATAAACATGGGGGCTAGGGCTGTCAAAATTCAGCCCAACCCTTTAACCCAACCCTTCAAACCCAAATTTAATAGGGTCGGGTCTAGCCTAATTCATTTATTTTTGATAGTGGGTCAATACCCATTCAACTCAAGAAAAAGACAATTCTACCCTGTTTACCCTCTTACCCATTAAAGCCCTAAATTCCCAAATTTCATCTCTCGTTTCTTACAAAACTTCCGCGACTCTCTCTCTCAAAAAGAAATATCACAAATTTTAAATTTTTATAGTACTTATAAGTTATTGAGATGTTGTCTTTTTAAAGTTTATATTAGTCAATTGTTTATTTTTTTAAACTTGAATATAAGTGTTGTCTCACTTGTTTTACTATTTTAAATGCAGGTCTGATTAGAATTAGGCTGAAGAAAGTGTCAAGGTCAACATGTTGTAAAAATAATCCTGCCGTTCTTAGAAATGTCACAATTTTTAATTGAATTAATATTTTTTTATTGTCTTAGTTTTATGTATGCAGATTTAAAACTTATTTGATGCAGTCCGTGTTATTTGGTGCACTTTCAACAATGTATGCAATTTTCATGATATTTGGTGTTGTTTTATAATATTTAGTACAATTTTCATGTTATGCAAAAGTGTTTTTGGGTTAAACAAACATCTATGTGTCAGTTCATGTAGTTTATGTGCAATTTTATGTTTTATGTATGCGGTTTTTATTATGCATTGGATGTTTTTTTACTTTTCTTTTATATTTTCACTTTTTGATGTTTTATAAATGGGTTAAACGGGTTGACCCATATATGAAACGGGTTGGGTCATATTAACCCTTTTAATAAATGTATTAAAAGGGTTGGGTCACAAAATGGGTCGGGTCAATTTTGACCCGACCCATTATGACCCGACCTAACCCGTTTGACAGGTCTAATGGGGGCAGGATTATACGTGTTGGAATTTGATACCGAATTCATCGATCAGAGAAGCTTGAAATCGCAGAAGCAAAGGCGAAGACAGAGGAGGAAGAGCAAGGCCAAACCCTAGTTTCGTTCGAATAAGAATTGCTTCGTCTGGTGTTGCTGAGCTGGGGATTACCAAACCAAAATTATGGTTCGGTGTTATTGTACAACTGCCGCTCCATCTGGAGCGGTGATGAGGAGGCCGGATGAGAAATCTCGTCCGGTGATTTTTGGTTCGGGAGTTGGTTTGGAGCTGTATGAAGGTAAGAAGTTTTGGTTCGGTGATTTGGTGAAGGGGAAGTCTAGAGCGGTGAAATGGGGAATACCGATCTCATTCGGTGAAATCAATTTTCTTTGCCGCTCCATGTGATGCCGAAAGAAATATCTCGTTCGGTATTTGGGCATGCCGGTCCAAATGCTGTGTGCCGAACCAAGTAACGCCGATCCAGATTGATGCCGAACCAAACTCCTGAGCTGCTATATAGCAGCTACCCCTCTTCATATCTTCACTATATAAATGTGGAGCTTCTGGACAACAATGACAGCCGTCGTAGAGAGCTGAAACTTTGCAGAATTTTGTCTGTATTATTAATTCCTCTTATGTATAGCCTCCGAAAGTTAATCAATCTTGTAACTCTAATCTTTCAATGATTAATAAAATATCCTCTCCCCAGGTGGACATACACTGCCTCGCGGTAGTGGAACTACTATAAATACTAGTGTTATTTATTTTTCTGCATTGCATAGATATGTGACTGTCTGTTCTGGTGTTTATCTCTATTTGTTTCGTCTTACTATAATCACGATCCAGTTGTTTTCCACTGCGTTGGTTTTTTATTCCCTTAGACTGATCATCTGAATGGATTTTCCCCAACAGTCTTGTATCAGAGCTGCAAGGTTGATTGAGGAGTGTTAGACGCTATGGCAGGAGATGAAGCGACTCCAGTTGTTACAAGACCCTATACTAGAGGGATGTATATCCCGTCAGGATCACAGTTGGCAATTGAGAAATGGAATGGGGATAAAGACTTCGAGAAGTGGTAATGAAGGATGAAGGCTGTTCTAATGAGAAATGAAGTCCATCCAGTAGTGTTTGCCCCTGAGGAGTTGACGGTTGACATCTCAGTCGCGGAAAAAAAGGAGATGGAGAAATGGGCGTTTACTACTTTACAACTAGCTATGTGAGAGAATGTTATCTCAGAGATTAGCAGTGAGACCACTGTTAGGGGCATTTGGACTAAGCTAGAAAATCTCTACTTGAAGAAATCCTTGACTAACCGTCTGATATTGCTAAAGACATTTTTCACCATGTGGATGAGAGAGGGTACTTCAGTGAAGGAACATCTTAATTTCTTTGATGATCTCGTAATGAAGATGAAGACTGTTGACTTGAAGATGGATGAGGAGCAAATGACAATGATTCTTTTGTGTTATCTTCCGGAGCATTACACAGGTTTCGCTAACAGCCCTATCTTCGCTAGAGACACATTGATAGTGGAAGATGTGAAGTTAAGCCTTCTATCTAAGGGCTTGAGAGATCAGATGAAGGAGATAAGTGAAGGAAGTAAAGGTGGAAGTAGTAGTCATGGCCTATTTGTTGAAAGAGGTAGAAAATATAAGAAGAATTGGCACTCTAGAGGGCGTTCCAAGTCCAGGAAGCCCGGTGATGGCAGGAGAGGGAAGTCTAAGGACGGGAAGTGCTTTATCTGCAAGAAACCTGGTCATTGGAAAAAGGATTGTCCAGATTTGAAGAAGAAGGAAGAAGACGGATCTTCATCATTTGCGGTGGAGAAGTCTGTATCTGACGATGTGTTGTCTGCAGTAGTATCGGATGTCTCAGACCATTGGGTGCTGGACTCGGTGGCGTCTTTCCATATGACGCCTAATAAGGATTACTTCACTTCTTTCATTGGATGAGAGGGAAGCTCTATTCTTATGGGTAATGATGCTAGCTGTAGAGCGATGGGTGAAGGTACGGTGAGGATCAGGATGTTTGATGGAGTGATACGCACTTTGACAGGTGTCCGGTATGTTCCAGGTCTTCGGAAGTCCTTAATTTCTTTAGGACAATTGGCATCTTTGGGATGCAAGGTAGCTATCGAGAAGGATAGTCTGAAGGTTTCGAGAGGTGCACTAGTTCTTATGAAAGGAGATGTGTTCCGAAATCTATATTTGCTGAAGGAACCACGGTTTTTGGAGAGTCATGTGTTGGAGTAGACAGTTCTCGTGCATTGGATGCCACAAAGCTTTGACATCTCAGGTTGGGTCATATTTTGGAGAAGGGCTTAGAGTTGCTTCGAAGACGGAAGACGATCAAAGAAGGAAGCTTCGATAAGATGGACTTTTGCCAGGAGTGTGTGTTAGGCAAGCAAACTAAAGTATCTTTTGGAGTTGGACTCCATAGATCGAGGCGAGTACTTGAGTACATGCATACAGATGTTTGGGGACCGATTGCTACTCCTTCTCTTGGAGGAGCAAAGTATTTTATCTCTTTCATTGATGAATTTTCTCGAAAAGTATGGGTGTATGTGATGAACGCCAAATCAGAGAGCTTTGAGAAGTTCATAGACTGGAATGCGCTTGTTGAGAACCAATCTGGTTCTAGGTTGAAGGTGTTGAGATCTGATAATGGTGGTGAATTTGTCTCTAGGGAGTTCCTCGACTTTTGTAGACATCATGGCATTCAGAGATATTTCACTACACCCGGCGATCCGCAATCCAATGGGGTTGCAGAAAGGATGAACAGGACTCTACTGGAGAAGGCTCGTTGCTTGAGATTGACGGCGGGCTTGTCTAGAGGCTTTTGGGCTGAGGCATTATCAACTACAGTGCATATCATAAATCGAATTCCATGCTTAGCCATAGATGGGAAGATTCTAGAGGAGAAGTGGACAGGTAGAGCAGTGTAACTTGGTTACTTCTGAATTTTTGGTTGTCCTGTGTACGTTCAACATATAGGTGATGACAAGTTGGAGGCTAGAGCATACAAGGGCATACTAATGGGATACACTGATGGTATCAGGGTATCGAATTTGGAACCCTATTGATCGGAAGATTGTTCATTCCAGATATGTTACTTTTGATGAGTTTGCTATGTTCAATCCGAAGGAGAAGCTACCTACCACAGCAGAAGATTCTGATAGGCCCAAGGAGATGAAAGAAGTTCCCGTGTTCCAACCAAATAGTAGAGTTGCTGTTGATGCTGTCGAGGAAAACGCAGTTGATGAAACATCATAGGATAGTCCACAGGTACCTTCTAGTAGTGCTGGTGATGTGCATAAATCTAGAGGAAGTTCAGTTCAAGGTGGAGCTGAAAGGATTATAGACGAAACAGTACCTACCCGGGTCAGTCGTAGGACTATTAGGCCGCCCGAAAGGTATGGTGATTGGTAATTTGCTAACCTTAACCTTGGTGATTAGTTTCACTATAACCTACATGTGGTTCATGAGGAGCCGCTTGACCTTGATGAAGCTTTGAAGTCATGTGACAGTTCGAAGTGGATATACGCTATGAAAGAGGAGTTAGAGTCGTTGAAGAAGAACAAGACTTGGAATTTGGTACCACCTCCTCAATGAAGTCGAGCCATATGTTGCAAATGGGTGTTCAAGGTGAAGGAAAATGGGAGATACAAGGCTAGACTAGTTGCTAAAGGGTTTTCACAAAGAAAGGGATTGGAGTATGATGAGATATTCTCTCCAGTAGTGAGGCATACGTCCATCTGAATTTTGCTCGCTATCGTAGCAGCTCATGACTTGGAGCTGGAGCAACTGGACATGAAAACCGCTTTCTTGCATGTAGCTTGGATGAGACCATTTACATGAAGCAGCCAGAAGGATTTGTTGTAGTTGGGAAAGAAAATTGGGTTTGCAAATTGAAGAAGTCAATGTATGAACTTAAGCAGTCGCCCAGACAATGGTACAAGAGGTTTGACTCTTTTATGCTTTCACTTGGTTTTGATCGTAGCATCAAAGACGCTTGTGTGTAATTCAAGCATTTAAAGAATGTTAGATGGGTGTACCTACTCTTGTACGTGGATGATATGTTGATTTCTTCCAAGGATAAGGCTGAAATCGATAGTTTAAAGCGAAAGCTAAACGCGGAATTCGAAATGAAAGACCTTGGAGAAGCAAAGGAAAATTCGGGTTTGGAAATCTAAAGGGATAGAATGTTAGGAAATCCTATCTACAAGTTTTGATGACGACAAATCATATAACTATAATTGTACATATATATCTCAGGTCTTATTTTCTGCAGATACTCAAGAACACAAATCGAATCATGGAGCATGGATCACAGCAGTAGAGTGATAAAAATTGTATACAAATCTTAGAAATAATATGTAAAATCTCCCTGGATTTTGTATATGATAAAATACACACACATTCACCCAAGGAGAACAGATTTTACATATGCTAGACGTCTGGTACTATGCCCCACCCGTCTGGTCTGGGCCTTTGGAATTTTTCCAGATAATACATGACCAGACGTCTGGATTTGGCTCCGAGAATTTAAAAAAAAATACACAACTGTCAAATCTAAAAGGTTGCTTCTGCATCTCTTCTTCAAATCAGTTCTACCCCAAATAGAAGCAACCCTAGAAATGAAAAGAAATGGTAGCAACACTTCAAATCCAGCTTTTCACAACTATAAATACATAAGTGATTTTACGATTAGAGTAACTAATTTTCTGATTTCTATTCTCTATCTACTTTGCACTCAAATTCAAGTTACTCATATTTGCTATTAATATTTCAACCAAAGATCAATAACTTTGGTTTAGTTTTCTTCCATATTTCCAAAGCACACACATATTCATATCTATACATACCCAGTGGAGATTATAGGAAGACTTGTACATATTGTCAATATCAGTGTTAATCAGAGCACATTCTTGACGAAAGATTTCTAATGTAACAAGGCTATTCCTCCGGGCGAAGTGTGGGTTATTGATTAGTGAAATTTCGAAGAGGAGCTTCGGGACTAGACGTAGGACGGGAGGTCCGAACCAGTATAAAATTTCTGGTGTGATCTTTTTCATTTTACTATTATCTCATTATCTTAATTTATCCCATATATAATAATTACTTGTCATATACATAGTGTACGATCCATATAAACTTTCAATTGGTATCATAGCATGGTTATTTCGAATCACAGTAACAAGTATTTGAATCCTGTTAATATGGCAAGTATTTTTCAAGAAGGTCAGTCAACTGCACGTCATCCTCTATTCACCGGATCTAACTATGCATATTGGTCAACACGTATGAGAATTTTTATATAAGAAAATGGTTTAGAAATATGGTTAGCAACTCAAATTAAGTATGTAGCACTTGAAAAAAATATTAGCACATGGACAGATGCACAAAAAACCGCTGCTTCTAATAATGCTAAAGCTATGAATGTACTTTTTTGCTCCCTTGATAAAAATGAATTTTCACGTGATATGTTATGTACCACTGCTTATGATATATGGCGTACTTTACAAGTTACACATGAAGGTACAACTAAGGTCAAACAAACAAAAATATCAATTTTACAAAATCAACTCTCATCTTTCAAAATGAAACAAAATGAGTCAATTGTGGACATGTACTCTAGATTTCAAGCTATACAACACGACCTTATGTCACTAGGAGTCAGGTTTACTCATTTTGATTTAGTATCTCGAATTCTCAACTCTTTCACAATTGAGTGGGAAAGAAAATTATTAGCTATCGATGAAGATAATGATCTTTCTAAACTCAAAGTTGAAGAGTTGATTGGAAATTTAATGTCGTATGAAGCTAATTTGCAGGCCAGAAAGGAACAAAACCATGAAAAGAAGAATATAGCATTTCAAGCAAGCAATGAAGATTCTGAATTGGATGAAGATTAAATTTTATTCATTTCCAAGAACTACAACAAATTTAAGTAATTCAAGAAAATGACGAGATTCCAAAATAGCAGAAAATCAAACTTCGATCAAGTGTTTTGAATGTGATCAGTTCGGACACATGAAGAAGGATTGTCCAAAACTCAACAACGAGAAAAAGAAAAATAAGTTTGAGAAATTTAAGAAAAAGAGAAAGGCATTCCAAGTCACATGGGATGACTCTGACTCTTCCTCTTCAGCCGATAGTGACAGTGAAAGTGATACAGCTCAAGCAAATGTATGTTTCATGGCACACACGGATGAGGTATGTCCCGATCTTACTTATGATGAAATTTTAGAAGAAAGAATGAAACTTAATGACAAATATAGAGACACTAAGAAATTAAATAAGGAATATGTTGTTAAGATAAATCGATTGGAACTTGAAATAGGGTTACTAAAAGATGAAAAGTCTATTTTAGAAGAAGAATTAGAAAATGCTCAAGAAAAGTACAAGAATATTTCTATTGAAAATGATGCTTTATCTTGTGAATTAGGAAAAGATAAACTAGAAAATAATAAAATTAGTAATGAACACATTATCTTAAAAGATAATCTAGAAACTTGAAAATCCGAAATTACTGATCTTAAAAATAAGTTAGATAAAATTACTAATAATGTTACAAAATTTAACAAAGGAAAACAAGACTTGGAGAATTTAATTAAAATTTCCAAGCCATTCAAAAATTGAAATGGACTAGGATTTGAGAATAAGACAAATATTACAAAGTATAGTAAGATTTATACTAAGATAAAAAAACCTTCTCCCAAAAATGAAAAATTGATCTCGAATTCAAATATGATTAAAATACGGGTTCCTAAAACAAACAACAACCTAATTAAACAGAAATATATAGGTAATTATATGAAAGAAGTGATTCACAATAATAATTATATTTCAAAAGGAACCAGACCATCATGGGTATGGTTACCCTCATCTACTAACACTTAGGACCCAAAAATAAAAAGGGTACCAATTTAATTTTTTTTTTTTAATTTTTTGCAGGTATCCAAATACAAAAATAAAGAGAAATTGATATTAGATAGTGGATGCTCCAAGCACATGACGGGAAATGCTCAAATGTTGTCAAATATAAAGTACATTGATGGTGGCACTGTAACTTTTGGCGATAATTCAAAAGGGTTCGTCATTGGCATTGGAGAAGTCATCAATATCAGTATCTCTAACTCTCCTATTATTTCTAATGTTTTATTAGTAGAAATCCTAAAACATAATCTTCTTAGTATAAGTCAGTTGTGTGATAAAGGGTTCGAAATAAAATTTGAAAAAGATAAATGTAAAATTCTCGATCAAAGCAAAAATTTACTCTTTGAAGGATTTAGAAATCGTAATATATATATATCCTAAATATGAACATTAAAAACAATTCAGATTTATGTCTAGCCGCAAATCATGATGATCCTTGGATTTGGCATAAACGCTTTTGTCATATAAATTTTAAATATATTAACAAACTAGCAAAACATGATCTAGTTAGAGGTCTTTCTAAAATTAACTATAAAATTGAAAATTTATGTGACGCATGTCAAATGGGAAAGTTAAAGAAAAGTTCTTTCAAATCTAAAAATAATATATCCACTAAGTAACCATTAGAATTGCTTCATTTAAATTTATTTGGACCAACACAAGTACGGTCAATAAATCATAACAAATATGTGTTCGTAATTGTAGTGAATTTTCAAGGTATACTTGGAAATTATTTTTAAAACATAAAAGTGACACTTTTGGAATGTTTAAAATCTTTGCGAAATGAATTTCTAACTTAATGGATTTAAAAATTAAAAATATACGCAGTGATCATGGAGAGAATTCGAAAAAGAACTTTTCACTGATTTTTGTAACTAAAAGGGAATTAGTCATAATTTTTCGTTTCCACGAACACCACAACAAAATGGTGTAGTTAAACGGAAAAATAGAACTTTACAGGAATGTGCACGAACATTACTAAATAGTAGTAACATACCCAAACATTTTTGGGCTGAAGCTATTGCCACTGCCTGTTATGTATTGAATCGTGTCACACTTCGACCTATGACTAAGAATACATGTTATGAAATATTGTATGGAAAGAAACCAAAAGTTTCGTATTTCAGAACTTTTGGGTCAAAATGTTTTATTTTAAATACTAAAGATAATCTTGGAAAATTTGACCCTAAAGCCGGCGAAGGATTTTTCATTGGCTATTCAGAACGTAGTAAAACTTATAAAATTTATAATAAACGAACAAATATTATAGTAGAAAGCCTACATGTGTCCTTTGATGAAAATTTCCAACAAACTGTTAAAGAAGATGAAGATGAAATTTTAACTAAAAATCACACTGAAATTACAAATAATGTGAATAATTCATCCTCCGATAATAATGAAAATGTTTTAAGATCACTCACACGAATATTAAAAAATCATCCTTTGGATAACATAATTGGAGACTTAAATTCTCGAGTCACTAGAAATAAATTAAATCAAATGAGTCACGTTGCTTTTATCTCAAATACAGGACCTAAAAATTATAAAGAAGCATCTAAAGATGATTCTTGGATCTTAGCGATGCAAGAAGAATTAAATCAATTTGAACGTAATAATGTATAGGAACTCGTTCCTAGACCATCAGAACAATCTGTAATAGGAACAAAATGGGTTTTCAAAAATAAAGCAGATGAAAATGGAAATATTATTCGTAACAAAGCAAGACTAGTGGCTCAAGGTTACAACCAAGAAGAGGGAATTGATTATGAAGAGATGTTTGCTCCCGTAGCTCGTCTTGAAGCAATTCGTACTCTACTTGTTTTTATGTGTCATCATAACTTTAAATTATTTCAAATGGATGTTAAAGGTGCCTTCTTAAATGGTTTTATCAAGGAAAAAGTTTTCATAGAACAACCGCCGTTATTTATTCATGAACAATATCCAGATCATGTTTTTAAACTCAAAAAGGCTTTATACGGTTTAAAACAGGCACCATGTGCTTGGTACGATCGACTGAAAACTCATCTACAAAATTCTGGATTTCAAATCGGCAAAATAGACACTACACTATTTATAAAACATAAAAATAAAGATATATTAGTTGTACAAATATATGTTGACGACATCATATTTGGATCAACTAAGGAAAGTTTATGCAATGAATTTTCTGAAATAATGAAAAATGAGTTTGAAATGTCACACATGGGTGAATTAAATTTTTTCCTTGGATTACAAATAAAACAATTGGACAATGGCATTTTTATAAATCAAGAAAAGTATTGTAAAGATTTACTTAAACGTTTCGGAATGGAGAACACTACTAGTAAACCAACTCCTATGAGCACAACATTATATTTAGACAAAGGAAAATGGAAAAGACTATGATCCAAAATCTTATTGTAGTATGGTCGGCTCTTTTTATACTTAACAGCTAGTCGACCCGATATAATGATGAGTGTCTATTTGTGCGCTCGTTTTCACAACCTAAGGAATCACATCATCGAGCAGTCAAACAAATTTTACATTACTTAACCAACACCAAAGATTATGACTTATCCTATCCTAAAGGTACGGCTTTCCAACTTGTATCATATAGTGATGCAGACTTTGGAGGTTGTAAAACAGACAGAAAAAGCACAAGTAGTACCTGCCATTTTATCGGTCAATCTCTGGTTTCGTGGTTTAGCAAAAAACAAAATTGTGTTTCACTCTCGATGTGTGAAGCAGAATATATCTCTACCGCCTTAGCTTGTGCTCAAGTAATCTATATGCAACAAACACTTAGAGATTTTGGTAAAATAATTGAAAAATCTTCGATATACTGCGATAATACTAGTGCTATCAATTTATCTAAAAATCCAGTTAACCATTCTCAAACTAAACATATAGACATACGACACCATTTTCTAATAGATAATGTAGAAAAAGGAATTATCTCCCTTGAATTTATAAATACCGACAATCAAATTGCCGATATATTCACTAAACCATTAAATGAACCATCATTTGTAAAACTTAGACGAAACTTAGGAATTTGTTCATATGATGAATTAATGAACTAAACTATATATTCTTTATTATCCTAAATGGTTGCTCAGAAAAGCTAACAAACAAAAACTTTCTTCACCTTTCGTTTTGAAAACCTTCTGAACACTACAAATTGTTTTAATAAAAAAAAAGTTTTTAACCATAAATTTCATTAACTAACAACCAACTTTTTTCCTTAATTAGAAATTGAAAAACACACACACACACACAAATATATATATATATATATATATATATCTCACATTTAAATTTCTTTTTAGCATATATATAATGTCGTCTAACCACGATTCGACTTACTCAGCCATTGATTTCTCCTCACCTTCTTCTGGCAGTACGTATACATCTCCCACCAAAACAACACCAAAATCTTCTCCTTCCATAAACATTGTTCCTACTCCTACTCCTGTGTATCATACCGGCTATTCTCTGAAAGGAAAAAAATACCAAGTATGGTATTAATCTTGAAAATGCTTCTCTTCACGACAAAATTGACGAAGTCAGTCATTATCAAAAAGAAATGATGGCCGTTCAAAAAGAAATGTATTATACACAACGAAATCAAGGAGCTCATCTAAACTTTTTAGAAAAGTGCATCCTTGCGGTATGTGGACACTCTCCTATGAAGGATTGTGTTCATGTACGATCTCCTCATATGATAGAAACTCCTCCACGTGCTCATCGAATAACTCCACGGAAAATATGGGGAGAAGGAACATCAGAAGCCCAATTAAGTCCAGTACCTCCTTCTTGGTCTCCTCTACGATCATTAAAAGAAAATACAAAGGTGAAACTAAATTTATGGGAGAAAAAGTAATATTGTTCTTCTAACAATGACTTTATTTCGTATATATATATACATATTCTTGTAAGTTTAAAAACTATTCACGATTGTAATTTATATCTTATTCTTCATAAAAATGAAATATATATAATAATAATAATAACAACAATCTGAAGTCTCTAACTAAAATCAAATTATCAGTATTCTGTCAAACAGACGTTTGAGATATAGAGCCAGACGTCTAATTTTTCTCATGGGTTATCACAGACTCGAAGAACCAGACGTCTAACTCTTCTTTCCAAACGTCTGTTTAAAGACTCAGATTAGAGTTCTGAACATAGATTCCATTCTCTTCCCTTACTTTGTGAGTACCAGACGTCTGCCTATAGGTGGCTAGATGTATGGGATAGCTTTCTGCCTAAAAGATACTAAGATTTAAAAAAAAACAAAAAAAACCAGACGTCTACCTCACAATTCCAGACGTCTGAAATTTGTTTCTGCCTGTCACGACCTTATCTACTCGCTATATTAAAACATCTCTTCATTTTTAAACTCACCTTTTCATCCTTTACAAAACCCCATTAAAACCCAGATCTTAAAAATTGACCTTCAATCTTCAAATAAAATGCCTTCAAAATCAAAAACTACAAAGAAGCAAACGAAAGATCAGGGATCTCCATCTCAAACAAATGTTGTCACTGATTCTCACATAAAATCATGGCTTGATCAAAGCCCTAGCTCAATCAAAAGATTTGATGATTTGAAGACTATAAAGTTTCATCTAGGTTCCTTCTACCAACTACTACGATTTCCTCTTTACGAAATGCATTCATTATGTGAAGATGCCGAGGTTAACTATCTAATTGAACAAGGTCCAAATGAGGTAACTATAGATCAGCTTGCTATCTTTCTCTTTTATTGGAATCTATGTAGTTCTTCCATTTGGAATCCAAAAGATGAGGAAAATTGGCTTTGGACTAGTGTCTATGGTAAAGTCATTAAGCGCACTCCGAGTATGTTGGGACGAATCCTCCATTGCTCTTACACGAGTATCGAATTAAAAGACATACCGGACAAAAGATTTTTACCCCATGATGAGATCAGTCACCTACTTTGGGATGATCATATGGAACAGTGGAATACGAAGAACCTCCGACCTAGGGCAAGATTGCTAAATCGCATGATTATAAACACCATAATACCAAGAAAAGGTAGTCACGAGCAAATATATGAAATAGATCACAAAGCTATGTATGCTATATTTGGTGGTATTAAAGTTAATTGGGCTCAATTTCTTTTCGATGAAATTAAAAATTTCTGGATTCACAAGGGCCAGACAATTGTTTATACACCCTATATAATGCGGATTCTTCAATTCCAAAGTATCCCTTCTTACTTATCATATTTTGAAGAACTACAAATTAAAGAAAGCGGATCTAAATATTTCAATCTTATGCATCTACCGGACGAACCGCCACCGATAATATCATTTCCTCAATGGACTCTGTAGCAACAACAACTACATCAGCAACTGCCTCAACAAGAGCAGCAACAACCCCCTCAATAACAACCAGGTCCTTATGTTTTCCAGCAACATCCCTCCGAATATCACTCAGACTTAGAAATTTAGAAGCTCGAGGAGAACCTACTTCAATAGAATCATATCGTGACTAATCAATTCGAAATTAACAAATTTTATCTCGCAATCAACAAATCTTAGGCAAGAAAGTTGTTCGTCTTGACAGGTCTGTCTCAAGCATATCTTCTCGAATGGGCAAAATCGAGAAAACACTGGATAAGGTTTTATCCACTCTTGGGAAAGTAATGAGGAAAGTTCATGTTCAATCAACATCCCGGTCCTCGTCCTCATCACCATCACATCCTTCACCTGCTCTATATATTTCATTTGTTCCAGGGTCTTCAACAAAACTACGAGGAAAAGAAGCCATGGAAGACAAACCATTAAACGAAACAGATGAAGAGGAAAGTGAGGACTTCAATATGCAAGATCCTTCCCCCCATCAGCAGGGGTACTTGGCTTTTCAAGGGCTGTCTATTCAAGAGGACGAAGAGTATAATGATCAACGTCATTGGCCCGAATACAATTCTAATCCTTCAGCTTTTTGGGATTATGATAATGATACCTATGGAAGTTTTTCTGACTCGTCTCACCACTACCAGTAGTTTCTAGTTTTTTCTTTCACTGTATTTTTATTTTATGCATTTCTCCTTCTACGTACTAATGTTTCAGTTATCATGTACTACAAGCTCTATGTTTTAGATAACATTTTCTATTTTCTCTATTTTTTGATAATGCCAAAAGGGGGAGAAAAGTGCATACACACAGGGGGAGGATAACATATATACATATATAACAGGGGGAGTAAAATATGTTTTATGTTACATAGTTTTTCATCATAAAAAAGGGGGAGAATGTTAGGAACTCCTATCTACAAGTTTTGATGACGACAAATCATATAACTATAATTGTACACATATATCTCATATCTTATTTTCTAAAATACTCAAGAACACAAATCGAAACATGGAGCATGGATCACAGCAGTAGAGTGATAAAAATTGTATACAAATCTTAGAAATAATATGTAAAATCTCCCTGGATTTTGTATATGATAAAATACACACACATTCACACAAGGAGAACAGATTTTACATATGCCAGACGTCTGGTACTATGCCCCACCCGTCTGGTCTGGGCCTCTGGAATTTTTCCAGATAATACATGACCAGATGTCTGGAATTGGCTTCGGGAATTTAAAAAAAATACACAACTGTCAAATCTGAAAGGTTGCTTCTGCATCTCTTCTTCAAATCAGTTCTACCCCAAACAAAAGCAACCCTAGAAATGAAAAGAAATGGTAGCAACACTTCAAATCCATCTTTTCACAACTATAAATACATCAGTGATTTTACGATTAGAGTAACTAATTTTCTGATTTCTATTCTCTATATCTACTTTGCACTCAAATTCAAGTTACTCATATTTGCTATTAATATTTCAACCAAAGATCATTAACTTTGGTTTAGTTTTCTTCCATATTTCCAATGTACACACATATTCATATCTATACATACCTAGTGGAGATTATAGGAAGACTTGTACATATTGTCAATATCAGTGTTAATCAAAGCACATTCTTGACGAAAGATTTCTAATGTAACAAGGCTATTCCTCCGGGCGAAGTGAGGGTTATTGATTAGTGAAATTTCGAAGAGGAGCTTCGGGACTAGACGTAGGACGGGAGGTCCGAACCAATATAAAATTTCTGGTGTGATCTTTTTCATTTTACTGTTATCTCATTATCTTAATTTATCCCATATATAATAATTACTTGTCATATACATAGTGTACGATCCATATAGACTTTCAATTGGTATCATAGCATGGTTATTCCAAATCACAGTGACACGTATTTGAATCCTGTTAATATGGCAAGTATTTTTCAAGATGGTCAATCAACTGCACGTCATCCTCTATTCATCGGATCTAACTATGCATATTGGTCAACACATATGAGAATTTTTATGGAAGCAAATGGTTTAGAAATATGGTTAGCAACTCAAATTAAGTATGTAGCACTTGAAACAAATATTAGCACATGGACAGATGCACAAAACACCGCTGCTTTTAATAATGCTAAAGTTATGAATGTACTTTTTTGCTCCCTTGATAAAAATGAATTTTCACGTGTTATGTTATGTACCACTGCTTATGATATATGGCGTACTTTACAAGTTACACATGAAGGTACAACTAAGGTCAAACAAAAAAAATATCAATTTTACAAAATCAACTCTCATCTTTCAAAATGAAACAAAATGAGTCAATTGTTGACATGTACTCTAGATTTCAAGCTATACAACACGACCTTATAGCACTAGGAGTCAGGTTTACTGATTTTGATTTAGTATCTCGAATTCTCAACTCATTCACAATTGAGTGGGAAAGAAAAGTATTAGCTATTGATGAAGATAACGATTTTTCTAAACTCAAAGTTGAAGAGTTGATTGGAAATTTAATGTCGTATGAAGCTAATTTGCAGGCCAGAAAGGAACAAAACCATGAAAAGAAGAATATAGCATTTCAAGCAAGCAATGAAGATTCTGAATTGGATGAAGGCGAAAATGTATTCATTGCCAAGAACTTCAACAAATTTAAGTATTCAAGAAAATGACGAGATTCCAAAATAGTGGAAAATCAAACTTCGATCAAGTGTTTTGAATGTGATCAGTTCGGACACATGAAGAAGGATTGTCCAAAACTCAACAACGAGAAAAAGAAAAATTAGTATGAGAAATTTAAGAAAAAGAGAAAGGCATTCCATGTCACATGGGATGACTCTGACTCTTCCTCTTCATCCGATAGTGACAGTGAAAGTGATACGGAGCAAGCAAATGTATGTTTCATGGCACACACGGATGAGGTATGTCCCGATCTTACTTATGATGAAATTTTAGAAGAAAGCATGGAACTTAATGACAAATATAGAGAAACTAAGAAATTAAATAAGGAATATGTTGTTAAGATAAATCGATTGGAACTTGAAATAGGGTTACTAAAAGATGAAAAGTCTATTTTAGAGGAAGAATTAGAAAATACTCAAGAAAAGTACAAGAATCTTTCTCTTGAAAATGATGCTTTATCTTGTGAATTAGGAAAAGTTAAACTAGAAAATAATAAAATTAGTAATGAACACATTATCTTAAAAGATAATCTAGAAACTTCAAAATCCAAAATTACTGATCTTAAAAACAAGTTAGATAAAATTACTTATCATTGCACAGGCTATTGGATTGGTGAGTAGATTCATGGCGAATCCAGGAAAGACGCATTGGGAAGCAGTGAAGTGTATCTTCAGATACCTTAGAGGAACTCCAAACCGTGGACTTGTCTTTAGCGGCAGAGGAAGAGATTTCAGCTTGGTTGGATTTTGTGATTCCGACTATGCCGGTGATAGAGATAGAAGGAAGTCAACCTCCGGATATGTGCTCACCTTTGGTGGGACAGCGATCAGTTGGAGAGCAAGGTTGCAGACGATTGTGGCTTTGTCCACTACAGAGGCAGAGCTCATAGCTGTGGTTGAAGCAGCTAAGGAGGCGCTTTATTTGAGGCGATTGTTGTGTGATTTGGGGTTTGTATATGAAGGCGTGGATGTGTACTGTGACAGTCAGAGTGCAATTCACTTAGCTAAAAATCTAACATTCAACTCGAGGATGAAGGATATTGAGGTGGGAAAGTCGTTCCTTGTCTCAATGAGTAAAGAGAAGCTAGTTCGTCTTCAGAAAGTTCACACAAAGGAGAATGCAGTAGACATGTTTACCAAGTCGTTGCCTGTTGCTAAGTTCGAGCATTGCTCGAACTTGATTCGCTTAATGAAGTGCTAGGTTCCATAGGGTGGCACATGGGGAGAGTTGAGATGGTTCATGGAGACGTTTGTTTTCATGGTTGAGATTGATAGGTTCTACACGGACTGGATACTTCGAATACTTTGTTGATGGACGGTGGCCTTGCCGGAGTTCGTTGACAGTGTGTAATGGGTGATGGCATTTCTGAAGCTCATTGGGTATGTATCCATTGCTTGGAGCATGAAGGTGTAAATGGAGTTAGAGGGCTTGTATGGAATTTAGTATCAAGGTGGAGATTGTTGGAATTTGATACCTAATTCATCGATCAGAGAAGCTTGAAGTCGCAGAAGCAAAGGCAAAGACAGAGGAGGAAGACCAAGGCCAAACCCTGGTTTCCTTCGGAGAAGAATTGCTTCGTCCAATGTTGCTGAGCTAGGGATTGCCAAACCAAAATTATGGTTCGGTGTTGTTGTACTACTATCGCTCCATCTGGAGCGGTGATGAGGAAGCCAGACGAGAAATCTCGTCCAGTGATTTTTGGTTCGGGAGTTGGTTTGGAGTGGTATGAAGGTAAGGGGCTTTAATTCGGTGATTTGGTGAAGGAGAAGTCTGGAGCGGTGAAATGGGGAATACCGATCTCATTCGGTGATAACAATTTTCTTTGCCGCTCCATGTCATGCCGAACGAAATATCTCTTTCAGTATTTGGGCATGCCGGTCCAAACTGAAGTGGTGATACCGGTCCAAATGCTGTGTGCCGAACCAACTAGCGCCGGTCCAGATGGATGCCGAACCAAACCCCTGAGCTGCTATATAGCAGCTACCCCTCTTCATATCTTCACTATACAAATAGTGGAGCTTCTGGACAACAATGGCAGCCATCCCAGAGAGCTGAAACTCTACAGAATTTTGTGTGTATTGTTAATTCCTCTTATGTTTAGCCCCCAAAAGTGAATCTATCTTGTAACTCTAATCTTTAAATGATTAATAAAATCCCCTCTCCCCAAGTGGACATACACTGCCTCGCGGTAGTGGAACGACTATAAATACCGGTGTTATTTATTTTTCTGCATTGTATAGATCTGTGACTATCTGTTCTGGTGTTTATCTCTGTTTGTTTCGTCTCACTACAATCATGATCCAGTTGTTTTCCGCTGCATTGGGTTTTTTATTCCCTTAGACTGATTATCTGAAGGGATTTTACCCAACAATACGGTGAAAACAGATCTCTGCAATTTACACAAAATAAAATAAGTGCCTATAGAGCAGTTGAATTGGAGAAGGTGTATATCACTATGATATAAAGATAGCCTTGATCAACACTAAAGTTTTTGTCTTCATATTTACCTCTTGCATAATGTATGGACATAACTAAAATAGGGTTCAAAATCACAAACTGCAAATTCCCTTACTTGCACCTCTTTATAAAACGTTTGCTTTAGATACCAACTTAAGTATGCATGGTTCACTGTGATGACTTTGCAAGGTTATATCAAAAGCTGAGTGTCTGTTAGTTATTATGGTAAAGAGAAATTGAATTATATCAGAAGGTCTTCTGATAATGCATATAAAATGTTTTTAACCAAAAAGAATCATGAGAACCATATAGAAGAAACAAAAATTATTTATCTACTATGTTTATAAATATCATTATAATTTTGCATGCAACCAGTTTTAATAATGGCAAACAAATGTTATATATGAGCCTCCGTCCCTTGAAATCAACAATGTTAATTCCATTTAATTTAATAGTTAAATTAATCAATGCAACAGAAATGAATGGTTGTGATCCAGCAGCGATAGAGAAAACATGTAAGTTGGGAACGGTGGAATTGGTACAGTAATATAAAGTGGTTATCTGATGACTATTGGTAGGTCAATAGTTTTTTTTGAAACTTGATAAATGGGTCAAGCCCAAAAATATACAGGGTGTAATGTATAGGGTAAACCCGAAGTGGGATAACCCGAAACCAAACATTACATAAAACAAAACCCTAGCTTATTAGGGTAATACATCGCCTCCACTAACTCCATGAGAGGAAAAAATGGCGGATCGCTGTGAAAATCTCTGCTCGAAACTCAAAGTAACTCGCTTAAGCCTAAATTTAAGGCTTATAGAGGCTTCCAAATCTTCATGGCTGAGCTTTGTAACCCACAAAGCTCTATTACAGAGCAAAAATCCCTCTTATGAGTGGCTTTTGTTTTAGCTTCTTCAAGCGAGTTCGATGTGCTGTTTGAAGCTTTAACATGCCTTGGATCTAGAAGATGTTTGTAATAATCTTCAGGATCTAGGGTTTTGCTCTCAAAAATAAATTGAGATTCACGAGAGTCGGCTACAACTATGGTCGATTCATCACGACTTGACGCTTTTCAAGTAACTTTAGTGGCTTCACCAGTGTGAGCTTTAAACTTGCTGCTATGATTAGTATTTATTGGACTCGCAAGATCTTTCATCCTACTGCTTTCCCTCTCTCCCAATTAGATAAATGAAAAATTTTCTTGTTGATTTTACTCTTGTAATGATTGTATCCTAATCCGTGGTCTTTGATAGCCAATTGAAGCTTTCTTTCATGCTCGCGAAGACTGCTAAAAGCGCAGTAACCTCCAAACATAGCAGGTAAAAATAAAAAATGGTTAGAATTCAAAATATTGTAATTAATATTATTATTATTGATGCGTGACTTGTTACTTCCCTTGCAGGTATCATTCATGACACTAGTGTTATGGAGGCATCCATCTGGATAGTTGCAAATACCATCTCTATAGATCTCATAAGATAAGTAACCGCTGTTAAGCATATAGACACTCCTTGATTGAGGAGCTCTTAATCCATTGTTGTTACTTGTGGGTTGTGGATTATCAGTTTGGTCAAGCACACTGTTGAAAGAGCAACCACCTCTGTTCAAATCAAGTAACAGATCATATTATTAGAGATTTTATTATAATTGGAATTAGAATTGCTAGCATTAAGTATTTGTTTGCTTCCCTTGCAGGGATTTTCTCTGGTTTGGACTGAGATGGCTACCATTGGCTTTGGCTTGATATAAATTGTTGTCCTGATAACCTGCTGAAGCTCCAAACTTTCTGCAGTTACGTTGTTTGATTGGAGGGAATTCTCGTAAGAGAATTTACCCTTTTGTAAGTATTCTTCAACTCTTATTTCATAATTGTCCGGTTCACTTAAGATTTAGCCTTGCATGCTTGAATTTTGAGGATTGTTAGACTTTTGGAGAATGATATTGGATTCTATTTCTATAGCTTTCCAAAGTCAAGCACTATCAGTTTCTTTGTTATGATGAAGCATGTTGTTTCTTTCTTTCCATATAAAATAGACTATTGTGGTTAAAACAACACATGCTTTATCAAAATCCTTTTTCTTTCCCTTGAAAGTTGTTTGTATTTGCTTAATGTTGTCTCTGATATTTTAAAGCACTAACTGTTGATTGAGCTTTAATTTATTTTTGGCAATAAACCAAATGTGTCTTGAATATGAACAATCAAAGAAAAGATGCTCAATACTTTCAGCTTCTTCCTTACACAGGAGACAATTGGTGTTTACTATTTTTTTGCCCCATTTTGCACATCTATCCCTTGTTGGAAGGCGATTTAGAATAGCAAAATAAGTGCAATGAGCCATTTTAGGACAATTTGCAGTGTTCCAAATTATTTTGAACCAATCCACTTCCATTTATATTCCTTTAATATAGTCCCAAGTGTTTTTAAAAGAGAATTTTCCTTTAATAGATAATTTCAAAATCCATTTGTCTTCTTCAAGACTTGGGTCTATTTCTATTTTGCTAATTGTAGAATTGAAAATAGAAGTCGCTGGCTATAATTGAGTTTTCCAAAGTGAATTTTGAATAATGCTATCCACTTTTGCATTTGCTTCGCCAAATTGATAAAGATTGTTCCAACCAAGCAAATTTATTAAAGATTTTCCATTAATCCATGGATCAAACCAAAGACTGGTTTGCTTGCCATTTTTGAATTTTCTTTCTAGCAATTTTGTGCCAGTTTCTCTGCAATTTAAGATAATTTTCCAAGTATGAGAATGGTATTTTTCCACTGGCATGGACCAAATGTTTTTATTTTTGACATATTTGGCTTTCATCCATTTTGCCCAAAGAGAGTTGTCTTCAATGAATTTTCAGAATAATTTGTAATTGCATGCCTCATTTAAGTCTTTAAAGTTTCTAATGCCTAAGCCACCAACCCTCTTTGTTTTAGTGATAGTATTCCAGGAAACTTTATGCTATTTTCCAGTCCAAATAAAGTTAGCACGTTATTTTTCTATTTTTTCCATTGTATTGATTGGGATATTGTGAGATTGCATCCAATACATGACTATAGCTGTGATGACTGTGTAAATGAGTTCAGCTCTTCCTGCAATTAATAGAAGCTTGCTAGACCAACTGTCTAATTTATTTTGAATTATATCATGTAGCTTGGCACAATCTTTGTCTTTGATTTGGTTGCAACTAAGAGGAAGCCCTAAGTATTTAATTGGAAGATCACTTTGCTTAAATTTAAGAACACTAAGAATTTCCTGTATATTGCTGCATGACTTACTGAAATAAACCTTGCTCTTACTTTCATTGATTTGAAGTCCTGCTTATTCTTTGAGATTAGCAAATATTTTCTTTATAATCTTTGCATTCTGAACATTTGCTTTCAGAAAAACTAATAAGTCGTCTGCATATAAAAGAAGAGTAATACAAGGAATAATAAAGTTAATTGGTTTAAATTTTTTATTCAATTGTTCCTTATCCATTTGTAATGTAAGATATTCCATAACTATAGAGAATAGATAAGGAGATAGAGGATCTCCTTACCTAATTCCCCTATTACTTTTTATGAACCCACAAGGGAGCCATTTATAAGAATGGAATATGATACATTACAGGTGCATTCTTTAACTAGGTTGCAAAAATTTTCATTGGAATCTAGTTGACCCATCATATTAATATTGAAATTTCTATTGATTTTATCAATTGCTTTATGTAAGTCAATTTTTATACACATTTTTTTATACCATGCCTAATTGAAATTTCTTAGTAATTCATGAGCCAAAAGAGTATTTTCGGTAATAAATCTACCTGGGATAAAAGAACATTGGTTTTTAGAGATTAATTTTTTTTTAAAATCTTTTATTCTGTTGCTTAAAATAGTAGCAATGATTTTATAAAGAAATTGCAACAAGCAATTGGTCTGAAATCTCCAAGGCAGTTAGGGTTTTTAATCTTCGGCACTAAAGTAATAAAAGTATGATTGAATTTTTTTAAAAGTTTGCCAGAGGAGAAAAATTCACTAATTGCCTCAAATATAAAGTTCTTTAACTCCATCCCATGAGTTTTGTAGAGTTTATCCCCAAAACCATCTGGGCCAGGCCTTTTATCATCTTTAGCAGAAAAGATAATTTTATAAATTTCTTATAGGCTGATTGGAGCAAGAAGTATTTCATCACTATTCTCATGCAGCAAGAATTTAGGAGTAGTTTTGGGAAACATACCTGGGCTTCCAATAGAGTTGTACAAATTAGAGAAATAATTAGTTGCTTCCTTTTCTAACTGGGAAGCTTCATTAATGATAACCTCATTGTCATTAAGTAATTTTCCTATGTCATTACAGTAATTCCTGCTAGACATCTTGGCATAGAAAAATTTACTTGCAAGATCACCATTAGTAAGCCAGTCAACTTTGGTTTTCTGTCTTAAGTTAGCAGCTTCTATATGTAAAGAGTTGGCAAGCTTTTTTTGCATATGAAAAAATTCATTAATTTGGTTTGGGTCTGAGCTATCTAGGTCTATGTTATCTTGCAACCTCTCACATTCCACCCTAATTTGATTTATTTCATTGTTATTTATATTTTTATTCCAAGTTTTCAGATTTGCCTTAGTTTGATGTAATATATTTCTAAACTTAAATTAAGCAGAACCATACACTGAAGATTGAAAACTGCTTTTAGCAACCATTCTATATTCCTTATTATATACCCAGCCATTTTTAAATCTAAAAGGAAAGTTTCTTTTTATAAAATTATTTTAAGAAAAAATAAGTTTTAAAGGAGTATGGTCACTAGTTGCTTGGGGTAAAGTATAACATTTAAAATTAGGAAATTTATTTATAAAATGATGATTTACTAAAATTCTATCCAATTTACAATTAATGTTTCTAAACTCTCCAGATTTCCAAGTATACTTGTTGCCTTTGATATTTGGTTCAATTAAGCATGTTTTATACATAAAATTAGAGAATAATTCCAATTTTCTAAAAGGAATTGGATTTCCACCTCTTTTTTCAGAAGCTTTTATAATAGTATTAAAATCACCAACTAAAATCCAAGAGTTATTAGTGTTGTTATTTAATGAATCCATCTTATCCCACAATAAAAATCTGTCTTTTTCAATTTGAATTTTAATTCTACTTTCAAGTTTTCAAAGTTCACTCCATACAAATGGCGACTGGCAATCTCCTTTTCCAGAATCCCTAATTTTTTTTGCCTTCCCTCCTCTTCCTCTTTTCTCGCCTCCCTCCCTTGAGTTCACCTATCGCCTTCTGCCTCGTTGTGTTTGTGTGGTCGTGGTATGAAACTAGGATTTTTCAACCCCATGGAATCCGCTTCCAAAACACGATCTGGCAAGTTACGTTTGCCGCCTTCTTCCACCTCTATCCTGCCCAAGCAACGGTCGCCGGTGCAATCAACTTCTGCGTCACCATATAATTTCCCAATCCCTGGAAACTCATGAGCGATTTTCGATGCTTGTGAGCCACGTGAGTCTTGAGCGAGTGCGTAGGTTATTCGTCGCGTTCCTCTGGCTGGTGATCGTGATGCTTCATGCGTTCCTGATGCTGTGCTTTCTCCATTGTTAACTGCGCCTACTATGTCATCATCTAAGCTTTTGCCAGTCCCTGTTCCATCTTGCCAAACACCTCGAGCTGCTCATAATATTCCTCTCCAAGCCAATCTAAGAAATGTTGAAGCATTTCCTCCTTTGTCAAAAGCTACTAATCCCTTGCTGCTTGATGGTGTTGTGTCTCAACCAGGCAATGCGAAAACTGCTCCTTCTGTCAAGTCTTGGAAATCTTTGTTCTCTTTAAAGCAACGAAATGTCGGCAGGTATATCTCTAAGCGTTTTGATATTATTGGTAATTGTGATGATCTTCTTGTGCCTTCGAGTGAGGTTGTTGAGGCGGGAATGGTTTTTTGGAAGGATACGATTGTGGGGTTTTTCCTTGATAAGGGTCTTAATTATTCGATTGTTAAGAATTATCTCAAGAATAAATGGAAATTAAAAGGATCTCTAAAGGTTAGATTTGATAATGACATGTTTTTCTTTGATTTCTCTTGCCCGGATGAGAGGCGTATGGTTCTTGAATCTGATCCATGTGTTATTGATGGTAAAGTTTACATATTAACCAAGTGGATTCCTTCTGTTGACGCTGCGAGAGAGCATGTTTTGTCCATTCCTATCTGGGCAAAGTTCTCTAACATTCCTTCTTCTCTTCAATCTTTGGAGGGTCTGGACTGGTTGGCATGTCATATTGGTGAATTAATTTGTTTTGATGAGAATACGGAGGGACGTGAAAGGCTTGGTTACGCAAGAGTTGTGATTGAGATTAATCCTATGCGGCTTCTTCCTACTCGCCTATCTGTTGCCCTCTCTGGGAATAGGGCGGGTCGAGTTGATATTGATTACCAGTGGTCTCCTCCCATCTGTACATTCTGTCACTCTTTTGGTCATATCATTTCAGATTGTAGTCATAGTCCTGCTAAAGGTGCGTCCCCCTCCTTGCCTCCCAAGGCTCCTATCTAGAAACCGCCTCCTTGCATTTGGAAGACTAAGATTGTCAAAACTACCACTATCCCACCTCCTAATCCTATAACTGCTCCCCTTGATCCCTTAGCTCTTTCTAAACTGAAGTCCTTTCTTGCCACTGCTCCTATACAGACTGCTGATCCTATTCCTGTAGCGGCGGATTCAGCGGCGGATTCTGTTGTTGCCTCGCCATTATTGCCAGTTTCTTCATCCTCGCAGTTGGTCCTTGATGACTTAGATAATGGGATGGATTATGGGTTAGCGGATCTTTTTCCTGCTTAACTTTTTGGGTGATTATTTATCTTCTGTATCTTATCGGTAATTGTATTGGGATGTTAGTTTGTTTTGCCTTGTTATTTTGGTGCCTAGCCCGTTTGTGGGTTGTAGGTCGCTTTGTGATGTTTTAGTTGTAGATGCACCTTTGCCTCTTACATGTACCTTAATTTACGTAATATGAGTGGACGGTCCACTATAAAAACTAGCTAGCCTTGCTAAAAAATCTGTCTTTTTCAAAATTAGAGGCATAAATAAAAGTTACAGCTAACTGGAGTCCCCCTTTGTTTTTAAAACTACAATGGATATATGTAAAATTTAGAGAATATTGGCATAAATCCCAAATATTGGGATCCCAGATTACCATGGTTCTGCCATTACCCCCCAAAGAGTTATTATTGATAGAGTTCCAGTTATGCAAAAACCTGTTTTGAAAGTTAGCTAAGCTACTATCCTTAAGCTTATGCTCTAATATGCCTACAATGCTAGGTTTATAAGAAATTAACAGTTTTGAAATGTCAAGTTTTCTTTCAGGGGAATTTAGACCCCTTACATTCCATGAAATATTAGACATTAAGAAAAATAAAGGATATGAATAAAGGATATCACTGCAACTTTGGTGGAGAATTGCTGCTTATTTCAATGCTTTCAGTAGCTTTCCCTCCTCTTTTGTTATATTCTTTTTTCCCTTGAACTTTTAAAAATTTCTCCCAATCTGGATTTTTGATGATATATTTTTTCTCAAAGTTCTTTGAAATTGGTGTTTCATCATTATCACTGTCCAGTATTTCCTTTATGCTTTTTTTCTTGGCTTTCTTGCTTTTGTTATTTACAGAAGAGGAAGATGAAGAGAGTAAGAGGCCAGCATTTTCGATTAATGCCGCAGAGGTCTCAGGACAATTATGCAGGCAGCTTTTAGATAACATATTAGAATTTACTTTTCCTGAACAATTTTTGATGAAACTGTCTGTAATTAAACTTGGATCATCCTTAAGGGGGGATGATCCATGAACTGTGTATTATTATCCCCTGAATTCTATGTTGGCTTCTTTGAGTTTTCCATATTTTTTCCATTCGAAATCTTATTTACAGTAGACTCATCTTTCTGATGTTTAGTTTCATTGGTGACATTGAGTCCTATATTATCATAATTAGCGTTTATTGAAACTACTTGCAAAAGGATCTCAGTTTGCTCATCGTTGCTAATGATTTCCATATCATCTATAGAGAACTCAATGTTTAAAATGGTTTTGATCTTTTTTCCAAGAGACTGATTTTTATCTGAAACCAAAATGTTATCATGGATGATTGGGTTATCTGTGTTTATAATTTGGACGAAGTAACCTGATTTGTCTGAGCATTCTTTTCTTGAATTGAAAGATCTTGAACGTTTCTTTAATCTTCAGTAATAGATTTTCTTGGAACTTCATTAGAATTTGAAATTTCTTTTTATTTCCAAACTAGCTTTAATGAGCAAACCTCTGTGAGATGGCCGAAGCAATCACATTTCGAACATCTTAGAGGAATCCATTCATATTCTATTTTCCGAGTGATGTTTTCTCCATCGTGCATGCTAATATAGGCGAATTCTGGTAGAATTTCATTAGCTTTAATTTCTACTAGAATTCTTGCATAATTGAGCCTTGCTTCATTTGCCGTAGGCTCATCAAATTTAATTGGGATGCCTACAGCACTGGCTATTGCAGCAAAAGCTTCTTTGTACCATAATCTGAGGTTGAGTTCTGGTAGTCTAATCCAAATTGGATAAATGGATAGAATATCTCGATCAAGAATCACTTTCTTGTCCTATTTTTTCAATATAATAAGCTTACCATTGATAAAATAAGGACCTCCTTGAACTACCTTGTAACAATCGGATTCAATAGTAAATCTGATGATGAAAAACCCATTATTTCTTGTGTATATTTCGAATTTGTCGAATGGATTCCATGTTTTGAGAACGAAATCCCTGAAATGATGATAATAGGGCCTGAGACTAAACACATAAGAAACAATTGAATTACTCCATTGATCCTCGGTTCATCGACTGATCTTTTCTTTAACCACAACAATTTTTTTGTCGCCAATTTTCATTGGTGCATAATAACTTAAATCGACAAAAGAATTAAGCCCTCCTTTCCTAACTAGATCTGCCCAAGAAGATACTACTTTACTGTTTGTTTCTTTAAAGAGAGTTCTTGAGGCATTGAAATCTGGTCTGCTATTAAACCGTTGATGGATATTTGTATGATTATAGCTCTGCCCTTTAGGTGCAGATCTTGCCAGATTCTGCGTCCCAAACCTTTGGATTTGCCTCTGGGGTTTCTCTAAGAATCGATTGCGTCGGTTTCTGACCAATTGGAAACCATCATTTTCTTGATCTGGAGGTTTATCTTTAAGATTTGAGAAAGAAGGAGGTCGAGGAGAAGTCGGAGAATCAAGGAGGGAGGAAGAAGAACCTCTTGAATTCTGATCAGGGTTTTCACAAAAGATAGGGTTGTTTTAAATATTCATGGCAGCCATGGCTACTAGAGAAGAAACTTTTTTCCCTAGCTAAGTACTTGCACAATTAGGTCAATCGTTAATAAATGAAACAAATAAGCCAACGGTATAGCTCGTCACAATTAATTATGTCTGTTAGTTTTTAATAATCTAAAAGGTGGACATATCTGTATTTATATCCTAAAACATGTCCAATTAGTTACCAACTATGCGCCATCAATGATGAAATCCATCAAATAAGAAGTTGACTTAAAGTGAAAAGACATTATTAACCTAATTCCATTGACTATTACTGACAAATTGATACATAAAATCAATCATAAGAAAAAATAATGTTTTACACTGCGAATAAATAATTCTATGTTGAAGACTTTTTGTAAAATATACGAGTACATATGCACCTCTAGGTGGGCCTGCATTTATTCACAACGTGCATGCATTTTTAGTTGTACCTATGGAAGTAGATTTGATAATAGCATCCTTATATTTGAACTCCGCCTAGGAATAAACCGCTATTTTGTTTTGTTCGGACTGTAGTAACCTCTTCACGCTAACTTGGAATCAGGAGAAACTTCGACCGATAAACTCCCATCTAAATTGCGGACAATATGAAACACTCGGATACTTTAGCTTATGAACGTATACCGTAGTTCTCCATGGTGATTAAAAGTTTTACTTGGAAAATAACAGGTTACATCTCCATATTTGAACTCCACCAAGGCAGAAGCCGCTATTTTTTTGTTCATACTGCAATAACTTCTTCATACTAACTCGGAACCGGACGAGACTTCGACCAATGAATTCCCACCTAAATTACGGACAAAATGGAACTGTTGGATACTTCATCTCTTGAACGCACACTGTAGTTCTCCATGGTGACTAATAATTGTACTTAGAAAATAACAGGATACATCCTCATATTTGAACTCCACCTAGGCAGAAGCCGCTCTTTATTTGTTAGACTGCAATACTTCTTCATACTAACTCGGAATCAGGCGAGACTTCGACCAATGAACTCCCACCTAAATTACAGATAATATGGAACACTTGGATACTTCAGCTTATGAACATATATCGTAGTTCACCATAATGATTAATAGTTTTACTTAGAAAATAACATGCTACATCCCCATATTTGAACTCCGCCTAGGCAGAAGCCACTATTTTTTTGTTCATACTATAATAACTTCTTCATACTAACTCAGAATCGAGCGAGACTTCGACCGATGAATTCCCACGTAAGGGACAGTATGGAACACTCAGATACTTCATCTTATGAAACCATAGTTCCCCATGATGATTAACAGTTTTACTTAGAAAATATCTGGCTACATCCTCATATTTGAACTCCCCCTAGGCAGAAGCCGCTCTTTTTTTGTTCAGACTGCAATAGTTTCTTCATACTAACTTGAAATCAAGAGAGACATCGACCGATGAACTCCCATCTAAATTACAGACAACAAGGAACACTCGGATACTTCATCTAGTGAATGTATACCGTAGTTCTCCATGGTGACTAACATTTGTACTTAGAAAACAATAGGCTACATCCCTGTATTTGAACTTCGCCTAGGCAGAAGCCGTTATTTTTTTTCATATCGCAATAACTTGTTCATACTAACTCAGAATCGGGAGAAACCACGACCACTAAATTACGGACAATATAGAACACTCGGATACTTCAACTTATGAACGTATACCGTAGTTTTCCATGGTGACAAACAGTTGTATTTAGAAAATAACATGCTACATCCCCATATTTGAACTCCGCCTAGGCAGAAACTACTCTTTTTTTGTTCAGACTGCAATTTTAACATCCCTAATTTTTGATAACATTATTCAGGAAATTTAATTAGATAAATTAAATAGAATAATGATGATAAGGGGATTGAGATTTGAATAAATAATATAGAGGGCCGCGATTAATAACAAAATAAATGGGCTTTAAATTGGTTTAGAGGTTAACTAAATCACACATGGGCATATTAGCAAAATAGCCTCTTTATTATACACAGCTATACAATCTCATCCTTGTCCATTCACGTTCCATTTTTCAATTTCACAAACGCAAATCTAAAATCTAAGAGCCGGCCATTACCAAGGAAGAAAGGAGGAAAATTTACCTAAAGCTAGGAAGGATTAATCAACAAAAAATCTCAAATTTCCAATCATATCTAAGGTGAATAATAATTTCATACCATCTCTATTTTATTCTATGGATATATATGTTTTCGGATTTATGATTAAATTCGTTTTTATGATGCTATAGATGATGATATGCTTGAGTTGTATTACGGTTGATTAATTCTAATTCAATTATATATGAATTAGCACGGTTTTAAGGTAAAACCGAGGGTTTATGATTTTAGAATGCCATGGAAAATTTTTATGTCAAATAATACATGATTTTGGAGATGGGTTTTGATTTTCAGAATTTTCCAAGCTATAGAAAATTTGTTATGAATTTCTAAAGGAAAATATGTTATAATTGGGTTTAAAATTTATTTCGAGTATTTCAGGAAGAAATTGGGTCTGAAATTTTAATATGTTTGATTGCATGATAAAATTGAATTTTTGTGATTTTTGGGGTTTTTTCCTAATTGATTTACTAAGGGAAATAAATTATTTCAAGAGAAGAACTTATCTTCAAATACTGGATTTTGTAAATGGAAAGGCTTAACCGTTTAAATTTATTCAGATTTATATTTGATAAATGCGGTAGTTTAATGGTAAAGCATTTGAAAAGTTTTAAAGTAGCCAATCAAGGAGTTACAACTGGTAGGTTAGTTATAAAGTAATGGCCATATTTAGCTATAAATCAACGTTTTAAGAAAAAGGAAATTCCACCTCTTTCGGAAGTACGCTTCGACTCCTTTACCTCCGCTCCATCTCAGTCGAAACCATCCCAATTGAAACCCACATAGTCGAAACCAATGCACATGGTATCAGGAGTATTGGTATGAAGTGTATTGGTAAGTAGCGGAAGGTTGGGTGTCGAAAGCAACGTTTTTGTCAGGGTCAAAACCAAGGTTCACTTTTAAAAAGATAACCGCATGCCTAGTTTTTGAAGGGCTTTCGACTAAGTCGATACCCTATAAAGTCGAAACCATAGTTTGTTTTCTAAAGTTAAATTCTTGCCATATTTAACTTAAAGCTTTCGACATAGTCGAAAGTCATGCTTTCAAAAGGGACTTTATAAATAGCTTTCGAAGGGGTACTTTTCTCCTTAAATAAGAGCATTCGAAATAATTGGTTTCGACCAAGTCGAAACCCAGCAGCTAATTTCTCCTTTCGACTGCATTGTAGCCGTCTATGCTGTCGAAAGGTTACCTCTGTTTTAACTTGAGCTAAGCCTTTTTCCTGAATGCTTTCGAAGGGGTTGGGGGTTTCGAAGGCAATGGAGTCGAAAGGTGGTTTCGACTCTATCTTTTGATGTTTTAATTTAAAATGTGGTTGCTTTCGACTAGATAGTTCCGACACCATCAACTTTTTCCCCAAAACAATTTTATAATTGGTTTCAAAAGAGGTACTTTCGTATATAATCATTTTGACCCAAAGAATGTTTCTAAAGAGGTACTTTCGTATGTAATCATTTTGACCCAAAGACTGTTTCTAAAGAGTAAACCTAATGCTTTCGAAAGGGGACCTATTGGTTTCGAAGCTATGTTTTAAAGAATATTTTGATACCATCAAAAGTTACCATTGGTTTCGAAAGTGAACATTTAACAAGGGCTTCGAAAGGTATGTTTATTATGTTTTGAAAAGAAGTTTATGCTTTTGAAGGAGGTTATCCAGATGTTTCGAAGGTGATGTTTTAAAGTTTCAAAACAAATAACCCACTCTCACTTTTAAAATGGAAATACCATGGCATAACTAAAGGTTTTAGAAGTATTACTTCTTCATATACTTATTCACATTGTAATTAACCCATAACAGTACTTTGGAAAGGGCAAAATAACCAGTTAGGTTGACCCAGTAGTGAATATAACTTAAGAAATGTTAAAATCTTAATTAAAGATATTGGCAGGGGCCAATAGGTTCGCAGTAAGCCCATAAAAACTATGTATAACAAAAGATATTGGCAGGGGCTTGTAGGTTTGTAGTTAACCCATGAAAACTATATCCGGATTAAATATTGATAGTCAGTCAATAGGTTCCTAGTTAGCCTATGAAAACTAGGATAAGAGATAAGATATTGGTGTTACCAATAGGTTCTTAGTGATCCCATGAAAACTATGTTATTTGAGAGATAGTCCATAAACATTTTACAGTTTAATAGTAATCCTAGAAACTATAATTGAGATAGAGAGTCAGAAGGAATGGGGATGGGTAATCCAGATTTGATTTACTTATTTTGCATATCATTATAATGTTTTGAAATACTATGTTTTAACCATTGTGGATATAGGAGCACAGTATATGGTTTTATAAATATTTTAGGATACCAGTGAGTGGAAAACCCATTCCACTAAGCGGCATGGTCTCACTAGATATCCAAATGGTTTGAGATGGTAAATTATTATTCATACTAGGCTTTACGTCTGACTCGAAGTTTTTATTTTCCTCTTAAACTCTCGGGTACTCAATTGATTTTGAGTAGGTTGAGAGTTAAAGTTTCTAGGTGTTCTTTTAGATGAATAATGCTTCCTAGGATGTGCAGGAGGCAATCTTGGTATTAGAGTTTTTTATTTTCGCTGCGTGTTTTGTTTGTAAAGGTAGATTTGGTTTCTTGCCTATTTATATACTCTAATCAACCAAGGGGGCATCTTCATATGTCGCTCTTGGCGTATTCTGTAATAATGATATGTTATCTGATTGTGGTCTACGAACTGGAATTATGTAATTAATTTGGAATATTTTGAAATGGAATATAGAATTTGTTTGTTGTTTAAATTTTTTCCATATTCTTGTGTTTCTGTGTATCAATGTATCTAATATCGCCGTTTTTGGTCGTCGAGGATTAATAACTATGGATGACTGCAGCATCCGTAGCCGTTATTTTTGAGACTCCAAGTAGGGGGATGTTACAAGTTGGTATCAGAGCATAGGTTTATGAAACTTTAAAAGAAACTATATATATAGTTATATTTGGGTTAACGCTATAGTAACGTACTTGTATTTGATATATATAGTTATATATATATATACATATTTATATTTATATATAAGTACGTATTCCCCGCTCTCTTAGATCGTTCTTCTGTATCTTACTAAGGCTCGTATGCAGATTTACGATAAAGGAGATATGGAAGCAGGAAATGGAAGAGGAAAACTTGGTGGAGGAAACACCACGACTAATGGAAATGCTCGACCCACTACCAGGAGGAGATAATCCTATGGCTCCAGTTGGGAATAATTATGCTTTGCTGAGCAGAGATTAAACCAGTTTGGGTAGGAAACCATTCTTGGGAATGGAGAGTGCCATAGAGGTTAAGAATTGGTTGTTGCATTGTGAGCGTATATTTGCTGATTTGGGCCTGAATGATGGAAAAAAGAGGAGGTTGGCCTCTAGACAGTTGCAGGGGTCAGCACTACATTGGTGGAATAGTGTCACTGCCGGAGTTCTGGAAGAACAGTTAAGTTAGGCTGATTTTAAAATGAGATTTAAGCAGAAGTTTGTATCTGAGTTTGCTAAGTTTGAGCTGATGAGGAAGATTATGGATTTAGTGCAAGGAGAGATGTCAGTAGTCGAGTATGCTACTATGTTTGAAGAGCTATCTCGATATGGATATGTCGTTATAGATACTGACATCAAAAGGAATGAGAGGTTCATTCGGGGATTGAGACCCGAGCTTGCTAGAATGACCATGACACATGTTCGTGATCCTTGTAATATAGTAGTGGAGATGGCCATTCGTCATGAGGAGTTACTTGTTGAGTTTGCTACAGAGAAGTCAGTGGAAACTCAGGGTTCTCAAGGAAAGAATAGGAAGTTCTTTAAAAAGAAGGGAGCCCAGAAGGGAGATACTACTAAGACGTCAAAGACTGAGGTAGTTTGCTATAAGTGTGACAATAAGGGTCACTTTGCGAATGAATGCCAGTCAGGAAATGGAAAGAAAGCTGCAACCAAGAAGAATGTGAAGTGCTTCAACTGTGATCAATTTGGGTTTTACAAGAATCAGTGTCCAAGGCCAGTTAGGGAGGACAAAGGAAAAGTTTTTTCTATAGGACCAGCTAGGCCTACCGTAGCTGATAAAGGAAAGACTGTGATGGAAGGTATGATTTTGATTCAGAGTATTCCAGTTAGAGTACTTTCTGATACCGGAGCATCACAGTCATTTATATCTCAGTGTTTGGTTGATAGATTATGTTTAGAACCCACCTACCTGTTACTTCCTTAAGGGTTGCGAATCTAATAGAAGGGTATCTCAGTGTTTGGTTGATAGATTATGTTTAGAACCCACCTACCTGTTACTTCCTTAAGGGTTGC
This sequence comes from Allium fistulosum, assembly GCA_030737815.1. Taxonomy (NCBI): domain Eukaryota; kingdom Viridiplantae; phylum Streptophyta; class Magnoliopsida; order Asparagales; family Amaryllidaceae; genus Allium; species Allium fistulosum. Next base: position 977,952,965 of record CM060902.1, read on the forward strand.
GAATCTAATAGAAGGGTATGCAACTCTAGGGTTAAGATGTGACCGGTTAGAACTTGACTTGTTAGATCATAAGTTTACCTGCAATTTGTATGTTATTGATTTCGTAGATATCATAATCATTTTGGGTATGGATTGGTTGGATAGGTATGAGGCTAGAATACCTATCCAACTAAAACAACTTCACGACTATCGAGGCTAAAATATGATGGATTCGATTCAAATGGATGATATTCACTTGGATAGATGTTCGATCAGGATAGGTCGTTCGGTTGGAATGAAATGGTTCGAAGTGTTTAGAGTTCGACCTTGTGGCTCGGCCGTTCGGCATGGCAATGTCCGGTCGAGGTATGGAAGTTCAGGAAGGTCATTTGGTTGCGGCTCGGCATTGGATGTCGTTCGGCATCGTACCTCGCTCTGCATTGGAAGTCGCTAGGCATCTGGGTGGTTCGGCACTCGATGGTCGCTCGACATCGTGGGTCGCTCGGCATCGTGGGTCGCTCGGCATCGTGGATCGCTCGGCATCGTGGGTCGCTCGGCATCGTGGGTCGCTCGGCATCGTGGGTCACTCGGCATCGTGGGTCGCTCGACATTGTTGGTAAGGCCAGGGTGGCTAGACATTGAGGTGAAGTGAGGGTCGCTTGGCATTGTTGGTGAGGCCAGGGTGGCTCGGTATTGAGGTAAGGTGAGGGTCGCTCGGCAAAGTGGCTCGGCGTTAGCTATGTGATAACATGGCTCGGCTTACCTGGTTCGGTTGTAGTACAGCCTTAATGGGCCTAGATTATTCAAGAAGCCCAACTACCTGGGTTTGTCTATAAATACAGCATGTGGGGGTTCAGAAAAAGGATCTTCTTTTTGCTCTCTAACTTTCTGTTTTCCAAGGCTATGGAAACTCTGCCATTTTTTAACTGTAATCGATTATTACATCAATAAAAAGGAAACTTCTAAGTGGACGTAGGCCAGAGTTAGCCGAACCACTGTAAAATCTGTTGTTCTTTACTGCTTTCATTTTAATCTTGGTTACTCTTCATATTTATATTCTCTACATATACTCCATCTGTGAGCTGTGACTGGTATTTGGTGCTTTCATCTGGATTTGGGTGTTAGTGACCAATTTTGGCACTAACATTTTGGTGCTTTCACTGAGAAGGCAAGCACTCAGGGATTTTGGAGCTAGGAACTTGGATTCTAGAAAGCCATGGCTAGGCCATCAACAAGAAAGCAAGTGACGAAAAGAAGCAATCAAGAGGGAAGTCAAGAGGCCTCCTCTAGAGCTGGAGTAGGTCAAGCATCCATCTATATCACTAGGGACGAGATGGAGACGATGTTGAAAAGGCAGGAAGATATGGTACAGAACCTGCTTCGACAGGTTGGACACGTTGGAGCACAAAGTCAAGGGAATGGACCAACTGCGGCTGTTGGCAATGCAGAACAAGGAACCAGAGCTGTAGAAGTTTCTGGAGGTCAACACCAGAACCAGACTGGAGGGATTGAAGGAAATCAGCAAAGGCTCGGGGGCAGACCTCCAGGATTGGATACCAGGAGAGCGGTGGATGAAGCTCAGCAAGCAGGGACCAACGTGAACGTAAATGACCAACATGAAGAGTACTACTCGGAGTACCCCCTAGGACATGGGGGGCAAGGTAGAGATGCAAACAGGGGACTACCCCCGGGTGGAGACGAGTGGGTGGCTGGATTAATAAGAAAGATTATGAGAGGAGGATTGTCAAGCGGAGGCTTAGAGGAAGTTAGTCGGAGTCTGTTCACTCCGAATATCAGAAATGGAAGGAACCCTCCAAAGTTCAAGTTACCCGCGCTGGGTCCTTACGATGGGAAATCAGACCCAACCATGCATATTACCAGATATATCAGGCATATGGAAGTGCTGGGGGCATCCGAGGAAGTGATGGCACGATGCTTCCCCCTATATCTAACAGACTTGGCTACGCTTTGGTTCAAGCAGCTAGAGAATGGATCAATCAAAACATGGAGTGAGCTAGTGGAATGATTTATGAGACAGTTCAGGGTCCATGTGATGCGAACCAAGAGTGTGATGACCTTAGCTTCAATGAAGCAGAGGACTGGAGAGTCCATAAGAGATTTTCTATTACGATTCAATGCAACGGTGGCTTCAGTAGATCCATCGATGATTTTGATGGCGGCGGTAGCAGGGGTTGCAGAAGGCACAAAGTTTAAGGATTCTTTGGCAAGAGATCCACCACAGGACCTTGGAGAATTCTATCATGAAGCTGAAAGGTTCATTCGGCTAGAGTATTCACGCACCGAAAGGTGAGAAATAAATGTCGTGCCAGGCGAAGGAACCTCCAAGGAACAGAGTTGAATAGACAAAGGAAAGCGGAAGCAGGATGACAGATACGATGGTCCTAACAAACGGAAGAAATTCCGAGAACCCAGATTCAAACAATACGCCGACTTGACGAAAAACCTGGAACGGATTTACATGGAAACTCGAGGGCACCTCCCCTATCGGAGACCACCCAGGAGAGATCCCACGGAACGGGAACGTAGAACTGGAAAGTATTGCCTATTCCATGAGTTGGTAGGGCATGCTACTGATGAATGCCGCCATTTGAAGGATGAGGTGGAAGAGCATGTTAGAAGTGGTAGATTGCCACAGTACGTGAGAAATCGGACAGTGGCCGTAGGACCTGAGCAACTACCGCCTCCACCTAACAGGACTAATCCTGGATCGGGATCACGACTCGTCGTCAATTGATCATGATGGCAAGGGCCAAGTTCAGGACTTGAACTTTGGTCGATTACGTCAACTCTTTAGATTTGATTTTAAAATAAAATGGCTATTCCAATTACACATGTACGGGAACCGAAGAGATCCCCAGGCATGCTCTGAGATGGTAATAGATCGCTCTGCCCAGAGTGACAGTATCTAGATTTTTCCTTTGTTTGTGATTGAACACTTGGAATTTTAAATTAATAAATGAACTTGAATTTCATAAAATAAACCTTTGACCGGAGAGTTAAAAGATGAATGTTGGAAGTCAATTTGAAATTAATCGCTTTATGACCCTACCCGGAGAGACGGGGTCCAGAGTGCAAGAAATGAGTTGCTTCACTAGAGAGCGACAGGATCAACTCACTTAACGTCATTCCCCATTCACCGGTGAGTGATTGGATCGTGGTTCGATAAGAGCCCAGAGTGGCTGTAATCGGCCTAGGGTTTAGGCCATGACATCGCTTAATGTTCAGGGACGCTGAACTGGAGTGCAGGGAGTGACGCTGCTTCGCCGGAGAACGACAGGATCGGCTCACTCAACGCTGTTTCCCCTTCACCGAAGAGTGACAGGATGGGATCCAGTAAGATCCCGGAGAGGCTGTTAACGGTCCGGAGGGATCGTAGGATTCGGTTGCTAACTTCCGAGGCCGGTGAATATGAAAGTCCTTGGCCAAAGAGCCGAGGCCGGTGAATATAAAAAGTCCTTGACGGAAGAGTCGAGGCCAGAGAATATAAGAAGTCTCTGACCGGAGAGTCAAGGCCGGATAACATACAAGCCCTTGATGGGAAAGTCGAGGCAGGAACATGATAACGTGACCCGGCGAGGTCTACGGATTCAAGGTTAAACCCGGAGAGGTAACGGATTTAATAATATGGTTATGAACAGGATATGGACTACGGATATCAGATTTGAGGCTATTCAAAACACACCTCCCAATAACAAGGCATGTTTTGGGGGGAAAATGTTTACCCGCCTTTCGGCAAGGCCACAGACAGGCAGATTTAACTAAAACAACTTCACGACTATCGAGGCTGAAATATGATGGATTCGGTTCAAATGGATGATATTCACTTGGATATATGTTCGATCAGGATAGGTCGTTCGGTCGGAATGAAGTGGTTCGAAGTGTTTGGAGTTCGACCTTGTGGCTCGACCGTTCGGCATGGCAATGTCTGGTCGAGGTATGGAAGTTCAGGAAGGTCGTTTGGTAGCGGCTCGGCATTCGATGTCATTCGGCATCATACCTCGCTCGGCATTGGAAGTCGCTCGGCATCTGGGTGGTTCGGCACTCAATGGTCGCTCGACATCGTGGGTCGCTCGGCATTGTTGGTAAGGCCAGGGTGGCTCGACATTGAGGTGAAGTGAGGGTCGCTCGGCATTGTTGGTGAGGCCAGGGTGGTTCAGTATTGAGGTAAGGTGAGGGTCGCTCGGCAAAGTGGCTCGGCGTTAGCTATGTGATAACATGGCTCGGCCTACCTGGTTCGGTTGTAGTACAGCCTTAATGGGCCTAGATTATTCAAGAAGCACAACTACCTGGGTTTGCCTATAAATACAGCATGTGGGGGTTCAGAAAAAGGATCTTCTTTCTGCTCTCTAACTTTCTCTTTTCCAAGGCTAAGGCAACTCTGCCATTTTGTAACTGTAATCGATTATTACATCAATAAAAATGAAACTTCTAAGTGGACGTAGGCCGGAGTTAGCCGAACCACTATAAAATCTGTTGTTTTTTACTGCTTTCATTTTAATCTTGGTTACTCTTCATATTTATATTCTCTACATATACTCCATCTGTGAGCTGTGACTGGTATTTAGTGCTTTCATCTGGATTTGGGTGTTAGTGACCACTTTTGGCGCTAACAGGTATGGATTGGTTGGATAGGTATGAGGCAAGAATATTTTGCCAGGATAGGGAAATATCACTGAGACACCCTAATAGTCATAACAAAGTGATATTCTCAGTAGAGAATACTGACCGGAGTGTTAGAGCTATGCTTAATGCAGTGGAGGTAGGAAATGAGTTAAGTTAGGTTCGGGTAGCAAGAGAGTTTGCAGATGTCTTTGAGCTAGTCACTGGACTACCCCCAAAAAGAGCTATTGAGTTTAGAATAGATCTGGTGCCAGGAGCTAAACCTGTGAGTAGACCACCTAGCAGGATGACACCAACTAAAATGAAGGAATTGAAGGTGCGGCTAGTGGATCTAGAAGAAAGGAGTTTTATTAGACCAAGCAGTTCGCCTTGGGTAGCGGCCTTAGTGTTCGTGAAGAAACCAGATGGGTCGTTAAGGATGTGTATCGACAATCGTAGGTTGAACGAAAGGACAATTAAGAATAAGTATCCTTTGCCAAGAATAGATGATCTGTTTGATCAGTTGAGTGGAGCCAGAGTATTTTCTTAGTTGGACTTGGCGACAGGTTTCCATCAATTAAGAGTGGCGTAGGAGTATTCCTTTGACAACATTTCGAACTAGGTATGGTTCGTATGAGTGGTTGGTGATGCAATTTGGATTAACGAATGCACCTGCTTTTTTATGGATTTGATGAACCGAGTTTTCCAAGAGTATTTGGATAGGTTTGTATTAGTGTTTATAGATGACATTCTAGTCTACTCTAAGGATGAGAGAGAGCATGAAGTTCATCTTAGAGTGGTACTTGAGACACTGAGGTGGAATCAGCTAAAGGCGAAGTTTACCAAGTGTCATTTCTGGAAGAAAGAGTAAAATTTCTTGGTCATATGGTTTCAGAGAAAGGATTGTCAGTCGATCCAGATAAGATCAAAGCCATGAATAATTGGAAGAGACTAGAGATAGTGACCGAGATCAGGAGTTTTCTTGGACTTGCTGGCTACTACCAGAGATTCATTAAGGATTTCTCGCGGATAGCAATACCCTTAACTAAGCTAACCAGGAAGGAAGTGAAATTTGTTTGGTCCGACAAATGGGAGGAAGCATTCCTTAAGTTAAAGCATTTGTTGACCAATGCACCAGTGTTAGTAGTTCCACACGGAAACCGAGAGTTGGTAGTGTATACTGATGCATGTGGAACTGGATTAGGAGCAATATTAATGCAGAATGGTAAAGTCATTGCCTACGCATCTAGGCAGCTTAGACCGCATGAAGTTTGATATCCTACTCATGATTTGGAGTTGGCAGCTATGATCTTCGCATTGAAGATTTGGAGACATTATCTCCTAGGGGAGAGGTTTAAGCTTTATACCGATCATAAGTCTTTACGGTATTTATTCTCTCAGATGGAGTTAAATATGAGGCAGTAGAGATGGCTGGAGTTTTCGGCTGCATATGATTTTGGTATAGAGGATACACCAGGAAAAGGTAATAAGGTGGCAGATGCTCTTAGCAGAAAACATCAGAATGTGGTGTTAGCTATGTTGGCAGAGTGGAAAGATTTAGAAGCTTTAGTCAGTTGTGATGTGCAGTTAAGATCGACTGCTGGTTCTAGTCAAAGTTCCGCCAAATTGTCTTGTTTAGAAATTCGACCAGTATTGATTGAGAAAATTGCTTCTAAGCAGAAGGAGGATCCAGTGTTGGTTGAGAAAATCAGAAGGCTTGAGGTTGGAACTGAGAGTGACGATTTAAATGATTTTAGCCTTAACCAGAGGGGATTGTTGAGAATGAAGGGACGATTGTGTGTTTCCAATATTGCGAACTTGAGGAAAGAAGATCTTGGAGAATGTCATCGGTCCAAGTTCATGATTCATCCTAGAGGGACCAAGATGTATCAGGATATGAAGAGGAGCTTCTATTGGGAAGGAATGAAGAGGGATGTTGGCTTGTGGGTTAGGCAGTGTGCAAACTGTCAACAAGTGAAAGCTGAACATCAGAAACCAAGTGGGTCTCTTTAGCCTTTAGAGATTCCAGTTTGGAAATGGGATTCGATATCTATGGATTTTATAGACGGGTTACCAAGGTCAAATAGAGGTAATATGGGTTATAGTGGACAGATTTACCAAGAGTGCCCATTTCAGTCCAGTCAAGTCAACCAGAACGGCACCTGTTTTAGCTAAGTTATTCATGAAGAACATAGTTAGACTGCATGGAGTTCCTAGTAGTATAGTCAGTGACAAAGATGCTTTGTTCACTAGTGAATTCGGGAAGAGTCTACAGAAAGTGATGGGTACCAAGCTTAATATGAGTACTACGTATCACCCTCAGACAGATGGGTAGACAGAAAGAGTCAACAAAGTACTCGAGGATCTACTGAGAGCTTGTGTATATGACTTTGGTGGATCTTGGAAGGATTACCTACATTTGGTTGAGTTTTCCTATAATAATAGTTATCAGACTAGTATAGGAATGGCGCCTTTTGAGGCTTTATATGGAAGACCATGCATATCACCAGCATGTTGGTTGAAGATTGGAGACAGACTAGTCTTAGGTCCAGATTTGGTCAGAGAGGCGTCAAAGAAGATTGAGTTAATCCGAGGAAGGATGAAGGAAGCTTAGTCAAGACAGAAGAGTTACGCAGATAAGAGGCGTAAGGACTTAGAATTCTCAGTTGGAGATAAGGTTTTCATTAAGGTATCACCAATGAAGGGTGTGATACGATTTGGAAAGTCAGTGAAGTTGGCTCCAAGATATGTAGTTCCATTCCAGATTACAGAGAGGATTGGAAAGCTCGCATACAGAGTAGAGTTGCCGAGTAGTATGGTAGGTGTCCATAATGTATTTCATGTGTCTCACCTTCGCAAGTATTTGCATGACCCAAGACTACTATTCCTCCGACAGGGTTGGAAGACTTAGTAGTAGAGCCTAATTTGACTTTTGTTAGACAACCAGTTCGGATTGTAGCTAGAGATGAGAAAAGGTCAAGGAATAAGATAGTCAAGTTGGTGAAAGTTCAGTTAAGCGACAACGAGAAGGACTGTACTTGGGAGACGGAGGACAGGACTAGAGATACTTATCCTGATCTATTTTGAGGGTATGTCTATATTAGATTTATATAGATAGTTGCTAGTCAGTTAGACTAGTATGGTTGTTAGGAGTTGTTACAGATGATTGCTATGTTTAGTATTTAGTTCTTACTGAATTTCGAGGAAGAAATTCTTTAAGGGGGGGTCTGTAACATCCCTAATTTTTTATAACATTATTCAAGAAATTTTAGTTAGATAAATTAATAGAATAATAATGATAAGGGGATTGAGATTTGAATAAATCATATAGTGGTTCGTGCTTAATAACAAAATAAATAAGCTTTAAATTGGTTTAGAGGTTAACTAAATCACGCACAGGCATATTAGTAAAATAGCCTCTTTATCATACACGGCTATACACATCTCATCCTTGTCCATTCACGTTCCATTTTTCATTTTCACAAATGCAAATCTTAAACCTATGAGCCAGCCATTACCAAGGAAGAAAGAAGGAAACTTACCTAAAGCTAGGAAGGATTAATCAAAAACAAATCTCAAATTCCTTATCATATCTAAGGTGAATGATAATTCATACCAACTCTATTTTATTCTATTGATATATATATATATGTTTTCGGATTTATGATTAAATTCATTTTTATGATGCTATAGATGATGATATGCTTGAGTTATATTACGGTTGATTTATTTTAATTCAATTATATATGAATTAGCACAGTTTTAGGGTAAAACCGAGGGTTTATGATTTTAGAATGCTATGAAATTTTTTTGTGTTAAATAATACATGATTTTGGAGATAGGTTTTGATTTTCATAATTTTCAAATCTATAGAAAATTTGTTATGAATTTTTAAAGGAAAATATGATATAATTGGGTTTAAAATTTATTTTGAGTATTTCAGGAAGAAATTAGGTCCGAAATTTAATATGTTTAATTGCATGATAAAAATGAATTTTTTGTGATTTTTACGGATTTTTCCCAATTGATTTACTAAGGGAAATAAATTATTTCAAGAGAAGGACTTATCTGCAAATGCTGGATTTTGTAAATGGAAAGGCCTAACCATTTAAATTTATTCAGATTTATATCTGATAAATGCGGTGGTTTAATGGTAAAGCATTTGAGAAGTTTTAAATTAGCCAATCAAGGAGTTACAACTGGCAGGTTAGTTATAAAGTAATGGCCATATTTAGCTTTAAATCAGCATTTTCAAAAAAAGGAAATTCCGCCTCTTTCGGAAGTACCCTTCGACTCCTTTACCTCCGCTCTATCTCAGTCGAAACCATCCCAGTCGAAACCCTCATAGTCGAAACCAATGTACATGGTATCAAGGGTATTGGTATGAAGTGAATTGGTAAGTAGCAGAAGGTATGGTGTCGAAAGCAATGCTTTCGTCAAGGCCGAAACCAAGGTTCACTTTTAAAAAGATAAGCACTTGCCTAGTTTTTGAAGGGCTTTCTACCGAGTCTATAGAGTCGAAACCATAGTTTGTTTTTTAAAGTTAAATTCCTGCCTTGTTTTACTTAAAGCTTTCGACAAAGTCGAAAGTCATGCTTTCGAAATGGACTTTAGAAATAGCTTTTGAAAGGGTACCTTTCTTCTTAATTAAGAGCTTTTGAAAGAATTTGTTTCGACCAAGTCGAAACTCAACCACTAATTTTTCCTGTCGACTACATTGAAGCCATCTATGCTGTCGAAGGGTTACCACTGTTTTAGCTAGAGCTAAGTCTTTTTCCTGAATTCTTTCGAATGGGTTTGGGGTTTCGAAGGCAATGGAGTCGAAAGGGTGTTTCGACTCTATCCTTTGATGTTTTAATTTAAAAGGTGGTAGCTTTCAACTAGATGGTTCCGACACCATCAACTTTTTCCCTAAAACAATTTTATAATTGTTTCGAAAGAGGTACTTTCGTATATAATCATTTTGACCCAAAGAATATTTTTAAAGAGTAAACCCAATGCTTTCGAAAGGGGACTCTATTGGTTTTGAAGCTATGTTTTAAAGAATATTTTGATACCATCGAAAGGTACCAATGGTTTCAAAAGCGAACATTTAACAAGGGCTTCGAAAGGTATGTTTATTGTGTTTTGAAAAGAAGTTTATGCTTTCAAAGGAGGTTATCCAAAGGTTTCGAAGGTGATGTTTTAGAGTTTCAAAACAAATAACCGACTCTCACTTTTAAAAAGGAAATACCATGGCATAACTAAAGATTTTAGAAGTATTACTTCTTCATATACTTATTCACATTGTAATTAACCCATAATAGTACTTTGAGGAAGGGCAAAATAAACAGTTAGGTTGACCCAGTAGTGAATATAACTTATGAAATGTTAAGATCTTAATTAAAGATATTGGCAGGGGCCAATAGGTTTGCAGTAAGCCCATGAAAACTGTGTATGACAAAAGATATTGGCAGGGGCCCATAGGTTCATAGTCAGCCCATGAAAACTATGATTTGATACTGGTAGGGGCTAGTGGGTTTGTAGTTAGCCCTTGAAAACAATCCGGATTAAGATATTGACAGTCAGTCAATATGATCCTAGTTAGCCAATGAAAACTAGGATAAGAGATAAGATATTGGAGTTACCAATATGTTCTTAGTGATCCTATAAAAACTATGATATTAGACAGATAGTCCATAAACATTTTACAATTTAATAGTAATCCTAGAAACTATAATTAAGACAGATAGTCAGAAGGAATGGGGATGGGTAATCCAGATTTGATTTACTTATTTTGCATATCATTATAATATTTTGAAATACTATATTTTAACCATTATGGATACAGGAGCACAGTATATGGTTATAAATATTTTAGGATACCGGTGAGTGGAAAACCCGTTCCACTAAGCGACGTGGTCTCACTAGATATCCAAATGGTTTAAGATGGTAAATTATTATTCATACTAGGCTTTATGTCTGACTCGAAGTTTTTGTTTTCCTCTTAAACTCTCGGGTACTCAATTAATTTTTAGTAGGTTGATAGTTAAGGTTTCCAAGTGTTCTTTTAGACGAATAAAGCTTCCTAGGATGTGCAGGAGGCAAGCTTGTTATTAGAGTTGTTTTATTTCCGCTGTGTGTTTTGTTTGTAAAGGTAGATTTGGTTTCTTGCCTATTTATATACTCTGATCAACCAAGGGGGCATCTTCATATGTCGCTCTTGGTGTATTCTGTAATAATTATATGTTATCTGAACGTGGTTTGCGAACTGGGATTATGTAACCAATTTGGAATATTTTGAAATGGAATGTGGAATTTGTTTATTGTTTAATATTTTTCCATATTCTTGTGTTTCTGTGTATCAATGTATTTAATATCGCTGTATTTGGTCACGGAGGATTAATAACTATGGATGAATGCAACATCCGTAGTCGTTACTTTTGGGCCTCCAAGTAGGGGGATGTTACAGCAATAACTTCTTCATACTAACTGGGAATCATGCGAGACTTCGACCGATGAACTCCTACATAAATTACAGACAATATGGAACACTCGGGTACTTCTTCTAGTGAACGCACACTGTGGTTCTCCATGGTGACTAACAGTTGTACTTAGAAAATAATAGGTTACATCCCTATATTTGAACTCCGCCTAGGCAGAAGCCGCTATTTTTTTGTTCAGACTGCAATTACTTCTTTATATTAACTTGAAATCAGGCGAAACTTCGACTGATGAACTCCCACCTAAATTGCGGACAATATGGAATACTCGGATACTTCAACTTATGAACTTATACTGTAGTTCTCCATGGTGATTAACAATTTTACTTAGAAAATAACAGGCTACATTCCCATATTTGAACTCCGCTTAGGCAGAAGCTGCTATTTTTTTTGTTCATACTGCAATAACCTCTTCATACTAACTCGGAATCTGGTGAGACTTCTGCCGATGAACTCTCAACTAAATTACAGACAATATGGAACACTCGGATACTTCATCTTATGAACGCATATTGTAATTCTCCATGGAGACTAATAATTGTACATAGAAAATAAGTGGCTACATCCCCATATTTGAACACCGCCTAGGCAGAAGCCACTCTTTTTTTGTTCAGATTGCAATAACTTCTTCATACTAACTCGGAATCAGGCGAGACTTCAACCGATGAACTCCCATCTAAATTACAGACAATAAGGAACACTCAGATACTTCATCTAGAGGACATATACCGTAGTTCTCCATGGTGACTAACAGTTGTACTTAGAAAATAACAGGCTACATCCCCGTATTTGAACTCCGCCTAGGCAGAAGCCGCTAATTTTTTTCATACTGCAGCGAATTTTTCATACTTACTCGGAGTCGGGCGAAACTACAACTGATGAACTCCCACCTTAATTATGGAAAATATAGAACACTCGGATACTTCAGCTTATGAACGTATACCATAGTTCTCCATGGTGATTAACAGTTGTACTTAGAAAATAACATGCTATATCCCTACTTTAACGCTCACTGTAGTTCTCCATGGTGACTAATAGTTGTACTTAGAAAATGACAGGCTACATCCTCATATTTGAACTCCGCCTAGGCAAAAGCCGCTATTTTTTTCTTCGGACTGCAATAACTTCTTCATACTAACTCAGAATTAGGCAAAACTTCGACCGATGAACTCCCACCTAAATTACGGACAATATGGTACACTAGGATACCTCATCCACTGAACTTATACCGTAGTTCTCCATGGTGACTAACAGTTGTACTTAGAAAATAATAGGCTACATCCCCGTATTTGAACTCCGCCTAGGCAGAAGCCGCTATTTTGTTTGTTCATACTGCAATAACTTCTTCATACTAACTCGGAATCAGGCAAAACTACGACCGATGAACAACCACCTAAATTATGGACAATATAGAACACTCAGATACTTCAACTTATGAACTTATACCGTAGTTCTCCATGGTGATTAACAGTTGTACTTAGAAAATAACAGGCTATATCCCCACTTCAACGCTCACTATAGTTCTCCTTGGCGACTAATAGTTGTACTTAGAAAATAACAGGCTACATCCTCATATTTGAACTGCGCCTAAGTAGAAGCCGCTTTTCTTCTTCTTTAGACTGCGGTAACTTCTTCATACTAACTCGGAATCAGGCAAAACTTCGATGATGAACTCCAACCTAAATTACGGACAATATGGTACACTCAGATACTTCATATAATCAACACACACTGTAGTTCTCCATGGTGACTAACAGTTGTACTTAGAAAATAACATGCTACATCCCTATATTTGAACTCTGCCTAGGTAGAAGCTGCTATTTTTTGTTCGTACTATAATAACTTCTTCATACAAACTCGGAATCGGACGAAATTTCGACCGATGAACTCCCACCTAAATTACGGATAATATGGTACACTCGGATACTTCATCTCACTATAAGAAAATATATTATTAATAACGCCATTTAATAATGCATTATTCTAAAGCGTTATTGTTTGCCTTTAATTATTTGTTTCTTTACTCTATTTGTTTTGTACTGTTCACATGTAACGCCTTCACAAAGCGTGAAATCTCCTAATTATTTCGTGGCCGCGGGTGTCTCAAATTTTTTCCCTCTCCCTCTTTCCTCTTTCATTTCGTTCCATTTTTCCTTAGTCTCCCATACCAGTGGAATCAAATCCCCAAATCACTCCTTCAGATCCATTCCTCCTTCAAAAACCCTAATCGAATCCAGTTAAATCCTATGCATCAACAGGAGAGGAAGGGGAGTTCGGTGCCTGGCGTGGAGATACGCTCGCAACGACTTAGAGGCGAGCTTGGCGGTAGCTGTAGCGAGGGTTGGGATAAGCAACGTGCGATTTGGAGGTTGTGGTGTAGGACAATTTAGAAAGAGGAGATGCGATCACAAAATCTGGTATGACCTGCTGGTGTAGATCTTAGCATGGGAAGGTAGTGATGTGATGATCTAGATGACAGTGAGAGCAACCTGATGTGTTGTAGTGGCGATTCATTGTATCATGCATCTTCTAAGAAATAATTGTGAGTGAAATCTCTTGATTTTATCAAATTTTTCTAGTTATATAATATCAGTGCTTAATTATATATGGATATAGATGGTGATCGATATGGTTTGGAATCTTTTTGGGTGTTAAAAATTAATTGCGTGCTTTAATTTAATTATAACGAGCCTGCAATGAGCTTGCAATCTTGGCTGAAGGATATAGTGGAAGTGGCCTTAAGGTTTGTTCTTAGTTTATTTTCAACTTATGTTTAATTTATGAATACCTAGTTTATGGTATTGATAAATTTGTTAATTGCAGAATCTATGCTCAAAGATATCGTCTTGTTTGGGAGCTGCTTAAGAAAGAAACATGAAAGGATTTGGTATTTTTTACCCTAGCTTTAAAATTGCAACACATAAACTTATAAAAGAACATAATGTATGTTAAATTCATATTATGGTTTGATTGACTTGCTTTCTAACACTGATTGTTCACTAAAATGTTAGGATAAGAAACACATACAATACTAAGATATACACTAATAACTTATGTGTTGCATTTTAAATTACTGGCTGCAGTTTGGGATTTTATAGGCCGATGGGCCAGCCTCTATCTCTCAATGTGCAATCAATCTAGGAGAGAGTTTTACCTATAGGTTTATAGTTGACCAGGTACGTAACATTAGTTTGATATTATTTCATTAGTATTATTCGTATATCACATTATCTTCTCTAAACTATTAGTTGAAGCATAATACAAGCGATGATAAATGGTTAACATTGATAATAATGTTAAGTTACTAGGTTGGATATTAGTTAGATGTCCAATTTTATTTATTGTTCTAGTATTTGTTTGGATTGAATGATAAACAATGAACAAGATTTACTAAGGATATAAGGCACTGAAAGTTAAAAAATTTAGGCTTGCTCATTTATCTTTGCAAGTCTGCTATTTTAGCAATGATACTGATGTACCTAATCATAATTTGGCATATGAAAACGTGGGTAGGGACATAAATGAGCTAATGCAAATAATATTATTTTACTATTTATTATTGCAAGTTACAATCTTGTAGTTGCAAGCAAGCTTGCAATTACAAGTTGCAAGCTTATAGACTTTGCAACTACAAGTTGCCTGCAACATGCAACAATCCATTAAGTACGAACATGGATCTTATATTACCACATGCAGTGCCTTGGCAACTCTTTCAGGCCTAAGACTGGCCGTTCTACAAGAGACGAGCATGTTGTCAAAGATGATAGTACAGTGGACGAACTTTAGTGAGACATGTATGTCTTTTATCAATATGTACCGCATTGTTGATTTTACAAATGTATAGATATTATTTGATAGTTATTGTAAATTAAATTAACTAAATAAGGGATCACCAAACATTGAGATGGATTAACACACATTCATGGTTAATAGAGAGAGGGTTGTAGATTACTTAATATTTCATGGGATGCACCATACTGAATGCATTCTCCCTTGTGTTTATGAAGTCATAAGCTGCAAAATTAGTAAATTTTAGCTTTACATTAAAAGATAGTGGCATCAGTTAATTTTTAATGACCTGCGACAAATTCATTAATATTTTCCTCTGAATTTCCTTTACGATAACCCTTGTATGATTCATTGTTTATCTTCGATATACTACCACACCATAAGGGTAAGCCTTGAACATAGTCCATTTTTGTTCTCGTTGCAAAAAATAAAAATTAATCAGGTTTAACACAATTTGCAAGTTAAGAAACAATATAAGCTGGAATATTTATAGTAAAGCTGCAAGTGACAAGTAAACTATGTTGTCATAAAACTATGTCAAGTACAAACGATGAAGAATAATGATGCAGCAACCATGAATTCATAAATAAAGTATAAATATATGATATAAAATATGCGAACTTTCTATCCAAAGAAATCTGCATAGTGTAGCGCATGTTTATCAAATAAAATCTTGGTTGCACCATGTCAAGTACAAAACAGGAAATAAGTTTATTATTATTACAAGCTTCCTAGTTTAATCAACTACTACACTATATCAAAATGAATTTGATTCAGGAAGCTGTTGCTATCCTTGTTCATTAATTAAGTTTTATAAAAGTTAAACCAGTTTATAATAGTAATAAAATATCAACTAAGTTTATGAAATTAACTGTTTATAATAATAATAATAAATTATAAAATATTAATCAAGTTAACTAGGTTTTATAAAAATTAACAAAATTCGTATAATAATAATAATTGTAAAATAATTATTTGTTTAATAAAAATTTACTAAGTTTATAATTACTATAATAATATAAATTAATTATTAGTTTTATAAAATTTTACAAAGTTATAATAATATTAATAATAAATTATAAAATATTAACCAAGTTAGCTAATCTTGGTAAAAATTAACTAAATTAACGTAATAATAATAATCAAAATAAATTAACTTAGATTATAAAAATTAACTAAGTTTGTAATAATAATACTAATAATAATAGCAACATCCATCATAATAGCAATAGTAACATTAAATAAACTAAGTTTATAAAAATTAATTATGTTTTATATTAATTAACTAAGTTTAGAAAAACAATAATAATAGATTATAAAATATTAACAAAGTGTGCTAAGTTTACAACAATAGTGTTCTTCTCGAATTTGATAAAAAAATCCAAATTTTAGTATGTAGTGCAGATATATGAATAATACCTTCTATTGTATATAAACTTGATTAGTTATTTCTAAACCTTCTGGCATTACTTCAACTTTATGAATTTATGAGTTTTCTATTGGTTGAATATTTTTATTTTCCTGGTTTTAATTGTAATGCTTCTAAATTATACCCATGTTATATATTTCATGCTTCTGTTTTTAAAAGTTTCACGAAGATTTCAAAATTTAAATATAAACTGAAATTTTCATATTATCATTTTCTTTGATAATTTTCAATCTTTAAATTACTATTGTTATACTACATATGTTCCAAAAAAAGACTTTAATTAATTATCCAAAAAGTTTAAATTTTTTAGAACCGCCAAATATTTAATATTTGATTAAGTTTGAATATAGAACCTGAAGTTGGAGATATGTGTGAGGAATGCGGATTAAGGATCTTAAGGCTAGAATTAACACTAGAGGGGGGGTGAATAGTATTTTAAGAAATTTGTTAATCTTTTTGAGTTTATCTTACTTTGTTAACAATGTATACACTAATCAGACACATATATGAACACAGAATCAAACACAGATGAAAATATAAAGTAAAAGCAGTAAAGGAAAGAACACACCGGATTTTATACTGGTTTTGAGTTACCCTACATCCAGTCCCGCAACACAAGTATGGATTTCCTTTCAAAAACAATTCTTATAAATACAACCCTCGGTCTCAAGGCTACGAGGTACACCCTCCAGAATCACAATCCTTTGGGTTGAGATACTTGATTTCCGGGGCAACAAGTTCACCCAATTGATTTCCAGGGCTACAATCACACCTTCTCTCGCTTGATTGGTTTCCAAGGCTACAATCACACCTTTTCTCGCTAGATAGATTACAAAGAAGCCTATAACTCTGAATAACACTTAGATCTTGTTGAGATAGTGATAGAGAATCAAACCAGAGATAATCTAGTTAGATTCAATGTTGATTTCGGCAGAGTGATGATAGGATTTTGATTAAGAAAATGTGGAAGAAGAAGAGAAGTGAAAAACCATAAAAACTGATTAAAAATTCGTTGAAACTAACCCCTATTTATAGAAGAACAACAATCATGTCCATTCGTGAAAGGTTATGGCGAATAGACACTTCTTTTGAAATTCAAATTTTTGGTTCTAACTGACACTATGTCGACATGGGGTACTAGGGCATGTCGACATCCCAAAGGAAAATTTGATGTTTTGATTTTCTTTGAAAGTAACCTTTATCTTATATTAAAACTATTTTAAACTTTATAAATATACTTGACTATTGATAAAATACATAGATAAATATAGAGAACAATATATATAATTTTACTATAATTTTATATTTAAATCTAAGTATAAATATATTATAATTAAAAGATAGTTTAAAACAAACGAAGTTTAAAAACAAGAATATTTAAGCTAAAACATCTTTTTGAATCATTTGAAAAGATAATTTTTAAGGCTAAAACATTTTGAAAAGCAATTTTGAAAATCATTCCGAAGTTGTTTTGAAAAACATTTTGAAGTAGTTTTGCAAACTTCTTCCTGCAGAATATCTCATCATGACAGGACTCGAGAACGTGTACAAAACCTGGATGTTCGTGGGTTTGTAAGCCACTTGTCGTAGGTTTGTAAGCTACTTGTCGTGGGTTTGTAAGCCACTAAAAAGGTAGAAATGGCTTCCACCCCAAAAGAAAAATGGAGTGAAGATTTCAGTGCTATTGTGAAGTTTTAACAAAATTCTAGACTCAATACTTTTCTTGAAATCTTGAACTCTTGATTATCTTGATACTCATGAGTCTTCAATCTTGATATCTTGAATCTCTATACTGTACAGTCTTCATTCTTGGTACCTGCATGGTTAAATCATGCATATACATATATATCTAAACTATAAAGTTATTATTTATATTTTATAATCTTATTCTAAGGTTGTTGTCATCAAAACCATCATCTCACGAACTAACAATCTCCCCCTTTTTGATGATGACAACCTTTGTTTATAAAATATTACTTCTATCCTAATAACTCCCCCTAAAACTAATAACTCCCCCTTAATCTATGCCTAATTACCCTATTTTATATTTCTCCCCCTTTGTCATCAACAAAAACCATCCTAAAACCATGAAACTATAAAACTCCCCCTTAAACTAATACTATATAACATGTGATTATAATGATAGTGTTATCATAAATAATCAACACTTAACTCTAAAAACTAGAACTTAATCCTTAATTACTAACAATCCTAACTAAGAATCTATGATAATGCTTATAATAGTTAGAAATCAAATATAAGAACATAAATTATTTATTAAGTATATTTCAACACACTCATCAAAACCAATCATGTCAGACAAGTCAAACAAATCAATCAAGTCAAACAAGTCAAACAAGTCAATCAAGTCAAACAAGTCAATCAAAACATCAAAAACTAATAATCCTATATTATAAGACAATACTACAAACTCCTCCTAAATAAAATACACTCGTTATGTATACATGTATGCAATATGTAGTTTGTAATGCAGTATGAAATGTATGACATATGCAATGTAGCATGAGATGATATGCAGAATGAAGTGCAACTTGTGATGCAAATGATTATGATATTTCATGCATTGTAATTTATGATGTAATATGCAATGAAATGTGATATGAAATAGGATGCATAATGATATGTAATATGAAACAAAATGATAATGAAGTAAAGAAATAATAATATGCAGAATGATATGATGATATATATATACTACGGTAAGTGACATTCAGATTATAAGATAAACATGAGTGATAAGTAATATCTAATTGACAAGCATATATATATATATATATATATATATATATATATATATATGTATGTATGTGTGTGTGTGTGTGTTTGTGTGTGTATGTCTATGTATGTATACATATATCAAACTATTTATTATAAAACACTTCAACCAAACAAAGTTAAAACACACCAATTACTAGACTTAAGTTAAGGAAACTAATGAATGGGACTGAAAGAGTTGTAAAGAAAGAGTTTAAAGGTAATAAATGATATTAAAACTATAACATATTCATAAAAGGTAGTAATCACAGTCAATATCAAAATCAATTTGATAAGAAATATGGACTTTAAACTGCATATATGATCAAATATGGTTTTTTTTTAATTAATACCCTAATTATTTAATTTATTTAAAATGATTTTTTATTAACTTGGTTGATTTTTTTAAGAATCCAAACTTCCATGTTCTTAACTTACTAATTAAAACCTTTATATCAAATTATTATTGATTTAAATATTTAGAAACATGTTTAAACATCTTTTAAATTAAAAAAAAAATATCATAATGAAATATTAAATAAAATATTAAAGATTGAAAAACTAAAATAAACATGTGTTACATTAAGGCTTCTTACATTAAAAAATTTAATTCATTAAAAAAATATTTAAACATGAAATTACTTTTTAAATATTCTAATATAAGTTAGAAAATAACTCTAAAAAGAATAGAGAAAAATACTTAGTTTAAATATCATTTTTTTTATAATTTAAAATTTCAAACAGAAAAGACAACATTTACAGAATACTATAAAAAGTTTTTGCAATAAAATATATTCGAAACATTATAAAATAGAAACTGTAGCTTTTACCAAATGCTGTGTAAAGTTTTTGAAAATCTACAGCGTTTCAAAGCACATAAATGCTATAAAAACGAATTTGCAGTACTTACAAAACATTACAGAAGAAAAGAAGTATTTTAGAAATGCTATCTAAAATTCCGGCCATGTGATGAGGTGCAATCTTATTAATTGAAGAAATATATAAATAGAGCCTTATTCTAACATTCTAAATTCATTCTACT
The DNA here is from genome assembly GCA_030737815.1 of Allium fistulosum. NCBI lineage: Eukaryota > Viridiplantae > Streptophyta > Magnoliopsida > Asparagales > Amaryllidaceae > Allium > Allium fistulosum. The sequence goes on from CM060902.1 coordinate 977,973,081, forward strand.
AATTTCTTAATTAAAGATATAAAATTAGTATCTTTAAAAGAAATAGAGCATGAGAAGTAAAAATAAAATTAGAAAAGTTGAAATCATGAATGAATGTATGCTTTTCTACTTAGTATAGTTGTAATAAATTAGTTGTAAATTTTATTTGAAAGAAAACACATTTTAAAAAACTTTTTTTTTAAATTTAGACTTGTATAAAGATATTTATACTATGGTGTGTCGATATATGGACCAAAATATCAAAGCTTATAAAAGAGATAAATTTCTATACCTAACTAAATGCATATATATATATTTCTAAATGCAACAATAAAGATGAAATAATAGTAAAGCGTACCAATTTTTGCATTCCATCTTTCTAAATTTGCTGTTCCTCCATTGTTGTGAACCACACATTTATATCTTTCTAAATTTGACGACGAGATATGTTCTATTGCGACGGGCTCGTTTTTCTGATCAGCGTAGTATATTCATTTGCTGAATTTGAAGACCGAATGAGAAAGACACAGATGATTTAGTAAATTGACCAACTTGGCGCCAAAACTTTGAATTTGAATTTTGAATGAATAGACACTTCAACCTTTATAAATAGGCCCAACGATCACCACTTTTCATAAAAATTCCTCCTCTTCATCTTCTTCCCGTTTTTCTATGTACTATCAAACTTCTAGAAGGCATATCTCCTTCGTTTCTTAACGGAATTGGATGGCAAGTCGAAGAGGAAAGCAAGGGCTACGATCTAGTAATAGTTTGATGTTGAATTTGGACGGTATTGTGATGCAACAGGCCGAACAGTAGAAGAAATGTAGAAGATCCCGTACACAGATTTTCAGTTTTGGATAGCCAACTTCAAACTGTCATATCTCACTCAATTTTGATCGGAATTTGATGATCCACCTATCAAAACGACCGCGAGAACAAGAACTACAATCTGAAAAGGAGTGGGAACAAAATACTCAAATCTCCGGAAGCATTTTGAAGAATACCTTTGACAGTTTTGCATTCTTTTTCTCTTTGTTCACCAAAATTTCGTTTGACCATAACTTGGTCATTTCTTGACGGATTCACACGAAACCAGTGACATTGCAAAGCAGATGGAGAGAAGTACAGTATCAAATCAAGTTGTAGATGAGAACCCAAAGTTTTGAATTGATCCGATACCCATTTCTTTGTCGATTTCCATTATATATCCATTTGTTCTTCTTGATAGATGAATGATTATCTGGTATCTTTTAACCAATAGTCATTAGACATAACTCTTCTCCTGCAAAACAAGATAACTTTTTAAAGAATCAAGTGACTTTTCAAAATAACTAAATATAATTTTAAACAACAATATCATGATGATTCTGTGACATATTCATATGAAAACAGTGTTAATAATTTTATAAAAAAATTGCCATTTTAAAAATTTTCAAAATTCAGACTATGAAAGTTTGAAAACCTTGCTCTGATACCAAATGTGAGGAATGCAGATTAAGGATCTTAAGGCTAGAATTAACACTAGAGGGGGGTGAATAGTGTTTTAAGAAATTTGTTAATCTTTTTGAGTTTATCTTACTTTGTTAACAATGTATACACTAATCAGACACAGATATGAACACAGAATCAAACACAGATGCAAATATAAAGTAAAAGCAGTAAAGGAAAGAACACACCGGATTTTATACTGGTTCGGAGTTACCCTACATCCAGTCCCGCAACACAAGTACAGATTTCCTTTCAAAAACAATTCTTACAAATACAACCCTCGGTTTCAAGGCTACGAGGTACACCCTCTAGAATCACAATCCTCTGGGTAGAGATACTTGATTACCGGGGAAACAAGTTCACCCAATTGATTTCCAGGGCTACAATCACACCTTCTCTCGCTTGATTGGTTTCCAAGGCTACAATCACACCTTTTCTCGCTAGATAGATTACAAAGAAGCCTATAACTCTGAATAGCACTTAGATCTTGTTGAGATAGTGATAGAGAATCAAACCAGAGATAATCTAGTTAGATTCAATGTTGATTTCGGCAGAGTGATGATAGGATTTTGATTAAGAAAATGTGGAAGAAGAAGAGAAGTGAAAAACCATAAAAACTGATTAAAAATTCGTTGAAACTAACCCCTATTTATAGAAGAACAACAATCATGTCCATTCGTGAAAGGTTATGGCGAATAGACACTTCTTTTGAAATTCAAATTTTTGGTTCTAAATGAGACTATGTCGACATGGGGTACTAAGGCATGTCGACATCCCAAAGGAAAATTTGATGTTTTGATTTTCTTTGAAAATAACCTTTATCTTATATTAAAACTATTTTAAACTTTATAAATATACTTGACTATTGATAAAATACATAGATAAATATAGAGAACAATATATATATAATTTTACTATAATTTTATATTTAAATCTAAGTATAAATATATTATAATTAAAAGATAGTTTAATACAAACGAAGTTTAAAAACAAGAATATTTAAGGCTAAAACATCTTTTTGAAAATCATTCGAAAAGATAATTTTTAAGGCTAAAACATTTTGAAAAGCAATTTTGAAAATCATTCCGAAGTTGTTTTGAAAAACATTTTGAAGTAGTTTTGCAAACTTCTTCCTGCAGAATATCTCATCATGACAGGACTCGAGAACTTGTACAAAACCAGGATGTTCGTGGGTTTGTAAGCCACTTGTCGTAGGTTTGTAAGCTACTTATCGTGGGTTTGTAAGCCACTAAAAAGGTAGAAATGAGGTTCCATCCCAAAAGAAAAATGGAGTGAAGATTTCAGTGCTATTGTGAAGTTTTAACAAAATTCTAGACTCAATACTTATCTTGAAATCTTGAACTCTTGATTATCTTGATACTCATGAGTCTTCAATCTTGATATCTTGAATCTCTATACTGTACAGTCTTCATTCTTGGTACCTGCATGGTTAAATCCTGCATATACATATATATCTAAACTATAATGTTAGTATTTATATTTTATAATCTTATTCTAAGGTTGTTGTCATCAAAACCATCATCTCACGGACTAACAATATGTGTGATGGTAGGTAATAAAAAGTTCGACGATGACGTACTCAGACGAAGTAGATGCATAGTGTGCAGCTTCTGTGATTATGGAGCATAGGCTAACACAAATGAATTATATGCGTACCGTGTAGCTTCTGCGATAATGGAGATAGCTTATTAGATGTTATTTCCTTGAGATGAAACTTGTTCAACAAAAAAAGACCGTAGTAGACAGATATATTTTAGATGGTAGTGGATGATAAGTGTGAGTCTAAAGTGTTACGCTGAAGCGCATATGCATATATAGTCATAGATAATACCATAGTTGTATACTAAGATCATTTGTTCATGCAAAAATACATTTATTCTCAACTAAACATACATAGAAATCTTCAGTTACGGTATTCTTATTTTTTTAATCATAGAAATTAAGGATCTCAAATTAATTTATGCAATTTGCATTAAGGCTAATCGTGAATGTGTCGTCAAACTAAAACATAATACTATGAAAACAATTGCATGGGTATCTAAAATTTTATATATGAAAATAATTTGGAAAAATGTTTAATGCTTAGTTGATTTTGAATGGAATTTAGATGAAATACTGCTGTTACCAATGTTTTTGCCAGGTCGAGAGTTTGCTTAAATGGATTTTACTCAAATAGGTTCTATTATTCAAGTTTATGTGCCATTTTCCATATAGAAAATCTCAGTTTCATCAATTTTATAACTGCAAACATTTTTGAATTGTTGATTATCAGCCTCATACTGGACAAACCTGGATTCAACTTGGAAAGTTTTGGCATCTACTCCAGCTTCAGTCTCTTGGTCTCATTTAAATTCTTCAACATCCTTACGGTAAAACTAAACTATTATGCAATTTTATTTCCTTTATGAATGCATTTTTACGTATATTGTGTCACTAGCCAAACACATATAAATTCTACATGTATCTCAAGATTTTTAAGTTGGTATATTAATGCTCAAATCCACATTATACATATTGTAAAGCTCCAAAATGAGTTATTTCACCCTTGGTTAAACCATATATGAAGTGAACGTGATGGTTGAACCGTATATAATATAAGGAACAAAATATGCGAGAACACATGGGTAGATGAACGATTTCATGATGCAGTATTGCTAGTCAGCATCTATCTGATGTTAATTTTGTGTTTGTGTATACTGTGTTGGTCTGGTAACCTTTGTCATGTGCATATACTTTTTGAATGCAGAATAAAGAATGGGTCAAAGAACATGATATTAATTCAGTTATCCCAATAACTGCCAACTATACAGATTTATAGCATATCCTTGAACTTCCTTAGCAGGATGTATTACAAATGTAATATTTGTCCATGTAGGTTTGTGTTAAATTGTTAATAATAAATAGTTCGTACTCCTGTAATAATAAGGTCCCAAGACATAAAAATTAACTTCAATTATGTGCACTATTGTGTTTAATGTTCTAGTGGAAATCGAGACTTATAGTTTATTGCCCAGAGCCTATTTACAAATTAAACTTGCCTGATATATGTACTACAAACCATCACTTAATATACATGCTCTCCATGTTTTTAGATAAACAAATTTTAATAGGTTTCTTCTATAGCAAAAAAGACATTGCAATAAGTTGGTGCTTAAGGGATGACAGTAGGGCGTACTCCACAATTCAATGGCGTGAATTGGTATTATCAATGTCCTATTTTTGATTGTCTAAATTAAAATATGAAGACTTTTGGTTGTAAGTCCATGAATTTAACAATTTACTGCAGTAAACATAATGTCGTGTATTGATTTGGGCATGTCTAGTGGTGTTCTTAATTCAAGGCCAGAGGTAATTGCTAGTTTACTGAACTTTTTATCTGGGTAGATTTTAATTTAGAATATCCAGGAATGAGAACTTTTTATTTGCGTGTTTGTGCAGTTTGGTGCATGTGTGTATGTGCACTTGTATTATTAAGAAAAAGCAAACGTGGGCTATTGTAATACAACATGCAACAAGACATTATCTTCATCCATCTAAGAAAAATTTAACGTTAAAAAAGGTTATGTAAACTTCATCCATCTAATAATAGAAGATACTACCAATAAACTGTAATTTTCATCATAGTTTTATATAATTATTTTCAAATTGTTCTGAATTTTCAGGAAGTACTACCAATGATCGAGGACATGCATGAAGAAAGGCTTTGAGCAGTTCAAGTTCTTAGTGATGCATTTGGTACTTGTAGACGTTAACTTTGAACTATGTTGTCTTTTGTTATCATGAATATGTATTGAATTTGGTAACTCATGTATTGAACTTATTTTTTGTTAGTTGATACTCTATTTTTTTATCATGAATATGCGTTAAATTTGTTGATTATTATATTTTTTTCGTTCATACATTGTTCAAATTGTTATCTATTTAAAGAAGATTCATTTTGATTGTTATTATTAAAATGTAATAGTGGGGTGCATCAAATATATAGTAAAATAAAGCATAGCTCCTTAAAAGCGTTATAACTATATGACATAAGTGCTATAAAAGATAATGCAATGTATGAGGTTACTGTTAAAGGATAGCAGCAAATATGCGTTATTGTATCCACACATTTTATAGCGGTAATAGTGAGCTACCATCTTTATGTAACATATGGGCTACTTTATGCTATGAAATCATGCTCTTTTATAGCGGTTTTATTTTGTGTTATAAATGTGCAATTCTTTTTTATAAAATATCGATATACAGCATTTATCAAACCGCTATAGTTGTGTTTAATAGCGGCTATATGCTACTATAAAAGACTATTTTTCTTGTAGTGTCTTGTGAACACAGAATGTAGTTTTCCATGGTGACTAACAGTTGTACTTAGAAAATAACAGGCTACATCCCCGTATTTGAACTTCGCCTAGGCAGAAGCCACTATTTTTTTGTTCATACTGCAATAACTTCTTTATACTAACTCAGAATCAGACGAAACTTCGACCGATGAACTCCCACCTAAATTATGGACAATATGGTACACTCGGATACTTCATCTTATGAACACACACTATAGTTCTTCATGGCGACTAACAGTTGTACTTAGAAAATAACGGTCTATATCCCCATATATGAATACTATTTCTCTATGAGATATAAAAGGGTATATTTGGAATTTCAAAAGGACATTGAATAAATCTATTCAATGAATTCTCTTTATTAGTAGTAAAGATAAAGATATTAATTAGTTCTCACAAATAAACTATAGTTGATTTGCATAGAATTACAGATTAGTATGTAGTGGTAAAGAAACTAATCAATAAAACCACATGGGAAATTGTTCAAAATATTATTTATTACCCTTTTGTCTTCATGATTCCTACGATATTCTCCATTAAATAAAATTCTGTAATGAAGGTATCATGGAAGAAGAAAACAAATATAATTTTATTAAAAAAATAGAAAAATAGCCAAAGGGTTTGTGTCTTAACAAAACCACAAAGGCATACAATAGTATACACCTCGCCATACATGTTTCGAGACACAATGCATGCATAACAGTACCTAATGCATTTGCAGGCACATAGACACAATGCATGTTCTAAAAAGGTAACGCTTAGCCTCGAGCCTCATCAACCGGGAATGACTGAAAATCAGGGGTTATGAAGCAAGGCTAAGTGGGTAGCACCCAATTAGGGTAAGGTCATCCCTGTCTAGATGTTCCTTTTTATTTGGCTTAGTGGGCGATTGCTGATCCTAACCGCGGGGTGATCTTATTCGGGCTATCCAGTAAGGGGTAGTCCGGTCTTGTGTTGCAGGGGAACGGAGGGGTCCTTGGTACGCTGATCTAGACCAGGTACTGTGATAGGTGGTACCCCAGTGCCTAGTCATTAGTTGAAAATCCATTCTCCCTACGTGCTTTTACGGTTTTGCTTGTATACCTATTATGCTGGATTTTAATTAATGTAACAATTTCGGCTATTTGAATAAGTATTTGTACTTAGACACTATTATAATATCAAAGGATTTTGATAAGAAATGTTTTGGCTATCGTAAGGTAAAAACCCGACATGTTTATTTGTGGCGTGGTCTTACGAGATGCCTTTGATTTCAAAAGGATTTTGAAAATTTAATAATCCAATTGAGTGTATTTTCTCACGCTGGTTTTCCAGACTGAATCGGGTATTGTTTTATTATGATGCTCGGGTCAGACCGAGTACTATAGATACAGGAAAGGATGCTGTGGAGCTCAAGAGATGGGCTGGATGGCGAGACGTACTTCCGTACTTGATTATTATTCCACTATGTTTGATTAACTGCATAGTCAGTTTTGTGAGGACAGGCTATGATAACTGTCCAGTTGTGTGTTATGAATTTTGTTGTACTCTAATGATGTAATGTATAAACAGATAAAATTCTTTTGTTTTAAAGATTAGTCACTTATCTATTATATATTGTCCCGCTGCGTTTGTGAGATTCTGATTTTGTTATCTATTTTATTCTTCTACCTCCTTCTTCTTTAACCCTAATAGTTCGTATTTCCGTTCACTTTGAGTTGATATGTTGGAGAATAGTGTCGACTCAAAGGGTACGGGTTTGCGGGTCATTACAACAGATAATAGCAGAATAATAAAAGCAGAAGTAGTACAACACAGATTTACCCAGTTTCGGCAAAACCCTGCCTACGTGCTGCCCCCAAGGTTTCTACTAGAAATTATGTAGTCGGACTCTTACACACGTAAACTTGCGACACCCACTATCGACTAACCTAATTCTACGCTCAAAACCCTGCCACAACTCAGCCAATGAGTTGCGAATTCTCGAACTACACCACCGTAGTTCGTCCCCTAGTCACACGACTAGAATTTTATAAAAGTTTAAAAGTAAATTACAAAACAACTTAAAAACAAGAAACCCTAATTTTAAAATAAAGCCCAATATTTAAAAAACCGGCCCAAAGAAAATAGTGTAGGAATGTGTCCCCTTTTCTTTTTCTATTATCGGCCGCTTTCTCTTTCGTTCAATTCCTTCGTTCGTTCCTCTTTGAGAAATTAGGGCTTCTGGAAATTGAAGCTGGCGATTCCAGTTGATCGATTGAATAAATATGTTCACGTTGATTGCTTTGTCGATCGATCGTCTTGCTTTGACTTCACTCGGCTACTTCAATTCGTCGAGTTCGATTTGAATAATTTTGGTATGTGATTTCCTTTATTACTCTCGTTGATATGCTTGAATCCGATACCTCTGATTGCCGATGATGTTAATGGTTTAAATAGGAATCGATTCCCTTTATTTTCGTTCGTATTTTTCATTTGAATTCGTCATTTAATTTTTCTCTACCGTTCGATTTTGCTTGAATACATGTGATATGTTTGGACTTGTTCAATTCGAATATTTTATTGATGTGCTTGCTTGGTCACCACGGCTTGCGTTTGCTTTGGATTTGGTTCCGTTCTTTTCTGGTTTGACTTCGGCCACTTTGAATTTGTGATAATATTTTGAGATGAGAACTTGACTTCGACTTGATCAATTTGTACTTTGGTCACCACGACTTTGACTTTGTTAAAACTATAACTAATAGTTACGAATTTTCGTGAATTGCTTTGTTGCTTGATTACTAGTACATGTTCACTTATTATGTAGTTCGACCATTGATTTTTTGTTGCCTTTGGTGGTTATATTGGCCATGTCGAACTGATCTGGTACACTTTGTTATTTCCTACATGTTGGGTTGACTTTGTGTCCACTGCTGACTTGCACTACTTTGTAAAAGAGGTGTTGATACACTTGGTTGAACATATACTTGGTTGGAGTCTATAACTGAACTGTACTACATGTATTTTGGAATATGGTTTTGGACTTGAGTCTTGTATATGTGCAGTCCGATTCATTTCACTGCAGTCTTGTATTCTCTGGTTTTCACTTGAACTTCATCTTGATTTTGGAATTCGCCGCACTTTGGTTGATGGTCTCCATACACACACACACGCACACATACATACATATATGTATGTATATATGTGTGTGAGATTGGCATCAATTGTGGTTTGGTGGAGTATTATGTGTTCATGTATAGTTGTATACATGTCCAGTTACTTTATCCTCTTTCATAAGCATTTCCAGTTTATTTCATTTAAGTCTGAATGCATTTGTTTCCTTGTTCTTGTGTCTGATCATATGTGTATGTTGAACTAGTGAGTTTTCATGTGGAGTTCCTTTTATTTAAGACTTGGTCTTGTCTGAAATTTCTCATTTGAGCTGCTGTCTGCGTATAAACTTGTAAATATTGAAGTTGGGGTCTGGAGCTTGTTGCATTTGGAGTCTGGTTCCATATCTGACCATGCTTCATTGTTTTCTTGTGCACTGCCCTGGTGCAATTGACATTTTTGTTCATTTTTGTTCTTGTGATTACTTGAGTCTGATACACTCCACTGGTTTCATGTGCAGTTTGTATATTTCTGGTTTCTTTGTACTTTGCACTGCCCTGGTATGGTGCACTTGTGTCATCACTGCTTATCACATCCATGCTTATACCTGACCTTGTTTGGATTTTTACATGTGTTGAAGTCTTTTCATATATATATATATATATATATATATATATATATCTTGTTGTACTGGTGTGTTAAGTCTCTATGCACTTTAGTTATTCGTACCTTGTTTTGATATGGACATTGTTTTGGTCGAAACTTGAACTCTATTGTAATTGTCTGCATTTGTACTTCGAGTTAAATGTCCAGTTGCATTCGAAGTTGGATTTGTTATCCTTGTATTGCTTCGAGCTCTATGTGTATATTTGAGAAGTTGTATGTTGTATTGCATGCACCTGAGTTGAATCCAGCCTCGGCTTGGGTTTGACCTTATGCTCACCTGCCCCTGTAGTTTTATCAAGTGTATATCGGTATGCATTGCCTTTTGGCATGTACAGTGATACACTATGCATGTCATCGGTTGTTTGTGTTTGATGAATTCAAAAAATGAAAATGATGACAAACAACCCAAATAACTGAGGCAAATAATATTTTCAAAAACACATTTTATTTTACATTGCTAAAATATTTCTTTTTCAATTTTACTGTGTCAGTGTTTATTTTGCAGATAATTCAGATGCCGGATTCAAACTGGAAGTTGAAGATCAAATACGAGTGAACGAGTGATATGTAGTGAGGTGCAAATGTATGTAACAATTTTATAGTGAAAAATTGTGTTGTAATTTGAAATTGTATTGTAATTGAAATTTGGTATAAATAGTGAGAGCTCAAATTTTGTACTATTCAAAAATTGTAATAAAATATTTGTTTGAATAATATATCTGTTTGAATTTAAATTTTGTGTTATTTATTTTATTCAGCAAATATTTATTTAATTATGTGAAAATAAAATAGTACAATAACAAATACATTTAAATGAATGTATATATGTTTATTATCATCAAACAAAAATCATATACTTGCATATTCAACAATATACATATATTTTTATCATAAATTTGAAATGGTGAAGTTATATATATATATATATATATATATCATATTCAGAAATTAGCATTAGAAAATCCCATATAGCTTTCAAAATTTACATATTCAGATATTCCCAATATCAGAAAATTTATTCATTCGACTTATGTTCTTCTTTTATTAACAACCAATCAATCTCGTATTTAAGAATAAACAATTATTAATTCGAATTCTATTATTAGTTCCTTACAATCAATAGCATAAGGTTATATTGAAATTTGTTATCATCTTTTATCTTATTGCACATTTATTCAATTTCTTTATTTAAATGACATATATTGTTCATACTTTAGTTATTAATTTAATACAATTGGATTTTGTTTGTTTCAGTTCAGATACTAATTAAAACTTTTCTCTTGTTGCAATTTTGTCATTTACATATGCAATTTAGATTATCACTTCCATTCGATATATTTTCATTAATAACAATATAAATTTTTGTTTCTATCCATCTTTATTCGATAATTAAATTAAATATTTTTAAATGATCAAAAATAGGGGTCGTTACACAACTATGGATGGATTAATGTCAAATTGTTTAATAGACATCAAAGCGAAAAAGTCTCACAATGAAAAGATTTCAGTTTTTTTTCTTCATATAGTTCCATTACTTTCTCATTCAAATGAAGTTAGGCTATTAATAATGCTAGTCGGTACAGACACTATGATATTCTGTGCCATTATAAACTCTAAAAATGTGGGTTCTTCAATGGATGATTATTTTAAGCTATAAGCTCTCTAATTGCATTGATAACAAGATTGTGAAAATTGTCACATATATAAGTATGTGATACCAGAAAACTAACACAAGTAGTAAAATCAATTATGAAAAAAATATCAAAATAATGATTCTATCATCGAACTAATTTCCACATCTTTCCATTCAACAAAATGATACCTTTTCAAGGAATCATCCACTTCTAAAATCACGGAAATTCCAACCGATCAAGACCTCATCTAAATCTATTTTAAGTGTTCCCTACCGTTGTTAAAACTGTTAATTTTAGTTTTAACTTCTCCTCCTCTCAATTCTTGTGACGACCGCCCATAACCCCTGCACTGAACCTAGAGAAAGTGCGCTGTAAAGTGTGCCAGGCAGCCATGGACGATTGTCAAGGTAAATTAAAACAACAGAGTCTATCGTATTACTCACAGCGCATGGACAAAATACAATAGAACATATATATAGTGAAGCTTCACAGAATAGAATCTCATCAATAAAACTTCATAATAGTTGAATACAAACATCTGAATAGTCAATACAACAAGCCTCACTACATATCACTCAGAGAATACAAAGCAGCGGAACATCCAGTACATATAATAAGAAGATAATATGCAACCCTCCAACTCGTCTTCGATATCAGCACCGTGGAAAACTGAAATGGCCCTCCTATTTCCACCCTAATTTCATAAGGATTTTTTTTTTTGCTAAGAGATGATATATAGATATATCATTCATTGCAAATATCTTTTCCAAGGTCATTTTCTTTTTCCAATAAACAAAATATATCCAGGATCAAAATAACTTACCAATATAAATATATCAGTGTATATCTAATAACATACACATACATATGAAGATGTATGTGATCTTCTTATCTAAGTTCAGAGTGTTTACTTCATTTTTTTTTGTACAAGAACATTCTGTTTGATTTAGATTTTTAGCAATTCAGATAAATTATTGTATTCAGATTTTTGGCCATAATATCCACTAGAAACATGTACTTTAGTCTGTCATTAGGATTAAGAAATGATCAAGTAATAATCAGTGGTAAACAAGCTTTTAATATAGATGATTATGTTAAAGTCTGGATAATATCAAATTCAGTATAAAAGTAAGTGGATCCTAAGTGAACGCAAGCAACATCTAGGCGTAATGGAAACGCGCCTAACTTATACACAAGAGGTCACTGGTTCGAGTACTATGCAGGTCGGTTCAAACACAATTTTTGTTTTTCTTCTTTTTTTTTTTCCTGTATGGTTTGTAATCTGATATCTACCTATCTTTGTACATATATTTTTAATGTTTGCCTATAACCTAACATACAAAACAATTCTTCTTACTTTACTAAACATGAATCCCATTCCTATAGCTGTTCTAGGAATTATAATTATATTTTTGCTCAAATATCAACATGTACACAGATATACATGTACATGTCAATATCTCTGCTTATTTTCCAGAAAACTGGGTGAAACAATTACTAAAGGTACTAAGCTTTGAAATGCACTTTTATTCTCAGAATACAATCTATCATGATCAACCAATACTTCATTCATTTGGAGCTGGTTAACTCATGGATCCTGTATCTACCACATTAGTTCAAAGCAATGGAGATACCTTTCTTTATATTCTGTCTGAAGCTTTTAGAAAAACATTTTACTTTTCTCAATACAACTCAGAAATGAATTCAAACTTATTTACAAAGCATTTCAGTAAAAAGAAAATAAAATCCTTTAAGTTTTCTTCTTGCTAAATCCAGATTTTGTTCTAAAACTCAGTGCTCTGTTATGTCACAAGATTAGCTAATACATATATGAATTATGCTATCACATAATTGTATATTTCTTCCAGATTTTTATTTATATGAACCTACTTGAGCATATTTCTCTTGTTTATATTTCAGACACCACCTCAAAAACAAATCAAACCTTAACACACAACCATTTCAACAGAACAACAAATTTTAATCTGACACTTTACAGATCATAAGGGCAACTTGATCACTAACCATAAAATATTCAATACATGACTGGAAATCTTAGAAACATAATATTTTTCCTGAATACATGCAGATATAATCAATTTAAGCTCTTATTGAAACTAGCTAGCATGTTCATTCACTCCTCCATAATAGCCATTACTTCATTTTTACTTAGTGCCTGGGATACCTGAAAGAGCATGAGTGGCTACCTCATTTTAAAATGAGACACCCCAGATGCCATGAGCAAACAAGGGTCAGATCTATGATCTGGTATGAGTAACATCAATTCATTCATGATATTAAGCAATAGAGAATATAAGGGTACTAACTTGTTATTTAAGCAAATTTCTGCAATCAAATATTTTAACATAGTATAATTAAGTTGATTCAGGTATGATATATTCACTTATCATTCCTTCACTTGCATACATAATCATGCAAACATGATTATCTATTGGCATCAATTTCATTTACTGGAATCATCTTGGTTCCATACCATTCAACCTAAGAAATGTCCACATTCCTATTTCTTCATTTACAGGTTGTAATATTCAAGTTAAATCCCTACCTCATCTGCTATTAAGGAATCACTGGGACACATTGCAATGAACTAATTCACATCATTGCACAAAGATCTCAGGGCTTAAACAAACCATGTGCCAACTTGCATACTTCAAATATGACAAGCATTCCAGCAGTCATCTTGGCCTTCCCTTCCCTAGTTTATTTACTAGTGTATTGTCTTAAATCCTAACATCAAATATGCTAAGTGAACATGTCACTGCAAACATGGAAACATCCATAATTTCTTCTAGCATAATTTCCCCTCAGAAATAATCAGACAGTCATTTCCTAAATGGGGTCAATATGTCTTGATCTTAGTAAATATAAGAACATTTTCAACTGTAAAAGAGGCATGGCATGTTATACTGATCTGCAAGCCTTTATGATTGATTCAGATTCAAGATCTGGTTCAATCATAATTTTAGCTTGTGGGTTTTTTTTTTGATTAAGGGCTCAGCACTTAGAAAATTTCTATTGCACCCTTAACATTTTTCTTTTCAAGCCTCAGCACTTATACCAAGTATAATGCAGCTCCAATCATTTTTATAAGGTTTCCATGCCATAGATCTATAACAGTTGAGAGTATTCTCTATATAATTTTTAAGATCCTAAACTTTAACATTTATGAGTATAAATAAAACAGTATGATACTCATCCAAAGACAAATGTCTCAACCAATCAAAGATCATCAAAATCATCCATATTAAATCATATCAGATTTAAAATAAAACATCCAAAAAGCATTGATGAAATCATATACATCAAAACCAGAAATACATAAATGGCAATATAAAAAGTGGCTGCCTCAACTCAGGTCTTAATGCCGTGAACTCAGTGAGATTACTCACCTAAATGTTTCTTCTTATTAATCCAGAAAATTCTTGTTTGAGTGTTTTCTCCTTCCTTCCAATATTTTCTTCTTCTTTTCTTATTTTTATGCAGCTCGGGGTAAAATAATTCCACTGGCTAAACTGCCTATTTATAAGCATTTTTCCTCTAGGGTTTTATTGAAACAGAATTCCATTTCTGTCCTGGCTTAGCATCATGCATTTTTCATTCATATTACCCCGGCCATATTAACCAATTTAAAGGCTGCATTTTCTTTCTTTTACTTTTTCAGAAAATGGCCACTCACCTAGTCATGTTAAAAGTGTGACTATCTTATTTTATTTTTCAATTATTTCTGAAAATCCCCTTTGCTATTTTTGCCTATACAAGCTTATTAACTTGTATCACATTTCATGTCATTTTAATGTCATTGTTTTACTTGCTTATATATATATACTTTTCAGTACTTAAAAATATATATATATATATATACATATCTTATCTAGGCTTATTTGATTTCTCTTTAATTTCAGAAGCATGTGCACCTATATGTATACAGGTTTACTAATATACATAATTTTCTCTTCTGGGTTTTAAATAAAATTTGTTTACTGATTTAAAGTAAAACCTACTTTTCTTATTTTCTAAGATGATCCATATAATTCCAGAAATCAAATATCCATGTTGCAAAATCATGTTTGTATTGCTTTTCAATTCTTGTTTTAAATCCAAGAAATCTGGAGTTCTTCCTTGTGCCATTTCAGTGTGCACGTGCACACATATACTTGCACACTATTTATTCCAGAAATTTCACCATATTTAAATCTAAATATTTCAAAAATTAAATCATTTTACAAAAATGATTTTTCACAAAATTTTGGGGTATTACATTCACCCCTCCTTTTAGGAATTGTGTCCTCACAATTTTTTCTAACATTTATAGTAAGCATCTTTTTCTTTTCTGAAAACTCATCAAACATATGCATAAGAAAACAAATTCAACCATATCAACCATGCATAACAAAAATTTTCCAGAGAAAAAAAAAATTACCTTTTAATTTGCAAAAAGCTTAGGATAATCCATTCTAATCTTATCCTCTAACTCCCATGTGCAGTCATTAGGATCACTACTCCACTGGATCTTAACTAGTTTCAAGGTTTTGCTCCTTAATTTCTTTTCTTCCTTGGCTATAATCCCCACTGGTTCTTTTTCATAAACCAAGTCAGGATTTATTTGAATTTTGGTAGGCTTTTCCAAAATGTCTTCCTTATCATGTACCCATTTTCTAAGTTGGGACACATGAAAAACATTATGCATTGCTTTCATTTCCTCTGGTAGTTCTAATTTGTAAGCCAATGAACCAATTCTTTCCAGAATTTTATAGGGTCCAACATACCTTGGTGTAAGCTTACCTTGCTTGCCAAATCTCATGACTTTCTTCATAGGTGAAATCTTGATGAAAACAAAGTCTCCCACTTCATATTCCACTTGCTTTCTCTTCCTATCTGCAAATTTCTTTTGCCTATCTTGAGCTGCTGCTATTCTTTTTCTTATTAACCCAATTTTCTCTGTGGTTTCTTTAACATATTTAGGTCCAAGAATAGCCCTTTCTCCAGCCTCTACCCAGCATATAGGTGATAAACATGGCTTGCCATATAAGGCTTCAAATGGTGCCATCCCTATGGTGCTTTGGTAACTGTTATTGTAGGTGAATTCAGCTAGATGGAGGTGGTCTTCCCAGTTGCCTCCAAAGTCCAGTGTACATGCTCTCAACAAATCCTCTAAGACTTTGTTCACCACCTCAGTTTGACCATCTGATTGTGGATGGTAGGCAGTGCTTAAGCACAATTCACTCCCCATAGCCTCTTGAAAACTTTTCCAAAATCTTGAGGTGAAGATGGTATCCCTATCACTCACAATGGTTTTGGGTATGCCATGCAACCTTACTACCTCTTTCATGAATATTTGAGCCAATTTTGGAGCATTTCTTTCTGTTTTAACTGGGATAAAATGTGCTACCTTAGTTAGCCTATCCACTATTACCCATATACTTGTGTTTCCCTTCTTAGATCTAGGAAGACCATCTATGAAATCCATAGATATATCCTCCCACTTCCACTGTGGTATACTAAGGGGTTGCAATAGTCCTGATGGCCTTTGTGTCTCTGCCTTGACTTGTTGGCAAGTCATGCACCTTGCAACATATCTGGCCACATCTGACTTCATCCCCTTCCACCAAAGATTTCTTTTCAAATTTTGATACATCTTGGTGCTACCTGGGTGTATGGAGTACTTACTCCTATGGTACTCATTTAATATTTCCTCTTTCAATTCTATATTTTCTGGAACACATATCCTATTTTTATTCCTTAAATAACCATTTTTATCAATTTGATAATTTATTACTTCCTCCCCTTTTGATATGAGCATTTTCTTTTCCATCATGTTTAAGTCTTGTTCCTGCATTTGTCCAATCTTAAGAAGTAAATCTGATTGCAGAGATATCATACTTAATTTTCCTTTACCTTTACCTTCTTTAATAGGCATCATTTGTTCCTCACTGTTTTCCTCAATTTCCAAATCAGTAAGTATAGACAAATCCCTAAACTCTTCCATCATCAACATGGCTACCTTGGCATGTTGTCTACTCAAGGCATCTGCAACTTTATTTGCCTTGCCTGGTGTATACAGTATATCTAGGTCATAGGCAGCTAGGAACTCTACCCATCTATGTTGCCTCATGTTCAAATCTTTTTGTGAGAATAAATATTTCAGTGCCTTATGATCAGTGTACAAAATGAATTTGGCACCTAACAAATAATGTCTCCAAAGTTTCAAAGCATACACAACTGCTGCTAGTTCAAGATCATGGGTTGCATACCTGGTTTCATGTGGCTTTAATTGCCTAGATGCATAGGCTACCACCTGGTCTTGCTGCATCAACACAGCCCCTAACCCAGAGCCACTTGCATCAGTGTACACAACCAAATTTTCATTTCCTTCTGGCACTCTCAATACTGGTGCATCAATCAGGGCTTCTTTTATTTTGATAAAAGCTTGCTCACATTTTTCTGTCCATACAAAGGCTTGGTTCTTTCTAGTTAAATTGGTAAGTGGTGATGATATTTTTGAGAAATCTTTTATGAATCTCCTATAATATCCTGCCATCCCCATAAATGATCTAATCTCACTGATGGTGCTAGGCCTTTTCCATGCTTGGATTGCCACTACTTTGTTAGGGTTTACTGATACTCCTTTGGCAGAGATGACATGCCCAAGGAAATGCACTTCTTCTTTCCAAAATGCACATTTTGAAAATTTTGCCTTTAAATCATTTTCCCTTAGTCTTGACAAAACTAAATGCAAATGATTTTTATGCTCTTCCACTGTCTTAGAATAAATCAAAATGTCATCAATAAAAATCAGTACAAACTTGTCTAGATAATCTCTAAATATTCTATTCATCAAATCAACAAAATATGAAGGAGCATTTGTCAAACCAAATGGCATGACCAAAAATTCATATAAGCCATATCTTGTGTTAAATGCAGTATACTTAACACTTGAGTCTTCAACCTTCATTTGATGGAATCCTGATGCTAAGTCTAGCCTAGAAAATATTTTAGCTTCACTGAGTTGGTCAAAGAGATCATCTATTCTAGGCAATGGGTATTTATTCTTGATGGTTACTTTATTTAGTTCTCTGTAATCTATGCACATTCTCAAGGTACCATCATGTTTTCTTACAAACACTACTGGAGAACCCCAGCAAGAATTGCTTGGCCTTATAAATCCCTTGCCTTCTAATTCTTCCAACTGATTTTTCAATTCTTTCAGTTCACTTGGCCCCATTCTATAAGGTTTCTTGATTATTGGACTTGCTCCTGGAATGAGATTAATTTGGAACTCAACTGGTCTGTGGTGTGGAACACCCTTAACTTCCCCAAACACATCCAAGTATTCATTAACTATGGGAATCTCTTCAATGGTTAGTTCACTCAGATCTTTTTCTAAGTCAACTAAATGATACAATTTCCCTTCCTTAGTTATTTCACATAGAACTGTGATTCTCTGGCCTCTAGAATCTTGCAATGATATGGTGGATGAGTCTAAATTAATTATGGCTTTAAATTGCCTTAACCAATCTACCCCCAATATAACTCCTATATTTGGGTAATTTAAAACATATAAATTGGAAATAAAAATATTTCCTCCTATGTTTAACTCCACATCCACACAATTCATGTTCAAAACACTAGAACTCCCTAGGGGACTTTGTACAAGCAATGGGGTTTCAACCAATTTGCAGTTTAATTTTAACACTTTAACTAATTCATAGGAAATCAAAGAGTGTGTTGCTCCAGTATCATATACTACTGGTATGGGTATGGCACAAATGAGTAATGTACCTTCCACTTGGCCATGATTTTCAGCATCAATTTTCACTGCAGATTTGCCTTTTCCTTCCAAAGTTGCCAATTTCCCTTGCTGTTTATTCTCAGGACAGTTCCTCTTCATATGCCCCTCTTTCCCACATAGGTAGCATTTGAAGGCTCCTCCTTTTAACTCTGGGCACCTTGGTTTGATGTGTCCTTCTTTTCCACAATGATGGCAAACCAATTTCTTCTTAGTATCATTGGCTTTAGTATCTTTACTCTTCCTGTTGTCTGCCTCCTCCTTCTTTTTATCATAAGGGTGATATCTTCCCTTATCCTTCTTGTTGTTGCTCTTAAAATTCCTATATTTCTCTCTTTCTTTGTCATGTTGTTCCAGTTTCAAAGCCAGATCAATTACTTGATTAAATGTTCTATCTGCATATGGTAGCATAGCTCTGCTAAGTCCTGGGTTCAGCCCTTTTATATACCTATCATTCTTGGATGCTTCATCTGCCACTAGCATTGCTCCATAATTAGATAGCCCCTCAAACTTTTGAGTGTATTCAGTGACATTCAAAGTTCCCTGCCTAAGTTTGATAAATTCTTCAAGCAAAGTGGTCTTGGCTGATGCTGGTACAAATCTTGCCTCCAACATCTCCTTGAACTGATTCCAAGTGATTTCATTTTCATTTCTTCCAGCTATGATCACCTCCCACCAGCTTAAAGCTACCCCTTTCAGTTGTCTAGAAGCTACTTGCCTCTTTCTTTGGTCATCCAACTGCATGTCATTGAAAATCCTATCAAGTGTTCTCAACCATGCTTGAATTTCCATCACACTCTCTGTTCCTTCAAAACTCTTGCCTCCCAAATTGGAATAAGTCTTCAGTAGTTTTGAAAGCTCTTCATGTGGGTTCTCAGGCCTATGCCCAATTCCATCTCTTAAAACCCTCACAAATTCTTGCATATCAAGCATTTGAGGTGCACTGGTTCCTGCATTGTGATGAGATCCTCTTCCTACCATGTTCTGCTAACTAAATTCTGGGTAAATGGTATTAGTATATTATGAGTGCTTCTATAATTTCTAATTTCTTATCTAAATTATTTCATCCAAAACAAATAGACATTATACATTTCTATAATACTTAACAATCAATGCAACCAAGTGCTCTGATACCAACTGAAATGACCCTCCTATTTCCACCCTAATTTCATAAGGATTTTTTTTTTTGCTAAGAGATGATATATAGATATATCATTCATTGCAAATATCTTTTCCAAGGTCATTTTCTTTTTCCAATAAACAAAATATATCCAGGATCAAAATAACTTACCAATATAAATATATCAGTGTATATCTAATAACATACACATACATATGAAGATGTATGTGATCTTCTTATCTAAGTTCAGAGTGTTTACTTCATTTTTTTTTGTACAAGAACATTCTGTTTGATTTAGATTTTTAGCAATTCAGATAAATTATTGTATTCAGATTTTTGGCCATAATATCCACTAGAAACATGTACTTTAGTCTGTCATTAGGATTAAGAAATGATCAAGTAATAATCAGTGGTAAACAAGCTTTTAATATAGATGATTATGTTAAAGTCTGGATAATATCAAATTCAGTATAAAAGTAAGTGGATCCTAAGTGAACGCAAGCAACATCTAGGCGTAATGGAAACGCGCCTAACTTATACACAAGAGGTCACTGGTTCGAGTACTATGCAGGTCGGTTCAAACACAATTTTTGTTTTTCTTCTTTTTTTTTTCCTGTATGGTTTGTAATCTGATATCTACCTATCTTTGTACATATATTTTTAATGTTTGCCTATAACCTAACATACAAAACAATTCTTCTTACTTTACTAAACATGAATCCCATTCCTATAGCTGTTCTAGGAATTATAATTATATTTTTGCTCAAATATCAACATGTACACAGATATACATGTACATGTCAATATCTCTGCTTATTTTCCAGAAAACTGGGTGAAACAATTACTAAAGGTACTAAGCTTTGAAATGCACTTTTATTCTCAGAATACAATCTATCATGATCAACCAATACTTCATTCATTTGGAGCTGGTTAACTCATGGATCCTGTATCTACCACATTAGTTCAAAGCAATGGAGATACCTTTCTTTATATTCTGTCTGAAGCTTTTAGAAAAACATTTTACTTTTCTCAATACAACTCAGAAATGAATTCAAACTTATTTACAAAGCATTTCAGTAAAAAGAAAATAAAATCCTTTAAGTTTTCTTCTTGCTAAATCCAGATTTTGTTCTAAAACTCAGTGCTCTGTTATGTCACAAGATTAGCTAATACATATATGAATTATGCTATCACATAATTGTATATTTCTTCCAGATTTTTATTTATATGAACCTACTTGAGCATATTTCTCTTGTTTATATTTCAGACACCACCTCAAAAACAAATCAAACCTTAACACACAACCATTTCAACAGAACAACAAATTTTAATCTGACACTTTACAGATCATAAGGGCAACTTGATCACTAACCATAAAATATTCAATACATGACTGGAAATCTTAGAAACATAATATTTTTCCTGAATACATGCAGATATAATCAATTTAAGCTCTTATTGAAACTAGCTAGCATGTTCATTCACTCCTCCATAATAGCCATTACTTCATTTTTACTTAGTGCCTGGGATACCTGAAAGAGCATGAGTGGCTGCCTCATTTTAAAATGAGACACCCCAGATGCCATGAGCAAACAAGGGTCAGATCTATGATCTGGTATGAGTAACATCAATTCATTCATGATATTAAGCAATAGAGAATATAAGGGTACTAACTTGTTATTTAAGCAAATTTCTGCAATCAAATATTTTAACATAGTATAATTAAGTTGATTCAGGTATGATATATTCACTTATCATTCCTTCACTTGCATACATAATCATGCAAACATGATTATCTATTGGCATCAATTTCATTTACTGGAATCATCTTGGTTCCATACCATTCAACCTAAGAAATGTCCACATTCCTATTTCTTCATTTACAGGTTGTAATATTCAAGTTAAATCCCTGCCTCATCTGCTATTAAGGAATCACTGGGACACATTGCAATGAACTAATTCACATCATTGCACAAAGATCTCAGGGCTTAAACAAACCATGTGCCAACTTGCATACTTCAAATATGACAAGCATTCCAGCAGTCATCTTGGCCTTCCCTTCCCTAGTTTATTTACTAGTGTATTGTCTTAAATCCTAACATCAAATATGCTAAGTGAACATGTCACTGCAAACATGGAAACATCCATAATTTCTTCTAGCATAATTTCCCCTCAGAAATAATCAGACAGTCATTTCCTAAATGGGGTCAATATGTCTTGATCTTAGTAAATATAAGAACATTTTCAACTGTAAAAGAGGCATGGCATGTTATACTGATCTGCAAGCCTTTATGATTGATTCAGATTCAAGATCTGGTTCAATCATAATTTTAGCTTGTGGGTTTTTTTTTTTGATTAAGGGCTCAGCACTTAGAAAATTTCTATTGCACCCTTAACATTTTTCTTTTCAAGCCTCAGCACTTATACCAAGTATAATGCAGCTCCAATCATTTTTATAAGGTTTCCATGCCATAGATCTATAACAGTTGAGAGTATTCTCTATATAATTTTTAAGATCCTAAACTTTAACATTTATGAGTATAAATAAAACAGTATGATACTCATCCAAAGACAAATGTCTCAACCAATCAAAGATCATCAAAATCATCCATATTAAATCATATCAGATTTAAAATAAAACATCCAAAAAGCATTGATGAAATCATATACATCAAAACCAGAAATACATAAATGGCAATATAAAAAGTGGCTGCCTCAACTCAGGTCTTAATGCCGTGAACTCAGTGAGATTACTCACCTAAATGTTTCTTCTTATTAATCCAGAAAATTCTTGTTTGAGTGTTTTCTCCTTCCTTCCAATATTTTCTTCTTCTTTTCTTATTTTTATGCAGCTCGGGGTAAAATAATTCCACTGGCTAAACTGCCTATTTATAAGCATTTTTCCTCTAGGGTTTTATTGAAACAGAATTCCATTTCTGTCCTGGCTTAGCATCATGCATTTTTCATTCATATTACCCCGGCCATATTAACCAATTTAAAGGCTGCATTTTCTTTCTTTTACTTTTTCAGAAAATGGCCACTCACCTAGTCATGTTAAAAGTGTGACTATCTTATTTTATTTTTCAATTATTTCTGAAAATCCCCTTTGCTATTTTTGCCTATACAAGCTTATTAACTTGTATCACATTTCATGTCATTTTAATGTCATTGTTTTACTTGCTTATATATATATACTTTTCAGTACTTAAATATATATATATATATATATATATACATATCTTATCTAGGCTTATTTGATTTCTCTTTAATTTCAGAAGCATGTGCACCTATATGTATACAGGTTTACTAATATACATAATTTTCTCTTCTGGGTTTTAAATAAAATTTGTTTACTGATTTAAAGTAAAACCTACTTTTCTTATTTTCTAAGATGATCCATATAATTCCAGAAATCAAATATCCATGTTGCAAAATCATGTTTGTATTGCTTTTCAATTCTTGTTTTAAATCCAAGAAATCTGGAGTTCTTCCTTGTGCCATTTCAGTGTGCACGTGCACACATATACTTGCACACTATTTATTCCAGAAATTTCACCATATTTAAATCTAAATATTTCAAAAATTAAATCATTTTACAAAAATGATTTTTCACAAAATTTTGGGGTATTACAAAAACATGATCAGCACCTGTCACCTGCTACCTAGTCTGCCCGTCCCAAAATGGACGAACAGCCCAAGGCAATAAGAGTTAAAAACATAAAGCCTTGAGTCAGACAACAGTCTTAGTGAGCAGTAAATTAACTAACAACATACCAAAAGAGCATAAAGGAAAAGGAATAGGAATACAACCCTCCCACTCCAACCTCTTTCTACAGTGATAGCCCCCAGACACACACTAAGCAGAAGCAAACATAGCAGAGCATACAATGTAAAGTAAAGAAATTATCACTCGAGTCAAGGGCGATGTTTTCCAAGCACAAACCCCCAAGGCCTAAACCAAGATCAGATAAGCACCCAGAAAACACTGCTCTTGAGACCGAATGACGATACAACCAAACATCCATGACTCTGGCTATCACTGTTATCATTGCTTCGATATCACCGTTAATTGAATGACCGGCACATTCTTTCAGCCGTCCGTCAAGGGCTAATGGAAACCCCGGTTCTAGACATAACTCTTGCACGTCATCGTGACCCGTGCCTAGGACTATCGAATCTGCCCAGAGTACTTGACTACCCAAATCAGTAGCCTTCAGGGACTATCGAATCTGCCCAACGTACTCTTGCTTTGAGCATGCTAGAACCTTCAACAACGATAAGATCTCAGCCTTCTAGTCATCCTCCTCGACGACTATTTCCATACTAGCTCAAGCGCCTCTCGAGCAAACCATTATCCTCTAACTCGAACCATTTCACCGAGTTATCAACTTGCTTGGAATGATCCCGTCTGGATTAGACCAAGACTATCTCATATCATGCTTCGCCTCATCATCATCATCATAGCAAAGCTCCATCTCAACATCATCATCGAATCTATCCATATGAGCTTCATCATCCGCTACATATGCCACGAGCAGCTTTTCCAATTCAAGAGCCTTTCCCTTAGCTTTTGAATCATCTTCGACCAACTTGTCTAAATCAAATCATCAATCATCTAATTCATAGCAATCAATCAAGTCAAACATTAATCCAAGTAAACAAGCATTCAAATATAGGCTAAATGGACAATTATAACAATAATGGTAATTTCGTAAATAAAGAGTCGAAAGTCTAACAAGCATGAAATCATGAGAAATCTCTCTACAATCTTGATGAATGAACTTGCATAGGTTAACATGTAGAAAAATGGTTTTCAAATCATCATGAACAATGGATCTACATGGATCTACACTTAGGTTTACAAAAATGCATGGAAATCACTACTTTATCATCAAATCAAGCCAACGATCCGATATACTCCTTTGGATCCGTGTGAGAGATAATCACCACTCACCAAATCACCTAAACAACCCAAAATCAACACGCTTCAGATCTGGACAGCGAAGGATCAATCTCGATCTATCACCAATCCGCTTCAAACGATGAAATCTCTCTTCGAAGAATGTAGATCTTCAATCTAAGCTCTTCGATCTTCGATTTGATCTTCAACTTGGATGGATGGAATCACTAGATTAGAGTGGAGAAAAGAAGTGAAGAAGTGTAGAAGTCGAGCTCTCAAAATGGCAGCATTTCGTCGCTTCGAAATCCGGATCCCAAAAAGTGAGAACAACCTTCCTATTTATAGCTGAAATTTCCTTAAGTCGTAGCCTCGGAGTTAGGTCGTCCCCAACCTACGACCTAAAACCCCCACCGACCTAAAGTCTTCAACCTAACAACCTACGACTCAACAAACCCCAAGTCTCTACGACTTACGACTTAAGAGAAATTACCACGACTTAGCGCCTCAGCACACCCAAACGACCTACGACTTACCACCCAAGCACTTACCGACCTAACAGTGTTACGACCGAACACTGCGCGACATAACAAAGTCTCCGATCTAACAGAGTATACGACTTATAAAACCTTGCGACCTAACAATGCCACTACCTAACTGCTTAGCATGCCGACCTACGACTTAGCAATCCCACGCGACCTAACACTTAAGTCGTCTGAACGACTTAACTAACAAAGGCTGCTTACGACCTAACTAACATAGCACCCCCATAGGTCGCTTACAACCTAACTACTTAACCTTAAGTCGCTCAAACGATCTAACACAAAACTCCTAGGTCGCTTACTGCTACCCCAGCTTCTTTAGGTCGTTGCCGACCTAACTATACTAACTCGGTAACCACTAGGTCGCAAACCCTCTTAACTCGCTAACATCCTATAGGTCGTTCCAACCGACCTAACACTTAACCAGTACACTTCTATAGGTCGTAAAACCTCCTTAAGTCATCTATGACCTATCTTCCTTCACAACCTAAGCTCCAACACACGACCTATCCCGTGTACGACTTAACTCTCACACGACCTAACTACTTAGGTCGTTCTAACACTCCCAGCTTCCTTAAGTCATCGCCCACCTACCCCTTAGGTCACCAATCCTATAAGTCGGTCACGACTTAAGACTTAACCAAATTCTACCCAAAATCTGAAATTTTGCCTACAATCTGAAATGACTTAACAATGCTAAGAATTCCAGATTTTGACGAACTTTTCGATCCGTAAAAATATGGGTCGTTACAATTCTTAACGATAAATTCCTTGCGATCCACAAACATTGCTACTCTCTGTATTCGGGTTTTGTTATATCCTGGAAAGAAGTTTGTCATCAATCGTTAGGAAACTTCGAACCAGTGGGGACAAATATTGCTTTAAGGAAAGCATCACCGCACCTCAAAACCTGACTTAACTCTAATCCTTCATTATTCCTTACGAAAACCCCTCAACCTTTTTACAGTGAATACTGATAGGTAAAACAAAAGCTAAGGCTTTTAATTAGAACAATAAATAAATGAAGGACATTCAAAACTAAATCTTGAGCTATCCGCACTATAAATTTGCAACACTGATGATGGTATTGGGAGCTAGCTCAATGTACCATGAACTTCATGCATTGCATCAATAGTTTAAATGACTTAAATTATAACTGGTTTGAATTATAACTGCCTAGAAGTAAGAAAATATAAGGTGGCTTAAATTATAACTGGTTTAAATTATAACTAGCTTAATGTTTTAGATTGAATATAATATGATAAATATGCTTATAAGTAAGAAAGTATGAGGTGGCTTAAATTAAACTGGTTTAAATTTAACAGTAAATTCATTTCATTCACAGTTTTAGTTTAACTTAAATTAACTCTAGTTCTACTAGTATACAAATTAATTCATGATCTTAAAATTAATCTTGTAGATTATTCTGCTGATTTTGGAATTGTACATTTTTTTACTTAAAAAGAAATCGATATACTGTTGCATATAATCTATGAAATAATTTGCACGGATGAATAGGATTATAAGATAATTGTCAACACGTAGCATGAAGACGATCTGCACAAGGAAGAATGTATTTTGGAATATAGAACAATGGAGAATAATATCTCCAACGAGTAGTAATACTGAAAGTCAAATTGGGAAAACAAATGCTAGATGAGTAAGGCATGATCCAAATTCGTACCATACTCGATCATTACTTCAATTAACATATATTACCTCTTACAGTTCTATTCAAGTGTAACTCCAAAGATTCCAATATAATTTTCCGTAGACTAAGTAAGTTTCAAAAATTTAAAGGATAGGAATTATCACTTAAAACATACGATATCATACCTACAGATAGATTGAACGAAACTGAATAATAAGAGAATATCAAACCTACAAGGTAAATGAATACAAACGGTATCGAAGATAGGTTGGAATGACGAGAAAAAGTGGTTTTCGAAGAGGAATTCAGGGTTTTGCGAGTGCTTGATGAAGACGATGTAGGGTTAGGTGGTAGACGTTGGACTAAGAGAGGAAGGGAAATGAAAAAATTATTCCACCAACTTTTTTATTTTATTCTTAAATGTGGGGAATTATAGGCTAGCGGGGATAATAAGTTATCTTTTTAACTCTAATAAATGATAAATTACTAAAGATAGCAGCTCATATTACAATGTTATCCTTCTTTGCTATCGATTGAAGGTTTTCTTTAGCGGGGATAATAAGTTATGATCACGGTTTTCTTCAAAAAGAAAACTTATCTATTTAAAGCACTATTTACATGTTTTCTTTGAAATTCATGTACAATGTTGTGTTTCCAGATTTATTTTTCTTTCACCTTTAGGCTAAAATTTGGTAACAAGCTTTGGCTTTTATGCATGTTCGTAGATTGACATTGAATTGCATCTTTTTTCTTACATTGTTGTTCCTACCTGCATATATTTCTCACACACCAATGCTAAATACTTTAATAATAATTTTGATATAAAATTTGAAACAACAAAAGATTATAGTTTGATTACCTCAAAAGGTTTAGTTTTAATTATGATGAAATAAGCTTTACAAATTATTCATCCTCCACATTTGCCTCATTAGTAACACAAGTGCAGAAGCGTGATGGTATACAATAGTATGGATTAGTTATAAATGATAGATTGAGTTCATGTAAATCAAAATTAAATAGATATCTCCATTGAGGTATATATATGTTAAGATTAGATCATAAATTCTGTTGATTGCTAAGTGAAATTTCATATATAATTAAATAACTAAACATTGATGACCTCTAACAGAAAAGGTGCTTTTGTGAAAATCTACACACATATTTTTTGGGTGAAATTTCTCAGGAAAAACATGACCAAATTGGTCTTATTCAAATAAAATTATGGTAAAATAATTGATCTGATTGTATGTTTTTTATAGCTAAAGATTGGTTAGGAACAATCTAAATGCTAGAAATTGCGGTTAGAAAGTTGATCGTGAAAAAAATAAAACTAAATGAGCGGTTTGTAGAGTTAGGTAAAATTAAGGCAGTGCCTTATTTTCAAAGTAAGTTGTTTCCATACAATTTCACAAATTGCAATAGAAATTTGATCTTGCACCTTATCATCAATGAAACCATATGATTCAAATCATTAGATCAACCAACTTTTAAAATTATGATGTAGGGTTATGTACACAATGTTTTGGTATTATCTCTAAGACTATGAAGGTAATGCAGATGGTTGGCAATTCTTTAACCGATTACTATAAAAGTGTATGGAAAATAAAAGCAAAATTGTTATTAATTGTAAATACATGCAAGTATTAAGCTGTCA
The DNA here is from genome assembly GCA_030737815.1 of Allium fistulosum. Classification (NCBI taxonomy): domain Eukaryota; kingdom Viridiplantae; phylum Streptophyta; class Magnoliopsida; order Asparagales; family Amaryllidaceae; genus Allium; species Allium fistulosum. The sequence goes on from CM060902.1 coordinate 978,001,949, forward strand.
TTGAGATATATAAATATATAACTTTTTGTTTATGTTACGTTTTAGCAACAATCCGGACTGAATGAGATCATTGAACTGATGATAGGGTGTTTATTACCAGGGAAGCCTTTAGCCAAAGTGACCTTCAAAACGTATGGGTACATAAGCATGTCCCAGGTAATCACCCTCCTAGCAAACTTCAAGTTAGGGCACTACATGAAGCCTTTAGCCAAAGTGACCTTCAAAAGCATTTTCTGGGATCAACTTGTAGGAACAATGGTGACATGCACACTCTATTTCATGATAGGCAGGTGGTTGTAAGATTTAGCCCGATTATTATTTGTGTTATTTGCAAGTTTCTTAACATTTCAATGGGTGTATTTTTATGTTATGTAAGTTGAAGTTGTGCTACTGTGGACCTTATGAAATTCATATGGATTTTGAATTTTGATATGAATGTTTCTTTGAAATTAATATAAATATTGTATGTGTTAATAAATTGTTAACTTATTTTGAATGGAAGTAATTTGGATTTGTGTTGCTTATAGTTTGTATCGTCGAAATTTCTAAATCATTGTATTTACGGTAATAATAACCTGCCATGTGACTTTTGTAAAATAAAATAAAAAATATACCGTAACGTTTTGAAAATGTTGTAAAAAGTATAACACAATGTTTAAAAATGTTGTAAAAAAGTAAATCGCAATGATTAGAATATGTTGTGAAAAAATATACCGCACATCAAAAAAACAGTTGTAATAAGTTTTATTACAACATTTTTTGCAACATCTAAAAAAGGTTGTTCAAGATGTCGACCCTATTACAACTTAGCCTAATACTGTATTTGCAAAAACGTTGCGAGATCCATATTACAATGTTTTTTGATGTTGTAATAGGGTGCATTTGTTGTAGTGAATTTATATCAATTAATATGTTTATAACATTTATAAATAAAATTAATATTCATTTATCAAATCAAAATCAAATTTATAATTAATATTTCACAAATATTATTTAATTTAATTAATTTATAACAATTATAAATTAATCAAATCATTTGGTCAAAAGAGAATTCATCGTTTTTGGTTGTGTGACTAGTCTGGTGTAAATTTAGTCAGCGATTAATATCGAACTATTCGAATATTAACGTTCACACATCATTTAGCAGGTGGTGTGACATTTTGGCCAAATTTATCACTTACTTGGTTTTGGTAAAATCCAAATTTACTTTATTAACCGTTACCCGGTTGTGACTTTTATTTACACCAATTCTCTTTGTCAAAAGTATATCACTTTAGAATTATGGAATTTGGTGATAGTTAAAATTCTAATATCATCCACATTCAACTCTAAAGTCTAAACACAAAGTCCTTGGTTCAATAATAACAATTACTATTAACCAAAATTCTCTAGCTAAAGACTTTGACTTTGAGTTAACCTCGGTTGACCGTGGTACTAACCTCATATAACTGAGGTGATGAATCATCTCTTAAATAGTGTTTCACTTCTAATACTTCCTATAACAACTCGTACCTTAATGGGCATAAATTTCGAAAAAAATCGAAACCCAGGTCCATCAACACACAGATCGCTGAATTTGGTACCTGCAAATAAGCATGAGCATTATCATAGATAGATGGAAATCTAAATTCACAGCAGAAACAATAATATGATAAGAATGTCGACTATGACTACTACATTGGTATTAATGGTATTCCTTAGATAGCAGATTGTCACATCGGCATCGAGCATGAGAGATCTAGTGACCTGTTACTCTGAGTCTATTATATAGGTTGTAATGAGGAGGGGGTCAGAACAACGTTCTAGTGACTGGAGAATCTATAAAATGTCCATAACATAAATTTATACCGATTGGTTTCCATTTAATTATTATGTCTATTGAGGTTAGCAATTCTAATCTAACCTTGCATTGCAGACACGATTACTTATCTACATATTCCCAAGGTACGAAATACCGATGAAGCATTATCAATCACCTAATACTTCTAAGCCCACTAGCCACTTGATACTTCTAAATATGCAGAGGGCTTCTACTATCGCCACATAATACTTTTAAAAGAGAAATAGGCAGACTTTGTCATTTAAGACCTCAATCGAGGTAGAGTCCATCATTTAAGATCTATTCCAAAGGTGAACTTCTAGCGTCGTCATTATTGGTCTATTGGTCATAACTACAGAGACCTTTGACCACTATATATGGTCTTATACTTTATATCAGCCATACCACTAGTGCATCTATCGTTATTAAAGTCTTAGTAATATGAGAGACAGTATCCAAGCCAATTAATACTTCATTAACAAGGACTATATAGGCCTATGACCATTTAACACATATTTATAGGTAAACCTTTCCCATTTAATACCTAACCCCAATGCGCACTCCTCCCTGGTACAATCTAGCTGACATTGCTTGGAAATCTCATTAGGCTACTCAATACTTCTTTTATAAGAAAGATGGGGATCTTACAGCCACTTAATACCTCAAACCTGAAGCAAACTCTCCCGAGATATCCAGTATCACTCTTAATTATAAGTATGAAATCTCATTAGATTACTTCTTTCGGTAGGGAGGCGGACCCTAAGATAGCCACTTAATACCTTAACATTGAAGTAAACTATAACAACCTGAATTTTTATGCCATATAGATAAATAAATTTTATTAAATTAAAAGCGATTAATTTGATTTGTGATGATTTATAAATTGATATAAATTCTTAGCGAATCAAATCATATTTAATAAAGGATTTTTTTCATGATGAGTTAAAATGATGAATTCTTTTTTTAATCTATTTATTGAAATCAATTGAATTGTTTAAGTTGAATATAAAACATTTTGAAGTGTAATAATTTTAAATATATATAGGTGACTAAAAAATAAATTTATTTTGTGATGGAACAATGAATGATTAATTTGACAAGCGGGCGAAGAATTGAGTAAAATTGATAACTACCAAGATATAATTTATGAAATAAGTTATGAATCAATTTAAAGAAGACTGAAATTTATTAGCAAATAAATTAAATCAATTGCTAAAAGAAAAGTGTGAATAATTAGGCAATGTAAACTAATTATTTTCTGGCCCGATTAACAAGACCCGAGCCCATTTTTTCTCATGCTCTGGAATTATCTTTGTTCGAACATTTTAGTACAAGTTCGAACCATTATCCATATTTTTCCCCAAATCAGAAAAGACGTTCAAACTAAAAAAAGGGAACGCGACATCAATTCATGAGCATGAAAGGGGAGGGTCTCGATCGACTCTAGGAAGGCACGACGGTAGCAATCGGGAGGCACAACTTGGCTATATCACGATTAATATGGTGGCGAGCAACGTGAGCCATGTGTTGAGGTCGCGATGTCGATCCAAAGTCGCATGCGGTGATGAGCAGCATGGTGAAGGAGGAAGCTTGACGTAGTGCGATCAGAGTTCTATCAAATAGGGATGGTGGCCTGGGTGGTTGAGTGTGGTGCTGTCGTAGGTTGGAGTGCGCTGACGAGGTTGAGCAGGCGGAGTGGTGACTGTAAGAATGGATTAGGGCCTGACAGTAAGCATTGACGTAAGATGCAGGCAAATAATGATGAATAAGGAGGAGCTAAGACTGGCTATAAGTTATGTAGGCTATTAGAAAGCGGATTTGGCCAGCGATATAGATTCCGACAGCTATTGGCTTAGCTTTGATTTCGGTGAGTTTTTCTCACTCACGTCTATAACTATTCTATATTGAACAGTCACTATGTGTTGTGGAGGTGTTTGGAGTGCAGTGATTTATTTAATTGTTATTGTGTTGCGTATTGAGAATTCCCGAATGGAATTATTCCCAATTGATCCCCTTATTTATTATTGTTTGTTATTGAATCATAGTCCTGTATGGATGACTATCGTGATGATTGCGTTTGTATTGCATTACGGGAGAAAATGGGAATTTTATAACTTTGAATTTAAACGAAATTAAAGTGTAAACTATTAGATTGACACTGTAGTCCTGTTTTAAGACATGGATCATTTTATAATATTATTGAGCCCTAGTAAACCAATTGCATTAAATAAAAATTTATTAATTAGTTGAAATTTAATTTTGGGACCATTATTGTGATAGGGCATATGTGATTGATCCATATGGTTGAAATTGGTTGGGGTGCTTTGTCCATTGCCCGTGTGACCCAATAGTCTATGTTGCATCCCCTTAGTCATTGTTTCGACCATCGTTCGAGTGGTCGAGCTATTTGAATCAGTTATGATCTAGGTAGATTTTTATTTAGACCTTTTTGTCGAGTTCCGCTCGACTTGTGTTTTATTATTTGATGATTTTCGATGTTTCATGCTTTTATGATTTTAAAAAATAAAATATTGTTTGAACAAATTTTTCAAAAGTAAAGTAAAATGATAATTGGACTCGATTTATGAACATATATTTATGATCTTTTCAAAGTCATAAATTTTAAATTATCTTTTCAAAAACTTTTTTTAAAGAGGATTTTATTTTCATATTTTAAATAAATAAAGCTGTTTTCAAAATCTTTATATATTGATTTATAAATTGATTTCCGAATTTTCGATATCCTTCTTTTTAAAATAAAAATCAATTTTAAAATATTTTTCTTTATTTTAAAAGTGATTTAGTGATTTATGATGATTTCTTCTATGAGATGAGGATTGATTATAAATGGACTAGAATTATGGATGGTTATAGGATGTTCGCTAATTCTTATCCGGTTATTTTCATGACTCATCAAATAGAAAACCAAGTGGAAATTATTGATATATATAGTAAATATTTGAATATCACTGAATCGTATGTTCGGTTCAGGCAATATATGGAAGTGATATACACTCCTGAGTTATGTCTATCGAGGTAATCAATGTTACATAATCGATACGCCTTGAGTGGATATTTCTCACTTCTTCGTCGATATGACATCGGAATTTATTATTTTCTGGTGTTAACCAAAATTATGGTCAACACCCTAAAAGATACTTAATCTGTTTAGGAAAGATAACCTTAGATGAAGAGAATAATGTCCTCAAGATTTACTTTTGCACTTAGCTCCAATGATTGCCGATTTCTGATCTTAACCTTTCGGAATGGTTGGCTGAACCAGTCTTCTAAATAAAGAACTTTTAACTTTGAAAGACCTTTTAAGGTATCATATAAAGCTTTGCTTTGTGTTACAAATGAATACTCGCCAGTGTTATTCCTTTTAAGATGATCTTTAGTGCTTCCGGAAGGTTTGAGATGATAGACCTTACTAGCGGCAGTACAAATAGTAATCCTAGGCGAAAATATAGTGGCAATCGACCTTATCGAAAGGTTTAGTTGCTTATTTGAAGCCAGGTTAAGATTAGACGAAAGGTATATTAATGTCCCTTATCGGGTCAGACTTTGTTTTCCTAACTTTGGGCTTCTCCGAAAGGTTTAATCACTCAGGTAACAACAGCGGAAGGTTTTGACGCTACAAATTAGGAAGGATCCATCAGTCTAGTTGAAAAATCCAGCCCTAATAATCAATGGCTCCGAAGGGTCGATGTTGTTATTAATTTAGATAAGCCGTCAATCCCACCGGAAGGTTAAAGTAGAAGAATTGATTACTTTAGAGGGTTAAACTTTCGGCTTGATCAGTTAAATTTCTCACTCTGTCCGCCTAAAACTCTTTATTAAGTTAACCTTGAAAATATGGATCAATATAATGAAGAACTAAACCAGATAACAAGGAATTTAACAAAATATAAAACTTCCCTTTTTTATTATTCAGCATTAGCTTTTTACAGATCTCCAAATCCATTCTTGATTAGGGTTACAACACTTTTCTTTAAACATTCTAAGAATGAGGCAGAAAAAGGAAAAGTCCCCCAAATCGGGGGCCCTTAGGTCCTATTTATAGACACATGCGGCCTTATGCCTTCGGCTGAGCCGGAAAGTTACTCCTCGTGCTCAGTGCGAACCTTTCAGCCGAAGGGTTTTCGCTTTATGGGTTGCTATGAACCTTCCAATCTCATCGGAAGGCTGCTTCTCTGCTCAGTGCTGATTAATGATCTCTGTTTCCCTTGTAAACCTTTCGGTACTGTCGAAAAGGCCGTTAAATAGTGGCATTCACTTTCTCGGACTCTTTCTTCTCCTTTAAATTATTTAGAAATTGGAAGCGGAACCTTCTGACCTTTCTTAAGGTATTAGGTTAGTGAACTTCAATAGTTGCATCCCTTCGGAAGTCCCGAGAAGTATGGGCTGCGCTCTTCTTTTCCTTGCTTGTCTAGGAGCCTTTAGTCCTAACCGGAAGGTTGATTTTTAGTGTAACATTTGCGCCCCCCCCCCATTCGAAGGGATGCTCTTGACTTTCCAGGTCATCATTACCGAAAGCTTCAGAATTATTTGCCTCTTGATCTTCCTACGTTAATCTAGAGCGTCCACCTAAGTCTAATCCGATGGTCAAGAATTTGGGCAACTTTCCTCTATATAACCTGCTTCCTCTTCTTTCTTCCACTCTTACCTGAAACAGAAAATTACCACAAACAATAAAGGGATTCCCAAAAATTTCCAGAATTAAACTCATTACAGTAAGGTACTTTTTGAATCTAATTTATAAATTTTAATTTCACTTTCTCCGCTAATAGTTTCTAACCAGACTTTCAATTTCTCAAATTCGAGATCGAATTGGGTTTTTTCCTAGAAATTCTTCTCTTCCCAAACCGATTTTCAGATAAACTCCATTCATGGTTTTGGATCCTAAATCGGAGGTTTTCGCATCGGGAAAGCTTTTTTTTGTAAAACCTAATTCTTATGCCCAAAACATTTTTAAATTCAACCCCCAAATTCCTAAGATTGATCTTTGCTGATTTGTCCACTCTCTTCAGAATCAAATTAATTTGATCTCGGTTGAGGTTAATTTTGCTAACAGGTTTGTCTTACTTTTTCCCAAGAAAGAATTTGAAATGGTACTTTCTATCGGGTATGGGCTTTCTCAAACCCGTTAGGAAAATCTGGGACCCGCTAACACACAATCGGGTGGTGTGAAATGTCTTTTCTACCCCTTAGTAAGAATCTAAGGCGGTAAAATTAGGTTTGTCTTTCCCATACCTTTCGATAGTGTCGAAAGGTATTTCTACATTACCTTACCACTGTAGCCGGAAGGTTAGGTAAGATCAAGGTTCGTCCTTCCTGCCAAGAGCTTTTTGACCAGCTAAGAAGGTTTAAACCTTTCGCTCACATGTCTCTGCCAAGGCTGAAATCCTTTAGTCCTCCAAGTTGTATTTCAACACTTTTGGCCAAGCCTTCTTATAGTATCAATGATATTCATTTTCCTACTTAGGAAATTTTAAATTTCTAGACTTACTCGTGTCGTAAGGTCTTACTACCTTGCTTAGGTTGTGCCTGCATTAGGCTTAAGCTTTCATAAGACCTTTGGCATTGTTGATAGGTAGCAACTTAGGCGAATATCTCACTCTTTTTCCTTCGACATTGTCAAAAGGTTACACTATTAGCCCCTTATACATATATGCATTTCATCTGTGCCGATTTGTCTACTTTTAGTTTCTTTAATAGATATCCAAATCTATAATTGTTAAAGGTTCCTAATTGGGACGTTTTCATCTGATAGAACAATGAGTTCCCCAAAGGTTGAAGCCATTGCCAAACATTCCCTTGTTGAAACTCAGGATGAAGTCAATGACATTTTGAAAGAATTTGGCATTATTGGAGTTGAAGCCATCGCTCCTAGTCCTACTGATACTATTTACAACCCATCGGCGGGGTATTTTGCGTTCACTGCTATCCATATATGGCACAGTGGTTTCCTTCCATTTCCTACATTCTTGAATTCCTTCTTGTCTTTATTGGGGTTGCTCCGATACAGCTTTCGCCCAATGTGTTTACTTACCTCTTGTCTCTTAAGATGTTAGCACTGGAATCGGGGCTTCCGTCACATAGCCCTAAAATTCTAACTTCCTTGACTAAATTGGCAAGCTCAAGCAAGTCCGATAAACAGATTTACAGAGTTAACGTGTACAAAAAGTTGATATTGGATGGTATTAACAAGTTTAAGGATTGGGAGAACCAGTTCTTTTTTGTCAAATGCTTTTCTGATGTTCATGGGACATTTTATTCACCTCGTAAGTTCATCACAATACCCTTTTTTTGCCTTCTTCTATGTTTCCGGTTGACTAACCTTCAGCCTTTCTTAGTAAGCTTCCTAAAGTACTCAGCAACGTGGATCAAGGGATCATTAACTCGTTAACTGCAGCTCTAAAACATCTTAGGAGTAGGTTGACACTTTTGACCCTTCCAAACTTAAGAAAGCATTCCTTATTGCGTGCTGACCAAAAGATTCTTGGCATTCCACCCTCTATTATGTTCACTCCTCGAGGGGTCCGTTTCTATTCTCCGGGCAATCCTGATCAATTTTCTCTGTTGTCACCAATTGGTCTTGGTGCTTCAGGTATCTTATCAACTTAGTGTTGTTTCCCATTGACTTCTCGAACTCACTTTATTTGATTCATGTTTTCTGTCATTTATTATAGCTCCTCCAAGGGTTGTGGTGCCCTTAAGGGATGTTATTCCTCTTCCCTCATTCACAGATGCTTTGCAAGTTATGGAGCTTTTTGATAACTCTAAGAAATCATTAAAAAGAAAGCAAGTAACGCACCCTAAAGAGGCCCCTCCATCCAAATTGACAAAGATCATTAACCTTGATGAGGGTGAAGAAGATACTTCTCTTAAGAATCCTTCAACAAGTCCAGCTGTCAAAGCCTCAGTAAATATTAAGGGGCCGATCCCTCCTTCTTCCGCTTCTATTCCGCCTATCTCAATTCCTGATTCACCAGCTATATTAGCACAGATGCAGGTTGAGCTCTTTGGGACTCCTTTCAAATCTCACACTTTCCCAAGATCATCTCCTTCTGCTTCTTTGCCAACCGATTTTGGTGATCTTGTGAAGTCTATTCTTGAGTCAGAACCCTTCGTTCCTTCTTCCCCGCCATCTTTTACCCCAGACTTGGAGGGAAAACGTTGCTCTCTTTTGGAACAATTGCTTTTGGTAGGTTCTTATTCAACCAACTCAATTATGAATGGATCCTCCTTATTGCCAATTTATACTTCTTCTTTTGTTGTAGATTACTAGGAATTGGGTTTCCTTCAACGAATATGTTTCTAAACCTTCCTCTGGGTCCTCTGAGCTTCAGGAGGAAAATGTTGAGTTAAAAATCCTTACAGCCGCTCGAAATGATTCCTTCTCTGAATTAGAACAAGTCCGGGTTTCCTTTCTCAAAGCTGAGGCCGATCTTGAAGCTGAGAAGAAAACTCATCGACTTACTATTGAGCGGCTTCAAGCTTCCGTATCTAAAGTCGAGGCTGACCTTGAGCCTAAGAGGCAAGCTCATCAACTTACTCATGATGAAAAAGTTGCAATGGAGCTTGCTCTAAAAGACTTTGAAGATGAAAAAACTCGTTTAGTTTCCAAGAACACATTGTTGGAAGATAAACTAAAGAGGTCTAGAGCTTCGCTTAAACTTGTTCAAACTCTTACCAACTTCCAAAAGCATGTTTCTAATTTTGTTGATTTTACCCTGGGGCCATTGATGATGAATTACTATTCGGAGGCCTTCTTGATAGCCTATATTGATAATCGTGATAAATGTCCTGATCTTAGTTTTCCTTTACTCCACTTGGCCATAGAAAAAGAAGTTACGAACAAAATTGCATGATTTGAACAGGGCTCTAAGTTCGAGAGGGAAGGGGGGAAGGTTAATTTCAACGAAGCTCTCTCTTTTGACATCCCATCATTTGACATAGAATCTGATTCTGAGGAGGAGGTTGACCAAAATAATGGTCCCGGCGAGAAAGAAGATGATGATTATACGAGTTGGTATGTTGACGATGGTAATGATGATAATGATAATTTCCCCGAAGGCCAAGGTCATGGTAACGACAAGGGAAATCATCCTGGCGCTCAGAGGATGATAATGATTCATTCAAGTCTCCTGAAAGGGAGTCATCACCCAATAAAAGCAAGCCTCCATCGTCCCCTGGACCAGACGCGCCTCGGGAGGAGGACATTGCCCCAGTCCAATCTAAGGGCCCTTCGGGGAATGAGCAAGTTCCTCAAGTTTCTGTTCCAATTTCTCAGGTATGGGCTTCTTTGTTTAAATGTTTGCACTTGGTAGATAATAGTTAATACATCATTTGTTTTAGATAAATAAGAAGCCGAAATTCCGCTATAGTACAAAACTTGAGAGAAAACAAACTAAAATTAACAGGATTTATAGGGAAATAGACAAGTTAATAATGGAGCATAATGCCCTGTCTGAAAAATATCACAATCTTGATAGAAGTACCTCCGCACTTGCGTCTTTTAAATCTCAGACAGCGGCCCCCTTATTAAAGAAGGCGTGTCTCCCCTATAATGTTTTATTAAGGGAAAACAAAGAGCTAATAACCCTGTTTTGGATGATGATCGAGGAAAGAGATATTTTGGTTAATTTCTTGTATAAATTATATTGTAGACATTCAATCATCGATTTCTCATACTTAGGCGGATTCAGCAGAGGTCTACTTAGACGTTTCACCAGAGATATTTAGATGAGATTGGGTCTGACCCTCATCCTGGGGCATGCTGGAACTTACCGCGGGTTAAATCGCTTCACCAAGACCTTCCTGTTGAAAAGCTTAACTATTACAAAGAAAAATTCATTTCTGTGTTTTTCTCTAAGTCTATTTTGTATGAACCTGGTGAACAATTGTAAACGTGTAACAAGTAACTGTTTTATGAACACCTATCCTTTGTAATGTTTTGCCTATGCTCAGTTTTCTTTTACTGTGTTGTTTCAGAATATCAGTTCATTAAGATGTGTTGTCCCAAGAAACACTTTAAGTCAATATGTTAACCTGAGAAGGTTCTATTGCAAGAAAGTGCCTCTCCTAAAGACCTCGAAGGTAGCGAGATTTTGCTTTCTTCAAGATTTACAAAAACTATACTTGGAATTCCCTCGTCTTCGTTTTGACTTTCTTGGTGAGGAGAAAGAAACTTTCTTGAAGGAAATTAGAATATTCCAATCAAAATTGATTTGTGGTCGTGATAGTCCCCCGGTTGGGGAGTGGGATTTCAGCAAGTGCCCTCCATCTATCACCCCAGAAGGAGTCACTATTTCATTTGACTCGTCTGTTATGCTTTCTGTTAACACTCTAGGCAAAGTTAGGAATGTTGTCTCTCAACTCTAAATGTAAATGGATTGATTGTTGTATCTTTTATCTTTCCCTCTTTATGGGCTATAACCCAATATTACTATAATAAAATTGCTTCTTGTTTCTATTCTAATTTCATTTTGTTTCTTCCTGTTTAAATAGGAGCCCCAACTATCCTCAACCTCTCCAACCCAAAATTTGATATCTCGAGTTAATACTATAAGGGAAAGGCTATTAAGAGAGTGCAGTGCCTTTGTGGCTCAAGATGAGACGTTATTAAAGCGCTTTGGTGGTAACATGGGGGCTGTGCAATGGTATAAAAGATACCTCACCCAAAAAGTCATAGTTAGAAACAATCAAGATCACATTGAACATCTTAAGGCTGAAATTAAAAAGAAAGACGAGGTAATTATTTTACTTAAGCGCCAGGTAAAGTCGAATCCCACAATCGACTTTGATGAGAAAATGTCTGAGCTTATTCAGCGGATAAACGACTTAGAGATAAAATTAAGAGATAGCCAGGCGCAACGCACCTCTCTTGAAGTTATTTTGAGCGATAAAATAACGAAAATGAAAATTCCGGTTTCACAAGCGTCTTCATCGACTGCAAAGACTACTAGATCAAAATGTCTTGCAGTTTAGAAATTCCCACTATGACTAATCCTCCTCCAGGCTTAGACGACAACGTGGTGGACAGTTGGTGTCGAAGAGTGATATTTGAAATCAGACAGTATTCTAGTGAGCAACATAAAGCTGAGTATTCCAAGATTATTAATGATTATGCTGCCAAGAATCGAAAATTGGAGCACAAAATTTACTTTCTCGAGAAACGTATTGAGGAATTGGAAAGGGAGAACAAAACCCTCAGGGCGACAAATAGGGCCTTTAATCGTGCCTAAAAGCTAACATCGAAGTGATCGACGATGAAGACATGATTAGGAAAAAGGAGAAGAAACTTAAGGAACTTCTTAGTATCGCAATTAACCATATTGTTATCCCTTCGATAGTAGAGAGCCTAAATAAAGCCTCTCAAGATTTATGATCGATATATTTGGGTCGTGTAAACATATATAAAGTATGATTGTGTTATTTGTGGGTTGTTCAGTTAACTATGATGATTTTTTAAATATCACCTGATGTGTGATCTCTTGTAGTGTAACCCTTGATACACGTCTGAGTTGCTTATTTAGTGACTTTTATTCTTGTGGTGTCTTTTGTCGTCCCCTACCGCTAGGGCTGTCAATTTCCTACACGACCCGAAACACGACCCGAAACCCGCACGGAAATTAGCGGGTTAACCCGACCCGTTAATTTGGCGGGTCATTTTCCGGTCAACCCGAATTTGACCCGTTTATAAACGAGTGGGTTTCGGGTTGACCCGCTAACCCGAAATTGACCCGTTAACAACCCGTTTATACTTATATAGGTTGACCCGACCCGTTTACGACCCGACCCAACCCGTTTATGACCCATTTGTACCTTATACGGGTTGACCCGACCCGTTTACGACCCATTCCGACCCGTTTACGACCCAATTATACCTTATACGGGTTGACCCGACCCGTTTACACCTTATACGGGTTGACCCGACCCATTTACGACCCGACCCATTTATAATCGGGTTACACGGGTCGGGTCGGGTCAACCCGTTTATAAACGGGTCGGCTTCGGGTTGAGCTTTTCTAACCCGTTTAATAAACGGGTTGACCCGACCCATTTAAAATCAACCCGAACCCGACTTGACCCGACCCAAACCCGACCCGACCCAACCAATTGACAACCCTACCTGCCACCTTATCTTCCTTGTGAGGCAAGTGGCGAGCAATGCTTCCAACTGTTAGCTTTCATACTGACATATTTATCTATGTATGTCCCTTATCGTAGGTGAGCTTTTATCACTTCAGTAATATACCCCGGCCCAGATTTGGGCATTTGAGAAGGATAACCATTCGAAGTTTTCATACCCAGATTAGGGTTTGATGGGGCAGTAATCTTTGATACCCAGATTCGGGTGTAATATGTTAGCATTTAATAATAGTCTGAAACCCAGATTCGGGCTTTTAATAGATGGTGTGTCAAGACTGGAACCTCGAAAGCCGGATTCGGGTATTAAACCTCGAGACCTTTAGATCATAGTATCAGAGAACCAGAAAACCAATTTGGTAATGGAAGACCAGAATATTCTTTCTAGTAATAAGTGATAAAAGATTGGGACGATATCTCTTATGATTGAAGTCCAGAATTCCTATCTGGCGAGAAGAAGTCAGTGACTTCCCTCTAATTTTCTCGTTGAATATGTCATCTTTAGGCCTTGAAGTAGTTCCACACGTTTTTTCTTTCTTAGGCTCGAGTTTTCTTTGTTAATTTGTTATTTCTTTTGGCCTATTTCAGGCGGGGACTCTTTTTTCCGGTTTTATGCTTATTAAGAAGAGCTTATTTCAGGTTAATTGTCATTTTTGACACTACCGACCTTTTTGGTGGTTGCTATTTTAAGCTGTGCCAATTTCCGGCGATGCATATTTCAAGCATGGACTTTTCTTAGTCCGCTTGTAACGACCCGTAATTTTCTATATTTAAAAATAGTTAATTTAATAAGGTATGTGATTTAATGTGAAAGAAATAAAAATATGTGATTTAATAATAAGAATATAACTAGAATGAAATGTAATAGTATTAATTTAAGGTAATTGATAACTGCTTTAAATGTAATTCCAACTAATTAAAATGATTAAAAAGTTATAATTGGTTATAGATTGTAAATTTATTGTGATAATATGTGTATTAATTGATAATTGGATTAAATGAGTAATTGATAAATTAAATGTTGTATTAATTAATGAAATAATGTGTAATAAATTGCAATTGGATAGAATTAGTATTGTGTAAGTTGTTATAACATTTGTTTGTAAATAATAAACTTATAAATGAGATTAAAAGTTAATGGTGACAATTATTATATGTTACCTATTTATTTAGTCTGTTAAATTAAATTGGAATCAATTGCAGTTAAATGTAATTAAATATTACGTTAATGGAAATTAAGATGAAATTGGGGAATATTAATGTAATAAGATATAAACCAATGTTAAGTATGCTCATAGAGTAATAATTGATTGAATAAAAAGATTGAAATCAAATTAAATCAATTTATTGGAATTAAATTATAATTAATTGGATTTAATTACAGTTGAAATTGAACACTGTAATTAGTGTAATATTGAAAACTAGATCGTTATGTAAATTTGTTTAAATTCTTGTAATTGTCTAAGTAATAAAAAATGATAAAATTTGTTAGTTATTAAAAGTGGAATTAAAAAGTGATTTAATCAATTTAATAATAATTTATTTAATTAACGTGAAAATAGCCATTTTGGCCACTGTCTCGGATTTCGATGAAACCAGTTCCATCGGATCCATAACAGTGGATTATTGTTGGATTTCAAGTTACGTAGCGATCAGACTTGTCGTTTGATCATACGGACTTGAAGCGCGTAGAAATCAATTTAATTAAATTCAATTGAAATCAATTTGAAATAAGCTGATTTTAAAGCTAACTTCTTCATACGATGGAATTAAGACTTGAAACATGTTCCATTGAGTTTAAAAATATTGAAAACATCTATTTTGATATATGGGATGACCCACTTTCGTTTTGGAGGCATAACGGGCTTTTTGGGTCGCTATTTCTCGTTCGTACCAATTCGATATGTGTTTATTTTCTTATCGGGTTTTGTTAATAAAAATAGTCTCATTTCCCAAACCCTAGCAGTCAATTTTTTATTCTGTACATACAATTCCATCTGTCTGGTTCTTTTTCTCAATGACAGAAACAAAATCAAATTTGCAAACCCTCAATTCAATTTCCAAGTCAATTTCAAAATCAAACTCCTCAAACTATATTATATATCGATTCGAAGCTCTTGACGAGCGCAACCTACTGCAATGATTTATTTCTCAAATCGGATCATCGTTTGTCTACAAATCAATGAATTAATCTCGATCGTTCATCGCGCGTTGATCAACTTCAACCGATCGTCGATTGGAAGATACTGGGTTGTGAATATTCACGTATGGAGTTCATCCATGCAAGTTAGAGGGCAATCGGATGGTTGGATCGAAGGGAATAATTTGATTAGGGTTTAAAACCCATGGCGACGGCTGGACGGTTTGGGTGACGTTGATCATCGACGTTGGGTCGTGGGAGGCTACGGAGGAGGGGACGTGTCGTCTGGGGGTGGCGCGCTCGGCCGCGGCTGGCCGTGGTAGTGACGAGCGGTGATAGATCATGGCGGCTGATGTGAGATGGTCGTGCGTGTTCGACCTCGTGAACGATGGACTATGGTTCTGGTGAGAGAGAATTTACTATAATACCCTTATTTCTATTTATTTAAAATTAATATTTCAATCGTTCTAATAATCATAACTTTTGCATACGAGGCTGGATTTACGCGCGGTTTGTTCCGCTACGATCGTATCGAACTTCCGGACATTATGGAACTAGTTTGGACGAATTCTGAGACTATTGAATTTTTGGCCCTATTTTGGATTTCAAATCAATTTGAAATCAAAGGTGACTGTTTTAACCCACTCACAATTACTAAATTATCTTATGTTAGTTAAATTAAATTTATGATGTAATTAGAAATTGATTGGTTGATGTTTGGTATATTTAAATTGTCATTCCAGTTAAATATGACTTTTATTGCATTTAATCGTCATTTAATTTATTATTGAATTGAATTGTCAATTGAATACCTGCTAATGATAATCATTTATCTATTAATGTTTATTGGTTGATTTGGATGATGATGTGATGTATGGTTGATTTGCTGATATTGGATGATTGGATGTTATATTTTATATTGTTATAACACTACAAGTTCCCTATGGGTTGGAATGATACATATCTGAACGATCATATAGAATCAGGCAAAATCGTTATGGGTTGAAATGATAAACCCAAGCATTTTCATTGAAATAAATTTGGGATTGTGGATTGAAATGATATATACCCATAAATTTAAATACTTGTGGATTGAAATGATAAATATCTGTATCACTTGACCATAGGGTAGAGAATTATATACGAACACCGAATTGGTTAAATTTAATGATTTTAAATCATTAAACTTTGAATCCAGTTTAACGATAATTGAAATAGAATTTGACTGATATAAATTTGAATTGTTTTAAGTAATTATTTAATGGATTTAAATTGGAATTCTAAAGTTGAATTTGAAGGATAAACGAAATTATCGAAATTGAGTTATTGAAATGTTGGAACTATAATTTTGAAAATCTATTAAAATTGAAATAGTTAAATTGATGTTAATTTCAAATTTATTATCTCAATATAAACTGTAAATGTTCTTTTAAATTCTAATTTTTAGATTTTCAACTATTAAAATAAGTTAATCTATTTTAAACAACCTTAATCAATTTAAACTATTTAATTTGTTTTAATCTAATTTAACCTATTTTAAACTAATTAACCTATTTACTCTATCTTAATGTACTTTAATTTATTTTAAACTATTTTAGTATATTTTAATCTGTTTTAAATCATTTAAATTATATTAAACTATTTTAATTTATTTTAAACTATTTAATCTATTTTAATTCTATTTAATCTATTTTTAATTCATTTAATCTATTTTAAATCATTTAATCTATTTTAAATCTAATTAATCCATAATAAACCTATTTAATCTATTTTAAACCATTTAAACTATTTTAAAATCTATTTAAAGTATTTTTATCTATTTTAATCTATTTTAAATTTATTTAATCTATTTTAAACCTATTTAACCTAATTTATATCTATTTTAAAACTATGTTAAACTAATTAAACTATTTATAACTATCTAAATTATTTTCTAAATTTTAGATGGTGTAGAGTGGAAATGTTTATAATGAAAGCCTTGATTTTAAACCGAATAAGGTATAAAAATGTTATAACATAAGTTGGGATTTGAAATGATATTTGCTGGTGAAACGACATATTTAAGTAAATATGATTTTGAAAGTAATTATGATTTTGAAAGTGATATGGTTTGAATTGAATATGATATTTTGATATCAATATGAAATGGTTTTGGAAATGTAAAAGAACCATCCGGTGTGTAATAAGCGGTTGGTTGTTGAAGTGACCGGGATTGGATATTGTCATACTCTCTGCCAATACCAAAAACCACTTTAACAACTATGCACGTGGTGGAGATTCCAGAAATGAAGTAGGATGGTTTGGTGCATGATTCTGTATGAGGTATTTACGTGACCCTGACTCCCATGAGTCAACTTAGATGTGACTAAAGTAGGAGCCATGCCGGGCCAAGTGAGGTCGCACCTCCGATCAGACACATTTCTTTGATACCATATTATAACTTTGTGATGATTTGGTGGCCACCCCTTGATTTTGATTATGGGAGTGTGTTCCGAGGTGGGCGGTAGTAGTTGCTATGCGTTACCACCAGTCCAGATCCGTAAACGGTATATCTACCCTGGCATTGCCTCGCGTGCCGTGTTCACATGCCCTATCGCGCCTTCTACGAGTTTGGTTTGTACCATACCTACGGAGTGCCCTCTGAGTAAACCTCACGGAGGAGCTTACGGTACTGTATAGACTATGGGAATATATAAAATGTGTTAAGGGGGATATGGGTAACGCCATAACGTTATTTTAATACTTTACTTTACTGTAGACACTATTATAATAGCATATTGTAATATATATGTAGATAGTTTAACGGATCCTGAAGAGATGTAAATCCCGAACATCTCTTAAGTTATTGCACTCACGTTGACACTGGATAAGAGATGTCAAACCCCGTAAACATCTCTGACGCCGTCACACTCATATTTATTACTATTGATTTAACTTACGTAAGATTTTTTAGTTCTAACTCGAGTGTTTTGTCTTTTCAATTCGCTTAGGTCAGTCTGAGCTTTTCAGTGTATCGAAGACTGCTTTCTGGAGGACAAAGACGAAGATTTGTACTATTACTATTTATTATATTCGTACCACTGCATCATGTTATTCCGCTGCATTTATTTATTTATTCCTATTGTATGTAACTATGATCTGTAGTGTAAAAGTGCAATCAAATGTTATTTGTAAAACATCTTCATGAACTATTTATTTGATTATTATATTTTGTCATTCCGTTGTGAGATTCTGTGCTTGTTTCCTTTCTTTCTCTGCTTTTTCTTATTTGCCCCATAGCAATCTGTCCCTTTGAATGGTTTGAGTCGGCATGTGTGTCAATTTAAACCGTCCAAAAAGGCAGGTTGTTACACCACCAGACATTTCATCCAGGTTCCGTTGCGCTCGGCTAGTTTGTTCTGAAGCAGGGCCCGAGGACTTACCCGACCTCCCTCCATGAGGCACCTTAACCTGGCCATAGCGTGACGCGGTTAATGGCTTGTTTGGTACCTTGGTCAGGTCATAGCATGGCGGGACTAAGGGGTTACTCGTCCTCCCTCCAGGAGGTGCCTTATCCTAGCCATAGCATGACGCGGATAAGGGCTTGTGCTGCTTTAACCTGGCCTTTTTTCTGATTTTGGCGCGGATAAAGGCTTACGCCCTCCCTCCAGGAGGTGCCTTGATCTGGCCATCTTGGCGCAACCAAGGGCTTTCTCCCATTATTGGTAGCCTACCCTTTTAGGTAGTCCAAGTTTAAGGAGAATCTATCTCCCTGACCATGTAGGTTTCCTTCTTAAGAGTAGAGTTTCCCATTCCTCGATTAATTGAATCCTTTACAAACTGCTTAAGCTTTCCTCATTCTAGGAAGTGCGAGTTTGTCCCTTTTCAATGTCTCGAATTCATATGTTTCATGTCTCTTTATTAGGTAAAATTTGCAATGCAATTCATTAAGTTTCTTTTCATATTCCGACTTCTTTCTTAGTCCAAAAGTGGGTATTATCGACCATAATAGTTGGATTGTATTCTTTAAGGAGTTTTGATTCCTGAGTCATTTTTGGCTGGCATTCATCCTTTTTTTGGTATGATTCAAATATTTCTTCTTGAGGGGCAGGTTCTCCCCTCATCGTTTACTGGTACTTTTCCAAGGACTTTCCTTCTTGGTAATCTTTATACTCCCATTTGTAGATTTTCTTATTATCCTTGACCTTTGGTTTTGATTATTATATATCCATGGTTTTTCCTTGAAGAGTAGACTCCATCTATGATCCTATTCTATTTATGTATAAAGTCACCATAGTCCTTCACCATTTCCTTTTCAAAGACAACCTCATGATAATACAACTGGACTATCCTTCTCATTTGTTGCAATACATTCTCTCTCCTTGAACTTTTCTTTTTCTGGAGCAAAGATTAGGATTAGTTCCGAATTGTCCTGAGTGATATTCCATTTTCATGATTTATAGGATATATTCCATCTTTTCCTCTTAATAAATCGTAAAGCTCAAAAGCGGGAGGTCCGCTTTTTAAGCAATGGTTAACCATGACCCATTCGTTAATCTGATCTTATATCTGAAAGTTCCGTTGATCCTTAAATCAACTTTTCACTACAAAAGCTTTCTCTTGTTTTGAATATCGGATCCATACTTTGTCTGTCATTGGTATTAACCCTTTCTTGCCCCCAAAACGAGGAGTTAAAGCCTTATGAGAGTTTCCAAGTAGAAAATGTCACTACGCCATAGATTGCATACTGCAACACCCAAGAAGTGATGCAGGAAGTGCCAAAAAATGTTGCTTTAGGCTAAAAAAGGGCAAAGGCAACACTTTCTCGGTGATGCATTTGGCCGCGTTGCCCTAGAGTCAAAGGCAACATCTTTGCGACCCTAGGGAAACATCAGTTCTGTTGTTGCCACGGGTACCAAATTTACTAAAAAGTGGGCCCCAACATGTGGGCCCACATTGTGGGGCCCACTGTTGAATATGCGAGTATATGATTTTTGTTTGATGATAATAAACATATATATATATATTCATTTAAATGTATTTGTTATTGTACTATTTTATTTTCACAGATTAAATAAATATTTGCTCAATAAAATAAATAACTCAGAATATAAATTCAAACGGATATTTTATTCAAACAAATATTTATTACAATTTTGAATAGTACAAATTCAAGCTCTCATTATATATATACAATTTCAATTACAATACAATTTTGATTGCATCACAATTTTCCATTTACATTTGCACCTCACTACATTTCACTCATTCACTCGTATTAATCTTCAACTCTATTCCAGATTGAATCCAACATCTGAGTAATCTGCAAAAATACACACTGACGCGGTAAAATTTAAAAAGAAATATTTTTGCAATATAAAATAAAATGTGATTTTGAAAATATTATCTGCCTCAGTTATTTGGGTTGTTCGTCATCATTTAAATTTGAATTCATCATACACGAACAGCTTGTGACATGCACAGTGTATCACTGTGCATGCCACAAGGCCGTGCACACCGATATACACTTGATAAATCTACAGGGACATGTGAGCACAAGGTCAAACCCAAATCAAAAGATGGGTTCAACTCAAGTGCAATAAAAATAAAGTCACAATATCAGCTCAAGGTCAAACCCGAGCTATAAGCTGGATTCAACGCAGGTGCAATCCAAATATAAGTTCAAACTCAACTGGAAATGAAGGCATAAGCACATGCACCAGTGAAACGAAGAACAGATGCACCACTTTACAAATACTACAAGAAAATGCACCACTGACTCAATTTCAATGCAAACCAGAAATGGGCTTAAAGCAAATCCATACCACATGAAGTATGAAATCAATGGAACCAGATCACAAAATAATGTACAAAGTGGTAGCATAAAAATGTCAAACAACAAAACAGTAGTGTAACTACCAGACCAGTGATCCATGCAATCAACCAAAATAATGAACCAACAACACACATACATATGTATGTATGGTTTAAAACAATGAGACAGTTATGGCATATATGCAACCAGACTTCGAGTTGAGCAGTGGACAGGGAACTCAACAAAGAATGCAAAAATTCCAGTGAAACTACACGAGACTCGAAGCACAGTGCACATCAACAGAAATACAGGGTTTAGTTCAATATGCAAGTAAAGCCACCAGACTAAAATGCACACTCAAGTGAAGTAAATGCACCAGTACAAAACAGTGAACTAAACAATGCATATATGTTAGCAGTATGTTGAAGCAACTAGAGCTCTCAATATATAAACACAATGCAACGGTACAAAAACAGCATGCACTTAATATATTTATGCAACAGCAAGAACAACCTGACTATACAATGAATACAAATAGTTTCATAGGCTAACAGGATCAAGTAAACCAGAGAACAACAACTGTGAAGCCAACAACAAAGCATGCTGCAGTTCAAAGCAATGCCAAAGTCGAGTATGCTACAGACATGAACAATCATGCCAAAGTCAACAAGCACAAAGAAAGGAATCAATGTCAAGGCAAAAATCAATGACAAGCCATGGTGGCCATGAAACAAACCCAAGCCGAAGTCAACAAGAAAAAATCGAACAGTTCAAATTCGAAACCGTGATGCACAAGGCAACAAGAAATTGAACCAAGTCAAAAATCAATACCATGGGAAACAAGCAAATAAAATATATGAATTGGAAGAAGTCAGAGAAATCACCAACATTCAACTATAATCAAACGGCCAAGCGAAGAATTATCAGACGATTCGTATAGAATACACGAACGAAAATATAGGGGTTCGAACCCTATATAAACCCGTAACATCATAGGCAAATACTTATTCGAGTTCAAGCAACAACTAAAACGAACAATCATTCAACTCGAATCAAAGTCGAGAAAAGTATAAATCGAAAAAGGACTAAACGTACCAATTCAATTCAAAGCATCACTCAATCTCAACTTCGCAGCCGCAAGCTAACTCTGACAGAGGAAAGTATTCGAAGCATCTTCAACAAATTGAAGCGGCGCCTCAAAGCCCTAATTTCAAAGCAAAGAGGAACAAACGATCAGCAGATTAAATCGAAGCCCTAATTGAAATTCGAAACCCAAACGAACCCCAATTGAAGACCTAATTGAAACACCGAAGCCCTAATTGAACTTGAATTCGAACTTGCCTTAATCGAACCCCAATTAAGCTTGTAAACTTATAACTTTTAGCCCTAATTGAATCGCAGAGTGTTTGAGAGGTTGAGTGGCGGAGTACGTATTTTGTTAAGTGTTTGAGTGAAACCCTTCAATATTTTGTTAACTTTTGCCACTTTGTTTTTGCTTCCCGCGTTAAAAATTATTTCAGCCCGCTTTTTTTTCAGCCCGCACTCATTTTTTATAATATTTTTATAAGTCTATAGCTACTGCAACATAGTGTTGATATCTATGCTAACATCCTGAAGCTAATGTTGTAATAGACAAAAATCAGCATAGTTATCGTTACATTGTAGCTAGCGACATCTTGTATTTTCGTTGCAATAGGCCATTTATGGCGTAGTGTGTGGTGGATAACCACAAGATCAAAGGTTCGAGCCCTCCTTCTAGCACCAAAAATAGTAACCAAAATTATGGTCAACACCCCAAAAGATACTTCAACTGTTTAGGAAAGATAACCTTAGATGAAGAGAATAATATCCTTAAGATTTACTTTATCACTTAGCTCCAATGATTGTCGATTTTCGATCTAAACCTTTCGGTATGGTTGGCTGAACCAGTCTTCTAAATAAAGAACTTTTGACTTTTAAAGACCTTTTAAGGTATCATATAAAGCTTTCCTTTGTGTTACAAATGAATACTCACCAGTTTTATTCCTTTTAAGATGATCTTTAGTGCTTCTGGAAGGTTTGAGATGATAGACCTTACTAGCGGCAGTACAAACAGTAATCCTTGGGCAAAATATAGTGGCTATCGACCTCACCGAAAGGTTTAGTTGCTTATTCGAAGCCAGGTTGAGATTAGCCGAAAGGTATATGAATGTCCCTTATCGGGTCAGGCTTTGTTTTCCTAACTTTGGACTTCTCCGAAAGGTTTAAACACTCAGGTAACAGCAGTGGAAGGTTTTGACACTACAAATTTGGAAGGATCCATCAGCTTAGTTGAAAAATTCGGCCCCAATAATCAATGGCTCCGAAGGGTCGATGCTCTTATTAATTTAGATCAACCGTCAATCCCACCGGAAGGTTAAAGTAGAAGAATTGATTACTTCAGAGAGTCAAACTTTCGGCTTGATCAGTTAAATTTCTGACTATGTCCGCCTGAACCTCTTTATTAAATTAACCCTGAAAATATGGATCAATATAATGAAGAACTAAACCAGATAACAAGGAATTTAACAAAATATAAAACTTCCCCTTTTATTATTCAGTATTAGCTTATAGATCCCCAAATCCATTCTTGATTAGGGTTACAACACTTTTCTTTGAACATTCTAAGAATGAGGCGGAAAAAGGAAAAGTCCCCCAAATCGGGGGCCATTGGGTCCTATTTATAGACACAGGCGGCCCTCTTTTCGGCCTTATGCCTTCGGCTAAGCCAGAAAGTTACTCCTCGTGCTCAGTGCGAACCTTTCGATACAGCCGAAGGGTTTTCCATTCATGCGTTGCTGTGAACTTTCTGATCTCATCGGAAGGTTGTTTCTCTACTCAGTGCTGATTAATGATCTATGTTTCCCTTGTAAACCTTTTGGTATTGTTGAAAAGGCCGTCAAATAGTGGCATTCACTTGCTCTGACTCTTTCTTCTCCTTTAAATTCTTTAGAATTTGGAAGCGGAACCTTCTGACCTTTCGTAAGGTATTAGATTAGTGAACTTCAATAGTTGCATCCCTTCGGAAGTTCCGAGAAGTATGGGTTGCGCTCTTCTTTTCCTTGCTTGCCGAAGAGCCTTTAGTCCTAACCGAAAGGTTGATTTTTAGTGTAACATCTGGTGATAGGCAAATCCTTATGTTGTAGGATTTATTTACATGATTGTGAGGTGAGTTACCCTTGTGTTGCAGGGTATTCAGGGTTACATAAGATGCAGTCCTTGTGTTATGGGACTGCATACCCATCGGTCGAGTGGGTCCATGTGTTATGGGACTGATAGTATTGAACGAGCAGGTTGCCTTGTGTTGCGGGCAATCACTCGAGTGGGTTGCCTTGTGTTGTGGGTAAGCACTCTAAAACTACGTAGTAGACCTCCAGGATTGAGGCCTTGTTCTTCTATACACTAGACCAAGATGGGATTTCTATCACTGTCATGACTTCTCCAAGACCCGAGGTTGTGATTTTGTTTAGTGTTCGAGTAACCTTTCCCGATTTGTTTATCGAGACACTTTGATTCAGTTTTATTGACTATTTATGGCTTTGATTGTTTTGATATGAATTATCACCATAATTGAGATGATATTCCCCTATGTGACATGATGTGACTTTGTGACAAGGTAATTTGTGTTATATGCCTTTTTGATGATTTTATTGACATATTTTGATATGATATTCACCACATTTGAGATGGTTGTCCTTGTGAGACTTGATATGATTTTATGATGTGGTGATTCATGTTTATATATTATATTGATGATTCTGTCGGCATATTTCTTATTTTATCATCATATTTTGAGATGATAGCCTTTGAGAGACTTGATGTGTATTTATACATGGTGATAATATTATTTGCAGTGTATGGTTGTTTTGGCATGTATGTGTGTTATGGATTTTTATTTATACATGTCATATTTTTATTATATTATCACGACTCTCACATTTTGGATTAGTTATAGTCTGACCCGTTTATTATGTTATTTTATATGATACTCGGGTCAGGCAGAGACCTTCAGGTTACATGGCATGGCTTTTGGATGTTGAGCTAGCATGAAGGTAGGAATTATT
The DNA here is from genome assembly GCA_030737815.1 of Allium fistulosum. NCBI lineage: Eukaryota > Viridiplantae > Streptophyta > Magnoliopsida > Asparagales > Amaryllidaceae > Allium > Allium fistulosum. The sequence continues at coordinate 978,026,938 of CM060902.1, forward strand.
ATTATTATATCCTTGGGACTTGGACATGCGTTCATATGGAGTTATGAGATGATTTATTTGATATGTATATTTGTCATGTGAGGTGTGTATGTGTGTATAAAAAATATTTGTCTAGTTTATATTTGTAGACCCACTAGTATATTAGTATTTTACCTTTCCATTGTGATCTGTGAATGTATCTCTGATATTGTTATATTGTATATTGTTCTGACTACACTAAGCCTTCGTGATTATTGCTTTATGTCAATACTGAATACATCGATTGACATTAATTTAGATATTTTGAGGTACATGAGATGTGTCGGTGTTAGCCCACAGTAATTTTCATGACAGTCGCTCTTATCTATCTTTGTTCTCCGGGTTAGCAGACGATATTACTTCGTAATACTCTTTGTTAATCTTGGTATAAAAGGTGGGGCGTTACATAAACCTTTTTAGAGATATCCCTCACTACTCCTAATTCCAAATTTGGATCATTTAATACTTTCCAATTAAGAAAGCAAGTCCAATCTCTCATGTCGTCACCGGTCCTAGGATTAGTGATATCTCACATCATTATTAAGAGCATCCGACTGTTGGTAGCCTCATCCGACCGCTGGTAGCCTCAAAGTGAAGGGCAGTCTTCTGTCGAGTGACTCTACTGACCTCACATCACTTACCTACTAAGTCTAATTAACCATCCTAAGTCTTTACTTATACTATCTTAGGTTGGCATTAAACATAGCTTACTAATTCCCTTTTTATTTAAGGCAATAAGATTCGCCTTAAATACATAATTACTCATAAATCCCCTTTTAATGCTCATAAATGTCAATTTGTCCATAAAATCCTAACGGGCATTTCTTAGGGGAAATAATTTTAAAGGACAAAGTAAAGTAAATAATTGCTCAAAAGGACACGCGCAAAAAACTTTTACCGTAAGGACAAAACCCAAAGCCCAGATTCAAATTAAAACAAAACAAAGAATTCTGCTCGTCTCCTCCTTCTCGCTTTCACTTAGAAATCGACGAACTTTATTTTAAAAATAAAATTAAATCAAAACAAATCGATTTCTCGTTCAATTGCTCAGAAGCAAAATCAATTTCCACAGTCTCCCCAAAACCAAAATCACTTTCCCAAACCCAAAATTACAATTTCCAATTTCTTTGAGTCTGTGTTTGATGTCGCGGTTGTGGTTGGTGTTTTGCAGGAGGCGGTGAGGAGAAAATTTTGATTAGGTCGCGGTTTGGTCGAGGTTGAGGTCGCGAGTTGTTGGTGATGATTGTGTTGGTCGAGGAAGGTGGATTGGAGTCAGGCCATGGCAGATGAGTTGGGTTTTTGGGCAGTGAAGCCAGAGAAGCAATTTGTTGTATATGCAGAAAGGTTGAGCAACCTACTTGAAAAAAATGATTCATAACAAAATATTGAAAAATATTATCTCTCAATTTCATAAACAGTTAGTTCAGAAATAAACAGTTACTACAGGAAGAAAATTGATACCTACATAAAAGAAACTGATACCTACAGAAACAAAACTGATACCCACATAAGAGAAACTGATACCTACAAAAACAAAACCGATACCTACATAAAAGAAACTGATACCTACAGAAACAAAACTGACACCTACGAAAACAAAAAAGATAACTACATAATAAAAAATAAAACAAAATATTTAGCAAATATATCTTAAAGTAATAGCTACAAACGCAAAAATTCATACACAAATCGATACTAAGTGTGGTAGTAAAACTGTTAAATATTTTAATTCAAAGCATACTATATGCTTGTACCATTAAATTTGATGTTTCACAATTAAATTTGATGGTTGTAAAGTAATGTAATTCTGTTGAAATTTGTACTTGTGAAGTAATGATGTTCTGTTGCAATTTGATACTTATGAAGTAATGATGTTATGTTCTTAAAACAAAGCTGCTCTTACTTGTAAAAACATACACCAGAACTAATACTGTAAAAACATTTAACTGATACTAAAACTGAATACATCCACTTACAATAAACTGAACACAAATTAATAACAAATTCCATTTATAACAAATTCCATGCTATACTGAATACAAATTAATAACAAAAAGGTCCAATTACAATAAACCACCAAAATAAGTCACACATCCACTTATTACTCTGAACAAATTCAAAATGAAAAATCAAATCATATCCTCTTCGAAGCTTGACAATTCCATTTATTATAACCAAGCTGCTTTGCACTCGCCACATCTATTATACTTGTTCTGAAAATATGAAAATCCTCCTTTAGACTTAGCTGATGGTCTACATGCGCCACATTATCACCAATGCCAAAAAAAACATTAGTAAAAACGTGTTCAGTTTAGAACATTAGTTTTTCCATTTTAGAAAAATGATACCCAAGTTATACAAAACTGATACCTAGTTACTGATAATCAAAAAAATTTATACTAAGAAAAAATAAAAATGATACCAGAAAACTGATCCTAAGATATGATACTTTTCCACTCTGTCACAAGCTTATATATAACCCAATCAATGATACTTTTCCAATCATCACAAGCTTATATCTCATTCTTCAAATCATACAAAGAGCAATCAATAGACATCCAGTGCTAAAAGTGTTATTATTCAACACAAATAGACAAAGAAGACTGTTATCCCCACTGAAAATAAAAATAAAAAATAAACATTAGTAAAAATATGTTCAATGTAGAACATTAATTATTCAATTTCACAAAACTGATACCTACCGTATACAAAACTGATACCTAGTTACTGATAATAAACAAAATGATAAAAAGAAAAAAATAAAAATGAAACCCAAAAACTGGACATAAAATATGATATTTTTCCACTCTATCACAACTTTATATACAACCCAAATAACTTTGTATCAAAACTTAAAAAAAAACGTGATCACGGTAGAAATATGAAAAGAAAGAGGTCGACAAACGCGCATGAGAAAAATATAATAGATGAACTATAATTTTTAGAAGAATGAAATTGAAATGACCAAACAAGGTTGCTCGATATTTTGATTGCGAGAGTAAATTGGATCGCGACAGAAAAATTTGATCGAAACGAAGAAGAAGAAGAGGAAGAAGCGCGTGAAATTGAGCTGGAAGGAAAATACATGCGTGTGTCCTTGTGAGAAAATAATTAGCGGGCTGTCCTTACGGTAAAAAAAGCCTAAAAATTGTCCTTGAGGAAAATTTCCTACATTTCCTAAGGCATTTGTGTATGATTACTAATTTCAAATCAGTACCATTTTTATATCTATTCCATTTTTATCTATCCCATTAATCCATTTATCTCTATTAATTATAACCCTTAATTTAATACTATCAATTATTTCTCATTAATTGCCTATTGATTTAGGTTACAATCTTTCATTTTATATTAATTAATTAATATGAATTCCTAATTTATTTCCCAATAATATGAATTACTGTCTTTTCTAATTCTAACTATTTGGTTCCCTAAATGTTATAATAACTAACGAATGTTACACATAAAAAACGCACAAATAAATGTTGTTCTTCTTTATTAATGCAATATATACGTATAAACTACCTAATAAAATTATCTATTCGTAACCAAATATATTCTAGTCATAAATATGTAACTAGAATATGCTTTCCATATTTAATTTATTGGAATTAAATTCCTTACGAAAATTTTCCGCTATAATTTTCATAAATTGGATCAACACAAAAAGGAAAGATTGACTCCGTTTGAAATTATAAGGAATGGATAATATTTTTTAATTGGAATAGATAGTGTAAACTATAGAGAATAAATATGTACTTTACACATCTCTTTCCTTTTTGCTTGTGGGTATTCCTTGTTAAATCAAACATCATCTTTTGAATGAAAAGTGGAAACGGTAAACAAATTTATAAAAATCAAATGGATGTCCTTCCCACAAATTAAAATATAAAAATCTACAACATAGCACAAATTGGGAAATAATCCAAAAATCTTTTTTTACACCCAAGTACAGATCTGGAATAAAAATATACAACATTCAAATTCTAAAATCTTTTGGACTTATTTTTAGATCTAGGTGTAAACATATTTTGTATAAGATCCAAAACAAGAATACATAGGCAATAGTTTTTTACACTAGTTTAAGCGTACAATTCACAAATAAAATTAAATTAGGCATAAAATCAAACGTATGCCAGTAAAATAGATTTAAAATCATAAATAATATATAAAATTTCCCACTCACCTTTTAAAAGCGGTCCAAATCTCCAGATCTGAAGTAGAACCTTAAATTCATCTTCAATTATTTTTTAATCCAAGAAATATGTATAAAAAGGGTATATACGTACACTAAAATTACAGATCTGAGAGGAGATTTGGGATTGGGAGAGAAAAGAGATACAAATATATAAATTACTTCAAATATGCGTATAGTTGATTCTCTTCCCTTCTCCTTTTATTTATTTATATTCTTCTCCAATTTGTATGAATATAAATACAAATATCTTATTTTTATAATTTAGAAAGAAAGTGGAGAAGAAGAAATGGCAGAGCTTCATTGCTCTATTCTAAAAAATATGAGCAGAGAAAGGAGGGTTGGGCCTGAATTTATAGGCACTAGAATCAACCAGAACCGCACGATTTAAAATATTCAATCCGGACCGTATATGGCCTAAGGTTACTGGAGCCGCCACATAGAGGCAGGTCGACCGCTCCTATACATGGCGGTTGGCCTGTGGGCCCAGCTAATTTTAGTTAGTTTTCTTATTTTAATTATTTTTGTTTCGAATTCTTTTTTCGTCCATAACTTCTTCGTTTGGACTTGGATCGCAAAACTCCAAATATGAAAGTTGCTCAGAATTTTGCGACGAACGCAATGGTGTAAGTTTCATGGTCAAATTCCATTGTTTTCATAAATTCCATTTTTGGAGCTAAATTAATTAGATAACTAATGCCAAATTACGAGGTGTTACACTTCCACTCGACCCAAATATAGTCACTCGATGGACGTCGTGCTATGATTTGACTATAATCAAAGCGAAACTCTCATATTGAAGATTAGTGGTATTCTCAAGTCGACAGAACTGTGTAAATCAGTCACATCGATATTTTCTGTCTGACCTTAGTTATACTAACCAATATAAAACTATCAAGTGAGTCATTCCATAGTTATCCAATAACTATCTGTATATAACCCCTTGTTGCCTCCAGAAGTCTTGAATAACACACTGCCCAACATTTGGAGGGCGTTACGTACTCTAGTCTCAACAGATGTATCGATATCCAATCTCAACACATCTTGACTAGGAATATTTAAAATGATATATTTATTTTCATTATGATAAATTACTCAAGATTACAACACTTTATAATTTCTATCACAAAACATACCATTATGGATTTTCTATTAAATATACTTTTAATTAAATTAATTAATTTATATAGCACGTTATATCAAGTACATGTTAGAAAGAAAACACCTTTTATCTCGAACAAGATTGGTTATCGAGTTAGATGTATGTAACAAATTACATAATTGCTCCTAGGGCATACCCTAACTTTATCAATCTCCCACTTGCACTTGGGTGATTTATGGAATCTTATTTCAACTTCTCCAATTGGTTTCCTCAAAACCAATTAGGTCAGTCCATAGTGAACGGGTATGCCATTATATTTCAATTATATACTCTATCAATCAACTCTCTCTGATGCTGATAAACTACCTTTATCATGTGGAACAATTCGGAGTATGTCTCTCGACTTTCAGTGAGCTTTAAGTTCTATTATAAGCTATATCGTGACATGTTATCATCAATGTTATGGGATTCTCAACATTTGGAATCACCCTCCACTCAGTTATAAATTTGTGCATTATATTTATGTACATTTTTTTATTGGGGCGCTATTCAAGGTGACGTACTTAGACTTTTTCATGAAATCGGCCACAACCTTTCATTTGGGACATTTCCAACTTAAAGATTCTTAACTTAAATTTACTACTGGCATATTTTACTCAATATCACTTATGTAAATTTGAGTATGAACACTCCTTCATAAGGAGTTTGTTGTTTCTGCAAACAATTCTCTAGTATTCCGTAAATACATGAAAACTCTCTAAATTACCATTTAATGATATTAATTTGGATTTGATTAATGTATCAAATATATAAACAAATCATGATATCGTAGATAACATAACATGTATGATAATTCCTAATGCTAAGTTATAAGGAATCCATCTTACGTGTTTCGTATTAAACATTTTAAAAAGTTGTCCTTGCATATCGTTTGGGACATTCCCAATATCTTTTATACTTATCGTAAAAGACATCATTTACAATCCAACGTCGAGTATTAAACGATTAAAGCCGAATTTAACACAAGTACATCATTAACAATCAGCAGCATGTTGTTTACTTTTGGTTTAGAGTATCTATGTACCTTTTAACATTCTTTCTTATAAACACATTCTCCTCTGCATTTTCACTAATATCAAACTATTTGATATTTCTATCAATTTTTTTTCAATTCCGATGTTTATAAAATGATACTTTCTATCATTTCTTGGATCATATCCAAAGCCTCATAAACTCAATATCGCTCCTACTGACTTCGAGACACTTTGGTTATTATGTGTAAATAGTTTACTCTAAATCATTATTTAGAATTTTCCGTTTCAACACATATGTATCAAAACATAAAATCATACTATGTGATAATTTTGTGAGTAAAATCTGAACCAACTTGAGCACATCGAATGGTGAATCTGTTATGTTAATTTCAACAATTGAAATTTACGGCATTATTCTTATCAATGTGGCTTACTATATTCGTATCGCATTTGCCTTTCTCTTAAAGACACATTTGCGGCCAATGGATCATATCCCTTTGGATATAACCATCAAAATCATATTTTGATCATGTATGTGAAATCTATTTTGGATTTGCGCATCATACCATATCATAGAGTCAATACCCTTAATTGTTTAATTAAATAACCGAGGGTTATTTATTCTTGACATTGACAAAAAACTAACAGTTTCTCTTTAATGTATAAGAATACTTGTTAGACATTCTAATATGTTGTGTTCATTTAGGTTTGGTTAATTTTATTTCATCCCTTACAATTCGTTTTATCCTTGGATCATGTCCAAATCCATTTTATTCCAATAATTTCTTAGAAATATTCCTTCACTACGAATTTGGTATTTTTTAAAACAACATTTGTTTCTCAGTGCAACGGAACTGGCATTCATAAACATTTTATGAATTGCCTTGTATAAAACTAATTTTCCATTAGTTCACAATATATTTATGTTCAAAACATAAATTAATCATCTAATGACCATCGTTTCCAAAATTCTCCTGAGACGATTCATACAAGATCCGTTACGTACAATTATTACATTCAGTCTTTCGACTCGCACAACCTGCCAACTACTTGGCCTGGGATATTAACCCTTATCTTACATGGTTTTATAAATTATTATTTGGATGATATTAATATTAACCTTGTGTACTACTCTTAAGTACATACCTTATAAAAAGAATTTTAACTCAACTTCACTCATCATTAATATTTAATTGTGCTTTGTCCAATAAAGTTCAATTACTCCTTATCAATACATCATTATGTATTATAGGAATGAGTGACCTTTGAGACTGAATCTTTATGCATACTAAGTACATATGGAACTCTTTCCAATATACTCACACATTCGATTAAATTGAACCATTTTTGTAACACGTTATATTATTTGCTTTCGTTTTGTATATTCTATGAGCTTATCATACACTTATACATGCTTATCAAATACACAAGTCCATGTTTGTGATGACTCATCGGTAAATACGATGAAGTACGTGGATCGTTTTGGTATTAATAGACTTACGATTGCATACATCTATATTTATGAACCTGAAGAGTTCATCAACTTTTATGACGCTCCCACTAAATGGGTGCATTTCCCTTAATTCTTTAAGATATAATCCTTAACATTCAAAGACATCAAATATAATATACCTTACGTAAACTGATAAACTAACATTTCGGCAATCGAGTTCTTTGATTTATATTATAGTTTTGGTCTTGTGTTACATTTAACACAATATGATCTTCAGTGTAATCAATCAAATTGAATACTTGATCTCCTACTATGGTTTATTTGCTTATTTCAGATGAACTAATTTTATCAAAATATTGTACATTACTAACTATGGCCATTCACCATATAATATTTATATATTGATCAGATATCCATAGTCTTGTATTGCTTTTGAGTTCGAAACTCATAGAATGCAATACACGGTCTCGACCAAATAAACATGTAAGCGACCAAATTATGTTGCAAATTAGGCACTTGCATGAGTATATAAAACATTAACATGAAGGAAGTATTTAATAGTAAGTATATGTTGTATTTCTATTTGTCAATCTTTAATTCAGTTCAATTGTATATCTTAATTAACAAAAATTTTATCAATCATATTAAATGAACAAATTTATCAATATAGATTATTATAACATTATATAGCATATGTTCTCATAATGTTATAAAGGTTAAATGTTATCATTTCATTTTTCTAATAAGGCTCCCACTAGTCTTTTATGTTTCACCAAACCCTATAGAAGTCTTTCAACTTCACTATTGGGTATTAGGACTCGTATGCATTGGGATTTTGAGGAAAGCTCAAAAATCATAGGCCTACATGCGATGGGCAACTCCTTATTAGTTGTATCGCATACAACTCCAAACTCATGGTGCCTTGTCCTAATCCTGCCACTACCCTAAGAAAGCTTAATAAGTAAAGTGAGACTATTCACTCGAACCCATCATTTAATGATGGGCTAAGTATAATGCACATACCTTGAGCAAAGCTTAACAAATACATGCAGTTATCTTATCTCCTCTATTCAATATATTAATAGTACGACACATAACATCGTTAGCTTGAGGAAAGCTCAACAACTAAAGAGTATGTAAGTAATTTATTGATATATAAATGATGGAGGACAATTTTATTTAAAGATTTATAATCTTCAATATATCATATCGGTGATATCGACTTATGGAATAATGTATTTCTTATGAAACACCCTCGTGATTCAAGTGTCGAACACATCAAAATCATGGTATACGTACATATATGTATGTATTTATCCCTTAAGCCTATTTAGGGTTTCTTTAATGTTCCAGCTTTAGTTTATACATTTATTTATATAAGTTTTACTATTATATAGCTTTTATATTTTAATTAACTTATATAATAGTCTTATTTATAATAATATATTAAATAAATTTAATTAATTTACATTTTAATAAATTTTATATTATTTTAATATAACATTTATATTAAATATCATTATATACTACAACCTTTCTAGTATAACACATATATCATATATATGTGTATATTAGCTAATTAATTAACCTTTTAATGAATTAATTTAATTAATTAACCTTTTTTAATTAATTAATTAATTAAATTAATTAAATAATTTTAATTAAATTATATTAATTTTAAAATAGCGTATTATATACATGCATGTATACTTATGATATCTTAAATGTTTTAAAATATTATAACATATATCAAAAATATATAATACATGTATATATTTTTTAATTAATTAACTTATTTAATTAATTTATTTATTTTATTAATCTTATTAATAAATTTAAATTCTTGAAATTAATTTACATTATTTTTCAAACAATTTGAAATTTTTTATTACATTATAACTTTTATAATATATGGATATCCTATTTTAAATTTAACTTTATATTTACAATCTTATATTTTAATTTTCAAATTTTTTTGAAAATTAGCCCAAGGCCTAATTCGGGCTTTTCTATTAGGGACAACCTTTGGGCTGTGAACTAAATAGTTAACCCTAACTGTAACAACCCGCATATTTATCGATTTTATATTTAAATATTTTATCGTTAGTCGGATGTTAGTCCGAAAAGCTACTTTTTGCATACGGTCAAATTAGGACTCGAGACCACCCCCATTGAGTTCAAAATGACATTTGCGATCTTTTTGAGTGTAAACTTCGATATGTTTGGAGATAGTGAAATTTTCGTCACTTTTTGTGTTGGGCTTTTGGTTTGGGCTGCACCTCTTCTAACTCAGCCCAACCCCTTCCTTCTCTTCATCTACTTGCATAAACTTTGAAGCTTTAGCAAAAATGGTGGAGGGAATAGGAAATTAAAATTCCAAGCTCAAGTTCTTTAGCAAATTCAACATCTAACTCCAAATTCAAAGTGAAGACATTGATTCAAGCTTGTGGTTGATCTTTGCTTTGCCCCCGAGCTTCGTCTTCATCAAATTCCGTGAAAAGGTGAGATTTTTGATCTCACATCTTGCCAATGATTGTCATTGGACTGTTGGGAATGATCCCTCATCACTCTAGCATCAACATTTGCATTTGGTTTGGATTGGATTGGCGAAAAACTACAAATTTCAGTGTTTTGGTGATTTTTCTGGCTCTAGGTCGTTTTGGCCTTCGCTAGGTCGTACGCGAGTTAGGGCTTTAGGTCGCGCGCGTTGAAAAGTCACTGCCTTCGTATTTTTGTTCGCCTGCGCTAAGTCGTTCACGAGTTAAGTCATAGGTCGTCCACGAGTTAGTGTTTTAGGTCGTCCCCGACCTAACTCCACTAGGTCGTTCCAGGCCTTAAGTCGTAGGTCGCGTGGCACTTTAGGTCGCATGGCCTTGTTCCCCAGTTAGGTCGTAGGACCTTTTAACTGTTAGGTCGTACAGACCTTAGCTCGTAGCTCGTATTTGAGCTTAAGTCCTAGGTCGTTAGCTCTTGAATCCTAGGTCGTATCGAACTTAAGTCGCTAGGTCGTACGCGAGTTAAGGCATTAGGTCGCTGCATAGAAGAGTCACCGCCTTCTTAGGTCGTTCACGAGTTAAAGGCTTAGGTCGTTCGTGAGTTAAAGAGTTAGGTCGTTCGCGAGTTAACTCCTTAGGTCGTAAGACTTTTCTTTTCCTTAGGTCGTAAGACCTTAGGTCGTGCACTTTTAGGTCGCGAACAACCTTATGTCGCGAACCTCTTTAGGTCGTATGACCCTAAATTTCTTAGGTCGTTGGACCTTTTTAACTCGTTAGGTCGTAGACCCTTAAACTGTTAAGTCGCGTACCTTCTTAGGTCGCGCATCCCACTTAGGTCGCAGAACCCTCTTAAGTCGTAAGTCGTTCGTGAGTTAGCACTTAGGTCGTTTGACCTGTTTTTCCCCTAGGTCGTTCGACCTGTTCTTCTGCTAGGTCGCATGGCAATCTTCCCTTAGGTCGTTTGGCTTCTCGAGACCGCTTGCCTTCACTAGGTCGAACCCCGTATTACTCTGCGTAGGCAATCTTATCTGAAAAGCATTCATCAGAACTTCCACTTTGATGCATATTGAGCTGATTTCCTTGGATTTTATTCACGTCTCCGAATGTGAATTTTTGTGATAGATTGTTCCAACAATCGTTTTATGACTTGTCACTTTAAAGATATATGAAGGTTTCAATACTAATAGTAAATATCAAAACTCTTTCATCAAAGCGATTCCAACACTATTTCAAATATCAAAAGTTCGTTTTCTCAAACCGATTTTCAATCTACTAGTATATACAAGCCTTTACTTCACTCGAATGAGAAATCGACTTAAACGACTTAGTAAAACGAGTGGTATGAAACGCTTGCGTTCACTTCGTCGGTTAGCTCTTGGACTTGTTCGATTGAACCCTTTTTGTGACAATTTCCTAGTGAAGATTTACAGCTTGTTCGTAAATATTTAAGTTAAGCAAGTGGTTATGGGACATGAAGCTAAACTCATATATTTACTAGCTTGGTGTGATTGACACTTCCTTATGATCATGATGATCATTCTTGTGATTTAGACTAGCGATTGAGCGATGTCTCTTTGTTTGCGAGGTTAGACTAGACACCATTTGTGTGATTTCGATTCACACCTATCTCTTTATCTTCAAGGTTAGTCTATACCTCATTGGTGTAATCGACACTTCTTCATGATCGATGATGATCATTTTATGGTTTAGACTAGCAGTGTGCGATGTCTCTTTGTCCGTATGAAGGACTGTACCTCATTTTATTGAGCTTCGTCTCATTTATCGCATGGGTCGTATCTTTCTAGATACGTCGATGTTTATTTATGCATGGGGCGTATCTTTCTAGGTGCGTCAATGCTAGAACATGGGTCGTACCTATTTAGGTGCGTCGATGTTTATTTACTTCGTGGAGCAATCAGCTCAATAAGTCGGGGCATGGGGCGTATCTATTTAGGTGCGTCGATGTTCGTCTATGCATGGGTCGTATCTTTCTAGGTGCGTCGATGTTCGACTTTGCATGGGGTGTATCTTTCTAGGTGTATCGATGCTAGACATTACATTGGGCGTATCTTTCTAGTTGCGTCGATGTCTATTTATGTATGGGGCGTATCTTTCTAGGTGCGTCGATGCTAGAGCATGGGTCGTATCTTTCTAGGTGCGTCGATGTTCGACTTTGCATGGGGTACGTCTTTCTAGGTGTATCGATGCTAGACTTTACATGGGGCGAACCTTTCTAGGTGCATCGATGTTCAGTTTATGGGAATGGCCATCCTCTTTCTTGTGATTTCTGGATTTCTAATTATTGATTTCTGGAATTTTATGTTTCACCAGCTTTTACCATTGACATTGATGAGTATGTCATTTTATTGTGGCTTGGTGAATTAAATTAAGAATATGACATTCTTTTCTCTGTTTTGAGATTATTGAGATATTGTATGACTTTTGTGGGATTTCTAATGTATACTTTTCATAGTATGACACCTTTTTGTTATCATACGTTCTATTATCATATCTCATATTCTATCTCATTTTATCTGATAATTATAGCTAGACTGATCCGTTTATTATTTTCTTCTTAAATAATACTCGGGTCAGACTGAGATTTTACAGGTGCTTCCTCATGACTTCCTATCTGGAGCCATCATCTGACTTTTTGGCTAACTACTCTAGTTTAGTAGTTTTTGTCGTATACATTTGAGATTGAGACTCCTTGATGTATACATATTCTGTTGTCTTGCACTTGTATCTATTCTTTTGTGTTATTGTGGATCTTATTTGACCACCACTCTGATGTACACTTTCATGTGTTATATTCATATCTATTTCCGCCTCTGTGATATGAATTGTCTGTGACTGATTTATGTTACATTTATTTCTATGTTTGTTTCCGAAGATTATATATAGCCACCGTTTGATAGCTTTGTGTTTGTATCGGTATGTCGGATTTCCTCCTTAAAAGATATGCATTCTATTCTATCTGACATATCGGTGCTCGCACAAAGAAGTTACATGGATGGTCGCTCCTCAATAGCCTTATTCTCCGCGCTAATTGACAGCACTACACCGTAGTGTTCTTGGTTAGCGTGGGTATAGAGGTGGGGCGTCACACTAACATGACTAATTTAGGCTGCATACGCCATTGGGCTCTGATATCATTATTGGAACTGGACCAGGCCACAACGGAAGTTATGGATGAATTTTAAAAATATTTCTCTTATTAATCTCTATTTGACCTATGAAGTATACTTTATTTAGATCATTTCTAAATTTTATTCAAATAAAATCTTTTATTTTATTTAAATTCATGAAATGATATTGTATTATTAAATTTTATGTTATGTTAAATATATGTGTGTATCACATACACATATATAACTGTGTGTATGTGTAACATATCAATTCTTGCGAGGTATAACATGCATGTAAGTAGATGCTCGGATTTACATTGCAACAGACACGTTAGCTAATCCAATATGTAAATATATTATCCAAATGTATGTATGTATGTATGTATGTATGTACTCTTTTGCTTTTATAATAAAATATTTCAACATATATATATATATGTATATATAAATTAAAATATTTGTTTATATATAATTTCATATAAACATATAAATATTTATATATGAATATAAATATAATATTAACAAAACGTATATATTAATTACTATATAAATATGTTTATACCATTTAAAATATAATATTTTTTTGCTATAATGTCTAAAATGGTATTTATACAAATACGTAAAAAATAATATATATATATATAAATGAATATGTTAAATGCTTATATATATATAATAAAAATATATATATATATCAATATAAATAAATTAGAAAAATAATTTTTATTTAAATATATAAAATAATCTGGTCTTGCGCATGGCTTAGGAAACTTTTTTAAAATTTTGAATAAATATATATTAATAAAACCGTATAAAATTATTTAAAATAAAACGTATTATATTTTGAAACTAATTTTAAGCTTAAAATTTCCAGCAAACTTTTAAATGAAATTTTATAATTTAAAATTTTAATATATAATTTTATTGTTTAAAACAATTTTAAAATTAAATTTTAGATTACCGTTTCTAATTTAAATATTTAGAAATAAAAAAAAATTACTTTCTACCATGAGCTTAATATGCATCAATATAAAATTTATAAGTATCAAGTATATTTTATAATAGAGACATGAATTTATATAATTATTTATATGATAAATGATTTATATAATATTCAAAATATTATATAAATAAAACATATTATATTTATTAAACATCATATGTGAGATTTTATTTTTATATTTTACACATATATAATATAGTATTTAAATTATAAACTATATAATATATGTATATTATGTATTATATTAACTAACTAACAAAAATGTTTTATTTTGAATTCTATGTCGTGGTATACATAGATGAATTATCCAAAAAAATTGTATAATCATATATACGTATACATAAAACCAACTAAAATTGTGACAATATGTCTACATATTCGAATTGTCACCTAACTAACAATATTATATGCATATAAATCAACGTTATAATTATAAACTAGTGTTTTTAATTAAATTAGAAATGTACCTTGCAGCCAAAGCCCTTAAGCACACCTTAAGACGATGATATATGCTCCTAGAAACGATTTTCGATCTAACAGAGTGTTAGCCCTTGAACCATTGACTTCGGGTATTAAATAACAATTGAACTGACTTGATTTGGGCTTGATTAAATAAAGAGACCAGAGAGGGATGTTCGGCCAGTAATGACAAGAAGTGGGAGCTCCAAAAGTCCATTATCAAATGGGGAAAGAGATGCTTAAATAGAGGACGAAAAGAAGAGAATTTAGGATCTTATCTTTTACTCTATCTCTTTTAATCTTAGCCATCCATTATCAAGCCGTCTAACCTATATTTTGAGCTCCCTATACCCTGTGTTGCAGCCAATTCTATCAGCCACATGATGGGCCTTAAACCTATTTGAGCCTGGATGAATATTTTTGCATTTTAAGTCTAATTTAAAACGCTTATCGATACCATATATCGATTAATGTGTTTATAATTTTTATAATTACAATTAATATTCATTTATCAAATCAAAATCAAATTTATAAATATTATTAAATTTAATTCATTTATAGCAATTATAAATTAATTTAATCATTTGGTCAAGGAGAATTCGTCATTTTTGGTTATGCGACTCCTTAGATGTAAATTTGGTCAGCGATTAATTACGAGCTATTCGAATATTAACGTTCACACATCACTTAACAGGTGGTATGACATGTTGGCTAAATTCATCACTTATTTAGTTTTGGTAAAACCTATTTTACTTTATTAAGCGTTACTCAGTTGCGACTTTTATTTACACAAATTCTCTTCGTTGGACTATATCATTTTGGTCTTATGGAATTTGGTAACAGTCAAAATTTAAATATCATCTACATTCAAGTCTAAAGTCCAAATACAAGGTCCTTAGTTCAATAATAACAATCATTATTAACCAAAATGTTCTGGCTAGAGACTTTGACTTTAATTTGACCTCAGTTCACCGTGATACTAACCTCATACAACCGAGGAGACGAATCCTCTCTTGAATAGTGCTTCACTTACTATACTTCCACTCGACACAACTATAGTTACTCGATGGACGTCGTGCCATTATTTGACTATAATCAAAGTGGAGCTTTCATATTGCAGATTAATAGTATTCTCAAGTTGAGAGAACTGTGTAAATCAGTCACACTGACATTTTCTATTTGACCTTAGTTATATTAACCAACAAAAAACTATCGAGTCACTCCATAGTTATCCAATAACTATCAGTATATAAACCCTTAGTGCGCCAAGTAGCCATGAGTAATACACTGCCCAACATTTGAATAGCGATATGTACTCTAGTCTCAATGAATGTATCGATATCTAGTCTCGACACGCTTGACTTAGAATATTTAAAATGGTATATTTATTTTCATTGTGATAAATTACTCACGGTTACAACACCTTGTAACTATTATCACCAAACATACCATTTATGGATTTTCTATTAAATCTACTTTAATTAAATTAGTTAATTAATATTACACATTATATCAAGTATATAATAGAAAGAAAATTCATTTTATCTCGAACAAGATTGGTTCTCGAGTTAAATATATGTAACAAATTACATAAGAGCCCCTAGGGCATACCCTTAACTCTATCAAGATATGCAAAAGTGTGACATAAAACACCTATCCCTTGCCCAGGAGGTATATGAGCAATTCTTGCGGCAATGGGAGACAGACGAGTTCAAAATGAAATCATCATGGAATGCCAAAATCAAGAGTAGAAATCCTAGATTGCATGGCGGTGGTTCCAAAATCATATGTAGATCATCATAATAATCTAATATATATTTATTTGTTAAATTTATTTTGATAGAGTTAATGGTATGCCCTAGGCAGAAATTATATAATTTGTTACATATATCTAACTCGATAACCAATCTTGTTTGAAATACAATGTGTAATCTTTCTATTATACTTGATATAACATGTTATATTAATTAATTAATTTAATTAAAAGTATATTTAATAGAAATCTATAAATGGTATGTTTTGTGATAGTAGTTACAAAGTGTTGTAATCATGAGTAATTTATCACAATGAAAATAAATATATCTTTTAAATATTCCTAGTCAGGATGTGTCGAGATTAGATATCAATACATCTGTTGAGACTAGAGTATGTAACGCTCTTCAAATGTTGGGTAGTGTATTACTTATGGCTATTGGGGACACCAAGGGGTTACGTAATGATAGTTACTGGATAACTATGGAATGGCTCACTCGATAGGTTTCTGTTGTTTAATATAACTAAGGTAAGAAAATATCGATGTAGCAAAATTACACAGTTCTCTCAACTTGAGAATATTGTTGATCTTCAATATAAAAGCTTATCTTTGATTATAGTTATATCATGACATGGCGTTTATCGAATGACTATAGTTGGGTCTAGTGGAAGCATTGGAAGTGAAACCCTATTCAAGAAAGGATTCGTCTCCTTGGTTATATAAGGTTAGTATCACTATCTACTTAAGTCGATTCAAAGTCAAAGTCTCTAGCTATAGCAGTACGGTTAATAATAATTATTATTATTAAACCAAGGACTTTTTGTTTGGGCTATAGAGTTGAATATGGACGATATTGGAATTTTGACCATTATCAAATTCCATAAGTCCAAAGTGATATAGTTTTGATGTAGAGAATTGTTGTAAATAATTGTCACGGATGGGTTATGCATAATATTGTAAAATTGAATTTAACTGAAACCAAGTAAGTAATAAATTTGATCAAAATGTCACAATACCTACTAAGTATTGTGTGAACGTTAATATTCAAATTATTCGATATTAATCGCTAAACAGTTTTACACCTAAGAGTCACATAATCAAAACGTTAAATGCTCCTTGTACCACCCGATTTAATTAATTTATAATTATTATAAATAAATTAAATTAATTAATATTTATGAAAAATTAATTAGAAATTTTATTTGATGTATATTAAAAATATTAAGTAGTGGGCATGTAATAGTTATATAAACACTAATCAATAGATGATATCGATACACGTTTAAAATAAATTTAAATGCAACGAATATTGTTTGGGCTTGATAAAGTTTCTGTGACGACTCGTAAATTCATCACTTCTGAAAAATTTCAAAATATTCAAAAATAAGATTTTTAAACATAAGTAATGAGGTTTTAAATAATAAATACTATTAATGATCTTATTTTGAAGAAATATATATAAAGAAAAATATACACTTTGGTAAATATCAATAAAATGATCGAAATTCATTTTATCAGTAAATAGCTCTTTAGCCATCCGAACTTGTGCACAGAGATGGGTACATACACTTATATATAAGTATTAATATGTAATAAAATTTTCTATTTTATTTTGAAATTTAGATTGCCTTTGTAACACTATTATAGATATCACTATTTTGGAATAATTGATTTTTGGATTTAAATTTAGTTTGAATGGTTTATTAATTGTTTTAATTATTAAGTAAGCTCGTTTAATTATTATATAATGATGTAAATATTATTTTTAAACTTTGTTTACAAGTATGTGTATATTGATTAAGGAGAGAAAATATGACCAAAGAATCAAATCAAAATTCATAACAGTTTAACGTGAACAAGTTTTGTAACGTTGTGGATAATATGTAACATACATATACACATATACATGTGCATACATGAAGAAATATCCACATGCACATGAACGCACATATATACACATATTTAAGTATATAAATGTTACTAAGAATATATAAGATATTTCCCAAATTCCTTAACTCTTAAGCAAACCCAAAAGTCAACACTAACCATCAAAGTACAAGCACATGGCCTTGCCCATGATAAAAATGACTTGGGTCGTGCATTGTAAGGAGGAAGGTGATGATGGTGGTGCATGTGATGGTGTTGAAAGTGGTGGTGTATGTGTAGATATTTTCCATCTCTTCTTTGCCTATAAATACCACACACTCTCCACTTCATTTCCAAGCTCTTTCTCTCCTCTTTCATGGCTTTTATCCTTAAAAAGATTATGGCAAATTTGATTCCAAAAAGAAATTAAAATATATAGTGTGTATATATAGTTAAAACTCCTCCAAAACCAAACCACCTCCTTTCCACCCTACACTCCACGACCACCCCCATACGAGCCAAAGTCTGAGCCTTTCCCACCTCCTAAGTCATGACTGTAAGCACCCAAGCATCCATGGGTTAAGGCCGAGCCATCTAGGAGCAATAATCCAAGTGATCGTAAGCTAAAAGTTTGAGTTAGCGAAGCTATAGCCAATTTTTAGTTAGTCGTTTAAACCCGAGGTGAGAAACTCCTAAACTATAGATATATATAATATTGGATGATATATAAGTTTAGATATATATATATGTTTAGATATGGTTGTTGATGATAGTTGTTTAATATTGTTGTTGAATATATATGAAAGTCGCGTTAATACACGTCCATAAGCACAGAGGAAATCACTTTCCTTTATTGAATGAAATGGTGTATATGGAATGTTTAAACCTCTTAAAAATGGTTTAATATGATTTAGAAATGTTTTATAAAATTTAAAAGTGTTTTAGCAAAGTTTAAATGAATATTGAAAATTAAGTCAAAAATAGGCACGTCACATGACGATAGTTCGCGATTTTGTGCCGTAAAGGTCAAACGAATATATAGTATAGAATATAGCTCGGAATACTTCGAGATAAGAATTTTTTTTGAACTATTATATCCATTGTTTTCAAATAAAGAAAGAAAATCGAGATTTCGATAAGTAGATTTTGAAATATGAGTAAAACAAGTTTATGAAAAATCACGATTTTGCAGTTTGAAATCCATAAAAGGGTTACTTTAAAAATGATATTTTAAAATTGTTTAAAAATATGAAATAAATTCTAAAAATCTTTTAAAATGTTTTAAAAGTGATTTGAGTTATAAAAATGAATTTTCAAATGATAGAAAAGTCGTTTTGATCAATATAGCTTAAAAAGCACCATTCGTAGCACTTTTCTATAACTTTTGAAAGTTGGTTTTAAACTTAACAATTCTTTTTCGAATATTTTACAAATATTTTCAAATAAATAATTAATTGTTTTAATGATGATTTGGAAGTTTAATAATTTATTTAAAAATGTTTAAATAAATGATTTGAAGTAAAGCTGTCAAAAATCAAGTGATTTAATCTTGGCTCTAAAAGCTAACGAGTAGACTGGATTTTTCTACTCATGAGATCTAAGTGAGGTGCTCAAACTAAGGAGATATTCAGGAGCAACCAGCGCCCTGGCTCACTTGGCTTCCACTGGTAGAGGGATAGATAAAGTCAAAATGTCAAAAACGAGTTAAGTATAAAAGATTAAGTTTTCCAAATTTAAACAACTTGGATTTTATGGAGATAATCTTCTTATACCTTGTATTAAAGCCCGAAGAGGGAACCCATGCTATTCGTGGAATTTAATAGGTGATTTCACCGTTATACCGCCTATAGTACTTGTTGAATACGGGAACAGATATTGAGTAAAATTAGATGATTTCTATAGATTCTGCTTATTTACTATTTTTGGATTAACAACCTAGATAACATGGTTTTAACTCAATCAAAATTTTGATTTTTGAATTAGGAAATCTTTGTTAAGATTTAAATGAAATGATTTGGAAATACGTTCCTAAGTGAAAAATGAAATTATTTAGAATTATTCCAAGATTTAAAAAGGTTTTAAGTAATCAAAGGATTTGGTAAATGAGTTTTAATCATTTCATAAATACCGAAAAAATGTTTTAAAAGATATATATCTCTTGAAGATATTTTTGAAAAGGAAGTAATAAATCAAAAGAATAATTCTCTATTTACTTAACATTTTTTTATCGATGATTGGTTCGAAGGAACCGGGGTCGAATTTGGGTGATTCCTATCCATAGACCACTTCAAACCAACTTACATATTCGAAGGAAGACATGGAAATGATTTGAAAGATGGAATGTAAGGCTGCTTGTCACTGACCCTCGGGGGAATTTCCCATATCATATTATGTGGTAGTAGTTCTTTATTTAAGAGCTTCGATGCAAGGACTTCTCGCTACTAATCCTAAGGGTAACTCTTGACAGAATATGGTAGGAGAGTGCCTTCAGTTTTCCCTGTTTCTGGACAACTTGTATGGATGGATGTTTGACGTTGCATTTCCAATTACATTAATTGATCTCTGTGAACCTATCATCTGTTTGGTGGTGAAGAAGGCAACTTCTCTTAGCTTAACACCCTTCCCTGAGACATACGAGCTCATGAGTTATACGTTTTTAAAAATCAATTGTGTGATCATGGAATGGCAATGTGGCATTCAAAGTGAGATGTGTTATATGAAAGGTAATCGTTACCTCGGGCCTCATCACTCGGTAATGGCTTAAACAGGGTACGTCGTAAGGCTATGTGGTTCGCAACCATTAGGGTATGATCATCACCTTTCTAGATTACTCTCTATATGTCGAGTCTGTGGTGTATGCTATAGGATCCCGGATAGGTTGGTTATGACCGGGGTGATGTCATATTCGGTTTCTATCCAGGCCATGTATGAGTGCCAAATTGGGATAGACCGATCTTGCCATATGCAGAGGATTGTTTGTGTATCCTCGATACATTCCTCTAGAGAGGTATTGTATGGAAGGTAGTTCCTTACCTACCATTGTATAGAAATCCATTCTCCAATAAGTGCCTACGGACTTGATTATAAACCTGTTATGCCATCAAATTTAACCAATGTAACAATTTCGGCTAAGATTCATAAGTTTATTTGAAAAGTATTTTCAAAATGAATGTCATTAAAAATAATATCAAATGATTTTGCATAGCAAATGTTTTGGTTATCATAAGGTAAAAACTCGTTCCGTGTTTATATGCGGCGTGGTCTTATGAGATACCTTTGCTTTCAAATATCCGTATTTTGAGTTTCTCACACCAGTCCCATGACTGATCCGGAGTTTATTTTTCTTTTTCCTTAAACTCTGGGTGCCCTATTTTCCGCCAGCCAAGTAGTTAGCTGATTTGGAGCATTTTGAAGCATGAAGCATGGAGCATGGGGCATTTTGGATCCTTTTGTTATTACCATCACTTTCCGTTGTGTTTGTACTATGTATATGTATCTACCAGCACCTGTAGGGATAGGCCGTTATAACTACCCTAGTTGAGTTAGTACTTACTATGACTCTGATATCTCATTTTGAGAGTGATTATATGTACTATCTAAATGATTACAAGTTGTAAAATATGATGTGAACTATTCTGTCATCTATCTTTATTATCTTTTACCCATGATAATCTGCCTCTTTGATACTTGGATTTGTGGCACGTGAATACCGAGGATGTATTAGTGTCGATTTCTGAAGACCGAAGAGGTAGTTCATCTCATTTGGTATCAGTGCTTATAGTTGAGTGAATACCTAAGTCTTGATGGGGTCAACTCATTAGAGATAGGGTTAGTAATGCCCTAGAATGAGTTTAGTCTGAGAGAGCGCATATTTAAAATTCTTATCCAGAAATGTACACTCAAATTTTATGATAATTTCTTAAGATATCTCGTCTATATATTCTAAAGATATTTCCTTACTATATGCAGATAGTAGGAGATAAGTGGAAGAAGAGGACAAGGTAGGGGAAGGGGAGGTAGCCATACCACAAACACAAATGGCTGAACTCCTTGCCGCCACAGTAATTGAAGAAGTAACAATTCTAGTGCAACCCCAAATCAACTTTGCAACTTTGTGCAAGAACTGTACCAGTTTGGGAGGTAAACCATTCAAGGGAAAGGAATCCATTATAGAATTTCAATCTTAGATCTGCGCTTGTGATAGAATTTTAAAAGGGCTAAATATTGGAGATGAGCAGAAGAGATTCCTGGCTTCTTGTCAATTACAAGATGGGGCTCTTGCCTGGTGGAAGTCCATTACTATGAATGAATCGAAGAACAATTTTTCTTGGGCACGACTCAAGGAGGTCTTGGAAGAGTAGTATATGCCTATATCTAGAAAATCACGCCTTTATAGAAGCTTTATGGATTTAAAACAGGGAGAGATGTCCATTGAAGAGTATGCAAATAAATTTAATGAACTGTTATGATTTGAACCCGGTCTAATAGACACTCCTCTGAAAAAAGAATGAAATGTTTATCTCTAGAATGAAGAAGCAATATCAGGAAAGAATGACAGGGCATGTGAAAGGGACTTTTGTAGATTTGGTGGATATGGGTTTCCGATACGAAACCCTAGACAAGAAAAATCCACCCGCAATTCAAAGAAGTAGCAACAACAATTGGAAGAAGAGGAAATTTAACCAGCAAGGGAAGGCAAGCCAAAAGGAGATCGTTTGAAAGATGTAATCTGTTATAATTGCCAGCAGAAGGGTCACCTTTCCACGACCTACAAAAATCCTAAGACACAAAGAGGAACCTACTACAATTGCCACAAACCAGGGCACAAGATAATAGAATGTCCATTAATAAAGAAAGGAGAGCAAGCTAGAGTTTTTTCCATTAAAGACGAACCTTCAACATCAACCGATGCAAAGGGAAAGGGAGTTCTATAAGGTAAAATTGACGTTGATAAAATATTAGTTAGGTTATTATTTGATACAGGGGCTTCCCGCAGCTTTATTTCCAAGAAACTAGTTGATAGACTTGAACTTAAACAAAAAATATTAGATATTCCCATATGTGTGTCTAACCCGATAGGCAGTACGACTAATCTCATTATGATTTGTAAAGGAATCCTAGTTACCTACCTATCCTAAATTTTTCCATGTGATCTAATAGTCTTCAACTTTGATGAATATGAAATTTTACTTGGCATGGATTGGTTGTCTAAATATAAAGTTATTCTTGATAGTAATAAAAGGACAATACTACGGCAAAATAGAAGTGGTGGACATTTTATGATAAAATGTGAAAATCCTAGTCAAGTAAAGGAAAGTTATCTATGCGCTCAATTTATTCCAAAAACATCTAGAAGAAATACCCATAGTAAGGGAATTTTTCTATGACAACCGGGATTTTCGACCATCGAAAATCGACACTAATACATCCACTGTATTATATGCCGAACAATCGAATGCCGGGAAACCTGATAGTCAGGGGAAAAGAAAAGGAAGAGGTAGAAGAAAAGAGAAACAACAACACAGAATCTCACAATCGCAGCGGAACAATATATAATAGATAATAACATGTCTTTATACAAAAAGAACTATAAATGTTATTTATACATTACATCATCAGAGTACAACAAATAAATAACTCAATACTGGACAGTTATAATAACTTGTACTCATAGTGCTGACTACAAAGCCTAACACACACAGCGGAATATAATCAAGTACGTGGAATATGTCTCTGTCATCTAACTTGTCTCCTGAGCTCCATAGCATCCTAACCTATATCTGTAATACTCGGTCTGACCTGAGCATTATAATAAAATAACACCCGAGTCAGTCTAGAAAACTAGCATGAGAAAACACACTCAGTTTGAATTATTATTGTTATCAAAATCCTTTGGAAAATAAAGGTATCTCGTAAGACCACGTCACACATAAACACCATGGGTTTTTACCTTAGGATAACCAAAACATTTTATATCAAAATCACCTGATATTATAATAGTGTCTAAGTACAAAAACTTATTCAAATAGATAAAATTGTTAATTCCAGCATACTAGGCTCTACAACCAAAACCGTAAAGGCACGTATTGGAGAATGGATTTCCATACAATGACTAGGCACTAGGGTACCACCTATCACAGTACACATCTAGAAAAATGTATCGAGGACCTCGCCGGGATCCCCTACAAGACAAGACCGGACTACCCCTAACCTGGATAGTACCGAATATGCTATCACCCCGGGTGTTCCCACCCTTATCGAGCTCTCCCATGCACCGTAATTATAATATCCGAGGGTATCTAGAAAAATGATAAACATACCCTAATTGGGTGCGACCCATTTAGCCTTGCTGCATCTCCCCCGATTTTCAGTCATTCCGGTTGATGAGGCTTGAGGCTACGATTACCTTTTTAGGGAATTTATACTTGGAATGTTCATTGTCCTCCAATGACAATGAGTTGAAAACATTCATCCATACAAGTCTGTTCTGGGTCTGAACGAAACCGAAGGCACTATTCCTACTACATCCATTTTGGGATCATCCTCAGGATTAGTAGCGATTAGCCCTTGCACTTCAATACTCCATCTTCGATTCCATGCTCTTGTCTTCACTTCGAAAATGTATTCGTTGGATCAAAGTGGTTTTCGTATAACTTATCCGATCCCGGTCTCTTCAAAACAACGTTCGATATTTCCGGTAAACTTAACCCCGGTTCTTTAGGAAATAAACAGACGAAAATAAGATCGGAGATCATCTTCTAACCGTTTGTGGACGGATTTCCTTATCATCATCCTTGAAGAATGAAACGAGTTTATGCGTACAGTATAGCACCTTCGACAGTAACTGTACCATATAATTCCCGTGTTTTCTCCTAGATATTCCCAAAGTTATGATTTTTGGTCCAGATTTGATAGTCGTTTATTTAACTATCAAATAAACAATCATTCAATCAAAGATTCATTTCCCACTGAAATCCCTAAGCCTTATTTAATTTAAATTTCAATAAATTAAATCTCTTTATCAAAAAGGTATATACTTCCCTTCGAAAATATTTGAAAAACCTTTTACAATAAATATGGAAAGCACCATGCGGTATCAACCATGGATTTGCAACTCAATGATTACGTCTCTATCCCGAAGAAATCCAAACTTAA
Organism: Allium fistulosum; assembly: GCA_030737815.1. NCBI lineage: Eukaryota > Viridiplantae > Streptophyta > Magnoliopsida > Asparagales > Amaryllidaceae > Allium > Allium fistulosum. The sequence continues at coordinate 978,052,599 of CM060902.1, forward strand.
CTGTAGGCAATCTCTACCTCCCGATTTCGCCATGAAAGTATACCATTACTTTCTGAAAACTTTATTTAATAATTATCTCAAAATAATGCTTATAAAGTTTCTATAATAATTTTCCAAGTTTAATTTACGCAAATACTCTTAAATAAAAGTTATTATATAAAACTATATTAATATTGAATAATTTATCTTTTAAAATAATAATACTGATTAATTCTGATTTATTAATAAAATTCTAATCATTTTACAAGACTTGTTTATAAAACTTATAATTTATTTTGACAATTTAAAAATATTTAAATAACTAATTTTCTGGAATACTTTTATGCCAAAACATTTTTAAATTAAAAATCCTTTTTTATAACAAACTCAACTTTTCGATAAAATATATTTTTCAATTCCAATATAACCAATCTAATATTTATAAATCTCTCTCGATTTATCACCAATCGATTTACGTCCCCAATTTCATAAATCCCTTTTTCACATTTCCAAAAGAAAAGTCTATCCTTTCTTTTTAAACCGATTTACCCATCTCATCATAAATTCTTACCATGAATATATATCTTCAATTACTAAATGATAATCATTTCACTCTATTTATAAACATTGTTTATAAATCCCATAATCTCATTTCCAGTTTATAGCGGTTTCACATCACTTAAATCCATTATAAATAGATTTCTAAATTAAATTCCATTTATAAATCAATTTCTTAAATAACCAAACTTTATTCCAAAACCAACCAAATCTCGATTTTACTTCTATTTCGTAATTTAGAATCTTATTTAAGATTCAGTATAACCAATTTTATCTCTACTCCCAAATTCACTTTTATTTTCTCATTCTATTAAAAAATTTTATTTTTAAAACCTTTTATATTTAATCAAGTATCACTTAAGAATTATTATTTAAAATCTTATATATATATATATTTCCAAAATCTCTATTTAAAATATCACGGAATAGTCAACTACAAATTTAAACCATTTATTTTACCCAATCAATTTATTCTAACTAACCCAAAACTCTATATAAATGTTTTACTTCAAAAATCCCTTTTTAATTTCTTTCAAATTCAAAACATATATTTATGGTATTTTTTTAAAATATCAAAATCAAGGCCAGTGCTACCATAGCATCCAATAAATTCAAATCACACATTATTCTACCACAGATTATCCAAACATATCATATATCACTATATATGAAATTAAATTCAACATTTTTTAGGAATCCAATTGGATCCCTCCAACCTATTTTCTTGCAACCATAGATGTTAGATAACATATAATACCAATCCCGCTTCGAGGTGGGATATCGCGGTAATATAGAGTCATCCGCTATTATCCGGGGCGCATAAGGTCTCATCCATTCCAATAGGCGAGAAATATATCCAACTACTAATCTATATACCAATATAAATAATATAGCATCCAACTGATATTAATTTATAAATTCAACCAATCATCCAAAATTAATTTTAATCATTTAAAATTAATTGCAGTAATCCAAATGAGTGAGATTTACTCACTTTGATTTTTATTGTCGCTTTTACGTTCTGGTTTCAATTAAGTTCGAACGCGTTTGAATTTATCTGAAAATTCAGCAAGCTCTAAATTTGTTCAAACCAGTTTCATTTTGAAGCTCTCGTCATCACGATTGCAACGCAAAAAGTCTCATCCCAAAAGGACCTCGTATGTAGGAGTTATACATTGTATAAGTTTAACGATTTAATTTTAAACAAATTAACAATTCTTTTAATCTAATCCATTACCCATTTTCTAGGCCCAAGCCCATGAAGTCAAAAGCCCGACCACTTCTAAACCTTTCCTTCTTCCCCAACTTGCACGATCCCAGGCTGTACATGCCACAGTAAAACGCATACACGAAGATGACGATACGGAGCTCCAGTGTTTCTTTTCACAAACTGATTTCGCCGCTGAATCCCTCTCATCGAACACGACTTGATCGACCCAAACCCCTCGCCCAATGACCAAACCTTCCATTCGTGACTTGGAGTGAATCGCGCGTGACCTCCTGACAGTCGCACTACCCACACCCCATCGCGAGCCACATAAACTTGGGCAAAGGTGTTATTCGACGTCACGAATCCAATGAAACTACCACCGCGTCCTCTCGCCGCTTGAATCATCAATAAAGCTCAACCCTAGATGAAAACTGTCATGCGACTAAATGTTGAGCTCAACAACTAGATGTCGCACCTTCCAAGAACCCACCAGATCGAAGCATTGTGCAAAAAATGAATTTACAAACTCGTTTCAAGATTTTTAATTCAATGGAATTCGAGTTATAAGTTTATTTTTAAAGCTTCCATTTTTATTTTTTTATCTTGCTGTGTTCTGCTTTGCATTTTAAATGGAGAGGGAAGGACGAGATGTTTGCATGTAGGGTGGCTGTCTGCAGTGGCTTGAGATGAAAGAAAAGAAGCTGATGTGAGGGGTTGACTTGAACAATATATTAATTAATTTTTCAAAATATCTCGATTTATGGTAACTCAAAATTTCGAACCCCTACCGAGGCGTGCCGCTAGGCTTTCATAATGTTATACCCCTATTTCGAACGCAATGGAAAAGGTTTCGAGCCTTAATTCGATCGTATGGAGAAGATGGCTTTCTAGATCTAATTATTATATTGAATTTTCGATATTAAATTCAACGCGTTTCTATTTCGTACGACCAAACGGTAACTCTAAACGCTACAAAATTTGAAATATGATAATACTACACTATTACGGATCCAATGGAACCAGTTTCGTCGAATTCCGAGACTGTGCCCCGGAAGGCTATCTTTATACATTAATTCAAACGAGATATTTTTAAAATCGAGTGAATCGCTTTTAAATCGAATTTAAAAAATTTATTATCTTCATTCTTATAAATAAAAATTAAATAAGCCTTGAAATTATTTTTATCAAGCTTAAAACCCAAGATTCACTTATTTAAGTAAATTCCAATTATTAAATTATCCAATAAATCATTATATTTGAAATTCAAGTTAAAAATTAACTTTTAAATATTTAAAATCAATTAAATATTCCAATTCCAAATAACCAAAATTCTGGGTTGTTACATTTTCGATGTTTTTAAAGAAGTAAAAGTCTACCACTCCATCGAGAAATTGAGTTCCCCGTAGATTTACTCCCCAATACAAGGCCAGTTGTTCACTCAATTCGGAAGATGGCTCCAAAAGAGAAGGAAGAATTAAGAAAACAAACCGATGAGTTATTAAAGAAAGGACTGATAAGACCAAGTCGCTCAAGTTGGAGGGGCAGCAGTGGTCTTTGTTGCAAAGTCTGATGGCTCGCTAAGGTTGTGTATGGACTATAGAGATCTAAACAAACAAATGATAAAAAACAAGTATCCTCTACCCCGCATCGATGATATGTTTGGCCAACTACATGGGGCTAGAGTATTCTCGAAAATGGACCTAGCCACAGGATTCCATTAGCTAAGGATAGCAGAAGATTGCATTCCTTTAACCGCATTCAAAAGCTCAAATGAATTCTACGAATGGCTGGTTATGCCCTTTGGGCTAACAAATGCTCCCGCGTATTTTGTAGATCTTATGAATATGGTATTTAGAGAAGTACTCAACAAATTTGTATTAGTTTTTGTTAATGACATTTTGATATATTCAAAGACTGAGGAAGAACATGAATGACATCTTGAAATTGTATTAGAAATATTGAGGAGAAATGTGTTGAAAACTAAATTCTCAAAATACCACTTCTGGGAAAAAGACGTAAGATTCCTTGGACATGTTGTATTAGGGGAAGGAATTACAGTTGATCTTGCAAAGACTGCAGCTATTCTAGACTGGAAACAACTACAAACTCCCAAGAACGTTCGTAGTTTCTTGGGATTGGTATGATATTATTGGAGATTCATTAAAGACTTCTCCAAGGTTTCCTCTCACTTAACAAAGCTGATCATGAAAGATGTAAAGTTTGAGTGGACATAGAAATATGGAGAAGCCTTTCAAGAACTCAAGAAAAGATTAACTACGGCTCCCGTATTAGCAATAGCAGATGAAATCGGCGAATTTACCGTATATATGGATGCTTGTGGGGAAGGAGTTGGTGTTGTTTTAATGCAACATGGAAAGGTCATTGCTTATGCAAGTAGACAATTGAAGATCCATGAAAGGATTATGCAACGTACGACTTGGAGCTATTAGCCGTTGTGTATGCATTAAAAATGTGGATACATTATCTACTAGATGAAAAGTTTGAGCTCTTCACAGACCAAAAATCTTTGAATTATCTTTTCACTCAGAAGGACTTAAATATGAGGCAGCAACGTTGGTTGGAATTCTTCACATCGTATGATTTGGATATTCTATGTACACCAAGAAAGGCCAATGTTGTGGCAGATTCTCTAAGTAGAAAGCAGACCATTATAGCTCATTTAGTGGTGCATCCAGCATTGATTTGTCGAATAAAGGAGAGTCAGCTCAAGGACTCGATCATTGCAAAAATAGCCAGGGAAGTAGAAAAGAATGTGATACCGGGAAGATGGGAAGGTTTCAAAGTGGATGAGCAGGGAATCTTAAGAATGAATGGAAGGATATGTGTCCCCAATGTTGTTGGGGTTAGACAAGAAGTTTTAACTGAATGTCATAACTCTTCATTCATAATACATCCTGGAGTTACAAAGATGTGTATAGAGACATGAAAAAGACTTTCTGGTGGGGAGGTATTAAGAGAGACATTTCCATCCACGTGAGTAAATGTGCAAATTGTCAGTAGATCAAGAGTGATCAACAAAAGACTGCTGGGTTACTCCAACCTCTTGAAATTTCCACTTGGAAATGGGACCAAATATCAATGTATTTCATCGATGGTTTGCCTCGATCAAGAAAGGGGAATGAAGGCATTTGGGTCATCTAGATCTGTTAACCAAAGTGCGCACTTCATCTTTGTAAAGTCAACACGAATTGTTGCAGGTCTTGTAGAAATATTTATGAGGGAAATTGTTCGATTGCATGGTGTCCCTGTAGCATAGTCAGTGATTGAGACCCAATCTTTACCAGTAATTTCTAGGATGCATTGTAGACAGATTTAGGAACAAAGCTAAACATTAGCACTGCATATCACCCCTAGACTGATGGACAAACTGAAAGGGTAAATCGGGTGTTGGAAGATCTGCTAAGAGCTTGTATCTTAGATTTTGGAGGTTAATGAGAAAGCTACCTTCATCTGATAGAATTCTCTTAAATAACAGTTATCAGGCTAGTATTGGCTTGGCCCCATACGAAGCTTTATATGGTTGTCCATGTAGATCCCCAGTATGTTGGATCGAGATCGGAGATCGATTGGTACTAGGCCCCGACATGATTAGAGAAGCTTCAAAAAAGGTTGATATGATTAGAAAGAAGATTAGAGAATCCTAGAGCAGACAAAAGAGTTACGCGGATGGGAGACGCAGAAATTTGGAATTCTCAATTGGAGATTTTGTGTTCCTGAAAGTTTCTCCAATGAGAGGAGTGGTAAGATTTGGTCGGGCAGGGAAGTTAACACCTTTATTTATTGGACCTTTTCTCATTCTCGAGCTGATTGGCCCATAAGCTTATCGTATGGAATTGCCTGAAAGGTTGCCTGGTGTGCACAATGTCTTTCACGTATCTCACCTACGAAAATATGTGCATGATCTTGAGTAGATTATAGAAACAGCTGCCCAAGAAGATTTAGAAGTTGAATCTAATTTGGCAGTTATCAGGCCACCTATGCGAATCATGGATCGCGATGAGAAGCAATTAAGGAGGAAAGTTGTAAGATTGGTCAAAGCCCAATGGAGTGGCGGTGCAGCAGACTGCATATGGGAGACAGAAGAAAGAATGCGGAAAGCATATCCTGAGTTTAGAATTGATACATAATTGTATGTTGTATTAGAATAGTTTACTCACCGACCTGTGGCATAGTCACTTGCATATCTTATATATATATCATCTTTTATATATATATATATATATATATGTTTTCGAGTTATCTTCTTCTTATCCTTAATTTTGAGGACGAAATTCTTTTGAGGAAGTATGCAACGATCCATAAATTCATCACTTTAGAAAAATTTCTGAATATTCAAAAATAAGATTTTTAAACATAAATGATGATGTTTTAAATAATAAATAATATTGGTAATCTTATTTTGAAGAAATAAATATAAAAGAAAAATATACACTTTGGTAAATATCGATAAAATGACCAGAATTCATTTTATTAGTAAACAGCTCTTTAGCCATCCGAACTCGTGCACGGAGTTGAGTACATAATATATAAGTATTAATATGTAATAAAATTTTCCATTTTATTTTGAAATTTAAATTACCTTTGTAACACTATTATAAATATCATTATTTTGGAATAATTGATTTTTGGATTTAAATTTAGTTTAAATGATTTATAAACTAATTTAATTATTAAGTAAACTCTTTTAATTATTATATAATGATGTAAATATTATTTTTAAACTTTGTTTACAAGTATGTGTATATTGACTAAGAAGAGAAAATATGACCGAAGAATCAAAATCAAAATTTGTAACAATTTAACGTGAACAAGTTCTGCAACGTTGTGGATAATATGTAACATACATATACGCATATACATGTGCATGCATGAAGACATATCCTCATTCACATGAACACACATATACACATATAATTAAGTATATAGATATTACTAAAAATATATAAGATATTTCCTAAATTCCTTAACTCTTAAGCAAACCCAAAATCAACACTAACCATCAAAATACAAGCACATGGCCTTGTCCATGATAGAAGTAACTTGGGCCATGCATTGTAAGGAGGAAGGTAATGATGGTGGTGCATGTGATGGTAATGAAAATGGTGATGTATGTGTAGATATTTTCCTTCTCTTCTTTGCCTATAAATACCACACAGTCTTCACTTCATTTCTACACATCTTCTTCTTCATTTCCAAGCACTTTCTCTCCTCTTTCATGGCTTCTATCCTTAAAAAAATTATGGCAAATCTGATTCCAAAAAGAAATTAAAATATATAGTGTACATATATATAGTTAAAAATCCTTCAAAACCAAACCACCTCCTTTCCACCCTACACTCCACGGCCACCCCCATACGAGCCAAAGGTCGAGCCTTTCCCACCCCCAAGTCATGGCTATGAGCACCCAAGCATCCATGGGTCAAGGTCGAGCCATCTAGGAGCAATAATCCAAGTGATCGTAAGCTAAAAGTTCGAGTTAGCGAAGCTATAGCCAATTTTTAGTTAATCGTTGAAACCCAAGGCGAGAAACTCCTAAACTATAGATATATATAATATTGGATGATATATATGTTTGGATATGATTGTTGATGATGGTTGTTTAATACAGTTGTTGAATATATATGCAAGTCACGTTAATACATGTCGATAAGCACAAATGAAATCACTTTCCTTTATTGAATGAAATGGTGCATATGGAATGTTTAAACCTCCTTAAAATGGTTTAATATGGTTTAGAAATGTTTTATAAACATTTAAAATTGTTTTGGCAAAGTTTAAATGAATGTTGAAAATTGAGTCAAAAATAAGCGCGTTGCGTAGCGATAGTTCGCGATTTCGCATCGTAAAAGTCAAACAAATAAATAATATCGAATATAGCTCAAAATTCTTCGAGATAAGTTTTCCAAACTATTATATCCATAATTTTAAAATAAAGAAAGAAAATTGAGATTTCGATGAGTAGATTTTGAAATATGAGTAAAACAAGTTTTTGGAAAAATCACGGTTTTGCACTTTGGAATCCATAAAAGGATTTCTTTAAAATTGATATTCTAAAATTGTTTAAAAATATGAAATAAATTCTGAAAATCTTTTAAAATGTTTTAAAAGTGATTTGATATATAAAAATGAATTTCCAAATGATAGAAAAGTCGTTTTGATCAATATAGCTTAAAAAGCACCATTCGCAGCACTTTTCGTGGCACTTTTCTATAACTTTTGGAATATGGTTTTAAACTTAACGATTCTTTTACAAATATTTTATAAATGTTTTCAAATAAATAATTAAGTGTTTGAATGATGATTTGGAAGTTTTATAATTTATTTAAAAATATTTAAATAAAATGATTGGAAGAAAAGCTGTCAAAAATCAAGTGATTTAATCTTGGTTCTAAAAGCCGACGAGTAGACTGGATTTTTCTACTCGTGAGATTTGGGTGAGGTGATTAAAATAATGAGATGTTCAAGAGCAACGACTGCCCTAGCTCATTTGGCCTCTCCTGGGCGAGGGATAGATAAGGTCGATTGAGAATCGAATTGAATTTACTTCAAATTGGAATTGAAATTGAATTTAATTAGAATTGAAAGTGAAATTGAATTAATTTGGAATCAAAGTTGAAATTTATTTGAATTGAAATTGGAATCGTAGTTAATTCGAATTGAAATCGGAATTGAATCGATTTAAATTGAAATGGAAATTTAAACTGATTTGAATTGGAAAATTTGGAATTGAATCAGTTTGACTTTGAAACTATTTTCAAATAAATTATTTTAATATAAACTATTTAAAATCTATCTTTTAAATATTCAAATTACTTTGATTTTCCAAACTATTTTATTTTATAAAACATTTTAAATACTTAAATCATTTGATATCAAACTATTTAAACTATTTTTAAATAATTTAAAATTTTTCCAAACTATTTTCTAAAATTCAAACTGGTCAAAGGCTGGAAGGCTTATATTTAAATCATGGATTTAAATACGAATTGGGTTAAACTTAAGTTATAACCCAAATGGAAATTCGAAGCAATTTTGAATTGGAACTGAAATTGAGATAGGCGAAGATGATTTTTAATTATAATAGTATATTTTGAGTAAATATGATATTTTGAAATGAAATTGATTTTGAAGCGAATAAGATATTTTGATATCAAGTATGAATTGTTTTTGAAATGCAAAAGTACCAACCGGTGTGTACAATGACGTTTGGTTGCTAAAGAGACCGGGGCCTCTTATTGGCATACTCTCTATCAATATTGGAACCACTTTAAGAACTGTGTACGCGAAGGAGACTCTAGAATGAAGTGGTTGGATTTGGCGTTATTTGCTGGATTTAATGAAAGAGAACGATGATGGATAGCCTTGACTTTCGAGTCATAATTAAAAATGACTAAAACAGGAGCTATACCGGAACAAGTGGGGTCGCTCCCCCGATCAAACACGCTTCTTCGATAACATATCTTTTAATTTGTGATTGATTGATGGCCACCCTTGATAATGGGAGTGTTGTTTCGAGGTGGGCAGTAGATGCGGCTATGTGTTACCACCAGTCCGGGAGGGCAAAATGGTAGAATCCTACCCTAGGTATTGCCTCGCATGCCTTATCATATTTATCTTGATCGAGCCCACTATGACTTTGGTTTATGTTGTACCCATGGAGTGCTCCCTAATAGCCCACTAGTTTACGGTGGAGTTTACAGTACTGTATAGACTACGATGCTTACATAAAAATGTGTTAAGGGGGATAATGGTAACGCCTTAACGCTATTTTCAATATTTATTTTACTGATTCGACATTATATATGTAGCATGTTCTACTATATATAAATATTTTAATATATCCTTAAGAGATGGAAAATTCCATAACATCTCTTGAGTTATTGCATGTACGTTATACACTGAATAGGAGATGCGAAACCTGTAAACATCTCTGACGCTATTACACTCATGTTATATGTGATATTTATTTGATTCACATAAGGATATTTTAGTCCTGACTCGAGTGTTTTGTCTTTTCATTACGCTCTGGTCAGCCCTGAGTTTTTAGCTTATTGAAGATTATTTTCTGGAGGACGAAGACGAAGATTTGGTATTATTACTATTAGTATTTCTGCATCATGTTGTCTGCTGCATTATTTTATTTCTCCCTGTTGTATATATAACTCTGATAAATGTTATATAAATTATAATCAAATGTATAATATAAACAGCTACATAAACTGTTTATTTGATTATTATATTTCATCGTTCCGTTGTGAGATTCTGTGTTTGTTTTCTTCTTCTTTCTTATTTTTCTTAATTAACCCCATTGATTATCTATGTTCCGGATTATTTGGATTGGACATGTGTGGATTATCGAAAATTTAAACCTTTTGAAATGTGGGTCGTCATAAAAGAGTTGAGTGTTCCACTGGGGTGATGTAGCACTCACGAGAAGATTATGCAGTGGATACACAGCACTGATAGAGGCCCGATACTAATGGAAGTTCTTGTATGCATAGTTTTGATGCGATGTGATACAGGTGGACATCGACACTGTAAGATAAGTGACCATATAGAGACGAAAAAGAGATCGGTGCTAATAGGGGATTCTAAACGGACAGCTAGACCCGGCACAACACGATAAGTGGCTATAGAGTAGAAAAGAGCCTGGTACTGACGTGAGTCCTTATACGCACAATTCTGACATGACATGGTATAGGTGGATGCCGACGCAGTACAATAAGAAGCATTTACCACTACGATCGAGAGATGAACAAGGATGCATACGATGAGTCACTATGCGTGTTTGCATTTCGTGGTTCTCCCTCTTCAGGCGTAGTGATGGTTATAGGTAATTTTGGGAGAGCATTTCCTACAGTAGCCTACGAGTGATGTTTTCATATTAGATAGCTCTATGAGCATTAGTCGATCGTTAGTCTGAGGTTCGATTTGTAGTTAGACCCTTTTGTGTTAATAAGAATCCTTAAGTATTGGACCTTAGGAGTTCAAGGACACTTGTAGCACACCCTATTTCACTTAGAGTAGTATTAAAGTTAACTTCTCATGATCATCACATATTAAAATCTTACACATTCATCGGACTTTTTGTCCAACCACCCTCTTCTTTTCATTTTCCACCACCATGGGATGACAGGTTAGTAGATGATTGGGCATGGTACATGGAGGAAGGAGCTTCATGTTGGAGTTTTCATATTATTTTTTGTTTTCTTTTAGTTACCTATTCTATTAAAAGTTTGTCAAACTTATGTTGTACTTTGGAAAATAGTGTATACGTAAATCAAGTATTTTGGAGATTGTTTTTCTAAAATATATATCTATTTTTTGTATTTATATTTTAATTCCTTCTACTGTGAGATCTGAAAGCATATAATGTCTTAGAATTTACCCTTGTAATTATGCTCTCTAAGGTTTTAAAATCCCAACCGCTCGTATTTCTCGACTTGACGTGTCCAAAAGTCACATTAGGCTTTGGATCGGTGTGTCGGGAGGTGCGGGTTGTTACATCATTTAATACTAAAATTATTTATGAAAAATTTCATAAATGCATAATTTCAAGTTTATAAACATTTTATAATGACATAACTTTATTTATAAAATATTACATAAAAATTTACTTCATATCATTACTCGTATAATACTCTTGTACATCCTAAGAGTACATACAAAACATCAAATTCATTTTACTTTCTAAAATTTAGAAGAAGGCCCGAAATAAATCTGGGTCTTATAACTGAGTCAACCTTCTAGACTTCTTTAACCGTCAAGTTAGGCAAGTAGCCAGGACTAGTAGAACATTGGTATCTAACTCAAGACTAGAGTCTATTTTCCTTAGACAACCCTAAGGTAAAGACGTTTCTTAGTTGGCCTAATAACATCAAATGATTACTTAACAAAAATGTTCAATAAATTTAAAACTTGTTTTAACTTGCCACATTCTCTATTACAAAGTTATATAAACTTATCTTTATATTCTGAAAAACACTTTACTTCAAGTTCTAAAGCGATTCGGAAGTTCCAGGATGTCCAAAACCGATGAATTCCATTTCATTTTAACAAAGGAAAAACTATCAAACTATCATATCATAATAAGATGAGCTTACCACATTGTCCTAATGCATATGATACATGTGTCATTATAATAACTTATCAAAGTTTTACTTATTTATTAGACATACTTTTGCTATAAAGAGAAAATAGAAAAAGGTTTATTAATTACTTGGGTTATGCCACTACCACTTGGGTACCCAAAATAGCATACAAAATATTCCTTTCTATAGAAAATTCATATCAAAATCTTTATTACCTAAAACTAATGTTTCTTAAACTACTCTTTATTTTATATCAAACTTATTTTACAGAAATCTTAAGAATTAAATACCGGGTTTTATTCTTAAATCATTTGAAATAATAATACTTACATTTCTTTTGTATATCGAATCATACTTTCAGGATTTAAATCAAAATCATTTTTAAAGCGGTATCAGATACTTCATAAATATTACTAAGTATCAACATCTCAATTTACATACCAATTTCAAAGTATCTACTTTAAAATTCGTAGGAAATATACATATAGACCGAGTAACACAAAAGTCATACCATGGAAACGGGTCCTACAAAGTCGTGTCATATATTCGCCTACTAAGAAGGGTAATGTCCATGAGAAGTGCTTACCAACCGAATATGTCTCTTGTCCAATTTTAATCACTTTCGAGTCACTCGAATTAGATAACATAAAAATACTTTGATCTCGAATTAATTTGTCGATTTCGAGTGTAACCTCGAACTCGAACAAATTGCTAACTCTTTCTAAATATTAGTGTTCACAAATACTTTGAAATACCACTACTATTATTTTCTCCAAAATCTTTAAAACCATTTTCAAAAATACTGGGATTTAAGTCCTCAAAATACTATTTTAAATCCTCTTTATTTATAAACCACATTTTATAAACTATACTTATCTAGGTATTTTCTTATATTAAATCTTTTCACAAATGTTTATTTACAAAATATCTTATATTTCCTTTAGATTATAACAAACATCTACTTTAAAATTAACTTCTAACCCAACATTGTCACCAAATGTCTAATAGTCAACCCGTGAAACTAAATTCACAAGGTGTTCGTTTCAATGCTCCCACAAATACTGGCTACCCAACCTAAGCAATGAAAAGGTAAAATTGCTCATAAATGGGTCAAGCGCAAATCAACAATCAACAAACAATAGTCAAAGTTCATAAACAAGTCGAGCATGACCATGCTAACTAACGAGGGATAATAGATGAAAATCATTAATCCCCACATCAATTAGACTACACTATCAACTTATACTTACATATATTCCTAATATATAACAAATAAATATACGCTCTCATATGTATAATACACTCAACTCATTCTAGAGTGTCACTTACCCTATCTCTAATGAGTTATACCCCACCAAAGCCAAGGTTTTTGCTTAACCTTCAGCTCTGGTACCAAATGTAAAAATCCGCCTTTCCAATCCCTAAATGTTGACACTAATATGTCTCATGTGCCGAGCACTCAAGTGCTGGAAAGACAAATTGTTACGGTAAAATATAAAGAAAACGAACAAGAAAGAAGAGAACACAACATCAGAATCTCATAGCAGAACGATAACATATAATATCAAAGGACTATACAAAACTTTCACTCTAAGATACATAGCATTTCAGAGTTATAATCCTAAGTATTATCATCAGCCTAGACAGTTATAGTAGTGTGTCCTCACAAATGCTGATATATACATAATAGTAATGTAGCAGAAATAAGAATACTATGGTAGAGCTTCAAGGAAATCAACGAAAACCTACCTTTTCCGGACTACTCGAAAGACCATCCATGGAAATATAAAACCATGAGTTAGACATAAGTCTGGCATTATAAACTCAAGAAATATGCATCCAACATACAACAGTACTTTTGAAACCATTCGAACCAACGTAACGGTTATCCCCTCAAAAGAACGACCCGTCTAATAAGTACAAAGGTGATATTATAGATAGTCTCTAGGGTGTAGAATATAAATCAAAAAACAGTTGTGATGCTTACATTGATCACATCACAAGAATGTTAAGGGTACAATCAAAACCGCTAAGGTACACATGCATCATGGATTTCCGTGGAGGTATCTCTGACCTTCTGCATAAGGATAAGAAACTACCTTTCGAGCATCATATATCTCTAGATAAAATATAACATAAGGTAAACACAACCGGCACATGCACGAACACGTAGAACCAAGTATCATCATCTCTCGATACCAACATCGTAATCATACTCTAGATATAGAGTTGATATACCCCGTCGCGGGTCAGCTAAACTCTGGGTTATACATCATACTCTTCCTTTAGCCATTTTCAGTGGTGATATCTTGTACGACATCTCTCACTCAAGTCTTCATCACTCAAACAAATCTTGAATCTCTCTTTGGATTCCGTCATCTCGAACCATCATCACTCAAACAGTTCTCAAATCTCTCTAAAGATTCTGGCACAAGACATCAGACAAATGCTAACGCTAACCTCTCATTTGGACTTAACCGTAGGATAGACACTTTATAGCATTAGTCTGAAATGTTAATGCTGACCTCTCCCTTGGACTTAACCTCAGGATAGATGATTTAACTCTACAACATTCCATTTCACAACCGCTTCCAAAACACAAAACTTGTATATCAGTTTTGAAGTGGTTTTCGGTAAGTGAAAACTTATCTGATCCCGGTCTCTTCAAAACTAAATCGATGAATTTCCTATTAACTCTATTCTGCTTCTTTAAGAAGTAAACGAATGATATAAAGGAGTCCTCTGGGGAGATCTCATATATTCACATTCTTTAAGTAAGAGACGATTCATATGAATGAGTCCACCCCGAGGAATCTCAAACTGTATCAATACATGATGCTTACATATACTTCCAAAGTTAATTTAATCAATTTCAATTGTCGAATAATCGACTATCGGATACAAATAGACGATCATATATGGAAACCAAGTATCGTATACTTATCACGTTTCAGACTTTCTCAATTTATACCATTCCTCGGTCAAGAGTGAAGCCGGTAGGTTAGAGTACTATTGCTTCTATACCCTACTCGAACATCAGTTTTAACTTTCACAGATAGAGTAAATCTACTTTGTCCGCTTTTAGTGTAATTACACGACTAAATGCATTTCATAAGCAAGTAGACATGCAAAGTACGGTTAGGTCACATAAAGCAAGATCAAGAGACATAAGCGACTCCTAATCCCTTTCTATTTAATTAATCCTTTTGTTAATTAAAACCTCTTTGTAAATACTTGTATGTAATTAAAATATCTTTATAAAAGATATATACATGTATACTACTATTCTACTATTTATTTCTACTCTTTCATTATTCCATTATACTCTTTCACTATTTAATTATATTCTTTTAATACTTAGAAATGTATTCATATTAATATCTCAAATGATATAAGAATATTCACAAGTCTTAAACAAGATTTCCAATTTCTAAAAGCATAATTAAATGGGTTACAAAATGTTATTAGAAACATTGTTACTATAAACCCAAAACCATTTTCCTTGTAATTATCTTTTAAACATTTATTTAAAGATCTAATTATATTACTAAGTATAATAAAAAAGGGTTAAAAACAAATGTTGCTTAAACATTGTATACTACAAATGCAAAACCCATTTTATACTTGTCATTATCTTTAAAAACATTCATTTAAAAATATAAGTATATCTACACTTTTTATACATGGTAATATATTTTTAACTAACTTTACAAAACCATTTATTATAAAATAAGTGTTATAATCAAAAACTACCTCTTATTCTTTTATAAAATACTAACCAAAAGTTATATATTTAGTAAAAACCCTTTTTAAATAATTATATACATATATACATGTATACTAATTTTTTTATAAAGCAAAGATATTTATTAAAATTCCAAAAACAATTTAAAAGATATTATATCACGTAAGCTTTTTAATACTTAATGAAATAATTAACTATTTTTTAAAACTATATATTTAAAAATACTTATAATATGGTGTAAAACATTTATTTAAAATATTACTTTAAAATACTTATTTTACAATTTATTTAAAAACCCTAAAAACATGTTTTCATTTATTTAAAATAAGCCTTCTAATTTAATAATTCAAAAGTAATTATTAAAAATATATTTACATTTAAAACCATTTTTTAAATAATATAATATAAGTTAAAAAAATAAAAAGAATGAATCAAAATGTTTAAATTAAAAGTCATTTTTAAACAATTTAAAATCTCAAACATAAATTACAGCATTTCAAGAATGTTGTAAAATGTGTTTAGAGATACTACAGTGTTTTGGAATTATTATCGTTGACCGTTGTAAATTATAGTGACTTGGGGCAGTTTTGCATACTCAAAAGTTTTGCGATTTTTCGATATGTTAATAAAAATTTTAGCATTCAATATTTTTATAGTAACACATATACACAATATATATCACAACCATGGCGAGAAACCATTAGTGATCTCTTGACAAATTATTATAGAAAATGCCAAACACAAAGAAATTTCTAAGTGCTTCTATAGCGATTAGTTGCTATAAAACCATTTCAATTCAAGTCTGATTCAAATCAAAGTCCAACCAAACCCTAAGTGCTTCATGATAAGGCTATGCAACAAGTCATAGAAAGTCATACAAGTCCAAATACATTAATTATATATGTCATTTGTTTTCCAAAGCAACAATCACAAGAGAAAAAACAACAATATATAGTCAATCATATACTATAATAAACACAAGCATATACACACTTCATATACTTTTTAAATGGTGGGTTAGCTCACCCATCAATAAGTAAACACCCAAGCACAAGCCTCACTTCCTAACTCAACCTTGTAAGCTACAAAAACCCTTCCTGCCTGTAACGATCACGATCTTTCGACGCTCTAAAGTCGACATTAATACGTCCACTGTATCAAATGTCGCGCAATCGAATGCCGGAAAACCGAACCATTAGGTTTAAAAGAAGAGGTAGAAGAAGACAGAAGAAAAAGAGAACACAGAAACAGAAACAATATCAGAATCTCACATTCGCAGCGGAACAATATATAATAGATAATCACTAGCCTTTTAAACAAAGAACTATATCAATTTATACATACATCATCAGAGTCAATATACAACTCAATACAACAATGGACAGTTATATAAACTTGTCCTCATACAGAATACACAGCGGAATAAATAAACAAGTACGGGAGTACGTCTCGCCATCCAGCTTGCCTCCAAAGCTCCAGAATATCCAGAATATCCTGATAACATAACTCTAGGCTGCCCGTGTGGAAAATTATGGGCACCCAGAGTTTAGAAAGGAAACAATAAACTCCGAGTCAGTCATGGTGACTGGTGTGAGATCGTAAAACAGTTATTTTCACAGAGAAAATAAAATTAATTCGCAATGCTTTTGGAAAATGAAACTACCATAAGACCTCCCGCCACACACACAATGCAAACGCAGAATTGGAGGAGATTTCTTCTTATGATAGTCAAAGATGCTTACTACGAAAGATCAGTTGATATTATTATTAATGTCCAGTATGGAAAACATTTCGAAAGTATAATATAAATCTTAGCCAGCATAGACATTCCGAACTATGCCTACTATAGCTACCATCTAAACAATGGTGACCACCATAAGTAAATGGCAGGTTCTACAACTAAAGCCGTACAAGGTTCCTATTGGGAATTGGATTTCCAACAAATGGTCAGGCTAAGAAACTTCCTACTGCCACATGGGTACGCCCCTGGATGAACATCCCGAGAACCAACCTGGCTCTCTGCCAACACAAGGCCGGGTTACCTCTGGGAATAGGTAACTACTACATGAATATGCCACCCCCCGGTCCTTTGGGACCTTTATCCGAGGCGCCTCGATCACAAAGCAACAACCACAAAGAAATGAGATTGGAGCAACCACATAGGTTAAATACCAGGGCTTCATACCTGATACCACCCTTTTCCAAAAGGAAATGACATACCCTAAAGGGCGTGACCCTCATAACCTTGCCGCATCATTCCTGTTTCGACCATTTCCGGGGTGTGAGGTCTGACGAAGTCTCGTCCACAAAGCTACGCTTTTTCACAAAGCCATGCTTTGATCACAATTGATCAATAAATGATCAACACACAGCAACACTCAGCATGCCACATTACCAAATTGGGAATATATCGCTGATAACCTTCAACTACATAACCTCTGAGCTCGTACGTCTCAGAGAAGGGTGTTAAGCTAAGAGAATAAATTCTCTGCCACCAACAGAAATGTATTTAAAAGAAATTAGCTTTATATCTCAAAACGTAATGTCAGACATGTAACCATACAAGTCTATTCCGGGTTCGAACAGAACCGAAGGCACTTCCAAAGAAGCCCTTGCAATCCGGATAATTTATAATCACATCCGGACTTCCCATCACAAGAAGAGTGATATAAATCTCTATACCAGAGCAACTCGGTGCAGAGACATTCGATAGGTTGTCCTTTCATTTTTGAAAGAACCCGGTCTTCACACCGGTCTTCAAATGCAATTCATACATGTCGTATCATTATCCGGAATGGGTTATCTAACACAAAGATCCTTTCCCGGCTAAACTGAATAATAAGCGTTTGTTTTAAAAACAAATTCAAATGTCATTTCTAAGGCAATATTGATAGTCGGTAATTTAACTATCAACAACATTCACAACAATCATCAGATTTAAATAATTTTCCCAAATTATTTATTTTCAAAAATATCTCCACAAGATATATTTTTCCACACTTCAACACTTTGAAAACAAATTCAAATTAGTTTTCATCTTTCAACTTTTGAAAATAAATTTAAAATCAATTTCCTTACACGGAATATATTCCCAAATATTTCTTTTAAAAACCAACTTTAGAACTTTTGATTTATATTTTTAAAAGCTACTTTGGAAATATATTCGGCTTTATAGTGAGAATACACTTTCACTTCAAAATGGTCCATTTAAACCAATTAAATAAATCCTTATCGATTTATTTTAAATTTACATTCAAATCTGTAAATTAATTTCCACACTTTAAAAATAAATCAGCGTTTATTTTTAAAACAAATTCCCTTTTCCTTTATAAATTCCATTTGAATTTACATTTCCAAATATTCACTTTTTTATACGATTTCCAAATCGATTTCTCAAATATTCATTTTCAACTCCAAATCAACTTTCAATTTGATTTCTAAATTTATTTTTCAAACACTAAATTGATTTTCCAAATTTAATTTTCAATTACCAAATTGAATTCCAAATTTGATTTCCAAATTTATTTCAAACATTAAATCGATTACAAATTGATTTACAAGTTTTATTTCAAATAACAAAATAATCTTTCATTCAAATACTAATCAATTATCTTATAAATTTTCCAAAGATTTATTTTCCAATTCCAAATCAATTAGATTTCAAACAAATTTATCACTTTTTTAAATAAATCCCTTTATCCTTTCCAAATTATTCAAAATTCCATTTTTTCAATAAATTCCCCAACTTTTGAAATAATATTATTCTAAACCCTTTTTTTAAAATCCTTTGCCATATTTTGGAATTTATTTGATAAGATTACAAAAATCAATTTTATACCGTTAATTACTTTCTTTTAAATTTATTCAACTCTTAAAAATAATTCACTTAAAGTTTTTCAATTTTAATTTCAAAATCCAATTTATTTTCATTTCTGGTATCCAACGATACCAAAAATACATTCGGCTAAATTATAGCCTTTAAAAAATTCAATCGTCAATATAATCATTCACAGATTATCAATAATCATCACACAGTATATGAAATAAATTCATACAATTTGAGGAATCCAGTTGGATCCCTCCAACCTGTTTCCCTGCATCCACAGATGTTAGCACAATACCAATTCCACTTCGAGGTGGAATATCGCGGCATATGGGATTTATAAAATATCATCCGCTATTATGCGGCGTAATAGGGTCTCATCCGCTATATAATGCGGGAAATCACAACTCCAATATATACATATTCCAATATATATATATATATATATATATATTGGTATATATTACTATATATACTATCACCCAAACAATCAATCCATCAATAACTACAATTCAATTTTCCAATTTGTGTGAGAAGATCTCACCTTTGCTTTTAATTTTGTAGTCCACTTCCAGTTTGTTCCTCTTCATTGTATTAGACCTTGTATAAATAATTATACACTTTATTAATATTCGAAATATTTGAATAACAAATTTTCGTTTGGTAATTTTAATTATTCAATGATTTTATTTTAAACCAGTTACTTTTAATAAATTTGTTTAACTAAAAATTTAAATTTAAACTAAATTCCCTTTAATAAAATATCTTAGTAATTAAAATAACTAAATAAGTTAATTTAACACTTACCCACCAAATCCATAAACTATTGTTTAAAACAACTCAAACGAATAAATTTAAAAATATGTATACATATATTTATTCTTATCTTTATTATTTTGAAAATAGATATCCATTTGAAAATAGTATATATATATATATATAGATTCCAAAATCTGTAAAATATATATCTATATAAAATAATCTCTGTCACCATTTAAAACTTCTATCTTCTGAATCTTATATATATATATATACTCTTTATTTTCTGTTTTACTATAAACTGCATATATATATATATATACTTAACTGTTTTTATTAAATTTAATAAAAAAGAAAGGAAAAAAAACTACCTCGCTGACAAAATCGAATTGGCACCCATGCCGCCATGCCTCGCGGCACTCCTCGAAGCTACGCGACCATCAAATCGCGAGAGACGACTGAGCCTCGCACTGTCAGTTGTCGACGTTGAACCCTCCACGCTATCGACTTCGGCCCTTCTCCCTTTGCCACGAAGCGCATTCAATCGTTCGCCGCCCCCCTTCACGAGCCACGCAGCCACTATTTCCCCACGTTGCCTTCGAAGACCGCGACCCACCATAGTTTCAAGATCCACGCGATTTTGATTTTGGTTTCGAATCGTTCCTGAGATTGCTTCGTTTGTTAGGAAATAAAAAGGAAGGAACTCGGCTGTGTGATTTCGAACGAAGTGTTTTCTTTTATTATATTTTTTTTAAGAGGCTACGGCCATTAGAAATTTTCTTTTGAAATGGAACGATAAAATGAAGATGATTTTGTCGGCCATTTATTTTTCTTTGAACGAAAATAAAAAATATCTCGTTCGATTTGAAATAAGGGCAACATGATTTGAATACGAGGTGATGGGTTGCGTATGGCAGATGGGCTACAGCGATTCTGAAAAGAAGGGAAAAAGTTTTGATTTGAGGGGATTTTGACCTGTTAGTATTTTATATTTAAATCTAAATTTGAATCGTCTTGAAAATCGTAGCTTAAATTTTTGACCTCCTATCGAGGCGTGCCACTAGGCGTTTATAATGTTATACGCCTATTCCGAATGTAATGGAAAAGGTTTCGAGTCCAAATTCGATCGTATGGAGAAGATAGCTTTTTTGGACCCAGTTATAATATTAATTTTTCGATTTAATTTCAACGTGTTTGCTTATCGTACGGCCAAACGATCACTCCAAACATTACAAAAATTGAAATCCGATAATAATACAATATTACGGATCCATTGGAACTGGTTTCGTCGAATTCCGAGACTGTGCCCCGGAACGCTATTTTAAATATCGATTTAAATGATAAAATTTCAAAACTGAACGAAACAGTTCCAAATTCGATTATGAAGCTTTTATTATCTTCAGTATAATCAATATAAATTTTCTAAGCCTTCAGATTAATTTTAATCAGCTTAAAACTCAAGATTCAAAATTTTACCCAGTTTCAATAATTAAATCCAATAATTTAATTACCAAATTCATTCTGATATTTGAATTTCGAATTGAACTATCGTTCGAATATTTAAACTCAATTAAATATTCAATTTTCAAATGTCAAAAATTCAGGGTCGTTACAATCTTCCCCCCTTAAAAGAATATCGTCTCGAAATTACAAGTTAAGAAGAATGCTCCAATCCCCGTTTAACATTTTCCCAAAACCAAACAGTTTTATCAAATTTTCAAAACAAATCTTTTTATTAAAGATTCGTTATCACTTCAGCTAACTTTCCAAACACTTTCATAGTTTTCAAACAACTTTATTTACTTCACAATTCAAATTCAAATTTAAATTCAAATTTTAAATTATCCAAAATTTCTCAAAAATTTTCTAACTCTTGAAATTTTTGAAAAATTTCGCCAGCGTCTCCTTTGCACAGCTAGCTCGGTACAACTACAAAATGTCCCTACGGACTCCCAAATCTCAATAGAAAACAAAATGCCTAGTGGCCGAATCAAAAACCCAATCAAATTTCATACTGAAATTCAAATACATACCTTTCGTTAAGTGAATTCCAAATTTACCTTCGAAATCAAAAAATCCCAATTTCTTTTGCCTTAAAAACACCTGTATACTACTAGCAATAATTTCCAACCATAGCTTTCAATTAAATTTTCATCCAATTATTAATTTAGTATACTTCCAACACCAAATTTACTTAAGAATTCCGCCATTCATTTCTTAAGTTCAATATAAGTGTTTACATACTTATGTTAATTTTCATTTCATTAACAAAGTCATATATTCATTTCCATTCAACTTTGCATTTTCAATCCCATTTGAATTCATTTTACAATTTCAATTTTATTTGAATTCATTTTACCTTCAAAAACCAAAATCCCTTTTCTAGTTCAATTCCTACGCTTTAATTACAATTTGCAAATCAATTTTCCGTTAACAAAAATTTTCCAAATCTTTCAAAATCTTTTCTAACTCCTAAAATTTTTAGAAAATTTTGGCGGAGTCTCCTTTGTACGGAGGAGCTTTTGCAATTTGACAAAAGATATAAATATATATACATCGACCCACACGGTCGGAAAAGCAGAAAAACAGTTCATATTTCCTATTTTTATTGCGTAGGCGTACCTTTTTAGCATTTTAAGCAAAGCGGTTTATTTATTGCTATTTGCGCAACCAAATGCAGCCAAACGGCTTCCAAAAACCTGTACTTACTCAGTTTAAACACGTCAGTGACAAATATAGGAAATCTATTAACATTTCACTCATTTTCAATAACAAATATATAGATTTCATTAGCAATACATCCAAAATCATTTCCATTAGCAATTTATATGGTTTCGATACAAATTAAATTTCTTACGACCAATTCACATACAATTTCCATTCAATTCAAGTGATCTACAACTCATTTTCTTCATTCTATTCATTTTTAAGTGAAACGGGCTCATAGCTAATTCAATTGATTCCAAAATCAATTCGATTTGTTTTTATTAAGCCATAGAATTTATACATCTTGTTTACGTCAAACGACAAACAAATTTTTATGCAATTCAACGAAATTTATGTAAATAAACTATCACTTGAACTCATAACCATTTTAAATTGATTCTAACTCAGTTCATATCAGTTTCATTTCCATTTTCCTTCAATCTTGCAATATCAATTTCATTCTTCATTTTTTAGATTCAATATAAATATTCCATATACACATTATATTTATTTTCAATTTGCTACTTCGGTTAATATCTACTTATATTTAAACTGGATTTCCAATTCCATTCGAATTCAATTTACCTTTCATTTATAATTATTGAATTCAATTCATTTCCAAATCATATTTACTTTGTCTTTCCTTCAATTAGTTTCACTAACTAATTTTATTTCAATACTTCACTTTGTTTATCACAAATCAAATTAAATTTCCAATATTCAGCTTGAATTTCATTTACCAACAAATTCAAAACGAAGTTTAACATCCAGTTTAAATTTTATTTACTTGCAATTGTAAATTCCATTCATTCATTTGGAAATTTATTTCTACTTACTTGAATTTTATCTACGAATTTAACTCACAATTGAATTTTTATATATAGATTCTAAAATCTATAAAATATATATCTATATAAAATAATCTCTATCACCATTTAAAACTTCTATCTTCTGAATCTTATATATATATATACTCTTTATTTTCTGTTTTACTATAAACTGCATATATATATACTTAACTGTTTTTTTTTAATTTAATAAAAAATAAAAGAAAAGAAAACTACCTCACTGACAAAATCGAATTGGCACAAATGCCGCCATGCCTCGCGACACTCCTCGAAGCCGCGCGACCATCAAATCGCAGAGACGCCTGAGCCTCGCATTGTCAATCGTCGAAGTTGAACCCTCCATGCTATCGACTTCGGCCCTTCGCCCTTTGCCACGAAGCGCATTCAATCGTTCTCCGCCCCCCTTCACGAGCCACGCAGCCACCATTTCCCCACGTTGCCTTCGAAGACCGCGACCCACCATAGTTTCAAGATCCACGCGATTTTGATTTTGGTTTCGAATCGTTCCTGAGATTGCTTCGTTCGTTAGGAAATAAAAAGGAAGGAACTCGGCTGTGTGATTTCGAACGAAGTGTTTTCTTTTATTATATTTTTTTAAAGAGGCTACGGCCATTAGAAATTTTCTTTTGAAATGGAACGAGAAAATGAAGATGATTTTGTCGGCCATTTATTTTTCTTTGAACGAAAATAAAAAATATATCGTTCGATTTGAAATAAGGGCAACGTGATTTGAATACGAGGTGATGGGTTGCATATGGCAGATAGGCTACAGCGATTCTGAAAAGAAGGGAAAAAGTTTTGATGTGAGAGGATTTTGACCTGTCAGTATTTTATATTTAAATCTAAATTTGAATCGTCTTGAAAATCCTAGCTTAAATTTTTGACCTCCAATTGAGGCGTGCCGCTAGGTGTTTATAATGTTATACGCCTATTCCGAACGCAATGGAAAAGGTTTCGAGTCCAAATTCGATCGTATGGAGAAGATAGCTTTTTTGGACCCAGTTATAATATTAAATTTTCGATTTAATTTCAGCGCGTTTGCTTATCGTACGGCCAAACGATCACTCCAAACATTACAAAAATTGAAATCCGATAATAATACAATATTACGGATCCAATGGAACTGGTTTCATCGAATTCCGAGACTGTGCCCTGGAACGCTATTTTAAATATCGATTTAAACGATAAAATTTCAAAACTGAACAAAACAGTTCCAAATTCGATTCTGAAGCTTTTATTATCTTCAGTATAATCAATATAAATTTTCTAAGCCTTCAGATTAATTTTAATCAGCTTAAAACTCAAAATTCAAAATTTTACCTAGTTTCAATAATTAAATCCAATAATTTAATTACCAAATTCATTCTGATATTTTAATTTCAAATTGAACTATCATTCGAATATTTAAACTCAATTAAATTTTCAATTTTCAAATGTAAAAAATTCAGAGTCGTTACACTACCTTACCCTTTGATCTCAGCCTAAGGCAATATTTGCCCAATGATGCTCACGACCTTGGGCCTATCTGGAGTGTATGCCCCAAATTTTCAAGCTTTAAGAGATGGAAGTTATTGTTTTGTATTGTAAGTGTTATACTTGAGTTTGGAATTATTTTGAGTTGTTTTGAGCTACTTTGTTCTTAGGAAATTATGAAGAGAGAAGGAGTGAATAGCTTGTATTTTTGCACGAAGATTGAAAAGTGATTTCAAGAGGAGCATGTACACTTATATAAACAAAAAGGGGTGAGTTTATCCTTCCCTTGCCTCCTATTTATGATCAAGAAGGCTCACCCCCCCCCCCCCCCATGTGCCTCCATGTGCAACTTTACACCTCTTTACTTTAACCCTAAGTCTTCCCAAACTAACCTTCTCCCAAAATATCTTCCTACGACATCACCCATGATAACATCATTAATTTTGTTAGCCATAAATATGGAAAATATTTTTGTTAGTAATTAATTACACATTAATATATTAAGAAAGCACAACAAGTTCGAACAATTTTTAATAAGAATTATCGATAGAATGATTTTCGATCACATCATCAATATTTCTTCAAAGTATTTATTTTTGTAAACATTTTCAAAAAAAAGTTTACCATCATTAGTTATTAATTAAAAGGGAGTTAACAAGATTATTAAATTAATTTAATCACATTATATCCAAGATTCAAATATTTAAATAATTCAGATATTTAAATACAAAGTGTTCAAAATTCTGGGTCGTTACAGATGTATATGATACAATCGATAGGGTGTTATCCATCGTTTGTGGGGCCATGACTTGTGGAGGAAACTCAAGGTTAGAATCCTAAGACAGACGACTCATAACACCTACTATTGAATTCAAATGTCTTCTATGTTTCATCATAGGGTTTGGAGAAACATAAAAGACTAATGGGAGCCTTATTAGAAAAATGAAATGGCAACATTTAACCTTTTTAATATTATAAGAATTTCTACTATATCAAGTCATAATAATCTACATTGATAAATTTGTGCAATAAATATAATTGATAAACGGTTTATCAATTAAAATATATAAAGGAATTGAATTAAATATTGACAAAAAATTATTAAATATACTTTCCAATAAATTTTTGCATATGGACCCATGCAAGTGCCAAATTATACAACCACTAAATATGTCCGGTATCTTAGTTAATTTCGAGTTTACTTACCTGAGACTGTGTGTTGTCTTCAATGAGTTTTGAACTCTAAAAGCAATATAAGAATACAAATATTTGATCAATATACGACCACACATAGATGTTATATGGTGAATAGTCACAATTCGTAATGTACAAAACCTCATTGAAATTAGTTCAATTAAATAAGCAAGTAAACTATAGCGTGAGATCGTGTATTCATTATGATTGATAACAATGATGATCTTGTCATGTTAAATGTAACATTGGAAAAAGACTATAAGATAGATCTAAGAATTTGGTTATTAAAATGCCAGTTCGATCAATTTACATAAAGTGCAATTTATTTGATATCCATAAGAGTTAAGGATGACCAAATGCACTTTAGTAAAGAGTTTGTTATGATAGTGAGGACATCCTTTCAGTGGTTTGACTGTTTAGAAAGGAAATCGAGTGTATAAGTATGGATGTAACCTAAGGCATGGTTGGGATGAAAAGAGCGAATGATCATCTCTACTTCATAAAGAAACATTGTAAGCGAGAATTATAAAATAATAATGGATACTTAACAAGGAAAAAGAAATAAGATAACTATTCCAAATGTTTTTCCTGTAGAAATTTTTTTTCTACGAAATTTATTTCTTTGAATTTAAGATATTTGATCTGAAAATTCTTGACTGTAAATCGGTTATAGTAAATGAACTAAATAGTCAATATCAAGTGGTTGAAAGGAGCTTCATATTTCATACGTTATTGTAATAATGGAGAAAATAGAGGAAGCATGCCATGTAACACATATTGGTCACATCAAGTTACGAAAATTGTTTTTGTAAAACGTACCTAACATTATTTATGAAATAATAATTATTTTTCAGTATTGATTAAAAAATAGACATTTTTTTATTTTAATATGAATACTGCGATACAAAATAAAACTATAGTACTGGTATTTGTAATGCAGTGAAAAATACAGAAATATCTAAATTTATTTGCAATTATTTTGAAATCGTAGACTAAGCCATAGTTTGTAGAAATAATTTTTGATTAGATGATTATGAATCATATGATACTAGTAAATTACAATTAAGGACAAAGCACCCATTTAGTGGGAGCATCATAAGAGTTGATGAACTCTATGTGTGTGTGTGTATAACTGAAAGTCTATTAATTCCAAAATGGTTCTACTTATTTGATTAAATTCACTGATGAGTTATCACAAACATGAACATGTGTATTTGATATATATGTAGTTGCCTATGATTAGCTCATAGAATATAAGGCGGAAGTAAATAAAATAACGTGCAAAAGAAAATATAATGATTTGATTTGATTGAATAGGTGAGTATATTGGAAAGAGTTATGAACGTACCTAAAAATGAATAAAGAATTAATCTCAAAAGTTACTTCTCCCTATGATACATAATGATGTAACGATAAAGAGTAATCAAACTTTATTGAACAAAGATCGATTAATTATGAGTGAATTTAATTAACTTCTTTCTGTAAGATCGTGTACTTAAGAGTAGTACATGAGGTTTCATCTAAAAAATGGTTTACAAAATCATACAAGATAAGGATTTATAAGAAAATCCAACATATTTTAGGCCAAGGAGTTGGCAGGTTATGCGAGTCGAAAGATTGCACGTAATAATTGTTTATGAGGGATCTTGTATGAATCGGCGCAAAAGGAGTTTGGGAACGATCGTCATTGGATGACCAATTAATATTTTGAATATAAGTGTCATACTCTAAAACCAAATCAGTTTATATATAAGGCAATTCATTAAGTGTTGATGAATATCTATTCCGTTCATTAAGAAACAACTACTGTTTTTGTAACGACCCGATATTTTCAACCATTCGCATCCATTATAAGTGTATAGGTAGACACTCATGCCGGAGTTGAATTGCTCAAAATACCGCGTTGTAATTAAAATTTGGCAAATCTCAGAATATACAGTAAATAAATATAATCACAGATCACAGACACAGAGTAAAATAATGCAGCGGAAGTAAAAGAAATAGTAGTTCATGAAGCTACTATGAAAATATATCAGAGTTACATAAGATACAACATAAGAAATAAAGTACAGCAGAAGTCTCAATACAATAACCAAGTACAGGCTGAATAGAACAACGGAACCGAAGTTGATAGAACAAGACTAGCAAATAATCTCCAGCGATTCAAATCTCCAGAAGGTGGAAATCCAAATCTGTGAATACTCAGGCTGACCCGAGCGTAAAGCAAAACACAAAACACTCGAGTCAGGACAATATATACTTATATAATGTAAACCAACTCAAGTGAACTGTAATAAAGGTACAAGTAACTTAGAAGATGCTTGGGACCGCCCATCCTCTAAGGATCCGTTAAAATATCTACTATGTAGTAATATTCGCTATTATAATAATGTCTAATAAGTAAAGTATAATCATATAGAAAATAGCGTTAAGGGGATGGAGAACCTTAACGTGGTCGGATCTTAAAATCATAATCGTAGTAAAGCTCGATATGGTAGGTGACACGGCACAACTAGGCAATGCCAGGGTAGATATACCAATTACGCACACGGACTGATGGATACGCATAGCAGCCACTACCGTTCCACCTCGAACAACACTCCCAAATCGGAGGATGGCCATCTAATCAATCACAAGTAAGAGTATAATATCGAAGAAATGTGTCCGAGAAGAGGTGCTACCTCACTGGTCCGAGATCGCTCCTGTTTTAGCCACCTTATGCCAACTCACGGGAGTTGGGTCCACGTAACATACCTTAAGAACGTCGCCACCATCCTACTTCATTCTGGAATCTCCACCGCGTATACGGTTGTCAAAGTGGTTTTCGGTATCGACAGAGAGTATGTCCATATCTGATCCCGGTCTCTTTGCCAACCAATCGTTATTATAACCCGTGGTTATAAATTTCAAAATAGTTTATGTTTCACATCAAAATACATCCTTTAAACCATTTCAAAATCATATCATTTATTTCAAACTAATACATACTTTCAAACCCAAAACATATCTATTCAAAACCAATTCAAAAATATATCATTTCCATTTCAAAACCAATTCAATAATATATCATTTCAATAAAACCCAAATTTCAAAATCACTGAATATTTCCTTTAATTTATTAAACTTGAAATCTTCCTTTAAATAATCATAGCATTTTGGTAATGTAACCTTAAGAAATCATAGCATTTTTGGAATGTAATACTTTCCAATTTAATATTTTATATAATCAAAGTATTTATATACTTACAAATTTTTAACATGGTCATTTTATCATAGCCTTATAGTTAAATAAACTTTGTAACTGTAATATCCAATTTAATGCTGAAATTCTTATGTTAAGTTAAGAGTACCTTATTAACTTACATTATCATTACAATAAATAAACTTTATTATTTTAGTCATTAAAATATGTCATTTACATTAATTAAAACTTACATATTAAATGTACTTTTTAACTTACATTTCTATTACAGTAAAGAGCATTTATCATTTAATCAATATTACACTAATTAAACTTACATTATCGAATGTACGTTTTAATTTACGTTTTATTACAAAAAGGGGCATTTATTATTTTAAATCAATATTACACAAATTAAGACTTGCATGTTTCTTTCATTAATTAAGACTTTACATGTTTCTTTCAGTAGGTAAAACTTTACATATTTCTTTCATTAATTAGAACTTTACACGTTTCTTTCATAAATTAAACTTTACATATTTCTTTCATTAATTAGAACTTTACACGTTTCTTTCACAATAAATTTCTTATAATTAAATCCAATTTTCAACAATTTACTTAATAAGTTTAAGTGTAAAAGTTCCAATTCTTCACATTTCAACAAATAGACTTAACACTTCAAATTTAAATTACCATTTCACAATTTAACAAAATTTCCAATTTTATTTAATTAACTTAAACCTTTAATTAAAACCAAATTTCACATTTCCTAGTCAAGTTATATTTTAAAAGATCACTTTTAAACATTCATTTATTTAACTACTTAAATTCATAGAAAAATCAATAATACTTAATAATCACTTAAATTCAAATTTAATCAAATTATCATATTTACCATTTCCAAATAAAATTTAATATCCATTTTATTTATATAACTTAAATATCATTTTTAACCAAAATTCCAAATTCCCAACTTAAGTTATATTTCAAAAATCCAGTTAAACCATTCATTAATTACATTTTTAACACATAGAAAAATCATAATTTCTTTAATTCAAAATATTTCAAAATCTGTTTAAATCAAATTTCATAAATTTATATTTTTAAAATACTTAAAAATATTCAAAACACTTTATAAAATAACCACGGGCCTGTATATAATTTTCTAACCTAGGTCAAGTGATACGGATATGTATCATTTCAATCCGCAGTTAAAAAAGAAAAATCCGAGTTCTATCATTTCAAACCCGCAATCCCAAGTTAAAATAATTTAAATAAAAATCATTCAGGCCTATCATTTCAGCCCATAACGATTTTTCCCTATTCTAAAGTCCGTTCGGGTATGTATCATTTCAACCCATAGTGATTCTAATCTACAGGGAACTTGCAATGGTGATAACAGATATAAATAACAGAATAACATTAAATAATAGTAACATATGATATAATAAGTGTAATAACAGGTGTGAACATCATATGATAATAATATAAACATATATAACATGATGATATACATTACAGATTCAAATGGTGTCGGTTTATCAGTTATATAGGTACATATTGTCTGGTGAGAATAACTCACCTGTTTGTGCTGGAGATATCAAAACCAATGACACAATGGAACAAAAGCACGATGACAAGACTACGGACTTGAGTGGAGAGCACGATCCAAAGCTACAACTCTTGTATTACAACCCAAAACATACATCAAAACAAACACAATTTCAACGCACTTGAAATGGAATAACTTTTAAACGAAAAGAGATTTGAATGTCAAATCTTTTGCCTTGCTTTCTATATCCTTTTGCATGGCCTAGGGAATGTTTTGGTTCAGGTTTGGACATGGTTTGGGTCTGGTTTGGACCAAGGGATGCACGGCTACAAGCTAGAGATGATGGGGAAGTTACAACATAGGCATGTGAAGAGTTTTATGCAATATGGTGGAGTTTTGGTTCATCTTTGGCTCGGTCTACAAGGTCCTAGGCTTGGCCATGACTTGCTACAGGTCTGGACAGAGGAGATGGTGATGTGTAGTGGTGGTAGCAAGGTGGTGGTGGCGGGTAGAGGTGGTGTCCAAGGTGGTGGGCGAAGGTATGTTGCAACTAGTGGTGGCTATGCATTGTTTTAAGGGATTTGTGCAAGGTTTTGTGTGGTTTTTAGTCAAAAGGAGTGCATGGCCTGTCATGGTCAGAGGAGGAGGGGGTTTGGTCGTGGATGGTGTGGGGAAGGAAGTGGTGGTGGTCGGTGGAGGAGATGGTGGAGGTGTTAGGCCAAGCAAAGCAAGAGAAACATGGCAAAAATCATTGAAAATGAAGAGAAAAGAAGAAAAAGAAGGAGAGGCCATTACCTATTTTTGGATGAAGCCATGAGAAATGAGGAGCTGATTTGTTTTCACGTGAAAAGATGAGAAACAAAAAGTGGCGGCTACACTAGGGTTTTAGATGGCTAGGGCAAAATTTGATGAGTTAAAGAAAATGAAGGATTTGGACAAAAAATGGCTTAAGTTTCAAAGTGTTTTACAACCTTTCATATTTCTTTCTTTTTAATCTTTATATAAACAAAAATATTCAGAAAAATAATTTACAAACCGAAATCAATTATAAATATGAGAAAACAAATAATAAATTTTGGAAAAATATAAAAAGAATGAAGAAAATTACTTAAAAATACCAAACAGTGTTCAAAAATTATAAATAAATCACTGTCAGTCTTGAAAAAACTATACACTTCATTACAAAAATATTATGAACTGAAAATTTGAATTAAAATAATTTATCTATCATTTTCAAAATAAAATAGATAATTAAATTGGAGAAAATAGAAAAGGATTAAAGAAAAATGTTTAAAATTTACAAACAGGGCATGGAAATTTGCAAGAAAAATACTACTAACTCTGGAAAAATTCCTACCTTACTTTAAAAATATCTAAAAGCCAAAATATATTTTATATAACATAAATGTACAAATTAGAATAAAATATATCAAATAAAAATGTCATTTATATAATTTTAAAATAAAGAATATTGCTGAATAACCCAATATACACACAATATTGAAAATAGTATGACTTTTGCAATTTAAATCCGTTTGCAACGAAACAAAAAGCAGTATTCAAGTTATTAAATCTATTTTTATAATAAAAGATAAAATTCATAAATTTCAAACTTTTAAATTTTCAAGTTAAAAGTCGAAGTTTGACTATTTGACCAAAATTCACATTTTCTGGAAATATTAAATTTAGTCATATTTGGAATTCAAATCCACATACAAAATCAAAGTTTTTTTTATATTTACAATAACAACATTTATTCTTTTCATAAATAAAGCTCTTAAATTTGGAAAAATCAAACTAAAATTAATTGTAAAATACAGGGTTGTTACAGTTTTAAGAAATACCAACTTCGTAGCGAAGGAATTTTTTCATAAATTACTGGTAGTAAAATGGATTTGGATACGATCAAAGGATAAAACTAATTATGCAGGATGAAATGAAATTAACCAACCTAAATAAACACAATGCATTAGAATGCCTAATAAATATCCTTGCACATTGAGGAGAAACTATGAATTTTTTATCAATGTCATGAATAGATAATTCTCAGCAGTCAATTAAATCATTAAGAGTATCAACTCTACAATATAGTATGTTGCACAAATTCAAAATGGATTCCAATTATAGTATCAAAATATGATTTAGATAGTTGTACCAAAAGGGATATGATCCATCGGCCGTGAATGAGTCTTCAAGAGCAAGACTAATCCATCAGTTGGACTATAACGAACAACGTTGATAGAATTAAATCGTAAATTTCAATTGTTGAAATTAACGTAATAGATTCGTCATTCAATGTGCTCAAGTTAATTTGGATTTACTAAAAAAATTATTGCTTGGTAAGACCTAATGTTTCGGTACATATGTGTTGAAATGAAAATTTTAAATAATGATTTAGAATAGACTGTTTGCACATAACAACCAAAGTGTCTCGAAGTCAGTGGAAGTGATATTGAGTTTGTGAGTTTTCGGATGTGATCCAAGAAATGATACGAAGGTATCATTCTATAAGCATCATAATTGAATAAGTATTTTGATGTAGATATCGAATAGTTTGATTTTCAACTAAAATGCAGTGGAAGCATGTGTCCCTAAGAAAGAACCACTAAAAGATGCACAGATATCTCTAGACTATAAATGAACAATATATTGCTGCTTGTCAATGATGTACTTGCATTGAAATCAGTTATAGTTTGGTTGTTTAATACTTGATATTGGATTTAAAAACTACTATAATAAATATAAAGGATGTTGGGAATATCCTAAATAACATGCAAAGACACCTTATTAAAATGTTTAATATGGAACATGTAAGATGGATTCCTTGTGTATTGACAGTAGCAATTATCATACATGTTGTATTGTCTACAATATCATATTTTTCTAATATCATATTTTACTTATGTATTTGATGCATGAAGCAAATATCAAATCCAAATTAAGATCACTAAATGGTAGTTTAGAGTTTTCTCGAGTATTTACGAAATACTAGAGAATTGTTTACAGAAACAACAAACTCCTTATGAAGGAGTGTTCAGACTCGAACTCTATAAGTGTTATCAAGTATAATATATTGGTATTAAATTAATGTTCAAACCTTATATAAGAAGCTTTAAGTTGGAAATGTTCCAAATGAAAGGTTGTGGGCAAAGTACATCACCTTGAATAGCGCCGCAATAAAAGTAATGTATAAATATAAAGCATAAATTTATAACTGAGCTAGGGGTGATTCCAAGTATTAAGAATACTAATCATTATTATATGATAACAATGTAATAACAATAGCTCACTAGAGGTCGAGAAACATACTCAGAATAGCTCCCCATAAAAAGGTAGTTTATTAGCTTCGGAGAGATATGATTAACAGAGTAGATAATTAACAACACAGCAGATACATTCACGAAGGGTCTGACTTGATCAGTCCTCATTAAACTGATCGAAGGGATGGGATTAAGATTTTATAATTGGCCATAAGTGCAAGTGGGAGATTGAAAGAGTTAGGGGTATAACCTAGGGGCAAGTAGATATATCAAACTCGATAATGTGTTTTCTTTTCATTATATACTTAACATAATGTGTTATATATTAGTTAATTAATTTAATTAAATGTATATTTAATTAAAAATCCATAAATGGTATGTTTAGTTACAATGCATTGTAACCATGGGTGATTTATCATAATAAAATTAACATGTCCTTTTAAATATTCCTAGTCAAGATGTATCGAGACCAGATATCGATACATTCGTTGAGATTAGAGTATGTAATGCTTTCCAAATGTTGGGTAGTGTATTTCTCATGGCTGTTAGAGACACCAAAGGGTTACGTACTGATAAATATTGGATAACTATGAAATGACTCACTCGATTGTTTTCAGTTGGTTAATATAATTAAGGTCAAAATAATAATATTGATGTGAAAAAATTACGCAGTTCTCTTGACTTGAGAATACCATTGATCTTCAAAATGGATGTCCGCTTTGATTGTAGTTAAATCATGGCATGGCGTTCATTAAACGGCTATAGTTGGGTCGAGTAGAAGCATTGGAAGTGAAACACTATTCAAGAGAAGATTCGTCTCCTCAGTTAATGAGGTTAGTATCATGGGCAACTGAAGTCAAAGCCAAAGCCAAAGCCTTTGGCCAGAGTAGTTCAATTAATAATAATCGTTATTATTACCAAGGACTTTGTGTTTGACTATGGAGTTTAATATGGACGATATTGGAATTTTGACCATTACCAAATTCCATAAGTCCAAAGTAATATAGTTTTAATAAAGAGAATTAGTGTAAATAATTGTCACTACGGGTAACGCTTAAATAAAGTAAAATTAGATTTTATTGAAGCCAAGTAAGCAATAAATTTGGTCATAATGTCACAACAGTTGCTAATTGACGCGTGAACGTTAATATTCGAATTGTTTGATATTAATCGCTGCCGAATTTACACCCAAGAGTCACATAATCGAAACGTTGAATATTTTTATTACCATTCATTTTAATTAAATTATAATTGTTACAAATTAATTAGTATTTTTGAATAGTAATTATAAAATTATATTTGATATTTGTTGACTAATAGTAGAAGTGTGCATATAATAGTTATAAATACACTGATCGATATACGATATCGATACGTGTTTAAATTGGATTTAAATGTGTTATTTATTAATCAAGCTTGAAGTGATTTTAAAGCCCGTAATAGGAATCTACTGAGTGGAGCTGTGAGGGCATAGGGAAGCTGGCCATATGATGGCTAAGGATGGGTTGAATTTTGAATTCAAAGAGACAAATAGGTAAGAGAGAAAAGTGGACCTAGATCCTCCTTTTTCTCCTTAGATCTCCACTATATATTCATCTCTAACCCCTCATTTTATTTTCTACTCTCTTCCTCCATTTTCTACAGCCATGGCCGACCACTCCCTTCCCTTCTCAAAATTTTCGTGCCTAAAACATTAAACCAAATAAGATTCAAACACCGGTGGTAGCTGCATTCAGTCTAGTAGCGTTTTCTGGATTTTGAAATCGTTTAAATGAGTTGTGATTTTACATTCAAGGTGTACTAACTGGACATTAGGTGAAAGGTAAAATTCTCTTTTTACAATGATATATTAATGTATATATGTGTTTAGATAGCAGTTGAATATATCATGAACCTTTATATATTAATGTATATATGTGTTTAGATAGCATTTGAATATATCATAAACCTGTATAACATTGTGTTGTCTTCATTAGATGGATTGTATATATGTGTATACATAAACAATTACATAAGTATAATCAATCATATTACTCACGGCCATTATTATTTTTTTCAAAAACATTAATAATAAATGATTTATAGAAAAATGATTTAAAATAAACGTTGTTAAGTAAAATATGTTTTACACCAATATATACATTTATATTTTCATAAAAATAATTTTTTTATATATATAATATTTTATTTCGAATATAATATAGTATATTATATAAATTAATTGTTATATCTAAATATCTGTACATTATAAATTATATAAAATGTGTTTATACAATATTTAACATAATACATACACATATTGTTTTTGGAATAAAATAAAAGAAATTGATTTTTTTATAGATTTCCATATGGGAATCAAATATAAAAAATTTGATAAAAACAAAGTAAAGCAGAAAAAGGTTTTTTTAGCCGAAAAACATGTACATTTATACATATATTAATTTGCACAAAATACATTTATAAGTATACATTTTACATATATATAGTATTTCTAAATATTATTTAAATATATATAATACATACATACATATATATATATATATTTAAAAAATGATTTTTAAATTATAAATATGTATTTACACAAAATTAATATATTAGTTTTAATTTTAAAATACTAGATATTTCATTTTGTAGATCTAGATCTAAATTTTAAATTGTAAATCTAATAATTGAATTTGAAAATTTTAAATTCTTTATATTAAATTTATAGTTACTTTATATATATATATATATTATATATATATATATTGACAACACACATGTATAAAGTGGGGCTAACATGTCCCTTATGTTGTATATTCCAACATCTACATATCGCATGTCAAACCATATACACAACTATGTGTATACGATACACATATTATATTATTTAATATAAACTATAAAAATAAAACATTATTTATCAATTAAATAAAATGTAGATTTTATATAAAACAATATATAGAAAAGTTCTAAATAAATTTAGACTTCATAGGCCCAATAAAGATCCAAATAGGTAAAAAAATTAAAATTTACCTAACTACCCCACTACGTGCTAGCCCAATTCCAACATAAATAATATAATGTTCTAGAAAATTTTTATATGGTATAAAATAAGCATTTTGATTTAAAATGATTTAAAAATATTTTTATAATTAAATTTATGCGGATTTAATTTTTTAAAGTATATTTTATTTAAAATCATTTAAACCAAAAAAATAAAATGTATATTTACCTTGCCATGAGCAACAACAATTATGTATTTAAAAAAATTAATATATATATATATATATTAATGAACCAGTTATATGTTTATATATATTATATATCAATGTACATATGTAAATTTGAACAACAAATTATAATATATGATAAAGGTTTTTAATTATTTTACAAATTAATATTTAAAATAATTTTGAAATTGAATTATACTATACACACACAAATATATTTCATAAATGATTTATAAAAATAATTAATAATCAATACTTTATAATAAATATATAATTAGATATAGACACACATACACACACACACATTTATACAATAATTGATCATAAATATGTATTTTTGGACAATACATTAGTATACACGAGGGCTAACATCTCTGCTACAGTGTAAATCCCAATGCCTATATACGGACATATAAAACCATATATGCGTTATCCTATTGCATGTGCATGCACATACATATGTGTATATGATATACATATATGAAATATAATACAAGTCATATAAAATAAATTTCATTTATAAAATTCAAATAAAATATTGATTTTATTTAAAATAAAATTTAGAAAAGTTCTAAATGAATTAGACTACATAGGCCCATTAAAGATTTAATAATGGAAAAAATTTGAACTTTATCCAATTCCTCCGGTATGGGCTAGCCTAGTTTCAACAATGGTATCGGAGCCCAATAGCCTATGCGATCAAAATCAAACATGTTTGGGTTAACTAATTAAGCCTACAACCCAGATGGTAGGGTGTCTAGAAAGTATTGTCAAATGATTGGGTTTGGGTGGTCAAGTACTCTCCACTGCCGATTTACCGGCTTGGCCCGAATAGATATGTGAGCCCAAAGGTTGCCCCTAATAGAAAATGCCAAATTTAAATTGGGCCTTGGGCTAATTTTCAAAATTAATTTTGAAATTATATTTACTAATAAGATTAATAAAAGAATAAAATTAATTAAATGGTATACATATATGCATGTATAATATATTGTGATATATGTTATGTTGTCTTTAAATGTTTAAGGCAATAAAAGTGTACATGTATGCATATATAAAATAATATTTCGAAACTAATAAAATTTAATTAAAATAGTTTAATTAAATAAATTATTTAGAAGTCAATTAATATATTAAAATATATGTATGTATGTATGTATGTATGTATGTATGTATGTATGTATGTATTTTTCACTATAAAGGTTATAGGATACATAAATATTCAATATAATATGTTAAGATATAATAATAAACAATTAATTAAAAATTAATTGCATAAGATTTAATTAATATAATGTTATACTATATGAGCTAATTTAAATAAAAATGTTATATAATAATAAAACTTATATAATGAATGTATAAACTAAAGGTGGAACATTAAGAAACCCTAAATAGACTAAAGGAGTCGATATCACTCAATAATATATTAAAGATTATGAATCTTCAATATAAAGTTTTCCTATACCATATATATATATATATATTAATAAATTACTTGCATACTCATTAGGTATTGAGCAAACTCAAGCTAGGGATGTTATATATAGTATTATTAATATATTGAATAGAAGAGGAAAGATAATTATATGTATTTGTTGAGCAAACTCAAGGTACATATACTATATTTAGGCCATCGCAATGCGGTAGGTAGAGTGAATAATTTCATTTCGATTTGTTGAGCAAACTCAAGGTCGAAGTGAAATTAGGACAAGGTACCACGGGTTAGAAGTTGTATATGATACAACTGATAAGGAGTTATTTATCATCCTTGGAGCTATGACTTGTTAAGCAATTTTAATGTCAGAATTCCAAGACGGACGAGTCCTGACACCTACTATTAAAGTTGAAAGACTTCTATGTTTTGACTTAGGGTTTGGCGAAACATAAAGACTAGTGGGAGCTTATTAGTAAAATGAAACATAAAGTTTAACCATACTAATATTATTAAAACATCTACTATGATATTGTCCTGGTAATCTACCAATTAAAAGTTGTAGAAAATGTCAACTCCAAAAACTGTTTTTTGAAAGTGAAAATTTTACCACACCTAACTGTATCGATTGGCTAGAGCGATCAAGATAGCATTGACTTACGAGAGTCTTTGGTCAACTATTACATTCGAACCTAAAGAACAACACACTGATGGTGCAGACCCTAAAATTAGACTTGCTTATGAGAAATGGGATTCAGACCTAGAGATCGCGTAAGTTTTCATGTTGTCTACGTTAGACGGGCCATTATAGAGGCAGCACGAAAACATGTCTGTCCATGAGATATTTGATAGTCTTAAGGCCCTGTTAGTGAACAATCACATTCCACATGGTATGAGCTTTTAAAGAAGTTGATCGATACTAAAATGACTAATGGACTAAAGGTGGACGGTTACTAATAATGAAGGGCTATATTGATAGGCTTTCATAATTGGAGTACAGATAAACAATGAATTACAAGTTGATTTGATTCTTGGTTCTCTTACACCTCAGTATTAATCATTCATACCGAATTATAATATGAACTAGTTGAATGTGAATCTTGTGGGGCTCCTCAATATGTTGAGGTCGGCTCAGTCTACATCTAAGGATTAAGGGATTGTGCTTGCTATAAATAGTGGTGCATCATCTTCAAAAGGTTCGAAGAAGCCAAAAAGAGAAGGTAAGAAGAATAAGAAAAGTAAGAAGACCGATGATAAGGGTGAATGTCACCATTTCCATAAGAAAGGTTACTGGAAAAGGAACTGTCCTGATTACCTAAAAGTTGTTAGAAAAAGAAAGCAGAGCGGTTCTGCAGCTCCATCTGGTACATTTGTGATTCAAAATTATTTTGTACTCGATATAATATCTTGAGTTTTAGATACTAGATCTGGAACTCATATATGTAATTCGTTACAAGGGCTAAGGAACTGACGCTGCATGGAAAAAGGAGAGATGATGCTCCAAGTTGCTGATTGATCTGTCATAGATGCAATGGCAATAGGAGATTATTATTTATGTCTTCCTAGTGAAGTTGTATTGATATTAAATAATTGATGTTTCGTAAAAAAATTATTATGGAATTGTGTCTGTTTCTAGATTGTTTAAGATTGGATATATACATATATATATGTATGTATATATATATATATGTATATATGTATATATATATGTCTATGTATATATGTATATATATATATATGTATATGTATATATGTATATATATATCATTGTGCGAATAATGTTATGAACATTAGTCTGTTTCTAGATTGTCTAAGACTGGATATATATATATATATATATATGTATATGTATATGTATATGTATATATGTATATATATATGTATATGTATATATATATATGTATACGTATATATATGTGTATATGTATATATATCATGTATATGTATATGTATATGTATATATGTATATGTATATATATATATATGTATATGTATATATATGTATATATGTATATATATCATTGTGCGAATAATGTTATGAACATTAGTTTGAATGGAAATAAAGTCTGCGATGGGGTTCTTCAAAATGGCATTTATGTGATCAATACTAATTATGTGTGTTCTGTGAATAATTCTTCTAATAATATAAATGATAGTTATCTTTGGCATTGTAGGTTAGGTCATATTAGTGAGAAACGACTACACAAACTGAAAACCAAAGGTTTTCTCCAATTATTTGATTCTGAATCTTTTGACACGTGTAAGTTGTGTCTAAAAGGGAAAAGGACCAAACACCCCTTGTAGTGGGAGCAATGAAAGAGTTGATGAACTCTTAAGGTTAGTACATAGAGATGTATGTGGCTCGATGCCTATAATCACCAAGGACAATAGTTCTTACTTTGTTACCTTCACTGATGGTTTCTCGAGACTAGGATATGTGTATCTTATAAAGAATAAATCTGATGTCTATGAGAAATTAGTTGAGTATAAAAATGTGGTAGAAAGCCAAATGGACCGTAAGATTAAGATTCTTCAATCTGGTCGAGGAGGTGGGTATATTGGATAAGAATTCCGATAGTACTTCAAAGATAATAAGATTATCTCTTAGATTACTCCAACTTATATTCCGCAATACAACAGTGTGTCGGAGCAAAGGAACAAAAATTAGATATGGTTCGTTCTATTATTAGTAAAGCTGAGTTACCTTTGTCCTATTAGGGATATGCTCTGGAAACCATATGTTGAACTTATTGCCCACTAAATCTATGCTAAAATACTATATGAGATGTGGTATGGTAAGAAACCCCAACTCAAGTATTTGAAGGTGTGCGGTTATACGACATACATTAAGAACGTTGGTATGAATTAACTAGAGGCAAGATCAATACTGTGTAAATTTATAGGATATCCCAAAAACTAAATAGGATATATTCTACAATACTGAGGAACAAAAGGTTATTATTTCTCCGCATAGTGTATTTTTATAAAAGAAATTTTTATCAAAGAAATTATCAAAAGTTGTAGACTTGGATGAGATCCAAGAAGTTAACTCTAAGGCCGAACCAATGGGAGAACCAAGTTCACCCATATACGAAAGTGCACAACCTATTAGAAAGTCTAGTATGGAATATCGCGCACAAGAGAGATACTACGGTTTTCTAGTGGATGAAGAGACGGTGAACTGTGTCTTAGATGATGACACTCCTCTATCTTTCCAACAAGCACTACAGAGTGAAGATTATATAGTCCGTCTTGGACTAATGAAATCCGAGATGGATTCCATGTATAAAAACAAAGCATATACTTTTGTCGGACGTACACAAAGGGATAAACCCCATCAGCTACAAATGGATTTTTAATAAAAAGCTAAATGCAGATGGGGAAGTAGAGACTTATAAGGTTGGGCTATTTGTGAAAGGATCTCGTCAAATTTAAGGTGTTGATTATAACGAGTCCTTTTTGTCCACAGCCATGCTTAAGACAATTCCGATTATGCTAGTCGTTGCTTCATTCTATGACCATGAAATATAGCAAATGGATGTAAAGACAACATTTCTAAATGGTGATTTAGAAGAAACTGTTTATATATAGCATCCCGAGGGTTTTGTGGTCAGTGGGAGTGAGGGCAAGACTTGCAAGTTGTTAAAGTCCATTTATGAACTTAAACAAACTTCAAAAAGTTGAAATAAGTGTTTCGATAAGGTAATCAAATAGTTTGGTTTCTATCAGAAAATAGAGGAAGCATAAGTATACAGAAAAGAATAGGGCAAGGCTATCGTATTCCTAGTGCTATATGTCGATGATCATCTGTTGATTGGCAATGGCGTTTCGTTATTGCAAAGAATGAAGGTTGGCTTTCCAATAACGTCTCCCTGAAAGATTTGGAAGAAGCAGCTTATATAGTAGGTATAAAGATCTATAGAGATAGATCTAAGAAGTAGTTGGGATTGTCCCAATTCTTGTACATAGATACCATATTGAAGAGGTTCGGTATGGAAAATTCCATGAGTGGAAAGTTTCAACGAACTTTCTAAGAAGGATGCTCCTCGTACTGACGAGGAGAAAGAGCATTTGATAAGGTCCTCTATGCTTTAGCCATAGGATCCATAATGTATGCTATGCTATATACTAGACTGGATGTAGCTTGCACATTAGGATGCGTGAGTCGATACCAGTCTAATCCTGGAGAAAAACATTGGACGGCCACAAAATGTATACTAAATTATTTAAGAAATACTCGGGACTTATTCCTTATTTATGGAAATGGAGCCCTCCTTATGAAGGGGTATACAAACTCTAGCTTTCAAAGTGATATAGATGATAGTAAATTGGTCTTTGGTTATGTCTTTATGCGTAATGGTGGAGCCGTCAGTTGGAAAAGTTCCGAATAAGAGACGGTAGCTAATTCGATGATGAAGGCCAAGTATATTGCTCTTAATGAAATAGCTTAAGAGGCGGTATGGATGCACAGGTATTTGAGTCACAGCTCGGAGTGATTCTCAATACTGAGAATCCTATGGCATTGTTCTGGGATAACAATGTGGCGATTAATATCGCAAAGGAGCCTAGAGTACATAAGAAGTCACGACATATTCTTTAGAAGTTAACCTCATTAGAGAACTCATTGAGAAGAAAGAAGTCGTGATAAAAGGTAGATATAAAAGATAAAATAGCAAATCCATTCACTAAGAATCTTGCTCGATTGGCTCTCGAGAAGCTAATTTAAGGGATGGGATTGAGATTCCATAATTGGCCTAAGTGCAAGTGGGAGATTAATAGAGTTGGAGGTATGCCCTAGAGGCAATTCTGTAATTTATTGTAAATTAATTAACTCTACAATCAATTCTCGTTCATAATAAAGGTGTTTCTTTCTGCTATATATTTTTTATAATGTGTTATAAATAATTAAATGTTCAATTAAAATCTATTTAAAAGAAATCCATAAAATGGAGTATGTGTGATAGTAAATACAAATAGTTGTAATCATGAGTATTGTATCATAATTTATAATAACCACATCATTTTGAATATTCCTAGTCAAGATGTATCGAGACTAGATATCGATGCATCAGTTGAGACTAGAATATGTAATGCTCTCCAAATGTTGGGTAGTGTATTTCTCATGACAGTTAGGGGGACCAAGGGGTTACATACTAATAGTTATTGGATAACTATGGAATGACTCACTCGATAGTTTTCTAGTTGGTTAATATAACTAAGTTCAAACATAAAATATAGATGCGACTAATTTACATAGTTCCCTTAACTTAAGAATACTGTCGATCTTCAATATGAAAGCTCCACTTTGATTATAGTCAAATCATGGCATAGTGTCCGTTGAGTGACTATAGTTGGGTCGAGTGGAAGTATTTGAGGTGAACACATCAACAGAGGATTTGTCTCCTTAATTATATGAGGTTAGTATCATGGTTAATT
Source organism: Allium fistulosum (assembly GCA_030737815.1). Lineage (NCBI taxonomy): Eukaryota > Viridiplantae > Streptophyta > Magnoliopsida > Asparagales > Amaryllidaceae > Allium > Allium fistulosum. The sequence continues at coordinate 978,097,082 of CM060902.1, forward strand.
GAAGTCAACAGAAAGTCAAAATCTCTGGCCAGAGTAGTTCAGTTAGTAATAATTGTTATTATTGAATCAAGGAGTTTGTATTTGGACTATAGAGTAGAATATGGACGGTATTATAATTTTGACCATTACCAAATTCCATAAGTCCAAAGTGATATAGTTTTGACAAAAAGAATTGGTGTAAATAATTATCACTACTAGGTAATGCTTAAGGAAGTAAAAATGGATTTTACCGAAACTAAGTCAATAAATTTGGCCATAATGTCACACCACCTGCTAAGTGACATGTGAACATTTATTCGAATTGTTCAATATTATTCGCTGACCAAATTTACACCTAAGAGTCGCACAACAAAAACGATGAATTATCCTTTTACCACCCGATTTAATTAATTTGTGATTGTTATAAATTAATTAATATTTATGAAATATTAATTATAAAATTTTATTTGATGTATATTGAACAATATTAAGTAGTGTGTTTGTAATAGTTATAGTTATACGGATCGATATACGATACCATTACGTGTTTAAATAAGATTTAAAAATGCATTGAATATTTTTCGGATTTGGACTAGATTTGAGGCCCTTAGGGACATGCTTATTTTGGTTGAAAGGAGGGATGGTTTGGGCAGCCATATGATGGCAAAAAAAGAGGTGTTTGAATGGTTAAAAAAGTGGAATTGGTAAAAGAGAGATGTGAGGATATGATCCACTTTTCTCCCCATTTGACTTCCTATTTATATGCCACTTTTACACCATTTCATTGACACATTTTCCCTCCTCTTTCTCTAAGATTTCCAGCCAACAACCATCCTCCATAAACCCCAAAAATCCAAGTACAAAATTACACCAAAACTTTTCGATTAGATTGTTGGTGGTAAAGCAGTTCGGGAGCCAACGACTCTAGAACTAGGAATTCGATTCAAGGAGCCATTTCATCCTTTCAAAGTGTAATCTCTAGGCATTTGTGAGAGGTATGCTCTTAATTTATTAATATTCTAAATTGCTTAGTTAATCAATCGATCATATGTTAGCTAGATAGACCTTATTACGTACCGGTATATTACTGTATTATCGCATGTTGAAGGTTATATATATATATATGTATGTATGTATGTATGTATGTATATGTATATGTATATATATATACGCATAAAAAAATTGTTTGGATGTCATCTTGTTGATCAGGATGTAAAAAAAATTATTATTATATGATTTTATCAATTAAATTAAATTATAAAATATTAATTCATATGTGTGTTTAAAATTTTTAAATTTTTTGTATACATCTAAAAACCATTTGAAACTAAAAATTATTTATTTTATAAATATATAAATATTTTAAATTATTTTTTATTTAATATTAGTTAAGTAAACAAAATATAATTATAATACATTTATAAATAACATAATATTTAGGAATTTTATATATAATATAATGTAGGCATTTCGATTTTAGAAATGATTTTTAAATAGTTTTTATTATTAAATCCACATGGATTTAAATTTTAAAGTATATAGTATTTAGAAATCATTTAAACCGAAAAAAATTAAATAAAATATATTTACCTAGCCATAAGTAGCAGTAAATATGTATTTTAAAGTTGTGTATGTATGTTAGTTAAAGAACTAGTCATATGTTTATATATATATATATAATATAATACTGTGGAAATTAGCCACAAGGGCCTCTTTAGCAAGTGGAATTAGTTTCTAGGACACACAACTGAAATAATAACTTTTAAGGACAAAACGTAAAATAATTAGTTTCTAGGGCCTAAAAACCTATGAAATTATGTCCTTGAAAGTAATTGGACTGCTGACTTTGTCCTTGAAAGTAATTATTCTGCTGATTTTGGCCTTGAAAGTAATTTCTTTGAATGTGTGTCCTAGAAACTAATTGGACTGCAAAGTTTGTCCTTCTAGTGAAATGCCCATAATATATTTGTGAATATGTATAAATTAAAAAAAAAATATGATAAAGATTTTAAATTATTTTACAAATTAATATTTAAAATAATTTTGAAATTTAATTATATTATACACACACACAGACACACACACATATTTCATAAATGATTTATACAAATAATTTATAATCATATTTTATAATAAATATATAATTAAATTTATACATAAATACATACACACACACATATGTATATGTATATGTATATGTATATGTATATGTATATGTATATGTATATGTATATGTATATGTATATATATGTATATGTTTTTTTCTTTATATTGTAATTAATGCACCTATATGTATATTTAGACATTCCATTAGTATACACAAGGGGCTAACAAGTCCATTGTGGTGTAAATCCTAGCACCTAAACACGGGTATGTCATACCATGTACATGTTATACTGTTGCACGTGCACGCACAGAAGTGTGCATATGATACGCATGTATGAAATATAATACAAATTATATAAAATAAATTTCATTTATCAAATTCAAATAGAATATTGATTTTGTTTAAAAGAAAATTTGGAAAAGTTCAAAATGAATTAGACTACATAAGCTCACTAAAGATCCAATAATGGATTTTTTTTGTTTTGAAATTTACCCAATTCGTCTGATGCATGCTGGCCCAATTCCAACGTAAATATGTATGCATTTAACTATATATGCTAAGAAACAAACTGAAAGCATATGTGGTTTTAAAAGGAAGGAGATCAAGGGACAAACTCTTCTTAATTTACTCCTTTCTTTATTTCCATTTACTAGACTAGATCTAGCGATTCAAATGCCTCTTTGACTATTTTAAATAAGTAAATTTATATACATGTATATATTAAGTTCCAACCAGAAGTTTTTTTCTAAATCTAACAAAGTCAAAACTTTATATTTGAAATTTAGTATCAATAAAATCTAATTTTCATTTTCAAAAAAATTTATAAGATAACTTTCATTCATTCACTGCTACAACATTACCATTTATTAGATCCAAATCCAAAATTCAAATGCTTGTAGTTACAGCTTTTGTACATATTTGGTAAAATAACATTTTAAATGATGAATGATTTTAATACAATAAATTATAAACATTTGAATCATAACTACCATTTACTAATGTAACACCCCACCTCTATATCCATATTATCCAAGAGTATTACTAAGTAATGTTGTCGGATAATACCGAGAATGAGGCTATATTGAGCATACACGTGAATATTCCCTTATGCTAACACTGGTACATATTTCAAAACTGAATATAAAACTCACTTTTACGTACACAGTATCGGCATAAAGCAATAAACACATGCATCATCAGGATTGAACAATACACAATATACAATATATAACATACACAAAGTCAAACATGCATCGACAAGATATAATATAAAATATATAGATGTACGTGAGAGTACAAAACATCTCAAATAATATATAATGTATAATCAATATACGACACTGTATCAAATATACAATGAGTCTACATCACACTAATAATATACAATAATCCTATATATCAAGTGTCCGCTATGCCCAAAAACATAAGCTAGTCATATTGTCCCTCTAAAATGTCTAGGGTTGACCTAAGTATTATGTAAATAACATATAGGTCAAACTATGTCTAAGTCAATGGGTCAATATACATAAATGTACGATAAATAATGATATCACAAATAATATAAAGAGGTCAAAACACACGGCAACCAGCACAAATTTCCCAAATGAAATGTGATCAATCAAAGCAAACAAAAAATGTCCTTACCCATACATAAACCACATCTAATAAGAAATCATTGAATCAATGACAGATGGGTGAATCATCCATAACTCTAACCATCATCAAAGTACAGAAATCATCAAATATGAGATATCATCAAATATAGTTAGGCTAGCAAACAACAATGCCTAAGTATGTCTCTCAATCCCAAGTAATAGAATACCAAGATCAATATAAAATATAGGTCGTATATCTGAGAAATCATATATAATAAAAGATATGAGAATCCACTATACTATGGACACTTATGTAGATATAATCTTATATCATCATATATAAATAAATCATAATAAATCGTGATGGGTGAGTGGCTATACGGCAGACATGAAGTCCCAAGTAGAGTCATATATACATCTAATGTAAGTTGCCTAACTTTTATCTATACTTTGGTGAGGTATATCAGTAGCATAGGCAATCTACCACTCAATTAGAACCAGAAGGGAGATTGACAGCACATACCTGCTCGAGGTTACACACATCGGTCACCTAACCGACTCTATAGTCTTTGGTTAACTCGATGGTCACCATGAAAAATATCCACTGGTTTCTTACCTACGCGAAGCAGTCGCTCATGACCCTACACTAGCCCATATAAGTAATAGATTGCTGACCTAAGTGACACATGAGCTATAGGACACCTACCCTTTTGGATCACCTAACCCAATAAACACACACTCTCTCTCAAGGTGTCATGGATCTAGGGCGCAACCCTACGATCAGGTTGTTAGGGTGGATACTAGCCATCTGGTCCTCTCCCACTAATAATCTAGGAGTACATCATGATAGTGGAACATAGTACTAATAAATATAGGAATAAAGCCTACTCTCCACTTATGAGCATACGGGTGCCTGCCTTAGCTCAGGTTATGAGCTTACGGGTGCATGCCCTAGCTCACCACTATGAGCATTACCTCGTGTAAGAACAATCTCATTATACTATTACCGTCACGTGAGTGCCGTCTACTTTCAATTAATAATTGAATAAATATCACAACAACATCCTATACCACTACGTGATACTAAAACATTTATTTATTGCTCATAACTACACTCAATCCCCATAATATTCCATATAATGAGTCCAAGGAATAACTAAAGAAATATTACCGAAAGTGCCATACCAGATTATTATAACTTCGTTTATTCAAATTCCTCGTCACATAGAACTAAATATCATGAAATCAAATAGAAGCATGTCATCACAGTATCATATCAAAGATACTAATTATATAAATATCAATGGTGAATCATTCATAACTTTGGAATTAGTATAGTAGACATGAGAAATCAGAGTAACATAAATAAATTCCACTGATCAAATATATATAATCATATTCTTATTTGAACTTATTAATTCTATAGTATACTTAAACACTTATAAAATATCATCCAAAAAATATTTATTATTTTTCAGAAATTATATAAGACTTATAAATAATTTTAAAGTCCAATAACCCATTTTTGATAAATAATAATAATATCTTTAAATATATAAATTGCTAAATTACTAATAAAACTTCTCTTTATAAAACATATATTTTCTTCATGCTAATTATCAAAATATATTTCAACGGAAATTTTTTGTTTTTTTGTTTTTATTTATTTTTAAAAGAAATCTGGCAACCGATGGTACCACCGGTCGATCGCTAACGGTCGACCGGGGCAGTCGACCAGTTGCCCTAATGGCTGTGCACTTTTTGAGCAAATATCTTATCATTTTCTCCATCTCCTCTCCTCCTCTACTAATTCCTCCTCCAGCTCAAATTACATACAATTCTATTCGTCCGTACAATTAATCCACACACAAATATATATAGAATTATATGATTTGAACATAGTTATGTGAATATGACACTCACTTGTAGGCTTAGTTGCTTTCTTCCTATGCGTGAAGCATGGATAATTTGCAAACTTCTTCATATATAGGAGTGTAATGATGTATAGAGACACCCATACTTTGATTTAAGAATTTATGGTAATTGATTTGGTTTTTAATTTGATTATGGAATAAAGGAGGGTTTCCTGTTTTTACTTTTAAGGAAGTAGGATAGAGATTGATCAAGAAGAATAGGCGTAAATAATACTTTCAGCCAAAAAGAAATGTCTCGAATTAGAAAGTCTAGATATTGGGATGTTAGAGTTTAGGCTTGAGTTAAATGGGCTCGAGCTTTATTTACTAAACAAGTGTATTATTATTACTACTACTGCTGCTAGTATTATTATTATATTATTCTCTTTTCATTTACAAACTATTTATTATTATTATTATTTCCATTCAATCCAAACCGCTATTAATTCTCTAATAAAAATTATATTTACATTACATAAGCAATTACACAACATTATTGAATTTTATAGAATTTGTTTCCCGCAAATGCTTTTTATTTTAATTATGTATTCAAAAGTATTCAATTTGGCCCATTTCAACAAAAATTCATTCATTAACCCAAATTAATTCCACTTCCCATTTTAAAATTATTTCTTACTCAAATCAATATTATTTATTCCAAATATAATTCTACAAAATATTATCACCATATTTTAACTTATTTTACTTTAATTACTACATGTACATTTTTTAAATCCATTTATTAAATCAACTTCCTAAATTATTCTCGTTTAATCCCTAATAATATATTTTAATTAATTAAATTACCATTGATAATTTTTAATTTTTTATCTTTGAATGCTAGCTTGTTACAATCAGGCTATTTGAAATCTTTAATCATATATGTTAAGCTTCAACTCAACCATGGATATAGAACCAAAATATTTTGTAAATAACGTATTACGTATTAGTTTTGAAATTCAAAATAAAATGATGATATAAGATTTTAAAATATATTTTTAATGGCTTTTAAAGTACAAAATTACACACATACACACACACATATGTACGTATATGAGTCCAAATACAATTTATTTTGTTTTTAATCAAAGACCTATAATTCAGTACACCTAATGAGTAAAACACATCAATTTAATCATAGATAAATGGGCGAGACAACATATGCGAAAATGGAATTGTTCTATAAATTAACCAACAAACAATATATGTGAATTAAAATATAAACAAGAGATATACCTTGAAGATGCCGCTATTAATCACAAATTGAATGGTAGATCATCCTATATACAAGATGAAAAATTCTTGCCCTTTGTAACACCTTGATTTGAGATTTCTCCTCAAAACTCAAGTGGATCGCATCCAGCTTTGGAAAAGAGGGATAAACCACTTATTTTATTTTATATTTGATGTTCGCATTTAGTGTTAGGGTTGATAAAATTTTGGAAATATTGATTTGATTTTTAGCCATGGAAAGTTAATAGAAGAGAAGAGAGCAGTGAATAAAAAAAGAATGTTTGTAGGAAATGAATTAGTGGATTTTTTTAATTGAAAGAATGAAATCTTTCCCATTCTTTTAATTAAAACTTCCCTAATCAATTCCTTTAATTTTCCCTCTTTCTTCCCATTCCAATCTATGGTATGGTTGAAATTACTTGCCAATAAATGGTTCAAAATTTTCATAAATCCCTTTATGTAATTATCTTTTATTTAAACTTGTTTAAGAATACATAGATATTGTATATCGATGCGTGTAAATATAAATTTTATATATAAATTCAAATTATTCCAAATAACTCCCAAACTTCAAATAAATTAAATAATAATTAATATTTCTAAAATATTAATTAATTTAATTAACTTAGAACATTTTAAAATTAATTAAATCGTGTGGTTTTACGGAGAATTCACAAATACGGTTGTGTAAATAAGAGGTGCGAATTCAATCGGCAATTAATATTGAAAAATTCAAATATTAACGTTCATACGTCACCTTAGCTAGTAGGGTGATAGTTTGGTCAAATTCATCGCTTGCGGACCTTTTAAGTGAAAATCAAATTTCACACTTTCTAAAGCGATACCTTATAGCAATGATTATTTATATCAGTTCACTTTATCAATATTATATCACATTAGGACTTATGGAATTTAGTTTCGATCAAAGTTCCAATATCGTCCGCATTCAACTTGGTTAGTTCATAAACAAAGTCCTTAGATTAATAGCAACATTTATTGTTAACCACACTACTCTGGTAAGAGATTTTGTCTTTGAATTGACCACAGTTGACCGTGATACTAACCTCTTATAACTTAGGAGATGAATCATCTATTAAATAGTGTTTCACTTCCAATGCTTCAACTCAGACCCAACTATATTCGTTCAATGGACATCATACCATGATTTAGCTATAATCAAAGTGGAGTATCCACATTGAAGTTCCACGGTATTCTCAAGTCGAGAGAACTGTGTAACATCGTCAGTTTGAGATTCTCTGTTTAGCCTTGATTATGTAGCTAATAGAAAACTCTCGAGTGAGTCATTCCATATTTATCTAATAAATATCGGTACATAACCCCTTGGTGCCCCCAACAGCCATGAGAATACACTGTCTAACAGAGAGAGTTACGTACTTTGTCTCAACGAATGAATTGATATCCTTTCTCAAAACATCTTGACCGGGAATATTTAAAACAATATGTTATTTTCAATATAATAAAATTCTCATGATTATAACATATCGGAATTACTATCGCATAACATATCATTTAAAGACTTTCTATTTATATATTTTAAACTAGTTACTTAATTTATTTATATCATTATATAACATGTATATAATAGAAAGAAAAACACCTTTTATTTTGAACATGATTGGTCATTGGGTTAGAGATATGTAACTAATTACATAATTTCCCCTACGACATACCCCTAACTCTATCAGGTAGAAATGTTGAATAGTTTGATTTTCAATCAAAATGCAGAGGAAGCATGTGTCTATAAGAAAGAATCGCTAAAAAAGGCGAATAGATATTTCTAGACTGTAAGTAAACGACATATTGTTGATTGTTAATGATGTACTTATGTTAAAATCAGAAATAGTTTAGTTGTTTAATATTCAATATTGGATTTATAAATTATATCATTTATATTAACTATAGAGGATATTGGGAATGTCCCAAACGATATGCAAGGACACCTTATTAAAATGTTTAATAAGAAACATGTAAGATGGATTCTTTATGCTTCAGCAGTAGGAATTATCGTATATGTTGTAATGCCTACAATATCGTAATTTTCTTACGTATTTGATACATGAAGAAAATATCAAATCCAAATTAAGATCACTAAATGGTAGTTTAGAGCATTCTCAAGTATTTACGAAGTACTTGAGAATTGTTTATAAACAACGAACTCCTTATGAAGGAGGTACGAGCTCAAACTTCATGAGTGATATTGAGTATAATACGTCAATATTAAATTCATCTTCAAATCTTCATTAAGAAGATTTAAGTTAGAAGTGTTTCAAGTGAAATATTGTGGCCGATTCAATGAAAAGGCTAAGTACATCGCCTTAAATAGTGCCAAAATAAAAGCAATGTGTATAAATATAATGCACAAATTTATAATTGAGCTAGGGATGATTTCAAGTATTAAGAATACTACATCGTTTTTATATGATAATAATGTAATAATAAAAGCTCACTTGAAGTTGAGAAACATACTCTGATTAGCTCCATGTGATAAAGGTAGTTTATCAATATCAGAGAGAGCTGATTGACAAAGTGGATAATTAGAACAACATGGCAGATCCATGCAAGAATGGTCTAACTTGATCGGTTCTTATAATTGGGCCCAAGTGCAAGTGGGAGATCGATATAGTTAGGGGTATGCCAGGGGCAATTATGTAATTTTTTATATATGTCTAACTCGACCAATCTTGTTCCAAATAAAAGGTGTTTTCTTTCAATGATATGCTTGATATAATATGTTATATAATTAATTTAATTAAAAGTATATTTAATAGAAAATATAAAAATGGTATGTTTTGTGATAGTAGTTACAAAGTGTTATAACCATGAGTAATTTATCACAATGATATTAAACATACCATTTTAAATATTCCTAGTCAAGATATATCGATATTGGATATTGGTACATTCGTTGAGACTAGAGTACGTAACGCTCTCCAAACGTTGGATAGTGTATCACTCATGACTGCTGAGGGCACCAAGGTTTTACTTACTTATAGTTATTGGATAACTATGGAATGACTCACTTGTTAGTTTTCTATTGGTTAATATAACTAAGGTCAAACAAAAAAGTATCAATGTGATAAAATTGCACAATTCTCTTGACTTGAGAATACCGTTGATCTTCAATGTGAAGCTTAACTTGATTATAGTTAAATCATGGCACGAAGCCCATTGAATGATTATAGTTAGGTCAAGTGGAGGCATTGGAAGTGAAACACTATTCAAGAGAGGATTCGTCTCCTCGGTTATATGAGGTTAGTATTATGGTCAACTATAGTCAACTCAAAGTTAAATTCTATGGTCATAATAGTTCGATTAATAATAATTGTTATTATTGGATTAATAAGTTTGTGTTTGGACTATAGAGTTTAATATGGACGATATGGAATTTTGACCATTACCAAATTCCATAAGTCCAAAGTGATATAGTTTTGACAAAAAGAATCAGTGTAAATAATTGTCACGACCAAAATTTTCGACTTTCGAAAATTCGACATCGATACTCACTTTATCGACTGCCGAGAAATCGAACGCCGGAAACTTCAAAAGTGAGGGTTTTAGAAAGAAGAAAAAGGCAGAAGAAGAGAACAGAAGAAGAAAGAAGAAGAACAGTACAAGAGCAGAAACAGAAACAGAAAACAATATCAGAATCTCACATATCGCAGCGGAACAATATACAATAGATAAATCAATAATCTTTTAAACAAAGAATTTTATCAGTTTATACATACATCACATCATATCATCAGAGTCAATAAACAACAATGGACAGTTATATAAACTTGTCCTCATACAGAATACACAGCGGAATAAAATAATATCAGATACAAATACTACGTCTCGAACTCCAGCTTATCTCCAAGCTCCAGAATATCCAGAATATCCTGAAAATATAACTCTAGGCTGCCCGTGTGGAAATTGGTGGGCACCCAGAGTTTAGAAGGGAACAATAAACTCCGAGTCAGTCATGGTGACTGGTGTGAGATCGTAAAACAGTTATTCTTTAAAATAAACAACAGTAAATTTCAAAGTCAATTCGAAATGCTTTTGGAAAATGAAACTACCATAAGACCTCCCACCACACACACAATGCAAACGCAGAATTGGAGGAGATTTCTTCTTATGATAGTCAAAGATGCTTACTACGCAAAATCAAATCATTTTGATATTATTATTAGTGCATAGTGTAGAAATCATTTCGAAAGTATAATATTAATCTTAGCCAGCATAGGCATTCCGCACTTATGCCTACTATAGCTACCATCCAAACAGTGGTGACCACCATAAGTGAATGATAGGTTCTACAACTAAAACCGTACAAGATCGTATTGTTTCTTTGGATTTCCAACAAATGGTCAGGCTAAGGAACTTCCTATCCACGATGGGTACGTCCCTGGAATAGACGACCCGAGAACCTAACCGGATCTCTGCCAACACAAGGCCGGGTTACCTCTGCAAAAATAGGTAACTACTGACACGCGTATGCCATCCCCCGATCGTCACCGATCTTCCCGAGGATCCCCGATTTCCAACAAACCACATAGAAAAATAATGCAGTAACCACAGAGGTTAAGTATCTGGGCTCCATACCATGATACCACCTTTATCCAGAAGGAATGACATACACTAAGGGGCGCTACTCCCTAGAACCTTGCCGCATTCGTCCTGTTTCGACCATTTCCGGGGTGTGAGGCTCGACGAAGTCTCGTCCACAAAGCTACGCTTTCTACAAAAAGCCCTGCTTCGGGTCAAACAAAATGATCAACCTATGATCACAAAGATATAAGATCAAACAAATGATCATATCACAAATGATCAAACACTGATCATTTCACAGCAACACTCAGTATGCCACGTTACCAAATTGGGATATATCGCTGATAAATTTCAACTACATAACCTCTGAGCTCGTACGTCTCAGAGAAGGGTGTTAAGCTAAGAGAATAAATTCTCCGCCACCAACAGAAATGTATTTGAAAGAAATCAGCTTTATATCTCAAATTTGTAACGTCAGACACACAATCCATATAAGTCTGTTCCGGGATCGAACAGAACCGAAGGCACTTCTCACGAAGCCCTTGCATTTCCGGATAATTTTCAATCACGTCAGGACTTCCCGTCACTAAGGGTGATAAAACCTCTAAATCGAAGATCAGTCGATGTAGAGTAACTCGACGGTAATCCTTCCGTTTTCAAAAATATCCGGTCTTCAACACCGGTCTTCAAATGCGATTCATAACGACGTATCACATATTCGGAATGGGTTATACGACCCCATGGTCCTTTCCCGGCTAACCCGAATAGTGAGCGATTTTTCAAAAATAAGTGTGGCATTCAAATTCATCCAATTCACAACAAATACCTATCTAAAGGTAATTATTGATAGTGGGTTATTTAACTATCAATAAAGATGCGCAACATCATCAGATTCCAAATAATTTTCCAAATTATTTCATCTTCCAAAATATCTTTACTAGATATAAAATTTCCACACTTTAAAAATAAATCAACGTTTATTTTTAAAACAAATTCCCATTCCATTTATAAATTCCATAGTGAATTTATATCTTCAAAATATCTACTGATATACGATTCTCAAATCGATTTCAAATATTCAATTTCATTTTATCTTTGAGAAGATAAAATCTCAAAACGTTCATTTCATTTTGGAAATGCATTTCCCTATTTATTTAATAGGTATTTCACAAACCCTTTATTTTCAACACTTGGAAAATATTCGATATACTTAAATCAAATTAAGTATATGTTTCATTCTTTAAGGGAATCTATTTTCTATAACAACATCAATTTGAGTCAAAACGAATGTTACGTAAAACATCGTTACGACGACTCGAAAATCACTAGTATAGGGATTCGAAGTTAAAAATAGATATGTAAATCCCAATACTAGATAAAAACATTTCCTTTCGGAAATCATTTACTATAACAACAGTGTTATAGTCCACCATTTCCTTAAATTTCTCGAAAACGTCTATTTCAACAAGAACTGCGGAAATCTCTGCTTTCGATTTAAAATACATTTTAAAACATCTTTAAAATGTTTAACTTCATTTTTAATATCACTTCTTCAAAAATGAATCCATTTTATTCAATAATATATTCACGGTCCGGAGTTGTGAATATACCTTTTCTTTAAAAATCTTCTATAAATAAATTTATCCAATTTGATCTATTTCGAATTTATAAACACGGTTATAAATTCTATTTCTATTTATAAAAACTTCAGTTTATAAATCTTCTTTATTTACCAATTCAATTCACAATTCAATTTATATACCACAATCCATATTATAAGTTAAATACTTATAATTTCATTTATTTACAAAGATCATTCTTTTAAAACTTTACAACTGTAAAATTTACCCTTTTATAAACCCATTTTAACGTCATTTCCAAATACTACATCAATTACCGATTGATTTCCAAAATTTTATCATTTCTAAAAAATTTTCCTTATTCTTTCCAATTTATTCAATATTCTATTTTTAAAAGAATTCTTCAATTTGAAATCATTCTTTTCATTGATTTCCCAAGTTACTTCAATTTACCAATTTAAATTTCTAATTGGATTTCCAACTTATCTCTTTTTAAATAATTTCCTTTTTAAGAAAATAATTTCAATTGCTTCTTTCAATCTATTTAAAAATCCAAATTACTCAATTTAAAATCACTATTATACGAAACTCATTTATTTAACATTTTCACTCGATTCTGGAATTAATTCAATGAGATTTTACAAATTAACTTTTCATACTTTAAAAATTCCTTTCTTCAAAATTTCCTCAATTTCTAAAATTAATTCACTTAAAAATTTCTATCTTGATTTCAAAAATTCAACTTCGTTTATCTTTGGAATCCAATGATGTCAAAACATCCATTCAGCTAAATTTTAGCTTTCAAACAATTTCCAGATATCAATATGATTAATAGCATCACTATAATCATTTTCAGATTTATATCACAATAGAAATAAATTCAATCAATGTGAGGGGTCCAGTTGGATCCCTCCAACCTGTTTCCCTGCATCCAAAGACGTTAGCACAATACCAATTCCGCTCCAGTACGGAATTATCGCGGTATATAGGTTTTTATAAATCCGCTTACTAACGGCGCAATAGGGTCTCATCCGCTATACGAGGCGGGAAAATCATCAATCCAATATATACATATGCCAATATGTATATACTGCTATATATATAGATATATCCTATCATATCTAATAGCACATTCACACAAATCAATCAGTCAATAAATAACTGCAAAATTAAATTTTCCTTCGAGTGAGAAAATCTCACCTTAGCATTTTATTTTTTTGCAATCCATTTTCCATCCAGTTGTTTTTCACGATCTTTTGACCTAGTATAAATATTTACACCATTTATTAATATTTGAATCAACTGAATAATTAATTTCCGTTTAATAGTCGAATTAACTGATAGTTTTATTTAAACCAATTCTCCTTTAAATAAATTTATTGTTTAAAAATCTACTATTTAGTTTAACTTATAAAACTTTCATTTTAAAAATACCCTTTACTGACTAAAATAAATTTAATAAGTAAATTTAATTATCCATCCACTAACATCATTTTTTTAAAGCAAACTAAAACTTTTATACTTATAATAAATTTTTTTTTTTCTGAAACTGTTTATAAAACGATCTATATTTTAAAACTAAATTTTCCTTTAAACTTCACTGCATTTTATTTTATAAAAATTTCATTTCATCATTTTTATTTCTTTTCCATTTGTTTTCTTTCTGTAATCTATAATATAAAAATCTGCATATATACTTTTCTTTTTATAACAAAAATCATCATTGTTATATACACATGAATTTAAATTTCAATTTTTATCCAAAAGCAAAATAAAATTTATTACCTTACTGAAAATCGAAACCCAGACTCACGGAAAAAATCTGACGCCGCCAGAATTGCTTTGCTAGATTCGCGACTTCTCCAGAGAACCCCAATCTACTTCACCTTTGACAGCGACGACGAACGCCCATGCCAGAACTTCGCCCTTACATGCTTGCACACGCGAGTCATCACGGCCCCAAAGCTCGAAACCCCACTGCCTCCGGTCGAACGCGACATCGTCAGATTCCCAGTCGCGAGCCTCACCGCGAACGCCTCCAGATTTTCTTCACGCGAACCCCCTTTACCTCGAGACTGCCTCGCACCATGATCGAGATCCACTCGAGCCACTAATCGATCGCGACACTGCCCCTGACCTCGATTCCACGAACTGCCGCCTTGCTCGAAATTGAGCTCGAACGAGATTATCGAACTCGTGCCCTCCTTCCTATATGCGACTCGAACTTGAAAGGCTTCGGCTGATAAATTCGAATAGGAACGAAACAGTTTTTTCTTTGTTTTGATGAAGAGCTCGACCGGCTATTTGATTTGCGAACGAGATAGGGAGGGAAATGGACGCGGCCATTTTTATTTTTATTTTTTTGATTGAAGAAAGCCTTCGAAAATTTGAGGCTGCTGTCGATAGAAAGGAGGAGGGGAAAATCGAACGAAAAACCAAATCTAAGACCTTCATTCATTATCTTCTTCGGCCATTAATTTTTCCTTGAACGATATTTTTCTTCTGAAATGTTTTTCCGAAGAAACAGAGAAAGGTTGCGTGATTTAAACGAGGAAGGGGACAATAGATCAACGCGTTCAGATGTAGGGTGGCTTGAGTACGATCATAGGGTGGTTGTGATTTGATCTGTACAAAATTTTAAATCAATTTTCAATTTAATTCTCGACGCGTTTGCTTATCGTATGCTCACATAACCACTCCGACAATTACGAAATCTGAAATCCGGTAATAATACAATAATACGGACTCAATGGAACTGGTTTCGTCGAATTCCGAGACTGTTTGAAAATTGACTATTTTATAAATATCGGTTCGAGTGATTATTTTCAAAACTGAACAAAACAGTTCGAAATTAAATTCTGAAGCTTCTATCATCTTCAGAATTATCAATACGAATTTTAAAAGCTTTCGAAATATTTTTCTTCAGCTTAAAATTGTAGATTCAAATTTTTATTCAGCATTCAATCGATTAAATTTTAAAGTTAAATCGCAAATTGAATTTATATCGAGGATTCAAATTAAATCACCGTTCAAATATTTAAAATAAATTAAATATTCTCAATTTAATCTGGTCAAAATTCTGGGTCGTTACAAACTTCCCCCCTTAAAAGAATTTCGTCCTCGAAATTACAAGTTAGGAAAAAATGTCCTTAACTCGTCTGCTATTTTTCCAACATCTAATAGTTTTATCAAATTTTCAAAACAAATCTCTCTACTAGAGATTCGTTATTAATTCAACTAAATTCTATCTTCAATTATAAGTTTCAACAGCATTGTTTTTCTTCACAATTCAAATTCAAATTTAAACTTTCAAAATTTCTCAAAAATTTTCTAACACTCGAAATTTTCGAAAAATTTCGCCAGCGTCTCCTTTGCGCGGCTAATACGGCACGACTACAAAACGTCCCTACGGACTCTCAGATTTCAAAAAGAAAAAGAAAAAGCCAAGCGGCTAGACAAGAAATCATCAAAAACTCATATTGGAATTCAAATACGTACCTTTTGTCGAGCAATTCAAATTATCTGTGAAATAAATTTTCCAATCCCTTTATACACCTGTATATCCTACTAGCCATTATATCTAGTTACAGCATTCAATCATTTTGCAAATTCGATTACAAATTTTCAATATATACTTCTTATATCCTCTTTAAATTCGCTATTGAAGTTACATCCATTATCTTCAATTTTACATTTCAAATTTTATTTGAATTCAATTTCACATTTCAATTTCTCATTTGAGTTCAATTTACTTCTGAATATTAAATTCCATCAACTATCTTTATTCACAACTGCACTATCTTAAATTAGTTCCAATTACTAATTCATTCGTCTTCAATTTGAATTCCATTCCAATCAGATTTCAAATATTCTATAAGTTAACAACTTATTTACATCTTGATTTATACAATCATTTATACATTCACATTCACAATTCCATTTGAATTTTCAAAACAAAACTCAATTTTCCCAACAACTTTCATTTAAAATAATTTGGCAGCAATTTCCTCTTTTGGAAACCCGAAAATGAACACCAACGATGCCGCGGTCATCATCGAAGTTATTTTCCAGCGACCGAAAAGAGTTTAGAGCTTTTCATTTCTCCAAAATACTTTTCAAAACCTTTGAATTTCATTTTCAACCCCAAAAAGAATTTAAACTTTTCAAATCTCAAAATTCTCAGATTCTTTTCAAAACATTTCCAAAAACTTCTCTGGTATTTCGTTTTGAATTACAATTCACATTTATAATTTATATTCTTAAATTTCATTCGTATATGGATTTATTCCTCAACTTTGGAGTTATAATTCCAATTTCTCATTTAATTTCAATGATAATAGTTTAAATGTTATCATTTCTAGCAACCATGCAACCATATACTATAGTAATTCATAGAAAATCGTTTCTTTTCTATACAAAAATAGCTTTGGGTAAAATTATTTCATTTACCCTATTTAAAACAATATTGTGCCGAATTGTTCTATTCAAGTGTTTAGAGATCCCTATCAATGATCGTTAATTACTCGTATTGACCAGAATCCATATACCACTCAACAGATCAATCATCACAATATAAAACAATTTTATATTCAAATAACAAATACGCGCTCATATCTATTATTACACTCAACTCATTCTAGAGTACTACTGACTCTATCTCTAATGAGTAACACCCAACAGAGCAGGGTTGTCGCTTAACCATATGCTCTGATACCACTTTGTCACGACCAAAATTTTCGACTTTCGAAAATTCGACATCGATACTCACTTTATCGACTGCCGAGAAATCGAACGCCGGAAACTTCAAAAGTGAGGGTTTTAGAAAGAAGAAAAAGGCAGAAGAAGAGAACAGAAGAAGAAAGAAGAAGAACAGTACAAGAGCAGAAACAGAAACAGAAAACAATATCAGAATCTCACATATCGCAGCGGAACAATATACAATAGATAAATCAATAATCTTTTAAACAAAGAATTTTATCAGTTTATACATACATCACATCATATCATCAGAGTCAATAAACAACAATGGACAGTTATATAAACTTGTCCTCATACAGAATACACAGCGGAATAAAATAATATCAGATACAAATACTACGTCTCGAACTCCAGCTTATCTCCAAGCTCCAGAATATCCAGAATATCCTGAAAATATAACTCTAGGCTGCCCGTGTGGAAATTGGTGGGCACCCAGAGTTTAGAAGGGAACAATAAACTCCGAGTCAGTCATGGTGACTGGTGTGAGATCGTAAAACAGTTATTCTTTAAAATAAACAACAGTAAATTTCAAAGTCAATTCGAAATGCTTTTGGAAAATGAAACTACCATAAGACCTCCCACCACACACACAATGCAAACGCAGAATTGGAGGAGATTTCTTCTTATGATAGTCAAAGATGCTTACTACGCAAAATCAAATCATTTTGATATTATTATTAGTGCATAGTGTAGAAATCATTTCGAAAGTATAATATTAATCTTAGCCAGCATAGGCATTCCGCACTTATGCCTACTATAGCTACCATCCAAACAGTGGTGACCACCATAAGTGAATGATAGGTTCTACAACTAAAACCGTACAAGATCGTATTGTTTCTTTGGATTTCCAACAAATGGTCAGGCTAAGGAACTTCCTATCCACGATGGGTACGTCCCTGGAATAGACGACCCGAGAACCTAACCGGATCTCTGCCAACACAAGGCCGGGTTACCTCTGCAAAAATAGGTAACTACTGACACGCGTATGCCATCCCCCGATCGTCACCGATCTTCCCGAGGATCCCCGATTTCCAACAAACCACATAGAAAAATAATGCAGTAACCACAGAGGTTAAGTATCTGGGCTCCATACCATGATACCACCTTTATCCAGAAGGAATGACATACACTAAGGGGCGCTACTCCCTAGAACCTTGCCGCATTCGTCCTGTTTCGACCATTTCCGGGGTGTGAGGCTCGACGAAGTCTCGTCCACAAAGCTACGCTTTCTACAAAAAGCCCTGCTTCGGGTCAAACAAAATGATCAACCTATGATCACAAAGATATAAGATCAAACAAATGATCATATCACAAATGATCAAACACTGATCATTTCACAGCAACACTCAGTATGCCACGTTACCAAATTGGGATATATCGCTGATAAATTTCAACTACATAACCTCTGAGCTCGTACGTCTCAGAGAAGGGTGTTAAGCTAAGAGAATAAATTCTCCGCCACCAACAGAAATGTATTTGAAAGAAATCAGCTTTATATCTCAAATTTGTAACGTCAGACACACAATCCATATAAGTCTGTTCCGGGATCGAACAGAACCGAAGGCACTTCTCACGAAGCCCTTGCATTTCCGGATAATTTTCAATCACGTCAGGACTTCCCGTCACTAAGGGTGATAAAACCTCTAAATCGAAGATCAGTCGATGTAGAGTAACTCGACGGTAATCCTTCCGTTTTCAAAAATATCCGGTCTTCAACACCGGTCTTCAAATGCGATTCATAACAACGTATCACATATTCGGAATGGGTTATACGACCCCATGGTCCTTTCCCGGCTAACCCGAATAGTGAGCGATTTTTCAAAAATAAGTGTGGCATTCAAATTCATCCAATTCACAACAAATACCTATCTAAAGGTAATTATTGATAGTCGGTTATTTAACTATCAATAAAGATGCGCAACATCATCAGATTCCAAATAATTTTCCAAATTATTTCATCTTCCAAAATATCTTTACTAGATATAAAATTTCCACACTTTAAAAATAAATCAACGTTTATTTTTAAAACAAATTCCCATTCCATTTATAAATTCCATAGTGAATTTATATCTTCAAAATATCTACTGATATACGATTCTCAAATCGATTTCAAATATTCAATTTCATTTTATCTTTGAGAAGATAAAATCTCAAAACGTTCATTTCATTTTGGAAATGCATTTCCCTATTTATTTAATAGGTATTTCACAAACCCTTTATTTTCAACACTTGGAAAATATTCGATATACTTAAATCAAATTAAGTATATGTTTCATTCTTTAAGGGAATCTATTTTCTATAACAACATCAATTTGAGTCAAAACGAATGTTACGTAAAACATCGTTACGACGACTCGAAAATCACTAGTATAGGGATTCGAAGTTAAAAATAGATATGTAAATCCCAATACTAGATAAAAACATTTCCTTTCGGAAATCATTTACTATAACAACAGTGTTATAGTCCACCATTTCCTTAAATTTCTCGAAAACGTCTATTTCAACAAGAACTGCGGAAATCTCTGCTTTCGATTTAAAATACATTTTAAAACATCTTTAAAATGTTTAACTTCATTTTTAATATCACTTCTTCAAAAATGAATCCATTTTATTCAATAATATATTCACGGTCCGGAGTTGTGAATATACCTTTTCTTTAAAAATCTTCTATAAATAAATTTATCCAATTTGATCTATTTCGAATTTATAAACACGGTTATAAATTCTATTTCTATTTATAAAAACTTCAGTTTATAAATCTTCTTTATTTACCAATTCAATTCACAATTCAATTTATATACCACAATCCATATTATAAGTTAAATACTTATAATTTCATTTATTTACAAAGATCATTCTTTTAAAACTTTACAACTGTAAAATTTACCCTTTTATAAACCCATTTTAACGTCATTTCCAAATACTACATCAATTACCGATTGATTTCCAAAATTTTATCATTTCTAAAAAATTTTCCTTATTCTTTCCAATTTATTCAATATTCTATTTTTAAAAGAATTCTTCAATTTGAAATCATTCTTTTCATTGATTTCCCAAGTTACTTCAATTTACCAATTTAAATTTCTAATTGGATTTCCAACTTATCTCTTTTTAAATAATTTCCTTTTTAAGAAAATAATTTCAATTGCTTCTTTCAATCTATTTAAAAATCCAAATTACTCAATTTAAAATCACTATTATACGAAACTCATTTATTTAACATTTTCACTCGATTCTGGAATTAATTCAATGAGATTTTACAAATTAACTTTTCATACTTTAAAAATTCCTTTCTTCAAAATTTCCTCAATTTCTAAAATTAATTCACTTAAAAATTTCTATCTTGATTTCAAAAATTCAACTTCGTTTATCTTTGGAATCCAATGATGTCAAAACATCCATTCAGCTAAATTTTAGCTTTCAAACAATTTCCAGATATCAATATGATTAATAGCATCACTATAATCATTTTCAGATTTATATCACAATAGAAATAAATTCAATCAATGTGAGGGGTCCAGTTGGATCCCTCCAACCTGTTTCCCTGCATCCAAAGACGTTAGCACAATACCAATTCCGCTCCAGTACGGAATTATCGTGGTATATAGGTTTTTATAAATCCGCTTACTAACGGCGCAATAGGGTCTCATCCGCTATACGAGGCGGGAAAATCATCAATCCAATATATACATATGCCAATATGTATATACTGCTATATATATAGATATATCCTATCATATCTAATAGCACATTCACACAAATCAATCAGTCAATAAATAACTGCAAAATTAAATTTTCCTTCGAGTGAGAAAATCTCACCTTAGCATTTTATTTTTTTGCAATCCATTTTCCATCCAGTTGTTTTTCACGATCTTTTGACCTAGTATAAATATTTACACCATTTATTAATATTTGAATCAACTGAATAATTAATTTCCGTTTAATAGTCGAATTAACTGATAGTTTTATTTAAACCAATTCTCCTTTAAATAAATTTATTGTTTAAAAATCTACTATTTAGTTTAACTTATAAAACTTTCATTTTAAAAATACCCTTTACTGACTAAAATAAATTTAATAAGTAAATTTAATTATCCATCCACTAACATCATTTTTTTAAAGCAAACTAAAACTTTTATACTTATAATAAAATTTTTTTTTTCTGAAACTGTTTATAAAACGATCTATATTTTAAAACTAAATTTTCCTTTAAACTTCACTGCATTTTATTTTATAAAAATTTCATTTCATCATTTTTATTTCTTTTCCATTTGTTTTCTTTCTGTAATCTATAATATAAAAATCTGCATATATACTTTTCTTTTTATAACAAAAATCATCATTGTTATATACACATGAATTTAAATTTCAATTTTTATCCAAAAGCAAAATAAAATTTATTACCTTACTGAAAATCGAAACCCAGACTCACGGAAAAAATCTGACGCCGCCAGAATTGCTTTGCTAGATTCGCGACTTCTCCAGAGAACCCCAATCTACTTCACCTTTGACAGCGACGACGAACGCCCATGCCAGAACTTCGCCCTTACATGCTCGCACACGCGAGTCATCACGGCCCCAAAGCTCGAAACCCCACTGCCTCCGGTCGAACGCGACATCGTCAGATTCCCAGTCGCGAGCCTCACCGCGAACGCCTCCAGATTTTCTTCACGCGAACCCCCTTTACCTCGAGACTGCCTCGCACCATGATCGAGATCCACTCGAGCCACTAATCGATCGCGACACTGCCCCTGACCTCGATTCCACGAACTGCCGCCTTGCTCGAAATTGAGCTCGAACGAGATTATCGAACTCGTGCCCTCCTTCCTATATGCGACTCGAACTTGAAAGGCTTCGGCTGATAAATTCGAATAGGAACGAAACAGTTTTTTCTTTGTTTTGATGAAGAGCTCGACCGGCTATTTGATTTGCGAACGAGATAGGGAGGGAAATGGACGCGGCCATTTTTATTTTTATTTTTTTGATTGAAGAAAGCCTTCGAAAATTTGAGGCTGCTGTCGATAGAAAGGAGGAGGGGAAAATCGAACGAAAAACCAAATCTAAGACCTTCATTCATTATCTTCTTCGGCCATTAATTTTTCCTTGAACGATATTTTTCTTCTGAAATGTTTTTCCGAAGAAACAGAGAAAGGTTGCGTGATTTAAACGAGGAAGGGGACAATAGATCAACGCGTTCAGATGTAGGGTGGCTTGAGTACGATCATAGGGTGGTTGTGATTTGATCTGTACAAAATTTTAAATCAATTTTCAATTTAATTCTCGACGCGTTTGCTTATCGTATGCTCACATAACCACTCCGACAATTACGAAATCTGAAATCCGGTAATAATACAATAATACGGACTCAATGGAACTGGTTTCGTCGAATTCCGAGACTGTTTGAAAATTGACTATTTTATAAATATCGGTTCGAGTGATTATTTTCAAAACTGAACAAAACAGTTCGAAATTAAATTCTGAAGCTTCTATCATCTTCAGAATTATCAATACGAATTTTAAAAGCTTTCGAAATATTTTTCTTCAGCTTAAAATTGTAGATTCAAATTTTTATTCAGCATTCAATCGATTAAATTTTAAAGTTAAATCGCAAATTGAATTTATATCGAGGATTCAAATTAAATCACCGTTCAAATATTTAAAATAAATTAAATATTCTCAATTTAATCTGGTCAAAATTCTGGGTCGTTACAATAATTTTCACTACTGGGTAATGCTTAACAATGTAAAATTGGATTTTACCGAAACTAAATAAGTGATAAATTTGGCCATAATGTCACACTTTCCTGCTAAGTGATGTGTGAACATTAATACTTAATGTTCAATATTAACTGCTGAACAAATTTACATCTAAGAGTCACATGATCGAAATGCTGAATATTCCTTTTACCACCTGATTTAATTAATTTATAAATTATTGTACATTAATTAAATTAATTAATTAATATTTATGAAATATTAATTATCAAATTTTATTTGATGTATATTGAACAATATTAAAGAGTGTGTTTATAATAGTTATAAATATACTAATCAATATACGATATCAGTTTGCGTTTAAATAAGATCTAAAATTGTGTTGAATATTGTTCGAACTTGGACCAGATTTGAGGCCCATATGGGCATGATATTTTGGCTATAGGAGGCTTGATTTGCGCGGCCATATGATGGCAATTAGAAAGGATTTTGCATGATTAAGAGAGTGGAAATAGTAAGGGAGTGATATGAGGATAAGATCCACTTTTCACTCTCTTGACATCCCATTTATATGCCACCTCTTTACATCATTTTTTTAAGACTGTTGTTCTCCTTCCACTTTGAACTTTTTAGCTAGCAAATCCCTTCTCCAACTTAAAATCCAAGTACAAAATTACATCAAAATAATTCGATTTGACTGTTGGTAGTGAGCAGTTCGGGAGCTAGCAACTTCTGATTTGTAAACGGATACAAGGGGATCAATTCAAGGTCTCAACGCGTATGTAAGGGATGATGAGAGACAATTCTCTGTTTTATTTAGTTATATCATATATATATATATATATTATATAATAGGATGTTATATTATATTACAAATCTTGTATATCTAAGCGATGTCACAAATTGGCTAGTTGTGCATATTATTATATCTATGTAAAAAAATATTTTTGTATGCTCGCTTGTTAGATGCTCACGGCTTGCAAATAAAGAAAATAATTTTTTATATACGAATAATATTATTAACCAATTTAATTTATTAAAATCCATGTTTAAAAGATTGATATTATATATATAATATGTTTAAAATTTTGTTCATCCGTTTGGCAGTAAATAAAAAAGTTTTTTTTCATATAAATATATTATATATTTATGTAACCTAAAATTGTTTACGTAATTTAAATATTTGTGTGTGTGTGTATATTGTAAATGATAAAATTTTATACAAAAATATTACATAATCTATATTATACATAAAATTTTCAAAAATAATATTATAAATATATATATATATATATATAAAATTTTATACGGATTTAAAATTTTAATATGATTTAAAATGCAAAACCAAAAAGGAAATTATAAAGATAAATTATATGTATGGCCGAGAGCAATATTTGTACAAATGTAATTAAAAAAAGTTTAATTTTATTATATATATAATTATATAAATTAATCTAAAATAAAATATTATTTTATTAAATTATTCATTCCTTTCATTTTAAATTATATATATGTATATATAGTATAAAAAATTATAAATTAATTTAATTATTTATGTATATATTTACATACATACATACATACATACACATGTATACATATATATACACACACATATATAATTTTAAACGTTTTATATATAAATTGTTTATAACTCACATTTAATACTTGCATACATACATACATATATATACACACACACATATACATATATATGTACTATTTACTTACATATATTGTTGTGATGTAAATATATACACATTTAGACATCAAATCGAATATATGAGGGGTTAACATGTCTACTGCGGTGTAAATCCCAACATTTATACACAGGTATGTCAAACCATATGTGTGTGCTATAAAAAATGTTTGTATATGTTAACATATATATTATTCGGCCAGCAAAAAGAACTAATAATTTAATTTTTGAAATAATTAATACTTTAAAACAATTAACACTACATTGATTTTAAAAGATGTTTATGAATATTAGTGTATAAAATGTATGTATATATAATTTTGTTAATTTGTATACGTAACACACACACACACACACACATATATATATATATATATATATAAATTAATACCATATATATAAAAATTTATATTTTAATTTAAATGTAAAACTAATCTTTACATAGTATATCACTACAACAAAAAGTACCTATTAAAATGTTTATTTTTAAAACATTGTAAAAAAGCCTTTTTACAACGTTTTTATTGAAAACGTCGTAAAAACCTTGTTTTTTACAATGTTTTTTTCAAAAGTTGTAATAATACCCTTTAAACAACATTTATTACAAAAACGTTGTAAAAACATTGGTTTACAACTTTTCCCTAAACATTATAAGTATAATTTACTACAATAAAAGTTATTTTGCTCATAGATTGTAAAATAAATTAAGGAAACGCTCACTATATAATAATGTCAAATTAACATTAATTTTTTTGAATAAATTTACTATTCCTTTAAATATTATAATAATT
The DNA here is from genome assembly GCA_030737815.1 of Allium fistulosum. Lineage (NCBI taxonomy): Eukaryota > Viridiplantae > Streptophyta > Magnoliopsida > Asparagales > Amaryllidaceae > Allium > Allium fistulosum. The sequence continues at coordinate 978,123,006 of CM060902.1, forward strand.
TATAATTAATAACAAATAATTAATATTTAATAATTTATAAATGGTAATTTATAATTAATAATTATAAATGATAGCTTATATAAGACATTATTGTAATTATTATAATTAATGATTATTAATAAATAATTTTTAATTACTAACTATTATCTATAATCAATGATTATATTTTATATTTATATTTTATTATAGTTAATTATTATTAATTAGTAAATTACAGTTAATATTTATTAATTACATTTAACAATTAATAAATATAATTAATACTAAATCATAACTATTAAATAATTAATAATATATATAATAATTAAATATATAGTAATTAATATTTAATAATTAATAAATACTATTAATGTTTAATAATATATACATGAAATAGGCACATGAAAGGGGTACGAAAAGGGAACGGTTCGCAAAAGGAGAATGAGTTCTTGTGTACGAAAGGGGCATTTTAATTGTTTTGATATTAATAACTATTTTTGTTCTTGTATTTTTATTTCAAATTTTCTAATTAATACAGTTAAATGAATTTACATTGTTTATAAATTATGAAATTATAAAAAATGCAATAAAAAAAAGTCAATTTTTATTACATGCTAGTAGTTTGAAATAAAAATAAAATGCTGGTTTGTATATATTATTTATAAATTTGTCTTCTATCACACAACTTTATTTTGTACACATCTATATAACAATTGATTGTCACTACGAAGGGTAGTCTAGGGGGATGCAACCCCTTGGGTTGGGGTACGGGGGCAACACCTACGTTGACAGCAGTCGATGGTATATTTTGTTCGTGTTGAATTTGAAGTTTAAAATGAATTAAAATATTAAATATATACTAAAAAGGGTAATTGTGATTAATTAAAATTCATGTTCAACATGTCGGACGCGTCCGACATTAACTCACCAGTTTCAAATTTTCATAAAATGTCCAAATTTTCAAAATTTGTAAAACGTTAAAAATTTCAAAATTTAAAAAAATATAAACATTGTTGCAAATCTCAATACTTATCTTTATATATGTATGAAATAAAGTATTATTTTCATATGCGCCTAGGTATTTTCTTTCACGACCCTCTTCTTTGACATATACAGGTTTTTTTGTTAGTTTTAACTAACTAAAATTTTGGCTCCAATCTAGAAATTTTGGCTCCATTCCTCAAATTTTGGCTCCACTCCATTTTGGCTCAAATCCTAAAATTTGGGTATTTTTGGCTCCATTCTCGATTAACAAAAATACCTTCTCCCACTTACTATTTTCTCCATCATCTTCTAAAACTCTCATTTTCAATCTCAAACAATTAAACACTAATCAAATTTCAAAACACTAATCTCCAACCTCACCCGATCCCAAAGCTCTTCTTATTCGAACTCCTCACCCTTCCTTCTCCCTCTTGCACCGTCTCCTTCTTCCTCCATTCCCCCATCCTAAAATATTATTTAAACTTTCCCAAAAGAACGAAATCCTTAACCATGTTCTCGACTTCTATGCCCGAGAATGGAATGTTGCGGCTGGGCTCGATTGGTTTAGGTTGCCGACGGTGGAAGATTTAGTCATTTTTATAAAGGCTGGATTGATGAGTATGCTCTATCTCCATCAAAACCTGGTTTAGGCATGAAGATTTCGATTAAGAAAAAAGTTAGTATCAAATAGGAAAAAAAAGGTTGCCATTGACAGTATCGTAAAAATTGATCTGATTTTGAGCAAAAAAAAAATTTGTTTTATTCATTTGATTTACATCAGCACATCATAAACTAAACTAAGTTAAAACATTGGATTTACATATATTTGCCTTTATTTGTATGTACATAGCAAACTAACCTATCTTAACTATTTTTATATGCTAGATATTTAAGCTTACTTATTGATTAATTCTTGGATCCTCTCCTCAGCATTTTATAAATGATTTTTTCAGAACTAGCTAAATGCAAGTCATTAAAACTTATTTTTTCACCATGATATGGGATTAATTAATTTATTTCTATCTCAAACAATTCTTTCATAAGATACAAGAGCTAGGAAATCATGGATAAGTTCTTAAAACCTGTATGACTGAATAATCATAAGTAAAATCACTTAATTCCTAAAATGTATAAATTTTCTAATCTTGAGTCCTTTTCTTATTAGTACTGTTAAAATGAGTATATGTTTGAAATATTCAGTTTTTCTTAACTTTGTCAATATTTTGTTTTTTCCTATTTTATGTGTTTCATTAGTGTATGTTTATAAATATCTGGTGGGTTGTGCTTTCTTATGAATTGTTGTTCGATTGGTTATTGTTCGATTATGCCGAGTCGGATTAACTTACATGACCCTTTAGTTCTTATTTTGGTATGCGCATGTTTCAGTCCTAACATCAATCATTGGTGCTTCAATCTTTAACTAGAGAACTAATTATTCTTTGCCTAAATTTATCGTTTGATAAGTGTAACTCAACATTATGTTGATTTCATCAGGCTATCTTACTGTAAAATCCAAGTGTATACTGCTTTGGAGTAGTTGTAAAGATCCGTCTTTTTACCTTCAAAAGCCGATACTAATACATCCACGGTATTCACATGCAGAATATTCGAGTGCTGGAAAGATAGGTTGTTGGGGTGATATAAAAGAAAAGACAGAACAAAATCTCACATCGCGACGAGTAATATATAATATGCAACCGATCTTTACAAAAGAAAACTTTTATATACATACAACAATCAGAGTGACTAACCTATCATCTGCCTAGATGGTTATAACAGCATGTCCTTACAATTGTTGAACAAGAAATACAACGGAAGTAAAAGTACGAGAGTATGTCTTAGAGGCATCTAGTTCATCTCTTGAAGCTACAAAGTGTGTCCAAAGCTAACTCTGGAAAACTCGGGTCTAACCCGAGTATTATAAAAAAAATAACACCTGGATCAGCTTGATAAACCAGCGTGAGAAACTCAAATCATATGGATAGTTATATTTATAAAACCTTTTCAAAATAAAGTTATCTTGTAAGACCATGTCGTACAAAAACGTAGATGGGTTTTTCACTTGCGATAACCAAAAAATAGAAAATCCAGTGATATTATAATAATGTCTAGGGTTTAAAATAAATATATAACATATCTATAATGGTTACCCATAATTACATTCAACAGTACTAGGTTCTACAACTAAAACCATAACACATGTATTAGACATTGGATTCCATATAATGACAAGGCACCGAGGTGCCACCTACCACAGTACATCTTTAGATAATGTACCGAGGGACGTGCATGGACCCTCCGCAAACACAAAGCCGGCCTGCCCCTTTAAAAATGACATAGCCGGATTACATCATCCCTTGGACACCGAAGCTGCAAACATTGCACTTGACCCCACCCTTTTCTGTGCGCACGCATACTAAAATCCATAAATATTGATTTGGATCCGAGGAATGATACTCCTAGTGGTAGCGAACCACATAGCTCTATTGCATCCTCTGATTTTAGTCATTACCATATTATGAGGCTTATGATGCTACGATTACCATTTCCTCTTAGAAAATCTCTCTTGGAATGCTAACGCTGCCCTCCAAGCATAATGCAATGCCATCATTCATCCATACAAGTTGTTCAGGATATGAGCAAACCCGAAGGCACACTTCTACTACATCCTCAGGATTAGTAGCAAGTAGCCCTTGTACTTTAAAGAACTCCACCTTTGATTCTATTATCTTCAAGATGTCTTCAATTCAAATGCTTATGTCAGTTCGAAGTGGTTTTCAGATAACTCATGCTTATCTGACCCCGGTCTCTCCAAACCAACAATCGATAGATTCTGGTAAACTCAACTCCGGTTCTTTTGGAAATAAATAGATAATACATAAAAGCGGAGATCACCTCCTAACCGGTCAGGGTTGGATTTCCTTATCATTTGTCCTAAAAGAGAAAAATGAGAGTACACATACAATATAGCATCACCCAAGATAACAGTACCGTATAATTCCCATGTTTTTTCTAGATATTTCTATAGTTATATTTTGGTCAATATTTGATAGTTGGTTATTTAACTATCAAATAAACAAACAATCAAACCATAGATTTTTATTTCAACAGTTATAAAACATTTCTCTTTTTCCAAAATCATATTTAAATAGGCCAAAACAAATGTTATTTAAAAACATTGTTACTACAAACCCAAACCACTTTTCTTTTGGTGTAAGTAAATGGATGTATATAAATTAGACCAAATATACTTACCACCAATTTTCGATTTCAAACAGGGACTACCCCTCGATTAACAATGAAGTCAGACAAGTTAGGGAACCATCCTTGACTCGACATACATTCATAATTCCCAAAGATAGAGATGAGTTTCCATACCTTGAAATTTGACGTTAAGTATAAGAAGAATACCTTCTATACTACCATAAGTTATAAAGACCATTTATGGAAACCAAATCTCTTACACTTGTCACATTTTCGATATTTAGACATACTCTATCTTTTGCCTAGAATCAAAGCCAGGTAAGTTAAAGCGCCGGTTACATATCAAAGCCTTGCCTCTGGCAATTCGATTCTTGATCTCATAGATAGAGTATCAGTCTACTGAATGGCTTTTGGTACCAAGTATAGGACTACTTAATTTTCATAAGTAACCCAATTCGTATACGGAAATATTGCTTTATATAATGAACATCAATCTTTGATTTCAAACTTAAACTATCCTTCAGATAGTAATTAGGTAGTTCAAGTTTGGGTATTATAACCTCTCAAACCTTGATTCGACAACATTCTTATCTTTAAGGATAGGTAGAAGTTTCCATACCTCGAAGCTTAATGTTAAGTATAAGATTTCATAAATTTTGTATACTATTTATTTAAAACAAAATGTTATAAACCAACTTTCTTTTCACTTTAAAACTCCACTTAAAATCCTTAATATACCCTTTGATACTTCCATATCAAATCTCACTTGGAAATATTTGTTTAAAACCACATTTGATCTTAAAAGACAAGATTCTTTTCTTCGAAAAAGTACCACCGGTTCTATTATATCAAATAATCCTTTAAATCAAATATATAGTTTCAAACCTCTTTTAAAACACTTTAAAACCAACTTTAAAACTTCCATTCAAATTATAACTTAAAAGCCACCACTTTTAAAAGAGTATTTCACTTTGAAAAGTAGGCAGATTTCCTTTCAATAAATCACTTGTTAAAATATCCAAAAATAAATCTTTTAAATCTCAAATCTCTTTTAATATTCTAATTTTCAATAGTACAATTTAAAATACTTAAAATATAGTTCAAACTCTTATGCAAAACATTATTTAAAAAATAACTACTTCAAATTTGATTTGAAAATCCTTTTCCATTTAATAAAAACCTTTACTTTAAAATTATTTAATAACTATTTAAAAATATATTTAAACTTCAAAATCTTTTACAAACTTATGTAACTTTACAAACCATATTTGAAAAGATTACACAAAATATCTAAAGAGAACAACATTTTATACTTTACAAAATTTATGACTTTCTAAAGTGCATCCGTAGCGACAATTATTATACAAACAATTTATTATTCAATTCAAATTCAACTTCATTTATTCGGTTACACATTTTATCATTCTCAACTTCAAAACACATCACAAAGAAGCAAAGGAATCACATATGCAACATATATACATGAAACACAATATTTAAACAAGTATAAACTACATAACACCAAAGTGCTTCTATAGCGACTATCGCTATACGAACAATTCCAATTTCAAGTCCAAGTCAAATCCGTCTCTTTCTAATCCTTATGTGCTTTATTCAAGGCTATGCATCAAGTCATAATAAGTCCATACACCACATTTACATATGCTCTACAGTATCAGCCCATAATCCACTTCACTTGCATATGTCATAAATCAATACAAACCAAAGTGCTTTCAAAACACTACAGCATACAAAACAATCAATGAACCAAAGTGCTTTCCAAAGCACAACAATCAAGATTATATTTTTATTATAGCAAGCAATATTTATAGTTATATAATTGTGACGACCGCCCATGACCCCTGCACTGAACATAGAAATAGTGCGCTGTAAAGTGTGCCAGGCAGCCATGGACGGTTGCCAAGGTTAAATTAAAACAACAGAATCTATCGTATTACTCACAGCGCATGGATAAAATACAATAGAGAATATATATAGTGAAGCATCTCAAAATAAAACCTCATCAATTAAGCTTCATAATAGTTGGATACAAACATCTGAATAGTCAATACATCAAGCCTCACTACATATCACTCAGAGATTTATTCAAAGCAGTGGAACATCTAGTACATATAGTAAGAAAATAATATGCAAGCCTCTAGCTCGTCTTCGTCATCAGCATCGTCGGAAACTAAGAACAGCACCTGTCACCTGTTACCTAGTCTGCCCATCCCAAAATGGATGAACAGCCCAAGGCAATAAGAGTTAAACATAAAGCCTTGAGTCAGACAACAGTCTTAGTGAGCGATAAATTAACTAACAACATACCAAAAGAGCATAAAGGTAAAAGGAATAGGAATCCAACCCTCCCACTCCACCTCTTTCTACAGTGATAGTCCCCAGACACACTAAGCAGAAATAAACATAGCAAAGCAGACAATTAAAGTAAAGCAATTATCACTCGAGTCAAGGTCGGTGTTTTCCAAGTACAAACCCCCAAGGCCTAAACCAAGATCAGATAAGCACCCAGAAAACATCGCTCTTGAGACCGAATGACGATACAACCAAACATCCATGACTCTGGCTATCACTGTTATCATTGCTTCGATCCACCGTTAATTGAATGACCGGCACATTCTTTCAGCCGTCCGTCAAGGGTTAATGGCAACCCCGGTTCTAGACATAACTCCGCACGTCGTCGCAGCCCGTGCCTAGGACTATCGAATCTGCCCAGAGTACTCGACTACAATCATAGTCTTTAGGGACTATCGAATCTGCCCAACGTACTCTTGCTTTGAGCCTGCTAGAACCTTCAACAACGATGAAATCTCAGCCTTCTAGTCATCCTCCTCGACGACTATTTCCATACTAGCTCAAGCGCCTCTCGAGCAAACCATTATCCTCAACTCGAACCATTTCACCGAGTTATCAACATGCTTGGAATGATCCCATCTGGATTAAACCAAGGCTATCTCATACCATGCCTCGCTTCATCTCATCATAGCAAAGCCTCATCTCAACATCAACATCATCAAAACTATCCATATGAGCTTCATCATCCGCCACATATGCCACGAGCAGCTTTTCCAATTCAAAAGCCTTTCCCTTAGCTTTCAAATCATCTTCGACTAACTTGTCCAAATCAATTCATCAATCAACTAATTCACAACAATCAATCAAGGCAAACATTAATCCAAGTAATCAAGCATTCAAACATGATCAATTAAACAATTATAACAATAATGGCAATCTTGTAATTAAAGAGTCTAAATTTAACAAGCATGAATCATGAACAATATCTCTACAACTTGATGAATGAACTTGCATAGGTTAACATGTAGTAAAATGAATGTCAAATCATCATGAACAATAGATCTACACTTAAGTTTATAGAAATGCATGGAAATCACTAGTTTAACACCAAATCAAGCCATCAATCCGATATACTCCTTTGGATCCGTGTGAGAGATAACCACCACTCACCAAATCACCTAAACACCTCAAAAGCAACACACTTCAGATCTAGACAGCGAAGGATCTAACTCGATCCACCAAAATTCCGCTTCAAACGATGAAATCTCTCTTCAATGGTTGAAGATCTTCAATCTAAGCTCTTGGATCTTCGATTTGGATGGAAGGAATCACAAGATTAGAGTGGAGAAAAGAAGTGAAGAAGTGTTGAACTCGAGCTCTCAAAATAGCAGCACTTCGTCGCTTCGAAATCCGGATCCCAAAAAGTGAGAAAAACCCACCTATTTATAGGCTGATTTCCCTTAGGTCGTCCGCCCCCATAGGTCGTCCACGACCTAACTATCCACGACCTAACTGTCCACGACCTACGACCTAAAAACACTACGACCTAACACAACTGCGCGACTTAACAACAACGCAGGTGCGCGACCTAACACTCACACGACTTACGACCTAACAAAGATGCGGCTTAGCGACTTAACGCTACACGACCTAACCCATTAAGCATCCATGCGACCTAACATAAGTCGCGACCTAACTAGGATACGACCTAACGATCTTTGCGACTTAGCTGGGTTACGACTTAGCACCACACGACCTAACTATACCCAGTACTAACATAGGTCGTCTACGACCTAACTAATCATGCTATAGCGACTCAACGACTTAACTCTCTCCGACCTAAGACTTAGTAGATCCTACGACCTAACCTTAACTCGCTCCTAAGTCGCTCACGACCTATCTCCTTAAGCCGTTAACTCGCCCAGTTTCCTATGCCGCTAGCTCTTAAGTCGTCGCTTCTATAGGTCGCTAACTCTTAGGTCGTTCACTCTCTTAGGTCGCTCCAACCTCTTAAGTCGCTCATCCGACCTAACCTACCCCACAACCTAAGCCACCATACGACTCATCTCCTATACGACCTATCCCAAAATCCTTAGGTCGCTCCGCTTCCTTAGGCCGTCTACTCCGACCTAACTTCTATACGACCTAACTACTATACGACCTAAGACTTAGACTCTGGACGACTTAACAATACCAACAGTCTAACAACAACTGTTTTACGATGTTTCGATCCGTAAAAATACGGGTCGTTACATTCTCTCACCCTTAGGAATTTCGCCCCCGAAATTCCAAACAAACAAATCAATCAAAGACAATTCTGCATGCCTACCATCCATAGCAATCAACAAACCATGCATCCAATTCTAACTTAGCATGCAGAATTCTAAAACTAGAACAGGTTACAATATCGTGAGATGACACGACACCTTATGGCCATACCTTAAAGAGTTCAGGATGAGCTGCCTTCATCCTCTCTTCCACCTCCCATGTACAGTCGTTATCATCATCACTCCATTGTATCTTGAGCAACCTAACTGCCTTCCTCCTAAGCTGTTTCGTGTCGGTTTCCACAACACGAAGCGGCTTACGAGGTCTCTTGTCGACTGGATAAATCTCAAAATCTTCACAGCTATCAGCAGAAACCACTGTATTCGAGTCGTGCACATACTTTCGTAGATACGACACATGAAAAACATTGTGCACACCCGACATCTTTTCTGGTAACTCCAATTTGTAGGCGAGCTTTCCAATTTGCTCGATAATCGGGAATGGTCCAACAAATCTCGGAGTCAATTTTCCTTTCTTCCCGAATCGAATAACATTCTTTAGTGGAGAAATCTTCACAAAAACCATATCACCTACGTCGAATTCTAAATCCTTACGACGCTTATCGGCATAACTTTTCTGACGGTCTTGGGCTGCCTTCATTCGTTACCGAATGATCTCTATGCAATCTGAAGTCTGTCGAATCATTTCTGGCCCAAGTATCAGCTTCTCTCCTGTTTCTAACCAACATGACGGAGAGTTACGCGGTCTTCCATACAATGCCTCATATGGTGCCATACCAATGCTTGACTGGTAACTGTTATTATACGAAAATTCCACCAAATGAAGGTGATCTTCCCATGATCCTCCGAAATCTAAAACACATGCCCTAAGGAGATCTTCCAAAACTCGGTTGACTCTCTCGGTCTGACCATCTGTTTGGGGATGATAAGCTGTACTCAAACACAACTCGGTTCCCAAAATTTCCTGGAAGCTCTTCCAAAATCCACTAGTGAACAATGGGTCTCGATCGCTCACTATACTCTTCGGAATACCATGGAATCGAACTATCCACTTAACATACAGCTCAACCAACTTTGATGCAGTCCTAGTTGATCGAACAGGAATGAATCTTGCACTCTTAGTCAAACGATCTACGATGACCCAAATCCCTTCATTTCCCGTTCTTGTCCTAGGTAACCCATCAATAAAATCCATCGATATTTGCTCCCACTTCCATGTAGGAACTTCTAACGGCTGAAGAAATCCACTTGGCTTTTTCTGTTCGGCTTTTACCAACTGGCAGTTCATGCACTTGGAAATAAAATTTCCCACATCCTTCTTCATACCTTCCCAGTAATAGGTTCTCTTCATATCCCGATACATCTTATTTCCACCTGGATGAATTGTCAGCTTCGAGTGATGACTTTCCTTCAGAACTTCATTCCTCAATTCATCTATATCGGGAACAACTAGTCGTCCTTGCTTTCGAAGCCAACCCTCTCGATCGACCTCGAATCCTTTATCCTTCTCTGGGTCCAATCCAAATTCCAAATCACGAATAATCTCGACAAGCTTATCATCTCGCTTTTGGCTCTCGCCAATTCTTTCCACAAGAGTCGGTCTTATCGATAAGTTTGCCAACATTTCAGGTTCCAATTCACATCTGGGCCTGAAGTCAAATCCAGCTAAATACTCGAGATTCTTCCATTCTGAAAACATGGCTCCCAATCCTGCATGTCTTCGACTTAACGCATCTGCCACTGCGTTACCTTTTCCCGGAGTATAGGCTATACCAAAATCATATGATGCCAAAAACTCTAGCCATCGTTGCTGCCGAAGATTCAAATCCTTTTGGGAGAAAAGATACTTCAACGACTTATGATCTATGAACAACTCGAATCGAACTCCCAATAGATAATGTCTCCACATCTTCAGAGCAAAAACAATCGCCGCTAACTCCAAATCATGAGTCGGATAATTCCTTTCATGCGGCTTCAGTTGTCGACTTGCATACGCAACAACTTTACCCTTCTGCATCAGCACGACTCCAAGTCCAGTACCACATGCGTCGGTGTAAACCACCATCTCCTCATTCCCACTTGGAATGGTTAAAACAGGAGCACTTGTCAATCGCTCTTTCAGGATTCCGAAAGCTTGCTCACACTTAGCATCCCATCTGAATACTTGATTCTTTTTTGTCAATCCTGTTAATGGTGCAGCCACCTTGAAAAAGTCTTTGATAAATCGACGATAGTATCCTGCTAATCCAAGAAAACTTCTCACATCAGATGCATTCTTAGGTCTAACCCAATCCTGGATTGCTGCTATCTTAGCGGGATCAACCGCTATTCCGCTTCCCGAGATAATATGGCCTAAGAACCTCACTTCGCTTTTCCAGAAGTGACACTTTGAAAACGTAGCCTTCAGCTGATGTTTCCGTAAGATTTCCAAAACAATACGCAAGTGCGTCTTGTGCTCTTCTTCAGTTCTGGAATAAATCAAAATATCATCCACGAACACTAGTACGAACTTGTTCAACTGATCTCTGAACACTCTATTCATAAGATCCACAAAATATGCTGGTGCATTGGTCAGTCCAAACGGCATTACCAGCCACTCAAAGAAACCGGATGGTGTCCTGAAAGCAGTCTTTGGCACACTATCCTTAGCCACTCTTAACTGGTGAAATCCCGTTGCCAAATCCATCTGAGAAAACACCCTAGCTTCGTGAAGCTGATCAAACAAGTCATCTATTCTCGGCAATGGATACTTGTTCTTCTTAGTCACCTTATTCAGCTCACGATAATCCACACACAATCTCAACGATCCATCCGCTTTGGTAACAAACACAACTGGTGCACCCCATTCGGACACACTACGCCGAATGAATCCTTTCCATAAAAGATCATCAACTTGCACCCTCAACTCTTGCTGTTCCCTAGGCACCATCCGCCTAAGAGGCATCACAACAGGTCTGGCTCCTTCAACTAAATCGATATGAAACTCGATCTCTCTATGCGGCGGTAACCCTTTGACCTCGTCAAAGACATTCTCAAATCCATTAGCGATTGGCACAGATGATAGTCCATCCCGTGGAACAACCAGCGAATACATGAAGCTCATGAAGACGCCTTCCCCATGCTTACATCGTATCACAACCTTTCGCCCCTCCACATTCTCGACTGTCACCTCCAACCTTTCACAATCAACCTTTGCAGCATACTTCCTAAGCCAGTCCATACCCAAAATAATTCTGAACCCCGCAAAGTTCAGAACAAAACAATCACAAACAAAAGAACAATCATGACTCGATACAATCAGACCACGGCATAACATACACAGACAAGACGAACCCCCAACTGGATTAGTCACAACCAATGGCCTATCAACGTTATCCGGTTCTAAACCCAACCGGCCTACAAGTTCATTACAAACAAAAGAATGCGACGCCCCAGTATCGAATAACACTCTAACTGGAACACCACATATGGAAAGAGTACCTTGAACCACCACACTCTTTCCTTTCTCTTCAGCGGTAGGAGCTTTTGAAGATGATGGAACAGCCCCCAAAGCATAAGCTGGCACAATCTGCTTGTCCTTTTGCGGTTCTGGACAATTCTTCCTGATATGCCCCGGCTTGTCACAGTTGTGATACTTCATCGGCACCTTCGGATTCTTGCAATCCCTGGAGAAATGGCCCTTCTGTTGACAATTGTAGCAAGTCACTTCACCCTTCGGCTTCTTCTGGCCATCCTTACCCTTTTGCTGCTGCTGCTTCCTCTTCTTGTTTCCACCCTGCTGTGGTTTAGACTCTTCCTTGGTCACAGCAACAACAGACCCTTCTTTAGGAAACAGATTCTCATGCCTGAGAGCCTTCTCCACAAGCTTCTCAAATGGATCGTCCAAATGATCCACCAACTGCCTCCCAAGATAACTGTCCAAGCTTGTCACAGACTTCTCATTCTTCTGATATGCAGATTCAATATACGACCGGGCATACTTGGACAAAGCTTCAAACTCAGAAACATACTCAAGAACTGGTCTTCCACCTTGCTTGAGCTCCACAAACTTCTTGAACAGAACAGACTTCTGAGCCGTAGAAATGAACTTAGCTTCAAATCTGGCTTGGAATTGCTCCCAAGTAATCTCTTCCTCCGGAGTATCAATGGTGATAGAGTTCCACCAATCAGAAGCTCTCCCTTGAAGCTGTCTTGATGCAAGCTTCCTTTTAGTTACATCCTCGATTCCCAAATCACCAAAGATCCTTCTACAAGCATCTATCCATCTCTGAACTTCGATGGTTGACTCTGTCCCCAAGAAAACCTTTCCTCCAAGAGCAGTATAGTCTTTACACAGCTTAGCAAAATCCACCGGTTTTGGAGTTTGAACTTGAACTCCAACATCTACAGATGGCCCCGAAGCTGGCATCCTTCTCATGATCGAAGTCATCATAGCTTCGAACATGGCAGCATAATCAGCAGCCCCCTCAGCAGCACGGCCTTCCCTAGCAGCTGGTCTCCCTCTTCGACTCATCCTTAATATCTAGAAAAAGGAATGATTAATACACCTTGAGAAACAACTGCACAAAGGGTTCAAATCATTCTAAGCTACTATATTATATATAGTAATCATCCATCAAAATACAATTACGTCTCTCATACGTAGTTACGTCAGCGAGCGTTGGGTAAAATCGATTAACCAAAGCTCTGATACCAAATGTGACGACCGCCCATGACCCCTGCACTGAACATAGAAATAGTGCGCTGTAAAGTGTGCCAGGCAGCCATGGACGGTTGCCAAGGTTAAATTAAAACAACAGAATCTATCGTATTACTCACAGCGCATGGATAAAATACAATAGAGAATATATATAGTGAAGCATCTCAAAATAAAACCTCATCAATTAAGCTTCATAATAGTTGGATACAAACATCTGAATAGTCAATACATCAAGCCTCACTACATATCACTCAGAGATTTATTCAAAGTAGCGGAACATCTAGTACATATAGTAAGAAAATAATATGCAAGCCTCCAGCTCGTCTTCGTCATCAGCATCGTCGGAAACTAAGAACAGCACATGTCACCTGTTACCTAGTTTGCCCATCCCAAAATGGATGAACAGCCCAAGGCAATAAGAGTTAAACATAAAGCCTTGAGTCAGACAACAGTCTTAGTGAGCGATAAATTAACTAACAACATACCAAAAGAGCATAAAGGTAAAAGGAATAGGAATCCAACCCTCCCACTCCACCTCTTTCTACAGTGATAGCCCCCAGACACACTAAGCAGAAATAAACATAGCAAAGCAGACAATTAAAGTAAAGCAATTATCACTCGAGTCAAGGTCGGTGTTTTCCAAGTACAAACCCCCAAGGCCTAAACCAAGATCAGATAAGCACCCAGAAAACATCGCTCTTGAGACCGAATGACGATACAACCAAACATCCATGACTCTGGCTATCACTGTTATCATTGCTTCGATACCACCGTTAATTGAATGACCGGCACATTCTTTCAGCCGTCCGTCAAGGGTTAATGGCAACCCCGGTTCTAGACATAACTCCACACGTCGTCGCAGCCCGTGCCTAGGACTATCGAATCTGCCCAGAGTACTCGACTACAATCATAGTCTTTAGGGACTATCGAATCTGCCCAACGTACTCTTGCTTTGAGCCTGCTAGAACCTTCAACAACAATGAAATCTCAGCCTTCTAGTCATCCTCCTCGACGACTATTTCCATACTAGCTCAAGCGCCTCTCGAGCAAACCATTATCCTCAACTCAAACCATTTCACCGAGTTATCAACATGCTTGGAATGATCCCGTCTGGATTAAACCAAGGCTATCTCATACCATGCCTCGCTTCATCTCATCATAGCAAAGCCATCTCAACATCAACATCATCAAAACTATCCATATGAGCTTCATCATCCGCCACATATGCCACGAGCAGCTTTTCCAATTCAAGAGCCTTTCCCTTAGCTTTCAAATCATCTTCGACTAACTTGTCCAAATCAATTCATCAATCAACTAATTCACAACAATCAATCAAGGCAAACATTAATCCAAGTAATCAAGCATTCAAACATGATCAATTAAACAATTATAACAATAATGGCAATCTTGTAATTAAAGAGTCTAAATTTAACAAGCATGAATCATGAACAATATCTCTACAACTTGATGAATGAACTTGCATAGGTTAACATGTAGTAAAATGAATGTCAAATCATCATGAACAATAGATCTACACTTAAGTTTATAGAAATGCATGGAAATCACTAGTTTAACACCAAATCAAGCCATCAATCCGATATACTCCTTTGGATCCGTGTGAGAGATAACCACCACTCACCAAATCACCTAAACACCTCAAAAGCAACACACTTCAGATCTAGACAGCGAAGGATCTAACTCGATCCGCCAAAATTCCGCTTCAAACGATGAAATCTCTCTTCAATGGTTGAAGATCTTCAATCTAAGCTCTTGGATCTTCGATTTGATCTTCGATTTGGATGGAAGGAATCACAAGATTAGAGTGGAGAAAAGAAGTGAAGAAGTGTTAAACTCGAGCTCTCAAAATAGCAGCACTTTGTCGCTTCGAAATCCGGATCCCAAAAAGTGAGAAAAACCCACCTATTTATAGGCTGATTTCCCTTAGGTCGTCCGCCCCCATAGGTCGTCCACGACCTAACTATCCACGACCTAACTGTCCATGACCTACGACCTAAAAACACTACGACCTAACACAACTGCGCGACTTAACAACAACGCAGGTGCGCGACCTAACACTCACGCGACTTACGACCTAACAAAGATGCGGCTTAGCGACTTAACGCTACACGACCTAACCCATTAAGCATCCACGCGACCTAACATAAGTCGCGACCTAACTAGGATACGACCTAACGATCTTTGCGACTTAGCTGGGTTACGACTTAGCACCACACGACCTAACTATACCCAGTACTAACATAGGTCGTCTACGACCTAACTAATCATGCTATAGCGACTCAACGACTTAACTGTCTCCGACTTAAGACTTAGTAGATCCTACGACCTAACCTTAACTCGCTCCTAAGTCGCTCACGACCTATCTCCTTAAGCCGTTAACTCGCCCAGTTTCCTATGCCGCTAGCTCTTAAGTCGCCGCTTATATAGGTCGCTAACTCTTAGGTCGTTCACTCTCTTAGGTCGCTCCAACCTCTTAAGTCGCTCATCCGACCTAACCTACCCCACGACCTAAGCCACCATACGACTCATCTCCTATACGACCTATCCCAAAATCCTTAGGTCGCTCCGCTTCCTTAGGTCGTCTACTCCGACCTAACTTCTATACGACCTAACTACTATACGACCTAAGACTTAGACTCTGGACGACTTAACAATACCAACAGTCTAACAACAACTGTTTTACGATGTTTCGATCCGTAAAAATACGGGTCGTTACAATAATATTCAATTTAAGGTGAGATAACTCACTTATGCCATGCAAACTTCCAAGCTAAAGCCACCACCTTAACAACTACTACCTACCAGGACTAAAGCAACCATCTTTGCCCTTGAAAACCCAAAACCAAGTCTCCTCCTAGCCCCTGATGCTCACGGCCTAAGTGGATCCCCCACTTTACTCCATCCTTCTTCAACTTTTGGATGTTATGCTGTGTTGTAAGGATGTTTTAAGGACTATATTGGAGTTTTATGATGGCCCATCTCCTCAACCCTTCGGAATTGACATTAATACATCCATGGTATTCACGTGCCGTAAACCCTTGTGTCAGGAAGGCAAATTATCAGGGGTAAAGTAAAGTAAAGGTAAAAGATACAAACACAAATTCTCACATTTCGTTTAAATTTACAGATAGATAGTACATACAACCACTCTCACTAAGGTACATCAAAGTTTTGGTATGAACTAACCCAGCCAGGAACAGTTATAATTGCCTGCTCCCACATTTGCTGGTAAGAAGCTAACTTAGGCACAGTGGAAATATAAAAAGATAGATAGATATCCACATCAGATGCTTCAGCTCCATGCTCCAAAATCTCATCCTGAATTCTTCGCCAAATTGCTCCTAACACGATCTTGAGTACTTGGCTGGCCAGAAAAATTGGGCACCCAGAGTTTAAATTGAAAACAAAATAAACTGCGGGTCAATCATGGGACTGGTGTGAGAACTCAAAATATGATGTTTGAAAACAAAAAGGTATCTCATAAGACCACGTCACACATAAACATGGAACGGGTTTTTACCTTATGATAACTAAAACATTTTTATGTAGAAATAAGGGATATTAGTTTTAATGACATTTCTTTGAAACATTTGCAAGTAAACTTATTAATCTTAATCGAAATTGTTACATTGATTAAATTCCAGCATATTAGCCATAAACGTGGGTTCTGCAAACAAAATGGCAGACGCTTATTGGAGAAAGGATTTCCATAGTCCATACACATGACCAAGTGAAGGGACTACCTTCCGGGAGTACATCTCTAGAGGAATGTATCGAGGCCTAACTGATGGTCCTCTATCAACACAAGACCGGCCTACCTCTTCCTAGATAGTACCGAATATGTCATCACCCTGGTTGTTGCCGACCTATTATAACGACCCGTAAATTTTCGATAATTAAAATGGTTAATTAAATAAATTTTGTTATTTAATATTTGAAGAAATAGAAATTTGTGATTTATTAATGAAATAATAACTAGAATAAAATGGACAAGGTTAATGAAATTCAAATTTGATTGAAATAATGTAAATGTTATATTTGGCTATAAAGTGAGTATAAGAAAACAAATGTAAACATTGAATTAATTAATGAATTAATATAATAAATGGTAATTGAATAAAATCAATGTTCTGTAAGTAATTTTAATATTTGTTTGAAAGTAATAAACTTATGGTGTAATTAAAAGTTAACGATAACAATTATTGTATATTACCGATTTATTTTGCCTGTTAATTTAAATTGGAAATAAATTTCAATAAATGTAAATAAATATTATGTTAATGTAAATTAAGTTAATATTTGGAAATAATGTTAATTTTGTTCATAATATGATAATTGGGAATAAAAAGAATGGAAATCAAGATTTATTAATTTATTGGAATTTAAATTGTAATAATTGGATTAATTGCAAATAAATGAAATTAAATATTTAAATATTACGTTAATGGAGATTGAGATGAAATTTGAGAACATTAATGTAATAGATCATGAACCAATGTGAATTTTATCTATTTGATAATAATGGATTGAATAATAGGATGAAAGGTATATTAAATGGAATTATTGAAAATTTAATTTATAATTTCTGAATTTAATAAAATTGAAATTTAACACTGAAATTGATAGATTAATCAACTTTAAACTGACATCTAAATTTGTTTAAATTATTGTAAGTGATTAAGAAAGCAAAAATGATAGAAGTTGTAAATTATTAACATTTAAACTGAAAAGGTGATTTAATTAATGTAATATTAATTTATTTAATTAACGTAAAAATAGCCATTTTGGCCACTAACTCGGATTTTGACGAAACCAGTTTCATCGGATCCGTAACGGTGAATAATTGTAGGATTTCAAGTTTCGTAACTATCGGACTTGTCGTTTGATCGTACGGGCTCGAAACGCCTTGAAACCAATTTAATTGAAATCAATTAAAATCAATTTGAAATAAATTGATTTTACCATAACTTCTTCATACGATAGAATTTGGACTTGAAACCTCTTCCATTAAATTTGAAATCATCAAAAATATCTATTTTGATATATGGGATTTCCCATTTTCGTTCCGGAGACAGAACGAGCTTTTCGGGCCATTAATCGTTCAACGTTATAATCAAATCTTGTTCATTCATCTCAATTCTGACCCACCTATAAATAACCTGTTAAAAACCCTAGTATTCCTCAACTCAGTTTGTCTGTACGTACAATTTCATTTGTTCCTCTCTTTCCAATGGCAGACAAACCCTAATTCCCAATTGCAAATTCAAAATCAAAACCAAATCAAAATCAATCTCCTCAAACAATAGCGAAATATATATCGATTTGAAGCTCTCGATGAGCGCATCTCAGATCTGCAATTCGTTTTTCGTTTTGGTTCATCGTTTGTTCAGTAAACGTTGAACTATTCTCATCCGTTCATTTCGTCACGATCTACTGCAACCGATCGTCGAATTGAGGACACTGGGTGGTAGAGAGTCGAGTGCGTAGTGCATCAGAGGGGTTAGTTCGACGAGATGATGGTTGGATCGATCGAATTAATTCGATCAGGGTTTCGTTTGGCTCGGCGGCGCGGTGAAATTCTGGTGATCGGAGGCATCGGGGTGGCAACGTTCTAGTTCGGCTCGCCATGCCGAAGCGAATGAGAGTGGACGGCGACGAGATGGTGGTCGGAGGCGTGAGGTAGCGGCAGTCAACGATGCTCGTGCGTGCTCAGTAGGGTTTCTGGAACGATGAAAGGCACGGCCTATGGCATGTGCGCTTGCTGACGTGACTCGCTGGGTTCGTTCTTTTTATTATTTATTCTATTTTAATTTATTTTGATTTCAAATCTTCTTATGCGTATAACTTTCACATACGAGGTCCTTTTCACGCACGGTTTTCTCCGCTATGATTGTATTGAAATTCCAAACATTTTGACACTGGTTTGGACAAATTATGACACCGTTCAAATTTTGGGCTTATTTTGAATTTAAATTCAATTTAAATTCAAAGGTGAGTGTTTTAACCCACTCACAACTTCTAAAATTTCTTAGGTTTGTTAAATTAAATTTATGATGTGATTAGAAATTTATTTGTGACTGTTTGGTATATTTTAAATTCATCATCTCATTTAATTTGAATATATTTGAATTAAATCGTTATTTAATTTATTATTGAATATAAATTGCCAGTTAAATACCTGTTATTGATTATCGGTTCTATATTGATATTTATTGATTGATTTGGATGATGTTTGTATTGGATGTTTGATTGTTGATATTGATGAATGAATGTTGTATTTTATATCGTTATAAACTGCAAGTTCACTATGGGTTGAAATGATACATACCAGAATGATATATAGATTAGGGAAAAATCGTTATGGGTTGAAATGATAGACTCGAGCGATTGTATGGATTTTTAATATTTTCGGGATTGCGAATTGAAATGATATATATCCGTAAATATAAAATTTTAAATTGCGGATTGAAATGATAAATATCCATATCACTTGACCATATGGTAGAGTATTATATACGGGCACAGGATTGGTTAAATTAAATAATTTTAAAGCTTTAAATTTTCTTTGAATCCTTTTAAATGATATTTTGAAATAGAAATTGATTTATACGAATTGAATTATTATTTAAATCAAGTTTATGTTGAAATGGAATTGGTTTAAAGGTATTATTAAAAGGGATTTAATTGAAATTTCAAAGTTAAATTTGGAATAAAAAGTGAGATTGTCAGAATTGAATTATTTTAAATTTTTTGAAATATAACTTTGAAAAATATTGAATTTGGAGTAATTTAAATTGATATTTCGAACATGGATTGGAGGCAACATTGAATTAAAATTTTTATTGAGAATTGGAATTGGAAAATTTGAAATTGGGTTTTGGTATTGAAATGGTCCAAATGTATTGGAATGAAATAAATAGTTTAAATTGATATAAATTTCAAATTCATATTTTTATATAAACTATTTTAAAAATATATTATTTTAAAGACTTTAATTATTAATATTTTTCAACTTTTAAAGTAATTAACCCATTTTAACTTATTTTAAATCTAATTAATCTATTTTAAAGTTGTTAAATCTATTTTAAATCTATATTAACTATTTATAAATATTTAAAACTATATTCTTCTAAATTCCAAACTAAGTAAAATGGATGGGTTTATATTAAAATTCCCGATTTTTAAGTAAATATGGTTAAATGATATTATAACCTCAGTTGGGATTTAAATGTGTGTTTGATTGAATATGATTTCAAGTGAATATAATTTCGGAAGTGATATGGTTTTGAGAATATGATATTTTGATATAAATTGTGAATTGACTTTTGAAATGTAAAAGAACCATCCGGTGTGTAATAAACGATTGGTTGTTAAAGAGACCGGGATCGGATATTGTCATACTCTTTGCCAATACCAAAAACCAGTTTAACAACTGTGTACGTGGTGGAGATTCCAGAAATGAAGTAGGATGGTTTGGTGAACGATTTCTGTAAGGTATGACGTGACCCTGACTCCCTTGAGTCAGCTTAGATGTGACTAAAATCAAGAGCTATACCGAGCCAAGTGAGGTCATTCCTCCTATGGGCATATTTCTTCGATACTATATTCTAACATTGTGATTGATTTGGTGGCCACCCCTCGATTTTGATTATGGGAGTGTGTCCGAGGTGGGCGGTAGTAGCTGCTATGCATTACCACCAGTCCAGGGGTGCAATTGGTATATCTACCCTGGCATCTCCTCATGTGTTGTGTTCACATGCCCTAGCGCGCCTTCTACGAGTTTGTTTTGTACCATACCTATGGAGTGCCCTCTGTGTAAACCTCTCGGAGGAGCGTACGGTATTGTATAGACTATGGGAATATATAAAATGTGTTAAGGGGGATATGGGTAAAGCCTTAACGCTATTTTAATACTTTTACTTTACTATAGACATATTATAATAACGTACTGTACTACATAGTAGATAGTTTAACGGATCCTTAGGAGATGTAAATCCCGAACATCTCTTAAGTTACTGCACTCACGTTAGACACTGGATAGGAGATGTCAAACCCCGTAAACATCTCCAACGCCGTTTACACCCATATTTATTTACCGTTGATTTAACTTACATAAGATCTTTTAGTTCTGACTCGAGTGTTTTGTCTTTTCAATTCGCTCGGGTCAGCCTGAGCATTTTAGGATTTGAAGACTTGTTTCTGAAGGACGAAGACGAAGATTGTATTATTATTTACTATAGTATTCCACTGCATCATACTATTCCGCTGCATTGTTATTTATCTATTTATTTCTTATATGTGTAACTCTGAATTCTGTGTTGTATAAGTAAAATCAAATTTATTTGTAAACAGCTTCATGAACTGTTATTTGATTATTATATTTTGTCATTCCGCTGTGAGATCCTGTTTTGTTTTTTCTTTCTCTGCCTTTTCTTATTCACCCCAATAACAATCCACCCTTCTGTATGGTTTGAGTTGGCATGTATGTCAGCTTAAAGCGTACAAAACGGCGGGATGTTACAGTTGGTAACAGAGCTTTGGTTTAGCGATAACCTTAGCTTTGTCGGGTCTGACTCTTTATTAATAGGGTATTAATACCCTATGGTGAGTCACTGAGAGTATATATATGAGAGAGCGTATTTGTTAGTGTTATAAAAAGGATTTTGTACTGTGTTAATTTGTTCCGTTTTGTATTTATAAATTCTGGTCGGTACATAGGACGCTATGAAATCGATAGGGATTTCTAAATGCTTAATGAGACTCACAGACATAATATTGTTTTGAAATGGAGGTGAATGAAATAATTTTGCCTACTATATATTTTATATATAAAATAATGATTTATAAATGATATATATTTGGTTGTAATATATTGGTTGTTAGGTAGTGAAATTTATAAATAGTAGTTGGAAATAAGATTTGAAAATAAAATAAATGAAATTTAGAAATTTATAACTTAAGTTCCGGGGTTTTGAAAATTTCTTTCGAATGATTTTGGGATATAATAATAATATTATTAGAAGTATCTTCTGATATAAATATTTCAATATAATTTGAAAGAACTGTTTTAATGAAATTTTGGAAAGAAATAAGTTTTATACTCCCCTCTCTGTTGCTGAAAAATAATTTCGGTGATGAGTGCACGCATCATCGACATTCATTTTCGAGTTTCAAAGTGGGAAGGCCATTGTAGTAGTTTTACTATAGATCTATTTTGATAAACAAATAAATTTTTTAAAAGATTAAATATGATTGGATATAAAAGTTATGAGTATATATATGTATATATTATTTTTAATGATTTGAAAAGGAACCCGGTATTTAATTCTTAAATTTCTATAAATTAGAGGTTTTAATTACTGAAAATAAAATGAAATTTTAACTAGTTAATGATTGAAACTTCTATATGAAAATAAGAAATTATATGCTAAATTATAACTGAAATATACAAGGAATTTGAAATTTGTAACTTGTAAACGAAAAGAATATGAAAATAAGAAATGATAACTATTGAACCTTAAGTTAATTAAAATAAGTAAGTCAAACTTGTGTAATTTTCAATTGCATTCTTAAAGACATATATATATATATATAACTTACCAATTATAAAAAGCTGAAATGTTAAAAGAATATGTAATAGAAATTTTTTTTACAAATAAAAAACTTATGTAATGGAAGTGTTCAATTAAACTGACTGTTATAAATAAGAAATTTGATATGAAAATAGTTATAAACTTGAGTTAAAATTGTAATACTACTAATTAAATGAAATAGAAAATGAGTACTATAAGTAAAGGATTTTGAACTTAATTTAATATTGAAACTATTTATAATTAAAGCAAATAATAAAATGAATGTAATGCAATAAAAGAAATTCGCATTATATGAATAAATGAAAAATGAATTAGTAAGTCAGGAATGATAATAAATGAAATAAACACTGAATGAATGAATGGAAATAGAAATTTGTAAGAAATAAATGTAAATTTAAAAAGACAAATCATTGTGTAAATGAAATGGGGAATAAACAATAAATGTTGTGAAATGAAATTAATAAGAATGAACTTGATTAATGAAGTTATTGTTTGTTTTGGTTTATGGATTGCTTGGGAAATGATACTTCTAATTGTTTGGATGTATGAATAATCTATTGAGTTTATCTAAGACTGTTGAGTAAATGGTATACTTAGTAGTTATTTGTCATTCTATGTGATTAAAGGTGTCTTAACCTGAACAAACTATTTGTTTTGGTTTATATGGATGGATAGTTGATTTTATTGATTTCATATGATGATTATATGCTGTGAATTACAAGTGATGGCTGCTTTATATTGATGTGTTTGTTAGTGGTTGAAACAACTTTCATATTTCATTTTATATAATTATTAACTCTTTTTGGATTATATAAGTGAAATACAGGTTATGGAAGCAATTGCTACTGCTTTTGGTTTCGTAATTAAGCGATAATTGCCCGACAAATAGGTACGTTCTCGGATTACGGTTATCTAGCGATATTATATTGTTTTTCCCGTTGTTGGGGTATATTATTTTGAAAAATTATGATATATATTGATATTATTGATATTATTATTTCTTCCGAGCCTCTCCGTACAAAAGAGACTCTGTCGAAATTTTTCGTGAATTTTGGACTTAGAAAATTTTTGTAAAAATGTTTTCCAAACTTTTATTTACTTGAATATAAAAGGATTTAAGTGTTATAAATTGATATAGTTTATTTAAATTATTTGATTTTGTAAATTATTTTTTATAGATTTAATATTTTGAATAAGATATATTGATTTTCTTAATTCCTTCTTTTCCCTTCTTTTTCCTTTTCGGGGACGAAAAGTTTTGAGTGGGGGAGAGTGTAACGAACCGAAAATTTTCGATAATTAAAATTGTTAATTAAATAAATTTTGTTATTTAATATTTGAAGAAATAGAAATTTGTGATTTATTAATGAAATAATAACTAGAATAAAATGGACAAGGTTAATTTAAGTTAATTATTAACTAGTTAATGAAATTTAAATTTGATTGAAATAATGTAAATGTTATATTTGGCTATAAAGTGAGTATAAGAAAACAAATGTAAACATTGAATTAATTAATGAATTAATATAATAAATGGTAATTGAATAAAATCAATGTTTTGTAAATAATTTTAATATTTGTTTGAAAGTAATAAATTTATGGTGTAATTAAAAGTTAACGGTAACAATTATTGTATATTACCTATTTATTTAGCCTGTTAATTTAAATTGGAAATAAATTTCAATAAATGTAAATAAATATTATGTTAATGTAAATTAAGTTAATATTTGGAAATAATGTTAATTTTTTTCATAATATGATAATTGGGAATAAAAAGAATGGAAATCAAGATTTATTAATTTATTGGACTTTAAATTGTAATAATTGGATTGATATTTGGAAACCAGTTTAACAACTGTGTACGTGGTGGAGATTCCAGAAATGAAGTAGGATGGTTTGGTGAACGATTTCTGTAAGGTATGACGTGACCCTGACTCCCGTGAGTCAGCTTAGTTGTGACTAATATCAAGAGCTATACCGGGCCAAGTGAGGTCATTCCTCCTATCGGGCATATTTCTTCGATACTATATTCTGACTTTGTGATTGATTTGGTGGCCACCCCTCGATTTTGATTATGGGAGTGTGTCCGAGGTGGGCAGTAGTAGCTGCTATGCATTACCACCAGTCCAGGAGTGCAATTGGTATATCTACCCTGGCATCTCCTCGTGTGTCATGTTCACATGCCCTAGCGCGCCTTCTACGAGTTTGTTTTGTACCATACCTATGGAGTGCCAACTGTGTAAACCTCTCGGAGGAGCGTACGGTATTGTATAGACTATGGGAATATATAAAATGTGTTAAGGGGGATATGGGTAACGCCTTAATTCTATTTTAATACTTTTACTTTATTGTAGACATATTATAATAGTGTATTGTACTACATAGTAGATAGTTTAACGGATCCTTAGGAGATGTAAATCCCGAACATCTCTTAAGTTACTGCACTCACGTTAGACACTGGATAGGAGATGTCAAACCCCGTAAACATCTCCGACGCCATTTACACCCATATTTATGTACCGTTGATTTAACTTACATACGATCTTTTAGTTCTGACTCGAGTGGTTTGTCTTTTCAATTCGCTCGGGTCAGCCTGAGCATTTCAGGATTTGAAGACTTGTTTTTGGAGGACGAAGACGAAGATTGTATTATTATTTACTATAGTATTCCACTGCATCATACTGTTCCGCTGCATTGTTATTTATTTATTTATCTCTGATATGTGTAACTCTGAATTCTGTGTTGTATAAGTAAAATCAAATTTATTTGTAAACAGCTTCATGAACTGTTATTTGATTATTATATTTTGTCATTCCGCTGCGAGATTCTATTTTGTTTTTTTTCTTTCTCTGCTTTTTCTTATTCACCCCAATAACAATCCGCCCTTTTGTATGGTTTGAGTTGGCATGTGTGTCTACTTAAAGCGTACAAAAAGGTAGGATGTTACACCTATCTGAGATGTCTCTTAGCATACACCACAATAATTTAAACCCGAACGTTATAGCGGGTAGAAATATACCTAGAAGGGGATGATCATACCCTAATGGTTGCGAACCACATAGCTTTGCTGCATCTACCCTCTTTCGGCCATTTCCGGGTATGAGGCTTGAGGTAACGATTACCTTTCACATTGCACATTTCACTTTGAATGCTACACTGTCATTCCATGGTCACACAACTAATTTCTACAAACGTATAACTCTTGAGCTCGTACGTCTCAGGAAAGGGTGTTAAGCTAAGAGAAGTTGCCTTCTCCGCGACCAAGCAGATAATACATTCATAGAGATCACTTATGTAACTAGAAATGCAACGACAGACATTCGTCCATACAAATTGTCCAGGAACGGGACAAACTGAAGACATTCTCTTACCATATCCTGTCGGGAATTACCCCTGGGATTAGTAGCGAGAAGTCCTTGTATTGAAGATCTTAAATGAAGAACTGCTGCAACATAATATGATATGGGAAAATTCCCCTGAGGGTTGGTGACAAGCTGCCTTACATTCCATCTTCCAAATTATCTTCATATCTTCACTTTGAATACGTAAATTAGTTTGAAGTGGTCTTCGGATATGAATCATCCAAATCCGACCCTGGTTCCTTCGAACCAATCATCAATAAAAGAGGTCAAGTAAATAGTTGAATAATATTTGATTAATTCATTTCTTTTATCAAAAATATCTTTTATAGATAACTTTAAAACACTTCTTTCTAGTATATACGAAATCATTAAACCTCTCATATAAAATCCTTTAATAACTTTAAACTCTTTCTAAACTGGGACTAAATTCGAAATCATTTCATTTTTCACTTAAGAAAATATTGATCTGAGCAAACCAAATTTACTATCCCCTCCATCGGGCCAGTCTGGATAGCCAGGGAGAGCAAGAAAATGGTTTTCCAAACTCAAGCCTAGAAATTATCTCTCTCACACCCATAAGGTGGCCAAGTTATTTGATCGACTCTAAATCATTTAAAATTTAACCATTCCAT
Organism: Allium fistulosum; assembly: GCA_030737815.1. Lineage (NCBI taxonomy): Eukaryota > Viridiplantae > Streptophyta > Magnoliopsida > Asparagales > Amaryllidaceae > Allium > Allium fistulosum. The sequence continues at coordinate 978,150,078 of CM060902.1, forward strand.
AAATCCTTCAAAATCATATTTAAATTACTTACTTAATCATTTAAGAACATTTATAAAACCTTTGGAAAAGAAGGTTTGCATTTAAAAACTATATTTCAATTGTTATAGAAAAGTGCTGTGAAAAAGTGCTGCGGAAAGTGCTTTTTAAGCTATATAGATCAAGACAACTTTTTATCATTTTGAAATTCATTTTTATAACTCAAATCACTTTTAAAACATTTTAAAAGACTTTTACAATTTATTTCATAATTTTAAACAATTTCAAAATTCCATTTTAAATGAAATCTTTTCTGGATTCCGAACTGCAAAGCCGTGATTTTTCCAAAAACTGGTTTTACTCCTATTTCAAAGTCAACTTATCGAAATCTCAATTTTCTTTTCGAAATCTCAATTTTCTTTCTTTGTTGGACAAAAATGGATATAATAGTTCAGAAAATTCTTATCTCGAAGAATTCCGAGCTATATTCCATTATATATACCCGTTTGACTTTTATGACGCAATATCGCGAACTGCCGTTGCGCGACGCGCCTATTTTTGACTAAATTTTCAATTACTTTTTAAAATTTACCAAAACTCTTTCATATGTTTATAACACATTTCAAACTCATTATTAAACCATTTTAAAGAGGTCTAACATTCCATATGCACCAATTCATTGATATAGAGGAAAGTGATTTCCTTTGTGCTTATCGACGTGTATTTCCATGACATGCATATATATTCAATATTCATATTCAACAACCATCATCAACAATCAAAATCAAACATATATAACATCCAATAGCATATAATACTATAGTTTAGGAGTTCTCACCTTGGGTTTTAAACAATTAACTAAAAATTCGCTATAGCTCCGTTATTTGGTTTCCAAAGTTCACGATCCTTCGGACTTAAGCTCCTAGGTGACTCGACCAAAGCTTGATGGTGGCTTGGGGAGCTCACGGCCTAGGATAGAACAAGGAAAAGGCTCGGCCTTCAATGAAATGGGGTGGAGGCCGTGAAAAGCAAGGAGAAAATGTGGAGTTTCGGGATTGTTTTGACGTGCTTAAGTGTATATAACTATATATTATAAATTTAAACTCTTTTTGGAATAAAATTTTCCATAATTTCTTTTAGGGTGGAAACCATTAAAGAGGAGGATAAAGCTTAGAAAAATGAAGAAGGAGATGAATGAAAATGAAGAGGAGAGTGTAGGGTATTTATAACAAAGAAGAGAGTAAAAATATCTATGCACACATCACCACTTACATCATCCTCACATGCACCTTCATCATCACAACCTCCCCCCTATGCACGGCAAAAACTCCATCACCCCATGTTCCCATCATTTCCATCACTTTAGGGTATGCATATGTTGAATTTTGTATGCTTAAGAAGTATGGAAACTAAAATATCTTATATATACTTTTTTGGGCATAGCCAGCGGGGTTAACTGGACCCCAACTAGTTTATTGAAGCATCAAAGAGAAACAGAAACCAACCAAAACATGCTTAGGTCATAAGAATATTAAGGATAACAAGGCTAGAAAAGAAATAAAAAAAGAAAACCTAGAAACAAAGAGCTTCAAAACACACATGAGAATACCACAACACACAGCAGAAGAGAAAAGGACACAAAGAAAACATAAGGGAGCTCAGTGACCAAAAGCATCATAAAATGCTTGAGAAAAGTGGAAATAAGACTTTTTCATCCCCTTACTGATCTCATTAAGTATACCATGCAGCAGATGATTCACTGTTCTTATTTTTGCACCAAAAACAATGGAATTTCTTTCATGCCATATAACTCGAACAAAGACTTTCAGTGTGAACAGAAGGATGAAGGAATCCATTCCTCTCCATTTAGTTGCTTTGTAGGTCAATGCCCATTCCACCGCACTATTTACATCAGCATTATTTCTTCCTAGCCTTTACATAATATAATTCCAAAGATAGAATATATAAGAGCATTTGAAGAATAAGCGGAGAGTATTCTCCTCATGCACAGAACAAAAGGGGCACATCAAATCATTTGTGATACCCCTGTGATACAAATTCAATTTAGTGTTGATAGCATTCTGAAAAACTTTCCAAAGAAGAAGATTTTCTCTTTCAGTGTTATGTCTCAACTATATCCTCTTACTCCAGCAGAAGTTTTGAGTATTTGTGTCTCTAGACAGGCTTTTATAAACTAAGGATATGCTGAATTCTCATTGCTTGTTTGTCCATTTTATTTCATCATTTGCATATAGAGAAAAGGTTTTATCATTGAACTGAGCCCATAGTTGATGTATGACCTGATTACTAGAGTGTGACATGTTGACATGGCCTTGATGGATGAACAGATAAGCTTTTGCACAAAGAGGGATCCTAGTTTGACTTATTTTCTAAGGGTTCAATACATTCGCCAATATTAGACCATTTTCCAGCCAAGGGTCAAACCAAAAACTAACCCTACCACCATAGGCAACATTAAATTTAACTAGAGGAAGCAAAGTTCTTCTAAGCTTGAATATACTCCATGTCCAGCTACAATTTCATGGGGACTTCATATTCCATAAACACTTATTTCCTATGATGTGGGCTTTAGACCATCTTACCCAGACACTTGTTTTTGTACTCAGCAAATCATCAACATATTTTGCAAATGCTGCCTTATTCCACAGTTCTAGCCTTTTAATTCCTAGTCCCCATTTAGCTTTGGTTTTTTCAAGTTTGGTAAAGGAGCAAGGTATCAGTTTTTTTGAGTATATACTTCCATGCCAAAAGAATCTAAGCATTGCACTCCTTATCATTTGAATAAGCTTTGCTGGAAGCACAAAGGTCCTCATCTAGTAAGTAGTCATTGAAAATATAATTGAATTTATCAAAGTGAGTCTTCCCGCCTGGCTAAGGAATCTGTTCGACCAGTTGTCAATTCTAGCTAGAATTCTTTCATACAACGACATACATTGAGCTTTAGTGATTCTTAAGGAAGCCAGAGGGAGGCCAAGATAGCTGAGAGCTTCATATCTAGGTTGTAATGATGTTGTATTATAAAGAGAGCTTTTGTGCATTTCAGAAACACCAACAACCAGAATATTTGATTTGGATAGATTTAATCTAAGGCCTGTGATGGAGTGAAAAAGGGTAAGCCCTTCAAGAATGACACTAATGGACTCCATAGTTGGCTTTGTGAAGACCATCAAGTCATCAGCAAACATGAGTGAGGTTCTGAGGCTCTTTACATTTAAGGTGAAGTTTAAATCTCCCTGACTGGACCAGTTGTAAAAATATTTGGGTTAATACTTCCATCACTTTAAAAAATAGATAGGCAGATAGAGGATCTCTCTGCCTAATGCCTTGCTTTCTTTTAAAGTAGCCAACATTGTTACCATTGACTATTATGGAAAATATGGTAGAGGAGATACAGGCATATATCCATGCCACTATGTGTTTAGGAAAGTTCATTAGTGACATGATCCTTATTATGGAGTCCCAGCGCAGACTATTAAATGCTTTTGAGATGTCTAATTTCAACATAGCTCTAGGAGAAATTTGCTTGCTGTTATAGCCTCTCAGCAATTCATGAGTCATCATAACATTGTCAAGAATATTTATGTGCATATGTATGTTTATGTGCATGTTCTCATGTATGCACATGTACATGTGTATGTGTGTGTTACATATCTCCACAACGTTGCACAACTTCCACACGTTGTATCATTACAAATCCCGATTCCGATTTTCGGTCATATTTTCTCTTTTTAGTTAATATGCATATATTTGTAAAAAAATTGAAAATAAATTTCCTTATCATTCTTAACTAATTAAAATGCTCATATTTCATTTTTAAAATCATATAAATTAATATTAATAATTATTACAAAATTGTTGTTATACCAATAAAGCGAAACGAACATTTATCAAAGTGATACACTTGTTGGTCGTTACAAGTTTGGTGAAGTTTAGAGAAGATTTGAGCTCATTTGGAAGAGAGAAAGTAAGATGATGATGATGAGAAAGAAGCCACTTTTAAGTTTCTTACTTTGAAAGTTTTTGGGACATTTTTGAAAGAAATAAATAATGAATGAAAAAGAGACGGAAAATGAATAATATTTAGTGTGCACCACACCCCTCCATGTTACCAAGTACATGAAGCCATCACATCTACCTTAGTAGAAGAGAAAGTGTGCAAAAGTCTTCTTTGTTTAATTATTTTATTAACCATATTCTAGAAATCACTAACCTCTTTATTAATATACTAACTATACCCTAGTGATAATCACTTTATTATATGCTAAAAGTACGTGTGTCCAATTTTTGTGTGTGTGTCAAACAACATTTCAACAACTTTCGTTTGGTGAAAAGTTGAAAATCCGAAAAAGGAATTACGGTCACATTTTTAGTTTTTCATTGAACTATTTGTTTTTGTAATCAAACTTTCAAAATGAGTTCACTATCGTTACTTATAAATTAAAAGAGGGTCATTTGATTATTAAAAACCATTAATTAAATATTTAAAATTTATCAAATATTCACCAATCAAAACGATAAAATTCCAGGTCATTACATTATTTTCCCGTTAAAAGAATTTCGACTTTGGAATTTCATCACGAAAAAACAACCAAGAAACAAGTCACACTAATTCTTAACATGCCCCAAAATGTTAACTAACAAACAGACTTAGAGTCTGTCTAAGTTAACAACCTTCTCATCACACAGGGATGATAAACAATCTACCGAGCAAACCTTATGCTTTGCAGCCATATATTATAACTCAATTGAATATTCACACCACCTCATGACAAATCGAAGAGTCATCAACCCAACTCCTCATAAACTATAAAACATTAAAGACAAATATAATTAAGCTTGTATGATGTGCATGAATCATCCGCACACAATATCTGATTTGATCACTTACTCAAATACATAAGCTTTTCTTTCAAACTAGTATCGCTCACCCGACTTCCCTAATGCAAACTTCGATCAGGCTCCTTGATTCAGAACCTCTATTCTCCTTGTATAGCCATATACTATGATTGTAAACCTGGTACCATATTAAGAACCCTCACAAAGTGTTCACCGTCAAGAATCGAGTGATAAATCCTTATTTGGACTAGTGTGAATCACCTCAAGGTCATGTACTCAAACCTTTGATCAAGAACCGTGCGAAGAAATGATCTACATACAACTTACATACTTATTCTTATTGGTTCTTACATATACCGGTTCCTTTTTATTCTAAAATCATTTATGAAAGCATTTCATAAAAATGCAACCTAAGTTTTAAACTTGTATAATATCCTACTATATCCTGAGAGTATATACAACTATCTAATTTAATATTTTATCTTTTCTTACATTTAGATGTAGGCCTAAAATAAATCTGGGTCTTCAAACCGAGTTGACCTCTTCAACCTCTTTACCCATCTAGTCCGCTAAGTAGATAAGAAGAGTAGGATGTTGGTATCCAAACTCAGTCCTAAGTCTAATTTTCCTTAGACACTTATAAGGTAAAGATGTTTATTAGTCGGTCCAATAATATCAAATAGTCTTTTACAACTTAGATTTTGAAGCAAAAGACATGGTTTAATAAAACAAAGTTTACTAAAACTGTCTTATTAAATTTTACCCATTTAATAATTTCATTTGTCAACACATTCCTTGATCAAAATACCTTTTTATTTCGAATCCATTCTCTTTAAGGAAACCTAAGAAATAAATACCCAGTTTTTACTTCAAAATATTTTTTTGAAATGATACTATATATTTTGATCCATAGAGAATAAACATATAGACTGAGTAACACCAAAATGATACCAAGGAACTAGGTCCTACCAAATAGTATCGTATATCCCCTTACCAAGAAAGGTAATACTTAAGAGAAGTGCTTACCATTCAAACACATCTCTTGCCCATTTTTAATCATTTTCGAGCCACTTGAACTAGTTAACTAAAATATTTCTTCTTTTTCATATCCCATTTTGATACAATACTGTATACATCTCCATACGGATAGTTTTAACAAAAATAACTATTACCCTCTTGCTTTGGGTTTGTTTGGATTCGAACTCATTTTGATCGTATAATGACCAAGGGAATAATTTACTAAGTGCACTATAACGTCGGTTTAAGAAAACATCCAATCGTCACTTAGAAGATTATTCAGATTACAACAAAACTAATCGAGATATTTTCCCCGAACCATTCAAAGAAAATGTATCTTACTTAAAATTCTCTTTGAAAATACTTAATACTTATATATACTTTCAAGTAATACTATTATTACCCTTTTTCCAAAAATTGTTTGAAAATCTTTGCCAAAGATACTGCGATTTAAATTCTCAAAATTTTTCCTTATTTACAAAACACATTTTATAAACTCAATTTTATAAAATCATATTTATATAATAATTTCCTTTATCATAGTAACCCTTTTAACAAAGTAAACTTGTTAAATCTACATTATTTATGAACGCCTTATAGTCAAATCATGAAATTGAATTCACGAGGTGTTCATGTTTAATTCAATTAAACAACAAATGCTTATAAACTGGCTGAACATAAATAATCAGTCAACAAATGATGATAAATAAATATAATTATTTCCTAATAAAGAATCAAAAATAATAACTATATCAACTTTTGAAAATTATTCTTTTATGTATAAAACATAATTGGAGGTAAAATTATTTTATTTACCAATTTTCAAAACAATATTGTGTTGGTTTGCCTTATTCAATTGTTTAGGAATCCCTATCGATAACGTTGATCAGGCACATCGATCAGACTTCCCAAGCCACTTAACAAATCAATCAACGCAATGTAAAACACTTTATAGCACTAACAAATACACACACTCATATATAATACACTCAAACTCATTCTAGTGCATTTTTAATGCTATATCTAATGAGTTTACCCCACCAAGGCCAAGGCTCTTTCTTAACCTTCAGCTCTGATACCATTGTAATGACCCGCCTTTTCGACCTTCAAAAGTCGACACTAATACATCCACGGTATTCACATGTCGAACATTCGAGTGTCGGAAAGATGGATTGTTGGAGTGAAAAAAAAGAAACAAATAGTATCTCACATCGCGACAAGCAATATATAATATACAACAGAACTTTACATAAGAAAAACTTTATATACATACAATAATCAGAGTAACTAACATATCATCAGGTTGGACAGTTATAATAGCCTATCCTTACAATTGCTGATTTATACAAAACAAGAAATACAACGGAAATAAAAGTATGAGAGTACATCTTAGAGGTATCCAGCTCATCTCCTGAAGCTCTAAAGTGTCCAAAACTAACTCTGGAAAAATATTCGGGTCTGACCTGAGTATTATAAGATAATAACATACGGATTAGTTTGGTAAAAAAGTGTGAGAAACTCAAATCATATGAATTGTTATATTTATAAAACCCTTTCAAAATAAAGGTATCTCATAAGACCACGCCGCACATAAACATGGACGGATTTTTACCTTATGATAACCAAACCATTTCAAATGGAAAATCCAGTGATATTATAATAATGCCTAGGGTTGAAAATAATTATATAACGTATCTGGAATGATTACCTATTTATCCGCTTTTTGACCAAAGCAGCTAAATTAAAACGAACATAGAGAACTCATACCAAGTCAGATTGACTTGAAATTTTGGGAGAACACTTAGAAGACATAAAAGAAGGCACTCACCAAAAAGGGCTTGATTGGATAAGGCTAGATAGATCGCTAGTGACCTAACTAGATGGAACGCTAGTGGTCCATGTAAATTGGGACCCACCATCTTAAATTTTTAAGGTAGGTCCTAGACACCTCTAGAGTGTACTTGCAAAGTTTCGTCTAATTTCATTAAGTTTTGAGCGAGTTATGGATGATTCTTCTGGACTAGAAGACCCATGAAGACGGACGATCAAACAAACTCCAAACGAATTGGTATTTGGATAAGGCATTCAAATAGATGAAAGGAAGGCAACCCAAAAGAGTAGACTTAAAAATAGTTTAAGGGCATGGATCGCTAGCAATCCATCATGTTAGCTCGGGTCGCCTTGAGTTTTTCTGGACTTCTTACTAGCACTTAGTAGAGGCTTAATTATGACAAGTCGGCCTTGGCCCAACTGCTCTCCTACCCCTATAAATACAATCCTACCTACAACACAAAGGGGGGGCTTTTGGACTGGCTGTTGGAACTCTGTAATGATTAATCTTCACTCTTCTTCTTCCACACAACAATCATCTAAGAGTTTATTGTGATTCTCTAGTGAACTCTTGCACTTGTGACCTATTCTAATCTCATCAACTTATAACCGTATTCAACTTGTAATAATAGTTAGTCGATAATAAAGCTTATAAAGTGAACGTAGGCTTCGTTAACAGCCGAACCACTATAAAAATCTTCTTGTCTCCTTACTATTTATGATCCTTTTACATTTATTTTCTATATTATTGCTCTATAAGAACAGAGCTGGTGCTTTCACACTCAATCCAGGGTGTTGATCCATTTTTTTGGGTTACTATTTTGTTACTTTCACTGAGAAAACTGAACTAAGGGCTAGATCTAAAGATTTGAACTTTGGATCTAAGACTTGGAGAAGATGAGCAGGCCTGATACCAAATCTAGAGCTGGATCAAATCAACCAGAGCCTAGGGGCAGCAAGGATGTGTCCTCAAATTCTCATCAACCCGACTATGTGATTAGAGAGGAGATGGAAAGGATGATGAAAGAGATGCACGATGGAATCTTAGCTAGGCAACAAGAGATGATGGACAGCTTCTTCCAAAAGATGGAGCAGCAAGTGATGGCTAGATCTGCAGGTAATAGGAATCAAACTCTAGGGAACAACGCAGGAGTTGTTGGAGTGGGATTGGAACAAGATGGAGTCTTTCCCCCACGCCCAAAGCAACCGATACTTGGGGGCAACACTGGAATCAATATGGGAATCAATCCCAATGTCGGAGTGACTGTTAAAACACCAGGAACTGGTGGTATGGGAGCTAATCTGAAAACTAGGATGCAACTGATAGAAGAACATGTACCAGAACTTCCTCGACGGAACGTAGGTCTGAATGAAGCTAGAGTTATGAATCAAAACACAGGCGTGCAGCCGGAAGAGTACATCCCGGGATACCCCTACTGGAACAGAGGGAAAATATTGCTTTAGAAGGGAGCCCACTAATCGAGAGAAAAGATCTGGAAAGTTTTTCATCTTCCATGAGCTGAATGGGCATGAAACGAATGAGTGCCGACATCATTATGATCTGATAGAAGAACTAGTTCGGAACAACCAACTACCACAGTATGTAAGGAACAGAACCGTGGTAGAATTGCAAGAACAGCCACCATCCACGGCAAATGCATCAAGAATGCCCAGGAATTTGAGCCAAGACATTTTATCCCATGATTGGGGTAGATGGGATTTAGATCCAGCTCCCATGCTTTGCTTTTTCGCTTCCTTTTCCACACTTTTCTTTTGGTATTTAGACAATAATAACCTCAGGCCACTTACATGTGTACGGGATCCTGAACGGTCCCTAGACACGCTTTGAGTCGGATACTTGAGATGACTTTTTAGACAATAATAACCTCAGGCCGCTTACACATGTACGAAATCCCGAACGGTCCCTAGGCATGCTCTGAGTCGGATGCCTGAGATGACTATCTAGGAAAATAATAACCTCGGACTGCTTACACGTGTACGAGACCCAGATTGGTCTCTAAGCACGCTCTAAGTCGGATCTTCGAGATGACCATTTAGGATTTCTGGTTGTTTTGATTCCTACTTGTTTGATTTCTGCTTGTTTGTTTTGATTTGAATTTTGAAAAATCCACTTTGATTGTGATGACTAATATTGATCGCCTTAAAGTCCTGACATGGGATCTGAGTGCAAGGTGAAAGATCCCTTGCCAGAAAAGTGAGTGGATGGACTTATATGATATTTATCGCCTTAGAGTCCCGACACGGAACCCTAGTGCAAGGTACAAGTCCCCTTGGATGGACTTGTACGATATTGATCGTTTTGGAGTTCCGACCAGAGAGACGGGACCGGAGTGCAAGAAGTAAGTCCCCTTACCGGAGAGTGAGCGGATGGGTCTACTTAATCCCTTTTAACTTAACGAGCAAACGATCTGGAGAGATTATCCCCCTTAACTTAAACATTAAACTAAACATTAAATGATTCAGAGAGATCGAACCGATTTGAATTAATAAAAGGATTTGAATGCCTTATAAATAGAATAAAATCGATAAATCCTGGATGAACACATGATGATTTCGATATTTGATGTGATTTTAATATATGATGTGATGTGATTTTGATATATAATATGATTTTGATATATGATGTTATAACTCTGAATGAGAGTCGGAATGATAATAATGTAAATCTCGGATAGACACGGGATAATTATAGATGTGTGATGTAATAACTCTGAATAAAATTGGAATGATTGTGATGTATAGATTACACTTAGGCAGAGTCTAGAGTCTTAGACTGTAACAGGTTTGGAACGACTTGTGACTGCTAAGAGAATCTAAAGGAACTGGACGATTCACCAAGGCTGAAACAGTTGGAAAGCTAAACTATCAAAGACTGGAGATAGGAACTTGTTCTTAAGCAAAGCACACCTTTTATTCAAAAGGCGTACTTTAGGGGGCAAATGTTTACCCGCTTTTTGACCAAAGTAGCTAACTTAAAACGGACTTAGAGAACTCATACAGAGTCAGATTGACAAGAAATTTTGGGAGAACACTTAGAAGAGATAAAAGAAGGCACTCGCCAAAAATGGGCTAGATTGGATAAGGCTAGATGGATCGCTAGCGACCTAACTAGATGGAGTAGATGGATCACTAGCGATCCATGTAGATTGGGCCCCACCATCTGAATTTTTAGGGTAGGTGCCACACACCCTCTAGAATGTACCTGCAAGTTTCATCTGATTTCGTTATGTTTTGAGAGAGTTATGGATGATTCTTCTGGACCAGATGACCCATGAAGACGGATGATCAAACAAACTCCAAACGACTTGATATTTGGATAAGGCATTCAAATAGATGAAAGGAAGGCAACCCAAAAGGGTAGACTCAAAAATAGTTTAAGGGCATGGATAGCCAGCGATCCATCACCCATGGATCGCTCGCGATGCATCATGTTAGCTAAGGTCGCCTTGAGTTTTTCTAGACTTCTTCCTAGCATTGAGTAGAGGCTTCTAACAAGTCGGTCTGGGCCCAAATTCTCTCCTACCTCTATAAATACAATCCTACCTGCAACAAAAGTGAGGGCTTCTAGGCTGGCTGTTGGAACTTTGCAGAGATTATTCTTCACTCTTCTTCTCCCACACAATAGTCAGCTTGGAGTTCACTGTGATTCTCCAATGAACTCTTGCACTTGTGACTTATTCTAATCTCATTAACTTGTAATCGAATTCAACTTGTAATAGCAGTCAGTCAATGATAATGCTTATAAAGTGGATGTAGGCTTCGTTAACAGCCGAACCACTATAAAAATCTTCTTGTCTATTTACTATTTTTGCTCTTTTTACATTTATTTTCTATATTATTGCTTTGTAAGAATAGGGTTGGTGCTTTCACACTCAATCCAGGGTGTTGATCCATTTTTTGGGTTAACATTACCCATAATTACATTCAACAATACTAATTTCTACAACTAAAACTGTAAGGCACGTATTAGAGATTGGATTCCATACAATGATAAGGCACCGGGGTACCACCTACCATAGTACATCTCTAAATAGTGTACCGAAAGCCATGTATGGACCCTCTAAAAACACAAAGCCGGCCTGCCCCTCGAGCATGACATAACCGGATTATATCATCCCTTAGGCACTGAGGCTGCAAACATTGCACCCGCCTTACCCTTTTCTATGCACATGCATACTAAAATCCTTAAATATCAATCTAGATCGGAGGAATGATGCTCCTAATGGTAGCGAACCACATAGCTCTACTGCATCCTCTAATTTTAGTCATTACAAGGTTATGAGGCTTGTGAGGCCATGATCGCCTTTTCCTCTTAGCAAATCCCTCTTGGAATACAAACACTGCCCTCTGAGCATAATGCAATGCCAGCATTCATCCATACAAGTTGATCAGGATATGAACAAACCGAAGGCACTACTTCTACTACATCCTCAGGAATAGTAGCAAGTAGCCCTTGCACTTCAAAGAACTCCATCTTAGATTCCATTATCTTCAAGATGTCTTCAATTCGAAATGCTTATGCCGGTTCAAAGTGGTTTTCGGATAACTCATGCTTATTCAATCTCGGTCTCTCCAAAACAACAATCGATAGATTCCAGTAAACTCAACTCCGGTTCTTTTGGAAATAAACAGACAATATATAAGAGCAGAGGTCACCTCCTAACCGGTCGGGGTTGGAATGTCGTATTTTCTTATCATTTGTCCTATAATTGCAAAACGAGATCATACTTATAGTATAGCATCACCGAAGTAACTATACCGTATAATTTCCATATTTTTTCTAGATATTTCTAGAGTTATATTTTGGTCAAGATTTGAAAGTCGGTTATTTAACTATCAAATAAACAAACAATCAAACCAGAGATTTTTTATTTCAATACTTAGAAAACATTTTCCTTTTTCCAAAATCATATTTAGATGGACCAAAACAAATGTTATTTAAAAGCATTGTTACTATAAACCCAAACCACTTTCCTTTTAGTGTAAGTAAACGGATCGTATAAAAATTAGACCAAATATACTTACTACCACTTTCCAATTTCAAACAGGGACTATCCCTCAATTAACAATGAAGTCGGACAAGTTAGTGAACTATTCTTAACTCGACATACATTCTTAATTCTCATAGATAGAGACGAGTTTTCATACCTCGGAATTTGTTGTTAAGCATGAAAAGAATACTTTTCATACAATCATAAGTTATAAAGATCATTTATGAAAATCAAATCTCCTACACTTGTCACGTTTTCGATATTTCAACTTACTCTATCCCTCGTCTAAAATCGAAGCTAGGTAAGTTAGAGCACTAGTTACATATCAAAGCCTTTCCTTCGGCACTCCAATTCTAGATCTCACAGATAGAGAATTGGTATACTCATTGGTTTTTAGTGTCAAGTATCTAACTACTTAATTTCCATATATAACCCAATTCGTATACGAAAATAATACTTTATAAACCAAACACCAATCATAAATTTCAAACTTAAACTATTCTTTGGTTAATAATGAGGCCAATCAAGTTGGGGTATTATTACCCCTCAAATCTTGACTTGACAACATTCTTATCTTTTTGGATAGGTAGAAGTTTCCTTACCTCGAAGCTTAATGCCAAGTATAAGATTTCATAAATTCCATGTACTATTCATTTAAAAAAAAATGTTATAAACCAACTTTCTTTTCACTTAAAAATTCCGCTTAAAAATCCTTAAAATACCATTTAATATTTCCATATCAAATCTCGCTTGGAAATCTTTGTTTAAAACCACGTTTGATCTGAAAAGATAAGCTTCTTTTATTTGATAAAGTACTACTAGTTCTATTATATCAAATAATCCTTTAAACCAAATATATAATTTCAAACCTCTTTTAAAACACTTTAAAACCAAGTTTAAAACTTCCATTCAAATCATAACTTAAAAGCCACCACTTTTAAAAGAGAGTTTGACTTTGAAAAGTAAGCAGATTTCCTTTAAATAAACCACTTGTTGAAATATCTCAAAATAAATCCTTTAAATCTCAAATCTCTTTTAACATTCTACTTTTCAATAGTACAATTTAAAATACTTAAAATATAGTTCAAACTCTTATATGAAAAACATTACTTCAAAGATAATTACTTAAAATTTGATTTGAAAACTCTTTTCCATTTAAAAACAAAATAAACAAGTTTTAAATATATAATAAGAAACCTTACTTTAAAATTATTTAATAACTATTTAAAAATATATTTAAAACTTCAAACTCTTTTACAATACTTACATAGCCTTTACAAACCATATTTGAAAAGAATTATGAAATATCTAAAGAGAATAACATTCTATACTTTACAATATTCATAACTTTCTAAAGTGCATCCATAGCAACTATCGCTATACGGACAATTTCTTATTCAATTCAAATTCAACTTCATTTATTCACTTACACATCTAACCATTCTCAACTTCAAAACACATCACAAAGAAGCATAGGAAACATATATGCAACATATATACATGAAACACAATATTCCAACAAGTATAAACTAGGCAACACCAAAGTGCACCAATAGCGACTACCGCTATACGAACACATCCAATTTCAAGTCAAAGTCAAATCCATCCTCTACTAATCCTTATGTGCTTTGTTCAAGGCTATACATCAAGTCATAGCAAGTTCATACACCATATTTACATATCCTCTACAATATAAGTCGATAATCTACTTCACTTACATATGTCATAAATCAATACAAACCAAAGAGCTTTCCAAAGCACTACAACATACACAACAATCAATGAATCAAAGTGCTTTGCAAAACACGAAAATCAAGTTTATATTTTTAATTTAGCAAGCAATATTTATAGTTATATAATATTCAATTAAAGGTGAGATAACTCACTTATACTAAGCAAAAGTCCAAGCTAAAGCCACCACCTTTACAACTACTTACTACCTAGACCAAAGCAACCATCTTTGCCCTTTGCTTCATCCATTTCCTATATCCTTCTTCAAACTTTGGATGCTATGTGGTGTTGTAGGGGCGTTTAAAGGACTATGGTGGAGTTTGGTGAAATTTAGAGAAGATTTGAGCTCATTTGGAAGAGAGAAAGGAAGATGAAGAAGATACAAAAGAAGCCAATTTTAAGTTTCTTACTTTGCAAGATTTTGAAACATTTTCGAAAAAATGAATGAAAAAAAGATGGAAAAAGAATAATATCACATGTGCACCACGCCCCTCCATGTGACCAAGTATATTAAGTCATCACATCTACCTTGGAAGAAGAGAAAGCGTGCAAAAGCCTTCTTTGTTTAATTATTTTATTAACTCCTAACTATATTCTAGAAGTTACTAACCTCTTTATTAAAATACTAACTATATCCTAGTGCTAATGTAATGACCCGGATTTTCTGACCAGTCAAAATCGCTGAAAAACCCGTTCATTCTAAAACTGCGAATGGAAACTACCATTTTAATATACAATATTTGGTAAACATTCAACACTATTTATGTATAGGATACAATTTCAATTTTTACAAGTTATTAGAGTAATCAATATAATCTACTAGGTATGCTTTAATACATATAAAATACAAATACAAATAAATCTACTGTTGCACAACTCTGATGAGAGAGACAGCAATAGCCATTCATGCACTCAATAAACTTGTCAAATGTGGAATAAAATAATAAGCAGGAAAAACACATCAATACACGATATATGACAAACAATAAACATAAAAAAATTATGTTATTATTGGGCCTGCATCACTACCACTTGTGACCACCTACGTACCTAACTAGATAACAGGATCAAACCAACGTAGTTCTCCTATCGCAAATAGGACTCATGGAACCTACAATGCACAAACAATATGCAATTCCCAAAACTACCCACTTAGGCTTAATCTTTACCTTTATATTTTTTAATCTAATTACCTTTATGGAAATTATCACTTTGGACTTTATTCCCTAATTCTTATTTCAAAACTATTGAAATATATATATATGTATATATCTTTTATATTCAAACTAGTCCTTTACTTGGGGATTTGAAAACAAATCACCTTTTGAAACGATACCAATATACAAGCATACAAAACTATATGCTACCAAATCTCGGGAGGTTTCTAGCCATAACCAGGCCCCTGGGTCTAGCCTTCCAAATAAATAATAGGTTGGTGCATCCCTCTATTCCAAGAGCGGAGTACATCGAGGCTACAGAACATCTGCACCTCGTTTATCCATGCGTTTCGTAGATTATGGGTTAGCCGAATCTTTGTTAACATAACAAATCACTTTATATCCCAAAGTGGCAGAATCATTTATACTAATAATTACAAATACTTCTAACCTATAATAATTTTCATTTCCAAATCCTTTCAAAAATCATCTTAAAACCGTCGGGTTTAGTCCTCAAACTTCTTTCCGTTTTATAAACCATTTTTATAAAACCATTGTTTATACAAACCACTTTTACATAAAATCACTTAAAAATATTTATTCTCAAATATCTCTTTTTTTCTCTTTTAAAGGAAAACATTTAATTACATTTCAACTTGAAAACCCGTTTTCAAAACAATTCATTAAATTTAAGTGAACCAAATATTACCGCTAAACACCTTATAATCAAATCGTGAAATTAATCACAAGGTGTTAACCTACAGTTATTTTCTACCCGGCCCATGCATATGGATAATTAATTGCTCATAAACTGGTCGAGAAAAGTCAACAATCAATAAATAATAATTAGTACTCATAAACTGGCCGAGCCTAATTCAAACAATCAATCAATGAAATAAACACAACAATAAATGATAATCAATACTCCATTCTATCAAATATTTATAACACTTTATTTTATCTTGAGTTAAAACGATTTGACATTTATTTTGGAGCATCCGGGCTTTCCCTTCGATATGTTCCATCCCTCACCCAAGTCTTCTTGGATCTTACAGACGAAACACATGTACTAGTCATTTCCACATACACCATTAAGTATTTAATTTCTAAATTTAAAATACTTAATTAACCATCCAAACATAATATCAAGCAACATAACAATTACAAAAGCATGTCAAAACATTATAGAAAATAAGAGTAGAGAAGAGAGAGTTTTCTCATAAAAATTTTCTTTCCGATCTAACTTTGTTACAACAGATTTGACTATAGCTTCGCTACTACTTTCTAAAACTTCTTGAAATCCGCTATAGCTCTACTATCTTGATGTCGAACTTAAGTGGACTATTAATTTTCGATTTCCCAACAGAACTTCATTATTTCTTTAAATTATTTTAAGCTAGCATGGAGGCCATTAAAGCTCTAAGAAAGAAGAATGAGAAAGCTTAGAAAAGGAAGAAGAAGAAGAATAAAAAGTGTGTGGAATTTATGAAAGAAGTGGTAGGTATTTATAGAAAAAGATTGGAATAAAATATTATTATGTGAAATGACCAAAATACTCTTACTTCATCTTTAAGTAAACTATATTTTTTCAACGCTTAAAATTACCTTTCACTTTACTACTTTATGTCTCAATCACTTAAGTATTAAGTGAAATAAAATAAGATTTTTGCTTAGATTTGATTTTGACATGTTTGTCTTTTAGTGCTTACTTTTTCCTAACGATATTCTAGAAATTTCTAAACTTGTTTAGGAAAAGTAATCTTGTTTAGTGACTTTATTAATACTTACCATATTTAAATATATGTACGTGTATATGTAAATAAAGGTGCAACAACGTTGCGACAATTTATATTGAACAAAACTTTGATTTTCGACAAAACGTTTTACGGTCATATTTGACGTTTTTGTTAAACTATTTATTTATGTAAAAAAAACTTGAAAATAATTTTCTTATCATTTTTAATTAATTAAAACAAGTTTATTAAGTTATAAAACCATATAAATAATATTAAAATCTAATTATAAAAATACGACGTCGATCTGCCAAAATACGACAAAATTTGTCAATCATTACAAAACAAGTATATATGTTGATAAAATAATTATAAATCAAATTTATATTATTGTCATATTATTATATAACTATTAAAAAGAGTTATTTACCATTTACAATAATTATTCGAATGTATATTAAATTTTATCGAAAACCGGCTTTTGTCACTTTTCGACGAAAATCCAAACTTCTTGATTTTGTAATCGGATTCTAAAAATAAGTTTATCGTTCTTATTTATCACATAAGATATAATTATTGTTTTGAAATAAACCTATATTTAAATACTTTTAAAATTAAATATTCCTATTTTCGAAGTGATAAAATTACAGGTCGTTACATATTTCCCCCTTTGAAAGAATTTTGTCTCCGAAATTCCAAGGACGGAAAAATATAATGAAAACCAAACAATTAACAAAAGCTAAGCACACCAAAAATATTACCTCCCATAACTCCGTTCAGAGGTACGGTGCCTTATCTTATTCATTTTTATTTATCAAATTAAGGTGGTTTCATTTTAAAATTCCTAGGTTGATTTACTAACCATAGGTGAATTTTACTTAGGCACCTAATCTAGGCTCTGATACCACTTGTAACGACCGGGATTTTCGAACCTGTCATCGTCGAAAAACCCGTTCATTCTAAAACTACAAATGGAAACTACCATTTTAACATACAATATTTGATAAACATTCAACACTATTTAATGTATAGAATACAATTTCAATTTATACAAGTTATTAGAGTAATCAATTTAATCTACTAGGTGTGCTTTAATACATACCAAATACGAATACAAATAAATATACTGCTGCACAACTCTGATGAGAGAGATAGCAATAGCCATTCCTGCAGACTCAATAAACTTGTCAAATGCAGAATAAAATAATAGGCAGAAAAAATACATCAATACGCGATATATGGAAAACAATAAACAGAAAAATGTTATGTTATTATTAGGGCTGCATCACTACCACTTATGACTGCCTGTGTACCCCTATCTAATTGGGTACCCAATTAGATAACAGGATCAAGCCAACGTAGTTCTCCTACCGCAAATAGGACTCATGGAGCCTACGATGCACAAACAATATGCAATTCCCAAAACTACCCACTTACGCTTAACCTTTACCTTTAGATTTTTCAAATCTAATTACCTTTACGGAAATGATCTCTTTGGACTTTATTCCCGAATTCTTATTTCAAAACTTTTGAATTATATATATGTATATATCATTTATATTCAAACTAGCCTTTTACTTCGGGATCTGAAAACAAATCACATTTTGAAACGATACCAATATGCAAGCATACAAAAACTATATGCTACCAAATCTCGGGAGGTTTCTAGCCATAACCAGGCCCCTGGGTCTAGCCTTCCGAATAAATAAAAGATTGGTGCATCCCTCTATTTCAAGAGCGGAGTACATCGAGGCTACAGCCCACGCGTTTCGTAGATTATGGGTTACCCGAATTTTTGGTAACATAATAAATAACTTTATATCCCGAAGTGGCAGAATCATTTACACTAATAATTACAAATACTTCTAATCTATAATAATTTCCATTTCCAAATCCTTTCAAAAAATCATCTTAAAACCATCGGGTTTAGTCCTCAAAATTCTTTTCATTTTATAAACCATTTTTATAAAACCATTCTTTATACAAACCACTTTTGCATAATATCTCTTCAAAATATTTATTCTCAAATATCATTTTTTTCTCTTTTAAAGGAAAACATTTCATAAAATTTCAACTTGAAAACCCGTTTTCAAAATAATTCATTAAATTGAAGTGAACCAAATATTACCGCTAAACACTTTATAGTCAAATCGTGAAATAAATCATAAGGTGTTAGCCTACAATTATTTTCTACCCGGCTCATGCGTATGGATAATTAATTACTCATAAACTGGTCGAGCAAAGTCAACAATCAATAAATAATAATCAGTGCTCATAAACTGGCCGAGCCTAATTCAAACAATCAATCAATGAAATAAACACAACAATAAATGATAATCAATGCTTCATTCTATCAAATATTTATAACAATTCATTTTATCTTGAGTTAAAATGGTTTGATATTTATTTTGGAGCATCCGGGCTTTCCCTTCGAAATGTTCCGTCCCTCGCCCAAGTCTCCTTGGATCTTACAGACAAAACACGTGTACTAGTCGTTTCCGCATACCACATTAAGTGTTTAACTTCTAAATTTTAAAAAACTTAATTAATCTCCAAAGATAATATCAAGCAACACAAAAATTACAAAAGCATGTCATAACATTATAGAAAATAAGAGTAGAGAAGAGATAGGGTTTTCTCATAAATTTTTTCTTTCCGATCTAACTTTGTTAAAAACAGATTTGACTATAGCTTCGCTACTACTTTTCGAAACTTCTTGAAATCCGTTATAGCTCCACTATCTTGATTTCGAACTTAAGTGGACTATTAACTTCCGATTTTCCGATAGAACTTCGTTATTACTTTAAATTATTTTAAGCTAGCATTGAAGCCATTAAAGCTCTAAGGAAGAAGGAGGAGAAAGCTTAGAAAAGGAAGAAGAAGAAGAATAGAAAGTGTGTGGAATTTACGAAAAAAGTGGTAGGTATTTATAGAAAAAGTTTGGAATAAAAAATATTATTATGTGAAATGACCAAAATACCCTTACTTCATCTTTAAGTAAACTACATTTTTTCAACACTTAACATCATCTTTCACTTTACTATTTTATTTCTTAATTACTTAAGTATTAAGTAAAATAAAATAAGATTTTTGTTTAGATTTGATTTTGACATGTTTGTCTTTTAGTGTTTACTTTTTGCTAATGATATTCTAAAAATTTCTAAACTTGTTTAAGAAAAGTAACCTTGTTTAGTGACTTTATTAATACTTACCATATTTATATATGTGTACTTATATATGTAAATAAAGGTGCAATAATGTTGCGACAACTTATATTGAACAAAACGTTGATTTTCGACAAAACATTTTACTGTCGTATTTTGATGTTTTTGTTAAACTATTTATTTATGTAAACAAAACTTGAAAATAAGTTTCTTATCATTCTTAAATAATTTAAACAAGTTTATTTAAGTTATAAAACCATATTAAATAATATTAAAATCTAATTATAAAAATGCGACGTCGATCTGCCAAAATGCGACGAAATTTGTCAATCGTTATAAAATAAGTATATATGTTGATAAACTAATTATAAATCAAATTTATATTATTATCATATCATTATATAACCATTAAAAAGAGTTATTTAGCATTTACAATAATTATTCGGATGTATATTAAATTTTATCGAAAACTGGCTTTTGCCATTTTTCGAAGAAAATCCAAACTTCTTGATTTTGTAATCAGATTCTAAAAATAAGTTTATCATTTTTATTTATCACATAAAACATAACTATTGTTTTGAAATTTAAGTATTTTTAAAATAAATATTCCTATTTTCGAAGTGATAAAATTATGGGTCGTTACAGCTAACCACTTAATTATATGCTAAAGGTATGTGCGTCCGATATTTGCGTGTGTGTCAAACAACATTTCAACAATTTTCGTTAGATGAAAAGTTGAAATCCGAAAAAGGAATTTCGGTCACATTGTTAGTTTTTCATCGAATTATTTATTTTTATAAACAAACTTTCAAAATGAGTTCACTATCATTACTTGTTGATTAAAAGAGGGTTATTTTATTATTAAAAATCATTAATTAAATATTTAAAATTTATCAAATATTCACCAATCAAAGCGATAAATTTCCTGGTCGTTGCAGTAGTGCTTATAGAATTGCTTTCAGCTTTAGGGCTATAGATAGAAATATAGTAGATTCAAAACAAAACCTCATGACTTGGGCTAAACCATTTCTTGCAACTAAAAGGAAGTTATACAGAATCATGGACCCGAGACTAGCTAATCAATACCCAAAGAAAGCAGCATACGCTATCTCCATACTGATACTGCAACGCATTTGCAAGGAAGTGAAGCTCAGACCTAAAATATCAGATGTTTTATCTACGCTCGAATCGCTTCAAAATGATGAAGAAATCATGAAACACATAATGTATTTCAGAGAAGTGTTTTGTTGGATGAGGTTGTGTGCATGGTTCTATGTAAGGTTGTTTTGTTAGTAGTGAATGTGATATAGTTTCAACGTTGTGGTATCATTATTTGAATATTATATGTAAAATGAATGTTATATTGTATGTAAAGTATTATTGTTTGAATCGATGAATTCTATGTATTTAAATCGATGAATTCTATGTATTTAAATCGATGAATTTCGTATATTTCAATTTCTGAAAATTTAATTTTATAATAGTATGTAGGGTAAAACCGCAAGTTGAAAACAATTAAAAAAAGTTTATATATTTCGCCACATTTAAAAAGAATTATACGAAATATTCTGCAACATTTAAAAAAAGTTGTAAAACACATTTGCAACTTCGAAAATAGTTGTAGTTGTAACTATTAAAACATTTTTTGCAACATCTAAAAAATATTGCAAAAGACGTCGACCCTATTACAACTTGGCTTAATATTATATTTGTAAAAACGTTGCGAACTCCCTATCACAACATTTTTTTGATGTTGTAATAGAGCATATTTGTTGTAGTGTATATACATACATGCATATATATATATATACATACACACACATATATTATAAAGTATACATACAAATGTTTAAAATTATGTATATATATGTTTTGTGTATGTTTTCAATATTTTTCTTATGATTTCCGTACAGAAATCTTTTATTAAAAACATATTAAAACCATACAGATTGTAATAATAATAATTATTTTGTAAAATATAATTCGGTCATATATATATATATATGTGTGTGTGTGTGTGTGTGTGTGTGTTTCTCTACGCATTTATTTAATAATTTTAAACATTAAATATATATATGTTTATTTTATATTGAATTTAAAATTAATATAATATGTATATAAATTTACATGTATATGTAATTAAAAAATATATTTTATTTCAATATATATATATATATAATATACATATTTATTTAGAAAATTAATAATCATTTTGAGCTCGAATTAGGAGATATTTATGTAGATCTAGATCTGAAACTTAAAATTTGAATTTTAAATTTGAAACTAAACTCTAGATTATTTATATTAATATCTACAGTTATTTTATATTATAATGTATATATGTATATGTATGTCTGTGTGCGTGTATGTGTGTGTGTGTCTATATATATGTATGTATGTATGTATACAAATATTTACATTTCACAAGCATAATTTTATATTGTATTAAACCATGTATATGCATATATGTATATATTAGACAATACATACATACATACATATATGTTTTCAAATATATATATATATATATATATATCTTTAATAATAGTTGTAATACCTTTGGTGTCATACTTTTTTGGTATCAACGTGAACTACCAAAAATGACCCTCTACAAATATTATTAAATATTAATATTACTTAAAAATATGATCTAACAGTTAATTTTTTTACCAATTCAAAACACACTTATCTTAATATTACTTAAAATTAGGATCTTACGAATAAACTATTTTCAAGGTCGTTTTTTACTAATTAATAACACAAATAAAATTTAAACCAATAAAAAATTAAATTAATTCTTTAGTAATTAATAATAGAAATAAAAATTCAAACTAGCAGAAAAATTAGATGGTTCAATTTAGAAAGAAAAAATAAAACTAACTGCATATCATTTCAACGCAAAAATATGATTAAATATTGGTGCACATTTTATCTTTTTCGAACGAGTTAAACATATACAATTTATAAAAAAACAATTAACGCACAAAGTGCGACCCATCATCACGCGCGAAGCGCGTGACGTAACGCTCATATATATATAGGCTAATATGTCTGTTGCGTAAATCGCAACACTCATATATAGGCATGTTAAACCATATACATTTTATATGTTGCACGTGTACGTACACATACATGTATATATGATCCATATGTTATATTATATTAATCGATATAACATTAAAAAAACTTTATTTATAAATTAAATAAAATATTGATTTTATTTAAAATAAATTTAGATAAAATCTAAATAAATTTAGGCTTAATAGGCCCAATAAGATTCAATAGAATTAAATTTTTGAAATTTACCCATTTACTCTGCTGCGTGCTGACCTAGATCCAACACATATATGGCATGTGATGTGCAACATAGCAGAATGTACATGGTATAACCGTCTTAGTTAGTATTTGGTAAAAGTCGGATATAATAACAATATCATTTGTCCATATGTCTTTATTAAAATACAGGTAAAGGGATTTGCTATATTGGTCGTTTATGTTATGATATAAATTTTATTGAGACTTTGGAAGAGATTGATAAAACAATAAATTATTTAAATAAAAAAAATTGAAATGAAAGATCTGAAAAAGGCTAAATACTGTCTTGGCCTACAAATCAAGCATGGTAGTATTGACATATTAATCCAACAATCAAACCATATTGAGAACATCCTTAAGCATTTTCAAATGGATAAAACATATCCACTTAGTACAGCTATGGTTGTCAGAACTTTAGATATTAAAAAGGACCCTTACCGTCCAAATAAGATAATAAGGTAGAGGTGAAACAAATCCAGTTCCAAGAAAATCCAGCAGATCCGTTCATAAAGGCACTTTCAATGTCAACATTTCATATGATAATGTAGAAAATTAGTATGTGTAAGTTGCATTAACATGCTACTTGAATAATGTGTTATAAATCAAGGGAAGCATCTAGAAGTATGTTATGATGTACTTTTTTCTTTTACTAATATTTTTCCCACTAGATTTTATTAGTAAGGTTTTAACGAGTCATTATCTTTATCTATAAGTATCAACCCTCATAATAACATTATGAAACATGCTACCTAAAGATGAAACAAAATTGCACTCTTTTCTTTGCTTATGACTTTTTTCTCTTTGAGTTTTTCATAACATAGATTTTTAATGAGACGGTTATTCATATTATCTGTACATACGTGTATTCAAGGGAGAGTATTCTAATATATACAATTATAAGAATGAATATATTAAATGTTACATAAGCATCATTATAATTTTATTTTTTATCAAGAGTCTATAAATAGAGGGGAACATTTGCCATACATCCTTAATAACTTTCATAATTCACCAAACATCCCTTAGATACAAAACATAAAAATTTCATCCCTATTTTTAAACACAGTCTTTTCTTTCCCCAAACCACCCTCAAAAATCATCGTAAAACCCTAAACCCATGCTTTTTTTATCGTTCAACCTTTAATACAATTGAAATCACATTTTCTTCAACAAAATCCGAAAATTCTACTAAATCGAACATCAGAACAACCAAAATCAAGTCGAAAATCTGACGTTTTCAAAATCAAACGAGGCAAAATGGGAAGATCGAAGGTGATATATCTCAATTTCATAAGTAGTCGATTTATATTACACTATTTTAAACGATAGATCTTATGGTTTTTGCAAGGATTTTAGAGATTTTCGAGTTAGCCATGCATGTAATCGAGCTTTTTTACGGTAATACAAAGAAAATTGAGAATGCAGACGATAAACTAAAAAACATTCTATAATTACTGTAATTTTTGTAAAAAATTGTTCAAAAAACTATTTCCTCTCTTCAAATTTTAAGCAGATGTTATTAATGTATTTTTTGCATATTTTTAAGCAATATATTCGATCAATGTCTGTATTTGCCTGCAAATTTTCATAATAATTACAAATCTAACAGCAAATATCATAATAATGTCAATTAGTCACAATTATTGCTGACAAATGTGCAACTGTGTTGAATTTTTTTGAATTTCTCTGCAACATTTATGTATAAATGAAAGTAAGTAAACATTACTAAAAATATCACATATGGCTGCAAATAACTAACCTTAATTGCTTACTTTTTAGTAATAAAGCAGTTAAACGGAATAAACTTAGTGTTATATGTAATTTTTAGAATAGTTTAATGTCAATTATTCACATTATTGCCGACAGATATGCAACTATACTGAGCACTGTTGAATATCGTTGCAACATTTAAGTATGAAGAAAAATAATCATTACTAACAATATTGCATATATAGTAGCAACAATTCAGTTTAACTGCTTACTTTTCAGCAATAATACAATTAAACAGAGTAATCTCATTTTTATATGCTACTTTTTGAATAGTTTCATTGAAATACAAATTTATTTCGAAAAAACTAAAAAAAACTGATAATATTTATAATAACTAAAGCCATATTTTAAAGTTTACAATTATTCAAATTGTTGCTGAAAATTAAGCAATTAATTTTTAAAACTGCTGACATATATGCAAGTACAACATATTGAAGAAAAGTTTGTATAAGCTAACAATTTTTTCAATACTTTCATTGGATTACCATTATATTTCCAAAAAGTGAAGAAAATTCGGGAAATATGTATGATTAGAAACAATAAAATTTTGATATCACAGTTATTCAAATAATTGCTGAAATATAAGCAATTGTTTTTTTAAAACTGCTAAATTATATGCAACAATTCCACATATATGAAAATTTCACTGCAATTATTTAAGATGATTGCATACATTTCTGTTTTTTCTGCATATTCATTATAACTGCAAGTATTTAACATCACCTATCATATTATTAGATTGTGCATATTTATTTCATAATTTTTAATTTACTTTTACAGAAGAGCACAAAAGAAGAAATAAAAGAAGGAAAAAAAGTAATGTTGGAAACATCAATTGTTCCGGTTCAACAACAATCAGGATCAAATATTCTACAGAAAAAAAAGAAAAACAAGAGAAAATTACATCAAGAGAAGATAACTACAGAAATAATTTAAGGCCTTTCATCAATGTTCTTGGCAGGATTAAGAAGGAAGAATTGCTGACTGTATCACATACAAAATATCTCCAAAATTTACCTTTCTACAAGTTCATTCATATGATCTATGTTGGAATTATACCTGCAAAGGAAAACACAAAAAACTCAACAACAATAGACATAATCATCAAAGCCTACAGAAAGAATTTGAACTGCTTCCAATTTGGAGATATGTTACTAACATTCACAGAGGATGATATAAGCCAATTGTTATCAATTCCTACAGATGGTCTGCAAATCAAAACTTCTGGCCATATGAAAAAAGAGGTTAAAAGAAATGCTCAGTTTACATCATTCATCAGCAGACACTTTGAAGGAGAAACAAGTATCAATAAAAAAAACATAGAAAGGGAATTGTTTGCAACAATAAAAGGAACATCAAAAGAAGAAATAGCAGATACAGCAAAGCTTTTGCAACTGCATTTGGTTGCAACATTTTAATATCAAATCCAAACTCAACTGTATCTTGGAATATGATTCCATATTGTGTTTTTGAAGATAAAATGCAGCAGATTTCATGGCTAAAAACGATTCACAAACATTTGATAACTCAAATTGAAAAATATATTGACACACCAAGGAAAATAAATGCTTATGTTACATTGTTACTGGTATTAAATTTTTGATTAATTAGATAAATATCTTATTAATTAATAATTTATTCTAATACTAATTGTCTTTTTTGTAGTGGTGGCTCTGTGAGAAAACACAAATTTTGAAATCTTCTAAATTGCAATACAACAACTCATATCCCATGGCTGGAAAATGGGATATATCAAAACTTAAGCCAATAATGCTAATGGCCATTGAATACAACTCAGTAAGTATAACTGCAATTTAATTTGTACAATCGCTAAGTTACAGTACAAAATTAACCAATACTCTATTTTTTTGCAAACTTATCTGCAACAATTAACAATAGTTGCAGATATATATGCAGTTATTAACAGCAGTTGAGCATTTTTGGTGCAATTATTCACTACAGATGCTAACTTATCTGCAATTACTAAAAACAATTGCATATTTATCTGCAGTTAAAATAGGAAAACTAAACATAGGTCTACATTTATTTACAATAATTAAAGATATATCTACAATGTTGCATAATACTTGCAGATTTTTCTGCCATTATTTAAAATATTTATGGACATACATACCAATCATAATTAAAATTATATACATTTTTCAAATTATTCATAGTTCTTACATAATTATATTCAAATATTTTAAAGCTTCAATTTTGATTCAATTCTTTATTTCAGGACTTTCAAGGAAAGGAACTAAAATTGCTGAAAGAATTAGTTGAAAAAGATGAAGAATATGAAGTGTCATACAAGAAAAGAGAAGAAAAATATAAAGAAATAATAAGAAAACTTGAATTGGACAACAGAAAACTTCAAGCGGAAAATACGCTGCTAAGAAAGCAATTGATACAAAATGTGGAAACATCATCATCCACAGAATCTAAGAATGTAGAGCTACCAATAAAAGAAATAAGTGGTAGCAAACTAAACTCCTCTAATGAAAATGAAAGTGAAGAAAATGAAGAAAGTGAAGATAACGAAATAGAAGAGAATACATCATTTGGTAATACTTTCAGTAATATATTGTTTTCCAACAAGAATGCAAAAATTTAAAATATTTAATGATATATCTGCAATTATTCTTACTATAAGACAAAAGCATTTTTAAAGAATAAATGCAGATATTATTGCAAAAATTATTAAAAAGTGCAGCACATTCTTCATTTTTATATAATACCTTGCAACGTAACACATAAAATACATAATTATTTCAAAAATACTAAAGACTTGAATTGCAAACATATATTTCAACTTAAAGGACAGAAGAAAAGGAAAATCAAACAGATGTTCAAACTGAAGACAAAAATGTTGAAGATGTATCTGAGTTTATGGAGAAAGATAAAGATGAAGAAAAAGAAGAACAAGATGTTGACAATGAGGAAAAAATAAATTTCGAAGAAAAACATAAAGACCCAGATGATGATGAACAAAGAAAAACAGTTGAGGAAGATAAAGCAATTGAACAAAATCCTTCATTTGGTAATGCTTTGAATAATTATAGTTTTTCAACAAGACTGTAAAAATTAAACAAATATGTTGATATATCCGCAAATATTCTTCCTATTATATTAAAAATATGAAGAATAATTGCAGATATTAATGCAACAACTATTGTAAAGTGCAACATATTCTTCACTTTTTCACAATTATTCACAAAAATTATATTAACCAACAACCACTACTAGAGATACAGTGTATTCCAACGCCCATGTTCCAATGGCCTCCAACGGCATTTCTAACGGCTTCCAACGGCTCGTTGGATTTTGATGTAACCGTCTGAAGCCGTTGGAATGCTGCCGTTGGAAGCCATTGGAAAATTTCCTGCATATTTCCCCGATAACAAACCTGCAACTCATTATCTTCTTCCCCAACTAATATTTTCACCCAATTCCCCCATTCCACCACCTCCTAGCCTGCTACCGCCGCCCCCAATCACCATCCCAACCACCTCCGACGCTATCTAGAAGCTACTCCAGCCCATCTCCACCCTTCTAGCTCTCCAAATCGGTAATTTTGCTAAACCTAATATTTAGGTTTTTTGATTTAGAGTTAAATTTGAATTGTGATTGGTTCCTACTTGTTAGTGTATGCATATTACATCATGTTATCCCCTAATTGCAACTATTATCCCATAATGAACAAGTTATTACCGATTGAAAATTTTGTAATTTAGGATATTGCATTAGTTTATGTTTATTTGGTTAGTATTGAACGTATGTGTGTGATAGAGTTTATTGCATTTGGAAGCTGTTAGAACGGATATTGCATTTGTGCGAACACGAGTTTTGTATTTGTGCGAACACGCGAATTGATTTAGTGTATAAATGAATTTGTAATAAATGAATTTTGTGTACAAATTTTGTGTATAAATGAATTTAGTACTTATGTAATAAAACGGTAAAATATAAACCAATATTAATTAAACGAGTTATATATTTAAATTTAATATAAACAAATATTTAAATCCTTGGATATATTTGGCCCCGTCTGACAAGTGTTGTACATGATCGTTTTAGGGATATTCGTTTTTTCCACAAAACGGACAACTCTATTCATCTGATACATCATTTGTCGGATTTGTCCCTGTATTGGACAAGTTACAAACACTATAAAGTAATTATATTTCGTCAATCATATCACTTTAAACGGTTCACAAAATTTCGACGGCATTTCCTTTACGTTCCTTGTGTACACGCATTTGTGTACGATACAAGGAACACGGGGGAAATGCTGCCGAAATTTTGTGAAATCGTTTAAAATGATATGATTTATGGAATATAATTACTATTGTGTTTGTAATGGGAAGTAGGATGACCGACCATCAAAGAAGACACATAAGTGGCAATGAATCAATAGTTGTTTATTTAAAATAAAGTTTGTAGAAAAAATATAAAATTTAGTACATGTTTACTAAATCAGTAAATAAAATTTAAACAAAATATAAAATGAACGATTTATAATTTTTTTACTTTATCATAGGTTTTCAAGTAGGAAAAATGGTCAATTACTTTAATGATCGGAGCTGGATGTATCAAAGAAGGGAAATTAATGGCGCAATAAGTGAACATTTTCTAAAAGGGGTACAAGTGTTCATCGAATTTGCTATAAGTAATATTGCAAACGATGAAGAAATTTGTTGTCCATGTAGTAGATGCAAATTGTTGAACTATTTAGTACCGAATATAGCTAAGGTTCATTTGCGCCAATACGGTTTCGTACCCAATTATTTGCTGTGGGATCGTCATGGAGAAATTGTAGCCCCTAATAATCAAGAATAGTCGGTGGAGGTCATTAGTGATGAAGTTAGTACGAATCTCATAGAACATATGGTCGAAGATGCAGCACGATCAATGTTCCCTACCGTTGAAATTGATAACGACGATGTTAACGTCGAAGAGGAACCAAATGTTGCAGCTAAAAAAATATATGATTTATTGGATCATGCTAAAAAACCCCTTTGGAATGGATGTTTAAGCGGCTCTCAATTATCGGTAACTGCAGAATACATTGCAATGAAATCAAAATACAACCTTACAGAAGCTGGATTTACGACTGTTGTTCAAGCTGCTAAACGTCATATGCCACCCGATAATTTAATGTGCGAAAATTATTATGAAGTGAAAAAAATTATGTCATCTTTCGGTTTGCCATATCAAAAAATAGATACATGTTTAAAGGGTTGCATGTTGTATTGGAAAGAAGACATCAATCTTAGAAATTGTAAAATATGTAATCAAGAAAGATACAAACCGAGGAAAAAAGAAGGGAAAAGAAGTTCCGTACAAGCGTATGCATTATTTACCCATCACCCCTAGACTTCAACGGTTATATGCATCATCTGTAACAGCGCATCATATGAGATGGCACAGTGTGAGAACACCTCAAGAAGGTACGTTGACACACCCATCCGATGGAGAAGCATGGAAATATTTTGACAAGAAATATCCCGATTTTGCAGCGGAGAGCCGCAACGTTAGACTAGGTTTATGTACAGACGGCTTCTCACTGTTTTCTCAGTTTGGTTCTAAATATTCATCTTGGCCTATAATAATCACACCTTATAATCTACCCCCGTGGATGTGTATGAAAACTCCATATATGTTTCTCACAATTGTCGTCCCTGGCCCTAATGATCCGACACAGGGCATTGAGTGGAATGAAAAGCCATGATTGTCATGTAATGATGGAAAATTTGTTACCCATCGCTTTCAAAGAATTGTTACCGGTAAAAGTTTGGACGGTAATAACAGAACTTAGTTTATTTTACAAGGATCTTTGTTCAACTATGTTAAAAGTTGATCGTCTACTTAAACTTGAAGAAGAAATTCCTATAGTGCTCTACAAACTGGAGAAAATATTTCCTCCGGGTTTCTTTAATGTAATGAAGCATTTACCTGTTCATATTCCATATGAAGCACGTCTTCGAGGTCCTGTGCAATATGGATGGATGTATCCATTCGAAAGGTATGTTACTATACTGAGTATGTAAATGTTAATTTAATTTTAAATAGAAGTTAATACTTGACCGAAATATTTTTTATTAGGTACTTAAATCATTTAAAGAAAAAAGTGAGACAAAAAGCTCGAGTTGAAGGTTCTATTTGCAAATCATATATCGAAGAAGAAGCTTCTTTCTTTTTCTCTCATTATTTTAATGATCATGTGAACTTATCATTTGTAAGTGTTCCGCGTAATGATGAGGCCGTTGAACAAAATTCTTCTTCTGAATCAATATTATCTATTTTTAAACAACATGGTCGATATGCTGGAAAATGTGTGGAAGTATGGCTAGATGATAAAGATTACCATGTAGCACACACATATATTCTTCTTAATTGTCCTGAAGTTGCACCATTTGTTAGGTAATTATCACCTTTCAAGTTTTGTTAAATTTAATACTACACGTGTAAATAAATAATAATGTAATATATCTTGTTTGTGTTTGCAGTATTTTTGAATCACAAAATCCAAGCGGCGATTTAAGCAAAGATTTCAGTACTTGGTTTTCGAAATACGTTTCTGATCCTACAAATAATGTGCTCGATGAAGGACTGAAACATTTGGCGTTTGGACTGAAAAGAAAAGTTAAAACGTATCCAATATTTTGTGTTAATGGATATAAATTCAACACCAAAGAATACGGTGCTGAAAAATTAACAAACAATACTGGTGTATTTGTTAAAGGCAGTGTTGATCCTAATAATCATATAAATGATTTTTATGGCGTGTTAACTCAGATTTTGCAGTTGACATATTTTACAAGACCCGTGGAGGATGTTTATTTGTTTAGATGCAACTGGTTCAGCAATGTTCCAGGTTCTGGTATTAACATGCATCCAAATTATAATCTTATAGAAATTAAATATATCTCGCGTTATCAAAAGTACGACCCTTTTATACTAGCCAAACAAGCCCTACAAGCTTATTATGCCCCTTATCCATCTCTAAAAAGGGATAAAGTAGATTGGTCTGCGTTTTTAAAACCAAAGCAAGATTTACGTTCGATGGACAGAATATTCCAAACGAACAAGCCTATCAAGCAGATCTGGAGGAAAATGTTGAAATAGCAATTATAGACGATCAAACTGATTTTGGACCTTTAAATGATGAGACAAATGTATTAGTCGAAGCATTTGAGAGTGTAAAGGAAAACAACATAGAACACGAAACCGAGTCTGAATCAGAAAACGACGAGGACGACTTAGTAATATCCGGTAATTTTTACAATTATTTACATTACATTTATCTCCGATTAATAATGCATTTATCCAAAGTTATACAATTTTAATGACAACAAGTGTATACTCACACACTCAACACATACACACAACATGACACATTTGTAGCATATTGTATTACATTTTTTAATGGTTCGTCATATCATAATTATTATGAATTGTATATGTATGTATATGGCAGGTATATTATGTCTGGCTCTGGTTCTGGCTCTCGGCGACGTGGCTCTTCCCAGCAGATTGGAGAGAGTAGTGGTGAGCCATCAGCTCGTCCAGTCGTTTACTTGCAGCCAAAGGCTGATCAGGCGTAAGTATCATAATTAGCAGCATAGCAATTTAATTTTTTGTACATGATATATCTATAATTGCCTAAAGTTCTATTTTATATTTAACGCAGTAGGTTTGAGTTGGAGCCATCTAAAGTGGTTCTGAACATTTCTAAGCAGGCGTATATGAGCAGGATGAGCGATTGCTGGCCTAAGTAGAGCAAGATCCCCGATGATGTGAGAGAGACCATTTGGTAAGATTTTCTAGTAAGTTTATACCGCTTTACAAAATGATTAATTAAATACAAATAAATAATTAGTAATATTTTCTCATTGTACAAGGTGTAGTAGATTTGCAAGAGTCTGACATCAACTTAGTTTAGCGATACTGGAACTCAAAGATCGCTAAGAACTATAGGGAGAAGATGTCAGAGATTAAAAAAGTGGGGAAGAAACCAAAGTGGATGAGCGCGGCTGTATGAGATAAGTGGGTTGACTGGTGGAACTCTGAGGAGTTCAAGGTAAATCTATAATGAATCTCAGTAATTTTTTTAACGTTTAATAAATAATTATTCATTGTAAATTTGCAGGAGGAGTCAGAAAGGAACTCAGCAAACAGGAGCAGGAATCCAGTAACTCATCGTGGAGGCTCCAAATCTTTCCAGCATCACCGCGAAGATTTGGTAAATTTATCTATTATCACATTTGTATATTGATCAGTTCAGTAATTAGTTATGTGGAGTTAAATTATCCAAATTATCAATTGCAGGAACGAGCTTATGGACATCCCGTTGGCTTAGTGGACTTATTTGCTCACACCCATGCATCTAGGCAAGTAGACGAGTCTGGAAAAATCATATATCAGTGGGGTGATCAGGATAAGGCGACTAAGGCATATGTATGCGTTTTTTAATTTCTAATTGATGCAGGCCAAGTATTAGGTCGTGACCGACCTAACGAACCCTTAAGTCGTTCGGAAATGATGAGTCATTTACGACCTAAGAACATGGGAGCTAACAAGGAAGTTAATGAGAGAGGGATACAAAATGAAGTACTAGGTCGTGACCGACCTAATAATGCCTTTAAGTCGCTCCGGCGACTTAGTGAAACTCGGCAACGACTAGTGAAGATCGCTGGCGAGTTAGCGGGCTAGCACATCAGATATTCCAACGACCTAAAATTGCAGTGCAACATGACGAAAACTTAGGTCGTGAACGACCTAACTCCAAGGTCGCTAAAGAAGAGTGCGAACGACCTAACTCATGCGCTTCCTTAAGTCGCGAACGACCTAACATACACAGGCTGTTTTCTTTGGGTTGTTCAAGTGATAGGTCGCTGCCGAGCTACGACCTAAGCTAGGTCGCATAAAGAAGTTCTGAAGCCGGTTCTTAAGTCGCTGCCGACTTATGAGTTAGGTCGCTACTATGTTGAGTTGTTGTATGGTATTGTACCGCGTTTTCTTAAGTCGTTTGTACTTAGGTCGTAGGTCGCGCATGTGTTGTAGGTCGTAAGTCATCTGTTTTTAAGTCGTCTACTTTTAAGTCATGATGTTTTAGGTCGTGGATGACCTATGAGTTGTACAGTTTTGAGTCGCGTGTGTTGTAACTTCTATAAATAGGCCGGTGGTGCCATTTGTAATAGTTTAGTTGATTTGAATAAAAACTTTTGTTTTGTTAGCTTTGTGCTTTCACCAAATTGGTAGTTGAGTGTAATCTCCTATCTCCTCTTTCGGCATTCGAGTGCACTCGAATCAACGATCGTAGAAGCCAATTCACGGAATCAAGTGCGCTTGATCAACGTCTGAAGAGTTGCGGATCTTCTTTCACGGTATCGTGCGCGATCAACGTGACGAAGATAGCTAGAATTCGGTATCTTCGGATCAACGAATTTGGGTCATTCAGTATTCTTCATTCCATCGATTGCTACTTTCACAGAATCATCATTTTGTTATTTCCGCTGCTGCATCATTTTGGTATCAGAGCTAGACTTAGCCAATCATAGCTAAGCCGAGTCTTGGAGCCAATTTTTATTCGAAGAGTTCAAGTAGTGTTCATCGCAAGTTGCAACAAGTTTGAAGATTTCGATCCATCTCATTTTGGATCTAAGTTTGAAAGGTGTTTGAAATTTGGAGTTGGAGCCGAGAGTAAGTGAAGGCCGTGCATCATTTGATATTTGTTCATTCCGAGAATTGAAGTTTGTTTCATTTAACAATGCCGCCAAGAAGAGCTAATCGACATCAAAATATTGAAGCTTTGTATAGAAGAGAAGAAGCTGATGAAATGGAGCAAAGAATAAATGAAAATTTTAGTGAAAAGCTTAATGAAGGGATTGGTCGATTAGAGAAGATGATGTTGGAGATGAATCAAAATTGGAGAAGGGTTTCACCTGAATC
Organism: Allium fistulosum; assembly: GCA_030737815.1. NCBI lineage: Eukaryota > Viridiplantae > Streptophyta > Magnoliopsida > Asparagales > Amaryllidaceae > Allium > Allium fistulosum. The sequence goes on from CM060902.1 coordinate 978,185,595, forward strand.
TAACCATGGAGGAAGTAGAGTTTCACCACATTCCAATCGGGAGAGAAGTGCTGATAATGATTATAGAAGTGTGAGTCGAGATCGTGATACGAATGTGAATGATCGTGATCGGAGGAATGTAGATAGAAGGGATGTTGGTGGAAGACGGGATGGTAGTAGAGATGTTGGTGGTCAGGATCGACATCGCTATACATCAGATTTCGAGGAGGAATTTGATGGTGGTAGTGTTCTTGGACGAGGACAAGGAAGGAATCAGTCGGAGTATGATCACAAGTGGGAGTCTGGGATGAAGACTGAAATTCCAGAATTCAAAGGTGGTATGCAAGCTGAGGAGTTTTTGGATTGGTTGTCTAATGTGGAGGAGATTTTTGACTTCAAGGAGGTTCCAGAACATCGTAGAGTGAAGTTGGTTGCTACAAGGTTGAGGGGAAGAGCTTTGGCGTGGTGGCAGCAAACCAAACTTACACGTGAACGGATTGGGAAGTCAAAGATTGAGTCATGGGAAAAGATGAAGAAGTTGATGAAAGCTACATTCTTACCTTACAATTATCAGTCTCTTATGTATCAACGTTTGCAGAACTTGAGGCAAGGAACGAAGACTGTTAATGATTATGCAGATGAATTTTATCAGCTTATTGCCAGGAATGATATTATGGAAACGGAGGAGCAGCTAACAGCTAGATTTGTTGGAGGGTTGAGAATTCAGATTCAAGATATGGTGAACATGTTTGATCCCAGATCTATCGCCGAGGCACATCAGAAAGCACTTGCTTGGGAGAAACAAGGGAGACGAGGTGGTGGTGTGTTTATAAATTCCAACAATATAATGAAAGGGGCTAGTAGCAGTGCGAATGTTTCGAAGGCTGTTGCAAAACCGGTTGTTAATGAAGTTGCTAAGACCAGGATCAATAGTGGTATCAAATGTTTCAATTGTCAGGAGCTTGGTCACAAAAGCAATGAATGTCCAAAACCAAAGAAGAGAACTATGATTGCTGAGGCAGAAGAAGATGAGGTAGAGGCTGACTGTTCTAATTCACTACATGATGAGGAGGAAGAGAATGTGTCGGGAGACGAAGGGTATTCATTGATGATGAAGAGGTCGTGTTTAACACCAAAACAGGAGGAGGAAACTAGCTGGTTAAGGAGTAACATCTTTCAGTCAACATGCACTATCTTGGGAAGGGTTTGCAAGTTCATCATTGATGCGGGAAGTTGTGATAATATTATCTCTACAGAAGCTGTGAAGAAGTTATCATTGAAGACAGAGAAGCATCTGAAACCTTACAAGTTAGCTTGGTTGAGGAAAGGTGGGGAGGTGAAAGTTGGACGAAGAACTTGTGTGAATTTTTCAATTGAGAAGAAATACAAGGATGAGATTTGGTGTGATGTTGTTGACATGGATGTATGCCATCTGTTGTTGGGGAGACCGTGGCAATATGATAGAGTTGTGCAACATGATGGACGTACTAACAGTTACAATTTTATGTTTGAAGGAACTAAAATCACTTTGATTCCTAAGAAGCGACAACAAGAAGAAAACAAGTTGGAGGAGATTGAAGAGTTGAAAACTTTGTTATCATTAAAAGAGTTTGTTAAGGAGGTAGAAGAGGAGCCTGAAGTATTCTTGTTGATTGGACGTAAGAGTCATGAAGTGGTGGAGATTTCTGAAGAGTGAAACCAGTGCTGGAGGAATTTGACGATGTATTCCCTGAAGAGCTACCAACGGAGTTACCGCCGTTGAGAGACATTCAACATCAAATTGATCTTGTTCCAGGTGATGTGTTACCACATAGACCACACTACAAAATGAGTCCAAAAGAACATGAGGAGTTGAGAAGGCAAGTGGAAGAATTGCTTGAACAGGGGCATGTGCAGGAAAGTTTAAGTCCATGTGTTGTGCCAGCATTGTTAGTACCGAAGAAAGATGGGACGTGGAGGATGTGCACCGATAGTCGGGCGTTGAATAAGATTACTGTGAGATATAGATTCCCTATGCCTAGACTTGATGATTTGTTGGATCAGTTGAGCGGGGCTACTATCTTTTCGAAGATTGATTTGAAGAGTGGTTATCATCAAATTCGAATCAGACCAGGGGATGAGTGGAAGACATCATTCAAGACGAGAGAAGGGTTATATGAATGGCTGGTCATGCCATTTGGTCTTTCGAATGCACCGAGTACATTCATGCGGGTGATGAATCAGATTTTTAGACCATTCATTGGGAAATTTGTGGTGGTGTATTTTGATGATATACTGATATATAGTGGAAGTCCAGAAGAACACGTGCAACATCTGAGAGAAGTGTTGATGGTACTGCGACAGGAACAATTTTATGCTGCAATGAAGAAATGCGTGTTCATGACGCATAGTGTTTTATTTTTGGAATATGTTATATCGGGAGGAGGTATACAGGTGGATCATAATAAAGTTGAAGCAATCAGAAATTGGCCACAACCCAAGACGATTACAGAAGTTAGAAGCTTTCATGGTTTGTCATCATTCTACCGAAGGTTTATCCCACACTTCAGTAGCGTGATGGCTCCAATTACTGATTGTATGAAAGGGAAGCAATTTTCATGGCCGGAGGAAGTAGGAGTTGCTTTTGAGAGAATCAAGGAACTTTTGACGACAGCACCGATTCTAGTATTGCCGGATTTTCAGCTGTTGTTTGAATTGCATACTGATGCATCGAAGGTTGGAATTGGAGGGGTGTTAAGTCAGAAGGGACGTCCTATTGCATATTTTAGTGAGAAGCTATCGGGAGCAAAGAAGAGATATAGTACATATGATATGGAATTTTATGCTATCGTGCAAGCTATCAAACATTGGAGACATTATTTGTTTCATAAATAATTTGTGTTATATACTGATCATGAGGCATTGAAGCATATGCAGGGACATGACAAGATTGCGGCAAGGCATGCTTCGTGGATTGCATACTTACAACAATTTACATTTGTGGTGAAGCATAAGTCGGGAATTACGAATCGAGTGGCGGATGCATTAAGTCGAAGGAATCATGTGTTGACTACAATGAAGGTAGAGGTGACAGGGTTTGACATATTGCCAGAGCTGTTTGTTGATGATCCTTACTTTGCGAAGTGTGTAGATAAAGTCAAGGAAGGAAAGACGGATGAGTTTGTATTGGTGGATGGTTTTCTTTTCAAAGGGAATCGATTGTGCATACCAGAGTACAGCTTACGTATGAAGATTGTGAAGGAGTTACATGAGGAAGGTCATGTGGGCTGAGATCGCACTTTGCAATTGATTTCTCAATCTTATTATTGGCCTTCGTTGAAGTGGGAAGTTGGAAAGTTTGTGGAGAGATGTCATATTTGCCAAATTTCCAAAGGGACAGCGACGAATGCGGGATTGTATATGCCGTTACCCGTGCCGGTTAGACCATGGATTGATATCAGCATGGATTTTGTTTTGGGATTACCGAGAACTCAGAGGGGAAATGATTCGATATATGTTGTAGTGGATAGTTTTTCTAAAATGGCACATTTCATCGCATGTAAGAAGACAGCAGATGCCGTCCGTATTACCGAATTATTCTTTAAAGAAGTGTATCGCTTACATGGTTTACCAGAATCCATTGTTTCTGATCGGGATACTAGATTTTTAAGTCATTTTTGGCTAAGTTTGTGGAAGATGGTGGGAACAAAGCTAAATTTCAGTAGTGCTTACCATCCGCAGTCCGATGGTCAGACTGAAGTTGTTAACAGATCTTTGGGAAATTTTTTGCGGTGCCTGGTGAAGGATAATCTGAAGAGTTGGGATATGAAGTTATGTCAAGCAGAGTTTGCACACAATCATGCAGTGAACCAGAGTACTGGATTCAGCCCATTTCAGATTGTATATTCTAGTTTGCCAAAGGGACCATTGGATTTAACGATAATACCACAACCAAAGGGGACGGTCAAGCGAGCTGCTGATTTTGTTGAAGGATTGACAGAGTGTCATAGAATCGTTCAAGAACGATTGGGAAAGGCGAATGAGAAGTACAAACGATCTGCAGATCTGAAGCGAAGGAGTGTTGAATTTAATGAAGGTGATTTGGTTTATGCAGTGTTAACAAAGGATCGTTTTCCGGTGGGAACGTACAATAAATTGAAAGCGCGGAAGATTGGTCCAGTAAACATTTTGAAGAAAATCAATGAGAACGCGTATCAATTGGAATTGCTGGATAATGTTCATACTTCTGATGTGTTTAACGTCAAATACTTAGTTCCGTATCATGGGGATGAGTGTGTTGCGGAGGAGGAAGATGCAAATTCGAGGACGAATTTCTCTCAACCAGGGGAGGATGATGCAAGTCAAGTATTAGGTCGTGACCGACCTAACGAACCCTTAAGTCGTTCGGAAATGATGAGTCGTTTACGACCTAAGAACATGGGAGCTAACAAGGAAGTTAACGAGAGAGGGATACAAAATGAAGTACTAGGTCGTGACCGACCTAATAATGCCTTTAAGTCGCTCCGGCGACTTAGTGAAACTCGGCAACGACTAGTGAAGATCGCTGGCGAGTTAGCGGGCTAGCACATCAGATATTCCAACGACCTAAAATTGCAGTGCAACATGACGAAAACTTAGGTTGTGAACGACCTAACTCCAAGGTTGCTAAAGAAGAGTGCGAACGACCTAACTCATGTGCTTCCTTAAGTCGCGAACGACCTAACATACACAGGCTGTTTTCTTTGGGTTGTTCAAGTGATAGGTCGCTGCCGAGCTACGACCTAAGCTAGGTCGCATAAAGAAGTTCTGAAGCTGGTTCTTAAGTCGCTGCCGACTTATGAGTTAGGTCGCTACTATGTTGAGTTGTTGTATGGTATTGTACCGCGTTTTCTTAAGTCGTTTGTACTTAGGTCGTAGGTCGCGCATGTGTTGTAGGTCGTAAGTCATCTGTTTTTAAGTCGTCTACTTTTAAGTCGTGATGTTTTAGGTCATGGACGACCTATGAGTTGTACAATTTTGAGTCGCGTGTGTTGTAACTTCTATAAATAGGCCGGTGGTGCCATTTGTAATAGTTTAGTTGATTTGAATAAAAACTTTTTTTTGTTAGCTTTGTGCTTTCACTAAATTGGTAGTTGAGTGTAATCTCCTATCTCCTCTTTCGGCATTCGAGTGCGCTCGAATCAACGATCGTAGAAGTCAATTCACGGAATCAAGTGCGCTTGATCAACGTCTGAAGAGTTGCGGATCTTCTTTCACGGTATCGTGCGCGATCAACGTGACGAAGATAGCTAGAATTCGGTATCTTCGGATCAACGAATTTGGGTCATTCAGTATTCTTCATTCCATCGATTGCTACTTTCACAGAATCATCATTTTGTTATTTCCGCTGCTGCATCACTAATACTTACATCGATAAGTTTATTAATTACTAGCTATGTAAAATAAAAATTACATTCTACTATTTTTCAACTGAAATTGTTTTTTTTTCATTATAGTCAAGGTTACAGGAGGCACGGGATTATGCGCTTCAGCAGTCTGGTCGTGATGAGTTGACACAGGAGGAGCCGGATAACATATTTGACGCTGTTATGGATCCGACGCAGCGGAGTAGACGTTATGGCTTCGGGAACATAACGGTAATTAATCCTTTTACATATGTACAACAAATTAGCGTTTAGATATATAGTGTTATAATATTTTATATGCTGAGACAACCCTTTTGCTATTATTTCTATTTGCAGGCTCGACAAGCTCAAAAGGCCCAAGACAAAGAAGAAATTAAGGAGCTTAAAGCTATGATTGAGCAGCTATAGGAGGAGAATCGTCTGCGAGCTGTACAGATGGAGCGGCTGAATCAAAAGCTTGCGGAGTATGTGCAGAATCATGGTACCTTTCCTTCGTCGTCTGGTGCTTCCGGAGGCGACGACGAAGATGCTTGAGGAGGTAAGCTTTTTATTGTTTGTGTTTGAACGATGTATATATTGACTTGGAGATGGTTATTATGTGTTTTAATGTTGTATATATTGGTACGGAGTGGGTGAGAATGATATTTTAATGGTATGTACGTGGTTTGTTGACATGTTTTGCTGGTATTTACGTTGATGGTACGGTTTATGATGTTTGAATGGTTTGGTTTGTTTATATTGGAGTTTAATTGATTTATGTGTGTTGTTTATATTGATATTGATATATATGTGTGGAATAGATTGGAAATGTATTGGAAATTTATTGGAAATGGAATGGATTGGAAATGGTGTGGCTGGAAGGTGAATAGGCTTGCTGTTGTACAGCAAAATGAACCCAGATTTCCAACGGTTTACAACGGTTTCCAACGGCTTATTGGACGTTTTATTCAAACGGCTTGTAATGGTTTCCAACGGCTATTAACCGTTGGCGGCCATTGGAATAGCCGTTGGAAAATATCGGTTGGTTCCATTGGAAGCCGTTGGAAAGCGTTGATTTTATTCCAACGGCTATTCCAACGGCTTTCAACGGCCGCCAACGGCTACGAGCCGTTGGAATAGCCGTTTAATCTTGTAGTGAACCAATAATTGTATTCCAAAAAACAATAATGAAATATTAACCAACATTCAAATTAATTTCAGGTGAAAGCATTCAAAATTATCCATAGTTACAAGGCAAACAAGCAGAAGAAATATCTACTTCAGCAGAAAAAAAAACTGAAGAAATCAAAGAAACAACATTGGAAATTGAAAAGCCAAAAAAGGTATAAATTAGCTGAAGAAGTGAATTCCAAACTGAAAAGAAAGCAAAAAAGGCAAAACAGCAAGTACAAATCCTACCAATAATAGTTAAAGACTATGAATCTGAACCTAGATCAAAAGAATTATCTACCAGTACAAAGATAAATGTCAGAAGGAGGTCAAATGTACGAAGTCTATCTGAAGAAAAAATTAAGCTGCTTGAGGACTTCTTTAATAACTCCGACCTCAGGTAAAACTGTATAATTCTTTTAGTAGCCAAGTATACCAATAATTGCTTAAATAAAAGTAATTATTTAAATTTCCTAGTGACATATCAACAAATATTTAAAAAATGCAAACATTTACTAATATTGATCATTATATAACAGCAAAAGTGCATACTTAAATGGAGACGATGACATAATTATAACTGGAACAGCACTTGGTGAACTAATTATAGGAAGATTTCTTGAAGGCCAGGTAGAACTTTACTCAAAATTCCATTTATTTGCAAATTTATCAGCAACATTTAATTGGACTTGCTGTTTTATCTGCAAAAACCCATTTATCCGCAACAACTCCATTTATCTGCATATTTATTAGCAATATTTCTTTAAACTTATTGTTTTGTCAGTAAAATTCCATTTATCCAAAACAATCACATTTATTTGCAGATTTTTCAGCAACATTTAATCAAACCTGTTGTTTTTTATGCAAAATTCCAAGAACTTATTGTTTTTTCTGCTAATCATATTATAGTCTTCGGTCAACAAATATGCTATCACTATTTCTTTATAATAATATTTGTAGATCATTGACTGGTATTCACATGAATTGCATAAAGTTCATGCATAAAACTTGTACTTCAAAGTTTACGCTGCTGTAAGTTTTATAATCTTCTACTGAAGAATTTGTTTAAATGTTCATAAATTCAATTGTCTAATATATTCTCCTACAGACATTTCTACTGGGAAATTCAAAGAATGTAACACAAGCCCTAATCGATAATGTAGCAGCTAAAAATTTTGCAAACTGCAATAAAATGTTCTTCCCTATCCACCAAAAATCACATTTTACACTGTTGGAGTTTATTAAACAAGATAGAATATGGATTCACTACGATTCCATAAAACCACGGCACGAAGGAGAACATCAGAAGGCAGCAAGAAAGCTGGTATGTAAGTTAAAAAATGAATAAATCAGAGAAAAATAAACTGTTTAACCAAATCTTTGTTTTTTTACAGAGAGTTTATATCACTGCCTTACTAAAGAAATTGGAAAAAGCAGAGCATGAACCATCAAAGCAAATCACTTTTGCTAACAACCTACAACAACGTTTTGATACGTAAGTACACAACAACAAAAAAGTACAAATATTTCCATATCATAGAACATTTCTTCTAATAATTATGTAATATTTGTCAATCATTGTAGAGTTGACTGTGGCATGTTTGTAATGAACATTATGAAACAAAGAAGTGAAGACAAAGAAATCAACAATGAAGACCCTGAATTCACATATGAAGCTATGGATTTACAAAGAGCTGAACTAGCACATCAAATTCTTAGTTGGAGCTTAGAAGAAAGCTTGACACAAAAGTTTTTACTTTCTGAAGCAAACCAAAATATTTGATGTATCAAACTGTAATGTTTTCTGTAAGAATACTGAAATGTATGTACATATTTTGCTAAACTTATGTAGTTAAAAGACAATATTACTGTGTTAACACAATATTAGAGTTTATTACCAAAAAATTTATATATAAATTTCTTACAATTGTATTCAGCAATAAAAGAACATATCTGCAGATATCTCGACAAATTTTTAGGTAATTAAATACTTGCTCTTAAGAATTGCAGAAATGTCAGTAATAAAAGCATATATCTGTAGATATCTCAATAAATATTTATTTTTTCCAAATTCTTGCTCATAATAATTTCAAAAATGTCAGCAAAAAAAGCACATATCTGTAGATATCTCCAAAAATATTTAGCTATTGGAAATTCTTTCACCAAATAGTTGCAGAAATGTCAGCAATAAAACCATATATCTACAGATATCTCCACAAATATTTTGATATTCGAATTTCTTGAACCAAATAATTTCAGAAATGTCAGCATAAGAAATAGATAATTGCCGATACCTCCATATTTATTAACAAAAATTGAACATACTTAAGGATACATCTTATTTATTTCATGCCAAACAATTATTCAAATATCATCTTCATATAAAAAGTAGTATTCACAAAAGGGGTATAAAAAGTAAACAAATATGCAGAAAAACTGCAGAAATATATGCAATTAATCATAATAATTGCAGAAAATACTACAACAATGATTAATCGAAAGCATACCATGATTAATACATTACAGACATTAAACATCCAACCTAAGGATAGAGAAAACACCATTAAAATGAATAAGAAAAACATAAACTCAACTCCATACATTTTAGCTTTCCTAAATAAAAGAAAAGACTACATGTGTTTCACTGAACAAGTCCTTTTATTATGACCCAACTTCTTGCATATACTGCATCTAATAGTCTTTGAAATTTCACCAGCAGATTTTATCCTCTTAAATGCTGATGGTCGACCGGACATTCTTCTACCTTTAGGAGGTGCTACAACCACATCTTCAATCAAAACATCTTCTTTCACAAAGTTTATAATATGATTGATTGGATGAGAATATGTCGATCGAAAATAAACAACTTTGAAATAATCTTCAATGTAATCATAAACATTTAACTTTCCACAACTCAAAATACATCTAACAGCATGAGCACAAGGAAAACCATAAATTTGCCACAAATTACAAGAACAAGTCCGATTATTTAAATCAACAGATTGATGAACGGGAGAATGAACTTCAAACATATGATCACTTGATTTTATAACAAACCATGAAGCTCCTTCCAAATGAAGACTTTTCAACCGATTTTCATTCACCGGACAAACAACACTATTCCAACTATTAGCAAGTTCTTGACGATTAGAAATTAGCTTCATCAACTTAACTCTAATGTTATCCAAGCATGCAGTGATTGGTAAATGTCTTTCTTCCAAAATCCATTTATTGAAACTCTCTGAACAATTTGATGACATGTCACCATAACGACAAGCAGGGAAAAAAACATTAGTAAACTTCTCAAAGGGAATTCCATTCAAAAAGTTTGCCACAGTACAATCACCAGCATCTTTAAAATTCTTCAATGCAACATTGAAATCATCCAAATTAGAAGCATATGCAACACGTCCAAACAAATCTATCAACCATTTCTTTTTTGATTTGGAAAATTCAGACTTTAAATCAACTTTTAAATTATTGTTTAAATGATAAAAACAGGAACCATGAACTGAATTTGGAAACACTTTGGGAATAGCAATAAGAATACTAGGATGACGGTCAGAAATGAAAACAAACTTTCTACTATCATCTTTCAAAAAATCTTTAAGCTGTTCACAATACCAAATCCAATTATTTTCATCTTCACCAGACACAATTGCAACTGCTATAGGAAAAAAACCTGATAAAACAATAAATATATAAATAACTGAACAAATTGCTTAATACTATTCACTTATATTGAAAATGTGCAGACAAAACTGCAACTATTACCAAATATTACTGCACAACAATTTTTCACTAATTCAAAAAGATTGCATACTTTTCAGCAATTTTTTATGTAAAATTGCTTCGATTTTCGCAATGATTTCTGTAAGTAAAATATTTTTTTTCTTTTTAATAAATGCTGATGTTGCAGCAACATATAATAATTATTGCATATATTGATGCAATTATAAATTAATCTACAACATACCTTCATTGCCATTTTTACCAGTAGTAGCCATCAAACAACCTTGAGCTCTACCCTTCATAAAAGTAGCATCAACAAATATTAAAGGCCGACAAAATTGAAAACCATGTACACAAGCTTCAAAACCAATAAAAATCCTCTCAAATTGACGAGTATCATGATTACACTCCAAAACTACTTTACTACCAGGATTACTTTCGATTACAGCATCACAAAAAGACTTCAAATGGTGATAAGACATCATATCACTTCCATGTAAATCTTCTAAAGCCAATCTCTTCCCACTATAAGCAAAATAATACTTCAAAATGATATTATACTCAGTTTGAAATAGGTTAATAATGTCCTTTGTCTTCACTAACGGATTAGCTTGAATATGATCATAAACCAACTTAATCAATTTACTTGAAACAGGAGGATCATTAATATCATGAATTCCAGCACTACAAGTATGTTCAGGATGAAATCTCTTTATAACAAAATAGTCAGGAAGATTAAACTTGACAGAAGCATGAATTTTGAAAGTACATTTTGTTCGAGAACAAACAGCCGTAACTCTTTCCTTATCATTCTTAACCAAATCAAGCTTATAACCAGTCTTAATACTATATATCATCAAATTGAGCCTAAATTCAGTAACACCACCTGGAAATTGTTGACCAACACCCGTAAAAACAGATTGATTGGAATCATTTCTCAATAACTGCCTGAATTAAATATTAGAATCACCGGTACTAATAAATGATGAATCACTGCTATAAGAAACAACATCTGATCTAATATTGGTAGCTGAAAAACTAGTAGGAACAACATCAACAAAAATAACAAAGTAATCCTCACGGTTATGAGCAGCCAACAACAAAATAGATTGAAGATCAAAATTAGTTTCAATATTCCTTCTCAATCCATCTCTAACGTAGTATAATTCAAATGACAATGAACTCAATTCTGTCCATTTACCACAAATAGCACTTCTCAACGTAACAACCGAACTATCAAATTGAAGACGTAACGAAAAGCTATCATATCCAAACTTCAACAGCATGAGCACTCCAACATCACCAGGAACACTTTAATTTAAAAACAAAAGAGAATTACAATTATAAAAAAATAAATAAAAAACAAGGATATATATATTATATGCTGATATGTAAGCAATAATTTTAAAAAATTGCACACAAATTAGCACAAAAATTAATATTCTAATATATAAGCAATATCATTTGCTGATATGTAAGCAATATTTCTAAAAAAATGCAGATAAATAAGAAGTCTAAACTCAATAAAACAGAGCAAAAAACGAACATTACTTGTTGATATGTAAGCAATAATTGTAAAAAATTGCAGATAAACCAGCAACTATTAGTAATTTGTACCTTTTTCACTATACATATTCAAATTATTTACGGACAAGTCTGTAAAATATTTAACAATAATTCCAAACAAATCTCAACTTAATCAAAGCTATCAAAATATATGATCAAACAATACCCTATACACACGCATTAATTTTTAAGCTAAAATAAACAATAGAATACTTAAATGACAAAATCGACTACAAAGCCAAACAATATTTTATATGGAAGAAGATAAAGCCATGAATTTGAAATAATATCTTAAAATAATAATCGAACTGAATCAGAATTAAAAACTTGCAATCGAAATCACGACCACCATTAAAATTAGCGCGACAGGTAAACAGAGGTATTTATGAAATAAATTTAGCCGCAAATAAAAACATGGATTGAAAATATAAGTTTTCAAATGGGTGGAGTTTTTGTGGACTAATCTTTTAATTTAATTAAAAGGACGTGTCCTTCCTTTTGTTTCAACTACATGAAAATGAGAATAATAATTCCTCTTTGCTTTATATGTTTGCTGATTCTCCACCCATACTCATTTCTGAAAGTTTTTTGTAAGAATATTTTGGGAGAATTTACTAAGAACATCTTGCTAGAATTTTCTCCACCTTAAACGTTTATGAAAGTCAAAATTAAATAATAAATGCAACCGTTCAACCTTCCTCTCTGTACTTCTTCCTCCTATCCCGAGCTTCATATGCCTAGTTCTCATCGCCCACTATCTTCTCCCTCAAACTCTCCTTACAGTTAATAATTTGTTCATAGCCCTATTTTCAACAAAATGCCCCCAGTTTCCCTAAAAAACAATGCCCCAGCCCTAACCCAAGAAACTCGGACTCATGTTCGGGACGCTATGCGCTCTACAATCGCAACAACCTCGGATCAGATTGAGCAACAGCCGGAAGTGAAATTCGGACCCAATTTGAAGGAATTTGTGATTGGGAATGGAAACGAGAATAAGGTTGATTCTTTGAGGGTTTTGTGTTGCGAGGAGATCAATGGGAGAAAATGGAGCTATGTTGTTGAGAACATAGAAGCCTCTTCCAGAATGAATGCTAGGAAAGGAAGCTTGATTAAAGCTGTGTCTCTGCAGACCCCTAAGACTCCTGGTGATGTGAGTTTTTGATTGAAGTTTTGATTGTTATTGAAGTGTTTACTCTCATCTGGTTTCTGACATGATGAGAATATTGGCTTATATCTTGATGTGTTAGTATTTGGATTTTTATTGGGCATTGCATTGTGCTAATTGAAATTTTGGTACATTGCATGTGAACTAGGTCTTTCTTAAGTTTAAAGATAGCAAGTCGATAAATATGCAATTGAGGTGCATGCAAGTTTACTATGTTTTTAAGTGTCAATTATCGATTAATAGTGGGAACTATTGAAATTTAGGTCCATTGCCTGCCACCATATTCCTCCTTTGGAGCCTGTGTATAGCAAGACAACAACTTTGCGATTGAGGTGCATGTAGGCTAACTTTGTTTTTGTGTCAGCTATATAGACTTTAGTGGGTACGATTTATGTGAACTGCTATTCAATTGAAGGATACATAAGATGAGTGCATTCTTCTTTCTGGTAATGTAAAAAACATACACGCAAGAGAAACAATGGAAATTAGCAACATATTTTAGTAATAGGGATCAATGTAATAACTAACTCAGTTCATGTAACTGTTTAACATGATTTGTTTTTGTTTCTTTTTTAGTATTAGAAAATAAAAGTAAAAGGTTATACGATGTGATATGTAACAGTCATTCCTCTTGTTATGTATGATCTAAGGTAGCATTTGCAGTAAAAAATACGCCATCCCCATTCGGATGGCGTCAGACACATCTGATGTTTTCGACGCAGGAATGGGGTGAAGGGGGAAATGCTGCATTCAAAGAAGCATGAGAAAGTGAACTGTCCACATCCAAAGCTTTGGAAGCTTTGGATGCCAACAATTTCATTTTTCAGTTGTCATATTATTTAATTATTTTAATCCCTAGTTAACACAAATAACATACATGATTATTTTCCAACCCCTTTCGAAGGCCCTGCTTATATACCCCGTTCATAACACAAGAATGCATTCCCCTTTCACCAAAATACTCCGCTCGAATATCCTAAGTTACCTTTATTCTGCCTATGATATTTGTGAATCCCAATTTGATTTATGTTCTGCCAGAATATAGAATGATGTTGACTATCTTGTACTTCCACAACCTGGCACCGTGTTAGTTGTCTTGGATGCTACTATTTGATTATTAGGATAATACTGATATCAAGTATCAACATAATTTCCTTCTCTGGGAATTCATTTAGAAGTTGGGCCTTCAATCACTTAGAAGGAGAGGAATATATTTTTGCTTCCTCAGGTGCATGCAATCACGCCAATCATGTGTTTATAATCGTATTGACATTATGTTAGTCTACTAGGCATGTTGCGTATTTTCTGAAAAATACATAATGATATGGCTCAAAATCTTTTCATTTTATGTTGCTCACGTCTGAAAACTTTATTAATCAACGTCTGTGATGATACATTTTTTCCCAGGAGTTGATGACTTTCATTAGATCCTATGTGGTTCCTGAAGGTTTTCCAGATAGTGTTACTCCGTCATATGTTCCCTATATGACATGGAGAGCTTTAAAGGTTAGCTATTTTACCATCAAAGTAACAACTTTAGAAATTGCCACATGTGCTCTTGAAATTCCCACAGGTTATGCCTATGATCTGTTTACAATATTATTTCTTTAAATATTTCCGTTTTCAGCATTTATTTGGTGGAGCAATGGGCGTGTTCACCACACAGGCACTACTGAGCTCAGTTGGAGTATCGAAAAATAGAACAATCGAAGGTGCTGTTGCCATTAATTGGATCTTAAAGGTAAATATATGCAGTCTGTATAATCCTTCATGTGTACTAAGAGATGTTAACATGAATAAGGCTATTACTAAACATAGATATATGTAGGATGGAGCAGGAAGAGTTGGAAAAATGCTTTTTGCACGTCAAGGAAAGAAATTTGACTATGATCTGAAACAGGTAAAAGCTATTCAGCTTCTTAGATATTTTTCCATAGCTTATGGTTAGCCTAACAAGTAAAAAAAATTCAAATGCCGCCCAGCTGCGATTTACTGGTGATCTTTTGATGGAGTTGGGTGCAGGAATAGAGTTGGCAACAGCTGCTGTGCCTCAATTTTTTCTACCATTAGCATGTGTTGCTAATGTTGCAAAGGTTAAACACTTTACTTTCTAACGTGGCTACTTGAGTACATGGTGCTGTTTTTCTGTTCATTTATTTTGAAAATAAGTATTTGTTTACCTTACTAGTTATGTAGAATGTAGGTGCGGTGACATCAACTTCAACTCGTACACCAATATACAAGGCTTTTGCTAGAGGGGAGAATATCGGGGATGTTACAGCTAAAGGAGAATGTGTTGGCAATATAGCTGACCTGGTATGAAATGTGAAATTTGCTTATAAAAAAAATTTGTATCAGTTTCATCTCATGCAAGAAACCATTGGATGACAATATATGTTTTCTTGTACATGCAGTAGTATATTTTCTTTAATATTTTCTGGTTGAAACCATTTATACTTGAGCTTTAATGTGCAGCTGGGTACTGGACTGAGTATCCTAATCTCCAAAAGGAATCCATCTTTGGTCACTTCTTTTGCCATACTGTCTTGTGGATATGTGTTCAGTTCTTATCAGGAGGTTTGTAATTCAAGGAACAATATAATATATTAAATTATCAAATTTCGTTTGAAGTTTCATGGACTTCTCTTTTATAGGTTAAATCAGTTGTATTGCATACTTTAAATCGAGCAAGATTTACCGTAGCTGTGGAGTCGTTCCTCAAGACTGGTACGCTTTACATTCTCCCATCATTTGCAACTTTCCTTACTATTGTCACAGTTAAAAAGATACATAGGCCTAATAATTGAAGTATTTTGAAAAAGTTGGAAATCCCACATAAGTTGGGAGATCTTAAGTTGCAGTCTCAATGCATTTGAGTATTTAACTGGAATTTTCTTTTTGGCTAGTTTGTAAACTACATCGGTAAGAAAAGGCAAACAGAATGTAAACTATAAAATGAGTAAGTAGATTGGTAGACTCTCACATATGTTCTTTTTGTAAGTAAAGCCTTAGCTTGTAGATTCTCAAATGTCAAAAAATCGTGTATCTGGTGCATTTGAACTTAATTATCACATACAACATGTAGCCTCCGACCCTATCTCGATGATAAAATCTCACACAGATAAAGATTTAGCCTTTGTAATTTTTAAATGTTGTATCATTGTTTATTTTGACAACTTGCAGTGTTCTTATTAATATTCTATGATGATAATAGGTGCTAATATTGTCATAATGCATTATAGGAAATGTTCCCTCATTGAAGGAAGGAAATTTGCTAGAAAGCATATTCAATCCTCCTTGGGCCAAAAAACCTGTTGTTCTAGGTCTGTGAACTTTCTGGATGTTTCATGATTTTACTTAATTATTTCTCTGGAACAATCTTAAGTTAATTTACAGTATATTCTTCCTTGTGATACTTGTAAATCCATTTACCCTTACAGGCTCAAGGTTTGGCGAGGCATTTCAAGAACCCGCTTCATTTCTTGCAATAGAGCCTTTATTTGAGGTGCAATAGTGTTCGTTTAATTCTTTATAAATCAAAATAGCTTGGTCTACTTAAAGTTTATTTATCCCAAATTGCAATAAGCTTTTGTTGTTCTTCCTCTTCCTCTTCCTCTTCTTCTTCTTCTCCTTCTCTTCTCCTTCTGCTCCTCTTCCTCCGCCTTATCCTTCTCCTCCTCCTCCTCTTTCTTCTTCTTTTAACTATAATCCATTGCATATTTTACTCCAGAATGAGAAATACATGGTTACCTACAATCCTTCAAAGGGCAATATCTATGCATTGCTTAAAGATCATGCAAAATCAGAAGACATTTTGAAAGCTGCTTTTCATGTGGGTGTTAGTTTCTATATTCAAACTAATTCATGAAACTTCTTTTGCATAACGTGATATGATACGAAATTCCGTTTCCTTGCTTTCAGGCCCATGTCCTTATGCATTTTATTCAATCCACACATGCAAAACGATCATTGGAGAAGCAGGTGGGTCCCAATGCATTGGATACAAGGGATTCCTCATTAAACCACCCAGTCATGACTACAAATGGTGACTATTTGGATCATATAGCTGAATCTTGCAAAGTTGTTTCATCCTCATTTGGAGTCTTCAAGAAGAAGGCAGCAGATCAGGTAGCTTTCTTATTCATTACTTGTTTCTGAGTAGATAAGGTTTCAGTTAGTAAGTGCAACTCTTATGCAAAAAATGGATATGGACAACTTTGTTGGTCTAATGCAAGGCTAAGGGTTAGTTAATAAATGCTCCCCTTTTTCGTTTACTTTAGTTATAAACTTCAAATTTTATCATTTCCATTAGCCTTTTTTTTCTCCCCTTAAAAACCGCATTTATTTCTTGAAGAAAAAAGAGCTGTTTTTTGGCATGAAATTTGAATGTATTTTTCATTTTCCATATGTATTTTTAAAGACATGGAAGGTAGAAGGTGGTGGAAAATCTTAATTATTACAACAGCTGAGAGGAGAGAAAGAGAAGATAGTTTTGATATTTCCCAAAAGACGTAAAACAAGAAAAAGTTGTTTTAAAATTTTCATATTAATACCACTTTTGAAATTGATTATTCTATCCTCCTTTCCGGTTATTTTTGAAATACATATTAAAAACTAAAATCCAGCTTAAATTTCAAACCAAACAGACCATTATATTTAAGTGGAATGCCTTTCAGTCGCTTTCCTTTAACTTTTCTTCTCTGCTTTAGGCAGGAAGTTTGGTTTGTTATTTTTACTTATGTATTTTAGGCTTAGCTCTTGTTAATAATTGTAGAAACTTGCTTGAAATTGTACTGTTATTCAGGGATGGATTATGTCAGAGTCTTTGCTTAACCCTGGTCGTGCTCGTATGTGCAAACTGAAGGAGCTTTGAAGTAAACTTATTTGGATATAACACACAGACTTGATTTCATCCAAACAATACATTCCACAACCCATGTCTTCCTTGGATATGCTTGAATATGATGATTTGTGGCAAAATGAAAACAAAGCTATACTTGTTTTATGTAATAGTTACAGCCAGTGGATGGAAACTCCTTGAAATTTTGGTAGCTTAGTAGGTATTTCAGTTGTATATTCATATATAGGTAGCTGCACTTACGTACAACTAATCCTGTTACTTCCTTATATTGGTTTGTTCAGTTTCTTGTTTAGCAGTCGTTTCTTCATATATATAAATTGAGTCTATGTGATCGTTTGGCTAACTTAGTATTTCACCTTTTCACAAATGACGTCTCTACATTGTTTTTGATTAATTCAAGTTGTTCAACTTTTGATCTTTATACTTGTATCCTGTTTGAAAATTCTGATGCATTTATAAAAATCATGGAAAAGGAGGGTGATTGGCAGTACCAAAGATGTATAATTTATGCTTTTATACACTATCATGTGAACGACTACGTGTAAGCGCTGGTTGCAGAAATGTTGTCAATCATTAGGAAAAACTGAAGCAGATGATTCCACGAGGAACAAAAAAAAAACAGATGATGTTCAATGCAGAGAATAGGAAAACCTGATGATCAGACACAACAAATAAGAAATTATACATATGATTTGATAAAACAAATTTACGCAGCTTTTGGACAAAAAAATGCCAAATACAACGAAGAAGAAAAACATTTGATAATTTGAGAAATACATCCGAGTCGTCCATATGCAACAACTTCCAGTTTACCCCTTCACAATTTTACCTTCTCCTTCAGATGATTATAAACCTGTATTGAAACGGTAAACATTCTCTTCTCCACAAGAGTATAGCTCAAATTTCGTCAGTGGATTTTAGCAAAAGTATTTCTCCCACTAAGCCTTCATTTTCAACGTTATAGGAATTTGTAGGAGCATGCAAAATATGTAGGTGCCCTTATACGTGCAACAACATAATCTAGAATTAACTTAACTAGTTATTGCAACTTCATCTGTATTTGCGAACCTAATCAACTCTAGAATTTGATACGGCCTTTACGAGAATCTAAGAGAAAAACACTAAAGTACCCTATCAACTCACGATGCCCGATCAAGGATTGAGAGTCCCAGAATCTAGATGGTTTAGGAGGTTTTCTGCTCCGATACTGATGCAAATGCATACACCAAAGTTTCCCCATATTTGGAGTACTGTAACTTTCACTATCTCTCTCTGTACTGTCTGTGTCACAGACTCACAATGCTTAGCCATATATCCTTGATTGCTGAATATATGCAGATGGTATTTGCTTTTGCAACAGATGACAGAATATGATGCTATAGATAAGTAATAAGTAACAGGGAAAACCGATTGCAAACTAGAAGAGCGGATGCCTTTATTACTACAAGATCAAGATTGTATGCCATGGCACTGTACCCATTGAAAACGCAATCATGAACAACAGTCTCCCGCAGTAAACTAATATATCAGAAAAGTAGCATATTCTCCAAAGGTAAATGGTGAATCGGTATTGAAATAACTTACTATATTATACTAAGATCCTCAAATGTTATATACAAGCATTAAACATCCCCATAACCTTGCCATATGCAGAGTCAACATCAGTTGGTATCTCATTCAACCCCTAGGGTTAAAATTACAAGCAATCCCATGTTCAACTTCCCAGAAGTTGTAGTTTGCTATTCTTGATTTAATGGAATTGCCAGTTATCTGCTGAATAAACAAGGTGTGCAGTTGAAGTTGAACTCCTTTTATTTTCCTTAACATGAAAATGAATGAATAATCTGTTGTGCCAAAAAATAAAGGATCCGAAAAACAACATATACTTAGGACCTCGAAATTTTCATTGCCAAAAGTTACCAGAATAAATTGGTCATTTTATACATTTATACTCTCTATAATCTTCAATATGGTACCGCCATCGATTATGTCCAACCAAATTGCAGCACGATATTGTTTGAATATCTCTTTACACTAAGGATTTCCACTAGTTGAGCACTCTTGTACAAAATTAAGCAGTCGCACGACAATGTATAGATTAAACTGTGAAACGATATATATGGTGGAGGAAATGTGAACAAGATCTTATGGAAAATAAGACAGTACACTGTAAATTAATCTACCAAACATTCATGCAAGGAAGCTTCAGAGTTACATGATCTAGAGGGTCGACATTACTAGATGGTTTCATGGAAAAATTCATTTAACTCATCAAAAAGAGTCATCAAATATCGAACGTATGAAACGAGTGATTCCAGTATACAGAGAAAAACCGAGAGCATGTGTAGCAATAACATTTAGCAAATCAAAGTATGACAACAAAAAAGAACATTTGCAGGAAATGTAAATAATCTTCATTTCTTCCTCGCACACTCCACTTTTCCTCAAAATTTATGTACTAATTTGTAAAGAAAAGGCAAATTAAGCGCATCGTAACAATTTCCTGAATTTGTAGCTATTCACAATTTGCAGAAGAAAAAGGCTCTAATTTGAATAAGCTCCACCATCAAAGCAGTAGAAAATACTGCATTGAAAACTGCCGTGGTAACTCTTAGTATCTGTATGCTGCCAAGAGAACTCACAGTTGAATACAGTTAAATAAACACACAACCGATCGCCATCCGTATATACCGTAATCGAGTAGCGATAGCAGTTGAATTGAAAGAAGGGGAGGGAAAAAAAAAGCAAGAAGCACCGGTAATGTACTTGAACACAAGGATCATTGTGCCATGGAATTGTTTAAGCTCTATAATATAGGGTTTGATCCGGAAAGAGGATAAGTTGTAAAAAAATAAGAAAATTGGATTTCGCAAAATTAAATATCAGAGCGAGGTTTCGATCCTCGGACCTGTGGGTTATGGGCCCACCACGCTTCCGCTGCGCCACTCTGATTTGATAACAAAAACTGTATAAACTTTAATAGGTGAGTTTAACTTCTTCTTCCCCGCCTGTTCACCTGTGCGAATTTCTTGTTAACACTTATGTTTACCACGCTGATTTTATTCACAGAAGTTATTTACCGATTCGCCATTTTTGTCTGTAGTGATATATTTTTATTTACCATTGTGATTTGTGACGATTAACACATTGTTAGAGCAAGTAAAAGATCCATGAACAAAAGCAGCAAATGTGCTAATCCATGAAACTATATTGAACCATACTCTGACAGATAGATTCATAATTGGACGGACGATAAATCCATAACACATGAACATTATCGATGTTTTCACATAAATAGACACACAAATAGAATGTCTTTATCATCATTCGCCTTAAAACATAGACGTTTTCACATCTTTAATCAATGTTATACATATAACTTTAACTTGCAGCCATATCATCAGGTGGCTGATTTTAGCAATTTGGTTATCGAGATAGAATTCAAAGATTTACAATTTAGAAGCAAAGAATGGAAGCTGTGGACTTCGACCTTATGCATATGTTTTAGCCTAATACTGAAAAGTAAGATTGCCCATAATTGTGCTTTGCTTAGTTTGTTTATGCACTTCCAGAACACCCTTCATGACATTCACCTTATAGTCCCCTGCGAGGAGATTCATTAGTCAATATACTGCTAAAATTCTCTGAGGTTTCTCTGGCACACCGAGTTTCAAAGCATGAAGAAGATTAAAAAAAGGTAAAGTTACGATGAATTACTTTTGATGAATCGCGATAAGGCTCTCAGCCTGCAATAAAGTGGAAGAAAGCAATACCACCTTTGCTTGAACAATTTAAGAAGGGACATATGTTTGTGTTTGAACTTTAAAGCAATATTTTTCATTGTGCATCCTAATATCAAACGAGAAGCCAGTGAACCACAATAAAGACGATATTACGAGGGCTAAAACTTTTATACATTTTAAGTTTATTCCTGGTTCCAAAGTGGTCTGGTCAGCGTCAATATTCTGTCTTGGTGATTAAGCTCTCGTACCAAAAACTATTTAAAAGGAATGGTAAAACTACTATGTACAAGTAAGAGAGACGAATATTAGGCCAATATTTTTGCTGCTTCAGATACTGAGCCATCAACTGCAAATATTAGACCCAGTAACGCTTGCATTCCCTGCAAAGCAAAACAAACAATTAGAAATGCCATGGCTTTGCGTTGTGTAGGCTAACATAAGTCAGAAGGTAAAACTCAATTCTATTAGAGCATCTTCAACAACTAAAAAGCTGAATATTCAGCCCTTTTAAATTCTGAGAAGAACCCAATAGAAAATGCATGTTTAATAGACGTCTAATGCATGTGCGTCTACTAAATAATAGCGCAGAGTATATTAAACATTTGTTTAAATAAGTTCTAGACGCCTATTTAATAGGCTCACAATGCTGTACGCCTATTAAATAAGCTCCCAGCATCAAACGTCTATTAAATAGGCCGTCCGTGCTCAATTCAGAATACTGAATTAACCACTGGATATTACTCTCAATATTCAGTCGAATGTGAACCGTTGAAGTGAGAATTTTGTGCTACCCTTCATATTAAAGCTTAATTGAAGCTTATTGGAGATGCTCTTAAAGTTACTAAATTATTAGGATCAATTTGGCGTCCACATCTTACCCCTTTATTGTTGATTTTGTAGGAAGAATTCGAAGAAGTTCTAGCGGAGAGGGATAATTTTCCATATCTACAACGCGACTAATTGGTTAAACATACAATTTCAAATGAATTCAGATGAGGGTACATCAGTATAATACAAATAAAAAGGAATCGGTGTTATAAAAATGGGAAAATCTTCATAAAGTTCAATCTTTTTAATGAGAACTGGATTTAAATCATAAATGTAGATTCAAATGATTTATATTTTGATATGTATGCATACTTTGTATATGTAAAATTCATTTTGATACTCGAGCTTCTACGCACAAATATAAAGTATGATTTTCTCTGTGGTTCTATCTTTATTTTGTTTAAGAAATAATGAATAAATTTTAAATTCATGCAAATATCTTAATATAATTTTATTTCAGCTTGAACTAAATGATTTTTTCCCATTGGTGATTATAATTGATTTTTGGTTCAAAATTAAGAACTGAATCATAATCGGACAAATTCAAATTTATAAAGGAATCAAATAGTAAACTTTTAAGATTTTTGATAGCGAAGATTTCCCAAGTTCATAGATTACAACTTTTTATTGTATGGTTACACTATAATCTTTTGTCAATATACGCAAGAATATCTATCTCGACCTATTAACTATCTTTTGATTCTCTTCCATGAAAATGAAATCTCTACAAGAGCTAACGTGCGTAAGCAAACAACAGCAAAATATCATTACAGAACACAAACATTGTCATCCTCACTGTAGCTTGATCTTTTTTAATTTTCAAGCACAAATACCCATTCAATTTCGAGTAGTGCATATAAACAGCCGTATCTCATAAATTGAACACCAATAACAATTCAAGAATATTTATCAATACGAGCGTAAAGAAACAACCCTAAGCAAACTGTACTAAATAAAAAGGGATGGAAAGAGGAGTAATATGCTTGAAATGGAGAACAGAAGCTTTTGTTCCAAGATTTTCTTGAGCTGAGAATTTACAACAGGAAAATTTGGTTAAAACAGTTGAAATAAAAATAATACCACGGGAAATATTAACAAAGCCAAGTTTCAATCCTGGGACATGTGGAGATAAGCCCATCATGCTTTCATTGTGCCATTTTTATTTTGTGATATTTCATATTTGTATGTTCAAATATCATACATTAGTCACTTCAAATATCGAAGGCCCGTGACTCTGATGTTGTGCATGAATCTGTATTATACCCATATATACTCTACCATTAGCCATATTTGTGAATTTTCAGTCGTTAGATCTCTGTTACAGTTATACCTAATCGGTCTAACCTTAGTGCGACAAAGATATTGTACCCGATCTTCTTCATTTTCAACTTATATATATATATATATATATATATATATATATATCTGCGTGTGTGTCTATACACACACACATACATATATTTAGATTTCGAAAAAATATATGTACGTGTGTGTTAACCCGCTTTTTAGTCAAATCAGATTTCAACTGGACTTGGAAGATAAAACAAGGACGAAATGATTCACGGACTTGGAAGTACACTTCGAAGAGCTAGAGAAACAACTGGCAGGAGTTTCAACTAGAATGGAGCTAAGTATATAACTCAACACCAACCTATTTATTCAGTATAATCCTCCTCCCAAACTTCATATACTTCACATGCTGCTCCAATTACTCGGTATTAAGTTATTTTTCAGAGTTTGGACGATCAAATTCAAGGATTAATGAGAAGAAAACCAAGAAAGCAGGATAACTCAAGCAATAACAAAATGATCACTAGAATCAACCAAAAGTAAATGAAAAGAACTTAGAACGCATCAAGTAGAAGATAGAAGAGTAGAGCAGGTGAAGATGTTGGATCTGCACCAACACAAATAGGCCGGTACCGAGTGAGGTGACTAGGTACCGAGTTATCATTATGACTCGTGGTACTCCGATCTCCCTTGTACAACTTCGGGCTATCTACTGGACCCTAGTGCAAGCAGGCTTCTGACCCATTACATCTGTTTTCCTATAAATAACAGCCCTATGGCAACCAAAAAAGGATCTTCACTCTGCTTCACACTCCGATCTTCTCCTACTCTTCACTCCTATCTTCTCCTTCAAATACACTAAAAACTCTATTGTAAATCTGAGATCCACTAGATCGAGGTTAGATCTAATATAACTAGTTGTAATGCAAAGAGAAAATAACTAATAACAAAGATTAAAGTGGACATAGGCTAGAGATTACGCCGAATCACTATAAAATTCTTGTGTCTCCTTTTTCTTTTCTGCCTTTTTATTTATTTTACAAGAACCGGTGCTTTCATCTAATACTTGGGTGTTTGTGGCATTTTTGATGCAAACATTTGGTGCAAACATTTGGTGCTTTCATTGAGAAAGAACTAGATCTGTAGGCTTGAAGCTTGAATATGATATTTAGAGAAGATGAAGAGATCTAACACCGGATCTAAGGTCGAGGGAAGTCAACCAGAGTCTGGGGTAGTCATGAGGTGTCTTCAAACTCTCTTCAATCCATCTACGTAACCAGAGAGAAGATGGAGAGAATGATGAAGGAGATGTATGATAGAATGATAGCTAGACAATAGGAAATTTTGGAAGAATTTTTCTAAAGGATGGGACAATAAGGAATAGCTAGACCTATTGGAATTCATAACCAAGGATAAAAAACTAATGCAAGATCATCTGAAGTTGAAGTGGAGCAGATTGGAATAGTGCCCCCATGACCAAGACCACTCGATACCGACTAGAATCCTCTTGGTACCGAGAGGATTTTACCCAGGGGCAATGCTGGATTGGACTTGGGACAAGCTAGGATGCCGAGAACGGACGATGCTGGAGCTAGATATTCAAGACAGAACACAAATGTGCAGCAACCAGAGGAATATGTGCCAGAGCTTCCTTATAGGAACAGAGGACAAAATGAAACCAGAGGTGCGGATCAAAACGCAGATGTACAGCCAGAGGAGTATGTACCGAAATATGTGTCAAAGTTACCCCACAAGAGCAAGCGGCGGAATACAGCTAGTAGTCATCCGTTAAACGACGACAGCCTGATGTCTGAAATGATTAGAAGAATAGTTAGAGGTGGACCACTAGATAAAAGTTTGGAGGACGTAAACAGGAATCCATTTACCGCTAACAACCGAAGTGCGAGGAATCCTCCCAATTTCAAGCTTCTGACGTTGGTAATGTACGATGGGAAATCCGATCCAACAGTTCATTTAATGAGGTACATCCAACACATGGAGATGTTGGGTTCTTCCGAGGAGGTGATGAGGCAGTGCTTCCCGTTATATCTGACAGATTTAGCAGCAATGTGGTTCGAACAGCTAAACAATGGATCCATAACCACTTGGACCGACCCAGTGAATAAGTTCATAAGACAATTCGGGGTTCAAATCTCCCAACTAAAGAATGCGATGATGCTATCAAGCATAAAGCATAGGCTCGGAGAGACCTTGAGGAGCTATCTGACGAGGTTTAACACGGTAGCTGCCATAGTAATAAGCCGGATCCATCAATAATCTTAATGGAGACAGTATCTAGAGTCACAAGCAAGACTGACTTTAAAGTTGCACTGGAAAGGGATCCACCGATGGATCTTGCGGAGTTTTACCATGAAGCTAAGAGAATCTGCGTCAAGAGTACGTTGAAGCTGATAATTCTGATGTTAATGCTGTGGATGTCAGAGGAATGTCTGAAGTAGGATATGGAAAAGACAAAAGGAAACAAAAAGCTGATATCGACTTCCGGGAACCGAAACGACAAAGCAGAGAGTTGAAGTTCTCTTCTTACACCGACTTAACCGAAACCCGGGAGAGGTTATACCTAAATATTAGGGGGAATATCCCCTACCGAAAAACAGTTAGGAGGGAACACACTGCTCGGAAGAGAAGATCTAATTTTTTTTGCATCTTCCATGAGCTGGAGGGACATGAAACGAATGAATGCCGATGCCTTTGTGATATGATAGAAGAGCTAGTTCGGAGCAACCAGTTGCAATAGTACGTGAGGAACCAAATTGTGACAGTACAGCCGGAGTAGCCACCATCTGCAGCGAATGTATCAAGAAAAAACTAGGGATCTGGGTTGAGGATGGGAATCCCATGATTGGGATAGACAAGAGGCAGGTTTGCTTTCCGCGCTTTGCATTTTTGCTTTGAATAATTAAGTTAATAGTAACCTTAGACCGCTTAAACATATACAAGGTCTAGATTGGCCTCTAGGCACGCTCTAAGTCTGATGTCTATGATGACTAGTTAGGACAATAATAACCTTGTACCGCTTACATATGTACGAGGCCTAGATTGGTCTCTAAACACGCTCTGAGTTGGATGTCTGGGATGAACAATTAGGATTTCCATTTGCTTGTTTGCCTTAATTTGAATATTTGATTTCTTAAAAATCCACTTGAATGTGAGGACCGATGTTGATCGCGTTATGTCCTAGTCGGAGAGTTGGGACCAAAATGCAGCATGCAAGTTCCCTTGTCGGAGAGCGAGTGGATGAACTTGTATGATCTTGATCGCATTAAGTCCCGGCCGGAGAGTTGAGACTGGAGTGTAGGGTGCAAGTTCCCTAACCGGAGAGCGAGCGGATGAACTTGTACAAAAAGTAAGTCCCCTCATCGAAGTGTGAGCAGATGAGCTTTCTTGGTCATTGGGTCCCCTCGCTGGAGAGCGAGCGGATCGGGCTCAGCAAGGATCCGAAGAGATCGAAACCCTAGATTGGAAGACTAACGATCCAGAGAGATTGAAACTCTAGATCGGGAGACTAACGGTCCGGAGAGATCGAAACCCTAGCAATTCGGAGAGATCAAAACCGTAGATTAGGAGACTAATGATTTAGAGAGATAGTAACCCTAGATTGGTCGATAAACGATCCATATAGATCACACCTTAGATTGGAAAATGAACAGTTCGGTGAGACCAAGCTAAAATATCAAGGAGACTATATAGATCGACTTGTGTTTCTACGACTTTATCTCCTAAGATAAAGTTTATTTAATTTAATCATCATATTATGCAATTGCTAATCACCTTTCATATATGTGTGTCATTACCTGTAAATTTTATAATAGTTTAATATTTAAATATTGATCCTTGTATAACACTTTTATTATACTATTATATTGTAAATACACACACACACACACACACACACACACACACACACATATATATATATATATATATATATATATTTGCATATTTTAGTTTTGACCAAAAAATTTAAAAAACATTTTTCGATTTAAATTATTTTAATATACATATGTATATTATATTAGTTATTTATTTTAAATATTGTTTAGTATTTTAAATAGTTTGTTTATAAATTAAATTAAGTTAATGTATTATAAAATGTTTACAAAAATTAATAAAAAACCTTTCGACCAGGTATATAGTCAATTTCAAATTAAGTTATTATATATTAAATATTTTTCAAATCTTGATTTTAATTTGAATTTATTTACTACGTCAAATTAGTTACTTTAATTTGAAATTCAAAATTATAGATTTAGTTAAATTTATATTTTAAATCTATTTGTAGGTATTTTAAATAATAATTTTGAAATTTATATGTATATAATACATACACATACATATACATATACACATTACGTATACACTATGTATGTATATAATACATATACATAATGCATATATATAATACGTATACATAATATGTATGCCATCTAATAATATGTATGTATGTATATAATACATACAATACGTATACATATACACACACACAATGAAATGTTTTAATTAGGCAATGCATATATAATTAAGTTAGAGCGAAATATGTACATATTATATATAAATCCCAATATTTAATACGTATACACACACTCACTCGCTCTTAACCATATACATCCTATACCATATTGCATGTGCACATTTTACACATATAAGCATATAACGATATGCTCATAAAACATACAAATTATATTTAATTAAATCTATCAATTAATTTATTCGGAAAAATTGAATAAAGTTTAATATTATTTAAATTAATTAGATTAGATCTAATCCAACCTTTAGACTTCATAGGTCCATTTGACCCAAAGATAGGAAATATTGAAATTTACCCATTTTACTCGCTTCTGATTGGCCCGATTCCAACATGTATAACCTGTTTAAACTATGTTATATGAACTTAAATTTGTTGCTCTTGCTTGATGTGTCATTGGAAATTGAATTTGAATTTGTATAACTTGATTAAATAATGTTATATAACTTGTTTAAATCATGTTATATAACTTGTTTAAATCCTGTATAACTTGTTTAAATCACGTATTACCTGTTGAATTTTGTGTAGCTTATGCCGAGATGATACTTAAACTATTAGATGTCAACATGTACTAGCAACAAAGTTACCACACCGACAATCCTTAGAGGATGGAGGTAAACAATACCCTATTAGATATAAATATTTAGCTATTGAGTTATACATATTGCTAATATTATTTGTTATTTTTGATAGCACACTACTCCAAACGTCATTACTCATCATTCATTGTCGTTAAAGAAAGTCACTTTGTCACATCTCCATGTTTTAGATCTTATTGATTGAGTGGAGTTTTCACTTTTAATGAAGTTAGGCTACACCCAATTGGATCATCATTTAATTACATGCTGTAGGACAAAATAAACCTATGAAACGTTTATCTCTAAAACCGATAACTTGAAAGTTTGCCTTTAGATGTCTAGCACAAAACTTATGCTTATAAGGTAATCCTCAGTTAGTTTCCAACGTTGTTGGTATACCTTTCACCCTATCGAAAATTAAAGTAAGATATTGATCATTACACTATGAATGAACCTTTGCATGCAAGCGAAGAGCTAGCCCTGACTATCACATGATTCTAGTTCAACAATTGCATAAGCCAAAGGGTAAAGATGGTAATCAACATCTACCACAGTCGCAACAAGTAATGTACCTTTGTATTTTCCATACAAATGTGCATCTTCAATACAGAGAAAAGAATGGTAATGTACAAAACCATCAATACAAGTCCAAAATCCCAAAAAGCTCGATCAAATACACCATACACATCGATGGTTTGATGTCAAACACTATGTGGGTTTGCTCTAGCCATTTCAATAAAATACTATCGCAAAGTTGTATATGAATCTTCCTAGTCACCATAAATCCATTCTATTGTTTTTCTCAGCGCTCTATATTTCTTCATATAACTTATTTTTATAAACAACTATCCTTCCATTAATACTTGCACCGTTTCGGCTGTTATGTCCAAATCTGCTTTTACAAAGGGCATTATCTTTGGAATAAGAAATATAGGTGTTGATTACTTGTGATTGGAATGAACTGTTGGGTTGACATAGTTATGTTCAGTTGGATATTTTCTAATCATCCACAATCCTAAATGATTTTTTTATATATAGCATGTATTATCAATAGACAATTTGTATCGACTTTGTAAATGGCAGTGTACTTGGTTTTGTTCAACTTAATTGGTTTATAGGAAACAACACGTAGAATAGACCGTTTGCTTAATTGCTGTAGGAATTTTTCTTTATTCTCAAATACCATAATAACTTAGAACACATTTTGAACACTATCACATAAAGATAATTCACCGTTGAATTGAAGATTTACTAAATAAATCTAGCCATCAATTGCACATTACAAAGATCATAATCGGTTCCTCTATCTTTGGTTCATCACCATCTCCATGAATTTCATCTTCAATTGCAAAATCATAATTAAGTGGTTCATTTTTGACTCTTATGTTATTGATTTAAGACCCATCATTCTTTGGTCTAGTAAAAACATCCATGCTATCAAGAGAAGGGTCGTCATATACATCCGTAGCCACATCTATATTTATACCGTTATCATCTATGTTTGCCCCTACTAAATCAGTAGCTGGTTAAATATTGGACTGTGTTGTAATATCATGTGTGAGAAAGTTGCATTTATATTAGAGGCATAACTTTAATATAATGAGAAATAGGAACATTTCATTTAACATTATAAAATAATGCATACCTCTAGCTCATATAGTATAACTCAGAGAGTGTGAGATACATGTGATAAATGATTTTTTGACAGTCTAGCACTAATTTGGGGTGTAATTTGGTATGTAATATAGCTTTGAATGATAAAACACATTTTTCAGCAACTACAATATATTAAATATAATGTAGAAACATTAAGAATTATGCATTACGTTTGACTCATACATGCGTAGGATATGGATAGCTATATTGTACACATGTTGGTAATTCATGAAAGGAGGAAATTCAAAAAAATTTTTGTTGCTGACCATAGTTTGTTACATCCATAGGCGGATTACTATAACTGGGAGAAGCAATTTCTTTAGCAATGTTCACGTCTCCACCATTCTAGAATATTCTTCAAGACCATAATTAACCATTGATGATTGTACATGCTGTCCTTCGGTAACCTTATAGTTTTCCCACATACAACTCTAATGATTTTGAAACAGAAGAAAATATTAACTCAACGTCATCATCATCAAGTATTTTTATTGCTTTTGATCTGGAATCGGTAGGCCAATTGCAAACTAATTCTATATCAAACTTCTTAGGTGTAATCTTGGTAAATTTGAAAACCAATTCTTTCAACAATTTTAAGTTGCAACCTTTATGAAATTTTGCCGGTTTATAAGAACCACCAACGTACTTTCTACACATTTGTTCATCAATCAACAACTCAACATCAAAATAGAAAATAGTAGGAATAAAATTATAACCATTCTACGATAATAATAAATACAGCGTTACACAATTTTCAAAGACAATTACCATGTAAGGTTTACAAAATCAATCCTTGATTGTTCCAAAGCAAAGAGATGTTGTTATCCTTCAGCAGGATCCAATGAAACACCCGTTTCGATTGATTTAGGTGTAAAAAGAAAGTGATTTTTAAAAGAGAAAAGGGAGGGTTTTGGGTTTTATTGTTGTTGAATGTTTGGTAAAGAAAGAATATGGAGAGAAATGAAGGGTATTGTTGTTTTACAAGGTCCAAAATGATGATGCAATTTGTAATGTTGTCTGTATAAAATATAAACATCAAAGGCGACTTTTAAAAATGTGCTAGTGCGGTTTTTACAAAAAAGCACTAGCGCATTTTGAAATAATGCTAATTAATTAAAAAATATACAGATGACATTCGAAATGTCGCCTATACACTTTAGCCAATGTGGCATTGAGCTAGCCAAAAGTGGTATATATCTGTATTTAGTTCTAAAAGTGGGCTAAAAGTGTGATGAGTTTTAAATTGGGTGAAATTAGAAAAAATTCCTTATAAGTTCAAAACTCTATGGAATCCCCCATTTTGAGGATCGAAATTAAGCGCTATTGATGCTACAGTCATTAATAGTATTATTCTTCGGTGACAAAATGCGGTTATTATGTTAATCATAAACATCAAAAGCACATGAATATGAAAAAATTTCAAACATTTTTCATAATAAAACTTTCATTACATTTCAGAAATAAGATATTCACATTCATTACATAATCTCATTCGTTGCCCATGTTTAGAGAAAATATAATAATTAAAAAATACTCCAAGAGCGACATATGAAGATGCCCCCTTGGTTGATCGGAGTCTAATACTTGACATTTATAAATTCTTTCATTATATCCATTTAAACATAGTATAAGCTTTAAAGAAACACAGTGGAAATAAAAGCTCCTAACATTAGCTAATTTACCTCTTGCATGTCTCTGAAAGCTTATTCGTCCAGCCTAAAAATCCATACTCTCGAACTACTCAAATGAGTACCTGAGAGTTTAGGGGAAAAATAATAACTTCAGGTCAAACAAAAAATCTGGTGTAAATAATAATGTACCATCTCAAACCAAAATAGATATCTAATGAGACCACGTCGCTAAGCGGAATGAGTTTTCCCCTCACCAGTATCTTATCCAAATATGTCAATCATAAATCATGCACCTACAACCACGATGATTAGAACAAACATAACATGATCATATGTGTGCATACAACATGGGTAAGTTTGACTAGTCTGTCATCCTAGAGTTATGCACACCCTAGATTTACCCTTCCCAAAAATAGACTGTCTGTCTTAAATCATAGTTTTCCTAGGATCACCATGAACTTAATGAGTTCCCTTTTGTGTGTAAACATCCTTTAGTCTCATTACTGACAAGGCCCTACACACTGGAGTCGCGGATCTTTACCAACTAAGGGCTAACGGCTAAAGTATAGGGTGCGACCCTACACCGGTCTCACCTATAATCTTATCTGGTTTTAAATTCATAGGTCATGTCTTTTGATCAGTTCAGGGCATCCTAACATAATTGATCTATCTGATCTTCTGGATGGAATTCTACTCACATACATAATAAAATTACTTGAAATTAAGTAACATTTTCCATTGGCAAACTTCACACAAAATTAGGCTAAAACACCATTTATTTCATTGAAACCATTTATCTTTAACATTAATAAACCACTTAAAATCATTCTTTAAAACAAGAAAAACATCGCCCATTACTTAGCCAAAATCTTGTACCAAAATACTAACAACTTTACATAGCATTTAAAACATAAGGTGCCACCTCTATAAAACATGAGATGTCGATTTTATAAAGAAAAATGGCATCAAATAGGATGTCATAAGTCTGAAAAGATGGCATCAAACAGGATGCCGTACGTCAAAAAAGATAGCATCAAACAGGATGTCGTAAGTCTAAAAAGACGGCATCAAACAGGATGTCGTAAGTCTAAAAGGATATAGAGTTTCAATAGCCAAAGGGATATCGTATGTCATCAACCAATGGATATAGAGTTTTATCAGCTAAAGGGATATCTTAAATCACCAGCCAAAGGATATCGTAAGTCATCAGCCAAAGGATATAGAGTTTCATCAGCTATTGTAAGTCATCAGCCAACGGATATCATAAGCCATCAACCAAAGGATATCTTCAGTCATCAGCCAAAGGATATAGAGTTTCATCAAACAAAGGGATACCGTAAGTCACTAGCCAAAGGATATAGAGTTTCATCAGCCAAAGAGATATCGTAAGTCATCAGCCAAGGGAACGACATTTCTGTAAATAGCTTGAAAACCAAATTATTTCCTTTTAAAGACAATACTTTCCACTAACTCTTGCCTCTTGTCAAATTTTTATTGGATAAAAAATTCTCTTTCCATATTCTTTTCAGAATTTGTTGGAAGATCACATTTTATTTTCCCAAAACAATTTTGCAAAACTTTATAATTAATATTAATCAAGAGCTTTTCTATCATCAAAAATTCATAGAAAATCATAAACACTTGGGAAAAATCACCAAAATTTTTTGATTTTCCATCGTCCTTCATGTATAAAAATTTTGGGATCAAAATATTAATTTTAATAATTAAAACCCAAAATAAATACTTTTTCCATCTTAAGAAATTCATAAAATATTCATATGAACTTGGAAAATTATGAAATTAAAAACCCATTTCCAAAATAATGTTCTACACAATTTATTCTAATTTTAAGTCAATTGGATATCAAAACCTAGGTTTTTACCTTTAAAACCCTTGAGAATAATTCCATCTAAATTCCAATAAATCATCATTCAATCAAATAATGGTATGATCAATCAAGAATGACATATTATCATAAATAAATCGGAAAGCATCCATGGATCCGAAAATAAACATAAATAAATGAGATGGATACTATTATTCACCTTAGATTTGATAAGAGAGACTGAGATTTGGTGTAGATTAGTTTTCCTAAGCTTTTCCCCTTCATTTCCTTAGCTTTCTTCTTCCTTTTCCTCTAAATAATGGCCGACCTTTCTTAGGTTTAGTTTTCATGTTTTTGAAGATGAAATGGGAATGAATGAGAGAGGAAGGGTTTAGGGAATGAATAAAGAAAATATGCCCAACATGCCCCTCCCATTATTTTCTTTAGTCCGCTATTCTTTTTGATTCCATTTGGTAGAAAATGAATAAAAAGTGTACGGTGCTTTGAAAAGAACCGGGCTAATTGACGAATGCAGATCAATTAGCCTTTTCAATAGGTTTCTATTTTATGTTCAAATCATCCTTATTAAGACTCAAATTAATTAAAAATATCATTCTCCTTAACACACCACACACGCAATATTCTATTTAATTTATCTAATTAAATCTCCTGAATACCTCCTTAAAGAATTTCGTCCTCGATATTAGATAACGAAATCAACAAGCATATCAATCATGCAAACATATGTAACAAACATATAACAACAATGCTAGCATATCCTACTAGATAAATGTCTATATAATAGATATAGGTCCTACCATCAAAATAGCTCAAGATAAGTACCTCTAATCCTATCCCCTATCTCCCAAGTATAGTCTTTCCTTTTGTCACTCCATTGGACTTTCACTAATTTAACTGTCTTGCTCCTTAACCTCTTCTCAAGAGCACAAACTGGTTGTCTCATAAAAGTCATATCCGGTTCCACTACTAAATCTTTCAATGCAATTAGTGCAATAGTAGTCTCTGGATCATGCACACACTTTCTAATATGAGAAACATGAAAACATTATGGGCTCTTGCCAAACTATCTAGTAACTCTATTCGATAAGCAAGCTTTCCGACCCTTTCTATGATAGGAAACAAACTGACATATCTTGGTGCCAATTTTCCTGACTTCCCAAATCATATCGAACCCTTCATTGGTGATATTTTAACAAAAACATGGTCTCCAACTGAGAACTCTAAATCCTTACGTCTCTCATTTGCGTAACTTTTCTGCCTAGACTGGGCTTCCTTCATCCTTCTCGGATCAATTCAATCTTTTCTGTGGCTTCTCTCATAGTATCTGAACCAAGAACCAATCTGTCTCCAGTCTCCAACCAACATGCTGGAGATTTGCACGGCCTTCCATACAAAGCTTCAAAAGGCCCCATTCCTATACTAGTCTAATAACTATTATTATATGAAAACTCAACTAAATGCAAATGATCTTTCCATGACCCTCCAAAGTCTAGTACACAAGCCCTCAAATTTTTTTGAGAACTTTGTTAATTATTTCCGTTAGCCATCCGTTTGTGGATGGTAAGTGGTACTCGCTTTTAGCTTGGTGCCTAAAACTTCTTGTAGACTCTTCCAGAATTCACTGGTGAACAAAGTATATCTATCACTAACTATACTACTAGGAATCCCATGCAACCTTACTATATTCTTCATAAACAACTTCACTAAGATATGTGCCATCCTTGTCGACTTAACGGGAATAAAGTGTGCACTCTTGGTCAGTCTATCTACCACGACCCATAAGCTTTCATTTCCCCTATTCGACCTTGGCAGCCCGTCAATAAAATCCATGGATATGGAATTCTATTTCCAAAGTGGCACTTCTAAAGGTTGAAGAAATCCACTTGGTTTCTGATGCTTGACTTTTAATTGTTGGCAATTCAAACATGGTTTCACCCACAAGCCTACATCTCTTTTCGTTCCTTCCTAGAAGAAACCCCTCTTCATATCCTGACATATTTTAGTTTCTCTAGAATGAATAGTAAACTTCGATCGTTGACACTCCCCAAGAACTTCCTTCCTTAAGTTACAAACATTTATAACACACAATCGTTCCTTCTTCCTCAACCATCCATTTCGGTCAAGACTAAAACCTTTTAAACATCAATCTAAGTTCCCTTTTTAAGCCTTCCAGTCTGTTCAGCTAGTAATGGATCATCTTTCTACTTATAAGCAATCCTTTCGATCAATAACGACCAAACTTCCAAACATGATAACATTGCGGTATTCCGACTAGAACTAGTCGTCGACCTTAACCTTACACCACAAGTAGTCAATGCCTCCAAATCTCTCCATTCTGCTAACATAGCTAACACCACGCTATGATGTTTTCTGCTAAGTGCATTTGCAAATTTGTTTCCTTTTCCTGGCGTATACTTAATATCAAAATCATAAGCCGCTAAAAACTCTATCGACCTTTGTTGTCTCATATTCAACTTCTTCTGAGAGAATAAATACTTCAAAGACGTATGATCCATAAATAAATCAAATCGTTCTTCCAAAAGATAGCATCTCTACACTTTCAAAGAAAAAATCACCACTGCCAACTCTAAATCGTGAGTCAGATATCTAACTTCATGTGGTCGAAGTTGTCGAGAAGCGTAGGTAATCACTTTACCTCTTTCCATTAACACAGCTCCTAACCCTACCCCACATGCATCAATATACACCACTAAATCTTGATTCCCATATGGAATAACTAACACTGACGCATTGATCAGTAAATTTTATCTTTAAGAATGCTTGTTTACATTTTTCAGTCCACATACTTTACACCCTTCCTTGTCAGTTTAGTCGTAGGGTCCGCTATACGAGAGAAATCTTTGATGAATCTCCAATAATAGCCAGCTAATCCCAGAAAACTTCTTATCTCGGTCATAGTCTTGGGTCTTTTCCAATTATTAACAACTTCAATCTTAGTTGGGTCTATTGATAACCCATTTTATGAAACTATATGACCAAGAAACTTCATTTCTTTCTTCCAAAAATGACATTTTGAAAACTTCGTCTTTAGTTGATGTTGCCTCAACATTTCTAGCACTATTCTAAGATGAATCTTATGATCTCGTTCATTCTTAGAATATATCAGAATGCCATCTATAAACATTGAAATAAATCTATCCAAATGCTCTCGAAAGATATAGTTCATCAAATCTACAAAGTAAGTAGGCGCATTGATTGGTCCAAAGGGTACGATTAACCATTCATACGAACCATATCTTGTTCAGAACGCCGTTAATGGAATGCTATCTTCTGCCACTCTTAAATGATGGAGTCCTTTTCTAAATATAATTGGGATAATACCTTGGCTCCATTCCACCGATTAAACAAATCATCCATTCTCGGCAAAAGATACCGATTCTTTATCGTCTTCTCATTTAACTTACGATAATCAATACACATCCTTAACGACCCGTCTGGTTTTTTCACAAACACCACGACCGCTCCCCAAGGCTAACTACTTGGCCTAATAAAATTCTTTCCTTCTAAGTCCACAAGCTGTACCCTTAAATCTTTCATATCAGTAGGTGTCATTCTACTATGCGGTCTACTTACGGGTTCAGCTCCAGGTACAAGATATATTCGAAACTCAATAGCCCGTTTCGATGATAGTCCTGTAACTGTCTCAAAAACATCTGCATACTCTCTTACAACAAAAACCCGATTCACTTCATTCTCCACTTCCATTGCCCCTAATAAAGCAAAAACATCTAAACTCAAATTTTCTACCGAGTATATAATTCGATCACGGCTATTAGGGTGTCCTAGTGATATCTTTCTATCCTGACAAAATATCCTAGCATCATAGCTTCTTAACCAATCCATACCCAGGATAATCCCAAAACCTACAAAGTCAAACACATACAAATTGCAGGTAAATACATGACCTAAAAGCTCAAATTATAAACGGTCAAGTCTCATCTTAAGAGTTGCATAACCTTTTATTGGATTCATAACCCTTAAGGAAGTAATAAGGTATGATGGTTTTAGCTTTAACTTATCTACCAAACATTGTGAGATAAAAGAACGTCATGTGCCAGTATCAAATAATACTTCAATATGAATGCCATGAATCAAAAGCATACCTCCCATCATAGAATTTTCTTTTTCTTCTGCAGTCGATCCAAAAGCTGACGGTTCTAGAGCAAAAACTTTCCCCTTTTCAGCCTTGGGCGATATTGGACATTCATTCTTGTAATGCCCCATCCATTTGCAGTTATAGCACTTCACGTTCTTCTTTCCTACAGTGTTCTTTCCATTACCACAGTGACATTCATTTGCAAAGTGCCCTTTTTTATTACAACTATATAAACAACATTAGCCTTCTTTTTCTTGGTAGCTCCACTCTTCTGAGCTCCCTTCTTCCTGAAGAACTTCCTCTTCTTACCCTAAGGACTTTGGGTCTCCACTGACTTCTCCTTCCCAAAAGTCAAAAGCATCTCCTTATTCCTTATTTCCATTTCCACTACTTTATTACACGGATCTCTGAGATGCGGCATTATTGCTCTAGCAATCTCCGACTTTAAACCCCGGATGGACTTCTCATTCCTCTTGATCACAGTATCTATGGTAGCATATCCGTACCTGGATAGCTCATCAAACTTAGTCGCATACTCCGACACCGACATTTCTCCTTGCTCCAAATCAACAAACTTCCTAAGTAAGGTTGACTTGGTTAACTCAAACAAAAAACTCTCCTTAAACCTTCATATAAACTCAGCCTAAGTCCATTATTCCTCAGGTGCACCTATGGTCACATGGTTCCACCAGTATAAAGCAGCTCCTTGCAACTGCCTAGAAGCCAACCTTCTCTTCTGCTCATCATTCAAACCTAAGTCAGCAAAGATTCTCTCATAGTACAGCAGCCAATTCTCAACTTCAATAGCATTCTCCATTCCTAGAAATGGCTTTCCTCCAAACTTGCATAATCCTGGCTCAACTTAGCATAGTTGTTTCCACCTGGTACCTCGGGATTAGCTCCTCCTGCATTAGCAACATTTCCTCTCGCCAAACCAGCTACAGCTCTAGCTTGATTCATATACATGAAAAATTGATACATGGTCCCCATATCCACGGGTGGGGTTCCAACACTCACATTAGCATTTTCTTATCGACAAGGGTTCCTTATAGTATTAGGCTAAGCATTTCCATTAGTTGTGGTGCTTCCTCTACCTAGATTCACTCTTCCATTTCCTGCTTTCATATCTTGTTTTCTCGTAATCTGCATACGAGTCTTAGTGAGATACGGAAGGACGGTCAAGAGAGAGGGGAGAATAGAGATAAAATACATACATACATACATACATACATATACATACATATATGTAGGAGAATGGAGATAAAATACATATACATACATACATACACACACACACACACACACACACACACACATATATATATATATAAGTACGTTACTATAGCGTTATCCCATACCCCAATCTTATTCTCTGATTTATTTGGATTATGTTTTCAAATCCTTTTATGTTTTACATAAACCTATGCACTGATACTAAATTATAACTCCCCTATTTTGAGGCCCGAAAATAAGCGCTACTGATGCTGCATTCATTAACGGTATTATTCTTTGATGACAAAATGCGATTATGTTAATCATAAACATCAGAAGCACACAAATATAAAAAAATTCAAACATTTTCCATTAATCAAACTTTCATTACATTTTAGAAATAAGATTTTCATATTCACTACATAATCCCGTTCATTGCCCATGTTCGGAGAAAATACAATAAATATAAAATACTTCAAGAGCGGCATATGAAGACGCCTCCTTGGTTGATCATCGTCTGATAATTGATAGTTATAAATTCTATTATTACATCCATTTAAACATAGCATAAGCTTTAAAGAACACAGCGGAAATAAAGCACCTAACATTAGCTAATTTGCCTCCCGTACGTCTTCGGAAGCTTATTTGTCTAATCTGAAAATCCTTACTCTCAACCTACTAAAATGAGTACCCAAGAGTTCAGGGGGAAAAATAAAAACTTTGGGTCAGACAAAAAGTTTGGTGTGAATAATAATATACCATCTCGAACCAAAATAGATATCTAGTGAGGCCACATCGTTGAGTGGAATGGGTTTTCTCCTTACTAGTATCTTATTCAAATATGTCAATCATAAACCATGCACCTGCAACCACAATGATTAGAACAAACATAACATGATCATATGCGTGCATGCAACATGGATAAGTCTGACCAGTCTGTCATCCTAGAGTTATGCACACCCAAGGTTTACCCTTTTCAAAAATAGACCATGTGTCTCAAATCATAGTTTTCCTAGGGTCACCATGAAGCTAATGGCTTTGCAAGACAACCAATAAACTATCAGGCTGACTTGGGCCAACACTTTTAACCAGATATTCCAAAATCTCCAAATACAGTTAGGAGTAAAACAACTTAAATAATCTAGTGAGCCTATGAAGCTACGAGTTCCTTTATATGCGTAAACAACCTTTTAGTCCCACTATTGACAAAGCCCTATGCACTGGAATCGTAGACCCTTACTAACTAAGGGCTAACAACTGAAGCATAAGGCATGACCCTACACTTGTCCCACCTATAATCTTATCTGGTTTTAAATTCACGAGTCACGTCTTTTGATCAGTTCAGGGCATTTTAACACAATTGATCTATCTGATCTCTTATATGCAATTCTACTAACTCAAGAGCTTAGTCTAACCATACTCACTACTGGGACAACCTAACTGGTAGTCCTGTCTTCAAAATTCCAAGATGTAGTGTTGGGTCATGAATTGTGAGTATGACAATTAGTAAAATATGTAAATTTTATTTATCAACTGATAAAAAGAACATATAACATCATTCAGTAAAACATGTTCAATTGTAGTCACATATACAATAAAATTACTTAAAATTAAGTAACATTTTCCATTGGAAAACTTCACACAAAATTGGGCTAAAACACAATTTATTTCCTTGAAACCATTTATCTTTAACATTGATAAACCACTTAAATTCATTCTTTAAAACTAGGAGAACATCGCCCATTACTTTGCCAAAATCTTGTACCAAAGTACTAACAACTTTACATAGCATTTAAAATATAATATGCCACCTCTATAAAACATGGGATGTCAACTTTATAAAGTTATAAGGGTTTGGTAACTCTTAAAAGATGGCATTAAGATGTTGTTAGTCTAAAAGGATGGCATCAAACAGGATGTCGTAAGTCTAAAAAGATGGCATCAAACATGATGTTGTAAGTCTAAAAAGATGGCATCAAACGTATATGATGTTGTAGGTCTAAAAAGATGGCATCAAACGTATATGATGTCGTAGGTCTAAAAAGATGGCATCAAACATGATGTAGTAAGTCATCAGCCAAAGAATATCGTAAGTCATCAAACAAAGGATATAGATTTTCATCAGCCAAAGGGATATCATAAGTCATCAGTGAAAGGATATCGTAATTCATTAGCTAAGGATATAGAGTTAAAGGGATATCGTAAGTCATTAGCCAAAGGATATATAGTTTCATCAGCCAAAGGGATATTGTAAGTCATCAGCCAAGGGATATCATAAGTCATCAGCCAAAGGATATCGTAAGTCATCAGTCAAAGGATATAGAGTTTCATCAGCCAAAGGGATATCATAAGTCATCAGCCAAAGGAGTGACATTTCTATAAATAGCTTGAAAACTGAATTATTTCCTTTTAAAGATAATACTTTCCACCAATTCTTGTCTCTTGTAAAAAATTTATTGGATAACAGATTCTTTTTTCTTATTCTTTTCAGAATTTGTTGGAAGATCACATTTTACTTTTCCAAAACAATTTGTAAATCTTTAGAATTAATATCATTAATTAAGAGCTTTTCTATCATTAAAAATTCATAGAAATTCATAAACACATGGGAAAAATCCCAAAAAATCATCAAAAATCTGATTTTCCATCTTCTTTCGTATATAAAAATTTTGATACCAAAATATTAATTTGATTATTTTTAGTAATTAAAACCCAAAATAAACACTTTTTCAATCTTAGGAAATTCATATAATATTCATATGAACTTGAAAAATTATGAATTTAAAAACCCATCTCCAAAATACTGTTTTACCCAACATATTCGAATGTCAAGTCAATTAAAGATCAAAAACTATGTTTTTACCTTTATAACCCTTGGGAATAATTTCATAAAATTCAAATAAATCATCATTCAATCAAATAATGTTATAATCAATCAAGCATGATATAATTATAACCAAATCAGATATCATCCATAGATCCGAAAACAAACATAAATAAATGAGGTGGATACTACTATTCACCTTAGATTTGACAAGAGAGATTGAGATTTGGTGTAGATTAGTTTCCCTAAGCTTTTCCCCTTGATTTCCTTAGGTTTCTTCTTCATTTTTCTCTAAATAATGATGGCCTTTCTTAGGTTAAGTTTTGATGTTTTTGGAGATGAAATGGGAATGAATGAGAGAGGAAGGGTTTAGGGGATGAATAAAGGAAATATTCTCAATATGCCCCTCTCATTACTTTCTTTCTATTTTATGTTCAAATCATCCTTATTAATTGATTACTTAAGGCAAGGCTCAAATTAATTAAAATTCTCATTCTCCTTATCACACCACACATACATTATTATATTTAATTTATCTAATTAAATCCCCAGAATAATGTTAACAAAAATTAAGGGTGTTACAAACTCCTTCTTGTATTAATAGACCTTGTAATCCATATTCTAATAAATATTTTGGCTGTGTTGTTGTATGTAATGAAAGGGGCAAGGGAAAGCGGCATTTGAAAAGGGTAATATTTAATGAAAAAAGAATGTGCTCTTATGTTACAAAAAGAAAATTTGAATGCAGTATTTGATTGTTTTGTTATACATAATTATTGATGTTCCTTTTTTATTTTGTTTTAAGTAGGTTTAGAAAATATAGTTAAATGAATTTAAATTATTTGTAAATAATGGAATACTAGAAAAATTGCAATAAAGAAGACAATTTTTATTAAATATTAGTACTTTCAGAATACAAGTACACGACTACATGTTTCTCCTAAAATTTTTACTAGACATATAAGAAGCTGCCTAAGCTCCCTGGGATTTTCAAACAACTCATGAACATCTCTGCAGTCTAACTTTCGAGCCATCAGAATGTATGTGACTTCCCATTCGAGAAATAGGTCTTCCTACTGCCAGATATCCATACACCTAGCA
Source organism: Allium fistulosum (assembly GCA_030737815.1). Lineage (NCBI taxonomy): Eukaryota > Viridiplantae > Streptophyta > Magnoliopsida > Asparagales > Amaryllidaceae > Allium > Allium fistulosum. The sequence continues at coordinate 978,228,803 of CM060902.1, forward strand.
ATTGTGTATGTTATTTCCACCTCATGTGAAGAACCTACATCTGACTGGTGTCTCAAAGGAGCAGAAGCTATAGTAGAATGATGCACAGGTGAAGCAGTTTGGGGAAGGGAAGGAGTGTAGAACTCGGTATCATTACGAAAAGGTAAGCAATCATACATCTGTGTGTTAAAGTAGGTAGTGGCAGGTGGAGTTAGCGGTACTATGTACTTGCATGAGGGAGTTCTAATACACCTTTCAAATAGTTTGTTCAACTCCCTAAATTTCAATGGTGAGCAAACTTTGAATTTTTTATATAGCTTAGTCACTGTATTCCACTAGTCTTCATCTCCGTCTACAGTGACTTTCTCCATATTCTGAAATAAAAGAATTTTCATTGAAAATTATAAAGAAAGAAATAATAGAATTTGATTTTTTTTATTTGATAGAATAGATTTTGTTTTTTCCTTGAGTACATTATGCCAGGAACAATGACATATTTATACATAGACCTATAACCTTTAGGAAGAGGCGCAAATTTTCAAAGTTAACCACTCACTAACAACTATTGATTAAAAACTCCATATGAAATAAAATAATTTTACATCATAGACATGATTTTTCACAATCAAGGGACATGACTCTTCACACAACTCTTCACAATGGACGTGTCTGTTCAAAATGCGTACCATAATTTCAATACTCCTCCTTGGTACGCATTTCAATAACTCCAATCATTTCTCATAGTAGTTCAAATTTTCCTTTTAACAACGTCTTTGGTAATATATCTACTAGTTATTCTTCAGCTATATAGTATTAAGTTGAATCTTATTATTAGCTTTAGCTTCTCCGTTGAAATGATACTTAATACCTATATGTTTAGCTTTATTGTGGAGGACAGGATTTTTTTACATTGCTATAGTTGATTTTTTGCCATAATAGATTTATATGGCTTCTTCTTATGACTCTCCCATATCTTCGAGTATGCGCTTAATCAAATTGCTTTACGTATGGTCATCGCTACCGCAATATACTTTGCTTCTGTTGATGATTGTGCAACTATTGCTTGATCTTAGATGCCCAAGTGGATATTCCCCAGCCAAGTGTAAATGCATAGCCTAAAGTGATTTTCATGTCATCCAAGGAACCTGTCGAATCACTATTTGTGTGTCCAATTAGTTTTGAGCCTTCAGTGACGCCGTACCTTATTCCATAGTTCTTAGTTCCTTCCAAGTATCGAAGTACTCTCTTAGCTGCACCATAGTGAACTTGATTAAGGTTTTGCATGAATCTTGAGAGAAGACTAACTATGCACATAATTTTTTGTCTAGTTTTTGTTAAGTAGAGTAGGCATCCAATTAAACTTCGAAATCATGATTCATCTACTTTCGGCGAGCCGTTGTAACAACCCGTATTTTTTGATAATTAAAAATATTAAATTAAATAAAATTTTGAAATTTAATATTATGAGAGATTAAATTTATGATTTATTAATGAGAAGAATTATTAGAATATGATTTAATAATGTTGTTTGAATGTTATGGACAACTATTTTAATGTAATTTCAATCAATTGAAATAATTGTAAAGTTAATTTGGTTATAACTGTAAATAAGAAATAAATTAAATGTTGGATTCAATGTTGAAATTATATGTTATTAATTGAAATAGGTTTATTATAGAATATGAAATAAATAAATTTATTAGCTTTTGTTTGTAAACAATAAATTTAGAAATGTGTTTGGATTACTAATATATGACAATTGTTTATCACCTTATTATTTAAACTGTTGAAATTAATTTGGAAATGAATGAAAATTAATGTAATTAAATATTGCAATTAATATGAGTTAAGATGATAACTGTAGAATATGAATTTAATAAAATGTAAACTAATGTTAATTATATTCATAAGGTAATAGTTGATTCAATAATAAGAGCGAGAATCGAAATAAAAGAATTTGATGGAAACTAAAATTAAAATTAACTGGGGTTTTATTACAGTTGTAATTGAACGCTGAAATTAGTGCAATATTTAAATATTGGATTTGATATGGAAAATTTATTTTAAAAGATTATTAATTTCTATGTAATCAAGAATGATGAAATTGTTAACTTTTAATCAAGAATTTAAAAGTGATTAAATTGATTTTAAATTAATAATTTATTTAATTAACGTGTAAAATTGGGTTTTTGGATACTGTCTCGGATTTTGACGAAACTAGTTTCATCGGATCCATAATAGTGAATTATTATAGGATCTCAAGTTTCATAGCGATCGGACCTATCGTTTGACCGTGCGAGCTCGAAATGCGTAGAAATCAATTAATGGAATTTAAATGAATATAATTTGATTTTGAAAGCTAACTTCTGTATATAATGGAATTGGGGCTTGAAACTAGTTCCATTGAGTTTAAAAATATCAAAAACCTATATTTTGATATATGGGATGTCCTACTTTCGTTTCGGTAACGAAACGGGCTTTTCGGGTTGTTGTTATCGTTTCGACCCAATTCGATCTGTCCATTTATTCTTATCCATCTGTCTATATAAATAGATATTTTTTTTCTCTAACCAGCCTTTCATTTTTATTTCTGTACGTATTTCTATTTCTCATCTGTTCCTCCTTCTCAATGACAGTTCAAAACCCTATATTCCCAAATCCCAAATCAAATCAAAAATTCAAACTCCTCAAAAACATATCGAATTATATATCGTTAGAAAGCTCTCGATGAACATAATCACTCTCTGTAATTTGTTTTTCGATTTGGTGCATCGTTTGATCAGAAAACGATGAAGAAGTTTCGACCGTCCATAGGCCATGGTTTCGTTTAACGGTGGATCTTCGACTATTCGACGATTGGAAGGTGTTGCGTCGTAGAGGAGGCTTTGAGGAGTCGATCCATATGGTTGGACAATGGAGATCATTATTGAAATGGCCAGAAATTGATGATCTATGGCCGAATTTTTGTCTGCGTTGGGGAGCTCCAGGTGGCGTCGTGGGCTTTGGCGCTTCTGGTGATGGTAGATGGCGGTGGCGTGAGTCTGGTGCTGGCCTCTGATTTGGGTAGTGACATGTGTGGAGGCGTGCGGCGGTGGGGTTTTCGTGACGGCTAAATGATGCAGCGTAGCCCTCATTTGTCCAAGGTATAACTCGTGACCGACTTAAGGAAGGAAGCATAAGTCGTAACCGACTTAAAGAAGCAGGTTTGCGACCTAAGGAGTCATGTGAAAGAGGGCTACGACTTAACCAAGTTGGGGAGAAAAGACTTCGAGTTAACAAAGCCCTTAAGTCGTTGGACCGACTTAGTGAAGATAGGAGAGTTAACAAAGCTCTTAAGTCGTGGGAACAACTTAGGGAAGATAAACGAGATAGCAAGCAGGTAGATCATGTAGACAAGGTACGACCTACTGGTGACGAGTTACGACTTAATGAAGCCACGACCTACCATAGGTCGCTGAAGTTCTAACTCGTAATGGCTTAAGTCGTTGGGTCTTAAGTCGTGAAGCATTGGATGCCGTTGATGTGTCTACCGAGTTAACCTCTGCCCTTGATTCCCTTTAAACGTTGATTTGGAATACCGCTAATGTTTTAAGTCGCAGAAGCTCTGGATGCCGTAGAATCTATGCCGAGTTAATCTAAAACCGTTGATTCTTTAAATCGTGAAGAAGCTGCTGTTAAGTCGTTAAAGTCTTATGTCGTATGTCGTCAGTGTGTAAGTCGCTGTATGTTGTTACTTTTGAGTCGTGTACTTTGTTTTTAAGTCGTATGTTTGTATTCTTTTTCTGTTTTAAGGCGTGTGCCTTGTTAAGTCTTAAGTCGTTGAAGGTTTGTAAAGGGTTGTAACTGTGTCTTAAGTCGTCGCCGAGTTAGGCTAACTCGTAAGTCGTAAGTCGTAAACGACTTAGGAGATGCGCAGATTTGTGTTGTAATTTTTGTAACGCCTATAAATAGGCAAGTGAAGTCATTTGTAAAGGTTGTTGAATATTGAATAAAATTCTCTTTTGTTAGCTTTGTGCTTTCAATTTCAATTGATAGTCGAGTGTATCTCCTATCTCCACTTACGTCATTCGAGTGCGCTCGAATCATCGTTTGCTGAAGCCGATTCACGGAATCTTGTGCGCAAGATCAACGTTGAAGAATCGTAGATCTCTTTCCCGGTATCTTCGGATCAACGAGTCAGAGATAGCTAGAGTTCGGTATCTTCGGATCAACGAGTTCAGGCATTTAAGTATCCATCAATCCACAGATTGCTACTTTCCTCGATTGAAGATCGTTTTGATTATTCCGCTGCGTCAGTTTGGTATCAGAGCCTGTTTTAGCCAATCATAGCTAAATCGAGTCTTGGAGCCGAGAATTTGAAGTGTTGAAGTCGTGTTCATCGTGTTCATCATATTTTTGCAACAAAGTTGGAGTTTCGATCCATTTCATTTTGGATCAAAGTTCGAAAGGTGTTTGAATCGTGAAGTGTGAATTTGTTGAAGTGTTTGTGAAGTTTTCAAGTATGCCGCCAAGAAGAGCTAATCGCCACCAAAACGTAGAAGCTTTGTATCGAAGAGAAGAAGCTGATGAGATGGAGCAAAGAATCAATGAGAACTTTAGTGAAAAGCTTAACGAAGGAATTGGCCGGTTAGAGAAGCTTATGACGGAGATGAATCAAAATCGGAGAAGGGTTTCACCAGAATCTAACCATGGGGGTAGTAGAGTCTCGCCACATTCCAATCGAGACAGAAGTGTTGAAAATGATCAAGGGCGTGGGAGGAACGTGAATGATCGTGAACGGAGGAATGTCGATAGAAGGGATGAAGGTGGAAGACGTAATGGTAGTAGAGATGTGGGTGGACGAGATAGACAACGTTATGCATCTGATTTTGAAGAGGAGTATGATGGTGGTAGTATTCAAGGAAGAGGTCAAGGAAGAAATTACTCTGAGTATGATCACAAGTGGGAGTCGGGGATGAAGACAGAAATTCCTGAATTCAAAGGTGGTATGCAAGCAGAGGAGTTTCTATATTGGGTGGGTAATGTCGAGGAGATTTTTGACTTCAAAGAAGTTCCAGAACAGCGTAGAGTGAAGTTGGTTGCTACGAGGTTAAGGGGTAGAGCTTTGGCATGGTGGCAACAAACCAAGCTTACACGTGAACGAATGGGGAAGTCAAAAGTTGAATCTTGGGAGAAGATGAAGAAGTTGATGAAAGCAACGTTCTTACCTTACAATTATCAATCTTTGATGTATCAACGTTTGCAAAATTTGAGACAAGGGACGAAATCTGTGAATGACTATGCTGATGAATTCTATCAACTTATTGCAAGGAATGATATTATGGAAACAGAAGAGCAGCTGACGTCTAGGTTCATTGGGGGATTGAGAATGCAGATCCAGGATATGGTTAATATGTTCGATCCAAGATCTGTGGCCGAAGCACATCAGAAAGCGTTGGCTTGGGAAAAGCAAGGGAGACGAGGAGGTGGTGTGTTTACAAATTCTAACAATCAAGCGAAGGGTGTTGGTGGAAGTTCTAATGTTTCAAAACCTATCAGTAGACCAGTGGTGAAGGAGATTGAGAAGGCAAGGGTTAACAATGGTTTCAAATGTTACAATTGTCAGGAATTGGGTCATAAAAGCAGTGAGTGTCCAAAGCCGAAGAAGAGAACCATGATTGTAGAAGTTGAAGATGAGGATGTTGATGGAGATTGCTCTAGTCCAGTAGAGGAAGATGAGCAGGATATTGCGTCAGGAGATGAAGGTTGTAATCTAATGCTAAGGAGATCGTGTTTAACACCGAACCAGGAGGAAGCTAGTTGGTTGAGGAGTAACATCTTTCAGTCGACATGTACCATTCTGGGGAAGGTGTGTAAGTTAGTGATTGACGCAGGAAGCTGTGATAATATTATTTCAACCGAGGCTGTGACAAAGTTGAAATTGAAGACAGAGAAACATCCGAGTCCATACAAGTTAGCATGGTTGAGAAAAGGAGGAGAAGTGAAAGTGGATAGACGAGTTCGTGTTCCATTCTCTATTGGGAAGAAATACAAAGACGAGATCTGGTGTGATGTAGTAGAGATGGATGTTTGTCATTTATTATTGGGAAGACCATGGCAGTATGATCGAGCAGTACAACATGACGGTCGGACCAATAGTTACAGTTTTATGTTTGAAGGCACGAAGATTATCCTAGTTCCAAAGAAGAGACCACAAGGAGAAAGTAAGTCAGAAGAAATTGAAGAGCTGAAAACTTTATTATCTTTGAAAGAGTTTGTTAAGGAGGTTGAGGAAGAGCCTGAAGTGTTTTTGTTGATTGGGCGAGAAAGCAGTGAAGAGGTTGAAATACCAGAAGAAGTTAAACCTGTTTTGAAAGAATTTGACGATGTATTTCCAAAGGAATTACCAACGGAATTGCCACCGTTGAGGGATATACAACATCAGATAGATCTTGTTCCAGGAGCAGTTTTGCCACACAAACCACATTATCGAATGAGTCCGAAGGAACATGAAGAGTTGCAGAGGCAGGTAGAAGAATTGCTTGAACAGGGGCGTGTGCAGGAGAGTTTAAGTCCTTGTGCTGTACCAGCTTTATTGGTACCCAAAAAGGATGGAACGTGGAGGATGTGCACCGACAGTAGAGCATTGAATAAGATCACAGTCAGATACAGATTTCCGATGCCAAGGCTAGATGATTTATTGGATCAAATCAGTGGGTCCGTAATCTTTTCTAAGATTGACTTGAAGAGCGGTTATCATCAGATTCGCATTAGACCAGGGGACGAATGGAAGACAGCATTCAAGACGAGGGAAGGCTTGTATGAATGACTGGTAATGCCGTTTGGTCTATCGAATGCACCAAGTACAATCATGAGGGTGATGAACCAAATTTTCAGACCGTACATTGGGAAATTTGTGGTGGTTTACTTTGATGATATTTTGATCTACAGTGCTAGTACAGAAGAGCATGTTCAGCATTTGAAGAAAGTGTTGATTATTCTTCGTGAAGAACAATTCTATGCCGCTACGAAGAAGTGTGTCTTTATGGCAAAGAGTGTTTTATTTTTGGGGTATGTTGTATCAGAGGAAGGAATACAGGTTGACCAGAGTAAAGTTGAAGCGATTAGAGATTGGCCACAACCCAAGACGATAACGGAAGTCCGTAGTTTCCATGGGTTGGCTTCATTTTATCGAAGGTTTATTCCACACTTTAGTAGTGTGATGGCGCCTGTTACGGATTGTATGAAGGGCAAACAATTTACATGGTCAGAGGAAGCAGGGAATGCTTTTGGGAAGATCAAGGAGTTGCTGACATCTGCACCAATTCTAGTATTACCTAATTTTCAGTTAGTGTTTGAACTACATACTGATGCATCCAAGGTTGGAATTGGAGGAGTGTTGAGTCAGAAGGGACGTCCAATTGCATATTTCAGTGAGAAGTTGTCAGGAGCGAAGATGAGATACAGTACATACGATGTGGAATTCTATGCTGTGGTACAATCTATTAAACACTAGAGACATTATCTATTTCAGAAAGAGTTTGTTCTGTATACTGATCATGAAGCATTAAAGCATTTGCAAGGGCAAGATAAGATTTCAGCGAGACATGCATCGTGGATTGCATATCTGCAACAGTTTACTTTTGTTGTTAAACACAAGTCAGGGGTGACGAATCGAGTGGCTGATGCTTTGAGTAGAAGGAGTCATTTGTTGACTACACTGAAAGTTGAAGTGACAGGGTTCGATGTGTTGCCAGAATTATTTGTCGATGATCCTTACTTTGCAAAGGTGGTTGATAAAGTCAATGAAGGGAAGACTGATGAGTTTATGATGATTGACGGTTTTCTCTTTAAAGGAAATCATTTGTGCATACCGGAGGGTAGTTTGAGAATGAAGATCATCAAGGAGTTACATGAAGAAGGACATGTTGGAAGAGACCGTACCTTACAGTTAATTTCACAATCCTACTTTTGGCCATCGATGAGGAAAGAAGTGGAGAGGTTTGTTGAGAGATGTCATATATGTCAAGTTTCGAAAGGAACTGCGACTAATGCTGGTTTATATATGCCGTTACCGGTACCAACTAAACCATGGGTTGATGTGAGTATGGACTTTGTTTTGGGTTTACCTCGAACTCAACGGGGAAACGATTCCATTTATGTGGTGGTTGATCGATTTTCGAAAATGGCACATTTTATTGCTTGTAAGAAAACGGCAGATGCTGTTCATGTTGCTCAGTTGTTTTTCAAGGAGATCTATCGACTTCATGGATTGCCAGAATCTATTGTGTCGGATAGAGATACTCGATTTCTGAGTCATTTTTGGTTGAGTTTGTGGAAAATGGTCGGAACGAAGCTGAAATTTAGTAGTGCTTATCACCCGCAAACGGATCGACAGACCGAGGTTGTGAACAGATCGTTGGGAAACTTGTTGAGGTGTCTTGTTCAAGATAATCTGAAGAGTTGTGATATGAAGTTATGCCAGGCAGAGTTTGCCCATAATCATGCTGTGAATCGAAGTACTGGGTTCAGTCCATTCCAGATTGTTTATTCGAGCTTACCAAAGGGACCGTTGGATTTGACGGTAATGCCACAATCAAAGAAGACAGTTAAGAAAGCTGCTGATTTTGTTGAGGGGTTAGCAGAATGTCATAAAATCGTTCAGGAACGATTGGAGAAGGCAAATGAGAAATATAAACAATCTGCAAATTTGAAACAAAGAAGTGTTGAATTTCAAGAAGGTGATTTGGTTTATGCAGTTTTAACGAAAGATCGTTTTCCAGTGGGTGCTTACAACAAGTTGAAAGCCAGGAAAATTGGTCCGGTGGAAATCATGAAAAGGATTAATGAAAATGCTTATAAATTGAAGCTACCAGATGATGTGTATACGTCTGATGTGTTCAATGTTAAACATCTTGTACCATATCATGGGGATGAGTCTGTTGTGGAAGAAGAGGGTGCAAATTCAAGGTCGAATTTTTCTCAACCTAGGGAGGATGATGCAGCGCAGCCCTCATTTGTCCAAGGTATAACTCGTGACCGACTTAAGGAAGGAAGCATAAGTCGTAACCGACTTAAAGAAGCAGGTTTGCGACCTAAGGAGTCATGTGAAAGAGGGCTACGACTTAACCAAGTTGGGGAGAAAAGACTTCGAGTTAACAAAGCCCTTAAGTCGTTGGACCGACTTAGTGAAGATAGGCGAGTTAACAAAGCTCTTAAGTCGTGGGAACAACTTAGGGAAGATAAACGAGATAGCAAGCAGGTAGATCATGTAGACAAGGTACGACCTACTGGTGACGAGTTACGACTTAATGAAGCCACGACCTACCATAGGTCGCTGAAGTTCTAACTCGTAATGGCTTAAGTCGTTGGGTCTTAAGTCGCGAAGCATTGGATGCCGTTGATGTGTCTGCCGAGTTAACCTCTGCCCTTGATTCCCTTTAAACGTTGATTTGGAATACCGCTAATGTTTTAAGTCGCAGAAGCTCTGGATGCCGTAGAATCTATGCCGAGTTAATCTAAAACCGTTGATTCTTTAAATCGTGAAGAAGCTGCTGTTAAGTCGTTAAAGTCTTATGTCGTATGTCGTCAGTGTGTAAGTCGCTGTATGTTGTTACTTTTGAGTCGTGTACTTTGTTTTTAAGTCGTATGTTTGTATTCTTTTTCTGTTTTAAGGCGTGTGCCTTGTTAAGTCTTAAGTCGTTGAAGGTTTGTAAAGGGTTGTAACTGTGTCTTAAGTCGTCGCCGAGTTAGGCTAACTCGTAAGTCGTAAGTCGTAAACGACTTAGGAGATGCGCAGATTTGTGTTGTAATTTTTGTAACGCCTATAAATAGGCAAGTGAAGTCATTTGTAAAGGTTGTTGAATATTGAATAAAATTCTCTTTTGTTAGCTTTGTGCTTTCAATTTCAATTGATAGTCGAGTGTATCTCCTATCTCCACTTACGTCATTCGAGTGCGCTCGAATCATCGTTTGCTGAAGCCGATTCACGGAATCTTGTGCGCAAGATCAACGTTGAAGAATCGTAGATCTCTTTCCCGGTATCTTCGGATCAACGAGTCAGAGATAGCTAGAGTTCGGTATCTTCGGATCAACGAGTTCGGGCATTTCAGTATCCATCAATCCACAGATTGCTACTTTCCTCGATTGAAGATCGTTTTGATTATTCCGCTGCGTCACTAAAGATACGAGTGTGGGTTTGGTTACGTGAGCTAGGGTTGGGAACGTAACGTTAATTACTGTTTTGCCATTTATTTATTTTATTTTCAATTTTAAATTAAAATTTTTAATCTTCTAACCGACATAACTCTTGCATACGAACTCGGATTTGGTCGCAGTTTCTTCCGTTGGGTTCATATCAAAATTCCGGACAACAAGAAACTAGTTTGATTGAATTTGGAGACAGTTGGATTTTTGGACTTTTTAATCGACTATAAATCAAAGGTGTGTGATTTAATCCACTCATGCAATATCGAACCTTCTTATGTTAGTTGAATTAAATTTATGAAGTGATAAAATTTTATTGATTGTTGTTTGGTGATTTAAATTGTCATTTAAATTTGATTTGAATTTATATTGAATTAAATTGACATTTAAATTAATATTGAATTTAATTACTAGTTAATACCAGATATTGATAACTAGTTAATTGTTGTGATTTATTGGCTGATTTGGATGTTGACTGTGATGGATGTCTATTTTTTGACATTTTGGATGATTGGATGTTTATTTATTTTTATATATCCATGTTATCATCTTGTATATTAATGGAAAGCATATAAAATGTTACTTAAATTATATTCGAATAAATTAAGAAATATGTTGAAATGATATATACCTATGACATTTTGATTTGGATTGAAATGATACATATCCATCCCTATAATTTAAATTGAAATAACTGATCACTTGGTCATAGGGTAGAAAATTATATACGAACACCGGATTGGTTAAATTAAATGGTCTTAAAATCTTGAATTTGGATTTTTGATTAAGTGATAGTGTTTTAAAGGAAAAAAAATTGTGGATTTATATGAATTGAATTATTCTAATTCAAACTTTGAAAAGTGAAATTGAAATTGATTTAAAAGAAATTGTTTTAAATAATTGAATTAGAAATGTGAAGAATTGATATTTGACTTTAATTCGAGAAATTGAATTATTTTAAAGTTTGGACCTTGAAATTTGAACAATGAGGTTAATTTGATTAAGTGGTTTAAATCGGTAAGTTGAAATGGGACTTGAAATTGATATTAATTGAAATGGTTTAATTTAAGAATTTGATTGAAATTTAAATCATTGAATCAAATTGTTGAATCGAGTTGAAGATGAAATGAATGTTTCGGAAATTAAAGTTATTTCGAATTGAAATTGAAATTAAGTTGATTTGAAATTAAATTGAAATTGAGTCAATTGGATTGAAAGATTGAAAATTGAGTTTTGTTGATTTGAAATTGGACATGGATCCAGATTTGTAAAAAAATTAGAAAGGAACAGTTTGATTTGATATTATTTTCGAAATAAATTATATTAAATATATTTTTATTTAATATTCAAATTATTTAGATTTTCCAACTATTTTACTATATAAACCATTTTCAATACCCAAACCCTTTTATATTAACTATTTAAAACTATTTAAGCTATTTTTACACTACTTATAACTATTCTAACTATTTCTAAAGATTTCAAACTGTGCAAGTTGGAATGTTTATATTTAAATCATTGATTTAAAGGCGAATGTGATTAAATGACGTTATAACCTAAGTCGGAATTCGAAATGATATTTTCAAGTGAAAATGACATATTTTGAATAAATATGATGATTTTGAAATGAAGTGAGATTTTGAAGTGAATATGATATTTTGATATCAAATATGACTCGGTTTTGAAATGTAAAAGAACCAACCAGTGTGAAAAATGACGTTTGGTTGTTAAAGAGACTGGGTTCTCTTATTGGCATACTCTCTGTCAATATTGGAACCACTTTAATAACTATGTACGTGGTGGATGATCCAGAATGAAGTGGTTGGATTTGGTGAATATTTGCTGGATTTGAAGAAAGAGAACGATGATGGATGACCCCGACACTTCTGTCAATTTGAAATGACTAAAACAGGATGGCATGTCAGGGCCAAGTGGGCTAGCTACACCTAGAGGACACACCTCTTCTTATTACTAATTGATGTTGGCTTGATCGGTGCACCTTGATTTGATTTGATTTTGGAGGTGTTGGACGTGGTGGGCGGTCGTAGCTACGATGCTTTACCACCAGCCCCACGACCCGAACCGGTAGTATCCTACCTTGGGCATTGCCTCACGTGCCTTGTCATGCTCTTTATCCTTATTCGCGATCACTATGATTTTGTTTTAGTATGGTACCTATAGGGGACTCACTGGCTACCGACGTTACTTGTTGTGTTACAGGACCTGCATAGACTACCTACTTAAAAATGCGTTAAGGGGGATTAATGTAAAGCCTTAACGCTAAGAAAAATATTTATTTTATTGATAGACACTACATATATAGCGTATCTTACTACATATAGATATTTTAATGGATCCCTAGGAGATGGAAAATCCCATAACATCTCTTAAGTTATTGCACTCACGTTACACACCGGATAGGAGATGTAAAATCCCGTAAACATCTCTGAAGCTATTACACTCATATTTAATTGTTGTTGATTTAACTTGCATAAGATCTTTTAGTTCCGACTCGAGTGCTTTGTCTTTTCATTACGCTCGGGTCAGCTTGAGCATTTCAGCGTTTGAAGACATTATTTTTGGAGGACGAAGACGGAGTTTGATATATTAAATTATTAGTATTATTCCACTGCATCATCAAATTGGTATGTTGTTGTTTGTACTCTGATTATGTTGTAAAAATTGTGTAATCAAATGTGTATTGTAAAACAGCTTCATGAACTGTTTATTTGATTATTACATTTTTTCATTCCGCTGCGAGATTCTGTATTTTTTTTTCCTTCTCTCCTCTTATTTTCTTATTAATTCCCATTAAAAATCCTCCTTTTTGAATGGTTTGAGTTATACATGTGTGGTTTATTGTCGATTTAAACCGTCCAAAAAGGTGGATCGTCACAGTTGGTATCGGAGCTTTGGTTTATGGATACCTTAGCCTGTTCGGGGTTAACTAATAACCCTAGAATGAGTTTGAGAGTATATATAAGAGAGTGTATTTGTTAGCGATATAAAAATATTTTGTATTGTGTTAATTTGTTCTGTTGAGTATTTATGAATTCTGATCGGTACATAGGACGACGCTATGGCAATGATAGGGATTTCTAAACACTTAATAGGGCAGACTGGCAAAATATTATTTTTGAAATATAGTTAAATGAAATAATTTTACCTAGTATTATATTTTGTATATAAAATAATAATTTTTATAAATGGATATAGTTATATGTGATATGTTTGTTGTTAAGAAGTGAAATTTTATAAATATTGGTTGCAAAATAGGATTTACAAATAAAGTGAATATAAATTGGAAATTTGAGAACTTAAGTTCCGGAGTTTTGAAATTGGTTTTCAAAGATTTTTGAATATAATATTAGTATTATTTGGAAGTATTTTCGGATATAAATATTTTCAATATGATTTGAAAGAAAGGTTTTAAAAGAATTTTAAAAGGAAAAGAGTTATGTACTCCTTTCTTCTATCACTGGAAAATAATTTCGGTGATGACCGCGGCATCATCGACATTCATTATCGAGTTTCAAAGTGGGAAGATCATTGTAGTAGCTTTGCTACACATTTCTTTTGATAAAAAAATTTTAATTTTATTTTCTTAAGTATGATTTGATATATATAAAAGATATGAATATATATATTATTTCAAAATGATTTGAAATGAACCCGGTATTTAGTTCTTAAATTTCTACAAATTAAGGATTTAAATTATTGTAATGAAATGAAATCTTAACTATTTTAATAATTGGAAACTTCTAAAAATGAAAAATAAGAAATTAGAAGCTAAGTGATTAATGAAACTGTAAAGAAATTAGAGATTTGTCACTTGAAAACTAAAAGACAATGAAATTTAGAAGATGTAAATTATTGAATATTTTTGCTAACTAAAATGAATAAGATAAATTTGTATAACACTCAATTACATTCTAGAACATATATATAAAAATTACCAGAAATATTTAAAAGTTGATATGGATATGTAATAGAATATTATACAAGTAAAATCTTAATAACAAAAATGCTTCAAAATGAACATATATTTATAAATGAAAATTTAGATGTACAAGAATGTTATAAATTTAAGTTAATATTTTGAAATGCTAGTAATTAAATTAAATAGTAAAAAGTAGATACTGTTTAAGTAAATGATTATAAACTCAAGAAAAAGACTGAAATGATTAGTTGATGAATATTAATATTAAAATGGATACTGAGTATATAAGTAAATAATAAATGTGAAATAAACTACAATGAAATGTATGTAACACTTTAATAATGGATTCATTGATGATTTTAAATATTGAATGGAAAATTTTATGCAAGTAAATGAATGAATAGAAATTTAAAATAAATAATAGGTAAATAATGTGTGAAAGGAACCAATAGAGTAAACTTAAATAATATTTAAAATTCATTGTTGTTTGGCTTATAGGATGTTTGGGAAATGATACTTTGATTTGTTTGAGGTTGTATGAATAATCTATTAAGAAATTTCCTGAGGGCTGTTGAGCATAAGGTACACTTGATAGCTTATTCATCACCCATATACGATGAAAGGTGTCTGAACCTGAACAAACCATGAGTTTGGTTGCTATGGATGTTTGATAGTTTCCTTTATTGCATATATAATGGGTGTACTTCCTTTTGTTTTCATATGATTATTATATCTTGTGTTGTTTGTGATATTGATTTGAAACAACTAAAATATTATTCTTTTACATAATTTTAATCTTTTGGATTATGTAAGTGGAATACAGGTTTACAGAAGCAATAGCTACTGCTTTTGATTTCATAAATAAAGTTTGTTTGCCCGACAAGTAGGTATTTTTCGGATTACGGTTCTTGGAACGATATTTTATTGTTTTTCCCATGGTTTGGGATATTTTATAATTGAAATATGATATATATTGAAATTATTGATATTATTATTTTCACGGATCTAACCGCGCAAAGGAGACTTTGCCAAAAAAATTCGTGAAATTAGGACTTAGAGATTTTGTGAAAGTTGAGTTATTTTCAAATTCTTACTAAACTAAATTATATAAATTAATTGTTTATAATTGAATAAAATTATATCAAGTTTCTTAATTCCTTCTATTTTCTTTTCGAGGACGAAAAGTTTTGAGTGGGGGAGAGTGTAATGACCCGTATTTTTTTGATAATTAAAAATATTAAATTAAATAAAATTTTGAAATTTAATATTATGAGAGATTAAATTTATGATTTATTAATGAGAAGAATAATTAGAATATGATTTAATAATGTTGTTTGAATGTTATGGACAACTATTTTAATGTAGTTTCAATCAATTGAAATAATTGTAAATTTAATTTGGTTATAACTGTAAATAAGGAATAAATTAAATGTTGGATTCAATGTTGAAATTATATGTTATTAATTGAAATAGGTTTATTATAGAATATGAAATAAATTAATTAATACATAAATTTATTAGCTTTTGTTTGTAAACAATAAATTTAGAAATGTGTTTGGACTACTAATATATGACAATTGTTTATCACCTTATTATTTAAACCGTTGAAATTAATTTGGAAATCAATGAAATTTAATGTAATTAAATATTGCAGTTAATATGAGTTAAGATGATAACTGTAGAATATAAATTTAATAAAATATAAACTAATGTTAATTATATTCATAAGGTAATAGTTGATTCAATAATAAGAGCGAGAATCGAAATAAAAGAATTTGATGGAAATTAAAAATATAATTAACTGGGGTTTTATTACAGTTGTAATTGAATGCTGAAATTAGTGCAATATTTAAATATTGGATTTGATATGGAAAATTTATTTTAAAAGATTATTAATTTCTATGTAATCAAGAATGATGAAATTGTTAACTTTTAATCTTGAATTTAAAAGTGATTAAATTGATTTTAAATTAATAATTTATTTAATTAACGTGTAAAATTGGGTTTTTGGGTACTGTCTCGGATTTTGACGAAACTAGTTTCATCGGATCCATAACAGTGATTTATTATAGGATTTCAAGTTTCGTAGCGATCGGACCTATCGTTTGACCGTGCGAGCTCGAAACGCGTAGAAACCAATTAATGGAATTTAAATGAATATAATTTTATTTTGAAAGCTAACTTCTGTATATAATGGAATTGGGGCTTGAAACTAGTTCCATTGAGTTTAAAAATATCGAAAACCTATATTTTGATATATGGGATGTCCTACTTTCGTTTCGGTAACGGAACGGCCTTTTCGGGTTGTTGTTATCGTTTCGACCGAATTCGATCTGTCCATTTATTCTTATCCATATGTCTATATAAATATTTTTTTTTCTCTAACCAACCTTTCATTTTTATTTTTGTACGTATTTCTATTTCTCATCCGTTCCTCCTTCTCAATGACAGTTCAAAACCCTAAATTCCTAAATCCCAAATCAAATCGAAAATTCAAACTCCTCAAAAACCTATCAAATTATATATCGTTGGAAAGCTCTCGATGAATGTAATCTCTCTCTAGAATTCATTTTTGATCTGATGCATCGTTTGATCAGAAAACGATAAAGAAATTTTGGCCGTCCATAGGCCATGGTTTCGTTTAACGGTCGATCTTCGACTATTCGACGATCGGAAGGTGCTGCATCGTAGAGGAGGCGGGGAGTCGATCCATTCTGTTGGACAATGGAGATCATCAACGAAATCTCTAGAAACTGATGATCTATGGCCGGATTTTCGTCCGCGTTGGGGAGCTCCAGGCAACGTCGTGGGCTTTGGGGCTTCTGGTGATGGTAGAGGGCGGCGGCGCGAGTCTGGTGGGGGCCTCTAATTTGGGTGGTGACGTGTGAGGAGGCGTGCGGCGGTGGGGTTTTTGTGACGGCTGAAGATATGGGTGTGGGTTCGGTTACATGGCTAGGGTTGGGAAGGTAACGTTAATTACTGTTTTTCCATTTATTTGTTTTATTTTCAATTTTAAATTTGAATTTTTAATCTTCTAACCGACATACTCTTGCATATGAACTCGGATTTGGGCGTAGTTTCTTCCCTTGGGTTTGTATCGAAATTCCGGACAACATGAAACTGGTTTGATTGAATTTGGAGACTGTTGGATTTTTGAGCTTTTATTGGATTTTTAATCGACTATAAATCAAAGGTGAGTGATTTAGTCCACTCACGCAATACTGAACCTTCTTATGTTAGTTGAATTAAATTTATGAAGTGATAAAATTTTTACCGATTGTTGTTTGTGTTTTAAATTGTCATTTAAATTTAATTTGAATTATATTGAATTAAATTGACATTTAAATTAATATTGAATTTAATTGACATTTAAGGTGTTGCGTCGTAGAGGAGGTGGGGAGTCGATCCTTACGGTTGGACAATGGAGATCATTAATGAAATCGCCAGAAATTGATGATCTATGGCCGAATTTTCGTCCGCATTGGGGAGCTCCACGCAGCGTCGTGGGCTTTGGCGCTTCTGGTGATAGTAGAGGGCGGTGGCGTGAGTCTGGTGCTGGCCTCTGATTTGGGTAGTGACATGTGTGGAGGCATGCGGCGGTGGGGTTTTCGTGACGGATGAAGATACGGGTGTGGGTTTGGTTACGTGAGCTAGGGTTGGGAAGGTAACGTAAATTACTGTTTTGCCATTTATTTATTTTATTTTCAATTTTTAATTTAAATTTTTAATCTTCTAACCGACATAACTCTTGCATACGAACTCAGATTTGGCCATAGTTTCTTCCGTTGGGTTCGTATCAAAATTCCGGACAACAAGAAACTAGTTTGATTGAATTTGGAGATAGTTGGATTTTTGGGCTTTTATTGGATTTTTAATCGACTATAAATCAAAGGTGTGTGATTTAATCCACTCATGCAATATTGAACCTTCTTATGTTAGTTGAATTAAATTTATGAAGTGATAAAAATTTATTGATTGTTGTTTGGTGATTTAAATTGTCATTTAAATTTAATTTGAATTTATATTGAATTAAATTGACATTTAAATTAATATTGAATTTAATTGCTAGTTAATACCAGATATTGATAACTAGTTAATTGTTTTGATTTATTGGCTGATTTGGATGTTGACTGTGATGGATGTCTATTTGTTGACATTTTGGATGATTGGATGTTTATTTATTTTTATATATCCATGTTATCATCTTGTATATTAATGGAAAGCATATAAAATGTTACTTAAATTATATTCGAATAAATTAAGAAATAGGTTGAAATGATATATACCTCTGACACTTTGATTTGGATTGAAATGGTACATATCCATCCCTATAATTTAAATTGAAATAACTGATCACTTAGCCGTAGGGTAGAAAATTATATACGGATACCGGATTGGTTAAATTAAATGGTCTTAAAATCTTGAATTTGGATTTTTGATTAAGTGATGGTGCTTTATAGGGAAAAAAATTATGGATTTATATGAATTGAATTATTCTAATTCAAACTTTGAAAAGTGAAATAGAAATTGATTTAAAAGAAATTGTTTTAAAGAATTGAATTAGAAATGTGAAGATATTTGATATTTTACTTTAATTCAGGAAATTGAATTATTTTAATGTTTGGACCTTGAAATTTGAACAATGAGGTTAATTTGATTAAGTGGTTTAAATCGGTAAGTTGAAATGGGACTTGAAATTGATATTAATTGAAATGGTTTAATTTAAGAATTGGATTGAAATTTAAATCATTGAATCAAATTGTTGAATCAAGTTGAAGATAAATGAATGTTTCGGAAATTAAAGTTATTTCGAATTGAAATTAAGTTGATTTGAAATTAAATTAAAATTGAGTCAATTGGATTGAAAGATTGAAAATTGAGTTTTGTTGATTTGAAATTGGACATGGATCCAGATCTGTAAAAAATTTGGAAAGGAAAAGTTTGATTGATATTATTTTATTATATTAATATAAACTGTTTAAAATATATTTTTATTTAATATTCAAATTATTTAGATTTTCCAACTATTTTACTATATAAACCATTTTCAATACCCAAACCCTTTTATATTAATTATTTTAAACTGCTTAAACTATTTTTACACTACTCATAACTATTCAAACTATTTCTAAAGATTTCAAATTGTGCAAGTTGGAATGTTTATATTTAAATCACAAATTTAAAGGCGAATGTGATTAAATGACATTATAACCTAAGTCGGAATTCAAAATGATATTTTCAATTGAAAATGACATATTTTGAGTAAATATGATGATTTTGAAATGAAGTGAGATTTGGAAGTGAATATGATATTTTGATATCAAATATGGATCGGTTTTGAAATGTAAAAGAACCAACCGGTGTGAAAAATGTCGTTTGGTTGTTGAAGAGACTGTGTCCTCTTATTGGCATACTCTCTATCAATATTGGAACTACTTTAATAACTGTGTACATGGTGGATAATCCAGAATGAAGTGGTTGGATTTGGTAAACGTTTGCTGGATTTGAAGAAAGATAACAATGATGGATGACCCCGACACTTGTGTCAATTTGAAATGACTAAAACAGGACGGCTTGTCAGGGCTAAGTGGGCTAGCTACCCCTAGCGGACACACCTCTTCGTATTACTATATAGATGTTGGCTTGATCGGTGCACCTTGATTTGATTTGATTTGATTTTGGGGGTGTTGGACGCGGTGGGCGGTCGTAGCTACGATGCTTTACCACCAGCCCTGCGACCCGAACTGGTAGTATCCTACCTTGGGCATTTCCTTACATGCCTTGTCATACTCTTTATCCTTATTCGCAACCACTTCGATTTTGTTTTAGTATGATACCTATAGGGGACTCACTGGCTACCGACGTTACTGGTTGTGTTACAGGACCTGCATAGACTACCTACTTAAAAATGCGTTAAGGGGGATTAATGTAAAGCCTTAACGCTAAGAAAAATATTTATTTTATTGATAGACACTACATATATAGCGTATCTTACTACATATAGATATTTTAACGGATCCTTATGAAATGTAAAATCTCATAACATCTCTTAAGTTATTGTACTCACGTTATACACCGGATAGGAGATGTAAAATCCCGTAAATATCTCTAAAGCTATTACACTCATATTTAATTGTTGTTGATTTAACTTACATAAGATTTTTTATTTCCGGTTGGAATGTTTTGCCTTTTCATTACGCTCGGGTCAGCCTGAGCATTTCAGCGTTTGAAGACATTATTTTTGGAGGACGAAGACGGAGTTTGATATATTATATTATTAGTATTATTCCGCTGCTTCATCAAATTGGTATGTTGTTATTTATACTCTGATTATGTTGTAAAATTTGTGTAATCAAATGTATATTGTAAAACAGCTTCATGAACTGTTTATTTGATTATTATATTTTTCCATTCCGCTATGAGATTTTGTGTTTTGTTTTCCTTCTCTCCTTTTATTTTCTTATTAATTCCTATTGATAATCCTCCCTTTTGAATGGTTTGAGTTAGACATGTGTGGTTTATTGTCGATTTAAACCGTCCAAAAAGTTGGGTCATCACAGTCGTCTTCTTTCCTGAATGTTTTGTTGTTCTCTAATGGAGTTGATACTATCTTACATTCTTCCATATTGAATTTTTGTAGAAGAATATATGTATACTTCTTTTATGAGGGATCTTTATTTTATATATTTCAATTCTAGGGAAAAAATGCATAAGTCCTAAATCTGTCATTTCAAAAGACTTCATCGTATGTTCTTTAAGCTTCTTGATTATTGTATTGTTGTTTCCCATGTAGATAAGATCATCAACGTACATAGAAACAATAAGCCTATTCTTAATGAAGAGTATTGGCTTTCTTTTGATCCTCTTAAATCCTTGCTTGGTGGAGTAACCATCAATTCTATTGTACTAAGCCCTTGGAGCTTAATTAAGGCCATATAAAGCCTTTTTTAATTTGAGAACTTTATTTTTTTATCCTTGCACTATGAACCTTGAGGTTGTTCCACATAGATTTCTTCTTGAAGGCAAACATTTAGAAACGCTGTCTAGTTGGAATATTACCCATTTCTTTTGTGCAGCTGGTGCAATTAGTGCCCTGATTGTATCAATACGTGCTATTGGAGAAAATGTTTCATTGTAGTTGATGCCATATTGTTGTGAGTGCCCATTCACAACTAACCTTGCTTTATGCTTCTAGATTGAGCCATCTATGTTAAGCTTTGTTTTATGAGCCCATTTGACTCTTGCCGTATCTTTATTTTATGAACGATCTACAAATTCCTAGGTTTCATTCTTCTCAATCATTTTTATCTCTTCGTCCATAGATTTTCTCCATATTTCTTGTTTGTAAACCACTTCAAAAATTTCTATTTCCATAGTCATTAAGTTGCATGTCTCATATATATCTCGGCTAAGGATTTAGTTCACCTTACGAGTGAATTCATAGGAGAATGTGCATCTTGTACTGGTTCTGGTTGAGCTAGAGATTGGGTTTGATCATGATCCACCTCAATTTCTTATCTTGGAAATAGAGGTAAGTTGATATTCTTTCTATCAGCATCTTGTGTTTCACAGTTATATGTAGAATTCGTCCAATCTGACATCTTAGCTAATAATGAGCTTCTTTGTTCCTAAGTTATAGACTTGATAACCTTTAGATTGAGTACTATAGCCTAAGAAGATTCCCCTTTTAGCCTTCTTGTCCAACTTGCTTCTTTTCCTGTATGGAATATAAGTGAGCATATGCAATCAAAAAATTTAAGATGCTTCGCCGATGGATTTCTTCCACTCCATATTTCTATTGCTATCTTATCATATATAGCTTTGGTTGAACATCTATCGAGTAGATATACTACGGCGCTTACTGCCTCTATCCAAAATGTTTTTTGGAAGACCCTTCTCCATTCGAATTGCTCTTGCCATCTCCATTGTAGTTCTATTTTTTCTTTATGACGCTCCATTTTGTTCTGGTGCATACCCAACCGTGAGTTGATGTTTTACACCTTCATCTTCGCAAAACTTGTTGAATTTATTAGAAGTATATTCTTTGCCTCTATCACTTCTTGTTGTCTTGATTTTGACTGCTTTATTGCATGATGAGGAATTTGAACTTTTTAAAAACATCAAAGACTAGTGATTTGTTTTGAAAAAAAATTAAACCCATGTCATTCTAGTATAGCCATCAATGAAGAAAATAAAAAATTGATTTTAATTATTTGATGGAGCACGTATTGGAGCACAAACATCTGTGTGGATTAACTCTAGTGGTTCTTTTGCTTTCTAGGCTTTGCCCAATGGGAAAGGTTGTCAATGTTGTTTCCAAGCATGCACCCTTTACATACATTGTTGATCTTCATAATTGTTGGAAGGTCTCATATCATATTTTTTTCGTTGAGGATCTTCAATCCTTGAAAATTGAAATGTCCAAACCTTCTAAGCCATAGCCAAGACTCATCTACATGCACTTGTATTACTATATTGTGAGCATATTTCCATTGTACTGGAAAGCATATATTCCCTTTCATTTTTATTCTTCCAATTTCATAGGATTTGTCTCGCTTGTCATATATTATGTAAGAATCTCCTTCGAAATCCAAAGAGTATATTTTCTCCATCATCTGTCCCACGTTGAGTAGGTTTTGATCAATGTTTGGAACTAGAAGTACATCATTAACGTATTTTCTACCTTTTTGTGTGTCAATAGCAATTGTGCTTTTTCCCATTGCTTCCATGAAGTCATCATTGCCAATTTTGACTTTTGTCTTAGCTTTGTTAAGTTTACAAAATATGTTTTCATTCTTTGTCATGTGGTTATTACAGCCACTATTGAGATACCAAATATCATTATTTTCTTCCAAAGTAGCTTGACAAGCATAAAAGGTATTATTTTCTTCATTTTTCACCTTTGAGATGTTAGTATGGTGAGATTTTAAGCGTTGGTCTCTTTCAGCATGGCCAAACTTTTTTATAGTAACATTTAGATTTCCCTTTAAACCAACAATCTTAGTCCAAGTGACCTTTTCTTTCACAAATACCACATGAGGAAAAATTTCCACTTGTTCTCAAGTTGTTTCCCTTGGTTGTTCTTGCTTCTATAGTTTTGTTGTATCTTTCTACCTCCTTCCTTTCCCTTGTGAAACCATGAATTGAACTTAGATTGAAAGGCACTTTCTGCTGAATTTTCATTTCGCCTTTCTCCACTATTTTCATATGCTTTGAGAGAGCTCATTAACTCAGTTGGTGACAAGGTTTCTAAATTCTTTGTTTCCTCCACATCGAAATTATTGCATCATATTTTCTATACAAGAATCTAATATTTTTTTCAACTATTTTCTTATCAGAAACTATTTTTCCATAGGCACTCATTTGACTTACGGTTTCTTTTATTCTAAAATAGTAATCTTTTGCAGCCTCATTTTCTTTCATCATAAGATTTTCAAAATCTCTTCTAAGTTTCTATGGTGTAACCCCTCATGTCTTTGTAGATCCTTGAAACTCCTTCTCTAGTGTGTCCTGCACCGTCATTGAAGTGGTTGCATCCATGATTTGGGAAAATTTCATCTGCCATCATTGTAGGAAAAACAATGCTTGAGAATCCTTTTGTAGATTATCTTCTAGAACCTTCTTTTGATTTGTTGGAAGAGTAGACATGTCTTATGGAATAGTAAATCCTTCCTCAACAATTTTCCATAGATTTTGTGATCGAAAATAGGTCTTCATTTTGATAGACCAAAAATCATAATTTTCTCCATGGAAAATTGGTATAGAAAGAGACGAATGGTATGAGTCATTATTCATGATGGGGAGTACGAAATATATTGTCAGTCTTGATCAAACAAGGCTCTAATACCACTTAAAGAAATGTTGTTGAATATTATAAAGAAAGAAATAGTAGAATTTGATTTTTTTATTTGATAGAATATATTTTGTTTTTTCCTTAAGCACATTATGCCAAGAACAGTGACACATTTATACCTAGACTCATGACCTTTAGGAAGAGACATAACTCTTCAAATTTAACCATTCAACTAAAACACACAACAATTGATTAAAGAATCCATATGAAATAAAATAATTTTACATCAACAAACATGATTTTTCATAATCAAGGGACATGACTCTTCATAGAACTCGTCATAAATGGATGCATTTGCTCAAGATATGTACCATAGTTTCAATACGGAATCCTGCTTCAATCTATAACAACTAGTTCCATAGGTTCTAAGAGCGCTTCAATTTGTCCCACCTGTTATTCATTGGTTAGTGGTATACTCCATGATCATCTGTGCATTGAACTCAGTAATGATATCCTCATACAAATAGCCAACACGTCCTCCATGAGAACCAATATTGGCATAGCATATGTCTATGACCACTAGTGTTCATTGGTGGCCTAATCTATGATGCTTTCAGTAGAAAAGCCAAAGGATTCATTGGTGGATATAATGAAAAGATAAAAAAAAACCGAGTAATAGAGATGGTAGATAGAACTATGAAAAACACAATTATGAAATTATTTACCTTAAAAAATCAATGTTGTAGGAGCTAGAAGGCGATGAATTTTTGGATTGAAGTTATAGAGGAGAAGTGATGGAAGAAATGTGTAAGAACCCACTATTTTGGACCATTCAAATCGACAATAAATCCACACATGCCGGAATTGAATTGCTCAAAATATCAGATTGTTAATTTAAATTTGGCAAAACTCAGCATATACAGTAAATAAATAATCACAAAATCACAAACACAGAGTAATATAACAATAATGCAGCGGAAACAAAAGAATAGTAGTTCATGAAGCTACTATATATATGAGTTAAACAAGATACAATAGAAGTCTCGAATACAATAGTCAAATACAAGGTCAGAATACATCACTGGAATCAACTGAATATCTGAAAGCTGGATAGATAGCTGGATCTCCAAGCGAAGCTCCAACTCCAAAGGTGAGCCTCGAATACTGGTACACTCAGTCTGACCCGAGCGTAAAGCAAAACACAAAACACTCGAGTCAGGATTAACATTCTTATATCAATAAATCCAACTCAAGTGAAATAACAAATGAAAATACAAGTAACTCAAAGGATGTTTGGGATAACCATCCTCTAAGGATCCGTTAAACTATTTATATATAGTAGTGTACGCTAAGTAGATAATGCCTATCAGTAATATAAAGTATCAAAATAGCGTTAAGGCGTTACCATTTTCCCCCTTAACACATTTTATATAAGCATCATAGTTTATACAGCACTGTAACTCCACCGTAAACTAGTGGGCTATCAGGGAGTACTCCATAGGTATAACACAAAACAAATCGTAGTGGTCGCGCATAGGGATACGAGTATGACAAGGCACATGATATAACGACCCGCTATTTTGGACCATTCGCATCCGCACATGTCGGACTTGAATAATTAAAAATACCGCGTTGTTAATTTAAATTTGGCAAAACTGAACATATACAGTAAATAAATAATCACAGATCACAGACATAGAGTAATAATTTGCAGCGGAAACAAAAGATAGTAGTTCATGAAGCTACTATATACATATCAGAGTTAAATAAGGTACAATAGATGTCTCGAATACAATAGTCAAATACAAGAATCAGAATACAATCACTGGAATCAACTGGATATTTGAAAGCTGGATAGATAGCTGGATCTCTAAGCGAAGCTCCAACTCCAAAGGTGAGTCTCAAATACTGGTACGCTCAGTCTGACCCGAGCGTAAAGCAAAACACAAAACACTCGAGTCAGGATTAACATTCTTATATCAATAAATCCAACTCAAGTGAAATAGCAACAGAAATACAAGTAACTCAAAGGATGTTTGGAATAACCATCCTTTAAGGATCCGTTAAACTATCTACTATGTAGTAGTGTACGATAAGTAGATAATGCCAATCAATAATATAAAATATCAAAATAGTGTTAAGGCGTTACCATTATCCCCCTTAACACATTTTTATATAAGCGTTATAGTCTATACAACACTGTAAACTCCACCGTAAACTAGTGGGATATCAGGGAGTACTCCATAGGTATAACACAAAACAAATCGTAGTGGTCGCGTATAGGGATACAAGTATGACAAGGAACATGAGGCAATACCCAAGGTAGTGAAACTACCGTTTGCCTGATCCGGACTGGTGAGAACGCATCGCCGCAGCGATCGCAACACCGCGAAACAACACTCCCAAATCAAGGGTGCACCAATCGACAACAAGTAATGAGTAGGTTTCGAAGAAGTGTGTTCGCTCGAGGTAGCTAGCCCCCATTTGGCCCGGCACGGCTCCTGTTTTAGTCATTTCCAATTTGACACAAGTGTCAAGGCTATCCATTTTCGTTCTCTTTCTTCAGTCATCACGTACATCATTCCAAACACTTCATTCTGGATCACACTCCGCGTGTAGTTATTAAAGTGGTTTTCGGTTTAGACAATGAGTATGTCCCTAACCGATTCCGGTCTCTTTAATAACCTTCATAATTATTACACCGATTGGTCGTTTAATATATTTCAAAACCAAATCAAATTCAATTTCAAATAGAATTTGTAAACCAACATTTCATTTCTCTTTCTAAATCAATTTCCATAATTTACGTTTCAAAACTTCCAAATTCAAATTTCAAAATCTTATAATTCAATTTCAATTTCTTTTTAAAACAATTCAAATATTGATTCAAGTTCGTAGTATAAGTTTCATTCTGAAATCATTTAAATTAATTTAATTTAACATTCAAATCACTTTAAATTCATTGATCGATTTCGTTCAATATTCGTTAAGTAAATTTGTCATTCAAACAATTTCTATTTAACTTCCAATTCATTAAATCAATTACTTAAGTTCAACTTCATTATATCAAAACTTACAATTTTAATTAAGTTAATTTCGTCAAATCAAATTCTTTACATTTCAAGTCTTACATTGATTCAATAAATCCCCTTTTATTTCTTGTTAAAGAAATTCAATTCCACTTATTCATTTACTTAGTTACAAATTTCAGAACTCAATTAATAAAGATACTTATTTTCACTTATTCAAGAAGTTCAATTTCACTTATTAAAGCATTCAATTTTATTTAATTATTAAATAATTCAATCTTATTTACTTATTAAATAATTTCAAAACTTAATTATTAACTAATTTCAAAACTTAATTATTAATAATTCCAAAACTCAATTATTAAATAATTCCATACTTAATTATTAATTAAATTCAAAAACAACGTTCTTTCATCAACTACTATGTTAATATTTTGTTTCAGATTATTAAATATTAACAATTTCCTTTCATTAAAATTCAAATTCCAACTTCATTTCAAAACCATATTATTTATTCAAATAAAATCTTCATTTTATTTTTAAATCAAATCATTGACCAATCGGGTTTATTTAATTCTCTATCCTAAGTCAATTTCATTTGGGTATTTATCATTTCAACCCGATTCCAATTCAATTAAAAATCAAAGCATAGCAAAAGGAACTTGTAGTGTGATAACTGGGATGGTGTCAAAGCAAATAAACAAGCAATAACAACAACCAATATCAATCCAATAATCAATTTTAATAATCCCGAAATAATCGTATTAATTCACATTGTTGTTTGTGCAAATTAATATAATTATTTCTAGAATCTACACTATCATTTCATGTAGATTAAAGATTATTCCACTAATTATTTATACGGTTTTTCACTTGTCATTCAATTTCAATTTTATACTACAACAATTAATCCAATATACGTCGATGGTTCAAAGTGTAATTATCACTATTCTACATGTCAATTAATTTAACAATTAAAAGGGGTCATATTCAACTAATCAAATTTAACATATAAATCAGTTTTAAAATTGTTAACTATCCTATATCAATTTCAATTTTTCATACTATTTATCACTTAACACTAACAAATTAACGTCCAATTGTAAACATCAAGCAATCAATCATTTAACAACCAAACTGGATTATCATTGCATATATAACAGATAATGGTGTCAGATGTCACAGGTAAACTGATACAGGTAATAACAGTGTAATTATCTAACAGCAGCATATTTCAATTGTCGTTTCAATTGAAATCAAATTTAATTAAATAAAAGAACATTAATCGTGAGTGATTGCTCACCTTTCGAGGATAGAGAGATTCGACGATAGAATGAGTCGTGATTCCAAGCACGAATTCCATAACAAGATAAGATTGGTGCGAATTTGACAACAATGCTGATAGATATGGATCGATGAGAACGAATCAGAATAAATTTGATTATTATTAAAATCCTAGAAATCAATATAAAGCTAAACACGTATTATTTATAAGTCTGTATATAAAAATAAATAAAAATAATAATAAAGCATTTATATATATATATAAGTCTCAGTATAAACAGTCTTCGATTCAACTAAACTATCACGTATATAGACTTGCGTACAGACCTTAAACACCACTAACATGTATACAACCCAGCCTACGCAAGCTATATATACAAAATAGTATATATCTGTAACACTTCTTTATATAACCCTCTTATATAAACATATACAGACCAAAACTATAACAAACACGTGATGTATATATATTACCAAAATTTAAAATATAATATCAAAATCAATATAAACTTACTTTTTATATATAAAACTCATATCTGCTTATGGATACAACACATAATATACTTGACTGTATGGATATAACTGTAAAACAATATACACTGTTTCTTTTATAATATCACCTGCTGTAACCTTATATATATAAAAAAATGCAACTTGAACTGCATGCAGACCAAATGACATATATATATTTTTTGTGTAGAATAATCAAAAATAAAACTCCACCTTTATAATATATTTTCCACTGTATTGTTTCAAAGTCTGAACATAACACATGCGAACCCTTTAAACATACATATATAAATCAATTGTAATAGACTACATAACCTTTACCCAGTTATAACTACATATAACTCTTTACTAACATTGTATACATAAATAACTAACGTATGTTGTACAAAAATATATAAAACATCAACAGAACTGGAAAGATAGCTTTATAGTTTCACATACTAGAAAGTAATATTAAAAAGAAACACAACAACCTATGAATATGTACACAGATAATATAGTTTAACATAGAAAATATACTTTAAAACCCATATGTACATCTATATATAAACTAACTGACATAATGAAAAATTTATATAAACTAAAATATACAAAACTTACAATTATATATAGGTAACATGCGGCTGCTCACGAGGAGAAGTTGCATCGATGGTGACCAAAGGAGTTTGTGGGTCAGAGGTGGAGGGCGGAGCATGAGTGGTAGTGGATGTCGGCTTTGCTTCGAGAGGAGGGTGGCAAGGGGACAGTGGCACTTGGAGTTGTGTGCCACGGCTTGGAGGGATGGTTGCGACCAAAGCCGAGGTCAGGGGAGATGGCCGACGTGGGCTGTAAGGTGCAGGAGGAGGAGGAGGGGAAGCAAGGCGGAGAGTGTCACACCGGCTCAGGTGATGTCGGCAAGGCTGGTTAGGAAGGGGCCGTGATGATGTGGGCGAAGACGGGTCATAGGGGAATACGGCGGATCTGATGGGAATGGCGGCGGAGGACCGGAGTGGGGAAAAAGGAGGTTCGACGTGGCATGCACGAACATCGCTGCGGATCCGAGATGAGGCTAAGCGACATGGGTACGGCGGTGGTTGTCGAGTGGGTTCTACCGTGGGAAAATTTGGTGGTCGAGGCAAGGTCGCGGAGGTGGTGGTAGGCGAACTAGAGGTGTACAGTTAGGATGGGAAGAGGTGAGGAGAAAGTTTGGTTCGAGAGTAGAATTAAAGAGGGTGAGCTGTTTCCATTTGTAAGCAAAACATGAAGAAGAATGGAAAGCTACAGGGGAAATGTGAGGTGTTGTTGGGGCTTGCTTTGTATGGTTAGAAAGAATAGAAAGAGCAGAGAGAAAGAAAGGAGGTGGGAAGGCAAAACTAGGTTGCATGCAGAAGTTAAAACGTAAGAATGAATAAAGAGGCAACGGAAAGTATAGGAAATGACAACAATCTCACATAGATTAGCTGAAATATTTAAAGCAATTTATTGTTGGAGTCAGCGATTAAATTTTGAAAAGCCAGAAATTCCAAAAGTCACAAATTTCAGTATCGAGACGACTTACAATTTCATCGTTTCGTTGCGTACCGGACCTCGAAACACAGAAATAAATACACCGTAGAGATCAACACGACGAAACGATTAAAACGGTATACAGGTATTAGCTGTATGATTGAATTATAAAAATTTGAATTTTTCTACTAGCGGAAAATGCAGCAAAAATATAGAAAATTAAGATCGACGGAGCTAAAGAAGTCCAAATTTAAAAAAACGAAAAATGACGTTTGCTCAGAAGATGGTTTAGAATTTTTCTATGTAAAAATATTTAGGTTCTGAAAATATTTTATTTTCATCGCTTTTTAACTGATTAAATTGAAGTAAATTTACGCGCGAAATAAACTTTCATATTTTCGGACAAAAATTTACCAGTTGCTAGGTTTAACTAGACGCATTCCAAATATAATATTTATATTTCAAAATTTTATCATTTAAAATTTCGCAAAATTTCAATTAATAACGTTATTAAAACCAGTTAAATTGAAGGGTCGTTACACTCTCCCCCACTCAAAACTTTTTGTCCCCGAAAAGGAACGAGGTAGGAGAATAGAAACAACCAGAAAGAAAAACAGATTTGAAATCAAAATAAACAACTAATTTAAAGCCATATAAATTTCAACTTACATTAATTAATATTCAATAATTTGATTTAATCCATTTGATTTCACTTAAGTGAAATCAATCTTAATTATTTCCAAATTTATTATCTTATTATCCAATTATGTTTAATTAACAAATTTCTAAAATCATAAATTAGAATAGTCATTTAATAAAATCATATTTATTCAACAAATTTAATTCTTCTTTATTCCAAATTATTATTAAGTTTATTTCACTTAATATATCTTATTACATATATTTAGACCATATAAATTAATTTAAACCATATAAATTTCAATTTCAATTAATTTATATTCAATAATTAGTTTAAATTTAAGGTATTTCCATAAGTTGATCTAATTCCAATTTGTTAATTCTTTCAGAACAAAATTTATTTTATTCATCTCATTCAATTAACTTATTATTCTATCATCTTTATTAGCATTTTTTCTTTTTTTTATAATTAAAATCTAAGTGTACAACATTTATTATAATCAAATTTTATTTATAAAATCATTTTATATTGTATATTATCCAATTACATTTTAACTTTTGAATAATTTAGGTAAGTTATATTGAAATGCAATTTTAGTACTATACAAATAATATTTCAAATTCAATTATTTCAAGTTTAAATATTTATCCAAGTATTTTGACTTCGTTTTATAATTGAAATCATCCTTAACCTAAAATTTAAGAATTTAAATCTCCAATTTACTTCAAACAATTTAGAGATATATCTATATATTTTTCAAATCAAATTAAAATTTTAAAATAACATACCTATATATATATATAAATCAAATTATACTAAAGAAATTCAAATCAAAATATTTTTTTTCAAAACAAAACCGTAGCAAAGCTACAGAATAGTCTCCCCACTTCGAAACTCGAAAATGAATGTCGATGATGCGGCCGCCATCACCGAAATTATTTTCCAGCGACAAAGAGAAGAGCACTGGTTTCAACATTTTAAAATTCTTTGAAAACGATTTATATTCGAAAATATTTTAAATACTATACACTTTAAAACTTTCAAATCAAAGTTTGAAATCACCAGAAATTAAATTCTCAAATTCCTTATTTAAATACCTTTCAAATCCTAAATCAAATTATAACCAAGTTTCATAAATTCATTATTTATATTATGCAATAATCAATGGTTTACAAAACAATAAATGAAAATCAAATATTGTTATTTCTGACAACAAATTCATTAACAATTTAATTTCAGAAAACTTATATTTATATATAATATAATCATACAAACTTTTATTTTATTTACCAAATTTGAAAACGATATTGTGTCAGTTTGCTCTGTTCAAGTGTTTTGGAAATCCTATCAATAGCGTTGATCAGACGAATCGATCGAAAACCCAAATCAACATCAACAACTCAAACAACACAATAAAGAAAACATTTTAAAATATTAATTTACAAATACACTTCCTCGCTCGACGAAACAAGAATGGATTCAAAGCAAGGATAGAGATTCAAATTTGATAGACTCAAATCAAAGAGAATTCTGATTCGAAGACAAATTCGAAAGAAAAGATAAGATGATTAAATAACAGAATCGGGAGATGGGTAAGCTTATTTAATTTACGGGCAACCCTAACCGGGTCAACCGTGGCTTCAAGAATAAGATCAATGTAGAATTCCGAGGCAAATCGACATTGATCTCAAGAGATAGAATTCGGCATAACCAAAGATGTTAGCATCTAAACCGAGGATATATAAATCTCCGTTAAATCAATGCCTATTGTAAAGGAGTTTCACCCCTTTACAAATCATTCGAAGTTTGGCGTGACCGCCGATTCATTATAAAGATCATTCAAGGTGGAGTTATGGGATACTCCGGAATGAGAAGGCGAATAGTGAGGGACACAAATGGATTTTGGAACCGCAGGGAACGTTCCAAAATTCAAAGGAATCGAGTCAAAAGGAAGAGATTGAAACTCGAATGAGAGTGATTATGTAAATACATTTACCCTATATGTTAAGTTTTGCCTAGAGCTACCAAAGCTCTGATACCAACTATAACGACCCGCTATTTTGGACCATTCGCATCCGCACATGTCGGACTTGAATAATTCAAAATACCGCGTTGTTAATTTAAATTTGGCAAAACTGAACATATACAGTAAATAAATAATCACAGATCACAGACACAGAGTAATAATTTGCAGCGGAAACAAAAGATAGTAGTTCATGAAGCTACTATATACATATCAGAGTTAAATAAGGTACAACAGATGTCTCGAATACAATAGTCAAATACAAGAATCAGAATACAATCACTGGAATCAATTGGATATCTGAAAGCTGGATAGATAGCTGGATCTCCAAGCGAAGCTCCAACTCCAAAGGTGAGTCTCAAATACTGGTACGCTCAGTTTGACCCGAGCGTAAAGCAAAACACAAAACACTCGAGTCAGGATTAACATTCTTATATCAATAAATCCAACTCAAGTGAAATAGCAACAGAAATACAAGTAACTCAAAGGATGTTTGGAATAACCATCCTTTAAGGATCCGTTAAACTATCTACTATGTAGTAGTGTACGATAAGTAGATAATGCCTATCAGTAATATAAAATATCAAAATAGTGTTAAGGCGTTACCATTATCCCCCTTAACACATTTTTATATAAGCGTTATAGTCTATATAGCACTATAAACTCCACCGTAAACTAGTGGGATATCAGGGAGTACTCCATAGGTATAACACAAAACAAATCGTAGTGGTCGCGTATAGGGATACAAGTATGACAAGGCACATGAGGCAATACCCAAGGTAATGAAACTACCATTTGCCTGATCCGGACTGGTGAGAACGCATCGCCGCAGCGATCGCAACACCGCGAAACAACACTCCCAAATCAAGGGTGCACCAATCGACAACAAGTAATGAGTAGGTTTCGAAGAAGTGTGTTCGCTCGAGGTAGCTAGCCCCCATTTGGCCCGGCACGGCTCCTGTTTTAGTCATTTCCAATTTGACACAAGTGTCAAGACTATCCATTATCGTTCTCTTTCTTCAGTCATCACGTACATCATTCCAACCACTTCATTCTGGATCACAGTGGTTTTCGGTTTAGACAGTGAGTATGTCCCTAACCGATTCCGGTCTCTTTAATAACCTTCGTAATTATTACACCGATTGGTCGTTTAATATATTTCAAAACCAAATCAAATTCAATTTCAAATAGAATTTGTAAACCAACATTTCCTTTCTCTTTCTAAATCAGTTTCCATAATTTACGTTTCAAAACTTCCAAATTCAAATTTCAAAATCTTATAATTCAATTTCAATTTCTTTTTAAAACAATTCAAATATTGATTCAAGTTCGTAGTATAAGTTTCATTCTGAAATCATTTAAATTAATTTAATTTAACATTCAAATCACTTTAAATTCATTGATCGATTTCGTTCAATATTCGTTAAGTAAATTTGTCATTCAAACAATTTCTATTTAACTTCCAATTCATTAAATCAATTACTTAAGTTCAACTTCATTATATCAAAACTTACAATTTTAATTAAGTTAATTTCGTCAAATCAAATTCTTTACATTTCAAGTCTTACATTGATTCAATAAATCCCCTTTTATTTCTTGTTAAAGAAATTCAATTCCACTTATTCATTTACTTAGTTACAAATTTCAGAACTCAATTAATAAAGATACTTATTTTCACTTATTCAAGAAGTTCAATTTCACTTATTAAAGCATTCAATTTTATTTAATTATTAAATAATTCAATCTTATTTACTTATTAAATAATTTCAAAACTTAATTATTAACTAATTTCAAAACTTAATTATTAATAATTCCAAAACTCAATTATTAAATAATTCCATACTTAATTATTAATTAAATTCAAAAACAACGTTCTTTCATCAACTACTATGTTAATATTTTGTTTCAGATTATTAAATATTAACAATTTCCTTTCATTAAAATTCAAATTCCAACTTCATTTCAAAACCATATTATTTATTCAAATAAAATCTTCATTTTATTTTTAAATCAAATCATTGACCAATCGGGTTTATTTAATTCTCTATCCTAAGTCAATTTCATTTGGGTATTTATCATTTCAACCCGATTCCAATTCAATTAAAAATCAAAGCATAGCAAAAGGAACTTGTAGTGTGATAACTGGGATGGTGTCAAAGCAAATAAACAAGCAATAACAACAACCAATATCAATCCAATAATCAATTTTAATAATCCCGAAATAATCGTATTAATTCACATTGTTGTTTGTGCAAATTAATATAATTATTTCTAGAATCTACACTATCATTTCATGTAGATTAAAGATTATTCCACTAATTATTTATACGGTTTTTCACTTGTCATTCAATTTCAATTTTATACTACAACAATTAATCCAATATACGTCGATGGTTCAAAGTGTAATTATCACTATTCTACATGTCAATTAATTTAACAATTAAAAGGGGTCATATTCAACTAATCAAATTTAACATATAAATCAGTTTTAAAATTGTTAACTATCCTATATCAATTTCAATTTTGCATACTATTTATCACTTAACACTAACAAATTGACGTCCAATTGTAAACATCAAACAATCAATCATTTAACAACCAAGCTGGATTATCATTGCATATATAACAGATAATGGTGTCAGATGTCACAGGTGAACTGATACAGGTAATAATAGTGTAATTATCTAACAGCAGCATATTTCAATTGTCGTTTCAATTGAAATCAAATTTAATTAAATAAAAGAACATTAATCGTGAGTGATTGCTCATCTTTCGAGGATAGAGAGATTCAACGATAGAATGAGTCGTGATTCCAAGCACGAATTCCACAGCAAGATATGATTGGTGCGAATTTGACAACAAAGCTGATAGATATGGATTGATGAGAACGAATCAGTATAAATTTGATTATTATTAAAATCCTAGAAATCAATATAAAGCTAAACACGTATTATTTATAAGTCTGTATATAAAAATAAATAAATAAAATAATAAAGCATTTATATATATATATATAAGTCTCAGTATAAACAGTCTTCGATTCAACTAAATTATCACGTATATAGACTTGCGTACAGACCTTAAACACCACTAACATGTATACAACCCAGCCTACGCAAGCTATATATACAAAATAGTATATATCTATAACACTTCTTTATATAACCCTCTTATATAAACATATACAGACCAAAACTATAACAAACACGTGATGTATATATATTACCAAAATTTAAAATATAATATCAAAATCAATATAAACTTACTTTTTATATATAAAACTCATATCTGCTTATGGATACAACACATAATATACTTGACTGTATGGATATAACTGTAAAACAATATACACTGTTTCTTTTATAATATCACCTGCTGTAACCTTATATATAAAAAAAATGCAACTTGAACTGCATGCAGACCAAATGACATATATATATTCTTTTTGTGTAGAACAATCAAAAATAAAACTCCACCTTTATAATATATTTTCCACTGTATTGTTTCAAAGTCTGAACATAACACATGCGAACCCTTTAAACATACATATATAAATCAATTGTAATAGACTACATAACCTTTACCCAGTTATAACTACATATAACTCTTTACTAACATTGTATACATAAATAACTAACGTATGTTGTACAAAAATATATAAAACATCAACAGAACTGGAAAGATAGCTTTATAGTTTCACATACTAGAAAGTAATATTAAAAAGAAACACAACAACCTATGAATATGTACACAGATAATATAGTTTAACATAGAAAATATACTTTAAAACCCATATGTACATCTATATATAAACTAACTGACATAATGAAAAATTTATATAAACTAAAATATACAAAACTTACAATTATATATAGGTAACATGCGGCTGCTCACGAGGGGAAGTTGCATCGATGGTGACCAAAGGAGTTTGTGGGTCAGAGGTGGAGGGCGGAGCACGAGTGGTAGTGGCTTTCGGCTTTGCTTTGAAAGGAGGGTGGCAAGGGGACAGTGGCGCTTGGAGTTGTGTGCCACGGCTTGGAGGGATGGTTGCGACCAAAGCCGAGGTCAGGGGAGATGGCCGACGTAGGCTGTAAGGTGCAGGAGGAGGAGGAGGGGAAGCAAGGCGGAGAGTGTTACACCAGCTCAGGTGATGTCGGCAAGGCTGGTTAGGAAGGGGCCGTGATGATGTGGGCGGAGACGGGTCATAGGGGAATACGGCGGATCGCATGGGAAGAGCGGCGGAGGACCGGAGTGGGGAGAAAGGAGGTTCGACGCGGCATGCACGAACGTCGCTGCAGATCCGAGATGAGGCCGAGCGACATGGGTACGGCGGTGGTTGTCGAGTGGGTTCTGCCGTGGGAAAATTTGGTGGTCGAGGCAAGGTCGCGGAGGTGGTGGTAGGCGAACTAGAGGTGTACAGTTAGGATGGGAAGAGGTGAGGAGAAAGTTTGGTTCGAGAGTAGAATTAAAGAGGGTGAGCTGTTTCCATTTGTAAGCAAAACGTGAAGAAGAATGGCAAGCTACAGGGGAAATGTGAGGTGTTGTTGGGGCTTGCTTTGTATGGTTAGAAAGAATAGAAAGAGCAGAGAGAAAGAAAGGAGGTGGGAGGGCAAAACTAGGTTGCATGCAGAAGTTAAAACGTAAGAATGAATAAAGAGGCAACGGAAAGTATAGGAAATGACATCTCACATAGATTAGCTGAAATATTTAAAGCAATTTATTGTTGGAGTCAACGATTAAATTTTGAAAAGCCAGAAATTCCAAAAGTCACAAATTTCAGTATCGAGACGACTTACAATTTCATCGTTTCGTCGCGTACCGGACCTCGAAACACAGAAATAAATACACCGTAGAGATCAACACGACGAAACGATCAAAACGGTATATAGGTATTAGTTGTATGATTGAATTATAAAAATTTGAATTTTTCTACTAGCGGAAAATGCAGCAAAAACAGAGAAAATTAAGATCGACGGAGCTAAAGAAGTCCAAATTTTAAAAAACGAAAAATGACGTTTGCTCAGAAGATGGTTTAGAATTTTTCTATGTAAAAATATTTAGGTTCTGAAAACATTTTATTTTCATCGCTTTTTAACTGATTAAATTGAAGTAAATTTACGCGCGAATAAACTTTCATATTTTCGGACGAAACTTTACCAGTTGCTATGTTTAACTAGACGCATTCCAAATATCAAATTTATATTTCAAAATTTTATCGTTTAAAATTTCGCAAAATTTCAATTAATAACGTTATTAAAACCAGTTAAATTTAAGGGTCGTTACACATGAGGCAATACCCAAGGTAGTGAAACTACAGTTTGCCTGATTCGGACTGGTGAGAACGCATCGCCACAACGATCGCAACACCCCGAAACAACACTCCCAATTCAAGGGTGCGCACCAATCAAAACAAGTAATGAGTAGTTTACGAAGAAGTGTGTCCGCTAGAGGTAGCTAACCTCACTGGCCCGTCACGGCTCCTGTTTAAGTCATTTCCAATTTGACACAAGTGTCGAGGTCATCCATTATCGTTCTCTTTCTTCAAATCCAGCAACGTCATCATTCCAACCACTTCATTCTGGATCACACTCCGCGTATAATAGTTATTAAAGTGGTTTTCGGTTTAGACAGAGAGTATGTCCCAAACCGATCCCGGACTCTTTAATAACTACGTAATTATTACACCGATTGGTCATTTAATAAACTTTCAAAATAGTTTATATTTCAAACCAAAATATCATTGCCATTTCAAAACCATATCAATACGATGTCACTTCCATTTCAAAACCAAATACGATATCATTTCCATTTCAAATATATCCATTTACAAATCTTAGTACTTCAAAGTTATAACACTTTCTAAATCAAACACTTTGGAAGTCATAATTCTTTGGAAATCAAAATTTAGAAATCATAATGCTTTGGAATCATAACACTTCCCACTTAACCGTTTAAATATAAATAATAGCATATATAATAAAATAGTTTATAATTTAAAATAGTTTATATAAAAATAGTTATAATTTAAAATAGTTTATATTAAAAATAATTTATATTAAAATAGTTTATATGAAATAAATTTATAAAGTAACATATATAAATAGTTTTAAATATAATTTAAAAATACTTTATATAATAAAATGGCTTCCTCAAATTTCACAAATCAATTCCAAATCAACACCAATCCCAAAATTTCAAATTTAGTCAAATCTCAAATCATCAGTTTCAATTCAATTCAGTTCTCAATAAATTATTATATCGATTTCAAATACAGATTTGAACCACAAATAAACCATTCCAATTTCACTATATTTCAAAGCTTTAAATATTCAACATTTTCAAACTAAAATTGATAATTTCATATATATATATATATATATATATATATATATATCAAATTCACTTTACTATTATTAAGCTTGAAATATTTACTTAATCATTTCAATATCAGTTAAATAAACTTCAGTTTACAAATTTAAATAAACAAAATATCTCATTTAAATTTATTTAAGTTTGCAATATTCATTTAAGTAACTTTAACCAAATCCAAGTTAAAAATCATATCTTTAAAATTTCAAATCAAACTTATTTAAGTATAATTCTTAAATAAATATAATTTCAAATCAATTTCAAATTTATCTTTCAACCTGTATCATTATAAACTCTATATTTGAAAAATATAAATTTTAAACAAATACTTAAACATATTTTATATTGATTAAATCAACTTTATTAAATCAACTTTAATAAGTCTTTAAAAAGCAATATTTATTAGACCATATATTTCTTTCCAAAACCATAGAAATCTTTTTCAAAATATTTATATATATAGACCAACAGTGTCTGTATATAATTTTCTATCATATGGTCAAGTGATACAGATATTTATCATTTCAATCCTCAATTTAAAATATATTCGGGTATATATCTTTTCAACCCGAAATCCCAAATTCAATTCAATTGAAAATCGCTTGGGTTTATCATTTCAACCCATAACGATTTTCTTATATTCTACAGATCGTTCGAGTATGTATCATTTCAACCCATAGTGAATTCTATACTAACAGGGAACTTGCAGAGTGATAACAGATGTGATAATAATATAACAATCAGTAATAGGCATATATCATCAATGATAAATAACAGATAATGGAGTCAGATGTTACAGGTGAACAGATATAGAAATGGCATATAGATAGCAATGTAAATAACTAACAGCATCATATTTCAATTGTCGTTTCAATTGAAATCAAATTTAATAAATATAAGAACATTAATCGTGAGTGATTTCTCACCTTTCGAGGCTAGAGAGAACAGGAGATGACATGGATACGAACACAGATACGGACACTGAAATTGAGTTACGAATCCAACAACGAATTCGATGATCAAGGCTGATAACAAGGGATAGACGAAATCAAATCAGAATTGGGTCAATGAAGATAGATGGGTAAAACTGAACTCATATATATAACTAACAAATTGAAAAACATAGATACTAAAATCTACATGTACGAGCAAACACATTTATATATATTTACAAACAACCGAGACAACACTTCAGTATATGTATAATATTATTTATAATATACTAAACACAATATATATTAACATACGTAACCTATATTTATAAATAAAACAACAATCTATATAGCTTTATATACATTAAACTGCATAAACTAAAATCAACAACTTGATATGTATAAACTGTATAACTGCTAACCGAAAAATATAAATATACTATAACATATATATAAGCTAACAGACTATATATAAAGCTGCTAAATTAAATAAATATGTAAACTTTTAACTTGTACACTAAACCCAGAAATATGCAGACATACTATATTCACATATATACTTTCATAAACAACTAATATAACTATATTATTATCTACACTTATAACACGTACTACCCATTTGTACTGCAAACAATATATATGTGCGTGCAGCCTATATAAATAGAGTAACTTGCTGTACTATTCCGAGAAGGAAAAGTATACACACAACTTTATTTATACATTTTAAATATAACTATGTACTTTCAAAACCCAACCAAACTCAAGTATATATATATATATAAACTAATTCATATACTAATATTTTTAAGCAACTTTCATAACTTACGAACACATATATACAATATATAAAATCACTACTGAAACCAATATGAAAATATCTACATATATTTCCAAAAATACAATATTCATATATAAACTATTTTGAAACAATTTGAGATAAGAGAAGATTTCCACACAAGCTTTAACATACAAATATCTATACAGAGAAACATGTAAATATGTTATAAAGTTTTCAAAGTATGTGTTATAAAGTTTTCCCTAGCAAACCCAAAAGTGAAATAGAAGCTATGGCAAATAAAATATTTTTATATACTTTACAAACATTATTATATTCTAACTCAATGCCTATTATAAAATCAATATTAAATTATAAAACATATACATATATCTCAGAATTTACTAAACATATGCAGACTGGCATATAAAATAAATATATAGTGTACTTGCGTGCTCTTATATATACAACAACTTTGTATATATACAAACACTCTTATTCAACTCACATAAACAACTATATATATAGCTTAAACAAATATAACTATAGCTATACAAAAATATAGCTTATACTACATTTCAACTAACGGATCTATGCAAACAAATAATATTATATTTAACACATATATATGGAGTACTTATAAACATACCCTGAAAGAAAACTATGCAAGCTCGGTTACATGCTACCATGGAGGAGGAAGGAATCGACGACCAGAGGGTGTCTTGCTCAGTCAAGAAGTCATGAGGCTGAGGGGGAAAAATGATGGCCGAGACGTGTGTTTGACCTCGGGTTTGAAGGGTGGAGCGGATTTTTGGTGATGTGGCCATTGGAGAGGCGGCTTGCGTGTGTGTGGCCGGAGGTTTGGGAGAATGGCTGATGGAAAGTCAAGGCATGATTGAATGAACATGTGAGAGGGTAGGAGAGCTCGTGTTAGAGG
Organism: Allium fistulosum; assembly: GCA_030737815.1. Classification (NCBI taxonomy): domain Eukaryota; kingdom Viridiplantae; phylum Streptophyta; class Magnoliopsida; order Asparagales; family Amaryllidaceae; genus Allium; species Allium fistulosum. The sequence continues at coordinate 978,270,684 of CM060902.1, forward strand.
AATGCAGGGGAAGGGAGGCTTCGAAAATTAGAAGGGAAGTTAAGAAATAGAAAAAAAAGTAGATGAGCAATATTCTTTAGTGATAGAGAAAAATATGAATCAACGTATCATATTGATTTTGGGAATAGTAAAAGGGCAGTAGTACGTTGAATTCAGAGAGAAATTAAATGCTAATGTCAGTTTGGTTTAACACAGCAGAAAACGAATGGTCAAAGAATTCAAAAGTTCACTAAAACAAAAATCACAAATTCTTGTACCGATACGGTCCGATGTTTTACAGATTCCGCCGCGTATCGGACTTCAAAATAAAGAATTGAATATACCGTAGAGATCAGCACGATGAGATGATCAAAACGGTATACGGATATCGGTGGTACGATCATCCGATCAAAAGTGGATATCGGTACCGATAAACGCTGCTATTCCGTACGGAAAAATCCAAACGGAGCTAGAAACGTCCAAAATTTGCAAAATGAATTATGCAGTCTAATTCAGAGTGTTCTAAATAAAATTTCTCATGTTGACATATTTAGGTTTCAGAACACTTTTATAATCATCAATTTTAACTGATATAAATTGGAATAAAATTACACTAGAAAATAAACTTCCAAATTATCTGATGAAAATTTACCAGTTGCTATGTTAAAACAGACGCATTTCAAATATCAAATTTCAAAATTTTATTGTTTAAAGTTTCACAAAATTTCACTTAAATATATAAATAAACAAAGAAAATTGTCTAAAATTTACGGGTCATTACAAAATGAAAGGAGGATGGTTTGTTTAGGTGATTAGTCAACGACCGTTTGGGTAATTAACTATTGGAGTCAAACATGTCTGATGCATCGGGCACGTCAAATGCCAACGGTTCATTTCTAATGGTTTGCGTGAATGGTCCAAAATGGTGGGCCATACCTTGGACACGTTGAACGCGTTAGACGCGATGCCAATTGGCCAAGTTTGGTTGCGAATGCACCCTTAGCCCATTATTGCCTTGATAATAATAATGAAAAGAAACCATTTTTGGCATGGAAGTAGAAAATTAGAATATTTGCTAGGGATAAAATATTTTATTAATTTGAATTGCACGTATAATATTTGTGCTGACAACATCCAATAACTATTTTTCTCACTTAGCTAATAACCATTTTATTCACTCAAATTGTGAACATGGTAGTAAAGCATGTTTGAAAACATCTAATAAGTAGTCAAAACTACTTATAATTGGCTTGTTTGAATCATATTATTTGAGAACTTAGCTTGCATAAGTAGGTTAAAATAGAAATTAAAGTAACAACCTTTTGTTACTTATAACTTATGAAACAATCTCATAATTTATGTGTACCAAGCAAACGTAAGATAAAATTATTGTGTAACAAAATTTATGTACCAAATTATGTGATTTATTATAAATTTATTGCTTCTAAATCATAGTAGTCAAACATCAAAATAAACTAACTCTAACATAAAAGAAAAATCACGTCCAAACACTTTTACTTAGTAATTTTTTAAATTACTTGTAAGTTACTGTCAAAACTCCTTTCAAAGAGATTCAAGAAAATTTGCCAAACAGGCTCTTAATCATTTTTATTATTTATCATTTAGTTAACCAAAATAATTTTTGCACATATAATTTGTATTTGCACCAACAGTGGACGATCACCCCATAGAGATTTGAGTAAAGCTTGTAATCCAAAACACGGTCATAAGCTATGTTTTAATTAATCATTATTAATCTAGGTTATTAATGCTAATAAACACGTCAAGGATTACTAGCTCAAGTGGCAAGTGGTATGACACTATAGACTTGAGATTGTAGAGTCATTGTTCAAACCACTATGATATCAAAATAAGTGCGCTACTTGAATAAAATATCACTCTTGTTTAAAAATGCTAATAAATACAAATCAGATACAAGAATAGTAATCAAATAAAAATAAAATGCCAAAATAAAGAGACAATGAGTTTTTATAATGGCTTGATCGTTAAAGGGATCTACGTCAACTTTGTTGTTACATTGTTGATTCTCACTATATTGTAGTGATTACAGTGACTGATTTAGAATTTATAATGACATTTGATAAGAATTTCGGTAGAATTTTTGATATAATAGAAATTTGTTCCCATTAATATTGAAAGTTATAGCTCATCCCTCACTTGAGTTTAGATCCTTGTAATTCGATTTCCAACTTAAACATGTCATAATTATCCCTTTAAAATTATTCTAGGTCCAAAATATCCAAATTCACTTTTCTCAGAAAGAAGAGGTTAATATTGAGTGAGTTATTGAGTTCAAGCTGGAGGTTCGTCCTTTTAGGTTTGAGTATATAGTTGCATTGGATTGAACCTTATATTTGGCTCAACGAGTATTAGAGGTAGGGGAAGATGTTAAAATGGTGAGTTAATGGAGGGTGCATAAGCTATTTTATACCAAAAAAACTTTAAGTTATCGCAGGTTGGAGAAAAGCCATTGCAAGTTGATGCAGCTAAGGCTATTGCTGGTGAATGTTGTCAAGGCTATAACAGGCTGATGTTCTGAAGGCTATCGCACTTTGATGGTCATGGCTATCATAAGTTGGTGCGGTTGAGGCTACTGCAATTTGATGTGGCCATGGCTATCACAAGTTGATGTAGTCAAGACTATCACAGGTTAATGAGGTCAAGGCTAGCACAAGTTGATGTTGTCAAAGCAATCGCAAGTTGATGTGGTCAAGGCTATCCTAATTGATGTTGTCAAAGCTACCACAAGTTGATGTGGTCAAGGCTATCGCAAGTTGATATCAAGGTTATTGCAAGTTGATGTTGTTAAGGCCATCGCAAGTCGATATGGTCAAGGCTTTCGTAAGTAAATGTTGTCAAGGCTATTGCAGGCCAATGTTTTGAAGACTATTGCAAGTTGAAATTTACTTAGTTATCGCATGTTGAAATCAAAGAGCTATCACTTGATAAAGGCATGTTACCATAAATTGGAGCTATCCCATATTGATGATGCTATTGCACGTTGAAGAAGCTACCTAAAAAGTAATACTCCAGTCACCCCTCTGGTTGGGTCAATTATGCCATGTCACCATGAAGAAATTAGAAATCAGTTGAGCCACATATCAAATCAATCATGTGCCACATCAGTAAATCATAACCGTCCATCATCTATAAGTGCCACATGTCAAAAATCTAAGGGCTTGAATTCTCTATAAATAGGCATGTACCCCTACTAAGAAAAGGCGAATTTTGAATTGTACTTCTTCCTCGTTTTTCATTTTTCTTGAGCATAAATAAAAATCTTGGAATTGGGATTCTAATGGGCGATTAAGTGAAATTGAAATTCAGACTTTGTGACTTAGAACATGAACAATTTCTTATTTACTTCTGATGATATAAGGACAAGCATAATCGCCGCAAGAGACTCATCTCTTGGTCAAGTATCATTGATTCTCTTTATTGACTAAGCATATAGGTTAGGACTAAATTTTGGCTTGACATTTTGTGGTGCTTTAATTAAGAATTAAACGCGGGGATCAATTCTATTCCTTGGCCTAAGGATTATCCACTTTGACTATCTTTTAACAAGGACCTTCAAAGCATAGCTTGAATTCATCAACTTTTCAATGAAGTAGGTCTGCAATTTAATGAAGAACAAGTACTAAATCTAAGAAATTTAGCCCTCCAAACTTTGGTAGAAAAGAAGAAACTTGCCCAATATAATCAAGCAAGTGGAGTTTTAATCCTTTTCACATAAGAGGAAAAACTATTTTTTATTTATTGATTGAAGTGATTAAGGACAGACTGACTCACAAGTAGATGAAATGTTGAGAAACAACCCCTTTGCCTGAATAAAAAGAGAGATTCAATCTCAAGCTAAATGAACAATATTTGAAATAGAACCGACCCATGCTTTTGACAAATTTGCTCAAAAATGGAGAAGTGTTGTCAATATATCTCTTAAGAAAAACAAAAAATGCCTTCGAGCTTCAAAAAGGAAATTGGAGGTGAATCAAGAAGAAATCGTGATTCCTCAAAAGAGATACCAAAATGAGCAAGGGAATTATACTTCCAAAGGACCCAAAAATAAGATAACTACCCCCTTTGTGTTTTGCAAAAAGAAGTCTACTTTCTTACTAATGAAAGATTAAATTATTGGACCCTCAAGAAAATATGAAAAGGGAGGAAATACATGAAGGAGATGAGTATTATTACCATAAGGCATATGGACATAGAACTGACAATTGCATAGCCTTATCCGAGATCATAGAATACTACATAAGGTAAGGAAAACTATGGGAATTCGTTGAGTGTGATCTCTCAAGAAGTTAGGAGAAAATGGCTAATAGTCTGAATAACAATGGTTGTATATCCTTATCATAACTCCTAACAACTAAGACTAATACTTAGTAAAAATACTTTCAAGAGAAAACAACTTCATATGAAACAAGGAATCAATAAAGCCTTCGGTCCTACCTCCGGGCCCAGCCAAAGCACCCATCCAAGGGAGATGGTCAATCGAGCATTTGGTCCCACCTATAGGCCCGACCATATCACCTATCCAAGAGAGATAGTCAATCAAACCTTTGGCCTTGCTTTTAGGCTTGGCCAAAGCACCCGTCCAAGGAAGATAGTTAGTAAATCTTAGTCCTAATTCTACATCTGGCCAAAGCACCCATCCAAAGAGAGATGATCAATCAAGCCTTTGGTCCCACCTCCGGGCCCGACTAAAGCACACATCCAAGGGAGATAGTCAATAAAACCTTTGGTCTTGCTCCTATGCCCGACCAAAGCACCCATCCAAAGAGAGATAGTCAATAAAGCCTATTGCCTTGCCAGCGGGCCCAGCTAAGCACCCATCTAAAGGAGATGGTCAATCAAGCCTTTGGTCCTACCTCCAAGCTTGGCCAAAGCACCCATCTAAGGGAGATGGTCAATTAAGCCTTTGGTCCTGCCTCCAAGCCTGGCCCAACCACCTATCCAAGGGAATTGGCCAATAAGTCCTTTGGTCCCGCTTCTACGCCCGGCCAAAGCACCCATCCAAAGAGAGATGGTCAATCAACCTTTGTTTTTTCCTCCGAACCCGGCAAAATAAACCATCCAAGGGAGGTGGTTAATAAAGCCTTTTGTCCTACTTCTACGCTCGGCCAATGCACCCATCCAAAGAGAGTTGGTCAATAAAGCCTTTGGTCCCACATCTGGGTCTGGCCAAAGCACCTATCCAAAGGATGATGGTCAATCAAGCCTTTAGTCCGACCTTCGAGTATGGCCAAAGAAATCATCTAAACAATGATGGTCGGTAAGGCCCAACAAAAACATTCAGTTAAAGGAAAGCCCAATGGAAAAAAGAGAACACAGAAAGAACCCTATCAACTATATTAAGGAGCATAAAAGATGAACAATTCATTAAAAAATTGGTACGTAAAATATTTTTTTTACAAGATTTTCATATTACAAATCAAGATCTTTATACAATAAGATATCTTGTATAAAATTCGTGGTTTTAGAGGATGAGAAAGATGGTGATGTTGACGCACTGACTCTTTTCCTTTCCCTTTAACTTCCAAAATACAATGGGTTTCACTAGTTGAACCAACATTTTTATGCGAATGGGAAGTCCACCTATCTCCTTGAGAATGTCCGAGCATCTATATATAAAGAAGTGTTGATATCTCCGATAACTCGAAGTAACAACTTTCCTTAGTTGGAAATCTCTTTATGGACCTAAAAATAAGAAGTCAGCTTTTAGATCAAAAGCGATGATAACTTCAATCAAGTAATCCACTAAATAATCAAGTTCAGATGCCCTAGAGGTAAAATTTTGCACCAATTATAGTTGATTTTTGAGTTTCTTTACTCTTTCATCAAAGTTCTGTCATTGAAAAAGGGTCGATGATATGATGGATTGCCACAAGAAGATATTTATTTAGTTTTTTCTCTTTATGGCGAACGACGTTAAGGGAATCTATGGAGTCGATTTGGAAAAGTAGTTTTTGTAAGTTTTATTAAGCCTCTTCAGCTGAGAAATCTAATAAAATAAACCTTTTTGGTCATTCTCAAACTTTTGATTTTTAGTGTAATTTCGCTCCTCTTACGTTCTAGAGTGTCCATATCAAATTTAGGATTAGAAAATACTTCTGTTTATTTCTTATCATAGAACTCTTTTATCTTCTAATTAAATTCAGATTAAAAGACTTACTTAGCCTAGCTAGCTCAACAAAATTGTCTTTTGAGGGTGAAGATCCCGAAAAAGGAACAACAGCATTGCCATTATGTGTCAAGCGGCCTTGAGATGAAGAGGGAACCGACAAAGAAGATTTTTTAGAAGATTTCACTGGGGTTGGCATAGGGAGTCCTTTTTCGCCTTTAGTTAAGATAAGCTCATAAGATTGACATTAGTTTCTAGATCTTAGCAAATCCATCTTCAAATTAAGTATGTATAAGTTAAAATGAGCAATTTTGGTGTCATACTCTAATTGTGGGTAGAATCTTGAGCTATGTTTCCCGGTTAATTCAAAATTTTCAATATCTTTATAAGAGATTTTCTTCTCAAGTTAGGTAATAATTTCTCGAGAAGTTCTGATAATGGATTTTAATTGAATGTATTTCTCATACCATTGGTTAGCTTCAGCATTGTCAATCGATGATACAACCAAAATTGGACGAGAAGAACGATTCTCCATATCCATAACTAACCTAGAGGGAATGCTATTGAGACGTTGTGTAACGTTGCGATCATTGAGAGATAAAGTCAACTCTTTATCCTAAATCAAAACATAAATAACAACAAAACCCTAGTAAAAAGAAATAACACAAAAAAATACTTTATTGATAACTTAAAGTACAATCGGCAAAATTACATTCGTAAAAAATAATAATATACACATTTCCCTAATTAATTCTTAGATTATTATAGGACATCTCGAATTTTCTAAAAAGATGAAAGGCAAATAAAAAATGTAGGATTAAAAGGGGTTCCAACGCTAGGAGGAGTGTTAATAAGAGAAAACCTGGATAATCCCATTCTTTATGAAGAGAGCCAACTTAGCCACAAAATAATTTTAAATAATCAGCCTGTATCACATAAAGATAGTCCTTTCGGTCTCTTAGGAAATTAAATCCAAATTAGGGAACCGTGTGTATGTATAATGGAGGTCGCGGAGGAAATATTATTTTGACAAATGAGACTTTTCAATTGAAGAGGAATTTTATTTAAAAGTCCCTTTAAGCCTAACTAATTTACTTAAAAGATCTTTAGGGACATGAGACAAAGAAGAAATAGGTACAAACTTAGAAACTTGCATACTAATAGCATAACAAAGTCAAAATACAGTTTTATTTACTACATTAATGAAAGCATGAACTTATATTATGCAACATGTATCATGATGGCCCATAAAGAATGAATTCCTTATAAAATTCAAAATAAATCTATCCTTATTGAACGTGATTATGATAAGAAATAGGAAAATCGTACCAAAATAAGTTGTTGTACAATCTTTCATACAGGAAAGAGGGTACCATTTGCACCCAAGGAGGAAATGGTAGGGGATTGAAGAATAATTGTTAATACTTCTTTAAATTTTAAGGGAGAAGAAGCTCCTTCACTAGGACCTAACAAGGGAACATCATGAATAAGTGGGGAATCAAGGCCTAATTGTTGATGCAAAAAAGCTAAAGAATACCTCAGAGGTGAACTTGTGATGTCGATAAGTAGGCTCTAAGATGGAAGTGTGGTTGGAATAGCAGTTGTGATAGTGTCAAAGGAGGGAACGCCGATCGGTCTCAAAGAAAGGTTGTCCTCTCTAATTTTATTCAAAGAAGGCTCAAAAGAAATATGTCGACCACTGGAATCCTTACATTTTCGAGTTATGGCCAATAAAAAGGAGTCACCCATCGCATCAGTAAGAGATGATGAGCCTACTTTAGAGGTAGGAGGTATAGGCAACTTACCAGAAACTCTAGGAGATACAGGAGGATTTGGAGAATCTTTACTTAATGACAGTAATGCTAGATCAACCAAACCAACATCTGAAATAATAATAAGCGTTATTGATCAAGTAGATAATAATAGAAATCATTATGACCAAAAGAAATTAAAAAGAACATCATCAATACCTAGTCAATACCAATTGCAAGAGATCGAATGTTGAATCAGGGTGTTAATCGAAATCATATCAATTTTCATAGCGATAAGTGACGCGAAGTCATACCCATTCCTTTTTATAACAGGAAGCTTGCCAAAGAACCGATGGAATAGTTTGATCGAAGTGTATTTCCTTTGCTTTTCCTCATTAAGGAGTCTTTACCTACTCTTTGAGAACTTAGTAGCAGCTCCTAACTTATCGATCTTTGCTAGTACTTTAGGATCAATCTCTTTTGAATTGGGATTTGTAAAATAAATGTAAGCATATTTTTACAACAATATAATAGATAAGATATGATGTTTGACAATGTTCTGGGAAAGGAAAAGTTTCTAGAAATCTCAGAAGAGAAATATCTCATGAGAAAGAACCACTGACATTAGTCTTATTGATGGAATCAGAAATCAATCCGCTATCAACAGAATAAAACCAAATGACAAAACCCTCTATTTGATATGTAAATTTCTGTAAGGTGTCGAGGGAACATAAAGTGGATGGGGTTAAGTCTTCTATCTTGAGTTCCTTGAAAAACATGTAAAGGGAGTGAATGTAACTATAAAAATTCGGATAAGCTGAAAAGGAGTGATCCTAAGGAAGGAAAAAATCCTATTGATGATATGACTGAAGGGAAGATGGCATGAACGCCAGTTGTGAACATGAGTGAAAGCAAAAATCCTTCAGAAGGAGTATCAATTCAATCAGTAGAGCCATGAACTCTAGTTTCAACCTCAGAAATTCCAAAGTGATGGATTATGGAATCTATTTCCTCTTGCTTTGTGAAGTAGGATTGACAACTGGTGTAAAGCTTCTCTTTAGAAGAATTCTTAGGCTTGGAGGTGCTTGAAGATTCCTTGGAGGGTCCTTTCTTATTTCCATACATGGTACCTAAGTTGGTAAAATACAAACATGTTAGCTAAATAATAATAATAATATAAGCATCATATTGATATCATATGATAACCTAAGGGAATTATCAAGCTATTACATATTGATACCATATAATAATGTTGCATGATTAAGATGTAAGTTGTCAAGTAACGAAATAATAAAAGCGGTTGTATTAAGCTATCGCATGATTGAATTAATAAGCTATCTCATATTGATATCATATGATGATATCACATGTTGAACTGATAAGCCATCACATATCAAGATACTAAAGGTTATCACACGACAACGTTGCATGCTGATGCCATATGACGAAATTAGGAGTTATCGCCTATTGATACCGCAAGTTGACGTCACTTGTTGAACTAATAAATAATCACATAGAAAAGCAGTAAAGACCATTGCATAACACGTTTTTGAGATATTAAATGTGTATATCGTATGTTGAGTCAATCGATTATAGCATGTTAAGTGACAAGAGCTATCGCTTGTTGAATAAATAAGCTATCACATGCCGACGTCGCATATTGAGGTGATGGGAGCTATCACATGCTACTGTCGCATATTGAATAAATAGGCTACCACATGCTGCTATCTCATGTTGAATAAAAAAACTACAGCTATAATACACTTGGAATAAAGCAGGTATTGTATAATAGGAACTGAAGCCCACCAACAAAGCAGTATACTAAAATTATAGCAATAAAAGATCAAAATGAAAATCATGGGGAAATTCCATGAAAACCATTTTTATGCATGAAATCAATGGCTTTAAAAAGCCTTAAATCAACGAAAGACATAGAATTAAAATCAAAATCGAAAAATAAAAATAACTATAACAATAACAATAACATCAAGACATATTACTGTTAGAAATTCAATCTAAGAGTGGAACTTTTTCAAAGGAAGATTAATTTTGAATTGATTGACGTAGAACTAATTGGTGAAAATAAAAGAGGAAGGAAGAAGACTATTTATAGAGGAAGAACACAAGCAATCTAACCATAGTATTATGATAAGGAAATTTTCACAGCTAAGATTAGGGATTTAAGGGATACAAAGAGTATGTTTGAAAAGAAAAAAAATTATACGTGTTAAAGTATAAAATACTTTTATTAAAAGAAGGAGGGGTAAATGTTATACCAGGAAAACTTTAGGCTATCACAGGTTGGAGAAATGCTATCACTTGCCTTTCAAGAATATTGCAGGCTGATGGTGTGAAGACTATCACAAGTTGACGTGGTCAAGGCTATCTCAAGTCGATATGGTCAAGGCTGTCGCAAGTCGATATGGTCAAGACTGTCGCAAGTCGATATGGTCAAGGCTATCGCAAGTTGATATGGTCAAGGCATCGTTAAGTTGAAACGGTCAAGGCCATTGTAGGTTAAAGTTGTCAAGGCTATCGCAAGTTGATCCTTTGAAGGCTATCACAAGTTGAAATTTACATAGTTATCGCATGTTGAAATCAAAGAGCTATCGCATGATAGAGGCATGCTATTATAAATTGGAGCTATCGCATATTGATGATGCGATCACACATTAAAGAGGCTATCTAAAAAGTAATACTACAGGTAGCCACACATCATCCTCTGGTTGGTTTGGCTAGGCCACGTCACCATGAATAAATTAGAAGTGAGTTGTGCCATATGTCGAATCGACCATGTGTCCCGTCAGCAAATCATAGCCGACCATTTTCTACAAGTGCCACATGTCAAAAATCTAAGGGCCTGAATTCTCTATAAATAGGCATGTGCCCTTATTAAGAAAAGGAAAATTTGAATTGTACTTCTTTCTTATTTTTCATTTCTCTTGAGCATATATAAAAAGCTTGAAATTGGGATTCTAATAACCGATTAGGCCAAATTAAAATTGAGAAGTTATGACTTAGAACATGAGCAATTTCTTATTTGCATAAATGATTTATGGTGATATAATGAATACCATACTTGCCCAAGAGCCTCATCACCTGCTCAATAATCATTGATTCTCTTTGTTAACTAAGCATATAGGTTAAGACTAATTTTCAGCCTTATGGGCTTTATATGGTCGAACATCTTTTGAGGTCCGACCAAATAGCCAATGTGATCTTATCTTTATTGCATAATTTTTTAGTGTCACTCCACTTCTGTATTCCATGTATACCTTTGACTCTTCTAACATGACTTTTCTTAAGCTTTATTAATGAGTCTTCGCCCTTTTTTTCTCGTAGATGATCATGCAAAAATTCACTCATAATGCTTTTTTCCCCTAATGTATAATTCATTTACAAATATAGAATATTCACATTAAGCATCAAACCAACGTGACTTTGTAGAATAGCACTTTGTGGAAAGCCATTTAGTTTGGGTAGAAAGAGTTAATAGTCACATTACGGTGCCTTTTCATCTAGTACAAATGTAGAAATAATTTTTGGTTGAACTTCCTCACTTTTGGAAGAATATATTATTGCCAAAGTCTATTCTTCATCAGAATATATTAAATAGATCAACTATAGATAATTTTTCTATCCAAAACGTCCTTAATAAGGAGGTTCGACTTAAAGAGTTTTGAAGATTCAGCTACACATAGTGGATGGTTTAGTTGTGCATATGAACAAGGCCAAACCAATGAACCCTTGTTGGTATAGATTAGATATAAGAATAAGTTCTCCTAAAATAAAGTATTACTCTTATTTTAAATAATATGCTAAACACAAATCAAATATAAGAACAACAGATAAATGGAAATAAAATGTGAAAATAAAAAGAAAAGAGTTTTTATAGCGACTCAATCATTAAAGAGATGTATGTCAAGTTTGTTCTTTTATTTCTAATTCTCACTATATTGCAGTGATTACAATGACTAAATTAGAATTTATAAAAACACTTGGTAAGTATTTCGATAGAATTTCCGATATGATAGAACTTCGATCCTATTAATTTTGAAAGTTAGAGCTCATCCCTCACTTAAGTTTAGATCCTTGGAATTTGATTTCCAACTGAAATATATTGTAATTTTCCCTTTAAAATCATTTCTAGTCCAAAATATCTAAATTTACTTTTCCTGGGAAAGAACATGTCAATATTGAATGAGTTATGGAGTGCAAGCTGAAGGTTCGTTAGTGTAGGTTTAACTATATAGTTATATTGAACCGAACCTCATATTGTGCTCAGCTACATATTAGTGATGGTGGAAAATGTTAAAATTGTTATTTAATGGGGGTGCATGGGCTTTATGTAGTCGCACCTCTTTTGATGTTCGACCAATAGCCAATGTGATCAAATCGTTATTCCATACTTTTTAATGTCACTTTGGTTCAATATTCCATGTAAATACCCGCCATTCATTATACTCAAAAATCCATGCACAATGGCACTCCATCCCAAAATACCCAAAATGACGACTATAAAAAGAGAAAACAAGTAGAGCATATTTATCATTAGTTTGTATTGAACTCAAAGCAGAAGAATAAAATATATTAATAACATATGCATATGCAAGACTATCAATATCATAACAATATAAAGACAACATGATCCGTCATCATAAAACGTAACACTCTAAACGTATGGATTTCAAATGATACAACATCCTAAAATACTATGACTCATACACGAGATAAAGCCTGATATGTCCATATACAAAACAATAAATAGATGATCATAGTAATATATAGTTAGCAATGTTTTCCCAATCTCTAGTCTGTACCTACTCTAGAAATATATAAAAAGGAAAATATAGAGAGTGTCGATCATGAAGCATGGTGAAAAGGAAACATCACTACTAAACATGATATCTGATACACTATAATGACATGAATAATATACTAAGTGGTACCCCGGAATAAACAACATATGTAAACCAAATGTACATATAAGAAATGAGCCGGAGCTTTGGAGTAACGTCATATCGTGCCTTAACCTTCTCTTCTCTTGCATCCAACAAGTTAGCAGAATCAACAGTAGGGCTAATATAACTGCCGACAATATCGTACAAAGACATATGCAAACCTGCATGCACATGACAATGAGCCAAAGTTCCAAGGTAATGCTATATCGTACCAATATCCATAACTTTAGGGTAATGTCGTATCGTACCCAAAACTATCTGAAACTGATACTAATGAGTCACAATGCGTTTCTGTAACATCCTTGACTTCTACGCCATAAATTTAATTAAAATAAAATTATTTGAATTCAATATTTGATCGTTAATATTTTGAAAATAAATTTTTAGTTAGTTAAATTCTATTTAGTAATAGATTGATTTAATAACTTGAATTAAATTAATAAATTCTTTTCAAATAATATATTGAAATTGAATAAAAAAATTTAATTGAATACAAAATATATTTTTATAGAGTAAATAATTGTTATGTTACTAAAATAGTTGAAAACAAATAAGCGAGCATCAAATTGGGTAAAATTGTCCAATTATCGAAATATAGTTTCGTATAATGAAATGCAAATTAATTTAAAATAGATTGGAATTTATTTATAAATAAACTAGAACTGCAGACAATTGGGTTGAGTAGAAAAAAATAGAATTTAACCTTAACAAAACTAAGCCCAAACTCATTTCCTTTTCTCTTTGGTTTTAGAAACCTCTCCCTCTTCTCTTGTACCAAACCCGACCCAATCATTCTCCTATTTCATTCACTTGGAGCTCGAATCATCTTCTAGAAATAAAATCATGACCTCAAATTAAAAAAAAATGAGGACATGCTCGAGCCGAGGCAGTCGGTGGTAATCGATGTTGCTTGGATTTTTGGAGGACGGTGAAAGTGCTACTAAGGATCATAATATGAAATAGTAACTAAGTTATCTACTAATGTGGAATAAAATAAAAATGATAAATAGTAAAGTAAATAACACCAAGGATTTTTATACTGGTTTGAACTTCAGTTCTACGTCTAGTCCCAGACTCCTTTTGGCATTTAACTATCAACCCTCTCTTAACCCGGAGGAATAGGTATTACACCGCCTGAGCAACCGAACAGGACTTCTACTGCCTAGACAACTGAATAGGACTTCTACTGCCTGAGCAACCGAACAGGACTTCTACTGCCTAGACAACTGAATAGGACTTCTACTGCCTGAGCAACCGAACAGGACTTCTACTGCCTAGACAACTGAATAGGACTTCTACTACCTGAGCAACCGAACAGGACTTCAACAATATAGAGAATTTTCTTGGCTGATTGTGCTCTTTTGATAGCACAAATAAGTCTTTAGAGTACACCCTTCCTATAATCTTCTCCTTTGTGGTATATAGTGTAGTTTGGGAAGATAGGAAGTTAGTTTAATCACAAATGAATTTGTGCTTGAATGTGCAAGTGATTAGAACGAGATTCGAAAGCAAATGGCAGAATATTTTAGATAATAAGTATATGAGAATAGAATCAGAAATTAAGTTATTAAAATAACTTGAATTGAAGGCTATATATAGAGTTTAAGTGATGCAATTCTTCATGAAGAGTTATGGTCAAAAGATACGGAAACAACTCTTGAATCAAGGGTTGTTTCTATTCGTTAAATGGAAGCGACTGTTCATAAAAATAGCCGTTATGAATATTCAGTCGACTGAGGAAAAGATTTCAGTCTTCTGAATATTCAAAAATTTAGAAATTTAAATTTTAATATTTAAAAGACACATAGTTCAGTCGACTGAATAGGGTGGTTCAGTCGACTGAACCTTCAAGTGCACTATGCACGTGCACAAGCATTCAGTCGATTGAAACTCCTCATTCAGTCGACTGAATTTATAGTTTTATGCCATATTAAAGTATTTGTGAAAACTTTTTGACAATGGAATTTTAAAGTAGTGAATTTCATTGTGTGTATATGATTCGAAAACAATTTTAAATACCTGTGTGCATGCATATACCACCTAGGAGAGATTTTAATAATGATTAACTACAAAAATAGATTATATGCAAACCATTAATAAATTTTGAAATTTCTTTATGAATTCTTGGTCTTTAATCTATTGTCGAGTAGAATAGTATCTTCTCTTGCAAATATGGTTAGTTCACATAATATTTACTTATATAGTTGTCAAGATCAAAACATCAAAATACAAGGTTCTAACATTCTCCCTCTTTTTGATGATGACAACTATGTAAGTTAAAAACCTTAAAATTGATTGTTACTCCCCCTAAATCAATGATCTACTTGCTTGATTAACCTACTAAACATATATAATTCTCCCCCTTTGTCATCGACAAAAAGGAATACATGGAATTCATGATAAAAAAACAATATCACAGAGGAATCATAAATAGATAAACATGATAAATGAAATGAGCATTAGAGACAAGCATGTTTTAAGACACCAAACAAACATCAAAACAACATCAAATATCCAATGGAACATAATAAGGAACAACATGAAAATAGATAGGCATATACTAAGATAAAGGAAACTAAACTTCCTCACTCCCTGATTCTTCATCTTCTTCTTCTTCCTCGGATGTAGACCAAGTGAAAGGAGCAGGATTCTTGACAATACTAGTAGAAGTAGAGCCGGTATAAGAAATCTTCTCCCATATCTTGTTTACGAAGCCCTTGATGGAATTGAGCTTCTTATTGGTCTTGACGACATTCTTTTCGACGGTGACCAATCGTCGATTGAGCTTGCTTTGATTTTGGGAGAGTGTGGAAAGAGCGTGCTTCGGTTGGAATTCACCTTGAAGCTCTTGAATTTCGTCGTCGTCTTCTTCTTCTATTTGACGGGAAGGTAGAGTGGAGGAGGAGGCAATATGCGTTCCTCGGGGTTGTGGAATCCCTTGCTCTCAATTCGCTGCCCATTGTTGGAAACTAAAGATTTCTTGAGGTGGAGGACGTTTGGGTAAAATCATAAGACTTAAAGTCTTAGAATTTAGCTCGCTAACAGTGATGAAGTCGGCATCGGGCATGGTGACTCTGAAATTCATAAGAATGCGCATGATATAGGCTCCGTAGAAGATGGTCTTATAACTCCTCTTATGATTGACGGTTAGGAATTCGTCAAGAATGACTTTAGCCCAATTTACTCGTTGGGAGGAGTAAATGGCATAGAGAGCTAAAACGGTACTAATTCGAAAGGACATTCTTTAAGATAAAAGAGACCGTAGTCTTTAGTCTTGCTTAAGTATCGCAAAATTCGATTCACTGCCCACAAATGTGATTCTTTGGGATTTGCTTGAAATCGTGCACACAAGCATACACTCATCATTATATCTGGTCGACTAGCAGCTAAATATAGCAATGAACCAATCATACTACGATATAGTTTTTGGTCAAAACTTTTGCCATTTTCATCTCTATCGAGATGTATGTAGTACTCATAGGAGTTGGTTTAGCAGAAGTGTTTTCCATACCAAATCGTTTTATGAGATTATTACAGTATTTTTCTTAATTACTAAAAATTCCATTCTTTAATTGTTTGATTTGTAAACCAAGAAAATAAGAAAGTTCTCCCATGCGAGACATTTCAAATTCTCTTGTCATAATTTCTGAAAATTCTTGACTAATTTTTCGTTTTTAGAACAAAAAATAATGTCATCTACATATATTTGAATTATTAAAATACCATTTTAACTTGTTTTATAAATAAAGTTTGATCTACTTTTCCAATTTTAAAATCTGAATTAATTAAATAACTTTTAAGATGGTCATACCAAGTATGGGGTGCTTGTTTTAAACTGTGTAAAGCCTTTTTAATTTATAAACATGATCTGGATATTTTTCATGTGCGAATAAAGGAGGTTGTTCTACATATACATTTTCTTTTATAAAACCATTTAAGAAAGCACTTTCTAAATCCATTTGATATAGTTTAAAATTATTAAAACATGCATAAGCTAATAAAATACGAATAACTTCTAGACGAGCTACAGGTGCAAATGTTTCATCATAGTCTATTCCTTCTTCTTGATTATAACCTTAAGCAACTAGTCTACCTTTATTTCTAATAATATTTCCTTGCTCATCAGCTTTATTTTTGAAAACCCATTTTGTACCGATAACGACTTGATCACTTGGTCTAGGAACCAAGTGCCAAACGTTATTATGTTCAAATTGATTTAATTCTTCTTGCATAGCTATAATCCAGTAATCATCAGTTGATGCTTCTTTAGCATTTTTGGTTCAATATTTGAAAGAAAAGCTACGTGACCCATTTGATTTTGTTGATTTCGGGTTCTTACGTTGGTATTTATTTCTCCAATGATATTTTCAGCATGGTGATTTCTTAGAAGTCTTGGTGGGTGTTAACTCGCCTTTTGGCAAGGCCGTAAATAGGAGGATTTCACTAAATCGATTGCTCGGTTATTGGGGCTGGAATACGATGGGTTTGGTTCGGTTGGATGGGTGGACGATCGATCATGGATGATGATCATGATTATGAAGCCGGGATTCGGCATGGTCGATGGATAAAAGTCGCGGAATGCTCGAAATATGGGTTTCGACAAAAGTCGAGTTGTCGTGAGTTGCCTGGAGACTTGCTATGAGTCGTACTTGGACTTGCTTCGGGTTTTCTTGATGGTCGCTCCGAGTCATCCAGGGGGACGCTTTGGGTCATGAGAGTGGTAGGCTTCGGGATCGGCATAATGTAGTGGTTCGACATGCTTTGGGTCGATCGGGCATAAACACTGGGTCGGTGTTGTGAAAGCTTCGGGTAGGTAGGAAGGTGGGTTGGTCATGATGGTGTGGATCGGCATGATGAAGTGGATCGGTCTTGATGGTGTGGATCGGCATGTTGAAGTGGGTCGGTCTTGATGGTGTGGATCGGCATGATGGTGTGGATCAACATGATGGTGTGGATCGGCATGTTGGAGTGGCTCGTGGTCGGCATAGGATTATACTTGGGTCGGCACAAGAGTAGGGGTCAGTATATCGAATAGGGTTGGCTGCTTTGGGTCATTGAACTCCCAACTTTGGATCGGTAAGACGAGGACTTCAGGTCGGCTAAAGGGGATCGGTGTCTTGAGGGAGTGGGATCGGCACTGAGTTGCTCCGAGCCCTAACATGTTTTACTTCGAGTCACAGGCGAGTTTGCTCTTGTTCACATCTACATTCGCTTCAAGTCATTCCTATGGCAACAGTGGGTCGGCGTAATCAGAACTCAGGGTCGGTCTTAATGATGAATTTGCGGTCGGCAATGGTCTTAATGGGCCTCGACCACTCGGAAAGCCCAATAACTCGGATTTTGCCTATAAATACAACAGGCAGGGCTTTAAAAAAGGGGATCTCATTCTGTTTCCCTTCGTCTTCTTCATTAAGGCTACTCCGCCATTATTGTTTTAAAAACTCCAGATTGTGACTGTAATTGATTCTGATATCAATAAAAGGGAAATTTTTGGAGTGGACGTAGGCCAGAGTCAGCCGAACCACTATAAATTCTCTATTATTATTGCTTTCTTTTTAATTTTGATTGTTCTTCATATTTAAACTCTCTACATATATTCTATCTGTGACTGCAATTTGGTGCTTTCAACGGCGTTTGGGTGTTAGTGACTAATTTTGGCGCTAACATTTTAGTGCTTCCACTGAGAAAGCTAGCACTTAGGGATTCAGAAGCTTGGATTTTGGATTTAAAAGTTTAGGAACTCAGATTCTGGGAAGCAATGGTTAAGCCATCGACAAGGAGACAAGTGACACAAAGGAGCAATCAAGAAGGAAGTCAAGAGGGTTCCTCTGGAGCTGGGTCGGATTAGGCATCCATCTACATCACTAGGGACGAGATGCAGATCATGATGAATTCCATGCAGGAGTAGTTGATGAAAAGGCAAGAGGAAATGATGTAGACCCTTCTTAGATAATTTGGACAGGCATGAACATCAGGAGCTGTAGGTGCTTAGATCCATGGAGTTGGATCAGAAGGACTCAACAGGAAAGCAGATGGAGTGGTTCAGCAGGGGGCATCCCTTAATCAGCAAACAACTATCAATCTTGATGGACATAGACTCGGGGGCACACCACCAGGTAATGTTGGAACAATCCATGGAGGGATACCAAATGACGCTGCGTAGCTCGACGCCAATAGGAATACAAGAGTGTGTGATGAGGAGTATGTACCGGAATTCCCTCGAGGACTTGGAGGGTAGTTAGGAAATGTAGATGGGGGGAAACCCTTAGTTGGTAATATTGGATTAAATGACATTATCAGGTGAACTATTCACGAAGGTCTGACAAACAAGGATTTGGAGGGAGTAAACAAAAGTCCGTTTACCCGTAACATCAGGATGGCTAGGAATCCACCCGATTTCAAGCTGCCCACTCTAGAAGTATACAATGGTAAGACGGATCCCACTGACCACTTGATGAGGTACACAAGGCATATGGAAGTGCTGGGGGGCATCAGAGGTGTTATGGCCTGGTGTTTCCCCTTGTACTTAACCGATATAGCTGCTATGTGGTTCAGACAGCTGGAAGATGGATCTATTGGAACATGGACAGAATTGGTGGACAGGTTTTTGAAACAGTTTCGAGTTCACATCAAAAGGCCGAAGAATGTGATGACACTGACGTCGTTGAAGCAGAAGACGGGAGAATCACTCAGGACTTTTTTAACTCAGTTTAATGCAGCAGTTGCTTCGGTGGAACGGCCGAATCCATTAATGGTTCTAATGGCGGCGGTGTCAGGAGTCAGGGATAATTCAGATTTCAAAGTATCGTTGATACGGGATCAACCAATGGATCTCGGGGAATTCTTTCACGAAGCTGAGAAATTTCTTCGACAAGAGGATGCATGTTTGGATATAAGGTCAAAGGAAGTAAACGTGGTTAAGGATGGAGAACCATCCGGTGAAAGCTTGGGTAAAGATAAGGATAAAGGGAAGAGGAAGCGCTGGGCAAAACCAAAATTCTCCACTTACACAGGACTGAATGAGACATTGGAATGGATATACTTGGATACTCGGGATCGCCTTCCTTATCGAAGGCCGACAAGGAAGGAACCCTCAGAACGCGAAAGGGCATCGGGAAGGCACTGTCTCTTTCATGACCTGGACGGGCATGATACTAACAGCTGCAGGCATCTAAAGGATATAATCGAGGAGCATGTAAGGAATGGTCAATTGCAGCAATATGCCGAAACTCGGAATGCGGCGGTGGAACAGGAGCAGCCACCGCCTACCTTGAACGATGATGGCGTGAGGCGCAGAAATGGTGGTCGGTTGGTCATCAACTAATCGTGATGGTTTGGAATAAGTAACAAACTCTAGGCAGGCGGCTAAGTCACTTACTCATGTACGGGGATGGAGACAACCCCTAGGCATGCTCTGAGATGATGATAAACCGTGACGTTTTGGTTTGTGAAATCTGTTTTTTCCTTTCAGCTTGGACACTTGCTTTTTCTGGTTTGGTTTTAGAGTTTGGTTTGAAATCCTGGTTTTGTTTGTTTTCTGATTTGGGTTCTGATTTGGACGTTTGTCTTTTGGTTTGGATTTTTGATATGGATTTCTAGTTTTCTGATTTGATCTGGATTTCGGATTGGATTTTGATTGGATTTTCCTCTGGTTTTTGGCTAAAAGGTCGTCAAGCATGGACTATGCTCGGCAAGGGTCCGGAGAGACCAGGATTCGGCCTAGGATTTAGGCCCCGTATTATCTATCACTTGTTATTTTAGGTCGTTGAGCATGGACTATGCTCGGCAAGGATCCGGAGAAACCAGGATTCGGCCTAGGACTTAGGCCCCATATTGTCTATCACTTGTTATTTCAAGTCGTTGGGTATGGACTATGCTCGAAAAGGGTGCGGAGCGACCAGGATTCGGTTTAGGACTTAAGCCACGACATTACTCAGCATTCAGAGACACTGAACCAGGAACACCATGGCATAACTTAACACAGGTCATCAAGTGTCGAGTGCGCTTGGCAAGAACCCGGATAGGTTACAGATTCGGATTTCGGCTTTGAATGACTAAGGATTGGCTATGGTATGGAACGATCCCGGATTTGGATATCGACCTGGAGAGGTCATGGATTTGGTTATTGGTTATTGTATATGGATGGGTTATAACTTGGTTATCAGGTTCGGATGGATGTGGAATTGGATAAGGATTTGGTTACTGGATAGGGATCAGATATCGACTCGGAGCAGACGCGGATTTGGATAAGGATACGACAATAGTACTTAGATAAAATGGATTGGATTATGAATCGGATGGTATGGCTATGGATGACATATGGACTTTGGATGACGGATCAAAAGCTATTCAAAACACGCCTTCCTACCGCAAGGCATGTTTTGGGGGGCAAATGTTAAATCGCCTTTTGGTAAGGCCGTAAACATGCAGATTTAACTAAATCGATTGCTCGGTTATCGAGGCTGGAATACGACGGGTTTGGTTCGGCTGGATGGGTGGATGATCAATCATGAATGATGATCATGATTATGAAGCTGGGATTCGGCATGGTCGATGGATAAAAATCGCGGAGTGCTCGAAATATGGGTTTCGACGAAATTCGAGTTGTCGTGAGTTGCCTGGAGACTTGCTACGAGTCGTACTTGGACTTGCTTCGGGTTTTCTTGGTGGTCGCTCCGAGTCATTCAGGGGGACGCTTTAGATCATGAGTGTGGCTGGCTTCGGGATCGGCATAGTGTAGTGGTTCGGCATGCTTTGGGTCAGTCGGGCATAAACACTAGGTCGGTATTGTGAAAGCTTCGGGTCGGTAGGAAGGTGGGTCAGTCTTGATGGTGTGGATCGACATGTTGAAGTGGGTCGGTCTTGATGGTGTGGATCGGTATGTTGAAGTGGGCCGGTCTTGATGGTGTGGATCGTCATAATGGTGTGGGTCGGCAGGATGGTATGGATCGACATGTTGGAGTGGCTCGAGGTCGGCATAGGATTATACTCGGGTCAGCACAAGAGTAGGGGTCAGTATATTGAATAGGGTCGGCTGCTTCGGGCCATTGAACTCCCAACTCCGGGTCGCTAAGACGATGACTTCGAGTCGGCTAAAGGGGATCGGTGCCTTGAGGGAGCGGGATCGGCACTGAGTTGCTCCGAGCCCTGACATGTTTTACTTCAAGTCACAGGCGAGTTTGCTCCGGGTCACATCTACGTTCGCTTCGAGTCATTCCCAGGGCAACACTTAGTCGGCGTGATCAGAACTCAGGGTCGGTTGTAATGATGAATTTAGGGCCGGCAATGGTCTTGATGGGCCTGGACCACTCGGGAAGCCCAGTAACTCGGATTTTGCCTATAAATACAGTAGGCGGGGCTTCAGAAAAGGGGATCTTTATTTTGTTTCCCTTCGTCTTCTTCATTAAGGCTACTCCGCCATTATTGTTTTAAAAACTCCGGATTGTGACTGTAATTGATTCTGATATCAATAAAAGGGAAAATTTTTGGAGTGGACATAGGCCAGAGTCAGCCGAACCACTATAAATCCTCTATTATTACTGCTTTCTTTTTAATTTTGATTGTTCTTCATATTTAAACTCTCTACATACATTCTATCTGTGATCTGTGACTGCAATTTGGTGCTTTCAACGACGTTTGGGTGTTAGTGACCAATTTTGGCGCTAACAGTGGGGACCTTATTTCATTATTATTTGGTAAATTATTGTCCGAATAACTTTCAAAATCATCATCTGAGTCATTTGATTTAGAAATAATTTCTTCATATTCTATTTTATGGTTAACTTTGAAATATTCATCGAATGACACATGAATTGTTTCTTTGATTATTTTAGATCTTTTATTATAAATTCTGTATGCTTTGCTTCATTCTGAATATCCAATGAATATTCCTTCATAAGATTTTGGATCGAATTTACCAAGCTTATCTTTTGTATTTAATATAAAACATTTTGACCAAAAACTTTAAAATATGACATGTGAGGTTTTCTTCCATTAAAAAGCTCATATGGTGTATGTTTAGTTAATGGTATAATGGAAACTCTATTTAAAACATAACAAGCAGTTGCTATAGTTTCGGCCCAAAAATGTTTTGGTAGAGTACTTCCATTTAATAAATTTCTAGCACATTCTTAAAGTGTCCTATTTTTCCTTTCTACAACTCCATTTTGTTGTAGAGTTTTAGGAAATGAAAAATTGTGAACAATTCCTTTCTTATTACAGTAATTTTCAAAAGATTCATTTTCGAATTCACTACCGTGATCGCTCCGAATATTTTTAATTTTCAATTTTTTAATATTTTGAATTATTTTAGCAAATATTTTAAAATTTTCAAAAGTATCACTTTTATTTTTCAAAAATATTGTTTAGGTATATCTTGAAAAATCATCTACTATTACAAAAACATATCTATTATGGTTTATAGACCGAACTTGAGTGGTCCAAAAAGATCCAAATGCAATAGCTCAAGTGGTTGTAATGTAGAAATCATTTTCTTTGATTTAAAAGAAGATTTTGTTAATTTTCCTAATTGACAAGCATCACAAATGCTTTTTACTTTGAAATTCATTTTTGGTAGACCTTTAACTAAATTATTTTTAGATAATTTGTTTATTGCTTTAAAATTTATATGACAAAATCTTTTGTTCCATAACCAAGTATCATTTTTCTTTGGCTATTAGACACATAATTGTGTTATGATTAACTTTCATATTTAATATATAAATATTTCTTTCTCTGGTTCCTTCAAATATAAGATTATTATTTTGACCAAATATGTTGAATTTATTTTTTGAAAAAGTAATATTAAAACCTTTATCACATAGTTGACTTATACTTAGCAAATTATGTTTTAAATTTTTAACTAGTAAAACATTTGTAATAAGAGGTAAGTTAGATGTACCGTCATTGCTCACACTGCCTTTACCGATGATATAGCCTTTAGAATTATCTCCAAATATGACTGGTCCTCCATTTGAGTAGATAATGTTGGTCAGCATATCTTTATTTCCTGTCATAGGTTTTGAGAAACCACTAAATTATCTTTATTTCCTATCATAGGTTTTGAGCAACCACTAAAGGGTCCTAAGAGTTAGATCTTAGGAAGCCAAACCCAAGAGGGTTTAGAATTCCCTTTATAAGTAAGACCTTTATTTTTGTGAACTGTATTTATAAAATATTTAATATATTTATTTCTGATTAAATTATTATAGGTTTTTGGTACCCAAATTTTTATAGTATTTGTGTTACCAGTTTCTATCTTTTGAGTGAAAACCTTTGGTTTTGGTTTTTCTTTTACAAAATTGTTACATAAATTGAAATTATTATATGATATACTATTCTTCTTTGAACTAGTCTTTGAAGAATTTTTATATCCTAATCCATTCTTATTTGTAGTAGTTTGAGAATTACTGATAATTTTAGAAAGATTTTCTCTTCCTTTATTAAAATTAGTTACATTTTTAGTGATATTCTCTAACTCGGTTTTGAGACTGGTATTTTTCAATTCAAGAATTTTGATATTTGATTTTAAATCATGATTTTCTAAAGCTAATGTCGTATTCCTTTCTTTTTGCACTTTTACTTCATTTGATAGCATATTGAGTTGAGAAAAAACGTTAGACAAAGATTATTGTGTATTAACAAGTTCTTCTTCTAGGATTTTCTTTTCATCTCTTAGCATATCAACTTCTATTTCTATTCTGTTTAATTTTTCTAGTGCATCTTTATTCTTTCTTTTAACTTCTTTGAGTTTATCTAATAGTTTTGAATTTATGTCAATTAAATCATCAAAAGTTAAATCACTTACATCGTTAGTCAAAGCCATAAAACAGACATTGGCTTATTCAGAATCGTTGTTTGTGTCATTGTCCGATGATGAAGATGATTCCAAATCATCCCATGTAACAGAGAATGCTTGCTTCTTTTTGTACTTGTCTTTCTTATTCTTGAGTCTATCTTTCTTTCTATCAGGACAGTCTTTCTTCATGTGACCCTACTTATGACATTCATAACATTCGAGATTCGAAATTGGCGGTTTACTGGAATTGTCTCTCCTATTGTTTCCAAACTTCTTATTCTTTCTAAATTTTAAAAACTTATTGAAATTCTTTGCAATCAATGCAATGCCATCTTCATCTGAATCTGAATCTTCTTGTTCATCTTTGAAGGCAATATTCTTTTTATCTTGGACTTGATCTCTTTTTGCCTACAAATTAAATTCGTATGACATGAGATTTCCAATTAACTCTTCAGGTTTGATGGTAGAAATGTCATTAGCTTCTTCAATAGCTAAGACTTTTCATTCCCATTCATCCGTTAAAGAGTTTAGAATTTTTGAGACAATATCAAAATCTGAAATTTTTTCTTCTAGTGCCAATAGTGAATGATGTATCTCTTGGAATCTAGAATACATGTCATTTATAGTTTCATCTGGTATCATTCTAAAATTTTGGAACTGATTTTCGAGCATAGAAATCTTGCTTTGCTTAACTTTGTTAATTCCTTTATGTGTGACTTTAAGAGTTCTCCAAATTTGATAAGCAGTTTTACGCATGCTAACTCTATTAAATTCATTTTTGTCTAAAGCACAAAATAGCATATTCATGGCTTTTGCATTTGGTGTAGCATTTAACTTTTGTGTATTTGACCATTCTGCAAATGGTGTAGTAGGTCTAATGTATTCACTTTGACTGATATTCCAAGTATCATATCCATTTGCTTGCATAAAGATTCTCAATCTAGTTGATCAATAATTGTAATTCAAACCTTTAAATAGTGGTGGTCGTGTAGTGGATTGACCTTCAACAAAACTTGTGTTAGTGTTATTTTCCATATTAACTGAATATCAAATAACTGTGCTATGGTTATATGATGGCCTTGCTCTGATACCAAATAAAAGTGCTGCTAAGGATCGTAATATGGAATAGTAGTTATCTACTAATGCAGAATAAAATAAAAATGGTAAATAGTAAAGTAAATAACACCAGGGATTTTTATACTGGTTCGAACTCCCGTTCTACGTCCAGTCCCAGACTCCTTCTGGAATTTAACTATCAACCCTCTCTTAACCTGGAGGAATAGGTTATACACCGCTTGAGCAACCAAACATGACTTCTACTGCCTAGACAACTGAATAAGACTTCTACCGCCTAAGCAACCGAATAGGACTTCAACAATATAGAGAATTTTCTTGACTGATTGTGCTCTTTTGATAGCACAGATAAGTCTTTAGAGAACACCCTTCCTATAATCTTCTCTTTTGTGGTATATAGTTTAGTTTGTGAAGATTGAAAGTTAATTTAAGCACTAATGAATTTGTGCTTGAATGTGAAAGTGATTAGAATGAGATTTGAAAGCAAATGGAAGAATATTTTAGATAATAAGTATATGAGAATAGAATCAGAAATTTATTTATTAAAATAACTGGAAGTGAAGGCTATATATAGAGTTTAAGTGATGCAATTGTTCGTGAAGAGTTATGGTCAAAAGATACGAAAATAACTCTTGAATCAAGGGTTGTTTCTATTCGTTAAATGAAAGTGACCGTTCAGAAAAATAGCCATTATGAATATTCAGTCGATTGAGGAAAAGATTTCAGTCTTGTGAATATTCAAAAATTTCGAAATTTAAATTTTAATATTGAAAAAACACATAGTCAGTCGACCGAATAGGGTGGTTCAGTCGACTGAACCTTCAAGGGCACTGTGCACATGCACAGGTATTCAGTCGACTGAAACTCCTCATTCAGTCAACTGAATTTTGAGTTTTCTGCCATAATAAAGTATTTGTGAAAACTTTTTGACAATGGAATTTGAAAGTAACGAATTCCTTTGTGTGTATATGATTTGAAAATAATTTTAAATACTTGTGTGCATGCATATACCACCTAGGAGAGATTTTAACAATGATTAATTACAAAATTAGACTATAGACAAACCATTAATAAATTTTGAAATTTCTTTCTAAATTCTTGGTCTTCAATCTGTTGTCGAGTAGAATAGTATCTTCTCCTACAAATATGGTTAGTTCACATCATATTTACTTATATAGTTGTCAAGATCAAAACATCAAAATACATGGTTCGAACAAACAGGGGTGCACGACCTGCTGGCCTGGGGTGATGGAAAAGTAGCGATAGAGGATGTGATACCATTCCTCTTGACTATAGGTTAGAGTCTGGTGATCGATGTAGGCGGGGGGAAGAATCTAGTGCAAGCTCGGCTGTGATGGCAGGAGACTGTGATTGATTCCAGAGGAGGTGCATGGATGATGAGGCTGAGGCGATTAGGTTTGCGCAGACCTAGATGTGGCAGAGCTCGATGCAATGACTAGTAATGGTGGTCAGAGCAAACTGCTAGGTGTTGGAGGCATAAGAATTTGGGCCTGTTAGTGGTGCATGACACGAAGAAGAAGTGTGGGGATGGCTGTGCTAGGTTGGAACACATCAATTCGATGAGTAAAATTCCTTTATTCACAATAATCGTCTAATTGTATGCGTATTATTGTTGATTGATACTGCTTTATTTGTTTCATAGCATAGAATGGTTGATTGGGTATATTGGCATTGTTTAGGTGAGTTATATTTTGATACCTCACCACTATGGTCTAGATCCTATTTTTATATGAATCTGTTGATGATGAGTTGTTTGTTGGTATGTATTAAACTAGATGAAATTGAATTGCATAGCTTTGATTGATTGTTGTTGTGATGAGATCATATTAGTAATTGATTGGAAGGGGATGAATAAATTGAAATAGAAGGTTTTGAAGGAATTAAAATATTTTTGGAAATAAATAGTGGATTTTTATTTAAAATTGGAAATATTATTCATTATATAAAATATTTAAGGGAATTGTTTTGAGGATTCTATGAATAGAAATTATTTGGGAATGATGAATTTAAGGATTTTATTAAATATGAGAATTTTTAAATATATATATTTGTATTCATTTATCGTTGCTTATATAAATATTTATATGATTTTTCTAAAATGGCATTCAAAATTGGTCTTTTCAAAGTGATTAATTACTTCAATTTGAATTTAATAGTCCGAAAGTTTAGGAAATAATATTTTGTAAGTAATATGCCTAGCATTTGATTATCATTATTTCTAGTAAAAAAAGGAACCTGAATTATAAAGCTTACTTAATATTATTATTTCCAATTATTTCAGAAGGATTTTTAAAATGTATAAATTGCTTTTAAAAGGGATTTAAAGGATTTGGAAATCGAGTAAAGTTTAATTTATAGTTTCCTTGTAATTGAATAAGAAATTTACAACCACTTATTTTGAAACAGAAAATGGATTTTAAGGAAGGAATGGAAATTTTATAAATTGATTTTTTTTCGAATGAAAATTTATATTTGAAATTATTTTGAAGATTTTGGGAAAATTGTATTTTAATCCCCTTTCGAATCTATAAATAATAAAATTGTGTGTTTTGATTGGTTTATATAACTATGTAAGAAGGAATTAGAATAAACGGGGTTATAGTATTGTTTGGTATGGAACTCTCGGTAATATTTCTTCGGTTATTCTTTGGGCTATCATATAGAATAATTATGCTATGATGAGTGCAACTGAGGAGCATTGAGTAAACGGGGGAGTAACATCATATGGTATGGGACGCCTGAGCTGATATTTGTTCGATTACTTTCTGTAAGTAGATATTACTCTAATTGGGTTGAGTATACAGGGTATTATATTTATGGCGATGCGCACTGAGAGTGTGTAGGCTGAGAGTCATAAAAGTGTCTATTTATTGTGTGTACTTCTATTATACATCAGGGATTAAACCATATTGGCTAAAATCCATCCTAGCGGCCTAACTGCGGAGTCGCTCCCCGAATCTATGGCACACCTGTTGATGTATATGGCTGAGAGCCACTACCCATGTGTCACATAAGGGACATTTGCGGGGTCGTAACCAACACATAGCGTAGTTCTACACTTGATGGATATTGGATCACGATGGCTGTAAAGGTAACTAAGATTGTAGAAGTAGCGTAGAGAGCGTGTGATGAAGGCTCTTAGAGCAGGCTGAGAGCTGCCAACCTTCCGTTTGGTTATAATTGATGAGATAGCATGAGATGCTATAGACACCTACTTATTCACTTATATGAGATCATTGTGTTTATGGATGAGAGTCGATATAATCATTTGTAGAAATCGATGTCGAAATTGATATTTATGATGCTGAGAGCATATATGACCAAGAGTTCTGATGATTGTCCACGATACTGAGAGTCGAGTGGATTAGTAGAGGTCTGAGAGACCGTATGATTATTTCATTGGGTGAGAGCCAAGCTAATTACCACTAGGTTGAAGGTCTAGATGATTATTATGTGGTTATCGATCTCTTGGATTATTTATGAGACTGAGAGTATATGCAGTTGTGTAACCCCTTACACATCGATTATATCTCTATTGAGGATAGCTAGGGATGCTAAGAGCATGAAGTTGGAACTTGTACCTATCTTTTACATGGTTATCTAAGAGATGACCCTGGCTACCATGGGTATGCATATTTGTATTTCGTGTATGTTTGATTTGGGTGATTGTTATGTGTTATATATATATTTATTGAGTGATGGGTATGCCTACATTATGATTATTTAAGAGATAATCTAAGGCACTGCTGAGAGTATGTCCTATATTGTTGATGAATTTTATACTTGATGATAGTTAGATTATGGTTTTTTCACACACTTGATTATATGCCTGTATGATGTGTTGATCGACTTTACTTAGAGATGGATAATCTTTTATATGCATGGTCTGGGATATGTTGACACTTGGGTTATACACGTGCCACTTGTGATGCACTTGTTTATACCATGCTAATGGTATTTATATCGACATCTACATTCTAGACATAGTCTGCCTATGTGTTATTTATATAATACTCGGGTCAGTCTAAGACATACATTAGAGGTTCAAGGACGAAGAGACCAGATTATGATTGTGGGCGTAGACAGAGATAAGACTATTTGTTTATTAGTGTAGCATTATCTATTTTGTAGCCTCATGTATATTGATGATGTTAAGATGTATGTATTAAATTTATATATTGTATATTTTTGAGATGGTGGAAGTTTGACCTATTTTATATCCCACTTGGACTCGTGTATATTTATTATTATTTGTTATCGCTGCATGGATGACTCTGTGTTCTCTATGATTTATTTTATATTGTGTATTGTTCTATCAAGGAGGCACACGTGTTTATTACTTTGTAGTGAGACCGTGTACATCTATAGTAATTTTTATGTGTTTTTGAGATATATACTAGTGTTAGTTCAAGGAAATATTCACGTGTGTACGCCATACAGTCTCATTCTCCATATTATCTAATAGTATTACCCAGTATTCTTAGATAGTATGGGTATAGAGGTGGGTTGTTACAATTTCCATTGAACTACTATACATTGGAGAAAACAAAGTGGTTACCACCGCTTCATGGCAGCTACCGATATAGATGAGCATCCTCATCTCTCTCCAACTATCACATTTAGTGAAATTCATGGCGAATCCCTAATAGTCACAGCGGAAATACTAGCATTTAAGTCATAATTAAAAGCCTTGAGGGTTTATAGTGCCGTATCATACCCAACCCCGATCCGCGTGCCTTAGATCCCTTGATGACATGATACCGAAGTAGTACCTAATGTTGAAACCTCATAGAAATCACACTAAGACCAACCACCTAGTCATCTCCTATACATGTCATCTGAGTAACTCGACTCATGACTCACTATCGATCGCACTTCCAATCACTTGCCGACCACCATACATCATAATGCATGCCATAAAAGCCTCAACTCGTGCCTTGCATGCTCTTATGTCGAAGAACTCCAAAACATCGCTTCATAGTCATACCAAACCCCACGATCCTCGCTTGAATCT
Source organism: Allium fistulosum (assembly GCA_030737815.1). Taxonomy (NCBI): domain Eukaryota; kingdom Viridiplantae; phylum Streptophyta; class Magnoliopsida; order Asparagales; family Amaryllidaceae; genus Allium; species Allium fistulosum. Next base: position 978,301,429 of record CM060902.1, read on the forward strand.
CAAAGTCCTGCCCAAACACCAAAAATCTCGAAATTGCCCCAGATCCTCAAACACGTTGTCGGTTAGTCGACTGATTCGTATGGGTCACTGGACCGACCCATTATAGCTAAATTTGGTTGCTGCCAAACAGTCGATGGGTTCATTTCTACAAGTCGACTGACCGCTTTGATGAACAGTTGACTATTGTATGCCAAAATTGGCCTATCTCCTTTCACCCGCTAAACTCTATACATTCTACTTCGAACGGCCACTGATGACTCATAGCTAGTTGATCGAATTTCCACCATTTAAACTCCACTCGATTATTTTCCCGACTTTCCTTGCCTCAACATCCTCCTCCATGGCTTTGCCACCTTCCTTCCACCATCTACTCTAGCGCTTGAGTTCATACCACCAACAATCCACCATGGAATGAATACCACTTGAAGCAATTCAACGAATTATCCCGAAACGAAATGCTTTACAAACCATACGAGTGTAAAATGCTCAACCATTCATATGATACATAAACCAACAACAATCATTCCAAAACAATACTGACATGCAATGCTATCATTCATTTATTTCATTCAAATTTACTTCTTTAACTATTTTCAATGGTTTAAGTCCATCATCTTAATTTCAGCATTCATTCAATCTACTCAACATACTTTCAATCAAACACCCAAATAAGTGGTAAAGCACTCATTGCTAAGCCTTAACCAAACATATCTATTAACAAGCATAACAACATAAGGGAAATCATATTAGTAGAGAATCGTTCCCACTCATCCATGCTAGTATAAATCCCCCAAAATTGCTTGAATCAACGGATGAAAATTTTATTTCAGAAATTTTCAATTTCACTCTTTACTTCTAGGAAATTCTGGCTTATGGGTATTATATAGGCTACTCCCACTTGAATTTAGAGTATTTTGTGAGATTTTAAAGAAAGAATGGAGAAGTTACGAAGATTGGAAGATGAGCCAGGGCTTGGATGGAAAGCGGAGGACGAGGGAGGCAAATGAAAGTAATGAGAAAAGTGAGAAGCAAATTTAAAAATTTTGCTCTCTTAAAGGCATTTCCCTAACTTATTTACAAGTTTGCCACCATCTATCATTTTGTCTCTTTTCTTCCATTCTCTGATTCTTCCAAATTTTATATGTTTCTCAAACAACATTCCAAACATAGTGGAATTAATTTTGGGTCTTAATCCCATCATCTTCAAAAATTTACCTTTTATGCCCAAAGATCATTTTTATCCTATTTAACCTCGTATTAACTAACTAAAACGATTTAAATCGATTCATTACTTGTCTTTGAAAATCTGGATCATGATAGAACAAGTCAATATTGAGTGAGTTGTAGAGTGCAAGCAGGAGGTTCAACATTGCAAGTTTATCAATATAGTTGTATTAGACTAAATCTCATATTTGGATCAGATGCATATTATAGTTGGGGGGAAGATGTTAAAAGGGTGAGTTAATGGAGGCTACATAGGTTTATGTGGCCGAACCACTTTTGAGGTTTGACCATATACTATGTGATCGAACCATTATTCCATAACTTTTTGATGTCGCTCCACTTCCATATTCGATATCTCTTCGACTCTCTTAGCATAACTTTCTCATGATGGTGATGTGCTGTGTATCGAGCTTTCATATTGGTTAAAGAAGCGCTACTGTGAATAATCATACCGAGATGTGTTTGCCCAAGGCTTGCTAAATGTCAGATGCTTGTCGATATTCCATTTGTAGTGCTTGAGGATCCACCGTATAAAATTGGAAGCTTGTATCTGGCTAAGATGAGGCAACTATTGGTTTCTTGAGTTATACTTTAGTTAGATTGCATTATCAAATTTGTGAGAGCGATTGAATTATTTGTCTTTAGTAGTGACTATGAATGGGTTTAGTATTGTTTGAGAAGATGATGCTGCAGTGATATCTATTGCTATTGGATGAAGATCAATAAGATGCTGATGGTTGAGAATTTTTTTAGATTGAATTTTGGTTGGGAGGGTGTTTGTACTAAAGATAAAGAAGTTTGGCCTGCTAAGGGTGACTAGCCCAATTTTCTCCTTCTCACATCTACCTCTTTTCACTCTTACCAATATTTTAAAAAATACTTCTCTCACCCTTGTGCACTCAACTTTCATTTTCTTAATTTTTATATGCAAAAAACAGTGGTTCTTTTATCTTCTATAGAAATATAACCGCAAAAGCAATCGAGAAAAAATCCCATCAACTCCAACCTTTTTCCTACAAGTTTACACCAATTCAAAATTTGATTTTATAAATCATATTTAATTTGATAATTTTTGAAGCTTAATATTCTAGGATATTTGATGATTTCATTTGAAATTTCTTTCCAATCCATAAAAAATGAAGATAGCAAGAATAACCCACAAAAAAAAGCAATTACTCAAGTTGATAAATAACTTCAATATGATTCTCTCTAAAGTTTCTAGAAATTTAAATCTTTTGCATTAACAACAATGTTGGGTATTTTAAGTTGTTATTTTTATTCTTTAAGTATCTCTTTAAATGTCATTAGGGGATGTCTTGGTGGACGTATACAGTAGCGCCTTTGTTAAAGCATTATGATCTAGTATTTCTTATGCTCTATGTTATTAAGATTGATTGATGTATGAATATTGCGAAGGAAAAAATTCTTCTTAAAGTTTTGTTATCCGATCTATAAATGTAAGGAGGAGAATATCGATGTTCATATCCTTCAAATCCTAGAAAATTCCAATAGAAAAGTTGAACAAATCATTTGTTCGATATTTGGAATGGTTGCATAAATCAATTGCACTTTGTAAAGTTCTATTCAGTTGTTGTATTGTACCTATTGAAAACATATATGTCTTGCAACCTGTACTTAAGAGATATGTTTCTTTTACCTCGAATCTCTCAAGCGGATAGAATTTTTTTTACTTGACAAACCTTGTTTGTAACAAACTTTATATCCAACATCTCAAACTTCACTTGTATTGAACTATATTAGAGGTTGGCTGAAATATTTTACACATATCATACAAAATGTTTTATTATTCTCATTTTTTGACATTATCTGTAACACATCCAATAAAAATATTAAACACAAATTTTTTGTTATCATCAAATATAATCATCGTTTGTCATATGCTACAATTTCCTCCTTTAGATAACAAGTTGTAAATTTAAGATTTGAACAAAATAATATAGCATGAATTTGTTCCTAGCATAATGTCTCAATATATTACATGCTAACCCATTTATCTGCTCCCCTTAAATATGTGGCTTATATATTTAGAAATAAAATATTCGATTGACAATATTTTCAAATATAATTGAAGAAATTTAGTACCACCAAATCTTAGCCTCTCTACCTTTGTATTTTCATAAAAAGTATAGAATAACAATCACCATAGTTAAAAAATGAATAAGGTAATATGAAACATGAGTAATATATTAATATTAAATACCTGATTAGAAACCAAACATAAATTATAGAAAGCATATTGATCATAAAACATCCTATGAATAGAAAAAGGGTGTCAATAAAACAAAATAATTTTATGCAATGAGGTTCGAAAGATAATAAACTTAACCATATCTAACTGTTAAGCATCTAAGTGAAGCATTTATGTGAATATTTTTGCTCTTAACTCATTATAAACGAGATCAAGATACTTACACTCATGCATTGTTGTAAGGTCTCTTAGATGAGGGATAAACATTGCTTGTCAAGTTAAACTACACCGATACTAAATAATTCTCAACACAGGTCAGATAATCATGGGTAATATTCTACGCCTATATCGTATCCTTTTTTAGTGCATAGCCTTATTCATGCATAACTGATTATTCTACACTTAGCTTAAATTCTGCATCCTATATTAACTCATTATTCCATCATTTAATTAACTCTATTAAATTAATATCATCGATGTGATAAAATGTATAAAATATGGGTCTTTACACACACTATCTTGACCAAATGAGCTTTAGTATTGCTCGTTGGCTATCTTTATGTTGGCTATTTTATGTTTGTTTATGAGAATGATGATATGTTCGCTACCTTATGTATGTTTATGTATATCTATATTTTTTTATGCTCACTACCTTATGTATGTTCATGGGAATGATAATTTTGTTCGCTATCTTATGTTTGTTTTATAACAAGGATATAAATAACCATAGACAATCCATAATTGGCAATTTCTTGCATATAAACAAAGATAATTTATAAAGTTAAACACATATAAACTACTAAAATCTAAGAATATAGATTACTATAGGTATAGGTGATTGAAATAAACATAAAAACCTATGATGTAACCAAACTAGTTAGCAGATGACGGGTCGTGATCTCCTGCATTTTTTAAGTAGAAATTATTGTCGCATTGATGGTGGTTTAGTAAGGACCATACTGAAAAGCGCAACTTCCTAGGATTCCATGTTAATCTCCAAGGCTTCCTCTAACCCTTTCTTCTCTATAGAATCAAGTTGACTCCTATTCGTGACTTCTCTTCGTTCTCTCCCCGTCAACTTCAATTCTTTTTATTCCATCATCGCTTAATTTGTTTCTCTATCTCAATATATCTATCATGAGATGAGAGTCAAATGGAACACCATCATCATTCAAATACATTTCTATGGTGAGTTGATGATGTGATTTAATAAATTATTTAATCATGAAGTTTAAATAAAAATATAACACGAAATTAATTAAGTGAGGGCATTTCTAACTGCTTCAGCCCTGAAAATTTAAGTGGTTGGATTATCAAGGCTGAATGCCCCATTTTGCCCAACTATGGCACACACATTTTTTGGATGCCCAAAATATGGTCCTATTTTTTGGGAGCCAAAAGTTGGGCGCCTAATTTTTATGGCGCCTAGTTTTGGGCGCTAAAAAATAGGTGCCCAGGGTGGCTCATCTACATATAGACGAGCCACCCTACATTACTCACAATTCCATAAAAAAATATGTTTTAAGAATAAAACATCAAAATGCTGCCTTATGCTACCAAAATCACTAGGAGGATCATTAGAAACTATGCCGCGTCAGATCAAGGTCCAGTACATGTTACACCAACCGTAGAGAGATAATTTACGACCTTCGACCATTTAAGGATATCACTGAGAACTGCATTCATAGGTAGACTATTGCTTTTGAAACTATGAAGGTATATTGGTATAACTTTCTATAACACATTACAATTCAAGTAGGGATAAAATAGTAATATGTATAATATTTTAAAATACAGGATCTGTATATCCATCATCACTGTAATTGGGCTAAGGCCATAATCCATATTTACGACTTTCTGCCTACACATATTATAACTAGAATATAGACTAGTCCTTTTGGGGCCTTTTCAATGATTAGGCTAGTACGTTTTTTGATTGAACTCTTATTAAGGCTTTAGCCGAGAGGTGGTGCCTTACAACCCATACATGTCATTTTTCGAACTTCGAGATGGGGATCACTCCTCTATATTTTTACAGAATCACCACTATGAGGATTGGTGTTCTGGGATGTACCTTTTTCCTATTTGATTGTGTGCAGGAGACGCCCAAGTTCTACACCTTTTTTTATCGAGGATTGATCCCGACCGCATCGAGAGTAGTGATCTTCGACTTACTTATATACAAGCCGACATCACATGGTCCTTTAGATTAGACATGGCCAATGCAGTTGTTGATGCTTTTCTTTTACATCCATTTAGTTCGACCTTCTTCTCGAACTAGAAGAGCATGGTTCGTTTGGGTTATTTTATTGAGATAACCACCCTAAAGCATTTGCATATAGTGGATTAGGGAATTGTGATACTTTCATGTTTCCACACTACTTTGGATCTCTATTCTCTTTCTCGAGTTGAGCAGATGTTCGGGTTTTGGTATATCCTTTCACTGTGGTACTATGAGTACATGATGAATATGCATCCAAATAACAGCGAGTTAGTCTTTTGAGTAACACTTCCAAGGTTTTAAATCTCCTTCATTTCACCCGAGATATCAGCCCGAGATTTTCTCCGAAATCCGAGATTTGATAGTTTGGTCAGTTACCAGAGTATTAAATCTCCTTAATTTCAGCCGAGATATTAGCCCGAGATTTCATCTGAAATTCGAGATTTAAAACAATTTGATACTTCCCTAGGATTAGGAGATAGGAGAACATATAGTACATCCGTTGAGCCCCTTTAAGGGTAAGGCGCGACCTTTAGGAGTCCTAGCAACAGTTGGACATGCGAGTTAAGAGTAACCTTTTGAGTCCATAGGCAACCTAATGAATAACGTTGGAGGAGGTCAGTCAATTTCCTAACGATCATATATTGAGTATCTCATTTCTAAGCACCAGGTTTTGTAATATTCGACTATATTGATTCTAGTTTGGTACCAAAAAGAGAGTTGTTGGTATCAGACCACTGAGGAGATTCGTGTTCCCATGGATCCATTATCAAATGAGGACATGTTTGTGCCGTTGAGGTCTAATATATATAGGCTCTTCATGATGCTGGATGGTTAAATAGTCCGACCTTCCTCTTAGCTACTGGTGACTATGACGTGTACTAGGCCAGAGTTGCTCTCTATCATCACTTAGTGCATGATTGTATGCAAAGGGTGAACTCTGATCATATGGGTCCTCAATTATTTGTTTGTAGAGTGCAAATTCCTCTGTTGGGTTTTGATCCTATGCCATCACAGTTCTATCATCCTCCTATGCAGCCGGAGATTGATTATTAATTTAGAGCATATGACGTCATATGTATGATGCTTGATCTTCCACTAGAGCATCCATCAGATGATGATATTGTTGGTGTTCCTTAAGCCGGATTATACCCCTGGTATGAAGTATGTTCTGACAATTACGTTATTTACTATTATAGTATGTACATTATCTAACATTTAAATAATTCATAATTACAATATGTAGATAGATTAGATGAACCTAGATGAGGGTACACTGTGTATCGGTGCATGACACTCCATTATAGTAAGGAGGCACATGACATGTACCGCAACCATGCATAGCTTCTGGAGTCATAGATTGAAGATTTGCCAGCTCAGTTGGTGGTTTTTTAGGTGCATGGAGACAATGGTGATGGCGATGGTGATGGATACAACGACAATGACAATGGCATGATGACACACCCAAATTATGATGTACATTCTGTATTGAGCAGTAAAAGTAACTGTGCTTACTGTGTTATATTCATTAGTTGTAGTGACAGTACTTACTATATTGATTGTACTGTGTCCATTAGTTGTGGTCACTATACTTGCTATGTTGACCGTATTGTATTCATTAATTACAGTGATTGCACTTACGGTATTGATTGTACTATATTCATTAGCTATAGCGACTGTACTTACTTTGTTGACTTTTCTATATTTATTAGTTATAGTCACAGTACTTACTGTATTATACAATGTGATGTACTATAAATGAGATGTGCAGGAACCAAGCCATTTGGAAGCGGGTGAAATAGGTAGATTTTTTTTTCTATTTTGGATCTATTGGGTCTGTGAAGTCTAATTATTAGATCAATTTTTAAATAAAATCTTTATTTTATTTAACTTTGTTTAAAAATGGTTTATTTTAGGCTTTAGTTTATAAGCGATCAAATTCACTTGTTTGCGTAAAGTGCATGTACTATAGATAAGAAGTGTACATAGTTGATGTGACCATATGTAGGTGTAGGGATTTACACGACACCAAACTCATTTCCTTTAATATACGTCTTTGTTGTCCAAAGTTTTTATTTAAAATTATACATACACACACATATATATAATTATATATATCTATATATAATGGATAAATAGATATATATATATGAATGTATATATATGTGTTTTGAGATTAAATTTGACCATTTTGTTTTGAAATCGATAGTTAACAGTACTAATTTATATTTAATTAAAGAATAGGTAAAGGTTAGATTCCACAGTTTCACACTAAAGTCCAGTTTATAAATTTCAGTTAAATTAACGTATGCATATATGTTTCTATATATACATACATTCATACATACATATATATATATAAAATTACAAGTAATGTTTTAAATTTAGAAACAAATCATGTATGAAAATAATAATTTATTCCATATGTATATTAGAGTTAACAATTTAAATCAAACTTTTAACTTCGAAAGGAAATAAAGGGTTTAAGATTTTACACAAAAACTTCGAATATGAAAAGAAAAGAAAAGATTCAAGATTTTACAAAAAAGTCTATTCATGAATTCTAGATTAAGAAAAAATATCTATTCTTATATATACAATATTCAAAACATCAACCATATTACTTAACAAATCAATATTCAAGGCTAGTTTAAACAATTAACACATATAGTTTATTATATTTGTGTATGCAAGTGTTATAGAATTATAAGATGGTTTTCTAATAAAAAATTGTTTTTATATTAACAAAAGTTTCCAAAACAAAATGAAATGAAAATCGTATAACCTAGGCACATGTCAATACATGGTAAAAGCATTCATGTCTAAATTATATAGAGAATGACAATAAATAATCAAATGACACAGAGGATCTAAATTATATCAATCATGATGAACATATAATAAACGGAGATATAGAACAAAAGTGGCTCTGAATAATATTAGGCATAATAAATATATTATCAATTGAGATGGACAAAAGAAATTTGAGTTATATATTGCAGGATGAACAATCAAGTAAATGAGATGAGTAATATAGAGTCCGAAGGCACATTAATAAGAGGAACACATAATAAATTAGATCAGAATAGTAACTTAGGATGTAGCAAAAAGTTGCACCTTGAATGATGTATTGATGCTCCTAGATTCAGTTGAATCGATCTCTGGATAGTCTAGGAATCAAGAAACAACCATCACCTTTTGTTTTTGATTTTAATTTTAGAATTTTTTAGCCATGGAGTCATATGTTTTTTTCCATGATAGGATTAAGAGAGGAGAGTAGAAAAAAATGAATTTTTTTTGCCAAAAAGAATAATAATGAAAAAAATGAAAGGAGATATTATTTTAAGGGAAACATTAAAACCTTCCAATTTCTACCTATAAAATCTTCCATATTTAATTGATTTTTAAATATCATCAAATCCTTTCCCCTTCCTATATTTTTGGAAGAAAAAATGGCAAAAATCATTTCAGGAATGAGATTAAGGTTATATAAAAGAGCAATGGATGGAATTTATTTCCTTCCTTCAATTGCTCCTTTAGATTTTCAAGTCATATTTGAAACCTCTCCCCTATTCATAATGCATGGCCAACAACAAAAGAGGCATGTTGGTCTCAAAAGCATCCCAAAACCAGTCGACAATTAATCTATTTAAATCCAATTTGAACATTCTATCGACATCGTATATCGATACACTCGTTTATAACTTTTACATATGCATTTAATCAAATACTAAAGGCATTCAAAAATTAAAATAAAATTTAATAATTAATATTTCATAAATATTAATGAATTTAATTAATTTACAATGATTATAAATTAATTAAATCATGTGATTATTTAGAGTATTCATCATTACGGTTGTGTGATTCAAAGGTGTAAACTCAGTCAGCAATTAATATCGAACAATTTGAATATTACACGGTACCTTAGCTAGTGGTGTGACATTGAATGAATTTATCGCTTACACGTCTTTTCAGTAAAATCCAATTTTACTTATTATAAGCAGAACCTGGTAGTAACGATTATTTACACTAGTTCTCTTCGTCAATACTATATCACATTAGAACTTATGGAATTTGATTTTAGCCAAACTTCCAACATCATCCATATTCAACTCGATTAGTCCAAACACAAAATCCTTGGTTTAATAATTACAATTAGTATTAACCGTACTACTTTGGCCAGGGACTTTGAGTGTACTACAGTTGACCGTGATACTAACCTCATATGACCGAGGAGACGAATCCTCTATTAAATAGTATTTCACTTCATCGCTTCAACTCAAACACAACTATACTCATTCAATGAATGACATTCCATAATTTAACTATTATCAAAGTAGAGTGTCCACATTTAATTTCAACGGTATTTCAAGTTGAGAGAACTGTGTAATATCGTCACTTCGAGATTCTCTGTTTAACCTTAGTTATATTAACCAACAAAAAACTCTCGATTGAGTCATTTGATAATTACCTAATAACTGTCAGTATGTAACCCCTTGGTGCCCCCATCAGTCATGAGTAATACACCACCCAACATTTTGAGAGTATTACGTACTCTAGTCTCAATGGATATATCGATATTCCATCTCAAAACATCTTGATAAGGAAGATTTAAAATAATATGTTATTTTTAATGTGATAAATTTCTCATGACTACAACACATTGTAATTACTATCACATAATGTATCATTTAAGGAATTTCTATATAGTATACTTTAAAGTAATTACTAAATTAATTATATTGTTTGGACCAAATATGGCACAAACTCCCAATCAAGTAGAAAATGTTAAAATAAAGAGATTGAAAGGAAGAAAGAGCACTCAATTTTTACTGTGGTTTAGCAAATTCCCCTCCCAATGTCCACTTAATAGTTTTCTATTGATTATCCTTTTCTCTTACAAAGTTGTTCTTACAACTTAGTCTTAAATAACTCGAGTATGAGTCAACCTAACTCATATTGGTTTCGAGGAGAGAAGAAGAGAAGAGTTCAGATCCCATTTCAAACGCACCTCCCCCTCTATTCATAGATAAAATCTGTCGCCTATTTTTTTTTGGAAAATGATCAATTATGTTCTCCACTTTGATCCCGAAATTTCAACAAAATATCATGGAAAAACTATGAACTTAGATAACTCGGTACCAAGTTGTGATTACTCGGAACCGAGTTATATAATCTTGTTTGATTTTGCTTTATTCATTATTTTTCTTCCATCTTTGATTTAGCTTTTTAACTCATCACATACCATAGATAACTCGAGGCTGATTTATCACAACTCGGTATCGGGTTATTTTACCTAGTCAAATTCTATTTCATGATGTTTTCTCGATCTCTAGATTCATTCCTTTATCATTCTTTGGTCTAGTCCATCCATTTGAGTCTGTTTTGAGACTGCGTAAAATTTTCCAGTAACATTTGCCCCATCAAAGTACGTCTTGTGAATATAAGGCGTGCTTCGCTCAAGAATAGCCATTGATAGTGGAAAATTGTCATCAGTTACGCTCTCTGGCTATTCATTGGTTCGAATTATGGAAATTAATCTGGCTCCTTCGAATTCACCTAAAAATCAAAGGTCGTTCTGCACCTATCATAGCGAAGGACTCAAGTCCTTTCCTAAGTGTTAGTCATAAGCAAAATCATTCCATGTTCACTCGAGATTAAATAATAATATATCAGTATCAATATCGTATTGTAAACTATTAGGATTTAACTATGATAGATAAATCACATATCAGGTAATCATGAATCATTAGTCATAGAAGTGAATTTCCACCGACTTGAGCATTACTTGTGAATTGTCTAGTACTACCTAGTATCCATTATAGGTAAGTCCAATTGAATCGAGGAAGTGATATAATCTAGTAATCATTATCAAATCGTTTTGAAATTAAGAGGAATTCAAATCCCAAAGTTTAATTTCTATTCTCTTCGAATCACTTAATCGGTATATAGATTGAGCCTAATCCACTCGCTCTCCAGTAAGGGGACCCAATATACAAGCATGTCCATTTGCTCACTCTTCGGTGGGGATATCCTGTACATGTCCATCTGTTCGCTCCTTACAAGGGAACTTGCACTTCATGGTTGGTTGCTCCATCTTGCGAGTTAGGGGAACCATATCCTATCAGTTTATACATCGGTGTAAGGAATAACCAAGTTCTATTGGTATCTCATAATAATATCAATATTAGTTATCATGTTTGAATGATTTTCAAATCCAAATATCAATCAATCATTTATCCATGAAGTTCAAATCAACACATCAGGCAAATTTCAAAAGGTATAGTCTAATCAAGGAATACCTTCCTTAACCCAGATCATGCTTATGGGAGCGTACTGGATCCTATGCACTATTAAGTGGCCTGGTAGTAATCCTTCATATCTTATTCAAAGAAAGCAAAGTATGAAAATTAAACCCGACTTCAATGCATCCTGATCATGGGATAATCATCATGGGATAATCATTCTCGACCCAAATCCCTGGCTGCATCCAGATATATCCGCCATAGATGGTGGTCGATCATGAGACACCACTGCAGTTTGTGCTCTGGTAATATGATTTTTGATGTATTGTTGTAGCAATTACTCTAAACCCATTCTTTGATCAGATTTCACATATACATGCATTCATTCGTCTCATGCCCACCCAACTCATATGTTACGCAAAACTTTCCAAACATCCTCTCCTAATTCGTGGGCTCTATTTTAACTAGCTTTTTGTAAGGAATCTATAATGATATCTAAGTAGATCCTCATTAGGGTCTCAGTTAAATCTGTATAGGAAGAAAACTTTGGCTTTCTTCTTTGTCGATTCCATCCTCCGAAGCCATCATTAGTTTTTAGCTTTCCCTTATCCTTCCTATATCCTATCTTGGATGGTCCTCCATCAACCATAGTGTTTATGTAACATCCCTATATTTTACAAATATTCTTAAATTGATTTTTTCCAGATTCAAAAGCTTTATTTATGAAAAAGAATAAATTTTGTTATTTTAAATATAAACTTTGACATTGATGTGGATTAGATTTCCAAATATGACTAAATTTAATATTTCCTGAAAATGTGAATTTTGGTCAATAGTCAAACTTTGACTTTTAAGTTTAAATTTTAAATAGTTTGAAATTATAAATTTTATCTTTTATTATGAAAATAGATTTAATAAATTGAACACTACTTTTCGTTTCGTTGAAAACGGAGTTAAAATGTAAAAGTTATGTACATTTCAATTTTTAGTATAATTTGTTTTATTGTGCATTTTTGCCTATTTTAAATTTTATAAATTTTATTTTCTTTGTCATATTTTATTTTAATATGTGTTAATATGTTATTTTATGTATATTTTTGTCTTTTATTATTTTTAAAGTGAAGTAGACATTTTTCTAGAGTCGATGGTAATTTATGTGAAATTTTCATGTCCTGTCTGCTATTTTTAAACAATTTCTTCAATTCTTTTGCTATTTTCTCTGAATTTAATTATTTATTTCACTTTGAAAATGTTTTAAAAGTCATTTTTATTTCAAATTTTGTTTTAGAATATTTTTAAATTAAAGTTAATAATTTTCCAAAGTCAATGGTGATTTATCTGTAATTTCTGGACACTGTTTTGTATTTTATGCAATTTCTTTTATTATTTTTTCTAATTTCTTTAAATTTTATTATTTATTTTCTTATATCTTTACTTAGTTTCGGTTTGTATAGTATTTTTCTGAAATATTTTGTTTATATAAAGATTTATAAGGAAAGAAATGTGAAGGGTTGTGTAACGCTTTGAAACGGAAGCCCTTTTATTTACCAAATCCTTTAATTCCTTTAACTCCTCAAAATTAATTGCCTAGCCATGTAAAACCCTAGTGTAGCTGTCATCTCATTTGGCATACACGTGAAAAAATATCCCATCTTCAATTGTTTCTCACGGCTAGAGAAAATTAGGTAATGGCCTCCATCTCTTTCTTCCTACTTTTCTTCTTTTTCTATGCTATTTTGCTTGCCTTCTTCCCTGATTGAGATCGGCCTCTACCCCTATTCCTCTTCCACCACCTCCTTCCATCTCTTCCCGACCACCACCAGCCCCCACTCCACTAGATCTGACCATAGCCGAACCATTTTGATGGTAAAACCCCCCAAATTTCAACCTAGATGCCTAAATACCATGTTTATTGACCTCTACATGCTCACCCACCTCAACCACCACCCAAACCACCACCATAGCCACCACCACCTTCCTGACCAGACCACAACACACCCCTCCCCACCTCTGTCCAGATTTGAACTTGAATGGCCAAGCCCAAACTCCTATGGCCGAGCCCTTTTGTTGACCAAAAACCACGCTAGTGTGCCTAAAACTCTTCACATACCTATGTTATAACTTCCCCATCATCTCCAGCTTGTAGCCGTGTATCCCTTGGTCCAAACCAGACCCAAAACCATTGCCTTAGACCTGTAGTTTCCCTCATGGCTGAGCCTAGTAAAGGTTGAAAGCAAGTGCAAGCATTTCTATTTGATTCCGTGCAGTCATTTCTAACATTGTTCTATTAAAATTTGGGTTGAAAACTTATATTGTTTGGATTGTTTTGTCTTATGTATTCTGAGGAGTTAACCTTGTCTCTCTCATACTCATCATCATCATGGCTGAGAAATGAACCCCTTGTTCGAGCTTTTGAATGGTTAAAGCATGGTCAAGTAATCTATTCCGTTGTTGCTTCTTATCTGCATTGTTTCAACATTGTTTTGCGTTGAATATTTATGTGTATATTGTCTTGTTTTGTTTGAATGTTTTCAAGGAGATTTATCTTTCGCTCTCTCAATATCCAATCTTATTCGTGCTTTCGTGCCTTCGAAGATCTCAGTTTGTGCATTTGATAGCAATCTCCAGCACAAAGAGGTGAGTTATTCTCACCAGACAATATGTACCTATATAACTAGTAAATTGACACCCTGCGAATCTGTAGAAATATATTATCATGTTATATATGCTTATATTATTATCATATGATGTTCACACCTGTTATTACACCTGTTATATCATATGTTACTGTTATTTAATGATATTCTGTTATTTATACCTGTTATCACCATTGCAAGTTCCCTGTAGATTAGAATCACTATAGGTTGAAATGATACATACCCGAACGGACTTTAGAATAGGGAAAAATCGTTATGGGCTGAAATGATAGGCCTGAACGATTTTTATTTAAATTATTTTAACTTGGGATTGCGGGTTTGAAATGATAGAACCCGGATTTTTCTTTTTTTTAACTGCGGATTGAAATGATACATATCCGTATCATATGACCTAGGTTAGAAAATTATATACAGGCCCGTGGTTATTTTATAAAGTGTTTTGGATATTTTTAAGTATTTTAAAAAAATTATAAATTTATGAAATTTGATTTAAATAGATTTTGAAAAGTTTTAAATTAAAGAAATTATGATTTTTTTTCCATGTGTTAAAAATGTAATTAATGAATGGTTTAACTAGATTTTTGAAATATAACTTAAGTTGGAAATTTGGAATTTTGGTTAAAAATGATATTTAAGTTATATAAATAAAATGGATATTAAATTTTATTTTGAAATGGTAAATATGATAATTTGATTAAATTTGAATTTAAGTGATTTATTAAAGTATTATTGATTTTTCTATGAATTTAAGTGGTTAAATAAGTGAATGTTTAAAAGTGATCTTTTAAAATATAACTTGACTAGGAAATGTGAAATTTGGTTTTAATTGAAGGGTTAAGTTAATTAAATAAAATTGGAAATTTAGTTAAATTTGTGAAATGGTAATTTAAATTTGAAGTGTTAAGTTATTTGTTGAAATGTGAAGAATTGGAAACTTTTACACTTAAATTTATTAAGTAAATTGTTGAAAATTGGATTTTATTATAAGAAATTTATTATGAAAAGATATATGTTAAACGATATGTAAATGAACATTTTAAATGTTAAAATATGATTTTTAAAATGTTTATGTGTTTTAAATTAAAGTTATTTAATTGCTGGAAATACACTAACACCTGAAATTAACTTTTAATAGCATTCAGAAATGCTATAGATTCTGTTTTGAACTAAAATTGTGTAAAAAGAGCTATTACAGCATTTTTGAAATGCTGTAGTTGCTGTAATTGAACTTATAGGCTAATATTGAACTCAGGTCTATTATAGCATTCTCTGGAAATGCTATAATGGTCTGCAGTCTTTGCTGAAACCAAATTTAACCCTTGTTTTGAAATCTGAACTACCGCAGCACTTCTGAAATGCTGTCTTTTCTGTTTTGAACTATAATTCAACTAAAACTGAGTTTTAACAGCAGTTTTAAGTGCTGTCTTTACTGAATTAAAAATGTTTTCAAATATAACCTATAGCAGTTGTTTTTAAATGCTGTGAAATGCTGAAATTTTAATAATTAGGGTTTTTGACTTAGTAAACGAACTCAGAATGGTTTGAAACTTTGGAAATTGAATACTTGATTTGAAAATATAATAATTACACTTTTAAAAGGTTTAAATGAATTATTTTGATTGGAATATAAACTATTTAAAGGTGATTTGAAATGATAGTAAATGAACGATATCTTTGAATTTAAAAGGTATTTAAAGTTGAATATTTGGATTTGAACTGATAGGATATTTTATTTTATTAAAATGATTTGAAATAAGGTTTTGTAAGGATATGATATTTTATTATACTAAAATGATTTGAAATGAAGTTTTGTATGGATATGATATTTTATTATATTAAAATGATTTGAAATGATATGAAAATTTAAATATATGGAAATGGTTTGGAATTGATTTAATCTTTATTTTGATAAAGATATGGTTAGAAATGATATTTTATTTTGAAGTAAAGTATTGTTTTTAAAAGTTATAACCACGGGTTATAATAACGATTGGTTGGCAAAGAGACCGGGATCGGATATGGACATACTCTCTGTCGATACCGAAAACCACTTTGACAACCGTGTACGCGGTGGAGATTCCAGAATGAAGTAGGATGGTAGCGACGTTCTTAAGGTATGTTACGTGGACCCAACTCCCGTGAGTTGGCATAAGGTGGCTAAAACAGGAGCGATCTCGGACCAGTGAGGTAGCACCTCTTCTCGGACACATTTCTTCGATATTATACTCTTACTTGTGATTGATTAGATGGCCATCCTCCGATTTGGGAGTGTTGTTCGAGGTGGAACGGTAGTGGCTGCTATGTGTATCCATCAGTCCGTGTGCGTAATTGGTATATCTACCCTGGCATTGCCTAGTTGTGCCGTGTCACCTACCATATCGAGCTTTACTACGATTATGATTTTAAGATCCGACCGCGTTAAGGTTCTCCATCCCCTTAACGCTATTTTCTATATGATTATACTTTACTTATTTAGACACTATTATAATATCGAATGTTACTACATAGTAGATAGTTTAACAGATCCTTAGAGGATGGGCGGTCCCAAGCATCTTCTAAGTTACTTGTACCTTTATTACAGTTCACTTGAGTTGGTTTACATTATATAAGTATATATTTTCCTAATTTGAGTGTTTTGTGTTTTGCTTTACGCTCGGGTCAGCCTGAGTTATTCACAGATTTGGATTTCCACTCTCTTGGAGATTTGAATCGCTGGAGATTATCTGCTTGTCATGTCCTATCTATTTCAATTCCGTTGTTCTACTCAGCTTGTACTTGGTTATTTTATTGAGACTTTTTTGTACTCTATTTCTTCTGTTGTATCTTATGTAACTCTGACATATTTAGATAGTAGCTTCATGAACTACTATTTCTTTTACTTCCGCTGCATTATTTTACTCTGTGTCTGTGATTTGTGATTATATTTATTTACTGTATATTCTGAGATTTGCCAAATTTTATTTACAACGCGATATTTTGAGCAATTCAACTCCGGCATGTGTGTCTGCCTATGCACTTATAATGGATGCGAATGGTTGAAAATATCGGGTCGTTACAGTTTACATCAGCACTCTTAGCTTCAACGCCTTCCTAGCATAGATACATCTCAGCTTGATAGTAAAATTCACAAGATCCATTGGCGAGGCCCACTCCAAAGCTATCTTAAAATCTTGTCTTATTGGCAATTCCAGAAACCATCGCCATCAGGACTATTGATGAGTTTGGTTTTCTATACTGTAGTAGTATCTATATTGAATCTGGTTAAGTAACCCCGCACGGTCTCACCTGCTCTCTGTTTCAAACTCGAAAGTGTCAATATTACATTCATTAGTCATGCTATATAGCGTAACAAACCGAACCCTAATGGGCTCGAATTTTCGATAAATCGACCAAAATCCACAAAAATATGGTTTGTTGGTCTGGTATCCTACAGATATATAAATAAATGCATATCAGAGCACTATCGATATAAACTCAAAGCGGAATAGTAAAGTATAATAAAATATATAGTTATTGGCCAAAGTTGACATTTCTGAGATCAAGTGTCTTTGTCGGTGTCGAGCATGCATAAGGAAACCTGTCTTTCCACCGTTCTCGCCTTGCACTAGTACCCGTCCCTCTAAAGACATCCTATAGGTTGTAATGACGAGGGGGTTAGAACAACATTCTGGCACCTGGTAAATTATACCCTTTATATATAACACTAGTTTATGCCGATTTCCTTTCATCACCTATTGTGTCTTTAATTTTACTTAGTCTTCTCGACTCCACATACGCGTACGAATTCACCCCATCTACCTTGGGTAGACAATAACTACAATATATATATATATATATATATATATATAAGTACCACAGTCCCCCTTTTGACTAAGATATTATCCCCACAACTCAGCACCTCGTCAGGATTCATCATCAATGCAGCATCATGTCCTCGTTATCGTGCATACCAAGAAACTCCCACGGTGCCTAATAATGACGTCGCAATAGTTAGCTGTATTATCCTTTTTGAAAGACCTCCATAAATGGTTACCTGTCCTTTCCTCTAACAAACAATCTAGCGAACAACTATGGTGGTGCATGATCTAAATGTGATCTAAACTAGTAGGAGGTGTAGCCATTTAGGCGTAACCCTTGTGTTTCAACTAACCACTCAGGACCGATGACGTTCTCGACCTATGTAAAACTCTTGCTTCCTAATATGGTACCAATCACACACTGACAAAGTATCGTGCCTTGCTCACCGTCCTATTTAGATTGCCTAATGCAATCATGGTAATACTCACTTGTTACTTTATACCTCCTAAAAGGTTGAAGCAGACTCTACTTGTCCTTTGACACTTCGACTGAGGCGAACCTTCCTACTTGGGTATCCCTCACCTATATGCGTATGTATATAACTCCATCCTACAATTGGACATGTCCTACATTAGTATAATGTGTACACAACTGTTGGTAGCCCCTTGCAGTAGGTAAACTTCTGTTATGTAACACTACTGACATCGCATTCCAACCCATTCTAATGATTATATCATTCTCATCTAATCTAATTTATTTACTAACTTTAAAAATTCACAGCCATCATTAAGGCATACTTGAAGCTCTGTGTGTGTGTGTGTATCCATACTTGTTTAATTATTATGTCTCCAATGTTCAACTGTTAGTAATATTACTTAATGTTGTCATGTGTTTACATCTTATTCCATTAATTTTAATTTTTAATGTCATTTACCGCTTTCATTAAAAGATCTAAATATCTTTTCCTATTTACTTTTCATGCCTTATTGAATTTCTATTTCTATTCCTTTTTAACCTTTACCACCCTCCCTTGTTTAATGGACTTTCTATACCCTTTTTATTTAAATTATTACTTGCCTACCTTTTTATTATTTATTATTTGATTTTTGTCTTGCCTCTATTGCATATATATTAAATTTTCAATTAAACTGTTATTATTATCACAATACAATTCTTTAATTCATCCTTGAAGATTTTTGCATTTCAATGCGCTGGAATTACTATTCCCCCAAAATAGAAGTTTAACACTGTAAATCTCTATATATTATCTAGAAAGGGAATTTGTGTCACGTTTGGAGTTACAAGGCATTATATTTATATAGTTATTGAAATAGACAGAATAAAACATGATAAATATCCCTATTTTTTACATCTCTTTCCTTTAAGCCCATTCTTTGTTATTTCAAACGATACATACTTACGAATTTAAACTTGATAATCTATAGAAATTTACATTGCAACACCCAACATTCCAATGAATTAAAATACTACTTAAATCTAAATAATTTGTTGTGATAATCTTTAAATTTACATTTTACTTGCATAGGTCATTTAATTTACAAATATGGAATTTTTCACACAATTTATCAAATTCAAAGACCACTACTACCCAATACTTTCCAGATTCAAGTACATGTAATATTAAAATTAAGTTATTAATCATAGATATGTAGGCAGGGTTTAAGATTTCATTACACGCATATAATTAAGACTAGAACTCCAAATAATTAAATTCATGCATATAAGGAAAAGATTTACAATGAAATAAATCCAATATTATATAAAAGTATATAATTTTCCCACTTACCTTTTTAGCTTTTCAAATCCCCATATCTAATCCATGTTATTCCAATTTGACTCCGCTTAATCTCCATATTTAAATAGATATACCACAAGCATACATATATCTATCAGAAACTAGATCTAAGAAGAGATTTGGATTTAATTTAGATTTTAGATTCGGATTTATAATTTACCATGGCTTTGACGATTTGATTCGATCTTATTCTTCTTCTTAATTATCCTCTGCTATCCTCCACTTGTATATACGTATATAAACTATAATTTTATTTAGAATTAAGAATTTATGGAGGAGAGAAAATGGCAGAGCATTGCCATCGCTTCAGAAAATATGAGAAGAAAAGTGAGGGGTTAGGCCCATATTTATAGGGGTTCGAATCAATGCCAGCCATTAGATTAAATTATTTAAAATTCAGGCTGTTTGGCCATGTCATAATTCTAAGCCGAAAAGAGTCGCCGGTCAACCGCTGCCCCTCAACTGGTCGACCGCTAATGGTTTACCGGTCGATAGAAGGGGTTGACCGGTTAGTATTAATTTTGTTAACTAATTATGTCATCTAATTTTGTTGATTTCTTTACTTTTAAAATCAAGTGAGATAATTTGTTTCTGCATCAACCTTACTTAAACCCTAAGCAACCATTAATGTTAACTGACGTTAATTTGTTTTATTAATTATATTTTTTTTCTTAATTACATATATAATTATTTCCGATTCAAAAACTTCAAATGTCAACAACTTTTTTACTTGAACCCTGATCGAAAAACTTTATGTATGAAAAATGATCAAAAAATCATCACAAATCCTACAGTGCAAGTTTTGTAGCCAAATTCTGACATCTGTAAAAATTCTATTTTTGGCATTATTATTCATTAATTAATTTCTTTTTGATTATTTATTGTAAAAATTATGGGGTATTACATTCCCCACCCTTAAAAGAATTTCGTCCCTGAAATTCCTGAAGGACTGAATCATGTAACATAATGCACAACCATTCTAAACTAACCATCAAATTAGTGTGCAACTAATAGTGTACAAGTGCACAGTGTATCAAAACATATATGACATATGTGAAAAATACTTCTAAATCAGCGCCTCCTATATGAATGCATTATTTTAAAATAATTTTAAAAATATGGTGCAAACAACCTATATATACCGGCAGTTCTACATGTATGCAAATTCTGAAAATCAAAACTTTTGTTTTTGCATCCAAATTTTCAAACACTTCTACAAATAGAAGTATAGTTCAATCAATTTTTCATCCAATCCCTACCATCCAAATCTTAGCACATTAATGCTAAAATCCAAATTTTGGAAAATTCAGTTTTCTAAACCTATATCCTTTATGCCGGGAAAAAAAGGTTTAGATAGAGAATTCCATATTTTCATCCTTCTATCGTGTACCCTTCTTCCACTGTACCTTGGAACTTTCTCTTATGCCTAGATATCGTTTTCCAACTTTTCCAAGTACAGTTTGCGTAGGCACATTTTTTTACAATTTTTAAAATTTCAAAACAGAATTATTTTAAAACCAATTTTGTTCAATTATCAACAAGGTATGGAGAATTATATTCCATAGCTAATTTTTCACTTGTCACCAACATATTTTATTTTCTTGTCACTTCGGCTGCACAGTATTCATAATTGCTAACCCGTCAAGTTCTTCCTTGTGCCAAGCATGTGGCATTTCAAAAATCAAAAATTTTCCCTTTTCTGTTCAAAATCATTTTCAATTAAAATTTTAAAAATAAAATTTTGCCTTTTTTTAAAAAAAACAATTTTCAAAATTTTTTTATATTTAAAATCAAAAAGTTTTGAACAATTTTTTTAAAAGCATATGTTTTTTCAAAAAAACCGATCTAGCCACATACTATGCAGTCTGGATTTAGTTAAGGGTTTAACGTCCATGACCGACTTTATCCTGTTACACGCTAAATTTTCAATTTTTTTAAAAACTTTTCTTTTATTTTAAAATAACAATTAGCACATAAGTTTATTTATAAATTTTAGCTTTTAAGGCATAGGGATAGTGATCCATGGTTTCGCAACAACCTTTCCCTGTCCTTCACTTGCCAAAATTTATCTCAAAAAATTCTCTACTTTTTAGGACTTAAATCTAATTTTCTTTTAATTTAGTAGCTGATTAAATAAATTTTTCTAATTTATTTTATAACTTCCAGTCTTCTCCTATTTTCTTTTCTTTTGCATTAGTTAAGTGTCTACATGAAATATTCTTATTTATTATGCTTTCCAACATATAGCGGTCTATCCAGAAAATCAACACAGAGATAAAAAGGAACTTTTCTCACAAAATATCATATGTGTTTTTATACAAACAGAGACAACTAATGTTTACAACCTAACCAACCTATAAAAAACAATTGCTGGAAGCCGCTCTTCAACGTCTACTGACATTAATGATATTATGACCCTATCGCTTCTTACTTAAATTAAATGGACCTTTCTAACATGTCATTCTACTGTAAACCACATATCTTAACTTTTCTTTTTGGCTACTAATAAATAAGGTCCATCCATTACTTCTTTTATCACAACCAATTATATTACTATCCTTTTTTTAATTCAAATCTCTTAATAGTATTCTTAGATCTTGGTATATGCTTTCTTTATTTTTAATCTTCATGTGGGTATACTCTAATCTTGCATAAATATACTTTGATACCATTTCCCATTTCCTTATAGGTTCTACTTTATAGCCTTCACACAGTTTAATGAAACATTTCTAGGCTCAAACTAATATTCCTAATACTCAACTGGGCTGACCATTGCTAATCTACGAGCATTCATCGTTATATTCATAGCCTTAACTTTTAACCTATTTCACTTAGACAATCTTCCCTATCTACTCTATATTAAAATTTTGGTTTGGTTTTCGCCACTTTTTCCAAAATTAAACAATTCAAAATTGTAAAGTACATAATCCCAAAACTTTTATCTTTAAAAATATAACTTAAACACTTTTTATTAAATCCTTCAATAGCTTGGTTTCAAAAAGGAACCATAAAATCTTCTCATTTTAACCAATGTTTATTGTAGGCGTCTTAGCTTTTAAAACTATAATTTAGAAATTATTAATTAAGTTTAAAAGAAAATGTTAACAATTAAATTTAAAATGCTCCTTTCCTTTCCTTCAAAACCTTTTCACAACAATGATTTTACTTATTAAAAGTGAGATTTTTAACTCAAAATATTTATTAAGTTTTGTATTCCAAAAACTCAATTTTTATACCAAACCATTTTTCTTCAGAACTGCACTTTACAGTGTTTTAAAAACATCGTTTATAACTTTTACTAAAAACTAGACCAACAAGGACACTTCCATCCTATTATTTTTCTATCACTTATTCTACTTCCACTTTCAACCTTAGTGGAGGTTCTAATAGCATTTAAGGAGGATTTTTAAAAAGTTATGTGCAATTACTGCACATATGTCCATAAACTATCCATTTTTTCTTTTAATTTCCTATATTATTTCTAATTAGTAATATTGTTTTATATAAATTTCTTACATCGTTTCTATTTATATTTCATAATGTTACTTCTACTAAACTTCTCTTATTTATATCGCTTCTTTTTATATAACTTTCTCTCAATTTACTATCTTCTTTATTGAACCAATATAATGCGTTCGCCTACTACTTTGTTTTCGAGTTCTTGTCTCCTTTCTATTCATTTTATCCTATTTAAAACTTTTACCTCTTTCTATTGTCCACTCCTAAATTGAATTTTACCACTTAAAATTTTCATATTAGAAAAATAAACGAGCTATATACACTCTACTTATTTTTTATCAAAACAAATAACTTTTTATAAAACCCATTTACTAAAATTTTCGATTTAACTAATTTTAATTTCTACCAGAACCCTTTTATTTAAATAAAATGTAGATATTTTATTTTTTTGAAAATTTAATATTTACTCATTAAAATAGGGTATTTCCTACCTTCAAGTAATTCCTTTGAAAATATTTCAAATATATTATTTACATATTTTTCTCAAATTTTTATATTAAAATCATTTCAGCTTCTATACTAAGATCTTTCGTATAGGGTCGGACTCAGAGTGGATTTTTATTTATCCCTTCTTTAGGACTTTTCTTCTTTTCTACTTACTTTTTGACTTACCTTCCTTCAGAATATATTAAAAATCAGGCTATCATCTTAGAGTGACTACTACGTACCTTCTTTCAGGAACACATTTAATTCTTACTTTTGGATATTTGCAACTTATAGATTCTTCGCTTTCCATTTATCTAGACCTAGTGTACATCATCAATCGCCAATTCTATGAGGATCTACAACCATTGGGCAATCAAGGCCCAACAAGCGAGTTACATACCATCCAACTTCAGAGACCCTTCTATATGTCGCATTCATGCTCTTCTTAAGTCAACACCTTTTAATACGACCTACTTCCCGTCGGGTAATCAAAATATATGAATATCTTCAACTTCATCTATTGTTCCAACTCATAGCCACACTATCCATCTTTTTGAATATGGTTGCAACTACTTCTATCGTCGAAATTTGTAGAGTTTAGCGTATTATATATATAATTATAGGTAAAAATACAAATACATTCACTCAACGTATCCTAATTTTCTATGATTAATTAACCTGGGTCTGAAGTAACCACCCACACCCTAGTGGGCCCGAATTTTGCCAAATCGAAATCCTAAGTCCACCAAAATATGGATCGTCAGTTTGGTATCCTGCAAATAAATGAATAAATGCATATCAGAGAACTATCAATATAAACTCACAGCGGACTACTAATTTATAATAAAACATACCGTTACTAACCAAAGTTGACACTTCCGAGATCAAGTGTCCTTGTCAGTGTCGAGCATGCATAAGGAAACTTGTCCTTCCACCATTCCGCCTTGCACCAGTATCTGTCCCTTTAAAGCTATCATGTGGGTTTTAATGTAGAGGGGTCAGAATAACATTCTGGTGACCAGTAAATTACACACTTTATACATACACTAGTTTATGCCGATTGCCTTCCACCACATGTTATGTCTTGAATTTTACTTAGTCGTCTCGACTCTACGTATGCCTATGAATTCACCCTGTTATCCCGCCTTTTGACAAGGCCGTGACACCAAGGAATTGGCTGAAAACCAAAGACAGTCTGTCTCGAAGATCGGTTATACACAGGTTCGCTATGGATGCTGGTAAATTTTTCCCGAGTCCGGATCGAGCTACAATTAACATGACACGACAATCAAAGCTATGAAAGCCAACGTTCCAATTTTCAGGACAATCAGAGTTCGTATGCTCAAGATATGATCAATGCAAATCAAGCAGTACTCTTCATTCGTATCCA
Organism: Allium fistulosum; assembly: GCA_030737815.1. Taxonomy (NCBI): domain Eukaryota; kingdom Viridiplantae; phylum Streptophyta; class Magnoliopsida; order Asparagales; family Amaryllidaceae; genus Allium; species Allium fistulosum. The sequence continues at coordinate 978,326,937 of CM060902.1, forward strand.
TTAGACCACCTCCTTCATATCGCTTTCATTCGTATCCATCCAGGAAACCTCATTTGTATCAACCAAACGTCCATTAGTTCGAATCCATCAAGCATGTCCCACTTCATATCCATCCATACTCATATTACTTCGCATCCATCATTCCCCAGCCTATTTGTATCGATCCACCCACGTCTACTTCATACCCATCGAAGCCATAAAAAGCCATCATTTCGTATCGATCCACCGATACACCCTATTCGTATCGATCGGCCAGTGATCGATGTGAATAATGCAAGATGGACTGATAGGAGTGACACCCTCGTTGATCGATATGAAATGGAGCAACAATCATCGATACGAACATCATAGCAATTAATGGATACGAACGAAGCCATATCAATGGACACGAACGACATGGATACGAAGCAACTGAATGAGAGCGATATGAAGGGAACACGTACAGATGGCTGACTCGGTCGCTCGGCAAGAAAAGTGGATCGATCCTAAAAGTTGGCGCCACGTCATCAGTCATCACGTGCCTAGAAGCGATGCGAACAGAAGCGATGCGAACTCGACAGTCTTCAACAAATTCAAACTTGCATTGATCATAACTCGAGATCTACAAGTTCAAATGCCACCAAATTTTCACAGGAGCTTGCCTACAACCTCAAGAACGTACCTGGCAAATTTCAGCCACAAAGGACCATTCACGGATCGATATGAATTCAATTTTTATCGCTCCCGGATCGAGTCAAAATCACCTGAACTCACTCCCGTGGGCCCACCCATGTGAGAGACAAAGTCTTCCGAGATATGGGCGAGATATTTGTTGTCTACATCTATAAATAGTGACCCTGGACCTATAGAAAATGGACTTTTGGCTTCTCTACGCTGATACTCTTCCGGAATCACCATTAAACTTCTGTTGTACTTTTGTAATCTTTTGTAACCAGCAAGTAAATTTTAATAAACATCAGCCATTTCATAGTGGACGTAGGCAATTCGCCGAACCACTCTAAATCCGTATGTTTCTATGCATTTTCTTATTTGTTTATTGGTGTGTTTGTTAGATTTGATTCATTTTACATTTATTTTCTTCATTTTATCTCTTCAAATACATCCAAAGAGTGTTGTGCCCAATTTTGGTACAAACACTTTGGCGCTTTCACTGAGAGAACCCAGATTTTCTCTTGCTCGTTGGATCTACTGTCGATATCGGATTGCGAAAATCTAAGGAGAAATCCATATTTCAAGCCTAGACGTTCTTCCATCCTATTCAGATTTGTATCAAGTCTAGGAGAGAGCTTCGCTATTCACCATGGTCAACACTAGGACTACTTCAACAGCTGCAGATCTTGAAGGACGGGATAGACAAAACCCCACGCAACTTCCTCCTACCGACCAGAATGCTGCTGGACCTTCAGATCCACAAGGCCCTATCACCAGGGAAGAGTTCCAATTGCTAATGCAAGAGCTGACTCAAATCCGCCAACAGCTTACTCAGCGGCTCCGTGCTAATGCAGAGTTGACCAATCGACTGAACCATGAAAGACGAAGGAGATCCAGAAGGGATCAGGCTTCCTATTCATCAATTGAAAGTTCAGCCTCTTCTGACTACAATCGCAGATCCACCCGCCCATGGCTGGATGGAAGCTATACGTAGGCTACCGGACATCAATGCACTTTGACTATTGGACAACCGAGAGTTGGTCCATCAACCAGCCACCAGACCGGACCCTCTTCTCGAGGAGGGATGGTTCCCTATCACACTACTGACAACCACGCTGCTGCCGCTGCTACCGAGTTGGGAGCCGATGCTCGGAACCAAACAGATCTGAACCTTCATCAACATGATTATACTCCTAAACCTTATGTTCCCGAAGACCTAGAGCCAAGGAGGCGAGGTATGGACCGTCGACCGCGCCCGGCCCATCCTCGCATTATGGAACCCGACCACACCTTGGCCTAGCATGCCTAGAATGTCCAAATGCCCGACATCCCGACAATGATCCGTCAGATGATCCGTGAAAGTCAGGGCCTCACCAATGACGATTGGGGAATCTCCCGGAGTCATACCCCTTTCACCGATGATATCCTCTACGCTGAACCGCCTCGGCGATTCAGAATGCCAACCCTACCTGTTTATGAAGGGAGTTCTGATCCTAACCAGCACATTTTACAGTACGAATGGTGAATGAATGCCACACGAGCTGACGATGCGGTCAAATGCTGAAGTTTCCCGATCTCCCTAGGGGGCATAGCAACTATGTGGTTTACTCGTCTACCACTTCGATCTATCTCATGTTTCGACCAGTTGGCGACGAAGTTTGTTGAACAGTTTCACATGCATGTCACAAGGCCAAAAGATGTTAATACCTTGTCCAGTGTCACTCAAGCCCCCGGAGAGACACTCAGACGTTATTTGGAGAGGTTTCATGCTGCATGCGCTGAGATTAGTAATCCTAATGACAACTCAATTCTGATGGCACTAACTAAGGGGATCGATCCCGATTCCGAATTCGGTAACTGGTTGGCCGGAAAACCTCCTGCGTCATTAGACCGTTTCTATTACAAGGTAGCTCAGTTCTTGAGAAGGGAGGATGCGAAATAGTCTAGAAAAAAGAATGACGCGGGGCCCGGTGTGGAAGGAATCCAAAGCAATGTTGGTGTAAAACAAACCGGGGAGAGTTCTGGAAAAGTGCAGTTAAACATACAGAATAAATAGAACCAACAGAAAGGCGATGGGAATCAGGGCAAGAAACGGGATCAGAATCGCGGACCACGACGTAGAGCTCCCATGTTGACACTTATACTCCTTTAAATACGATGCTGGAAAATGTGTACTTGCAGACCTGCAATACTATTCAATATAAGAAACCTACTTCAAATCAATCGTCAGAAAAACAAAAAGTTTTGTAGATTTCATGATAGTTATGGCCACAACACGAATGAGTGTTGTCATTTATAGGATATTATCGAGAAGTTAATACGAGAAAGAAAGATGGAGCAGTTTGTTCAGGCGCCGCAGTCTGGAGGTGTGGGTCCATCGAATCAAAACCAAATACCAAATCAGGCGAGACCGGAGGAACCCGCTCGTACCGGTAGGATGCTAGTGATTAATACTGTCAGTGGTGGTCCTTATCCAGTAGATCGGAGTTGGAGGGAAATGGAGTCGTATGTTAGCTCTATTAGGCATGCGAGCTTCGAATGTTGTAATAATATGGAAATTGGGGCTCCGGCCAAACAACAGAAAACGATGACAGATGACATCGTATTTCGAAGCAAGGATGCCAACAGAGTCAAAGCCCCAACTATTGATCCACTTGTCATTTCAGCTCAAATAGGTCCTGTTTGGATGAAGAGGATCTTAGTGGACAGTGGAAGTTCAATGAACATATTGTTTAAGCGAGCTTATGATCAATGAAATGGAAGCGAAAGATTTGAAGCCTTGTCAGTCTCGTGTTTAAGGCTTCAATGGAAATGCGACTATACCCACTGGGATGGTGGAGCCACCAGATGAGTTGGGAGTTGGAGAGCGCCGGAGAGTCTGGATATTGCAATTTATTGTATTAGATATTAATTCACCATACAATGCTTTCTTGGGCCGACCGACCCTAGCTGAGTTCAGGGATGCTATCGCCCTGTGGTGTCTAACTTTGAAATTCCCTACCGATAATGGAGTCAGAGTCATTCAGGGGGACCAGGCTGCTTGACGAACCTGTTATGTTGATGAGCTGCAGGAAGCGCAGCGAAAAGAGAAGGGAAATGGCATAGAGGAATCTCTTTGCGTCCGCTTTGTTGATAATTGACAGCTAACGCCTGGACCAAGCCCGGGCACCACAACCAATTCCCAAGAGATCTTGACCCGAGAGATACTGAAAGTGAGGACGAGGTCAAAGGCAGTCAGGGTTCTCCGGCTGAGCTGACGATCGATGTTCCAATCGGTAATGATGATGATTCTAGAATGCTAAAGATTGGATCTCAGCGAAGCCAACAGATGATAGAGGAATTGGTTGAATTTCTCTGGGCAAACCTCGACGTGTTTGCCTGAACGCACTCCGACATGTGTGGGATCTCGCCTAACTTCACAAGCCACACATTGAACATTGACCTGCGGCATGTCCCGATCAAGCAAAAAAGGCGTGGTATGGATCCAGAGAGATCTGCCGCCCTTAAGGAAGAGGTGGATAAACTCAGATCGAACGGGTTTATCCGAGATGCGTTGTATCCAGAATGGGTGTCCATCCCTATACTTGTCAGAAAGCCTAACAGGAAATGGAGAACTTGCGTTGACTACTCAGATTTGAATAAAGCTTGCCCTAAAGACAGTTTTCCATTTCCCCAAATTGATCAGCTTGTAGACTCAACAACCAGACATGAACTTTTATCCTTAATGGATGCATATTCTGGCTACAACTAGATACCGATGCATCTTCCTGACCAGGAGCATACCAGCTTTGTCACCGATTTGGGACTTTACTGCTACAAAATGATGTCGTTCGGACTTAAGAACGCCAGGGCAACCTACCAATGGCTAGTTAATTGGATGTTCGCTAACCAGATTGGAAGAGCCATTAACGTATATGTGGACGACATGCTTGTGAAGTTGTGATTCTCCACCAATCATATCAGAGACCTGGAAACGATGTTCAACATCCTCCGAGAGTACAGAATGAAACACAACTCGTTGAAGTGTCACTTTGGGGTCGCGTTTGGAAAATTCCTTGGATTTTATCGTCAATGCTCGAGGAATCGAAGCCAATCCCAAGAAAATCTAGGCAATCAAAAATCTTGAGACTCCAAGAACTATAAAGCAAGTCCAGAGCCTCAACGGGAAAGTAGCAGCACTGAGCAGGTTCATTTCAAAATCCACCGACAAATGCATTCCCTTCTTCGATCTGATCAGAAAAGGGAAACAGAATTTTGAATGGACTATGGAATGTGAAGGCGCATTCCGGGCGCTGGTTCAACACCTCTATACACCACCCATTCTGTCAAAGCCTATTGATCATGAGAGATTGTACATCTACTTAGCGGTGTCAGAAAACGCAATCAGTGCCGCCTTAATTCGGGAGGAGGACCGGATACAACGGCCGGTATATTACATTAGCAAGCGACTGACCGGAACAGAGAGAAATAATCCGAAGCTGGAGAAGTTAGCTTACTGTCTTGTCATCGCCTTGAGAAAGCTCCGTCCATATTTTTAGACTCATCCTATCACTTTTTACACCGACCAGCCGTGATTGGTCCTTACGCGGCCTGAGACGTATGGTAGGTTACTCAAATGGAATATCGAGGTTAGTTAGTTCGACTTCACCTACACACCGAGGCGAGCCATTCAAGGACAAGTCCTAGCAGACTTCATCGTTGAATTCACTATCCCGGAGGACTTGCCCGAAACTAGTGAATCTCCTAAATATGTCTGGAAGCTACATAATGATGGTGCATCGAATGACCATTGTTCGGGCGCCGGGGTTGTACTTGAAACTCCTGAAGGCCGATCAATATACTATGCTTTAAAGTTTGATTTCCGTGCGACTAACAACGAGGCCGAATATGAAGCCCTGCTCGCCAGATTAAGGCTTGCCAGAGATTTAAGAGTTGTTGTGGAGATTTACTGCGATTCACAATTAGTCGTGTGCCAAGTTCGGTGGGAGTACCAGGCCAAAGACCGAAGGCTGGCCGCTTATCTCGCTCGGGTCCAGGAAATATTGAATTTGTTCGATTATTATGCCATCTATTGCATACCCCAAGAACGCAATCAGAAGGCAGATTCCTTGGCAAAGTTAGCCAGTACCGACGAAGCACAGCAGATGGGACTCGTTCCCGTTGAGATATTATCTTCTCCGAGTATTGATCTAACGGAGGCCGACTGTGTATTTGATGTCACTCCCGATAAGGAGTCGTGGATGACTCCGTTCAGAAACTATCTCGAGCATGGAATCCTACCGGAGCGCAGGAGTGAAAAAAGACAAGTTCTTCGAAAGGCTTCACGGTTCACTATTCAGAATGGAGTCATGTATAGAAGAGGGTACTATGTTCCTTTACTCTGGTGTATCGCCCATAATGAAATCCATCGAGTACTACATGATGTGCATGAAGGAGAATGTGGCGATCACACCGAGGGGCAAGCTCTTACCAAAAAAGCACTCCGGTATGGATATTATTGACCGACTGTAAATCGCGACGCCTCGAATTACGCCAGGAAATGTGACAGATGTCAGAAACATGCTCGGATTCCGAGAGCCCCGCCTACCGAAATAACTCAGATGGTCAGTCCCTGGCCGTTCGCAGTATGGGACATCGACATTATTGGTTCTCTACCTCTGACTAAAGATGGTGCGAAGTACGCCATCGTTGCAGTTGATTACTTTACCAAATGGGAGGAAGCTGAGCCCCTTGCTACTATCACAACGAAGAAAGAGATCAACTGCATACCATCATCACTGACAACGGAGCCCAATTCGACAATGTTGAATTTAAGAATTTCTGTCAACGATTCCACATCTAGAAGAAGTTTTCTGCAATTCCAGACCCTCAAGCGAATGGACAGATTGAAGCTGTTAATAAAGTTATATAGTCCATTCTAAAGAAACGACTGGAAAAGGCCACGGGAAAATGGGTTGATGAACTTCCCATGGCCCTATGGGTTTATCGAACAATCCACAAGTCCGCGACTGTACACACTCCATTTTCACTTTCTACAGTTCAGAAGCCGTTATTCCAGTCGAGTTGAAAGTACCTTCTCATCGTGTGATATATTATGATCCGACGACAAATGCTATATTACTTGCCGAATCTCTGGGTTTATTGGATGAGAAGCGAGAAGAGGCTGATTTGAGGGTAGCCGCATACCGAAGTCGGGTCGCCCGATTATACAATGCCAAGGTCCGACCCGAACCTTTGAACTCGGCGATCTCGTCCTTAAGAGAATTTACCCGGTTCCTTCACATATGAAACAAACATGGGAAGGACCGTATATTATTGAACGAAGACTCGGAGACGGCACATTTAAATTATCGACCGTTGACGGTCTCACTTTGCCGAGATCCTGGAACAGCGAAAGTCTTCGTCGCTATTACACATAAAAGGCTTTATTTATTTATTCAGTCTGCTTTATATTTGCAAATTGTTTATGCATTTTGAAATTTGAATTTGTAATAAGGCAACTAACTTTGCCGTATTTTCTTATTTCAGCAATAAAATGCAATCCCATCGAGCCAGAGTAGTGATTTTTAAAATGCGTCATACGACCATCACAATCCAGGGAGAGCTAAGTTCCACCCAATAGTGGGATTTATTCAAATAGGGAATGACTGTGATATGATCGGTCACTCGCTAAGTGAAACCCGAGTTCGGGGGCAAGTCATCACACTAAAGCCAGCAAAGGATTGATACACGACAATCCTCTAACTAAGTCCGGCTCCCAGAGTGCGAGCTGGAGTATAAACTTACAAATGCGGGCTAGAAGAGGGTGGATCCGTCCACCTAACGACTTCGCCCATGTTTAAACCAAGTAAGAGGAGGATGGATCCGTCCATCTAACGACCTCACTTGTTAACTCAGGGTGGATGTGAATCGACCATCCACGATCCTGATAGATTTATCGTTCCCGGAGTGCGAACGAAATTCTGAAACTCAAAATAGATGTGATCGACCGTCTGTTAACCAACTCCAGACTCCCAAAGTGCGAACTGGAGTATAAACATCAAAATGGGTGTAACCGACCACCCAACGGCTAACTCTAAGTTCCCAGTGTGCGGATTGGAGTATAAACACAAACCAGGTATGAAATGATCACCCGTAAGACAACTCTAAGTCACTAGAGTGTGGATTGGAGTATAAACACAAACTGGGTGTGAAACGACCACCCGTAAGACAACTCCGAGTCCCCGAAGTGTAGGCCGGAGTATAAATGCAAATCGGGTGTGACTGACCACCCACGAATCAATCTAAGTCCCCAAAGTGAGGACGAAACTCTAAATATCAAGCAGGTGTGACTGACCGCCCATAAAATGACTTAAGTCCCGGAGCACAGACATATCTCCAAACCTTAAGCGGGCATGATCGACCGCCGACATACAGGTGCAATCCCTAGGGTGTGGATGCAATCACTAATAGATGAACGAGTGTGATTCGACAACCCGGACTCGTCTTGTTTCAACCTCGTTTCAACAAAGTTAAGTTCGATGTATTAAAGGCGAAAAGCGACTGCCGACTGATCTTTTCAATTTATCCCCAGGTCTGGGGGTAGAACCTAAGTACCAACTACTGATTGAGACAGTGCGGTATTGGAACTTGGCTTAACATTCGATTATGACTCAAAGCCATAACTTCGGAACTTAACAACTAAACTCAGATCCGATTCAAAGACTAAAAATTCACAAGTGCATTGAATGGAAGTTCGAGCGCTGAAATACTTAAGCAAAAAAACACAAAGTCATGCTGGAAACAAAATGGAATCTTATTTTAACTATTCTTTGGAAAAGAAGGATAAGTACAAAATTATTCCAAAAAATCCTACTAGTGGGGGCCGAACCCGCATCTATACACGACCTACAAGAAGCAAAAAGAAATTCCTATCTGTCTACCAAAAATGAGGCAAAATGACATGCTTATTCTCTCACTTTCTTCTTCTTCCTCCCTGGCGTTGACCCACTGGAGCTACCACTTTGATGCCTCTTCAAGCCTTTGCCTTTTGGTGGTTGGTCTCCGGCCGGGATAATTATGGTAACCTCTTCCTCCGAACTCATATGAATTGGAATACTTTCTGAAGGCGGAGTCGGAAGGATTGGATCAATGTTGGAAGGTGGGGGAGGCACACCGGTGTCGACGACCATGCCTCCCGAAGAAATCGTTCGCAGAGGGGCTGGACTAGGGCCTGCCATCCCACCTCCAACACCGCTGGCTCGCGCGACTGTTTCCATCTCAGCATTGATCTCAGCTATTATCTCTTCTTCCTGGATTGTTTGAGCGTCCGTGAGGATGCTGCCGGTTGGACCAGAGGAGCTAACCATGGGTGCACCTCCGCTCATGACAAATGGCAGATCGGAAAAAGGGTCGCTTTAGTGGCCAAGAAGCTCCTCCATCATCTGCTCATCGAATGTAAACGTGCTCCCCTGTGCTCCATTGGTTGGTGCAGTGGTCATTGTGGTGGTCGCTTCTGTTATAAGGGCCTCCTGCTCATGATGCGATTCTTGAGTTACAGGGAGCACGACCGGTGCGGCTCCTATCGCTGGATAAAGATAAGAGAAAAGATGTTAATAACTGCTTTGAACAAAGTTCCTTACTTCGAGTAGGTGCGAGAGATGTTCAGAATACCATCCTCAGAATGGCTTGTAGGTGGAGCCGGAATAGCTTCAGTGACCTGCTCACGAGTTGGAGATAACTGTGGTTGATCAGGATTGTATGCGGGCACAGATAAAGGAACAACCGCAGGAGTGGATTTGGGCTGGGCTGGCATAGGAATTTCGGAACTCGCATCATGATGCTCAACGCTAGAACCCTCTCTAACATCCGAGTGCCAAGTACCGAGCTTCTCCTTCTCGAATGTGATAGTAATGTCGTGGAGAACTCTTCTCTCATCCTCACTCAGCACCCGATTCTCCAATTCAAATTCATCGATAGATTCAGCTTGATGCTCTACTTTTTCATCTTCCACCAAGCAGCACCAAGCATTGTATAGGTGTGATGGATAGTTTTTGACCCAGGTTAGATTTTGATGCTTCAGCACGTTGGCATTGTATGTAATAAGGAGATCTTCGATATTACCCTCCTGCCTGGCCTCTGCCGCTTTCACTTCATTCTCAACCTTGGCTTCGGCTTCCTGAACTTTGAGCGTTGCTGCATCCCTTTCATCCCTAAGCACCACAGCCTGTTCACATGCTTCCTGGGTGGCTTTATTTGCATCATCTTTCTCTTTGACGATTTCACCAAATTTGGCTTTAAGCTCTTTAAGCGCCCCGCCCCTTTTGGCCATAACTATGGTGGTCCGATGTCCCATCTCCTCAACCAGGGCTAAGTGTGTTCGCCTCATCTCTTCCATCCGCCGAGTTGCCTCATCAGCCCTTTTATTGGCCTTTGTCTCTGAATTTCTCGTGGACTCATTCTCATCGTTAAGAACATGGATTATACGGTCCTTTTGAGCGAGATCGGCCCCAAATTTTTCGATTGTCTTCGCCCGCTCAAAGGCCACCGCTGATACTTTGTCTGCGGTCTTCATCGATTCCCGGTATTGACCATAGACATCATGAATATAGTCATGCATTGTTTGTTCTGCCTCGACAGGAATTCTCTTTAAGTGCGGGGGAAAGACGAAGCCGTCAAAACAAATGTTTGGAAAATCTTTTTTCAACTTAGTAATTCTAATCGCTCCTTCCCCGGTGGGCTCTGTGATAGCCTGTTCAGTAACGACAGGGATTTCGGTTTCGGTCCTCCGACGCTGTGGGTCAGACCTTGGTGCTTGGGAAGGTAGTGTTTGACGTGAAGATTCATAGGTTTGCTTGCCTGAGCCAGAAGGATGTGTGGGAACTCTAGGTGGTGGAGAGCGTGACCAAGAACGACGCATGTACTCTTTCTCCCTCTCATAGTGCTCCCTCTCTTAGCTAGAGTAGCCGCGATCGTGGTCTCTATCGGCCTCACGTCTGCTGGACTCATAATATGAACTAGAGGAATGGCGTGCAGAACGGAGGCTGTCGGCATAGATCCTCGCTTTGACATCGTGCCTGTAAAATGGAAAGGAAAACAGAGTTGGTATTTCCCAGAAATGAATTGCTTATGATTAGAAATTATGCATTGCCGTGAAGTGTGTGTATGCATGTTCAAACACCCCGACCAACCGGATATGTCGGCCATACTCGAAGGAATCGACTCGCCTAGATCTAAGGCGCTCTGAAGCCCTTCCAACCCGGTATCTTGTTGAAGCGACACATAGTCCAGAATTGGAATGTCTGCAAGTCCTTCAAAAGGATTCTCCACATGTGGGGGAGGAGCCTCCAACATTATAACACCGGTGGCTGGCAGAGACATGACCACGGATTTCCATCTTGGAGACTTGTGAAGCTTATGAGCAACCGCCTTGCCTTTTCTTTTTCCCTCTGAATGTCGAGGACTATCTGAGGGCCCGGCTACGGGTTCGTTTTCGGTGGGCGTATCCTCTTCAACACCCTGCTCAGCAATTACAATCCCGGGCAACTTACGCCCAGCCTATCTTGTCGAAGCTGCCCTAAGAGATCCTTTGGGCCTTATGCTTTGGCCTCTATCAATCAGCCCAACGACCCTCAAATTTTCATCCGTAAGTACCGAGTCGATCTCTCTAATCTCGCCCGGTACCTCTTGAAGAATCCGCACTATTTCTTTAAATCGGGCACCTTTGGGTCGTGGAATTGCGGCTGTAAAGGAAAGAAAATGTTAGACTCAATGTCGATTACAACTGTCTCGTTAGTCACCAGAGAAATTGCGGCACTTACGTCTAACTAGCCACCGTCTGGAAAACCCTGGCGGGCACCGAACATAGAACCACTCGGTTTTGAAGTAGCAAAGTCTAGTCCAAGTTCCAATCATGATTTGGCAGTTTCTGGCGCCCTCTAAGAATGTGAATGAGGGATTATCTCCCCGACTCTTGACATTGAACAAGAATCTGACTTCCTCCGGAGTCGGGGGCCGAAAAAGGTGCTCCATGAAGATAATAAATAAGCTGTTCAACCATGCATATCCATTTGGATGCAACTATGATGGAGCAATTCCTAGGTAAGATAGCACCTCCCGGATATACTGATGGAATGGTGGAAGTGTCCCGGCTGTGCAGGAAAATCGATTAAAAGCAGTGTACCGTTCCAGGGGAGCATGTGGCTTGTCGTTCGGCCATGGTAATAGAACATCGTTCAATGATAGCCCGTGCCGCAAGCAAATTCACCCCAACATATCTTCGGTGACATTGGATGGAACGGAATCTTGTGGGCTCCCAATGAAAGTTGCTCCTGGTAACTCGTCTGGAGTTGGACTTATGACTTTGGCCGCGAAGGCCGGCATCTCTATTACCAAAGGAGGTGGACTCTAAACCTCATGTTGCTGTGAACTCCATAACTAATCAACTCAGAAAAAACCATCGTTAGATGACAATAATCCTGTGTGTTCCCCTGTGTGAAATGCATGAATGTGTTGTGCAATGCAATGCTATATATTACTTAAACGATACTACGAGATATAGAAAACTTTTTGAAGGTGAGACTTCAGGATTCAACCAGAGTGACCGTCATGGCTGACCGTCACAACCGTGCCATCCAGACCTTGGAGACCGATCCGAGTTAAAGTTCGTTAAATTTTGTCAAAGTTACAATTCCATCGATGAGCTTCAGGAGGCAGTCAGATATGCAGTGAAAATATTAAGTCCAGTTATGCAGGGTAGAGGCTCGTCGGAGTCAAATGTTAGAGTGTGCATGAGTTTCGTAACCATTAAAGTTCAAGTTCGTATCGGTCACCACAAGCCTATTTTGTATCAACCAGGAGCCCACATTCGTATCGATCGTTCTTCAGGGTTTCTTATCGGTCGCCTAGTAATTATTCGTATCGATCGTGTTGCCATCACATCGTATCGATACGAAGCTCCATAGCTCCGGACCGAGATGAATTTCCTACTCGTATCCATCGGCCACAGATCAATACGAAGCTCTCTTTCTCCAGAATTGATACGAATGTGTGATTTCCTTCTCCTTTCCATCGGTACAAGGTCGAGGCCGAACTCCTCTTCCATAAGCACTTCGTATCCCTCCATGCTTCATCTTCCCCAATCTACACAGAGTTCACTCTGACTTTCCTCGACCTCGCTCCAACCATCTATGGCCTCCTCTTCACCAGAATCGGCCACATATACAAGTGGAAGGACTCGAGAATTCAAGCCTCATCATCTTACGATCGATTTTGTTCAATGATTTACCTATTTTAGGCAATTAACTCGAAGGATTAAGGGGCTAAATGGTTTGGAGACGAAAGCAATTTTTGTTCCTGGCTTTGCAATCGATACGAACGGCAGGCAGAAAAATAAGAGCAAGTGAGAAAAAATGCTAAGTACAGAAGGCTTTTATATGACCCGACCCTAGGCTGGTGTTGATTCATCTCCCAGTGCAAGTGACCGATCAAAGCAGTTTCTCCTCCAATCGATACGAAGAAGGCTTCTTCGTATCCAATCTCCATCGATACGAATGATACCCGAGGGATCGATTGGGCTGTTCGTATCGATCATAGGTCCATCGGTATGAAGATAGTCTTTCAACTTCTCAAATCGATCCAGGAGAGGATTGATATAGAGAGATATTCAATAACGACCATCAAGCATCGTTACAACTCAAATTTCACATCGATTTAGGAGAGGATCGATACGGGATTCGATGCAAGGAAACTGACAACGACTCATGAACGTACAAACGTTAACGAGAGTCAGGTTAACATATGTTTTATGTACCATAAATCAACATTTAAATTTTGAAATTTATAGGAATTGAATGATCACCTGATGGCAATCATGACCTAGGACAATAGTTTGCTATCATCCAACACTCAGTTACAACAGTGCACAATACAACAATTGGCAGTCAACCATTCATTATTTGTACTACTGAAGGTCAATCAAAGGTTACATCTTTCGACGAAAAGACAACAACTATTCAACGAATCGGATAGAACTTTTCAAAATTAATATGGCAGCTTTTCAAAGCATGTCATGTACACACAGGATGTACTTTGGGGGGCAAATGTTATCCCGCCTTTTGACAAGGCCGTGACACCAAGGAATTGGCTGAAAACCAAAGACAATCTGTCTCGAAGATCGGTTATACACAGGTTCGCTATGGATGCTGGTAAATTTTGTTCGAGTCCAGATCGAGCTACAATTAACATAACACGACAATTAAAGCTATGAAAGCCAACGTTCCAAATTTCAGGACAATCGGAATTCATATGCTCAAGATATGATCGATGCAAATCAAGCAGTACTCTTCATTCGTATCCATTAGACCACCTCCTTCGTATCGCTTTCATTCATATCCATCCAGGAAACTTCATTCGTATCCATCAAGCATGTCCCACTTCGTATCCATCCATACTCATATTACTTCGCATCCATCATCCCCCAGCCTATTCATATCGATCCACCCACATCTACTTCGTACCCATCGAAGCCATAAAAAGCCATCATTTCGTATCGATCCACCATGTACCCTATTCGTATTGATTGGCCAGTGATCGATGTGAATAATGCAAGATGGACCGATACGAGTGACACCCTCGTTGATCGATACGAAATGGAGCAACAATCATCGATACGAACAACATAGCAATTAATGGATACGAACGAAGCCATATCAATGGACACGAACTGCATGGATACGAAGCAACTGAATGAGAGCGATACGAAGGGAACCTGTAAAGATGGCTGACTCGGTCGCTCAGCATGAAAAGTGGATCGATCCTAAAAGTTGGCGCCATGTCATCAGTCATCACGTGCCTAGAAGCGTTGCGAACATAAGCGATGCGAACTCGACAGCCTTCGACAAATTCAAACTTGCATTGATCATAACTCGAGATCTACAATTCCAAATGCCACCAAATTTTCACAGGAGCTTGCCTACAACCTCAAGAATGTACCTGACAAATTTCAGCCCCAAAGGACCATTCGCGGATTGATACGAATTCAATTCGTATTGCTCCCGGATCGAGTCGAAATCACCTGAACTAGCTCCTGTGGGCCTACCTACATGAGAGAAGAAGTCTTCCAAGATCTGGGCGAGATATTTGCTGTCTACACCTATAAATAGTGACCCTGGACCTATAGAAAATGGACTTTTGGCTTCTCTATGCCGATACTCTGCTGGAATCACCATTAAACTTCAGTTGTACTGCTGTAATCTTTTGTAACCAGCGAGTAAAGTTCAATAAACATCAGCCATTTCATAGTAGACGTAGGCAATTCGCTGAACCACTGTAAATCCATGTGTTTCAGTGCATTTTCTTATTTGTTTATTGGTGTGTTTGTTAGACCTGCTTCATTTTACATTTATTTTCTTCATTTTATCCCTTCAAACACATCCGAAGAGTGTTGTGCCCAATTTTGATACAAACACACCCCATCTACCTTAGGTAGATAATAATTACATACATACATATATATATAAGTACCACAATCCCCATTTAGATTAAGATACAATCCCCGCTAATACCATAACTCAGCACTTCGTTAGGATCCATCATCAACGCAGCATCACGTCCTCGTCGTCGTGCATACCAAGAAACTTCTATAGTGCCTAATAATGGCATCACGATAGTTACCATATTCTACCATTCTGCAAGGCCTCAATAAAAGGTTATTTAGCCTTTCCCTTAACAAACAATCTAGCAAACAACTGTGGCGGTGCATGACCTAAACGTGATCTACACCAGTAGGAGGTGTAGGTGTTTAGGCGTAACCCTTGTCTTTTCGTTGACCACTCAGGACTAATGATGTTCTCGATATATGTATAGCTCATACTCGCTAATATGGTACCAATCACACATTGACATAGCGTCGAGTCTTACTGTTATTTATTCCCCCTAAAAGGTTGAGGCAGACTCTAACTTGTCCTTTGACACTTCGACCGAGGTGAACCTTCCTACTTGGGTATCCCTAACCTATACACGAACGTATTTAACTCCACGGTTCCTACAGTTGGATATGTCCTACGTTAGTATAATATATACACAATTGCAGGTAGCCCCTTACGGAAGGTAAACCTCTGTTGTGTAATACTACCGACCTCGCATTCTAACCCATTCGAATGATTATATTATTCTCATCTAATCTAACTTTTTTTTACTAAATTTAAAAATTCATACCTGTCATAAACGCATACTCGAAGCTACGTATACATACATACATTCATACACACACACATTCATACTTGTTTAATTATTACACCTCCAATGTTCAATTGCTAGTAATATTCCTTCACTTTTTCACGCATTTACTACTTATTCCATTAATCTCAATTTTTAATGTATTTTTAATGTCACTTACCGCTTTCATTAAAAGATCTAAATATCTTTTCCTATTTACTTTTTCATGCTTAGTTGAATTTCTATTTCTATTCCTTTTTAACCTTTACTACCCTCCCTTGTTTAGTGGACTTTCCATACCCTTTTTATTTAAATCATTACTTGCATACCATTTTATTGTTTATTATTTGATTTCTCTCTTGCCTCTATTACATACATACATACATACATATATATATATATATATATATATATTAATTTTTCACTTAAACCGTTATTATTATCACATTATAATGCTTTAATCCATCCTTAGGAATTTCTGCATTTTAATGCGCTGGAATTATATCTTCCTCAAAAGGAAAGGTTAACACTAAATCTCTATATTATATCGAAAAAAGAAATTTGTGTTACGTTGGAGTTACAAGGAATTACATATTTACAGTTACTGAAATAGACATTACAAAATACGGTAAATATCTCTATTTTATACATCTCATTCCATTCATTTAGGCGTATTCCTTTTTATTTCAAATGGTATACTTTTATTTATTAATCTGAACTTGATAATCTATGGAAATTTACAGTGTAACATCCAAGTTCCAACTAATTAAAATACTACTTAAGTCCCAATAACTTACTGTGATAACCTTCAAATTTACATTTTATTTGCATAGGTCATTTAATTTACAAATCCAGAACTTTCGCATAATTTATCAAATTCAAGGAATACTACTACCCAATACTTTCCAAATTCAAGTACGTGTAATATTAAATTTAAATTATCAATTATAGAATATGTAGATAGGGATTTATATTTCATTACAAGCATATAATTAAGCCTAAAACTCCAAATAATTAAATTCAGGCATATAAGGAACGGGTTTATAATGAAATAAATCCAATATTATATAAAAGTATATAATTTTCCCGCTTACATTTTTAGCTTTCCAAATCTCCTAATCTAATTCTTGTTATTCCAGTTTGACTCCTCTTATTCTCCCTATTTGAATGCATATACCGCAAGCATACATATATCTATCAGAAACCTAGATCTAAGAAGGAATCTATATTCAATTTATATTTAAGATCCTGATGTATAATTTACCATGGCTTTGACTATTTGATTCGACCTTATTCTTCTTCTCAATTATCCTTTGATATCCTCAACTCGACTATACATATATAAACTATAATTTTATTTAGAATTAAGAATTTGTGGAGGAGAGATAATGGTAGAGCTCCGCCGTTACTTTAGAAAATATGAGAAGAAATGTGAGGGGTTAGGTCCGTAAGGGGTTCAAATCAATGTCAGCCGTTAGGTTAAATTATTTCAAATTCAGGCCGTTTGGCCACAACATAATTCTAAGTCAAAAACAGTCACTGTCTCCCTACTAGTCGACCGCTAACGGACGATCGGTCGATATAAGTGGTCGACTGGTTAGCATTAATTTTGTTAATTAATTACCATCGTTTAATTTTATTGATTTCTTTACTGCTAAAATCGATTGAGATAATTTGTTTCTCCATTAACTTCTTAAACCCTAAGCAACCATTAACGGTAATTAACAAAGTTATTGACGTTTGAACTCTGATTGAAAATTTTATATATGAAAATTGATCAGAAAATTGCCATGAACCCAACGGTGTAAGTTTCGTAGCCAAACTCTGACATTTGTAAAAATTCTATTTTTCAACGTTATTATTCACTGATTAATTTATTTTTAATTAATTATCATAAAAATTATAGGGTGTTATATATGGACTCTGAATGGTTTATAAACTTCTCCACTAATTCGGTCTATGTGCCGATGAACACACTTTCCAGCTGGCGAAAGCACATCGCTGTCAAATCTTTCAAGTACAATGGAAAACACCATCTCATCACTTTCTCTGAAGTACCCTAACTCCCATATGTTCGATATATCTCATTAGATATACTATCCTTCCATCATACAGTTACAAGGTAGGTAGTTTGAAATCTGATGGATTCCTAGCGTATCAGATGTTTGGGGTAAAAGGGTTTTTATTCACATCCTCCAAACACTGTTCCGAAGCTCCACCTCAGAGTACTTGTCTTACCAACTCCGCTAGACAATCATCTTGATTCAATTGAAAATTTTGAGGTTCCACATGCCTCTAGTTCAGTTCTTCATTGTGCCCATGTTCCTATAGTGATTTTCGTATCCTAACCTTTACGGTTTTACATCTGCATTCTGATCTCTATTATATGGCTCAACATCATTTCTTAGACATGGTCCACCTTGCCCAACTTCCAAATCCAACATGCCTCCTGGACCACATGGGTTGGTACCTAGTTGTCTTAATAAGTCGGTACCGACTTGTGGCACTTTTGGGGGTATGTTCTAACTTGATCTGCCCCATCTCTTGGTGCACTTGCTTCGCCTTCCGATGACTTTGGTTTCTAGTTACTCTAGTTTTCCTTTGCTACTCCATACTTCTGAAAAATCCATCAAGTATCTCCTCTTATTGAGTCGTCAATCTTTCTTACATCTTTGTCATCATTCTTTCCATCTCTTCTCTCGTCACATAGATTGAAGGGGGATTCGAATAGGATGAGACCTTCTGGATACCCCCATGTCCTTGTTGGTTTCCTTAAGCAATGGCTTTTCTTGCAGATGGTCTCTTTATATTCTTAAAGTCAAATCTCAAGTAGTTTTCAGATCTAAGTTGTCTTAATGAAAGATCCAAAATGTTCGGACGAGTATGGCACAAACACCCAATTAAGTAGCAAATGTTAAAATAAAGAGATTAGAAGGAAGAAAAAGCAGGCAATTCTTATACTGGTTTAGCAAATTCTCCGGTCTAAGTCCACTTAATCGTTTTCTATTAATTATCCTTTTCTTTTACAAAGTTGTTCTTACAACTCGGTCTTAAATAACTCGGTTATGAGTCAACCCAACTCGTATTGATTTCGAGGAGAGAAGAGTTCATATCCCTTTTCTAATGCACCTCCTCCTTTATGTATAAATGAAATCCATCACCAAAATCATCGAAAAATGCTTAGTTACATTCTCTACTTCAATCCTGAATTTTCAGCTAAAGATTGTGGGAAAAGCACGAACTTGGATAACTCGGTACCGAGTTGTGGTAATTCGGAACCGAGTTATACGATCTTGTCTGATTTTGCTTTATTCTTTCTTTGTCTTCCATCTTTGATTTAGATTGTTTACTCATCACATATCATAGATAACTCAGTGTCGATTTATCATAACTCAGTACCAAGTTATTTTACATTGTCAAATTTTGGTCATTTTATTTGTTATTTTTCCATTTCATGATGTTCTCTAGATCTCTGGATCCAGTCCTTGGCCATTCTTTAGTCTAGTTCATCCATTTGAGTCTATTATGAGTGTTTGCACCGAAATTGGTCGCAAACACCCGGTTATATATGAAAGCACCAATTTCCCAAAACAATATCCAAATAGAAAGACAAACACAGATCACATAATCAATAGCAGAAAGAGTAAAGGAACATACAAGTTTTATAGTGGTTCGGAAAAATACGGCCTACGTCCACTCCAATAATCCTCTTTATTATATTGAAGTTTGATTACAGTTACAATCCAGAATCCAAGAATAAAAATGGTAGTGTTGCCAAGGTAGAAGATTAAGGGAAGCAGAAAGAAGATCCTCTTTCCGAAGCCATGCATGCTGTATTTATAGGTGAAACTTCGGCTACAGGGCCTTCTCATCCATATGGGCCCACCATAACGATCAACATGTGTAATTCGTCAATTAAAAACGATCGGCCAACTTTCCTTCGATCGTTTTTCCTTCATCCAAACCAAGGCCGATCATTTTTGGAGGGTCCTTCATTCCGATACCTCCTTTTCCATGATGCTGCGTCGATCCATCTTCTTCCAATATACTATGCCAATCGATCCTCAATGAAGCATGACGATCCTTTCTGCTCCCTGAAGATATGCCGATCCTTCCTTATCCTAGAAGATATGCTGATCCTTCCTTCCCCATGAAGATATGCCGATCCCTTCCTGATGTAGCCTGGAAAGTATACCAACCCCTCTAGGGCATGCCGATCCATAGCACTTAGGACATTGTGTCGATCCCTAATGCTCTAGGATATTGTGCCGATTCAATTCCTTCCAGTGTGTGCCATACCGATCCATATCATGAAACTCCACTATGCCGACCCCTTAAATTACTATCAGCGCCAATCCATCCACCATGAACAATGTGATCCAAGCTATGCCGATCCAAGCTAGGCCGATCAAGGCTATGCGGCTCCATGCTATGTCGATCCAAGCTATGTCGATCCAAGCTAATACTCATATTTCAAGCACCCTGCATCATTTATCTACCAATTATGTAATCCTGGCTTCATGTTATTATCTGTAGTTGACTTCCGGACCCTACAATCATCACTCTACACTCATCGGCCTCGATAATTGTGAAGTCTGTTGGGTTAAATCTGCTTATGTTTAGCCTCGCCAAAAGGCGGGTTAACACTTTGCCCCCAAAACATGCCTTGCGATAGAAAGGCGTGTTTTGAATTGCCATAAATCCAAAATTCGAAGTCCGTAATCCATTGGTTGCCATATTTTCCAACCCAGAATCCAATCCGCTACCAATCCAAATCCTTAATCTCTCCAGATCATTAGCGAATCCATGACTGTTCTGAGTTGATATCCAATTCTGAATCCATCCCAAATCTATTAACCAAATCAACGATCTCTCCAGACCATTTTATCCAAATCCGAGACTGCTTCGGGTCCAAATCCAAATCCTTAGACCTCTCCGGGTTGTTTTATCCAAATTCAGGACCGCTCCGGGTCCAAATCCAAATCCTTAAACCTCTCCGGGTCGTTTTATCCAAATCCGGGACCGCTCCAGGTCCCTGCCGAGCACAATCCGTACTTGACGACCTGAGTAGGCCGATCCTGTCGCTCTCCGGCGAAGCCGTCCAACCCTTGCCAAGCATAGTCCATACCCGATGATCTGTTGTGTTTTGTTCTCCGGCCTCGACTCTCCGGTCGAGGGCTTAATCCATGGGGTATCCTACTCCGGCCTTGATCCCTAGTCGAGGAATTAATCCATGGGTATCATACTCCGGCCTCGACTCTCCGATCGAGGACTTATCCATGTACGAGTCCATCTTGTCGCTCTCCAGCAAATTGACTCGTAACTCGCGGTTATTGCCTCGTCTCTCTGGTCGGGGCCATAACCGTGAACTGTGTTATTTATTTCATCAATCCAGATTTAATCATTCCAACGTCCACTTGGTAAAATATAAAATAAAAGTCTGTACAACAAAAAAACTAAATAGCCATAGTATCAGAAAAACCAGAGTTTGTAGTAAACGGGAAAAAACAAAATTTCACAGACCCGAGCACTACGGTTCATCGTCATCTCAGAGCATGCCTAGAGACCATCCTCGATCCCATACATGTGTAAGTGACTTAGTCGTATTACCGCGGGGTTTATTACTTATTCCATGTCATAAATCCAATCAATTAATGATAAGTTGACGATGATGCCTTGATCCAGTGTCATCTTCATTCGAGGTGGGCAGTGGCTACTCCTGTTCCACCGCCACAGCCCGAGTCCTTATATATTGTTGTAACTGACCATTCCTCACATGTTCCTTAATATTATCCTTCAAATGCCTGCAATCATTTATATTGTGCCCATCCAGCTCATGGAATAGGCAATGCCTTCCTGATGCGCACTCGTATTCGGTGGGTTCCCTTTTCGGCGGCATTCGATACTGAAGGCGTCCTCGAGTATCCAAATAAATCATTTCCAAAGGTTCGGTCAAATCCGTGTAAGAAGAGAATTTCAGTTCTCTCCATTTCCTTTTCGACATATTACTGCCATCATTCATTTTTCGTTTTCCTTTATCATTCTTGTTTATGTCTCCCGATGATCCTCCACTTTGCACACCATTCACCTCTAATTTGTTTGTTCGTGCGTCTTCCTGTCGCAGGAACCTTTCTACTTCATGGTAAAACTTCCCTAGATCAATAATTGGATCCCATGCTAGTGAATCCTTGAACTCCGTGCCATCAGCAATTCCAGATATAGCCGCCATCAAAACAATGGATGGATCTGGATGATCTACCGATGCTGCCATGGCATTAAACCGTGTTACGAAATTTCTCAAGGACTCTCCGGTCCTTTGTTTCAGTGTTGCCAAACTCATCAAATTGTTGGGTCTCGAGATGTGAACCCTAAACTGCATCATAAACTCTTCGATCAATTCTGTCCACGTGCCAATAGAGCCGCTTTTCAACTGTCTAAACCATAGTGTAGCTATATCCGTCGAATACAATGGGAAGCACTGTGCCATGACCTCCTCTGATGCCCCCAGTACTTCTTTATGTCTAATGTATCACGTCAGATGAACAGCAGGATCTGTTTTTCCATCATATGTCTCAAGTGTTGGCAGTTTGAATTCCGGTGGATTCTTAGCTTGCCTGATCCTAGGAGCGAAAGGGCTCCTATTCACATCTTCGAGATCTATATTTACAGACCCACCTCTCATGGCCCGTTTGATCATTTGCACCAACCTGTCGTTATCATCAAGTGGTAGTCTTCGTCCATTGTCTACAACTTGCCCCCCGAGTTCGCGAGGGAATCCTTAAATCTGCTTTTCTGGACGAGCATCCATATTCCGATCAATGTCAAACTTCACGGCATTGCCTGGTATCCTGCTTGGAATCGACCTAATGTGACTGTGACTCCCCACCTCTATGCTTACAATAACAAAGAGTATTAAAAGAAATACTGTCTGTTATTACGAAGAATAAGGCTGGATAGGAGCGGCCATCCATACTTAGGCCTTACACTAGTATTGCTTATCTCGATAGGAGTGGTATATATATTTTTCATCTCTTTGTTTATTTACTCCCATCGACATATCCAATTCCAGTATAAAACAAACTACGATGGTTCATAATAGTTTAGGACACATATATAATAATAACACAGATAAACTAAATGCGGAACACAGATAATATAAAATCTCATATATATATAACTGAAGTCAGTTACAATACATGTGATACAATACATATGATACAACTACAACTGTCGACACTGGAAGTTACATATACAAGTACATTATTGTAAATAATATACATGAATACATATCATCCTATACTATGACAATGACTACTCCAAAAGATATGAAGAGACTTCATAGCTCAAGCAGCAACCTAAAGCAAGATATCAACAACCTGAAATAACTCGGTCTGACCCAAGTATTAATTCAAAAGAAAATAATACACGGGTCAGTCTAATTCAAACTCAGTTATTAATGCACGGAAGCAATAATGATTAAATAATCAAATAGACGACAGTCACAATAAATCTCGTATATCCAACCCTTCAATAGAGAATCGGATAACGATAGATATAACACGAAACAGCATAAAACAACAAATCAAAAAATTCAAATCATCAACAAAGATAAATAAAAAGATTATCAATGAAGATAATTTGAAAACAACAGAATTGCTTAAACGGCAATTAACAACAAGTGGCCAAAGAAAAACTCAAGCCAGTAAAGCAACAGAAACAACAATATCTAATTATCGATACGATAATTAGAAAACACATAATCTAATTATCCAGTAGATAATTAGATAGCAACAATATGAGCAAATTAAATCAAATCAAAATACAATTTCAAAATATTGAATTGAACACACGAAACAATTCAAACAA
Source organism: Allium fistulosum (assembly GCA_030737815.1). Lineage (NCBI taxonomy): Eukaryota > Viridiplantae > Streptophyta > Magnoliopsida > Asparagales > Amaryllidaceae > Allium > Allium fistulosum. The sequence goes on from CM060902.1 coordinate 978,350,649, forward strand.
TTGAAATATCACATAAAAAGTCAATACTGTTTTGGCTGCAGTACATGCTCGCATGCACTGCCTCGCCACTACAGCATATGATGTCATCACAACACCAAATACTACAGCAAATCGAAACTGCAGAGGTCAAGTCACGGCTATCATGACTAAACACAACTGCAAACAAAATGAAACTGCAGCCACCACATGAATACAAGGGCAAAACTGCAACAAATGAAACTGCACCAAAGGAATGGCAATACGACATGGCAAGAATGCACAGGCCACAAGCTAATCCAAAAGTCAACAAAGTCACCGATGAATCAGAAATTACACCCCAAAAGCTAACAGTTCAATAAAATGGTCAAAATCCAAAACCAACATAAACAATGCCAATAATATGGGCATACATTGATGCATGAAACAAGTCAAAGACCGCAACACTACAGTGATGAAATATACAAAAGCTCAATGAATCAAAAGCAAATGGCACCAACTCGAGATCAAGTTCAAGGTGAACCAAACTAAATTGAAGCAAATACCAAATCAGTACCACACAACTACAGACTGCACATTCAAGTGCAAGCTTGGATGAGCAAGTGTCGACCAAGCAAAATTAACAAACAACAACGAAATGCAAATGAGTTCAGTGGTCAGTGCAATGAAAGACCAAATCTTAACCAACTGCCCATGCTCAAAGATAAATGAAAATACAATGCATCAGTACGCATGAGGACCAACTCAGTGCACATGTTCAACCAAGTTACTATGTCAACATGCACAGTGGGAAAGATGAATTCATATGAGACATACACAGGCAGTGCCTACATGTATGAAACATCATATATATATATATATATATATATATATATATATATATATGCAGTCAGGCTTCTAAATGAACTAATACAAATCAATGCCAATCAACATGAAATTGGAAAGTGCAAGCTTGGATGAGCAAGTGACAACTAAGCTAAATGTGCTAACCAGAAGTTCCCATGAAGGTTACACTGAAACAGGTCGGGGAAACAAGCATGTGCACCAAAAATAAGGCAACACAGCAAGGCACAGCAAACAACCAAAACAATAGTGCATCACTGACCAGACAAAAACAAGCTCAACTGGACAGTATAGATGCAATGGCACAGTCTCAACATCAAAGACTAGAGGCATACATATGGTTACAGTGAAGGCAGAGCTCGAGGCTACCAAGTTAAACAATGCAAATAGCCTCAAGCAATATGACACAGGTACAACATGTACACAATGAATACATGAACATGTTTACAATGGCAATCCGGACAGTAGTTCTATACAACTTTATGTACAGATTCAAATGAGACTGGACAACATGAATGTACAAAGACTCCAAGCATTTCAAACACAAGGAAAACCAGTCACAGTGCAGTTTCCAACAAAGACAGAAGGCAACATGAAAGTAGTGACAGTGCCAAAGTCACAAGGACAATGGTCAACATCAAGCATCAAAAAAGACTCAAAGTAGCAGTTTCAAAAGCCAACAGAGAATTTAAAGCAACAGTTAATGGCCGAAGTCAATACTTAAAGCAAACGCAAAGTCAAAATGAATTCACATCTAAAAATATTTTCACAAAATCATGCTTGCAGATTTCAAACCAAAATCAGTGCCGTGGTATTCAGAAATCCAACCAAGTCAGAAAAATCATCAATCATCGAAACAAAATCGAACTGCCGAAGCATAGTACTAAGATCGAATTAGAATGTGAGTGAAAATCACTCACCTATTTCGACGCAAATAGAAGCAGCCGAGCACTCAAGAAATCGAGCGAAGCCAAAACCCGGAATCAAAGTCGAACTCAATCATCGAGAAGCAACCGAGCGCAACTCAAGGAGACGAGCGATCGACAAAGCAAACTCGCAAATATCCATTCAATCGACTTAAAATCAAGCGGCGCCTCAATTCGTCAAAGCCCTAATTTCAGAGCAAAAGAGGAACGAGATTAAAGCGCCATTTTCGTTCGTTATTATGTTTAGGGTTTGCGAAGGGAATGAATGGAGGAAACGGGTATTGGTTTCGATATAACGCAACACCAAGTATAAAGAAAACGTGGGCCAAGATTGCATTTTAAAGCCCGCTTAACCCATAACGAATTCTTAAAAGAGTCACAATCCGATTAAACTCCCAACAGCAATTAGCTATCACCATTAATCGTTTAATGACGATAATTAATTGATGCAAAATCCTGGGTTGTTACAGACTCCTCTCCTTATAAAAATTGCGTCCCCGCAATTTTCATAATTAAAGTCGTCGATAACAATTATTTTTCTATCATAAACTGGTTAAGCTAGAAAATAAAGGTCAAGAATACAAATGCCAAAGAAATCTTTTAATTTCATAAAAGAAATTCACAAATTCTCAACAAAATCTAATTATCAAATAGATAATCAGAAAACAACAAATATCTAATTATCAACAAAGATAATTAGAACTCAAATCAGTAAATATCTAATTACCTGCAGATAATTAGAAACACAAATATCTAGAAATCAAAATAGATAATCTAGAAAATCAACATAAAAGGTGGATCGATCCCAGCAGATGGTGATTTTTAGCTATGCCGCACGTGCATCTCAGATGGCCGAGGCCTACCAAGTACTATAAAATTTTAGCGCCCATCAGATGACCTGAAGGTCCGCAGAGTGACCCGAAGGTCTAGTACTGGTATTTGACCCGAAGGTCCATCAAATGACCTGAAGGTCCAGCAGAGTGGCCCGAAAGCCCAACAAAGGACTCGAAGGTCCAGCAGAGTGGCCCGAAAGCCCAACAAACGACCCGAAGGTCCAGCAGAGTGGCCCGAAAGCCCAACAAATCATCAGAATCATCAAACAGCAGATGTTTCAATTAACGAGTCCGGAATTAACCGAAATAGTAAAAGTGTGGTTCCATACTCCGCACTTTTGCTAAATCGTTTAAATCTCTTCATCGTTTTCTTGAAAGTGCAAGATTGTGTATTTTGTAAATATAACATTTTACGTTTTCAAACGGACAAGTCCGGAATTAAGCGAATCAGTAAAAGTAAGGGTTCACAGTCCTCATGTAACGACCCGTAAATTTTAACTGTTTTAATAACGTAATTAGTTGAAATTTTGTAAAATTTTAAACGATAAAATTTTGAAATAATAATTTGATATTTGGAATGCATCTAGTTAAACATAGCAACTGGAAAATTATTGTCCGAAAATATGAAAGTTTATTTCGTGCGTAAATTTACTTCAATTTAATCAGTTAAAAAGCGATGAAAATAAAATGTTTTCGAAACCCAAATATTTTTATATAGAAAAATTCTAAACCATCTTCTGAGCAAGACGTCATTTTTCATTTTTCCAAATTCGGACTTCTTTAGCTCCGTCGATCTTATTTTTCTGTGTTTTTGCTGCATTTTCCGCTAGTAGAAAATTCGAATTTTTATAATTCGATCGCACCACTGATATTTTAATACCTTTTTGATCATCTCGTCGTGCTGATTTCCGCAGTATATTCATTTCTATATTTCGGAGTTCCGGTACGCGGTGAAATCTATGAAACGATTCATCGTATCGATACGTTTGAACCTTTGAATTCCTTGTGTCCATTCTTGAGCTACCGTACGAATCAAATAGTCGTTCCTTTTGTTTTAATTTTTTTTCCCGAAATATAAGGGATGACAATTTTTATCCCAACGTTCAAGTTATTATAATCTTTGCTATTCATATTCCTCGGTTTCATTTCCCTTCAATAAAATATTCATAAAGGAAAGCACAGGGTAATAGTTGAACAGACCATATTTTTAGATCTGCAAGCTTCTCTTTTCCTTCTCTTTCTCCATTAACCACTCATGAAAAAAATCAATCAAAGCTCGGCCTCCCACTCTTCCACACGCAGCCCCTCCAGGTGCATCCGCCTCCACCACACCGGCCTTCCCACCCGAGCACGCCACGCAACCACCGTCCAAGTCGCCACCTTCCTGAAGCTTCTCAGAGTTCTCCTCTCGCCTTGTCACTTCACCCAGGCCGAGAACCACTTGCTCCACTCGACAACTCGGCCATCATTCCCGTCCACCTAGCTGCCACGTCAGTCCCTTCGGCCTCCCTGTCGTTCGCCTAAACCAATCACCTCGTCACCCACATCTCCTCCTTTATATTAGGTAATATGTATATATATTTGTTATTTTATATATTCTACTGTTTTATTTATGCATAGGCCAGCTACAGTTTTTGCTTGGAAGGTAATATATATCTATGACAAAGTTTTGATTTTTGTAGACTTGTATGGATGTCAGATCTATATATTTTATAAGTTGCTTTTCATATTTATGTGCGGTTACAAATATACACATTTCGACAAAAAGGGTTTCACTTTCAGATTTTGGTTTGTATACTTTTATAATATATAAATTTATTTAATACTTGTTGATGTTTATATATTGGTCTCGGTAGATAAATAGATCTGAGTTTGGGTTTCCACGTAAACAAATGATTTCTGTTATACACTGTTTATATGTATTAGTTATAAGCATATGTGTTCTGTTTTATAAAGTGTACAATGTCCAAAAGTTTTAAAGTTATTTATAAATTTTTTTCCTCTTACATGCTTATTGAAATGTATACATATAGGTCGCATTCATATTTATCTCGCTAGTTTTAAGAACTGTAGATATTTTTTTTGTACATATAGGGCTGTATAGTATGTACTTTACTGTTGAATATAGATAAACATTTTATGTATATATATATATATCTGTGTGTGTGTGACCTGTTCAAAGTATTATACAATGTTTATATAATAGGTTATACATTATGTAAATTAATAATGTTAACAAATGTGTTTATTCTATAATATATTTATATGAAAAGTGATGTTTCGGGTCTATATATGGTTTGTACCTAAATACAGCCTGCATATATACATTTAGCTATCATCATATATATTGTGTCTGCATATTCATATTTGTTTGCACATATAGAGTCGCTGTTTGATTTGTTTACAAACATTGTTTTGCGCAAATAGTTATATATATATATATATTTTAAGTGTATATAGAGTTTTAAATATATATATTATGTGTATAAATTGATTTTATATATGCGTCTAACTGATGTGGGTTGGGAAATATATAACATGAATGTTTTATTCAATAGGTACTTTAATGGTTATTTTAAGTATTGTTGGCTAGAATGTATTTTGTATAGGGTTACTGTATATATAAGGTCAGGTTTGTGTTGAAATAAATGTAAGTTTGCAAGTGGTATTTGCTGTTTATTTATATACATTGGTTTATAATAAATTTTGATTTGAAAAGTATGATAAGTGTATATATAAGTAATGTTATGGCTGGGTATATATATATAAGAAATTATTTGAACATATATTATTTATATATATTGGATTGGAATATATGAGTTTTAGTAAACCTATGATTTTGAAATTTATATATATTTTATTTAATATATATTTGAATTTAAAATATGATTTTTATATATAGTTATATATGGTTATATAAGTTTGCTTATACCATTTAACCTCATCGATCCAGTTCTGATTTGATTTCATCAATTCCTATTTATCAGTGTTGTTCGTCGATTCGTACCAATCTAGCTCTGCTTTGGAAGTCGTGCTTGCATTCTGTAACTCAATATCATTGTCTATCTCCTCTAACCTCGGAAGGTGAGCAATCACTCACGATTAATGTTCTTTTATTTAATAAATCTGATTTCAATTGAAACGACAATTGAAATATGCTACTGTTAGTTATTTACACTGTTATTTATGCTATTAACTGTACCAGTTCACCTGTGAAATCTGACACCATTATCTGTTAATTATACTATGATAATCCCATTTGGTTGATAAGTGATTGATTGTTTGTTGTTTATATTGGATATTAAATTGTAATGTATAAAATGATAAATAGTATGCAATTGAATTTGACGAAGGATAGTTAAAAAATTTGAATCGACATATGTGTTGAATTTGATTTGTTAAATTTGTATAATATGACCCCTTGAATGTTTAATTATTTGACACGTAGAAAAATAGTTAATTACCCTTGAACCATTTGAATTTATGTTGTATTAATTGATGAAGTATGAAACTGAATAATTGATGTCAAGTGTAGAATTGCATAGAATAATTAGTATAATAATCTTTAATCTACATGAAATGATAGTGTAGATTCTAGAAATAATTATATTAGTTCGCACAAACAACAATGTGAATTAATACGGTTATTTCGGGATTATTTGAATTGATTATTGGATTGTTATTGATTGTTGTTATTGCTTATTTATTTACTTTGACACCATCCCAGTTATCACACTGCAAGTTCCCTTTGCTATGCTTTGATTTTTGAATTGAAATGGAATCGGGTGGAAATGATAAATACCCAAATAAACTTGACTTAGGATAGAGAATTAAAATAAAACCCGATTGGTCAAAATTTGACTTAAAAATAAAATAAAGATTTTATTTGAATAAATAATATGGTTTTGAAACAAAGTTGGAATTTGAATTTTAGGAAAGGAAATGTTAATATTTAATAATCTGAATCAAAATATTAACATAGTAGATGATGAATGAACGTTGTTTAAAATTAATTATTTAATAATCAAATTTGGAATTATTAATAATTAAGTTTTGAAATTAGTTAATAATTAAGTTTGGAAATTAGTTAATAATTAAGTTTTGGAATTATTTAATAATTAAATAAGGTTGAATTATTTAATAATTAAATTAAATTGAATTTTTTATTAAGTGAAATTGAACTTCTTGAATAAGTGAAACTAAGTTTCTTTATTAATTGAGTTTTGAAATTGTAACTAAGCAAATAAATAAGTGAAATTGAATTTCTCTAACAAGAAATAAAATGTGTTTTATTGAAATTAATGTAAGACTTGAAATGTAAGAATTTGATTTGAATGTTAAATTAAATTGATTTAAATGATTTCGGAATGAAACTTATATACGAACTTGAATCAATATTTGAATTGTTTTAAATAAAATTGAAATGTTGAATATATAAAGCTTTGAAATATATTGAAATTGAAATGGTCTATTTGTGGTTCAAATCGGTATTTGAAATCGATATAACTTGGAAATGTTTAATTGAATTGGAATTGAAGTTGATGAATTAGATTTGATTAAATTTGAATTTGGAACTCGAATCGATTTGAATCGATTTGTGAAGGTCGAGGAAACTATTTTATTTTATAAAGTAATTTAAAATTATATTTAAAACTATTGATATTTTACTTTATAAATTTATTTTAATATAAACTATTTTAATATAAATCATTTTTAATATAAATTATTTTATAAACTATTTTAACTTATAATTATTTATATAAACTATTTTCATATAAAAACTATTTTATAAACTATTTTATTATATACATTAATTTTAATATCTAAACTGTTTAAGAGGAAAGTGTTATGAATTCCAAAATGTTATGATTTCAAACTATAGTTTCCAAGTGTTATGAATTTCAAGGTTCTGGTTTCCAAAGTGTTTTGATTTTAAAAGACTTACGATTTCGAAAGCGATATAACTTTGGAAAGTGATATGATTTTGGAAATGGATTTATTTGAAGTGAAATTTATATCGTATGGATATGGTTTTGAAATGGCAATGATATTTCGGTTTTGAAATATGAACTATTTTGAAAGTTATTAAACGACCAATCGGTGTAATAATTACGAAAGTTATTAAAGAGACCGGAATCGGTTAGGGACATACTCACTGTCTAAACCGAAAACCACTTTAATAACTATACGCGGAGTGTGATCCAGAATGAAGTGGTTGGAATGATGTACGTGATGACTGAAGAAAGAGAACAATAATGGATAGCCTTGACACTTGTGTCAGATTGGAAATGACTAAAACAGGAGCCGTGCCGGGCCAAATGGGGTCAGCTACCTCGAGCGAACACACTTCTTCGAAAACTACTCATCACTTGTTGTCGATTGGTGCACCCTTGATTTGGGAGTGTTGTTTCGCGGTGTTGCGATCGCTGCGGCGATGCGTTCTCACCAGTCCGGATCAGGCAAACAGTAGTTTCACTACCTTGGGTATTACCTCATGTGCCTTGTCATACTTGTATCCCTTTATACGCGACCACTACGATTTGTTTTGTGTTATACCTATGGAGTACTCCCTGATAGCCCACTAGTTTACGGTGGAGTTTACAGTACTGTATAGACTATAACGCTTATATAAAATGTGTTAAGGGGGATAATGGTAACGCCTTAACACTATTTTAATACTTTATATTACTGATAGGCATTATCTACTTATCGTATACTACTACATAGTAGATAGTTTAACGGATCCTTAAAGGATGGTTATTCCAAACATCCTTTGAGTTACTTGTATTTCAATTGTTATTTCACTTGAGTTGGATTTATTGATATAAGAATATTAATCCTGACTCGAGTGTTTTGTGTTTTGCTTTACGCTCGGGTCAGACTGAGTGTACTAGTATTCGAGACCTCACCTTTGGAGTTGGAGCTTCGCATGGAGATCCAGTTATCTATCTAGCTTTTAGATATCCAGTTGATTCCAGTGATTGTATTCTGATTCTTGTATGTGACTATTGTATTCGAGACTTCTGCTGTAACTTATTTAACTCTGATATGTATATAGTAGCTTCATGAACTACTATCTTTTGTTTCCGCTGCATTTATTACTCTGTGTCTGTGATCTGTGTTCTATTTATTTACTATATATACTCAGTTTTTCCAAATATAAATTAACAATTCGATATTTTGAATCATTCAAGTTCGACATGTGCGGATGCGAATGGTCCAAAATATTGGGTCGTTACACCTCAATTTTGCTGAAGCGTTTAAATCGCTTCCTCATTCTTTTGAAAGCGCAAACTGTAAAATTTTTGGAAATAATTTTATTTTAAAACGATTTGAAAACCCGTGATTAAACAGCAACATCAGTATCAATTTCAATAAGGGAATTGCACTTCACAAAACATCGTAAAAACGGATATCAAATCAGCATTGCGGAATAACCGCTTGAAAATCCACTTTAAAATTTGACGGTTACTGAAGTCAAAGCGACAGTAATTTTTATACGTCAAAATCTCATCAAAATAATTCACATCAAAATATAATACCAGTGAATTTTCATTCATTAAAAATGTCAACAAAACACTATGCTTCAAAAATTTAGCATTGGTGTAAAAATCCCGTTATAAAAATAATGGCAACACAATACGTTTAAACCAAACACCGGTTCAACGTAAAATTAATGCAGTAATGTGCAACTCAAATTTGCTAGCACACTACAAGATGAACAAAGAAATCACTCGATTATATCTTCAATGAAGATAATTTAAAACAGCAAAAATCTCAACAAAATCACATAACTACAATCGCTTCGGATCCTCAAATCGGATTCGAAATTTTCAAAGAAAACAAAAATAAATACATCTATGTAACAACACAATGAAATTTATTTCATTTTCATATTTTGATTTTTAAATCAAAAGGGTTATATGCCGTACACAGTGAAGACAGCCCTACTGTTTCCGCTACGCACTCTGATAAACAGAACACAAATTAATCAATCATCAAAAAACAATTTCACTTTTATTTTTAAATAAAGATATTTAAAAATTTCATCATAATTTCAAAACTTTAGTTTTGACTCAAAGCACAAATAAAAACATCAACAACTAGTTGTAACACATGTTCCATCTAAGTTATGTTCTATATTATGTCCATAAACCCCTCGCTCTGATACCAACTGTGACTCCCCACCTCTATGCTCACAATAACAAAGAGTATTAAAAGAAATACTGTCTGTTATTATGAAGAATAAGGCTGGATAGGAGCGGCCATCCGAAGTTAGGCCTTACAGTTGTATTGGTTATCTCGATAGGAGTGGTATATATATTTTTCATCTCTTTGTTTATTTACTCCCATCGACATATCCAATTCCAGTATAAAACGAACTATGATGGTTCATAATAGTTTATGACACATATATAATAATAACACAGATAAACTAAATGCGGAACACAGATAATATAAAATCTCATATATATATAACTGAAGTCAGTTACAATACATGTGATGCAATACATATGATACAACTACAATCGACACTGGAAGTTACATATATAAGTACATTATTGTAAATAATATACATGAATACATATCATCCTATACTATGACAACGACTACTCCAAAAGATATGAAGAGACTTCATAGCTCAAGCAGCAACCCAAAGCAAGATATCAACAACCTGAAATAACTCGGTCTGACCCGAGTATTAATTCAAAAGAAAATAATACACGGGTCTGTCTAATTCAAACTCGGTTATTAATGCACGGAAGCAATAATAATTAAATAATCAAATAGACGACAGTCACAATAAATCTCGTATATCCAACCCTTCAATAAGAGAATCGGATAACGGTAGATATAACACGAAACAGCATAAAACAACAAATCAACAAATTCAAATCATCAACAAAGATAAATAAAAAGATTATCAATGAAGATAATTTGAAAACAACAGAATTGCCTAAACGGCAATTAACAACAAATGGCCAAAGCAAAACTCAAGCCAGTAAAGCAACAGAAACAACAATATCTAATTATCGATACGATAATTAGAAAACACATAATCTAATTATCCAGTAGATAATTAGATAGCAACAATATGAGCAAATTAAATCAAATCAAAATACAATTTCAAAATATTGAATTGAACACACGAAACAATTCAAACAATTGAAATATCACATAAAAAGTCAATACTGTTTTGGCTGCAGTACACGCTCGCATGCACTGCCTCGCCACTACAGCATATGATGTCATCACAACACCAAATACTACAGCAAATCGAAACTGCAGAGGTCAAGTCACGGCTATCATGACTCAACACAACTGCAAACAAAATGAAACTGCAGCCACCACATGAATACAAGGGCAAAACTGCAACAAATGAAACTGCACCAAAGGAATGGCAATACGGCATGGCAAGAATGCACAGGCCACAAGCTAATCCAAAAATCAACAAAGTCACTGTTAGCATCAAAATTGGTCACTAACCTCGTAGAGAAAGATTGTGTAGAGATATAAGTGATGAAGATAAATTAAACAAGGAAGAGAATGCTAATTTAAACGCAGAAAGTAAGAACACCAAATTTATAGTGGTTCAGCGTAATTGTCTACGTCCACTTTGAGGTTAAACTTTATTGATCTTCTTAATAGTTGATTACAAATACAATTCGTGAATCAAATGCTTGAATGAAGTCGTTAAGTAGAGAAGATGAGTCTCAAAAATGGCAGAGTCTCCCCCGTGTTCTCCAAAAAAGATCCCTTTTCACTGTGACCCTGCCCCTCTATTTATAGACAAAGATGGGCCGGACTTCCCAGGTGGGCTTGGTGGCCGAACACTCTAGCCCAAGCATAGTGGTCCCTGTATGCCGAACCAGGTAGGCCGAACACAATGATGCCGAACCACCCTTTCTATGCCGAACGGTATGTTTGGTGTGTGGGATGGAATGGTTTTTAGTCAAAGCCGAACGGTATGTCTGATGTGCTTGACCGAACAATGCTCTCTGGCCGAACGATCCCTCTGGCCGAACGATCCTCCTTGGCCTAATGTGCCTTCCGGCCGAACGATACTACCATGTCGAGCAGTCATATATGCCGAACGCCTTCTAATGCCGAACACCACTGGTTGCCGAGTACTACGCCGAGTACTCCTGTTGCCGAGTTCCACTAGATGCCGAGTACTACGCTGAGTACTCCTGTTGCCGAGTTCCACTGGATTCCGAGTACTACGCCGAGTACTCCTAGATGCCGAGTTCCACTGGATGCCGAGCGCTATGTCGAGTACTTCTAGATGCCAAGTACTACCTGATGCCGAGCGCTACGCCGAGTACTTCTAGATGCCGAGTACTACGCCGAGTACTATGAGATTCCGAGTACTCCTTGATGCCGAGTACCATGGATGCCGAGTACTACGCCGAGTACTATGAGATGCCGAGTGCTACCTGATGCCGAGCACTAGTTGCCTGGTCAAATCTCCAGGAAACACTTGCCCCCCAAAGTGTATTATGTCGCTGAATCGCGATACGCTTTGAATTGCATATCCCCCGTACTTCGCTTTGAATCTAGCTTAACTCTCCTTGGAGACGCTTTCTTGAGAATATCAGTGGTGGAGGTGTATGACGAGCGTGGTATAGATGCCGAACGAAGCAGTCGAAACCGAACGCTCCTCATGCCGAACGACTTTGTATTCCGATGCCGAACACTGTGGCTTTGACCGGTTCCACCGGGTATAGCCTTTACGACTTCTCCTTCTGTCCTATAAAAGTCGAGGCCTTCTTCCTCCTTCTCTTTTCACACTCACTTCTCCTATCTTGTTTTCAAGAAACTCGCCTATTAACAACCTTCAAAGACTTAACAACTCTTCCTAACCTATTCGGCGCTAATCAAAACCGCGACCTCAACTCCAAACTTCTCCAAGTCGTGATCTATTAACTAGGTAACAATCCCTCTAACTAAATCCACAAAGGGGTTTCAACACGAAACTCGAGTTCGTAAATTGATAGGTGTTGTGTGGATTTTTAGGGCCAGATGATGTGGAGAAAGGTAGGAGTTGGTTAGAATGCCGAACAGGACGGTTTGGTGCGACTCACCGAACGATTCGTCCTCATGGTTCGGTGTGGATGGAGGAAGAAAAAGGGGGAATGAGGTCACTGTAGAGGACGGTGTGTTCGAGCGTTGGCGCTCGGTGCAACCTTAGCTCGACACGATTCGTCATATGCCGGGTAGTGCAATGGAAGGATGTGGAGGGAGTATGAGCCAAATAGGATGTCGAATGTGGTCCCGGCCGAACAAGATTTTGGCCGAATGATGCTTTTTCGAATAGTCACAAATGCCGAGTCACCATGGGTGCCGAACAATATAAATGCCAAACAACATAAATGCCTAACAATATAAATGCCGAGCAATACAAACGCCGAACATCATAAATGCCGAACAACACAAACGCCGAACACCATAAATGTCGAACAATATATAAATGCCGATCAATACAAATGCCGAACAACACAGATGCCGAACCACATGAATGCCGAACGTTTGTGAATGCTGAAACCTGTCTTGGCCGGACAAAACTTAACCGAACATGCCGAACAATACCTTTAGCCGAGCAGGAACTAGGCCGAACACTCATTAACCTTGCCTATTCATATAGCTAAACAAGGACTTGGGTGCGATCACACTATCACATGAAACTGACCAAGATCATTAACTCCCTAGCTTTAGTAGACATAAATATGAACATAGATTAACATTCGTTTTCTGAATTTGAAACTGTAATCACCACAAGGCGGGCATTTTGAGACGGTCAGCGATGACGGTCTTTGAAGGCGACGATTCGAAGCTCATTTTTATATCTTTGAAATCTCTAGATTCTTATTGCTTGTACACGATTGCTTGCACTAGTTCACACATCACGTGGGGGGAATATTCGTGTTGTTAACTCTAACGTTCAACGTTTTTCAAGTATAGTTCTCGCAGGCACTTAAACAGATTCATTATTTATTAGGGATGTCTATGAAGTCTAGCTCCGCCACTATATCTGACAGGTCTGGGCCGTCATCAAGGCAAGGAGCCGCTGATATTTCAAATCCGTCGACTTCCCCTGCCCATAACTTAGCACCCGATGCCTTGGAGGAAACAATTCTTTTAGACAATCCGATCGATTCACAAGCTTCGAAGATCAATGAAGCCGCACTTCGACGGATATGCTCCATTCACGGGATTCCTTTTGCCGATGTGTTAGTCCCTTTGCGATACGATCGTCCTCACTTGCCCCCAGTCGGATATACCACATGCAACAAGTTCATGTGTTGGATGGGCAGCGTGCCTCCGTTTAATTTATTCCTCCGGGATGTGTTGCAGTACATCGACATTGCTCCGTCGTAGCTGCATCCGAACGGTCACGCGTTTCTATACGGGACCTATCTACTCTTTATGGCCGTCTTCTCTAGACCTCCAACCTCTGGCGACATCAGATACATCTATATGATCAAGAAACGGAAAGACAGTCCTTCCTTCATGTTCCTCGAGCCATACCACAAATGCCAAATCTTGACAGGAGCATGCAGTAAATTCGCCCTGTACAAACAGGAATGGTTCTACGTGCGTTGCCCTCCTGGTTTTGCGAGGAGATGGGTTGAAGGTAGTAAGTCTCTTTGCTGAGTCATCATTCGCGTTTGATTGGAGTCATGCTTTTTCTAATTCCTCGTTTCATCTTTTCAGGTATCAACCCGCGTCCGGAGTGTCGAGGATATTCTAAGGCCGTTGAGGCCATCAGAGCTCTTCCTACCGAGGAACGAGACGTCCGAACCATCATTTCGAATGAATCATTGTCAAGGTTCGGCTTGCTAGCCCCAGGTCGTCGGATTAGCCTCCCGGAGGGCGTCTCCATTCCCAAGCCAGCATCTGGTAAAGGGAAAAAACAGGCCGGATCGTCATCACGCCGCACTCCCGATACGCACGAAGAAGGTGAGTGCAAAGAGGACGAAGCTCCTGAGACCCAAGGCGAGAATGTGGGTCCCGCTTGGAATCCGGCGGTCGAAGTTCATGACATTGAAACGTCATCCTCCCCTTCGAAGGGAAAGAAGTAGTTAAAATACAATATTCGGAAGGAGAAAGTTGGCGGCACTACAAAAGATATGCCTATCCCGCCAGAGAAAGAGGCTTCCTCACAGCACCTGGAGAGTTCTCTAAAGGGTTTGTCAAATCTTTCTATCCCCAACGATATACTTAATTACGGGTTTGACGATCCTGAAGCCCTCAAGTTTTCTTCGCCCGCTAGAGGCAATGCGGGAGTTCAACTCCCAGTCCAGGGAGACAATACTCCGATTAGTAAAGACAAAAGAACTGGTCCGTCGGGGGGAACACTAGGACACACACGCACATACGCATTCCATCATACACCTCAAGTTTTTTCTTGTTTCTCGGATCTTTCTTAACTTGTTGTTATCTCTATTCTTTGTAGGTGACATGGGGCGCTCTCACGGATTTGATCGCCTTCACGGCTCTTCCATATTTCATCATTCCGGACGGGATTCAGGTTCGGGCAGACGCAGGGACAGAGATGATTATGAAGATAGAGACAACCGTCCCCGCGATTCGTCTCATCGTAAGAAGGCATATTCCCAATCTTCTCAGTCCCGTGATCCTCTCCATCCAACTGAGCCGGATAGAGAGAAGTCTTTACAGAAGGGGTCCCAACCCGATGCTCCTCGAGAACAACACTCCGGTTCGTCGTGTACGAGGCAAATTCGGGAGCAACGAAAAAGAGCAGAACTTCCAAGGCCTCCTCCCCCTACTCCCGCGGTTGATCCAACTGTAGCAGAAAAGATGGTCGATCTTAAGGCCAAATTTCCAAAAATTTGCTTTGATGGTTTGAAATTCCTCCCAGCTATCCATCATATTCCTGGGCACGTGAAGCAGAGTGCCATTGCCTGTAACAACGACGTCTATGTTCAACATGACGCGTTCGTTCACTTGGTTGAAAAGATTTCGGAGGTGTCTGTTGAGCGTCAATATGAGATTGATCGTTTGAAATTGGAGGCTGGCTGTGACAAGAACATCATCAAGCATCAAGACGAAGAGCTCGCTTTGTATAAGTCGAAGCTGGAAGTCGCTGAGCAAAGCGCAAAAGATACTGCTGAGGCAGTTACTCGCTTAGAGATGGCTCACAAGAAGGAACTTGATGAAGCAGTCCAGCGCAGCGGTGCCCTCGCCCTAGAAAAAGACTCTGTCCAAAAAGAAAGGGACACGCTCGTCATTCAAGTCAGAGAGCTGAAAGAATTACTCTCCAAGGAGAAGGAGGACAAAGTAGCTGCTCAAGAAGAGTCACAACGATACTGTGATGAAATCGTTGCTACTCGACTCCTGAAAACGAAGCTCGATGACGAACTTGCTGGGGTTGAAAAAATGAAGGACGAAGCCCGTGAGGAGGGCAAAAGAAAAGCTGCGGAGGAGATTGATTCTCGCCTCGAGGCGGCCGCAGAAGCCGGCAGGGAAGAGGTCAAGTGCATGTTTGACCCGTTGATTGCTGAGTATGGAGCCCGCGTCCTTATGCACCGTGACTTGACATTCTTGGGCGATGGCTATCTCGAATCCCTAGCTGAGGCCTAGGAAACTTTGGTGAAGATTAGGAAAATCGAGTCGGGCTCTGAAGAGGTCAATGAGGATGCCTTGGTGAAGGAGTTCCTTAGGGGGAATGAGCCAGTGGATTTATCCGCAGCTTTGGCGCTTTATAACAAAGGCTCTCCCCTTCCAAAAGAGAAAAGTGATGAAGCTGGCCCGTCTGGGGCTGAGACTACGGCTCCTCATATTGCTGCTCCTCCCGCTGTTCAACCGGCCAGTCGGTCGAAACTTGACCCGTTCGAGCAGCATGCCGGCTATGATCCTGAAGATCCCGGGCTTGGCGTTCACGTGCTATCTCCTATCCTGGAGGGTGAAACCCCACGCGCAACCGATAGCCAACCAGAACCCGGTAGGAAACTCTTCTTTTCTAGAAGTCAAAGGATCTTGTTATTTTTCAGCATTTATTCATTCTAATGTTCATTTTTTATGTTTTCATGCAGGCTGCTCTGATCCCGAGCCAACTCCGAGGAGCGATGACGCCAAGGAGGAGGCAGAGAAAACAAGCGATGTTGCTCACGCGGGAGTAACTCCTGGTCCTGACGCTCAAGTGATCGGGGCGCTAGATGATGACAAGCTTGACACTTCGTCTCCTGCCGAAGGGAGCGATGAAATAGAAATCACCGGCGCCTCCGAGCATACCTCAAAGGTGAGCATGAAGGAACGCCTCGCCGAAGAGGAGAAGAAAAAGGTCAAGGTCAAAGTCGAACCTGAAATACTGGAACTTACCGACCCACGGAACAAACCTCTGAAAATCATTCTCCCGGGCAGGTTTAAACCACTGGATGTTCCGTCTCCTACTCCTGACTCCGCTTCTTTAGTGAGCAAGAAATCCAAGAAAAAGCGTGAGGGAGAGGAATCGTCGGAAAAAACAAAAGAAGACAAGAAGAAGAAACCGAAGAAATAATCGCTACACTCGTTCAACGAGTTCCTTACTTAAGTCTTGTAATTACTTTTATCTTTTGTCTCTATAGTTAGTATAGATAGGTTCTTGACTCCAAGCTTTGGAGGGATAACTGTGTAACCCCATTTTGAACTATTGAATGAAGTTTAGTTTCATTTTGTTTGAATGATTCTCTTGCTTTTCTTTGGTTCGCTGACTAACTGTAGTCATAACTCAAGTTCTTATGAGTTGCATTATCTCCCAGTCCACTCTCGTGTTGTTCAAACATTTCCAGACGTGGCATACTTCTTGCTCCACATTTCTCGAGTACTTGGACTTTCTTCCAAATCTGCGCTCCAGGGATTTAGAGTAAGTTGATCCGCGTTCAGGGGATTCGGAGGTTCGCATCGTTTACACTCTAGTCCGTACTCTGGGAACTTAGAGTACTCTGATCCGCGCTCTGGAGATTCGGAGATTTGAGATCATTTATACTCTAGTCCGCACTCTGGGGACTTAGAGTACTCCGATCCGCGCTCTGGGGATTCGGAGATTTGAAATCATTTATACTCTAGTCCGCGCTTTGGGGACTTAGAGTACTCCGGTCCGCGTTCTGGGGATTCAGAGATTTGAGATCATTTATACTCTAGTCCGCACTCCGGGGACTTAGAGTACTCCGATCCGTGCTCTGGGGATTCGGAGATTTGAAATCATTTATACTCTAGTCCGCGCTCTGGGGACTTAGAGTACTCCGGTCCGCGCTCTGGGGATTCGGAGATTTGAGATCATTTATACTCTAGTCCGCACTCCGGGGACTTAGAGTACTCCGATCCGCGCTCTGGGGATTCGGAGATTTGAAATCATTTATACTCTAGTCCGTGCTCTGGGGACTTAGAGTACTCCGGTCCGCGCTCTGGGGATTCGGAGATTTGAAATCGTTTATACTCTAGTCCGCGCTTTGGGGACTTAGAGTACTCCGGTCCGCGCTCTGGGGATTCAGAGATTTGAAATCCTTTATACTCTAGTCCGCGCTCTGGGGACTTAGAGTACTCCGGTCCACGCTCTGGGGATTCGGAGATTTGAAATCCTTTATACTCTAGTCCGCGCTCTGGGGACTTAGAGTACTCCGGTCCGCGCTCTGGGGTTTCGAAGATTTGAAATCGTTTATTCTCTAGTCCGCGCTCTAGTGACTTAGAGTACTCCGGTCCACGCTCTGGGGATTCGGAGATTTGAAATCGTTTATACTCTAGTCCATGCTCTGGGGACTTAGAGTACTCCGGTCCGCGCTCTGGGGATTTTGGAGATTTGAAATTGTTTATACTCTAGTCCGTGCTCTGGGGACTTAGAGTACTCCGGTCCGCGCTCTGGGGATTTTGGAGATTTGAAATCGTTTATACTCTAGTCCGCGCTCTGGGGACTTAGAGTACTCCGGTCCGCGCTCTAGGGATTCGGAGATTTGAAATCGTTTATACGAGTTTCGTGTATCGTACAGGATAATGTAGTTCTAGTAATTCATCACCCGACTATGAGATATAGAAACATTAGTAATTCGTGGAAAATACGGCTTCAAGCCTTTATTAATGAAAAACAACTAAACTGCTCGATTACATAGTTAAAAGGAAACTAAGTTGCGACGGAATGATAACATACAGGAAATAACTGTGCCTAAAACAGGAAAGAAACATACTAAATGTAATAATATCGCAAATGCTCGCTGTTCCACGCCCGGGGGAGTGTCATGCCATCAACGGTCGCTAGCTTGAACGTTCCCTCTCCAAGCTTCCGTTCAATGACGTACGGACCTTCCCAGTTGGGATTCATATGCGAAGGTACTGGGAAAACTCGTTTCAAAACGAGATCACCCACATCAAATATCCTTGGGCGGACTCTGCCATCGTAGTAATGCTTGACTCGGTGCCTATGTGCTGCGACCCTTAATTCGGCCTCTTCGCGTTTTTCATCGATACAATCTAGTGATTCCAACAAGAGGTCCTGATTCGTCTTGGGATCATAATATGTCACCCGGTGCGATGGAACTTCAAGTTCCACGGGTATAACGGCTTCAGAGCCGTATGCCAAGGCAAATAGAGTGTGGCCGGTCGCGGACTTATGGGTAGTTCTATAAGCCCATAATGCCGTCGGGAGTTCATCTACCCACCTGCCTCCGACTTTCTCCAGACACTTCTTTGGTATTGACTTGATTATTTTATTAACGACCTTGACTTGTCCGTAAGCTTTTGGGTGTGCAACGGCGGCGAACTTCTTCTCGATGCCATACTTTAAACAGAACTCTTTGAACTCTCTGCTTTCAAATTGCGTCCCGTTGTCTGTAATGATGGTGCGAGGAAGACCAAAGCGGCATATAATGCTTCGTACAACGAAGTTAATGACCTTTTTAGAGGTGATCGTGGTCAAGGGTTCTGCCTCAGCCCATTTTGTGAAATAGTCGACTGCAACTATCGCGTATTTCGCACCACCTTTGGATATAGGCAAAGAGCCGATTATGTCGATTCCCTAGATTGCAAATGGCTAGGGACTAACCATTTGCGTGAGTTCCGTCGATGGAGTCCTCGGGATTTTCGCATATCTTTGACACTTGTCACATTTCCTTGTGTAGTCTGCAGCGTCCCGATTCACGATCGGCCAGTAGTATCCATAGCGGAGGATCTTTTTTGCTAGCGTTTACCCCCCGGTATGGTCGCCGCATTCCCCTTCGTGAACCTCTTTCAGGACTCGCTTTGTCTCGTCATGAGCGATGCACCGTAATAAGGGGACTGAGAACCCTTTTCGATACATTAATCCATCCTGCATCACGTATCGTGCGGCCTTTCGAAGGATCTGACGTCTTTCGCTCCTTTTTTCTGGTAAAGCCCCGGTTGTCAGGTACAGTTTGAACGGGGTTATCCACGATTCCTTCTCGATTTCCGTTTCCAATACACAATCAACTTTCATCTCGTCTATGCTCGGGGCGTGCAAGGCCTCAACGGGATACAATCCCATTTGCTGCGCGTCGCCTGTGCTTGCAAACTTAGCCAACAAGTTGGCTTCTTTATTCTGTTCGCGCGGGACATGCGAAATGTCATAACGCTCAAGATTTGACAGTAGTTCTTGAACCTGAACTAGGTACGGAGCAAGCTTTTGTCCCTTTACTTGGTAATCTCCCCGCACTTGGTAAACCACCAACTGTGAGTCACAAAAGATCTCAACTGATTTGATCCCGAGTTCTCTTATGAGCTTCAAGCCAGCAATCAGTGCTTCATATTCTGCTTCGTTATTTGTAGCTGGGAAATCAAGATTCAAAGCATAACAGATTGATCGATTTTCCGGAGTTATAAGAACTACACCCGCGCCGGAGCAACGGTCGTTTGATGCCCCATCAGTGTATAATCTCCAACGAACGGGGGTAGTGACGTCATGATTATCTGGTTCTATGGGTATGGTAAACTCAGCGATGAAATCTGCTAGTGCTTGTCCTTGTATGGCCCATCGTGGCAAGTAAACGATATCAAACTGGCTCAACTCGATGTTCCATTTTAGCAGTCTTTTGGAAGTTTCTGGTCGTTGGAGTACTTGCCGCAGGGGCTGATCGGTATAAACACTGATTGAGTGCGCTTGAAAATATGGGCGTAGCTTACGTGATGCAATCACCAAGCAATAGGCCAACTTCTCGATTTTAGGGTAATTTCTTTCTGCCCCCATTAAGCGCTTGCTAACATAATACACCGGCTTCTGGATCCGGTCCTCCTCGCGGACTAAAGCCGCACTTATCGCATGTGGGGATACAGCCAAGTATACGTACAGCATCTCGTGGTCTACTGGTTTTGACAGCACTGGTGGACTCTGCAGATGCCTCACCAGATCCCGGAATGCTTCTTCACAACTAGACGTCCATTCGAAGTTCCTCTTCCCTTTCTTTATTATATCAAAGAAAGGGATGCACTTGTCAGTTGCCCTGGATATGAATCGACTTAGCGCAGCTACTTTTCCATTCAAGCTCTGTACCTGTTTTATAGTCCTGGGTACTTGCACATCTCGAATAGCTTGGATCTTTTCGGGGTTAGCTTCAATTCCCCTAGCATTGACGATGAATCCCAAAAACTTCCCCGACGCAACGCCGAAGGAACACTTCAGAGGGTTGATCTTCATCCCGTAATACCTGAGTATGTCGAACATTTCAGCCAAGTCTCGAATGTGGTCGTTTGAATGTCGTGACTTCACGAGCATGTCATCCACATAGACTTCCATCATCCTACCAAGCTGGTCCTTAAACATTCGATTCACCAAACGCTGATAAGTCGCTCCTACGTTCTTCAGTCCGAAGGGCATTACTACATAGCAATATAGCCCGACATCTGTAACGAAGCTGGTGTGTTCTTGGTCCGGAATATGCATCGGGATTTGGTTGTATCCCGAGTATGCATCCATGAATGATAACAGCTCAGGTCCTGCGGTGGAGTCGACCAACTGATCGATCCTTGGTAACGGGAAACTGTCCTTGGGGCACGCTTTGTTCAAATCGGAATAGTCTACACAAGTTCTCCATTTCTCATTTGCCTTTTTCACCAGTACGGGGTTCGATACCCATTCAGGATAGAGGGCGTCGCGGACGAACCCATTGGCTTTGAGTTTGTCCACCTCCTCTCTGAGAGCAGCGGACCTCTACGGGTCCATTCCTCTTCTCTTTTGTTTAACTGGGATGTATTTTGGGTCTATGTTCAACATATGACTCGTGATGGCGGGAGAAATCCCACACATATCAGAATGCGTCCAGGCGAAAACATCAAGATTCGCCCTGAGGAAGTCACTAAGGTCTTCTGTCATTGCGGGGCCAAGTTGTGATCCGATCTTCAGTATTCGCGAAGGGTCGCTTTGGCTAACTGAAATGTCAACCGTTAGTTCAGCCGGCGCCGCCTTTTCTTCCCTGGGTTTCTCATCGTCGTCTCTCGGATCTATGTCTCTGAAGATCCGAGAATTATGCCCGAGCCAGGGCTCGGGCACTACTTGTCAATTATCCGTGTCAAGGGTGCGGACGGGATTTTCCGCAACCTTTCCTTTCTCCCTTCGATGGGCCTCCCAGAACTCAGCCACATAACAGGAATGACCAGCTGCTTGGTCGCCATGAACAATACCTACCCCTTTGTCAGTTGGGAACTTCAGAGTCAAGCACCACGGGGCTAATGCTGCCCTAAACTCAGCCAGGGCCGGTCGGCCCAAGAAAACATTATACGGAGAATCCACATCCAAAACTACGAAAGGTAGGATTCGCACCCTCCGACGCTCGCCTTGTCCCAATTCAACTGTAACTCAACATACCCCACTGCATCGGTCGCTGTACCATTAAAGCTGTGTATACGAGCTTTGGATGGTTTCAAGTCCTTGGTTTCCATCTTCATTTGGTCATAAGCCTTCTTGAAGATGATGTTGACAGAACTTCCACAATCAATCAGAATTCTTTTCACATATGCCGGTCCGATCATGGCAGATATGACCATCGGGTCGATGGTTGGAGCCTCTATTCGATCAGCATCTCTGTTTCTGAACACTATATCGTCCGTCATTACGCGTTGCTGCTTAGCAGGGGTCCCATCCTCCACGTTCGAACAGCACTCAAACTCTGCATGCTTCAGGGAACTTGCATACCGCTCCATCTCTTGCCAATTCTTATCCGCGGGGTGAGGTCCGCCGATAATTGTATTTATGACTAGTCTACCCACGGTCCGGGCAGGCTCTTCAGGATGACACGGAGCTGGTGCGCGACCTGGGTTGGACGTTCCCTGTCCTCCTTCCTGTGGATCCTTCACAAATTCTTGCAACTTCTTTTGCCTGATCAACTTCTCGATAGCGTCGTGCAGGTGTCTGCACTCTTCCGTATTGTGCCCATAAGTCTCATGGAAGCAGAAATATTTCCCGGTTCGCTTTTGCTCCTCGGTTGATTCTTTTGGACGTGGCTTTCTGTACTGAAAAGTATTGCAAGTAGATAGATAAATGTTCTCAAGAGGCGCATTCAGCGGGGTATACTCGTTGTAGCTTGGAATTCTCGATTTCCACTTCCCCGCTTCTCTCTTCTTCCCTTGATTTCTTCCTCCGGACTCCTTAGGCTGCCCAGGATTGTTCTAGACATTGACTTGGACCTTTCCCGAGTTGTCTCCGGACTGCTTCACAGCAATGTTGCTTTTCACGGACTCTTGGACAGGTCCTGGTGCCTTATCTCGCCTTACCCACCTAGCCTCCTCTCTTCTTATGAACTGATGTGCCTTTGAGTAAAAACGTTCCAGTGTGGTCGGAGGTTTCCCTGCCAACCAGTCTCCAATTTCGGACTCCGGATCCACACCTCTCATTACAGCCATTAGAATTGCATGATCATTGGGATTACTGACTTCAGTCGCCGCAACATGGAATTTTGTAAATATTCCTTCAATGACTCCCCAGGATTTTGGATTACACTTGATAGAGACATTACGTCCTTTGGACGCATAGTGTGTATTCTGAACTGCTCAATAAACTTCTTCGCCAACTCCTCGAAATTGGATACGGACCGCGGAGGAAGTCGGGTAAACCACATAGTAGCGATCCCAGATAGAGTGATCGGAAAGCATCTACACTTGGTGGCATCATTTGCTCTAGCTGAATCCATCATCCACTCATACCTAATGACATGTTGTCTGGGGTCGGTCTTTCCCTCATACGCAGGGATAGTAGGCATATTAAACTTCCTGGGGTACGCTGCCTGCAACACAACGTCTGTGAATGGAGTATGACTTCTTGATACTCCCCAATCATCATTCGATAAGCCTTGGTTTTCTTTCATCAATTGCTTGACCATGGCTGTCAGGTCTGGTGTTTGTATGGAATGTGGAAGGTTGGAGTCGGTTCTACGTGACTGGCCAGGCTGATGCCACCTCTCCTGGCGGTCTGCCAAACGTGCATCTTGAGGTTCGACATCATTAGCGTTTTGATGGTCTGGTCCTCCGGCCTCAACCTGCACTCCAGTTCCTAGGTTTCCAGCTCCGGCTTGGTTACGGTCTCCAGCTGTCTGAACAGCAGCACCCGCCCGCACAGCTTCAGTCTTACGGCGTTTGCGCCTGGGAGGTTCATCAGAGGAAGTTGAGCTGTCGGATGAGGAATAAGGAGCGGGATTGCCCCCAGCATTCTGTTGCTGCTGTTGAGTGAGTTGTGCCATCAGGTTGGCGTTCGCTTGCATCTGCTCTCCTAGTTGTCTCCTGCTTTCCCTGAGTTCTCTCATCAAGTCGTTGAACTCTATTCTGGTGACAACTGGAGTTTGGTCCTGGGTGGCAATTCCCACACCCAGAATCGCTGGTTGATGTTGAGTCAAGATTTTTATAGAGTTTTGATTTCTGACAAAGGGATAAGCCGTGATCGACAAAAAGAAGTTATTCATTGTTTTAAAGAGACACAAAGAGCTCCATACATTAGAGGTTGATTATTTGGTATGTTAGTAGTGTTATTTATGTTAAAATCTATCCTCAAATAATCTCATACCTTCAATCTTTGAATACAAATGTATATATGTATGAGTGCACATTAACTGTGCAGTCTGGGCTAAACCGGTCGACCGGTTTAAAACAAGGCGGTCGACCGTTTTTGTCCAGAATGCACAGATAACGTGCACAAGTGTACATAACGTATATATATTCAAATTCCTGTCTACCGGCCATTTTTGACCTGTCGACCGTTTTCAAACAGAAAGCAACCTTTCGTACAGACACTTCCTTTTCTTCAACGGTTGCTTCTCTTTCTCTTCACCAATGATCATGACCTTTGTTTGTATCTTTTCACAAAGGGTTACAACTGTTTATTTTCTTATATAAACATCATGAAATCATTATTCCAGATAAGGATAACCAATTCTATTATTCTAATCTCTATTCTATTGATCTCTGTCTTGAGCTCTCAAACATTTCAATTGCTTATTGAATCATTGAAATCATTTCATATCTTTTGATTCTATAAGTAATATACTTCCTTCAATCTTCACAAGCATCATTCACATATTTTGAGGATAAGATTATAGGAAGGGTGTATTACAAGTGGCAAATCCGTGTTATCAAGAGCACAAGTTGTCAACGACAATTGTATTTATTTTTGTTGAAGTCCTCGGTGTTGTAAGAGGCACGAAATCCCGTTCGGCTGTTCGGGTGTTGTAAACCTGTTCCTCCGGGTGAAGCGAGGTAGTTGGTTGTGAAAATCCAGATAGGAGTCTGGGACTGGACGTAGGACGGGAGGTCCGAACCAGTATAAAAATCCCTGGTGTGATTTTTACAGTTTACTGCATTTACTATTCTATATCTGTGAATTGCTATATAGCTAGTTTATTGAATATTTACTTGTATAGCAATTGTAAATAACATTCCGCATATATTTTTAGTCCATATTACACGATCCACAATTAGTGTGCACAAGCGTACACACTTTCATTTGGTATCAGAGCACACACACTTTCATTTGGTATCAGAGCATACAAACTTTCATTTGGTATCAGAGCACGGTCATCATATAACCGTAAAACCGTTATTTGATATATTCTTGTAATATGGCAAATAACGCAAGTACTAGCTCTAGCACTTACACGGAAGGTCAATCAACACAAAGACCTCCATTCTTTAATGGTCTCAACTATAGCTATTGGGCTACACGTATGTCATTTTTCATGCAATCAAATAGCTATGATGCTTGGAATGCTACTCAAAAAGAAATAGTAAATCCAACAACTGAATATTCAGAATGGACAACGGCTGAGAAAACAGCAGCAGCTGTAAATGCAAAGGCAATAAATATGTTGTTTTGTGCATTAGACCAAAATGAATATAACCGTGTTAGTATCTGCACTACTGCATATCAAATTTGGCAAACGCTGAAAACCACTCATGAAGGTACTAACAAGGTTAAACAAGCCAAAATAGCCATGCTGAAGAGTCAGTTTCAGAATTTCAAAATGAAACCGAATGAGACAATCAATGATATGTATTCAAGATTTCAAACTATTCATCATGCACTTATCGGATTAGGGCAAAAATATTCAGATTTTGATGTTGTTTCAACAGTCCTACATTCTCTGACTAGTGAATGGGAAGGAAAAGTATTAGCAATTGAAGAAGCTAATGACCTTTCCATCATGAAGCCAGATGAATTGATAGGAAATTTAATGTCCTATGAAGCAAATTTGCAGGCTAGAAAAGAACAGAAAGAAGAGAAGAAAAATGTAGCATTTCATGCTGAGAAAGATGAAAATGAATCAGATTCTGAAGATGAAGATTTGGCATTCATTGCAAAAGGATTCAAAAAATTCCTAAAATATCGAAAAGCCAGTCGCTACAACAAAAGGAAACCTGGATCAAGCAAACCATCTTCATCAACTATAGAATGTTTCAACTGTCACAAAAAGGGGCACATGCAGAAGGATTGTCCAGAACAGAAGAAGAAGTCAGAAAATGATAAATTCAAACATAAGAAGGACAAGTCAAAGAAACGAGCCTTCTCAGTAACATGGGATGATTCAGACTCATCCTCATCTGAAAGTGAAAGTGATCAGGAAAATGAACAAGCTAATGTTTGTTTTATGGCAACAGAAGATGAGGTACAAATTCCTACATTTGATGAATTACTTGATATAAATTCTGAGTTGATAGTCAAATATAAAGACATAAAACGTCAATTAAAAGTAGCCAAAGCAGATTTGAGTAGAGCAGAGTTTGAACGAGATATGTTAAAAGATGAGAAAAAAATATTAGAAGAAGAACTTGAAAAACTTCAAGAATCATCATCTAATGTTGACTCTCAATTATCTCTTTTGAGTCAAGAAATTGAAACTCAAAAAGAGAAAAATGATGCTCTCGCTACTGAAAATCATGAGCTTAAGGCAAAAGTCAAAAATCTGGACCTAGAAAAGGCGAGCTTACAAACTAAGTTAGATGACATAACTCAAAATGTTTCTAACTTTAACAAAGGTCGAGAAAATTTGACAAAAATCATTGAAAGTTCACAATCTGTTTCAAATAAACAAGGTTTGGGATATAGGAAACCAGAAACCAAGAAACATCTTGGTAATGGAAGGAAAAAGAAAATACAAAAGACTGGAGCTAAGAAAAATCTTAGTTTATTATATTCCAAACCAAAACCAGTTGTGAAATTTCAGAAGAAAAATGTCAAGACTATCAAAATATGGGTTCCTAAAACAAATAACAATTTGATTAGGAACAAATATATTCAGAATTTCATGAATACTGTGCATTATAATTCTAATTATGTATATAAAGGGGATACCGGACCCGTATGGGTTTGGATTCCTAAGATCTAACTCTTAGGACCCTATAAAAAGTGGGTACCATGGTCTTAATTATATTTTTTGCAGGTACCACTTAAGAAAAGAGGAAAATGGATATTCTGGTTGATACATTCCTATATTATTCCATTATCTATTACTCCTTTTTGTCGATGACAAAGGGGGAGAAAGAGCTAACAATTATTTGCAGGAATATATATATATATATATATATATATATAAAATACAGACAAAATCTCAGGGAGATCACATATTCAGGGGGAGATTCAGAACTTCAGATATATGTTGTCATCAATCAAAAAGGGGGAGAATGTTGAGTCAAGATTTTTATAGAGTTTTGATTTCTGACAAAGGGATAAGCCGTGATCGACAAAAAGAAGTTATTCATTGTTTTAAAGAGACACAAAGAGCTCCATACATTAGAGGTTGATTATTTGGTATGTTAGTAGTGTTATTTATGTTAAAATCTATCCTCAAATAATCTCATACCTTCAATCTTTGAATACAAATGTATATATGTATGAGTGCACATTAACTGTGCAGTCTGGGCTAAACCGGTCGACCGGTTTAAAACAAGGCGGTCGACCGTTTTTGTCCAGAATGCACAGATAACGTGCACAAGTGTACATAACGTATATATATTCAAATTCCTGTCTACCGGCCATTTTTGACCTGTCGACCGTTTTCAAACAGAAAGCAACCTTTCGTACAGACACTTCCTTTTCTTCAACGGTTGCTTCTCTTTCTCTTCACCAATGATCATGACCTTTGTTTGTATCTTTTCACAAAGGGTTACAACTGTTTATTTTCTTATATAAACATCATGAAATCATTATTCCAGATAAGGATAACCAATTCTATTATTCTAATCTCTATTCTATTGATCTCTGTCTTGAGCTCTCAAACATTTCAATTGCTTATTGAATCATTGAAATCATTTCATATCTTTTGATTCTATAAGTAATATACTTCCTTCAATCTTCACAAGCATCATTCACATATTTTGAGGATAAGATTATAGGAAGGGTGTATTACAAGTGGCAAATCCGTGTTATCAAGAGCACAAGTTGTCAACGACAATTGTATTTATTTTTGTTGAAGTCCTCGGTGTTGTAAGAGGCACGAAATCCCGTTCGGCTGTTCGGGTGTTGTAAACCTGTTCCTCCGGGTGAAGCGAGGTAGTTGGTTGTGAAAATCCAGATAGGAGTCTGGGACTGGACGTAGGACGGGAGGTCCGAACCAGTATAAAAATCCCTGGTGTGATTTTTACAGTTTACTGCATTTACTATTCTATATCTGTGAATTGCTATATAGCTAGTTTATTGAATATTTACTTGTATAGCAATTGTAAATAACATTCCGCATATATTTTTAGTCCATATTACACGATCCACAATTAGTGTGCACAAGCGTACACACTTTCAGTTGATTGCTAGGTCCTGCTTGTTGTACGCTAGCAGTTTCATGGGCATCCGCATTATGAGAAGCTGACCTGGTACGTGGTCTCGCCATTGTAGAGTTATTGGTATGAACTCTGAGTAGAATCAACGGATGTCCTATCAATGAGTCGGATCTTATTTGAGGGATTTGTTCAATCCAGTAGCTTTAAAGCAGATCCTTAAGGTCTGAGAATTCAATTCTCAGTAAAAGCACCAAAGTGTTAGCACCAAAATTGGTCACTAACCTCGTAGAGAAAGATTGTGTAGAGATATAAGTGATGAAGATAAATTAAACAAGGAAGAGAATGCTAATTTAAACGCAGAAAGTAAGAACACCAAATTTATAGTGGTTCAGCGTAATTGCCTACGTCCACTTTGAGGTTAAACTTTATTGATCTTCTTAATAGTTGATTACATATACAATTCATGAATCAAATGCTTGAATGAAGTCGTTAAGTAGAGAAGATGAGTCTCAAAAATGGCAGAGTCTCCCCCGTGTTCTCCAAAAAAGATCCCTTTTCACTGTGACCCTACCCCTCTATTTATAGACAAAGATGGGCCGGACTTCCCAGGTGGGCTTGGTGGCCGAACACTCTAGCCCAAGTATAGTGGTCGCTGTATGCCGAACCAGGTAGGCCGAACACAATGATGCCGAACCACCCTTTCTATGTCGAACAGTATGTTTGGTGTGTGGGATGGAATGGTTGTTAGTCGAAGCCAAACGGTATGTCTGATGTGCTTGACCGAACAATGCTCTCTGGCCGAACGATCCCTCTGGCCGAACGATCCTCCTTGGCCTAATGTGCCTTCCGGCCGAACGATACTGCCATGTCGAGCAGTCATATATGCCGAACGCCTTCTAATGCCAAACACCACTGGATGCCGAGTACTACGCCGAGTACTCCTGTTGCTGAGTTCCACCGGATGCCAAGTACTACGCCGAGTACTCCTGTTGCCGAGTTCCACTGGATGCCGAGTACTACACCGAGTACTCCTAGATGCCGAGTTCCACTGGATGCCGAGCGCTATGCCGAGTACTTCTAGATGCCGAGTACTACCTGATGCCGAGCGCTACGCCGAGTACTTCTAAATGTCGAGTACTATGCCGAGTACTATGAGATGCCGAGTGCTACCTGATGCCGAGCACTAGTTGCCTGGTCAAATCTCCAGGAAACAGTCACCGATGAATCGGAAATTACACCCCAAAGGCTAACAGTTCAATAAAATGGTCAAAATCCAAAACCAACATAAACAATGCCAACAATATGGATATACAGTGATGCATGAAACAAGTCAAAGACTGCAACACTACAGTGATGAAATACAAAAAAGCTCAATGAATCAAAAGCTCAATGAATCAAAAGCAAATGGCACCAACTCGAGATCAAGTTCAAGGTGAACCAAACCAAATTGAAGCAAATACCAAATCAGTACCATATAACTACAGACTGCACATTCAAGTGCAAGCTTGGATGAGCAAGTGTCGACCAAGCAAAATTAACAAACAACAAAGAAATGCAAATGAGTTCAGTGGTCAGTGCAATGAAAGACCAAATCTTAACCAACTGCCCAGGCTCAAAGATAAATGAAAATACAATGCATCAGTACACATGAGGACCAACTCAGTGCACATATTCAACCAAGTTACTATGTCAACATGCACAGTGGGAAAGATGAATGCATATGAGACATACACAGGCAGTGCCTACATGTATGAAACAACATATATATATATATATATATATATATATATATATATATGCAGTCAGGCTTCTAAATGAACTAATACAAATCAATGCCAATCAACATGAAACTGGACAGTGCAAGCTTGGATGAGCAAGTGATAACTAAGCTAAATGTTCTAACCAGAAGTTCCCATGAAGGTTACACTAAAATAGGTCGGGGAAACAAGCATGTGCACCAAAAATAAGGCAACACAGCAAGGCACAGCAAACAACCAAAACAATAGTGCATCACTGAACAGACCAAAACAAGCTCAACTGGACAGTATAGATGCAATGGCATGGTCTCAACATCAAAGACTGGAGGCAATCATATGGTTACAGTGAAGGCAGAGCTCGAGGCTACCAAGTTAAACAATGCAAATAGCCTCAAGCAATATGACACTGGTACAACATGCACACAATGAATACATGAACATGTTTACAATGGCAATCCAGACAGTAGTTCTACACAACTTTATGTATAGATTCAAATGAGACTGGACAACCTGAATGTACAAAGACTCCAAGCATTTCAAACACAAGGCAAATCAGTCACAGTGCAGTTTCCAACAAAGACAGAAGGCAACATGAAAGTAGTGACAGTGCTAAAGTCACAAGGACAATGGTCAACATCAAGCATCAGAAAAGACTCAAAGTAGCAGTTTCAAAAGCCAACAGAGAATTCAAAGCAACAGTTAATGGCCGAAGTTAATACTTAAAGCAAACGCAAAGTCAAAATGAATTCACATTTAAAAATATTTTCACAAAATCATGCTTGCAGATTTCAAACCAAAATCAGTGCCGTGGTATTCAGAAATCCAACCAAGTCAGAAAAATCATCAATCATCGAAACAAAATCGAACTGCCGAAGCATAGTACTAAGATCGAATTAGAATGTGAGTGAAAATCACTCACCTATTTCGACGCAAATAGAAGTAGCCGAGCACTCAAGAAATCGAGCGAAGCCAAAACCCGGAATCAAAGTCGAACTCAATCATCGAGAAGCAGCCGAGCGCAACTCAAGGAGACGAGTGATCGACAAAGCAAACTCGCAAATATCCATTCGATCGACTTAAAATCAAGCGGCGCCTCAATTCGTCAAAGCCCTAATTTCAGAGCAAAAGAGGAACGAGATCAAAGTGCCATTTTCATTCGTTATTATGTTTAGGGTTTTCGAAGGGAATGAATGGAGGAACCGGGTATTGGTTTCGATATAACGCAACACCAAGTATAAAGAAAACGTGGGCCAAGATTGCATTTTAAAGCCTGCTTAACCTATAACGAATTCTTAAAAGAATCACAATCCGATTAAACTCCCAACAGCAATCAGCTATCACCATTAATCGTTTAATGACGATAATTAATTGATGCGAAATCCCGGGTTGTTACAGTGACCCAAAGGCATGCCTCCGAGGGCAGAACGATCGGAACCGATCAGCTAAGGTACCACCGATCGTTCTTGGTTGGTCAGAACGATCGGCTAAAGTACCGCTGATCGTTCTTGGTTGGTCGAGGGATGCTCCCGACTGTTCCACTCCATCCTACATCTTGTTCGCTTCATTTCCTTGGTTCTGATTCTAGGTTTCCTCAGCTTCTGCTGCTCCCACTCCATGATCCATATTTCCAGCATTTCTTGCTACTCCATTTCCTTAGTTTTGCACTCCAGCTTGTCCAATCCGTCGGAGTAGGTTCTGCATCATTTCCTCCCGTCTCTTCGGCATCCTTTCCTACATAGCATCCATTATTGTTTCCATCTCGTCTCTGGTAATGAAGATTGAGGTTGGATTAGCTCCTGAGGAAAGCCTCCCGACTCCCTTCATGATGGCTTCTATCTGTTCTTTATCTCCTTATTAATTGCCTAGCCATTGCCTCCTAGATCCAAGTATCCAAGCTTTTAAATCTAAGATCCTAGCTTCCAAATCCGCGGGTGTAAGTCTTCTAAGTGAAAGCACCAAAATGTTTGCGCCGAAATTGGTCACTGTTGGGTACATTTCCTACACACCGCCGATCCAGGAAGAGTAGACCACTGGTCCACTCATCTCCTTGCTGCCGAATCAAGGTAATTCGAGTGTAAGAGTGTCATTCGGTACACCGGTCCACTCATCTCCTCGCTGCCGAATCAAGGTACACCGATCCACTCGTCTCCTTCCACCGAACCAAGCTCCACCGGTCCACTCGTCTCCTTCCACCGAACCAAGCTCCATCGGTCCACTCGTCTCCTTCCACCGAATCAAGCTCCACCGGTCCACTCATCTCCTACCACCGAACCAAGCTCCACCGGTCCACTCATCTCCTACCACCGAACCAAAGTACACCTGTCCACCATACTCCTACCACCGAACCAAGGAAAACCGGACCAGCTCCACCAGGCCAGATTACATCAGCCCAGGCCCGCCAGCTGCTATATACATCCAAGGCCCCTGCCCCCAACCTCACTCTATAAATAGAAGGGCAGGGGTACAACAATGGAAATAAGTTTGAGAGCTCAAGCACGGAGAGAACATTCAAACAAATTTCTTTTACTTGTATCAAAGCTTTGTACTTGTAATCTAAACAAGAAAAGAGAAATAACATATAAAGTGGACGTAGGCACATTCTGGCTGAACCACTATAAATCTGCGTGTCTTTTACAGCTTAGCCCCTGCTTTTCATATATTTGCATAAATCACCCAAATCACTAAGAACAACATAAAATCTATTAAATCATACGACTTTGAGGTGTTTGTCCATTTTTGTGCAAACATTTTGGTGCTTTCATTGAGAGCTAGAAGCTCGAAGCTTCAGCTTCTTCCACTTAGCCTTTTTCCTAACAGCATCGTTCATCGTTCGGAAAACATGCCTCCCAAGCAGAAAAAAGATGTTAACAAAGGAAAAAACATCGCATCCAGCAGTCTTCCAGATCCAGCGGTCACGGATCAAGTAAATCGTCCTCCTCTAGCAGCAGTACCAAATGAAGGACAGGCTAATCCGACCACTCCTACCGCAGAACAGCGTGCAGCAATTACTAGGGCAGATTTAGACAGGGTTGTGTTGGAAGTAACTAACCGCTTCACATCCCAGCAGGAAGCCTTGGTGGACCATCTCATGTCACGCTTAAGGGATGCTGAAGAGTCCAATCGCAACACTGAATCATGGGGCGAGTCCCAGTCTGGAGGATCTCAGAGACAACAAAGATCTTCCTTCTTCGAAGGAGCTAACGGCAAAAGCAGCCATGGTAGGAGCCGAGATCGAGCACAGCCCGAAGTTAGGCCTGAGGAAACGTTTGGAACCGAACCCAACGGGGGAGGTACCGGGCGGAGGTCAACTGTAGCTGAGCCTGTCATACTGCCTAACCACGGAAATGCCAGTGAACGGGGCCGAGCTAGA
Organism: Allium fistulosum; assembly: GCA_030737815.1. Classification (NCBI taxonomy): domain Eukaryota; kingdom Viridiplantae; phylum Streptophyta; class Magnoliopsida; order Asparagales; family Amaryllidaceae; genus Allium; species Allium fistulosum. The sequence goes on from CM060902.1 coordinate 978,384,550, forward strand.
GTCCAGCCCGAAGTTGGACCCGAGGAAGTGCTTAGATCCGAACCCAGCAGGGGAAGATCAAGGCAAGGGCCAACTGTAGCTGACCCTAGCATGCTCCCAGAAGACCAAAGGCAGCCACTGGAAAATATGAGGAATGATAGACGATACCATCCCTATAGGTCATCTGGACGGAATCAATCCCACAGAACAGAACCAAACTCGTTTCTATCTGCTCCAAATCCTGATGAAAGGATGGCACGCTTATTCAGAGAGTGCGTCCAACGGGAGCAAAGCGATCGAGGGATAGGCGCTAGGGTAACCAGCCCCGCCCGCAATATCGAAATTGCTATCACCCCCCGAGAATGGAAGATGCCAGCAATGGAACCTTACAAAGGAACCTCCGACTCCGTTGTACACTTACAGAGATACACACAACATATGCTCATGAGTGGAGCGACAGAGGGAGTACTGTGCAAATGCTTTCCACTATTATTAGCAGATCTCGCTACCTCCTGGTTTTGTCATCTACCCCAGGGATCCATCAGCTCGTGGGAAATGTTGAAAGAAAAGTTTATCAGTCAGTTCCGCATTCATGTGGAACAACCTAAGGACGCTTATTCCTTATCTAGCGTCAAACAGAAACCTGGGGAGAAACTGCAGCAATACCTAACCCAATTCAATGCCATGGCGGCCGCAGTCCAAGATGCTGATGAGAAGCTTATCCTAATGGCCCTCTGTAGTGGTGTGCATCCGGACACTAAATTTTCTAGAAGGTTGACAAAAGAAAAACCAGCTACTTTACCCGATTTCTTCCATGAAGCCGGGAAATATATGAGGCTTGAGGATGCTGCCGTTGAGGGCAGTCAGGACAGCAAAATAAGGCAACTCACAGCAACGCACCTGCTGTGGCAAGGGACGTTCGAAGAAATGATTCCAGAGACAATGCTGGGGGCAAGAAAGGAGAAAAGCGCCTATATCGGCCAGGACCGAGATTCGACACCTATACTCCTTTGAACGAAACCGTCAAAAACATCTTCCTTGCCACCCAAGGCGAAGTTAGATACAAACGCCCACCATACAAGAAGGAATCAGATAACGCACAGAAGTCTGGAAAGTTCTGTCGTTTCCACGAATCTCATGGGCATGATACCAATGAGTGCCATTATCTCCGGGACTTGATTGAAGAACACATCAGAAGGAAGAAACTGGAACGCTATGTGAAAGGTCAGGACAGGACTCCAACTCCTGCCAATGAGAACCCAAGGCTACCCTCACCGGAGATCAGCAGAGGAAACCGCAACACTAGCGGCTCTAGTCAAGAGAAGATAGTGGTCCATACCATCTTAGGAGGACCGCACATCGCAGACAAAAGCTGGAAAGAGATGGAAAGATATGGAAAGTCGCTTAGAGACCATAAAGACTGTGTCAATTCGGTTATAGAAGAGCACCACCCGAAACGGAAAGAAAGTGATGACATCACATTCGGTAAGCGTGACCTAGAAGGAAGGCAATACCCTCACATGGATCCCATGGTTATCTCTGCCCGGCTCGGTCCCGCCGAAGTTTACCGAATTCTAGTAGACACGGGAAGCTCAGTGAATATCCTGTTCAAACATGCATTCGACAAAATGAAACTATCAATGAAGGATGTATCTCCCTGCGATAAACCACTACACGGTTTCACTGGAGATGCGAAGATTCCCCTCGGGCAACTGGACCTCTTTGTTGAAATTGGAAGCCATCCCCGCTCCGTTGTACGGAAACAGACGTTTGTGCTAATAGAAAACCACTCGGCCTACAACGCCTTCTTAGGAAGGCCAGCCTTGTCTGACTTCCAAATTATCCTAGCCCCATGGTGCCTAAAGATGAAATTTCCAACGGACAATGGAGTAGGGGAAGTAGAAGGAGACCAGGATGTTGCTCGAGACTGCTATGTGACTGAACTTCGCAACAACCACAGGAAGGATAAAGGGAAGGGTGTAGAGGTTGCCCTCTGCACGAAAAGTCTAGAAGCATAGCAACTAAAGAAAGCTCCTCCTCTTTGATATACCAGCGACCCTTTCAATGAATTAGACCCTAGGGACAAAGAGGAGGAGGCCACCTCCGAGCCTACAGAGGCTATGGAGTTTGTATCTATAGACAAGCACGACTCGAGTAGACAATTGAAAATTGGGTCCCAACTAAAAGCAGAGTTGAAGGAGCAACTCATCGACTTTCTCCGCCACAACTTGGATGTATTCGCATGGTCACACGCTGACATGACCGGAATCTCCCCCGACATAGCATGCCATGTACTAAACATTGATCCTACCAAGGCGCCCGTAAAACAAAGAAAGAGGAGTATGGGGGCAGAGCGATCAGCAGCCCTCGATGAAGAAGTAAAGAATCTACTCGCCAATGACTTCATACGAGAAGCCATCTACCCGGAATGGATCGCTAACCCGGTGCTGGTAAAGAAGGCTAATGGGAAGTGGCGAACATGCATTGACTTCTCCAACCTAAACGACGCCTGCCCAAAGGATTGCTTCCCACTTCCCCGAATCGACCAACTTGTAGACAGCATAGCTGGACACGAGCTCTTATCTTTTATGGACGCGTACTCAGGATATAACCAAATTCCTATGCATGCTCCCGATCAAGACCACACTAGTTTCATCACTGACCGGGGTTTATACTGCTATAAGGTAATGCCTTTCGGACTTAAAAATGCAGGAGCCACCTACCAGCGCCTCGTCAACAAGATGTTTGCAGGGCTAATAGGACAAACTATGGAAGTATACGTGGATGACATGCTGGTAAAGTCAAGGAAAGCCGACGATCACGTAAGCCACCTAGGCGAGATGTTTCAAGTACTTCGCCAGTATGGAATGAAGTTGAATCCTCTAAAATGCTCCTTCGGAGTATCATCAGGAAAGTTCTTGGGATTCATCGTCCATGCTAGAGGGATTGAAGCAAACCCTGAACAAGTCCGAGCGCTAAGGGATATCAAGATACCTTCCACTCGAAAGGAAATACCCGTGGTTGATCGGTCAGAACTTTGATGGAATGGGACCGGAAGTAGTGACGCAGTTTCCGTGATGTGATTAGTAAACAGTATGCTAGCTTTTCAAGTTTAGGATATCTGACTTCTGCCCCCGTACCGCCATCAAGGGACAAGCCATGGCTGATTTCATTGCAGAATTCACTACCAACGAAGACAAGGAGCAATTGGAAATAGCAGAAGACATCAAGTGGAATCTCTTTGTGGATGGTGCATCAAACGAACAAGGCTCGAGGGCAGGTGTAGTAATAATCACTCCCAGGGGAAATAAGCTGCACTATGCTATAAGGTTGGAGTTCGCTGCCACCAACAACGATGCAGAGTATGAAGCAGTGATAGCTGGATTAGAACTTGCCTTAGAAATCGGAGCCAATTCTTTGTGTCTTCATAGCGATTCTCAACTTATTGTTAATCAAATACTAGGATAATTCCAAGCTCGAGAAGAACGACTTATAGCGTATTTAAAGAAGACCAAGTTACTTCTCAGCCGATTGGACCACTACCTAGTCAAACACATCCCTCGGGAAGAGAACCAAGAGGCCAACAAATTGGCAAAGCAAGCAAGTGTGAGAGACAGCGACATCTTCGGAGCAGTAACCATCTCAAAGCAACTGACCCCAAGTTTTGAGCAAGTGAATCTGATAGCTGCAACTGAAGAAGCAACTTGGATGACTCCCATCCGAGACTACTTACAAAGCGGCACACTACCCAACGGGCGTAACGAAGTCAAGAAAATCTTGAGGAAAGCTTCTCGCTACACAATACAAGAAGACATCCTCTATCGGCGTGAATTCTCTAACCCGTTATTAAGGTGTGTCACTGGGAGGGAAGCCAAGGAGATCTTATCTAACATTCATCAAGGAAGCTGCAGAGATCACACCGGAGGGCAAACTTTAGTAAAAAAGATACTCCGATATGCATATTTCTGGCACACCTTAAGCAAGGACGCCTTAGATTTCGTCAAAAAATGTGATAAATGCCAGAAGTTTGCTAAGATTCCGCAGCTACCAACAACAGAGATTACACAAATGACCAGCCCTTAGCCCTTTGCAGTATGGGGAATTGACTTAATCGGCGAACTAGCGATGGGCCGAGGCGGGGCCAAATATGCTATAGTGGCAGTCGACTATTTCACCAAATGGGTGGAAGCAGAACCTCTGAATAAAGTATCTTCAGCAAAAGTTATTAACTTCTTGATCAAAAATGTTCTATGCAGGTACGGAGTCCCATTTAAAATCATATCAGACAATGGACTTCAGTTTGACAGCGAAGAATTCGCCAACTGGTGCCGAGAGCACGAAATTCACAAAAGCTTCTCATCCGTAGCGTATCCCCAGGCAAACGGACAAGTCGAAGCCGTCAACAAAATTCTGAAAACTCTAATAAAAAAGAAGCTCGAAAAGTCAAAGGGCGCTTGGGTGGATGAACTCCCTACAGCACTGTGGGCCTATCGCACATCTTTCAGAACATCAACGGGGCATACTCCTTTCTCTTTGGCATACGGATCGGAGGCTATGCTCCCAGTTGAAACCATTGTGCCTTCCCACCGTAGGATCCACTATAACCTAGAAGAGAACGAAGAACTCCTTCACATGTCTTTGGACCTAGTTGAGGAGAGAAGAAATGATGCAGTCCTTAAAGCGGCAGCCCACAAGCAAAAAGTGGCAGCACAATACAACTCCAAAGTCAAGCATCGTACCTTACAAGAAGAGGATCTTGTCCTCAAGCGAATCTTCCCTCACCCCGGAGCATTAGATCCAATCTGGGATGGACCATATGTAATTCATAAAGATCTCCACAATGGAGCTTATATTTTGTCAACAGTGGACGGAGAGGTGTTCCAGAGGGACTGGAACATCCAACACCTCCGTCGATACTTTTCTTAACTTGTACTGCCCATATGAAGTGAATTAACAAAGAGAATTAGTGGACGTAGGCATTTTCGTGCCGAACCACTTTAAAAAACCTTGTCTCTTTTTTTAACTTGTTCCTTTATATCTTGGCTGCTTGTTAACTTTATCCTTTTCTGTTGAACGAAATCCTATGCATGTAGCATTTCCATTCAAAGCACTCCACAGCGCAACTTCACCTGGACAAGACCTAACAGGTACTATGCGAATCTATGCCCTCGCCAATGAGACACTTTTGCTCCAGCATCCCTCTACTGCGGGTTAACTCATTGCTCGCGACGGCCCTTAAAGCCAACTGTAATGAGCCGATTATAAGCCACCGAGAAGGCCGACTATAGCCGAGGCAGCTCATTACGGAGTTCGGCTCGTCGACAACTGTGAACCGACTATAAGCCCCAACATAAGGTGTGGCCAGCCAGGGGCAGTTCACGGTTGACGATCGGCACCCACGCTAGCCGGCCACAGTAAATCGAATAATACCCACGATTACGGGCCATAACGGCCCGGGTAGTTACTGTGCGCGATCTCGGCTCCGATGTGTCTTAAGTACGGCTGTGGTAAAAAAGAATTAACTCCCCGCAGAGGCGTAAGGTGGGTGACAAATGTCTCCAAGACCCACAGCTAGGGAAAGTGACTACAAAGCCCGTTTGCCACGAACTTAAGCACATCGAAGGCCTTCCGTGATTGTAAGTTTTACTATTTCACATATTTTAATTTTACTTAAGAAAATTTTCTCCTATCCTCTGTAAAAATCCCTGAAGTACAGGACGCAGAACAGGAGACATTCACTAATAGAAGCGGATACTCACAGCAAGATACTGGACCGCATCCCTTACTCGGGCACACAGGATATTCAAAGCTACCATCCACAAGCAAAATATAAAGGGGGGGTGTATTTCCTTCTTTCATGTATAAACACATGACTGTAATTTATTCACACCTCACGCTAACATTGCAAGTCATGAAATTATGTTTTAAACAAGAACCTGACATCAAACACAATTTAATTACAAGAGTATGCATAGCTATATTTCTCATACAACATGTCAAAATAGCAAAAACATTCAAAAGACAACAGAATCAGATTAAGTTAAAGAATTACACGTCAAGAATAGAACTATTTATTACAAGTAGCAATAATTACAACCTAAGAGTTACGTTACTGTTTTAAGACTAACATATACAACCTTGTCAAGTCCACAAAAAAAAAATTTCCCAGGTCTAGTCAAGAAGCTGGCTGCGTCAGAGTCTTATCCTTGTCCTGTTGCCTTCCTGTCCGATCATAGAAAGAATTCATTAGCGATAAGCAACCAAGTTAATGGAAAGACTAGAAAGGAAGACTTACCAGCATCTGCTCCTTGATCAGCTTGATCATCATCCTCCACTTGCACACCTGCCTCCTCAGCTGCAAGCAACCGCATGCCCTTCTTCACCGCCACCTTCTCCTCCTTGGTAAACTGGGCGGTAACCGCATCCATCCTGAAGGCCACACCACCCTCCTTATCTGCCTCAGTCTGGGCCTCCTCTAGAGCCCTGAGATAGATCCTAGCCATAACCCGGGGGTAATCATCCATCCAGGACAAGTTACCCTGCCTCCAAGTACGGAAATACATATCCTGGAGCATCCCCTCCATCAGCCCCTCGTTCTCTTCAAACTCCCTCGTCCGGGCCTCAGAAGCCGATAACCTTACGACGACGACATCTCTCTCCAATCGGTATCTCGAGCAGTCAGCCTGAAGGGATTCCCGTATCGCCTCCATCTCCTCCCTCAACTTGGCTTGAGCAAGCTCTGCAACCTCAAGCTTCCCACATAACTCCTCTATCTGCTCAAGATCCGCTTTTCGAACCTCGTCCACCGTGGCGATGGCCATATCGATCCGTTCCTTGCAAGTAGCATCCATTTTCCGCAGTTCGGCCCGGCTGGCCTCTTCCATAGTTTTCTTTAGACGTCCGGAGGCGGCCTCGTGCTGAGAGATCTGGATGGCTTGATCAGCGAGTTTCTTGGCCTGGTCGGAAACCACTAACCGCAGTCTTATGTTGGCACTCCCAATTTCCTCCCCGGCCTTGACCAGTCGGGCATGATGCCCCATCAACTTCCTGGTCTCCTCAGCAACCTGGTCGATATTTGCTTTAGCTTCGTTCCCCATAGCGACAACCCGAGTAGTAAGCAAATCAAGGTCCAAATACTTGGCTTCATCAAGCACCCTTACCATAGGATTGCGAGGAAGAAGGTGCTCGCCAGTAACCTCATCAAAAGAATGTCATGAGATGCCGGGTCCAGGTCCGGATGACCCGCAAACGGATTGCGTGCTAAGCCAGGATGATCTATTGGGATGACGGTTGGGTTCTCAGACGGATGAGGAGAGGGCATAAGCTCGGTATCCTCCTCTGTAATGTCGTGAATAGGCTGGAGTGGGGCCGGGGGTTCAATAAGAGGTTCAGACGAAGATCGACTCCTCTTCCTCTTCTGTATATCTTCTTCGATAACTCCGAGAATAGGACGATAGCCGACTATGTCTCCCGGGCGGTTAGTAGAAGGCTTCGGCTTGGCAGAAGTTTTGGAGAGCTTGTATTGTTCAAGCCTGTGCCGAAGATCCGAGGTCTTGGCCGTTTTACCCGCTCCTGATATGAAAACCAAAGTGTCACAAATATGTATTAAGCCATCATTCAAAAAATTAAAAGAGTAAAGAGAAGTTCACCTTGAACCGCCGAAGTTGCTTCAGTAGAGGCGCTCCCGGAAGATAAATCAACGCCGGTCCCAACTTTATCGGCTCTCTTGGACTTCTCCGTCCCCTCCAAACCTTCGAAGGCTTAGCGGAAGGCATCATCCGTCCACTCTTGCATCTCGCCTACTTGCCCAGAAGACAAAGCCCCGACACCGTCGCCACCTCTAGCGCCTTCTCCTCCATCTTCGCCTTGCTCCTCCTCCACCTCTCCCTCCTCTGGGATATCTGGACATGTGCTGGAAGAGGGACCGTCAGACTTTTTGAGCTTCTTCCCCCCGGCAACCGGATGTTTCGGAAAGGGCCTCCTTTTACTGCTCTTCGACTCGGCCCCTTCTTTAGCTTGGGCAGCCTTCTCTTCAGCCGTGTCCCTCTACTTGACCACGGACTGCTGTGGAAGGATCAAGTTGTACTCCAAGAGTGTAGCGTTCCTGATCAGGTAGGCAGCCGACCTATCTCTCCCAGTAATAGCTTCTATTTCTGCTGCCGTCTGAACCAGGCGATCATTCTCCACGACCGCAAAACCACCTATCGCTAGCAAAAAATAAAAACACATAAGAGAAAGTATTGCAACCAGAACGGGAATTAAAAATAAAGCTTTGACTTACATCCGGAGGTGAAGCGCCGAATAGAAACGGAATCATCCCTGACAAAAAACCACTCCTTCTTGAACATGCTGTACTTGGAGTATAAATCCAGGACCGGCTTAAAGGATACGGCCGATTCCAAGCTGATGTAGGGAGACCCCTTCTTGTAGCCTCTCAAGTTGTACAAATACCGGATCTCCCGATTGGAAGGAGGACGCCCATATCTCCTCTGGAAGATGACGAAGAGACTCACCAGAATGGCGTAAGAGTTGGGCTGAAGCTGGAATGGAGCTACCTTTAGATATGTGAGAAAGCTGACTACCCAGGCATTGAGAGGCGGGATGGCCCCACACATGCAATGGTATCTGCTGTAGGCAAAATATCCTTCGGGAGGATCATACGGCATCACTCCCGCATCCGGCAATAACATGCGTGCTCAGTCGATCCCGAAAGAGCGAGATATAACATCGAGTTGCTCGCCCTTGAGTAAGCTAGGGAAGCAATCAGGAGGCAAGTTAAGAAGTTCCTGAGGACCGTATCCATCCACCAATGATCTCGGGGCGGGCCCATGGCGGGCAGGTCCTGGTTGAGCCGGGGGAACTGAGGAAGGCTCTTCTCTATCCTGAGATCTTTTCTTCTCTGATCGGGTTTCCACTCTTTGAGACATTTATCTGCAAACACGAGAAAGTACATCGTTAAAACATACGAACGGTATAGTTTGGAATCTCACTTGTAATTCCAACTCTCAGTTTCATTCGGCGGTCCAGACACCCCTCTCCATTCGGCAATTCAAGTGCAGGAGTGTCATTCGGTACTTAGAACCAAGAGCTCATTCGGCATTCCAACTCTCAGTTTCATTCGGCGGTCCAAACACCCATCTGCATTCAGCAATACAAGTGTAGGAGTGTCATTCGGTACTTAGAACCAAGAGCTCATTTGGCATTCCAACTCTCAGTTTCATTCGGCGGTCCAAACACCCATCTCCATTCGGCAAGAGTGTCATTCGGTACTCAGAGCCCTAAAGCCCATTCGGTAGTACAATAAAAAATCCATTCGGCGGCAAAGAGGTCTCACCTGGTTCGGCTAGCGCTTTGATTATGCGAAAACGAGAGTTTGATTCGGCAAAAGATTTGGCTTGGTTAGTGAGAAATAACGAAGGCATATGGTCCCTATTTATAAGCAAACCGGATGGCTCGGCGTCAGAGACCGGATGAAAATGACCACGCTAAAACAAAGCACGCCATATACAGGAATATGCCCTACTTTGGGGGGCAATTGTTGGGTACATTTCCTACACACCGCCGATCCAGGAAGTGTAGACCACCGGTCCACTCATCTCCTTGCTGCCGAATCAAGGTAATTCGAGTGTAAGAGTGTCATTCGGTACACCGGTCCACTCATCTCCTCGCTGCCGAATCAAGGTACACCGATCCACTCGTCTCCTTCCACCGAACCAAGCTCCACCGGTCCACTCGTGTCCTTCCACCGAACCAAGCTCCACTGGTCCACTCGTCTCCTTCCACCGAACCAAGCTCCACCGGTCCACTCGTCTCCTACCACCGAACCAAGCTCCACCGGTCCACTCATCTCCTACCACCGAACCAAAGTACACCGGTCCACCATACTCCTACCACCGAACCAAGGAAAACCGGACCAGCTCCACCAAGCCAGATTACATCAGCCCAGGCCCGCCAGCTGCTATATACATCCAAGGCCCCTGCCCCCAACCTCACTCTATAAATAGAAGGGCAGGGGTACAACAATGGAAAGAAGTTTGAGAGCTCAAGCACGGAGAGAACTTTCAAACAACTTTCTTTTACTTGTATCAAAGCTTTATACTTGTAATCTAAACAAGAAAAGAGAAATAACATATAAAGTGGACGTAGGCACATTTTGGCTGAACCACTATAAATCTGCGTGTCTTTTATAGCTTAGCCCCTGCTTTTCATATATTTGCATAAATCACCCAAATCACTAAGAACAACATAAAATCTATTAAATCATACGACTTTGAGGTGTTTGTCCATTTTTTGTGCAAACAGTCACAAACACCCAATTGTATGTGAAAGCACCAATTTCCTAAAACAATATCCAAATAGAAAGACAAACACGCAGATCATAGAATCAATAGCAGAAAAAGTAAAGGAACACACAAGTTTTATAGTGGTTCGGCAAACTCCGGCCTACGTCCACCCCAATAATCCTCTTTATTATACTGAAGTTTGATTACAGTTACAATCCAAAATTCAAGAATAAAAATGGAAGAGTGTTGCCTAGGTAGAAGATGAAGAGAAGTAGAAAAAAGATCACCTTTCGGAAGCCATGCCTGCTGTATTTATAGGTAAACTTCGGCTATAGGGCCTTCTCATTAATATGGGCCCACCATAACAATCGGCACGTGTAATTCATTAATTAAAAATGATCGGCCAACTTTCCTCTGATCATTTTTCCTTCATCCAATCCAAGGCCGATCGTTTTTGGAAGGTCCTTCATGCCGATCCCTCCTTTTCCATGATGCTGCGCCGATCCATCTTCTTCCAATATACTATGCTGATCCATCCTCAATGAAGCGTGCTGATCCTTCCTTCTCCATAAAGATATGTCGATCCTTCCTTATCCTAGAAGATATGTCGATCCTTCTTCCCCATGAAGATATGCCGATCCCTTCCTGATGTAGCCGAGAAAGTATTACGACCCCTCTATGGCATGCCGATCCATAGCACTTAGGACGTTGTGCCGATCCCTAGTGCTCTATGATATTGTGCCGATCCAATTCCTTCCAGTGTGTGCCATACCGATCCATACCATGAAACTCCACTATGCTGACCCCTTAGATTACTATCAGGGCTGATCCATCCACCATGAACAATGCCGATCCAAGCTATGCCAACCAAGCTATGCCGATCCAAGCTATGCCGCTCCATGTTATGCCGATCCAAGCTATGCCGATCCAAGCTAAAACTCATATTTTAAGCACCCTGCATCGTTTATCTACCAACTATGTTTAATCCTGGCTTCATGTTATTATCTGTAGTTGACTTCCGGACCCTACAATCATCACTCTGCACTCTTCGCCTCGATAATTGTGAAGTCTATTGGGTTAAATCCGCCTGTGTACGGTCTTGCCAAAAGGCAGGTTAACACCGAGACAATGCAAAATTTGCCGGTAACATATGCCATAATATAACAAGTGTATGATAAAGAGAAAATACCTTTTATTTTGAGAAATATTGGTTATCAAGTTAGATATATATAACAAAATACATAATTGCCCCTAGGGCATACCCCAACTCTATCTATCTCCCACTTGCATTTGGGATCAATTATGCAATCTTATTCCAACACATTCGATTGTTTTTTCAAAAACTAGTTGGGTTCGTCCTTTAGTAAACGGGTATACTATTTTGCTTTAATTATTTACTCTGTCAATCAACTCTCCCCAACATTGATAAACTGCCTTATCATATGGAACTTTTCGGAGTATGTTTCTCGACTTCCAGTGAATTCTAGGTTCTTTTCGTGATTTGTATCACAACATTGTTATCATATGACAATGGCATGGATCCTTAACATTTAGAATCACCTCTTCCTTAGTTATAAATTTGTGCATTTATTTATACTTAAAAATTGCAATGCTACTCAAGGCGATGTACTTGGCCTTTGGTTGAATCAACCACTGCTTAGTGTTTGGAATATTTTCAACTTAAAGTTCATAACTTAAAATTAAACATGAACTTAGGATTTACACACTATACTCGATATCGCTTATGATGTTCGAGTCCGCAAACTCCTTCTTAAGGAGTTCGTTGTTTCTATAAACAATTCTCTAGTATTTCATAGATACTTGAGAACACTCTCAATTATAATATAGCGATCTTAATTTGAATTTGGTACTTGCTTTATATATCAAATACATAAGCGAAATGCAATATTGTAGGTACAACATGTACGATAATTGCTATTGGCAATGCATTAGGAATCCATCTTACATACTCCATCTGTTTGTGTATATCATTTGGCACGTTCCCAACTTCCTTTTATATTGACTATAAAAGATGCCATTTTCAAATCCAGTGTTGATTATTTAAGTAATCAAATTAAAATGATCTTGACATAAGTATGTCGATCAAAACCATAATTTTGTTGTTTACTTATAGTTTTAGAGATACTTTAGTACCTATTAATTTTCTTTCTTATAGATACATGCTTCCTCTACAATTTGACTGAAAATCAAACTATTTAATATTTATATTTTATACTTGTTCAACTATGATGCTTATTGAACCACTTTTGTATCAATTCTTGGATCATATCCCATACTAACAAACTCAATTATCACTTCTACTGACTTCGAGACATTTAGGGTTTTAAGTGCAAATAACATATTTTAAATCGTTATTTAGAATTTATGTTTCAACATACATATACCAAAACTCAAAGTCATATCGAGAAATAATTTTGCAAGTAAAATCCAAACAAACTTTTGTATGTTAAAAGAAGAATTTGTAACATTAATTTCAAAAATTGAAATTTGCGATGTTAGTCTACCAATGTAGTTTACTATATTCCAGCTACATTGGTCTTTTTCTCGGAGACACTTTTACGACTGATGGAACATATCCCTTCGGGCGCAACTATCGAAACCATATTTTGATAATGTAAATGGAATCCATTCCAAATTTTCACATCATGCCATATGGTAGAACCAATACTCTTAATGGCTTATTGACAACTGATGAAATTCTTTTCTCAACATCGATAAGAAAAATCATAGTTTCTCTTTAATGTGCAAGAGTTCTTTTTAGATATTCTAAATAGTTATGTTCATTTAGACTTGGTCAATTTCATTTCATTCTTTTGAAATATATTTTATCTTTGGGTCGTAACCAAATCCATTTACTACTAATAATTTCTAAAGGAAATTCCTTCGTCATGAAGTTGTTGTTTCTTGAAACATCATTTATTTCTCAGTGCAACGGAATAAGTACTCATAAACATTTTATTGAGCTATCTCTATATAAGCATAAAATTGATTTAGTTTCAGCTTACAAAACTTATGTTTGTCACATAAATTGGTTAACCAATATTGATCGGTCCCAAACTCCATTTGGGTGGTCCACACAAAATCTGTCATGAACAAGTATTATATGACATCTCTCGACTCACACAACATGTCAACTCCTTATCTTAAGATAAGTAGGAGTTCCTTATAAAACTCTTATCTTGTATGATCTCGTAAACCAATCTTTAAATTAAATTAATTTTAATCTTATGTACTTACTTTTAAGTACACAACCTAGCAGAAAGAAGTTTAACTCAACTTTACCCATCATCAATCGTTCTTTGTCCAATAAAGTACGATTACTGATTATCGATACATCTTTATGTATCATTAGGAGGTTTGAGTAGAATCTTATTCGTTTTAGGTGATGGAACTAGGCTAGTTGCAAGAGAGTGAAATATGCAGATTTTAAAAAAATTCATACTTTTGGATCCATTGGGCCTATGTAGTCTAAAAAAATATTAGATCCAATCTAATGACGTTTTAAATAAAATATTATTTAATTTAATTTGATTAGAAGCAAGTTTAAATTTAACTCAAATTTAAATAAGCAATAATGGAGGTATCAAATACATTCCTATATGTAAAAAGTATAAGTGCAACATATAAGAAGTGTACATAGTTACTGTGTAGATGCTCAGATTTACACCACAATGGACACATTCGCCCTTTATATATCCTTGTTATCTATACTATTATCTTTAAAACATGTAAATAATAGTGATATATGTATATACAAATTTTACTTACACCAATATATGATATGTTAAAAATATTATACTAATAGACAAAAGAAAACTTATATTGATAATAAGATAATTAATGAATTAAAGTAGACATTTATGAAGAAGGAAAGGTGGAGAACTTTCCTCCTTCCTTTACTCATTCATTCAATGCCATTTCAAATCAGCAATTAAACTTAAATATATATATATATATATGCATATAAAATTAATTTCAACCATTCTAATATTTTGAAGTCTATAATTAGCAACTATGAATCAAGTTTTAACTTAGGACCAAAGTTATTTTTGATTTACACAGAAGTATATTTTATAAACTTTGAATAAAAACAACACACACACACACATGTACATATATAATTAATTGCAAATTATGTTTTAAAATTAAAATAACTTATGTATATGTAAAGTTTATAATTTAACATATGTGTTATGATTTAAAGTAACAAAGTAAAGGGCCAACATTATATTAGGAAGGGCTTAAAAGTTTATGATACTTTACACAAAAGTCCACTTGTATTTTTTAAGCAACATTCAAATAATGTTATACAATAACCAAAAGAATTATATTCAAACCACAATCATATAAAATTTATATTCAATTTCCAAATGATTTCAAATAGATAACAAATGTAATTTATTCAAGTTAAAACAAAACAAATTTATATAATTAATTTGAAATTAGGTTTAAATCAAAATAGTTGTTTTTTGTTTTTTCTTAAACAATAATTTCCAAAATAAGGACAAAAGGGACAACTTAGGCACACATAAATTCAAGGTAAATTTTTAGATCTATACTATATAAACAACATGAACAACTAATTAAACATGATGTAATATGCCATAGCTCTAATGTTAAGAAGATGAACATTTAACCAAAGAGGGTATAACACAAAATGGATCTAAATCAAATTAACATTATGAACATATATATTGTTAAAAGAGATGTGACAAAACGGGGATTTAGTTCAGGTTAAATAGATAAGCTTGTTTTTAAATATGGTATATAAACGATCTGAGTCATATGAACAAGATGAGTATAAGAATAAACAAAATTAGATTTTACCTAAGATGTAGCCAAAAAATGCAGCTTGAATGATGAATATAAACCTCATAGATTCTCGAATCAACCTCCACATTTTGCAAAGTTCAAGACGTATCAACTACCTTTATTATTTGATTTTATTTTGACTGTGATTTTGGAATTTTTCTAAGCCATGAAGGCCATAAATTTCGGCTATGATAAGGAAGAGAGAGGTGAGAAAGAAAAGTGAATGGTCTGTAGAGAAAAAGAAATGAATAAACGAGAATTTGTTTAAAGGAAACATTAAAACCTTTTAATTCCCTCCTTTACAACTTTTCCTCTTTAATTGCTCATCAAATCCTCTCCATTTTTATTGTATGGTAGGCCATAAAAGGTACCATATGACCCCCAAAATTTTCCAACATTACTTAGCATTTGACCTACTTAAATCCAATTTAAATATTCTATTGATATTGTATATCGATATGCGCGATTATAAATTTTATATACGAACTTTATTAAATATTAATGATATTATAACAAATCAAATAAAATTTAATAATTAATATTTCATATATTTTAATTAATTTAGTTAATTTATAATAATAATAAATTAATGGTTTTTGGAGTATTAATCATTATGGTTGTTCGACTTAAAAGTATAAATTCAGTCTGTGATTAATATCAAACAATCAAATATTAATGTTCACATGTCACCTTAACTAGTGATGCGATATTTTGGGCGAATTTATCACTTACACCTCTTTTTGCTAAAATCCAATTTTACTTATTATAAGCGGTACTTGATAGTCACTATTATTTACACATGTGTTCTTCGTCAATCCTATATCACATTAGTACTTATGTAATTTGGTTTTGGTCAAAATTCCAACATCATCCACATTTGACTTTTTAAGTCCAAACACAAAATATTTGATTCCATAATAAAAATTATTATTAACCATAATTCTCTGGCCAGAGACTTTAACTTTGAGTTGACTACAATTGACCGAGATACTAATCCCATATAACCAAGAAGATGAATTCTTTATTGAATAGTGTTTCACTTTTAATTCTTTACCTCAGACCTAACCATAGTAGTTCGATGGACACCATGCTATGTTTAACTATAATTGAAAAGGAATGTCCACATTAAAGCACTCAACGGTTATCCAATATATAATACGTAACTCCTTGGTGCCGCCAACATCCTCAAGTAATACACTGTCCAATATTTGGAGAGCTTACGCACTCTAGTCTTGACAGATGTATCAATATCCCACCTTGAAACATCTTGACTAGGAATATTTAAAATAATATGCCCTTTTAATGTGATAAATTTCTCGTGATTACAACATATTACAATTACTACCACATTACATATCATTTAAGGATTTTCTGTATAATATACTTTAATTTAATAACTTAACTAATTATATCGCCATATAACAAGTACATAATAGAAAGAAAAAACCTTTTACTTTAAACAAGATTAGTTATTGAGTTAAACATATGCAATAAATTATATAATTGCCCTAGGGCATGCCCTAACCCTATCAATTTCCTACTTACACTTGGGAGCAATTATGGAATCTTATCCCAATTTCTTCGATCGATTTTTTTAAGAACTAATCGGGTCAGTCCCTTAGTGAATGAGTGCTATTATTTTAATTATATACTCTGTCAATTAACTCTCTCCAATGTTGATTAACTGCCTTTATCATATGGAACTATTTGAAGTGTGTCTCTCAACTTCTAATGAACTCTAGGACCTTTTATGAACTATATCACACCATCGTTATCATATAACAATTCATGGGGTTCTCAACTTTTGGAATCACACCTAGCTCAGTTATAAATTTATGCATTTATTTATACTTCTTTTATTGCAGTGAATATTCAAGGTGATGTATTTAACCTTTGGTTGAATTAGCCACTATTTATTATTTGAAATGTTTTCAGCTTAAAGTTTTTAACCTAAGATTAAACATGAACTAAGAACTGACATACTATACTCGATATCACTTATGAAGTACGAGTCTACGCACTCCTTCATAAGTAGTTCATTGTTTCAATAAACAATTCTCTAGTATTCCATAAATACTCGAGAACACTCTAAGCTATCATCAAGTGATTTTATTTGGGTTTGTTACTTGTTCTATATATCAAATACATAAGCGAAGTATGATATTAAGGACAATATTGGATGTATGATGATTCCTATTGCCTATGCATAAAGACCCCATCTTACATGCTCCATATTACACAATTAAATATAAAGTCCATGTAAATCATTTTAGGACATTCTTAAGATCCTTTTATACTAATTATAAAAGATGTTTTTTCAAATCCTGCAATGATCCAGAATTTCAAACACTTCATATTTAAATATTTGAATTATTTAAATATTTGAATCTTGTATTAATATGATTAAATTGATTCTATAACCTTGTTAAACCTCTTTTAATAAATAACTAATGATGGTAAACTTTTTTTTGAAAATATTTACAAAAATAAATAATTCAAAAAAATATCGATAATACGACCGAAAATTTTTTAATCGATAAATAGCTTTTCACTCTGTAAAAGTTGTTCGAACTTGGTGTGTTTACTTAATATACTAACGTGTAATTAATTAGCAGCTAAAAATATTTTCTATGTTATGGCTATCTAAATGTGAATAGTAAAAAAGATTAGTGGAGTGATTAGGAGAAGATATTTTGGTGAATAGTGTTTAGATATTGTTATTAGTTAAAGATGAGGTGGAAAGGTTACACATGAGAGGGAGCATGCTTGGTGACCTTCCAAGGTTTGGAATTGGTAGGGACCTCTTGAACAAACTCTATCAATATACCCATAAGGTTACATTAACCACTTTTTACAAAATTAAGAAAAGGTAGAAACAACTTAGTGTTAATCCATTTCTATCTCCACTAATAAATCTTTAATCAATTCAAATCTTCTCCAAACTTTGCCAAAGGCCTTAAATCATCTTAGCAACATGGAAAAGTAACTCCAAAGCAGTAGAAGTTGGAAAGAGTGGAGTACTTATTTGGGCCATGAGCAAATAAGGGTGGATGGAGATTGGCCTTGAGCTTGTGGGGGATAAAGGTGGAAGCTTTGGATGTTTGGTGATGGTAGGAAATGTTTATGTATTTGTGAAGGCTTGTGCTTGTGTTAGCTTGGTTGTGGGGTGAGTTTACCCACCATTTGGAAATATATATTGTGATATATATGTTGTGCTTGAATATAAAGTAAGTTAATAAACTAATGAAGTTATGACTGTAGACCGTACTTGCTTTTGAAAGCAAATGTCAACTCTATATTGTATATTTTCACTCATATTACCCTCTACAATGTGTAACATGGCCTTAACTTTGTGTTTACATGTTTTGTTTGGTTGTGTGTGGCATTGAAGTGTGTTTGAGAGCGTTTGAAGTGAGAATAGTCACTATAAGTGCATTTTACAAATCCCTTATGTTTAACTTGTTCAAAATTATCATATGTGAATATATTATGAAAGTTTACGTTTTGGTTTTTCTCCACACTTATAATAGAGGATGGGACGGTGAGAAAGTGGTTTGGAAAGTTATAGAAATGATAGAACAAAGTGGCAAAAGTTATAGCAGAAAGGTTGCTGTAAGAGTACTTTGAAAACGCTTTTGAAAACGCCTTGTGTTCGGTGATTTTTAATATAATTTTGAAAGATATCCATAGGGGTTTCTTTAAATAATTATCAAGTAAAATAAGTAAAGAATTTACTGTTAAAATGTTGGACTTTAAATAGCATGTTGAAAACGAATCGAACATTAAAGGGTTTAAAACTGGTTTTGTAACATAAACAGGAATCTGCAACATTTTGAATCTAAAACACTTTCTGTGTAGTTTCAGAACTTTTGATAGAAGTTCTATAAATGCTATTGTTTGAAACTTTAAATGGTTTAAAATGACATTTAAATCAAAACACTTTTAGGGCATTTCTAAACTTTAGACAACATTTCTATAAATGGTGAATTATGTTGTTAAGGCTTTAAAATGGTTAAAAATGATATATAAATATAGTATTTTTCTACAATCCTTTTAGGGATGTTTAATAACAATAACTAGAGTATTTTCAAAGTGGTTTTAATTTTATATATATATTAATAATTAGTTATGTATTTTAAAAGTAAAGAGTTTTATATATAAAAACATGGTTTTTATTGATTTTTGTTAAGTTTGAAATTATTTATTTTTAAGTAATATTTTATATATATATTCAAACCTATTTATAAATATTTTTATACATATACATAAGTTTTAGAAAAGTAAGTTCAGCAATTTATAAAAGAATAGCAGTGATTTTTTTATAACCTTAAGTTATAATGAATGGTTTTTGAGAGGTTAATTAAAAGTACATTACCTTGTTAAATAAGTGTAGATGTAATTAGATCTTTGAAAAGAATGTTTTAAAGGTAAGGCTAAGTCTGAAATGTTTTGGGTTTGTAGTAAAATGTTTTAGAAATAATTGTTTTTTATCGATTTAGTTATACTTTTGAATATGTGAAATTTTGCTAAGAGATTTGTGAATATTCTTATATCTTTGGGATAAGGATATGAATACGTTTCTAGGTATTGAAAAGAATAGAAATGAATAGTGGAATAGTGGTATACATGTATATATCTTTTGTAAAGGTGTTTTAAATATATATACAAGTATTTAGAAAGAAGTTCTAACTAATAAAAAGTTAATTAAATAAAAAGGGGATTAAAATCGCTTATGTGACTTAATCATGCTTTGTGTGACTTAATTGTGCTTTGTGTAACTTAATTGTGCTTTATGTGTTTACTTGTCTATGAGAAGTATTTAATCGTGTACTTAGCACTAAAAGCCGATAAATTTGGCTGGTTCTGTCTATGAGAGTTGAGAATGATGTTCGAGTAGGGTTTATAAGAAAACAGTGCTCTAACCTGTCGGCTTCACTGTAAACCGAGGGATAGTGTAAGTTGAGAAGGTTGGAAACGTGATAAATATATCAGACTTAGTTTCCATACGCGACCGTTTTTATTGCTATCTGAAATTGACCAAACTAACCTGGGAAGTATATGTAAGCATCACGTATTGATAATGTTTGAGATCCCCGGGGAGGACTCATTCGTATGAATCGTCACTTGCTTTAAGAACGTATATATACGAGATCCCCCAAGGAGGACCTTTATATTGTTCGTTTACTTCTTAAAGAATAAGAATTGTGTTAACCAAAAATTCATCGATTTAGTTTTGAAGAGTCTAGAAAAGGATAAGTGTATTACTTAACAAAAACCACTTTAAGTGATATATGAGTTCTAAGTTTCACAAGCAGTTATAGAGTGAAATGTTATAGAGTTGAACTGTCTATCCTAAGGTTAAGTGTAATACCCTGCAAAAATTAATCCGAAATTTAATAAAAGAAATTAAATTAAATATAACAAGGGTAAAAATGGAATTTTCACAAACATCCAATTTGGTTACGAAACTTGCACCATTGCGTTTATAGCGATTTTCCCAACAATTTTCATATGTAGAGTTTTGTAATCAAAGCTTGTATGAAAAGTTATTAAGGTTTAAAAATTAAGTATCGGAAATAAATAAATAAATAAGAAAGGAAATAAATTAAAAGGGGAACGCACCACCGATCGACGGCCCGGTATGGCCTGGTCAAACTTTAGCGGTCAACCGCCCATGAGCAAGCGGTCGACCGATCGAGCATATTTGTCTACGGTTTGGCTTTGCCGAATGGCCCAGATTTTATAGAGTTTAATCTAACAGCCGATATTGTTTCATACCCTTATAAATACAACCCTAACCTAATACCGAAAACCCTAATCTATTCAGAGCATACCAAAACTCTGTCTCTCCCAAAACTAAACACTTTATTCTCTCCAAATCAATTTTCTTCAAAAATAAAAGGTTTGCAAACTAAATTCAAAAGATTAAATAAGGAGGAATCAAATCAAATGGAAATGAGAGATCAACGAACCAAGCGGGGGCGATTCCAGGTCGATAAAAGAGAGAATACCTTACCAGAGGTGAGTAGATTTGTTGTTGATATGATGATTTATATGTAATTAAGTATGTTTATAACCTATTTAATCTTGAATTGTTTTAACTTAATTAGAGACGCAGTTTATCTAATAACTTTAATAGATTGGGAATTCGATAGTAATTTAACCCATAAGAATATGATCCTTGTCTAATCTAAATTTGGTTAAAGTTGATATAGGTTGAATACACACTTTTTATTAAATTGAGTATAGATTGATATCTCAATACCTTGTTGATTCCAGACCTAAGTTAACCAGAATTGATGACCAATACACTTATGAAATTGTGAAACGATTAGAAACTGAAATTGAGAACACTGGGAATTGTAGATTAACTCAAAGTTAGGTTTACTGTAAAATGAAATCAATTAATAGAGAATAAATAGCAGATAACGAAGAAAAATAAAAATTTATGATAATTAACATCGACCGGTCGGTAGGCTCATTGGAGACGGTCGTCATCAATAAGTCGATTGATCCAATGGCCAACGATCGATCGGTTAATGATTTATAGCCTCAAGTTGAACCTCGACCTAAGGCATAGGTTTGTGTGTGTATATATATATATATTGGTATATTTATTGTGAAATTATTTCCCTAATTGTATGACTCTTGGACATTATGGGACTGGATAGATGTGTACATTGGCAGTTAGGCCTAGACACTATTTATTCGGCGTAGTCGATATTCGACATGGGCGATTTGATTGCAAATTGCACTTACAGGAGGTTCCATGGTGTACGTGCAACACTGACGAGGATGCCTGAAGAAGTATATGGCCCTAAAATAACAAGAGGTTCCTCAGTACATACAATAAGCAGGACGTGATATTGTTTTTAGATGTCCGACGCTATGCAATATGTTAAATTACCATTGAGAGTGGACACTGATGCAGTGGACCCTAAGATGTCTTTGGTGCAAGTCGACATTGCGTGCTCCTCCTCAATGTGTAAATACGATACATGTAGTTGTAGTTTGGGAATGTAGTCCTGAAGTTGATACTATAGGTGATCCATGTTAGGAATAGTCCTAGAGGTTATTAGTCCGATCTATCGTTGATTTGGGGTTCGAGTAGTTGTTCGACCCCGAGTGTAAACCTTACCAAGATGTTGGGTATCGGTGTATTTAGAGCTATTATTCCTTAAGTTAATAAAATCAACCTTAGTGGGTAGTTCACAAAACCAAGTAGGACATCTTAGGTCACATAGATTATAAATGAAGTCAACTGCATGCGATCACCGTATGTTAATGATGTAACTCATTCACCAGACTTTTGTCTGACCCTCTCTTTTCATTTCCCCCCAACCACAAAACGACAAGGTAGCAGTTGATTTGGCCCAAGAATAATGCATAAAGGAAGGAGTTAAAAGCTGGAGTTCCATTATTCTTCATTATTCCTCATGTAGCTATTAATTGTATTAAATGTCTGTCAGACTTTTTATTGTACTTTGAAAATATTGTATACGAACTAAGTATTTTTGGAGACCATTCTTCTAAAATGTCTATTTTCAGTACTTATATTTTAATTCTTTCTGCTGTGAGATCTGAAAGTGTAGAATGTCTTAGATTTTACCCTTATAATCTTAGTCTCTATAATGTTTTAAAAAACCGATAGCTAGTATCACTTGGAACGACCCGGCTTGAAAGTCACCCTAGGCTTTGGATCGGTGTGTTCGGAGGTGCGGTTTGTCACGTATGGTATCAGAGCTTAGGTTTAAGATTCCTTAGGAGTTAGGTATATATTAAGGGAGGGTATTTGATTATTTTGAAAAAAGGTTTTCCAAAAAGGTTTTCAATTTTTTTTTACATAAAAATTAGTTTCCAAGAAATGTATATATGTATTGATAAAAAGTTTTTCAAAGATTTTATATATGAGAAACATTATCACATATTCTTGCTAGTACTATCTGTAGGAAAGTTGCTAATAGTTCCTAATCACAGATAGTGAGAATGAGAAATTTTGATGGGAATGGCTCTGGTAAGGCAGCTAAGGTTCCGGGCATGAACATCCCTATATGGTTCCATCGGTATCTACAAGGGAGGAGACAAGCTGAGCCTAATTCGACTGAGGGAGCATATTTGTAAATTTATAATATGTATATTCATTAGTACACAACACCCAATACATTTTGACTCATAAGGTAGTTGTTACCTTTTCCCTTATATAAGCAAACAATCGTGAGTTAAAAATAAGTGTTATGATTATAATAGTTGAGGTGAAAAATAAATCATGCGCGTTTGTTGCAATTTACGCCATAAAGAAATGCTAATAGTTATTTCCTATATCAACTAGAAGTAGCAAGTAAGTTATTAATTTTACGGTGTGTAGAGAAGAAAAGGGGTACCCTTGGACCCATGTAATAAGAGTGTGATGTCGATAAGGCATAAGGGGAACATGAAAGAGGACTTCACAAACTTAAGGCAAATTCCCCTAGTTAAAGTGAAAGCCCTATTCGTACATTGGTAGTAGTTGTAAAGACTCCACTTTACATAAATTTATAGCTAGAGTATTCCTATATTGGAGTTGGACACTGAATTGGAAGATAAACTAGAGTTAACCATCTTTGAAGAGGAGAGACGGAAACCTTATGCACTTAAAGCATTGTTAGGTGTAACTTTGCTTATGTAAATTAGGTTGCTTTTATCTACTCCAATTCAAATGATAAACCAGTGAAATGTTTTTTAAAAGTTTGAAACATGAGATGCTTGATATTTTAAAAAGAAAAATAATATGGTTTATGATTTTCTAGGAAATGATCAGACAAACTTTATGAAACTTATTGAAAAATTAGAATTAAAAGAATTAAGAAAACAATCTTCAATGACTAATTTAAAGCTTTTGTTTCTTTTTTTAGCACATTGTCGCACTTACCCTTGATGTGTACTTTGCTTTTGATAATGGAACTTTTGAAAGGAAAATTGAGAAGTATGTAAAACCCAACTTTTGAATCTATTTTATAAAAAGAAATTACTGGTGCTTAAAAATTTCTTCCACACTTTAAAAAAATAGCAGGTTAAAACATCTCGTTTTCTTTTAAAATACACTTTTGCGAAAATTTCTTATTTCTGAAGGAAATTTTAGAAAGATATGTTTACATGACATTTTTCTAAGTTAAGCTAAACCTTTTTGGGATAATTTAAATTGAAGAAAAAAATTGTCATGATCTTTGTAAAAATAGAAATGTTTGTTAAAATTAATAGAGGATTTTGCAGTTTTAGAAACTTACTAGTCTTGTGGAAATGATGTTAAAGTCAAAGATTTTGATTTACCAGGTAAATTGAAGGTATGACTATCGCTTAAACTTAAAATGGAAAGAACTAAATTGGAGTTCGATAAATAGGATTACACAGCCTACAAGGACTAAGTTGACTATGGAGTTCAGAAGCATTAAAATATTTGGGAGTAGAGATAGGAAGTAATAAGGGGATTTAGTGAGTTTTTTCAATCAAAATTTGAATTGGAAGGGTACAATACTAAATCAAGCTTTTTCTATTAGTGAAGAGTGAACATCACTTTATGTTTTTTGCCAAGTATGGTTTGAACTGTAAACTTGTATGCAAGAAGTTTTCTCAGTTTAGCTTGCTGCTATAAGGATAATTCAGTTCTCTTATGGAACATAGGCAGTTATAGCGCTTAGCGGTTCCATAGTGGTGTAGGTGCTAAAAATTATAGTGGGGATAAACAGGGGATATAGCGGAAAATAGTAAACGTGCAAAAAGCTTCATTAGGTATAAAAACCAAATATTTAAAGTTAATTTATTCTCATTCTCACATCATTTGTGAAGGAAAAAGAAATGTTGTTTAATTTTAGAAAACAAAGCTGAAGGTCATCATGGTTTATGCAGTCCATATTTGGTGATTACAATAGACTTCTAACTTATATTTAGCACTTATGCCTTAAAATTAGGTCTTTACCTTAACTTTGTTGATTTGGTTCAAAAGATAACCAATTAAATAAACCTTTTTATATTAGTGTTGCTAAAGCGGGTGTTAAAAAAGTTTGATCTTGCGGGTATGGTGAAAAATAGCAGGGCTTAAAGCAGATCTACTGTTTAATTGCGCTATATTGAAAAAGTGTACCAGTCGAAGAGCGCCATGCGCTATAGCGAGGATTTTACGTGGCTTTAGTGGGGCTTTAACTGCATAGCATGGAACTCGAAACATGATTATGCTTTGATTTAGCTAACAGAGTTATTAACTAGTAAGCATATTTAAATATGCCCTGATGGTTCGAAGGCTTTTGCCATATATACCAATGCTTGCAGTACATGATGGCATGTTGTTTTAATATAGAAGGGTAGAGTTGTTTGTTATACTAATCAACGGTTGAAAGTACACGAGACGAATTACCTAACCCATGATCTTTAGATAACAACTATTGTTTTGCTCTCAAGTCTTGGAGATGATTTAAATTGTTTATATATTATAAGTCCCCAAAGTATTGGTTGTTTTAACATCGCCAGAAGAGGAAGACGATCTAGACTACTTGTGGGTGGGTGGCATTGATCTAACATTTCGGGTAATGTTACGCCACTCATGTTGCTTTTGGCTTAGGACGTTATAGGTATGGAGCATTTTTTTGACTTGGTGAATTATTGGTAACCAAGCAAGTAGGTTGTCGTCTTATAGTATACGTTATATGGCGATATCTATAAATTAATTGGTACTTGAGTTGTCGTTGCAACTACAAGTATGTTATTAGGGCTAAGGTGACAAGAGTTCCATAAGATTTTTACTAGGTTAGGATATTGTCCGTTTTAGATGTTCCTAGATGAGTTTTTGGATGTGGTGTTAGTTAATTATTGGTCATTATGTCTATTGGATTAAATTGGCTAGGCACCATTCCATATTGAGTTGTCTCAACCATAAAATAGCTGGAATAAAATGGTGAGAAGTTATGTTTAAGGAAAAGGTCCCAGTTATGGGATGGCACTAGGGAACGGTAAATTTTGGAAGTTCAAACTACAACAGATATCCTAGATGGAGTTGGAGTTAAGATTGTGCAAGGAATGGTTAATTCAAAGATTTTGGTTCCTGTTAAGAAAAAGATATTGCTATTTTCACACATTGAGAATGCGAATGTGAATTTCAAAGAAAATAATACTCAGAAATTCTTGGTAAGATTTGGAGGAAATGATAATAGAATTATTTCTGATCATCCCTCGGATTAGAAGGAAGTTATTTATTTAAGAAAGTTCATAAAATACCGACTTAGAGTGCATAGTTTGTGTTGCATAACCGTTGCATGTGAACAATAGACCACCTAGTCGATTACCTTCGATGCTAAAATAATTTTAGGTTACAATGTCATTTAAATTTAGGACTTCACTTAGACTTAGGATTTCAATTGCTAGGTTTGAATAGGAAAATATGTTAGGATTATGCTATTTGAATGCTTGAGTATTAACTTGCTTGTATACTATAGGACTTAGGTTAGAATCCCTATAGCCTATAACCATGATACCTATGTATCACAAGTGTAAAAAGACTTGAAGAGTGACATCATAAGTGAAATAATACAACTTAAGTTAAATCCAAATGGAAAAAAAGAAATTATGCTAGTTTCAACAGTTTAAGAAATCACCAAGTTTGGTTATCCTTGAGGAAAATGAGGAATGGCAAAAGATTCTAAAATACTAGAAGGGAACACAATTCACTTTCGCATTGTCTTACCTTAGTATCTAGAAGATGAAGTGATCGGGTATACTACTAGATGATTTAAGGCAGTGTGTATGTGCATTGAGGATTGCATAAGACTATAGTTTTGTCAGAGCATACTTATGTTCAAGTTACTTAGTATGATGCATGTCGATATCATTTTACTTGAGTTGGTAGCCAAAATTGCAGAGGATTGCTTATGCACGTACATTTGGGTTGAAGTTACATGTCAGTAGTAAAGATGGTAATTATGGTCAGAAAAATGATCCACTATAGAGTACTTGGAAAGTGGAAGAGAGAATCCGATCTTTTAATCTCGACTCTTTACTACAAGGTTTTTCGTAAACGAAGGAAGACTAGAAGAAATAAGCAGAAATCATATACTGACAGAGGACACACGAAGTTGAAGTCTACGGTGTTGACATAGTCTATGTGAGTATCTCGCTGCTTAGATATGTTATTGGGTTAGTAGTTCGGAAAAGTTAGCAGCAAGGGTTGTAGGGCCTTTTCCAATTTTTTATAGAGTGGGGGAGTTAGCTTATAAAGCGGATCTTACTAAAGGGTTGGCGGGAATTCACAATGTTTTCCATGTGTCACACTTGCAAAAGTGTTTGCACAATTCAACTACCTTGGTCAAGATGAGTCAATTAGACGGAATTGAAGTAGGAAGTGAGTCACTTGTTCGCCATGCAGCTACCCATACTGTTGAGCATGGTGCAAAGCAACTCCACAATAAGGTAATTAAACCGGTTATAGTCCAGTTGGAAGATGATCCAGTTGAGCGCATTTGGGAGCCTAAGGAGAAATCCTAGCTACCCATTTTGGGCTCTTTTCTAAAGAGTCTCTATTTAGAATAGCTTATTTATGGACTTAGGATTTAGCTTAGTATACCCTATAGATAAGGATATTTTGATACTAGGAATGGTTGTGAATGTGTGATTATGACATGTTTTTGATGATGGTTGATAATGGATGTATTTATTAAATTGGTCTTTGCACACTTAAGCAAATATATTCTCGAGTTAGCATACACTTCACCATCACTTATTTTATTTTACCAAGTTATATGCATATGGTTTTTGCATATGGATTGATGGTTGCGCATACATAAAGAACTGCTGTAACGACCCATATTTTACGAATCGAATGATCGTAAAATATTATTTTTAAATTCACATGTAGTCGTATGACTCTATAACTTTGAGAAATGCCTACTTGCGACATTTCCTGTATTTAGGATTTTTTTCGGACAATTTTACCCCTAAAAACTTGTAGTGGCTATGATGGTTTTCCTTTCCGTAGAGAGGCCATGACAGCGAATTGGACTTTTTGGCTGGGAGATATGGCTGTTTAAAAATTGCAGTTTCTGGAGCGGCTTAGTGGATAGTGGGTTCAGGGGAAAGCCCACTATCCCATTTTGAGTTTGAAGGCTATAATATGCAGAACATTATCCCTGAATCATTTTTACCATTTCTCAAATAGATCTAAGCTTCCATTAACATATTCTACATCCAAAGCCTTCTTTTTTCTCCTCAAAATCAAGTCCATCATGGATTAAAGATATATTTGCAACGGGATTCATTAGAGATCTTCATATTTATATTTTTGGAGAAGAAAATCACATCTTTACTCTTCATTCTTGGATTTACTTTGATTTGCGTGCAAAACTTGGATTTTGGAGGTTTTGGTGAGTGATTTATCATCTCTCACCTTATTGTATAGATGTATCTATAGGTTTTAACATGTTTGGGATCCATTTGTAGAGTCAAATTTAAGTTTTAATATTGTTTAAAAACCTAACATTTAGTAAAAACGTGAATAAATGGATTTTTGGTGTCTTAGACAGTTATTTGGATATGTGATGGCCTTCATAGATGTTGGGTTATATGCATACACCTTGTATGATGATTTCTATAATTAATTGCATGATCTACATATTTGAATGTTGTTTGGTGCATGCATGGTGTCGTTTATATGCTTGTATGGTTGAAAACGCTCATCGGAGCAAACTAGAGTAGGAAGCGTGAGATCCGGACTTTGATAGATAGGCTCTAGAGTGTTTGGAGTCAAATCATTGCGTAGACGATGCATGAGAATCGAAGTGTTGGGTGTAGCGATAGAATCGCCGCTAAGTTGATGTGCTGAACGAATCACAGGTATCTGGTTAGGTGAAGCTTGGTCCGGTTGGGATTGTCCGGCAAAGCTTGGTCCGTTATGAGATGGCTCAATGATTAGCTTTGTTCAGCTTTAGAAGACCGGACATGAAATTCTGTCCGACAGTAGTCTGATAGCACTTGGTTCAGAAGCGAAAGACCGGACATGAAATTCTATTCGACAGTAGTTCGATTCAGTAAGGGGGAACCAGACAAAAAATCCCATCCGGTAGCTACTTTTGTCCAATGATCGGACATGAAATGTTGTTCGATGGGAAATTGGTTTGGTTGAGGAAGTGAGACCGGACGGAACATAGAGTATTTGAAGTGTTAGCTTTGGGACCGACATGGAGGGGCTTCGAGGAAAGAATTTGGGTTGCTTGGTTGTCTTGAGAGTTGGCTCGGGGTAAAGATAGAGGACCCCGGGATGAATCTTAATGACTTTGGATGGCGACCAATGAAGTGAGACAACTTCGACAACCCGATGTGGTGAGTGACTATAACATATGGTGATGGACCGAAAGGATGAGTTTTGTGTGAGATAGCTCGTAGAGTAGAACATGAGGTTGTGATGCTCGTGAGTGGGATAGGGTAATTTTCATGTACTCAGGGCAGTCTGCGTGTACCTATGTGTTTGGACGTCTACGTGTGTTCAATCCTTAGCCAACTGCACGGGCATGAATTGAGCATCTGTGAGGTGCTTCTACTATCAGTGCTTGTGCAAAGGGTTTGATGGATGACTCTGTGCTTGTGATGCTCATTGTTGGGACTGGGTAGACTACATGTACCCATATTTTGGACGTCTGTATTCCATTCCTTTGCCATTTGCGTGGGCAATGAATGGAGCATCTATGGGTTATTTTATATCTGAAGCACCTGAGTGAGAGACTGCCACCTCATTAGATTGTATAGGTCTGTACAACTCTAAGGGTATGGGTCGGTACCAACCCATATTTATTTTCAAATTAGCTGCCTTCAACTCTTCATGTTGGATCATCCTAGGGTTAGCTTTCTGATTCCATAGTTGTTTTCACCAATATTAGCTTGTTTCTGAGTCCAAACAATGGAGTTGTGGAAGAAAAAAGTTGCAACTTCAAGTGTTCATGGAGATTGATGGAGAATTTCATTGAAACAACAAAACGACATTGGGGATAGGCTTTTGGCAACAAAATGGACATATAGCAGAAGTTGAGCACAATTGGGGAAGGAAATATGGGTTGGTACCGACCCACAACTTGAGTGGTTCCATCTTCCTTTTGGCTTGGGTTGGCTTGGCCTCCGAGTTTGACTCGTTCAATCTTTCCAAATGCTGCTTGGTCAAAAAGCTGGAAAACAACCACAACTCTGCATACTCCTACAATAGAAGTAAGGTGCAACCAATTTGCATCCAGTTCCTACCAACCAAAAATCTAATGCATCAAAATCATGCTTCCTAAACGTCACTCCTATGCCAGAAAAAGGGATTTATGTGGAGAATTATATATTCATACCACTCCATAAGCTACCCATTTTCCATTGTATGGTGGAAATTTCCTCGCTTTACCATATTTACTCCAAATTTTTCACATACAAAATGCATAAGGAGGTGTGTTTCCAAGCCCTAAAACGGAATTGGGTCCAAATATAGACTCTCATGCGTCATCAACAATGTATGGAAATAAAAATTCCAAGGCTAAAACAGCTCTTGCCTTATAATCATTTGCATTTTAACGTATTGTCGATCCTAATGCACTACTAAATTTGCAATTATAATCTATTTTCCTTCCCTATGCTTAGCAGTTTTTTTTTCAAATTTGTACATCGCTTGAAAAATAAATTTCTAAAATATTTCAACGTAAATTTTTCCTTTAAAATAAAATTTGGGCAAAAATTCTAAAAGTTATTTGAGCGCTAAAAATAATTTAAAAACCAAAAATATTTTTTTCCAAGCTAAACTTTCTAAATCAAGAGAAATTTTTCAAAATATTTTCCTTCTCAAAAATTTTCATAATTCAAGCCACTTTTTAGTGTTAGTCGGAAGTCAGTTATTCTCTAAACGAATAAGCTTAATTCTAGCATTCTACAACTAAGCTTAACCTATAAAACTTGACATTTTGTTTAAAACCGTCGACATACTCAGTTATTCAAAATATATAACTTTTAAGGAATATGAACAATGTCCCATAATTCCAAAACAATTTAACCTGTCCTTCTCTTGCTAAAATTTCTACATGTTTAAAACTTCCATTCTCACATTGCATTTTACTGTTAGTTAAGTATCCTTATGAGATTTTCATATTTATACCGTTTCTTCCAAACATACATATAAGAGCGGTTCACATATTTGGAAATAACAATACAATAAATAAATAGAACATATCATAATATCATGAGCATCTTAAAAGAGACAAGTAACAGTTACACCCCAACAAACTAAAATAGAAAGAACAAATGCTGGAAGGAAAAGATACAACAACACATTACAGAACCTAAAACATTACCTATAGACTATGGAATGGTCCAGATCCTCGATGGGAACTCGAGCCGTTGCCAAGGCCTCGAAAAAGGTGAAGCATAGCTGCTAAGCACTCAATCTCATGACTTTGGCGCTGTAGCTCGGTCCTCATCTCTCTCTCTCGCTGATCGGCGTGGATCCCTTGGAGCTCAGTTTGGACCTGTGGAATGGCGACTAGCTCGGGACTCTAATATCCCTCGGTGCCCTGTCCTTGCTCTACCTCCTACTGCGGCTGTTGTGACGGGTAGGAAAGGACTTCCCATCATTCTAAGGGAGGCTCCATCAATGGCAGACGAGACCTTCATCTGGGCAATTTCCACACTAAGATTCACCCTGCATCGCTTAAAGACTAGAGTGAATAGGTGACAATACAGAGAGTAACTCCGTGGGGTGCCAACTCCTTGGTAAGAAAAATGAATCATAAGAGTGCGTGCCCAATTGACGGCTACACCAACCATAACTGCATAGGTGACCTTCTGCACCCAAGGATAAATCTGATCATAGCTTCTTGTCTTAGGGATGATGTTGTGCTGAAAAATGCACAAAACAAGACAAGCAGTTGGACGTAGATTGTCTATCCTCCAAATGCCGATACCTTGAGAGAATATCCACTGCAAGATCTTCCGGTCGGTCATCTCAATATCATTCAAATCCTCGCCATCCGTAGAAACCTCCAAAATGTCGCTGAAGTCGTTGTTAGACATCTTGATCATGACTCCTTTAACCTCCGACTGAATGAAACTAGTCTTTCATCGAAATTAGATGCCAAATGAGCGTCGAAAAGGAGAATGCAACGTGGGTAGAATTCTCACTCAAAAGTCTCGAAGCGTAGGATTGGTGCACGTCCCACCATCTCAAAAAGCTCCTCTAACCCAAAAGCCGCGAGTCTCCAAACTTCATCGGTCATACCTGAAGGAATTTGAAGCTGGCGGAGCAGAGAATGGTGGAAACCTTCTGTTCATTCTAGTGCAGCTACCTGATCTCTTGAGGAGTGACACCAAGGTGGTGCGAGGAGGATACAGCAGTGCAGGGAGGTGCTATAGGCTAAGAAGTAGGAAAATAGGGTTTAGATCTGGAGTGATGGTGGGGCAAGATTTAACGTGCGATAAAAAGTGCAAAAGGGGAGGCGAGGCTGCTGCTAGTTGGAGAGGGGGAGAAACGATGTCATCTAGAGGTGGAATGGGGGTGGCAATTGCCAATTTAGAGGAGGAGGAGGTAGTGGTGGTCATGGTTAGGCTATAGAGAAAGGGGAGGGCTCCAGTGATGCTGGAAGAAAAATGGATATGACTTTTGTAGTCGCGTTCCAGGTTCGGGCTATACCCGAATCCGCCTAGCGGTCGACCGCCCTAAGTCAACTGTTCGACCACTTATGGTCAACCTATAGGGGTTGACTACTAGCCCAGATTTAGGCACGGTCTGAACCTGGACCCAAATGGACCTGACTAATTTATAAGTTAATAATGATCATAACGATTATCGTTTCACTCCATTTTCTTGACTCGACATGATCCGAAAATCCCTGCCCTCTTCATGATGGTGCCCAAGCTTACCGTCTAGCTTTTCGAACCATTCCTCTGCCATTCCATGGTACTTCAGACTTATACTGCTTCAACCATCAACAATTCCAAAAACTCAAAAATATTCCACCTGCTATTTCCCACATACTTCGCACCAAAATATTTCTTCCAATAGCTGATGGGTATAACAACACTTCTAACTTTATACCCCAATAAAATTAAATGTCATTCCTATTTTGTATGTCCCTTAAAAGAGAGAAAATTTTAAAAAATTTGATTTTTATAAATAGGAAATATCATTGGGCTAAATATTCATCCTTTGAAACTCAATTCCAAATCGAAAACT
This sequence comes from Allium fistulosum, assembly GCA_030737815.1. Lineage (NCBI taxonomy): Eukaryota > Viridiplantae > Streptophyta > Magnoliopsida > Asparagales > Amaryllidaceae > Allium > Allium fistulosum. Next base: position 978,417,850 of record CM060902.1, read on the forward strand.
ATTGTCTTGCCAAAAATCAAAATCAAACCTTTAATGAGATATATATGCATATAAATATTTAAGAATTTCAAAACCTACTCCTTTATAAACTAAAATTTCTTAACACGACCAAATTAGTGGTATTGTGTTTCTTAAAAATTTAAAATTTCAAAACTTCCCAAACTTCTAAAATAAATCCTTAGGAAAAGAAATTCTCTAAAAACCCTTTTTCTGAAATTTAAGGCATTTCCAAACAATTTTATAAAAATTCTCTCACGGGTTTAGAAAAAGACCTTAATTCTTCAAATAAAAACCCGGTTTTCCATCTAAAGGTGGTTGATGGACATTCCCTTATCAAACTGGTTTCCGAAAATTTGCGACATACAAAATTCTTTTTCCCCGCTTATCTAAAATAATTGTGTACCTTCGACTGCAAGCCATCATCAAAATCCAAAAGTCACAAGGTAGCTAGTATCTCAACCATCAAGTCGAACACTCTCCAGTCTCCGAGATTCTGCCATATGTCATACTCATGCTCTTCTCCATCGGCACCTTACACAACGCCAACACTTCGTGTGGTAATTTAGAGTCGGCATGAAAATCTTAACTCTAAGACATTTCCAACCCATAGTTTCTTAACCCATTCCTTCGGAGTGGAACAACAACTATTTCTATACTCGGTATTCTTAGGGTCTAGCATAAAAATAATAATAGATAGGAAAGTACAAATACGTACTCTCAATTTGTCTTAATTCTTCTGATCGACTAACCTAGGCTTTGATACCAAATGTAACAACCCACATTTTAATGGGCCTAAATTTCGACAAGAATCGAAACCCAAGTCAATCAAAGCATGGATCGTTGGATTTGGTACCAACAAATAAGCATGAGCATTATCAGAGATCGATAAAAATATAAATTCACAATGGAAACAATAATATGATATAAATACTGACTATGGCTACTACCTTGGAATTAATGGTATTCCTTGGATATATGATTGCCACATTAGCATCGAGTAAGAGAGAAAAGAAGGCTTCTCCAACAATCGTCCAGCTCCGGTGACTTTTCCATCTAAATCTATCCTGTGGGTTGTAATGAGGAGGAGGTTAGAACAACGTTCTAACAACTAAAAAATTTATACAGTGCCCATAACATAAATTCATACTGATTGGTTTTCATTTAATTGTTATGTCTACTATTTTAAGGTTAACCAAATTAACCTAATATTGCACACACGATATTTCTACATAGACCAATTCATCTACCTACCCTTCCCATGGTACAAAATACTGACGTAAGTCTACTAACCACTTAATACTTCCAAGTATGAAGCGAGCTCCTAGCATTGTCATCGTTGGTCTACTGGTCCTATCTATAGAGACATTTGACCACTATTTATGGTTTTATAAACATAATAGCCATATTAATAATGCATCTATCATCATTAAAGTCTTAGCTATGTGAGAGACAGTACCCAAGCCACTTAATACCTTATTAATAAGGACTGGGCAGACCCTGACCATTTAATACCTATATTCTAAGTAGGCCTTTCTCATTTAATACCTAACCCCAAGGCGGACTCCTCACTAGTACTATCCTGTTGACATTGCTTGGAATCTCACTGGGACACTTAATACTTCTTCATAGGAAAGAGGCATACCCTCCATCAGTTACTTAATACCCCAAATCTGAAGTGGACCCTTCTCGAGATATCCACTACTGCTCCTAATAGATAATTCAGATCATTTAATACTTTTAATTAGGAAAGAGGCGAGCCCTCAAACAACCTCGCATCCCAATCTTCTAAGCCCAATTAATGATTTTATGGGTCCTATGGTTAAATATGTCTCACATCAATAGAAAGTTTGCACAACTGCCGGTATCCTCGAAGTAAAGGGCAGACTTTTGTTGTGTAACTTTACCAACCTTGTATCCCAATCTACTAAGTCTAATTAATTTTTTAAGCTTTACAAATTTAAGCCATATTGTCCTAGGCTTTACTATCACTAAGCTTTATCATCCTAAATTAGATATTGGGCTTAGCTTACTAACCTCCTTCTATTTATTCAAGGCTATATAATTCACCTTAAATATTGAACTGCCCATAAATCCCCTCTATTTGCTTCTTCCATAAATGTCAATTTGTCCATGATAAAAGATTATCATCCTAAGGACATTTCCTAAGACATTTATATATATTTACTTATTTCCAATTAGTAACCTTTTATAACTATTCCATAGTTATTAATCTAATCTTCCATATTTATTAGTTTCATTAATTCATTTACCCTATAAATTATTTGTTACCTCCTAATTCATTCCACATTTGTTACCCATTAATTGGATTCGCAACCTTTTCAAACTTTCCTCTTACTTCATATCCATAAATCAACGTCATTACTACGTATAACTAATATCTTACGTGAGCATTACGCATAAATCGTCATATTTATTATCGCATATAAATACGTATAAATACCTACTCTACCAAGTATATTATAGTTACAAATCTTTAACTAGAATATTCTTTCCATATTTAATTTGCTGAAATTACATTTCTTAGGAAGATTCTCCATTGTGATTTCCATAAATTAGTTTAAAACAAAAAATCAAGAATAAAAGAAAAGATGTGCCTCGTTCGAAATTACAATAAATGATTACTTTTTTTGGAATAAATAGTGTAAAACTACGAAGAATAAATCTATACTTTACACATCTCTTCCTTTTTATTTGCATATATTTCTTTTAAATGAAACACTGCATTTTTATGCAATTTGAAAACACAAACAAATTTATAAAAATCAAACGGACGTTCTTCCCATAAAAATTAAACTATGGAAAATTCCTAATCTTCTACATAATTAGGGTAATAATCAAAATCATACTAATAATCTACAACCCAATTTCAGATCTGGAAAAAATTTAATATCTTATCGATATTCATATCTATAACTTTAGGGAATGATTTCCACATCAGGGTATAGCAATATTTTCTATCATATCTAAAACAGAATATGTAGACAATAGTTTTCTATACTAATTTGAGCCTATAATTCACAAATATTATTGATTTAGACATAAAAATCAAACGTATGCCAATGGAATAGACTCAAAATAATAAACAATATATAAATTTCCCACTCACCTTTTAAAAGCGTTCAAAATCTCCAAATCTGAAGTAAAACCTTTAATTCAACCCCATTTCCTTCTTATTCCAAGAAATATGAATAATAAGGGTACATATATTAGAATTATAGATATGAGAAGAGATTTAGGATTGAAGGGAAATATAAATATATAAATACAAATATATATATATAACCTCATTATTGCATAGTGTTGATTCGCTCTTCTTATTCTCTTATTTGATTTCTATTCTTCTCCAATTTGTATATATATAAATATAAATATTTTGTTTTATAATTTAGAAAATTGTGGGGAAGAGAAGATGGCAGAGCTCCACTGCTGCTTTTAGAAAAATATGAGAAGAGAAGAGAGGGTTAGGCCTAAATTTATAGGCATTAGAATCAACCACAGCCGTTATATCAAAATATATTAAATCTGGGCCTTTTGGCCTAGGCAAGCCCTAGCCATCGGCTTGCCAACCGGTTGACTGCTCATGTGCACTGGTCAACCGCTTCATGTTGACTAGTTGCAATGAACGTGTCGACCTATGGGTCCTGATAATTGATATATTAATGTTAATTTAATTATTTTTGTTCCGAACTTGATTTTCGTCCGTAACTTCTTTGTTTGGACTCTGATATCAAAACTCCAAATATGAAAGTTGCTTAGAATTTCACCACGAACGCAATGATTTAAGTTTTGTAGTCAAATTCCATCATTTGCGAAAATTCCATTTTTGGATCCTAACTAACCAACTAACTAAATAAATAACTAACGCCAAACTTACGGGGTGCACCACCTCTCTAGGTCTGAACCTAATCTCCCCTCTCCGACCTCCACTCAATTTATGGCACCTCCTCAAACCTTTGGCTCTTCCTTACGCCATCTGGGTCTCATTCCTCAAGGGATCGCTTGGCTCGACCAGAGTGACTAGAAAATCTTTATTTACTTAGCCTCGGCAAATTTCACCTTTCTTTAGGGGCGACCAGTCAAATTTGGAGATTTAACGACCTTTAGACTCAAGGAATTGTTCATGGAAACAGGATTAACACTGATCCTCTGCTACGACACTTTTTAAGCAGGAATGCTCTCCGTGTTGCATGCGTCTATTTGATGCGAACCAGGCATGAAACTTTGATGAAGGCATCAGCAATCTCAAGTCGGAAGTGAAGGGAGTTGAGATCAATTTGTCTGATGATGATTTCGATGATTTTTTAAGGATAACCATGGAAGGAGTGGATTTGGATGATATTGAGATGGCTAATCCAGAGATGTTGCAACAGTTCTTTTTTGGAGATATCGGTGTCTAGAGGTCAAACAATTTACGACTTGTAGTCCAGCTCGTCATTCCCCTAGTTCAGCAGAACATCATTCCAAAGACGGGGAGCTTCGATCAGATTTACCCACTTGTATAGAAGGCCACCTATGCCATCATGGGTGGTATGGCTGCCAGTTGGGCTCGTGCTATTATGAGCCACTATATTAGTCTTGGATTTGTTACTTCCCGGAGCTACTTTTTATATTGCCATCGCTTCACTCGTGTCTTTAGGTAATACGAAGTGAACCTCTCTGGAGAGCTGGTCCAGAAGAAGGTCCATCCTGTATTCGGCATATCCTCTCTCAAGAAGATGGGAATCCCTGAGCCACTGGATGATGTAGCAGCGTTAGCAGCAAAAGAGCAGCTATAGTAGGAGGCATATCTAAGACAGGGCGCTGGAGGATACTAGAGCCCAAAGCTAGTCGCTATTCAATAGCTCTAAGCCGAGATCCGAGAGGTTCAAGCCGAGCAGCAGCACCAGAGCCACGAGATTGGGTGCATAGCTGCTCTGTTATACCCATTCCAGGTTCATGGCAATGACTCAAGCTCCCTTAGAGGATCGAAACCATCCCATAGTATGTAGGTAGTATTTTGGATATTATTAGTGTTATGTTGTCATTTCTCTTCTAGAATTTGTCCTTTTCTTTCTATAGATTGTTTGGTTTGTAACCGTTGGTTGTCTCTTCTATAAAATACGCATATAGTATGTTATGAGATGTGTTCGTATTTATTCACTTTAATGCTGTTTCTGGATATGTAGACCGCTCTTATATGTATTTTGGGAAGAAACAATATAAATATGGAAAATCTCATGAAGACACTTAACTAATGGTAAATGCAATATAAAACTGGAAGTTTATAAAATAATAAATTTTAGCAAGCGAAGGATAAGTAAGGTTTTTGTGGAATCACGGGTTATTATTCTTGTTCCTTGAAGATCTAAAATTTACAAATTAATTAATGAATCATCATATTAAAATAAAAGAATAAGTTCAACAATCTTGAATTAATAGTGAAATGCTAGGATTGAACATATGCGTTAACTCATAACTGATTTCCGATTGCATTGAAATGTGGCTTGATTTGCCTAGATGGAAAGGTTGAACGTTTTGAAAAAATTGCATTAAAAAAAGAAAGTGATTTTAGCATTTAAATTATTTTTGGCATTCAAATTAGTTTTGGATGTTTTTATTCAAATGTTTTAAAAGAAAGTGGTGTTTAATTGTCTTGGAAGTTTGACTTTTCAAACCGTGTGCAAATCTGATTGAAAAGTGGAAAAGATTTTTATGGAAATTTTTTGGTTTCCTAATGCCACATACTAAACGTTAAAAGATAAACGGGTTAATAAATATGAATTTAGCAGTGCATTAAGGTTGATGTTAGGATAAGCGTAGATGATAACAAGGGAAAATTTATTTTAGCCTTGTAATTTCTATTTCCATACCTCGACAACAACGTTCAAGAATCCGTTTTTTATTCATTTCCGTTTTAGAGCTTGAAAACAAGTCTCCTTATGCATATTGAACATGGAAAATTTTGGAGAAAATTCAGGGCAACGAGGAAATTTCCAAGGTACAAATGGCAAAAATGTAAAATTCTCCACCTAAGTTCCTTTTTCCAATATAGGAGTAAACGTCTAGGATATGAAATACGATTCATTAGATTTTTTTGATGGTAGGAATTGGATGCAAAATTGCTTGAACCATGCTTCTATTCATAGGAGTATGGAATTTTTGTGTGAAAAAGATCTTTCAAACCTGTATACATATAGAACTGCTAGTATATATAGGTTGTTTGCATCATATTTTCAAAAATAAATTTAAAAGAATACATTCATATAGGAGGACTTATTTAGAATCATTCTGCAATCATGTTTTCTATGTTGTGATACACTATGCACTTGTGCACATTTGGCTGAAAAAATGGGTATACACTAATTGTTTGGGTAGTTTAGGGTGGTCACTACATTATCCCATGATTTAATCACTAGAGTAATTTCGAGGACGAAATTCTATTAAGAGGGAAGAATGTAACACCCCGTAAGTTTCTGTTAATGATTTAATAATTAATTATGCTCCAAGGAATTTGAGAAATTGATGGAATTTGACCATGAAACTTGGACTATTGTGTTTATGGTGATTTTCTAAGCAACTTTCATATTTGGAGTATCGCGGTCGGGGTTCAAACGTAGAAGTTATGGACGCTTAAAGAAATCGAAACAAAAATAATTAAATAATAAAATATGGTAAAAAATATATAATTAAACTGGGATCCCACCAGTTGACCACTACTATGGGGCGGTTGGCCACTCATAGGGAAGCGGTCGACCGGTCGAGGCATTTTGGCTATATTTTGAAATCGGCCAATCCTAGATTTATAATTTTAATTTAACGGATATGACTGATTCGAGAGCCTATAAATATAGGCCTAGTACCCCTAATCTCTTCTCATATTTTCTAATCAAAGATAGTGAAGCTCTACCATTTTCTTTTTTCTACTATTCCTCCTAACATTAAATTAATTTGTATTTATACAAATTAGAGAAGAGCAAAAAATAAATAAAAGAAGAGAAGGAGTAGAATAGCATTGCACAATAAAAAGCCAAATTTCAATATTATAAATCTATATTCCCTTTGTCCTAAATTTCTTCTTATAACTGTAATTTTAATGGTATGTATATACCAATTTATACATATTTCATTGGATTAAAAAGGAAATGGAGTTGATTAAAGAAATCAGATTCAGATATGGGGATCAGGAAAGCTTTTAAAGGTGAGTTGGAAATTATGTAATTTACTTATAACATTAGAATTTATTTCATTGGAATTTTATTTGATTTTATGCCAAAATAAAGATCTAAAGAGTTGTAGGTTTGAATTAAGCACATAAAACACCGTCTACATATCCTATAAATGAATATAAATGTTGCCTATACCCAGATCTGGAAAATAGTCCCCAAGTTATTAAAAGTAGAATATGGATAAAATGTAGAATTTGTTCTAGGTCTACAATTTTATTGTAGAAATATTAGTATAATTTAGATTTATCCTTATTCTATTAGAATGTGAATCTTATATTTTAATTTGTTGGCAGTATTTTCCGTTTAACCTCCATGAATTTGTCTAATATCTTAATTTCATAGAAAAAGTGCAACATTTGATTTGATAAGGAATATACATTAAAAGAAGAAAGAGATGTGTAAAATATCGATTTCCTTTTCGTAATTTACACTATCTATTTCAATAAAGGGGAAATAAATAATTCCTTATAACTTCAAACTAAGCAAATCATTTAAGTTAGGTTAGTTTATGGAAGGTTATAATGGGAAACCTTTTTGGAAGGATAATTCTAACATATTAAAATATAGAATTAAATATCCTTGTTAAGGAACATATATAACCGTGCTAAAACATTCAAAATAAAAACATAACTAATATAGTGTACTATATGTTAATGTTCACATTAAATGTAAATTGAACGTTAGAATAGATCGTGTAATAAGTGGTAAGATTAGGAAGTAAAGATGGAAGGATTATAACTCCAAAAAAATGAATAAGTAATAAATGTGCAATAAATTGAGAGTTACAAGAATTTAAATAGGTTATAAATGGATGAAATGAGACTGATTAATGAAATTGGTAGGTTAATTATGGAAAGGACAAGGAAGAAATAATGGTAAGATTTGAACAAGTAAATAAATGTCTTTAGGAACGTCCGTTAAAATAATAATCATTTATTATGGACAAAAGGGACATTTATAGGAATAATAAATAAAACATGCTAAGTGGTAATTAAATATCATAATGTAGGATAATTGTCATTAGAGTAAATTATGTAGCCTTAAATATGAAAATAGAGATTAGTGGGCTTTGTCTAATAATAAAGCTTAAAATAATTAACTGGATTTGGTGGGTTAGGATGCGAGGTCAGTAGAGTTACACAACAGAAGTCCGCCCTTTACTCAGAGGCTACAAGTAGTTCTGTACACTTACTACTAATGTGAGACATCTCCAACCACAGGACCCGTGCGACAAGGGATGTGAAAAGGATGCTAGTCCTACTTTTGGGTCGGAGGTATTAAGTTGTTGATTGAGAGCCTGCCTCCTCCCTATTTAGGAAGTATAAAATGGTCAGGGTTAGTGGTTAAGCACGACAAATGATATCTCGAAAAGGCCCGCTTCAATAGGAAGTATTAAGTGGCCAAAGAGATTTCCATGCAATGTCAGCTAGATAGGTACCGGTGAGGGGTCCGCCTTGGGATTAGGTACTAAATGATGGGGACCTGCCTTAAATAAGCTATTAAATGGTCAGAGTCTACCTAATTCTGTTAAGAAGATATTAAGTCGCTTGGGTACTATCTCTCACATGGCTAGGACATTATTAACAATAGATGCAACAATTAGAAACTATAAAGCTATATATAGTAGTCATCGATCTATGTATCTAGGATCGGTAAACCAATGTTGACTATGCGAAGAGCCTGCTTTTAGGACTGAGGTATTAAATGGCCCTTGGGTCTGCTTCCTCCCTATTCAAGAAGTCTTAAGTGGTCGGGGTTTTGGATAGTGTATGCACAATAGGCATATGTCGGTGTTATATACCTTGGAGAATGTTAGGTAAACATAGCGTATGCACATATGAAACTAAACGGATTAGCCGAAAATAATAAGACATAACATTTAAACGAAAATGAATCGGTATAAGTTTGTGCTATGGATAAAACATGCAACTTTCTAATCACCAGAACGTTATTCTGACCCCCTCCTCATTTCAACCCCCAAGATAGGTTTAGAGGCTAAAGCAAGATGGAATGGTTGATGGAGAAATCTTCTCATTCATGCTTGGTATTGACTAAGCAATTGGATGCCCAAGGAATATCATTGATTCTGAGGTAGTAGCCTCAGTCAGTATTTATATCCTATTATATTTTTTATTCCAATATGAGTTTAGTTGTAACAAACCTAGTTTCTACATCGTATAAATAAATAAATTTTATTAAACTAAAATAGTTCGAATTCGATATTTGATAATCAATATTTTGATAACAAAAGTTTAGTTAATTAAATTCTATTTAATATGAGATTTTGATTTAATAATTGAATTAAATTAATAAATTCTTTTCAAATAATATATTGAAATTGAATAAATTGTTTTAATTGAATATAAAATATTTTAAAAGTGTAAATAACTGTTTTGTGATAAAAATAGTGATAAATAAATAAGTGGGCATTGAATCGAATGGAATTGTATAGTTATCAAATATAATTTGCAAACTGAAATGTAAATTTATTTAAATTAGATTGAAATTTATTAACAAATAAATACAATAATTATTTAAAAAGAAAAGAGGAATGAATTAAAACTAAGGTCCAAATCTTAGCCCAAACCAAATAAAAAAAGAGGATAAATACAAAAAACAAAACACCCTCCTTTTATCTCCAACCCACTCCACCCAAAACACTGACCCGAGCGCTATTTGCCTTAGCCCCAAATTGATAATCTGGAAATCGATTCGTACCTTCATAAAAAAATGGAGTCGCGACCTGGAATTAAGTCACGGCGATCGAAGGTTATGCCAGGTAGCGAGCAATGCTGATGGTGAGGCCGCCTGGGGTTGCCACGACCTGTTCATGCGCGATGAGGGATGCGGCGAGGAAAACGGCGTTGATCGTCACGACCTGGGCTTCGACCTGATCTGGTAGTGGTACGTGTGTGATATTGGGGAGGCGGAGACAGTGGAGATGTGGAGCTAGGGTTTGGGCGCGAGACTGAGCGTGAGACTGGAGTGTAGGAACTCAGACAAACGCCTTGATGTGGAGATGCTCTAGTGCACAAACTTCGAGGCAGAAGTAAAGGCAGCTAAGGTTGGGTGCTAGTGGCTGCAAATAAAAGTTTCGACAACCAATGATTTCGATGAGTTGTTTAACTTACACCTATATTTAATTCAATTTGCATTCTTTTGATTGATTATGGATTGCGATAATATTTGGCAGTAAATGATTGAAATGCTAGAAATAAAATTGCATGTTATGATTTCTATTAGTTGATGGTTGAATTGGTTGAATTGTACGATTTAAATATTAGATTCGGTTTGACTGTCGAACGTGAAATGGCATGTGTGCTGAAACTATCTAAATACACTTGATTTTTATAGCTAGATGATATGATGGTTGTGCATTGATTGTGTGATCGGAGTTCACCAAAAAGCAACTCAGATCGTTAAAATAGCTATCTATTTGTGAGTGATATTTTCCAAAGAAATTTAACGTAGAATTTCCATTTATGGTTGATTCATTATTTGAATTCTTTTTGAATATTAATGAAAGATTTTTTTGATGATTTTAGATAGTTTAAAATTTTTCAAATACGATTTTTACCCATCTTTGGATTTTTTTTAATAACATGAGTGATACTCTATTCAAGTAGAGCACTCTTTTTTCATGTATCTTTGGCTCGAACTCATGACCTTTTGAAGCTCTGTCTAAAGCATCGCACCCTAGCTGCTTGAGCTAGAGATCCTTGACATCTTTGAATTTTTATTATAATTTTTTTGAAAAAGAAAGAAATATATATTTATTAAACCATATTGAATTCTTAACTAATTTTAATATTCGATTTCCAACTCAAGATTTAAAATTGTTTTTATTTATGTACAAAATTCTCTAATACAATTATTTAAATTATATTTTAACTCGAAAATGTTTTAAAGGAAATTACAATATGTTGCGCTTCTATAAATTCAAGGAATTTTGACTGTAGAAGTTTTTTCAAAATATTTGGAAGTGTTTTACAACTTCTTAAAATAAAGTATCCCTTTCAAAAATAATTATAAGACTCTAAAAATATATTTTTTACAAATAAAATTTTGTTTTATATGATGAGAAATTACAAATACATTATAAATGAAAACATCTTAAATTGAGTTATTCGAGTACAAAATGCTTTACAAGTGATTTTTTAAAGTGTTTTCATGTCTTTATAAATAAATAACTCTTCTTAAGAATGAATTTACGGATTTAAAAGTGATTTCTGAGAAATTATATCATTATATATATATATAAATACATACATATATGTATGTGTATAGTAGATATTTATACAAAGGTTTAATGCAAGATTATTCTAATGAAGTACATTTAAATCGAAAGGCATTACAAGCACTTCAATATATTTTGAATCTTTTAAAATATAAATAATTTTTATAAAACTATAACTAAAAATCCTTTTTAATGCCCTTCTATAAATACCTCTTCTATATAATGAGGAGTTTAAACAAACTATTAGTATTACCATTTGGTATAGGACTTTCAGTAAAAATTTATCAGCTATTTATTCGACTTGTTGTGTAGAATATTTTTAGTAATGAAGTTTACTTAGTAAATATTCAACTAAACCCGTGTGGTATGAGATGCACGTGCATTACTCATGCAACGACCCGGAATTTCACCATTTTGATTTGTGAATATTTAATTAATTTTAAATATTCAATATATAGGTTTTATAATGAAAATAAAACTCTTTTTAATAATAAATAATAATGGTGAAATAGTTTTTAAAATGTGTTTACAAAAATATATAGTTCGATGAAAAACAGAAATTGTGACCGGAAACCGTTTTTCGAATTTTCGACGTTTCATCATATAAAAGTTGTTTGAAATGTTGTGCACACTTTCTTAAATATATTCACACATAGACTAAGTATATAATATGGTTTAAGATAGTATAATTAGTGTTAATTAAGTTAATATAATCATGATGTGAAACTTTGGCAACTAAATAAAAAAATAAATAGAAAATAGTCACATCAGGGGGGACAAGATGTGACCTTTGGCAGTGGGAGACAAGAGTACAAGTAGGGGTCTTTTCATGTTCCCTACATGGAAATTTCGAAATTGTGAGGGGTGGGCAAGATGGATGATGTGGCAAAGGGTTAGCGGAGGGCAAAGTAACAAGGGTGTGATGGTAATTCAACATATTCCATTTATATAATAGAATTTTCACCATTTCTTTTTCTACCTCCATTTCATTTTCTCTTTTTTTTCCTAAGAATTAATCTTACTAGAAAGCTTTTTAAAAACTTTTAATGGCTTCCAAATTTCTTTCTAGTTTCAAATTTTCAAATTTTTTAAATTTCAAAATGATTTCAAAACTTGTTAATCCCCTCTTTTTCATTTCAAAACTTTTCCTTTTTACCCAAAATATTTTCGGCCATAACTTTTTACAAACAACTCCAAAATCACATTTTACTTTTTTCAAATCTTGTATAATTCCAGTGGCTACAACTTTGTAGTCTACCACTTTTTTTGATTTCGAGCTTAAATACTCTAAAAATCCATACTTTTCAAGAGTGTTTTTGAACCAAGATTTTTAAGTCTGAAAACACCCCTTACTGTTTTGACCATAACTCCCTCAAAATTTATCCAAATCGAGAAAAACATTTCTTTTCATTGAAGAGGAAAGAATTATCTAAAACTTTTATTTTGACAACCTTTTCAAATTCCGAAAATAAAGGGTCCTAAAATTGAGAAGAATATGGCCTATTTTTTAGTGGATTTCCTTGTTTTCCAAGCTTTCTGAACACTAAAGCATTTGAGGTTTTCAAAATATTTGGTGAGTAAATTCCTTAACTTTTTGGGAAAGAATTTACCTTTATACGTATGGTGGTACATGTGAATGATATTGTTGGATTATCTAGTGGTTGTTATGGTAATATATGTGTGTATGTGATGTGAATCTTAGAATTTGAAAATCAAAGTCTAAGTATTATGTTCGGTTCGAAAGATGTGTGCTTGTTTATGTGATGGTTATGGTTCATAAACTTTGGGTTGGTTGTGATATAGAAGTGGAAAACAAGTTGGAAATTACGGGTATCCATAAAGGTAGTCACGATGGATGTAGTTCGGGAAATTGCACGATTTCAATTTTTTTTAAGTATTTTATTTTGAGTTGTTTAGGGTTTAAACCATGATGTCACATCAAATCTTTATTTAAATGTCACATCAAATCTTTATTTAAAAGTCACATCAAATCTTTGTTTAGTTGTCACATCAAATCTTTATTTAGTTGTCACTTCAAATCTTTACTTAATTGTATAATCAAATATTTAGGATAACTATTCACTTAATTATTTCTTAATTCGTGTTAAATTTTAAATGAAAGTTGTTTAATTTAATTCTAATTATTAATTAACTCTTAATTAATTAAGTAATATTTAATTAATTAAAACTTAACTGGGATTAATTAGAGTTTAATTATACATAAATGTTTATTTGTTTAATTAAGCTTTAAATTAAACTTTAAATTATGATTTAATTAATTTAAACTAAGGTTAATTTATTATTTAAGTTTCAATTAAAGTCTATTTAATTAATAAATTAAGATTAATTAATATTTAATTATTTATTTAGGTTTAAATTATTATTTAAAATTAATAAAGGATTAATTAGGGTTAATTATTTATTTAATAATTAATTATTACAGGTAAATAGGCACAAGGAAGAAGTTGCAAAAAAAATTAGTCTTAGGGACAAAAAGTTTGCTTTTTAGTTTGAAGGACACTTTTTAGTGTAAACTGAAAATGATAGTTACAATCATTCTGTGAATTACACTAAAAAGTGTTCTTCAGCCTAAAAAACAAACTTCTTGTCTCTGAAACTAAATTTTTCTTTAACTTTTTCCTTGAGCCTAAAAACCCCTAATTATTATTTAATTACTTACTTCAGGTTTAATTTATTATTTAAGTTTATTTAAAGATGAATTAATTAATTGAGATAAATTAATATTTAATTATTAATTAAGGTTTAATTAATTATTTAATAATTAATAAATGATTAATGTGGGTTTAATTAATAGTTAATTATTGTTTAACTATTTAATTAAATTAAGTTAAGATTAATTATGATAAAAATATGGATTTAACTTATAATTAATTATTTTAAAAAGGGTTTTAAAGTTTTAAATCCTTTGGTTTTCAAAAGTAAATTTGTTTAAAAGTGCTTCTTTTTCAAAGATGGTTTTGAATACAAGTGATTCAAGTTTTGATACCATTAAGAAACCATATAACTGTGATGAGTTATAATGTAGATTGTTGGTTTGTTTGGACATGTGTTAGCAGATTAAATCCCGTTCTGCTATAAGTTAATTGATTGTTTGTTGTTTGTTTGTGTGGACATGTGTTAGCAGAATAAATTCCGTTCTGCTATTAAGTGATTGAATTGTTTGGACATCTGTTTAGCAGAACAAATCACCATCCTGCTATTATGTTATTTGAACATGTATATGCGAGTTAGTTCATATTGACATGTTATTCCCAGATTTGGACACGAGTTGTATTTACATATATGTTGACCTATATAAATAACTGTTAAGTGAATTGAAATTGAAATTGAATGGTAACTTAAATTAGTACCATTGGGATTGCTAAGCCTCTTTTCGAATTACTAAAGTATGTTTTTGAATTAGCTTTAATTCTTTAATCGATTTGGGTTTAAAGGTTATAAATGGTTTTCAAATTTTATTAATATTTTATAAAGTTATTTTTAAATAATATCTTGTTTTTAAAAAGGGGTTTATTAAATAAAAGGTTTTACCTAAAGTGATTTACAAATGATATCTTGAAAATAATATTTTATAAAGGAATTATGAAGGAAGATTTTTAAATAGTTTTAAAAATAGAAAGAGATTTTATAGATCATTTTAGGTATTTTTGAAAGACGGTTTAAATCAAGTTTGAAAATTTGTAAAGTGGTTTGAAATGTGAAGTGAACTTATAAAAGAATTTTTATAAGGGATAAGTGAATGAGTTTTATAAAGTGAATGAGTTTAATAGTAAGTGATGTTTTGAAAGGGAATGGTTTGGCCATTTAATATGGAATGTGAGAAGAGAGAACTTTCCAAATGTTTTCGGTAAATGTTTATATTGTTTTCCAAGTAAAAGCGTTGTAAGTGGTTTGCGAAATGTGTTTTAGAAAAGATCCTTTGATAAGGTTATATAAAGTGATTTTATTAATTAAAGATTAATTAATAAAGGCTTAGAGGATCCTATATGGAATTTAATCAATTTTTGATTGTTTGTTTGTTTGATAGTTAAATAACCGACGATCAAATCTGGACCAAAACATAACTTTGGAAATATCTTGGAGAAACACAGAAATTATATGGTATAGTTACCCTCGGTGGTGCTATACTGTACGTATAAATTCGTTTCGTTCTTTTAGGATAAATGATAAGGAAATCCGTCCACTAACGGTTAGGAGGTGATCTCCGCTCTTATCTTTTATCTGCTTATTTCCTAAAGAACCGGGATTGAGTTTATCGGAAATTATCGAAAGTTATTTTGAAGAGACAGAGATCAGATATGTTATCCGAAAACCACTTCGATCCAACTCAAGCATTTTTAAATGAAGACATCTTGAAGCATGGGATCAAAGACGAAGCCATTGAAGTGCAAGAGCTGCTTGCTACTAATCCCGAGGTTGATTCCAAAATGGATGTAGTAGAAGTAGTGCCTTCGGTTTGTCCTTATCCTAGACAACTTGTATGGATGAACGCTAGCATTGCATTGATGCCTGGAGGGCAATGTTAGCATTCCAAGTTGGTTTGCTATATAAAAGTTAAACGTAGTGTACCAACCCGTATTTTTCGATAATTAAAAATATTAAATTAAATAAGATTTGAAATTAAATGTTGAGAGAAAATTTAAATTTATGATTTATTAATGAGAAAAAAAATTAGATAATGATTTAATAAGGTTGTTTGAATATTATTGACAACTATTTATGGTAATTTCAATCAATTGAAATAAGTGTAAAGTTAATGGTCATAGTTGTAAATAAGGAATAACATTATTGTTGAAATAAATTATTGGAATTAATGCAATTGAATGTTATAATTAATATTGTAAAATGATAACTATAAAATATGAATGTAATAAAATCTAAACCAATTTTAATTATATCCAGAAGGTGATAGTTGAATAAATAATAAGAGTGAAATCAAAATAAAATAATTTATTGGAATTTAAATCATAATAAAATAGGTTTTATTCCTATTGCAATTTAATGTTAAAATTTATGTAATATTTAAATATTGAATTTGACATGGAAATTTATTTTAAGATTATAAACTTATATGTAATCAAGAATGATGAAAATGGTTAACTTCTAAATTTGAATTTAAAAGTGATTAAATCAATTTAATAATAATTTATTTAATTAACGTGAAAATAGCCATTTTGCCCACTGTCTCGGATTTTGACGTAACTAGTTTCATCGGATCCGTAATAGTGAATTATTGTAGGATTTCAAGTTTCGTAGCGATCGGACGTGTCATTTGGTCGTGCGAGCTCGAAACGTGTAGAAATCAATATTATGATTTCAATTAAAATAAGCTGATTTTAAAAGCTAACTTCTGTATACAATGGAATTACGGTTTGAAACTAGTTCCATTGAGTTTAAAAATATCGAAAACCTATATTTTGATATATTGGGTGACCCACTTTGGTTTTGGAAACGAAACGGGCATTTCGGGTCGTTATTATTGTTTTGGACCAATTCGATATGTTCATTCTTTCTTATCTATCCTTGTCCATATAAATAGATTTTGTTTCTAACCCTAGCAGCCTTTATCTTATTTCTGTATGTACATTTCCATCTGCTCCTTCCTTCCTTCCCAATGGCAAAAACTCTAATTCCCAAATTCAAATTCAAATCAAAATCAAATCGAGAAATTTAAACTCCTCAAACTATGTCATATTATATATCTTTGGAAAGCTCTCGTCGAGCGCAATCTTCTGCTGTAGTTCATTTTTCGATTCAAGTCACGGTTTGTCCAGAAATCATCGATTTATTCTCGGTCGTCCGTATTAGGGTTCGTCATTTAACGGTGGATCTTCGGCTTTGAATCGATCGGAGGGTACCAAGGCGTAGAGCTTGACGAGAGCAGTCGATCCATGGGTTTACTTTGGGTCATAGATGATAGGAATCACCACGATTGGTTGTAGAAGGCGTAGCGGCGGCAGCAATCTCGAGGAGGTAAGAGGCGTTCGTGCGTCTCTAAGTGGGGCGTTTCTGGTAGGCGAGCGCACTGGCATGGTCAGATCGGAGCGACGATGGCTGGAGTTGGCGGCGTTGGTCGTTTTGCGTGGCGGCTATAGGGTTTCAGATCACGTACGAGACGTTCGAGTCTGCCAGGGTTAGAGGCGATGGGAATATTTACCAAAATGCCTGTAACGACCCGTATTTTTACGGATCGAAACATCGTAAAACAGTTATTATCAGACTGTTAGTATTGTTAAGTCGTCCATAGTTTAGGTCGACTAGAGCTTTGGTTGTCTGGAGGGTAAGTCGTGTGATGGTTTAGGTTGTGGGGTAGGTTAGGTCGAGTGAACGACCTAAGAGATAGGAGCGACCTATAGAATTTGGCGACCTAAGGATTTTGGTTTAGGTCGTATGAGAGTTTGGAGCGACCTAAGGAAGTTGGCGAGTTAAGGAGTAGACGACCTAAGGTTTGAGCGACTTAAGGATAGGCAGCGACCTAAGAAAGTTAGCGAGTTAACGACCTAAGAGTTGGCGACCTAAGGGTTAGTAACCTACAGTAGTTAGCGACCTAGTGGTTAGCGACCTAAGAGCTAACGGTATAAGAGTTAGCGAGTTAGCGTAGTTAGGTCGTGAGCGACCTAAGGTGTTAGGTCGTATCCTAGCTAAGTTAGTTAGGTCGTGTGTGTGTGTTAGGTCGCATGTGTGTTAGGTCGTAGAAGCGATCTGTGTTAGGTCGCTAGGCTGCATCTTTGTTAGGTCGTAGGTCGTATGGATGCGCTGATCTGCTTAGTCGTTAGGTCGTAGGTCGTAGAAGCGCATTTGTTAGGTCGTGGGTTTTTAGGTCGTAGGTTCTTAGGTCGTGGACGACCTAATTCTGAGCGAACGACCTAAGGAGGATTCAGCCTATAAATACCCGGTTTCTCTTCACTTTTTGGGATCCGGATTTTGAAGCGACAAAGTGCTGCTATTTTGAGAGCTCGAGTTCTACACTTCTTCACTTCTTTTCTCCACTTTAATCTTGTGCTTCCTTCCATCCAAATCGAAGATCGAATTGAAGATTCAAGAGCTTAGATTGAAGATCTACATCCATCAAAGAGAGATTTCATCGTTTGAAGCGGATTTGTGATAGATCGAGTTAGATTCTTCGCTGTCCAGATCTGAAGTGTGTTGCTTTTGAGGTGTTTAGGTGATTTGGTGTGTGGTGATTATCTCTCACATGGATCCAAAGGAGTATATCGGATCGTTGGTTTGATTTGGTGTTAAAGTAGTGATTTCCATGCATTTTCGTAAACTTAAGTATAGATCTATTGTTCATGATGATTTGACATCCATTTTACTACATGATTAATCTATGCAAGTTCATTCATCAAGTTATAGAGACATTGCTCATATTTTCATACTTGTTAGATTTCAACCCTTTATTTACAAGATTGCCATTATTGTTATAATTGTTTATTAGATCATGTTTGAATGTTTGATTACTTGGATTAATGATTGACTTGATTGATTGCTATGAATTAGTTGATTGATGATTTGATTTAGACAAGATGGTCGAAGATGATTCAAAAGCTAAGTGACAGGCTCTTGAATTGGAAAAGCTGCTCGTGGCATATGTAGCGGATGATGAAGCTCATATGGATAGGATTGATGATGATGATGTTGAGATGAGGCTTTGCTAGGATGTGATGAAGCGAGGCATGATATGAGATAGCCTTGGTCTAATCCAGACGGGATCATTCCAAGCATGTTGATAACTCGGTGATATGGTTCGAGTTTGAGGATAATGGTTTGCTCGAGAGGTGCTTGAGCTAGTATGGAAATAGTCGTCGAGGAGGATGACTAGAAGGCTGAGATCTCATCGTTGTTGAAGGTTCTAGCATGCTCAAACCAAGAGTACGTTGGGCAGATTCGATAGTCCTTGAAGGCTACTGATTGGTAGTCGAGTACTCTGGGCAGATTCGATAGTCCTAGGCATGGGTTTTGACGACGTGCGGAGTTATGTCTAGAACCGGGGTTTCCATTAGCCCTTGACGGACGGATGAAAGAATGAGCCGGTCATTCAATTAACGATGATATCGAAGCAATGATAACAGTGATAGCCAGAGTCATGGATGTTTGGTTGTATCGTCATTCGGTCTCAAGAGCGGTATTTTCTGGGTGCTTATCTGATCTTGGTTTAGGCCTTGGAGGTTTGTACTTGGAAAGCATCGCCCTTGACTCGAGTGATAATTGCTTTACTTTAAATTGTATGCTTTGCTATGTTTGCTTCTGCTTGGTGTGTGTCTGGGGGCTATCACTGTAGAAAGAGGTGGAGTGGGAGGGTTGGATTCCTATTCCTTTTTCCTTTATGCTCTTTTGGTATGTTGTTATTTAATTTACCGCTCACTAAGACTGTTGTCTGACTCAAGGCTTTATGTTTTAATTCTTATTGCCTTGGGCTGTTCGTCCACTTTGGGATGGACAGACTAGGTAGCAGGGGACAAGTGTTGTTCTTAGTTTCCTACGATGATGATGACGAAGACGAGCTGGAGGCTTGCATATTATTTTCTTACTATATGTACTGGATGATCCGCTGCTTGTATAATTCTCTGAGTGATTTGTAATGAGGCTTGATGTATTGACTATTCAGATGTTTGTATTCAACTATTATGAAGTTTTATATGATGACATTCTATTCTGTGAAGCTTCACTATATATATATTCTATTGTATTTTATCCATGCGCTGTGAGTATACGATAGATTCTGCTATTTTAATTTACCATGATGATCGTCCATGGCTGCCTGGCACGCTTTACAGCGCACTATCTCTAGGTTCAGTGCAGGGGTCGTGGGCGGTCGTCACAATGCCCTTCAATTGTTTTAATTTTTAATTCAAATTTATAACGTTCTAACATGCATAACTTCTTCATACGAGCTCAGATTTGGATGCGGTTTTCTCCGCTGCGATCCTATCAAAATTCTGGACATTATGGAACAAGTTTGGCTGCATTTTGATACTGTTAGGATTTTGGGCTTTATTTGGATTTTAAATCGATTGAAACTCAAAGGTGGGTGATTTAACCCACTCACAACTACTAAATCGTCTTATATTAGTTAAATTAAATTTATGGTGTGATTAGAAATTAATTGATTGTTGTTCGACACTTTAAATTATCATTCAAGTTTAATTTGAATTTATATTGAATTTAACTGCCATTTAATTTAATATTGAATTTAAATTGCCAATTAAATACCTGATAATGATAACCAGTTTATTTATTGTGATTTATTGGTTGAATTGAATGATGATTGTGGTGGATGTTTAATCGTTGATATTTGGATGATTGGATATTATATTTGTTTTATATGTTGTTAAACACTGCAAGTTCCCTTAGTTATTGTTAGGAAAATCACTATAGGTTGAAATGATACATACCCGAATGGTCCTATAGATTAGGGAAAAATCGTTATGGGTTGAAATGATAAACTCGAGCGATTTTATGGATTTTGAATTTTACATGGGATTTCGGGTTTAAATGATATATACCCATAAATTTATATTATTGTGGGTTGAAATGATATATATCCGTATCACTTGACCATAGTGTAGAAAATCATATACGGACACTGGATTGGTTAAATTAAATGATTTCAAATCCTTAATGTTTTTTAATCCAGTTAAATGATATTATGAAATAAAATTTGATTTATATGGACTGAATTATTTTCAAAATCCAAGCTTTAAATTATTGAAATTGAAATTGGTTTAAATGACTTGTTTAAAGAATTTTAATTGAAATCTTAAAGATGAATTTTGAAATGTAAATGAAATTCATTAAAATTGAGTTATTGTAAACGTTTGAATATTTAAACTTTGAAACCTATTGAATTTGAAGTGATTCAAATTGTTGTTCAAACCTTTGAAATAGATATAAATTGAAATGGTTTTTAATGACAATTCGAATTGAAATCTGTAGACTTTGAATTGAAATCGTTGAACTGTGATTGATCTAAAATTAAAATTTTGGAACTAAAGTTGATTTGTCAAATTGGAAGGAACGATTCTAATTTGAAACTATTTTAGATATAAACTCTTTAATATACAAACTCTTTTAACATATAAACTATTTTCTCATATAAACAATATTAAAATACTAATAATTTTTAATACATTATCTACTTTTAATATATAACCTATTTTAATATATATAAATTATTTCTAATATATAAACTATTTTAATCTATAGACTATTTTTAAATTATAAACTATTTTAATATATATTAGTTTAAATTTATAAACAACTTTTAATATATACATTTTAATGTATAACCTATTTTAATATATAAACTATTTCTAAAATATAAACTATTTTAATCTATAACCTATTTTTTAAATATAAACTATTATTAATGTATAACTATTCCAAAATATAAACTACTTTCAATATTCAAACTGTTAAAGTTGGAACTGTTATGATTTAGATTTATTGATTTAAATGTGAATATTTTGATATTATGGTTTAACCTATTTTGTGGTTATAATTTTGAAAGTGAATATGATTTCAAAAGTGATATGATTTTGAAGTGAATATGATATTTTGATATCAATTATGAATCGGTTTTGGAAATGTAAAAGAACCAACCGGTATGAAATAAGCATTTTGTTGTCAAAGAGACCGGCATCAGATATTGTCATACTCTCTGCCAATACCGAAAACCACTTTAACAACTATGCACGTGGTGGAGAATCCAGAATAAAGTAGGATGGTTTGGCGAACGTTACTACATGAGGTATGAACGCAGCCCTGACCTCCTCGGGTCAGCTTGATATGACTAAAATAGGAGCTATACCTGGGCCAAGTGAGGTCGCACATCCGATCGGACATGCTTCTTCGATACCATATCTGTTACTTTATGATTGATTTGGTGGCCACCCTCGATTTGATTATGGGAGTGTGTTTAGAGGTTGGCGGTAGTAGCTGCTGTGCGTTACCACCAGCCTGGTTCTGCAAACGGTAGAATCCTACCCTGGCATTGCCTCGCGTGCCTTTTCATATGCCTTATCGAGCCCATTACGAGTTTGGTTTGTGTCGTACCTATGAGGTGCTTCCTGATAGCCCACCGGCTTGGTGGTGTTTGCAGTACTGTATAGAGTACGACATTTATAAAAATGTGTTAAAGGGGATATGGGTAACACCTTAACACTATTTTAATACTTTACCATAGACATATTATAATAGCGTATTGTACTATGTATGTAGATAGTTTAACGGATCCTTAGGAGATGGAATCCCGAACATCTCTTAAGTTGTTGCACGCACGTTATACACTGGATAAGAGATGTAAAATCCCGCAAACATCTTTAAGGCCGTTACACTCATATTTATTTATTGTTGATTTAACTTACATAAGGTCTTTTAGTTCTGACTCTAGTGTTTTGTCCTTTCATTACGCTCGGGTCAGCCTGAGCATTTCAGTGTTGAAGAACTTATTTCTGAAGGACGAAGATGAAGATTTAGTATATTATAACTATTTATTATATTTATTCCACTGCATCATGTGTTTCGCTGCATTATTTATTTATTCTTGCTGTATGTATAACTCTGATCTGTATTATAAAAGTGTAATCAAATGTTATTTGTAAAACAGCTTCATGAACTGTTTATTTGAGTATTATATTTTATCACTATGCTGTGAAATTGTGTTTTTTTTCATTCCTTTCTCCTCTTTTTCTTATTTACCCTATAACAATCCTCCCTTTTTAATAGTTTGAGTTTGACATGTGTGGTTTATTGTCAATTTAAACCGTCCAAAAAGGTGGGTCGTTACATTTGGTATTAGAGCTTTGGTTTAGCGATAACCTTAGCTTTGTGGGGTCTGACTCATTAGAGATAGGGTAGTAATACCCTAGAATGAGTTGTCTGGGTGTATATATATGAGAGAGCCTACTTGTTAGTGTTATAAAATGTTTTTATATTGTGTTAATTTTTTCTGTTTAGTATTTATAAATTTTGGTCGGTACATAGGATGCTATGGCATTGATAGGGATTTCTTAACACTTAATAGGGCAGACCGACACAATATTGTTTTTGAAATATAGGTAAATGAAATAATTTTTACCTAGTATTATATTTCGTATATAAAATAATAATTTTTATAAATGGATGAGTTGTATGTAATATGTTTGTTTATTAGGAAGTGAATTTTTATAAATATTTGTTGCAAAATAAGATTTACAAATAAAGTAAATATAAATTGGAAATTTGAGAACTTAAGTTACGAGATTTGGAATTGGTTTTCAAAGATTTTGGAATATAATATTAGTATTATTTGGAAGTATTTTTGGAATATAAATATTTTCAATGTGATTTGAAAGAAATGTTTTAAAGGAATTTTGAAAGGAAATAAGTTCTGTACTCCCCTCTCTTGTTGCTGGAAAATAATTTCGATGATGACGGTCGCATCATCGATATTCATTTCAAGTCTCAAAGTGGGGGAGGCTGCTTAGTAGCTTTGCTACCCATTTCTTTTGGTAAGCAAATTTTAATTTAAATTTCTTAAGTATGATTTGATATATAAAAAAAATAAGTATATATTATTTTGAGATGATTTGGAATGAACCCGGTATTTAGTTCTTAAGTTTTCTAAAAATTAGGAATTTCAATTACTGTAATGAAATGAAATCTTAACTAATTGTAATAGTTGGAAACTTCTAAAAATGAAATAATAAGAAAGTAGAAGCTAAGTGATTGATGAAACTATAAAGAATTGGAAATTTGTCACTTGTAAATTAAAGATAATAAAACTTAAGAAGGTGTGAATTGTTGAACATTTTTGTTAACTAAAATGAATAAGATAAACTTGTTTCCTGGAGATTTGACCAGGCAACTAGTACTCGGCATCCAGTTCAACTCGGCATCAGAGAGTGACCGGCATCAGAGAGTGACCGGCATCAGAGAGTGACCGGCATCCAGGAGTGTTCGGCGAAGCGCTTGACATCCAGGAGCACTCGGCGTAGCACTCGGCATCCCAATGGAACTCGGCGTCAACTGGCAGTCGGCGACAACCAATGCTCGGCGCTAGCGTTCGGCATACAATGGTGCTCGGCATTGAGACTACTCGGCATACAAGGGTGCTAGGCATCAAGGCTGCTCGGCATACAAGAACGCTCGGCATCGAGACTACTCGGCATACAAGGGTGCTCGGCATCAAGGCTGCTCGGCATACAAGAGCGCTCGGCATCGAGACTACTCGGCATACAAGGGTGCTCGACATCAAGGCTGCTCGGCATACAAGAGCATTCGGCATACTGGAGTACTCGGCGTGGTACTCGGCAACAAGAGTACTCGATGTCTAGCAGAGCGTTCGGCTTCGACTGACTAACACCCTGCACTTCCCAAACATCAAACCACATCGTTCGGCATAGAAAGGACTGCTCGGCATCAGAGCGTTCGGCAAACCTTGCTCGGCATACAGCGATCACTGTACTCGGGCTGGAGCGTTCGGCCATCAGCCCACTTGGGAAGTCCAGCCCATATTTGCCTATAAATAGAGGGGCAGGGTCACAGTGAAATGGATCCTTTTTTGGAGAGAGAAGACTGGGGAGACTCTGCCATTTTCAAGACTCATTTTCTCTACTTAAACAACTTCATTCAAGCATTTGATTGACGAATTGTATTTGTAATCAACTATAAAGAAGATCAATAAAGTTTAACCTCAAAGTGGACGTAGGCAATTACGCTGAACCACTATAAATTTGGTGTTCTTACTTTCTGCATTTAAATTAGCATTGTCTTCTTTGTTTAATTTACTTTCATCACTTATATCTCTACACAATCTTTCTGAACGAGGTTAGTGACCAATTTTTGTGCTAACACTTTGGTGCTTTCATTGAGAGTTGAATTCTCAGACCTCAAGGATCTGCTTTGAAGCTACTGGATTGAACAAATCCCCCAAAGAAGATCTGACTCACTGATAGGACATCCGTTGATTCTACTCAGAGTTCATACCAATAACTCTGCAATGGCAAGACCACGTACCAGGTCAGCTTCTCACAATGCGGATGCCCACGAGACTACTAGCGTGCAACAAGCAGGGCCTAGCAATCAACCAGCAATTCCAAATACAGGAGTTGCCACTCAGGACCAAACTCCAGTTGTCACCAGAATAGAGTTCAACGACTTGATGAGAGAGCTCAGGGAAAGTAGGAGACAACTAGGAGAGCAGATGCAAGCCAATGCCAACCTGATGGCACAACTTACTCAACAGCAGCAACAGAATGCTGGGGGCACTCCCGCTGCTTACTCCTCATCTGACAGCTCTACTTCCTCTGATGAACCTCCCAGGCGCAGACGCCGTAAGTCTGATGCTGCGCGAGCAGATGCTGCTGTTCGAACAGCTGGAGACCGCGACCAAGCAAGAGCTGGAAGCTTCAGGACCGGGATACAGATGGAAGATAGAGGCCCAGATCATCAAAATGCTAATGATGTCGAACCTCAAGATGCACGATTGGCAGATCGCCAAGAGAGGAGGCATCAGCATGGACAGGCACGTAGAACAGACTCCAACCTTCCGCCTTCCATACAGACACCCGATCTGACAGCCATGATCAGGCAACTGATGAAAGAGAATCAGGGCTTATCAAATGATGAATGGGGAGTGTCAAGAAGTCATACTCCGTTCACGGATGTTGTGTTGCAAGCGACGTACCCCAGGAAGTTTAGTATGCCTACTATTCCTGCATATGAAGGAAAGACTGACCCTAGACAACATGTCATGAGGTACGAATGGATGATGGATTCAGCCAGAGCGAATGATGCAACCAAGTGTAGGTGCTTTCCGATTACTCTATCTGGGATCGCTACTATGTGGTTCACCCGACTTCCTCCGCGATCCGTATCAAATTTCGAGGAGTTGGCAAAGAAGTTTATTGAGTAGTTCGGGATACACACTACGCGCCCAAAGGACGTGATGTCTCTGTCAAGTGTAATCCAAAATCCTGGGGAATCGTTGAAGGAATATTTGCAAAGATTCCACGTGGTAGCAACTGAAGTCAGTAATCCCAACGACCATGCAATTCTGATGGCTGTAATGAGAGGTGTGGATCCAGACTCTGAGTTTGGAGACTGGTTGGTAGGAAAACCTCCAGCTACGCTAGAGCGTTTCTACTCTAAGGCACACCAGTTCATAAGAAGAGAGGAAGCTAGGTGGGTACGACGAGATAAGGCGCCAGGGCCTGTCCAAGAGTCAATAAAGAGCAACGTCGCTGTGAAGCAATCGGGAGACAGCTCGGGAAAGGTCCAAGTCAACGTCCAGAACAAACTTGGGCAACCCAAGGAGTTCGGAGGAAGGAGTCAAGGGAAAAGAAAAGAAGCAGGAAAGTGGAAGTCGAGAATTCCAAGCTACAGCGAGTACACTCCGCTAAACGCCCCACTTGAAAACATTTACCTATCCACTTGCAATACTTTTCAGTACAGAAAACCACGTCCAAAAGAATCAACTGAAGAACAGAAGCGGACCGGGAAGTATTGTCGCTTCCATGAGACTTATGGACACAATACGGAAGAATGTAGACACTTGCACGACGCTATCGAGAAGTTGATCAGGCAGAAGAAATTGCAATAATTTGTGAAGGACCCACAAGAAGGAGGACAGGGAACGTCCAACCTAGGTCGTGCACCAGCTCCACGTCATCCCGAGGAGCCTGCCCGGACCGTTGGTAGACTGGTCATAAATACAATTATCGGCGGGCCTCACCCCGCGGATAAGAATTGGCAGGAGATGGAGCGATATGCAAGTTCCTTGAAGCATGCAGATTTTGAGTGTTGTTCGAACATGGAGGACGGAGCCCCTGCTAAGCAGCAGCGCGTAATGACAGACGATAATGTGTTCAGAAGTAGAGACGCTGATCAGGTAGAGGCTCCGACCATCGACCCCATGGTCATATCCGCAACGGTCGGACCAGCATACGTAAAAAGAATTCTGATCGATTCTGGAATTTCAGTCAACATCATCTTCAAGAAGGCCTACGATCAAATGAAGCTAGAAACAAAAGACTTGAAACCATCCAAAGCTCGTATCCAGGGCTTTAAAGGCGGTGCAACTGATGCAGTGGGATATGTCGAGTTACCAGTTGAACTGGGACAAGGCGAGCGTCGGTGAGTGCGAATTCTACCCTTTGTAGTTTTGGATGTGGACTCTCCGTATAACGTTTTCCTGGGCTGGCCGGCCCTGGCGGAGTTTAGGGCAGCGTTAGCCCCGTGGTGTTTAACTCTGAAGTTCCCGACTGACAAAGGAGTGGGCATTGTTCACGGCGACCAATCAGCTGGTCGTTCCTATTATGTGGCCGAGCTCCGAGAGGCCCACCGGAGGGAGAAGGGAAAGGTTGCGGACAATCCCGTCCGCATCCTCAATGCGGATAATTGACAAGTAGTGCCCGAGCCCTGGCTCGGGCATAGTTCTCGGATCTACGGAGGTATTGATCCGAGAGACGACGATGAGAAACCCAGGGAAGAGAAGGCGGCACCGGCTGAATTAACAATTGACATTTCAGTTAGCCGTGACGACCCTTCGCGAATACTGAAGATCGGATCACAGCTAGGCCCCGCAATGACTGAAGACCTTAGCGACTTCCTCCGGGCGAACCTTGATGTTTTCGCCTGGACGCATTCTGATATGTGTGGGATTTCTCCCGCCATCACGAGTCATATGTTGAACATAGACCCGAAATACGTCCCAGTCAAGCAAAAAAGGAGAGGAATGGATCCAGAGAGATCCGCCGCTCTTGGAGAGGAGGTGGACAAACTCAAAGCAAATGGGTTCGTCCGCGACGCCCTCTACCCGGAATGGGTCTCCAACCCCGTGCTAGTAAAGAAGGCGAATGGGAAATGGAGGACTTGCGTAGATTATTCCGACTTGAACAAAGCATGCCCTAAGGACAGTTTCCCATTGCCTAGGATCGATCAGTTGGTCGATTCCACCGCAGGACACGAGTTACTGTCATTCATGGATGCGTACTCAGGATACAACCAAATCCCAATGCATATTCCGGACCAAGAACACACCAGCTTCGTTACAAATGTCGGGCTGTATTGCTATGTATTGATGCCCTTTGGATTGAAGAATGCTGGAGCAACTTATCAACGTCAGGTGAATCGAATGTTCAAGGACCAGCTGGGTAAAACCATGGAAGTCTATGTGGATGACATGCTCGTGAAGTCACGACGGTCAAACGACCACATTCAAGACTTGGCTGAAATGTTCGACATACTCAGGTTTTATGGCATGAAGATCAACCCGTTGAAGTGTTCTTTCGGCGTTGCATCAGGGAAGTTTTTGGGATTCATCGTCAACGCTAGGGGAATCGAAGCCAACCCAGAAAAGATCCAAGCTATTCGAGATGTACAAGCACCCAGGACTATAAAGCAGGTACAGAGCTTGAACGGAAAAGTAGCTGCGCTGAGTCGATTTATATCCAAGGCAACTGACAAGTGCATCCCGTTCTTTGACATAATAAAGAAAGGAAAGAGAAATTTTGAATGGACGTCTAGCTGTGAGGAAGCATTCCAGAATCTGGTGAGGCATCTGGAGAGCCCACCAATGCTATCAAAACCAGTTGACCATGAGATGTTGTACGTATACTTGGCTGTATCCCCACATGCGATAAGTGCGGCTTTGGTACGGGAAGAGGATCGAGTCCAAAAGCTGGTGTATTATGTTAGCAAACGTTTAATAGGGGCCGAGAGGAATTACCCTAAAATAGAGAAATTGGCTTATTGCTTGGTGATTGCATCACGAAAGCTCCGCCCGTACTTTCAAGCACATTCAATCGGTGTTTATTCCGATCAACCCCTGAGGCAGGTACTCCAACGGCCGGAAACTTCTGGAAGATTGCTAAAATGGAACATCGAGTTAAGCCAATTCGATATCACGTACTTACCACGGAGAGCCATCCGAGGGCAAGCGTTAGCAGACTTCATCTCTGAATTTACCATACCCATCAAACCGGACGATCACGACATCATTCCCCCCGTTCGATGGAAATTATACACTGACGGTGCATCAAACGACCGTTGCTCCGGCGCGGGCGTAGTTCTTGTAACTCCGGAAAACCGATCGATCTGTTATGCCCTGAAGCTCGATTTCCCGGCTACAAATAACGAAGCCGAATATGAAGCACTGATCGCTGGCTTGAAACTCATCAGGGAACTCAGGATCGAATCAGTTGAAATCTTTTGTGACTCGCAGTTGGTGGTTTACCAAGTACGGGGAGACTACCAAGCAAAGGGACGAAAGCTTGCTCCGTACCTCATTCAGGTCCAAGAACTACTATCAAATCTTGAGCGTTATGACATCTCACATATCCCGCGCGCATAGAACAAAGAAGCCGACTTATTGGCCAAGTTCGCAAGTACCGACGATACGCAACAAATGGGATTGTATCCCGTCGAAGTCTTGCATGCCCCGAGCATAGACGAAATGAAAGTCGATCGCGTGTTGGGAACAGAAATCGAGAAGGAATCGTGGATAACCCCATTCAAACTGTACCTGACGACCGGGGCCTTACCAGGAAAAAGAAGCGAAAGACGGCAGGTCCTTCGAAAGGCCGCGCGATACATAATGCAGGATGGATCAATGTATCGAAAAGGATTCTCAGTCCCGTTATTACGATGCATCGCTCATGATGAGACAAAGCGAGTCTTGAGAGAGGTTCATGAAGGGGAATGTGGCGACCATACTGGGGGGCAAACGCTAGCAAAGAAGATCCTCCGCTATGGATATTACTGGCCCACCGTAAACCGGGATGCCGCGGACTACGCGAGAAAATGCGACAAGTGTCAAAGATATGCGAAAATCCCGAGGGCTCCATCAACGGAACTCACACAAATGATCAGTCCTTGGCCATTTGCGATCTGGGGAATCGACATAATCGGCTCTTTGCCTCTATCCAAAGGTGGTGCGAAATACGCAATAGTTGCAGTCGACTATTTCACGAAATGGGCTGAGGCAGAACCTTTGGCCACTATCACCTCTAAGAAGGTCATTAACTTCGTTGTACGAAACATTATATGCCGCTTTGGCCTTCCACGCACCATCATTACAGACAACGGAACGCAATTCGAAAGTAGAGAGTTCAAAGAGTTCTGTTTAAAGTACGGCATCGAGAAAAAGTTCGCCGCCGTTGCACACCCAAAAGCTAACGGACAAGTCGAGGCCGTTAATAAAATAATCAAGTCCATACTGAAGAAGCGTCTGGAGAAGGTTGGAGGCAAGTGGGTAGATGAACTCCCGACAGCATTATGGGCGTATAGAACTACCCACAAGTCCACGACCGGCCACACTCCGTTCGCCTTGGCATACGGCTCTGAAGCCGTTATACCCGTGGAACTTGAAGTTCCATCGCACCGAGTGACATACTATGACCCCAAGACGAACCAAAACCTCTTGCTGGAATCACTGGATTGCATCGATGAAAAGCGTGAAGAAGCTGAATTAAGGGCGGCGGCGCACAGACATCGAGTCAAGCGTTACTACGACGATAGAGTCCGCCCAAGAATCTTTGATGTGGGTGATCTCGTTCTGAAACGAGTCTTCCCGGTACCATCACGCATGAATCCCAGCTGGGAAGGTCCATACGCCATTGAACGGAAGCTTGGAGAAGGAACATTCAAGCTAGCGACCGTTGATGGCGCGACACTCCCCCGAGCATGGAACAGTGAACATTTGCGGCACTATTACATTTAGCATGTTTTCCTTTCTTGTTGTAGGCACTGTTATTTCCTGCATGTTTCCATTCAATAATGACTTAGTTTCCTTTTAAAGTTGTAATCAAGCAATTTAGTTGATTTTCATTAATAAAGGCTTGAAGCCATATTTTCTATGAAGTTTCTATATCTCTTAATTGGATGATAAATTACATTATCCTGCACGACATACAAACTCGTACGAACGATTCCAAATCTCCGAATCCCCAGAGCGCGGATCGGAGTACTCTAAGTCCCTAGAGCACGGACTAGAGTATAAACGATTCCAAATCTCCGAATCCCCAGAGCGCGGATCGGAGTACTCTAAGTCCCCAGAGCGCGGACTAGAGTATAAACGATTCCAAATCTCCGAATCCCCAGAGCGCGGATCGGAGTACTCTAAGTCCCCAGAGCGCGGACTATAGTATAAACGATTCCAAATCTCCGAATCCCCAGAGCGCGGATCGGAGTACTCTAAGTCCCCAGAGCGCAGACTAGAGTATAAACGATTCCAAATCTCCGAATCCCCAGAGCGCGGATCGGAGTACTCTAAGTCCCTAGAGCGCGGACTAGAGTATAAACGATTCCAAATCTCCGAATCCCCAGAGCGCGGATCGGAGTACTCTAAGTCCCCAGAGCACGGACTAGAGTATAAATGATTCCAAATCTCCGAATCCCCAGAGCGCGGATCGGAGTACTCTAAGTCCCCAGAGCGCGGACTAGAGTATAAACGATTCCAAATCTCCGAATCCCCAGAGCGCGGATCGGAGTACTCTAAGCCCCCAGAGCGTGGACTAGAGTATAAACGATTCCAAATCTCCGAATCCCCAGAGCGTGGATCGGAGTACTCTAAGTCCCCAGAGCGCGGACTAGAGTATAAACGATTCCAAATCTCCGAATCCCCAGAGCGCGGATCGGAGTACTCTAAGTTCCCAGAGCGCGGACTAGAGTATAAACGATTCCAAATCTCCGAATCCCCAGAGCGCGGATCGGAGTACTCTAAGTCCCCAGAGCGCGGACTAGAGTATAAACGATTCCAAATCTCCGAATCCCCAGAGCGCGGATCGGAGTACTATAAGCCCCCAGAGCGCGGACTAGAGTATAAACGATTCCAAATCTCCGAATCCCCAGAGCGCGGATCGGAGTACTCTAAGTCCCCAGAGCGCGGACTAGAGTATAAACGATTCCAAATCTCCGAATCCCCAGAGCGCGGATCGGAGTACTCTAAGTCCCCAGAGCGCGGAGTAGAGTATAAACGATTCCAAATCTCCGAATCCCCAGAGCGCGGATCGGAGTACTCTAAGCCCCCAGAGCGCGGACTAGAGTATAAACGATTCCAAATCTCCGAATCCCCAGAGCACGGATCGGAGTACTATAAGCCCCCAGAGCGCGGACTAGAGTATAAACAATTCCAAATCTCTGAATCCCTAGAGCACGGATCGGAGTACTCTAAGTCCCCGGAGCTCGGACTGGAGTATAATCTGTTTCAAGCCTCTAAGTCCCCGGAGCTCGGACTAGAGTATAATCTGTTTCAAGCCTCTAAGTCCCCGGAGCACAGAGTCAGCAAGAAGTCCAAGTACTCGAAAGATGTGGGACGAGAGGTACGCCATGTACAAAAAATATTTGAACAGCACAAGAATGGACCGGGAGATAATGCAACTCATAAGAACTTGAGTTATGGCTACAATTAGTCAGCAAACCAAATAAAGACAAGAGAATCATTAAAACAAAAAGAAACTAAAACTTTATTCAATAAGTCCAAAATGGGGATACATGATCACTCCTACAAAATTCAGACCTCTCTATACAAACTAGAAGTTGTGGAAGATAAAAACAATTACAAAACTTAAGCAGGAAACTTGTTGAACAAGTGCATCGATTATTTCTTCGACTTCTTCTTCTTGTCTTCCTTTGGTGTTTCCGACGACTCACTTCCACTAGCCACGCATTTACAACTAAAGAAATACCCCGTTTCCATGTGATGAACCTAAAGTGGAAGTAATGCAATTGTGGAAGGAATGATACCTAATTCGACGATCGAAGTTGAGGATGGATTAATTAGACTTTATATCTGATAGGATGGCAAGAGTTGCAAATCTCTAGAAATGATAGAAAAGAAGGTGTAAAAGAAAAATGGTGGAAGGGCGCCTGGTTATATAGAGGGAGGTAGAAGTCGAAGAGGCTATACCCGGTAGAACCGGTCAATACCGGAGTGTTCGGCATCGTAGCGGAGAGACGTTCGGCACGCGAGGTACATTCGGCTTCGAACGTATCATTCGGCATCCCAACCTTGTTCGTCTTGCACCTCCTTCGCTAACATTCTCGAGAAGGTACCTCCGAGGTAAATTGTACCAGATTCAAAGCGCATCACCTTCGGCCATGCGATACACTTTGGGGGGCAAGTGTTTCCTGGAGATTTGACCAGGCAACTAGTACTCGGCATCCAGTTCAACTCGGCATCAAAGAGTGACCGGCATCAGAGAGTGATCGGCATTAGAGAGTGACCGGCATCAGAGAGTGATCAGCATCAGAGAGTGACCGGCATCCAGGAGTGTTCGGCGAAGCGCTTGACATCCAGGAGCACTCGGCGTAGCACTCGGCATCCCAATGGAACTCGGCGTCAACTGGCACTCGACGACAACCAATGCTCGGCGCTAGCGTTCGGCATACAATGGTGCTCGGCATCGAGACTACTCGACATACAAGGGTGCTAGGCATCAAGGCTGCTCGGCATACAAGAACGCTCGGCATCGAGACTACTCGGCATACAAGGGTGCTCGGCATCAAGGCTGCTCGGCATACAAGAGCGCTCGGCATCGAGACTACTCGGCATACAAGGGTGCTCGGCATCAAGGCTGCTCGGCATACAAGAGCATTCGGCATACAGGAGTACTCGGCGTGGTACTCGGCAACAAGAGTACTCGGCGTCTAGCAGAGCGTTCGGCTTCGACTGACTAACACCCTGCACTTCCCAAACATCAAACCACATCGTTCGGCACAGAAAGGACTGCTCGGCATCAGAGCGTTCGGCAAACCTTGCTCGGCATACAGCGATCACTGTACTCGGGCTGGAGCGTTCGGCCATCAGCCCACTTGGGAAGTCCAGCCCATATTTGCCTATAAATAGAGGGGCAGGGTCACAGTGAAATGGATCCTTTTTTGGAGAGAGAAGACTGGGGAGACTCTGCCATTTTCAAGACTCATTTTCTCTACTTAAACAACTTCATTCAAGCATTTGATTGACGAATTGTATTTGTAATCAACTATAAAGAAGATCAATAAAGTTTAACCTCAAAGTGGACGTAGGCAATTACGCTGAACCACTATAAATTTGGTGTTCTTACTTTCTGCATTTAAATTAGCATTGTCTTCTCTGTTTAATTTACTTTCATCACTTATATCTCTACACAATCTTTCTGAACGAGGTTAGTGACCAATTTTGGTGCTAACAAAACTTGTGTAACATTCAATTACATTCTTAAAACATATATATAACTTACCAGAAATGTTTAAAAAACTGTAATGTTAAATAGGAATATGTAATAGAATATTATACAAGTAAAACTTAAATAATGAAAGTGTTCAAATGGAATTATTTCTATAAATAAGAATTTTGATGTACAAGAAATGTTATAAGCATAAGTTAATGTTTTGAAATGCTAATATTAAATTGAAATCAAGTTATATATAATAATAAATTGATATAAAACTGCAATATGAATGTAAATTAATAAGAAATAACCTTGTATGAATAATTGGAAATAAATAAATTATATGTAATACTTAAATAATGAATTCATTTATTATTTTAAATATTGAATGGAAAATAATTTATGTAAGTAAATGAATGTAAATAAATAAAAGATGATTCTATATGAATGAAAGAGAATTTAAAATAAATGAAAAGTGAATAATGTGAGAAGAAACCAATAGAATAAACTTAAATAAAATATAAAATTCTTTGTTGTTTGGCTAATGGGAGTTTTGGGAAATGATATTTCTAATTGTTTAAAGTTGAATGAATAACCTATTAAGTAATTATCTAAGGCTGTTGAGTGTAGGGTACACTTGATAGTTTATTTATCACCTTGTATAATCAAAAGTTTCTAAACTTGAACAAGTCGTTAGTTTGGTTGCTATGGATGTATGGTTGATTTCTTTGTTGCATATGATGGTTGTACTGTTTGTTTGCAAATGACTGTTGTTATGTTGTGTTGCTTTTACTATTAGTTTGAAACAACTAAAATATTTATCTTGTACATAAATTCTCACTATTTTGGATTATATAAGTGAAATACAGGTTTATGGAAGCAATAGCTACTGCTTTGGTTTCATAAATAAAGTTGTTGCCCGACAAATAGGTAAGTTTTCGGATTACGGTTTTGCAACGATATTTTATTTTTTTTCCCATGGTTTGGGATGTTTTATTTTTGAAATATGATTTATATATTGAAATTATTGATATTATTATTTATCCGGACCTAGCTGCTCAGAGGAGACTCTGCCGAAATTTTCCATGAATTTAAGACTTAGAAAATTTTATGAAAGTGAAATATTTACAAACTTTTATTAAACTTGAATATGAAGATTTAATTGTTTATAAATCGATATTTTATTTAAAATACTTAATTAGGTAAGTTTAAAGTGTTATAAATTGATTATTTGAATAAAAATATATTAGTTTCTTAATTCTTTCTTTTCCTTTTTCGAGGACGAAAAGTTTTGAGTGGGGGAGAGTGTAACAACCCGTATTTTTCAATAATTAAAAATATTAAATTAAATA
The DNA here is from genome assembly GCA_030737815.1 of Allium fistulosum. NCBI lineage: Eukaryota > Viridiplantae > Streptophyta > Magnoliopsida > Asparagales > Amaryllidaceae > Allium > Allium fistulosum. The sequence continues at coordinate 978,453,818 of CM060902.1, forward strand.
AGATTTGAAATTAAATGTTGAGAGAAAATTTAAAATTTATGCTTTATTAATGAGAAAAAAAATTAGATAATGATTTAATAAGGTTGTTTGAATGTTATTGACAACTATTGTATGGTAATTTCAATCAATTGAAATAAGTGTAAAGTTAAATTTGGTCATAGTTGTAAATAAGGAATAACATAATTGTTGAAATCAATTGTTGGAATTAATGTAGTTAAATATTATAATTAATATAGCAAAATGATAACTGTAAAATATGAATGTAATAAAATGTAAACCAATGTTATTTATATCCAAAGGGTGATAGTTGATTAATTAATAAGAGTGAAATAAAAAATAAAAGAATCTATTGGAATTTAAATCATAATAAAATAGGTTTATTCCTATTGCAATTTAACGTTAAGATTTATGTAATATTTAAATATTGAATTTGACATGGAAATTTACTTTAAGATTATAAACTTATATGTAATCAAGAATGAAGAAAACGGTTAACTTTTAAATTTTAATTTAAAAGTGATTAAATCAATTTAATAATAATTTATTTAATTAACATGAAAATAACCTTTTTGGCCACTGTCTCGAATTTCGACGAAACCAGTTTCATCGGATCCGTAACAGTGAATTATTGTAGGATTTCAAGTTTCGTAGCGATCGGACGTGTCGTTTGGTCGTGCGAGCTCGAAACGCGTAGAAATTAATTTTATGAATTCAATTAAAATAAGCTGATTTTAGAAGCTAACTTTTGTATATAATGGAACTAGGGATTGAAACTAGTTCCATTGAGTTTAAAAATATCGAAAACCTATATTTCGATATATTGAGTGACCCACTTTCGTTTTGAAAACGAAATGAGCTTTTCGGGTCGTTATTATTGTTTCGGACAAATTCGATATGTTCATTCATTCTTATCTATCATTGTCCATATAAATAGATTTTGTTTCTAACCCTAGCAGCCTTTTTCTTATTTCTGTATGTACATTTTCATCTACTCCTTACTTCCTTCCCAATGGCAGAAACCCCAATTCTCAAATTCAAATCAAAATCAAATCGAGAAATTTAAACTCCTCAAACTATGTCATATTATATATCATTAGAAAGCTCCCGACGAGCGCTATCTTCTGCTGTAGTTCGTTTTTTGATTCAAGCATGGTTTGGCCAGAAATCATTGATTTATTCTCGGTCGTCCGTATTAGGGTCGTCATTTAAAGGTGGATCTTCGGCTTTGAATCGATCGGAGGGTACCATGGTGTAGATCTTGACGAGAGTAGTCCATCCATGGGTTTACTTTGGGTCATAGATGATCGGAATCACCATGATTGGCTGTAGAAGATGTGGTGGCGGCAGCAATCTCGAGGAGGTGAGAGGCATTCGTGTGTCTCTAGGTGGGGCGTTTCTGGTAGGCGAGCGCACTGGCCTGGTCAGATCAGAGCGACGATGGCTGGAGTTGGCGGCGTTGGTCGTTTTGCGTGGCGGCTGTAGGGTTTCCAATCGCGTACAAGACGTTCGAGTCTACTAGGGTTAGATGAGGTGAGAATATTTACCAAAATATCCTTCAATTGTTTTAATTTTTAATTTAAATTTATAACATTTTAACATGCATAACTTCTTCATACGAGCTCGGATTTGGACGCGGTTTTCTCCGTTGTGATCGTACTGAAATTCCGTACATTATGGAACTAGTTTGGCTACATTATGAGACTGTTAGGATTTATTTGGATTTTAAATCAATTGAAAATCAAAGGTGAGTGATTTAACCCACTCACAACTACTAAATCGTCTTATGTTAGTTAAATTAAATTTATGGTGTGATTAGAAATTGAATGATTACTCTCTGGCACTTTAAATTATCATTCAAGTTTAATTTGAATTTATATTGAATTTAATTGCCATTTAATTTAATATTGAATTTAAATTTCCAATTAAATACCTTATAATGATAACCAGTTTATTTGTTGTGATTTATTGGTTGAATTGAATGATGATTGTGATGGATGTTTAATCGTTGATATTTGGATGATTGGATATTATATTTGTTTTATATGTTGTTATCACACCGCAAGTTCCCTTAGTTATTGTTAGGAAAATCACTATGGGTTGAAATGATACATACCCGAATGGTCCTATAGATTAGGGAAAAATCGTTATGGATTAATATGATAAACTCGAGCGATTTTAGGGATTTTAAATTTTACTCGGGATTTCAAGTTGAAATGAGATATACCCGTAAATTTAAAATATTGCGGGTTGAAATGATATATATCCGTATCAATTGACCATAGAGTAGAAAATTACATACGGACACCTGATTGGTTAAATTAAATGATTTCAAATCCTTAATGTTTTGAATCCAGTTAAATGATATTATGAAATAAAATTTGATTTATATGGACTGAATTATTTTCAAAATCCAAGCTTTAAATTGTTGAAATTGAAATTGGTTTAAATGAATTGTTTAAAGAATTTTAATTGAAATCTTAAAGTTGAATTTTGAAATATAAATGAAATTCATCAAAATTGAGTTATTATAAACGTTTGAATATTTAAACTTTGAAACCTATTAAATTTGAAGTGGTTTAAATTTGTAGTTCAAACCTGGATTTGAAATAGGTATAAACTGAAATGGTTTTTAATGAGAATTCAAATTGAAACCTTTAGACTTTGAATTTAAGTCATAGAACTGAGATTGATTTAAAATTGAATATTTGGAACTAAAGTTGATTTGAATTGATTTGTGAAATTGGAAGAAACAATTATAATTTGAAACTATTTTCAATATAAACTCTTTAATATACAAACTCTTTTTAACATATAAACTATTTTCTCATATAAACCATATTTAAATATTAATAATATTTAATATATTAACTACTTTTAATATATAACCATTTTTAATAATAAATTATTTCTAATATATAAACTATTTTAGTCCATAACCTATTTTTAAATTATAAACTATTTTAATATATATTATTTTAAATTTATAAATAACTTTTAATATATAACCTATTTTAATATGTAAACTATTTCTAAAATATTAACTATTTTAATCTATAACCTATTTTTAAAATATAAACTATTTTCAATGTATAACTATTCCAAAATATAAACTACTTTCAACATTCAAACCGTAAAAGTTGGAACTGTTATGATTTAGATTTAGTTGATTTAAATGCGAATATTTTGATATGATGGTTTAACCTATTTTGTGGTTATGATTTTGAAAGTGAATATTATTTCGAAAGTGATATGATTGTGAAGTGAATATGATATTTTGATATCAATTATGAATTGGTTTTGGAAATGTAAAAGAACCAACCGGAGTGAAATAAGCGTTTGGTTGTTAAAGATACCAGGATCAGATATTGTCATACTCTCTGCCAATACCGAAAACCACTTCAACAACTATGCACGTGGAGGAGAATTCAGAATGAAGTAGGATGGTTTGGCGAACGCTACTATATAAGGTATGAACACAGCCCTGACCCCCTCGGGTCAGCTAGATATGACTAAAATAGGAGCTATACTTGAGCCAAGTGAGGTCGCACCTCCGCGCGGACATGCTTCTTCGATACCATATCTGTTACTTTGTGATTGATTTGGTGGCCACCCTCGATTTGATTATGGGAGTGTGTTCTGAGGTGGGTGGTAATAGCTCCTATGTGTTAACACCAGCCCGGTTCTGCAAATGGTAGAATCCTACCCTGGTATTGTCTCGCGTGCCTTGTCATATGCCTTATCGAGCCCATTACGAGTTTGGTTTGTGTCGTACTTATGGAGTGCTCCCTGATAGCCCACCGGTTTGGTGGAGTTTACAGTACTGTATAGACTACAGCATTTATAAAAAATGTGTTAAGGGGGATATAGGTAACGCCTTAACGCTATTTTAAAACTTTACTTTACTGTTGACATATTATAATAGTGTATTGTACTATGTATGTAGATAGTTTAACGGATCCTTAGGAGATGGAATCCCGAACATCTCTTAAGTTATTGCACGCATGTTATACACTGGATAGGAGATGTAAAATCCTGTAAACATCTCTGAAGCCGTTACACTCATATTTATTTACCGTTGATTTAACTTACATAAGATTTTTTAGTTCCGACTTAAGTGTTTTGTCTTTTCATTACGCTCGGCTCAGCCTAAGCATTTCAGTGTTGAAGACCTTATTTCTGGAGGACGAAGACGAAGATTTAGTATATTATTAATATTTATTATATTTATTCCACTGCATCATGTTATTCCACTGCATTATTTATTTATTCCTGTTGTATGTATAACTCTGATCTGTATTATAAAAGTGTAATCAAATGTTATTTGTAAAACAGCTTCATGAACTGTTTATTTGATTATTATATTTTATCACCCCGCTGTGAAATTATGTTTTGTTTTTCATTCCTTTCTCCTCTTTTTCTTATTTACCCTATGACAATCCTCCCTTTTTAATAGTTTGAGTTCAACATGTGTGGTTTATTGTCAATTTAAACCGTCCAAAAAGCTGGGTCGTTACACGTAGCCTCAAGCCTCATCAACCAGGATATGACTAAAACATGGCATGTAGCAGGGCTAAGTGGCTCACTCCCATTAGGGTATGTCATCATCTTTCTAGATTACCCTATTTTTATGGATTTGGTTGTGCATGAGAGATCTCGATTAAGGTTGGAAGACCAGGATGATGACATATTCGGTACTACTAGTCAATTGGTAGGTCGGTTTTGTATGGCAGGGTACAAGATGTTCTTGTCAAACCCGGGTGCATTTTTCTAAAGATGTACCCATCGGAGGTAGTTCCTTACCTAGTTATAGTATGGAATCCAATCTCCAATTTGTTCCTTTACGGATTTGATTGTAGAACCTAGTATGCTGGAATTTAATTAATGTAACAATTTTGGCTATTTTAATAAGGATTTGTGCTTTAGACGTTATTATAATATCGCTGGATTTTCTATAAAAGTGTTTTGGCTATCGTAAGGTAAAAACCCGACCGTGTTTATGTGCGACGTGGTCTTACGAGATACCTTTAATTATTAAAAGGTTTTGAAATGTAATAATCAAGTTATTTGAGTTTACTCATACCAGACCCATGTTTGACCCGGAGTTTTATTTTCTTTCCCTAAAACTCTTGGGTGCTCAAATATTTATGAGCAGCCAAGTAGTCCAAGTTTTCTATGGATGCATTTGCAGGAGCTTAGAGTAGGAGGCTTCATCGATAGATAGTTATTACTTGTTTCTGCTATATACTATATACTTTATATCTGATGTATAAGGACAGGATGTTATAACTGTCCCAGGTTAGAAATTGTATTAGAGTAACTCTGATGTATCATTTTTGAAATGACTTTGTAAAGAATTATGTTGATTAATATATTTTATTCTGTTGCACTGTGAGATTCCGTGTTTGCTTTTAGTTTCTTCTATCTTCTATCTTCTTTCTTTTCCCCTAATGAACGGTGTTTCCGACACTTGATGGGTCGTCATGCAATACTGTGGATATATTAGTGTCGATTTTCAAGGGTTGAAAATCCCAGCCGTTACAGTTGGTATCAGAGTTGAATGTTAAGCGAGAACCTTGGTTTGGTGGGGTTAACTCATTAGAGATAGAGTTAGTAGTACCCTAGGATGAGTTTGAGTGTATATAATATGAGAGCGCGTATTTGTTAGTGTTACAAAAATATTTTATATTGTGTTGTTTGATCGGTTAAGTGGTATATGAATTCTGGTCGATGCATTTGGCCAACGCTATCAATAGGGATTCCTAAACACTTGAACCAGAAAAACTGATATAGTATTGTTTTGAAATTTGGGTAAATGAAATAATTTTACCCAGGATATATTTTATATATAAAGAATGATTTTCAAAAATAGTATAGTATTTCTGAGATCTTGTTGTTGGGAGATAATAATATTTTATTATTATCATATAAGTTTTGGTTAGTTATGCTCCTTCGGTTTGAGCATTGCCTATTGTGTAAATGTTTCGGTACTTTCCTTTGAATAAGATGCGTCTTTTTTATTAGAAAGAATTTAGGTTGAAACCTTGAGAACCTAAATCCCGATGCTTTGGAAAATGATTTTTCAATATTTTGAGGAATAATAATAGTATTTGAAAGCAATTTTTCTTAAGGTATGAAATTTTGAGAATGGAATTTAAGTAAGAAGTGTTTTCTTTAGATTAGTTAGGGGGATGAGTTTTGATTGTTTTGTGATGATCGGAATAATCTTCTAAGTGACGATCGGTTGTTTGCCTAGGCGAACTTTGTCATGCACTTAGTAAATTATTCTCTTTATCATTGTACAATCGAAACGAATTCAACCCGAACGAATCCAAAGTAAGTTGGTGAGAAATGGTTTGTTAGAAAATGTAAAGTATTGTTTTAAAAATCGGGTTTTGAAATAAAAGAATTTTTTTAAGTTAAGTAGTTCGAGTGGCTCGAAAATGACTTAAAATTTGGGGAAGAGATGTGTTCGGATGGTAAACACTTCTCTTGAGTATTACCCTTCTTGGTAAGGGAATGCATGATACTGTTTGATAGTACCTAGTTCCATAGTATTCTTTTGGAGTTACTCGTACTATATTTATATATTAGTATAATTTAAAATATAGAGTATTATTTCAAAAAGTTTTTGAAATAAAAGCCAAGTATTTGGATCTAGTTTTCTTAGGAAGATAAATTCAAAATGGAATAGTGGAATCAGATAGGGGTATATACTCTTAGGCTTTAGTGGAGTATCATCCAAGTTGTAACTAAGAGTTGTTTGTGAAATGTTTTCATAAATGATTTAGTGGGAAAATAATTGGTATTAGGGAGAACCAATGTAGTAAGTGTGTATGGTGGACAAAGATCATTTTTCTTTCCATAGAATTTTGACCTAAGATTCGAGTATACGACTTTAAGGTATTTGTACCATCCCGAATAAGGGTTTATTACTCGATTTTTGATGGCGAGCATTTGATGTGGAGTTTTGGTTTGGGACCAAAGTTTCTATCGTAGTTACAACTATGTATGAGTTTCCAAATCAAGGAGCCCGATCAGAGTCCGCACTAGAGAATCGGGTAAGCGATACTAGTTCGGAACTGAAGTTATGTATTCGAGTTGTGATCGAATCAGATTTTACATGAGAATGATCTATGTACAGCATATGGAATGATGTAGAATGTTAAGTGTTTTCTAGGATAGGTTGAGGTGTAATTTCGGGGACGAAATTCTTTTAAGGGGGAAAGAATGTAACGACCCAGAATTTCACTACTTTGATTTGCGAATATTTAATTAATTTTAAATATTCAATACATAGGTTTTATTATGAAAATAAAACTCTTTTTAATAATAAATAATAATGGTGAAATAGTTTATAAATGTGTTTACAAAAATATATAGTTCGATGAAAAATAGAAAATGTGACCAAAAACTGTTTTCTGAATTTTCGACGTTTCATCATATAAAAGTTGTTTGAAATGTTGTGCACACTTTCTTAAATAAATTCACACATAGATTATGTAACGACCTGCCTTTTTGGATGGTTTAAATCGACATACATGCCAACTCAAACCATTCAAAGGGGCAAATTGTTATAGGGTAAATAAGAAAAAGTAGAGAAAGAAGGAAAACAAACACAGAATCTCACAGCGGAATGACAAATTATAATAATCAAATAGACAGTTCATGAAGCTGTTTTACAAATAACATTTGATTACACTTTACAGTACATAATCAGTGTACATATAGCAGTAATAAATAAATAAATAATGCATGGAACCACATGATGCAGCGGAAAATAAAAAAATAGTAAATAGTAATAGTACTAAATCTTCGTCTTCATCCCCCTAAAAGCAGTCTTCGATAAACTGAAAAGCTCAGACTGACCCGAGCGAATTGAAAAGACAAAACACTTGAGTCAGAACTAAAAGATCTTATGTAAGTTAAATTAACAGTGAATAAATATGAGTGTAACGGCGTCGGAGACGTTTACGAATTTTGACATCTCCTATCTAGTGTCAAATGTGAGTGTGGTAACTTAAGAGATGTTCGGGATTACCATCTCCTAAGGATCCGTTAAATTATCTACTATATAGTATAATACCTATTATAATATGTCTACTGTAAAGTAAAGTATTAAAATAGCGTTAAGGCGTTACCCATATTCCTCTTAACACATTTTATATAATGTCGTAGTCTATACAGATACTGTAAACTCCACCCTAAACTGTTGGGCTATAAGAGAGCACTCCATAGGTACGACACAAAACAAACTGGTAGAAGGCGCGATAGGGCATGTGAACACGGCACTCCAAGCAATGGCAGGGTAGAATTCTACCAATTGTGGATCCGGACTAGTGGTAACGCATAGTTGCTACTAGCGCCCACCTTGCAACACGCTCCCATAATCAAAATCAAGGGGTGGCCACCAAATCATCACAAAGTCATAATATGGTATCGAAGAAGCATGTCTGATAGGAGGAATGACCTCACATGGCCCGACATGGATCCTGTTTTAGTCACATCTAAGCTGACTCATGGGAGTCGGGGTCACGTAAATACCTCATACAGAATCATTCGCCAAACCATCCTACTTCATTTCTAGAACCTCCACCATGTACACAGTTATTAAAATGGTTTTCAGTATTGGCAGAGAGTATGACAATATCCGATCCCGGTCTCTTTAACAACCAAACACTTATTTCACACCGAATGGTTCTTTTAAATTTCCAAAACCATTTCATATTGATCTCAAAATATCATATTCAATTCAAACCATATCACATTCGAAATCATATTCACAATTAGGTTAAATTCTCATTTAAAAATCATCATATTTACTTAAATATGTCATTTCACCAGCAAATATCATTTCAAATCCCAACTTATGTTATAACATTATTAAACCTTATTCGCTTTAAAATCAAGGCTTTAGTTATAAACATTTCCACTTTACACCATCTGAGATTTTGAAAATAATTTAGTTAGTTATAAATAGTTTAATTAGCGTAACATAGTTTTAAATAGATATAAATTAGGTAACATAGGTTTAAAATAGATTGAATAAATTTAAAATAGATTAAAATAGATTAAGATCCCTTAAATAGATTTAAAATATTTTAAATGGTTTTTAAAATAGATTAAATAGGTTTATTATGGGTTAATTAGATTTAAAATAGATTAAATAGAATTAAAAATAGATTAAATAGTTTAAAATAAATTAAAATAGTTTAAAATAAATTAAAATAGTTTAATATAGTTTAATAAAGTTTAAATGATTTAAAATAGATTAAAATATATTAAAATAGTTTAAAATAAATTAAAATAGATTAAGGTAGATTACGTAGGTTAATTAGTTTAAAATAGGTTAAATTAGATTAAAATAAATTAAATAGTTTAAATTGATTAAGTTGGTTTAAAATAGATTAACTTATTTTAATAATTGAAAATCTTAAAATTATAATTTAAAAGAACATTTACAGTTTATATTGAGATAATAAATTTGAAATTAACATCAAATTTAACTATTTCTTCCATTTCAACAAATCTGGACCATATCCAGATTTCAAATCAAACCCAATTTCAAGTCCTGAAGTATCAATTTACTCTATTCCAATTTCAATAGATTTCAGAGTTATATTCAAACATTTCAATAACTTAATTTCGATAAAATTTATTTATATTTGACAATTCAACTTTGAAATTCCAACTTAAATCCTTTGAACAATTCATTAAATCCATTCCAATTTCAACATTAATGCTTGGATTTTAAAAAATAATTCAGTTTATATAAATCAATTTCTATTTCAAAATACCAGCTAATTGAATTCAAAATTTAAAGATTTAAAAAAATCATTTAATTTAACCAATCCGGTATCCGTATATAATTTTCTACCCTATGGTCAAGTGATACGGATATTTATCATTTCAATCCGCAATTTAAAATTTTACAGGTATATATCATTTCAACCCACAATCCTCAAATTTAATTTCAAATACATGAAATCGCTCGAGTCTATCATTTCAACCCATAACGATTTCTCCCTACTCTATCAGATCGTTCGGGTATGTATCATTTCAACCCATAGGGAACATGCACTATTATAACAATTTAAAAATATAACATCCAATCATCCAATATCAACAATCAAACATACATCACAATCACTATACAATCAACCAATAAATAACATCAATCAACTGATTATCATTAATAGGTATTAAATTAACGATTAAATTCAATATTAAATTAGATGACGATTAAATGCAATAAAAGTCATATTTAACTAGAATGACAATTTGAATATACCAAACATTAATCAATCAATTTCTAATTACATCATAAATTCAATTTAACTAACATAAGATAATCTAGTAGTTGTGAGTGGGTTAAAACACTCACCTTCAATTTCAAATCGGTTTGAAATCCAAAATAAGACCCAAATTTGAACAGTCTCAGAATTTGTCCAAACTAGAGTCAAAATTTCCGGAATTTTGATATGATCCCAACGAAACAAACCGTGCATGAATCCAAGCTCGTACGTAAAATATATGTAAGTTAGTGCGATTGAATCGAAATTAAAATCAAAATAAAACAATAAAAAAAACGTTACCCCCAGAGCCACGTCAGCACGTCGTTCTGCCTCTTCATGCGAATCACGTCTTCGTTCAGCAAACCCTACCTCATCCCCTCTCATACGCGACTGCGCCGCCACCCACAACATCGACCACACGCGCCGCTGGCCATCGTGGCCACCCAAAACCTCGCCGACGACCCCTACGCCCACACGACCACTCGTGGGCACCTCCGCCATCGATCGCGAGCCACCATAAGTTGCATAGCCGCCATTCACCTTTAAACCGTAGTTGAATTTTCTAGGTCAATCAGACCATCAACTCGCCTAACGAACGATACAGATGAACTCCCCTCGACGATCTCCACAAACCCATACCATCGATTCGACGATTGGTCGAAGTTGATCACAACGCGATGAATGATCGAGATTAATTCATTTATTTCTAGACAAACAATGATCCAATTCAATAAACAAATCACTGCAGTAGCTTGTGTTTGTCGAGAGCTTCAAATCGATATATAATATGATAGAGTTTGGAGGAGTTTAAATTTTGAAATTGAAATTTTATTTGAAATTGAATTGGGAATTTAGGGTTTTCAGACATTGAGAAAAGAGGAGGCAGTCAGGGAGAATTGTACATACTGAAATGAGAGTATGAGAAAAAATTAGGGTTTATAACGGCCTATATATAGGCAAAGCTGGAAATAGAAAGAAATGGACCAGATTGGATTGATCAAAATGAATACGCGACCCAAAAGCCCGTTCTGACCCCGAAGCGAAACTAGGTCATCCCATATATCAAAATAGATGTTTTCGATATTTCTAAATCGAATGGAATAGGTTTCAAGTCCAATTTCCATTGTATGAAGAAGTTAGCTTTAAAATCAGCTTATTCCAAATTGATTTCAATTGAATTTAATTAAATTGATTCCTACGCGTTTCGAGTCCGTACGATCAAACGACAAGTCCGATCGCTACGAAACTTGAAATCCTACAATAGTTTACCATTACGGATCCAATGAAATAGGTTTCGTCGAAATCTGAGTCAGTGGCCAAAATGGCTATTTTCATGTTAATTAAATAAATTATTATTAAATTGATTAAATCACTTTTTAATTCTGCCTTTAATAACTAACAAAATTTATCATTTTTGATTACTTAGACATTTACAATAATTTAAAACAAATTTACATATCAATCCGGTGTTAAATATTACACTAAATACAGTGTTCGTAATTAAATCCAATTAATTATAATTTAATTTCAATAAATTGATTAAATTTAATTTCAATCTTTTTATTCAATCAATCATTACTCTATGGGCGTAGTTAACATTGGTTTATATCTTATTACATTAATATTTTCCAATTTCTTCTTAATTTCCATTAACGTAATATTTTATTACATTTAATTGCAATTGATTTCCAATTTAATTTAACGGACTAAATAAATAGGTAACATATAATAATTGTCACCATCAACTTTTAATCACATTTATAAGTTTATTACTTACAAACAAATGTTATACCAACTTACACAATACTAATTCTATCCAATTACGATTTATTACATATTATTTCATTAATTAATACATCATTTCAATTATCAATTACTCTTTTAATCCAATTATCAATTAATACACCCATTATTACAATTAATTTACAATCAATAACCAATTATAAATTTCCAATCAATTTCAGTTAATTGGAATTACATTAATTAGTTAGCAATTAACTCAAATTAACATTGTCACATTTCATTCTGGTTATTATTCCCATCAATAAATCACAAATTTTTATTTCTTCCACTATTAAATCACAAAAATCTTATTAAATTAACTATTTTTAATTATCGAAGATTACGGGTCATTACAGACTAAGTATATAATATGGTTTATGATAGTATAATTAGTGTTAATTAAGTTAATATAATCATGATGTGACACTTTGGCAACTAAATAAAAAAAATATATAAAATAGTCACATCAGGGGGGACAAGATGTAACTCTTTGGCAACTGGGAGATAAGAGTACAAGTAGGGGTCTTTTCATGTTCCCTATATGGAAATTTCAAAATTGTGAGGGGGGCAAGATGGATGATGTGGCAAAGGGTTAGAGGAGGGCAAAGTACTAAGGGTATGATGGTAATTCAACATATTCCATTTATATAATAGAATTTTCACCATTTCTTTTTCTACTACCATTTCATTTTCTTTTTTTCCTAAGAATTAATCTTCCTAAAAAGCTTTCTAAAAATTTTTAATGGCATCCAAATTTATTTCTAGTTTCAAATTTTCAAAGTTTTAAATTTCGAAATGATTTCAAAACTTATTAGTCCCCTCTTTTCATTCCAAAACTTCTCCTTTTTACCCAAATAGATTCGGCCATAACTTTTTACAAACAACTCCAAAACCAGATTTTCATTTTCTCAAACCTTGTAGAATTACAATGGCTACAACTTTGTAGTCTACCATTTTTCCTGATTTCGAGCTTAAATACTCCAAAAATCCATATTTTTCAAGAGTGTTTTTGAACTAAGATTTTTAAGTCCGAAAATACCCCTTACTGTTTTGGCCATAACTCCCTCAGAAATTATACAAATCGAGAAATTATTATTTTTATATTGAAGAGGAAAGAATTATCTAAAACTTTTTTTGACAACTTTTCAAATTCCGAGAATAAAGGGTCCAAAAATCGAGAAGAATATGGCCTATTTTTGAGTGGAATTCCTTATTTTCCAAGCTTTCTAAACACTAAAGCATTTCAGGTTTTCAAAATATTTGGTGAGTAAATTCCTTAACTTTTTGGGAAATAATTTACCTTTATATGTATGGTTGTTATATGGTTGTATATGTGAATGATATTGTTGGATTATCTTGTGGTTGTTATGGTAATATATGTGGGTATGTGATGTGAATCTTAGAATTTGAAAATCAAAGTCTAAGTATTATGTTTGGTTCGAAAGATGTGTGCTTGTTTATTTGATGGCTATGGTTCATAGACTTTGGGTTGGTTGTGATATAGAAGTGGAAAACAAGTTGGAAATTATGGGTATCCATAGCGATAGTCGCTATGGATGCAGTTCGGGAAATTGCACGATTTCAAAAAATTTTAAGTGTTTTATTTTGAGTTGTTTAGGGTTTAAACCATGATGTTACATCAAGCCTTTATTTAAAAGTCACATCAAATCTTTTTTTGGTTGTCACATCAATCTTTATTTAGTCGTCACTTCAAATCTTTACTTAATTGTCAAATCAAAACTTTGTTTGATTTGAGGATAAATATTCACTTAATTATTTGTTAATTCGTGTTAAATTTTAAATGAATGTTGTTTAATTTAAGTTTAATTATTAATTAACTCTTAATTAATTAAGTAATATTTAATTAATTAAGATTTAATTAAGATTAATTAGAGTTTAATTATAAATAAATGTTTGTTTAATTAATTAAGTTTTGAATTAAACTTTAACTTATGATTTAATTATTTTAAATTAAGGTTAATTTATTATTTAAGTTATAATTAAAGTCTATTTAATTAATAAATTACGATTAATTAATATTTAACTATTTATTTAGGTTTAAATTATTATTTAAAATTAATAAAGGATTAATTAGGGTTAATTATTTATTTAACAATAAATTACTATTTAATTATTTATTTCAGGTTTAATTTATTATTTAAGTTTAATTAAAGATTATTTATTAATTAATTGAGATTAATTAATATTTAATTATTAACGAAGGTTTAATTAATTATTTAATAATTAATAGATGATTAATGTGGGTTTAATTAATAGTTAATTATTGTTTAACTATTTAATAAATATTCACTTAATTATTGCTTATAATTAATTATTTTAAAAAGGATTTTAAAGTTTTAAATCCTTTGGTTTTCAAAAGTAAATTTGTTTAGAAGTACTTCTTTCTCAAAGATGGTTTTGAATACAAGTGATTCAATTGTTGATACCATTAAGAAACCATATAACTTTGATGAGTTATGATGTAGATTATTGGGTTGTTTGGACATGTGTTAGCAGAATAAATCCTCGTTTTGCTATAAGTTAATTGATTGTTTGTTGTTTGTTTGTATGGATATGTGTTAGCAGAATAAATTCCATTCTGCTATTAATTGATTGAATTGTTTGGACATCTGTTTAGCAGAACAAACCACCATCCTACTATTATGTTATTTGAACATGTATATGCTAGTTAGTTTATATTGACATGTTATTTTTTGATTTGGATATGAGTTGTATTTACATATATGTTGACCTTTGTAAATAACTGTTAAGTGAATTGAATTTGAAATTGAATGGTAACTTAAATTAGTACCATTGGGATTGCTAAGCCTCTTTTCGAATTACTAAAGTATGTTTTTGAATTAGCTTTAATTCTTTAATCGATTTGGGTTTAAAGGCTATAAATGGTTTTCAAATTTTATTAATATTTTATACAGTTATTTTTAAATAATATCTTGTTTCTAAAAAGGGGTTTATTAAATAAAAGGTTTTACCTAAACTGATTTACAAATGATATCTTGTGTTACCCGGATGTTTGACCCGGTTACAGGATGCTGATCATATAGGCTTTTGTGTCAATCTGGGTGGTTCGGCCCAAAATAAGAAGATTGAATGTCGCTCGACTTAGGATGGAAGTGCACCATTCGGCCTAGGCGCGTCGTTCGGTAAGCAAGTGCCATCCAGCCTAAGTCCATCGCTCGGCACTCTCTGCTCAAACGCCATCGCCCGGCATCCTTCGTTCGAACAGCATCGCTCGGCTACCTCCGTTCGGCCTGAATGTGTGGTTCGGCCTACACTGCTAAGCGACCATCGCTCAGCATGACCTCGTTTCGAGTCAACCACCCAAAGTTCATTGATCAGTCAATTACCGCTCGGTGTAGAATTGTTCCAGCCTTAGAAGCGCAAACACCTCAGCCATCGCCGCTCGACATCTATCGTTCGGCCAATACCGTTCAGCATCCTTGTGTGGTAGCATCATTTGGCAAAGTCGCTCGGCAAGGTCGCTCGGCAGTTGCCGTTCGGCATCCTTGGCTCGGTGCGTAGAAGTCACTTACCACGAGTCGAAGTATTTTGCTTGGGCTCATGAAGGAAGTCCAACCTATCTTCGCATATAAATAGAGGGGCAGGGGCACAGTGAAAAGGGACCTTTTCTCGTGAACTCCGGGGAGACTCTACCATTTTCAAGACTCATTTATTTTCTGTTCATACTCGTATTCAAGTTGTTGGTGTACGGATTGTATCCGTATTCAATTATTTGAAAAACCAATAAAGATTAAACTCAAAGTGGACGTAGGCAGTTACGCCGAACCACTATAATTTCGGTGTTCTCGTTTTCTACATTTAGTTTTGCATTCATTCCTCTATTTTAATTTTCTATCTTCATTAATCTCTCCACGCAAATCTTTCTTTAGGTGTTAGTGACCAATTTTGGTGCTAACATTTTGGTGCTTTCACTGAGAACTCATTCTCAGGTTATTAGGATCTACTTTGTAGCTATTGGATTGAAGAAATCCCCCGAAGGAGATCCAAGTCATTCGTAGGAAGTCCGTTGTTTCTATTTAGATTTTCTACCAATAACTCTACAATGGGAAGACCATGTACCAGATCAGCTTCACACAACGCGGACATAAACGAGACTGCTAGCGTCCAGGGAATAGGACCCAGCAATCAACAGGTTAATCTGGGCGCAGGGACTATCACCATCCAAAACCAAATGGAAGCTGTAACTAGGACAGAGTTCAACGAGCTAATGAGAGAACTCATGGAAAGCAGGAGACAACTTAGCGAACAGATCCAAGCTAACGCCAACTTTATGACTCAGCTTACTCAACAACAACATCAGAATGCTGGAGGAAGCCCCGCTCCTTACTCCTCATCCGACATCTCTTCTTCATCTGATGAACCTCCCAGGCATAGACGTCGCAGAACAGAAACAACGCAAGCAGGTGCTGCTGATCGATCAACCAGGTATGGTCCAGGTTCCCTACCTAGAGCAATGGCCCCTCACTTACACCAAGGAAATCACACTCAAGCTGGAACGGGAAACTTAGGATCTAGAGTACGAGTGGAAGCTGGACAGCTGGCACACCAAGGTCCTAATGATGCTAGTCCACAGGATACACACTTGGTAGATCGCCAATAGAAGAGACACCGACCAGAATGGTCTCGCAGGACAGACACTAACCTGCTATCTTCCATACAAACCCCAGACCTATCAGTTATGGTCAAACAGCCGATGAGAGAGAATCAAGGCTTATCAAATGATGATTGGGGGATATCCATGAGTCATACTCCGTTCATAGATCCTATCTTACAGGCTGAGTACCCCAGGAAGTTTAACATGCCGGCTATTTCAGCCTATGAAGGAAAGACTGATCCCCGACAGCATGTGATGAGATATGAATAGATGATGGACCCAGCTAGAGCAAATGATGCAACTAAATGTCAATGCTTCCCAATAACTTTATCTGGAATCGCTACCATGTGGTTCACCCGACTTCCTCTGTGGACTATCTCCAACTTTGATGAGTTAGCGACAAAATTTGTGGAATAGTTCAGGATTCATGCCACCTGTCCCAAGGACGTGATGTCCTTGTCCAGTGTAATTTAGGCTCCAGGGGAGTCGTTAAAAGAGTACTAACAAAGATTCCACGTTGCCGCAACTGAAGTTAGCAACCCCAACGACAATGCTATTTTAATGGCCGTGATGCGAGGAGTAAATCCAGATTCGAAATTTGGTGATTGGCTGGCAGGAAAGCCTCCTAATATGCTGGAACGTTTTTATTCAAAGGCACACCAATTTATAAGAAGGGAGGAAGCTAGGTGGACGAGGCGAGATAATGCACCAGTACCTGGCAAGGAGACTGTGTAGAGCAACATTGATGTAAAACAATCCGGTGACAACTCTGGAAAAGTACAAGTCAATGTTCAAAGCAAGACTGAACAATCTAAAGGATCTGGTGGGGGAAATTCTGGAAAGAAAAAGGAAGCTGGAAAGTGGAAACCGAGAATCCCAACTTACAACGAATACACTCCTCTAAACGCATCCTTGGAGAATATTTACCTGTCGACTTGTAATACTTTCCAATATCGAAAGCCACGACCAAAAGAGTCCACCGAGGAGCAAAAGCGGACTGGGATGTATTGCCGCTTTCATGAGACTTACGGACACAATACCGAAGAGTGTAGGCCACCTCCACAACGCTATAGAAAAGCTGATTCGACAGAAGAAGTTGCAGGAATTTGTCAAAAGTGGACAAGGAGCATCAGACCCCGGTCGCGGGCAAGCTCCACGCCATCCTGAGGAACCAGCTCGGACCATAGGAAGACTAATCATAAACACGATAGTCGGAGGGCCTCACCCGGCAGACAAGAGTTGGCAAGAGATGGAACGTTATGCTAGTTCCCTAAAACATGTAGATTTTGAATGTTGTTCAAACACGGAAGATGGTGCCCCAACTAAACAGCAACGAATGAGACGGATGATATAGTGTTTAGAAGTAGAGATGTCGATCAGGTGAAGGCACCTACCATTGACCCGATGGTCATCTTGGCCACTATCGGGCCAGCGTTTGTGAGAAGGATACTGATTGACTATGGAAGTTCTGTTAATATCATCTTCAAAAAGGCATATGATCAGATGAAGATGGAGACAAAGGACCTGAAACCATATAAAGCTCGTATTCATGGCTTTAATGGTGCTGCTACCGATGCGGTGGGCTTTGTTGAATTGTCGGTTGAACTTGGGGAAGGTGAACGTAGGAGGGTGTGAATCCTACTGTTCGTAGTTTTGGATGTCGACTCCCTGTATAATGTGTTCTTGGGCCGACCGGCCCTGGCAGAGTTTAGGGCAGCTTTGGCCCTATGGTGTTTAACTCTGAAATTTCTGACAGAAAGTGGAGTTGGTATAGTGCATGGCGATCAAGCGACTGGTCGTGCATGTTATGCGGCTGAGCTGAGAGAGGCTCAGCGAAAAGAGAAAGGAAAGGTTGTGGACATCTCCGTCCGCGTCCAAGTTGCAGAAGATTGACAAGTAGTGCCCGAGCCTTGGCTCGGGCAACATGATCGGATCTATAGGGACATAGATCCGAGAGATGACGATGAAGAACCCAAGGAGGCAAAAGCAGCAACGGCTGAACTGACAATTGACATTCCAGTCAGCCATGATGATCCATCGCGAGTACTTAAGATTGGATCACAACTTGACCCCTCGATGATCGAGGATCTTACTGATTTCCTCCGAGCGAATCTGGATGTTTTTGCTTGGACACATTCTGATATGTGCGGGATTTCTCGCTTCATGGCGAGTCATATGTTGAACATAGACCCAAAATACGTGCCAATAAAGCAAAAAAGGAGAGGGATGGACCCGGAGAGGTCCGCCGCTCTCAGAGAGGAGGTGGACAAACTAAAAGCCAATGGGTTCGTCCGCGACGCCCTCTACCCTAAATGGGTATCTAACCCCGTGCTAGTGAGAAAAGCAAACGGGAAATGGAGGACCTGTGTTGACTACTCAGACTTGAACAAGACTTGCCCTAAGGATAGTTTCCCTTTACCCAGAATTGACCAGCTGGTCGATTCAACTGCCGGTTATCATTTATGGACGCGTACTAGGGATACAATCAAATCCCAATGCACGTTCCGGATCAGGAGCACACTAGCTTTGTCACGGATGTCGGACTGTATTTTTATGTGGTGATGCCTTTTGGGCTGAAGAACGCAGGAGCAACTTATCAGCGCTTGGTGAATCGGATGTTTAAAGACCAAATCGGTAGAACAATGGAAGTCTATGTGGATGACATGCTCGTGAAGTCACGGCAGTCAAATGACCACATTCGAGACTTGGCGGAAATGTTTGATATACTCAAATGCTATGGGATGATGATCAATCCATTAAAATGTTCCTTTGGCGTTGCGTTAGGAAAGTTCTTGGGTTTCATTGTTAACGCACGAAGAATTGAAGCTAACCCAGAAAAGGTCCAGGCTATTCGAGACATACAAGTACCAAGAACTATAAAGCAAGTGCAGAGTCTGAATGGAAAAGTGGCCGCATTAAGCCGATTCATATCCAGAGCGACAGACAAGTGTATTCCCTTCTTCGATGTGATAAAGAAGGGGAAGAGAAACTTTGATTGGACGCCCGACTATGAGGATGCATTTTGAGCTCTGGTAAGGCATCTGGAAAGTCCCCCAGTGCTGTCAAAGCCTATTGATCACAAAGTGTTGTATGTATACTTAGTCGTATCTCAACATGCCATCAGTACGGCTTTGGTTCGCGAGGAGGACTAAGTTCAAAAGCCGGTGTACTATGTCAGTAAACGTTTAACGGGGGCAGAAAAAATATATCCTAAAATTGAGAAGCTAGCCTACTGCTTGGTGATTGCATCACACAAGCTTCACTCGTACTTTCAGGCACACCCGATCAGTGTTTATACTGATCAACCTCTATGACAGGTGCTCCAGCGACCAGAAACCTCTGGAAGGTTGCTAAAGTGGAACATCAAGTTAAGTCAATTCGATATCACCTACCTGCCGCGGAGAGCTATCCAAGGACAGGCGTTAACAGGCTTTATTTCAGAATTCACTATACCTGTCGAGCAAAGTAGTGAAGACATTATTCCCCCCATTCGATGGAAGTTATTCACCGATGGGGCGTCAAATGACCGTTGTTCCGGGGCCGGAGTTATTCTTGTCACTCCCAAAAACCGATCAGTTTGTTATGCTTTGAAGCTCAATTTTTCGGCCACGAACAACGAAGCCGAGTATGAAGCGTTGATAGCTGGCTTAAAACTCACCAGAGAACTTGAAATAAAATCGGTCGAGATCTTTTGTGACTCACAATTGGTGGTGTACCAAGTTCGTGGAGACTATCAAGCGAAGGGGCAGAGGCTTGCTCCATACATCGCTCATGTTCAAGAACTTTTGGCAGACCTTGAATATTACGATATTTCGCATGTCCCGCGTGAACAAAACAGGGAAGCCGATTCATTAGCAAAATTCGCAAGTACTGGCGATGCACAACAAATGGGCTTGGTTCCTGTTGAAGTTTTGCAATTTCCAAGTATAAACGAGATGGAAATAGACTTTCTGCTAGAAGCAAAAATTGAAAAGGAGTCATGGATAACCCCATTCAAGCAGTACTTGTTACACGGAGCTTTGCCAGGAAAGAAGAACGAAAGACGGCAAGTCATTCGCAAAGCCTCAAGATATGTGATGCAGGACGAAATAATGTATCGAAAAGGGTTCTTGGTTCCATTACTTCATTGCATCGCTCATGACGAGATAAAACGGGTCTTGAAAGAAGTTCATGAGGGCGAATGTAATGACCATACTGGAGGGCAGACACTGGCAAAAAAGATTCTCCGCTATGGATACTATTAGCCCACTGTAAATCGGGATGCTACAGACTACGTAAGAAAATGTGACAAATGTCAAAAGTTTGCGAAAATCTCGAGAGCTCCGCCAGCGGAACTCACACAAATGATTAGTCCCTGGCCATTTGCGATTTAGGGATCGATATAATCGGTTCCTTACCAATTTCCAAAGGTGGTGCAAAATATGCAATTGTTGCAGTCAATTACTTTACTAAATTGGCGGAAGCGGAGCCTCTAGCCATGATCACCACCAAAAAGGTAATTAATTTCATTGTACGAAACATTATATGCCATTTTGGCCTCCCACGAACTATCATCACGGACAATGAAACTCAATTTGAAAGTAGAGAGTTCAAAGAATTTTGCCAAAAGTATAACATTGAGAAAAGGTTTTCGGCGGTCGCTCACCCTAAAGCGAATGGAAAAGTGGAAGCCATAAATAAAATAATCAAGTTAATATAAAGAAGCGATTGGAGAAGGCTAGAGGCAAGTGAGTGGATGAGCTTCCGACGACGCTCTGGGCTTACAGAACCACCCACAAGTCCGCGACTGGCCATACTCCATTCACCTTGGCATACGGCACCGAAGCTGTGATACCCGTGGAACTTGAAGTTCCTTCTCATCGGGTAACTTATTATGATCCCAAGGCGAATCAGAATCTCCTATTGGAATCATTGGACTTTGTTGACGAAAAACGTGAAGAAGCTGATTTAAGAGCAGCTGCACATAGGCACCGAGTTGCTCGATATTATAATGAAAAAGTTCGATCGAGAATTTTCAATGTGGGTGATCTCATTTTGAAGCGACTTTTTTCGACTCCATCACATCTGAATCCCACATGGGAAGTTCCATATGTCATCGAACGGAGGCTTGGACAAGGAACTTTCAAGCTAGCGACCGTAGATGGCGTGACACCTCCTCGCGCCTGGAATAGCGAGCATTTGCGTTATTATTACACCTAGTCTATTTCCTTTTGCATTGTAGTTTCAATTATTTCCAGTGTATGTTCGTTTATTTGTTTTTTTAGTTTTTGACATGTAATAAGACAATTCGGTTTGTTTCCATCTGTTATGATCGATAAAGGCTTGAAGCCGTCTTTTCTATAAACTATTGATGTTTCCGTATGATACAATTCTGTGATAAAAATTAAATTACATTGCTTTGTCTGGCGTATGAACGCACACCCAAAATGAAAAATCTCTAAGTCCCCAGAGTGTGGACTATAGTACTCTGAGTCCCCAGAGTGCGGACTAGAGTATAAACGAAACATCTCTAAGTCCCCAGAGTGCGGACTAGAGCACTTTGAGTCCCCAGAGTGCGGACTAGAGTATAAACGACATGAAAAATCGCTAAGTCCCCAAAGTGCGGACTAGAGTACTCTGAGTCCCCAGAGTGCGGACTAGAGTATAAACGACTTGAAAAATCTCTAAGTCCCTAGAGTGCGGACTAGAGTACTCTGAGTCCCCAGAGTGCGGACAAGAGTATAACGACTTGAAAAATCTCTAAGTCCCCAAAGTGCAGACTAGAGTATAAACGACATGAAAATTCTCTAAGTCCCCAGAGTGCGGACTAGAGTACTCTGAGTCCCTAGAGTGCGAACTAGAGTATAAACGACTTGAAAAATCTATGAGTCCCCAGAGTGCGGACTAGAGTATAAACGACTTGAAAAATCTCTAAGTCCCCAGAGTGCGGACTAGAGTACTCTGAGTCCCCAGAGTGCGGACTAGAGTATAAACGACTTGAAAAATCTCTAAGTCCCCAGAGTGCGGGCTAGAGTATAAACGACTTAAAAAATCTCCAAGTCCCCTGAGCATGGACTGGAGTACTCTGAGTCCCCAGAGTGCGGACTAGAGCATGAACGACTTCGAAAATCTCCAAATTCCCAGAGTGCAGACTGGAGTACTACGATTCCCCGGAGTGCGGATCAGAGTATAGGCGATCCAAAAAATCCTTGAACCTCCGGAGTGCGGACTAAGAACATCCTAAGTACCCGAAGCATGGAATTGAGGATCTACGATTCCAAAAAGTCTCCGAGTCATGTGGATGTAAACTAGGTCCTATGTAACTCACAAGATTTGGAATTTCGACTACAAGTTATATAGTAAGTTGAACAACCAAAGTCATTTGAAAGACAAAGAACAAAGTTTTATTCAACAATCCAAAATGAAGTTCCACTACAACTTCTCCCACATTCGGGGCAAAAAGTCTACCTACAACGGCTATGAAAATAAATAAAGATAATTAGATAATCCAGGTTGATTCTCATTGAACAAGCACGACGGCTACTTCTTTGGCTTTTTCTCCTTCTTCGGTTTCTCAGATGACTCCTCCCCCACGCATTTTCTCTTGGACTTTTTGCTCGCTAGAGAAGGAGTGTCAAAGGAAGGAGGAGGAACTTCTAACTACCTGGTCCCACTTGGAAGAATAACCTTCAGGGGTCTGTTCAATGGATCATCGAGTTCCACCACCTGAGGCTCAATCTTAATCTCAGCCTTCTTTTTCTTTTCTTCTATAATTTTCTTTGTCATACTCGATTTTGAAGTATGTCCAGAGGCGCCCATGATTTCGACTTCGTAATGTTCTTCTGAAGGAGAAGGGTTTTCAGATTTGTCTTCATCAAGCGCCTCGATCACTTGAGCGCCAGGTCCAGGAGTCTCTTCGGCTTGAAAAGCCTCTCCCAATTTCTCCTCTCTCTCCGTAGTGACATCGCTCCTTGGAGTAGGTTCGGGATCAGGGTGGCCTACGCGAATTTATAAGAAACAAATGTTAGAATACATTTATTACTCGCTGAAAACGAGAACTCTTTGAACTTTGGAGGAAAAGTTATGAACCAGTCTCTGGTTGACTCTAAACTGTTCGGGGAGTTTCGCCTTCTGGAATAGGAGATAGAACGTGAATATTAAGTCCAGGATCCTCTAGATCATAGCCAATATGTTGCTCGAAGGGGTCAAGTGGTGGACGACTGGACGGTAGAGTAGGGGGAGGAACCGGAGACTCGGTTCCGGACGGATCGGCCATGGCATTTTTTCCTTTCGATAAGGGGGAGTCTTTGCTGTAAAGAGCCTTCGCCGTAGACAAGTCCGAAGGCTCATTCCCCCGAAGAAATTCTTTCACTAAAGCATCTTTGTCAATCTCTTCCGTTCCCAGCTCAACCTTTTTTATTTTGATTAAAGTGTCCCATGCTTCGGCCAAAGATTTGAGGTAACCCTCGCCAAGAAATGTTAAGCCGCGATGCATGAGAACTTGAGCATTATATTCGGCTATAAGCAGATCAAACATGCACTTGATTTCCTCCCTACCAGCCTTAGTAGCCGCCTCAAGGCGAGAGTCAGTTCTTGAGAGCGCTATTCTTTTACCCTCCTCGCAGACTTCATCTTTCAGTGCTTCGACTTTCGAGAGTTCCTGTTTCCTGGAGATTTGACCAGGCAACTAGGTACTCGGCATCCAGTAGTACTCGGCATCCAGGAGAGCTCGGCATCCAGGAGAGCTCGGCATCCAGGAGCGCTCGGCATCCAGGAGCGCTCGGCATCCAGGAGCGCCCGGCATCCAGGAGCGCTCGGCATCCAGGAGCGCTCGGCATCCAAGGAGCGCTCGGAGTACTCGGCATCCAGGAGCGCTCGGCATCCAAGGAGCGCTCGGCATCAGGAGACGTTCGGCGTGTACAAATGTTCGACATGGCTGAATTGTCCGTCATAAGCTATCGTTCGGCCAGAGCCATCGTTCGGCCAGAGACATCGATCGGTTAAGGGCTTCATTCGGCCAAAGGTAACGTTCGGCCAGATGCTTCGTTCGGCCAGAGGCATGTTCAGCTTCGATTGCTATTCGATCTACTCTTCCCACGCAACAAGCGCCTTGTTCGGCATGGAGAGCGTGGTTCCGCATCCAACCATTCGGCCTGTTTGGTTCGGCATACAGCGACCACTCCATTTGGGCCAAGGTGTTCGGCTGCCAAGCCCACCTGGGAAGTCCAACCCATCTTTGTCTATAAATAGAGGGGCAGGGCACAGTGAAATAGACCTTTTTTGGGAGAACACTAGGGAGACTCTGCCGCTTTCAAGACTCATTCTCTTTACTTAGTAATTGTATTCAAGTGTTTGGTCTACGTATTGTATCTGTAATCAATCATCAAGTAAAGCAATAAAGTTTAACCTCAAAGTGGACGTAGGCAATTACGCTGAACCACTATAAATCCGGTGTTCTTACTTTCTGCATTTAAATTAGCATATTCTTCCTTGTTTAATTTAACTTCATCACTTACATCTCTATACAATCTTTCTCAACGAGGTTAGTGACCAATTTTGGTGCCAACACTTTGGTGCTTTCACCGAGAATTGAATTCTCAGACCTCAAGGATCTGCTTTGAAGCTACTGGATTGAAAAAATCCCCCAAAGAAGATCCGACTCATTGATAGGACGTCCGTTGATTCTACTCAGAGTTCATACCAATAACTCTACAATGGCAAGACCGCGTACCAGGTCAGCTTCCCATAATGCGGACGCCCACGAGACTGCTAGTGTGCAACAAGCAGGACCTAGCAATCAGCCAGCGATTCCGAGTGTAGGAATTACCGCCCAGGACCAAACTCCGGTTGTCACCAGAATAGAGTTCAATGACTTGATGAGAGAACTCTGGGAAAGCAGGAGACAACTAGGAGAGCAGATGCAAGCTAACGCCAACCTGATGGCACAACTCACTCAACAACAGCAACAGAATGCTGGGGGCAATCCCGCTCCTTACTCCTCATCCGACAGCTCAACTTTATCCAATGAACCTCCTAGGCGTAGGCGCCGTAAGACTGAAACTGCGCGAGCAGGTGCTGCTGTCCGAACAACTGGAGACCGTGACCAAGTCGGAGCTGGAAACTTAGGAGTTGGAGTGCAGGTGGAGGCTGGAGGCCCAGACCATCAAAACGCTAACGATGTCGAGCCTCAAGATGCGCATTTGGCAGATCTCCAACAGAGGAGGCATCAGCATGATCAGTCACGGAGAACTGATTCCAGCCTTCCACCTTCTATACAAACACTAGACCTGACAGCCATGATCAGGAAATTAATGAAAGAGAATCAAGGCTTATCGAATGACGATTGGGGAGTGTCAAGAAGTCATACTCCATTCACAGACATTGTTCTACAGGCAGCGTACCCCAGAAAGTTTAGTATGCCAACTATCCCTGCTTATGAGGGAAAGACTGATCCCAGACATCATGTCATGAGGTATGAGTGGATGATGGATTCAGCTAGAGAAAATGATGCAACCAAGTGTAGATGCTTTCCAATTACTCTATCTGGGATCGCTACTATGTGGTACACCCGACTTCCTCCGCGGTCCGTATCCAGTTTCGAGGAGTTGGCAAAGAAGTTTATTGAGCAGTTCAGGATACACACTACTCGTCCAAAGGACGTGATGTCTCTATCAAGTGTAATCCAAAATCCTGGGGAGTCATTGAAGGAGTATTTACAAAGATTCCATGTTGCGGCGACTGAAGTTGGTAATCCCAATGATCATGCAATTCTAATGGTTGTGATGCGAGGTGTGGAACCGGATTCCGAGTTTGGAGACTGGCTGGCAGGAAAACCTCCAACTACGCTAGAGCGTTTTTACTCAAAGGCAAACTAGTTCATAAGAAGAGAGGAAGCCAGGTGGGTCAGGTGAGATAAGGCCCCGGGACCTGTTCAGGAATCCGTAAAAAGCAACATTGTTGTGAAGTAGTACGGAGACAACTCGGGAAAAGTCCAAGTCAATGTCCAGAACAAACCCGGGCAGCCCAAGGAGTCCGGAGGAAGAAGCCAAGGAAAGAAGAGAGAAGCAGGGAAGTGGAAGCCGAGAATTCCAAGCTACAACGAGTATATCCCGCTGAATGCGTCTCTGGAGAACATTTATCTATCAACCTGCAATACCTTTCAGTATAGAAAACCACGTCCAAAGGAGTCAACTGAGGAGCAGAAGCGGACTGGAAAATACTGCCGCTTCCATGAGACTTATGGGCACAATACGGAAGAGTGCAGACACCTACATGACGCTATAGAGAAGTTGATCAGGCAGAAAAAGTTACAGGAGTTTGTGAAGGATCCACAGGAGGGAGGACAGGGAACATCTAACCTAGGTCGTGCACCAACTCCACGTCATCCCGAAGAGCCTGCCCGGACTGTGGGTAGACTAGTCATAAACACGATCATCGGCGGGCCTCATCCCACGGATAAGAATTGGCAAGAGATGGAGCGGTATGCTAGTTCCCTAAAGCATGCAGATTTCGAGTGTTGTTCCAACGCAGAGGATGGGACCCCTGCTAAACAGCTGCGCGTACTAACAGACGATATAGTATTCAGAAACAGAGATGCTGACCAAGTTGAAGCTCCTACCATCGACCCGATGGTCATATCCGCGACAATCGGACCGGCCTATGTGAAAAGAATTCTGATTGATTGTGGAAGTTCTGTCAACATCATATTCAAGAAGGCTTACGACCAGATGAAAATGGAAACAAAGGACTTGAAACCGTCTAAAGCTTGTATACATGGCTTTAATGGCGCAGCAACCGATGTAGTGGGGTATGTTGAGTTACCAGTTGAACTGGGACAAGGCGAACGTCGGAGGGTGCGAATCCTACCCTTCGTAGTTTTGGATGTGGATTCTCCGTATAATGTTTTCTTGGGCCGACCAGCCCTGGCTGAGTTTAGGGCAGCATTAGCCCCATGGTGCTTAACTTTGAAGTTCCCAACTAAAAAAGGAGTAGGTGTTGTTCATGGCGACCAAGCGACTGGTCGTGCCTGTTATGTGGCTGAGCTCCGAGAGGCTCATCGGAGGGAGAAAGGAAAGGTTGCGGACAATCCCGTTCGCATCCACAATACTGATAATTGACAAGTAGTGCTCGAGCTCTGGCTCGGGCATAATTCTTGGATCTTCAGAGACATAGATCCGAGAGACGACGATGAGAAACCTAGGGAAGAAAAGGCAGCGCCGGCTGAATTAACATTTGATATTTCAGTCAGCCGAGACGACCCATCGCGAGTACTGAAGATCGGATCGCAACTCGGTCCCGCAATGACTGAAGACCTTAGTGATTTCCTCCAAGCAAATCTTGACGTTTTCGCCTGGACGCATTCTGATATGTGCAGGATTTCTCCTGCCATTACGAGTCATATGTTGAACATAGACCCGAAATACGTCCCGGTTAAACAAAAAAGGAGAGGGATGGACCTAGAGAGGTCCGCTGCTCTCAGAGAGAAGGTGGACAAAATCAAAACCAATGGGTTCATCCGCGACACCCTCTACCCTGAATGGGTATCGAACCCCGTGCCGGTGAAAAAGGAAAATGGGAAATGGAGAACTTGCGTAGACTATTCCGATTTGAACAAGGCATGCCCCAAGGACAGTTTTCTGTTGCATAGGATTGATCAATTGGTCGACTCCACTGCAGGACACGAGCTGTTATCATTCATGGATGCATACTCGGGCTACAATCAAATCCCGATGCATATTCCGGACCAAGAACACACCAGTCTCGTCACATACGTTGGGCTATATTGCTATGTAGTAATGCCCTTCGGATTGAAAAACGCAGGAGCGACTTATCAGCGTTTGGTGAATCGAATGTTCAAAGACCAACTTGGTAGAACGATGGAAGTCTATGTGGCTGACATGCTCGTGAAGTCACGACAGTCAAACAACAACATTCGAGACTTAGCGGAGATGTTTGATATACTCAGATATTATAGGATGAAGATCAACCCTCTGAAGTGTTCCTTCGGCGTTGCATCGGGGAAGTTTTTGGGATTCATTGTCAATGCTAGGGAAATTGAAGCTAACCCAGAAAAGATCCAAGCCATTCGAGATGTGCAAGTGCCTAGAACTATAAAACAGGTGCAAAGCTTGAATGGAAAAGTGGCTGCGCTGAGTCGATTCATATCCAGAGCCATAGACAAGTGCATTCCTTTCTTTGATATAATAAAGAAAGGGAAGAGGAATTTCCAATGGACATCTAATTGTGAAGAAGCATTCCGAGATCTGGTGAGGCATCTGGAAAGTCCTCCAGTGCTGTCAAAACCAGTAGACCATGAGATGCTGTACGTATACTTGGTCGTATCCCCACATGCTATAAGTGTAGCTTTGGTTCGCGAGGAGGACCGAGTCCAAAGGCTGGTATATTACGTTAGTAAGCATTTAACGGGGGTAGAAAGAAATTACCCTAAAATTGAGAAATTGGCCTATTGCTTGGTGATTGCATCACGTAAGCTACGCCTATACTTTCAAGCACACTCAGTCAGTGTCTATACCGATCAACCTCTATGGCAGGTACTCCAACGACCAGAAACTTCTGGGAGATTGTTAAAATGGAATATCGAGTTGAGCCAGTTCGATATCGCCTACTTGCTACGTAGAACCATACAAGGGCAAGCATTAGCAGATTTCATCGCTGAGTTTATTGTATCCGACGAACCAGATAATCACAATGTCATTCCCCCCGTTCGATGGAAATTGTACACCGATGGGGCATCAAACGACCGTTGTTCCGACGCTGGCATAGTTCTTGTAACTCCGGAAAATCGATCAATTTGTTACGCTTTGAAGCTCGATTTCCCGGCCACGAATAATGAAGCAGAATATGAAGCACTGATTGCTGGCTTGAAACTCATTGGAGAACTCGGGGTCAAATCAGTTGAAATCTTTTGTGACTCACAGTTGGTGGTCTACCAAGTGCGGGGAGATTACCAAGCAAAGGGACAGAAGCTTGCTCCGTACCTTGTTCTGGTTCAAGAACTACTGTCGAACCTTGAGTGTTATGACATTTCGCACGTCCCGCATGAACAGAACAAAGAAGCCGACTCATTGGCAAAATTCGCAAGCACTGGCGATGCGCAGCAAATGGGATTGTTTCCCGTTGAGGCCTTGCATGCTCCAAGCATAGACGCGATGAAAGTTGATTTTGTGTTGGAAACCAGAATTGAGAGGGAATCGTGGATAACCCCATTCAAACTATACCTAACGACCGGGGTTTTACCAGAAAAAAGGAGCAAAAGACGATAGGTAATTCGAAAGGCCGCGCGATATGTGATGCAGGATGGACTAATGTATCGAAAGGGGTTCTCAGTCCCCTTATTACGATGCATCGCACATGATGAGACAAAGCGGGTCTTGAAGGAGGTACACGAAGGAGAATGTGGTGACCATACTGGGGGGAAAACACTAGTAAAAAAGATCCTCCGCTATGGATACTATTGGCCAACCGTAAATCGGGACGCTGCAGGCTATGCAAGGAAATGTGACCAGTGTCAAAGATATGAGAAAACCCGAGGACTCCACCAACAAAACTCACACAGATGGTTAGTCCCTGCCCATTTGCGATCTGGGGAATCGACATAATCGGCTCTTTGCCTATATCCAAAGGTGGTGCGAAATACGCGATACTTGTAGTCGACTATTTCACAAAATGGGCTGAGGCAGAACCTTTGGCCACAATAACCTCTAAGAAGGTCATTAACTTCGTTGTACGAAACATTATATGCCGCTTTGGCCTCCCTCGAACCATCATTACAGACAACGGGACGCAGTTTGAAAGCAGAGAGTTCAAAGAGTTCTGTTTAAAGTATGGCATTGAAAAGAAATTCGCCGCCATTGCGCATCCAAAAGCTAACGGACAAGTCGAGGCCGTAAACAAAATAATCAAGTCCATACTGAAGAAGCGTTTGGAGAAAGTCAGAGGCAAGTGGGTAGATGAACTCCCGACAGCATTATGGGCTTATAGAACTACCCACAAGTCCACGACCAGCCACACTCCATTCGCCTTGGCATACGGCTCGGAAGCCGTTATACCCGTGGAACTTGAAGTTCCATCACATCGAGTGACATATTATGATCCCAAGATGAATCAGGATCTCTTGTTAGAATCACTGGACTGCATCGATGAAAAACGTGAAGAGGCCGAATTAAGGGCGGCAACACATAGGCACCGAGTCAAGCGTTACTATGACGACAGAGTCCGCCCAAGGATTTTTGATGTGGGTGATCTCGTTTGGAAATGAATTTTCCCTGTACCATCACGTATGAATCCCAATTGGTAAGGTCCATACATCGTTGAACGGAAGCTTGGAGAGGGAACATTCAAGCTAGCGACCGTTGATGGCGTGACACTCCCCCAAGCGTGGAACAGTGAACATTTGCAACATTATTACATTTAGTATGTTTCTTTCCTATTTTAGGCACAGTTATTTCCTGTATTTTTTCGTTCAGTCGTTACTTAGTTTCCTTTTAACCATGTAATCAGGCAGTTTAGTTGGTTTTCATTAATAAAGGCTTGAAGTCGTCTTTCCCATAAATTACTAATGTTTCCATATCCCACAGTCGAGTGATGAATTACTAGAACTACATTATTCAGTACGATGTACGAACTCGCATAAACAACTTCAATCTCCGAGTCCCCAGAGTGCGGACCGGAGTACTCTAAGTCAACGGAGCGCGGACTAGAGTATAAACGATTTCAATCTCCGAGTCCCCAGAGTGCGGACCGGAGTACTCTAAGTCCCCAGAGCGCGGACTAGAGTATAAACGATTTCGATCTCCAAGTCCCCATAGTGCGGACCGGAGTACTCTAAGTCAATGGAGAGCGGACTAGAGTATAAACGATTTCAATCTTCGAGTCCCCAGAGTGCGAACCGGAGTACTCTAAGTCCCCAGAGCGTGGACTAGAGTACAAACAATTTCGATCTCCGAGTCCCCAGAGTGCGGACCGGAGTACTATAAGTCCCCGGAGCATGGACTAGAGTATAAACGATTTCGATCTCCGAGTCCCCAAAGTGCGGACTGGAGAACTCTAAGTCCCCAGAGCGCAGACTAGAGTATAAACGATTTCGATCTCCGAGTCCCCAGAGTGCGGACCGGAGTACTCTAAGTCCCCGGAGCGCGGACTAGAGTATAAACGATTTCGATCTCCGAGTACCCAGAGTGCGGACCGGAGTACTCTAAGTCCCCAGAGCGCGGACTAGAGTATAAACGATTTCAATCTTCGAGTCCCCTGAGTGCGGACCGGAGTACTCTTAGTCCCCAGAGCACGGACTAGAGTGTAAACGATTTCAATCTCCGAGTCCCCTGAGTGTGGACCGGAGTACTCTAAGTCCCCAAGGCGCGGACTAGAGTATAAAAGATTTTGATCTCCGAGTCCCCAGAGTGCGGACCGGAGTACTCTCAAGTCCCCAGAGCGCGGACTAGAGTATAAATGATTACAATCTCCGAGTCCCCTGAGTGCGGACCGGAGTATTCTAAGTCCCCAGAGCGCGGACTAGAGTATAAACGATTTCAATCTCTGAGTCCCCAGAGTGCGGATCGGAGTACTCTAAGTCCCCAAAGCGCGGACTAGAGTATAGACGATTTCAATCTCCGAGTCCCCTGAATGCGGACCGGAGTACTCTAAGTCCCCAGAGCGCGGACTAGAGTATAAGC
The DNA here is from genome assembly GCA_030737815.1 of Allium fistulosum. NCBI lineage: Eukaryota > Viridiplantae > Streptophyta > Magnoliopsida > Asparagales > Amaryllidaceae > Allium > Allium fistulosum. Next base: position 978,486,199 of record CM060902.1, read on the forward strand.
TATCTCAATCTCCGAGTCCCCTAAGTGCGGATCGGAGTATTCTAAGTCCATAGAGCGCGGACTAGAGTATAGACGATTTCAATCTCCGAGTCCCCTGAATGCGGACCGGAGTACTCTAAGTCCCCAGAGCGCGGACTAGAGTATAAGCTATCTCAATCTCCGAGTCCCCTGAATGCAGATCGAATTACCCTAAATCCCTGGAGCGTGGGTTTAGAAAAAGTTCTAAGTACTCAAAAATGTGGAACAAGAAATATGCCACTCCAAAGAACGTTCGAACGACGTAAGAATGGATCGAGAAATTATGCAACTCATAAGAACTTGAGTTATGACCACAGTTAGCCAGCAAACCAAAAAAGCAAAAGAATTATTCGAGTGAAAAAGAAACTAAACTTTATTTAATAGTCCAAAATGGGGTTACACAGTTATTCCTCCAAAACTTGGAGTCAAGAACCTATCTACATAAACTTCGGAAACAAAAGATGAAAGTAGTTACAAGACTTAAGCAAAATCTCGTTGAACGAGTATAACGACTATTTCTTTGGTTTCTTCTTCTTGTCTTCCTTTGTTTTCTCAGGCGATTCCTCTCCCTCACGCTTCTTCTTGGATTTCTTGCTTACTAAAGAAGCAGAGTCAGGAGTGGGAGAAGGAACATCCAACGGTTTGGATTTGCCAGGGAGAATGATCTTCAAAGGTCTATTCCGTGGGTCGGTAAGTTCCAGTATTTCAGGCTCCACTTTGATCTCGACTTTCTTTTTCTCCTCTTCGGTGAGATGCTCTTTCATGCTCATCTTCGAAGTATGTTCGGAGATGCCAGTGATCTCGATTTTATAACTCCCTTCGGCGGGAGATGAAGTGTCAAACTTATCATCATCTAGCGCCCCGATCACTTGAGCGTCAGGGCCAGGAGTTACTCCCGCATAAGCAACATCGCTTGTTTTCTCTGCCTCCTCCTTGTCATACTCGCTCCTCGGAGTTGGCTCAGGATCAGAGCAGCCTGCATGAAAACATAAAGAATGAACATTAGGACGAATAACCGCTACTAGAAAGTGACAGATCTTTTAACTTCTAAAAGAAGAATTTCCTACCGGGTTCTGGCTGGCTATCAGTTGCGCGTGGAGTTTCACTCTCTAGAATAGGGGATAGCACATGAACGCCAAACCCGGGATCTTCAAGATCGTAGCCGGCATGCTGCTCGAATGGGTTAAGTGTCGGCCGACCAGCCGATTGAGCAGTGGGAGGAGCAGCAGTATGAGGAGCCGTAGTCTTAGCCCCAGATGGACCAGTTTCATCATTTTTCTCTTTTGGTAGGGGAGAGCCTTTGCTATAAAGCGCCAAAGCTGCAGATAAGTCCGTTGGCTCGTTCCCTTTAAGAAATTCCTTCACCAGAGCTTCCTCATCGACTTCTTCAGAGCCCGACTCGATTTTTCTGATCTTCACTAAAGTTTCCCAGGACTCAGCTAGGATTCAAGATAGCCCTCGCCTAGGAATGTCAAGTCGCGATGCATAAGGACGCGGGCGCCGTACTCAGCAATCAGCGGGTCAAACATGCACTTGACCTCTTCCCTGCCGGCCTCTGCAACTGCTTCAAGGCGAGAGTCAATCTCCTCAGAAGCTTTCCTCTTGCCCTCCTCACGGGCTTCGTTTTTCGCTATATCAACCCTAGCAAGTTCATCGTCGAGCTTCGTTTTCAAGAGCCATGTAGCAACGATTTCATCGCAATATCGTTGTGACTCTTCTTGAGCAGCTATTTTATCCTCTTTCTCCTTAGAGAGTAATTCTTTCAACTCTTTAACTTGTATGGCAAGCGCGTCCCTTTCTTTTTGGATAGAATCTTTTTCTAAGGCAAGGGCTCCGCTGCGCTGGACTGCTTCATCGAGTTCCTTCTTATGGGTCATCTCCAAACGAGTGACTACCTCGGCAGTGTCTTTTGCACTTTGCTCTGCGGCTTCAAGTGTCGACTTATATGAAGCAAGCTCTTCATCTTGACTCTTGATGATTTCCTTGTCGAAGCCAGCTTCCAACCTCAAACGATCAATTTCATGTTGTCGCTCAACAGATACCTCCGAGACTTTCTCGACCAAATGTGCAAACGCATCATGTTGAATATAGACATCGTTGTTGCAGGCAAGAGCGCTCTGTTTGACATGCCCGGGGATGTGATGAATAGCTGGGAGAAATTTTAGGCCATCGAAACAGATTTTTGGGAATTTGGCCTTGAGTTCGACCATCTTCTCTGCTATAGTGGGGTCAGCCGCATGAATAGGGGGAGGAGGCTTTGAAAGTTCTGCTCTTTTCCGATGCTCCCGAGTTTGCCTTGTGCTTGACGAACCGGAATGTTGTTCTCAGGAGACATCGGGTAGGGACCCCTTCTGTGAAAGCTTCTCTCTATCTATCTCAGTTTGAGGAAGAGGATCACGAGAATGTGAAGATTGAGAATATGTTTTCTTTCGATAGGACGATTCGCGAGGACGATTGTCTCGATCCTCGTAATCGTCTCTATCCCTGCGCCTACCCGAACCTGAATCCCATCCGGGATGGTGGAATATAGAAGAACTGTGGAGGCGATCAAGTCCGTGTGAGCGCCCCATGTCACCTGCAAAGAATAAAAATAATAACGAGTTAAGAAAATCGGGGTAATGAAAAAACTTGAAGTGTTTGGTGAAGTGTGTGTGTGCGTGTGTGTCCTAGTGTTCCCCCCGACGGACCGGTTCCTTTATCTTTACTGATTGGAGTGTTATCTCCCTGGACTGGGGGTTGAACTCCTGCATTGCCTCTAGCAGGCGAATGAAACTTAAGGGCTTCCGGATCGTCGAAACCATAATTGAGTATATCGTCAGGGATGGTAAGGTTCGACAGACCCTTTAAAGAACTTTCCATATTCTGTGAAGAAGCCTCTTTCTCGGACGGGATGAGTGTAACTTTTGAAGTTCCGCCAACTTTCTCCTTCCATATCTTGTACGTCAATTTCTTCTTTCCCTTCGAAGGGGAGGACGACGTTTCAATATCGTGCACTTCGACCGTCGGGTTCCAAGCGGGACCCACGTTCTCGCCTTGAGTCTTAGGAGCTTCATCCTCCTTGTGTTCAGCCCCTTCGTTTGCTTCGGGAGTATGGCGTAATGACGATCCAACTTGTTTTTTCCCTTTAGCGGGAGCAGATTTGGGGATGGAAACGCCCTCCGGAAGGCTAATCCGGCGACCTGGGGCTAACAAACCGAACCTCGACAATGATTCATTTGAAATGATGGTTCAGATGTCCCGATCCTTGGCAGGAAGAGATCTAATGGCTTCGACGGCCTCGGAATATCCTCGGCCTTCAGGATGAGGGTTAATACCTGAAAAGATGAAACAAGGAGTTAGAAAAAGCATAGCTCCGATTGAGCGCGAAGGATGACTCAGGGAAGAGACTTACTGCCTTCGACCCATCTCCTCGCGAAACCAGAAGGGCAACGCACATAGAACCATTCCTGTTTGTACAGGGCGAATTTGCTACATGCTCCGGTTAAGATCTGGCATTTGTGGTACGGCTCGAGGAACATGAAGGAGGGGCTATCTTTCCGCTTCTTGATCATATAAATATATCTAATGTCGCCAGAAGTTGGAGGCCTAGAGAAGACGACCATGAAGAGTAGGTAGGTCCCGTATATAAACGCGTGACCGTTTGGATGCAGCTGCGACGAGGCGATCTTTATATACTGCAACACGTCCCGGAGAAATAAATTGAATGGAGGCATGCTGCCCATCCAGCACATGAACTTGTTACAAGCGGTATATCCGACTGGGGGCAGGTGAGGACGATCGTGTCGCGACGGGACCAACACATCGGCAAAGGGGATTCCATGGATGGAGCATATTCGCCGAAGTGTGACTTCATTAATCTTCGAAGCCTGTGAGTCGATAGGATTGTCTAAGAGAATTGTTGACTCCAGGGCATCAGGAGCTAAGTTATGAGCAGGGGAAGTCAACGGATTTGAAGTGTCCGTGACTTCTTGCCTTGATGACGGCCCAGGCCTATCAGATATAGTAGCGGAGCAAGATTTTTTAAACATCCCCAATAAATAGTGAATCTGTCTAAGCGCCTGTGAAAACTATACTTGAAAAATGTTCAACGTTATAATTAACAACATGAATATTCCCCCCACATGGTGTGTAAACTAGTGCAAGCAATCGTGTATAAGCATTGAGAATCTGAAGGTTACAAAGAAATAAAAATGAGCTTCGAATCGTCGCCTTCGAATACCGTCATCGTTGACCGTCTCAAAAAGCCTGCCTTGTGGTGATTACAGTTTCAGATTCAGAAAACGTATGTTAATCTAAGTTCAGATTTATGTCTACTAAATCTAGGGAGTTAATGATCCGGGTCAGTTTCATATGCTAGTGTGCTTAGGTCCTGGTCCTTGTTTTGCTATATGAATAGGCAAGGTTAATAAGTGTTCGGCCTAATTCCTGCTCGGCTAAAGGTATCGTTCGGAATGTTCGGCTAAGTTTCATTCGGCCAAAATAGGTTTCAGCATTCACAAACGTTCGGTGAAGTGGTGTTCGGCATTCATGTGGTTCGGCATTTATGTTGTTGTTGTTCGGCATTTATGTTGTTCGGCATTTATATTGTTCGGCACCCATGGTGGTTCGGCATTTGTGACTGTTCGACAAAGCATCATTCGGCCAAAATCTTGTTCGGTCGGGACAACGTTCGACATCCTATCTGGCCCATACTCCCTCCATATCCTTCCATTGCACTGCCCGGCATATGACGAATCATGCCGGGCCAAGGTTACGCCGAGCGCCAACGCTCGACACACCGTCCTCTACAGCGACCTCATTCCCCTTTTTCTTTCTCTATCCACACAGAACCACGAGGACGAATCGTTCGGTGAGTCGTACCGAACCATCCTGTTCGGCATTCTAGCCAACTCCTACCTTCCTCCACATCATCTGGCCCAATAAATCCACGCAACACCTATCAATTTACGAACTCGAGCTTTGTGTTGAAACCCCTTTGTGGATTTAGTTAAAGGGATTGTTACCTAGTTAGTAGATCTCGACTTGGAGAAATCTGGAGTTGAGGCCGCGGTTTTGATTAATGACGAATAGGTTAGGAAGAGTTGTTAAGTCTTTGAAGGTTGTCAACAGGCGAGTTTCTCGAAAACAAGATAGAAGAAGTGAGTGTGAAAAGAGAAGGAGGAAGAAGGATTCGGCTTTTATAGGACAGAAGGAGAAGTCGAAAAGGCTATATCCGGTGGAACCGGTCAATACCACTGTGTTCGGCATCGGCATACAAAGTCGTTCGGCATGAGGAGCGTTCGGTTTCGACTGCCTCGTTCGGCACCTATACCACGCTCGTCACACACCTCCACTACTAATACTCTCAAGAAGGCATCTCCAAGGAGAGTTAACCTAGATTTGAAGCGAAGTACGGGGGATATGCAATTCAAAGCGTATCACGATTCAGTCACGTAATACACTTTGGGGGGCAAGTGTTTCCTGGAGATTTGGCCAGGCAACTAGGTACTCGGCATCCAGTAGCACTCGGCATCCAGGAGCGCTCAGCATTCAGAAGCACTCGGCATCCAGGAGCGCTCGGCATCAAGGAGCGCTCGGCATCCAGTAGTACTCGGCATCCAGGAGTACTCGGCATCCAAGAGCGCTCGGCATCCAAGGAGTACTCGGCATCCAGGAGTACTCGGCATCCAGGAGCGCTCGGCATCCAAGGAGCGCTCGGCATCAGGAGACGTTCGGCGTGTACAAATGTTCGGCATGGCTGAATTGTCCGTCATAAGCTATCGTTCGGCCAGAGCCATCGTTCGGCCAGAGACATCGATCGGTTAAGGGCTTCATTCGGCCAAAGGTAACGTTCGGCCAAATGCTTCGTTCGGCCAGAGGCATGTTCGGCTTCGATTGCTATTCGATCTACTCTTCCCACACAACAAGCGCCTCGTTCGGCATGGAGAGCGTGGTTCCGCATCCAACCGTTCATCCTGTTTGGTTCAGCATACAGCGACCACTCCATTTGGGCCAAGGTGTTCGGCTGCCAAGCCCACCTAGGAAGTCCAACCCATCTTTGTCTATAAATAGAGGGGCAGGGGCACAGTGAAATAGACCTTTTTTGGGAGAACACTGGGGAGACTCTGCCGCTTTCAAGACTCATTCTCTTTACTTAGTAATTGTATTCAAGTGTTTGGTCTACGGATTGTATATGTAATCAATCATCAAGTAAAGCAATAAAGTTTAACCTCAAAGTGGACGTAGGCAATTACGCTGAACCACTATAAATCCGGTGTTCTTACTTTCTGCATTTAAATTAGCATATTCTTCCTTGTTTAATTTAACTTCATCACTTACATCTCTACATAATCTTTCTCAACGAGGTTAGTGACCAATTTTGGTGCTAACAGTTCCTCATCGAGCTTTGTTTTCAGGAGTCATGTAGCAACAATCTCGTCGCAATATCGTTGCAACTCCTCCTGAGCAGCGATCTTTTCTTCCTTCTCTTTGAGAAGTAGCTCTTCCAACTCTTTGACTCGTTGAGCGAACACATCTCTCTCCTTTTGAATGGAGTCTTTCTCTAAAACTAAAGCGCCACAGCGTTGGACAACTTCATCGATCTCCTTTTTGTGTGTGGCCTCTAGGCGACTGACTGCCTCTGTAGTATCTTTAGCGTTCTTCTGGGCGGCCTCAAGTTGAGATTTATACCATGAAAGCTCTTTATCTTGGGCCCTAATGATGTCTATGTCCTGGATAGCCTCGAGCTTCAAACGATCGATTTCTTGTTGGCGTTCCATAGAAACTTCAGAAACTTTTTCTGCCAAGTGAACAAATGCGTCGTGTTGGACATAAACATCATTAGTGCAAGAAAGGGCACTCTGTTTAACATTCCTCGGAATAGGATGGATGGCTGGAAGAAATTTTAGTCCATCAAAGCATATTTTTGGGAATGTCGCTTTAAGCTCGGCAAGTTTCTCCGCTATCGACGGATCAGGTGTAGGAGTAGAGGAGGTTTACTTTGTCGAAACTACGGACTTCTTATGAACCTCCCGAGATTGCCTAGTACTTGAGGAACCCGAGTGTTGGTCGTGAGGAGTTTCAGATTGCGGTCCCCTTTCATCTGATTTCTCCCTGCCTTGTTCCGGTGGAGGTGGGGGATCATTGGATTACGACGAGTGATTGTGAATTTTCCTTCAAGAAGATGAATCTCGGGAGCGATAATCTCTATCGCTGTCGTCACCTCTATATCGGCGTTTGCCATATCCAGAGTCTCGGCCGGAATGATGGAAAATGGAAGAGCCGTGAAGGCGGTCGAATCCATGTGAGCGTCCCATATCACCTGCGTAGAAGTTAAGTGATGACAAGTTAGCAAAAATGGCTTGACGGTTGAAGTTTAAGTGCAAGGTGAAGTGTGAGTGTTCGTGTGTGTCCTAGTGTTTCCCCCTAATGGACTAGTTTCTTTAGCTTTACTTATTGGAGTTTTTTTTCCTTGGTGATGGGCTTGAACGCCTTCACTACCTCTCGCCGGCGAATGAAGTTTTATGGCTTCCGGGTCGTCGAAACCGTAGTTGAGTAAATCATCAGGAATTATAAGGTCAGACAAGACTTTCAATGAACTCTCTAAGTGTTGTGGAGACGGCTCTTTCTCCATCGGAGTAATTGTCACTTTCGAAGTTCCGCCCACTACCTTCTTCCTCAACTTGTAAGCTAGTTTCTTTTTTCCTTTTGAAGGGGGAGGTGGTTCATCAGTACTATGTGCTTCAAGTGCTGGTTCCGGAGCAGGACCTAAACCCTCACCTGGAGCTTCAGCCTCCTTTATTTCACCTTCCTAGGATACATCGGGAGCCTCTCTTGTCGAAGGCACCGAAGGCCCAGCTTGCCTTTTGCCTTTATCCAAGGCGGGTCCGGTTGTGGGGGCACTGTAAGGAAGACTTACCCGGCGACCTTCCGCCAACAATCCAAATCTCGAAAGCGATTCATTGGAAATGAGGAATTTGATGTCCCGGTCTCCCGCGGGAACAGCTCGAATAGCTTCGACGGCCTCAGAGTACCCGGAGCCTTCGGGATGTCGGCTAATACCTATAAAAATCGAAAAAAGGTTTAAAAAGAATGCACTTTCTGCCGCGTACAACTATTGATCTAGAAAAGGAACTTACTCCCTTCCAACCATCTCCTTGCAAAGCCAGGGGGCAGCGCACATAAAACCACTCCTGCTTGTATTTTGCAAATTTGCTCCACGCCCCTGTTAAGATTTGGCACTTGGAGTGTGGCTCGAGGAATATGAAGGATGGGCTATCGGACCGTCTCTTGAAACGATAGATATATCAGATATCCCCAGGTGCAGGTAGTCTGAACAGAACACTCATAAAAAGAATACACGTGCCGTAAAGGAATGCATGACTATTGGGATGTAATTGTGCTGGGGCGATCTCCATTTACTGCAACACATCATGAAGGAAGGAGATGAAAGGTGGCACACTACCAACCTAGCACATGAACTTGTTGCAAGCCGTATACCCGGCTGGGGGCAGGTGGGGACGATCCTGTCCCGATGGAACCAGCACATCATCAAAAGGGATTCTGTGGATTGAGCATAGTCGGCGAAGAGCATTTTCGTTGATTCTCGAAGCTTGAGAATCGACCGTATTGTCGAGGATAATGGCTGCATCTATGGCATCAGGAGTTAAGTCAATAGTCATAGTCGTTGGACCCAGGATATTTTGGTGTAGGAGTCGTCGATGGATTCGAAGTTTCCACTACTTCCTGTTGAGAACTTGGCCCGGGTTTATCTTAAATTGTGGCGGAGCTCGATTTTCTAGACATCCTCGACAAACGCCGAATTTGAGTAAACACCTATTTGAACTATACTTGAAAGATAATCGATATTAGATATAATGACTAAAGAACTCCCCCAGTGTGGTGTGTGGACTAGTGCAATCGTTCGAACATAAGTGTAAAAGAATTAAAAGCTTTAAAAACCGATGGAGTGTGGTTGAGCGTTAAGTTATCATCTTCGAAGACCGTCATCGCTGACCATCTCTGAGAGCTAGTCTTATGATTCGGAAGTATAAGTCTTGAAGTCGAACATTGGCATTGTATGTTAAGGGCTGTCATTTGCTTTTGTTAAGTTGAACCTGAGTCTACAGTCCTTAAAACTATGAGGCCATTAGTCAAAATAGTTCCATATGCACATGTGCTTAAGTCGATGTCATTTTCCCTCTTTTTATGGTTCGGCGTGGAAATATGTGATATTAACATATGCGATAGTTAAGTGGATGTAATCTTGGTTGCCAATGCCGACTCCAAAGACCGAAGCCGGTCGCCTTCCTAGACCAACAGACCGAACCATCTATCTGCGAGCTACTGAGTGGCCTGCTAGACTAACAACACCGACCCACTCCTTCTCTTCACATTTGCTCTCCCGACACCGGGCCACTATCCTTGACCCTGAAACTATCCATACCGACCGACACACACACTCCTTATCTTTCTCTAACAACCTAACGACCCACTGGGTCTGCCGACCCCTTTCCTAGTTCCCTACCGTCCCATGCTTTTCCTTAAGAATAGGGAAAACCGCCCACTCGAGCACTCAAACTTAAGTACATGATTCCGAATTTGAAGGGAAATTCGTACCTATGGTGAAACTTGGGGCTTGTAGGAACTTTGAGTTATTAGGTTGATGAGTTAGTTAGATTCGAGGGTGATTAGAGTAGTAGAGAGAGAGGTACTGGGCTATATGAGGAGCAGGCTGTGCAGTTAATGCCCCGCTATATCCCCGCTATAACTCCGATATATCTTATAGCGGATTCCTACCGCTACGGTTTTTCCATATATCCCCAACATATAGCCTTTCCGCTTTAATCCCCGCTATTTCCGCTATATTCCGTTATTTCCGCTATATTCCGCTATTTCCGCTATATCTTCTATAAAAAATTGGATTGAAAAATGATATTTATACGCTATAAAAATTATGAAATTAATTAATTTCATTGAATTTTTGATATATGTTTAGAAATGATAATACTCTAATATTCTACTAAATTAAATTAAGTTATATAATAGTTTTACGTTCATTTACAATACATTTGCACATATTTTTATTTAAAATTATTTTTGTATTAATTATAATTCAATTGAATGTTAATTTTTCACATAATTACTATCTATATATTTGTAAAAACAACAAGTATGGGATTTATATGCTATTTTAGAGTAATCCGATATATCCCGCTATATCTTCGCTACATCCCCGCTATGACTTTTTTCACCTCTACCGCATTGAATCCACCGAGCGCTTTAACTGCACAGGGAGCAGGTTAACAAGTTTGTGAGAATAAGAAGGTATAGGGTTTGTGAGAATGAAGTTAAAGTCAGAAGAAGAATGAGGAACAAGGGGTGAAGTTTTTATATGGTAAGGAAGGAAGTTGAACAGGTCATACCCGGTGAACCCGGTCAAGGTACCTCAGTGGCTCGGTGAGCAGTCATACCGAGCGACGTTTAACCTGCCGAAAGAGTGGTTCGGCACACGAACATCGACCGACCTGCATCTAAGACATGGCACGGTGAAAAACTCAAATGTGGTTCGGCATTCAGGAGATCGCGAGAATCAATTGATGAGGCATCAGAGCAAGGTTTTAGAGAGAAACGTGGGTTGCTCATTGTTCAAAGCGCATCATGTTGGCTCACATGATACGCTTTGGGGGGCAAGTGTTACCCGGATGTTTGACCCGGTTATAGGATGCTGATCATATAGGCTTTTGTGTCAATCTGGGTGGTTCGACCCAAATAATAAGATTGAATGTCGCTCGGCTTAGGATGGAAGTGCACCGTTCGGCATAGGCGCGTCATTCGGTACGCAAGTGCCGTTCGGCCTAAGCCCATCGCTCGGCACTCTCTGCTCAAACGCCATCGCCCGGCATCCTTCGTTTGAACAGCATCGCTTGGTTACCTCCGTTCGGCCTGAATATGTGGTTCGGCCTACACTGCTAAACGAACATCGCTCGGCATGACCTCATTTTGAGTCAACTACCCAAAGTTCATTGATCAGTCAATTACCGCTCGGTGTAGAATTGTTCCAGCCTTAGAAGCGCAAATGCCTCAGCCATCGCCGCTCGGCATCTATCGTTCGGCAAATATCATTCAGCATCCTTGTTCGGCAGCATCATCTGGCAAAGTCGCTCGGCAGCTGCCATTCGGCATCCTTGGCTCGGTGTGCAGAAGTCACTTACTATAGGTCGAAGTATTTTTCTCTTGGGCTCGTGAAGGAAGTCCAACCTATCTTCGCCTATAAATAGAGGGGTAAGGGCACAGTGAGAAGGGACCTTTTTTCGAGAACTCCGGGGAGACTGCCATTTTCAAGACTCATTTATTTTCTGTTCATACTCGTATTCAAGTTGTTGGTGTACGGATTGTATCTGTATTCAATTAGTTGAAAAACCAATAAAGATTAAACTCAAAGTGGACGTAGGCAGTTACGCCGAACCACTATAATTCTGGTGTTCTCGTTTTCTACATTTAGTTTTGCATTCATTCCTTTATTTTAATTTTCTATCTTCATTAATCTCTCTACGCAAATCTTTCTTTGGGTGCTAGTGACCAATTTTGGTGCTAAAATCTTGAAAATAATATTTTATAAAGGAGATTCTATAAAGGAATTATGAAGGAAGATTTTTAAATAGTTTTAAAAATAGAAAGAGATTTTATAGATCATTTTAGGTATTTTTGAAAGACGGTTTAAATCAAGTTTGAAAAATTGTAAAGAGGTTTGAAATGTGAAGTGAACTTATAAAAGAACTTTTATAAGAAATAAGTGAATGGGTTTTAAAAAGTGAACGAGTTTTATAGTAAGTGGTGTTTTGAAAGGGAATGGTTTGGCCATTTAATATGGAATGTGAGAAGAGAGAATTTTCCAAATGTTTATGGTAAATGTTTATATTATTTTCCAAGTAAAAGGGATGTAAGTGGTTTGGGAAAAGTGTTTTAGAAAAGATCCTTTGATAAGGTTTTATAAATTTATTTTATTAATTAAAGATTAATTAATAAAGGCTTAGAGGATCCCATAAGGAATTTAATCAATGTTTGATTGTTTTTTTATTTGATAGTTAAATAACCGACTATCAAATCTGGACCAAAATATAACTTTCAAAATATCTGCGAGAAACACGAAAATTATATGGTACAGTTACCATTTGTGGTGCTATACTATACGTATAAATTTGTTTCGTTCTTCTAGGATAAATGATAAGGAAAACCGTCCACTAACGGTTAGGAGGTGAACTCCGTTCTTATCTTTTATCTGCTTATTTCCTAAAGAACCGGGATTGAGTTTATCGGAAAATATCAAAAGTTGTTTCGAAGAGACCAGGATCGGATATGTTATTCGAAAACCACTTCGATCCAACTCAAGCTTTTTGAAATGAAGACATCTTGAAGCATTGGATCAAAGACGGAGCCGTTGAAGTGCAAGGGCTGCTTGCTACTAATCCTGAGGGTGATTCCAAAATGGATGTAGCAGAAGTAGTGCCTTCGGTTTGTCCTTATCCTGGAGAACTTGTATGGATGAATGCTCGCATTGCATTGATGCCTGGTGGGCAGTGTTAGAATTCAATGTTGGTTTGCTATATAAAAGGTAAACGTAGACTCAAGCCTCATCAATCGGGAAATAACTAAAACATGGCATGCAGCAGGGCTAAGTGGGTCACTTCATTAGGGTATGCATCATCTTTCTAGATTACCCTATTTTTATGGATTTGGTTGTGCATGAGAGACCTCGATTAAGGTTGGAAGACCGGGATGATGACATATTTAGTACTACTAGTCAAATGGTAGGCCGGTTCTATGTGGCAGGGTACAAGATGTTCTTGTCAAACCCGGGTGCATTTTTCTAGAGATGTACCCATCGGAGGTAGTTCCTTACCTGGTCATAGAATGGAATCCAATCTCCAATACGTGCCTTTATGGATTTGATTGTAGAACCTAGTATGCTAAAATTTAATTAATGTAACAATTTCAGCTATTTTAATAAGTATTTGTACTTTAGACATTATTATAATATCACTAGATTTTTTATAAAAGTGTTTTGGTTATTGTAAGGTAAAAACCCGACTGTGTTTATATGCAGCCTGGTCTTACGAGATACCTTTGATTTTTAAAAGGTTTTGAAATGTAATAATCAAGTTGTTCGATTTTACTCACACCAGACCCATGTCTGACCCCGAGTTTATTTTCTTTCCCTAAAACTCTTGGGTGCTCAAATTTTTATGAGCAGCCAAGTAGTCCAGGTTTTCTACGGATGCATTTGGAGGAGCTTGGAGCAGGAGGCTTCATCGATAGATAGTTATTACTTGTTTCTGTTGTATATTATATACTTTATATCTGATGTTTATGGACAGGCTGTTTTAACTGTCCTAGGTTAGAAATTGTATTAGTGTAACTTTGATGTACCATTTTTGAAATGACTTTGTAAAGAATTTTGTTGATTAATATATTTTATTCCGTTGCGCTGTGAGATTCTGTATTTGCTTTTAGTTTCTTCTATCTTCTATCTTCTTTCTTTTTCCCTAACGAACGATGTTTCCGACACTTGATAGGTCGGCACGCAATACAATGGATGTATTGGTGTCGATTTTCAAGGGTCGAAAATCCTGGTCGTTACAACTTAGGTGATTACTATTAGGAAGTACATGACACTTTTTGTGATGACATGCTTTCAAGCTCGTCTTTAGTGGAATTTACTGTAACGACCCGTATTTTTAGCTATTTTAAATTATTAAATTTGATATAATTATTGAATAAAAATGGTTAGAAATAAAAATTTAATGATTTTGAATGTGAGTCATTGGATATGAACTTGAATAAAATTTTGAAATAAACCAATTTCGAAGATTTAAGTAATAACAAGTATTGAAAGAAAATGCGATGTATTGAATGTGTTTACAATTAATAGTTGAATTGAATAATAAATGTCAAATTCGTTAGATGTAAATAAAGTAATTGATTGATAATTAAAATTCATTTAAAATATAATATTGAAATTTGTTGAATATTGAACAATTAAATTGTTTAAATTAATATTGGGAATTATTTGAATAATTGAATTCTGAGTTTAATATGATTGAAATTGATGTTGGAAGTTGATTTAATTTTTATTTAAACAACAATGAAGATTGTTAACATTTAAAATTGGATTTAAAAGTGAATAATTAGAAATTGGAAATTTTATATTAAAAATAGCGATCCGGGGCACAGTCTCGAATTTTGATGAAACCAGTTCCATTGGATCTGTAATAGTGTATTATTATTGAATTTCAAATTCCGTAGCGTTTGGAGTTATCGTTTGGTCGTGAGATAGAAACGCGTTGAATTTAGTATCGAAAATTTAATATTTTTAATTGGGTTCAAAAAGCTATCTTCTCCATACGATCGAATTGGGACTCGAAACTAGTGCCATTGCGTTCGGGATGGGGGTAAAACATTATAAACGCCAGGCAGCACGCTTCGTTTGGAGTTCGTCCGGAAACATGAGAAAAGTGAGAATAATATTAAATCAATAGGTTCACACATATATATACTCTGCACAGTAAACCCTAACTATTACAGCCACGCCTCCACTCAAAAATTAATGGCCAAAACTCTTCAAGCTTCTTTTCCTTAGATCTTCCCATCCACAAACTTTCAGGCAAATCTTCCAACGGGAAAGTCAGAGAGCTCATCAAGCTCTACAGGTTGAACGGTCATGATCGGTTTTAACGCAGCATAGTGGCCAGAATCTGTTTGTGTATGTCACGCATTTGGTCATGTTTTTCGAAGCAAAGGGGTGGCTGAGCTTCATGGAGTCGAGGTCGAAGGTGGAGTGGGCTGAGGCGTTTCCGGTGATGGCCTCCGATCGAACTCTGGTCTCCTGTGGTGGTCACGTTAGTGGATGTAGGAGGCGTGCGTTGGGTTCTTACGTGCGTATTATCACCTGGAACGCACAAAAACGGGAAGAAGAAGAGCAACGACCCAGATTTCGCCTACAGAAATCAACGGCCACGATTAACCTAGGTTTAATTTCAGAAAAAGAGATTTGTAATTTAATTATATATTAAACTGTATCTTTAAAATTGTATATCTCTCTCATACGAGGTCGAAATTGGACGAAACAAGCGGCGATGGAATCATGGCGATGAGCACAGCATTATGGAACTGATTTGGAGTCATTTGGAGCTAGTTAAAATTTTAGGTTAAATCGAACGTCGTTCGATTTGATTTAAAATTGAAAACTCGAGGTGAGTGTTTCATAACGCTCACAACGTACTAGAATATTTTTATGCTAGTGAAATTTGAAATTATGAAGTGATATGGATTTATTGATTGTTGTTTAATAAATTGTCATTTGAATTAACTGTTAAAAGTTAAAATTGACAGTTAAATTTGAAATTGGAATAAAATACCCGATATTAATAACTATGAAATTGTTGTGAGTTATATTGACTATTTGGATGATTGATTGCGATGGATGCTATTGGTTGATATTTTGGATGATTTGGATGTTTATTTATTTCGATATGTACTATACGTCCTGTAAATTATTTATAGTGTATAAACTGTAAATTGAATTATTTTAAATAAATTAAGAAATAGGTTGAAATGATATATACCTATGACATTTATTTTGGATTGAATGATATATATCCATCCCTAAATTAAATTGGATAATTGATTCACGTGGCCATAGGATAGGAAATTATATACGGACATCGAATTGGTTAAATTAAATGATTTTATTTTGGTTTGAAATTATTTGAATGATTTGGATTTAAAGAAACAATAATCGAATTTATGGAAATTGAATTATTTTTGAACTTGAGCTCGAAATGTTGAAATTTAAATCTGATAACAGGAATTGTTTAAATAATCGAAGTTGAGATTTTAAAGTTATAATCGAAATATGATTTGAATTTCGGAAATTAATTTGTTTTAAAAGATTGGACTTCTATTCGAACTTTTAATATTGCTTAGTAGAAGTAATTTAAATGGATATTTCAAAATTTGAGCTCAGAATTGACTTATTTTAAAGATTTGAATTTTAAATTGAATATTGAAGTTAAATTTAATTTAAATGATTTTAATACATATTTTGAAAATCAAGCTTGAAATTGATATAAATTGAAATGGTTAAAATTGAGAATTAAATTGAAATTAATTGGAATCAAATTGAAATTGAGATTAATTAGAATTGAAAGTGAAATTGAATTAATTTGAAATCGAGATCGAAATTGATTTGAATTGAAATTGGAATCGAAATTAGTTCGAATTGGAATCGAAATTGAATTGGTTTAAATGGAAATGGAAATTGAGATTGATTTAAACTGGAAGATTTGGAATTGAATCGGTTTGACTTTGAAACTGTTTTCAAATAAATTATTTTAATATAAACTGTTTAAATCCTATCTTTAAATATTCAAAATATTTTGATTTCTAAGCTATTTTATTTTATAAACCATTTTAATACTCAAACTATCTTATATTAAACTATGTTAACTCTTTAAATTATTTTAAACAATTTAAACTATTTTCTAAAAATTCAAACTGGTCAAGGGTGGAATGTTACATTTAAATCTTGAATTTAAATGTGAGTTGGGTTAAAATGAAGTTATAACCTAAACTGAAATTCGAACCAATTTTGGAAGCGAAATCGAGATATTGAGGCGAAAATGATTTTGAAGTGAAATCGTATATTTTGAGTAAATATGATGATTTCGAAATGAAATGATATTTTGAAGTGAATATGATATTTTGGTATCAAATATGAATTGTTTCGAAATGTAAAAGTACCAACCGGTGTGTAAAACGATGTTGGGTTGTTAAAGAGACCGGGGCCTCTTATTGGCATACTTTCTGTCAATATTGGAACCACTTTAACAACTGTGTACGCTGAGGAGACTCCAGAATGAAGTGGTTGGATTTGGCGTCGTTTACTAGATTTGTAGAAAGAGAATGATGATGGATAGACTCCGGCACTTGTGCCAATTTGAAATGGCTAAAACAGGAAGGCTTGACAGGGCCAAGTGGGCTAATTACCCCGAGCGGACATCCGTTCTTCGATTTTCTTGGACTCGATCCATATTATTACTCTTGTTATTGTTTTCGATTGGTGCACCTTGATTTGGGATAGCCTCCCTTTGACTCGTTATGGGATGGATGGACGCGGTGGGCGGTCAGTGCTATGATGCGTTACCACTTGCCCTACGACCTGAACCGGTAGTATCCTACCTTGGGCATTGCCTCACGTGCCTTGTTATACTTTTATCCCTATACGAGACCACTATGATTTTGGTTTAGTGTTGTCGTATCACGGCGCATCCCTGACTACCAACGTGCTACTGGTGGTGTCAAATGCAAATTGTACGACAATGCTTAAAAACGCGTTAAGGGGGATTAATGTAAAGCCTTAACGCTAAGAAAAATATTTATTTTATTGATTAGACATTATATATCTAGCGTATTCTACTACATATAAATATTTTGACGAATCCTTAAAAGATGGAAAATCCCATAACATCTCTTGAGTTATTGCACGCACGTTATACACTGGATAGGAGATGTGAAATCCCGTAAACAACTCTGACACTATTACACCCATGTTATATGCGATATTGATTTGACTTACATAAGGGTGTTTTACTCCTGACTCGAGTGTTATGTCTTTTCATTACGCTCGGGTCAGCCTTGAGTTTTTCAGCTTATTGAAGATTTATTCTGGAGGACGAAGGCGAAGATTGGTATTATTATTACTACTATTATTTCTGCATCATGTTGTCTGCTGCATTATTTTATTTATTCATGTTGTATATAACTCTGATAAATGTTGTAAAAATTATAATCAAATGTATAGTAAACAACTTCATGAACTGTTTATTTGATTATTATATTTGTCGTTCCACTGCGAGATTCTGTGTTTGTTTTCTTCTTCTTTTCTTATTTTCCTTAATTAACCCAATTGATTATCTATGTTCCAGATTGTTTGAGTTAGACATGTGTGGATTATTGTCAATTAAAACCTTCTGAAATGTGGGTCGTCACATTTACCGACTTACAGTAAATATTCAAGTAAACCCGAGTGGTATGAAACACCTATGCGTTACTCGAGTGATTATTGTTTGGAGGTATGTGATATTTCTGAGTTGATGTGGTTTCATTCCATCTTTTGAGATGATGTGCTTTCAGGCCATCTTTTGAGTTGATGTGCTTTCATGCCGTATTTGGGTTGACGTGCTTTCATACCATCTTTGAGTTGATGTGCTTTCATGCCGTCTTTGAGATTATGTGCTTCCATGCCATCTTTCGAGTTGACGTGCTTTCATGCCGTCTTTGAGTCGATAGACCATCTTTGTGTTGGCATCTTTCTGTGTTACTCTTTTTGTAACCTTTGTTATTCGATTAAAATTGTTTAATCACCATATTTTCTATGTTTTCCTATGAAGGGTATGATTTTGTTTTATGACATGGTGATTTTTGTTGATGATGATGCCATTTGTTTTATTTTGATTTAGTATATTTTCGGGTTGCGACTATATCATTTGAATTTACCGTTCTAACTTGTATGATGTTGGCATAATTAGTATAGCTATGACTATATTGCTTGAGATTCACATATGCTTATTTATTACAATCTCACCCTTTCGAATTAGAATAGCTTGACTCGTTTATTATTTTTATAATACTCGGGTCAGAACGAGACATTATAGGCTTTGGGGGCTCATCGACCATGGATGTTGGGCTAGCATTGGGGATAGATATATAGTTTTGTTTTAGTCTCTTATGTATATACATTTGTATGAATTTTACGAGTTAATGTGAATAGTGATGTATATTCTTTTAAAACTTACCGATTATCAAATGTATGTAAATACATAGTTTGAGATGTTTTATATTCCGCTATGATCAGTGACTCTATGTTTTATGGTATATTATATATTGATCTATTCAAAAATTAGCCAACATGTTTATTGCTTTGTGCTAACACAGTACACGTCGTTTGTAAATATTTGAGGTGAAGAAAAAATGTCGGTGTTAGCCTAAAGGAATATTCATGAATGGCACTCCTAACCAGCTTTATTCTCCGTATTACCAAATAATATTACTATGTGATATTCTTTGGTCGTATGGATATAGAGGTGGGGTGTTATAGCATGGTACCAGAGCTGGTTTAGAACAATACAAAATATACATGACATGAGGCTTGGCCTTAGAGTGACTTAGAGTCCTTGTTTCCCTTGGGAGTGTGGTTACCCTATATTAAGGGGCTAATGGGAGTATACGATGATTATTGGGGTAATCATCTAGGGACGTACCTATTATTTTACTATTATTTATTCTCCTTATCTCTACCTGTTTTGTGTATTTGTTCCTGTGAAAATGGAAGTAGCTCTATTAGGGAAGCTATAAAAGACCCTAGTCCGGATTTGGCATTGAATACTTCACAACCCTAAGTTGTGCTAAAGCGAGTTTGTATGGAAGGATCCAGTAGTGATAAGAATGTGCAGTGGAAGATGGTATATGGCTTTTCGCTGATGGCGTTTGGTTGTATATTTGTTTGTCTGATTGATGTATGGATGGTTGTATTAATGTTTGTTGTTTTACTTAGGCTAGTCCAGAATGCAAGAGTTGAGTATGAATTATCATTCAAAATATATAACCCAACTGAATCTGGACGAACGTAAGTATTAATATAAGCTAATGATTTCTCTAAAACAGAACCACTGTAGGGATAATAAATTTGTTTAAGAAATTAATAGTATACAATTAAAATGTAGAATTAAAAAATAATGTATATACAATATAATATAATTAGTTAAAGGCTTGCTTGTTTTGTAAACAGTTGATTGTGGACTGATGGATTGCATAGTTGTCGATGGTTGATGAATTGATTATATATAAAAATTTCCAAAATGAATATTTTCATACAAGCAAGCATACGAGTTAATAGAATATGGAAATTATTGTGTAAAGTAATTGATATATTTCAATAGTTTATTATAGTGTTGATTTGTTCGTTAAGTGTTTTAAGAATTCTGATCGATATGTAAGATCAACGTTATTGATAGGGATTCCTAAATGCTTATACGAGGCAGTACGACACAATACTTTAGAAATGCTAAGAAAAATTATAATTAGAATTGTATATTGTATTAAAAACTAATATAGGATTATTTTAAAAAAATGGAAATATTACTTTCCTAAATTTAAATATTTTGAAACAATGTTGCATATTTTAAAAAATTTATGAGTTGTTGTATGTAAAAACTTATCTATTTAAGTCTGAAACAAAAGAGATTCTATAATAAGGTATAAATATTATTGATAGATATAAATATATAAGAAAAAAATGTTTTGGAAAAAAATATGTATATATACATGTTATATAAAAGTGTTCAAATCATTTCAAATATAAAATTCATTGAAATGTGTGTGTGTGTTTATATATAGAATAAATGTGTAGTTCCAAAAGAAATAAAATTCATTGAAAAAATATATATATTTATTTTTTGTTAGAATAAAGGATGGGTATATGTAAAAGAAAACTAAACTATTTTCAATTTTATAAGCTTAATTTGTTAACAAGAACTTGGATATTTACAACTCCTAGTTTTTCAAAATGAAGATTTAAAAATGAAATAAAATATGTGGTTTTAGAAGAAAAAAAGGAAAATGAAGTGAAATTGTTAAGTGATATTTGAATATATGTGTGCGTGTGTGTATAAGTTAAGAAAGAGATATATTTTTATAAATAGTGATAAGATGAAATTAAAAGGTGAGATTTTTCAAATATGAAGTAATAGATTTAGGGGAAAATAATAGTAATATATGTGATTGAAATTTATAATTTTGTGAATGAGAGAAACTGAAAAAAAAATTGGAAAAAAAAGTGCGAGGAATTAAATTTTCAGTATGAAAAATTTAAAAATCAGGTTATATTTTGGCAAAAGGTTCTCGAATGATCAGGAATCGTATTTCAAGTAGTGTTTGGTTATTTGGGATGTAAATTTTTGTCGTTTTTGGATTAAGTGAGAAGTATTTATTCTTGGGAAAGGAATTTTAATACATATGATATTTTGAAAAGAAAAGAAAAGAATTCCAAGAAAATTCTATATAAAAGTTGTTCAAATTTTTGTGAAATATTTTTAGAAAAGAAAAATATTGCATGGAAAATAATGTTTTGTTTTTGGGAAAAAAATGATGAATATGAGTTTGATATTTGAAAAAAAAGAGATAGATTCTCGGTAAACACTGACTGGGGGCTTGAACAATCTAAATTTAACAGGCAAAACGAAGGTTACATACATTTAAACTTATTCTAACAAGAATTAAATTACCATCTGTTTTAGTCAAACATCTATATTATTATATTATTACCGAGTTGCATTTCAAGGGCGCATAGGCCCCCTTGATATTTTGTGAAATGAACAATCACGCTTTCTATTTCTTCCTTTTGCTACCTGCTCTCTGCTTCATATCCTTTTGTGTAAACTAAAAATAAGAAATACTAGGTTTCCAGGCGATTCTTTCGCCCAGCTTCTTCCAACATGGTTGCATGAGCACAATCGTGCCTCCCTTTCCTCCTTTATCCCTCGCCGTTAAAATTGATTTTGCTTTTCTTCAATTGTGCCTCTCCCATTTCTCAATTTTTCCAGCCCTAAAAAAAACGTACCCTCTCCCATCCCTTCCTTTTCCTCGACCTAAAAAATAATGCAGCGGCTGATTTCATCCTTCTCTGTTCTGGCCACCATCGCCGACGCTTGCTTTCATTGTCACCTTGGTAGTTCGAGTTCATCAAAGGGGTGTCTTCCTGTTTGCGAGTTCTTCTCCCGATGTAAGCACATGTTCTTATTCTTTTTTGCAGTCGATTTTGAATTAGTTAAGTTAGGTCCCTCTTTTTGGTGGTTCGGTGAAGACCCTGTATGATAGTACGATTATTAACTGAGGTTTTTGGCTAGGGTTTTATTTCATCTATTGTAGGATAGAATTTCAGTTTTTAGTATTTAAAGGTTCATAACAAAAGGTAGTTTATTGAGCATGTGGAAAGCTATTGCATCGAGTGGATATAAGTTGGTTCCACTAATGTTGCTCGATCTGGGTAATTGGGAAATTATAATAATTTTGACATGTAGGGAATGGCAGATAAGTTATTTTTTCCTTTCGTACCTTTGGGAATGTTTACTTTGAACTTTGACTTTTGGTTTCAGGTTAAATCTTAGTTTCATGTTTTGCTGGAATTCGTAAATTATATTTCCTTACCGTTGATGATGCCACATCACCGAATTTATTTATTACTAGCAATATTCGATGATTTATTCTCATAATGCTGAGAAAGTAGGTTCTATATTCAAGGTATAACCACTAACCCTTACTTCACTTAATTATTTTCTTTTAGTTTTTAGCTTTGTGTAGGGTTATTTCGCTATATATGTTGGTCCTAGAAATTCTCTATAATAAGCAGTTAATAATCAGAATTCTATTCTCTTTTTAATGAAATGATGATGAAAAGTACCATAGGATGTCATGCTTTCAATATATGGTCTGATACATAACCAGAAGGTAAATAACAGCTTCAAGCATTAACATGGTATCCAATCTTATTTTAATCCAAATTAATTTTCTTGGTAAAGATTCTATCAGATAATGCATGGTCTTAGACTCAGAGTTTCCTTTTCTGAATCAGTCAGAGACATCAACACAACATAATAGCAATATCAGTCTAATACAAAAGCTTAATAATAGCTAATACTTACATAATTTTGTTATTTTAAATGCATGATTTATTAATTTGGTACATGATCAATTTTGTTTGTATTAAAGAATAGAATTATAGTAAGGTACAATTAAAAATGTAGGAATGAATTCCTCATTTCATTTTGTTCTCCTTCTTTCGCTGCCACAATCTAATAATCTAATGCACATTGATTTACAATCAATCAATTGATCGACACTTGCCACCAACGCACCATCGCTATTACTTTTCTGATCGATTTTTCTCCCTCCATCGTTGATGACTGTCACCACATCCGGCGAGCTGTTTGAAAGCCTTTTAGATCTAAAACCCCACCGTTCTTCCTCATTCATGTTTTTGTTTCCTCCGTCTTCATTTGAATCTGATAAACGTTTTATGTAGGAATGGTTTCCTCGGTCTTTCCTCCCACCATCTTTTACAATTACCAGGGTTGCTGAAAGGTAATTCTTACTCCTTTTGATTCTCAACGATTAATTAAATTCTTAATATTCAAATGACACTCTATTTTTCGTCGGGTACAAGGTCTTCCTCTCAAAAAGTTATTTTTCTTATGCCCTGCTATTTTTTTAACTTTTATTCCAACCATTCACCGTTGTAAGTACCAAATTTTAAGGACTAACAGTTCATTTTCATAGCTCTATTGATTTATTATTATCAAAAGTATGCGATTTTAGTATCTCAATTTATGAATGATCAATGTTTTATGGTCGATTGTATTTTGTTTAGAAAGCTTAGATAAATACTATGTCTGAAAATAGTATTGGTCTAATCAGAATTATTATATGATTGCACATAATAAAGAAAATGAAGCATTGTTAATGACCCGGTAGCTGCTAATTATGAACAAACCATGCCATGTGAAATTGTCCAAAATACTGTTATGAGCAAAGCATATAAAAATGGTCAATCTTTATTTTGTACATGCAATATTTCAGGTGCAAAAAATAATAATAAAAAACTATGTGTTTGTATGTACAGAATGAATTGTTTTTACAGTCATAGCATTTACTCCATCGAAAATCTAGAGTCTGAGTGCTGGAGCCAACTTATTATTAAAGAGGGACCATAATCATAGCCTTCGTAAATACAAAAGTTGGTTGATCATTTTTTCATCAGAATGGGTGTAAGCATAATATTTCTTTTTTTTACACTTTCAGCATTTTGCATATTCAGGTTGTTGCCTTTATGTATAAAATTTTATAATTATAAAATTTCACTAGCAGGTTATAATGTTCTTGACTATGTATGGTAGGGATCTATATTGCTGATATTTCAGTAATTGTGTTAACAAAAGAAGCAACAATTATAATCTATAAATTAAACACAGTAATTTAGGTACTTCTCCATAAGTTCATGTCATTATGATCTTACAATCAATGGTTTGTTATGCTTACGGTTATTGTTCATTACTTAGCCAATCTTTTCCTCAAAATAGATCCAACAGGCATATATCTTGCAAAATTAATTTTCATGTCATAATTTAATTCTCATAAATTTGAGTGACATGTAAACTGTGAACAAGCTGCTTCTAAGTTTAAAACTTATGTTGCATAAAGTTTTTTAAGACCTTCATGTTATATAATGACCAAAAGGCAAAGGTTATTGCTTACTTAATAGCCAAAGAAATATTCTTCTTTTCTTAAAATAAAAACTATATATCACTTTACCCTTCATTGTTTTTAGTAGGATCCAATCAGGGCACGGATCAACTCTTCCTGTTGCAAATACTATGATTTCTCAAGAGGCATCTATTTTGCTTCGATGGTGAGTGATATTGTGCTAATTATATTTTATCTTAATTTTCTTGTTATTTATTTTTCATGGTCTAATTTTTAATTGGACTATATGATAGGCGCTAAGATATTTTCTATTTTTCGCCAAGCACAAGGTCTTTCTCTCAAAAAATTATGTTTACGATGCCCTGCTATTTGTTTGACTTTTATTCCAACCAGTTTCCATAATAGGTGTCAAAATTTAAGGACCATTTATTTATTTTTGTAGCTCTTATGATTTATTATTATCAAAAGTATGCGATCTTTCATATCTCAAACTATACATGATTAATGGTTTTGTAACTGATTTGTATTTCTTTTAGGTGTCTCGGATAAATACTATGTATGAATTTTTCATTTCTCTATTTTTTGAAATTCTATAGTTTTGAACAAAATAATTAATCGGCTGTTTGTTTTTATTGTCAGATTGTCATGTGTACTTAATAGTGAATTTTGATATTTTGGGCGTGGTTGAAGTATTTGTTTATTGAAGTAATTACTACTTTCCTATGGCTAATATATCTTTAATGTTGGATTTCATCATAACACAGATAAAGCCATAAATATGCAATAACATTCATCGTGTTATATAATTTATGTCATGTTCACATACTTATTTTTATGATGCGGATTAGTAGAATAATTTAATAGTTGGAAAAAAATATATCATAAAAGTTGCATTTCAATTTGTATTACTTCATGTTAATTACATTGTAACCTCACTTCTTGATATCCTGACTTATACAGGTTGACATAATAGCTCGGCAACATGGAATCTAATTGTCATTGTCAAATGTGGAAAAACTAAAGATTTTCCAATCCATGCCATTTATTTCTACGGTAAACTCTTTTACATTTGGGTAAGTACAATATGTTGTTTTGTTGTTTCCATTTCATGCCTTTGGAAAAGTACCCACTTTTAGTGATATGAATTATTGCTATTATTTTTGTCCCTTAGTAGTATCTGAACAAATCATGGTAAGTTACCACAAATAAAATATTACCAAATCCGTTGTTCTACCTGCCAGATTTGTTAGAGCAAGCCTATTTTGTTAAGTCATTTTGTTTTTGTCTTAGAAATCGTCCACTGCGTGTTATTTTTATGAGTCAATCAATTTGTTTGGGATAAATTTTGAATCACTCAACATTTGCAATCAGTATGTGTGCTATTACCTTCATTTATACTGTTCATGTTACCCCGCCTTTTGTCAAGGCCAGGATATCAACAAATTGGTTAAAAAAGGATGGATATCAGGGTTGGAGATCGATTGGAAACAAGGATATGATCAATACCGTCAAAATTGGGCCAAACTCCAATCAAGGTGAGATCGATTGGGAATGATAAACTAGGCTTGGAAAGGCTACATTTCAAATTTCGGGTCAATCAGAGTTTGTATGCTCGAGTTATAGATGGATCAATATTGCTGAGAAATGGTTTTGGATCGATGCCTTCGTATCGATCATTATGATAGTTAGTTCGGATCGATAGGTTTTGTATCGATGTAATGCGCATCGATTTGGTTGGACATGGCAGAAGGAAGGCGGCATTCTTCGTACGATCAAGGCTGGGATCAAAACGAAGAGTGGAGCACTGGTTTCAGGGACTCGGATGGATATTTCGTATCGACCACTTATTGATCGATACGAAGAAGGCAGTAGACATGGATCGATACGAAGCGGGAAAGAATGCTGGACTCGGATCAATATGAAGGACACACGGACTTGGATCGATGGATACGAACAAAGGCACAGGTGATGGATATGAAAGGCAAGCATTAAGGGATCGATACGAATGGCATGGATACCGATGGATACGAATGATCTAGGAGCCATTTTCGTATCGATCGATACGAAGGAAGTGGTCAGGATGAGGCACAAAACATGGATCTGCATGTGAGACTCGGATCGATATGAGAAGCATGGATACATGGTATGGATACGAAGCTTTTGATTGATACGAAGCTACCAGCCTATTTGCAAATCTCAAACTTGGATCGATCATATCTCATAAACTACACTTGAACTTCATGAAATTTGGAGAGCAAGGACTTTGCACTGCCGTCCTTTACCATGATCGATCCCTGCCCTATTAGAGCGATTCCTGATCGATATGAAATCGATATGGATCAATCAGGGATCGATCCCAAACCGCCTTGGATCGATCTGGTGGGCCCACCTGCGCATGAGAGAAGGTATTCCAAGTTTTGGGGCGGATATTTTCGGATCTACACCTATAAATAGCGGTCCTATGGCAACTAAAAGAGGATCTTTTCTGCTCTTTACGCCGACACTCTGCTATTTTGTTCATTGATGTTCAAAGGCTTGTAATGGTAATCTCAATAAAAAGGAATAAAAAGAGTCAATTCAAAGTGGACGTAAGTCGGAGATAGTCGAACCACTATAAATCTTGTGTTCTTTCTTGCTTTCTTACATTTTAATTTTTCTATTTCTTCATTTTTATTCTCTACATTGCCTGGATCTGAGATCTGTGTTTGGATATTGAGGATTTGTGTATAAACACTGGTGCTTTCACTACTTTTGGGGTTTGTGACCAATTTTGTCGCAAACACTTTGGTGCTTTCACTGAGAGACTAGCACCTGCTATACCGGATTTGGTGTTCAGATTTGGAAGGCTAAAGGATCAGATCTAAAAGGAACCATGACAAAGCAATCAACAAGGAGACAAAGAGCGGAAAGGAGTCAGCACAAAGGGAGTCAGGAGGCTTCCTCAGGAGCAAATCAGGCCTCAGTTTTCATCACCAGAGATGAGATGGAGATTATGATGGGAGCTATGTAGGAAAAATTGTTGAAAAGGCAGGAAGAAATGATGCAGAACCTTCTCAGATAGTTTGGACAGGCAGGAACAGCTGGAGCCGCTGGAGTTCAGATCCACGGAGCTGGAACAGAAGGACTCAACAAGCAAGCAGATGGAGAAGCTCAACAGGGCACAGCCCCCAATTAGCACACAGTTACCAATTTGGATGGATCCAGACTCGGGGGCACACCACCATGTAATGATAGACCAATTCATGGAGGGATTCCAGGTGACACCACACTACAGGATGCCGACAGGAGCATAAAAGTACGCGATGAAGAGTATGTACCAGAATTCCCTCGGGGACTCGGAGGGTAACCCTTGGTGGACAACACTGGATTAGCTGAGATTATTAGGCGAACTATGCGCGGAGGTTTAGCAAACAAAGATCTGGAAGGAGTAAACATGAGTCCGTTTACCCGTGACATCATAATGGCTTGGAATCCACCAGAGTTCAAGCAACCTACTCTAGAGGTATACAATGGCAGGGCTGATCCTACTGATCATTTGATGAGGTACACGATACGCATGGAAGTGCTGGGGGCATCGGAGGAAGTTATGGCCCAGTGTTTCCCTCTAAACTTGACAGATATAGCTGCTATGTGGTTCAGGCACTTGGAAGATGGATCTATTAGGACGTGGACAGAATTGGTGGACATGTTTTTGAAGCAGTTTCGGGTTCATATCAAGAGGCCAAAAAATGCAATGACACTAACATCGGTGAAGCAGAGGATAGGGGAATCGCTCAAGACATTCTTAACTCAGTTCAATGCAGCGCTTGCTTCGGTGGATCGGCCAGATCCATCAATGGTTTTAATGGCGGCAGTATCAGGAGTCAGGGACAATTTAGATTTTAAGGTATCATTGATAGGTGATCCACCAATGGATCTCAGGGAATTCTCTCACGAGGCCGAGAGATTCCTTCGGCAAGAGGATGCAAGTTCATATATGAAACCAAAGGAAGTAAACATGATTAAGTATGGAGGACCATCCGGTGAGAGCTCGGATAAGGATAAGGATAAAGGGAAGAGGAAGTCGGATAACGATTCTGGCAGGGCAAGGAAACGCTGGGGAGAACCAAAATTCTCCACTTAGACAGGATTGAATGAAATGTTGGAGCGAATATACATGGAAACCCGGGATCGCCTTCCCTATCGAAGGCCGGTAAGGAGAGAACCATCGGAACGTAAGAGGGCATCAGGAAGGCACTGTCTCTTTCATGACCTGGACGGGCATGATCCAACAGCTGAAGGAATCTAAAGGATATAATCGAGGAGCGTGTAAGGAATGGTCAGCTGCGGAAATATGTTGGGGCTCAAAATGCGGCGGTGGAACAGGAGCAGCCACCGTCTACCTCAAATGGCGCAAGGCCCACGAATGATGGTCGATTGGTTATCGATTGACAGGGATGATATGGAATAAGTAGCAAACTCTGGGCAAACGACCAAGTCACTTACTCATGTACGGGAATGGAGATAGCCCCTAGGCATGCTCTGAGATGATGATAAACCATGACGCTCTAGTTTGTGAAATCTGCCTTTTCTTTTTTGGTTTAGACATTTGCTTTTTTCTGGTTTGGTTTCGGAGTTTGGTTTGAACTCCTGGTTTTGTTTGTTTTCTGGTTTGGACTTTGGTTTGGATGCTTGTTTTCCGGTTTAGATATTAGTTTGGATTTCTGGTATGGATTTTTGGTTTTCTGATTTACTCTGGATTTCGGATTGGATTTTGACTAGACTTTTATCTGGTTTTTGTTAAATGATCGTCGGGTATGGATTATGGCTGGCAAGGGGCAAGTCGCTTCGTCCGAACGTGGCGAGATGGCTTATTCAGGTCGTCGAGTATGGACTATGCTCAGCAAGGGTCCGGAGTGACCAGGATTCGGCTTAGGACTTAAGCCACAACATTACTTAGCGTTCGGGGACACTGAACCAGGATCACCGTTGAGCAAGGCATTGCTTGACATAGGTCGTCTAGTGTGGATTACGCTTGGCAAGAACCTGGAGAAGTTATGGATTCAAATATTGGCTATGGAATTGGCTAAGGATTTGGTTACTGGATTTGGAATCGGACATCGACTTGGAGCAGTCGTGGATTTGGATAAGGATATGGCTATGACACTTGGATAGGATGGCTTGGTAATGGATTGGATTATGGATCAGATGATATGGCTATGGATGGAACATGGACTTTGGATGTTGGACTTGAAACTATTCAAAACACGCCTTCTTATCGCAAGGCGTATTTTGGGGGGCAAATGTTACCCCACCTTTTTATCAAGGCCGGGATATCAACAAATTGGTTAAAAAAGGATGGATATCAGGATTGGAGATCGATTGGAAACAAGGCTATGATCGATACCGTCAAAATTGGGCTGAGCTCTAATCAATGTGAGATCGATTGGGAATGATAAACAAGGCTTGGAAAGGCTATATTTCAAATTTCGGGTCAATCAGAGTTCGTATGCTCGAGTTATAGATGGATCAATATTGGTGAGAAATGGTTTTGGATCGATGCCTTTGTATCGATCATTGTGATGGTTAGTTCGCACCGATAGGTTTTGTATCGATGCAATGCACATCGATATGGTTGGACATGGCAGAAGGAAGGCGGCATACTTCGTACAATCAAGGCTGGGATCGATACGAAGAGTGGAGCAGTGGTTTTAGGGACTCGAATGGATATTTCGTATCGATCACTTATTGATCGATACGAAGAAGGCAGCAGACATGGATCGATATGAAGCGGGCAAGAATGCAGGACTCGGATTGATATGAAGGACACACAGACTTGGATCAATGGATACGAACAAAGGCACGGGTGATGGATATGAAAGGCAAGCATTCAGGGATTGATACGAACGGCATGGATACCGATGTATGCGAATGATCGAGGAGCCATTTTCGTATCGATCGTGTTCGTATCGATCGATACGAAGGAAGCAGTCAGGATGAGGCACGAAACATGGATCTGCATGTGAGACTCGGATCGATATGAGAAGCATGGATACGGGGTATGGATACGAAGCTTATGATCGATATGAAGCTACCAGCCTATTTGCAAATCTCAAACTTGGATCGATCATATCTCATAAACTACACACTGGAACTTCATGAAATTTGGAGAGAAAGGACTTTGCACTATCGTCTTTCACCATGATCGATCCCAGCCCAATCGGAGCGATTCCTGATAGATAGAAATTGATATGGATCGATCGGGAATCGATCCCAAACCGCCTTGGATCGATCTGGTGGGCCCACCTGCCCATGAGAGAAGGTATTCCAGGTTTTGGGGTGGATATTTTCAGATCTACACCTATAAATAGCGGTCCTATGGCAACTAAAAGAGGATCTTTTCTGCTCTTTACGCCGACACTCTGCTATTTTGTTCATTGATGTTCAAAGGCTTGTAATTGTAATCTCAACACAAAAGGAATAAAAAGAGTCAATTCAAAGTGGACGTAGGCCGAAGATAGCCGACCACTATAAATCTTGTGTTCTTTCTTGCTTTCTTACATTCTAATTTTACTATTTCTTCATTTTTATTCTCTACATTGCCTAGATCTAAGATCTATGTTTGGATATTGATGATTTGCATATAAACACTGGTGCTTTCACTACTTCTGGGGTTCGTGACCAATTTTGATGCAAACAGTTCACAATTGTTTGAGATTACTTTGGAGTAAATAATAGATATACATTATATCTATATATTAGTCAATGCCCTTTTTTAGTTATATATAACTAACATATATTTATAAGTGCTATGTACACGGGCTATATATATACATACACACACACACACACATATATATATATATAGTAAGTTTTTCTTATACTTTTTTTCTAATGTCTATTTTGGTTCGAGGTAGTTTGAAGATTCAATATAAACTTTTATGTTACTAACTTATATGTTTAGTCACCATCTTCATTATGTATACATATTTCTCGGGATATGATGAATCTTTTGTCAACTTCTTTACTTTGAATGGTTTTTTTGTTTAAAACCATTTAATATCAATGTTATTGAATATGATACATGCATGAAATGAATAGACAAGGGAATACCTAAATGTAAATCATATAGTTGGCCTATGGCTCTTGCTAAATTTTATATTTTTGCTAAGATTTGTCATGGTTGAAGGCTAAGAATGAACGCAAGTGAAGTAGGTTTCAACAAATTGTTTTCAGACAATTTGCATTTTACGTTCATAAAAGCTTGATGATAATAAACTATAATGTAACATCATTAAATTTCTTGGTCATGCCTCATGATTATGTCAGAATTTTCATTATTCTGTCTGTATGTGTATGTAATAGAATCCTTGAAATATCTTTTTAAATATATAATGAGTTCCAACTAAGAATAATGTGAGTGTACAAGTTGATAAGTATATAAAAGCTTATGTTACTTCAATTTGACACACTGTTCATAGTTCATGTATGTTATAGAAGCCGAAGGAAAATTGTGTGATACATTTGTCTTATGTTGATCGTGTAAAGTACAAGCTTGGTTGAACCAAAAAAAATCTACAAAATAAATTTATTTATCAAACATTACATTTTCATAAAGCAAACCTTCACCATTGCGAATGACATTTATGAGGCATTCATTTTATAATAAAAATGAAACCTTTAGCAACAAAACATATTTCCTTTTGCCGATGTGATGATAATTGCATTAATTGACATGCAAAAGATGCTCCTTTTTTTCTTTCCATGTATATCTTAGATGCATCAACAAACTTCATATAAACTAATGCATATTATATAATTCATTGAACTGTAAAGAAGAAATGACCAAGGATAATAGATAAAAACTTATGAATTGAAATTAAACGTGGTGTTTATTTATCTTGATCATTCTATTAATTGAAGTCCTTATGGTCCAGTTTAAATTATACCATAGCTCAATCGTGAGGCTTGATCTTAGATTATCAGTGTTTTCGTCAAGGTGTGTAAAAGCAGTCTTCTTTCAACTGAGCACATATTATCAAGAAATTTCGAATAGATACGCCAAAATCTTAAAAGAGAGAGTTTCTCGGATGCAAAAGAGAAGCAAATAATGAGTAACAAAACTATAAAAGGAAAAAATAGTAAGAGGAATATGTTATCGCAATTGATGAAGATGAGAAGCACACTCTTCTTGATAAGAAATTAAAGGTGCATAAGTTCAAAATAAGTAAAATGGTAGTTTACTTAATTTGCTTTAATATGAATTAATTTGTTAAAACTATTCTTATTTTATTTACATGTTTTATATAGCAAGATTAAGGGTTGAAATGAGTTTTAATTGTTCTCAACTTCCATTGTTTTACATGATACATATTATCTGTACTCAGGGTTTTGTTGATCATAATTGATGCTTTAAATTCTTTTCCATTTTATTTTAGTATTTTTATTAACTCAATTGAAATCTTTTAATATTAAAGTGCATGTAGTGCACATGCGCACACATGTACAGTAGTATGGGCATTTTTGAGATAGTTTTTATAACTGAAGAATTAAATATTTTGTTCATTTTGTTTGTTTTGTTGAAAATGGTAGGGCTATAGTAAATCGTAGGTTCTGCTAAGAATGGTGGACATGGAAATTAGATCGTGACAAAAAGCATTCATAGTATTTATTTGTAATCTTTTAGGTATTTTCTATACCCTACTCAATATTTGTTCGTTAATCTTCTATGGATTGTCCACCGTCTCACGTACTACTCATCACTGACAGGCACTCACTCAATTCGACGAAGGGACTGAGGTAGGGGAGTTAACACCTATTTATCTTTTAAAAAATCAGCTCTACAATCACTTGCGTGTGATGGTTGGTCTTCAGAAATTTCTAATATATCGTTTTATCTTTTTGTGTTTTTTGTAGGGAATTAGTAGGGTGGGACTGCTACCATTATGTTGAACTTTTTTCAATGTTCAACAAATTGAACGATGTTTTATGCAAGGAGGGGTTAACTATATGGATGCTAATCTCTATGCATTATGTTCTACGAAAATTTATTCTTCCAAATTATTTCATTTTATGTATCTTTTACAAACAGCTGGAGTGCAACACTGTACATAATATGTTAATTAAACTTGATTCTTTATAGTTTTTTTTTTAAAATGGTACTTTATATACAACATATCACATGTCAACACTACTAAAAAGGCTTCGAATAGCGACCGGCGTTTGCGACGGCTAAAAAATGCGGCCGTCGCTAGCCGTCGCTATACGCAGTATACAGGTTTCTTCCCGGGAGCAGTTTTCTCATTCACTTTGCCCCAAATTAAACCCCCCCTCTCCCCCAATCCGCCGCCCCCTGTCACTGCAGCCGCCGCCCCGCCTTCCGACGCCTCCAAATCACCCAAATTCGCCTTGGTATGCTTCTAATCTCTATTTTGATTTAGGATTTGTTGTTAAATTAGGATTTGTTGTTAAATTAGGTGTTAGTAGTGTTGTTAAATTAGGTGTTAATAGTGTTGTATGTTGATTTGGTAGATTAATTAGTTTATTATCATGAATTTAAATTAGGTATTAGATTAATTAGTTTATCATGAAGTTGAATAAATGGTTAATGTAGATAATTAGTGTTGGCGATTAACATGGTTATTTGTGTTTGGTGAAAAATTAGTGTATATTAATGATTAACTTGGTTATTGATAAATTTACATGAAAGTATTTCATAGTTTATAAAATTGATAAATTACAAATTTAAGTTGTTAAGTGAATTTAAATTGACAAATTTTTATTTAATAATTAGATTTTTATTGTTTTCTAATTATCTTCATTGATAATTCTTCTATTTATCTTGTTGATTTAGCGACGGCTAGCGACGGCCATTTTAATAATTTTAGCGACGGCCATTTTAATAATTTTAGCGACGGCTAGCGACGGCCAAAATGCAAAAGGTTGTATATATTGTACAAAAATAAAGTTTATACAAAAAATTAAAAAATGAATATGAGAACATTAAAAATTCTGCAAATATCTAATTTTTTAAAAAAAAATTAGGAAATGACTTTAAAAACAACTGATATTGTACTAAAATCGATTTTGTAAAGAAATTAAGAAATGAATATAACAACAACAAATATTACGCTAAAATCTATGTCGTAAAAAAATAAAGAAATGAATATTGAACTAAAATTGTTAATTGAATGTTGAACTAAAATTTAAATATACAAATTTATTAAATAAAATTTAAATAGTTGAAACATTGTCAAAATTTGAAAAGAACAACAATATTTGATAAAATTTAAAGAAATTTTTTTATCTCTTAGATTGGCTTTGGCCCCGTCTGGCAAGTGTTGTATATGATCGTTATATGGATGTTCGTTTTGATAACGGAACGGACATTTATATTCATCTGATACAATATTTGTCGGATTTGTCCCTGTATTGGACAAGTTACAAACACAATAAAGTAATTACATATTATAAATCATTTCATTTTAAACGGTTACAAAATTTCGATAGCACTTCCTTTACGTTCCCTGTGTACACGCATTTGTGTACGATACAGGGAACAGAAGGGAAGTGCTGCCGAAATTTTGTTGAACCGTTTAATTTGAAATGATTTATAAAATGTAATTACATTATTGTGTTTGTAATGGGAAGTAGGATGACTGACCACCGAAGTGAAAACCAAAATACTAAAAAATAAAAAAATAAAGTGAAGTTTTTATTTTGAATTTTCTGCAACGGTGAACTGTTTACAATGGAGAATGGTTGAAAATTAATGATTAAATTGTCTAACATACATTTTCAAATCAGGAAAAATGTTCAATTATTTTCTCGACCGTACTTGGATGTATGAAGTCAGAACTGGAAAGAAGGGATCAATAAAGCAACATTTCTACAACGGTGTACACGAATTTATTAGATTTGCTAAATCTAATAACCGAAACAACACAGAAATTCGTTGCCCGTGTAGTAAATGCCAACATTTGAAGCATTGGAAACCAGATATAGTTGAAGTACATTTGTATCAATATGGTTTCGTGCCTGATTATTATTTCTGGGATCGTCATGGAGAACTTGTTGAACCTACACCTAATACTGAACTATTAGAGGACGGTAATATGATGACGAATCCGATAGAAAATATGGTGGATGATACAGCACGATCAATGTTTCCTACAACTGAAGCTGTCGATGAAGACAAAAATGTCGAAGAAGAACCGACTGCGGGAGCTAAAATAATATACGATTTGTTGGATTATGCTAAGAGGCCGTTGTGGGACGGATGTAAAAGCGGAACCGAACTTTTAGTAACCGCCGAATACATAACTATGAAATCAAAATTCAACCTTACGGGAGCTGCATTTACAGCAGTTGTACAAGCTGCAAAACGACACATGCCACCCAATAATCTGATGTGCGATAGTCATTATAAAGTAAAAAAATTAATGTCCGCTCTCGGTCTACCGTACGAGAAGATAGATGCATGTGTGAAAGGTTGCATGTTGTATTGGAAAGACGACGTTGAACTCAGAAAATGAAAAATATGTAACGAAAAAAGATACAAACCAAGAAAGAAGAAAGGGAAAGAAGTCGCGTACAAGAGAATGCATTATTTACCCATCACTCCCAGACTTCAAAGATTATATGCATCTTCTGCTACGGCCTGTCATATGCGATGGCATAGTGTGAGAACAGCGGAAGAAGGAACTTTGATACATCCATCCGACGGAGAAACATGGAAACATTTCGATAAGACTTATCCCGCATTTGCTGCGGAAAGCTGCAATGTCAGACTTGGTTTATGTACAGATGGATTTTCACCATTTTCACAGTTTGGTAGTAAATATTCAACTTGGCCAATTATCGTTACTCCGTATAATTTACCTCCATGGATGTGTATGAAGACACCATATATGTTTCTCACCACTGTCGTTCCTGGCCCTCATGATCCAACCCAAGGAATTGATGTTTATTTACAACCATTGATCGAAGAGTTGAAAAAACTATGGTATGAAGGAGTCGAAACTTACGATGTATCAAGGAAAAAAAATCGTATGTTCGCTTCTTTGTTATGGACTATTAATGATTTTTCTGCATACGGGATGCTTTCTGGTTGGAGTACGGCCGGTCATCTAGCATGCCCTTATTGTATGGAAGAAACACGAGCATTTTCGTTACGATATGGGAAGAAAGTTTCGTGGTTTGATTGTCATCGGTGTTTTCTTCATCCCAATCATACTTTTAGAAGAGATAAGAAAATTTTCATAGCTAACAGAGAAGAGAATTTGAAACCACCCAAGGTTTGGTCAGGCGAGGAAATATACGAAATTGTAAGGGACTATCCAAAGATACATGAAACTGGAGTCCAGACTGAAATCCCAGGAAAGTCAGACATTCATAATTGGTGCAAACAAAGTATATTTTGGGAGTTACCATATTGGAAAGATCTCTTACTTCGACATAATATTGACGTGATGCACAACGAAAAGAACATGTTTGATAATCTATTTAATACAATTTTGAATGTAAAGGGCAAAACCAAGGACGATTTGAATTCAAGGCTTGATATAGCAAACTATTGTAAGCGGCCAGAACTTCATATGAAGCCTAATGACAATAAAAAACCGAAAGCATGCTATGAGCTAGACAATAAGCAAGTAAAACTCGTGCTAAAGTGGGTGGAAGAATTAAGATTTCCCGATGGGATTTCTTCCAATCTTCGTAGATGTGTTGACTTCAAAAATAGTAAACTGAGTGGGATGAAAAGTCACGATTGTCATATCATGATGGAATATTTACTACCCATGGCTTTCAAAGAACTGTTGCCCGTAAAAGTATGGAACGTTATAACAGAGTTATGTTTGTTTTATAAACAGCTTTGTTCGACAACATTAAAGGTGGATCGTATACGTAAACTTGAAGTAGAAATACCCATACTGCTATGCAAACTGGAGAAAATACTTCCGCATGGTTTCTTTAACGTAATGGAGCATTTACCTATTCATCTTCCATCCGAAGCACTTCTTCGAGGTCCTGTGCAATATGGATGGATGTATCCGTTTGAGAGGTAAAACATGTGCAATGTTCATGTCAATTTCAAATTCAAATTTGTATATCTAAATATGTAATAAATATCTTAATAGGTACTTGAATCATTTGAAGAAGAAGATTCGACAAAAAGCCCGAGTTGAGGGTTCGATATGCAAATCGTATCTTGAAGAAGAAGCCTCATTTTTTTTCTCTCACTACTTCAAGGACGATGTGAACTTATCGTTTGTAACTGTTCCTCGAAATGAGGAAGTCGTTGAACAAAATTCTTTTCAAACAATGTTATCTGTTTTTAGACAACATGGTAGACTTGGTGGAAAATGTGTGGAAATATGGTTGGACGATAGAGACCACCATGTAGCACACACGTATGTTCTTTTAAATTGTGTCGAAGTCGCACCATTTGTCAGGTAATAATTAATTCACTTGTAATTTACTTTTACGTACATAATAATTATAACACATATTACATATATGCAGTATCTACGAATCACAGAAATCCATCTAGCGATCTCAGTAAAGAATTTGCCAAATGGTTTTTGAACTATGTTTATGAGCCAAGAAACTGTGTCATTGATGAAGGCTTAAGACATCTTGCGATTGGACCGAAAAGAAATGTGAAGACTTATCCAATATTCTTCGTCAATGGGTTTAAGTTCAACACGAAAGATTACGGGGCTGAAAAATTAACATATAACAGCGGGGTATTTGTCAAAGGCGGTGATGATCCAGATGAGCATTTAAAATATTTTTACGGCGTCTTAACACAGATTCTAGAGTTGACATATTATGTTGAACTTGTAGAAAAGGTTTTTTTTATTTAAGTGCAATTGGTTCGGTAACGTTCCTGGTTCCGGAATCAACGTGCATAAAGAGTATAAACTTATTGAAATAAGGCATACATCACACTACTATAAGTACGATCCTTTTGTATTAGCCAAGCAAGCGTTACAAGTTTATTTTGCTCCGTATCCATCTTTGAAAAGAGATAAAGCAGATTGGTCTGCTGTTTTCAAAACAAAACCAAGGTTTACGTTTGATGGAAATAATATTCTAGATGAAGCAGCATATCAAGCCGATCTTGAACCAAATACAGAAATAATAATAACTGATGATATTGATGTAGGGCCTTTGAATGATGAATCGAACGTCTTATTTGATGCATTCGAAAGTACCGAAGAAAATGAGATAGAATACGAGACTGAGTCTGAATCAGAAAACGATGAAGACTGGTCGTTCTGTGATGATCATTTAGTTAATTTTTATCCATGTTTTGTACTAGTAAATTTTTATAATTGTTCTGTGAAAGTGATTGAAACATGCTAAGTGAATTTTTATTATTGTTCTGTGATGATAATTTATTTAATTTTTATCCATGTTTTGTACTAGTAAATTTTTATAATTGTTTCTGTGAAAGTGATTGAAACATGCTATGTAGTAGTGAATTTCTATAATTGTTCTGTGATGATATTGTTTTTCTGTAGTAGATATGTCTGGCAGGAGACGAAGTATGACAGGCACGCCATCCCCATCTCCCGGTGCAGGTGGTAGTGGCACTGCACTGGACTTACGTCCGATGGCAGAAGTTGTTCCGAAAGTGCCGGGTAAGTATCAATTTTATTTAAAGTGTAAGTTTTAAAATCCACTAAACATGTATATCATAACTTTTGCAGGGGCTTTGAGGTGGAGCCATCAGATTATATTCTACAGGTTTCGAGGAAGGCTTTTCAGAACCGGATGGATGGTTGTTGGCCTCGCTG
The DNA here is from genome assembly GCA_030737815.1 of Allium fistulosum. Classification (NCBI taxonomy): domain Eukaryota; kingdom Viridiplantae; phylum Streptophyta; class Magnoliopsida; order Asparagales; family Amaryllidaceae; genus Allium; species Allium fistulosum. Next base: position 978,525,294 of record CM060902.1, read on the forward strand.
GGACGACATCCCCCCTCATGTCAATAACGCAATACAAGCCGATTTACTTGTAAGTAGTAGTTTGAATTTCAGTTGTAAATTAATATAATCTATATAACTTAAAATAATTTCAATTTACAGGCTGCAGTCCGCGTTGACCCTGACGACATGGACGTTTTCTTAAATCACTGGAATAAAAGAATGAGGAAAAATTACAGGGATACATTATCGAAGGCTAAGAATTCAGGCAAAAAGCCGAACTGGATGGGTGACGGTTTATGGACTGATCTTCTTCGGCTTTGGGACACTCCCGCAGCAAAAGTAAGTAATATATGTTTGCTTTGTTATTTAAATCTAATATAAATCTCGCAAGATATATATGTGATAATTTATCTTAATTTGTAGGAATTATCTGCGCGGAACCGGGCTAATAGGAATAAAAATCCTGCATTGCACCGTGGTGGCTCCAAATCCTTCCAGGAGCATAAGAGAGAGCTGGTAATTAAATTTATAAACTATGTTTACATTTTATTAAAATATTTTATATTCAGATTAGCAATAATAAATATATATTTTCAGGCTGCGAGATACAACCGCGAGCCCACTATGGCCGAGTTGTTCATGGTGACGCATGCCGTTGAGAGGACTGATGAAGAAGGCAATGTTTCGTACGAGTGGATGGATGACAAATCCCAATCCGTAATGGTAAACTTATTTATTGTTAATAACAATATTTTGTCTTATTTTATTTTCAAAAACTTGAAATTCAGTTTTTACCGTGTAAAACAATTGTTTGTAATCGCAGGAGAGGTACGAAGCTGAGCGGGCTCGGGTAGCACAGTCCACTGGTCGGGAAGAGCTTATGCTAGAGGAGGCGAACAATATCTGGGATGCTATTATTGACCCGCCTTCACGGACCAATGTGCGGTATAGCTATGGAAATCTGGAGGTAAATTTTGACATGTACTCATATATAAATTTACACGTGCATATGAATAGTTAAATAATTTTAATATATAAATAATTATGAACTATTTTACAGGTAATGAGATCGCAGAGTGCATACAGGAGGTCCCAGCAAGAAGAGGAGATTGCTCAGTTAAAGAAAACAGTGGATGAAATAAATGATTGGAGGAAGAGTTTTTTCGAGCAACAGCTGGATGAGCGGATTGCAGGTTATTTGCAACAGCATGGGAGGATGCCTGGAGAGGATGGCAGCGATGGCGAGGAATAGGTATGTTTGTTTTCTCATTCCTTAGTTTGGTATATACACATTTTGGTTGGTTTGGTGTATATATATTTCGGGATATTATGTACATATTTTGATGGTTTGTAGTTGTGGTTGGAAAACTATGTACACATTTTGGTTGGGAAACTATGTACATATTTTGATGACTTGTATTGGTTGACATGATATGTATTGTTGTTGGGATTGTATATGATTTTGTTTGGTTTTGTTGGATTTTATATTGTTTGAATGTATAGTGATGTTATATGATGATATATGATGGCTATAGTTGATGAATATAGTGTATATTGGCTGTGATGATGGTATTTGATGGTTGTTGTTTGAAGTGTGTATGGGCTGTGCAAGTGCACAAATTTTGCTTCAGATTAGCGATGGCTGGCGATGGCTGGCGACGGTCTGTATGTTGTAGATTAGCGACGGCTAAAGTGCAAAAATTTTGTGTCGCGTAGCGACGTCTAGTGACGCCATTTAGTCGTTGGAAAATTTCCACGTGGCACATTTGCAGTCGCGAGCCGTCGCTATTTTGGTGACGGAGCCGTCGCTAAAGCCGTCGCGATACTATTGGGCGACGAGGTAAATAACGACGGCTTTTAGCGACGGCTAGCGACGGCCTGCGATGGCCGGCGACAGCTAAAAGCCGTCGCTATCTGCTGCCGTCCTTGTAGTGCAATAAATGTTCGAATCATGCTACGCAAGTTTCGAACTTGTGACATCTCGTACCAAAGCCAAATCACTTAACCATTGAGGCAATGGTGCTTGTCTTGATTGTATGTTAATGGTTAAAATAAATAAAAAAATAAATTGAGCTTGGTTATTTTAGTATGATTAGCTTGAGTGTCCTTTTCAACTTATTTACATATATTTGTTCCAAATATGTGCAAATACATACTAATATAACTATTTACATTTAGTTATTTTATATTGTACCTTTGAACAATCATTTTGTAACTAAATTAACTGTGCATTATTTCAACAGTAATCAATTTATACCGTGAAATGGAAAAAATAAAATTTATGTGATTTAAAATGTACATTCTGAAAACTATGCATTATGGTTAAGTCTGGTTATTAAAATGTAGGCTTATAGTTTATCATTTAGATAACTGCTAATTTTTCATATAACCAGATTATAACCTACATTATTTGTCAGTGAGAATAAGATGAATGAAATGCTATGTAACTACTGGTGTTTGGATGTCACCGAGAGACAGCTTTTAGAACTGCCTAGCATGTCGCTTATAAATCTGTATCTATTTGAAGCTATAAATGGTTAAAAACAATATTAAGTAATTAATTTTCATTATACATTAGGCGATGTTGAATGCTTATATCATTTAAACCGAAGAGGTTGGAGGCATGAAGAAATAAGTTGTAGGGATTATTGTTGCCACGTACATTGCCCTTTATGGTTTTGTGAATTTTTGTAAAGGCCTACAAATCCGTACCCCTTGAATCGACCATCATTTACAACAGTTTGACTCAAATTGAACGAAAAATATGAATCTTTACGGTGAAGAAGAAAAAGGTAGAAGCAAATAAAACAACAACATAGAGTCTCACAATCGCAGCAGAACAAAATATATTATATAACAACAGATTTTAAATACAAGAACTGTGTTGTTAATATACATACCATATTCAAAGTACAATATACAACAATAAATCTGGACAGTTTAATAACTTGTCCTCACAAAGCGGAAATACAAATCTACGGAAATACGTCTTGTCATCCAGCTCGTCTCCTGAGCTCCATAGCATTCTATCCTGAATCTGTAATACTCGGTCTGACCCGAGCATTATAATAAAATAACACCCGAGTCAGTCTGGAAAACCAGCGTGAGAAAACACACTCAATTTGAATTATTAATTTTTTTATCAAAATCATTTGAAAACAAAGGTATCTCGTAAGACCACGCTACACATAAACACGACGGATTTTTACCATACAATAACCAAAATCTTTTTATCAAAGTCGTCTGATATTATAATAGTGTCTCAACCAAGTAAATAGGAAATAGCTGAAATGCTTGCATCTCACGTTCCAGCATAGTTGGGCACAATCAAAACCGTACGGCGCTTATTGGAGAATGGATTCCATACGAATGACTGGGCCACTGGAGTACCGCACATCACAGTACACCTCTAGAACAATGTACCGAGGACCATCGCCGGGATCCCCTGCTACACAAGACCGGCCTACCCCTAACTGGATAGACCAAATATGTTATCACCCAGGGTGTTCCCACCCTTACTATCGAGCGCTCCTTCTTTCATGCACAACCATATCCATAATATAAAGGTTTTTCGAGGACATCTAGAAAAGTGATAACATACCCTACTTGGGTGCGACCTACTTAGCCTTGCTGCATCTCCCATGTTTTAGTCATTCCCGGTTGATGAGACTCGAGGCTAAGCATTACCTTTCAAGAAACAATTCTTCCTAGAATGATCATCGTCCTCCAATGACAATGTTCTGATAGCATTCGTCCATTGTCCTGGGTCTGGACAAACCAAATCACCGTCTTCATTGTCTTCACGGTATTCATTCGTCACGTTCAAACCGGATCGAAGTGGTTTTTGGATAATTAAATCCGATCCCAATCTCTTCGAAACGATCAACGAGATTGGCCAATATTGATAGTCGGTTATTTAACTATCAATAAAACATCCATAAGCAGTCACTAGGCCTTATTATAAATTTTCTCAAAATTATATATTTCAAAATATCTTTAAAAGATATATCAATTCCTTCCAACATTTGAAAACAAATTTTCAAATACTTAAATCCGTAACAGGACACTTCCAAACATCTCAACACTCAGAAATATTTCCAAATTTCCATTTTTATAACACTTAGGAAATATTTCTATTTCAAATCATTTTTCCACTAAAATTATTTCCAAAATCTTCCTTCCAACTCTTAGAATATTTTTTTCTCGCTTCCAATTATAATTCATTTCTTTGAAAATATTTTCTATATTTAAAATCTTGAAGTTAGATATTTTCAAATTCTTCCCGTCCAATACTTAGGAATATTTTTTAAAGTATATTTCCTAAGATCTTTTTATCTCTAACATTTAGGAAATAGTCTATTTATTTTTCCTATTTCTTAAACCCTTTACAAATTTTATTTGTAAATCTCTTAATATTTCCAAAGTCGAATACACTTGCCTATATCTCCAAATGCCCCTTTCTAACTCCTTTTAATGAATTCAAAATCTTCCCGAAGTTATCGCATCTAGACATCGGAAATTTTCTTAAGTCTCTAACATTCCATTTATAAGATTTCTCTTATAAAACCTCATCCTTTAATAAAATCCGTCTACACATCTCGAGAGAATTTATAAATAGATTTACAATCATTTCAAACTATATATATATAACGAGTATTTTCTTTAAAGAATAGTAGTTTATTCAAAATATGCTTAAGTTATTATTTAAAATATTGAAAACACTTTTATAACATCTATAACTCATTTTGGATGAACAAATAAATTTCCAAAGCTGAATTTAAAAGTTAGAATTTATTAAATAAATACGTAACATTTGGAAAATCTTCTTACCGAAGTATTTCATTCTCAACTAGTTTAAAATTTTATAGTTTTAAATAATAAAATTTTCCTTTTAAAAATAGACTTAACTTCTTAGGATTTAAAATATATTTTTGAAACCTCAATAACCAATTCAATTTATAAACTCTTCTCGAATCACATCATATCCTTCCATTCAGATCTTCTTAACCGTTTTTCACCTTTCAAAATAATATCTACTATTTTCTCACCCTATTTCCTTATTTTAATATAAATTCACCTGTAAATTTATATTTCCAATCTATCATATGATATCAAATTCCTTTATTTATGAACATCTATTATAAATTTTATACCCCTTTGGTTTTACCTTTTTGTAAAACAATCTTATTTATTAAATCCTATTACATAAATTCATTTCTTATCAATTCCACTTATACCTCCAATCTAATTTTAATATTGATTTTAACTCATTTTCATATTTCAGAATACCATTTGCCAACTCCTTTATATAATTAAATTTTAAAGTCCCTATTTAAACCCATTCACGAATAATTACGTATAATACAAAATTAATATATATTATTCCCAATTCCTTTTCTTAAAAATAAATTCAATTTCCAATATAAATATTTTTATATCGAAAATCCCCTTTAATTCCTTAAATTTTAAAAATATATTTATGGTATTTTAAAATATTAAAATTCAGGCTAGTGCTACAATAGCATCCAATAATTTTAATCACTACAATAATCTATACTGGATTATTCTACACAATTCATATATCACTATATATGAAAAATAAACAGCATATTTGAGGAAACCAGTTGGATCCCTCCAACTTGTTTCCCTGCATCCACAGATGTTAATACAACATATAAAAATACCAATCCCACTTCGAGGGGGATATCGCGGTATATAGGGTCATCCGCTATTATGCGGGGCGCATAGGGTCTCATCCACTATAATGTGCGGGAATATCACTCCAAATACTAGTGTATATATATATATACTACTATATATATAATAAATATCCTTCAACAGATAATCAATTCAACCAAAACATCCAGAATTAATTTTAACTATTTAAAATTAATATCTAACAATCCAAAAAAAAGTGAGATTTACTCACCTTGATTTATTTTTTCCTTTTTTTTCCTTCTTCTTTTCACTAAACCAAATCCGTATCATCTGTTTCACAGCTACGAATCCAACTCGACTCTTGTTTGTAATTTTAAACCTCGCACGAAAAATTTAAGAATTATATGATTAAATTTTTTTTATATACTTACAAATTCTACTTCTATATAATTAAAATAAACTACTATATACCTTCCACTGCATCTCTGCCGAAAAATGAACTGTCGCCATCCCCTACCTTTCGATCGACTACCACCATCCAATATCTCCGCTCTTCCATGCGAAGACGATCGATCACCGCAGCCCTTCGCGTCCTCAGACTCAAACGGAGGCACGAGTTCAACTGCATTCGCCGCGACTTCACAATCGTCGGCTTCGGCACAGCTTCACTGAGGTAAGCAATATTGTTTGACTGCGGCAGCTTTGATTTTCCCGAACTCGACATGAAATTCGAACGAGTGACATGATAGTAAATTGGATTCGAGCATCTTCACCGTAGCCCGATCACGTAGCATCGCAAGATGGGAATCAGTCGTGACTTCCCCTCTCTCCTTGTCCACGTTGTCGTCGCCTTCACTCTGAAGCGCCGCCACCATCGGCCACTTCTCCACGCGTCGCCGCGTCAAATCTAATCCTCAGTCGCCATTCGCCGAATCCTAGAACTGCCTCGCCATTTTGAATCCTAATCGAGTCGAGTCTGCTCGTTTCTTTTTTTATTATTCATTACGAATGAATTCAATTTCGTGAATTCGAATTTCAAAGGAAGCAAGAGAAGTAACGCAATTTTTAAAAGGGTGGAGAAGGCGGCTCGACAATAGGATAGGAGGACGTGATTTGAACGGGTTTAATTTTGATTTTTGATAGAAAGTAGAGAGGGATGGACGCGACTTAAAGTTGGGGAAATGGCGTGTTTGAATGGAGAAGGAGCTGATTTGATTTTGATTTGATTTTCTAAATATATATATATATATATATATACATATAATTTTATTCCAATATCTCACATTACATATCTCGAAATTTTAAACCCCTATGGAGGCGTGCCGCTAGGCCTTCATAATGTTATACCCCTATTCCGAACACAATGGAAAAGGTTTCAAGCCCTAATTTGATTGTATGGAGAAGATAGCTTCTTGAACCAAATTATTATACTGAATTTCGATATTAATTTCAACGCGTTTATATCCCGTACGACCAAACGATAACTCCAAACACTATGAAATTTGAAATTCGAAATAATACACTATTACGGATCCAATAGAACTAGTTTCGTCGAATTCCGAGACTATGCCCCGGATCGCTATTTTAACACGTCGATTAATCGATGATTTCAAAATTTTCGAAATCGCTTAAAATTTCAGTTTTAAAATCTTACTAAATAATTTCTAATTCAAAAAGAATTTTTATCGACATTAGAAATCGTTTCAGTTTCATATTCAACTCCAATTCAATTATTTAAGCGATTTTTAATTATTAACTCAATAATTAAATTTATCATTTAAATCACTATATTTGGAACTGAAGTTTTATTACACTATTTTTGATCGATAAACTTCATATTGAAGCCCATTCACATTCCAAAAATCAACATTTAAAATGAATTAAATGTTCAAAATTAACGACCAAAAATCCGGGTCATTACAATTTTCAACTGTATTTTAGATAAGTAACATCAAGTACTACTAGTTTGTCTTTGGCTTGTGTTTTTGTGGTTATACCTCTGGTTTTATTTTGAATATAATTGCAACTGCTTTGAATTGCAACTAGGATTCATTTGTAACCATATGTTATCCATGTAAGAAATTAGAAAATCAAGTATTGTATAAACTTAATTTATCGTGTAATAAATAATCATGTAGTCTTCTTTTCCCTTTGAAGGATAAGCTGGGTGACAAATTCTATAAATATGCACTAATTTTCGTTTGTTGTTACATAATTAGTCTAAATGATTAAAATGTCTTCTGTTAATATAAGCATGTGGAGTATGGATCATAAATTTTGAATGTTTTTTCATGGCAATTCAAATTTAAAGAAAATAATATTAAGATTGAATCTACATATAAGTAAATAAAATTATTTAACATAATATTTATGCATATCACACCTAGGAGATTGGATTCCTATCGGATTGAAAGTATTTACATAATTGAATACTAAAAGCTATAATTACAAGGCCTCGAGCTATTACATGTTAATTTGAAACTTTACATGTTTGTTTTTAATTGATTACCGATATTAATGATGACTTTAGGCTAAGATTCAATGGGAACTGAATATCATCTTTAATATTCAATTAAGAATTCTTGAATTGATGGTAATTAATTCATTTAAATAGAATTAAAGCAAATTATTCAAGAATTAATGCACAGTATTCTCTAATTTAACTTGAAATAAAATAAAATATTAAATTCATATTGTAAATAATTCTCCAATTACATTGTATTTAGATTTAAATTAGTTGTTATCTTTAACTTAATCTGCTTCCAGTCTCTCAAGTTCATATGAAGCAAATATGAATTCATTCTCATGATATTTATTTTTATGTGTGCGCACGCACGCACACACATGTATTTGAATCATATAGACACTGAAACATTCAAGCAATTAAGTTATCATCTATTTCAATAATTTTTTATAAATATAAAAATTTATTATGTTAGAGATGTTTTTTTTAAATGCACCAATATCAAATATGATGATCTACCATATTTTGAAACTATTAGAAAACATGCTTAGTTTAAAAAAAATATAAATTTGTTAGGAAATATACATAATTTAGTTAATTTGAAATTTAACAACATTACTTTTTTAAGTTTAGTTGAACCTGATAATATAGCATACGACATGATTAAAATTTTACATTACGAAATTAGGAATAAATATGAACATCGACTATTTTCTAAATGGCTTGAACAATTGCCATGGTTGATAACTGATTTATAATAGAAATTTGTGTATAAATGGTCCATTATTTTTTTCTTTCAATATTTAGGTTCAAGTACTGTATGTACGTATATATGATATACAATAAAATGAATTTGTTCACATATTTATTCATACATGTCAACCGGATGCGTTTACACACTGTTAAAGTTTATAAGTAAACTAAATTCAGTAGTAAATATCATATCAAATGATATTTCCCATGCAACATATAAAAGAAATTAATATAAATTTCAACAAACTAATTGTGAACAGTAATACGAGTTTAAACTAATTAAGGAATTAACTATTATTAAATCTCTTTGATCGAACTTACATTTAATAAATAAAATAAGTTACATATTAATTTATTTTAGTGCTAGTTATTTAGAAAATTGACTTTTAATCAATTAATTCTTGATTAATTCCTTTTAGCAACAACATTCCAAATGCATTGTAAGTTGCACCTCCATGAGAGAACACATGATGTGAATTGTTATATAACTTTAATAAATGAGTTTTTACCGTTGAAAAGAACAAAGTAGAAACACATCATCCATTCTTTATAAATATGTTTCTTTTATTTCACACTTTAAGCAAAAGGATATATAATAAAAATTATGTATAAATCATCATTTTCAATGAACGAACAAAATATTATTAAGGTAATATTTGTTTATACTTTTATAGATAACATTATATTTTACATATTTTTGTATGCTTGAAATAAGATATCGTATATTTTGTATATAATAAATCATGTTTGTAATTGTTACTTACTTGCATAACATACAAATCAAGCTAAAATTATATTAGGTTGACATTTGGTTGCAAAAAAACAAAAAATATTATGATTATTCATATCGGTGTTGAGTTAATGCTCCTAACAAAATTAATGTACAATGTCTGAATGGGTCCCCTAAGTAAACTCAGTACCAATGTTTGAACTAGATACAATATGACGAATAAAAATGAAAGAAGGCTAATTAGTTGAAAAAAGACAAGCCGATGAATTATTAAATAAGAGTTGAATTTAAATGAAAGTTATGTTTGAATGTAGAGTTATGTATTAAGCGATGTCATTTTGTTGAAGGAGGAGAGGTTTAAAGATGTTTTCATTTAATTAGTTAATTGTTTGGACGAATTTGCAAGGAAAAAAATGAAGATTAGTAATTGGCATAATTGTTATTGTAGTTTTAACTATTTTACCGATGGAAATCAACCTAATTTAACTCTGAGTAACACATGGATTTTGGTTAGTGATTAAATGAAATTAAATTCGGGCCCTTCTGGCATTTTAGAAGTCATTATTTTACTATATACAGTTCCTGCTTTCACTTTAGGATTTATTTTTTGAAATGGTACTTAGATACAACATGTCACTAGGACAACATAACACAAATCACATGTCAATATATGTTCGAATCACGCTACGCAAGTTTTGAACTTGTGACCACTCGCACGAAAGACGAATCACTTAACCACTTGGATAATGGTGCTTGTCCACTTCAGGATATTTTTCTTCTACAAATGATTGATTATGCTTCTTTACACTGTTTGATCTAAACTTTATCATTGAAATTTTATCTTCAAGTAAATGTCATGTAAAATAATTTTTTTGTGTCCAAAAATATTTTGTTTAGTAGTTTGAATTACGCTTATTATTATATTATTTCAGTTATTATATTTGCATAAATATTTGAAGTAAAAGGGAAAATTATCTAGCTACACCAAATATTTAATCACATAATATATATTATGTATTATGTTCTATGTATTAGAAAATATAATGTTCCAAATCTACTACAATATTTTCCCTAATTTGATTATTAATGTGTAACGCCATAAAGCGTAATAACGCCAATGTTGGAATGCAATTTCTTTGAATCTAACTTTAACATTGTTTTGCTTTGATCACAATTTCTCTATTCCATGTTTAGACAACTATCGTTAAACCAAATTGTGTATATATTCAAATTTATACGTTAAATATATGATAAAATTATATATCACTTACATTTGCAAATTAATAAATAGACATGCTTAGTAAGACAATATTTACACATCTAAGAACGACTGATATTTGATGTTATCTTTTGTCGTATATAACCATTATGCTCTAAGTATTAATCATACTTTATATGCTTTAAGATTAATCAAACATATTTATTAGAAAACTTTGGTTGTTAGCCTTAAAGTAAAGGCTAATTAAAAGAATTATAATCCATAAACATCAACTTCATATAACTAAAATTTAAAAAAATGTGATATCAAATCTATATCGTGAAACCGTGTGCGTAGCACGGGTTTGCACTTGTTACAAATTAATGCATGACATATTTCTTTATATGAAAAATATTTAATTAGATTTCAAGATTATTTCATAAAAATATCATCAAGCATAATGCTATCAACCTAGAATTTGAAGTCCAGAAGTCATTATAAAAGCAAAAGCCAAATATAAGCATAGAATTTGAAAAAACAATTTGAAGTTAAAGGTTATTATGGCGAAGAAAAAAGAGAAGAGAGAAGAAATGCCTTGTACAAATGAAGATTTTAACAAAATGTTGAAATTTTTGTGCAAAATCAATGACTTGTTTTAATAATAAATCTCAAACCGTTGATCCGTTCTCGATGATTTTAAATCCTTTGAAAGCCATGTTATTAGACAACTATTTCTCTTTTAAGTGCAATGAATAATTTGGAGAGTTTGTTTACTTAAGTGCAATTGAAAAAGAAATTTCATCGCTGTCCTAAAATTGAAGATCAATTAAAATAGCATTCTATGCATTCGGCCGAAACTTCTAATTTTGGTGTTCGATTTTGATGAATCTTCTTTTATTTGAAAGATACGTTAATATAAAACAACATTTGTGTTCGTCAGTTTTTAAAATTTTAAAATATATTAGGGTCAAAGTTGGGTTAAATTTGAAATCAGGCCAGAGTATGTAATTTTAGAATATCAAAGCTTAATAGTTTTCGCCATAACTTTTAAACGAGCTATCTGTTTTAGATGATTTTATCCATTCCGAAAAGATAGTAACCTAAGCAACAATTTTTGTTGTATGTGTTTTGCAAAATTTTATCGTTTTCTATCTTAAAAATGCAAATTTCAGTGGTGGGCCTATGTTTAAAATTAAAAATATGCAATATAAATTTAGAAAATCCTTGATAACTTGAGTTTTAATCCATATTTTTGCAATTCGGAAGATGTTTTGAAAATCTAACACGCTATATCACAATCCGCTCTTTGAAACCATCATCAAATTTTGTGTTTTGACGCTTGAAATCTATGTCGAAAAATGGCTTAAGCATGGATGTTACGTTGTTTATATATAAAATGAATGCATACTTTTTTATACTACTTCTATGTGACTAATATTCAAACTTGAGTTGAGACAATAGGTACACATGAAGCATTTTTAGACTAATTTGCAACGCTAACTCGCTTTGCTCGCTATAAAAGCAAGTAGAAAATTACAAAAATTAGATACGTTTTACGCCTATATATCGAAATATATATGATATTATGTGATAACTGTGAATCCAATCTTGTTTAGATTGTGTATACTTATATATTCATATTATAATTGTTCGAAAGGCCCTCTCGTACAAAGTAGACTTTACCGAAATTTTACGAAAAATCCAAACTTAGAAATTTTTCCGTAGAAAGCAATCGTACAAAAAATATCGTTGAATTGATTTATTTAAATATTAACATACCTAAAGATAACTTATAGAAAGAGCAGCGTAGAGGATTAAGTAAGCTTAAGCCTGATTGAAGTTTGTACAATACGAAGAAAGTTACGGGAATGAATTTTATATGACCTCTTCCTCATAAGAAATTGTGTGGTCGCAATTTTTTTTAAGGGCAGAGGTCTGTAATAACCCTATCTTCTATGCTGTATAAATAAATAAATTTTATTAAAATAAAATAGTTTGAATTCAATATTTGATAATTAATATTTTGATTACAAGATTTTAGTTAATTATATTCGATTTAATATAAGATTTTGATTTAGTAATTGAATTAAATTAACAAATTCTTTTCAAATAAAATATTGGAATTTAATAAATTGTTTTAATTGAATATAAAATATATTAAAAGTGTAAATAACTATTTTATGATTAAAATAGTGAAAAATAAATAAGTGGGCATTGAATCGAATGGATTTATGTAGTTATCAAATATAACCTGTAAACTGAAATGTAAATTTATTAAAACCAGATTGAAATTTATCTACAAATAAATAAAATAATTATTTAAGAAGAAAAGAAGAATGAATTAAAACTAGGGTCCAAATCTTAGCCCAAGCCTAATAAAAAAAGAGAATAAAAACAAACAAACAAAACACCCTCCTTTTATCTTTGACCCACTCCACCCAAAACCCTGACCAGAACACTATTTTGCCTCAACCCCAATTGATTATATAGAAATCAATTCGCATCTTCATGAAAAATATACGAAGTCATGACTGGAATTAATTCACAACGACCGAAGGTTGTGTCTGGTATTGAGTGACACCGATGGTGTGGCCGCTTGGGGTCCGCGACCTGTTCGTGCATGAATAGGTATGCATCAAGACAAATGGCATTGATCGACGTGACTTGGACTTCGACCTAATCTGCTGCTGCTGTTGGTGGTGTGTGATCATTGGGGAGGCAAAGATAGTGGCAACGTGGAGCTAGGGTTTGGGTGTGAGACTGGGCATGAGGGTGCCTCGTAGGAGCTCAAGCAAACGCCTTGACGTGGAGATGCTTTAGTGCACATACTTCGAGGCAGAAGTAAAGGCAGCTAAGGATGGCTCTTGGTGGTTGCAAATGGAAGTTTCGACAAGCAACGATTTTGGTGAGTTGTTTAACTCACACCTATATCTAATTCAATTCACATGCTTTTGATTGATTATGGATTGCGAAAATATTTGGTAGTGAATGATTGAAATGCTATAAATAAAACTGCATGTTATAGTTTCTATTATTCGGTGGTTGAATTGGTTGAATTGTGCATTTTAAATATTGGATTCGGTTTGACCATCGAACATGAAATGGCTTGTATGTTGAAACCATCTAAATACACTTGATTTTATTGCTAGATTATATGATGGTTGTGCATTGGTTGTGTGATCGGAGTTCGCCAAAAAGCGACTCGGATCGTTAAAACAGCTCTCTATTCGATGAATGATATTTTCTAAAGAAATTTAACTTAGAATTTCCATTTTTTGTTGATTCATTGTTTGAATTCATTTTGAATATTGATGAATGATTTTGATGGGATTTTAGATATTTTTAAAATTTCAAATGCGATTTTATCCATCTTTGGATTTTTATTATAATTGTTTTGAAAGAAAAAAAAGAAAGAAAGATATATTTATTAAACCATATTGAATTCTTAACTCATTTTAATATTCGATTTCTAACTCAAGCTTTAAAATTGTTTTTATTAATTTATTTACAAAATCCTCTAAAATAATTATTTAAATTATACGTTTAACTCGATAATGTTTTAAAGGCAAATATAGTATGTTGTGCTTCTATAACATATTTTCTAAAAAACAAATTTAAAGGATTTTTTATTGTAGAAGTTATTTAAAAATATTTGGAAGTGTTTTCAATCTTTTTAAAATAAAGTATCCCTTCCAAAAATAATTATAAGGTTTTAAAAATATTTTTTTACATGTAAATACATTATAAAAGAAAACATCTTAAATTGAGTTATTGGAGTAAAAAATGCTTTACAATTGATTTATTTAAACTGTTTTTATGTCTTTATAAATAAATAACTCTTCTTAATAATTAATTTACGGATTTAAAAGTGATTTTTGAGAAATTATATTATTGTATATATAAATAAGTGTGTGTGTGTGTGTGTGTGTGTATAGTAGATATTTATACAAAGGTTTAAAACAAGAATTATTTTAGAGAAGTATATTTAAATTGAAAGGCATTACAAGTACTTTCAATATATTTTGAATCTTTTAGTAAAATATAAACATGTTTTATAAAACTATAACTAAAAATCCTTTTTAATGTCTTTCTATAAACACCTCTTCTATATAATGAGGAGTTTAAATAAACGATTTAGTATTACCGTTTGGATGGGACTTTCGTTAAAAATTTATCGGTTATTTATACAACTATTTGTATAGAATATTTTTAGTAGTGGAGTTTACTAACTTATAGTAAATATTCAAGTAAACCCGTGTGGCATGGGACACATGGGCGTTACTCGGGTGATTACTATTGGAAAGCATATGACACTTTTTGTTGTGACATGTGTTCAAGCTCGTATTTAGTGGAATTTACCAGCTTATAGTAAATATTCAAGTAAACCCAAGTGGTATGGGACACCCAAGCGTTACTCGTGTGATTACTATTTGGTGGTATTTGACACTTTTGAGTTGATGTGCTTTTATACCATCTTTTGAAATGACGTGCTTTCAGGCCATCTTTTGAGTTGATGTACTTTCATGCCGTTTTTGAGTTGACGTGCGTTCATGTTGTCTTTGAGTTGATGTGCTTTCTTACCGTCTTCGAGATGATGTGCTTTCATGCATCTTTTGAGTTGATGTGCTTTCATGCCATCTTTGTGTTGATGGGCTTTCATGTCATCTTTGTGTTGGTGCCTTTCTATGTTACTCTTTATTGCAACCTTTGTGATTCGGTTAAAATTGTTCAGTCACCATATTTTCTATATTTTCCAATGAAGGACATGATTTTCTTTTATAACAATGTGATTTTTGTTGATGATGATACCATTTGTTTTTTTGGGCATACTTTTGGGTTGCGACTATATCGTTGGAATTTTCTATTTTGACTTGTTTGATATTGGCATACAATTATAGCTATGACTATATTGCTTAAGATTCATATATGCTTATTTATTTCTATCTCACCCTTTTGAATTAGATATAGCCCGACCCGTTTATTATTTTTATAATACTCGGGTCAGACAGAAACATTATAGGTTTTGGGGGCTTATCGACCATGGATGTTGGGCTAGCATTGGGGATAGATATATAGTTTTTTTTAGTCCCTTATGTATATACATTTCTATGAAATTTACAAATTTACGAGTTAATGTGAATGGCGATGTATATTCTTTTGAAACTTATCTATTATTAAATGAATGTAAATACATAGTTTGAGATGAATTATATTTTCCGTAGTGATTGGCGACTCTATGTTTTATGATGTATTATATATTGCTCTGTTCTGAAATTAGCTAACATGTTTAATATTTTGTCCTGACGTCGTACACTTCATTTGTAGATATTTGAGGTAAAGAAAAACATGTCGGTGTTAGCCTAAAGAAATATTCATGGATGGTCACTCCTAAACTAGCCTTATTCTCCATATTATCAAACAATATTACTATGTGATATTCTCGGGTAGTATGGGTATAGAGATGGGGCATTACATTAGTTTGATCGATCTCTGATAAAATTATGTCTATTATAGGTTACCAAAACCAACGATCAGTACCCTGATAGACTTGGATTCGATTTTATCAAAATTCGTGTCCATTAAGGTGTGGTTTGTTACAAGTTGGACACTTGATATGTGTTTTTGAGGATACAAAGTCAGAGGATGAGATGAAGAGGAAGTTGGCCTCTAGACAGCTTTAGTGAAGAGCTATGGGATGGTGAAATGCCATTAAGATTACTACTCCTAAGCATCAGATTACTTGGGAGTAGTTCAAAGCGAGGTTTGAAGTGAAGTATATACCAGCCGCTTAGAAGTCGCTACTCTTTCGAAAGTTTGCTGACTTGAGACAGAGGGATATGTCTGAGTTGGAGTATATGGAAAAGTTTGACATGCTGTTGAAGTATGGTCTATCTTTTATCAATACTCCACACAAGAAGTTTATCATAGGCTTTAATGATTATCTTGGAGATAAACTAGTAGGGCATATCGATGAGACCTTTTAGAGGCTAGTAGAGAAGGCTCTTTGACATGAGAGTCTATATTCTATGCCCAAGTTGGTTGTTACTCCTAGAGATGAGCCGAAGCTGCAAGTTGACCAGGGAGGCAATCAAAAGTGGAACAACAACAAGAAGAAGCAGCTCTAGAAGGGTGACTAGAAAAAGGGCAAGTGGGAGCCTACTTGCTATAATTATGGAGAGAAGGCCATCTTAGTAAAGGTTGAAGAAATGAGAAGAAAGATGTTTTAATTACAACAAGCTAGGGCATATGAAGAAGGATTGCCTAGAGCCATTGAGGAATCAGTAGGTTGTGTCTGCTTATGCTTTGAATGTTATTCCAGCTTCGTCCAGTGCTCTATCGGCGAAGGAGAAGGGGAAGAGCATCATTATACCGGGTATGGTTTCTATTTCCAATACACATGTATGCGTTTTATTCGATATCGGGGCTTCACATTCCTTTATATCCAGTGATTTAGTAGATAGTTTGGGATTGAAACCCGAGATAGTTGACTAACCTTTGATTGTCACAAACCCTGTTCGAGGATCGACTAGCCTTTGCATGGTTTGTCAAGACTTACCCTTATCGAGTCATAGATGTTTGTTTGCTTGTGATTGCTTTGTTTTAGGTTTTGTGGGGTCGGTATTAATCTAGGGATGGACTGCCTGTAGAAGTACAGAGTAGTGGTGGATTGTGCGAGGCCGTTGGTGACGGTAGGATTGGATGATGGGCGTAGGTTGGAGATAGGATGCCTACCTGACGATGAGGTAATGGTTAGCTTCTTGTACTCGCTTGAGATCCCACACGATGAGTTGTCATTTGTTCCTATAGCGAGCGAGTCAACGAAGGTGATTGGTTTACCACCACATATGGAGATAGAGTTTCGAAAAGACTTGGTGAAGGATGCCAGACTAATTGTTATGCCATTGAGGCATATGGCACCAAAATAGTTGAAGGAACTAGAGGTGCAAGTGATTACCTATTGGGATAAGGGTTCATTCGATAGAGTACATCTGAGTGGGGAGCACCTGTAATGTTCACCACTAAGGCAGGTGGCTCTTTGAGATTGTGCGTAGACTACAATTAGCTAAATAAGACGACGAAGAAGAATAAGCATCCACTCATGTGTATTGATGACTTGTTCAATCAACTCCATAGTGTTAGGGTGTTCTCTCAGTTGGACCTTACGATGAGGTTTCATTAAATAAGAGTGGCGAAGAAGAGTGTGCTGATCATATTGTTACGCCGTTTGGATTCTATGAGTGGTTGATTATGTCATTCGAGATAACCAACGCACCGACATACTTTTTTGATCTTATAAACCATGTTTTTAAGGATCAACTAAACAAGTTTGTCCTTGTGTTCATGGACGATATCCTTGTTTATTCGAGGATGGAAAAAGAAGGAGCATTTGAGGATTGTGCCCGAGGTGTTGAGAAATCACCGATTGAAGGCAAAGTTTTCAAAATATCACTTCTGGAGGAGGAAAGTGCAATTTTGGGGTCACGTTGTTTCTGAATTGGGTATAGTTGTAGTTCCTGTAAAGGTGGCAGCAGTATAGGACTGGGATCAACCAAAGACCACAATAGACGTGAAAAGTTTCCTTGGATTAGCAGGATACTATAGACGTTTTATTAAGGACTTCTATAAAGTAGTAGCACCGTTAATCAACTTGAAAGAGAAGAATCGTACTTTTATTTAGGATGTAAGGTGTGAGCACACATTCATAATTCTAAATGAGAGGTTGACGAGTGCTTCAATATTAGTCATCTCGAGCGGGAATGAGCAGATGACAATACACACAGATGTCGGTAGTACTGTATTAGGTGCAGTGTTGATAAAGAGGGGAAAGATTGTTGCCTACGCTAGTCGAGACTAAAATCCCATGAGATGAAGTATCCAACTCACTATTTGGAGTTGGAGGAGATAGTATTCGCTTTGAAATCTGAAGGCATTATTTTCTTAAGGAACGGTTCAAGTTGTATACGGACCATAAGCCGTCGAACCATCTATTCTACCAAAAGGACCTTAACCTTCGTCAGCAGCAATGGTTAGAGTTCCTAGCCTCCTACAACTTTCAGATTTCCTATACGCCGGGTAAAGGAAATGCAGTAATTGATGCATTGAGTTGGAGACATGCTAGCTTGGGAGCAATGTTCCTAGAGCGGAAGCAGTTGGAGTTTATCACTGGCTACGATTTTAGACCTCGATGTGAGCTGGAGCCGGAAGTGCTGGCTAGCCTGACGATCAGACCTACCTTAATTAAGCGGATCGGCACTAGTTAGAACCGAGACACTAGACTAGTATAGATCATAGTGAAGATAGAGGAAGAAGTAGAGTTTGATGAGATTAAGCAGTATGGGTGTGGCCATGTTGGTTTGCTTCGTAAGGATAGGAGATTATTTATTCCTGAAATCGATGGGATGAGGGATAAGGTACTACATGAGTGCCATCATTCAAGATTGACTATACATCCCGACAGTAATAAAATATACCATGATATGAGGAAAACATTTTATTGGGAAGGGATGAAGAAGGTCGTTGGGGCATTCATCTCGAGGTGCATGAATATCAAGTTGGTAAAGGTAGAGTAGAAGAAGCCGAGTGGTTTGTTACAATCTTTGGAGATTCCCGAGTGGAAATGGGAACAATCTTTGATGGACTTTATTAATGGATTTCCAAGGACTAGAGGAGGGTACGGTAGCATCAAGGTTATAGTTAATAGATTGACGAAGAGTGCTAGATTGGCATCTAAATTGGTCGAGTTATATGTGAAGTGGGTTGTGCGAGTCCACGATGTGCCAAAGAGCATTGTAAGCAACCAACACCCTTTGTTCACTAGCAGGTTTTGGAAGGGCTTACAAGGGACGTTGGGGATGGAGCTGCATATTAATACATATTACCCACAAACTGATGAGCAGACCAAGCGAGTGAATCGTATCTTGGAAGATCTCTTATGAGCTTGCAACCTTGATTTCGATGGCTCATGGGACGATCGTTTGCACTTATTAGAGTTCACATACAATAGTTATCAGTCCAGCATCGGTATGACACTATTTGAGGCATTATATGGCCGACCGTGCAACGTTCTTTCATGTTGGTGGGAAGCAGGAGAGAAACTATTACTTGGGCTAGATATGATTAGAGAGACTTCAGTAAAGATCGAGATCATTCAACAATAAATAAAAGCTACTCCGGATAGGCAGAAGTGCTACGTTGATAGGGAAGACGTCATTTAGAGTTCTCCATCGACGTTATGGTATAGGTCAAGATCTCATAGCTGAAGAATGTTGTTTGATTCAGTACTAAGGGGAAGTTTGCTCCAAGATTCATTGGTCCTTTTTCGATACTTGAGAGGATCATGAATCGAGCATATAGAGTCGACTTACCTAAGAAGATGGCGGGCGTGCACAATGTGTTCCATGTATCTCACTTGTGAAAATTTGTGCATAACTTAGGCGTAATTGTTCAACCAGATCGGCTTGATGATATCAAGATTGAATTAGAAGCATTGAGACCTTGTAGGCCTATTCGTATCGTTGGACGTAATGCGAAACAGCTTAGGAGAAAGACGGTGAAGCTGGTGAAGCTTCAGTGGAGTGAGAGTGAGGATGATTGACTAGGGAGACCAAGAAGAGCATTAGGACCGCCTATCAGAAGCTCTTTACTTGGCGAGACTTCTGTGTATTGCATTTACTTTCACTTTCGATATCATATATGGTATTTTAGTATCCTACATGCTATGGTAGGCTTAGATATCATTACCTGCTTCTGTGTGCATGTTTGACGTTTGGTATGTTTGCTCATGAATGTTAAGCAAGCTGGGTAGCTATGTTGATTTTACCTTGTTTGTATTGGTGATTTCGGGGGCGAAATTCCTAAAGGGGGAGAGTGTAACGACCCATATTTTGCGAATCGGAGGATCGCAAAATATTATTTTTAAATTCACTAGGTCGTGTGATTCTTTAACTTAGGAAATGCCAACTAGTGACTTTTCCTATATTTAAAAATTTTCCAAGCGATTTTATACCCATGGAAACTTGTAAAAGCTATAATTTCTGATAGAAACCGAATTAGCATCCGACACCACTTCCATTGAAAAGATATGGTGGCTTCTCTTTCCTTAGAGTAGTCATTGTAGCAATTTGACTTTCTGACTAGGAGATATGGCTATTTGAAGATTCACAGTTTTTGGAACAGCTTAGTGGAAAAGTAGTGACTTTGGGAGGCAAGCCTACTAACCCATTTCAGGTTTAGAGGCTATGATAGGCTGAACTATCATCTCCAAATTACTTTTACCACTTCTCAAATCAATCTAAACATCTGTTAACCCATTCTACATCCAAAACCTTCCATTTTCTTCTCCAAATCAAGTCCAAATCATAGATTAAGAATAGATTAACAAGGAGATTCATTAGAGAACTGTAAATCTACATTTTTGGCAAAGAAAAATCACATTTTTTCTGTCTGTTCATGGATTTGCCTCGATTTGTGTGCAAAGCTTGGATTTTGGAGGTTTTGGTTAGTGATTTGTATCCCTCATCTTACTATATATGTATCTATAGGTTTTAAGAAGTTTTGGATCCATTTTTAAAGTCAAATTAAGTTTTAATGACGTTTTAAAATCCAACCTTTAGTAAACACATAAATAAATGGATTTTTTGGTGCCTTGGGCATGTTATTTGGATATATGAATGCCTTGATGGATGTTAGGCTATGTTGTATACACTTTGTATGATAATTGCTATGATTGATTGCATGATTTACATGTTTGAATATTGTTGGTGCATGTATGGTGTTCGTTTGTATGCTTATATGGTTGAAAATGATTACTAAAGTGAACAAGAAGTAAGAACCGTGAGATCCGGACTTCGACGGGCTCTAGAGCATTTAGATTCATATCGTTGCATAACCGATGCATGAGGATCGAAGTGTTGGGTGTAGCGATAGAATCGGCGTGAAGTTGATGTGCTGAAAGGGCTACAGGTTTTTCGTTCGATGGAGCTTAGTCCAGTTGGGATAGTTCGGTTGGGCAGTCCGGTATGAGAAGGCTCAATGGTTGGCTTTGTTCGGCAGTAGAAGACCGGATAGGAAATCCTATCTAGTAGCTTCTTGGCTCGACAATGGAGGACCGGATAGGATACCCTATCCAGTAGCACTTGGTCCAACAGTGGAAAACCAGACAGTAAATTATGTCCGGTAGTAGTTCGGTTCGGTGACGAAGGGAATCGGATAAGAAATCTTGTCCAGTAGTTACTTCTGTCCAATGATCGAACATGAACTGTTCATCAAGCATTTGGTTCGGCTAAGGAAGAAAGACTAAATGGAGCATAGAGTGCAGTTTTGGAGGTGTTGGCTTCAAGCTTGGCATGGAGAGGCTTCGAGGCAAGACTTGGGGTTGCTTGGTGGTCTTGGGAGTTGGCTCGGGGTAAGGATGGAGGACCCTAGGATGACTTTATATGACTTTTGGATGGCAACCAATGAAGTGCGACGACTTTGACGACTTGATGTGGTGAGTGACTATAACATGTGGTGTTGGACTTAAAGGATGAGTTATGTATGATAGCTCGTAGAGTAGAATATGAGGTTGTGGTGCCCGTGAGTGGGACAGGGTAGTCTGCGTGTACCCAGGGTAGTATGCATGTACCCATATGTTTGGATGTTTGCGTGTGTCCAGTCCTTAGCCATCTACATGGGCATGAGTTGAGCATCTGTGAGTTAGTTCTACTATCGATACATATGCTAAGGGATTTATGGATGATTATGTGGCTGTGATGTTCATTATTAGGACAGGTAGTCTGCGTGTACCCATATGTTGGATGTTTGCGCGTGTCCGGTCCTTTTCCATCTGCATGGGGTATGAGTTAAGCATCTATGGGAGTTATCGTATATCTGAAGCACTTGAGTGAGAAATGCAAGGCTATGTGATTAATGTTATGTTTTTTGTGTGCTTTATATATAGTGTGATACCCTTATACCCCATATTTTCGACTTAGGATAGTAATTCGGCGTATATTGTGTTTATGTGCTAACTCTTTGGATGTAAGGACAGGCCAGGTATCGTTTTTCATACCCTATGCCCATATTTACTATATAAAATTTTATAGTTTTGAGATAATGTATCGCTCGCACCAAACTGTTATTTGACTCAAGGTTTTGTGCTTTGCTTTTTATTATGGCGGGTACTCTTAAATGAGTAGATTAGGGATAACAGATCTAGATAGCGCATGGAGTTGTACGGAGTATGAGTAGGAGGTTACATTTCCATAAATCTATATTTGGAACTTACTATCGCTTATATTCTGCTATGCAGTGCTATGGAGCTAAACCGGTACTTGTATTATCTCAGGGACAGTTATAGAGTTTATTTTGAAAATTTAGGATGTATAAACTCTATTATTTTGGTTTTTGTATAATCTGTGACATGTTGCATTCTGATGTTCTTGTTTATGGTTCATTTGATTATATCTTTGTCTCGCCTATTTATACATCTATGTTATTATATTATATTTTGTCTGTGCACTATGAGATATTCTATAAGTTCTTTGCTTGGATTTTTTGTTACTTTACGCCCTTGGATATCGTCTTGCATCGGCCGGGTACTTCCATAGCGCATTATATAGGTATTGGGTACCAAAGTTGTAGGGCGATCGTCACAAATGCCAGTATATTTACATATGGTGTTGCATACATTTGGTACATGGCATAAGCACTTACATTTTAAGAGGTCGACTAGATTTAGAGGCCGCCTAATTCTTAAATTAGTACAGGTTCATATGCATTCCATGCCTATATGTACATATTGCATAATAATTTAAACTAAGGACAATGGTTACCAGTGGTTGATAGCTAAGTAGATGGTTGTAAGTACTAATTTCTGAACGTATGAGTTGCATTTTTCTATCCTTGTAGATTTCAGGGACAAAATCATTTTAGAGGGGGAGAATGTAACTGTTATCCAACCTTTTGGTCAAAGCTGGAATATCAACGAAGTTGGAAAGGAAGGATGGATATCAAGATTGGAGTTCACTTGGAAACAAGGCTGCAATGGATATCGTCAAAATTTGGCCGAGCTCCGATTAGGACGGAATCGGTTGGAGATGATGATGAGGAATAAGAGAGGCTACGTTTCAAGTTTCAGGTCAATCGGAGTTCGTATGAAGGAGATATGGATGGATTACTGTGTGCAGGGAATGGTTCACCTCGATGAAGTTCGCATCAGTTAGAAAAGGTATTCGTGTCGATACTGTTCATGTCGATCGAATAAGGTCATGGCAGCACACTTCGAATCCATGTCGCTCGCATCGATGGTGTAAACTCGACTCAGTAGTGTTCAAATCGATCAAAGGCAGAGCATAGTTGTGTTTCGTTCGATTTGATGCGTTTCGTATCGATCCGGATGGACTCAGGTTACAGGCTTCGTATCGATAAAGTTCGTATCGATCATTGTTAGAATCGATATGAAGGACTCACATACAGGTCGATTCGAGGAAGATCGAAGGCATTAACAGATGGATGGATACGTATGAACACGAAGGACTCAGGGACAACGCTCGTATCGGTTGTCTTCGAATCCATCGATACGAAGGAAATAAACGGCACGAATGGATGGATTCGAACTAGACACAAAGAATGGATACGAATGAAGCTTTGCTCAAATCCAGGAATGAACGATGACTTCGAATCCATCAAGTAAAAACAGCAAGATTCAAGGAGCGACTCGGTCAAACCGGAGTGAAAGGCGGATCAAGCCCTGAAGATAAGGCCACGTCACCAAGCGCGCACATATCTCGATCGAGTCGAAGGAGATGGATACGAAGCAATGGATTCGAACAGATGGATTCGAAGACGACAGCCAATGAAATACTCAGATTCGAATCGATCATAACCAAAGATCCACCGATCCAAATGCGATGAAATTTTCACAGTAGCTTAAGCACATGTTGAAGAATGTTCACACCAAATTTCAGCTCGATTGGACAATTTCTTGATCGATTCGAACGTAGCTTCGAATCGATCCCAAAGTGGGCCCGGATTTCCAGAAAGCGGGCATGTGGGCCCCCTCACGTGCCAAAACTGGTCTCCCCTCAATTTAGGCGAAATATCAGCCTCCTACACCTATAAATAGAGCCCCTGGTCATTTAGAAAAATGGTCGGACAATTTTGAGAACTAAAGAGCGCCCAGACTCTACCAGATTTACTCCAGATCACCATTGCTGCCTTAGATTCAAACTTAGCTCGGAAAATCAGTTGTAATACAACACACGAAATTGTAATCTTCAAGCATCGAGCAATAAAATCATAAAAACCTTGAAGTGGACGTAGGCCGGAGATAGCCGAACCACTATAAATTGTGTGTCTCTGTTCATTATTTCTGGATTGTTGTTTGTTGCTTACTTAGATCTGATATTTGTGTTTGAATATTGTTGATTTGTATTCATACACTGGTGCTTTCTCAACATTCGGGGTTTGTGACCATTTTTGGCGCAAACACTTTGGTGTTTTCACTGAGAAGAATTAGCACCCGCTACACCAATTCAAAGTCTAGCCTTGAAAGTTTGAAGGATTCGGATTGACGCTACAATGACTCGACAAACAAGACAAAGAGCTAAGAGAAGCCAACAAGGAGGAAGTCAAGAGGCATCCTCCGGAGCTGGAGAAGGACGAGCTTCGATTTGCATTACCAGAGACGAAATGGAAGCTATGGCAAATTCATTACATGAAAGGTTGCTGAAGAGTCAACAGGATATGATGCAGACTTTCTTCGAGCAGATGAGAGCTGCAGGAACACAGAACATTGGACCAACTACAGCGACTGCAAATGTGGAACAAGGAACTAGGGTTGCGGAACCCAATGTAGGACAGAATACAGAATCAGAAGGCAATCAACAAGGGCTTGGGGGCAGGCCCGCAGGATCCAACGCAGAAGGACCTTTGGAAGGAGTTCAGCAGGCTAGAGCCAACGTTGCGGCTAATGAGCCACATGAAGAATATGTGCCGGAGTTCCCTCGGGAGCATGGGGGGCAGCCCCTAACAGGCAACGCTGGATTAATGGAAATCATTAGGAAGACTATGCGTGGAGGTTCAACCAATAGAGACTTGGAAGGAGTGAACAGGAGTCCGTTCGCTCGGGAAATCAGGATAGCTCAGAATCCACCTAAGTTCAAGTTACCTAGCGTGGAAGTATATAATGGAAAGGCTGACCCGACTGATCACTTGATGAGATACACTAGACACATGGAAGTGCTGGGGGCATCGGAGGAAGTGATGGCCAGATGTTTCCCTTTATACTTAACAGACCTAGCGGCAATGTGGTTTAGGCAGCTGGAAGAAGGATCTATCAGGACTTGGAGGGAATTGGTGGATAGGTTTTTGGGACAGTTTCGGGTTCATATCAAAAGACCTAAGAACGTGATGACGTTAACATCGGTAAAGCAAAGAACAGATGAATCGCTTAGAGCATTTTTAACTCGATTTAATGCGGCGGTTGCTTCGGTGGATCGGCCGGATCCATAGATGGTTTTGATGGCAGCAGTATCGGGAGTCAGAGAGGATTCAGATTTTAAGGTATCTTTAGTACGAGACCCGCCACTGGATCTCGGGGAATTCTTCCATGAAGCTGAAAGGTTCCTTCGGCAAGAAGACGCATGTATGGATTTAAAGCTAAAGGAGGTGAATGTGACCGGGGGTGGAGGACCATCCAACGGAAGCTCGGATAAAGATAAAGGAAAAAGGAAGCTGGACGAAAACTCTGAAAAAGCTAGGAAGCGATGGAATGATCCAAGGTTTTCCACATACACAGAATTAAACGAGACACTAGAGCGGATATACATGGAAACTCGGAATCGCCTTCCTTACCGGAGGCCGGCTAGGAAAGAACCATCCGAGCGGGAGAGGGCATCAGGAAAGCATTGTCTCTTCCACGATTTGGACGGGCATGATACCAACAGCTGCAGGCACCTAAAGGACATAATTGAGGAGCATGTGAGGAATGGACAGTTGAGGCAGTATGTTGGGGCTCGGAATGCAGCGGTGGAGCAGGAGCAACCACCGCCTACCTCAAACCATGAGGATATGAGGCATAGGAATAATGGTCGATTGGTCATCAATTGATCAGGATAATATGAAATAAGTAACAAACCATTGGCGAGCAACCGAGTCATTTACACATGTATGGGGACGGAGATAGCCCCTAGGCATGCTCTGAGTGATGATAAACCGCAAAGCCATGGTTTGCGAAATATGTCTTTTGTTTTTGGATTGGACACTTAGTTTTCTGGTTTGGTTTTTGGAGTTTGGATTGAACTCCTGATTTTGCTCGTTTCTCTGGTTTTGGCATTCATTCGGATGATTGTTCTCCGTTTTGGATGATGATTTTGATTTTTGGTATGAATTTCTGGTTTTCCAATTTGATTCGGATTTTGGATTGGATTTTGATTGGATTCTTTTTGGTTTTCGATAAACGATCGTCAGGTGTGGATTACGCTTGGCAAGGGGTGAGTCTTTTTTGCCCGAACGTGGTAGATTGGCTCATTCAGGTCGTCGGGTATGGACTATGCTCGGCAAGGGTCCGGAGTGACCAGGATTCAGCCTAGGACTTAGGCCCCCTATTATTGATTATTGTCTCAGGTCATTGAGTATGGACTATGCTCAACAAGGGTCCGGAGCGACCAGGATTCGGCTTAGGACTTAAGCCATTGCATTACTTACGTCCAGGGACAATGGACCACGGTCGTCAGGTGTGGATTGCGCTTGGCAAGAACCCGGAGAGGTTAGCTCAACGTCCAGGGACACTGGACCATGGTCGTCAGGTGTGGATTGCGCTTGGCAAGGGCCCAGAGATGTTAGCTCAACGTCCAGGGACACTGGACCACGGTCGTCAGCTGTGGATTGCGCTTGGTAAGAGCCCGGAGAGGTTAGCTCAACGTCCAGGGACACTGGACCACGGTCGTCAGGTGTGGATTGCGCTTGGCAAGAACCCGGAGAGGTTAGCTCAACGTCCAAGGACACTGGACCACGGTCGTTAGGTGTGGATTGCGCTTGGCAAGATCCCAGAGAGGTTGTGGATTTGGATATTGACCCGGAGAGGTCTTGGATTCGGTTGTTGATAAGGATGGACTAATAACTCAGTCTTCGAGTTCGGATGGACATGGAATTGGCTATGGACTTCGGATATCGGATTCAGAATTATACAAAACACGCCTTATTATCATAATGCATGTTTTGGGGGCCAAATGTTATCCCACCTTTTGGTCAAAGCTGGAATATCAACGAAGTTGGCAAGGAAGGATGGATATCAGGATTGGAGTTCACTTGGAAACAAGGCTGCAATGGATATCGTCAAAATTTGGCCGAGCTCCGATCAGGACGGAATCGGTTGGAGATGATGATGAGGAATAAGAGAGGCTACGTTTCAAGTTTCAGGTCAATCGGAGTTCGTATGAAGGAGATATGGATGGATTACTGTGTGTAGGGAATGGTTCACCTCGATGAAGTTCGCATCAGTTAGAAAAGGTATTCGTGTCGATACTGTTCGTGTCGATCGAATAAGGTCATGGCAGCACACTTCGAATCCATGTCGCTCGCATCGATGGTGTAAACTCGACTCAGTAGTGTTCAAATCGATCAAAGGCAGAGCATAGTTGTGGTTCGTTCGATTCGATGCGTTTCATATCGATCCGGATGGACTCAGGTTACAGGCTTCGTATCGATATAGTTCGTATCGATCATTGTTAGAATCGATACGAAGGACTCACATACAGGTCGATTCGAGGAAGATCGAAGGCATTAACAGATGGATGGATACGTATGAACACGAAGGACTCAAGGACAACGCTCGTATCGGTTGTCTTCGAATCCATCGATATGAAGGAAATAAACGGCACGAATGGATGGATTCGAACTAGACACAAAGAATGGATACGAATGAAGCTTTGCTCAAATCCAGGAATGAACGATGACTTCGAATCCATCAAGTAAAAACAACAAGATTCAAGGAGCGACTCGGTCAAACCGGAGTGAAAGGCGGATCAAGCCCTGAAGATAAGGCCACGTCACCAAGCTCGCACATATCTCGATCGAGTCGAAGGAGATGGATTCGAACAGATGGATTCGAAGACGACAGCCAATGAAATACTCAGATTCGAATCGATCATAACCAAAGATCCACCGATCCAAATGCGATGAAATTTTCACAGTAGCTTAAGCACATGTTGAAGAATGTTCACACCAAATTTCAGCTCGATTGGACAATTTCTTGATCGATTCGAACGTAGCTTCGAATCGATCCCAAAGTGGGCCCGGATTTCCAGAAAGCGGGCATGTGGGCCCCCTCACGTGCCAGAACTGGTCTCCCCTCAATTTAGGCGAAATATCAGCCTCCTACACCTATAAATAGAGCCCCTGGTCATTCAGAAAAATGGTCGGACAATTTTGAGAACTAAAGAGCGCCCAGACTCTACCAGATTTACTCCAGATCACCATTGCTGCCTTAGATTCAGACTTAGCTCGGAAAATCAGTTGTAATACAACACACGAAATTGTAATCTTCAAGCATCGAGCAATAAAATCATAAAAACCTTGAAGTGGACGTAGGCCGGAGATAGCCGAACCACTATAAATTGTGTCTCTGTTCATTATTTCTGGATTGTTGTTTGTTGCTTACTTAGATCTGATATTTGTGTTTGAATATTGCTGATTTGTATTCATACACTGGTGCTTTCACAACATTCGGGGTTTGTGACCATTTTTGGCGCAAACAGTAACCCCCCGAAAAAATTAATCGGAAATTTAATTAAAAAAATTAAATTAAATATAACAATGTTAAAAATGATTTTTTCACAAATATCTGAATTTGGCTATGAAACTTACACCATTGCAGTTATACTGATTTTCTAGATAATTTTCATATATAAAGTTTTATAATCAAAGCTTGTATGAAAAAGTTATTAACGTTCGAAAATTCAGATCGAAAGTAATTTAATAAATAAATAAGGAAATAAACTAAAACTGCAGAGTACCACCGATCGACAGCCCAGTATGGATAAGTCGACCCCTAGCGGTCGACTGACCGAGCATATTAGATGTGGTTTGGCTTGGCCGAACGACCCAGATTTTATAAAGTTTAATCTCACGGGCGATGTTGTTTCATACCACTACAAATAAAACCCTAACCTAATACTGAAAACCCTAATCAAATTCAGAGCGTACCAAAACTCTATCTCTCCCAAAACTAAACTCTTTGTTCTCCCCAAATCATTTTTCTTCAAAAATAAAAGGTTTGCAAATTAAATTCAGAAGATTAAAGAAGGAGGAATCAAATTAAATCAAATGTAATGAAGAGATCGACGAACCAAGTGGGGGCGATTCCAGGAGGATAAAAAAGGGAATAGCTTACCAGAGGTCAGTGAGTTCGTTATTAATATGATGATTTATATGTAATTAAGTTTGTTTATACCCTATTTAATCTAGAATTGCTTTAATTTAATTAGAGACGCTGTTTATCTAATAACCGTAACAAATTGGGGGATTCAATAGTAATTTAACCCATATGAATATCATCACCGTCTAATCTAAATTTAGTTAAAGTTGATTTAGATTGAACACACTCTTTTTGTTAAATTGAATATAGATTGATATCTCAATACCCTGTTGATTCCTAACTTAAGTTAATCTAAATTGATGACAAATACACTTATGTAATTGTGAAATGACTAGAAACTGAAATTGAGAACATCGGGAATTGCACATTAATAGAGTTGGGTTCACTGTAAAATAAAATCAATTAATAGGGAATAATTAACAGAGAATAAAGAAAAATAAAAATTCACGATAATTAACTTTGACCGATCGATAGGCTTATTAGAACCGGTCGACTGCTCTAGTGGCCAAGGTCAACCGATTAACGATGTACAGTCACAAATTGAACCTTGGCCTAACCATTAGGTTATAGATTTGTATATATTATATATATATATGTGTGTGTGTGTGTTAGTATATTGGTAGGGAAATTAGTTCCTTAAGTTTACGACTCTTGGATATTACGGGAATGGATAGATGTGTATGTTGGCAACTAGGTTTAGACACTATTTATTCGGCCTAGTCGATATTCGACAGGGATGATTTGATCGCAAATTGCACTCATATGAGGTTCCATGGTGCATGTGCAACTTTGATAAGGCTACCTGAAGAAGTGTGTGGTACGACACTAATGTGAGGTTCCTCGGTACATATGAAAATCAGGATGTGATACTATTGTTGGATGTCCGACGCTATGCAATAAGTAGTGTTATGTTGCCATTGAGAGTAGACAAGGATACATCGGATCCTAAGACATCTTTGGCCTAAGTTGGCATTGCATGATCCTCCTCAATGCATAAATATGATACGTGTAGTCGTAATTTGGGAATGTAGTCCTAAAGTTGAACTGTAGGCAATCCTATGTTAGGATTAGTCCAGTGGTTATTAGTCCGATCTATCGTTGATTTTGGGGTTCGATTAGTTGCTCGACCCTGAGTGTAAATGTTCATAAGATGTTGGGTCTGTGTGTATTTAGAGCTATAATTCCTTTAGTTAATGAAATCATTCTTAGTAGATAGTTCACAAAACCAAGTAGGACACCTTAGGTCACATAGATTATAAATGAAGTCGATTGCATGTGATCACCATATGTTAATGATGTAACTCATTCACGAGACTTTTATTTAACCCACTACTTTCATTTTCCCCCCACCATAGGAAGATAGGGTAGCAAATAATTTGGCCTAGACATAATGTGTGAAGAAAGGATTAAAATGCTGGAGTTCCACTATTCTTCATTATTCTTCGTGTAGCTATTACTTGTATTAAATGTCTATCAGAGTTTATATTATACTTCGAAAACATTGTATATGAACTAAGTATTTTTTGAGACTGCTTTTCTAAAATGCCTATTTTCGGTACTTATATTTTAATCCCTTCCATTATTAGATCTAAAAGTATAGAACGTCTTAGATTTTACTATTATAATCTTAGTCTCTGTAATGTTTTAAAAACCCCATAGCTAATATCTCTTGGAACAATGCTAGTCTGAAAGTTACCCTGGGGTTTGGATTGGTATGTGTGGAGGTGCGGGTTGTCACATTAAGTCTAAGGGAGAGGTCAGCGTTAATATTTCAAATGATGCTAGTAGGGTATTATCAACCTTGAGGTTGATTCCAAGAGTGCAGAGAAAGTTAGCATTCGTCAAACGACTTATACTGGAATCCATAGAGAGATTCGTGAACTATTCGAGATACTGGAATCCATTGAGAGATTCGAGATCTATTCGAGTGATGAAAACCCGTGTGTTGAGATGTTGAACGTGACTTTACCATTGGTAATGAAAAAAGACAGAATAGGATACATAGCGAGTAGGTTTAGCTAACTCAAAAGGGTATATCAACTCTATATCTGGAGATGCTTATCGATGTTGCTAGTAGGAGTTGATGATATTCTTCATATCCAGTTTTGTTTACCTTATGGTATACTTTATCTAGAGAAATATGATGCAAGGTAGTTTCTGATTATTTTCATGGAGGGCAGCCTCGATGTATCAAAGAGACCTCCACGGAAATCCATATGTGAACATATCATAGCAGTTTTTGTTGTACTTCTAATATTGTTGTGTTGTGAGATGCAAGCAGCACAGTTATTTTCTGTTTTATATTCTATGCCCTAGACATTATCTATTATATCTTCATATGTACTTATTAAATGGTTTGGTGTTTTTTAGGGGAAAACCATTATGGTGATTCGAACGGTCTTAAAAGTTACTATTATATGTTGTAAACATATTTCTTGAGTCTCACACTAGACTTATGTCTGACTCATGGTTTTTTTATCTTTCCTTTAATTCCATGGGTGCTCTTTCAAGTTTGAAAAGGGCAGGTTTTTATTGATATTCTTTGTAGCATCAGGAGACAAGCCAGATGTTTTTATTCACCTAAAGTTGTATCTTATTTCCTCTATACTACTATTATGTACATATCAACAATTGTGAGGATATGTTGTTATAACTGTCCAGGCTGATGATAGTGCTTAGGATTGTAACACTGAAATGCTACTTATCTTAGACTGACAGTTTGTACTATCTTTTTGATATTATATGTTATCGTTCCATTCTGAGATTCAGATGTTTTGTTCTCTTCTTTCTTGTTTATTTTCTTTCTCTTTTTAATTTACCTTAATAATTTGTTCCGGTACTTGAGTGCTCGGCACATGAATACCGTGA
Organism: Allium fistulosum; assembly: GCA_030737815.1. NCBI lineage: Eukaryota > Viridiplantae > Streptophyta > Magnoliopsida > Asparagales > Amaryllidaceae > Allium > Allium fistulosum. Next base: position 978,558,283 of record CM060902.1, read on the forward strand.
ATGTACCGGTGTTGACATTTAGGGGTCAATAAGGTGAGTTGTTACAAATCCTATACCAATAATTAAACAACCAAACTTAAATGATTTTAACATGAATACATCTTTAACAATTATAAGTTTGTTGTTTACTTATAGTTTTTAGAAATATTTTAGTACCTATAGTCTATCTTATAGACATGTGTTTCCTCTACATTTTGATTGAAATTCAAACTATTTGATTTCCCTGTCAAAATACTTGCCTAACTCCGATGCTTATTGAATAACAATTTCATATTATTTCTTGGACCATATCCAATACTCAAAGACATAGTTATCCCTCCCACTGATTTCTAGACATTTTGCTCGTTATGTGCAAACAATCTATTCAAAATCATTATTTAGAATTTCTATTTCGACAATATGTACTAAAACTCAAAGTCATACCATAAATTTTGTGTGTAAAATCCGAATTAACTAAATCATGTTGAATGAAGAATCTATTATGTTAGTTTCAATAATTGAAATTTATGATGTTATTCTTATCACTGTGGCTTATATCAAACTACATTGATCTTCTTCTTGAATGTACTTTTGCAGTTGATGGATTATATCCTTTTGGGTTCTGATATCGAATCATATTTCGAGAATGTTTGGAATCCATTCCAGATTGGTGCATCATGCCTTAGGGTAGAATCAATACTCTTATTGGCTTATTTAAAACTGAGGAAGTTAGTTTCTCAATATGAAATAAATTCATGATTTCTCTTTAATATGCGAGATTATTAGACATTCTAATGTGTCATGTCTATTTGGTTCGCTTAATTTCATTCCATCCTTCATTATCATTTTTTTTTCTTTGGATCATGTCTGTAACAACCCGCATATTTTACGATTGTATATTTAAATGTTTTATTTAAATATAGCATTGTTAATTGGATTAAAGTACGAAATGTTACTTTTTGCAAACGGTCGAATTAGGACTCGAGACCACTTCCATTGAGTCCAAAATGGCGTTTGCGACCTTTTTGAGTATAAACATTGATATGTTTGGAGTTGAGTAAAATTTTGATATTTTCATTTAGGGCTTTGGGTTTGGGTTTCAGCCCACCAACCCAACATAATACCCTAACTCCTCTACTCTTCGTCCATTCACTCATTCTATTTCCTAACACTCAAGCTAAAGTAAAAATAGGGGAAAAGATTGGAAATTAGAATTTCAAAACCCTAGTTTGTTTAGGAAATACAAGTCCAAGTCCAAAATCAAGGAGAAAGGTAAGCATCCTCTTCATCTCCTCCTTCTCTATCTCTCTTCAATTTCAGAAATTCCTAAACCCTAACTTAGGAAATATTTGCTTATTAGCTTAGATTGGAGCTTCTTGAGTTGAGGTTGAAGAGGAATTGGCATTTCCTTTGTTTTAAAGCTTCTCATTCGTGTCTTTGAGTTTTAAAGTTGAGTTCTTTAACTCATATCTACGTCTATAACTTTCATTGTTGTTAGGTATGAATTCCTAACATGTGTGCATGTTCATTTGCTTTTGATTTGAATTAATTTGGTGAATTTTCCAAATTTTGGTGTTTTGGTCCAATTTTATGAAAATCCTTCTATAGATGTTTGGACATGTGTTCGGAGTGTATTGATGAGTCTATAGGGCTAGGTTGTCGCTTGGCATAAATCCCTAGCCATCGTCGCTCATTCGATCGCTTCCGACGTGAATTGGCCATCATTGGCCTAGGTTCAATATTTGCCTGAGCTTCAGCTCTGACGTCTGATATAAGGATCAGACGTCTGAGGCTAAGGAATAAATATTCCAAGCATTCAGCTCATACGTCTGACCTTGCTTTCCAGACGTCCGGGAGATCCAGACGTCTGGGTGATCTGGAATAGAGTTTCTAGTACTTCAGTTCATACGTCTGATTTACTGGGTCAGACGTCTGGTTAGGGTTCAGACGTCTGCCTTGTAATTTCAGACATCTGGAATCTTTCTGGATAATTTCCAGAGAACAAATCCAGACGTCTGGATCCTAAACCAGACGTTTGGAATTGTGCATTTTGCCTATTTTGGGTTGTTTTGTGTGGATTTCCAATTTTAATTGGTTTTTGTTGATCCGGTTAGTTGTTATCACTTATTATCGACTTTGATGACTTCTTTCTTTGGATTTTTGGGAATATCCATTTGATGGATTCAAATATCGATTTTCATGGATTTAATTCACATTTTCGTATGTGAATTTTTGGTGATTGATTGTTTCTACAATCATTTCTGTGGTTTGTCACTTTAAAATACAAAGGTTTCTATACTAGTAGTAAATACTAAAACTCTTTCATCAAAACGATTTCAACATTTACTTTCAATATAAAACTCGTTTTTGTAGGATCTAGATTAACCCTAGAGGGGGGGTGAATAGGGTTATAGCAAATTTTCTCGAATTTAAACAAACTACAGAGAAGTAAATATGCTGAAAAGTAAATCACACACAAAATTTACCCAGCTTCGGTAACCCCTGCCTACTGCTGCATTCCCAGATTACTATAAGAATTAAACAGTCTCCCCTTTACAAACACTCTAACAGACTCGCAAACCCTACTACCGCCTATAGAGTTTTGCAAACTCGCGAACCCTGCTTACTGAACTAATCCTAACTAGACAATCTGACACAACCTAAATTATAGGTGGTGATTTACAAAGATTTGATTTGAAAAGTACAGACTTTTAAAAAAAACAAGAGCAAAAAGAAATAAAAACCTGAGTACTATTTTTTTTGCCCTTAAATAAAACAACCCGACCTAAAACAAATTAAGAACACGGCCACTTCCCTTTTTTTATTCTTTAACAAGGCCGGCCCCTTTTCTTTTTCCTTTGTAAATAAACCTGGTCTCCTCTTTGCTCTGGAAGATAAAATATGGCGGCTCTCGTCTTTGTTCTTCCTCCGATCTGAAGATGAAAAATTAGAGCTTTGTATCTTGAAGCTTCTGATTCGATTTGATCGAGTCTTTGGTTTGTTGCGTGTTGCCTTGCTCGATCAATTCTTCGTTGCTTACTACTGCTTCGACGAGTTCGATTTTGCTTTGGTAAGAGTTTATGCTTTTGTGCTTTTTGATTTTCGTACTCGAACTCGATGATTAATTGCCGGTGATGATTGTGGCTTTATATAGGGTTCGATCCCCTATATTTTCGTTCGTACGAATTCGTTTGAATTCGTCAATACTTCTTTTCTTTGCCGTTCGATTTAGTTTGATTTTGATTGCTTGGTTGAGATGTTTTCTGACCTTTTCCTATGCATATATTTTGCTTTTCTATTACTTGATAATCACGGCTTGGGTTTCTTGACTTGGTTCGATTCCTTGCTTCCCACGGTTCTGACTTTGATCTGTTTCTTTGAATTGTTGACATCGGTCATGTAGTATTGCAGTATTGTTATATGTTGAAAACTTGGGTCTTACTCTTGACCATTGCCTTTGTTAACTATTCACGTGTGATGATATTATCTGACTTCGAATTTCTGGCATGTCTGGCTTTGCTTTGCCTTGATTATTTTGAAACTGCTACTATAATAATGTTCGACCTTGACTTCATTCATTTTTGATTTATATTATACTCGACTTTGCATTAGCTTTGAGACTTTTTGCATACAATTGCATTTGTGAACACTGATTCATTGAAGTGCATTCCTTGACTTGTTGACATGTGCATGTCATTTGTGTCTTTAAACCTTTGTAATTAGTTTTGTTCTTGTTTGGTTTGTGGTTGATGAGCAGTGTTTCTGGTTTGCCATCTCTGTTGTACATGTATGCTCGAGTCTGGGTTTGCACAGTAACTGGTTGGTCTTGATTTCACTTCAGTTGCACTGCTATATGATGCTTGTATTCATTGTTTAGTCTTGGCCATTCACTTGTTAAGGCAGACTGTGCTTGATGTCTTGTCTTTGGCCATTCTTCACTTGTTTGTACTCATGTGTAGCTTAACTTGTTCCTTCGAGTTTGAGTTTGCATTGAGTCACTTGTGCAGTTTAAAACTGTTGTGTTGGTATTGCATTTGTGTTGTAGACATTGTCTATATCGAACTTATATGCTTGATATGCTGTGGTCGAGTCTGATTCCTTTGGTTTCACTTGTGTTGAATCCAGCTTGCAGCTCGGATTTGACCTTGTGCTGAAAATTGTGACATTGTTTTATTGCACTTGAGTTGAACCCGACTTTTGGTTTGGGTTTGACCTGTGCTCACCTGTCCCTGTTACTATATCATATATCAGTGTGCACGGCCTTGTGACATGTACAGTGATACATTGTGCATGTCACAAGTTGTTCGTGTATGATGAATTCAGAATTAAATGATGACGAACAACCCAAATAACTGAGGCACCAATAAAAACAAATTTATATTTTTGCAAATTCAAATTTGTTTATTTTCAGATTACTGCTGTAGTTGCTAATTATACAGGTACACAGGAGACAGGACAAGAACTGGAGCTGGACAATGCAGATAGATGCAGATGTGCAGACAGAGTGAAAAACTAAGTGTTGAGTATTGTAGTGAGAAAAAAATGTGAATGTGAAATGTATGAAACCGGTGTATGTATATAGAGAGAGCTGAAAACTTTGTACTGTATAAGTGTTGAAATAAAATATTATGTTGAATAAAAAATACTGATTGAATTATATAAATTCTGTGCAATAGTATTATTATTCAATATGAATATTTATTCCTATATGTGTATAGTATAATCTGCAAACCCATATATAAATTGATATATGTTTGTTATCATCAAACAAATAATCACATCAAATAGTTTTTAAATCCGTTTTCCAATCTATTAGTAAATACAAACCTTTACCTCATTCGTATAAGAAATCTAATTAAACGGCTTAGCAAAACAAGTGGTATGAAACACTTGCGTTTACTTCGTCGGTTAATTCTTGGACTTGTTCGATTGAACTCTCGTGACAATTTTCGAGTGGAAATCTATAATTTGTTCGTAAATATTTAAGTTAAGCTAGTGGTTATGGGACATGAAGCTAAACTCATTTATTTACTAGCATAGTATGATTTACACTTCTTATTGATCAATGGTGATCATTTTATGGTTTAGACTAGCGATTTGCGATGTCTCTTTGTCCACGTGGGGGACTGTATCCTGATTTACGGAGCTTCGTCTCATTTTTATAGGCTATCGACCTATGGTTTTATGGAGTTCGGTTCATCGGGCGTAATGCTGTATTACGTCGTTGTTCCAGATTATTGGAGTTCGGTTCATCGGGGGTTTGTTGTACTACATCGTTGTTCCGTATTATTTGAGTTTGGTTTATCGGGCGTTCGCTGTACTACGTCGATGTTCCAGATTATTTGTGTTTAGGTTCATCGGGCGTTTGCTGTACTACGTCGTTGTGCCTGATTATTTAAGTTTTTTTCATCGGGCGTAACGATGCACTACGTCGATGTTCTGGATTATTTGAGTTTCTGGTTCCTCGGGCGTTCGCTATACTACGTCGTGGCACGGGCTCTATAGTTAGCGACCATGGGATAGCGACCCATTTGTGACACACGTGTTGGTGAGTTTTCATGCTCCCATTTGTGACCCATTTGATAGGCCTTCCCCCTTTTGTGATTTCTGGATTTCTAGTTGATGATTTCTAGAATTTGTGTTTTACCGATTTTTGCGATTTGCATTGATATGTTTTGTCAATATTTGTGTTTTGGTAAATAATTTAAAGAATGCGATTCTTTTTGGATGTTTGAGATGATTTGAGATATTGTATGATTTTTGTTGTTATTTGATGTATACTTATCACAGTATGGCATTATCGTTATCATACGTTTTTGTCATATCTCTTATCCTATCTCATTTTATATGATATTTATAGCTAGACTGATCCGTTTATTATTTTCTTCCTAAATAATACTCGGGTCAGACCGAGGTATTTCAGGTGCTTCTGCTTGACTTCTTATCAGGGTTCGTCACCTGACTTTTGGCTAACTACTTTAGCTTAGTAGTTTTGTTGTTATACATTCGAGATAGAGACTCCTTGTTGTATACTTATTCTTTTGTCTAGCGCTTGTATCTATTCTTTTGTGATGTAGTGGATCTAGTTTGACCACTATTTTGATGTACACTTTTATGTGTTATATTCATATCTGTTTTCGCCTTAGTGATATAAATATATGTGATTGATTTGTGTTATGCTTATTTCTATATTTGTTTCCGAAGTCCACATAGCCATTGTGTGGTAGCTTTGAGTTTGTATTCGATATGTCGGATTTCCTCTTGAAATGAAATGTAAGTTATATTATCTGACATATCGGTACTCGCACAAAGCAATTACACAGATGGTCGCTCCTCAACAGCCTTATTCTTCGTGCTAGTCGACGGCATTACTCAGTAGTGTCCTTGGCTAGTGTGAGTATAGAGGTGGGGCGTCACAGCTTGGTATCAGAGCCAAACTTCGGAACAATGTAGAATAATCTGGCAAGGATCATTGTCCTAAGTTTTTCTTAGGAATCGTGCCATAGGATTTAATTCGAGTCTTCGTACTGTTCTATCCTATTTCTTTTTATGATGCCTTGTTTTATCAATCAAGTTTGTTTGATATTCATTCTGAGAATAACCTTTTTCCTCTTCTTTCTTTCTTAAAGAAGAGAAATGGTTAGACCTGGCCGTCCCAGCGCCGGTCAATCTAGTGCTACTCCTCAGGAGGGAGTATTTATGTCTGCTCAACAACTTTTAGATCTTGTGAACAATGCCCAAGCCGCCGGACCCGTTCCAGTGCCTACTCACCCTAAATCCGGGTTTGCACACTTGTGCAGAGATTATACCGCTTTGGGTGGAAGGCCATTCAAGGGATCTGAAAGCGTTATAGAAATCCAAGCTTGGCTTAGATCGTGCGACCGCATCTTTTCTCGCATGAATCTTATTGATCTTCATCGAGTCCAAGTGGCTTCCAGCATGTTCCAAGAAAGAGCATTAGATTGGTATGAGCTTTTGGTTTCTGAGATTATCGAAGTGGATCTTGCTTGGGAGCAATTCTGGGAAAGATTCGAATTGAAGTTTGTGCCGGAGGCTTAAAAAGTAACTTTAGCCCGACGCTTTATTGACCTTGTTCAAGGTGAATCTTCTGTGGCAGATTATGTCGCATCTTTTGAATCTCTCTCTTAATATGGGTCGGGTATATTAATACCCCATTGAAGAAAAATCAGAGGTTTGTCTATGGGTTAAATAAGCACGTCAAAAAGCCTTTACTTCTGAAATTAGAAGTTTCTTTCGATCAGCTTATTGATATCGCTCTTCGACTTGAAGAGGCCGATAAAGAAAGTGATGTTGAAGTTGTGAGTGCCAAACAGAACTTAAACAATGAAGAGGCCTATTAAGTTCAAAGGCCCCAATCCCAACAAGAAAGGGAAGCAAGAAACTTTGGTAGCAAAGACTCCTACCTCTAGTCATGGACGATGCTACAATTGTGGTTCTACGGACCACTATGCAAATGAGTGCCCAAAACCATTTTTTTGTCCTTATTGCAAAAGTTCGGGCCATCTTATATCTACATGTCCCATAATCCAAAGTAGGAGAGAGGGAGAGTTGAATGTTGTGCAAGCTCCTAGTGACACTTCTCTTGGTCAAGGTATTTCTCATTCTATCCTTGATGGCATTATTATGTTTTGTGATCATCCTATTCGAGTTCTTTTTGATACGGGTGCATCCCACTCTTTTATATCAAAAGAACTTGTTGATTCTTTTTCTTTAAATATTATGTGCTTGATGACTTCATTGAGAATTGCGAATTCGATTGATGGATCTGCAACACTCAGTTTGCTTTGTGAAAAATGTCGATATTTTTTTTTGTGATTATTCTTTCCAAGCCGATTTTCATGTTATGCGTTACTTAGGCTTCGGAATTGATTTTTTGGGAAAGGATTGGCTTAATCATTATGAAGCCCATATCCTATATGTTCTGAGAGGACTATTCATCTTCGACATTCTCAATCTGTTAAGCATATTTTTAATTTTTCTTAATAATTTCGATTTCCAATTCGGTGGCATCATTTTAGTTTTGTTAAACCCACTTGATATGGAAAGCGTTATTTCTCTCATTCAAGTAGCTTGTGAATTTTCCGGTATATTTGAGCTTGTCTTAGGATTATCACCTAAGCAATCTTTTGAGTGGTGCTAAGGTCTTTTCAGCTCGACATTGCCACAGATTTTTATCAGCTACGAGTTGCGGAGGGTAGCATTCCACTTACCGCATTTCGTACTCGTTATGATTCTTATGAGTAACTCGTGATGTCATTCGGTTTTCCAGCTTATTTCATCCATCTTATGAATCGAGTATTCTACGAATATCTCGATGAGACCATCCTTGCATTTATTGATTATGGATGAAAACAACAATTTAAAATTTTGCAAATCTTTTTAATAAGATATTTATAAGTATGATTGGATTTTTTTCTTAAAACGAGCAAAGAATATTTGTAAATTTTGTAAAAGGCATGTTTATCATATAGAAGATGATTTTGTGTTATTTTGCCCATTGAGTGCTTTAAGAATTCTGGTCGATGCGCCTGATCAACGTTATCGATAGGAATCTCCTAAACGCTATGATGAGATAGTCAGACATAATAAATTAATTTGTAAAAAGTAATTTTTTCTAAAAAGATGATTACACAAAGTTAATTATAATTTTGAAAGCTTAGCTTTTCGAGAAAGAGGATCATTTAAAAGAACTCTTTTCCGATGTTTTTATTCTTGCAATTCCCAAAGGGAATCAAGACTTTATTGTTTATACCGATACTAGTCGTATTGGTTTGGGTGCCGTTCTCATGCAAAAGGGAACGTGTTATCGCTTATGCTTTTAGGCAATTAAAGCCTGCCGAGACTAGATATGCCACTCATGATCTAGTGCTCGCGGCCATTGTTTTCGCTTTTAGAATTTGGCATCGTTATCTTTTGGGAGAGAAATTTGTTCTCTACACCGAGCATGTGAATCAAACTCTTGAAGATCTTCTTTGTGCATGTGTTCTTGATTTTGGTGGAAGTTGGAAAGATCATATTTCTCTTGTTGAGTTTTCCTATAATAATAGCTTACAATCTAGTATTTATGGCATCTTTTGAGGCACTCTACGGAAGGCCGTGCCGATCTCCTTCGTGTTGGCTTGAAGCCGGTGAGAAGCTGGTTTTAGGTTCAGATTTTATTCATGTTTCACCTATGATGGGTGTTGTGCGTTTTAGTCGATCGGGAAAGTTAACACCTCGATATATTAGTCCATTTCCCATCACAGAATGCATTGGTTCCGTGGCTTATCGCCTTTTATTACCGGCTCAGTTTTCTGCTATTCATGACGTATTCCACGTCTCTCAACTACGGAAATGCTTTAGGGATTCCGATTCTATTCTTGAGCCTGGTGTAATTGAAGAAATTGAAGTTTCATCAAATTTGACTTATGAGCAACATTCTATTCGTATCATTGCTTCGGAGGTTAAACGCCTTCGAAATAAAGATGTTCCGCTTGTGAAAGTTCAGTGGTCCTCAAATCCTAAGGATTGCTCTTGGGAATCCAGAGAATTCATCGAGCGAACACATTCGGACTTACTCTCTCGTGCTCTTTTATGCTGAACTTCTCATTTCAAATTTTCTTTTGTGTTGATATGCTTTTATGGTTGTTACTCTTTAATTTCCTCTTAATTTTTGCGAGGACGCAATTTCTTTAAGGAGGGGAGTCTGTAACAACCTGCATAATTTACGATTGTATATTTAAATGTTTTATTTAAATATAGCATCGTTAATCGGATTAAAGTCCGAAATGTTACTTTTTGCAAACGGTCGAATTAGGACTCGAGACCACTTCCATTGAGTCCAAAATGGCATTTGCGACCTTTTTGAGTATAAACATCGATATGTTTGGAGTTGAGTAAAATTTTGATATTTTCATTTAGGGCTTTGGGTTTGGGTTTCAGCCCACCAACCCAACATAATACCCTAACTCCTCTACTCTTCATCCATTCACTCATTCTATTTCCTAACACTCAAGCTAAAGTAAAAATGGGGGAAAAGATTGGAAATTAGAATTCCAAAACCCTATTTTGTTTAGGAAATACAAGTTCAAGTCCAAAATAAAGGAGAAGCTTAGGTAAGCATCCTCTTCATCTCCTCCATCTCCATCTCTCTTCAATTTTAGAAATTCCTAAACCCTAACTTAGGAAATATTTGCTTATTAGCTTAGATTGGAGCTTCTTGAGTTGAGGTTGAAGAGGAATTGCCCTTTCCTTTGTTTTAAAGCTTCTCATTCGTGTCTTTGAGTTTTAAAGGTGAGTTCTTTAACTCACATCTACGTCTATAACTTTCATTGTTGTTAGGTATGAATTCCTAACATTTGTGCATGTTCATTTGCTTTTGATTTGAATTGATTTGGTGAATTTTCCAAATTTTGGTGTTTTGGTCCAATTTTATGAAAATCCTTCTATAGATGTTTGGACATGTGTTCGGAGTGTATTGATGAGTCTATAGGGCTGGGTTGTCGCTTGGCATAAATCCCTAGCCATCGTCGCTCATTCGATCGCTTCCGACGTGAATTGGCCATCATTGGCCTAGGTTCAATATTTGCCTGAGCTTCAGCTCAGACGTCTGGTATAAGGATCAAACGTCTGAGGTTAAGGAATAAATATTCCAGACGTTCAGCTCAGATGTCTGACCTTGCTTTCCAGACGTCTGGGAGATTCAGACGTCTGAGCTTACTTCCCAGACGTCTGGGTGATATGGAATAGAATTTCCAGTACCTCAGTTCAGACGTCTGATTTACTGGGTCAGACGTCTGGTTAGGGTTCAGACGTCTGCCTTGTAATTTCAGACGTCTGGAATCTTTCTGGATTATTTCCAGAGAACAAATCCAGACGTCTGGATTCTAAACCAGACGTCTGGAATTGTGCAGTTTGCCTATTTTGGGCTGTTTTGTGTGGATTTCCAATTTTAATCGGTTTTTGTTGATCCGATTAGTTGTTATCTCTTATTATCGACTTTGATGACTTCTTTCTTTGGATTTTTGGGAATATCCATTTGATGGATTCAATATCAATTTTTATGGATTTAATTCACATTTTCGTATGTGAATTTTTGGTGATTGATTGTTTCTACAATCATTTCTGTGGTTTGTCACTTTAAAATACAAAGGTTTCTATACTAGTAGTAAATACTAAAACTCTTTCATCAAAACGATTTCAACATTTACTTTCAATATAAAACTCGTTTTTAAATCCATTTTCCAATCTATTAGTATATACAAACCTTTACCTAATTCTTATAAGAAATCTAATTAAACTGCTTAGCAAAACAAGTGGTATGAAATGCTTGCGTTTACTTCGTCGGTTAATTCTTGGACTTGTTCGATTGAGCTCTCGTGACAATTTTCGAGTGGAAATCTACAATTTGTTCGTAAATATTTAAGTTAAGCTAGTGGTTATGGGACATGAAGCTAAACTCATTTATTTACTAGCATAGTGTGATTCACACTTCTTATTGATCAATGGTGATCATTTTATGGTTTAGACTAGCGATTTGCGATGTCTCTTTGTCCACGTGGGGGACTGTACCCCGATTTACGGAGCTTTATCTCATTTTTATAGGCTAGCGACCTATGGTTTTATGGAGTTCGGTTCATCGGGCGTAACGCTGTAGTACGTCGTTGTTCCGGCTTATTGGAGTTCGGTTCATCGGGCGTTCGCTGTACTACGTCGTTGTTCCATATTATTTGAGTTTGGTTCATCGGGCGTTCGCTGTACTACGTCGATGTTCCGGATTATTTGTGTTTAGGTTCATCAGGCGTTCGCTGTACTACGTCGTCGTGCCTGATTATTTGAGTTTGGTTCATCGGGCGTAACGATGTACTACGTCGATGTTCTGGATTACTTGAGTTTCTGGTTCCTCGGGCGTTCGCTGCACTACGTCGTGGCACCGGCTCTATGGTTAGCGACCATGGGATAGCGACCCATTTGTGACACACGTGTTGGTGAGTTTTCATGCTCCCATTTGTGATAGGCCTTCCCCCTTTTGTGATTTCTGGATTTCTAGTTGATGATTTCTAGAATTTGTGTTTCACCGATTTTTGCGATTGGCATTGATATGTTTTGTCAATATTTGTGTTTTGGTGAATAATTTAAAGAATGCGATTCTTTTTGGATGTTCGAGATGATTTGAGATATTGTATGATTTTTGTTGTTATTTGATGTATACTTGTCACAGTATGGCATTATCGTTATCATACGTTTTTGTCATATCTCTTATCCTATCTCATTTTATATGATATTTATAGCTAGACTGGTCTGTTTATTATTTTCTTCCTAAATAATACTCGGGTCAGATCGAGGTATTTCAGGTGCTTCTGCTTGACTTCTTATCAGGGTTCATCACCTGACTTTTGGCTAACTACTTTAGCTTAGTAGTTTTGTTGTTGTACATTCGAGATGGAGACTCCTTGTTGTTTACTTACTCTTTTGTCTAGCGCTTGTATCTATTCTTTTGTGATGTAGTGGATCTAGTTTGACCACTATTTTGATGTACACTTTTATATGTTATATTCATATCTGTTTCTGCCTTAGTGATATGAATATCTGTGACTGATTTGTATTATGCTTATTTCTATATTTGTTTTCGAAGTCCACATAGCCACTGTGTGGTAGCTTTGAGTTTGTATTCGATATGTCAGATTTCCTCTTGAAATGAAATGTTAGTTATATTATCTGACATATCGGTACTCGCACAAAGAAATTACATAGATGGTCGCTCCTCAATAGCCTTATTCTTCGTGCTAGTCGACGGCATTACTCAGTAGTGTCCTTGGCTAGTGTGAGTATAGAGGTGGGGCGTCACACTGTCCAAATCCATTCTACTACCAATAATTTCTTAAATAAATTCCTTCATTAACAAGTTGGTATTTCTTTGAACAACAATTATTTCTCAATGTAATAGACTTGGTATTCATAAAAAATTTATGAATTTCTTATATATACATATAAATCTGATTTGCTTTTTTAAGTTTATGAAAATTATGTTTATAACATAAATTGATCAATTAATACTGAACGGTCCAAAACTAATTTGGCGTGGTCCATACAAGATCCCACATGTATAGGTATTACGTATAGTCTCTCGACTCATGCAACATGTAAACTCCTTAACCTAGGATATATAAGAGTTTCTTATAAACTTTTGTCTTATATGATTACGTAAACTTTGTCTTAGATAAAATTAATTTTAACCTTATTTACTTAATCGTAAGTACATGATCTTATAGAAAGAAGTTAACTTAACTTCACTCATTATCAATCGTACTCTGTCCAACAAATTCGAATTACCCCTTACTGATGCACTCACCTATTCGATCAAATCAAATCATTTTATTTTCTTTTGCATGTTATGTCATTTACTTCCATTTTTTATTCTATGAACATTCGTAGACATGCTCCATGTGTATCAAATTCACATATTCATGTTTGTGATAATTCATAAGTGACTATAATGAAGTATTTGGAACCGGTTTGGTATCACTATTGTATACGTCTATATGTATCAATCCTAAAAGTTCATTAACTTTTTTTTCGCTCCCACTTAATGGGTGCTTTGCCCTTAACGTTTGAGATAAAATTCATCAATATCATGTGATTCATAATCATATGATTAAAGAATTATTTCCCAAAACTATGGCTTAGTGTATAATTCCTAAATAATTGTAAAAGTTTAGACACTTCTGTATTATGTAGCTAATACAACAAGTACCATTATTCTAGATTTATTTAATCATGAATATTCATAATATTCACAACAAAATAAAACTATTTATATTTTCATTCAATACTGAAAACATTTATCATCTCATAAATAATATTTGGTATATATACGAAAACAATTTATCATATCTTGATGCATCCACTTACAAGTGTCATATGGTATGCTCCCAGTATTCTCTCCATTGATACAATAGTGTATGAAATATGAAGTTCCATTCAACAACTTATTATGGGTTACTTATTTCTTTTACTATAACTAGATTACATTCGAGAGCTTTCAACCAAATATCTTAAACTCAGAGAAATATCCTTTATAGAAAACAATTTTGTATATGTAATACATTTGGAATGGAAATCACATTTATCATTCCAAATTATATATGTTTTAGTATTTTATACAATTCTCATTTTCAATGTCCCTTTATAAAGAGAGGTGAACATTTACTCTCTTTATCCTAAATGTGCATAAGTTACGCCCACTCTCGCGCATTCGCTTTTCTTTCCAAAATGGTAGAACCATTCAAAGAAGATCCTTATTGTAATAAATCGTATTAAATATACGATTTTGCACTGCAATTTATTTGCTTATTTCCAATAAACTAATTTTATTGAAGTTTCACGCACTATGAACCATGACCATTCACCATATAATATTTATATGTGATCAAATATCCATATTCTTGCATTGCTATTGGAGTTCAACACTCATAGAAGATGATATATAGTTTCGTACAAATAAACAACTAAGTAATTGATGCACGAATGTTTAGTGGTTGTATAAGTTGGCTCTTGCGTGGGTCTTGAGGCGACAACATGCCAAAGGATTTAAGGGTAAGTATATATATTTTTCTTTGTCAATCTTTAATTTAGTTCATCTGTATGTCTTAAATGATAAACATTTTATCAATCTTATTTGTTTCACAAATTTATCAATATAGACTATTTTAACTTTATATAGAAAATGTTCTTACAATATTATAAATGTTAAATATTACCATTTCATTTTTCTAATAAGGCTCCCACTAGACTTTCATGTTACTCACACCCTAAGAGGAAACATAGTAATCTTTTGATTTCTCTAATGGGTGTTAGGATTTGCATGCCTTGGGATTCAAACTTTGAGAAAAGATCAACAAATCATAGGCTCGCATGCGAGGGATAACACATTATCGATTGTATCATATACAACTCCTAACCCTTAGTCATTGTCCTAATCTCATCTCGTCCTTGAGGAAATCTCAACAAATTGGAAGAGATTATTCACTTGTATCTACCATTTCGCGAAGGCCTAAGTATAGTACACATACCTTGAGGAAAGCTTAACAAAAAAGTGCATGTATCTTACCTTATCTAGTGAATATAATATTAGTACTACACATAACACCTCCAGCTTAAGAAAATCTCAACAGCTAAAGAGTATGCAAGTAATCTATTAATATATAAATTGTAGAGGACAACTTATATTAAAAATTCATAATCTTTAATACATATATTTTCAGAGTAATATTGATTTAGGGAATGATGTATTTTTTATGAAATACCATCGTGTTTCAAGTGCTAGACACATTTGAAACCATGGTATACATACTATATGTATGTATTTATTTCTTAAATTTAATTTGGGTTTCTTTTTGGTTCCATTAAAGTTTAATTAAATCATATTTAATTTAGTTTTAAAATTAAATCATAGTTAACTTAATTTTAATTAATTTTATATTAAAAAATTTATACTACTCATCTATTCCCATTATATCCTTTTGAATGCAAATTTGTCAAATGCCAATTGGGGTTACTAAAAAAATTGAGTCCTTATGTGTAGACTTTTATGGATGGGAAACGACATACAGTCAGTTGGGACATTGTGTGTAAACCAAAACAAGAAAGTAGGCTAAGACTTGTGTAGTTAAAGCCCTGCTAAAAAGCCTCACAAAATCCCACTACAGTGCATAGCACCCTTTGATCGCTACACTATTTCAATTTAGCGCTATTAAACATAAATCCACTTTAAACCCCGTTATTTTCTGCTACACCCACTAAATCAAGGCTTTTAGCACTCACTTTATCAACCTTAATGTACAAGGATGATTTAACTAGTTCTCTTTCAAACCAAATTAACAAAGTTAGGACAAAACCTAATTTTTGGGCATAAGTGCTCAATATAAGTTAGAAATCTATTGTAGTCGTTAAATCTAGTCTGCATAAAACATGATTGTTAGTGAAGTTTTTCATCTTCATTACACTCAATTAGGTCATGAGGCGATCTTAAGTGTCAATCACTTTCACAATTTTGAATCAATAGATGTAACTTGCATTAAATCCGCCTTTAAGAAGTGACCATGTTGTTGGGCGCTTACATATTGTTGTGGTCGCACTCCAAATGTTAGTTGAAATGCCAAAATGGCATTTTTGTAAGAGAATGTTGTTCTCGAACACGTATCACACAATCAAATAAGAAGAAGTGAAAATAAAAAACACAGAATTTTTTTACATGGTTTAGATTATTGTTAATACAACATCCATGGGATAATCCACTATATCTTTGTTGTTTTGGTACAAATGATTACAGTTGTTAAGAAGCATGCAATATTTTATCTTAGATTTTCCTCTTTTGGGAAGAAGAAGAAGATCCCCTTTTTCATCCTTTTGTGCCTTCTTTTATATTGTGAAGAAAATCACCATTGGTTGCCTTATTTGCTCTTTATGCTTCGCTTCAATCTCCGCTGTCATACCTTGCTATCTGTCATTCATCTACAGTGTTGGTTTGTTATGCATAGATTGGTGATGTGTCTTTAGAGGAAAACCATGGCATTGGTGGGAATCTTGGAAATTTGAAGTGGGATGCCTGGGGTAGGAAACCCAAGCTTATATAGGCTGGCCTCTTCTTTCTTGGAATTGCGTATGCTTCAAGAGGAATGGTGAGTGTTTGCACAAAAAATGGACAAACACCTCAAAGTTGTATGATTTAGTGGATCTTATGTTGTTCTTAGTGATTTGGGTAATTTCTGCAAATATATGAAAAGCAAGGGCTAAACTGTAAAAAGACACACAGATTTATAGTGGTTCAGCCAGAATGTGCCTACGTCCACTTTATATGTTATTTCTCTTCTCTTGCTTTGATTACAAGTACAAAGCTTTGATACAAGTAAAAGAAAGTTGTTTGAAAGTTCTCTCCGTGCTTGAGCTCTCAAACTTGTCCCCCATTGTTGTACCCCTGCCTCTCTATTTATAGAGTGAGGTTGGGGGCAGGGGTCTTGGATATATTCAGCTGCTGGTGGGCCTGGGCTGAAGTGATCTGACCTGGCAGTCTGGTTCGGCATCCTCTTGGTCTGGTCATGAGGTGGAGGAGATTTGGTCCGGTTGTACTTCATTCGGTGGTAGTTTGGATCGGTAGAGGGGATTTGGTCCGGTTGAGCTTCATTCGGTGGTAGTTTGGATCGGTAGAGGGGATTTGGTCCGGTTGAGCTTCATTCGGTGGTAGCTTGGATCGGTAGAGGGGATTTGGTCCGGTTGAGCTTCATTCGGTGGTAGCTTGGATCGGTAGAGGGGATTTGGTCCGGTGTTTGAAAACTTGGCCAACATTTGCCCCCCAAAGTAGGGTATACGTTTACCATATATCGTGCTTTGTTTTTTGTCCATCCATTTTCGACGTCTGCGTGTGTTTCATGTTGTCGATCCAAGTGGTCCGGTACACTGCCTTCGCCTATAAAATAGGGGGCTAGGGCTTCTATCTTCCCACCTACCGAACCATTCCCACGAACCTCAGCGTTAGCCGAACCAAACAATTAACCGAATCAGTCAGCGTTAGCCGAACCAAACCTTTAACCGAATCAGGTGAGATCTTCAGCCGGACCAAGTCTAATCTTTTTTTGCCGAATGAACTTGCGTATGTACGTTTGCATGCCGAATGAACATGCGTGTGTACGTTTGCATGCCGAATGAACATGCGTGTGCACGTTTGCATGCCGAATGAACGTACTCCTCTGATACCGAATGACACATGAACGTTTTAATACCGAATGAGATTATTGAAGTGCTGCATCTGTTTGCCGAATGAATTGTTGTATCGAGTGAACATGTGTTTCATACTTCGAATTTTTTAAGCGAAATTCCAGATTACGCTGCTTGTATATTCTAACGATATATTTTTCCCATGTTTGCAGATAAATGTCTCGAAAAGTTGAAACTCGATCAGATAAGAAGAGATCCGGGGGCGAAGGAGAGTCCTCGGCCATGCCCCCAGCTCAATCAGGATCGGAGCGTCATGGGCCCGCCCCGAGGTCATTAGTGGATGGATATGGTCCCCAGGAGCTGCTGGATTCCCCGCCTGACTGCTTTCCTAGCTCTCTCAAAGAGGAGCAACTCGATGTTATATCTCGTTCCTTTGGGATCGATAGAGCCCTCATGCTGCTGCCGGGCCCAGGAGTCATGCCATACAGTCCTCCCGAAGGATACTTTGCTTATAGTAGGTACCATTGCATGTGTGGTGCTATCCCGCCTCTCAATGCTTGGGTAGTCAGCTTCCTCACGTACCTGAAGGTGGCCCCATTCCAGCTTCAGCCCAACTCTTATGCCATACTGGTGAGCCTTTTCGTTATTTTTCGGAGGAAGTATGGTCGCGCTCCCTCCAACCGGGAGATCCGGTACTTGTATAATTTAAGGGGCTATAAGAAGGGGTCCCCATATATTAGCTTGGAGTCTGCTGTGACCTTCAAGCCGGTCCTGGACCTGTACTCTAAATTCAGCATGTTCAAGAAAGAGTGGTTCTTTGTTAGGGACGACTCTGTCTCCATCCGGCGCTTTACCTCTAGATGTAAGTTGATGCTTTTACTTATAATTTCTATTCCGATTGCGATGCTTCTTCTCATACTTTCTCATTTTTTCTAGCGACAGGTGGCTTTCTGGTTGTGGAGACTGACCGCTTGGTTCAGACGGCGGTGGAGATAGAAGCCATTCTTGGGAAATACAGATCATCTGCCTTCTTGATTAGAAATGCAATTCTTCTGGAATATAACTTGATCCTTCCGCAGCAGTCTGTAGTTAAGTTGAGGGAAACGGCGGAAGAGAGGGCGGCTGCTCAGGCTAAGGGAGGCGTTGCGGCAGAGGGTGGAAAGAGAAAACCATTCACGAAACCTCCAGCCGTCGGAGGTAAGAAACTTAAGAGGTCGGACGGTCCTTCTCCCAGCAATTGTCCACTTACTCAGGGGGAGATAGATGCGGAGGAAGAAAGAGGTGAGGCGGAGGGCGGAAGTGACGTTGAGCGTCTTGGTGATGATGGTGGCGATGGACAGGGTGGTGATGGTTCCAGGGCTCTGTCTTCTGGGCAAGTAGGCGAAATGCAAGAGTGGACGGATGATGCTCTCCGCCAAGCTTTTGAGGGGTTGGATGATGATCCGGCTTTGGTAGAGAAGACCGGGAAGGCGGACAAAGCCGGGACTGGTGCAAGTGAGTCTTTTCCGACCATTCCGCCCAAGGCGGCTCTGACGACTCAAGGTGAACTCTTGACCCCTGCATGCTTCACTAATGATAGGGACTTAGGAATATTTTATGACCCGCTCCCGTCCTGGAATGAAATCCAGGACTTATTGCAGTATCCCACTCCTCCCCAGGGTTTGTACAATCACAGCTGTGTTTCTTTTCCCCTTTTTTAACTCGTAATTTACCGCGTTTCT
The DNA here is from genome assembly GCA_030737815.1 of Allium fistulosum. Classification (NCBI taxonomy): domain Eukaryota; kingdom Viridiplantae; phylum Streptophyta; class Magnoliopsida; order Asparagales; family Amaryllidaceae; genus Allium; species Allium fistulosum. The sequence goes on from CM060902.1 coordinate 978,577,695, forward strand.
CGAATCGTATAGTGATGTAAGATTGTGACATTTGTTCTTTATATCAGGAGCAGGCAAGACGTCCAAAGCTTCAGACCTTCGACACAGGCTTGAGCAATATAAACTTTCCAAAATTTCTGCTAAGCCGAAGCCCTCAACCCAACGCTCCGGGGATGTAGTCGGATACCGTCCTCTTCTTGGGGTCATCGAAGAGGGTATTCAGCAGAGGAAGAGGAGTCATCCTTTATCCGAAACTTCGCTCGGTCCTCAGCCTCCGGCTCAGCCTATTCATGATATTACTGAGGAGGGTAGCGAGTTTGTACCTTCTCCACACCCGTCCGGAAACCCTTCTGTTATTCATATCGACCGTCCCGACTTGGCCCGTAATCCATTCGCGGGTCATCCTGATCTGGATCCAGGTTCTCATGATATTACTTTTGACGAAGTCACTGGTGAACACCTTCTCCCCCGTAACCCCATGGTACGAGTACTTGATGAAGCCAAGTCCTTAGATCTCGATCTACTCACCACTCGTATAGTCACTATGGGAGACGAGGCCAAAGCTAATATTGATCGGGTGGCAGAGGAGACCAAGAAGCTGATGGGGCATCATGCTCGGCTGGTTAAGGCCGGAGAGGAGATTGGGAGCGCCAATATCCGACTTCGATTGGTGGTTTCGGATCAGGCCAAGCAGCTTGCGGATCAGGCTATCCAGATTTCTCAGCATGAGGCTGCTACTGGGCGATTAAGGAAAACCATGGAAGAGGCCAGTCGGGCCGAATTGCGGAAAATGGAAGCTGCTTGCAAAGAGCGGATTGATATGGCTATTGCCACGGTGGATGAGGTTCGGAGAGCGGATCTCGAGCAGGTGGAGGAATTGTCCGAGAAACTTGAGGCTGCAGAGTTTGCCCAAGCTAAGTTGAGGGAAGAGATGGAGGTGATGCGGAGGTCCCTTCAGGCTGATTGCTCGAGATACAGACTGGAGAGAGATGCTGCCGTCGAAAGGTTGTCGGCCTCCGATGCCCGGATGAGGGAGTTTGAGGAGAACGAGGGAATGATGGATGACATGCTCCAGGACATGTATTTCCGGACTTGGAAGCAGGGCAATCTCTCTTGGATGGATGATTATCCCAGGGTCATGGCCAAGACCTATCTTCGGGCTTTGGAGGAGGCTAAGGCTGATGCAGATAAAGAGGGTGGAACGGTCTTCAGTATGGATGTGGTCACTGCCCAGTTCACCAAGGAGGAGAAAGTGGCGGTAAAGGAGGGTATGCGGCTGCTTGCTGCTGAAGAGGCAGGTGTGCAGGTAGAGGATGACGACCAGGACGGTCAAGAAGCAGGTGCTGGTAAGTTTTCCTTTCTAGTCTTTCCGTTAACTTGGTTACTCATCACTAATGAATCCTTTTTATGACCGGACAGGCGGGCGAAAGAGCAAGGACAAGACTTCGACGCAACCGGCTCCCTGATTGGACCTGGAAAATTCTTTTTGTAGGCTTGGCAGTGTTGTATCTGTTAGTCTTAAGATAGTAGAGTAACTTCTAAGTTGTAATTCTTGCTACTTGTAATAATCAACATTATTCTTGACGTGTAATTTTTTAACTTAAGCTGATTTTGTCGTTTATTGAATGTTTGTTGCTGTTTTGACATGTCGTATGAGAAATATAGCTGTGTATATTCTCGTAATTAAATTGTGTTTGATGTCAGATTCTGGTTTTAAATCATAATCTCATGACTTGCAATGTTAGCGTGTGGTGTGAAAAAATTAAATTACAGTCATGCATCTGCACATAAAGGAAGAAAATACCGCCTTTCATGTTCTGTTTGTAAATGGCAGCTTCGAATATCTTGCATAACCAAGCATGGAAAGCGGTTAAATGTTCTGCCACCCGATTGTGAATCCCTGCATCCATTGGCGGGTATCTCTTACCCTGCATCCTGTACTTTATGGTTGGTTATAGAGGTTAGGAGGAAAGTTTTTAAGTAAAATTCAAATATGTAAAATAGTAAAACTTCCAGTCACGGAAGGCCTTCGATGTGCTAAAGTTCGTGGCAAACGGGTTTTGTAGTCACTTTCCCTAGCTGTGGGTCTTGGAGACATTTGTCACCCATCTTACGCCTCCGCGGGGAGTTAATTCTTTTTTACCACAGCCGCACTTAAGACACACCGGAGCCGAGATCGCGCACAGTAACTACCCGGGCCATTATGGCCCGTACTCATGGGTATTATTCGACTTACTGTGGCCGGCTAGCGTGGGTGTCGATCGTCAACTGTGAACTGCCCCTGGCTGGCCACACCTTATGTTGGGGCTTATAATCGGTTCACAGTTGCCGGCGAGCCTAACGCCGTAATGAGCTGCCTCGGCTATAGTCGGCCTTCTCGGTGGCTTATAATCGGCTCATTACAGTTGGCTTTAAGGGCCGTCGCGAGCAATGAGTTAACCCGCAGCAGAGGGATGCTGGAGCAAAAGTGTCTCATTGACGAGGGCATAGATTCGCATAGTACCTGTTGGGTCTTGTCCACGTGAAGTTGCATTGTGGAGTGCTTTGAATAGAAATGCTATATGCTCAGGATTTCGTTCAACAGAAAAGGATAAAGTTAACAAGCAGCCAAGATACAAAGGAACAAGTTAAAAAAGAGACAAGGCTTTTTTAAAGTGGTTCGGCACGAAAAAATGCCTACGTCCACTGATTCTCTTTGTTAATTCACTTCATATGGGCAATACAAGTTAAGAAAAGTATCGACGGAGGTGTTGGATGTTCCATGCCCTCTGGAACACCTCTCCGTCCACTGTTGACAAAATATAGGCTCCGTTGTGGAGATCTTTATGAATTACATATGGTCCATCCCAGATTGGGTCTAGTGCTCCGGGGCGAGGGAAGATTCGCTTGAGGACAAGATCCCCTTCTCGTAAGGTACGATGCTTGACTTTGGAGTTGTATTGTGCTGCCACCTTTTGCTTGTGGGCTGCTGTTTTTAGGACTGCATCATTCCTTCTCTCCTCGACTAGATCCAAATACATGTTGAGGAGCTCTTCGTTCTCTTCTGGGTTATAGTGGATCCTACGGTGGGAAGGCACAATGGTTTCAACTGGGAGCATAGCCTCCGATCCGTATGCCAAAGAGAAAGGAGTGTGCCCTGTTGATGTTCTGAAAGATGTGCGGTAGGCCCATAGTGCCGTAGGGAGTTCATCCACCCAAGCGCCCTTTGACTTTTCGAGCTTCTTTTTGATCAAAGTTTTCAGAATTTTGTTGACTGCTTCGACTTGTCCGTTTGCTTGGGGATATGCTACGGATGAGAAGCTTTTGTGAATTCCGTGTTCTTGGCACCAGTTGGCGAATTCCTCGCTGTCAAACTGAAGTCCATTGTCTGATATGATTTTTAGTGGGACTCCGTACCTGCACAGAACATTTTTGATTAAGAAGTTGATAACTTTCGCTGAAGATACTTTATTTAGAGGTTCTGCTTCCACCCATTTGGTGAAATAGTCGACTGCTACTATAGCATATTTGGCGCCGCCTCGACCCATTGGCAGTTCACCGATTAAGTCAATTCCCCATACTGCAAAGGGCCAAGGGCTGGTCATCTGAGTAATCTCGGTTGTTGGTAGCCGAGGGATCTTAGCAAACTTTTGGCATCTGTCACACTTCTTGACGAAATCTAAGGCGTCCTTGCTTAAGGTGGGCCAGAAATATCCGTATCGGAGTATCTTTTTTGCTAACGTTTGCCCTCCGGTGTGATCTCCGCAGCTTCCTTGATGAATGTTGGATAAGATTTCCTTGGCTTCCCTTCCGGCGACACACCTTAACAATGGGTTAGAGAACCCGCGCCGGTAGAGGATGTCTCCTTGTATTGTGTAGCGGGACGCTTTCCTCAAGATTTTCTTGACTTCGTTACGCCCGTCGGGTAGTGTGCCATTTCGTAGGTAGTCTCGGATGGGAGTCATCCAAGTTGCTTCTTATCCTCGTTGGTAGTGAATTCTGCAATGAAATCAGCCATGGCTTGCCCCTTGATGGCGGTGCGAGGGTGATAGGTGATATCATATTGACTCAGCTCAATACACCATTTAAGTAGTCGCCCGGAAGTGTCGGGACGATGGAGTACCTGCCTCAGTGGTTGATCGGTCAGAACTTTGATGGAATGGGATTGGAAGTAGTGACGTAGCTTTCGTGAAGTGATTAGTAAACAGTATGCTAACTTTTCAAGCTTAGGATATCTGACTTCTGCCCCAGTAAACCTTTTACTGACGAAGTAAACTGGTCGTTGCGTGCGGTTATCTTCCCTTACCAAGGCAGCGCTTAGAGCGTGAGATGACACAGCAAGGTATAGGTATAATTCTTCGCCTTCGCTTGGGGTCGAGAGTACCGGTGGTTTCTGGAGGTGTTCGATTAGGTTAAGGAAAGCGGTCAAGCATTCGTCTGTCCATTCGAACTTTCCTTTATCTTTCTTTAGAGCTTCGAAAAAGGGGACGCACTTGTCCGTTGCTTTGGAGATGAATCGGCTTAGGGCAGCCACTTTTCCATTTAGGCTTTGCATTTCCTTTCGGGTGGAAGGTATCTTGATGTCCCTTAATGCTCGGACTTGTTCAGGGTTTGCTTCTATCCCTCGGGCATGGACGATGAATCCTAAGAATTTTCCCGATGACACTCCGAAGGAGCACTTTAGTGGATTCAACTTCATTCCATACTGTCGAAGTACCTGGAACATTTCGCCTAGGTGGCTTACGTGATCTTTGGCTTTCCGTGATTTTACCAGCATGTCGTCTACATATACTTCCATTGTTCGTCCTATTAGCCCTGCGAACATCTTGTTGACGAGGCGCTGGTAGGTGGCTCCTGCATTTTTAAGTCCGAAGGGCATCACTTTGTAGTAGTACAAACCCCGGTCGGTGATGAAACTAGTGTGGTCTTGGTCGGGAGCATGCATAGGAATTTGGTTATATCCTGAGTATGCATCCATAAAAGACAGGAGTTCGTGCCCGGCTGTGCTGTCTACAAGTTGATCGATTCTGGGAAGCGGGAAGCAATCCTTTGGGCAGGCGTCGTTTAGGTTGGAGAAGTCAATGCAGGTCCGCCACTTCCCATTAGCCTTCTTTACTAGTACCGGGTTGGCGATCCATTCTGGGTAAATAGCTCCTCGTATGAAGTCATTGGCGAGTAGATTCTTTACTTCTTCATCGAGGGCTGCTGATCGCTCTGCCCCCATACTTCTCTTTTTTTGTTTTACAGGCGCCTTGGTAGGATCAATTTTTAATACGTGGCATGCTATGTTGGGGGAGATTCCGGTCATGTCAGCGTGTGACCAAGCGAACACATCCAAGTTGTGGCGGAGAAAATCAATGAGTTGTTCCTTCAATTCAGTTTTCAGCTGCGACCCAATTTTCAGTAGCCTACTTGAGTCGTGCTTGTCTACAGATATAAACTCCATAGCCTCTGCAGGCTCGGCGGTGGCCTCCTCCTCTTTGTCCCTAGGGTCTAATTCATTGAAAGGGTCGCTGGTGTATCGAAGAGGAGGGGCTTTCTTTAGTTGCTATGCTTCAAGGCTTTTTGTGCAGAGGGCAATCTCTACACCTTTCCCTTTATCTCTCCTGTGGTTGTTGCGAAGTTCGGTTACATAGCAGTCTCGTGCAATATCTTGGTCTCCTTCCACTTCCCCTACCCCATTGTCTGTTGGAAATTTCATTTTCAGGCACCACGGGGCTAGGACAATCTGGAAGTCAGATAGGGCTGGTCTTCCTAGGAAGGCGTTGTAGGCCGAATGGTTTTCTATCAGCACAAACGTCTGTTTCCTTACAACGGAGCGGGGATGGCTTCCAATTTCAACGAAGAGGTCCAGCTGCCCGATGGACATTTTCGCATCTCCAGTGAAACCGTGTAGCGGTTTATCACAGGGAGATACATCCTTCATTGATAGCCTCATTTTGTCGAATGCGTGTTTGAACAGGATATTTACAGAGCTTCCAGTGTCTACCAGGATTCGGTAAACTTCGGCGGGACCGAGTCGGGCAGAGATAACCATGGGATCCATGTGAGGGTACTGTCTTCCTTCTAGGTCGCGTTTACTGAATGTGATGTCATCACTTTCTTTCCGCTTTGGGTGGCGCTCTTCTATAACCGTATTGACACAGTCTCTATTGTCTCTGAGCGACTTCCCATATCTTTCCATCTCTTTCCAACTTCTGTCTGCGATGTGCGGACCTCCTGAGATGGTATGGACCACTATCTTCTCTTGACTAGAGTTGCTAGCGTTGCGGTCGCCTCTGCCGGTCCCTGGTGAGGGTAGCCTTGGGTTTTCATTGGCAGGAGCTGGAGTCCTGTCTTGACTTTTTACATAGCGTTCCAGTTTCTTTCTTCTGATGTGTTCCTCAATCAGATCTCGGAGATGATGGCATTCGTTGGTATCATGTCCATGGGATTCGTGGAAGCGGCAGAATTTTCCAGATTTCTGTGCGCTATCTGATTCCTTCTTGTATGGTGGGCGTTTGTATCTAACTTCGCCTTGGGTGGCAAGGAAGATATTTTCGACGGTCTCGTTCAAAGGGGTGTAAGAGTCGAATCTTGGTCCTGGTCGATATAGGCGTTTTTCTACTTTTTTGCCCCCAGCATTGTCTCTGGAATCATTTCTTCGAGCGTCCCTCGCCACAGCAGGGGCGTTGCCATGGGTCGTCTTACTTTGCTGTCCTGACTGCCCCTCAATGGCAGCATCCTCAAGCCTCATGTATTTCCCGGCTTCATGGAAGAAATCGGGTAAAGTAGCTGGTTTTTCTTTTGTCAATCTTCTAGCAAATTTAGTGTCCGGATGCACCCCACTGCAGAGGGCCATCAGGATAAGCTTCTCATCGGTGTCTTGAACTGCGGCTGCTGCGGCGTTGAATCTGGTTAGGTATTGCTGCAGCTTTTCTTCAGGTTTCTGTTTGACGCTGGATAAGGAATAAGCGTCCTTAGGTTGCTCCACATGAATGCGGAACTGACTGATAAATTTTTCTTTCAACATTTCCCATGAGTTGATGGATCCTTGGGGTAGATGACAGAACCAGGAGGTAGCAAGATCTGCTAAGAAGAGCGGAAAGCATTTGCACAGTACTCCCTCTGTTGCTCCACTCATGAGCATATGCTGTGTGTATCTCTGTAAGTGTACAACGGGATCGGAGGTTCCTTTGTAGGGTTCCATTGTTGGCATCTTCCATTCTCGGGGGGTGATAGCAACTTCGATATTGCGGGCGAAAGGGCTGGTTACCCTAGCGCCTATCCCTCGATCTCTTTGCTCCCGTTGGACACACTCTCTGAATAAGCGCGCCATCCTTTCATCAGAATTTGGAGCAGACAGAAATGAGTTTGGTTCTGTTCTGTGGGGTTGATTCCGTCCAGACAACCTGTAGGGATGGTATCGTCTATCATTCCTCATATTTTCCAGTGGCTGCCTTTGATCTTCTAGGAGCATGCTTGGGTCAGCTACAGTTGGCCCTTGCCTTGATCTTCCCCTGTTGGGTTCTGATCTAAGCACTTCCTCGGGTCCAACTTCGGGCTGAACTCTAGCTCGGCCCCGTTCACCGGTGTTTCTGTGGTTAGGCGGCATGACAGGCTCAGCTGCAGTTGACCTTCGCCCGGTACCTTCCCTGTTGGGTTCGGTACCAAACGTTTCCTCAGGCCTAACTTCGGGCTGGGCTCGGTCTCGGCTCCTACCACGGCTACTTCTGCCGTTAGCTCCTTCGAAGAAGGAAGATCTTTGCTGTCTCTGAGATCCTCCAGACTGGGACTCGCCCCATGATTCAGTGTTGCGGTTGGATTCTTCAGCGTCCCTCAAGCGTGACATGAGATGGTCCACCAAGGCTTCCTGCTGGGACGTGAAGCGGTTAGTTACTTCAACAACAACTCTGTCCAAATCTGCCCTAGTAATTGCTGCAGGCTGTTCTGTGGCAGGAGTGGTTGGGTTAGCCTGTCCTTCATTTGTTACCGTTGCTGGAGGAGGACGATTTACTTGATTCGCGATAGCTGGATCAGGAAGGCTACTGGATGCGATGTTTTTTCCTTTGTTAACATCTTTTCTCTGTTTGGGAGGCATGTTTTCCAAGTTGCGGACGATGCTATTAGGAAAACTCGTTAAGTAGATGAAGCTGAAGCTTCGAGTTTCTATCCTTTCAGTGAAAGCACCAAAAATGTTTGCACAAAAAATGGACAAACACCTCAAAGTTGTATGATTTAGTGGATCTTATGTTGTTCTTAGTGATTTGGGTAATTTCTGCAAATATATGAAAAGCAAGGGCTAAACTGTAAAAAGACACACAGATTTATAGTGGTTCAGCCAGAATGTGCCTACGTCCACTTTATATGTTATTTCTCTTCTCTTGCTTTGATTACAAGTACAAAGCTTTGATACAAGTAAAAGAAAGTTGTTTGAAAGTTCTCTCCGTGCTTGAGCTCTCAAACTTGTCCCCCATTGTTGTACCCCTGCCTCTCTATTTATAGAGTGAGGTTGGGGGCAGGGGTCTTGGATATATTCAGCTGCTGGTGGGCCTGGGCTGAAGTGATCTGGCCTGGCAGTCTGGTTCGGCATCCTCTTGGTCTGGTCATGAGGTGGAGGAGATTTGGTCCGGTTGTACTTCATTCGGTGGTAGTTTGGATCGGTAGAGGGGATTTGGTCCGGTTGAGCTTCATTCGGTGGTAGTTTGGATCGGTAGAGGGGATTTGGTCCGGTTGAGCTTCATTCGGTGGTAGCTTGGATCGGTAGAGGGGATTTGGTCCGGTTGAGCTTCATTCGGTGGTAGCTTGGATCGGTAGAGGGGATTTGGTCCGGTGTTTGAAAACTTGGCCAACAGTGAGAAGCCGCCCTAAGGCTTTAGGATGTTGCTGGTTTGTCTGAGGAGGTGCAGTGGTGAATGCTACTTGATGCTCAGGTTGTACTGCCTTGCTAACATTTCTAGAAATTGGTTTGACACATGCTTCAAACATATTCGATGCTAGCTGTGATCTAAGGTGGTTGCTATTTGAGTTTCCCTCCTCGCAAGTATGCTTAGGTTGCTGATGAGAGAGAAAGAGAGCTTTGTATCTTTGTCATTTACCTGTAGGTATGGTTCTACGTCGAAGTGTGTCCTGAGTGGCCCTATGTGCAACCCTTTGGAATGCTTTTGATCCCATGCGGTCCTGCTTAGGTTGCCCCTGGTATGTGCTAGTGCAGACTATTCTTGTAGGTTTGACAAAGTATGAGCTTTGGAGATGCGGTCAGTTTAGCATAACACGTTCTACCTCCTATGCCTCGGCGTAGTTTTCTTGTCTTTCCTTTGATTTCATGTATCGTCATTGTAACCTACCCCTATTTCCCTTTTTTGCAGTTTGTGGTAAGAATGGGTGTAACACTTGCCCTCTAAGTCTGTGGCGACCGCAGGTCTTGGTAGACCTGTTATCATAAGCACTCGGTCTGTATATCTAGTCAGTTTTGTCTAGTCTATCTTTTCTGTGGTTGAAAAAGTCTTTTCAGCTATACTCACATTCAATGCTCTTGCCCACATGCCATTCCCTTATTGGTCTACTTTCAAACCGCTATTCAATCTGGCTTTTCATTTCTTTAGGCATATTTTTAACAATCTTTGCACTCATTATTTTAGCAGCTATTCCACATCTCACAAAAAATCCTTGATTACTTCGATCGTGTGGCCATTGTTCAAATTGAGGTATGTATGTTCTTTTCTAATTTTGCTCTAATTTTCTTTTATCCTTTTGCTTGAAGAGAACTATTATTAGGTTAATATCCAAATTTGGGGGTATTTCAGTAGATTGAAAATAGGAGAAATTGTTTCGATTCTTGTTTGATCCTTCTTAAAGTAGTATGTAAACTTTGACATGGATTCCTCTTCGTCTTCCTCTATGCTTCTTTCTTCTAAAATCACTCGGTTGGAAGATGCCATTGGTATTCTTAGGCAATTTGGATTTTCTGGTTACGCAATTAGGGTTCCCGAACCTCATGAGCATATTAATACACCGCCGAAGGGATATATCTCCATCACTCCCGAGTATATCTAATGTAGTCTTTATCTTTTTATGCATCTAACTATTCATCGGTGGCTTACTTCCCAAAACATTGCTCCGGTCTAACTTTCTCCACATTCCTATACTCTTGCCCTGGCCACCTTCGTTCTTTATGTTGAGAATGGCATCGATTTTACTAGTGAGGAACTTTAGTTTCTTTTTGAAGTTAGAAAGAGTCCTATGAAGGGGAATGGTGGCTTCTTTTACACTCAGGCCACTGAATCGGTTTTTCCTAGTGTCCCATGGAAAACTAAAAAATGGATCGAGTTTTTTTTCTTTAGTTTGAATTTGGACAATTTTCCTTCTTTCTCCTATCACTATTCCGTCCATGCTATCTCTTTTGAGGAAAATGAACAATTGTACGATTCTCATAGACGATAGATTTTAAGATTGGCGGTAGAGGACATGAAAATAAATAAGTTTTTTAATGAACCGAGATTGATGGAGTATCGTCTACTACATCCTCATCATACATTTTCTCATGGTAGATTTAAGCTCGCTTCTTCCCTAACTGAATCTAGGGTTATAAGTTGCTTGCAGTAGATTTTTAGGAATTATCGTACTTGTGATATTAATCTTGTTATCTATTTTCCTTCGTAGGTACAATGAATGCTGCAGCAGCTGTTAAGCTCTGTAAAGCTTTAAAGAAGAAAGAGGACTTGAAGAGAAAGCATGAAGGATCCGATGATTCTCCCACTACTTCCAAAAAATTTAAATACTGCTGTTTTTCTATCAGATGTTATGCTTCTTCTTGGTATAGATATTCCTCCCTCTCCTATTGTAACACTAACCAGGTTGACTGTTTCTTTGCAAAATGATCATGTCCCTAGGGCGGGCGACATGACTTTGCCTGAGGTAGCTATATCTGCTTTCATAGAGAAGGTAGGAAGAGCTGCACAAGTTCCATCTATCCTTCCTAATCTGGCCCACGAGATATCTTCTTCCGAGGTTCTATCTGAATTGAAGAAGCTCTGATCTTATGTGAGTGATCTTCTTTCACTCCTTTTCTTCTCTTAATTGCTAGTCGGTTACTTATACCTCTCAAACCTTATTTTCTGATAGTTTGCGGCCTTGATAGTGAAAGCTCATTAGAAGGAGAGTGCACAAGCTTCGCTCTCAAAATGAGTGGATAAACTTGAAGCTGGCCTTGCTTTATCTGATACTAAGAAGACTACACTGGCTTCTGCTAAGGCTAAGGTTGAAGAAGAGGCTAGGATGTTACAAGAGTAGGCTGAGAGGGAAGCTAAAGTTACAGAGGATCTTCTAACTTCGAAAGAGCGTGAGCTTACAAAGAGGGATGAGGCACTGTCCAAAGTGGAAGAGGAATTAGAAGCAGTGAAGAAAGAGTTGACCCAATCAAAGACTGAGCTTGATTCTGTTACTTTTAATGTGACTTATAGATTTTATGCTTCAGCCAAGCGTGGCTTTGGGATAGAGGTTAAGCCTGATTTCTTAGAGGACGAGTCCTTAGCTGCTCAGATAGAGTATTGCCAAAATAGGTGGAATAAGGAGGAGGTTGAGAAGTAAGATGATGCCCCCAGTCATTCTGTGTGTCCCAATAAAATGGATGTGGTAGAGGATGACCCTGGGAACCTAAAACCTGTGGGAGAGGAGAAAACATCTACAAACAAGGTTAATTCCAATTCTCCAATATACATAGATGATTAATCTTAGATTGCTTGTGTTTCCCTTTGTATGAGGATTTTGAAACCCATTTTAGTATGTGTAATAAAGCATGATTTTTGTTCTACTACTTTGCGAATGTTCGTGTTTTCCCTATTGTTTTTTAGTATTTTGGAGAGAATGTACTCACAAAACTGTCGAAGGATACCGAGGCTCGGCTCGAAAAACAAACCCTAAATCACCTTGGTTTAAGTGTTGCGGCTTTATACATGTTTGCACCAAAATTGGTCTCGACCACTAAACTAATATGATAACACCATAGATTCAATCACAATTTTCAGATAGAGAATTAAATGCATAGATCACATGTTCAATAGCAAGAGGTAAATAAACACATGAATTTTATAATGGTTCGGCAAACTCTGGCCTACGTCTAGTCCAATAATATTTTTATTATACTGTAGGATTACAAATACAGTTTGTTTTAGCCTTAGAAAACTAATTAAGGAAGGAAAGAGAAATAATGAAGAAGAGCCAAAAGAAGATCCTTTGCAATGAGCCAATGATCATGTATTTATAAGAGAAGACGTGCAAATATACAGCTGAAAATCTACATGCAGAAGACCGAAGCTAAGATGGACCGATCTAGAAAATTTGGGCCCACCCGGGCCTTTATGAGGGATCGACGTCGACCCCTATAAGGGGATCAGCACCGAACGGTTGGGGGGGCCACATTGGGCTCGGCGATCGGCGGAGACAGTCCCCTCCGATTCCTCCTTCATGTTTCCTGAGTTGCTTGCCCGATCCCTTTGGTACTTATTGAGTTATTGAGTGATCATCGTTGAGTTGAATTTCCAATCTGAATGATCCATAGCCATATTAATCTGAACCGATCTGTACTCTATCACATTGATCCGATCCAATCCCCTGTCTAGGGGAAGTGAAAATCCATTCTTAGCCATTTCTTAGACGATATTTGCTTGAACTCGCTTGACTATCATCCATAGGCTTTCTTATAACCGATCTTTGAACCCGACAATCATTTCTCTGGGTTTCTTGCCTTGATGATCATGAAATCTAATTTGCCAACTCTGTGGTATCACGACCTTGCCAAAAGGCGGGATAACATTTCCCCCCAAAAGATGCCTTGCGATAGGAATGTGTGTTTTGAATTGCCATAAGTAAAAAATTTGTAATCCATAATCCGTCGATAACCAAGATTCTAATCCAGAATCCAATCCTTTTCTAAACCAAGTTGTCGTAGTCCATGACTATTCTGAGTCGATAGCCAATTCCAAAATCATTCCAAATCATTAGCCGAATCCATTTCCATCCAAAGCCAGTAACCAAATCCATGATCTCACCGGATTGTTTGCCAATTCCAAGGTCTCACTAGACCAATAGCCTGGTTCATAGTCTCTCTGGACCGATCATAGCCTCTCTAAGCTCTTGCTGGACCCCATCCGATCACTCTCCAGTAAAAGGGGAACAACGATAAGTAAGCCGGTCCTGTCGCTCTCTAGCAAAGCGGCAATACTTTCTGCACTCTGTTTTAGTGTCCCTAGACATAAAGCAATATCATGGCCTTCCTAAGCCGATCATGGTCATTTCAGACCCTTGCTGGACCCCACTCACTCTCCGGTGAGAAGGGCACAACGATAAGCAGGCCGATCCTGTCGCTCTTCGGTGAAGTGGCCTACTTCTTGCTTCTCCTGTTCCGTCTCTCTAGTCGAAACATAACGCGATCTATGGGGTATTACTCTCCGGCCTCGATCCCCCAGTCGAGGACTTAATCCATGTACGAGTCCATCCTCTCGCTCTTTGGCGAAAGGACTCGCACCTTGCGGTTGTTGCCCCATCTCTCCGGTCGAGACAAGCGTGACCTGTTTCATTTATTACATTTAAAAGTAGATTTGAGCATTCCAAAATCCATTCTTTAAATTATCAAATTTATGTTTTTACAACCAAAATGAAAAACCAAAAACCAAAAACTTCCTCTCCGGGCATGACGGTTTGTCGTCAACTTAGAGCATGCCTAAGGGCCGACTTCGATCTCGTACATGTGTAAGTGACTTATTCATTTTATTGTAGAGTTTATTATTTATTTAGTTCATGACATCCCAATCAAGGGATGACGATCCATGACCTCGATCCAGGCCATTTCCATTGATGCAGATAATGGCTGGTCCCGTTCTACCACCGCAATCCGAGTCCTTATATACTACGGTAGCCTGCCATCCCTGGCGTGTTCCTCAACCACATCCTTTATGTGCCTACAATCGTTTATAGTGTGCCCGTCCAGCTCATGGAATAAGCAGTATTTTCCTTATGTCCGATCACGCTCGGTGGACTCCCTCCTTGCTGTCTTTTAGTATGGAAGGCGTCTTCGAGTATCCAAATAAATCCTTTCCAAAGTCTCGTTCAAATCAGTATAAGAAGAGCACTTCAGTTCTCTCCTTTGCTGCTTCGATCAATTTAAGCCATCATCTGCTTGATGTTGTCCTTGCTTGAACCTTTCCTAGATGGTCCTCCATCCCTCACTACGTTAACCTCTTCCTTATCAGCTTTAGCATCTTCCTACCGCAGGAATCTCTCGGCTTCATGGGAAGATTCTCCAAGATCTATTGGTGGATCATATTCTAGTGAAACCTTAAAGTCTGTGCCATCCGCAATCCCAGATAGTGCCGACATTAAGTCCATTGATGGATTTGGCCGATCCACCAAAGCGACTGCCACATTAAACTGTGTCAAGAAATTCCTCAAGGACTCTCCCATCCTCTGCTTTAGTGTTGCCAATATTATTACACTCTTGGGTCCCGTGTGTGGACCCGAAATTGCTTCATGAATTTATCAACCAACTCTATCCAATAACCGATAGAACCATTCTCCAATTGCCTAAACCATATTACAGCTACATCTGCTAAGTACAAGGGAAAACATCACTCCATCACTTCCTCCGATGCACCCAGCACTTTTATATGCCTCATGTACCTCTTCAGATGAACAGTAGGGTCCGATTTTCCGTCATATGCCCCCAGTGTCGGTAGTTTGAATTCTGGTGGATTCCTAGCACACCTGATATTAGGAGTAAATGGACTCATATTCACATTTTCCAAATCCTTTTTCACCAATCCACCTCTCATAGCTCGTCTGATTATCTCTGTAAACCTGTCGTTATCATCCAAAGGTAGCCTCCAATCATCATTTCCATCCTGCACCCCGAGTCCACGAGGGAATCCTGGAACATCCTCCTCTGGATGTACATTCATATTCCGATCTATAATAAACTGCACAGGATCAACCACTAGCCTATCGTCGACCGATCCAGCATGACCCAGAGGCATGCCCCTAAGTCCCAAGTGATCGACGCTGATCCCTATGGAGGGATTGGTGCCGATCAGTCCATGTTGACCGGGACCGCTCCCAGCTGCTCCATTATGTTCCTTAGCTTGTTAGCTTCATTTTCGGCTTGTTCCTAGTTTCAATTTTCTATAGCTCTTTCCGTTCCAACTCCTTGATCTAGATTTCCACTAGCTCATGCTCCAGCCTGTCCAATTTACCTATAGAAATTCTACATCATCTCCTCTTGTCTCCTCATCATCCACTCCTGCATAGCCATCATAGTCTCCATCTCATTCCTAGTGATGTAGATGGAGGGTTGATTAGCTCCAGCTCCTCAGGAAGCCTGCTGACTTTCCCCATGATGACTCCTATCCTTAGGTGCTTTCCTTGTAGATTGCTTTACCATTGATCCAAGTCCAAGCTCCAAATCGTTTCCCAAATCTGCGGTTGCAATTAACCTGGCTCTGATACCAAAATGTTTGCACCAAAATTGGCCTCAAACACTCAACTAATATGATAACACCGCAGATTCGATCATAATTTCCAAAAAGAGAATTAAATGCACCGATCACAAATTCAATAGCAAGAGGTAAAAGAACACACGAATTTTATAGTGGTCCGGCAAACTCTGACCTACGTCCACTCCAATAATCCTTTTATTATAATATAGGATTACAAATATGGTTTGTTTTAGCCTTAGAAAATTAATGAAGGAAGGAAAGAGAAACAATAAAGAAGAGCAAAAAGAAGATCATTTGCAATGAGCCAATGATCTTGTATTTATAGGAGAAGACGTGCAAATATCCAGCTGAAATCTACGTGCAGAAGACTGGAGCCAAGATGGACCGATCCAGAAAATTTAGGGCCCACCTCAACCTTTATAAGGGATTGGCGCCAATCCCTCTAGGAGGATCGACATCGATCTATCAAGGGGGTCACATAGGGCCTGAGGATCGGTGGTGGTGGTCTTCTTCGACTCCCCTTTCTTGTTTCCTAAGCTGCTTGCCTGATCGCTTTGGTACTTGTTGAGTTATTGAGCGATCATCGTTGAGTTAGACTGCCAATCCGAGTGATCCATAACCATATTGATCCAATCTGATTTGTACTCCATCACATTGATCCGATTCGATCCCCTGCGTAGGGGGAGTGCAAATCCATACTCAGCTATTTCTTGGACGCTATTTGCTTGAACTTGCTTGACTATCATCCATGGCCTTGCTTATAACTAATCTCTGAACCCGACAATCATCTCTCCGGGATTCCTGCTTTGATGATCAGAAAATCCAATTAGCCAACTCTATGGTATCACGACCTTGCCAAAAGGTGAGATAACAATACAGGCATAAAAAAGAATTAGACAAATCCCATCTAGAGCTTAAGGATAAGTCTTAAGGATTATTATCCTAAATAGATCAGGTAGTTGAAGAGAAAGAGGCCCTTAGTGATTTTGTGTTGCGCCGATGGCAATACACACTAGAGAATGAATTGTTCCTACCCGATAGCCCAAATTTTGAGTGTTTTAGGCTTAGGCTTAGAACTTGATTAATGAATGAGCTCTCCGTATCTTTATTAACTTACATATGATCTTTAAGTATTTGGACAAGTAGATATAATGTAATGAATGATGGATGATAAGACTTAATCTGTTATGTTTTGATTATATAACCAAATTTTATTTTACTATAGATCAACTTGGTTCTCTCCGAGCTCTGTTCAACACTAACTATGCCCATTGTCAGGATGCTTCTGCCTCAACTATACCCTTAGAGGTTCTGTTGTGATTGAGGCGAAGGATGCTCCCGAAGATGAGGTTGCTCAACTTAGGTATGAGAATGAGAGGCTTGAAACATAGATGAAGTTTGCTCATGAAGAGCTCAAAAATGCCAAGGACACACTTGGGCGTCAATATGAGTACAAAAGAAATTGCACGCGTGGTCAGGGGGTGCTGCATCAGAGTTGGAAGGGATAGAGAAAACCTAAAGGTAGGTGAAGAGCTTTATGGTACTGTTTATAGAGAGGAGATTGTGCAGTATAAGAAACATGTGGAGGAGATTTACGTAGAAATTGCTAGACTGCTCAGTGAGAAAGAAGCTGCTGAATGCGGGAGGACGATCTCTATACCCTGCTTAGATATTGTTCATGTCCCTCCTATAGGTTCCGGGCCCTCTCATCTTCATAATGATGGATGGAAAACTACTTCCCGCAAGTTATTTGCTGACTTTACAAGGCAGTCTAGAAAGACTAGACCTCAACCAATTGAGGCTCTAGATGACACAAGGAGAAAAGCTGTGTTAATGATAGGCAAGCTTGAGGAATCATTATAAGTTGTTGCAGCAGAATCGTCCCTTATTCAAAAAACTTAAGTAAGAGGAGACTAAGAGTAAGAAGGTGGAGGTATTGCTGCAATGATCCCAAGATGTCTTAGAATTCTTTTACTCTAGGCTAGACCAAAACTTTCTGAACCATAGAGAGGGAATTGAAGTGACGGCCAAACACCCTATGAATCATTGGGCAGGAGCATGTAATGACCGCCACAAGACCTTTCTTGCTAGCATAGCCCCACCTTTTCTGAATATTACTTAGACATCATTTTAATGCTTAAATGTTAAGACCTTAAGATAAGGAATGCTTTTCGTGTAACTTGATAATACCTGATACGATATTGGAATTTATTAATTGACTGGCTTTTCTTTACAAAATTTATGAGCTTCTAGCATTCTTATTTAACTTATTTATACAATTACTTAATTCCGACATGCATGGACTTATTTAACTTTTCTGACTAGCTCCTCTTGATCGGGGTTTGGAGATAGTTGCTCTTCAAGAAAAGTTAGATTCTTCCCTGACTGGAGTAGCATAGTTAAAGGACTTATTAAAGAATGCTAAGAGCATATACGGGGTCGTCTATAGAGATGAGATCAAAAAATTGAGGCAACGGATTGTGGAGATAGACAAAGAGAATGCGTTGTACTTAAATGCAAAAAGTGATCCTCCGATGACTTCAGCTACCCGCGCTCTTCTTAAGTCAAATGTAGCTTCTTTTTCTAGGACTGATCTGGACGAGATCCTTAAATGGAAGAATGACATAAAGGGCTATTATGAGGCTATGATTAAAAAGTTGGAGGATTATTATAAGGGAGAGATGGGAATGCCAGGTTCTCGGGTTTACCCTTCTATCTTACTGAGGATAAGCCCTTTGGTCCCTTCTCTAGGAACACTGAAGAAATAGGGAGCACCTCTTGGGTGAGATCGAGAGAACTAGTGTTCGATGGGTGACTGCATTAGAAAACAAAATATTTAACTTGGAGTGTAAGGCTCGATTAAATTCCATCGTAGTTTCCTAGGATGGGATTGATAGGGCATCCCTATTAGAAAAGCTTCATAAAGAGAAGGTGAAGAAGACAATAGCCAAAGTTTGGCCGACAACATGCCATTGACGTTTTTAGATGTTTCCGACCTAGACTTGATTTGTCCTTCTTGTACAATCGGGCTGATTATGAGTATAAGCCTCAAGATTATGAGAATGTTTGGGCAAGCGCCAATTATGATCCCCGCATTTCCTACTGCAGTTCTGCTTATAGTAGGGCCACTCATGCCCGATCATCAGCCGTTTGATCTGGAAGACCAATCTCATGTTCTTCAATTTACAGGCAGTTTTCTTCAGTTTTTGATAATGCACTCCTGTAGGTCGTATCAGCGTAGGGCGGTCGTAACTAGCTCGTCTTCTGATTTCGAGTCAGATTCTTAATGTAGCTTTTATTATGAGGTTTTAATTCATGATTTGATCCATGTTGTATTCTTTTTTAAACTATGTACATATATTTCAGAATGGTAATTGCTTTATGGTAGGCATGTAAAAAGCTAACTAAGTATTGGTAACTTGGTTTTTTGATATATACCTATCAAGCTTTGAGGAGTGTTTGGATTTGTACCATATTGATAACTTACGATACATTCCATGTATTGCGCTTGCTTACCATGCTTGATAAAAGGCTTTCAAGGTAGCTCATGCCCCCACGGTCTTGACCCTTAGGCCACAGTTCTTTCTTGCATATTTGATATGGCTTTCTTGAGCTCTTGTTTGGTCATAGCGTCCTGCGCTAGATGGGCTGTGTGTTTGGTATGACCTGCCCACTTGTTTGGGGGCGTAATGTCATATGTACGCTTGGTTTGACTTACCCCCATGTTAGGGGGCTTAATGTCCTTGACCGCATGGCCGATATGACCTGCCCTTTATTTGGAAGCGTAATATTATACATGTGCTTGAACGCATCTTTGTCTAGCATCACCGTTCTCATTTATGAGATTGTCGTTGTCATTCGTAGGTTGCATTGCAACCATGGAATGATGGCGGTGAGCTATAAGAAATTTGTTCGTAAGCTTGGCACTGTCTTTTTCATTGTTTTGGAGAGGACTAAGAGAAGATTTGACTGTGAAGTCAGGTCATGCATATACAACCCTTTTCGCATGCGCATGGTTTTTTTGTACTGGTTTTGCCTATCTAATATCCAAACATCCAGTGTGCTATGTTGAATTAGCTAACATAGAGGGGTTTTTATACTAGTTTGGGCCGTTTAATATTCCTATGACCAGTTTGACTATGATATGATTGCTTTCATAGAAATATTTATACTGGGGCAGGGCAGTCTAATATTCTCATGTCTAGTGCAGTAATTTGGCTGAAGAGCCGGATTGCATTGATGCAAGTCCAAATATGTAGGTTCAGTTTCATCGTTCTCAATGTTGAGAGTGCCGTTTTTATTTTGCTGACCTCGCGTCATGCTTAACCAGTGAATATTGGCAGTGAATTGTGAATGTGAATTTGACTTTTCAAAGAAATATAATACAAAAAATGTATACTAGTTCGGGCTATCTGATATCCCTACGACTAGTTTAGTACATCAATACATATATACATTTTTTATGCTTATTATATAAGAAGTACGAGCTACTTTGGACAAGGTCTAGTGTCCTTGGGGCGGCTCCCGAGCTTGGTTTTTCCTCTGATTTTGATACCTTGCTGGTTTGGGATTCTTCAAACCATAGCGCACCTCAACCACTTCTATGCGCTGCTTTATTTGGGAGGAGATTGGTACTAAAGGTACGGTCACCAAACTTTCTAGTCTTTGGGCATGATGCGCGATGAGACGGAAAGACTAAGGAAGAAGATGCGGCGATTAAGGAAAATGAAAAGTTTAAACATGCCCAGTGCTTACCATACCCAGAGTTATCCCTTCCTTATAGTAGTGTTATCTTAAGGACATGCAAAGTGGCTTAGGTTGTTGGGCCTTCGCTGCTTGTTTGTTTTCTCCTTTCTGGTTAGCAAGAATCCTCATACCTGGAGATACTCTGGGAAATTCTCTATAGGAAAAATAGCAGAGTCGCCATCCTTGAGATTGGATTGAGTCAGTCTATCAAGTAGCGGTTGATTCAGGTGCAACTGGTTGTCCAGTCTCACCGTTCTCATTTCTGATAGTGTTGTGACCACTTATCTGCTGCATAAGACATGCAGTAAATAAGCAAGGGCAGTGAGCTATGGGTAGTAGACGGTTGGTTCTCCTTAGTATAGCACTTTGGACTGCTGCTCCATGTAATCCTCTGTTTTGTTGGTTCCCTGATTTGTTGAGGGACCGAGATGAGGTTTGGAAAGGATCTACAAGAGTTCCTTCTGGGGTCCTTTTCTTGGCCCGAGTAACTGAGGCTAGGAATGACATTTCAAAAGGGTAGTAATTGACAGAGCCGTCGGAGATGAGAAATTCGAAATGGAGGTTAGGCAGTTTCTCCCGAGATGGGGAAAAATCGAATGGAGGTTCAAGCCCTCCTTCTAGTGCCAAAAATGCTAGTGAAGTTTTTCGTCTTCACCACACTCAACTGGGTCGTGAGGCAATCTTAAGTGTCGACCACTTTCATGATTTTAAATCAATAGATTCAAATTGTATTAAATCTGCCTTTAAAGATTGACTATGTTGTTGGGTGCTTACGTAGCCTTGTAGTCACACTCCAACTGTTTGTTGAAATATCAAAATGGCTATTTTGTAAGAGATGCCTTATTCAAAAATCATGTATCATAGAAGCAAATAAGAAGAAACGAAAATAAAAAACATAGAAATTTTATAAGTAGTTCGGATTATTATTAATCCTACGTCCATGGGATAATCCACTATATTTTTTTTTGTACAAATGATTACAATCTTCCAAAGGCATATAATATCTTATCTTAGATTTTCCTCTTTTGGGAAGAAGAAGAAGATCCCTTTTTCCATCCTTTTGTGCCTTCTTTTATAGTGTGAAGAAAAACACCGTTGATTGCCATATTTGCTCTTCATCCTTCGCTTCAATCTCCGCCATCAGACTTCGCCATCTATTATTCATCTACAGTGTTGGTTTGTTGTGCATAGATTGGTGATGTGTCTTTAGCGGAAAACCATGGCATTGGCTGTAACAACCCATAAATTTTAAACGGTTTGAATAACGTATTTAATTGAATTCGCAAGAAATTTTAAATAATATTTTAATAAAAATTTTATATTTAGATTACGTCCAATTAAACATAGCAAATTTTAAAACTTCAATTTATTTTATGAAAGTTTATTTTTTTGTGAAATTCTATTAAATTTATGCTGACTTGCTAATGATATGTAATCTAAATTTTTATAAAAGGATCTGCAACATCGTAGTTGTAAATTATGAATGTTATTGTTTATAATCATACATGTAACTCTAATGATACGATTTTAATAACAAATTCTATGTTCAAGATATGGATTTCATAATAGTATTTTCTTAATATCCTTAGCTTTCAACAATAATCAATTAGCGACCTTAATCTTAATAGGATTTGAAAATCATCAACCTTCGGATAAGTCAAATGATATTCTAAATGTTAATAATCTTGAAAAAAAACCTTTATCAGAAGAACATTTTAAGTACACATAAATTTTTATGGGATTATGTTAATATGTATTCAGTAGGCATATGCTAACAACCGCTCAAACAAGAGATAATCACTAATACACTGTTAATTGTCAAAAACTCAAACTATCTATATTTATCATGCAAAAAAATGCATGCTCCTATATGCATTTTTTTTTCTCTTTTTTTTTACATTGGTGTCTGACATGATTGACGCTAGTTAACGTTAAATGAAATTAGATGCCAACAATATTATTATGCATTTTTATTATCTTAACTCTTTTATCAATTAACCTCTCCACTTTTATTTCCAATCTGATTTATAACCTGCCTATTTACTTTTCTTACCGTATTTATTATTTGCTAGAATCTAGCCATTTCGTAATTCCTATTTTCAACATTTGATGTGTCTTCTCTAAATCTAAGCGGAAAAATCTGGCTTACCCCTTTTATTCATTTACATTTTCTTCTATTTCAAATTTCATCATGACTGACATGCAACCTTACTTTAATCACTGCGTCAATCAAGCATCCATGTATTAATTTTCATTTATTCTATATTTATTGCCAACGTTATAAATTTGAATGATCACTTGCTTCCCTTGTCTCCCTGATTTCACATCTCTGTGCCTATCCTTTTGAGTTTCTTACTTTTATATTCTATTATTAGCCTAAACGTGCATTTTGACTGTTGCCATCCCCGTATTTATTTCTTTCTTTTTTGAAATTAAAACGTATACGTTTTACATTTTATTTATTTCTAAACCATTCATTGCCTTTCCTTTAAATCAATCCATTCTCTTCTTATTTGCTTTAACTTCTCTGTTGAATCAACGCATGAACGTTGATTTTCATTTATTATTACCTTTTATATTATATTTTTCTCTATAGCTTTCCACTACCTCTCTCTTCATATATTTCATTGTTGCCTGCTCCTTCTTCATTTTCGAGATCCACTCCCCACCATTGCTTACTTTTCCTCCTCCCAAATTTTTCCATGGCCTACGCCAGATAGAAAAAAAAAAGAAAAAAAAATTTTCGCGACGTATATACCCATCGCCTGAAGCTATCTCCGTCCCTCTTCCCTTTCCACCACCTACAACCCTCAACCTCCACTCACGTTTCTCCTACAAGTACATGCTTACTTTCTTTCCTAAATAAGAAGGTATATTTATTGTTTAAATTTTTTTCTTATAAACGTTCAAAAGGATTTGAGAAAAATTTGCATTCTTTTGTACAGATCTTGTTATATGTGAAAGTAAATAAGTTATGAAGCTATTAAGGTTTACTTATACAAGATTTATATATATATAAGAGTGTTATATAAATGAATTTTATACTATGCGTTAACTAAATACATTGTTATTTATATGATCCAGTTTTTGAATATATGTTTGAAACGTTTTGATTTTTATATATACAAATATTTTATTTTATACATATATTTTGTTATATATAAAGGTTTAATAAAAAAAAAAGAGAAAAACAAAAGAGTAAGTTAACAATGTATTATAAAGAATATTGTTTATCTGCACGTATATGTACATAAGTTTGTTTGATTTCCTGCTGGATATTTTGAAAAGGAAAGTAATAAACTATAATAATTATATATATATTTCATTTTTAAAATGCGTGTTTTGATTTAACGTTCATTTTGAAAGAAAGTAATAAATTAATCATATAATCTTCGTTTCAATTTTATCAAGCTAATTTGATCCGTTCTCATCAATTTCTATCTATCAGCTTTTCCGTCGAAATCGTACCATCTAACTTTGCTTTGGAAGTCGTGCTTGCATTTCATAACTCAACTTCATTGTCTATCTCTCTAACCTCGAAAGGTGAGCAATCACTCACGATTAACGTTCTTTTATTTATTAAATTTGATTTCAATTGAAACGACAATTGAAATATGATGCTGTAGTTATTTAAATTATTATATATGCTATTATTTGTAACTGTTCACTTGTGGGATATGACACCATATCCTGTTGTTTATATTCTATTATTATTGATGATATATGTCTGTTGTTGTATTTTATATTATCTGTTATCACTCTGCAAGTTCCCTGTAGTATAGAATTCACTATGGGTTGAAATGATACATACCCGAACGGACTTTAGAATAGGAGAAAATCGTTATGGGTTGAAATGATAAACCCAAGCGATTTTCATTTGAATTGGAATTGGGATTACGGGTTGAAATGATATCTACCCGTATATATTTAAATTACGGATTGAAATGATAAATATCCGTATCACTTAACCACATGATAGATATATATACAAACACCGTTGGTCCACATATATAAATATTTTGAAAATAATTTCTATGGTTTTGGAAAGAAATATATGATTTTAATAAATGTTGGTTCTTAATTTATCTTTAAATGGTAATGATATATATGGATTTAATAATAATATTTTATTTAATTAAGATTGATTTAATACATATAATATGGTTAAGTATTTAAAATTTATGTTTCAAAATAGATTTCAGTAATAATTTGAATAAGTTAAGGTTGGGAAGATAATTTGAACTTAGTTGAAATTGTATTCATTAAAGAATTTTATTTAATTAAACTGATTTGTAACTTATTGAAATTGAGATTTAAGATATGATTTATAACTTGGGTCTGATTTATGTAATTTAATAAATATTTCTTGTTTAAATAAATTTAAGGAAATATTTAGTAAAAATGTAATTTAAGGCTAGTTAAATGATATTGAATTTATTAGGTGAATATTCCTTGATTAAATAATAAATGAAGTTCGTTCAAGAGCTATATGAAACTGTTAAATTTAACTTTGAAATGGTTGAATATTAAAGCTTTGAAATATATTGGAATTTAAATGGTTTATTTTATGATTCAAATCTGTATTTTAAATCAATATAAATTGGAATTTGTTATTTAGAAACTGAATTGAATTAAAATGGGAAATTTGGATTGAATTAAATTGGAATTTGAAATTTGAGTTGATTTGAATCGATTTGTGAGACTTGAGGAAATTATTAAATACCTTACTTTATAAATTATTTAGGAAAATAGATATTTTGAAAAGAAATGATTTTTGGGTTTGAAGTATAAATAAAATTGAAATGACCACGGTGTTATAGTGTATATTTCTACATTGTAGATAGTTCCATGGATCCTTAGAGGATGGTTATCCCAAACATCCTTTAAGTTACTTGTATTTCAGTTGATATTTCACTTGAGTTTTATTTATTGATATAAGAATGTTAATCCTGACTCGAGTGTTTTGTATTTTGCTTTACGCTCGGGTCAGACCGAGTGATACAGCATTTGAGACTCACCCTTGGAGTTTGGAGCTTCCTTTGGAGATCCAACTATCGCCCCAGCTTTCAGCTATTCTAGTTGATTTGTTCAGAGAAGTCATCTATTCGTACTGAAGACTTCATTGTATTTGAGATATTCTGTTGTATTTTATTTTAACTTTGATGTTTATATAGTAGCTTCATGAACTACTATTTTATCTATTCCGCTGCGTATTATTGTATTACTCTGTGTCTGTGATTCTGTGATTGATTTATTTACTGCATATGCTGAGTTTTGCCAAATTTAAATTAACAATCTGATATTTTGAATTATTCAAGTCAGACATGTGTGGATTTATTGTCGATTTGAATGGTCCAAAATAGTGGGTCGTTACAGTTGGTATCAGAGCTTTGGCTCTAGGCAAAACCTAGCATATATAGTAAATTTATTTACAGAATCACTTTCGTTCGAGTTTGAATTTCTTCCTTTTGACTCGATTTCCTTTGAACTTTGGAACGTTCCTTGCGGTTCCAAAATTCATTCTTGTCTCTCCCTATTTGTATTCTTTTGATTCTGGAGTATCCCATAACTCCACTTCGAATGATCTCTATAAGAATAGGCGATCCCGCCAATCTTTGAATAAATTTGTTAAGGGGTGGAACTCCTTTACAATTGGCATTGATTCACCAGAGATTTATATATCCCTCGGTTTAGCTGCTGCTATCTCTTGTTATGCCGAATTCTATCTCTGGCAAACGAATGTCGATTTGCCTCAAAATTTTGCACCGGTCTTATTATGAAGTCACGGTTGACCCTAGGTTCATCCGCGATTTATAAAAATATATCTATCTTGTATTTTGTAAGTTAATTATCTCATCTTCGTTCAAGCCTATATTCGAATCAGAATTTTATTTGATTAGAGATCTTTTAAATTGAATCTCTATCTTTGTTTTGAAATCCGTCCGTGAATCATCCTTTGAATATCGGGTTTGTTTGTATTTTTGAAATTGTTTTCTAAACCGAAATTATTATTTGATAAGTATGATTATATTCTATATATAAAAGTGAAATGTTTCGATAAAGATTATATAACCTTTTTAAAATGAGAATTTGAGGTTTCGATATGATTTGAAATTTTGAAAAATTATATAAGAAATTTGATTTATCTAAAAATGATTTATAACTGAAGGATTTTAAATTTGGAATTCGAGAATTGAACCCCGGTGTTTTGAAATTTGTTTTAAGATTTTGAAATATATAATAATAATATGATTTAAAAGTATTTTTCCGAATAAGTAATGTTTCAAATGATTTTATTGAGTTTCGAATGATGTCGAAGAAATTTCAAAAGAAGTTTGAGAAAATAGAAGTCCAAAACTCACTGATGTCGCTGGAAAATAATTTCGGTGATGAGTGCACGCATCATCGACATTGATTTTCGAGTTTCAGAGTGGGGGAGAGGCCACTTGAGTAGCTTCGCTACGCGAGTGATTTTGTGAAACCATTTTGATTTCAAATTCCGAAGTAAGATTTGATATTCGAAAGATATATGTATATATATATTTGAAATGATTTGAAGTAAGCCGGTGTTCAGTCCTTGAGTTTCGGATTTGAAACCTATCTTTTGAAATTGATTTACTGATTTGTTGTTGATTTCCAACTCTTGAATTTGAAAATGATTTCTTCAACTATTTTGAAGGTTCGAGCACTTCCAAATCAAGGTTAACATTTCAAAGCTAAGAAATTTTTAAAAGTATAAAGTAAATAAGTTTGGTATGTATGTTAAAGTATGTAGTAATATGATTTGAATAAGTTGAAACTGTTTTGTTAAGTAAATGAATAAGGCTATTTTGATTTTTTTTCTAATATGAAATTCAGATTTGAAATGTTTTGAAAAGAATTTGGTCTTCAAAATATTTTGAATAAAATTTAGCTTAAATGTTTTAACTTAGTAACATCCTTATGAAACTATATATTTAACAAGTTGGAATAACTACATAAGTCATACATATGCTGTTTTATTCGCATAAATAATTTGATCCAAGTTTGAGTACACAAGTTCGAGGTGAATTACACCATTTCGTGTTAGGATTTTTCATTTGATTCTCGATGGCGAATATTCGATATGGATTTTGGGCTTGATTCTAGAATTCTCTATCATAGTATATGGCTATGCAAGGAGACTGATGACCTCTAGTCGAGAAACCATATCGAAGTCCGCATTAGGGAAGTCGAATGGACAATACTAGTTCGAAAGCGAACTTGTGTGATCGAGCGAGCGATCAAATGTGATTTTGCGAAATGATGACGTATGTACATCTTATATTCTAATATCAGTGATATATTTTGACGCTGAAATTGAAAGCTGTCGGGTTAGAATATCTTTGCTTACTAAAAGAAAACTTTAAATTTAAATTACAAAGATATATAACCCATAAAAGCAAAGATATTCAATCCCATATGGCTCTTCATACAGCGAAATTTATTTTGTAAAATTTGATCCTTATATAAGATGGACCTTATGTAAGCATAAGATGATTTTGAAAACATTTGATTTTGGAAATGAATGGGTTGACTTAAATTATATTGATTTGGAAATTTGGATTTATTTTCTAAATATATTATTTTAGAAAATTTGAAACTAAAGATAATTAAATTGAGAAGAAATAATTTGGTGAAATTGTATATGATTTTGAAATTGAACTGATATTGAAACAAATTGAAATTTGAGAACCTTGTGTTACTAAATACTTGATTTGGGAGTTGTCGAACTTATATAAAATTGATTTGTATGAGTATGAAATTGATTCGAAAACTATGGATTTGAAAGGGGTACTCAAATTTGGAAGTGAAATCTTATATAATTGAAGTCTATATAAGTATGATTTGATATACTATTGATTTTGGAAAGTATTTGATTTGAGAATTTAATCTTATATATAATGGATTTTATATAAGTACGGTATTTGAAAGTGATTTGAAAAGGTACTATATGATACATATTTTCGAAGTAAAGATATGGAAAGTGCCTTCTGCTTGATATCCGATTTGTGGCCACATCTTGGATTCATTCTATCGATATTATTCTCTCTAATTTTTGGTTTTTCGGATATGATACTCGAGTGTCCTTCGAATTCCATGGTGTTACCCATGGTCTTACGAACTCGACTGC
Source organism: Allium fistulosum (assembly GCA_030737815.1). Classification (NCBI taxonomy): domain Eukaryota; kingdom Viridiplantae; phylum Streptophyta; class Magnoliopsida; order Asparagales; family Amaryllidaceae; genus Allium; species Allium fistulosum. The sequence goes on from CM060902.1 coordinate 978,606,018, forward strand.
ATAGCGTAATTCGTAAGGCAGTGATTGCTTAAAAGGTACGGATGTTTCCTGGGGTATCCAGGCGTAACCATTGTGTATCTGCGATCTATGGTCGTGTTAGTGGCGTAATCCGCAAGGCAGAGATTGCTTAAGGGGTATGGATGTTTCCTGGGGGATCCAGGCGTAACCATTTTTATGTATCCTGCGGTCCACCGTTTTGTTATCATGGCGAAATTCGCAAGGCAGTGAATGCTTAAAAGGTACGGATGTTTCCTGGGGGACCCAGGCGTAACCATTGTGTATCTGCGATCCATGATTTGTTTGTTTTTGTTTGGATTGTACTTTCCATATCTGTTTTTAAAAGTTTTTCCAGTATTTTAACTGGGTGTTGAAACAAGTCTACTAAGTAGCTGGAGAATTCTAGTTTTGCGCCTGATCAACGCACTACCAGAGTCTACAGGAACAAGGATAAACTTGTTGAGACATCGAGTTATAAAAGTATTTTCGAAAGGAAATTTGTTTCGACGATAAAGGTATTATATTATAAAAGTATTTCCAACAAAGAAATTTATATTAATATTTGAAATTGAAATTCTTATGGTTCTAAATTAATTATTCATGCCCGATACTATTCTTTTGAATCTACCTTATCTGCCCTGCTTTATTTATTCACCTATATTCTCTTTTCCGAATCTGTCTTCTTTCCTTCTTTCCTTCTTTTGAATATATCCTTTAAAATATTGTTTATTTATATACTACATGGTATAATAGAAAATTTTAGTGTTTCAGAAGTTATTAATTAATTTTAACATATTTAAAGAGAATGATTATTAATTCATTATAATGTTGGAAGTATCTTGAGATAAATAAAAAGTTTTTTTTTATAAATTTTGGGTTTAAAATTTTCAATAGCTTCTTTGTAAATATAAATAATTGTTTTCAAATAGTTTTCATATATTTACAAAGTTGTTATTTAAGCATATAAATGGTAATTGTAAGGAAGCAAGAAATTTTGCAAATGGGTCTTGAAAAAGTTTTAAAGTATATAAGACAATTGAATTGCAAATGAAGTTTTCAAATTTAAGTAAAATTTGTACAGTTTTAAATTAATTGTTTATCTTGTACTTCAATCTTCTTCTTTTTTTCTTTCTGTTTGTTGCTATTCTCCTACCTTCTTCCTTTTCGGGGACGAAAAGTTTTGAGTGGGGGAGAGTGTAACAACCCATAAATTTTAAACGGTTTGAATAACGTATTTAATTGAATTCGCAAAAAATTTTAAATAATATTTTAATAAAAATTTTATATTTAGATTACGTCCAATTAAACATAGCAAATTTTAAAACTTCAATTTATTTTATGAAAGTTTATTTTTTTTGTGAAATTCTATTAAATTTATGCTGACTTGCTAATGATATGTAATCTAAATTTTTATAAAAGGATCTGCAACATCGTAGTTGTAAATTATGAATGTTATTGTTTATAATCATACATGTAACTCTAATGATACGATTTTAATAACAAATTCTATGTTCAAGATATGGATTTCATAATAGTATTTTCTTAATATCCTTAGCTTTCAACAATAATCAATTAGTGACCTTAATCTTAATAGGATTTGAAAATCATCAACCTTCGGATAAGTCAAATGATATTCTAAATGTTAATAATCTTGAAAAAAAAAACTTTATCAGAAGAACATTTTAAGTACACATAAATTTTTATGGGATTATGTTAATATGTATTCAGTAGGCATATGCTAACAACCGCTCAAACAAGAGATAATCACTAATACACTGTTAATTGTCAAAAACTCAAACTATCTATATTTATCAAGCAAAAAAATGCATGCTCCTATATGCGTTTTTTTTTCTCTTTTTTTTTTACATTGGTGTCTGACATGATTGACGCTAGTTAACGTTAAATGAAATTAGATGCCAACAATATTATTATGCATTTTTATTATCTTAACTCTTTTATCAATTAACCTCTCCACTTTTATTTCCAATCTGATTTATAACCTGCCTATTTACTTTTCTTACCGTATTTATTATTTGCTAGAATCTAGCCATTTCGTAATTCCTATTTTCAACATTTGATGTGTCTTCTCTAAATCTAAGCGGAAAAATCTGGCTTACCCCTTTTATTCATTTACATTTTCTTCTATTTCAAATTTCATCATGACTGACATGCAACCTTACTTTAATCACTGCGTCAATCAAGCATCCATCTATTAATTTTCATTTATTCTATATTTATTGCCAACGTTATAAATTTGAATGATCACTTGCTTCCCTTGTCTCCCTGATTTCACATCTCTGTGCCTATCCTTTTGAGTTTCTTACTTTTATATTCTATTATTAGCCTAAACGTGCATTTTGACTGTTGCCATCCCCGTATTTATTTCTTTCTTTTTTGAAATTAAAACGTATACGTTTTACATTTTATTTATTTCTAAACCATTCATTGCCTTTCCTTTAAATCAATCCATTCTCTTCTTATTTGCTTTAACTTCTCTGTTGAATCAACGCATGAACGTTGATTTTCATTTATTATTACCTTTTATATTATATTTTTCTCTATAGCTTTCCACTACCTCTCTCTTCATATATTTCATTGTTGCCTGCTCCTTCTTCATTTTCGAGATCCACTCCCCACCATTGCTTACTTTTCCTCCTCCCAAATTTTTCCATGGCCTACGCCAGATAGAAAAAAAAAGAAAAAAAAATTTTCGCGACGTATATACCCATCGCCTGAAGCTATCTCCGTCCCTCTTCCCTTTCCACCACCTACAACCCTCAACCTCCACTCACGTTTCTCCTACAAGTACATGCTTACTTTCTTTCCTAAATAAGAAGGTATATTTATTGTTTAAATTTTTTTCTTATAAACGTTCAAAAGGATTTGAGAAAAATTTGCATTCTTTTGTACAGATCTTGTTATATGTGAAAGTAAATAAGTTATGAAGCTATTAAGGTTTACTTATACAAGATTTATATATATATAAGAGTGTTATATAAATGAATTTTATACTATGCGTTAACTAAATACATTGTTATTTATATGATCCAGTTTTTGAATATATGTTTGAAACATTTTGATTTTTATATATACAAATATTTTATTTTATACATATATTTTGTTATATATAAAGGTTTAATAAAAAAAAAGAGAAAAACAAAAGAGTAAGTTAACAATGTATTATAAAGAATATTGTTTATCTGCACGTATATGTGCATAAGTTTGTTTGATTTCCTGCTGGATATTTTGAAAAGGAAAGTAATAAACTATAATAATTATATATATATTTCATTTTTAAAATGCGTGTTTTGATTTAACGTTCATTTTGAAAGAAAGTAATAAATTAATCATATAATCTTCGTTTCAATTTTATCAAGCTAATTTGATCCGTTCTCATCAATTTCTATCTATCAGCTTTTCCGTCGAAATCGTACCATCTAACTTTGCTTTGGAAGTCGTGCTTGCATTTCATAACTCAACTTCATTGTCTATCTCTCTAACCTCGAAAGGTGAGCAATCACTCACGATTAACGTTCTTTTATTTATTAAATTTGATTTCAATTGAAACGACAATTGAAATATGATGCTGTAGTTATTTAAATTATTATATATGCTATTATCTGTAACTGTTCACTTGTGGGATATGACACCATATCCTGTTGTTTATATTCTATTATTATTGATGATATATGTCTGTTGTTGTATTTTATATTATCTGTTATCAATCTGCAAGTTCCCTGTAGTATAGAATTCACTATGGGTTGAAATGATACATACCCGAACGGACTTTAGAATAGGAGAAAATCGTTATGGGTTGAAATGATAAACCCAAGCGATTTTCATTTGAATTGGAATTGGGATTACGGGTTGAAATGATATCTACCCGTATATATTTAAATTACGGATTGAAATGATAAATATCCGTATCACTTAACCACATGATAGATATATATACAAACACCGTTGGTCCACATATATAAATATTTTGAAAATAATTTCTATGGTTTTGGAAAGAAATATATGGTTTTAATAAATGTTGGTTCTTAATTTATCTTTAAATGGTAATGATATATATGGATTTAATAATAATATTTTATTTAATTAAGATTGATTTAATACATATAATATGGTTAAGTATTTAAAATTTATATTTCAAAATAGATTTCAGTAATAATTTGAATAAGTTAAGGTTGGGAAGATAATTTGAACTTAGTTGAAATTGTATTCATTAAAGAATTTTATTTAATTAAACTGATTTGTAACTTATTGAAATTGAGATTTAAGATATGATTTATAACTTGGGTCTGATTTATGTAATTTAATAAATATTTCTTGTTTAAATAAATTTAAGGAAATATTTAGTAAAAATGTAATTTAAGGCTAGTTAAATGATATTGAATTTATTAGGTGAATATTCCTTGATTAAATAATAAATGAAGTTCGTTCAAGAGCTATATGAAACTGTTAAATTTAACTTTGAAATGGTTGAATATTAAAGCTTTGAAATATATTGGAATTTAAATGGTTTATTTTATGATTCAAATCTGTATTTTAAATCAATATAAATTGGAATTTGTTATTTAGAAACTGAATTGAATTAAAATGGGAAATTTGGATTGAATTAAATTGGAATTTGAAATTTGAGTTGATTTGAATCGATTTGTGAGACTTGAGGAAATTATTAAATACCTTACTTTATAAATTATTTATAAAAATAGATATTTTGAAAAGAAATGATTTTTGGGTTTGAAGTATAAATAAAATTGAAATGACCACGGTGTTATAGTGTATATTTCTACATTGTAGATAGTTCCATGGATCCTTAGAGGATGGTTATCCCAAACATCCTTTAAGTTACTTGTATTTCAGTTGATATTTCACTTGAGTTATATTTATTGATATAAGAATGTTAATCCTGACTCGAGTGTTTTGTATTTTGCTTTACGCTCGGGTCAGACCGAGTGATACAGCATTTGAGACTCACCCTTGGAGTTTGGAGCTTCCTTTGGAGATCCAACTATCGCCCCAGCTTTCAGCTATTCTAGTTGATTTGTTCAGAGAAGTCATCTATTCGTACTGAAGACTTCATTGTATTTGAGATATTCTGTTGTATTTTATTTTAACTCTGATGTTTATATAGTAGCTTCATGAACTACTATTTTATCTATTCCGCTGCGTATTATTGTATTACTCTGTGTCTGTGATTCTGTGATTGATTTATTTACTGCATATGCTGAGTTTTGCCAAATTTAAATTAACAATATGATATTTTGAATTATTCAAGTCAGACATGTGTGGATTTATTGTCGATTTGAATGGTCCAAAATAGTGGGTCGTTACATTGGCGGGAATCTTGGAAATTTTCAGTGGGATGCTTGAAAATTTGGACAGGAAGCCCAAGCCTGTATGGGCTGGCCTCTTCTTTCTTGAAATTGTGTGTGCATTAAGAGGAATGGTGAGGAGCCGCCCTGAAGCTTTGGGATGCTATTGATGTGTGTAAAGAGGTGCAGTAGTGAATGCTGTCTGATGATCAGGTTGCACTACCCTGCTAACATTTTTGAAAGTTGATCTTACACTTGCTTGGAACGTATTCGATGCTGGCTGTGATCTGAGGTGGTTGCCGTTTGAGTTGCCCTCCTCGTAAGTATGCATGGGTTGCTAATGAGAGAGAGAGAGCACTTCATATATTTATTGTTTGGAATGCTTTTTATCTTGTGTGGTGCTGCCTAGGTCGCCCTTGATATGTGATGGTGTAGACCTGTTGTTATAGGTTTGACAATGTATGAGCTTTAGAGATGCGATCAGTTCAACATAACACGTTCTGCCTCCTGTGCCTCGACGTAGTATTCTAGTCATGCCTTTGATTTCACGTATCGTCATTGTGACCAGTCCATGTTTCCCTTCACTGCAGTTTGTGGTAAGAACGAGTGTAACAATGATATTCTTTGATTTTGTTATATAAGATTAAACAATATTTTTTTTTCATGCACAAATGATGTGAGAATGAGAACAAATTAACTTTAGATATTTGGTTTTATATCTAATGAAACATTTTGCACCTTCACTATTTTCCGTTATACCCTCGCTTTATTTCCATTATAACTTTTTGCACCTCCACCGCTATAGAACCGTTGAGAGCTTTGGCTTCACAGGCTAGCACTACGGAAATTGCAAGAGATGAAATCTACCATTGCGCTAAAATTGTTATTGAAATTTCTGCATAAACTAGGCTAGTTGGATGACAAATAGCTATTGTCACAACAAACATTTTTGGATTTTAAATGAAGATACTAATGCTTCATTCACATGAAAGTTGCTATTAAAAATTATAGAAAATAGCAGAGGTCTGATAAATAAAAACATAGCAAATGGTAACCACACCAGCATTTGGTTTGATCTTTGGGTTCATGGGGATAATCTAGTTAACATAGTGAGTTGGCAAACAATGTGCACCACTGATGGCAGTAATAAGGAATGTTTGCACTTATCTTAGACATGAGTTGGTGCCTCAATACTTCCAACTATTTTCTCGTTGTTTGTAGTATTATTGTAGGTGTCAACATAGATAAAGATGCTATGATGATTACCGCTAGTGGTGGAATGCCGGTAGTGATGATAAATTTAGCAATAACATCAGCATGGGACGATATAAGAATTAAATCTACCCTACTAGTTGGCATCATCATGTATGGAATAAAGTGTGTGCATCCAAGATATTCACTTGCTTGTATTTTGAAGTTTTAAACAAGCTGAACACCTTCGACAGGGTAAGTAAATGGAGCAACATTTAACTTAAAACACGCTGACATTTTAATAAAGAGGAATCAAGGGACCGCTTATTTTTTGAGTGTGACTACTGATAAAATCTGGAACCTTATCAATAAACTTTTGAAATTACAATTGTTTTATATGAATAAGCTTATGGAAATAGTAGATCGTCTAGCAAACAAGAAAATTGCAAATTTGCTCTAGAGGGACCTAACTGACATTTGTATAGTAACTACAGTGTATCACTTATGGAGTGAAAGAATTATATTTAAACAACGATCATGTAAAACATATATTCAATTTTCAAATGATTTCAAATAGACAACACATGTAACTTATTCAAGTTAGAACAAAATAAAAACAAATCAATTAATTTAAAATTAGGTTTCAACAAAAATAGTTGTTTTTTTGTTAAACGGCAATTTCCAAAACAAGAACAGAAGGGACAACTTAGGCACATATAAATTTATGGTAAAATTTCAAACCTAAACTATACTAACAACTAATTAAATAAGATGCAATATGTCATAGCTATAATGTTAAGAAGTCGAACATTTAATCAAAAGGGGGTATGGCATAAATTGGATCTAAATCAAATTAACACTATGAACATATATATTGTTAAAAAAGATGTGAAAAATAGAGATGTAGTTCAAGTTAAATAGATAAGCTTGTATTTAGATGTGGTATGCAAAAGATCTAAATCATATGAATAAGATGAGTATAAGAATAAATAAAACTAGAATTTTACTTTTAGATGTAGTTAAAAGAATGCACCATAAATGATGAATAAAAAGCTCCTAGATTCTTGAATCAACCTCTAGATTTTGCAAAGATCAAGAGGTACAACTACCTTTATTATTTGATTTTATTTTGATTTTGGAAATTTGTAAGCCGTGGAGGCTGTAACGACACAGAATTTCAATCATTCGAATTTGGAATATTTAATTAATTTTAAATATTGAAAAGTTAATTTTATAAGTCAAATAACTTATATTTCAAATATAGCGATTTATTTGATAATTAGATTGTTAGATTTAATATTTGAAATTGTTTAAATAATTGAATCTTGGATTTAATATGAACAAAAACGATTTCGAAAGTTGATTTAAATTCTATTTAAATTAGAATGAAGTTAGCAAACTTTTAAATTTGAATTAAAAGTGCATAAACCGATTTTGGAAATTATTTGTTTTAATTAACGTGTAAAAATAGTTTTTTGGGCACTGTGTCGGATTTCGACGAAACCAGTTTCATTGGATCCATTATAGTGAATTATAGTATGCTGTCGAATTTTGTGGCGATTGGACGTATCGTTTGATCGTGCGAGTTCGAAACGCGTAGAAATTTATTAAAGGAATTTTTAAAATAATTCAATTTTGAAAAGTTATCTTCTGAATATGATGGAATTGGGCTTCGAGACTAGTTCCATTGTGTTCGGAATAGGGGTATAACATATAAAACGCTAGGCAGCATGCTTCGTTTGGAGTTCGGAATTTTCACGGATGAATAGTGCCACGCGAAATTTTCTGTAAATAGCCCTCAATTTCTTCCCATTTGCAAACCCTAACCCTAAATAGATTTTCAGCCGCCATTAAACATTACCATCCAATGGCTAACATCGATCAGAGCCTCTAGGAGCCGAATTAGCCTTCGACTTCAACTAGAGAAACGTAGAGCACGTCGATACGAAGCTAGTGTATGGTCCGATCGTCGAAGGACGAGTTGAGGCGGTCGAAATCGACCCGTGTTCATCTGAATGTCATGGGTTCGATAAACGAGATTCCCATGCTTATACGCGCGCAGCGTTGGGTGATGGAAGTGGCAGGCAGGCGGCGCTGGTGGCGCGCGCTTGGGCGGTCGACAGCAGTCGTCGTGGGTAGGCGCGCGATTTTCGTTCGAAGAAAATAAAAAAATGGAGCCTAGGCGCGCACGTGAAGGAATGGGAGGGAAGAAGGGTAAACATTTTAAATTTATTTTTACTAACTTAATTATATTTTTAATTATCTCGTTATGCTAAATGATTCATAACTTTCTCGTACGAGGTCTGTTTCGAGCGCAGCAAGTAACGTTGCATTCATATCAGCAAGCACTACGCTATGGAGTTAGATTGGACGAATTTGGAGCTAGTTGGAATTTTGAGTTAAATTGAACAATCTTTCAATTTTAATTCAAACCGGAGCGCTAGGCGATTTCTAGCATTTTTGTGAGTTAACTCACCTCTCGAGCCTGCTTATTTTTTTGTATAAGTGGGAATAAATTTATTTATAATGATTGTTGCTTGTTTGAATGATATACTATATATATATTACTTGGTTTGGATATTCCCGCCTATTGGAGCGGATGAGACCCTATTACATTCTCGTGTATGAGCAGATGACCCTTTGTATACGAATCCCACCTCGAAGCGGTTGATTTATATTTTTATGATTATATGTTGTCCGTGACATAGAGTGACGGGTTGGAGGGATCCAATAGGAATCCTCACCACTGTTGATTTTACTTTTCATATATATGCTGATATATGATTGTATTGGATGTCATGTTGATGTCTTTGATATTATTTGACTTATTTAGTGCTATGATAGCACTGGGCCTTATTTTTGCTATTTTGAAGTACTAAAATGATGATTTTGATTTAAAAAGGATTTCGAAGTGATTTTGGAAGTATAAATATGTTTTAATGATTTTTAAATTATTAAAGGAAATGAATTTGTTTTTAAACAGATAAAAAGTTAAGATTTTTTATGTTATAAAAATATAGTTTTGAGAAATACTTTGAAAATAGATTTTTGAATAAGTTATGAAAAGGATTTACAAAGGTGATATTTTTATATATAAAGAAATAGATTTATAATCGAAATTTATAAATATTATGTAAAAGGTTTTGAAGTTGAGTTGGTAAATGGATTTTGATAGCAAAATCAGTTTTTATAAAAGAATGGATTTATAAATAGAATTTTGTAAATAAAGGAATTTTAATAAATAGAAGTCTTATAAAATCGAAAGGAGATTTATAAAAATAGTTTTATAAATATGGATTTTTGTTTAAAGGAATGTTTGAAAGAAATATTTGATCAAGTAATGGTTTTAAAAGTAAATTTATCTTTTAAAAGTAAAGGTTTTGGAAAGTAATAATTCCAAATGGAATTAAATGGTTTGAAATGTTTTAAAATGTGATAAGTAATGGAAACATAGATTTCAACATTCATTGTTGAAATAGACGTTTTCGAGGAAGTATGGAAGGTGTGGACTATAACACTGTTGTTATAGTAAATGATTTCTGAAAGGAAATATTTTATATAATATACGGGATTTATATATATATATATAAATTAATCGAATCCCTATACTAATGTTTTTGGGTTGTCGTAACGATGTTTTGAAAGTGTGCTATGGATCGTATAATATGGATATATGCTAATGATAGCTATACAGTAAATAGTGCGGAATATAAAAGCAGTAAAGTAAAATGACACCAGGTATTTTATACTGGTTCGGAGCACCGTCCTACGTCAAGTCCCAGACTCCTTCTGGAATTTCACTAAAACAATAACCCTCACTTAACCCGGAGGAACAGGTCTATACAACCCTTGAGCAGCCGAACAAGGACCTGAGCAACGGAACAGGATTTCGCCTCAGCAGCCGAAGAGGACTTCACACGCCTGAGCAGTAGAACATGACTTCAACAAATACAAAAGATTGTTTTGACTTTGTGTGTTCTAATAACACGAATTTATCAGTTGTACTACACCCTTCCTATAATCTTGTAAAGACCCGCAAATCCGTCTTCCGAAAACCCGACACTGCTACGTCCACTGTAGCAATTGCCGAACAATCGGATGGCGAAAACGCGAAACTTTAATATTTAAAAGAAGAGGAGGAAGAGAAGATAGAAGAAAAAGAGAAGAAGAACAACAAAACAACAACAGATACAGAACAGAGACAATATCAGAATCTCACATATCGCAGCGGAACAATATACAATAGATAAATGAATAATCTTTAAAACAAAGAATTTTATCAGTTTATACATACATCAGTCATCAGAGTCAATATACAACAATGGACAGTTATATAACTTGTCCTCATACAGAATACACAGCGGAATAAATACTATCAAATACAAATACTACGTCTCGCCATCCAGCTTGCTTCCAAAGCTCCAGAATATCCAGAATATCCTGATAATATAACTCTAGGCTGCCCGTGTGGAAATTGGTGGGCACCCAGAGTTTAGAAGGGAAACAATAAACTCCGAGTCAGTCATGGTGACTGGTGTGAGATCGTAAAATAGTTATTTTTCTTTAAAATAAACAACGGAAGAATTTTAAAGTCAATTCGCAATGCTTTTGGAAAATGAAACTACCATAAGACCTCCCACCACACACACAATGCAAACGCAGAATTGGAGGAGATTTCTTCTTATGATAGTCAAAGATGCTTACTACGCAAAAATCAAATTCTTTTTGATATTATTATTAGTGCATAGTGTAGAAAACATTTCGAAAGTATAATATTAATCTTAGCCAACATACGACCAGTATCGTATGCCTACTATAGCTACCATCTAAACAGTGGTGACCACCGTACGTAAATGGCAGGTTCTACAACTAATACCGTACAAAGTTCGTATTGGAGTTTGGATTTCCAACAAATGGTCAGGCTAAGGAACTTCCTCTTCCACGATGGGTACGTCCCTGGAATAGACGACCCGAGAAATAACCTAACATTACGGTTAGATCTCTGCCAACACAAGGCCGGGTTACCTCTGCAAAAGTAGGTAACTACTGACACGCGTATGCCATCCCCCGATCGTAACCGATCTTCCCGAGGATCCCCGATTTCCAACAAACCACATAGATAATAATGCAGCAACCACATAGGTTAAGTATCTGGGCTCCATACCATGATACCACCTCTATCCAGAAGGAATGACATACACTAAGGGGCGCTACTCCCTAGAACCTTGCCGCATCCTTCCTGTTTCGACCATTTCCGGGGTGTGAGGCTCGACGAAGTCTCGTCCACAAAGCTACGCTTTCTCAAAAAGCCCTGCTTCGGGTCAACAAAATGATCAACCTATGATCACAAAGATATAAGATCAACCAAATGATCATATCGCAAATGATCAAACACTGATCATTTCACAGCAACACTCAGTATGCCACGTTACCAAATTGGGATATATCGCTGATAAATTTCAACTACATAACCTCTGAGCTCGTACGTCTCAGAGAAGGGTGTTAAGCTAAGAGAATAAATTCTCCGCCACCAACAGGAATGTATTTGAAAGAAATCAGCTTTACATCTCAAATTGTAACGTCAGACACACAATCCATACAAGTCTGTTCCGGGATCGAACAGAACCGAAGGCACTTCTCACGAAGCCCTTGCATTTCCAGATAAATTTCTAATCACGTCCGGACTTCCCGTCACTAAGGGTGATAAAACCTCTAAATCGGAGATCAGCCGATGTAGAGTAACTCGACGGTAATCCTTCCGTTTTCAAAAATATCCGGTCTTCAACACCGGTCTTCAAATGCGATTCATAACGACGTATCACATATTCGGAATGGGTTATACGACCCCATGGTCCTTTCCCGGCTAACCCGAATAGTGAGCGATTATTCAAAAATAAGTGTGGCATCCAAATTCATCCAATTCACAACAAATACCTATCTAAAGGTAATTATTGATAGTCGGTTATTTAACTATCAATAAAGATGCGCAACATCATCAGATTCCAAATAATTTTCCAAATTATTTCATCTTCAAAAATATCTTTACTAGATATAAAATTCCCACACTTCAAAAATAAATCGACGTTTATTTTGCTAAACAGTTTCCCTTTCCTTTATAAATTCCATAGTGAATTTATATTTTCAAAATATCTACAGATATACGATTTTCAAATCGTTTTCAATATTCAACTTCTTCTTATCTTTAAGAAGATAATTTCTCAAAACGTTCATTTCATATTGGAAAAGCATTTCCATACTTATTTAAAAATAAGTATTTCACAAATCATTTATTTTCAACATTTGAAAATATTCGATATACTTAAATCAATATTAAGTATATATTCATTCTTTAAGGAAATCATAAATTTGACATCTATTTGAGTCAAAACGAATGTTGCGTAAAACATCGTTACGACGACTCAAAATCACTAGTATAGGGATTCGAAGTTTTAGATAGATATATAAATCCCAATACTATATAAAACATTTCCTTTCGGAAATCATTTACTATAACAACAGTGTTATAGTCCACCATTTCCTTATTTTTTTTCGAAACGTCTATTTCAACAATAATTGTTGAAATCTATGTTTCGATACTTAACACGTTTTAAAACATCTTTTAAAACAACTTCATTTAACAATATTCCTTTTCCCAAAATATATTGATTTTATTCAATAATATATATTCACTGTCCAAAATCGTGAATATAATTACTATCCCAATTTTAACAATTTCTACACATTTAACTTAAAGGATAATTCGCTGTTCAAAATCACGAATATATCTCCTTTAATAACTTCAATGTTAATTTATCAAATTCTATTGATTTTTAATTTATAAAACAATGTTTATAAATCCCATTTCTATTTATAAAACTTCGATTTCTAAGTTATCCAATTCAACTTATATATCTCAATTATATACCGGAAGTCTATATTATAAGTTAAGAACTTATAATTCATTTATTTACAACATCTATTCATTTCTCATCTAAATGTCAAAATCCGATTTATAAGATAATTGCTTATAAATCTTTTTGTTTTACAAAATCTATTCATTTAATAACTTCACAATTTATAAATCTATAAATTTCTATCCACTTATGGAATCCATTTTTATTTGACTTTAACACTTAATAAAACTCATTTCAAAATTCCAATATTCTTAATTTATAAAAATATCAATTTTTCTAAATCTTTTTGTATGAATTGTTTAAAATACTTCAACAATTCCAATTTAAACTATTTCATAATCTTTATCAATTATTTATTTCAAAAATAACATTTTTGTCGTATTTCACAAAAATCACAAATTTACTAACATTAAAATTTTAACATTTATTTATTTAAAATAAACCAATTCAAAAATTTCAATAAAACGTATATTTCTACAAATCACTTTACAAATCCTTTTAAAATCCAAAATCGTTATTTTTAGACTTTAAAAATGGATCCGATGATGCAACGCATCAAATAGTCAATCATGGCATTCAAAAACATCATATATCAATATGATAATCAACAAATATCACAATATCTGTAAACAATAAATACAGTTGAGGAATCCTGTTGGATCCCTCCAACCTGTTTCCCTGCATCCACAGACGTTAGCACAATACCAATTCCGCTCTAGTACGGAATTATCGCGGTATATAGGTTTTTATAAATCCGCTTACTAACGGCGCAATAGGGTCTCATCCGCTATACGAGGCGGGAATCAATCAATCCAATATATACATATGCCAATATGTATATATTGCTATATATAATAGATATATCCTACTATATCTAATATCACATCCAAACAATCAAACAATAACTGCAAATCCAAATTTAAATCTGAGTGAGAAGATCTCACCTTAGCATTTTTAATTTGCAATCCATTCCATTTTTGATCATTTCTTCACGGTTTAACCTTGTATACATATTTATAAAATTCATCAATATTCGAAATAATCGAATAATTAATTTCCATTTGATAGATTAAATTAACCAATGATTTAGTTTAAAACTGATTTCCCTAAGACCACATATATAAATATATTTTCTGTAAACAACATATCTTAAATTGTGTTTTTACATCTCCCTCTCCAGCCAGAAAAAAAAAAATTTCTGTTCCCAGACTTAAATTTTAACTAATTTTCCTTTCCTTAATAAATCCCAATTCTATTTAATAAATTTATCAAATCAATGATTAAATTTCTCTTTTTAATAATTTAAATTTAATTAACCAAAAAATTATATTTTAAACAAATTTCCCTTGCTTATCCACAAATAACTTTACTGTGCATATTCATATATATATTCACTTTTCAAATTTCAACTGTTTATAATTCTATATCCTTTTAATTGAAAAATATATTTTTGTCTTTCTATATATGTTTTTAAATGAAGCCATATACATATATATATATCAAAATAAGTCTGAAACGAAGAAATTATCAATACCTTACTGGAAAATCTCACCTTAACCATCACTGTCGAACATCCTCAGATCGACCTCACGAGCTCCCCCAGTGCCGACGCACTCAGCGACAATGCCCCGAGCTCGAATTCGAGCGACGATCGCTGCCGCCCCAAAGCTTCCCCATCGATTTCGCGCCCATCGATCGCGTGCCTTCGTCGATGCCATTTGAACGTGAGCGACCCCCACCAGCAACACCTCGCGTGACGCTTCCCTCTACCCTGTCGCGATCGAAACCCACACGAGCTAAAGCCCTAGTTCATCGCGATAAACTTGCTGCCTCGATTCGAACGCTTCGATCTGGCTTAAAGAATTTGAGTTTGATTTTTTTTTTTCGTATGGTTTGGCAAACGAAAGGGGAAGTGCGGCCATAAATTGATTTCGTGAATTTTGTTTTGAAATAGGAAGGAGCTTGACTGTTTTTTTTCTTTGATTATGAACGAAGATTGTTTCGTTTATTTTTTTTTCTCTAAAAGGAAGAGGGACTCGATTTCTATTTGAACTGGAAGTGAAGACAATAGCGGCCATTGTTATTTCCTTTGAACGAGATTTAAATTTTCTCTAAAATCTTTAATTGAGGAACCAGAGAAGGTTGCGTGGGATTTAAAAAGAAAAGAGGGGACAAGAGAACGATGATTAAGCAGAGTAGGTCGTCTTGTTCAGAAGTAGGGTGGCTGATGTGAGTATATATTTTAATTTGTTTCAAAACAAAGTTCAACGCGTTTAAATTTCGTATGCTCAAACAACAACCCCAAAAATTACGAAAATTGGAATCCGGTAATAATTCAATATTACGGACCCAATGGAACTGGTTTCGTCGAATTCCGAGACTGCGCCTCGGACGGCTATTTGTAAATATCGATTCGAACGACTTAATTTCAAAACTGAACAGAACAGTCTGAAATTAAATTCTGAAGCTTCAATTATTTTTAGTATTATCAATATGAATTTTAACGGCTTTCGAAATATTTTTCTTCAACTTAAAATTGAAGATTCAAATTTTTATTCAACTATTCAATAGATTAAATTTTAAAATTTAATCGCCAATTTCAAATTTATATCGGGGATTCAAATTAAATCATCGTTCAAATATTTAAAATAAATTAAATATTCTTAATTTAATTTGTTCGAAATTCTGGGTCGTTACAGACTTCCCCCCTTAAAAGAATTTCGTCCTCGAAATTACAAGTTAAGAAAAATGATCCCTAACTCGTCTACTATTTTTCACAATCCAATAGTTTTATCAATTTATCAAAACAAATCTTTCTACTAAAGATTCGTTATTCATCAACTAAATTTCTAACTCCAATCATAAGTTTCAAACAACATTGTTTACTTCAAAATTCAAATTCGAGTTTAAATTCAAATTTTAAACTTCCAAATTTTCTCAAAAATTTTCCAACACTCGGAATTTTCGAAAAATTTCGCCAGCGTCTCCTTTGCGCGGCTAATACGGCACGACTACAAAACGTCCCTACGGACTCTCAGATTTCAAAAAGAAAAAGAAAAAGCCAAGCGGCTAGAGAGAAATCATCAAAAACTCATATTAAAACTCAAATACGTACCTTTTTCGAGCAATTCAAATTATCTGTGAAATAAATTTTCCAATCCCTTTATACACCTGTATATCCTACTAGCCATTATATCTAGTTACATATATTCCAACCATTTCGTACATTCAATTACAAAATTTCCAATATAAACTACTTATACCTTCTTTACTTCACTGTTGAAGTTATATATCTTCATTTTCATTCCATTTTACATTTCACATTCATTTGAATTTTTAATTCACAATTTCAATTCTAATTTGGATCCAATTCAAATTCTGAATATTGAATTTCATTTTCTTTCACTTACAATTGCAAATTTATTCACAAATTCATTCATTTACAATTTGAATCTCATTTCTATCAAATTTCAAATATTTTTATAAGTCTTTGACTTACTTACATTTTGATTTATAAAATCATTTATCCATTCACATTACTAATTCCATTATGAATTTTTATCTTCAATTATCCTTTTTGAATTCTATTTTCATTTGTAAATCATATTTACAATTCATATTCATAATTTTTTATTCATATATGAATTTATTTCCTTATACTTTCAATTCACATTTATAGATTTCATTTGTTAATGAACTTTAATTCCAATTACATTCACATATTTTACATTAACAATTTCTATTTGTATAAGTTATCAATTCAATAATATTCCATAAATATTCTTATAAAGTATTCCAGAGTCTTTTCAACCTTTCAAAACCATTTTGAAAACAATTCAAATTTATCTTTTGAATTTTCAAAACAAAACTCAATTTTCCAAACAACTTCCATTTGAAACAATTTGGCAGCAATTCCTCTTCTGGAAACCCGAAAATGAACACCCAATGATGCCGCGGTCATCATCGAAGTTATTTTCCAGCGACCGAAAAGAGTTTAGAGCTTTTATCTCTCCAAAATACTTTTCAAAATCTTTGAAATTCATTTTCAAATCAAAAATGATTTAAACTTTCAAATTTCCAAAATTTTCAAATCCTTTTCAAAAACATTTCCAAAACTTCTCTGGAACTCTGTTTCAAATTACAAATCACATTTAAAATTTACATTCTCAAATTTCATTTGTATATGGATTTTATTTCTTAACTTTGGAGTTACAATTTCAATTTCTTATTCAATTTCAATGATAATAGATTAATATTATCACCTCTAACAACCATGCAACCATATACTATTATAATTTACAGAAAATCATTTCTTTTCTATACAAAAATAGATTTGGGTAAAATTATTTCATTTACCCTATTCAAAACAATACTGTGCCGAATTGTTCTATTCAAGTGTTTAGAAACCCCTTCGATACAGTTTTGCAAGACTGTGCCGACGAAGGTTCATATACCACTCAATAAACCAATCATCACAATACAAAACAATTTTATATTAACTAACAAATACGCGCTCGTATCTATTATTACACTCAACTCATTCTAGAGTACTGCTGACTCTATCTCTAATGAGTAACACCCAACAGAGCAGGGTTGTCGCTTAACCATATGCTCTGATACCAACTGTAAAGACCCGCAAATCCGTCTTCCGAAAACCCGACACTGCTACGTCCACTGTAGCAATTGCCGAACAATCGGATGGCGAAAACGCGAAACTTTAATATTTAAAAGAAGAGGAGGAAGAGAAGATAGAAGAAAAAGAGAAGAAGAACAACAAAACAACAACAGATACAGAACAGAGACAATATCAGAATCTCACATATCGCAGCGGAACAATATATAATAGATAAATGAATAATCTTTAAAACAAAGAATTTTATCAGTTTATACATACATCAGTCATCAGAGTAAATATACAACAATGGACAGTTATATAACTTGTCCTCATACAGAATACACAGCGGAATAAATACTATCAAATACAAATACTACGTCTCGCCATCCAGCTTGCTTCCAAAGCTCCAGAATATCCAGAATATCCTGATAATATAACTCTAGGCTGCCCGTGTGGAAATTGGTGGGCACCCAGAGTTTAGAAGGGAAACAATAAACTCCGAGTCAGTCATGGTGACTGGTGTGAGATCGTAAAACAGTTATTTTTCTTTAAAATAAACAACAGAAGAATTTTAAAGTCAATTCGCAATGCTTTTGGAAAATGAAACTACCATAAGACCTCCCACCACACACACAATGCAAACGCAGAATTGGAGGAGATTTCTTCTTATGATAGTCAAAGATGCTTACTATGCAAAAATCAAATTCTTTTTGATATTATTATTAGTGCATAGTGTAGAAAACATTTCGAAAGTATAATATTAATCTTAGCCAACATACGACCAGTATCGTATGCCTACTATAGCTACCATCTAAACAGTGGTGACCACCGTACGTAAATGGCAGGTTCTACAACTAATACCGTACAAAGTTCGTATTGGAGTTTGGATTTCCAACAAATGGTCAGGCTAAGGAACTTCCTCTTCCACGATGGGTACGTCCCTGGAATAGACGACCCGAGAAATAACCTAACATTACGGTTAGATCTCTGCCAACACAAGGCCGGGTTACCTCTGCAAAAGTAGGTAACTACTGACACGCGTATGCCATCCCCCGATCGTAACCGATCTTCCCGAGGATCCCCGATTTCCAACAAACCACATAGATAATAATGCAGCAACCACATAGGTTAAGTATCTGGGCTCCATACCATGATACCACCTCTATCCAGAAGGAATGACATACACTAAGGGGCGCTACTCCCTAGAACCTTGCCGCATCCTTCCTGTTTCGACCATTTCTGGGGTGTGAGGCTCGACGAAGTCTCGTCCACAAAGCTACGCTTTCTCAAAAAGCCCTGCTTCGGGTCAACAAAATGATCAACCTATGATCACAAAGATATAAGATCAACCAAATGATCATATCGCAAATGATCAAACACTGATCATTTCACAGCAACACTCAGTATGCCACGTTACCAAATTGGGATATATCGCTGATAAATTTCAACTACATAACCTCTGAGCTCATACGTCTCAGAGAAGGGTGTTAAGCTAAGAGAATAAATTCTCCGCCACCAACAGGAATGTATTTGAAAGAAATCAGCTTTACATCTCAAATTGTAACGTCAGACACACAATCCATACAAGTCTGTTCCGGGATCGAACAGAACCGAAGGCACTTCTCACGAAGCCCTTGCATTTCCGGATAAATTTCTAATCACGTCCGGACTTCCCGTCACTAAGGGTGATAAAACCTCTAAATCGGAGATCAGCCGATGTAGAGTAACTCGACGGTAATCCTTCCGTTTTCAAAAATATCCGGTCTTCGACACCGGTCTTCAAATGCGATTCATAACGACGTATCACATATTCGGAATGGGTTATACGACCCCATGGTCCTTTCCCGGCCAACCCGAATAGTGAGCGATTATTCAAAAATAAGTGTGGCATCCAAATTCATCCAATTCACAACAAATACCTATCTAAAGGTAATTATTGATAGTCGGTTATTTAACTATCAATAAAGATGCGCAACATCATCAGATTCCAAATAATTTTCCAAATTATTTCATCTTCAAAAATATCTTTACTAGATATAAAATTCCCACACTTCAAAAATAAATCGACGTTTATTTTGCTAAACAGTTTCCCTTTCCTTTATAAATTCCATAGTGAATTTATATTTTCAAAATATCTACAGATATACGATTTTCAAATCATTTTCAATATTCAACTTCTTCTTATCTTTAAGAAGATAATTTCTCAAAACGTTCATTTCATATTGGAAAAGCATTTCCATACTTATTTAAAAATAAGTATTTCACAAATCATTTATTTTCAACATTTGAAAATATTCGATATACTTAAATCAATATTAAGTATATATTCATTCTTTAAGGAAATCATAAATTTGACATCTATTTGAGTCAAAACGAATGTTGCGTAAAACATCGTTACGACGACTCAAAATCACTAGTATAGGGATTCGAAGTTTTAGATAGATATATAAATCCCAATACTATATAAAACATTTCCTTTCGGAAATCATTTACTATAACAACAGTGTTATAGTCCACCATTTCCTTATTTTTTTTCGAAACGTCTATTTCAACAATAATTGTTGAAATCTATGTTTCGATACTTAACACGTTTTAAAACATCTTTTAAAACAACTTCATTTAACAATATTCCTTTTCCCAAAATATATTGATTTTATTCAATAATATATATTCACTGTCCAAAATCGTGAATATAATTACTATCCCAATTTTAACAATTTCTACACATTTAACTTAAAGGATAATTCGCTGTTCAAAATCACGAATATATCTCCTTTAATAACTTCAATGTTAATTTATCAAATTCTATTGATTTTTAATTTATAAAACAATGTTTATAAATCCCATTTCTATTTATAAAACTTCGATTTCTAAGTTATCCAATTCAACTTATATATCTCAATTATATACCGGAAGTCTATATTATAAGTTAAGAACTTATAATTCATTTATTTACAACATCTATTCATTTCTCATCTAAATGTCAAAATCCGATTTATAAGATAATTGCTTATAAATCTTTTTGTTTTACAAAATCTATTCATTTAATAACTTCACAATTTATAAATCTATAAATTTCTATCCACTTATGGAATCCATTTTTATTTGACTTTAACACTTAATAAAACTCATTTCAAAATTCCAATATTCTTAATTTATAAAAATATCAATTTTTCTAAATCTTTTTGTATGAATTGTTTAAAATACTTCAACAATTCCAATTTAAACTATTTCATAATCTTTATCAATTATTTATTTCAAAAATAACATTTTTGTCGTATTTCACAAAAATCACAAATTTACTAACATTAAAATTTTAACATTTATTTATTTAAAATAAACCAATTCAAAAATTTCAATAAACGTATATTTCTACAAATCACTTTACAAATCCTTTTAAAATCCAAAATCGTTATTTTTAGACTTTAAAAATGGATCCGATGATGCAACGCATCAAATAGTCAATCATGGCATTCAAAAACATCATATATCAATATGATAATCAACAAATATCACAATATCTGTAAACAATAAATACAGTTGAGGAATCCTGTTGGATCCCTCCAACCTGTTTCCCTGCATCCACAGACGTTAGCACAATACCAATTCCGCTCCAGTACGGAATTATCGCGGTATATAGGTTTTTATAAATCCGCTTACTAACGGCGCAATAGGGTCTCATCCGCTATACGAGGCGGGAATCAATCAATCCAATATATACATATGCCAATATGTATATATTGCTATATATAATAGATATATCCTACTATATCTAATATCACATCCAAACAATCAAACAATAACTGCAAATCCAAATTTAAATCTGAGTGAGAAGATCTCACCTTAGCATTTTTAATTTGCAATCCATTCCATTTTTTATCATTTCTTCACGGTTTAACCTTGTATACATATTTATAAAATTCATCAATATTCGAAATAATCGAATAATTAATTTCCATTTGATAGATTAAATTAACCAATGATTTAGTTTAAAACTGATTTCCCTAAGACCACATATATAAATATATTTTCTGTAAACAACATATCTTAAATTGTGTTTTTACATCTCCCTCTCCAGCCAGAAAAAAAAAAATTCTGTTCCCAGACTTAAATTTTAACTAATTTTCCTTTCCTTAATAAATCCCAATTCTATTTAATAAATTTATCAAATCAATGATTAAATTTCTCTTTTTAATAATTTAAATTTAATTAACCAAAAAATTATATTTTAAACAAATTTCCCTTGCTTATCCACAAATAACTTTACTGTGCATATTCATATATATATATTCACTTTTCAAATTTCAACTGTTTATAATTCTATATCCTTTTAATCGAAAAATATATTTTTGTCTTTCTATATATGTTTTTAAATGAAGCCATATACATATATATATCAAAATAAGTCTGAAACGAAGAAATTATCAATACCTTACTGGAAAATCTCACCTTAACCATCACTGTCGAACATCCTCAGATCGACCTCACAAGCTCCCCCAGTGCCGACGCACTCAGCGACAATGCCCCGAGCTCGAATTCGAGCGACGATCGCTGCCGCCCCAAAGCTTCCCCATCGATTTCGCGCCCATCGATCGCGTGCCTTCGTCGATGCCATTTGAACGTGAGCGACCCCCACCAGCAACACCTCGCGTGACGCTTCCCTCTACCCTGTCGCGATCGAAACCCACACGAGCTAAAGCCCTAGTTCATCACGATAAACTTGCTGCCTCGATTCGAACGCTTCGATCTGGCTTAAAGAATTTGAGTTTGATTTTATTTTATTTTTCGTATGGTTTGGCAAACGAAAGGGGAAGTGCGACCATAAATTGATTTCGTGAATTTTGTTTTGAAATAGGAAGGAGCTTGACTGTTTTTTTTCTTTGATTATGAACGAAGATTGTTTCGTTTATTTTTATTTTCTCTAAAAGGAAGAGGGACTCGATTTCTATTTGAACTGGAAGTGAAGACAATAGCGGCCATTGTTATTTCCTTTGAACGAGATTTAAATTTTCTCTGAAATCTTTAATTGAGGAACCAGAGAAGGTTGCGTGGGATTTAAAAAGAAAAGAGGGGACAAGAGAACGATGATTAAGCATAGTAGGTCGACTTGTTCAGAAGTAGGGTGGCTGATGTGAGTATATATTTTAATTTGTTTCAAAACAAAGTTCAACGCGTTTAAATTTCGTATGCTCAAACAACAACCCCAAAAATTACGAAAATTGGAATCCGGTAATAATTCAATATTACGGACCCAATGGAACTGGTTTCGTCGAATTCCGAGACTGCGCCTCGGACGGCTATTTGTAAATATCGATTCGAACGACTTAATTTCAAAACTGAACAGAACAGTCTGAAATTAAATTCTGAAGCTTCAATTATTTTTAGTATTATCAATATGAATTTTAACGGCTTTCGAAATATTTTTCTTCAACTTAAAATTGAAGATTCAAATTTTTATTCAACTATTCAATAGATTAAATTTTAAAATTTAATCGCCAATTTCAAATTTATATCGGGGATTCAAATTAAATCATCGTTCAAATATTTAAAATAAATTAAATATTCTTAATTTAATTTGTTCGAAATTCTGGGTCGTTACAAATCTTCTCCTCGAGTATAAATATATATATTTGAAGTTTATGAAGAATAGAAAGGTATAATATTGCTTTATTGCAGAATAATTGAAAGTATTATAGCAAATAGATTCTAGAGAGATAGATTAGAAAGATAAGAAAATTCGGTTGTAATTCAGTAATTTGGAATCAAGTTGAAGTATGTATTTATAAAGGTTAGAAAGCAGCGACTGTTGATGAAGAGTTTCGATTGAAGTGTTGCATCCAAATCTTTTCGTAGAGGTCCGTAACTCTTCATAAATAGTCGTGTCTTTTCAAAAAGTAGCTGTTGTAGAAATTCAGTCAACTGAGCTTCTGGGTCAGTCGGCTGAATATTCAAACGAATTTTTTAAATATATATTTGTATATCTGTGCACCTATGCATGTTGCACAGAGATTTCTGGGTCAGTCGACTGAACCTTTGGGTCAGTCGACTGACCTGGTAAAATCTGTGCAATATGCACAGTTTTCACAGGTATAATAATATATATAACTTTTAAACACTTTTATAAATTTTATATGCTTATATATGTATAAAATATTTGGGAATAGAATGATTAAATATATAAGCTAATATATACGTAACCGAGGAGAGATTTTAACAACATTGACCTAAGACTCAAAACAAAATAATATAAAAGTTGATGCACCGATTTTGAAGTCTTGTCTGCTTGTAGTATATATTCTCTTTTTGTCGTAGCAGTTGTCAAATCTGTATGTCGTAGTGATAGCTTTGTGTCATGAATCAAAACCAAGTCTTAACATTCTCCTCCTTTTTTATTGATGACAACCTGTAAATAAATATAGATTTCGACTGTATATATATTACAAATACTTACTCCCCCTAAATCTTTGATACTCTATATCCTGCATTCTCAATGTTAGTAATAATATTTCTCCCCCATTGTCATCGACAAAAAGGAATAAGAAAGTAAAGGTATGAAGCATTGATAGATATTATGAAAGAAACGATTATTCATACATTAAAATACCTTTAACAAGAGTCTGGAAATAATATGAATAGAGTGGCTATTTATAAAAGCCATACGAAATAAAGACTAATGTCTTTATAAAATAAAATAACAACTTACTCCATCCTATGCTTACCCCTTAATCTATGCTTGCATTGTTTATTCCTGCAAATAGTGTTAGAGCAATATCTTTCTCCCCCTTTGTCATTGACGAACAGGAGAGTCTATATGATAACAAATATTAAATTTCACATAAGTGTTAACAATATAGAACAAAATAACTACTACTTATAATGTAAGGTATCAGAAAACAATGAACATTTAAAGCATGAGATACCCAAGGTTCTTATAATTTCCTAATTTTTAGGAAACCATACACATTTGGGTGTGGTTGAACCTTTATAAATATAATTTTCATTATTAACTACCATATCAAAATAATCATTAATGCATTTTTCTCTATTTTTCCAATTAACAGGAACCCAAATACTTAGATAATTTTTATTCATATTTCCCGCCAATGATTTTGTACTTTTAGAGAAATTATAAACATTATTGGTCATAACAGTGTTTGAATTTCTATGAAAATTTGATTTCGACTTTACTCGAAATTTAGTAGTAGCAGTAACATTTTTATTATACATAAAAGTGTATCTAGTGCTATTTCTACGATTAGTTTTATTATATCCTAAACCATTTTTATTGTTAACAGGTTGTGAATTCTCAATAAGTCTAGATAAATTTTCTCTTCCTTTATTAAAATTTGAAACGTTTTTAGTGATTCCTTCTAGTTTGGTCTTTAGACTTGAATTTTCTAGTTCAACCATTTTAATATTAGTTTTTAAAACATGATTTTCAGAAACAAGACCATCATTCTTTTCTTTTTGAGTTTCAATTTCTTGACTCAATAATATAAGTTGAGAATTAACATTTGAAATTGATTCTTGAGTTTTCTCAAGTTTTTCTTCAAATATTTTCTTCTCATTTTTAAGCATATCTCTTTCGAATTCTGCCTTGTTCTGAATTTCTACAGCCTCTTTATATTTTCTTTTGAGACTTTTTAAAGTATCTAATAATTCATAATTTATTTCTATCATATCATTGAAAGTTAAATCACTAACCTCATTATCTTTGGCCATAAAGCATACATTAGCTTGTTCATTATCACTGTTACTCTTGCTTTCTGATGAGGAAGAGGAGTCTGAATCATCCCATGTAACTGAGAAAGCTTTCCTTCTGAACTTGTCCTTCCTTTTATTGCGATATTCTTTCTTTTGATCCGGACAATCCTACTGTATATGCCCCTTTTTGTGACAGTTAAAGCACTCCAATACTGATGAAGACGGTGGTTTATTGTTGTTTGAGCTTCTCTTGCCATTATGTCTGTTTCCTTTTCTATATTTCAAAAATTTCTTGAAATTTTTGGCAATAAAGGCTAGGTAGTCTTTGTCTGAATCTGATTCTTCTTGTTCTGCATGGAATGCAATATTCTTTTTATCTTGAGCTTGAACTCGTTTAGCCTGCAAATTCACTTCATAAGACATTAGATTTCCTATTAACTCTTCCGGAGTTATTTTGGAAATATCATTTGCTTCTTCAATTGCGAGAACTTTTCTTTCCCATTCATCCATTAAAGAGTTAAGAATTTTGGATACAATATCAAAGTCTGAATATTTTTCTCCTAGTCCTACTAATGAATGGTAGATATCCTGAAATCTTGAATACATATCATTTACAGATTCATTTTCTTTCATTCTAAAGTTTTGAAACTAACTTTTGAGCATGGATATTTTGCTTTGTTTAACCTTGTTGGTTCCTTTGTGTGTAACTTTGAGCGTACGCCATATTTCAGATGCAGTATTACACATGCTAACACGGTTAAACTCATTTTTATCTAAGGCACAAAACAACATATGCATGGCTTTTGCAATAGCTGTAGGATCTAGTTTCTGTGTATTTGACCAAGTAGAATACTCCTCAGTAGAAATAGTGTATTCTTTCTCAGTTATATTCCATGAATCAAAACCATTTGCTTGCATATATATTCTCATTCGTGTGGCCCAATAGTTATAATTCATGCCATTAAATAGTGGTGGACGTGCAGTGGATTGTCCTTCAATGAAGCTAGTGTTAATGCTAGTGCTAGTGCTAGTATTAGTGTCCATATTATTAGATTATCAGATAACTGTGTTATGGTTATATGATAACCTGGCTCTGATACCATATGAAAGTGTGCTATGGATCGTATAATATGGATATATGCTAATGATAGCTATACAGTAAATAGTGTGGAATATAAAAGAAGTAAAGTAAAATGACACCAGGTATTTTATACTGGTTCGGAGCACCGTCCTACGTCCAGTCCTAGACTCCTTCTGGAATTTCACTAAAACAATAACCCTCACTTAACCCGGAGGAACAAATCTATACAACCCTTGAGCAGCCGAACAAGGACCTGAGCAGCGGAATAGGATTTCACTTCAGCAGCCGAAGAGGACTTCACACTCCTGAGCAGCAGAACAGTACTTGAACAAATACAAAAGATTGTTTTGACTTTGTGTGTTCTAATAACACGGATTTGTCACTTGTAGTACACCCTTCCTATAATCTTCTCCTCGAGTATAAATATATATTTGAAGTTTATGAAGAATAGAAAGGTATAATTTTGCTTTATTGTAGAATAATTGAAAGTATTATAGCAAATAGATTCCAGAGAGATAGTTTAGAAAGATAAGAAAATTCGGTTGTAATTCAGTAATTTGGAATCAAGTTGAAGTATGTATTTATAAAGGTTAGAAAGCCGCAACTGTTGATGAAGAGTTTCGATTGAAGTGTTGCGTCCAAATCTTTTCATAGAGGTCCGTAACTCTTCACAAATAGTCGTCTTTTCAAAAAGTAGTTGTTGTAGAAATTCAGTCAACTGAGCTTCTGGGTCAGTCGACTGAATATTTAAACGAATTTTTTAAATATATATTTGTATATCTGTGCACCTGTGCATGTTGCACAGAGATTTCTGGGTCAGTCGACTGAACCTCTGGGTCAGTCGACTGACCTGGTAAAATCTGTGCAATATGCACAGTTTACATAGGTATAATAATATATATAACTTTCAAACACTTTTATAAATTTTATATGCTTATATATGTATAAAATATTTGGGAATAGAATGATTAAATATATAAGCTAATATATACGTAACCGAGGAGAGATTTTAACAACATTGACCTAAGACTCAAAACAAAATAATATAAAAGTTGATGCACCGATTTTGAAGTCTTGTTTCCTTGTAGTATATATTCTCTTTTTGTCGTAGCAGTCGTCAAATTTGTATGTCGTAGTGATAGCTTTGTGTCTTGAATCAAAACCAAGTCTTAACAAGTTTTACGCAACATTCGTTTTGACCCAATAAATTATGTTTTGACCTACAATCGTGAAATATACGAATTAGTTCTTATGATCGTACTAAAGGCTTGATGGTGCAGGAGCATTGCTTCCCATACTTAACACCCGTCCGGAGGCGTACGAATTCTGGAGTTGTATGGTTGTAGAAATCTATTTGGCGTGTCTCCAAATGGTAGTGTTATTTAAACATACTTATACCATTGATATACGTATATGGATATATTTTTCCAAGTCTTAAAGATGAAGTGATTTGTGAATATTCTTATACTGTAGATATAAGTATATGGAAATGTTTTCCATTATTGATATTTTGAAATGGTTTTGTGAATATATCTTTTTCAAAGATAATTTGAAGTAAATATTTGGAGATTGATTTAATTAATAAGAAATTAATTAAATGGTCCTAGTGATTGCTTATGGTGCTAGATATTGTTTGCTTTGATGGTTAAAATAACCGATTATCAAATATTTGGCCTTTTTATCGTTGTTGGTCCAGAGAGACCGAGGTCGGATTTATTCTAGAACCACTTCGGACCAATGTATATGCGTTCAAATGTGCAGGTATTGTAGACATTGATATATGGGATTTTTGTAATGAAGAACTGCTTGTTGATCTTTTGGGGATAAACTTCCAATATACATATAGTAGCAGTGGTATCTTCGTTATGAAATATCCAATGCAAGGACTAATAGCTATTAATCCTAGGGGTAACTCCCGACAGGATGTGGTAGGAGAGTGCTTTCAGTTTTTCCTGTTCCTGGACAACTTGTATCGATGGATGTCTGACATTGAATTTTTGAGATTACATCGTTGACTTTTATAAGCATACATCTGTTTAGTGGTGGAGAAGGCAACTTCTCTTAGCTTAATACCATTCTCTGAGACGTACGAACTCAGAGGTTATATGTTTGTGAAAGTCAATAGAAATCGAATTAATGGCGATGTGGCATTCAAAGAGGAAAGATGATGTGCTATGTGAAAGGTAAACGTGACCTCTGGCCTCACACTTGGAAATGACCGAATCAGGGTAGATGCGGCAAGGCTATGTGGTTCACAACCATTAGAATATGATCATCCCCTTCTATATATATTTATTCCCGCTATGATGTTCGGGATTTAAATTATTGTGGATGTATGCTATGAGGGCCCTCGGATAGGTCGGTAACGACCAAGGTAATGATATATTCGGTACTATCTAGTTAGAGGTAGGCCGGGCTTGTGTTGGAAGAGGACCATCAGTTGGGCCTCGGTACATTCCTCTAGAAATGTACTGCCGAAAGGTAGTCTCTTCACCTAGTCTTTTGTATGGAAATCTGTTATCCACTACGTGCCTGCCATTTTGTTTGTAGAAAACCTTGTATTACAAGGTGGTATGATGGAATTTAATAATGTAACAATTTCGGCTATGATTAATGTTATTTGTATACTAGACACTAGTATAATATAACAGAATTTGATATGAAATATTTTGGTTATTGTAAGGTAAAAACCCGTCCGTACTTATGTGTGGGCGTGGTCTTACAAGATATCTTTGTTTTTGAAACGACCCACTTTAGGACGGTTTAAATCGACAAAAAACCATGCATGTCAACTCAAACCATTCAAAAGGGAGGACTGTTATTGGGGTAAAATAAGAAAATAAGAGCAAAGAAGAAGAAAA
Organism: Allium fistulosum; assembly: GCA_030737815.1. Lineage (NCBI taxonomy): Eukaryota > Viridiplantae > Streptophyta > Magnoliopsida > Asparagales > Amaryllidaceae > Allium > Allium fistulosum. The sequence goes on from CM060902.1 coordinate 978,635,702, forward strand.
CAAACACAGAATCTCGCAGCAGAACGATAAAATATAATAATCAAATAAACAGTTCATGAAGCTGCTTATATAATACATTTGATTATAATCTATACAACATTTATCAGAGTTATATATACAACAGGAATAGATAAAATTAATGTAGTAGACAACATGATGCGGAAGTACTAATAGTAATAATATATCGAATCTTCGTCTTCATCCTCCAGAATAAATCTTCAATAAGCTGAAAAACTCAGGACTGACCCGATCGTAATGAAAAGACAAAACACTCGAGTCGGGACTAAATATCCTTATGTAAGTCAAATAAATATCGCAAATAACATGAGTGCCATGGCGTCAGAGATGTTTACGGGATTTCACATCTCCTATCCAGTGTATAACGTGAGTGCAATAACTCAAGAGATGTTACGGGATTTTTCATCTCTTAAGGATCCGTCAAAATATTTATATGTAGTACAATACGCTACATATATAATGTCTACTCAATAAAATAAATATTTTTCTTAGCGTTAAGGTTTTACGTTAATCCCTCTTAACGCGTTTTTAAGCATTATCGTACAGTTTGCATATAAAACACTAGTAAACGGTCGGTGGATAGGGATGCACCATGATACGACAATACTAAACCAAAATTGTATGGGTCTCGTTTAGGGTTAAAAGAATGACAAAACATGTGAGGCAATGCCCAAGGTAGGATACTACCAGTTCGGGTCGCAGGGCTGGTGGTAACACATCATAGCAATGACCGCCCACCGCGTCCATCCATCCCATATCAAGTCAAAGGGGGGCTATCCCAAATCAAGGTGCACCAATCGAAATCAACAACAAGAGTTATAATAATATGGACCAAGTCCAAAAAAATCGAAGAACGGATGTCCGCTTGGGGTAATTAGCCCACTTGGCCCTGTCAAGCCGTCCTGTTTTAGTCATTTCAAATTGGCATAAGTGCCGGTCTATCCATCATCGTTCTCTTTCTTCAAATCCAGCAATCGTCACCAAATCCAACCACTTCGTTCTAGAGTCTCCTCCGCGTACACAGATGTTAAAGTGGTTCTGGTATCGACAGAGAGTATGCCCATATCTGGCCCCGGTCTCTTTTACAACCAAACGACGTTTACACACCGGTTGGTACTTTTACATTTCGAAAGCAGTTCATACGTGATATCAAAATATCATATGCGCTTCAAAATCAAATCCATTTCGAAATCATTATGTTTACTCAAAATATACTATTTCATTTCAAAATCATTTCGCCTTAATATCGATTTCAGTTCCAAAATTATTTCGAATTTCAGTTTGGTTTATAACTTCATTTAACTCAATTCTTTTTTAAATCCATGATTTAAAAATAAACATTCCACCATTGACAAGTTTGAATTTTTGAAAAAATAGTTTGAATAATTTTAAAATAGTTTAAACAATTAAAATAGTTAAAAATAGTTTAAATAGTTAAAAATAGTTTGAATGGTTAAAATAGTTAAAACTAGTTTAAATATTAAAATGGGTTATATAGTAAAATAATTTGGAAAACCAAAATAATTTAAATATTTAAAGAATGTAGATTTTAAACAGTTTATACTAAAATAATTTATTTGAAAATAGTTTCAAAGTCAAACCGATCAAATTCCAACTTCTCAATTCGAATTAACTTCGATTCCAGTTTATATTCAAATCAATTTCAATTTCGACCTCGATTCCAATTAATTCAATTCAATTCCAATTTGAATTAATTTAAATTCAATTCTCAAATTTTTAAATCATTTTGATTTATATAAATTCGAGTTTGATTTTCAAAATATCGATTTAAGTCACTTAAATTAAATTAACTTCAATATTAAATTTAAAATCAAATTTTCAAATATAATTAAATTTCGAGCTCAATTTTGAAATATCGTTTTATATCACTTTTACTTAGTAATATTCGAAGTTCCAATAAAAGTTCAATCTTTTAAAAACAAATCGATTAATGAAATTCGGTCATATTCTGATTTTAACTTCAAAATATCAACTTCAATTATTTAACAATTTCTTTTAACCAAAAATTTATTTCAACCTTTCGCACTCGAATTCGTGATTAATTCGATTTCTATAAATTGATTTTTATTTGTTTTAAATCAAAACAATTTAAATAATTTCAAATCAAAGATTTTAAAATCATTTAATTTAACCAATCCAATGTCTGTATATAATTTACTATCCTATGGCCAAGTGCTCAGTTATTTCAATTTAATTTCAGGGATGGATATATATCATTTCAATCCAAATCTTAATGTCATAGGTATATATCATTTCAACCTATTTCCTAGTTTATTCGAAATAGTTAAATTTTCAGCTTTATACACTGTAAATAATATACAAGGTGACAGCAGGATATATATAAACAAATAAACATCCAAACATCCAAATATCAACCAATTTGCATCCTTCACAATAAGTCATACAAACAGATAATATAATTCACAACAATTTCATAGTTATTAATATTGGGTAATTTACTGGCAATTCAATTTCAATTTCAAATTTAACTGTCAATTTTAATTTATAACGGTTAATTCAAATGACAATCAAATTTATCAAACAACGACCAATAAATTCATATCACTTCATAAATTCAAATTTAACTAGCATAAAAATATTCTAGTACGTTGTGAGCGTTACAAAACACTCACCTTGAGTTTTCAATTTTAAATCAAATCGAACGACGTTCGATTTAACCTAAAAATTTAACTAGCTCCAAATGACTCCAAATCAGCTCCATGATGTAGTGCTCATCGCCACGATTCCAACGCATCTTGTTTCGTCCAATTCTGACCTCATATGAGAGAGATAAACCATTTTAAAGATTGCACGATTTTAATAATTATAATTAATACACTCTTTTTTTTATAACCTAACATCAGGGCCGCACGTTCAAACAACTAGGAGATCTGGCCACATGCAACCCCATCTTCTCGTTCATTACCATGCCCAGGTTACGTAAACCCATCACACGACAAACTTTGACCAACCACTGCGCCTTCCCATGACCACCGGCACCCATTAGGCAAAGCCATTTCGACGCTCCAATCACCACGCACCCACGGCCGAAAACTGCACCTCCCCAGCCTCGCCATCGCCTTGAATCACAAGCACGAACGCCGGCCTTCAAACTAAAATCGCCGCTGATTCACTCCATTAAATTTGATCATAGCCGTTAGATTTGAAGCCCTCGACGAGCTCTAGATTTTTGTAGCTGAAAGTTTTAGGAGAATTTGTGGATTGAGAGAAAAATGAGGGAGAAGAAGATTGTTTTTCGGCCATTGAAATGTGTGGAGGTGCGCTGTAATGCTCTAGGGTTTACTATGCAGTTTATATAGACGTGCAAACATTATTTTATTATAATTTTATTTTGACTTTTCTCATATTTTCCGGACAAACTCCAAACGAAGCATGCCGCCAGGCATTTATAATGTTTTACCTCTATTCCGAACACAACGGAACATGTTTCAGTGCCTAATTCGATCGTATGGAGAAGATAGCTTTTTGGACCCAATTATTATATTGAATTTTCGATATTAATTTCAACGCGTTTCTATTCCGCATGACCAAACGATAACTCCAAACGTTACAAAATTTGAAATCCGATAATAACACACTATTACAGACCCAATGGAACTGGTTTCGTCGAAATCTGAGACTATGCCTCGGATCGCTATTTTAACGTCTCGATTATAATATAAATTTTCCAATTTCTAATTATTCACTTTTAAATCCAATTTTAAATGTTAACGTTCTTCATTGTTGTTTAAATAAATTTTTCATCAACTTTCGATATCATTTTCAATCATATTAAATCCAGAATTCAATTATTCAAATAATTGCAATATTAAATTTAAACAATTTAATTGTTCAATATTCAACAAATTTCAATATTAGATTTTAAATGAATTTTACTTATCAATCAATTACTTTATTTACATCTAATGAATTCAACATGTATTATTTAATCCAACTATTGATCGTAAACACATTCAATAGATAGCATTACCTTTCAATACTCGTTATTACTTAAATCTTCAAAATTAATTTATTTCAAAATTTTATTCAAGTTCATATCCAATAACTTACATTCAAAATCATTAAATTTTTATTTTTAACCATTTTTATTTAATAATCACACTAAATTTAATAATTTAAAATAGCTAAAAATATGGGTCTTTATGGTTTTGATAAAGGAACGTTTTATAACTTTAAAATAAATTCAGTTGAGATGTGTTTTCTCACCCTGGTTTACCAGACTGATCCAGACATTCTTCCCTTCAATGCTCGGGTTAGACCGAGTATATTTACAGATGTAGATTTAGATGCTTTGTAGCTTCAGCAGACGAGCTAGAAGTCTTTTGGTCGAATTCACGTATATGTTTTTTTTATGCTGCATTGTTGTCTGAATTATCAGCAATTAGAAGGACAGGTTATCATAACTGTTTAGGCTGATGATCAGTGATTGATTGTTGTACTCTGATTTACAGTTTCGTAAAGATCATTGATATGATATTATATGTTTTTCCGCTGTGATTGTGAGATTCTGTAATTGTTTTAGTTTCTTCTCTTCTCTTCTTCTTCTAGTTTCTTTCTCTCTTATTTCTCTCTCTTTCTTCTCTTCTTTTCTTCTTCTATTTTCTTTCTCTTTCTTCTCTTCTCTTCTTCTCTCTTCTTTCTTTCCCATGACTATCGGTTTTTCCGGCATTCGATTGCTCAGCACGCAATATAGTGGACGTATTAGTGTCGATTTTCGAGGGTCGAAAATTCGATTCGTCATAGCTGGTATCTGAGCTTAGGATTGTGCGAACACCTAGGCTTTGGTTGGGTACTCATTTTAGATAGGGTTAGTAATGCCCTAGATTGAGTTTGAGTGTGCATATATATGAGCGCGTATTTGCTAGTGATATAAAAATGTATTATATTATGTTAATTTATCTGTTGAAGTGGCTTATGAATTCTAGTCGATACATGGGACGCCATGTTATCGATAGTGATTTCCAAACGCTTGAACAAGGAAAATCAACACAGTATTGTTTTTAAAAGTGGGTAAATGAAATAATTTTACCTAAATTATATTTTATATATGAAGGAATAATTTTTAGAAATTATTATAGTTATATATATAAGGTGTGTTTGGTTGTTAGTGAATGGTAACATTTGATTATTATCATTTATCATTTGTTGTTTGTGTTTTAATAAAAAGTTGTTATTATAATACAAATAAAGATAAACAAATAATAAATGGTTTTATATAACCAAGGTTAAATAAGTAAAATTATATAAGTATAAATTTATAAATGTGATTTATAAATAAAATGAGAATTTAAAAGAAATAGAAAAACACTGAAGTCACTTTAGTCGTTGGGAAATAATTCGGGTGATGACTGTTGCATCATCAGTATTCATTTTTGAGTCTCTAAGTGATAAATCTCTACCTTAATAATATTCTATTGAAGTTTCGTTTTGATAAAACAAGTTTTAGTTGTAAAATTCCAAGTATGATTTGATGATTATATGGAAAAAAAAGTTTTTGAACTTATAAATTTGAATGGTATAGATAAGGAATATGTTTACAACTTATGAATTTGAACAGGAAAGTAAAACCAAATTTTAAAATGGTTGAACATTTTGGTTAAGCAAACAAAAGTGAAATTTGAATTTGAGATATGAAGTAAAAGAATTAACTTGGGTAAAGTTAAATAAAATGAAGTAAATGAAATGAAGTTTAACTTAAGAAAAGTTGAATGAAAGTGAATTGAATTTGAAATGAATTAGATAAATAATGAAAGGAATATACACTTAAGTTGTAAAGTGATGATGTAACCCTGAATTGTAAATAGGGTATTTGAATATAAATTTAAGTCAAATAAATTTCATGAAATTTTAAGTAAATAAGTTTGTATAACTTATGGATTTGAATAATGTTAAGCTAAAAACAATTTTTTAATTTGTTGAATGAGAATGTTAAGAAGGAAAGAAATCTAATTCTGAATTTGAATTTTGAAATGAAATTTAACTCAAGTTAAGTAAAGTGGGATGAAACGAGTTAAATAAATTAGAATTTTACTTTTGAAATAAAAATGAACTTAAGTAATAAAATGCAATTCAAATTGGAGTTGCAAAATGAATTGAATATGCTTTAGAATGTTGTTTGGTAAAATTGAATGTGAACTTAAGTTTTGAAGTGAAAATAAAATTAAGAAGCGTTGTATTAAAATGTTTATAAACTTAAGTAAAATTTTATGAAAATTATTCATAAATGAATTGAGTATGGAATGAAATGTTGTTAAACATAAATTGAATTTGAAGTGAAGATTAATATGTGCATATTAATGAATTGAATGTAAGTGAAATTAATATGGATAATTGAATTGGATTTAAATTGAATACGGATTAAATGAATGTAAAAGGAATTGAAAATAAATAAAAGAATCGGGAATAAGAATGAGATATAATAAGAAATCAATTGAAATAAATACGTAAGCTGTAAGTATATTATTTTATTCGCATAACTGTTTGATCCAGATTCGAATATACGATTTCGAGGTGATTTACACTGGTCCGAGTTAGGATTTTTCACTCAACTTCTTGATGGTGAACCCTGGATATGGATTTTTGATTGATTCTAATATTCTCTATCATAGTATATGGATATGCAAGGAGAATGGCGGTTTTCTAACCAAGGAACCAGATCTGAGTCTGCACTAGAGTGGTCGTGTGAACGATACTAGTTCGGAAGTGAAATTGTATGATCAAGCGAGCGGTCAGGTATGGTTTTGCATACAGATGATATATGTACATCGTACGGGTTTAATAAATTAAATATTGACATTAGAAAATGCAAATTGATTTGGTTCTGAACTAATTGGATTAATATAATTGTTTGATGGTTTCTTTTGTTGCATTTGCCACATTTGCGTATAGATATTGTATTAGTATATGTTATATATTGATATTATTTTCTATATACATGTTCTCATTTGTTGTTGAGTGTTTAGTAGGTGCGGATGGCGTATGCTTCACATTTGGAGCTCGCTTTCGCATTATATTCAATGTATATGCTCGCTAATATAACAAAAGGTATATATCTCGAATTACATATCGTTCTTTTATATTTTTCCCTAAAGGATGCCTCATCCTCGAAGATGAGATGTATATTTGTGATTATATATATTGTGATTTACTACGTTCGAACAACGCAAAGGAGCCGCTGGTGAAATTTTCCATAAATTTAAAGCATTTGAAATTTTTTGAGAATTTTGGAAAAATTTTAGATAACCAAAAATTTGATTTTGAGTTATAAGTTGAAATGATATCAGTTGATTTTTGGAAGAGTATTAGTAAATAACTATGAATGAATTTGAAGACTTAGAAAAAAAATTTATAAGAAGTTTAACTAATTGATTTTGAAAAGTTAAAAGGTTAAATGAATTTTGTAATCTATTTCAACTAATTGTTTTTGGAAAGTTAATGAGTTTTGTGGCATTTTTCTTACTTGGAAATTTCGAGGACGAAATTCTTTTAAGGAGAGGAGAATGTAACGACCCAGAATTTCAGTCATTCAAATTTGGAATATTTAATTGATTTTAAATATTGAAAAGTTAATTTTACAAGTTAAATAACTTATATTTCAAATATAGCGATTTATTTGATAATTAAATTGTTAGATTTAATATTTGAAATTGTTTAAATAATTGAATCTTGGACTTAATATGAATGAAAACAATTTCGAAAGTTGATTCAAACTCTATTTAAATTAGAATGAAGTTAGTAAACTTTTAAATTTGATTCAAAAGTGAATAAACCGATTTTGGAAATTATTTGTTTTAATTTACATGTAAAAATAGTATTTTTGGGCACTGTCTTGGATTTCAACGAAACCAGTTTCATTGGATCTGTATTAGTGAATTATAGTATGCTGTCGAATTTCGTGGCGATTGGATGTATCGTGTTATCGTGCGAGTTTGAAACGTGTAGAAATTTATTAAAGGAATTAAATTAAAATAATTCAATTTTGAAAAGCTATCTTTTGAATATGATGGAATTGGGCTCCAAGACTAGTTCCATTGTGTTCGGAATAGGGGTATAACATATAAAACGCCAGGCAGCACGCTTCGTTTGGAGTTTGGAATTTTCACAAATGAATAGTGCCAGGCGAAATTTTCTATAAATTTCCCTCAACTTCTTTCCATTTGCAAACCCTAACCCTAAATCGATTTTCAACCGCCATTAATATTGCCATCCAATGGCTAACATCGATCAGAACCTCTAGGAGCCAAATTAGCTTCGACTTCAACTAGGGAAACGTAGAGCACGTCGATACGAAGCTAGTGTACGATCGGATCATCGACGAGACGAGGTGGCCAAAATCGACCAGCGTTTATCTGTAGGTCATGGGTTCGGCGAACGAGATTCTCATGCGTACGCACACGCGGCGCTGGGTAGTGGAGGTGCGCAGGCATGTGGCACTGGTGGTGTGCACATGGGCGGTCGGTGATGGTTCGTCGTAGGTAGGCGCGCGATTTTCGTTCGAAGAAAAAATAAATTACGGAGCCTGGGCGCACGCGTGAAGGAATGGGAGTGAAGAAGGGTAAACATTTTAAATTTATTTTTATTAAGTTAATTTTATTTTTAATTATCTCGTTATGATAAATAATTCATAACTTTCTCGTACGAGGTCTGTTTCAAGCGCGGCAAGTTGCGTTTTGTTGCGTTCATATCAGCGAGCACTACACTATGGAGTTGGATAGCATGAACTTGGAGCTAGTTGGAATTTTGAGTTATATTGAACGACCATTCTATTTTAATTCAAAACGGAGCGCTTAGGCGATTCCTGACATTTTTGTGAGTTAACTCACCTCTCTAGCCTGCTAATATTTTTATATAAGTGGGGATAAATTTATTTATAATGATTGTTGCTTGTTTGGATGATATGCTATATATATTAGTTGGTTTGGATATATTCCTACCTATTGGAGCGGATGAGACCCTATTACGTTCCCGTGTATAAGCGAATGACCATTGGTATCTGCCTCGAAGCGGTTGATTTATATTTTATGATTATATGATGTTTGTGATGCAGGGGGACGAGTTGGAGGAATCCAATAGAATTCCTCACCACTGTTGATTTTACTTTTCATATATATGCCGATATATGATTTTATTGGATGTCATGTTGATGTCTTTGATATGTTTGACTTATTTAGTGCTATAGTAGCACTGTGCCTTATTTTTTTATTTTTTGAAGTACTGAAATGATGATTTTGATTTAAAAAGGATTTCGAAGTGATTTTGGAAGTATAAATATATTTTAATGATTTTTGAATTATTAAAGGAAATGAATTTGTTTTTAAACAGATAAAAAGTTAAGATTTTTGATGTTATAAAAATACAGTTTTGAGAAATCTTTGAAAATAGATTTTGGAATAAGTTATAAAAAGGATTTATAAAGGTGATATTTTTATATATAAAGAAATAGATTTATAATCGAAATTTATAAATATTGTGTAAATGGTTTTGAAGTTGATTTGGTAAATGGATTTTTTAAATGGATTTTGATAGTATAGTTAGTTTTTATAAAGAATGGATTTATAAATAGAATTTTGTAAATAAAGGAATTTTAATAAATAGAAGTTTTATAAAATTGAAAGGAGATTTATAAAAATAGTTTTATAAATATGGATTTTTATTTAAAGGAATGTTTGAAAGGAATATTTGATGAAGTAATGGTTTTAAAAGTAAATTTATCTTTTAAAAGTAAAGGTTTTGGAAAGTAATAATTCCAGATGTAATTAAATGGTTTGAAATGTTTTAAAATGTGATCAGTGATGAAAACATAGATTTCAACATTCATTGTTGTAATAGACGTTTACGAGGAAGTATGGAAGGCATGGACTATAACACTGTTGCTATAGTAAATGATTTCCGAAAGGAAATGTTTTATATAGTATACAAGATTTATATATATATATATATATATATTAATCGAATCTCTATACTAATGTTTTTGGGTTGTCGTAACGATGTTTTACGCAACATTCGTTTTGACCCAATAAATTATATTTTGACCTTCCATCGTGAAATACATGAGTTGGTTCTTATGATCGTACTAAAGGCTTGGTGGTGTAGGGGCATTGCTTCCTATACTTAACACCCATCTGGAGGCGTACGAACTCTAGAGTTGGACGTTTGTAGAAATCTATTTGGTGTGTCTCCAAATGGTACTGTTATTTAAATATACTTATACCGTTGATATAAGTATATCAAAATATTTTTCCAAGTGTCGAAGAGTGATTTGTGAATATGCTTATACTGTAGATATAAGTATATGGAAATGTTTTCCATTATCGATATTTTGAAATGATTTTGTGAATATATATTTTTCAAAGATAATTTGAAGTAAATATTTGGAGATTGATTTAATTAATAAGAAATTAATTAAATGGGCCTAGTGATTGCTTATGGTGCTAGATATTATTTGCTTTGATAGTTAAATAACCAACTATCAAATATTCGACATTTTTATCGTTGTTGATCTGGAGAGACCGGGGTCGGATTTATCCGAGAACCACTTTAGACCAACGTATATGCGTTCGAATGTGTAGGTATTGAAAGATATTGATATGTGGGATTTTTGTAATGAAGGACCGCTTGTTGATCATTTGGGGATAAACTCCTAATATACATATAGTAGTAGTGGTCTCTTCGTTATGAAATATCCAATGCAAGGTCTAGTCGTTACTAATCCTAGGGTAACTCCTGACAGGAAGTTGTTGGAGAGTGTCTTCGGTTTGTCCTGTTCCTGGACAACTTATATGGATGGATGTCTGATATTGCATTTTTGAGATTACAACGTTGACTTTTATAAACGTACATCTATTTGGTGGCGGAGAAGGCAACTTCTCTTAGCTTAACACCCTTCTCTAAGACGTATGAACTCAGAGGTTATATGTTTGTGAAAGTCAATAGTGATCGATGGAATGACAGTGTGGCATTAATGGAGGAAAGATGATGTGCTATGTAAAGGTAAACGTGACCCCGAAACAGGGTAGATGCGGCAAGGCTATGTGGTTCGCAACCATTAGGATATGATTATCCCCTTCTAGATATATTTATTCCCGATATGACGTTTGGGATTTAAATTTTTATAGATGTATGCTATAAGGGTCCTCGGATAGGTCGGTAACGACCGGGGTGATGACATATTCGGTACTATCTAGTTAGAGGTAGGCCGGTCTTGTGTTGATAGAGGACCTTCAGTTGGGCCTTGGTACATTCGTGTGATAACCCAGATTTTGGGACATCTGATAATTGGATAATTAACTGTTTAATCAATTGAACAGATAAAATTCTAAAGTTGATCCTGTGAGGAGTCCGGACAAAACTAGTTCCTGAGGATTATTTGGTTGCGAGTCGAGAGGCTGGCCGTAAAAGCAAATTCGAGGTATCACTGTATGCCACGGTGGGTCTGGGATGGTTGCAAAGCCTACCGGTCGCCGCTACCGACGGTTGAAAAGCCTAGGTCGTTACAATTCGTCTAGAGATGTACTGCCGGAAGGTAGTCCCTTCACCAAGTCATTTGTATGAAAATCCGTTATCCATTACGTGCCTGCCATTTTGTTTGTAGAAAGCCTTATATTACAAGGTGGTATGCTAGAATTTAATAATGTAACAATTTCGGCTATGATTAATATTATTTGTATACTAGACAGTAGTATAATATAGGGGGAATTAATTTAAAGGACAAAAATTTGTATACTTTTAGCCTCAAGGACACGACCTCAATATTTTATTCATAAGGACAAACATTCTTCTAAAGATTATTCATAAGGACAAATATTCTTTCAAAATTATTCATAAGGACAAACATTTTTCCAAAACTGCTACCGAACTAAAAACTGATATCTAAAAACTGCTACCGATAACTACAAACTGATACCTAAAAACTATAAAAACTGATACCTAAAGAAAGTTTTCCTTCAGGCTAAAATACCGAAGGTCTGTCCTTGAGGCTAAAATACTGAGAAATTTTGTCCTTGACGATAATTTCCTGTATAATATAATAGAATTTGATATGAAATGTTTTGGTTATCGTAAGGTGAAAACCCGTCCGTGTTTATATTAGACGTGGTCTTACGAGATACCTTTGTTTTGATAAAGGAAAGTTTTATAACTTTAAAATAAATTCAGTTGAGATGCGTTTTCTCGCGCTGGTTTACCAGTCTGATCCTGGCGTTTTTTCCTTTCAATGCTCGGGTCAGATCGAGTATATTTACAGATGTAGATTTGGATGCTTTAGAGCTTCAACAGACGAGCTGGAAGTCTTCTGGTTGTATTCACGTATATGTTTATTTTTCTGCTGCATTGTTGTTTAAATTATCAGCAACTGTAAGGACATGTTATTATAACTGTCCAAGCTGATAATTAGTGATTGATTGTTGTACTCTGATGGATGTATGTATATTATATTACAGTTTCTATTTTGTAAAGATTATTGATATGATATTATATGTTTTTTCGCTGCGATTGTGAGATTCTGTAATTGTTTTAGATTCTTCTCTTCTTCTTCTAGTTTCTTTCTCACTCTTTCTTCTCTTCTTCTCTTCTTCTCTCTTATTTCTTTCCTAGACTATCGGTTTTTCCGACATTCGATTGCTCGGCATGCAATACAGTGGATGTATTAGTGTTGATTTTCGAGTGTCAAAAATTCGGTTCTTCACAGAGGCCATGAATTTTGGCCATGATAAGGAAGAGAGAGGAGAGAAAGAAAAGAAAATGGTGTGTAAAGGAAAAGAAATGAATAAAAAAGAATTTGTTTTAAAGGAAACTTTAAAACCTTTTAATTCCCTCCTTTACAACTTTACATATTTAGTTGCTCATCAAATCTCATCAAATCCTTACCCATTTTATTATGTTTGGCCAACCAAAAAATGTGCCTCATGGCCATCAAAAAATTTCAAAGTTACTTATCATTTATTCTGTTTAAATCCAATTTAAATATTATATCCATATCGTATATCGATACGTGCATTTATAGTTTCTATATAAATACTAATCGTATTCAAACAAATCAAATAAAATTTATTCATTAACATTTCATAAATATTAATTAAGTTAATTAATTTACAATGATTATAAATTAATTAAATCTTTTTTTTAAATATTCATCATTATAGTTGTGCGAGTCAAATGTGTAAATTCAGTCAGCGATTAATATCGAAGAATTCGAATATTAATGTTCACACTTCGCCTTAGCTAGTGGTGTGACATTTTGGCTGAATTATTGCTTACACGTCTTTTCGGTAAAATCCAATTTAACTTATTATAAGTGGTACTTGGTAACAAAGATTATTTACACTAATTATCTTCATCAATAATATACCACATTATGACTTAAGGAATTTTGTTTGGGTCAAAATTCCATTATTGTCCACATTCTACTTTGTAAGTCCAAACAATTATTATTAACCATACTACTCTAGCTAGAGACTTTGACTTTCAGTTGACTATAGTTGGTGACGATTCTAATACATATAATCGAAGAGATGAATTCACTATTGAATAGTATTTCACTTCCAATGCTTCAACTTAGACCCAATTATAGTAGTTCGATGGAAGCCCTGCCATGATTGAACTATAATCATAGTGGAGTGTCCAGATTAAAGTTCAATAGTATTCTCAAGTCGAGAGAACTGTTGTAAAACCCAAAATTCAAAAAACTATGTATTTAAATATCTGAATATTTGGATTAAATGTGTTGAAATAGATTTTATAACTTTAATTTACCCTTTTAAATTAATAATGCATGACGGTAAACTTGTTTCGGAAAACAGTTTACAGAAATAAATTGTTCAAAGAAATATCGATAATTTGACCAAAAATTATTTTATCGACAAACTACTTTTTACTCAATAGAAGCTGTTCAACTAAAATGACCGTAATTTAAATCTGTTAGAAATTCGAATTTGTAAAATTTAAATAAATTACGTAGAATTATAATCAACGCACTGAGTTGAGAAAACGTGAAATTTTGTTTTGATAAACGAACAAAAAAAGCGGACATCACAAGCACTTAATGGACCTAGAAATGGACCCATATATTCACAATTATTATTTAAATTCTCTCATACAACACATAAAATTTACGTGTCTATATGCATGAACAAAGATGTAGAAAAGTGGCAAGTCTTATGCCACAAGGCTTAGTTTGCGGCAAATGGCAAAGGAAGGAAGACATCTGGCAATTATAGGAATTTTGGTGTGAAGATGATGTGATGGAACACATGGGGGAGAGGATGCTTTATGGCTGGCTATAACTTGTAAGAGGTAATAACTACCACTTATAAACACTTAGTTAAAACACACATAGGCTCGCAAAAAGCTTGGCCAAAATGATGAACAAAAATGGTTTCTTCATTCTCTTTCTCTTCTCTAACTTTTTCAAAACAATAACAAACCACCTTCAAATCCTTCTAAACTTGGACAAGTATCTTAGATCATCATGGCAACATGAAATAGAAACTTAAAACATGAAAAAAAGAAGCACAACACCCTCATCTATCTCTGGCAGTGAGAAAATAATGGAGGAGGGGAGGTGGCCCTAAGCATAGAAGGAGAAAGCAAGGTGGTCGAGAGCATTAAGTAAGCAAATGTGAAATCTTGTGCTTGTTAGGTGATGGTAGGAAGTATGCATGTGTTCTACAAGGATTGTGCATGGAGTTAGCAAGGAGTTTGTGAGTTAACTCATCATTTAATAAGTATATGAAGTTATATATGCTTGTGTTTTACTATAGTATATGTGATTGATTTTAGATTGCTTGATTGGTGGGATTCTTGCTTTGGAAAGCAAATGGCATATGAAAAAAATGATTGTTGACTTGTACGACTTATAACAAAGTCTTGAAACAAAGCACATAATGATTAATAGGGGATAGAATTGAAGAAGTGGTTTTATAGCGATGGTCACTATAAACGCACTTTGGAAATACCTTACTTTGTTGATTCTCTATGGATTTTTGTAGAGAGATCCTTAAATATTTTTTGCCATGGTTGTAAAGTATTATGTGTATAGTAGTTACTGTAAAAAGATTGGATCCAAAAAAAGTTTGTTATCATATCTAAAATCAATGAAATTTTCAAGTGTACAAAACTGGAATTGACAGAACCTATTATAGCACTAATTCGAGCACTTTTAGAAAACCTAACTCAGAACCACTTCTTACAGCATTTCTTAAATGCTGTCTTTTTTTTAGACTTTAAAATGTACATAAATGACTTTACACTTAACTGTCTTACTTCAATCTTTTTGGTGATCTTTTCTAACATATATTAGAGTATTTTAAAAGTGGTTAGGGATTATTATGTATTTTTAAGAATTAATTATGAATTTTGAAAGTAAGTGAGTTATTATTATATAAAGGAAAACATCTCTTTTTTAGGTTTTAAATTAGTTATAATCTTTATGTAATATTTTAAACAAATGTTTTTAGCTATATCATAAGTACTTTTAAGGATATATAAAGTATATATAGTTTTTAGAAAATTAGTTAATTATTTATTTAAGTATTAAAAAGCTTGTGAATATAATATCTTTTAAATTATTTTTAGAACTTTATTAATTGGATTAGAGTATAAATAAATTAGTATACAAATTAATATATATCATTTTTAAAAAGTTTTTAGTAAATATATGAGTTGGAAAGTTAGTTAAGTCACTTATAAAGTAATAAGGGAAGATTTGGATTTTAACACTTTAGTTAAAGCGAATGGTTTTGTGAAGTTAAGCAAAAGTAAATTAACTTGTAAATTATTGTAGAGATAAGTAATTATAGTTAGGATTATAATTAGGATTAACTATCATTAGGACTATAATTAGGATATTAATTAAGAATATAATTAGATCTTCCAAGAGAAGGTTTTAGTAATAATTATAAATGAAATATTTTAGGTTGTTGTGATAATATTTGATTAATACTTGTCTTAAACCCTTATAAATGTAATTTGATCCTTAAAAGAGAGTTTTAAGGATAATGAGTAAGTGTGAAGTGTTTTGGAATAATTATGAATTTACTTAAATCTTTAATAATGAAATTTTAAGGATAATAATAAGTATGGAATCTTTTGGAATAAAGATAGATAAGCAAATGTTTTGCAAAAGGAGTTTCTAGTAAAAAAATATGTTAACATATGTTTTTAACCTCTTTGATTATAATTTAAAGTATGTAAATCTTGTTAAGTGATTTATGAATATGCTTATACCGTTAAGATATGTACATGAATACTCTTTGAAGTATTGAAAGGAAGTTTTAATAAATAAAGGAGTATTAATTAATAAAGAAGCTTAAATAAATTAGAAATTTAATTAGTTATGAGTTTAATTAATTAGTATTTTAATCAATTAGGAAATTAGATAATTAGAAATATTGTTATCCAGCATTCTAGCCCGGCTATATTGGACTGGTTGCACGAGTTAGACCTGACTTCTAACAAGGTCAACAACTCCAGAACAATGATTGTGGGACTCAGAAGTCAAGGACAGATGGTTACATGAAGTCAAAATTGAATGGAATTGGTAGATAAATAATGTAAAACCTTAAAGTATGGAATACCGTTTAGTGAATGGGAGGGATCGATATGGTTTTGGTTCCTTGAGAGCGTTCGGTACACTTCAATTCATAAAGAAGGGGTTGGTATAATCAATTCAGATGGATCGGCATACTTCCGCTCAGAGAAAGGGGTCGGTATACTTTGGCAGGCTACAAAAAGAAAGGATCGGCATGCTTTGGTTAGTTGGATCGGTATGGATATGCTCAATTAAGAGGGTTTGACATACTTTATTTCAGAAAGGAGGGCTCGATATGGTTGGTTAAGATGGCTCGGCATACTTTACCTCGCAGAAAAGGGATCGACATGATTGGTTGCATTGGATCGTCGTATTTCATTGGATAGGGGTCGACGTTCATCAAAGTCCAAGTACATTCTCGCATACAACAATCATTATCTCGAGATCCATCAGTACAAAGCATATGAGATTTGGAGAGCAAGGCATATGGACCCTAGGGAACATACCCTAGGGGTCGCACATCAAATGGACAAAGATGGAGGGATCGGTATATAACCATTTAGAGGGTTCGGCAGAAAGCAATTCACAAGTCGAGTTAAATCAAAGGGCGATTAATAACTTGAGCTCCAGTAGTCCAAATGACATGATATTTGAAGAGCCAATATATTTAGGCATGCAAAAGCCACCATAGGGATCGCTGCCCAAAAATCGACCAATGAAGGGATTGGTACCGATCCCTCTTCATTGGGATTTCGGCCTAGCGACCCCTCTGGTGGGCCCATGTGGATTAGAAGGCCCTTTTGCTGAAGTTTTAGAGAGAATGGCAATCATCTTCACCTATAAATACTGGCCTAAGGGGCCATTCTGAGGATCTTTACACTGCTAGTTACTTTATTCTTTATTGTAATCAAGTTTTTCCTATTCCTTGCGGATGTAATCAGATTGTTAATTGATCAATAAAGATAATCTTCAAAGGGGACATAGGCATACAACGCCGAACCACTATAAATCTCTGAGTTTCTAATTGTTGTCTTTATTTGGCTGTTAGTTTATTGTATTCCTCAGTTTTAATTTTACTTTCTTCACTTACTTCTCTACATAAATCTACTCTTGGGTGTTTGTGACATATTTGGTTGCAAACATTTTGGTGCTTTCACTGAGAGCCTGATTATCAAACTGTTAGGATCCCCTTTGTTGCTACTGGAATGTGCAAATCCCTCAAAGGAGATCCGTAGTTATCCTCATAAAGTTGCTTATACTACTTAGATTTGTTGAAATCTAAGTAAGAAGATTGATAATGATGAGACATACTAGATCTACTTCTCAGAATGTGGATGGAAATGAGACTGCTAGCATTCATCACGGCTACCCAAGAAATCAACCTACAAATTTGAATGCTAATTCGGTTGAAGTTCAGAATCCTACTTATTCTATAACCAAAGCTGAATTTCATAATCTAATGAGAGAGTTGATGGAAAGCCGTCGACAACTAAATCAGGAAATTCAGACTAATATTAACCCGATGAACTAGATTACTCAACAGTGGTGTGGGAAGGCTAGGAGGGATCCCACTCCATACTCGGAATCAGAAAGTTCAAGCTCATCGGACGAATATCACATACATAGGCATCGCAGGATTGAAGGAGATCGCGTATAAACTTTAGAGCATCGCTTGGCAGACCTTCACAGTCCGCCACGACCGATCGGTGTCGATCCCTCTTTAGGGATCGGTACCGATCTCTCAAAGGAGTGATTTCCCCTTCCACTTAGGGAATTATGGTGGGATTATTCTTGAAGGCTTGGATGGTGGAGTTCGATTGAATGCTGACTAGGTAACCCTCCAGAATGATGGCGAGATAAATGTCCAAGATGCGCACCAAGAAGATGGTGAACTAAGAAGGCATGAAACGGCCCGTAGACAACGGCCAGATTGTTAACGTGAGATGGAGCACGACTGCCGCTTGGTACCAACCATCCACACACCGGACTAAATGGCAATAGTCAAACAGTTAGTGAGAGGGAACCAAGGCTTGACTAACGATGACTGGGGAATTTCGAGGAGCCATACCCCTTTTACTGATAATGTTCTACATGGAGAATATCCGAGAAGGTTCAACATGCCATCAATGCCTGCCTACGAGGGAAAAACCGACCCCAGGCAGTATATTATAAGATACGAATGGCTGATGGATTCTGCACGAGCCAATGATGCAACCAAGTGCAGATGCTTTCCCATAACCCTTTCCAAAATAGCGACGATGTGGTTCACGAGACTACCCCCACGATCAATTTCTAGATTCGATGAGTTGGCAACTAAGTTTGTGGAGCAATTCTGAATGCACGCAACTCGTCCTAAAGATGTAATGTCCCTTTCCAGCGTGATCTAGGCTCCAAGGGAGTTGTTGAAAGATTATTTAGAGAGATTTCATATAGCTGCCCTGGAGGTTAGTAATCCGAATGATCATGCTATACTTATGGCTGTGATGAGAGGGATTGACCAAGAGTCTGAGTTTGGCGATTGGCTGGCTAGAAAACTGCCTACCACATTGGAGCGCTTCTATTCAAAGGCTGCTCAGTTTATGAGAAAGGAGGAAGCCAGGTCCTCCAGAAAAAAGAGCGTTGCGGGACCAAGTGGAGAAGCAGTACAGAGTAACATTGTAATAAAACAGTCTGATGACAGTTTTGGAAAAGTCCAAGTCAACATTCAGAATAAGCCAAATCAGCAAAAGAGCGGTGGAAATAGGAATCGAGAGCGAAAGAGGGATTTTGGGAGATTAAAGCCTAGGATTCCAATGTATGTAAGTACACGCCGCTAAACACATCTATGGAGAATATTTATTTGTCCACTTGCAATACCATGCTGTATAGGAAGCCACCTCCAATGGAATCAACAGAGAAGCAGAAGCAGACCGGGAAATATTATCGGTTTCATGAGTGCTATAGCCATAACACTAATGAATGCAGGCATCTCTAGGATGTTATAGAAAAGCTAATTTGGGAAAGGAAATTGCAATAGTTTGTGAAAACCCAACAGGATGACGGGCGGGGGACATCTGACCCCAATCGAGGACAAGCTCCGCGTAGGTCTATGGAGCCTACATGAAGCGGGGGAAGACTGGTGATAAATACGATAGTTGGAGGACCACACCCAGCAGATAGGAGTTGGCAAGAGATGGAGCGCTATGCTAGCGTGATTAAGCATATAGATTTTGAATGTTGTTCGAATATAGCAGATGGAGCTCCGGCAAAACAGCAACGCAAATGGCAGATGATACTGTATTTACGAACAGGGATGTAGACAAGGTGGAGGCTTCGACAATTGACCCGACGGTCATTTCAGCTATGATTGGTCCTGCATTGGCGAGAAGGATTTTGATTGATTGTGGAAGTTCAGTGAAAATAATTTTCAAAAAGGTATACAATCAGAGAAAATGAAAGCCAAAGATTTAAAACCATCTAAAGCTCGTATACATGGTTTTAATGGCGTTGCAACCGAAGCAGTTGGTTATGTGGAATTACATGTTGAATTGGGAGAGGTTGAATGAAGGAGAGTGGGAACCTTGTCGTTTATTGTTTTGGATGTTGACTCTCTGTACAATATTTTTTTGGGCCGACCAACTCTACCCTATGTTTTTGACTTTGAAGTTTCCGACAGACAATGGTGTAGGAGTTGTTCATGGCGATCATGCGACTAGTCGCGCATGTTATGTAGCTGAGTGGAGGGAGGCTCAACGTAAAGAAAAAGGTAAGGGTGTGGACAAGAATGTACGTATCCAAGCTACCAAAAATTGACAATCGGCACCTGAGCCTTGGTTCGTGCACCACAGTTGGTTCTATAGAGATATAGATCCGAGGGATGATGAAGAGGAGCCTAAACAGACCAAGGTGGTACCGGCTGAGCTGACCATTGATATTATGGCCAACCACGATGATCCATCGCGAGTCCTAAAAATTAGATCACAACTCAGCCCTTTGATGATGAGAGAAATTGCTGCTTTTCTCCGAGCGAACCTTTATGTTTACGCTTGGACTCACTCTGACATGTGTGGAATCTCACCTGCCGTTGTGAGCCATGCATTGAATATTGACCCGAGGTATGTCCTGGTGAACCAAAAAAGATGCGGTATGGATCCAGAGAGATCTGCCGCTCTCAAAGAGGAGGTGGATAAACTAAAAGTTAACGGGTTTATTCGCGACGCCCTCTACCCTAGGTATCTAATCTTGAACTAATGAAGAAAGTGAATGGGAAATGGAGAACGTGCATAGATTATTCATATTTGAATAAAGCGTGTCCAAAAGACGGTTTTCCCCTTCCAAGGATTGACCAGCTGGTTGATTCAACCGCAGGACACGAATTGTTATCTTTCATGGATGCATACCCGGGATATAACCAAATCCCGATGCATGTCCTCGATCAGGAGCACACCAGTTTTATCATGGATGTTGGATTGTACTATTATGTAGTAATGCCGTTTGGGTTGAAGAATGCCGGAGCAACCTATCAGTGCTTAGTTAATAGGATGTTTAAAGACCAAATTGGAAAAACAATGGAAATGTATATGGATGATATGCTCGTGAAGTCACGACGATCAAGCGACCACATTAGAGATTTGGTAGAAATGTTTGACATCCTCCGATATTACAAGATGAAAACCAATCCTTTGAAGTGTTCATTTGGTATTGCATCAGGAAAATTCCTTTGCTTTATTGTTAATGATCGTGGAATAGAAGCTAATCCCGAGAAGTTTAGGCTATCCGTGATATCCAAGCACCAAGAACTATTAATCAAGTGCATAGCCTGAATGGGAAAGTTGCTGCCTTAAGTCGATTTATCTCCAGAGCTACCGAAAAATGCATCCCTTTCTTTGATTTGATTAGGAAAGGGAAAAGAAACTTCGAATGGATGGAAGATTGTAAAGATGTGTTTCAAGCTTTGGTGAATCATCCGGAGACCCTCTATCTTGTCAATGCTGGTTGATCATGAGGAGTTGTACATTTATTTGGCTCTATCGGCACACGCTATAAGCACCACATTGCCTCGTAAGGAGAATCGGATCCAGAGGCTGGTGTATTACATCAACAAATGACTAACAGGAGCTGAAAAAACTACCCGAAAATAGAGAAATTGGCGTTCTGCTTACTAATTGCGTCACGAAAGTTTCGTCCATACTTTCAGGCACATCCGATCCATTTTTACACCGACTAGCCAATACGACAAGTCCTACAATGACCTGAGACCTCTGGAAGGTTACTAAAGTGGAATATTTAACTCAGTCAATTTGACATCACTTATCTCCCTCGGAGGAGTATCCATGGTCAGGCATTGGCGGACTTTGTAGCAGAGTTTACTATGTAGGATGATTCTCTAGAAGCCAGCGAAATCCCTACCATACGGTGGAAATTGTATATTATGGAGCATCTAACGATCATTGTTTCGGAGCTCGGATTGTGCTTGTAACTTCTAAAAAACGATCAATCTATTATGCATTGAAGCTTGATTTCCTAGCAACAAACAATGAAGCTGAGTATGAAGCTTTAATTGCTGGACTTAAATTCGCTAGAGAACTTGGAATAAAATCTATCGAAATCTTTTGCGATTCGTAGTTGGTGGTGTATCAAGTTAGGGGAAATTACCAGGCTAAGGGACAATGGCTTTCCCTATACCTTACCCAAGTTTAAGAGTTGTTGACAGAATTTTAATACTATGACATTTCACATATTCCACGAGATCAAAACAGGGAGGTTGATTCATTGGCAAAGTTTGCTAGTACCGGCGATGCACAGCAGATGGGCTTGGTTTCCGATCGAAGTATTGAATACCCTAAGTATAAACATGATGGAAATTGACCAAACACTTGAAGCGGAGACTAAAAAGGAATCATGGATGACCTCGATCAAAGAATATTTACTGCACAGAGTCCTGCCAGATAAAAGAAATGAAAAGCAACGAGTCATTCGCAAAGCTTCACGGTATATTATGCAAGAAGGAATTATATATAGGAAAGGTTTTTCAGTCCCTCTACTCTGTTGTGTCGCTCATGATGAGATAAGACGTGTTCTAAAAGAATTTCATGAAGGAGAATGCAGCGATCACACTGGAGGGCAAACTCTAGCAAAGAAAATACTCTGTTATAGGTATTATTGGCCAACCATAAATCGAGACGCAACTGATTATGTAAGACGATGTGATAAATGCCAAATATATGAAAAAGTTCCAAGGGCTCTGCCAATAGAAATTATGCAGATGGTCAGCCCATGGTCGTCCGCCATGTGGGGTATAGACATCATCGGCTCCTTGCTGATCTCTAAAGGTCGCGCTAAGTACGCAATCGTTGCAGTTGACTACTTCAAAAAATGGGTCGTAGCAGAACCTTTAGCCACGATCACAACCAAAAAAGTAATCAACTTTATTGTCTGAAACATCATATGCCGATTCAGTCTTCCGTGAACTATTGTAACAGATAATGGAACTCAATTTGACAGTGCTAAATTCAATGACTTTTGATGAAGATATCATGTTGAAAAGAGATTTGCAGGGGTCGCTCACCCTTAGGAAAATAGACAGGTTGAAACTGTAAATAAAATCATAAAGTCTATTCTGAAGAAGTGTTTGGAAAAGGCAAGAGGCAGGTGGGTGAATGAACTCCCTACGGCCCTTTGGGCTTATAGGACCACCCACAAGTCCGCGACTGGCCATACTCCATTCGCCCTTGCTTACGACTTTAAAGCCGTTATTTCCATTGTACTCAAAGTCCCTTCTCATCAGGTGACATACTACGATCCCAAAATGAATAAAGATATCCTCTTGGAATCTCCTGACTTTATAGATGAGAAGCGCAAAGAAGCCGATCTGAGTGCGGCTGCACATCGACATCGAGTTGCCCGGTATTATAACACTAAAGTTCGATTGAGAACCTTCGAAATTGGCGATCTCATCCTAAAACGGGTTTTTCCTACCCTATCGCACAAGAATCCAATCTAAGAAGGATCATACTTCATTGAACAGAGGCTTGGAGAAGGAACTTTCATGCTAGCGACTGTTGATGGCATTACACTTCCAATGGCGTGGAATAGCAAAAACTTACGACGTTGTTTCACTTAGTTTATTACCTTTGCATTTTCAGTTGTGTTTACTTTCAGAATTTGCTTTAGCATTTGATTTTCCGAATGTGTAATAAGACAGTTTATGTTATTCCTTTCCATTTAATGAATAAAGTTTCAGGCTTCCTCTGTATTTATGTTTGCTATTGCAATGTATGCTAATTACATAGCGAAACTAATTGGTGTCGATATGTGTGAACAGGCTCCCAGAGTTTGAAATCAATTAATCATGCTAACTCCCAATGGGATCAAACAAGATGAGCTCAATCAACTTGTTCGTTTAATGACTCTCATTCACAATCCAAAGGACGGGATACACAATAAGGAATGAATGTGGCCGATGATCTGATGATCGAATAACTCCTGCCCAACTGTGGAACTGAGACAAAATCAAAGTGACCAAGATATGACCGATTGCTCATTAAAACAAACCCCAAATCTTAGGGGCAAATTATTCAATGAAAGAGAGTGCGGTAAAACTGCTCTCCAAAATAACTCTAAATCCCCGGAGTGCGGACTAGAGTATAAACATAAATAGAGTGTGAATCATCCATTTGCGATACAACTCTTAGTCCCTAGAGTGTGGACTAGAGTATAAACATAAGTTGGGTGCGATCCGACCACCCATCAAATCAATCTTATCCCCAGAGTGTGGATACAAACATGAATGAATAGATGAGCGGAGTTCGACTGTTCTCTATCCCACAAACTCTGGCCTGAAACTGACTTGAGGAGTATAAACTCGCTAAGAATGGAATTTGACCGTCCAACACCTGACCCCGCCAAATCAGAACCAGGGGTAGGGGTATAGTTACTCAAAAACTGCTAAATTCGACAGCATAATGCTAAGACCCAAGCCTAGCGTTGGTACGACTCAAGGCCACGACCACTTGGAGGCCTTGGGATAGTGTTAGTCGATTGTTACCATAATTTATGAAAAACGAATTACAAGTACATTGAATGGAAAGCAATAGTTAAACTACTTAAATAACAATTCACATGAAGGCTTAATAGAAAACAAAAAAACTTTTATTCACATAGCAAGTTTTGAGATTGCAGTACAAGTTATTCCAAAAATCGGGACTCATGCCCGTACAGCTGCAGTTAATGAAAGAAACAACTGTGAAAATTATGTACATATTGAGCCTAAGTGACGGTTGTTTCTTTGACTTTTTCTCTTTCTTAGATTTTTCGGGAGTAGTGCCACTTGTGCTTCTTTTTTTGGATCCCTTATCGCCTTTAGCAGGAGAGCTTGCAGATGTAGGAGGAAGTTCGTCGGGAATCAACCCGCCAGGTGGTATAACTTGCAGTGGCATAAGATGAGGATCGTCAATGTCCACCTCGACGGGCTCAGTTTTAACTTTTCTTTTCAGCAACTCCGCCTTTCCAATCTGCTCTTTCAAGCTATTCTTGGCGGTGTGTTCGGAGGCGCCAATAATCATTACGTCGTCAGACTCGTCTGCTGGGAGTGGATCTTCGACCTTATCATCATCAAGAGCACCGATGACTTGAGCATCGGGCCACGTTACATCAGCAGCTGCCGGACCCTCAACCAGTTTCTCCTATTGCTCTGCAGTTGCATCACTTTTTGGAGTTTGACAAGGGCCCGGAAGACCTGCAAAATTTGTTAAAATAGGGAGATTAGCTCAAAAACTATTGCACGTGAAGAACAAAACTTTTCATATACTAAGGAGTATACTCGCATCCAGTTAGCTATTCGTGGTTCTGGGGTACCTCCTTCTAAAATAGGGGACAACATCTTGGATTGGTAGCCGAGCTTGTCTAGATCGTAGCCCAAATCCTGCTTTGGTACGAGGGAGATTGATGTTTCGACTGCTTAAGATAAAGAGGGACCCTTAGGATCGGCCCCTGAAGATCCTACGATATGTTCTCCTTTCTCGATAGGTGCAGAAACATTGAAGTGTCGGAGTTTTGCGGCAGCCAAATCCAAGGGTTCGTTGCCACAAAGAATTTCACACACTAACTCTTCTTCGTTGAGCTTACCTCCATCCATTTCTCTCCTCTTTATCTCGACAACATGTTCTCAAGCTTCAGCAAGTGATTCAAGGTAACCCTCGCCAAGAAAACTTAAGTCCCAATAAATAGGAACTTTGGCGTTATACTTAACGATTAATGGATCGAACAAGTCCTTGATCTCGTTTTTACCGGATTCTTCAGCAGCTTCCATTTGGGATTCAATTTGTTTAATCATTTTTTACAGCCTTTTACTCGACCTTCCTCTTTAAGAGCTTCAATTTTTGTGAACTGCTCGTCAAGCTTGATTTTTAGTCTCCTGGACTCAACAACCTCTTCGTGGTACTTTTACAATTCTCCTTGGGCTTCGATTTTCTCCTCCCTTTCCTTTTTGAAAAGTTCTTCAAGATCCTCAATGCCCAGAGCATCTTTCTCCTTTAACAAGGAGTCTTTTTCTAGAGCCAGTGCCCCACTACGATTAACGGCTGCGTCGAGTTCCTTTTTGTGAGAAATTTCCCAAGGCCCACCGCCTCTGCCGTTTCCTTAGCTTTTTTCTCCGCTTCAGCAAGTTGTTTTTTCAACTCTAACAATTCGGCATCCTGATGTTTAATTATGTCCTTATCGTGTATAGCTTCCAACTTGAGGCGGTCTATCTCATGTTTTCGCTCAATGGATACTTCGGAGACTTTTTCTGCTAAGTGTAGGAATGATTCATGTTGCACGAACACATCATTGACGCAAGCAAGAGAACTCTCCTTGGCATGCCTCGGAATTATATGAATGGAAGGAAGGAATTTTAGCCCATCAAAGCAAATTTTTGGAAAAGTGGTCTTAAGCTTGGCCAACTTCTCTGTTGTAGAAACATCGAGAGCAATATCTGGCAAAGGCGGATCAAAAGTAGTAATAGGATGTTTGCTTGATCGACGTTCGTGAGATTTTTTAGAGCTCGAGGAGCCAGAATGTTGCTCGTAAGATGCGGCGATATGAGGGCCACGGTAAGGAAGCTGATCTCCACTGTAAGCAAGAAAGTTGGACTATTCTCCTTGACGTGATGTTTGGGACTATGACTTGCATTTAGAAGAAGAAGATTCCCTTAAGTGATAGATTTTATCCCGTCCCTCATCTCCCTCCTTGCGGTGGCCAGACTTTGAATCCCGGTTAGATCGATAATGATGAAGAACTTCTTAAGCGATCAAAGGCTCTGGATTGAGACATAGCACCTGCAAAGACCAAATGAGAGCGTATTAGTAATTGTTGAATGAAAGGTTAACAAAAAGTGTGTAGTGAAGTGCACGTGGTTGTGAGGTCCTAGTGTTTCCGCCCAACAGACCGGTAGATGTAGCCTTGCTCATCAGCGTTTTCTCTCCTTTATTAGAAGGACGAATTCCTTCACCACTCCTAGTGGGAGAGTTGAGTCCTTCAATGTTGATATTTGTAAAGTCGTAGGCCATGATGTCATCTGAAATCTGAAGATTTGAAAATCCCTTTAGCGAACTTTCTAAGTGTTGAGAAGACGATTCCTCTTCAACAGGAATAATCTCGAACTTTTGATCCATGGTGGTTTTTCCTCTACGAAACTTATACGCTAGCCTCTTCTTTCTTTTAGTGGGTGTTCGGGTTTGTGTGCCTTGCGATGGTTCGACCATTGGCACTATTCCTGGGCCTGCATCAATCTCGCCCGACTTATCGACCTGAGAATCCCTAATCTCACAATCCTCTGTGTCGTCCCGTGTCTCCTCGGGAGAGGGCATAAGATGATTGATGGTATCCCTTCTTTATTCTACAACATTCCTCGGCAATGCTGCACTTACGGGGAGTACGATACTATGGCTTTCCTCCAACAGCCCGAATAAGGATAATAGCTCATCCGTTACAAGAAGTTTAATGTCCCTCTCTTCGACAGGAGTAGCGCGAATGGCGGCGATAGCTCTTGAAAAATCGGCACCTTTAGGACGTAGGCGAACACCTGAAAGAACTTCGGATATTAGTAGATTCAAAGGAAAAGTTATGACTTGGATTAGTGAACTTGAGAAAGAAGTGAAAGTAATACTTACGTCCTTCTAACCATCGCCTAGCAAAACCGGGTGGACATCGTACATAAAACCACTCATGCTTAAACAAAGAAATTTTATTCCAAGCATCTGTCAAAACTTGGCAATTCAATGAGGGTTTAAGAAAAACATAAGAAGGACTTCCCGATCACCGTTTGAAGTTGTAAATTTATCTTATGTCTTCATGAGTTGGTGGATGAAATAAAACACTCATAAATAGCATGAAGTTTCTATGTATAAAGGCGTAACTATTTGGATGGAGTTGAGTGGGAGCAATCCCGAGATATTTCAGCATCTCTCGAATAAATGAGTAAAAGGGCGGAACGCATCCGGCCCAGCACATAAACTTATTACATGCTGTGTGCCCCACTGGAGGCAAGTGAGGCCTACTATTTATTGAAGGGACCAAGACATCTATGAATGGAATTCCATGAATAGAACACAGCTGGCGAAGAGCAGCATCACTGATTCGAGAGGCATGTGAGTCTACTGGGTTATTTAGAAGAATAGCACCCTATACTGCATTAGGATCATGGCTTATGTCCTTCATTGGGAGGACTGGAACATCCAAGAAAATTTCAATTGGTGGGCCAAAAACTTCTGCATGTTCTGCTTGATGGCTGGGTGAAAGCCTGCTGGACAAAGTTGCAAAACTTGATTTTAGTTTAGAATCGATGTGTTGCATGCCGGATTAGAAGACATATCAGCTGAACTCTTCGAGCGTCTGGAATCTATATTAGCTATACTCAGTAGATAATCGAGATTAGAAAAGATAACCAGCTCCTCCCATGCTAAGTGTGAGCTAGTATAGTGTAGTGAAGTGTATACCAGACATAAATAGTTAGAAATCAAAAGAATGAAATAAAACGACGAGACTTGTGAGTTCTTCCATAGAGACCGTCATCGCTGACAGTCTCAAGTGGCAAGAAGATTGATCGGTTACAAAAGCTTTGGGATCGACTATTGGCATATTGGGGTATGAAGTTTGTAGTTTAAGTCCATATGCAAGTTTTAAGTCTATATTGGAAGTTCTAAGAATATGATTGCTCAGTCTCAAGTTCAACAGTGGATATGCATGTTACATTGTTCATTGTCAACATATGTCCAAGGTCAGTAAGGCAAATTAATGGTGATTGTTCAAACAAGTTAGGTTGAATTATTTTCCAAGTTCAAAGAGCCAATCTTTAACTTTATGTCGATTCTAACAAATATGTCGATCCCTATCCTAAAGATCACATACCGATCCCTCACTTTGACCAAGGAATGTCGACCCCAATATTTATACTGATCCCTATCCCATAGCTTCAATACCAATCCCTTCATGCTCATCAAGGTAAGGTTCGGCTTAATATTGGTTAAGACAATATAGTTCAATTCTAGTCACGGTCGATCCCTATACACCGAACTCTCTCTTGTGCTAAGAACTACCGACCCCTTGTCATGAGTAAAGCCTACCAATCCTTAATCTTATTAAGCTATCCCATTACACTAATGTCCCTACTTTACCATCTTCTCTCTAGGCCTTCGTACTGATCCCTTGACATCAAACAAGGGATCGGTCCATGCTTGAACCTCCAACGCCGACCTCTCCCTCGCTCCCTCATTTTCTTCCTCCTACATCCCTCTGGCAAACCCTATTCCTTCCCATACCTTATCTTACTCAAATCACCTACACCCTGTGTCATACATTTTGTCACACATCAAACTACCATCAACTATATGGAATCTGTTGCATCGCCTTAAAATTGAAAGCAAAAAAGTCGAAGTAAGACTATGAAAAGGAACAAGGATTAGGATGCAATTAGGTTGAAGGTGGAGCAATGATCTAAGATTGAGTGGAAAGATGGATTAACATGCTAGAGTGATGGTTGAGTAGAAGGGAAGGGCTCAGTTTCTTTTCTTTTGGAAGTAGAAGAGAGTTCGGTTGTGGAAGATAAGAGAATGAATGCATGAAGGGGAGGGAAATGAAGTATTAGCTTATATATATAGGGATCGAGGGTTCAGCCTGCCCAGCTTCGTTAAAATGGTTAAGTCCATTTAATCTAAAGGGGTCGGGTATGGTCTCTTTGCAAGGGTGCCAATGTCGATCCCTATTCCATAAAAGGAATTCAGATCCCTACAAATCTTTAAAAAAAAAAGAGGAAAGGAAAAATAAAAATAAAAAATGGTTACAGAGGATTGGTTACGAACATGAACATACAAAATGCTATAGGGGTTGGCAACAACCTGTAAGTGTTCGAACACGTCCGGGAGCCAACAACAAAAATGTGTATATGAGCACGCCCGTGTATGACTTAATAGTTAAATTTTTTGAAATTGACAAAAATTGAAATCAAACCTGAAACCTTCAAGTTCAGGGCTGGACCAGACAACGAAAGCTTATAAGTCTCACAGAACCGGACTTATATATATTGACAAAATATGGCACTGCATTTATATTGTTGGAAATCGACCAAGCATCATGGCAATCAATGAAAAATTCAATACCTTGAAAAAGTGATTCGACAAAGGAATAGCAATCATTTAGGAAGCTAGATGGACCTTTTCTCGACGTTTCAGACTTGTTTCAATTCAAAGCACATCATGTTATTCACAAGACGTACGTTGGGGGGCAAGTGTTATTCGACATTCGAGCCCAGCTATATTGGACTGGTTGCACAAGTTAGATCTGACTGCTAACAAGGTCAACAAGTCCGGAACAATGATTGTGGGTCCCGGAAGTCAAGGACAGACATGAAGTCAGAATTGAATGGAATTGGTAGATAAACAATGTAAAATTTTAAAGTATGGAATATAGTTTAGTGAATGGGAGGGTTCAGTATGGTTTTGGTTCCTTGAGAGGGTTCGGTACACTTCGACTCATAAAGAACGGGCCAGCATAATCAATTCAGATGGATCGGCATACTTCCGCTCATAGAAAGGGGTCGGTATACTTTGGCAGGCTACATCAAGAAGGGATCGACATGCTTTGTTTAGTTGGATCGGTATGGATATGCTAAATTAAGAGGGTTCGACATACTTCATTTCAGAAAGGAGGGCTCGACATAGTTGTTTAAGATGGCTCGACATACTTCAGCTTACAGAAAAGGGATCGGCATGATAGGTTGCATTGGATCGGCGTACTTCATTGGATAGGGGTCGGCATTCATCAAAGTCTAAGTGCATTCTCGCATACAACAATCATTATCTCGAGATCCATGAGTTCAAAGCATATGAGATTTGGAGAGCAAGGCATATGGACCCTAGGGAACATACCCTAGGGATCGCACATCGAATGGACAAAGATGGAGGGATAGGTATACAACCATTTAGAGGGTTCGGCAGAAAGCAGTTTACAAGTCGAGTTAAATCAAAGATCGATCAATAACTTGAGCTCCAGTGGTCCAAATGACATGATATTTGAAGAGCAAATATATTTAAGCATGTAGAAGCCACCATCGGGATCGCAACCCAAAAATCGACCAATGAAGGGATCGGTATCGATCCCTCTTCATTGAGATTTAGGCCCAGCAACCCCTCTGGTAGGCCCATGTGGATTAGAAGATCCTTTAGCCGCAGTTCCAGAGAGATTAGCGGTCATCTTCACCTATAAATACTGGCCTAA
Source organism: Allium fistulosum (assembly GCA_030737815.1). NCBI lineage: Eukaryota > Viridiplantae > Streptophyta > Magnoliopsida > Asparagales > Amaryllidaceae > Allium > Allium fistulosum. The sequence continues at coordinate 978,667,017 of CM060902.1, forward strand.
GGGGCCATTCTGAGGATCTTTATGCTGTCGGTTACTACAGTCTTTATTGTAATCAAGTTTTTCCTACTCCTTGCGGCTGTAGTCAGATTCTTAATTGATCAATAAAGATAATTTTCAAAGTGGACATAGGCATACAACGTCGAACCTCTATAAATCTCTGTGTTTCTGATTATTATCTTTATTTGGCTGTTAGTTTATTCTATTCCTTAGTTTTAATTTTACTTTCTTCACTTACTTCTCTACATAAATCTACTCTTGGGTATTTGTGACTAATTTGGTTGCAAACAAATATATTAATAAGGAAGGCTTTAAATGAATAGAAGAAATTTTATTGAGTAAAAAGGAGTTTTACTAATAAAAGGGTTACTTATTAATAAAGGATTAATTATTAAAAAGAGGATTAGAACCATTTGTTTAACTTAATCGTGCTTTGTGTGAATTAATAGTACTTTGTGTGTTTACTTATGTATGGAAAATATATGATACTTATTCTCCATACGTGATCATTCTCATTATTATTAAATTGACCAAAATTAGCTTAAGAAATACTTAGAAGGAACATGAGGTGATGTTATACCCTACATTTAAACTCGTCTTGCATTATAGGACAAATGATAATGAAATCCATCCAGATAGGAGATGATATCCATCCTTATGTATTGTTTGTTTATTTCTGAAAGAACCGTAGTTGAGTTATTTCGAAATTTATCGATTAGTTTTGGAGCATCCGGTAAGTGGGGGAGTGTATTTATATGAGATGGCTCGAAACTGTAACCACTTCAAAACCATATACGTGATCGATGTTTTGGAAGAGGTTAGTGATATGTTAGAGTGCTAGAATCCATTTGGGGATTCGTGGTCTGTTCGAGTGATGATGGCTCGTGTGTTGAGATGTCGAACATAGCCTCACCAGCGGGAATTGACAAAAAATAGAGAATGGGCACGGCTAAAGGGTTTAGCTAACCTCAAGGGTATATCAACTCCATATCTTGAGATGCTTATCGATTATTACTAGCGAGAGTTGATATGACTCGGAGCACACAACAAGGCTGATCTAGCTATATTGATCTTATGGTATGTTTGATCTAGAGATATACGACGCTCGGAAGGGAATCTTTGACCCTTTTTTTGGAGGTCCATCTCGAAGTACCGAGTGTGTCTCCATGGAAATACTACATAACTAGCAAACGTGCCTTAGCGGTTTTGACTGTATATCTATTATTGTTGTAGTGTGCATGCACACGCATCATAGCTATTTTCTTATTTATATTCCACATCCTAGACATTATGATCATATCGAATATGTAACCATTAAATGGTTAGCTCTTTTGAGGGGAAAATCATTCCGGTGATTTGGTTGGTCTCAAAAGGTACTCTTATATGTCACATGTATTTCTTAAGTTTCCCACACCAGACTTTTGTCTAACCCGAGGTTTTATTTTTTCCTTAATTTCTCGAGTGCTCTTTCGGGCAGTTTGAAAAAAGCAGGATTTTGTTTATGTTCATTGGGCTCTTGGAGAGGAGCTGGATGATTTACCGTAGTATTTATTTTCCACTGCATTACTTTATGTATATATATCAACAATTGTAAGGACAGGATATTATTGCTATTTAGGCTGATGATATAGTACTCTGACTGGTAGCTCTAAAATGCTATGTATATTAGAGTAACATTGTATGCTATCTTTTGATATTATATGTTATCAATCCACTGTGAGATTGGTGTTTTTGTTCTCCTCTTTCTTGTTCATTTTCTTTTCTTCTTTTTCTTTACCCTAATGTTCTGTCTTTTCCGCACTTGTGTGCTCGGCATGTAAATACCGTGGATGCATTAGTATCGATATTCTGGAGTCCAAAAGGCGATCGTTACATTATGGTATCAGAGCTGAAGGTTAAGCAAAAACCATGGCTTTAATGGGGTATAACTTATTAAGAGATGGGATAATGGAATGCCCTAACATGAGTTGAGTGTATTATATATATGAAAGCGTATTTTTATTTGTTATAGACATATACCTTAGAATTATTTCCAACAATGAAAATTAAAGATCTTATATAAGGTAATTTAAGTATAAGTTGATAGAATTAATGTGGGAATTAATTGTGTTCATTCGTTACCACTTATTAATTAGTTTAGCCATAATCGGCCAGTTTATGAGCATTTACTATTGTTTGTTGGTTTATAATTAACTAGTTTACCTTTTCATTACACATGTTGGGTAGGTAGTAATTATGGGAACATTGAAACGAACACCTTGTGAATTAAGTTTCACAGTTTGACTATAAGGCATTTGGTGATAATATTGGGTTAAAATTTAGCTTTAATAAACATTGTGTATTATAAAATAAAAGAAATGCAAGATATTTTGGAATAAATATTTGTGAAATGATTTTATATAAGAAAGCAACTTTTATAAACAAATGGTTTATAAATAATGGTTTATAAATAAAATGGATTTAAACCAAGAATTTGAGAACTTAAATCCCGATGTTTTGAAAATTGTTTTTTTAGGTTTTTGAGAAAATAATAGTAATATTATTTAAAAGTATGAATAGAAATATTTTTAAATGGATTTTTAAGGATATATAAAGTACTGAACATACTTCTATCATTGGAAAACAATTTTGGTGATAACTGTAGCATCATTGGCGTTCATTTTTGAGTTTCTAAGTGGGGGATGCTACTGTAGCAATTTTTTAAAGAGTTGTTTGGTAAAACATATTTTGTTTTAAATCCCAAAAAATTGATTTGATAAACTAAAAATATATGTGTGTATGATTATTTCAAATGATTTGAAATAGTTTAGTTCTAAAGTTTTCCTTAAAGAATTTTTATAAAATGTAGAGCGGTTTAATAAAGGTTTTGAATTAAACTTTCTATATGGAAAAGATTTGTTTATATATTATATAGGGGGCCCAAGTGATAGTGGCATAGCCTAGAATAAATGTTGGAGATTTTTATGTTTTCTATATTTGATAAATAACTGAAACTTTGTTAAGTAAATTCATGGACACATGTATCCTATGTGTTTGGATAGTTTGGTTTGTACATCATGATATGATATGTATTTTGATAGTTTTCATTTCTTGAAATAAAATGGAATTTTCGACGATTTTGGATAGTCGAAAATTTTCAAATTGATATAGAAATTGAAGCTAAGTGCCTTTGTGAAAATATAAAAGATAAGTTTATGTGACTCTTAAATTGTTAAGATAGTAAGTTAGAACGAGTTTTAAATTGGTTGAACATCTTTGTTAAGTAAAACATTCAATGTTATTGGGCTAACTAATACGCATCTTTACTTTAGGGTAAGGAAAATAGATCTAGTCATGAGTTTGGGTACCAGAGTCCGACTCTTCCTAGCCGCTTGCCTAACCCATTTGATAAATAGGTCTAGAAGGTTGATTCAGTTATAAGATCAAATTTATTTTGAGCCTTCTTTGGAATTTTAGTAAGCAAAATAAATAGAAATTTTTTGTATACACTCTTGGATGTAATAGAGTATTATACGAGTGATGAACTTAAGTCTTGAAATATCTTTAAAAAATGAAAAATAATTTATATAAATAAATGTGATTTAACTTGTAAAGTAATTGGTGTAGTTAAGAACTAATGGAATTAAATGCATAAGTTATACATAGATTATTTTATTCGCATGATAGTTCTTGATCTAGGATTCGAATACATGATTTCGAGGTAATTTGCACCTATCCAAACAAGGATTTTTCACTCGATTCTCGATGGAGAACACTTGATACAGATTCTTGATATGATTTTGAAGTATTTTATCAGAGTATATGGCCATGTAAGAAGAACAGAGGTGTCTAATAATCAAGGAACCAGATTGGAGTACGCACTAGAGAGTTCAAGTGATCTATACTAGTTGGAAAGTAAATTTTTGCGATCGAGCAAATGATCAAATTTTATATTGCGTATGGATGACTTATGTACATCGCATGGGCTTTGGTATATTCATATGTTATGTTTTGTTAACTTGTGGAGAGTTTGTAGAATGACTCTTCGAATTGTTTTAAGGTAGATGAATAATCAACTAAGTAACAACCTTAGGTCATTGAGCATAAGTACGCTTAGTAGGTTAATTATTATCCTTATGCGACGAGCAGGTTTCTGAACCTAGTCAAATCGTAAGGTATGTTTGCTGGTGAATTTGAATATTGCTTAATGTAAGGTAGTTTCTTTTATTGCTCATGTTGAAATTTTGAGGACGAAATATAACGACCCAAAATTGTAAACATTGTATATTTAAATATCTGAATATTTAAATTTGGATTAAATGTGTTAAAATGGATTTTATAACTTTAATTTACCCCTTTTATATTAACAATGCATGATGATAAACTTGTTTTTGAAAAATGTTTATAGAAATAAATAGTTCAAAGAAATATCGATAATGTGACCGAAAATTATTTTATTGAAAAACTGCTTTTTACTCAATATAAGTTGTTCGAATGAAATGACCATAATTTACATCAGTTAGAAATTTGAATGTGTAAAATTTAAATAAACTGTGTAGAATTATAATCAGTGCATGGAGTTTAGTAAACATGAAATTTTGTTTTGGTAAATTGTAACGACCCTAATTTTGACTAACATTATTTAGGACATTTAATTAGATAAATTAAATGAAATAATGTAAATGGTTAAGGGATTGAGATTCGAAAAAATAGAGGGTAGCCATGCCTAATGAATTAATGAACTAAAAGGGAATTAAAATGTAATAAATAAGGGCAAAATAGGAATAGGTTATATCCTTATACCCAAAACCCTCATGCTACTTTCATTTACACGTTCGTAAACAAAACTAAAATTTATCAAGGTCGGCCACCATTAGGAGAAAGCAAAGAGGAAGATAAGCTAAATCAAGAGGAAGGAGCTTAATCAATCTAATTCAAGAGCAAATCTCAACTCCTTAACAACAAGCTAAGGTGAATGGTAGATTACATCTCATATTTTCTTATTTTCGATTCTAGATTAGATCAGAATATGTTTTGTAAAGTATTATGCCATGTTTTGAATGATAAATAGATATATATATATATATATATATATATATATATATATGCTTGTTGATGAATTTTGATTGTTCATAGAGATTTTTATGATAAGTTATGATTGAATAACCTATCAAATGACATCCATATGCCTTGCGATTTTGATATATGGTCAGAAATAATATTTAGAGATCGGTTTCAAGTTTCATAATTTTCAGAATTATTATAGATTTATTATAAATTTTCTAGTGAAGAAAATGATTAAATTGGGTTTAAAATTAATTACGGCTATTATATGTTAGCTTTGTGTCAAAAATTTATATATGTTAGAAAACATATTAAAAGTGATTTATGGGAATTTTTGGAGAATTTTCCTATGTGTTTTACTAAGTATATAAAATTATTTAAGGCATGGGACTTAAATGTTTTATATGTTTATAGAAAGAGAATGGGAAATTTGTAAATGTTTTAAATTGTTAATCTCTGAAATTCGATAGCATTTTTAGAAAAGATTTGGAAAAGTATTGGCAACCAATCATAGGTTGACAAACAAAGCAAGTTAGTTAGAAAGAAGTTACTTTATAAAGTTAAAAATTAGTTCTACAAGGTTTTGTTGTTTCGCCACTTTCGGCAGCTACCTTTCGACACCATACTTCCGCCTCCATCCTAGTCGTAACCAATACACATGGTATCAAAGACTTGGTACATAGTGAATTGGAGATAGGTGAAAGGTATAAAGTCGAAACGTGCCTTCGAAGGGGTTGAGAGCTTGTTTTGCTTTTAAAGGAAATGCACTTGCTTTGCTTTCGAGTGAGATAGCTTCGACATGGTCAAGTGTTTTAAAGAAAAAGAGCTTTCGAAAGAGGTTGCCCCCTTTGTTTTAAGACTAAGCTTTCGAAGGGGTTGAAACCCTGCTGCCGCATTCCACCTTTCGAAGTAATGCCTTCGAAAGGGTTCATTTGCTTTAAACTTTGAGTTGTTTCTCCGATGCTTTCGAAGGGATTGGTTTCAACACCATCCACTTCTTTACTTAGGAAATTGCTTTCGAAAGAGTTGCTTTCGACTTAGTTCTTTTAAGACCCTTTTTATATTTTGAATGTTAAACCCAAAGGTTTCGAAAGGAATGGTTTTAAAGGTTTCGAAACTACGTTCCACAAGCTTTTACTTAAACCTAATGCTTTCGAAAGGTTTGTTTTAAGTAAAGGACTTTAATGCTTTCGAAAGGTATATGATAAAGGTTTCGAAGGGGTGATTCCCCAATGTTTTCGGAAGGTTTACCTTTAGTAAATGAATGGAAGGTTTCCAATGTTTTCGAAATGCAAGTTTGAAGTATTTTAAAAGAGTATGTCTAAGGTTTTATAAAGCTTTCGAAAGGGACTCTTTCAATGTTTTCGAAAGGTCTAGTGTAAATGGTTTTGAAAGGTATGGTTTGGCCTTTCGGCCTAATGTTATAAAGTAAAGTTGTTAACTTGTTTTGAAAGGGGTACTTTCAATAGTTTCGAAAGAGGTACTTTCAAAGGTTTCGAAAGAGTTTGTTTAATGCTTTTAAACAAATGTTTTGAATGTTTTCATCAACAATGTTTTAAGTAAAGCATATAGCATGGCAAAGAGATTTGAGTAAAGAAAATAGTATGTTTTACTTGTTTAAATATGATTTAAAGGGTTAAGTCAATTTGAAAGGTTTCTAAGGAAAATTTGATGGGTAGTTAACCCTAAGTAAATGACTCAGATCTTTGTATACCAGATGGGACTGGTATAGGGTCGCGCTTTATACATTAGCTATAGCCTCTAGCTAATATAGTCCAAAATTCCAATGTGTAGGGCTAAGTCACAGGTAAGACTTAAATGATGTTACACACAAAAAGGAATATATATAGAGGATGAGGATAGGTTATTGGTGAGCCCGCAAAACCATTAGGATCAGGTGACCCATAGACCGTCCAGAAGTGTGTCTAACAGATGTTAGATTATTTTTATTTCCGCTGTAATGTATTAAGACTACTATGTATATTAAGTACTCTGATCATCCAAGGGGGCATCTTCATATGTCGCTCTTGGCGTATTTTGTAATAATTATATTTGATCAAAACCTAGGAATCGTTTTAGGATTATGTATCTAAATATGAAATATTGATTTGAAATGTAATCAGAAAAGTTGTTTTAAACTATGCTAATTTTATTTCATATTCAAGTGCTTCTGATATTATGAATACTATTAACATTACCGTATTTTGTCGCCGGAAGTTAATACTATGGATGACTGTAGCATCTGTAGTGCTTAGCTTTGGGCCTCAAGATAGGGGATGTTACATAAATATACGAATAAAAGCGGACGACGCAAGCACTGAACGGACCTGGAAATGGGCCGATATATTCAATAATTATTTAAATTCTCTCATACAGCACATAAAATTTACATGTCCGTATACATGAACAAAGGGTAGAAAAGTGGCAAGCCTTGTGACAATTGGCTTAGTTTGGGACAAATGGCAAAGGAAGGAAGACATGTGGTAATCATAGGAATTTTGGTGTAAAGATGATGTGATGGAGCACATGGTGGAGAGGATGTTTTGTAGCTATCTATAATATGTAAGAGGTGATAATTACCTATTATAAACACTTGGTTAAAAAAACACATAGCTTACAAAAAGCTTTGGCCAAAATGATGAACAAAAATGGCTTTTTTCTTCTCTTTCTCTTCTCTAACTTTCTCAAAACAATATCAAACCATCTCCAAATCTTCCCAAACATAGATAAGGATCTTAGATCATTATGGCAATATGACATAGAAATTTAAAACATGAAGAAAAGAAGCATAACACCCCATCTATCTTTGGCCGTGAGAAAATAATGGAGGAGGGGAGATGGCCGTGAGAATGGAAGGAGAAAGCAAGGTGGTTAAGCACAATAATGAAGCAAAGGTGAAATCTTTAGCTTCTTGATTGATGGTTGGAAGTATGAATGTGTTCTACAAGGCATGTGCATGGAGTTGGCAAGGAGTTTGGTGAGTTGACTCACCATTTAATAAGTATATGAAGCAATATATGCTTGTGTTTTACTATAGTATAGGTGATTAGTTTAAATTGCTTAATTGGTTGTGATTCTTGCTTTGGAAAGAAAATGGCATATGAAAAAAATGATTTTTCACTTGTATGACTTGGTATGACCTATAACAAAGTCTTAAAACAAAGCACATAAGGATTAGTAGGGGACGGAATTGAAGAAGTGATTTTATAGCGATAGTCGCTATAAACGCACTTTGGAAATACCTTACTTTGTTGATTTTCTATGAATTTTTATAGAGAGATCCTTAGAAATTTCTTGTCATGGTTGTAAAGTATTATGTGTATAGTAGTTACTGTAAAAAGATTTGGTGTAAAATAGTTTGTTATCATATCTAAAGCATTATGTATTCTAGTGATGATGGTTCGTGTATTCAGATGCCGAACGTATTCTCACCAACGGGAAATGGTAGAAAACAGAGAAGGGGCATGGCCAAGAGGGTTAGCTAACCTCAAGGATATATTAACTCTATATCTAGATATGCTCATCGATTGTTGCTAGCGGGAGGTTATATGACTCAGAGCAGACACCAAGGGTGGTCCAGCTATGTTGACCTTATGGTATGTTTAATCTAGAGATGTACGATGCTCAAAAGGGAACCTCTTACCCTTGTCATAGAGGTCCCCCTCGAAGGGGCATCTCCATAGAAATCCAATATAATTAGCAAACATGCCTTAGGGGTTTTGATTATGTATCTATTATTATTGTGTTGTACACCCACATGCCTCAAAGCTTTTTTCTTATTTACATTCCACACCCTAAACATTATCTATCATGTCAAATATATAACTATTAGACGGCTCTTTTGAGAGGAAAACCATTCTGGTGATTTGGTTGGTCTCAAAAGGTGCTATTATATGCCATAGATATTTCTTGAGTTTCTCACACTAGACTTTTGTTTGATTCGTGGTTTTATTTTTCCCTTAATTCCTCGAATGCTCTTTTGGGCAGTTTGAGGAAAGTAGGTTTTCGTTGATGTTCATTGGGCTCTTAGAGAGGAGCTATGTGATTTACCTACCATAGTATTTACTTTCCATTGCATTACTTCATGTGTATATATCAGCAATTGTTAGGACAAGCTATTATAACTATCTAGGCTGAGGATAGTAATTTGGCTGTAACTCTGAAATGCTATGTATATTAGAGTAACACAATGTGTACTATCTTTTGATATTATATGTTATCATTCCACTGTGAGATTATGATGTTTTTATTCTCCTCTTTCTTGTTCGATTTCTTTTCTTTTTACCATAATGTTCCGTCTTTCTAGCACTTGTGTGCTCGGCATCTAAATACCGTAGATGTATTAGCGTCGACATTCGAGGGTCGAGAAGGCAATCGTTACAACTGTGTAACACCGTCACCTCAAGATTCCCTATTTGACCTTAGTTATATTGACTAATAGAAAACTTTTGAGTGAGTCATTCCTTAGCTATCCAATAACTATTAGTACATAACCCCTTGGTTGCCCCAACATCCATGAGTAATACACTGTCCAACATTTGGAGAGTGTTACGCACTCAAGTCTTAAGGAATGAATCGTTATCCGGTCTCAAAACACCTTGAAAAGGAATATTTAAAATAATATGTCATTTTTAATGTGATAAATCTCATGATTACAAAACACTATAATTACTGTTACATCATATCATTTAAGGATTTTCTATTCAATATATTTTAAAATAATAACTTAATTAAGTATATCATAATATAAAATCAACAGCGTCTTTATGGCCATCGTTTTTTCTTAGAGCAAAACCCTATTTCGCTTTTGCTCTATCTTATGTCATCCCCCAGCAAGAATTCTTATCCCTAAGTTTGCAATCCTCGGTTACCCATTCTGGGCGACTTTTCAATGCCCCTCCCTCTTCAGTCTCCCATTTCTTGTTGTATCGGATTGCGACTTTCCCCATGTCCCTTCCTCCTTGGCCATGAGTTTGACAGTTCCTATTAACCCGCTTTGTGCATTGCAATCATCCATGGTCTTTGATTCATCTACGCTGCCACTTTCTAGAGTTCCTCCTGCTACTCATGTTGGTTTGGTTACCCCCACCTCACCTTTGTTGGCTGCCTCGTCTGTAACAACCTGTCCTGAAACAAACCTAAATTCCAACCAAGAAAAAGCCCAACGAAACTTAGAGCCATTCCAAGATGAGCTGTTGGTTGGTGAAAAATTAAAACATTACACGGTACGTAGAGCTATCTATCTAAGTTTTAGAATCTCATAGCAGAATGGATAAAATATAATAGTAAAAACATGTACCCAATAATAAAAGCTATTTCAAAAACATAGAAATATTGTCATAAAGTCTCGAAATATCTTAACAAAATCATCTCAGTACATATCTCAAAGTGACAATAGAAGTAGCAACAACATAGTTTCAAAGTCTGTGTACATGAAAGAAAATTACGTAAGCAAATAATGTTAGTCCCTAAGAAGTTGGTTTTGATGACAACAACCTTAGAATAAGATTATAAAATATAAATACTAACATTATTGTTTAGATATATATGTATATGCAGGATATATATACAGGTACCAAAGAATGACGACTGTACAGTATAGAGATTCAAGAACTGATGAACTCAAGCTCGAAGATATCAAGATTCAAGACTCATGAGTATCAAGATTATCAAGAGTTCAAGATTTCAAGATAAATAATTTAGTTAGGAATTTTGTTAAAACTCCTAGAAAATCACTGACATCTTAAAATCCATTTTATTCGTGGAATGGAATCCACTTCGAGCCCGTTAAAGGGATGGAACCCTAAGTAGAATGGAACCTACGAAAAATCTAGTGGAACATTGTTTTGTATCCACTAACTTTTATTCAAATGTTTTACAAAATTATATCTTGTTTTCAAAATGATTTCAAAATCTTCCTTTTTAAATCAAAAACATCTATCATGGTTTTAAAATACTTTTAGCCTCAAAATAATCTTTATTTTCAATATCAAATTATCCTTGGTTTTAAACTATCTTTTAATTATAATATATTTAACTTTTAATATTTATACTTAGATTTAAATATAAAATTATAGTAAAATTTTATATATACCAAAATATTATTCTCTATACTTATTTATGTATTTTAACTATAGTTAAGTATATTTATAAAGTTTAAAATAGTTTTAATACAAGATAGAAGTTATTTTCAAAGAAAAACAAATTACCAAAAATAACTTAGGCTTGTCGACAACCCCAAGGACCCCTTGTCGACAAGGCGACGGTTTATTTCAAAAGTTTGAATTTCAAAGGAAGTGTCTATTCGTCATATCCTTTCACGAATGGACATGGCTGTTGTTCTACTATAAATAGGGGTTGTTTTAAACGAATTTACAATCATATTTTCTCTGATTTCACTCCTCTTCTTCTTCCACATTTCTTTATATACATTTTTACCATTACTCTGCCAAAATTACCATTGAATCTAACTAGATCATCTCTGGTTTGATTCTCTCTCACTATCCCAACAAGATCATAGTGCTATTCAGAGTATAGACTTCTTTGTATTCAATCGAGTGAGAAAAGGTGTGATTGTAGCCTGGAAAATCAATCGGGTGAACTTGTTGCCCGTAAAATCAAGTATCTCTACCCAAAGGATTATGAATCTGGAGCGGTGTACCACGTGGCCTTGAAATCGAGGATGTAATTGTAAGAATTGATTTTGAAAGGAAAATCGTACTTGTGTTGCGGGACTGGATGTAGGGTAACTCCGAACCAGTATAAAATCCGGTGTGTTCTTTCCTTTATTGCTTTTACTTTATATGTGCATCTGTGTTTGATTCTGTGATCATATCTGTGTCTGAATATTGCATACATTTGTGTTCAAATTAATATAAACTCAAAAAGAATTAGTAATTCCTTAAAAAACTATTCACCCCCCCTCTACTGTTATTCTAGTCTTAAGATCCGTAATCTGCATTTCTCACAAATAATAGCGTATAAACACTACCACAACGATCAGCCTTCCTACCTTTGCTTTTCCAGCAATACCCTTTGCCTCTAACATGTTTTTTGAAATGAGAAGCGAGTATAACAACAAAGTTAGGTGAAATGAGGAGGGCAGATAATGCAATGAGCACTCAACAACCATATATTATGCAACCAAGTTATTTATAATAATCTACACAATGGTAAGTTTAAAATATAAAAGACAATGCATACATTTTCTCAAATGGGAAATATGAAACCATATTATGCAACCATGTTATACAACCAAGATAATGCAAACATTTTCTCAAATAGGAAACATGAAAGATGTCATGAACTCCCGCTAACTTAGTTGGAAGCTCCACTCTATAAGTAAGTTTACCCACCCTCTCAAAATCGGGAAAGGCCCAACAAACCTAGGCACCAACTTCCCTGAAGTACTAAACCTCATAACCTTCCTAAGAGGGGAAACCTTGACGGAAACCATGTCTCCAACAGCAAATTCTAATTCCTTCCTTTGCCTATCAGCATAGGACTTCTGATGGTTCTGTATGGTTTTCATTCGCTGTTTAATCAACTCTACCTTCTCCGAAGTCTCACGGATCAAAACTAGTTCAAGTATGATTTTGTCGGTAGTTTCCCACCAACAACTAGGTGACTTGCATGACCTTCCATATAAGGCAAAGGGTGTCGTGCCAATCGTTGCTTGATAATTATTATTGTAAGCGAATTCTACCAAAGGTAAGTGTTGTTCGTAAGATCCTCCAAAATCCATGATGCAAGCTCTTAACAAGTTTCCTAAAATTCTATTAACCCTTTCCATTTGTCCGTCTATTTGAGGGTGATAAGCGATGCTAAGATTCAAAGTCGTTACCAAAAAAGATTGCAAACTTCCACAAAATTCACTAATGAACAAGAGGTCCCTATCACTACCTATACTGACTAGAACTCCATGAAGTCGCACCACATCGTTAACATAAATTGGTGCAAGAGATGTTGTAGTCTTATTGCCTCTAACATGAATACAGTGAGCGCTCTTAGTGAGTCTATCCACTATAACCCAAATATCTTCATTGCCTCTTTTGACTTCTAGAAAACCCATCTATGAAGTCCATAGATATATGCTCCCACTTCCAACTTGGCACTTTTAATGGTAATAGCAACCCTCTAGGATATTCTTGCTCCACCTTAATCTTTTGATATGTCAAACACTTAGATACATACTTCGTTGCCATTCTCTTCATTTTGGGCTAACAAACAATCCTTTTCATATCTCTATACATTTATCCCCTTTGGGGTGAATTGATGCATCCCAGCCTGATATTCCAATTCAAGATTTGAAGCTGGAACAAGTTAAAGACTCAACTAAGTCGTATGAACGAGTTAAAGGGGTGAAAAGGCGAAGAAACGAGCTAAATAAAGAAGAAAACGACCTAAAACTACGCAAGCCTTAAGTCGCCCACAACCTAGCGAACTAAGGCATAACGAGTTAACTCCTCAAGAAATCAAAGCCAGCGACCTAGCAAGCTACGGTATGACGAGATACAAAGGGAGGTTGAAGCATTGCCCCGGGATAACGAGTTATGTTTTAAGTTGTTCAAGCGACCTAGCGAGTTATGCTTTAAGTCGTTCAAGCGACCTAGCGAGTTATGCTTTAAGTCGTTCAAGCGACCTAGCGAGTTAAGGCGCCTACCTTATGCCGCTTCTTTTTAAGTCGCTTATGTTAAGTCGCTGAAGTCTAGATCGCGTGAAGATGATTTCCTTATGCCGCTTGAAGCTTATGTCGCTAAGTCGCTTGAAGATGAACGATTTGTTAGGTCGCATGTTTCTTATGTCGCTCAAGTTGTTAAGTCGCTAAGTCATTGCAGAAGCTGAGTTGCCTTATGTCGCGTGAAGTTAGGTCGTGTGATATGTATATTGTTGTAATTTTGTTAAGTCGTGTGTTGTAACTAGTGCATTGTTTAGGTCGTTACTTTCTTATGTCGTTTGTTATGTAAGTCGTAAGTTGTGTAATGTTGTTAAGTCATTAACTCGTTGTTTGTTAAGTCGCGTCTATTAGGTCGTGACATCTGAGTTGAGTCGCGAGCGAGTTAAGTGTGTTGTAAGCCTATAAATAGGCGGGTTGTGTCATTTGTAAAGAGAGTTGATTTTTGAATAAAATTTGTTTGTGTGCTTTGTGCCACCATTGAAATTGGTAGTTGAGTGTTATCTCCTATCTCCACCTTCGACATTCGAGTGCGCTCGAATCAATGATTGTTGAAGCCAATTCATGGAATCAAGTGCACTTGATCAACGTTCGAAGAATTGTAGATCTTCTCTCACGGTATCGTGCACGATCAACGTGTCGAAGATTGCTAGAATCCGGTATCTTCGTGATCAACGGATTTGGGCCTTTATCTTGGGTATCATCAATCCATCAATTCACAATTTATCATCGATTCACCGATTATTTCCGCTAATCGTGTGAGATCCTGGACGGATTCGATTTACATCGTCGAATTCGCTTCCTTGGCTGCATCATTTTGGTATCAGAGCTAGATCGCAAGAAGTTTGCATTATTTGGAGAATTGGGTTTCGAGAATTTGAAGTTTGGTGTTCATCGTGTTCATCGTGAAGTTGCAACAAGTTGGGAGTTTCGATCCATATCATTTTGGATCAAAGTTCGGAAAATGTTCGTGTTAGCAGTGTGAAGTTTGAATTTTTGAAGATTTGTTTGAAGTTTAATCATGCCACCGAGATGAGCTCAACGTCATCGCAATGTTGATGCTTTGTATGGAAGAGAAGAGGCCGATGAAATGGAACAACGAATCAACGAGAAGTTGAATGAGGGGATTGGTCGATTAGAGAGAATGATGCTTGAAATGAATCAAAATAGAAGAAGGGTTTCACCTGAATCGAGCCATAGGGGAAATAGAGTTTCACCACATTAAGATCGGGAGAGAAGAGAAGATCATATCGTAGAAATGTTTACGATCATGATAGGAATGTAGATCGAAGGGATGTTGGTGGTAGAAATGGTGGTGGTAGAGATGTTGGTGGTCATGATCGACATCGATATGCATCAGATTTTGATGAGGAGTTTGATGGTGGTAGTGTTCATGGTCGAAATCGAAGTCAAGGAAGAAATCATTCAGAGTATAATCACAAATGGGAGTCCAGAATAAAAATTGAAATTCCAGAGTTTAAGGGTGGTTTGCAGGCTGAAGAATTTCTAGATTGGTTATCTAATGTTGAAGAGATCTTTGATTTCAAGGAGGTTCTGGAAGATCGTCGAGTGAAGTTGGTTGCTACTAGGTTGAGGGGGAGAGCTATGGCGTGGTGGCAGCAAACCAAACTTACACGAGAACGGATGGGGAAGTCGAAGATTGTTGCTTGGGAGAAAATGAAGAAGATGATGAAGGCTACATTCTTGCCTTACAATTATCAATCACTCATGTATCAGAGGTTGCAGAATCTGAGGCAAGGGACGAAGACTGTTAATGATTATGCTGATGAGTTTTATCAACTGATTTCTCAAAATGACATTATGGAGACGGAGGAACAATTGACTGCTAGGTTTGTTGGGGGGTTGAGGATCTAGATCCAGGATATGGTAAATATGTTTGACCCTAGATCTGTGGCTGAAGCGCACCAGAAGGCGTTGGCTTGGGAGAAGCAGGGAAGACGAGGAGGTGGTGTGTTTCCAAGTTCCAATACTCAAAGCAAGGGTGCTAGTGGGATTTCCAATGTTTCTAAAGCTGTCAGTAAACCAGTTGTGAATGAAGTTGCGAAGGCGAAGGTCAACAACAGTTTCAAGTGTTATAATTGCCAGGAAGTGGGTCACAAGAGTAATGAATGCCCAAAACCGAAGAGGCGAGCTATGATTGCTGAAGTGGAAGGTGAGGATGTTGATGAAGGTTATTCTAGTCCAGTTGAGGAGGATGAACAGGATATCGCGTCGGGAGATGAAGAATGTAATCTAATGTTGAGAAGATCATGTTTGACACCAAAGCAGGAAGAGGAGGCTAGTTGGTTGAGGAGTAATATCTTTCAGTGGACATGCACTATACTGGGGAAGGTGTGTAAATTTGTGATTGACGCGGGAAGTTGTGACAATATCATTTCTACCGAAGCTGTGAGAAAGTTGAAGTTGAAGACGGAGAAGCATCCAAATCCTTACAAGTTAGTGTGGTTAAGGAAAGGAGGAGAGGTGAAGGTGGACAGGCGAGTTCATGTTCCATTTTCTATCGGGAAGAAGTATAAAGATGAGATCTGGTGTGATGTGGTGGAGATGGATGTTTGTCACTTGCTTTTGGGAAGACCATGGCAGTATGACCGAGCAGTGCAGCATGATGGTCGAACCAATAGCTACAGCTTTATGTTTGAGGGTACTAAGATCATTTTAGTTCCGAAGAAGAGACAGCAAGGAGAGAGCAAGTCAGAAGAGATTGAGGAGCTGAAGACTTTGTTGACTTTGAAGGAGTTTGTTGAAGAAGTATAGGAGAGTCCAGAGGTGTTCTTGTTGATTGGACATGAAGCTACTGAATCTATTGAAGTTCCAGAGGAAGTAAAGCCAGTGTTGGAAGAATTTAGAGATGTGTTTCCTGAAGTTGCTAAAGGAGTTACCACCGTTGAGAGATATTAAGCATCAGATTGATCTTGTGCCAGGGGCGGCATTACCTCACAGGCCACATTACAGGATGAGTCCTAAGGAGCATGAGGAATTGAGAAGGCAGGTGGAGGAGTTGTTAGAACAAGGGCGTGTTCAGGAGAGCTTGAGTCCTTGTGCAGTGCCAGTCTTATTGGTACCGAAGAAGGATGGGACTTGGCGGATGTGTATGGACAGTCGGGCTCTAAACAAGATCACTGTGAGATACAGGTTTCCTATGCCGAGGTTCGATGATTTGATTGACCAGTTGAGTGGGGCTGTTGTGTTCTCAAAGATTGACTTGAAGAGTGGATACCATCAGATTCATATTAGACCGGGTGATGAGTGGAAGACTACTTTTAAAACTAGGGAAGGTCTATACGAATGGCTGGTTATGCTGTTTGGCTTGTCAAATGCTCCTAGTACTTTTATGACAGTGATGAACCATATTTTCAGACCATTTATTAGGAAGTTCGTAGTAGTTTACTTTGACGATATTTTGGTCTATAGTGGGAGTATGGAAGAGCATATCCAACATTTGCGAGAAGTGCTGTTGATTCTACGACAGGAGCAATTCTATGCAGCAGCAAAGAAATGCGTGTTCATGATGCCGAGTGTTTTGTTTCTGGGATATGTTCTATCGAAGAAGGGTATTCAAGTGGATGAAAGCCAAGTGAAAGCTGTCAGGAGTTGGCCACAACCCAAGACAATTACTGAAGTGAGGAGTTTTCATGGGCTGGTATCTTTTTATCGAAGATTCATTCCACATTTTAGCAGTGTGATGGCACCTGTAACCGATTGCATGAAAGGAAATAAGTTCTTGTGGATAGAGGAAGCAGAGTTAGCTTTTGAGAAGATCAAGACACTTTTGACGACAGCACCCATTCTGGTACTGCCGGATTTTCAGATATTGTTCGAGTTACACACTGATGCATCGAAGGTTGGGATTGGTGGAGTATTGAGTCAGAATGGAAGACCAATTGCTTATTTCAGTGAGAAGTTGTCTGGAGCCAAGTTGAGATATAGCACTTATGACGTGGAGTTTTACGCAATTGTTTAAGCTATGAAGCACTGGAGACATTATCTGTTTCAGAAGGAGTTTTTTCTTTATACGGATTATGAAGCTTTGAAACATTTGCAAGGGCAGGACAAAATTTCAGCTAGACACGCTTCATGGGTCGCGTATCTGCAGCAGTTTACTTTTGTTGTAAAGCACAAATCAGAGGTGACGAATCGTGTAGATGATGCCTTGAGCAGGAGGAATCATTTGTTGACGACGATAAAAGTTGAAGTGACAGGATTTGAACTATTGACAGAATTGTTTGAGGAAGATCCTTACTTTGCGAAGATTGTTGAGAAAGTCAAGGATGGGAGTACTGATGAGTTTGTGTTGGTAGATGGATTCTTATTCAAGGGGAATCAATTGTGCGTACCAGATTGCAGCTTGAGAATGAAATTTGTAAAAGAGTTGCATGAAGAAGGACATGTTGGTCGGGATCGCACATTGCAGTTGATTTCTCAGTCTTATTATTGGCCCTCGATGAAGCGGGGAGTTGAAAAGTTTGTTCGAAGATGTCATGTTTGTCAAGTTTCGAAAGGGACAGCTACAAATGCGGGTTTGTATATGCCTTTACCTGTTCCTACAAAATCGTGGGTTGATGTAAGCATGGATTTTGTGTTGGGCTTGCCGAGGACTCAACGGGGAAATGACTCTATATATGTTGTGGTGGACCGTTTCTCGAAGATGGTACATTTTGTTGCTTGTAAGAAGACGTCAGATGCAATCCATGTGGCACAGTTGTTCTTTAGAGAGATCTATCGCTTGCATGTTTTACCAGAATCTATAGTTTCAGACAGGGATACCAGATTTCTGAGTCATTTTTGGCTGAGTTTGTGGAAGATGGTAGGAACAAAGCTGAATTTCAGTAGTGCTTATCATCCGCAGTCGGATGGACAAACCGAGATTGTGAACAGATCGCTGGGTAATCTATTGCGATGCCTTGTGAAGGATAATCTGAAGAGCTGGGATGTGAAGTTATGTCAAGCGGAGTTTGCTCATAATCATGCTATCAACCGTAGTACGGGTTTCAGTCCATTTCAGATTGTATATTCAATCTTGCCAAAGGGGCCGTTGGATTTAACGATAGTGCCACAACCGAAGGGGACAGTTAAGCGGGCTGCTGATTTTGTTGATGGGTTGACAGAATGCCATAGAATCGTTCAGGAACGATTGGAGAAGACGAATGAGAAGTACAAATGATCTGTGGATCTGAAGCGAAGAAGTGCTGAATTTAATGAAGGAGATTTAGTATATGCTGTACTAACGAAGGATCGTTTTTCAGTGGGAGCATACAATAAACTTAAAGCTCGAAAGATTGGTCCTATAAAGATTGTGAAACGGATCAATGAAAATGCTTATAGGTTGAAGCTGCCGGAGGATGTGTACACTTCTGACGTGTTTAATGTTAAACATCTTATACCTTATTATGGAGAGGAACAACCCAATGGGGAAGAACTTTTAAATTCGAGGACGAATTTTTCTCAACCAGGGGAAGATGATGCAGCCCAGCCTGATATTCCAATTCAAGATTTGAAACTGGAACAAGTTAATGACTCAACTAAGTCGTATGAACGAGTTAAAGGGGTGAAAAGGCGGGGAAACGAGCTAAATAAAGAAGAAAACGACCTAAAAACTACGCAAGCCTTAAGTCGCCCACGACCTAGCAAACTAAGGCATAACGAGTTAACTCCTTAAGAAATCAAAGCCAGCGACCTAGCAAGATACGGCGTGACGAGATACAAAGGGAGGTTGAAGCATTGCCCCGGGATAACGAGTTATGTTTTAAGTTGTTCAAGCGACCTAGCGAGTTATGCTTTAAGTCGTTCAAGCGACCTAGCGAGTTATGCTTTAAGTTGTTCAAGCGACCTAGCGAGTTAAGGCGCCTACCTTATGCTGCTTCTTTTTAAGTCGCTCATGTTAAGTCGCTAAAGTCAAGATCGCATGAAGATGATTTTCTTATGCCGCTTGAAGCTTATGTCGCTAAGTCGCCTGAAGATGAACTATTTGTTAGGTCGCATGTTTCTTATGTCGCTCAAGCTGTTAAGTCGCTAAGTCGTTGCAGAAGCTGAGTTGCCTTATGTCGCGTGAAGTTAGGTCGTGTGATATGTATATTGTTGTAATTTTGTTAAGTCGTGTGTTGTAACTAGTGCATTGTTTAGGTCGTTACTTTCTTATGTCGTTTGTTATGTAAGTCGTAAGTCGTGTAATGTTGTTAAGTCGTTAACTCGTTGTTTGTTAAGTCGCATCTATTAGGTCGTGAGTTCTGAGTTGAGTCGCGAGCGAGTTAAGTGTGTTGTAAGCCTATAAATAGGCGGGTTGTGTCATTTGTAAAGAGAGTTGATTTTTGAATAAAATTTGTTTGTGTGCTTTGTGCCACCATTGAAATTGGTAGTTGAGTGTTATCTCCTATCTCCACCTTCGGCATTCGAGTGCGCTCGAATCAACGATTGTTGAAGCCAATTCACAGAATCAAGTGCGCTTGATCAACGTTCGAAGAATTGTAGATCTTCTCTCACGGTATCGTGCGCGATCAACGTGTCGAAGATTGCTAGAATCTGGTATCTTCGTGATCAACGGATTTGGGCCTTTATCTTGGGTATCATCAATCCATCAATTCACAATTTATCATCGATTCACCGATTATTTCCGCTAATCGTGTGAGATCCTGGACGGATTCGATTTACATCATCGAATTCGCTTCCTTGCTTGCATCATGAATAGTCATCTTAGAATGGTGACGTTCTACAAGAACTTCTTCCAACACATTTTCCTTCATTGGGACACATAGATTCCCATCTTTCCTCAGCCATCCCTTTTGGTCTAAAGCATATCTACCATTATGGGGAAAACGTTTACCCCTAAACTTGTTGAAAATCACCATTAATATCTCATCCTTCTTCTACCCTAGTCTTATGCAATCCATTAATGCCGACCTCACTTCCATAACTACAAGATATCCTTGAGCGGGTACTGTTGGCGGTTGGAAATTAAAATTTGAGAGAAACTCCAACCGCCTCCACTCATATATAACATTAAGAGTAGCATGCCTCCAACTGAGGGCATACGCAATAATATTCCCTTTGCCGAGGGTATACTGAATCTCAAAGTCATATGATGCTACAAACTCCATCCATCTCTACTGCCTAAGATTCAAGTCTTTTTGGGAAAAGAGATGCTTAAAATATTTGTTGTCAGTGAATAACTCAAAATTTTCTCCCAAAAGATAGTGCATCCACATCTTCAAAGCAAATACAACAGTTGTAATTCCAAGTCATGAATAAGGCACACATTTCATCCCATGCAAAAACAAGGTTCTTCTTGGTTTGGCGAGTTAAGGGTACTACTATTTTTGCAAAGTCCTTGATGACCCTTTGATAATAACAAGCCAAACCAAGGAAACTCCTAACTTCCAAAGCATTCTTTAGCACCTTCCAGCCTTGAACAGCTTCTGCCTTAGCCGGATCAACAGACAATCCCTTCCAAAAACAATATAACCTAAAAAATTCACCTCTCTTTGCCAGATATGACACTTAAAGAATTTTGCTTTTAGTTGGTGACTTCTCAAGGTCTCTAATACTTCCTTTAGGTGTCTTTAATGCTCGCTTTCCATCCTGGAGAATATGAGAATTTCATCCACAAATACCATAACAAAAATTGTCAGTTGTCCCCTAAAAACTCTGCTCATTAGATCTACAAAGTATGCGGGGGCATTAGTCAAACCAAAAGGCATCACTTCCCATTCAAACAGTCCATCTGGTGTGTGAAAAGCAGTCTATGCTTTGCTTTCTTCGGCTATCCTCAACTGATGGAATCCGATGGCCAAGTCCAATTAGGAAAAGACTTTGGCACCGCAGATCTGATCGAACAAGTCATCTATCCTAGGTAGGGGATACCTATTCTTTTTAGTCAACTTGTTCAATGCTCGATAATCAACGCATGGTCTTAATGAGCCATTTGACTTGGTAGCAAAAACAACCAGTCCTCCTCATTCAGAAATGCTACAGCGTATGAATCCTTTCTAAAATAGCTTCGAGATCTACTTATCCAATCCTCGCCTCTGTTTGGGAGCCATATGCCTCAGTGGCAGTGCAACAGGTCTAGCCTCCTTCTCTAAATCAATTCTAAACTCGATCTACCTTTGGGGTGGGAGACTGGATACTTCTTCAAAAAATTCAGCGAAATCTCGGACTACGAGTACAAATGAGAGTTCATTTTGTGACAAGCTAAGAGAATATAGACAACTCAACTCAACTGAGTTTTGGGGTAAACAACGAACATTGATATCTCTCCTTGAATGACTACCTAGCCACATTATCCTTTTCTCACAGTCTAAAACAACCCCATAGTAAGGTAAAAAAATCCATCCCTAAGATGAATACATACCCTTCAAAGATAAGAACATACGCATTTCATGTAAACTCAACGTTACATATGTCCAAACTAGGTCTTTGCAAAATAAGGAAAGATATGTGACAACTTGGGTTTTCAAGTTCACGGATCCAACTATTATTTTGGCTATAAACGAGAGAGATGCTCTAGAATCAAACAAGTATGAATAACATTCTTTGAAATAATAACCGTAACTTTCAAAGAAGCCCGCCCTTTCTCCTTTGGAGGTGGCCTACTCGAAATAGGAACCGCCTCTATAGCATATGCATGCCCACTCTGTCCTCCTTTAGCAAGTTTCGAACACTTATTCTGGTAGTGCCCCTCCTTAAAGCAATTAAAGCACTTTCCCTTAAATTTCTCCTTTATTAAGCTCTGTGCAGTTAAAGCGCTCGGTGGATTCAATGCGGTAGAGGTGCAAAAAGTCATAGCGGGGATGTAGCAAAGATATAGCGGGATATATCGGATTACTTTAAAATAGCATATAAATCCCATACTTGTTGTTTTTACAAATATATAGATAGTAATTATGTGAAAAATTAACATTCAATTGAATTATAATTAATACAAAAATAATTTTAAATAAAAATATGTGCAAATGTATTGTAAATGAACGTAAAACTATTATATAACTTAATTTAATTTAGTAGAATATTAGAGTATTATCATTTCTAAACATATATAAAAAATTCAATGAAATTAATTAATTTCATAATTTTTATAGCGTATAAATATCATTTTTCAATCCAATTTTTTATAGAAGATATAGCGGAAATAGCGGAATATAGCGGAAATAGCGGGATATAGCGGAAATAGCGGGGATTAAAGCGGAAAGGCTATATGTTGGGGATATATGGAAAAATCGTAGCGGTAGGAATCCGCTATAAGATATATCGGAGTTATAGCGGGGATATAGCGGGGCATTAACTGCACAGATTAAGCTAACCTTGCAATCCTTAGCAATGTGCCCCTTTTTTTGGCACCTTCGACAGACAATCCCAACTTTCTTTATCTTTGCTTTAGCCTTTTTATTTTCCCGAAATCCTTTCTCAACTCCTCCTTGCTTTGGTGCTGGCTTAATCTTCTTCTTCTTCTTTTCTTTTCCCTCACCACTAGCAGCTTGTAGTAAGGTCATTTCAACAATCACTTCGTAAGTAGCACCCATTGGAATCCGACGGTGAATTCAGACCCTTGACAAATTTCGTTGCTTTCTTTATTGGCGTGTCTATCAAACCCATCCCAAACTTTGCCAACTCCGTGAATTTGTTGATGTACTCCTTAAGAGTAGAACTCCCTTGCTTCAACAGAATGAACCTCTCCAACATCATACTAACCTCTGCACTAGACATAAACCTCGACTCAAAGCGAGTCCTAAACCCATCCCAATAAATCTCCTCTTCAGCATTTTCTTCCGCAACAATAGTCCACCAATCTAATGCTTCCTTCTTCAAATGCCAAACAGCATCCCTTCTTTTGATCCAAAATTCCCACCCAAGTTCTCGAAATATGCGGTCATAATCGCTTATCCATGCCTTAGTATCCAGAAAATCCTCAGTTTCGGTATATGTACGCCCGCCCATATTTTGGAAGTCCTTGCATAATTTAGGGAAGTCTAAAGGTCGAAGTGTTGCCTCTATAGGTGGCGCTGCAGGAGTAGCTTGTAGTGGAATTGGAACCACTCCCACATATCTCAAATACTGTTTAGACCACTCAGTCATGCCTTGGATGTTGGGCATTCCTTGAAGAGACGAGTTCATAGCTTCAGAATTTTCGATCATATCAACCATCTGTAGGTTTTCAACTTGTTTAGTGACAATTTCCTAAGATAGCATTAATTGCTGAAAGGAAAAATTTGCCTAGTGTGGTTGCATATGTTCTTTAAAGGACACACACATATATATAAAGGATTTTGAAATACACTTGAAAAACATTTTTAAATATAACAAGCACGCGCTCATACGTGCACTTATTTCCCTTTTGGTCGGGCAACCTAAGCTCTGATACCAACTGTAGCAACCCACCCTGAACAGACCTGAATTCTGATCCAACCCATGTATGCCACTCTAATGTAACTAACGTTTACGTTATAAAGGAACACACTTAAACCACTTAATACCTTTTGAATGGGAATTAGGCCGACCTTGATCATTTAAGGCCTATAAAATAGCCAGATCCCCGTCTTTTAAGACCTAACCCCAAAGCATGTCCCTACATGGTTCTCCCTTATTAACATCGTAAGAAATCCAATCAGGTCACATAATACTTCACCTAAGGAAGAGGCGAACACTACCATAGACACTTAATACCTCTAACCCGAAGCGGACCTCTCCTAAGGAGTTCACCTATCGAACCAAAGCGCAACTTATGATCCATAACTCAATCATGGCATCACATATTAGTCCAACTATTTGTAGGTACTGGTAGCAGATTAACTAGGAAAGTTTACCCTGCAGAATTGGAACTAACCTCCATACACTATGGTTATTTATTATAGACGATGTCTCATATTAGTCTGCAAAGCCACACCGTTGGTAGCTGGATTTAAATGTGCAGACTTCTATGTAGCTTTGGACTAATCTCGCATCCCTATTACTTAGTCATACCTTATATGTATACCCACTATATACATATATCATCCTACACGAATAATAATTGAGGCCATATAAGGTATCCCCTTATTATGGCCTTAATTAGGGATTAATTCCCTAATTTACTCTAACTTCCTTCCTACAAATTAATATTACTTAACTATTCTAATAATACTAATTATCATGCTCAATACGCTATAGTAAATGCGCTATTGGTTTTAATAATAAATACCTTAATATTATATACGTATATTTTTATGCATGGAACATAAGATTTAATCATTACGTTAAAATAATTCGCTTACAAGGTATTTTGAAATATCAATCTCAAACAAATCTATAATTGCAACAAGAACCGCTACTACCCATAGCCAAATAAAATAGATTTGTACAAACATGGAATACCTACAACTTGTTCTATATTAATACATTAGAATCCTTTTCTATTTTAAAGAACATATCCTCACAAATTAAATCGCATATATTCAATTCAACCTTTGTATACATCATTTTGGAGTAAGAAAGGAGTTCTTTATTTATTTAAGTGATAGAAATAGGCGGTGCAAACCACAAATAATTCAATTCATACTTTACGCACCATTTCTAATTTATTTTCTCTTTGAACCCTTCAACATTCCAATTTAAAAAAAGGGAAATAGGTTGAATGAACCATAGATTATCTAATTCTAAACAACTAATTAGATCCTAATATATTAATACCAAAGACAATTATAATTCCAATGAATACAAAGATTGATATTTACTTAGGGAAATTCTAGGGTTTTATTGTTTTAGGGCTTTGGGTTTGTAGAATTTCCCATGGCATATATCAGATCCAAATAGATACAACACAGATGCTAGAATAGGAAAAAGTGAAATCCCACTAATAGAAAATTCCTTTATTTCAGTATTAGATCTTAATTAAACTGCTCCTAAACCTCTGATAGATCTCCCCCTTTTCAATATACACAAATAGATCGTATGCATAAAATTAGAAGATAAAGAGAAGAAGGATTGAGAATTTAATTTGAAATAGAGATTAGAAATTAGAATTACTTTCCTGAAGTTAACTATTTTTTGAAACTTTAAGAGAAATGATTTGGATAGAGTCTCAGCGTTGCTACAGATTTTTGTGTGGAAAAGTGGAGGGTCTAGGGGTCCATTTATAGAGGTAGAAATAAATGGGAACCATTGGATCGGATTAAAACAAATCCGAGCTGTTTGGCCAGGGCGTTTCTGCCCTGACACAACTCGACCGGCCGGCCGACCCTATCAAGCGGTCGCTCGGCTCGTGTGGCCTATGATCGTTTTGTTTCCTTCCACTTTTTTTTATTTCTTTCTCTAATTAAACCCTAGTCAATTACAATTAACTTTAATTTCTCCATAACGTTACTTCCAGCTTAAGTAACCATTCAAATTCAGATTTTAAAGTTTAAATTCATTTTAAAATCAAAGACTTCAAACATTCGTAACTTTTTTATTTGAACTTCGTTTTCAACATATTATATATGAAAATTCATTAGAAAATCGCCACGGGCGTAATAATACAACTTCCATGACCAAATTCATTTTTAGCCTTACTTTAATTATTAAATTTCTTATTAAATTTCATGGGGTGTTACATCATCTGTTGATGGTTATTGGCAGCTACCTGAGCATTATGTTAATGCGAATATAGGGTGTGTGGGGAATGGTTTGAAGGATGTGTGCACTGAAGTAAGGCTTGATCATGTTAGTAATGTACAATGCACGTAAGGTGCTTGCTTGAATGCTTGTGTTGTTAAAGATGCAGATTTTGCTGCAAAGCCAGAGGCATTTCTTTCTACTATCACAGCTGAACACAAATGGACCTCTTTATTTGATGCTATGCCCAGAAGTGCTGGCGAGTATGTTCCTTGCTAATTTGATCTTGAGGAGGTCGACGGTGCTATGGTATTCCCTGTCGAAGTTTTAGAAGCCAGAGCTGAATTTTGGTCGAAGTATCTAGTGGAATTCTTCCTTGATTCCAATCCTCTGTATCAAGTTGTCAAAGATCGCGTTAGATAACTTTGGAAGCATAAGGGTGGACTACATGTCCATTATGATAATGCTTTGTTCTTTTTCAAATTCTCCTAGAAAGAAGAAAGACGGCGTCTTCTTGAAGCAGATACTTTAATCATTGCTAGCCAACCTTTCATCATTACTCCTTGGAGTTTGACAGTCAATAAAGCTATGGAACATATTCTATATATTCCTATCTGGGAACATTTTACTTGTATCTCATCCGTGTTGCAACCGATGATTGGTTTGAATTGGTTAGCTAGTGTTGTAGGTCATCGTAGATGTTTTGATGCTAATATAGTTGCTCGCAACAAGCTAGTATGTGCCAAGGCTCTTATTGAAATTACCCTTGAAAAATCCTCTACCTTCATAGATATCTGTTCGTATTGCTGAAGGGCATGTATTTATCGTTAATGTCAATTGCAATTGGAAACTTGAATATGCTCGACTTGTCATTCTTTTGGTCACCTTATGGAAGCTTGTTCCCTTCGTCTGATGATACCCCTACTCTGCTTTCTAGTAGGATACCACTCCCTCGACCTCCAATCATGAAGTGGTTCCCGAAAGCTCGGCCTACCTTTGTTATTTCTCATTCCCAGAGTATGCCTCTGATTGTTCCTGTTTCTGATACTATTTTTGATGATGCTACCTCTATGGCTTCGGATACTATTTTCCTCTTAATGGCCTTAATGCCAGCGTTTACTATACCTCTTGATGTAGAAAATGCGGATTACGGATCTTAAGGAAGAATTAACACTAGAGGGGGGATGAATAGTGTTTAATTAATTTTATGAATCTTTTTGAAATCTTTTCAAATTAAACCCAAACAGATGCAATTCACAAATACAGAGGCAATCACAAAACCAGACACGAATGTAAATAGTAAATAAAAGCAGTAAAGGAAAGAACACACCGGAATTTTATACTGGTTCGGAGTTACTCTACATCCAGTCCCACACAATTTCTTGTGCAGATTTCTTTTCAAATATAATGTCGATATTACAACCTCGATTTCAAGGCCACGAGATACACCCTCCTACCTCCGAGTCCAGGGCAAACTCTCTTGATTTAACCGGGCTACAAGATCACCTAATTGATTTACAGGCTACAATCACACCCAATTGATTTACGGGTGAAAATCACACTGTTTCCAATCACACTTTGATAGAGAGAGACTCGATACACTTCGATCTTTCGATCTTTGATTACAAATGATCCTATAACTTTGAATAGCACTGAGATCTTTGAGAGAGAGTAGCAGAGAATCAAACTAGAGACGATCGAGTTTGATTCACTTAGGATTTTGGTAGAATTTTGTTAAAGCATTTGAAATATAAGAGAATATTTGAGTGGAGAAGGAATGAAGAAATGAAGAAAAAATAACGTAAAATTCATTGAAAACAACTGGTATATATAGGAGAACAACGGTCATGTTCATTCGCGAAAGGTTATGACGAATAGACACTTCTTTTGAAAATTTGAATTTTAAAATCTATGGCTACCATGTCGACATGGGGGGTATAGGGATGTCGACATGCCTATGTTATTTTTGAAAATTGATTTTGCTTTAAAATGATTTCTATTCTAAAACTTGTCAAAACAATTTTAGAACTTTGTAAACTATTTTGAATATACTTTATGATTAAAAAAACCTTTGGAAAGTAATCTTACGAAATATAAAAGTAATAAAAACTAAACATATAAATATTTTGAGATTAAAGCTAAAACATTAAAACCAGGAGATAGTTTAAAACAAGAAATAATTTTGAAATTAATATGATTAATAATAGTTTTTGAATTAAGGCTAAAATATTTAAACCGAGTGAGAGATGTCTTCTTAAAAAGATAGTTTTGAAAAAATCTAAAAAAAAGTCATTTTGAAATTTTCATGGATTCCATTCCACTAGAGAAGGTCGTGGGTCATCCCACTAAAGAGGTCGTGAGTTCCATCCCACTATTAAAGCAAGAAGGGGGATTCCATTCCACAATTAAAATCCGAATAAAGATTTTAGTGCTATTTTGAAGTTTTAATATAAATCTAGACTTTGTTACTTATCTTGATATCTTGAACTCTTGAACTCTTGATAATCTTTATACTCATGAGTCTTCATTCTTGATTTCTACAATCTTGAATTCATCGGTCTTGAATCTCTATCTTGTACAGTCTTCATTCTCAGTACCCGCATATATATATCCTGCATATACATATATATCTAGACAAAGATATTAGTATTTATATTTTATAACAAGTCCTAAGGTTGTTGTCATCAAAACCATCATCTCAGGAACTAACAATCTCCCCCTTTTTGATGATGACAACCTATGTTTATAAAATATACTCCACCAAACTCTGATTCTACTCTGACTCCCCCTTATTCCAATAACTCCCCTTAATCTACTAACTCCCCCTTAATCTAAGCCTAACTAACAGCCTAACTATCCTATTTTACAATTCTCCCCCTTTGTCGTCAACAAAAATTAAGCCTAAACTACATAACTCCCCCTTAAACTAATACTATGGAAATAAATGCTAGCAACGAAGTATAATAAGCGAAACATAAATCTAATTTTATTATATATGATGTTACATTACACATATATATGAAACATAGACACAAATATGTACAAGTACACAAAATATAAAAACATTAATATAATAACAATCTAACGAGAGTCCATGACAATTAGTGACTTGTGAATCGAACAATTAGGGTAATGGAGACAAAAGTTTCCATGTTGTTTGACCAAATTACCATTTTGTCAAAACAAACTTCTCCAACACAAACAACATTATCATCCTCGTCCATTTGTGCTTCTTCCTCCTCCTCCTCCTCTTCTTCGTCATCCTCTAATGGATTATGAATATGTATGTTAAAGGAATCGTCTTCAATCGCAATAGGTTCTGCATGATTATCCATTAGAAATTTTTGCAAATTTCTAAGAATATTTCCTTGTTTCTCTTGTTCCTTTGCCATCCTTATTTGCATGACTTGTAATTCAGTCAGCATTTGCAGAGAATCCTTTATAATTTCCTCGATCTTTATTACTCAAGCTAATGTAGTACGTTGGAATAGACCAGAATTAGGAGAAGGGAAGGAAATGGTTGCATTTTGGTTTGATTTAGAAGAGGAGGCCATTACTTTGTATTTTCAAAAGTTTATTACAGAGAAAATGAAGTGAGAAGACAAATGAAGTCGAAATATTGTGGTTATATAACCACCAATTTTGTTTTAGAAGGAAAAACAAAATTTCAAATTTGACCGTTGTATGTTGACATGGGGGTAGGGGCATGTCTACATCCCTTTGAAAATTTTTGACAATTTTGTTTTTCTCTATTTATTTAAATATATATGTTATTATATCTATATTCTATATCTTAGTTATAGAACAAATACCTAGTTCTCTTCTTAATTTAGTAAAGGTTGATTAATTCAAGGGTTTGGTCAGAATATCAGCTATTTGATTCTCACTGTTGATAAATTCAAGAGAAATAATCTCTTTACTTATATTATCTCTGAGAAAATGGTGTATGATATCAATATGTTTGGTTCTAGCATGATGAGCAGGATTTTTGAATAAATTTATTGCACTTGTATTGTCACAATAAATTGGTGATTTTGAAATATTTAATCCAAAATCCTTTAGGGTCTGTTGCATATAGATAACTTGAGAACATGCAAAAGCAGTGGAGATATATTCTGCTTCAGTTGTTGATAGTGAGACAATATTTTGCTTTTTACTAAACCAGAAAACCGGAGAATGTCCTAAAAAGTGACAAGTTCCACTGGTACTTTTTCGGTCTGATTTATAACCAGCATAGTCAGCATCACAATATGAGATTAAATCAAATGAATCATTTTTAGGGTAAAATAAACCATAGTCTAAAGTGTGTTTAACATATCTTAGGATACATTTAACAGCTTTTAAATGGGTTTCTTTGGGTTTGAGATTGGTATCTTGCACAGAGACAGACACTATGCATGATATCAGGCCTACTCGCAGTTATATAGAGTAGCGATCCAATCATTCCCCTGTATAGTTTTTGATCAACATCTTTTGACATGTCTTCTTTATTCAAGGCTTCATTGGTTGCCATAGGAGTGGGTTTTCCACTCGCAGTGGTCATACCAAACTTACTAACTAGATCCTTAGCATACCTTTCTTGACTAATGAAAATACCACTACCTAATTGTTTTATTTGCAATCCTAAAAAGAAAGTAAGTTCACCCATATGACTCATCTCAAACTCTTTTGTCATTATTTCAAAAAACTCTTTGTTCATTTCATTGTTTGTTGATCCAAAAATGATATCATCTACATAAATCTGTACTAATTAGATATCATTTTTGTTTCTTTTAATAAAAAGAGTATTATCTACTCTACCAATTTCAAAATTTGATTGTAATAGGTAAGATCTTAGTCTGTCATACCAGGCTCTAGGAGCTTATTTCAGACCATATAAAGCTTTCTTTAATTTGTAAACATGATTTAGAAACTTTAGGTTGTTCAACATAAACATCCTCTTTAACAAAACCATTTAAAAAGGCACTTTTGACATCCATTTGAAATAATTTGAAATTGTTGTGGTTTGTGAAAGCAAGTAGAATTCTAATGGCTTCTAATCTTGCTACAAGTGCAAAGTTTCATCAAAGTCTATTCCTTCTTCTTGACAATAACCTTGCACGACTAACCGAGCTTTATTTCTAACGACCTCACCTTGTTCATTCATTTTATTTTTATAAACCCATTTAGTTCCTATTATAGTTTTGTCCTTAGGTCTAGGAACAAGTTCCCATACATCATTTCTAGTGAATTGATTCAATTCTTCTTTCATAGCAAGAATCCATGAATCATCAGATGATGCTTCCTTTGGATTTTTGGGTTCAATAGTTGATATAAAAGCTACATTACTCATCTTGTTTAGTTGATTTCTAGTTCTAACAACAGATTCAGTATTTCCTAGTATATTTTCTATAGGATTATCTTTTAAAAGCCTGATCCTTTTATTAGGATGAACAGTTTCACACTTTGTTTCATTTGATTCATTATTTAAAGTAACAAAATCATCTTCATCATTTATTTGAAAAAATCTTTGAAATTTTCATCAAAAGATACATGCATTATTTCTTCAATGGTGTTAGTTTTTAAATTGAAAAACTCTGTATGCTTTACTTTTATTAGAATATCCGATAAAGATTTCTTTGTCCGATTTAGGATCAAATTTATCCAAATTGTCCTTTGTATTTAGAATAAAGCATTTACTTCCAAAAACTTTAAAATAAGATACCTTTGGGTTCTTATTGAAAAGAAGTTCATATGGTGTTTTATTGGTTAAAGGTCTAATCAAAATCCTATTCAAAATTTAGCAAGTTGAAGCGACTGCTTCAACCTAAAAATTTCTTGGTTATTCACTATCTGAAAGAATAGTTCTTGCACACTCTTGGATCGTCCTATTTTTATGCTCTACCACTCCGTTTTGTTGTGGAGTTCTTAGAAAAGAAAAATTATGAGTTATTACTTTTTGATTATAGAAATTCTCAAAATTTTCATTTTCAAATTCTCCACCGTGATCACTACGAATAGTCTTGATTTTTAAAGAAAGTTTATTTTAAATTCTTTTTGCAAAAGTTTTAAATAAATTAAAAGCATCAATTTATGTTTCGAAAAAATTGTCCATGTAAATCTAGAATAATCATCTACAATTACAAAAACATATTTACTATGATTTATTGACTGAATTTGAGATGGACCAAACAGATCTTGTTGGGTACGTTTATACCACCACCGAATCAGAACGAGGAAGTAGCCACCGAACCATTCGGTACCGAGCCGAAGCAAGGAACGAACTACCAAACCAGAAGCATGCTACCGGACCAGATCTCATCTCCCATCTCCCACCGAACCAAGTGTCTGCCGAACCAACTAAGACATCTCGGACCAAGCTCCTACCGGACCACCTACCACCAGACCAAGACATTCCGGTCCAACACTACCAGGCCAGATCGCGTCAGCCTAGGCCCATCAGCAGCTGTATACCTCCAAGACCCCTACCCTCAGCCTCACTCTATAAATAGAGGGGCAAGGGTACAACAATGGGGACAGGTTTTGAGAGCTCAAGCACGGAGAGAACTTTCAAACAACTTTCAGATACTTGTATCAAAGCTTTGTACTTGTAATCTGGACAAGAAAAGAGAAATAATATATAAAGTGGACGTAGGCACATTCTGGCTGAACCACTATAAATCTGCGTGTCTTTTACAGTTTAGCCCCTGCTTTTCATATATTTGCATAAATCACCCAAATCACTAAGAACAACATAAAATCAATTAAAACAAAAGACTTTGAGGTGTTTGTCCATTTTTTGTGCAAACATTTTTTGTGTTTTCACTGAGAGCTAGAAGCTCGAAGCTTCAGCTTCTTCCACTTAACCTTTTTCCTAACAGCATCATTCATCGCTTGGAAAACATGCCTCCCAAGCAGAAGAAAGATGTTAACAAAGGAAAAAACATCGCAACCAGCAGTCTTCCAGATCCAGTGGTCACAGATCAAGTAAATCGTCCCCCTCTAGTAGCAGTACCAAATGAAGGTCAGGCAAATCCGACCACCCCTGCCACAGAACAGCCGACAGCAATTACTAGGGCAGATCTAGACAGGGTTGTGGCTGAAGTGACTAACCGCTTCACGTCCCAACAGGAAGCCTTGGTGGACCATCTCATGTCACGCTTAAGGGATGCTGAAGAGTCCAACCGCAACACTGAATCATGGGGTGAGTCCCAGTCTGGAGGATCTCAGAGACAACAAAGATCTTCCTTCTTCGAAGGAGCTAACAACAGAAGCGGCCATGGTAGGAGCCAAGATCGAGCACAGCCCGAAGTTAGGCCTGAGGAAACGCTTGGAATTGAACCCAACGGGGGAGGTACCGGGCGGAGGTCAACTGTAGCTGAGCCGGTTGTACTGCCTAACCACGGAAACACCAATGAACGGGGCCGAGCTAGAGTCCAGCCCGAAGTTGGACCCGAGGAAGTGCTTAGATCAGAACCCAGCAAGGGAAGATCAAGGCAAGGGCCAGCTATAGCTGACCCTAGCATGCTCCCAGAAGACCAAAGACAGCCACTGGAAAATATTAGGAATAATAGACGATACCGTCCCTACAGGTCATCTGGGCGGAATCAATCCCACAGAGAAGAATCGAACTCATTTTTATCTGCTCCAAATTCTGATGAAAGGATGGCACGCTTGTTCAGAGAGTGCGTCCAACGGGATCAAAGAGACTGAGGAATAGGCGCTAGGGTAACCAGCCCTTTCGCCCGCAATATCAAAATTGCCATCACCCCCCGAGAATGGAAAATGCCAACAATGGAACCTTACAAAGGAACCTCTGACCTCGTTGTACACTTACAGAGATACACACAGCACATGCTCATGAGTGGAGCAACAGAAGGAGTGCTGTGCAAATGCTTTCCGCTATTCTTAGCAGATCTACCTACCTCCTGGTTCTGCCATCTACCCCAAGGATCCATCAGCTCATGGGAAATGTTGAAAGAAAAATTCATCAGCCAATTCCGCATTCATGTAGAACAACCCAAGGACGCTTATTCCTTATCTAGTATCAAGCAGAAACCTGGAGAGAAAGTGCAGCAATATCTAGCCCGATTCAATACCGCAGCAGTCGCAGTCCAAGATGCCGATGAGAAGCTTATCTTAATGGCCCTATGTAGTGGCGTGCATCCAGATACTAAATTTGCTAGAAGATTGACCAAAGAAAAACCAGCTACTTTACCCGATTTCTTCCATGAAGCTGGGAAATATATGAGACTTGAAGACGCTGCCGCTGAGAGGCAGACATAGCAACAAAATAAGGCAGCTCACGGCAACACGCCCGCTGTAGCAAAGGACGTTCGAATAAATGATTCTAGAGACAACGCTGGGGGCAAGAAGGGAGAAAAGCGTCTATATCGGCCAGGACCGAGATTTGAAGCTTACACCCCGTTGAATAAAACGATCGAAAACATCTTCCTGGCCCACCTTAAGCAAGGATGCCTTAGATTTCGTCAGAAAATGTGACAGATGTCAAAAGTTTGCTAAGATTCCACGGCTACCAACAACTGAGATGACTCAAATGACCAACCCTTGGCCCTTTGCAGTATGGGGAATTGACTTGATTGGCGAACTGCCAATGGGCCGAGGTGGGGCCAAATATGCTGTAGTGGCATTCGACTATTTCACCAAATGGGTGGAAGCGGAACCCCTAAATAAAGTATCTTCAGCAAAAGTTATTAACTTCTTGATCAAAAATGTTCTATGTAGGTATGAAGTCCCATTCAAAATCATATCAGACAATGGACTTCAGTTTGACAGCGAGGAGTTCGCCAACTGGTGCAAAGAGCACGGAATTCACAAAAGCTTCTCATCCGTAGCTTATCCCCAGGCAAACGGACAAGTCGATGCCGTCAACAAAATTCTCAAAACTCTAATAAAAAAGAAACTCGAAAAGTCAAAAGGCGCTTGGGTGGATGAACTTCCTACGGCACTGTGGGCCTATCGCACATCTTTCAGAACATCAACGGGGCATACTCCTTTCTCTTTGGCATACGGATCGGAGGCTATGCTCCCAGTTGAAACTATAGTGCCTTCCCACCGTAGGATCCACTATAACCCAGAAGAGAACGACGAGCTCCTCCACATGTCTTTGGATCTAATTGAGGAAAGAAGAAATGATGCATCCCTCAAAGCAGCAGCTCACAAGCAAAAAGTGGCAACGCAATACAACTCCAAAGTCAAGCATCATAGCTTACAAAAAGGAGATCTTGTCCTCAAGCGAATCTTCCCGCGCCCCGGAGCGCTAGATCCAATCTGGGACGGACCATATGTAATTCATAAAGATCTCCACAATGGAGCTCATATTTTGTCAACAGTGGATGGGGAGGTGTTCCAGAGGGCATGGAACATCCAACACCTTCGTCGATACTTTACTTAACTTACACTGCCCATATGAAGCGAATTAAAAAGAGAATCAGTGGACGTAGGCATTTTCGTGCCGAACCACTTTAAAAAACCTTGTCTCTTTTTTAACTTGTTCCTTTATATCTTGGCTGCTTGTTAACTTTATCCTTTTCTGTTGAACAAAATCCTATGCAAATAGCATTCCCATTCAAGGCGCTCCACAGCGCGACTTCTCCTGGACAAGACCTAACAGGTACTATACGAATCTATGCCCTCGCAAATGAGACACTTTTGCTCCGGCATCCCTTTGCTGCGGGTTAACTCATTGCTCGCGACGGCCCTCAAAGCCAACTGTATTGAGCCGATTATAAGCCACCGAGAAGGCCGACTATAGCCGAGGCAGCTCATTACGGCGTTCAGCTCGTCGGCAACTGTGAACCGACTATAAGCCCCAACATAAGGTGTGGTCAGCCAGGGGCAGTTCATGGTTGACGATCGGCACCCACGCTAGCCGGCCACAGTAAATCAAATAATACCCACGATTACGGGCCATAATGGCCCGGGTAGTTACTGTGCGCGATCTCGGCTCCGATGTGTCTTAAGTGCGGCTGTGGTAAAAAGAATTAACTCCCCGCGGGGGCGTAAGATGGGTGACAAATGTCTCCAAGGCCCACAGCTAGGGAAAGTGACTACAAAGCCCGTTTGCCACGAACTTAAGCACATCGAAGGCCTTCCGTGATTGGAAGTTTTACTATTTCACATATTTCAATTTTATTTAAGAAACTTTTCTCCTATCCTCTGTAACAATCCCTAAAGTACAGGACACAGAACAAGAGACATTCGCTAATGGAAGCGGATACTCACAGCAAGATACTGAACCGCATTCCAAACTCGGTCACACAAGACATTCAAAGCTTCCATCTATAAGCAAAATATAAAGTGCGGTATTTCCTTCTTTCATGTGTAAACACGTGACTATAATTTATTCACACCTCACGCTAACGTTGCAAGTCATGAAATTATGTTTTAAACAAGAACTTGACATCAAACACAATTTAATTACATATATATGCATAGCTATATTTCTCATACAACATGTCAAGATAGCAAAAAAAATTCAGAAGACAACAGAATCAGCTTAAGTAAAGAATTACACGTCAAGAATAGTGTTGTTTATTACAAGTAGCATAATTACAACCTAAGAGTTACGTTACTATTTTGAGACTAACATATACAACAATGTCAAGTCCACAAAAAGATATCCAGGTCCAATCAAGGAGCCGGCTGCGTCGGAGTTTTCTCCTTGTCCTGTTGCCCACCTGTCCGGTCAGAGAAAGAATTCATTAGTGATCAGCAACCAAATTAACGGAAAGACTAGAAAGGAAGATTTACCAGGATCTGCTCCTTGATCATCTTGATCATCATCCTCTACTTGCACACCTGCCTCCTCAGCTGCAAGCAACCGCATGCCCTCCTTCACCGCCACCTTCTCCTCCTTGGTAAACTGGGCGGTAACCACATCCATCCTGAAGGCCACACCACCCTCCTTATCCGCCTCAGCCTTGGCCTCCTCTAGAGCCCTAAGATAGATCCTAGCCATAACCCGGGGGTAATCATCCATCCAAGACAAGTTACCCTGCCTCCAAGTACGGAAATACATATCCTGGAGCATCCCATCCATCATCCCCTCGTTCTCTTCAAACTCCCTCATTCGGAAATCAGAAGCCCGCAGCTTTGCAACAACAGCATCCCTCTCCGATCGATACCGTAAACGGTCAGCCTGAAGGGACCTCCTCATCGCCTCCATCTCCTCCTTCAACTTGGCCTGAGCAAGCTCCGCGGCCTCAAGTCTCCCCGATAGTTCCTCTACCCGCTCGAGGTCCGCTTGCCGAACCTCATCCACCATGGCAATGGCCATGTCAATCCGCTCCTTACAGACGGCCTCCATCCTCCACAACTCCGCCCTACTAGCCTCGTCAATAGTCTTCCTCAATTGTCTCGATGCGGCCTCATGCTGGGAGATTTGGATGGCTTGGTTGGCGAGTTGTTTAGCCTGGTCGGAAACCATCAACCTTAGCCGCATGTTGGCGCTTCCTATCTCTTCCCCAGCCTTGACCAATCGAGCATGGTGCCCCATCAATTTCCTGGTCTCCTCAACAACCCGGTCCATATTTGCCTTAGCCTCGTCCCCCAGAGTTACGACCCGGGTAGTAAGCAGATCAAGGTCCAGGGACTTAGCTTCGTCAAGCACCCGTACCAAAGGATTACGAGGAAGGAGATGCTCACCAGTAACCTCATCGAAGGAGATGCCGTGAGATGCCGGGTCCAGGTCCGGATGACCCGCAAACGGATTGCGAACTAAGCCAGGATGATCTATCGGGATGACGGTTGGATTCTCAGACGGATGGGGGGAAGGTATAAACTCGGTGTCCTCCTCCTCGATATCATGAATAGGCAGGAGTGGGGCCGGAGGACCAGGAAGAGATTCGAATGTAGACAGACTCCTCTTCTTCTTTTGTATATCTTCTTCAATAACTCCAAGAAGAGGACAATAACCGACTACGTCTCCAGGACGGTTAGTAGGAGGCTTCGGCTTGGTGGAAGCTTTGAGGAGTTTGTATTGTTCAAGCCTGTGCCGAAGATCTGAGGTCTTGGCCGTTTTGCCCGCTCCTGGAATGAAAACCCAGTGTCACCAAGATGTATTGAGCCATCATTCAAGAATTAAAAAGAGTAAAGAGAAATTTACCTTGAACCGCAGAAGTTGCCTCAGTAGAAGCACTCCCAGAAGATAAATCGACGCCGGTCCCAGCCTTATTAGCTTTCTTGGACTTCTCCGTTTCCTCCAACTCTTCGAAGGCTTGGCGGAGAGCGTCATCTGTCCACTCTTGAATCACGCCTGCCGCCCAGGAGGCAAAGCCCCGGTGCCATCACCACCCTGTCCTTCGCCACCATCATCACCATGACGATCACCGTCACCCTCACTACCACTTCCGCTCTCCGTCTCACCTCCTTCGTCCTCACCTTTTTCCCCCTCCACTTTTTCCTCCTCCTGAACATCCGGATGTGTGCTGGGAGAGGGTCCATCGGACTTCTTGAGTTTCTTCCCCCCGGCAACTGGATGCATCGAGAAGGGTCTCCTTTTTCTGCTTTTCGCCGTGGCCACTCTTGTTGCTTTGGCAGCTCTCTCCTCCGCCGTGTCTCTCTGCTTAACCACAGACTGATGTGGAAGGATCAGGTTGTGCCCTAGAAGTGTAGCATTCCTAATCAAGTAAGAAGCTGACCTATCCCTTCCCGTAATGGCCTCCATTTCCACTGCCGTCTGAACCAGGCGATCATTCTCCACGACTGCAAAGCCACCTGTCGCTAGCAAGGAATAAAAAAACATGAGAAGAAGCATTGCAGTCAGAACATAAATCATAAATAAACTTCGACTTACAGCCTGAGGTGAAGCGATGGATGGAAACAGAGTCATCCTTAACAAAAAACCATTCTTTCTTAAACATGCTGAACTTCGAATATAAGTCC
Organism: Allium fistulosum; assembly: GCA_030737815.1. Classification (NCBI taxonomy): domain Eukaryota; kingdom Viridiplantae; phylum Streptophyta; class Magnoliopsida; order Asparagales; family Amaryllidaceae; genus Allium; species Allium fistulosum. Next base: position 978,706,195 of record CM060902.1, read on the forward strand.
AGGACTGGCTTGAAAGATACGGCTGATTCCAAGCTAATGTATGGAGACCCCTTCTTATAGCCTCTCAGATTGTACAAATACCAGATCTCCCGGTTGGAGGGAGGACACCCGTATCTCCTTTGTAAAATGACAAACAGGCTCACCAGAATGGCGTAAGAGTTAGGCTGAAGCTGGAATGGAGCCACCTTCAGATATGTGACAAAGCTGACTATCGAGGCATTGAGAGGCGGGATGGCACCACACATACAGTGATACTTGCTGTAAGCAAAGTAGCCTTCAGGGGGGTCATACGGCATCACTCCCTCCTCCGGCAATAGCATGCGTGCTTTGTCAATCCCAAAAGAGCGAGAAATAACATCAAGCTGCTCGCCTTTGAGTGAGCTAGGGAAACAATCAGGAGGCGAGTTCAGAAGCTCCTGAGGACCATATCCATCTACCAATGATCTCGGAGTGGGCCCATAACGTCCCGGTCCTGACTGGACTGGGGGCACGGCAGAAGGCTCTTCTCTGTCCTGGGATTTCTTCTTTTCTGATCGGGTTTCCACTTTATGAGACATTTATCTGCAAAAACAAAAAAGCACGTTGTTAGAACGAAGGATGTAGAAATATAAAACAAGCAAGTGTATGATGTCTGGAGTTTAACTCGTAGTTCGAAACATAAACTCATTCGGTGCTGAAAGTTTTCACGATCATTCGGTATCAAGCTCATGATTTCACGATTCATTCGGTATCGAGTTCATTCGGAATTGAAAGTTTTCATGTCCATTCGGCATTGAAAATCTTTAGGTTCATTCGGTAAAACAAAGAAATTCAACCTTAAAAAGTCGTTCGGCAGAAGAGAACTTACCTGGTCCGGCAGCTAAGATTGGATCGGCACAATAATTGATTCGGCAGTTCAGAATTTAACTCAACTATTTCGGTCGGTAAGGAATGACGAAGGCATGTGGCTCCTACTTATAGAGGATGGTTGGATAGCCGGACCAGCCGGTTCGGTCCTCGGGCCGAATATGGTCGTCCAAACTGAAACAAAGCACGACATATGCTAGCATATGCCCTACTTTGGGGGGAAAATGTTGGGTACGTTTATACCACCACCGAATCAGAACGAGGAAGTAGCCACCGAACCATTCGGTACCGAGCCGAAGCAAGGAACAAACTACCAAACCAGAAGCATGCTACCGGACCAGATCTCATCTCCCATCTCCCACCGAACCAAGTGTCTGCCGAACCAACCAAGACATCTCGGACCAAGCTCCTACCGGACCACCTACCACCGGACCAAGACATTCCGGACCAACACTACCAGGCCAGATCGCGTCAGCCTAGGCCCATCAGCAGCTGTATACCTCCAAGACCCCTACCCTCAGCCTCACTCTATAAATAGAGGGGCAGGGGTACAACAATGGGGACAGGTTTTGAGAGCTCAAGCACGGAGAGAACTTTCAAACAACTTTCAGATACTTGTATCAAAGCTTTGTACTTGTAATCTGGACAAGAAAAGAGAAATAATATATAAAGTGGACGTAGGCACATTCTGGCTGAACCACTATAAATCTGTGTGTCTTTTACAGTTTAGTCCCTGCTTTTCATATATTTGCATAAATCACCCAAATCACTAAGAACAACATAAAATCAATTAAAACAAACGACTTTGAGGTGTTTGTCCATTTTTTGTGCAAACAGATCTAAATGAAGTAACTCAGGAAGTTTTGAAGTTGAAATCATATCTTTCAATTTGAGTGAACTCTTTCTAAGTTTTCCTAATTGACAAGCATTACATATACTATCTACTTTAAAATCCATTTTAGGAAGACCTCTTACTAGATCAAGTTTTGAAAGTCTAGATAAGAGTTTGAATTCAAATGCCCAAATCTTTTATGCCAAAACTAAGGGTCACTTGTATTAGCCAAAAGACATAGGTTATCATTTGAGATTTTCATACTAAGAATATAAATATTTTTCTTCCTAATTCCTTCAAAGATAATATTTGTTTTATTATCTTCGATGTGATACTTATCCTTTTCAAATTTAATTTTGTAGCCCTTGTCACATAGTTGACTTATGCTAAGTAAGTTGTGATTTAGATTCCTAACTAATAAAACATCAAAAATAGTAGGAGTTTTAGAGTTACTGATATTGCGGATGCCAATCACATATCCTTTTGAATTGTCTCCAAAGTTAACCAGTCCTCCATCTTCATAAATTATGTCATTTAGTATCTCCGGATTACCAATCATGTGTCTTGAACATCCATTATCAAGTATCTATTTGTTTTTCTTGATTTGCAACATTTTTCCATTGAGTGTTGATTCTTCAAAAGCCATATAACACATCTGTTCCTGCATAACACAACAATTTGGTAGATAACTTGATTTTCTATAATAACAATATGCAGACTTACGAGACAATGTTGATTTGGACAGTTTTGAACTAGTGTTAACAGAATCTCCAAAAATTGCCATTTTAAACTTTTTCAAAATTCATATTATGATAACTTTGAAAACCAATGCTCTGATACCAAATGTAGGAAATGCGGATTATGGATCTTTAGGTAGAATTAACACTAGAGAGGGGGTGAATAGTGTTTAATTAATTTTATGAATCTTTTTGAAATCTTTTCAAATTAAATCCAAACAGATGCAATTCACAAACACAGAGACAATCACAGAACCAGATACAGATGTAAATAGTAAATAAAAGCAGTAAAGGAAAGAACACACCGTAATTTTATACTGGTTCGGAGTTACCCTACATCTAGTCCCACACAATTTCTTATGCAGATTTCTTTTCAAATATAATGTCGATATTACAACCTCGATTTCAAGGCCACGAGATACACCCTCTTGTCTTCAAGTCTAGGGCAAACTCTATTGATTTAACTAGGCTACAAGATCACCCAATTGATTTACGGGCTACAATCACACCCAATTGATTTATGGGCCACATTCACACTGTTTCCAATCACACTTTGATAGAGAGAGACTTGATACACTTCGATCTTTCGATCTTTGATTACAAATGATCCTATAACTCTAAATAGCACTGAGATCTTTGAGAGAGAGAGTAGCAGAGAATCAAACTAGAGACGATCAAGTTTGATTCACTTAGGATTTCGGCAGAATTTTGTTAAAGCATTTGAAATATAAGAGAATATTTGAGTGGAGAAGAAGGAGTGAAGAAATGAAGAAAAACTAACTTAAAATTCATTGAAAACAACTGGTATATATAGGAGAACAACGGCCATGTCCATTCGCGAAAGGTTATAACGAATAGACACTTCTTTTGAAAATTTGATATTTAAAATCTACGGCTACCATGTCGACATGGGGGTATAGGGATGTCGATAAGCCTATGTTATTTTTGAAAATTGATTTTGCTTTAAAATGAATTCTATTCTAAAACTTGTCAAAACAATTTTAGAACTTTGTAAACTATTTTGAGTATACTTTATGATTAAAAAACCTTTGGAAAGTGATCTTACGAAATATAAAAGTAATAAAAACTAAACATATAAATATTTTGAGATTAAAGCTAAAACATTAAAACCAGGAGATAGTTTAAAAACAAGAAATAATTTGAAATTAATATGATTAAAAATATTTTTTTAATTAAGGCTAAAATATTTAAACCAAGAGAGAGATGTTTATTTAAAAAGATAATTTTGAAAAAATCTAAAAATAAGTCATTTTGAAAATTTCGTGGATTCCATTCCACTAGAGAAGGTCGTGGGTTCCATCCCACTAAAGAGATCGTGGGTTCCATCCTACTATTAAAGAGAGAAGGTGATTCCATTCCATAATTAAAATTCTAATAAAGATTTAAGTGCTATTATGAAGTTTTAACATAAATCTAGACTCTATTACTTATCTTGAAATCTTGAACTCTTGATAATCTTGATACTCATGAGTCTTCAGTCTTGATTTCTACAATCTTGAATTCGTCGGTCTTGAATCTCTATACTGTACAGTCTTCATTCTCAGTACCTGCATATATATATCCTGCATATACATATATATCTAGACAAAGATATTAGTATTTATATTTTGTAACAAGTCCTAAGGTTGTTGTCATCAAAATCATCATCTCAGGAACTAACACTTGATAATGCTTATGTTTCTCAAACCCCGGTGGATTCGGTGGTGGTTCCTTCCACTCTTGATTTTTTCTAGAGTTCATCCGAGCAAGCATGGGTCCATGAGCATTCAAAGATGAGATATGAGCCGCCAAGTGGAACATTTTTCAAATACATAGGTGTTGAAGGTGAGGAGAGACGCCCGCTCTATCAGATGGATGATGAAGTGCTTTCTCTATGTGCTCTAGGCGAGCTTGGTGATAGTAATACATCCTTGTTAGTAGATGTCACTTGGGATAGGAAGTATTTTTATGGTCCTGATTCATTGGATTATGTTCCTAGTTAGTTTCTCTGTTTTTTGGATACTTTGGTATAATTGGCCCTGACTCATCTTAGGATGGAAGTGGAGCCTCCTCTTTGGATGGGGCTAGTGTAGTATATATTAGTAGTATATGCACTTTGCCTATCTCCTGGGCTTGTTTTTTGTATAGTTGTTCCAATTCATGTACCGAACACTTGTTCATTTATTGTTTTATATAAGTGGACAACCACTATAAAACCAGCTAGCTTTGTTAAATTATATCACAATGTAACAAGTATATAATAGAAAGAAAACACTTTTTACTTTGAACAAGATTAGTTATCGAGTTAGATATATATAATAAATTACATAATTGTCCCTAGTGAATAACCCTAACTCTATCATTACATATAACGGGAACTCTTTCCAATATACTCGCTTAGTCGATTAAATTGAACTATTTTATTTGCTTTGCATGTTATTTTTTCTACTTTCATTCAATATCCAATGAACTCATCATATATGCATTGCTTTTGTATCAAGTACACATGTTTATTTCTATGATAATTCATTTGTTAATTATATGAAGTAGACGTATCCATTTTGGTATCATTACACTTTTGGCAACATATATCTTTATGCATCAATCCAAAGAGCTCACTGACTCTTTTGTCGCTCCTACTAAATGGGTGCTTATCCCTTAATCTTCTAGGATATAATTCATCAGTACAATATGATTCATAATCATATGATTCGAAGAATTATTCTTCCAAGATATGGCAAGGTCCGTAATCTTGAAAATAATTGTTAAAATTTTATATACATCTGTGTTGTGTAGCCAATGCAACAAAAACCATCATTCTAATAGATTTTAAAAAAATTGTACTTTATTAACAGGATTCATATACTTCAATAATATGCCTCATCAAAATCCTTCAACCCCTTAACTTAAATGGGTACTTGTAAGGAAAAAGATAACATATTATATTCATATATTGATGTAGTTTCTGTTACAATTCCAAAACAGAAAACGGTCGCGCCATAAAAATCTCCCATACTAGAACTCAAAATTCTTCACTCTCAATCTTCGCAAGAACCAAAAACTTTGAAAATTCGCCAGTAATTAACTCTCACGGTCTTCCTAGTTGTTATTATGCTTCATGTCTAACCTTACCTCCTTCAATAAACTCAAACACGTTACCTCCTACTTTATTCAATGCATTATTTTATTGTCTTCTCCCTCCAAACAAATCCAAATCCGAGAACTATGCCGATTCACGGACGAGACAGCTCAGCTCTACCTCATTTAATGCATAGAAATATGTAGCAATTCCTTTATATCATCAGTTATCATTGGACTGAGCTCCAGCATTACCCCTTTTGTATTCTTTAGAAGTAGTGAACTTCACTTGTAGCTTTCCCAGAGATTTCTCTTGTCCAAGCTTTGCTTTCATCCAGATTTAGACTCAAAGCTAGCGAGAGAACCATCACTTCACCCAGACTGTCCCCAACTTTTCTAGTTTAACCATGTGGCCAGACACAGATTCAGATAAAACCAATTTTTTTGCAATTATAGTTTCATAAATGTCTACTGTTCTTAAATGCCTATATTTGATTATGATAGATTTATTCTCATTTATGATTAGCTCCTATCTAACCTGAACTGGTACAATCTAATTTTGAAAAATGTGTTGATTTCTCTTGATCCATAAGTGCCACACTGTTGTGTTATTTGCTACATTCACTATATCATACATGATTTTTTTTCAGAGTAGTGTCTAGAAATTCCAACCAGTCTTTAATATTGTCATTATGTTATTGATAAATATGTAATTTCTGTTTAATAACTTGCTAGATCTGGCTAGAATATACACACTTAAAAACTAGATGTTCATGTTTGTTCTCCTTACTGTTACATAGTCTACATGTTGTAGTTTGGAGGTTATTCCAGTGTTTGATTATGTCTATGGTATTCAATCTGTTTCGAAATGCTAAATATAAGCGCACATACATTTTGGGGGCATTGATTTTATTCCATATATGATGATTTATGCTATTAATAGGTTTGTGTACCCTAACGCCAATTTAGGTAGAACTTAGGTTAAGCTCCCTGCTGACTTCTTATCCACCACCAAAAATCAACTTCCATGTTACTGCAAATGCAGTTTTTTTAATATGGTTATAAATTTTAGATGGAAGGGGAGGTTGTTAAGGCTCCAATTTGCATTATCAATAAGAGCAAACACTCCTTATTTAAACCTTCTAAATAAGTAAGTTGTTGCCACCCTAATATGTTGATCAACGATTCTCCGTTTATATATGGGTCAAACCACAAGTTAGTATCCTCCCCATTTGTAATTTTCCTCTCTATAAGTCCTTGAAAAACCATTCTGAACAACTGAGTCATTCCTTCCTCTGGGATAAACTGAGCTTCAAAAACTTCCTTAAACTATGCCTAAGAGAAATCTGCTTCTGGTGTATTCATGGTGACTGAATCCCACCAATCCATTTCTGCTTTCTGAAGCTGACGCGATGCCTACAATCTCTTTCTAGCATCTCCTAACTGAAGATCCCCGAATATCCTCTCACAAGAGCGGAGCCATGCCTGAACTCCTAAAATATCTTCAGTTCCATAAAAAGGCTTACCACCTAAAGCAGTGTAATTCTTGCACAAGGTCGCAAATTTCTGAGGCGGCTGAACTTGCATCATTGCTTCTGCTACCGGCTCTACAACTGGCTCATTTCTAGGAGCTCTGCCATTTGTAGCCATGCTGGTTCCAAATCCCCTCCCTCTTCTTCCTCTTGTACTCATTTTAAAATAACCTGGATAAGTGACAGGTGTTAGTCCTTGAGGAGTTGGTTTTGATGACAACAACCTTACTTAGAATTAGATTATAAAATATATAATACTAACATTATTGTGTAGATATATATAGATATGTTTGCAGGTACTAAAGAATGAAGAATTGTACAGTATAAAGATTCAAGATCAAAGATTGAAGATATCAAGATTCAAGACTCATGAGTATCAAGAATTTCAAGAGTTCAAGTTTCCAAGATAAGTTATATAGTTAGGAATATTGTTAAAACTCATAGAAAGGCACTGACATCTTAAAATCTATTTTATTCGTGGAATGGAATCCACTTCGTGCTCGTTAAAGGGATGGAACCGTAAGTAGGATGGAACCTACGAAAAATCTAGTGGAACATCTTTTTGTATCCACTTACTTTTATTTCAAAATATTTTCAAAATATATAGCTTGTTTTTCAAAATGATTTTAAATATTCCTGTTTAAAAACCAAAATCTTCTATCCTGGTTTTTCAATATATTTTAGCCTCAAAAATATCCTTAGTTTTAAATATCCTTGATTTTAAATTATACTAAGTTTTTTAAACTATAATTCTGATATTAATATATTTAGCTGTTTTATTATTTAAACTTAAGATTTAAATATAAATGTATAGAGAATTATTATATATATTTTAATATTGTTCTCTATAGTTATTTATATATTATAACTATATATAAGTATATTTATAAAGTTTAAATATAAGTATAATATAATATAGAAATTATTTTCAAAGAAAAACAAATCACCAAAAAATACAAGGGCATGTCGACATGGTCACATGTACCCCTGTCGACATGGTGACAGTTAAATTTGAATTTCAAAAGAAGTGTCTATTCGCCATAACCTTTCACGAATGGACATGACTGTTGTTCTTCTATAAATAGGTGTTAGTTTCAACGAATTTTAAGTCAGATTTTCTGGTTTTTCACTTCTCTTCTTCTTCCACATTTTCTTAATCAAAATCCTATCATCACTCTGCCGAAATCAACATTGAATCTAACTAGATTATCTCTGGTTTGATTCTCTATCACTATCTCAACAAGATCTAAGTGCTATTCAGAGTTATAGGCTTCTTTGTAATCTATCTAGCGAGAAAAGGTGTGATTGTAGCCTTGGAAACCAATCAAGCGAGAAAAGGTGTGATTGTAGCCTTGGAAATCAATTGGGTGAACTTGTTGCCCCGGAAATCAAGTATCTCTACCCAAAGGATTGTGAATCTGGAGCGGTGTACATCGTGGCCTTGAAATCGAGGGTTGTATTTGTAAGAATTGTTTTTGAAAGGAAATCCATACTTGTGTTGCGGGACTGGATGTAGGGTAACTCCGAACCAGTATAAAATCCGGTGTGTTCTTTCCTTTACTGCTTTTACTTTATATTTGCATCTGTGTTTGATTATGTGTTCATATCTGTGTCTGATTGGTGTATACATTGTTAACAAATTAAGATAAATTCAAAAAGATTAACAAATTTCTTAAAACACTATTCACCCCCCCTCTAGTGTTAATTCTAGCCTTAAGATCCTTAATCCGCATTCTAACAATTGGTATTAGAGCAAGGTTTTCAAACTTTCATAATCTGAATTTTGAAAATTTTTAAAATGGCAATTTTTTGTAAAATTATTAACACTGTTTTCATATGAATATGTCATAGAATCATCATGATATTGTTGTTTAAAATTATATTTAGTTATTTTGAAAAGTCACTTGATTCTTTAAAAAGTTATCTTGTTTTGCAGGAGAAGAGTTATGTCTAATGACTGTTAGTTAAAAGATACCAGATATTCATTCATCTATCAAGAAGAACAAATGGATATATAATGGAAATAGACAAAGAAATGGGTACCATATCAATTCAAAACTTTGGGTTCTCATCTACAACTTGATTTGATACTGTACTTCTCTCCATTTGCTTCGCAATGTCACTGGTTTCGTGTGAATCCGTCAAGAAATGACCAAGTTATGGTCAAATGAAGTTTTGGTGAACAAAAAGAAAAAGAAGGCAAAACTGTCAAAGGTATTCTTCAAAATGCATCCAGAGATTTGAAGTATTTTGTTCCCACTTCTTATCAAATTGTAGTTCTTGTTCTCGCGGTCGTTTTGATGGGTGGATCATCAAATTCCGATCAAAATTGACTGAGATATGACAGTTTGAAGTTGGCTATCCAAAACTGAAAAACTGTGTAAGGGATCTTCTACATTTCTTATATTGTTCGGCCTGTTGCATCACAATACCATCAAAATTCGATACCAAATTATTATTAGATCGTAGCCCTTGCCTTCCTCTTCGATTTGTCACTGGTTTCATCCAATTCCGTTAAGAAACGAAGGAGATATGCCTTCTAGAAGTTTGATAGTATATAGAAAAACGGGAAAAAGATGAAGAGGAGGAATTTTTATGAAAAGTGGTGACCGTTGGGCCTATTTATAGTGGTTGAAGTGTCCATTCATTCAAAATTCGAATTCAAAGTTTTGGCGCCAAGTTGGTTGATCTACTAAATCATCTGTATCTTTCTCATACGGTCTTCAAATTCAGCAAATGAATATACTATGCTGATTAGAAAAATGAGCCCGTCACAATAGAACATATCTCGTTATCAAATTCGGAAAGATATAAATGTGTGGTTCACGACAATGGAGGAACAGCAAAGTTAGAAAGATGGAATGCAAAAATTGGTACGCTTTACTATTATTTCATCTTTATTGTTGCATTTAGAAATATATATCTATGCATTTAGTTAGGTATAGAAATTTATATCTTTTATAAGTTTTGATATTTTGTTCCATATATCGACACACCAGAGTATAAATATCGATATACCAGTCTAAATTTTTTTTAAAAAAAAAATCTTTCTAAATCTGTTTTCCTTCAAATAAAATCTTACTACTAATTTATTACAACTATACTAAGTAGAAAAGCATACCTTCATTCATGATTTCAACTTTTCTAATGTTACTTTTACTTCTCATACTCTATTTCTTTTCAGATACTAATTTTATATCTTTAAGAAATTAATAAAATGAATTTAGAATGTTAGAATAAGGCTCTATTTATATATTTCTTCAATTAATAAGATTGTACTACATCACATGACTAGAATTTTAGATAGCATTTCTAAAATGCTTCTTTTCTTCTATAATGTTTTGTAAGTACTGCAAATTCGTTTTTATAGCATTTCTGTGCTTTGAAATACTGTAGAGTTTCAGAAACTTTACACAACATTTGGTAAAAGCTACAGCTTCTATTTTATAATGTTTTGAATATATTTTATTGCAAAAACTTTTTATAGCATTCTGTAAATGCTGTCTTTTCTGTTTGAAATTTTAAATTATAAAAAAATGATATTTAAACTAAGTATTTTTCTCTATTCTTTTTAGAGTTATTTTCTAACTTATATTAGAATATTTAAAAAGTAATTTCATGTTTAAATAGTTTTTTAATTAATTAAATTTTTTAATGTAAGAAGCCTTAATGTAACACATGTTTATTTTAGTTTTTCAATCTTTATTATTTTATTTAATATTTCATTATGATATTTTGTAAATTTAAAAGTTGTTTAAACATGTTTCTAAATAGTTAAATCAATAATAATTTGATATAAAGGTTTTAATTAGTAAGTTAAGAACATGGAAGTTTGGATTCTTAAAAAAAATCAACTAAGTTAATAAAAAAATCATTTTAAATAAATTAAATAATTAGGGTATTAATTTTAAAAAAAAACATATTTGATCATATATGCAGTTTAAAGTCCATATTTCTTATCAATTTGATTTTGATATTGAGTGTGATTACTACCTTTCATGAATATGTTATAGTTTTAATACCATTTATTATCTTTAAACTCTTTCTTTACAACTCTTTCAGACTCATTCATTAGTTTCCTTAACTTAAGTCTAGTAATTGGTGTGTTTTACCTTTGTTTGGTTGAAGTGTTTTATAATAAATAGTTTGATATATGTATACATACATAGACACACACACACACACACACACATATATATATATATATGCTTGTCAATTAGATATTACTTATCACTCATGTTTATCTTATAATCTGAATGTCACTTATCGTAGTATATATATCATCATATCATTCTGCATATTATTATTTTTTTACTTCATTATCATTTTGTTTCATATTACATATCATTATGCATCCTATTTCATATCACATTTCATTGCATATTACATCATAAATTACAATGCATGAAATATCATATTCATTTGCATCACAAGTTGCACTTCATTGTACATATCATCTCATGCTACATTGCATATGTCATACATTTCATACTGCATTACAAACTACATATTGCATACATGTATACATAACGAGTATATTTTATTTAGGAGGAGTTTGTAGTGTTGTCTTATAATATAGGATTATTAGTTTTTGATGTTTTGATTGACTTGTTTGACTTGATTGACTTGATTGACTTGTTTGACTTGTTTGACTTGATTGATTTGTTTGACTTGTTTGCCATGATTGGTTTTGATGAGTGTGTTGAAATATACTTAATAAATAATTTATGTTCTTATATTTGATTTCTAACTATTATAAGCATTATCACAGATTCTTAGTTAGGATAGTTAGTAATTTAGGATTAAGTTCTAGTTTTTAGAGTTAAGTGTTGATTATTTATGATAACACTATCATTATAATCACATGTTATATAGTATTAGTTTAAGGGGGAGTTTTATAGTTTTATGGTTTTAGGATAGTTTTTGTTGATGACAAAAGGGGAGAAATATAAAATAGGATAGTTAGGCATAGATTAAGGGGGAGTTATTAGAAGTATTAGGATAGAAGTGATATTTTATAAACAAAGGTTGTCATCATCAAGGGGGAAATTGTTAGTCCCTGAGGAGTTGGTTTTGATGACAACAACCTTACTTAGAATTAGATTATAAAATATATAATACTAACATTATTGTGTAGATATATATAGATATGTTTGCAGGTACTAAAGAATGAAGAACTGTACAATATAAAGATTCAAGATCAAAGATTGAAGATATCAAGATTCAAGACTCATGAGTATCAAGAATTTCAAGAGTTCAAGTTTCCAAGATAAGTTATATAGTTAGGAATATTGTTAAAACTCATAGAAAGGCACTGACATCTTAAAATCTATTTTATTCGTGGAATGGAATCCACTTCGTGCTCGTTAAAGGGATGGAACCGTAAGTAGGATGGAACCTACGAAAAATCTAGTGGAACATCTTTTTGTATCCACTTACTTTTATTTCAAAATGATTTTCAAAATATATAGCTTGTTTTTCAAAATGATTTTAAATATTCCTGTTTAAAAACCAAAATCATCTGTCCTGGTTTTTCAATATATTTTAGCCTCAAAAATATCCTTAGTTTTAAATATCCTTGATTTTAAATTATACTAAGTTTTTTAAACTATAATTCTGATATTAATATATTTAGCTGTTTTATATATTTATACTTAAGATTTAAATATAAAAGTATAGAGAATTATTATATATATTTTAATATTGTTCTCTATAGTTATTTATGTATTATAACTATATATAAGTATATTTATAAAGTTTAAATATAAGTATAAGATAATATAGAAATTATTTTCAAAGAAAAACAAATCACCAAAAAATACAAGGGCATGTCGACATGGTCACATGTACCCTTGTCGACATGGTGACAGTTAAATTTGAATTTCCAAAGAAGTGTCTATTCGCCATAACCTTTCACGAATGGACATGACTGTTGTTCTTCTATAAATAGGGGTTAGTTTCAACAAATTTTAAGTCAGATTTTCTAGTTTTTCACTTCTCTTCTTCTTCCACATTTTCTTAATCAAAATCCTATCATCACTCTGCCGAAATCAACATTGAATCTAACTAGATTATCTCTGGTTTGATTCTCTATCATTATCTCAACAAGATTTAAGTACTATTTAGAGTTATAGGCTTCTTTGTAATCTATCTAGCGAGAAAAGGTGTGATTGTAGCCTTGGAAACCAATCAAGTGAGAAAAGGTGTGATTGTAGCCTTGGAAATCAATTGGGTAAACTTGTTGCCCCGGAAATCAAGTATCTCTACCCAAAGGATTGTGAATCTGGAGCGGTGTACCTTGTGGCCTTGAAATCGAGGGTTGTATTTGTAAGAATTGTTTTTGAAAGGAAATCCGTACTTGTGTTGCGGGACTGGATGTAGGGTAACTCCGAACCAGTATAAAATCTGGTGTGTTCTTTCCTTTACTGCTTTTACTTTATATTTGCATCCGTGTTTGATTCTGTGTTCATATCTGTGTCTGATTAGTGTATACATTATTAAAAAATTAAGATAAATTCAAAAAGATTAACAAATTTATTAAAACACTATTCACCCCCCCCCCCCTCTAGTGTTAATTCTAGCCTTAAGATCCTTAATCCGCATTCTAACAATAGGTATCATTAGAATACAAAGATAGGGTCAATGATGGAAAAAAGGAAACTGCAATAAAGGATCTAAAACCAGACTTTTAGGGAAGAAAAGGAAATGCTCTCTCAAGATTAACTCATTTTAGAGCTCTACTCACCCAATCTCTAATGAGTTGTACCCCAATCAGCCTAAGGTGTTCGCTCAACCGAAGCTCTGATACCAACTGTAACGATCCACCTTTATGACCCCTAGGAACGACACTTAACACATCCTCGGTGTTCGTGTGTTGTTGCCCAAGCATCGAAAAGATGAATCGTCATGGGGTGAAAAAAAAGAACAGAATAGAAAACCTCACAACGAAACTACTAAATAAACATAACAAAGATAGTACATCAGGTTACTCCTTAACAGGGAGTTATCAGAGTTACAGAAAAGTACTACAAATCAGCTTTGGCAGTTATAACGTCCTGCCTTTACAAATGCTGAAACAAAATACACTTACACAAACTAAATAGTACAGCGGAATAAATAAATAAGAAGATGAAAAACCTCCTACTAGGACGTCGTCTTCAAGGAGCCCAACAAAGACCTGCTATTCTTAGACTACTCAAATAAAATGTGGTACCCGAGAGTTCATGGAGACAAACAACTCGGGTCAGACGATTTGTCTGGTATGAGTAAAACTTTAAACGAAGGTATGTAATAAAACACAAACATATGAGACCACGCCGCTGAACACGGAATGGGTTTATTCTCACAAGAATCAACATAATGAAGAATGGATAAATAATTAAACATTACGAAGAGTGGTTGACTCTTCCAAATTAAATTAAGGAAACAAATTCAAAGGTTCGAATCAAATAAGAAAAGGAAAATCTTCAACAAATGACTAGGAAGGTGCACCCCCTTGAATTATACCTCTAGTAATATACTTCTGAGAAGTTCATTTACTCTGTGACACTTCTCAGAACCCTCCAAGCCGGACCCCGCCAAACCTTACCGAGAATCCGAATATTTCACATCTAATAGCGCTACCGAATCCAATCTAGATGAGATGTGAAAGTATCCTTATGGGAGCAACCTCACATAGCTTGGCCTCCTCTCGCGCTTTGGTTTTAGTCATTTCTGACAAAGGATAACAATGCTCAACGGAGCAATAAATCGTCTTAGAATAACGATAATAAAGAAGCTGAAATAACCGATAGTTGGGGAAACAACTATCGAGGATGCAAAACGGTCGTATATGGAAATTAAGTCTTGTATAATTATCACCACTCATCGAATTCAAACTTGTATTATTTCTTGGTTAACAATAATACCGGACAAGTCAAGGTAGTGTTACCTCAAAGTCATGTCTCATAATTATTTTTATCTTTCGAAATAACTACTTCTCCGATGTTTAATGCTAATTATACAAATAAATCGTTTTCATATAAGTGAATCGCTTTACGGAAATTAATTCATTTCCATAAATAATTCAAGCTTTTCTTTTAAAAACCTGAATTTGTACTTGGTTTCGCATTACAAGTATTAGCTTTAAAACACTTTGTTAAAAGAGTTTGATGATTTTGAAACATCATTATAAATAGGATTTATCCGCTTAAAACATCCTTATTATACTTATTGATCAACTTTAAAACTCCATTAATTAAGTTGATAAATTCACTTTGATGCCCTTTAATTAAAAAGGGTAAATTACCTTTTTAAAACATCATTAATTCAATTAATAATATAATTGATTAATTTTAAATTAAATATCATTATTTAAAAGTGATTAATTAATTTAATTTTATTTAAGAAAATATTTATATAAGGTTAAACAAATTTATTAACCTTTAAAAAGTAATTAATTAAAAAGGGTTAATTAATTTTAAAATATATTTAATTAATTAATCTTAATCCACCATTTTCCAAAGATTATAGTCTTAAACATCATTAAATAAAATGATTAATTAAAATTAAAAAATAATTAACTAAGTAATTAGTTAGATTTAAAACACATCATTAACAAGTTAATTGGTTAGCTTTAGTTCTTATTAATTAAATAATAAACTAAATAATTAATTAAATTAAATAATTAATATTAAAATAATTAATTATTTTTGGAAACATCATTAATCAAAACTTGTTTAACTCGTAAAGTAATTCCAAGCACGATAATGAAACCAAAGGGTTTCGATAAAAGGTGATTTTCCGAAAGTGCTGATACATCGACTATTGCTATATGGGCGGTTCGGAATTCGAGCATATGACATTTGCAACACAACCACACATCACATAACTAAGGTATGAGCATAAATACATGATGATTTACAATAACATAACATATATCAAATATTTAATAACGATGGCATAAGTTTGTCTACTAGATTTACATAGAACCAAAGGTTCGCTTACTAACTTTCAAATGCGACTATTTTTCAAGCAACAAACCAAAAATCGACCAAACATCATTACAACCATATGATAAACATTCGATAGCTACAGGTATAGGCATGTATAAACTTGGTGGTTCAAAGATGGAAGCTTTACTCACCGTAACGCTTACTAATTTGAATGGAAATCACACCAACTCTCCGAAAATCACTAGGATTAAGCTTTAACTTGGTTTGGTGGACCTCTAATGGGCTTTTGGGCTTGGCCTAGAGCATGTAGGGCTTGGTATGGTGAGTATGTGAGGTGTAGGGTCTTGTTTTTTGAGAATAAAGTGTGAGTATGTTTATGTACTTAACTACATGCATACATGTATATATACATGCCCTAACTTTATTCATACGAGTGTGTATATGACACACCAATGTGTACAATGTTTTCCGACAACTTTTCAACACCGAAAGTCGAAAATTCGAAAAAGGTTTCTGGTCACATTTTCTATTTTTCTTTGAACTATTTATTTTTGTAAACAAAATTTAAAAATGATTTTAATATCATTAACTAATATTTAAATTATGTTTATTTGATTATTAAAATCCATTATTGAAATATTTGAAAATTATTTAAATATTTGAAAATTATTTAAATATTCAAATACAAAACGATTAATTTACGGGTCGTTACATTTTCCATTACACTCTTAATACTATGCACATTTTCTACCATTGCTTTGGCAAATACCAAGAAATCATCTGCATATAATAGTGGACTAATCACCGGATTATTTTTATATGTAGGATTTAAATTTCCCTCCAAATGCTCTATTTTAAAAAGTATTGACAAGTACTCCATAGTAAGAGCACAAATAAGGAGAAAGTGGATCTCCTTGCCTTAATCGTCTCTTATTAGTTATGAATCCAAACGGAGAACCGTTGATTAAAATAAAAAAAAGTTGGCATTTTAATACATTTGTGAATTATGTTTACTAACTTAAATGGAAACCCCGTTTCTTTTAAAATATGACAAACAAACTCTCTATTAACTTTATCGTATTCCTTCTGTAGATCGACTTTAAGATATACGTTATTTGAACCCTTTATATAAAAGTTTTGACCATCTCATAGGTCAGCAGAGAGTTTTCATATATGTTTCTACCTGGAATAAACGTATTTTGATTGTGTGACACTATTTCATTTTTATATCCCTTAATTCAATTGCAAATAATTTTAGCAATAATTTTATAAATGATATTGCAACATGAAATGAGCCTGTAATCAATGTGGGTTTTCTTTTTTTGGCACCATAGTAATAAAAGTACGGTTAATTTCATTAATGAATTGCCTCAAAGAAAAAACACTTTAATAGCAGCATTAACATCCTTTTTAACTAGTGAAAATTAGGCCCACGTCCTTGTAATTAAACTTAGTCCGCGTAAACTCCTCCCGTTTGAAAACTTATATTTCTGATCCCTATTTTTATTTCTGGCTAAATTTATTCCATAAATACCCCTGTTTACATGTCGCGCTAATTTTAATGGTGGTTTTAATTTCGATTGCAAGTTTTTAATTCTGATTCAGTTCGATCATTGTTTTAAGATATTATTTCGGATTCATGGCTTTATCTTCTTCCAGGTAAAATATTGTTTGGATTTGTAATCGATTTTGCGATATTCGTTTATAATTGTGTTGTTTCTGTTTTGTTAGGTTTTTTTGTTTACAGTAAATGAAAATTACAAGTATTCTATTGTTTATTTTATCTAAAAAATTAATGCGTGTGTATAGGGTACTGTTCGATGATATATTTTTTTAGCTTTGATTAAGTTTAGATTTGTCTGGAATTAGTGTAGGTATTTTACAGACTTATCCGTAAATAATTTGAATATGTATGGTGAAACTGGTACAAATTACTAATAGTAGCTGATTTATCTGCAATTTTTTACAATTATTGCATACATATCAGCAAGTAATGTTCGTATTTCACTGTATTTGATTAAGCTCGGACTTCTGCTTATTTATCTGCTTTTTTTTAGAAATATTGCTTACATATCAGCAAATGATATTGCTTACATATTAGAATATTATTTTATGTGCTAATTTGTCTGCAATTTTTTATAATTATTGCTTACATATCAGCATATAATATATACATCCTGTGTTATTTATTTATTTTTTTATAATTGTAATTATGTTTTTTTAAATTAAAGTGTTCCTGGTGATGCTGGAGTGCTTGTGCTGTTGAAGTTTGGATATGATAGCTTTTCATTACGTCTTCAATTTGATAGTTCGGTTGTTATGTTGAGAAGTGCTATTTGTGGTAAATGGACAGAATTGAGTTCATTGTCATTTGAATTATACTACGTTAGAGATGGATTGAGAAGGAATATTGAAACTAATTTTGATCTTCAATCTATTTTGTTGTTGGCTGCTCATAACCGTGAGGATTACTTTGTTATTTTTGTTAATGTTGTTCCTGCTAGTTTTTCAGCTACCAATATTAGATCAGATGCTGTTTCTTGTAGCAGTGATTCCTCATTTGTTAGTACCGGTGATTCTAATATTCAATTCAGGCAGTTATTGAGAAATGATTCCAATCAATCTGTTTTTACGGGTGTTGGTCAACAATTTCCAGGGGGTGTTACTGAATTTAGGCTCAATTTGATGATATATAGTATTAAGACTGGGTATAAGCTTGATTTGGTTAAGAATGATAAGGAAAGAGTTACGGCTGTTTGTTCTCGAACAAAATGTACTTTCAGAATTCATGCTTCTGTTAAGTTTAATCTTCCTGGCTATTTTGTTATAAAGAGATTTCATCCTGAACATACTTGTGGTGCTGGAATTCATGATATTAATGATCCTCCTGTTTCAAGTAAATTGATTAAGTTGTTGGTTTATGATCATATTCAAGCTAATCCGTTAATGAAGACAAAGGACATTATTAACCTATTTCAAACTGAGTATAATATCATTTTGAAGTATTATTTTGCTTATAGTGGGAAGAGATTGGCTTTAGAAGATTTACATGGAAGTGATATGATGTCTTATCACCATTTGAAGTCTTTTTGTGATGCTGTAATCGAAAGTAATCCTGGTAGTAAAGTAGTTTTGGAGTGTAATCATGATACTCGTCAATTTGAGAGGGTTTTCATTGGTTTTGAAGCTTGTGCACATGGTTTTCAATTTTGTCGGCCTTTAATATTTGTTGATGCTACTTTTATGAAGGGTAGAGCTCAAGGTTGTTTGATGGCTGCTACTGGTAAAAATGGCAATGAAGGTATGTTGTAGATTAATTTATAATTGCATTAATATCTGCAATAATTATTATATGTTGCTGCAACATCAATATTTATTAAGAAGAAAAAAATATTTTACTTACAGAAATCATTGCGGAAATCGAAGCAATTTTACATAAAAAAATTGGTGAAAAGTATGCAATCTTTTTGAATTAGTGAAAAATTGTTGTGCAGTAATATTTGGTAATAGTTGCAGTTTTGTCTGCACCTTTTCAATATAAGTGAATAGTATTAAGAAATTTGTTCAGTTATTTATATATTTATTATTTTATCAGGTTTTTTTCCTATAGCAGTTGCAATTGTGTCCGGTGAAGATGAAAATAATTGGATTTGGTATTGTGAACAGCTTAAAGATTTTTTGAAAGATGATAGTAGAAAGTTTGTTTTCATTTCTGACCGTCATTCTGGTATTCTTGTTGCTATTCCCAAAGTGTTTATAGATTCAGTTCATGGTTCCTGTTTTTATCATTTAAACAATAATTTAAAGGTAGCTTTAAAGTCTGAATTTTCCAAATAAAAAAAGAAATGGTTGATAGCTTTGTTTGGACGTGTTGCATATGCTTCTAATTTGGATGATTTCAATTTTGCATTGAAGAATTTTAAAGATGCTGGTGGTTCTACTGTGGCAAACTTTTTGAATGGAATTCCCTTTGAGAAGTTTACTAATGTTTTTTTCCCTGCTTGTCGTTATGGTGAAATGTCATCAAATTGTTCAGAGAGTTTCAATAAATGGATTTTGGACGAAAGACATTTACCAATCACTTCATGCTTGGATAGTATTAGAGTTAAGTTGATGAAGTTAATTTCTGATCGTCGAGAACTTGCTAATAGTTGGAATAGTGTTGTTTGTCCGGTGAATGAAAATCGGTTGAAAAGTCTTCATTTGGAAGGAGCTTCATGTTTTGTTATAAAATCAAGTGATCATGTGTTTGAAGTTCATTCTCTTGTTCATCAATCTGTTGATTTAAATAATTGGACTTGTTCTTGTAATTTGTGGCAAATTTATGGTTTTCCTTGTGCTCGTGCTGTTAGATGTATTTTGAGTTGTGGAAAGTTAAATGTTTATGATTACATTGATGATTATTTCAAAGTTGTTTATTTTCGATCGGCATATTCTCATCCAATCAATCCTATTATAAACTTTGTGAAAGAAGATGTTTTGATTGAAGATATGGTTGTAGCACCTCCTAAAGGTAGAAGAATGCCTGGTCGACCATCAGCATTTAAGAGGATAAAATCTGCTGGTGAAATTTCAAAGACTATTAGATGCAGTATATGCAAGAAGTTGGATCATAATAAAAGGACTTGTTCAGTGAAACACATGTAGTCTTTTCTTTTATTTAGGAAAGCTAAAATGTATGGAGTTGAGTTTATGTTTTTCTTATTCATTTTAATTGTATTTTCTCTGTCCTTAGGTTGGATGTTTAATGTCTGTAATGTATTAATCATGGTATGCTTTCGATTAATCATTGTTGCAGTATTTTCTGCAATTATTACTATTAATTGCACATATTTCTGCAGTTTTTTTGAATATTTGTTTACTTTTTATACCCCTTTTGTGAATACTGCTTTTTATATGAAGATGATATTTGTATAATTGTTTGGCACAAAATAAATAAGATGTATCCATAAGTATGTGCAATTTTTGTTAATAAATATGGAGGTATCAGCAATTATCTATTTCTTATGCTGACATTTCTGAAATTATCTGGTTCAAGAAATTCGAATATCTAAAAATTTGTGGAGATATCTGTAGATATATGGTTTTATTACTGACATTTCTGCAACTATTTGGTGAAGAATTTCCAATAGCTAAATATTTTTGGAGATATCTGCAGATATGTGCTTCTTTTGCTGACATTTGTGAAATTATTATGAGTAAGAATTTGGACAAAATAAATATTTATTGAGATATCTGCAGATATATGCTTTTATTGCTGACATTTCTGCAATTCTTAAGAGCAAGTATTTAATTACCTATAAATTTGTCGAGATAACTGTAGATATGTGCTTTTATTGCTGAATACAATTGTAAGAATTTTTTTGGTAATAAAATCTAATATTGTGTTAACACAGTAATATTGTCTTTCAACTACATAAGTTTAGCAAAATATGTACATACATTTCAATATTCTTACAAAAAACATTACAGTTTGATACATCCCTCAAATATTTTGGTTTGCTTCAGAAAGTAAAAACTTTTGTGTCAAGCTTTCTTCTAAGCTCCAACTGTAAGGTTTGCAAGAAAGAATTTGATGTGCTAGTTCAGCTCTTTGTAAATCCATAGCTTCATATGAGAATTCAGAGTCTTCATTGTTGATTTCTTTGTCTTCACTTCTTTGTTTCATAATGTTCATTACAAACACGCCACAGTCAACTCTGCAATGATTGACAAATATTACATAATTATTAGAAGAAATTTTCTATGATATGGAAATATTTGTACATTTTTTTTGTTGTGTACTTACGTATTAGAACGTTGTTGTGGGCTGTTAGCAAAAGTGATTTGCTTTGATGGTTCATGCTCTGCTTTTTCCAATTTCTTTAGTAAGGCAGTGATATAAACTCTCTGTAAAAAAAACAAAGATTTTGTTAAACAGTTTACTTTTCTTTGATTTATTCATTTTTTAATTTACATACCAGCTTTCTTGCTGCCTTCTGATGTTCTCCTTCGTGCCGTGGTTTTATGGAATCGTAGTGAATCCATATTCTATATTGTTTAATAAACTCCAACAGTGTAAAATGTGATTTTTGGTGGATAGGGAAGAACATTTTATTGCAGTTTGCAAAATTTTGAGCTACTACATTATAGATTAGGGCTTGTGTTACATTCTTTGAATTGCTCAGTAGAAATGTCTGTAGGAGAATATATTAGACAATTGAATTTATGAACATTTAAAAAAATTCTTCAGTAGAAGATTATAAAACTTACAGTAGCGTAAACTTTGAAGTACAAGTTTTCTGGATGAACTTTACGCAATTCATGTGAATACCAGTCAATGATCTACAAATATTATTATAAGGAAATAGTGATAGTATATTTGTTGACAGAAGACTATAATATGATTAGCAGAAAAAACAATAAGTTCTTGAAATTTTGCATAAAAAACAACAGGTTTGATTAAATGTTGCTGAAAAATCTGCAGATAAATGTAATGGTTTTGAATAAATGGAATTTTACTGACAAAACAATAAGTTTAAAGAAATATTGCTGATAAATATGCAGATAAATGGAGTTATTGCGGATAAATGAGTTTTTGCAGATAAAACAGCAAGTCCAATTAAATGTTGCTGATAAATTTGCAAATAAATGGACTTTTGAGTAAAGTTCTACCTGGCCATCAAGAAATCTTCCTATAATTAGTTCACCAAGTGATGTTCCAGTTACAATTATGTCATCGTCTCCATTTAAGTATGCACTTTTGCTGTGATATAATGATCAATATTAGTAAATGTTTGCATTTTTCAAATATTTGCTGATATGTCACCAGGAAATTTAAATAATTACTTTTAGTTAAGCAATTATTGGTATACTTGGCTACTAAAAGAATTATACAGTTTTACCTGAGGTCGGAGTTATTAAAGAAGTCCTCAAGCAGCTTGATTTTTTCTTCAGATAGACTTCGTACATTTGACCTCCTTCTGACATTTATTTTTGTACTGGTAGATAATTCTTTTGATCTAGGTTCAGATTCATACTCTTCAACTATTATTGGTAGGATTTCTACTTGCTGTTTTTCCTTTTTTGCTTTCTTTTCAGTTTGGAAATTCACTTCTTCAGCTAATTTATACCTTTTTTGGCTTTTCAATTTCCAATGTTTTTTCTTTGATTTCTTCAGTTTTTGTTTCTGCTGAAGTAGATATTTCTTCGGCTTTTTTGCCTTGTAACTGTGGATAATTTTGAATGCTTTCACCTGAAATTAGTTTGAATGTTGCTTAATATTTTATTATTGGTTTTTGGAATACAATTATTGGTTGTTGGTTAATATAATTTTTGTGAATAATTGTGAAAAAGTGAAAAATATGCTTGCACTTTACAACAGTTGTTGCATTAATATCTGCAATTATTCTTCATATTTTTAATATATAATAGGAAGAATATTTGCGGATATATCAACAAATATGTTAAATTTTTACAGTCTGGTTGAAAAACTATAATTATTCAAAGTATTACCAAATGAAGGATCTTGTTCAATTGCTTTGTCTTCCTCAACTATTTTTGTTTCTTCACCATCTTCTGGATCTTTCTGTTTTGCTTCAAAATTTATTTTTTCCCCATTATCAACATCTTTTTCTTTTTGTTCTTCTTTTTCTTCATCTTTATCTTCCTTCATTAGCTGAGATTCATCTTCAACAGTTTTGTTTTCAGTTTGAATATCAGTTAAAGTTTCATTTTCTTCTGTCCTTTGAGCTGAAATATATGTTTTGCAATTTAACTCTTTAGTATTTTTGACATAGTTATAGATTTTATGTGTTATGTTACAATGTATTATGTAAAAAATGAAGATTGTGCTGCACTTTTTAATAATTATTGCAATGATATCTGCATTTATTATTTAAAAATGTTTTTGTCATTTCGTAAGAATATTTGCAGATATATCATCAAATATTTTAAATTTTTACATTCTTGTTGGAAAACAATATATTATTGAAAGTATTACCAGATGACGTATTCTCTTCGGTTTCATTATCTTCACTTTCTTTGTTTTCTTCACTTTCATTTTCATCTGAGGAGTTTAGTTTGCTACCAGATCTCTCTATTAGTTGTAGCTCTACATTCTCAGATTCTGTGGATGATGATGTTTCCACATATTGTCTCAATTGCTTTTTTAGCAGCGTATTTTCAGCTTGAAGTTTCATGTTGTCCAATTCAAGTTTTCTTATTATTTCTTTATATTTTTCTTCTCTTTGCTTGTATAATGCTTCATATTCTTCATCTTTTTCAACTGCATCTTTCAACAATTTTAGTTCCTCTCCTTGAAAATCCTGGAATAAATAATTGAATCAAAATTGAAGCTTAAGAATATTTGTATGTAATTATGTAAGAACTGTGAATAATTAGAAAAATGAATATAATTTTAATTATGATTGGTATGTATGTCCATAAATATTTTTAATAATGGTAGAAAAATCTGCAAGTATTATACAAAATTGTAGATATATCTTTAATTATTGTAAATAATTGTACAACTATGTTCAGTTTTGCTATTTTAAGTGCAGATAAATATGCAATTGTTTATAAAATTTGTAGATAAGTCATCATCTGTAGTGAATAATTGCAGCCAAAAAAAGCTCAACTACTGCTAATAAATGCAAATATATCTGCAACCATTGTTAACTGTTGCAGATAAGTTTGCAAAAAATTAGAGTACTGGCTATTTTTTTACTAAAGCTTAACAATTCTACAAATTAAATTGCAGTTATACTTAGTGAGTTATATTCTATGGTCAATAACATTATTGGCTTGAGTTTTGATATATCCCATTTGCCAGCCAAGGGATACGAGTTGTTGTATTGCAATTTATCAGATTTCAAAATTTGTGTTTTCTCACAGATCCACCACTGCAAAAAAGACAATTAGTATTAGAATAAATTATTAATTAATAGGATATTTATCTAATTAATCAAAAATTTAATACCAGTAATAATGTAACGCGTGCATTTATTTTCCTTGGGGAGTCAATATATTTTTCAATTTGATTTATCAAATGTTTGTGAATCGTTTTTGGCCATGATATCTGCTGCATTTTATCTTCACAAACACAATATGGAATCATATTCCATGATACAGTTGAGTTTGGATTTGATATTAAGAATGTTGCAACCAAATGCAGTTGCAAAAGCTTTGCCGTATCTGCTTTTTCTTCTTTTGATTTTCCTTTTATTGTTGCAAACAATTCCCTTTCTATGTTTTTTTGTTGACACTTGTTTCTCCTGCAAAGTGTTTGCTGATGAATGATGTAAACTGAGCATTGCTTTTGCCCTCTTTTTTCATATGGCCAGAAGTTTTGATTTGCTGACCCTCTGTAGGAATTGATAACAATTGGCTTATATCATCCTCTGTGAATGTTAGTAACATATCTCCAAACTGGAAGCAGGTCAAATTCTTTCTGTATGCTTTGATGATTATGTCTATTGTTGTTGAGTTTTTTGTGTTTTCCTTTGTAGGTATAATTCCAACATAGATCGTATGAATGAACTTGTAGAAAGGTAAATTCTGGAGATATTTTGTATGTGATACTGTCAGCAATTCTTCATTCTTAATCCTGCCAAGAACATCGATGAAAGGCCTTAAATTATTTCTGTAGTTATCTTCTCTTGATGTAATTTTCTCTTCACTGTTTGTTTTTCTTTTTTTCTGTAGAGTATTTGATCCTGATTGTTGTTCAACAGGAACAATTGAATTTTCCAACATTACTTTTTTCCCTTCTTTTATTTCTTCTTTTGTGTTCTTCTGTAAAAGTAAATTAAAAATTATGAAATAAATATGCACAATCTAATCGTAACAGCCCTAGATTTTTGTATATATTTTAAATTTGACTTTCTTCTATTTAAATTATTTTTAAAATGGTTTATTTCAAATATTTCATTTTTTATATAAATGTTGATTATTAAGTGATTTATAGTTCAAACTAGTATAATTTGAACATTTTACTGTAAAGTGAATTTCTGGTCAAACTGTTCAAACTTTGACTTTTAATCTTCAAATTTAAATTATTTAAATTCTTAAATTTTATCTTTTATTGTGAAAATAGATTTAATAACATGAATACTACTTTTCGTTTCGTTGAAAACGGAGTTAAATTGTGAAAGTTATGTGTATTTCAATATTGAATGCAATTTGTTTTATTTAGCAATTTTGTTTATTTTAAATTTTATAAATTATATTTTCTTTGTCATATTTTATTTTAATATGTGTTAATATGTTATTTTATGTATATTTTTTTCTTTTAATATTTTTAATGTGATAATAAAAAATTTCCAAAATTTATTGCATTTATTTTCTATTTTTAAAGGCTAGTTTCCATTTTTCTGCTATTTTCTTCACTAAATTTTATTTAATTAAAATTTATTTATTTATTTTGTGAATTCATTTTTATTTTATGTTCTTATCTTCATTTATAAATATTTTTCATCTACATATAAATTTTTCAAAGTTTGTTCCATTTAATTTCAAATTTTCTAGACTAGTTTTCATTTTTGTGCTATTTTCTTATTTTAATCATATCTAATTAATATTAATTATTAATATTTTGTTTATCTGCTATATTTTCGAAATTTTAACTGAAATTATAAGTATTTTCACTTATTTAAATGTATATAAATATATATGAGAAATTTGAAAAGGTTTATGACTTTTAGTTTTCCTATGGCCTTTTATCTTCTAACCTTTTCATATTTGTAACTTAACTTTTCATAAATTTGCCATTACTTCTCAATACTTTCAGCCGCATACTTTTTTTAGCATTCACGTACATTCCTTTTTCTCATCTTCTGAAGAAAAATTTCGGCCAAAGCCTTGAGAAAAATTTGGGTAAATTTTTTTTCTTTCTTTTCTTTGTTTACTTTTATTCTTCTTTGATTTAGATTTGCACTTGTTCTCTTCTCTCATAGGTTCGGCCACCTCCACCACCTGCTCTGCCGCCTCCACCACCATTTGAGAATGCCACCATCCCCACCTCCTCTCTGGTCAAAACCCCAAGCCGTGCCATTGTTGATGATCCTCCACAAAAAAAAATTCCAACCTAAACTCCATCAATACATGCATAGCCGACCTCTACCATGTTTGCACCACCACCCATGGCCGCCACTAACACCACCTCCACCTCCTCCAGCACCACCTGGACTCTCGGCCACACCATCCCCTTGGGCCCCACAGTACAGGCCGTGACCATACTAGCCTTGGTCGAGCCTTGTTTTTGACTTGAATCCATGTTATATTGCCTTGTAGTGTTAGCTTCATGCCTACTTATGTTAGCACCATTTTCCCTGGGCTAGGCCGACCCATATGATTCCACTACCAGACCCAAACACAAGCTTTAGTCATGTATTTTAATCCATATCCGAGCCTAGGATAGTTGAAGAAAGGTGCAAATACTTTGGAGATGTTTTGTACATTCAATTCTCACATTGTTTATCGTATTTGAATTTGAAAACTTATGTATATTATATTGTTTTGTTTGACTTGTATTCAAGGGAATTGATACCTTGGCTCTTCCACTCATCTTTGTGTCGTGTTATTGTGCTTGTGTGGATCTCATTTGTGTATTAGTCGTTGTATCTCCATCTCAAACCAGTGAGTTATTCTCACCAGACAATATGTACATATATAACTAGTGAATTGACCCCTTTTGAATCTGTAAAATGCATTATCATGTTACACCTGCAATGTTATGATTTTATAATGTTCACCCATGCTTAAAAACCTATTATATTATATGTTACTATTATATTATGCTGTTCTATTATTTTTATCAGTTTATCACACTACAAGTTCCCTTTGGATTAGAATCACTAGGGGTTGAAATGATAAATACCCGAACGGACTTTAG
The DNA here is from genome assembly GCA_030737815.1 of Allium fistulosum. NCBI lineage: Eukaryota > Viridiplantae > Streptophyta > Magnoliopsida > Asparagales > Amaryllidaceae > Allium > Allium fistulosum. Next base: position 978,734,025 of record CM060902.1, read on the forward strand.
AATAGGAGAAAATCGTTATGGGATGAAATGATAGGCCTGAATGAATTATTTTCATTTACTTGGAATTGCAGGTTTGAAATGATCAAACCCGAGTATCTTTGTAAATTACGGGTTGAAATGATAAATTACCCGTATCACTTTACCTAGGTTAGAAAATGAAATACAGACCCGTTGTTAAAATATGTTTTTCTAAAAAATTTAAAATATTTTAGAAATGTAAATATTATAATATTTTGATTTAAATTTGATTTAAAAATGATTTTTGTAAAGCATTATTGATTTTCTAAAAATTTATAAGTGAAATAAATTAATGGTAAAGTTAGAAAATCTGAAATGTAAGTTATTTTGGGAAATTTTAATTTGGTGATAATTGGAATTTAAATTAAATATGAAATATGATAAATTCATGATAATTTGGATTAAATTGAATTTAAATGATTTTATAATATATTAATTATTTTTGAATAAAGTTAAAATGTGAAATGAATGAATATTTAAGTTGAAATTTTGAAATATAACTAAAATTGGAAATTTATGAATTTGGCTTAAAAGTGAATTTTAAGTTAAGTAAATAAAAATGAAATTAAGTTAAATTTGAAAATTTAAACTTAAGTGCTAAGTTAAATTTAATTTAATGAATTTAAAATTTAATGTTGGAATTTAATAAGTGAATTATTATTAAATTTTGATTTTTGAATGGAAATTTAACTTTATAAAATCATGAATATAAGGGTATTTAAATGATGACTATAAAAGTGAAATTATATGATTTTATAAGTTAAAAAAAAATGATTTAAATAAAAATATAATTGTTTGTGAAATTATACTGAATATTGAAGTTAATTAACTGCATTTCTGAAATGCTATTAATTCTAATGTAAATGATAATACAGCATTTGTAAATGCTGTAGTTGATAATAATGAACCAAATGGCTAAATTTAGTTAAAGGCTATTATAGCATTTTTGTAAATGTTATAATTGATGAATTTAACTAAGTTTATTTGAACTAATGTAACCCTATTACAGCATTTTTAGATGCTGTCTTTTGTTAAATTGAACTGTTTTGAATGTGACTTTCCGTAGCATTTTCTAAATGCTACGAAAGGTGAATTTTCACTGTTTTGATAAAATTAAGTGAATGAATGAACTTTGAAAAGTTAAACTTTTGGAAATTTCTTAATTTAATTATTAAATATAATAACTTCATTTTATGATTTAAAATGAAGTAATTTGTTTTGAAATATAAACTATTTTGAAATGTGTGTTGAAGTGGTATTTTAAATAAATGAATGTGGTTTGGAAGATACGATATTTCGATATTTTGAAATGGATTTTTGAATGATATTGAATTTTGAAATGATATTTAATTTCGAAGTATAAAATACCATTTTGAAATTTTAACCACGGGATGTATTTAATTTATAGTTTAACTGATTCTTAAAGGATGGGCGATCCCAAGCATCCTTTGAGTTATTGTGCATTTCTACTACAGTTCACTTGACTTGGTTTACAGTATATAAGTATATATTATCCTAACTCGAGTGTTTTGTGTTTTACTTTACGCTCGGGTCAGCCTGAGTATTTACAGCTTAGCTTTGGATTTCTTTTCTGGAGCTAGGAATCGCTGGAGATTCTGCTTGTCTAGTTATCTGTTCCTTTCAGTTCAGTTGTTCTATTTCAGTTCTGGTATTCATAAACTTCTATTTATTTGAGATTTCTATTGTATATGTTTTCAAGCAGATATTATGTATTATGTTTTGAGAGTTTGTTATAGTAGCTTCATGAACTACTATGGTTTTTATATTCCGCTGCGAGTTATTCTGATATGTTCTGTGTCTGTGATTCTGTGTATTTGATTTCATTTGTTCCAAATTTATTTACAATCTGTTATTTTGAATTATTCAAGTCAGACATGTGTGGATTATTGTCGATTTGAATGGTCCAAAATAGTGGGTCGTTACACTAATAATATGATATGTGATGTTAAATACTTGCAGTTATAATGAATATGCAGAAAAAACAGAAATGTATGCAATTATATTAAATAATTGCAGTTTGTTCAGCAAATTTTAAGGTATATGCAAATTTTCATATATTTGGAATTGTTGCATATAATTTAGCAGTTTTAAAAAACAATTGCTTGTATTTCAGCAATTATTTCAATACCTGTGATATCAAAATTTTATTGTTTCTAATCATACATGTTTCCCGAATTTTCTTCACTTTTTGGAAATAGAATGGTAATCCAATGAAAGTATTGAAAAAATTGTTAGCTTATAAAAAAAATTCTTCAATATGTTGTACTTGCATATATGTTAGCAGTTTTAAAAATTATTTGCTTAATTTTCAGCAACAATTTGAATAACTATAAACTTTAAAATATGGCTTTTGTTATTATAAATATTTTCAGTTTTTTTTCAGTTTTTTCCAAATAAATTGTTATTTCAATGAAACTGTTCAAAAAGTAGCATATAAAAATGAGATTACTCTGTTTAATTGAATTATTGCTGAAAAGTAAGTAGTTAAATTGAATTGTTGCTACTATATTTGCAATATTGTTAGTAATGCTTATTTTTCTTCATACTTAAATGTTGCAAAGATATTCAACAGTGCTCAGTATAGTTGCATATATGTCGGCAATAATATGAATAGTTGACATTAAACTACTCTAAAAATTACAGATAACACTAAGTTTATTCTGTTTAACTGCTTTATTACTAAAAAGTAAGCAATTAAGGTTAATTATTTGCAGCCATATGTGATATTTGCAGCAATGTTTACTTAATTTCGTTTATACACAAATGTTGCGGAGAAATTCAAAAAAAATTCAACACGGTTGCATATTTGTCTGCAATAATTGTGACTAATTGACATTATTATGATATTAACTGTTAGATTTGTAATTATTATGAAAAATTGCAGGCAAATACAGACATTGAACGAATATATTGCTTAAAAATAAGCAAAAAACACACTAATAACATCTGCTTAAAATTTGAAGAGAGGAAACAGTTTTTTGAACAATATTTTTTACAAAAATTGCAGTAATTATAGAATGTTTTTTAGTTTATCGTCTGCATTCTCAATTATCTTTGTATTACCGTAAAAAAGCTCGATTACATGCATGGCTAACTCGAAAATCTCCAAAATCCTTGCAAAAACCCTAAGATCTATCGATTTAAAATAGTGGAATATAAATCGACTACTTATGAAATTGAGATATATCACCTTCGATCTTCCCATTTTGCCTCGTTTGATTTTGAAAACGTGAAATATTCGACTTGATTTTGGTTGTTCTATTTGTTCGATTTTATAGAATTTTCGAATTTTGTTGAAGAAAATGTGATTTCAATTGTATCAAAGGTTGAACGATAAAAAAAGCGTGGGTTTAGGGTTTTATGATGATTTTTTAGGGTAGTTTGGGAAAAGAAAAGGCTGTGTTTAAAAATAGGGATGAAATTTTTATGTTTTGTATCTAAGAGATGTTTGGTGAATTATGAAAGTTATTAAGGATGTATGGCAAAAGTTTCCTTTTAACTATGTCCCAATGCACTTTAAAAAAATTTGAGCCAAACGCATCGAGACCCGAGCTGCTATTCTCATCTATTTGAAAGGTCGCACCTTTAATTTCCTCTTCCGTAGCCTCTCCCTCTAGTTTGATTCTTTCTTGGGATGACAAGATCTTCTTACATGTGATTGTTGGGAAGTTTCTTTGACTGTTTACTGAATAATATAATTCAAAATAAAAGCTAATTGCATGGATTTGTATTGGCTGACATTTGAGAACAGAAAATTTTTGAACATCGGTCACCTTCTATCAATCACCTTATTTTATATTTTTGTTTCATTTCAATTGCCTTGTTGTGTATAATTCTCTCAACTCTTAGCAAGTTATTTTTACCGTTGTACTAAATTGTCATTTCCTGGCTCCGTTAACAATTTTATATACAATTCATTATTTGACCGTGTCAATTCCTCAACAATCTCTTGTATTCTTGTTCTTGCTTAGTTCCACTCTTTTAGATGTATTTTGGTGTTTTTAATTTTGCATAACAGTTTAAACAGAGGATTCCAGAGGAGTAATGTTCCAGGAACTAGTAACTACATCCCTGTATCCATTGAATTCCTTCCAAGCATTATTGTATCTAAACGATAACTTAACACTTTCATGATTTAAGCTGAATAAGTTAATCAATAGCAGATAGTGATCACTCGTCGAGTGATTTAATACTTTAGCATAAGAGAGGGAAATAATTTATTATGAAAAGTTAGATTATAAAACATCCTGTCAATTTTACTATGAGTAGCATAATCTTTTACCTCATATCCTAGTGAAATTATTTCCTACATATCGCATTTCCAGCAATCCCGTAGAAAAAACCATATTGAAAAAAAAATCCTCATCTACATTAGTCAATGAATTGCTAGGACCCAATCTATCAGAATTATATAAAACACAATTCAAATTGCCTGCAATAATCCAAGGGGTGTCAACTCATTTTCCCAATTTAGAAATGTGCTCCCAAACAGACTTTCGATCTCTTTGAATGTATAAACCATTGACTACAGTGAATAAATGATTAATACCACCATTATTACGAAATGGGCAAGAGATAAACTGATCCCCCAGATATTGAATGTTAGGCTTCCATTTGATTGGATTATGGATTAGTAGAATCCTTCCTTCAACCGCCCCTTTCATTTATTTATTTCAATTATTATTTTCTTTTACTAAATACTAGCCTCTTTTGGTTTTTTTGTACGTTTCATTTATTTACACGTGAGCCTTGTCCAGAAACGTTTCCTATTAATGAAATTAATTGAGGTAGCACATGTTTTGAAATTTTATAGCAAGGGTATTGCTTGCTTTGTAAACATATCTTTCAAAATTCAAACGTGTATTTTTCATTCTTTATTTAATACCTACCTCATTTCTTTCCTCATTTTTGTTTGTTTCTTCATTTTGGTTGTTCCTTCTTCTTTTTCCTGAAGCTGCATCTTCTCAAACTGTTGGTTAAGTTTGGAGGATATAGGTTGTTTAAGAAGAGATAATCGTTGGTTCCTTAGAGTCATTTCTCTTTTCTATCGTGACAACTTCTCTTCCCCCTTCTAGTTTCACACCTTAAATAGCGGAGATTCACGAAGAAGTCTTGCGCTATTTACCAGTGAGTGGTATTATTGGACTGATCCTTTGGTGGGAAATGTTCTTCATTTTAGATAATGAAAGATCTTTTGACTTATCAATAAGGTGAGTTTCATTTTATATGTATACATATATTTATTTTTATTTAACCTTTCTTCACCTCTTTACGCCATGTCCTACCTCCAATTCTTAAAAAAAAATGCGAGTCCGTTGTTTTCTCCATCTCATTTCATATTTCTATAGCCACTTCAATTCTTTTCATTTTGTTTTCCTATAGCCTTCTTCCATAACCTCATGTTTTTGTTTTTATTTTGGTAGCCTATATTTCCTAAAGCCTTCATTTTAGAAACGTGACATTCATTTTTGTTCCTCCACCTTCATTTCTTTATTATTAAATAACCTGTCACTTTATTTCTTCTTTTATGTTTTGTTTCTCCTGACACCTCATATTCAATTAGTTTAAATTATTCTTTGTTGAAGCTATAATCTCATCAGCAAATTGTTCATGTTTTTCTATTGTTTCTTTATTTTTTTTTGTCACCGCTTCATTTCCTATGTTTAGATCTCCATTTCAAATCTTTCTTCCCCTGAATCATTTTAATATGAACTTGCAAATTCAAAAGCTCTCATTTTTGCAAATTCAAAAGCCTTCTTTTATGAAACATGAGTTTCTTTTTTTTCTTTCATTTTTCCTACATGTCATGCCTACATCTTAGTTTGTTCTTCAATCTTTGCCTGAAGCCTTATCTTGAGAAAAATGTAAGTATTAAACTTTGTTTATTTATTTTTTAAAACGTGTACCAATTATTATTTTAATAATATTTCTTATAACATGAATATCTTTTGCATATAAACTTCGATTCACGTGCGATTTCTTCTATTGGAATTTTGGGCTTTTATTTGGATTTCAAACCGATTTGAAATCAAAGGTGAGTGTTTTAACCCACTCACAACTACTAAATTATCTTATGTTAGTTAAATTAAATTTATGATGTGTTTAGAAATTGATGGTTGATGTTTGGTATATTTAAATTATCATTCTAGTTAAATTTGACTTTTATTGCATTTAATCAGCGTTTAATTGAATATTTAATTTAATTGTCAATTTAATTCCTGTTATTGATTTTCAGTTATCTATTGATGTTTATTGATTGATTTGGATGTTTGATTGTTGATATTGGATGACTGGATGTTGTATTTTACATTGTTATAACACTGCAAGTTCCCTATGGGTTGAAATGATACATACTCAAACGATCTATAGATTAGGGAAAAATCGTTATGGGTTGAAATGATAGACTCGAGCGATTTTATGGATTTTTATTTAATTCGGGATTGCGGTTTGAAAAGATATATAACCGTAAAATTGTAAATTGCGGATTGAAATGATAAATATCCGTATCACTTGACCGTAGGGTAGAAAATTATATACGGACACCAGATTGGTTAAATTAAATGATTTTTGAATCTTTAAAATTTGAATTCAGTTAATTGGTATTTTGAAATAGAAATTGATTTATATAAACTGAATTCTTTTCGATAACCCGAGCGTTAACGCTAAAATTGGAATTGATTTAATGAATTGTTTAAAGGATTTAAATTGGAGTTTCAAGTTGAAGTGTCAAATATAAATGAAGTTCTCGGAATTGAGTTATTGAAAATGTTTGGATATAACTTTGAAATCTATTTTAAATTAATTTAAACTATTTTAATGAATTTAAACTATTTTAATTTAATTCAAATTTTAATTTATTTAATCTGGTATAATCTACCAATTTAATATATTTTAAATTTTTTTAATATATTTTAAATCTATTTAATATAATTTAAATCTATTTAATCTATTTTAAATCTATTTAAACCATTTTTAAATCTAATTTAATCTAATTTAAATCTATTTTAAATATTTTAACTATTTTAATCTATTTTAAACTATTTTAAATTAGTTAAACTATATTAGAGTATTTTAACTATTTTAAACTATTTTTCAACTATTAAAAACTATTTTAAACTATCTATACTATTTTCTAAATTTTTGGTTTTGTAAAGTGGAAGTTTTATATTTAAATCCTTGATTTTTACGTAGAATACGATTAAATGATGTTATAACATAAGTAGGGATTTAAATGACATATTCGAGGGATATGATGATTTTAAATGAGGATTTAATCTATTTTTGGAAATATGAATTCGAAAGTGATATGATTTCAAACGTGATATAATTTCGAAAGTAAATATGATTTCGAAAATGATATGGTTTTGAGAATATGATATTTTGATATAAATTATAAAGCAGTTTTGGAAATGTAAAAGAACCATGTGAAATAAGCATTTGGTTGTTAAAGAGACCGGGATCGGATATTGTCATACTCTCTGCCAATACCGAAAACCACTTTAACAACTGTGTACGTGGTGGAGATTCCAGAAATAAAGTAGGATGGTTTGGCGAACGATTCTGTATGAGGTATTTACGTGACCTTGACTCCCGTGAGTCAGCTTAGATGTGACTAAAACAGGAGCCATGCCAGGCCAAGTGAGGTCATTCCTCCTATCGGACACATTTCTTCGATACCATATTATGACTTTGTGATGATTTGGTGGCCACCCCTTGATTTTGATTATGAGAGTGTGTTCCGAGGTGGGCGGTAGTAGCTGCTATGCATTACCACCAGTCCGGATCCGCAATTGGTATATCTACCCTGGCATTGCCTCGAGTGCTGTGTTCACATGCCATTGAGCGCCTTCTACGAGTTTGGTTTGTACCATACCTATGGAGTGCCCTCTGATAGCCTTCTACGAGTATGCTTGGGAAACGTTATGGGATTGTGTAATCTGAATATGGAACATGTGTTTTGAAATGTAATGAAAAATGTTGTTTTGAAATCTGTGATTTGTTTCATATTCAAATGCTTCTGATATTATAGATACCATTAACATTACCGTATTTGGTCACCGGAAGTTAAAACTATGAATGACTGCAGCATCTATAGCGCTTAGCTTCAGGCCTCCAGATAAGGGATGTTACAGTCGCGCACTTGGAAAAATTATTCTCTTAACGTTTTTAACAATCAAGAACTAATTCTAAAAGTGTTTACCAATATGGAAATCTAGCAAAAGTCCAGTTCTTTTAAATGTTAAAGTTCGATTTCGTTTATAGAACAATAGTTCCATAATCCATATCGCTTATATGGAAAGGATCTAGTCATGCATTTAACGCTAAATTTTGAGGCTTGGACCCGTTTCTATCTCGAAGGTTAAAAATGTCGTTAAGGTGATGCCTAGAGGTAACACTACCTCAACTTGCCCGACTTCATTTTCAACCAAGAGATAGGACTGGTCTGGAATCAGTGAGCAGTGCTAAATATATGAAATTTAATTTCTATATACGATCATTTTAATTATCCTCGATAGTTGGTTTATTAATTATCGGATTCATCTTTTTTCATGGTGTATCGTCGCCTTAAAAATGATTTGCTGCTCAATCGAGCTTTGTTATCCTTTGTCGGAAATGACTAAACCAAAAGCGTGAGAGGAAGCCAAGTTATATAGGGTTGCACCCATCAAAAGGGTATTTTCACATCTCATCTAGTTTGGATTCGGTTGTGCACTTAGATGTAGAAATATTTGTATTCTCGGTAAGGTCTGGCGTGGTCCAGCTTGGTATTGTCCGAGAAGTGTCACGGAGTATATGAGCTTCTCAGGAGTATTTTACTAGAGGTATACTCCAAGGGGATGCACCTTCCTTGTCATTTATTGGAAATTTTCCTTTCCTTATTTGATTCGAATCCCTGAATCTGTTTATCTTTAAATTGCCACGAGTAGAGCCAACTCCTAATCACGACATTTAAGTATTGATTTAGTCCATTCTATCAAGGTGGACTGTTAACTTATTCAGCCCATTCTATCAGGTTTGGATTGTTACCTTATTTAGTCAATTCTATCAAGTTGGACTAATTTCCTTGTTCTATCCATTCTGTCCAGTTTGGATTTTACTCGGTTTATTTCCATTCTTTCAATTCTAGTTTATATTAATTATGCCCATTGCTAATTGGGTTTGTTTCCTGATATTATTTCTGCTTTTACCTGTATGGATGTTATTCTTGTGAGGTAAAAACCCATTCCGTGTTAGCAGTGTGGTCTCACAGAACTTTTATATGTTCCACATTATTCGAGTTATCTCACGCTGGTATTTCCTGACTGATCCGGGCGTTAGTTATTTATAATGCTTGGGTCAGACCAAGTATTTTTCCAAGTTGTCCATGGCGTTATGGAGGTCTTGAATGGGAGCTGAAGATTCACCTATCGTAGTTTTATTTTCCTCTCTATTATATAGTATACCTATCGGAATTTGTAAGGTCAGGATTTTATAACTGTCCAGCTGATATGGTTTGTTTAACTCTTATATACTCTGTATGTTTGGAGCGACAGTTTCTTCTGTCCTTGTTATATTATACTAGTAGGTAGCCCGTGCCGATGGCACGGGAGCATAGGTTAATGAGTGTTATCATTTGTAGTTGTGAATACGTGGTTGGAATATATTTGGTAGATGTAATATTTCAAGTTACGACTATGTTTCTTACCTTGTTGTTTTGAAAGATAAATTTCACAGTTGAAAGTGAAGAAATTAGCGATACACACACAGTGTACCATAAGATAAGAATAAATGAATATTGAATGGAATATTATGGAAAAAGTTAAATTGAGATGTACAGTTTTTCCAAATAATTTTATTCTGAACAATATTGAATAAATGCTAAAATGCATTTTTGTAGTAGTAGTTGACTGTTTTAACTACGTTTGCAGTATGCATTGTCATTATATTTGACAAATAGAATATTTTAAGAGGAGCATAATAATCCATCCAGAGCAATTGAGTAGTACTAACAAACCTAACCTTAGTTGTCAAATATCCACATATAATGTTCTAACTTAGTACCATCACAGTAAAACATATATTGTTGCAAGTAATGAACAGTAACATAACATACCAAATTTTGTATCCAAAAGCTGTTCCTCTATTATATTAAAATGGGGCAAATAACAGTAAAGACAAATACAGTACAAAGGTTCCCCAAATCAATAAAGTTAAATAATAGTCGGGCATGACATTTAGCAAGTAGAAAAATGACATAAATAAATAGCCTCCAAGAATAAAAGGAAAACTTGATATAAAAAAATAGCAGAGAACACAACTCCTTAGTCTATTTCAGATGTGAGAGGGCCCTCAAGCATAAAAGATGATTACATTGCATATTGATAGTGTCCAGCTTCAAAGCCTAATCCATATTCCTGCATTTGAGCATGACAACCAAGCCATCCAAAAGAATCAGCACTCATAAAGAACTGCAATATATAATCATGTAGGAAGGGGTAAAAAAATAGTAAGATTCAAATGAACAATGTAGATAATTTAAGAAGAGTTAAATGAATGTAATAGTGGAAACCGTGGTAGTATCTAATATAATAACCACGATAGTGACAGAACATAAAGTGAGTAGGTTTCATCATTGTACTTTGTATATGATAATATTCAATACAACTGCAAAACTTAAATAAATATCTTCCTTGACAAATTTTGCATAAATATAGGAGGAAGATATAATTTTGTTTAACAGTGTAAAATATACAGAATAAGAGTGAACTATTGTATTTATTTTAACTCCTTTGCATGATAAGAATGCTAAAATAAATCAAATTATTAGCACTGGTGTGGCTACCAAACTATGGGTAGTTAGTTAGTTAATTGTATTTCAGATTCCTAGTTATGAATAAGCATGTCATGTAGTGAATGATCCTTGCTAAAATGAGAAACATGTGCTATCATTTTTAAAAGCCAAATTCAATGTGTTTTTCCTTGACAGAAAAAAGCATTGAACAAATGAAAAACATGTAAAAGTTTTGTAATAGTATGAATTAATGTTGGAAAATCACGGCAGCCATATTTCAGTAATCAACTACAAATCAAGAGCAGAAAGTACATAAGACTGTATAGCAAGGATATGGACTTTACATTAAGAGTAGCGTGTGGAGGCATAAGATAGAATAGGATTCAAAGAGTAAAAATAGAAGTTTTTTCAGAACAATCTCTAAAATTAAAACAATGTGCAGAAGAACTATCCAGGAAAGCTCTGGTAGATGGAAACAACATATCTAAAAATAGTTTGTTGGCTTTAACAAAAAAAGCCAATGTAAACAACATATCTAAAAGTTGTAGTATCCGGTGTCTAAACAACAGGAAGGGGAACTGACATCATAAAGTTTGGTGAATTCAAATGAAAATAAATGTATTATACAATGCTTCGTTTAAATGAGAAGTGCATACCACATTTAAAGATAATTTAAAAGTTTTTGTAGAGCATAGGACTCTAAAATAAGGTTAAAACTGAAAAATAAACCTTTGTTACAAATTTGATTTTCGTATAGTCGATGCTTAATTTGAACTGTTTGAAATTAAAAGAAGAGTAGAACAACCTATAAACAATAAAATTAAATATAAAACAGTACCGAATAGAAGTACATATAAACAAAATATTGGCTAAATATATTTTACATAAGCCACAAATCTATCCTGCAATGAGGATCTGAAAATAGTTCAATCTATGAATAAAGGTACAAATGTTGCCAGATTGGATACATTAAAAAGGGAATATCAAATACAAAAGGTATAGAGATTGCCAAATACTTAATAGGAAAAGGTGAAGCAATATCATCAGTATTCTTTCTATTCTTCCCACGCAATCAACATACTTATAGATTGCAGATGAGGTAGGAGTTGTATAGTTATAATAATCATGTTGAAAAATAGTTGTAGGCATTACCAATATCAAACAGAATTCTTCATTTGAATCCTCTCAGTCTTTTAATGCCACATACACCTCCAGATGTCCAACAATCGTTGATCAGTTTGAAAGCAGAATAGGGTTTCATCTTTGTTTATTTTATTTTTCTGTTTTGTACTCCCTGTTAGTTCAGAGCTTTCCACAAACACTTGGTCTGCCTACAATGTAAACAAATTTGTATTGCATAGGAAACAGAGGAAAAACCGAAATACAACTGAAGCATGTATTTTTAATTTTTAGCTGAACTAAAAATAGCATAAAGTTTGTAAACAATATTTATAATCTACTTATCTAGTTTCAAATACTTTCAGATATACAATGATAACAGAACAAAAATATATCAAGAGTTACATGATCAATATTAGTCTATATCAACCTAAATCTCTACATGCTTATCATTTCGTGGTTTGAGTGAAGCTTTTTTCTTGGTTCCTTGATTGATATGGACTATGGCAATTCTCTACATGATCAATATTAATTACCCAATTTATCGACAAAATTTTGAATTAGCGCTAAAAAAGAAAATACAAACTGTAAACAACTATGGGCATCTAACTAACTTACAGCAGACTTAGAGTAAAAGAATTTCTTGTTGTGGCTATATCGATTTTTTTCTTTAAATATTTACAAATTAAATGAGTTGAAGATGGAGGATATGAGTATTAGTTCTTACATTTAATATCAACAATTTGGCATGTTCACAAAAAAAATTCTAGTAATAGTTTCCCTGTACACGATGTCTACGCTACTATCAAAGTACTAATAATCCTTAAACAAATAATTAGTAACTCTAATTAGTGTAAGTCTAGGCAAGTTGTATTATGACAAAACATTTCATGTCATATCCCAAAAAAAATCAACAGTAGTAGAAAAGCATAAGTATTGAAATCAAATAGTATTAGTTTGTATTATGAGTTGAAGAAAGAGATTATGAATATCACAAATTTCAAAAGCCAGAATACTCCATTACTTCATGCTATAAGGAGGTTCCAGATCTTCTAAAAAGAGGCAGGAACGAAATGTTAAATAAGAATGTACAAAAAATGATATAAAATCGCAGACTTTTACTCAAAAAAAGTTATGAAATTAGAAATCTGAAAATACCTAGGGAGCAAAAGCGGTCGATAACGTATAGATTAGGGTAATAGATATGGATTTGAGGAGAATCAATCTGAGTTGGTTAAAGGAAGTGGGAGAACCAATTTAGGGTTTTGACATGAATTTGTGGTTGGAGAAAAGTGGATGAGAAGAGGTAACGTGAAGTGGAGATCAGAGTTGGAGGGGAAACAGATTAGATAGAAAGAATAATGTTAGTAGATAGATGAAAACTGAATGACGAAGAAAGGGTATGAGATTGAGAATGAAAACACGTACGTGATTTTTTTGAAAAGAAGATGGGTTAGTGGGGGTGATTTTGAAGGAGGATGTTAGGAGTAGAAACCAACGGACGGATTTGAATCTTTGACGGAGAACTTAACTGCGTTAGTACATAATAAAAAATGGGCTTACGTGGATGAAACATATCCATCTGATATCTTTGTCAAAATTAAATCAAAACCATCCTTTGTCTTTTCCGTTAAGTCCCAGCAATTTTATTATATAGATAACAAATCGAAACCATAGTTATATAGGCCAAGCAGAAAGTTATTACCATAATGCTTCTATTTAAATAATTTAAAACATGCTTTAACAATGGTCTAAATTAACAGCAAGATGACGCTAAATACTAAAAATGCTCCATGACTAATAACTCATCACAGCATCATACATTTACAATCAATAGGATGTCTTCTTCAAGGATCAAAACCTAGTATTCTAGTGCTGTTTAATTTTTGCTAATTTATACCAGCTTCTTGTGGAGCCTGTTAGGTGTCCATATAAAGCGCAAGTGATTCTAAACTCGTTTGCATTCATGTTGGGTTCAGGTCAATCATAACCTGCCTTAGCCAATGAATTTTTGATGCGCTACATGAAATGTGTGCTATAACAATGTGATGAATGCAAAACTACAGCAAAGAAGAGTAATAGAAGCATCTTCCTATCTCATTAAAACAGTTGGTGCCTCCTAGTGGCTCAACAATGGCTTGGCTTGGCCACCTTAATGGCTCTCCCATCTAGCTCCTATAACAATGAAAAATCAAATTAAGTTGCATTAAACAACACTACAATTTGAATGAGCCATTGTTGAAATCATGCACGTTAGACCATGCTAAAGCATTTGAAGCTTTTAAAATCAACAGTGGCTCATAACGTTTTAAAATGTTGCTCATAGCATATACCAACTAATACAAATATCATGAGTACTTCATCAGATATTAGGTATAAATTTAGAAGGCGAACCTTGCCATCCATGCCAGAGATGGTTGAACTTGCAGATTCATCTTCATTAAAGCTCACAAACCCAAACACCCTTGATCTCCCAGTTTCTCTATCAGTTATTACCCTAGCTAAAAATATTGATGCATTGTAAGAATGACAGAAGAATCTATTTTATTCAAACTGTATAGTCATTAAGTAGTAAAATCTGAGTACTGACCTTTGCTGACAATACCAAAGCCGCTAAAAGCTTCCTTGAGCGAGTCATCATTGGTGTTGTATGAAAGATATGATAACAAAATCCTTCAATTTCAGATACTATTACACACTTGAGACTATTAAGGATAATAGAAGAATCATTACTCCAACAAAAATTTTTGAGGGCATATAGCGAGCAGAATCAAGAAAATGTGATTGACCATGTGAAATGTTATATTTCAAACCATCATCTGGCTATATATCAAACCATAAGGGCCTTTATCATTTACGTTTCAGGCATATAGAAAGTTTCTGCCAGTTTTCAAAGGTTCGGGTCCCCAAATAAGACCAAGCCAATAGACGGATCCAAAATAATGAAAATATGAATGCAAACAACAGGAGAAACAACGAAATGGAACTTGATGAATCTATATCGACATACACTCTCATTCTAACAGAATTATGTAAAATTATGTTGATTACTAAAAATAAATTACCAAAAAATTACACTATTAAGCTAATATTGCAATGGCTCCTTTTGTTTATGCTACTTTAACAGAATGCAACAGTAATAAGACATACGCTCTCATTCTACAGAAAAGAAGAGAAAGTGATGAGGGATTTTACCTTATCTCATACAAAAGCAACAACAACAAAAATCTATAAGAAAACTACAGGTTGAGACTTGAGTATAGAAGTTGTGAACAGTAGTAGCTTTACCAATAAAGGGAAGCGAATGTAGCATCTGTTGTATATTTAAATAGAAAACAATTATTTGATTAGCAATATAACTTTTCATATATGTTATTTAATTTTTAGACATAAAGAAATAAAAATTGGTCCATGTCATTCAGCCTTTCTGGAAACACTATAGAAATTAGTTTATTGCGTGACTTTTTTTTAGAATGCACTGAGCAAATCAAAACATAGAAAGTATTAAAGACATGAAAATCTTAGAAGTTAGGAAAACTCACAACAACAAAAGTAAAAAAGGATAAGATAGTCCAAATTTATAGACATTTTTTATTGGCTCACGTCACTTGTACAGTAAGTACACTGTCATAATTTTTGATATATTTTGTGCTTATATTTCTTGGTTTGCATGAATGATATTTCTATATGCAGTAATCATAGTACACCACTTAACCTGCAAAAAACATCTATGACATTTTCTTTAACATGAATGCACACACCAAGCTTTAAGTGTATATTAGCTAAAATCAAGATTACAAAAAAAAAAAGGATTTCATCAATTTTTTGAGTGCTCAATCAAATGGTATTGACTACGGTGAGCACATGTAAAATTATGTTGATTACTAAAAATAAATTACCAAAAAATTACACTATTAAGCTAATATTACAATGGCTCCTTTTGTTTATGCTACTCTAACAGAATGCAACAGTAATAAGACATACGCTCTCATTCTACAGAAAAGAAGAGAAACTGATGAGGGATTTTACCTTATCCCATACAAAAGCAACAATAAAAAAATCTATAAGAAAACTACAGGTTGAGATGATTAGAAGAAGAAAAAAACATGCAAGACTTGAGTATAGAAGTTGTGAACAGTAGTAGCTTTACCAATAGAGGAAAGCGAATGTAGCATCTGTTGTATATTTAAATAGAAAACAATTATTTGATTAGCAATATAACTTTTCATATATGTTATTTAACTTTTGGACATAAAGAAATAAAAATTGGTCCATGTCATTCAGCCATTTCTGGAAACACTATAGAAATTAGTTTATTGTGTGACTTTTTTTTTAGAATGCACTGAGCAAATAAAAACATCTAAAAGTCCATTGAGTTGAACATAACGGATATAACCACTGAAATTATCAGTTTATATAAGAGGTACAATAGATACAGACAAATTCAAGTTAGTTTCGTGCCTAATCGATAATCGACTTAGCATATACTGCTCAAAATCCTAAGCGGTTCGTGCTTAATTGATAACTACCGCTGCATATAGTAACCAAAATCCTTAGCAATTCGTGCTTAATCGATAATCGTCGTTGCAGACAGTAATCAAAATTGTAGACAGTTATTGAAATCATCGATAATTACCTGAGTGTGACTGGATGATGCTTGAGCTTGAGATGATGGTGGATCTGGAATCGCACTGAACTAACCTGGTCGTGGGAGAAGGCGTTGGGGAAGATGATGGATTTTGAATTGGCTTGAATGTGGAATCAGATCTACGGCTTTAAACGGCGAGGGAGATATGAGAGTTGGGGCTTCTTAGGTTTTCTATTTTAGGGGAGAATGACGGAAAAAGAACTGGATGCGATGTGAATAAGATGCAATGCTAAGGTTAATTCAGGTATTTCAAAAAGACACGGTTGAAATCATATGGTTGGAATTTACATTATTAGTAGTAGAGATGTTATCGATTACGCTGTGAGATTCTATTTTTCTTTATTCTATGTTCATTTTTTACCCTAACAATCCACCTTTTGTCGATTGGATGTGTGGCATTGGAACATAGTGGTTGTGTTTGGTGTCGACTTTCGATGGTCAAAAAGGTGGGTTGTTACAAAGTGGTATCAGAGCACAAGGTTAAGCAAGAACCTTGGCTTTGATAGGGTTTGGTTCATTAGAGGTAGGGTAAGCGACACCCTAGAATGAGTTTGAGAGCACTATATAGACGAGAGCGTATTTGTTAATGTTATAAAAACATATTATGTTAATTGGTCTATTGAGTTTTTATGAATTCTGGTCGAGATGTGGGAAGCCACGGTCTTGATAGGGGTTTCTAAACACTTGACCAAGGCCAATGGACATGGTATTGAAATTTTTGAAAATTTTGGCAAATTAAATATTTTACCTAGGATTATATTTTATATATATAATGGAATAATTTTCGAAACTCTATATAGTTATGTAGTGTGTTGGTTTAAAGGTGAAAAAATTTATTTATTATCACTATTGTTTGTTCGGTTATGCTTAATTTAAATTAGAAGCATTTACTGTTGCTTGTTAGTTGTTAAAATTATGCTCGGTTTATTTAGGAGCATTTATCGCTTTAATTTAAAACGAATCCTTTGTGAATTAATTTTCACGATTTGACTATAAGGTGTTCGAAGAATATGTTAAGTTAAAATTTGCTTTTGGGTTAAGGATTGAACTTTAAAGTTGTAAATATAGTCTAAATGGTAAGATAAAACGTTTAGATAATAAACATTTGAGAAAATTTGATTATAATAAAGAAGAATTATTATAATATGAAATGATTTTATATAAAGGAAATTTTATATAAAATTAATTTGTAAAACTTGTTTTAAAAAGGATTTTTGAATCCAAATCCCAAAATTTTTGGAAAATAACTTCCAAAAGGTTTTTGAGAAATGAAATAATAGTATTTTTGAAATTAATTGAAAATGAACTTATTTTGGGAAGTAAAATTTAATGAAATGCATTTTCTTTGGGATAATTAGGAGGAAATCGTTTCGATTAGCTTTGTGGTAATCTGAATAATCTTCTAAGTGACGATCAGATGTTTGCTTAGGCGAACGTTGGGGAGTACTTAGTAAATTATTCTCTTTATCATTGTGCGATCGAAATGAGTGCGAATCCGACAAACCCAAAGTGAGTTTTAATAAATAAATTATTTGAAGTTATTATATATAAAAACATATGTAGTATGCTTTCAAAGATAGGTTTTGAAATTAGAACCGGGTATTCAATTCTTAAGTTCCCTAAAAGGGAATTGGTTTTAAAAAAAGCATTTCTAATAAGAGATTTTTTTTGATAAATAAGGTTGTTCCTTTAGATAAGATATGGGATAAGTTAACACAGGTTTAAATGGGTTAAATTAAATAAGTAGGTTTTGATCAACATTGTTTTATTAAAACCATATGATTGCTTAAAAATATCTTAGTAGTGTAAACTATTTGTTGATTGGGTCAACCCATAAATATTATTCGTTTTAACACTCTAAGTTAAAAAGGTTAATAGGTCGACTCGGATTTGAGAAAACCGTAATTTGATTTGATTTCCATTAAGATCCTTGAAAAGGTAAAATAAAATTTGTATGAACTCTTAGGATATAAAAGAGTGTTATACAAGTAAATAAAGTGGACTAATTTACTATTTGATATTTTATAAAGAAATGACTTTATAAAATATTTTAAAGCTTGGGTGAGAAATTATGAAATAATTCATAAATAAATTTAATATTGAATAAAATACTAAGTGAAATAGAAAATTTTAATATAATGAAGAAACTAATAAAATTAAGAGTATAACTTTCCATTTTGTCCGACCGAGTTTGAATAATTTTTTAAGCAATAACCAAAGGCTAATAAGCAAAACGGTACGCTTAGATAATTATCTATATTTTTGGACAATCAAGAAAGTTTTGAACCTAAGTTAAAATTTGTTTGTTAGTCATTTGAAATTTTGAAACAATGTTAAGTGATAAGTTTTCCCTATTTGAATTTGATTGACTGTTAGTGTTAGTTTATTCCTTCACGGAATTTGATTGATTGAGTTGAATTGATTGGTTGTGTGATTTCTTATACCATTGTCTATAAAGTTTAAATCTATAGACAAATGATTTTGAATTGTTGCTATTACGACCTAAATCCCAGTGATTTTGGAAAAATGGGATTTTTAAAGATTTTGGGAAAGGAATAATACTTATTCACTCTAGTTGATGTTTTTGGAGGAACCGAAATACCATTGGACGCTCCATGTTGTTTTGATTCTAGAGTTTCACCATAATTTATTTGGAGGAATTTCCTCCTTGCCATTTTGATTTTGATCTTCGATTTTTCTCGTCTGAGAAATTTGAAAATAAATTTTTGATTGGAAAACCCTGGTATTTAGATCTAAATTATCATTTGAAATAATTGGATGCATAGCATCTATTACAAAATATTCTCTATATTTTGTTGCATATGCTTAAGATATGGTTGTTGATTTCATATAGATTTAATATCGGACTAGTTTATTTTGCATGTAGAGTTACATCACATTGCTTTGGTTGACATGATTTTCTTTAGATTTGTAAGTACAAGTATGCAAGAGGTTGCTATTTGATTCTTATGCACCTGCATTTGCATAGAAGACAATAAATTACTTGCCAAAATACAATTCCAACGCAAAGAGGTATGAAATAAAGTTAAAAAATTTAAATTGGTTGATGATTCTATGCCCCAAGTATGGAAGGCCACTTGGCTTTTATTTTCTTTGACTGGTTTGGAACCCGTAGAGGCGATTTGTGGTTGTTCCGATCGAGCGGCACAAAGGAGACGTTGTCGAAATGCTTTGTAAATTTAAGAGTTAGGAAATTTCTTAGAGAATTTTGAAAAAAAATTAACAACTAAGATTTGATTTTCTAGGTTATATCTTGGAATAAATGAATGAAAAAGAATTAAGTTGGTATAGGTGAATTGAGTTAATAGTTTTAAACTTTGGGGTTTGGAAACATTTTCTTCCTTAGGAATTTCGAGGACGAAATTCATTTAATGGGGGAGAATGTAACAACCCAAAATTCTAGTTATTTGATTTTAAATGTTTAATTAATTTTAAATATTTAAATAATTGAATTTTGGAATTTAATAATTTATAATTCAAATATATGGAATAATTAAATATTTGAATTATGGAATTTAATGTTAATTAAATGGATTTAATAATTTTATTTAACTCCTTTTAATTAATAAATAATATTGGTGAATTCAATTTGTAAATTTATTTACAAATGTAAATAGACCAAATAAATATCGATAATTAAATATTTAAATCTTTGAAATTGTCGTTCCGGGGCACAGTCTTGGATTTTGACAAAACCAGTTTCATTGAAACCATATAGTGAACTATATTATGCCATCGAATTTCAGGGCGATCAGAAGTATCGTTTAGTCATGCAAGATCGAAACGCGTTGAAATTAATATCGAAAATTTAATATAATAATTGGGTTTGAAAAGCTATCTTCTGCATACGATCGAATTAGGGCTCGGGACAAGTTCCATTGCGTTCAGAATAGGGGTATAACATATAGAACGCCAGGCGACACGTCTCGTTTGGAGTTTGTGATTTTTGGTAATGTTTTGTGGAATAATTTAAAATTAAAATAATATATATGAACATATTCACCTTAATCTTGACCTTACTTCCCATTTTTCATACCATACTCAGCCTTACCCTTCACGTACACCATACCCATACTCCCTCCCCTTTATAAACAGAGCCAGTAAACCATTGGAGCTCCCTCTTTTGTAAATTTAAACTTCAAAAATCAAAATTCAAATAATTAAGCAATGAAAAATCATGGAAAATATATATTTTGATTCATATAGCCATAGGCTTCAACCCCATATCCATGATGGAGCTCGCGGCAATTATCTGGGTGGTGTTCATTTTGGGGCAGCGGAGCTAGGGTTTAGGGGGAGCAAGGCTACGATCGACAATAGGTTACAGCGAGGCGGGATTCGAGTTTCTTGTGACGAATAGCACAAATTCCCTTAATTTCTTGAACTCCGGTCGAGCATTGTGGAACGCGTCATGGCATAGGTCGAGTTTTTTGCTGTCGGGTCAGATTTTTTTGTGAGGGCATCGGACATGGATTTGAGGGTGTAGGCGAGTTGAGATCAAGTAGGGGAGCGCAATGGAGAAGATGAAATTAGATTTCATCGACAAATGCCCCATGTCAGATTTGTAATTTGATATAAGTTAGTTTTGATTTTAATTTAAATTTATCGATAACTTGAAATTTGTATCTCCTTTATACAAGGTCGGATTCGAACGCCATTTTTTGCGTTGTATTTGTGTCATCGAGATCTTCGTGATGGAGATCATTTGGTAGGATTTAGAGCAATTGGAAATTTTGGCTAAAATTAGACGACCGTTCGGTTTTAGTCCAAAATCGGGACGTTTCGGCGAAAACGAAAATCAATGTGAGTTTAACGCACATTAAATTTTATTATAGCATATCTATGATATTAGAAACATTTATTGATTGCTTGGATGTTAATTAATTGTTTGATTGATTGTTTGGTTGAATTTCTGTTTGGAAAACGGATGATATAGTTATTTGATTGTTATAAACCCATATTATTATCTATATATTATCAATAACCATTGTTTTGCAAGGAAAATCTATAGAGAGACCCAAAAGGGGTTTCTCGCCCATAAATTATTTATTTACGTCCATATGTTGTTATTGACGGATAATTGAGATTACGTCCTGATATTCTATTTAATAGTTTAAATGTCGTTATAGCAATTTTCGCTATACCGTCGTTTATTCAATTTCAATCCCAAAACCCTAATGTATGAACTTAAGTTTGTGTTTCCGCTAAACGGAACATTGAAAATCCATTAATCATTTTGATTAACGATAATTTAAATTAATTAATCATTTTAACTAATGATTATGAAATTAATTAACCAGTTTTAATAAATAATGTTTTAAAGTTGGTTTATTTTTAGATTTAATGAATCATTTTTTCTAATAATGTTTTATGCTTAATTAATCATTTTAACTAATGATTATTTGAGTTTAATTAATTATTTTAATTAATGATAATGGAGTTTAATTAATTTATTGAACTTAATTAAGTATTTTAATTAATGATAATTAAATTTTAATAATCATTTTAATTAATGACTGTTTTAAATTTAATTAATTGTTTAACTAATGACATGGAATTTGGTTAAACCATTTTAATTA
Source organism: Allium fistulosum (assembly GCA_030737815.1). Lineage (NCBI taxonomy): Eukaryota > Viridiplantae > Streptophyta > Magnoliopsida > Asparagales > Amaryllidaceae > Allium > Allium fistulosum. Next base: position 978,756,202 of record CM060902.1, read on the forward strand.
ATGATGTTTTATAATTAAATAAATCATTTTAACAAATGATATTTTAATTAATCGTTTTAACTAATAAGGCTTGAATTTAATTAATCCTATTAATTTATGATTATTTGAACTTAATTAACTATTTTAATTAATGGAATTTTAAATTACTTATCACTTTAATAAATGATGTTTGAGATGACTTATTCATTTTAACTAATGATTATTTGAATTTAATTCATCTTTGTAATTAAGGATATTTAAAGTTAATTAATTGATTTAATAAAAGTGATTTAAGTAAATTAACTAATATAATAAAATTGCTTTAATCAACTGATTTAATAAAGAATTTAAAGTTAATTTACTAATGTTATAAAAGTGTTTGGAAATAATTATCTATTTTATTAAAGATAATGGATTTTTTTATTTAGAAGAGATTTTAAATGTGATTAATTACCTTTCAGGATAATTAATATTGTTTTAAAGTTATAAAAAGGAATTGGAACTCGATTATTGGGATGTTAAGTTGGATAATCTTATGGGTGTTCGGTCTGATGTTGGTTTAGGCATTCGGGGTCGCGCACTTGGAAAAATTATTCTCTTAACGTTTTTAACAATCAGGAACTAATTCTAAAAGTGTTTTACCAATATGGAAATCAACCACAAGTTCAGTTCTTTTAAAAGTTAAAGTTCGATTTCGGTTATAGAACAATAGTTCCATAATCGATATCGCTTATATGAAAAGGATCTAGTCATGCATTTAATGCTAAACTTTGTGGCTTGGAATTGTTTCTATCACGAAGGTTAAAAATGTCGTCAAGGTGATGCCTAGAGGTAACACTACCTCAACTTGCCTGGCTTCATTTTCAACCGAGAGATAGGACTGGCCTGGAATCAACGAGTAGTGATAAATATATGAAATTTAGTTTCCATATACGATCATTTTAATTATCCTGATAGTTGATTTATTAATTATCGGATTCAGCTTTCTTCATGGTGTATCGTCACCTTAAAAATGATTTGCTACTCAATCGAGCTTTGTTATCCTTTGTCGGAAATGACTAAATCAAAAGCGTAAGAGGAAGCCAAGTTATGTGGGGTTGCTCCCATCAAAAGGGTATTTTCACATCTCATCTAGTTTGGATACGATTGTGCATTTAGATGTGGAAATATTTGGATTCTCGGTAAGGACTGGCGGGGTCCGGCTAGGTATTATCCGAGAAGCGTCACGGAGTATATGAGCTTCTCAAGATTATATTCCTAGAGGTATACTCTAGGGGGGTGCACCTTCCTTGTCATTTGTTGGAAAATTTCATTTCCTTATTTGATTCAAATCCCTGTATCTGTTTATCTTTAAATTGCCACGAGTAGAGCCAACTCCTCATCACGGCATTTAAGTATTGATTTAGTCCATTCTATCAAGGTGGACTGTTACCTTATTCAATCCATTCTATCAAGTTTGGATTGTTACCTTATTTAGTCCATTCTATCAAGTTGGACTGTTTACCTTGTTCTATCCATTCTGTCCACTTTGGATTTTACTCGGTTTATTTCCATTCTTTCACGTCTGGTTTAATATTATTTATACCCATTCCTAATTGGGTTTGTTTCCTGATATTATTTCTGCTCTTGCCTTTATAGATTTTATTCTTGTGAGATAAAAACCCGTTTTGCGTTAGCGGCGTGGTCTCATAGAACTTTTATATGTTCCCCATTATTCGAGTTATCTCACGCTGGTATTTCCAGACTGACCCGGGTGTTATTTATTTATAATGCACGGGTCAGACTGAGTATTTTCCCAGGTTGTCCATGGTGTTATGGAGGTCTAGAAGGGGAGCTGAAGATTCACCTATCGTAGTTTTATTTTCCACCGTATTATATAGTATACCTATCGGCATTTGTAAGGTCAGGATTTTATAACTGTCCAGTTGATAAGATTTGTTTTTAACTCTGATATACTTTGTATGTTTAGAGTGACAGTTTCTATTGTCCTTGTTATATTATATGTTGTCGATTCCGCTGTGAGATTCTGATTTTCTCTGTTCTCTGTTCTTTTTTTTACCCTAACAATCTGCCCTTTTTTCGATTGGATGCGCGACATAGGAACGTAGTGGTAGTGTTTGGTGTCGACTTTCGATGGTTAAAAAGGCAGGTTGCTACACAATCCCAAAGCACCTCTTAGGAATTTACTAGTTAAACCTTCACTTCACCTGGGGGAACAAGTTACATTTCAACACCCTGAGCACCTCCCAGGTCTAGACTAGCTTTAGTAGAAAGTTGATTCTAACAATAGATGTGTCTTTTGTACATTAGTTTTGTCCGCTCAAATATAGTATCTCTTATAACCACTCAATATGATGTAGAGCTGAATGAACATGATTTTAATTTGAGTTTGCAATAAGGATTAGGGAGTTGAAAGCACAGTGAATAAGAATAAGAAAGATTAGGTTTAGAAAGCTAATTAGTAATCATAGTTGTAATCTATGCTCTTTTTGTAATTGTTGAAAAGTTTCAAATGAAGAGTAGTGATGTCTTAGAAAAATTTTGCCGAAGAGTTGCAACATTTTGGAAGAGGAACGATGAAGAGATGCAAAGAATGGAGAAAGAGAAGCACACAGAACTGTTGTGATGAGCCCGTCACTGGTGCAACAGTGCAATTTCCACCGATCAACTGGTGGGACAGGTGGAAGCACCAGTGGATCTGTGCTGGGCTTAGTTCCAGCTGTTCTGTATCGTCTTTTCCTTCATTTCGATCCATCTCTTAATCTACTACTCTTTGAAATTTTTTGATTCTTTTTCTAAAACTATAGAAAAAAGTTTTTGGAGATTACTATGAAGTTTAATAAAATTTGAAGATCATATGAGTGGTTTTAACAATTTATTCCTCTATGGACTCTAGAAAACCGACTAACAATAAAACGTACTCTTTTCTCTTTTTGACTGTTGTCTTCATCTTTGTAGTATCTCTATAGCTTCATCATATTTTATTATTCGCATTGGTCATCTTATCTTCTGTATTTTGTATAAGATGTTATCCATGCCTTAATCTGTAGTATTGAAGTATATAGAGTATATTTTGTTAACATAATCAAAACTCAGGTTCTAATGCCTTCCTCTTTTTGATGATTGCACCTACTTATAACAATGATTGTCCATAAAATAATACCCCTCTTGAATATAAGACCCGCCTAAATATATAAGGTATTACTCCACCTTTGTTATCAACAAAAAGAGATTAATACCGAATAAACAGAACAGATAGACAAATGTTATAAAACTAATAAAAAGAACAATAACAGAATGTTAGAACAGAATGCCACAATGCATAACCACAGTACAAAAATAACAACATATCCACATCAATTAGTACACATTCTAACATTTAAAAACAATGTACTAAACATGACAATGTTGAAAACAAAATGAAAAAATGAAAACGCAGAAACCAAAATGTTTGAAAATGTAAATGCACCATGAAATAAAACTAAAAGTAAAATATTGATATGATGAATGCTGGTGCTTACTAATCATTGGAGGATGGAGTCCTTATACCATATCTTAAAGGAGGGGTAGGATTGATCTTTGAAGTGATCTAAGCATGTGGCCTGGGACCTTAAGGAACACATGCTCAAGTACGTCTACCTGCAACTTCACTTCTAAACAATTCTTATTACTAACAGGTTTTGAAATGCTTATTGAACGAGATAAATTTTCCCTTCCTTTATTAAAATTTTAAATATTAGTACATAAATCTTTTATTTTACTTTCTAAAGTATTTTTTCATTTGATAGTACACCATTATTATTTTTTAAAATATTTTAACTTATTTTCCAAAAAAATCCATAATCTTTTTTAATTCACAATTTTCTTTCGGTAAAATCAAAATTTCAAATTTAATAACATGTATTTCCTCACTAAAATCTGAGTTTTTAGAATTATGGCATAAAATTTGTAATTTTAAAATTTCTTCTTCTAAAATCACTTTTCCATCTTTAAGAATTCTATTTTCAATTCTAATCTACTTATCTTCCTTGAACACTCGTTGTGACTTTTTTTTCTTAAACCACTATATTTATCATCTAGTTGATGGAGTTAGGGGCCAGGGAAAAGTCTCTAATCTATTGTAAATTATTAAACTACAATAAAATCTCATTCGAAACAAAAGGCGTTATTCTTTCGATTATATACTTGTCGTATTATGCTATGTTAATTGGTTATTTAATTTAAGCATCTTTAGTAGAAAATCTATAAATAATATGTTATGTGATAGTAACTATAATGTGTTTTAATCATGAGAAATTTATCACATTAATAGTAATGTAATGTTTGAAATATTCCTAGTCAAGTTGTATCGAGATAGGATATCCATGCATCCATTGAGATTAGAGTGTGTAACACCCACCAAATATTGGGAAGTGAATTAGTCATGGTTATTGGGGAAACCAAGAGGTTATGTATTAATAATTATTGGATAACTATGGAATGACTCACTCGAGAGTGTTTTGTTGGTTAATATAACTAAGGTCAAATAGAGAATCTCGAAGTGACGGTACCACTTATCTCTCTCGGCTTGAGAATACTATTGAACTTTAATGTGGACAATCCACTTTGATTGTATTAAAATCATGGTATGGATTCCATCGAATGACTATAGCTGGGTCTAATTTGAAGCATTGGAAGTTAAACACTATTCGGTAGAGAATTCATTCCCTCAGTTATATGAGGTTAGTATTACAGTAGCCAGCAGTCAACTCAAACTTAATGTCTCTAGCCAGAGCAGTACAGTTAATAATAATTGTTATTATTGAACCAGGAACTTTGTGTTTGGATTATACAAGTTGAATGTGGATGATATTAGAATTTTGATCAAAACCAAATTCCACAAGTCCTATTGTGATATACTTTTGATAAAGAGAATTGATATAAATAATCATTACTACTAGATACTACTTAAAATAGTGAAATTGGATTTTACCAAAAATATGTGAGCGATATATTCAACCAAACAGTCATACCACTAGGTAAGGTGATGTGTGAATTTTAATACTTCAATTGTTCTATATCAATAGCCGACTGAATTTACACCTTTGAGTTGCACAACTGTAATGTTGAATGATCTGAAATACTACATGATTTTATTAAATTATAATCATTATAAATTAATTAAATTAGTTAATATGTACGAAAAAATAATTTATGATTTTTTTTTCAATCAATATTTGATAAAGTAAATATATAAAAGTTATACATGTACGTATCGATATACGATATCGATAAAAATTTAAATTAGAATTAAATGAATAAATATTGACTGGGTTTGGAAATTTATATGGGTCCAATTGACCATTATATAGCTGGCCGTACTAGTGGGTGGGGGGAGGTGATATTTGGTTGAAATGTCTAGTTTGGAATTGGCAAATAGAAGTGCTATCCAGGAGATTAAGATCTCCTGCTTTTACTACTCTTAGTTGACTACATAAACTGCACATCCTCTCTCATTTTCTTTTTACTTTTTACCACCTCCCATATCTCTCTTTGGCAACAAGTACAAGGGACCTCCTCCCTTCATTTCCAAATAAATTAAAGTCAAATAAATTTAGTTCTAGTTAGTGGTTTTCACTTCTAGCCATCTGAAACTTCTAGAGGAGTATAGATTGCATCTAAGAGGAATTCATTCAACATCTAAGGTGCTAATCCTATGCTACAAATTTTGGTAAGTTCTTTGCTATTTCATATATTTTTTGAAAATGATAATTTAAGTACTTTTTTGAATATTCTCTTTATCATAATGAATATATATACATATACATGTATGTATGTATTGTCTGATTCACATACATATACACTTACATTTAAACTAAACAAAAATGTATATGTATTTATACAATATGTATAAATTTCTTTTCAACCATTTTATAAAAAATTGATTTTCTAAAATTAAAATATTTTTCAACAATTTTAAAACTAAAATTTGAATTTTGATATTACAATATATATATACATATTACATACAAATTAATTTATATATATATATATATTAAAAAAATTATATATATATATATATATTTATAATTAAATACAAAATATAAACAATGATTTTTAAATACATTTTACACCATTTTAAATTATATATTTAAAAATTCTTTTAAATATAAATCTATGCGTATGTATAGTATGAATGTATAATAAAAGGTGGAACTATAATAAAACGTAATTAGACTTAAGGAATAAATACATACGTATAGTGATGTGTTTGACACTTGCACATTGAGAGTATTTCATAAGTCGATATCACTCAAATAAATATATTAAAGATTATGAATTTTTAATATTAATGTTGTCCTCTACCATTTATATATTAATAGGTTACTTGCATACTCTTTAGTTATTGATATTCCTCAAGCTAAAGATGTTATGTGTAATAATATTAATATATGGAATAGACGAGGTAAGGTATATGCATTTATTTGTTGATATTGCTTAAGGTATGTGAATTTTATACTTAAGTCGTCGTGAAATAGTAGATATGAGTGAATATTCTCTTTCGATTTGTTGATATTCCTCAAGGTCGAATGAGATTAGTACAAAAACCACTGGTTAAGAATTGTACTTGATACGATCGATAAGGTGTTATCCACCACACGTAGGTCGATTATTTAATGATATTTCTCAAGGTCGGAATCTCAAGACATGTGAGTCCTAACACCCACTAGAGAAGTCGAAAGACTTCTATATTTCTCTTAGGGTTTTGAGAAATACAAAAGTCTAGAGGGAGTTGGTAAAATGAAATATAATGTTTAACCTTACTAATATTACAAGAACATTTTATATGAATTTATTGTCCTAATCTACTAAATTAAATTTATAGAAAAATGTATACACTAAAGTTGTTTTCTAAAAATGACAAGCTCAGTAGATCTAACTACATATACTGGCTACGTGGAATCAAAATAGCACTTATATGCGAATGCTTATGGTCGTCAATAACTAAACGTCCTAGTGTAAGACCCAAGATGATGCAGACCCTGAACTAATAATTGCTTATAACAAATGGGTTATAGACTAAAATATCGCGTAAGTTTACGTGTTGTCTACATTAGACAAACTTTTGCAATAATAGCATGAAAACATGTATGTCCATCAAATCTTTGATAGCCTTAAAGCGTTGTTTGGAGATCAATCTAGTTTCGCAAGGTACAAGATTACTAATAAATACATCTTAACGATGAGAGGCTATATTGATAAACTTGCTCAAATGGTCGTTATGATAGGTAGTGAGCTGCAAGTAGACTTGATCCTATAGTCTCTTACTCTACAGTTTGAGCTGTTTATATTAAACTAAAATATGAATCGGTTAAATATAAGCCTTATGGAGCTGCTAAATATGTTTAGATTATCCAAGTCATCATCCAAGGCTAAAGGCGCAGTGTTCGCGGTGAAAGGGAAAGCATCTTCTTCAAATGGTTTGAATAAGAGGAAGCATGTTAACAAGAAAGTAAGAAGGGTACCACAAATGACTAGGGTGAGTGTAATCACTTCCACAAGAAGGGGAACTAGAAATGGAACCATCTGGGTTACCAAAATATTGTCAAAGAGAAGAAATATAATGGTTTTGCTACTCCTATAGGTATATTTATTATTCGAAGTATATTTGCAATCAGTAAAATATCTTAGGTTTTAGATATTGGATCTGGAACTCATATCTATAATTCGTTATAAGGACTTAGCAATAGGCGACATATGGCAAAGGGTGAGATGAGACTTCAAGTTGTTGATGGATTTCTACTATATGCAATTAAAGTTGGAGACTATCACTTGGCTTTGCCTGATTTAATTTTGAATAATTACTTTTATGTTAAAAGCTTTATTTGTGTAATAATTTCCTTGTCTGGATTATCTAAGACCGGATATGTTTTTTATTGTGTTGATAATGTTATGAACATTATTTTTAATGGAAATAAAATCTACAATGGTGTTTTGGATAATGGTATCTGTGTGTTTAATTCTAATCATGTGTTTGGTGTAAATAATTCTTCTAATGTTGACAATAGTGAAAATTATCTATGGCATTGTAGGCTAGGTCATATAAATGAGAAATGACTATGAAAATTGAAAACATAAGGTTTTCTACCATCATTTGATACGCTTAAGTCGTGTCTTGAAGTAAAAATGAACTAGCAAATCATTAAAAAGAGCAACAACTAAGTAAATAAACTCTTTGGTCTCGTACATAATGATGTATGTTGCCCAATTCCTATAATTACCAAAGATAATGCTTCTTATTTTGTAACTTTTACTAATTATTTCTCAAGGCAAGGATATCTGGATATGTGTATCTTATGAAGAACAAATCCGATATAGGAGAAATTTAAAGGTGAGGTTGAAAATCAAATGTATCATAAGATTAAAATACTTCGATCTGATTGAGGATGTGAGTATGCTGGACAAGATCTCCAACAATACTAAAAAGATAATGGAATTATTAACCCGCCGTTTGACCAGGAAATATACAGGCAGAGTTAACTAAACGGATTTCGTGATCAAGGCAGGAAGCCCGAAGGGATGACTATGAGGTTCGAAAATCAGGTGTAAGCAAGGTTATGGATGATAGTTAAGCGGGTTCATACGAATGGCACCCAAGAAATGGCTAAGTATGGATTGATACTTCCCCTAGGCAGGGGATCGGTATTTATCCCTTCCGCTAGGTAGGGGATCAGATCTGATCACTATGGCTATGGACACTTAACTCGGCAGCTCAACTCAATAGAAATCGATCAATATCTTCAAATTTCGTCTAGGCCAAAACAACTCGAGAAACAAGAAGAAGGCATCATGGGGGACCACCATAAGGGGTCGCCAACCCCCATCCTCAAAGAATAGGGATCAACACCGATCCCCCATACGGGTCGGCATCAATTCCTAAGATCGGCCCCAGTGGGCCCTATCTTTTTTAGAGGGGTTCCTCTGGTCCTTCGACTTCTGCACGTGGATTTTCAACAGGATATGTCCAGGTCTTCACCTATAAATACAGGATTGATAGCACATTGCAGGGGGGCTTCTTCTTCTTCTTCTTCTTCTTCTCTTTTGGATAAACATTGTCATTTTTACTACTCGAATTTAAATCATTGTAGCTGTAATCAACAGTATAAATAAAAGGAAAATTAATGGAGTAGATGTGGGCCAGAGTCAATTGAACCACTATAAAACTCTACGTGTTCATTTCTTTAAATTTTAATTTGTTGTTCTTTATATTTTATTCTCTAATTCATTCTGTTTGGAGTTGATTATTGGATTTGTGATGCTTTCATACTGATTAGATGTTGGCGCCATTTTTGACGTTAATATTTTCCATTGAGTTGAGCTGCCGAGTTAAGTGCTCATAGCCATAGTGATCTAATATGATCCCCTGCCTAGGAAAAGGGATAGATATCGATCCTCTACCTAGGAGAAGTATCAATCCATACATAGCCATTTCTTGGGAGCATTCATCTGAATCTGCTTGACTATCATCCATAGCCTTGCTTATACCTGATTTCCAAATCTTATATTCATTCCTACAGGCTTACTGCCTTGACGATTATGAAATCTATTTAGTTGAATCTTCCTGTATATTGCTTGGTCAAAAGGCGGGTTAACACTTGCCCTTTAAAATATGCCTTGCGATAGGAAGGTGTGCTTTCAATTACCATAAGTTTGAAGTACATAGTCCATCAATAGCCAAACCCATGATCTCATCGGATCGTCCGCCAATAGTAAGGTCTCGCTGGACCAATAGCCTAGTTCATAGTCTCTTCAGACCAATAGTTGAGTTCTTGGCCTCACCGGGCCCATTCGTGGTCTCTCTGAACCCACACTAAGTCCAATCCAAACTTAACGACGAGTAAGCCGATCTTATTGCTCTCCGACGAAGCGACCTATCCCTTGCACTCCGACCCGACACTTTGACGGGACATACAGCGATGTAAGTATGAATCATGACCTTTCCTGGCCGACTATGGTCTCTCCATACCCTTTCTGGACCCCACTCACTCTCCGGTGAAGAGGGTACAACGATAACCAGGCCGATCCTGTCGCTCTCCAGCAAAGCGGCCTACTTCCTGCACTCCGGTTCCGTCTCTCTAGTAGGAACATAATGCAATCTGTGGGGCTTTATTCTCCAGCCTCGATTCCTCAGTCGAGGACTTAATCCATGATGTACGAGTCCATCTTGTCGCTCTCCAACGAAAGGACTAGCACCTTACGGTTATTGGCCCGTCTCTTCGATCGGGACAACCGCGACCTGTTTCGTTCATTACTTTAATGAAAATTTGAGTATTCTAAAATCCATTTATTAAATTATTAAATTTAAGTTTACAACCAGAAAACCAGAAAATAAGAAAAACCAAATGTTGCCTCTTCGAACACGACAGTTTATCATCATCTCAGAGCATGCCTAAGGATCGACCTCGATCCCGTATATATGTAAGCGACTTAGCTGTTTTATTGTAGAGTTTACTATTTATTTAGTTTATGCCATCCCGATCAAGAGATGATGATCTGTGACCTCAATCCAAGGTCATTTCCATTTGATGCGAACGATGACCGCTCATGTTACATTGCCGTAGCTCGAGTCCTCACATATTGTGACAGCTGATTATTCCTTGCGTGTTCCTAAACTATATCCTCCAAGTGCCTGTAGTCATTTGTATTATTCCTATCCAGCTCATGGAATAGGCAGTACTTTCTTGATGCCTGCTCATGTTCGGTGGGCTCTCTCCTTACTAGCCATAGGTATGAAAGGCGTCCTTGAGTATCCAAATAAACCCCCTCCAAAGTTTCTTTTAAATCTGTATAAGAAGAGAATTTTGGTTCTCTCCTTTTCTGCTTCGATCCATCGAAGCCATTGTCCGCTTTTCTCTTTCTTCTGTCCTTGCCTAAACCTTCTTCGAATGGTTCTATATCCCTTACTGCATTAACCTCTTCTCTATTGGCCTTAGCGTCTTCCTACCGCAGGAACCTCTTGGCCTCATGATAAAATTCCATGAGACCCATTAGAGGATCCCGATCTAGTACCACTTTAAAATCTACGTTGTCAGCTATTCCTAATACTTCTGCCATCAAAACCATCGATGGATATGGCCGATCCACAGAAGCAACCGCCGCATTAAACCTTATTAAGAAATTCCTAAGGGATTCCCCCACCTTTTGCTTCATCGTTGTCAACGTCATCACGCTCTTGGGTCTTGTGATGTGGACCCAAAATTGCCTTATGAATTTATCCACCAACTCCGTCCAGGTACTAATGGAACCATTCTCCAATTGCCTAAACCATAGTACAGCTATATCTGATGAGTACAAGGGGAAACATCATGCCATCACCTCCTTCGATGCCCCCAGCACTTCCATATGCCTCATGTACCTCATTAGATGAACAGTAGGGTCCGTTTTTCCATTATATGCTCCCAATGTCGGTAACTTAAACTCCGGTGGATTCCTAGCATGCCTAATATTAGGAGTGAATGGATACATATCCACATCTTCCAAATCTCTGTTCACTAATCCTCCTCTCATAGCTCGTCTGGTCATCTCTGCAAACCTGTCACTACCATCCAATGGTAGCCTCCAGTCATCATTTCCAGTCTGCCCCCAACTCCACGAGGGAATCCTAGATTATACTCTTCCATATTTTCATGCTCCCGGTTCCAAATTTCAGTAGCTCCTACTACTCCATCCCCTTGATCCAAATTGCCGGTAGCTCATGCCGCTCTTAATCCTTGTTTTGGAGTTTCTACAGCTCCTACTGCTCCAGCCTGTCTAATTTGCCTGAGGAAATTCTGCATCGTCTGCTCTTGTCTCTTCATCATCAGATCCAGCATTGCCTCCATATTAGTCTTCATCTCGTTCCTAGTGATGTAGACAGAAGGTTGATTAGCTCCTGCTCTTGAGGATGCCTCCTGACTTCCTCCATGGTGACTTCTATCTGCCAATGCTCTCCTTGTGGATTGCTTAGCCATTGCTTCATAGATCCAAGTATCCAAGCTTCCAAATCAGAGATTCAAGCTTCTAAATCCACAGGTGCAAGTATTCTCAGCGAAAGCACCATAATGTTGACGTCAAAAATGGCGCCAACACCTAATCAGTATGAAAGCACCACAAATCCAATAATCAACTCCAAGCAGAATGAAGTAGAGAATAAAATAGGAAGAACAACAATTAAAAATGAAAGAAACTAAAATAGAGAGTTTTATAGTGGTTCGGTTGACTCTGGCCTGATTCCACTCCAATAAATTTTCTTTTATTTTAACTGTTGATTATAATTACAATGATTTGAATTCAAGTAATAAAAATGGCAGAGTTCAGCCAAGAGAGAAGAAGAAGAAGGAAGTCCCCCTACAATGAGCTATTTGTCCTATACTTTGTTAAGACCTGGACATATCCCGCTGAAAATCCACGTGCAGAAGTCTAAGGACTAGACGAACTCCAAAAAAGATGGTGCCTACTACGACCGATCCTAGGGATCAGTGCCGATCCAAATTTAAGGATGAGGGTCGACGACCCCTAGTGGTAGTCCCTCACGATGCCTTCTTCTTCTTTTCTGAGTTGTTCTAAAGTGTTTCCTAGATGAAATTTGTAGATATCAATCAATTTCCACTGAGTTGAGCTGCTGAGTTAAGTGTCTATAATAATAGTGATCCGATCTGAATCCCTGCCTAAGGGAAGGGATAGATACCAATGCTCTTTCTAGGGGAAGTATCAATCCATACTTAGCCATTTATAGGGTGCTATTCGTCTGAATTCGCCTGACTATCATCCATAGCTTGCTTATACCTAATTTTTGAACCTCGTAATCATCCCTCCGGGCTTCCTGCCTTGATGATCACGAAATTAGTTTTGTTAAATCCGCCCGTATATTGCCTGGTTAAAAGGCGAGTTAATAGGAATTCTCTTAGGTTACTCTACCCTATACGCCACAACACAATGGTGTTTCGAAGAAAAGGAATCGAATCCTATTATATATGGTTTGTTCCATGATGAATAAAGCAAGTTACCTCTTTCATATTGGGAATATGCGCTAGAAACTGCAGTGCGTATGTTAAATTTGGTACCCATGAAATCTATATCTAAGTCACTATATGAGATGTGCCTTGGGAAGAAATCTCACCCCAAGCATTTGAAGGAGTGGAGGTTGTCCAGCTTGCTTTAAAAACGTTTCCCCCAATAAACTCGAGGTAAGATCGACCTTGTGAAAACTTATAGGATATCCCAAGAATTCTATGGGATATGTTTTCTATAACACAAAGGAACAAAAGGTTATTATTTATCAACACACCGTCTTTTTGGAAAAGGAATTTTTGTTAGATGAAATTAATGGCAAAGTTGTAGACATAGATGATATCCAAGAAGTTAACATAGAGGCGGAGCCGGTAGGGAAATCAAATTCACCAGTATATGAAATCGCGTAACCTACTAGAAAGTCTATTAGGGATCTCGCATGCCAGAGAAATACTATGGTTTTCTCATGGATGCCGAGAAAGAGGACTGCGTCTTAGAAGATGGCGCTCCTCTTTCATTCCAACAAGCATTACAAAGTAAATATATCGCACTTTGGTTTGGAGCTATGAAATCTGAAGAGATAAATCTATCGGCTGCAAATGGATTTTTAAGATAAGTCTAAATGTAGATGGATAAATAAGGACTTATAAAGCTAGACTAGTTTCAAAAGGGTTTCGCTAAATTCAAGGTGTTGATTATAACGAAACGTGTTCGCCTATAGCAATGTTTAACTCCATTAAGATAATCCATGTTATTGCTGCATTCTATGGCTACAAAATATGGCAACTGGCGTGAAAGTGCATTTATAAATGGTGATCTAGAAGAGACCATTTACATGTCGTAGCATGAGGGTTTTGAGGTCAATGGGAGTGAGGGCAAGGCTTGCAAGTTGTAAAGATCCATTTATAGTCTTAAACAAGCCTCAAAAAGTTGGAATATGAGTTTTAATAAAACAATCAAACATTTTGGTTTCATCAAAACACAGAGGAAGCGTGCATATATCGGAAAGAATAAGGAAGTGCTATAGTGTTGTTATTCAATATGTTGATGATTTATTACTGAATGACAATGATATTGCTTTGTTGCAATCAGTGAAAGCATGGTTATCCAGGAACTTCTCCATGAAGGATTTGGGAGAAGCCGTCTATATACTGGGTAAGATCTATAGAGATAGAGTTAAGGGGCTGTTAGGATTGTCCTAATCCTATAAATATATACCATGCTAAAAAGGTTCGGTATGGAGAATTCCAAGCATGGTGTTCTGATGCAATCTAGAATTCTCAGTTCTATGAAGGACACTCCTCATACTAATGAGGAGAAGGAGCATATAAAGATAATATTGTACGCATATGTAATCGACTCATAATGTATGTCATGTTGTATGCTAGACAGGATGTGGATTATGCATTAGGATGCTTAAACTGATCTAGTCTAATCTTAGAGAAAAATATTAGACTACTATAAAATGTATACTTAAGTATTTTAGAAATACTAAGGACTTATTCCTTATATATGGGAATGGAGACCTCCTTATGCAAAGGTATACGGATTTCAACTTTCAAAGTGATATCGACGACAATAAATCTGTATCGGGCTACATTTATACTTTAAACGATGAGGACGTTACTTGAAAAAGTTCCAAATAGGAAATATTAGCTTATTCCATGATGGAGGCCGAGTACATCGCCTTCAACGAAGCAACTAAAGAAGAGGTCTAGATGCACAAATTTATGAGCGAGCTAAGGGTGATTCCTAACATAGAGGATCCATGAAATTATTTGTAACAACAATTCTATGATACAAATCGCAAAGGAACTAGAGCATACAAGAAATCAAGACATGTTCTTTAAAAGTTCTACCTCATTGGAGAATTTGTCGAGATGAAAGAAGTCATAATTCTAAGAGTGGATACCAAGGATAACATAGCATATCCATTCATGAAGGGACTAGCTCGGTCAGTTCTCAGCAAACTGGTCGAAGGGATGTGGCCCTAAGTGCAAGTGGAAGACTAATAGAGTTAGGGGTATGCCCTAAGGCATTTATGTAATTTATTATAAATTATTAACTTTGTAATAAAATCTCATTCGAAATAAAAGGTGTTTTTAATGTTAATTAATTAGTTGATTTAAGTATATTTAATAGAAAATCTTTAAAACATATGTGAGTAATTACAATATGTTGTAATCATGAGAAATTATCACGTTAATAATAATATATTGTTTTAAATATTCTTAGTCAACATGTATCAAGACAGGATTTTGATACATTTGTTGAGACTAGAATATATAACACTTCAAATGTTGGGAAGTGTATTACTCATAGCTACTGGGGCACCAAGGGGTAACATACTGATAGTATTGGATAGCTATGGAATGACTCACTTGAGAGTTTTCTGTTGGTTAATATAACTAAGGTCAAACAAAGAATCTCAAAGTGACGATAGTACACGGTTCTCTCAAATTGATAATACCGTTGAACTCCAATATGGACACTCCACTTTGATTATAGTTAAATTATGGCACGACGTCAATCGAATGACTATATGTTGGTCTGAGTTGAAGCATTTGAACTGAAATAGTATTCAACAGAGAATTCGTCTTCTCGGTTATATGAGGTTAATATCACGGTCAACTGTAATCAACTCAAAGTCAAAGTCTTTAGTTAGAGCGGTTCAGTTAATAATAATTGTTATTATTGAACCAATGAGTTTTGTTTGAATTATACAAGTTGAATGTGGACGATATTTGGATTTTGACCTAAACCAAATTCCATAAGTCCTATTGTGATATAGTTTTGATGAAGAGAATTGGTGTAAATAATCGTTACTACCACATACTACATAAAATAATGAAATTGGTTTTACCAAAAATGTGTAAGGACTAATTCAGTCAAACTGTCACTCCACTAGCTATGGTGATTTGTGAATGTTAATATTTGAATGGTTCAATATCAATCGCCGATTCAATATACACCTTTGAGTCGTACAACCACAATGTTGAATACTCTGAAATACCACATGATTTAATCAAATTATATTTGTTAAAACTAATTACATTAATTAATATTTATTAATTATTAATTTATTTGATTTATTTGAATTAGTATTTAATAAAGTATGTATATAAAAGTTATATATGTACGTATCGATATACGATATTTATAAACTTTTAGATTGGATTTAAAAAGAATAAACATAGATTGGATTTGGAAAGCGTCTAATGGATCCATAAATGGTCAGCCAAACTAGTGGGGGATAGAGGTGATATTTGTTTGAAATGTTTAGTTTTAAATTGGCAAATAAAAGAAGTAAACAAGGAGATTTAGATCTTCTCCTTTCACTTCTTCCAATTGCATATATGAACTACACATTCTCTCTCATTTTCTTTTGACTTTTTGCCTCCTCCCCTAGTTAGTGCTGCTCTCTTCTAGTTGTCTCCAATTTTTGGAGGAGTATAGATTGGATCTAAGAGGAGTTTAACAACCAATTTTTCTCATAGAAGGTTTAACTTTACAAAAAGATTTACCTACTATGAAAGGTGACAAGTTTAGTCTATCTACCAAGTGAGGTGAATATAAAGCTCAAGCATTAGCATGAACATAAGAAAGTACTCTAAATAAAAGAATATCTCACTACATGTTCTTCTTCCCTTTGTCTTGAGTAGTAGGCTTGCTAGGACTTGGTAGTGCCTACGAGGAATAAGTCATCTTCACTTGCGCTTCCTTCTGAAGCATAGGACAATCAATCTTCAAGTGACTAAGCTGATCGCAATTGAAGCACTTACGCTTTTCTTTAGCTACATGGCATTCCGTAGAAAAATGCCCATTTATGCTATAAAGTGGCACACAATACTAGCTTTGTTATTTGCATAAGCCTAGTCTTTCCTTGTATCTTAATCTTTGCGCTTCGGTTAGAACATCAGTTTGCTCTTTACCTTTGCTACCTCTGATGATACCTCACAGGTGCTCATATAGAGAAGAGCCATCTCCATGATACTCTTGAAAGTGGCACTTGTGGGGTTATGACTGAGCAAAGAATCTCTGACTGATGCATTAAGACCTATGGCAAACTTCTTAGCATTCTTTACCGGAGTATTAATCATCTCAATACCAAATTTAGCTAGAATATTAAATTGACTAACATACTCCCTGACTAACAAGTTGCCCTATTGAAGATGGATGAAATGCTAAAGGTAAATGCCCTTCTTCATCTTAAAAATAAATTAAGATTCGAAGCGACATCCAAAATCGATCTAAGTCATGGCATGTTGTAACGACTCACCTTTTCAACCCCTAAATGTCGACACTAATACATCTACGGTATTCACATGCCGAGCACTCGAGTGCCAATAAAACAAATTGTTAGGGTAAAATAAAATAAAAAGAAAAGGAACAAGGAAGAACACAATATCAGAATCTCACAACGGAACGATAACATATAATATCTAAAGGCAATACAAAGTGTCACTCTAAGATACACAATATTTTAGAGTTACAATCCTAAGTACTATCATCGGCCTGGACAGTATAGCAGCATGTCCTCACAAGCGCTGATATATACATAATAGTAGTGCATCAAAAATAAAATACAATTGCAGGCGAATGGAAGCATCCAGCTTGGCTCCTAAAGCTCCAAAGAATATCAACGAAAACTTGCCTTTCTTAGACTACCAAAAGAGCACCCGAATAATTAAGGGAAGGATAAAATCTCAAGTCAGACATAAGTATAGTGTGAGAAACTCAAGAAATATGTAGCTATCATATAACAATATCTTTTGAGACTGTTCAAATCATCGTAAAGGTTTTCCCCTCAAAAGATCCAAACCATCTAATAAGTAAATAAGGTGATATAATAGATAGTGTCTAGGGTGTAGAATATAAATCAAAAAATAGCTATACTTCTTGCATCTCACAACACAACAATATTAGAAGTACAACTAAAACTGCCAAGGTATATTTTCATATGGATTTCCATAGAGGTCTCCACAATACATCAAGGCCGGCCTTTTGTTAAGGGTCGGAAAGTACCTTCTCAAACCATGTGTATCTCTAGATAAAATGTGTCATAAAGGTAAACATAGCTGGTCCACACCTGAACATGTGATACTGAATACCATCAACGCCTAGCGCCAACCAATCGAAAGCATCTCCAGATATTTGGAGTTAATGTACCCTTTTAGGTTAGCTAAACCCCATGGCAATGCACCCTACTCTGTTTTCTATCGTCCTTGATGGCAAAGTCACATTCAGCATCTCAACACATAAGTCTTCATCACTCGAACAGATCTCAAGCCTCTCCATGGATTCTAGCATCTCGAACAGTTCATAAATCTCTCCATGGATCCTAACATAAGTCGTCCGATGAATGCTAACGTTGACCACTCCCTTAGACTTAATGTTATGATAAACAGTTCAACTCTAGATCATTTATTCAAAATGTTAACATTGTCCTCTCCTTCGGACTTAACCTTGGGATAGACAGTTCAACTTTATAACATTCCACTCCACAACCGCTTCCAAAACAATGAACTCATATACTAGTTTTGAAGTGCTTTTCGGTAAGTAATACATTTATTGGATCCCGAACTCTTCAAAACTAAATCAGTGAATTTCATGTTAACTCAATTCCGGTTCTTTTAGAAGTAAGTGAATGATATAAAGGAGTCCACCCTAGGGGATCTTGTGTGTGTGTGTGTATATATGTATGTATGTATGTATGTATGTATATGTTCTTAAAGAAAGAGACGATTCATATCAATGAGTCCGCCCTGGGGGATCTCAAACCGTATCAATACGTGATGCTTACATACTCTTCCAAAGTTAGTTTTGGTCAAGTTCGATAGTCGACAAATCGACTATCAAGTATGAAACGAAATGATCGCATATGGAAACTAACTCTCATACACTTATCATGGTTATGACCTTCTCAATTTACACTATCCCTCGATCACGGGTGAAGCCAGTAGGTTAGAGCACCGTTTGCTTCTAAACCCTACTCAAACATAATTCTTAACTCTTATGGATAGAATAAATTTACTTTGTCGGCTTTTAGTGCTAAGTATAGGATTAAATACTTCCCATAGACAAGTACATACACAAAGCACAATTAAGTCACATAAGCGATGTATAATCCCTTTTTGATTTTATTAATTCTTTTGTTTATCAAAACTCCTTTGTAAATACCTGTATATATATTTAAAACACCTTTACAATAGATATATACCTATATTTTACTATTTCCTATTCATTTCTACTCTTTTCAATTCTTAGAAATTTATTCATATTCTTATCCCAAATGGTATAAGAATATTCACAAATCTTAAACAAGATTTCACAGTTTCAAAAGTTAATTAAATGGGTTAAAAATAAATGTTATTTAAACATCGTTAATATAAACCCAAAACCATTTTATACTTAACATTATCTTTAAAATATTCTTTTTGAAGAACAAGTATATTTAAGGGCTAAAAACAAAAGTTACTAAAACGTTGTTTGTTGCAAACCCAAGACCATTTTATACTTAACATTATCTTTAAAACATTCTTTTCAAAGATCTAATTACATCTACACTTATTTAACAACGTAATGTACTTTTCATTAACTTCTTAAAACCATTCATTATAACTTAAGATTATAACAAAACCACTTTTATCCATTAATAAAATACTTAAATTACTTTTCCAAAACTTATATATAAATACTATAAAAAATACTTATAGATAGGTTTATATATCTACATAAAATATTACTTAAAATAATTAATTTCAAATTTAACTAAAATCATTAAAAAGCATATTTTACATTCAAAAATTCATAAATAGATATTAAAAATATATTTAAACTTCAAACCATTTTTAAAGTACTATAATTAATGTTACTAAAAACTTCTAAAAAGATTGTAGAAAAATACTTAATTTAAATATCACTTTCAACCATTTAACTTTCAAACAACATACTACAACATTACAGAACCTCTATCAAAAGTTTTGAAACACCTTGAAAGTGTTTCATTTTAAATGTCATTTTAAACCATTTAAAGTTTCAAACAGAAAACAATAGCATTTATAGGACTACTATCAAAAGTTTTGAAACACCCAGAAAGTGTTTCAGATTCAAAGTGTTGCAGATTCCCACTTATTCCACAAAATCAGTTTTTAAACCCTACAATGTTCGATTCATTTTCAACATGCTATCAAGTGATTTAAGATCCAATTTTTTAAGTAAGTACTTTCATTATAATACTTAAGAACCATGCAAAAACCCCCAAGTATACTTTTACAAAATATTATAGAAATTGTCAAACACAAGGCATTTCAAAGTGCTTCCATAGTGACTAATTCGCTTCTAAATTTTACAACTTTGTTTCACAAGTTCTACAATTTTCCAAACCAATTCCTTGCTGTCACATACACTTATATATGTGTAGAACAAGACCAATATATATATATATATCATAATATATTAACATATAAACAATTTAAACAAATTTAAACACGAGAGGATTCAAAGTATTTTCATAGTGACTAATGCTATATGGACCATTCCATATCCATTCCAGTTTCAACACACAATCCAAACAACCATATATACACAATGTCAAGGCCATGCCACATGTTATAGAAGGTCATGGAAGTTATGATATACATACTAGAGTTATTATTTTCTTTCAAAAGCAAGTATGATCCAAATATACAACTTTAATTTGTTACTATAGTTTTACAAGCATAATATATAACTTCATATATAATCAAATGGTGAGTTAACTCACTTTTTTTCAAGTCTACAACCTAGCACAAGCCTCTACCTCAATACCACCTCTTTCCTCAACCAAATAAAGCCTAAAGTCCAACCTACCTCCTGATGTGCTTATGGTGTAACAACTTGCCCTTCGTAACACCCTGAAATCAGCACCGAATGACAACGTCTAACTTTCAAATACCACAAAAGACAGATTATCTGGAAAGAAAATTAAAACAAACATTATATTAAGGCATGTCGACAGAATCTCACAGCGGAATGATAACGTATAATATACTGAAATACATGAACAAAATAAGATTACAATACACACACACAAGAATACTGCACTAGTAGAAATAAATGGTAAATGAATATCACTATTGAAAGTCAGAATACATAAAACTCCTTATAGACGGAGTTCTCAATATAATATCTAATACATCAAGTCTCACATATAAAATACATGCCTATCATGTACTGCTACAAAAAAGTGTGTGTGTATATAAAGTATCGACGTCGCCTCTATAGATGCTCCAGCTGTCCTAAAAGCGTATCCCCAAAAGAACCTAACTCCCAAACTAATCAATTGAGTACCCGAGAGTGTTCATAACATAAACAGACAAAAAAAAACGCTGGTCATGCATAAAGCCTGGTGTGAGGGGAGTTATCTCAAAATACTGTATATTAAACCTATATACAAATAAATAGGAACCACCAAGGCACGGTCGGTCCTCTCCACAATTATGACTCAAGGGTAACTCGGACTGTCCATAAACAAGTAAAGTAAACATATCCAAAAGATAGGAAATCATACCATGACCTGTTCTTCTCCTGTAATCAACGAGTTAGCACAACTAATATAATGTGACTGAAAACGTAACAACATATTATAATAAAGGTAACTCAACATCCAAAATTTGGGTGATCGTTATATAAGTCTATCGCAAAGTACATAATGATAGTAAGTGCAGCAACATCAATAATAGCCAACTAATAACTTACACAACATAGCAATAAAGGACAACTAGGAAATACATATCAATGCACATCATCGTTGATGGGTGGAATCAACTATAGACATCTATCGCGATCCAATAATTTCTTTTGAGAGTTCAAGATAAATAGAGTTAGTACCTAATCGTACCATAGACCCCGAGCCACATCATCAAAAATGGGTCTTGTGTAGATCTCACTGTACCCCTATAATGAGCATAAGTTATGATCTACTTTATATACTTGAAACCTAGTCCCAATAGTAAATGGAATCACCGTACCCCTATAATGAGCATACGTGTTATTTATTCTATTCTAAATGTTTAGGACCTTTGCAGATCACACCACACTCTAATAATGAGCATAAGTGTTATATGATCCCGTAGTAGATAACTGTCATCATCGCTCTCCAGGACATCAAGGATTTCTCAAATAAATTGTGTACGCCTCTCATCAAAAAGAGAATAAAGGTCGTGCCTTGCATAATACGCTATCGGGACCACAAAGAAATGCCAACGCCATATAGATATATGCACACATCAAATATAACATTGCGTAATCAAATACATTTATCCCAAGGTCAAAGCCAAGGGGCATGGACTAACTCCGCTTAACTGTACATGCTCACTAAACGTGACCGTACAACCAAATCACTACATAGATATCATATCCTATCATTAGTGATCGCACACGTATCACTATATATTGCATTCCCGAGCTTCACCTCGTATTCCACTTTCCTATGTACCTCGAAGCCTTCCTAAAGTTGTGTCGAAGCCTTACGTCGCTATGCATCCGGATTCGAGGAGAAACCCCATCAAATTGCACCTAACCTGGGCTTTACTAACCAGGAAAGTGCACCACCGGTGGGCTGGTGGTCCACCACTGGTCGATCAGTGGCTACATTTCCTGGGCAGTAAAGCCCAGGCAGAAAGCCTCTGAGCCAACGGTTCGAGCTTTACCTTCTCCGTCGCTTTGCTCATTAAGTCGCCTAGCTCCTATAGCCTCTCTTCGCCGCATCAGACCTCTTCTGGAGTTCATTAGTTGATATTTTGGAAGTGGTCTCTAAAGTATTCGAAAACCAATTTTGATATGAAAAACCACTATTTTACGCGTAGAGTTTCACGGGGCGATCCTTTCGACCCGGCCTCCTCTAACATGCCAAATTGAACTCAACCGACCAACTTGCTTTACGTGATGCCTATGCATATGCCAATACACTATTTTGTGTACATTAATACACATACGCACACAAAAACACACTTACACAACAGAAATCACGTTTCGGGCTTCACCGTAGCAATTGCTTGATCCGATATTCTCTCACGCAGCTCAGGGCACCCGACATTCGTTGTGGCTACATGAGATTGCTCGTAGCATGTTTATACACATATATAATCAATCACACAAATAGACTCATTCATTTACACATACACAACCATTACCAACAATTTTAATTACCATGCAAGAATTGTATTGATCATTATATAACTTCGAATACATGTATACGTATACTTGCTCATGCACATATACGTACAATTATATTCAAGTAAGTAATTCGATTATTACTTAAATAAAAACTTACTTTTATTTATCAAGTATTTTCTATAAAATTTCAATATCCTTTTCTACTATTTTACAAAATCATTCCATTATTTTATAAAATACAAAACTAGCTTATAAATCATTTTAACCTCTTATCATACTTAATTCCTTCATCAAGAATTAAGTATTCATATTATAATTATTTATAAAACCTTATAACCACTTTGTAAAATAATTCCTTCTTACTAATTTATAAAATCTCATACTTTTATAAAATACTTCCTTTATATTATTTTATAAATTCTCATAATTTTATAAATATCACTTTTATACTATTTTATAAAATCTCATTCTATTTTATAAAATATATCATTATTACTATTTTATGAAATCTCATTCTATTTTATAAAATATAACTTTCACTTATAAAATTGTTTGTTTACTTAAATAATATTTATAAGTACTAATTAAGCTTTGCTAAGCCTTTAATCACTTTAATAATAAGTGTAGAGCTCTTAACTTACTTAATGAGCTTACTAACTTCATTTTACAAAATCTCATTCTATTTTATAAAATATATCATTATTACTATTTTATAAAATATATCTTTCACTAATAAAATTATTTCTTTGCTTAAATAATATTTATAAGTATTAATTAAGCTTCGTTAAGCCTCTAATCACTTTAATAATAAGTGTAGAGCTACTAACTCACTTAATTAGCTTACTAACTTTTCTAAAACTCATTCAAATAGTTTAATTAACGTTTTCTAATGACATGTACATCATTATATTACATAATTAATCACAACCAAATCATAAATCACACAAAACCATCCAATTAACCCCAAACCCAATTCTAAGCTTAGTAGCATTTCTAGACATGATAATTAAGGGTTCAAACAAATAATTAGCTAATATAGTCATGTTTATAACATGAATACAAGCCTAAACCATTACATAGAATTCTCCAAATCACATCACATGACTTCATAATCACTAAATAAATATACGAAGTTTAGCAAGTAAATTAAGTAGGAGAATCATCTCACTAACTTTGTTTTTTCCCAAATAAAGCTCTAATCACCAAAACCTGTCTCCATGCTCTCTTTAATTTCGAGATCTCCTCCCAAACTCCAATTCTAGCCAATTCCTTTGCAGGTTTTGTAGGGAATGAGAAGAGAGGAATTATGGTGGTTTTTATTTGAATTTAGAAAATTTATTTTAAGGGTTTAGGGCAAGAGGATTAAGAGATGATTAAGATGTAATTAGGAGAAGATTAGAGGAGAAGGAGTAAAATGAAAAGTGAAAGAGGAGTTACTTCTTATGAGCTAACTTATGGGCAAGCTAATGGGCTTAGCTCAAATCCAGCTTTCATTACTTTCTAGAAATCACTATTCATCCATGAAAATTCATCGACTCCAAACATAGTCAACTTTAAACTCATTTTTCTCGCGTCGAAAAAGCGAACTAAACTACGAGTGTTTCGATTCCAAATTTGTCCATCTTTGAAAAATTGAGTATAATGGGTATTCCATTTACTAACGATTAATATTTAAATTAATCATTTAAATATTCGATCGTTATAATTGCAGGTGTTACATATGGCCTAGGCTAGAATGCCTACTTTTGCTCATGGCCCTTGTATGTTTGGGGTTGTGTTCTCTATTTCTTCAAGAAATAAGATGGTATTCCTTGTTGCCATGTTGTTCTAACCCTCTTGCTTAAGTTTGGTGAAGACTGAAGTAGATTTAAGAATGTTTATATGAAGACAGAAGAGGATGAAGACTAGCTTTCTATGTTTAATGAATTTGCAAACCATTTTTTTAGCCTTAAGGATGTTTATATAGGCTTCACCAAGAGGTTACCTACCACCATTTACCTTCTATTTCTAGTCACAAGCCCATATCCCTCCATGTGCTCACCTTTCCACCTCATTTCTTCTTTACTTAGCCCTTCAGGCTTTCCAAAATACCCATCCTCCAAAATATCTACCCATGACATTATCATTAATTTAGTTAACCATAAAACATGAAAAAAAAATTAGTTGTTAATTAATTACACATTAATATTCTAAGCAAGCCTATAAATTTCGAACAACTTATATCAAGTAAAATGTCATTTATCGATAAAACGAATTTCGATCACATTATCGATATTTATTCGAAGTATTTATTTTTGTAAACAGTTTTCAAAAACAAGTTTACCATCATTAGTTCTTAAATAAAAGAGGGTTAACAATGTTATAAAATCAGTTTTATCACATTAAATCTAAGGTTCAAATATCTAAATAATTCAAATATTTAGATACGAAGTGTTCGAAATTCCGGGTTGTTACACATGCCCATCTACCTCCTCTACTACAATATCCCACAAGCCAAAGCCTCCCCCATAAGATGTTGGGAAGGAATCTTCCTCATGAGAACATCCTCTACACTCATATTGGTGAAAGCCCTCTCACATGTACGTATCTAAGCCTATGTTTCTATAATAGTCTCAAAACCCTGATATGGCTTCCCGCTAAGGATAAGAAAATCCTGACACAGCTTCGGAAAGTCTAAAGCTGGTGGAGCAAGAAATACTAGTGGCCCAGGGGAAAAACCACCTCTAACACTAGTCGTATCTGCTGGAATGTCCATATGAGGTGGAACATCCCATGCGGTAGCTAGATAATCTTTGAATTAAGTAGGCATCTTTGACTGCCCACCCCCAGTTGCTCGTGTACCTTGTTTACTCATTTTGATAGCGTGAAATGAAGATATTTTAGCAGCCGATGGTAGAAATAAATCAAAGTTCAAAATACAAGTGGTGTATGCAGTATATAGTAGAAAAATACAAGTACACTCTCTTAACGTATCTTCTTCTACTAGATTGTTTAACTCAAACTGGTCTACTTAGTCCGAGTGTTGAGCGTAAGCTCTAATACCAAATGTAACAACTCGTCCTTCATAATACCTAAAAATCACCATCTCACATCAACGACTAACTTCCGGATACCACAAAAGACAGATTGTTGGGGTAAAATTAGAGCGAAATGCTAAACCAAGACATCGATAGGATCTCACAACGAAATGATAACATATAATATACTAAATATACATGAACATATCGGGATGATAATACATAAGAGACTACACTAGTGGAGCAACTGATAAATAAATATCAATACAGAAAGTCGGAATACATCAACTCCCAACAACATGGAGTTTTGAATAAATATCTGATACAACAGGTATCATATCTTTATTACTAATAATGTAAATTCCACAAACTACCTTCAACCGCGTCTTTCTGGAATACCTAAAATGCCCATGAATTTCCCAAACGTCCGCATGCGTAACTCCCATTTCTGGTTTCAATTCACGAAGCTTAATTGTTTCTCCCCAAAATCATCTACATTTCTAAACTCAATTCCTCAAAACCCTAATTCTATTCACCTTCATCCGATCCAATTCCAAAAGGGGTTTCCCTATATATACGAGTATATACTACTAATTAATGGATCATATGCTCAAACTAGCGACCATAGCCGCACAGCCGCAGCTGTTGGAGTAGCCGCTCCCATCATTGGTAAGAGGATCCCGACTCTGAATTCGGACGGAAACCCATTCGTAATCATAAAGACGTTCGCCGCGGGGGTTATATTGGCCACTTCGATGATACACATTTTGTCGAACGCAATTGAGAGACTTACTTTGCCGTGTCTAAACGAAGGGGTTTTCGGTAAATTTCCATTTGCGGGGTTTGTGGCCATGGTATCGGCGGTGATGATGATGATGATGGTGGATGGGTTCGCCATGGGTTTTATAAGGGAGGTAGGATTGGTAAGGCTTTGCTTGTCGATGATGATGTTGATGACATGGTGGTTTTATAATAGTAGTGAATTTGATCCATGAAAGGTGATTGGATGGGCAGAACTCCTCGAGCGTGTTGTCGCCTTTTGCTTTTTCTGGACCTGGAGTGACAAACTTAGAGTCATACTTTAAACTGCTTGCAATTAGATCCACTGGCTACTTTAAATTGCTTGCAATTCAGCACTTCTTTTATCTTTAGGTAAAATCCGTTTTAAATTATCTTAATTTCAATATTTCTATTGACTTTTCTTGGTTGTTGATATTTGATGGTTCCTTGATCTTTAAAAGTGATATACAATAATTAATTATAGAATGTAGCTTAGTATGGAAAACTATGACTGTTTTAGAATTTAGCAAGGGCAAAGATGCTAATACTATGTTAACTAAAGTTGTAATATCTTCTTTTGATTGTGATTTTGGTTGTATCAACGATAGAAAATATTGCATTGACTTGCCATCTTTTTCTAAGGCAATTCATATCCGTGCTAATAGTTTATCAAAATATGGTCTATATCATATGATTTGCCAATTCTAGCACACTAGGAGGAGATATTCTCTATAATCGTATATACAACCAAATTTTGACTGCTATTTTATCTACTTCAATACACACAGTGCTATTTTTCACTTGGCAATGTATTGCCAAACAAATATTGTATTGCACTTAGCACTGAATAGTCAAGTGGGCAAACTGATGTTACCAGGTAAATTGCAACATATTTTGTGGTGTGTACACAAATGCTTAGTTTTCACATTTACAAAAGTTATCCATCATTTTCAAGCTTATATTGATCTTATTCTATGTTCAAACTAATTGATAAAGATAAGCATTTGATTTTGATATCTTTGTTTCAGTAAAGTCATGCACAAACATCCTCAATTTATGGAAAGTTGATCATACAAAAATCAACAGGAATCTTTTTGGATATTTTTTTTTGAAATCCACTTATTTTCTTAGTTACCAATGATCAAATATCTTATACCTTATAGATTATATTTTTATTTTTTATATGTTTAAGATGAAAGATCCATGTTTCAAAACCTCAAAAGGCAAAAGCAGGTTGGACACAAAAACATGATGGAAATTGTAAAACTTGACAAATCTGGAACAAGATGAAAACATGCTTTATTAATTAATAGATTTCGATTTTTTTTAATTCACTATTGTTAACAAAATAATAAATTTTTGGAAGGATATTGATATTTTATTAATATATTATTACAATCTCTTTATCCTTTTGGAAATTTATAATATTTCATAAGCTTTCTTTCAAAATCTTAATTGTCCTTGCATGAAAAATGGTAGTTGCAAGAGTATCCAAAACAATTTTCAATTGTAATTGTTTAAGATAAAGGTTAATATCCAATTTATAGAACATGCAAAACCATTCTTATTGATGTAGATGGAAAGTTGATGGTAGACAGTGCAAGTGATGCTGGCAAAACAATTTTCAGCTCTAACCATAGGATATGCTACTAAATGGTACAATTTTCAGCTGTAACCATAGGATATACTATCAATTGGTACATACATATTTTTGCTTCAACCCTTAACAGCAACGTACAGACAACTAAAAGTTCCTTTCTAAGTATTATAGGGTAATTTGAAGGGAAGCTGAGGTGCCATTTGATATAACATAGTATTGGTGAGTTTATATTCTCTCTTGCATGAGATAAATTCCGTAGGATATGCAAATTTCGATACGATAGGGAAACAACTATCGAAGTAGTGTTAAATGTTTACTTTAAACAGATAGTATAAATGGAAAAAAGCAGGGACGTTAGAAAGAAAAAAAATCTTTACTGCAAAATTTAGTTGCTTCTATGCTCTCCACAAATTTTTACTGCAAAATTTAAGGCTTTGACTTTTCCTGCTTCAGGCTGAAGCTATGGTGGGTCCTATGATGAAAAAAGTTATGCAGAAATTCAACATGAATTTGAAGGTTTATGGTTTTATGCTAATACAATAATGCTATGTTGAAGGAGATGGAGTTTCAATTTACGGTGTGTTTATGTTTTTGCGTTGGTTATTTGGGTCATAGTGGCATATGAACAAATGTATGACTATTTTAAATTTTGTTATTTTTTGGTGGAATTATAAGAAGTAAGATATGTGGTATTTTAAATTTTGTTATTTTATGACACAATTTGTAACGCAAGAGGTCAGACTGATTCGATTATTCCATTGCCTTTCAATCAGTCAGTTTGCTTCTTTTTATTTTTATTAATTTTTTATTTTGATTTGACTGTCTGTTCTAAGTGAACTAATGGTACATATTGGATAAAAAACAATAAGTAAAACAGATTAAAAATGTACCTAGGAAGCAAAAGAGAAATGACAAATCAACATGCATCCTACAGTAGTAAACTGCAGATGTCTTACTCTCATATCTTTACTACTAATAAAGAGAATTCATTAAAAAGATTTACTCGGTGTCTTTTTGAAATTCCAAATATACCCTTTTACATCTCATAGAGAAATAGTATTCAAATATGGGAATATAGCCTGTTAATTTCTAAGTATAACTATTAGTCACCATAGAGAACTACAGTGTGCGTTCACAAGATGAAGTATCCGAGTGTACCATATTGTCCGTAATTTAGGTGGGAGTTCATCGGTCGAAGTTTTGTCAGATTCCAAGTTAGTATGAAGAAGTTATTACAGTCCGAACAAAAAAATAGCGGCTTCCGCACTAGGCGGTGTTCAAATATTGGGATGTGATAGCCTGTTATTTTCTAAGTACAACTGTCAGTCCCCATGGAGAACTACAATGTACGTTCAAAAAATGAAGTATCCGAGTGTTTCATATTGTCCGTAATTTAGGTGGGAGTTAATCGGTCGAAGTCTCGCCAGATTCCGAGTTAGTATGAAGAAAATATTGCAGTCTGAACAAAAAAAATAGCGGCTTCTGCACTAGGCGGAGTTCAAATATGGGGATGTGGTAGCCTGTTATTTTCTAAGTACAACTCTCATTCCCCATGGAGAACTACAGTGTGCGTTCAGAAGATGAAGTATCCGAGTGTTCCATATTGTCTGTAATTTAGGTGGGAGTTAATCTGTCGAAGTCTCGCCGGATTCCGAGTTAGTATGAAGAAAATATAGCAGTCTGAACAAAAAAATAGCGGCTTCTGCACTAAGCGGAGTTCAAATACGGGGATGTGGTAGCCTGTTATTTTCTAAGTACAACTATCAGTCCCCATGGAGAACTACAGTGTGCGTTCACAGGATGAAGTATCCGAGTGTTCCATATTGTCCGTAATTTAGGTGGGATTTAACCGGTCGAAGTCTCGCCGTTCCAAATTAGTATGAAGAAGTTATTGTAGTCTGAAAAAAAATAGCGGCTTTTTCCTGGGCAGATTTCAAATATGAGGATGTAGCCTGTTATTTTCTAAGTACAACTATTAGTCACCATGGAGAACTACAATGAGCGTTGAAGTGGGGATATAACCTGTTATTTTCCTAGTACAACTGTCAGTCACCATGGAGAACTACAGTGTGCGTTCACAAGATGAAGTATCCAACTATACTGTATTGTCCGTAATTTAGGTGGGAGTTCATCGGTCGAAGTATCACCTGATTCCGAGTTAGTATGAAGAAGTTATTGCAGTCTGAACAAAAAAAATAGCGGCTTCTGCACTAGGCGGAGTTGAAATATGGGGATGTGGTAGCCTATTATTTTCTAAGTACAACTGTCAGTTCCCATGGAGAACTACAGTGTGCGTTCATAAAATGAAGTATCCGAGTGTTCCATATTGTCCGTAATTTAGGTGGGAGTTAATCTGTCGAAGTCTCGCCGGATTCCGAGTTAGTATGAAGAAAATATAGCAGTCTGAATATAAAAAATAGCTGCTTCTGCACTAGGCGGAGTTCAAATAAGAGGATGTTGTGCCATGTTATTTTCTAAGTAAACTCTTAGTCCCCCTGGAGAACTACAGCGTGCATTCACAAGATGAAGTATCCGAGTGTACCATATTGTCTGTAATTTAGGTAGGAGTTCATCGGTCAAAGTTTTGCCTGATTCCGAGTTAGTATGAAGAAGTTATTGCAGTCTGAACAAAAAAATAGCGGTTTCTGCCTAGGCGGCGTTCAAATGTGGGGATGCTACTATCAAATCTACTTCCACGGGCACAAATAAAAATGCATGCACATTATGGTTAAATGCAGGCCCACCTGGGCGTGCATATGTACTCGTACAAATAACAGTTATGTCATGTAGTACTAAAATATCAAGTATATATATATACACACATATCCAGAATATTGATGCCATGCCTCCAAAATGCTTCAGCTGCTCATCCTAATAGTGTATCCCCAAAATCACCCAACTTCCAAACTACTCAATCGAGTACCCGAGAGTTGTAATGACATAAACATACAAAGGAAAAATGCGGGTTAGACTTGAAGTCTGGTGTGAGTGAGGGGAACTATATCAAAATAACATATATCAAAACTACATACAAAGAAACAAGAAACTACTAAGGCCCAACCGGTCCTCTCCACGAACATGGCTCAAGGGTAATCTAGACCGTCTGTAAACAAGTAAAGTAAACCTATCTCAAAATTATAGAAAATCATACCATAACATGTTCTTCTCATGTTATCAATGAGTCATCGCAACTAATATATTGTGACTGTCACGTAATAATATACAAGTGTAGGGGTAATAAAAGTATCATAATATAAGTCCACACTATGCTACATACAATGATAATATCAATCAACTAGTATAACACAAGCACAACATAACGATGTGCCAAATAGAGAACAATTACCATCATCTCATGTTGAACGAAATATAAATGAAGCAACTACACCTTATGTGATCTTTGGATTAATATATACATTCTTACCCTCAAGAGTCTGTGAATGGAACTGAGCGTCCTCATACGACCTCTTTGTTGTACAGATGCCCCCATATAGACCTAGATGCTCTCCTAGCAACAATGAAAACCCTACCACTATAGTGCTCCCCGTCGTCTATATCTACACTATTGCTATTAGGTATGAGTACTTCTTAAGCGTTGCTCCGGACCATCCCGAAGGTTTGATCCAAAACCATAAAATAACGTCTAAATGGATGTGTAGCACTGGAACCACACTACGATCTGAATCTAGTTGCCTACTCTATGATTCCCTTGACGTGTACTTGCTTTGACCCCAATGGATCACTCAAGTACAACTGCGCTTTGAACCGTGGAATCTATGCTAATCGAAAATCTACATGCCTGCCCAATATCGCACTGATCGTTGTCGTCACATGCTTGCATGCTTGAGTCTGGATCTGACTTCTTGCCATTATGTCCTCCCTCCAATCGTACGCGCTTATTGTACATAATCGTGAAACCAATCATGTCTCGGACTCTTATCCGATTGGCTCTCGATCACTATCCCAATCTCCTACTATTCCCGTGTAGGAATAGTATGTGTCCTGCATCCCTCGCCTTGGTCGCTTCCTCGACCGCTTGCCCGAACACCTTATTGATCGTTATCGATCACTTATATATCACCTTGCATCCACATCCAGATCTCGTGCTTT
Organism: Allium fistulosum; assembly: GCA_030737815.1. Taxonomy (NCBI): domain Eukaryota; kingdom Viridiplantae; phylum Streptophyta; class Magnoliopsida; order Asparagales; family Amaryllidaceae; genus Allium; species Allium fistulosum. The sequence goes on from CM060902.1 coordinate 978,788,875, forward strand.
GTTTTGCATCCTACTTTCTTGAGTAGCCCAAGGCCTCCCCAAAGTCGTGTCAAAGCCTCATGAAGAACCACGCTCGAAATGGGGTCAAATCTCCACTTTATCGGTACCTGACCTGGGCCTACTGCCCAGTCCAAGAACTACCAGTCCACCGGTGGTCGCCTATCCCAGGAAATAAGCCTGGGATAGGTGCCAACCGCCTAAAATGACCGTTGATTCGTGCTCCGTTTCCTCCATCCCTCCGCCCGACGAGCCGCCTAACTACCCAAGCCTGCCTTCACCGCATCGGTCCTCCTCCGAAGTTTATTGGTTGATGTTTTGGAAGTGGTTTCTTATGTGTTCGAAAATCGATTCAACAAAAAATCCACTCTTTGCATGCGTAGAGTTCAACGAGCAACTTTAACGACCCGGTTTCCTCTAACCATGCCAAAATGTGCCCAACATGCCATCTAGCCTCATGTGATACCTACACATGCTAGCACACCCATTCGTGCACATTTACACAAGTGTACACAAGCACACTTCACCATAAAAATCATGTTTCGTACTTCACCGAGGTGATTACTTGATCTGGTATACTCTTACGCAACTTAGCACACACGATAGTAGCTATGGCTGCGTAAAATGCGCGTAGTGCACTTATACACATCAATATATAAATATATTCAAACAATCATGCATATATATATATATATAAACGAACAAACATACACAATAATTCTAACTACAATACACAAATTATTTTGATTGTTATATATCTTCAAATACATGTATACGTTTACTTACCCATATACATATACATGCATATTTAAACAAGTAATTCATTTATTATTTATAATTAAAGTTTACTTTTATTTACAAAATCTTTTCAATAAAAGTCTAATATGATTTCATACTATTCCATAAAACCTTGCAACTATTTTATAAATATATTATTAGCTTATTAATCATTTTAAGCCTTTATAATACTTAATTTTTTCATTTGAGATTAAGAATTCTTCTCACAATTATTCACAAAACCTTATAATCATTTTATAAAATATCTTCTTCATATTATTTTATTAAATCCCATGCTTATTTATGAAATTTATCATTCATATTATTTTATAAAATATCATATCATTTTATAAAATACTTCTTTTACTTATAAAAATCATTCGTTTACCTAAATAATATTTATAACTACTAATTAAGCTTCATTAACCTTCTAATAACTTTAATAATAAGTGTAGAATTCAAAACTTACTTAATTAGATTACAAACATTTTCTAAAATCAATTTAAATAGTTTAATTATCACTAATTAATGGCATGCATATAACCATGTCATCCAGCTAGCCTATACTCCATTACAACATCACATACAATCATTTAATTAACCCAAAACCCATTTCTTAGCTTACTAACTATTTCAAAAATAATAATTAGGGTCTTAAACAAACAATGAGTTAATATAATCATGTTTATAGCATGAACATAAGCGTAAATTAACCCAACATTCTCCATATCACTTTATATAATTTCATAGTCATCGATTAATGAAATAATGAAGATTAACAAGAAAAATATAGTTAAAGAATCATCTCACTCGCCTTCTCTTTCACCACAATAAGCTCAAACCAACAAAAATCCATACTTTGCTCTCTTGATATCTTGGATGAAGATCCAAATTTCGATTCAAGGTTATTCTTTGATGCGTTAAGTGAGGAATTGGATGAGAGGAATTATGGTAATTTTATTAGGATTATTAGAATTTATTTGGCCTTGGATTAAGGGATTTAGGGTTAGGGAATCAAGAAGTAATTATGAAAAGTGATTAGAGAAGAGGAAGAAATGTATCGTTTGAATGAAATGGAATGAAGAGCGTAGTTATATATAAGCCAAGTTAGGGGTAAGCTAGTGGGCGTGGCTCGAATTCATTTCATCCAAATAAAAATATTATTCACTCTAAAAACTTATCGACTTCAAACATATCCAAGTTTATATTCGTTCTTCTCGCGACAGAATTGCAGTCTCAATGGCGGGTGCCTCAAGTCCCAATTCACTTGTCTTCAAAAGCTGAGTACAATGGTCGTTCCGTTAATTAACGACTTAGTATTTAAATTAATTATTTAAATACCGAGTCATTAAAATGTGGGTTGTTACATCTAGACTGATTTTAAAGTTGATTTTGATAATAGATGTGTCTTTTGTACACTGATTTTTTCAATTCAAATACAATATCCCCTATAACCACTCGATATGATGTAGAGTTGAATAAACAGGGTTTCAGAGTTTGATTTTGCAACAGAGATTAGAGAGTTGAAAGCATGGTGAATAAGAATAGTAGAGATTGTGTTTAGAAAGCAAGGTAGCAATAATAGTTGTGATTTAGGCTCTTTATATAATCGTTGAAAAGTTACAAATGAAGAGTAGTGATGTCTCAGAAAAGTTTTAACCAAGATCTACAACATTTTATAAGAGGAACGACGAAGAGATATGAAGAATGGAGAAAGAGACACGAACAAAACTGTTATGAAGGATCTGTCATCGGTGCATCGGTGCATTTTCCACTGGTGGGACCGGTAGAAGCACTAGTGGACCTGTGTTGGGCTTAGTTCCACCTGTTCCATGTCGTATTTTCCTTTATTTCGGTTTGTTTCTTCGTCTATTTGTCTCTAAAATATTCCGGAAAAATATCTAAAAACATAAAACAAGTTTTCAGAGATTATTATGAAGTTTCAAAAAATTTGAAGACCATGCGAGTGGTTTTAACAATATATTACTCTGATGACTCTAGAAAACCGACTAACTATAAAACGTATTCTTATTTATTTTTGGTTGTTGCTTCACCTCCGCGGTATCTCCATGACTTTATCATATTTCACTATTTGCCTTAGTCATCTTATCTTCTGTATTTTGTATAAGCGGTTCTTCGTGCCTTAATCTGCAGTATTGAAGTATATAAAGTATATTTTGTTGACATCGTCAAAACACAGGTTCTAACAGCAGAGAGGTCATGAATAAAGACAAAGACGTCAATGTAGACGCCAGCCAAGAAGGCAATAACAATGAATCATACTACTTGGAATCGAACAAAAAGTTGACTCACCACCTATAAATGTGCATGTGAATATGCCATTACAGAACATGCCATTGGAAGAGGAAATGACATTGGTCATCTTCAATTTAGATGCCACGTGTATCCAAGTGGAGGTGAGTTTTTGGGGTGGAATGATGATCATTTTCCTCAAAAAGTAGTTGAGTGCATTAATGAATTAAAGGATCAAAGAACAACATTATGAAATTAATCGATTGGGTGGTAAAATGGAATCAGTAGACTTCACGATCAACTACATGGGCTTAATATTCGTAGAAAAAACTAACCCATAAGGACTGATCTATGTTTATGTTCGATATGTATTGTCATAGTTTATTATTTAAGGTTTAATATGATGGTGTATGAGAATCTATCGTCATGGTCGATACTGTTCTTTGTTTCCACGAGCATAGATTCATATTTCGATAAAATAGCGATTACATAAGCTGAATTAGAAATAAAAAGCAATCATAAACGTCGTAGAATACAAACATAGATAGATGTATAGTACACTTATAGCTTACATGCTTGAGGTTGTTATTCAAACTGCATCATATAGTTGTTCAAAAGCTTATATGTATCGTGTCAAGCAAAGGAAGTTCGATATTCGAACGAGTACCATGAGTCATAGGTTGTCCGAGACAACTGAAACACGTATTTCTCTTCCACTTCAGCTATAATTTTGTGGTATCTCCTACATGATCTACTAAATGTGACAAATCCACTTCTTGTTTCTAGAATTCTCCTAATTAATCTATATTCTAGATGACTGCTGAACGCTTCATTAAAGGTAACCCAAGAATCTTGATCAATCTCTTCTTCAATGTGAATACGATCTGTCTATATGTATGCTTTAATTAACAATAAGTAATCTGATGAAGTCCATATTTCATTTCTCATTATGTTGATGGGGTACAAGTGTATGGAATTATCTTAGCTTAAGTGGAAACGAACCAAATACCAACTGTGTAATGGAAAAAGTAGTCGTTATGCCAAAATTATGAATGCCCCCTTTTTTGGTGTCCAAATCTGAAAGTCCATTCATTTTCGGATGTTCGAACTTGATCTCCCATAAAATGGGCGCTCTACCGCGTTTCAGTTTGCTGAAGCATAGCAATCCAATTCATATGAACTTTCAGTTGAATTAGAACTGGTGGGACATGAAAATTCAGAGGATTGAATATTCACTTCGAACTCCTTTGTTGGAGATGCAATTTCTACTTACAACAAAACTTGATTCTATTAACAACAAGCTGGATTTATTTTTATGCGTTGCAATTTCAACGCATCTTGAGTTCTTGGTACACAGTCTTCATTCTTTTGATCGCTTCAAGCGATGAAAAGGTTCCTAGTGGAATCATAGAAAGTGTATTCACTTTGGAATGCTCCTTTTTGGATCTTTGAACATTCAAGGCAATCTATCACTACCCGCTCCGGCTCCACATCTTCCTGTCCAATTCAGACCTCCACCACTAACCCTTAATGTATTTTGACCTAAGTCATCCATATTAGGATCACATTTGCTATAGTTTGCAAATTCGTTTTGATGCCAGGTTGGTTTCAGGCTGATTGATTAACTTTCTACTATGCTGTTAGTATTTTAAATTGAGTTTGTCCTAGGTGAATGTGTACCATTTCGATTTAGTGGATAAGGTTGTTGATTTGTAATATTGATTCCCATAATTTTATGGTTGTCGTGGTTAGAAATTTTGATATTGAAACTAAAAAATTTGTACGAAATTGTATTCAGCGTTTGAGTTAGGCTGGTGTAGCGTTGTCGTGTATGTTCAAATACATGTTGACATTGAGAACACGTTTGACTGTTTTACCAAGCTTTGCGAGGATCGAATAATTCAAACATCATGAAAACTTGTGTGCATCAAAAAGTGACGCACAAATCTGGTGCAAAAGAGCACGGCCTCTGGGCAGCGCACTTAGCAATCCACATACATCAAGTAAACTTACTTTGATCCAACCGCTGAATAGCTTAGAAGCTAAACTACAGCGATCTAAATTTTTAAAAAGCAAAGCTGCATAAATCAGACTCAATACAAACATTAAAAAGAATACATATGCTTCTTTATCTTATAAACATAGAGAGATGTTTTCACGTATACAAACAAAGGTATACTCATTCCTCGGAAGTATTTCACTTGAACCAATATCATTAGGTGGCTGATTTTAGCAATTTAGTTACAGTGATAGAACCCAAAACTCTACTAGTTTACAAGTATGAACAGTAGATGTCAAGAATGGAAGCTGCTGAAAAAATAAGATTAATAGAGTGCAAACAGTAGGATCTGAAGAATGGAAGCCGCTGAAAATCAAAATTACCCATTAATTGTGATTGCTTTGCTTGTCAGTGCACTTCCAAGATACACTTCATGACATTCACCTTAGAAGTCTCATTCCCTGTGAGGGGATTCATCAGTTGATATACTGTTAAAATTCTCCAAGGTTATAAAGTAAAGAAGACACGTATGCCAAAAATATTATTACCGTTTTGAAAATAATATGCCTATAGATAGAAGGAAAAGATAACTGCAGATGTAAACTAGCATATCACAGGTGCTCGTATCATAGCTTTCAATATGTGGTTTGCAAAAGGTTCAATCAAATCTGCCTCCAATTTTGTTCGCATTTGTTTCTATGTCAAAAAGCAGGTATGTATAACGAACATGTACATGAATAAAAATATATTTAGACCTCTAAGTTTATTTTATTTTTTTAGTATGTGAAGTGTGAACAAACCAATGGAAATGTCATCTAATCCTGTGCAAACAAAATTGCACTCAAATTCGAGGAACATGCATTTAAAAGGCACGCACTTGCGTATAAGGAGCATGTAAAGAAAAGGAAATTACTGCTTTTGCACATAATATATCCTGCTAGGAACATGCATGCAAGGAAAACAAAATGTGCTGTCGATGGTTGTGGGGTAAAACTGTTGTGTTTCGACATTGCAACGCGTCCCCATAAACGCATGCTTCATTGTTCTATAATGACGTCACTTTAATGAAGTTTCCGATGTGTCGGCGTGAATATCCCTTTCATCGCCTTCCGGAACAAGCACATATATGGTCTTGACGACACTTGCTTGTAACAAAAGGAATTCTCAAAGTTACGTGCCATCAATCTCACATACATACCACGTTATGCTTCATATTTCTTACGATGTGAGACTTATCGTTTAATCCACGCACTCTAAAAAACGAGCCACATCTAACAAAAACCTCATGTGAGGAGTTCCACCTTTTTATTGATAAATAAAATTACAGTTTTAACTGCATAATTATGTCATGGTTTTCAAATGTTTGTTGTTTCTTTGTATCTTATTGTCATACTGGCCTACAAATGCCATACATGAGCTTCGCAGACTACAACCAATCAAAACATGAAGAAGATAAAAGCAAAAGTTACGCTGAATTACTTTGAATGCTCTCAGCTCATTTACTGCCGCTCGAAGGGAATCATCTGATAAAATTAATCGTGATAAGGCTCCAGTACTTAGCCTGCATTTGTATTTGAACAGTTTAACAAAGAGCATATATTTGTGTTTGAAGCAATATTTGCATTGAACATTCTAATATCAAATGAGAAACCACTGAATTAATGAAGACAATGCTATATGTAGGCTAATTTATTTAATATATATTTTGCTTATTCTAGTTTAATACTTCAGTGTGGTCAAGTCACTGATCTTACATCAGTATATTGTCTTAGTGTGAACCTCGCTTATTAAAAGCAATCCAAATGGATAGTAGAAATTACTGTGCGTAAGAAAGATGAATATTACCCCAATATTTTTGCCGCTTCCGATACAGAACCATCAACTGCAAATATAAGATCCAGTATCGCTTGCATTCCCTTCAAAGCAAAACAAACAATTAGAACTGTCATGCATTTGCATTATGTAAATAATCTACATGCTAACGTAAGTAAAACAGTAAAACTCGACTGCATTAAAGTTATTTAATTACCAGGGCAAATTTCGGGTTATTAGGACCGATCTGGGACCCCACGTCTCGCCCCCTTATTGTTGATTTTGCAGGAAGAATTTGAAGAAGTTCAAGCGGAGGGGTATAATTTTCCAGATCTATTGGTTTTCTGACTAATTTGTAAAGAAACCGCAACAAACAAATTCAGTAGCGAATCCATTAGTAACATACAAATAACAGGAATTAATGGAAAATCTGCTGCAAGTTGTTTTATACAGAGAAGAAAGTGACATTGTTCTACAAAGCAATCCCTTCTTTTACATACTTAACTAATTCGGTCTTCCTCTAGAAAAACTAAACAATCAGTATTCACCTAGCTACTGTTTATCAGAGTCCATTGTGGTGTAAATGAAAAGAGTATTTCAGTGGTCGTTTATGGTGTAAATGAGGAGAATTTCCTAGTTTCGCATGAGATATATCACATAGCTAGGGTATAACCATACACCATAACCATCACATGACTCTGAGGCAATAATCATCGCATAGTCATCATAATTTATGCTGAAAGCATCGGAGTAAAAATATGGAAGCTATCGCAGCCCCTCATCCATATACCACCGGAGATATTATCAAGCAGCCATCGACAACTCAAATAATAGCCATCAGCTACTTATTTGCAAAGCCACCTGAGCATGCTTGCTATCAAAACTGGTAAACCGACAGGAAATACTACTACAGCACTTTGCAAATTACTCACACTTCTGATGGCTCTGACAGCACATACAAGCGTTAGGAACTCATTGTTAGAGGCTCTTTATAGTGAATGAGATATTGTCCCACATCGCCAAAAATAAATTAATGTTCATGCTTATATACTATTTTCCTCAAACACATATTGGCTTTTAGGGTCAGATAATTTTGTGCAATGGGGAGGACCTATATGGTCATGAACTAACACGCGCGCGCCGCCCGTCCCGCGCCGGGCCCGGGTCTACCGTGTTATATTTTTGCTGCAGAGAAGTACACAGTTTTCTACTATTTAAATTCAAATAGAAGCGACTAATGGATTGGAACTGACCAGAGACGGCTTTTCAAACAGAAATAGGCGTTGCAAATGAAGAGACGCGACTGTTTTTGACCGTTGCAAATGAAGAGACGCGACTGTTGCAAACCGCAACAGTTTTTTGGCCGTTGCAGACGAAGAGATGCGGCTGTTCCCAACAGACATAACCGTTGGGAATTAGCCTATAAAAGGAGAAGGAAACATGATCAGTAACTCACTCCGATTTCTCTTCTCTCTCTTCATTTCTTAATTTCTACAATCCGTGTGCTTCTGCATATCACACAGAAGATCATACACATCACAATCTCGAGCAGATCACGTTTGTTGTATCTTGGAAGACTTTGAATAAAGTCTTAAGGAAATTATTACGACAAGCCTCAGACGAAATTTCCTTCTTCATCCGGTTAGATTTCTGTTTACTTGTATATTTATATACATCGTTCTGTAATCTTTCCGTTTCAACGTTGTGCTGTTTCTGCGAACTAGTACAATGCTTGTTTATCACTATAGTTTAATACAGCAATTTGTTGTTATTGCTATAGTTTGTTCTTGTAAATTAATTACAACATAGTTATTGTTCAAAATTACTAATACAAAATTTCAAAGTAGTGGAAATCTGATTTGTAAACTTGTGTGACGAGTTTATAACATATTGGTCTCTGTTTTGATATACTGATCGTATAACATCTTAAGACTTTCCTGTTTTCACTAAAACAGAGATGACGACAGTTGAACTATCAGCAAAAACTGCTACCCACAACAGACCTGATCCATTTAAAGGAGATGGTGATGACTTCATAACATGGCAGAATCAAATATTGTTTTATCTCACCACGTTAGGGCTGCATAAGTGCATTGAGGAGGATGAACCAAAGCCTAAAGACGGACAAACTAAAGAAAAAGACTCAGCTGTTTTTCTCGAAATTGACTCATGGAAGCATTCGGACTTCTTGTGCCGAAATTACATTCTGAACTGTCTGGATAAAGTACTATATAAAGTATATCAGTCACACCAGACAGCAAAATCTCTATGGACTGCACTTGCTAATAAATACAAGATGCAGAATGTCAGTTTGAAGAAGTTCATAGTAGATAAATTCATGGAATACAAAATGGTGGATTCCAAATCCGTAACTAGTCAAGTGCAGGAACTCCAACTTATAATTCATGAACTTGAAGCAGAAGGACGTCAAGTTGGAGAATCGTTCCTTATTGAAGCGATAACAAGAAAATTACCACCATCCTGGAGAGACTACCGCAACTATCTGAAACATAAGAAAAATGAGATTTTTTTAGAAGATCTCATTGTCAAATTAAAAATTGAGGCAGATAATCGTGGAATAACACAACCCAAAGGCGAAGAGGCACTTGTTACAGAAGGGTCAAAGAAGAAAGGACACTTCAACAACAAAAAGAAAAAAAGAAAGACACCAGATAATCAATCCAAAGATAAGCAAACCAAGAAGTTCAAAGGCGAATGTTGGGTCTGCGGAAAGACTGGGCACGCAGCTAAATATTGCAGGCACAAGAAGACGAATGACAAATCGGTGACAAATATAGTGGAAAATTTGAGTTCAACCATTGAGGAAATGAACTTTTCAGGAGTTGTTTCAGAATGCAACTTAGTACAGAACCCTGCACAGTGATGGGTAGACACAGGCGCTACTCGTCATGTCTGTTCTGATATATCTATGTTCTCCACTTACAAGAAATACGATCAGGAAGAAAAACTCTACATGGGTAATTCTGCAGTTTCCATGATCGAAGGTAACGGCACCGTCGTCCTCAAATTTACATCCGGAAAAACTGTGACACTAAGTGAAGTTCTTCATGTTCCGGATATCCGCAAGAATCTTATCTTTGGACCTGTGCTCTCAAAGAAAGGCTTCTGTATGGTCTTCGAGTCAGATAAAGTAGTTCTGTCTAAGGCTGGAATTTATATAAAAAGGCGTTATTTATGTGATGGCCTATTTAAGGAAAATGTAGCCGTAGTCGGCAATAAAACTATGTATTCTGATTGTGCTATTAATAAAAATGAAGTTTCTTATTTAGTTGAGCATGAAATTTTACTATGACATGATAGATTAAGACACATAAATTTTCGAAAAATGAAAAAATTAGCAAACTGGGATTAATTCCTAAATTCCAAGTAGATAAAAACTACATATGTGAAACATGTGTAGAAACAAAATTGATAAAAAACCATTTCATATTGTTAATAGAAGTACATAACCACTAGGTTTGGTTCACACTGATTTATGTGATTTTAAATCATCACCTACAAGAGGTGGGAAAAAGTACTTTATCACTTTTATAGACGACTATACACGATATTGTTATGTATATCTTTTAAATAGTAAAGATGAAGCAATTACATCGTTTATAAAATATAAGGCTGAAGTAGAAAATCAGTTAAATAAAAAGATCAAGATATTGAGATCTGATCAAGGTGGAGAATATGAATCACCATTTGAACAATTCTGTGCAGAAAATGGTAAAAATCATCAAACAACAGCTCCATATTCACCACAACAAAATGATATTGCCGAGAAAAAGAATAGAACATTAAAAGATATGATAAATGCAATACTATTGACCTCTGGTCTACCGACGAACTTGTGGGGGAAAGCCTTAAATATGTCTAATCACATATTAAACAAGGTTCGTCACAATAAAACATGAACAATTCTATATGAGTTATGAAAAGGACACATACCAAGTTTCAAATACCTCAAACTGTGGGGGTGCTTGGCAAAAGTTCCAGTTTCGCCTCCCAAGAAAGTCAAATCTGGACCAAAAATTGTAGATTGTTACTATCTAGGGCCAGCCCAAAATAGTAGTGCCTATAAATTTGTGGTATTCAAGTCTGATATAGCTGATATTAATGTCAATACAATCATAGAGTCTCGAGATGCCTCATTTTTTGAAGATGTGTTTCCACGCATCTCATTTTTTGAAGATGTGTTTCCATGCATCTCATTTTTTGAAGATGTGTTTCCGCACAAAAGGAATGAAGGAAATTATGTCCCTAAAAGGACAAGAGAAGAATCAAGCAAGCCACATGACGATGAAACTCATCGTGAATTGAGGAAGTTGAACCAAAAAGAAGCGTAAGAGCAAGAACGTCCAAGACGTTTGGTTCAGATTTTCTAACATACATGTTAGAACACGAACCTCAAACATACAAGGAAGCAATGTCATCTTCTGAATCTTCATGTTGGAAAGAAGCAATCAAAAGTGAAATTGATTCAATTCTAAGTAATAAAACTTGGAAAATAGTTGATCTTCCGCCTGGAATAAAACCGATTGGTTGCAAATGGATCTTCAAAAAGAAGATAAAACCAGATGGCTCTATTGACAAATACAAAGCAAGATTGGTAGCCAAAGGATATCGCCAAAAGGAAGGTATAGACTTCTTTGATACTTATTCACTGGTTACACGTATAACGTCTATAAGAATGTTAATAGCAATTGCATCCATATATAATCTAGAGATTCATCAAATGGACGTAAAGACATCACTCTTAAATGGAAATCTTGATGAGGAGATTTACATGGAACAACCCGAGGATTTTATTTCCAAAGGAAATGAAAACAAAGTATGTAGATTAGTAAAATCATTATACGGACTAAAACAAGCTCCAAAACAATGGCACGTAAAATTTGATAGTGTCATGATAAAAAATGGTTTCCGTATAAATATGATAAATGTGTTTATTATAAACAAGTTGGACAATTATACGTGATGATTTATTTATATGTAGACGATATGCTAATCTTTGGTCCAAATAGTAAAGTAATAGAGACCATAAAGAAAATGTTAATCAACAATTTCGTCATGAAAGATTTAGGAGTTGCAGACGTTATTTTGAGAATCAAAAGAATAAAAACACCTAATGGAATTGAACTATCTCAGTCACACTATGTGGAAAAAGTGATTGAAAAATTCCAAAATTACGAAATTAAAGGAGTAAGAACACCTTTTAATTCATCGGAAGCACTGCATAAAAACACTAATGAGAGTGTAATGCAACTGGAATACTCTCGTGTAATAGGATGTCTAATGTACCTCATGAATTGCACAAGACCAAATATAGCTTATGCAGTAAGTCGACTGAGCAGGTATACAAGCAAACCCAGGAAAGGAACACTGGAAAGCACTAATGAGAGTGTTGAGATATTTAAAGAGTACCACAAACTTTTCTCTACATTACGGAAAATATTCTGCCGTCTTAGAAGGATATAGTGATGCAAACTAAATTTCTGATTTAGAGGAATCTAAACCAACTAGTGGTTGTGTCTTCACCCTAGCAGAAGCAGCAGTATCATGAAAATCTACTAAACAAACGTGCATAGTTCGATCCACTATGGAATCAGAGTTCATCGCTTTAGATAAAGCAGACGAAGAAGCAGAATGGCTTCGTCAATTTTTAGAAAAAATTCCATTTTGGCATAAACCTGTACCGGCCATATGTATACACTGTGATAATCAAACAGTGTTAAGCAGAGTGCAAAACTTTGTGTATAATGGAAAGTCACGATATATTCGTCGACGCCATAACACAGTTAGACAGTTATTCTCAAATGAAATTATTTCCATTGATTATGTGAGAACTACTGATAACCTTGCGGATCCATTTATTAAAGGATTATCAAGAGAGAAAATTGACTGCGTATCAAAGGAAATGGGTATAAAAGCCTAAACCAACAAGAGTTATCTTATACGGAAACCTATCCTAACGACTGGAGATCTCACAGACTAGGATCAATAGGCAAACCAGTTCTGAGTAACTCAAGAAGTAATGCGTTTGTTTGGACTTAGTCCTACCCCATTCTTATGGTGCACAATATAATGCATGCCTACAGAAGTATTAAATCATATCTTGAAAATAACAAGTGGGGTATATGTAGGATATTCTTAATGGTTGCGATCACCTATGTTAGTGTGAGCTGGGTCGGCTCAATGAGAATATTAAAGGCTTAAATGCTCTAAAAACACTCGCAGAACCAAATTTGTTCAGGACCAAAATGAACACGGCCAAGAGATTGGAAATGAAGGGAAACAATGCTTTGTAAAGCTTATTGTCTGGTTATGCACAAACGGCTGACGGTTCAAGATGTAATAACTCACCGATTAACCAAGTATATCCGATAAGTTTTACTAGGGAAAGTTCAAAGTGAAATATCTACTTATTCTCGATATAGCATTATTTTCATATGAATTGTGTAATATTACACTTTGCGTGGGGGAGACATATATCATCATTCATGTGAGGGATTGTTAGAGGCCCTTTATAGTGAATGAGATATTGTCCCACATCGGGACATCGCCAAAAATAAGTTAATGTTCATGCTTATATACTACTTTCCTCAAACTCATATTGGCCCTTAGGGTCGGGTAATTTTGTGCGAAGGGGAGGACCTATATGGCCATGAACTAACACAAACACGCGCGCGCCGCCCACCCGTCCCATACCGGGCCGGGTCGGGTGGGGGTCCAATAAGAGTGGACCGTGATATTTTTGCTACAGAGAAGTAAACAGTTTTCTACTGTTCAAATTCAAATAGAAACGACTAATGGATTGGAAATGACCGTTGTCTGACCGGACGCGGCTTTTCAACCAGAAATAAACGTTGCAAATGAAGAGACGCGACTGTTGCAAACCGCGACGGTTTTTTGCCGTTGCAAATGAAGAGACGCGACTGTTGCAAACCGCGACTGTTTGGGGCCATTGCAAATGAAGAGACGCGACTGTTGCAAACCGCAACAGTTTTTTAGCCGTTGCAGACGAAGAGATGCGGCTGTCCCAACAGACATAACCGTTGGGAATTAGCCTATAAAAAGAGAAGGAAACCTGATCAGTAACTCACTCTGATTTTTCTCTTCTTCCTCTTCGTTTCTTAATTTCTACAATCCGTGCGCTTCTGCATATCACACAGAAGATCATACACATCACAATCTCGAGCAGATCACGTATGTTGTATCTTGGGAGACTTTGAATAAAGTTTTAAGGAAATTGTTACGACAAGCCTCAGACGAAATTTCCTTCTTCATCCGGTTAGATTTCTGTTTACTTGTATATTTATATACATCGTTCTGTAATATTTCTATTTCAACGTTGTGTTGTTTCTGCGAAGTAGTACAACGCTTGTTTATCACTATAGTTTAATACAGCAATTTGTTGTTGTTATTGCTATAGTTTGTTCTTGTAAATTAATTACAACATAGTTATTGTTCAAAATTACTAATACAGAATTCCAAAGTAGTGGAAACCTGATTTGTAAACTTGTGTGACGAGTTTATAACATATTGATCTCTGTTTTGGTATACTAATCGTATAACACTCATGGCCATCGCCAATATTATTTTCAGCCATCAAATAATAATCTATGATGGTGGTGATGGTTTCCCACTCAATATCAAGTATTATACCATTGGCAAAGGGCATTTTCCTAGCCATAAAATTTGGAAGCTACTTCAACCAATCACATGATGACATGTTAGCACTAACATGAACCATCCATCCATCTCAAGGCACGATGAATCTTCAAAGTGCTCTGTTAAAATGCTTTATTTTGCTCACCGTCGGATCCGTCATGTATCAAGCTTCCAAGCAGGGTACACTAACACACTTATATCACGTCAACAATTAATGTGAAGAACATATGAAACCATTAGATCGTGACGTGTGCCAAACATCTAGGAGTGGACAACTAACACTTTTACCATGTCATTAATCTATGTGTAATCTCCAAACCCCTATAAATAGGGGACCACCACACCTCAAAAGGGGACTTTGGCTTCTTCTTTGTTGCTCATTTGTACTTTAGAGAGTTTCTGTAAAAGCTTGAGAAGCACTTGAACGATTGTTTGAGAAGTTCTTTGTAAAATTGTAATCAAGGATGAAATAAAGAGATATTTGTGTGGAAATAAGAGAACTCTTTATGTAAAATACTATAAATCTTGATTGTCTTTTTATTACTACGTGGTGAATTACTGTTGGTGGGTAGAAATAAGTAGATACACAAAAGCACAATAATTAGTGGACATATAAGGGGCTATTTACTAAAATTGTAAGCAAGCTCCTTACACATGTGCACGCTCGCGCGCACGCACGCACATACATATGTATATATGGTTGGAACCTTGCGATCCCAGTCCTCTCGGTTCGGTTTCAGTCAGAACCGGGTGGAACCTAAGGAAAATTCTTTCAAAAAAATCGAATTCAACTTTACAAGGTAAAAACTATGAAAAAAAATCTAATTATATTTGATTTCAAACAGCTAATAGTTGAAATCGACGAAATAGAATGAAGGAAAAAAATCATATAATAAAGGTAACATGTGCTGCAATAGCTCCTCTCTCATGCCAATTTCAGTTGATCCCTTGTTCTTTTGCATTGGATGCTAATTCTATTTTTTTTCCTTCCCTTTTTTAGTTGCTGCTTAAAGTGTAGATAGGCTAGAGAGTAGAAAAGTAGCGATTTGGTGTGAAAAGTCACCAATAGGCTGCAACTAGGCTGGAATGTGATTGATTTGGAAATAAATTTTTATATCTATGCTGGATATAATATGCAATTGTTTATTTTTGGGCTGAAAATGAATGTATGAGCTGCCTGAGAATTTGAATGTAGATCTTTCTCTAAAAATTTCTTTTTTATATTTTATATACATAATTTATTAATGTATTTTACATACATAAAATAATATAAATATCCGAGAATTCTGGCACTGGTTTGGACGAATTCTGGCACTGGTTTGGACGAATTCTGGCACTGGTTTGGACGAATTCGGTACTGGTTTGGACGAATTCTAAAACTGTTGAATTTTGGACCTTATTTCAGATTTCAAATCGATTTGAAATCAAAAGTGAGTGTTTTAACCCACTCACAACTACTAAATTATCTTATGTTGGTTAAATTGAATTTATGATGTGATTAGAAATTGATTGGTTGATGTTTGATATATTTAAATTTTCATTCCAGTTAAATATGACTTTTATTGAATTGAATCGCTATTTAATTTAATATTGAATATTAATTGTCAATCAAATACTTGTTATTGATAATCAGTTAATTGCTGTTATTGATTGGTTGATTAGAATGATGATTGTGATGGATGTTTACTTGTTGATATTGGATGACTGGATGTTATGTTAATTATATATATATATATATATATTGTTATAACACTGCAAGTTCCCTTAGTTTATTGTTAGAAAATCCCTATGGGTTGAAATGATACATACCTGAACAATCTATAGATTAGGGAAAATCGTTATGGGTTGAAATGATAAACCCGAACGATTTTATGGATTTTGAATTTATTTTGGGATTGCGGGTCAAAATGATATATACCCGTAAAATTTAAATTATTTGCGGATTGAAATGATAAATATCTGTATCACTTAACCATAGGGTAGAAAATTATATACGGATACCGGATTGGTTAAATTAAATGATTTTAAATCCTTAAAATTTGAATTCAGTTAAATGATATTTTGAAATAAAATTTGATTTGTATAAACTGAATCATTTTCGAAAATCCAAGCTTTGAATGTTGAAATTGGAGTTGGTTTAATGAATTGTTTAAAAGAATAAAAATGGAAATTTCAAAGTTGAAATTTGAAATATAATGAAATTTATCGAAATTGAGTTATTGAAAATGTTTGAATATTTAAACTTTGAAATCTATGAAATTGAAGTGCTTTAAAATTGTAGTTCAAACATGAGTTGAAATCGATATAAATTGAAATGATTTTTATGGGAATTTGAATTGAAAGAAAATTTAGTTTTGTTGAATTCTGGATATGGTCCAGATTTGTTGAAATGGAAGAAATAGTTTAAATTTGATATTAATTTCAAATTAATTATTTTAATATAAACTGTTTAGAAATATATTATTTTAAATTCAGATTTATTTAGATTTTCAAACCATTTTATATTAAAGTATATTAAACCTATTTAACTATTTTAAATCATTTAAACCATTTAAACTATTTTAAGCTACTTAATCTATTTTTAAACTATTTTAAAGTATTTAAACTATTTTAATCTATTTTAAACTATTAAAACCATTTAAAATTATGTTAAACCATTTTAACTATTAAAAACTATTTTAATCTATTTTAAAACTATTTTAAGCCATTAAACTATTTTAAATTATTAAAAACTATTTATGACTATCTAAACTATTTTTTGAATTTCAGACTGTGTAAAGTTGAAGTGTTTATATTTAAATTCTTGATTTAAAAACGAATATGGTTAAATGATGTTATAATCTAAGTTGGGATTTGAAATGATATTTTCTAGTGAAATAACATATTCCGAGTAAATATGATGATTTTAAAATAAGGGTTTAACCTGTTTTGAAAGTATGATCTCGGAAGTAAATATGATTTCGAAAATGATATGATTTCAAAAGCGAATATGATTTCGAAAGTAAATATGATTTCAAAAGCGATATGTTTAAATCGAATATGATATTTAGATATCAATTATGAATTGATTTTTGAAATGTAAAAAAACTATCCGGTGTGAAATAAGCGTCTGGTTGTTAAAGAGACCGGGATCAGATATTGTCATACTCTCTTCCAATACCGAAAACCATTTTAACAACTGTGTACGTGGTGAAGATTCCAGAATAAAGTAGAATGGTTTGGCGAACGATTCTGTATGAGGTATTTACATAGCCCTGACTCCCGTGAGTCAGCTTGATGTGGCTAAAACAAAACAGGAGCTATACCGGGCCAAGTGAGGTCGCACCTCCGATCGGGCACATTTCTTCGATACGATTTGATTACAAGAGTGTGTTCCGAGGTGGGCGGTAGTAGCTGCTATGCGTTACCACCAGTCCGGGAGTGCAAATGGTAGAATCCTACCATGGCATTGCCTCGCGTGCCTTGTCAAATGTCTTATCGCGCCCACTACGAGTTTGTTTTCTACCGTACCTATGGAGTATCCTCTGGGTAAACCACCAGTTTGGTGAAGATAACGGTACTGTATAGACTACGGGAATATATAAAATGTGTTAAGGGGATATGGGTAACGTCTTAACGCTATTTTAATACTTTACTGTAGACATATTATAATAGCGTATTGTACTACATAGTAGATAGTTTAACGAATCCTTAAGAGATGGTAATCCCGAATATCTCTTAAGTTATTGCACGCACATTAGACACTGGATAGAAGATGTAAACCCGTAAACATCTCTGAAGTCATTGCACTCATATTTATTTATTGTTAATTTAACTTACATAAGATCTTTTAGTCTCGACTCGAGCGTTTTGTCTTTTCAATTCGCTCGGGTCAGTCTGAGCTTTTCAGTGTATCGAAGACTGCTTTTCTGGAGAACGAATACGAAGATTTGTATGCTATATTATTTATTTTATTTATTCTGCTGCATCATGTTGTTCCGCTGCATTATTTATTTATTACCGATGTATGTACTCTGATTCTGTATTGTAAAAGTGTAATCAAATGTTATTTGTAAAACAGCTTCATGAACTGTTTATTTGATTATTATATTTTGTCATTCCACTGTGAGATTATGTGTTTGGTTTCTTTCTTTCTCTGCTTTTCTTATTTACCCCATAACAATCCTCCCTTTTGAATGGTTTGAATATGACGTGTGTGGTTTATCGTCGATTTAAACCGTCCAAAAAGGTGGGTCGTTACAGGTTATTCCATGAATTGAACAGTGATCATACGATATAAATTAAATTATACATCTTACTACTTTAACACTACTTACAATAACATTCTACTTACTGAATGATAGAGAAAAAATCTTTATGTAATGCATACCATTTTCAATACCAGCTACCAACGAATTGCTTGAAGCTTTTCACTTAACTTTTAAAAAGTGAGCAATCTGTACAAATTCCAGTTAATTTATATAGTAGTAACTAGTAATCAGACTTAACGTCTTAACCTCATGAATTTACGTAGCAATGATAGATCATTTGGATTACATACATTCCTTACATAAAAGCTATTGTGTAAAATTAAATCACAACTATTTTATGGTTAGACATACTTCATCACACTGAACCTGTTCAACTATCCATAAACTTAAAGTTCATATGAAGCGCACTTTAAAGTCAAAATGACTAGAGCATTGCAAATAGCTATTCACTTATTGATAAACATGGTAAAAGGCAAGCCTGTGTATTATCCAAAACTGACTATTGGTATGCTTATTTTTTAGTTTTTTTTACACAAAACCTATCTGAAATCCAAATAAAAAGATCTCAAATGCATGTGTGCAGAAATTTTGTCCGAAGTGTATATAAGACTTCAAATTTATATATGGATATTGTAAGACATATGTATTATGCTTAATGTTGCAAAACTGAATTAATCTGTAACAACGTTTAAAAATATATTGTACTGTAGATTTCGGCATACATCTTAAATTCAAGGTGCAAGGAAACTTTAGAACACTGTAGGGGTTTCATTAATTTTCAATGTAGTAAGTTTACAACTGAATATATTTTCATCTTTAAATATGGAAAAACAGTTAACTACCCAACTTTAGACATGAATTCGAATACTTCCAAAATTTATTGCTCTTTAAATATGTATATATCAGATGCCAACTTACAACATAATATCACATCCAGCTAATTATTCCAAAGAATTAGAGGCTACTTGCAAATCCAATTAGAGAAGAAAAAAGTTATAAGTTTCTAGTAACTTTTGCTCTGCCTCACATTTAGATGGATCGAACCTGTCTTTTAATTAACATGCTTGAATATTTTCAAAAAAAAAAAAAAAGGGAAAAACCTCATGATTTGGATAATTCCAATACTAAAAATTCAATGAACTGGGTGACCTATCGAATAATTGTCTTTCATCTCCATGTTCTAGCAATATAGATTATAAATTGCATAAATTCAAATAATCAAAAATTGCTTGAAAGCATTAAAAAATCCATCAATATTTGTTTTATCACTAACATCATGAGGAAAAAAGAAGCATTTTTATGAGGATCAAAATGGCTTTGATAACAAATGTAGGAAGTAACAGTGTTTTGCAAATACAAAGTAAACTATAGTGTAAAATCCTACCTTACACATTGATGATCATGAGATCATCACATAAACTTGTATAGTCAAGTGCCCATATTAAACTTGTATAAAATTCTACATTTTAGAATATGTTTTTCTTCGCATGTGTCATGAATGGTAGAATCAAAAACCTTGTAATGTACTTATCGTTTGAATTAATGGACAATTCAAGCATAAATGACCTTTTGACTTTTGAGGTTCCTAAGATATTTAGGGTTTGTTTGGCCTGAATACGAGTTTTATGTTTTGCGTTTTTAACTTATATTTCAAATGGCATGGGAGAGGATTATTGGAAAATCCTAATCATTACAACAAAGAAAAGAAGGGGAAGTGGGGAGATGGTTTTTTATATCTTCAAAACGGTGAGAAATAAAAGTCATTTTCAGTTTTATAAGTTAATCCATTTTCCAAATTGACCGGTTTCACTTCGTCTTTTCTTCTTCTGTGCATTTTGAAATACATGTTGAAAAAACAAAACAGAAAACTCATTCTCAAACCAAACGGGCCTTAGTGTTTTCTAAAATATTTTTGGGCTGAAAGATCACTTCTTCCTAAAAGACTTTGCAGTAATTACCAAATGATTCAGACTTTTGTACAAAACATTTATCAAAGGAGAATTCTTGCTAAAGGGATCAACTTTTGGAAGGGGGTTTCCAGTGGATTCGCGGAATTTAGGTTGGTTTTTCAGTACAAGGTCACCGGGCATAGTCTATAAAAAAAAAAGTTTTGACAGCCAGCCCTTATCCAAAAGTGAGGTCCCTTAAGAATGGCCAAACTTAAAACAACATTTTCTCAAATATTCAGAACTGATCAAATAAAAATTAGACCTTTTAGAGCTAACAAAGTGCGCAATCTCCCAATGGCCGAAGCTCGATTCTTATGTTGCGACCTATCTTCAACTGCCTAAAGCCCACAAAATCCAATTTTGATAATCAAATCTTGGTGATAAGAATCTGAACTATTTTTCTTAGAACAGGAAAATTGAGTACCTGAGCAATGATTCCAGTGGGAATATGCTTGAGTCTCACTGCAGATTCACGCTTATTTCTATGCTGCCCGCCTGGTCCTGACACTTTGAAAGTATCCATGTCGCATTGCGAGATTAACTGTTCATCGGTTAAAGTTAAGAAATTTACATCAGGGTTATGGTTAGCATTAGTAGAGAAGGCTTTGACGACATGAATGGGTTTAAGCGTTTGATTGAGTTCAAGGAAATGATTGGGAGATGCTAAGAGTTTGGGTTTAGAGAAGTGCCATAGTTTTGGAAGAAGAGTTTGGGACATTTCTTTCTAATTAAAGATGAGGCCGGGACGCCAATGAGATGAGGCGGAGTGCCGCATTTGCTTCGGTAGTCATTTTCAGGGATTTTGGCAATTTATTATTATCTATGTAATAAAATTCCTTGGAACATAAACAAAAAAAAGATGGGAGAGATTTGTTTTATAATATGACATTTGATGGCGGTAAACAAATGAGATGTAGTCGTTACCTCTTCCTACATTTATTCACATGCGTTTTTCATCCACTACTCTCGTCTCTACCTATTTATATTCCTGCCTCCTCCACTACAAATATTTATTTGTAAATTACACTTTTACGTAATTTGTATAAAGAATTCAGAACACATTCTCAGCCTGCAGTCTTAACAGCACATCAACAAAATTCTCTTTGTTTCCACTATAAATATTTTTCATACCTTGGTACATAAACAAAAAACAAACGGGAGAGATTTGTTTTATAATATGACATCTGAGGGCGGTAAACAAATGAGATGTACGCCGTTATCCCTCCCTATATTTATTCACACGCGTTTTTCATCCACTACTCCCGTCTCTATTTATTTATATTCTTGTCTCCTCACCTACAAATATTTATTTGTAAATTACACTTTTACGTAATTTGTATAAAGAATACATAACACATTCTCAGCCTACAGTCTTA
The DNA here is from genome assembly GCA_030737815.1 of Allium fistulosum. Taxonomy (NCBI): domain Eukaryota; kingdom Viridiplantae; phylum Streptophyta; class Magnoliopsida; order Asparagales; family Amaryllidaceae; genus Allium; species Allium fistulosum. The sequence goes on from CM060902.1 coordinate 978,810,965, forward strand.
ACAGCACATCAACAAAATTCTCTTCGTTTCCACTGTAAATATTTTTCATACCTTGGTACATAAACAAGAAACAAAGGAAGGGAGAGATTTGTTTTATAATATAACATCTGAGGGCTGTAAACAAATGAGATGTACGCCGTTACCCCTCCCTGCATTTATTCACACACGTTTTTCATCCACTACTCCCGTCTCTACTTATTTATATTCCTGCCTCCTCAACTACAAATATTTATTTGTAAATTACACTTTTACGTAATTTGTATAAAGAATACAAAACACATTCTCAGCCTGTAGTCTTAACAACACATCAACAAAATTATCTTCGTTTCCACTGTAAATATTTTTCATACCACATTTACGTTCTTCAACAATGCTTTTCGGTATTCTATCTATTTTCATGCGACACTTACGGGAACTGTATTTGGACCGGCTAAACAAATTCAATATCCAGGCAAATGAAGGAAACAAGTCAGCCAAATTGACACTGGCACCCAGCTCTGCAGCTTCATGCAACCCTTCGATCAACGTGAGTTGTTCATCACAGGTCTTCCCCATAACCACTCTCATGTGCCATCTTTGTCAAAAATATTACGACCAACATATACATCCCTGCTATATTAGTTTCATGTCCCATTAAATATTCGCTCTCTTCCTATAACATCGAAGTTTAAAACGGTAAATAAATGTTAAACTTAAAGCCATGCAATAGTAAGCCATAGATATGCATGATATTTTCTATTTTCCATTTTTCTTCGTTGGTGCAAAATATACATGCAATAGTAAGTCATAGATATATTATATAGTAATTCATGTCCCATTAAATATTTGATGAAATATACACATTGTCATGTCACCCATGACAAACATTTATATATTAACTCATGCCATGTCACATTAACTCATGCTATATTAAGTCATGTCCCAATGTCATGTCATCCATGACAAGCATTTATATATTTTGACAGTAATTGGGGCCATGTACCCATCGAATGGCTGCAAAATTAATAGATATGCTGAGTTGCAGATTGCCACAATTTGCTGAAAATATGCATTTCCCACTACTTCCACACGTCACATTTCAGCACCTGTCTACCCACTTTGTCATCTTCTATCTTCATCTTTTCAATTCGCAGGCAGTCATTTCTCTAATTAATTGTATGTACTTTTTTCCTTTCACTTTCTTTTCCCTTCTTTCTTTATATTTTCCTTCTCATACTACATGCTGATGTAAACTTATCCAAATTTACTTTTTTTTTTCTTTCTTCTCACCATCTTGCTTATGGGCTATTTGTTAAAATTTTATAACAATGCGTGTATCTTATCTTTCTTTCATGCTTTCTTCTTTTTATCCTATATATAAAAAAATTTGTCCAACTGTTACAACCAATATGTATCGTATTATACTAATGTCCTAAATGTTTTATTCTCAGCATATAACTTTGCTTTAAGGGTTATTAAGAACCAGCATCAACATGAAACGGGTTTACTTATATCTACAACTTTCTTTACCCTTTAATTATTATCACGTGTTCTTCTCACTGTAATTGTTGTGTTATTTGCAGAAAAGAGTAGTAGTTAAAGGGGACGCAAAAGCGGCAGTAGCACCACCGATCACTGAAACCAAGGGCATTGTTCAAATTCAACCACTAACTCAATGTCACTCAAAACTGCCGTCGACTCTTTGTTGCTACCTGTGATTAAGGTTGAACCAAATGAGGGTGGTCCACAGGAGCAACAAACTACCACTTTTCCTGCTTGCAATGAAATGAATGACATCAACAATTCAGTTGACATTGTTGCACAAGACCAGCAGAATACCAATGTCTCTCAACTGAATGAGTTAGAAGAGATCGATCAAGTAGAGCCATAGACAACCGTGTTTTACGATTGAATTGATTCAGATGATGAGTTCATTAAGGCAGTGGTAATATATTTTTATTTTCTTCAACTGATAGTGAGACAAATATTTCTAATTGCTTTTAATTCTTTGCATTTACAAATCGAGTGGGCAGAACAAAACGGCTACTGATTCTGTTTGATCTTCACATGTTTGATCTTCACATCTTTGTCTTACGATCATCATGTTCACGGCTTTGTTTTCACAAATTATTCTATGTTGTACTTGTAATCTTTATCTTGCAAATAACATAAACCCTAAGATCTAGAATTACATGATTATCACATATGTAATGAATCAATAAAACATACCTCCAGACATCTTGTATATGAATCAGCAATGGTTGTTGTTGAAAGTTATTTCAATGGAGAAAGGAAATGGTTTCTCTCTCTTTTCCTATATCTTTCTTTATGTGTTTTTCTATATCCTTTGTGATGGGCAAAGGTTAATATTTATAGGTAGAGAGAGGACCAAATTTCCAGATTTGTAGACTTAGTTTTGATCGTCCATCAAGATCAAGATGAGGGAAATTAACGCTCTAGATTATAACCGTTTTATTGATTAGCATATTAATAGGAAAACCCTTTAGATTCTATTGACCACAAAATGAGGTAGGAAACGTTTGAGGAAGTAAACGGTCAAATTTTCTTACAAAATAAGGAAGGAAAACCATTAATGTTTTCGTATTAATTTCCTTACAAAACGGTAAAATTTCCTTACAGTCTCCCACTTGGTCAATAGTAAAATCCATTAATGTTTTCGTATTAAGGTCATAAGGCGCGCATGATATGCTAAACTTTTCTTTAATCAGTTATCATAAGTGTCTTGGCTAATCCAGTGGTCAATGGAAGTCATGACGTGTACATGTTATTTTGCAACATGCTTACTTCCATGTACTATGACATTGACAACTTTCATAACTAGACCGTAGATGAGCATAACTTAATGGTCACATAATGTCTTGAAGCAAAGACTGTTTCTGTTATCATTTATCTAAATATAAATGTGTACACATTATAAAACAGAAATAAAAGATGTCCAAATTATTAAGAGCTCAATAATTGTTATGTCTGGCTAAGTACAAAATAAATGGCATAATAAGGAGATAATTAGGAACTATCTACAAGACTCATGTTATCAGTATGTCTCTGAAAGGTCTTTGGAGGTAGTCCTTTCGTGAATATGTCTACCACTTGTAAGTCTGTACTTATCGATTCAACAACAATTTTCTTTAGTTTAACATCTTGCTTCAGTAGTAGGTATTTCAGGTCCATGTGTTTGGAACCTTTAGTTATCCTATCATGCTTGGAGAAAAAGGTTGCAGCTTCATTGTCGCAGTAGACGGTTAGTGGCTTAGAGATAAAACTTAAAGTGCCAAATTGTGAGACAAAATTATGCAGTCATGTTCCCTGAATTGAAGCCTCATACATGCTACGTATTCAGCCATCATGGTGGATCCGAAAAGCATCTCAGATTTCTGGCTTCTCTATGATATTGCACCTCCACATAAGAGGTACACATAGCCAAGAGTGGAGATCCTAGTGTCATAACATCCAGCAAGGTCTGAATCAGAATAACCAGTTACCTGTAGGTAACTTGATTTTCTATAGGTGAGCATGTAATTCCTTGTTCCCTTTAGGTATCTCGGTACCTTCTTTGCAGCTTTCCAATAAGTGATTCCTGGGTTACTTTGAAATCTACCCAGCATACCAATTGCATGACTGATATCAGGTCTTGTACAGACCTGTGAATACATCAAACTCCCTACAAGAGATGCATAAGGATATTTGGTCATTTCTTCTCGTTCCATAGGAGTCTTTGGGCACTGCTCAAGAACAAATTTGTCTCCTTTCTGTAGTGGGACAGGACTAGAGGAACAATTCGTCATGCCAAATCTCTCAAGAATTTTGTCAATATATGCTTTTTGAGACAATCCTAGAATTCCTTATGATCTATCACGGAATATTTCTATTCCTATCACATAGGAAGCCTCACCCATATCTTTCATTTCAAAATTCGTTGAGAGATAATCTTTAGTTTCACGTAATAAACCAAGGTCGCTGCTAGCTAATAATATGTTATCAACATACAGAATCAAAAATATGAACTTGCTCCCACTGAACTTGAGGTATATACAAGGGTCAACTATGTTTTCTGTGAAATCGAAAGTGGTAATGATTTCATGAAACTTTAGATACCATTGTATAGAAGCTTGTTTCAGTCCATATATTGATTTTGTTAAGTTTGCAGACCATGTCTTCCTGTCCTTCAATTATGAAGCCTTCAGGTTGACGCATGTAGACTTCTTCTTCCAAGTCTCCATTTAGAAAGGCTGTTTTCACATCCATTTGATGTAACTCGAGATCATAATGAGCTACTAATGCCATGATAATTCTAAGAGAATATTTCCTAGAAACAGGAGAAAAAGTTTCATTATAGTCAATGCCTTCTTTTTGATTAAAACCTTTGAAAATAAGTCTGGCTTTATATCGTTCAATTTTACCATTGCAGTCACATTTGGTCTTGAAGACCCACTTACAACCGACTGCTTTATGTCCTTGCGGCAATTGAACGATTTTCCAAACTTGATTATTATCCATGGATTTCAGTTCATCTTTCATGGCATCAATCCATTTAAGAGAGTTAACATCCTTAATGGCTTGTGAATAAGAAATTGGGTCCATAGTTCCTTCAGATTCTATTAGATAAAGCATATAATCATCAGGAATAGCTGATCTTCTTTGTCTTTGAGATCTTCTTTGTCTTTGAGATCTTCTTAATACTAGTTTGTGTGGTACTTCATCAACAATATGATTGGTGATAATTTCATTATGGAGTTGTTGATCATTTATTGGGTTTCCCTCATTGTGAACAGGTTCAACAATGGGATGATTCCCAATATCTTTCGAAATAGAGGGTAAGATAATGGGTACCCTTATTTCATGAATGACCACTTCTTGTTGTTTTGTACTCCCACTGATTTCACCATTTTCATAGAATTTGGCATTGCCGGTTTCAAAAATTCTTGTACTATGGTTAGGACAATAAAATCTATATCCTTTAGATTTTTCTGGGTAACCTATAAAGTAACCACTGACTGTCTTAAAATCCAATTTCTTTTCATTTGGATTGTACAGTCTAGCTTCAGTTGGGCAACCCCAAATTTTGAGATGTCTTAAACTAGGTTTCCATCCTTTCCAAAGTTCAAAAGGAGTCTTTAGAACGGCCTTACTTAGAACTCTATTTAAGATGTAGACAACTGTTCGTAATGCATTCATCCATAATGATATAGGTAAATTTGCATGACTCATCATGGATCTAACCATTTCCATGTATGTACGATTTCGCCTTTCAGCTACACCATTCTTCCATGAAGATCCAAGCGTTATGTATTGTGCAACAATTCCAAGTTTTTGAAGAAGTCTAGCAAAAGGTCCAGGATGTTGTCCCGTTTCATCATACCTTCCATAGAATTCACCACCCCTATCTGACCTAATGATTTTCACTTTTCTTTCTAATTGCCTTTCGACTTCAGTAATGAACACTTGTACAACATCCACTGACTGAGATTTTTCATGCAACAGATAAAGATAGCAATAACGTGAAAAATCATCGATAAAAGTGATGAAATATTTCTCTCCTCCAAAAGTTGGAACATCAAAAGGTCCACAAATATCTGTATGTATTATTTCAAGAAGTTGTGTACTTCTTGTGGCTCCTTTCTTTGTGTTTTTATTGTTTTTCCTTTAATACAATCAACACATGCTGTAATGTTAGCGAAGTCTAGGTCCGGTAGGACACCATTTTTCACTAACCTCTTGATTCTTTCACTGGATATATGACTCAGTTTTTTATACCACAAGAAGTAAGAATCATTCTTGGATGACTTTCCTTTAGTTTCTTTTCCATGCAGGGTGAGTTGGATTTCAGCATTTTGTTTAAGATGAAGTTTATAAAGTCCATCAATTAATATTCCAGAACCAATAAGACTAGAATTTTTAAATAAACTAAAATTTCCATTTCCAACTTCAAAAGAATATCCAAATTTATCAAGTACACTTACAGAAATCAAATTACGGGAAATAGACGGAACATAAAGAGTTTGACATAAATCTAACTGATAACCGCTATCTAAAATAAGACGAAAAGTTCCAATAGCTTCAACTGGAGCTTTATCTTTATTCCCCATGAAAATGAAATTCTCACTTGGGTTTGTGGTTTGGATCGTAATGAATCCCTGCATAGAATTCGAAACATGAACATTAGCAGCGGTATCAATCCACCAAGTAGAAGAAGGTACATTAGTAAGATTTGATTCGAAATGACTTACGAAACCCATTGGGTTACCTTTCTTTTCAAACCATGCTTTGCGCTTAATGCAATCTGCTTGGAAGTGTCCAGGTTTCTTGTAGAATTTGCAGACATCATCCTTCCTTTTTCTTCTTGGATGGTTGAGTGGTGTCATCAGATTTAGGTGGTGCTCTTTTATGCTGTGAGTTGTTCCTTTTGCCAGCTTGTTTTCCAACACCTTGAGTGAAATAAGAAACTTTAATGCCTTGCGAGCCCTGCCTAGACTCCTCTTGAACCAGTTTGTTAGTCAATTCATTTAGACTCCACTTTTCCATAATAGTGTTGTAATGAATTTTGAATGGTTCATACTGAGGAGGTAAGCTAGTGAGAATGAATTGGATGAGAAAAGCATCGTTCATAACCAATCCTAAGTTCTTAAGTTTGGCAGCAAGGTTAATCATTTCAATGACATGAGAGCTCATTGAGCGAGAACCATCAAACTTCATGGTTACAAGGTCTGCCATAAGTTTCCCAGCAAGGGATTTGTCTGCAGTCTTGAACCGATTTTCAATGGATTGCAAATATTCTTTCGCGCTTTCAGTTTTGGGTAGGGAGGTTTTGATGTTGGTATCAATCACCATTCGCATAAACATCATGCTGAGCCTATTAGATTGTTCCCAATCATCATGGAGTTTGTTTTCCTCAGGCGTACTTGTGTCAGTAAGTGGGGCTGGCTTTTCCTTAAGGAGAGCCATGTCCAGTTCAAGTACGCCCAAAGAAAACTCAACTTGCTCTCTCCATTCTGAGTAGTTGGTTCCATTGAGTCTGATGATAGACGTAGCGTGCAAATTAATGTTTGAGGGTATTGCAACTGCAGATATAAAAGAAATGTAGGCTTCTTTATTAGAATAAAACACATGTCATAATAAGAGATTAGGTTTAGTGCCTCCTGTGGGTAGGCAGTAGAACCACACTCATGGAAGAATGATAAACGTTAATGTTTCATGCGTTATTGTGCAAGCAGCAGTCGCCTGTGGACGGGACTGCATGCATCAGACCAGAGGAAACAAGGAAATTAAGCGCGGAAGCGAAAACTAAAACAAGAGAGAAAAGAGGGAAACCGGATCGAACCAGGTGGTCACCTCCTTTGTTTTTTTTTTTCAGCATAAACATTTGCCATTCTTTCAAGTAATCCACAGCAAGGATAATAAATGTCTAGTAACTCCAAGTAAATTTCATACATGAATTTAACATATAAACAATTATTTTGTAAGTTCTAGATCATGAATTTAATGTCAAACTAGGAAACAATTGTTTTCAATATGTATACTTTCTAAAAAGTATTCGCATACGATAAGTTGTTCCATATTATACAGTAGGTCAAACATTAAGGTAGAAAAATTAACTTTTGCGGAAATATAAACTTTCCAGATCCAGATCTAAGCATACAGTAAATAGAATAATATTGATGATCATGATTACTATAGCAACTTAAATAATATGAATATTAAACTTGAATCACATTAACACTAATAATCATCATCATTATTATAGTAAAATTACAAACATCATATCATAGATCTATGCTAGTTTTGTTTTATATATATTGATGGATAATCATGAATTCTAAAACCTTGCTCCGATACCACATGTTATCTTTATCTTGCAAATAACATAAACCCTAAGATCTAGAATTACATGATTATCACATATGTAATGAATCAATAAAACATACCTCCAGACATCTTGTATATGAATCAGCAATGGTTGTTGTCGAAAGTTATTTCAATGGAGAAAGGAAATGGTTTCTCTCTCTTTTCCTATATCTTTCTTTATGTGTTTTTCTATATCCTTTGTGATGGGCGAAGGTTAATATTTATAGGTAGGGAGAGGACCAAATTTCCAGATTTGTAGACTTAGTCTTTATCGTCCATCAAGATCAAGATGAGGGAAATTAACGCTCTAGATTATAACTGTTTTATTGATTAGCATATTAATAGGAAAACCCTTTAGATTCTATTGACCACAAAATGAGGAAGGAAACGTTTGAGGAAGGAAACAGTCAAATTTTCTTACAAAATAAGGAAGGAAAACCATTAATGTTTTCGTATTAATTTCCTTACAAAACGGTCAAATTTCCTTACAGTACTTTGTTTCACTTAGTTTCTTTTTACATGTTGTAACTTTTGGTTTCATGTATTCCCTTCTTTGTAGTATTTGTGTTCAATGTATGTATTTATGTTAATGAAGTATTTTTGCTCTGAATCTGTAATGTCTCAACATTTGTGCAGATTCCAATTTTTCCCTCTTTACTACATTTGTATGTGTTTTGTATTTTCCATGATGTAGCTTTTTGCTCAAAATCAGTGTCACTTTTACTTATCTATATGAAGTTGGAATGATATTTCACCATTGTGTTAACTTGAGTGTTTCTGGAGTAATAGTTTGTGTTGTATGTTATTACTTAGTTGTGGCATGCAAGTGATTTTATTATATAGAAAAAATAAATGTATGAAGTACACGGTAGCAATATGCATGGTTATTCAGTTTAGTACCATCTTGGTAGTGAATCTAAATTACATGACATAAGGTTTGTTTGGCGAAGTTTAGTACCATCATACTGTCTTATATGCATTTAACATGAAATAAAAAATAATAAACTTTTGGTGAAATTTAACCATTCAATATACATTAAATTCAGACAATAATTATTGTATTTTGTAGACAATAAATGTGTTACCATAATAACAAAGTAAATGATTTAGTCCATTGCTACAAGACGATCAAAGGTGAACTAGCACCTTCTAATTTCATATCAGGTGGACTTTAGACGGTGGTTCTGATAGCTATTCTAGCTTTGATTGTTCAATATTACTATCCTTGCCTGAGATGCCATCTATTTCAGAATTAGGTTGAATAATGATCTACAATACTCTGAGTTGATTGTTGAGTTGAGATAATGAGCCGTGATTTTCAAAATGTGTTTTTTGGTTGCAAATGTTGGATGATTTGACGCTTGCTTAAAGTCGGAATATGAAATTGTGCTTTGTCTTTGTTTGATGATATGATACTGTTTGCTTGAGGTTGTATGATGACATGATGTGCTTTAGGAAACAATAGTAATGACTAAAGCCTGCGTGTCCTCCTCCATGCTCATTCTGCTTCTCTTCTCGAATGGATAAAGAAGACAAGGAAAGTAGATGGGCATACAGACCGTATAAGCATCCTATTACCTTTTGTTCATCTTTTCGCTTAGTATTTTTTGGGCTTGCATTTTTTTATTGAAGTATATGTGTACGTACATAAACTGTTTTTACAAATGGAATAGTAATTACATTATATAGCATGCTGATAATATGTTGCTTACTAAGCAAGAACAATTAATGAGTTATCGAACGTTTTGAAGTTTTGTTTATTTTTTTGTGCGTAGAATAATACTAATTTATTTTCCAAACATGCTTATTTTTTAGTACATGTTAACTATATACTGTATGATGTTCACATCATATATTTTGTATATGATAAATTGCATATTTTGCTCACATCTGATCATGTTGTTGCAGTCTAATATTTCATTGAAGTTGTTTATTTGTGTGTGCATTATGAGTTTATCTGAGCAATCAAAGCCACACAAGATATATCTTCAGGGTTGGCTGTTTAGTAAGGAAGCATGTGCGTTGCATGAGTGTAAAATAAAATTCGTACAAAAGTAACTGAAGCATAAAATATATTGAATTATGATTTTTAAAGCTACTAATGAATTATCGATGTAAATTTCCATTTATATTATGTTTTGTACAAATACCTGCTGGTTTTTTATGTACAATGACAATATAGAAGTAGCATGCCTATTTTCTATTGTGAATTGTGAATGGATAAGGAAAAATTTTAGGATGTAAAGCATTGCAAATGGTTCATAATCATATCTATTATTATTTGAAAAGTATTTAAAAAATTGTAGAGTAGCTCGCATATTCTATCGTTTTATGATTTGTTAATATAGGAAAAAGTACCGCAAATGAATGGGTAGTTTATAAAATCAACAGAACTTAGCTCATTTATCTATAATTTAACGTTAAATTGACTCTTGCGTTTGTTTACAACTATAAAAAATTAACGTGTAAACTACTTTGCACGATTAATGCTTGGTACATAGAAGAATTCTGAACAAAATTATATGTTTACTAACACTATTCATGCACATTACTAACATCAATTTCTGTGGGTAGAAAATATACATTATAATAAGAAATTTTCTGCATGGAAAAGCACAACTCAAAAAATAATATGTAGTAAGATGACAAAAACGTAGCCAACAAATGTATTATAAGCATTATTGCATTTAAAAAAATAAAATTACAAAGGAACACAACTAAACTAAATTACATTGCAAGACCTTAGTGAAGCATCTTTTAACATATTTAAAATTATAACATATATCAAGCGGTCATAAAAGCAACACGTCATCAGTTAACACATCTAAACTTAACGAGTAAATAAAAACGAATGTAGAAAATATGACAACCACGGCACCATGACATGGTTCACATGACACGATTATAAGCGACGTGATATATTTGTGCTGGAGAAACGGTGTATTTGTGATTATAAGTAGAGGTAGATGGGGCAAATGCAGTTGAAATTTTAAACGTATTATTATACGCCTATATGGATACAAGTTTACTGACAATAAAAATACACTAAATTTATATCCATTCCTACTACCTGAAAGCAGTTGCAAATTTGACCCCACCACCTCCAGCGTTCAATTCTTCTCTCCCTTCCACATTAATTCTACCTACAAACTACTTATAAAAATGATAGAAGGATTCGGTTTTTGAGCTAATTTATTAACCTAAGAAAAGTAAATTATTTCGTCATTTCCGTTTTACCAAATCGCCTTTTTAATATTCTCATTCTCTATCTATTGACGCATCTGGAATTATTCACATTTGCAGGTACATTGCTTTAAGAGCATGAGTTTGCAAATTATTATATTATTAAACAATATATTTTCATGCTTCTGGGTGACCATGCCGACCATATACCCCATGCTATTTAATAATATTGTGTACTTCAACTTCAATGCTAATGTACCTGCAACTATGAATAACTTCGACTTTATAATAATATTGGAGTTGAAGTTATTCACATTTGCAAGTACATTGCTTTATCATAATATTTACATTTACTTGCTCAGTCTACATATTATGGAAAGCATAAGATAATAAAATCAATATGAGAACAACATTTGCTTTAAAAATACTCATTCCATGCAACTTTGCTAAACGTGAGAAACTGTAGCTTACCAAAACTAATCTAGCATGCATTCAAGTGGATTAATGTTAATAAGTATACTAATTTCCTACCAACAACTTCATATTCACAACTTTAAGATAATACATCAATGTTTGTTGCCATGAAGACAATGAATTATATAATGACATTACTATAAAGGTTTGATTACCAAAATTCATGTTATTAATACTAAAATGAAACATTTTTGTACAGGGAACTGAATTTAAGTTTTCTGTTTCAACCATGATAAAGAAAAAAACATAACATTTAGACATTGGTTACTGTGCAAATAACATTCATTGCATTATGTATATTTTCTACGTATAGTATTACTTCAAACTATGATTACACCTCTATCTATACCAAACCAGTATTCTGAAATTTACAAAGAGTTTGAATGTCACATTGTAGTAATTTTTTGTGAAAGCATAGTAGTAGTCATAGGTACAACCTCATTCAAAAATAAAATGAAGTTTTTGATCTATAAAATTGCATATTTTACACCTTACCATGACCATAAAGTTATGTTAGCTTCAGCTCTAATGCACAATAGATAGCCCACAGTTTTATTCAACTACTGACATCAAGTGGTATGGCAATCGATGACAATTCTACTTCATCTTCTAATATCAACCATCTTTCCACTTCAAATTCAGAAAACTCTAACCATGCAAAGGTTTGTTAAGTGTACAAGCTATATTTACATACACTCCGCAAAACTCACTCATGATGTTAATTTCATAGACTAACAATACTCCTTTGGCGAGTCGCAACAGCACTAGCCAAAGATCCGCTAACACCTCGAGGTGAGTACTCATTCTTCTTATTTACACATGCATCATATTTAAATCATATTCATTACAACAAATGTCATTGTAAATAGTGATTCTCTAACACTTTCTTCCATGCTGCTACCAACAAAATGTAGTCATGAGCCAAGTTCACCATCAAATCGTTTGATTGCTCAAAACTTGCATAGGCAAAAAGAAAAATTGACAACAAATACAACTTCAACCATTGAAGCTCAAAACTATTCACTCAATCATCCATATGCTTGTTCCACCTCAAACAATGCAAACGCAACCCAATGTTTCCAAACTATTGCTGAAGAAGCAAACAAATACAGTGAAGATGATAGATTTAGTCATCATACGTCTAACCAAGCTAACAACAGCATGTAAGTCTACCACCACTTACATACGGTTACTAAATTAATTACAAAGCTATATCCTGAATATAAACTAAATACTCTCCTCCTCTTTTACTCTATCTTATTAGGTTTATAAATGATGACACAGTTCCTACATTATCAAACCACTCAATTTCTCAAAAGCGACATAGGGAAAGAGAAAGGGTTTCAAAACTAATGGGTCGGTCAAACATCATAGAAGGCAACATTTCTTATCATCTGCAACATATCAGATGTTATTTTCTTGGGATAATGAACATACCATGTCCTTTCTACAAAGCTCTTCATTGGATAGATGAGCATCTGAAATGTACTTCTATATGTAACCCTATTTTTGGAATATGTTGCAGATCTGGTAAGGTAAAACTACCTTCGCTAACACCACCTCCACTACAGTTTTGACAATTATATGATGGAAATGATTCATTTTCTAATTCATTTTTGGAATATATTCGAGAATATAATGCCCCAAATGCATTTACAAGTCTTGGTTGCAAATTAGATGATAAAACTCTTAGTACATGACGGATTAAGTCTTTTACAATACATGGAGAATTACGACATAGAACAGGTGCATTATTACCAGATCTTGGCAATCCACCTATCTATTCACAACTTTATCTATGATCCAAATACTGCCTTGAGTTTTAGACATGAAAGAAATAAACGACTTAGTAAGCAAGTTTTGGAAATAATTCAACGGGTTCTTCTTAGAGACAACGACTTTACAAAATTATATCGTCAAGCATATGATATTTTAATAAAGTCAGCTAAAGCAGGTCATGATTTACCCTTACATCTTCAATATAATAAAACAAATGAAAAACATGTCTATAACATGCCAACAACTAATGAAGTAGCTATTATCTTACCTGGCGATGGATCTCAAATCAGCAGAACTAGGGATATTGTAATACACCTTAAAGGAGGTACACACTTGGAAAGGATTGGTGAATGCCATCCCACTTACCTACCCCTTCACTATGTTCTACTTTTTTCTAAAGGTGATCTTGGCTGGGATATTAATCATATGATATGGATCCATCTTTAAACTGTCCTGGTAGTAAAAGACTGACTTAACATCCATATTATTGTTATCGGCTCTTTGAAAGAGAGGGTGAATATTCCATAATTTTGTGTGCACGTAAATTATTTCAAGAATTTGTTGTAGATGGTTGGGCATGTACTGAACAAAATCGATTATATTAGGCTAGGACTCATCAAAGAAAGCTGCGTAAGGATCTATACTGTGGAATTACTGATATTGAGTCAGACGTCTTACAAGCAGATCAAATTGGTAAACGATTTGTCTTACCATTCAGTTATATTGGTACTCCTAGACATATGTATGAAATATATCATAACAAGATATAACAATCACCCAGATATCCTCTTAACAATGACTGCGAATCCAAGTTGGATAGAAATTGAGCAAGCTTTGAAACCAAAACAAAGACCCAATGATCGTCCAAACATTATTGCTCGAGTGTTTGAATTGAAATGAAGAAGTTTGATGGATGAAATTTATAAAAACCACATTTTTGGTTCAATCGCTGCACATGTGTATACCATAGAATTCCAAAAACGGGGTTTGCCACATATGCATGCACTTTTTTCCTAGAATCCACGGACAAATTACGAATAATGGATCAAGTTAATAATTTGATTTCTGCAGAGTTCGCTGATGAAAAGGAACATCCATTACTTTTTTAAACCATTAAAAAGTGTATGGTATGTGGACCATGTAAGGGTAACAAGATCGCTCCATGTATGGAAAATGTTCGAAATGATAACCAAGGGACTGGGCTGATAATACAACAATGGATAAAGACGGGTATCCAATATATCATCGATGCAATGATGGGAATTATTTTGAAGTAAAGGGAATGCCTGTAGATAATAGAGATGTTGTTCCTTATAATCCAAAACTTTCAGAGATGTTTAATTGTCACATAAATGTTGAAGGATGTGCGAGCGTACGGGCTGTAAAATATATACACAAGTATATATACAAGGGCCATGATCGAGCAACTGTTGTGATGGGTCAAGAAGATGAAATAAAGCAGTATCTTGACTCAAGATACATAAGCCCTCCTGAAGCAGCATAGCATATTTTTGGTTTCCATATGCATGAAGAAAAACCATCAGTTATTCGTTTACAACTTCATCTTCCTGGAATGCATAAGGTCACTTTTGACCCAACAGACTCTGTGGATGCTATCAAATTAAGAGCATAAAACCAAACATCTACTTTGATTGAATTCTTCAACTTCTATAAAGCACACCCAGAAGCAAGGAATATACATATCAACAATTTCTCGAGTATTATACATGGAACAAAGGTACGCATATGTGGTCCCCAAGAATTTCAAATTCCACTACAATTGGGAGAATGTATTTCGCAAGCCCAAACTTCGGTAAGCGATGTTTTCTACGACTGCTAGTTACCGTTACTAAATGTTGGAACCTGCCTTCTTCGATTTTAATGTGACAACTATATATTTCAAACTATATACTATGATATCAAATATTCTTGCAGGAATCTACAAAGAAAAGCTATTATCATATCGTCAACATACAAAGCTCAAGCTCTCAAGTATATTGATTATTATTTCCGGTTAGATATTTTTGTACAATCGCTGATATGATGATAACAACACACACACACACAAATAGTTTTTGAAAAAAAACATGTTCTACAAATATAAAATATCTTTAACTATTTAAAGATATAAAAGTATTTTCAAAAATTATAAATATCTCAAGTTCAGAATCACTAAAATAAGGAAGAGGAACAAATCAGTACAAGTTCAGACGTCTGAACCTTTATTTAGCCGTCTGTCATCAATGACAGACGTCTGATAATAAAGTTAAGACGTCTATACTCCCTGTATTAATATTTTCTATTTTAACTGAACACAGGCGTCTAATTAATTTAATACAGACATCTGTCATAAACGCCAGATGTCTGAATTAAACAACAGACGTCTGTATTCACTGAAATTTGTTTCTTCTGCCTATTTGACTTTTTAAACTTACTTAGCCATCTGACTATTTTTTCTCAGACATCTGAACTTGACGAACTGAAGCATCTCTTCATGAAAAATCAAATTTTGAAGAGTTGTCTTCTTCACCAAGAGTTGCACTCCTTCTAATGGTTGCAACTATTGAATTAAAACTATTCAATACTATAAATAGAGATGAAAATCCACTATTTCAATTACCAATTCTTTCTATCTATTCTTGCTTTATATTGTTATAATCTCAAGTGATTTTCAAATCTCTAATTCCTACAATTGAACATTCAAATCATCATATCAAGAAGATTATAGGAAGGGTGTACTATATTGACTATATTCGTGTTACTCAAGAACACACAAGTCAAGAAACAATTTATAAATTGTATCTGAAGTCCTATTCGGTTGCTTAGGCGGAAAAGTCCTGTTCGGTTGCTCAGGCGGTGTAATACCTGTTCCTTCGGGTTAAGTGAGGGTTGTTAGAGAAATTCCAGAAGGAGTCTGGGACTGGACGTAGAACGGGAAGTTCGAACCAGTATAAAAATCCCTGGTGTCATTTTTATTACTGCTATTACTTATTATTTATAATTCCGCACTTGCTAGACTAGTTTAACTATATTATCGATCCATATACACTTTCATTTGGTATCAGAGCAAGGTCATCACATAACTATAACACAGTTATCTGATATTTAAATAATATGGACAATAACACTAGCAACAGTTTTACTGAGGGACAAGCCACTACACAACCACCATTGTTTAACGGATTAAATTATAGTTATTGGTCAACTAGAATGAGAATTTTTATGCAAGCTAGTGGATTTGAAACCTGGAATATTATTCAAACTGAATATACTATTCCTACTACAGAGTATGCTGCATGGTCTAATACACAAAAACTAGATGCTACTGCAAACGCAAAAGCAATGAACATGTTATTTTGCGCTTTAGACAAAAATGAATTCAATCGAGTCAGTATTTGTAAAACTGGATATGAAATTTGGAATACACTTAAGGTTACACATGAAGGAACGAATAAAGTAAAACAAAGCAAGATTTCTATGCTTAAAAACCAATTTCAAAATTTTAAAATGAAGCAAGGAGAAAGTATTAGTGAAATGTACTCTAGATTCCAGGATATCTATCATTCACTATTAGCTTTAGAAGTTACTTATACTCAACCTGATATTGTGTCAAAAATCCTTAACTCTTTAACTGATGAATGGGAATGAAAAGTCTTAGCTATCGAGGAAGCTAATGATATTTCAACCATAAAAACAGAAGAGTTAATAGGAAATCTAATGTCCTATGAAGTAAATTTACAGGCAAGACGAGCACAAGCACAGGACAAGAAAACTATCGCTTTTCAAGCAGAAAAAGAAGACTCTGAATCAGAAGACGATATGGCATTTATAGCCAAGAATTTCAAAAAGTTTTTGAAATTCAAAAAGAGCAATAAATTTGGAAATAACAAGGGTTTCAATAAGCCATCAAGCTCATCTCTTGAATGCTACGAATGTCACAAGAAGGGCCACATAAAGAAAGATTGTCCTGATCGGAAGAAAGAAAATAATCTCAAAAAGGACAAATATAAAAAGAAGCAAGCCTTCTCAGTTACATGGGATGATACGAAATCTTCTTTGTCAGACAGTGATAGTGACAGTGATTCAGAACAAGCCAACGTTTGTTTTATGGCAACAAATGATGATGTACCAATTAAGAAAAGAGGAAAATGGATTCTAGACAGTGGTTGCTCAAAACATATGACAAGCAACAAAAATATGTTAACAAACATTATCTACTCAGATGGAGGATCTGTCACTTTTGGAGATAATTCCAAAGGTTACATCATCGGCAAAGGCGATGTGAGCAATGACGGTACATCTAATTTACCTCTTATTACAAATGTTTTATTAGTTAAAAATTTAAAACACAACTCACTGAGTATTAGTCAATTATGTGATAAAGGTTTTAACATAGTATTTTCTGAAAATAAATGCAATATTTTTGATCTAAATAAAAATCTTATTTTCGAAGAAGTTAGAGATCGTAATATTTATATTTTGAATATGAAAATCAATCATAATACAAATATGTGCTTATTAGTCAAAGAAAATGATCCTTGGCTATGGCATAAAAGATTTTGTCATATAAATTTCAAAGCTATTAATAAATTATCCAAAAACGATTTAGTAAAAGGTTTACCTAAAATGAATTTTAAAGTAAATAGCATTTGTGATGCTTGTCAACTAGGAAAACTAACTAAATCTTCTTTTAAATCTAAGAAATAATCTCAACATTACAACCTCTTGAGTTATTACATCTAGACTTATTTGGACCAACTCAAACTCAATCTATTAATCACAATAGATATGTTTTTGTAATAGTTGATGACTTCTCTAGATATACATGGACCTTATTTATGAAAAACAAAAGCGATACTTTTGAAAATTTCAAAATCTTTGCTAAACGAATTCAAAATATTAAAAATATAAAAATTAAAAACATTAGAAGTGATCATGGAGGTGAATTTGAAAATGAAATGTTTGAGAAATTTTGTAATAAGAAAGGAATATTTCATAACTTTTCATTTCCAAGAACTCCTCAACAAAATGGAGTTGTAGAACGTAAAAATAGAACACTTCAAGAATGTGCTAGGACTTTATTGAATGGAACCACTCTTCCAAAACAATTTTGGGCAGAAGTCGTTGCTACTGCTTGTTATGTTCTAAATCGTGTCTCTATTCGACCTTTAACTAAACACACTCCATATGAACTTTTCAACGGTAGAAAACCTAATATATCTTACTTTTAAGTTTTTGGTTCAAAATGTTTTGCTTTAAATACGAAAGATCAACTAGGAAAATTTGATCCAAAATCGAATGAATGTATATTCATTGGATATTCAGAACGAAGCAAAGCATATAGAATCTATAATAAAAGAACTCAAACTATTGAAGAAACACTTCATGTATCATTTGATGAAAATTTCAAAATTACCACAAATGATGATGAAGATATTATAATCAATTCTAATTCCAATATTGACAACAAAATACCTGAAAATACTTCTTCTGAAACTCAAATTGAAACAGAATTAAAATCTCCACCAAGAATTTTAAAAGATCATCCAATACAAAATATAATAGGAGAAATTGATGAAAGAGTCAAAACACGTAATCAACTAAATCAAATGGGTCATATAGCTTTTCTTTCTAATATAGAACCTAAAAATATTAAAGAAGCCTCAACTGATGATTATTGGATTATTGCTATGCAAGAAGAACTAAATCAATTCGAAAGAAATGACGTTTGGGATTTAGTTCCAAGGCCTAATGATCAATCAGTTATTGGTACTAAATGGGTTTTTAAAAATAAAGCTGATGAAAATGGAAATATCACTAGAAATAAAGCTAGATTAGTTGCACAAGGATATAATCAGGAAGAAGGAATTGACTATGAAGAAACATTTGCTCCTGTCGCGAGATTACAAGCAATACGAATCTTATTAGCCTATGCTTGCTTTCATGATTTTAAACTATATCAAATGGATGTTAAAAGTGCATTTTTAAATGGATTTATTAAAGAAAACGTTTATGTTGAACAACCTCCCTTGTTCATACACGAACAATTTCCAGATCATGTTTATAAACTTAAAAAAGTTTTATACGGTTTAAAACAAGCACCTCGTGCTTGGTATGATCGTCTAAAAAGTTATTTAATCAACTCTGGTTTTGAAATTGGAAAGGTTGATCAAACTCTTTTTATTAAGAAAAAGAAACATGATATATTAATTGTTCAAATTTATGTAGATGACATTATTTTTGGATCAACTAATGATAATTTATGTCAAGAATTTTCTAAAATAATGACAAGTGAATTTGAAATGTCTCACATGGGAGAATTAACATATTTTCTTGGATTACAAATTAAACAAGTAAATAATGGCATTTTTATAAATCAAGAAAAATATTGTAATAACTTAATTAAACACTTTGGTATGGAAAATACTTCTGCCAAACCTACTCCAATGAGTACAACCATACATCTTGAAAAAGATGAAAACGGCAAAAGTGTAGACCAAAAATTATATCGAAGTATGATTGGATCATTATTATATTTAACCGCAAGTAGACCCGATATAATGATGAGTGTTTGTTTGTGTGCACGATTTCAAGCAGATCCTAAAGAATCACACATTAGAGCAGTGAAACGTATTTTACGTTATCTCAACAAAACCAAAGATTTTGGACTATTTTATCCAAAAGAATGTCCTTTTGAATTAGTTTCATATAGTGATGCTGATTTTGGAGGAAGTCGGATGGATAGAAAAAGTACAAGTGGGACTTGTCACTTCATTGGACGGTCTCTAGTATCTTGGCTTAGTAAGAAACAAAATTGCGTATCACTTTCTACTTGTGAAGCATAATATATATCTGCAGCTTTGACATGTGCTCAAGTAATCTATATGCAACAAACTCTTCAAGATTTTGGTTTTAACTTATCTAAATCAACAATTTTTTGTGATAATTCTAGTGCTATAATCTTATCTAAAAATCCAGTAAATCATTCACGAACAAAACATATTGATATTCGTCATCATTTTCTTCGTGATAATATTGAAAAAGATATAATCAATCTAGAATTCGTATCTTCGGAAAATCAATTGGCAGATATTTTTACCAAACCATTAAATGAAAACACTTTTGTAAAATTGAGACGAGAACTTGGAATCATCTCATTCAAAAATTTATAAAGTTTACTTCAGCTTATTTCAGTTTTATTATTTAAAGGTCAATATAAACATGGTTTTTGTCCTCACATTATCTTCTGGTTAAAATTAAATTATTCTACATTTAATCTTAACTATTCATTGTTTAGCTTTCAGTTTTATATATAAATACTTTCATTCAGAATAAAACTTTCATTCAGCTTATTCAAATAAAAAGGTGAAAGAAGAAAATCAATCATGTTTTTTAACTTTGCATTGTTCATCTACACCATGGCCGGTTCATCTTCAGATGAGCCTTCCTCTCATTATTCATCTGGATATTCTTCAATTGACTTTGAAACTCCAAGTTCAGGGTCTTCCGAATTTCCAACTCCGACTCCTGCCTATATTCCGATATGTCCACCACAAAGTCATCATACGGGATATACGCCAGAAAATAAACGCATGCGAAGAAATTTATTTCCATCCCCAACTACTAAAGAAAAGATAGATGACTTACATCACTATCAGAGGGAAACACTTAATCTTCAGCGTGAAATGTATTATGAGCAAAAGAGTCATGGTAGAAGACTTAGTTTTCTTGAACGGTGTGCTGCAAAAATATGTGGTTCATCTCCGATCAACACAAATGCACATATTCATTCACCTCAACGTCCTCATGTTTCTCCAAATTCTTGGGAGCGTCAACCTCAGTGGTCGCCAAATAAACCATTTGACGATAACAATCAAATAGAATTATACAATGAAAAGTCTCCGAAATCTCCAAAAACTCCGAAGACTTCAAAATAAAGTATATATATATCTCTCTATATATATGTATGAGATTTATGATTGTTCACTTTTTATATGTATGTACTTTAAAAATTATATATATATATGGTTATTCTTACATATTACATAACTTAAAAAGGTTGAAATACAAAAAATCAGCCTAACAGACGTCTGATAGTTATTAACAAACGTCTGTATACCTATTTCTTATATACACTTCAGACACACAGACGTCTGGAGACAATATTTCAAACGTCTGACTTTAATACAAAAAGTTTCAAATTCTCTGGTTCTTATTGAGCCATCTAACCATTATGACACAAACGTCTGTCTTCAAATATAGACGTCTGCAACAAAAATTTAGACGTCTGAATTTAGTTCAAAATGTTTTTTACTCTCTGTTTCAAATTTAGACCTCTGAGCCGTCTGAACAAAACACTTCAGACGTCTGTCATCATATTTAGCCGTCTATTAAAAATTTAAGATGTCTAACTCTATTGTTTTTTTTCAAACTGCTTTTACTCTCTACAGGACATCAGACGTCTGTATTTTTTTAGACGTCTGAAACCCTATTGAAATTAAAAACCTCTAAATAAAAAATAACCGCCCCCCTCTTCTACACGGCTATTCAATTCTTCAATTCCCAAATTCAAATCAAAAACCCTAGCTCTCTCTCATCAATGGCGCCTAAATCCAAATCAAAAGGAAAAAAAGGGAGAATCTTCTCAACCATCTTCTCATGTTCTTCCTACTGATGAACAAATCGAAGCATGGCTTTATCACGAACCCAGGAGTATGGCTCGCTACAAATATCTCTCATCTCTGTCTTCTTTTCACGGTATATTCCACGACCTCGATCACTTTCCTACTTATAGAATTAAGTTATTTACTGATAGGTCTAGCATCACCATTCTCATTGACTACAAAGACAATCAAGTCAATATTTGTAGGCTTAGTGTTCTATTATTTCTAGCCAATGTCAATAATCCCAAAATTAGGCTTCATAGAGAAAAAGGAACGCTATGGACAAGCGTATTTGGAAATATTCTGAAAATAACTCCGGATGACATTGCACGAATTTTGAAATGTACCAACGACGGGATAGAATTGGAAGATTTAAAGTTAGAAGTTGATGATCTTAATCAAATAGAATATCATCTTTTCAAACCCGGACAGTCTAAAGATAGGTCGAATCATCTTCGTCCACGACCTAGATTGTTACTACAAATGTTAATTAAAACAATTTTTCCCCGGCAAGGAAGCCACGAAATAATTTACGATCATGAAGATAAAGCGCTTCAAGCAATCTTTGGAAATCAAAAGATTAATTGGGCTTAATATTTTTATGATGAGTTTCGTACTTATCATGATTCTAAAAAGAGATCACTTATCTATGCTCCTTACATTACCCGGATACTCACTGATTTGTCTATTCAAAGTCCGGCTATTGAGTTTGAAAAGATTAAAGTATCCAATACTCAATTTTTTAGCCTTATGGGATTACCGGAATCCCCTCCGGTATATCTAACCTACCCTGATTATAAAGCACAACAATTAGCACTCCAAAAACAAAAAGGAAAAACTAAAATGGATACCTCTGGTCCCGATGGAGAAGAACCAAATATTGGAGATGAGGGAGATAATGGAGATGAAGAAGAAAATGAAGATGAGAATGACGAAGCCATAGAGCAAACTTTTATCCAAAGTTCAATTCAAGAAAACTCCGATATTGAACAAATTTCTGGAAATTTAAAAAGCTATACCAAAAGTGAGAAGCTCAAATCCGATATCATCATTTCTAAAAATCAAAAGAAGCTTTCTCATCAAATTGCCCATGGCTTTTCATCCATAAACTCTAGATTCGATAATCTCGATACCAAAGTAGAAGAAAATGCAAGAGAGATGAAGAATGTTAAGACTATTCTTCGACGTATGTGGAAGAACTCTTATGGATCTTCACCTCCTCCCTCTCCAACATGGGGAGACTCTTAGACAAGATACTTCTCTTCTCTTTGGCTTGTCTACTCTCTACTTTGTTTTGTGAATTTCAAGTATGTTTTGTAATCTTTAAAACCTCTCCTTGGTGTACTGTTTACAAACTTTTGTCACTTTTGTCACTTCTGTATAACTTGTCATATGTTGCTCTATATGTGATTTGTTCTATAAGTAATTTATTCTTATGTTCTGTGTTTTTTTGTATAAATGTGTATTTCTACCCTATATAGTATATTAAGATGTGGAACCCGTTCAACAATGTGTTTTATCATCACATTTCTAACAAAACCCCTTACAAATTCCTTTTTGTTAATGACAAAGGGGGAGAAATATTAATCATTCTGCTATATAATATGGTCATGTTGACAGGGGGAGCAAAAAGTATGGTTTATACTAACCGTTGAATTATATAGTTGTCATCATCAAAAAGAGGGAGAATGTTGGAACCTGCCTTCTTCGATTTTAATGTGACAACTATATATTTCAAACTATATACTATGATATCAAATATGCTTGCAGGAATCTACAAAGAAAAGCTATTATCATATCGTCAACATACAAAGCTCAAGCTCTCAAGTATATTGATTATTATTTCCGGTTAGATATTTTTGTACAATCTCTGATATGATGATAACAACACACACACACACAAATAGTTTTTGAAAAAAACATGTTCTACAAATATAAAATATCTTTAACTATTTAAAGATATAAAAGTATTTTCAAAAATTATAAATATCTCAAGTTCAGAATCACTAAAATAAGGAAGAGGAACAAATCAGTACAAGTTCAGACGTCTGAACCTTTATTTAGCCATCTGTCATCAATGACAGATGTCTGATAATAAAGTTAAGACGTCTGTACTCCATGTATTAATATTTTCTATTTTAACTGAATATAGACGTCTAAATAATTTAATACAGACATCTGTCATAAACGCCAGACGTCTGAATTAAACAAATCACTGAAATTTGTTTCTTCTGCCTATTTGACTTTTTAAACTTACTTAGCCATCTGACTATTTTTTCTCAGACATCTGAACTTGACGAACTGAAGCATCTCTTCATGAAAAATCAAATTTTGAAGAGTTGTCTTCTTCACCAAGAGTTGCACTCCTTCTAATGGTTGCAACTATTGAATTAAAACTATTCAATACTATAAATAGAGATGAAAATCCACTATTTCAATTACCAATTCTTTCTATCTATTCTTGCTTTATATTGTTATAATCTCAAGTGATTTTCAAATCTCTACTTCCTACAATTGAACATTCAAATCATCATATCAAGAAGATTATAGGAAGGGTGTACTATATTGACTATATTTGTGTTACTCAAGAACACACAAGTCAAGAAACAATTTATAAATTGTATCTGAAGTCCTATTCGGTTGCTTAGGCGGAAAAGTCCTGTTCGGTTGCTCAGGCGGTGTAATACCTGTTCCTCCGAGTTAAGTGAGGGTTGTTAGAGAAATTCTAGAAGGAGTTTGGGATTGGACGTAGAACGGGAAGTTCGAACCAGTATAAAAATCCCTGGTGTCATTTTTATTACTTCTATTACTTATTATTTATAATTTCGCACTTGCTAGACTAGTTTAACTATATTATCGATCCATATACACTTTCACTAAAGGTCCAACATCCTTTGAGGATTTACGAACAATAAAAGGTGTGGTGCATGAAACAGTCAAAGATGCATGTGTTGCTAAAGGCATGCTTGAAGACGACGAAGAATGGGTCACATGTTTGGAAGAGGCATCAGTTATGAACACTGGATATCAACTAAGAAGACTTTTCTCTATTATCCTTACTCAATGCTACCCTTTACAACCACATAACCTTTGGAGAAAATTCGCTATGCACATATGTAATGATCTAAGTCACGTCATTACAAATTTATTCAACATTCCTATTCCTACAGAATATGAAATCCAAGACTATGGTTTACATATTCTAAACAAATTACTCCAAGAATCAGGAAAAAGTCTACTAGATTTTCCTCCAACGCTTCTACAAACTAGAAATTGGGATGTTATTGTGCAAAACATACTTATAACAAAACGTAGACAACTACAGTATGAAGGACAAGATGTAAAGGCAGAAATAAATATTCTTACCTTCAACGATGATCAACGGTCGGCATATGAATCAATATTTTCGTCTGTTCAAAATGAAGATGGAAAAAAATTCTTTTTAAATGGAGGAGCTAGGACTGGGAAAACATACTTATACAACACAATTTTAGACAAATGTCGAAGTCTAGGACATATCGTTCTTACCGTTGCTTCATATGGTATTGCTTCTTTACTACTTCTAGGGGGTAGAACAGCACATTCAGCATTTTGCCTTCCGCTGAATATCTTAGAAGATTCAGTGTGCGGATTTACAAAACAATCTATCACAGCCGAGCTCGTAAGACAAACACGCCTCATTATATGGGATGAAGTGTCAATGCAACATTGATTTTGTGTTGAAACAGTTGACCGATCGTTGAAAGATATTAGAGATAGCACGAAGCGATTTGGTGGAATTACGGTTGTTTTGGGAAGAGATTTTCATCAAATTTTACCAGTTATCCCAAAGGGAACGCGTGAAGATATCATTGCATCAACACTAAGACGATCGACATTGTGTCCTCTTATTCATGTGTTATCACTAAACAAAAACATGCAGCTAAATTCGAAAGAGGTTAAGAGTCGTGCTTTTGCTGAATATTTAAACAAGGTACTACTTCTATCATGACCTACTATTATCCTGATATTAACCTAAATATGTTAATGTTTAATATAATCTGTTTTTTGCATTCTTATTCTTATATAGATTGAATCAACGCCTGAACAAATCATTGATCTATCAATGATACACAAATGCAGTAGCCTTGCTAAATTAATTGACACTATTTACCCACAACTTAATGTCGAACAAGGATCTCCAACTTTTTTAAAGGAGACAACTATTCTCTCAGCATGTAATGAAGATGTGAGTGCAATAAATTATGCATGTCAACAAAAATGGTCGGGCGATGTTGACGTTTTCCTTGCTGTTGATAAGTTAGTGGAAAATGAGGAAAATGATCGTTATCCAAGCGAGTTCTAAATTCATTAGAATGCACTGGATTACCACCATTCAAACTTGAACTTAAAGTTAGATGCCCAATTATGCTACTTAGAAACCTAGCTCCAAAAGAAGGACTCTGCAATGGAACACGACTAATAGTAGTCAGATGTGCAACACGGATTATTGAAGCTCAAATACTTACTGGGGATGGAGCTGGTCATTTTGTTTTCATACCTAGAATATCTTTTCAACCATCATCCTCTGACTTAACTATAAACATGTCATGGTGTTGGTTTCCTATTAAGCTTGCTTATGCACTGACTGTCCATAAAGCATAGGGTCAATCCGTGAAGTATGTCGGTATTGATTTACGCACCGAAATGTTTAGTCATGGACAATTGTATGTTTCCATATCTAGATGTACTATGTTTAGTATAATTTCAATCTTACTACCATCACCTGAAGCAACAACCACTACAAATATTGTTTACCCAGAGGTTTTATTGTGATTCTCCATGAAAGGTCAGACTAAAAAACATACATGGCTGTTTACTCAAAAGTTCACTTTTACTAAACCATCATGTATTTTTCTACAAAATAATACAAACATTTATTTTTTAGGTTTTCATTTCCACTACAGAAGATCAAGAACAAATATAATGTTTTTGCTGTGGACAAACTCATCAAGTTCCTTCTTTTTATTCACTCTAATTAACTGCAAGCCTACATTTTCATTATTGTAATCACACAATTGATATAACATGAAACCTTTGTGCTTTTTCTTAATTGTTAGTTAAATCTTTCATTGTAGAAAAAAAGATAGTTTTTTGGTGTTAAATTTTTATTGTCCCTACACTTTTATTATACAGATTCCCAAATGAGTGAATTCATTCTATTGCTATACTCTATTGGTATTCATGTTGTACAAAAATGGAAAACAAAAATTTTAGGTGCATGTTGTATGCGTTTTAACATTACAAAAAAGTTCTTACTAATCATGTTGTTAATAATTTTACACCAATCAAATCATACATATTCAACACATTATATTGTAGGTTCTGTCAAACAAAACCTGAACCTGTGCCATCGGCCCGGGCTACATACTAGTCTATATAACAAATTTCTTGTAGTTTAACGGAAAAGACAAAATGAAGACAAAGAACGGTTCTGATCGAAAACCATAAAGATATCTGATGGATGATAATATAATAAGATGACGTCGTTAGAAAATATACTCCTGCAGTTGGATAACCATCCAAATCCGTAACTCTCACAGTCCCACTCCCTCAAACCAGTTCATTCCCATTATCATTCCCAAGATCATTGTCAAAATTTCTACTATGTAGTTTCCACTTCGCCTTTTCTTCTTCCAAAATCTACTCAAATAAATTCCATGTCGTTTCCTCCCAAAATGTCAAAGAGTTGAATTATATATCCAATTTTGTTTCCAGATCCGATGGCTCCTTGTTTTGATTCATCGAAGGCAACTAAATTTTGATTTTTGAAAGATTTATTTAAAGCAAGTTAGACTTTTTTGTAAATGACAGTGTATTTCCTTTTATATCCATTCATTAATTTTGTATTGATTTGTTAATGTTCAAATTCAGTTTTGCAAACAAATCACATAGATAATTTATGATAAATTAGTTAAAGATTCCAAAATCTCGGTTAAAAGGTTTCGTCTTTTCAAAATATGATATTCCTTTAGTTGTTCTATTTTTTATTTATATTCTTTTTTCTTACATTTAGTTATTCCATTAAGAGTTGATTTTTGGTTGCTTTTTGACCAACTGACGAACCTGTGTAATTGTTATTTATTGGTTTGAGTTGCTCTTTTATCTACCATTGAACTATTTGATGATTTGTAGAAGAAAACCCATTAAATGATGAAGTATAATATGGCATAGGGCTCCAAACCTCAACGATAATCTATTGTATCAATCAACTCCATTTTGGGGGGATTTATTTGGATTTCACAAACTAGGTAATGCAAATAAGGTGAATAGTTCATTTTATTTCATTATCTGGGTTCATAATTAAGACTATTGCATTTAATGTTCTAATTTTTGATGTAAGTTATTATTCATTAATTGAATTGCACTGGGTTATATTACTATTATTTTTGTTCTATTAAATGGAACCCGATAGTATGCTACATTTAGAACAAATTTACGATTAATTGGCATAAGTCAATATCAGGTTCCATAATGCAAACTATGAAGTTTATAACAATACTGGGCATAATGTTTTAAATGAATACCCAACATTGCTTTAGGTAAACAAAAATTTGGGGTTCTAGGCAAATATTATTTCTTTTTTTTTCTACTAACATCCTATTGTCTGCCTTTTGCAAACATTGGATCATTGAGAGTACGAAGCTTAAAGATTGATGTTGTTGACTGATTATTTGTAAGTCTATTAATTATTAAGTAGTGGTATATCTTATTTCTACCACATTTAAGCAGGGTTGTTATATTGTGTTACTGAATACTATCATGCTTATAACATTGATTATACAAGAAAAGAGTCACAGGTCCCTATTTTTAATGTTGTTATAGAAAAAGTCCCTGTAGAAATGAATATGTAAATTTGGTCCCTATTTTTGAAAAATAAAAACCGCAAGGTGCCTTGCACTTATCTGACAGAAAATGTAAGGTAACTTGCACTTTTATGTTTCTGAAATCTTTTTCGAAATTAAGAAAATTTTGAAAAGCGCAAGTTGTCTTGCACTTTCTATCAGGAAAGCGCAAGCTAGTTTGCGTTTTTTTGATTTTGAATTTTTTTTGAAGTTTTTGAAAAGCGCAAGGTAACTTGCGCTTTCTATCAATAAAGCGCAAGCTAGTTTGCGCTTTCTGATTTTGAAATTTTTCTAAAATTTTGAAATTTTCAAAAAGCGCAAGCTAATTTGCACTTTCTGATTTATAAAAAACAGGGACCTAATTTACATACTTATTTCTACAAGGACTTTTCTTGTAACAACATCAAAAATAGGGACCTTTCGTACAAAACCCCTTGATTTTATAGCTTTAATTGCAATTATACTGATTTTAAAGAGGATACATGGCCTACTATTGAGGCTATGTGTTTACATAATAGTTATTTTAGTTATGTTCTATTATTTGATTGATAAGTTGAATTCCAATATTTACGGATGGCAATTAGACCCGACTTGGCCCAGCAGATCTCCGTTTTAAGCAGGTCTGGTTTTGTCGGATCCAAACTATGTGAAGTGTAGAATGCATGTATTTTCATTAAAAATAATGACAGAGGTTTTTCGTGAAAACTGTTTTTGACAAGGAGCAGAAGTGGATTTTAAAACTTAGAAAGAATGTTTGAAAAAAGTCCCTAAAATTATAACCAACATAAAAGTTGATGGTACGTAGTTTTTAGCTTGCACGATTCTTTTTAAGATTCATCAATTGTCTTTCACTACAGTACGTATAGTAAAGTGTAATATCCCTCAACTTAACTATTGTTTAGGATATCCTTAAATGTTGATCTATTTATACGACTGCTTATTGCAATAAACTTTCATTTTTTTATCTTCACAGATTTCATATCAATCAATATTTTTTCTAACTTTTACCTCCATATATGTGTTTGTGTCTTTTCAATAAAATTTTGGCTTATATACATCAAAAATAAATGAAGTAACCATGTGGTTCAAAAGAAATAAAAAATTTACAACTAATATATGTTTGTAGTATGACGTGACCAATTTTTCCCTTTATTTAATCAGTAACTCCATCTAGCCCTTCATATGGCTTTTTTACCTTTGTTGGATGCAATACATAAGTTGAAGTAGTGCTCGCATTATAGTTCTATAGCTTTTAAGTATTTATTTTGTTTATCTATACCAAGCATTGATAATGAAAACATAAATTTATGTTGATGTAAAGCGGTTGATATTTTGTTGTTAATATTATTTAACAATTACATTTCATAATACATTTATGTATATACTTTCAAAAAATATTGATCAGTTAAAAACAAATTGATTATGCTTCTCATTGACTATAGGGCACATATATTTACATGGTATTGCAAGAGTATTTTTGGATCTGATGCTGATGGATTTATTGAGGTTGCTTTGAGGGTAAGTAACAATTATGATTTTGTATTTTATGAGGTTACTACCTAGTTGCTTTTCACATGTTGAGAATCAAGCGGCATAATTTAGACTTTTCATTAATCATTCTGATTGTTCACTTTCATGACCATTTATCCTTTATTTTTCACGTTTCTAATAATTGCCGATGAGTAAACATTAAATCAATTTGATTTGTAGGGAGATATTGTACTTCTTTAAAAGTGAAATCTACTTCGTGTAGACCAACTGAAAATTCATTGTTAGCTTCACATTCTTCACAGACTTCATAAATCATAATCTCATAAACATTATTTTATGCAAAGTCTTAGTCAATCATGCTTGAGATAAATGTTATTCATCATCATCAATATTTTGGTGTTGAAGGTTATTTAGTTAGTGCATATGATATTTGGGATAATAATTATGATTTAAATATTGCTCATCTAAAAGGAAAAATGAAAACATTATAAAGAATTAACATTTAAATACTATACACATGCTCATTTTTCAAAAATATCAAACAATCTTTGTATTAAACGTGAACCATCCTACATCTTATCGAACCATTGTTTCAAAATACTGTTTAACACTGAAGGAATTAAATATTTGAAAGTATAGGCATCAGTTATATGAATAATCATCACATATAATCAAATTGTAATATATAACCGAACATAAATATAAAAAACCTACACATCCGTGCAATGCACAGGGTACCCACAGTAAATAAATAAAAAAGGGTTATGATTATAAAAATTAACATTATACACCTCTTAATTTTTTTATATAAATTACATCCTTATTTTCAAAAAACAAAATGATATTCACAAGGGTATTTAGGTAATTTTACTAACCTTAACATGCGCTCTTAGGGTGTACATCCATAATAGTCACCCTAATACACGTCGGAGTGGTCGATTTTAAATTTGAAAACGAGGTAAGTAAAAAAGAATTTTTTTTATAAAAGAGAGATGTAGAAAATAGTTTCTAAAAAGGAAGGATGTAAAACAAATAAGTTTAGAAAAGAAGGATGTGACATGTGTCTCTAATTTCCATTTTAAAAAATATAAATATAAAATTTTGTATTTTTAATCTCTCGATTATCAAAATATGAAGAATAAACAAATATGATGATAAGAAATGATTTTTAGAAGTTAATATGCATTCAATGCATATAATAGGAATAACATAATAAAACAATAAATGCAAATCTTCCATTGTACTAAAATAAACATGATAAACTATAATTTTTTTTGAAAACTAGATGGATAATTCTTGAATATGGATGCCTTCATATCCACATTCGTATCCTTTTGTTTGGATATCAGATAGTTATTCATTTTTCGGATAGGATGTAAACATATTTCGGATTTTTTAGGTATCCATTGACAGACTTACATTTTCTTATGCTATCAAGCCTCAAAATGGTTGTTTTTGGAGTGCTTTGGATTTCGGGATCTATTGTTCATTTAGAGATTTATGCAAATTTGGATTGCTTTGGACTTAGATGAGTGGTTGATTCCTCTCACTTTGCTATATTTGTCATTATGGCTTAAAAATGATGTTTTTAAATAATTTTCAATCAAAACATGATTAGTACTCAAACTAAAAAACATCAAATTTATAAATGAGTTTTAATGTGCTTTTAAGTGTTTTTGAGTGTTTTCAAATTGAAATCTATATGTGTTCTTATAGGTATGTCATTTCGAGATTTCTTAGATTTATACCATCTTTATATATAATTTCGTGTTTGAATGACAAGTACATGATTGATGTGTTATATGAATACCATATTTGAATCTATGTATGTTTGTATGCTTGTATTGGTTGAAACTTTGTTAGATAGGAGATGTGGAATTAGCAAGTTCTATGTGATTCGGGATGTGTGCACATATGACTACTACACACATGATATGCCTCAAATTAGTAGAACAAAGTGTTAGAAAGAGTTGGGGGTGCAAAGGAGTTGTTTGAAGAAGGAAAAGTGATGGAATGATGATCATTCATATGGATTGGACCCGAGCCTACAAAGATGCTCCAAACGATGTGCAACCAATATGGGGTGACAAGGAAGGAGCCTAGAAGCTATGATTCAAGTTTCAAGTCAATCGGGGTTTATTTGTTCTAATTATGCTAAAAATAAGATGGGCCAGCTACGAGATGGATCAGGTATGGTAGAGACTCCGGGCTTTTGGAGATGGCGCTTCGGGATTTCAAACTAAAAATTTAGGCTTGCTTGAAGGCGCAGAAAAAGGCGGAAAATTTAGGGACTTAGCTAAAAATGGAAAAGTCATGACCTAAAATGGGTCGACACCGACCTATCTAGGAAAAAAACAATTGAAGCTTAGAACTTTAGGCTGAGGGGATGCTAACTTCAAGCCAAGTACAGGACTACTTCGGGACGAACGAGAAAATTGGGTTAAGGCACTAGGGTAATGGGTCGATACCGACCCATCCCTAAATGCAATCTAGACCGTCGATTTTGACTTCCCCTGATTTGCTTCAAATTTGGAGGGATGATAGATGGTGATACAAGGAACCCACTGATGAAATTTAATGGCAACCTAGTGGATTCATCTTGAAGATATGATGGATGGAAGATTGATGGTATATGGAAGTATGCTAAGATTATTTTGGGTCAGGCCTACGAAAATTGGGAGATTACTCTAAGGAAGACCTACGAAATTTTTGAGGATGTTTTGGGACAATATGATGATACTCTACAACTTATGATGAATGCCTAGAGCTATTCTGGCCTAAACAACTTAATAATGGGAGTTGTATGAAGATCCATATTAACAAGTTCTATAACAACCTGCCATTTTCGACCTTTTAATTCAACACAACTCACGGTGTGAAAATCTCAAAAGTCGAAAAAAGATGTGTTGCTAGGTTAAGATAATGTAACAACCCTCTTCGAAATGGGTTTAATTTTCGATCTAATAAAAGCCCATCGAACCTTAGGTCCATTCCAAAGCTGGTTGTTGGCTGGTAAAATTGATACAATGAACAATATACCGAGTTATATATCTATACTTTTAGAATCTCACAATGGAAGGGATAAAATATAATAATAAAATTAAGTACCTATTTTTTGGCATTAAAAATGGATCAACACCCAAAGATACATTGTAAGGAACTTGTGAGACCTAGATCTAGTAAGTGCAAGATTTTTATTGTGGTTCGGCAATCTCTGACCAACGCCTATTTTATAGTTTTATTGATTGTTGATTATAGAGAGTTAGAGAATACAAGTCACTAGTATGATGGTTTGACAGGTTCCATAGCTTAGAACTGCCAACAACAACGTCTAGGTGACTGTTGTGAGGGAGGTAGGAGATGAAGAAAAGAAGCAGAGTGAAGATCCTTCTTTGGTTGCAGTAGAGTTGATATTTATAGGGAAACAAGTATATAGGGTCAGGAGCTCGCTTGCATCGAAGCCCAAAAGCAAGCCCAATGTCGTACATGTGAATAGGTGGGGCCTAGAGGCCATAAAATCCTCTCGGCACTGATACGAATTCACTTGTGCAAAGTCAACATTTTTACTTCCTTTACTCTTTTATCTCCTTTCTGATGTGTTTCAAGCTCTTTTCCATAGACTTTGGGCTGATTCTAATTATCTTTCCGATAACACTTGAACTATCCTGCTTTCTTTGCTTTATTCTTATCAATCCTTGGAATTGCTTGATAAATTCTGAGAAAAGTGCTTGACCATGAGGGGTTGGAGTAGAAAATGGGGTGTGTGAAGTTCATGTGCCAAAAATAATTGAAAAGGACCTCCCGGTACCGAGTGGTTGACTTAGCTTCAAAAATTAGTGGAACTTCTTGTGTTCCATTCTTTTGTCCTTTTGGTTGCATTTCCAAGTTATCAAGTCATATCCTCTTCGTCTTAACCTTCTATTTCTGGTTGAATTCTGCTTGGTTAAAAACTCGGTTAACACTTGCCCCCTACAGCATGCTTTCATTGAAAACACAGTGTGCTCTGGATTGAGGTAAACTCTGGGTTGTGACAAGCTCTGGATTTGTATCTCTTAAATTTCATGTGATTGCTCAAGTATCGCTTCGAAACGTTGCATTCGTTCATTAGATATTCCTTCAATTGTTTCACATGGTTAGAACTATATTCTTCATGCTAAGGATCAGATCTATGCTCCGAAGATCATATCTATGCTCTAGACGAGTACGCCTTGCTTTTTTCGCACACTCGAGAAAATCTCTTGGTACCGAGAGCTTCATCTCGGTACTGGGACGATCAGTCTTCCCCGAATCCTCTACTAAGAACTTTTGGGACTTAGAATTTTTTCTACTTTATTTCAACTCATGCCTTTGCTTCCTACTACTGAGACGTTTACACTGACTTCCTTGCACCGATTCCTTTGAATCTTCGAGATCCAGGCCGTTGTCATTCATCCCTCCAACTTCGTTCGACTTGCTTTTGCTGTCGTTGATCTCGAGATCCATGCCACTAAATCACCGTTTAGTTTGAATCGCCATCGAAAGGACTCGAGCTTGAGATCTCAAACCGTAGCACCGACTGGATTCAAGAATTGATTAAGTTTGAAGATCGATGGTAGATGGCAATGGTGGTGGTGTGGCCAAGCGTCATTAGAGGAGATGGTCATTGTTTGGTCCATGCTCGATCATTAGTAAACTCGATATTTGCCTTGGTTGTGTGCACGCTGATTCAGAGACAAGCCTGACATTTTAGATTTAGCCAACTCTTGTCAATGCACTGCTATGCTTCCATCGTCGCTTGAATTCTAACAAGACGGTTCTTGCCCGAGAACAGTTGCATTGGATAACTCCATCGCATTGTTTTTCCTTTCTACTGCATTTCCTATGTTCTGAAAAGAAAATCTTCCGCGTCGCTCCGGAAAGTGGCTCTGTTATCGATTGCTCATCAATAACATGTAAGTTTTGATATCTAATTTCATTGCAGGACGCGGCTTATTTTTTTAGCACGAGCGAGCTATCTACATAGGATGGTCCATTCATGATGTAGAAGACACTGGACTCACACTACATAGATTAACGCTTCTCACTTGCCCCGGTCAATGCTCAGAATTTGATTGGTCAACACACGTCGACATCCTTTGGATTCTAGGCATTGGTCACATGGGCTTATTATTCAAAATAAAACATACCTGACCGTGTTGAATGCCAAAATTTCTATTTTAGCAAGACTCACTGATCGCCACAATTCAAGTCCGGTGAGGCCACTTCTACTCCTCCGGAAGCTGGATCGCCTACAGCTTAGGCTTCACTAACCATCCATGCTGGGCCAAGCCGTCCTGTTACATCAAAATAAAAAGGCTGGATGCTCCCAATTGTGCTAGTAGTGAATCAACCTCCTCCTCCGAATGAGCTCTTGAGTCTAAGAATCTTGAATGATCCACCAAAAAAAGTGTCCACCATCCTGACGGCCAGGATGCTCCAAAGTATCTATCAAGTGCAGAATTCCCAAAGATGACATTCTTCTTCCTACGAGGTCGGAGTTTGAACAACACCACCCCCTCCCCCCCCCGGTTGGGATACATAACATGCAACTAATACATGTGATTAGGTGGTGCTACCCGCCTTTCAATCCTTTTCTTCTAATGGTTCTCCAGGAACTCGGGGTGGCTCCGTTCCAAATTCATCCGAATAGATATGCTCTTTTAAACTCTCTCTACATCCTCTTTATGAATCGATTTAATCAAGCTCCCACCTTCAATGAACTTACCTACTTGCTCCACTTTAAGAAAAGACGATTCTCCTTTTCTCATGATTGTTAAAGCCTGGTCTTAGTGCAAGATCATAGAAAAGCCTCACAATAAGCGCTCGTAGAATAAGTATTTCTACATGCGATGTCCGTACAATTTCAACCGACTTTGGCTTTCTGGGAGTAAGTTTCCTTTCCTTTGCCCTTTTCGTACTCAAATTCCTTTAACTTAAGTTATCATCCTGATATCTATTTCTTTATAGGCATTCCAGTTCGAGACGACCGTGAGGAGAACGAGACTATGCTTAAGGGACTTCGAGAAGTTAGGTTCCAACAATGCATCGTCACATTCCTCTTGACAAATGAAAACTTACAGCGCTGCGGTTTGTTGAGCCCTGGTAGATATGCTGTTGGGGAGTCACTGCTCCTAGTGATTCCAGAGCTCATATGCGTTCTTCCATCCTTGCTCGCAACTTCGGCAAGAGTCTTCTTGAGGATGTTGTAAGTCCATCCGGGGCGATGGACTCAGATGAGCCCGTTGAAAGGGAGCTTGGAGAGCACATTGACGTTGATGTCCTGAGTAACCAGGTGAAGATGTTACGATGTCCCCGATCCTTGAAGAAGATGAGGAAGCCAGAAGGAGAGAGGGAAAAGAGCCTATGGTTGAAGTGGAAGGAGATGGAACCAGTGATAGCGATTGTGACTATAACGCTAGAGAAGAAGAGGGCGAATCGTTCAATGGGGTATGTCCTGATCTACCCAGCTCGCCCTGTCAGGAGGACAATGCCGTAGAAACTTCCAAAACAACTAGAAATCAATTTGTATTTCCCTCGGTAGAGATTTCTCCTCAATCCCACCCTTTTGGCGACATCTTCGTCGGTTTAAGTGATATCAGCGACATCGACTTCACTGTTCGTGACATTTTGGACAAAACCGGCTCAAGCTTTACCTTCTCGCCATGAGGTTTTGTAAGAAAAGGTGGAGGAACTCCATCTTTACGCTCATGCAAACATGGTCTGTAGAGTACTTAGAGGGTCATCGGTGTCATACACTTCACTACGATCATGAGCATGCATCCTTGCATAAACTTATTCTTTCTGAAGTCACGATCCTTATACTATATATTTTTTGTTTCAGGTTCTATGGGTCATGGCTATTATGAGAAGCTTTCTCGCAATGCTAGTGCATACAGAGGCCAGACTCCCGATCCCAATCTGCCTCATCATTATGAAACTGATAAGGAGAGGCGAAGGAGGAAGGATCGTCAAGTTGATGAAGCTCACAAGGCTGAAAGGAAAAAGGATAGGGAGAGAGAGAGAGAGAAAGAAGAGAGAGGCTAAGACTGAGCTATCCCATGACACTGCCAAGTGCCCAAGGGATTCCACTGAGCATCGTGGGCCTTCTTCTTCTGCAAATGTTCCACTACATACACAAGCTCAAGCTTCTTTAGTTCAACAAGTTCCAACCTCCCAATCCCATACCGCTGTCGTTCCTCGTTGCTCGAAAGGCATTTCTGCTACCAAGCTTACTCTTCTGGTTGGCCCTCCGTGCCTACAAGCTGCATTCTCTCACCTCTCCTTGCATGACATTAAGTTTGATCAAAACATCTCAAACACCCCGAGAGAGGTGGTGGAGCGAGACTTACACAATGTCTAAAAGCATGTCGATAAGGTGTTTAACTGGAAGAAGCTTTGTGCCGCCCTCTGTAAAGTGAATAAGATCACCATACCAACCTCTGCGCTTTTGAGTCTAGGAGGGTTGACTTTGAGCAGATGACTAAGAGTCTAGAGGATGACCTATTTAAGGTCACAAGAGAAAGAGACTCAGATCTTGAAGCGAAAACCTATGCCGACAAATTGATTGAAGAAATGAGGGGCACCTAAACCAACGTTGAGTTCATATTTAGAGAACAGCTTAGATCCGCTATTACTGAGAGTACAGAATTCAAGAAGCAAGTTAATGAGAGAGCCCAACGCTTACGAAAAAGGATGTGATTATTCAGGCTCGGGTTCAGACTATCTCAGAATAAGCTGCTGAACTTGTTAGGCTCCCGGAGGAGAATCAAAAGCTCAGCGAAGAGAAGAAGAAACTCACCGAGGAGATGGAGCAGCTGTCCATCGAAAAAGACACCAACGACCTCGAACTTGCAATTTCTCAACAAGAGCTCAAAGAACTTGAGGATGCAAGAGCTAAGGAGGGAGAGGTAAGGGATATAGAGAGAGGAACTCAATGACAACCTCCAACACTTCTACCCGAGGATCGTCATGCATAGAAATGTGAAGTGGTTGGGGAATGACTATCCTGCAACCCTTGCCGATGCTTGGGAAGAGGTGGTGTGTCGAGTGTTCGTCGACGAAAATTCTATCGGTTTAGAAAACCGTCGAACGAATTTTGAAATAAAAATAACCGCAAGCGCACGGCGTACACTTGTAGTACGTGGTGAATACGGGTCGATCCGTGGGGAATTGATGATTTTAAAAATCTATTCAATCAAATTAAACCAAAGTCGAGTGAAAGTTAAGCTAGAGAATTAGAAAATTAGCTAACTAACTACAAGAAAAGAGATGCAAATATAAATGCTAAATGAGAATTTAGAGAGTAAATCCACTCTCTAGATTATGTAGTTCAACACATATGAAATCATAATCTCTCTTTTATGGTCCTTAGTGCTTTAATTGATGTGTTTATCATAAGTATGGCATATTTGTGCTATTGATTAGCCAACATAAGCCATCAAACTATAACACACCCCTTAAATCACTTACTATCTTTGACAATGAAAATGAAATCTATTTTAAGTATAGCCTATTAACTATTGATTAGAAATATAGACCATCAAATTTTAATTTCAAATCACTTTCTTTTGCCATAATCATATTTTGATGAAGAGGCAATTAGTGTTAGTGATTGTTTAAGCATAGCCTATTTGATGTCAACAATATAGGCTATCAAATTCAAGGCAAAAACAACAATTAAACCACTTCAATCATCATCATTAAGCATAAAAAGAGAGCATGAATTAACAAATAGTTGAAGCTACTTAATTAGAGAGCTTCATTACCCCTAAATTGAAGGAGTTTAGCCTCTCATATTTGTCATTTGATTAACAAATGTAGCTAGCAACATGAAAGCAAAAAGAAAGGAAAATGAAAGCTAATGAAAAAAAACTATTCTAATTGCATAAAAGAAAATCTACACTACTAGCATGAAAGGAAATGAACATGTAATTAAAAGGAAACAATAATTACATTGCATAAAAAGAAAAGAAGATTACATAAAATAAAAATGGCTAAGTAGCCATGAAAAGAGAAAGGGAAGAGCTTGTTTGTTTGTGAGCCTAAACTAAACTAAGAGAGACTAAGGGGAGGAAGGTTACATGAAGATATGGGGTATTTATACAAGTGTTAAACCCTAATTCATATTTTTGGGGAATGCCCAAATTGCCCTTGAGGTAGTGTGGTGGCCAAGTAATCATTAACATCCACTAATCCCCCACTTAAATGTACATGAAGCTTTAATGTCCTTTTATCATGTGCTTAGCTCCTAATTGAAAATCAAGGTAAGTGGGTGGGGTCCTTCATGATCATCACTTTGAATTATTTCCATCTTCATTTGTTCTCTTCACTCTTGTGCATGCATATATTATCATGAAGCCACTTGTAAAATTCACCAAATTTCCTATAAAACAACATAGAAAATTCCAAGTAAATTTTCACAATTTAATAAATGCACAAAATGACCATTTTGCCCCTATATAAAGATGAATATGTGACAATTTGAAATAATTTGAATTTTGGTTTAAACAAGTTAAAATACCCGATATGATCATTTATTTAATTTAAATAGATTAAATATGGTGGTAAAATATGCACATTTACGTGCACATCATCGAGCTGCGTGTGCTGGAGACAATCGCTTTGAGAAAGAGTTGATGGCTCGGTACTTTGACGCCGAGGAGATTGATATGCTAGCAGTGGTGAAGGTGATCATGGCTGAGGAAGATTCCAATGCTGCCCCTAAAACTTTCGTTGACCCAAGCTCATCGAGTGATCACAAAGTGTCTACTTTAGAATCCAGAGAACCGACGACGGTCATTCCTTCATCCACGGGGGTTGGCTCCAAAACCACTTATGTGATTCCGATTTCCGTAGCAACATTTATTCACAAGTCCTACGTTCCCCTTCTACGGACCAAACCGAGGAGCATATAACAGAGGAAGGGAAATTTAAAGTTTAAGTCCAGAAAAGAAGCCTATGATCAGGAATTTCTCTTGTCTTTCCAGTATTTCAGAAGCTTCAGTTTACTCTCGAGTCCCTTTCTAAACTTTACTACTCTGTCTATCCACTCGTAGGTCAACTACATCTGCCTCCTCCGCCAGCTATGCATGGGTCAGGAACTACCACTATATTTATTATGTTAACAACCATCTCCATAGGGCTCGGCGCAACTGCTCTTGCCTTTGGTTCCAGCCCAGGTCCTGATTTTGAGAAGATTGCTCCTCTGGAGAACTTGGAGGATATTTCATTTTCTTAAGAGGAGGTCTTGACGATTCTTGGTGCTTCCAACCCAACTGAGCACGAGACTATAACAGAGAGGCCGAGGAAGGATCTGGACAAGATCAGAGTGAAGAAGGAACTTGGAGTTGACCGGCTTGCTTCCACAAAACCGACAAGCACCCACTATAAGGTTCCCGCACTAAAGATCCGGCCACCTAAAACTAAGCCCATTAAGACTCCAAATGGCCAATCCGTAGAGCCAAATACTACAACCGACGAGGAATCTACTCACTCGAAAGGCAAGACTCCTCCTGGCGGGGGAGCAAGGATGAAAAGAAAAAGCACAAGAGTCATCCTTTCGATGGTAAAGGTGGAAAGAGGGGGAGAAAGTGAAGAGTGCTTGAAGGCTGCTGGCGTAATA
The DNA here is from genome assembly GCA_030737815.1 of Allium fistulosum. NCBI lineage: Eukaryota > Viridiplantae > Streptophyta > Magnoliopsida > Asparagales > Amaryllidaceae > Allium > Allium fistulosum. Next base: position 978,851,920 of record CM060902.1, read on the forward strand.
GCATGCTTTTGTGTCAATCATGTTCGAGACTATAATTTTTACTTTTTATTTTGAACATGTTGAAATTGTGCGGGCACACCCTCACTGTTTGATTGTACGTAAAAATTATTAACAATGAAAGATCAACCTTTGTCTGTAATCTCTCTTCAGTTTACTTGTCTTCATTTTATGTACTGTGCATGTTTGTATATAACTGCTTGTGTATATATGATAGCTGCTTCTACTATAATTTTTCCTATAATATATACTTGTTGTTTGCACCAAAATTGGTCACAAACCCCAGAAGTAGTGAAAGCACCGGTGTTTACACACAAATCCTCAATATCCAAACACAGGTCTCAGATCCAGATGATGTAGAGAGTAAAAATGAAGAAATAACAAAATTAAAATGAAAGAAAGAGAAGAAACAAGATTTATAGTGGTTCGGCGTTGTAGCCTACGTCCACTTTGAATAGTTTGTTGTTTATTGATGATTCTCAACTGATTTACAATAGTACAATCAATAGCACTCAAGTTACAATGGAGTTTCAGCAGAGTAACGGCGCAAGAGCTTTCAAAAGTCCTTTTTCTAGTAGGCATAGGGGTGCTATTTATAGGAGTAGATCTGGAAATATCTCTCTCAAAACTCGGAATACCCTCTCTCAGGCATAGGTGGGCCCACCAGATCGATCTGGGGTTGTTTAGTGTTGTAGAAGATGAAGATAAGAAGAGTATTCAAACACAATGCAAATCATAGTATTTCTATCACACAGTACAACGTATTATATACAGTACATATTCGAATGGGCTCATGGGCTAACTGAAACAAAATACAACACACTACAGTGCACAATATATATATATATATATACATATACATACATATACATATATATATATATATATATCTGCTAATACTCCCCCTCAAGTTGGAGCATACATATTAATTCCACTCGAACACCATTTAAAGCTTTAGTGAATATATCAGCTAGCTGCTCTCCAGACTTGACATAACCTGTGTTTATTAGTCCTTGTTGTATATTCTCTCGAATAAAATGGCAATCAACTTCAATATGCTTTGTCCTCTCATGAAACACCGTATTTGAAGCATGTGAATGGCTGCTTGATTATCACACCATAAATTCACTGGTAATTCTGGTTTTAACCCTAGTTCAATCATGAGATGATTTATCCACATTAATTCACACACTATATTTTCCATTGCTCTATATTCAGACTCTGCACTAGATCGAGATACCACATTTTTCTTTTTACTCTTCCATGAAACTAAATTTTCTCCAACAAAGATACAAAAACCCGAAGTGGATCTTCTATCTAACATAGATCCTACCTAGTCAGGATCTAAAAAACCTTTAATATTATTATGTCCATGATTTGCATATATGATGCCTTGTACCACAGTTCCTTTCAAATAACACAAAATCTGTTTTAATGCTGCCCAGTGATGAACTGTTGGTGAACACATGAACTGACTTATAACACTAACTGAATATGCAATGTCTGGTCTGGTCACAGTTAGATAATTCAATTTTCCAACCAGTCTCTTATATCTTTCAGGATCATCAAACAGTTCACCATCTTTTGTTAAACAACTATTAGCAATCATAGGAGTATTGCATGGTTTTGTTCATTACTTCTTATAACTTCAACACCTAAGAAATACTTCAATTCTCCCAAGTCTTTTGTATGAAACTGTGTGTGAATAAAAGTTTTAAGATCTGAAATCCCTTTTTCATCATCTCCAGTAATCACAATGTCATCAACATATACTACCAGCAAGATTATACCACCTTTTGAATTCTTATAGAACACTGAATGATCAGATTTGCTTTTGATTATACCAAACCTTTCAACTACTTGACTGAACTTGCCAAACCAAGCTCTCGGGCTTTGCTTCAATCCATATAAGCTTTTTTTAGTCTACATACCTTTCCATGCTCCCCTTGAGCAACAAAACCAAGTGGTTGCTCCATGTACACCTCTTCAACAAGACCCCAATGAAGAAAAGCTTTTTTAATATCAAGCTGATGTAGCTTCCAATTATATCTTGCTGCCAAAGAGATAAACAACCTTATTGATTTCATTTTAGCAACTGGTGAAAAAGTCTCACAGTAATCTGTTCCATAGGTTTGAGCATATCCTTTAGCAACCAACCGAGCTTTCAACCTAGCAATAGATCCATCTGGATTAACTTTAATAGATAAAACCATTTACATCCTATCACCTTTCTATTTTCTGGTAACTGAACTAAATCCCAAGTATTGTTCTGATCTAAAGCATTTATTTCTTTTATCATTGCTCTTTGCCATTCAGGTTTAGATAAAGCTTCTCCAATAGTTTTGGGAATAGAAATAGTATCAAGAGCTGAAATAAAAGAGTAAGAGACTGGAGGTAGTTTGTTATATGAAACAAAAGATGATATAGGGTAAGTACACTGGCGTTTCCCTTTACGAAGTGCAATAGTTAAGTCAAGACTTGAATCGAGTAGTGGAACATCTTCATGATCAGATTCAGGTAAGGTTTTTCTATTTCTTGAGTAGGCTCATGAGTCATAGTAAAATCATTTTCTTGAGGTGATATAGTGGGATATATCAAGAATTCATCCTTCTCATTTTCCTTTTGAATGGAAAATTTTGAAGTTGATAATGGAAAGAACGGGACATCTTCTACAAAAGTGACATCAATGGATACAAGATATTTATGAAGACTGGAGCAAAAACACTTATATCCTTTCTGAAGTCGTGAATAGCCAACAAATATACATTTCAAAGATTTTGGATCCAATTTGGTTAGTTGTGGGTTTACATCTCTAACATAGCATGTACTACCAAATATTCTAGGCTTGACTGGATATGGGTGTTTGTTGGGATACAAAACTTGAAAAGGAATCTCATAATTCAGCACCGTTGAAGGCATTCTATTGATTAAAAAAAATGTTGTAGCCACAACATCTGCCCAAAACACTTTGGGTACATTCATTTGAAACAGAAGGGCATGAGTAGTTCTAATTAGATGTCTATTTTTTCTCTCTGCAACCCCATTTTGTGATGCAGTATCAACACATGAAGTTTCATGAAGAATACCAGGTCAAGCCATGTATGTGTTAAATAGACTAGATGTATATTCCTTTGCATTATCACTTCTCCAAGTTTGAAGAGACATATTAAACTGATTTTTTTATCTCAGCATAGAAAGTACAAAATATAGAAAATAACTCTGATCGACTTTTCATTAGAATTAACAACCAAGTTACACATGAGTAGTCATCAAAAAAAGCAACAAAATATTTATATCCTTTTTTAGATACAACTGAAGAAGGTCCCCATATATCAGAGTGTATTAGTTCAAAGGCAGAACTAGCTCTTTTATTCAATCTAGGATATGAACTAACATGATGATGTTTAGCAAATTGATAGGATTCACAGTTTAATGTAGGCAGAGAAGTAAACCGTGGACAAAGTTTCTTAAGTAATGGAAGTGATGGATAACCTAACTGGTAATGAGTTTTGAGAGCAGAAGTCATACTTGAGCATGTAATATGTTTAGGTGGCACTGTACTAAGTGTATATAAACCTCCAGATTCTTGTCCTCTACCAATAACATGCTTCGTCATAAGATCCTGAAACACATAATGATCGGGGGAAAAGGATATGCAACAGTTAAGGTTGCGAGTAATTTGACTTACTGATAGTAAATTGAAGGATAAATTTGGCAAATATAAGACTAAGTTTAGTGGAAGTAGGGTGTGTGAATTCACTTTTCCAGTTCCTTGAACATATATTTGTGATCATCAACTAATGTTACAGCATGAGTTGATTCATTTAACTGAAGATCAGAAAACAAACGATAATCACCTGTCATATGATCAGTAGCACCAAAATCTATGACCCACTTTGGTGTTTGTTTTCCTGAATTAGCAACAGTAGCAACAGTAGTGACAGAAGAAGATACATGGTCTGATGAAGCATTCTTGAGTGATTCTTGATACTTTGTATACTTGTCAAATTAATCAGTATATATGAGAACTGCCTTAGTTGTGTATGAGGCATTATTAGATAGAGAATTTTTGTATTGCAATTTGCTACATTTAAACTTAGTATGACCTGCTTTCTAGCAATATGTACAAAACTTATTCTGATTTGGTGGTCTGTACACTTGAGAATTCTGAGTTTGAGCATTTGATCTTTGTGTGTTATTCCAAGGTGGTTTGTATTCAGTTTGAGTTCCCGGTTTCCATAGCACATGATTCTTGCTATTACTGATTAAAGCAGTATCCACAGTAGTATTTGATACTTGAGCAATCTTAGTACGAAGAATTCGACTAAAAACCTCTTTTAATGACGATAGATCAGATCCAAATAAGATTTGTGACTTTGCTGATTCAAATTCAGGTGTTAGACCTGCTAGAAAACTCATTATTGCCATCTTCTCTCTTTGTTGTTGCTGAACTTTAACATTTGGACTTATTGGAAGTAACAAATTAAAATCCTCATATGTTTTCTTAAAATTCATGAAATAATTCATCAATGTTTGCTCTTGTTTTTCAGCTCTGTAAAATGATCTACAAACTTCATACATTCTTGTTAAATTTCCTTTTCCAGAATATAGAAATTCCAAATAATCCATCAGTTCTTTCACAAATTCATAGTGATCTACCAAACCAATAACCTCACCATCAATCGAGTTTCTGATCTGAAGAAATAGATGAGCATCATCCCTAAACCACATCAGATCCTTCTCCTCATTTGAATCTAATTTTGGCGGGCTTTTAATTAAATGATTACCTTTATCAATACTTCGAAGATAGAGACGAATCGTCTTGCTCCAATTCAAATAATTTAGATTATTTAATTTGTGATCAGTAATCTTAGGCATCGTCTGAAGTGTATCCACTATGACCTTATTTTCACTCATAGCTCTTGAGTTTCGACACCTGCATCAGTTGGAGGATCGATCTGGTATTTTGTTTGAAAAACCCTAGCTAGATTCAAATTTGAATTGTTGGCGCTCTGATACCATGTTGTAGAAGATGAAGATAAGAAGAGTATTCAAACACAATGCAAATCATAGTATTTCTATCACACAGTACAACGTATTATATACGGTACATATACGAATGGGCTAATGGGCCAACTGAAACAAAATACAACACACTATAGTGCACTATATATATATATATGTATATGTATGTATCTGATAACATTTAGGATCGATCCCCAATAGATCCATGCTATCTTCGTATTGATCAAGATTGCCTCCAATCGAGCTATGATTGATCAGGTGAGCTCTTGAGTTGATATGAAAGCTCATGTGAAAATTCCATGGCATTTGGATTTGTAGTTTGAGAGTTATGATCGATCCAGGATTGAGATTGCTAGAGTTGGCTGGTGATTTCGTATCCACGAAGAGTCTCGTATCCATCATATTCCATATCCCTCAATTCATATCCATCAGCCCCTATATCCATAGCTTTCGCATCGATCTAAGTCTCATGCACAGATCCATGTTTTACGCTCCATCGTAATCGTTTCCTTCGTATCAATCGATACGAACGCGATTGATACGAAAACGGCTCCTGAATCTTTCATTTCCATCCAGCATAGCTTCCTTCATGCATGTCCTTCCTATCGATCAAAAAGTGATCGATACGAAATACGCTACCAAACCTACGTAACCATTGCTTTGTATCCATCGGTTGCTTCATTCTTCATATCGATCCTAGCCTTGATCGATACGAAGTGCGTTGACATGCTTTGCCATCCAATCGATACGTACGTATCGATACGAAATCCACATCCATCACCCAGTTTCTCCCCCGAAGCTGCTTGATCGGTACAGATTCGATCGATACAAAATGTATCGATATGAATGTCGATCGATCCAAGCCAAGCACCATAATGATTGATATGAACGTATCGATATGAAACCAATTTTCACCAATATTGATCCATCCATAACTTGAGCATATGAACTCCGATTGACCTGAAATTTGAAGTGTAGCCTCACCGAGGCTTGTTTATCGTTCCTAATCAATCCCAGCTTGATTTGAGCTCAATCCAATTTTGATGGTATCGATCATAGCCTTGTTTCCAATCGATCTCCATTCCTGATATCCATCCTTTTCAGCCAACTTATTGATATCCCGGCCTTGACCAAAAGGCGGGATAACATTTGCCCCCTAAAACATGCCTTGCGGTAGGAAGGCATGTTTTGAATAGCTTTAAATTTGACATCCAAAGTCCATATTCCACCCATAGCCATATCACCCGATCCATAATCCAATCCATTACCAAGCTATTTTATAGCCATATCCTTATCCAAATCCGCGACTATTCTGAGTCGATATCCGATTCTGTATCCAATAATCAAATCCTTAGCCAATTCTATATCCATCTGAACCCGACAACCAAGTTCTGATCTTTCCATATCCAAAATCCAATAACCAAATCCATGACCTCTCCGAGTTGACATCCAAATCCGGAACCTCCCTTGGTCCTGTAATCCAAATCCGGGACCTCGCCGGGTCCTTAGCCAAAACCGGGATCTCTCCGGGTCCATATCCAAGTCCATAGACCTCGCCGGGTCATTTTATCATACTCCGGCCTCGACTCTCCGGTCGAGGGCTTATCCATGGTTTTCCTTCTCCGGCCTCAACTCCAGTCAAGGACTTATCTTCTCCGGCCCCGACTCTCCAGTCGGGAACTTATATTCTCTGGCCTCGACTCTTCGGTCGAGGACTTATATTCTTTGACCTCGACTCTTCGGTCAAGGACTTATTCCGCATTCGAGTCCATTCCGTCACTCTCCGGCGAAGGGACTCGTAACTCGCGATTATTGCCCCGTCTCTCCGGTCGGGACCGTAACCGCGTGACCTATAATATTTATTACGTTAATTCAAATCCAATCATCGTAGAGTTTAAGATAAGATAAAAGTCCGTACAACCAAGAAAACTAAATAATCAGTGTACCAAAAAAGAAACCAGAGTTTGCAGAAACCAGAAAAAACAAGATTTCATAAACCCGAGCATCACGGGTTATCATCATCTCAGAGCATGCCTAGGGACCGTCCTCGATCCCATACATGTGTAAGTGACTTAGCCACATTACTTTGGGGTTTATTACTTATTCCATGCCATAAATCCAATCAGCTGATAATAAGCTGATGACGATGCCTAGATCCAGTGCCATCTTCATTTGAGGTGGGCGGTGGGTGCTCCTATTCCACCGCTACAGCTCGATTCCTTATGTATTATTGCAAATGATCACTCCTCACATGCTCCTCAATAATATCCTTTAAATGCCTGCAATCGTTCGTGTTGTGCCCATCTAGCTCATGGAATAGGCAATGTTTTCCCGATGTTCTCTCGTATTTGGAGGGTTCCTTTTTGCGGCCTTCGATACTTGAGGCATCCTCGAGTATCCAAATAAATCCTTACCAGAGTTTCAATCAAATCTGTGTAAGAAGAGAATTTTGATTCCTTCCGTTGACTTTTCGATGTGTTATCGTGTCATTCATTTTCCTTTTGCCTCTATCGTCCTTGTTTGAATCCTCCCTGGGTTGACCTCCACCTTTTACCGCATAAACTTCAACCTCTCTCCCCTCTCTTTCAACCTTAGCCTCTTCCTGTCGTAGTAACCTCTCCGCTTCATGGTAAAACTCCTCGAGATCAATCGGTGGATCCCGCTCCAACGATATCTTAAAATCCAAATTATCCGCAATCCCTGAGACTGCTGCCATCAAATCATCGATGGATCGGGTCGATCCACCGAAGCCACTGCCGCATTGAATCTGGTTAAGAAATCCCTAAGTGACTCTCCCTTCTACTGTTTCATCGATGTTAAAGTCATCACATTTTTGGGTCTCACGATGTGGACCCGAAATTGCCTCATAAACCTCTCGATCAACTCCGTCCATGTGCCAATAGAGCCGCTTTCTAGTTGTTTGAACCATAATGCTGCTATATCCGTCAAATACAAAGGGAAGCATCGCGCCATGATTTCCTTTGATGCTCTCGGTACTTCCATGTGTCTCATGTACCTTGTTAAGTGAACAACATGATCCGTTCTCCCATCATACATTTCCAGCGTTGGTAGTTTGAAATTCGATGGATTCCTAGCTTGCCTGATCATAGATGCAAAGAGGCTCCTATTCACATCCTCTAAATCTTTGTTCACCAATCCTCCCCTCATAGCCCATCTGATCATGTCCGCTAACCTGTCGTTGTCATCAAGTGGTAGCCTCTGCCTGCTATCTCCGAACTGCCCCACCCCCCGAGTCCGCAAGGAATCCTAAAATCTGCCCTTCTGGACGAGCATCCATATCCCGATCAATGCCAAACTACACAGCACCGCCTGACATCCTGCCTGGGATTGAGTCAACATGATCCGGGGGGATGCCTCCGAGTGCAGGAGCTGCTCTTGATGGTTCCACTCTGTCCCGCATCTCGTTTGCTTCGTTTCCTCGGTCCTGATTCTAGATTACCTCTGTTCCTACTGCTCCAGCTTCGCGATCCACATTTCCAACATTCCCTACAGCTCAGTTCTCTTAATTTTGCACTCTAGCTTATCCAACCTGTCAATGTAGGTTCTATATCATATCCTCCTACCTTTTTAGCATCGCTTCTATCTCATCTCTAGTGATGAAGATTGAGGCCTGATTAGCTCCTGAGGAAGCCTCCTGACTTCTTTCATGCTGACTCCTCTCCATTCTCTGTCTCCTTGTTGATTGCTTAGCCATTGTTTCCCAGAATCCGAGTTCCTAAGCCTTTAAATCCAAAATCCAAGCTTCCAAATCTCTGAGTGCTAGCTTTCTCAGTGAAAGCACCAAAGTGTTTGCATCAAAATTGGTCACAAACCCCAGAAGTAGTGAAAGCATTGGTGTTTACACACAAATCCTCAATATCCAAACATAAATCTCAGATCCAGATGATGTAAAGAGTAAAAATGAAGAAATAGCAAAATTAAAATGAAAGAAAGTAAAAGAAGACAAAAGATTTATAGTGGTTTGACATTGTAGCCTACGTCCACTTTGAATAGTTTGATGTTTATTAATGATTCTCAACTGATTTACAATAGTACAATCAATAGCACTCAAGTTACAATGGAGTTTCAGTAGAGTAAAGGCATAAGAGCTTCCAAAAGCCCTTTTTTCAGTAGGCATATGGGTGCTATTTATAGGAGTAGATTTGGAAATATCTCCCTCAAAACTCGAAATACCCTCTCTCATGCGTAGGTGGGCCCACTAGATCGATCTGGGGTTGTTTAGGATTGATCCCTCGATCGATCCATGTTATCTTCGTATCGATCAAGATTGCCTTCAATCGAGCTGCGATTGATCAGGTGAGCTCTTGAGTTGATATGAAAGCTCCTGTGAAAATTCCATGGCATTTGGATTTGTAGTTTGAGAGTTATGATCGATCCAAGATTGAGATTGCTAGAGTTGGATGGTGGTTTTGTACCCATGAAGAGTCCCGTATCCATCATATTCCATATCCCTCAATTCGTATCCATCGGTCCCTATATCCATAGCTTTCGCATCGATCCGAGTCTCACGCACAGATCCATGTTTTACGCTCCATCCTGACCATTTCCTTCGTATCGATTGATACAAACGCGATCAATACAAAAATGGCTCCTGAATCTTTTGTTTCCATCCAGCATAGCTTCCTTCGTGCATGTCGTTCGTATCGATCAAAAAGTGATCGATACGAAATATGCTGCCAAGCCTCCGTAACCATTGCTTCATATCCATTAGTTGATTTGTTCTTCATATTGATCCCAGCCTTGATCGATACGAAGTGCGTTGACATGCTTTGCTATCCAATCGATACATACGTATCGATACGAAATCCACATCCATCACCCTATTTCTCCCCCAAAGCTGCTTGATCGATACAGATTAGATCGATACAAAATGTATCGATACAAATATCGATCGATCTAAATCAAACACCATAATGATCAATACGAAACCAATTTTCACCAATATTGATCCATCCATAACTTGAGCATATGAACTTCGATTGACCTAAAATTTGAAGTGTAGCCTCACCGAGGCTTGTTTATCATTCCCAATCGATCCCACCTTGATTTGAGCTTGATCCAATCCCGATATCCATCCTTTTCAGCCAACTTATTGATATCCGTCCTTGACCAAAAGGCGGGATAACACTTGTGTTTCTGCGCAATATGTTTATTTACCGCAACACTGTGCATGTAAATAATGCTCTTGTTATTGCATTAGTTATATCTTGTTACTTAGCTTTATTTGCAGATTCCAAACTTTCCTATCTGGCAGAACAGAGCTGTAATTTAACCGACTTTGCGGTTATTCTCATTTGAACCCGATCGGGATCCTTTCGAATGGTTGTTTGCATACGTATCCATGTTCACAGGATTTATTATTCCAAATGCTAGATTTTGGGCATTTATGAGGGATTACATATCGCGAGCAATTTGTTTGATTGCTTCCATTCCGGTTCTCAACCCTATTTCAAGATCGAGTAAGTCTGATAATTCTAGCTTTTGATTCTTTACAACTATTCTTGCCTATCCTCGACCGAGCGTATCTTGCTTGGTCGCTGGCGTTATCGCAAAAATTTCGTTTGCACAATAGTTCCTATCTTCGAGAACTAGTGACTTTCCCGCTTAATTCCAAGCATTGTGTATTCGATGCTGCTAATCTCCGGGCTGCAACTGAATTTTTCCAAGTTGACATCCTCAGCCAATGTCATTCTAGATGTATGTATCGTAAAGGTGTGTCATCGTTACCTTCTATCATAACAAATTCTTCCATATTCAGTGTTGGGAATCCAGTTATGCACTAGTTTTGGTCTTCAGAAACTAGAATACCAATGGTTACACTCCAAGGATTTCTCTAAGAAGTTGCATTTATCTGGGCAAGGGTTAACATCTGTAAGTTAGAGTCAAACAATCTGTTCAACCTAAGAACAATTTCACCTTCTTGTTATTGCCTGTTTCCGGGCAACGATAGGTTCCTGAGGGTTGTAGACTTTAATCAGGCACTGGTTTCTACCTTCGAAGGAAAGTGCTTGGATAGTTTGAATCCGAAGATTCTTTCTCGACGTCACCAGTCTCTGGGCTACATCGAATATCGGTAGGTAAGGGTTAATTTTCACCATCAACCCAGCGGTTTTGACCTTCCCATTGTCACCAATCTCCGGGCAACGTTGGTTCTCATAAGTTTAGGGTTAATTTTCCCCATCGACCTAGCATTTCTGACCTTTCCGGTGTCGCTTATCTCCGAGCGACATAGGTTCTCAAAAGGTCATGGGTCGATTTTCACCGTCAAGCCGACGGTTTTGACCTTCCCAGTGGCGCTATCTCTGGACAATGCCAGTTCTTAAAAGGTTGTGGGTCAATTTACACCATCGACCCGGCAGTTTTGACCTTCCAAATGTCTCCTATCTCCGAACAACACCGGTTCTTAGAAGGTTAGTGCTACTAGTTATGCGGCATAGAAGTATTTCTTACAAGAACACGGTTCCCTTGTTTCAAGAAGCTAAGTTTATTTATAAGTAGAAGAAATTGCAAGTCGTGCCTATTTATAGTGCCTCCAGAATCTTCGAATGGCTTATTTACGAGAAACAAAATAAGGAAAGCTAGGTGTAGTAATGCTGGAGCAGGTCACTATTCCATGCATGCAGGATCGAAACTCCATTGATGGCTGTTACCTTGAAAGTACCGTCTCTAAGTTTCTAATTAATTGCATAGGGTCCATCCTGGTTCATACCAAGTGCCCCTATACCTGGGAAAACTCATTTCAGGATGAGATCTCCTACCTCAAAAGTATGGTTGCGGACCTTGGTGTTGAAGTGTTGTGCCACTCTTTTCTAACAAGCGGCTACCCTTAGCTCAGCTACTTCCCGTTTTTCATCAACCAAGTCGAGGGACTCAAGCAATAGTTTCTTGTTTTCTATTTGGTTGAAATGTCTTTTACGATGAGATGGGACCTTAAATTCCACTAGGATCATAGCTTCTGAACCATAGGCTAAATCGAAAAGCGAGTGCCTGTTATCGACTTATGTGTTGTCCTATATGCCCACAGTGCTAGCTGAAACTCATCGACCCAATTTCCTTTAGCTCCAGTCAACCGCTTCTTTAGGGTGGATTTGATGATTTTGTTTATAGCTTCCACTTATCCGTTCACTTGAGGATGCACCATTGTGGAAAAGCTCTTTTCGATTTGGTATCATTTGCAAAAGTCTTTTAACTCAGCACTTTCGAACTGAGTTCCATTACCCATGATAATCTTCCGAGTCACTCCAAACCTACAAATAATATCCTTCGCTACAAAATTGATTACCTTTTTTATTGTAATTGTGGTAAGCGGTTCTAGTTTAGCTCATTTCATGAAGTAATCCGCTGCAATGATAGCATACTTGTCTCCTCCTTTCACTATTGGTAGCATACCGATGAGGTCAATTCCCCAAATCGTAAACAGATATGAGCTTACCATCTGCTTAAGCTTTGAAGATGGGGCTCTTGGAATCTTTGCAAATATCTGACATCAGTCGCACCACTTGGTGTAGTCGGAAGCTTCTTAGTTTACTTTCGGCCAGAAATACCTATATCATAGCACTTTCCTTGCTAGAGTTTGCCCACTAGCGTGATTACTACAACTGCCTTCATGGATTTCCGTGAGGATTTTTCTAGCTTCATCCTTGGTTACACACCGGATCAACAGGGTAGAGAGTCCCTTCATGTATAGTATTCCATCTTGTGTCACAAATAACGATGTCTTTCGAAGGAGTTACTTCCGCTTATTCCTGTCTCTTGGGAGTATTCCCCTGAGCAAATAGTCCTTGAAAGGAGTCATCTATGGTTCCTCTTCCTCCATTGTATCCAAAATCTAATCAACATCCATTTGATTGATGCTTAGAGCCGTAAAAATCTCCACCAAAACTAATCCCATCGATTTCGCTTCTCCAGAACTAGCTGGCTTAGCTAGTGAATCTTCCTTCATTTTCTCCTCTTTGGGAATGTGAGTTATTATGTAATGCTCTAGATCTTCAAGTAGTTCCAATGCCTTCAATAAATAGGGGGCTAGTCTTGTGCCCTTGGTATGATATTCCTTCCTGACTTGGCAGACAACTAGTTGTGAGTCATTAAATATGTGCAGCGTCATTAATGCCAGTTCCTTCACTACTTTTAATCCTGTTGTCAACGCTTCATACTTTGCTTCATTGTTCGTCGTAGGAAAATCCAGTTTCAACACATAACAGATCGATCGTCCTTCCGACATTTCAAACACTACTCCTGCACTCGAGCTAAATTCATTTGAAGCACCATCGACGAACAATTTCCAGTGAGGAGCTGTGACCATAGTCTTCCTTTTTTCCATCACGTGCGGTAAACTCGGCGATGAAGTATGCCAATGCCTACCTGTTTATCGCCCTTCTTAGATGGTGAGTGATGTCGTACCGACTCAATCCGATATTCCACTTTTGTAACCTTTCCAAAGTCTCGGGTCAACATAATACCTGCTTCAGAAGCTGATTTATTGGTAATTTGATTAGATGAGCCTGAAAATACAGTCGTCGCTTCCTTGATGCAATCAACAAGCAATATGCAAGTTTCTCCAACTTCGGGTAGTTCTTTTCAGCTCCAGTGAACCATTTGTTGATGTAGTACACCGGCCTCTAAATCCTTGCCTCCTCGCCTACTAATGCTGCACTTAGTGTGTGAGTAGACACTGCTAGATAAGCTGATAAATCCCCCCTCCAATGGTTTGGATAAGACCGGTGGTGTTTCCATGTGCCTTAATAACTCCTCGAAGGCATTCTAATAGGCGTGATTCCATTTAAAGTTCATTTTACCTTTCTTGAGGGCGTTGAAGGAAGGTACGCACTTATCTGCTGCCCTTGGGATGAATTAATTCAAGCGACAATCTTTCCATTTAAGCTTTGAAGCTGCTTCTTTGTTGTCGAGGCTCTGACATTTCGTAAGGCCTCAATCTATTCCAGATTGCCTTCTATACCCCTTGCATTCACAATAAAACCAAGAAACTTTCCTAAAGCAAAAAAGAACATTTCAGCAGGTTTAACTTCATTGCATACTTCTATAGATTTCAAACATCTCCGACAGTTAATCCAAATGATTTTGAGACACCCATGATTTCACAAACATATCATCTACGTATAGCTCCATTGTCCATCCAATTTGGCTCTTGAACATTGTATTTACCAATTGTTGGTATGTAACTCCAGAGTTCTTCAAACCGAATGGCATTACCCAATAGCAGTATAATCCAAATTCTGCGATAAAGCTAGTATTCTCCTAATCCAGCTCATGCATCATGATTTGATCGTATCCAGAGTAAGCATCCATAAACGAGAGCAATTCATGCCTCCTTGTTCCATCAAGGAGCTGATCAATTCTGGGCAAAGGAAAGTTATTCTTCAGGAAAGCTTTGTTTAGATCTTAGTAATCGATGCATATTCACCACTTTCCATTTGACTTCTTGACTAATATGAGGTTAGATACCCATTGAGGGTACAAAACATCACAGATAAAACCGTTAGCTGACAGCTTATCCATTTCCTCTTTCAACACAGCAGATTGCTCCAGAGCTAGGCTGCGCCTCTTTTATTTCGCTGGTGTGAACTTAGGATACATATTTAGTGCATGACATGCTATCTCCAGGATATCCCACGCATATCGGCATGCATCCAAGCAAAAAAATCCAGATTTCCTTGGAGGAAATTAATCAGTTCCTTGCGTAATCCAATTCCAAGCTGAGAACCAATCTTCAATACTCGAATCGGGTCATCCATATCAACATGAACACTCACCATAAGCTTTACCGGTGCTACCCGTGCTTCCTCTGAATTCTTCCAGGGATCCATAGACTTGTCAAATAGGCTATGGTCCCCGAGCCAATGGCTAGCTGTTCTGTAATTGCTATGCTTATGGTTCTTGAATATGGAGAGTCTTTCCTACACTCTTTCCTTTCTCCCGACATTTAGCTTCTTGTAGTTCTATAATGTAGCATTCCCTTATTGTGCTTTGGTCTCCTCGCACCACTCCAATTCCATTCTCTATTGGGAACTTCATCATTAACCACCATGGAGCCAAAGCAATCCTAAAATCAGCTAGGGTCGGTCGGCCCAAGAAAGCATTGTATGCTAATTATTAATCGATAATAACAAATTTTTAAATGTGCATTACCCTACGTTCTTCTTCATTAAGCTCTATAGGCAAGTCGATCGTCCTAATTGGCTCTTTAGCTTCACGTAAATCCCTGGATCTTTGTCTTGTAGATAGTCACATCCTTCATACTGATTTTCATCTGGTCGAAAGTCTTTCTGAACAGAATGTTATATGAGCTTCCGTTACCCACCAAAGCTCAGTGCACAACTACTGGTCCAATTCCGACTGTTATTAGCATGAGATCGAGAGTTGGTGCCTCAACCCTGTTAGAATCTCAGTTTCTAACACAATGTCATCCATTATCATCTTTTCTTGCTTAGCTCGAGCTGTATCTTCGATGGCATAGCAACCCCCCTGTGGTGTGTGTTTCAATGAACTAGCATATCTTTCCATCTCACCCTAGCTTCTCTCCGCTAGGTATGGTCTTCCAGTTATAGTATTAATCACTGGTCTTCCATCCGTACTCTTGGGCCCCTCTCTACTGGATCGTGGTTTTCCTTGAGCTGACGGGCCTTGGAGTCCAACAGCTTGGTAAAAGTTCTGTTGTTACTTAACGTACTGCTAGAGTCTGTTCTTTCGTATCATCTCCTCAATCAAGTCCTTAAGTGACGACATTCGTTGGTGTTATGTCCATGCATTTCATGAAAGCATCAATACTTCCCAGATTGCTTCTACTTCTTCGTTGCTTCTCTCTTAACTAGTTTCTTATATTTCTCAGTTACCTAAGTGCCAAGATAAACATTCTCCAGTATGTTATTCAGAGGCCCACAATCTTCTGGTCACATATTCCTACGATGCTTTCTGTTCTCATTACGCCTGCCACCAGGGTTTTGGTTCCTCTTTTTCTGGTTCCCAGAGTTTCCAGCATTTCCTGTAATTCTACCATAGCTTTCTCCATCCTATTTAACCGCTACATTTCTTTGAATTACCTCCTTCGACTGTCCGTCGTAGACCTTTCCTTCCACCAAGCTTGCTTCTTCTAATCACAGAAATTGGTTTACCTTTCGATGAAATTATTCCATAGTAGTTGGTTGTTTCATCTTTAACTACCTACCAAAGTCAAAATGTTGATGCAAAAAATGGATTAACACCCAAATATACGTTATAGGGAACCAATGAGACCTAGATCTAGCAGATAACAGTGAAAAGTAAAGAAATAGAATAGCAAGATGGAAGATTTTTATAGTTGTTCGACAATCTTTGGCCTAGTCCACTTTATTTTTTTATTAACTATTAATTATAGAGAGTTATAACTAATTGACAATAAAAAAATGGCGTCTTCGTCTTCGTTTACAACTTCTTGCTTTCTGTCGAAACATTCTCGATCGATTAACAATCCTATTTTGCATCTGTCTTTGTTGGATCATCACTCTGATCGTATCCCTTTTCATCTTTCTTATGCCCAAGCAGTTAAAGAAGGAATTTCTTCGATTCCAAATTCTAAGAATAATCATCGTCTTAAAAATTGGGAAATTAAGAAAGGTAACAATATCTGCTTTAGATGTGGGGATCGAGGTCATTTCGCTTTCAACTGTAGAGACCCCATTAGATGTTTTGCTTGTGGAAAGGCTAAGCACAAGAAAGCTTCTTGTTCATTAAATGCTGATGTCGAGAGCTCTGGATCTACAAAAATTGATTTCGTTCCTTTCTCTAATAATAATAAGCACTCTGAGAAGAATTTCAATTCGTTGAACTCGAAGATTATCAACTCTGGGCCGCAACTTATTGATCACGGTTTTCAATTCACCTTGAATTAATGTATGATGCTCAAAAGAATTTTATTAGATAATCTATGGCAACAGAGATCAGAAGGAATTCAGCTTCTAGAGGAATTGTTCTCCCACTTCGACGTGATTAATTCTCCGAACATAGGTAAGGGTTATAGGGATCGATTTGGAGACCCAGAGGATTATTTTGGTAAGTTAGATAAATCGTCTATCATTTCTGATGTTTGTGATGAGTTACCGGAAGATTGTTTGGATAAAGGAAATCTGATTTGTGATTCTTGCGTTTATTCTAACAAAGTTGAGATTATCGACTTTGATCCAATGCTAATTGATTTTTCTGTTATTCAATATTCTAAGGATCTAAACTCTTCTGTTGCTAATAAAAAGATGAGTTCTGTTTTGGATGTTGCAGACAAGTGTAATGATGTTGATATAATTTCTGGCTTCACTCGAGTTAACGGTGGAAGATCTAAATCATAGGAAATCTTTGAGTTAAAGACTAGTAATAGATTTAATTATCTGGTGGATGAAGAAAATGAAGTTTTATAAGTAGGAGTGGAACAAGTTGATGAATCTATGGAGGTCACAGTCTAATCCCAATCTGAAGATGAAGTAAACTTTTTTCAGGAAGAGGAGTTGGATGGAATATTATCATCGGATTCAATGGTTAATTTGGATAATTTAACGGTTCATAATACAAATATGAGTTTGGAATATGACTTAGTGCCTATATCTAATGCTGTGCACTATGATACCAAGATGTCAGATACACAAATAGATGTTGTTAAGAACTTAGGAAAAATCTGATATCGATGTACTTTGATAAAGGGAATGATGTTAGCTCTATTCAGAAGTTGAAATGTTGTGATGTTGAATATCAACATTATTCAAATAGTCATGAAATTGGTTTTATTTTGGATGATTCTTCTGTTAATTTACTTGAAGTGGTAGAGTTTCATTCGGGAGAGATATTCGAAGAAGTTGGATCATTGTCACCGATAGTTAATCTAGATGCGATTAAAGAGATGGATATCAACTTGAAAGTGGACTACTGCTTTGAGTTTGAT
This sequence comes from Allium fistulosum, assembly GCA_030737815.1. Lineage (NCBI taxonomy): Eukaryota > Viridiplantae > Streptophyta > Magnoliopsida > Asparagales > Amaryllidaceae > Allium > Allium fistulosum. The sequence continues at coordinate 978,869,885 of CM060902.1, forward strand.
AATGTTGATGCTCACAATGTTTACAGTTTCACTGATACACATAAGAGTTCTGATAGGTTTAATGTTGATAATGGCACCAGTATACAAGATATCCTGAATTTGCATAACCTTCTATGTTTCGATGATTACATAACTGAGCTAATTGATGGCAGTTTCGAAAATAGTTCAGATTTTTCTGTTAATAGTTTTGATTTTGAGATATTGCAATTGGTAAAGATGGGATTATTGGATGATGAAGAACATTCTTATAGGGAGACGAGAGATCATTTTGATATTAAAATTTGTAATTTCCAAAACACAGAGGATGTGGTGGATCATTCTATCATTTTGGAAGATAATTTGGGTATAGATGGTTCAACTGTTGGTATGAATTCGGGTGACTATATAGAGGAAGTAGGTCAGAGCTCAATATCTTCTTTGATTTATGCAACCAAAAAATTTAATGCGTCTTCGAGTGTTAGATTGGCAGATGAGGCTTCGAACTGTATGCTAGATATTAGTGTGGCGAATGGCAGTAGTACTTTATCTAAGTCAAAGAAGAGAAGGAGTAAGAAGACTGTAGTTTCTTCTGGATCTATTCGTCGGAGTGCTAGGATTCACAGCAGTCAGTCGTGTCCTATGAGTGAGTTACCTGGTTCGAGCGCCTTAAATGGCGCTACGGATTCAGGCTCAGGTATGATTTCTTTTTTGGGTAGTACGTATTCTACTTATGCTTTAGGAAGTTTATCATCGGCTGAGTTTAGCCAGTTAGCCTACAGTACTTCTTTTATTTTCTCTGATATTGAGTTGGATAGAGAGTTCATTAGACGTAAGGAATTAGAGAGGGCCAGTACTGTTGGTTTATGAGGATCATTAGTTGGAACATTAGAGGTCTGAACGACTTGAATAAGTGTGATAAGGTTAGAGCGTTCTTTAAAGATTATTCGATTGCCATTGCGTTGCTTCAAGAAACTAAAATTTGCTATCCTGATGTTAGGTTTTTTAGAAGATTAGGCGGGTATCACTTTAGAAAATGGGTTTTTTTACCTTCTGTGGGTACTTCAGGGGGATTAATGATAGGGTGGCGGGATAATTATTTCAAATTGCTTCAATGTATTGTTAAACAGCATTCTCTTCATGTTATACTCATTAATCTTTCTGGTAACTCTTTTATAAATATTTCTAATGTTTACGGTCCTAATTCTAAAATTAATCGGAGAATTTTATGGAACGAATGCTTAGATTTTAGATCCTTAGCCCCGGGTTCTTGGATTTTGGGGGGTGATTTCAATGTTACGCGTTTTTTTGGTGAGCGTTTTCCTAGGGAAAGGGATTACTCTACAATGGAGGAGTTCGATCAATTTATTATTAATTGTAATTTGATAGAAATTCCCCTTTCTAATAGAGAGTTTACTTGGAATAACGCTAGAGAGTCTCCATCCATGGCTCTTCTAGACAGATTTTTTGTTAGCGATGATATTGAAGATAAATTCCCAATTTGTAGAGTAACTGGTTTACCTTATACATACTCCGATCATTGTCCAATCATTCTTACTTGTGAATATCATAGAGGTATTATTAACAACTTTAAATTTGAAAAGATGTGGCTTTTGGAATCTAACTTTGTAAATCTAGTTAAAGGTAAATGGGTTTCTTTGAGTTTTCATAATATCAGAAATAAGGAAAACTCTGCAAAAGCCTTTGTTTCTAAACTTAGGGAGCTTAGGATTTTTCTTAAAAACTGGAACAAAAATGTTTTTGGCAATCTAAAAAGTAAAAAAGATAATATTCTTAATGAAATGCTTAAAATTAATAAGATATGAGAATCTAGACCTCTAAATTTAGGTGAACGTAATGTTCTTGCTAATTTAAAAGATGAATTAAATTCTATTTTAGAAAAGGAGGAGGTTATGTGGAAACAACGATCCAGAATTCAATGGATCAATGAAGGTGATAATAATACCAAATTTTTTCATAATATAGCTAATGGTAGAAAACGTAGTAATACAATTAACTCTATATTTGTTAATAATATAGAGTTAGTGGATCAAAGAGATCTTAACAAGGCTTTTACAGACTATTATAAGGATATTTTTGGTTCCAAAATCAAACATAGAATCAATGTTAGATGGATAGATTTGTATCCACCTGATTCTATTATAGATTTATCTGAGTTAGATATTCCTTTTACTGAAGAAGAAATTAGGAAAGCAATTAATGACATGCCAAGTGATAAATCCCCGGGACCTAACGGATTTCCTATCTTATTTTATATTAATTTTTGGGACGTTTTAAAATTTGACTTAGTTAATATGTTTAATGATTTTTATAACGGTAATTTGCAATTTGGGAGATTTCACTTCGCTAATGTTATCTTGTTACACAAAAAAGTAGGAGCTAAAAACTTAAAAGATTTTAGACCTATTTCTTTGATTAACTATTCAGTTAAAATCATTTCTAAAGTTCTAGCTAATAGACTTAGTAAAAGAATGAATGAATTAATCAATTGTTCAAAATCGACTTTTATTAAAGGGAGAAATATCACTGATGGTGTGGCAGTTGTTCAAGAATATATTAATTATTGCTGCAAGAATAACATAACTTGTGCGATTTTAAAACTTGATTTTGCTAAAGCTTTTGATTCTATAGATTGGGATTTTCTTGTAGAAATTTTTCATGCTAGAGGTTTTAGTCCTAGATGGATATATTGGATTTTGAACTTGCTTAGAACTGGAAACTCTAGTATTATGGTTAACGGTATATTAGGTAATAGAATTCAATCTAAGAGAGGTTTAAGGCAAGGGGATCCCTTATCACCCTTATTATTTAACTTAGTTGCTGACGTTTTTGCTAAAATTATTAAAAGAATGGTGGATAATGGATCTCTTGGACGTGTAGGCAATGAAATTTCGTGTAATGGTTTATCGGTCCTTCAATTTGCTGATGATACCTTACTTTTTTCTTCCCATCTTCCAAGACACATCATTACCCTTAACTTTATCCTTTACAGTTTGAACTTTTATCTGGTTTAAGAATAAATTTTGACAAAAGTTCCGTTTTAGTTTTAAATGATTTTGATAAAGTTGGTAACTTAGTTGCTAATACTCTTAATTGCAAAACTATGAACTTTCCTCTTGACTACCTTGGTTTTGTGATTAGACCCACCAAACTCAAACATGAAGACTGGATTTTTATCATCGATAAAATTAAAAATAAGATATCTAACTAGAACGGGAGATTTCTATCTAGAGCGGGTAGACTAGTTCTAATAAATTCGGTTTTATCAGCTCTTCCAATTTATTGGATGTCCATGCATCTGTTCCCGGATTGGGTTATTGATAAAATTGATAAGATTAGAAGAGATTTCTTTTGGAGTGGAGAAAACCCTAATAATAATATTAAATGTCTAGTAAATTGGGAGACTGTCTGTAAGGCCAAAAAGGAAGGTGGATTAGGTGTTATTAATTTGCGTAATATGAATTTGTCTCTGTTAGGTAAATGGCTTTGGAAGTTTAAAGATATAAATGATAATGCTATTTGGAAAGAGATCATTTCTAAATATTACTATAATGGAAATAGCAATTTATATCAAATTGCTTCTTCAGCCACTCATAGTTTATCTAACTTTTGGAAAAACATTTTAAAATGTAATGAGATATTTAATTTTGGAATAAATACAATCATTCACTCTGGTAATCGTACTTTTTTTTGGCATGACTGTTGGATTTCGATCTTGCCTCTTAAGATAGAATTTAAGGATCTGTTCGAAATTTGTAACTTCAAGTATGCTTTAATCAATGAAGTTTATACTCCAGAAAATGATCCTCCTTGGAATTTCAGTTTTAACAGAATTTTAGTTGATTCTACTTATAGAAAACTTTCTTTGCTTTATGCCAGATTAAATCTTTATAATATTGATAATGATAATGACTTTATTAGTTGGGAATGGGATAAAAGTAAGAAATATACTTCTAATTCTTTCTACAGATTCATTAATTTTTCGGGTACAATAAATTGCTCATTTAAATATATGTGGAAATCTAATGCTCCTTCCAAATCCAAAATTCACATGTGGTTAATTCTTCATGGAAAACTTAATACAATCGAATTTTTAAAAAGAAAAAATATTCATAATGATAATAATTGTTCTTTTTGTAATCGGTATCTTGAGGACATTAATCATATATACTATAATTGTATGGATTCTAATTACATTCTAATTAACACTCTTAATATTTTTAACTTTAATATAACAACAAAAATTTCGGATTGTGAATTTTATTGGAATAATTATAGATTCAAGTTCAAAAGGAATATTAGAATTTTACTAGACACTTTATTTATTATCATTAGTTGGTTTATTTGGTTTGAAAGAAATCAAAGAATTTTCAATAATAATAATTGTCATTTTAACAAATTGATTTTTACAATTTCTTCTTTTTGTTTTAATTGGATCTCTAACCCCAAATATAAATTAGCTAAAAATATCTTTTTCAAAAGGTATCTTAACAAGGTTAATCATAATATCAATTTTTTTAAACACAACAATAATTTGTTTAACATTAATAATAGTATTATTAATATTTACCCTAGGTTAGATGATGATTTCACTTCTAATCATAACTTACTTATGATTAAAGGTTCATAAGGTTGATCTGTTTAAGTAATTGTTCTAGTCTCTATTTGATATTGGATTTTAAGTTTTTTATTTATTCTGTTATTGTCATGTTAGTCTTATTTAGGTTTTTATTTCCTTCCTTATTATTACATATATATGTATATTTATTATATAAATATACATATATATGAATCATTCTAATTTTTTTCTTTAGTCATTTTCCAGTTACAGGTATGGGAGTTTGGATATCAGGTTCTTTTTGCAGGTTTTTGTATCTTCAGATTGTTGGACACCAGTTGGTAGAGAGGTCAGTAGAGCAGAGCATCTTCATCCAGGAGTATTAGCAGTTTCTCCTCATTTTTAGGATTCTGCTATCTTCATTATGGAGTACTTATTTCAGAGGATATATTCGGTACCCCTTTCTCCAGATCAGAGGCTTCAGAGCGGTTTCTCTTTACAGCAGTTCCACTTCAGAGCAGATGCTTATCCACCTCTACTGATTCAGTTGGTTGGAGCTTCCTCATTAGTCGGGATGTCATCCAGTTGTTTTTTTTGTTTTTTTCCTCTAGTTTTTTTAGATACTTCTAACACCTCAATATCGGGCGGTGGCCATGCCGGAGCTCGATATCGGGGTGTGATGGGTGGTGGCCTTGCCGGAACTCATCTTAGGAGTACGTGAGATTTGATATATTTGTATTTGGTTTTTGTTACCTGCCAGGCTTGTTGGCAGCACTTTATATTCGTGATATATATATTATCGCATGTGTGCTCTCCTCTATTCGTAGAGGATCACACATTTTTCTCAAAATTTTTTTATAGAGAGTTAGTGAATACAAGTCAGTAGTACAAGGGTTTGAAAGGTTCTATAGCTTAGAACTGCCAACAGTAACTACCTAGGTGACTATTTTGAGGGAGGTAGGAGATAACGAAAAGAAGCAGAGTGAAGATCCTCCTTTGTTTGCAGTAGGGCTGATATTTATAGGAAAACATGTGTACATGGTTAGGAGCTCGCTTGAATTGAAGCCTAAAAGTAAGCCCAACATCGTACATGTAAATAGGTGGGGCCCAGAGGCCATAAAATCCTCTCGGTACCAATATGAATTGACTTATGCAAAGTCAACCTATTTACTTCCTTCATTCTTCTATCTCCTTTTCAATGTGTTTCAAGCTCTTTTCCATAGACTTTGGGTTTATTCTAATTATCTTTCCGATAACGCTTGAACTATTTTGCTTTCTTCTCATCAATCCTTGGAATTGCTCGATAAACTTTGAGAAAAGCACTTGATCACGAGAGGTTGGAGTAGAGAATGGGGTGTGTGAAGTTCATGTGCCAAAAATAGTTGAAAAGGACTCGCGGTACCGAGTGATTGACTTAGCTTCAAAAACTAATGGAACTTTTTGTCTTCCATTCTTTTGTCCTTCTGGTTGCATTTCCAAGTTCTCGAGTCATTTTATCTTCATCTTGACCTTATATTTCTAGTTGAATTCTTCCTGGTTAAAATGCAGTTAATACCATTTCATAAAAACCAAATCTCAGAAACACGACATCCAAAAATATCCATTGTACAATATCTCAAAATAAGACATCAACATGTCTGAAATCTGGTTACATCCGAATACAACAAAACATAGATAAATAACTACATTGCCACAAATCTTCACCGTCGCCTTCATCTTCTTCATCAGCATTGTTTCCCCTATCATGTGGGTTGTAATGAGGAGGGATTCAAAACAACAATGGATGGTGAATGAAAACCTCAAGTCTTACCTACTAGTATTTGGGCAGTATCATTTAGATAAATATTATGTCTTTCGCATCCTATACTTTAACCTGCTAAGTATACCTCCAACTGCAAGCCAAAAGCTCTTCCATTCCAACTCCATAGCATACCTCTAACTGTAGGCCAATGGCCATTTCCAGTCCAACTTTATAGCCTAACACAAGTGAAATTCAACTACAGGGTCTAACGACCCATCCGTCAGTCATGCCCTAACGATGCGAGAGAAAGCACCTGAGCCACTTAATACCTCTTTAATGTGAAATAGGCAGACCTTGATCATTTAATACCTATACCCTAGGTAGATCCCCATTATTAATACCCAGACCCAAGGCGGACCCCACTTCGGTACTCCATAGAGGACATTGTAAGAAATCCTATAAGACCATTTAATACTTCTTTTATGGGAAAGAGACGGACCCTACAATAGCCACTTAATACCTCAACCCCAAAGCCGACCCCCTCTAAAAATTTCCCACTACAGTACCTCAAAGATAATTCCGACCATTTAATACTTCTTGAGTGGGAAGAAGGTGGGCCCTACGGCAGCCACTTAGTACCCCCAACCCAAAAGCAGCTCCGTACTAGAATATCCACCTTATGACCCATAACCCAAACCATGATGTTTCATATTAGTTTGGCTATTTGTAGGTGCTGATAGCCAAATTAGCCGGCAGTTTTACCCTATATAATTGGGACTAACCTCGCATACATTGTTGGTACTTATTACAAGCGATATCTCACATCAGTTTCAAAATCACAAAATGGTAGCTAGATTAACTGGACATACTTCAGTGTACTTTTAAATGACCTCGCACCCTATAACTATAGTCATAAATCTGCTCTCCAACATTACAATATATATATATATATATATAATATACCTCACTTGCATTTATGCATTAAGGCCATATAAGGGAGCTCCTTATTTCGTCTTTAATTATAGATTAGTTTCCATAGTTATCCTTCAATTCCTTCCTATAGGGTATAGTGCTATCTATTAACATATTTATTTTATAGTTTATGACTTATACGTTACTAATATATTTATACCTAACGTAAAATATTAGACTAACTACTTTTTATTAAATATTCCTAAGCGTGTGTAAAATTATTTCTATACTAAGGTTTCGATTTATATACTAATTATTAAAATGTCAGAACTTCCATATTCATATAAGTCTTGATTCCATATAATAATTTACAAAATAGCTAATATCCTTAGCTAGATAAAACAAACTTGCATATATATTCAAAAATGGAATCAAAATACCGAACATATTTTACATTAACATAATAGAATCAATGTGTCTATTTCAAGAAAACAAAACTTTACAATTTAAACCCTTTATATTCTATTCAACTTTTGCATATACAAGCTTGAAGTGGAAAAATGGATTCATATTTGCCTAATTACGGAAATAGGCGGTGCTAACTACAAATAGAAGAATCCATATTTTGCACACCATTTTCTAATTTTTCTTTTTCTTTTAGAACCCTTCATTACAACAATAGAAATTTGAAGTGAAAGTTGAATAGAACATAAATTATTCAAATTGCAAACAACAAATTAAATTCTATTATATTAACATAAAACAATTGAGATTCCAACTAATCCAAGAATCAATATCTTATTGGAGGAATTTTGGGGTTTTAGATCTAAGGTTTTCATATGCAAAATTCCCCAAGGCATAAAAAAATTCAAACTTTTACCACACAATTTACAATAAAGAGAAAAATTAAGATTTCCACTTAGAGATAGCTTTTCTGAATTCCTTTGGACTTGATTCCATGTCTTTGCCTATTTCCACATCTAGTTATCTTATTTTTCATTTTCAATATACAACCATTCAATTGTATATTAGATTAGATTCAGAATTTAGATAATATGGAAGAATAGAAATATAAAAATATTGGTCTATATATCTAAAACTCATTACCTTTTTGCTTCAACTGATGAATTTCTTCCCTAAAAGTTGAATCGTGAATCTAAAGAAAGTTGAGGAAGAGAGCTGATAGAGTTTCACAAGCGTCGTTTTTTTTATGAATGAAAGTGAGGGGGTTCGCCCTTTATTTATAGTGGTTAGGATGTGTCTGAACCATACAATAAAAGTCGATTCAAAATAATAAAATCTAGGCTATTTCTGGCCTATGAAAACCTAGCCAACATTGGTTAACCTGTTAACCGGGCTTCCATTTTCGGTAGAAATTGATTACCAATGTTAAGTTTTAACGTTTTATTATTTATTTCTCTATTTAACCCTAATGTAAATGCTTACTTCAACGTTAAGTCTACTACTTAATGTTCCATTATTTATTACCTTTTTAAATTTCAAACGTTAATGTTTATAAATTTTAAAATTGAAATTTGTTTAGATTGTTTCAAATTCGGAAACTTCAAAAATCAATAACTTCTCCATTTGAACTCCGATTGCAAAACTTTATATATGAAAGTTGCTTAGAAAATCATCGCGGACACAATGGTGTGACTTTTGTGATCAAATTCTGATGTTGGCAAAACTCTTATTTTTTGTCTTATTATTAATTAATAAATTTTCTTAATTATATTTCTTGTCTATTTTACGTGATGTTACATTCTCCTCCCCCTCCCTTAAAAGGATTTCATCAGCCAAATCCCTAAAGAACGGATAGTGTAACGCGCACTCTACGACCATGTTATATAACCAAGTTATCTACACAACCATCTACTCAACCAAAAATGCAATCTTATTATGTATGCAACATACTATAGGTGAGCTTAATCCTAGCGTGAATGCAAATCGTGATATATAGGCATGTATGCAAACATCCCAAATTATGCATAAGATTCTTTATGAGCGCAAAAATAACAGTAAAAAGTGTGACGGCCATCTCTTACCATCCAATCTAACAACCATGATGTAACCAAAACTATGCAATACTAAATTTTGGAGAGAGAAGATTTACCAGAGAAAAGCTCAAGATGAGAAGCCTTCATTTTCTCTTCTGCCTCCTACGTGTTTTCCACCGAATTATCTCCCCACTACACTCAAACTATCCTAATTTATTTGTTATAAAGATTCCTAACTTCATGCTCCACTATGCGTGCGGTGGCATGGGGTGCTATCGGCTTTGTCTGCACATCTACTAACTAATCAGGGTCTAATATAATGGCGATGTCGTGCAAACATTTACTTAAATGCGATAGATGGAAAACATCAAGGACTACCATAACTTATTCAGAAGCTTTACTCGATATGCAAGTTTCCCCACTCTTTCCAAAATCAAAGCCCAACAAATCTCGATGCCAACTTCCTTGATGTCTTAAACCTCATAACCTTTCTAAGTGGGGAAACCTTAACAAAAACCATGTCTTCAACTGAAAACTCCAACTCTTTTCTTCGCCTGTCAGCATTGGACTTCTATCGGCCTTGAGCAGCCTTAATTCGCTGCTTAATCATCTCAACTTTCCCTGTAGTCTCTCGAATCAAATCTGGTTCAAGTAGAATTTTGTTGGTAGATTTCTACCAATAATTAGGTGACTCGCACGGCCTCCCATATAAGGCCTCAAAGGTTGCCATGCCAATCGCCGCCTGATAGCAATTATTGTACGTGAATTCTACTAAGGTAAATGCTTCTCCCAATGTCCTCCAAAATCCATGATGCAAGCCCTCCATAAATCCTCCAAAATTCTATTTACCCTTTTTTCCATCCATCGGTCCAAGGGTGGTAAGCGATGCTATGATTTATTGTCGTTCCTATGACTGATTGCAAACTTCATGCAATCTTACAACTTCTTCGATGTAATTTTGTGCTAGAGATGCTACCATTCTATTACTCTTTACGAGAATTAAATGTTCACTCTTAGTGAGTCTATCCATCATAATCCATACAACTTCATCGCCTCATTGGCTTCTAGGCAACTCGTCTATAAAGTCCATCGGTAGATGCTCCCATTTCCAAGATGGTACCTCTAACGGCAATAACAAACCTCCAAGATTTCCTTGTTTCGCTTTTAACCTTTGGCATGTTAAACGCTTGGTGACATATTATACTACTCGCCTCTTCATTCCTGGCTATAGAAAATACACTACCTAGTCTTATACATCTTATCCCCATCGGGATGAATAGTCATCTTGGAATGGTGATACTCAGCCACAATTTCCTTCGAAACATTCACCACTGTTGGAACACATAGTCGTCCATATCTCCTTAGCTACCCTCTTCCATTGATCAAGTACCTACGGATGTGGAGGAAATGCTCTCTCCTACCTAACTTGTCTAAAATGTCTACTATTGTCGCGTCTCTTTTCTGTTCTTGACCAATGTGGTCCATCAATGCTGGTCTTCCATAACCGCTAAATAACCTAAAGTGAATTTTGATGGTGGTTGGAAATTGAAATTCAAGAGGAACTCCAACTGCCTCCACTCATTTATAGAACTAAGAGTAGCATGCCTCCGGCTAAGGGCATTGGCAACAGATTTCCCTTTTCTAGGGGTATACTGAATCTCAGTCATATAATGCTATAAACTTCATCCACCTCTGCTGTTTGAAGTTCAAATCTTTTTAGGAGAACATGTATTTAAGCGATTTGTAGTCGGTGAATAACCTAAACCTTTCCCTCAAATGATAGTGCCTCCACATCTTCAAAGCGAATACGATAGCTGATGATTTTAAGTCGTGAGTGGGATACCTCTTCTCAGGATCTTTAAATTGCCTATTTGCACAGGTCATCACCTTACCTTCTTACATAAGAACAGCTCCTAACCCTGTACTGCATGCATCGGTGTAAATGGTGAAAGGCTTCGACTCATCCAAAATAGTTAGTGTTGGTGCATTAGTCAACTACTCTTTTAACTTCTCAAAGGCTTCCCTTCATCTCTCATCCCATGCAAAGACTAAATTTTTCTTAGTTAAGAAAGTTGATGGGACTGCTATCTTTGAAAATTCCTTGATGAAGTTCCTATAGTAACCCACTAACCCAAGGAAACTCCTAACCACCATAGCGTTCCTTAGAATTTTCCAGTCCAGAATAGCTTCTATCTTTGCAGGGTCAACAGCTAACCCTTTCTCGAAGGCAATGTGGCCGAGTAACCTTACTTCCTCCCTCCAAAAATAACACTTTGAGAATTTTGCTTTTAGCTAATGTTCTCTCATGGTTTCTAGTATCTCCGTTAAATGATTTTCATGCTCATCCTCCCTTCTGGAGAAACTAGAACATCATCAACAAACACTATGATGAACTTATTCGGTTGCCTCTTAAATACCCTACTCATCAAATCCACAAAATATACAATGATGTTAGTTAGTCCAAAAGGCATTACCTTCCATTCATACAGTCCGTTTGAGTGTGAAAAGCAGTCTTCTCCTTGCTATCCTAAGCTACTCTTAATTGATGGAATCCGGGGTCCAAGTTTAGTTGGGACAAGACTTTGGCCCTGATAAGCTGGTCAAATAGGTTATCTATCCTAGGTAAGGGATACAATTCTTCTTAGTTAGCTTGTTAAGCTTTCGATGGTCAACGCATAGCTTTAATGATCCATCTGCCTTAGTAGCAAAGACAACCGACGCCCCACACTCTGATGTGCTACGATGAATATACCCCTTCTATAATAGCTTTGAAATCTACTTATCTTGTTCTCGCCTTTCTTTGGGGACCATATGCCTTAAAGGCATCACGAAAAGTCAAGCATCCTTCTCCAAATCAATCCTAAACTTGATCTCCCTTCAAGATCGAAGACCGGAGAATTCTTCAAAATTATTAGGAAAGTCATGAACTACAGGCATAGATGAGAGTTCATCTTGTGATATGCTAAGAGAATACAAATAACTTAACTCAACTGAGCTTTGGGCATGCAATGAACGTCTATACTCGCCCTATAACTCTTCAACCATACTATCCTCCTATCACAATCTAAAACAGCCCCGTAGCAAGACAATTAATCCATCCATAAGATATGTCTATACCCCTCAAAACCCTAAATGTACATGTTTCATATAAAATCGACATTACATATATCCACCACTAGGTCTTTGCAAATCATATAATGGTGTGTCGACCCCCTAATAGGATTTGACACGACTATTGGGTTGGTGACACATTGAGTCTTTAGCATTATAGAATTAACTACATTTTTGGCTATGGACGAATGCGATGCTCTAGAATCAAATAAGGTACAAATAGTATTTTCGAAAATAATAGTGGTACCTTCCATTGTAGCTTTTCCTTTGTCCATACGAGGAGGCTTGGTTGGGATAGGTGCAACTTCAATGGCATAAGCTTACTCACTTTGTCCCTCTTTTGCTAGCATCGGGCACCGGTTCTTGTAGCATCCTTCTTCATCGCAATGATAGCACCTTCCCTTGAACTCTTTCCTCATCAAACTCACTTTGCAGTCCTTATCAATCTGCCCCTTCTTTTGATATCTACGACATGTCACACTCCCTTTCTTGATCTTTCCCTTGGATTTCTTATCCGCCCAGAATCCTCCTTTCTTTGCTCCACCTTGACTTTGCGCCTGTCCTACCATTTACTGTTCCTCTAAGCCTAAGGTCTGAAGTAGGGCCATTTCCACTATCATCTCATAGGTGTTTCATGTGGTAACTTGAGTTAGATGGAATTCCCTAAGTGGAGAATTTAGGTCTCTTACAAACTTCATCGCCTTCTTTGTAGGAGTATCAATCAGGCTCATCCCAAAATTAGCTAATTTCATGAAATTATTGATATATTCCTTTATTATGGAGTATCCTTGCCTTAGTTGGACAAACTTCTCCAATTGCAGGCTTACTTCAGCTTTGGATATGAATCTTGACTCGAAGCGGGCTCTAAATTCAGCCCAAGTGATTCCTTCCTCCTCATTCTCTTGAACGACTATGGTACACCAATCTAGCGCCTTCCTCTTTAGGTTCCATGCGGTTATCCTCCTCTTAAACCGATCTTCCCATCCCATCTTCCAGAATATGCGGTCATATTTGTTAATCCAAGCCTTGGCTGCTACAAAATTTTCCGCCCTAAGAAATGCTCGTCCTTCCATATTCTGAAAATCCTTACACATCTTTTGGAATGTCTAGTTGGCGGGGTGCTGATTTAGCTGCTGGAGAAATTGGTGCTGTTGGTACAATTTGTTGAGAAACTGGAGAAATTGGTGCTGCTGGTATCAAAGGCATGAACATGTCAGTTTCTCAACAAATTGGTGCTGATTTAGCAACAAGGTTCAAAGTAAAAAAAATTGATTTTTTATTTAAATTAATTTAATATTATATAAATTATATAAGCTTCATAATTTAAATATTAAATCTTATACTATACAAAATATGGTTTTAAAATTTTATACTCATAATATCATACTTAAATGACCTTTAGCATAAATAATATATATATATATATATATTATTTAGATATTATTTAAATCAATTAATTTAGAAATTAATAATATAAATATATATCACAAAGATATGTCTTACATCTTATAAAAATAAATTTGTACCTAACATACTTTTGAAAAAAATAAAAAATAGTTTTTATATATATTTTAAATATTTAAATACTTGCGCAAACCAAAAATTGAATTTAAAATTTATTTTTTAATTAAAAAATACATATAAAATATTTAAACATCAAAATATCATTCATATTTTAACTAAAAATTTAAATTTTGAAATTATCTTTCCAAAATACTTTTATTTGATTTTTAATTTGTAACGACCCGTAAGTTGATTGCTTTGTATTTAAATATTTAAATCCTTTTTAAATATTTAAATAATGGATTTTAATAACCAAATAAACATATTTTAAATATTAATTAATGATATTAATCATTTTCAAATTTTGTTTTCCAAAATAATTAGTTCAAATAAAAATAGAAAACGTGACCGAAAAATGTTTTTCGAAATTTCGATTTTTCGGCATAAGAAAGTCGTCGGAAACGTTGTGCACATTTTATATAACTCATATACACATGCACACACATGCACATATATCATGTGATAAGCTAATCAATGTGTTAAAGTTATTAATCAAGCTTATTTTAGAATATAAAACTTGATTTGACATTAAATGCATAAAATATATTAAATAAACTTAGGAAATTAATTAAGTACCCTAACCATAACCTAAACAAGTACCTAAGACATGGTGGAGGGTGGACCTAGGGGGGTGCATGTGCATCTATGGTAAGGAGGGAAGCATGGAAGCATGCTATATGAAGATGTTTTGCTATTTTATATTAATAAGTTATTTTAATCACCACTTCCTTTCCTTCGTCTATAAATACCCATTATCTCGACACATTCTCACTTTACATCTTCATTTTCATATTCACTTCTCTTCTCTTCATGTTCAAAATTAGCCATGGGTACCAAATTCATGTCTAAAGTTTGCAAAATATAGCACTTTAAAACTCCATATATTGATCTACAAACACCCCTCCACCAAAACAAAAGCCATTCCCACCTCAAAACTCCTAGGCTGAGCTTATTTATACCCCGGCTGAGCCCATATATGCCCTTGGCCGAGCCATGTTGCACCCTACAAGCCCACATTAGGTCCTATTTTGGATTTAAGGCAAGTTGCTAAGAGTTTAGGCAAGTTCGGTAAAAGTTTAGCTTGATTTGGAACAAGTTTGGTGAGTAAAGCTTCCACCTTCAAACCAAATATTTTCAATCTATATTTGTGTTCATGCCATAGCTATGGAATGCTTGTTGTATTGGTGAATTAATGGTTTGGTTGTTGGATTGGGTTGTTACTTGAAAGATAGTCGCTTTGGAAAGTTAGTAAGCGAATCACTAGTTATATGAAAATCTAGTATTTAAACTAGTTCCGTTGTTAATAAATGCTTAATATATGCTGTATTATTGTTAATCACCATGTACATATGCTCATACCTTTGTTATGTGATGTGTGGTTGTATTGCAAATGTCATAAACTTGAATCCCGAACTGCCCATATAGCGATAGTCGCTATATCGGCACTTTCGAAAAATCACATTTTATCGAAACTATTTGGTTTCATTATCGTGCTTGGAATTATTTTATAAGTTAAACAAGTTTTTGATTAATGATGTTTTCAATAATAATTAATTATTTTAATAATGATTATTAATTTACTTAATTAATTAATAAGGATTAAGGTTAATTAATTAACTTATTAATGATGTGTTTTAAATTTAACTAGTTTCTTAGTTAATGATATTTTAAAATTAATTAATCATTTTATTTAATGATTTTTATGGTTAATTAATCTTTTGATAATGATGGATTAAGATAAAATAATTTATTAATTAATGATGTTTTTAAAATTAATTAATCCTTTTAATTAATGACTTTTAAAAGTTAATAAACCTATTTAACCTTAATTAATCATTCCACAAATAAAGTTTTAAATTAGTTGATCACTTTTAAATAATGATATTTAATTATTATTTAATTTATTTAATTAATTATGTTATTAATTAATTGAATTAATGATGTTTTAAAGGAGATTTACCCTTTTCAATTAAAGGTTATTGAAGTAAATTAATCAGCTTGGTGAACGAGGTTTTAAAGTTTATTAATCAATGTAATAAGAATATTTTAAGTTATTAAATCCTTTTTAATGATGTTTTGAAGTTAGTGAACTCTTTTAACAATGTGTTTTAAAAGCTAGTACTTGTAATGTGAAGGCAAGTACGAATTCGGGTTTTTAAAAGAAAAAGTTTGATTCGTTTAAGGAAATGAATTAATTTCCGTAAAGTGATTCACTTATATGGAAACGATTTATTTGTATAATTAGCACTAAACATCAAAGAAATAGACTTTTCACTGTTTCGAAAGTTAAGAATAATCGTGATACATGACTTTAAGGTAACACTACCTTGACTTGTCCGGTATTATTGTTAACCAAGAAATAATGCGAGTTTGAACTCGATGAGTGGTGGTAAGTATACAAGACTAAATTTCCATATACAATCATTTTATCCTCGATAGTTGGTTTTTCAGCTATCGGCTACTTCAGCTTCTTTATTATCTTCATTCTAAGACGATGTGTTGCTCCATTGTGCATTGATATCCTTTGTCGGAAATGACTAAATCCAAAGCGCGAGAGGAAGCCAAGCTATACGGGTTACTTCCATTAGGGTACTTTCACATCTCATTTGGATTTGGATTCGGTAGTGCTATTAGATGTGAAATATTTGGATACTCGATAAGGTTTGGTGGGGTCTGGCTTCGTATTGTCCGAGAATTGTCATGGAGTATACGAGCTTCTCAAAAGTATATTACTAGAGGTATACTTCAAGGGTGGTGCACCTTCCTAGTCATTTGTTGGAGATTTTCCTTTTCCAATTTGATTCGAACCTTCAAATTTGTTTCCTTATTTGCATTAGGAAGAGTCAACTATTCTTCATGAAGTTTAATTGTTTATCCATTCTTTATGTTTGGATGTTGATGTATGTGAGAGTAAACCCATTCCGTGTTCAACGGCGTGGTTTCACATGTTTGTGTTTAATTTCACACCTACTGTTTAAAGTTTTACTCATACCAGACATATCGTCTGACCCGAGTTTTTTTTTCCATTAAACTCTCGTGTACTCGTTTTATTTGAGTAGTCCGAGAGTAGAAGGTCTTTGTTGGGCTCTTTTGAAGATGCCGTCCGAACAAGTGGCTTTCATCTTCTTAGTTAGCTATTCCACTGTATTATCTAGTTTGTGTAAGTGTTTTTTCCGTTTCAACATATGTAAAGGCAGGTTGTTATAACTACCTAAGCTAATTTGTAGTACCTTTGTGTAACTCTGATAACTCCATGTTAAGGAGTAACCTGATGTACTTTGATTATTATGGTTTATTTAGCAGTTTCGTTGTGAGGTTTTCTATTCTGTTCTTTATTTTACCCCCACGATGATTCATCTTTCTGATGCTTGGGCAACGACACACAACAACGAGGATGTGTTAAGTGTCGTTCCTAGGGGTCAGAAAGGTAGGTCGTCATAGTTGGTATCAGAGCATCGGTTGAGCGAACACCTTAGCCTAATTTGGAGTACAACTCATTAGAGATAGGGTGAGTAGAGCCCTAGAATGAGTTAATCTTGAGAGAGCATTTCCTTTTCTCCTCTAAAAGTCTAGTTTTAGATCCTTTATTGCAGTTTCCCTTTTTTCATCTTTGACCATATCTTTGTATTCTAATGATACTGGTCACTTATCCTGGTTACTGAAAATGAGTACAAGAGGAAGAAGAGGGAGGGATTTGGAAGCAGTACGGCTACAAATGGCAGAGCTCCTAGAAATGAGCCAGTTGTAGAGCCGGTAGTAGAAGCAGAGATGCAAGTTCAGCCGCCTAAGAACTTTGCGACCTTATACAAGAATTGCACTGCTTTAGGTGGTAAGGCTTTCTTTGGAACTGAAGACATCCTAGGATTTGAGACATGGCTCTGCTCTTGTGAAAGGATATTCGGGGATCTTCGGTTGGGAGACGCTAAAAAGAGATGGTTGACATCGTGTCAGCTTCAGAAAGCAGCAATGGATTGGTGGGATTTGGTCACAATGAATGCACTGGAAGAATATTTCTCTTGGAAGCAGTTTAAGGAGGTTTTTGAAGCTTAGTTTACCCCAGAGGTGGGGAGGACTCAATTGTTCAGAAGTTTTATGGATTTGAAACAGGGTGAGATGACAGTGGTGCAATATGAGCATAGGTTCAATTCAGTGTCCCACTTTGGACCAAGATTGGTTGATATGCCACTCAAAAAGAATAAAATGTTCGTGAAAGGAATGCGGCCAGAGTTCCATAAGGAAATAACCAATCATCTCAACGTTACCTTTACCAATCTGATCATTATGGCTTTGAGGTTTGAAGCTCTTGATATTGAGCAAGGAGTTCAGAAAGGGGTAGTGCAAGCAGTCAATGCCCAACCTTTGTCAGTGATACCAATTGCTAGTAAGCTATTTTTGTAACGACCCATATTTTAATTGTTTGAATATATTAAATTAAACAAGAAAGTTTGAATAAAATTGTTAGGAATTTAAATTTTAAATTTTTTTGATACAAATTAAACTAAAATATAAAGTTGTGATCTTAAATTAAATTTCTATTAATGACATAGGTTGGAATCTAGAACGTATATTAATGTGTATTTTAGTGACATTGTTTCAAATGTAATTAATGGATAGGAATACCAAAGGCTAATTGTAATAAGGGATATAATTTAGGAATATAAGTGGTAGAAAAATAAAAATTTATGATTTTATTTGTGTTAACGTATGTTAAGAGATATGTTTATGATATTAATTTGAATTTCTACTAATAACATGTATTACGGTAAGAAAAATAATGATAACATACGTTAGGTGTATTTAATGACATTGTTTGAATGTAATTAATAACGGTGATTATAATAATAAATGTTAATGAAGAATAAAATGAATAAATTTATTAAAGGAGAAATCATATGATTATTTATTTGAAACGTGTTTTAACGTAAGAAATTAATTATTTGTATGTAAATTTCCAACTCATGTTTGTAACCAATAATGTTAATAGATATGTTTGAAATACAATTTAAAGGAAAACGATTGGATTAACTATCTTCCCAATAATTAGCGTAAGTTTTGAAATTTATTTATTGGAATTAATAACAATTAAAATCTTTCCATTAATAGGAAATAGAAGTGAATTGTAATTTATTAGTGATATGTGCAACTTACGTTTTTATGTTAAAAATACAATAATTATTTTAATGAGAAATATTAAGTTAATTGGTGTGTTCAATATTATTTATTGTGTAAAAAAATATTGGTTAAATTAACATATATTTATGTGTATATTTGGAGTTAATGAAATGTATTGAAGGAAATATACGTTTTAAAATTGAATTTCAAAAGTTGTTACAGTATACTAATCCTTCCATCCTCATTAATTTATTACCTTACTTTATTCCGCTGCCATCTCACGTTTCGTTGACCCCTCTCTTTTGCATATTTCATTCCATTTGTTCTCTCACTTCTTGTCATAAATTGAATTATTAATGAGGCGTTACTTTGCATTTGAAATGAAATGTGTATGTGCATTAATTCATGAATTCATTTGCATGCACTATTCACTCATGCATGCATTCATTTCCCTTCGGAAACAAAAAAAACTTTTCACCTAGCACGTCAGTCTAAACTGAATTAAATGCCATGTTCCTTCTTTGTGTAATGAATAGTCTTAAATATATTAGAATTTCATATTCTACTATTCACGTTCATTAATCTTTTCATTTATTTATCTTCACAAATTTCAGGCGCCCCTTTCATTTATTTATTTCCATTATTATTTTCTTTTACTAAATACTAGCCTCTTTTGGTTTTCCTGTAAGTTTCATTTATTTACACGTGAGCTTTGCCTTGAAACGTTTCCTATTAATGAAATTAATTGAGGTAGCACACGTTTTGAACTTTTATACCAAAAGTATTGCTTACTTTGTAAGCATATCTTTTAAAATTCAAACGTATATTTTTCATTTTTTATTTAATACCTGCCTCATTTCTTTCCTTATTTTGTTTGTTTCTTCATTTTGGTTGTTTCTTCTTCTTTTTCCTTGAAGCCGCATCTTCTCAAACGTGAGTTTCATTTTATATGTATACATATTTTTTTATTTAACCTTTCTTCACCTCTTTACACCATGTCCAACCTTAATTCTTAAAAAAATTTGAGTTTGTTGTTTTCTCCATCTCATTTCATATTTCTATAGCCACTTCAATTCTTTTCATTTTGTTTTCCTGTAGCCTTCTTCCACAACCTCGTATTTTTGTTTTTATTTTTGGTAGCCTATATTTTCTAAAGCCTTCATTTTAGAAACGTGACATTCATTTTTGTCCCTCCACCTTCATTTCTTTATTATTAAATAACCTGCCACTTTATTTCTTTTTTTATGTTTTGTTTCTCCTGACACCTCATATTCATTTAGTTCAAATTATTCTTTGCTGAAGAATCAGCAAATTGTTCATGTTTTTTTAATTGTTTCTTTATTTTTTTGTCACCGCTTCATTTCCTATGTTTAGATCTCCATTTCAAATCTTCCTTCCCCTGAATCATTTTAATGTAAACTTGCAAATTCAAAAGAACTCATTTTTGCAAATTCAAAAGCTTTCTTTTATGAAACATGAGTTTCATTTTTTTTCATTTTTCCTACATGTCCTGCCTACATCTTAGTTTGTTCTTCAATCTTTGCCTGAAGCCTTATCTTGAGAAAAACGTAAGTATTAAACTTTGTTTATTTTTTTATTAAAACGTGTACCAATTATTATTTTAATAATATTTCTTATAACATGAATATCTTTTGCATTTAAACTTCGATTCATGCGCGATTTCTTCTATTGGAATTTTGGGCTTTTATTTGGATTTCAAACCGATTTAAAATCAAAGGTGAGTGTTTTAAACCGCTCAAAACTACTAAATTATCTTATGTTAGTTAAATTAAATTTATGATGTGTTTAGAAATTGATTGGTTGATGTTTGGTATATTTAAATTGTCATTCTAGTTAAATTTGACTTTTATTGCATTTAATCAGCGTTTAATTGAATATTTAATTTAATTGTCAATTTAATTCCTGTTATTGATTTTCAGTTATCTATTGATGTTTATTGATTGATTTGGATGATGATTGTGATGGATGTTTGATTGTTGATATTGGATGACTAGAAGTTGTATTTTACATTGTTATAACACTGCAAGTTCCCTATGGGTTGAAATGATACAAACCCGAATGATCTATAGATTAGGGAAAAATTGTTATGGGTTGAAATGATATACTCAAGCAATTTTATGGAATTTTATTTAATTCGGGATTGTGGTTTGAAATGATATATAACCGTAAAATTGTAAATTGCAGATTGAAATGATAAATATCCTTATCACTTGACTATAGGGTATAAATTATATACGGACATCGGATTGGTTAAATTAAATGATTTTTGAATCTTTAAAATTTTGAATTCAGTTAACTGGTATTTTGAAATAGAAATTGATTTACATAAACTGAATTCTTTTCGATAATCCGAGCGTTAAGGCTAAAATTGGAGTTGATTTAATGAATTGTTTAAAGGATTTAAATTGGAGTGTCAAGTTGAAGTGTCAAATATAAATGAAGTTCTCGGAATTGAGTTATTGAAAATGTTTGGATATAACTTTGAAATCTATTTTAAATTAATTTAAACTATTTTAATGAATTTAAACTATTTTAATTAATTAAAATTTTAATTTATTTAATCTATTATAATCTATTTAATCCAATTTAATATATTTTAAATTTATTTAATCTATTTCAGATCTATTTAATATAATTTAAATCTATTTAATCTATTTTAAATCTATTTAAACCATTTTTAAATCTAATTTAAATCTATTTAAACTATTTAAACTATTTTAATCTATTTTAAACTATTTTATATCAGTTAAACTATTTTAGAGTATTTTAACTATTTTAAACTATTTTTAAACTATTAAAAACTATTTATGACCATCTAAACTATTTTCTAAAATTTCAGATTGTGTAAAGTTGAAGTATTTATATTTAAATCCCCGATGATGATACAACCTAAGTTGGGATTTGAAATTGATACCCTTTTTGTGAAATGACATATTTGAGTAAATATGATGATTTTGGAATGTGGATTTAATTAACCTATCTTATCGATAATTTTGAAAGTGAATATGATTTCGGAAGAGATATGATTTGAAATTGAATATGATATTTTGGTATCAATTACGAATTTGTTTTGAAAATGTAAAAGAACCATCCGGTGTGAAATAAAAGTTTGGTTGTTAAAGAGACTGGGATCAGATATTGTCATACTCTCTGCCAATATTGAAAACAACTTTAAAAACTATGTATGTGGTGGAGATTCCAGAAATGAAGTAGGATGGTTTGGCGAACGATTTATGTATGAGGTATTGACGTGACCCTGACTCCCGTGAGTCAGCTTAGATGTGACTAAAACATGAGCTATACCTGGGCCAAGTGAGGTCATTCCTCCAATCAGACATGCTTCTTCGATACCATATTATGACTTTGTGATGATTTGGTGGCCACCCCTCGATTTTGATTATGGCAGTGTGTTCCGAGGTGGGCGGTAGTAGCTGCTATGCGTTACTACCAGCCCGGTTCTGCAATTGGTAAATCTACCCTGGCATTGCCTCCAGTGCCGTGTTCACATGCCCTAGAGCGCCTTCTACGAGTTTGTTTTGTACCGTACCTATGGGGTGTCCTCTGGATAAACCACCGGTTTGGTGGAGCTTACGGCATTGTATAGACTATGGGAATATATAAAATGTGTTAAGGGGGATATGGGTAACGCCTTAATGCTATTTTAATACTTTACTTTATTGTAGACACTATTATAATAGCGTATTGTACTATATAGTAGATAGTTTAACGGATCCTTAGGATATGTAAATCCCGAACATCTCTTAAGTTACTGCACTCACGTTAGACACTGGATAGGAGATGTCAAACCCCGTAAACATCTCTGACGCCGTCGCACTCATATTTACCGTTGATTTAACTTACATAAGATCTTTTAGTTCTGACTCGAGTGTTTTGTCTTTTCAATTCGCTCGGGTCAGCCTGAGCATTTCAAGGTTGAAGACCTTATTTCTGAGGACGAAGACGAAGATTTGTACTGTTATTATTTCTTATATTTATTCCACTGCATCATGTTATTCCGCTACATTTATTTATTTCTTTATTCCTGTTTAATTTAACTCTGACTTTTGTGTTGTAAAAGAATAATCAAAGGTATTTATAAAATAGCTTCATGAACTGCTAATTGATTATTATATTTTGTCATTTCGCTGCGAGATTCTGTATTTGTTTTATTTCTTTCTCTTTTTCTTATTTACCCCATAACAATCTGGCTTTTTGAATGGTTTGAATCTGGCATGTGTGTCTGCTTAAAACGTCCAAAAAGGTGGTCGTTACAGTTGGTATTAGAGCTTTGGTTTAGCGATAACCTTAGCTTTGTGGGGTCTGACTCTTTAGAAATAGGGTAGTAATACCCTAGAATGAGTCACTGAGTGTATATATGAGAGAGCGTATTTGTTAGTGTTATAAAAGGTTTTTGTACTGTGTTAATTTGTTCCGTTTTGTATTTATAAATCCTGGTCGGTGCATAGGACGCTATGACATCGATAGGGATTTCTAAACACTTAATAGGGAAGACCGACATAATATTTGTTTTGAAATATAGGTAAATGAAATAATTTTTCCTATTATATATTTTGTATATAAAATAATAAATTTTATAAATGATATAGTTGGATGTAATATGTTGATTTTTAGGTAGAGAAATTTTATAAATATTGATTTTAAACTAGAATTTACAAGTAAAATGAATATAAATTGAAATTTGAGAATTGAAGTTCTGGGATTTTTGAAAACTTTCTTTCAAAAGGTTTTAAAATATAATACTCGTAGTGTTTAGAAGTATTTTCTGATATGAATATTTCAATGTGATTTGAAATAAATGTTTTAAAGGAATTTTGGAATGAAATAAATTTGTACTCCCCTCTTAGTCGCTGGAAAATAATTTCGGTGATGAGTGCACACATCATCGACGTTCATTTTCGAGTTTCAAAGTGGGAAGACCGTTGTAGTAGTTTTACTGCATATCCGTTTTGATAAACAGAACTTAATTTTTATTTCTGGAGTTGGATTTGATATCAATATATGTAAGATATGATTATATATATATTATTTTGAAATAATTGAAATAAAACCCGGTTGTTTAGTTCTTAAGTTTAAATTAGAAATTGAAATTATTACAATGAATAGAATCTTGACTAAATTAATAATTGGAAACTCCTAAAATGAAAATAAAAAGTTTGATATTAAAATGATAATGAAATAGATAAGAAATTGAAAATTTGTAAACTGTAAATTTGAACATTTTGTTAATAAAAATAAATATGATAACTTGTGTAACTTTCTATTGCATTCTAAAAAGACATATATATAACTTACCAAAATGTAAAAAGTTGTAATGTTCATAGGATATGTAATAGAATATTGTGCAAGTAAACTTTAATAAACGAAAGTGTTTAACGGAATTACTTGTATAAATAAGAATACTGATATTTTAAATTGCTATAAACTTAGGATTAATAATTTAAATGCCACTAATTAACTGTACTAAAAGTGAATAATGTAAGAAAGACGATTATAAACTTAGGTTAACAGTTTAAGCTATTTATAATCAGATTTAATGGTAAAGAGGAACACTGTAAGTAAATAATTATAAACTTGAATTACTATTGAAGCCATTTATAATTAAAATGAATACTATACAGATTGAATGATTATAACTTCAGTGAACATTGTAAATGATTTAGAAATGGAGTTAATATTCAATAATACTATATATGGAAGAATAGTTGTGAAAAGGAAATATCTATTAATGATGAATTAAACTGTAAAGAGACTTACATAATAATAAATAATCTAATAATTGAAATGGAAGTAACTTATGTAAGCAATGAATGTAAAGTAATGAAAAGAAAAATGGTATTGTATAAATGAATGGAAATGAATTTTGTAAGTGGTGAATGTAAATTAATTAAATAAACATTGTATGAATGAATGAAACTAAAGAACAGTAAATAATATGAAATGAGATTTATAAGAATAAACTTAATTGATATTCGAACTTTTGTTTATATTGGCTTATGGGATGTTTGGGAAAGAACACTTCTAACTGTATAAAGAGTGTAAATAATCTATTGAGTTTTATCTAAGACTTTTGAGTGTATGGTATACTTAGTAGTTTATTTACCATTTTATACGATTAAAAGTTTCTGAACCCGAACAAACCATTTGTTTGGTTGCTATTGATGGATGGTTGATTACTTTGATTACATGTGATGATTGTATGGTTTTGGTTGCAAGTGATTGTTGTTATGTTGTGGTGATTTGTTATTATAAATTGAAACAGCATAAATATTTCTCTTTTGCAAAATTTTGACTCTTTGGATTGTATAAGTGAAATACAGGTTTATGAAAGCAATAACTATTACTTTTGGTTTCATAAATAAGCGTTGTTTGTCCGACAAATAGGTACAATTTCGGATTACGGTTTTATAACGATATTATATTGTTTTTCCATGGTTTGGGATATTTGATTTTGAAATATATGATATATATTGTTATTATTGATATTATTATTTCTGCTAGACCTCTCCGTACAAAGGAGACTCTATCAAAATTTTCCGTAAATTTTGGACTTAGAAAATTTTGTGAAAGTAAAGATGTTCTCAAACTTTTATTAACTTGAATATGAAAGGATTTAATTGTTTATAAATTGATATATTTTATTTAAATTATTTAATTAATTGTTTATAAATTTAATATTTTGAATAAGACATATTAATTCCTTAATCCCTTCTTTCTTGTTCCTTTTCGGGACGAAAAGTTTTGAGTGGGGGAGATTGTAACGACCCATATTTTAATTGTTTGAATATATTAAATTAAATAAGAAAGTTTGAATAAAATTGTTAGGAATTTAATTTTTAAATTTTTTTGATACAAATTAAACTATAATATAAAGTTGTGATCTTAAATTAAATTTCTATTAATGACATAGGTTGGAATCTAGAACGTATATTAATGTGTATTTTAATGACATTGTTTCAAATGTAATTAATGGATAGGAATACCAAAGGCTAATTGTAATAAGGGATATAATTTAGGAATATAAGTGGTAGAAAAATAAAAATTTATGATTTTATTTGTGTTAACGTATGTTAAGAGATATGTTTATGATATTAATTTGAATTTCTACTAATAACATGTATTACGGTAAGAAAAAAAAATGATAACATACATTAGGTGTATTTAATGACATTGTTTGAATGTAATTAATAACGGTGATTATAATAATAAATGTTAATGAAGAATAAAATGAATAAATTTATTAAAGGAGAAAACATATGATTATTTATTTGAAACATGTTTTAGCATAGAGTAAGAAATTAATTATTTGTAAGTAAATTTCCAACTCATGCTTGTAACCAATAATGTTAATAGATATGTTTGAAATACAATTTAAAGGAAAACAATTGGATTAACTATCTTCCCAGTAATTAGCGTATGTTTTGAAATTTAATTATTGGAATTAATAACAATTAAAATCATTCCATTAATAGGAAATAAAAGTGAATTGTAATTTATTAGCGATATGTGCAACTTACGTTTTTATGTTAAAAATACAATAATTATTTTAATGAGAAATATTAAGTTAATTGGTGTGTTCAATATTATTTATTGTGTGTAAAAAAATATTGGTTAAATTAACATATATTTATGTGTATATTTGGAGTTAATGAAATGTATGAAGGAAATATACGTTTTAAAATTGAATTTCTAAAGTCGTTGTAGTATACTAATCCTTCCATCCTCATTAATTTATTACCTTACTTTATTCCGCTACCATCTCACGTTTCGTTGACCCCTCTCTTTTGCATATTTCATTCCAATTGTTCTCTCACTTCTTGTCATAAATTGAATTATTAATGAGACGTTACTTTGCATTTGAAATGAAATGTGTATGTGCATTAATTCATGAATTCATTTGCATGCACTATTCACTAATGCATGCATTCATTTCCCTTCGGAAACAAAAAAAACTTTTCACCTAGCACGTCAGTCTAAACAGAATTAAATGCCCTGTTCTTTCTTTGTGTAATGAATAGTCTTAAATATATTAGAATTTCATATTCCATTATTCACCTTCATTAATCTTTTCATTTATTTATCTTCTCAAATTTCAGGCGCCCCTTTCATTTATTTATTTCCATTATTATTTTCTTTTACTAAATACTAGCCTCTTTTGGTTTTCTTGTAAGTTTCATTTATTTACACGTGAGGCTTGCCTTGAAACGTTTCCTATTAATGAAATTAATTGAGGTAGCACACGTTTTGAAATTTGATACCAAAAGTATTGCTTGCTTTGTAAGCATATCTTTTAAAATTCAAACGTATATTTTTCATTTTTATTTAATACCTGCCTCATTTCTTTCCTCATTTTGTTTGTTTCTTCATTTTGGTTGTTTCTTCTTCTTTTTCCTTGAAGCTGCATCTTCT
This sequence comes from Allium fistulosum, assembly GCA_030737815.1. NCBI lineage: Eukaryota > Viridiplantae > Streptophyta > Magnoliopsida > Asparagales > Amaryllidaceae > Allium > Allium fistulosum. The sequence goes on from CM060902.1 coordinate 978,897,324, forward strand.
CAAACGTGAGTTTCATTTTATATGTATACATATATTTTTTTATTTAACCTTTCTTCACCTCTTTACACCATGTCCTACCTCCAATTCTTAAAGAAGAAAAATGTGAGTTCGTTGTTTTCTCCATCTCATTTCATATTTCTACAGCCACTTCAATTCTTTTCATTTTATTTTCCTGTAGCCTTCTTCCACAACCTCGTATTTTTGTTTTTATTTTTGGTAGCCTATATTTCCTAAAGCCTTCATTTTTGAAACGTGACATTCATTTTTGTCCCTCCACCTTCATTTCTTTATTATTAAATAACCTGTCACTTTATTTCTTTTTTTATGTTTTGTTTCTCCTGACACCTCATATTCATTTAGTTCAAATTATTCTTTGCTGAAGAATCAGCAAATCGTTCATGATTTTTTTAATTGTTTCTTCATTTTTTTTGTCACCGCTTCATTCCTATGTTTAGATCTCCATTTCAAATCTTCCTTCCCCTGAATCATTTTAATGTGAACTTGCAAATTCAGAAGCTTTCTTTTATGAAACATGAGTTTCATTTTTTTCATTTTTCCTACATGTCCTGCCTACATCTTTGTTTGTTCTTTAATCTTTGCCTAAAGCCTTATCTTGAGAAAAGCGTAAGTATTAAACTTTGTTTATTTTTTTTTTATTAAAACGTGTATCAATTATTATTTTAATAATATTTCTTATAACATGAATATCTTTTGCATATAAACTTCGATTCATGCGCGATTTCTTCTATTGGAATTTTGGGCTTTTATTTGCATTTCAAACTGATTTAAAATCAAAGGCGAGTGTTTTAACCCGCTCACAACTACTAAATTATCTTATGTTAGTTAAATTAAATTTATGATGTGTTTAGAAATTGATTGGTTAATGTTTGGTATATTTAAATTGTCATTCTAGTTAAATTTGACTTTTATTACATTTAATCAACGTTTATTTGAATATTTAATTTAATTGTCAATTTAATTCATGTTATTGATTTTCAGTTATTTATTGATGTTTATTGATTGATTTGGATGATGATTGTGATAGATGTTTGATTGTTGATATTGGATGACTGGATGTTGTATTTTACATTGTTATAACACTGCAAGTTCCCTATGGGTTGAAATGATATATACCGAAATGATCTATAGATTAGGGAAAAATCGTTATGGGTTGAAGTGATAGACTCGAGCGATTTTATGGATTTTTATTTAATTCGGGATTGCGGTTTGAAATGATATATAACCGTAAAATTGTAAATTGCAGATTGAAATGATAAATATCCATTTCACTTGACTATAGGATATGATTCGGGTCAGCCTGAGCATTTCACGGTTGAAGACCTTATTTCTGGAGGACGAAGACAATGATTTGTACTGTTATTATTTATTATATTTATTTCACTGCATCATGTTGTTCCATTGCATTTATTTATTTCTTTATTCCTGTTTTATGTAACTTTGATTTTTGTGTGGTAAAAGAATAATCAAAGGTATTTATAAAACAACTTCATGAACTGTTATTTGATTATTATATTTTGTCATTCCGCTGCGAGATTTTGTATTTGTTTTATTTCTTTATCTTTTTCTTATTTACCCCATAAAATTCTGCCCTTTTGAATGGTTTGAGTCTGGCATGTGTGTCTGCTTAAAACGTCCCAAATTACAAATTTTCAAACGCAAAGGGAAGAAGAAGTGATCGGAAAAGTAGCCTAGAGGTGGAGCTCCAGCTCAGAATAAGCAATTAGACTTGACCAAAATCCTTTTATTATAAGTGCAACCAAGTGGGCCACTTTGCAAATCAATGCCTGAACCCGGCTAGTGGACCGCTCTGCTACAATTGCAACAAACATCGACATATAAAGAACGAGTGTTCATTTCCGAAGAAGGGAGCTCAGGGGAAAGCTTTTACTATTAAGGAAATACCATCTACTTCTACAAACCCAAAAGGAAAGCAGGTGTTGCAAGGTACATTATCCATTTCTGATTTTCCTGTCAGATTGATATTTGATATCGGTGCATCCCATAGTTTTATTTCATATGACCTAATGAACCAGTTGATCTTAAATATGTTATTCTCCATAATTCCCTTTGTGTGTCAAACCTTATTGGGGGTCCGACCAATCATGATACCATATGTTTGAATGTGCCTATTTCTTTTCGAGATCGGCCTTTCTTTTCTGACTTGTTTGTTCTCAGGTTTATTGGTTTTGGAGTATTATTGGGAATGGACTGGTTATCTAAGTTTAAAGATGTCTTGGACTGTGTTAGAAGGGTTATCGTAGTAAAAGATGTAATAGGTAGAAGTGTTGATATATGTTGTGGAGAACCTAGGGGATTGATGAGCAATTTTCTGTACTCCCTCGAATACCCAAAGAGGAGATAAGGAATATACCAATTGTCTAGGACTTCGAGGATATTTTTAAAGAAGTGCAAGGTTTACCTCCTCATCATGAAGTGGAATTCCATATTGATTTGATTCAAGGAACCAAATCGATTGTCCAACCTCTTCGAAGGTTGGCTCCAAAGGAAAGAAGATAATTGGAGAAGCAGACGTTTGATTTATTGTAGAAGGGTTTGATCAGATGCAACACATCGAGTTGGGGATCGCCAGTAGCGTTCATTGCCAAGGCCGATGGTTCTCTTAAATTATGCATGCATTGCCGAGAATTAAATAAAAGGACTATCAAGAGTAAGTATCCTTTACTTAGGATTGATGACATGTTTGACCAGCTCCATATAGCTCAGCTATTTTCTCAGTTGGGTCTTGCCACTGGTTTTCACCAATTAAGGGTAGCAGAGGAGAGTGTTCCCTTAACAGCTTTTCGAACCCTTGATAGTTTTTACGAGTGGTTAGTCATGCCATTCGGATTGACTAACGCACACACTTATTTCATGGATTTGATGAATAGAGTGCATCGGGATTTCCTTAACAAGTTTGTTCTCGTCTTCATTGATGACATTCTCGTTTATTCTAAGTCAAAGGAAGAGCACAATTATCATCTCCATGTTGTTCTAAGTACTTTAAGAAGTCATGTTTTAAAGGAAAAGTTTTCTAAGTGTCATTTTTGGAAATCCGAAGTTAGATTTCTAGGGCACGTAGTTTTGGAAGAAGGCATATCAGTGGACCCAGCTAAAGTAGTTGCGGTTCAAGATTGGAAGAAACTTGAAAATGTGATGGATGTCAGGAGTTTCTTGGGATTGGCAGGTTTCTATAGAAGGTTCATTAAATATTTCTCAAAGATTGCTTCTCATCTAACAAAATTGTGGAAGAAAGATGCTAAGTTTATGTGGATGCCCACATGCGATTAAGCATTCAATGATTTAATGGAGAAATTGACAAATGGTCCTGTTTTAACTATTCTAGATGGGAGCAAAGGATTAACAGTTTACATGGATGCTTGTAGGACCGGATTGGAAGCAGTTTTAATGCAGAATGGAAAAGTAATAGCGTATGCGAGTCGATAGTTGAAACCTCATGAGAAGAATTACGCTACGCCCGATTTGGAGCTGTTGGCGGTTGCTTTCGCATTGATAGGTATGGAGGCACTATTTTTTGGTTGCAAAGTTTGAGTTATATACGGATCACAAGTCATTAAAATATCTCTTTACCCAAAAGGATTTGAACTTAAGGCAGCAAAGATGGCTAGAATTTCTCACGTCTTATGACCTAGAGATTCTTTATACCCCAGGGAAAGAAAATGCCATTGTAGATGCGTTGAGTAGGAATGTGGCGACAATTGCAAATTTGGAAGTTAAGCCAGCACTAGTGGAGAGAATTTCTTATTTCCAAGAAGATGAACCTATTCTAGCTCGGCTTACGAAGGATGTTGAAGATGGAACTATCTCTAGTTTTCAGATAGACTCTCGAGGCAGTTTAAAAATGAATGGACGGATTTGTGTGCCGGATGTTAATAGAATTAGACAGGATGTGTTGAGAGAGTACCATCGGTCAAGTTTATCTATCCACCCAGGAGTGACCAAAATGTTTCAGAATATGAAGAAGACCTTTTGGTGGAAGGGGATGAAGAGAGATATCTCGATTTTCATAAGCCGGTGTGCGAATTGTCAACAAGTCAAGAGTGACTAGCAAAAGACTGCTGGGTTACTTCGACCATTAGAGATACCGAAGTGAAAGTCGGAGCAAGTATCCATGGACTTTATCGATGGGTTGTCCAGAACAAGAAGAGGTAATGAAGGCATTTGAGTAATTATTGATCGATTAAAAAAGAGTGCCCACTTTATTCTGGTAAAGTCAACAAGAACTGTAGGTTCTTTGGTAGGGATTTATTTAAGGGAGATCGTTCGACTGCATGGAATTATAGTAAGTATAGTCAGTGATCGAGATACCATCTTCACTAGTCGATTTTAGGGAGCATTGCAAGCCGCTTTAGGAACAAAGTTGAATTTTGAGCATAGCCTATCATTCGTAGACATGCGGACAAACCGAAAGGGTAAACCAGATTTTGGAGGATCTCTTGAGAGCATGTATTTTGGATTTTGAAGGTTCTTGGGAAGATCATCTGCATTTGGTACAGTTCTCTTATAACAATAGTTACCAAGCTAGCATTGGCATGGCTCCCTATGAAGCTTTGTATGGACGGCCATGTAAATCACCATCATGTTAGGTTGAGACTAGAGACCGATTAGTTCTTGGACCAGAGATAATTCGAGAAGCATCAAAGGAAGTGACTGTGATCAAGGAAAGGATGAAAGAAGCCCAGGATCAGTAGAAAAATTATGCCGATCAACGGAGAAGGGACTTAGAGTTTGCGGTCGGGGATTTGGTATTTGTGAAAGTTTCCCCAGTTAAAGGAGTTGTAAGATTCAGAAGAGTAGGAAAGCTAGCACCCAGATTCATTGGACCATTTAGAATCCTTGAGAGAATTGGACCATTGGCCTATAGAGTAGAACTACCTGAAAGATTGTCAGAAGTTCATAATGTCTTTCATGTATCTCATCTGAGAAAGCATGTTCATGACCCATCTTTTATTGTTGAGACATTTGTTGAGGAAGACTTAGAGATAGAACCAAATTTGTGGTAGTCCGACTCCCAGTTCAGATTGTAGATTAGGATGAAAGGAGATTGAGGAACAAGGTGGTGAAGCTTGTGAAGGTTCAGTGGAGTGATGACCCTCGCGATTGTACTTGGGAGACCGAGGATCATATTAGAGAAACTTACCCTGATGTAATGTTAGGTTAGTTGTTAGTTGTTTGAATGCATTATGAATGTTCTATTATGGCATAGTTAGTTTGCATTATTATATGAATTTCGTGGTATAATATATACCTTTTGGATTGTCTTTTTGTGTATTAATTTCGGGGACGAAATTCTCCTAAGGAAGGAGGAGAGTGTAACGACCTGTAAATTAATCGCTTTGTATTTAAATATTTAAAGTATTTTTAAATATTTAAATAATGGATTTTAATAACTAAATAAATATATTTTAAATATTAATTAATGATATTAAAACCATTTTTAATTTTTTTTTACCAAAATAATTAGTTCAAATAAAAATAGAAGACGTGACCGAAAAACGTTTTTCGAAATTTTGACTTTTCGACATAAGAAAGTCGTCGAAAACATTGTGCACATTTTGTATAACTCATATACACATGCGCACAAATGTACATATATCATGTGATAAGCTAATCAATGTGTTAAAGTTAATAATCAAATTTAGTTTAAATATAAAACTTGATTTGACATTAAATGCACAAAATATATTAAATAACCTTAGGAAATTAATTAAGTACCCTAACCATAACCTAAACAAGTACCTAAGACATGATGGAAGGTGGACTTAGGGGGGAGGTGCATGTGCATCTAGAGTGAGGGGGGAGGCATGGAAGCATGCTACATGAAGACATTTTGCTTTTTTATATTAATAAGTTATTTTAATCACCACTTCATTTCCTTCATCTATAAATACCCACCATCTCTACGCATTCTCACTTTACATCTTCACTTCTAGTCTTATATTACTGCCAAATGGATTTCTGGTCTTTTGTTATTATCAGATGGATTTTTGGTCTTCTGTTATTATCAAATGGATTTCTGGTCTTCTATTTCTGATCTTCTCTTACTACCAGATGGATTTTTGGTCTTCTGTTATTACTAGATGGATTTTCGGTCTTCTATTATTATCAGATAATTTTCTAAGCTCCCTACTTAGAATATTATTGCTGCCAGAAGGGTTTCTAGTCTTTTATTTACAATATTGTCAAAGAAAATTTCTGATGCTCCATTCTATGATATTACCAGGTAATCTTATGAGCTTCCGTTCAAAAATTTATTTATTTATCTCTTAAAACAAACTAATAATCTTGATTCATACATATAATATTTGCAATATATAACTTTTTCTTGTTCAATCAAATCGAAAAAGGGATTGATCAAAATGGAAATTGAATTTAAAATTAATAACAAAAGTTATCATTCAATTTATGTTTTACAAGGAAATGGAAAGGATATCTCACATGGAATCGAGAAAGCGGGGAATTTTTTTGGTTTTACACTAAAGTGTAAAAAGCTTCTTTTATGTAGAGGGAATGTTATCCATAAAGTTTCAATGCTGAAGGAGATGCTATAAGTAGCGGCGTCACAAAGAAACCAACGCCGCTAGGATCAATTCCGAAAGCCTACAATGCCACATCTCATCAATAAAAGGCTATATATAATGCCACAGACCATTCGTAGAGTTAGATAATAAATGACGAGTCTTTTATATCATTAAGTAACGTCGTGACTTTTTAGTAAAATCTGGACCGCACCTCATGCAACATAACTACTCAGCCATGCCGCACATCCTACAATATCGTTTCCCATCCACACCGTCACTCCTTCATGCTGCCTTCCTTCAATGTCGTGTCTTATGCGATAACGCTTCCTCTCCATATCAAGCCTCAGGTGATACCACACCGCTTTCGTATTGTATACTATCTATGTTGCATTTCATCAATAAGGAGAAGGAGGATGCCGCACTTAGTTGATGCCGCATAGATTTTATATCGCCCATCATCGAAGCCGTATGGTTTATGAATGCCATACTTCCTAAATGTCGCCTCTATTCAGCATCGTTATTCATCAGTGCTACGACTCAAGCAATGCCACATATCAACAAGGCCGGATTGATGTTGCGCTTAATCAATATAAACTCTAATCAGTATCACCTCTTATCAATATCAAGAATCAGCATTGCTGCTGAGTAATGTCGCTTATCATCAATACTGTCTCACTTCAACGTTGCATTATATCGATACCGCACTTCAGAGATATTACCGTAGACCTTCTACAACATTGATACTGACTATCGTCAATGTCCAAACAAAAGCTGTCAAAATGTATATGATACTGAATGATTCCACCCTATATCAACATTGCTTCCTATTGGTGTCGTCTCCTATTGTTGAAGCATTCTGAAGATCATCAAAAGTAAAACATGGAACCTGAGGCGTTGATGGCATCGAGGACTATGCATATTGAAGGTTGGACGTTGAAAGTGACATTAAGGAGTCGTGTCAAACCCTTCTACCCCTATAAATATGACCCTAGGGGTGAGGAAGAAGAGGGACTCATTTTTTTCTCAACTCTTAAGATTAAACTCTTGTAACCCTAAATTGAATTGGGGACAATTCTAATCTTATTGTAATGATGCTAGATTCTTATGAACAAGGACTTGGGCATACATATTACCCTGATTGTGCACTTTGAACATTGTTGGACATGAATACGCATATAATAAAGCTCTTTAGACCCAAAGCAATTGTGATTCTATTTTACATGGTTTCACATCAGCTTCGGTCTAAACTATTATTTATATGCATATCTCCTATCTTGCCTATTATAGATGGACATTGAACTACGAACATAAGCGATATTAAATTAGTTCATTAACATGCTTAATGGGCTATTTCACATACTTACCTCTTATATTCTTTCTCATTTAGATATATGACATAGGATTTGGAGTACCCTATTCCTAAAGACCCTATAGATTCTCAGATATATTATTCCAAGTGATCATAAGAGATCTCGAACATTTTGTTCCAAGTGACCTTAAGGGATCTTGAATATCATATTCCAAGATGACACATGAGTCGTCAAAAGTGCAACATTTAAAACCCATGGGCATTATAGCTCATCTACTAATGATATCATCTTGTACTTAACCTTGAATGATAGATTTGTTCTTAACTCAATCAATACCGACAGAGCCATCCTCAATCGTGTTATTCTATATACTCAAATCAAGAATTCATTTATCATTCACGGTATCATGGATGTTATACCATTTTTGGTTTAACAAAACCCAATGTCTAAATTCTTTTACAATATGAAACAAAAATGAAACAATGCAAATCTGACAAGATTCAAATGTCTGAACCTATAATCAGGCGTATTGAATCAAACTTAGACATTTGAATATAAGGTCAGATGTCTAAATGCCCTTAGCTGGTTTTGTATAGGTAACCAGATGTCTAGACTAAAATCCAAACGTCTGAACTAAGGTCAGACGACCGAATATACCATTCAAACGGCTGAATAGTTGAAGCAAGCCCAAGTTGAACCTGAACCTGGTGTAGGCCTAGTAGGATGGATTTGGGAAATTTGTTCCTTCTTTATCGACTTATGGAAGTTCACGTAGCTGCATGAAGTATGTAACAAAAGAGATTGGTCTCACACTTGGTGACATACCTAGATTCACACTTTATGGCATGCATAACATGACACTCAAGGAGGCATGTGATCGTATCATAACCATATGCTCTTATAATTAATGTAGTATGCTCAATTGCATGTTTTAGTGTGTTAGGCAGCTGGGAAGAAAGACGGAGACATATGTAATAGTAGGGTTATACGACCAGAAAGGCCGTTGAACCTCGGGGGAGTCATATTGTTAAATGACTTCTTTAGCTTCAGGTTGAATGATATAGAGCGTATGACACTACACAAATGCTTTGGTAGGTCATAAATCATCATGGTCATATAGTTGGTGCATGCTTAAGCGTTGCAATATATGCTAAGTGTGTATGTGCAGTTTAACCGGTTTATCATTGAGAAGGTTAACTCAATGAATGGTTAGGCAATTTATTGTCAAGACCGTATATAGGGATATTCCTAGTTCTCTTATTTTCTAAATGTCCAACCTTAATGTGGAAATTTTCATGGATTAATATTTGATCTAAGCGTATTAGGGATGGTTATCCCATAGCATGTAAACTCTTATACCTGGTACACAAATACAAATGAACATCACAAGGTTGTGTAGATTATAACTACAATTTAATTACTTGCCAACAATCATACGACTAGCAATATGTTTCACTCACTAAACCTTATATGACCCCTCTATTTCTCCCTCTTTATATTTATTACATGAGGATAGGCTAATAGGTGAAGTGGCTAAGATATGGTGTGTGGAGGAGGTGGCTTGGCGCTCCAAAGATATATTTATTTTTAGTTACTCCCTTATATACCTTATATTATGTTATATATTTTAACCAATCTCTTATTGTTTTGTCATTTGGGAACATTATTTTTTAGTTATTGTATGGATCGCGTTTATGTTGAGACTACTATCTGATTGTGTTATTTTCAGTACTTATATTTTATTTCCTTCTGCTATGAGATCTGAAGGTGTAAACTGCTTTAAAATTATATTTGCCTCTATATCATGTAAACCATAAAAACCTAATGATTTCTACTTCTTGATACGACATGACAAATGCTATTTTTAGGCTTTTGATCAATGTGCTCGGAGGTGCGAGTTATTACAGCTCGTATCAGAGCTTAGGTTCAGGATTCCTTAGGGATTAGGCGCATATTAAGAGAACGTGCTTGTATATTTTTAAAATTATTATATGTATATATACTTATCACACAAGAGCCTATTAAATTCCAATAATGCTTACTACTATTTGGGAAAAGTTGCTAAGAATTCATAATCATAGATAAGTGAGATGAACAATTAAACTGGAAGTGGTTCTACTGAAATAACTAAGGTTCCAGGCATGAACTTCTCGATATGGTTCTGCTTGTATCTGCAAGCTGGTGACCAGACTGAACTTAACCCCAATGAAGGATCCAAAGTACAAACATAAGGTTCATACCCAGCTCCTATGCCTACTTTGGACTTTCCCAAGCTATGTCGGGATTTACAGAGTCTAGGTGAAAAGAATTATTTTAGGACTGAATCATTTATAGAGATGCAGGCATGGCTGAGGAATTATGATCAGATATTTGCTACGATGGGGGTGGAGGATGCAATAAAGAGATAGTTGGCTTTGTGGCACTTATAAGGAGATGCCTTGAACTAGTGGGAGATTATTGTTGCTGAAACATATGAGGTTGTGATTGCTTAGAATGATTTTAAAAGGTGCTTTGATACTAAGTTTATATTGAAGGCTGAATAGGGAGTGGAGCAAGAGAAGTCTTCCATTTGAAGAAAGGCGGCCATGGTGTTAAGGAATACGTTAATGACTTCAATCAATTTGAAAAGTATGGCCTAGATCTTACCAACGCACCAGTGAAAAAGGCGACAAAGTTTGCTAAAGGGTAAATTCCATTCTTAAGGGATACTCTATGAGCCATGAACCCACTGGAATTAATTTTGAGAGCTTAGTTAATATGGCATTGCCAAATTCAATTGGGAAGGAAGAACCTAAGAAGGAAGAAGGGAAGCTAGTTCAGTAGGATTACCGCAAAGGCGGAATGAGAGCTTAAGGCAGAATATAGAAACCAAGGTTTAAATGTAAGAAGTACCATGGATAGGTACATCTGACAAAGGATTGCAAGATGATATTACTAAGGTCAAATGCTATAACTATAACTAGTTTGGGCACGTGAGGAAGGAGTGTTCGTCTACATATAAGGCTTCTACCCGAGTAGTTCCAGCTTATGCACTTGATGTTGTTCCTAGCTCGAGCGCTGTCTTGGCTATGGAAAAAGGAAAGAAGATCGTCATAAAAGGTGTGTTGACACTTTCTGATTTATCTATTTGCACTTTATTTTCTACTAGAGCATCACACTCATTTATTTCAAGTATGCTAGTAGATGAATTGTGCATAGAAACTACTATAGTTACATACAATGTTATAGTATTGAACCTTGTTAGGGGATCCATTCATTTATCCATGATTTGAAAGGGTTTGAAATTGTATACTTTGGGTGTCGAATTCGATTGCAGCACTTTTGTATTGGGTTTTCTATGTTTGATTTAATTCTGGGGATGTACTGTAACGACCCGTAAATTTTTATTAATTTTATTAACGTAATTAACTGAATTTTTGTAAAATTTTAAATAATAAAATTTTGAATTGAAGATTTGATATTTGGAATGCGTCTAATTAAACATAGCAACTGGTAAATTTTCATCTGATAATATTGAAGTTTATTTTCTGGTGCAATTCTATTTCAATTTAGATCAGTTAAATTTGATGATAATGTAATGTTCTCCAAACCTGAATATTTTTCTATAGAAAATTTGTAAATCATCTTCTGAATGAGACGTCATATTTCGTTTCGTCAAATTTGGACTGCTTTTGCTCCGTTTATCTTATTTTCGACAAATTAGCAGCATTTTCGGTACCGATTATCGACTTTTGACAGGATGATCGTACCACTGATATCTATATACCGTTTTGATCGTCTTGTCGTGCTGATCTCTATGGTATATTCAATTCTGTGTTTTGAAATCCGGTACGCAGCGGAATCCGTGTAAATGGTAACCGTATCGGTAACTAGTTTATGTCTTTTAGTTTCTTACACCATTTGGTATTCCACCGTTTAAAACAAAAGCCATTGGCTTTTAAAATTCCCAGGTATCAACGTGACTTTTGCTATTCACATTAAAACTCATTGGTACTATTGATTTTTTTTCGGTTCCTTTATATAAAAAAAACAAATGTCTATTCTATTTTCGTTCTTTTCCCATTTCCCTTGAAGCTTACTTCCCACAACAACTCTTTCTTCCCTCCTTCCCTTGGCCTCGAACCAGACATGCAACAAACAACAGCCAATACGCCTCCCATCCAACAAACAATCATCACCAGCCGATCTCCTTTGCACGTCCCTTCATTTTCATGACCGAATGCATGCTCTCTCCCCTTCTATCTCGTGAGCAACCTCCTCCAATAGCTTTGTCTTTCTTCCTCTCCTCAGGTATATATATTGTCGAAAATATATTTTAGACTGTTTCAATAAGTTAAATGTATATTTAATATACCCAAGCTATTGATTGTATTGTAAAAATATTAGTTTATATATATATTGAAGTATATTATATTATGAATGTATCGTATATATAACATTTTGAGGGAATGTTATACATGTTATATTGTTGGCATATAATACAGCTCTGTGTGTGTGTGTGTGTGTGTGTATATATATATATTGATTTATAGTAGTTTATGTAGGTAGTACCATGGATTTGTATAATTTTATGTATGTTAATTTTCAGTTTATATATATATATATATTTATTTACTTAAGTCTATACCTATGTTTATATATATTGGTATGATATATATATATATGTGTGTGTGTGTGTGTGTGTGTGTCTTTGTATTATGTCAATTTATATATTTACTGCATATATTGGTTATACAGTTATATGTAAGTCTATTTCTTTCGGTTGCTATTTATATATATTTGTGTATATATAAAAGTATACATAGTTTTGGCCAGTTGTAATCTACGTATATATGCAACTTGTTATAAAAGCATATATATATATATATATATATATATTCTTTAGCCTGCACATGTATTTGTTTATATAAATATACTATTTTGGATTTAAGTTGCTTTTATAAATACTAAGCTTATGATAAGTATTGTTTAAATATAACATATAGTGTTTATAGGTATATTAGTTTAACTTTTGGTTTGTTGGTTGATTATATAAGTTACATAAATATATATGTTAAACTGCTAAGTTTTGGGAAGGGGAATATATGGTTTAATGTGACAGCCTATATATGTTTAAAGTATGTAAAATTTATATTAGTTTTGTATAGAATCTGCTTGTTTTATGAATATAAAGGTTACTGTATGTATGTATGAGGGTGGGTTTTCTAATGTAAAGTGTTTATAATAGAGAAGTTACATTTTCTTATAAATATATATTCATGAGCTTACGTTTGTTATTCTTCTTCACACAGTTTTGGGATTTAACAGTATTTATATTTGAAATATGTTCTGATTTCTGTAAAACTTTACAGCAAGGTATATATGAAATTGCATGTGTTTATATGTATAAAAAGGTAAGTATATTTCACGTCAGTTTGTATATATATATCCATTTACATTAGTTATATATATTAGTATATATATATATATACTTATATATTTTGTTGATTCCAAGTGTTATACTGTTATATATTTATAGTGGTATACAGTTTTGATTTTTGTTAATATATATACACACACACTATGATCCATACTGTTATATATAAATGTTAAGGTTTTGGAAATAAATTCAATATAAATATATAATCTGTTGCATATAGTCTAGGGTCTGTATATATATTATATGGATGAATTTATGCATTTGTATATATATATATATTGGGTAAGTCTGTATATAAAGTGTTATGTGTGTAAAGTCAGACAAGTTTAAATATAATCTTTTATTTTGGATATAAATTATATGAGTGCTATATAACAAGTTATCTTAAGTTATATACGTTATTGTTTATGTTGTATTTATATATCAAAGTTACTATATTTTGTATAAGTGCTATTTGATATGTTGTAATGAACATACATTATATATGTAAGTATTTTATATTTTAATAAGTATATATAGGGCTGTCAATTTCCTACACGACCCGAAACCCGCACGGAAATTAGCAGGTTAACCCGACCCGTTAATTTGGCGGGTCATTTTTGGGTCAACCCGAATTTGACCCGTTTATAAACGGGTGGGTTTCGGGTTGACCCGCTAACCCGAAATTTGTTAGTCCTTGAGATGATGGTTTTGATGACAAGTGACAACAACCTTAGAATAGATTATAAAATATAAATACTAACATTACAAGTTTAGATATATATGTATTTGCAGGATCTAACCATGTAGGTATCAAGAATGAAGACTGTACAGTATAGAGATTCAAGATACAGAGATAGAAGACTCATGAGTATCAAGATTATCAAGAGTTCAAGGTTAAGTCTGTTTTATTAGGAATATTTGTTAAAACTCGTAGAAAAGCACTGGCATCTTAATATCCAATTTATTCGTGGAATGGAATCCACTTCGAGCCTGTTAAAGGGATGGAACCCTAAGTAGGATGGAACCTACGAAAATCTAGTGGGACATTGTTTTGTATCCACTAATTTTAATTCAAATGATTTTACAAAATTATCTTGTTTTCAAAATGATTTCAAATCTTTCCTTTGCTGCTTTTACTTTATATTTGCATCTGTGTTTGATTCTGTGTTCATATCTGTGTCTAATTAGTGTATACATTGTTAATAAAGTTAGATAAACTCAAAAAGATTAACAAATTTCTTAAAACACTATTCACCCCCCTCTAGTGTTAATTCTAGCCTTAAGATCCTTAATCCGCATTTCTCACATTTGGTATCAGAGCTTTGTTTTCAAAAGTTTCATTATCTGAATTTTGAAAAATTTCAAAATGGCTACTAACACTAGTACTGCTATTACCACCAACACTAGTTCATTTGTAGAAGGTCGGTCTACTGCTAGACCACCACTTTTTAATGGCAGTAACTATGCATATTGGGCATGTAGGATGAGAATATATTTACAATCTGTAGGATTAGATACTTGGAATATCACACAAACTGAATATTCTGAACCCACAACTAATTTTGCACAGTGGACCACTGAGCAAAAGACTGTTGCACAAAATAACTCTAAGGCAATGAATATTCTGTTTTGTTCACTTGAAAGAAATGAATTTAATAGAGTGTCAGTTTGTAAGTCTGCATATGAAATCTGGAAAACTTTGCAAGTAACTCACGAAGGAACAAGCAAAGTTAAACAGACCAAAATTTCCATGCTCACAAATCAGTTTCAGTTATTTAAAATGAATACTAATGAGTCTATTTCCGATATGTATAGTCGATTTCAAGATATTATGCATTCTTTAATATCTTTGGGAAAGGAATTTTCGGAAGAAGATCAAGTCAGAAATTTTTTAAATTCTCTCACTCCAGAATGGGATCAAAAGACACTTGCAATTGAAGAGGCAAATGACATCAGTACTTTAAAGATAGAAGAATTGATTGGAAATCTAATGTCGTTTGAAGTTCAAATGATCGGGAGAAGAGAAAGCAAAGCATCTGAAAAGAAATCAATGGCATTCAATGCATTGACCGATGGATCAGACTCAAACAGTGACGATGATGAAGAGATAGCATTTATGACCAGAAATTTTAGGAAATTTCTGAAGTATAGAAAATTGAATAGTTCCAAGAGAAACAACTTTAAGGATTCCGGTAATCAGACTACAATACCAAACTTTATCAAATGCTTCAATTGTGACGAACCCGGTCATATCAAAAAGAACTGTCTGTATCCAGAAAGGCAGAATCCTCCTATGAACAATGAACCAGCAAAGAAACGGAAGCATGCATTTACTGCTACTCTAGATGACTCAGACTCGTCCTCAAGTGATGATGATCAGAAGACGGATAACTCGAATTTGTGTTTCACTGCAGTTCACGACTCCGACGAGTTCAAAGAAACGGACTAAGAAAAAGGTACACGTTTACAATATAATTGGTTGAAATTGCTTGCATAGAATTAGTTGCTTGATTGTTTGATTGATTGATTTTAAATTGATATGTTGTTTGAATTTTTAAATTTATTTTCTATTTTTACTATTATTTTATTATTATTATTTTTATTATTTTTGACACATTCTGAAATATATTATAAGTGAAATAATATTTCAGAAATATAGACATTAATAATAATATTTTTATATATGTATATTAGATATCTTAGGAAAATCATATCATGAAAATTCACAGGCACATGTCGACATGGCCCCTACCACGATGTCGACATGCCTACTTGAATTTGAATTTCAAATTTTGAATTCAAATGTTTGAATTTCCCTCCACCTTTTAACTTCATTTATTTCTCTGAAAAGATACCTTTTGACCAGAGAATATGTCCTTTGAAAGTCTATTTATTCACTATCTTTTATCATATCTTTTCACTTTCATTTTCAAATTCAAACTCTCTCTTCATATCTTCAAGCACTCTACTCTTTACTCTAATGGCTTCTTCAAGTAACCCCTCAACCATGAGAATTTCCAAAAAAATCAAAGAGCAATTATTCAATGATCCAGAGGCAATTAAAGCATACATCAATTATGCTAATTATGCCAAAGTCCATCCTGGAAAATTTGCTATTTTTCAAGATTTTTCTTCTTATGAAATTGATTCTCTTTTTGCAAACAATGGTGTTTTAAGTCTTATTGACTCTTCTCAAAACGATTTTGTTTGCTATCCTAATCTTGTCAAAATCTTTTATGCTAATCTAAACCGCGCTTTTTATAATGGAAATGAGAATGAGATTTGGAGTAGTGTCAAAGGGACTCAAATTGTTTTGAATTGTGATCTCTTGGGTACCATTCTTAATTGCAAAAGCACGGGAATGGATCTTTCTAGTTTTAAAATCGATGAACATGATCGTGAGACATTTCATCATATTTTTGAAGGAGATGAAAATTTTGAATTTAAAAACCGAAACTTTCGTCCTAAAGCAAGGATTGTCAATCTTCTTTTACAACATACTTTGACCCCAAGATCGGGTAATTTTAACAATCCTACTTCAAAAGTGTGCAAAGCACTTTTTGGTATTTTCGGAAATTATGACATCAATTGGGCGCAAGTTATTTTGAATGAACTTTGTCCTAAAAATTTTGAAATGGGAGAAAACACTTTATATCATGGAATTTACCTTACTCGGATTTTTAACTATTTTGGAGTGGATTTCAAAGGTGAAGAATTTGTCTCTAGAAAAGTTTTTAATATCTCAAACATTTCTCTCATGAAAATCCCATATGTTTTTCAACCTTATGAGACTCTTACCGAAAAGGAAGAGCGTTTGGCTCATGAAGAAATGGAAGAGGAAGAAGAAGAAGAAGAAGAAAGGGATGAAATGGAAATAGAAGAAGAAGAAGGTGAAACATCCTTAGAAAGTATTGAATACCCTTCCAATCCATCCAACAAAACCCTTCTCAAAAATCAAAAGATAATTGTGGAGAATCAACGGATTTTAAAACGATCCGTTAGTAAGAAGTTGGATAACATGTCTTCGAAGATGAACAAGTTCTTTTCAAAAGTCATCAAGAAACTTGGACTATCTTCATCATCTTCATCTTCTAACTAGTTTTATCTTTTAGTATCTTATTGTATTTATCTTAGTTTGTTTCGAATGTTTGTGTAGTTCCTTATGTTTAATCATTGTATTATCCAATTATGCAATGAAATTGAATTTCCTTCCTGTCATCTAGCTTATTTTATATCTAGAATAAATGTTAGTATATTATAAAAATATATATATACATCATTATTCACAAAATAAAATTATCATCAATTTTCACTGAAGTATGTCGACATACCCCCCTTGACCATGTCGACATGTATTGGTCAGAAGTGACTATTGATTTTGAATTTGAAATTTGAATAACTACCAAATGTCTATTCATTTCAAACGAATTTCTACACCTATATATACCTTTGTCTTCCAGAAATCTTCACTGAAATTTATTTCTCATTATCTATATCCTTCATTTCTTTCTCTAATTCAATTATGGCCAATCCTATTCATAATCTATCTGAAAATCTTGAAGAAACACTCAATTCATTCAAGAATATTCTCTCTATCATCCTCCGTAATCAGCGTCACTTAGAATTAAGTCAAATGCAGATGATCAAGGAACAAGAGAGACACTTCGATGCAATTCGATGGATGATCTCCTCCCTGCACAAGGATGATAACGAAGCACATCCTCCCATTTCTCTATCTGTTGATAATGAAAATTGGGATGCCATCAAACAAGACCCTATCTTTGGAGAAGAAGGATGGGTTGATGTTCCTCATAACGTTTAATTTCTTTCTTTGATTGATTTGTTTGAATTAATTTGTTTGATTTGATTTGGTTTGGATTGATACTTTGTGTGGATTGATTTCATTTGGTTTGAAGTTTGCTGTGTGAAACATGTATATATATACAATAAAATGAATATAGTCTTTAGTTAAGTTATTATGCTCATAAGTATCATTATTTCTTAATCTATATATTATATATTCCGTTGTATAGTTTATCATGTGGAATATGCATGTATATGCTTTTTGTTTGATGATAATAAACATATATACATTCATTTAAATGTATTTGATATTGTACTATTTTATTTTTCACAGATAAAATAAATATTTGCTAAATAAAATAAATAACACAGAATTAGAATTCAAACGAATATTTATTACAATTTTGATAGTACAATTTCAAGCTCTCACTATAACTATATAATTTCAGTCACAATACAATTACATCACAATTTCATAGTTACATCAGTTCCTCACTACATATCACTCACACTCGTATTTATCTTCAACATCATTCCAATGTGAATCCAGCATTTGAGCAATCTGCAAAAATATTCACTAACGCAGTAAAATTGAAAAGAAATATTTTTGCAATTCAATTTGAAAGAAACGATGATTTTGAAAACATTGTTTGCTTCAGTTATTTGGGTTGTTCGTCATCATTTTTGACTGTGCAATATCTGTGCATATCAGTATTTTATCAGGGACAGGTTGTACATAAGTGGCTGCAGTACACACGTGTACATTTATACGCGTGTGCACTGCCTCGCCAACTCGTGTGCACCAAAGCATACAAGCACAGATAACTACTGCAACAATACAAACCAACTCAAAGAAATGCCACCAACCATCAAGTCAACACAGCATGAATCAAAAGAGAACCAGATCAGGTGAAGTTCACAGTGAAGCACACATGAGTACAACCCAGATGTGCAAATCAAACCGTAACAGTACTAGACCAAAGTGATACATGAACCCAAAATGTACAAATACAAACCTGATGACCAGACAGTGTATCATGCAGACCAGAGAACATCAATGGCAAAGTTAAGTACAAGTTAAAGCGAAAATCATCACAACAAGAAGTCGAAGTCAACAGAGAAATTCATGGAACCATAATAAATTCAAAGCCGAGAATTTCAAACCAAGTCAACCATCAAAGCCGTGGTAATCAAGGTGTCAAACAAGTTCAACATCAATGCCGTAGAAATCAAGTAACCAGGGTATATTCGCATGAGAACCAGTCAAGAAAAAATCGCAATCATCCAACATTGATCAAACGGCCAAAGACGAATTCAACATAGAATAGACGAACGAAAATTATGGAGTTCGACTCCTATAAAACCCTAATCATCATCGGCATATGAATGTGTGAGTTCGAATACAAAAATCGAAGAGGAACAAAGCTAAAATCTTACCAAAAGCAAAATCAAACTCACCGAAGCGCGAAGCCATAGCCAAGTACAAATCTAATTTGCGCAAAGCCGAAGCTATAGCAAATTCTCACAGAAGCAAAAGCAAGGTCGAAGCCCTAATTCCATAAGCAACAAACGAACTCATCGAAGCAACCAAAGTAAGCAACAAGGATTCGATCGAACAAGACGACTTGCAATTAATCACTGATTCGATCAACTTAAAGTCGGAGCTTCAAAATAGCCCTAGACCTCAGAGCTAAGAGAAAGCCACCAATTTCAAGAGAAAAGAGTATCGAACACAAGTCCTAATTTTCAGATCAAAGAACGAAGCGGAAGCTTAAATTGGCAACAGAGAATCGAGGAGCAATAGCTCGTATTCGCCAGAGAATCAAGAATCGCCGAAAGCTCTATTTTGGAGTCACCATTATTTTATCTCAGAACGAATTGGGCCGAAGATCATAATCAGGGAGTCGAAGAAATAAAACAGCGGGCCGATAATTGTTTAAAGGGACCGGCCTATTTTCATTAAGGGTTTTTAATTTAGATTTAATTTGAGTTTGTAGGGTTTTAGTTTAGTTTTTAAAGTTGGGCCAGTTTTTATTGATCTAGTTTTTAGGCCAAATTTATTATGAGGGCAAAAGTGTTTTAAACTGTCAATCTATATTTTGCCCTGGGGTTAAACTGTGTTTTGTATTTTCAGTTTGTTTTTTCAAAGTCCAGTCAGAGTGAATCACCACCTAGGGTTTAGGTGTTGTCAGATTGTCTAGTTAGAATTAGTTCAGTGAGCAGGGGGGCTGCGAGTTTGCAAAGCTCTATAGGCGGGAGAAGAGTTTGCGAGTTTACGAAGCTCTATAGGCGGAGCAGGGTGTGCGAGTCTGTAGGAGTGTTTGTGAGCGGAAGCGAGTGTCTGCGAGTCTGTCAGAGTGTTTGTAAGCGGGAGACTGTTTAATTCTAATAGAAATCTGGGAATGCAGCAGTAGGCAGGGGTTGCCGAAGCTGGGTAAATTTGTGTGTGATTTACTTTACTGCATATTTATTTATCTAGTGATTGATTCTGTTTAATTTGAGAAAATTTGCGATAACCCTATTCACCCCCCCTCTAGGGTTAATCTTGATCCTACATATCAATGTAGGTACTAAAGTCCAAGAGTAAGGGGAGTAAATTTTTTTGATGACAAAGGGGGAGAAGTATAAAATAGGGTAGTTAGGCATAGATTAAGGGGGAGTTATTAGTTTCAGGGGGAGTTATTAGGATAGAAGGAATATTTTATAAACACAGGTTGTCATCATCAAAAAGGGGGAGATTGTTAGTCCTTGAGATGTTGGTTTTGATGACAACAACCTTAGAATAGATTATAAAATATAAATACTAACATTACAAGTTTAGATATATATGTATTTGCAGGATCTAACCATGCAAGTATCAAGAATGAAGACTTTACAGTATAGAGATTCAAGATACATCTGTTTTATTAGGAATATTTGTTAAAACTCGTAGAAAAGCACCGGCATCTTAATATCCAATTTATTCATGGAATGGAATCCACTTCGAGCCTGTTAAAGGGATGGAACCCTAAGTAGGATGGAACCTACGAAAATCTAGTGGGACATTGTTTTGTATCCACTAATTTTAATTCAAATGATTTTACAAAATTATCTTGTTTTCAAAATGATTTGAAATTTTTCCTTTACTGCTTTTACTTTATATTTGCATCTGTGTTTGATTCTGTGTTCATATCTGTGTCCAATTAGTGTATACATTGTTAATAAAGTTAGATAAACTCAAAAAGATTAACAAATTTCTTAAAACACTATTCACCCCCCCTCTAGTGTTAATTCTAGCCTTAAGATCCTTAATCCGCATTTCTCACAAAATTGACCCGTTAACAACCCATTTATACTTATATAGGTTGACCCGACCCGTTTACGACCCGACCCGACCCGTTTATTACCCGTTTGTACCTTATATGGGTTATACGGGTTGACCCGACCTGTTTACGACCCGTTCCAACCCGTTTACAACCCAATTATACCTTATACGGGTTGACCCGACCCGTTTACGACCTGTTTACACCTTATACGGGTTGACCTGACCCATTTACGACCCGACCCATTTATAATCGGGTTACACGGGTCGGGTCGGGTTCGGGTTGAGCTTTTTCTGACCCGTTTAATAAACGGGTTGACCCAACCCATTTAAAATCAACCCGAACCCGACTTGACCCGACCCAAACCCGACCCGACCCGACCCATTGACAGCCATATATATATATATGAATTTCAAAATATATTGTATATATATGTTTGATTTATATATGGGTCTTAATTTAAAACTATGATCTTTGAAAACCATATATATATTTAATTTAATATATGTTTAAGTTTCGAATATGATTTCTTTTATATAAATTGTTATATATAGTGGTATATATGAATTCACTTATACCATTCATTGTTATCGATCCTGTTCTGATTTGATTTCTTCAATTCCTATTTATCAGCTTTGCTCGTCAAATTCGCGTTCAATCTAACTTTGCTTTGGATTTGTAACTCATCTCATTCTCATTCATCTCTAGCCTCGAAAGGTGAGCAATCACTCACGATTAATGTTCTTTTATTTATTAAATTTGATTTCAATTGAAACGACAATTGAAATATGCTACTGTTAGTTATTTACATTTATATATATATGCTATTATCTGTATATATTCACCTGTGACATCTGACACCATTATCTGTTATTTATATTGATGATATAGGCCTGTTATATTATTATCACATCTGTTATCACTCTGCAAGTTCCCTGTTAGTATAGAATTCACTATGGGTTGAAATGATATATACCCTAACGATTTTGTAGAATAGGAGAAAATCGTTATGGGTTGAAATGATAAACCCAAGCGATTTTCATTTGAATTGAATTTGGGATTGCGGGTTGAAATGATATATACCCGTATATATATTTAAATTGCGGATTGAAATGATAAATATCCGTACCACTTGACCATAGGATAGAAATTTTTATATAGACACCGTGGTCTATGTATAAATATTTGAAAAGATTTCTATGGTTTTGGAAAGAAGTATATGGTTTTAGTAAATATTGATAAATTAGTTATAATATAAAATAGGTTTAATAATAAATTTGATTTAATGAATATATAATATGTATAAGTATTTATTTAAATTTATATTCTAACTAGATTTTATAATAATTTGAATAAGTTAAGGTTGGGAAGATAAATTTGAATTTATTTGAAATTGTATCTAATTAAGAATGTGATTAAATTGATTTGAAACTTATTGAATTTGAGATTTTAAAGGATATGATTTATAACTTGATTTTGGTTTAAGGTGATTTAAATGAATATATCAAGTTTAAATAAACTGAAGGAATATTTAGTTAATTGAAATGTGAAGTTTTATTTAAATGATATTGGATTTATTAAGTAAATATTTCAAAACTAAATAATAGTAAATTGAATTAAGATATATATGAAATTATCAAATTTAGTTTTGAAAATGTGGAATATTTAAAGCTTTGAAATATATTGAAATTTAAATGTTTTATTTTGTGGTCCAAATCCATATTTGAAATCGATATAATTTGAAACGGTTTATTTAAAAACTGAGTTGAATTGTACTTGATAAATTGAGATTTGATTAAATTTGAATTTTGGAATTTGAGTTAATTTGGAATTGATTTGTGAAATTTGAGGAAGTTATTTTATTATATAAAGTATTTTTAAACTATATTTAAAACTATTTATATATTTTACTTTATAAATTATTTTCATATAAACTATTTTACTTTATAAACTATTTTAATATAAACAATTTTAATATAAACAATTTTAATTAACTAACTATTTTATATAAACTACTTTACTTTATAAACTATTTTATTATATATAATATTATTAATATCTAAACTGTTCAAGTAGGAAGTTATGATTTCAAAGTTATGAATTTCAAGGCATTATATTACTAAGTGTTATGATTTCCAAAGTGTTATAATTTCTAAGCTTTATAATTTCGAAAATGTTATAATGACTCTGAGGGGCTATGATTTTTGGAATGAATATTATTTTAAGTGAGAAATGATATCGTATTGATATGGTTTTGAAATGGATATGATATTTTGGTTTTGAAGTATAAATTAATTTGAAATGACCACGGTGTTATAATGACGTTTGGTTGTTATTAGCGTATATTACTGCATAGTAGATAGTTCCACGGATCCTTAGAGGATGGGTATCCCAAACATCCTTTAAGTTACTTGTCTTTCTATTGATATTTCACTTGAGTTGGATTTATTGGTATAAGAATGTTAATCCTGACTCGAGTGTTTTGTGTTTGCTTTACGCTCGGGTCAGACTGAGTGGCATAGTGTTCGAGACTCACCTTTGGAGTTGGAGCTTCGCTTGGAGATCCAGCTATATCTATTTAGCTTCTTGTTATTCAGTTGACTCCAGTGATGTATTCAGATTTTGTTATTCGACTATTATACCGAGACTTCTATGTATTCGAGACTTCTGTTGTATTTTGTTTAACTCTGTTATATATATAGTAGCTTTATGAACTACTATTCTTTTATTTCCGCTGCTTATTGTTTATTACTCTGTGTCTGTGATTATTTATTTACTGTATATGTTGAGTTTTGCCAAATATAAATTAACAATCTGATATTTTGAGCAATTCAAGTCCAACATGTGCGGATGCGAATGGTTGAAAATACCAGGATGTTACATGTGGTATCAGAGCTCTGGTTTTAGGCAAAACTTGGCATATAGAGTAAATTTACTTACAGAATCACTTTCGTTCGAGCTTAAATCTCTTCCTCTTTGACAAAGGATTGCAAGATGATATTACTATGGTCAAATGCTATAAGTTTGGGCATGTGAGGAAGGAGTGTTCGTCTACATATAAGGCTTCTACCCGAGTAGTTCCAGCTTATGCACTTGATGTTGTTCCTAGCTCGAGCGCAGTCTTGGCTAAGGAAAAAGGAAAGAAGATCATCATAAAAGGTGTGTTGACACTTTCTGATTTATCTATTTGCACTTTATTTTCTACTGGAGCATCACACTCATTTATTTCAAGTATGCTAGTAAATGAATTGTGCATAGAAACTACTATAGTTACAGACACCGATATAGTATTGAACCTTGTTAGGGGATCCATTCATTTATCCATGATTGTAAGTGTTTGAAATTGTATACTTTGGGTGTCGAATTCGATTGCAGCACTTTTGTATTGGGTTTTCTATGTTTCATTTAATTCTGGGGATGTACTGTATGACTATGTATGGGGCTGTACTGGATTGTGATAGGAAAGTGGTTCGTTTGGGTGCTTGTTGTGGAAGTAGACTTGAGGTTTACGATGTTCTCAAAAGTTTGGTTATGTTGAGTTATCTGTATTCCCTAGATCTATCGCATGAGGACTTAGCTTTTGTACTGATAGTTCGTGACTTCCAAGATGTCTTTGCCTAAATTTATGATTATCTTCCTCTTTAGGAGATTGAATTTCGAATTTATCTAAAAGTAAATGCTAACACGTTGCCCTAACCTTTAGGCATATGGCCCCTAAAAAAAGCGCAAGCTATGAGAATGGTTTTTTTGGAGAAACGCCTTATTTCAGAATGGGATCACTTGTTCTCTTTGCTACTAAAGCAGATTGCTCTTGGTGGCTTTCCGTTGATTATTATGAGCTG
The DNA here is from genome assembly GCA_030737815.1 of Allium fistulosum. Lineage (NCBI taxonomy): Eukaryota > Viridiplantae > Streptophyta > Magnoliopsida > Asparagales > Amaryllidaceae > Allium > Allium fistulosum. The sequence continues at coordinate 978,922,542 of CM060902.1, forward strand.
AATAAGCAAACAAAGAAGAATCGTTATCCATTTCCACGAGTAGATGATCTCTTTGATCAATTAATTGGGGCAAGGGTATTCTCTTAGATTGACTTTGAAAGTGCACAGGATCTCTAATTTGGCTAATTTATGTATATGAGTGTATATGTGTTTGCCGACATAAAATTCTATCGATAGAATACCGTCGGTAATATATCATAATAAAACCGCAAGCACACGGCGTACAATCGTAATACGTATGCGAGTACGGATCAATCCATGAAGAAAGCAAAAATCCTAAAATTACTCAATCAAATTAGCCCAATGTTTTGAAATTGCTTTAAGCTAAGAAAATTATGGAAAACAAACTAGAGAAAAAGTGAATAAAACTATGAGATTAAAAGGCAATTTAGAGGCAACTCCACTCTCATGTTCAAAGAAATCAACACACAATAAATTTATAATCTCTTTTTTTAATCATTTGTGGAATTAGTGGATGTATTTATTATATGTTTGGCCTAATTGTGTTATTAACTAACACACTTAAACCATCAAACTCTAACACGCCCTCTAACCCACTTTATCAACTCTCATGAAATTAACATGAAATTAAAAATAAAATCTATTTTAAGCATGCTCTATTTACTATGAATTAGTAACATAAAGCATCAAATTTGATTGTAGTTTCACTTTCATTACCAAAATCATATTTAGATGAAGGAGAAACTTGTGGGTATGTTTGATTAAGTATAGCCTATTTGATATGAATAATATAGGCTATCAAATTCAATATTAAACAACAAAATTTCATAAACATCAAAATTTCCATTAAGCACAAAAGAGAGATCATAAAAAAAATCCTGATGTTAATTTTATATGATTCATGTGAACTTCATTACCCCTAAATTTAAGGGGTTTAGCTTCTCATATTTGAATACATGTTAATATAAAGTGATTTCAACATAAAACATAAAGGAAAATAAGAGCTAATTAAAACAAAAAAGAACTAACAACTTGCATAAAATTAATTTAAACTAATTACATGAATTAAAAGAGAGCATAAGATAACATAAAGTAAAAGAGCATAAAAGAAAGTTGCATTAAAGAAAGAACAAGACTAAGAAGCCATTAAAGAGACATTTTATTTAACATTGATTTTGTGCTACAACTTGCATTTGCATAAAAAAGAAGATCATTACATGAAACATAAAGGGGTATTTATACATGCCTAAAACCATAATTCCATTTTTAGGGAACTACCAAAAATGTCCTAGAGATTGTATAGCGTCCAAGTCATCATTAGCACTTAACTAATCCTCCACTAACATGTTCTTTTGTTTTTAATTGTGGTCCATTAGTTAGTTGGTAGGTGGGCTCCTCCATTTGCATGAATTCTTTTATTCCTTCTTTCTTTGGCTTTGAACACTTGTGCATGCATACATCAATGAAGCCACTTCCAATATGCACTCAAATTCCTAAAAAACAACATTAGAATGTGCAAGTAATTTTTTTCAAAAATTAATACATACATAAATTGACCATTTTGCCCATATATAGATGAGTGAATGATGACTTGAAAATATTTTTGTATTTTAGTTTAGAACATGTAAAATCACTCTAATATGCCTTTTATTTTAACAAAAGAAGATTAAATATGAGAGTATAAATATACACTTTTACATGCACATCAATACCCTCACACTTATCATTTTATTCGTCCTCGAATAAACTAAAACTAGGATAAATCCATTTTCGTAGGAAACACGATTGCATTCAGCATATGCAACAGGCTGTTAAACCTCTAGGTGTCTCTAGTAGGAAGAGTGTTGTCTCGTGAGGGTTTTCAGCGGGTACTACCCATAAAATCCAAAAGTAATATGCAAATTCTAATGCGACTACATGATGCAAGTTTTCGAAAATATTTACAAATGAAGAATTTACTTTTAAATTGACACGAGTAAGTTAGATATAATTTTTGGTTATTATCAAGAAATTTTTGGACTATAGTTTGGCTAATTGTTTTGGTTGATAACATAGTTTAACTATAAAATGAATCCTTTAGTCGATTATCATAGTTCTACAAAGTGGCATTTTTATTTTTTTTGAATAACAAGTCAAATCAATTAAGTGAAGATAGTGCTTGGGTTTCAATTGCTTTCTCTCTCTATTTTGAAAAATATTAACATTATTATTATTTACACACCTAACTCAGATATACCGAGACCAGATATACCGATCATGCACTGTTTTTGGGTTTACGTGAGAAGAGTACAGAGCGTGGCGAGTGTACACACTTGCGTATGAATACATGACTCAAGGTGTTTATTATTATTATTTTAATTTTATTTACGTACACCTAACTCATATATACAGAGGCCAGATATACCGACCATGCATTACCTTTCGGGCTTACGTGAGAAGGGTGCAGAGCGTGGTGAGTGTACACACTTATGTGTGAACACACGACTCTAGGTGTTTCTTATTATTATGATTTTTTTTTGAAAAGTGAGAGTTATGCAAAATCATCTTAGCACCACTTAACTTAGAAGATCAAAAATGTTATCGCCTTTACTTTAAATCAACTACTCTTTTAAACAAAGATTACAATTAGGATATACTTCATAATTATCAGCTATGAACCTTTCTATATACTAGTTACACAATAGTTTTAATTAAACTTTTCTTTTTGTTTTTTTTGAGACAAATAATTTTTCAAAAATTTCAATTCAATAACCAAAAACATATACTAATTCTATAGTGTTTCTTCAAAATTAAATCAATATGCTAAAAAATAAAATTATTTTGGGTTTTTTTGTTTTTGGAAAGAAAATGCAAAAAATAAACCATGAAAAATCAAAATTAACATGAGACGTCCCCTCACACTTGATTTTGACTTTGTGCCTATAGTCAATGCATGATATAATGAGAAAAATATGTACATATTTACAAGAGAGGGTTAAATTTTTTTACTAGACGTAGTGTGGCTCATGAGAAATCATGAGCTCCTCCTCTCCATCACTTGCCAACTCCAAGTAAGCTTTTAAACGATGACCATTAACTTTAAAAATCGATCCATCCTAAGGGTTTTCTATTTCTATGGCACCATGTAGAAAAACAGTACGTACCACGTATGGTCCTGTCCGCCTTGATTTTAATTTTCCAGGGAACAAATGAAGTCAAGAGTCATACAAAAGAACACTTTGATTTGGCAAAAATGTTTTTCTTAGGATTGACTTGTCATGAAAAACTTTTGTTCTTTCTTTGTAAATTTTCTCATTTTCGTACGCGTCGTTCCTAATTTCCTTTAACTTGTTGATTTGTAATTTCCTTTTTTCGCCAGCTTTTTCAAGATCAAATTTATGTTCTTAATACGCCCACAACGCTTTATGTTCAAGTTCGACAGGTAAATAGCACACTTTACCATATACTAACAGGAGACATCCTTAGATGTGTTTTATACGCAGTTCTGTAAGCCTAAAGCGCATCTGTCAATTTTTGTGACCAATCTTTTTAATTTTTATTTACAGTTTTCTCCAAAATTTGCTTGATTTGGCGATTTGAAACTTTAACTTTACCACAAATTTGAGGATGATAAGAAGTGGATAACTTGTGGGTTATCGAGTATTTCTTCATTAGAGTTTCAAATAATTGATTACAAAAATGGGTTCCATTATCGCTTAATATTGTGCAAGTGTTCCAAACCTCGAAAAGATGTTTTCTTTTATGAATTTCACAACAACTTTGTGCTCATTTATTTTACATGGAATGGCTTCAACCCATTTAGAGACGTAATCAACATCAAGAAGAATGTATAGATTTCCGAAAGGGTTGGAAAACGGTCCCATAAAGTCATTTCCCCAATCAAAGATTTCAATTGTAAGAATGGAGTTCAAAGGCATCATGTTTTGTCGAGAGACTTTTCCTAACATTTAGCAGCGATCACAAGTTTTACAGAACTCAAATGCATCTTTGAAAAGCGTAGGCCAGTAAAAACTGCATTGGAGCACCTTTTCCGCTGTTTTCTTAGGACTAAAATGACCACCACAAGCTTGGTCATGAAAGAACAAAAGGACACTCTTAATTTTGCAATTTTGGATGCAACGTCGAATGATTTGGTTGGAATAGTACTTAAACAAGTATGGATCGTCCCAATATAAATATTTCACTTGGGAAAGAAATTTGTATTTATCTTGTTTCGACTAAAATGAAGGAGTTTCCTTAGTGACTAAATATTTCACTATATCGGTATACCATGGATCGATGGAAATGGAAAGGAGTTATTCATCAGGAAAGTTCTCGTTGATCGGTAAAGAAGATGGTGCGTTTGGAATACGCGACGGATGATTAGTAGTGATGTTGTCGGATCCTTTTTTATCTTTGATTGTAAGGTCAAATTCTTGGAGTAAAAGGATCTAACTGATTAAACGAGACTTAGCATTCTTTTTAGCGAAAAGGCACCTAAGAGCGGAGTGGTTAGTGTAAACCATAATGTGCGAGCCAATTGAATAAGGTCGAAAGTTTTCGAGCTCAAAAACTGCCGCTAGAAGCTCTTTTTCAGTGGTCGTGTAATTGAGTTGAGCATTGTTTAAAGTCATACTAGCGTAGTAAATGACATGAAGAATTTTGTTGATGCGTTGTCCTAAGACAGCACCAACTGCAAAGTTAGAGGCATCATATATGTATATGTGAATATCAGTGTTATATATCATTGAATTGTAAAATAGTGGTGTCAGGAATTTGTACTATTTCAAATGTTGAAATAAAATATTTATTTAAATAAATTACTGTTTGAATATCAAATTCTATGCAAATAGCATTTTATTAAATAAATATTTATTTCTATTAAAAAATCAAATATGCTCTATATTGTGGGCCCCACAAATTCAGAAAATCAATATCTATAGCAACATTTTTGAATGTTGCTACAGGCACCTATGGGTGTTGCCATAGACCCAAATAGGGTTCTATTGCAACAATATTACTTATGTTGCCTTAGATAGTCAAAATGTTGCCTTTGAGGTCTAAGGCAACGACAAAAATTGCATCACCCTAAAAGTGTTGCCATAGACCTATGGCAACATTTTTTGGGCCTGAGCCAACATTTTTTTGTGTTGCAGAAGGCCATTTATGGCGTAGTGACACATTATTTGAAAAAGAAGATCCCAGTTGGGTGAGCAAATGATGGAAGCAGAAATGAGTTCACTTATGAGATGTTCGAAAGCAGAAATATGGTCAGAATTAAAGTCAAATGGAATGTCTTTTCCAAGAAGAGTCGTCCGAGGTCGAACAATTTTACTAAAGTCTTTCACAAAGCGTCGATAAAAACCAGCGTGTCCTAGAAATGAATGAATGTCCTTGACAGATTTAGGAACGGGTAGATTTGCAATTACGTCAACTTTTGCTTTATCTATCTTAGTGCCCTTGTTTGAAATGAAATGCCCAAGGACAATGCCATGTTTGACCATAAAATGGCATTCTAATTTAACGTTAAGTGTTTGTCCTTACGTTGATTCGGAACCATCTCGGATGATGTAAGCACTCGAAAAAAGAATTTTCAAAGATGGAAAAATCATCCATAAATACTTCTAAAAAGCATTCAATCATGTCAGAAAAGATGCTGACCATGCATCTTTGGAACGTAGCAGAGCGTTGCAAAGGCTAAATAGCATACATCGATACGCAAAGGTGCCAAAGGGACATGTGAAAGTCATTTTCTCTGTATCATCGGGATCGATCGGAATTTGGTTATAACCGGAAAAACCATCAAGAAAGCAATATAATTCATGGTCGGCTAAACGTTCGATCATTTAATCAATGAAAGGAAGAGAAAAGTGACCTTTACGTGTTGCAGCATTTGATTACGAGTTGGAGTGAGTTCATTAGCGTCGTTCGTGATAACGGTAAGTCCGGACTTTTTAGGCATGACATGAATTGGACTAACCCACGAACTATAAAAAATGGGGTATATGATTCCGTTATCGGGGAGTTTAAGAATTTCGTCTCGAACCGCATCCTTCATTTTGGGGTTAAGCCTTCATTGCGCATCACGAACAGGCTTGGCTTCGTCAACTAAGTGGATGCATGCTGAAAAAGAGCGGGACTAATTCCCTTAATATCGGTCATTGACCATCCAATTGCCTCTTTGTTTATTGACAGAACTGAAAGAAAGCAGGCTTCTTGATCAAGAGAAGGATTTGAAGAGATTATGACAGTAAACATTTCGTTGTCACCTAAGTATGCGTACTTAAGGTAATCAGGAAAGAGGTTTGAGTTCCAACCTAGGAGGTTGCTCAATCAAAGAATTGGGTTGAAGTTCTGACTCAACCATAAGGGGTTCAAATGGAAGCGCATTTTCGATCTCATTAGGTTTTTCTTGAAACAGTTATTCGTATTCGGTTTCATGTTCATGGTTAAGGTCAACTGTTTCATTGTCAAAAATTTCTTGAATGGAGCTAACTTCCAATGTTTGGTCAAGTGGTTCGTTTAATTGATTTTCAAGATTGAAGATGTTAAGGTCCAAAGTCATGTTACCAAAAGAAATTTTCATCGAACCATTTTGACAATTGATTAAGGCATTCGAAGTGGTTAAGAAAGTTGTCCTAAAATCAATGGAATTTGACTCATCAGATTATTCACAGGTTGTGTTTCAAGGACGATGAAATCGATGGGGAATATGAATTGAACGATTTTGATGAGTATATCCTCTATTTCTCCCATGGGTTTCTTTATCGAACGATCGGCAAATTGAAGAGTTACTTTGGTTGGTTTTAGTTCACCCAAGCCAAGTTGTAGGTAAACTGAATAAGGAATCAAGTTGACACTCGCACCTAAGTATAATAAGCATTTGTTAATCGTCTTGTCTTCTATTGTACACAAGATTGTCAGACATCCAAGATCTTCGTATTTTATAGGAATTGATTACGACAAGACTTTGCTAAGACCGACAGCTAAGAAAACTTTCTTCGGTACATGAGTATGTCGTTTTTGAGTACACAAGTCTTTTAGAAACTTAGTGTAAGTTGGGACTTGTTGTACGATATCAAGGAGAGGGATATGCACTTTGACTTGTTAGAAAATTTGCAACATCTTATCCATTTGATCAGAATGTTTCTTAGGTCAAAGTCGATATGGAAATGGAATTTGATACTCAATAGGTTGGTCTACTTGAGTAGAAGAAGAATTTTGGATTGGAATTTGATTCGATATTTGACTCGCTATTTTGTTCAGAATCCCTTGTCGTTTTCGAAGTGTCAAGAGGGGCTTTCGATAAATCGTTTGGATTGACAACTTGGTTATTGATCAGTTTACTGGAACGCAAAGTCGTGTAGCATTCATTTGGTTCACATTGCTACCTTGAATGACATGAGCTTGATTCGAGTTCATGTTTTGATTTCTAGGGTTCGGAACTAGTTGACTAAGGAACGTGCCTTGTTCACGTTCATTCACAGAAGTGGCTAATTTACTTATTTTCATTTTGAGTTTAGCAATTGATTGGCTCGTATTTTGCATGTACGAGGTTAACAAATTTTACAAATTGCTATTTGATTGGAGGTTTTGAGTGGTTGCTTTAGCCAAAGTTTCAGGACCGTTCTTAAGTGAAGTTATTCATTTATCATCTTGGGGAGTGAAAGATTGTTGCGGTTGATTTTGAGACAGAGGCAAAAAAGTTTGTTGAAAGTGGTTAGGCTGATAAGGAGGATTTGAAGCATTGTTCGGAAATGCTTGAAAATTGGGTCGAACCAAATTCGTGTTAGAAATATTTTGGTTTCATGCAAAGTTAGGATGATTTCTCCAACCGGGATTGTACGTTGGAGAAAATGGGTCATTCTTAACCTTGTTAAAAGCATTGAATTGTTCTAACAATTGAGGGCATTGATCGGCAATGTGATTTAGATCGTTACATTTATAACATAATGGTTAGGAAGCTTGGGTCATTTGATTGGATGAGAAAACGTTGTCGAATTTATTGATCATTGCATTGATTTTAGCTTCCAAAGCCAACGATGATCCTATCGAGTGTGCGTTCGATCGTGAATAGATGGATTTCTCGTTCGAACGTTCCCACTGGGATGATTTTCTGTCCAAATTCTCAAGGAATTTCCAAGTATCGTCGTGATGTTGGGCGAGAAAATTGCCTTGGCACATCAATTCAAGCATGGTTTGTGAACTATTTTCAAGTCCATCGTATAAGATTTGGCAAAGAGTCCATTTTTCAAATTATGGTGTGGACATTTTACCACAAGCTCTTTAAATCTTTCAAAGTATTTTTCGAAAGGTTCACCCCTGAATTGATGAAAATTCAAAATTTCATTTCGGATTTTAGTTATTTTTTCCAAGGGGTAGAATTTTTTAGGAAAACTTTAAAGAATTCATCCCAAGTTTTGATCGAGTTCGAAGGCAAGCTATACAACCACTTTTCCGCATAATCGGTAAGGGCGAATAAAGTTAACCTAAGTTTGATTCCATCGTCACATAATTGTTTGAGTTTAATGGTTGCACAAACTTTTTCGAATTTTGTTAAGAAGTTGTATTGGTCATCGTGTTCAAAGTTGCCAAATTTCGAGAGCATGGCAATATGATTTTGGAAGCGTGGCAATATGATTTGAATGAATTTCGAAGTGATTACCCATTGGGGTGGCTAATGTGATACAAGAAGGGATAGAAACTCTATTAGGAAAGATTCTATCTATAAGAGTTCGAGGAGGGTTTTCATTAGCCATCGTTGGAGATTTGTTCATTCGGGTAAATGATTCATCGTTATAACACGAGTCCAGGCACTCATGCACAAGTGAAAAGATCAAGGAGAGAAAGACGTGAAAATCAAGGTTAAGAGAATGAAACAAGGTTTAAAGAATGAAGTGAAAAATTCCTTTCTTTTGTTTTTTTAAAAGAAAATATTTACCAAAAAGAAATTATTTTCAAAAGGAAGATTTGTTTTTGTTTTGTTTTTGGATTTTAATTTTTTTTTAAAATGTTTTTTTGTTTTTTTAGCTGTTGTTTTTGGAAAGATCTTTTTTTTTTGGATTTTTGTTTAAAAACTAAGTTAAGGAAAATGTGATTTTTTTTTTAACTTTTGGATTTTTTTGTTTTTTATATTTTTTTTATATGCATGAACTAATACAACTAAATGAATGCAAGGACTTAAATACAAATTTTCTGTCCTTAGTAGCTCCTATCCCAAAACTGTATAATCACACATTGGCTTAATTCAACAAAATAGTTCTTAACGAGGTAACATACATGAGTTATCGGTGCACCATGAATCACCGTAGCAATGCAGCCAAAGGGTTAAGTACCTTCATAGAAACAATCACTATAATATTTACGAATCACTGTAATATTTATAAATGATTATTGCTCTATCGTAACCTAGACATCAAGAAATAAATTGTTAAAAGAAATCAACTTGTCAAGATATAATTTTGCCCTAAATGAACTAGTGACTCCCTTAAGTCCAACGTCTAACCGTTATTATTAATCAAATTATGCTATGGTATATAATTTGTAGGACAAGGAAGAGGTGATGAAATCTGTAACGACTCGGATTTTTCGCGCTCGAAAATCAACATCCGTACTTCACATTGTACTAGAATCCCGCAGATTCGACCGTTCAAATCCGATTCACCGGAGCTATAACACAATTAAGTAAATAACACAACGGAAGAAAAGAATAATACATTGATATATAATATCTGATACAACAGAGTGATACAATGAATATCAATATACATCAGAGATATGATACAAGAAATAGCAGCGGAAAAAAAAACGATAACAATAGCAGCGGAACAATATCAATAGAAATGATAACTCCAAAATGATCTTCAGACAAGAATGAATCCACAACTCCAAGATAAGCAACTCCGATGAATGAACTAGCTCCAGATAATCTACTAAACCTGAATATCTGAAAAGAAACCCAACTCTAGACTGCTCGTGTGGAAAATTATGAGCACCCAGAGTTTAGGAAGGGAACAATAAACTCCGGATCAGTCATGGGACTGGTGTGAGCAACAAAAACAGTTTATCTTTAAACAAAAAAGAAAGTCTTTTAAACATTGAAATCCGTAATGCTTTTCGAAAATGAAACTACCATAAGACCTCCCACCACACACACAATGCAAACGCAGAATTGGAGGAGATTTCTTCTTATGACAGTCAAAGATGCTTACTACGCAAAATCATTGGATTATTATTATTAGTGCATAGTGCAGAAAACACTTCAAAAGTATAATATTAATCTTAGCCAGCATAGACATTTCGAACTATGCCTACTATAGCTACCATCCAAACAGTGGGGCGCCACCATAAGTAGATGGCAGGTTCTACAACTAATACCGTACAAAGTTCGTATTTGAAAGATGGATTTCCAACAAATGGTCAGGCTAAGGAACTTCCTTCCGTCGCATGGGAACGCCTCTGGCGGGACGTCCCGAGAGACAAAATGCTCTCTGCCAAACAAGGCCGGGTTACCCCTGTAACAGGTAACTCACGAATATGCCACCCCCCGGTCCTTTGGGACCTTTATCCGAGGCCTCGATAACCAACATCACACATAATAAAGTGTATCCACATGAGTAAGTATCTGGGCTCCATACCATGACACCACCCTTTTCCAGAAGGAAATGACATACCCTAAAGGGCGCGACCCTCATAACCTTGCCGCAACATTCCTGTTTCGACCATTTCCGGGTTGTGAGGCCCTGACGAAGTCTCGTCCACAAAGCTACGCTTTGTCACAAAGCCATGCTTTGGGTCAACAGATGATCAACCTATGATCACAAAGATAAATGATCAAACAAATGATCATATCACAAATGATCAAACACTGATCATCACACAGCAACACTCAGCATGTCACATTACCAAATTGGGAATATATCGCTGATAAATTTCAACTACATAACCTCTGAGCTCGTACGTCTCAGAGAAGGGTGTTAAGCTAAGAGAATAAATTCTCCACCACCAACAGAAATGTATTTGAAAGAAATCGGCTTTATATCTCAAAGTGTAATGTCAGACATACAATCCATACAAGTCTGTTCCGGGATCGAACAGAACCGAAGGCACTTCTCACGAAGCCCTTGCAAATCCGGATAATTTCCAATCACGTCCGGACTTCCCGTCACTAAGGATGATAAAACCTCTATATCGGGGATCAGCCGATGCAGAGTAACTCGACGGTAATCCTTCCGTTTTCAAAAATATCCGGTCTTCAACACCGGTCTTCAAATGCTATCCATATACGACGTATCACATATTCGGAATGGGTTATACGACCCAAAGGTCCTCTCCCGGCTAAACCGAATAGTGAGCGTAATATTTAAAAACATATGGATATGGGATTTCAATTAAGTCACAACTTAAATCCAAACTTCCTTTTCAAATGGTTTAACAAATTACCATTTTCAAATCTTTAAACAAAAAGATTCAATCTTTACGGTTTAAATAGTTTCCACACTTTAATCCTTTAAACAAAAGATTCATTCACAGATTTTCCAAATTAATTTCCATTTCAATTTGATTAACTCATTAAATCTTCAAATCAAAGATTTAACTTATAGCTTTCAAAACAATTCCATTTCAAATGATTTAAACCAATCATTATTTTTAATCTGTTAAAAATAAACAGATTCAAATCATAGCTTTTCAAAACAATTCATTCATAATTTGGAAAACCATTTTCACTTCAATATTGAAATTCCTTTAATTAAACTGGAATTTCATTGCTTATCTGAAAGCTTTTATCTTTTAAAAACAAACAGTTTCATTTCAAAAAATCTGATTTATTCATACGAGTTAAAGTCTTTGGGTTAAATTCAAATTCTCAAACCAATATTTTAAAATGGTTTAAATTCAGATAAACACATTTATAACATTTTCAATCCCTAGTTTCAAATCATAGAATTCAATTCCCAACTTGAATTCAAATTTAAATCAAATTATTTAAATTTTCAAAACTCGATTAAGTTATTCAAAATAACTTTTATCTTTGAAATTCTATTTCAAAAGCTTTCCACTTTAACCCAAATTTCTAATTTCAAAATCAATTGAAATTAAAATTTCAATTTCAAAAACATCAATTTAAATTATCTGTGACTTAACCGATTTCCACGTGAAATCCATATTTGTGTGTGTAAAAGTGTAGTCCATGGGTTTCACACAATAGTGCAACATCAATCATCACATAACAAAATACAGGATATAGTTGATAAGCGATATAAACTATAACGCCTATCTTCATTCACAGATCACAGATATATATATCAATGTAAATAAATGAATAAATCATACACAACTCAATCCACAGAACAAAATGTCATAGATCAGATAGGACAATCAATTCAGGGCAACGCATACCATATAATCATTCATAAGCAGGGTCAAGCATTTAATAATCATTTATACCCAGGATTAATCAATTATTTAATCCTAATTAATTAAATTTAATTCCAATTAAACTACTCACTTAAGAATTATTTATCCAATTCTGATTTATAAATTTACAAATCATTTGATATAAATTAACACTTTAATTAATTAATTATTCTTAATTTATCATATTAATTAAATCAACATTTAAACCAATTTCCTAAATAATTTCTTACCATTAAGAAATCATCTCATACAAATAAATCATTAATTACCAGTTAACTTTTATAAATTAATCAAAATATCTAATTTAAATTACAAGTTGTAATTAACCCCTTAATTACTTTCATTTAGTAATTAACAATTTACGATTGATTATCTTAGTTAATAAACCCAATAAATTATCAAAATTAATCACATTAATTTAATTACTTAACAATCACTAGTTAATTATCTTCATTAACTAATAACATTTCCTTAATTACTTTCTTTAAGAAATTATCTTAATTATTTCTTTAATTTACATTTTTAACTTACAACTTTACATTTAAAATATTTGTTTGAAACAAATTTACTTAAAAAAAATCCAATTTCATTTTAAAACTTTAAGATCCAAAGTTATTTTGAAATTTTACTTCATACTGGATTTAAACTTGTTTTTAAATCGATCTCACAATTTAAATTCCATTCTGAATTTGTTTTTAAATTAAATTTGCAGACAGGTCTTATACAACTTGAAACATACCAAATAACCCGAGGCAACATCAACTTGCTTCGAGTCATCTCCCCATTTCTTCGAGTCCTTCAGTTCCATACCTTCGAGTATACTACTCAACACTCCCAGGAATCAAACCTGCACCGTGCACATGCACGTGGTCGCCGCCCATCTCCGACCATCACCGCAGCGTTGAGCGAGTCGAAATCCATCTCTGTACCAATCCACGATCGTCAAAGCTCCGTTACCCACACGAGATCGAATTCGAATAAAAATTCGAAACCTGGAAAACTCAAAAGCCCTCCACCTTGAAACCTGTCAACGCCACGTTCATGATTCTCCGACCCTCTGAGTGCCTCCGCCTTCGGCCCTAGCTTCGACTTCCTCTCCACTACCATTTCCCAAACCCTCGCCACACTCGATCACCTGTCGACGATTGACGAAGCAAAATTCGAAGCTTAACGCAAATTAGGTTTAAAAACCCAAATTTCCTCACCGCAGTTGCCACGACGATCGTTCAGCACTTCCACCATTTTTCCCATACTTACTGATACCACCTCCACCTTCACCCAAGATCCCGACCACCAAAGACCTCGTGATCATCTGATATTGCCCAAAATCCCTTTCCCAGTAAATTCCCAAATCCCCATTCATACCAATACTAAAATTTGAGATTTATAATTTAAAAATCCTAACTTTTGAAGGTGATTCAAGATATAGAATTGAATTAACATTTTGTTACATTCGAATTTTAACATATGTTTTCCTTTTTACTGTAATATTCAAATTTAAAGATATTGAATCCATATTTCCACCTGAGTTTATGTTTAAAATTTGTATTACAACACTTCAATCACTTTTAATTTTGAAACCGAAGCCTAATATTGCTTGGTTTGGGTGATATGAATTTTGTTTGAATTTGTTTAGCCTGTAACAGAAAAACAGGTACATATACCTGTATCTATATATTTAAGTTACAGATTTACATATGTATATGGACATCCAAATAAAATTTTATTCTATACAACATTACTCCACAACATATATCCAATATAGATCATATGCAAACAAAATCATATAAATATGTAAGGGTTGAAAAGTTTGCTCACCTTAGTCTCCAAAGAAAAAGAAACAGAGTTCATCATTTATGTTGAACAGGCTTTGAAATTTTCAAGTTGAAGCTTCTCCTTTAATCTTTGATAAATCTGGTTTGTAGAGTTGTTTTAAAATGAAGTTTTGTTTAAGTTTTCTCTCCAGAAGTAGATGAACGAAACTGATGAAAATTGATATGTAGAAATTGGGTTACAGGGTGATGTTATTATTGGTACAAGTTAATATTGTTTTGTACCATCATCAAAGATATTTCTTTCCATTTTGGAGGCTGAAGTGAATCGTTGGTGTGCTTGCATTAATTAGTTGTACCAGATATATTAATTAGGCTTGTACAAAATATACATTTATTTTCTTCTTTTCTTTCATTCGGCTGTTACAACATATGAGATAATTGTTGGCTAAAGATATTGCATTTGTTACTTGGCTTGTATTGGAAGCCTTTACTTGTTTACATACTTAGGTATATTTTTTGTTTTGTTTTCACACTTATCTTTTTGCATATTTCTTACAGGCTACATATGAATGTACTTAACATTTATTTTTATTCTTTTCAAGTGTTCATGCTACTTTATAATATAATTACATTTCTATTTGTTGTTAAATCTTTCTAATGTATTCATTTTATTTTATTTATCGCCTTATATTTTTAATTTATAAATTCAAATTATTATTAACCATTTATTTACAATTTAAACACAAATCAAACATATATTATATTATTTCAAATTTAGTCAGATCTGTTCAAATACATATATATATATTCTCATATATACAATAATTTAAATTTTTAAACAATTTATACAAATATACTTGGATATCGGGGAAACTCGCAATCCATTTATCGTTTTATTTCACAAATTTTATTCAAAAACTTATTTAATTATCAATTTAAATGTAATTAAAATTCGGGGTCGTTACAGACTTCCCCCCTTAAAAGAATTTCGTCCTCGAAATTACCAAGGAGACAAAAAGATAGATGAAGAATATTTCATCAAATCAACTGAACATCTATTCTGCATTTGCCTTACCAAATCAGAATATCAAAATCAGATACGAGAACGAATCTGTTTAACAATCAACAAAATACTCGGGTTATCCAGATCTACGAAATATACAGTGGCATTGGTTAGTTCGAAGTGATAACTAACCATTCGTAGAACATATCCGGACCCAAGGAATAGATAGATAGATGGATACGATTTCAAAACTTTTAGTTTAGAAACTAAATTATACCTATCAATCATAGCAACCAAACAAACAATTCATCCAAACAAACAATTTTGGCTCAGTTGGAGTTTATGTCCCATTTTTATATATCGAATTTCTTCCTGGATCTACCAGAAATTATCGAAGAATTGAGAAAAGATGCTGAACAAAAGAGATTGATAGAGAAAAGATTTCTTCCTTGTTGTTACAGAGTATTGACCATTTCTAGTCGTATTTCTCTGTCCCCTATCTCATCCTCTTCTTGCACTCATACTCACTATCAGTGGATAGCAAGAGAATTTACTGAGGCATATAGACAGATATCTTAAGGATTACTCATTCTAGAGTTTACTTCACTCTATCTCTAATGATTGATGTTTGTGGGTATGAGATTGGGGTTCGCTGTGGCTGTTTCTGGTGAGGTGGTAGGTTGTGGTTGGCTGGTTGTATGATTGAGGAGCTTGGGTGTGACGAACAGTTAGGTTGATTATGATGAAGTAATGTTGTAGGAGATGGTGGGTAGGAACTGTTGGTTTTAGGTTGTTGAAGTAATGTGTAGGTTAAAGTGTGGTTAGAGTTGATGTTGAATGTTGGTGGTTAACTTGCAGGGGAGGGAGTGTGGGGCTGCCGAGGGAGGATGTTGGTGGAGGAGCGTGATGGAGTGGGTAGTGCTGCGTATTTGCAGTGTTATTTAAGGTGGATGGAGAGGCTGGAGTTTAGGGTTGAAGGAAATTGGTGGTGATTGTATACAATAGTTGGAGTTTTGGTTTCTGTTTTAGTTGCTGGAGGAGTTGGATGGTTGGAGAAAGTAATGCATGAAGGCAACAAAGTGTTAATGGATAATTGAGAGGTTGGGAAATGGTTGAAGATGATTGTAAAATGAAAAAGAAAATTGTAAACAGTTGACAGAATTGTAAATTGCAATGTAAATGGTAAAATGAAAACAGGAAATTTTCCTAAGGACAATTTTTAGGGCTTTTTTTACCGTAAGGACAGCCCGCTAATTATTTTCTCACAAGGACACACGCACGTATTTTCCTTCTAGCTCACTTTCACGCGCTTCTTCCTCTTCTTCTTCTTCATTTCGATCAAATTTTTCTGTCGCGATCCAATTTACTCTCGCAATCAAAATATCGATCAACCTTGTTTGGTCATTTCAATTTCGTTCTTCTGAAAATTATAGTTCATCTATTATATTTTTCTCATGCGCGTTTGTCGACCTCTTTCTTTTCATATTTCTACCGTGATCTCGTTTTTTTTCAAAGTTTTGATACAAAGTTATTTGGGTTGTATATAAAGTTGTGATAGAGTGGAAAAATATCATATTTTATGTTCAGTTTTTGGGTTTCATTTTTATTTTTTTTCTTTTTATCATTTTGTTTATTATCAGTAACTAGGTATCAGTTTTGTATATGGTAGGTATCAGTTTTGTGAAATTGAATAATTAATGTTCTACATTGAACATATTTTTACTTATGTTTATTTTTTTATTTTTTTATTTTCAGTGGGGATAGCAGTCTTCTTTGTCTGTTTGTGTTGAATAATAACACTTTTAGCACTGGATGTCTATTGATTGCTCTTTGTATGATTTGAAGAATGAGATATAAGCTTGTGATGATTGGAAAAGTATCATTGATTTGGTTGTATATAAGCTTGTGATAGAGTGGAAAAGTATCATATCTTAGGATCAGTTTTCTAGTATCATTTTTTTTCTTAGTATAAATTTTTTTGATTATCAGTAACTAGGTATCAGTTTTGTATACGGTAGATATCAGTTTTGTGAAATTGAATAATTAATGTTCTACATTGAACATATTTTTACTAATGTTTATTTTTTATTTTTTATTTTCAGTGGGGATAACAGTCTTCTTTGTTTGTTTGTGTTGAATAATAACACTTTTAGCACTGGATGTCTATTGATTGCTCTTTGTATGATTTGAAGAATGAGATATAAGCTTGTGATGATTGGAAAAGTATCATTGATTGGGTTGTATATAAACTTGTGATAGAGTGGAAAAATATCATATCATATCTTAGGATCAGTTTTCTGGTATCATTTTTATTTTTTCTTAGTATAAATTTTTTTGATTATCAGTAACTAGGTATCAGTTTTGTATACCTTGGGTATCATTTTTCTGAAATGGAAAAACTAATGTTCTAAACTGAACATGTTTTTACTAATGTTTTTTTTGGCATTGGTGATAATGTGGCGCAGGTAGACCATCAACTAAGTCTAAAGGAGGATTTTCATATTTTCAGAACAAGCATAATAGATGTGGCGAGTGCAAAGCAGCTTGGTTATAATAAATGGTATTGTCAAGCTTCGAAGAGGATATGATTTTTCATTTTGAATTTGTTCAGATTAATAAGTGGATGTGTGACTTGTTTTGGTGGTTTATTGTAATTGGACCTTTTGTTATTAATTTGTATTCAGTATAGCATGGAATTTGTTATAAATGGAATTTGTTATTAATTTGTGTTCAGTTTATTGTAAGTGGATGTATTCAGTTTTAGTATCAGTTAAATGTTTTTACAGTATTAGTTCTGGTGTATGTTTTTACAAGTAAGAGCAGCTTTGTTTTAAGAACATAACATCATTACTTCATAAGTATCAAATTGCAACAGAACATCATTACTTCACAAGTACAAATTTCAACAGAATTACATTACTTTACAACCATCAAATTTAATTGTGAAACATCAAATTTAATGGTACAAGCATATAGTATGCTTTGAATTAAAATATTTAACAGTTTTACTACCACACTTAGTATCGATTTGTGTATGAATTTTTGCATTTGTAGCTATTACTTTAAGATATATTTGCTAAATATTTTGTTTTATTTTTTATTATGTAGTTATCTTTTTTGTTTTCGTAGGTGTCAGTTTTGTTTCTGTAGGTATCAGTTTCTTTTATGTAGGTATCAGTTTTGTTTTTGTAGGTATCAGTTTCTCTTATGTGGGTATCAGTTTTGTTTCTGTAGGTATCAGTTTCTTTTATGTAGGTATTAATTTTCTTCCTGTAGTAACTGTTTATTTCTGAACTAACTGTTTTTGAAATTGAGAGATAATATTTTTCAATATTTTGTTATGAATCATTTTTTTCAAGTAGGTTGCTCAACCTTTCTGCATATACAACAAATTGCTTCTCTGGCTTCACTGCCCAAAAACCCAACTCATTTGCCATGGCCTGACTCCAATCCACCTTCCTCGACCAACACAATCATCGCCAACAACTCGCGACCTCAACCTCGACCAAACCGCGACCTAATCAAAATTTTCTCCTCACCGCCTCCTGCAAAACACCAACCACAACCGCGACATCAAACACAGACTCAAAGAAATTGGAAATTGTAATTTTGGTTTTGGGAAAGTGATTTTGGTTTTGGGGAGACTGGGGAAATTGATTTTGCTTCTGAGCAATTGAACGAGAAATCGATTTGTTTTGATTTAATTTTATTTTTAAAACAAAGTTCGTCGATTTCTGAGTGAAAGCGAGAAGGAGGAGACGAGCAGAATTCTTTGTTTTGTTTTAATTTGTATCTGGGCTTTGGGATTTGTCCTTACGGTAAAAGTTTTTTGCGCGTGTCCTTCTGAGCAATTATTTACTTCACTTTATCCTTTAAAATTATTTCCCCATTATAAGTTGCTGGTTGGTGAATTGTAATTTTTTTTGAGTAAACAGTGAAATGAACTAAGATAATGAAAACAATGAAAACTATGTATTATAGAAATGTAGAAACAAAATGCAATGAAGAAACACAACACAAAAGGAAGAAAAATAAAATGCTCATAAACAGGTTGCACCAACAAATGAAATGCACAATGTTGTGTTGTTTTTAAAATACTAAAGAAGAAAATGCAAAAAAGAAATAATAAATCGAAGAGTAAAATAAAATAAAATTGCTTTTTCCTCGGCAACGGCGCCAAAAACTTGTTCGCCAATGGAAAAAATCTATCGATTAGAATACCATTAGAAATATATCTTAATAAAACCGCAAGCGCACGGCGTACAATCGTAGTACATATGCGAGTACGAGCCAATCCACAGAGAAAGAAAAAATTATGAAATTACTCAATCAAATTAGCCCAAGGTTTTGAAGTTGCTTTAAACTAAGAAAATTGTGGAAAACAAACTAGAACAAAAGTGAATAAAACTATGAGATTAAAAGGAAACTTAGAGGAAAATCCACTCTCATGTTCAAACAAATCAACAGACAATAAATTTATAATATCTTTTTTTAATCATTTGTGGAATTAGTGGGTGTATTTATTATAAGTATGGCCTAATTGTGTTATTAACTAACACACTTAAACCATCAAACTCTAACACACCCTCTAACCCACTTATCAACTCTCATGAAATTGACATGAAATTAAAAATAAAATATATTTTAAGCATTATCTATTTACTATGAATTAGTAACATAGAGCATCAAATTTTGATTCTAGTTTCACTTTCATTACCAAAATCATATTTAGATGAAAGAGAAACTTGTGTTTATGTTTGACTAAGTATAGTCTATTTGTTATGAACAACATAGGCTACCAAATTCAATAGTAAACAACAAAATTTCATAAACATCAAAATTTCGATTAAGTACAAAAGAGAGATCATAAATGAAATCCTTATATCAATTTTATATGATTCATGAGAGCTTCATTATCCCTAAGTTGAAGGGGTTTAACTTCTCATATTTGAATACATGTGTTAACATAAAGGGATTTCAACATAAACATGAAGAAAAATGAGAGCTAATTAAAAGAAAAGAGAACTAACTACTTGCATAAAATAAATCTAAACTAATTGCATGAATTAAAAGAGAGCATAAGTTAACATAAAGTAAAAGAGGATAAAAGAAAGTTGCATTAAAGAAAGAATAAGGCTAAGAAGCCATTAAAGGGTCATTTTACTTAACATTGATTTTGTGCTACAACTTACATTTGCATAAAAAAGAAGATCATTACATGAAACATAAATGGGTATTTATACATGCCTAAAACTCTAATTCCATTATTAGAGAACTACCAAAAATATACTTGAGATTGTGCCTCCAAGTCACCATTAGCACTTAATTAATCCTCCAATGACATGTGCTTATGTTTTTAATTATGGTCCATTAGTTAATTAGTGGGTAGGTGGGCTCCTCCACTTGCATGAATTTTTTTATTTCCTTCTTTCTTTGGTTTTGAACACTTGTGCATGCATACATCAATGAAGCCACTTCCAATAAGCACTTAAATTCCTACAAAACAACATTAAAATTTGCAAGTAAATTTTCTCAAAAATTAATATATACACAAAATGACTGTTTTGCCCATATGTAGATGAGTGAATGATGACTTAAAAATATTTTTGTATTTTGGTTTAAAACATGTATAATCACCCTAATATGCCATTTATTTTAAAAAAATAAATAAATACGAGAGTATAAATAAACACTTTTACATGCGCATCAATACGCAATATCAAACTATATAATAAAGTAAAAGTAAAGTAAATAAAAACCAATCACACCAGGATTTTTATACTGGTCCGGACCTCCCATCCTACGCCCTTTCCTGAAGCTCCCCTTCGAATTTTCCACTAACAAAAAACATCCTCACTTAGCCTAAAGGAATAGGTGGTACAAAAGTTTGTTGACTTGACAATGTTGTATCCTATCAATATGGATTTTGTCTTGTGTTACAAAGCTTAATCTCTTTTGATGATTCAATGATGCGTGCAATGTGATCAAGGAAGTGTATGAAGTAATTTGGGTGAACGAACAATATTTATTTTCAGAAAGCAAGTGGTCAAGATAGTAAGAATTCAAAGATAGCAAGTTAATTCCAAATTTTTATTCTAAGGCTCTATTTATAATAATCAAAGGTTGCTTTAGAAAAGTTATAATCTTTCAGAAAGTCATTCCTCTTCGAAGAAGAGCCATTAATCAGTTGTAACTTTTCGAAGCATTATTTCAAAAAGTAGTTGTTACTGTTCATTCAATTGATTGGTGATTATTG
Organism: Allium fistulosum; assembly: GCA_030737815.1. NCBI lineage: Eukaryota > Viridiplantae > Streptophyta > Magnoliopsida > Asparagales > Amaryllidaceae > Allium > Allium fistulosum. The sequence goes on from CM060902.1 coordinate 978,943,933, forward strand.
CCAATCGACTGGCCCAGTACAAAATTCTTTTCTGGGAAGAAGTTAATTTTTAGAAGTCTAAATATGAACATCTAGCTGACTGTAGCCAGTTGACTGGATTTGTTTTCGGTCGACCGCCTTAATCGACCGAGGAATAATTTTAGTCGACTGTTATAGTATAAAAAATGATTTTTCTTTTTTCAAAACTTGTATTTAAAGCCCATTATTTTTTGAACTTTTTCTTTGAAAATTTTGTGCTCGTGTGATACACATATGCATATGAATCATCTAGAAGATTTTACAATTTAAATCTAAAATCAAATACATCCTCTTGACTTTGATTTTTAGAAGATATGCTTCTTTTCTTTTAGTCTCTTTGAATCATCATCGTCTTCAAATTCCTGTATAAAATAGTATACAAGGTATGTGTGTGTAGTTGTCATCATTAAAACAATTATACAAACAAGGTTCTAACATTCTCCCCACTTTTGATGATGATAACTATATGTATGCATGTATAATAATTTTCCCCTTAGTAAGTGCTCCCCCCTTCATCATACTTTCTCCCCCTTTGTCGTCAACAAAAAGAAGTAAAATATAATAAAAGATATATGCATATGCATTTGATCATTCATAAATATAGTAAAAATATGCAGATAAAGATCTAATCACCTAACAAGCAAATAGTTCAGGCACGACCAAATAAGGCCAACAAACATACAACACAAATGCAATAAACATACACAATATATTATTTTAGATGACATACAAACAAAACAATGTCTACACCAATAATACAAAAATCACATAAAGTTTTAACAGAGAGAAAATAAATCATTCAACTTCATCATGGCCCGAGGAGCATGAGATCGAGATAGTGAAAGAGATCGTGAGTAAGAAGATATCTTACTATAGATTTTCTCGACAAAACTCATCGTGTTTTTCTCAAATGTCTTTACCCTTTTACCAAGCTTTTGTTGCCGTTTGAAGAAAATTTCTTGATTCTGAAGGATTGCATCTTGAGTAGAGATGGTTTTGGATGGACAAACCAAAGAGATATCCTTATCACTATCCGTCATCCAGGATTCTTCTTCAATTTCATGTTGCGATTGAGGCTGAGACGAAGTTTGTGGTTAAGACGACATTCCAATGTTTTCATGAACCAACTTTGAAATATAAACGTTAGAAGCGGAATTGGTTCCATTATTGATGGATGCTTCATCAAAGATATTGATTTTTGGTCCATTATTTTTGGGGTTGTGAAATCATACAAGGCTTCGACATTAATTCCAAAATGAACAAATATCGTAGTCAAGAATGCATCGTAGAAGATAGTGTGACAAGAATGAACATTGGAACTCTTTATTCCTTTATGTATGACTTTGGCGCAATTTATTTGTAACACCCCTAATTTTAGTTTAACATTATTCAAGAGACTTAATTGGATAAATTAAATAGAATAATATAATGGGATAAGGCGAATGAGATTTGATAATTACCAAGATAGGGTCCTAACTAATTAACTAATAAGATTGTCTTAAACTTAACAAGGAAATAGTAAATGAGAATGGCAAAATAGGAATAGGTCATCCCATAAACTCTCACCCTGTTATTTATTTCTCATTTTACAATCACAAACAATTATAAACATATGAGAGGCTGGCCATAACCAAGGTAGAGAAGACCAAGCGATTCAAAAGGCAAGGCTTAGGGAAACTAAACTCCATTAAATCTCAGCATCATCATCCAATTTAAAGTGAACAATAGTTAGCCATCTTTGTTACTTGTGCTTGATTTCGCTTATGGATAATTTTCGAATTGATTTTGATGATATTATCATGTTATGATTGTTTATGGCATTATTTGGATAGAATAATGATTTATAAAAAAATTTATGAAATTATTTTGATGAGTTTTAAGGGTAAAACCTAAGTTTTTGATCTCCAATTGATTTGATTTTCTGGTATGTTATATAAAATATTATTTTTTGAGATGTTTTTTAATTTCATAACTTGCCAAGCTAAGATAAATATTTTACAAATTTTCTAAGGAGGAAATAGTGTTTATTTCATGTTTTAAATATTAAAAATAGTTAAATAATTATTTTGGCCTCAAAATATTCATAGATGAAAGAATATGTTAATTCTGATTTTTGGTGAATTTTGAGAATTTTTCCCAAGTGATTATGAATTTCTATGAGTTTATTATGCTAGAAAAGCATTTAAATTAATATTAATCAAGGATATTAATTAATTAAGTTGATTAATGTTTTTGGAAGTATAAAACTAATTTGCGGCAGTTTTCTGAAAAGAAATTAGCAAAGTCCGTTTTCAACCAACAAAAATTTGACAAGGAATAAGAGTTGGTAAAAAGAAATTGATTTTAATAGAAATAAAACAATTTTTATAATAATTACGATAATATCACCGGTATGCGACATCCCCATGTCATCTAACATTAACAATAGGCGGTATCACTTTACAGTTGTAAACGATATTGGAATAGGTGGCATTGACATGAAGCAATGCATGCGATATTTATACCGTAAGTATGTGATGCATTGGGTCATGCATCCGACATTGGCGTTATATATGGGAATACAACATCTCGTAGGTATATGAGATATTGACGTCGTGGGTTATTAATGCCGACAACATATGTTTTCAGCATCCTTAAATTAATGCCGCAAGTCATCAATTTCGATATCAATCTATTTTGTGGCAATGATGCCGCTAACTTTTCTATGCATAATAGCCGAAGTTTAATGTTTCCAACATTGTTAAATTAATGTCGCAAGTATTGTTTCCGACATAAAATTTTGGTGTCGGGGTTTATCAATGTCGGCATCATATATTACATTGTTTTTAGCAACAATGTCATGTGGCATTAATGCCGTATTTCTTTTATATCGACACTAAGGCCTTGTCGGCCGAGATTATCATATTCTATGTTAACTAAAGCTATGTTTTTAAGGGCAAGGTAGCCTATATCTAAAGTATGTCGGCAACCTTATATTTCGGCATATTTTTTTATATATTTAAGTTAATTTAAGTTTTGTTTTCTAACCTTGGATAGAGGTTTAACATCGTTATTGCGACATGAATGTCGTAAGCCTTCTAATTTGCTATATTAATGGCGGCAAGCCATATTCTCCTTGATTTCGACATTATTCATTTGGAATACCAATATTTTATATTTCTAAACACCAAAAGTTTATGGATTTGATATTATTCATTGGGGGACACTAATGTATATTATATTTGACGTGCCATTTGTTTTTTGATTTCGACAAAACATATATTGAGGACACTAATGTGTATTATTACAACATGTTATAAGTTAAGGGGTTGTCAACCTAATTAAATATACCAATAGACATAGGTTGGGAACTTGGGTGAATAAGATTAATTATGAATTAAATTGATAAGTGATGGGTTCATAGTCATCCTAGGAAAACTATGGAATGTGTGGTGGATAGTCCACATAATGCTTGATATTGATAGTCTCAATATGGTTAATAAAGGGTTCATAATCATTCTAGGAAAATATGATATGTGCGATTGATAGTCCATATAGTTTAAAAGGAATGAAACATGTATGATGGATAGTACACATAAGTTTAGATAGTTAAACCATGTGTGATGGGTAGTCCATATGGTAGGGGATAGATAATCCATATATTGTACACATTGGAGATGGGTAGTCCACATAAATATAAGACAAATAGTCATTTGAAGTTAAGACAGATAGTTAGATGAAATTGAGATGGATAGTCAAATAAATTAGGATCGATAGTCCATTATACGTTGCAAGAGCATAATATATGGTTGATATGTTTTGGTTAAGATATTAGTGAGGGGTAAACCCATTTCGGTCAATGACATGGTCTCACTATATATCTATTTTGGTTCGAGATGGTAGGTTATTATTCACACCAGAATGTTTGGTTGGCCCAAAGTTTGTTTTTCCCCTTAAACTCTCAGGTGCTCTTTTGAGTAGGCCGGAAGTAGGGTTTTCAGGTTTTCCAGTTAGATGAATAAGCTTTCGGAGATGTGCAGGAGGCAAGCTGGCTATTTGTAGGAGCTTTTATTTTATGCTATGTCGTTTTATCTATTTAAAGGGATGTTATGGCAAATTGTATAATTTCCAAGTATTAGACTCCGATCAACCAAGGGGGCATCTACTTTGTAATAATTATATCTTCTCTGAACGTGGGATTGCATGGGATTATGTAATGAATATGAAATATTATTTTTGAAATGAAATATGAAAGTTTATTATTAAAATGTGTTTGAAAATTTTCATATTCATGTGCTTCTGATATTATTGATATGATTAACATAGCCACATTTTTTCATCGAAAATTAATACTATGGATGACTGCAGCATCTATAGCACTTAGTTTCAGGCCTCAAAATGGCGGATGTTACGATGTTTTTGTGTTAGAATAAATTTCATAGAGGGCTCTACAATTATTGTCATACATTTTCTCATAACTACCCATTCTCGGTAGAATCGTGTGAAGAATAATTTTATTGATTATACGAGCTTGTGGGCATAAATTAACGGAAATATTGGTGGTACCTTATATTCTAAAACAACAACTCGTAGCACTGTAAGTAAATTTCCTATGATCAATACCATATAAATCTTCTCATGTCGATGAACATCTTGATATATTTTCCACATCACTTACAAATAGACGAATATCAACGCCTAAAAATTTACTCCAATGTAATCATTCATCATTTTCAAGTTTGTAATAGTTTCCTCAAAGATTAATGTAAAACATATGAACGAGAAAGGGATAAATTTTATACTGATTTTAACTGCAATCAATCAAGGATAGAAATTCATGTTCTCCAGTGACCTCATTAACTTGAAACTTTGAGAAACCAGACATCGTACAGAATGCTTCTTGAAAAATTCATTTATCACTAAGCTCATTGAATCTCTTGAGCGCTGTTTTACTGTTGTTTAACCACTTCATGATTTGTTCATATTTGATGCAAATTCCGGATGTGATGGAGTTGATGAAGATGGTGCTTCTCTTTAAGCCATCTTCTTTCTTTTAGAGGGAATTTTGCACAATAGGCCATTAGAAAGATTTAAAAAGAAAGCTTGGATCTAAAAAATGATTATTGAGAGAATGAAGAAGTGGGTTGAAAATGAGGGGTTACTTGAACTAAATGAATAGGCACAGATTTTTTTAATAGTGGGTAACTGGATATTCAATCGATTGAGAGGAGCATTTAGTTTATTAAATGTAATAGAATTTCATTCCCGAGAGAAATAGCTGATTTAGTCGACAAAAATAATAGCTAAGTAAACTAAATTCACAAGGTTCGGTCGTTTGAATGAAGTGGCCAGTCGACTGAATTGATTCAAAATTTCTTCCGAATCGAGGAGTCTTATTTACTTGACTAAATTGTGTTAGGAAGTCGACTAAATTGTGTTAGGAAGTGGCCAATCAACTAAATTTATTTTTAATTGTTTTTTATAGAAAAATTACAGGGCTCATTTGACTAGGGCAGGAGTTTAGTTGATTGATTGTTAACAAATTAAAAAAAAATTAGTATTTATAAATTATTTTCCTTTTGTAAGTAGTAGCAATATGAACGTAGATAACACTTTTTAGTATATTATATGTATATATAAATTTACAAATTTTATAATCAAAGAGAAACTTATATTATATATATATGGAACAAATTTACAAATTTTCAAAAGGTTATTTTAATTTTCTGATGGCTCAGTTTCTTCTTCAGATGGTTCTTGGTCCTAAGATTTAGCTTGTTTTGGCCTATATATTTGATAGATGTTGATGGTTGTGTTGAAGGACTTCCATTAGAACAAATGCAGTTTTCAGTTGGCGATTTCTTACAAAAGGCCATTAGATTCCTTTTTATAAAATTCAAATGTTCACCTTGTTGACGTTGCTCCTAGTATATTTCTTTTTACAATCTCATTAATTCTCCTTGATAATGACTTATATTATCGATACGATCATCTTGAGTAGTAGTTAAGTGACCTTCGAATTTAATTGATTGTCTGATTTTCTTCCCTTTAGGAAAAAACCATTTTCTCTGAAGGAGAAGAAGTAATCTTAATATAAGATAAGGAATTATTTTCAGTGGATGACATTGTTAAAGTATTGATTTTGTTTTTGACTTACTAAAATGTGATGGTTAAATACAAATAAATATTACAAAATGTATGAGAAATATTTTAAACGGTAGATTTTATCACTTTAGATAAATTTTAATAACTATTTATAGGTAAAGAATTAATTTAACGAGTAAAAAATTATTACAATTTTTGGAGAGTATCTATTTATAGATACATTTTTTAAAGAGGATAATTTTTTATTAATGCAATTACTTTAAAAAATTATTTGTGAGCTATTTTTAAAAAGATTATTTATTTAATTAATTCATGTAAGGAACATATACCAAAATCTCTACGTAATTTTAAAAAGGTTGTTTCACATAATGGTTTGGTGAAGATATCTGCTATTTGATTTTCCATATTAACAAATTATAGAGAAATTATTTCTTTTTCTACATTATCTCTTAGAAAATTATGATGGATATCAATATGTTTGTTCTGGAATAATTAATAGGACTTTTAGAGAGAATGATTACACTTATATTATCATAATATATAGGATATTTCTTAATATTTTTCCCAAAATCATGAAGTGTTTGCTACATATATATAACTTTAGCACAAGCTTTAGCGGCTGAGATATAGTCGACCTCACAGGTCGATAATGAAACATAATTTCGTTTCTTATTAAACCACGAGACCAAAGATTGACCGTTAAAGTGACAAATTCCACTCGTACTCTTTCGATCCGTCCTGCAACCTCCAAAATTGGCATCACTATAAGAAACTAATTCAAAAGAGCTACCTTTCGGATAAAAGAGTCCATAATCTTTGGTGGTGGTTAAATATCGCAATATTCATTTCACGGCTTGATGTGTGATTCCTTGGGTTGCGCTTGAAATCGAGCACACAAACAAACACTCATCATAATATTAGGTCTACTAGCGGTTAGATAAAGTAAGGACCTACCATAATTCTATATAGTTTTTGATCAAAGTCCTTACCATTCTCATCTTTGTCTAAATGTAAACTAGCACTCATTGGAGTTGATTTACTTGAAGTGTTATTCATTCCAAAATGTTTTAATAATCCTCTACAATATTTTTCTTGATAAATAAAAATTCCATTTTCTAATTGTTTAATTTGTAATCCCAAAAGGAAATTTAATTCTTCCATATAAGACATTTCGAATTCATTTTTCATAATAGCTACAAAATCATTATGCATATTTTTATTCGTAGATCCAAATATTATATCTCAACATGAATTTGAATGATTAAAATATCATCATTCTCTTTTTTGATAAATAATGTAGAGTCGATTTTACCAATTTGAAAACTAGAGCTTAACAAATGGCTTTTGAGTCTATCATACCAAGCACGAGTTGCTTGTTTAAGACTATAAAGTGCTTTTTCGAGTTTGAAATCATGATTTGGAAACTTTTTGTGAATTCCCTAAATTTCTTGAACTTGTTGTAGTTTTTGGCCATGAACAAATTCTCATTTTCATCTAAGTCGGAGTCCTCACTGTTAGCTTGAAAAGCTATACTGTTCTTCTCTTGATTTTGTTCTTTTCTTGCTTGCAAGTTTGCTTCATACGACATCAAATTTCCAATTAATTCGTCAATTTTGAGTTGGGAAAAACCATTGGCTTCTTCAACTGCAAGAACTTTTCTTTTCCACTCAATTGTTAAAGAATTTAAAATATGTGTAACAAGATCAAATTCTGTAAATGTAACTCCTAATGCCATGAGATCATGTTGTACGGTTTGGAATCTTGCACACATATCTACAATAACTACACCAAAATGACCAATTTGAAACAGTTATAAAATGTTGCTAAAAATTTTAGAAACACTTTTCAAGCGTTGCAGATTAGTATGTTACAGATTTTTAAAACATTTGTAGTACGTTTCAGATTGACAAATTGAAACATTTAGTGGATGTTTCAGATTAACAAATTGAAACACTTACCGAGTGTTTTAAATTGATAAACTGCACCACTTTGTAAGCGTTTCAAGTTGATAACCAGCAACATTTACTGGGTGTTTCAAATAGATAAACTGCAACACTTAGTAAGTGTTTCAAGTTGATAATCAACAACACTTACTAGGCGTTTCAAATTGACAATCAACAACACTTATTACATGTTTCAAGTCCACTTATCAAGTGTTCCAAACTTGTAATCTGTAGCACACATTGGATGTTTCAAATTGACAATCTGCAACACTAATGGAAAGTTCCAAATTTACAATTCAAAACAAAAATGGATTGTTCATCTCAGATTAAGAATACATATAAACAATATACGATCAATATGTGAGCAGCATATAAACAACAAATCAACAATATATCAACAATATTATATACATACACTGACGACATCGAGCAACAATGAATTATGGAAAAACAAGGCTACAACTTTATTTTATAATCATCAACAACTAATTTATCACCAAATTCTAGGAGTCATCACAAAAGTGATTATATTATATCGAAGACTTGAATATTAACCTAAATACTCAATTTAAAATTTAGGTATTGGGTAACCCTATCTCAAGTATCATTATAGACCAAGCAGAAGTATATCCTGTAAACACAAAATCAAATAATGTATTAAAGTTTTTATCAAGAGTTCAAAAAGTGAGATATATTTTATGTCTACTGTATAATGTAGGTCTAGTGCCTTTAGTTTCAACTTTTTATTAGACTAGTGCCTTTTGTTCATGTGTTGTATAAACTTTTAGCCTACATCACTGTTTGATATATTTGCCTACTCAACATCTGAAACCTTTTATACACACTGAATTCCTCAGGCTACATATTTGATTGCTGCATATACATAAACACCTATTTACAACTCATTTTACCGATACCATGAAAACGAAAAATACAAACCAGTCCCTATCACACTATAATACAAGTAGGTTCTGCCTACAGAATTACAGTTTACACCATCTATATTTAATTTAATTTAATTTTGTACTACATATAACACTTTTAATACTCACAATTTGCCACTACCTCTTAAAATGGGATTAGGAAATGGAGATGTCATCCAAGTAAGTTACGATACTACCACTTCTCAACTAACACTGTGATCAGACATTTCAAACCACAACGACAAAAAGTTAAAACCTAAGATTCACTTTCCCTCGCAATTATTGCCATATAAAAATTATTATTTATTTGTACAAAAAAACTTGTTTGTACGACTCAGTTTTGACATGGTTTTACAAACCAACAAATTCATTTTACGGTATATAGATTAGTTTTACATCTAAAATTGACTACAATTTCTACAATATGCTTATGCTAGGCAACCCAAATACTTTTTCCATGTTATATTAACAACTCATGAGTATTTCTTGAGGAGAATGGCATGAACGAGTACTGTAAAAGGAAATTGATGAATTTGCAATAAAAACAATTCGGAAGAAGCATAATGGTGTATAGTTCTTCTACCAAACACTGAAAGGATAATTTCTTTCTTAACTAAACACTTACTAAAGGTCATGAAATGGATGATGCAAAGATACATGCTCAATCTATGAAGAGGCATGGACCAATCTACAACTAAAAAAATTATTAAATCATTATCAGTATATAATTAATCACTTATCATTCGTGAAATTTGAATTAGTAAGAGCTCAAGTAAATTTAGCTTGTCAATCAATAAGAATGTGTAAACACAGAGACATAGATCGTATGTATGTACATCAGAAATAGAACTGGAATAGCTTTTTGTATTAATGAAAATGGTATTGGTTGTTAGAATGATACAGAGCTAATAATAAATGGATCAGTCTATGTACATCTCCATTTAATGCAGATATAATGTAAGTAAATTTTATAGGATAGTTTATGGTTTGTAAAATGAACACGATTGAGATGATGTCCAACCAAAAAAAACTTCAGGAAGAAAGTTTCCATTTATAGAGAACTTATAAAATCTTAATCTGCATGTACTCAAGGGAAGAAAGTTTCCATGCATAGAGAACTTATAAAATCTTAATCTGCATGTACCGAAGGAAAGAAAGTTTTCATGCATATAGAACTTACAAAAACTTAATCTACATGCACCGAAGGAAAGATAAATCTGGGCTGGCTCCATTTGAGCCTTTTAGTTTAACAGGGTCGTAATTCTAGCACCAACTAAGTCATAAAATGTGCCATAGTTCTGCATAAGATTATCAGTCAGTATATATTCTAAATGTTGTTCAAATTACATTCTTCAACACTCGAATGCTGAAGAAATAACCATTTGTGATATATTAATTTTGTGTATAAGGAATAACCTGAGAACCAACAGTTGTACTCAAGAGATTACTTTTGTTAGTTCCTTTAGCAAGTGAAATAATATTCTCAACAGAAATTTTTACTTTGCTACTAGCACGGTAGCACCTATCCCACTCCCTGTAATAAGCAGATTCGTTCATGTATTTGTCATAAAAAGATGAATTTTTTTAACCCTTTGAAGTCAAGAATTGGAGCAAAGAATTAATCACCTGCGAAATTCCCATTAACCAATACATGTAACATGAGATTCTACATGAAGATTAATCTGTGTGTCCCATTCATCAGAATTGACTCATCTCTATCTCTACTACTAATAATGTAGATTCCATGCATCTATATAATTTCAACCGCGTCTTTTTAAAATATCCGAAATACCCCTCTTGCATCGTTCTTCTCGCATCACATCTGTTCATATCACATCTTTCTCTTTATGCACCATTCTCCCCTAAAATAAAAAAACCTAGACACCCACGACTCTCATATCTCCCTCGTGTAGATCTGATTCCACATTCAAGCCGATTCAAGATCCATCACCTGGCGTCACGCCTCCTATCGTTGCCACCAGAGATCGCAGCAACACTTGGACATTGCTAATAGCTTTCAATCACACGAAAGCACAATAGGCCTCCCTTCCAATCACGAGGATCACGCTCACCAGAATGTGCGAATACAAGTCGTATCGCACAGCATCAGGTTATGATTGCCACTTCCAGTCGTGAAATTTTAGCCACTTATGGCTTCATCGCGGAGCCTTCCCCTTGGACATCGTCTACTTCGCCTGCACCTCTATCGTTTAAGCGCATGTGTTGTTAATTGTTTTTCTTCCTTTCTTTCTTTTTCTTAGGAACGAATCGATTTTGAGAAAATAGGAGCTAAGGCAAAATCATAATAATATTTGTTACCGACAGGTAATGAAATATGTTTGCAATCTTTGATTAACATGTGGTATCCTTTACTATCCACAAGTTAGCCACACTACAAGAAAATGTTATATTAATAGCAAGTGAGGATTGCATGGAAACTTGACTTGCTATAGTTTTGTAGTTAGTGGTTATCTAGGTTAAAAGATAGCTTGTTTTACCGCAATTATTTATCTAAGAGAAATTAATTTGGCGGTCCAATTGTTTCCCTCTTCCTTATTTTCCTGTGCCGCCAAATTACCTATTTTCACATTCACTTCCATTATCGACCTCTTCACTCACGATTCTCTTCTTCACTCTCTTCAATAAAAATCCTTCTTTGATCTGAAAGCTTCACAACCCTCTCTTCATCAAGGCTCAATTCCAATCGATTCTGAGTGATTCTTCAAGGTGTTTAAGCACGATTCCGCAACGACCAAGCCCGACTTCACGATTCTTCAAGGCAGCTGAAGCGCGTTTCGCCAACCAAGCTCGATTTCAACTTCGCGATTTGTTAACCAAGCTAAAGCACGATTCTTCAAGGCAGCTGAAGCGCGATTCCAACTTGTGAACTTGGCTTTAGGTATATTTTTCAAAGCTTTAGCACGATTATACAAAATTTCTCCTATTTTTGTCAGCAAAAACCACCAATACGTGAACTATTTTACATGAATTTGTTGTATTAAGTGGCACTAGTAGCTTTTTAGTTTATAAAAATGTTGTGAGTTATTTATTGAATTGTTCGGTAATGCTGAAACTTAGATGATGACAAGAAAATTTGGTAGTTTATTGAATTTTTGTTCTTTGAGTTATTTATGTTATAATTACCAGTACGAATGGCACGTGCGATGCACGTGCACAAAGAAAATATGAGTAATTTCTGTTTATTGCAAAAATAATAGCGGTCTTGGATGTATAGCAAAATGAAATATACATGTAATAATAACATGGTAGTGGAATATGTAAATAAGCAAGATTGCGTGTATATATCTAGTTATTAAAAACAAAATCCAATATAACAAAGTCAATATCCTTGTTGTTGGAAAGTTGAAATTTTTTGTCTCTTCAGGAATTACGTATTTGGATAGAAACTTTAGAAGATTTATAATGAAAATTATTGTTCTTTCAGACGCGGCATCATCTTTTTAACTTTTTGTCTCTCTCCCCAGCTGAAACAAAACAAATCATATTTTTAATTTATGTTTTTTGATTAATATATAATATTATCAACTAAACCACGCAACCAATAAGTAGAAAAGAAACCTAAATCATCAAAAGTTGCCTCTTTATTGTTGTTCTTCACACCCGGTTATTTGCTTTTCCTATCATTCAGACCCACTTACTATTGAAAGAATAAGACAATAAATTAGTTCTAATACTAACTACACCATAAAATAAGGGGTATATTAGGTAACAAAAATCTGGTTGAAAAATATGGTCAGTATCTTTATTGGTCTAAATCTTATCACCGCCTTCACCAAACAATTAATACGTAATTAATTTTTTTTATCATCAACTGTTTCATCTCATCTCATACTACTAACAAAGTATTTTGAAGGGAGTTAACCATCCTAATCCTCAAATATAAATGAATCTTACTGGCAAACAAACATGGTTTCATATAAAATTCATCAATATTAAATTACTACTGATTTTTTCCCTACCAACACTTGGCATGTAATATTAATGTTGACACATTTCATTGTTGACAGTCTAATTATGGTTTTTCTTAAAAGGTAAATAATCATAGCCTTCAAAATCCATGACACTCAAAATAACTTAGCAAAGAAGAAGATAAAGCGGTGAAACAATGAAAGCTTTTGAGTTGCGAAAGATTAAGTTTAAAAATTTCTGTTAGATAGCTTGAAAATCAGCAAAAAAAAGAAGGTAAAACGAAAGATTCAATGTTCAAGTATTTAACTAATTCAAGAACCCACCAAAGACGTAAATTAAAAAAAAAGCTTGCACTGCTTTCAGCTCTAACCTTACAAAGCTAGAGTCTAATATTATACCTTTTAAATCACACATCTCCATAACTTCATCAGCTCACTTAGATTTTCCTCCATTTAAAGCATCCATAGAATCTAGTTTTTGGACAACTGGGTTTCTCATTGAAAACCTTTTTTGAATAACGCTTGTGATGAATAATAAACGAAGTAGAGAGGCAGATTGAAGATGAAAGTTGTTTGTTTTTCTGCATATGTGCATGCGAAGTTAGGAATGGTAAGCTTTTCTAGTAAACCAATGGGAGGATGGAAAGAAAATGATTGAACCTCCCTTGCTTTAGTATTCAGATTAAAAGGGGTTACGTTTGTTTTTTCAAAAACTTCAAAAGATGGTATTCCTTATATACTTACATTTGAGCGCGTGTGTCTATTTATATATATATATATATATATATATAAATCCATTACCACACCTTTTTCAAATAAATCAACCGTTCCGTTTGCAAATATAGCTTCTCAAAATACCATGGTTTGCAGGGCTTAGCTGTTACTAATGCTTTTGAGTTTCAGTGAGATGATCCAAATTGGCATTCCATCAAATGCAAAAGTCAGCCTTTACATTCATGGTGCTCATGTCTTCCTCCCTGACTCTAGCTTTCAAACTATTAGTTCTCTACGGTCCAATATTATGGCTAAATCCTTCCCTGACACACTTACGTAACCAATTGGGATAGCTATGTCAAACTACATACCATTTCAAGGACCAACAATGTCATTCAGGAATTTCATCAAACAACTCGTGTTCAATGTAACTTATGCATAGATAAAATATTATTCCATGGTATAATCGACCATTCTTTGTGATTCTTTTTCATCGATTGTAATGAAAATGTTATGCAAGTTTTCTTCAACTTTTTGTTTATTCACATGTTATTGATAGTGGGTCAAGACCAAGAGCAACTGAATCATAAAAAATGAAGTTGAAAGAAAGGAAAAATAAAATATTCAAGCTTATGTTCAAAGCAACAATATTTGTGAAACAATATTTGGAAAATAACAACTTATGGAAACAAAAATAACACAACTCACTGAATCAAAAATAATTACTCTAATGGAAACAAAGAAGCAAAAATGTACATGAAAACCTATCCACGTACCAAAGTCAGGCAGGTAAACAACATATCTTAGAATAAATCATAAAATCTGAAACAAATAATCTCTTAATGCAGTTACCTCTCAATTCATAGTAATGTTTTTCCTCCTCAAACAGTAGAATCTGCAAGCAAAATCACCCTTCTCCCTTTTCTTCTTGATTTCAAGCATTACAGCTTGGAAGTTTGATCTTCTTAGATCTTGATGCTTCCGGTTTCCAGGATAATGTTTGGTATGAAGGAGGTTGTTCAATTTGTGGTTTTTTTCTCTTCTCCATATTTTTGCAAGATATTTTTTCTATCGTAGGTCGTTTGGGGAAGATAATGTGTCTACTACCAAATTGTGCAGCTGTACCTCTAAGCAACCTGAGGAATGACATCTCCATCCTCCCATCCACATCGGTAGATCACACTCCCTCATCCAAGTGGTCGGCATCACCAACTCTGGAGCCTTTCTGAAAGCCACATCCAATGTTTGTCTTTCAGAGCCCCCCGTCGCCTCCTCCTTTGCCCTCATCTGCATATGAAATAAACTAATATGAAGTTATCTTTTTAACTATAAATTTAGTACAAAAGGCAGAATTTTATTAAATTGGATAATATTTTAACTTCCAAATTCTTGTTACATGCACACTCTATTTAGTTAGTATTCAAGTTATATATTGTTGATCAATGAATTATTTTGTATGCACTCTACATTTATTTTTATTATTATGGTAAAAAATTTAACCATAGTTTCATCTTCTTGTTTTACTTGTCGAAAACAATTTAAGGGTATGCTTGTTCAGTTTCATGTATAAAAAAATAAGTAAATAGTTTAAGCTTAAGTTTAGACATTCTATATATGCAATCCTTATAGCCATCTAGTGTATGCTTATTGTTGACATGTTTAAAAGTTGATCATTTATTTTGTTTAATATGCTCATGGAAGGTAACAAGGAGTGGAGGGCATTTGAAGGAGGAAAAACTAGTTTAGTAAGTACATCTTCTGGAATCTCCTAAGTCTCATCCAAAGGTACGTGGCTCTCAGGTTCAAAGTATATATACATGTGATGTACTGAATAGTAGATACCTCTTCTTGCTTTATATATTTCAATAGTATGTTCTATAGAAAATATAA
The DNA here is from genome assembly GCA_030737815.1 of Allium fistulosum. NCBI lineage: Eukaryota > Viridiplantae > Streptophyta > Magnoliopsida > Asparagales > Amaryllidaceae > Allium > Allium fistulosum. The sequence continues at coordinate 978,959,434 of CM060902.1, forward strand.
TCTACATAACATATTGTAAAACTATATAAACCCCACCCACCCCAAGGAGTATTAGCTCCATTTATCTCAGTAGATAAGTTCATAATTCCTCTGCTAACATGATAGATCGATTCCACTTTGTTAAAGGGGAGAATTATGTGCTTGGTTTCCACTTATGAAAATATGATTTTAATTAGAAATGTATTAGCGTAATTTTCAAAAAAGGTAATAGCTATTTTAATTTCAATTACACTTCTAATTGAGGACTTCTAATTAAAGCGCCAAAAGGAAAATGGGGGTGCATTTCTAAAGATAGCAGTAGTTACAAATGCATATAGTTAAAAATCCAGAAAGTTTTAAAGAGAATAGTAGTTACAAATCCAAAAATAATTTATTAAATGGGCATGTCATTTAACACTATACCCTTATACTACATTTCTATTTGAATTATTCCAACTATAACTTCTATAAATGCATAGTATTGCTAACCTATGCTTTCGTACCTTGCAATATTTTATGCTTTGCCTGTTTTAAACCAGATATGCCTATTTTACTGACATCCTACATATAATGGTATCAAGGTTAGCAATCGTTCATTCAATTATATATATACACGTATATTCTTTGTTCAATATAAATGTAAATGTTATGTGTTTTAGCACCAAAATTGGTCACTAACCTCGGAGAGAAAGATTGTGTAGAGATATAAGTGATGAAATCAAATTAAACAGAGAAGACAATGCTAATTTAAATGCTGAAAGTAAGAACACCAAATTTATAGTGGTTCAGCGTAATTGCCTACGTCCACTTTAACTTTTATTGATCCTCTTAGTTGATGATTACAAATACAATTCGTGAATCAAACGCTTGAATGAAGTTGTTAAGTAGAGGAGATGAGTCTCAAAAATGGCAGAGTTTCCCCAGTGTTCTCTCCTCAAAAAAGGCTCCTCTTCACTGTGACCCTGCCCCTCTATTTATAGACAAAGATGGGCTGGACTTCCCAAGTGGGCTTGGTAGCCGAACGCTCTAGCCTAGGTGTAGTGTTCGCTGCATGCCGAACCAGGTATGCCGAACGCTTTGACGCCGAACAGTCCTTTCCATGCCGAACGGTCCCTTCCATGCCAAACAGTCCTTTCTATGCTGAATAGTTCGTTTGATGTGTGGGAAGTGCAGGATGGTTGCAGTTGAAGCCGATCGTAACTCTATCTAAAGCTCTTGATCGAATGATGCATGTTGGCCAAACGATAGTGTCATGTTGAGTAGTTATGTCCACCGAACGTCTTCTGGATGCCGAGCACTCCTGTTGCCGAGTTCTATCGATGCCGAGCGCTAGCTGATGCCGAGCATTGGTTGACGCCGAGTGCTAGTTGACGCCGAGTAGCCTGGTATGCCGAGTACTTCGCTGAGTACTAACTGATGCCAAGTGTCATGGATGTCGGGTACGTTGGAAGCTGAGTACTTCGCCGAGTACTCCTAGATGCCGAACACTCTCTGACGCCGAGTCCCTCTGGATGCCGAGTACTTCGCCGATCACTCCTAGATGCCGAACACTCTCTGACGCCGAGTGCTACCTGATGCCGAGCACTAGTTGCCTGATCAAATCTCCAGGAAACACTTCCCCCCCAAAGTGTATTATGTGACCGAACGTGATGCGCTTTGAATCTAGTTCAGCTTACCTCGGAGGTGCCTTCTCGAGAATGTTAGTGAAGGAGGTGTGAGACGAGCATGGTTTGGACGCCGAACGATGCGTTCGAAGCCGAACAATCCTCATGTGCCGAGCGACACTTCGCTTTGAAGCCGAACGCTACGACTTTGACCGGTTCTACCGGATATAGCCTTTTCAACTTCCATCTTCTCCCTATAAAACCAGGCGTCCTTCCACTATTTTCCTTTTACACCTTCATATCTGTCACTCCCAAGAGGCTTGCAATTCTCGCCAGCCAATCAGATATAAATCCTAATTGATCTTTCCTCAAGTTCGATCTTCGAACTAGGTATCGTTCCTTCCACGATTAAATTACTTCAACACGAGGTTTAGGTTCATCACGTGGAAAACGGGACATTTCTACGGTTGCATAATGTGTGGCGAGTAGAAATGGCTCGCACGTTTGGAGTCGTCGAATGGTGCATGGTAGTTGGGCCTAGCTCCTTCGCGCCGAACAAGACTGGGAGAAAAAGAAAGATGGGGTGTCGAACGGCGTAATCTTCGCCGGGCGATCTGTTCCTATCGTTCGGCGCAGATGGAGAAGGAGTAGGGTGGAATTGTAATCAAGGGTGGAGCGCTACTTTAGCCGAACAAACTAAGGCTAAACACTACCCAAATGCCGAACAGTATATGCGCCGAACAGCTGACATGCCGAACAGACACACACGCCGAACAGAATTTAGACTGAACAACATAATTGCCGAACAACTGACATGCCGAACAGTATACGATTTGAACAACTGACCTGCCGAACAAACATACATGCCAAATACTATATTTAGGCCGAACAGTCCAAATGCCGAACAAAACTTAACCAAACCATATCAAGGCCGAGCAATGCAAATGCCGGACAATTATAAATGCCGACCAATGATAAATGTTGAACCATACTTAGGCCGAACACCGTAAATGTCGAACGAACAATTTCCTTGCCTAATCTACACAAGGTCAAAAGATCTAAGCACACCATCATATGACACTGACCCGGATCATTAACTCCCTAGCTCTAGTAGACTTAAATCTGGGTTTGATTAACACTCGTTTTCTGAATTTGAAACTGTAATCACCTCAAGGCGGGCTTTTTGAGACGGTCAGCGATGACGGTCTTCGAAGGCGACGACTCGAAGCTCATTTTTATATCTTTGAAATCTTTAGATTCTTATTGGTTGTACACAATTGCTTGCACTAGTTCACACACCACGTGGGGGGAAAACTCGTGTTGCTAACTCAAACGTTCAACGTTTTTTGAGTATAGCTTTCTCAAGCACTTTGTCAGGTTCGTTATTTATTGAGGATGTCAAGAAAGTCTAGCTCCGCCACTATATCCGACAGGCCTGGGCCGTCATCAAGGCCAGAAGCTGCTGATACTTCTAATCCGTCGACTTCTCTTGCTCACAACTTAGCACCTGATGCCCTGGAGGCAGCAATTCTTCTAGACAATCCGATCGGTTCACAAGCTTCGAAGATCAACGAAGCCGCTCTCCGACGGATATGCTCCATTCATGGGATCCCTTTCGCCGACGTGTTGGTCCCTTCGCGACACGATCGTCCTCGTCTGCCCCCAGTCAGGTATACCGCCTGTAACAAGTTCATGTGTTGGATGGGCAGCGTGCCTCCGTTCAATTTATTTCTCCGGGATGTATTGCAGTATATTGACATAGCTCCGTCGCAGCTGCACCCGAACGGCCATGCGTTTCTATATGGGACCTACTTACTTTTCATGGCCGTCTTCTCTAGACCTCCAACCGCTGGCGATATCAGATACATTTATATGATCAAGAGACGAAAAGACAGTCCTTCCTTTATGTTCCTCGAGCCATACCACAAATGCCAAATCTTGACAGGGGCATGCAGTAAATTCGCCCTGTACAAACAGGAATGGTTTTATGTGCGCTGCCCTCCTGGTTTTGCGAGGAGATGGGTTGAAGGCAGTAAGTCTCTCTGCCGAGTCACTATTCGCATTTAACCGGAGTCATGCTTTTCCTAACTCTTTGTTTCATCTTTTCAGGTATCAATCCGCGTCCGGAAGGCCGAGGATATTCTGAGGCTGTTGAAGCCATTAGAGCTCTTCCTGCCGAGGAACGAGACATCCGGACTATCATTTCAAATGAATCACTATCGGGGTTTGGCTTGCTAGCCCCTGGTCGTCGGATCAGCCTTCCAGAAGGTGTCATCATTCCCAAACCTTCGTCCGGTAAAGGGAAAAAACAGGTCGGATCGTCGTCGCGCCGCACTCCTGATACGCACGAAGAAGGTGAGCGCAAAGAAGACGAAGCTCTTGAGACTCAAGGCGAGAATGTGGGTCCCGCTTGGAATCCGGCAGTCGAAGTTTAAGATATTGAGACGTCATCCTCCCCTTCGAAGGGAAAGAGGAAGTTAAAATATAAATTTCAGAAGGAGAAAGTTGGTGGCACTTCAAAAGTCATGCCTATCCCGCCTGAGAAAGAGGCTTCCTCGCAGCACCTGGAAAGTTCCCTGAGGGGCCTGTCGAACCTGTCTATTCCCGATGATATTCTCAATTACGGGTTTGACGATCCTGAAGCCCTCAAGTTTTCTTCGCTCGTTAAAGGCAATGCGGGAGTTCCACTCCCGATCCAAGGAGACAACACTCCGATTAGTAAAGATAAACAAACGGGTCCGTCGGGGGGAACACTAGGACACGCACGCACATACGCATTCCATCATACACTTCATCATTTTCTTTATTTCCCAGATTTTTCCTATCTCGTTGTTATCTCCATTCTTTGCAGGTGACATGGGACGCTCTCACGGACTCGATCGCCTTCATGGCTCTTCCATATTTCATCATTTCGGACGGGACTCAGGCTCAAGCAGACGTAGGGACATGGATGATTACGAAGATAGAGACAATCATCCCTGCAATTTGTCTCACCGTAAGAAGGCATATTCTCAATCTTCACAGTCCCATGACCCTCTTCCTCCAACTGAGCCAGATAAAGAGAAGTCTTCACAGAAGGGTTACCAATCTGATGCTCCTCGAGAACAACACTCCGGTTCATCGAGTACAAGGCAAGTTCGGGAGCAACGAAAAAGAGCGGAACTTCCAAAGCCTCCTCCTCCTACTCCTGCGGTGGACCCAACTATTGCGGAAAAGATGGTCGATCTTAAGGCCAAGTTTCCGAAAATTTGCTTTGACGGTTTGAAGTTCCTCCCGGCTATTCATCATATTCCTGGGCACGTGAAGCAGAGTGCCATTGCCTGCAATAACGACGTCTATGTTCAACATGATGCGTTTGTGCACTTGGTGGAGAAGATCTCGGAGGTGTCCGTTGAGCGTCAACATGAGATTGATCGCCTGAAACTGGAGGCTGGCTGCGACAAAAACATCATCGAGCACCAAGACATAGAGCTCGCTTCGTATAAGTCGAAGCTGGAAGCCGCTGAACAAAGTGCAAAAGATACTGCTGAGGCAGTTACTCGCTTAGAGATGGCTCACAAGAAGGAGCTTGATGAAGCAGTCCAGCGCAGCGGTGCCCTCGCCCTAGAAAAAGACTTTGTCCAAAAAGAGAGGGACGCGCTCGTCGTGCAAGTCAGAGAGCTGAAAGAATTACTCTCCAAGGAGAAGGAGGACAAGGTAGCTGCTCAAGAAGAATCACAACGATACTGTGATGAAATCATTGCTACTCGTCTCCTGAAAACGAAGCTCGATGACGAACTTGCTGGGGTTGAGAAAATGAAGGATGAGGCCCGTGAGGAGGGCAAAAGAAAGGCTGCGGAGGAGATTGACTCTCGTCTCGAGGCGGCCGCAGAAGCCGGCAGGGAAGAAGTCAAATGCATGTTTGACCCGTTGATCGCTGAATATGGAGCCCGCATCCTTATGCATCGCGACTTAACATTCTTGGGCGACGTCTACCTCGAATCCCTAGCTGAGGCCTAGGAAACTTTGATAAAGATCAGGAAAATCGAGTCAGGCTCTGAAGAGGTCGATGAGGATGCTTTGGTGAAGGAGTTCCTTAGGGGGAATGAGCCAGCGGATTTATCCACAGCATTGACGCTTTATAGCAAAGGCTCTCCCCTTCCAAAAGAGAAAAATGATGAAGCTGGCCCGTCTGAGGCTGAGACTATGGCTCCTCACACTGCTGCTCCTCTCGCTGCTCAACCGGCCGGTCGGCCGACACTTGACCCGTTCGAGCAGCACGCCGGCTACGACCCTGAAGATCCCGGGCTTGGTGTTCATGTGCTATCTCCTATTCTGGAGGGTGAAACCCCACGTGCAACCGATAGCTAGCCAACCAGAACCCGGTAGGAAACTCTTCTTTTCTAGAAGTTGAAAGATCCCATCATTTTTCAGCAGTGGTTATTCATTCTAACGCTCGTTCTTTATGTTTTCATATAGGCTGTTCTGACGCCGAGCCGACTCCAAGGAGCGATGATGCCAAGGAGGAGGCAGAGAAAACTAGCAACGCTGTCCATGCGGGAGTAATTCCTGGTCCCGATGCTCAAGTGATTGGGGCGCTAGATGATGATAAGCTTGACACTTCATCTCCTGCCGAAGGTAGTGATGAAATTGAAATCACTGGCGCCTCTGAGCATACTTCACAGATGAGCATGATGGACCGCCTCGCCGCAGAGGAGAAGAAAAAGGCCGAGGTCAAAGTTGAACCTGGAATCCTGGAACTTACCGACCCGCGGAACAGACCTTTGAAAATCATTCTCCCGGGTAGGTCCAAACCACTAGATGTTCCGTCTCCTACTCCTGACTCCGCTTCTTTAGCAAGCAAGAAATCCAAGAAAAAGCGTGAAGGAGAGGAGTCGTCGGAAAAAACAAAGGAAGACAAGAAGAAGAAACCGAAGAAATAATTAATACACTCGTTCAACGAGCTTCTTGCTTAAGTCCTGTAGCTTGTATAGATAAGCTCTCAACTCTGAGTTTTGTAGGAGTAACTGTGTAACCCCATTTTGAACTATTTGAATGAAGTTTAGTTTCTTTTTTGTTTGAATGATTCTCTTGCTTTTCTTTTGTTTGATGATTAACTGTAGTCGCATTATCTCCCAGTCCATTTTCGTGTTGTTCAAACATCTCCGGACGTGGCATATTTCTTGTTCTACATCTCTCGAGTACTTTGACTTTTTTCTAAATCTGCGCTCCGGGGATTTAGAGTAAGTTGATCCGCGTTCAGGGGATTCGGAGGTTCGCATTGTTTATACTCTAGTCCGCATTCTAGGGACTTAGGGTACTGCGATCCGCGCTCCGGGGACTCGAAGATTTGCAATTGTTTATACTCTAGTCCGCGCTCCGGGGACTTAGAGTACTCCGATCTGCGCTCTTGGGATTCGGAGATTCGATATCGTTTATACTCTAGTCCGCGCTCCGGGGACTTGGAGTACTCCGATCCGCGCTCTTGGGATTCGGAGATTCGATATCGTTTATACTCTAGTCCGCGCTCCGGGGACTTGGAGTACTCCGATCCGCGCTCTGGGGATTCAGAGATTTGAAATCGTTTATACTCTAGTCCGTGCTCTGGGGACTTAGAGTACTGCGATCCGTGCTCCGCGCTCCGGGGACTCGAAGATTTGCAATTGTTTATACTCTAGTCCGTGCTCCGGGGACTTAGAGTACTCCGATCCGCGCTCTGGGGATTCGGAGATTTGAGATTGTTTATACTCTAGTCCGCACTCCGGGGACTTAGAGTACTCCGATCCGCGCTCTGGGGATTCGGAGATTCGATATCGTTTATACTCTAGTCCGCGCTCCGGGGACTTGGAGTACTCCAATCCGCGCTCTGGGGATTCGGAGATTCGAAATTGTTTATACTCTAGTCCGTGCTCCGGGGACTTAGAGTACTCCGATCCGCGCTATGGGGATTCGGAGATTTGAAATCGTTTATACTCTAGTACGCGCTCCGGAGACTTGGAGTACTCCGATCCGCGCTCTGGGGATTCAGAGATTTGAAATCGTTTATACACTAGTCCATGCTCCGGGGACTTAGAGTACTCCGATCCGCGCTCTGGGGATTCGGAGATTTGAAATCGTTTATACTCTAGTCCGTGCTCCGGGGACTTAGAGTACTCCGATCCGCGCTCTGGGGATTCGGAGATTTGAAATCGTTTACATGAATCCGTACTCCGTATAGGATAATGTAATTCGTCATCTGGTCATGGGGTATAGAAACATTAGCGATCTGTGGAAAATACGGCTTCAAGCCTTTATTAATGAAAATCAACTAAACTGCTCGATTACAACTTTAAAAAGAAACTAAGTTATGACTGAACGGAAACATGCAGGAAATAAAAGTGCCTAAAACAAGAAAGAAAACATGCTAAATGTAATAGTGTCGCAGATGTTCACTGTTCCATGCTCGGAGGAGTGTCGTGCCATCAACGGTCGCTAGCTTGAATGTTCCCTCTCCAAGCTTCCGTTCAATGGCGTACGGACCTTCCCAGCTGGGATTCATACGTGATGGTACCGGGAAAACTCGTTTCAGAACGAGATCACCCACATCAAAGATCCTTGGGCGGACTCTGCCATCGTAGTAGCGCTTGACTCGGTGCCTATGCGCTGCCGCCCTTAATTCGGCTTCTTCATGCTTTTCATCGATGCAGTCCAGTGATTCCAACAAGAGATTTTGGTTCGTCTTGGGATCATAGTATGTCACTCGGTGTGATGGAACTTCAAGTTCCACGGGTATAACGGCTTCGAAGCCGTATGCCAAGGCGAATGGAGTGTGGCCGGTCGCGGACTTGTGGGTAGTTCTATATGCCCATAATGCTGTCGGGAGTTCATCTACCCACTTGCCTCCAACCTTCTCCAGACGCTTCTTCAGTATGGACTTGATTATTTTGTTAACGGCCTCGACTTGTCCGTTAGCTTTTGGGTGTGCAACGGCGGCGAACTTTTTCTCGATGCCGTACTTTAAACAGAACTCTTTGAACTATCTACTTTCAAATTGCGTCCCGTTGTCCGTAATGATGGTGCGAGGAAGGCCAAAGCGGCATATAATGTTTCGTACAACGAAGTTAATGACCTTCTTAGAGGTGATTGTGGCCAAAGGTTCTGCCTCCGCCCATTTTGTGAAATAGTCGACTGCAACTATCGCGTATCTCGCGCCACCTCTGGATATAGGCAAAGAGCCAATTATGTCGATTCCCTAGATTGCAAATGGCCAGGGACTAACCATTTGCGTGAGTTCCGTTGCTGGAGTCCTCGGTATTTTTGCATATCTTTGACACTTGTCACACTTTCTTGCATAGTCTGTGGCGTCCCGGTTTACGGTTGGCCAGTAATATCCATAGCGGAGGATCTTTTTTGCTAGCATTTGCCCCCCAGTATGGTCGCCACATTCCCCTTCGTGAACCTCTCTTAAGACCCGCTTTGTCTCATCATGAGCGATGCATCGTAATAATGGGACTGAGAATCCTTTTCGATACATTGATCCATCCTGCATTACGTATCGCACGGTCTTTCGAAGGACCTGCCGTCTTTCGCTTCTTTTTTCTGGTAAAGCCCCGGTTGTCAGGTACAGTTTGAATGGGGTTATCCACGATTCCTTCGCGATCTTTGTTTCCAACACGCAATCGACTTTCATCTCGTCTATGCTCGGGGCATGCAAGACTTCAACGGGATACAATCCCATTTGCTGTGCATCGCCGGTACTCGCAAACTTAGTCAATAAGTCGGCTTCTTTGTTCAGTTCGCGCGGGACATGCGAAATGTCATAACGCTCAAGATTTGATAGTAGTTCTTGGACCCGAACAAGGTACGGAGCAAGCTTTCGTCCCTTTGCTTGGTAGTCTCCCCGCACTTGATAAACCACCAACTGTGAGTCCCAAAAGATTTCAACTGATTTAATCCCGAGTTCTCCGATGAGCTTCAAGCCCGCAATCAGTGCTTCATATTCTGCTTCGTTATTTGTAGCTGGGAAATCGATCTTCAAAGCATAACAGATTGATCAGTTTTCCGGAGTTATAAGGACTACGCCTGCGCCGGAGCAACGGTCGTTTGATGCCCCATCAGTGTATAATTTCCATCGAACGGGGGGAATGACGTCGTGATTATCCGGTTCGACGAGAATGGTAAACTCAGCGATGAAATCTGCTAATGCTTGCCCTTGGATGGCTCTTCGTGGTAAGTAGGCGATATTGAATTGGCTCAATTCGATGTTCCATTTTAGCAATCTTCCAGAAGTTTCCGGCCGTTGGAATACATGCCTCAGGGGTTGATCGGTATAAACACTGATTGAGTGTGCTTGAAAGTATGGGCGCAGCTTACGTGATGCAATCACCAAGCAATAAGCCAATTTCTCGATTTTAGGGTAATTCCTCTCCGCCCCCATTAAACGCTTGCTAACATAATACACCGGCCTCTGGACTCGATCCTCCTCACGAACTAAAGCCGCACTTATCGCATGCGGGGATACAACCAAGTATACGTATAGCATCTCGTGGTTTACTGGTTTTGACAGCATTGGTGGACTCTCCAGATGCCTCACCAGATCCCGGAAGGCTTCCTCACAACTGGGCGTTCACTCAAAATTCCTCTTTCCTTTCTTTATTATGTCAAAGAATGGGATGCACTTGTCAGTTGCCCTGGATATGAATCGACTTAACGCAGCTACTTTTCCATTCAAGCTCTGCACCTACTTTATAGTCCTGGGCACTTGCACATCTCGGATAGCTTGGATCTTTTCCGGGTTAGCTTCGATTCCTCTAGCATTGACGATGAATCCCAAAAACTTCCCCGATGCAACGCCGAAGGAACACTTCAGAGGGTTGATCTTCATCCCATAAAACCTGAGTATGTCGAACATTTCAGCCAAGTCTCGAATGTGGTCGTTTGACCGTCGTGACTTCACGAGCATGTCATCCACATAGACTTCCATCGTTCTACCCAGTTGGTCCTTGAACATTCGATTCACTAAACGCTGGTAAGTCGCTCCTGCGTTCTTCAATCCAAAGGGCATCACTACATAGCAATAAAGCCCGACATTCGTAACGAAGCTGGTGTGTTCTTGGTCTGGAATATGCATCGGGATTTGGTTGTACCCGGAGTATGCATCCTTGAATGATAACAGCTCGTGTCCTGCGGTGGAGTCGACAAACTGATCGATCCTAAGCAACGGGAAACTGTCCTTTGGACATGCTTTGTTCAAGTCGGAATAATCTACGCAAGTCCTCCACTTCCCATTCGCCTTTTTTACCAGCACGGGGTTGGATACCCATTCAGGGTAGAGGGCGTCGCGGACGAACCCATTTGCTTTGAGTTTGCCCACCTCCTCTCCGAGAGCAGCGGACCTCTCCGGGTCCATTCCTCTCCTTTTTTGTTTAACCGGGACGTATTTCGGGTCTATGTTCAACATATGACTCATGATGGCGGGAGAGATCCCACACATATCAGAATGCGTCCAGGCGAAAACATCACGATTCGCCCGGAGGAAGTCGCTAAGGTCTTCAGTTATCGCGGGGCTAAGCTGTGATCCGATCTTTAGTATTCGCGAAGGGTCGTCACGGCTAACTGAAATGTCAATTGTTAATTCAGTCGGCGCTGCCTTCTCTTCCCTGGGTTTCTCATCGTCGTCTCTCGGATCTATATCTCTGAAGATCCGAGAACTATGCCCGAGCCAGGGCTCGGGCACTACTTGTCAATCATCCGTATTAAGGATGCGGACGGGATTGTCCGCAACCTTTCCCTTCTCCCTCTGATGGGCCTCTCGGAGCTTAGCCACATAACAGGAACGACCAGCTGCTTGGTCACCATGAACAATACCTACTCCTTTGTCAGTTGGGAACTTCAAAGTTAAACACCACGGGGCTAATGCTGCCCTAAACTCAGCCAGGGCCGGCCGGCCCAAGAAAACATTGTATGGAGAATCCACATCCAAAACTACGAAGGGTAGAATTCGCACCCTCCGACGCTCGCCTTGTCCCAGTTCAACTGGTAACTCAACGTACCCCATGGCGTCGGTCGCTGCGCCGTTAAAGCCGTGTATACGAGCCTTGGACGGTTTCAGGTCTTTTGTTTCCAGTTTCATTTGGTCATAAGCCTTCTTGAAGATGATGTTGACTAAACTTCCGCAATCAATCAGAATTCTTTTCACATATGCTGGTCCGATCGTCGCAGATATGACCATCGGGTCGATGGTTAGGGCCTCTACTTGATCAGCATCTATGTTTCTGAACACTATATCGTCCGTCATTACGCGCTGCTGCTTAGCAGGGGTCCCATCATCCACGTTCGAACAGCACTCAAAATCTGCATGCTTCAGGGAGCTTGCATACCGCTCCATCTCTTGCCAATTCTTATCTGCGGGGTGAGGTCCGCCGATAATTGTATTTATGACCAGTCTGCCTACGGTTCGGGCAGGCTCCTCAGGATGACGCGGAGCTGGTGCACGACCTGGGTTGGACGTTCCCTGTCCTCCTTCCTGTGGATCCTTCACAAATTCTTGCAACTTCTTTTGCCTGATCAACTTCTCGATAGCGTCATGCAGGTGTCTGCATTCTTCCGTATTGTGCCCATAAGTCTCATGGAAGCGACAATATTTCCCGGTCCGCTTCTGTTCCTTGGTTGATTCTTTTGGACGTGGCTTTCTGTACTGAAAGGTATTGCAGGTGGATAGGTAGATGTTCTCAAGCGGCTCGTTCAGCGGAGTATATTCGCTGTAGCTTGGAATTCTCGACTTCCACTTCCCCGCTTCTCTCTTCTTCCCTTGATTTCTTCCTCCAGACTCCTTAGGCTGTCCAGGCTTGTTTTGGACATTGACTTGGACCTTTCCCGAGCTGTCTCCGGACTGCTTCACAGCAATGTTGTTCTTCATAGACTCTTGGACAGGTCCTGGTGCCTTATCTCGTCGTACCCACCTAGCTTCCTCTCTTCTTATGAACTGGTGTGCCTTTGAGTAGAAACGCTCTAGCGTGGTCGGAGGCTTTCCTGCCAACCAGTCTCCAAATTCAGACTCCGGATCCACACCTCTCATCACAGCCATTAGAATTGCATGATCATTGGGATTACTGACTTCAGTTGCCGCGACATGGAACCTTTGTAAATATTCCTTCAATGACTCCCCGGGACTTTGGATTACACTTGACAGAGACATTACGTCCTTCGGACGAGTAGTGTGTATCCTGAACTGCTCAATAAACTTCTTTGCCAACTCCTCGAAATTGGATACAGACCGTGGAGGAAGTCGGGTAAACCACATAGTAGCGATCCCAGATAGAGTAATTGGAAAGCATCTACACTTGGTGGCATCATTTGCTCTAGCTGAATCCATCATCCATTCGTACCTCATGACATGCTGTCTGGGGTCAGTCTTTCCCTCGTACGCAGGGATAGTTGGCATACTAAACTTTCTTGGGTACGCCGCCTGTAACACAACATCCGTGAACAGAGTGTGACTTCTTGACACTCCCCAATCATCGTTTGATAAGCCCTGATTTTCTTTCATCAATTGCCTGATCATGGCTGTCAGATCTGGTGTCTGTATGGAAGGCGGAAGGTTAGAGTCTGTTCTACGCGCCTGTCCATGCTGATGCCTCCTCTCTTGGCGATCTACCAATCGTGCGTCTTGAGGTTCGACATCGTTAGCATTTTGATGATCTGGGCCTCCATCCTCCATTTGTACTCCGGTCCTGAAGTTTCCAGCTCTTGCTTGGTCACGGTCTCCAGCTGTTTGAACAGCAGCTTCTGCTCGTGCAGCTTCAGTCTTGCGGCGTCTGCGCCTGGGAGGTTCATCAGAGGAAGTAGAGCTGTCAGATGAGGAATAAGGAGCGGGATTGCCCCCAGCATTCTGTTGCTGCTGTTGAGTGAGCTGTGCCATCAGGTTGGCGTTAGCTTGCATTTGCTCTCCTAGTTGTCTCCTGCTTTCCCTGAGCTCTCTCATCAAGTCGTTGAACTCTATTCTGGTGACAACTGGAGTTTGGTCCTGGGCGGCAATCCCTTCACCCGGAATTGCTGGTTGGTTGCTAGGTCCTGCTTGTTGCACGCTAGCAGTCTCGCGGGCATCCACATTATGAGAAGCTGACCTGGTACGTGGTCCTGCCATTGTAGAGTTATTGGTATGAACTCTGAGTAGAATCAACGGATGTCCTATCAGTGAGTCGGATCTTCTTTGGGGGATTTGTTCAATCCAGTAGCTTCAAAGCAGATCCTTAAGGTCTGAGAATTCAACTCTCAATGAAAGCACCAAAGTGTTAGCACCAAAATTGGTCACTAACCTCGTAGAGAAAGATTATGTAGAGATATAAGTGATGAAATCAAATTAAACAGAGAAGACAATGCTAATTTAAATGCTGAAAGTAAGAACACCAAATTTATAGTGGTTCAGCGTAATTGCCTACGTCCACTTTAACTTTTATTGATCCTCTTAGTTGATGATTACAAATACAATTCGTGAATCAAACGCTTGAATGAAGTTGTTAAGTAGAGGAGATGAGTCTCAAAAATGGCAGAGTTTCCCCGGTGTTCTCTCCTCAAAAAAGGCTCCTCTTCACTGTGACCCTGCCCCTCTATTTATAGACAAAGATGGGCTGGACTTTCCAAGTGGGCTTGGTAGCCGAACGCTCTAGCCCAGGTGTAGTGTTCGCTGCATGCCGAACCAGGTATGCCGAACGCTTTGACGCCGAACAGTCCTTTCCATGCCGAACGGTCCCTTCCATGCCGAACAGTCCTTTCTATGCTGAATAGTTCGTTTGATGTGTGGGAAGTGCAGGATGGTTGCAGTTGAAGCCGATCGTAACTCTATCTGAAGCTCTTGATCGAATGATGCATGTTGGCCGAACGATAGTGTCATGTTGAGTAGTTATGTCCACTGAACGTCTTCTGGATGCCGAGCACTCCTGTTGCCGAGTTCTATCGATGCCGAGCGCTAGCTGACGTCGAGCATTGGTTGACGCCGAGTGCTAGTTGACGCCGAGTAGCCTGGTATGCCGAGTACTTCGCTGAGTACTAACTGATGCCAAGTGTCATGGATGCCGGGTACGCTGGAAGCCGAGTACTTCGCCGAGTACTCCTAGATGCCGAACACTCTCTGACGCCGAGTCCCTCTGGATGCCGAGTACTTCACCGATCACTCCTAGATGCCGAACACTCTCTGACGCCGAGTGCTACCTGATGCCGAGCACTAGTTGCCTGGTCAAATCTCCAGGAAACAATGTGCATATGCAATAACATCACAGGTTGTAGGATTTAAGAATGCAACAACATCACAGGTTCTATAAATGCATAGTATTGCTTATTGAAGTGCTAAACAAACATTGGTTAGCTATAAAGGTGTGACAACATAATGCACCGGAAAGATTCTAAAGCGTAATATATTTACAGAATTTGTGATATAGAGTTTAATTTGACATTTGTTGAGCAATTACTTACATTTATACAATTTGGAGGATACACCCTTGTGAGGAATTCAAAGGATCTTTTTGAGAGTTTTGGTTTTGATACTCAGCCTGTACTTATTGGCCTCGTCATTTTTCAGGTAAACAATTGAATTTGGCCAAAGTGGAAGTTATTCTAAGCTTTGTTTACACTTTCCACCTGCTTGATTATTTCCCTTCTATATTTAATTTTATGCCGGCAAAACCTTATTTCGTGCTCTTGAATTACATCATAATATCTTACCAGTACATCACGTTGTAAACTTTGGTTCCAATCTAGTTACTAGGGTATATAGGTCTCAGGTCATATATCTGATTTTTTTGTTTTAATTTGTTGTAGTTTTGCTAAGTATACACAAATCTGTAACATTATTTTATCTTCAGGCCTAGTGACATCGCATTTGCCTAGGCTAATGGATGCGTGAACTAACCACTATAGTTTTATATAAATAGGAACCATAAAAGATGGAAGTTCATATATTAGTCAACAATGTAATATTAGTTAACACCGCTTTGCATAAATATCTAATTTCTATAAACATTTTTTCTCTTTCGATTTTTCACAAGTTGGGTATTTTTTTAGATTTTAACAGCTACTTGTTTTGCATTTACAGATCCCATATATGGAGACATTTACAAGTACTTTTTTGTAAGCCATATTTATCCAAATGCAAATTATGATGGCTTTTGTATTCATTATCACTGAGTGAAAATTTCAACAAAATCATTGTCAGTACTACTGACAATGGTGTATCAAAATGATAATAAATCACATTATAGGATTCACATGTCATGTGCCATTAGTTATTGTTCCTAAACAATAATCTGTTAGGTTTTTGAATCACCTTGCAAAATTTATGACTTTCACGTCATTATGTATAGTTACTGATTTTATTTTGGCAATAGTAATGTAAATTTTTTCTTGTATTTCCTCCGAGAAACATGTGTTATTTTTATTTTAACATACTAATACATCAGTTTCTTCACATTACAGTTATCAGAAGCTTAAATTTTACAATATGTTATTTAGATCAGTAAGCTGTGTGATGTTGAGTTCCTCATAGCTTTCTCAATTCCTAATTTAGGTTATATTTTACTGTCCATACAGGCACAAGCTATGGCCACAACTACAACTGAAGTGCATGCAGTCAAAAATGAAGTGCATGCTGGTTATACTAAAGTGCACAAGTTAAAGTGCCCACAATTGAAGTGCCCACAACTAAAGATCGAGAGAGTGCATGCAGGTCTTGATTAAGGTGCAACAGGTTATAAAAGGCGCCTCAGGTTGATAATGGAAGCATGCAGGCTATGGCTAACAAATGATCGGACAGAACGTGATTAAACTGGAGCATTGGTTAAGGTACATCGATTGTTACTGCTACATGTGTTTTGTGAGTCAGAAATAAATGCATTATAAACTGACAAATGATGATACGTAGTCTTTGATTCAAAACTGTTTTGATTGATCGCCTGAGTTTAAAATGTACGAACTCTGTTCCTCATTTTAAAAGAAGGCAATTTACATTGGCAGATATAAGCAATATATAACACCTTTGAATACCAGTATCCTATACTACAATAACTATATGTTTACTTGTCAGGATTGGATTTGTGACTCAAGATGATGCCCTTTTCCCACATCTGACTATCAAAGAAACACTAGTGTCTGCCACTTTTCTAAGGCTTCCGAGCAGCATGACCAGACAACAAAATCCTGTCGTTCCTCAGCTTAAATCTTGCCGTCCTCAACTTCGCTGCTCCCTGTTCCTCAACTCCCGCCATTCCTCAAACGCTGCTCATTGTCTTCAACTTTGCTGTTCACCATTCCTCAATCTGCTCGCTACTGCTCTGATTGCTCAACTTCGCCGCTACTTTGATCTGTCAGCTTCACCACACAGTGCTTTGATTCCTCAACTACCGTGAACTTCGACCACTTGTAGGTATATATATTTTTAACTTTTAGGTATATACTGCACATTTGATTTTACTTCGCCTGTTTAGTGGACAAATTAAGTATTCCTTTTATTATTGGTTGATAATTGATTTTACGTATGAACTTGTTTTAGAGCTCCCAAACTTGTCTAAATGAGCATGACTATTCAATTAAATCCTCAAATTGATTTTGTGTTTGGGTGGAGCTTGAGTTATCCAAATAAATTTATTATTCAAGAGCTAGTATGGAAGTTATACAAGGATTTAGAACTATGTTTCTTACTGAATTTAAGTCCCACTCAAAGTGGTCATTGTTTTCTAGTAATTTATCAGCACACTCTGATACCATCTAAAGTTCTATTAAAAGAGAAATCCCAACTTCAAAATTGTTAAAGAGAGATCAAATATACTTATATCTTAACTATGTAGATGGAAATATAATTTGAATTTGTTAAAGAATTTGTTTACCATAACTAAATAAATAATTTGTACTTCATATTATTATACTTTTTCTATCTTAAATATTAAATACATAACTAGGTTGGAACCCTTGTTATCAATTGTTGGGTCTAAGTTCTAAATCAGATTGCGGTTTGTTTTCATGTATTAATTTTTTAAAATGGAGCTTTGAATAAAGATTTGGATGGATGGTGGTGATGTGAGTATTCAGTAGTTTGTTCTGTTATATTACAATGCCTACTAGTTATGGAAGCATGCCATGGCAATGTTTGTACTATAAAATTTTAACCTATTAAAGGAATGGTTCAAGGTACTAATCAACCGTGTGATAATGGCAAGACATACGGTCTTACACATAAGTAATGTTAAAAGAGTGATGTTAGCTTCAGCCATGATACTCATTCTCAATTATCATTTCAAAAATAAAAATAACATATTGTCTGGCTAATAAATATGCGTATAGATATAGTGTGTAGTCAAATTAAGCATATGAATTGAAATATTTTGTGTCCATGAGTTTAAAGTAGAATAAGTTTGCCACGGTATAGAATGAGTTTGAAGTAAAATAATGGATGACTTTGTTCATACAACTCTGTACAATACTTTTTGTGAATTCATATCTTTTTGGCAGATGGATTGGACCACTACAAGAAAATATACATTCAAGGGCAATCAAACTAATATACATTCAAGGGCAATTCAAACTAAGCTTTATCCCACTGACATTTATAAGACAGAGCTTGTAGTTATGCTAACTAAGCTTTATCCTACTGACATTTATAAAGTTGTTTAAATGCATCTATGTGTTAGGAAATCAAACTAATAGATATATTCTGAACTATCTAGTCTTTGGTAACTAGTTGTCGTTAATTTGTGTAGTTGTATATATTTTCATCAAAAAAACACAAAGAATAGCACAGTGGACTTCATTTTTGTGAAATTGTTCAAACAAAACTTATTTATAAACTAAGTCTTATAAATATTCGACTAAGTTAATTAAGTGAGTTTTATAAAAAAATTAATTAAAGGATATAAAAATTAACTAAGTTTACAATTTTTTTGTCATTCCTCAAGCTGCAAATATTATGATATTACTGCCACATAGTTACAAAATATTCGGATGTGTAACCTTGCTATTTAATTACTGATATTATAGATCAAGCAAAGGTCGTTGCCAGTGAATGGAGGTTGAAGTTGAATGGTCTTGACATCAATGGAAATGGTGGAAATTATTTGGAAGTACATGCATTTCCACATCTTTTGGCTACTTTTAGAATGTCTTTCGAGTTTGATGAAGAAAAGATTTGGAAATTAATCCCAGCCGGCCCTAGACATCGTCAAATTGCAGATCTTTGCTGTATGCTTGGATTGCAGGACAAAATGACAGGTTGGACTTGTTTCTTTCTTCTTCCAAGTTTTATAACGTTGATTTTAAAGTTGTTTTGGTACCTTCTTTCCATCATCACTAAAAATGGAAAACCACTTAGTAGTATTTGAGTGTGGCTATATAAATAAACATGTTGGAAAAGTCTCCAATTACATCAAACTAAAAGTACCCGAGCTATACCAACTACTTAGAAGTGCATTAATGTTTCATGAGTGCTTATCAAGTTAGAATTACTGCTTGTTATATCATGTGCAACTATATAATTAGCTGTTTAATATTTGTGTCATTTATCATATCGATGGTTAACAGATATTGTGATAACAAATATTTGACGTCTCCACTATAGTTCTATGTTTATCGAATATTTTATTTGGTCAATGATATTTATATCCGTACATCTATTCTGATGAAATGTTAACTTCACGAGAATATGGACAAGAAAAGAAAGACTCAAAACGCAAAACTCGCATGAAGACTAATCTATACATGACTCCACTTTATGTTCCATGATGATTATATATCTGTGTACGTAATCTGACTTATGTTTTCGTTATAAAATTAGTTAATTTTTCTATGCAAATACGTCAGAAATTCAAACTGTGAATGATTCATATTGCATCCGATGATCAGTAACAAAAAACATCTTTGTGCATGTACAGTATCTGCTCTGTACATCCAGTTTGGCATGAACGCGCAAATAACTTGTTAAAATTTTACATCTATACCTGGTGTACTTTACGTACTTGCAAATAGCGACATTTACACATTTTTGTCCTGTTGTCATTCTAATCTATTATATTTTGGACAAAATAGTTGACAACATTGGAGATGTTTTAATCGTCGTCTAGTTAAGGGTTGTTAACCAAATTCTGTTAACCAAATTTTGGACAACACAGTTGACAACATTGGAGTTGAATTCAAATGATATATAAACCAGTTATAATTCCTACAACTGGCAGAACTAAATTAGTGTTCTATGTCAAATGTTATCTTCGCCTTGAAGCATTTTCAATACAAATGATAAAAGTGTTTCTAGAAATTTGTTGTGGGCTACAGTGTAAGTTGTACATACATAGTTTATACATGATAATCTTAAAGTCGAGCTAGTATATTTATTCAAACTTAGGTATCCTTTCCTACGTATGTTTGGTTGTTGATGTGTATGATAATCTTATAGCCGAGCTAGTATATTTATTCAAACATAGTCCAATTTGGCGACATATTCTTTCCTACGTATGTTTGGCTGTTGACGTATGTTAACTGGACATAACACTGCTAATTGGTGGATTATTGGTGAGTTGCCTCAATTTTGGTTCCCTCCCTGTGTGTGAGCTTTGGTTCCAACTACATGTATGTGTGTAACCTTTTTTCCCCACCGATGCCATTATTTGGTAGCTGACAATGTGTTTGATTATATGTGTTACTCGATTTTTCGGTTGCACTGACATTTATGGTTTATAATAGGCTACCTATATGACTGAACTGCTACTATGGCTGTAACTGGCAGTAACCCTTACAGCTATAGGACTATAGTCTTTATTGGGGTATGTCCTCCACATATCAACTAGATCCTTCTGCGTTAATTGTCTGTTTTCTTTTGTTTATGGTCATATGTTATTTTTCCTCTAAACAGAGCATCAATATATTGTTTGAGGAACTACTGGTTTATGCATACATATTTTTGTGTGTTTCCATGTCCTATAATATTTCGAACATGATTATCACCCACATTTCCTTCCAAATATCAGTCCATAATAGTGGTTGTATGTCTGCAGATTATTTAATTTGGGGAAGAGTTGTTGTAGATTTGTGACTCGCTACCTGAACATTACATAGGACAGGGAGAAGGCTTACTGATATGCACGATGATGACTGTCGTCGTTTGGTAATTAAACCTACACCTCTTAACCATTTTGCTGGTTGCATCTGTTGACTGTTCACAATTATTTGTAACCAAAGAAGGTTTATAAGTTATAACTCACTAACAATTTCCAACTTGTTTAATCTCGGTATTCATCCCAAAAATTACTGCCCGTAGACTGCAGTACATGGTTACCGACTTGCTTCTACCTTCTTCCTTTGTGCCAGCTTTCCCTGACTTGTTTCTTTTATCTCAAAATTGTGCTCCTTCGACTACTACAGGTACTTTACACATTCGTTCCTGTCTATAAACGATTGGGTGTGCTTGTATTAATTTATTAGCCGCATATTTTTATCAACTTTGCTGCATGATTTAATTCTCTGGGAACATGCCCACTGACCACATGCACATCTGCTATAATGGATACCAATCTCATGTAAAGATGCATCTAGTATTTTTTACTGTTTACATTAACCAGATTTTCATTCAATAATAAACTAAATAATTACCAGTACTTAAAAACTTTTGAGTTTGATAGTAACATTTTTGAATAAACCCATAACCAAGTACTTTATTGTGTAAGAAAGAACGTGCGGTGTTTAGTGCTCCAAACTACTATTACTTTTATAGTGATATGGCAACAATTTTTACATAATAGTACAGTGTTAATTATACGTGCGGTGTTCAGTGCTCCAAACTACTATGTCAGGGACAATTTTTGCATAATAGTGATACTACTATGCTTACAGTAAGTCCCAAACTAAAAGAAGTTGTTTGAAATCTGGGACCGTAAACAGCAAGAACAGCAAGGGTATACAGTTGCTGTTTACGTAAAATCAGCGCATAGAATGATTTAGGTGTTAATTTTGAGTATTTTCTTTGTTTGCCGCACATATTTTCTTCCATATTTCGGTATTCATGATAATTTATGTTTACTTTTTATGACTAATAGACGTATGTGCTTTTTGACAGGTGGTGTATGATGCTCTGGGTTTACGCTATGGTGGAAGGCATGAAAAAATATATTGTCGCAATCATTCTCCTTCAAATGTATTTTGTGTCGATGTTCTTACATCTTTACTTTTACTATGTATCGTTTTGGTTAGCTATGGTTGTATGGATTGTTACTTTTATTATGTATTGTTTTGGTTAGCTACGATTGTATGAATTGTTACTAATATTTATATGCTTAATATTATGCATGAAATGCTTTTGTTCATATTTTTTTTTTTTATGCTTAATTGTTAATACTGTGTGAAATGCCGTATATTACATCCTTTTTATATTAATGCTAGGAAAAAAAATTGTCATGGCTATACATATTATAGCATTATGCTAGTGCAATAAAAATATTCTGCAACGATTAAACAGTTTTCATGGCAAGTAAATAATGCTATGAAAGACTAAAGTAAACATTCTATAGCATTTTTACAGCATTTATAGTTGCTATAATAATCAGGCAATGATATTTCTATAGCATTTATAATTGCTATAATAATCAGGTAATGATATATCTACAGCGTTTACAATTGCTATAAATAGCAAATAAATGACGTCATAAATATTAGCATCATAAACCATAACTCTGCGTAAAAGTTCTATAACAAGCACCAAAACGCTATAGAAAGGTACTTGTATGTCATGAATCGTCCATTTAATAGCAATTCAGAAACGCTATAAGTAACGTCATTTATAGCATGTTTTTATAGCGATTCTGAGGTTGCTATTGTAGATCCCTGACATATTACAACTTGTTGATATACGGCGTTTATAAAAACGCCATCGTATCCTTTTACAGCGTTTTTTAAACGCTATAAAAAGGTATTTTTCTTGTAGTGCCATTTCATTTAGTGATGTACCTGTAAATGATATCCAAGTTAGATGTTGTTTTTTCATTCTGTTAAAATATGTTTCCCATGTGGCGCTATTCCAATTCTTTAGTTCTGTTTTATGCTTTTAATTGATGATTCAAATTTAGGGGCAGTCTAGAACTACATGTATCAAATAAACATGCCTTGAGCTTGAAGTGATAAGATCTATTGTTCATCAAATGAGTCATGTTCAGCTCGGCATACTTGATATTTTATGCATTACACATGAAAATGTCAACAGTTTGGCGTTGGCCTATGATGACTATTGTAGTTTCTTAAGCATTGCAATTTTTGGTCTGTACATCATTTCTCAAATATTTACGACCTTATTAGTATGTACCTAGGGCTGTTAGTTAGTACTCGAAAAATCCGAAATCCATCCGTATCCGTATTCGAAATGTGAAAAATTATCCCATATCCGAAAAATGGATACGAATGCGGATATGGCCTTATCCGTATCCGATAATTATCCATCCGGTTTTTATTAAGATTATAGTTACTTTTTTATGTATTTTAGTACATAAAATGATTGTCATTAACTATTTTATCTAGGTAAAAGAATTAACATGTATATAAAAATTAAGATTTTTACTGCTTAAAATTATTTTTCGTACTGTATTTATTACTTTTTATATATTTAATACTAAAATGGATTTATAATAAATCAAAATTTTCTATTTATTTGTTTAGATTTATTGGTTGTGGACCGGTCGAAGAATATCCGATAAATATTCGATATCTGTCCGCATTCGCAGATACAGATATCCGATATCCCAAAATGATTTCAGGTACGGATACAGATATGACACTATCCGTATTCAAAAGTATCCATTTACAGGCCTATATATATGCACCATTTTTCAAATACATTACTTATATAATTTACAGTCATGTGCATGTAAACAATGAAGTAAATAAAAGGTGCATTCAGGCCCAAAAGATGCCTTTAGTCTATAACAAACAAGATGCATATGTTTGCTGAAGTTTGGAAAAAAGTCTAACATACATGGTTTTCCTGCAGGCATGATGACTAGCATAATAACCATGTACATGTGTTGAAACCAAGCTTAATTTCTAATCTCCTTTGGTATTTATTACTATTCATTTTTGGTAGCATTATGAAATCATGTACTTGCAGAAAGAATCATGTGACATAATCTTCACACTTACTACATTCATCGGAGATTAGTATTGTTTCTTCAATGTGTGTTGTCCTTTGTTGGTCATTATTCTCAAATTTATACTCTTATGAATATACAATTTATCTTGCCAGGCTTACTATTGAGAATTACTATTATATACAATGGAAGACTCTAATACCACTCATTCCCTATCTTATGAATTCTTAGACGGAGTAGACTATTTTATAAGTTAGTTTTTTCACATGTCAAAATAATCACATCATTTTTATTTTCTAAGTATGATGTATATTTCTTTTATGTGCATTTAAGTTGATTGGATAATCATATTATATACAACAATAGGATCGAGAAACATATGTCATTAAGATTTAACAATTTTGTTCATGGTATTATAAGAATTTGATTCAAAAAAAAACAATATCCAAAAGCTAGACGTGCCTACCATCAACTTAAGATCAAGATAAATAGTTGGTTTGGTGTTGCTATTACTATGGTACATCAGCTTTACAGTGGTGGTATCCACCAACACGTCCATCATGCTATGATTGGTATTTCAAGCAATCCTTCTATGTTGCTCTACATAAATAATGTTCTGGGGGAACAAAGTTTACAAAAATTTATTGTTTGTTTCAAATTTGGTAAGATATATGTTCTACACATTTGTATATATGTTCTAACAAATAAAATGATACCATATTTTCGTAGAGCATATCTGATAAACTACAAGAATGCATTCAACCTTCAATATTTGATTAACTGTTCCATCCATTTGATCAATTCTCCTGCTGCTTCATAGGATATTTATTATTTGGTTTAAATTTATATTTGTGTTTTTGAACAACAGTTAATTTTTCAACTCACCAACACAACGTATTCCCACTTTATTAAACTGTTTGTCTTACTCTAACGTACGTTCATAGTGCTTGAACAATTTATGTTGCTTCCCTTAAGTGTGCTTGATTAGTGATTGGTCCACAAAATCTTAAATTTAGATATTCAGACTGTATCCTTATTGCCATATAAGTGCATGTTTGTAGTTGTACTAAGTTTCAGATATATTATCAATTATGTGAAATAAGATCTTGATTTAATCATGTTCTCTACACAGTTTTTTTTTGAACATGTAAAACTAAAGGCGGAAGCAACAATAAAATCAATTTACTTACCTCCAGCCATTGCAATTAAATTCTTGAAGAATCAAATTTCCAAACGTTGCCAAATCTTTGCTGTTGTTTTAGATTCATATTCCAAACCTTCACACTCTATCTTTAGATGGTGTATTATGGAAGAGAGTAGGTTTAGTGACCTCGTATCTAAAACTGACTTAAGTTTCCCTTTTTATTGCTCTTGCCATCAAAGAGCAATTTCAGAACGTTGAGACAATAGTGGGTGGTTTTTCTAAACGTGGAGAAAATAAAATGGGTAGTTACCTTGATCATTGGTAACTTCCCTAAATAAATGGACCACATCAGGTTTCCAGAATTTGACAAAGTCAAAAATGTATCCTTCTTTTATTGTCAATTTTCTGGAAAATGCTTACATTCTCCCACTTGGTCCATTTAACTAGAGAGACTTTATATATGAATCATAGCGACTAATCCTCTTAAAGCAAGAATTAATCTTCCACGTATCACATTATACTCGGCCTCTCACCACTCACGCTATAACTTTAATGAGTAAACCTTATGTTTACTCCAGGTCAAACATAATGATATTTCTCAACAATAATCATCAAAATATGTACGTACATAAATTCAAATGAGCAAATATCCAAACTGAATGAAAACTTTCAATACAACATAAATAAATGTATCACATTACGGAACCAAGTCCCATACTCACTACGTGACCCTTGAAACTCTTAATCTGCATGCCTTTAGTCAAGGGATCAGCAATCATAAGTTCAGTACTGATGTGTTCAATGATCACATTCTTTTCCTGAACACGTTCCTTTATGGCTCGAAACTTTATGTCGATATGTTTGCTTCGACTTCCACTCTTGTTATTCTTAGCCATGAAAACAGCAGCTGAATTATCACAATACATTCTTATCGGGTGACAAATAGAGTCTACGACTCGCAACCCAGATATGAAACTTTTCAACCATACACCATGTGAGGTAGCCTCAAAACAAGAAACGAACTCGGCCTCCATAGAAGAAGTGGCCGTTAAGGTCTGCTTCGCACTCCTCCATGAAACGGCACCTTCGGCTAGCATAAACACATATCCTGAAGTGGATTTTCGTGAATCAATGCAGCCACCCTAGTTGGAGTCGGAGTAGCCTACCACTTCAAGGCTATCTGTCCGTCTACACATAAGCATGTAATCCTTAGTACCCTGAAGATATCTTAATACTTTCTTTGCCGCCTTCCAGTGATCAAGCCCTGGGTTACTCTGATATCTTCTCAATACTCCAACAACATATGCAATGTCAGGTCTGATACAAACTTGAGCATACATAATACTTCCAACAGTTGAAGCATAAGGAACATTTTTCATTTGTTCCTTTTCAATGTCATTCCTGGGGCACTGGTCCAAACTGAACCGGTCACCTTTCACTATGGGTGCTACACTTGGTGAACAATCTTTCATACGGAATCTTTCAAGTATTTTATTGATATAGGCCTCTTGAGACAAACCTAAAATGCCTCGAGATCTATCTCTAAGGATCTTAATGCCAATGACATAAGATGCCACACCCATATCCTTCATGTCAAATTTACTTGAAAGAAATTGTTTCACCTCATATAGAAACCCTTTATCATTGGTTGCAAAATATCGTCCATATATAACACAAGGAAAGAAACTTTACTCCTACTAACCTTATGGTATATACATTGATCCATGACATTTTCTTTGAAATCGAATGAAGTTATCACTTTATGGAACTTCATATACCACTGGCGAGAAGCTTGTTTCAAACCGTATATAGATTTATTAAGCTTACAAACCAAATGCTCACCTTCTTTAGAGGAGAATCCTTCAAGTTGTTTCATATAGACCTCTTCCTCTAAATCACCATTGAGAAAAGCCGTTTTCACATCCATTTGATGTAGCTCAAAGTCAAAATGGGCTACTAATGCCATGACCACTCGGAAAGAATCTTTCTTTGATACAGGAGAGAAAGTCTCCGTGTAGTCGATTCCTTCCATTTGAGTGAACCCTTTGGCAACGAGTCTGGCCTTATGTCTCTTGATGTTGCCTAGTGAGTCTTTCTTTGTCTTAAAGACCCATCTGCATCCAATGGTTTTACACCATCGGGCAACTTGACGAGATCCCAAACTCGATTAGACGCCATAGAGTCCATTTCATCTTTCATGGCACTCATCCACAAGTCAGAATCCTTAGAACTTATGGCTTGTGAAAACGTAGTTGGATCATTGTCGGCTCCAATATTATAATCTGTTTCTTGCAGATACGTTACATAATCATCAGAAACTGCTGATCTTCTCATTCTAATAGATCTCCTCAAAGGAACTTGTTCATCTGGATGTTCCTCGTTTACAACATGATATATTGGATCATTATCACCAATTTGTGGATTTTCTGTTAATGGTTGAACCTGAGGGGTGTGAACCACAATCAACCTGTCAATTGAATCAGAGGGTGGAACTTCATGATGATCCTTTTCAGAAACAACGCCCTGAAATTGATCACTCCCACTGATCAAGTCATTCTCAAGAAATTTAGCATTTCTTGATTCCACAATTCTAGTGCTATGAGAAGGACAATAGAATCTATTACCTTTATACTTTTCAGCATATCCAATGAAATACCCACTAATAGTCCTCGGGTCAAGCTTCTTTTCTTGTGGATTGTAAATTCTCACTTCTGACGGGCATCCCCAAACGCGTACATGTCGCAAACTCAGTTTCCAACCTTTGAATAACTCAAAAGGCGTCTTAGAGACGGCCTTGGAAGGAGCTCGGTTTAATATGTACGCTGCCGTCTTAAGAGCTTCAGTCCATAAAAATGGTGGAAGTTTAATATTACTTCTCATGCTTCTCACCATGTCCATTAAAGTTCGATTTCTTCTTTCTGCCACACCACTCCGGTCTGGAGAACCAGGCATAGTGTATTGGGCAACAATCCCATGCTCTTGAAGAAATTTAGCAAATGGACCACATGCTTGTCCGTTCTCAGTGTATCTGCCATAGTACTCACCACCTCTATCTGATCTCACGATTTTAATGTGCTTACCACATTGATTCTCTACTTCAGCTGTTAGCGCTAAAATTGGTCACTAACTTCGTAGAGAAAGATTGTGTAGAGATATAAGTGATGAAGATAAATTAAACAAGGAAGAGAATGCTAATTTAAATGCAGAAAGTAAGAACACCAAATTTATAGTGGTTCAGCGTAATTGCCTACGTCCACTTTGAGGTTAAACTTTATTGATCTTCTTAATAGTTGATTACAAATACAATTCGTGAATCAAATGTTTGAATGAAGTTGTTAAGTAGAGAAGATGAGTCTCAAAAATGGCAGAGTCTCCCCAGTGTTCTCCAAAAAGGATCCCTTTTCACTGTGACCCTGCCCCTCTATTTATAGACAAAGATGGGCTGGACTTCCCAGGTGGGCTATGTGGCTGAACACTCTAGCCCAAGTATAGTGGTCGCTGTATGCCGAACCAGGTAGGCCGAACACAATGATACCGAACCACCCTTTCTATGCCGAACGGTATGTTTGGTGTGTGGGATGGAATGGTTGTTAGTCGAAGCCGAACGGTATGTCTGATGTGCTTGACCGAACAATGCTCTCTGGCCGAACGATCCCTCTGGCCGAACGATCCTCCTTGGCCTAATGTGCCTTCCGGCCGAACGATACTGCCATGTCGAGCAGTCATATATGCCGAACGCCTTCTAATGCCGAACACCACTGGATGCCGAGTACTCCTGTTGCCGAGTTCCACTGGATGCCGAGTACTGCGCCGAGTACTCCTAGATGCCGAGTTCCACTGGATGCCGAGCGCTATGCCGAGTACTTCTCGATGTCGAGTACTACCTGATGCCGAGCGCTACGCCGAGTACTTCTAGATGCCGAGTACTACGCCGAGTACTATGAGATGCCGAGTACTCCTTGATGCCGAGTACCATGGATGCCGAGTACTACGCCGAGCACTATGAGATGCCGAGTGCTACCTGATGCCGAGCACTAGTTGCCTGGTCAAATCTCCAGGAAACACTTGCCCCCCAAAGTGTATTACGTGGCTGAATCGTGATACGCTTTGAATTGCATATCCCCCGTACTTCGCTTCGAATCTAGGTTAACTCTCCTTGGAGACGCTTTCTTGAGAATATCAGTGGTGGAGGTGTATGACGAGCGTGGTATAGATGCCGAACGAAGCAGTCGAAACCGAACGCTCCTCATGCCGAACGACTTTGTATTCCGATGCCGAATACTGTGGCTTTGACCGGTTCCACCGGGTATAGCCTTTTCGACTTCTCCTTCTGTCCTATAAAAGTCGAGGCCTTCTTCCTCCTTCTCTTTTCACACTCACTTCTCCTATCTTGTTTTCGAGAAACTCGCCTGTTAACAACCTTCAAAGACTTAACAACTCTTCCTAACCTATTCGGCGCTAATCAAAACCGCGGCCTCAACTCCAAACTTCTCCAAGTCGTGATCTATTAACTAGGTAACAATCCCTCTAACTAAATCCACAAAGGGGTTTCAACACGAAACTCGAGTTCGTAAATTGATAGGTGTTGTGTGGATTTTTAGGGCCAGATGATGTGGAGGAAGGTAGGAGTTGGTTAGAATGCCGAACAGGATGGTTCGGTGCGACTCACCGAACGATTCGTCCTCGTGGTTCGGTGTGGATGGAGTAAGAAAAAGGGGGAATGAGGTCGCTGTAGAGGACGGTGTGTTCGAGCGTTGGCGCTCGGCGCAACCTTAGCTCGACGCGATTCGTCATTTGCCGGGTAGTGTAATGGAAGGATGTGGAGGGAGTATGAGCCAAATAGGATGTCGAATGTGGTCCTGGCCGAACAAGATTTTGGTCGAATGATGCTTTTTCGAACAGTCACAAATGCCGAGTCGCCATCGGTGCCGAACAGTATAAATGTCGAACAACATAAATGCCTAACAATATAAATGCCGAACAATACAAACGTCGAACATCATAAATGCTGAACAACACAAACGCCGAACACCATAAATGCCGAACAATATATAAATGCCGATCAATACAAACGCCGAACAACACAGATGCCGAACCACATGAATGCCGAACGTTTGTGAATGCTGAAACCTGTCTTGGCCGGACAAAACTTAACTGAACATGCCGAACAATACCTTTAGCCGAGCAGGAACTAGGCCGAACACTCATTAACCTTGCCTATTCATATAGCAAAACAAGGACTTGA
Source organism: Allium fistulosum (assembly GCA_030737815.1). Lineage (NCBI taxonomy): Eukaryota > Viridiplantae > Streptophyta > Magnoliopsida > Asparagales > Amaryllidaceae > Allium > Allium fistulosum. The sequence goes on from CM060902.1 coordinate 978,989,467, forward strand.
CCTAAGCACACTATCACATGAAACTGACCCGGATCATTAACTCCCTAGCTTTAGTAGACATAAATCTGAACTTAGATTAACATTAGTTTTCTGAATTTGAAACTGTAATCACCACAAGGCAGGATTTTTGAGACGGTCAGCGATGACGGTCTTTGAAGGCGACGATTCGAAGCTCATTTTTATATCTTTGAAATCTCTAGATTCTTATTGCTTGTACACGATTGCTTGCACTAGTTCACACATCACGTGGGGGGAATATTCGTGTTGTTAACTCTAACGTTCAACGTTTTTCAAGTATAGTTTTCGCAGGCACTTAAACAGATTCATTATTTATTGGGAATGTCTATGAAGTCTAGCTCCGCCACCATATCTGACAGGCCTGGGCCGTCATCAAGGCAAGGAGCCGCTGATATTTCAAATCCGTCGACTTCTCCTGCCCATAACTTAGCACCCGATGCCTTGGAGGCAACAATTCTTTTAGACAATCCGATCGATTCACAAGTTTCGAAGATCAATGAAGCCGCACTTCGACGGATATGCTCCATTCACAGGATTTCTTTTGCCGATGTGTTAGTCCCTTCGCGACATGATCGTCCTCACTTGCCCCCAGTCGGATATACCACATGCAACAAGTTCATGTGTTGGATGGGCAGCGTGCCTCCGTTTAATTTATTCCTCCGGGACGTGTTGCAGTACATCGACATTGCTCCGTCGCAGCTGCATCCGAACGGTCACGCGTTTCTATACGGGACCTATCTACTCTTTATGGCCGTCTTCTCTAGACCTCCAACCTTTGGCGACATCAGATACATCTATATGATCAAGAAACGGAAAGACAGTCCTTCCTTCATGTTCCTCGAGCCGTACCACAAATGCCAAATCTTGACAGGAGCATGCAGTAAATTCGCCCTGTACAAAAAGGAATGGTTCTACGTGCGTTGCTCTCCTGGTTTTGCGAGGAGATGGGTTGAAGGCAGTAAGTCTCTTTGCTGAGTCATCATTCGCGTTTGATTGGATTCATGCTTTTTCTAATTCCTCGTTTCATCTTTTCAGGTATCAACCCGCGTCCGGAGGGTCGAGGATATTCTGAGGCTGTTGAGGCCATCAGAGCTCTTCCTGCCAAGGAACGAGACGTCTGAATCATCATTTCGAATGAATCATTGTCAAGGTTCGGCTTGCTAGCCCCAGGTCGTCGGATTAGCCTCCCGGAGGGCGTCTCCATTCCCAAGCCAGCATCTGGTAAAGGGAAAAAATAGGCCGGATCGTCATCACGCCGCACTCCCGATACGCACGAAGAAGGTGAGCGCAAAGAGGACGAAGCTCCTGAGACCCAAGGCGAGAATGTGGGTCCCGCTTGTAATCCGGCGGTCGAAGTTCATGACATTGAAACGTCATCCTCCCCTTCGAAGGGAAAGAAGAGGTTAAAATACAATATTCGGAAGGAGAAAGTTGGCGGCACTACAAAAGATATGCCTATCCTGCCAGAGAAAGAGGCTTCCTCACAGCACCTGGAGAGTTCTCTAAGGGGTTTGTCGAATCTTTCTATCCCCGACGATATACTTAATTACGGGTTGACGATCCTGAAGCCCTTAAGTTTTCTTCACCTGCTAGAGGCAATGCGGGAGTTCGACTCCCAGTCCAGGGAGACAATCGTGGGGAACACTAGGACACACACGCACATACGCATTCCATCATACACTTCAAGTTTTTTCTTGTTTCTCGAATCTTTCTTAACTCGTTGTTATCTCTATTCTTTGTAGGTGACATGGGGCGCTCTCACGGATTCGATCGCCTTCACGGCTCTTCCATATTTCATCATTCCGGACGGGATTCAGGTTCGGGCAGACGCAGGGACAGAGATGATTATGAAGATAGAGACAACCATCCCCGCGATTCGTCTCGTTGTAAGAAGGCATATTCTCAATCTTCTCAGTCCCATGATCCTCTCCCTCCAACTGAGCCGGATAGAGAGAAGTCTTTACAGAAGGGGTCCCAACCCGATGCTCCTCGAGAACAACACTCCGGTTCGTCGAGCACGAGGCAAATTCGGGAGCAACGGAAAAGAGCAGAACTTCCAAGGCCTCCTCCCCCTACTCCCGCGGTTGATCCAACTGTAGCAGAAAAGATGGTCGATCTTAAGGCCAAATTTCCAAAAATTTGCTTTGATGGTCTGAAATTCCTCCCAGCTATCCATCATATTCCTGGGCACGTGAAGCAAAGTGCCATTGCCTGTAACAACGACGTCTATGTTCAACATGATGCGTTCGTTCACTTGGTTGAAAAGATTTCGGAGGTGTCTGTTGAGCGTCAATATGAGATTGATCGTCTGAAATTGGAGGCTGGCTGTGACAAGAACATCATCAAGCATCAAGACGAAGAGCTCGCTTTGTATAAGTCGAAGCTGGAAGTCGCTGAGCACAGCGCAAAAGATACTGCTGAGGCAGTTACTCGCTTAGAGATGGCTCACAAGAAGGAACTTGATGAAGCAGTCCAGCGCAGCGGTGCCCTCGCCCTAGAAAAAGACTCTGTCCAAAAAGAAAGGGACGCGCTCGTCATTCAAGTCAGAGAGCTGAAAGAATTACTCTCCAAGGAGAAGGAGGACAAAGTAGCTACTCAAGAAGAGTCACAACGATACTGTGATGAAATCGTTGCTACTCGACTCCTGAAAACGAAGCTCGATGACGAACTTGCCGGGGTTGAAAAAATGAAGGACGAAGCCCGTGAGGAGGGCAAAAGAAAAGCTGCGGAGGAGATTGATTCTCGCCTCGAGGCGGCCGCAGAAGCCGGCAGGGAAGAGGTCAGGTGCATGATTGACCCGTTGATTGCTGAGTATGGAGCCCGCGTCCTTATGCACCGTGACTTGACATTCTTGGGCGATGGCTATCTCGAATCTCTAGCTGAGGCCTGGGAAAATTTGGTGAAGATTAGGAAAATCGAGTCGGGCTCTGAAGAGGTCGATGAGGATGCCTTGGTGAAGGAGTTCCTTAGGGGGAATGAGCCAGCGGATTTATCCGCAGCTTTGGCGCTTTATAACAAAGGCTCTCCCCTTTCAAAAGAGAAAAGTGATGAAGCTGGCCCGTCTGGGGCTGAGACTACGGCTCCTCATATTGCTGCTTTTCCCGCTGTTCAACCGGCCGGTCGGCCGACACTTGACCCGTTCGAGCAGCATGCCGGCTATGATCCTGAAGATCCCGGGCTTGGCGTTCACGTGCTATCTCCTATCCTGGAGGGTGAAACCCCACGCGCAACCGATAGCCAACCAGAACCCGGTAGGAAACTCTTCTTTTCTAGAAGTCAAAGGATCTTGTTATTTTTCAGCATTTATTCATTCTAATGTTCACTTTTTATTTTTTCATGCAGGCTGCTCTGATCCCGAGCCAACTCCGAGGAGCGATGACGCCAAGGAGGAGGCAGAGAAAACAAGCGATGTTGCTCACGCGGGAGTAACTCTTGGTCCTGACGCTCAAGTGATCGGGGCGCTAGATGATGACAAGCTTGGAACTTCGTCTCCTACCGAAGGGAGTGATGAAATCGAAATCACCGGCGCCTCCAAGCATACCTCAAAGGTGAGCATGAAGGAACGCCTCGCCGAAGAGGAGAAGAAAAAGGTCAAGGTCAAAGTCGAACCTGAAATACTGGAACTTACCGACCCGCGGAACAGACCTCTGAAAATCATTCTCCCGGGCAAGTTTAAACCACTGGATGTTCCGTCTCCTACTCCTGACTCCACTTCTTTAGTGAGCAAGAAATCCAAGAAAAAGCGTGAGGGAGAGGAGTCGTCGGAAAAAACAAAAGAAGACAAGAAGAAGAAACCAAAGAAATAATCGCTACACTCGTTCAACGAGTTCCTTACTTAAGTCTTGTAATTACTTTTATCTTTTGTCTCTGTAGTTAGTATAGATAGGTTCTTGACTCCAAGCTTTGGAGGGATAACTGCGTAACCCCATTTTGAACTATTGAATGAAGTTTAGTTTCTTTTTTGTTTGAATGATTCTCTTGCTTTTCTTTGGTTCGCTGACTAACTATAGTCATAACTCAAGTTCTTATGAGTTGCATTATCTCCCAGTCCACTCTCGTGTTGTTCAAACATTTCCAGACGTGGCATACTTCTTGCTCCACATTCCTCGAGTACTTGGACTTTCTTCCAAATCTGCGCTCCAGGGATTTAGAGTAAGTTGATCCGCGTTCAGGGGATTCGGAGGTTTGCATCGTTTACACTCTAGTCCGTACTCTGGTAACTTAGAGTACTCTGATCCGCGCTCTGGGGATTCGGAGATTTGAGATCATTTACACTCTAGTCCGCACTCCGGGGACATAGAGTACTCCGATCCGCGCTCTGGGGATTCGGAGATTTGAAATCATTTATACTCTAGTCCGCGCTCTGGGGACTTAGAGTACTCCGGTCCACGCTTTGGGGATTCGGAGATTTGAAATCATTTATACTCTAGTCCGCGCTTTGGGGACTTAGAGTACTCCGGTCCGCGCTCTGGGGATTCAGAGATTTGAAATCGTTTATTCTCTAGTCCGCGCTCTGGGGACTTAGAGTACTCCGGTCCGCGCTCTGGGGACTTAGAGTACTCCGGTCCGCGATCTGGGGATTCGGAGATTTGAAATCGTTTATACTCTAGTCCGCGCTCTGGGGACTTAGAGTACTCCGGTCCGCGCTCTGGGGATTCGGAGATTTGAAATCGTTTATACTCTAGTCCGCGCTCTGGGGACTTAGAGTACTCCGGTCCGCGCTCCGGGGATTCGGAGATTTGAAATCGTTTATACGAGTTTCGTGTATCGTACATGATAATGTAGTTCTAGTAATTCATCACCCGACTATGAGATATAGAAACATTAGTAATTCGTGGAAAATACAGCTTCAAGCCTTTATTAATGAAAAACAACTAAACTACTCGATTACATAGTTAAAAGGAAACTAAGTTGCGACGGAATGAAAACATACAGGAAATAACTGTGCCTAAAACAGGAAAGAAACATACTAAATGTAATAATGTCACAAATGCTTGCTGTTCCACGCCCGGGGGAGTGTCATACCATCAACGGTCGCTAGCTTGAACGTTCCCTCTCCAAGCTTCCATTCAATGACGTACGGACCTTCCCAGCTGGGATTCATACGCGAAGGTACGGGGAAAACTCGTTTCAAAACGAGATCACCCACATCAAATATCCTTGGGCGGACTCTGCCGTCGTAGTAACGCTTGACTCGGTGCCTATGTGCTGCGACCCTTAATTCGGCCTCTTCGCGTTTTTCATCGATACAATCTAGTGATTCCAACAAGAGGTCCTGATTCGTCTTGGGATCATAATATGTCACCCGGTGCGATGGAACTTCAAGTTCCACGGGTATAACGGCTTCAGAGCCGTATGCCAAGGCAAATGGAGTGTGGCCGGTCGCGGACTTGTGGGTAGTTCTATAAGCCCATAATGCCGTCGGGAGTTCATCTACCCACTTGCCTCCGACTTTCTCTAGACGCTTCTTCAGTATTGACTTGATTATTTTATTAACGGCCTCGACTTGTCCGTTAATTTTTGGGTGTGCAATGGCGGCAAACTTCTTCTCGATGCCATACTTTAAACAGAACTCTTTGAACTCTCTGCTTTCAAATTGCGTCCCGTTGTCTGTAATGATGGTGCGAGGAAGACCAAAGCGGCATATAATGCTTCGTACAACGAAGTTAATGACCTTTTTAGAGGTGATTGTGGCCAAGGGTTCTGCCTCAGCCCATTTTGTGAAATAGTCGACTGCAACTATCGCGTATTTCGCACCACCTTTGGATATAGGCAAAGAGCCGATTATGTCGATTCCCCAGATTGCAAATGGCCAGGGACTAACCATTTGCGTGAGTTCCGTCGATGGAGTCCTCGGGATTTTCGCATATCTTTGACACTTGTCACATTTCCTTGCGTAGTCTGCAGCGTCCCGATTCACGGTCGGCCAGTAGTATCCATAGCGGAGGATCTTTTTTGCTAGCGTTTGCCCCCCAGTATGGTCGCCACATTCCCCTTCGTGAACCTCTTTCAGGACTCGCTTTGTCTCGTCATAAGCGATGCACCGTAATAAGGGGACTGAGAACCCTTTTCGATACATTAATCCATCCTGCATCACGTATCGCACAGCCTTTCGAAGGATCTGACGTCTTTCGCTCCTTTTTTCTGGTAAATCCCCGGTTGTCAGGTACAGTTTGAACGAGGTTATCCACGATTCCTTCTCGATTTCCGTTTCCAATACACAATCAACTTTCATCTCGTCTATGCTCAGGGCGTGTAAGGCCTCAACGGGATACAATCCCATTTGCTGCGCGTCGCCTGTGCTTGCAAACTTAGCCAACAAGTCGGCTTCTTTATTCTGTTCGCGCGGGACATGCGAAATGTCATAACGCTCAAGATTTGACAGTAGTTCTTGAACCTGAACTAGGTACGGAGCAAGCTTTTGTCCCTTTGCTTGGTAATCTCCCCGCACTTGGTAAACCACCAACTGTGAGTCACAAAAGATCTCAACTGATTTGATCCCGAGTTCTCTGATGAGCTTCAAGCCAGCAATCAGTGCTTCATATTCTGCTTCGTTATTTGTAGCTGGGAAATCAAGCTTCAAAGCATAACAGATTGATCGATTTTCCGGAGTTATAAGAACTACACCCGCGCCGGAGCAACGGTCGTTTGATGCCCCATCAGTGTATAATCTCCAACGAACGGGGGTAGTGACGTCATGATTATCTGGTTCTATGGGTATGGTAAACTCAGCGATGAAATCTGCTAGTGCTTGTCCTTGTATGGCCCTTCGAGGCAAGTAGACGATATCGAACTGGCTCAACTCGATGTTCCATTTTAGAAGTCTTTCGGAAGTTTCTGGTCGTTGGAGTACCTGCCGCAGGGGTTGATCGGTATAAACACTGATTGAGTGCGCTTGAAAATATGGGCGTAGCTTACGTGATGCAATCACCAAGCAATAGGCCAACTTCTCGATTTTAGGGTAATTTCTTTCTGCCCCCGTTAAGCGCTTGCTAACATAATACACCGACTTCTGGATCCGGTCCTCCTCGCGGACTAAAGCCGTACTTATCGCATGCGGGGATACAGCCAAGTATACGTACAACATCTCGTGGTCTACTGGTTTTGACAGCACTGGTGGACTCTGCAGATGCCTCACCAGATCCTGGAATGCTTTTTCACAACTAGACGTCCATTCGAAGTTCCTCTTCCCTTTCTTTATTATATCAAAGAAAGGGATGCACTTGTCAGTTGCCCTGGATATGAATCGACTTAGCGCAGCTACTTTTCCATTCAAGCTCTGTACCTGTTTTATAGTCCTGGGTACTTGCACATCTCGAATAGCTTGGATCTTTTCGGGGTTAGCTTCAATTCCCCTAGCATTGACGATGAATCCCAAAAACTTCCCCGACGCAATGCCGAAGGAACACTTCAGAGGGTTGATCTTCATCCCGTAATACCTGAGTATGTCGAACATTTCAGCCAAGTCTCGAATGTGGTCGTTTTATCGTGACTTCACGAGCATGTCATCCACATAGACTTCCATCGTCCTACCAAGCTGGTCCTTGAACATTCGATTCACCAAACGCTGATAAGTCGCTCCTGCGTTCTTCAGTCCGAAGGGCATTACTACATAGCAATATAGCCCGACATCTATAACGAAGCTGGTGTGTTCTTGGTCCGGAATATGCATCGGGATTTGGTTGTATCCCGAGTATGCATCCATGAATGATAACAGCTCATGTCCTGCGGTGGAGTCGACCAACTGATCGATCCTTGGTAACGGGAAACTGTCCTTGGGGAACGCTTTGTTCAAATCGGAATAGTCTACACAAGTTCTCCATTTCCCATTTGCCTTTTTCACCATACGGGGTTCGATACCCATTCAGGATAGAGGGCATCGCGGACGAACCCATTGGCTTTGAGTTTGTCCACCTCCTCTCTGAGAGAAGCAGACCTCTCCGGGTCCATTCCTCTCCTCTTTTGTTTAACTGGGACGTATTTCGGGTCTATGTTCAACATATGACTCGTGATGGCGGGAGAAGTCCCACACATATCAGAATGCGTCCAGGCGAAAACATCAAGATTCGCCCGGAGGAAGTCACTAAGGTCTTCAGTCATTGCGGGGCCAAGCTGTGATCCGATCTTCAGTATTCGCGAAGGGTCGCTTTGGCTAACTGAAATGCCAACCGTTAGTTCAGCCGGCGCCGCCTTTTCTTCCCTGGGTTTCTCATCGTCGTCTCTCGGATCTATGTCTCTGAAGATCCGAGAATTATGCCCGAGCCAGGGCTCGGGCACTACTTGTCAATTATCCGTGTTAAGGATGCGGACGGGATTGTCCGCAACCTTTCCTTTCTCCCTCCAATGGGCCTCCCGGAGCTCAGCCACATAACAGGAACGACCAGCTGCTTGGTCGCCATGAACAATACCTACCCCTTTGTCAGTTGGGAACTTCAGAGTCAAGCACCACGGGGCTAATGCTGCCCTAAACTCAGCCAGGGCCGGTCGGCCCAAGAAAACATTATACGGAGAATCCATATCCAAAACTACGAAGGGTAGGATTCGCACCCTCCGACGCTCGCCTTGTCCTAGTTCAACTGGTAACTCAACATACCCCACTACATCGGTCGCTGCACCATTAAAGCCGTGTATACGAGCTTTGGATGGTTTCAAGTCCTTGGTTTCCATCTTCATTTGGTCATAAGCCTTCTTGAAGATGATGTTGACAGAACTTCCACAATCAATCAGAATTCTTTTCACATATGTCGGTCCGATCGTGGCAGATATGACCATCGGGTCGATGGTTGGAGCCTCTATTTGATCAGCATCTCTGTTTCTAAACACTATATCGTCCGTCATTACGCGTTGCTGCTTAGCAGGGGTCCCATCCTCCACGTTCGAACAGCACTCAAACTCTGCATGCTTCAGGGAACTTGCATACCGCTCCATCTCTTGCCAATTCTTATCCGCGGGGTGAGGTCCGCCGATAATTGTATTTATGACTAGTCTACCCACGGTCCGAGCAGGCTCTTCGGGATGACGCGGAGCTGGTGCGCGACCTGGGTTGGACGTTCCCTGTCCTCCTTCCTGTGGATCCTTCACAAATTCTTGCAACTTCTTTTGCCTGATCAACTTCTCGATAGCGTCGTGCAGGTGTCTGCACTCTTCCGTATTGTGCCCATAAGTCTCATGGAAGCGACAATATTTCCCGGTTCGCTTCTGCTCCTCGGTTGATTCTTTTGGACGTGGCTTTCTGTACTGAAAAGTATTGCAGGTAGATAGGTAAATGTTCTCAAGAGGCGCATTCAGCGGGGCATACTCGTTGTAGCTTGGAATTCTCGATTTCCACTTCCCCGCTTCTCTCTTCTTCCCTTGATTTCTTCCTCCGGACTCCTTAGGCTGCACAGGCTTGTTCTGGACATTGACTTGGACCTTTCCCGAGTTGTCTCCGGACTGCTTCACAGCAATGTTGCTTTTCACGGACTCTTGGACAGGTCCTGGTGCCTTATCTCACCTTACCCACCTAGCCTCCTCTCTTCTTATGAACTGATGTGCCTTTGAGTAAAAACGTTCCAGTGTGGTCGGAGGTTTCCCTGCCAACCAGTCTCCAAATTCGGACTCCGGATCCACACCTCTCATTACAGCCATTAGAATTGCATGATCATTGGGATTACTGACTTCAGTCGCCGCAACATGGAATCTTTGTAAATATTCCTTCAATGACTCCCCAGGATTTTGGATTACACTTGATAGAGACATTACGTCCTTTGGACGTGTAGTGTGTATTCTGAACTGCTCAATAAACTTCTTCGCCAACTCCTCGAAATTGGATACGGACCGCGGAGGAAGTTGGGTAAACCACATAGTAGCGATCCCAGATAGAGTGATCAGAAAGCATCTACACTTGGTGGCATCATTTGCTCTAGCTGAATCCATCATCCACTCATACCTCATGACATGCTGTCTGGGGTCGGTCTTTCCCTCATACGCAGGGATAGTAGGCATATTAAACTTCCTGGGGTATGCCGCCTGCAGCACAATGTCTGTGAATGGAGTATGACTTCTTGATACTCCCCAATCATCATTCGATAAGCCTTGGTTTTCTTTCATCAATTACCTGACCATGGCTGTCAGGTCTGGTGTTTGTATGGAATGTGGAAGGTTGGAGTCGGTTCTACGTGATTGGCCAGGCTGATGCCTCCTCTCCTGGCGGTCTGCCAAACGTGCATCTTGAGGTTCGACATCATTAGCGTTTTGATGGTCTGGTCCTCCAGCCTCAACCTGCACTCCAGTTCCTAGGTTTCCAGCTCCGGCTTGGTTACGATCTCCAGCTGTCTGAACAGCAGCACCTGCCCGCGCAGCTTCAGTCTTACGGCGTCTGTGCCTGGGAGGTTCATCAGAGGAAGTTGAGCTGTCGGATGAGGAATAAGGAGCGGGATTGCCCCCAGCATTCTGTTGCTGCTGTTGAGTGAGTTGTGCCATCAGGTTGGCGTTTGCTTGCATCTGCTCTCCTAGTTGTCTCCTGCTTTCCCTGAGTTCTCTCATCAAGTCGTTGAACTCTATTCTTGTGACAACTGGAGTTTGGTCCTGGGTGGCAATTCCCACACCTGGAATCGCTGGTTGATTGCTAGGTCCTGCTTGTTGTACGCTAGCAGTTTCATGGGCATCCGCATTATGAGAAGCTAACCTGGTACGTGGTCTCGCCATTGTAGAGTTATTGGTATGAACTCTGAGTAGAATCAATGGATGTCCTATCAATGAGTCGGATCTTCTTTGGGGGATTTGTTCAATCCAGTAGCTTCAAAGCAGATCCTTAAGGTCTGAGAATTCAATTCTCAGTGAAAGCACCAAAGTGTTAGCGCCAAAATTGGTCACTAACCTCGTAGAGAAAGATTGTGTAGAGATATAAGTGATGAAAATAAATTAAACAAGGAAGAGAATGCTAATTTAAATGCAGAAAGTAAGAACACCAAATTTATAGTGGTTCAGCGTAATTGCCTACGTCCACTTTGAGGTTAAACTTTATTGATCTTCTTAATAGTTGATTACAAATACAATTCGTGAATCAAATGCTTGAATGAAGTTGTTAAGTATAGAAGACGAGTCTCAAAAATGGCAGAGTCTCCCCGGTGTTCTCCAAAAAGGATCCCTTTTCACTGTGACCCTGCCCCTCTATTTATAGACAAAGATGGGCTGGACTTCCCAGGTGGGCTTAGTGGCCGAACACTCTAGCCCAAGTATAGTGGTCGCTGTATGCCGAACCAGGTAGGCCGAACACAATGATGCCGAACCACCCTTTCTATGCCGAACGGTATGTTTGGTGTGTGGGATGGAATGGTTGTTAGTCAAAGCCGAACGGTATGTCTGATGTGCTTGACCGAACAATGCTCTCTGGCCGAACGATCCCTCTGGCCGAACGATCCTCCTTGGCCTAATGTGCCTTCCGGCCGAACGATACTGCCATGTCGAGCAGTCATATATGACGAACGCCTTCTAATGTCGAACACCACTGGATGCCGAGTACTACGCCGAGTACTACGCCGAGTACTCCTGTTGCCGAGTTCCACTGGATACCGAGTACTACGCCGAGTACTCCTGTTGCCGAGTTCCACTGGATGCCGAGTACTACGCCGAGTACTCCTAGATGCCGAGTTCCACTGGATGCCGAGCACTATGCCGAGTACTTCTAGATGCCGAGTACTACCTGATGCCGAGCGCTACGCCGAGTACTTCTAGATGTCGAGTACTACGCCGAGTACTATGAGATGCCGAGTACTCCATGATGCCGAGTACCATGGATGCCGAGTACTACGCCGAGCACTATGAGATGCCGAGTGCTACCTGATGTCGAACACTAGTTTCCTGGTCAAATCTCCAGGAAACATCAGCCTTAAACAATTTGAAGGCTTCTATAGCTTCGTCTTTGGAACGAAGTAAATAGAGATACATATATCGTGAAAAATCGTCTATGAAGGTGATAAAGTATTTCGGATCATTAGCGTTCATGTCCGGACAACAAATATCTGTATGTATGATTTTTAGTAGGTCAGAACTCCTCTTTGCACCTTTCTTATGTATGTTAGTTTGCTTGCCCTTAATGCAACTAACACAAGTCTCAAAATCAGCAAAGTCTAGAGTAGAAAGTACTCCATCCTTTACTAATCTTTTAACTCTCTCAATGGAGATGTGTCCCAACCTTCGATGCCATAACATAGAGGATTCCTCATTCATAATACATCTCTTTAAACCAGTATTAACATGCATTGAACTATGAGCAATATCATTTTGCAATTCAAGACGATATAATCCATCAGACAAAATACCATAATCAATAATTTCAGAATTTCTAGATAAACTGAAACTAGAATCTGAAAAGAAAAAGGAAAATCCCAAAGGTACAAGTCTTGAAACTGAAATCAAATTTCTAGCGAAATTTGGTACATAAAATGTCTTATCTAAATGCAAAACAAAACCACTACTTAAAGTTAAACTGCATGTCCCAACAGCTTCCACATGTGAACTCATCTGGCTCCCAGAATAGATGTAGTGTTCACTGCCCACTGGTTTCCTTAGGTTTGTCATACCCTGCAAGGTATTCGAAACATGGATTGTAGTACCAGAATCAATCCACCAAGTATTATGATTGACATTTACCATATTAGATTCATAACACACAAATGCAAGAAAATTACCTTTCTTTGCAAGCCAGATCTTGAATTTAGAACAGTCTTTCTTTATATGTCCCTTCTTTTTACAGAAGTAACACCCATCCTTTTTAATAGCCTGCTTAGCCGACAACTTTTCTTTACCTTTTTCCTTCGTGCAATCCTTCTTCTTCTTTTCAGAAGTAGTAAGGTTCACTTTTTTACCCTCTTCCATCATCAATCTTCCCTCCTCTTGAACACACATGGTCATGAGTTCATTAATCGACCACTTATCCTTATGTGTGTTGTAAGATACTTTAAAAGGGCCATATTAATGAGGAAGAGTGCACAAAATAAAATGTACGAGGAAAGCGTCGGACATGGTAACTTCCAAGTTCTTAAGTTGAGCTGCAATGTCTCTCATGCGCATGATATAATCACGCACCCCTTTAATTTCAGTGAGCCTCATGGATGAAAACTGCATAATTAAGGTGCTAGCAAGAGCTTTGTCAGAAGTTGCAAATTGCTCATCAATGGCCTTAAGGAGATCTCTAACCTTAGTATGCTAATCGACAGAACCACGAATACTAGCACAAATTTTGGTCTTTATGAACATAACGGAGAGACGGTTAGATTTCTCCCACTTTTCATAAAGGCTAACTTCAGTTGGAGTACTAGTCTCAGTAATGTTAGGTGGTTCGTCTTTCCTAATAGCATAATCGATATCCATCTATCCTAAATGCAGTAGCACTCTTTCTTTCCAGACTTTATAGTTATCACCCTTTAATTCAGGAATGTCATTCTTGACATCAGAAGAATTCCCAGGTAAAATTACTGTAAATAAAGTAAAATACATGCCTATTAACAAAATTTTGAGACTTAAAAAATTTATCATGATTTACCAATGTAAATCATACTGAAATTATATGAATCCAGTGACATAAAACTTGCCTGTGAGCTAAAGTCCTACTCGATTAGATTCACAATAACTAAACGATGAAACTATCAAACCACATTTGATTCTTAATTCCTGTGGGTATATTAAGAAGCATAATTTAATACTTTATCCTGATCAATTATATAAACACAATGAAACTCCTGTGGGTAAGTTTCATCATATTATAACAATTAATCATAATTAATGTCTAGTACACATGTGATTTCAATTTGAAATTATAGTAGTTAGAGATGCTGTGGCCATTCCCTAACGAATAAAATTTCACGTCACTCAACATTAGGCCATAAACTGGAACAAAATGGAGAAAAAGAGATAGCAGCCTGGACGTATACATTTACGCACACATGCACCGTGCTAAGTGCTCTTCGCGCGTGTGTGATATGGTAGTGCTATTTTCTTCTTCTCTCATTGGTTTTCTAATTAAGAGAGCAAGTGGAACTTTATATTTATATGCATTCTCTTCAATTATTTCTATGATGCGGAACTAAACCATTATGTTTCTTAACACATATTATCTTTCTCTTCATAAATGCAAACTTTTCTTAACAATGTATTCAATATCATAAGATTACCAACTTATATTACTGACATTTTAATATTCTTTAATCTTCTTAAAACAACAGATCATCAATCATGAATCAAGTGTGAAGATTCAAAATCAAACATTTATGAAACAAGTATGAAGACCCAAAATGAAAAACAGTACAACAAACTGAAATTCATTTTCAGATCTAAAGGCAAGGCAGAGGTGAAACTGGCTCCGATACCAAATGAAATAAGATCTTGATTTAATCATGTTCTCTACACGGTTTTTTTTAACATGTAAAACTAAAGGCGGAAGCAATAATAAAATCAATTTACTTACCTCCAGCCATTGCAATTAAATTCTTGAAGAATCAGATTTTCAAACGTTGCCAAATCTTTGCTGTTGTTTTAGATTCAGATTCCAAACCTTCACACTCTATCTTTAGATGGTGTATTATGAAAGAGAGTAGGTTTAGTGACCTCGTATCTAAAACTGACTTAAGTTTCCTTTTTTATTGCTCTTACCATCAAAGAGCAATTTCAGAATGTTGAGACAATAGTGGGTGGTTTTTCTAAACGTGGAGAAAATAAAACGGGTAGTTACCTTGATCATTTGTAACTTCCCTAAATAAATGGACCACATCAGTTTTCCAGAATTTGACAAAGTCAAAAATGTATCCTTCTTTTATTGTCAATTTTCTGGAAAATGCTTACATTATGACCGCAAGTGAGCAATGAGAATAATTTTACAGCATTGTTTCAGTAATCGAGATTTGTAGACATCCGTGATTAGTAATATATATATATACAATGTAGTGTGTATAAGGCAACAGTTCACTCTTGACACCTTACAGACAATAATATAACGGTTAGTTTTTTTGGTAGAAAATATCATAATATTCAGTGGTTAAAATTTGTTTTTGTTGGAAGTGGAGGACTACAGCAGCAACAGTGGTGCTCGAACAAGAAAAATCACCCAAGGACAAGCCCTTTCTCTGTTTTTGATGCTTCTTTCCCAAGTGAAACCTATAATTTAATTGAAAACTTTTATGCAACCAATCATAAGTTCCAAAAAAATAGACAGTCATCACGTTTAATTATACTGAATACACATTTCTGTTTTAATTACCTAATAGGAATAACACCAAGTTCATCTTCCATTCAAGCACAAAACAACAACGCTTCCAGCTCATTAATAAAATCCAGAAACTAAGACAGAGATATCAGACTCTGCTACATTTGCAGTAACAGAGTTATCACACCCATCAGAATCAAGCTACAACAATGCCTGCTATATGACTTTGGGCTGCATATCTAAAAGATAATAATGGGTTAACTAAAACTAAAGGAATGAAGTTATAGAGCCCATCTTCCAAGTTGAAAACATCAACGGTGGCTACCATTAAAAGAATAGAAATTGTATATTTACAAAAATTGATTTTGTAAATGCTTAATCGCGTACTTTATCTTTGCAACCATTTAGAAAAAAACAATTGCAACGGTTTTGTTAGTGTAGCATTTGCAAACAAATTTCTGTATCCCTGCAGCTGATGCATTGTATATTTGTACCTGTACATTTTTGAAAATTAAAATAATTTGTATTTCAAACAGAGAATCATGAATATTGATTAAATTTCAGAGACTAAATGATGTTGAAGCACAGTTTGATAGTTATATATCAAATCAAAATAAATTAGAATGATGAGATTTTGTAAGATTCCTTTTTTTAATTCATCAATGGAAAAATAATAAAAGTAAATCTACCGATGAATGAGTAAACTGAATGAACTAAGGTCTTCATGCAATTTTGAGCCACAGAACTATATTTCTATCATCTAATTATTAAGGATATTGTTTATTTTGACAAAGCAACATTTAGCCCGATAACATGTCTCAGATGCGAGATTTAATAAATTGACGTAAGGAACTGAGGCCAAGTAGTCTGAACCCGATTCTAGCTATATTTTTATGTACAAGTATTGGGGAAAGACTAGAGTATATTAATCGAGAAAAATCCATTCGTCTGATCTAATTGTTCATGTGCGCTAAACCAATTCATGAAGCAATTGATTGTATTTGAATGGGTTGATGTGGCAGTCGATCATTGCATTGATTTTATTTCCAGTTTTTTAATAGCTATGCTATAAAAATATGGCTCATCAATCAAATTCAGATTCATCTAGACGTGCGTATATACTCGTCATCATTAATATCAATGCTGTCAGATTTGATTAAAAAAATATCAATACACATCAAAATGAAGAATCCTTCAGATGATAGTGAAAGAAGATAACTTAATAAGACAAACCTAGTCGAATACCACAGATAGTCACTAGCATCGACAGTAGTGTTTATCTGCTTCAGTAATCCAGCTTGGGTGAAAGCTATGCTTTTTGATATGCCCACAGGTTGATTCACAAAACTCCAACTTGACGTCAATTCTTCTGAAGACGAATGCACAGATTCGCCTACTCCAAAATATTTCTTGTTCAAATGAGTAGCTTGAGAATTTATCCGTGTTGGACAAGTGAATGTCAATACATGCGTTCAGAAAGATATAGTCAAGATTAAATCGATATGTTAATTCAGATGAACAAATAAATACCTGAGCTGTATTTAAGCACATATATTTGTAAAAGAAATACTAGTTTAATGTTGCAGGCTTTAAAATATGTTCTACTTTGTTATGTAATGTCCAGTAAGACCAGGTGTTGTTAACATGGAATACTAGTTAATGTTGCAGGCTTTAAAATAAGAGTGAATACTAGTTTAGTGTTACAATTTACAAGCTTTGGAGCTTGTGCATAATCTTTCACATAATAGCTAGATACATACAAGCTGTGTTAGGTCCTTTGATAATGAACATCATGGTTACCTCTAATCATTCAAATTATATATAGAGAGATAGTGGGCTTAAGCATATAATGGGGTTAGTTAGGTTTTCTTTGTAGACCTAGATTATTCCATTCATAAGCATGCTTGATCTTCTTATGAGCTTCCTTGCTTGAAATATATCATGATATCTTCTTGCTTCAACTGAATATCCATGCGAGCTTTCCTAAGTCAAATTTGAACCTAACATCAGTATTCAAATAACATAACAAGAAGTCATACCTGATATGCTCTTCATGTCAAAGTGAAATAAGACATGCCTATCACCATGTTTAAATCATTCATATACAACCACAAGAATTAGCACATAATCGTAGAATCATTATTATCATGTGGGTTCTGCATGAATAACAATCATTCATATAATTGGCGTTAAGTGTCGGTTGCCTAGTCTACCCAACCTCATTTATCCTTAATGCAACCTACTGATTTATTGTGTTTATGTCACTATTTATGTGACCAAATGATCGTAATTCTATTATTCTAATAAATATTGATTGGTCACTCATACACAATTTTGAAGTATTATTCTCTAAGTTATACAAACCCGCTCTAGATTTCCAGGTCTGTATTAGGTTATGCAAACCCAAATCCAATAAGGTTATAAGAACCTAATCATGATTTTATAACACTTACTCATCTAATATGTTATCAAATTTATATTTACACCTACACTCGGTTTTCACCTGGACTTTCCAATTATTGACCATAAATCCAAATCCAATATCTATAGACTATAAGTGCTGTCCCACAAATCCAATATCTATAAGTGCTAGCTGTCCCACAAAGAAAAGCCAAAAACTTACTGTAACTTTAGCTCTCGTAATAGACCACCTGGACTTTGAATCAATAACATAGATTTCTTCAAAATCAAGTACAAACTCTGGAACGTTTTGCCTGGTGGGACCAGCTATAACAAAAAAGCTGTAAACAAATCAAAAATTTCCACGTTGGAACAAGGGGAAGACAAAGATAATAAGCTTCGAATATAAAGCCCGGAAAAGAAAAGATAAAAGAAAGAATCGGAAGCTCTTACCTTGTTTCAACAACCATTATATAATCTTCACTTCTATAATGTTCTTAATCAACCATCTACATTTTTTCCATATATTTCCATAACATTGTTATAAGCTAAAGCTTGATAAAAATGGCAGCAATGAGTTTACCCCCTGGGTTCAGATGAGGCTGTAAACATCAAAGAACGGTATGAAATCACATTCAATATCCTTAATTCTTTGTAGTAGCATAGTCATACAGCTAAATCTAGATATATGTATATACTTTTGCCCAACTAGTTAATAGTTTAATTAATAACATTAAAAAAATTCCTATATGTTCATCCCATATACTCATTAAACCCAGAATGCCAAGATACAATGTGATCTAATTATCTAAGAACATTCTTACCAGATGACCTTAGCACTGTACATATGCATGCAAGGATGATGTGTCTTGTAATAAATTAAAATCTACCCAATTAACATGGGATATTGGAATAAGATGGCACCGCAGAATGCAAATACATGCAGAATAAATGGAGCTTACCACCATGCCTTTCTGTAGATCCACCTTGAGCTCCAAATCCTCGAACATCAGAAACAGTAACTCCCCAAATTCCCATTCTCAACATTCCCTAATTTTTCAAGCAAAATAAATTGAACAAGTAATCAAAAGCTAAAGTAGTGTTTGCTTTGTTATTTTTAATTTTGTGTTTTCGTACGTACAAAAATGCACACGACGCATTTATATTGTCGAAAACGAGCAATTTAGAAAACGAAGTTAATATACAAAATAAAAAACAATTTTTTTTTTTTTTCATGTTTTGAGAAATAACACAAGCACGTGAAACAATCCATTCTTCCATCGTCCCTCTATCCACTTCGTCCTCTCATCCGTCTTTCTTTCATCTCTTTCGTCGTCTCTTCATTCTTTCTCACATTGAGATACATATTGAAAACCGAAAACATAAATTTCGTTTTTAAACCAAACACTGCCTAATTATTTTCAAATAGACATATACATCTTATCACACAATACATATAAATCTCCTAACAGTATAATGCTCCTACCAAGCATATTAGTAAGTGAAGTACATCATTGTACCAGAACTATATGTTTTTCATAAAATGGAAGGTATCGGATGATACGGACTGCTCGTCTACACCATAATCTAGAAGTCCTTTTCATAAAATTAATCATAGCACACAGAATAAGGCAACGGTGATACGAAGTCTTTCAGATATGGGAAAGGATACTAAAAGGAAGATCGGTAGGCAGTTATCCTTAGGATTAATTTGATCCCTTGATTGATACATTTTTGGTGTATTTTTGTATTAAGGTATAATATGAGAGGTAAATTCATATGAATGAGAATTTGTAAACCTATAAGTTAGTAAATCTTGTAACTTCAGGGTTTCAATTAATAAAACAAAAATAAATACTCTACTGTTACTGTATGATGATAATTTTGTTGTATATTATAACTCTGAGTTTGACAAAATAGAGCTTGGTTAACAAAATTTGAATTATCTAAGGAAAAAGCTACATGTATAAACCTTAAATCTAATCAAAAAAAGTTCCAGAACTAATTTGGTTAAGAAAATAAAACGCTGATTCGATATATAAATACCGTATGCAACAACTGATATAACAGAGCGATAACTTTCTCAGTGAAACCTGACTACAATACATGAGATGGGCAATTTACCCATTCTATTGATTGCCGACTCAGCTAGAAGCTCTGCTGCGTTTTGGGCATCTTCAATGTGATATGCTATATGTAACGATCCGCTTTTTCGATCCTCAGAAGTCGACACTAATACATCCATGATATTCACGTGCCGTATAACCAAGTGCCGGAAAGACGGATGGTTGGGGAAAGAAGAAGAAAGAAGACAAGTAGAAACTAAATAACACAGAATCTCACATCGCAACGAATAATATATAACATAACAATGATCTTTACAAAAAAAAACTTTTATATGTATACATCCATCAAAGTACTAGCCTATCATCTACCTGGACAGTTATAACATATGTCCTTTCAATTTCTGATAAATACAACAAAGCCATGCATCGCAACATAGAGAAATACGTAGACATGTCTCGGGCTTCGGATTGTCTACTTAGCTCCAATGCATCCATAGCTAATCTGGAAAATATGCACGGTCTGACCTGAGCACTATAAGAAAACAACATCCGGGTCAGTCTAGCAAAACCAACATGAGAAACTCAAATCACAAGAAATTTTATTGTAACTTATAAAATCCTTTAAAATCAAAGGTATCTCGTAAGGCCTCGTCACACAAAAATACAGACGGGTTTTTACCTTACGATAACCAAGATATTTTTATTATAAAATCCAGTAATTTTAAAATAATGTCTAAGGGTCTAAACTAAATATATCAAGTAACTGTGATGTGTGTACATGACAGCAACAATAGGTATACAATAAAAAAACCGAAGGCGTTTATTGGAGAATGAATTTCCAACAAATGACAAGCTAAGGGCCTTTCTTTCGAAAATATGTACACCTCTAGATAAAATGTAAAGTAAGACCGAAAACCTTTCGACCTCTGCCAACACAGGATCGGCCTTTTCATTACTGGATAGCATCGAATATGATCACCCTATGGCTGTGATCAACAACAAAAAATGGGTCCCAAAGCATACATAGAGATATCGACACTAGGTCTTAGGATGATCATACCCTAATGAGTGCAACCCACATAACCCTATCGTATCTATCATGTTTTAGCCATTACTGGGATGTGAAGCTTTGAGAGACCACAATTACTTTTTTCTCATAGCAGACCATCTTGAAATGCTAACACTATCCTACAGGTATACATGCAATGCCAACATTCATACATATAAGTTGTTCCGGGATCGAACAGACATTCAACATTTACCATCTTCCATTTTGGAATCACCCACAGGAAGAATAGTATAGCTCCATAGAATACTTCATAATGATCCATCACGAACGTTATTAGTTTGGGGTGGTTCGGATAAACCATTATTTGAAACCGGTGTCTCCTAACTAAGCGGTAATTTCCAGCTAACTTAATTTCGGTTCTTTGGAAGTATGCAACCAGTATTGTTCGAGTCCTCACCAGGGAACTCGAATATACACATCCTTCTTGTGTTAAAAACAGGTCAAGATTTGATAGTCGGCTATTTAACTATCAAATACACAATCAAACAATAATCTTGAGATTTAATTTTCATATGCAACCACTAACCCTCAAAATAAGTTTTCATTTTATTTAAATCTCTTTCAAAACGTTTAACAAAATATTCATATACTTATCTCACTAATATAAGTATATTCATAAAACAACCGTGAAAGATTTTTTATTTCAAAATTATATTAAAAGGATAAAACAAATGTTATTTAAATTAGAGATAAGGATAACCCCAAATACAATTTCCTCGATGTTAAGCATGGAACAATTGTCCATACCACCATAATAAAATATTTCTTAAGTGTTTTAAGTATAAAAACTTAGTTTGTAAATAGTGGACTTTTAGCGAAATTGCATCCATAGCGACTATCGTTATGTGGACCATAACTTAAAATTTTGCCTTTGGCTTTCCTTTTTGAAAAACTTATCTCATGGAAGCTTACTGAAATTTTCAAACCTAAAGTAAGAGTTTTGTAAAACTAAAACAAAGTTTGAAACTTGAAAACTCTTTTGATTTTTTTGAAAATAAATAACCAAATTGTTTACACAAGAATTCCAAGTCCCCAAACCATACAAAGGTGCTAACTTTTCTTATCATACTATTACATACACTTGTCCATAGAACATACAACATAGCAATAACCACAAATAACCTATAAATCCAAACTTTATTACATCCATAACACATTTAGACTTATTTATCAAGTCTAAGGCAATTTTCAAGCACAAGCACATACAAAATCACATACAAGCATGTAAGTAACCAATAACTAAGCAATATTACATATTAATGCTAACATAACTTAAAGATGTAATTTTTACAAGAGGATGTGAGTTTTTACTCACCAAACTTAAGCAAATCATTTTAAAACTTGAAGTTTGCAAACAAAACTTGATTTTCCTAAGCAAAACTTGATCTTCGGACCAAGCAACCCAATATGGAGTCAGCCTAGGCCTTATAGGGCTTGCCTTGGTGGTCTTGGCTCAACCATGATGGCTATGAGTGGATGTGGCTTGTTTAAGGAAGAGGAGTGTTTTAGAAGAAGAATGGAATGATTTTTAAATGTTTTTAGGAATTAAAAGGAAGGAAAGAAGTGATTTTAAAACTTTGAAAATATTTTAAAGCCATTAAAGAGGGTTAAGAACTTAAAAGAAGAAGATAAATTTTTGAAAAAAAAATAGAAAATGAAAAAGAAGAAGAGAGAGAGATGGACTTTGTTTTTATCTAAATTTGAATTAGCAAATTACTAAACTAACATATAATACACTACCCTCCACCCATTTCTTGCTACATCATCACACCTCCTCCTCTTGTACATGTCACCATCAAGATCCTCTTATCACATCACCACATCACATCTAAAATAAACTTATACTTTGGAACTTTTTAATTTTAATTTTATTTAAAATGTTAGTTACACATCACATCACATTTTTCTTTTTTTACTTATCCTACACAAATGGAATGAAAACCCCCCTTATTACCCTATCTGTAATACCTCTCCTTGTCCTTATGATAAAGAATGAAAGTGACATGTCATGATTTCTTTTTTTATTTAATTTTTAAACTTGAAAATTGTCACATCACTTCTTTGACTTAAGTAAACGTATCATTAACCTTTATTATATTACTAATCCATGCTTATATTATTTGGTGCATGTGTTAACTAAGATGTTTACAACATTTTAAACAACTTTTTGATGATGAAAAATTGAAAATTTTAAAAAAAAATTCGATCACATTTTCTAATTTTCTTTTTAACTGATTACTTTTGTAAACCAAATTCAAAAATGAAATTTATATCATTAGTAATAAATTAAAGAATGTTATTTAATTATTAAAACCATTAATTAAATATTTAAAATAAATAAATATTCACAAATCAAAGAGATAAAATTCTGGATCGTTATATTCTTTCCCCCTTAAAAGAATTTCATCCTCGAAATTTCATCACATGAACACCCAATACTATTCATGAGTCTGCATGATGTTTATAGATCATCCATATGAAAAATCTGATTCAATCTCCACTCGATTACATAACTTCACTTCCAAGCTAGTAACGCTCATCTGATTCACTAGTGCGGACTCCGGTCAGACTAATTGACTAGAAACCTCCATTCCCCTTACATAGCCATATATTATGATAAAAAGCTTCGGTTCTACACCAAAAATCCTCACCAAGTGTTCACCGTCAAAAATCGAGTGATAAATCCTTATTTGGAACGTTGTGAAATACCTAAAGCCATGCACCCGAATCTTAGATGACAACTATATAGAAAGAAGAAATGATCCATGTTCAACTTACGCACTTATATTATTGGTTCTTACTAATACTGATTCTATTTCCACTAAAATTATTTATGAAAACATTTCATAAAACTAAACCTAGGTTAAACTTTGC
Organism: Allium fistulosum; assembly: GCA_030737815.1. Lineage (NCBI taxonomy): Eukaryota > Viridiplantae > Streptophyta > Magnoliopsida > Asparagales > Amaryllidaceae > Allium > Allium fistulosum. The sequence goes on from CM060902.1 coordinate 979,013,075, forward strand.
ATAATACTCTACGAATCCTGAGAGTATATACCACTATTTAATTTAAACTTTTCATTTTGAATTATTTCCCTAAGAAAACTCAAGATCCAAGTACCCAAGCTTATTTCAAAACCCTTTTTGAAATTAAAATATATATTTAATTCATAGAAAATATACATATAGCTCGAGTAACCCCAAAATGATACTAAGAAAGTGGGTGCTACCAAACAATATCATAATTCCCTTACCTAGAAGGGTAATACTTAAGAGAAGTATTTACTATCTGAACACAGCTCTTTCCCATTTTAAGTTATTTTCGGGCCACTCGAACTTAAAAATACTTCTTTTATTCAAAACTTCCCTTTTGAAACAATACTTTACATATTTTCAACAAATATTTATTTCCAACTTGCTTTGGGTTCGTTCGGATTTGAACTTGTTTCGATCATAATATGATAAAGAGAATAATTTACTAAGTGCACTGAAACGTTCGCCTAAGAAAACATCTTATCGTCGTTTAGAAGATTATTCAGATCAGCACAAAATGAATTGAAACTCATTACCCGAACCAATCCAAAGAAAATACTTCTTACTCAAAATTTTCATACCCAAAAATCTCTGTTTTCTTAATAAAAATATTTCCAAATAATACTACTATTACGTTTAAAAACCTTGAAAACCATTTTTCAAAAGCACAGGAATTTAAGTACTTAAGCTTCCTACTTAAAACTTTTTATCATAAAGACCCATTCTTATAAATCCATTTTATAAAATCATTTCTAAATATTTTAACTTTTACTAAACATCTTTTAATAAATCAAGTTTTAACCCAATAATAACACCAAACGTCTTATAATAAATTATGAAACTTAATTCACAAGGTGTTCGTTTCAATGTTTCTCGATTTTCTATTTACCCAACCCATGTTAATAAAAGAAAGCTACCTATAACATTCAACAATAGTCAATGCTCAAATTGGACGAGCATGACTAAACCAAATCCTAAATGATAATAATATAATATTATCATTTCCTATTCAACAAGCATCTCAAAAATACTACACAATTTTTGAAAACCAATTTTGTATATATAAAATATATTCGTAGGTAACATTATTTCATTTACCCATTTTAAAACAATACTGTGTCGGTTGGTCTTGTTCAAGTGTTTAGGAACCCCTATCGATAACGTTAGCCAAACACATCGATCAGAATTCATTAGTGTAACGACCCACCTTTTTAGACGATTTAAATCGACAATAAACCACACATGTCTAATTCAAACCAATCAAAAGGGAGGATTTTTAATGGGGTAAATAAGAAAATAATAGAAAAGAAGGAAAAAACAAAACACAGAATCTTGCAGCGGAATGACAACATATAATAATCAAATAAACAGTTCACGAAGCTGTTTTACTAATGACATTTGATTATACTTTTACAATTCAAATCAGAGTTATACATACATCAGAAAATAAAAAATAATGCAGTGGAACATAATAAGTAGTGGAATAATAATAATAAATAGCAATAATATACTGAATCTTCGTCTTCGTCCTCCAAAAAATAAAATGGTCTTTAATACACTGAAAAAGCTCAGACTGACCCAAGCATAATGAAAAACAATACACTCGAGTCAGAACTAAAAATTCCTATGTAAGTCAAATCAATCTCAAATAAAAATATGAGTGCAATGGCTTCAGAGATGTTATGGGATTTTTCATCTCCTATCAAGTGTACAACGTGAGTGCAGTAATTTACAAGATTTCACATAATTCGAAATACCAATTTTAACCACTTTATTTAAAATAAATCCGAAGTTTAAATTAAAAACTTGAACTTTTTAAATAATTCAGTTTCAATAAATAATCCATGTTCAAGAAATTGTATGAGTATATATCATTTCAACCCATAATTTAAATGTCTTAATTATCTAATTCTAAAATGATTCAGAGGACCACTTAAATGATGTCAATAATATACAAGGTGATAACAGAGACATATTAAAATAAATAAACAACCATACATCCAACATATCAATCAATAAGCATCCATTTCAAACAATATCCAAATCAAACAATATATTTCAACATATAATAGTTATCAATATCGGGGTTTAACTATCAATTAAATTCCAATATAAAATTAAATGTCAATTCGGATTCAATATCAATTCAAATGTTAACTTAAATCAACAAACAACAATAAAAAAATTATATATCACATCATATATTTTATTTAACTTGCAATGGAATTTTTAGTATTGCGTGAGTGGATAGAATCACTCACCTTTTTGCTTTTCCTTTTCTAGCCAAATTTGGGTCTGCAACTACTTTCTCATTTTGTTTTGTTTCCTTGCTATCTTAATCTTTTTTTTATAGAAAGTTTTGGAGAGAAGATTATATTGATATGGATTTTAAGAAAAAGACATGGAAAGAAGAGAAGGTTTGAAAAAGAAAAAAAAATAAAGAAGAAGAATTGAAAAAAAGAAAAGAAAGCTTTGAAAAAGAAGAAGAAGATTTGAAGAATAAGAAGAAGAAAAGTGAAAAAAAAGCTTTGGAAAAAAGGAGAGAAAGGAGATTTGAAGAAGAAACATGAAAAAAAAGGAAGGAGGAAGGTGAAGAGAGACAAAAAATGAAGCTACAGAAGATGAGATTAAAAAAAAGCTACAAGAATGAAGATTGAAACTAGTGAAAATCTAATAAAGCTAAATATAAACAAAGTGGGAATTGAAATAAAGTAAAAATATGAACAAACCTAAAAAAATGGTAGGTATTAAAAGAGGTGAAGGAAAGAATTAAAAATATGAAAAGTAGGTAACGTTCATGAAATGAAAAGGCTTTAGACAATGTAAATGGAAATGAGTAATGGAACAATTGAGAAAACAATGAAAAAAGTGTTACAGTTATTAATTAGAAAGGGAATGAATGGACAACTCTACTCTATAAACAAACTTTTGGAATTCAAATTTCAAAACATTTGTTCACTCAATTAATTTTGTTAACCCCAAATATACAAAATTTGACATCCATTAAAGATTTAATTACCATAACATACCTAAATTTGAACAGACTAATTTACATAACGGGGACCGCTGCTACATAAAATAATATATGAACCATGATTTAAAAATTCAAATTTAAAAACAAAATTTTTCTCAACACGTAATTATGAACTCAAATATTTAATTTATTTTAAATTTCAAGGTTAGCAATAAAATCACTTCCGTGCAACCTATGCCTGTTATTTAACTACCGTAAAATGTTGTTTTAAAAATTCAATTTTCTCCTTTTACAACGTTATATTTATATTCAGAATGGAAACGTTCACTTTATTTTCCTTAAATGCTTATTCGTTACTTGCAATTCATAAATGTAAACATTCTTATATTCTAAATGATCAACTTATACAATATTAAATACATTCTTATATTTCCAAATAATGAACATTCCAAATGAACATTCTTACATTAAATTTATTAATTTCACTTTGTTTCTTTTTCCTTTTTCAATTGAAAGATTTCAATAAATTTATTTCTAATTAATTTTAATCTTCCACTTCAAAATAGACCCTAATTGATGAAATCAATTAAATAAATACGTGAACATTGTAATCCTTATTTATAGTATGCAAACACATTTATAAAATTACAGTATCCAACAAGCATTAAATTACATACTAAATAAATGTTTTTCTCTATCAATCTATATTCATTTAACTCATCATTAAAACTGACATTTATTATTCCAATTCCTGTTATTAAATTATATTCTAATACACGTTAGAATCTTCCACTTCATTGCTTCATTGTAGTTTGTTGTTTTAGAATTTTATTTGTGGTCCAAGCTTATAATCTAATAACATAGTTAACATTTGTTTTACATTTCATTACGTTAATATACTCCAATTTCCATCCTTTATTTGTATTAACTACTATATTTCCATTTTATTGAATTTTGGTCAATTTCACACATTAATTATAATTAAAGTCTCAATTAATTTATTTACCTTGGTTTCATTCTCTTATTAAATCAATTATTAACCTTACATACATAGTCAACATTGTTATATCTTCCATTACATCAATATTTTACCATTTCATCTTACCTTTCATTTACGTAACCTTTTATTTCATTGATTGTAATAAATTCACTTATTAAAATTTCCAATTCCAATAAATTTGAGTAAACTGATTTCCATCCTTTTATTCAAATCAAAGGTCATACTATGATAAAAATTTACATTGGTTACTATGTATAGAATCAACCTTCTTACCATTATCAATTAAACCTACATTAACTGCACTAATTAAGGGAATTAATTGTCATTTATTTCTAATTAAATTTAATAGACCAAATAAATAGGTAATATATACAATAATTGTCACCATTAGCCTTTAATTACATTTATAGATTTATTACTTACAAACAAATGTTACCATTTCTTTCATAACACTAATTTTATTCAATTTCCATTAACAATATATTATTTCATTAATGAATTCAATATTTACATTCTTTTTCCTATGTTCACTTTATAACCAAGTATAACCTTACACTATTTCAATTAATTGGAATTTCATTCAAATTATTAATAATTAGCTTTAATTAACATTGTTTCATTTCATTTTAGTATTATTCCAGTTATAAATCTTAAATTTTAATTTCTTCCAACATTTAATTACAAAAATCTTATTAAATTTACTATTTTTAATTGTCTAAAATTACGGGTCGTTACAATTAGCCACTTTATAGATCAATTAACATAATATAAAATATTTTTATATCACTAACAATTATGCACTCTTATATAATACACTCAACTCATTCTAAGGTGACATTTACCCTATCTCTAATGAGATTACCCCCACCAAAGCCGTTCTCGCTTACCCTTTAGCTCCGATACCAAATGTAACGATCCGTCTTTTCGAACCTCAGAAGTCGACACTAATACATTCATGATATTCAAGTATCGAAAAACCAAGTGCAAAAGAGATAGATGGTTAGGGGAAAAAGAGAAAGAAGACAAGAAGAAACTAAACAACATAGAATTTCACATCGTAAGGAATGATCTATAATATAACAACGATCTTTACAAAAGAAATTTTTTATATACATACATCCATCAGAGTACTAACTTATCATCTACCTAGACAGATATAACACTCGTCCTTACAGTTTTCGATAAATACAACAAAGCCATGCAGCGGAATATAGAGAAATACGTACATACGTCTTAGCCTCCAGCTCATCTCCTGAGCTCAAATGCATTCAAAACTAATCTGGAAAATATAATCGGTCTGACCCGAGCACTATAAAAAAACAACGCCTGGGTCAGTCTGGTAAAACCAGCATGAGAAACTCAAATCACAAGAAATTTTATTATAACTTATAAAATCCTTTAAAATCAAAGGTATCTCATAAGACCTCGATGCACATAAACACGGACGGGGTTTTACCTTACGATAACCTAGACATTTTTATTATAAAATCCAGTGATATTATAATAATGTCTAAAGCTTTAAAGTAAATATATCAAGTAGCTGTGATGTGTATATATGACAGCAACAATAGGTATACAATAAAAAATAGAAGGCGTATATTGGAGAATGGATTTCCAATAAATGGCAAGGTAAGGGACTACCTTTCGAAAATATGTACAGCACAAGATAAAATATTCAATGACACCGAAAACATTTCGACCTCTACCAACATAGGGCTGACCTACACCTTACTGGATAGTACCGAATATGATCACCCCTTGGTTGTGATCAACAACCAAAAATGGTCCCCGAAGCATACATAGAGATATCGACACTAGATCTTGAGATGATCATACCCTAAGGGGTGCGACCCACATAGCCCTGCTGCATCCACCCTGTTTTAACCATTACCTGGATGTGAGGCTCTGAGAGGCCATGATTACCTTTTTCTCATAGTAGACCATCTTAGAATGCAGACACTGCCTCCAGGCAGAAATGCAATGCCATCTATCATCTATACAAGTTGTTCCGGGATCGAACAAACATTCAACATTTACTATCTTCCATATTGGAATTACCCATATGAAGAATAATATAGCTCCATAGCATACTTCATAAAGATCCATCATGAATGTTATTGGTTTGGTATGGTTCGATAAATCATACTTATCTGAAACTGGTGTCTCTCAACTAAGCGGTAATTTCCGGCTAACTCAATTTCGGTTCTTTGGAAGTATGCAACAAGTATTCGAGTCCTCATCGGGGAACTCGAATATACACAACATACTTTCTGAATTAAAAACAGATCATGATTTGATAATCGGTTATTTAACTATCAAATATACAATCAAACAATAATCTAGAGATTTAATTTTTCCATAACAACCACTAAGCCTCAAAATAAGTTTTCATTTATTTAAATCTCTTTTCAAAACGTTTATCAAAACATTCATATACTCATCTCACTGATATAAGTATATTCACAAAACATTTGTGAAAGATTTCTTATTTCAAAATCATATTAAAAGGATCAAACAAATGTTATTTAAATTAGATATAAGAATAACCCTAAACACTATTCCCTCGGTGTTAAGCATGGAACAATTGTCCACACCACCATAATTAAGAAGGTCAGTTAAGGAAAATCCCAATCTCAAATTCTTTTTATTTGTAAAATTCTTTAGTAAATCCTTTTTATAAATCATTTCCATTTATGAAATCTCCTTTTGTTTATATTCTAAATCTATTTATAAAACTTCTTTATAAATATCCAAAATCATTTGTAAAACCCCCTTTACAAATACCCAAAATCATTTATAAAACTTTCTATAAATATCCAAAATCATTTATAAAACTCTTTTATAAATCTCCATTTATAATTCCCTTTTCTTAAAAATATCATTTACAAATATCATTTGTAAATATCCTTTAAATAAATCCTTTATAAAATGTTATTTACAAAATATCATTTGTAAATACCTTTATTAAAATAATTGAACAACTTACAAAATTATTTAAAACGCTTATCCTCAAATTTATATAGAATTAAAGTCAATTTTAAAAAGCCTATTTTTATAAATTTGAAAGGAGGCTTAGTGACCACTATAGTACTAAATCAAGTTACCATTTTAATTAAATTTGACTCCATGTCACATAATAGTTATTTACATAAACTAACATATATGTAAATAATCCATAACCAAATCAGGGAATAACATGTCAATATAGACCAATTGGTAGATACATATCCAAACAACATATTAGCAGGATGGAGATTTGTCCTGCTAAATAGATGCCCAAACAATCTATAGAGTTCAATTATAGCAAAATGTGGATTTATTCTGCTAAAAGATGTCCAAACAATCAATTTAGTTAAGTTATAGTAGAATGAAGATTTATTCTGCTAACAAATGTCAAAGTTGAGTATAACCTATTCATATTTGTATGAATGCTTAATGGTATTGACAATAGAATCTCTTGTGCTTAAAACTATTCTTTGTACAAGAAAGTTGCCTTTAAACAAATTGATCCTTAGAAAACAAAAATAATTAAGAACTTAAACCTCTTTTTAAATAATTAATTACAAGTTAAATCCTTTTAAAAAACATAATTAAATCTTAAGTAAGTGTTAATTTAAATTGATATTAATTAAGAAATAATTAACTTTTAATAAATAATTTGTTTATAAATTAAACCCTTAATTAATTTATAATTAGAATAACTCAACACTTACTTAATAATTAATTAATAATTAACCCTATACTTAATAATAATTAATTAAAAATTAATCATATACTTAAATCCTAAAAATAAATCTTACTTAATCAAAGATTGATTAAATTAATCTCACTTTTAAAAGATAATAATTAGTAATTAATCTTCTCTTAATTATAATCAATAAACCTTGTTTAATACTTAATTAATTATTAATTACCCAACTTAATTAATTAATAAATAAATAATCAATAAAACTTTTATTAACTTCTTAATCATTATTATTTAGTTTTATAAAACATTTCCTAAGTGTTTTAAGTATAAAAATTTAGTTTGTAAAAATTGGACTTTTAACGAAACGACATCCATAACGATTATCGCTATATGAACCATAACTTAAATACTTGTCTTTGGCTTTCCTTTTTAAAACTTATCTCATGGAAGCTTATTGAAAATTTCAAATATAAAGTAAGAGTTTTGTAAAACTAAAACAAAGTTTGAAACTTGAAAACTCTTTTGACTTTTTTGAAAACAAATAACCAAATTGTTTACACAAGGATCCCAAGTTGCCAAACCGTACAAAGGTGCTAACTTTTCTTACCATACTATTACATACACTTTTCCATAGAACATACAACATAGCAATAACCATAAATAACCTAAAAATCCAAATTTTATTACATCCATAACACATTTAGACTTATTTATTAAGTCTAAGGCAATTTTCAAGCACAAGCACATATAAAATCACATACAAGCATTTAAGTAACCAATAACTAAGCAATATCACATGCTAATGCTGATATAACTTAAAGATGTAATTTTTACAACAGGATGTGAATTTTTACTCACCAAACTTAAGAAAATCTTTTTAAAACTTGAAGTTTGCAAACAGACTTGATTTTCCTAAGCAAAACTTGATATTTAGACCAAGCAACCCAAAATAGGCTCAGCTTAGGCCTTATAGGGCTCGAACTTGGTGGTCTTGGCTCGTTCATGATGGCTACAGGTTGATGTGGACTTTTTGAAGGAAGATGAGGGTTTTTGAAGAAGAAAGGAGTGATTTTTAAGTGTTTTAGGAATTAAAAGGAAGAAAAGAAGTGATTTTAAAACTTCAAAAATATTTTGGAAGCCATTAAAGAGGGTAAAGAGGTTAAAAGAAGAAGATAAACTTTTGAAAAAAAATAGAAAATGAAATGGAAGAAGAGAGAGAGATGGACTTTGTTGTTATATAAATTTGAATTAGCAAAATACTAAACTAACCTCTAATACACTACCCTCCACCCATTTCTTGCCACGTCATCACATCTCCTCCTCCTCTTGTACATGTCACCATCAAGATCCCCCTCTCATCACATCACCACATCACATCTAAAACAAACTTGTACTTCGGAATCGTTTAATTTTAATTTTATTTAAAATGTTGGTTACACATCACATCACATTTTTCTTTTATTACTTATCTTACACACATGTAATGAAAAACCCCATTTATTATCTAACATGTAATAGCCCTCCTTGTCCTTATGATATAGAATGAAAGCGACATGTCATGATTTCTTTTTTATTTAATTTTTAAACTTGAAAATTGTCACATCACTTCTTTAGTTTAATTAAACATATTATTAACCTTAACTTAAATTACTAATCCATGCTTATATTATTTGTAAATGTGTGCATGTGTTAATTAAGGTGTTCACAACATTTTAAACAACTTCTTGATGGTGAAAATTTGAAAATTTTTGAAAGCTTTTCGACAACGTTTTCTAATTTCCTTTTAACTAATTATTTTTGTGAACCAAATTCAAAAATGAATTTTCTATCATCAGTAATAAATTAAGGAGGGTTTAATTATTAAAACCATCAATTAAATATTTAAAATTAATTAAATATTCATAAGTCAAAGCGATAAAATTCTGGATCGTTACACTAAATATACGGCCTCTGAAATATTCATTACCTAAAAAAATATTAAGTGAACAATGTTTTGTCGGAGGTGGGCTTTAAGTTTAAATACTTCAAAACATAGATTGAAATTACAATAAGGTGGGCTTAAGCGTAAACCTTTTTCAGCATGACTCTGGTACTTGAACATTTATAACGATTATCGTCTTCATTGATAGAAAGGTGTTTCATATTCCAAATGTCTAAAACAATTTATATAAGTTTTGTAATAAAGATGAAATTAAGAACTGAATGTAGTTGATTGGATCCAAAATGGGTGTATTGAGTTTATTTTATAATGGATGTGCAAATACTAAATAATCACTCAGTTCACATCATAATTAGATGTAGTGATATAATACAGGTGGCATTAGAACATACCAAAATACAAGGGTGTTTCACATATTTGGAAGAAAAAAATTGGAACCAAATCATTATAATACATACCGAGTGTTATTACAATGCAATAAGCATTAAAAATTTCAATAAGCATGCTAAGTGCTCAATGCTTAATAGCTATATGTAATCATTGAATAGTTATTTGCAATAAGTGCACAATCAAAATTCATCTGTTCATAATACAGGTTTGAAGAATGTTTAATGAAGCTAAAAAAATCATGAAAATGAAGGCGGAGCATGGCAATTGCATTGTGATTTGTGAGGATCTTCAAGATATGCAAGTTCCATTTCTGAACATACAGTTCTTTCATAATTGTGGCAAGTCTTGGCGTAATAACTCAAACTAAGTTAACTTTGATATTAACATGCATGTTACCTTCAAAATTTAATTCTCCTGCGTGACGACATAAGAGACGGGAAAAAAGATGAAGTTGCAGCGATTGTGATGGTAGTGGAAAAGAGTAACAGTCCAATTATTAGCGAAATAAAGAGGAGAACCACAACAGATCGAGAAGATGCTATGGAAGTAGGCAAGAACGTAGGCCAAAAGGAGACAAAGAGGCAGAGGGCGAGATAGAAATTTAAGGTAATAAATAATTAGATTAAGAAATATGTAGACTAAGGGAATTGGGGATATAACAGAAATAAGTAGTACGAATGGTTTTGATAATTAGGGTTGCATTTCAAATTGACAAGGTAGGCCGACGTCTCTATGTAATTTATTTTTTAAAATAAATAATTAAACAATAGTTAGGAATAGTTTTACGTAGTTGAAACATCAATGGGTGTTTCAGGTACGTGTTTCAAAATGATTAGTTTCTATAGTGAATGGATTCATTAGTTTTCATTTTAAATGATTGAAATTGATCTTGAAGAATAGAAATTTTAGTTTGTTTAACTTTTATTGTCCCTTCATGTGTAACTTGAAGTATACACCAAATATCATATGTGGTTTTGCAAAGTATAACTCTAGAAAATTCATTTTTGTCAAGTGAACAAAAAAACATTCATAGCTTTTGCATTGTTCGCTATCGCGGTTTTTTGTACATCTGACCAAGTAATCATTTTTGTATAAGGTGCTTCATAATTAGTTTGAGTAGCTTGGCAAAAATCAAGACCGTTAGCTTCCATAAAAAATCTCATGCGTGTAGACCAATATGCATAAGTACATCGGGTGAAAAGTGGAGGACGTGCGGTTGATCGTCCTTTTAGAAAAGTGCTTGCTATATTTTTTATTTTTTAAAAACTTCATTACCAAATGAAAGTGCACATTATCTCTAATATGGCTAACTTATGTATATGAGTGTATATGCAATATCAAGCTATATAATAAAGAAAAACCAAAGTAAATAAAAAGCGATCACACTAGGATTTTTATACTGGTTTGGACCTCCCATCCTATGTCTAGTCCCAAAGCTCCCCTTTGGATTTTCCACTAATCAAAAACACCCTCACTTATCTTGGAGGAATAGGCGATACAAAAGTTTGCCGACTTGATAATGTTTTGTTCTATTAACATGAATTTTAACTTCTGTTACAAAGCTTCTTATAATCTCCTTTGATGATTTAATGATGCGTGCAATGTAATTAATGAAGTGTATAGAGAAATTTGAGTGAAGGAACAATATTTATTTTTAGAAAGCAATTGGTCAAGATAGTAAGAAATCAAGGTAGCAAGTTAATTCTAAACTTATAGTCTTGGGCTCTATTTATAATATGTTGCTTTAGAAAAGTTATAATCTTTTAGAAAGTCATTCCTCTTTAAAGAAGAGACATTAAACAATCGCAACTTCTCCAAATGTTGTTTCAAAAAATAGTCGTTACTATCCATTCAGTTGACTGGTGATGACAGTCGGTCGACTGGCCTAGTACAAAATTCTATTTCAGGAAGAAATTAATTTTTAGAAGACTAATATGAACATCTAGTCGACTTGAATTTGACAACTAGATTTGTTTTCAGTCGACTGCCTCAGTCGACCGAGGAACAATTTTAGTTGACTATTCCAATATAACAAATGGTTTTTCTTTTTTCAAAACTTGTATTTTTAAAACCATTATCTTTTAAACTTTGCCTTTGAAAATTCTTGTGTTCGGGTGATGCATATATGCATATGAATCATCTAGGAGATTTTACAAATTAAATTTTAAAAAAAATACATACTCTTGACTTTGATTTGTTGATGGTCATCACTTTGCTTCTTTTCTTCTAGTATCTTTAAATCATCGTCGTCTTCAAATTCCTATATAAAATAGTATACAAGATATATGTGTGCGTATATATAATTATCATCATTAAAACAATCATACAAATAGGGTTTTAATAGACTTGGCTAATGAATTCCATCAGTTAAGCATGGTCGAGGGCTAGTATTCAAAAAACCACATTTCATACACCCGATGGACTTTACGAATGGTTACTCATGCCATTTGGACTGACCAATGCATCAACATATTTTGTCGACCTTATGAGTCGAGTCTTTAGAGGATTGCTGCATAAGTTCGTGGTGGTTTTTATCGATGATATACTTGTCTATTTAAAAAGCAAGGAAGAATGCAAGTTGCATTTTGGAGAAGTTCTCAATACTCTCCATAGGTATAAGCTAAAGGTGAAATTTTCCAAATACCACTTTTGGCGCAAGGAGGTTCACTTTCTAGGAAATGTTATTTCCAAGAATGGATTATCAGTCGATCTTAGTAAACATGCTGCAGTATAGGATTGGCATGCATCAAAAATTGGGAGGTGAGAAGTTTTTTTTGGTTTGGCTAGCTATTATAGGAAGTTCATTAAGGACTTCACTAAAATTTCTACACCGTTGATACGCCTTACCGATATATTAGTTTTCTCATGGAACTCGAAGGGCGAACATACTTTTATTAAGCCAAAGGAGTTGTTGAGTAATGCACCTGTTTTAGTGCTCCCTAATGGTTCAAAAAAATTTGCGGTATAAACCGATGCTTATGGTACAAGACTGAGCGTTGTTTTGATGTAGGAGGGTAGAGTTGTTTGTTATGTTAGTCGACAGTTGAAAGCATGTAAGAGATACTGTCCAACCTATGATCTTGAGTTAGCAGCTATTGTTTTTACCATCATATCTTGAAGGCATTACCTTTTGGGGGAGAGATTTGAGTAATTCACAGATCATAAGTCTCTAAAGTATTTGTTCTCCAAAAGAGATCTGAATTTAAGGCGGAAGAGGAGGATGGAATTCTTGGTGTTATATGATTTCACTATCTCTTATACTCAGGGAAAATGTTATGGCGTTATGTGATGCTAAACCCTATCTTTTTGGAATTGAAGCACTTAGAGTTCATTTCTGCATTTAATTTTTGACCTTTATCGGACCTATACCAAGGATATTGGTAGCTTTAGATTTTTAGCCTTCACTTATGGACCATATTGGTTTGAGTCGGAAGCAAGACACTGAGTTATAGGATATTTTTGAGAAGTTGAACAGAGAAGAGCATTCAATTCATTTGGACTATTATTCAATTGATTCGAGAGCATGGTTGTGAAGAGAAGGTAAGCTGCATGTTCCTGTTATTAAGGAGTTGGTAAATATGGTAATAGGAGAGTCCTATTATTTTAGGATGACCATTCATCCCGATGGCGAAAAAATGTATCGTAATATGAATAGGGTGTTTTTCTTGCCAAGTATGAAAAAGGCATGTAGCGGAGTTTATTTCCAAGTCTGTGACTTGTCAAAGAGTAAAGATGGAGTGAAAATAGCTTGGTGGATTATTACAACCTTTGGATATTCCACACTAGGAACATAAGAGCATCTCCATGGATTTTGTTGATGGGCTACTTAGAAGTAGAAGAAGGAATGAGGGTGTTTGGTTCATAGTCGATCGACTGATCAAATATATTAATTTTATCCGGTTAGGAGTACGAGGACAACTACATCCTTAGCGACCTTATACATGAGGGTGATCTTTCATTTGCATGGAGTTTCTTCTAGTATTTTCAATGACCAAGATCCAATTTCATTAGTGAATTTTTTAGCAGTCTTCAAGAGGTCTTGTGCATTGAACTAAACTTGAGTACCACCTATCACACACAGATGGACGGACAGACTTAGAGGGTGAATCGGGTATTGGAAGATTTGCTACAAATGAGTATCTTAGACTTTGGAGGTTCTTGGGAGGATCACTTGTGTAACGACCTAGAATTCTGAACAAATTAAATTGAAAATATTTAATTAATTTTAAATATTTGAACGATGATTTAGTTTGAATCCCCAATATAACTTTGAATTTGGCGATTAAATTATAAAATTTAATCTATTGAATAAAAATTCGAATCTTCAATTTTAAGCTGAAGAAAAATATTTCAAAAGCTTTTAAAATTTATATTGATAATACTGAAGATAATAGAAGCTTCAGACTTTTATTTCAAACTGTTTTGTTCAGTTTTGAAAATCATATCGTTTGAATCGATATTTAAAAATAGTCATCTGAGGCACAGTCTCGGAATTCGACGAAACCGGTTCCATTGGGTCCGTAATATTGGATTATTATCGGATTTCAAATTTCGTATTGAACGGAGTTGCCGTGTGACCGTACGATATGCAAACGCGCTGAAAATTTTAATCGAATTTTCATTTTTAAATTTTAAAGTTGGTCAACATTTTTCCTCAAATCACGCCAAATATCACGGAACAAAATCGTGTAAGCACGTCCTTCTGCAAAATCATGAAATTCTGTCTCCCTCCACCTCTTTTTAAATCATCACGCAAGCAGACTAAATTCGTGAAAATCAAATAGAAGCCAAACTCTTCAGTTTCAAAATCAAAAGCACCGAACGAATTCAGTTCAATATAATGCCAAGCTCTTCCTCTTTCAAAAAAAAAACGAGAACGAAATTCTTCCTTCATTCGAATTAAAAACCAACTCAAAGAAAAATTAAAATGGCCGCAGTTCGATCGCGAATATCATTCGCGAAATTTTGGTCGAGGAAATCATCGCAGGGTTGCAATTGGGGATCGGTGGCAAGTTCGAGATGCGATGACGAGGGAGTGGCCGATTTAGGGTTTCACGTCTTGGCTGGGCATCGCCTGCGAAGGGGAAGGGCTCGAGTGACGCTCGCATGGGATGGCGGAGGCGAATCGAAACTGGGTTCGCGTACGACATTTTGAGATATGGGGTTTCGCGTGCTCGTTCAATCGCCAAGCAGTGTCGACCACCTCGAAGTGGTTTCTGGTTCGTGGGTGCGCGTTCGTCAGAGGAGGGGCGATCGAAACTATCGAGGTCACGATTGAGGTGGGTTCGAGCAGATGAGCTTGTATATGAGGTAATTGCAGATTTATTTGCATTCAGAAAACAAATTTTTAAATAGTAAAAACAACGAGTAAAATTGGTTTAAAAAATTTAAAATATTATGTGGACAGTAAAGTGATTTATAATTTATGAAAACAGTTAGTTTTATTGTTAATTAATACACATATTTATTTAGGTAATTAAAAATATATGTATATTTTTGTGAAAATAAAATAGATAATAGATATATGATGAAAGTAGTTTTGTTTAATAAAACTTATTTAATTATTTTTACCAAAGGTTATTTAAAAAGGGAACTTAGTTTTAAATTTAAATTTTGTTAAATAAATTTATTTAAAAGAAAATAGTTAAAAGTAAAATCATCAGTTAGATTAAAGTAAAATAAATTGTAAAACGAAAATTTATTATTCGATTATTTCGAATATTGATAAACTGTATAAAACTGTTTGATACAAGGTCTAAATCGAGAAAACAAACTGGATGGAAAAATGGATTGCAAAATTTAAAGCTAAGGTGAGATTTTCTCACTCGAAGGAAAAATTTATTATACAGTTATTGATTTGATTGATTGACTGTTTGGATATGATATTAGATATAGTAGGATATATCTATATATATAGCAATATATACATATTGGGATATGTATATATTGGATTGATTGATTTCCCGCCTCGTATAGCGGATGAGACCCTATTGCGCCGTTAGTAAGCGGATGATTTTTTATAAAATCCTATATACCGCGATATTCCACCTCGAAGTGGAATGGGTATTGTGCTAACATCTGTGGATGCAGGGAAACAGGCTGGAGGGATCCAACTGGATTCCTCACCAGTATTTATTTATTTACAGATATTGTGATGTACTCTGTTATCATATTGATATATGATGTTTGTTGTCGTGATTGATTATTTGGTGCTGTAGCATCATCGGATTCAATTTTAAAGTTATAGAAATTATGATTTTTGTGAAATATAACCGAAGAGTGATTTTTGAAATAAATAGATTGATTTATTTTAAATGGTTTATATATAAAAGATTTATAAAAATTGATATTTATAAATCAAAATATTGGAATTGTAAAACGAGTTTTTATAAGTGTTAAAAATGAAATATTAGTGGAATTCGTAAGTAAATGAAATTTATAAATTGATAAATTGTGAAGTTATAAAATGGATGAAACTGTCGAATAAAAGATTTATAAGAAATTAACTTATAAATTAGATTTTTGCACTTAGATGAGATATGAATATAATTTGCTAATAAAAAGATTTTATAAGTTAAAATTGTTATAAAGTATAAATGTGATTTATAAATGTTGTTTTGTAAATCCGAAATCACTTATTTTGATAAGTGAATTATAGAAGTTAAAAAAAGGAGATTTATAAATCGAAGTTGTTATAGAAAATAGAAATGGGATTTATAAACGTTGTTTATAAATCCGAAAATCAATCAAATTTGATGAATTTAATAGAGAAGGTTATTAAGAGAATTTTATCCACAATTTTGGATAGTGGATAATTCTTGAAATAAAACGTGTAGAAAATATTGAAATTTGGTTAGCGAAGTATATTCACGATTTTGGACAGTGAATATATTATTAAGTAAAATGGTTATGTTTTGGAAAAGGGATAAAAAAATGAAGTTAATTGATTTAACGACATTTTAAAATATATTGAATATCGAAATCATAGATTTCAACATTCATTGTTGAAATAGACGTTTTCGAGGAAATAAGGAAATGGTGGACTATAACATTGTTGTTATAGTAAATGATTTCCGAAAGGAAATGTTTTTCTTTTTATATAGTATTGGGATTTATCTATCTATCTTAAAATCCGAATCCCTATACTAGTGATTTTGAGTCGTCGTAACGATGTTTTACGTAACATTCGTTTTGACTCAAATAGATTTCCTTAAAGAAAGAAATATATACTTAACATTTATTTAAGTATATCGAATATTTTCAAGTGTTGAAAATAAATGATTTGTAAATTACTTATTATTAAATAAGTATGGAAATGTTTTCCAAAATGAAATGAAACATTTTAGAATTTATCTTTGTAAAGATAAATTGAAATTGAATATTTGAAAGCGATTGAAAATCGTATATCAGTAGATATTTTGAAATATAAATTCACTATGGAATTTATAAAGGAAATGGAAACTGTTTAGAAAAATAAACGTTGATTTAATTTTGAAGTGTGGAAATTATATATCTAGTAAAGATATTTTTGGGAAATAAATAATTTAGAAAATTATTTGGAATCTGATGATGTTGCGCATCTTTTATTGATAGTTAAATAACCGACTATCAATAATTACCTTGAATAGGTATTTGTTGTGAATTGGATGAATTTGAATGCCACACTTATTTTTGAATAAGCGCTCACTATTCGGGTTAGCCGGGAAAGGACCATGGGGTCATATAACCCATTCCGAATATGTGATATGTCGTAATGAATTGCATTTGATGACCGGTGTTGAAGACCGGATATTTTTGAAAACGGAAGGATTACCGTCGAGTTACTCTACATCGTCTGATCTCCGATTTAGAGGTTTTATCACCCCTAGTGACGGGAAGTCCGGACGTGATTGGAAATTATCCGGATGTGCAAGGGCTTCGTGAGAAGTGCCTTCGGTTCTGTTCGATTTTGGAACAGACTTGTATGGATTGTATGTCTGACGTTACAAATTGAGATATAAAGCTGATTTCTTTCAAATACATTTCTGTTGGTGGTAAAGAATTTATTCTCTTAGCTTAACACCCTTCTCTGAGATGTATGAGCTCAGAGGTTATGTAGTTGAAGGTTATCAGCGATATACTCCCAATTTGGTAACGTGGCATGCTGAGTCTTGCTGTGAAATGGTCATTGTTTGATCATTTGTGATATGATCATTTGTTTGATCATTTATCTTTGTGATCATTTCTTTGATCATTTGTTTGACCCGAAGCATGGCTTTGTGAAAAAGCGTAGCTTTGTGGACGAGACTTCGTCAGGGCCTCAATAACCCGGAAATGGTCGAAACAGGAATGTTGCGGCAAGGTTATGAGGGTCGCGCCCTTTAGGGTATGTCATTTCCTTCTAGAAAGGGGTGGTATCATGGTATGGAGCCCAGATACTTACTCATGTGGACACACTTTATTTATTATGTGTGATGTTGGTTATCGAGCGCTCGGATAAAGGTCCCAAAGGACCGGGAGGTGGCATATTCGTGAGTTACCTGTTATAGGGGTAACCTGGCCTTGTTTGGCAGAGACCAGTTTGTCTCTCGGGACGTCCAGCCAGAGGCGATCCCATTCGGCAGGAGGAAAGGAAGTTCCTTAGCCTGACCATTTATTGGAAAATCCAAAGAAACAATACGAACCTTGTACGGTTTAGTTGTATTTCCTGCTATGGAATGTGGCGGTAACCTGCTATTGAACATAGTAGCTATAGTAGGCATACGATACTGGTCGTATGCTGGCTAAGATTAATATTATACTTTTGAAAATATTTTCTACACTATACATTAATAATAATAATCCAATGATTGGCGTAGTAAGCATCTTTGACTATCATAAGAAGAAATCTCCTCCAATTCTGCGTTTGCATTGTGTGTGTGGCGGGAGGTCTTATGGTAGTTTCATTTTCCAAAAGCATTGCAAATTAATTTCATCTTCTTTGTGAAAATAACTGTTTTACGATCTCACACCAGTCACCATGACTGACTCGGAGTTTATTGTTCCCTTCTAAAATCTGGGTGCCCATCAATTTCCACACGGGTAGCCTAGAGTTATGTTATCAGGATATTCTGGATATTCTGGAGCTTTGGAAGCAAGCTGGATGGCGAAACGTACATACGTACTTGTTTATTTATTCCGCTGTGTATTCTGTTTGAGGACAAGTTTATATAACTGTCCATTGTTGTATATTGACTCTGATTGATGTATGTATAAACTGATATAGTCCTTTGTTTTAAAAGACTAGTGATTATTTATTATATATTGTTTCGCTACGATATGTGAGATTCTGATATTGTTTCTGTTTCTGATGTTGTTCTGTTGTTCTTCTTTCTTTTTCTTCTATCTTTTCTTCTACCTCTTCTTTTAAACCCTAAGAATTCGGTTTTCCGGCATTCGTTTGCTCGGCAGTTGATACAGTGGACGTATCGATGTCGATTTTCGGAAGTCGAAGAATCGGGTCCTTACAACGTGACTTTAGTAGAGTTTGTATATAATAACATCTATCAAGCAAGTATAGGAGTGGCAAGTATAGGAGTAGCCATCAAGCAAGTATAGGAGTAAGCTATATCTATAGGAGTAGCCATCAAGCAAGTATAGGAGTAGCCATCAAGCAAGTATATCTATATCTATATCTATACTGATATAGCTCCACAGTATTGCATAACGGAATATAAGCGATAGTAAGTTCCAAATACCAATATATGAAAGCAAAGCCTCCTGCTCGTCCATCGAACAGCTCCATAAGCCATCTCAGACCTGCTATCTAGTCTACTCATTCAATAGTACCCGAGATAATAAGGAGCAAAGTATAAAACCTAAGGTCATACAACAGTCTAGTGTGAGTCATAAACAATCTCTAAAAATTATAAAACCTATATATAATAGTGACATGGGGTATATAAAACCATACCTGGCTAGTCCTTGCATCCAACAAGTTAGCACATAACAATGGGTATATGATATACCATCAACATATGGGTATACTACACTAAGTATAATATGAGTGTCGGGGTACCAAGCTTACAATTGCATGCATCACATGACATCCATGCAAAAGTCATAAATCATAGAAAACACAAAGTAAACACAATAACAACCATCCTCATGATCTCGTATCTCCATGTCTATTACCATGATCTCACCATGCCACGCATCATCATGACCATTCGCAAGGTCTTGTATCACCATGATTACCACTGAATCCCTGCTTCACCACAATTATTACTGAAGCCTCACTTCACCACGATTACCTTCCTCGAAGTCTCACTTTGCCTAGATCATCACCAAAGCCTCGCCTCACTATGACCCTCATTGAAGTCTCACTTGGTAGTGTTCACATTTGAAGTCTCACTTTACCATGATCATAACCAAGGTCTCTTCGATACGTGATAACTCGCACAACGACCTCTCAGGCCAGTGACATCTCATACCGCAGTCGGATTCGCTCTTCAATCACATACCTATCTTATAGGTACTGCCCTCTCAAGACAGGCTAACTCATAGTCTAGGGTACACAGGCGAGCATCCTTACATACCCTTGCCCCACACAACATAAATTGCATCTCAAGTTATCAACAATCAATTCGTCAGCTGACTCGACTTAGAACCTTTCATGTTCCATCACACCACTTCGCCTTATTGAACGTGCCTCCTCGGACTACTATATTCCCTTACATAGCTTTCCCACTAGAAGTACTCAATCAAACGCCTTGTGTTGTTGAACTAAGCTCCAAAGTCATCTCAAGTCATTAAAATCACCATATTAGTTGCAATTTAATACCCTAAAGTCGTCCCGAGTCGTTCCAACATCCTCCCCTTCAACCCCAAGCAAACTCAAGAAAAACTCGAAGTCACCCTAGGTCAGACGTTGAGCAGACCCATGCAAAGCCCCAAGCAAGCCCTTGAAAAGCCCGAAGCACCCAAAAGTTCCAAGTCTTGTCCTGTGTCCCCAAGTTCGGGCAGAACCACAGCCACTAAAAACTAGAAGTGAGCCTCCAAGCGACAATCGAACCCAATTTTTTATTTCGGTACCCGGACCACTTTTCTTGTTCAACACCCGAACAAAAGTACCTCCTGTGTTTTCACTAGGCTCGACCCAAAGTGAATTGCCTGACCAACTTTGTGCGGTTATTTTCCACAAAACTAATGTGACACTTAGTAGACCCCCTTCGGACCCTAAGCTGACCTTCTTATGAAATCAAGCTGACCCTAATCACCGAACCAAATTTCTGTAGCACCTTTGACGCCTTGATTTCGCATCGAACCCATCGCTACGCTCACTACTTTGACCCGCGTGCATCTCCTATGCATATGTGACCTAAAACACTCTAGAGTCCATCTGTCAAAGTCCAATTCTACATTTTCCATCCTAATTCGCTCCAATGAGCGTTTACAATCATTCAACATTCAAAATAACCTCCATGCACATGCCAAACAACATTTAAACTCCATCAAATCACATAAACATACACTAATACATGGTAATTCATCTCAAAACACATCTATTACATAGCCTAACATTCATATAAATAATCACACGTTAAAATAACATTTTTAAATCGTTTAAAAAAAATTTGAATTCATTTTTACTTCATATCTGGTTTCAAAACATCATAAAAGCAAAATTTTGGCTTTAAAAATGTATTCAAGACATGTTGGAACCTATAAGAACAAATATAGGAGGTTTAGAGATGATAAATCACTGACTAAACACCCAAAATTTGATGATTTGCACATAAAACGAGGCAAATCTGAGAGTAGATAGCAAAGACCCAAAATTTCTTCTTTAAAAATGTGGATTTAAATGCCTTTAGCTAACCCTCTTGCTATTCTACCCTTAATGTATGAATTTGGATTGATATGGAAGAGATCAGAGTTTGTTTTGGCTAAGAAAATGTTTAATTGTAGCTAAGAAGGGTTAGTAAAGGTTCTGGAGATGTATTTATAGGTGTTAGTGGCTTCTGTGGTATTGCACTTAACCATAATCTCGAGTTGAGTTAGCAGGCCTTACTAATCACACGTCAATTACCCGCTAATCTATCTAAAATTAGTTAGAATTTTAAACTACTTATCTCCTAAGCATTAAGTCCAAAAACCTATTATTACCACTCTACGGAAAGAGAAACCATCATATCTTTTCAATGGAAATGGTCTCAGATCCTAATTTGGCTCCTATCAAAAGTTATAGCCGTTACTAGTTTTCAGTGGTAAAATCGTCCAATAAAATTCCTAAGGGTCAAAAATGTCAATACTTAATGCGCCCTAAAGTTATAACATCATACAACCTAATATCAATTTAGAAATAATATTTTACGATCCTCTGATATGTAAAATGCGGGTTGTTACACTCTCCTCCCTTTAGGAATTTCGCCCCTGAAATCCTACCATAAACATCAATATAGTTACCCTACATGCCTGACAACCATAAGCAAGTACAATCATTCATCAAACATGCATATACAAGCAATTAAATACAATCCATGCCTACCTTAGCATGCAAGGTACTGAACTACTATATACGAATATGCCTACAAGGTTATGAAGCTCCTTATTCAATATTGATATCATCCAGCTGATCTGGTACCATTCCTTTCAATGATTCTTGTAAGCATCTCCTAATAAAATGTCCGTTCAACACACTTTATTTCCCTTAGAATATATATTCAATCTCAAATGACGGCACTATTGTAGTACCTTTCCCCTAAATATAGGGGTGAGCAATATTCGGCTTGAACCGACTTAACCAACCAAACCGGTTCATTTCGGTCAGTTCAATTTGGTTATGAAATTGTATCGGTTTGAATTCAGTTTGTAAAATAATTTTATATTGGTTATCGGTTTAACCAAATTAACCAAAATTTTATTATATTATCCAAATTCATGGCATTGTAATACTCTTAATAATTTGTTCAGTGATAAAAACCAAACATTATCTATTGAAAATATGTTAATTTTTCTTATAAACTTAAAAAAGTACTCAAAATAGTTTTTCTAAACAAAAATTTATGTTTTCCTTTAAGTAAATTGATCATTTGATTAATAACCTATGGTAATTTATCTTACTTACCTTTTTAGTTCGGTTAAATCGATTACTGACCGAATTAACCAAAATTAATTTGGTTCAGTTCGGTTCGGTTCTGATTTTTTTTAGTTTCAGTTCGGTCTGACATTTTTTACCACAAAACCAACTGAACCGATCGAACGCTCACCCCTACCTAAATCAATCAATGTCAGGTACAACTGGTGATACGCAACATGTCATAACTTCCAAAGGAACAATACTCCTAGGCTGGTACGTTCCCCCTAATACCCTATGCACGATCCTCAAACGCATCATGTACTTCCTTCTTACTAGAAGACGAGAATGTCACCTACGAACCGATATAAGACTCACTTAGCTCCCGATACTTCACGTTATCTCAATGAATCATCCGCCTATCATACGAATACTATAGGTACTCCTCACTCAGGTATATTCCTACGAACAAGCCCTCTCTTCCACAAGTCATTCTCTTTCATCCCTAGTCCTTCTTGCTATTCGAGTATCACCCTCCTCGAAGGTATAACACGGGTTACTAGGTTGATATGGAACTCAATCTCTCTATGCAGCTATAGTCTGGTCACCTCCGGATGTTCCTTCTCTATGATGAGAACTCCTTGTGCGAGATCCCAATCGAATACACTAAGCTAACCGTAACTTTACCCTCTTAGGTGTACTGTAACGACCCGTACTTTACGTATCGAAGGATCGTAAAATAATTTTATTTAATTCATTTTATTCATATGATTCTAATATTTTAGGATATGGTTTTTAGGGATGTTTTACATATCTATGATTTTTCCTAAATTTCTATGTGACCATTTTGCCCCTGAAGATCTTATTTCGGCTATAACTTTTGATAGAAGCCGAATTAGATGCTCTAGCCTATTTCATTGCTTCGAGATGTTGGTTTTCCTTTCCGTAGAGCAGTCATATAGGAAAATCGAATAAGTGGTTAGGAAGTTATAGCTGTTTTAAGTTTTAAAATCTACTGACCAGAATTAGAAGGAGATTAATGGGCTGAATTGACAAGCCCATTAGTCTTATCAGGTTTGACTATAAATATAAGGTGAGAGAGACCATTTGAAACTTTATCTCTCATTTTAAATCAGCTCCAAACCCTAACTCCTCTCTAATTCTCCATTCATCTCACTGGGTTTCATCTCAAATCGTCTCTAATTGCAAATTAGAGGCTAGTTCTTCAACTAGGAGCTTGATCTCATTACTTTGGTTGCATCTTCATTCGATTTCTCACTGTCTGGATCAGATCTTCATCATATTTCATTGGTTTGGTATATTTGGTGAGTGGTTATGATCTTTCACTAGTCGATTGTGGATTATATGTTGTAGTTAGGTGATTATAGTTTAGAACTATCAAATTAAATTGATTAGACTTAGGTAATTTCATATTTAGAAACCCTAGATTAAACTAACTAAACATGTAATTGGGATTAGATCATTGGCTAGTGTCATTTATATATATTTGGCTATGAAATTCTATGTGTTAGATTAGATCTATGCTAGAATTATGATGGTAGATTGAATCAGATGATTTGTATATTCATATTGGATGTAATTCGATGATTTGCTATGTTTGATGTTGAATATGTGAATATATGATTTTTGTTGGATGATAATAAACATATATATATTCATTTAAATGTATTTGTTAATGTACTATTTTATTTTTCACATAATTAAATAAATATTTGCTGAATAAAATAAATAACACAGAATTTAAATTCAAACAGATATTTTATTCAAACAAATATTTTATTACAATTTTGAGTAGTACAAATTTGAGCTCTCACTATATATATATATATACAAATTTGCAATTACAATACATTTCAATTTACATAACTGTCCTCACTACATATCGCTCATTCACTCGTATTTTATCTTCAACTCTATTCCAGATTGAATCCAGCATCTGAGCTATCTGCAAAAATATACACTGACGCAGTAAAATTGAAAATGAAATATTTTAGCAGTGTAAAATAAAATGTATTTGAAAATATTATTTGCCTCAGTTATTTGTGTTGTTCGTCGTCATTTAATTTTGAATTCATCATAAATAAACAACTTGTGACATGCACAGTGTATCACTGTACATGCCACAAGGTCGTGCACACCGATATACACTTGATAATGTTACAGGGACAGGTGAGCACAAGGTCAAACCCAAATTAAAAGTCGGGTTCAACTCAAGTTAAGTCATGACACGAACACAAGGTCAAACCCGAGCTACAAGCTGGATTCAACACAGGTGCAATCAAAACTATGGGTCAAGATACATACAACATAGTCTCGACTAAAAAGACCAGTTCAGGTTAAAGCAAAAAAGAAGTACACATGAAGCTTATAGTGCAACAGGTCAGGGAAGCAAACAAGTACATATTCAAGAGCAGTGAAGATCAACGGCGAGTGTCGACCAGACAACAACAGAGTGAAATCCAACAGGCTCGGCATGTAGAAGCAATCAACCAAATACAGTACACCATTTTAGACCACCACTTCACACATATATGAAAACCAGGACAGTTTTACAAAAGCAAGTGCAACCTCAACATGAAGCATGAATGCAATAACCAAAGGCTGTGTGCAAATTCAAGTGCATCGAACCTTAATGGACCAACAGTGCAACTGTATGCAACCCAGACTTAAAGCAAATCAGTAAGATATATGCTACAACAATATGCAGTGAGATCAAACCGTAAACTACAAACTGCACATGAACTACATGACTCGAAGTTTAGTGGACAGTGCAATGAAGACTGCAAGGAAATGCATACAAAAATGTGCTCGAGACAACCGAGCTAAATATGCTAACCAGGACACGTGCATTGATACATGTCCAGACACAACACAGTAAGCACTCGGGTTAACAGAGATGTCTTAAATATCATCATATAAACAAATTCCAAAATATACTTAAGGCCAAGCAAGGAATTTCAAAAATAACCGAGTCAATATCAAAACAACATTGCATACATACATGGAAGAATGCAACAACAGTGGCAGTTTCAAAATAATCTCAAGCATCAGGTGGAGTATGCTACAGATATGAACTCACATATATATGCAGTGCAAACTCGGCTAACAGGTTCAGATAGACCAGAGAACAACATAAATTCATGTTCAAATGCCAGAAATACAAAGCCGAAGTGATCAGAAATTCACGAAACCAGCATGAGCAAGTCAACAGTAATTTCAAACAAAAGTCAGAGACGTGGTAGCCAAGGAGTCGAACAAAGCCGTGATAATCAAGTAAACAGTATTGAAGAAGTCAGAAATCATCTCGAGCATTCAAACATAATCGAACGGCCGAACTATATTAAATGACAAATTCAAATGAACGAAAATATAGGAATTCAAATCCTATAAAACCCAATCATCATTGGCCGTAAAATGCATTCGAGTTCAAGAAAAACAGATACCAAAAATCAAATCAACAACTCGAATCTGATCGAGTTCGAGCAAGCTAAACAGTAAAGCAGAAAAGCACAAATTACATACCATATTGTTCGAATCGAACTCGATCATAGAAGCAGCCGAGGCTAAGCTACGAAGAGATGGTTGATTGACAAAGCAAACCGTATATAATTCATCCTTCAATCAAATACATAAGTCGGTGGCTTCAACAAATTCAGAAGCCTTAATTTTCGAGCAAGAAAAGGAACGAGCTGCCATTATCATAAACAAGGAACGGGCCGACATAGATAAAGAGATAAAAGGGAGACTCCTTTATTATTATTTTGGGCCGGCCTGGTTAATTAAAATTAATGTTTTTTACTTTGTTTAATTTTGTTTTAATTGTTTTTAAATTTGTAATTCCTTTTAACTTCTGTGTATTTTCTAGTCGTGTGACTAGGGGACAAACTACGTGGCGTAGTTTGAGAATTCGCAACTCAGTGGTTGAGTTGTGGTAGGGTTTTGAGCGTGGAGTTAAGGTTATTCGATAGCAGGTGTCGCGAGTTTACGTGTGTAAGCATCTGACTACTTAATTTCTAGTAGAAATCTTGGGGGCAGCACATAGGCAGGGTTTTGCCGAAGCTGGGTAAATCTGTGTGTTCTATTTCTGCATTTGTTTATTATTCTGCTATTATCTGTGCTGTTGTTACATGACTATTATCTGTGCAGAATTTATTTTATATACTTCCGCAATAAATTTTTATAATTAATAGTATCACCCTATTCACCCCCCCTTTAGGGTGAAATCGATCCTACAAGTGGTATCAGAGCGAGGTTCAAAAGCCATTTTTGTTTTAAAAAGTTTGATTTTTCAAAGACCAATTTTTACAAATTTGAATTTTTAAAATGGCTTCTTTTGCTGAGGGTCGGTCCAATATTATTCCTCCTGTTTTTGATGGAACAGATTTTTTGAATTGGAAATTAAAAATGAAATTTTATTTAAAATCTGTTAATGTTAAATGTTGGAATATTATTGAAAATGGGTGTGATAGAATAGATAAGAAAAATACTTCGATTTTCTCAAAATTTGTTGCCACTAACAATCATGGACCTATAAAAACAAATAGGTCACAAAAATCTTTTATCGTGTAGGTATGGTGGCAGGCTAAGGAACAACAACAGTGTTATCTGGATTTTGGCTGTTCCAGGCACACAACGGGCGACTAATCAAAGTTCCTTAGCCTAATATAAAGGTGGCAGAATCACAATGGGCAAAAACAAAAAATTATCGTAAAGGTAAAACAGATAATGGTATATTTATTTTGAACGATACATTAAATGTGATAACCTGCACCGTGATCTGAATTAAATCAGCCAGTTATGTGATAATGAAATAAATGTCGATGATGATATTGATTCTGACTTTTTCAAAATTGTTGGCCAAATATATTTTTATGCCGAAAATACAATAAGTATTTCTAGAAACTTTGAATTGGTTCATAAAGATTTGTTTGGATTAATGATGATGTTTTGATGATTACTCTTGATACACGTGGATATATTCACTGGATCTAACATTATATTTTGTGTTTGTTTATTTCCACGGTTTCAATTCAAATTCAAAAGAAATTCTTTAAAAGCTATTAAAAATGATTTCATGAAATTGTTGCAACTTCACGGTCTGGTCTATGATACCCAACTAATGATAATCTCGAGTGAAAGAAAAATTCAGATGCAGATTACACTGGTAATCTAGTTGATAGAAAAAAATTACTAGTGGAACGTGATTTATATTGAGATATTCAGTAACTGCATCAATTTATCAAATAAAATATCTGCATATTTTTCATTTCAAATAATTTTCAATTAGCAGACATTTTTCTTTTCTAAAACCCCTCCTAGAAAATCATTTTTGTTGACCTTGTTTCAGATTAGTCATTTTGAAAATTTTGATAATTATCTTTGAATTAGATTTTAAATCACTACATTAACTAATCTGACCCCCTACTAATTATCGAAAAGGTAAATAGTGATTGAAAAAGTGATGAGTGTTGATATTAATCATATATTATAACTCGAGACAGTATATTTAGTAAATTTCTTTAGAAATTTAAACAAGAGTTATAAAAACTTTTTGTTTGGTAAAAATTCCATGTCCGTTTATATTTCTATCATATTTCTATCGACCATCACTCATCAAAATCCAATATAGTATGTCAATATGTGGTATTTTAAACGGGAAATCATTCGTTTTTCATTTTATTATATTTTTAGCAAATAAAAACATCCAAAGTATTCACTCTCATTTAAAAGTCCTCACGGTTATGCATGGGTGAATTACTTGGAATTTTTTATTATGTGCTTTCATGCTCATTTAAAAGTCCTCACGGTTATGCATGTATAGAACGCATATCAAAATTGATTAATTAAATAGACAAGTTGATTCTAATCCCATTTAAAAGTCCTTACGGTTATGCGTGGTTAGAAGATACTTGAATTTATTTTTTTTAAATTTGGAATACTACTAATCTCATTTAAAAGTCCTAACGGTTATGTATGGTTAGTAGATATTCAAATTCCTGATATAAATATACCACAAATAGACACAACTATATGGTTTTATCATCATCCCTATCATTCTAAAGTGGAATATGCATCAAACAGAGTATTTATGATTTTTGTTTGATTTTTTATTGAAATTTAATATTTATACTCAATTGAGAATTAATATTGTATTAATATCTATCACTTTATCTCTATTTTCCTAACACTATTACTCTTTTGCTGATAACAAAAGAGGGAGAGAAAAGTTAAGATTTTGTAAATAAAGGTCAAATATTTTCTATTTGCATCTAGGCTCATTTGCAAATTTTTTATCTACATGCATATATGAAGGGGGAGCTTTGTGTAGAGAGGGAGCACTCAAATAGGGGGAGCAAATTGAATGATCAAATACATTTAATAAATTCAAAATCTTAAATATATGTTTGTTATCATCAAAAGGGGGAGATTATTGAATATGCGAATATATGATTTTTGTTTGATGATAATAAACATATATATATATTAATTTAAATGTATTTGTTAATGTACTATTTTATTTTTCACATAATTAAATAAATATTCGCTGAATAAAATAAATAACACATAATTTAAATTCAAACATATATTTTATTCAAACAAATATTTTATTACAATTTTGAATAGTACAAATTTGAGCTCTCACTATATATATATATACACAAATTTGCAATTACAATACATTTCAATATACATAACTATCCTCACTACATATCGCACATTCACTCGTATTTTATCTTCAACTCTATTCCAGATTGAATCCAGCATCTGAGCTATCTGCAAAAATATACACTGACGCAGTAAAATTGAAAATGAAATATTTTAGCAGTGTAAAATAAAATGTATCTTGAAAATATTATTTGCCTCAGTTATTTGGGTTGTTCGTCATCATTTAATTTTGAATTCATCATAAACGAACAACTTGTGACATGCACAGTGTATCACTGTACATGCCACAAGGCCGTGCACACCGATATACACTTGATAATGTTACAGGGACAGGTGAGCACAAGGTCAAACCCAAATTAAAAGCCAGATTCAACTCAAGTTAAGTCATGACACGAACACAAGGTCAAACCCGAGCTGCAAGCTAGATTCAACACAGGTGCAATCAAAACTATGGGTCAAGATACATACAACACAGTCTTGACTAAAAAGACCAGTTCAGGTTAAAGCAAAAAAGAAGTACACATGAAGCTTATAGTGCAACAGGTCGGGGAAGCAAACAAGTACATATTCAAGAGCAGTGAAGATCAATGGCGAGTGTCGACCAGACAACAACAGAGTGAAATCCAACAGGCTCGGCATGTACAAGCAATCAACCAAATACAGTACAACATTTCAGACCACCACTGCACACATATATGAAAACCAGGACAGTTGTACAAAAGCAAGTGCAGCCTCAACATGAAGCAGGAATGCGCAATATCCAAAGGCAGTGTGCAAATTCAAGTGCATCGAACCTTAATGGACCAACAGTGCAACTGTATGCAACCCAGACTTAAAGCAAATCAGGAAGATATATGCTATAGCAATATGCAGTGAGATAAAACCGTAAACTACAAACTGCACATGAACTACATGACTCGAAGTTTAGTGGACAATGCAATGAAGACTGCAAGGAAATGCATACACAAATGTGCTCGAGACAACCGAGCTAAATATGCTAACCAGGACACGTGCACTGATACATGTCCAGACACAACACAACAAGCACTCGGGTTAACAGAGATGTCTTAAATATCATCATATAAACAAATTCCAAAATATACTTAAGGCCAAGCAGGGAATTTCAAAAATAACCGAGTCAATATCAAAACAACATTGCATACATACATGGAAGAATGCAACAACAGTAGCAGTTTCAAAATAATCTCAAGCATCAGGTCGAGTATGTTACAGATATGAACTCACATATATATGCAGTGCAAACTCGGGTAACAGGTTCAGGTAGACCAGAGAACAACATAAATTCATGTTCAAATGCCAGAAGTACAAAGCCGAAGTGATCAGAAATTCACGAAACTGGCATGAGCAAGTCAACAGTAATTTCAAACAAAAGTCAGAGACGTGGTGGCCAAGGAGTCGAACAAAGCCGTGATAATCAAGTAAACAGTATTGAAGAAGTCAGAAATCATCTCGAGCATTCAAACATAATCGAACGGCCGAACTATATTAAATGACAAATTCAAATGAACGAAAATATAGGAATTCAAATCCTATAAAACCCAATCATCATTGGACATAAAATGCATTCGAGTTCAGGCAAAATAGATACCAAAAATCAAATCAACAACTCGAATCTGATCGAGTTCGAGCAAGCTAAACAGTAAAGCAGAAAAGCACAAATTACATACCAGATTGTTCGAATCGAACTCGATCATAGAAGC
The DNA here is from genome assembly GCA_030737815.1 of Allium fistulosum. NCBI lineage: Eukaryota > Viridiplantae > Streptophyta > Magnoliopsida > Asparagales > Amaryllidaceae > Allium > Allium fistulosum. Next base: position 979,044,516 of record CM060902.1, read on the forward strand.
AGCCGAAGCTAAGCTACGAAGAGACGGTTGATTGACAAACCAAACTGTATATAATTCATCCTTCAATCAACTACATAAGTCGGTGGCTTCAACAAATTCAGAAGCCCTAATTTTCGAGCAAGAAAAGGAACGAGCTGCCATTATCACAAACAAGGAACGGGCCGACATAGATAAATAGATAAAAGAGAGACTCCTTTATTATTATTTTGGGCCGGCCTGGTTAATTAAAATTAGGGTTTTTTAATTTGTTTAATTTTGTTTTAATTGTTTTTAAATTTGTAATTCCTTTTAACTTCTGTGTATTTTCTAGTCGTGTGACTAGGGGACAAACTACGTGGCGTAGTTTGAGAATTTGCAACTCAGTGGCTGAGTTGTGGCAGAGTTTTGAGCGTAGAGTTAAGGTTAGTCGATAGTGGGTGTCGCAAGTTTACGTGTGTAAGTGTCTGACTACTTAATTTCTAGCAGAAACCTTGGGGGCAGCACTTAGGCAGGGTTTTGCCGAAGCTGGGTAAATCTGTGTGTTCTATTTCTGCATTTGTTTATTATTCTGCTATTATCCGTGCTGTTGTTACACGACTATTATCTGTGCTGAAATTATTTTATATACTTCCGCAATAAATTTTTATAATTAATAGTATCACCCTATTCACCCCTCCTCTAGAATGAAATCTATCCTACATTTGATTCACTGTTATGTTTTAATTGCTTGCTATGCTTGATTCGTTTGCTAGTGTTGTGCATGTTTTAGGACTTTGGTTGGTGATCGGAGCATATCAGGAGCAAAGTTCGTCGTAATCGCATGAAACTTGGAGGATAGGCTCTGCAACACGGTAGGATGATAACCTGAAAATTTCACGTCAATCAGATCTAATTACTTGGATCGACACCGATCCGATTGGATGGGATCGATCAAAAAATTAGCATGCCAATTGAAGTGAGATTCACAGGGGAAAATGAGCATGGATTTTAGAGTTTCTCTATTAAGTTGGATCGGAGGATAGGCCAAGTATTGAAGATTGGATGATCGTCTTCATGGATTGAATCATGATGCATGGAAAAGAAGACCTGAAGGCTAAGAGAGAGGGATCGGGGTCTAAGGCATTAATGGGAAGTGCACTGGTGGTTACAAGAGAAACGGCGCTGGAAATGGCTAAGGTTTTGGATCGACACCGATCCAATTGAATTGGATTGGCATAGATCAAAATTGTTTGCTCCAATGGTGATGTGATCCAGGGTGGAGACTCTAGGGTTGTAATGGATCAGGCTGGATGTTGTGGCTCGCTGATTGCGTCTACGGTTTGGAAGTTATAGCATGATGAAGTTTTGGCTCTTCGATCGGGGGATCAAATAAGGAGTAGGATCGAAGGACTTGATAGACATTGCGGGATGGAACGAGGCCATGGTATAATGGACTGGATTGAGTGGCAGGACTTATGCCCAGAAATGGATTGGAGTTGTGAAAGCTCTGAAGATTTGAGAGTGCTAAGGAATCGTTGATAACTCGAAGTGTTGTGGTTGTGTTCAAGTAGGGGTAATATACGCGGGGGCACCCGAGGGCTGGTAGTGCCAGTCATGTATCCTGGACCGCTCTAAGAGGGTCTAGTGTCAGACGGTACGAAGGTACTATAGGAGACAACCATGCGGGATTTCGGACCTGAAAGTACGGGGGAACACAACCGAGAACCGGGATTTCCATTAGTCTCTAGCAAGCAAGGACGGGGCCATATGAGTTAACATATATTCAAGGCTTAAAATATGATAGCTAAATTTTGGTTAATGGATGCTATGGTTGCTATGGTTGTTATGTTTGCTATTTCTCTTGGGTAGGCTATCATCTATAGGAATGCTGGAGAAGGGATTGGGAATAGGGTCAGTGGAGGAGGCTGCTAAGATTCTTCTATCCTGTTTATTTGAGTAGCATATTATATCTTATTATAATGTGCTAACTCTTTGGTTGCAGGGATAAGTCAGGTATGATTTTTTTGTACATGTCTAGTACCATATTTTCTAGTATAGCTTGTGATAGTCATTTACCGCAACACCAGACTGTTGTCTGACCCAAGATTTTATGTTTCCTCTTATCATCTTGGGTACTCTTAAATGAGTAGACTAGATGACACTACAATAAATTTTATATTTGGTGGTGCATAAAAAACGCTACCAAAAATTACGGTAGTGTTTTAATAAACGCCGTGATAAAACCCACAACTAAAAATCCATGATTTTTAGTTTCATTTACTTCAACACCACTATAAATACTTTTATTACAGTGTTTTTGAAACGCTGCTCACAATCTTTGTTGTAGCTTTGCTTAAACGACCAAAAGGCACTGTTCTATTTTAAAATATTTTGGTAGCGTTCTCTAAACGCTGTAATAGAGGGCGCAATTTATGGCCAAACCCTACAACCGCATTTATTAAATGCTACCGTAAATATTTTGGATGTTTCTTCGGCTCTATATATTTTTTGTAGCGTTTTTTCCGCCACCATACCTTATAGTTTTTACCATATGATAATTCTGTAGCTTTCTAAACGCTGCTAAAAATCTTTCGCCTCTGCTACCTTATTCACCTTCCAATTCAATTGTTCATAGCTTATATTATAATGTAATACATTAACATTTAAGCACAAAGACATTTAACAACCACAAAATACATAAACACATACACATTTAAGCATAAACACATTCAACAACCACAAAATACATAAACACATACACTTTCAAACATAAAAACAGTCAAAGATCCACAAATTACATAAACAACTGCACTAACATAAATACAACTAATTCATAACCGAACGGTAGTTTCAAGACAGGAAGTTAATCGTACATAGAGCAGTTTACATAACCGAACTACCATAAACAGTTTGTCATAATAGTGCTACAGCTAATGTACCATAAACAACTAAACTAAGCAAGTACAATAAACAACCGAACTACCTAACAAATACCATAAACACGCAGTGCTACTGCTGTTCATTTCTTCGGAAACGCTGATCTACCTGTAGACAAATAATAATCAACAATGAGACTCAAGTTATAATCAATCCTGAGACTTTATCCAAATGTGATATTACAAATGTGTAATATGATATTGCAAATGTCATAATGGAGAATCTATCGGCAACAATACCCGAAGCTTCATCCAAAATATCAGCAGCAAGTCATTATCTGTAAAACACATCCATAATATAATATGTCAAATAGAAATGGCATGCATTCAGTGATAAGATAATATGAAGGGCATGCAGACATATAATAGCTTAAGTAATGACCCCACATAATATACACATCAATACAACAAAGAAACAACAAGTGGCTGGTCAAACATTAATAATCTGAATTGCTAGTTATGAAACTTAGACATTGAATACTCTCCACACTTATTATTCAACTGTTAATACAACACTTTGTCTGCAAATAGTACTCTGATATTTTAAGGTCAAGCTTAAATTGTAGACCGGTGGTATCAAATATCATCTTTGCATTGTTCACATGCTCGTTGTTTTATGCTAATCGAAGATATAGAACTGAAAATGCATACGATACATATCAAAATTTGGTGTGGAAAAATAAACACGCATTCAGCTGTTTGTGGTTAGTTTATACAAAACAAAAGGCAAATTATATGTGTTGAATCTTGGGTTCAATGCACTTGCAAAATGGAAAAAAGGCTAATGTTCATTGTGTACTAGATACCTAGCAATATCAACAGAGAAAATAATGAATAAGGTACTGAAATCATAGCAGATATATGATATGCGTACCCAAAGATTATAGGTAGAGGTGGTTGCTGTTATGAACTATTAATGTATTTTCCATGAGCAAAATCAATGGCATTTTAAATTTTGGGTTTTCAACAAAACAAAAATATCTTACAGCACACGGAAAACGATCAATTTTCCCGTTTGCCCATCATTTTAAATTTTGTTTTAAACCGCAGTGCTTGTAATATATGTTGAAAACGATAAAACAAAACTCAAATTGAAACCAACGTGACATTAATTTGGGAATTGACAGCCAAACATAATGGAAGACATCATGGACATACGAAAATTTTCAAGGCAACAGACCATCTAATTTGACGGGGACGAAAATTTTGCAACTAACTATTTAAAAATATTTCAAGGGAATTATTTTAAAGCAATATTATGACATATAAACCAACAAGGACCAAAATATTTCAATTACGTACAGAATTGCATACCTTGCATTTTGTTTTCGTAATGACTTTTGCAATCGGCCAAGCTATGGGAACACCAAAGGCATTTTCGATGCACGTCAACTCCAATGTAGGTCCCAATAGCTCTGCATTTGGAACTCTCACATTTTCAACCCAAACTTTTACAACATCACGTCCCAATGGACCATTGTTATTGGATCAGTTGAAGCGATAGTTCCTTCAGCCACTACTTCATTCATTTCACCCACATCAATCAACTTGCATTTAATATCTTTTGCCAACTTTGCAATCGGCTGGAAAAAAAGAGAGATTATTATGCAGAATATATACATAGACATAAATACTGAATATATATATGATATTTATATGCATACACATAAATATTGAACATAAATACATCGACACAAAAGAACGACAATTATATTCATCATAAATGATAAAAAGAAGAACTCGTCCGCATTCCGTCACTCATCATGTATACTTAAATTTGAAACCAACAATACACATGAACCACTTATACTATAAGTCATGTTGCCACTTCACAAAATGATTGGGAATGAGGGTGGAATCATAAATGATATTGAATATCATCAGAAGCTATAAATTTTAACATTATATCTTGAACAAACAAAGCCATAAAATTACATGAAGAGTGGAACTGGAGCCAAATTAATAAGAAAACCAATGCACTAAATGAAACCACAATAAAATGATGAACAAAAAAAACCATGATCCAAAAATAAAGTTAACTCAGAATATAGATGTAAAAACCTATACACAAACATGAAAAAAAAAAGTATATGCACTTCATGTGATGTAGTACACATTTCCCAAAAAATGATCCAACAAGGAACTTTCATACAGTAATTTAATTATTTTTGACTCACAAAATAAATAAACCCTAGAAAAACTTAAAAAGCCTGAACATTAGCTATTAATTTATACTCAGAGAGAGTGAGAGACACACATATTATTATGGTCCTTTTGATTTAATCGCTTGAATGTATCATTGCACCATCACGAGTCGAACATATTTGAAAATTTTGAACTGAATTATGAGCATCGTTGAAATTATAAACTAATTGACATCACATACCGTGATCCAAATTATCAATGCTTGTTAAGACGATTATAGTTGGATACTGTTCCTAAATTTTGGTAAATTATCATAGCATAGACTCATCCTGACATCCGAACCATTATTTTTTGAAATTGCTATCATTTTAGAATAAAAAAGTATATAATGTAGTTCAAATTAAACTTAATTTAAGCATAATCTTCAAATTCTATATCAGATAGATCAGTGAATCAGAAGGCACCTTAAAATTAATTCATAAATAAATTTTTTGACAATGAGCATAATATCTATAACATCCCCCTACTTGGAGGCCCAAAACTAACGGCTACGGATGCTGTAATCATCCATAGTTATTAATCCTCGGCGATCAAATACGGCAATGTTAGATACATTGATATACAGAAACATATGAATATGGAAAAAATATAAAACATCAAACAAGTTCCACATTCCATTTCAAAACATTTCAAATTCATTACATAATCCCACAATCGTTAACCACGTTCAGAGAAAATATATCTATTACAACATACGCCAAGAGCGACATATGAAGATGCCCCTTTGGTGATCAGAGTATATATAGGCAATTTAAACAACTTTGCCATTACAACCTCAACACAATGTAATCAAAATAAAAGAGAACTCTAAGTAACTATCATGCCTCCTGCACATCTCCGGTAGCTTATTCGTCTAAAGAGGTACCTGAAAACCTCAGCTCTCAAACTACTCAAAATCAATTGAGTACCCGAGGGTTTAAGGAAAAAATATAAACTTTGAGTCAGACATAAAGCCTAGTATGAATAATAATCTACCATCTCAAATCATTTAGATATCTAATGAAACCACGCCGCTTAGAGGAATGGGTTTTCTCCTCACTAGTATCCTAAAATTTTTATAAAACCATATACTGTGCTTCTGCATCCACAATGGTTAAAACAATTCAAAACAATATGATATGATGATATGCAAAACAAGTAAATCAATTCTGGATTACCCATCCCCATTCATTTTGACTATCTGTCTCAGTTATAATTTATAGGATTACTATTAACCTAATAGTTTTCATGGGCTGACTAATAACCGGTAAAATGTTTAAGAACTCTCTATCCAATTACATAGTTTTCATGGAATCACAAAGAACTTATTGACCCCTGCCAATATCTTTACTGTTTTATGGGTTCTCCCTGAACCTATTGTTAACTCCAATATCCTTCTATTATCCTAGTTTTCATGGGTTGACTAGAAACCTATTGATACCTGTCAATATCTTAATCCGGATATAGTTTTCATGGGCTAACTACAAACCTATTGGCCCGTGCTAATATCAAATCATATTTTTTATGGGCTAACTATGAACCTATCTTTCAAACATCTTCATGCAAACATAGTTTTCATGGGCTTACTATGAACCTATTGGCCCCTACCAATATCTTTTCTATGCACAGTTTTCATGGGCTTACTATGAACCTATTGACCTCTGCCAATATTTTCAATTAATTTAATTTATGTTCACTACTGCGTCAACCTAGCTGTTTTTTCTGCCCTTCCCCAAGTTACCATTATAGGTTCATTACAATGTGAATATATATATATATATATCTGTGTGTGTGTGTGTGTGTGTATGCATGTATTTGAAGAAGCAAACATAATAACATAATAATACCACACATGTGGGTTTAATATCCTTGAATTCATTTTATATAAAACTTGGCTAATCCCTTTAACCCTCTAATCAAGGAAAACTTCTTCAAAACACCATTTCAAAACACTTTAGTTATGCCATGGTTATCCTTTAAAATGAGATCGGGTTATTTGTTTTGAAAACTAAGGCATTCGAAACCTTCAAAACTTTGCTTTCGACCTCACTGGATAACCTCCTTCGAAAGCATATAAATCTCTTTTCAAAACATTAGACCCCTGCCTTACGAAACACTTTAAAACCTCTCTTTCAAAACCTTTTGAATGTAATAAAGTATCACTTATTAACTCTTAGAAGCATAGCTTCGAAACCATTGAAAGTACCCATTTCGAAACCTTTGAAAGTACCCTTTCGAAACCTTTGGAAGTATCCATTCTGAAACCATTGAAAGTCCCTCTTTCGAAACCATTGGGTTTATATTTAAAATATAATTTGGGTCAAAGTGAATATAAACGAAAGTATCTCTTTCGAAACCATTCTTTATCATACAAAAGTATTGGGGAAAACTTGATGGCGTCGACACCATCCCTTTCGAAAGCTTCTAAACATTTAAGCAAAACACTGAAGGATAGCATCGAAACCCCCTTTCGAAGCCATTGCCTTCAAAAACCTTGAACCCTTTAAAAAGCATTTAGGAAGTAGCTTAGTATAAGTTAAACATAAAGACAACCCTTCAAAAGCATTGATGACTTCAACACACTCGAAAGGTATAAAAATAGCAGTAGAGTTTCGACTCGGTCGGAAGCATTATTTTCGAAAGCATGCTTTTATAAACAAGGGTCTTAGTCGAAAGCTCTACTTTTAAAGAAGAAAGGCAGCAAAAAGTTCGAAAGCAACTGGGTATTGACTTAGTCGAAAGCACTCTTCAAAGACAAGGCAGGCGCATATCTTTTAAAGGTAAACGATGGTTTCATCTCTATCAAAAGCAATGCTTTCGACACGCTACCTTTCGCACTTCACCAATCCACTTCGTACCAATATCATTGATACCATGTGTATTGGTTTCGCCCATGTGGGTTTCGACTGAGTTGAAGAGGAAGCATTGGAGTCGAAAGGTACTTTCTAAAGGAGGCTGAACCAACTTTTCTGGGTAAAAACGGATTAATCCCAACTAAAGCAAATACTTTCTAACTAACCTACCACGTGTAAACATATAATTGGTTGCCGTAACTTTTCAAATTCTTTTCAAAAATAACTGCAGCTTTATTTCAGATCTAATTCAAGATTAATTTAACAAATAAGCCCTTTCATTAAGCAAACCCAATATTGCAAATAAGTCCTTCTAAAATAATTTAATTTCCATAGCAAATCAATTTGGAAAAATCCCCAAAAATTATAGAAATTCACTTTCATTATCTAACATATCAAAATTTCATACCCAAATTCTCAATATAATTTTTGAAATAAATTTCTAAACCCAATTAACCATATTTTCCTTTGAAAATACATAATAATCTTTCCATATCTTGGAAAATTATCAAAATTAAAACCCAACTCCAAAATCATGTTTTACATAACATAAAAATTTTCCATTGCATTTAAATATCAATTTCAATTGGTTTTACCCTTAAAACTGTAATCATATTTAAACAATCTTGTTTAAATCTAACAAGTTACAATTCAAGCATATCATCATCCAAATCACCATAAAAACGAATTTAATCTTAAATCCAAAAACATATCATCATAAAATAAAATAGAGATGGTATAAATTATTATTTACCTTGAATATGATAAGAAGATTGGATTGAGATTAAGATTTATTCCCCTTCTTTAATTCCTTAGCATTTGATTTAATTTCTCTTCTCTTTTCTTCCTAGCAATGGCTGGCTCCTTTTTACGTTTGTGTTTTGTTTTTGAATGTGAACGGGAAAAATGAAACGTGAATGGGAACGAGAATATATAAGGGTAAGGGGTTATGTGTGGCTATTTCCCAATATGCCCTTATGTAGATTAATTAACTTATAACTCATTCTTAAGCCCATTTAATTAGTTAATTGAGCACGACCTTAATTTATTTTCATATCTCAATCCCCTTATCACTCAACATTTACATTATTCTATTTAATTTATCTAATTAAATCTCCTGAATAATGTTATCAAAAATTAAGGGTGTTACAGGCTCCTCTCCTTAAAGAATTTCGTCCTCGAAATTTAGTAAGGGCTAAATACTAAACATAGCAATCATCTGTAACCACTCCTAATAGCCATACTAGTCTACCTGACTAGCAATTATCTATATAAATCTAATATAGACATACCCTCAAAGTAGATCAGGATAAGTATTTCAAATCCTGTCTTCTGTCTCCCAAATACAGTCAATCTCGTTGTCGCTCCACTGAACTTTCACCAACCCGACTGTCTTATTCCTCAATCTTTCTCATCTCTCGCTACAACCCGAACTTGTTGTCTAACAAAATTCAAATTAGGCTCTACTATCAAATCTTCCAACCCTGTCAGAGGAATAGTAGTCTCTGGATCATGCATGTACTTACGAAGATAAGACACATGAAATACATTATGGACACCTGCCATACTGCTCGGAAACTCTACTCTTTATGTGAGCTTTCCAATCCTTTCTAAAATTAGAAATGGACCAACATATCTTGGGGCCAGCTTCCCTGATCTCCCGAACCGTACCACACCTTTCATTGGTGATACTTAATGAAAACCTTATCTCCAACTGAGAACTCTAGGTATTTATGCCTCTTATCTATGTAACTTTTCTGTCTGGATTGAGCGTTGTAACATCCCGTATTTGAAGGCCAAAAGCTAAGCACTGTAGATTCTACAATCATCTATAGTTTTAACTTCTGGTGACAAAATATGGTAATGCTAATGGTATCCATAATATCAGAAGCACTTGAATATGAACAAATTCACAGATTTCAAAAACAACATTTTACTAATTACATTTCAAAATAATAATTCACATTCAAGTTACATAATCCCTTAATGTTTCCTAGGCAATGATCAATAATATCAATTACAAAATATGCCAAGAGCGACATATGACGATGCACCCTTAGTTGACCAGAGTCAATATAGTCATATTTGACTTAACACACACAGTGGAAATAAACAGAACAAACTGTAACTCCTATTTAGCTATCTGTCAGCCACCTGCTCATCTCCGGAAGCATTATTCGCCAAAATTTCCAAAACCCGAAAACCTTAACCCTCAGGTTACTCAAATCAATTTTGAACACCCGAGAGTTTAAGGGGAAACAAAAACTTTGAGTTAGACATAAAGCCTGGTGTGAATAATACCGTTACATCTCCATTTTACTGATATTAAGCGAGACCATGCCGCTTAGCGGAACAGGTTTCCCCACACTAATATCCTTTTCAAAACATATATTTTGCAAATCTTTTCCTGCAACCAAACTGATTATAACAATAATAGCAATATATGTTATGCTAAAAACAGGTAATAAATGGACTAACTGTCCGAAAACTGGGCGGAGTGCTCGCAAATTGGACTAATTTTCCATTTGGCTGACTCGGGCCTACCAGATGAAATATCAAATGGTCTAAACATCTGTTAGACAAAACTTCTGGACGGTTTGTCCTTAACCTACTTTCCCAAGGGTCAACTGACCCTGATGGTTTTGCGGGCTAACCAATAACCTATCTCTGTAGATAAATATTCCTTTTTGCGTGTAACCAACATTTTAGTCTTACCTGTGACTAAGCCTTACACACAGGAATTCTGGACTAAATTAGCTAAGAGCTAATAGCTAATGGAGCATAGGGCGCGACCCTACACAAGTCCTATCTGGTCTTCTAATCTGAGTCATTCTCTGAGGAACTACCCTTCATCTTTTTACTTGAAAACCTTTTCAAAATGATTTAACCTTTTAAATCATACTTATACAAGAAAAATATTTTCTTAGCTTTACACTGAGCTATTTTTCCATGTTATACATACTTTACTCAAAATAATGTTGATGAATTTTAATGAGGATTACCTATTCCCCAATATAAGTTAAAGTCCTTTTTGACTTAAAACACTTAGGCTATATTGCCTATTAAATATATTCGAAATCTTTGTTTAAAACCTTTAAACAACCCTTTCGAAACCATTAAAAGTACCCCTTTCGACACCATTGAAATAACTCTTTCGAAACCAAGTAAAACCCTTTATTTAAACTAGGCCGAAAGGCCAAACGCTTCTTTCGAAAGCTTAGAAAAACCTTCCCTTCGAAAGCTTTAAAATATTAGACATCCTTCTTTATATCCTTTAAATATTTCCTTTCGAAAAAATAGGAAAAACTTTCCTTTCAACCCTTTCAAAATCCCTTGAGAACCACCCCTTCGAAACCATTCATTAAAACTTTTTGAAAGCATAAAAACTCAACCCTTTCGAAAGCACTTGGGTTCAATTTAAAACATGTGGAAACACCTTTTGAAACCATTAAAACTGTCTCTTTCGAAACCATTTGGGTTATACTTCAATTCAGAGAAAAATGGTCATTAAAACATTTAAGACGAAAGCATCTATTTAAAAACCTTTTACTAAGTACAGAAGTGATGGTCCCGAAACCATCTCTCCGAAATCATTGAAGAAGTGGCCAAATTTTAGAAAACAAAGTAACCCCTTCGAAACCATCTGGATTGAAAGGTAGAAAGTGGCAGCTAAAGGATTCGATTTAGTCGAAAGCAGTCATTTAAAACAAAAGCGCAACCCGATCGAAACCATATCTTTAAAACCATTTGACTTGGTCAAAAGGCAACCTAGTCGAAAGCAAGCAGGCGCATTTTCTTTTAAAAGCAAAATAGTGCCTCAACCCCTTCGGAACCCCTTATTTCGACCCTTTACCTTCTGCCTACATCCAATTCACTACGTACCAGTTCCCTGATACCATATGCATTGGTTTAGATGGAGTCGGAGGTGAAGGTAAGAAGGCGGAACCTGGTGCCGAAAGCATCGAAACAGTGAAAAACATGTTTATTTGTCCTTTTAAACTATTTCTTTGTATCTAATCTGCATTGCTTGTCAAATTGTGGTTGGTTGCAAGTTTCCCTTTTCCAAAATACTTCTGACTTTCCAGAAATAACAATTTGAGTTTATTTACATAAAGCCCCTTCTCCTTTTATAAATATATAAAACATTTAAGTCTCATACCTTAAATAATTTTTTATATTCATCAAAACACTTAGGAAAATTCTACAAGAATTCCTAAATATCATTTTTATATGTTTTCTAACATATATTAATTTCACACCCAAACCAATTATTATTTTACCGTCAATAATTAATAACCCAAAATAACATTTTCTTCACTAGAAAATTTATATAAATTCCACAAAAATTCAGAAAATTGAAAATCATTTCCAAAATATTATTTCTAATCTTCATAAAAATTTGCAAGGCATTTGGATGTCATTTAATAGGGTTTTCATATCAAAACATGTAATAAATTCTATATGAACAACCATAAATCATCAACAAGTATATATAACCATTCCGCCATTCAAAAACATGACAAATCAATGCAAAATACTTCGGGTTTCATCTTAAAACCGAAACCAAAAGAAATTGAGATGTAAACATTATTCACCTTAGCTTTAAAGATTAAGGAGTTTGAGAATTGAATGGATTTTATTTGAATTAGCTTCTTCCTTAGGTTTTCTTAATCTTCTTCCCCTTTCTCTTGTTAATGGTGGTTGGCCTTGAGTTTTAAATTTTTTCAAATGAAATGAACATTTATGAGAATACACGGCCTAGTTTTAGGGATATAGGAATGGCCTCTTTCCTATTTTACCCCTCCTCTATTTCATTTTAATTCTTCTTTTAATTCATTGGTTAAATGGAACGGCTACCCCTTAATAAAATCAAACACAATATTTTATTTAATTTAGCTAATTAAATATCCTAAATAATGTTACCAAAAATATAGGTGTTACAGACTCCCCTCCTTAAAGAATTTCGTCCTCGAAATTACAATAAAGTACACAACAAATTAAACAAAGAGGTAAAACATACCATCAAACAAATCAGGATAAGTATCTCTAATCCTGCTCTCAATCTCCCACATACAGTCTCTGTCATCGTCACTCTATTGTACTTTGACTAATCTGACCATCCTGGTTCTAAGCATCTTCTCATCTCTCGCAACAATATGAATCGGCTTTCTCACTATAGTCAAGCCAGTTCTACTACTAAGTCGTCTAGCACAGTCGGTGCAATAGTAGTCTCCGGGTCTCTAACACACTTTCTGAGATGAGAAACATGAAAAACATCGTGGTCTCCTGCCAAACTGCTTGGTAACTCAACCCTATATGCGAGTTTCCCGATCCTCTCAACAGTAGGAAAAGGACCAACGAACCTCTTGATGCCAACTTCCTTGGTCTTCCAAATCTGATCAAACCCTTCATCGGTGATACCTTAATAAATACCTGATCTCCAATGGAGAACTCTAAGTCTTTTCATCAGCTATCTGCATAACTCTTCTGCCTAGACTGAGCTTCTTTCATTCTAGCTCGAATGACCTCAATCTTTTTTGCAGCTTCTCTTACTAAATCTGGACAAAGAACCAACCTATCCTCGATCTCTAACCAACAAACGGGAGATTTGCATGGCCTTCCATACAAAGCTGCAAACGGTGCCATCCCAATACTAGTCTGATAACTGTTATTATACGAAAACTCGACTAAATGTAGATGGTCTTCCCATGATCCCCCGAAATTTAGCACACAAGCTCTTAACAAGTCTTCTAAGACTCTGTTAACTCTTTCTATTTTCCCATCCATCTGCGGATGGTAAGCGGTACTCATCTTGAGCTTGGTTCCCAAAATTTCCTGTAGACTCTTCTCGAACTCGCTAGTGAATAAGGAATCTCTATCACTTACTTGACTACTAGGAATTCCATGCAGTCTAACCACATTCTTTATGAACAACTTCGCCAAAACAGGTGCCGTTCTGGTTGACTTAACTGGAATGAAATGGGCACTCTTGGTCAATCTGTCCACCAGGACCCATATACTTTCATTTCCTCTATTCGACCTTGGCAACCCGTCAATAAAATCCATAGAAATAGAATCCCACTTCCATACTGGAATATCCAACGGCTGACTTGGCTTCTGATGTTCAGCCTCTACCTGTTGGCAATTCAAGCGCTGCTTTACCCATAAGTCAATATCTCATTTCATACATTCCCAGAAGAAACTTCTCTTCATATCCTAATACATCTTAGTTCCTCTTGGATGAATAGAGAACTTCGAACAATGGCATTCCTCCAAGACTTCTTTCCTTATGTTTCATACACTCTGAACATATAATCTTCCTTTCTTTCTCAACCACCCATTCTGGTCAAGGCTGAAATATTTCAAGTCATCGCTCTCAGTTCCATCTCTTAACTTCCTGATCCGTTCAGCCAATATCGGATTTTACTCCTGTTTAGAAGCAATCCTTTCGATCATCATTGGTAGAACTTCCAAACAAGATAACACTATGGTTTCTCCGCTAGACCCAGCCTCAGATCTCCACTGCACTTTGCAATCCGCTAATGCTTCCAAATCTTTCCACTCAGCAATCATCGCCAACACTGCATTCAGATGTTTCCTGCTAAGTGCATCTGCAACTTTGTTGCCTTTACTCGGTGTGTACTCAATTCCAAAATCATAAGCGATAATAAACTCTAACCACCTCTGCTGTCTCATGTTCAGCTCCTTTTGAGAGAACAAATACTTCAGCGACTTATGATCTGTATACAACTCAAACCTTTCTCCCAAAAGGTAATGTCTCCACACCTTCAATGAAAAAATCACTGCAGCCAATTCCAAATCATGCGTCGGATATCCGACCTCATGCGGTCTAAGATGTCTAGAAGCATAGGCAATCACTTTACCTCTCTGCATTAGCACAGCTCCTAATTCTGTTCCACAAGCATCGGTATAAACCACCAAATCCTGATTCCCCTCTGGAACAACCAACACAGGTGCATGGGTCAATAAGTGTTTCAAACTCTAGAATGCTTCCTCACACTTATCAGTCCACACAAACTTCTCGTTAGCTTGGTCATCGGTACTGCTATCCGCGAAAAATCCTTAATGAACCTCCGATAATAACCAGCCAACCAAAGTAAACTCTTTATCTCAGTCACTGTCTCGGGTCTCTTCCAACTATTCATTGCTTCAATCTTAGTTGGATCTACTGACAACCCTTTCTCTGAGACTACATGACCAAGAAACTTCACTTCCTTCTTCTAGAATTGACACTTCGAAAACTTCGCCTTCAGCTAATGCTGCCTCAGCGTCTCAAGCTCCACTCTAATATGAACTTCATGCTCTCTTTCATCCTTAGAGTATATCAAGATATCATCTATGAAAACCAATACGAACCTATCCAAGTGCTCTCGAGAAACCCGGTTCATCAAATCCAAAAAGAAAGCTGGCGCATTAGTCAGTCCGAACGACATAACTAACCATTCGTATGACCCATATCTGGTCCTAAACGTCGTCAAAGGTATACTATCCTCTGCTACTCTGAGCTGATGGAAACCGGTTACTAAATCCAACTGCGAAAATATCTTGGCTCGACTCAACTGGTCGAACAAATCATCAATTCTGGGCAATGGATGTCGATTCTTTATCGTTCTCTCATTCAACTTACGATAATCGATACATAGCCTCAATGATCCGTCCGGCTTTTTAGCAAACACTACGGCTGCTCCTTAAGGTGAACTACTCGGCTTGATAAAGCTCTTGCCTTCCAGATCCACCAACTGCACCTTTAACCCCCTTATCTCTGTAGAGATCATCCTGCTTGGCGGCATTCTCACTGGTTCTGCTCCAGGAACCAAATCTATATGAAACTCAATGGCTCATTTCGGTGGCAATCCCACTACAGGCTCAAAAACATCTGTGAATTCTCTAACCATGAAAACTCGACTAAGCTCATCTTCCAACTCCAATACATCCAACAAAACATTCACCTCACCGCCAGTACCTTCTACGGTATAAACAATCCTACCGCTACAATCAGGGTGTCTAAGTGATATTTTCCTATCCTGGAAAAATATCCTAGCATCGTACTCACTTAACCAATCCATACCAAGAATAATTCCGAACCCCACAAAATCAAACACATGCAAACTGCAAACAAAAGTATGACCTAACAAGTCAAACTCTAACTGGTCACACCTTAACTCTAGAGTTGCATACCCTCCTATTGGATTTGCAGCCTGTAAAGAAGTAATTAAATATGTGGATTCTAGGTTAAGCTTATCTATCAAACATCTAGATATAAAAGAATGCGATGCATCAGTATCAAACAGAACGCTAACAGACATACCATGGATTTAAAGCGTACCTCCCAAAACTGCCTTTCCTTTCTCCTGAGTTGTTGGCTTCGAAGCAGCAGGCTCCAATGCATACACCTTGCCCTTTCCATCCTTAGTGGGCTCTTTGCATTGGTTTTTATAGTGGCCAATCTAGTCGCAATTGAAGCACCTAACATTCTTCTTCCCAGCCACTTCCTTTGCGTTCCCAGCATGACACTCATTAGCAAAATGCCCCTTCTTGTCACACTTGAAGCAAACAATCTTAGACTTCCCTTTCTTATCTGCTCCATCCTTCTGAGCACCCTTCTTAGGGAAGAACTTCCTCTTCTGGCCCTGCCCAACCTGGACCTCCTTAGCCTTACTCTTCACTAGAGAATCAAGTATCTCCTTATGCCTTAAAGTCATCTCCAATACAACATTAGAAGGATATCTAATATGAGACAATATAGCCCTGGCCAACTCAGGCTTCAACCCCCTGATAAACTTCTCATTCCTCTTCATCACCGTATCCACTGAAGCATACCCATATCTGGCCAACTCCTAAAACCTTATGACATACTCCAAAATAGACATCTCTCCTTGCTCTAACTCAGCAAACTTTCTGATTAGAGCAGACTGTGCCATCACAGACATGAACCTCTCCTGGAACCTCCTCTTAAAATCTTCCTAGGTCATTGTCTCCTCATCCACTGCCATAGTCACACTTTCCACCAAAACAAAGTTGCTCCCTGAAGCTATCTCGAAGCAAGCCTCCTCTACTGCTCATCATTGAGCCCCAACTCTACAAATATTCTCCCACAATGCAGCAACCAATTCTCCACCTCAATGGCATCTTCCATTCCAATAAACGGTTTCCCTCCAAGCTTAGTATAATCTCCACTCAGCTTAGCATACCGGTTAACTACTGGAACTTCCGAAATCGCTGCTCATGCAGCATTTCCTCCTGACACTCCAGCTGCAACTCACGCTTGCATCATATTCATGAAAAACTGATACATAGCTTCCATTCCAACTTGCGGGACTCCAGCACCATCATTCTCTACTTGTTCCTAACCTGGGTTCTCCTCGTATTAGGTCTGGCATTCCTATCGTGCCTTACCCTCATGGGTTAACTCTTCCTCTTCTACCATCCATTTATATATTCAAACCACATGAGATACAGAAAAATAACCCTAACAAAGATAGGAGACTAGAGATAAAGCGTATACTTATATATTGCAAATACAAGTACGTTACTATAGCGTTATCCCAACCCCGATCTTGCTCTAATTACTTAGGGTTATGTTTTCAAAACCATTTTTTAGTTAAAGTTTTTCATAAACCTATGCTTTGATACCAAGTGTAACATCCCGTATCTGGAGGCCAAAAGCTAAGCGCTATAGATGCTGCAGTCATTTATAGTATTAACTTTTGGTGATAAAATACAGTAATGCTAATGGTATCCATAAAATCAGAAGCACTTGAATATGAACAAATTCACAAATTTCAAAAATAACATTTTACTAATTGCATTTCAAAACAATAATTCATATTCAAGTTACATAATCCATTAACGTTTCCCAGGCAATGATCAATTATATCAATTACAAAATACGCCAAGCGCGACATATGACGATGCCCCCTTAGTTGACCTGAGTCAATATAGTCATATTTGACTTAATACACACAGCAAAAATAAACAAAATAAACTGTAACACCTATTTAGCTATCCGTCAGCTACCTGCTCATCTCCGGAAGGTTTATTCGCCAAAATTTCTAAACTCTCAACCCTCGGCCTACTCAAATTAGTTTTGAGCACCCGAGAGTTCAAGGGGAAACAAAAACTTCGAGTTTGACATAAAGCCTGGTGTGAATAATACTGTTACATCTCTGTTTTACTGATATTAAGTGAGACCATGCCACTTAGTGGAACGGGTTTCTCCCCACTAATATCCTTTTTAAAACATATGTTTTGCTAATCTTTTCCTACAACCAAACTGGTTAATCAAACTGATTATAATAATAATAATAGCAATATCTGTTATGCTAAAAACAGGTAACAATTGGACTAACTGTCTGAAAACTGGGCTGACTACCCGTAAACTGGACTAACTATCCCTTTGGCTGACTCGGGCCTACCAGGTAAAATATCAAATGATCTAAACATCTGTTAGACAAAACTTCTGAACGGTCTGTCCTTAACCTACTTCTCCAAGGGTCAACTGATCCTAATGATTTTGTGGGCTGACCAATAACCTATCTCTATACATAAATATTCCTTTCTATGTGTAACCAACATTTTAGTCTTACCTGTGACTAAGCCCTACACATAGGAATTCTGGACTAAATTAGCTAGGGGCTAATAGCTAATGAGCATAAGGCGTGACCTTACACAAGTCCTATCTAGTCTTCTAATCTAAGTCATTCTCTGAGGGTTAACTACCCTTCATCTTTTTCCTTGAAAACCTTCCCAAAATGATTTAACCTTTTAAATAATATTTATACAAGGAAAATATTTTCTTAGCTTTACTCTAAGCTATTTTGCCATGTTTTATATACTTTACTCAAAATAATGTTGATGAATTTTAATGTGGATTACCTATTCCCCAATATAAGTTAAAGTCCTTTTTAACTTGAAACACTTAGGCTATATTGCCTATTTAATATATTCGAAATCTTTGTTTAAAACCTTTAAACAACTCTTTCGAAACCATTGAAAGTACCCCTTTTAACACCATTGAAAGTAACTCTTTTGAAATCAAGTAAAACCCTTTACTTAAACTAGACCGAAAGGCCAAAACCTTCCTTTCGAAAGCTTAGAAAAACCTTTCCCTTGAATGCTTTAAAATATTTGACATCCTTCATTAAAACCTTTAAATATTGCCTTTCGAAAACATAGGAAAAATCTTTCCTTTTAACCCTTTCGAAACCCTTGGGGAACCACCCCCTTGAAACCATTCATTAAATCCTTTCGAAAGCATCAAAATTCAATCCTTTCGATAGCACATGGGTTCAATTTAAAACATATGGAAACACCTTTCGAAACCATTAAAACTGTCTCTTTCGAAACCAATTGGGTTATACTTCAATTCAGAGAAAAAAGGTCATTAAAACATTTAAGTTGAATGCATCTGTTTCGAAACCTTTTACTAAGTACAGAAGTGATGGTGCCGAAACCATCCCTTCAATGCATTGGAGAAGTAGATTTTTTTAGAAAACAAAGTAACCCTTCAAAACCATCTGGGTTGAAAGGAAGAAAGCGGCAACTAAAGGTTTCGACTTAGTCGAAAGCAGTCATTTAAAACAAAAGTGTAACCCAATCGAAACCATATCTTTAAAACCATTTGACTTGGTAGAAAGGCAACCTAGTCGAAAGCCACTTAGTCGAAAGCAAGCAGGTGCATTTTCTTTTAAAAGCAAAATAGTGCCTCAACCTCTTCGGAACCCTTAGTTTCGACCCTTTACCTTCCGCCTACATCCAATTCACTACGTACCAGTTCCCTGATACCATATGCATTGGTTTCGATGGAGTTGGAGGCAAAGGTAAGGAGGCAGAACCTGGTGCCGAAAGCATCGAAACAATGAAAAACGTGTTTATTTGTCCTTTTAAACTATTTCTTTGTGCCTAACCTACCTTGTTTGTCAAATTGTGATTGGTTGCAAGTTTCTATTTTCCAAAATACTGCCTACTTTCCTGAAATAACAATTTGACTTTATTTACAAAAAGCTCCTTCTCCTTTTATAAATATATAAAACATTTAAGTCCCATACCTTAAATAATTTATATATCCATCAAAACACTTCGGAAAATTCTACGAAAATTCCTAAAAATCACTTTTTATATGTTTTCTAAAATATATTAATTTCAGACCCAAACCAATTATTATTTAATCGTAAATAATTTATAAACCAAAATAACATTCTCTTCACTAGAAAATTTATATAAATTCCACAAAAATTTAGAAAATTCTGAAAATTGAAACCCATTTTAAAAATATTATTTCTAATCTTCATAAAAATTTGCAACGCATTTGGATGTCATTTAATTGGGTTTTCATATCAAAACATGTCATAAATTCTATATGAATAACCATAAATCATCAACAAGTATATATAATCATTCTGTCATTCAAAAACATGGCAAATCAATGCAAAATACTTCGGATTTCATCTTAAAAACGAAAACAAAAGAAATATGAGATGTAAACATTATTCACCTTAAAGATTAAGGAGCCTGAGATTTGAATGGATTTGATTTGAATTAGCTTCTTCCTTAGATTTTCTTAATCTTCTTCCCCTTTCTCTTGTTACTGGTGGCCGGCCTTGAGTTTAAAAAATTTCAAATGAAATGAACGTGTATGAGAATACACAGCCAAGTTTTAGGGATATATGAATGGCCTCTTTCCTATTTTACCCCTCCTCTATTTCATTTTAACTCTTCTTTTAATTCACTGGTTAAATGGCATGGCTACCCCTTAATAAAATCAAATATCATTCCCCTAATCAACACATTATTTTATTTAATTTAGCTAATTAAATATTCTAAATAATGTTACAAAAAATATGGGGTGTTACAAGCTTCCTTAATCCTCTCTCAGATCAACTCAATCTTCTCAGACGCCTCTCTAACCAAATCTGGTCCTAAGATCAATCTGTCTTTAGTCTCCAACCAACATGCCGGTGATTTGCATGGCCTTCCATACAAAGCTTCAAAAGGTGTCATTCCTATACTAGTATGATAAATATTATTATAGGAAAACTCAACCAAATGTAGGTGATCCTTACAAGATCCACCAAAGTCCAATACACAAGCTCTCAAAAAATCCTCGAGTACCTTATTGACTCTCTCTGTCTGTCCATCCGTCCAAGGGTGATATGCAGTACTCATCTTGAGCTTGGTACCTAATACATCCTATAGACTCTTCCAGAATTCACTAGTGAACGAAGCATCCCTGTCTCTGACTATGCTACTAGGAATCCCATGTAGTCTAACTATGTTCTTTATGAACAACTTCACCAAAACAGGTGCGATCCTGGTTGACTTGACTGGAATGAAATGGGCACTCTTGGTCAACCTGTCCACTATGACCCATATACTTCCATTTCCCCTACATGACCTTGGTAACTCGTCTATAAAATCCATGGATATCGAATCTCATTTCCAAACTGGAATCTCTAAAGGCTGTAGCAACCCACTTGGCTTCTGATGTTCGGCTTTCACTTGTTGATAGTTTGCACACTGCCTAACCCACAAGCCAACATCCTTCTTCATACCTTCCCAATAGAAGCTCCTCTTCATATCTTGATACATCTTGGTTCCTCCAGAATGAATCGTAAACTTGGATCGATGACATTATCCAAGAACTTCTTTCCTTAAGTCCTCAACATTCGGAACACATAATCGTCTCTTCTTTCTCAACCATCCTCTCTGGTCAAGACTAAAATCTCTTAAATCATCGATCTCTGATCCAACCTCAAGCCTTCTAATCCTCTCAGCTAATACTGGATCCTCTTTTTGCTTAGAAGCTATCCTTTCGATCAATACTGGTCGAACTTCTAAACAGGACAACATAGCGGTACTCTAACTAGAACTGGTAGTCGATCTTATCTGCACACTACAAGTAGTCAAAGCTTCTAAATCCTTCCAGTACTCTACCAACATAGCGAACACCACATTCTGATGTCTTCTGCTAAGAGCATCCGCTACCTTATTTCCTTTCCCAGGAGTATACTCTATACCAAAATCTTAAGCAACCAAAAATTCTAGCCACCTCTGTTGTCCCATATTCAACTCCTTTTGAGAGAATAAGTATCTTAAAGACTTATGATCTGTGTATAACTCAAATTTCTCCCCTAAGAGACAATGTGTCCAAATCTTCAATGCAAAGATCACTGCAGCTAACTCCAAATCATGAGTAGGATATCTTACTTCATGCGGTCTAAGTTGTCGTGAAGCGTAGGCAATCACTTTACCCTTCTGCATAAATACAGCTCCCAATCCAGTTCCACATGCATCGGTATACACCACCAACCCTTGGTTTCCGTCTGGAACTACTAACACAAGTGCATTGGTCAACCAAACACTGGGATATAAATGAATGTGACGCACCGGTATCAAATAGTATCCTAACTAGTATACTATGAATAAAAAAACATACCTTCCATCACAGTCTTTCCTTTTTCAGCTGCAGTTGGCTTAGCAGATGATGGTCCAACAGCAAAAACCTTTCCCTTGTCTGCCCTAACCAGTTCTGGACACTGGTTCTTATAATGCCCAACTTAATCACAATTAAAGCACTTTACATTCTTCTTATCTGCAGCCTTCTTCCCCTTGCTTGACCGACACTTATTTGCATAATGACCCTTCTTATCGCACTTGTAGCAAACTAGAACAGCCTTTGCCCTTTTGGCAGCATCTCCCTTCTGGGCTCCCTTCTTTTTAAAGAACTTCATTTTCTTTCCTTAGAACCCTAGGTTTCAACTGGCTTCTCTCTAGCACAAACAGCAAGCATCTCCTCATGGAGAATTGCCATCTCCACTACTAATTACAAGGATCACGGATATATGGCAGGGTCGCCCTAGCAATCTCGGGACTCAATCCCCTAATGAACTTCTCGTTCCTTCTGATGACTGTGTCTATAATATTATGTGTATAACGGGACAACTCCTCAAACTTAATGGCATACTCAACAACCAACATCTCTCCCTCTCCAGATCCACAAACTTCCTCATCAGCTCTGACTTAACAAACTCAGACACAAACTTCTACTCAAATCTCCTTCTAAAATCTGCCCAAGTCAACTGCTCCTCTGGAACTCCGGCAGTAACACTATTCCACCAATGAAGCGTTGACCCTTGTAATTGCCTAGAGGCCAACCTTCTCTTTGGTCCATCATCTAAACCCAAATCAACAAATATACACTCACAATGCAAAAGCCAATTCTTAACGTCAATAGCATCATCCGTTCCCATAAATGGCTTTCCACCAAGTCTGGTGTAATCTCAGCTCAGCTTAGCATAGTTATTCTCAACTGGAGCCACAGGATTAGCTCCTCCAACATTTCTAGCAACTCCAGCAGCAGCTCCTGTTTGCATCATATTGACGAAGAACTGATACATCGCCCCCATATCTACTGGTGGATTTCCAACACCCACATTGGAATCAGCATTTTGGTTAGCATTAGCTTGTCGACCTTGGTTCCTCCTGGTATTAGGTCAAGCATTTCCGTTGGTTGTGGTGCTTCCTTCACCTAGATTTCCTCTTCCGTTTCTTCTCATAAATCTGCATACGAGCCTTAGTAAGATACATAAATATGGTCTAAGAGAGAGAGAGGAATACGTACTTATATATATATATATAATATATATATATATCAAATACAAGTACGTTACTATAGCGTTAACGCA
The DNA here is from genome assembly GCA_030737815.1 of Allium fistulosum. NCBI lineage: Eukaryota > Viridiplantae > Streptophyta > Magnoliopsida > Asparagales > Amaryllidaceae > Allium > Allium fistulosum. The sequence continues at coordinate 979,068,150 of CM060902.1, forward strand.
AACCCCAATCATATTTTTGATTCATTGGATTATATTTCGATAATCTTTTAGGTTTTAACTTTGCTTAAGTTTTCATAAACCTATGCTCTGATACCAACTTGTAACATCCGCCTACTTGGAGGCCCAAAAATAACGGCTACGGATGCTGCAGTCATCCATAGTTATTAATCATTGGCGATCAAATACGGCAATGTTAGATACGTTGCTACACAAAAACACATGAATATGGAAAAAAATTAAAACATCAAACAAGTTCCACATTCCATTTCAAAACATTTCAAATTCATTACATAATTCCACAATCGTTAACCACGTTCAGAGAAAATATATTTATTACAACATACACCAAGAGCGACATATGAAGATGCCCCATTGGATGATCAGAGTATATATAGGTAATTTAAAAAACTTTGCCGTTACAACATCAACATAGCGGAATCAAAATAAAAGAGAACTCTAAGTGGCTATCATGCCTCCTGCATGTCTCCGGAAGCTTATTCATCTAAAGAGGTACCTGAAAACCTCAACTCTCAAACTACTCAAAATCCATTGAGTACCCGAGAGTTTAAGGGGAAAACATAAACTTCGAGTCGGATATAAAGCCTAGTATGAATAATAATCTACCATTTGAAACCATTTAGATATCTAGTGAGACCATGCCGCTTAGCGGAACGGGTTTTCCCCTCACTAGTATCCAAATTTTTTATAAAACCATATACTATCCATAATTTTATAAAACCATATACTGTGCTCCTACATCCACAATGGTTAAAAAAAATTCAAAACAATATGATATGATGATATGGAAAACTAGTAAATCAATTCTGGATTACCCATTCCCATTCATTTTGAATATCTGTTTCAGTTATAATTTCTAGGGTTATTATTAACCTAATAGTTTTCATGGGCTGACTAATAACCGATAAAATGTTTAAGGACTCCCTGTCCCATTACATAGTTTTCATGGGATCACTATGAACCTATTAGCCCCTGCCAATATCTTTACTGTTTTATGGTTTCTCCCTAAACCTATTTGTAACTCCAATATCCTTCTCTTATCCTAGTTTTCATGGGTTGATTAGGAACCTATTGACATCTCTCAATATCTTAATCCAAATATAGTTTTCATGGACTAACTACAAACCTATTGGCCTCAGCCAATATCAAATCATAGTTTTCATGGGCTAACTATGAACCTGTCTTTCTGACATCTTCATTTAAACATAGTTTTCATGAGGTTACTATAAACCTATTAGCCCCTGCATCTTTTCTATACACAGTTTTCATGGGCTTACTTTGAACCTATTTGCCCATGCCAATATCTTCAATTAATTTAATTTATATTCACTATCGGGTCAACCTAGCTACCCTTTCCTAACTTACCGTTATGGGTTCATTACAATGTGAATATATATATATATATTTGAAGAAGCAAACATAATAACATAACAATACCACTCCTGTGGGTTTAATATCCTTGAATTCATTTTATATAAAACTTGGTTAATCCCTTTAACCCTTTAATCAAGGAAAACGTCTTCAAAACTCCATTTTAAAACACCTTACTTATGCCATGGTTTTTCCTTTAAAATGAGATTGGGTTATTTGTTTTGAAAAACTAAGGCTTTCGAAACCTCCAAAACTTTGCTTTCACCTCACTGGATAACCTTCTTCGAAAGCATATAAATCTCTTTTCAAAACATTAGGCCCATACCTTACGAAACACTTTAAAACCTCTCTTTCGAAACCTTTCGAATGTAATAAAGTATTACCTATTAACTCTTAGAAGCATAGTTTCGAAATCATTGAAAGTACCCATTTCGAAACCTTTGAAAGTACCCCTTTCCAAACCTTTGGAAGTACCCCTTTCCAAACCTTTGGAAGTAGCCCTTTCAAAACCATTGGAAGTATCCCTTCCGAAACCATTGAAAGTCCCTCTTTCAAAACCATTGGGTTTATATTTAAAATATCATTTGGGTCAAAGTGAATACAAACGAAAGTATCTCTTTCGAAACCATTCTTTATCATATAAAAGTACTGGGGAAAACTTAGTGGGCACCATCCCTTTCGAAAGCTTCAAAACATTTAAGCAAAACACTGAAGAATAGCATAGAAACCCCCTTTCGAAGCCATTGCCTTTGAAACTGTAACGACCCAGAATTTTAGACTATTTGCATCCGCACATGTCGGACTTGAATAATTCAAAATACCGAATTGTTAATTTAAATTGGCAAAACTGAACATATACAGTAAATAAATAGAACACAGATCACAGACACAGTGTAATAAATGCAGCGGAAACAAAAGATAGTAGTTCATGAAGCTACTATATACATATCAGAGTTAAATAAGGTACAACAGATGTCTCGAATACAATAATCACATACAAGAATCAGAATACAATCACTGGAATCAACTGGATATCTGAAAGCTGGATATCTGAAAGCTGGATAGATAGCTGGATCTCCAAGCGAAGCTCCAACTCCAAAGGTGAGTCTCAAATACTGGTACACTCAATCTGACCCGAGCGTAAAGCAAAACACAAAACACTCGAGTCAAGATTAACATTCTTATATCAATAAATCCAACTCAAGTGAAATAGCAACCGAAATACAAGTAACTCAAAGGATGTTTGGAATAACCATCCTTTAAGGACCCGTTAAACTATCTACTATGTAGTAGTGTACGATAAGTAGATAATGCCTATCAGTAATATAAAATATCAAAATAGTGTTAAGGCGTTACCATTATCCCCCTTAACACATTTTATATAAGCGTTATAGTCTATACAGCACTGTAAACTCCACCGTAAACTAGTGGGATATCAGGAAGTACTCCATAGGTATAACACAAAACAAATCGTAGTGGTCACGTATAAAGGGATACAAGTATGACAAGGCACATGAGGCAATACCCAAGGTAGTGAAACTACCGTTTGCCTGATCCGGACTGGTGAGAACGCATCGCCGCAGCGATCGCAACACCGCGAAACAACACTCCCAAATCAAGGGTGCACCAATCGACAACAAGTAATGAGTAGTTTTCGAAGAAGTGTGTTCGCTCGAGGCAGCTAACCCTATTTGGCCCGGCACGGCTCCTGTTTTAGTCATTTCAAATTTGACACAAGTGTCAAGGCTATCCATTATCGTTCTCTTTCTTCAGTCATCACGTACATCATTCCAACCACTTCATTCTGGATCACACTCCGCGTATGTTATTAAAGTGGTTTTCGGTTTAGACAGTGAGTATGTCCCTAACCGATTCCGGTCTCTTTAATAACTTTCGTAATTATTACACCGATTGGTCGTTTAATAAATTTCAAAACCAAATCAATTTCAATTTCAAATAGAATTTGTAAACCAACATTTCATTTGTCTTTCTAAATCAATTTCCATAATTTACGTTTCAAAACTTCCAAATTCATAATTTCAAAATCTTATAATTCAATTTCTATTTCTATTTAAACAATTCAAATATTGATTCAAGTTCGTATATAAGTTTCATTCTGAAATCATTTAAATAAATTTAATTTAACGTTTAAATCAATTTAATTTCATTTATCGATTTCTTTCAATATTCATTAAGTAAATTTGCCATTCAAAACAATTTCTATTAAATTTCCAATTCATTAAATCCATAATTTAAATTCAACTTCATTATATCAAAACTTACAAATTGAATTAAATTAAATTCATCAAATCAAATTCTTTAAATTTCAAGTCTTACATTAATTTCAATAAATCACATTTTATTTCTTGTTAAAGAAATTCAATTTCACTTATTTACTTAGTTACAAATTTCAAATCTCAATCAATAAAGAAACTTAATTTCACTTATTCAAGAAGTTCAATTTTACTTAATAAAGAATTCAATTTTATTTAATTATTAAATAATTCAATCTTATTTAATTATTAAATAATTTCAAAACTTAATTATTAACTAATTTCAAAACTTAATTATTAATAATTCTAAATTTAATTATTAAATAATTAATTTTAAAACAACGTTCATTCATCCTCTACTATGTTAATATATTGATTCAGATTATTAAATATTAACATTTCCTTTCATAAAATTCAAATTCTAACTTCTTTTCAAAACTTATCATTTATTCAAATAAAATCTTTATTTTATTTTTAAATCAAATTATTGACCAATCGGGTTTTATTTAATTCTCTATGCTAAGTCAAAGTTTTTATTTTGGGTATTTATCATTTTAACCCGATTCCAATTCAATTCAAAATCAAAGCATAGCAAAGGGAACTTGCAGTGTGATAACTGGGATGGTGTCAAAGTAAATAAACAAGCAATAACAACAACCAATATCAATCCAATAATCAATTCAAATAATCCCGAAATAATCGTATTAATTCACATTGTTGTTTGTGTAAGTTAATATAATTATTTCTAGAATCTACACTATCATTTCATGTAGACTAAAGATTATTTCATTACAGTTTTTCACTTGAAGTCTATTATTCAAATTATACTACCCCAATTATACATTCAATGGTTCAAGGTGTAGTTAACACTATTTCTACGCGTCGATTTATTTAACATTTAAAGGGTCATATTATGCAAATGTCATTTAAACCAAATTTAACACATATATCAAATCTAACTATCCTACGTCAATTTCAATTTCAAATTATTTATCACTTACAACATTAACAATTTAACATCCAATGTCAACATCAAACAATCAATCATTTATCAACCAAACTAGATTATCATTGTATAAATAACAGATAAGGGTGTCAGATGTCACAAGTGAACTGATACAGGTAATAACATATATAACAGTGTAAACGACTAATAGCAACATATTTCAATTGTCGTTTCAATTGAAATCAAATTTAATAAATTAAAGAACATTAATCGTGAGTGATTGCTCACCTTTCGAGGCTAGAGATGATTTGACGATCAAATGAGCTATGAATCCAGGCACGAATTTCAAAGCAGAGCTAGATTGGCACAAATTCAACGATCAAGGCTGATAATAGGAATTTGATGGAACAAATCAGAATGGATCGATGAAGATAATCATTATAAGTGAACATATATATATAACTATATATAAATAAAATTTAAATATATATAATCATATTCTAAACACATTTTAAATTAAATATAGATACATTTCAAATCAACATTTAATTTATATAGAATAATATATTTTTCTCAAATGATTACATCATAAATACATATTTAGACCTTAAAAACATGACTCTCCTACTATCTTTGTAAACCAGAACACATAAATAAATCTCTAATTATATTATTATTTTTAGAGAAAATAACATACATGCAGACTTTAAAATATGCAAACAATACTTAAACTAATATATATATATGCCATCAGACAATGATCAACTATGCAGATTAGCAAGATATGCAACCAAACTATATATATGTACAACTAACTCACAAGTCAACATGTAGACACTATATATATATATATTCAAACACGGTTATATTCAAGTATATATACACAGACATTTGAAGAACCAAAACACTACAACCTATAGGCATATGCATATAACCAATGCACCTAGATGTATATATATACGTAATATATATATACTAATATGGACAACTATGAACGTATGAACAATTATGAACATATAAAATTTTCAACAGCTAAATCTATATCTTTACTACCTACATACCTACACTATATAAACAACTGTGGTATAACATCTCTATAGAAACAAATGTACATCTCAAGCCAAAACTAACTTATAAATAATATAACCAAATATAAAATGTGATATACACCTACTGTACATATAACAACTACCCAGTTGTAAAATTTCGAAACCACTGTTTATGTAAATTGAAAAGCAATGTTCAAAGCCGACCTCAACACACATGTAATTGGATGCAAGTTACTGTATAACTTATATTTATAATATATTCCTACATCTACATGCAAACTATCAACAGTTAAAAATAAACGTATTATATATACATACTTCATAGCAATCTTTTAGAACATAGCTTATATAAACTTACTATATACACTAACACATACTGTGACCATTATATTATATTTTAAAGGCCAATGTTTATTATAGAATCAAGATAACATACTAGCATATGAAATGTCATATACGTATACTATAAACTTTATATATACTATATATATAAACATCAAACATAATATATAATATATATATTACTCACATAAGAAGAAGGAGGCTAAGGGTCTTTGGCTAGAGCATCGAAGGAGAAGGCACGGCCACTAGAAGGAAGGGTTGTCGCCAAGGTGATGGCTCGGCATGCCTGGACTCGGTGGGTGAGTTCGGCCGCTGACGTGGGTGGCTGCAGCATAGGACCATGTGATGGCGACGCTTGGAGGAGCAGGCGAAAGGAAGATAGAATGATGGCGGATCCGGGTTTGAGCGATGTCGGAGAAAAGCGAGCAAGGTGAGATCTACAATACTTGGCTTCGGATGAAGCTGGGTTTTGGAGGCTGACAACGTGGGTTTGGAGTCGGAGAAAAAGATGGTGATAGGGGAGGGGCAGGCGGGTGGAAGGACGGTTGGTAGAGAAGGGAAGGGGAAAAGAAAGGTGGTAGGCTTCGAGAAAAGGAGGTGCGATGGACTTGGTGGTCGGCACTTGCTGTGGTGGAGGCCGATGGGGGTAAAGGTTGTACGCGTGAGAGAGAGGAGAGAAGTGGTGGGAGATGTCGATCAACACAGTGTTAGGCTGAGCAAGGTGGTAGCGATGACGTGGCTGCAAGGGTGAGGTGGACGTCGGCGTAAAGGATGAGAGCGCGGGGAAGGGGTAGCGGCTTTGCGTGACTCGGGTGAGCAAGTAAGAGGGGCGGGCCGGAGTTGGCTGTGAGTTAAGCAAAAAGATGCTGTGGGAAAGAAGGCTTCTCAGGTAAAAATAGTTATATCTTTTGATTATAGTTTTGAACAGAATGTAAATGTTGAAGCTTTGCCCCCTTTTTTTCTTTCTTTTAAATGAAGAATATGAACAGAAGAAGAGGGAAGAGAATGAGCAAGTTGAATGAGAAAAAGGACGTGAACAGTGGGAATGACAAAAGCAGAAATTGGATAGTTGGAAATAATGATGGCTGAAGGTTGTTGGTTTACAGAAAGTAATAAAAGCTGCTGGCTTTTGGTTGTCTCGGGAAGCAACAAAAGGCACAGGTGCAAAGACGGAACCGATACGCTAGGCATTTCGTAGATTTGCACCGCACACCGGACTCTGCATTTGACAATCGAATATATCGTAGAGATCAGCACGACGAGACGATCAAAACGGTATATAGAAATCAGTGGTACGATTGAATTATAAAAATTCGAATTTTTCTACTATGGAAAATGCAAAAAAAACACAGAAAAATAAGATCGACGGAGCTAAAAAAGTCCAAATTTGGAAAAACGAAAAATGACGTTTGCTCAGAAGATAGTTTAGAATTTTTCTATGTAAAAATATTTAGGTTCCGAAAATATTTTATTTTCATCGCTTTTTAACTAATTAAATTGAACTAAATTTACGCGCGAAATAAACTTCCATATTTTCGGACGAAAATTTACCAGTTGCTATGTTTAACTAGACGCATTCCAAATATCAAATTTATATTTCAAAATTTTATCATTTGAAATTTCGCAAAATTTCAATTAATTACGTTATTAAAACCAGTTAAAATTTACGGGTCGTTACAGAAACCTTTGGACCCTTTCAAAAGCATTTAGGAAGTGGATTAGTATAAGTTAAAAGCAAAAACAACCCTTCGAAAGCATTGATGACTTCAACACACTCGAAAGGTATAAAAACAGCAATAGAGTTCCGACTAGGTCGGAACCATCATTTTCAAAAGCATTCTTTTATAAACAAGGGTCTTAGTCGAAAGCTCTACTTTTAAACAAAGAAAGGCGACAATAAGTTTGTAAGCAACTGGGTATTGACTTGGTCGAAAGCACCCTTGAAAAATAAGGCAGGTGCATACCTTTTAAAAGTAAACAATGGTCTCATCTCTATCGAAAGCAATGCTTTCGACACCCTGCCTTCCGCACTTCACCAATCCACTTCGTACCAATATCATTGATACCATATGTATTGGTTTCGGCCTAGGTGGGTTTCGACTGAGTTGAAGCGGAAGCATTGGAGTCGAAAGACACTTCTAAAGGAGGCGGAACTAACTTTTCTGGGTAAAAACTGATTAATGTCAATTAAAGCAAATACTTTCTAACTAACCTGCCACGTGTAGACATATAATTGGTTGCCTTAAATTTTCTAATTCTTTTCAAAAATAACTGCCGCTTAATTCCATACCTAATTCAAGATTAATTTAACAAATAAGCTCTTTCATTAAGCAAAACCAATATTGCAGATAAGTCCTTCTTCTAAAATAAATTGATTTCCATAGCAAATCACTTAGGAAAAATCCCCAAAAATTATAGAAATTCACTTTCATCATGTTATCTAACATATCAAAATTTCAGACCCAAATTCTCAATATAATTTCTAAAATAAATTTCCAAACCCAATTAACCATATTTTCCTTTAAAAATTCATAATAATCTTTCCATAGCTTGGAAAATTATCAAAATTAAAACCCAACTCCAAAATCATGTTTTACATAACATAAAAATTTTCCATGGCATTTAAACATCAATTTCAATTGGTTTTACCCTTAAAACCGTGGAAAATCATATTTAAACAATCTTTTTTAAATCTAACAAATTATAATTCAAGCATATCATCATCCAAATCATCATAAAAACGAATTTAATCTTAAATCCGAAAATATATGATCATAAAACAAAATAGAGATGGTATAAATCATTATTTACCTTGAATATGATAAGGAGATTGGATTGAGATTAAGATTTATTCCTCTTCTTTAATTCCTTAGCCTTTGATTTAATTTCTCTTCTCTTTTCATCCTAGCAATGGCCAGCTCCTCTTTACGTTTGTGTTTTGTTTTTGAACTTGAATGGGAAAAATGAAATGTGAATGGGAACGAGAATATACAAGGGTAAGGGGTTATGTGCGACTATTTCCCAATATGCCCTTATGTACATTAATTAACTTATAACCCATTCTTAAGCCCATTTAATTATTTAATTGAGCACGGCCTTAATTTATTTTCATATCTCAATCCCCTTATCGCTCAACATTTACATTATTCTATTTAATTTATCTAATTAAATCTTCTGAATAATGTTATCAAAAATTAGGGGTGTTACAATATCCATGTGCTTGTAAAATAGGAGCTAACATCTTTTACATTAGTGATATCACTTATATGTAATGAACATTTTTCAGGTGCCAAAACATTATCATGAAACCCACAAAATCAACGATTGGTTAAATCTGAGAAAATACTTCAGTGATGGGATAATTCAAAACTACTGCTTACAAATTCCTTTACAAAATAGAGTACATTCATTTTTATCAAGAGCATTCATTTCCTTATAGCTCTCTAAAACACAGTTGATTCACTTATGATCTCTAAAGACCAATTGATTCCATCACTACAACAAAAACACCCTTTCGCAACTGTTAAAAACAGTTGTAGTAGGTCTATTACAACGGGCAGCCACTCGTCGTTATAACCAGAGTAGTAATAGAGGCTTATTTTTTTACAATGGTCTTTGGCAGTTGTAAAATAATTTTTTACAACTGCCTAAAACAATTGTAAAAGACGTTTTACAACTGTTAATGGTCGTTGTAAAAGATTTTTTACAACTACTACTAGCAGTTGTAAAAGACTTTTTTACAACTGTAATTAGTAGTTGTGATAAAAAGAATGCAAAATAATAAAAAATTAATTTCTAAACACATTTGTAAGTAAATCAAGAAAGATAAGCATAAATAATAAAATAACAATAATAGTACAATTAAAATGGTACATTATTATTATCTACGAAACTAATATATCAAACAAATCAAACTACCAAATCAAAGCAAACCACAAAAATACAATGCACCTTCACCAATCCCAATTCCAACTCTTCTTTTAGCTCCCTCGTTGCGCTGATAATAGTGCTATCACCATACAGCTTTGACCAACACTTAAAACATCCCACTGGCTCTGCCACGAATTATAGCAATCAACTTACTTTTTTTATTAGAAGTAGAAAATGCGATTGAAATATATCATCAAGAAATAAAAATAAAAAGTTGGAACTAATATTATCATAATTTTGGTATATTATATTACCATCAATAAGAGTAGAACTGACTTGCTTGTAGAATAAATAACTAAAGTTTGAATTTAGGTTGATAAATCCAAATAATTCAACGTCAAGAAAACCGATTTCTACTTTAGTTCACCATATTTCACATCAAATTACCAGTATAACTAATCACACAAGATATCAATATTAATATGATATTCAAAAGGCTGTATGTAATTACATACATAAATTCACAAATCTGTTAACCATTTATGAAGATAAATATAGTAGCGAAAATGCATAGAAATATTTATGCATGAGTTCAAGTAACATGTTACTTAAAAAATGAGATTGGTGGAAGCTTGTCATGTTGTCCCTCAAGTAGTTGCATATATCACGAAACCCTTCTCCAGTTCTCCAGCATTTCCAGTTTGATATAATAAATGCCACCATCTAGAATGCATTTAGAATGTATGATAGTTGCAAATCTTGCCTGGTTGAAACATGCAATGTAATTGAATAATCAAATATATAAAGTTATTTGAATCTTTTTGCATCACACAACTTACATGGAAAATATTGCTATATGGATCATGTTTGAACCTTTATACGGAGTTAGTGTTCTACACACCAAAGCCTGGGGACGGAATAAGTTTTCCTTAGTCACAAGACGATATTGTCCCTAAGTACAGTAAACTAATTGAGAAACTGCTGGTTCCACAATGTATTGAATTTGTACACCATAAAGTAAGTTATGAGTTTGTTTATGAAGTTGGTTTAAAAGTTTCTTACCTTAGTATAATCGAATTAGTGATTTGAAGTATGCCATAGCATATCAATGCAGATAACTTAAAATTTAAGATAAAAAGTTATTATGTTAAAATTTACCATTACCTATGTTCATAATTTTCTTCAAAAGATCATACTCAAAATACAAGAACTAAAAAATAAAAGGAGGAAATCAAATGGTAGTGCAATTTTTCAAACAGTTTAACGTATTGGTTGCACTAAATATATATAGACTTCATATCATCATCATTCATAAAATTACGAATATAAGAAAAATAATTAACGCAGCCGAAGAAGAGAAAAAGTTTAAAGATATAAGCAATGGTGGCCAAAAAGCTAATCAAAGAAGAGCAATTCATGTCTAACCTGCATAGCGTTACTACAACAGTAATTCCTCCCCCTACAACAAATACCCTCTTTCCAAATCGCGATTTCCAAATCGCGGATACCAACCACAACCCAAAATACACATCCCAACCATATTTTCATATGTATTTACACATATATAAAGATGAGGCATGCCTTGTCAAATATAGGAAATTCAGCTTTAAACCTTGGACAAGCAAACTACTTTATGTATGTGTTTGTTCTAGGTTCTTGACTTCCAAATCAATTGTAGGGGAAAGCCAAGATCTCCAATCCTACATAGCATAACATGCTCTAGTAAATTAACAACAATTCTCCTTCCTTCTAATTGTAGTGCAAGCCTCATATTATACCTTAGGGAAACATATCAAATTAGAAATTATTCACTCAAACCCAAACGTTTTTTTAACTATACAACTTAATATCTCATCCTTCTTTGAAGCATGGTATACAATGAACATAATACATCAACAAGCTTCATTCTTCTTCCAAATATCCATACATTTAAATTTGATTCTCACTAACTACAACTACGCGTTGAACCTTTCACTATGCACCTCGCTTTTACTCTGAAAGATTAATAATCACTGAAAGAAATAGTCCAAATGTTGTGGAAACAACTAACTAGGTGAATACTTGATCTTTAGTTTAACGAAAAAACATGCACCTTTCATAAATGCAGCAGCCTATATGCAAAAAGAATGCTGATATAGATTTTGGTGAATACTTTTTAATATGTATTCCCATTTCGGTCAAGTTGTTGGTTTGCACTTCAAAATTTAAACCTTAAGACAAGTTATAAAATTGCAGCTAATGATACTAGTGCAAATAATGACACTAGTGTGCTTTCTAGATGTAATATTTGGAAGCATATCAGTATCGCAACTAAGCTATTAAATGACGGCTAAGCTGTATGATATTTCAAAATATACACAACTTATTGCGATAACATGCATACACAGTTTCGAACTATCATAAGTTTGAGAATTTCTAAGTTACCTTGGGGTTAGTATTTCCATCACTGTTTCAAGCATACATACATAACAGTAGCATACAACAAGGGCGTGCAAACTACAGGTTGATAGCAGTGAACCACTAGCATCGCAACTCATCTCATCGGCAATAGATTGACATCCAGAAATCATCTTCATGTCCATTATAATCTGACCATAGCATCAGACTTGAGGCACAAACATCATCAACCCATTGATTAGGAAAGCAAAACCCGAGCTAGAAAAACGATTTTCCAACAAAATGATTTCTAGATTTTGATTTTTGAATTTTGGTGACATCTGCGGTTTTCAATTTTTTTTATTGATTTTCGAATTGATGTCTAAATTAAACCGTAACCCAAGGCAGGCAGCTCCATCTGGATGAAATAACTCTTCACCAGATCTAGGCATCACGAGCAAATTAAGATGCAAGTAATTCTTCATGCGGTCAAGTTCAGATTTATGCAGGAGATAGGAAGTGCAACAAACATTGTTAAGATCCACGTGCGGTGCAAAAATCATCGATAGTGGCCTCTAGCTGAAGGTAGAGCAAGGTGTCGAAGCTCGATTTTCAGTAGGAGACGAAACAAATTTTATAGCAATGATTTGTTTTAGGTTGTGAAGTGAGATTACTTTTGAAGAAGAAGAAGAGTTGAAGGAGAGGCCTCAGCGATTTTAGATTTTGTTTTGGGGTTGAGAAAGCGATCGAGGGAAATAATATAATTGAAAAATTTGGGGAGGGGCACCTAAATTTTGGATTTGGAGCCAAACAACTTTTTGGTTGGAATCAAATAAAACTTTATATATAAATATCAAGCTGTTATAATTTATGTAAATAATGAAGTGAATATGCTTTTATATTGTTTTGTTTAGTCCCACATCGTAGGATAAGTTCAATCCTTTGCTCTGAAGCCTTTATATAAAGGAGGCTATGTAATGTAAATATATTACCAATCTTTGAGGAATGAATACTATTTCTTCTGCCTCTTTCTCTAATTGCTTCTGCTCTTATTTCTTTATAACATATTCTTATTTGTTTACAACACGTTATCAGCACGATCTCTAAACAAAAAAATTTATAGATTTGATTTGTGATAATCTAGAAGATCGGATCTACTTTGTTTTTCAGATCTAATTATAGTTCTCAAGATGGTAAGCAATTTTTCATATTTAATTATATTGATCTTATCTTTTTCAGATCTGATTCTATTAATTTTATCTTCTTAGATCTCATTAAATCATAGATCTAATTTTTTGGATCTCATTCTATTGTAGATTTTATGTTCTAATTTTTTAGATCTTTTGTAGATCTTGATATTATGCTCAAATGATATATCTTTGAGATCTATATATTTTTATCATGAGATCTATTCTTTTTCATGTGTATTCATCCTTTTCTGTTATTTAATTATTAAAATTAGATATGACTTCTGCGATTACTTATTTTTACATATCTTCCAGTTGAAATCAATTTTATTTATTCTTTCAGAATTTGTACTTGATAAATAGTTCAGTTTGAATTGATTCAAAATTTCTAACAAGTGGTATTAGATCCACTCATCTTTGATTTCATTATGAATTTTTGAGTAAGTTTTGAATCGACTTATTTATAAGTCATTGAATTCTTATAATATCTTACTCAAATTTCAGATTTATTTGATCTGTGTATGAAATATTTTTTTTTGATAATCTTGGATTTGGTTTGAAGCTAAAATTGTTTTTCCTAGACCAAAAGGTAGCTTCTCATGTAGAAAGCAAGATCTAAATGATCTGTATATAGTTTGTGTAATTAAATAAAATTCTGAAATGTTTTTATTTTTGAGAAATAATCTTAATTCCCTAAATTTCTGAATAACTTGCATTGATTTGAAGATTTACATGTTTGTTTTGATATATTTGGTAAAGAATTATGAAGTTAATTTTCTTATAAGGGAAATAATTTGGATCTGAGATGTATAGTTGTTTATGATTGTGAATGATATGGATAAATCTGAGATGATAATTTTGTTTATTTAGAAATTCAGATTATTGGGAAATAAACTTTCACTTTAAGATATCCATTTTAATTTTATTATTGAGTAATATTGAACCTAGATCTGAGATGAAATTGTGTTACTTTAAGTATTATTTATTCAATTGGTCCATATATTTGTAATGAAATCATTTTGCTGTGACAGTAGTTATATCCTAGACCACATAAAGGTTAATTATAGTTATTTTTATCAGAAATGAATTAATTATAGGTGTTATGGTAATAAATTAAATTATTTATTATCATAAATGTATTAAATGCATTGGTTATTGTAAATTAAACGATGTTGTATGTTTGTGTTTGGAATAAGAATAGACATATGATTTACTATTTGATGTATTTATTTTGACAAGTAATGTCTAGTGTAATGGAAGAAATAGGTTTAACAAAACCTTGAAGTTGTGCAAAGAAATTATTTTAATAGAAGTTGTGTAATTCAAGGTCCAAGACCTGAAGTCTTGAATTATGAAAAGACTTTCTGATAAAGTTTACAAGCTCGAATTCTTATCAGTATTTTTTTTAATTTGTCAAAATGTACAAGCTTCTAAAAATAAAGAAGTTTACACAAAATTTGAGAACCTGAAGTTCATAACAAATTAATGAACTTGAAGTTCATGAAATAGAAGCCCGAAGCTCTATTGAAATTGTGTAAAATGATAAACTTGTACTTCTTGAAGAAGTTAAAGGAAATTAATAAATCATCATATGAGATAATGATGCTGCATTCAAGAGATTACAAAAATCTCCAAATGAGCTATTCCTTACCTTATATCTTCACATTTATATTATATTAACCAAATATATCATGAAGATATTATGTTATATGATATTTCAAACGTCATCGGATGTGTGTGTGTATATATTAATCTCTTGAAGAGATGTTTTAGAGATTTATTTATATTTATATTGCAAAATCCAACATCCTAGAAGAGATGTTATAGGAATATTATTTTTGTTACATTGCAATTCCTTGAAAGGAAACACTATATTCCTTGAAGGAATAACCATATTAACAGTAATTTATCCAAAAAATATGATATTGTATATCAATATTACACTCCAGAAGTAGTGGTTTTATCTCTTGCATCTTACTTTCATTTAGTGAATCTAATTTTGTTACTGTATTTAAAGTTTGATATGCCATTTCAAAAGCAGTTACAACAAACATCTCTATTAGGGATATTTTGTGCTACTGTAACAGTAGTAATTATGTAATTTATATAAAAGAAATATTGTATATTGATATGACATTCCAATAGTGCATATATATATATAGAAGAGATAAGTTCACTCCAGAAGTGGTGATACTAAAATATCTCTAGAAGAGATTAATTTATAAATTTGGAAATGATAACATATCTCTAGAAGAGATTTGTTTATATATTTGGTAATTTTATTAAACCAAATAAATGCATAGATATTTGATTATGAAGGATCCTAATTTAGTTTAGATTAGATCCTAAAAGTTTGTGAGCTATGCAACGTGTATCATATATTTCATTATAATTATATCAAACCTCCCAAATAGGTAAGAAATTAAATTATCTCTAGAATATATTGTTCTATGTCCATATGTCTAATTATATCATAAAGGTCATGTTCCTAGTTATTATTTCATTAGAAATATTACACGCATAATCATTTCTTGAAGAAATATCTTTAAATATTCTCCTGAAGAGATAGTCTATATTTCATATCATAATTTTCATGCAAGCTATACATACGGTCTTGTGGAGATCTGTATCTGTAACATTCCAAGTATCCAGAAGATACTCTTATTATTATTTTTGCTATATTTTCTTTTTTTGCAGAACTCTCAAAAAGAGATGTGCAGAAATGTCTATATGCAATTATAAATTATTCTTTGATAAGTAATCATAATTAATGTTCAAAACTGATATTTGAGATATAATTGAGGAATAAAACTTAACAACTTGAAGTTGTGTGTATATTCTGTTCGAACCAGAAGTTCGATATGGTTCCAGACCAAATGTTTTGGACATTATCATGCGGTTTTGACGGATTCACATTAACATTGATTTATAAATAGAAATTAATAGTTTGGATCCTTGTAATAGTTTGTTCTAAAAAAATCACTAATTCAAATGAGAAAGAATATGAAAATTTATAATATATGTGTAATACGTGGACGCACGTATACATCCATATATGTAAATATTCAGCTAACAACCTGAAGTTTGTTATAAGCTCATCTTATAGATTATGCATAGATATTATTTAGTGATTTAAAATTCAATCAACATAAATGTTGAATGACCTGAAGTCATGTATGTATTCAAATGATCTACACAATAAGTAAATTCCTCTAATTGTCTAGATCAATGAATGAGAACAAACTCCAATAAGAAATATCAATTGAATGCATTTTATCAATTGATAAAAGAATTATCCTCCTATTATTAATATGTATGGTGTATTTGCTAGTAGCAATATCATAATGGATCAAAATGAGAATCCAAAGATGATTATTATTCAATGTGACAATGTTTGTCAACATTGAGGGGGAGGATAAAGGGATACAAACTCATTTTGATCATCAATGTTAAATATTTGTTGAAATATACAATGATGCAAAATATTAAGTAACTTGAATAAATTATAAATAATATCCCTAGTAGACTTTCTCCAATATAGATTTGAATCCCTGAAGGATCAAAATGTGTAAACCACATCTGAAATGTGGTTCAAAAGTCAGTTCAAAATATTCTTGGAGTAAGTAATAAAGATGCCAAATAAAGGAGGTGAGTGTTCTTGAAGAAACACTTAAGAGTGCTCTGAAAGAGATCCATGACATGATTGTCAAACAACCCTAGAAGCGGCTTAGGTACCTAAAATATGATAAATAAAGAGATCTCAATAAATCATATTGTTTATAAATGGATTAAAGATCCTGGATTAGAGAAAAACATGATTGGCCATCATGAAATTCTCCTAAATAAGAAATGTGGACCTGTAGTCCACAAAATAAAATTAAAAACATGTATATAAAGTGGCAAAAGCACACTAAAATTATTAAAGCACATGTAGTATCAACAACATGTTAAGTGCCATAGGCATGTCGTTTTTAGAGATAATTGAATTGATTGAAGAAGTGAAAGTGTTTGAAACACTTAAAATACCCTGAAGGTATAAATATTGTTTAAATCATAATAAACAATGAAACTACACAAATTCTTGAAGAATATAAATAACTTTGATGGTTATAAAGAAGGTAAAGAACAAGGAGCGTAGATTACAACTTCTTATAAGTATTGTTGTAATGAAAATCTTGATATAATTCACGATGAGTAGATTACTTCCTATTTTTAAGTATTATTGTAATGAAACTCTTAATATCCATTGAAGTGGTAATTGCGATATGCAAATACTTATTAAAGCATACAAATTCCTGAAGAATATATATAACTTTTATAGTTATAAAGAATGTGAAAGACATGAAGTGTAGATTACAACCTTCTTCTAAGTATTGTTGTAATGAAAATCTTGATATACTTCAAGATGAGTAGATTACTTCCTGCTTTTTAGTAATGTTGTTGTGAAATTTTTAATACTCATGAAAGATGTATAGTTGCAATACGCAAAACAGATTTGAAGCACAAAAATGAAAGCACATGAAGTGTTTTTCATAAAAGTAGCATACAAAATGCATAAAATGCAAATTATATTTGCAAGAAACAATCTTTGGAAATTTGATTGTATCGAATGAAACTATTAATAAATTGTATTATTAATGAGATTCATATTTATGGATCCAGAAGTATCTATAACCAATTTGAGTTATCGAAAGACGAATATGAATTCAGAGGAAAATTTTTAAATCAGGGGGAGCATCGATAAGTATTTTATAATGCACTCTTTTTCCTTAACTAAGATTTTCCCCACTGGGTTTTTATTAGTAAGGTTTTAATGAGGCATTATCTTGATCCAGAAGTATCAACTCCCCAGTAACATTTGAAAATAAGTTATAATGTACTCTTTTTCCTTGTTTAAGATTTTTCCCACTGGGTTTTGCTTACTAAGGTTTTAACGAGGCATTATCTTGATCTAGAAGGATCAAACGTCTTTTCAAGAAATAACATCTCAAATATGTTATTTAAGTTAAATTGTATTTTTATCCTTGACTTAGGGTTTTTCTTAGTAAGGTTTTTAACGAGGCATTATCTTGATCTAGAAGAATCAAACGTCTTTTCAAGAAATAACATCTCAAATATGTTAAGTTAAATTGTATTTTTATCCTTGACTAAGATTTTTCCCATAGGGTTTTTCTTAGTAAGGTTTTAACGAGGCATTAGTTTGATCCAGAAATATCAAGCTTCATTTGAAGAAATAAGAAAAAAAATATGTCATTGTACTCTTTTTCCTTCACTAAGATTTTTCCCATTGGGTTTTTATTAGTAAGGTTTTAATGAGGCATTATTTTGATCCCGAAGTATCAAACTCTTTAAAAGGAATATCATTGTATGATATCTATGATTTCAAGTTGCACTCTTTTCCTCGTTCAAGGTTTTTCCCACTGGGTTTTCCTAACGGAGGTTTTTAATGAGGCAACATACAATATCTATATTGACTGAATGGATAAATGCAAGCAAGATAATAATGAGGGGGAGCAATCACATACACGTTTCAAAAGGGACAATTTCAAGTTATCAGAGCATTCAAGATTTTAAAGACGCATATTCAAGGGGGAGTGTTATAATATATGTAAATAATGAAGTGAATATGCTTTTATATTGTTTTGTTTTGTCCCACATCGTATGATAAGTTCAATCCTTTGCTCTGAAGCCTTTATAT
The DNA here is from genome assembly GCA_030737815.1 of Allium fistulosum. Lineage (NCBI taxonomy): Eukaryota > Viridiplantae > Streptophyta > Magnoliopsida > Asparagales > Amaryllidaceae > Allium > Allium fistulosum. The sequence continues at coordinate 979,087,280 of CM060902.1, forward strand.
AAAGGAGGCTATGTAATGTAAATATATTACCAATCTCTGACGAATGAATAATATTTCTTCTGCCTCTTTCTCTAATTGCTTCTGCCTTATTTCTTTATAACATATTCTTATTTGTTTACAACAAAAGCAATATATTGGATGTGTTTGCAAGCATACACTGGAAAGTTCAAATTCAAACATTTCTTTAGTATAAATTAATATCTACAATGGTCATGCAATGAAAGTTGTTAAAGAAATCTAATAAATAAATATTAAATATTAGTTAATAAATATTAAACATTAGTTTTAATTGTTAGTTATTAATTATTAATTATTTAATATTAATTATTAATTATTAGCCTTGATTATTAATTATTAATTATTTAATAGTAATTATTAATTACTGATTATAAATTATTACTTATTACTTCTTAATTATAATTGAATATTAATTATCAAATGTTAATTATTATGTATATTTTATTAAATATTAAATATTAATATTATCTATTATTGCTAACTATTATACATTTAATATTAATTATTAAAAGTTAATAATTAATTTTTAATTATAACTTCTTTTTTGTTAATTATTATTATTAATTATTAATTATTAAAAATTGATTCTTATATATTAATTATTAATTATTCAGTATTATTTATTCAATTATTAATTATTAAAATTAATTCTTTTTATTAATTATTATTTATTTAATAATTATTATTTCTTATTTAATAATTACTATATTAATTATTAATTATTATATTAATTATTATATTAATTATTATATTAATTATTAATTATTGAATAGTAATTTTTTCATATTTCAAATTAGTTATTATTATTTAATAGTAATTATTATTTATTATTAATTTTTTATTAATTATTTAATTATTAGGTATTATTATTTAATTATAATTATTCACTAGCTATTTCAACGGGCAAACAGAAAAGGTTGGAATTGGCATCTATTACAACTGTTAGAAAATAGGAGTTGTTAATAATAGGCATCTATTACAACCGCCAAAAAAGAAATGTTGTAATACAACTAAATGGCCTACCATGTTGGTTGCAGAACATACTCAAAGATAAATTTTGCTTTTTGCAACCGTATCTCTCTAACTAAATGGCCTACCATATTCAACCGCCTTCCCTCCCCATTGCTATCTGACCATTCCCCTCAGATCCTCCTTATGAATGACTCTACCATAAAAAAAATCAAATTTTAAATTTTTTAACACTTGGGTTCTTGAACCAGATTTCCTCAACTTAATTGAAAATGTGTGGTCCAAACCTAACTATGGAAACCCTATGTTTGTGTTGCAGAAAAAGCTCATTCAAACAAAGGAGATGCTCAAGAAATGGTCGAGACTAAAGTTTGGAGCAGGCACAAGAAAATCTGATTTGTTGAAGGCTCAGCTTGATAATATTCAAAAGAACATGCTAAGAAATATGGATGATAACTCCTTATCTACCTTGGAAACTGAAGTAACCAAGCAATACTATGAAGCCCTAGTTACAGAGAATGAAATGATTAAACAGAAAACAAGACTAAAATGGAAAGAGGATGGAGATAAAAAATACAGCATACTTCCATGCTGCTTTTAAAGCCGAACAAACCCAACAAAACATGCATAGTATACATGATGAGAATGGTTCTCTCCATTAAGACCCCGACAGTGTTGCAAATGCATTCCTTAATTACTTCACTAACCTGTTTGGCAATGTAGAAAATTATATTCTAGACATTGAGGATGTTAATCCTTTACCCCTTCCAAGTCTGTGCTAGGATGATGTAATGTTTCTAAGCAATGAGGTTACTAACATTGAGATTAAGCAAGCAATGTTCTCTCTAAATAAGAATTCTAGTGGAGGGCCTCATGAATTTAACGCATGTTTCTTCACTTCATGCTGGTCTATTATGAAAGATGATGTTCTCAAAGCAATTAAAAACTTCTTTAAAAAAGGTAACATACTTGACTCATTCAATAATACCTTCATTGCTCTTATTCCAAAATCTAGTGCTGCTGACAATGTTCAAGCTTTTCGACCCATCTCCTGCTACATCACTATCTACAAACATATAACCAAGGACATAGCAACCCGAATGAAAACTGTCCTACCTAACATCATCTCCCACAATCAATCTACATTCCTTCCAAGCAGGAATATACTCCACAACGTACTGGTTTCTCATGAACTTCTGCATGGATATCATAATGCAGCTACCGCTCCTAAAGGCCTTCTAAAAATTGATTTAAGGAAAGCCTTTGATTCTCTTCATTGGGATGCAATAGTTCGTATAATGGGTTACATGAATTTCCCCAAACACTTCATCTCCTGGATATATGCTTGCATATCAACCGTGACATTCTCTATTAAAATCAATGGCACTAATGTTGGACTTTTTAAAAGCAAATGTGGCATTATACAAGGAGACCTCATGTCTGCCTATATATTTATTACTATCATGGAACTTCTCATAAGAATTCTAGATGACCTAGTCAGGAAAAAACACTATGTGCTTCACCCTCGCTGCAAGGATCCTCAAATAACATCCCTTATGTTTGCAGATGATCTTGTCATCTTTTGTAAACCAACAATAGAAACCATCTATGCCGTTCTTGGCGGTCTTAATCTATTTTACAATATTACAGGGCTTAAAAGTGAATTTAGAAAAATAAGATATCATGCTAGCTAGTCTACAACATGAATAAATGGAAGTTATCTACAACTCCATTGTACTTAGGCCAAGAGAAGGAACTGTCTCTTACCTAGGAGTCCCGCTTGCTACTTCTCGTATAACTATTAACCAATGCTTGCCTTTATATGAAAAAATCACCGCTAGGCTTGAATGTTGGTCGAACAGAATGACGAGTCAGGCTGGGAGAATTAATCTAATAAAGTCTGTTATCTTTTCCATGACAGTTTACTGGGCTAGATCCTTCATTTAACCACAAAAGTTTATCAAGATGACTAAAAGCGCGGTGATGAAATTCTTTTGGAAGGGATGTACTCTAGGTCACTACATGTCTCCGATCCCGTTTAAGCACATTTAAAAACCTATGCAGAAAGGAGGCCTTGCCATTCATAACCTATCTACGTGGAACAAAGCAGCCGTAGCCAAAAATTTGGATGACTTCTTGAATGCTAAGAATAGCTTATGGGTTAAATGGTCTCTTCGTTACGTGACTAAAGGAAGGACTTTTTGGAAGATGCCTCCCCCTCAAAATATCAATTGGACATGGCGAAGTCTATTCAAGTTAAGAGATGAAGTTCTTCCTATGATCAAATATGTTATTGCTCTGAATACAGAAGTTAGCTTTTGGGAAGATCCATGGTGTTCGTTAGGCTGTATTCTAAGTAAGAAAGTGACTCATCAAGAGATTATGAAATCTGGTATAGGAGAAAATGCTCTTGTCGGTTCCTATATCCAAAATGGTAAACTTATCCTACCAAACAACTCTAATCAGAATATTACTTCCTTGTGGAATGCCTTGCAGGCTATGGTTTTAAATGTTTATGTCAGTCAAAACATAACCTAGGGCAATGTGCTTTCTTCTTATAGTTCAAAAGTCGTCTACAATTTCCTTATGGGCACGCACAATCTTTCGAGAAGCAAATGGTATTATATAGTTTGGAGAAAAGAAAGCTCTGTCAAATAAAATCTCCTTCTTTGGAAAGTTATAAATAATGCATTGTTCACGAAAGTTAAACTTGTGAGTAGGGGTCTGAATATGAGTGTTAAATGCAATTTCTGTAATGATCTTCCGAAACCACCAAACACTTATACTTCGACTACTCTATCACTAAATGGCACTGGAAGAAAGTTCAAGATGCAGCGGGAATCAAACTTGACGGCCTGACCAGATTTGAAGAATGGAAGAAACTCCTTCGACTTTCGGCAAAGAGAGATGATCATTCTAAAAAATTTGCAGTTATATTCAAAAAAGTAGTGAGGTTGATATGGATTGAGTGTAACACTAGGATTTTCAACGCTATAAAAATCAAAAATCATGCTCAGATGTTGCACCATCTAATATTCGAAGCTAGGAGGGGCCTATGTGATGTTGATCTTCCCTTTGATCCAGGGGATGTAGAGGATTAGGTTTACTTGCTTCCTAGTTAATTGTGTTTACCCTTTATTTTCTCCTTTTAATTTTGTTCCTTCCTTGGTATGATCTGCCTTTCTCTCTTTCTTCTGTGTTGTGTTTTGTTGTTGTTTCTGTTTTATCTTCCCAAGGTGGATCAATAAAATGGTAGGGGTCCATTCAACCCCGTCGGTCATGCCAAAAAAAATAAAAAATGTTGTAATAGATATCTATTACAACTAACAAAAAGAAATATTGTTAAAAATAAGCATCTATTACAACTGGGGAAAAAGAAATGTTGTAATAGGCATCTATTACAACTAGCAAAATAAAAGAGTTATTGAAAATAAGTTTATTACAACTTCCAGAATAAAAATGTTGTAAAAGATGTTTATTATAACTGGCATTTTGTGACCGTTGTAAAATAACAGTTGTAATATGGTCTTTTTGTTGTAGTGCATGAACTGTTGCTGCAGAAGTTACAGATTTTAGCATTGTTTTGAACATTGAAACTCAGTACTTAACATGTCAACCAAAGAAAGTTCAGATGGGTTTTAATTGTTACTTAACATTTGAAGACCAAAGCATGTCAAACTCTCTAGCAAATTAGGTAGTTTTATTTTCCACTAAATTATGATGAAGTTATGACTCCATATACCAATACCATGACCAGGTAATATAGAATCGCAGAAATCAAACAAAAGCAAACGTTTGAATTCATACACATGGAGAAAATGGCCACATGATATCCTATTCAATATACCCAAACACTTTAAAATAAGTGTGTTGCTTCAAATGTATTCTACATCAGCCATAATGGTAAGAGCAAAATTTATGTGGATCTACATCAGCCTAAAGTAAATGTGCAATTTGAGTAGTCCATCAAGGATTTAGTAACTAATGTAAAATGAGATATTTGTGCATGCATGTAAGTTTCATGGGACAATCTGATGCCAAATGCATATTAAACCAACCAACTAGATTGGCCAGCCTTGCCACAAAAAAATTGTAGAAAGATTGATGTTAGGCTACATCCTTTAAAATCACCCATAAGATATTATAGGAAAGAAAAACATAACTATATCCCAATAATAAATATATGTACATGGAATTCACAGTGCCCATTTATTTGTCCTGATAATAAAAATATCAATATGTACATGGAATTCACTGTGCTATAAGCCTAAAAACATAGTTTGGAGGTGTAAAGAAATATAATTAGATATATACAGGACGTCCAACCCATATGTAAAGTATGAAAGCAAGACATCATGTGGTATAGCCCAACAAGACAAAAATAAAAAGTTTATCACAAAATCTTGAAAAATATCAAAATTCTAAACGCAGACATGCTATGGTTGTAAATCGCCACATTTTATGACATGATAAATATAAGTTATTTTAGAAGTACAAATGAAACGACCACACCAACAGTCTGAGTACCAACTATATCCCAACAATAAATATATGTATTATTTAAAAATTGCTTCTAAAAAAAGGTTTCCGTCGTATGTTTATGGTTAGCATTTTGATCCAACTAAAATAACTAAGGTCAAATACAGAAATGTCAATTCAAAATTTATATATTTTTATATATTAAACTAACTTATGGTAAAGTTGTTTTAGTTAAGATATTTATCATGCCAAAACCTTTAAATTTCAACTCATGCTTTAATTTACTTAAGCATGATACATAACCCTTAATTTATTATCAAATATGCATACAAACAAACATATTTGTTAATTAGTAAATTAAATTTCAGTTTCATCTTTATAATATTCTAGTTTTAACAGTTTATAAGTGAACCATCCATCAACAAGACCATTTGAAAGTACCTCTTTCGAAACCATTGGTTAAATCTTAAATATAACTTTTGGGTCAAAGTGAACATAAGCGAAAGTAACCCCTTTCGAAACCATTAACCTTCAAGTAAAAGAGTTTGGGGAAAACAGATGGCTTCAGAACCATCCTTTCAAAATCTTTAATTTTTTAAGTTAAACGATTGGAAGGATAGTTGTGAAACCCCTTTCGAAGCCATTGCTTTTGAACCATTAGTTTAAATGCTTACTAGAGCCCTTTCAAAAGCATTGGGAAGCGGCTTTTTTATATTTATAAAACATAAGCTTACCTTTCAACCTCATTGAAAACTTCAACCTATTCGAAAAGTATGAAGAGGGCATCATGGTTTCAACTAGGTTCAAACTACCATTTCGAAAGCTCCATTTTAAACATAAAACATGGCAACTCATTTGAAAGATATTCTTTCAAAACAAGAAGGCGACAATCTCTTCGAAAGCTATATTTAACCCCTTTTGAAAGCATCTCTTTGAAATCAAGGCAAGCGGCGTCTCTTTTGAAAGCAAAACAAAGACCTTCGAAAGCTATTTAAAATGGCATCGACCCTTTCGAAAGCATGGTTTCGACTCTATACCTTCCACTTTTCTCCAATCCAGTATGTACCAAAGCATTAATACCATGTGTATTGGTTTTGACTTGGTTGGGGGCGGAAGTATAGGGTCGAAAGTTGGCAAACGAAAGTGGCGAAACATTAAATTTGTACAAAACTGTTTTGTTACCTTTTTAAGTAAACACTTTTCATCTAACTTGCCTATTTGTAAAAATATAATTGGTTGCCATAACTTTACCAAAAATCTTTTCTAAAAGACTGTTAAATTCATCCAGAATTAATTAAAAATAATTAGCAAACAAGTCCTTCCCTTTAGCAAAACAATTAAGACATTCAAGTCCTCTAACTAAGTTAATTTAATTTCCATAGTAAATTACTTAGGAAAAATCCCCAAAAATCATCAAAATTCACTTTTAATATGTTATCTAACATATATAAATTTCAGACCCAAAATTCTTCATATAATAGCCGAAATAAATATTTAAACCCAACTATTTATTTCTTCCTTCAATAATTCATAATAAATTATCCATACCTTGGATAATTACGAAAATTTAAACCCATCTCCAAAATAATGTTTTACATAAAATTCAAATCATCATGGCATTCGAAACACAATATATATGATTTTAGCCTTAAAATCGAATAAAACATTTATCAAACATACTTGTTGGAATCAAACATATCGTGTAATCCAAGCATATCATCATTAAAATCAACATAAAGGTTTTAAACTTAAAACCCTAAATCAAATGCTTTTTAGAAACGAAATGAGATGGTTTTGATTATTATTCACCTTGCTTTGGATAAGGAACTTGAGATTTGATCTTGCTAATTCTCCTTGCTTGATTCCTTAGCTTTTAATTAATTTTTCTCCTCTTTTTCCCCTAGGTTATGGCCGGCTTGAGCTCTTTGGTTTATGTTTTATAATTATGAACTTGTGAAATGAAAATGGGAATAAGGGTTTAGGGGTTTAGGGTTATGGTGGATGGTTATTTCCTATAATTCCCTTGCCTTATTCTCTTATTAGTAAACCTATGAAACCATTTCCATAAACTCATTCTTATAATTTTATTTGATTAAGCATGACCACTATTTAGTTTTCAAATCTCAATCCCCTTACCACTCTAATCTTTACATTATTCTATTTAATTTATCTAATTAAATCATTTGGATAATGTTATTTAAAATTAGGGTTGTCACAATTAACACCAGCCAACCAGCTGCCGCTTCAGCCTACATCATATTCATGAAAAACTGATACATAGTCCCTATATCCCCTGGTGGGGTTCCAGTGTTCACATTAGCATTTGCTTGTCGATTCAGGTTCCTTTCAATATTGAGTCCAGCATTTCCATTAGTTGTGGTACTTCCTCCACCTAGGTTCACTCTTCCATTTCCTGCTTCCATATCTTACTTCCTTTAGTTCTGCATGCAAATCTTTGAAAGATACAGAAGAATAGTTTAAGAGAGAGGAAATAATAATGATATGGTATATGCTTATATATAGCAAATATAAATACGTTACTATAGTGTTATCTTATATCCCAATCTTACTCTCTGATTTATTTGGATAATGTTTTCAAAAACTTTTCAATCTTTTAAATTTTACATAAACTTATGCACTGATACCAAGTTGCTACAGCTCCTGTTTTGAGGCTCGAAAATAAGTGGTATTGATGCTGCAGTCATCAATAGTACTATTCACTTGTGACAAAATGCGGTTATGTTAATCATATCAATAACATCAGAAGCACTTGAATATGAAAAAATTTCAAACATTTTTCATTACTCAAACTTTCATTGCATTTTAGAAATAATATTTTCACATTTATTAATTAATCCCATCCGTAGCCCACGTTCAATGAAAACATAATAATTACAAAATACTCAAAGAGCGACATATACAGATGCCCCATCGGTTGATCAGAGTATAATACTTAATGGTTATAAATTCTGCCATTACATCCATTTAAACATGGCATAAGCTTTAAAGAACACAACGAAAATAAAAACTCCTAATATTAGCTGGCTTACCTCCTGCACGTCTCTAGAAGCTTATTCATCTAACTTGAAAATCCCTACTCTTTACCTACTCAAATGAGTACTTGAGAGATTAGAGGGAAGAACACAATTGTGAGTCAGACAAAAAGTCTAGTGTGAATAATAATATTCCATCTTGAACTAAAGTACACATCTAGAGAGACCACACTGCTGAGTGAATAAAATTTTCCCCTCACTAGTATCTTATCCAAATATGCCAATAATAAATCATGCACCTGGAATAACAATTGTGATGCCCCATCCCGAGACCCACACTAACAGAGAATGCTACGAAGTAATATTGTCGGCTAGTGCAGAGAATAGGGCCGGTTAGGAGCGACCTTCCATGAATTTTACTTTAAGCAAGCATTGACATGTCAATTAATATTCTATACATTTCTTGAATCAAGTGGAATCGATATATACAATTTAGGCTTAAAACAAAACCATGGTGGCTATAATAAAAATTCAAAACAACATATAATAATATACAAATCACAGAATATCATATCAGTGACAATGGAATATAATATATACAAGTCTGAACCGACACACAATAAATACATGATGTAGACTACGCATATACAAAGTGCTACATCACAAAATGAATAAGTACACGAAAGGAGTCGAGCTCGACATAAGATACAACATAATGTCAAACATATATACATAGGATGACAAAAAAGGAAATCTACTAGCTAACACGTAAGATATCCACTCTAAAGCCTGAATGAAGAACCTTAAACATCTCGGTTTAACTCGAGTATTATAAAAATAATAAATGGTTCGGTCTAGAATAAGATGAACGAGTTAGCAAAAATGAATGATAGATAAAGTGAACTAGATTCCAAATATAGTCATATATCGACAAATATCCAACAAGCATATATAACTTCAAATCACCAAACATAAAACTCATTATAGCATCTTAAAAGCAAAAATCTCCGAAATGATTTGGTGATAATCCAATAATGTTAAATCTAGAAATCTCACAAATAGAAATTCAGAAATCTCATAAATAAGGGGGCGCCAAACTCCAAGATTGGTGAAATAAGTTCACCTACATGCATGTAACTCCAAGATAGACGTATAAGTCTATAAACATCAACATAGATATGAGACCTATAGGCATCGAAATAGGTATAAAACCTATGAACTCCAAGATATGTACGAAACCTATAAACAGCGAATAGGAAAAAGTCCTATAAACATCAAAATAGGTACAAAACCTATAAACATCAAATAGGAACAAGTCCTATAAACATCAAAGGTGAGTCATAAACTCGTTGAAAAGTATTAAATACTTTTATATAACACTCAAATAGATAATGACCATGTGTCCCATACCACACAGGTTTACCCAAACGTTTACTTTACTATAGTAAACTCCACTTGTGTGTAACACTGTTCGGTCGAACAATTCCAAGAGTTAATCGGTAGAACAAATGTGAGCGTTCCATACCACTTGTTTTATTAAACCGTTTAAATCAGTTTCTCATTCGATCAATAACGTGCAATTTTATGAAAATATTTCTCAATATCACTTTTAAAATATTTTTTATAATGGAAATACACACACACACACATATATATATAAGTAAGCTTTTCAAACTATCATTCCTAAACATTTTCTAAAACCATTGCATATGAAAATAGACAGTATATTTATATTACTAAAATTCTTTGTATAAGTATGTGTGTGTATTAGATTGGTACATAAATAGTCTTGTATAAAACTATTGGATTTAGAAATCAATCATTTGTAAATCCGAGTTGAAAACATGCATCAAAGTGTGTAATTCATCCAAGATCCATAGAACAATCTCTCTGGTATAAAACATCAAAATGAATTCAATAATTCATAAGTCACGGATTTGGAAAATATCAATGAAATTGATATGAAAGGCAGTATTAAAATTAAATCAAATACCGGAAATCAACTAGGCAAACAAGTGACAAATGGTTCGATCGGGAAGTACTGGAACATAACCTAGATGTTAGGTTTAGGCTACAACCGGTGCACCGGTTAGCTCGCTTGGGTTGTCGTCCAGGCTATTCCTGTGACCTTCCATCGATCCATTTTTGCTCATTCTTCCTGTGTTGCTTCTCTAATGATCTGAGTTACTGAATAGGTAGTCATGCATGCAAAATAGACATGTATAATTGGATGAAATTCATGATTTCATATACTGATTTTCAGTAAATAGCAAATTCAATTCAATTAGACAATGAATCCATCAACATATTGAGATCATATACATTTAAATTCAACCATAATCATATAACAACAGCAACCATTTATCTAAGGATAGAAATCGTGAGATAAACTCACCTAAACAAACCAGAATGGAAGCTTAGAGCTTAGAATCTCCTATGCCTTTCTAGTTCAACCTCAACCTAGGCAATGAACAAAGATTGGATAGGAATTGATCAAAATCAAAAATCAAAACTGAGGTAAATCATTAAATTGATGAACAAATAGATAGAGGAGATTACCTTTTATCAAAACACACTAAAATAGATTGAAAGCCCTTTGATTTCACTCTTTGATTTGCAAATTTTGGGATTTAGGGTTTTAGTACTTAGAGAAATTTTTGAGTTTCTGGTTTGGTGATAAAAATGAGAAGTGAGAAACGATATACGTACATATTCTCTTCTATTTCTTTTGTTTTGGGCTAAGTGGGTAAAGAATGTGGATCCATTAGCCAAGTGTCACTAATTCTTTCAAAACCAAAGTGTTGCTAATTTGTTGTGTTTCATTTTAACACTTTATAAATACTAATTTAATTAAAACAATGCTCTAATTTAACTAACATCTATTTAAAAATTTCCAAAATATAAATAACATGTCAAAATCTCACTTTTCATCAATATTGAAATATTTTATCAAAATTAACTACAACTTATAAAATAAAAATTCATTCTCCATATTTTCAATAATTTGAACTATTGATATAGAAACCATATTTCAACCAACGAAATTGTTTTCATAAAATTTATTTATTCATTTTCTCCAAAATTATCCTTGTATAATTAAATATGGAGTTTAGTAGTATAAAAAGAGAATTCATTAAATTCCTAATTATTAAACTCCTAATCAATTTTAATTTGGAAATACAAAAATTTACCAATTCCCCAAATTCATTCAGTTAATTAATTAAATTATATTTTAAATTTAGATTCTAGGTAATCTCAATCGGGGTTGTTGCAGACCCCTCCCCTTATGAAAATTGCATCCCCGCAATTTCTTAAGGAAAAGTCAATAACAATTCAACGATGCATCAAAAGAGGATAAAATCATAAGCACAAAATAATTCAAACAAGAGTCTCACCACTAATGAGCACGAGAAAGGATTTTTGGATGTGTTCGCTCAAGGAACTCTCTAGTCTCCCACAAACAGTCCTTTGGATTGCTAGACCATTGAACTTTAACGAGCGAAACGTTTTTACTTCGAAGGCGTTTGTAACAACCCGCATATCTATCGATTTTATATTTAAATATTTTATCGTTAGTCGGATGTTAGTCCGAAAAGCTACTTTTTGCATACGGTCAAATTAGGACTCGAGACCACCCCCATTGAGTTCAAAATGACGTTTGCGATCTTTTTAAGTGTAAACTTCGATATGTTTGGAAATAGTGAACTTTTCGGCACTTTTTCCCGCCTTTGACTTTGGTTTGGACTGCACCCCTTTAGTTCAGCCCAACCCTCTTTCTCATTTGTTCAAACACTTCAAGCTTTGTCAAAAATGGTGGTGGGAAAGAGAAATTAAAACTCCCAACTCAAATTCTATTGCAAATCCGAGATTTTACATCAAATTCAAGTAGAAGATTGTGGATTCAAGCTTTGGATTGCTTCTCCTTGCTTTCAATCTTCATCTTCATCAATTTCGTGGAAAAGGTGAGATTTTTAATCTCACATCTCGCCTATAACTGTCATTGGGTTGTTGGAAATGACTTCCTATCACTTTAGCATTAATGTTTGCAACTGGTTTGGATTGAATTGGTGAGAAACTCAAGTTTCAGTGCTGTTTGCAAATTCTGGCCCTAGGTCGTTCTACCCTCCTTAGGTCGTCCAGGCTGCTAGCTCGCATGTTGAAAAGTCTCCACTTTCTTAGGTCGTTGCCGACCTAAAATTCCAAGGCAAACCACTAAGTCGCTCGAATTTTGTTAAGTCTTAGGTCGTTGCCGACCTATAATCTCCAGGCAAAACGTTAGGTCGTTGCCGACCTATAATCCCCCAGGCAAACTTTAGGTCGCTCGCACTGGCTTATCTCGTAGGTCGTCTCCGACCTAAGCTTCTTTTCCATAAGTCGTTCGCGAGTCATGTGTTAGGTCGTCTCCGACATAACGCCCTCGTCACCTTAGGTCGTAGCTCGTAAGTCGCTCGACTCTGCTAAGTCTTTAAGTCGCTCGAGTTAGGTCAGCCAGTATATCTCGTAGGTCGTCCCCGACTTATCCTCCAGTTAAGTCGTTCGACCCTCTAGGTCGTTCGAGTTAGGTCGTTGGACCATTTACCTTAGGTCGCTTGACCTTAAGTCGTAGGTCGTCTCCGACCTATGCCCCACTAAGTCGCATCCCACTTAGGTCGCAGGACTCTATAAGTCGTAGGTCGTCGCCGACCTTACACTTGGTCTTTTTAGTTCGCGATTTCCTTAGGTCGTATGACCTATTTTTCCTTAGGTCGCTGGACCGCTTGCCTTCACTAGGTCGAACCCCGTATTACTCTGCGTAGGCAATCCCATCTGAAAAACATTTATCAGAATTTCTACTTTGATGGTTTTGGGATTGACTTCTTTGGACTTTACTCACGTCTTCGAACGTGAATTGATTTGTTTCTACAATCGTTTTATGACTTGTCACTTTAAAGATATATGAAGGTTTCAATACTAATAGTAAATATCAAAACTCTTTCATCAAAGCGATTTCAACACTATTTTAAATATCAAAAGTTCGTTTTCTCAAACCGATTTTCAATCTACTAGTATATACAAGCCTTTACTTCACTCGAATGAGAAATCGACTTAAACGACTTAGTAAAACGAGTGGTATGAAACGCTTGCGTTCACTTCGTCGGTTAGCTCTTGGACTTGTTCGATTGAACCCTTTTTGTGACAATTTCCTAGTGAAGATCTACAGTTTGTTCGTAAATATTTAAGTTAAGCAAGTGGTTATGGGACATAAAGCTAAACTCATATATTTACTAGCTTAGTGTGATTGACACTTCTTTATGATCGATGATGATAATTTTATGGTTTAGACTAGCAATGTGCGATGTCTCTTCGTCCGTGTGTTCGGACTTGCCTTCGGGCCATCCGTGTGTTCGGAAAAATTAAATGGATAGCTTCCATGAGATAGCTTCTCGTCCGTGTGTTCGGACTTCCCCCTTTTAGTGATTTCTGGATTTCGTGTGTTGATTTCTGGGATTTGTTCTGGATTTCGTGTGTTGATTTCTGGATTTAGTGCTTCACCAACTTTTGTGGTTTTCACTGATATGATATCAGTTTTTGTGTATTGGTGAATTTGTGTGTCATTACCTTTTTATGTGTTTGGATCTTTGAGAAGATTCTTGTGACATTGATTAATCCCTTGTTGATTAACATTTACATACTTATAGTAGTATGCCATCATGGTTATTATATGTTTATGACATACCCCTTATCCTGTATCATGTCATCTGATGTTTATAGTTAGACTGATCCGTTTATTATTTTCTTATAAATAATACTCGGGTCAGACCGAGATGTTACAGGTGCTTCTGCTTGACTTCTCTTCTGGATTACTCTGACTTTTGGCTAACTACATAGATTAGTAGTTTTTGGTTGTACACCTTTGAGATATAGACTCTATGTTATGTACTTATTCTTTTGTATAGCACGTGATGCTATTCTTTTGTATTATAGTGGATCTTTCTGACCACTACTCTGATGTACACTTTCATGTGTTATATATTTATTCATATCTTCTTCCGCCTTTGTGATATGGATGTCTGTGACTGATTTATGTTATGATTATTTCTATGTTTGTTTCCGAAGATTATATATAGCCACCGTGTGATAGCTTTGTGTTTGTATCGGTATGTCGGATTTCCTCCTTAAAAGATATGCATTCTATTCTATCTGACGTATCGGTGCTCGCACAAAGAAGTTACATGGATGGTCGCTCCTCCACAGCCTTATTCTCCGTGCTAATTGACAGCACTACATCGTAGTGTTCTTGGTTAGCGTGGGTATAGAGGTGGGGCGTTACAGCGTTTAACCTCCGATGCAACAACGTGAATAGGTCTTTACTCATAAGTAAGGTCGGGTGAAATCTCAAGCTCCTCAAGAATAGGATCCAAATCACGAAGACACTTCCGAAGTTGAGAAACATGGAATGCATTATGAATACCGAAGAATTAGGTAGGAAGAGATACCTGATAAGCAACAGGGACGACACGCTCAGTGATAGTGTATGGTCCAATATATCTCAGAGCCAACTTTCCGGAATGACTGAACCGCATCATAGCCTTTAATGGAGATATATGAATAAAGACTCGATCTCCTACATTCCAAGGCCTTTCTCCTATTTTCCGCATAGGATTTCTGCCTGCTCCATGCCTCTTTCATTCTCTATCGAATGAGATCGATCTTCTTAGAAGCTTCACGAATAGGGTCGGGGCCTAAAATAACCTTCACCCTGGACTCAAGCCAACAAGAAGGTGATTGAAACGGCTTTCTGTAAAGGACCTCGAAAGGAGCCATGCCGATACTAGATAGAAAATTGTTGTTGTAAGAAAAATGAACAAGGTAGATATGTTCTTCCTAACTCCCACTGAAGTCGAGAATACAAGAACAAAGTAAGTCTTCTATTATCTTATTCACTCTCTCTGTCTGTCGATCAGTCTGGGAATGATAGGCAGTGCTGAAATTAAGCTTTGAACCCAAAGCTCTTTGGAGAGTCTTCTAGAATCCGCTTGTAAATAAGGGATCCTAGTCACAAACAATGGCACTAGGGATGCCATGAAGTCTTACGACCTCCTTAACATAGATCTTAGCAAGATGAGAAGCAGTTTGATTGGACTTTACAAGAATAAAGTGGGGTGATTTGGTCAAACGATCAACAATCACCGACAAGCTATCATGGCTAGCCCTCGAATGAGGAAGACCGTCGATGAAATCATAGAAACCTAAAAAGGAAAAAGGAAGAATATGATTACGATCATTACAAGATCGATACAAAAGAGGATTCAATTATGAATTTATGAAAGTAAGCGCATAATACCTGGTCCCATTTCCACATCAGGACCTCCAATGGTTGCAAAAGACCATTGGGACGCTGATGCTGGGCTTTAACAAGCTGACAAGCTAAGTAACGCTTCACAAACTCCGCCATGTCCTGCTTTATACCTTCCTAATAATAAAGACACTTTATATCGGTATACATCTTACTACTACCAGGATGAATAGTATACTTGAAGCGACGACACTCCTCAAGAATATCTCTCCTAAGATCACCAACATCGGGAACTACATGCCGACCACTTCTATGAATACAACCACGAGAATCTAAAACAAAATCATTCAACTCATCACTTCGGGAAACACAACTACACTACTAAAAAAAAGTTGAGATAGACTAGGACAGGCTTCTGGACTTCCATGATCTGATCCAAAAGACAAGGATGAGCCTACAAGCTAAACAATAAGAGTAGGAACTAGAATATGGGATACGATCTCTAATCTAACAAGAAGATAAAATTTTAAGATCCCTCCACTCGGCTAACATCGAAGAAACAACAGCCTGCTGCTTACGACTAAGAGCATCTGTGTGACGACCGCCCATGACCCCTGCACGTAATCTAGAGATAGTGCGCTGTAAAGTGTGCCAGGCGACCATGGACGATTGTCAGGGTAGATCAAAATAACAAAATCTATCGTATTACTCACAGCGCATGGACAAAATACAATAGAACATATGTATAGTGAAGCTTTACAGAACAAAATGACATCATATAAAACTCCATAATAGTTGAATACAAGCATCCAAATAGCCAATACATCAAGCCTCACTACATAACACTCAGAGAATACAAAATAGTGGAACATCCAGTACATATAATGAGAAGATAATATGCAACCCTCCAGCTCGTCTTCGATATCAGCATCGTGAGAAGAGAACAGCACCTGTCACCTGCTACCTAGTCTGCCCGTCCCAAAAATGGACGAACAGCCCAAGGCAATAAGAATTAAAACATAAAGCCTTGAGTCAGACAACAGTCTTAGTGAGTAGTAAATTAACTAACAACATACCAAAAGAGCACAAAGGAAAAAGGAATAGGAATACAACCCTCCCACTCCAACCTCTTTCTACAGTGATAGCCCCCAAACACACACTAAATAGAAGCAGACATAGCAGAGCATACAATTTAAAGTAGAGTAATAATCATTCGAGTCAAGGGCGATGTTTTCCAAGTACCAAGGCCTAAATCAGATAAGCACCCAGAAAATACCGCTCTTGAGTCCGAATGACGATACAACCAAACATCCATGACTCTGGCTATCATTGTTATCATTGCTTCGATATCACCGTTAATTGAATGACCGGCACATTCTTTCAGCCGTCCGTCAAGGGCTAATGGAAACCCCGGTTCTAGACATAACTCCCGCACGTCGTCGCAGCCCGTGCCTAGGACTATCGAATCTGCCCAGAGTACTCGACCATCAACAGTTGGCCGTTGGGACTATCGAATCTGCCCAAACGTACTCTTGCTTAGAGCATGCTAGAACCTTCAACAACGATGCTATCCAAGCCTCCTAGTCATCCTCCTCGACGACTATTCTCATATCCATTCATTATCCTCAACTCGAATCATATCACCGAGTTATCAACATGCTTGGAATGATCCCGTCCGGATTAGACCAAGTCTTCATCACATGATTGCCTCGCTTCATCACATCCTCGCAAAGCCTCATCTTAACATCACATCATCAAATCTATGCATAAGAGCTTCATCATCCCGCTACATATGCCACGAGCAGCTTTCCCAATTCAAGAGCCTTTCCCTTAGCTTTTGAATCGTCTTCGGTCTAAATCAAACCATCAATCATCTAATTCATAACAATCAATCAAATCAAACATTAATCCAAACAATCAAGCATTCAAACAAGATCTAAATAGACAATTATCACAATAATGGCATTTTCGTAATTAAAGAGTTGAAAGTCCAATAAGCATGAAAACATGAATTATATCTCTACAAACTTGATGAATGAACTTGCATAGGTTAACATATGATAAAATGGATGTAACATCATCATGAACAATGGATCTATATGGATCTACACTTAGGATGAAGAAAATGCATGGAAATCACTATTTTAACACCAAATTGAGCCAACAATCCGATATACTCCTTTGGATCCGTGTGAGAGATAATCACCACTCACCAAATCACCAAAACAAACCCTAATCAACACGCTTCAGATCTGGACAGCGAGGGATCAAGCTTGATCTATCACGAATCCGCTTCAAACGAAGAAATCTCTCTTGAAAAGATGAAGATCTCCAATCTAAGCTCTTGAATCTTCAATCTTGATCTTCGATTTGGATGGATGGAATCACTAGATTAGAGTAGAGAAAAGAAGTGAAGAAGTGTAGAAGTCGAGCTCTCAAAATGGCAGCACTTCGTCGCTTCAAAATCCGGATCCCAAAAAGTGAGAACAACCCCCTCTATTTATAGCAGAAATTTACCCTAGGTCGCTCGGAGTTAGGTCGTCCACGACCTACGACCTAAAACCAACCGACCTAAAGACTTGCCCAAACCTTACGACTTAACACATGGCCAAACCCAGCGACTTATCGCACGCGCGACCTAACAACTTACGCGCTTAGCGACCTAACAGAGCTCTCCATCCTACGACCTAAAGAGGTTACGACCTAACACTTAACAAAACCCAGCGACCTAACAACTCACGCGACCTACCAACCCATGGACTTACCAGTGTTACGACCTAACACTTAGACCCATGCGACCTAACACTTAAACTATCCTAGCGACCTAACAACTTATGCGACCTAACTCCTTAGGTCGCCTAACGACCTAACTATGCTAACAAGCTATCCACTAGGTCGCAACATACTGGGTTGTTAACTCGCTAACCCTTAGGTCGCGTACTACTATAGATCGCTCCTTGCTTATCCCCTAGCTTCCTTAGGTCGCTGCCCCTATAAGTCGTCTACGACTTACCACTTAACTTCCCTAAGTCGTATACTCCTTAAGTCGCTAACCTATAGGTCATACCAAGATACTAGGTCGCAACACAGCTATCTCCAAACTTCTTAGGTCGTTGCCGACCTAACAATGCTAACTCGGAACCACTAGGTCGCCCATCCCTAGGTCGTTAACTACTGGGTTTAACTTGCTACTCCCATAGGTCGCTCCAAACTGTCCACGACCTAAACCACCTCGCGACTTATCACCTGAACGACTTAACACTTAGGTGCGACTCAAGACAGTGCGACCTACCACTTAATCTGGCTACGACCTAACTCTTAACTCGCCTATTCCCTTAGGTCGCAGACCTTCTCTAAGTCGCTCACGACTTATCTCCTAAGTCGCCAACAACATTTAACTAACCTCTAGGTCGCGTACGACCTAGGACTTAGGCAAATTTCAACCAAAATCTGAAACAACTAGAAAATGCTGAAAATCCCAGATTTTGACAAACTTTTCGATCCGTAAAATACGGGTCGTTACATTCTCTCCCCCTTAGGAATTTCGCCCCCGAAATTCCAAGCAATCATAGCAATCAAAGACTATTCTGTACGCCTACCATCCATAGCAATCAACAAACCATGCATCCAATTCTAGCTTAGCGTACAGAATTATAAAACTAGAACAAGTTACAATATCGCGAGATGAGACGACACCTTAGGGCCATACCTTGAAGAGTTCAGGATGAGCTGCTTTCATCCTCTCTTCCACCTCCCACGTACAGTCGTTATCATCATCACTCCATTGTATCTTGAGCAACTTAATTACCTTCCTCCTAAGCTGTTTCGTGTCGGTTTCCACAATACGAAGCGGCTTACGAGGTCTTCTATCGACTGGATCAACTTCGAAATCTTCATAGCTATCGACAGAAACCACTGTATTCGAGTCGTGCACATACTTCCGTAGATACGATACATGAAAAACATTGTGCACACTCGACATCTTCTTTGGTAACTCCAATCTGTAGGCGAGCTTTCCAATTCGCTCGATGATCGGGAATGGTCCAACAAATCTCGGAGTCAATTTTCCTTTCTTCCCGAATCGAATAACATTCTTCAGTGGAGAAATCTTCACAAAAACCATATCACCAACGTCGAATTCCAAATCCTTTCGACGCTTATCGGCATAACTCTTCTGACGGTCTTGGGCTGCCTTCATTCGTTGCCGAATGATTTCTATACAATCTGAAGTCTGCCGAATCATCTCTGGCCCAAGTAACGGCTTTTCTCCAGTTTCCAACCAACATGTCGGAGAGTTACACGGTCTTCCATACAATGCCTCAAACGGTGCCATACCAATGCTTGACTGGTAACTGTTGTTGTATGAAAACTCCACCAAATGAAGGTGATCTTCCCATGATCCTCCGAAGTCCAAAACACAAGCTCTGAGGAGATCTTCCAAAACTCGGTTGACTCTCTCGGTCTGACCATCTGTTTGAGGGTGATAAGCTGTACTCAAACACAACTCAGTCCCCAAAACTTCTTGGAAGCTCTTCCAAAATCCACTAGTGAACAATGGGTCTCGATCGCTCACTATACTCTTCGGAATACCATGGAATCGAACTATCCACTTAACATACAACTCAGCCAACTTTGATGCAGTCCTAGTCGATCGAACAGGAATAAATCTTGCACTCTTAGTCAGGCGATCTACAATGACCCAAATCCCTTCATTTCCCGTTCTGGTTCTAGGCAATCCATCAATAAAATCCATCGACACTTGCTCCCACTTCCATGTAGGAACTTCTAATGGCTGAAGCAATCCACTTGGCTTCTTCTGCTCGGCTTTTACCAACTGGCAGTTCATACACTTGGAAATAAAATTTCCAACATCCTTCTTTATACCTTCCCAGTAGTAGGTTCTCTTCATATCCCGATACATCTTATTTCCACCTAGATGAATTGTCAACTTCGAGTGATGACTTTCCTTCAGAACTTCACTCCTCAATTCATCTATATCGGGAACAACTAATCGTCCTTGCTTTCGAAGCCAACCCTCTCGATCGACCTCGAATCCTTTATCCTTTTCTGGTTCTAATCCAGATTCCAAATCACGGATAATCTTGACAAGCTTATCGTCTCGCTTTTGGCTCTCGCCAATCCTTTCCACAAGAGGGGTCTTATTGATAAGTTTGCCAACATCTCAGGTTCCAATTCGCATCTGGGCCTGAAATCAAATCCAGCTAGATACTCGAGATTCTTCCATTCTGAAAACATGGCTCCCAATCCTGCATGTCTTCGACTTAACGCATCTGCCACTGCGTTACCTTTTCCCGGAGTATAAGCTATACCGAAATCATATGATGCTAAAAACTCTAGCCAACGTTGCTGCCGAAGATTCAAATCCTTTTGGGAGAAAAGATACTTCAACGACTTATGATCGGTAAACAACTCAAATCGAGCTCCCAATAGATAATGTCTCCACATCTTCAGAGCAAATACAATCGCCGCTAATTCCAAATCATGAGTCGGGTAATTCCTTTCATGCGGCTTCAGTTGTCGACTTGCATACGCAACAACTTTATCCCTCTGCATCAGCACTGCTCCAAGTCCAGTACCACATGCGTCGGTGTAAACCACCATCTCATCATTCCCACTTGGAATAGTCAAAACAGGAGCACTTGTCAATCTCTCTTTCAGGATTCCGAAAGCTTGCTCACACTTAGCATCCCAACTGAACACTTGGTTCTTTTTCGTCAATCCTGTTAACGGTGCAGCTATCTTGGAGAAGTCTTTGATAAACCGTCGATAATATCCTGCTAACCCAAGAAAACTTCTCACATCAGATGCATTCTTAGGTCTAACCCAATCCTGGATTGCTGCCACTTTAGCGGGATCAACCGCTATCCCATTTCCAGAAATCACATGGCCTAAGAACCTCACTTCACTCTTCCAGAAGTGACACTTCGAAAACTTAGCCTTCAGCTGATGTTTCCGTAAGATTTCCAAAACAATACGCAAGTGTGTCTTGTGCTCTTCCTCAGTTCTGGAATAAATCAGAATATCATCCACGAACACAAGTACAAACTTGTTCAACTGATCTCTGAACACTCTATTCATAAGATCCACAAAATATGCTGGCGCATTAGTCAACCCAAACGGCATTACCAGCCACTCAAAGAAACCCGATGGCGTCCGAAAAGCAGTCTTCGGCACACTATCCTTAGCCACTCTCAACTGGTGAAATCCCGTTGCCAAATCCATCTGGGAAAACACCTTAGCTTCGTGAAGTTGATCAAACAAGTCATCTATTCTCGGCAATGGATACTTGTTCTTCTTAGTCACCTTATTCAGCTCACGATAATCCACACACAATCTCAACGACCCATCTGCCTTGGTTGCGAACACAACTGGTGCACCCCACTCGGACACACTTCGCCGAATGAATCCTTTCTGCAAAAGATCATCAACTTGCACCCTCAACTCCTGCTATTCCCTAGGCGCCATCCGCCTAAGAGGCATCACAACAGGTCTGGCTCCTTCAACTAGATCTATACGAAACTCGATCTCTCTATGCGGCGGCAACCCTTTGACTTCGTCAAAGACATCCTCGAATCCATTAGCGATCGGCACTGATGACAGTCCATCCTGTGGAACAACCAGCAAATACATGAAGCTCATGAAGACGCCTTCTTCATGCTTACATCGTATCACCACCTTTCGCCCCTCCACATTCTCGACTGTCACTTCCAACCTCTCGCAATCAACTTTCGTCGCATACTTCCTAAGCCAGTCCATACCCAAAATAATTCCGAACCCCGCAAAGTTCAGAACAAAGCAATCACAAACAAAAGAGCAACCATGACTCGATACAACTAGACCACGGCATAACATACACAAACAACACGAACCCCCAACTGGATTAGTCACAACCAATGGCCTATCGACAATATCCGGCTTCAAATCTAACCGGCCTACGAGTTCATTACAAACAAACGAATGCGACGCTCCAGTATCAAACAAAACTCTAACTGGAACACCACATAGGAAAAGAGTACCTTGAACAACCACACTCTTTCCTTTCTCTTCAGCGGTAGGAGCTTTCGAAGACGACGGAACAGCTCCCAGAGCATAAGCTTGTACAATCTGCTTGTCCCTCCTCGGTTCTGGACAATTCTTCCTGAAATGCCCCGGCTTGTCACAGTTGTGACACTTCATTGGCACCTTCGGATTCTTACAATCCTTCGAGAAATGGCTCTTCTGCTGACAATTGTAGCAAGTCACCTCGCCTTTCGGCTTCTTCTGGCCATCCTTACCCTTCTGCTGCTGCTGCTTCCTCTTCTTGTTTCCACCCTGCTGGGGTTTAGACTCTTCCCTCGTCACAGCAACAATAGACCCTTCCTTAGGAAACAGACTCTCATGCCTGAGAGCCTTCTCCACCAGCTTCTCAAATGAATCGTCCAAATGATCCACCAACTGTCTCCCAAGATAACTGTCCAAGCCTGTCACAAACTTCTCATTCTTCTGATATGCAGATTCGATATATGACCGAGCATACTTGGACAAAGCTTCAAACTCAGAAACATACTCAAGAACTGATCTTCCACCTTGCTTGAGCTCCACAAACTTCTTGAACAGAACAGACTTCTGAGCTGTAGAAATGAACTTAGCTTCAAACCTAACTTGGAATTGCCCCCAAGTAATCTCTTCCTCCAGAGTAGTGATGGTAATAGAATTCCACCAATCAGAGGCTCTCCCTTGAAGCTGCCTTGATGCCAACTTCCTCTTAGTTGCATCATCAATTCCCAAATCACCAAAGATCCTTCTACAAGCATCGATCCATCTCTGGACTTCAATAGTTGATTCTGTTCCCAAGAAAACCTTCCCTCCAAGAGCAGTATAATCCTTGCACAACTTAGCAAAATCCACTGGTTTCGGAGTTTGGACTTGAACTCCAACATCTACTGCTGTCCCTGGAACTGGTATCCTTCTCATGATCGAAGTCATCATAGCTTCGAACATAGCTGCATAATCAGCAGTCCCCTCAGTAGCACGGCCTTCCCTAGCAGCTGGTCTCCCTCTTCGACTCATTCTCAATATCTATAAAAAGGAATGATTAGAACTTCTAGAGAAACAACTGCATAAAGGACTCAAACTCTACTAAGCTACTATATTATATATAGTATTCATCCATCAAAATACAATTACGTCTCTCATACGTAGTTACGTCTGCGAGCGTTGGGTAAAATCGATTAACCAATGCTCTGATGCCAAATGTGACGACCGCCCATGACCCCTGCACGTAATCTAGAGATAGTGCGCTGTAAAGTGTGCCAGGCGACCATGGACGATTGTCAGGGTAGATCAAAATAACAGAATCTATCGTATTACTCACAGCGCATGGACAAAATACAATAGAACATATGTATAGTGAAGCTTTACAGAACAAAATGACATCATATAAAACTCCATAATAGTTGAATACAAGCATCCAAATAGCCAATACATCAAGCCTCACTACATAACACTCAGAGAATACAAAACAGCGGAACATCCAGTACATATAATGAGAAGATAATATGCAACCCTCCAGCTCGTCTTCGATATCAGCATCGTGAGAAGAGAACAGCACCTGTCACCTGCTACCTAGTCTGCCCGTCCCAAAAATGGACGAACAGCCCAAGGCAATAAGAATTAAAACATAAAGCCTTGAGTCAGACAACAGTCTTAGTGAGCAGTAAATTAACTAACAACATACCAAAAGAGCACAAAGGAAAAAGGAATAGGAATACAACCCTCCCACTCCAACCTCTTTCTACAGTGATAGCCCCCAGACACACACTAAATAGAAGCATACATAGCAGAGCATACAATTTAAAGTAGAGTAATAATCATTCGAGTCAAGGGCGATGTTCTCCAAGTACCAAGGCCTAAATCAGATAAGCACCCAGAAAATACCGCTCTTGAGTCCGAATGACGATACAACCAAACATCCATGACTCTGGCTATCACTGTTATCATTGCTTCGATATCACCGTTAATTGAATGACCGGCACATTCTTTCAGCCGTCCGTCAAGGGCTAATGGAAACCCCGGTTCTAGACATAACTCCCGCACGTCGTCGCAGCCCGTGCCTAGGACTATCGAATCTGCCCAGAGTACTCGACCATCAACAGTTGGCCGTTGGGACTATCGAATCTGCCCAAACGTACTCTTGCTTAGAGCATGCTAGAACCTTCAACAACGATGCTATCCAAGCCTCCTAGTCATCCTCCTCGACGACTATTCTCATATCCATTCATTATCCTCAACTCGAATCATATCACCGAGTTATCAACATGCTTGGAATGATCCCGTCCGGATTAGACCAAGTCTTCATCACATGATTTCCTCGCTTCATCACATCCTCGCAAAGCCTCATCTTAACATCACATCATCAAATCTATGCATAAGAGCTTCATCATCCCGCTACATATGCCACGAGCAGCTTTCCCAATTCAAGAGCCTTTCCCTTAGCTTTTGAATCGTCTTCGGTCTAAATCATACCATCAATCATCTAATTCATAACAATCAATCAAATCAAACATTAATCCAAACAATCAAGCATTCAAACAAGATCTAAATAGACAATTATCACAATAATGGCATTTTCGTAATTAAAGAGTTGAAAGTCCAATAAGCATGAAAACATGAATTATATCTCTACAAACTTGATGAATGAACTTTCATAGGTTAACATATGATAAAATGGATGTAACATCATCATGAACAATGGATCTATATGGATCTACACTTAGGATGAAGAAAATGCATGGAAATCACTATTTTAACACCAAATTGAGCCAACAATCCGATATACTCCTTTGGATCCGTGTGAGAGATAATCACCACTCACCAAATCACCAAAACAAACCCTAATCAACACGCTTCAGATCTGGACAGCGAGGGATCAAGCTTGATCTATCACGAATCCGCTTCAAACGAAGAAATCTCTCTTGAAAAGATGAAGATCTCCAATCTAAGCTCTTGAATCTTCAATCTTGATCTTCGATTTGGATGGATGGAATCACTAGATTAGAGTAGAGAAAAGAAGTGAAGAAGTGTAGAAGTCGAGCTCTCAAAATGGCAGCACTTCGTCGCTTCAAAATCCGGATCCCAAAAAGTGAGAACAACCCCCTCTATTTATAGCAGAAATTTACCCTAGGTCGCTCGGAGTTAGGTCGTCCACGACCTACGACCTAAAACCAACCGACCTAAAGACTTGCCCAAACCTTACGACTTAACACATGGCCAAACCCAGCGACTTATCGCACGCGCGACCTAACAACTTATGCGCTTAGCGACCTAACAGAGCTCTCTATCCTACGACCTAACGAGGTTACGACCTAACACTTAACAAAACCCAGCGACCTAACAACTCACGCGACCTACCAACCCATGGACTTACCAGTGTTACGACCTAACACTTAGACCCACGCGACCTAACACTTAAACTATCCTAGCGACCTAACAACTTATGCGACCTAACTCCTTAGGTCGCCTAACGACCTAACTATGCTAACAAGCTATCCACTAGGTCGCAACATACTGGGTTGTTAACTCGCTAACCCTTAGGTCGCGTACTACTATAGATCGCTCCTTGCTTATCCCCTAGCTTCCTTAGGTCGCTGCCCCTATAAGTCGTCTACGACTTACCACTTAACTTCCCTAAGTCGTATACTCCTTAAGTCGCTAACTTATAGGTCATACCAAGATACTAGGTCGCAACACAGCTATCTCCAAACTTCTTAGGTCGTTGCCGACCTAACAATGCTAACTCGGAACCACTAGGTCGCCCATCCCTAGGTCGTTAACTACTGGGTTTAACTTGCTACTCCCATAGGTCGCTCCAAACTGTCCACGACCTAAACCACCTCGCGACTTATCACCTGAACGACTTAACACTTAGGTGCGACTCAAGACAGTGCGACCTACCACTTAAACTGGCTACGACCTAACTCTTAACTCGCCTATTCCCTTAGGTCGCAGACCTTCTCTAAGTCGCTCACGACTTATCTCCTAAGTCGCCAACAACATTTAACTAACCTCTAGGTCGCGTACGACCTAGGACTTAGGCAAATTTCAACCAAAATCTGAAACAACTAGAAAATGCTGAAAATCCCAGATTTTGACAAACTTTTCGATCCGTAAAATACGGGTCGTTACAATCTTCTCCTCGATTCCCCTTCCTCGGAGTGTATTGAATATCAATATCGTAGGAAGCGAGGAATTCGAGCAATCTCTATTGTCGCATATTAAGCTCCTTCTGAGTGAGTAAATACTTCAACGACTTATGATCAATATAAAGTACAAATCTCTCACCAAACAAATAATAACGCTGAATCTTTAAAGCAAAGACTATAGCCATGAGCTCCAAATCATGAGTGGCTATCTCACCTCATTCGGCTTCAGCGGCCTTGAAGCAAAAGCAATAACACGGTCTCGCTACTGTTTGAACCGCCAATTCTCTATCAAATTAGAAAATGGCCGATCAAATTTTAAATAAAAATAACTGCAAGCGCACGGCGTACAATTTTAGTACGTGGTGAGTACGGGTCGATCCATAGGGAATTATTTAGATTTTAAAATTTCTATTCAATCAAATTATACCAATATTTGAGAGTGTAAAGCTAAAAAATTGTAAAAAATAACAAAAGAAAATGGATAAAAATATGAGAGTAGAAGGCAATTTAGAGATAAATCCACTCTCTTGATCACATAAATCAACACAACATGAAATTATCATCTCTTTTTTTGGTCATTAATGAGTTTAATTAATGTGTTTATCATAAGTGTGGAATATTTGTGCTATTAATTAGCCCAATATAACTCATTAAACTATAATACACCCATTAAACCACTTGTTAACTCCCATGAAAAATGACAATGAAGTTGAAAATAAAATCTATTTTAAGCATGGCCTATTAACTATTGATTAGAAATATAGACCATCAAATTTTGATTTAAATATTCACTTCATTACCATAATCATATGTAGATGAGGAGGTAATTTCTGTTTGTGTTTGTTTAAGCATAGCCTATTTGGTGTCAACAACATAGGCTATCAATTTAAAGCTAAAACAACAAGTTAAACCACATCAAATATTGTCATTAAGCACAAAAGGAGATCACTAATTAGCAAAATGTTGAATCTACATGATAAGAGTGCTTCAGTACCCCTAAATTGAAGGGGTTTAGCCTCTCATATTTGTTACCATTTCAATGTAGCATTCAAAATGAAATAAAAAAACAAGAAGAAAATGCAAGCTAAGTAAAAAGAGAGCTAATAAAAATAAAATAAAAAATAATCTACTTGCATAGATAAAAAGATCTACACTACTAACATGAAAATAAATAAACAAGAAAAGAAAAGAGCATGTATTAAAATTGCGTAAAAAAGAAAGTTACATGAAATAAAATGGCTAAATAGCCATGAAAAGAAAGGAAGAACTTTTGTTTATTTTTGAGCCTAAAACTAAACTAAAATGAGGCTCAATGGAGGCTAAGAGAGACTAAGAGAGTAATTACATGAACATATGGGGTATTTATACAAGTTTGAAACCCCAATCCATATTTTTTGGAACTACCCAAACTACCCCTCTAGGAAGTGTGGCCACCAAGTTATCATTAGCATGAGATAATCCTCCATTAAGTGTGCATGTAACTTTAATGGCCATTTTGCATGTGCATTAGTTCCTAATTGTACATCATGATAAGTGGGTAGGTGGGGTCCTCTATGTTTCATGAAATGAATTATTTCCATCTTCATTCCTTTGTATCTTCCTGTGCATGCATATTTTCCATGAAGCCACTTGTAATTAAATTCAAATTCCTATAAAATAACATAAAAATTTCCAAGTAAATTTTCTCAAATTAATATATGCACAAAAATGACCATTTTGCCCCTGTATGAAGATGAATATACGATGATTTGAAAATAATTGAAATTTGGGTTTAAACATGTTAAAACACCCTATATGACCATTTATTTATGAAAGTAAAAATATGCACATTTACGTGCACATCAAATACCTCCACACTTATCTTTTTATTCGTCCTCGAATAAACTAAAACTAAGATAAATCCATTTTCATAGGAAACACGATTGCATTGAGCATATTCAATAAGCCATTAAACCTCTAGGTGTCCCTAGTAGGACGAGTGTTGTCTCGTGAGGGTTTTCAGTGGATACAACCCACAAAATACAAATGCAAAGTGAAAAATTCCTAAATGCAAGGTTTATTTACAATGATATAAATGCAAGTTTTTGAAAATATTTACTAATGAAGAATTTACTTTTAAATTGACACAAATTAGTTAAATATAAGTTCTGGTCATTATCTTGAAAATTAAGTCATTTACTTGCCAAAACTTTCAATAAAAACTAAGTTATCATAACAAGTAGACTTTAGTTTGACTAGTTGTTTCGGTCGATAACATAGCGCAACCATGAAATAGATCCTTAGTTGATTTTCAAAGTTTATCAAAGTGGTATTTTCATTTCTTTTGAATAACAAGTCAAATCAAATAAGTAAAAATGGTGCTTGGATTTCAATTACTTACTCTCTCTTATTTGAAAATTTTATTGATATTAACAATATTTACATATGCCTAACTCATAAAACTGAGGCCAGATATATACCCATGCACTGCCTTTCGCACTTATATGAGGGGAATATAGAGCATGGCGAGTGAACACACAAGTGTGTACACCTATCGACTGTAGGCATTATTAATAAAAGAATTTTTTATATACATACACCTAACTAAGATAAACTAAGGCCAGATATACCGATCGTGCATTGCCTTTCGGGCTTAGGTGAGAAGGGTATAGAGCATAGTGAGTGTACACACTTTCATGTGAACACATGACTCTAGGTGTTTATAAAATATATACATATATTTTTTTTTATTTTTTTGGTTTTTGTTTTTTTGGTTTTTTTTTGAAGAGAGAGTTTTGCAAAATTATCTGAGCACCATTTAACTTAAAAGATAAAAATGTTATATCCATTTCTTTTAAATTAACCACTTTTAAAACCAAGATTACAATTAGGATATACCTCATAATTATCACCCATGAACCTTCCCATATACTAGTTAAACCGTCGTTACTTGTAATCAAACTTTATTTTTATTTTTGTTAAGACAAATAATTTTCAAAATTTTGGTTTAATAACCAAAGCCATATACTTATTCTATAATGGTTTTTCAAAAGTAAATCAAAAGGGTAAAAGGAAATTTTGTTTTGAAATTTTTTTTTTGGAATTTTTTATTTTTTTAGTTTTAGAAAGAAAATGAAAAAAAATCATGAAAAATAAAAAATGCATATGAGACTCCCCCACACACTTGATTTTGATCGTGTCCCCATAGTCAACCCAAGTGAAAGGAGAAAAATAAAATAAAAACATGACCTATATTTACATGAAAAGATTATTATTTACAAGACATCAGAAAATATGCTGTTAAAGAGTAAATGAAACGGTCTGCCAAAGACCAATTCATTTATCTCGTCAAGTTTGAGAGACATAGCTTAAGCTCGGAAAACCAAACCATAAAAGATTTCAGAGTTAAATGTTAATTTTGAAAAACGAATGTTGTTTTATTGAAAATCGTATGAGTTGTTTTATTTTCGATGATTTTTGGAGTTATTAAAACAATTGGTTGAAGTTCAAGTTTATTTTCACCAAATTGAAAGTCAAACTTATCATTGAAAAATTCTTCAGAATTATCTGTAACGACCCGTATTTTTACGGATCGAAAGATCGTAAAACTGTTGTCATTAGGTCGATAGTGTTGTTAAGTCGTTCGAAGCTTAAGTCGTGTAGTAGTTAGGTCGGTTGAGCGACTTAAGAGATTGGAGCGACCTAAGGAGTTTGGTCGTGTTGGGACTTAGGTCATGAAGAAGGTTAGGTCGTGGAGCGACTTAAGGTGTAGACGACTTAAGGAGTTGGCGACTTAAGGATTATGGGATAAGTCGTGTAGAAGTTGGGTCGTGTAGTAGCTTAGGTCGAGAGAACGACTTAAGAGTTAACGGCTTAAGTTAGTAAGCGACTTAAGGAGGGTAGCGACTTAAGAACTAGCGGCAACGACCTAGTAGTTAGCGGCTTAAGGATTAGCAGTATAGGAGTTAGCGAGTTAACGACCTAAGGAACTAAGCGGGTTAACGACCTAGGGATTTTGGGTCGTTCGAGCGACTTAAGGAGTTGTTGTAGTTAGGTCGCGACCTTGGTTGAGTCGTTAAGTCGCAAGGATGATGAGTCGTAAGTTGTTAAGTCGTCTAAACGACTTAAGTAGGAACGCGGCTAAGTCATAGGTCGTAGGATCTGCTAAGTCGAAGGTCGTAGGATCTGCTAAGTCGTAGGTCGTAGGATCTGCTAAGTCGTAGGTCGTAGGATTTGCTAAGTCGTAGGTCGAAGGGGATGGTTAAGTCGTAGGTTGGAGAGGTTTGTTAAGTCGTAGGGTTTGCTAAGTTGTAAGTCGTAGGTCGTGGGGAGAGTTAAGTCGTGGACGACTTAAGGGGGCGGACGACTTAGGGATTTCAGCCTATAAATACGGGGTTTTTCCTCACTTTTTGGGATCCGGATTTTGAAGCGACGAAGTCCTGCCATTTTGAGAGCTCGAGTGCTGCACTTCTTCACTTCTTTTCTCCACTCTAATCTTGTGATTCCTTCCATCCAAATCGTAGATCAAATCGAAGATCCAAGAGCTTAGATTGAAGATCTACATCCATCGAAGAGAGATTTCATCGGTTGAAGCGGAATTTTGGCGGATCAAGTTAGATCCTTCGCTGTCCAGATCTGAAGTGTGTTGCTTTTGAAGTGTTTAGGTGATTCGGTGAGTGGTGGTTATCTCTCACACGAATCCAAAGGAGTATATCGGATTGGTGGCTTGATTTGGTGTTAAAATAGTGATTTCCATGCATTTTCGTAAACTTAAGTATAGATCCATTGTTCATGATGATTTGACATCCATTTTACTACATGTTAATCTATGCAAGTTCATTCATCAAGTTGTAGAGATATTTCTCATGTTTCATGCTTGTTAGATTTGAACTCTTTATTTACAGAATTGCCATTTTTAGTATAATTGTTTATTAGATCATGTTTGAATGCTTGATTACTTGGATTAATGATTGACTTGATTGATTGTTATAAATTAGTTGATTGATGATTTGATTTAGACAAGATGGTCGAAGATGATTCAGAAGCTAAGGGAAAGGCTCTTGAATTGGAAAAGCTGCTCGTGGCATATGTGGCGGTTGATGAAGCTCATATGGATAGATTTGATGATGATGTGAGATAGCCTTTGTTTAATCCAGACGGGATCATTCCAAGCATGTTGATGACTCGGTGAAAGGGTTCGAGTTTGAGGATAATGGTTGACTCGAGAGGCGCTTGAGCTAGTATGAGAATAGTCGTCGAGGAGGATGACTAGAAGGCTGAGATTTCATCGTTGTTGAAGGTTCTAGCAGGCTCAAAGCAAGAGTACGCTGGGCAGATTCGATAGTCCCAAAAGACTACAGTTGGTGGTCGAGTACTCTGGGCAGATTCGATAGTCCTAGGCACGGGCTGCGACGACGTGCGGAGTTCTGTCTAGAACCGGGGTTACCATTGGCCCTTGACGGACGGCTGAAAGAATGTGCCGGTCATTCAATTAACGGTGGTATTGAAGCAATGATAACAGTGATAGCCAGAGTCATGGATGTTTGGTTGTATCGTCATTCGGTCTCAAGAGCGATATTTTCTGGGTGCTTATCTGATCTTGGTTTAGGCCTTGGGGGTTTGTGCTTGGAAAACATCGACCTTGACTTGAGTGATAATTGCTTTACTTTAAATGTTTGCCTTACTATGTTTACTTTTGTTTAGTGTGTCTGGGAGGCTATCACTGTAGAAAGAGGTGGAGTGGGAGGGTTGGGTTCCTATTCCTTTTACCTTTATGCTCTTTTGGTATGTTGTTAGTTAATTTACCGCTCACTAAGACTGTTGTCTGACTCAAGGTTTTATGTTCAACTCTTATTACCTTGGGTTGTTCATCCACTTTGGGATGGGCAGACTAGGTAGCAGGTGACAAGTGTTGTTCTCAGTTACCAACGATGCTGATGACGAAGACGAGCTAGAGGCTTGCATATTATATTCTTACTATATGTACTGGATGTTCCGCTGCTTGTATAATTCTCTGAGTGATATGTAGTGAGGCTTGTTGTATTGACTATTCAGATGTTTGTATTCAACTATTATGAAGCTTAATTGATGAGATTCTATTTTGTTAAGCTTCACTATATATATTCTCTATTGTATTTTATCCATGCGCTGTGAGTAATACGATAGATTCTGCTGTTTTAACTTAAACTTGGCAATCGTCCATGGCTGCCTGGCTCACTTTACAACGCACTATTTCTATGTTCAGTGCAGGGGTCATGGGCGGTCGTCACATTATCGATTTCAAAATCAAAATGGTGATTTAAATCTTCCCCTTTAGAATTCAACAACTCATGTTTAAAAGGTCCAAAGAAATCGTGTCCACAAAATTCGTCTTCCTTTGTTGGATTATCAAAAATTTCATTGCATGTATCAGGTTCAAAATCTAAAGTTGTTGTATTCAACTTTTCAAAATTAGAAAAAGGAAGACCGAATTTTAAATCGAGTTTCACACCCTTAAAAGAATTGAAATCCAACTCAATTACCGTATTTTCAACAATTTCATTAAGATCGTCGTTTTTAATTTCAAAAGTTGTCATTTGAAAATCATCAATTTTAGCAAAAGATGGATTATTATTTGACTCGTCACACGTTGGGATTTGGTTTTGTTTCTCACATTGTTTCATGTATGTTTCAAATAGCAAATCTGTGTGATCATTGTAAATTTCATCCATTTGCTCAACAAAATCAAATTTATAATTATTAACTTGAGGATTTTCAATTTTAAATTTCTTGAGAACAAAATTTATCCATTGAACCATAGTTGAGATTATTCTCATTGCCAAAATTATTTGAAAAGTGGTTCACATTTTCGTTTTGAGTTTGAAATTCATTTTGGAGTTCGAAGTTGTATTGGCATGAGCTATAATTAAAATCATTTGAATTTTGGAGTGAATTCAAATTTTGATTATTTTGAAAACTTTGACTTGAATCGTTGCACAAATATGAATTACACAAATCATTTATCATTTGATTTAGTTTTGTAGAGAGTTCAAGTAAAGACGAAATCATTTCAATGCTATTTTCAAATTTTGAGGGTTGGTCATCATTTTGAAAATTTTGTGCAAAATTCGAATTGTTTGTACAAAAGTTGTCGTTAAAATATCCATACGAGTTTGATGTGAAATTATATTGATTTTCGCAATTATTGTAAAATTCTCGAGAGTAGAAAAACGGAAACTCAAACATTTTCAAAAATTGTTTTTTAATAAAAAAGGGAAAATATTTACCAAAAGGAATTTTATTTTTCAAAGGGAAATTTGGTTTTGGATTTTTTTTAATTTTTTTTTTGAAAAGGTTTTATATTTTTTTTGGATTTTTGTTTTTCTAGATTTTTTTTTATTTCGATTTAAAATTTTCAAAAGAAAGGATTTAAAAACTAAGTTAAGGAATATTTACTATTTTTTTAATTTTTGATTTCTTCTTTTTTTAAATATGCATGAACTAATGCAACTAAACGAATGCAAATGACGTAATTACAGATTATTTATCCTAAATGGTTCCTAACCCAAAATTGTATAATTACACTTTGTCTTAATTCAACAAGATAGTTCTTAGCCAGGTAACGGACAGGAATTATTGGTCACCACGAATCACCGTAGCAATGCAGTCGAAGGTTTAAGTACCTTCAGAGAAACAACCACTATAATATTTACGAATCACCGTAATATTTATAAATGGTTATTGCTCTGCCGTTGCCTAGACACCAAGAAATTAAATTGTCGAAAGAGGACAACTTTTCAATATACAATTAAGCGTTATCAATGTCTAACTGTTATTATTAATCAAAATTCTAGGATGAAATGCAAAGAAGAAATTAAATGTGCATTAACAATGCAATTACGAACGGATTTTTGTTTTTGAATATTTTTTTTAAATGCAAGAAACTAACAATGCAAAGCAAATATAAACAAGAGATGAGGGCACAATACCAGAGTGTGCAGAATTTATTACCAATTTATTTTAAAGCGGCAATTTTTTTTTATAAGCAAGCAAGCAATTTTTTTAGCAATTAGGCCTTCTCCTTCTGAATTTCTGCTATTGCAACCAAAAACTAAAAGCAAGATATATACACTGTTTTTTTACTTTTTTTATATGTATCTTTCTATATATCATAATAAGAAACTAAACAAAGAATTCAAAACAAATGAAATGAAATGAAACCAAATAAAACAGATGAAAGAAAAATAAGAGAAAACAAAACAAATGAAACCAAAAACTTGTTTTTTTTCTTTTTAAAAAAAACCAAAGAACAAAGGAAATTTAAAAAAAAGAACAAAAGACAACCCAGCGCAAACAAAATTTACCCGGCCCAAATCAAAACAGTTTAATCACTTTGCAATTTCAAAACGACTTATCCATCTCACAAATCCACTTTGTAAATTACTTCAAATTCGATTTCCTCATGAAATCCAGAAATCGAACTTTCCCAAATCACGTCGCAATTTCAAAACTCAATTGAATGAGTTCGCAAGTTTCCTCAGTGCACAGCAAGGTGAGGGAGGTCGAAGAGGCTTGAGTTGAGATTGGTTGGGTTACGATTTAGTGTTGCTGGAGTTCTGGTAATGGGATTGGTCGAGGTGAGGAAGGAATTGTGGTGAACAGGCAGTGTGGTGGTCAGTGGTGAAGTGCAATAGATGCTTGATGTCTGATGGTCGAATAGCAGTTGAGCAGTATATGTAGCGAAGGAAAAGTGGATGTGTGGAAATTGAGGTAATTGGCCGTAGTGTGCAGAGGTGTTTGGATGAGGGTAGTTGTATTTGCAGCGGAGGAAAGTTGCAGTGATATGATTACACTGTTGAATTGTATGTAAGTGATGTATGTGTTGACAGTTGATAACTGATAGCAGTTTTAGGCGAGTGGTGGTGACTGATATCCAACTATGCTAGTAAACTTGTTGATAGTTGACAGATATGTTGTTGCTGTAGAAGTTTGTATAGAGGTTGAAGGGGTTATGCACTGATACATGGTTATGTTAAAGAGGTTGAAGAGATTGAAGAGGTTGAAGGGGTTGAATAGTTATGTTGAGTGGTATGTGAATGTTGATGCACTATTGCATGGGGAAGTTGAAGTTTGTGTTTGCTGCAGCGGTTGTGATGAGGAAGGCAATGTAGTTGCATTGAATGGTTTGCAAGGCATAAGGTTCAACTGTGGGTAGTTTGGAGGATGGTTGTTTGTTTGGTGAATCAGTGGAATGTTGTACTGTGGAGATAATAGGGGGTGTTTGGCAATTTGTATGAGAATTGTGGGGGGGGAATGGTCAGTGTGTGTTCACAGTGCAGTGGCACTATTTCTGGTGGAGGAGGTCAGGTAAGATGAATGAAGGGTGTTGACGGCGATTATGCAGAAATGGTATGAAATACTATTGTTGTTGAAACGATGAGGTTGTATGAACTGTGGAGGGAAGGTTGGTGGTTGAACAGGAGAGTATGTTAGAGTGACAGTAATGTGATGATAGAAGTGGGAGTATGTGTAACAATGGTTTTGATTGGAACAGTGATAAGTTTGTATGACAGGGATGGTTATAAAATGGTAATGAGTTTGGTCGAAATGATGTGAATAGTTGGTGATGTAGTAAGTAGTTGAAGTTAGTGGATCAGTTTTGTGGCAGAAGTTGCATGAAGAAGGAGTCGAATGTGATTTGCTAAAGTTGAAGATTGTTGTATGGTGCGCTGAAGTGAAGTTGCACTGCAGTTTGAATGAAGTGTGAAATTTACAGTTTGTAAGATGAAGTTTGAATAAAGTGTGGTATGAATGAAGTTTGAATGATAGATAGATCGGGTAAGGGTAGGTGGAAGGTGGAATGGCAAGGGTTAGATGAGTGGTGCTGGTATGTATGGTTGTTGCTGCGAACAGTAATGTGTATGCAGTGCTGAAGGGTGGTGAATGCACAGTGAAGTAATGGATGTATGTTGAGGAAGTGTTTTGTGGCAGGTGTTTGGGTAGAGCAGTTGCTAGGTGAAGG
Organism: Allium fistulosum; assembly: GCA_030737815.1. Taxonomy (NCBI): domain Eukaryota; kingdom Viridiplantae; phylum Streptophyta; class Magnoliopsida; order Asparagales; family Amaryllidaceae; genus Allium; species Allium fistulosum. The sequence goes on from CM060902.1 coordinate 979,124,195, forward strand.
GAAATTTTGGAGTATGCACTGTTTTGTTCACAGTTTGAAGTATGGGAATGCACAATGAATGTAAAAGTTGTAAAAATAAAAAAGAAATGCAAATTGTAAAAAAAGTGAAAAATTGTAAAGAAAATGAAAAGAAAATAAAATATTTTTGCTTCTGTTTTAAAATTGTGTGTTTTTTTTAAATAGAGATGCAAGTCTAAGGGTGCAAACTAAAATGCCAATGAACCAAAGACTATTATGCAAACTAAAATGGTTGAAGTAGAAGTGTGCAATTTTTTTTTAAAATATGAAAATGCAAATGGAAAAGGAAACTAGAACAACAAGCACACGAATAAAATGCCACAAAAATCACACAAAAACACACAATTTTTTTTAATGCAATACACACAAAAAACAAACAAAAAATAAAATGAAATAAAAATAATTCGAAGAATAGAAAATAAAATTAAATCAACTCCCTGACAATGGTGCCAAAAACTTGTTTGAACCGCCAATTCTCCATCGGATTAGAAAATGGTCGGTCAAATTTTAAATAAAAATAACCGCAAGTGCACGGCGTATAATTTTAGTACGTGGCGAGTACGGGTCGATTCGCAAGAAATTATTTAGATTTTAAAATTTCAATTTAATCAAATTAAACCAAGATTTGAGAGTGTTAAGCTAAAAAAATTGTAAAAACTAAAAAAAGAAAATGGATAAAATTATGAGAGTAGAAGACAATTTAGAGATAAATCCACTCTCTTGATCACATAAATCAATACAACATGAAATTATGATCTCTTTTTTTGGGTCATTAGTGAGTTTAATTGATGTGTTTATCATAAGTATGGAATATTTGTGTTATTAATTAGCCCAATATAACCCATCAAACTATAACACACCCATTAAATCACTTGCTAACTCTTATGAAAAATGACAATGAAGTTGAAAATAAAATCTATTTTAAGCATGACCTATTAACTATTGATTAGAAATATAGACCATCAAATTTTGATTTCAACATTAACTTCATTACCATAATCATATGTAGAGGAGGAGGTAATTTGTGTTTATGTTTGTTTAAGCACAGCCTATTTGGTATCAACAACATAGGCTGTCAAATTAAAAGCTAAAACAACAAGTTAAACCACATCAAATATTGTCATTAAACACAAAAATAAATCACTAATTAGCAAAATGTTGAATCTACATGATAAGAGAGCTTCATTACCCTAAATTGAAGGGATTTAGCCTCTCAAATTTGTTATCATTTCAACAAATGTAGCATTCAACATGAATAAAAAAACAAGAAGAAAATGCAAGCTAAGTAAAAATGAGAGCTAATAAAAATAAAATAAAAATTAAACTACTTGCACAGATAAAAAGATCCACACTACTAGCATGAAAGAAATAAACAAGAAAAGAAAAGAGCATGTATTAAAATTGCATAAAAAGAAAGTTGCATGAAATAAAATGGCTAAGTAGCCATGAAAAGAAAGGAAGAGCTTTTGTTTATTTTTGAGCCTAAAACTAAACTAACTAAAATGAGGCGCAATGGAGGCTAAGAGAGACTAAGAGTGTAATTACATGAATGTATGGGGTATTTATACAATTTTGAAATCCTAATCCATATTTTTGGGAACTACCCAAACTACCCCTCTAGGAAGTGTGGCCACCAAGTTATCATTAGCATGAGATAATCCTCCATTAAGTGTGCATGTAACTTTAACGGCCATTTAGCATGTGCATTAGCTCCTAATTGTACATCATGGTAAATGGGTTGGCGGAGTCCTCCATGTTTCATGAAATGAATTATTTTCATCTTCATTCCTTTGTATCTTATTGCGCATGCATATTTTCCATGAAGCCACTTGTAATTGAATTCAAATTCCTACAAAATAACATAAAAATTTCCAAGTAAATTTTCTCAAATTAATGTATGCACAAAAATAACCATTTTGCCCCTGTATGAAGATGAATATATGATGATTTGAAAATAATTGAAGGGTTAAACATGTTAAAACACCCTATATAATCATATATTTAATTAAATTCGATAAAATATGAAAGTAAAAATATGCACATTTACATGCACATCAGCTACATAAGAACAGCACCCAAACCAAACCTGCTAACATCTATGTAGCCTAGAAGGCCTTGATTCCCATCCGGAACCACAAGGACAAGAGCATTGGAAAGGAGTTCCTTCAACTTTTGAAAAGAAGCTCACACTTAACCAAACAAATATACTTAACTCCTTTTCTATTCAAAGAAGTGAGAGGTAAGACGATCTTGGAAAAATCCTTTATGAATCGACTGTAATAACCCGCCAATCCAAGAAAACTACGAATCTCTGATACATTCTCAGGCCTCTTCCAATTCTCAATAGCTTTAATCTTCGACGGATCAACATAAATACCTTCTTTGAAAACTACATGCCCCACGAACTTCACTTGCCTTTGCCTAAAATGGCACTTAGAAAATTTGGCTTTCAACTGATTCTTTCTAAGTGTCTCTAAAACAAACCTAAGACGTTCCACATGTTCTTCCTCAGATTTAGAATAAACAAGAATATCATCAATGAATATAAGAACGAATCGACCGAGAAATTCTCGGAAAACACGATTCATGAGATCGGTAAAATAAGCTAGGGAGAGTTCGTTAATCCGAAGGGCATAATGAGCCACTTATAAGAACCATAACGGGTACGGAATGAAGTAAGAGGAATGCTATCCTTAGCACCCGAAGCTAATGAAATCCGGTCGCTAAGTCTAACTGGGAAAAGACTTTAGCACCGTAAAGCTGATCAAAAAGATCATCGATCCTAGGTAGGGGATACTTGTTCTTAATAGTAAGCTCATTAAGCTTGTGGTAATCAATGCAAAGCCTAAGAGTACCATCAGCCTTCTTCACAAACATGATAGAAGCTCCCCAAGGAGAAGAACTAGACTGGATAAACTGCTTCACTTCCAACTCCAACAACAGCTTTCTTAACTCCTCATTCTCCTTAGCAGACATTTGATAGGGAGGATGACTAACTAGACGAGCACTAGGGGTAAGATCAATTCGGAACTCAATCGCCTGCTTAGGAGGCAACCCCGAAATGGGTTCAAAAATATCAAGATAACCACAAATAACTGGAATTCAGAAAATGTCATCGTCTTCTCGAACCTCAAGAGAAAATAAGGATGCATCCAAATCAGAATCAACCTCATAAAGAATAATAGTAATCCGCTTAACAGATTCCGGATGTCTAAGATAAATAGATCTTTCGGGACATCGGATAGGGGCTTCATAACGGTTAAGCCAATCTATTCCCAAAATCATTCCAAACCCAAGATAATGCATAACATGAAGATCGACATGGAAAGAATGACCGCATAAGATAATCTCGGCATCTCTACAAGGCATACTGAGGGCTGCGAATCCGCCGATAGGGTTCCTAATTCTCAACGAAGTCACTATGCACACAACATCCAAAGATAAAGTATCAACAAGTTCCTTCGATACGAATGACTGAGATATACCGTATCGAAGATAAACCAAATAGGAAGGTCCGAAAGACAATTACACCTTCAAGAACAAAAGTAGATACACCTTGACGTTGAGAAGGTCCACCAGAAGCCTGCACGACACTAAGCTTTCCAGTAGTGAGGCCTTTAGCTGCTCAGGGACAAAATGCTACAAGATGACCTTCCTTCTTGCAATAACGACAAATAGGAGCTTTAGGACAGTCCTTAATGAAATGCTCCTTAGAACCACAATTGAAGCACTCTCCTTTAATAGGCTATGATGGAGTGGAACTAGAACCTCGCTTTTTGATCTTCTTATTAGGATGAAAGGGTTTCGACTTGTTGAATGGTTGCTTCTTCTTTTGATGAAAGCTCTTCTTCTCCGCTATGTCTTCCTCACTACAATCCTTTTCGACCACTACAAGCTTAAGGGCTAAATCAACTAAATCCTCAAATGAAACCTTCAATTGCAACATCAACACCTTCTTAAGATGCTTCTTCATACCATCCACAAATCTTTGATTCTTCTTTAGTGGAGTACTTATGTGCTTGACCCCGTATTTGGAAAGAGCTTTGAAGGTCGACACATACTCCACTACAGAAGACTTTCCTTGCTTCAACTCAATAAACCTCTTAGCTAACGAGGCTTTCTCTAATTCGGGAATGAATTTCAACTCAAATCATCCCCTAAATTGCTCCCAAGAGAGAGTGGACTCATCTAACTCCACTATAAAAAGCTCATGCCAATCAAGAGCTCGCTCTTGGAGCTGACCAGAAGCTACTTGAACCCTCTGCTGATCGTCAAGACCCATCTGAGAAAAGATCTTCTCGCATGTCCTGAGCCATGTATGCACTTTAATCACACTCTCAGAACCTCTGAAGGACTTGCCACCAAGGTGTGCAAAGTCGTTGCACATACGTGAAAAACTCGACTTGCGAGAAGAATAATCCAAAGGAGGTCTGGTAGGCTGAGAATTCCTAATGAGTTCCATAATGTTCTCGGCGGACAAAAACATTCTGTCCGGAGGAGGGCCATTTGACTATCCATCAACAGAACGAGCAGGTGGTATATCGCCAGCCAACAAGATTCTGAAAGGAATAAGATAAGATGAAAGATAATTTTAGAGTCATACTATTCGATATTAGGAATCTCAAAAATAGACACTAAGGAATATACTTCTAGAACACCTAAGGGACGATTCCTAAGACTTGCCTAATCCATGATTCGTATCTGTAATATCATACTTTGTTCTGAACTCAGCTCTGATACTAAGCTGTGACACCCAACCCCGAGACCCACACTAACAAAGAATATTGTGAAATAATATTGTGGCTAGTGCAGAGAATAGAGCTGGTTAGGAGCGACCCTCCATGAATTTTACTTTAAGCGAGCATTGACATGTTGATTAATATGCTATACATTTCTTAAATCAATTGCAATCAACATATACAATTCAAGCTTAAAACAAAACTACGGTGGCTATAATAAAAATCTAGAACAACATATAATAATATATAGATCACGGAATATCAGATCGGTCACAGCGAAATATAATAGATACAAGTCTGAACCGACACATAATAGATACATGACGTAGACTATACATATACAAAGTTCTATATCTCAAAATGAATAAGTACACAAAAGGAGTCTAGCTCGACATAAGATACAACATAATGTCAAGCATATTTACATAGGATGACAAAAAAGGAAATCTACTAGCTAATAGGTAAGATATCCACTCTAAAGCCTGAAGCTGAAAGACTTGAAACATCTTGGTCTGACCCGAGTATTATAAAAATAATAAACGGGTCAGTCTAGACTATGAAAAACGAGTTAGCAAAAATGAATGATATATAAAGTGAATTAGATCTCAAATATAGTCATATATCGACAAATATCAAACAAGCATCAATAACTTCAAATCACTAAATACAAAAGTCATAATAGCTTCTTAAAAGCAAAATCCTCCGAAATGATTTGGTGATAATCCAACAACGTTAAATCTAGAAATCTCATAAATAAGGGGGGTGCCAAACTCCAAGATTGGTGAAATAAATTCACCTACATGAATGTAACTCCAAGATAGACGTATAAGTCTATAAACATCAACATAGGTATGCGACCTATAAACAACGAAATAGGTATAAAACTTATGAACTCCAAGATAGGTACAAAACCTATAAACATCGAATAGGAACAAGTCCTATAAACATTAAGATAGGTACAAAAACTATAAACATCAAATACGAACAAGTCCTATAGACATCAAAGGCGAGTCTTAAACTCATCGAAAAGTATTAAATACTTTTATATAGCAATCGAGTAGATAACGACCATGTATCAAATACCACATGGGTTACTATACAATAGTAAACTCCACTTGTGTGTAACAATGGTTCGATCGAACAACTCCAGGAATTAATCGGTAAAACAAATACAAGCGTTCCATACCACTTGGTTTATTTAACCGTTTAAATATCATTCGATCGACAACGTGCAATTTTATGAAAATATTTCTCTTTCAATACCACATTTAAAATATTTGTTTATAATGGATATATATATATATAAGTAAGTAAGCTTTTCAAACAATCATTATAAAACATTTCTAAAACCATTGCATATGAAAATAGATAGTATATTTATATTACTAAAATTCTTTGTATGAATATATATATATATATATATATATATTTGATTGGTACATAAATAGTCTTGTATAAAATGATTGGATTTATAAATCAATCATTTGTAAATCTAGGTTGAAAACATGCATCAAAGTGTGTAATTCTTCCAAGATCCATAGAACAATCTCTATGGTATAAAAATCAAAATGAATTCAATAATTCATAAGTCATGAATCTGGAAAATATCAATGAAATTGATATGAAAGGCAACATTAAAATTATGCAATCAACTATTGGAAATCAACTAGGCAAACAAGTGACAAATGGGTCAATCGAGAAATACCAAAACATAGCTTGGATGTCAAGTTCAGGCTAAAACTGGTGCACCGGTTAGCTCGCTCGGGCCATCGTCTAGGAGATTGCATTGACTTTCCATCGATCTGTTCCCACTCATTCTTCCTGTGTTGCTTCTCTAACGATCTGAGTTACTGAATAAGTAGTCATGCATGCAAATAGACGTATAATTGGATGAAATACATGATTTCATATTGTGGTTTTCAGTAAACAGCAAATTCAATTCAATTAGACAATGAATCCATCATCATATTGAGATCATATACACCATAAATTCAACCATGATCATATAACAGTAGCAATATTTATCTAAGGCTAGAAATCATGAGATAAACTCATCTAAATAAACCCGGAATGGAAGATTAGAGCTTAGAATTCCCTATGCCTTTCTAATTCAACCTCAACCTAGGCTTTGAATAAAGATTGAATAGGAATTGATCAAAATCAAAAATCAAAACTGAAATAAATCATTAAATTGATGAACAGATAGATATAACAGATTACCTTTTATCAAAACACACTAAAATAGATTGAAAGCCCTTTGATTTCACTCTTTGATTTGCAAATTTGGGGATTTAGGGTTTTAGTACTTAGAGAAATTTTTTAGTTTCTGGTTTGGTGATAAAAATGATAAGTGAGAAACGATATACGTACATTTTCTCATTTCTATTTCTTTTGTTTGGGCTAAGTGGGTAAAGAATTTGGATCATTAGCCAAGTGTTGCTAATTCTTTCAAAACAAAAGTGTTGCTAATTTGTCGTGTTTCATTTTAACACTTTATAAATAGTAATTTAATTAAAACAATGTTCTAATTTAACTAACATTTATTTAAAAATTGCTACAATACAAATAACATGTCAAAATCTCACTTTTCATCCAAATTGAAATATTTTATCAAAATTAACTACAACTTATAAAATAAAAAGTCACTCTCCATAATTTTAATAAATTGAACTATTAATATAGAAACCATATTTCAACCAATGAACTTGTTTTCATAAAATTTATTTATTCATTTTCTCCATCCTTATATAATTAAGTATAAGAGTTAAATTGCATAAAAAGAGAGTTCATTAAATTTCCAATTTATTAAACTCCAAATCCATTTTAATTTGAAAATACGAAAATTTACAAATTCCCAAAATTCATTCAATTAATTAATTAAAATTAATTAAATCATATTCAGATTCTAGGCAATCTCAATCGGAGTTGTTACAACAGTGGTTAGAAAAAAACATATTATAATCATATGCATGCATGCAACATGGGTAAGTCTGACTAGTTTTTTATCCTAGAGTTACACACACCTAAGGTTTACCCTTTCCAAAAATAGACTGTTTGTCTCAAATCATGGTTTTCCTAGGGTCACCATAAACGTAATGGTTTTGTAAGCTAACCAATAACCTATCAAGCTGACCCAAGCCAAAACTTTTAACCAGATATTCCAAAATATCCAAATACGGTTTAGAGTAAAACAACTTATATAATTTGGTGAGCCTATAGAGCTATGAATTCCTTTATGTGCATAAACATCCTTTTAGTCCCACTACTGACAAAGCCCTACGCATTGGAATCGCAGAACTTTACCAACCGGGGGCTAACAGTTGATGCATAGGGCACGACCCTACACTGGTCCCACCTACAATCTTATCTGGTTTTAAATTCGTAAGTCATATCTTTGGGTCAATTTTGAGCATCTAACACAACTAATCTATCTGATCTTCTGGATGGAATTCTACTCACTTTGGAGTTTAGTCTGACCATACTCACTAACGGGACAACCTAATTGGTAATTCTACCCCTAAAATCCTAAGATGCAGTATTGGGTCATGAAATGTGAGTACGTCAATGATAAAATATGTAAATTTAACTAATCAACTGATGATAGGAACATATAATATCATTCAGTAAAATATGTTCAATCGATGGTCACATACACCATAAAATTACTTAAAGTTAAGTAATAGTTTCTGTTGGTAAACTTCACATTAAATTGGACTAAAACACCAGTTTTTTCCTTGAAACCATTTATCTTTAACATTGACAAACCACTTAAAATTATTCTTTAAAAAAAGAAAAACTTCGCCCATTACTTAGCCAAAATCTTGTGCCAAAGCAATAATATAAGTCTAAACTGATGGCATAAAAATGGTCGTCATAAGTCTAAATTGATGGCATAAACCCGGTTGTCATAAGTCTAAACTGATGGAATAAACTAGTCATCATAAATCTAAACCGATGCCATAAAACTAGTCTAAACGGATGGCATAAAACTGGTCATCATAAGTCTAAACTGATGGCATAAAATTGATCATCATAAGTCTAAACCGGTGGCATAAACATTGATGTCGTGGATCTGGCATCATCATTGATGCGTAGGTGGAATCAACATTGATGTCGTATGTCTGGCATCATCATTGATGTCGTAGGTGGCATCACCATTGATGTCGTAGGTGCCATCAACATTGGATGGCATCAACAAATGATGGCATTAACAAAGGATGGGATCAACATTGATGTCGTAGGTGGCCAGGTGGCATCAACACTGATGTCATAAGTCATCATCCAAACGAATGGCATTTCTATAAATAGCTTGAAAAGTGAATTATTACCTTTTAAAGATAATACTTTTCACCAACTCTTGTCTCTTGTCAAATGGATAACAAGTTTTCTTTTCATATTCTTTTTCGAATTTGTTGTAAGATCACATTTTTCCTTTCCAAAATTTTTTACAAACCTTTATAATTAATATCATTAATTAGTATTAATTAAGAGCTTTTCTATCATCAAAAATTCATAGAAAATTATAAACACATAGGAAAAATCCCCAAAAATTAAAATTACAAAAGATCTAATTTTCCATCTCTTTTCATATATAAATATTTCAGGGCCAAAATATTAATTTTATTATTTTTAATAATCAAAAGCCGAAATAAAAGCTATTTCCTCCTTCGAAAATTCATAAAATATTCATATGAACATGGAAAATTGTGAAATTAAAACTCATCTCCAAAATAATGTTTTACACAACATATTCGAATTTCAAGTCGATTGGAAATCAAAAACCAGGTTTTTTTACCTTAAAAACCCTTAAGAATAATTCCATAAAAATTCTAATAAATCGTCATTCAATCAATTAATGATATAATCAATCAAGCTTGACATATTATCATAACCAAATCAGAAATCGTTCATAGATCTGAAAAGAAACATAATTAATTGAGATGGATATTATTATTCACCTTAGATGTTTTAAGAGAGGTTGATATTTGTTTGAAGATTGATTTCCCTAAGCTTTCCTTGAATCACTTAGTTTTCCCCTTCTTTCTTCTTCTTGTAACGGCCGACCTCTTTAGGTCAGGTTTTGATTGTTTGAGAGTGAAAATGAGAATGAAATGAGAAGGGGGAGCTAAGGAATAAAATAAGAAACTATTCCTATTATGCCCCTCTTATTTATTCTTTTCTTTTCTAAGTTTAAAAAAACCTTATTAGTTGATTACTTAAGGCATGCCTCAAATTAATTAAAAATATCATTCTCCTTAACATACCACACAAATTATTCTATTTAATTTATCTAACTAAATCTCCTGAATGATGTTAAGCAAAAATTAGCGGTGCTACATGCTCCCCTCCTTAAAGAATTTTGTACTTAAAATTTGATAAGGATCATAATAAGCATATCAACCACGCAAATATTTGTAACAATACATAACAATAAACTAGCATATCTGACTAGCAAAAAATGTATATGATAAATATAGAACATTCCATCAAAACAACTCAGGATAAGTATCTCTAATCTCGTCCTCTATCTCCTAAGTACAGTCTTTCTTATTCCACTCCACTGGACTTTCACCAATTTAACTGTCTTATTTCTTAACCTCTTCTCATCTCTAGCGACAACATGAATTGGTTGTCTAACAATAGTCATATCTGGTTCCACTACTAAATATTCCAATGCATTCGGAGTAATAGTAGTTTCTGGATCATGTACACATTTCCTAAGATGAGAAACCTGGAAAACATCATGAACTTTGACCATACAATTTGGTAACTCTATCTGATAAGCGAGTTTCTTTATCCTCTCTATGATAGGAAGTGGACCTATATATCTCGATGCCAATTTTCCTATCTTTCTAAACCATGCCACACCCTTCATCGATGATACTTCAACTAAAACCTGGTCTCCAACCGAGAACTCTAAATCCTTACGCCTCTTATCTGCGCAACTTTTCTGCCTAGACTGAGCTTCTTCCATCCATGCTCGTATCAACTCAATCTTTTCCCTAGCTTCTCTCACCATATCCGGACCAAGAACTAATCTGTCTTTGGTCTCCAACCAACAAGCTGGTGATTTGCATGGCCTTCCATACAAAGCTTTGAAAGGCGCCATTCCTATAATAGTCTGATAACTATATTGTAGTAAAACTCGACTAAGTGCAAATGGTCTTCATGACCATCCAAAATCAACTACAAAAGCACTCAGCAAATCTTCGAGAACTTTGCCAACTCTTTCCGTTTGCGGATGGTAAGTGGTACTCATCTATAGCTTGGTATCTAAAACTTCTTGCAGACTCTTCCAGAATTCACTAGTGAACAAGGAATCTCTATCACTGATTATACTACTAGGAATCCCATGTAGTCTAATAATATTCTTCATAAATAATTTAGTCAGTACAGGTGATGTCCTTGTCGACTTAACATGAATGAAATGTGCACTCTTGGTCAGTCTATCCACTATAACCCAAATACTATCATTTTCCCTATTCGACCTTGGAAACTCGTCAATAAATCCACGGATATGGAATCCTATTTCCAAACTGGTATATCTAAAAGCTGAAGCAATTCACTTGGCTTCTGATGCTCGGCTTTCACTTGATGGAAATTTAGACACTGTTTTACTCACAAACCTACATCTCTTTTCATTCCTTTCCAGAAAAAACTCCTCTTCACATCCTGATACATTTTAGTTCCTCTAGGATGAATAGTGAACTTTGATCAATGACACTCTCCAAGAACTTCCTTCCTTAGGTTACAAACATTTGGAAGATACAACCATCTCTTTTTCTCCAACCATCCATTCTGGTCAAGACTAAAACCTTTCAAATTACTAATTTGAGTTCCCTCTTTAAGCCTTCTAATCCGTTCAGCTACTAACGGATCATCTTTCTGCTTAGAAGCAATCCTTTCAATCATTACTTACTGAACTTCCAAACATGATAACACTACGATATTCCGACTAGAACTAGCCGTCGACCTTAACCATACACCATAAGTAGTCAATGCCCCCAAATCTATCCATTTTGCTAACGCAGCTAACACCACACTCTGATGTTTTCTGCTAAGTGCATCTGCAACATGGTTGTCTTTTCCTGGCGTATATTCAATATCAAAATCATAAGCCACCAAAAACTCTAGCCACCTTTGATGTCTTCTATTTAGCTCCTTCTGAGCGAATAAATACTTCAAATACTTATGATCCATAAGTAACTCGAATCATTCTCCTAAAAGACAACGTCGCCACACTTTCAAAGCAAAGATCACCGTTGTCAACTCTAAATCATGAGTCGGATGTCTAACTTCATGTGGTTGAAATTGTCGAGAAGCGTAGGCAATCACTTTACCTCTTTTCATTAACCTAGCTTCTAACCCTGCCTTACATGCATCAATATACACCACTAAATCTTGATTCCCATCTGGAACAACTAAAGCGGGTGCATTGGTCAATAAATGTTTTAGCTATAAGAATGCTTCTTCACATTTATACGTCCAAACATATTTTACACCCTTCCTTGTCAGTTTAGTCATAAGTGCCACTATATGAGAGAAATCTTTGATGAATCTTCGATAATAGCCAGTTAACCCTAGAAAACTTCTTATCTCGGTCGCAGTCTTAGGTTTTTTCCATTTATTAGTAGCTTCATTCTTAGTTGGATCTACGGATAGCCCATTTTCTGAAACTACATGACTAAGGACTTCACTTCTTTCTTCCAAAAAAGGCATTTTAAAAACTACGCTTTTAGTTGATGTTGTCTCAATGTCTCTAGCACAATTCTAAGAAGAATCTCATGATCTTTTTCATTCTTAGAATATATTAGAATGTCATCTATAAACACTAACACGAATCTGTCCAAATGCTCTTGGAAGATCCAGTTTATCAAATCCACAAAGTAAGCAGGCGCATTGGTTAGTCCAAATGGCATGACTAACCATTCGTACGAAACATATCTTTTTCGAAATGTAGTTAATGGAATGCTATCTTTCGCTACTCTTAACCTGATGGTACCCTGTTGCTAAATCTAATTGGGAAGATACCTTGGCTCCACTCAACTAATTAAACAAATTATCTATTCTCGGTAAATGACACTTATTCTTTCTCGTCTTCTCATTCAACTTATGATAATCAATACACTCCTCAACGATCCATCCGGTTTCTTCACAAACACCGCAGCCGCTCCCCAAGGCAAACCGCTTGGTCTAACAAAATTCTTTCCTTCTAAGTCCACCAGCTGCACCTTTAACTCTTTCATCTCGGTGGGTGTCATTCTTCTTGGCGGTCTACTCACGGGTTTAGCTTCAGTTACCAAATTTATTCAAAACTCAATACTTCGTTTCGGCAGTAGTCCTGTAACTGGCTCAAAATCATCTACATACTCTATTACAGTAAAAACCCGATTCACCTCATCTTCCACTTCCATTGCACCCACTAAAGAACAAACATCTAATCTCGAATTTTCTACCTAGTATATAATTCGATCACAGCAATTAGGGTGTCTTAGTGATATCTTCTATCCTGGCAAAATATCCTAGCATCGTATTTTCTTAACTAATCCATACCCAAAATAATCCCAAAACCCACAATGTCAAACACATACAAATCGCAGGTAAATGCATGACCTAAAAGCTCATTTTCTAAATGGTCACATCTCATCCCTAGAGTTGCATAACCTCTTATCGAATTCGAAACCCTTAAGGAAGTAATAAGGTAATGATGGTTCTAGCTTTAACTTATCTACCAAGCACTGTGAGATAAAAGAATGTGATGTGCCAGTATCAAATAATACTTCAACCGGAATGCCATGAATAAAAAGCGTACCTCCCATCACAGACTTTCCTTTCTCTTTTGTAGTCGGTCCAGAAGCTGATGGTTCCAAAGTAAAACTTTCCCTTTTTAGACTTGGCCGATAGTGGACATTCATTCTTATACTTCCCTATCTGGTTGGAGTTATAGCACTTCACGTTCTTCTTTCATGCAACCTTCTTTCCAATACCAGAGCGACACTAATTTGCAAAGTGCCATTTCTTATTGAAGCTATAGCAAACAACATCCGCCTTCTTTTTCTTGCCATCTCCACTCTTCTGAGCCCCTTTCTTCTTGAAGAACTTCATCTTCTTACCCTAAGAACTTTGGGTCTGCACTGACTTCTCCTTTCCAAAAGTCAAAACATCTCCTCATTCCTTATTGTCATTTCAACTATTACATTACACGAATCTCTGAGATGCGGCGTTGTTGCTCTAGTAATCTCCGGTTTCATACCACTTTCATTTACACGTTCACAAACAAAATTAAAATTTACCAAGGTCGGCCACCATTAGAAGAAGTAAGAGGAAGATAAGCTAAAATCAAGAGGAAGAAGCTTAATCAAATTCATTCAAGAGCAAATCTCAACTCCTTAACAACAAGCTAAGGTGAATAATAGGTTACATTTCATATTCTCTTATCTTCGGTTCTAGATCAAATCTGAATATGTTTTGCAAAGTATTATGCCATGTTTTGAATGATAAATGGATATATATGCTTAATGAATTTTGTTTGTCCATATAGATTTTATGACAAGTTTTAATTTGAAAAACCTATCAAATGACATCCAAATACCTTGCGATTTTGATATATGGTCAGAAATAATATTTTAGAGATAGGTTTCAAGTTTCATAACTTTCTAAATTAATGTGGATTTACTACGAATTTTCTAGTGAAGAAAATGGTTAAATTAGGTTTAAAATTAATTACGAATATTATATATTAGTTTTGAGTCAGAAATTTAAATATGTTAGAAAACATATTAAAAGCGACTAAAGGGAATTTTTGGAGAATTTTCCTAGGTGTTTTGATAAGTATATAAAATTATTTAAGGTATGAGACTTAAATGTTTTATATGTTTATAAAAGGAGAAGAGACAATTTGTAAATGTTTTAATTTATTAATTGTTGAAATTCGGTAACACATTTAGAAAAGATTTTTAAAAAGAAATTGGCAACCAATAATATGATGACAAATAAGTAAGTTAGTTAGAAATATATTAATTTATAAAGAAAGAAAATATTTTTTGTAAAAGTTTATTATTTCGCCACTCTCGGCAGCTACCTTTCGACTTCATACTACCGCCTCCATCCTAGTCGAAACCAATACGCATGGTATCAATGCCTTAGTACGTAGTGGATTGGAGATAAGCAAAAGGTATAGAGTCGAAACGTGCCTTCGAAGGGGTCGAGACCTTGTTTTACTTTCAAAAGAAAGGCCACTTGCTTGATTTTAAAAGAATGCTTTTGAATGAGATGGCTTTCGACTTGGTCAAGTGTTTAAAGAAAAGAGCTTTCGAAGAGGTTGCCCGCCTTTGTTGTAAGAATATGCTTTCTAAGGGGTCGAAACCCCGCTATCGCATGTTACCTTTCGAAGCAATGCCTTAGAAAGGGTACTTTCGCTTTAAACCTCGAGTCGCTTCTCCAATGCTTATGTAGGGGATGGTTTCGATACCATCCACTTCTTTTATTTAGGAAAATGCTTTCGAAAGAGTTGCTTTCGTCCCAGTTGTGTTAAGACCCATTTGATATTTTGAAAGTTAAACCCAAAGGTTTCAAAAGGAATGGTTTTAAAGGTTTCGAAATTATGTTCCACATATTTTTACTTGAACCCAATGCTTTCGAAAGGTTTGATTTAGGTAAAGGACTTAATGCTATCGAAAGGTATAAGATAAAGGTTTCGAAGGGGTAGTTCCCCAATGTTTTCGAAAGGTTTGCCTTTAGTGTTTAAATGGAGGGTTTCTAATGTTTTCGAAAGGCATGTTTAAAATCTTTTGAAAAGAGGATGTCTAAGGTTTTATAAAGCTTTCAAAAGGGACACTTTCAATGTTTTCGAAAGGTCTAAGGTAAATGGTTTTGAAAGGTATGCTTTGGCCTATCGGCCTAATCTTACAAAGTAAAGTAGTTGTTGACTTGTTTCGAAAGGGGTATTTTCAATGGTTTCGAAAGGGGTACAAAGGTTTCAAAAGAGACTGTTTAAAGCTTTTAAACAAAGGTTTCGAATTTTTTCATCAACAATGTTTTGAGTAAAGCATAAATCATGGCAAAGATATTTAAGTAAAGCAAATAGTATGTTTTCCTTGTTTAAGTATGATTTAAAGGGTTAAATCAGTTTGAAAAGGTTTTGAAGGAAAATTTAATAGGTAGTTAACCCTAAGTAAATGACTCGGATATTTGAATATCAGATGGGACTAGTATAAGGTCGTGCCCTATACATTAGCTATAGCCCCTAGCTAATGTAGTCCATAATTCAAGTGTGTAGGGCTTAGTCACAGGTAAGACTTAAATGATGGTTACACGCAGAAATGAATATTTACAGAGAAAGAGGATAGGTTATTGGTGAGCCTGCAAAACCATAAGGATCAGGTGATCCTAGGAGAAGTAAATTAAGGATAGACCGTCTAGAATTTTGTCTAATGGGTGTTAGATTATTTATTTTGTCTAGTAGGCCCGAGTCAGCCAATGGTTAGTAGTTAGCCAAACTAAACTATATTGTTCGGACAGATAGTCCATTTATTACCTGATCTATGAGCATATATGATATTGCTACTATTGTTTTAATTAGTTTGATTGCAGGATTCTGATTTGCAAAAAGATATATTTTAAAGGGATATTAGTGAGGGGAAACCCGTTCCACTAAGTGGCGTGGTCTCACTTAATATCAGTAAACCGATATGTAATAGTATTACTCGCACCAAGCTTTATGTCTGACTCGAAGTTTATGTTTTTCCCTTTAAAATCTCGGGTGCTCAAAATTAATTTGAGTAGATTGAGAGTCAGGGTTTTACAGGTTTAATAGGTGGACAAATAAAGCTTCTGAAGACGTGCATGAAGCAAAGATAGCTATTTAGGAGTTTTAATTTTATTTACGCTGTGATGTATTAAGATAGTTTTGTCTATTTAGTACTCTGATCATCCAAATGGGCACCTTCATATGTCGCTCTTGGCGTATTTTGTAATAATTATATTTGACCAAAACCTGGGAAACGTTTGGGATTGTGTAATGGAATATGAAACATGATTTTGAAATGAAATCGGTAAAGTTTTTTTTGGATCTGTGATTTTGTTTCATATTCATGCGCTTCTGATATTATGGATACCATTAACATTACCGTATTTTGTCATCGGAAGTTAATACTATGGATGACTGCAGCATCTATAGCGCTTAGTTTCGGGCCTCAAGATAGGGGATGTTACAGGTTCCTTCTAGTATCGACTCGAGCGTTTCCATTAGTTGTGGTGCTTCCTCCACCTAGGTTCACTCGTCCATTTCCTACTTCCATATCTTACTTCCTTTGAATCTGCATACAAATCTTTGTACGATACAGAAGAATGGTCTAAGAGAAAGGGAAGAATAATGATAGGATATATGCTTATATATAGCAAATACAAATACGTTACTATAGCTTTATCTCATACCCCAATCTTATTCTCTAATTTATTTGGATAATGTTTTCAAAAACTTTTTAATCTTTAAAATTTTACATAAACCTATGCTTTGATACCAAGTTGCGACAGCTCCTATGTTGAGGTCTGAAAATAAGTGCTACTGATGCTGCAACCATCAATAGTATTATTCTCTTGTGACAAAATCTGGTTATGTTAATCATATCAATAACATCAGAAACACTTAAATATGAAAAAATTTCAAACATTTTTCATTAATCAAACTTTCATTATATTTCTAAAAAAAGATTTTCACATTCATTACATAATCCCATTCGTAGCCCACATTCAGTGAAAATATAATAATTACAAAATATTCGAAGAGCGACATATGAAGGTGCCCCTTGATTTATCAGAGTCTAACACTTGATGGTTATAAACTCTGCCATTACATCCACTCAAACATAGCATAACTTTAAACAACACAGCAGAAATAAAAACTCTTGATATTAGCTAACTTGCCTCTTGTACGTCTTCGAAAGCTTATTAGTCTAACCTGAAAATCCCTACTCTCGACCTACTTAAATGAATACCATAGAGTTTAGGGGGGAAAACAAAAAATTCGGGTAAGACAAAATGTATGGTGTGAATAATAATATTCCATCTGAAACCAAAGTAGATATCTAGTGAGACCATGCCATTGAGTGGAACAAGTTTTCCCCTTATCAAAATATATCAATCATAAATCATGCACCTGCAACCATAATGGTTAACAAAATGTAATATGATTATGTGCATGCAAGCGACATAGGTAAGTCTGACCAGTCTATCATCCTGGAGTTATGCACACCCAAGGTTTATCTTTTCCAAAAATAGACTATCTGTCTCAAATCATAGTTTTCCTAGGGTCACCATGAAATTAATGGTTTTGCAGGCCAACCAATAACCCATTAAGATGACTCGGGCTAAAACTTTTAACCATAAATTCCAAAATCTCCAAATTCGGTTGGAATTAAAACAACTTAGATAATTTGGTGAGCATATAGAGCTACGAGTTCCTTTCTGTGTGTAAAAATTCTTTAGTCTCGCTACTGACAAAGTCTTACACACTGGAATCGTGGACCTTTACCAACTGGAGGCTAAAGGCTGAAGCAAATGGCACGACCCTACACCAGTCCCACCTATAATCTTATATGGTTTTTTATTCATGAGTCATATCTTCATATCAATTCTGGACATCCTAACACAATTAATCTATTTGATCTTCTGGATGCAATTCTACTCTCTCTGGAGTTTAGTCTGACCATATATACTCATAGGACAACCTAACTAGTTATTCTACCCCAACAATCCCATGATGCAATATTGGGTCATAAATATGAGTATGACAATGATAAAATATGTGAATTTAACAAATCAAATTGACAACAGGAACATATAACATCATTCAGTAAAATATGTTCAATCAATAGTCACATACATCGTAAAATTACTTAAAGTTAAGTAATATTTTCCATTGAAAAACTTCATAAAAAATTGGACTAAAACACTATTTATTACCTTGCAACCATTTATCATTAACATTGACAAACTGCTTAAAATTATTCTTTGAAACAGGGAAAACTTCGCCCATTACTTAGCCAAAATCTTATGCCGAAGGAACAACATAAGTCTAAACTGATGTCATAAAACTAATCATCATAAGTCTAAACTAATGGCATAAAACTGTTCATTAGGTCTAAACTGATGGCATAAAACTGGCCAGCATAAGTCTAAACTGATGACATAAAACTGTTCTAAATTGATTGCATAAAACTAATCGTCCTAAGTCTAAACCGATGGCAAAAAATTGGTCGTCATAAGTCTAAACTGATAGCATAAAACTGGTCATCATAAGTCTAAACTGGTTGTTAATCGACGAAATTTCTATCGGTTTAGAAAACCATCGAAAAATTTCAAATTAAATTTACCGCAAGCGCACGGCGTACACTTGTAGTATGTGGCGAATACGGGTAGATCCGTAGGGAATTGATGATTTTAAAAATTCAATTCAATCAAATTATACCAATTTCAAGTGAAAGTTAAGCAAGAGAATTAGAGAATGAACTAACTAACTAAAAGAAAAGAGATGCAAATATAAGAGTTAAATGACAATTTAGAGAATAAATCCACTCTCTAGATCATGTAGTTCAACACATATGAAATCATGATCTCTCTTTTATGGTCATTAGTACTTTAATTAATGTGTCTATCATAAGTATGGCATATTTGTGCTATTAGTTAGCCAACATAAGCCATCAAACATTGACACACCCCTTAAACCACTTACTAACTTTCATGAAACTTGACAATGAAAATGAAAATGAAATCTATTTTAAGTATGGCCTATTAACTATTGATTAGAAATATAGACCATCAAATTTTAATTTCAAATCACTTTCTTATGCCATAATCATATTTTGATGAAGAGGCATTTGTGTTAGTGATTGTTTAAGCATAGCCTATTTGGTGTCAACAATATAGGCTATCAAATTCAAAGCAAGAACAACAAATAAAACACTTCATTGATCATCATTAAGCACAAAAAGAGAGCATGAATTAACAAATAGTTGAAGCTACATAATTAGAGAGCTTCATTACCCCTAAATTGAAGGGGTTTAGCCTCTCATATTTGTCATTTGATTAACAAATGTAGCTAGCAACATGAAAGCAAAAAAGAAAGGAAAATGAAAGCTAATGGAAAAGAAAAGCTAATTAACCAGAATTAAAACTAATCTACTTTGCATGAATGTAAATCTACACTACCAACATTAAAGTAAATGAACAAGGAAAGTAAAATGAACAAGTAATTAAATTGCATAAGAAAAAGAAAGGAAATTGCATGAAAATAAAAAATGCCTAAGTAGCCATGAAAAAAAAAGAACTTGTCTTTTTATTTTGAGCCTAAACTAAAACTAAGAGGATCTAAGAAGAAGAGGGTTACATGAAACATAAGGGGTCTTTATACATGTATGAAACCCTAATTCATAAATTTGGGGAATGCCCAAATTGCCCTTGAGGTAGTGTGGTGGCCAAGTAATCGTTAGCATCCCCTAATCATCATTTGAGTGTACATGAAGCCATTAATTCCATAAGCATGTGCATTAGCCTCTAATTTATAAATTAAGGTAGGTGGGTCGGTGGGGTCCTCCATTATCATGCCTTTGAATTATTTCCATCTTCATTCCTTTATCTTCACTCTTGTGCATGCATATATCATCATGAAACCACTTGTATATGAATTTAAATTCCTACAAAATAATATAGAAATTTTCAATTAAATTTTAGAAAATTAATATATGCACAAAAATGACCATTTTGCCCTTGGATGAAGATGAATATGTGACAATTTGAAATAATTTGAATTTTGGTTTAAACAAGTTAAAATACCCGATATGATTATTTATTTAATTTAAATAGATTAAATATGGTGGTAAAAATATGCACATTTACGTGCACATCAAATACCCACACACTTATCTTTTTATTCGTTCTCGAATAAAGAAAAACTAAGATAAATCCGTTTTCGTAGGGAGCACGATTGCATTGAGCGAATGCAACAAGCCGTTAAACCTCTGGGTGTCCCCAGTAGGACGAGTGTTGTCTCGTGAGGGTTTTCAACGGATACTACCCACAAAATCCAAATGCAGGATGAAAATATTTATAAAATGCAAGATTTATTTACAAAGAGATTAATACGAGTTTTTGAAAATATTTATGAATGAAGGATTTACTTTTAAATTAACACAAATAAGTTAAATATAGGTTTGGTTATTATCTTGAAATTTAAGTCATTTTACTCGTCAAAACATCCAACAAAAATCAAGTTATCAAACTAAATATACTATAGTTTAACTCGTTGTTTCGGTTGATAAAAAAGTGTAACTATGAAATGGATCCTTAGTTGATTATCAAAGTTTATCAAAGTGGTATTTTCATTTCTTTTCAATAACAAGTCAAATCAAATAAGTTAAAATAGTGCTTGGATTTCATTTTCTTACTCTCTCTGTTTTTTCTTTTGAAAATTTTATTGATATTAATAATATTTACATATGCCTAATTCAGATAAACTGAGGCCAGATATATTACCCATGCACTGCCTTGCGGACTGATGTGAGGGGAATACAGAGCATGGCGAATGAACACACAAGTGTGAACACTTATTGACTATAGGCGTTATTAGTAAAATAATTTTTATATACATACACCTAACTCAGATAAATTTAGGCCAGATATACCGATCGTGCACTGCCTTTCGGGCTAACGTGAGAAGGGTACAGAGCATGTCGAGTGAACACACGAGTGTGAACACATGACTCTAAGTGTTAAAAAAAATATACATATATAAAAAAATTATACTTATTTTTTATGTTTTTTTATGTTTTTTTAAAAGGGGGAGAATTTTGCAAAATCATCTTAGCACCATTTAACTTAGAAGACAAAAAAAATGTTATATCCTTTTATTTGAATAAATCACTTTTTAAAACAAAGGTTTTCAATTAGGATATTTCATAATTAACACGTATGAATCTTCCTATATACTAGTTAAACCATTGTTATTTGTAATCAAACTTCATTTTTATTTTTGTTAAGACAAATAAGTTTTCAAAATTTTCAATTTATTTAACCAAAACCATATATTTATCTTATAGTGTTTCTTTTAAAAATAAATCAAAATGCTAAAAAAAATTATGTTTTGGAAAGAAAATGTAAAAATAAAACAAATGAAATTTTTTAAAAAAAGACGAGACACCCCCCACACTTGATTTTGACTATGTCCCCACAGTCAACCCAAGTGAAAGGAGAAAAATAAAATTAAAAATGACATTTATTTATATGAAAATGAACGGTATTTATACGAGATCAGAAAGTATATCGTCAAAAAGTAAATGAAACGGTCTTCCAAAGACCGATTCATTTGTCTCGTCAAGTATGCAAGACACAGCTTAAGCTCGGAAAACCAAACCGTAAAATATTTCAAAGTTGAATGTTGATTTGGAAAAATGAATGTCGTTTTATTAAAAATCGTACGAGTTGTTTTTATTTTTGACGGTTTTCGGGGTTGATAAAAAAATTGGTTGAAACTCAAGTTTATTTTCACCAAGTTGAAGTTCAAACTTATCATCGAAAACTTCTTTAAAATTATCAATTTCAAAATCAAAATGGTGATGTAAATCTTCCCCTTCAGAATTTGACAACTCGTTGTCAAAAAAGTCCAAAGAAACCGTGTTCATTGAATTCGTCTTCCTTATTTGGATTATCAACAACTTCATCGCGTATCTCAAGTTCAAAATCCAAAGTTGTTGTGTTCAAATTTTTGAAATCGAGAAAAGGAAGATCGAATTTTAAGTTTGGTTCCACACCCTCAAAAGAATTAAAATGGAACTCAATTATCGTGTTCTCAACAACTTCATTAAGATCGTTATTTTCAATTTCAAAAGTTGTTATTTGAAAATCAGTGATTTGGGTAAAAGATGAATTATCGTTTGACTCGTTACACGTTCGGATTTGATTTTGTTTATCACATTGTTTCATATATGTTTCAAACAACGAATCTGTGTGAACACTGTAGATTTCATCCATTTGTTCAACAAAATCCAATTTATAGTTATTAATTTGAGAATTTTCGATTTAGATTTGTTGAGAACAAAAAATTTCAATTGTAACGTGGTTAAGATTATTCCCATTGCCAAATTCATTTGAAAAGTTGTTTCCATTTTCATTTTGAGTTTGAAATTCATTTTGGAGTTCGAAATTGAATTGGCATGGGTTATAATCGAAATCATTTGAATTTTGAATTGAATTCAAATTTTGAAATCCTTGACTCGAGTTGTTACACAAATATGAATTACACAAATCATTTATCATTGGATTTTGTTGTGTAGAGATTTCAAGTAGAGATGAAATGCTATATTCGAGATTCGAGGGTTGGTCATCATTTTGAAAACTTTGTTGTTCAAAATTCGAATTGTTTAAAGAATAGTTGTCGTTAAAATATCCATACGAATTTTGAGTGAAATCATATGGATTATATTGATTTTCACAACTATTGTAAAATTCAAGTGAGTGGGGAAACTCGGACGTTTTCAAGAATGATTTTGGTTTTTTTTTTATAAAGGAAAAAAATTTACAAATAAAATTTATTTTTCAAAAGGGAAATTGAATTGTTTTTTTATTTTTAAATTTTTTTGAAAAGATTATACATACACACACACACACACACACATATATATATATATATATATATATATATATATATATATTGGATTTTGGTTTTCCCAAATTATTTTTTTGCGTTTTTAAAATTTCAAAGGAAAATGATTTAAAAATTTCAAAGGAAAAGATGAGGAATATTTACAAATTTTTTTCAGTTTTGGATTTTGAAGTTTTTTTTTATATAAATATGCATGAACTAATGCAACTAAATGAATGCAAGGGTCTAATTACAAATTATTTATCCTAAGTTAACTCTAAATTGTATAATCACATTTTGTCTTAGATCAACAAGATAGTTCTTAGCCAGGTAACAGACAGGATTTATCGGTGCACCACGAATCACTATAGCAATGCAGCCGAAGGTTTAAGTACCTTCAGAGGAACAACCACTATAACATTTACGAATCACCGTAATATTTATAAATGGTTATTACTTTGTCGTAGCCTAGACACCAAGAAATTAAATTGTCGAAAAAGGACAAATTATCAATATACAATTAAGCCTTATTGATATCTAACCGTTATTATTAATCAAAATCTAAGATGAAATGCAAGGCTGAAATTAAACGTGTATTAACAATGCAACTATGAATGGATTTTTGTTTTTGTTTTTCATTTTTGAAACTTTTTTTTTTTGAATTTTTTCTCTTATATATAAATGCAAATGCAGACAATCAACAATGCAAAGCAATTAAAACAATAGATAAGGGTGCAATTTTTTTTATAAGCAAGTAATTTATTTCTTAGCAAGCTAAGCAAAGCAAGCACTATTCCAATCTGCTTTGGCAACCTAAAAATAAAAACAAAATATATACAAAAAAAACTAAAAACATTCTTGAAAATGTCCGAGTTTCCCCACTCACTTCAATTTTACAATAGTTGTGAAAATCAATGTAATCCATATGATTTAACTCCAAATTCGTATGCATATTTTAACGATAACTAGGTGACCCGGGTTCGATCCCCGGCAACGGTGCAAAAACTTGTTAATTGACGGAATTTCTATCGGTTTAGAAAACCGTAGAAAAATTTCAAATTAAATTTACCGCAAGCGCACGGCGTATACTTGTAGTACGTGGCGAATACAGGTCGATCCACAGGGAATTGATGATTTTAAAAATTCAATTCAATCAAATTATACCAATTTCAAGTGAAAGTTAAGCTAGAGAATTAGAGAATGAACTAACTAACTAAAAGAAAAGAGATGCAAATATAAAAGTTAAATGACAATTTAGAGAATAAATCCACTCTCTTGATCATGTAGTTCAACACATATGAAATCATGATCTCTCTTTTATGGTCATTAGTGCTTTAATTGATGTGCCTATCATAAGTGTGGCATATTTGTGCTATTAGTTAGCCAACATAAGCCATCAAACTTTGACACACCCCTTAAACCACTTACTAACTTTCATGAAACTTGACAATGAAAATGAAAATGAAATCTATTTTAAGTATGGCCTATTAACTATTGATTAGAAATATAGACCATCAAATTTTAATTTCAAATCACTTTCTTATGACATAATCATATTTTGATGAAGAGGCATTTGTGTTAGTGATTGTTTAAGCATAGCCTATTTGGTGTCAACAATATAGGCTATCAAATTCAAAGCAAGAACAACAAATAAAACACTTCATTGATCATCATTAAGCACAAAAAGAGAGCATGAATTAACAAATAGTTGAAGCTACATAATTAGAGAGCTTCATTACCCCTAAATTAAAGGGGTTTAGCCTCTCATATTTGCCATTTGATTAACAAATGTAGCTAGTAACATGAAAGCAAAAAGAAAGGAACATGAAAGCTAATGGAAAAGAAAAGCTAATTAACAAGAATTAAAACTAATCTACTTTGCATGAATGTAAATCTACACTACCAACATTAAAGTAAATGAACAAGGAAAGTAAAATGAACAAGTAATTAAATTGCATAAGAAAAAGAAAGGAAATTACATGAAAATAAAAAATGACTAAGTAGCCATGAAAAAAAAAGGAGCTTGTCTTTTTATTTTGAGCCTAAACTAAAACTAAGAGGAACTAAGAAGAAGAGGTTTACATGAAACATAAGGAGTCTTTATACATGTATGAAACCCTAATTCATAAATTTGGGGAATGCCCAAATTTCCCTTGAGGTAGTGTGGTGGCCAAGTAATCATTAGCATCCCCTAATCATTATTTGAGTGTACAAGAAGCCATTAATTCCATAAGCATGTGTATTAGCCTCTAATTTGTACATTAAGGTAGGTGGGTAGGTGGGGTCCTCCATTATCATGCCTTTGAATTATTTCCATCTTCATTCCTTTTTCTTCACTCTTGTGCATGCATATATCATCATGAAACCACTTGTATATGAATTTAAATTGCTACAAAATAATATAGAAATTTTCAATTAAATTTTAGAAAATTAATATATGCACAAAAATGACCATTTTGCCCTTGGATGAAGATGAATATGTGACAATTTGAAATAATTTGAATTTTGGTTTAAACAAGTTAAAATACCTGATATGATCATTTATTTAATTTAAATAGATTAAATATGGTGGTAAAAATATGCACATTTACGTGCACATCAAATACCCCCACACTTATCTTTTTATTCGTCCTCGAATAAAGAAAAACTAAGATAAATCTGTTTTCGTAGGGAGCACGATTGCATTGAGCGAATGCAACAAGCCGTTAAACCTCTGGGTGTCCCTAGTAGGACGAGTGTTGTCTCGTGGGGGTTTTCAGCGGATACTACCCACATAATCCAAATGCAGGATGAAAATATTTATAAAATGCAAGATTTATCTACAAAGAGATGAATGCGAGTTTTTGAAAATATTTACGAATGAAGGATTTACTTTTAAATTAACACAAATAAGTTAAATATAGGTTTGGTTATTATCTTGAAATTTAAGTCATTTTACTGGTCAAAACATCCAACAAAAATCAATTTATCAAAGCAAATATACTATTGTTTAACTCATTGTTTCGGTTGATAACAAAGTGTAACTATGAAATGGATCCTTAGTTGATTATCAAAGTTTATCAAAGTGGTATTTTCATTTCTTTTCAATAACATGTCAAATCAAATAAGTTAAAATAGTGCTTGGATTTCATTTGCTTACTCTCTCCATTTTTTCTTTTGAAAATTTTATTGATATTAATAATATTTACATATGCCTAACTCGGATAAACTGAGGCCATATACATTACCCATGCACTGCCTTGCGGACTGATGTGAGGGGAATATAGAGCGTGGCGAGTGAACACAAGGGTGAACACTTATTGACTATAGGCGTTATTAGTAAATAATTTTTATATACATACACCTAACTCAGATAAATTGAGGCTAGATATACCGATCGTGCACTGCCTTTCGGGCTAACGTGAGAAGGGTACAGAGCATGTCGAGTGAACACACGAGTGTGAACACATGACTCTAGGTGTTAAAAAAAACATATACATATATATAAATATATATTTTTTATACTTATATTTTTTTGTTTTTTTTATGTTTTTTTTAAAAGGGAGAGAATTTTGCAAAATCATCTTAGCACCATTTAACTTAGAAGGCAAAAAAAATGTTATATCCTTTTATTTGAATTCATCACTTTTTAAAACAAAGATTTTCAATTAGGATATTTCATAATTAACACATATGAATCTTCCTATATACTAGTTAAACCATTGTTATTTGTAATCAAACTTCATTTTTATTTTTGTTAAGACAAATAAAATTTCAAAATTTTCAATTTATTTAACCAAAACCATAAATTTATCTTATAGTGTTTCTTTTAAAAATAAATCAAAATGATTTAAAAAAAATTTGTTTTTTTATATGTTTTGGAAAGAAAATGTAAAAATAAACCATGAAAATTTTAAAAAAAAGGCGAGACACCCCCACACTTGATTCTGACTGTGTCCCCACAGTCAACCCAAGTGAAAGGAGAAAAATAAAATTAAAAATGGCCTTTATTTATATGAAAATGAACAGTATTTACACGAGATCAGAAAGTGTGTCGTCAAAAACTAAATGAAACGGTCTTCCTAAGACCGATTCATTTGTCTCGTCAAATATGCAAGACACGGCTTAAGCTCGGAAAACCAAACCGTAAAATATTTCAAAGTTGAATGTTGATTTTGAAAAACGATTGTCGTTTTATTAAAAATCGTACGAGTTGTTTTATTTTCGATGGTATTCGACGTTGATAAAAAAATTGATTGAAACTCAAGTTTATTTTCACCAAGTTGAAGTTCAAACTTATCATTGAAAACTTCTTTAAAATTATCAATTTCAAAATCAAAATGGTGATGTAAATCTTCCCCTTCAGAATTTGACAACTCGTTTTCGAAAAGTCCAAAGAAATCGTGTTCATTGAATTTGTCTTCCTTATTTGGATTATCAACAACTTCATCGCGTATCTCAAGTTCAAAATCCAAAGTTGTTGTGTTCAAATTTTCGAAATCGAGAAAAGGAAGATCGAATTTTAAGTTTTGTGCCACACCCTCAAAAGAATTGAAATCCAACTCAATTATCGTGTTCTCAACAACTTCATTAAGATCGTTATTTTCAATTTCAAAAGTTGTTATTTGAAAATTAGTGATTTGGGTAAAAGATGGATTATCATTTGACTCGTTACACGTTGGGATTTGATTTGTTTATCACGTTGTTTCATATATGTTTCAAACAACCAATCTGTGTGAACATTGCAGATTTAATCCATTTGTTCAACAAAATCCAATTTATAGTTATTAACTTGAGAATTTTTTATTTGGATTTGTTGAGAACAAAAAATTTCAATTGTAACGTGGTTAAGATTATTCCCATTTCCAAATTCGTTTGAAAAGTTGTTTCCATTTTCATTTTGAGTTTGAAATTCATTTTGGAGTTCGAAATTGAATTGGCATGGGTTATAATCGAAATCGTTTGAATTTTGAATTGAATTCAAATTTTGAAATCCTTGACTCGAGTTGTTACACAAATATGAATTACACAAATCATTTATCATCTGATTTTGTTGTGTAGAGATTTCAAGTAGAGATGAAATGCTATATTCGAGATTCGAGGGTTGGTCATCATTTTGAAAACATTGTTGTTCAAAATTCGAATTGTTTAAAGAATAGTTGTCGTTAAAATATCCGTACGAATTTGGAGTGAAATCATATGGATTATATTGATTTTCACAACTATTGTAAAATACAAGTGAGTGGGGAAACTCGGACAGTTTCAAGAATGTTTTTGGTTTTTTTTTATAAAGGAAAAATATTTACAAATAAAATTTATTTTCCAAAAGGGAAATTAATTTTTTTTTTGAAAAGATTATATGTATATATATATTGGATTTTAGTTTTTCTAAATTTTTTTTTGGATTTTTGAAATTTCAAAGGAAAAGGATTTAAAAATTTCAAAGGAAACGATGAGGAATATTTACAAATTTTTTTTAGTTTTGGATTTTGAAGTTTTTTTTTAAATATGCATGAACTAATGCAACTAAATTAATGCAAGGGTCTAATTACAAATTATTTATCCTAAGTTAACCCAAAATTGTATAATCACACTTTGTCTTAGATCAACAAGATAGTTCTCAGCCAGGTAACGACATGATTTATCGGTGCACCACGAATCACCGTAGCAATGCAGCCGAAGGTTTAAGTACCTTCAAAGGAACAACCACTATAACATTTACGAATCACCGTAATATTTATAAATGGTTATTAATTTGTTGTAGCCTAGACACCAAGAAATTAAATTGTTGAAAAAGGAGAAATTGTCAATATACAATTAAGCGTTATTGATATCTATTATTAATCAAAATCTAAGATGAAATGCAAGGCTGAAATTAAACGTGTATTAACAATGCAACTATGAATGGATTTTTGTTTTTGGTTTTTGAAACATTTTTTTGGATTTTTGAATTTTTTCTCTTATATATAAATGCAAATGTAGACAATCAACAACACAAAGCAATTAAAACAATAGATAAGGGTGCAATTTTTTTTTATAAGCAAGTAATTAATTTCTTGGCAAGCTAAGCAAAGCAAGCACTCCTCCAATCTACTTTGGCAACCTGAAAATAAAAACAAAATATATACGGAAAAAAACTAAAAACATTCTTGAAAATGTCTGAGTTTCCCCACTCACTTGAATTTTACAGTAGTTGTGAACATCAATATAATCCATATGATTTCACTCCAAATTCGTATGGATATTTTAACGACAACTAGGTGATCCGGGTTCGATCCCCGGCAACGGCGCCAAAAACTTGTTAATCGACGAAATTTCTATTGGTTTAGAAAACCATCGAAAAAATTCAAATTAAATTTACCGCAAGCGCACGGCGTACACTTGTAGTATGTGGCGAATACGGGTAGATCCGCAGGGAATTGATGATTTTAAAATTTTAGTTCAATCAAATTATACCAATTTTAAGTGAAAGTTAAGCAAGAGAATTAGAGAATGAACTAACTAACTAAAAGAAAAGAGATGCAAATATAAGAGTTAAATGACAACTTAGAGAATAAATCCACTCTCTAGATCATGTAGTTCAACACATATGAAATCATGATCTCTCTTTTATGGTCATTAGTGCTTTAATTGATGTGCATATCATAAATATGGCATATATGTGCTATTAGTTAGCCAACATAAGCCATCAAACTTTGACACACCCCTTAAACCACTTACTAACTTTCATGAAACTTGACAATGAAAATGAAAATGAAATCTATTTTAAGTATGGCCTATTAACTATTGATTAGAAATATTGACCATCAAATTTTAATTTCAAATCACTTTCTTATGCCATAATCATATTTTGATGAAGAGGCATTTGTGTTAGTGATTGTTTAAGCATAGCCTATTTGGTGTCAACAATATAGGCTGTCAAATTCAAAGTAAGAACAACAAATAAAACACTTCATTGATCATCATTAAGCACAAAAAGAGAGCATGAATTAACAAATAGTTGAAGCTACATAATTAGAGAGCATTATTACCCCTAAATTGAAGGGGTTTAGCCTCTCATATTTGTCATTTGATTAACAAATGTAGCTAGCAACATGAAAGAAAAAAGAAAGGAAAATGAAAGCTAATGGAAAAGAAAAGCTAATTAACAAGAATTAAAACTAATCTACTTTGCATGAATGTAAATCTACACTACCAACATTAAAGTAAATGAACAAGGAAAGTAAAATGAACAAGTAATTAAATTGCATAAGAAAAAGAAAGGAAATTACATGAAAATAAAAAATGGCTAAGTAGCCATGAAAAAAAAGAAAGAGAGCTTGTCTTTTTATTTTGAGCCTAAACTAAAACTAAGAGGAACTAAGAAGAAGAGGGTTACATGAAACATAAGGGGTCTTTATACATGTATGAAACCCTAATTCATAAATTTGGGGAATGCCCAAATTGCCCTTGAGGTAGTGTGGTGGCCAAGTAATCGTTAGCATCCCCTAATCATCATTTGAGTGTACATGAAGCCATTAATTCCATAAGCATGTGCATTAGCCTCTAATTTATAAATTAAGGTAGGTGGGTCGGTGGGGTCCTCCATTATCATGCCTTTGAATTATTTCCATCTTCATTCCTTTATCTTCACTCTTGTGCATGCATATATCATCATGAAACCACTTGTATATGAATTTAAATTCCTACAAAATAATATAGAAATTTTCAATTAAATTTTAGAAAATTAATATATGCACAAAAATGACCATTTTGCCCTTGGATGAAGATGAATATGTGACAATTTGAAATAATTTGAATTTTGGTTTAAACAAGTTAAAATACCCGATATGATCATTTATTTAATTTAAATAGATTAAATATGGTGGTAAAAATATGCACATTTATGTGCACATCAAATATGCACATTGAGCGAATGCAACAAGCTGTTAAACCTTTGGGTGTCCCTAGTAGGACGAGTGTTGTCTCGTGGGGGTTTTCAGCGGATACTACCCACAAAATCCAAATGCAGGATGAAAATATTTACAAAATGCAAAATTTATCTACAAAGAGATGAATGCGAGTTTTTGAAAATATTTACGAATGAAGGATTTACTTTTAAATTAACACAAATAAGTTAAATATAGGTTTGGTTATTATCTTGAAATTTAAGTCATTTTACTCGTCAAAACATCCAACAAAAATCAAGTTATCCAAGCAAATATACTATAGTTTAACTCGTTGTTTCGGTTGATAACAAAGTGTAACTATGAAATGGATCCTTAGTTGATTATCAAAGTTTGTCAAAGTGGTATTTTCATTTCTTTTCAATAACAAGTCAAATCAAATAAGTTAAAATAGTGCTTGGATTTCATTTGCTTACTCTCTCCATTTTTTCTTTTGAAAATTTTATTGATATTAATAATATTTACATATGCCTAACTCGGATAAACTGAGGCCAGATATATTACCCATGCACCGCCTTGCGGTATGATGTGAGGGGAATACAGAGCGTTGCGAGTGAACACACAAGTGTGAACACTTATTGACTGTAGGCGTTATTAGTAAAATAATTTTTATATACATACAGCTAACTCGGATAAACTGAGGCCAGATATACCGAACGTGCACTGCCTTCCGGGCTTACGTGAGAAGGGTGCAGAGCATGTCGAGTGAACACACGAGTGTGAACACATGACTCTAGGTGTTAAAAAAAATATACATATATACAAATTTTTTTTGTTTTTTTGTTATATTTTTTGTTTTTTAAAAGGGAGGGAATTTTGCAAAATCTTCTTAGCACCATTTAACTTAGAAGACAAAAAAAATGTTATATCCTTTTATTTGAATTCACCACTTTTTAAAACAAAGATTTTCAATTAGGATATTTCATAATTAACACGTATGAATCTTCTTATATACTAGTTAAACCATTGTTATTTGTAATCAAACTTCATTTTTATTTTTGTTAGGACAAATAAATTTCAAAATTTTCAATTTATTTAACCAAAACCATATATTTATTTTATAGTGTTTCTTTTAAAAATAAATCAAAATGCTTTAAAAAAATTGTTTTTGTTTTTTTTAATATGTTTTGGAAAGAAAATGTAAAAATAAACCATGAAAATTTTTAAAAAAAGACGAGACTCCCCCCACACTTGATTTTGACAGTGTCCCCTTAGTCAACCCAAGTGAAAGGAGAAAAATAAAATTAAAAATGGCCTTTATTTATATGAAAATGAATGGAAGTTACACGAGATTAGAAAGTGTATCGTCAAAAACTAAATGAAACGGTCTTCCAAAGACCGATTCATTTGTCTCGTCAAATATGCAAGACACAGCTTAAGCTCGGAAAACCAAACCGTAAAATATTTCAAAGTTGAATGTTGATTTGGAAAAACGAATGTCGTTTTATTAAAAATCGTACGAGTTGTTTTATTTTCGATGGTATTCGAGGTTGATAAAAAAATTGATTGAAACTCAAGTTTATTTTCACCAAGTTGAAGTTCAAACTTATCATCGAAATCTTCTCCAAAATTATCAATTTCAAAATCAAAATGGTGATGTAAATCTTCCCCTTCAGAATTTGACAACTCGTTTTCGAAAAGTCCAAAGAAATCGTGTTCATTGAATTCGTCTTCCTTATTTGGATTATCAACAACTTCATCGCGTATCTCAAGTTCAAAATCCAAAGTTGTTGTGTTCAAATTTTCGAAATCGAGAAATGGAAGATCGAATTTTAAGTTTGTTCCACACCCTCAAAAGAATTGAAATCCAACTCAATTATCGTGTTCTCAACAACTTCATTAAGATCGTTATTTTCAATTTCAAAAGTTGTTATTTGAAAATCAGTGATTTGGGTAAAATATGGACTATCGTTTGACTCGTTACACGTTGGGATTTGATTTTGTTTATCACGTTGTTTCATATATGTTTCAAACAACGAATCTGTGTGAACATTGCAGATTTCATCCATTCGTTCAACAAAATCCAATTTATAGTTATTAACTTGAAAATTTTCGATTTGGATTTGTTAAGAACAAAAAATTTCAATTGTAACGTGGTTAAGATTATTCCCATTGCCAAATTCGTTTGAAAAGTTGTTTCCATTTTCATTTTGAGTTTGAAATTCATTTTGGAGTTCGAAATTGAATTTGCATGGGTTATAATCGAAATCGTTTGAATTTTGAATTGAATTAAAATTTTGAAATCCTTGACTCGAGTTGTTACACAAATCATTTATCATTTGATTTTGTTGTGTAGAGATTTTAAGTAGAGATGAAATGCTATATTCGAGATTCGAGGGTTGGTCATCGTTTTGAAAACTTTGTTGTTCAAAATTCGAATTGTTTAAAGAATAGTTGTCGTTAAAATATCCATACGAATTTGGAGTGAAATCATATGGATTATATTGATTTTCACAACTATTGTAAAATTCAAGTGATTGGGGAAACTCGGACATTTTCTAGAATGTTTTTGGTTTTTTTTATAAAGGAAAAATATTTACCGATAAAATTTATTTTTCAAAAGGGAAATTGATTTTTTTTTTCAATTTTTTTGAAAATATTTTATATATATATATATAGGATTTTGGTTTTTCTAAATTTTTTTTTTGGATTTTTGAAATTTCAAAGGAAAAGGATTTAAAAATTTCAAAGGAAAAGATGAGGAATATTTACAAATTTTTTTTAGTTTTGGATTTTGAAGTTTTTTTTAATATGTTGAACTAATGCAACTAAATGAATGCAAGGGTCTAATTACAAATTATTTATCCTAAGTTAACCCAAAATTGTATAATCACACTTTGTCTTAGATCAACAAGATAGTTCTCAGCCAGCTAACGGACAGGATTTATCGGTGCACCACGAATCACCGTAGCAATGCACCGAAGGTTTAAGTACTTTCAGAGGAACAACCACTATAACATTTTTACGGATCACCGTAATATTTATAAATGGTTATTACTCTACCGTAGCCTAGACACCAAGAAATTAAATTGTCAAAAAAGGACAAATTGTCAATATACAATTAAGCGTTATTGATATCTAACCATTATTATTAATCAAAATCTAAGATGAAATGCAAGGCTGAAACTAAACGTGTATTAACAATGCAACTATGAATGGATTTTTGTTTTTGTTTTTGGTTTTTGAAACTTTTTTTTATAAGCAAGCAATTTATTTCTTGGCAAGCTAAGCAAAGCAAGCACTCCTCCATTCTACTTTGGCAACCTGAAAATAAAAACAAAATATATACAAAAAAACTAAAAACATTCTTGAAAATCTCCGAATTTCCCCACTCACTTGAATTTTACCATAGTTGTGAAAATCAATATAATCCATATGATTTCACTCCAAATTCGTATGGATATTTTAACGACATCTAGGTGACCCGGGTTCGATCCCCAGCAACGACGCCAAAAACTTGTTAATCGGCGGAATTTCTATCGGTTTAGAAAGCCGTCGAAAAATTTCAAATTAAATTTACCGCAAGCGCACGGCGTACACTTGTAGTACGTGGCGAATATGGGTCGATCCGCAGGGAATTGATGATTTTAAAAATTCAATTCAATCAAATTATACCAATTTCAAGTGAAAGTTAAGCTAGAGAATTAGAGGATGAACTAACTAACTAAAAGAAAAGAGATGTAAATATAAGAGTTAAATGACAATTTAGAGAATAAATCCACTCTCTAGATCATGTAGTTCAACACATATGAAATCATGATCTCTCTTTTATGGTCATTAGTGCTTTAATTGATGTGCCTATTATAAGTATGGCATATTTGTGCTATTTGTTAGCCAACATAAGCCATCAAACTTTGTCACACCTCTTAAACCACTTACTAACTTTCATGAAACTTGACAATGAAAATGAAAATGAAATCTATTTTAAGTATGGCCTATTAACTATTGATTAGAAATATTGACCATCAAATTTTAATTTCAAATCACTTTCTTATGCCATGATCATATTTTAATGAAGAGGCATTTGTGTTAGTGATTGTTTAAGCATAGCCTATTTGGTGTCAACAATATAGGCTGTCAAATTCAAAGCAAGAACAACAACTAAAACACTTCATTGATCATCATTAAGCACAAAAAGAGAGCATGAATTAACAAATAGTTGAAGCTACATAATTAGAGAGCTTCATTACCCCTAAATTGAAGGGGTTTAGCCTCTCATATTTGTCATTTGATTAACAAATGTAGCTAGCAACATGAAAGCAAAAAGAAAGGAAAATGAAAGCTAATGGAAAAGAAAAGCTAATTAACAAGAATTAAAACTAATCTACTTTGCATGAATGTAAATCTACACTACTAACATTAAAGTAAATGAACAAGGAAAGTAAGATGAATAAGTAATTAAATTGCATAAGAAAAAGAAAGGAAATTGCATGAAAATAAAAAATGGCTAAGTAGCCATGAAAAAAAGAAAGAGAGCTTGTCTTTTTATTTTGAGCCTAAACTAAAACTAAGAGGATCTAAGAAGAAGAGGGTTACATGAAACATAAGGGGTCTTTATACATGTATGAAACCCTAATTCATAAATTTGAGGAATGCCCAAATTGCCCTTGAGGTAGTGTGGTGGCCAAGTAATCATTAACATCCCCTAATCATCATTTGAGTGTACATGAAGCCATTAATTCCATAAGAATGTGCATTTGCCTCTAATTTGTACATTAAGGTAGGTGGGTAGGTGGGGTCCTCCATTATCATGCCTTTGAATTATTTCCATCTTCATTCCTTTATCTTCACTCTTGTGCATGCACATATCATCATGAAACCACTTGTATATGAATTTAAATTCCTACAAAATAATATAGAAATTTTCAATTAAATTTTAAAAAATTAAGATATGCACAAAAATGATCATTTTGCCCTTGGATGAAGATGAATATGTGACAATTTGAAATAATTTGAATTTTGGTTTAAACAAGTTAAAATACCTGATCATTTATTTAATTTAAATAGATTAAATATGTTGGTAAAAATATGCATATTTACGTGCACATCAACTGTCATCATAAGTCTAAACCGATGGCATAAAACTAGTCATCATAAGTCTAAACTGATGGCATAAAACTGGTAATCATAAGTCTAAACTGATGGCATAAAATTGGTCATCAAAAGTCTAAATTGGTGGCACAAACGTTGATGTCGTAGGTCTGGCATCACAATTTATGTCGTAGGTGGCATCAACATTGATTTTGTAGGTCTAACATCATCATTAATGTCATAGGTGGCATCAACATTGATGGTATAGGTCTGGCATCATCATTGATGTCGTTGGTAGTATCAACATTGATGTCATAGGTGGCGTCAACATTGGATGGCATGAAAAAAGGATGGCATTAACAAAAGATGACATCAACATTGATGTCGTAGATGGCATCAACATTGATGTCGTAAGTCATCAACCAAAGAAATGGCATATTTGTAAATAACTTGAAACCTGAATTATTTACATTTAAAGATAATACTTTCCACCAACTCTTATTTCTTATCAAATTTTCATTGAATAACAAGTTTTCTTTTCATATTATTTTCATAATTTGTTTGAAAATCACATTTTTCTTTCCTAGCAAAATTTACAAATCTTTATAATTAATATTAATTAATATTTACAAATCTTTATCATCAAAAATTTATAGAAAATTATAAACACTTTGGAAAAATCACCAAAAATCGAATTTTCTATCTTCTTTCGTATATAAACTTTTGGAAGAAAAGTATTAATTTTATTATTTTTAATAATTATAACCCGAAATAAATATTATTTCCTCCTTAGGAAATTCATAAAATATTCATATGAACTTGGAAAATTATGAAATTATAAACTCACCTTCAAAATAATGTTTTACACAATATATTCAAATTTCAAGTCAATTGAAGATCAAAAACTAGGTTTTTTACATTTAAAACCCTTAAGAATAATTTTATAAAAATTCCAATAAATCATCATTCAATCAAATAATAATATAATCAATCAAGAATGAAATATTATCATAATCAAATCGGAAATCATCCATAGATCTGAAAATAAACATAATTAAATAAGATGGATACTATTATTCATCTTAGATTTGATAAGAGAGGTTGAGATTTGTTTAAAGATTGATTTCCCTAAGCTTTTTTGTTAAATCCCTTAGTTTTCCCCTTCTTTCTTCTTCTTGAAATGGCCGACCTCTTTAGGTTAGGTTTTGGTTGTTTGAGAATAAAAATGAGAGAGAGAGAGCACTAAGGAAATGAAATAAGAAACTATTCCTATTATGCCCCTCTCATTTATTCTTTTCTAAGTTTAAAACAATCTTATTAGTTGATTACTTAAGGCATGACGCAAATTAATTAAAAATCTCATTCTCCTTATCATACCATGCATATTATTCTCTTTAATTTATCAAATTAAATCTCTTGAATAATGTTAAATAAAAATTAGAGGTGTTACATGGTATGTAGTCAAATCCATAGTATTAAAAATACATCAAATAGTCCAATAAAATACTAAATACGATAAACAGTACATGTAGAGCAATAGGAAACAAAAAGCAACTCTATTGCCAAGCTCGCCTCTCTCGGTACTGTCGTTGGGCCTATGGCCTACTGCCCAGTCCTCCTATGGTGGGGAAAAGGGAAGGAAAATGGTGGGTTAGACAAAAGACTTTGGTAATACTCTATGTGACCCATGATGTCCTATAAGTGTTTGTGAAGTATTTGTTTCTTTATTTAAGGGGTTTAACTCAATTCACACATGCACTGACTACTTGTGCATGCTCATACATAGGATCAAACAAGTAATCGAACCTCACAATTGCTAACAATCGGCAATAGCTACAATAACTATTCCACATAGGTTTCCCAACAACTTTCTACCATGGGACTAAATTTCCCACAACTACGACTACACATACCCTACCCATGCATCGAGGGGGAGCCACAATTCCGACTCATCGTCGGTGCATCCGTGACCACCTCTCAATGGTAGCGTAATGCCTCTTATGGTGCCATACAATGATCCATAAATAATACAGTGTTACGTCGCATCACCATGAATACCAAGGAACTCATGTTGGTGTCGGGCCACACACTCTATCAGGCATCATCATCAGTATTGCACATCTACCGTAGAACCTCGTATGAGTGCAAATTTGCGATAGAATTGCCTCCAATCAAATATCGACCCCCTGCTATATAAATAGCATTTACCCAATCCTGCAACATCCTAGAGTCGCCACATAAGGAACAAACTGGTCAAGTTTTTGTGAATTAGGTTTGCATCAGGGTTCTATTTATAGGGGTAGAAAGCAATACACACGATCTAATACTATAAAATCCGGGTCGTTGGCCGCTCGAAACCCTAGCTGTTTTCCCCTCGATCGGTCAACCACTATAGATAGGGGAGGTCGACCTCAAGCAGTCGACCGATCCCAATCATCCATCGACTGGTGGGTTTCCTTATTTATTAATATTTATTTTCAAATTTGGTTTATTTAATTATTTTTTATTTCAAATTTAAATCATTTGTAATTTCTTCTCACTAGCTCCGTTTTCAAAGCATCATATATGAAATTTTCTAGAAAATAACTATAAACGCAACGGTGCAAGTTTCGTAGCCAAATTCGAACGTTTGTTAAAATTCCATTTTTATCATCATTATTTTTTAATTTAATTATTTTATTAAATTTTTGGTTAAATTTTCAGGGTGTTACATCCTCTCCCCTTAAAATGATTCATCCCTGAAATATCCAAGGATGGAAAAATGTAACTTGTGCATATAACAACCAATAACTATAACCATATATTCATCCATCATCTACTGGCAATCATTGTCCTTAGTTAAATTTATAATGCAAAATGTTCATGTAGGCGTGGAATTCATATGAACTTATACTAATGTAAAAATAAGGGTGTCTCCTAATCTAGTCAACTTCTTGAAATGTAAGTGTTTATGCAATGTATCCAAATGTATGTAACATCCTATAAAATATATACTGGAGATTCTACATGTATGCACAACCATTCAATTCATATGCATATAACTCAATAAAATAAAATAAGTGATAGTGTGTGTAAGTATGCTAACTCAAGAATATATTTGCCTACGTGTGCAAAAATCAATTCAACAAATACATCCATTAGCCTCCATCATCCAAAACATGTCCTATTAACACGTTTGTAACCATTCCTACCGTCCAACCATTTCTACCTATGGGGCATACCAAGCTAAAACCTAACAGATAAGTAGTTTATAATTATTTGATCAAAATGGAAACGTACCAGAAAAGAGTTGTGGGTGGGTAGCTCGGATCCGCTCCTTAGGTTCTCATGTACTTTCCGCTGGATTGTCTCCCTACTAAACTTTAACAAGCTTGATAACCCTGTTGCAAAGTCTCTTTGTACCATGCTCGAGAATACAAATGGGTGTATACTGTATTGAGAACAAGCGACTCCCTCTCTACTTCCACCTCCTCTAGCAGACTCAGCTCGACTACAATGGCCGTATCATGTAAGCACTTATGCAAGTGTGACAAATGGAAAACACTATGTACTCCCGCTAAATTCTCAGGAAGCTTCACTCTATAAGCTAACTTCCCTACTCTACCAGTAATCGTTAAAGGCCCTATAAACCTCGGGCTAGCTTTTCCGAACTACCAAATCTCATAACATGCCTAAGAGGTGAGACTTTCACAAAAACCATATCAGCCACTATGAACTCTAACTCCATGCATCTCCTATCAGCGTAAGACTTCTACCTATGATGTGCAGTTTTCATCCTCCTATGAATCATGTCTACCTTCTCTGATGTCTCCCTCACCCAATCAAGAATAAACCAATCCACAGTGTTCCACCAACATGATGGTGATCTACAAGGTCTCCCATATAACGCCTAGAACATGCCATTCCAATACTCTCCTAGTAACTATTATTATATGTGAACTCTGCTAATGGCAAGTGATCCTCCCAAGAGCCCCAAAAAACTAATATGCACATTTGAAGTGTTAACAAGAAATCTTATCAACATCCATAATGCTTTTTATAAGATAATTCTATTTGAACATAACCATGTTGTTGAGAGGATTCTCGCCTTCGAAAGCATATCTTTCGAATAGAATGACTTAGTTGAAAGGATTTGAGGTGATAGCTCTAGTTGTTGACCAAATCAACCTAGTTGAAAGGAATAGTAAATTACCAAACCCTTCGACCTTGTCGAAAGGGATAATGAGGCCGCTCCAACCTTTCGACCAGGTTAGTATAATAGTAATTTCCAAACCTTTCGACCTTGTTGAAAGGGATGGCGTGGCCACTCCATCCTTTCGACCAGGTTGGTATAATAGCAAATTGCTAAACCTTTCAACATTGTCGAAAAGGATTACGAGGCCACTCCAACCTTTCGATCAGCTTGGAATAGTCA
This sequence comes from Allium fistulosum, assembly GCA_030737815.1. NCBI lineage: Eukaryota > Viridiplantae > Streptophyta > Magnoliopsida > Asparagales > Amaryllidaceae > Allium > Allium fistulosum. The sequence goes on from CM060902.1 coordinate 979,164,956, forward strand.
AATTACCTCTAGGAGTTATTCACAACATATAGCTCTCGAAGTCATCACTTTATTGAGGTTCATCTCCCCTGGAAGTTGAAAACAATCGATCATCAATGTCTTTTACCTCCTTTCGATCACGTCGGAAGGAGACATTTAACACCTTTCGACTTTGTCAAAAGAGGATGATTATTCTTAAAGTTTGTCTCGATTGTTTTCATCCCCTTTGGTGTCAATATTATTTCCATGGAATCCCTTCGAAAGGGTTCAGATGCCTAAATGAGTACGTTCCCCTCGAATGAATTCTATCCTGAATGGTTGTTAGGCAACATAAACCCAGATTCCTTTCGAAAGCACTCCTTTGACTAGGTCGAAAGGTGTTCCACCTTTCGAAGCAGTCCCAGTTCAATAGTCTACAATCCACTTTATATTCCTTATATAAGATCGATCTAGATATTCCTATAACTCATGCATTTTACTTAATCGACGCCCCATCATCACTTTTATTTTCAACATTAAGTATAGGTTTCGATGATGATGTGTTTCAATTGGAAATGCCTAAGTCGATCTTACATATAACATAGACCAAAAGAGATTTTGAGAATAGGTTAGAATCATGTGCAATTGATCATTAGTCTAGCTAATGATTTTAATGATCTTCCTTGTCGCCAATATCCATTATGAACAAGCTATCTCCATTTTTATTTATTATCCGAAATGAGTTACAAGAAATTGAGCTTTCTCCCCAATTCGATTTAGGGTTTCTTCTAAGTACAATTCTTGCTGAGAAAGAAGAGTAAAGTAAATGAATTCAGTATTCCAGAATTTGATCCCCAAAACTAGACCCCTTGGTCTTATTTATAGATGCAGATGGCCCCCTTCCGTGCCTTTGCTTTCGACTGGGTCGGAAGGTCCCCATTTTATATGCTGCCTCAAACCTTTCGACTTGATTGAAAGGTAATGAACCTTTCGACGTCGTCGGAAGGTATTCTCTTGTGCCTCTTGGTGTATCCTTTCGCTTCCTTGCCTTCGACCGGGTCGAAAGGTCCCCTCATTACACGCTATTTTGAACCTTTTGACCCAATTGAATGCACGTTTCCTTTCAATGTTGTCGAAGGCTATGCTTCCTTTCGATGTTGTCGAAGGCTATGCTTCTTTTCAATGTTGTCGAAAGGTGTCCTTGTTCTTCTTGTCATACTCTTGTAGTTCATTTATTCTTTCTTAACCTTTCGACCTGATCGAAAGCCATGTCTCCTTTCGACGTTGTCGAAAGGTCCTTTATTGTTCTTTCGCCTTTGCTGTTTTCTGAGTATTGCTTTCTTCATAGCGCCTTTCGACATTGTCGAAAGGTGTCTTAGATGAATCTTTGATTGGTTCGAAAGGCTTTCTATGCTTTCGAAAAGGTTACTATAGAGGCGAAGCCTTTGATTTCGGAAGGTTTAACGTGTAGTCGGGGGAGAACTATCGATTGCCTTCAAAAGGGGTTCCGAAGTCAACATTGCTTGTTCATCTGTGTCGAAAGGTTGGTAGTGGTGGATGGGCCCATCTGTTTCCATCTGGGTCGAAGGCCTTTACACTATATGAGTAGTTGGTGCCTTCGAATCATCCTTTTTATGTCCTTCATGATGACTTGGCCTGTCTCTTCATTGAAACATCGACTTTATTAACTTTCTTTCATTTCTCTGCTATCAAGTAGATTTCTTATCAACACGTAAGTCCACCAATACCCGGTTCACTCTCTATCTGTTCGTCCATCTGCGGGTGATAAGCGATACTCAAGCTTAACTCGGCGCCCAAAGCCTCCTGTAGACTCCACCAAAACTCGCTGGTAAAAAGTGGATCTCGATTGCTAACAATGCTAGAAGGACTCTATTTAACCTAACTACCTCCCTCACGTATAGTTCCGCCAAAGACGCAGCAGTTGTCGTACTCCTAACTAGAATAAAATGAGCATATTTGGTCGGTCGGTCAACTATGACCCAAATATTCACATTCCTCCTCCTACTCTTAGGTAGTCCATCGATGAGTCCATAGAAATACTCTCCCACTTCCACTGATGAATATCCAATGGTTGCACCAATCATGTCGGCTTCTTCTACTCTGCCTTTACCCTCTAGCAAGTCATAAATCAAGCCACATAGTCTGCCACATGCTTCTTCATACCAGGCCAATAAAAGACTCGCTTCATGTCACGGTATATTTTGTCTCTGTCGGGATGAATGGTCATCCTAGAACGATGAGATTCGACTAGTACCATGTCAATCAAATCCATAATGAGAGGAACACATAATCTACCATCTCTCTATAACCATCCCTTCAAGTCAATGGAATAATACTTCTAGTAACTCGACTGCTCTCCTTTACTAATCCTCTCGAAAATATCCAATAGCTCCTTGTCTTGTTTCTAACTTAACCCAGTACGGTCCATAAGTGTAGGATGCACAACCAAAGCTGCTAACAATCCCGGAGTGATATCTGATGATGGTCAAAAATCAAACAAAGAACTAAACTTCAAATGCTTCCTTCCTAAGAACAAAGAACTCAACAGCGCATGCTGCATACTCAAGCCATCGGTTACAATATTGCATTTGCCCGAAGTATATGAGATATTGAAACCATGCGATGCTAAAAACTCCATCCACCTTTACTGCCTTAAATTTAGATCCTTCTTGGAGAATAAAAACTTTAGAGACTTTTGATCCGTATATAGCTCAAACTGCTCTCCTCAAAGGTAGTGTCCACATGACCTGTGTGCAATGACAATGGCCGCCAACTCAAGATCATGGGTAGGATAGTTTCTCTCATAGACCTTCAACTATCGACTAGTAGAGCTCACCACTCTCCCATCCTACATCAACATTGTGCCAACCTCCTACCACAAGTGTCGGTATATATTGTAAATGCCTTCGTGCCATCGGGTAGCACTAAAACAGAAGCACTAGTCAATTCCTTCTTCAGCTTGATAAAAGCATCCTTTACACTTTGCGTACCATGAGAAAACTAAATTCTTCTTGGTAAGGTAGGTCGAAAGGGCAGAGATTTTAGCGCATTCCTTAATGAATTTTTTGTAGTAGCCCGCCAAATAAAGAAAACTCCTCACTTCCGTGGCATTTTTTGGCACATGCCAATCCTATACTGCAGCTACCTTACTAGGATCAACCGCCAGCCCACTTTTCGAGACAACGTGCCCAAAAAGTAAACCTCCTTGCATTAAAAGTGACATTTAGAAAACTTAGCCTTCAACTTATGCTCACAAAGTGTTTTGAGCACTTCTTCTAAATGAAACTATGCTCCTCCTTGATGTGCACGTAAAAGTGTATATTTATACTCACATATTTAATCTTGCTTTAATTAAATAATGATCATATTAGGGTATTTTTACATGTTTTTACCAAAATCCAAATGTCATCAAATCATCATTCATTCATCTTCATTTAGGGGCAAAATCTTAATTTTATGCATAATTTAATTTGAGAAAATTTACTTGCACATTTTTATGTTGTTTTGTAGGAATTTGGATTCAACATGGAAGAAGCTTCATATATTCATGCATGCACAAAGGATGGAAGACAAATGAGAATGAAGAAATAAATCAATTCATGCAACATGGAGGACCACACCTACCCACTTACCATGATCTACAATTAGGAGCTAATACATATGTTAGTGGAGATTAAAAGCATATGCACATTAAATGGAGGATTAATTACATGCTAATGATAACTTGGTGGCCGCACTTCCTAAGGGGTATTTTGGATAGTCCCCTAAAATATAGATTAGGGTTTCAAGCATGTATAAATACCTCTTATATTTCATGTAATGAAGCTCTTACCACCTTCTAGTTAGTTTAGCTGTAGGCACAAATTATAAACATAAACTCCTTTTCCTCTCTTTCATGGCTTCTTAGTCTTTTTCTCTTATGTAATTTTAATTATGCAATTGGATTTCATGCTCTTTTAATTATTCTTCTTTACTTTATGCAATTAGTGTAGTTTTATATCTTGCAAGTAGAGTAGATTTATTTACATGCAAATTAGTTAGCTCTCTTTTCCCTCTTGTTTATGTTTATGTTACAATCTACATTTGTTGAAAATGATAACAAATATGAGCTAAACCCCTTCAATTTAGGAGTAATGATGCTCTCTTAATCATATGGATTCAACATATTTGCTAATTTTTTATCTCTCTTTATGCTTCATGGAATTTTTGATGTGGTAAAATTTTGTTGTTTAACTTTGAATTTGATAGCCTATGTTGTTGACACCAAATATGCTATGTTTAAACAAACATAAATACAAATTACCTCTTCATCTACATATGATTTTAGTAATGAAGGGGATTTTAGAATCAAAATTTGATGGTCAATATTACTAATCAATAGCTAATAGATCATGCTTAGAATAGATTTTATTTTTAATTTCATTATCATTTTCATGAGAGTTAACAAGTGGTTTGGATGGTGTGTCAAAATTTTGATGGTTTATGTTAAGCTAATTAATAGCACAAATAGACCATACTTATGATAAACACATCAACTAAATTCACAAATGACTAAAAAGAGAGATCATAATTTCATTATGTTGATTTATGTGATCATGAGAAGGGAATTGCCTCTAAATTGCCCTCTACTCTCATAATTTTATTCACTTTCTTTTTGTTAGTTTTTTTTACATTTTTAGCTTAAAACAAATTCTAGCTTTGGTTAATTTGATTGAGTAGAACTTAAAATCACTTCAATTCCCCGTGGATCGACCTGTACTCGCCACATACTAAAATTGTACGTCGTGCGCTTGCAGTAAATTTATCACATAATTTTTCGGCGATTTTCTTAACCAATAGAAAATTAGCCGATTCAACAAGTTTTTAGAGCCGTTGCTAGGGAATTAAATTTGATTTTATTTCTGTTCTTCGAATTATTAGTTTTTGATTTTATTGTGTGTTAATCTTATGTGTTGATTTGCAATTTAAAAAAAACTATTGTTGTGTGTTTGTGTGTAATTTTTGTTTTCATTTTGTGTGTTTGTTGTTTTTCTATTTGAATTTGCATTTCTATTTAAAAAAACATACACAATTTTTTGAGAAAAAAAAATTATTTCATTTTCATTTACAATTTATAGTTCTGTCAACTATTTACATTTTGTTTTCATTTTTCTAGTCTCTGTTTTACAATCTCCCCCTCCCCCCAAACTCCATCCTTCTCTTCTCTGTGCAAAACATCCTTCTCTGTGCAAAACAACATGTGCACTGTGCAATTAACCTGAACAATTCATTAAACCATGCACTGCAATACATCACAGCAAACATATTTCACAAACTACCAGCAACTACCACCAGTAAACAACCTAAACATTTCACTACCCTGAACTATCACAACCACCCTAACTTCTGCCTTCAACGGTGCATCTTCTTCCATCACACAAACTGACATATCTCCACCACTACTTCATCACACAAACTCCCATATCTCAAACTTCACCAAGCACTGACCATCTCACCACATCTAACTATTGCCTCTGTCACCAGTGCACATTCAACTCCATAACTATCACCAGCACTTCACATCATTACCCTACTGATATACACCACCATCTCCTCCCCTGCCCTCTACCATCAAACATGTTGCCTTGCCACATTCCTTCCAAACATTTCCAACCATCATACCATACCTTTATATTTGTCATCTCAAACTACCATCTGCTCACTCTCCACCTGCTATTGCTGCTACTGCTACTACTGCTATTCTCCCAAACATACTAAACTGTACATCTGCTGCTACTGCTATCATACTACTATCTAAACATACTACCATCTGTTCACTGCCTCATTCAAACCATCTTTGCTTTTCCTTCCCCTGCTATAGCATTGAGCCTTCAATTACCAAACTTCTCACCATAAAATCAACATACAACACTTCTGCTTATTTCCATCACCCTACAAAACCTCCAACCAACTTCAACCTCCAACCATAACTTCATCACCACTGCATTGCAACTGATCAACCCTGCCATCACCTCAATTTCCTACAATCCATTACACTGTCCACTACTCACCCATCTCATTGATCACCACCCAACATAACATAACAAAAAAACTGTGCCACGCTACCTCTCCTTGCTCATCCACCATACAATTTCCTGTCAACATACTTGCATCAGTTCACCAATTTCCAGCCTTCAATATCACACCAACCACCACAGTCACAGCTGCAATAAACATTCTCCCTATGCACATCATAGTGCTTCAACATACCATACCACTTCATTACCATAAAACCACTTATCAACACTTCATGACCACCACAACAACTACTGCACTACTTTTCTTCCTGCCCACCATCTCATCAACATCCTCCTGCAACTGTAACTAACAACACCATCCCTCAACAACCAAACTCCATCCCACTGCCAGCATATCCACTGCAACATCACAACACTTCTGCATGCCCCATTTACAAACAACCAATCCATTTCCTTGCTTCGACCAAAACCCGAACCACTAACTCGCAACCACCTGACAACCAACTCTACTACAGCCGAACCACTTACACCAATCTCCTCGCCCAAACCAGAATTGAACTCTAATCACCCAAATCCACACTCGAATTACACCCTCTCTCCCTCTGCAATAACGACGAACCTCTATGCTTTCTTTTTTATTTTTATTTTTATTTTGATTGTGGGAATTTGGTTTAGGGAATTTGTGAATTGCGAATTTGATTGTGATTTGATCGTGAATTGGAGTTTCTCTGATCTTTTATTTAGTAATGCGGTTTTAACTACGCTGGGCCCTAGTGTTCTTAAAAAAAATAAGTTAAAGATATTTATTGTTCTAGTTTCTTTCAAAATTTAAAAAAAATTCAAGAGAAAAAAAACAAAAAAAAAGAAGAACAAATAACAAGTTTCAATTGTTTTGTTTTCTTTTGTTTTGTGTTATTTTCAGTTGTTTTCTTTTGTTTTAGTTCTTCCTTGATATTGCTTATATATATATATATATATATATATATATATATATATAATTCTTGTTCAAATTTTTTTAGGTTGCAAATTGCAGGAAATCGAGAGGAATTGCTTGCTTCGCTTCGCTTCGCTTGCTAAAAATAAATCACTTACTTGCTTATATAAAAAAAATCACCGCTTTAAAATAAATTGCTAATAATTCTGCACGCTCTGGTATCGTGCTCTCATATCTTGTTTTTATTTGCTTTGCATTGTTGTTTGCTTGCATTTAAAAAAAATCAAAAACAAATTTCATTCATAGTTGCATTGTTAAATCACGTTAATTTTCAGTTTGCATTCATTTCATCTTGTTTTTCTTTTCTAAAGGCAACACCCAAATCCGTATAAGGTAGGGGATTTCATCACCCCTTCCTTGGCTCACAAATTGCATTTCATCTTAGAATTTGTTAATAATAACGTTTAGACTTCAGACTTAAGGGTGTATCGAGCTCACCTAGGGCTTCATTATATCTTGACAAGTTGTCTTCTTTGAAAAATTTATATTCTTGGTGTCTAGGCTACGACAGAGCAACAATCAGTTATAAATGTTACGGTGATTCGTAAATATTATACTAATTATTTCTCTTAAGGTACTTAAACCTTCGGTTGCATTGCTACGGTGATTCGTGGTGCACCGATAACTCTTGTCTGTTACCTGGCTAAGAAATATTTTATTGGATTAAGACAAAGTGTGATTATACAATTTAGTTTTTAAATCTTTTCATTTGAAAATTTTCAATCAAAATGAAAAATACAAAAACAAAATTAGTTTTTTATAGAAAAGAAAAAATCCAAAAAAATAATCTTTTCAAAAACAAAAACAAAAAAAATTTAGAAATCCAAAAAACAAAACAAAAATCAAATTTGCCTTTTGAAAAATAAATTCTTTTTACTAAATATTTTTCATTTATAATTTTTTTTATTGAAAATGTCTGAATTTTCCTACTCGTAAGAATTTTACAATAGTTGTGAAAATCAATATAACTGATATAATTTCACACCAAATTCTTATGGATATTTTAATGACAACTATTGTACAAACCATTCGAACTTTGAACCACAAAGTTTTCAAAATGATGACCAACTCTCAACTCTTGAAAATAGTATTAAAATGATTTGGTCTTTACTTGAACAACGAAATCAAATGATAAATAATTTGAGTAATCTGTGCAATAACTCAAGTCAAGGATTTCAAAATGATCAAAATATGAATTCACTTCAAAATTCAATAATTTTGATTGTAACCCATGCCAGTTCAATTTCGAACTCCAAAATGAATTTCAAAATCAAAATGAAAACAACTGTTTAAATGATTTTGACAATGAGAATAATTTCTATTATGGTGCAATGGACAAATTTTGTTCTCAACAATTTCAAATTGAAAATTCTCAAGTTAATAATTATGAATTTGATTTTTTTGAGCAAATGGAAGAAAACAAAAAAAATCACATGGATTTGTTGTTTTAAACATATATGAAACAACGTGAGAAACAAAATCAACTCCCATTATTTGACGAGTCAAATAATAATCCATCTTTTACCAAAATTGATGATTTTCAAATACCAACTTTTGAAATTGAAAATGACAATCTTAATGAAGTTGTTGAAAATATGGTAATTTAGTTAGATTTCAATTCTTTTGAGAGTGTGGAACCAAATTTAAAATTCGATCTTCCTTTTTCCGATTTTGAAAAATTAAATGCGACAACTTTAGATTTTGAAATTGATACATGCAATGAAGTTGTTGACAATCCAACAAAGGAAGATGACTTTAATGAACACAAATTCTTTGGACTTTTCGAAGATGAGTTGTTGAATTTTGAAGGGGTAGATTAAAATCACCATTTTGATTTTAAAATCAATAATTTTGAAGAATTTGTCATTGATAAGTTTGAATTTCAATTTAGTGAAAATAGACTTGAACTTCAACCAATTGTTCTATCTACCCCAAAAATCATCGAAAATAAAACAACTCATACGATTTTTAATAAAACGACATTTGTTTTTCCAAATCAACATTCAACTTTGAAATCTTTTATGGTTTGGTTTTCTATGCTTAAGCTATGTCTGTCATACTTGACGAGACAAATGAATTGGTCTTTGGAAGACGTTTCATTTACTCTTTAACAGTATATTTTCTGATGTCGTGTAAACAATAATCCTTTCATTTTCATGTAAATGTAGGTCATGTTTTTATTTTATTTTTCTCCTTTCACTTGGGTTGACGGTGGGGACACGGTCAAAATCAAGTGTGAGGGGGAGTCTCGTCATCATTTTTGATTTTTTTTTTCATGGTTTATTTTTTTCATTTTCTTTCCAAAACTCAAAACTAAAAAAAATCCCAAAACAAATTTTCTTTTCAGCATTTTGATTTACTTTTAAAAAAACACTATAGGATAAATATATGGTTTTGGTCATTAAATGAATATTTTTGGAAATTACTTGTTTTAACAAATAATAGAAAGAAAAGTTTGAATTATAATCAACTTTAGTTTAACTAGTATATAGGGTGATTCATATGTGATGGGTATGCAATATATTCATAATTTAGTCTTTGTTTAAAGAGTAGTTGATATTAAAGTATAGATGTTAACATTTTAAATCATTGATGTTAAGTTGTGTTAAGTTTATTTTGCAAAAATCTCTCTTTTAAAAAAACAAATTTTTTGTATATATTTTATTAACACCTAGAGTCAGGTGTATATACTTGTGTGTACACTCGCCGTGCTCTGTACTCTTCTCACGTAAGCCCGAAAGGCAGTGCATGCACGGTATACCTGGCCTCAATTTATCTAAGTTAGGTGTATGTATATAAAAATTCTTTCATTAATAACGCCTACAGTCGATAGGTATACTTACTTGTGTGTACACTCGTCATGCTCTGTATTCCCCTCACGTAAGCCCGCAAGGCGGTGCATGAGTAGTATATCTGGTCTCAGTTTTCTGAGTTAGGCATATATAAATATTGTTAATATCGATAACTTTTTCAAATAATAAGAGAGAACAAGCAAATGAAACTCAAGCAATATCTTGACTTTATTGGTTTGATTTGTTATACGAAAAGAAATAAAGATGCCACTTTGCAAACTCTGACAATCAATTAAAGAATTTATTTCATAATTGCACTATGTTTTCATCTGAAACAACTAGCCAAAGTAGAGTTGAATGTAATGATAACTTAGCTTTTGTTAGATGTTTTGATTAGTAAAGGACTAAAATTTTCAATATAATGACCAGAACTTATATTTAACTTATTTGTGTCAATTTAAAAGTAAAATTTTCATTTGTAAATATTTTCAAAACCTTGCATTAATCTCTTTATAAATAAATCTTGCATTTCGGAAATTTTCAAGTTTCATTTGGATTTGTGGATAGTATCCGCTGAAAACCCTCACGAGACAACACTCGTCCTACTAGGGAAACCTAGAGGTTTAACAGCTTGTTGCACATGCTCAATGCAATCGTGTTTCCTACGAAAACGGATTTATCTTAGTTTTAGTTTATTCGAGGACGAATAAAAAGATAAGTGTGGGGGTATTTGATGTGCACGTAAAAGTGTATATTTATACTCGCATATTTAATCTTGTTTTAATTAAATAATGATCATATTAGGGTATTTTTACATGCTTTTACCAAAATACAAATGTCATCAAATCATCATTCATCTTCATTTAGGGGCAAAATCGTAATTTTGTGCATAATTTAATTTGAGAAAATTTACTTGCACATTTTTATGTTGTTTTGTAGGAATTTGGATTCAACATGGAAGAAGCTTTATATATTCATGCATGCACAAAGGATGGAAAACAAATGAGAATGAAGAAATAAATTAATTCATGCAACATGGAGGACCCCACCTACCCACTTACCATGATCTACAATTAGGAGCCAATGCACATGTTAGTAAAGATTAAAGCACATGCACATTTAATGAAGGATTAATTACATGCTAATGATAACTTAGTGGCCACTTCCTAAGGGGTATTTTGGGTAGTCCCCTAAAATATGGATTAGGGTTTCAAGCATGTATAAATACCCCTTATGTTTCATGTAATGCAGCTCTTACCACCTTTTAGTTAGTTTAGTTGTAGGCACAAATTGTAAACATAAACTCTCTTTCTCTCTTTCATGGCTTCTTAGCGTTTTTCTCTTATGTAATTTTATTTATGAAATTGAATTTCATGCTCTTTTAATTATTCTTCTTTACTTTATGCAATTAGTGTAGTTTTATTTCTTGCAAGTAGAGTATTTTAATTACATGCAAATTAGTTAGCTCTCTTTTCCCTCTTGTTTATGTTTATGTTGCAATCTACATTTGTTGAAAATGATAACAAATATGAGCTAAACCCCTTCAATTTAGGAGTAATGATGCTCTCTTAATCATGTGGATTCAACATATTTGCTAATTTTTTTATCTCTCTTTATGCTTCATGGAATTTTTGATGTGGTAAAATTTTGTTGTTTAACTTTGAATTTGATAGCCTATGTTGTTGACACCAAATATGCTATGCTTAAACAAACATAAATACAAATTACCTCTTCATCTATATATGATTTTAGTAATGAAGTGGATTTTAGAATCAAAATTTGATGGTCAATATTACTAATCAATAGCAAATAGATCATGCTTAGAATAGATTTTATTTTTAATTTCATTATCATTTTCATGAGAGTTAACAAGTGGTTTGGATGGTGTGTCAAAATTTTGATGGTTTATGTTAAGCTAATTAATAGCACAAATAGACCATACTTATGATAAACACATCAACTAAATTCACAAATGACCAAAAAGAGATATCATAATTTCATTATGTTGATTTATGTTATCATGAGAAGGGAATTGCCTCTAAATTGCCCTCTACTCTCATATTTTTATTCACTTTCTTCTTGTTATTTTTTTTTATATTTTTAGCTTAAAACAACTTCTAGCTTTGGTTAATTTGATTGAGTAGAATTTAAAATCACTTCAGTTCCCTGCGGATCGACCCGTACTCGCCACGTACTAAAATTATACGTCGTGCGCTTGCGGTAAATTTATCACATAATTTTTTGACGATTTTCTATACCGATAGAAAATTAACCGATTAACACTCCTTGCTTTTCGAATAACTAATATGTCACTCACAAATACCACATGAACTTTATTACCAACCCTCTAAAAACTCGACTCATCAAATTAACAAAGTAGGCAGGTGTATTGGTCAGTCCGAAGGGTATGGTTAACCACTCATAAAATCTGTTGGATGTACGAAAAGCGGTATTTTGAATACTATCATCAGCTACCACAACAAGTGGAATCTAGTATCTAAATAAAGTTGTGAGGATGCCACGCTACAACCGACTGATCAAAGAGATTGTCTCTACATGGTAATGGGTAAAATTCTTCTTCGTCGATTTATTCAGATCCCGATAATTGACGTAAAGCCTTAAAAAACAATCTGCCTTGGTGGTAAAGACAATTGGTGCTCCCCACTCTAAAATACCATTCCTAATAAAGCCCTTATGCAACAGCTCATTCACTTGCTTATTCAACTCTCATCTCTCCTTCGAAACCATATGCCTCAAAGGTAAGGCAACAGGTATGGCGTTCTCTACAAGATAAATTCGAAATTTCGATCCCTCTCTAGGATGGGAGATCTGTAACCTCGAAAAAGACATCAGGATAATCTCTAACTACAGACATTGAATCTAACTCGTCATGTGATATGTCTAATGAATATAGGTAACTCAGCATAACTGAACCTCTGGGATCACAATAAACCACTAGCTTGCGTCCACTACAAGTACCCAACCTAACAACCTTCCTACCACAATCTAGGATCACCCCATATATCGTCATCCAATCCATGCCCAAAATAAAACCAAGCCTGGAAAATCCTAAGATAAAAGCATTGCAATCGAACTCGACCCCAAAATAAACAATTTAAAACCCTTACATATCATAGACAAATAAGTCGATCCTCCAATAGGGTTTGATACAACTACAGATTCTGTAACTACGATAGTATCTAAGTGTAACCCATCTGCAAGTCTACTGGAAATAAAAGAGTGTAATGTTGCAGCGTCAAATAAGTTACAAATTGGTAAATCGAATAAAGTTAACACACCTTCGATTACAACCTTCTTCCCCTTGTCCATAACTAGAGGCTCACTCGAGCTAGGAACTACGTCTAGTGCATAAGCTGAAACCGCTTGGGTAGAGGTCTTCCAAGGTGTTGGAGACTCCCGGCTCATGTGCCCGTATTGATTGCATTTGTAACACTTAATCTTCAAACTGTCCATCTTGCATTCCTTTGCAAAATGCCCATTCTTGCTGCACTGTAGCTCTTTCTTCTTTATCTTCCCATTGGGTCTCATTCCACCTTTGCATAGGTTTTGTCGGGATGTCTTCCCTCTTGTCTTCTTAGGCTCATCCTACATTATCTCCTTGGAAACAAAATTCATCAAAATCATCTCCACCAATCCCTCAAAAGTCGCAACCATGGGAATAAAATTAAGGGCCAAATCCTGAAGAGGTTGATTCAGTCCCACAGCAAACTTAAAAATCCATCTTTTGAGGGGTATTGATCATCTCCATTCCAAACCCAACTAACTCCTTGAACTGATTAACATACTCTTTTGCAGATATCTCTCCTTGCGGTAAATGAATAAACTTCTCCAACTGCACTCCCTCTTTGGCTCTGGATAGAAACTTCATCTCAAAATATCTCCTAAACTCTTCCAAGTAATCTCTCTTATCAATCTCAGCAACTACCATATACAAACAATTCAGAGCCTCCTCATGTAAATACCAAGTGGCATGTTGTCTCCTAAAATCATCTCTGAGACCCATTAATCCAAAATTCCTCTTACAAGTTCGAATCCATGTCCTCGAATCTACATACGACTTAGTTCCCACATACGGTTTTTCTCCTAGGCTCGCAAAGTCCTTACATAGCTTGGCAAAATCGACAGTAGGTGGGTGGGCAGGAACTGCACCTGGCACTCGCTCCGTGGGTCCTTTATTAGGATTAAGCTCGGCTTAACCTCTTGCTTGCAGATACCGACGGAACTAGATTAGGACATTCACAACCGGAATCTCAATCGCATCTCCTGAGCCGTAATTAGCAGGATCGCTCATCCTTTTTATCTATGATTTTTAGGAATCTATTACCAAATTTTCCACATATAGTATTGGCAATAAGGGAAAGAGTTATTTGCATTATGCTTATATATAAAAAACTTTGGAAAGCTTTTATCTATACATACATATATACATACATATATATAAACACTTACACACTTTGGAAACCCATTTTGAAAATTTTTTGGAAAATTTCTTTCTTTTCAAAAACTTTTCAGTATGTTCTCTCAATATGCCCATAATCCCTAAGGAATTTCAAACCTCACTCTGATACCAATTATGACAATCGCACCTTCCAACAACCTGATCCAAAGTCTAGGATGACTTTCGAACTAGCCTCGGTATCAAGAAGTTCAAGTTGTTAGAGTTTTTAAAACATTTCAGAGACTGAAGATATAAGGATAAAATCTAAGAAATACTACACTTTCAGATCTCACAGTGGAAAGAAGAAAAATATAAATACTGAAAATAGTCATCTGAGAAAATATCAAAAACATGGTCTTAAACAGTATGTAGTCAAATCCACAGTATCAGAATTACATCAAATAGTCAGATAAAGTACTAAATATGATAAACGGTACATGAAGAGTAACAGGAAATAAAAACAACTTTGATGCCAAGCTCGCCTCTCCAGGTACTATCGCCAGGCCTATTACCGGCTGCCCTATCCTCCTGTAGTGGGATAAAGAAAGGAAAAACGGTGGGTCGGACAAAAGTCTAGTGAATGAGTATACAATCAGTATATGGTGATCACATGCAGTTGACTTTGGTAATACTCTATGTGATCTAGGATGTGCTACAAATGTCCGTGAATTATTTATTTCATTATTTAAGGGATTTAACTCAATACACACCTATACTAATTACTTGTGTAGGCTCATACTTGGTATCGAACAACTAATTGAACCTCAAAACTACTAACGATCGGCTAATAGCTATAAGTGCTATTCCATATAGGTTTCCCTACAAATTTCCACCATGGAACTACATTTACCACAATTACGACTACATGTACCCTACTTACGCATTGAGGGGGAGCCGCAATGATGACTTTTCAGAGTGTCTCATCGTCGCTGCATCCGTGTCTACCTCTTAATGGTAATGAAACATCTTTTATCGCACCACACCAGGATCCATCAACAACAAAGCATCACGTCGTGTTATCGTGAATACCAAGGAACTCCTATTGGTGCCAGGCCATACACTCCATCAAGCATCATCATCAGTGTTGCACGTCCACCGTAGAACCTCCTATGAGTGAAAATTTGTGATAGAGTCGCCCCCCGTCGAATATCGACCCATGTTGGGTAAATAACATTTACCCAGTCCCATAACATCCTAGAGTCACCACATAGGGAACTAGCTTCCCTACCTATACTAATGTCCATATAATATACACACACACACTAAGTATTTTATTTATAACTTGGGCCTTAGGCCAAGGTTCAAATTGCGCTCAGAAACATTAACCAGTCAACCGCTTGCTCCTATAGTGGTTGACCGCTTGCTATCGACTAGCTCCAGTGAGCGATCGACCGATCAGGATGTTAATTTTTAGGTTAATTAAATAATTGTCCTCCAATTTTTGGTTAATTAAAATCATTCCCAAATGTTGAATAGTAAACCTATAGTTTTCATATCATAGCAATTTTTGTAACCCTAAATTTGTGAAATCTATGTCGTATTTGCCCAAACTCAATCAATTTTAGTTTACAGTAAAACAGTTTAACCTAGGTTTAGCATCAACATCAACAGGTTATACCAATTCATATTTGATTAGAGAAAAGGGTATAACTTGAATCAATTTTTATTTAACAGGTTTACATTGGCTTATATTTACTGTTAAATCTCAGATCTAAACAAAGGATTCTCAATTTAATTTTTAATAATATAAATTAAATAGAGAATACTAAAATTAACTGCATATAAATAGTCTAATTAACACTGTATCCACTCACCTTAAATCCAAGCTATTCCCTCTGAATTACGTTTGGAATCTTCCCCGTTTGCTAGATATCCGCTTGATTTATCCCTCTTTAATTTCTCTAATCTTATTTTTAATTTAATTTTAAGAAATTTGTGATTTGGGAGAAAGAGTATTTTAGTATGCCGAGAGATAGAGTTTGGACGTACTGGTAAAAATTTTGTGAATTAGGTTTGCATCAGGGTTCTATTTATAGGGGTAGAAAGCAATATTAGACGCATGATGTAATATTACAAAATCTAGGCCATTTGCGGCCACAAACCTAACTGTTTTCCCTCGACCGATCGACCATTATAGTTGGGGGCGGTCAATTGCTTGCGGTCGACCAGTCCCAATCTATCCGTCGATTGGTTGGTTTCTTTATTTATTAATATTTATTTCCAAATTTGGTTTATTTAATTGTTTTTTATTTCAAAATTTAAAATGTTTATAACTTCTTCATGCTAGTCGCGATTTCAAAATATTATATATGAAAATTATCCAGAAAATCGTTATGAACACGATGATGCAAGTTTCATTGACAAATTCAGACATTTGTAAAAATTCAATTTTTACCCTCGTTAATTTTCAATTTAATTCTTTATTAAATTTCCGCTTAAATTCTTAGGGTGTTATAGGTTATTCCTCTCACTTTACTATATTTGTCGTTATAACCTAAAAATAATGTTTTTAAGTGATTTTCAAACATTAAAACATGATTAGTACAAGATCTATAAACAGACCCGATATATAAATGAATTTGTATGTGTTTTTAAGTGTTCTCAAATTGAAGTCTATATGTGTTCTTATGGGTAGGCCGTTTGATAAGTTCTTATATGTACACCATATTTGGATATAATATAATGTTTGGATGACATTCATGTGATTGATATGTTGTATGAGTGCTATATTTGAATGTATGTATGTTTATATGCTTGTTTAGTTGAAACTCCATTTGATAGGCGACTTAGAAGTTCTATTTGATTTGAGACTTGTGCACATATGATGGCTGCACACATGATGAAGCCTTAAATTAGTAGAATAAAGTTTTTGAAAGTGTTGAGGGTGCAAAGGAGTTGTTTGGAGAAGGAAAAGTTATGGAAGGATGATCCATAGTATGGATCGAACTCGGCCCATCAAAGATGCTTCAAACGATGTGCGACCAATATAGGATGACAAAGAAGGCCCCTAGAAGCTATGTTTTAAGTTTTAAGTTTTAAGTCAATAAGAATTAATTTATTCAACTTATGCCAAAAAAAAAAGATGGGTCGACTACAAAATTGATTGATCATGGTGGAGACTCCGGGCTTTTAGAGATGGAGCTTTAGGGTTTTCAAGCTAAGACACGGGGCTTGCTTGAAGGCATGAAAAAAGGTAGAAAATTTGGGGACTTGGCTAAAGATGGCTAAGTCATGACCCAATATATGTGAGCATCGACCTTGGCATGGTTGTTGTTGACCCATCTTGGAAAAATAATAATTGAAGTATGGAACTTTAGGCTGGGGAAGCTGGAATTTCGTTCTGAGAGACGCTGACTTCGGGCCAGGTTAGGAGCTACTTCGGCCTAGTATGAAAATTGAGTCAAGGCGCCAGGGTAATGGGTCAGTACCAACCGATCCTCAAATGCGATCTGGACAATCGATTTTGACTTCCTCTGATTTGCTTCAAATTTGGATGATAGACGGTGATGTAAGGACCTACGAATGAAATTTGGTGGTAATCCAATGGATTTATCCTGAGATATGATGAATGGAAGATTGATGGTAAATGGAAGTATGTTGAGATTACTTTGGGCCAACCATAGGAAAATTGGGGGAATACTATGGGAAAGACCTAAGAAAATTCCAAGGACACTTAAGACAACATGATGACTAATGATGGATTTGTAGAGCTATTCCAACCTAAACAACTAATGATGGGGTTGTATGAAGAATGAAGATCCATAAGGACAAGTTCTAGGACATGGACTTTAAGAGTAGAGCTAGGACATGCTTTACTATGGATATAATGTGTGTAGAGGGATCGTTGATACTCTGAGGTTTTGATGAGTACTCGTAAAATAGGGGTATGTGAGGATGCTCACCTGGTTTAGGATGTGCCCTAAATCTCTTGACATTAGGATATGTCTTACCCTAAACTAATAGGATGCACAGTTTAGTTCCTAGCCTACTAAGTGGTGCAGATTCTAGTATCAGGAGACCAAGAAAGTTGAGTATTTTCTGACCTATGAGGCGACCATACGAGTTATCATATATCCAAAGCACTCAGTGAGTGACATGAGGGTGTATGATGGATGTTATGTTTGCTTTATTTCTCGGGATGTCTCATGACATAGGTACCATTGATATAGATATTTAGAAATCCCATATGTACTTTGATGTATAATACACCCATGATGATTATGATGTAGAGTAGCATATATTTGATGTTATGTTTTATAACTTTATTAACTGCCTCGACCTGTCCGTTCGCCTGAGGGTGTGCAACTGCAGAGAATTTCTTTTGGATGTGAAATCGGTTGCAGAAATCTTTAAATTCAGCACTGTCGAATTGGGTTCCGTTGTCTGTAATAATGATGTGTGGGAGACCGAATCGACAGATGATGTTGCGGTCTACAAAGTTGATTACTTTCTTCGTCGTTATGGTAACAAGAGCTTCAGCTTCAGCCCACTTTGTAAAGTAATCAACTGCGACGATGGCGTATTTCGCACCACCTTTTGCCAAAGGTAGAGTACCAATGATGTCGATGCCCCACATTGCAATTGGCCATGGGCTGACCATTTGCGTTATCTCGGTAGGAGGGGCTCTAGGAATTCGAGCATACTTTTGGCACCTATCACATCTCTTTGCATAATCCGACGCATCACGATTCACAGTCGGCCAGTAATATCCGTACTGAAGTATTTTCTTGGCAAGTGCTTACCCCCTGTGTGATCGCCGCATTCTCCCTCGTGTACATCGTGCAATACTCGTTTAATTTCATCGTGAGCGATACACCGGAGTAAGGGAACATAATACCCTCTCATGTACATGATTCCGTTTTGGA
Source organism: Allium fistulosum (assembly GCA_030737815.1). NCBI lineage: Eukaryota > Viridiplantae > Streptophyta > Magnoliopsida > Asparagales > Amaryllidaceae > Allium > Allium fistulosum. The sequence continues at coordinate 979,184,062 of CM060902.1, forward strand.
TGGTGAATCGTGAGGTCTTCCGAAGGACTTGTCTCTTTTCACTCCTGCGCTCCGGCAGGGTTCCGTGCTCAATGTAATTTCTGAGCGGAGTCATCCATGAATCCTTCTCGAGGACGGTTTCACATACCCAGTCTATTTCTACCCGGTCAATGCTTGGGGAAGATAATGTCTCTACGGGAACGAGTCCCATTTGCTGAGCTTCACCTGTGCTGGCTAACTTCGCCAATGAATCGGCTTTTTGGTTGCGTTCTCGAGGTATACAATAAATGGCGTAATAATCAAACTGATTCAGTACTTCCTAAACTCGAGCTAAGTAAGCAGCCAGCCTTCGATCTCTTGCTTGATACTCTCCCCTTACTTGACACAAAACTAATTGTGAATCACAATAAATCTCCACAGCGATAATTCTCAAATCCCTGGCAAGTTTCAAACCAGCTAAGATGGCTTCATATTCAGCTTCATTATTAGTCGCATGAAAATCGAACTTCAAAGCATAACATATAGATCGGCCTTCGGGAGTTTCAAGTACAACACCAGCGCCCGAACACTGGTCATTTGATGCACCATCGGTATAAAGCTTCCAGACGTATTCGGGGGATTCACTGGTTTCAGGCAAGTCCTCTGGAACAGTAAATTCAGCTACGAAATCAGCTAGGACTTGTCCTTAAATGGCTCGTCTTGGAGTGTAAGTAATGTCAAACTGGCTCAGTTCGATGTTCCATTTGAGTAATCTACCAGACGTCGCAGGCCGCGAAAGGACCCGTCGTAACGGCTGGTCGGTGTAAACAAATATGGGATGTGCCTGGAAATACGGTCGGAGTTTTCTTGATAACAAGGCAATAAGCCAACTTCTCCAATTTCGGATAATTCCTTTCAGCCCTAGTCAATCGCTTGCTGATGTAGTATACTGGCTTCTATATCTTGTCTTCTTCTCGAACTAAGGCAGCGCTGATAGCATATTCTGATATCGCCAAGTATATGTACAACTTCTCATGATCAATAGGCTTTGACAGGATAGGTGGTGTGGATAGATGCTGAACTAGTGCTTGGAAAGCGCCCTCACACTCCGTGGTCCATTCAAAGTTTCGTTTCCCTTTTCGGATCAGATCGAAGAAGGGAATGCATTTGTCGGTGGACTTTGAAATGAACCTGCTCAACACTGCTACTTTCCCATTGAGACTTTAGACTTGCTTTATAGTTTTTGAAGTTTCCAGATTTATGATTGCCCAAATATTTTCAGGATTAGCTTCGATTCCCCGGGCGTTGACGATAAACCCGAGGAATTTTCCGGATGAAACTCCAAAGTGACATTTCAGTGGGTTGAGCTTCATTCTGTATTCTCAAAGTATGTTGAACATAGTTTCCAAGTCTTTAACATGGTCAGTGAAAAATCACGACTTCACAAGCATGTCGTCTACATATACTTCCATTGTTTTCCCGATTTGATTGGCAAACATCCGATTAACCAATCGTTGATAAGTAGCCCCGGCATTCTTGAGTCTGAATGGCATAACTTTGTAGCAATAAAGTCCCAGATTGGTTACGAAGCTGGTATGTTCTTGATCAGGTAAATGCATCGGTATCTGATTGTAGCCAGAATACGCGTCCATGAAGGATAAGATCTCATGCCCAGTTGTCGAATCTACTAGATGATCAATTCTGGGAAGCGGGAAACTATCTTTAGGACAAGCTTTATTCATATCAGAATAGTCGACGCATGTTCTCCACTTTCCGTTCGGCTTTCGGACGAGCACGGGGTTCGACGCCCATTCAGGATATAGAGCATCTCGAATGAACCCATTCACTTTAAGCTTTTCTACTTCTTCTTTAAGGGCGGCAGATCTCTCTGGATCCATACCACGCCTTTTCGGCTTGACCGGGACATGCCGCGGGTCAATATTCAAAGTGTGGCTCGCGATGTCCGGCGAAATCCCATACATATCAGAATGTGTCCAGGCAAATACGTCAAGATTCGCCCGTAGAAATTCAACCAATTCCTCTTGAGTTTGCTGGCTTAGCTGAGACCCAATCTTTATCATTTTCGAATCATCGTCATCGTCAATTGGGACATCAATCGTCAGTTCGGCCGGGGATGCTTGACTTTCTTTAGATTCTTCTTTGTCTTCAGTTTCTCTTGGGTCAAGATCCCTTTGGAATTGGCTGGGGTGCCCGGGCCTAGGCCCGGGCGTTAATTGTCAATTATCAGCAAAGCAGACGCAGAGAGATTCCTCTATGCCCTTTCCTTTCTCCTTTCGCTGCGCCTCCCACAACTCTGCGACATAACAGGCTCTTCCAGTAGCCTGATCTCCCTGAATGATTCCCACTCCATGATCAGTGGGAAATTTTAAAGTCAAACACCACGGGGCAATGGCTGCTCTGAATTCAGCGAGGGCTGGTCAGCCCAGGAAAGCATTATAAGGGGAGTCTATGTCCAAAACAATAAACTGTAACATCCGTACTCTCCGACGTTCTCCAACTCCCAACTCTACTGGCAGTTCCACCATTCCAGTGGGTATAGTAGCACTTCCGTTGAAACCATGGATTCGGGATTGACAAGGTTTCAAGTCTGTGGCTTCCATTCTCATTTGATCATAGGCTCGCTTAAACAAAATATTCATAGAGCTTCCACTGTCAACTAAGATCCTCTTATTCCAAGTGGGGCCTACTTGAGCTGAGATGACTAGTGGATCGATAGTGGGGGCTTCGACTTTATCAGCGTCTCTATTCCTGAATACGATGTCATCTGTCATCGTCTTCTGTTGCTTGCCGGAGCCCCTTCATCAAAACTACTATAACACTCGAAGTTCGCATGCCTGATAGAGCTGGCATACGACTCCATTTCCTTCCAGCTCCGGTCTGCTGGATGAGGACAACCACTTATTGTATTAATAACCAACCTCCCGCCAGTTCGAGGGGGTTCCTCTTGCCTTTCTTGGTTTGGTGCATGATTCTGATTTGATGGGCCTGCACCACCTGACTGCGGCGCCCGCACATACTGATCCAACTTCCACTCACGTATCAGTTTCTCGATGAGATCTTGTAAATGACGACACTCATTTGTATTATGGCCATAACTCTCATGGAATCTACAAAACTTCCCTGTCTGGATTTGTCTTTCAGTTGGTGGTTTCGGGGCAGGTTTCTTGTATTGCATGGTATTGCAGGTCTGCAAATACACATTTTCCAACGACGTGTTCAATGGAGTGTAATTATCGTACATGGAAGCTCTACGCCGTGAACCACGATTCTGATCGCGTTTTTTGCTTTGATTTCCATTATCCCTCTGCTTATTCTGTTTATTTTGTACGTTCAACTGAACTTTTCCAGAACTATCTCCGGACTGTTTAACGGCGATGTTACTCTGGATTCCCTCGATGTTGGGCCCTGCGTCATCCTGCTTCCTAGACTGTTTCGCATCCTCCCTTCTCAAGAATTGGGATTGCTTATTTTTGCGCACGCAGCATGGAATCGCTCCAAGTAACGTCTAAGTGTTTCTCCGGGAGCTTGTGTAACACTAGACAGAGTGTTAACGTCTTTAGGCCTCGCCACGTGCATAAGGAATTGTTCAACAAACTTGGTGGCCATCTTCTCAAAGTTAGAGATGGATCATGGTAGCAAACGAGTAAACCACATGGTAGCAATGCCCCCAGGTAAATAGGGAAACTACGGCACTTTACCGCATCATCAGCTCTCGCAGCATTCATCAGCCATTCGTATTTCTTGGATGTGTTGATTGGGATCAGAACTTCCTTCATAAACTGGCAAAGTTGGCATCCTGAAGCGCCGTGGTGGTTCAGCATACAATATGTCATCGGTGAAAGGGGTATGACTCCGGGAGATTCCCCAGTCGTCATTAGAGAGACCCTGACTTTGACGGATCATTTGGCGGATCATCGTTGGTATATCCGGCATCCGGATACTTGGAGCATGTTGTGCCAAGGTGTGGTCGGGTTCCACAGCGCGAGTCTGGACCGAACGTGGTCGACGTTTCGTGCCTCGCCTCCTTGGTTCAACGTTTTCTGGAACATAAGGCTCTGGAGTATGATCTCGTTGGCTACGCTGAGGATCAGCTTGGTTTCTAGCGTCAACCCCTTGTTCAGTAGTGGTGGTAGTAGCAATGTTGCCTGTGACATGATAAGGAGCAGCACCTCCTCGAGATGAAGGTCTTGTATGATGACTAGTGGATGGTCCAGTTCTGGGTTGTCCAAGATTTGAAGCAGGTTGGTGCCCTGTGGCCTGGGTGTAGCTTACATCCAGCCGTGGGCGTGTTGATCGATGGTGACCATCAGATGAGGCTGAACTCTCTGTGGAAGAATAAGAACCTTGGTCTCTTCTGGATCTTCTGCGCCTTTGGCGATTTAGCTGGTTGGTCAAATCTGTGTTGGCGCGCAGTTGTTCAGTTATTGTTGCCGACTTTGGGTCAGTTCTTGGAGCAGCATCTAAAACTCTTGTCTCGTGACCGGGCCTGATGGATCTGAAGGTCCGGCAGCATCTTGGTTTGATGGAGGCAATTGCGTGGGATTCTGCCGGTCCCGCCCTCCTTGATCAGCAACTGTAGAGGTAGTCCGTGTACTTACCATGGTGAATTGATGAAAGTTCTTTCCTAGATCTGATGCAGATCTGAATAGAATGGAAGGGCTTCAGAGTCTAAGATCTGGATCTTCTTCTTGGCTTTATGCAATCCGGTATCGATAGGAGATCCAAAGAGCAGGATAAAACTTGGATTTTTCTCAGTGAAAGCACTAAAGTGTTTGTACCAAAATTGGGCACAACGCTCTTCGGAAGTTTTTGAAGAGATAAAGTGAAGAAATTAAATGGAAAAGGAGGATTATCTAACAAAAACTCCAAAAAAACAGATATGGATGTAAGTAAAATGCACAGAGACACAAGAATTTAGAGTGGTTCGGCGTGTTGCCTACATCCACTATGAAGTTGATTGCTTTATTGATGTTTCTTTGGTGATTACAAGTGAATTCAAAGAATTACAGCAGATAATGATGATTTACAGCAGTGAATTTCGTTATTGGCAGCAGCTATGAAGTTTAGATCTGGATCCGGCAGAGTCTAGGCGTTGGAGAATTCCAAAAGAGCAGAAGATCCCTTTTTCTGTATGCCATGGGGCTCTATTTATAGGTGTAGGAGGCTGGTATTTTGCTCAGATCTCGGGAGACCCTCTCTGGCACGTGACTAGGCCCGCGCGCCCAAGCTCGCAAAGTTTCGGTCCGATCCGTGATCGATACGAACGGATTTCGTATCGATCAAGATTGTGTCCGATGGAGTCGAAATTTGACGTGGACGTTGTCTAGCATGCACGTAAGCTTCTGTGAAAATTTCATAACATTTGGACTTATAGATTAGGAGATATGATCGATACGAAATGGGACTTTCGGTTGGCTGTTTCGTTCGTATCGATGATTTCGACTCGGTGGTTTCGAATCGATGGCGGCATGTGTTGGCAGGTTGACGTGGCGCGCATCGTTCGCATCGATCTGTAGCACACCCAGTTTGAATCCATGAAGACAGCCTAGTTCGAATCGATGGATGTTGGCTTGTTCGCATCGATGAAGGCTCCTCTATTCGTATCGATCGTCATGCTTTGTTCGCATCGATCGTTACGCTTTGTTCGTATCGATTGTGGGGCCTAGTTCGTATCGATAAAAGCGTTCCACCTAGATGGATTCGAACAAAGGCTCTGTGATGGATACGAAGTGGCGCGTCCCGAGGGATTCGAACAAAGGCTCTATGATGGACACGAAGTGGTCATTGTACGATCGATTCGAACAGTGGCTTCGCCGATGGAGTCGAACTCGATCGATTCGAATTGAGGCTTCTGGACGAATGCGAGGTCGTTGTTGTTCTGATCGATACGAAAGGGATGGATTCGAATAGAGGCTTGGCCATGGATACGAACTCGATCGAGTCGAACAGAGGCTTGGTGATGGATGCGGAGCTGATCGAGTCGAAGTGAGCTTCCCTTGATGGATTCGAACTGATCGATTCGAACATTGGTTGGTTTTCTTCCAATCTTGCATCGATTGTAACTTGAGCATACGAACTCGGATTGACTTGAAATTTGGAACGTTGACTCTCATAGCCTCGCTTGTCGTGTCATATCAATTTTAGCTCGATCCGGACTCGGACAAGATTCATCGATTTCCATAGTGAGCCTGTGCATATCTGATCTCTAAGACGAACCGTCATTGGTTAATAGTCAATTCCTTGGTGTCACGGTCTTGCCAAAAGGCGGGATAACAATATATATATATATATATATATATATATAATATATGAACTTTTAATTATATTCAAAATGCATAATTTACACTTTCAAACTCACAAAATATTGTTTAAAACATACTTAATAACTTTCTAGAAATTTTATAAGCTTTTAAATAATTATTTAAATCCAAATTCAATTTTCTTTCAATAATTAAATAATTCAAATTTACCAAAATATTTATTAAAATTAAAATTTTCCCAAATCAAAAGTATATATTTATCTATATAATATCTTTTATTTAATAATATTTTTACTTTAACACTACAACAAAATACCTTTTTCACAACAGGCAATGCTAGTCGTAATAGATGTTTAACAACGGACTTGCAACCGTCATGATATGCAGAGTTGTAATAAACTGGTGAGATTGTACAACTATTTATGACCATTGTAAAGCCCATTGTAGTAAAAGTTTTTACAACTGTCAAAAGCAGTTGTAATTTGCCTCAACTACAACAGACATGGACCGTTGCAATATGCCTCAACTACAACACGCATAGACCGTTGTCGTTTTATCTTTTACAACTATTTTCGACCGCTGCAAAATAACTAAATAAAACAATTAGTTGCAGTTTTTATACTACAATACACCTATATCAATATTTAATAATTTAATGACTAATAAATATTATCATAAATCAACCAAAATAACACATTCAAATTGACTAAATAAAGTTACATCAACAAAGTTCTAACACACATTCCGAAAAGCTAGATAAAGTTACATTCACAAAGTTCTAACGTAGTAAAACACATAATTCATAAATACATACCCAAGCGACAGTTCCAAAAAGCTAAACAGTTCCAAAATCATATCAAGTTCTAAAATAGAGTACTAACACATAACCCATAAAACCAAAATGCACATACATACTAGGCCAAGGAGATGATTTGTTGGTGGACATGAAATATACATATGCAACATAAAGTTGCAACAAAAAATTATAAAATTATAATAATATAAGGACTTTGAACTATACCCAAAGATGAGCTAAAATGATAGAAAATAATGGACATGGAATCCTATATTTGTCAACATATCAGTAACATGTGATATCGTGTATGTGCAACTTTAGTTCTATAACAACAAATTCATATAACTGCAATGTTTATCGCATCACATAAATAATCTACTCTAATAACCCACTCAATTAACAGGTACAATAGAGGTGTAGAGCAAAATGGTAACTTATCTAAGCGAGCTTTTCATTGTCAATAACATGAAAACTCAGGTATTAGAACTGACCTCCAAGCCTCTTGTCAAAATGATTTCTGAAGGAAACAACCCAAATAGGAAAGAAGGATTCAAAGCATTAGCACACGTCTCTTCGCATCACCTAAACAATAAAGTACTAATAAAATCAGGTGTGATTTTAGTCATAATTCTAGAACTATTCGAGCAAAACAAGCAAACAAACTCAAAAGAATAATCTGCTTGCATCTCTCGTATTGACATCAGTGCTAAGTATGGGAGTAAAACACATGTCTAATCAGTAGTGATCCACACACATAATTTTTCTGGCAATGGTATTATAAAGGTAGACGAACTTGGAAACAAAATAAATAACCGGTGCATGAACATATCATAAAGAAAACCTCAGTAATTAAGATATCATTAAGAATACAAAAGATAATGGTGATACCAATGAAGTTAAGATACCAATGAGGGTAGGCAGCCCTCCCACATCATAAAGCAATAAAAAAAGTAACATAATTACTGTGATTCAATGTTGACAATCCATGTCACTAGACTTATCTAGTAGAAAAGCACATCTTCATTATTTAAGCAGAAAATTAAAACCAAACTGATTAAGAATTTGAATGTTTTTAAATTAGATTGTTGTAACAAAGAAAAAGGGAAACATGAATCATGCATTATTATTAAAGCTCTCCAAACTGAAGAATTTGATGTACAGACTTTTTTATAAAAAATTAAGTAGTCCGTCTGATCTCAGATTGTAAAATGATATAGGGTCCATCTATTGCCACCCCGCTATTTGCTTTCCTCACCCCAGTAATTTTAAAAAATAATTCCCACCCCTGTTTTTCTTTTTCCCACCCCGTTTATTCCTAAATTACCCTTGTCCCTTTGTTATCTACATTTCTTTTCTTCCTTCTTACTTCCTTTTTCCAACCTAGCAACTTCAAAACCTACAATGATGGAGAAAGGTAGGCAGCCAGGAGGCAAACGTACCGAAAGACAGTATTGTTATGGTCTATGTTGTTACTCTACTCTAGAATGATAGTATTTTGATGGTCTATGTTGTTACTCTACTCTAGGTTGACAGTATTTTGATTGACAGTGTTGTTTTTTGGTCAATGTTGACTTTGTTTTTGTGGTCTGTTAATGCAACAAAATGCATGTGTATTGTGTTTTCGTGGTCTGGTAATGCAATAAGTATTTTGTTACAGTGAATGTTACTCTACTTGTGATGCATGTGTATTGTGTTGCTGTTGTTTCAATAAGATAAAATAATTTCAACGTCTACACTATACGGGCCTGCATCATTTCCATGCTTCAGTGAAACGTGGTTTTTTGGATATCAACGCCGTCCCCAAGCATGGATTTAGAGATTTTAATACCCGTTTTAGGCATGGTTTAATATTATAAAGTGCCCAATGTTAACGTTTTTTTTATTTTCCCAACGTGGCTTTCAACTCATATTGATTTCCAAGGGCTTTTAACTTCTATTTACACAACTCCTGACAACTACGTTATTTGAATTTTATCAGCGTCAAGAGAAAACATGGGTTTACATATTTCAAGCCAAAGAGAAAACATGTAACGAATTGTTAAAGAGCAAAACTGGAATTATTAATTTAATATTTTAAGCGAGGGGTGAACAGCAATTATCGGGGTGCCAATAGACGGAGCCAATGATATAATGATCTTAATTAATAAGCAGTTCACTTAAGAGGTTAACTTACTACAATGTTTAAACACTTAAAACTTGTTTTAAAAATTGCTTAAGTAGATACACATGAATATTAATTCGTACCAGGTACATCTGTAAAAAAAAGTCAATGTATGAATAAAAATCCAGTCATATTTCAAAAAAAGGAAAGAAAATAAAGTGGAAGTAAATTTAAAAAACAAGTCATGTTTCTCTCTTTAAAATAGAAAAAACTCCTATCATCTACCATTCTAAACAAATAGATAAAAGTACAAGTTAACGGTTTATTACCTATTAATAAATTGATATTTAGGTACTTGAAATAATTAAAGAAATACTAATCAAAATAGGACTATAGTTGAAATGCCTAGAACAAGTATTTTACTTAAAAGCACGATGTTTGTATAGTTTATTAATCTGCAGCAGTAGTCAAAATTCCAAATTCAGGTCCATGTGGTCTACTATTTAAACATTAATTGTTTGCCTTAATCTTTTATGGAACTTTACTACTTGGTCAACCCCTAATAATAATCTCTATTATTAATAACTCTACTATTAATAACGAGAATTTAATCAACATGATTTACACGGTGTCTTTTTGAAATTCCAAAATTATCCTCATTCGTTAATGGAATCTCACTCCCTTTCCGACTATCCATCAACGGATTTTTACTATCAATTTGTCATCGATATCACCAACAAAACAACTTGAAATGTGTCGTGACTACAAAAACATTTGCCCTTAAAACACACATCCATCCAAGATACACATTTTTGGATATTAGATGCACGTACGTGCGTTGTATACTAGTAATAATAATACTACTAGTAGCAGCAGGAGCAGTAAAATATTTTAGGACAAACCGATATTTTCCAATGGATTATCTCAAGACAATTCCATAAAAATGGAGGCTTTGTGTAACCCAGACTACATATACAAAGAAGAACCTCGTCAATTGAATGTCTCGTTTATGCATTTTTAGTTGATGAAGGGTTAGATGCTATTATTACATCATGGATCTGATTAACGTGAACATATGCCCTTTTTAGGAAACTACCCTAAGATTATGATTGTTTGCACCAAAAATGGTCACAAACCCCAAGTGTAGTGAAAGCACCAGCGTATGAATAATGATCAACAATATTCACACACAAACCACAGATCTAAGCAAGTAACAAGCAGCAATCAAGAAATAATGAATAGTGACACACGATTTATAGTGGTTCGGCTATCTCCGGCCTACGTCCACTTCAAGGTTTTTATGGTTTTATTGCTCGATGTTTGAAGATTACAATTTCGTGTGTTGTATTACAACTGATTTTCTGAGCTAAGTCTGAATCTAAGGCAGCAGTGGTGATCTGGAGTAAATCTAGCAGAATCTGGGCGCTCTTTAGCTCTCGAAATTGTCCGACCCCCTTTCTGAATGACTTGGGGGTCTATTTATAGGTGTAGGAGACTGATATTTCGCCTAAATTGAAGGGAGACCAGTTCTGGCACGTGAGAGGGCCCACATGCCCGCTTTCTGGAAATCCGGGCCCACTTTGGGATCGATTCGAAGCTACGTTCGAATCGATCAAGAAATTGTCCAATTGAGGTGAAATTTGGTGAGAACATTCCTCAACATGTATGCAAGCTCCTCTGAAAATTTCATACCATTTGGACTTGTAGATCTCAAGATATGATCGATTCAAGTTGTGGTTTTTAGTGAGGGCTGTTGCGTTCGAATCCATTGGTTCGAATCCACTTCCTTCGACTCGATCGGTCACGTGCGCATCGATGACGTGTCGCGAAATCCCAGGGCTGATCCACCTTTTTTGCCGTGTTGAATGCTTCTTTCCTGGATACGCGCTTCGCATCCATACCTTGTGTCCAGTTCACATCCGTGATTCGAATCCATTACTTTGTGTCCATCTCCTTCGACTCGACCAAGTTATGTGCGTGTTTCCCTGACTTGTGCATAATTCCAATTCGTATCCATCGATCTTATTCGTATCGATCCTAAGAGCATGCTTCGAATCGATCTCGTCGAATCGATCTCGTCGAATCGATCTCGTCAAATCGATCGATTCGAACATACCCTAACCCGATGGATTCGAACTCTCCTTGACCTCATCGATTCGAAGCATTATACTCTGTCTTGATCGATTCGAACATGTTGTCCCAGAGCAAACGACTGAATCCATCTTCATCGATACGAACTGTATCGATACGAAGTGAGATGAACTTCAATCGATTCGTACCTTCATCGATTTGAACCAGCATCCATCGATGCGAAGTACATCGATTTGAACCGTGCTTTGTGTATTTTAATCCATTTATATTTTGTGTGTACGAACTCCGATTAACCTGAAATTTGAAATGTAGCCTCTCCTAGTCCTCATCATCATCTCCAATCGATTCCGTCCTGATCGGAGCTCGGCCAAATTTTGACGATATCCATTGCAGCCTCGTTTCCAAGTGAACTCCAACCCTGATATCCATCCTTTCTTGTCGATTTGTTTGGTATTCCGGCTTTGACCAAAATGCGGGATAACATTTGCCCCCCAAAACATGCCTTGTGATAAGAAGGCGTGTTTTGAATAGTTCCGTATCTGATATCCAAAGTCCATAGCCATATCATCCAAGTGCATCATCCTTGACTGCTCGGAGTCGATGCCCAACTCCAAACCCAATAACCAAAGCCTTAGCCAAATCCATATCCGTTTGAACCCGACGACTGAATCCTAATCCATCCTTATCCAATAGCCAATAACCGAATCCAGGACCTCTCCGGGTCGATATCCAAATCCATAACCTCTCTGGGCTCTTTCCAAGCGCAATCCTCACCTGACGACCGTGGTCCAGTGTCCCTGGACGTTGAGCTAACCTCTCCGGGTTCTTGCCAAGCGCAATCCACACCTGACGACCGTGGTCCAGTGTCCCTGGACGTTGAGCTAACCTCTCCGGGTTCTTGCCAAGCGCAATCCACACCTGACGACCGTGGTCCAGTGTCCCTGGACGTTGAGCTAACCTCTCCGGGTTCTTGCCAAGCGCAATCCACACCTGACGACCGTGGTCCAGTGTCCCTGGACGTAAGTAATGCCATGTCTTAAGTCCTAAGCCGAATCCTGGTCGCTCCAGACCCTTGCCGAGCATAGTCCATACTCGACGACCGTGGTCCAGTGTCCCTGGACGTAAGTAATGCCATGGCTTAAGTCCTAAGTCGAGTCCTGGTCGCTCCGGACCCGTGTTGAGCATAGTCCATACTCAACGACCTGAAACAATAATCGATAATAGGGGGCCTAAGTCCTAGGCTGAATCCTGGTCACTCCGGACCCTTGCCGAGCGTAGTCCATACTCGACGACCTGAATGAGTCACTTTACCGCGTTCGGGCAGAACGACTCACCCCTTGCCAGGCATAATCCATACCTGACGACCGTTTATCAAAAACCAAAAAGAATCCAATCAAGATCCAATCCAAAATCCAAATCAAATCGGAAAACCAGAAATCCATATCAAAAATCGGAATCATCATCCAAAACGGAGAACAATCATCCGAATGAATGCCAAAACCAGAAAAACAAGCAAAATCAGGAGTTCAATCCAAACTCCAAAAACCAAACCAGAAAACTAAGTGTCCAATCCAAAAACAAAAGACAGATTTCGCAAACCATGGCTTTGCGGTTTATCATCACTCAGAGCATGCCTAGGGGCTATCTCCGTCCCTATACATGTGTAAATGACTCGGTTGCTCGCCAATGGTTTGTTACTTATTTCATATTATCCTGATCAATTGATGACCAATCGACCATTATTCATGTGCCTCATATCCTCATGGTTTGAGGTAGGCGGTGGTTGCTCCTGCTCCACCGCTGCATTCCGAGCCCCAACATACTGCCTCAACTGTCCATTCCTCACATGCTCCTCAATTATGTCCTTTAGGTGCCTGCAGCTGTTGGTATCATGCCCGTCCAAATCATGGAAGAGACAATGCTTTCCTGATGCCCTCTCCCGCTCGGATGGTTCTCTCCTAGCCGGCCTCCGCTAAGGAAGGCGATTCCGAGTTTCCATGTATATCCGCTCTAGTGTCTCGTTTAATTCTGTGTATGTGGAAAACTTTGGATCCTTCCATCGCTTCCTAGCTTTTTCAGAATTTTCGTCCAGCTTCCTTTTTCCTTTATCTTTATCCGAGCTTCCGTCGGATGGTCCTCCACCCCCGGTCACATTCACTTCCTTTAGCTTTAAGTCCATACATGCATCTTCTTGCCGAAGGAACCTTTCAGCTTCATGAAAGAATTCCCCGAGATCCAGTGGTGGGTCTCGTACTAAAGATACCTTAAAATCTGAATCCTCTCTGAATCCCGACACTGCCGCCATCAAAACCATCGATGGATCCGGCCGATCCACCGAAGAAACCGCCGCATTAAATCGAGTTAAAAATTCTCTAAGTGATTCATCCGTTCTTTGCTTTACCGATGTTAACGTCATCACGTTCTTAGGTCTTTTGATATGAACCCGAAACTGTCCCAAAAACCTGTCCACCAATTCCCTCCAATTCCTGATAGATCCTTCCTCCAGCTACCTAAACCACATTGCCGCTAGGTCTGTCAAGTATAAAGGGAAACATCTGGCCATCACTTCCTCCGATGCCCCCAGCACTTCCATGTGTCTAGTGTATCTTATTAAGTGATCAGTCGGGTCAGCCTTGCCATTATACGCTTCCACGCTAGGTAACTTGAACTTAGGTGGATTCTGAGCTATCCTGATTTCCCGAGCGAACGGACTCCTGTTCACTCCTTCCAAATCTCTATTGGTCAAACCTCCACGCATAGTCTTCCTAATGATTTCCATTAATCCAGCGTTGCCTGTTAGGGGTTGCCCCCCATGCTCCCGAGGGAACTCCGGCACATATTCTTCATGTGGCTCATTAGCCGCGACGTTGGCCCTAGCCTGCTGAACTCCTTCCAAAGGTCCTTCTGCGTTGGATCCTGCGGGCCTGCCCCCAAGCCCTTGTTGATTGCCTTCCGGTTCTGTATTCTGTCCTCCATTGGGTTCCGCAACCCTAGTTCCTTGTTCCGCATTTGCAGCCGCTATAGTTGGTCCAAGGTTCTGTGTTCCTGCAGCTCTTATCTGCTCGAAGAAAGTCTGCATCATATCCTGTTGACTCTTCAGCAACCTCTCATGTAATGAATTCGCCATAGCTTCCATTTCGTCTCTGGTAATGTAGATCGAAGCTTGTCATTCTCCAGCACCAGAGGATGCCTCTTGACTTCCTCCCTGTTGGCTTCTCTCAGCTCTTTGCCTTCTACTTGTTTGTCGAGTCATTGTCTTTCAAATCTAAACTTCAATCCGATGTAGCGGGTGCTAGTCCCTCTCAGTGAAAGCACCAAAGCGTTTGCACCAAAAATGGTCACAAACCCCAAGTGTAGTGAAAGCACCAGCGTATGAATACAGATCAACAATATTCACACACAAACCACAGATCTAAGCAAGTAACAAGCAGCAATCAAGAAATAATGAATAGTGACACACGATTTATAGTGGTTCGGCTATCTCCGGCCTACGTCCACTTCAAGGTTTTTATGGTTTTATTGCTCGATGTTTGAAGATTACAATTTCGTGTGTTGTATTACAACTGATTTTCTGAGCTAAGTCTGAATCTAAGGCAGCAGTGGTGATCTGGAGTAAATCTGGCAGAATCTGGGCGCTCTTTAGCTCTCGAAATTGTCCGACCCCCTTTCTGAATGACCTGGGGGTCTATTTATAGGTGTAGGAGACTGATATTTCGCCTAAATTGAAGGGAGACCAGTTCTGGCACGTGAGGGGGCCCACATGCCCGCTTTCTGGAAATCCGGGTCCACTTTGGGATCGATTCGAAGCTACGTTCGAATCGATCAAGAAATTGTCCAATTGAGGTGAAATTTGGTGAGAACATTCCTCAACATGTATGCAAGCTCCTCTGAAAATTTCATACCATTTGGACTTGTAGATCTCAAGATATGATCGATTCAAGTTGTGGTTTTTAGTGAGGGCTGTTGCGTTCGAATCCATTGGTTCGAATCCACTTCCTTCGACTCGATCGGTCACGTGCGCATCGATGACGTGTCACGAAATCCCAGGGCTGATCCACCTTTTTTGCCGTGTTGAACGCTTCTTTCCTGGATACGCGCTTCGCATCCATACCTTGTGTCCAGTTCACATCCGTGATTCAAATCCATTACTTTGTGTCCATCTCCTTCGACTCGACCAAGTTATGTGTGTGTTTCCCTGACTTGTGCATACTTCCAATTCGTATCCATCGATCTTATTCGTATCGATCCTAGGAGCATGCTTCGAATCGATCTCGTCGAATCGATCGATTCGAACATACCCTAACCCGATGGATTCGAACTCTCCTTGACCTCATCGATTCGAAGCATTATACTCTGTCTTGATCGATTCGAACATGTTGTCCCAGAGCAAACGACTGAATCCATCTTCATCGATACGAACCGTATCGATACGAAGTGCGATGAACTTCAATCGATTCGTACCTTCATCGATTCGAACCAGCATCCATCGATGCGAAGTACATCGATTCGAACCGTGCTTTGTGTATTTTAATCCATTCATATTTTGTGTGTACGAACTCCGATTAACCTGAAATTTGAAATGTAGCCTCTCCTAGTCCTCATCATCATCTCCAATCGATTCCGTCCTGATCGGAGCTCGGCCAAATTTTGACGATATCCATTGCAGCCTCGTTTCCAAGTGAACTCCAACCCTGATATCCATCCTTTCTTGTCGATTTGTTTGGTATTCCGGCTTTGACCAAAATGCGGGATAACAATGATTTCTCTAAAATATGAAATTAAATAAATTTTAACTCCACGTATTGGCATGACAGGGAGTCTCTATATACTTTATCAAAAGTTCTACTACATTAACATTTGTCTAAATCTAGCATTTTCTTCAACTGGATTTCAACCCAAAAAAGGAACAAAAATGACCTACCAGCATTTTATAGCTTTAAATAGATTGTAAAAGGATACAAAATGTTTAGCAAGGTACACACTCTATCATTGTGTTATTATCTTTTTCTAAATAAACAATAAAAGGATATAAAATTAATAGGTAAGGACACGCTCTATAATTATTATCTTAATTAGATTCTTAATTTACTATCAAATTCCAATTCTAAATTCTCAAATCCAAAGCATACAAATGAAACTTGAAAATCACGTAAAGAAACCCAAAACTAAGTAACAAAACCCCTAATTTTGCAATAGATATATAAGGAAAATACATGAATTTCATACCTCGAATTGAGCTAAAAGACGTGATTCTGGGATATAAATTGTACGAGATTCAGAGGGCTGGAAAAGGAAGGAACATAGAAGATGGATCTGAAGCATACAAATGGAAATCAAAACAAATATCAATCAAACCATTAAACAAGAAATCTAAAAATAAATAACATACCCAGAATTCGACTCCTATGCCCGTAACCGGAACTTTATGGATTTGATTTTTGAATATTTAATTTATTTTAAATGTTTAAATAATTGGTTTCTAAAGTTTAAATAACTTATATTCAAATATAGTTATTATTTAGATATTTGAATTGCGAATTAAATATTAATTAAAGGGATTTAATAACCTTAATTAACTTCTTTTAATTAATATGGTGAACTCATTTAGTAAATCTATTTACAATAATAAATAGTTCGAATAAATAACAAGAAAATCAATTGTTAATAAAATGACTTGATTTTAATGACGTATTTTTAAATGAATTTATAGGGTTTTTACATAATTTTTGATTTGAAATTTTTTTAAATGTTCGTTTGACGTATTTTATGACAAACGTGGGTATTTTTGAAATTTCACATAATAAAATAATCTGTGTATGTATTGTTGATTTGTGATCGTGTCGCATTTTGGTGCACGATTATATTTTTATTTCTGTCGTTCGTAGTTCGTACGCAAATGGAATATTGTGTAGCGGGATACCGCAAAACCTTATTTTCAAACTCTTTAAATCAAATCAAAAATTCAAATTGTTCAACTAGTCATAATGGTGATTTGCTTTGATATGATGTGTCGCTTGAAGTTTTTTGTTAGCTTGAGTTGGAAGTTAGATTGTTGATGCGGTTATAAGTATGATCAAATACACACTTCCCCTCATCTTTTTCTATTTTTTTCAATTTTCCCCTCTGCGTTTCCTTTTCCCTCTTCCTAATTTCTTTCTGAAACCAAAAACGAGAATGAACTCTCAGACAAAAATCCAAATCAAATGATTCAATCCACTAAACATCCCCAAATTAGATTCATTAAACTCGTATGAGTACGATCTTCAATACCATATGAGTTTGTCGAGTACGGTGGTTGTTGGCAGTAATGGACGTGAGTGGGATAAGCTGGGGATTGGGATTTGGTATATTAAAGCGGAGTTTGGATTTGAGTTTGTGGTGTGATTTGAAGTGGTTGGTGATGAAATGAGGTGTCGCGGTGCATTGAGGCAAAAGATGACAGTGCTACAGGCGAGGGGCTAGGCCTAGGTCGGAAAATGATCGGGGACGTCGAAGGTGATGTGGTGGTGGGGGATCGAGTGCTTGCGCATAGAGAAGCGTGTTGGTGGAGTCAGATTTGGGTTTTGTTGAGCGATGATGGAGCTTGGAAATGAGTGCACATGTTGAAGTTGTGGGTGTACAGTGGTAGGTAATTAAGGAGATGGGGAAGAATGAGATTAGCGGGTAGGATTAGTTTATAAGGGTAATTAGTGTTTTGATAATAATTAATTATTTTGATTAATCTCAAAAACTTATAAATTGAATATCTTCTCCATACGAGTTTGGTTTTGGACGTAGTCTATTGTGTTAGACTCGTATCGACGTTATCTATGCATTGTAGTTGGATTCGTTGAATTTTGAGTTATTAGAATTTTGAGCTAAAATCGAAAGTCGTTCGATTTTAGATCGAACCGGAATGCAAAAACGTCAATTGGAATTTTGGTGAGTTAACTTACCTTTAAATAAACTATATGATATCTATGTCACTATAGGTTTGCATGGAAGAAAGTTTATTGCTACTCGTTTGAATTGTTTGGATTTCTGCTTTGGAAAGCGGATTACACATTGTATGATTTACTAGGAACCCATATGACTATATATTGTTGTTTGATCCCACTTGATATAGGATGGTATAATTAACCATTAAGTTGTAAGGGATAAAAAGAAGAAGTTTGAGTGTTTTCGTAGCGAATAAGTGACTACGGGACACTATATATATATATATGGACTTTTGTAGAAAGACCCTAAGAGGTTTCTCACCAGTATTGATTTATTCATATTCTTATGTTGCTTATATTGATGTTTGGTTAAAATATTTGTGACATACTATTTGATTTGTGTAATTGTGGTTATAGCAAGTAACGCTTTACTGTCGCTTATGAAATATCATCTCCTTAAACTCTCGTGTGTGTTGAACTTGTGCTTGTATTTTTACAAAACAAATGCTTGGTCGCGTTTTTGCACTTTGAAAGTTGTTTAAACTATATTTTCAAATATTTTGAGAATTTTGAAAATAAAGGATAAGTATTGATTAAAATTTATAAATGAAGCTATAAAATTTGATTAATTACCTTTTGGGATAATTAAAATTGTTTCAATTTATAAAAAGATTGTAAAATTGATTTATTATCTTTCGGGATAAGTAAAATTGTTTTAAATTTATAAATGATTATAAATTTGGTTAATTATCTTTCAGGATAATTAATGTTGTTTTAAATTTATAAAAAGATTATAAATTTGATTTATTATCTTTGGGATAATTAATGTGGTTTTAAAATTTATAAAACGCTTATAAATTTCATTTATTATCTTTCTGGATAATTAATGTTGTTTAAAATATATAAAAAGATTAATTTATGTCTTTTGGAATAATTAACATGGTTTTAAGATTTATAAAAGAATTATATCGATTATCTTTCAAGATGATTAACATTGTTTAAAATTGATAAAAGTATTAAATTTATTTATTATCTCCTAGAATAATAAATGTTCTTTTAAATTTATTAAGGATAGTTTATAAATGTGGAAATCTTTAAAAAGGAATGTTTAAAAACAAATCTAAGTGTAAATTGATTTGAGGTTTATAGTAGTAGTGTTTTCAATGACATTCGTTTTTGACCCTTCTTTTTAATACACTTAGGAATAAAGTTTGCTCTTTAGCAGAATATATTTAAAGAGTGTTTTTAAAGTGTTTTGCAAATATTTGTGATGTGAAAATCAAACAAGTGAGAATTAAGTGTTTTAAAAGCTTGATTCATTTATTGGTGGCAAGTGTATGCGATTTAATTTCCATATGCAATCATTCGTTTATTACCGATAGTTGATTTCTTGACCATCGATTTCGATATCCTTCTTGTATTTTCTCGATTTAAGATAAATTTTGTTGCTCGTTTAGGGCATCTAAACTCTTGCTATTCTTAAGGTTAAGAATATTGTCGTGTCGAGATAGGTAGCAACACTTCCCTATCTTGTCCAGCTTCATTATTTTCCCTGGGGTAGTACTAGTTTATTTTCGATAGTTGATTTTTTAACTATCGATTTTGAGATCCTTCATTATGCTTAGTCAATCTAAAATGATTTGTCGCTCATTTTGAGCATTGGTATCCAACACGATGGATAACTAAAACCAAAGAGCGAGTGAGAGCCAAGTTAGTTGGGTCGCAACTATTAGGGTATATTCATATTTACCTAGAGATTAGTTGGTAGCATGCATGCGGTGATGTGAGAATGTTCGGATGACCGTGGTTTACTGTGGTCTATCTTGGAAGTTCCTGAAAGTGATACATGTTTGACGTGGGCTCTCAAGTATATTTTATCTAGAGGTATACTTTCGATGTAGGAGGCACACCCTCCTAGTCATGTTGGATAAATTCATTCTCCTTGTTTCAATTTGACCTTGGAGTTAATCTTTTCTTAATTACATAAAAAAGTGCCTTGTGCTCCTCTATGTTTAATCATTTTTATCCATTGTTTAAGTCTGGGTTTTGTACATTCTGCAAGTATGGTACTATCCTTACTTGTGTCCATCCTTTATATTTGGATTTGTTACTGACCCGGGTGTTATTTTATTATAATGCTCGGGTTAGGCCGAGTATTTTCCAGGTTGGCACTAGTGTTATGGGGCTCTTGGAGAAGAGCTAGATGTTCACCTACCGTAATATTTTATTTTTCGCTGTATTATATTGTATACCTATTAGCAACTGTAAGGTTGGGAAATTATAATTGTCCAACTGATGGGGTCTGTTTTTAACTCTGATGTACCTTGTATCTTGGAGTGACAGTTTATACTATCTTTGTTATATTATATGTTGTCGTTCTTGCATTTGTTAGAGTAATAGCGTGATAGGGGGTCTCGGATTGTGAACGATGTGAAAAAGCTTTGTCCATCACCCTTACACGTCCTTTTATAGGTTGGTATATAAGTCGAGAGGTCGACTATAAAATCAAGAATAAGGTTACCATTTGTAGTCACCTCCAAGTAGGGAGAACATTACATTTGGTATCAGAGCAGAAGGTTAAGCGAGAACCTTGGCTTTGGTGGGGTAGACTCATTTGAGAAAGGGTAAGTGACACCCTAGAATGAGTTGAGAGTATTATATATATGAGAGCATATTTGTTATTGCCATAAAAACATATTGTTTCAATTGGTCTCTTGAGTTGTTTATGAATTCTAATCAAGACATGGGACGCCGCTGTATCGATAGGGATTTCTAAACACTTGAATAAGGCAAACAGACATGGTATTGATTTTTGGAAATTGGTAAATGAAATATTTACCTAGGATTATATATTTTATGTATATAAAGGAATAATTTTCAAATTTATATAGTGATTTATAGAGTGTTTGTTTGTTAGAAAATAATAATGTTTCTTTATTATCATTATTGTGTGATTAGTCATGCTCGGTTAGTTCAGGATTAACTGTTTGTTGATTGTTAATATATGCTCGACCAGTTTATGAGCATTTATTGATAATTTTGAGCACAGTAAAATGAACCCCTTGTGAATTGAGTTTCATAGTTTGACTATAAGGTGTTCGGAGAAATTATTAAGTTAAAAAACATCTTTTAATAAAAGTTGTTTAATATGATCTAAATGGAAAAATAAGACATTTAGAGGATGATTATTTGTGAAAAGTTTATCATAATAAAGGGAAGTTATTATAGTATAAGATGATTTTAAAAGGTACATTTTATATGTGTATGGTATATAAAATGATTTATATAACTTATTGTTTTATAAGTAAAAGGGTTTTTGAGAATTTAAATCCCGGTATTGCTTAAAATGATATCAAAAAGATTTTGAGGAAAGAAATATAGTATTACTTGGGGATATTTGTAAGTATAAATATTTCAAAGAGAATTTTTAATAAAGATACATTTTCTTTAGATAGTTCAAGGGAAAACATCTTAATTAGTTTTGTGGCAATTTGAATAATATTTTCTAGGTGTCGATCGAATGTTGCTTAGGCGAACGTTGTAGTGCACTTAGCAAATTATTCTCTTTATCATTGTGCGATCAAAATGAGTTCAAATTTGAACGAACCCAAAGGCATTGTTAGTGAATAAATTGTTAAAATTATTATATATATATATATAGAAATATATGTAGTATGATTTCAAAAAGAGTTTTGAAATAAAAATTAGGTATTTAGTTCTTAAGTTTCTTTAATATTGTTGCCTTGAAATCAAGATTGTATTCTAGTTTGCTTGCTACTTGAACAAAGTAGGCATTTGAAAGGAAATCTGTATAGATATCATATAGGACCATATGTAGGATTAGTCAATCCAAGCTAGTGTAAAATATAACGACCCGCCTTTTGGAACCCTAGAAGTTGAGACTAATACATCCACGGTATTCACGTGCCGAATAACCAAGTGCTGAAAAGACAGATTATTAAGGGAAAGAAAGAAGATATAAGATAAGAAGAAACTCGAACAATCACAGAACCTCATAACACATCGGAATAACATATATTAATCAACATAATTCTTTACAAAGTCATTTCCAAAATGATACATTTAGAGTTATACCAATACAATTCTACCCTAGAACAGTTATAACAGCCCATACCTACCTAACAAATACAATAGGAATATAAAAAACAAGATAGTAACTAGCTATCGATGAAGCCTCCTGCTCCAGCTCCTTCAAACTGTATCCGTAGAAAACCTAGACTACTTGGCTGCTCATAAAAATTTGAGCACTGAAGAGTTTTATGGAAAGAAAATAAAATTACGGGTCAGACATGGGTCTGGTGTGAGTAAACTAAAAACAATTGAAAGATTACCTTTAAACTCTTTAAAAATCAAGGGTATCTCGTATGACCACGTCGCACATAAGCACGGACGGGTTTTTACCTTATGATAAACAAAACAATTTTATTATAAAAATCCAGTGATATTATAATAATGTCTAGGGTTTAAAGTATTTAAAAACTAAGTAGCTATGATGTGTGTACATGGCAACAATAATAGGTATATAATCAAAAATCGTAGGCTCGTATTGGAGAATGGATTTCCAATAAATGGCAAGGTAAGGGACCCACTTGGTTGCGATCAACAACCAAAAATGGGCCAGAAGCATACATAGAGATATCGACGCTAGATCTTGGGATGATCGTACCTTAATGGGTGCAACCCACATGGCCCTGTTGCATCTACCATGTTTTAACCATTACCGGGATGTGAGGCTTGAGAGGCTACACTCTTAACATTTAGCAATCCATCTTGGAATGCTAACACTACCCTTCAGGCAGAAATGCAATGCTAGCATTCATTCATACAAGTTCATTCTAGGTCTGAATGAAATCTAAGGCTCTTCAAGGAGCATTGTCTTCAATCATCTTCAATATATTTTTCCACAAGAATGCATATGTCGGTTCAGAGTGGTTTTCGGATAACATATCCGATCTCGGTCTCTCCAAACCAACAACGATAATTTTTGGTTGACTCGTTCTCGGTTCTTTTGGAAATATACAACAAGTATTCGAGTCCTCACCGGTAAACTCAAATATACAATCTTACTTCCTGAGCCAAAACAGGTCAAGATTTCATAGTCGGTTATTTAACTATTTGTAACGACCCGTAAATTTCAATTGTTTTAATAACGTAATTAGTTGAAATTTACTGAAATTTTAAACGATAAAATTTTGAAATAAAAATTTAATATTTGGAATACGTCTAGTTAAACATAGCAGCTGGTAAAATTTCATCCGAAAATATGAAAGTTTATTTCGCGCGTAAATTTACTTCAATTTAATCAGTTAAAAAGCGTTGAAAATAAAATGTTTTCGAAACCAAAATATTTTTACATGGAAAAATTCTAAACCATCTTCTGAGCAAAATATCAGTTCGTCATTTTTCCAAATTCGGACATCTATTGCTCCGTCGTTCTTATTTTCTGTAAAATAGCAGCATTCTCGTACCGATATCGATTTTTATCGGATGATCGTACCACTGATATCTGTATACCGTTTTGATCACCTCATCGTGTTGATCTCAACGGTGTATTCATTTGTGTATTTCGAAAATTCGGTACGCGATGAAATATGTGGAAACGATAAATCGTACCGGTACACGTTTAAACTTTTGGTTTCCATCCACCTTTCATATACCTACCCGTTGAATTCAAACAGCCACTTGTTTTTCCATATTCTCAAATATTAATAACAAACATTTAATACTCTCACCGGTTCCTATATTCACTATTTTGGTTTCATCATCTCACGTTCGTTCATTATTTCTTCCTTTTGTTCTGACTTGCTGTGAAAGAAAAAATGTAAACTGTTCATTTTATTTCTGCTCGTGCTTTCTTCCTTCCACCTCAGCTTGAAGCAATGAAGCCACGTCTCTTCCCAGTTGCTTCCGCGTGTCTCCACTTCTCCGCTCAGCAAACATCCGAAGCCAACCAATCCGCCTCTCCCCTTCGACAACGACCGCCATCAGCACCCCACGCCCACTTGGCTCTGACCACATCACACATCCTCAAACCCAGCGAACCAAAACCCATCAACCTCCGCCGAACACCAGACAACGCCCTCTATCCACCCTCCACCACTTGCAGCCTACCAGCCGAGACCACCCTATAACAGCCAAGCCACCGACCTAAACACTCTCTCGCCTTCATCCACGTCAACGCCGAAACCCCACAAGACCTGACCTCCTCCCTGTCGCTTACACGAGACCCGCCACCTCCACCAGAATCGACGGCCTTCGTCCCTGTCCTACCCTGCCTTGCCGACCGCCTTCACCCTGGTCCAATGCCTGCTTTTATATAGAGGTAGATATATATTTATTGGTAAGTTTTATATGAGTTTGGTATAAGTTATATATATATTCACCTTTCTGTATATATTGATTTAGTTAAATTTGATGTACATGTTTACAACCTTAGCATAATAATATTTAGTAATATATGAGATATAGTATACGGTTATAGACTTATAGTTATACTAGTTTACGTTAATATATGTTGCAGCATAGTTTAATGTGTTGCTTAAAAGTATATACCTCTTTATATATAGCATAGGTTTCAAATTTTATAGCATATAAGTTATGAATTTATTAACCTGGTTATATGTATATTTGTCTATGATATATTATATTTTAGTTGAAACACCAATCATGTTTTGCAACAAATATATGATTTTATATAGGTTCTGTGTATAAAAAAAAGGGTATATGAAGTGTAAACTGTCACATATATATGTTATCTTAGTCGCCGTATAAATGTTTACTGTATATTTTAATATAAAAAGAAGATAGTATACTTCGGCCAGTTGCATTGCTTTACAAGACATTTTTTATTAATCTATATAATTGGTTTTAAGGGTGGGCTTTAATTTTTTTTATTTTATTATAATAATTATATACATAAAGTTACGTATGTTTATGTTTTACAATAGCTTTATATATATTCAAACCGGTTATTATATGATATGATGTAAGTATGTATGTATACATATTAGTTTAAAAGCCAGTTGTATATATGTATTATGTGTGTGTTATATATTGTTATATAAAATAAAATAAAATACAGTTATCATTCTGATTTACTCATACCGTGAATGAGATACTAGATATAGTATATATATGCAACGTTTATGTCGCACTAGGTCCATCCTACCTTTGCTGTATGTTTCACAAATTTAAGCACCTTAATATTTTATATATTGTATTGGGGTATATATATATATATAAATATTTATTCTCAAAAATATATTATGATCATATGTTTGATTTTATATATATGTTTTATTTAACAAATGATTTTGAAAATACATATAATATAGAATGTGTTCGTATTTAGGATATAATTATATACATACATATAGTTATACAGTTATATATATGTGTTCACTTATGCTATTTATCATCATCGATCCGTTCTGATTTTATTTCGTCAATTTCTTATCCATCAGTTCGTCCGTCGTATTCGTGCCGATTGGCTTTGCTTGGATTCATAATTCGATTTCGAGATCCGTATCAGTGTGCGTATCCATGTCATCTTCTAGTCTTTCTAGCCTCGAAAGGTGAGCAATCACTCACGATTAACGTTCTTTTATTTATTAAATTTGATTTCAATTGAAACGACAATTGAAATATGTTGTTGTTAGTTAATTTCACTGTTATATATGCTATTGCCTGTATCAGTTCACCTATGACATCTGACACCATTATCTGTTAATTATTTATGCGATGATAATACAGTTTGGCTGATAATTGATTGATTGTTGATGTTTATATTGGACGTTAAATTGTTAATGTTAAAGTGATAAATAGTATGCAATCGAAATTGGTATAGGATAGTTAAATGTTAAATTGATTAAATGACATTTGTATAATATGACCCCTTTAACTGTTAAATTTATTGACACGTAGGATTTGTTTAATTACACTTTGAACCACTGAATGTACGTTGTTAAATTGATGATGTATGAAATTGAAATTGAATGACAAGTGAAAACCGTAATGTAATAATCTTTAATCTACATGAAATGATAGTGTAGCTTTTAGAAATAATTATATTAATTCGTACAAATGACAATACGAATTAATACGGTTATTTCGGGATTATTTGAATTGATTATTGGATTGTTATTGTTTGTTGTTATTGTTTGTTTATTTACTTTGACACCATCCCAGTTATCACACTGCAAGTTCCCTTTGTTATGTTTTGATTTTTGAATTGAATTGGAATCGGGTTGAAATGATAAATACCCAAATTGAACTTTGACCTTGGATAT
This sequence comes from Allium fistulosum, assembly GCA_030737815.1. NCBI lineage: Eukaryota > Viridiplantae > Streptophyta > Magnoliopsida > Asparagales > Amaryllidaceae > Allium > Allium fistulosum. Next base: position 979,210,515 of record CM060902.1, read on the forward strand.
AGAAAATTAAATAAAAACCCGATTGGTTAATAATTTGATTTAAAAAAATAAAACGAAGATTTTATTTGAATAAATAATATGGTTTTGAAATGAAGTTGAAATTTAAATTTTTACGAAAGGAAAATGTTAATATTTAATAATCTGAAACAAAATATTAACTATGTAATTGATGAAGAATATTGTTTAATTTGAGAAATGATTGAATTAAGTTTGAAATGATTTAATTATTAAGTTTGAAATTATTAAACTTTGAAATGATTTAATAATTAAGTTGAAATTATAATTGAGTTTGAAATTATTAAACTTTGAAATTTTTGAATAATTAAGTTTTGAATTATTTAATACTTAAATAAGATTAGATTATTTAATGATTAAATTGAATTGGATCTTTAATAAGAAAGATTGGACTTTTGAATAAGTAAATTTTACTTCGTAAATAATTGAAATTGAGTTTTCTTTATTAAGTAAGTTTTGGAAAATTATTTAAAAAGTAAATAAGTGAAATGGAATTTCTTTAACAAGAAATAAAAATGTGATATTTTGGAATTAATGTAAGACTTGTAATTGAAAGAATCGATTTGACGAATTTAATTTAATTCGATTTGAAGTTTTGATTTAATGAAGTTGAACTTAAGAAATTGATTTAATGATTTGGAAATTTAATAGAAATTGTTTTGAATGATAAATTTATTTTACGAATATTAAATGAAATCGATAAATGAGTTTCAATTGATTTGAATGTTAAATAAAATTTATTTAAATGATTTCGGAATGGAATTTATATACGAATTCGAATCAATATTTGAATTGTTTTAAATAGGAATTGAAATTGAATTATAAGCTTTTGAAATGGTAATTTGGAAGTTTTGAAACGTAAATTTTGGAAATTGATTTCGAAAGACTAACGAAATGTTGATTTACGAATTGAAATTGAAATTGAAATTGATTTGGTTTTGAAATAAACAAACGACCAATCGGTGTAATAATTACGAAAGTTATTAAAGAGACCGGAATTCGGTTATGGATATACTCTCTATCTAAACCGAAAACCACTTTAATAACTATACGCGGAGTGATGATCCAGAATGAAGTGGTTGGAATGATGTACGTGTTGACTGAAGAAAGAGAACGATAATGGATAGCCTTGACACTTGTGTCAAATTGGAAATGACTAAAACAGGAGCTGTGCCGGGCCAATGGAGGATTTGCTACCTCAAGTGGACACACTTCTTCGAACTACATTACATGTTGTCGATTGGTGCACCCTTGATTTTGGGAGTGTTGTTTCACGGTGTTGCGGGCGCTGCGGCGTTGCGTTCTCACCAGTCCGGATCAGGCGAACGGTAGTGTCACTACCTTGGGTATTGCCTCATGTGCCTTGTCATACTTGTATTCCATTTATGCGCGACCACTACGATTTTGATTTGTACCTTTAGTATATGGATTTCCCTCTGGTGACTTCCGGTTTTGGGGAAACTACGGTCTTGTATATGCTTTTGGGAATAAAAATGTGTTAAGGGTGGAATGGGCCATGACTTAACGCTATTTTGATATCTTATTATTACTGATAGACATTATCTACTTATCGTACACTACTACATAGTAGATAGTTTAACGGATCCTTAAAGGATGGTTATTCCAAACATCCTTTGAGTTACTTGTATTTCAATTGCTATTTCACCTGAGTTGGATTTATTAATATAAGAATGTTAATCCTGACTCGAGTGTCTTGTGTTTTGCTTTACGCTCGGGTCAGACTGAGTGTACCAGTATTCGAGACTCACCTTTGGAGTTGGAGCTTTGCTTGAAGATCCAGCCATCTATTCTGCTTTCAGTATTCGATGATTCCAGTGATGTATTCTGAGTTGTATCTGATGTATCATATTACTCTTCCGCTGTATCTGGTTTAACTCTGATGTATCGTATTACTCTTCTGTTGTAAACTCTGATGTAGTTTATATATTCATATAGTAGCTTCATGAACTACTATCTCTTTTATTTCCGCTGCATTTATTACTCTGTGTCTGTGATCTGTGATTATTATTTACTGTATATGTTCAGTTTTGCCAAATTTAAATTAACAACGCGGTATTTTGAGCAATTCAACTCCGGCATGAGTGTCTACCTATACACTTATAATGGATGCGAATGGTTCAAAATGGCGGGTCGTTACAGTTGGTATCAGAGCTTTGGTAGCTCTAGGCAGAACTTAACATATAGGGTAAATGTATTTACAGAATCACTTTCATTCGAGTTTCAATCTCTTCCTTTCAACTCGACTCCTTTGAATTTTGGAACGTTCCCCTCGGTTCCGAAATTCATTCGTGTCCTTCACTATTCGTCTTCTTTCAAATTCTGGAGCACCCCATAACTCCATTTTGAATGATATCTATAATAGATCGGCGGTCTCACCAATCTTCGAATGATTCGTAAAGGATTAAACTCCTTTATGATAGGCATTGATTTACCGGAGATTTCTGTATCCTCGGTTTACGATGCTATCTATTCTCTGCTATAACTGAATTCTATCTCTTGAGATCGAGTGTTGATTTACCTCGGAATTCTACAATGATCTTATTCTTGAAGTCACGGTTGACCCGGTTAAGGTTGCCCGCGACTTATATAAATTTATCCATCGCCTTATTTTGTTATTTAATTATCTCGTCTTGGTTTCAAACCTATCTTCGAATCAAATTTCTCTTTGATTTAAGTCCATCAAATTTGAATCCCTATCCTTATTTTGAAAATCCATTCCTGTATCGTCGAGCAAAGAAATGTATTTCTAAATTTATATTAAAAATGTTGTTTTCAAATTTGATAAACAAAATAAAAGTTTTGTATGATTATATTATATATAAATATAAGTTTTCTGAAATTAAACTGTTAATGAATTTGTTGTCTGAAATAATAATATTTGATTTTCATTTTTGTTTTGTAAACTTTTGACTATTGCATAATAAAAATGAATGAATTTATAAACTTGGTTATAAATTGATTGGGATTTGAAACGAATTTAATTCTGAAATTTGAGAATTTATTAGTTTCCGGTGATTTCGAATTTTGGTTTTAAAATCTTAAAGTATATATTATTGGAAGTATTTCCGAATAGAAATCGTTTTCAAAGAATTTTTAAAATGATGAAGTCAGTGCTCTTCTCTTTGTCGCTGGAAAATAATTTCGGTGATGGCGGCCGCATCATCGACGTTCATTTTCGAGTTTCGAAGTGGAGATACTATTCTGTAGCTTTGCTACGGTTTGTTTGAAAAATATTTTGATTTGAATTTCTTTAGTATAATTTGATTTATATATATATATGGGTATTTTATTTTAAAATTTAATTTGATTTGATATAATATATTATATATATCTCTAAATTGTTTAAAGTAAATCAGAAATCTAATTCTTAAATTTTGTTAAAGGATGATTTTAATTATAAATAAACCAAAACTTGGAATAAATATTTAAATTTGAGATAATTGAATTTGAAAATTTTATTTGTATAGTACTAAATTGCATTTCAATATAACTGATCTAAATTTTTCATAAGTTAAAATGTAACTGGATAATATACAATATAAAATAATTTTATAAATAAAATTTGAGTGTTGATAATAAATGTTATATACTAAATTTTGATTATAAAGATGTTAATAGAGTTAGGTAGGATAATAAGTAAACTCAGTTAATAAATTAATAAATTTGTTTTGAAAGAATTAATAAATTGAAATTTGATCAACATATGAAAATACCTTGAATTTAAAAGAAATTAATAAATATAAATTAATTTAAATCGAAACTTTTATGGTTTAAATTAATTTATATGGTTTAAAAATATGTAATAAGATATATTAAGTGAAATAAAATTTATAATAATTTGGAATTAAAGAATTAAATCTGTTGAAAATAAAATATGATTATAATAAAAGACTATTCGAATTTATGGTTTTAGAAAATTGTAAATTGAAGAAATGGGATAATAAGATAATGAATTTAGAAATAGTTGAGATTGATTTTAGTGAAATCAAATGGATTAAATCAACTATTGAATATCAATTAATTTAAATTTGAACTTATATGGTTTAAATAAATTGTTATTTTGTATTTCAAATTTGTTTTTCTTTCTGGTTGTTTCTATTCTCCTACCTCGTTCCTTTTCGGGGACGAAAAGTTTTGAGTGGGGAAGAGTGTAACGACCCGTAAATTTCAATTGTTTTAATAACGTAATTAGTTGAAATTTACTGAAATTTTAAACGATAAAATTTTGAAATAAAAATTTAATATTTGGAATACGTCTAGTTAAACATAGCAGCTGGTAAAATTTCGTCCGAAAATATGAAAGTTTATTTCGCGCGTAAATTTACTTCAATTTAATCAATTAAAAAGCGTTGAAAATAAAATGTTTTCGAAACCTAAATATTTTTACATAGAAAAATTCTAAACCATCTTCTGAGCAAAATATCAGTTCGTCATTTTTCCAAATTCGGAAATCTATTGCTCCGTCGTTCTTATTTTCTGCAAAATAGCAGCATTCTCGTACCGATATCGATTTTTATCGGATGATCGTACCACTGATATCTGTATACCGTTTTGATCACCTCGTCGTGTTGATCTCAACAGTGTATTCATTTGTGTATTTCGAAAATTCGGTACGCGATGAAATCTGTGAAAACGATAAATCGTACCGGTACACGTTTAAACTTTTGGTTTCCATCCACCTTTCATATACCTACCCGTTGAATTCAAACAGCCACTTGTTTTTCCATATTCTCAAATATTAATAACAAACATTTAATACTCTCACCGGTTCCTATATTCACTATTTTGGTTTCATCATCTCACGTTCGTTCATTATTTCTTCCTTTTGTTCTGACTTGCTGTGAAAGAAAAAATGTAAACTGTTCATTTTATTTCTGCTCGTGCTTTCTTCCTTCCACCTCAGCTTGAAGCCATGAAGCCACGTCTCTTCCCAGTTGCTTCCACGTGTCTCCACTTCTCCGCTCAGCAAACATCCGAAGCCAACCAATCCGCCTCTCCCCTTCGACAACGACCGCCATCAGCACCCCACGCCCACTTGGCTCTGACCACATCACACATCCTCAAACCCAGCGAACCAAAACCCATCAACCTCCGCCGAACACCAGACAACGCCCTCTATCCACCCTCCACCACTTGCAGCCTACCAGCCGAGACCACCCTATAACAGCCAAGCCACCGACCTAAACACTCTCTCGCCTTCATCCACGTCAACGCCGAAACCCCACAAGACCTGACCTCCTCCCTGTCGCTTACACGAGACCCGCCACCTCCACCAGAATCGACGGCCTTCGTCCCTGTCCTACCCTGCCTTGCCGACCGCCTTCACCCTGGTCCAATGCCTGCTTTTATATAGAGGTAGATATATATTTATTGGTAAGTTTTATATGAGTTTGGTATAAGTTATATATATATTCACCTTTCTGTATATATTGATTTAGTTAAATTTGATGTACATGTTTACAACCTTAGCATAATAATATTTAGTAATATATGAGATATAGTATACGGTTATAGACTTATAGTTATACTAGTTTACGTTAATATATGTTGCAGCATAGTTTAATGTGTTGCTTAAAAGTATATACCTCTTTATATATAGCATAGGTTTCAAATTTTATAGCATATAAGTTATGAATTTATTAACCTGGTTATATGTATATTTGTCTATGATATATTATATTTTAGTTGAAACACCAATCATGTTTTGCAACAAATATATGATTTTATATAGGTTCTGTGTATAAAAAAAAGGGTATATGAAGTGTAAATGGTCACATATATATGTTATCTTAGTCGCCGTATAAATGTTTACTGTATATTTTAATATAAAAAGAAGATAGTATACTTCGGCCAGTTGCATTGCTTTACAAGACATTTTTTATTAATCTATATAATTGGTTTTAAGGGTGGGCTTTAATTTTTTTTTATTATAATAATTATATACATAAAGTTACGTATGTTTATGTTTTACAATAGCTTTATATATATTCAAACCGGTTATTATATGATATGATGTAAGTATGTATGTATACATATTAGTTTAAAAGCCAGTTGTATATATGTATTATGTGTGTGTTATATATTGTTATATAAAATAAAATAAAATACAGTTATCATTCTGATTTACTCATACCGTGAATGAGATACTAGATATAGTATATATATGCAACGTTTATGTCGCACTAGTTCCATCCTACCTTTGCTGTATGTTTCACAAATTTAAGCACCTTAATATTTTATATATTGTATTGGGGTATATATATATAAATATTTATTCTCAAAAATATATTATGATCATATGTTTGATTTTATATATATGTTTTATTTAACAAATGATTTTGAAAATACATATAATATAGAATGTGTTCGTATTTAGGATATAATTATATACATACATATAGTTATACAGTTATATATATGTGTTCACTTATGCTATTTATCATCATCGATCCGTTCTGATTTTATTTCGTCAATTTCTTATCCATCAGTTCGTCCGTCGTATTCGTGCCGATTGGCTTTGCTTGGATTCATAATTCGATTTCGAGATCCGTATCAGTGTGCGTATCCATGTCATCTTCTAGTCTTTCTAGCCTCGAAAGGTGAGCAATCACTCACGATTAACGTTCTTTTATTTATTAAATTTGATTTCAATTGAAACGACAATTGAAATATGCTGTTGTTAGTTAATTTCACTGTTATATATGCTATTGCCTGTATCAGTTCACCTATGACATCTGACACCATTATCTGTTAATTATTTATGCGATGATAATACAGTTTGGCTGATAATTGATTGATTGTTGATGTTTATATTGGACGTTAAATTGTTAATGTTAAAGTGATAAATAGTATGCAATCGAAATTGGTATAGGATAGTTAAATGTTAAATTGATTAAATGACATTTGTATAATATGACCCCTTTAACTGTTAAATTTATTGACACGTAGGATTTGTTTAATTACACTTTGAACCACTGAATGTACGTTGTTAAATTGATGATGTATGAAATTGAAATTGAATGACAAGTGAAAACCGTAATGTAATAGTCTTTAATCTACATGAAATGATAGTGTAGCTTCTAGAAATAATTATATTAATTCGTACAAATGACAATACGAATTAATACGGTTATTTCGGGATTATTTGAATTGATTATTGGATTGTTATTGTTTGTTGTTATTGTTTGTTTATTTACTTTGACACCATCCCAGTTATCACACTACAAGTTCCCTTTGTTATGTTTTGATTTTTGAATTGAATTGGAATCGGGTTGAAATGATAAATACCCAAATTGAACTTTGACCTTGGATATAGAAAATTAAATAAAAACCCGATTGGTTAATAATTTGATTTAAAAAAATAAAACGAAGATTTTATTTGAATAAATAATATGGTTTTGAAATGAAGTTGAAATTTAAATTTTTACGAAAGGAAAATGTTAATATTTAATAATCTGAAACAAAATATTAACTATGTAATTGATGAAGAATATTGTTTAATTTGAGAAATGATTGAATTAAGTTTGAAATGATTTAATTATTAAGTTTGAAATTATTAAACTTTGAAATGATTTAATAATTAAGTTGAAATTATAATTGAGTTTGAAATTATTAAACTTTGAAATTTTTGAATAATTAAGTTTTGAATTATTTAATACTTAAATAAGATTAGATTATTTAATGATTAAATTGAATTGGATCTTTAATAAGAAAGATTGGACTTTTGAATAAGTAAATTTTACTTCGTAAATAATTGAAATTGAGTTTTCTTTATTAAGTAAGTTTTGGAAAATTATTTAAAAAGTAAATAAGTGAAATGGAATTTCTTTAACAAGAAATAAAAATGTGATATTTTGGAATTAATGTAAGACTTGTAATTGAAAGAATCGATTTGACGAATTTAATTTAATTCGATTTGAAGTTTTGATTTAATGAAGTTGAACTTAAGAAATTGATTTAATGATTTGGAAATTTAATAGAAATTGTTTTGAATGATAAATTTATTTTACGAATATTAAATGAAATCGATAAATGAGTTTCAATTGATTTGAATGTTAAATAAAATTTATTTAAATGATTTCGGAATGGAATTTATATACGAATTCGAATCAATATTTGAATTGTTTTAAATAGGAATTGAAATTGAATTATAAGCTTTTGAAATGGTAATTTGGAAGTTTTGAAACGTAAATTTTGGAAATTGATTTCGAAAGACTAACGAAATGTTGATTTACGAATTGAAATTGAAATTGAAATTGATTTGGTTTTGAAATAAACAAACGACCAATCGGTGTAATAATTACGAAAGTTATTAAAGAGACCGGAATTCGGTTATGGATATACTCTCTATCTAAACCGAAAACCACTTTAATAACTATACGCGGAGTGATGATCCAGAATGAAGTGGTTGGAATGATGTACGTGTTGACTGAAGAAAGAGAACGATAATGGATAGCCTTGACACTTGTGTCAAATTGGAAATGACTAAAACAGGAGCTGTGCCGGGCCAATGGAGGATTTGCTACCTCAAGTGGACACACTTCTTCGAACTACATTACATGTTGTCGATTGGTGCACCCTTGATTTTGGGAGTGTTGTTTCACGGTGTTGCGGGCGCTGCGGCGTTGCGTTCTCACCAGTCCGGATCAGGCGAACGGTAGTGTCACTACCTTGGGTATTGCCTCATGTGCCTTGTCATACTTGTATTCCATTTATGCGCGACCACTACGATTTTGATTTGTACCTTTAGTATATGGATTTCCCTCTGGTGACTTCCGGTTTTGGGGAAACTACGGTCTTGTATATGCTTTTGGGAATAAAAATGTGTTAAGGGTGGAATGGGCCATGACTTAACGCTATTTTGATATCTTATTATTACTGATAGACATTATCTACTTATCGTACACTACTACATAGTAGATAGTTTAACGGATCCTTAAAGGATGGTTATTCCAAACATCCTTTGAGTTACTTGTATTTCAATTGCTATTTCACCTGAGTTGGATTTATTAATATAAGAATGTTAATCCTAACTCGAGTGTCTTGTGTTTTGCTTTACGCTCGGGTCAGACTGAGTGTACCAGTATTCGAGACTCACCTTTGGAGTTGGAGCTTTGCTTGAAGATCCAGCCATCTATTCTGCTTTCAGTATTCGATGATTCCAGTGATGTATTCTGAGTTGTATCTGATGTATCATATTACTCTTCCGCTGTATCTGGTTTAACTCTGATGTATCGTATTACTCTTCTGTTGTAAACTCTAATGTAGTTTATATATTCATATAGTAGCTTCATGAACTACTATCTCTTTTATTTCCGCTGCATTTATTACTCTGTGTCTGTGATCTGTGATTATTATTTACTGTATATGTTCAGTTTTGCCAAATTTAAATTAACAACGCGGTATTTTGAGCAATTCAACTCCGGCATGAGTGTCTACCTATACACTTATAATGGATGCGAATGGTTCAAAATGGCGGGTCGTTACACTATTAACTAAACAAAAAACAACAGTTTATAGATTTAAGTACCCATAACAATCGCTAAGCCTGAAAATAAATCTTTCATTTATTTTAAATCTCTTTCCAAAACGTTTATCAAAACATTCATATACTTATCTCACTGATATAAGTATATTCACAAAACTTTTATGAAAGATTTCTTATTTAAAAATAAAGGATAATATCAAAATGTTATTTAAATCGAAGATAAAGATAACCACAAACAATATTCCTTTAGTATTAAGTGTGGAACGAACGTCCATACCACCAGAATTAAAAAGGTCTGTTAAAGGAAATCAAATCTCAAATTCTTTTATAAATTTCCTTCAATAAATCCTTTTTACAAATCTCTTTTGTTTATGAAAGCTCCTTTACTTAATTCCAAATTCACTTACAAAACTCTTTTTAAACCACCAAGTTAATTTACAAAACTCTTTTGTAAATATCAAAACCATTTATATAACTCTTTATAAATCTCCAAAATCCTTTTATTGATTTTCTTTATAAATATTTAAAACCTTTATCAAACTTCTTTTATAAATATCCAAGTCATTTATAAAAACTCTTTTATAAATTATCCTTATTTAAAACAAAACTTCTTTAATACACTTAATCAATTAGTTTCCTTGATAAACAAAATGATTATTTAAAACACCTTTACTAAAATCATTATTTAACTTGAAACCATTATTAAAAGTATGATGGGCCTTAAAAATCAGAAAGAAGGTTAGTGACCACAATGGTTCTCATTTAACCGAGTTTACTTTTCAAGTTATAACATAGGTATTTACATGACAATTAGATATGTATAAGGGAATTAGCCTGTAACAACCCGAGGGATTTTCGACCTCGAAAATCGACATCAATACGCCCACTGTATCGGATGCTGAATATTCAAGTGCCGGAAATACCAGGTCATTAGGGTTAAAGAAGAAAGAGGTAGAAGAAGAAAATAAAAAAACAACATCAGAATCTCATAGATGTTAGCACAGTATAAAAAAATACCAATCCCACTTCGAGGGGGGTATCGCGGTATAAAGGGTCATCCGCTATTATGCGGGGCGCATAGGGTCTCATCCGCTATATAATGCGGGAATATCAATCACTCCAATATATATACTACTATATATAATATCACATCCAGACTGATAATAAATTATCAATTCAAGCAACCAATCAATAATTTAAATTTAACCATTTAAATTAACCAGCAATCCAATTTTGAGTGAGATTAACTCACCTTTGATTTTAATTTGTAACCCATTCCAAACCGGCTTGTTTTCTTCACGATTTCAGACCTTGTATAAACATTGTATGGTTTATTAATATTTGAACTAATCGAAAAATAAATTACCATTTATTAATTAAATTTAAACTAATAATTTAATTTTAAACTAAATTTCCCTTTTTAAAAATCTTTTATTAAAAGGTTTATTAAACAAATTATCACCATAATACATTATTTAAAATAAACTAGTAAATGAAAATAGGTATATATGTATTTTTATTTTTATTTTCCTTCTTTGAACTACTTATACCAAAAATAACCTATATACATTTTAAAAATCTAATTTTTTATATAAACTCTATAACAATTTTAAAATTCCTATTTTTTTCAAACTTTATAAACTAATTTTCTGTTTTTCCTATATATACTAAAATATGTGTGTGTATTTATATATATATATATATATATATATTATAAAAATTTGTTTTATTTTTCTGTAAATAACAATAGAGATTTACTTTACTGCATATATACATATACATATATAAATCTATAACTTTGAAGAAAATAAATTGGTTTATAAAACTTACTGTTATTATATTATTATTTTTCTGTATAAATATTTATACATATATTAAATTGAGAAATATAAACTGTAAATATATACCTCACTGCCTAAACTCTCATGCTCGAGTACGAGCCTCCGACCATCTCACGGCTTCGCCCAATTCGATGACGAAAGACCACCGATGCCACCTCAGCCCTAGGCCACCGCTTCCTGCCTCCTTTCCCAAGCGCCGCCGGCCTCGCGCATCTCCCCTTCACCGCAAATCGCACGCAACCCCCCTATCGATCATCGCGACCTCCTCTCTCTCTCTCTTTTTCGAGTGCAACTCTACCATGGATACGCGCACGCGATCTTTGCTTCCCTCACGATTTGATTTTGAACTTCACAGAGAAAGGAAAGGGCTCGCGATTTCCTCCTGTCGAAATCGAAGCCGGCAATTTAATTTTGATCGAGATTTTTTTTGAAATCGTACTGCCACCATTTTTATTCTTTGCTAGAGATAAAAGAGGTAGAGGAAGATAGATGGTTTTGTTCACTCGATTTGAAATTTAAAAGCTTGCCATCTTTTTTTTTAATATATCGCCGCGTTTAAAAGAAAAAGGTGAGAAAAGAAACGCAATGAGATGTTAACGTGTTTGAATCAGCTTGCTACAGTGACTGAATTGAAGTGTAAAAGGTTTGATGTGAATATAAATGTAAATCAGAAATATATATATTTTTATTTAAATTTTAATCGTCTCGATTTCGCAACTTAAAATCTTGACCTTCTATCGAGGCGTGCTGTCAGGCATTTATAATGTTATACCCCTATTCCGAACGCGATGGAAAAGGTTTCGAGTCCTAACTCGATCGTATGGAGAAGATAGCTTTTTGGACCCAGTTATTATATTTAATTTTCGATGTAGATTTCAGCGCGTTTATATACCGTATGGCCACACGATAACTCCAAACACTACGAAATTTGAAATCTGATAATCATACAATATTACGGATCCAATGGAACTGGTTTCGTCGAATTCCGAGACTGTGCCTTGGAAGGCTATTTTTAATTTTCAATTTAAACGATATATTTTTAAAACTGAACAAATCACTTTTAAATTCGATTTTAAAAGTTCTATTATCTTCAGCATTGTTAATACAAATTTTATAAGCCTTTGAAATATTTTTAACAAGCTTAAAACCCAAGATTCAACAATTTTCCCAATTTCCAATTATTTAAATTCAATAATTAAATCACCCAATAAATAGTGATATTTGAAATTCAAGTCAAAATTACCCTTTTGAATATTTAAAATCAATTAAATATTCCCATTTCAAATATCCAAAATTCCAGTTCGTCACATTCCTCCCCCCTTAAAAGAATTTCGTCCCCGAAATTACTAGTTAAGAAGAATGATCCAATACCCATTAACTATTTCCAAAACCCAGCAGTTTCAAACAACTTCCCAAAACAATCTTTTTATTAAAGACACCTATCCCTCTTACTAACTTTCCAAACTCATCCATAGTTTTCAATCAATATTATTTACCTCAACCATTCATATTATAATTTAAAACCAAATTTTAAATTATCAAAAAATTTCTAACTCCTTAAATTTTCGAAAAAATTCGCCAGCGTCTCCTTTGTGTGGCTAGCTCGAAACAACTACAAAATGCCTCTACGGGCCCCCAATTTTCAAAAGAAAACAAAAGCCAAGTGGCTAGATCAGAAAATCATCAAATTTCAAACAACAATTTAAATACATACCTTTTGTCGGCAATTCAAATTTTTATCTTCTTAAATCAAAAACATCAATTTATCCTTTGCTTTTAAATGCCTGTATCCTACTTAGCAATAATACTCAATCACAGAATTCAAAATCATTTTCTTCTTTTCTTTACAAAATTTCCAATATCCATTTTACTTTAGCCGTATGATGTACATATATCATCCGTACGCAATATCAAATCCGATCGCTCACTCGATCACACAATTTCACTTCCGAACTAGTATCATCCACCCGACTCTCTAGTGCGGACTCAGATCTGGTCTCCTGATCAGAAACCGTCATTCTCCTTGCATAGCCATATACTATGATAGAGAATATCCAGAATCAATCAAAAATCCATATCCAGGGTTCGCCGTCGAAAATCGAGTGAAAAATCCCAACTCGGATCGATATAAATATCTCAAAATTTTATGCTCGAATCTGGATCAAATCGTTATGCGAATAAAATAATATACGTACATCCTACATATTTATCTCAATCGATTATTAGCTATATCAATTTTCTTTTTATTCACATTTATTTTGATTTCTGTACACCTATTCTCAATTATCCCATTTCACACTTTACTTAATCTTCATTCAAATATTAACTTAGAATATTTTCCCAATACCAAATTTTACTTAAGAATTTTCACCGTTTCTTCTTAAGTTCAATATAAATATCTTACACGCTTAAATATTTATTTTCACTTTACCACTTTGGTTTATCTCTACTTTTATTCAAATTGGGTCTCCAGTTCCATATGAATTCAATTTACCTTTCATTTTTAAATATTGAATTCTATTCATCTTATTCCAAACCATAATTAATTAACCATTTCTTTAATTAGTTCCACTTGCTAATTTTATTTTAAATCTCAATGGATCTTATTTCCACCTCTTATTATTTTTAGTCCCCTTCGAACTAATTCTTCAACTTCACTTTACTTACCCCAATTTAAAATGAATTCCAATACTCAGTTTCAATTCCATTTACTTACAACTAAATCAATTTGTTTATTCACAAATTTATCCTCAATTTAATAAATTTTATTTCAATGGCCATTTCACTTAGTCTACTTAGACTTTTCCTCAAATTCACTTTTATTTAACTAGATTCAATTACATTTCACTTCCATTCAAAATTTTAAACTTCCATAAGTTTTTCACTTATTTAAATTCCATTCACTAATCTCTCCCAATTCACTTCATTTAATTGGCTTACCTTCTAACTCATTCATTTTCACACTTATTTTAGTTTAACTCTTATTCAAGTTAAATTTTATTCTAACAAATTCCAAATTTTATAAGTTATCAAACCCATTTATATTTCCATAAACACTTTTAATTAAACTTCCAAAGTTTAAACAATTTCCTTAAACATTCAAAATCATTTTTGAAGCCATATATACCCAAACCAAATTATTCCTTTGCATCCCAAAACCCAATCTTGCAAACAAACACCAATTCAAAACATCCAGGCAGCAATTCCTCTCTTGGAAACTTGAAAATGAACATCGATGATGCTACAATCATCACCGAAGTTATTTTCCAGCGACCGAAGTGAGTTCAGTGCTTTTACTCTTTTAAAACATTTTCAAATATTTTTAATTCCAAATCCCACCAGATTTCATATCTAATCCAAAATATTTTCGAATAACATCACTATTATTCCTCCAAAATCTTTGAAAATCATTTTCAAACTCAAAGGGAATAAATTTCACAAATTTCTAAATTTCAAATCCTTTCAATCTATTTTTAAATATTACTCTGGAATTTTTTTATTTCATTTTCAATTATAAATAACATTTATAATTCACATTTGCAAACTCCATTTTGTTATATAAATTTATCCCTTAACCTTTGGTTATAATTTCATTTTCTTATTCAATTTCCACAATAAAAAATGATAATAGTTTAATATTATCATTCTCTAACAACCAAGCAACCATATATAACTGTAATAATTTTTCAAAATTATTCCTTTTATATATAAAAATAATTTGGGCAATTTTTTTTCATTTACCCTATTTAAACAGTACTATGTCGAATTGTTCTATTCAAGTGTTTAGAGATCCATATCAATAACGTTAATTACTCGTATTGACCAGAATCCATAAACCACTCAACAAACCAATCAACACAGTATATTTTTTTTTATATCCACTAACAAATACGCACTTATATCTATTAATACGCTCAAACTCATTCTAGAGTATTGCTGACTCTATCTCTAATGAGTAATCCCCACCAGAGCCAAGGTTCTCGCTTAACCTTCCGCTCTGATACCACTGTAACAACCCGAGGGATTTTCGACCTCGAAAATCGACATCAATATGCCCACTGTATCGAATGCCGAATATTCAAGTGCCGGAAATACCAGGTCATTAGGGTTAAAGAAGAAAGAGGTAGAAGAAGAAAATAAAAAAACAACATCAGAATTTCACAATCGCAGCGGAACAAAACATAATATATAACCATAGATTTTTATACAAAAGAATCTGTAACTGTTTAATACTTACAATCATTAGAGTACACAATCATCACATCAAATCTGGACAGTTTAATAACTTGTCCTTACACAGCGGAATATACACATCTACGGAAATACGCCTCGTCATCTAGCTCGTCTCCTGAGCTCCATAACATCCTATCCTGAACTTGTAATACTCGGTCTAACCCGAGCATTATAATAATATAACACCCGAGTCAGTCTGGAAAACCAGCGTGAGAAATCACACTCAATTGAATTATTAAAGTTTTTAAAATCCTTTGAAATCAAAGGTATCTCGTAAGACCACGCCACAAATAAACATGCTGGGTTTTTAACTTACGATAACCAAAACGTTTTTATTAAAACGGTCTGATATTATAATAGTGTCTATAGAAAGTAAAATAGAATCTAGCTGAAATGCTTGCATCTCACGTCCAGCAATAGTTGGGCACAATCAAAACTGTATAGGCGCTTATTGGAGATTGGATTCCATACAATGGCAGGGCTACTGGGGTACCACCCGTCATAGTACCTGGCCTAGATCAGAGTACCGAGGATCATGCTCGATCCCTTGCAACACAAGACCGGAGCTACCTCTTACTGGATAGTCCAAATAAGATCCCCCCGCGGTTGGGATCAGCAACCGCCCACTAAGCCAAATAAAAAGGGACATCTAGACAGGGGAAATCTTACCCTAATTGGTTGCTAGCCACTTAGCCTTGCTGCACCTCCCCTATTTTAGCCATTCCCGATTGATGTGGCTTGAGGCTATGCGTTACCTTTTTAGAACACATTTCACTTAGAATGCTCATCGTCCTCATGACGATGGTCTGATAGCATTCGTCCATACAAGTTGCCCTGGGTCTGGACAAACCGAATCACCATCTTCATCCTCTTCACGGTATTCATTCGCAAACGTTCAAACTGGATCGAAGTGGTTTTCGGGTAATTAAACCTGATCCCGGTCTCTTCGAAACGATCAACGCATTGGCCAATATTGATAGTCGGTTATTTAACTACCAATTCAAACAATCATTCACCAATTGTTTTATTTTCCTCTGAAAATCACCAAGTCTTAATACTTTAGATTTTTAAATAATTTAAATCACTTTATCCAAAAATATATACTTTAAAACATTTTAAATAAAACTACTTAAGTCACTTTATTCGAAACAATAGTTATGAAATTCTATAATAATTTCAAAGTAAAAACTTTAGCCAAAACTACTTTAAAACAATACTATTATATAAAGTGTAATATTTAATAATTATCTTTTAAAATCATAATACTAGTTAAACCTTTTAAAATAATCACTTCTATAATTATCTTAATAAGTATTTACTTAAAAAACGTTAAAACGATTAAATAATAATTTCTCTAAAACATTCTTTTAAAACAACTTTAAACCTTTAAATTTATACTTAGAAATCTTTCCTTGAAAATATACTTGGCTTCTCGAGAAAATACACTTTCCATTCCAATATAGTCCAGTTAACCATTTATAAATCCTTCTCGATTTATCCCAATTTAATTTACGTCCCCAAACCCGTAAATTTCTTTTAACACTTTTAAAAATAAAACCACTATTTATTTTTAAAACAAATTACCATCTCCTTATAAATTCCCACAGTGAATTTATACTTTCAAATTTATCCACTGATAAATATTTTCACTTTATTTATAAACCCAGTTTATAATTTCCAAACCCTCATTTCCCTTTAAATCACAGTTTTCAAAACACTTAATCGATTTCCCAATCGATTCTCTGACTTACTTCCATTTTAAAAATTTATCTTAACTTACTCAAATTTTATTCCAAAATACATTAATTCCATGTTCACTCCTTTATTATGATTTAAAACCTTATTTAAAACTGAAATTATCAATTTCACCCTTTATTCAAAATTCCCCTTTTTATTTTTCCCAACTCATTTTAAACTTGAATTTTTAAAATAAATTCTTTTATCTTTAAACAATATAACTTATGTCGTCAAATTCTTTTATTCCCATTCATAAAAAATCTCCATTTTCCCATATTCGGAATTTATTTAATAGGGTTTCAAAATCAACTTTTTATTCTTCTCCAAATTCATTTCTTCAATTTATCCAAATTCACTATAATTATTTTATTTAAAAATTTCCCTTTTTATTTCCTTTTAAAATCCAAACTTTATTATTTTTGACATCTTAAAATATCAAAATATATCCGGCACCATATCATTTAATAATTTCAATTTTAAAATATAATCTATCACAGATGATCAAATAAATCACAAAACTGAATATGAAAATAAATTCAACATTTTTGAGGAATCCAGTTGGATCCCTCCAACCTGCTTCCCTGCATCCACAGATGTTAGCACAGTATAAAAAAATACCAATCCCACTTCAAGGGGGGTATCGCGGTATAAAGGGTCATCCGCTATTATGCGGGGCGCATAGGGTCTCATCCGCTATATAATGCGGGAATATCAATCACTCCAATATATATATACTACTATATATAATATCACATCCAGACTGATAATAAATTATCAATTCAAGCAACGAATCAATAATTTAAATTTAACCATTTAAATTAACCAGCAATCCAATTTTGAGTGAGCTTAACTCACCTTTGATTTTAATTTGCAACCCATTCCAAACCGGCTTGTTTTCTTCACTATTTCAGACCTTGTATAAACATTGTATGGTTTATTGATATTTGAACTAATCGAAAAATAAATTACCATTTAAAAATGAAATTTAAACTAATAATTTAATTTTAAACTAAATTTCCCTTTTTAAAAATCTTTTATTAAAAGGTTTATTAAACAAATTATCACCATAATACATTATTTAAAATAAACTAGTAAATGAAAATAGGTATATATGTATTTTTATTTTTATTTTCCTTCTTTGAAACTACTTATACCAAAAATAACCTATATACATTTTAAAAATCTAATTTTTTATATAAACTCTATAACAATTTTAAAATTCCTATTTTTTTCAAACTTTATAAACTAATTTTCTGTTTTTCCTATATATACTAAAATATGTGTGTGTATTTATGTATGTATGTATGTATATATATATATATATATATATATATTATAAAATTTTATTTTATTTTTCTGTAAATAACAACAGAGATTTACTTTACTTCGTATATACATATACATATATAAATCTATAACTTTGAAGAAAATAAATTGGTTTATAAAACTTACTGTTATTAAAAAAAATTCTGTATAAATATTTATACATATATTAGATTGAAAAATATAAACCGTAAATAAATACCTCACTACCTAAACTCTCGTGCTCGAGTACGAGCCTCCGACCATCTCACGGCTTCGCCCAATTCGATGACGAAAAACCACCGATGCCACCTCAGCCCTAGGCCACCGCTTCCTGCCTCCGTTTCCCTAACGCCGCCGGCCTCGCGCATCTCCCCTTCACCGCAAATCGCATGCAACCCCCCTATCGATCATCCCGACCTTCTTTTTTTTCTTTTTCGACTGCGACTCTGCCATGGATACGCGCACGCAATCTTTGCTTCCCTCACGATTTGATTTCGAACTTCACAAAGAAAGGAAAGGGCTTGCGATTTCCTCCTGTCGAAATCGAAGCCAGCAATTTAATTTTGATCGAGATTTTTTTTTTGAAATCGTACTGCCACCATTTTTATTCTTTGCTGGAGATAAAAGAGGCAGAGGAAGATAGATGGTTTTGTTCACTCGATTTGAAATTTAAAAGCTTGCCCTCTTTTTTTTTAATATATCGCCGCATTTAAAAGAAAAAGGTGAGAAAAGAAACGCGATGAGATGTTAACGTGTTTGAATCAGCTTGCTACAGTGACTGAATTGAAGTGTAAAAGGTTTGATGTGAATATAAATGTAAATCAGAAATATATATATTTTTATTTAAATTTTAATTGTCTCGATTTCGCAACTTAAAATCTTGACCTCCTATCGAGGCGTGCCGCCAGGCGTTTATAATGTTATACCCTTATTCCGAACGCAATGGAAAAGGTTTCGAGTCCTAACTCGATCGTATGGAGAAGATAGCTTTTTGGACCCAGTTATTATATTGAATTTTCGATGTAGATTTCAGCGCGTTTATATACCGTATGGCCACACGATAACTCCAAACACTACGAAATTTGAAATCTGATAATTATACAATATTACGGATCCAATGGAACTGGTTTCGTCGAATTCCGAGACTGTGCCTCGAAAGGCTATTTTTAAATGTCAATTTAAACGATATATTTTTAAAACTGAACAAATCACTTTTAAATTCGATTTTAAAAGTTCTATTATCTTTAGCATTATTAATACAAATTTTATAAGCCTTTGAAATATTTTTAACAAGCCTAAATCCCAAGATTCAACTATTTTCCCAATTTCCAATTATTTAAATTCAATAATTAAATCACCCAATAAATAGTGATATTTGAAATTCAAGTCAAAATTACCCTTTTGAATATTTAAAATCAATTAAATATTCCCATTTCAAATATCCAAAATTTCGGGTCGTCACATAGCCAATAACAATCAATCATATAAGTAATGTCCAAGTTACTAAAACAACAGACGGGGATTTATTCTGTTAATGAATGTCCACACAATCAAATAATTTACAATTTAGCAGAACAGTATTTTATTTTGCTAAATGGATGTCCACACAATTCAATTCAACTTAATATAACTCATTCACATTTGTTTGGTTCTAAATGTCACGGACAAGAGATCCCTTGATTGAAAATCAATTCACTTATAAAAGAAAACCGACTTAAAACATAACTAATAAAGTTTAAAATAACTTTTACTAATTAAATCTTAATTTAAATTATAAATTAAAGCTTAATTATATAAATTAAAGCTTAATTAAATCTTAATAAATCAAAATTAAATCATAATTAAACCTTAACTAATCTTAGTTAAGCCTTAACTAATTAATAATTATACACTAATTAATTAATAATTAATTAAATAATTAATCTCCAAATAAATAATAATTAATTAATTAATTAACCTCTAATTAAATAATAATTAATTAAAATAATTAAACTTGATTAATATAAAAATTAATGCTTAATTATCTCTTGACTTTATTAATCATTAATTAAAATTCCTTAATTAATTAGCAATAAACTTACTTAAGTAATACTAATTAATTACTAATTACTTAACTTAATTACTAATTAATTAATTAATTAATTATTTTTAATTAATAATTTAATTGATTATCAAAACATACTTAATTAAGTAATAATTAACTTACATGCTTACTAATTTAGTTTGAAAATGGTTTTTTCAACAATATTTAAAAGAAACACTTTTAAAACTTGAAAATCATTAAATTCCCCAAACTGCTTCCATAGCGACTATCGCTATAGATGTAATAACTTAGAATTACTTTTCTAAGTTACCATCCAAAACTTTAAATTTTCGCTTTTGCTTACTTTTAAAACATAATTTAAGAGTTTTAAAAACTTTAGCTAAAGCTAGAAACTAAAATAAAACAAAACAAAACATTTACTAAATCAAAACTAGTAAACGATTTGATTTTCAAACTGGATCTCAAGTCCTTTTCAACATCTCAAGTTCTAACTTCCAAACCATAAATCACATATCCAGGAATATGAATACTAAATCATATCATCACCATGTATCACAAATATCACAACTTTAAATCTAAATACATCACTTTAATCCATCGATTCAAGTCAAATACTCAAACACAAGCTACCAAATACATATAGATCCAAACCATATCATAGTCCAAACATTAACATCATATATAAATAACACATAAATATTATATGTGCAAAGGCAACATCTTTTCAAAAGTTAGAAGTTTACTCACCGAAAATTTGCAAAACCCTTTTGAAAACTTGAAATGACTTTAGAACTATGCAAAACTTGATCTTTGGACTTAAAACTCGGAAATAGACTCAACCATGGTAGAGTATGGCTCGGCCATGACATGTATAGGTGAGATATGGACTTGTTTTGGAGATGTGGATGCACTTCGGATAATGTTGAATTCAAAAAATTGGACCCAAAATTTAGGCATCTTCTCTTGGATTTTTTGCTATGCTACTCCCAAAATTTAGAGAAGTTGTCAAAGAGAAAGTTATTGTAAATTCTCTTCTCTACCATTTAAAAAAATAATTACTCAATTTGGATTTGTTTTCAGGGATATATGGTCAAAAGAAGAAAAAGTATTTTCGGACTTGAAAATATGGGTCTGAAAATACTTTGCAAAGAAATGATATTTTGACATGGCTAAGCTCAAAATTTGAAGAAGTGGTACAAATGAAAGTTTTACCCACTGGAATTTTCTAAGGTTTAACAAAAAAGAATTTCTCTATTAGGATAAGCTATGAGGAAGATATGATAAAATAAAGAGGAGGAAAAATTTGAAGAAGTGAAGGGCTATTTATAAGCAAGAGAAAAAGTAAATTACCTAAATGCCATCGTCCTTTACCCACCACTACCCTCCTGCCACCTCACCTAGCCTCCTCCACCTCATGTACTGATGCCTACACCCTTGTTCCCCCTTCACATTTCCATGCAAACAAGTTTAAACAAAGTAATTTTTGTACTTAATGTTTTTGATGATGTGACATTTATATTTTTATTTAAACTTTATATACTTAAGTATGAATATGTATATACATACATTAATACACACATATATACATTTACTAACTTACTTACAAATGTGTATACTTATGCTAAAGATTTCACAACGTTTCTAATAACTTTTAGCAGACGAAAAGTCGAAAATTCGGAAAACGAATTCCGGTCACATTTTCGATCTTTATTCGAACTAAATATTTTTGTAAACAAATTTTGAAAACTATTTTGCAATTATTATTCATTATTTAAAATAGTTTTATTTCCACTATAAAATCAATTATTTGAATATTTAAAATTAATTAAATATTCGCAAATCAAAGCGGTGAAATTCCAGGTCATTACACTCTCCCCCATTAAAAGAATTTCATCCCCGAAATTACACCTCAACCTATCCTAGAAAACACTCGACACTATACATCAGTTCGTATGATGCACATAGATCATTCATATGCAATATCTTATTCGATCTCTACTCAAATACATAACTTTACTTCCTAACTAATACACTCACCCGATCTCTAGTGCGGACTCCGATCGGGCTCCTTGATTAGGAACCTTTGTTTTCCTTACATAGTCATGTACTATGAAAGAAAACATTGGTCCCATACCAAAAATCCTCATCAAGTGCTCATCGTCTCGAGTAATAGATCCTTATTTGGAATGGTGTGAAACACCTTAAAGCCATGTACTCGTGCCTTAGATCAAGTTTTATGAGAAGGAGAAATGATCTACGTCCAGCCTACGCACTTATTCAATTAGTTCTCACTAATACCAATCCTATTTTCACTAAATATATTTATGAAAACATTTCATAAACTTACTTAGGTTCAACTTGTATAATACTCCACTATATCCTGAGAGTACATAATCCTGTCTGATTTAACTATTCCATTTTGAACTTATTTCCCTAAGAAAACTCAAGATTCAAATACTCGAGTTTTATTTCAAAAGCTTTTTGAAATGGAACTCCATATTTTAATCATATATATATATATTTGTGTGTGTATGTAGCCCGAGTAACTCAAAAATCATACTAAGGAACTGGGTACTACTAAACATTATTGTACATTCCCTTACCAAGAACGGTAATACTCAAGTGAAGTGCTTACCATCCGAACACATCCCTTCCCTAATTTTAAGTTATTTTCGAGCCACTCGAGCTGGTTAACTTAAAAATATTTCTTTTATTTCAAAATCTCGTTTTTGAAAAATAATTTACATTTTCCAACAAAACATTTATCACTGACTTGCTTTGGGTTCGTTCGGGTTTGAACTTATTTCAATTATACAATGATAAAGAGAATAATTTACTAAGTTCACTATAACATTCACTTAGGCAAACATTTGATTGTCACTTAGAAGATTACTCTGATTATCACAAAATAAGCCGAGACTCATTCCCTCTAACCAATCCAAAGAAAATACTTCTTACTTAACATTTTAACTCCCAAAAATTTAATTCTTGAACTAGAATTTCTTTCAAATAATACTATTATTACTTTTCAAAACCTTGAAAATCTTATTCAAAAGCCCTAGGATTTAAGTCTTTAAGTTCTCCACTTAAATTCTTTTTAATCAAAAGACTTATCTTAAAAATTTGTTTTATAAGATCAACCATTATAAAACCATTTTTCCAATATTTATTTCAAAATATTCTAACTCTTTTTTTAATAAAATCTATCATTAAATCAATTTTTACCTCAACATTAACATCGAACGCCTTATAGTCAAATTGTGAAACTTTACTCACAAGGTGTTCGTTTCAATGTTTTTCCCAATTTCTATCTACTAACACATATCTTAAAAAGGGAAGCTACCTATACACACTAATAATAGTCATGCTCAAATTGGACGAGCATGACTAAACAAACCCTAAATGATAATAATAAAATAATATTATCTCCTAACAACCTACACTTCAAATAACTATACCATACCATACTAATTTGAAAATTATTCTTTATATATAAAAAATTTGGTTAAAATGATTTCATTTACCCAATTTCAAAACAATACCATGTCAGTTGGTCTTGTGTAAGTGTTTAGGAATCCCTATCGACAACGTTGATCAAGCGCATCGACCAGAACTCATAAACCACTCAACAGATCAAACAACACAATATAAAACATTTTCATATCACTAACAAATAGGCACTTACATATAATATACACTCAAACTCATAATAAGGCATTCCATCACCTTATCTCTTAATGAATTGCCCCACCAAAGCCAAGGTTCTCGCTTAACCTTGCATTCTGATATGAAATGTAATAACCCGCCTTTTCGAACCCCAGAAGTCGATACTAATACATCCACGGTATTCACGTGTCGAATAACCAAGTGCCGAAAAGACAGATTGCCAGGGGGAAAAAAAGATATAAGATAAGGAGAAACCAAAACAATCATAGAATCTCACAATGCAATGGAATAACATATATTAATCAAAATAATTCTTTTCAAAGTCATTTCTAAAATGATACATCAGAGTTATACTAATACAATTCTACCCTAGGACAGTTATAATAGTCTGTACATACCTAATAAATATAATATACATATAATACGATGGAAACAAGGTAATAACTAGCTATCGATGAAGCCTCTTGCTCCAGCTCCTCCAAAACGTATCCGTAGAAAACCTAGACTACTTGGCTACTCATAAAAATTTGAGCACCCAAGAGTTTTAGGGAAATAAAATAAAACTCCGGGTCAGACATGGGTCCGGTGTGAGTAAACGCAAAATAACTGAATTATTACTTTTAAAACTCTTTTAAAATCAAGGGTACCTCATAAGACCACGCTGCACATAAGCACTGACAGGTTTTTACCTTATGATAACCAAAACACTTTTATTATAAAAATCCAGTGATATTATAATAATGTCTAGAGTTTAAAGTATTTAATAACCGAGTAGTTGTAAGGTGTGTCATGACAGCAATAATAGATATACAATCAAAAATCATAGGCTCGTATTAGAGAATGGATTTCCAACAAATGGCAAGGTAAGGGACTACCGTCCAAAAATCTGTACACCTCTAGATAAAATGTATAGTGGGATTGAAAACCTTTCAAACCCTTCCAACACAGGACTGACCTACCCCTGAACTGGGTAATACCGAATATGATCATTCCTTGGTTGCGATCAACAACCAAAAATGGGCCGGAAGCATACATAAAGATATCGACACTAGATCTTGGGATGATCATACCTTAATGGGTGCGACCCACATGGTCATGTTGCATCTACCATGTTTAAACCATTACCAGGGTGTGAGGCTTGAGAGGCTACGCTCTTAACATTTAGCAATCCATCATGGAATGCTAACACTGCCCTCCAGGCGGAAATGCAATGCTAGCATTCATATATACAAGTTCATTATAGGTCTGAATGAAACCTAAGGCTCTTCAAGGAGCATCGTCTTCAATCATCTTCAATATATTTTCCACACGGATGCATGTGTCGGTTCAGAGTGGTTTTCGGACAACATATCCGAACCCGATCTCTCCAAACCAACAACGATAATTTTCGGTTGACTCATTCTCGGTTCTTTTGGAAATATACAACAAGTATTCGAGTCCTCATTGGTAAACTCGAATATACAATCATACTTCCTGAGTCAAAACACGTCAAGATTATAGTCAGTTATTTAACTATCAAATAAACAAACAACAACAGTTTATAGATTTAAGTACCCGTAGCAATCGCTACGCCTCAAAATAAATCTTTCATTTATTTTAAATCTGACGCAGCAGCGGAATAACTGAAAAGTATGAAACGGTGAAAGTAGCAATCGATGGACTGAAAATACTGAACGCCCAAATCCATTGATCCAAAGATGCCGGATTCTAGCTATCCCAAACACGTTGATCGCGCACGATACCGTGTTTAAAGATCTACGATTCTTCTATGTTGATCTAGCGCACTAGATTCCGTGAATCGGCTTCAGCAGTCGTTGATTCGAGCGCACTCGAATGCCAAAAGTGGAGATAGGAGATCACACTCAACTACCAATTTGAGAAGAGGCACAAAGCACTCAAACAAAAGTTTATTCAAAATCAACCAACTTTACAAATGACACCACCATCCCTATTTACAAGGTTACAACTCACACGACTCAACTCTGGACAACACTTAGGTCGTGAACGACCTAACACTTATTACAACATAGCGACACTAGTTACAGCACAAGTACAGGTTACAACACATATTTACAACAACAACATACAAGAACGACTTACGACCTAAGAAAGTAATGCGGCATAAGTCAATCCAGCTTTAGGAACCCTTCACGCGACCTAATTAGGTCGTAGCTTCAGGAACTCTTCACGCGACCTAAGCTTGAGCGACCTAATGAAGTGGTTTCTGGAAATCTTCGAGCGACCTAAAGTTGAGCATCTCATGCGACTTAAGAATGAGCGACATATGAACTTTAGCGACCTAACTTCTCGCGCGACCTAGGACTTCTGAAGCGGCATAACTTCTAAGAACAGGAACGACTTAAGGAAGGAGCGATTTAAGTGAATGTACGACCTAGTTAGGTCGCTGGAATGCCATCCCGCTCGAGTTAGGACGAAACTTGCAGACAGAGTTAGGTCGCAACTCCTTATCTCGTGACTCGTTAGGTCGTGAGCGACCTAAGGAAATGGCCTTTAACTCGCTAAGTCGCTTGAGCGATCTAAAACTTAACGACTTAAACTTCATGAACTTGCGACATAACCACTGGGATGTCTTAAGAAGGAGTGGCATAAGATGGTTAGGTCGCTTGGGCGATTCATCATATTGACTTAGGTCGTTAGGTCACTCTAACGACTTATCGTACTGATTTTGATTGTTAGGTCGTACCACTTTAGGTCGAATCCCAGTAGGTCGCAGCTCGCTCGCAGGCATCCCTTGTGGACATAACTCGCATGCATGACTCGTTAGGTCGCTTGCTCGACTTAACATCTTGTTAGGTCGTTGGCGACCTAAAATTTCATTAGGCTGGCCTGCATCATCCTCCCGGGGTTGGAAAGAATTCGTCCTCGAATTTATAAGTTCTTCTTCTTTGAAAAGTTTGTGTTCATGGTACGGAATCAAATGTTTGAACGTTCTAAACCCCAACGCTTTAGGTCGCAGGTGCAATTCATCATCCTTCTCGTTAGGTCGTGAACGACCTAGGTCCTTTGAGCGAGATTGCGCGGCATCATCGACCTCTGATTGAAATGAATTTGTCCCGAATTCATTTTCTTTTCTTCTTCGAGATGCTGTCTTCCATTCATTATCTGGTTTGATGCGGCTCTGGTGATAACCACTCTTGTGATTAATCTTGTCTTGACTCTTTGATGATGCGGCTCGACATAAGGAACACATTGCATAAAACAGACGTGGCATTAGACAGGCGGCATAAGGAAGTGATCCGAGGGAGATGACATATGAAAAAGTGTGGAATGAACTAAGCACTAGGTGCCATATCCAATTCATGTAGCACAGAACTTCATGAGAATAGCGTCGTATACCATATTGCTTGTGCCAATAGGAAGATGTGATATAGAACCAAAACGTGTCGAAAATGTGAGACGATATAAGGAAGTTTAAAATCACGGAACGACTTAGGAAATCACGACCAAAAAAGTGTGAGGACTCATGTTCAGATTCTCGTCTTTCCTTATCTCGTTCAGGTGTGTCATCATTTAGAATCTTCCCTTGATGTGTTGCATCAATTTTCCCTGACTGAAATGAATTCCCACTCGCTTCTCCTTCAACATGTTTATTTTCATGAAACGATTCCAAGCAATTGACGTTGATAACGTCAGCAGTGCGGACATGATCAGGCAATTCCAACTGACAATCATTCTCTTCATCCTGTCTTTTCAACTCTTCCTGTTCTTTCAGATTCTGAAGATCATACGATCCCTGTAGTAGAATAGCATCTGGTACTAGTTCAGTGTGAGGTTGAATGTCCTGTAGTGGCGGTAACTCTTCGGATAGTTCCTTAGGATATTCGACTTCAGACTCATTGAATTCTGACCCAACTTCCTCGAAAACCTCAAGATCTTTACTCGTTCCTTGCTCGGTCAATACAAGCAATTCATTTCTAATTTTCACAGACTCTTCCAAAAATACAAGATTAGTCCCTTCAAGCAGTTCCTCAGAAATCTCATCTTCACACTCCTCAAATACTTCAATCTCTTCGGGATTCTCAAAGTCAGAACTTTCTCCAGATTCAATCAACGTTGATAATTCATCACTATCTTTCAATTTATTGACGAGCTCTTTCAAAGACAATAAACTCTCTGATTCTGCCTTCTCTTCTGTTTCACTTTCACTTTGTTCGGGCTTCTCAGAGATTATGGAAGTAACACCTAGCGGGCTCTCGTCCATAAGCTCAGGTGTTAAACAAGAATCCTCCATCATCAAGTAATTTCCCTCAACTCCGAACACAATTTCTTCTTCCATACTATCGACATCCATCTTCGGCGGTGAAGAATAATCAACTTCTACATCCACATACTTTGACTCAATTTCTTCATCATCATCAAATTTCGGCGGTTGATAAAGTCAAATTCAGCAGTCCTCCTCAACAAGTTACATCCTTTATCTCCTGACAAAACTCCTTCATCGTTGTCAAATTTCGGTGGTAATTCTTCGAACGATTCTGTAGGACCGACCTCTTCGAACTCTTCTAACATTGGTTTAACCTCCTCAGGAGTTTTAAGCTCTTCACTTGCCTCATACCTAACCAACGCTTCAGCACTACCTTCTGCTTCTTCAACGCTTTCGCTGAAAGATAATGGACTAGTCGGTTCCTCTTTCTTTTCTGGCTCGCTTTCAGTAGAATCATCCACATCCTCGTTTTCACATTCTTCTACAACTAAGGCTTTCATCTTGGACTCTGTATATTCAATACTTCTATGGTTAGACTCCTGATAATGATAGCGCTTAATTCGGTCATCAACCTTTGTTTTAGTGATTCCATGTACAACTGGTTTGTTGACTCTCTTAGAAACATTTGTACTGCAATTAACGCCTTTACTCTAATTACTGGGGTTTGTAACCACACCCTTTCCTTGACTCCCTTGACTCAACTTCTGCAACTGTTGGTTCACATGAGTTTGATAATTGTAGGGTAAGAAATTTTCCTTCATCATCCTTTTCATCTTATCCCACGTGGCAACTTTGGATTTCCTCATTCTCTCCCTGGTTGATTTAGTTTGTTGCCACCAATCCATAGCTCGTCCTTTCAATCTTGTAGCAACTAACTTAACTTGACGATCCTCAGACACGTTGTTGAGTTTAAAAATCTTTTCAACCTTTGATAACCAATCCAAGAATTCCTCTGCTTGTAGACCACCTCGGAATTCTGGAATCTCCGTATCCTTCCTTGATTCCCGTGTATGACCATTCTCTTTAACATTCCTATATCGATTTTGCCCTGGACCTGGATATCGAAAGTGAACACTATCACCATAACCATCTTCTTCAAACTTAGATGAGTTTCGATGTCGATTCTGAACATTGACTCTTCTATGCCCATGCACGTCCTCTCTACTGCTTCTTTCCTCTACTCGACATCTTTCATAATCACAATATGGCTCATACTCGTAATCACGATAAGCTCTTCTTTCTTCATTCCAATAATCACGATTGTCTCGAACTCCACGATCTCGATTTATCGACAAAGATGATTCTCTTCTTTCTCTATCATAACGTGGCGACACTCTCCTTTGATTTCGATTCATGTCAGACTTCATTCTCTCCACTCTCTCGAAACCCTTACTGAACCTTTCATCGATGCGTTGTTCCATATGTTCAACATCTTCTCTCCCATACAAATTTGCAACATTATGATAATGGTTAACACTTCTCGGAGGCATGATCAAATCTTCAATAGATCCAAACACAAACTTCACTTTGATCCAAAAATTCTCGAATCAAACTTCCCACTTGTTTGAAATCTCACGAACACCCCAAATAAACAAACAACTTAATTTGAACTCCAAAACTTCAAAACTTTAACTCGGCTTTGACTTTCAAATGATGCACAACTTCAACTTCTAGCCCTCGACTTTAACTCTTCAATAAGAATTGGCTCCAAAGACTTGGCTTAGCTATGATTGGCTAAGTTTGACTCTGATACCAAATGACGCAGCAGCGAAATAACTAAAAAGTATGAAACGGTGAAAGTAGCAATCGATGGACTGAAAATACTGAACGCCCAAATCCGTTGATCCAAAGATGACGGATTCTAGCTATCCCAAACACGTTGATCGCACACGATACCGTGTTTAAAGATCTACGATTCTTCTACGTTGATCTAGCGCACTAGATTCCGTGAATCAGCTTCAGCAGTCGTTGATTCGAGCGCACTCGAGTGCCGAAAGTGGAGATAGGAGATCACACTCAACTACCAATTTGAGAAGAGGCACAAAGCACTCAAACAAAAGTTTATTCAAAATCAACCAACTTTACAAATGACACCACCATCCCTATTTATAGGGTTACAACTCACACGACTCAACTCTGGACAACACTTAGGTCGTGAACGACCTAACACTTATTATAACACAGCGACACTAGTTACAACACAAGTACAGGTTACAACACATATTTACAACAACAACATACAAGAACGACTTACGACCTAAGAAAGTAATGCGGCATAAGTCAATCCAGCTTTAGGAACCCTTCACGCGACCTAATTAGGTCGTAGCTTCAAGAACTCTTCACGCGACCTAAGCTTGAGCGACCTAACGAAGTGGTTTCTGGAAATCTTCGAGCGACCTAAAGTTGAGCATCTCATGCGACTTAAGAATGAGCGACATATGAACTTTAGCGACCTAACTTCTCGCGCGACCTAGGACTTCTGAAGCGGCATAACTTCTAAGAACAGGAACGACTTAAGAAAGGAGCGATTTAAGTGAATGTACGACCTAGTTAGGTCGGTGGAATGCCATCCCGCTCGAGTTAGGTCGAAACTTGCAGACAGAGTTAGGTCGCAACTCCTTATCTCGTGACTCGTTAGGTCGTGAGCGACCTAAGCAAATGGCCTTTAACTCGCTAAGTCGCTTGAGCGATCTAAAACTTAACGACTTAAACTTCATGAACTTGCGACATAACCACTGGGATGTCTTAAGAAGGAGCGGCATAAGATGGTTAGGTCGCTTGGGCGATTCATCATATTGACTTAGGTCGTTAGGTCGCTCTAACGACTTATCGTACTGATTTTGATTGTTAGGTCGTACCAATTTAGGTCGAATCCCAGTAGGTCGCAGCTCGCTCGCAGGCATCCCTTGTGGACATAACTCGCATGCATGACTCGTTAGGTCGCTTGTGCGACTTAACATCTTGTTAGGTCGTTGGCGACCTAAAATTTCATTAGGCTGGCCTGCATCAAAATCTCTTTCCGAAACGTTTATCAAAACATTCATATACTTTTCTCACTGATATAAGTATATTCACAAAACATTTGTGATAGATTTCTTATTTCAAAATCCTATTAAAGGATAATATCAAAATGTTATTTAAATCAAAGATAAAGATAACCTCAAACAATATTCCTTCAGTATTAAGTGTGGAACGAACGTCCATACCACCAGAATTAAAAAGGTCGGTTAAAGGAAATCAAATCTCAAATTCTTTTATAAATTTCCTTCAATAAATTCTTTTAATAAATCTCTTTTACTTATGAAAGCTCCTTTACTTAATTCCAAACTCACTTACAAAACTCTTTATAAACCACCAAGTTAATTTAAAAAACGATTTTATAAATATCAAAACCATTTATATAACTCTTTATAAATCTCCAAAATCCTTTTATAGGATTTCTTTATAAATATTCAAAACCCTTTATCAAACTTCTTTTATAAATATCCAAATCATTTATAAAAACTCTTTTATAAATTATCCTTATTTAAAACAAAACTTCTTTAATCCACTTAATCAATTAGTTTCTTTGATAAACAAAATGATTATTTAAAACACCTTTACTAAAATCATTACTTAACTTGAAACCATTATTAAAAGTATGATTGACCTTAAAAATCAGAAAGAAGCTTAGTGACCACAATGGTTCTCATTTAATCGTGTTTATATTTCAAGTTATAACATAGGTATTTACATGACAATTAGATATGTATAAAGGAATTAGCCAATATCAATCAATCATATAAGTAAATGTCCAAGTTACTAAAACAACAAATGGGGATTTATTCTGTTAATGAATGTCCACACAATCAAACACTTTACAATTTAGCAGAACGGTATTTTATTTTGCTAAATGGATGTCTACACAATTCAATTCAACTTAATATAACTCATTCACATTTGTTTGGTTTTAAATGTCACGGACAAGAGATCTCTTGATTTAAAATCAATTCACTTGTAAAAGAAAACCGATTTAAAACCTAACCAATGAAGTTTAAAATAAATTTCAATAATTAAACCTTAATTTAAATTATAAATTAAAGCTTAATTAAACCTTAATAATCATAATTAAACCTTAATTAATCTTAGTTAAGTCCTAATTAATTAATGATTATACCCAATAATTAATTAAATAATTAATCTCTAATTAAATAATAATTAATTAAATAATTAACCTCTAATTAAATAATAATTAATTAAAATAATCGAACTTGATTAATATAAAAATTAATACTTGATTATCTTTTAACTTTATTAATCATTAATTAAAACTTCCTTAATTAATTAATTAATAATAAACTTACTTAAGTAATACTAATTAATTACTAATTACTTACTTATTTACTAATTAATGAATTAATAATTATTCTTAATTAATAAATTAATTGATTATCAAAACATACTTAGTTAAGTAATAATTAACTTATATGCTTACTAATTTAGTTTGAAAATGGTTTTTTCAGCAACATTTAAAAGAAACACTTTTAAAACTTGAAAATCGTTATATTCCCTGAACTGCATCCATAGCGACTATCGCTATAGATGTAATAATTTAGAATTACTTTTCTAAGTTACCATCCAAAACTTTAACTTTTCACTTTTGCTTGCTTTTTAAACATAATTTAAAATATATAAATTACACATAACCATCATTTATGCAAAGGCAACATCTTTTGCTTTTCACCTTTGCTTGCTTTTTAAACATAATTTAAAAAGTTTTAAAAACTTAAACAAAAGTTAGAAACTTCATTTACACATAACCATCATTTATAAATTACACTTTAACTTTTCACTTTTGCTTGCTTTTTAAACATAATTTAAAAGAGTTTTAAAAACTTAAACAAAAGTTAGAAACTAAAATAAAACAAAACATTTACTAAATCAAAACAAATAAATGATTTGATTTTCAAAATGGATCTCAAGTCCTTTTCAACATCTCTAGTTCTAACTTCCAAACCAATTAATCACATATCCAAGATTATGATACTAAAGCATATCATCACCATGCATCACAAAGATCACAACTTTAAATCCAAACACATCACTTTAATCCATTGATTCAAGTCAAATGCTAAAACATAAGCTACCACATACATATACATCCAAACCATATCAAATCCAAACACTAACATCATATATAAATTACACATAACCATCATTTATGCAAAGGCAACATCTTTTCAAAGGTTAGAAGTTTACTTACTGAAAATTTGCAAAACTCTTTTGAAAACTTGAAATGACTTTATAACTATGCAAAACTTGATCTTTGGACCTAAAACTTGGAAATAGGATCGATTATGGTAGAGTATGGCTCTTCCATGACATGTATAGGTGAGGTAAGGACTTGTTTTGGAGAGGTGGAGGGACTTCGGATAATGTTGAATTCACAAAACTGGACCCAAAATTTAGTCATCTTCTCTTAGATTTTTGGCTATGTTACTCTTAGAATTTGGAGAAGTTATCAAAGAGAAAGTTCTTGTAAATTCTCTTCTCTACCATTTAAGAATAATAGTTGCTCAATTTGGATTTGTTTTGAGGGAGATATGGTCAAAAGAAGAAGAAGTATTTTCGGACTTGAAAATATGGATCCGAAAACACTCTGCAAAGAAATGATATTTTAACATGGTTAAGCTTAAAATTTGAAGAAGTGGTACAAATGAAAGTTGTAGCCACTGGAATTTTATACAGTTTCAGAAAAAGAATTTCTCTATTAGGATAATAGACGAGGAAGATATGATAAAATAAAGAGGAGAAAAAATTTGAAGAAGTGAAGGGCTATTAATAAGCATGAGAAAAAGTAAATTACCTAAATGCCCTTGTCCTTTACCCTCCACTATCCTATTTCCACCTTACCTGGCCTCCTCCACCTCATGTACTCATGCCTACACCCTTGTTCCCTCTTCTTATTTCCATGCAAACATGTTTAAACATGTTTAAGTACTCTTTGTACTTAATGTTTCCAATAATCTGACATTTATATTTTTATTTTGAATTTTATGTACTTAGGTATGAATACATATATACATACATTAATACACACATATATACATATACTAACTTATTTATAAATGTGTAAACTTATGCTAAAGAGTTCACAACGTTTCCGATAACTTTTTACCGACGAAAAGTCGAAAATTTGAAAAACGAATTCCAGTCACATTTTCGATCTTTCTTCGAACTAAATATTTTTGCAAACAAATTTGGAAAAATATTTCATCATTATTATTCATTATTTAAAGAGTTTTATTTCCACTATAAAATCAATTATTTGAATATTTAAAATTAATTAAATATTCGCAAATTAAAGCGGTGAAATTCCTGGTCATTACATAAAACTTCTAGTGTCATCTCTCTTACTTTTATTTCATTTTTACTACATATACATATACATATATATATATATATATATATCCGTGTTTTGATTTAAATCTTGAAACTATTTAGAAAAGTTCTATGTAAGTTATAAAACACTATTCACCTCCTCTAGTGTTAAAGTAGCCTTAAAATCCGTTCACGCTAATATAATTTATACTACCCCGTTTCCTATTGTATCAGAGCCTCCGGTTTTCTTATTTCATTTCTAAAAATTATAAATGGCTAGTAAAACCAGTAGTACATTATTTGGCAGTTTTAAAGAAAAACAAAGTTATAAAATTCTTATGTTACCCTCAAATAGATTAGGAACCACTAATATTGAAAAGTCACTTGAAAATTTGAAAGTGTATAAAGTAAAATTGCAGGACCAAGTATGTTATATAGTAGAGAATGAATAGACATCTGATGACCATACATCACAAATAAAGGACAAAAGGATACTAGACGGTAGATGCTCAAGTATATGATTGGAAATCCGGAGATCTTAAAACACATTGTTTACAAAGATGAAGGAACGACCGACTTTGGGGATAACTCAAAAGGATACGTCATCGACATCAGCAATGTCGGTAGTTCAAAAACATCTATTATTTCTAATGTTTTGCTAGTTAAGAATTTAAAACATAATCTTCTTAGTATTAGTCAGTTATGTGATAAGATTTTCAAAACTAGGCTTGAAAGAGACATTTGTCACAATGAGGTTAATGAGTCTAGAATATTTTTGAAGGAGTTAGAAAATGTAACATTTACATCTTGAGTATGAAAGTGACTAATGATAATCTCTGTCTTATGACTGAATCCAGTGACCCTTGGATTTGGCATAAATGTTTTGGTCATTTAAATTTTAAACATTTATCCAAAATAGTAAAATATGAACTTGTTGGTAGACTTCCAAAAATGAGTTTGTGTTAATAACCCATGTGATGCTTATCAACTTGGAAAACTTCACAAAAGGTTCGTTTAAATCGGAAGATATGATTTGGACTACACATCCCTTAGAACCTTTTCACTTATACCTTTTTGGACCATCACAAGCTCAATCAATAGATCATAATATATATGTTTTCGTAATAGTTGATGACTTTTCAAGATACACGTGGACACTATTTCTTAAACATAAGAGTGAAGCATTTAAAATGTTTAAAATTTTCGCTAAGAAAATTCAAAATCAAAAGTAAATTAAAATTAAGGCAATAAGGAGTGATCATGAAGGAGAATTTGAGAACGAAAATTTTGGAAACTTTTGTACTAAGAAATGAATTATGCATAACTTTTTCTGCCTCGAACTCCTTAACAAAATGGAGTTGTAGAACATAAAAATAGAACTATATAAAAATGTGTTAGGACTATGTTAAATGATAGTGATTTACCAATTTTTTTTGGGCTGAAGTAGTTTCTACAGCATGTTATATTTTGAATAGAATTTTAGTAAGGCCGTTAACCAAGAAAACACCTTATGAATTATTTAAAAAAAAATCCAAAAGTATCTTATTTTAAAGTTTCTGGTAGAAAATGTTTTAACTAAATACAAGAGATAATTTTGACAAATTTGATGTAAAATCAAATAAAGATATATTTATTGGATATTCAAATAGAAGAGCTATAGAGTTTTCAATACTAGAACTAACACTACTGAAGAAACTTTACATGTTGCTTTTGATGAAAATTTTAAAGCAACTAATACTAGTAATGATGAGGAAGAAAATCTTAATCCTAGTAAAAATAACGAGATTACAAATAACGAAACTACTACCAATGAAAACAATAATATCGATAATTCAAATACAAATAAAACAACAAAATTTTTGAAGGACCATCCTAAAGAAAATATTCTAGGAAGTATAGAGTCAATTGTAAAACTAGAAATCAACTAAATAAGATGAGGAATGTAGCGTTTATTTCAACTAATGAACACACAAATCCAAAAGAGTCACCATTAAATGATTCATGGATTCTTGCTATGCAAGAACCGAATCAGTTCACTCGAAATGATGTTTGAGAATTAGTTCAACGATCGGAAAATCAATCTGTAATTTGAACTAAGTGGATTTATAGAAATAAATCAAATGAACAAGGAGAAGTCATAAGAAATAAAGCACGTTTAGTTGCACAAGGATATAACCAAGAAGAAGGAATAGATTTTGATGTGACATTTGCCCCTGTAGCCAGATTAGAAGCCATAAAAACTCTACTCGCATTTGCAAACCATAGTAATTTTTAATTATTTTAAATGGATTTCAAAAGTGCATTTTTAGATGGATTTATTAAAGAATATGTATGTGTTGAACAACCCCCACTTTTTGAAGATAAAAAGTTCCATAATCATGTTTACAAAAAAAAACGTTATATAGTTTAAAACAAGCACCTTTTGAAGATGAATCCCTTCTGATTTCTTCACTTCGACATTTTAACGAATATATACCTGCAACAAAAGAATGACAATTTGGAAGAATGATATCTGTTAAATGACCACTTGTTAGAAACAAAGTAAGGTTTCATTTTACATATTAATATTTTGAAAAAGCCCACCCTTATTCCTTTAAACTAAACTAACATAGAATAAAATAAAATATAACATACCCAACATTGTGGTGCATGCTATGAATGATGGAAGAGGTAATTCTACGACTATAACCAAAGCTAGAAGAAAACTCAGACAACAAAAGAAGCAAAATTTCTATTTGGATCAAGGATTTAGATTTTATTTTCGATAAATAAGAGGAGAAAATGAAAGTAAAAAAGGAAAATGAAAGTCAAAGATATATCTAAATAGATGAAATTAGAGAAAGAAGATAAGCAGATGAATGTAAAATGAGAAAATGAAAGTGGAAGATAGTTGTGAATAGATAAAAAAAAATGAAAGGACATACTGTTATGATTATTATCCTACCATGAAAATTTATCAGTGAGTTTGTAACGGTAAATAATTGTCACAGGAGTTGGTGAAAAGCAAGAATTCAATTAATCACACATTCTCTGTTA
This sequence comes from Allium fistulosum, assembly GCA_030737815.1. NCBI lineage: Eukaryota > Viridiplantae > Streptophyta > Magnoliopsida > Asparagales > Amaryllidaceae > Allium > Allium fistulosum. Next base: position 979,248,485 of record CM060902.1, read on the forward strand.
TTAGAATAGAAAAAATAGAATTATTTCTACAATTTTTACTACTAAAATGTGCTTTCTCTGCAACGTAAATACATTCTTGGGCCGAAGTTATTAAATTAAGCCCAGTTCGTTATAAATGTCTCGCCTCCCAAATAATTTTGTCAACTCCTCTTCTTTCTCCGTTCCTGCTCCCTTCTTTTCATTTGCTTGCGTCTAAAGCAATCAATCTCTTCTTTTCTATTTCATTCGATTTGATCTAAAGCTATGGATGAAGAATATGATGTGATAGTTCTCGGAACTGGATTAAAAGAATGCATTCTCAGCGGTCTGTTGTCCGTAGACGGCCTTAAGGTATTACTTCTTTTTATTGCTATTTGACTTAAACGCTGAGTTGGGTTTGTTAGTTTGAACTAGATCTATGTATTTTGATGTATAATATTTTATTTTATTAGTATTTTATTATTTGGGTTGCTTGCTTTTCTAATCTTAGATGAAAAATATCAGACCTTTATGTAGCTTGATCGGATTCTGGATGGGGCTATTCCGGTTCATCTTTTAGCTTTGTCTATATTATACTTCTGTCTTTAAAAATAAAAAAAAAATTAATAATTTGGCTGTTTAATGATGTTCGGTTAAAATTTTGACAAATTTTGACATGTAATGGAGTAGACATTTAGCAGGTTGAACACCCAGTGTTATCGGGTTTGAAAGTTAGCTGAATTCCATGTTGCTGTTGGCCTGTCACTGAATCTGATTATGGGTTTAATCAGTAGTTGTTGATCTTTGATTGCTGCATGTTAATGTGTTTGCTAACTCAACTTCTGAATTTGAACTGTTGTAATGGTATGTTTTATCAAAGAATGCTCAAAGATTGTATGTCCAACAAACATAGATGGATCTTCTTAATGGTCCACGGTAGGTATTTCCCTCAACAAATTTCGTTGTTAAATTCGAGTCTTGATAAGAAAGTATGAGTATAGGAAGAGTGAATTTCTGGATGAGAAAAGAATGCTTAAATTCTATATGTTTGGCTCAACATTATTTGAGTCATTTGTCAACAGCACTGATCTAGTTATAACGTTTGTGCAGGTCCTTCACATGGATAGAAATGACTATTATGGAGGCGAATCTACCTCACTCAACCTTATTCAGGCAAGAACATATATCAATTACATGAATTATAAAAATGCTATTTCTTGCTGTTTATATACATATAGTTTTATTCTTCCAATAACAAATATTTTTCTGCTTCAAAAACATGCCACACAATGTATTCCCTTTGTTACTTCCTGGCTAAAGAATTGAAATATCGATAATCATTTCTGAGTCTCTTATTTGGCCTTCTTTTTGTTACAGCTTTGGAAACGATTTCGTGGCACTGATAACCCTCCTGCTCATTTGGGTCCCAGCAGAGACTATAATGTTGACATGATACCAAAGGTTGCTATCATATCCTTTCATGCAACAAATAATAGTTGGGAAAAATAACATGCATATTATAAAAAATACACAGGACACTAATAATTTCACATTAGATACTTTGCCATGCAAATTACATTGATGTCTGGATCTTCTCCCATCAGAAAATTGCCTTTTTCTATAATAGTTCCAGTGTTAAGTGTATATTTACCAGAGTTTTAAATCTTCTTCATCTCCATCTCGCCCGAGATCTCATCCGAGATCAACTTTTTGCACTTGAACAAACATAATTTTTAATTGTTGCACATCCATCTCACCTGAGATCTTTAGATCTCAACTTGAGATATAGACCGAGATGTCAATCCGAAATTTCGTCTAAAATCCGAGATTTGTAAGCTTGATATTTACTTAAAATAGTAGTAATATAATGCTTAATGCCCTTTAGACGTCTGAAACTATAGTTGCATTATAGGTGCAGTTGCTTAATACTTTTTATATTTATTTGTTCCTTATTTAATATCACCTGTCATGTTTTTTGTTTACCACTGCATCTACAGTTATATATGACGAGTGTTACGGCACGCGCTTCGCGCGTGAATTGTTTTTCTTATAAATTGTATATGTTTAAATCAGTAAAAAAAATGATTTTTTATTTTCAAGTAATATTAAGATTTGTATATTAGTAAAGAAGCATTTTAAATTTGTAAAGGAAGTTTAATTTTAGATCCTATTTTTAGAAGTTTTTTGAATATGTAAAGCATGTTTAATTGTTAGATCCTACTTTTAGGCACGTTTGAATTTGGAAAAGAAGTTTAATATTAGATCTTATTTTTAAGCGATTAAGATGTGATAATATATAGAGGGGCGTTTTTGGTAGTTCATGTTGATACCAAAAAAGTGTGACAACAAAGCAATTACAACTATTATTAAAGATGTTTTCTTTTGGCTCTGACCTATAAATCTACTTACACATATTCACATATACCCATGGCCCTTGTGGATTTGCTTGAATGTGTTAATGTGGGATCCTCACTGCCTGCAAATGATTCAAGGATCAGTTTTCATTATCTGACATGAATTTCATTCTTTTAATAGGAGGGAATTATACTTTATACTTTTAATATTCGTTCCCTTTAGGTGTGTTTTCACTGTAGATATAATTAATTTCTCATTTAATCTCTCGTAGAATTGAAGGGTCAATTGCTATTGGTTCGGCTTTTCTTTTGCTTTGTAACTAAATCTTGTCAAACTATTCATTTATGATTTTTAATTTTCTTGAGTTTACAATAATTTTATTTTATTAGTTCATGATGGCGAATGGTACTTTAGTCCGTGTGCTTATCCATACCGATGTCACAAAATATTTGTCTTTTAAAGCTGTGGATGGAAGTTATGTCTTCAACAAGGGGAAGGTATGCTTTCACTTCATAATTAGTTGGCTGAGGCTATTTTGTTCATTGGCACATTGTTTGTATTTCTCACTTTTTTCCAGGTTCACAAAGTCCCTGCTACGGATATGGAGGCACTTAAGTCTCCTTTGATGGGTTTATTTGAGAAAAGACGTGCTAGAAAATTTTTCATATACGTTCAAGATTATAATGAAGCTGATCCAAGAACCCATGAAGGATTGGACCTTACAAGGGTGACTACTAAAGAGCTCATATCGTATGTTAATTGACTCCCCTAAACTTACAATTTCATTAACAGTTGATATTTATTGATAACTCATTACCTTTGGAAAATATTAGAAGTGGAAGGCCAACATAACAGAAGATGAATTTTTTTATGGGACAGTTTGGCTAAAGTCCCTATTAAGTTTCAAAATACACTAAACATCCTTACCAAAAAAGTATGTAAATTAGGTTCTTAGAATTAAGCTACTGATTAACTTCATAAATTTATGCAATTATTCGGTGAACAATTGCAGACGTTTATACAATTATATCCAAAAATTGTAGACGTTTATACAATTATATCCAAAAATTGTAGATATTTTTCCAGTTATTTACTGAAATATTGCAGAAATTTCCGCAATTATTCATCAAAAAGTTGCAGACATTTTCGCAATTTTTCACCAAAAAAATTGCAGAAATTTCTGCAATTATTCACTAAATATTTTGCAGACATTTATGCAATTTTTGGATATAATTACATAAATGTATGCAATTATTCGCTGAATAATTGCATAAATGTATGCAATTATCTAGGGACCTAATTTACAATCTTTTTTTGGGAGGAGTTTTCGTGTATAACGTTTGATTTTAAGGACCTGAGCCTAATATTCACTTTTTTTATATTGTTCCACATAATCTTTTACTCGGAAAATGCATCTTGAATTCATTTGAAGTATAACACATGGAATTCTGTCCCCAAACCCATGTGCACGCTGTCTCCTCTCTAATCTCCACCATCTATTACTTTAACAACTCAAATTAGTTAATAGTGTTTCTTAAAATGTATGGTCTGGATCGGAAGGGACAAGGGGCACATGGATTTTGAGGACATGGTATCCCATCCCATGGTCAAATATCCTTCCAAGGGCAAAAAACTATTTTCTAGAAACTGCTTCAGGATTGAAAAATATGCACAAGCAGTGGATTTAAAATTAAAAGTGAACTTAAAATATTTTAGGATAGCAATGATTTATTATTCATTCAGAATATTCGTATGCTTTGAGCCAATGATCGAACTAATTTATACAACGATGGTAAGAGGAGTGAAACACTGTCCTAATAATTAAGATCTTTTGTATATGAATCACTACTACCTTGTATATTTTGTCTGTTAGAAGGAATTAAATTATGATAACAACTAAACTTACCAAGTTAAATAGCATCAACATCTATGAATACAGTTGAATAGTGCACTTGGCTGTGTATGTTACCTCTTAGCTTCCATTATTTTCAACTTAAATAACATCAACATCTATATATACATTTATCATATTGGACTTGGCTGTGTATGTTAATGTTACTTATATCTTATAAAACAAAGTTGGCAAATGAAAAATTAGCGCTATCTGTTTTTCTTTTGAAACTTGTATCACCAGCCATGTTAGAAATGGAAATTGACAATGAAAGGCTGTCATGGCCTGTGTTTTCAGAATAGTATCCCACAGTGAACATTAAATTTCATTATTGTTTGATTAATGAACAGAAAATATGGATTGGATGACAACACAATCGACTTTATCGGTCATGCACTAGCACTCCACAGAGATGATAGATACCTGAATGAACCAGCTCTTGACACTGTGAAGAGGATGAAGGTAAAACTTGTTGCAAAAAGTGCCCAGTTGACCTCTTTTTGACAGATTAGATGTATATCAGACCTATGCATTTATTGCAAAAATTGCTTAATATGTATTTATTTGTTGGGAATATTCGATTAAATGTTTTGTCAATGCTACTAGCTCTATGCGGAATCTTTGGCACGGTTCCAAGGAGGGTCACCTTACATTTATCCCTTATATGGACTTGGGGAGCTACCACAGGTTAGTTTCTCTATTTCATTTTTCTTACTTTGTACGACGCTCCAATTTACGTCGACCAACTAAATAGCTTTTGCTGAATGGAATATAGGCATTTGCAAGGCTTAGCGCTGTCTATGGTGGCACATATATGCTTAACAAACCAGAATGCAAGGTATTTCCAGTACTATTTATGCACATTTAGTAAAGGAATGTTGTGGGAAATTCTAACTCGAGACCACTCAAATCAAAAACCCAAAGCACAGCGGAAAACGAGATCGTGGTAAGAAGTGTAAAAACAATCTATCAATATCTCAATCCAATACCAATCACAATCACCCAACAAACAATATAATCTAAAAGCAACAACGAAGAAATAAATCGCACACCGATTTATAGTGGTTCTACTAACGTCTTGTTAGTGTACATCCACTTTGAGAGAGAGCCTTTATTAATACCAATGAGAAAAGTACAGGAGATTAATTACAATGATCAAAATTTTAATAGAGTTGATTTGTGGAGAAGAGATTGAAGAAAAGTAGGTTTAGATAAAACCTTAATTAATGGAGGCAAAAACCCGTGCGGTCGGTTTTCAGTCGCACACCTATCTAAATCCGAAAAATAGCTCATATAGAAGAGTAGAAAAAACCTAGGCAAAGTTCCAGAATTGCTTCTGCGAATATCATAAATCTTCACACCAAACCCGGGTCAAAATATAGACAGAAAGTCGTCACAGACGTTTGCCACAAGTGCATAGGTCTCGGGAAAAATTCTTTGACACCACAGACGTCTGTCATAAAGTGACGACGTCTGTCCAAACTCTCGGGTTTCAAACCCTGTAGTCACAGACGTCTATCAACTTATGACAGATGTTCGTCGCCTGATGCTGGCCACAACACTCCATCTTTATCGCCATATCTTCCTTTTCCGAGCTCTGATTTGCGAACCGTTTTTTCTGTTACCAAGCTACTTCCGACCACTTCAATTTCTCTATATAGTGTCGTTAAAATTCAACAAGGAACTCACAAATACTAGTTTCATACTTACCAAGAACACACACACAAAACCACATTTATGTATAATATAATGTATACATATATACACATCTATATTGAAGTTGCTATTCTTTTTATTCTAGGTTGAGTTTGATGACGAGGGTAAAGTTTGTGGTGTGACGTCAGAAGGGGAAACCGCAAAGTGCAAGAAAGTCGTATGCGACCCTTCCTACTTACCGAACAAGGTTGGTACTTGATTTCCCATAACATATTAACTTATCCATGTCTTATTGTAACACTGCATGCATCCTAATGTAGGTTAGGAAAGTTGGGAAGGTTGCAAGGGCTATTGCAATTATGAGTCACCCTATTCCAAATACTGACAACTGCGAATCAGTGCAAGTTATTTTACCTCAAAAGCAACTTGGGCGCAAGTCAGATATGTAAGTGCTCGTGTGCGTGTACATTTTTAATGTCTTTTTTTCCTGTACTGATTGTTACCTACACATAGCTCAAATACACACCTGTTTTGGATTTTTTGAACCACTGCTATTATGTTTTAGCAGCTTAAAGTCGGTAATGTGTTTAAAATGCAAATGCTGACAGGTACCTTTTCTGTTGCTCTTATGCGCACAATGTTGCTCCGAAAGGAAAATACATAGCATTTGTATCAACCGAAGCTGAAACAAATCAACCTGAGACAGAACTCAAGCCTGGGATTGATCTTCTTGGGCCAGTTGATGAAATATTTTTTGACACATATGATAGATTTGTGCCTGTTAACGAGCCTTCACTAGATAATTGCTTCATCTCAACCGTAAGTGTTGATTATCTTTGTATATGTTATGTGTAAGTGTTGCTGAAGGTTTCTTTTTATATGCAGAGTTATGATCCTACTACACATTTTGAGTCGACTGTCACTGATGTTCTTGCTATGTATAAGATGATCACTGGAAAAGTAAGGCTTAATTTGATATTTTGTTATCATAATCATGGAATTTAAAATTAACCATTAGGCTCCGTTTGGAAATTTGGAGTATCGGTTATGAGAGGTTTTGAGGGTACCGGTTTTGATTGGTTTACATGAAGTGCTGTTATAGCCGATCAATATATGTTTGAGAGTTTAGCACATACCGGTTGTAAGAGTTTTCCACTAAAGTAATATTACACGTATATCCTTATATTTATTGTGAAGATAAATCTTTCAATATGATTGGTTAGGGGTATAATTGAAAAAAAAAGCAAGAACTCTCAAAACACACCCCAATTTGATGGGTTGAGAATCGCCATTAAAATTATACTGCATCAGTTTTGACTGGTTTTATAACTAATAATAACCGGTGTAAAAAAAAACTTATAAGCAAGGGCTATCACAAGATTCACAACATCTGAAATATATAGTCATTCAAAATTAGTCAAAACCAGTAGAAAAAAAACTTTCGAGCGGCGCCTTACATGATTGAGCCATATGTTGTTCCTGGGCATCAAATTTATACTTCCTTTAGATTACAAGAATTCAAACTTTTAATAGCTTGATCTAAAAATTCTTTCTTGTCTACAATCCAACTTCTGCTACTATTTTTGACTAATATTTTGTAATACTTATTAGGATGTTGATCTTACTGTGGATTTAAGTGCTGCTAGTGCTGCCGAAGAGTAAGGAGATATCTTTGACGGTATTTTAGTAGCTGGACTAAAAGAAAGTTGTGTATTTTACTTTGTCCTGTTGATGTTTTAACGATCCTTGTCTTTTCATTTGAGATACTCGCAGGTTTGTGAGTTATGTAAACAAACTATTATGTATTTTATGTCTGTGATGTGTTGGCTACAGGGTTTTTACATGTTAATAGCATACCAACTATTATCTGGTTTGAACCAATGACGGGAATTTGACAAAGGAACAACTTCACTACTGCGATTTTTCGTTTTTCTTCACCTTACATTATGAAACATAATTGTTCTCAACCGATATTTTTATTAATAAAGTTGGAATAGAAACATAATTTTTGGTTTGATTTTAAAATTTCAGAAATGTCCTTGCAATATAAGAAGGTGAGGTTAGGGATAAGCAAATGGTTGATTCGGTTGAAACTGATCAAAAATATTGGAACCAAATTAACCGTTAAAATAAACCGACCGATATTTTTGGAAACCGAAAAGTATGTGAAATAAAATGTAATTTCATCCAACGGTAAATAAAACCATTTTCAAAATATTTTATAAGGTAATCAGATTTATTTCTTATACTTAAAGGCTATTTGGGAAAAAATTACAATTGAAAATCAAGATTATATATTTATATGTATTTGATGTTTTACGTATTATTTTCCAATCTAGAATACAATATTTTGAAATCAATTTTCATATTCACATAAACATCCTACATTAGTTTTTCACACTTATGATGTTCACATTGTGAACATGAATTTCTATCAAATAAAATAGAGTAAACTTAAATTGAATTGAAATTAAAATATATAAATAGGTTTAAATCATAATATACATTTATATTGAGCTTTGAAGATAAAATAAAGCCTAATTAAATTAAAATAACAAACATTTTTTGCTAATATTCACTAACTATGATTTGGTGTAAATAAATTATTCATGTAAAAACAAAATAAGATCTAGTTCGAAATTAACTTTTTTTTTTGAAATTTCCCCTTTGAGCTCCGCTGTCAAAACACTCGATTCAACAACCAGAGTCTCCATTGTGTTAACATGAATAATTAAACAACACGTAGATAGTCACTTGCAAGACCCAATTAAAAGGGTGTCTAAGCAATGGTGTTTAACTAAGGAGAAAGGTACTTTATAAGGAACTTACTCGGCCCATCAAAGTAGCATGTTCAAAGGTATGCTCTTAGTGAAAGACCAAAATTGTTTTATGCCTTAGGTTGAATCAAATATGTGCATTTGAATATTACAAATTTAAATTTAAAACCTTTTGTAATTCAAATGTAATAATTTTTTATAAAGGGTCAAAAAAAATGCAAATTTTAAATTGTTTTAGGTTTTATATGAATATAAACGTTATACTTAATAAAGAATTATATATAACAGTTAATGAGCTATAAATGTTAGATAAATTAAAATACACACATATATGTATATACATATGTGTGTGTATGTATATATATGTGCGCGCGCGTGCATGTGTGCGCGTGCGCGTGCGTGTATGTGTATCATATGTATAAGAAAATGAAGGTTAAAAAAAGAGCAGTGTTAAAGAGACTTGAAAACTGGATAAAGGAGGGTCATATTTTCATTTTTTGAAAAATAGCTGGGGGATATACAAAAAAGTTTGCCCCTCCCTCTAAAGCAAAAAAAATTTAAATCTGTAACTGCCTTCAGATTTTTGATGAAATCACCGTTTATTCACATTTTTTGACAAGACCCCACCAAAATGTTTTTTGGTAAACCATCATCGATTTTTTTCTCATTTTTCAATACGCAGTTTTCAAATTTTGATTTTGCGCGAGGGGTAAACTTGTAAATTGTTTTATTCGGTGGAGTTTCCATAATGTTTTTTTTTCTTATTTGAAGTCCCCCTAGAATTCGTCCTCTCCCCTACCAATTCAGAAATGGAGTCCCTTTATTAATCCCTTAAATAAATTAGAACCGATATAGACTTAAGGGAATATATTTAAGATGCAAAGACATACGATGTCATGAGGTATTATACTTTAAAATACGGGTGCAATACCCCGTAATTTTACGTAGTTAAATAATTAAATTAAAAGGGTAAAATCATAATTTTGCGTAAAAAGACAACATAATATAATTTCACAAGGCTTGGAGTTATGATTCAAGATCTATTCCATTACATTCGGAACACCCTTTACAGTCAGAAAATACATATAACTCGCTGAATTTGGTCTTACATATTAGAAATTAGAAGTCAAATCCAATGGCATTTTCGTAATACATCAAGTGCGAGATTTTCAGCCCAAATATTAGTATTTTCAGCTTATAAATATATCCTTAATTTTATTTCTTTAACTCTAAAAATCTTGGTTTCACTTGTAAAACCCTAATCCCTAGATTAATTACAAACTCCAAATCAAATGCAACTTAAATAAATTAATATAAAAAATCATTCACCGCGAAGAGAGTTGCGCATATAAATCAACGCTATCAAAAAGTTTGGACTTTTTAAGGCAAGGAATTTTTGAACAGTAAAGAGGAAGGATAATTCACATCGGATTAGAGAGGATGCACGGCTAATCGGCGAGCGAGACTCATCTTATTTGTGTGTGTATTGATAAGATGTAGCAATTCACCTCTTATGATCTTAAGCCAAATTGTAAGTGATGTAATTGATAATAAAAAAGTGATTTTTTATATACAACTGATTAGGATGTAGTATGTCATTGCTAGATGATTAAAAAGCGATTTTTTTTGTATCAAATGAACATTAACGTCTCTACTATATAAAAGTGTGAAATACAAAAGTGTTTCAAAATTGTAGTTCTCGGTTACATGAATCCACTGGTGGTGCTGTTCTTCGATTGGATGTACGATTGATCAAAAAACACACCGGAACTTAGATAAACGTGAACTGCTTATTTCGATTCAACGGTGAAATGAAGACGATCGGGTGATCGGAAGCCATGGGCATGTAGAGGGGGTCGGGCAGGTCTCCACGCCAGTCTTCAATCGACCGAAGATGGTCACAGATCACCAGAATCGATGAAAGCAAGGTTGCGACGGCAGTTGTACTAGGCGTGACCAGAGATGTAGCCGTAGGCGGTGTTGAACGCACCGTTGTGAGATGGTGGCGGTGCTCTCAGATCTGCAACGGGTGACATGGATGAATGGCGGTGGTGAAGGAAAATGGTCGACTGATGGGTTGATCGAGGTTTTCGGGTTATTGTAGCCTACAAGAACATTAAAAGTAAAAATAAATATAGTAATAGTTAAATTATAAATTAATAATTAATAATTACAAATTTGCCCTTGATCTTAAATGCATATAACTTTCACATATGATCCCTGTTTCAAGCGCGGTTCGTGGCATCAGGATTGTGGCGAGACGAAGTACATTTTGGTACATTGATTTGTTTGTTCAGAGATGTTTAGTAAGGTTTCTTATTGTGTTAGTTTCCTTATACGATTTCGCGCTTATGGGTTAGGGCAGTGGGGGCGATAATGAGTTTTGGGCTTGATCCCAATAGTGTGTAGACCGTTAGGCGAATGACTATCTTGGACTTGCACCTACAGGTTGGGGCTTGGTCTAGTATCTTCGTTAGCGGTGGGACAATGATGAGCTTTGGGCTTGATCCTAATAGTGTCGTGGACCGTTAGGCAAATGACTAGCTTGGATTTGACCTTAATAGCCACATGCAATTTCCATGACAGTGTCGTTTACAGGCCATGTGAGTTGAGACTTTGAGCTCAATATTGTGATATATTGTAATCATCAGGTGCACTTTGGTGGGGCTAGTGACGTCTCGCGATGACGATTTGGGACTTTGAGCTCAATAGTGTCGTAGTTGGCGGTACATAAGTTGGGACTTTGAGCTTAATGGTGTATATACTATTTTGTGATAGCGAGTTGAGAAATGCAGATCTTCAATAGTGAGTCACATATGATTTGATGATAGCGGGTTGAGACGCCTAGTTCTTCAGCAGCGAGTCGCATAAGATTTGGCGATAGCAAATCGAGACACATAGAGCTTCAGTAGAGAGTTGTATACGTTTTCGACATGCAAGTTGGGGCTTTAGGCTCAAATCGTGTGCATATGATTAGGCATACGATAGATTTGAGTGAGACCTTAGCATATGAGGTCATTATAGTATTATATCGTGTTTAACTCACTTATTAGGTGCATATTACCTAGATTAAGATATGATTTTCGAGCATAAATGTTGTTTTTCTAGCATCTTTTTTATACACTTATATGATTTGTTTCACTTACCAGACATATGTCTGGCCCCCTCTATCATTTTCTTCTTTTAAGATACACTCTGATAGGTCGATAGAGAGGACGAGTGGTGACTTGGAGGCGATGGTACAATGGAGACATGCGTTTATTTATTAGCTATCTACTATCGTGTTTCATTTATTCCTTGACATTATACTATGTCCGTTACTAGTAGAGAGATGTTGTAGTTGGATTTATTTGATAATGTATTGTTTTGTTTGTATTAGATTGTATTAATGATTACCATTATACTTTAATCCTTCTACGGCGAGTTTTATAAAGTATAAAGTATTGTAGATAGTTCTGCAATATGTTTTATACCCTATCTCAAAATGAACCATCGTCTGTAAGGTCTGCGATGTCTGCCTTATTTTTTGCGTGAATCAGGACATCGTAGATGGTGGGCTGTTACATTTGGTATTAGAGTTTATGTTAGACATTCTTACTAATTAGGGCGTATGAGAGAGAATATTTGTAATTTCTATTATTTATACTACATACATATACATATACATACATACGTATATATATGTTACGCCACACCCTATATATTTGATTCGTAGAAGTAGTTGTTGGCTTATCCCTTACAGAAGTAAACAACTATGAGTTAAATAAAAGTTTAAAGTTAAATAGTTTAAGATGAAAGATAAATCCATCACATTTTTTGTAATTTACTCTATGGGGAATTGCTAAAGGAGGGTTTATATACCAACTATTAGTAGAGTAAATTGTAAGACCAAGGATGAATAAGAAGAAGAGTAGTACCTTTGAGTCCAAAATAAATAAGTGTGATGTTAATAAGGCGCAATGAAGGCACTTGAAGCCTTGTTAGATTATATGACCTAATTGGACTTGTGTAAGTTATGATTTACTCCAATTTAAGTATTTAAATTATTTGAAATGTTTTCCTAAAAATTTAAAAGCATTATTGTTTGAGATATTTGAAAAAAATATAGAAGTTGAAGTTTACCTAATGTACTGAAATAATAATCCCTTATTTTAAAGCTTTTATTTTTGGAATTTTCTTTATGTAAGGCGCATTATTGTCTTTATGTTTTGTTGTGTACTTTTCCTTTAATAAAGAACCTTTTTAAAGTAAACTGACAAGTAAAAATATATCTTTTTGTATGTCTTTTACAAATATTTTAGTCACAGTTGGAAAAAGATTAATCAAATTTATAATATTATATTTTCTTTACACTTTTGTGAACATTTCATAATTATAAAAGAAATTTTAAAATAGTACATTTTACATATTTATTTTTCTAAGTAAAATTCCAACCAATTTGGATAGAATCCAAATTGAAAAAAAGGATTTAAAATTATTATTTTAAAATTATGGAACTTTCCAATTTCAATATGTATGTATTTTCGAATGGAAATCGAAGAATTTATGGTATAAACCCTTGAAAATATGCAATGGTAAATAATTTAACATTTTGGAAAATATTTTGAAATTGGATAGGAATATGGTTTGTAGCCAAAAATGGATTTCAAAATAATATTTTATTTGTATACGTGATGTATTATTTAAAGGCGTTAGAAATTGGCTAATTATTAAATAAAATGATATATATATATACACACTTATATGTGTGTGTGTATGATAAATTTGTTTTATATTAAATAATATTGTTAAAATGAAGTACAAGTATTTTAGAAAATAACCGAAGTTATTCCAAATTTAATTATATTTTAATTAATTAATATTAAATTGATAAAGCTACAACGGATTGAGTTATGGAAGTTCAATATTTAAAAAAAATATCTTTAGAAATTAAAATTATACAAATTATTTTATAAGGAGACCAACTAATGATATGAAATGATTAAATTGAAATAGATTGGTTTATGATGTTACATGAAATGATTTAACATGAAACACCTAAACTAAAACTTGTTGAAAATTTATTTTTAATTAAAAGAATTTGATTTTAGAAAAGAAAAGGAAAATGAAGTTTGAACTCAATGTATTTTGGTTTAAAACTAAAATTGTGAATTTCGCTTAAACTCAATTTTTTTGATTGGGGTTAGAAAAGAATTACACGGCCTATAAAGTTTGAGTTGATTATGGTGAACTAGCTATAATAGTCAATATGCCAGTGTGCTAAAGACTTGCTAGTACTGAAAATTATAGATTTATAAAGCATTAGAAGGGTTGGGATAAAGGAAAAACTAGAATAGAAATTTGGTGGCCTTTTCAAATAACGTTCGAGTTGGGAGGATAGAGTATCAAATTGAATTTTTTGGTAATAATAAAGGATAAATATCATTTTGTGTCATTTACCCAAAATATGATTATGGAAGCTTAGCGTAAGATGACTTGAGAGATTAGATTTGACTAAACTTATTTAATATTAAAGTGAGACAAGAGTATGCCAAAATATTTTGCCGTAGAGCTATAGAAAAGATACGTTAAATCAAATGGCAATATTTTCTATTAAGGGCTGGATACACTCACATAAGATGTTGTGAAGCATGACCGTAGCTAAGTGTGAAATTTCCCTAAAAGATTGAATAATAGAAGATTATTGCATGAAACAGTCAATGGTAGAGGATGGCTATACTTGTTTATGGAGAGTGTCATTGTATAGAAGTATCATTTAGCGTTATGACACTTATGCTTGTTTTGGTTTATGGTACGCCCATGTATTAGTAGTTATTTTACAGTAGATGCTCTTGCGTTATTATTATGCTATGTTTCATTACAATTGCAAGTATGTGGCCCTTGAGCCATGATTATGTATAGCGTACCCTAAGTGTGAAATCATTTCCATTTGGGTCATAGTTTTAGCATTTGGGTGTTACCATAATGGTGTGATTTTGATATTACTTATAAGTAGTTGAATGTGACAGATGCTCATCATCATGTTCACTATGTTAGGACGTCGATCCATTTTCTGATGTTCCTATATGAAGTTCGTTGGGCTTATGGAGGCAAAGCGTTATATTTTTAACTTAGTACGGCGAGACACTATTCGATATTGGGTTGCATCATTTTTTATACTTTTAAAGCGAGTCAATGAGGGATCTAAGTTATAAAAGGCACTGTCAATGAAATATATGTAAAAAGTTTTTGGAGTACGACCGTTGGTGCCAAAAGTGGATCAACTCCCAATGACCTGTAGAAATATTGAGATCTAGCTGAGTATTTGAAAAATACTAAGAATAACAAGATTTTTAAAGTGGTTCAATAATCTCTGGCTTGATTATAAATCTTTGAGAGTCGCCAATACAAGGGTTTTACTGATCTAAAGGCCTAGAACAGCAAGTAGTAGCTTCTTTATGTTAGTCCATGAGTTGATGGTTTTGATGACAACAACCTTAGAATAAGATTATAAAATATAAATACTAACATTATA
This sequence comes from Allium fistulosum, assembly GCA_030737815.1. Lineage (NCBI taxonomy): Eukaryota > Viridiplantae > Streptophyta > Magnoliopsida > Asparagales > Amaryllidaceae > Allium > Allium fistulosum. The sequence goes on from CM060902.1 coordinate 979,263,636, forward strand.
GTTTAGATATATATGTATATGCAGGATTTAACCATGCAGGTACCAAGAATGAAGACTGTACAGTATAGAGATTCAAGATATCAAGATTGAAGACTCATGAGTATCAAGGTTATCAAGATAAGTATTGAGTCTAGAATTATGTTAAAACTTCATAATAGAGCTGAAATCTTCACTCCATTTTTCTTTTGGGATGGAACTCATTTCTACCTTTTTAGTGGCTTACAAACCCACGACAAGTAGCTTACAAACCTACGACAAGTGGCTTACAAACCCACGAACATCCTGGTTTTGTACAAGTTCTCGAGTCCTGACATGATGAGATATTCTGCAGGAAGAAGCTTGCAAAACTACTTCAAAATGATTTTCAAAACTACTTCAGAATGATTTTCAAAATTGCTTTTCAAAATGTTTTAGCCTTAAAAATTATCTTTTCAAATGATTTTCAAAAAGATGTTTTAGCCTTAAAATATTCTTTGTTTTTAAACTCTTGTTTTTAAACTTCGTTTTTTTAAACTATCTTTATACTTAGATTTAAATATAAAATTATAGTAAAATTATATATATATATATATATATTATTCTCTATATTTATCTATGTATTTTATCTATAGTCAAGTATATTTATAAAGTTTAAAATAGTTTTAATATAAGATAAAGGTTATTTTCAAAGAAAATCAAAACATCAAAATTTCCTTTGGGATGTCGACATGCCCTAGTACCCCATGTCGACATAGTGGCAGTTAGATTCAAAAATTTGAATTTCAAAAGAAGTGTCTATTTGTCATAACCTTTCACGAATGGACATGACTGTTGTTCTTCTATAAATAGGGGTTAGTTTCAACGAATTTTATATCAGTTTTTCTGGTTTTTCACTTCTCTTCTTCTTCCGCATTTTCTTATTCAAAATCCTATCATTACTCTACCGAAATCAACATTGAATCTAACTAGATTATCTCTGGTTTGATTCTCTATCACTATCTCAACAAGATCCAAGTGCTATTCAGAGTTATAGGCTTCTTTGTAATCTATCCAGCGAGAAAAGGTGTGATTGTAGCCCTGGAAATCAATCAAGCAAGAAAAGGTGTGATTGTAGCCTTGGAAATCAATTGGGTGAACTTGTTACCCCGGAAATCAAGTATCTCTACCCAGAGGATTGTGATTTTGGAGGGGGTACCTCGTAGCCTTGAAACCGAGGGTTGTAATTGTTGAATTGCTTTTGAAAGAAAATCCGTACTTAGTTGTGCGGGACTGGATGTAGGGTTACCCCGAACCAGTATAAAATCCGGTGTGTTCTTTCCTTTACTGCATTTACTTTATTTCTGCATCTGTATTTGTTTCTGTGATTATATCCGTGTCTGAATATTGCATACATTTGTGTTCAAATTAACATAAACTTAAAAAGATTTAGTAATTTCTTATAAACACTATTCACCCTCCTCTAGTGTTATTCCTAGCCTTAAGATCCATATTCCGCATTTCTCACATTTGGTATCAGAGCAAGGTTTTCAAAAGTTTCATAATCTGAATTTTGAAAAAGTTTTCTAAATGGCTACCAACACTGGTACTGTTTCTAACACTAGTTCATTTATAGAAGGTCAGTCTACTGCCAGACCACCACTTTTTAATGGCAGTAACTATGCATATTGGGCATGTAGGATGAAAATATATTTACCATCTGTAGGATTAGATACTTGGAATATCACAAAAAATGAATATTCTGAACCCACAACTAATTTTGCACAGTGGACCACTGAGCAAAAGACTGTTGCACAAAATAATTCTAAAGCAATGAATATTCTGTTTTGTTCACCTGATAGGAATGAATTTAATAGAGTGTCAGTTTGTAAGTCTGCATATGAAATATGGAAAACTTTGCAAGTTACTCACGAAGGAACAAGCAAAGTTAAACAGACCAAAATTTCCATGCTCACAAATCAGTTTCAGTTATTTAAAATGAATACTAATGAGTCTATTTCAGATATGTATAGTCGATTTCAAGATATTGTGAATTCTTAAATATCCTTGGGAAAGGAATTTTCGGAAGAAGATCAAGTCAGAAAATTTTTAAATTCTCCCACTCCAGAATGGGATCAAAAGACACTTGCAATTAAAGAGGCAAATGACATCAGTACCTTAAAGATAGAAGAATTGATTGGAAATCTAATGTCGTTTGAAGTCCAAATGATCGGGAGAAGAGAAAGCAAAATCTGAAAAGAAATCAATGGCATTCAATGCATTAACCGATGGATCAGACTCAAACAGTGATAATGATGAAGAGATAGCATTTATGACCAGGAATTTTCGGAAATTCCTGAAATACAGAAAGATGAATAATCTCAAGAGAAACAACTATAAGAATTATGGAAATCAGAATGCAGTGCCAAACAATGTCAAATGTTTCAACTGTGATGAACCATGCCATATCAAAAGAGACCGTCCGTATCCAGAAAGGCAGAATCCTCCTATAAACAATGATTCAGTAAAGAAACGGAAGCGTGCATTTACTGCTACTCTAGATGACTCAGACTCGGCCTCAAGCGATGATGATCAGAAGACAGATAACTCAAATTTGTATTTCACGGCAGTTTACGACTTCAATAAATTCAAGGAAACGGACTCAGAAAAAGGTACACATTTACAATACAATTGATTGAAATTGCATGCTTAGAATTAGACGATTAATTGATTTTGAATTGGTGTGTTGATTGAATTTTAAATTTATTTTTTATTTTTTATTATTATAATTTTATTATAATTTTTTTTTATTTTTTTTAATAATATAATAATATTTTCTTGAATATACTATAATAATACTCCAGATATATATATATATATATATAGACATTAAAATAATAAGTATATATATATTAGAATTCTTAGGAAAAATAAATCATAGAAATTCATAGGCATATGTCGACATGGTCTCTACCCTGATGTCGACATAGGTACCAAAATTCGAAATTCAAAATTTGAATTCAAATGGTTGAATTTCCCTCCACCTTTTCACTTCATTCAATACTCTGAAAAGACATCTTTTGACCAGAGAACATGTCTTTCAAAAATCTATTTATTCACTATCTTTTATCACAACTTTTCACTTTCATTTTCAAATTCAAACTCTCTCTTCAAAACTTCAAGCTCTCTACTCTCTACTTTAATGGCTTCTTCAAGCAACCCCTCCACCATGAGACTTTCCAGAAACTTAAAAGAGCAACTCCTCAATAATCCGGAGGCAATAAAAGCATACATCAATTATGCTAATTATGGAAAAGTCCATCCCGGAAAGTTTGCTATTTTTCAAGATTTTGCTTCTTATGAAATTGATACTCTTTTTGCAAACAATCAAATTCTTAGTCTTGTTGATTTTTCTCAAAATGATTTTGTTTGTTACCTAAATCTTGTTAAAATTTTCTATGCAAATCTCAATCGAGAATTTTATGAAGGAAATGATAATGAAATTTGGAGTAGTGTCATAGGCACTAGAATTGTTTTAAATTGTGATCTTTTGGGTACCATTCTCAATTGCAAAAACACGGAAATGGATCTTTCTAGTTTTCAAATCGATGAACATGATCGTGAGACATTTCATCATATTTTTTAAGGAGATGAAAACTTTGAATTTAAAAACCGAAACTTTCGTCCTAAAGCAAGAATTGTCAATCTTCTTTTACAACATACTTTGACCCCAAGATCGGGAAATTTTAACAATCCTACTTCAAAAGTGTGCAAAGCACTTTTTGCTATTTTCGGAAATTATGATATCAATTTGGCACAAGTTATTTTGGATGAACTTCGTCCTAAAAAATTTGAAATGGGAGAAAACACTTTATATAATGAAATTTACCTTACTCGGATTTTCAACTATTTTGGAGTAAATTTCAAAGGAGAAGAATTTATTTCAAGAAAAGTTTTTAATATCTCAAACATTTCTCTCATGAAAATCCCATATGTTTTTCAACCTTACGAGACTCTTGCCGAAAAGGAAGAGCGTTTGGCTCATGAAGAAATGGAAGAAGAGGAAGAAGAAGAAGAAAGGGATGAAATGGAAATAGAAGAAGAAGAAGAAGGTGAAACATCCCTAGAAAGTATTGAATATCCCTCCAATCCTACCAACAAAACCCTTCTCAAAAATCAAAAGATTATTGTTGAGAATCAACGGGTTCTTAAAAGATCCGTTAGTAAGAAGTTGGACAAAATATCATCTAAGATGAACAAGTTTTTCTCAAAAGTCAGCAAGAAACTTGGATTATCTTCATCATCCTCTAACTAGTTCTATATTTTCATATCATGTCGATTAGTTTAAGTTTGTTTTAATTTGATTATGATTAATCATTGTATCACTCTTCTATGCAATGAAATTGAATTTCCTTTATGTTATCTAGCTTATCTTATCTCTTGAATAAATGTTAGTATATTATAGAAATATATATACACACAATTATTCACAAAATCAATAAGGTCATCAAAATTCACTAGACCATGTCGACATCCCCCCTTTGACCATGTCGACATGTACTGGTCAGAAATGACACTTCATTTTGAATTTGAAATTTAAATAACTACCTTGTGTCTATTCATTTCAAACGAATTTCTACACCTATATATACCCATTTCTTCCAGAATTCATTACTGAATATTATTTCTTATCTATTCTATCTCTCATTCTTCTCACAAATGGCTAATCCAATTCATAACTTATCAGAGAATCTTGAAGAAACTCTTAATTCATTCAAGAATATTCTCTCGTTCATTCTTCGTAACTAGCGACACTTAGAATTGAGTCAAATGCAGATGATAAAGGAACAAGAAAGGCATTTCGAGGCAATTCAATGGATGATTTCTTCCCTGCACAAGGATGATAACGAAGCACATCCTCCTGTCTCTCTCACAAATGACAATGAAAATTGGGATGCCATCAAAGCAGACCCTATTTTCGGAGAAGAAGGATGGGTGGAAGTTCCTCGTAACTTTAATTTGTTTGCCTTATTACTTTGTTTGAATTGATTGCTTTGATTGAAATTGGTTGTTTTGATTGATTTGATTTATACTTTGTGTGGTTTGATGATTGTATAAATATACATTGATATATTTATAATCGTTGATTGCATATCATGTCTATAAGTATAGTTATTTCTTAATATACTCTATTATATAGTTTATTAATGCAGGTACTTCAGTACAAGAATGATGGGGAGTTATATAGTTTAGAGTTTGTTTGTTTTTGTTGATGACAAAGGGGGAGTAATATAAAATAGGAGAGTTAGGCATAGATTAAGGGGGAGTTATTAGATTTAGGGGGAGTCAATAGGATAGAAGTAATATTTTATAAACAAAGGTTGTCATCATCAAAAAGGGGGAGATTGTTAGTCCATGAGTTGATGGTTTTGATGACAACAACCTTAGAATAAGATTATAAAATATAAATACTAACATTATAGTTTAGATATATATGTATATGCAGGATTTAACCATGCAGGTACCAAGAATGAAGACTGTACAGTATAGAGATTCAAGATATCAAGATTGAAGACTCATGAGTATCAAGATTATCAAGAGTTCAAGATTTCAAGATAAGTATTGAGTCTAGAATTATGTTAAAACTTTATAATAGCACTGAAATCTTCACTCCATTTTTCTTTTGGGATGGAACCCATTTCTACCTTTTTAGTGGCTTACAAACCCACGACAAGTAGCTTACAAACCTACGACAAGTGGCTTACAAACCCACGAACATTCTGGTTTTGTACAAGTTCTCGAGTCCTGACATGATGAGATATTCTTCAGGAAGAAGCTTGCAAAACTACTTCAAAATGATTTTCAAAACTACTTCAAAATTATTTTCAAAATTGCTTTTCAAAATGTTTTAGCCTTAAAAATTATATTTTCAAATGATTTTCAAAAAGATGTTTTAGCCTTAAAATATTCTTTGTTTTTAAACTCTTGTTTTTAAACTTCGTTTGTTTTAAACTATCTTTATACTTAAATTTAAATATAAAATTATAGTAAAATTATATATATATATATATATATATATATTATTCTCTATATTTATCTATGTATTTTATCTATAGTCAAGTATATTTATAAAGTTTAAAATAGTTTTAATATAAGATAAAGGTTATTTTCAAAGAAAATCAAAACATCAAAATTTCCTTTGGGATGTCGACATGCCCTAGTACCCCATGTCGACATAGTGACAGTTAGATTCAAAAATTTGAATTTCAAAAGAAGTGTCTATTCGTCATAACCTTTCACGAATGGACATGACCGTTGTTCTTCTATAAATAGGGGTTAGTTTCAACGAATTTTATATCAGTTTTTCTGGGTTTTCACTTCTCTTCTTCTTCCACATTTTCTTATTCAAAATCCTATCATCACTCTGCCGAAATCAACATTGAATCTAACTAGATTATCTCTGGTTTGATTCTCTATCACTATCTCAACAAGATCCAAGTGCTATTCAGAGTTATAGGCTTCTTTGTAATCTATCTAGCGAGAAAAGGTGTGATTGTAGCCTTGGAAATCAACCAAGCGAGAAATGGTGCGATTATAGCCTTGGAAATCAATTGGGTGAACTTGTTGCCCCGGAAATCAAGTATCTTTACCCAGAGGATTGTGATTCTGGAGGGTGTACCTCGTAGCCTTAAAACCGAGGGTTGTAATTGTTGAATTTATTTTGAAAGGAAATCCATACTTAGTTGTGCGGGACCGGATGTAGGGTTACCCCGAACTAGTATAAAATCCGGTGTATTCTTTCCTTTACTACATTTACTTTATTTCTGCATCTGTATTTTTTTCTGTGATTATATCTGTGTCTGAATATTGCATACATTTGTGTTCAAATTAACATAAACTCAAAAAGATTTAGTAATTTCTTATAAACACTATTCACCCTCCTCTAGTGTTATTCCTAGCCTTAAGATCCATATTCCGCATTTCTCACACTTTAGTGACTATAATGGAGGTAAGATGGAATATGAAGAAGATAATAAGCAAAATTCCTTCTTCAGATTCTGTAGGATCTATATTTATAGGGATATCGTCTAATAGAACCGGAGGCCCATGAGATACCAAGTTCGGATCCAGATCTGGGAATGTAGGAGGAAAGATGGGGCCTCTCGAGTCATAAATTCTACTCGGAACCGACCACAGCGGTCGGTACCGACTTGAATTTTAGAGGGGGAACTTCCCCTTCTTTACTCATTTGGTCTTCTATCCCTGATCCATTGCATTTCAAGCACTTTACCATAAAGATCGAATTGTTTCTAAGATTTTCTGATATTGCTTGTACTTGTCTACTTTCCTTCACCAAATCCTTAGAGTTGTTCGCTTATTCCTTGAGAAAAGAACTCCATGATGATCACATAGGCCATTATTCCATGTACCATAATTTTGGAGGCCCACCGGTGGTTAGAAAAATGATCGGTACTTAGTAGAAGTGCTCGGTACTGAGTGGTTCCATTAGCTCTGATTGCCCTCCAAACTCTTGAGTTCATTCCTTTTGTCCGTGAATCATTTCATCGTCATCCCGACGTCCATATTCCAATGAAAACTTGCTTGGTCAGGAAACCGTATAACACTTGCCCCATAAAGTATGCTTTTGTTGAGAACAAAGTGTGCTTTGGAATAAGACAAGCACTAACTATTGACTCCATGTAAGCTAGTTGATCATCCAAGAGTTGCTTTGAAGTGTTGTATCCATTCTGTGAATATCTGTTCAACCACTCCATATGATAGAAATTCTATTCTCCATGCTAAGGACAAGATCTACACTTCGGAGATTGTTCCACGCCCTGGCCAGGTATGTTCTTCCTTCCCTTTTCTTTTTTCTCAAAATTTGGTCCAAATTTCAACTTGGTACCAAGTGGTTCTGCTTGCACCAAGTACTATAAGTACTCGTGTACTTAGAGAAAATTTCACTTTCCAACTTCCAGCTATTCTTGACCAAACCCTTCTGCTTCCACCAAGCTTTACACACTCCGCTCCTTCACCAGAGACCAATCGTCATCGGTTCCATGACGTTGCTGCTGCCTTCTGACCACCGTCGCCGACCTTAGAACATCATCATCAGCTAGATAACATTGCCGTTGATTGCTACCATTCGTGAGAGTGCTCGACCATGATCGCTTCTTTGTCTAGATCCAAATGAGGTGGGTTCCGATGTCGTCGGTGAAGTTGCCTTGGCGACGCTATGATGGTCGTCATCGGCCGTGACTGGGTCATCAATGGAGATGGCTTGAGTGATTTTGACTAGTGATTGTTTGGAGCAAACCTAAAATTTTCCTAGATTGTTCTCGGGTTCAACCCGGAAAGCATTCAGGTTTGACTAAGGGAGTGCTTGGGTGAAGTAATCGACTAAAAAAACCTAATTGTTTTCCTTACAAAGTTCCATGCTTTGCTCCGACTAACACTTGAAAATCGAATATCCCCATTCGAGTATCAATATGATGGTTTTCTTCCAAAGAACAATTGTTTTAAGCGTGCTCCAATATTTGAATGACTCCATGGTGGAGCATGTCCAATTCCTGCACTTCCGATGTTCCTGTAAAAGAAAATTTTCCACGTTGCTCTGGGCAACGGTTCCATTATCGATTATCCGATGATAATGGGTAAGATCCGATGCATAGTTCCATCGTGCGACATGTCATGTTTTTCTAGCACAAACGAGCTACCTGCATAGGGTGGTCCGTTCATCGTATACAGGATACGAGACTCACACTTCATAGATTAACACATTAAGTTGCACCGGTCGACGTTCAGAATCGATCGGTTAACATGTCAACATCCATTGGATTCTAGGCGTTGGTCACATGGGTTTAGATTTGAAATAAAACATACCCGACCATGTTGAACGCCAAGTTTTCCTATCCAGAATGACTCATCGATCGCCTCACTTCCAAACCGGTGCCGGGACATCTACTCCTCAGGAAGCCTGTTCTATCATGGCTCAGAATTCTACTTCCATACTTTCCATGCCTAAGCGTTCAATCACTGCCAAACTTTATAATGTTGTACCGACGAAACCAATCCAAGTGCAGCCTCCCCCTTTTTATAAATACGTTGGTTTACAAGTTCTGGATGATCCACCCAAACAACTGCCAACAATTCTAACTACAAAGATACTCCGATATATTTCAGACAACATTGGATTCCCAAAGATGATGTGCTTCTCCCAATACAAATCCAACGAGCGCATGACCCTCGAATGTGTTATACGACATGCAATCGATATATGTGCCTAGGCGGCACTGTTATGCTATTTAATACATTCTAGCGTACGGTTCTCCAAGAACTTGGGCTAGCTCTGTCCCAAGTTTAGCCTAATGAATACTCTTTCCTGGGCTTCTTGTATGTGCTATCCATGAACTGATTCTAATGGCCTCCAACTATCAATGAGCTACCTAATCTTTTGAGTTTCAAGCAAAGGCATGACTCGCCATCCTACGTGATCATCGAGGCCTAGTACCGATGTACAGTTATTAAGAAACTACACAACAAGTGCTCGTGTTTCTAGAATATTTCTAGAATTAGCACTTCTTCGTTTGTTGCTCGTATGGCTTTAACTGGCCATTGCTTTCCGGTAGTAAGTCTCTCTTCCTATTTCTCTCCCCACATCCGGATTTCTAACGTTCGTGTATTTAACTTTTAATCCAATTCCTTCCTATATATTTCTGCTCGAGATACCAGTGAATAACATGTCGCAACCTTAGAAACTTTGAAAGGAGTCCGCTTTCTACACCGCACCACTGTGCACCTTTTAGCCAAAGAAAACCTTCGCCGATGCGTATACTGCTTCCCGATCGCTTCTCCGTTCCTACAACTACTCCACCTAGTAGCTCTAGAATGCCTACCCGGTCTTAATCCCCTGCTCGTAGCTCTTGTGATAATCTTCAAGGGGAAATTAAAGGTCCATCGGGTACGACAAATGTTGAAGAGCCTACAAATAATACAACCGAAGAGCTGCCGCTGGTGAAATCCAAGAGAAGAGGATAAAGGAGCAAGAATGCAAATTATCCTTAAAGAAAGTAAAGGTGAGGGAAGAAGTGAAAGAAAAGAAGAGATGAGGGATGAGTAAGAAGAAGAAGAGAATACCAAGGGAGGCGATAGTGACTATGATGCTAGTCCAGAGGGAGACAAATCATTTGTCGAGACGTCACCTAAGGCATTGAGCTTCTTGTCTTGGCTGATCCAAAATGTGTTGTTATCAAATCTCTGAAGAAGGCCATAGAAATGATTACACTACCAGCAACCGAGGCGACTCCTTCGACCGATCTATTGGAGATATCTTCAATCGACTCCTTAAGTGACTTTGATATTTCCATGCAGTGCTTTTATTTACTACAACTCTGTGCATATAAATAGAATTTCTACGATTGCTTTAATTACGTTCCATTAGTTAGCCACATTTAGAGCCACCGAAGTGTTCCGTTTGGTGAAACTAAACTATAGTTTTTAACCAACTCCGTGGTTATTTCTATTTGCATTAGGTCGAGTTTCCTTCGGCCGTCAATGGGTTATAAATAATTCTAGTCCCATGCTATTCCTTATATCTGAGGAATAGTTGTTTGACTGTCTAACTCATGATGTCACCAATCTCAACGGTAACCGAACGTGATCGGTGTTTTAATCATATAAGGTAAATTTTCCAATTTTCCCTAGTCCGACTATATTTTCCAGCCCCGATCTTAGATCGGAGGAATCCAGTAGTACCTGTCTTCAACCTCTGACGACTATTCTCACTTATCCTCGGCCAAGCGTGTCCCATTAAGCCGCTAACACGGTCGTGAAGGTTTTAACTATACATTGGTTCAAATCTCCGAGAACCTATGCTTCTGGACGCCTGTATCCAGGCATCCACTTCTAGCCATACCTAGCTTCGAGTATTGACTGGGAGTATCCACTGACTGTCCTCACCTAACCTCACCCTAGCTTATACTACAAGGCTACAAGCGTGGTCATCGTTATTTTAACCACGCACCACTTTCTATCTCCAAAAACTGGTGCTTTAACTATTCGATTTCAAGCATTCCTTCCTAACATCGCCTAATTTCGAGAAACGACCAATATTGTGAAGGTCAGGATCGATTATCCAATTGACCCCTATATGGTCTTTCTCACTTAATGTTGCCGCTCTTCGGGCAATGAAAAATACCTAAAGGTTGGGGTCGAATTATCCAATCAACCCCTATATTTTCTTTCCTTCTTGACTTCGCCTATCTGCTGGCAACGACAATTCCTGAAGGTCGGTGTCAAGTTATCTGATCGACCCCTAAAATTATACTTCCTGGCCCCGATCCTAGGTTAGAGGAGCTGTAACTATTTTCGGGTTTTAGAATGACAATGTCAAATTATTCGATCAACTTAGACAATTATCCTCCTAAGTCCTGATCCTGGACCAAAGTATTTTGTACCTGATTGTATTACTTAATCGTGCAGCATAATTTTTTTGCTTACAAGTACATGGTTCCATCGGTTCAAGAAGAAATTTATACTTATTAACAAAAAACACGGCAAGTCATGCCTTATTACATTGCCCTAAGAATCCTTTGGTGGCTTATTTTCCAAAATAAACTAAATAAAATTAAGTATAATAGTGCCGCAACAAGTCGCTGCTCCATGCCTATGGAATCAGGATTCTACCAACTGTAGTAAGCTTGAATATTCCATCTCCAAGCTTTCGTTCAATTGTTTAGGGACCTTCCCAATTTGGACGGAATGCCCCCATACCCAAAAGAACTTTTTTCAGAATGAAATCCCCTACCTCGAAAGTATGGTTTCGTACCTTGGGTTAAAGTGTTGTGCCATACCTTTCTGACAAGCAGCTACCCTTAATTCTGCCTCCTCCTTTTTCCCATTAACTAAATCGATAGATTCAAGCAAGAGTTCCTCGTTAGCCTTTGGATCGTAATGCCTTTTACGATGAGAAGAGACTTCCAATTCTATCAGTATCATCACCTTCGATTCGTAAGCCAAAGGGAACAGTGTATGTCCAACCGCAGACTTATGAGTCATCCTATAAGCTTATAATGCCAATGGAAGCTCATCGACCCAGTTGCCATTGGCCTTCGTTAACCATTTCTTCAAGGTGGACTTGATGATTTTATTCACGGTTTCCACTAGTCCGTTCTCCTATGAGTGTGCTACTACTGAAAAGCTCTTCTCGATCATGCACTGACTACAAAAATCCATGAACTCGATACTTTCGAACCAAGCTCTATTGTCCATTATAATATTCTGAGGCACTCTGAACCTGCAATTGATGTTTTTCATCACCAAGTTGATCATCTTTTTCGTTGTGATTGTGGCAAGTGGTTCCACTTTGACCGACTTCGTGAAATAATCCACCGCAACTATTGCGTATTTAGCTCCTCTCTTCGCCATCGGTAGCACACCAATAATACCAATTTCCCAAATCGTAAATGGTCATGGGTTAACCATTTTCATAAGCTCTATTGATGGGAATCTTGGAATCTTTACAAATATCCGGCAATGGTCGCATCGCTTTTTGTAATCAGCTACATCCTGGTTGATCGTTGGCCAGAAGTATCCATAGCGAAGTACCATTTTGGCTAAAGACTAGCCCCTGGTGCGGTCACCATAGCTACCCTCATGCATTTCCATGAGAATTATTCTAGCCTCGACCTTGATTACACACCGAAGCATGGGGGTAGAGAATCCCCTTCTTTACAGCACTCCTTCTTGCATCGTGAACCGAAGCTCGTTCCAAAAGCGGTTCTTTCGTTTATCCCTGTCTCTTGGGAAAGTCCCCTTTAGTAAATAATCATTGATTAGGGTCATCCATAACTCATCTTCCTCCACGGTCTCAAAAATCCACTAGACATCCATTTGATCGATAGATGGAGCCTTCAAAACTTCCCTTGGAACCAAACCTATCATTTCCGCTTTTTCAAAACTAGTCAGTTTAGCTAATGAATCTTCCTTTGCATCCTCCTCTCTGGGGATGTGCATAATCGTATAGTTCTCTATATCATCCAATAGCTCTAGTGATTTCATTAGGTAAGGAGCAAGGCTCATGCCCTTAGTCTTACCTTCCTTCCTTACTTGAAAAACCACCAATTAGGAATCATTGAATATATGCAACATCCTTATTCCCAAATCCTTCTCTATTCTTAGTCCCGCTATCAATGCCTCGTGCTCAGCCTTATTGTTAGTTATGAGAAATTCCAACTTTAGCGCATAACAAATTACCTATACTTCTGGAGTTACAAGCACTACTCCTGCACCCAAGTGATGTTTGCTCAAAGCTCCATCCACAAATAGTTTTCATTAGGAAGGTGTGGCCATATCATCCTCCTCTTCTTCACCATCTCGCACGGTAAACTAGGTGAAGAAATCTACCAACGCCTGCCTGTTTATTGCTCTCTCGGATGCTTAGGTAATATCATATTGAATCAAAATCACTTTAGTAACCTTCCCAAAGTCTTAGGTCAGTATAACACCTGCTTCAAGGGCTGATCCGTCAGCACTTTGATTGGATGTGCCAAGAGATATGGTCGCAGCTTCCTTGATGAAATCAATAAGCGATATGCAAGTTTCTCAAACTTCAGGTAGTTCTTTTCAGCTCCTATAACCTACTTACTGATATATTAGACCGATCTTTGAATCCTCACCTTCTCACATACTAGCGCTGCACTTATTATATGAGCATATACTGCTAAATAAATGAATAGATCATCCCTGTTTAGTGGTTTGGATAAGACCTGTAGTGTTTCCATATGCCTTAATAACTCCTCAAAGGCATTCTGACAATCCTAATTCCATTCAAGATTCTTCTTGCCCTTCTTGAGAGCATCAAAGAAGGGCACACACTTTTCTGTTGCCTTTGAGATGAACCGATTCAAGGCTGTGATTTTCCCACTTAAGCTTTGTAATTCTTTCTTCGTGATTGGGGCGATTACGTTCCTCAAGGCATTAATCTACTCCAAATTAGCCTCAATGGCCCTAACATTCATGATAAATCCTAGAAATATTCTCAATGCGACAACAAAAGAACATTTTAACTGATTCAACTTCATTCCATACTTCGTAAAACTTCAAACATCTCCGAAAGATCATATACGTGGTTCCAGGATAGCCGGGACTTCACCAGCATATCATCCACATATACTTCCATCGTTCGCCCAGTTTGATTCTTGAATATAGAATTTACTAATCTTTGTTATGTAGCTCCAGCGTTCTTAAAACCGAGCGACATTACTCAATAAAAGTATAATCCCAAATTCGTTATAAAACTTGTATGCTCATGATCTAGTATATTCATCAGAATTTGATTATAGCCTAAATAAGCATCCATAAATAAGAGTAACTCATGTCCTACAGTCCTGTATACAAATTGATTGATCCTAGGCAAGGGCAAGCTATCCTTTGGGTATATTTTATTCAAATCCAAATAATCAATACACATTCGCCATTTTTCATTTGACTTCTTGACCAACTCAGGGTTTGATACCTATTTAGGGTATAAAGCATCGCGGATAAAGCCATTTTCTATTAGCTTATCCACTTCTTCCTTCAACATAGCAGATTGCTCCGGACCCAGACTATGTTTCTTCTGCTTTACCGGTGGAAACCTTGGATCCACATTCAGTGCATGACACACTACCTCTGACGATATTCCGCACATATCCAAATGTGTCCAAGCGAATACGTCCAAATTCTCTCGATGGAAATTTACCAATTCCTTCCTTATTCCTGCACCAAGATGAGATAAAATCTTGAGAGTCTGAAAACGTAACATCCCCTATTTTGTGGCCTGAAGCTAACTGCTACAAATGTTGTAGTTATCTACAGTATTAATCTCCGGTAACAAAATGTGGATATGTTAATTGTATTAATAACATCAAAAGCACAAGAACATGAAATTTTGTTAAACAAAATTTCAAACAAACTTTCCCATTTTATTTCAAAGATAATATTTCAAATTCATTAAATAATCTCAAACATTGCTCAGGCTTAGATAATTATTATAAAATACCCTAAGAGTGACATATGAAGATGTCTCCTTGGTTGATCAGAGTCTACTACTAGGCAGTTATAACATCTGCCATTACATACATTCCACAAAATGAAATTTCAACACAACAGATAACACACACACACATATATATATATATATAAGTTCCTACATAACTACATCTTTGGAAGCTTTATTCGTCCAACCTAAATAACCTGTAAACCCTTACTCCCGACCTACTCAAATAAAATTTTGAGCACCCGAGAGTTTAAGGGGAAAACATAAACTTCGAGTTAGATAAAAAAACTAGGTGTGAATAATAATATGCCATCTCAGTTTATAGATATTTAGTGAGACCACGCCGCTGAGCGGAATGGGTTTTCCCTCATAATATCCCTTTTAACATATATCTTTTGCAAAATAACTCCTGCAACCACAATGGTTAAAATAGACAATATATACAATAGTATGCATGCATGCAACATTGGTAATCATGACCAATCTGTCTAAATCAATGGACTATCTATCCTAACATCATAGTTTTCTCAAGGTAACTACAAAATTATGGCTGACTTGGGCCTACCAGATATATCAAATTCTCTAACATACTGTTAGAAGGCAACTGGACAGTCTATCCGAAACTTACTATTCATAGGGTCACTCTGATTTTAATGGTTTTGTGGGCTCACCAATAACCTATCTTATCTTAGTGTATTCCTTTCTGTGCCTAAAACTACTTTTAGTCTTACCTATGACAAAGCCCAACGCACTAGAATGTTGGACTTATATCAGGTAGGGGCTAACAGCTGAAGTATATGGCGCTACCCTATATCAGTCCTATCTAGTTTTCTAATCTTTGAGTCAATTCATTCTATCACAATTTATCTAAAGGTGATAAAAATACTAATCTTTTTAGTAAAATTCTAGGCTAAATACCCTTTTTAATTCCTTGAAAACTTACATATTTATAAATGATTTAACCCTAGAAATCATATTTTTAAATAAGGAAAATATAACCCTTTACTTTATCCAAAATACATAAGCCATGATATATGCTTTTTATAAAACAACGTCGATGAGAGGAGTAGATCGAAAAATCAATCTGATTTATTTCGTACCCCTCGCTCGATGAGAAAATGGGTCAGATTTTCCAGATTTTTTGTTGTATATATATATATATAGAAAGAAGATTAAGGCTAGAAAGAAGATTCCAACACTTCGATCCGGCTCTACCCAAACTTTGTTGCATGAACTAATTCATAGATCTTTGGGTTTCGATTGCCGAGGAATAGAGACTCTACAAATAAAAACCGAGGATTGGGACCCCATTGCTGTCATTTCATATGTATACGGTTACAATTATTTACGCTCCCAATGTGCCTATGATGTAGCACCTGGCGGATTTTTAGCTAGTGTGTGAGGTCTATGCCTCTCAAAACAGAAACAATTAAACCATATATACTGATAAAGCTCGGCGTCATCATCGCCATTGGGGTCATCATCGCCATTGGGGTCATCATCGCCATTGGGGTCATCACCCCTTTTTAATATAAAAACACGTTAAAATCTTTAACTTATAAAACATATGGCCATAGGGCCGTTAGCATAAATGTCGTACTTCATAAAGTGTTGACGTCATATAATATAAAACTTGGTCTGCATAGTATAAAATCTTAAATGATAGGTGTCGACATGATGAGTCTTGGCACCAATGCCTTAGAGAAAAGCGGCATCATTAGGGTCAAAGTTAAAATAAGAGGCATCCTTGCCTTCTTTGAAACTATATGGTTTTGAATAAAAGCGGCATCATTATCGTCGATGTCATTATATATATGAAAACATACGCTTCAAAACTTTTAAATGGGTCGGCGATGTTATAGCAACATATGCGGCAAAATAATCACAACGTCGTTATTATTGAAAACGATCAGCATTACTCATGTCAAAGTCATTAACATCGCCATCGCTGCTGCGCTTCGCACTTTGAGCAAGGTCGATCTATTACATACTAACTATAGTTGATATCTTATACACCGCCCATGATTGATGGCTAAGACCCTAAATGCAGCACAATGGAAGGCAGCATCATTGACATTGGTGTGACATTCTGGTAATTAACGTTAAAACTGCAAATTTGCTATTAAAAGTGATTTCTTTTTACCAACCCCTTCTAACACTCTATCAAAATTCTTTTTAGAAAACTGCTAAGGAGAAGATTTATCATTTCCAACAAAATTTACAACCCATATATTTTTATATTAATATTTTAATATAATAATTAAGCTTTCTAGCTCAAATAATTCCTAATAAATCATAAACACTTGGGAAAAATCCCCAAAAATCACAATAAATCAAAATTTATATATTCTTCAACATATAAAAATTTCGAGGCCAAAAAATTTATTTAATTATTATTAGTAGTTAAAACTTGAAATAAACCATTTTCTCCATATAGAAAATTCATAATAAATTAATACTTGCTTAGAAAATTATGAAATATAAAGCCTACTTCTAAAGTAATGTCTGTAACATTATATTAAAATTTCTAGATTTGGGTATCATATGATAGGTTTTCACACTTAAACCTATTAACTAATTTCATAAATAAATCCAAATATTCATTAATAAGCATATAATCATTCAATCCTTTAAAACATGGCATAAAAGCATCAAAAGATACAAATTTAGGCTTAAAACTAAAAATAGTAATTAATACTTGAGGTGCATAACTATTATTCATCTTGATTAGTTAAAGAAGGTTGAGATTTGAGTGTTGATTGATTTTTCCTAAGCTTTACACTTGATTCCTTGCTTTTCTTTCTCACACATCTCTTGTTAATGACCGGCCTAAGCTTTCTTTGTTTTGTTTGTATGAAGATAAGTGAGGAGGAAAGAAGAATGAGAGAGTATGTATTAAGGAAATATGCCACATTCCTATTTTCCCTCCTAATTTATCCTCCTTCCTTTTAATGTTCTAATTAACATTGTTAGTTCATTAATTAAGGCTCGACCCATATTAACTATAAAATCTCAATCTCCTTATCCTTTTATATTATATTATTTTATTTATCTAATTAAATATCCTAAATAATATTAACTATAATTAAGGTTTTTACAGACTCTCCTTCTTAAAGAATTGCATCCATGAAATTACGATAAGGCACAAAGCAACAATCATAACTATAAACATAAAACATACCATAAAGTCAGGATAAGTGTCTCTAAACCTGTTTTCAGTCTTCTAAGTATAGTCTCTCTCATCGTCGCTCCACTAGACTTTTACTAGTCTAACTTTCTTGCTCCTCAACATTTTCTCATCCTTAGCCATGATACGAACTGGCTGCCTAACTATAGTCATGTCCATTTCCACTTCTAAGTTTTCTAATGAAGTCGAAGTGATAGTAGTTTCTAGATCTCGAACACACTTCTTGAGATGAGAAACATGAAACACATTATGGGCTCCTGCCAGACTATTGGGTAACTCTATTCTGTAAGCGATTTTCCCGATCCTTTCTATAATAGAAAACGGTCCAACAAACCTAGGTGCTAATTTCCAAGACTTTCCAAATCTTATTACACCCTTAATCGGTGATATTTTGACAAAAACATGATCTTCGACTGAGAACTCTATGTCCTTTCATCTCTTATCTACATATCTTTTCTCCCGAGACCGAGAACGCATTATATGTTGAATATTTGTCCATAATCATAAATATCTGAATTTGAACTATCCTGCAACCTCCTTCACCCAACTCCACGGGCAAGTCAATTGCTCTGATTGGTTGTTTTGCTTCGCCCATGAATCCTTGAATTTTGTCTTGTATACCATTGCCTCCTTCATATTAATTTTCATTTGATCAAATGTTCTCCTGAACATAATGTTCTCAGAACTTACAGTATCTACCAGGACCCGATGTACCATTTTCGGTCCAATACCTGCCGTTATTACCATGGGGTTGAAAGTTGGTGCTTCGACTCCTTCAGCATCTCTATTTATGAATACTACATCATCCATAATCATCCTTTTGTTGCTTATGCGGAGCTCCGTCTTTTGCAGCAAAACAACTCTGCTGTGGTTCGTGCTTCAGCGAGTTCGCATGTCGTTTCATTTCTCTCCAACTTTTATCCACTAGACGAGGTTCTCCAATTATGGTACTTATGACTAACCTTCCATCCATGTACCTGGGTCCTTCTCCACTAGGTCCATGCTGCTTCCTTTGGGCATTCAACCTCGGGGTCTAACATTTTTTTCGGCCATCTTGCTGTTCTCTAACATATTGCTGAAGCTTTTTCTTTCTTTTTAATTCTTCGGTAAAGTCCCTCAAATGCTGGCACTCGTTCATGTTGTGTCCGTGGGTTTCATGAAAATGATAGTAATTTTCTTAATGCCTTGCCTCCTCAGTCGTCTCTCTCATAGGCGGTCTTTTATATCATTCCATCTCTTATGTAGCAAGTTATATATTCTCCAATGCATCATTCAGGATTGTATATTCATTGGGCCTCATATACCTCGGACGCTTCTTGTTTTCATTCCATCTACCACCAAAGCCCTGTTTCTTTTCTTTTGATTATTTGAAATTCCAATATTAACTTCCACATTACCGCTTCTTTCCTCGGCCTATTTAATTCCAACATTGCTTTGTATTACTTCCTTCAACTGTCCACCATTAGTATTTACTGCTACCCGACATGCTTCCTTCAAATGCAAAAGCTGATTTGTCTTCTGGTGGAATTCCTCTATCATCATCGGTTGTTTCATCTTCAACCATTTACCAAAGTCTGTGTCCGAATGTATGCGTCGGACCAAAGCCATAAAACCCAAATCTTACTTCAGATTGCTAACCTCCATTACTACAATATTACATCGATTCAAGAACCCCTTCAATGACTCTTTAGGTCCTTAAGATAGGCTCGACAAGGACATCACATCCTTAGGCTGAGCAGTATGGAGTTTGAACCGCTCCATAAACTTCTTAGCCAACTCATCTAATGTTGGTATGGATCTCGACCCGAGTCGGGTGAACAACATTAATACGACACCTTTTAAGAAAATACAAAAACACCTACATCGCACTATGTCCGTCGCTCTAGCACCATCCATGTGCCATTCATACTTGAATAAGTGATGCTTAGGATCAGTAGTCCTGTTATACGATGGCATTGTCAGCATAAATGGAGTTCTCCTCGGTGCAAAACCCCAATCCTTGTTCTTTCTACCTTTGCTTTCTTCTACCAATCATTTAACCATATCTACTATATACTCCTCGCTAGCATGGTACTTTGAAAGTCGACTATCAAGGGTTACACTAAGTGTTTGGCTCTGTAAACAATCTCGGTTTTCCTGCTAATGTTTAGGTTCTCCAGTCTTTAGGAGAACCACTCCTTCGGTCTTCCATCGACGTCGGGTTAGTTTCACTGTAGTCGTTTGAACTTCGGCACCACGAACATCAAGACCAAGCTCATAATCATCATCGTAATGCTACAGATCCTCCTCCAAATCAAACAAGTCCATAACCTTAGCTCCTCGTCCCCTCAAAGTGCCCAAATTCTTCTCGGTACCTAACTGATTCTAGTCGGTATCGAGTTGAATTCCTTTAGCAAGGACCCTCTAACTTCTTTATCAACTCCTTCTACAGCTCCAATAGCCATTTCCTTCTGTTTTTGTTTGCCATTTTATCTATTCTGATAGGAAACAGACAAGTTTTCTTCTTCAAATCCAGGAAATTTCCCTTCTAAACCTCCTGGGTCTCTTGGCTGCTGGGTTAGAAGAGCTATGTTAGCATCCATCTTTTCCATCAAATCCTTTTGACTGTTGGGCAACTTCTGAATCATCTCCTGCATCATTTTGTCAAATTTCACTCTGATAACCAGCTCCTATGGAGCTATGCAGATAAAGCCCCGTTAAAGCCCCGCAAAATCCCTGCTATAGCGCATAGCGCTCTTCGGCCGCTACGTTGTTTCAATATAGCACTTTTAAACAGTAGATCTGCTTTTAGCCTTGCTATATTCTGCTACATCCACTAAATCAAGGCTTTTTAACACCCGCATTAACAACATTAATATATAAAGGTTGATTTGACTAGTTATCTTTTAAAACAAATCAACAAAGTTAAGGTAAAGACCTAATTTTAAAGCATAAGTGCTCAATATAAGTTAGAAATCTATTATATCAGCAAATCTAGACCGCATAAGTCAAAATATTCTTTAGTTTTGTTCTATGAGACTGAATAATATTTATCTTTTCTACACATTTGATATGAGAATGAGAATAAATAAACTTTAAATATTTAGTTTTTTATATAATGAAGCTTTATGTACCTCCCCTATTTTCACTATTTCCCCACTTTATTCCCACTATAAATTTTTGCACCTCTAACACTATGGAACCACGAAGTGCTTTAACTGCACAGTTGTGGAGCAGATGGTCTGAGCATTCCCTGCCGATTGCTGACCTCCATTTGATGAGTAGTTCACTCATCTCCACCAGCTACTTCTTCTGACGATCTTCCTAATTTCGTAGAGGCCATTGATTTCTTTATGCTAATTCTTTAAATTTCTTAAAGCAAACCTTTTGGATCTAACCTAGAACCTCTCCAGTCTAAAATAGAAAGCTAGATCTAAGCATGAACATCTCCTTTTTCAGTGAAAGCACCAAAATGATAATGTCAAAAGTGGAACAACACCCAAAGACCTGTAGAAATATCGAGTTCTAGTAGAGAGTATGTGAAAAATAGTAAAAACAACAAGGTTTGTAAAGTTGTTCGGCAATCTCTGGCCTACATCCATTGTATATTTTATGAATTGTAGATTTGATTGTCACTAGCTTAAGGGTTTTACCGATCTAAAGGCCTAGAATAGCAAATAGTAACTTCCTTAGTGATTGCAATGGAGGAGAGATAGAAAATAAAGAAAATAATGAGCAAAATTTCTTCTCCAGTTGTTATAGGGTCTGTATTTATACAGAAATCATCTAGTAGAACCAGAGGCCTATGAGATACCAATTCTAGATCCAAATCTGAGAATATAGGTTAGAAGATAGGGTCTCCCGAATCATAACTTCTACTTGGTACTAGTGGTCGGTACCGACTTGAACTTTGGAACGGGAACTTCCTCTTCTTCCCTTCTTTAGTCTTCTATCCCTAATCTATTGCATTCCAAGCGCTTTCCCATAAGGATCGCGTTATTTCTGAGAGGTTTTAATATCACTTGTATTTGTCCGCTTTCCTTTGGAAAAACCTTAGAGTTGTTCGTCCATTCTTGAGAAAAGCACTCCATGACGATCAAACTGACTAATATTCCATGTACCATAGCTTTGGGGGCCCATAGGTGGTCAAAAAAGTGGTCAATATTGAGTAGAAGTGCTTGCCACCAAGTGGTTCCATTTGCTCCGATTGCCCTCCAAACTCTTGAGTTCACTCCTGTTGCCCTTCCAAGCATATTACCAAGTCCGCGAATCATTTCATCTTCATCTTGATGTTTCAGATTCCAATGAAAACTTACTTGTTCAAATAACTGGATAACAACAACGATGTACATAAAGGTACTATAGCCATATGCTAGTTTAGAGTCCTGGAGTTAATATAATTTTTGAAGTATCTAGTGTTTTGTGATTTCAAGATATAAAGTGAATGTCTTGACTTGCACATACTAAGGTATAAAGGCAAATTATCTGTTCTATGAAGGATAGGTTTGGCGATTTGGAAGAAAATCTGCTAAGAGGTAAGATTATTTCTTTTCGGTCATCACTTGAACTGAAAGTACTATCTTATTAAGTCAATTTTCCAAAATAATATAATTTTGTGCATAATCTTTTTTTAGCACCTTATGCATTTGAAAAATTATCGAAGAGCACAACTTATTCTATGAGTTTTTTTATGGTAATTACTACATTGAATTTTAGTATAATATTGGGATACGCCTTAGATTTTATTTTATTTAGGACTTGTTAGGTTCATCATTAGTTGCGTTCAATTTTCATTTATTTGCTTGGTTAAAGTAATATTATGTTCACCTAAATAAGACATCATCCATTTGTGGTACCTGTAATTAAACGGTGATGGATTATGAGGTATGCCTAAGAATCCTAACTATTAGTCCACTTAGAGGGAAGACATCATCCATTATCATGTTGTCGTGCTTATGGACTTAAAGAAGGATTTTAGAAGGTATGTCAAAGAATACGAAGAGGGTTTCTATAATCCTAGGATGAAGAAGAAAATGACGGATTATATTGTAAGGTATTTGATGATGGAGATATGCCAATAGTGTGGTCTATTAAATTAAAGCTATACTTGGACATTATATGATTAGGGACACACCAGTGATACACAAAGGAAAGGAAACTGCATAAGATAGATATGCACAGAGAATTCGCAATAGGTGGTATGGTGTAAGTGAAGGACACTTTATTTTGATATGTTATGTGGGAAAGCGAGCACCATTAGTTGTTGGGCCTTTCTCGATTGTATGGAGAGTTGGAAAGTCGGCACATTTGGGTGGGCTTATTGAAAATTTGGCGGGTATTCACAAGAATTCTATTTTTCCCATTTGCGAAAGTACGTTGATGATTTAGCAATCACAGTAGAGTTTAATTAGCTTAATGTGGTGAATGTAGAGGCAGAGTCTAGAGTACTTTGTAGGCGTAGTCACATCTTAGAGCTTGATGCGATACAACATAAAAAATAAAGAGATGAAGTTGGTTTAAGCACAGTGAGGAAAAGGTTTGGATGGGAGTAGGATCGAACTAGAGGAGAGAATTTGAGTATCCCACAAAGTTCTCTCTTCTAATAATTTCCTTTGGTTAGTCTGGAGATTAGTTCATTCGTTAGGCCATTGTTTTTTTGCATGGTTGTTTCTTATAGTTAGTTAACATAGGTATAGATGTTAGGAGTGGTTGTATGTACGTCCTTATGATACGTTTTGGTTGATATAGTTGTTTTGTTTGAGTTCCACGAGTTTAATTTATGATGTCTTAGCTTGTGTGTGTGTGTGTATTCCAACCTAGGATATATATACCTATATTTAGATGTTCTAATTTATGCTAGATGATTCTATATATATGCTATTTATTGTTTCTTTATATACGCGTTTACTGATTGTGTTTGTGGATGTAACATCTTAATTTTTCATGCCATTCGCATCCACACATGCCGAACTTGAATTGCTCAAAATATCAGATTGTTAATTTAAATTTGACAAAACTCAGCATATAAAGTAAATAAATAAATCACAGAATCACAGACACAGAGTAATAACAATAATAAGCAGCGGAAACAAATGAATAGTAGTTTATGAAGCTACTATATATATAACAGAGTTAAATAAGATACAACAGAAGTCTCGAATACATAGATGTCTCAATACAATAGTCAAATACAAAATCAAAATACATCATTGGAATCAACTGAACAACTACAAGCTGAATAAATATAGTTGGATCTCCAAGCAAAGCTCCAACTCCAAAGGTGAGTCTTGAACACTGAGCCACTCAGTCTGACCCGAGCGTAAATCAAAACACAAAACACTCGAGTCAGGATTAATATTCTTATATCAATAAATCCAACCCAAGTGAAATATCAACTGAAATACAGTAACTTAAAGGATGTTTGGGATAACCATCCTCTAAGGATCCGTTAAACTATCTACTATGTAGTAATATACGCTATTATAATAATGTCTATAGTAAAGTAAACTATTTAAAAATAGCGTTAAGGCTTTACATTTTCCACCTTAACACATTTTATAGTGCCAATAGTCTATACAGTACCGTAATACCCCGTAAACTGGAGCTACTAGAGGATACTCCATAGGTACGACACAAATCAAACTCGTAAAAGGCGCGCTAGGGTAGGTGACACGGCACAACTAGGCAATGCCAGGGTAGATATACCAATTACACTTCCGGACTGGTGGTAACGCAGAGCCGCAGCAATCGCCCACCTCGAGCCACACTCGAATCAAGGGTGCGCACCAAATCAATCACAGAGTAATAAAATGGCATACGATGGAGTGTGTCCGATAAGAGGAGCTACCTCATTAGCCCGTCAATTGCTCCTGTTTTAGCCACCTTATGCCAATTCACGGTAGTCGGGTCCACGTATATACCTCATATAGGATCGTCGCCACCATCCTACTTTATTCTGGAATCTCCATCGCGTACACAATTGTTAAAGTGGTTTTCGGTATTGGCAGAGAGTATGACAATATCCGATCCTGGTCTCTTTAACAACCAATCGTTATTATAACACCGCGGTCATTTCAAAAAAAGTTTATACTTCAAAACCTAAACATCATTTCCATTTCAAAACCATATCAAAATGATATCATTTTCACTTCAAAACCATATTAATATAATATCATTTTTCACTTCAAATATATCCATTTCCAAAATCATAATACTTCCAAAGTTATAACACTTCCTAAACCAAAACACTTTGAAATCATTATATTTTGGAAAACCTTAACTTTGAAATCATAACTTCTACCCTTAAACAGTTTAGATATTAATAATAGTATATAATAAATAGTTTATAAAATAAAATAGTTTATATAAAAATAATTATAAGTCAAAATGGTTTATATTGAAATAATTAGTATATTAAAATAGTTTATATTAAAGATGATTTATATTAAATAGTTTATATTAAAATAATTTATAAAGTAAAATATACAATAGTTAAACATAATTTTAAAAATACTTTATATAATAAAATAACCTTCTCAAACTTCACAAATCGATTCCAAATCACTTGAATTCCAAAATTCAAATTTTAATCAAATCTCAAATCATCAATTTCAATTTGATTCAGTTTCTCAATAAACCATTTCAAATTATCGATTTCAAATACATATTTAAACCATAAATAAGCCATTTCAATTTCAATATATTTCAAAGCTTTAAATATTCAACATTTCAAAAACTAAATTTGATAATTTCATATATATATATATATATATATATATCAAATTCACTTTACTATTATTTTTAGTTTGAAATATTTACTTAATCATTTCAATAACATCTAAATACAACTTCAATTTACAAATTTAAATAAACAAAATATCCCATTTAAATTTATATAAATTTGAAATATTCATTTAAGTCATTTCAATCATATCCAAGTTATAAAATCATATCTTTAAAATTTCAATTTTAATAAATTTCAAATCAAACTTATTTAAGTATAATTCTTAAATAAACATAATTTCAAACAATTTCCAACCTGAATTTATTAAAATCATTATAAACTCTATATTTAAAAATATTAATTTTCAATAAATACTTAAACAATATTAACCATTAATCTATTTATATATTTTAA
Organism: Allium fistulosum; assembly: GCA_030737815.1. Lineage (NCBI taxonomy): Eukaryota > Viridiplantae > Streptophyta > Magnoliopsida > Asparagales > Amaryllidaceae > Allium > Allium fistulosum. The sequence continues at coordinate 979,289,931 of CM060902.1, forward strand.
AAATAGAAAAATTATAAATAAACTATTAAAATTTATAATTTCAAAATTAACTTATAACTATACCATTTTCAAAACATATGATTTTAGAAAATCTAAATTTTAAACTTAAAAAATACATTTATATATAATATCCTAAAAGACAATATTTAATAAACCATATACTCCTTTCCAAAACCATAGAAATCATTTTCAAAATATTTATATATAGACCAATGGTGTCTGTATATAATTCTCTATCCTATGGTCAAGTGATACAGATATTTATCATTTCAATCCGCAATTTAAATATATATGGGTATATATCATTTCAACCCGCAATCCCAAATTCAATTCTTATGAAAATCGCTTGGGTTTATCATTTCAACCCATAATGATTTTCTCCTATTCTACAGATCGTTCGGGTATGTATCATTTCAACCCATAGGGAATTCTATACTAACAGGGAACTTGCAGAGTGATAACAGATATGATAAAAATATAACAGGCATATATCATCAGTATAAATAACAGATAATGGTGTCAGATGTCACAAGTGAACATATACAAATAACAGTATACATAGCAATGTAAATAACTAACAGCAGCATATTTCAATTGTCGTTTCAATTGAAATCAAATCTAATAATATAAGAACATTAATCGTGAGTGATTGCTCACCTTTCGAGGCTAGAGAGAATAGACAATGAGATTGAGTTACGAAATGCAAGCACGACTCCCGAAGTAAAGCTAGATGGACACGATTCGACGAACAAGCTGATAAATAGAAATTGATGAAATCGAATCAAAATTGGATCGATGATGATAACTGATATCAGTGAACCCATATATATAACTGTATATAACTATATATATATGTTAATATTCTAAACACAAACACATTTTTAAATTAAATATATATATATATACATTTCAAAATCTTTGTTTTTTTAAAATTAAACACATATATTAAACTCAACATGTATATGTATACATACCATATTTAAAACCAATACTTATACATTATATTCATTTCAACCTACATATCATATTTATCTTAAAGTACCATACTTATACTGATAGAACATACACTCGTATTAAAATAAGATAAAATAAAATCTTTATATACTAAAATTTAAAATCAATGTTTCCATTCGAAAATTCCTTTGAAATACACATTGGACATAAAGTATATGTAGTCTACAACCTACAGACTGTAAGCTGTAAAACTATATAGTAAACATAAATTGCTTTTAAATATAATATCTACAGTAACCATAGACAATACCAACCTTACCTATAATATAAATATGCTATAAACTATGAATATATATGCAGGCTGCCTTCAACATGGTATGTAGACCAGGTAAATATATATAACTTGTATAGATTTATATATATAAACAATAATCAGACCTTATATAAGACTAATATATAATTTACATTCTTTTAAACATATATAAGTCGTTATATATAACTCATATTATATAACATCAAATATATTTTGAAATACTGTATAATATATATATATATATATATATATATATATATATGCGACTGCAAACGTACTTATATCTAAACTAAAATTTTATAAAATCTAACATGTACTGACATAGACATATTACTAATACAAATTATATATATCAACAGATTTGAATCAATTACACAAATATAAACTTTTTATATATACAGTATATATATAAAAAACAACTTATATATATGGACTCTCCTATATTATCAATGCTATATAAATATAGACTGGAAATAAGAAAACAATAAAACAAGCGAACCAATATAGCAAACTAACAGATATATATATATATATATATATATATATATATATGTGCTAAGCTGGAAGATATAAGATGGAAGCAAAGAGGGATGGAAGTGGCGAAAGCCAGGCTGGTGATGGTCTGAGGCGTCTTCGGCTTGGGGAATGTGGTGGGTGGAAGAAAAGAGATGGAGGAGAGGTGAGCACGAGGTCTCGGCTATGGTGGGCTGCGTCGTGATCTGGGTTGTGGCACGCGAGAGGGGAAGGAGTGAGTGTGATGCAGCGTGCCTAGGAAGAGGATCAGGTGATCAAAACAAAAAAATAATAATTTTTATGTGAAGACATAAGATAGGATAAAGAAGGTTACAGGAGGAGAAGAAGATGACTAGCTTGTTCAAAATAAATTTTATAATAAATTCTCAAAGTAACAGGGCACCGAGATATTAAAAAGTTGAGAGCCAGCTAAAGTGGACAACGAAGAGACAAGACATAGCAGCTGAATTCAAGAAATAATAAATGCAAATGACCGTTTGCTTCACGATGAACAAATGAAGGGACAGGAAGTCAAAAGACTCAAAATGGATACTGCTACGATTAACTATTACGCGGTTTCCGCAACGCATCAGTTACCGAAACACAGAAGTGAATATACCGCAGAGATCAGCACAACATGACGATCAAAACGGTATACAGATGTCAGTGGTAGGATCATCCGATTAAAAGTTGATAATCGATACCGAAAATGCTACAAATTTGTCGAAAATAAGATAGACGGAGCAATAGCAGTTCAAATTTGAAGAAACGAAATATGACGTCTCACTCAGAAGATGATTTACAAATTTTCTATATAAAAATTTTCAGGTTTGGAAATTATTTCATTATCATCAAATATTAACTGATTTAAACTGAAATAAAATTACATTAGAAAATAAATTTCCATATTATCAGATGAAAATTTACCATTTGCTATGTTTAAGTAGACGTATTTCAAATATTAAATTTTCAATTCAAAATTTTATTATTTAAAATTTCACAAAAATTAAATAAATTAAATTAATAAACCACTAAAATTTACGGGTTGTTACAGTGGACGTGGTTATTTACTTGCTCTTTGATATGGATGCTGCATATGGATGTATGGATGTGCATACATACATACATACATATATATAATTGCGTATATTAGGATGTTTGCATTCATTTTTAGTTGTCACTGCATGTGCATTTATATAGAAGGTTGATTAATTTGCATTTGCACTCATCTCACATCATATCATTCTATTTGTATCTCTCACATGTATTGTATATTTTTTATTGTGCTTTTCACTTGTGTTATATGATGGATGTTAGATGGATGTAGTTATGTTTGTTTTATATATTGGTATGCTATAAAGAAAGTTGCATTATCCACCTTGTGGAATTTTGGGGATAAAATTCTTTTAAGTGGGGAAGAATACAACAACTTGTAATTTTACATGATTAAATAATTAAATTAAAAGGGTAAAATTATAATTTTAAGTAAAAGGCCAAAATAGTAAGTTTTTATAAAAGTTGGAGTCAGGCTTCGAGACCTACTCCAATATGTCCGGAATGGCTTTTATAGTCAAAAAACATTTATAACTTGCTGAATTTTGTCAAACAGACTAAAATCAGAAGAAGTCAAATCCAATGACGTTTTCGTAATATATTGAGTATGAGATTTCAACCTAAATATTAGTATTTCCCCTACTCTATTTCTTTTGCTTTAATAATCTCGCCTCCACCTGTAAAACCTTAAATCCCAAAATCAATTACAAACTATTCGAATCAAATCCTAATTAAATAAATTAATATATGAAATCAGGCACCACTAAGAGTACCATGAATATAAATCAATGCTATAAAAAAAGTGGACTTTTGAAGGTTAGGAATTTCTAGACAGTTGAAGAAGAAGGAGAAATCACATCGAATCGGAGAGGATGCACGACTAATCGATGAGTGAGGCTCATCCTATATGTGTATATATTGATAAGACATAGTAATTCATCCTTTATGATCTTAAATCAAATTATAAATGATGTAATTGATAATAAAAATGCATACACACCCGATTAGGATGTTGTATATCATGACTAGATGATTAAAAAGTGAATTTTTATTTATAACTAGTCATCTCAAAAGAGTGCAAAATATAAAAGTGTTTCAAATTAGGCATATTTATATCAATATTATGGTTCTCAATGGCAGGAATCCACTAGTGGTGTTCAGTCGTCAATTGGGTGTACGAATTGGTCAAGAAAGACGCTAGAAAATCAAGAAAAGTGGCTGTCCATTTTGATCCAATGATGAAACGAATATGATAGGGCGTTCCAAAGCCATGGGCAAGTAAAGGAGGTTGAGTAGGTCCCCATGCTAGTCTTCGATCAACAAAGATTGTGACGGTCCAGAATTTCAAACACTTCGTATTTATATATATGAATTATTTAAATATTTGAATCTTGAATTAAATGTGATTAAATTTATTTAATAACATTGTTAACCCCTTTTTATTAATAACTAATGATGGTAAACTAGTTTTTTTGAAAATGTTTACAAAATAAATACTTTGAAGAAATATAGAAAATGTGACCGAAAATCGTTTTATCGATAAACGACTGTTTTCTCAATAAAAGTTGTTCGAACTTTCTGAGATTGCTTAGAATATTAATGTGCAAATAATTATCGACTAAAACTATTTTCTATGATATGGCTAGTTAAATATGAATAGTAAAATGATCAGCAAATGGATTAAGGGAAGATATTTTGATGAATAGTGTTTTGGATATTTGTTTTTGGTCAATGGTGAAGTGTAAAGCAAACACACGTAGGTAAGGGGGGGAGGGGTTCTTTGGATTGTCAAAAGGGGGGGGGGGGTCAAGAGAGGTCATTTTACCTTCGTTAAGTCCATACAATATATTCCCAAGTGCTCATAAATTATTTGCCTAAGTTTTGAAAAAAATCCTAAGTATTCAAGCCTCTTTTCTCTTCTTCAATCTTTTTTTCCCCTATGAAAATCAACTCAAAACTCTTCCAAATTTTAGCTAATGCCTCAGAACATCCTAGCATCATGTAAAAGCAAGTTAAAGATGGAGGCAAAGGAGAAAAACCCTCATCATACCAAGGCGGTGAGTAATATTTAGGGCTAGGAGGGTGGAAAAAAGCTTGTGAAGGCTAAAGGTGGAAGCTTTGGATGTTTGGTGATGATAAACAGTGGTTCCAGTGTACTAGGTGCTTGTGCTTGGTTTTAGCTTGCATATAACCGAGTTATCTCACTATCTTGTATGTATATATTTTGTATGATTGTTGCATGTAAAAGTATAAAGTTAAGTAAGTTCATTAACTAATTAAAGTTATAATTTTGGACCGCCTTGCTTTTGAAAGAAAATGACAACTCTATAATGTATAACATCGCTTCTATTACCTTCCAAAACATGTTTGATGGCCTAGACTATACATTAACATGTTTGATAATGTTGTATGTGATATAGAAGTGTGTATGTGAATGTTTGGAGCGAAAGAGTCGCTGTGGAAGCACTTTGAAATCCTCTTGCTTTAACTTGCTTGTTTTAGTGATACGTTAATATATTGTGACACAATATATTTCAATGTTTCTTTACACATATTTTGGTGTATGTAACAGTAAAGAGATGGATTGGAAAGTTACAGAACTTCTAAAACAAAGTTGCAAAAGTTATAGTGTGAATGGTCGCTATATGAGCACTTTGAAATCGCCTTGTGTTCGGCGATTTTTAATATGATTTTGAAGACATCCTTAAGTGTTTCTTTGCTATTTTAACAAGTAAAATATGTGCTCTTATTACTATAAAAATACCAAATTTTAAATCATTTCATAACCAGTTGAATGAAGTTGAAAAAGTTAAAAGTGAATTAGTCGCTATAAATGTGCTTTGAAAAATACCTTGTTTTCAAGAATTTTTAATAAAATTTTGGAAGATATCCTTAGGGTTTCATTTCATGTTTTTCAGGTAGCCTAAGTATAATGCTTATTGTAAAAAATTGGATCAAAAAGCATTTGTTTAAGTGGTTAAAACTGACCGTAAAGATCATGCATTTTCAGGTTGTTTTCTGTCTGGAACTTTAAATAACACTTGTAAATGCCGTCTTTGATCTACTACAACGTTTTTAGGCTTTTTGTATTGCTTTGTTTTAATGTGACATTTTAACTAGTTTTTCATAATTTAAATGGTTTATAATTTATTATCTTTGTGGAATCTTTTTGGAAAAGTCTAATAACATGGATTAGAGTATTAAAAAAAGATTAGAAGTTTAAATATATTTTTAATGATTACTTATAAAATTTCAAAGTAAAAGGCTTTCTTTGTAACATTTATAATAAAAATGGTTTTTCTAAGTTCTAAATTAGTTATTTTTAAGTAATATTTTATATGGATATTTAAAATGTATCTATAAGTATTTATACATATAAGTTTGGAAAAAGTAAATTTAGCATTTCATAAAAGAATAATGGAAGTTTTGGATTACAACACTTATGTTATAATAAATGGTTTTGTGAAATAAATAAAAAGTATATTACTTTGTTTAATAAGTGTTGATTTACTTAGATTATTGAAAAGAATAATTTAAAGATAATGATAAGTATGAGTTGGTTTTCGGTTTGTGGTGAGAATATGTTAATAACATTTGTCTTTAATCCTTTTGATTATACTTATGAATATAATTATATCTTTGAAAATAATGTTTTAAAGATAATTATAATCGAAAAGGTTTTGGGTTTGTAGTGATAATGTTTAAGTAACGATTGACTTTAACTCTTGTGGATATACTTGGATATTTATAAATGGATATTTTAAAGATAATAGAAGTATGAAATCTTTTGGAAAAAGATAGAAAAAGTAAAGATTTAACTTAAAAGAGAAGGGATTTATAATAACAATGTTTGTGTAATATTTGTTTTTAATCTCTTTGGTATATATAAAAGTAAGAAATCTTGTTAATGACTTGTGAATATTCTTATGCCATTTAAGACAAGTATATGAATACAATTTTGAAGTATTCAAAGAGTACAAATGTATAGTAAAATAGTAGGATATGGGTATGTATCTTTTATATAGGTATTTTAAATATAAATATATATATATATATATATCTATAATATATTATTATTAGTGAGTTGAATTTCAAGCTCACACAGGCCTCCTTGAAATTTGGTAACTGAACAGTCGCATTTTTAATTTCTTTATATTCCAAACTTTAAAATGTGATAACTTTTTCTACATTGATTGGATTTAAGAATCGTTTTCACTATTAAATCTCAAATTTAATTTGCTTTCCAATGATATCCATTGTTGATAGCTAAAAATAAATTTTTTAAAATCATAATTTTATATAGCAGCTTTAAGTGCACAATTATTTTGTGTCACCGCTGTGTACCGTGTTTCTGTAACAGCATTATTATGATGATTGTAGTTATAATTTAACCCCATCAAAAAATGGTGTAATAATTTATAGGCATTTTTTGAATTAATTTAACTACGTTAGCATTTTTTTATTGCATTTACTATTGATGATTTTGACTATATTTGATAATTTTATTCAATTTTAAAACAGTTATAAATTAATGAAATTAAGAAAATGCAATTATAATTTACCAGCAAGTTTTGGGTAAATTTAACTATATTTGAAGATTTTTAACCACATTATGTGATGAAGTAATAAATTTGGCTACATTTCAGGAATTTATTCAATCTTAATACAATTAAAATTTAACTACATTAATAAAATGCAGTTATAATTTAATGACAATTTTGAATTATGCATGGTAGAAATTGAATATTTCAGCTATATTTATGTGATGCAGTAATAATTTTGGTTGTACACGATGATTTATTCGAGCTTACTGTAGTTAAAATTTAAATGCATTAAGCAAAAGCGGTTATTATTTTGCAGTATTTTTGGAATTAAGCAATTATTGTTTTTGAATATTTTAACTGCATTTATGTGATGCAATACTAATTTAGCTGTAGTAATAATTTTGTTTGATGTTAACGATAGTTATTTAACCGCATTATGAAAATATAATTGAAAAATGAATTTTGATTTTTGATAGCTTGAGATGATTAAATAATGACTTCACATAATTAATGCTTGATTCAACCGTGCAGCTCAGCGTTTAATACATTGCTTTTAGGTTTGATGACATAATTTGGCTAAGTTTACTCAATTTCGTTTACAGTTACGATGATCAATAATATAATAAGCATATAAGTTGTTGTATTCGGGCTTAAGGTAGATGCACAGTTTATGTGCTGGGTCAAAACATGTGTTGTAGTGAGAATAATGTTGATAACCACCTAAAAGAGTTTATTTTTTATTTTTTGCAGTAAATTCTAAAATCACTTGCACCACCACCGTGTCGGAAAACTTCTAGAAAACAATTGATGAATGTATCTTTGTATAGATGATTATGTAGTCATAGTTTGATTATTAGATATAGTTAATAGGTCAGACGAGCAGTAAGAAAATTTAGTAATAATACTGCATCAATGACACTTTGGCTTTTTTGGCTGCAGGTACAAATACCTTCAATGGTTAAAATAATTGACTGATGTAATGCATCTATTAAGGCCAAGAAAACATCACCTATTTGCGCTCAAGCCAATATCATACACGCGTTGCTAGCAGTTATTTCCGAGGCTAAAAAATGAATGGACTTCTCACAATTGTTCTCTTCTATATGTTTTGGATATTTTCAAATATTGGTTACTGTGACCAGCTGTATGCCGTGTTTTGTACCCTGCATCGACATAGATCAGATTAGGTGAACAATAGTAATTTATATTGGAACCCATGTTATTTTCTTATTGCATCATCATTTCTATTTCAATTGAATCTTCTATTTTACTACTTTTCCCCTGTACTACATCTGTTGCTTTTTTCTTTTTTCTTTTGCTCCATTTTTTCAACTGTTGACAAATACTTTTCCTGACTGTTTACAAATTTCATCCTATTACTATATTTCTTCCCATTGTAAAAATTTTTTGTTACTCTTATTTAATTGAATCGAACTGCACTGTGTCTTTGTGTCTGCAGTTCACAGTGAATACTTCAACTATATCTATGCACATTGAAGCAGCTGTGTAATTGCAAAAGCAACAACATTGGCGTTATATGCCACAGTGAATATATCTATGCATTAGCGGATAAATTTTTAACACATTATCCTATAAATAGTCTGTGAACTTTAACATATTCACTGTAATTGTTTTGTTCGATTTTAATTGTGATTATCATAACCAAATATATCTATGTATTCTTTATCCTACCAAATTGTTATTCATGATGTAACACTATCGTTCAACAATGTTTTTTCATTACCACCGTATTAAATTTCTTATACATTTGGATATGACCTATGCAACAACAATATTTTTTCAACATCCGTGTGCGAAGCACGGGTTCGCACTAATATATATATATATATATATATATATATATATATATATATATATATATAAGTAGAAAAAGGAAGTGAAAAGAAGCATCGTGTATTCACACGGTTTGAGATCCCCCAAGAAGGACGCATTTATCTGAATCACCTCTTGCTTTTAGAATATACGTATTTGAGATCCCTCGAGGAGGACCCCTTTATATCGTTCGCTTACTGGTTACTTCTGAATAAGGTATTATTCGATAAAAGAAGTTCAAATTAATAAAAGAACTAATTAAATAAAATGGGGATTAGAAGACTCTTATGTGACTCGATTGTGCTTTGTGTGTTTACTCGTCTACAGAAAGTATTTAGTCATGTACTTTTTTTTGAAAATGCACTTTATTATTCACAAACAATTCACATACTTATATAATATGGCTCATTAAAACCTTACAACCCCCTAACCTAAATAGGTGACTTGCAAGGAAAAAAAATATATATTATTTTCATAAATTGACATACAACCAAATTTCAGTTACATCACAAAGGGGAGATAGCTCAAATAGGTGGTGGAGATGAACAGAATGAATCTCTCAAAACTATGCTCCCCCAAGATAAGACCAACAACGAAAAACAAAAAACAAGATAAATCCAAATACAAATTACCGATGACCAGCCAAACCGGTTAAATGCCACTTTGATAAGCATTGGAGACCGAAAGGCAGCCACGGAGCCACCTGTATGAACTAACCTCCACTTTCCCACAAAGAAACCTAAACAATAAATGAACAGAAATGGCGATTACCAGCAACGACAATTTCCAAATACGACCAACTGGGCGAGAAAGCAGATGAAGCCCAATGCCAAGTACATAGAGGAGCATGGCTGGAGCTTTATTGCGGATTCAGAGTTGAGAATAGACCGAACGTAGAAAGATATATTCTTTCCCCTCCGTCTCATTTTGTTTAATTTTAGTTTGTTTCATAAGAACTTTACTCTCCTGAATGATAAGTTGAGCTCTGAGATAGCTAGGCATGTTAATTCCTTTGAAAATTCTTGCATTTTTGTTCGCACCAAATATTTCGGACTGCAGAGGTTATAGTAGTGCTTACTAAATTCATCATCGTTTGAGAGGTCTGAATTAACCAGTGACTCTAAAACATGATTTAAAGTGCAATTGTTTGATTGTTGAATGTCTAATTTGCTGCATATATGATGCCAAATTTGTTTAGAATAGTTGCAGTTGAAGAATATATGCTCTGAGCTTTCTATGTGATTGTTGCATAAAGTACACTTTAGGTCAATATCTTTATTCATATGTAGATTCTGTCTTTGGTGTTAAGCCTATTAGTCTTAGCCAGTAGAGTGCATAAAGACATTTTTAGCGCACAATATTATTCCAAATAAGCTTAGACCAATTGAATTCTGTTGATTTGCATCTGATTTGATTCCATGCAGATCTGAAGTCGAAATTTCCATTAGGATTAGGCAGGCAGGTCCAATAGTCATTCATATAATTGTCATGAATTTTTATAGATTGAATAGTGTGAGCAAGGGAGGGAGGCAAACAAACAAGTTCTCCCTCCATTTGTTGCCAGTTATAAATTGGGAGACTTGTTTGTTGGGGCCTCCAGCCATTGTGATACATTGCCAACCTAATGTATCCACTAGAGAAGTCCCACTAACCCAAGGGTCATACCATAGGCTAGTATTTTCACCATTTACAATGTTCCTATTGATCAGTCCTTTGCACCATTGTCTTGCTTTGAGCATCATTTTCCAAATGTTGGAAGTGTTGTTATCTTGCTGTATGATCCAGAAATTTTTGTTGGCACAGTACTTGCTGTACATCCAATCAGCCCAAAGACTGTCTCTTTGTATAAATTTCCACACTACTTTAATGGCTGTAGCCTTAGCAATATCATCCAGTCTTCTGATGCGTAAGCGCCCATCAGATTTGGTTTGCAAGCATCATCCCATGACATTCTATGTGCTTTTGATTTCCAAATAAAATTGGCACAAATAGAATTTAATCTATTAATAGTAGCAACTGGGAACTGACAATACTGCATCCAGAAATTAATCATTAGGTATATAACACCCTTAACCAGTTTAATTTGACCACTGATGTTTAATTGTCTGTTAGACCAATGGTTAAATTTCTTATTAATTTTGTCGATTAGAGGGCCAAAATCTCTTGCTTTAAGTTTGCTTTGTGATAATGGAATTCCTAGGTAAAAAATGGGGAGACATCCAATATTCACCGTGATAATTTCTGAAATGTAAGATTTATCCTTATCTCCTTTGCTGAAAATTAAGTTTGATTTTTGATCATTCACAGCAAGACCTGTGTTAACCTCAAGTAATTGCAAAACCTTCTTGATACTTTGTGCATTTTTAATAGAGGCTTTTGATATAATAAGAATGTCATCTGCATAAAGAAGGTGATTTATCACTGGGTCCAGTTTATGAACAGGAATTAAATTGCCTTGAATGTGTTCAATTCGAGAGTAATAGAAAGATATTCCAAGGCAATGGAAAATAGGTTACGGGATAGGGGATCCCCTTGCCTCAATCACTGTTGCTACCAAAATAACCATAGGTGAACCATTAATTAACACAGAAAATGATGAACTCGAAATGCATTCATGAACTAAATTAGCAAATCTCAAAGTGAATCCCATATTAATCAGCATGTGATGAACAAAAACCCGGTTAATTTTTTCATATGCCTTATGTAAATAAATTTTCAGACATAGATTGTTAGAGTTCTTATTATTGAATGATCTAACCATCTCATATGCTAATAATGAATTTTTAATGATTGATCTCCCAGAAATAAAAGCATTTTGATTTTTGGAGATTAAGGTAGTGTTTGGTTTGTTATTTTTAGTTTTGGGTTTTGTCCATACAAAAATGCACACGACTCATGTATGTTGCCAAAAACGACCAATCTAAGAAACGAAGTTAACATACAAAATAGAAAACAACTTTTTTATTTTATTTTTCGTGTTTTGGAAAATAACACAAGTACGTGAAACAACCCATTCTTCCGTCGTCCCTCTATCCCTTCGTCCTTCCATCTGTTTTTCTTTCATCCCCTCCATCGTCCCTCTATTCTTCTCATATTTAACATACACATTGAAAACCGAAAACACAAAATTTGTTTTTTAACCAAACACTACCTAAGTCATGTAAATAGTTATCATTCTGTTATATAATAAGTTTGAAAGTATCTTATATGTAACATTGCATAGAGAGATTGGTAAGTATTCAAAAATGTCTCTAGGGTCTAGTTTTTTTGGGATAAGGCAAATAAAGGTGTGGTTGATTTCTTTAATAATTTTACCTGAGGATTGAATCCCCATCATAGTTTGTCACACATCATACTGAAGTAATTCCCAATGATGTTTAAAGAATTTAGCTTTCAGGCCATCAGGCCTAGGTGCGCTATTGTCCTCTATTTGAAACAAAGCAAATTTAACTTCCTCCAAAAGAAATGGCTTGTCCAGTTCACTTCTAGCATTCTCTATAAGGATTTTCTTGCACACTATATCTGAAAATTGATTGTTAGCGTTAGGAGTATTGAACATACATGAAAAGTATGAGATAGCTTTTTGCACAATATGTTTTGATGCCGATTTTAGATTACCATTTTCATCCAAATAGAATTTGCAGTTGTTACTATTATTAGGAATTTTCATTTTACTGTGAAAGAAATGAGAAGTCCTATCACCGTGGGATAGCCAATTTAATTTCATTCTCTATGAGTTTTCAATTGCAACTTCCCGTAGAAGGTTAGATAGCAGCTCAGATTTTTCAAAGCATTATCACATTATCTTGCGGATTTATTATCAGCTGATTATAAATTTGATTCGCTTTGTTTTCGATTCTCTCACATTGTTGTATGTTTTCTTTTGAGTTTTGCCATGCTTTTAGTGACTGTTTGACTGCCTTAAGTTTACAAATCAACATAAAAGGAGGATTCCCACTAACACTAATTTGCAGAGCATTTGTCACAATTTCATTATAGTCTGAATGGGTACACCAAGAATTATTAAATTTAAATGGGGTTCTAGGACTGTTAGCATGGTTATTCGTGAATTTAATTAGGATAGAGGAGTGGTCACTAAGTGCATGGGTTCGAAAATGGACCCCAAATTCCAAAAATGTGTCTTCCTACAGTTTGTTTATAAAAACTCTATCAGTTTTACTGTGTATAGAGAAGTTGGAGCCATCTCTCCATGTGTAAAATTAACCTGAAAATGTTGGTTCCATAAGGTTAGAAGAAGTGATGCAGTTCATAAAGTCTATATCCACCAGTGAGTTATGAATGCCATTATTAATTCTCTCGTGAGAGGAGAGCATAGAGATAAAGTCTCATAGAAGGATCCAAGAAAGAGTGATACACTTAGATTGTTCAACAATATAGTTCCATAATGAAGTTCTTTGTTCAGCTAAATTGAAAGCATACACTACAGTACAAATAAGACTAAAGCCCGAAGCATTATGTAGGATGCAAGATATAAATTGAGGATCTGAGTGTAAAATAATAGATGATCAGATGTTGGAATCCCAAAGAACAAGAATTCTTCCCTTCTGGTCCTCAATATTGTTATAAGAGAAATTCCATTTTTGCCCCAGCTTGTATATTAATTTATCTATACTGCTGGTAGAAAGCTTATGTTAGATAAGACCAATAAAGGAGTGATTGTTATCACCTAGCAATTGTAACAAGTGCATTTGTTTGCTAGGGGAGTTAAGTCCCCTTATGTTCCATGTTAGGAACTACATCATTGGTTGGAGATTGAGCTGCTACTGTTTTCCAGGATAGTAGCCTGCCCAGATTTCTTGCTATTTTTTGCTTTCTTACTTTTCTTTTAAATTTGTGAAACCAGATTGTACCACACTGGATTATCAACAACATCTTGCGGAGCAGAGGCATAAAATTCAAAAGGCGAGTCAACATCTGTAGCTTTCCTGGTTGTTTTGGACCTAGTGGAGTATGAGCTTGTGCTAGGGGAAGAGAGATGGGAGGAGTCAGAAATCTGCTCCTGGTCAGAGGTTATTTGATAGGAGAGGTCAGGGCCTTCACAGTCCATTTGAGAGCTATCATGTGCTGGATTGTCTAAAACTGGGGGAGAGGAGTCCAGGTTCAGGCTAGATAGGTTGGGAGGGAGTACATCATGTAAGCTGCTTGTGATAAGTTGGCCATTAGGATTATGTAAGTTATCAATGTTTTGTATCGAGGAAGATTGGTCAATTAAATCAGCTTGTGAATTAGGACAAATTTTCAAAAGAGGCCGGTTTTTCAAACTATTGGCATAAATATGCCAGTTTACAAACTATTTGCAAGTTTAGGCTAGTTTTGGTCAGCTCAGCGATGATCTGACCAATATTTAAAAAAAATATTATGGGACGCTCTGTGAAATGCGTCCATACAAAATTACACTGGCGCATCTGCCAAATGCGTCAGTGTAATTTTTTGTCCAAACCTGGACAGCAAGCAGCAGCATCCTTCACAAATTCCTTCACCGTCAAACAATCCAATTTATACCATACAATATTCCAATTTTAAATAATAGCAAATATTTATCCACATAAAAGCCGATAAATAAAATTACCATTAATTAATTTCAACCATAACATAGTTAGAATTCGATTACATTCGCATTAAAGTAGAAGTTCTAGTTCGATTACAAAAGCAAACTAATATTAAACTAAAAATAGTAATATTCATAGTGGAGTTGGATCGTCTTATGTAGGTGGTGGTTGAGAAGATCCAGCGGCTTGCGATTAGTGTGTATCATGCCTTCTTTTAGTTCTTCGCTCTCTAGTCTGCATAGCTTGTTCGGAAGGGCTTGGTCATGCTAATCGATTTCTAAAAAGAAGTGTATCAATAAGTTTCTTGAAATCAAGACACCGTGGTTGGACTTCTCGTTCGGGTACTCTACCATATCTGATATCGTCCAACCCTCTTCCTACCGTATCTAATACATCGACCTACAAGTTGTAATTATTTATTCAAAATTAGAAACATAATTCAAGTGAACAAACAATTCAAGCCAACGAACTAAAAATATCATGATAATATGAAGATTTACCACATCTCGCTCAAGCGGTGAACGAGCGGCGTATGCACGTTCGTGAGAAGTCCGATCTGCAACAATGAATCTTCGAGTAATCAACCAATACCAAGTCATGTATCTCGAAATAGGAATGGTAAGAAACTGTTGGTGTATGATACGGTTATGTCTATCGTTCCACTGAATGATAACAAACTCCAAATTTGGCTTTGGTTCGCATTTCCATGTTTGGACAAAAAATTACACTGGCGCATTTGGCAGATGCGCCAGTGTAATTTTGTATGAGCGCATTTCACAAGCGCCCCGTAATATTTTTTTTTCAAATACTGGCCAGCTCATCGCTGAGCTGGTCGAAACTAGCCTAAACTTGCAAATAGTTTGTAAACTAGCATATTTATGCCAATAGTTTGAAAAACCAGCCTCTTTTGAAAATTTGTCCGGTGAACTATGAAGCTGAGTGCTAGGTTGCTTCTGAAATGTATCATTGACTTGGTTGAAATTGCCAGAAACTGTATTATTAGATGAGCTACCAATATTGTCAGTAATATTGTTGTCCATGTGCATTTGATTATTAGATGGAACTGAGTTGTTATCTTTGACTGGTACCCAGACTTTGCTGAATTGACAAAATTTTTCCACGTGACTATAGCTCATGCAATTTTGACATTTCATTGGCTTCCATCCATATTCTACGTCTTGCATGATTAGTTGATCAAATTCATTTAAATTTGGTATTTGTTTTGGGTAGGAGAAGGAGTTGGATACCTCCATTAAGACTCGTGCATAAGAACCTAGGACTAAGGCAATACGACTAATACATTCAACCATCCACTAGTCGAGATTAGGTAATCGAATCCGAATGGGAATGGATAATAATAATTCTTTGTTAAGTTGCATACCTGTTGACCAGTGTTTTATCATCATAGGTTTCTTATCATAGAAGTGTGGACCAAAAGTCCTCTTCAATATCAAATTTAATGACATAAAATCCGTTTTTGCATAAATCGTAAAATCTCCTCACGGTTTCCGTACTCTATGAATATAAGCTTTGAAAAAAAGGAAAGTGTGATTTGGATCCAATAAGATAAATGACAATAGCCTTAATCCATTGATTTCTCGCTTAAAGACAATATCTGTAGTCATCTTAGCATAGTGGAGAGAATTAAATTTCCTAGGGGAAAAACATTTCAAAGGAACATGAACCTGATTTCCCTTAAAAAAATCTACCCAATTTCAACAAATAGGAGGAGGTGAATCATGCTGAGGGGATGGGGGATTAGGACCATATCTGACAAAGGAAGACCGAGGATTAGCATAGGGAGGAGGCAATGGTTGTTGCCTTGACTGGGGGTTGGAGGTTGCTAGGCTTAGGGCGCAGAACATGAGGTGTAAACTTAGGGAGGCATTTCCATTTTTTGGAGTGGACCATGGTGAAGCCGTCAGCATCAACGGTAGGAGGCGGACCAGCAGGGTCATGGCTGGTGGGAGGAGGCCCAGAAGGCGGAGGATCTAGGCTAGGGGGAGTGAGGCAGTTGGAAGAAGGCAGATCTGCCGTGGCTTGGGTTTTCTGTTTTTAACTTTTTGACTTCTAATCGTGTAATTAGCACTACAAGCCAACAAAGTAGACTTGTTACATCTGTGAGAGTTAAGAATGAAGTGTCTAGGTTGGGTTTTGATGCAACCAGTGCTCTAACATACCTAGGTTCACTCTTGACCGAGGGATATCGTAAGTTGAGAAGGTTGAAAACGTGATAAGTATACAAGACTTGATTTCCATATGCGATAGTTTTCATTGTTATTGAAGTTGGCCAAAATTAACTTAGGAAATATCTAGAAGAAACACGATATTTATACGGTAGGGTTATACTCGTGATTCTATACCCTATGTATAAACTTATCTTGCTCTTCTAGGATAAATGATAAGGAAATCCAGCCGGATAGAAGATTATCTCCATCCTTATGCACTATCTGTTTATTTATGAAAGAATTGGGGTTAAGTTAAGCAAAAATCTATTAAGTGGTTTTAAAGCATTCGGTAAGTCAGAGACTGTACTTATATGAGATGACTCTAAACCGTAACCACTTCAAAACTAATATATGTGTTCTGTGTTTTGGGAGCGGTTGTGAAGTGAAATGTTATAGAGTTGTACTATCTATCCTTTAGTTAAGTCCAAGGGAGATGTCATCGTTAACATTTTGAATGATTCTAGCATGTGGTACTATCTATCTTGAGGGTGATCCCAAGGGAGAGGACAACGTTATCATTCGCCAAACGACTTATGCTGGAATATACAGAGAGATTCGTGAACTGTTTGAGTGATTATGGTTCGAGATGTTGGAATCCGAAGAGAGATTTGAGATCTATTCGAGTGATGAAGACTCATGTGTTGCGACGTTGAACGTGACTTCACAATTGGTAATGACATAATACGGAGTAGGATGTATAGCCAATGGATAACTAACCCAAGGGTATATCAACTCCAAACATCTAGAGATGCTTTCAGTTGTGGAACGCAGGAGTTGTTGGTATTCGGTATCACGTGTTCGGGCATGAACCAGCTATGTTTACCTTTATAACATATTTTATCTGGAGATATGCATAGTTTCAGAAGGTAGCTTCTGACCCTGGTGCAGGTTGGCTTTCGGTTTTTACCAAGGAGACCTCCACAAAAATCCTTATGCAAACATACCTTAGTGATTTTAGTTGTACTTTGATATTGTGAGATGTAAGCAGCACAACTATTTTTTGATTTATATTCTACACCCTAGACATTATCTATTATATCGCAATATGTACTTGTAAGACGATTTTGATCTTTTGATGGGAAAACCATTCCGGTGGTTTGGGTGGTCTCAAAAGGTGCTGTTATATGGATATATGTTTCTTGAGTTTCTCATACCAGATTTTTGTTTGACTCAATGTTTTATTTTTCCCTAAATTCCTCGAGTGCTCTTTCGAGCAGTTTGAGAAAGGCTGGTTTTAGTTGGATATTCTTTGGAGCTTGATAAGACGAGCTGGATGTTTCACCTACCATAGTATTTTATTTCCACTGCACTACTATTATATATATTTCAGCATGAGAATAGGCTGTTATAACTATCCAAGCTGATGATAATATTTAGGATTGTAATTCTGAAATGCTATGTATCTTAGGGCTACATTTTGTACTATCTTTTGATATTATATGTTATCGTTCCACCGTGAGATTCTGATGTTGTGTTCTCTTCTTCCTTGTTCTGTTTCTTTACTTTTTATTTTACCCTAACAATTTGTCTTTCCGACACTTGAGTGTTCAGCATATGAATACCGTGGATGCATTAGTTTCGAAATTTGGAGTTTGAAAAGGCTGGTCATTACAAAGATGGTCGAAGTTCGCCAAAATCAATGAAAGAAGGATGTCGATGGCGATTGTACTAGGGATGGCTGTAGATGTAGCCATGGGCCGCATTGAACGCGACATCATGAGATGAAGGTGGCGGCGCTTTTAGATCTGTGAAGGGTGACGTGGATGGACAATGGTGGAAAAGGAAGTGGTCGGCTTTAACGACCCGCTTTTTTTCGACCCTCGGGTTCAATGCCCTAAACTGATGTTGACACCTCGAGAACCGAAAAGGACAAGCTATTGGGGTGGGATAAAAATAACTAAATGCATATCTAACTAATAGCTTTCGGAGTCTCACAACAGAAGGAATAAAATACAATATCACAACCATAATCAATTCACATTACCATAACTTTTCAAACTGTCGGATAAATATGTTTGTATAATAGAAATAAAACCAAATCCATATACATAATCAAATCTAAGTCACAACACTTATTTACATTATATACAATATGTACAAATGAATCCATGTCTCCCATACATCTCGTCTCCAAACTCTATTAACCTGGATATATAAATAGGAGTGGGTTAGATATAAGTCTCGTGAGCAAATCATATTATACTCTACATATACTACAAAGATAATACTATAGCATGATATGAATCAAATGTTTGGTCACCTTTCGTCCCGATGGTCATACCATACCTAACTGTCATATATATATATATAGTCGTATCGCATCACATCTTTGTGGATTCACTTCCATGGACTTGCCTCGGGTGCTAAATGGTTGCATGTTGTCACCATCACATCAATCATATATTGGACTCACTTCCCTGGACCTGCCTCATGCACTACATGGTCACCTGTTGTCCTCGCATACAAACTGGACTTACACCTTGGACCCGCCTCTTGCACTATAGGGTGCTTGACATCCATCCTCCACACTGGTCTGCCAAAGCCTATATAGGAGTAATGCAATACCTGAATTACCTAGTTGTGTCGTGGGTCCGTATCCAGGGCCGTCTAGTTGTGCTGTAGGCCCGTACATATTCACGTCAATCATCGCATCATTTCCATATCATGAATAACATACAAACCAATCTCAAAACAGCGATTATTATCATATTATTCAACTTGGATTCGAAACGTCATCACTTTCCTCGATAACAGCCTCTAAACGCCTTCAGCAAACAAGAGAAACAAGACTAAGTCGACAAATTTTATTATATATTGGCCCATCTGGGTCCAGGTTCAACTTGTGTCCAGAATAGGCCATTGGTGTATCGGTGATAGAGATCAGTAGACCAGTCTACGCGAAAACAGGGAATTTCTCGATCGTGGATTTGATCGTTCCACCATGTCGTTTCACCTTCAGTTGCCTCAGTTCCACCCCTGATCGCCTGAGAACGTCCGTAGCACCTAAACCTTTGATTCTATATCCAGTTTTACACTTTAAATCGTCAATTTAAGTTGTATACTCATTAAATTACAAGAAATTGATGAAATCGAGTATTTAATTTACTATATATTCAAATCCCTCTCAAACCCATGTTTAAATCTGAATTTCAACGATTATAAGGTGTTATCTACACTAATATAGACTACAAATAGTCATTATAAGATAAATATTATCATAAAGAGAGGAAATCATGAATCATTATCGATTTTTCCTCTCATTGCCCGTGTTTCTGTTGTCCAGACTGTTGTGCCTCCAAGCTTTATGATTTTACCCTCAATTTGGTGTAGATGCATAGTCCTCCTCGCTAGCTTCACGATGTCATTGATTTCTTGTGATTTCGTTGAGATTTGAGAAAGATATGGTTATTTTAGTTTTCCAGATGAAAGAGGAAGAAAGAGAATAAAACGAGCGATCGGTTTCTGAAACTAAAAGAGGAAGTTACGTACTTGGCTTATATCGAAGGAGGGGAAATAATGGCCCACATGAAATTTGAATTCAAACTATGGCGCCCGTTCACCTTAACACAATTTCAGCCATAATCCTTCATACAGACTCAAAAGAGGAAAACCAATATACTATGTGAATCAGAAAAATGAGATGGTCGCAATGGCGCTAGTTTTTTCGGCAAATTCCAAAGTTGAAAAATGACCATTTTGCCCTTCCTTATTTTTAGTTTATTTTATTAACATATTAAATTCAATTATTTTACATTATTATATTATTAATATTTAATTATAACAATATAAATTTTTTGGAGTACTACATTCTTCCCCTTTAAAAGAATTTCATCTCCGTAATTACCAAGAGACAAAGAATGTATCGCACTCCCTCGTATCAAATATCGTAATGTATAACACACAAATACATAAGCGTACAAATTCAATCATCCAACCGTTCATCCAAACAATCATCTATACAACCAAGAAACAAATCAAACCAAGCATTCATACAAATATATGAAATCAAAAATCAAATTCATTAAATAGGTGTACGTCTCTAGTAGCATACACACACATACATACGGTGGTGCTTGCATACTTTATGAAATGCAACCAATAACATAACATCAAAATATGTCTGCAGATGACATAAGGCATTATATATATGTGCAAATATCTAACATTTGTCTCCTATATAAATTATATTGTAACAACCCGCATATTTTACGATTATATATTTAAATGTTTTATTTAGATATAGCATCGTTTGTTGAATTTAAAGTCCGAAATGTTACTTTTTGTAAACAGTCGAATCCGGACTCGAGACCACTTCCATTGAGTTCAAAACGACGTTTACAACTTTTTTGAGTGTAAACATTGATATGTTTGGAGTTGATTAAGATTTTGGTATTTTGTATGGGCTTTGGGTTGTGTTTTAGCCCACTAACCCAATAAGAGAACCCAACTCATCTACCAAATACCCTAACTCCTCTACTCTTCATTCATTCTACTCCTCATTTCCTAACACTCAAGCTAAAGAGAAAAATGAGGAAAAAGATAGGAAATAAAATTCCTAAACCCTAGATTATTAGGAAATTCAAATCCAAGTTCCAAAATCAAGGAGAAGCTCAGGTAAGCATCCTCTTCATCTTCTCCATCTCAATCTCTCTTCAATTTTCAGAAATTCCTATAACCTAACTTAGGAAATTCATTTTATTTGATAATAGATTGAAGATTCTAGAAGTGTTGTTGAAGAGAAATCAATCTTAGCTTGTTTTAGAGCTTCTCATTTCTATATTTGGGTTTAAAGGTGAGTTTTTGAACTCACATCTATGTCTATACCTTTGATAGTTGTTAGGTATGAATTCCTAACATCTATTTCATGTTCATTTGCTTTTTATTTGAATTGGTTTGGTGAATTTTCCAATTTTTGGTATTTTGAAGTCAAAATCTTTGAAAATCCTACTATAGATGTTTGGGCATGTTGTTTAGAGTGTATTGAAGAGCTTATAGGGCTGGGTTGTCATTTGGCATAAATCCCTACCTACCATCGCTCGTTCAATCGCGTCCGAGTTGAACTGGCCATCACTGGCCTAGACAAATTTTGCCCTGAGCTTCAGCTCAACGTCTGGTATAACACTCAAACGTCTGAGGCAGGGGGATAAACGTTCTAGACCTTAAGCTCAGACATCTGAGCAATCTGGAAAAAATTCCAGACCTTCAGCTCAGACGTCTGGGGAGAACCACCAGACATCTGGGCGCTGTTAAAATCTGGCACTTTGCCTGTTTTTATGCGAATTTTCATTTTTAATTGATTGTTGTCGATCCGGTTGGTTGTTGTCATTTATTATCGACTTTGATGACTTTTTTCTGGAATTTTGGGAATATCCATTTGATGGATTTGATATCGATTTTCATGGTTTTAATTCACGTCGTCGAATTTGAATTTTTGATGATAGATTGTTTTTACAATCGTTTCTATGATTTGTCACTTTAAAATACAAAGGTTTTTATACTAGTAGTAAATACTCAAACTATTTCACAAAAATGATTTCAACGTTACTTTTAATACAAAGCTCGTTTTTAAAACTATTTTCCAATCTATTAGTATATACAAACCTTTACCTCATTCGTATGAGAAATGTAATTAAACGACTTAGCAAAACAAGTGGTATGAAACGCTTGCGTTTACTTCGTCGGTTAATTCTTGGACTTGTTCGATTGAAATCTCGTGACAATTATCTAGTGGAAATCTATAATTTGTTTGTAAATATTTAAGTTAAGCTAGTGGTTTGGGACATGAAGCTAAACTCATATATTTACTAGCTTAGCGTAATTTACACTTATTTTCGAGTGGAAATCTACAATTTGTTCGTAAATAATCAAGTTAAGCCAGTGGTTATGGGACATGACGCCTAACTCATTTATTTACTAGCTTAGTGTAATTTACACTTATTGATCTATGATGATCATTCGGTGGAGTTTCGGCTCAATTTGGTGGGATAGAGACCCATGGTGTTTTGACCGTTCGTGGAGCAATCGGCTCAATAAGTCGATGCATGGGGCGTATCATTTTTGGTGCGTCAATGTTCGGCTGTGCATGAGGGGTATCTTTTTAGGTGCGTCGATGTTCGACTCATTCGTCCCCAAGGGGGGACTGTACCCCGTATTTTTATGGTTAGCGACCCATGGGATAGCGTCTCATTTGTGATACACGTGTTGGTGAGTTTTCATGCTCCCGTTTGTGATAGGCCTTCCCCTTTGTGTTTTCTGAATTTCTAATTATTGATTTCTAGAATTTGTGTTTCACCAATTTTTGTGATTTGCATTGATATGTTTTGTCAATATTTGAGGTTTGGTGAATAAGTTAAAGAATATGATATTCTTTTTGGATATTTGAGGAGATTTGAGATATTGTATGATTTTCATTGTTATCAAATATTTGCTTGTCACGGTGTGGTATTATTGTTATCATATATTTTTGTCATATCTCTTATCCTATCTCATCTTATATGATATTTATAGCTAGACTGATCCGTTTATTATTTTTCTTTTTAAATAATACTCGGGCCAGACCGAGGTGATTCAGGTGCTTCCACTTGACTTCTTAGCAAGGGCTGGCTTTTGACTTTTGGCTAACTATTTTAGCCCAGTAGTTTTTGTTTTTATACATTCGAGATAGAGACTCCTTGATGTATACCTATTCTTTTGTCTAGTACTTGTACTTATTTTTTTGTGGTGTAGTGGATCTTGTATGACCACTACTTTGATGTACACTTCTATGTGTTATATTCATATCTGTTTCCACCTTAGTGATATGAATATCCGTGACTGATTTATGTTTTGCTTATTTTATATTTGTTTTCGAAGGCTCACATAGCCACTGTGTAGTAGTTTTGAGTTTGTATTTGATATGTCAGATTTCCTCTTGAAATGAAATGCATGGCCTACTATCTGACATACCGGTACTCGCACAAAGCAATTTCGCAGATGGTCGGTCCTCAACAACCTTATTCTTCGTGCTAGTCGACGACATTACCCCGTAGTGTTCTTGGCTAGTGTGAGTATAGAGGTGGGGCGTCACAGCTTGGTATCAGAGCCAAACTTCGGAACAATGTAGAATAATCTAGCAAGGATCATTGTCCTAAGTCTCTCTTAGGAATCGTGCCTTAGGATTTAATCCGAGTCTTTGGACCCGTTCTATCCTATTTTCTTTTATGATGCCTTTTTTATCAATCTAGTTTATTTGAATTCATTTTGAGAATAACCTTTTTCATCTTCTTTCTTTCTTAAAGAAGAGAAATGGTTAGACCTGGCAGTCCTAGCGCTGGTCAATCCAGTGGTCCTCCTCTGGATGGCGTATTTATGTCTGCCCAACAACTTTTGGATCTTGTAAAGAATCAAAGGTTTATCTGTGCCTTGAATAAGAACCCCAAAAAGGTTTTACCTCTGAAATTAGAAGTGCCTTTCGACCAGTTTGTAGATATCACTCTTCGACTTGAAGAGGCCGATAAAGGAAGTGATGGTGATATTGGGGTTTCCAAGAAGAGGCATATTAAGTTCAAAAGCCCTAATCCCAATAAGAAAGTGAAGCAAGCAACTTTGGTAGCAAAGACTCCAATCCCTAATCGTGGAGTATGCTACAATTGTAGTTCTAAGAATCACTATGCAAATAAGTGTCTGAAGCCCTTTACTTGTCGCTATTGCAAAAGTTTGGGTCATTTTTTATCTTCATGTCCCAAACTTCAAAGCAAGAAAGAGGGAAAGCTGAATGTTGTGCAAGCTTCTAGTAACAGTTCTCTTGGTCAGGGTATTTCTCATTCTGTCCTTGATGACATTATTTTGTTTCGTGATTATCCTATTCGAATTCTTTTGATATGGGTGCATCTCCTTCTTTTATATCAAAAGAACTTGTTGATACTTTTTCTTTAAATATTATGGGCTTAATGACTTCACTGTGAATTGCGAATCCGGTTGGTTGATCTGCAACACTTAGTTTACTTTGTAAAGATGTCGAGATTATTTTATGTGATTATGCTTTATGAGTCGATTTGCATGTTATGCGCTATTTAGGTTTCAGAATGATTTTGGGAATGGATTGGCTTAATCGTTATGAAGCCCACATCCTATGTCCCGAAAGGATTATCTATCTTCGACATCCTCAATCTGTTAAGCAGATTTCTATTGTTCTCAATGATTTCGATTCCAATTCGGTGGCATCATTTTATTCCTTAAACCCTCGTGATGAGGAATATGTTATTTCCCTCCTTCAAGTAGTTCGTCAATTTCCCGATATCTTTGAGTCTGTCTTAGGATTACCAACTAAGTGATCAATTGAGTGGTGCTAAGGTCTTTTAAGCTCGACCTTGCCACCGGTTTTCATCAGCTACGAGTTGTGGAGGATAGCTTTCCACTTACCGCATTCCGCACCTGTGTAGTTAAAGCGCTCGGTAGATTCAATGCGGAGAAGATGCAAAAAGTCATAGCGGGGATACAACAAGGATATAGCGGGATATAGTAGGTGACTCTAAAATAGCATATAAAACTCGTACTTAATGTTTTTACAAATATATAAATGGTAATTAAATGAAAATTTAACATTCAGTTGAAAAAAAATTAAGACATAAATAATTTTAAATAAAAACATATGTGAATATACTATAAATAAACGTAAAACTGTTATATAACATAATTGAATTTAGTAGAATATTAGAGTATTTTAATTTCTAAAAATATATTAAAAATTCAATTAAATAATTTAATTTCGTAATTTTTATAATGTATAAATGTCATTTTTCAATTCATTTCTTTTAAAGAAGATATAGCGGAAATAGCGAAATATAGCGGGAATAACGGGAAATAGCGGGGCTTAAAGCGGAAAGGCTATATTTAGGGCTATATGGAAAAATCGTAGCGGTAGAAATCCGCTATGTGATATAGCAGGGTTATAGCGGGGTAATAGCGAGACATTAACTGCACAGTTCCGCACTCGTTATGATTCTTATGAGTGTCTCGTCATGTCATTCGGTTTGACGAACCCTCCAGCTTATTTCATCCATCTTATGAATCGAGTATTCTGCGAATATCTCAATGAATCCGTCTTTGTATTCATTGATTATGGGTGAAAACAGCAATTTAAAATTGCAATTCTTTCTAATAAGATATATTTATAAGAATATTTGGATTTTGTTCTTAATACGAGCAAAGAATATTCGTAAAATTTTTAAGAGACATGTTTATCGCATAGAAGATGATTTTGTGTTGTATTGCCCATTGAGTGCTTTAAGAATATTGGTCGATACGCCTGATCAACGTTATCGACAGGAGTCTCCTAAACGCTATTATGAGACAATCAGACATAGTAAATTGGCTTGTAATAAGTAATTTTTTTCTAAAAAGATGATTACATAAGGTTAATCATAATTTTGAATGTCTTAGCTTTTCGAAAAAGAAGATCATGAAATAAATGATTTAGCATAGAAGCTGCTTTTCAAAAATTAAAAGAATTCCTTTCCGATGCTCCTATTCTTATGATTCCCAAGTGGAACTAAGACTTCACTGTTTGTACCGATGTTAGTCGTATTGGTTTGGGTGTCGTTCTCATGTAAAAAGAGAACGTGTTATCGCTTAAGCTTCTAGACAATTAAAACCTACCGAGACTAGATATGCCACTCATGATTTAGTGCTCGCGGCCATTGTTTTTGCTCTTAGAATTTGGTGTCATTATCTTTTGGGAGGGAAATTTGTTCTCTACACCGATCATAAATCTTTGAAGTATTTGTTCTCTCAAAAGGAACTTAATTTGCGTCAACAACGTTGGCTCGAATTCCCTGTATCTTATGATATTGATATTCTTTATATTCTTGGAAAGAGAAATCGTGTTGTTGATGCCCTTAGCCAAAAGCAACAAGCGGTTGTTTCCATGATGATAGCCTAATGGAATGATCTCGAGACTTTGTCCACTTGTGAGATTCGAGATCATGAACCATATTCATGTTTATCTCTTGTTTTATGTAGCCTTGAGGCTCATCCTTCTCTTTTAGACCGCATCCTTGAAGCTCAAAAGCAAGATCCCGAATTGGCTCTTCTTAGCCAAAGTTGTAGGGATAAAAATAATATTGATAGTTTGAAAGACTTTGAAATCGATGCTTGGGGTGGCATTCGAAAATTTGGAAGACTTATTTTGCCAAATATTAGAGATCTTCATAAAGACATTTTAGAAGATTCTCATCGTTCTAAATTTATCATTCATCCCGGTAGTAGTAAAATGTATGCGGACATGAAACGACTTTATTATTGGGATGACTGATATTTCTAACTTCATTAAGCGTTGCATGACTTGCCAACTCGTAAAGGCCGAGCATCAAAGGCCCGGTGGGTTATTGCAACCTTTAGACATTCCCGTGTGGAAGTGGGATAAAATTTCCATGGACTTTATTGTCAGTCTTCCCCGTTCTCGTTCGGGTCATGACAGTTTATGGGTGATTATCGATAGACTTACAAAATCTGCCCATTTCATTCCCGTTCAGTCCAATCGGACCGTACCTCTTTTGGCCAAATTCTATGTTAAAGAAATTGTTAAATTGCATGGAGTTCCTACTCCTATTGTTAGCGATCGTGATCCATTGTTTACTAGTGGATTTTGGAAGGGTCTTCAAAAAGCTTTGGGAATGAAGCTTAATTTTAGCACCGCTTATCATCCTCAGTCCGATGGACAAACAGAGCGTGTGAATCAAACTCTTGAAGATCTCCTTCGTGCATGTGTTCTTGACTTTGGTGGAAGTTGGGAAGATCATATTTCACTTGTTGAGTTTTCTTATAATAATAGCTTCCAGTCTAGTATTGCTATGACACCTTTCGAGGAACTCTACAGAAGGCCATGCCGATCTCCTTCGTGTTGGCTTGAAACCGGAGAGAAGCTGGTTTTAGGTCCTGATTTTATTCATGACTCCACAGAAAAGATTGACCTTATTCGTCATAGGATGAAAGAAGCTCAAAGTAGACAAAAATCCTATGCCGATAACCGAAGAAGGAATTTGGAATTTTATGTGGGAGATTTGGTATTTATTCGTGTTTCACCTATGAAGGGTGTTGTGCGTTTCAGTCGATCGGGAAAGTTAGCACCTCGATATATTGGTCCATTTCCCATCACCGAACGCATTGGTTCCGTGGCTTATCGCCTTTTATTACCAGCTCAATTTTCTACTATTCATGACGTATTTCACGTTTCTCAACTACGGAAATGCCTTAGAGATTCTGATTCTATTCTTGAGCCCGGTGTTGTTGAAGAAATTGAAGTTTCACCTAATTTGACTTATGAGCAACATCCTATTCGTATCATTGCTACGAAGGTTAAACGCCTTCGAAATAAAGATGTTCCGCTTGTGAAAGTTCAATGGTCCGAAAATCCTAAAGATGGTTCTTGGGAATCCAGAGAATTCATCGAGCGAACATACCCGGACTTACTCTCTCGTGCTCCTTAAGGTGAACTTCTGACTTCAAAATTTTCTTTTGTGTTGTTATGCCTTAGAGTGGTTGTTACCTTTTATTTTCTTCTTAAGTATTGCGAGGACGCAATTTCTTTAAGGAGGGGAGTCTGTAACAACCCGCATATTTTACGATTATATATTTAAATGTTTTGTTTAAATATAGCATCGTTTGTTGAATTTAAAGTCCGAAATGTTACTTTTTGTAACCAGTCGAATCCGGACTGGAGACCACTTCCATTGAGTTCAAAACGATGTTTACCACTTTTTTGAGTGTAAACATTGATATGTTTGGAGTTGATTAGGATTTTGGTATTTTGTATGGGCTTTGGGTTGTGTTCTAGCCCACTAACCCAATAAGATAACCCAACTCCTCTACCAAATACCCTAACTTCTCTACTCTTCATTCATTCTACTCCTCATTTCCTAACACTCAATCTAAAGAGAAAAATGAGGGAAAAGATAGGAAATTAAAATTCCTAAACCCTAGGTTATTAGGAAATTCAAATCCAAGTTCCAAAATCAAGGAGAAGCTTAGGTAAGCATCCTCTTCATCTTCTCCATCTCAGTCTCTCTTCAATTTTCAGAAATTCCTATAACCTAACTTAGAAAATTCATTTTATTTGATAATAGATTGAAGATTTTAGAGGTGTTGTTGAAGAGAAATCAATCTTAGCTTGTTTTAGAGCTTCTCATTTCTATATTTGGGTTTAAATGTGAGTTTTTGAACTCACATCTATGTCTATACCTTTAATAGTAGTTAGGTATGAATTCCTAACATCTATTTCATGTTCATTTGCTTTTGATTTTAATTGGTTTGGTGAATTTTCCAATTTTTGGTATTTTGAAGTCAAAATCTTTGAAAATCCTACTGTAAATGTTTGGACATGTTGTTTGGAGTGTATTGAAGAGCTTATAGGGTTGGGTTGTCATTTGGCATAAATCCCTAGCTACCATCGCTCTTTCAATCGCGTCCGAGTTGAATTGGCCATCACTGGCCTAGAAAAATTTTGCCCTGAGCTTTAGCTCAGACGTTTGGTATAACACTCAGACGTCTGAGGCAGGGGGATACGTTCCAGACCTTAAGCTCAGACATCTGAGCGATCTGGAAAAAAATTCCAGACCTTCAGCTCAGATGTCTGGGGAGAACCACCAGACGTCCAGCGTAGTTAAAATCTGGCACTTTGCCCGTTTTTATGCGAATTTTCATTTTTAATAGATTTTTGTCGATCCGGTTGGTTGTTGTCATTTATTATCGACTTTGATGACTTCTTTTCTGGATTTTTGGGAATATCCATTTGATGGATTTGATATCGATTTTCATGGTTATAATTCACGTCGTCGAATGTGAATTTTTGGTGATAGATTGTTTTTACAATCGTTTCTATGATTTGTCACTTTAAAATACAAAGGTTTCTATACTAGTAGTAAATACTCAAAATCTTCACAAAAATGATTTCAACGTTACTTTTAATACAAAGCTCGTTTTTAAAACTATTTTCCAATCTATTAGTATATACAAACCTTTACCTCATTCGTATGAGAAATCTAATTAAACGACTTAGCAAAACAAATGGTATGAAAAGCTTGCGTTTACTTCGTCGGTTAATTCTTGGACTTATTCGATTGAAATCTCATGACAATTTCCAAGTGGAAATCTACAATTTGTTCGTAAATATTTAAGTTAAGCTAGGGGTTATGGGACATGAAGCTAAACTCATATATTTACTAGCTTAGCGTAATTTACACTTATTTTCGAGTGGAAATCTACAATTTGTTCGTAAATAATCAAGTTAAGCCAATGGTTATGGGACATGAAGCCTAACTCATTTATTTACTAGCTTAGTGTAATTTACACTTATTGATCTATGATGATCATTCGGTGGAGTTTCGGCTCAATTTGGTGGGATAGAGACCCATGGTCTTTTGACCGTTCGTGGAGCAATCGGCTCAATAAGTCGATGCATGGGGCGTATCTTTTTAGGTGCGTCGATGTTCGGCTCATTCGTCCCCAAGGGAGGGCTGTACCCCGTATTTTTATGGGTTAGCGACCCATGGGATAGCGTCTCATTTGTGATACATGTGTCGGTGAGTTTTCATGCTCCCGTTTGTGATAGGCCTCCCCCTTTGTGTTTTCTGGATTTCTAATTATTGATTTCTAGAATTTGTGTTTCACCAATTTTTGTGAGTTGCATTGATATGTTTTGTCAATATTTGAAGTTTGGTGAATAGGTTAAAGAATATGATATTCTTTTTGGATATTTGAGGAGATTTGAGATATTGTATGATTTTCATTGTTATCAAATATTTGCTTGTAACAGTGTGGCATTATTGTTATCATATTTTTTTTCATATCTCTTATCCTATCTCATCTTATATGATATTTATAGTTAGACTGATCCGTTTATTATTTTTCTTTTTAAATAATACTCAGGTCAGGCCGAGGTGTTTCAACTGTTTCCACTTGACTTCTTAGCAGGGGCTAGCTTCTGACTTTTGGCTAACTACTTTAGCTCAGTAGTTTTTGTTTTTATACATTCGAGATAGAGACTCCTTGATGTATACCTATTCTTTTGTCTAGTACTTGTACCTATTCTTTTGTGGTGTAGTAGATCTTGTATGACCACTACTTTGATGTACACTTCTATGTGTTATATTCATATATATTTCCGCCTTAGTGACATGAATATCCGTGGCTAATTTATGTTATGCTTATTTTATATTTGTTTCCGAAGGCTCATACAGCCACTGTGTAGTAGCTTTGAGTTTGTATGTAATGACCCTAAAAGTAAAATAAAAAAAAATGAAAAGTATACATTTATATTAAGAAATTCTGAAATTATATATATATATTGCATTAAAACAGAAAAAAATTTGGAACTCAAAAATAAATATAGCTCTATGTCCAAAGAATTATGTAAATACATACATTTAATATATATGGGGTGTTTTCTGTTTTATATAAAGATAGAATAAAAATGAAGTTTAATAAAAAGGTTTATATGTCTTATAATTGTGCCAAAAATAATTAGCATAATATATGTGATTTTTTTGTTTATTTAAATATAGAAGGAGTTACTGATTTGACAAAGAGGCAGAAATATATATATATACACATACAGAATCAAATAAAAATTTCCATATCTTATTTATCTCAAGCAAATAATATGAATGAATGATTTTACATTATATAATAAGGTATGATAGTATGCATGATTGAATGGAGATAATAAATAGGTAGAAAATACAAAGGAGATTTTCAGATTCCTTAAACTTATAAAAAAAATAAAAATAAACCGAGGGTCACATGCATATGGCATGAGTAGAAAAGAGTCATGAAAATAGTATTGAGTGTTTAAAAATGCATGATCCCCGAAATAACTAATTAAAGTAACCTAATGTGTGCATTTCCAATTTATGACCACACAGGAATATGATATGTACATGAACATCTAAGGGTATCAGGGGAATTACCCATTTTCTTAAACCCTAGAATGGATTTATAAATAACTGCACATAACCAAATCCATCATTCTCTCGGGATCAAAACAAAGATAAAATAAACTAGGAAAAACACTAGCTTGAGGCTTTGGGGGATTTGCTGTTCAAAGGATTAAGGCAGTGAAAGGAAAACATTAGGTGAGTATTTATCCTTTGTATGCAATGGCATTAAGTCCTATTGCAGGCAGCCTAAAATATCATGAGTCATTTAAATCTCTAAAATGATTTGTTATGGGTGATATGGATGTTTGTTTGTGCATTTTTGTTTGGAGCATTAATCTGTAAGTGGGCTTTTAGAGTTAACATGATTTGGGCATTCTTGTTCTATCTTATCATCATTAAACATGGATATAGATTAAATAGGGGAACATGGGGTTGAACCAGAAAATATACAAGCAGTTATATCTTTCTGAAATATGAATGTAAGAAAAACTAAATTGGTCACTTGGGAGTTAGTCAATGATCTGCTTACTTCAGGTGGAAGCAAGTATATGCATGGTGCAACAACACCCTGAGGCCTTTGTGTGTTGGAATAATTTAAACAACCTGGGAGTTTCCTTCACAATGCATACATAGTGTTCATTTGACAAGGAGATGTAGACCATAAAATAAATAAGGAATGGGATTTATAAATTTGGGGTTATGAATATCTAGACAGGGAGTTAAATTAATCAGGATTAATGTGATGTTCTGGTTAGTTGCTGGATAAAATTTGGAGTATAAAACCTGAGTTTACTTATCTAGATTTGGAGAGAATGAATCAAGAATTGTACATATGATTATTTTAACTGTTTGTTGTGTATTTGTTTAAATAGATGAATGTGATTTTGTATCACTTTGTATGAACCAAAACATGCTAAGTATAAACATCTGTTAAACTAGGAAGGCACTGCAAGATTGCCAAAAATTATGAATATGTATACAAAAATTGATAAATGCTCATACCAGTGAAAACTGACCCTTTTGGTTGCCCTTGCAATCATCTGGGTGTCTCAAAAATTCTTTGGGGTAGCTAAATGAATTGCTTGCAGGAAATTGAAGTTGGCTTGATGAGTAAAGAAGGCATTGGCTGCTAGTATAAATAAGAGAGACTTGTTTTAAAATTTGCAGTTGCATTGTAATGAAATTACTAGTCAAGTTCTATTTCTGTAATTGAAGTTACTTGTAGGAAACTTTCTAATTGGGTTGAAAATATGTACTTAAGCAAAACTTGTTGTGAGTGATCATTGATGATGTTTGGTTAACTACTAATTTATTTTATGAATGTCTGATTTGGAGAAAATAAGGAGATAGACATACCATATACATATGATATGTGCATATATATTTGATCTCTGATTTTTTTTTATTGCTTAAATTTTGTCTTATGGAAATTAAACAGCTAAGGGGATTGATTTTTTGAGATGAACTCCCAAGATTTTAGTAGAATATTCAAGTGAAATGAATTTGTGCATGGCAGGTAAATGATACTGGCATGTGCATGAATTCTGGAAATTTGTAGGTTTTTGAGTATTTAAATTTCAAATAGAACTATGAGAGTAGTAGACTTGGAAGATACTGAATTTTGAATAATTGAATGAATACATATAAGAATGCATTTCAGAAAACTAGACATAAACATGCTGGGGATTAGGAGTAGGACTTTGTAGAAGATTGTTAATATGAGGGACATGGGTTTGCAAGTGGTAAAGAAGGGACTATGGCCGGCCTAGATGGCCATGGGTCAAGCCCTTGGAGCCTGGAACCACTTCATTTCAATCAATGAAGTGTAAAGTGCTTCCGAGACAAAACAAAAGAAAACACCAAGCAGCCCTCAAATAACACCAAGCATATCCCATAAAATCACCAAGTATGTAAGTCTGCACCATATTAAATTTAAAAATGCTAAAAGTCCTCATCTAATCAACCTGAAATGATAAATGGAAATTACTCCGAATATCCCGGCCTGCAATCATAACTTGTAAGTAGTTTCATGCATATACCTGATAACATTGATAAGATCAAGTAAATACTATTTTAGTGTTAATAGAACTATTTAGGCAGAAAGCCTAGATGGCATAAAAAAAACTTACTATGCTCTGCAAGTCAAATAAATATATAAGTGTTATACTTTGCCAAAAGGTTCCTCTGGCAGTAGAACAAGACTTAGAAAAGAAATAAATAGCTATGTCAACAACTTGTATGGTATTTTGATTTCTATTTGATTTAAATTCCCTCTGATAAAAAAATAATAATAATGAAGAAACAATTGTATATCACCAAATATATAATTGTCTTAATTTTTGTACACTGATATGATTATATTGGTAAATCCAGGGTCTTGGGAAAAATATTTGGAAATTATATAAATATTCAAACATAAAAGAAATGGGGTTTAGTGGTGAATTCCTCTTGAATGATAAAAAAAAATCTATGTGTTTTAAAGTGAGGGTCATCACAGTTGGTATCAGAGCTATGTTTTAAATAACATAGTAAATGTTGTTGTATGCATATGGATGTTTGAATGCATTGTTTGAATTATTGGTGTTGAATGCTTTTGTTTTATGTCTAAAAAAAATATATGTGGGTACATGTGATACATGCACAGTGTGCACAGAAATAAAAATGAACCAAGTAAAGACACCAAAAATGATAGGGGTAAATAAACTAACATAAAAATCATATTTATAGCATTA
Organism: Allium fistulosum; assembly: GCA_030737815.1. NCBI lineage: Eukaryota > Viridiplantae > Streptophyta > Magnoliopsida > Asparagales > Amaryllidaceae > Allium > Allium fistulosum. The sequence goes on from CM060902.1 coordinate 979,324,583, forward strand.
TGGTAGGACCAAGGCATCACACAGGTGCAGGATCATCACGTGAGCCACCTGTGATGAGCATGGAGGATTTTGTGAGAGCTTTAAGGGATGGAATGGCACCGAGGCAAGACAATCCTCATGAGGAACTCTCCAAACTGCTTAAGACATGTACCACTTTGGGAGGAAAGGATTTTGAAGGCACTGAAGGAGCTATAGGTGTTCAAACTTGGATAAGAACTATGGAGAAGGTCTTCACAGATATGCAAATCAATGACCAGAGGAAGAGACAGATAGCTTCAAGGAAATTGAAGGGGGTTGCACTGGATTGGTGGGAAGTTGTGACAGCAGGAAGACAAGAGGATACTATCACTTGGAATAATTTCAAGGACATGCTTGAGGCTAGATTTGTCCCAGCATCTGCCAAGGCCACACTGCTAGAAGACTTTATTAGATTAAGGCAAGGAAGCATGAGTGTGAATGAATACACTCAGAAGTTTGAAGCATTATCCAAATATGGAATGGTGTTAATAGGGAATGCAGAAGCAAAGAATGCAAGGTACATTCAAGGCTTGAACCCTAGTCTGTCAAGGGCAATGTTGCCATACAAGGACAAAACCTTTGATCAGGTAATTGATCTAACTCTCTCATTTGAGCAACATGACACTGCAAGGGAGAAATTCAAGAATATGAAGCTCAATAAGAAGAAGGGTGGTCAGAACAAAGTGCAACCTTATGACAAGAGAAATGCAAGTAAAGGAGTTAAGAAAGGGGAAGGAGCAATAGCACCTGAAAGCAAGAAATTCACTCATTGTTTTAATTGTGGAAAAGCTGGACATTACAGTAACCAATGCCCTGACCCTAAAATACCTAGAGGAGGCTGCTATAATTGTGGAAAGATGGGTCATCTCAAGAAGGATTGCCCAGAAACCAATAGAGGAACAGCAAGGGTAGGAGCTTTGGCAGCAGGTAACACTGGGAATGTTGGGCAACTTGAAGGTATAATTCTAATTAATACCCAACCAATATCAGTAATATATGACACTGGTGCCTCACATTCACTAATATCTTTGGAAATTGTAAAGAAGTTAACACTTGCTTGTGTTTCTATTGATCAGCCCTTAATTGTACACAGTCCCATAGGGAGTCATTGTATGTTAGGGATGAAGTGTATGGGTCTGAAATTAATTATAGGGGGTTATGAATTTAATTCAGACTTATATACCTTAAATTATCCTGGTATTGGGATTATTTTGGGGGTAGATTGGTTAATGAGAAATAAAGCAATTTTAAATTTAGAAAACCTTACTATTTCTTTGGAAACAAATAAAGGCAAAAGAATTACCATCTTAAGTGAAATAGCAAAGAATACATGTTTTAATAAAATCTGGAGTATTAATGAAGTTCAAAAGGAATTAAAAGTAGAGGAAATCCCAGTAGTAAATGGATATATAGATGTGTTTGGAGAAGTAAAGGGAATTCCTCAAAACAGACCAGTTGAATTTAAAATAAAATTAATGCCAGGAACTAGCCCAATCATTAAGAAGCCTTATAGAATGGGTCCAAAAGAGTTGGTAGAGTTAAAACATCAACTAGAAGAATTAGAAGAGAAAGGATTCATAAGATCAAGTAGTTCCAGTTGGGGTTCCCCAGTGCTTTTTGTCAAGAAACATGATGGAACAATGAGGTTATGTGTGGACTATAGGGATTTAAACAAGGTAACTATTAAAAATAAGTACCCACTGCCTAGAATAGATGATCTATTTGATCAATTGCATGGAGCTAAAATATTTTCAATGCTAGACTTAGCCTCTGGATTTCACCAAATGAAAGTTGCAGAGGAAAGCATTGAGTACACAGCCTTCAACACAAGGTATGGCCTTTATGAATTTCTAGTAATGCCATTTGGTTTGACCAACGCTCCCTCCTATTTTGTAGACTTGATGAATAGAATTTTTAGAGACTTTTTGGATAAGTTTGTCTTGGTATTTGTAGATGACATATTAATTTATTCAAAGACAGAAAATGATCATGCCATGCACCTACATTTAGTATTATCCAGGCTTAGAGAACACGAATTAAAAGCCAAGTATTCAAAGTGTACATTTTGGCAACATGAAGTGAAATTCTTAGGACACATAGTGTCACAGCAGGGAGTAAGTGTAGATCCAAGCAAGGTCATTGCAGTTCAATTATGGAGTAGACCCAAAACAGTGATTGAGGTGAGGTCATTCTTAGGGTTGGCAGGGTACTATAGGAGGTTCATCAAGGATTTTTCAAGAATAGCCGCACCAATGACCAAACTAACCAAGAAGAACCAACCATATGTGTGGACTGAGCAGTGTGAACAAGCTTTTGAGAAATTGAAGCAAGCATTGGTGGAAGCTCCTGTCCTACAAATCCCAGAAGCAAATGAAGGAATGGTTGTATACACTGATGCTAGTGGGTCTGGGTTAGGTGCAGTGCTTATGCAACATGGCAAGGTAGTGGCATATGCATCAAGACAGCTCAAACCCAATGAAACCAAGTATGCAACTCATGATCTAGAATTAGCTGCAATAGTGTTTGCACTAAAACTATGGAGGCATTATTTGCTTGGGGAAAAATTTGAATTATTCACAGATCATCAAGCATTGAAATATTTATTTTCTCAAAAAGATTTAAATATGAGGCAAGCAAGGTGGTTGGAGTTTCTAGCTGCATATGATTTAGATATTTTGTACACTCCTGGAAAAGCTAATAGAGTGGCAGATGCTTTGAGCAGAAATCATGTTAGATTAGCCAGTTTGATGATGGATGAATTTAAAAACCTTGCAGTGCTTGGGGAGGCAGATATATACAGCAAGGATGAAGTGAATTTTAAAGAACATGGTGATATGGTGGAGTATGGTACACTGGGAATAATCATAGTGAAGTCTAATCTGGTGGAGAAAATTGGTAGCATGCAAGATCAGGATCAAAGACTAAAGGAGAAGAAAGAAATGTTATTAAATAACCTTGAGTCAGAGAATTTTAAAATAGATTCCAAGGGTTATTTGAGGAAAAATGATAAGCTTTGTGTACCAAACATTGCAGAGTTGAAGGAAGAAATCATGAATGAGCATCACAAGACCAAGTACACCATACACCCTGGTGGTACTAAAATGTATCATGATTTAAAAAGAAGCTACCGGTGGCTAGTAATGAAGCAAGCAGTGGCAAGATATGTGGCAAAGTGTTTCACATGTCAACAAATTAAAGCAGACTACCAAAAGCCTTCTGGCATGTTGCAACCTTTGGAGGTACCTCAGTGGAAATGGGAAAGTATTTCCATGGATTTTGTGGATGGTTTGCCTAGAACTAAGAAAGGCAATGATAGTATATGGGTAATTGTTGATAGACTAACCAAATCAGCTCACTTTGTCCCTGTCAGGTCAGATAGGAATGCATCTAAGCTTTCACAATTATTTATTAAGGAAGTGGTGAGGCTACATGGTATACCCAAGACCATTGTAAGTGATAGAGACACTTTGTTCACCTCAAGATTTTGGGAAAGCTTCCAAGAAGCAATGGGAACACAACTTTGTTTAAGCACTGCCTACCATCCTCAAAGTGATGGGCAAACAGAGATAGTGAATAAAATATTGGAAGATTTACTTAGACCATATGTGCTTGATTTTGGGGGTAATTGGGAGGATCATATTCATTTGGCAGAATTCACTTACAACAACAGCTATCAATCAACAATAGGAATGTCTCCCTTTGAAGCCTTGTATGGGAGACCCTGCATGTCTCCTGCCTGTTGGTTGGAAGCAGGAGAGGGTGTAATATTGGGGCCAGATCATGTTAAAGAAACTTCCAACATGATTGAATTAGTTAGGCATAGAATGAAGGCAGCACAATCAAGACAGAAGTCTTATGCAGATAGAAAGAGAAAGCCAATGGAGTTTGAAGTAGGAGAGCGTGTTTTTCTGAAGGTATCACCAATGAAGAAGGTGTTCAGGTTTGGGAAATCTGGTAAGCTATCACCAAGGTTTGTAGGACCATATGAAATTATGCAGAGAATTGGTGTTATGGCCTACAGACTTAAGTTACCTGAGGAGTTGAGTGGTGTGCATCCAGTATTTCATGTTTCTCAATTGAGAAAATGGGTGCATGATGAAGGGGCAATTCTGGAGTCACCTACTCAAATTCAATTCCAGAAGAATTTGGTTTATACAAATGAACCAGTAAGGATATTTTCCAAGGAAGAGAAAAAGTTGAGGAACAAGGTGATCAAACTGGTGAAAATCCAATGGAGCTTGGACACTAATGATTGTACATGGGAGGTTGAAGATAAAATGAGGGCTAAATACCCCAATTTTCTTACTGATGGAGAGGTATGTTTAAGCAGCCTATGATGATTTTTCTAAATATATTTATATATTGTTTGTTTTCATAAAATATGAGTATGGGGTTATGGAGTTAAAACAGGCTATAGATTAGTGCTTTTAATTGGAGAAATTAGGTGAAATTATGGGGACATAATTCCTTTAAGGGGGAGGGTATGTAATGACCCTAAAAGTAAAATAAAAAAAATATAAAAATGAAAAGTATATATTTATATTAAGAAATTCTGAAATTATATATATATTGCATTAAAACAGAAAAAAATTTGGAACTCAAAAATAAATATAGCTCTATGTCCAAAGAATTATGTAAATACATACATTTAATATATATGGGGTGTTTTCTGTTTTATATAAAGATAGAATAAAAATGAAGTTTAATAAAAAGGTTTATATGTCTTATAATTGTGCCAAAAATAATTAGCATAATATATGTGATTTTGTTTATTTATTTAAATATAGAAGGAGTTACTGATTTGACAAAGAGGCAGAAATATATATATATATATATATACACACATACAGAATCAAATAAAAATTTCCATATCTTATTTATCTCAAGCAAATAATATGAATGAATGATTTTACATTATATAATAAGGTATGATAGTATGCATGATTGAATGGAGATAATAAATAGGTAGAAAATACAAAGGAGATTTTCAGATTCCTTAAACTTATAAAAAAAATAAAAATAAACCGAGGGTCACATGCATATGGCATGAGTAGAAAAGAGTCATGAAAATAGTATTGAGTGTTTAAAAATGCATGATCCCCGAAATAACTAATTAAAGTAACCTAATGTGTGCATTTCCAATTTATGACCACACAGGAATATGATATGTACTTGAACATCTAAGGGTATCAGGGGAATTACCCATTTTCTTAAACCCTAGAATGGATTTATAAATAACTGCACATAACCAAATCCATCATTCTCTCGGGATCAAAACAAAGATAAAATAAACTAGGAAAAACACTAGCTTGAGACTTTAGGGGATTTGCTGTTCAAAGGATTAAGGCAGTGAAAGGAAAACATTAGGTGAGTATTTATCCTTTGTATGCAATGGCATTAAGTCCTATTGCAGGCAGCCTAAAATATCATGAGTCATTTAAATCTCTGAAATGATTTGTTATGGGTGATATGGATGTTTGTTTGTGCATTTTTTTTTGGAGCATTAATCTGTAAGTGGGCTTTTAGAGTTAACATGATTTGAGCATTCTTGTTCTATCTTATCATCATTAAACATGGATATAGATTAAATAGGGGAACATGGGGTTGAACCAGAAAATATACAAGCAGTTATATCTTTCTGAAATATGAATGTAAGAAAAACTAAATTGGTCACTTGGGAGTTAGTCAATGATCTGCTTACTTCAGGTGAAAGCAAGTATATGCATGGTGCAACAGCACCCTGAGGCCTTTGTGTGTTGGAATAATTTAAACAACCTGGGAGTTTCCTTCACAATGCATACATAGTGTTCATTTGACAAGGAGATGTAGACCATAAAATAAATAAGGAATGGGATTTATAAATTTGGGGTTATGAATATCTAGACAGGGAGTTAAATTAATCAGGATTAATGTGATGTTCTGGTTAGTTGCTGGATAAAATTTGGAGTATAAAACCTGAGTTTACTTATCTAGATTTGGAGAGAATGAATCAAGAATTGTACATATGATTATTTTAACTGTTTGTTGTGTATTTGTTTAAATAGATGAATGTGATTTTGTATCACTTTGTATGAACCAAAACATGCTAAGTATAAACATCTGTTAAACTAGGAAGGCACTGCAAGATTACCAAAAATTATGAATATGTATACAAAAATTGATAAATGCTCATACCAGTGAAAACTGACCCTTTTGGTTGCCCTTGCAATCATCTGGGTGTCTCAAAAATTCTTTGGGGCAGCTAAATGAATTGCTTGCAGGAAATTGAAGTTGGCTTGATGAGTAAAGAAGGCATTGGCTGCTAGTATAAATAAGAGAGACTTGTTTTAAAATTTGCAGTTGCATTGTAATGAAATTACTAGTCAAGTTCTATTTCTGTAATTGAAGTTACTTTTAGGAAACTTTCTAAGTATTTGGGTTGAAAATATGTACTTAAGCAAAACTTGTTGTGAGTGATCATTGATGATGTTTGGTTAACTACTAATTTATTTTATGAATGTCTGATTTGGAGAAAATAAGGAGATAGACATACCATATACATATGATATGTGCATATATATTTGATCTCTGATTTTTTTTATTGCTTAAATTTTGTCTTATGGAAATTAAACAGCTAAGGGGATTGATTTTTTGAGATGAACTCTCAAGATTTTAGTAGAATATTCAACTGAAATGAATTTGTGCATGGCAGGTAAATGATACCGGCATGTGCATGAATTCTGGAAATTTGTAGGTTTTTGAGTATTTAAATTTCAAATAGAACTATGAGAGTAGTAGACTTGGAAGATACTGAATTTTGAATAATTGAATGAATACATATAAGAATGCATTTCAGAAAACTAAACATAAACATGCTGGGGATTAGGAGTAGGACTTTGTAGAAGATTGTTAATATGAGGGACATGGGTTTGCAAGTGGTAAAGAAGGGACTATGGCCGGCCTAGATGGCCATGGGTCAAGCCCTTGGAGCCTGGAACCACTTCATTTCAATCAATGAAGTGTAAAGTGCTTCCGGGACAAAACAAAAGAAAACACCAAGCAGCCCTCAAATAACACCAAGCATATCCCATAAAATCACCAAGTATGTAAGTCTGCACCATATTAAATTTAAAAATGCTAAAAGTCCTCATCTAATCAACCTGAAATGATAAATGGAAATTACTCCCAATATCCCGGCCTGCAAGCATAACTTGTAAGTAGTTTCATGCATATACCTGATAACATTGATAAGATCAAGTAAATACTATTTTAGTGTTAATAGAACTATTTAGGCAGAAAGCCTAGATGGCATAAAAAAAAACTTACTATGCTCTGCAAGTCAAATAAATATATAAGTGTTATACTTTGCCAAAAGGTTCCTCTGGCAGTAGAACAAGACTTAGAAAAGAAATAAATAGCTATGTCAACAACTTGTATGGTATTTTGATTTCTATTTGATTTAAATTCCCTCTGAAAAAAAAAAATAATAATGAAGAAACAATTGTATATCACCAAATATATAATTGTCTTAATTTTTGTACACTGATATGATTATATTGGTAAATCCAGGGTCTTGGGAAAAATATTTGGAAATTATATAAATATTCAAACATAAAAGAAATGGGGTTTAGTGGTGAATTCCTCTTGAATGATAAAAAAAAATCTATGTGTTTTAAAGTGAGGGTCATCACATTGTATTTGATATGTCAAATTTCCTCTTGAAATGAAATGCATGACCTACTATCTGACATATCGGTACCCGCACAAAGCAATTACACAGATGGTCGCTCCTCAACAGCCTTATTCTTCGTGCCAGTCGACGACATTATTCCGTAGTGTTCTTGGCTAGTGTGAGTATAGAGGTGGGGCATCACATATATGATATGATATATATGGTACGATGCAAGCATCCTGGGTTGATTATATATAATCTATATGTATGCATAACAAATAATATTAGCATAGCATATGGTGAATACATATATACGTATGTTCGTATATACGTATGTGTATATATATATATATATGAGTAAATACGAAATCATGGCACATAAAACATATCAATATAATAACAAAATGCATAACATAAATAAAACATTATTGAAAGCAACTGATATCAGGTAACATGAGCAAAAACAATAATGAATTGAAGAAATCATTTAATCAAACCTAAATATTAACTAAACTAACAATCAAGCAAACGTGAAAATGTTTTAGAAAGGAGTTAAATTAAAAAGATCGAATTTACCTCTCCACTTTTTAAATACCCTTAACTAAATTGTTATCCCTAACTAAATCTAACAAACTCTACTATTGGCATAAACTCATTCTGAACATTAACTACAAATGTGCATGCATGTCTACAACTTCTGTAATCCACGCTACCATCTCGAATAAATGACTCCATATTGTATGACAATGAGTAGCCTTAGCATAAATATGCCCACACGAAATTGCAATCTCTCATACCATTCATAAATGTAGATATTCAACACTTAAATCATCTGGTAGTACTTTCCTCATTTCATCTTTCCAACTTCTAAGGTAAGGCAACTCAATATGGATGGCGCCTTACCCCAAACAAATCCAAACAACTTGAATCACCATACAATTTCTTCTTTCACCAGAGAACATCCAAAATGATCGATGTCTTAACTTGGCGAACATAACATATCTCCCATCCAGATTTCTAATCTAACCTATGTCGTATCATTACTCTTATGATATCACTTCTCCAAATATCCAACAAGTTTGATACTCGAAGTATCACCTCCTCAATTATCCAAACATTTCACCTTAAGTTCTACAACATACAACTAAGAAAGCATCCAAAATAGAGAAATCCTATTCTATTCAATCAATATAATCATAATAATCAAAACCCTAAATCTAAGTGGAATTCTAACGTAAGAAAATGCTAACCTAAGATAGTGATAGGGTTAAAAGAATCGACTATATAATACATTATCTACATGCATTTTCATATGCAATGTAAACTTTGCACCTTTATGTCGCTACTCTGAAAGAGTTCATTTGAATAGACGGTCTCTCCTCAATCCGAGGGCGATTGAAAAGAATCCATCCACTCCTCACTTAAAGTCATATTCGACCCTTACAAATTCCATTTCCATGGAATCGCCTCCACATCCATTATGCTACTAGCCATAATACCCTTTCCTTAACCTTTCTTAATAAATTTCCATGATATTTTCTTGTTTTGCTTTAATGTTCATTTAATCAAGTACATCTTTTGTTCAATTTTCCAAACCGGGTTTATCTCAATAACTAAAATCCATTATCGAAATCCTTTATCTAGTTTCTTTATCTACACCAATCAAAAATACTTCTTACATAACCCTTACCGCCAATCCAAATTGAAATATCTTTTATAAAAAGAGGTCACAACTCCACACAGTTCTTTATTTTCCATATCATACCTATCTATAAAATTTCAAATACTTTATACCATCTATAAATAACACCAACTCATATGATCCTAATACTCATCCGCATTAGAGTATTTCTACATACTCATCTAATGTACAAAATACTTATCCTCATATAGTCTTATACCAAATCTAATCCATGATATCCTTTAAAATTAAGAATTTACGTTCAATACCCTTCACAACTAAAATCCAAAATCAAATCATTTTTTAATATAAACTGACCAACGGTACTTTTCTTATATACCATTTTACCAAATTACTATTCTTCTATCCTATGGATGGAAGAACTTAATAGATATGGTGCCTCGCTATATAAATCTAATCGACATAGTACTAAGTAATCATGGTAACATCGTACCCAAACATATCTAGGGATATTGGAAAAATAATAATGTCCTATCATAGTGAACATGTTATTAATTCATGTCACATTCAATCCAAATTGTATACTTGTAGTCGCATCTATTACTCAAGTATTGACAACTTATAGTCATCGCTCGAAAACACATATATAGCAGACAACAATTACTTGCTTGGAGAATCTCATCCATCCAAACCATATAACGTAAACAACGTAATATTACCCTCAGCATTAGGTCAATGACACCTATCCTTAAATCAACTCAAATAACCCACCTTTACGACGTTATCAAACAACAAAGAATTCCTAAATATCATTTAGTTACATCTCCGATCATTACCGTAATGACAGAAAAAACAAAGCGATTGTTTATTATTTCAATTTCATCATTATAGATGAATTACCAAGTCAGATCACATAGTAGCATCATTGGTCATTGGAACCCTAATCTAAAATAAATTATACTCCATATAAAAAAAATCTCCATCCACTTCTCTAGAATATTTTTAATCAATTGGTTAACAGGATCCAATCAGTTGAAGCTCCAATATCACATATCTCCCTTTGACTACCAAAATTTCCAAATCAACTCTTCAAATATATCTTCAAACTTTCCAATGTCAAACAAGTATAATTTACATCCAAATCTCCTTCATATGAATCTTCACGAATGTATTTTGCTATTAGGTAAGCATTTTTTTTTTCTATTTTGCTTTAATATAATAATTTGGTTTACCTTTTATTTTCTTTCTAACTGAACCTCAATCATCCCTTCACTAACTCAGAAATTTTGCTATCCAAATTCCAACTCCCCTTTAGAGTTATGTGCCTAAGTGGCATATTCACGGATCTTATGAATTTTACTTACTTAGGGAGGAAGTTTAAAATCTTCTTTGAAGGCATTTGAGATTCCTTTCTCTGTCAATTTTGACTATCGGGATCATAACATATAACAAAATGTTGTCCAGTTCACTAATCCTTATCCAAACCACTTTCATATCTACATCCAACATCTTTCCATACAGAGTCATTCAGGCTACTCCAAAATCAATTCACTTCAAATCATAATAGACCATAAATGGATGGATCCCTCTTCTAGACGGATTCGATGCCACTATAAATTCAAGCATTGTATGAGATTTATTTTTAAACTATTTACCACCACATTCCTTACTCAAAATCATAACTCACCTCTAATCACAATCTGCTTTCCCTTCTTTATAACAGGTGGTGACATATTTGTACTTGGGGCTACTACCAATTCATAACCTTTTTCTTCCTTATTTGTTTTCTAACCCTCTAAATCATTTTTAATTTTATCGATTTGAAATTCCTTTTCAATACTTTGAAATAATAGTAAAAGATTATCTGACTAGAGTGTTGGAACTGGACTAGCCCGCAGTGGAAGTTATGGGTGAATTTCAAAAATTTTACCCTATTGGATCTTTTATTGGGCCTATGAAGTCTAACTGAATTAGAACATTTCTAAATTTTATTTAAACAAAATCATTTATTTTATTTAAATTCAAATATATTAAGATATGAAATTAATTTTATTTGATTTAGTTTATACATAAATGTATCATATACATATAATTGTGAGTGCATGTGTAACATAATAATCCGTGAAAAGTATAATATGTCCATATGTAGATGTTGGGATTTACATCACAACAAACATATTAGCTCATTTTGTATGTCATATATGTTGTCCAAATACGTGCATGTATATGTGTTACAACACACACACACACACACATATGTATGTATAAATATATTATATATAATATATGAACATAAAACATTTATATATAGATAAATATACATATAGAAAGAGAAAGAAAAATTATTAAAAATTATTTATAATTCAAAATTAACTTAGTTTTGCAAACATAATAATTTTAGTATTTTAATTTGTATATATTATGAATAAAATAATGTTTTCATCCATAAATAATTAGCATAAAATAATCAATTGATGAAAATTCAAATTTTACAATTTTCAAAAATCTAGGATCATAAAATAGAGCTTAGGAAAAAATCTGGAGATTTTTCAAAGTTGAAATATTATTTTTAGAAACAAATACATTGATTTCGGCAATAATTATTTAATTAAAGTAGTATATTATTAAAAATTCCAATTTTAAAATTTTAGAAATTCTAGGATCATGAATGAAGGTTACGAAAATTTTTGAAGAATTTTTCAATTAAATTATTATTTTTAATAAATCATAAACAGTTTTTCCAAAATAATATTAATTATTAAAAATAATAAACTTTATTGAAAAATTCCTAAATTTTTTCTATACGTTTCTAAAATGATATAATATTTTGTAAAAATATAAAATTGAATTTTTAATGTAATAATTATTTTATATATAATAAACAATTCAAAAATTCAATAAATGTTAATTTAAAAATATGAATATATGTATGATAATTAATTTTCGAATTCGTAAATTCATATTATATATAAATAAGTGTACTAATTTTTTTAAATCATATATATATATATTTATATATGCATATATGCTATCACTAATATATATATATATATATATATATATATGAGTTTATTAATAAATATATATACAACAATTATTAATGAAAAATATTGATTTTGTACAATAAACAACATTTGTCTATACATAAATCAAATAGTATAATAAACAAATTATGCACATAACCAAACTGATTTGTGACAACCACATCTACTTACAAAATCTCACCTAGCTAAACATATAGTAACAATATATTTAAACAAATATGAAATTTCTCATTATAGGATTATAGAATATAATTTAATTACTGTAATATGAATTAAAATTACCAATTTAATGATGCCTTTGAATCCACGTTGAAGCAATGACTTTCTTTCCTTTTACTGTTCTTGATTCGTCAGATTGCAAGTCCGGAATCACCGACCTCTAACTATCGAATAGTATTATTTTAATTTGAAATATATTTGAGAATTTTGGAGTGGATTGAGTGCTATGTTTTAAACAGCAATGTAGAAGGTAATGGCGGCCAGAAAGGTTCATAATTGTTTTTAGAGAGAGAGAGAGAGACACACACACACACACATAGGGTTGTATTAGAGTGAAACGAGGAAAACCTTTTTTTACCCATTCTCACTTTATCTCAACCCATTATCTCCAAGTCAATTCCCTATGTTTTAGCCACCCCTAGACCTTTTCAAAACCGAAATTTTGCAGCCCTAATGATGGGCCTTAAACCTATCTAAGCCCAAACCAAAATACTATACAATTAAATCTAATTTACTCGCTTGTCGATATTGTATATCGATCGACATATTTATAACTATTATAAATATATATAACATTATTTATTTCTTAAATCATATTCAAATTTTATAATTAATATTTCATAAATATTAGTTAATTTAATTAATTTATAACAATTATAAACTAATTAATCATTCGGTCTTAAGGGAATTCATCATTTCGGCTGTGTAACTCTTGAGTGTAAATTTGGTCAGCGATTAACATCGAACTATTCTAACGTTAACGTTCACACGTCACTTAGCAGGTGGTGCGACATTATCGCCAAATTTATCGCTTACTCATTTTCGATAAAATCCAATTTTAGTTTAATAAGCTTTACCCGGTTGTGACATTTGTTTACACCAATTCTCTTCGTCAAAACTATATCACTTTGGACTTATCGCTTATAGATATCAGTGGAACCAAACATAGATGTTCACATCGCAATATCCCTAGTATCCATTCTAGTACATTTCCAGTTTTAGCCTTGTCCCACCAATATTTATCTTTGTTTCAGCTTTTATTCATACCAACTTACTTATCCTTTTCTATCCGTAATTGGGATTCATTAGCAACTCCCCAATAGATAAATAACTCAACTGAAACAACTACAAAAATATTCGACTCATATTATATATATATATATATATATTAAACCTACAAATACACTCTCTCAATACGTCATAGTCCTAAATTTTATGAAAGGTTTGCTCTAATACAAAATGTACAACCCAATTTTTTTGACCCTCGGATTCAGCATGCAAACCGATGTCGACACCTCAATAATAGAAAAAGGATGATTCATTAGGGTGTGACAAATTAAGAAAACACAGGTCTAACTAATAACTTTCGGAGTCTCACAACGGAAGGAAATAAAACATAATATCAACAACCATAACCATTTCACCCTACACTAACATGTCTAACTATCAGACACATATGTCCATACAATATAAATAACACACAATCCATATATGTAATCAAATCGAGGTTATAGCACATATTTACATCATATACAATATGTACAAATGAATCCCTACCTCACATACCATCTCGTCTCCAAACTCTATCAACCTGGATATATAAATAAAAGGGAAAAATAGGAGTGGGTTAAATATAAGTCTAGTGAGTAAACCATACCTTACTCTACATATACTATAAAAATAGGGGCATTTCACCAGAAGGACAAACTTTGCAGTCCAATTAGTTTCTAGGACACACATCCACATAAATTAATTTCAAGGCCAAAGTCAGCCGAATAATTACTTTTAAGGACAAAGTCAGCAGTCCAATTACTTTCAAGGACATAATTTCATAAGATTTTAGGCCTTAGAAACTAATTACTTTGCATTTTGTCCTTAAAAGTAATTATTTCAGTTGTGTGTCCTAGAAACTAATTGCGCTTGCTAAAGAGGCCCTTATGGCTAATTTCCACATAAAAATAATACTATAACATAATATGAGTCTAACTTTTGGTCGCCTTGCATCTTAATGGTCACACCATACCTAACTATCATATACATATTTAGTTGTACCGCATCATATCTTTGTGGCCTCACTTCCCTGGACTCGCCTTGTGCACTACAAGTTCGCCTATTGTCCATCATCACATCAATCACATATAAGAATGACTTCCCTGGACCCACCTGGTGCGCTATAAGGTCAATGTTATCCTCGTATGCCAACCAGACTCAAGCCCTAGACCTGCGTCTTACACTACAGGGTCGCTTACCATCCATCCACCATATTGGTTTGCCAAAGCCTATAGAGAAGTAATGCAATACCCGGATCAACTACTTGTGTTAAGGGACCGAAAGGTCCTTTCGCTCACCAGCCGTAGTCCTATCACCGCTGGATCCGACGTCAGATGCGCGGTGATCTATATCCTGGGCGGTCTACTTGCATCGCAGGCTCGTACATGTTCACCTAAATCATTGCATTATTTCTATACCACCAATAACATAAAAATCAATCTCAAAACAATGATCAATATCATATAATTCACCTTGGATTCAAAACGTCATCATTTGCCTCATTAATAGCCTTCAAACGCCTTCAAAAAACTAGAGAAACAAGTTTTGAATTGACAAACATTATTATATATTAAGCCATCTAGGTCGAGGTTCAACTCGCGCCCAGAATGGGTTATCGGTGTACCAGTGATCAAGACCGATGGATTGATCTATGCGAAAACTAGGAATTTCCTAGCCATGAATTTTATCGTTCCACCATGTTGTTTTATCTCCATTCGATCCATTCTTCCTCTGATCACCTTAGAACGTCCCTAGGACCTAACCCTACGTTTCTATCTTCGGTTTTACAATTTAATTCATCAATTTAAGTTGTATATTCATTAAATTACAAGAAATGTAGAAATCTAGTTTTTGATTTACTGCATATTCAAATCCCGATTAAAGGCACGTTTAAATCTAAATTTTAGTGATCATAAGGTGTTATCTACACTAATATAGACCATAAATCATAGTTCTAAAATCAAGATTGTATTATAATGAGAGGAAAGCATGAATTACTCACCAATTTCGCCTCTCACTACCTGTAACTCCACTATTCATACTACCACACCTTTAAGCCTCAGAATTTTGCCGTTAATTTAGTGTAGATGCATGGTCCTCCTTGTTAGCTTTGCAGTTTTGTCGATGTCATGTGGTTTCGTTGAAATTTGAGAAAGATGCGGTTAATTTTATTTTTTAGATGAAAGAGGAAGAAGGAGAATGAAATGATCAAACGCTTTCTGAAACTAAAGAGGAAGTTAAGTACTTGGCTTATATAGAAGGAGGGAAAACAATGACCCACTTAAAATTTGAATTCAAACTTTGGCCCCCATTCAGCTTAACACAATTTCGACCGTAACTCCTTCATATGGACTCCAAACGAGGCAAACCAATATACTGTGCAAGTCAATAAAACAAGATGGTCACAATAGCACTATTTTCTCCATCGAATTTTAAAATTCAAAAAATAATCATTTTCCCCTAATTATTTTTAATTTATTTTATTTTCACATTAAATTCAATTATTTTGCATTATCTTATTACTAATATTTAATTATAATACATACCAATTTTTTAGGGTATTACATTCTCCCTCATCAAATAAATTTGTCTTCGAAATTCGCAAGAACAAAGAATGTAGTGCACTCTCTCGTATCATGTATCATGATGTATAATACACAAATACATAAGGATAAAAAGTCAATCATCCAACCATTCATCCAAATAGTCATCCACACAATAAAGAAACTAATCAAACCAAGCATCCATACATAGTATACAAAATTTGAAATCAAATGCATTAAATAGGTGTAAGTGTTCTACTAGCATACACACTCACACACACAAAATTACGGTGGTGCATATGTACTTTATGAAATAAAAGAAATAACATAACATTAAAATATATATGCAAATGACATTAGGCATTATATATATGCAAAATATAACATTTGTGCCCTCCTAATGAATGAGATGATATGACATATAAGGTACGATGCAAACATCCTAGGGTGATCATATAACTTCTAAATGTATGCACAACTAATAATATGACCATCACATATGGTGAATATATATATATATATATAAGTAAATCATAGCATATAAAATGTATCAAGATCGTTATCTGGCTTTTGACCAAGCAGATTTTCACAGGAATCAGAATGTCAAGATGAAGATGAAATAATTCACGGATTTCAGAACATACTTAGAAGGGTAATAGGAACACAATCAAGAAATTCCTGAAGCATTGAAGCAAAGATGACTACTATAATGACCCCACCACTATGCCCATATCATTAAAGAACATTATAAATAATGCCGTCTCATAATACAGAGAATACGGCTTGTTAAGGGTGATCAAATTTGAATACTACTTTAAACTAACATTGACACATCATACTTACCATTTTACTAAATCTCCGAAATAAAATTTGACGTGTGCAGTCTCAGTTCAAAATAATAAACACATAGGTTTCTCAAAATTAGAATAGTATATCTTATAAACAATAGCCACAGATCACAACGGAATAATAAATATCATATATATATATATACAAAACTAAGAGTTTAACAAATATAACACTAGACTTACATAATATACATCCGGTACAAATCTCTAATTCAAATATACATCTCATATATAGACACAAAATCCTACATGAGATAAACTAAAGCTCCAAACAGTTTTTCTCTCTACTAGCCCAACAATCTAAAGGTCTACATGTCCTATAACCTGAAAAGTTTCAGCCTGACTTGAGTATTTTAAAATAAATGGGTTAGACTATCTCTAAATATCCAAAAGGGTGAGAACAAGATATAACCTAAGAATATATGGCACATGTAAATCCAGAAGTCCAAGATATAACAAGTCACGGGAATTAATTTAACTTAGAATCCATTGCAAGACATAAGAATACATATTTATTTCAAAAACACAGAATAGTCACAAAACCCAAATTTCTAGAATACAAGAGATCTTAATCTATACCGATCGTAATGATTGTCCATACCAATCGCAGTGATTATATTCAGACCGTGGCAAACAAACATACAAACAAACAAAGGTATCACTCATACCGATCCAATACCAAAGATCATACTCATACTAGGAACACAAAATCACAACTGATCTCAAGGATAGTCCATACCGATCAAGATGATCGTAGAAACCATAATTCGAAGATTCTAGATTATTTATTTTTATAAATTTATAATCATAAAGAAATCCATGAGTATATCTCTTAAGGATCTATTAACCCCACCGAAAACCAAAAGCAAATATACCCTAAAGTGCTAGATACTATCACTTTCAGTAATCACTAGAAATTAACCAAAACGTCCCATACCGCTTGGTGAAATTCAAGTATTTACTAGAAGCTAGTAAATTTCACTTGTGTTTGCAACCAAATTGGTCACAAGCACCCAAGAATAGATTTATGTAGAGAAGTAAATGAAGAAAGTAAAATGAAAACAGAGGAATAGAATAAACTAACAAGTAAATCAAAGCAATAATCAAGAACATAAGAATTTATAGTGGTTCGGCGTTGTACGCCTACATCCACTTTGAAGATTCTCTTTATTGATTGACAAATAATTTGATTACAGTAGCAAACAACAAGAAATTAGGAGAAAAATTGATTACAATAAAGACTAATGTACCCAACAGCATAAAGATCCTCAGAATGACCTCCTAGACCAGTATTTATAGGTGAATGTGACCACCATTCTCTCTGAAATTTCGGCTATAGGACCTTCTTATCCTTATGGGCACACCATGGGGGTCGCTAGGTCCAAATCCCAATAAATAGGGATTGATACCGATCCCTTCATTGCTCGATTCTGGGGCAGCGATCCTATGGTAGCTTCCTCGTACTTAGATATGTTGGCTTTTTAAATATCATGTTGATTGGATTAGTGGGGCTCATGCAACTGATCGATCTTTGATTCGACTCCACTTGCAAGTTACCTTCTGCTGAACCCTCCAAATGGATTATGCTGATTCCTCATCCTTTAGCCATTTTGACATGCGATTCATAGGGTATGATCCCTAGGGTCCATATACCCTGCTCTCCAAATTTAATTTGCTTTGGACTGTGGGATCTCAAGATATTGATTGCTAAATGATAGAATGCTCTTGGTTTGTAACATGTGCTGATCCCTCCTTGGTTTACTCAGATATGCTGACCCATTACTAGCTATCAATCTATGTCGCCCCTCCTATGCTTTGTCGAACCCTAGCTTATGAATTGAAATATAGCTTTTCAAACCTATAAATTATGCCGATCTATGCACCTCTATTCATGCCGATCCCTCGATTGCTTCATTCATGCCGATCCCTTGAGTTTCACCATGTCATGCCGATCCATGGAGTTCCACCATGTCATGCTGATCCCTCTGGTACTATTAAGCTATGCCGATCCCTTGCTTGTCCAAGCTAATTTCCATATTTGTAGCATCCTGCATCGTCTACCTACCAGCTCCGTTCAATCCTGGCTTCATATAACCATCTAAACTCTACTTTCGAATCTTACAACCATTGCTTCACAGTCATCCTTCTTGATAACATTCGAATCTATCTTGCGCAATCAATTCAATATAGCCGGGTCAGGATACCGGGTAACATTTGCCCCCTAAAGTATATCTTGTGAGTAACATGACGTGCTTTGAATCGAAACAAGTCTTAATTGTCAGAAAGAAGTCCATCTAGCTTCCTGATTGATTTCTATTCCTTTGTCTAATTGTTTTCCAAGGCATTTAATCCTCCATTGATTACTATGATGCTTGGTCGACTTCCAATAATATAAGTCTAGTGCCATATTCCGTCGGCATATACAAATCCGATCATGCGAGACTTATAAACTTTTTATTATCTAGTCCAGCCTTGAACTTGAAGGTTTGAGGTTTGATTTCAATTTCTGTTGATTTCAAAAGGTTGAATTTTTAAATCACTCACGTGTATATTCATATACATGTTTTTGTCGTTGGCTCCGAGACGTGTTCGAACGCTCACGGGTCATTGCCAATTTTTATAATATTTTGTATGCTTGCATTTATAGTCAAACCTTCATGATCACTATCATCACTCATTTTTCACTCATTCATTTTTTTAATCTATAGGGATCGACATTCATCATGCCGATCCATTGTTGGAGCTACGCAAATAGGGACCGGTAGGTTCCAATACCGACCCCTCTCCACTTATGACCCGTTCAATTCTCTTGTGACCGATTCCTCTCCCATACATTCATATATAAGCCATTCTTTTCTTCCTTCCTTACCTTTTCATTCTACTTGCCTTTGCACAAAACTTCCCTTCCAAACCCAGGCTCCTTGAACTTTGACCTCACATCCAACCACGATTCTAGCCATCCCACAAACTTGCCTTCCTTTTGCTTGTGATTTGATAATCCTCAAATCCTCATCCCTATTTAAATTCGCATCTTCACATTTTTATATAGGTATGGATTTGAAATTATCCTTTCAATTAGATGATAAAGTCCTTAGCCCCGAGTTGTTAGTGAGTGTTTGAGGTAGCGATGGCAAGCGTTTTTTAAGCGTCATTAGGTAGATGGTCTGATGGGTTGTGTTAGGATACAAGAGAGAGAAAGAACAAGAAGGAGAAGGTTTTGGCTAGAGATCCTGATGGAGGAGAGGCCAACGGTGGAGGAACGTAGGGGTCGGTATGTTATAATTTGGCTGTGGCAGGGATCGACAGATGAGGGTTTGGTTATTTAGTTATTTTTAGTTAAGGAGATGATGGAATGAAGGAAGGTCGAGGAATGGGATCAGAAAGGAAAGTTTTGAAGAGGGATCAATATAGGGTGGTGGTATAGGATAGGGATCGGTACAAAAAGCTTTTGATGGAGGGATCGGTGGCTGCGGTCTAGTAGAGGGATCGGTAGGGAGCTCTTGGGAAAGGGATCGGTAGTGAACCCTAGGGATCAGCATATGCCTTATAAACTAATCCAACTCAACTCATTTGAACGATCAATGCTAGTTTGCTTTGCTGACCTTGAACATAAGATGACAATGAACAATATAACATGCATACTTTAACTGTTGAACTTGAAATTGATCAACCAAACTTCCGGAATTTTCAATATGGACTAGGTGATAAACTTGCTAATGAACTTAAGTAACAGACTTCATAATTCGATGTGCCGATAGTCGATCCCAAAGCCTTCATTGCCGATCAATTTTCTTACCAGTTGAGACGGTCAGCGATGGCGGTCTCTTTGGACAAAACTCCCAAGTCTCATCGTTTTATTTCGCTTTTCTGATTTCAAACTGTTTATGTCTATTACATACTGCACTACACTAGTTCACACTTAGTACAAAGGGAGCATGTTATTTTTCTAATCTCGATTATCTATTGAGTATAGCTTATATAGATCCTCGATGCTCGAAGCATTCAGTTGACATGTCTTCTGATTCGATGACGCGACACATTGGTTTTGAAGTGAAGTCAAGTTCTACAATTGTATCTAGCAGGCCTTCTCCAAGCCATCATGCAGAGAAAATAGAAGTTTCTAATCCACAAGCTGATCTTTTTTCTGATATCCCAGTCCTTCAAATGGAGGACATAAGCCATGCCTCTGATGCTGTGGAGGGCGCTATTCTTATCGATAATCCAGCGAATTCACAGGCCTCTCGAATTGGCGAAGCTGCTCTTTGTCGGTTATGCTCTATCCATAGAATTTCGTTTGGGGACGTTTTGGTTCCCTCAAGAAAAGATACACCTCACTTGCCTCCAATAGGGTATACAGTTTGCAATAAGTTTATGTGTTGGGCTAGATGCGTACCGCCCTTCAATTCGTTTGTCCAAGAAATGTTGAGATATCTTGGGATCGCGCTACACAACTTCATCCCAGCAGTTATGCTTTTATTCATGGAACCTTCTTGTTGTTCATGAATGTTCTATTTCGTCCGCATACTCCTGAAGACATAAGATTTATTATAACTTCAAACGACAATCGAGAAGCCCATCTTATGTCTTTCTTGAACCTTCACCAACTTGCCAAGTTCTGCTGGGTGCTTGGAACAAACTCTCACTATTTAAGCATGAATGGTTCTACGTACGATGCCCTCCCGGATTTGTAAGATGATGGCTAGAAGGACGTAAGTGTTACTTTCACTTTTCTCTCAAGTTCATCGATCCAAGTCATAACTTTTACTTCGAATTCACTAACATCCAGAGTTCTTTCAGGTGTTTGCCCACATCCTGTAGGCACTGATTTTTCTAGAGTCATCGCTGCCATCCGCACTACTCCCGTTGAGGATAGGGACATCAAACTTCTCGTAACCGATGAACTGCTATCCTTTCTCGGGCTATTGGAATATAGCCATAGTATTGGACTTCCTAGGATTGTGACATTATTAAGAAATGTTGCAGAACAAAAGAGGGATACTGTCAACCCCGTCGTGCCTCCCGCTAAGGGGACTCGGGATGATACCGAGGAGGGTGAGACTAAGGATTCTCAAGTCGAGAAGTTGGGAGATGTCGATGCAGACCTCGAAAAAGAACCAATGGTTGAACCGTCGCAAGTCGGACAATCCCAAACACCTACAAAGAGAAAGAAGAGGTTGGCATACAGGCTTTGCAGAAGAAAAACTACCTCGGACCCAGAGTTTGTTATTACCTCGGTTGAAGAGCAATTATCCTCTCAGCACTTGGAAAGCTCATTAAAGGAATTTTCTAATCTTCAAATTTCGGATGACATCATGTATTATGACTTTCCAAACATTAATATAGAAGGGCCCAATTCTCCCACCAGAAGTGGCGAAGGCATCCAACCTTCGGACAAAAGAGAGAAAACGCCGATGAGCAAAGCTACCGTTACTAGTCTGTTAGGGGGAACACTAGGACACTCACAACCACACGCTCTTCACTATACACTTCTAATGATCTTTCGTGCGATAATTACTAATACGCTCCCATTTGGTCCTTACAAGTGCAATGTCTCAATCGAGAGCCTTCGATTGCCTTAGAAGTTCTTCTGCATACCACCGATGAAGCCGGGATTCAGAGTCTACTCGGCATAGGGAAAAGGATGAGGGATGAGATAAGAATTATCATTCAAGGGATTATTCTTCCTCTTCCAAACACAAATACCTATCCCAAACATCTCGACAAGCGAACAGTCTGACTTTCCTGCCCAAAGTAGAGACTAGCCTTCCTATCGTGGTCCTCATATCGCCGCGTCTCACAAGCCACATTCCGGCTCTTCAAGCTCAAGACAATTCATGATCTCCGGTCAGGCAAACATCCTCTTGCTACCTCCAAACCACCGTTTCCAGCCACTGCTCCTGACATTTCCATAGCATAGAAGTTGGTTGAGCTCAAGGCTACTTTTCCAAAGATTTGCTTTGATGGCCTCAAATTCCTTCCTTCTATTCATATAATCCCAGGGCATGCCAAGGAAAGTTCTCTCTTATGTGTGAATGATGTTTTTTGTAGCACGAATCATTTATACACTTGGTAGAGAAAGTCTTTGAAGTTTCTATTAAGTGACAACATGAGATAGACCGCTCAAGTTGGAAGTTATACACAACAAAGATATAATTAAGCATCAGGATGCTGAATTGGTAGAATTTAAAACCCAACTTGATGAAGCGGGGAAGAACGCCAAGGAAACGGTAGAGGCAGTAAGCCATTTGGAAGCTACTCACAAAAAGGAACTCGATATGGCACTCCATTGTAGCGGGGCACTCGCTTTAGAAAAGGACTCCTTGCATAAAGAGAAGGACACTCTTGCTCGCTGCTGCGAGGAACTTAAAAAACTTTTAACGAAAGAAAGGGAGGAAAAAATTAAAGCTCAAGAGGAATCATAGAAATACTACGAGGAAGTTTTTGAGGTTAGAAGCTTAAAGGCTAAACTTGATGAGCAATTCACCAGAATCAAAGCTCTTAAAGAAGAAGCTTAAGAGGAGGACCGGAGAGAGATGACCAAACAAGTTAACTCCTAAGTAGAAGCTGCAATGGAGTCCGGCAGGAATGTGATTAAAGACTTATTCGATCTGTTGATTATTGAATACAATGCCAAAGTCCTGATCCATCGTGACTTAAGCTTTCTCAGTGAGGGTTACCTCGAATCGCGTGCTGAAGCTTGGGAGCACATTGTCGAGATGAAGAAGAAAGAGTTGGGTGAAGATGAACTCAACGAGGAAGAATTAGTGTGGGAAATTCTCCGCGGGAACGAGCCTTCAGATCTAGCCATTGTAAAACTTCGATTTTTCAATGCTTCTGCACCTACTGAAGGAGAAGATAATATTTTCGGGTCTTTAGGGACTGATCCTAAAGTTCCTTCTACGTCCCAAGTAGCCGGAACATCAATTTCTCTTGATACAGAGCAAGATCTTGGTTATGATCCGGACAGGCCCGGCTTCGAATTCAAGATGCTATCCCCCATTTTAGAAGGAGGCACCCCGACAATGACAGAGAGTCAGCCAAATGCTGGTATTTTTCTTTACTCCTTAGTATACGAAAAGTTTCCGTTCTTCACGCGCAATGGATTTGAGCTAATCTCCCTATTTTATCAAATTTTGTAGGTCTTTTGGGTCCCAGTCAAACTCCCATAAGTGGTGCTATTGCAAAACAACACGAAGAAACGGCTAAAGACCCAGCTGCTGCTAATGTTCCAAGACTCGATGCTCAAGTCATCGAAGCCCTTGATAAAGAGAAGATCGAGGGTCCACTCTTGGTCGACGAATCTGATGATGTGATAATTCTCAGTGCCTCGGAAGACACTGATAAGACCAGCATGAGGGATTAGATCATAAAGGAGGAACTGTTGAAAAGAAAGGTTAAAATTAAACCCACTGAGGTGGATATCGATGATCCTCATCATGTGCCATTGCAAATTATTCCACCGGGTAGGTCGATCCCTGATGAACTTCCTCCTACCTTTTCAAGCTCTCCAGCCAAAGGCGGCAAAGGGTCCCGAAAGAGAAGCACAAGCGGCTCTACCCCTGAGAATTTCAAAAGAGAAAGAAAGTC
Organism: Allium fistulosum; assembly: GCA_030737815.1. Classification (NCBI taxonomy): domain Eukaryota; kingdom Viridiplantae; phylum Streptophyta; class Magnoliopsida; order Asparagales; family Amaryllidaceae; genus Allium; species Allium fistulosum. The sequence goes on from CM060902.1 coordinate 979,349,185, forward strand.
AAAGAAGTAGTTACTGCTCTAGCTCTATGTACAGAGTTTGCATAACCGTCTTTTTCACTAGTTGTAGTTGTATGGGTATGAATCCCGATCTTTTGAAATAACTTGTACTGAAGTTTCGGCACCTGTTTTGTAAATAAAAGATTTTATTTTCTGCTATGCTTCATGTGAATTGTTATTTAAGTAGTTGAACAATTACTTTTCATTCAATGTACTTGTAATTTGCTGCTTGTGAATTCTGTTAACAATCCACCATCTCCACCCCGAGGCCTCCATGTGGTCATAGCCCCGAGTCGTATCAAACACCAGGCTCGGGGCCTTAGTGTTACGCTGTTGGATTCAGCGGTTTTTTGAATAACTGTGCTCCTACCCTCAGCATTGATTTGGCGAGGCCATAAGTCGCACGGTCGAATTCCCTCCTTAGCGAGTTCATACTCCTGTCGATTTCAGACCGAAGATTGTGGAATAGAGAACGATCGAAATCCACTCATCAATTCATTCATGTTTATAGTCCAGTCCGCACTCTGGGGACTTAGAGTTATTTTGCGGAAGAGAGAACTTCGAAATCCACTAATCTATTCATCCATGTTTATGCTCCAGCCCACACTCTAGGGACTTAGAGTTATTTTGCGGAATATAGAACGATTGAAATCCACTCATCTATTCATTCATGTTTATGCTCCAATCCACACTCTGGGACTTAGAGTTGTTTTGCGGGCAGTCGGTATCCGCCCAGTTTATGTTTATACTCAAGTCAGCACTCTGGGACTTAGAGTTGTTTCGTGGGCAGTCGGTATCCACCCGATTTATGTTTATACTCCAGTCCGCACTCTGGCGACTTAGAGTTGTTTCAGAGAGCAGTCAGGTCGCACTCTTTTTTGGTTGATTAATTTTCCCCCTAGAATTTGGGGTTTTGATTTGGCAAGCGATTGGTCGAATCTCAATCCCTTTAATTTCTATTGCAGTCCCATAATCCGGGCAGGAGTTATTAAACGAACTAGTTGACTGAGCTCATCTTGTTTGATCCTAGCAGGAGTTAGCACGATTGATCGATTCCAAACTCTAGGAGCCTGTTCATACACATCAATACCAATCAATTTCGCTATGTAATCATCATGCAATGCAATAGCAAACATAAATACAAAGGAAGCCTGAAACTTTATTCACTAAATGGAAGGGAACAACATAAACTGTCTTACTACATATTCGAAAAATCAAATGCTAAAGAAAAATTTGAAAATTAATACAACTGAAATGTATAGGAAATAAGCTAAGTGGAATAGCGTCGTAGATGTTCACTATTCGATGCTCTTAGAAGTGTAATGCCATCGGCAATCGCTAGCTTGAAAGTTCCTTCTCTAAGCCTCCGTCCAATGACATATGGTCCTTTCCAAATCAGATTCATATGTGACGGGTAGGAAAAACCCGTTTCAGGATGAGATAACCAATTTCAAAGGTTCTCGGGCAAACTTTAGTGTTGTAATACCAGCCAACTCGATGTTAATTTGCGGCTGCCCTCAGATTAGCTTCCTCTCGCTTCTCGTCTATAAAGTCCAAAGTTTCCATTAGAAGATCTTGATTTGTTTTGGGATCGTAGTAAGTCGCTCGATGAGAAAGTACTTCGAGCTTAACAGGAATAACAGCTTCTGTACCATAAGTGAGGGAAAATGGAGTATGGCCAGTCGTAGACTTATGAGTTGTTCTATAGGCCCAAAGTGTCGTAGGGAGTTCATCCACCCACTTTCCTCTAGCCTTCTCCAAACGCTTCTTTAGAATTGGCTTGATGATTTTATTTATAGCTTCAACATGTCCATTTGCCTGAGGGTGAGCGACCTCTACAAATCTCTTTTCAATGTTGTATCTTCGACAGAAGTCTTTAAACTCAGTACTATCAAATTGAGTCCCATTATCTGTTACAGTAGTCCGTGGAAGACCAAAGCGACATATGATGTTTCAGACAATAAAGTTGATTACTTTCTTGGTCATAATTGTAGCTAAAGGTTCCGTCTCAGCCCATTTGGTGAAGTAATCAACTGCCACAATAGCGTACTTCGCACCACCTTTAGAGATTGGTAATGAACCGATAATATCTATACCCCACATGGTGAATGGCCATAGGCTGACCATTTGCGTGATTTCTGTTGGCGGAGCTCTCGGAACTTTTGCATATATCAGGCATTTATCACATCGTCTTACATAATCAGTTGCATTCTTGATTTACGGTTGGCCAATAATATCCATAACGGAATATCTTCTTTGCCAGAGTTTCCCACTCAGTGTGATCACATTCTCCTTCATGAACTTCTTTCAAAACACGTTTTATCTCATCATGAGCGACATACCGGAGTAGAGGGACTGAGAAACCTCTCCTATACATGACTCCTTGCATAATATATCGTGAAGCTTTGCAAAGGACTTATCGCTTTTCATTTATTTTATCAGGCAGGACCCAGTGCAGTAAACATTCTTTAATTAGAGTCATCCATGATTCCCTTTCAGATTCTACCTCCAGTACTTGATCGATTTCCGTCATGTTTATAGTTGGGGTATCTAATACTTCGACCGGTACCAAACCCATCTGCTGTTCATCGCCGATACTAGCGAACTTTGCTAATGAATCAGCCTCTCTGTTTTGATCGCGTGGAATATGTGAAATGTCATAGTATTCAAATTCTGTCAACAACTCCTAAACTCCGGTAAGATAAGGGGCAAGCTGTTGTCCCTTAACCTGGTAGTCTCCTCTAACTTGATACATCACCAATTGCGAATCACAAAAGATTCCAAGAGATTTATCTCCAAGTATTTTAGTGAGTTTAAGTCCAGCAATCAAAGCTTTATACTCAGCTTTGTTGTTTATTGCTAGGAAATTAAGCTTCAAAGCATAACAAATCGAACCAATTTTCAAGAGTTACAAGCATAATCCTAGCTCTAGAACAATGATCATTCGACGCTCCATCAGTATATAACTTCCATCGTACAATAGGGATTTCACTTCCTTTTGGAAGATCATCCCGCATAGTAAACTCTACTATTAATTCTGCCAAAGCCTGTCCCTGGATAGCTCTTCGAGGGAGATAAGTAATGTTGAATTCGCTGAGCTTAATGTTCCATTTGAGTAACCTCCCAAACATCTTAGGTTGCTATAGGACCTGTTGTAACGGTTGGTCGGTGTAAATACTGATCGAATGTGAATGAAGCTTCTATGATGCAATTAACAAGCAGTACGCCAGTTTCTCTATTTTCAGGTAATTCCTTTCTGCTCCTGTTAATCGTTTACTGATGTAATACACCAGCCTTTGGATCCGATTCTCCTCACGGACCAAGGCGGCACTTATAGCGTGTGCTGATACAACCAAATAAATGAACAACTCCTTATGATCTACCAGCTTTGACAAGGTAGAGGGTCTCTCTAAATGATTCACCAGAGCTTGGAACGCGTCTTTACAATCCTGCGTCCATTTGAAGTTTCTTTTTCCTTTTTAATCAGATCGAAGAAAGGAATGCATTTGTCAATAGCTCCGGAGATAAATTGACTTAAAGCGGCAATCTTCCCATTCAGACTCTGCGCTTGTTTAATGGTTCTTGGCACCTAAATATCATGGATAGCCTGAATCTTCTCTAGATTAGCTTCTATTCCATGAGCATTGACAATAAAGTCTAAGAACTTTCCTGATGCAACACCGAACAACATTTCAAAGGATTGATTTTCATCTTGTAATATCAGAGGATGTCAAACATTTCTACCAAGTCTCTGATGTGGTCGCTTGATCGTCGTGACTTCACGAGCATATTATCCACGTACACTTCCATTGTCATCCCAATTTGATCCCTAAACATACTGTTAACCAAGCGCTAATAGGTTGCTTCGGCATTCTTCAATCCAAACGGCATTACTACGTAACAATACAACCCAATATCTGTAACAAAACTGGTGTGCTCCTGATCGGGGATATGCATCGGGATTTGGTTATATCTCGAATATGCATACATAAATGATAACAATTCGTGTCATGCAGTTGAATCAATTAGCCGGTCAATCCTTGGAAGGAGAAAACTGTCTTTTAGACATACTTTGTTCAGATCTGAATAATCAATGCATGTTCTCCATTTTCCATTTGCCTTCTTCATAAGTACGAGATTAGATACCCATTCAAGATAGAGGGCGTCGTGGATAAACCTGTTGACTTTTAGTTTATCCACCTCCTCTTTAAGAGCAGCAGATCTTTCTGGATCCATGCCTCGTCTTTTTTGCTTCACCAGAACATACTTTGGATCAATATTCAATGCATGTCTTGCAATGGCAGGCAATATTCCACACATGTCAGAGTGAGTCCAAGAGAATACATCTAGATTCGCTCGGAGAAAACCAGCAAGTTCTTTCATCATCAGGGGGCTAAGCTGTGATCCAATCTTCAAGACTCGTGATGAGTCATCATGGCTGGCCGTGATACCATCATCAGCTCAACTGGTGCAGCCTTGGTCTCATTGGGCTCCTCTTCATCATTTCTCAGATCTAATCTCTATAGAACTAACTATGGCGCCTGAGTCAAGGCCCAGGCGCTGGTTGTCAATCTTTAGTGGTTTGGATGCGGACAGCTTTGTCCACTTCATTTCCCTTCTCCTTGCGTTGAGCTTCCCTCAACTCAGTTACATAATAGGCACGTCTAGTTGCCTGATCGCCATGACCAACTCCTACACCATTATCCATCGGAAACTTCAGAGTTAAACACTATGGGGCAAGAGCTGCCTGGAATTCAGCCAAGGCCGGTCGGCCTAGGAACAAAATTATATGGAGAGTCAACATTCAAAACAATAAACGGTAAGATTCACACTCTCCTTCGTTTACCTTCTCCCAATTCTACAGATAATTCCACATATCCTACAGCCTCAGTTGCAACTTCATTAAAACCATGAATACGAGCTTTAGATGGTTTCAAGTCTTTGGCCTCCATTCTCATTTGATCATACGCCTTTTTGAAGATTATATTCGCTGAACTTCCACAATCAATCAAAACACTTCTTACCAACGCAGGACCAATCATAGCTGAAATTACCATTATGTCAGTTTTTGGAGCCTCTACTTTGTCGGCATCCCTATTTCTAATCACAATATCATCTGCCATGGTGCACTACTGTTTTGCCAGAGTCCCATCTTTTATATTCGAACAACATTCAAAATCTACATGCCTTATTGTGCTAGCATAACGCTCCATCTCTTGCCAACACCTGTCCACAGGGTGTGGTTCCCCAACTATTGTATCAATCACCAGTCTTCCACTAGTCCGTATAGTCTCCTCAGCCCTACGCGGAGCTTGTCCTCGATTGGGATCAGATGTCCCTTGTCCGCCATCTTGCAGAGTTTTCACAAACTATTAAAACTTATTTTCCCGAATCAAATTTTTTATAACATCCTTACGGTGCCTACATTCATTCGTAATGAGCCCATAACATTCGTGAAAACGACAATATTTCCCGGTCTGCTTTTGTCTCTCTGATGACTCTTTTGGTTGCAGCTTCCTATACTGCATGGTATTGCAGGTGGATTGATTAATGTTCTCTAAGGAAGTGTTTAGCGGTGTGTAATTTTCATACATTAGAATCCTAGGCTTTAGTCTTCTAAAATCCCTCTTCCGCTCTTGATTCCTGTCTCCATCTTTCTTTTGTTGATTCAGCTTATTCTAAACATTCACCTGAACTTTTCCGGAACTGTCATCAGACTATTTTAGTGCGATATTACTCTGTACTGCTTCTCCACTCGGTCCTGCAACATTCTTTTTCCTAAAGGACCTAGCCTCTTCCTTCCTAAAAAACTGAGCTGCCTTTGAATAGAAGCGCTTCAACATGGAAGACGGTTTTCCAGCCAGCCAGTCACCAAACTCAGATTTCAGATCAATCCCTCTCGTCATAGCCATGAGTATAACATGATCATTCAGGTTACTAACCACGGTGGCGACGGTATGAAATCTCTCTAAGTAATCTTTTAATGATTCCCTTGGGGCCTGGATCACATTGGAAAGGGACATTACGTCTTTATGATGAACCGCATGCATTCAGAATTACTCTACAAACTTGGTTGCCAACTCATCGAATCATGAAATTGACCGTAGAGATAGTCTCGTGAACCACATCGTTGCTATCCTGGAAAAGGTTATGGGAAAGCATCTGCACTTGGTTGCATCTTTAGCTTGCGCGGAGTCCATCAGCTATTCCTATTTCGTGATATGCTGCCCGGGGTCGATTTTTTCCTCGTAGGCAGACATTGATGGCATGTTGAACCTTCTTGAATATTCCGCATGCAGAACATTATCAGTAAATGCGGTATGGCTTCTCAAGATTCCCCGGTCATCATTAGTCAAGCCTTGGTTCTCTCTCACCAACTGTCTGACCATTGTTGATAAGTCCGACGTCTGGATGGATGGTGCCAAGCGGTGGTCGCGCTCCACCTCACGTGAACGCTCCGGTCGATGTCTACAGGCTGTTTCACGCCTTCTTGGTTCACCATTCTCTTGATGCGCACCTTGAAAATTTATATCATTGTCATTCCGATGGGGTACTTGGTCAGCATTCGATCGAACTCCAACATCCAAGCTTCTGGGAAGAACTCCAGCACGATTCCCTAAGTGTAGTGGGGAAATCTCTCCTGTGGAGGAGGGATCAGCACCGATCGGTCTTGGCAGACCATATTTGTAACAACCCGCATATTTTACGATTTTATATTTAAATATTTTATTTAAATATAACGTCGTTAGTCGGATTAAAGTCCGAAAAGCTACTTTTTGCAAACGGTCGAATTAGGACTCGGGACCACTTCCATTGAGTCCAAAATGGCATTTGCGACTTTTTTGAGTATAAGCTTCGATATGTTTGGAGTAAGTTGAATTTTGCTATTTTCTGTTGGGCTTTTTGGGTTTGGGTTTCACCCCAACTCACTCTATAACTTAGTTCAGCCCTCTCCTCTCCTCTTCACTTCATTTCTATTTTTCTTAATCACTCAAGCAACTGAAAATGGGGAGAGGAATGGGAAATTAATATTCCAAGCCCTAGTTTCCTCTTGCAAACTCAAATTCTTGCTCCAAATTCAAGGTGAAGCTTTGGTAAGCCTCCTCTTCATCTTCTCCATCTCTTCTTCTCTTTAATTTCAGAAAATTCCTAAACCCTAATTTAGGAAATACTTGTTTTGATCTTAGATTGAAGCTTGTAGAGTTGAAGTGAAGAGTGATTGATCTTTTCCTTGTGTTTGAGCCTCTTATCTTTGTTTTGAGTTAAAAAGGTGAGTTTTGAACTCACATCTACTTCTCTTGATATCATTGATGTTGGGTATGAATTCCTAACACTTATTCATGTTCATTTTCTTTTGGTTTGAATTGATTTGGTGAACATTTCAATTTTTGGTGTTTTGAAGTCAAAAACTCTAAAAATCATAGCTTTGATGTTTGAACATGCTTTTGGTGTTGTATTGAAGAGCCAATTGGGCTGGGTTGTCGATTGGCATAAACCCCTAGCGCCCATTGCTCGTCCGATCGCAAATTGGAAGAATTGCTCTTCATTGGATAGGCTGAAAAATAGCCCCAGTGCTAGTCAGTCGACTGACCCTCTACAGTCAGTCGACTGGCTGTAGCAGATAAATGATTCTGAGGCTGTCTGCAGAAACAGGGAGTCTCTGTTTCCTGCAGTCAGTCGACTGGCCTTCTGCAGTCAGTCGACTGACTGCAGGAAATGGAATTTTCGAGTTTCTGGTTCAGTCGACGGACTGCAGAGTGCCAGTCGACTGACCTGCTTGTTTTTGCCTATTTTGCTTGGGTTTCCAAATTTTTTACCGGTTCGGGTTGTTCCAATTTGTTGTTATTGCATTCTTGACTTTGATGGTTCCTTTTTGATTTCATACACGGGTTTTTATAAAATGATCTTCATAATTATATTAAAAGCTCGTTTCTCCAATTTATAATTTCTATTTAAAATACACACACAATCTTGCACTTCGAGCGAAGAGGGAGGAGAATCAAATGATTAAATAAAACGCGTGCTATGAACACGTGCGTTTATCTTTTCAGTTAATTCCTAATCTATTTGTTTGACCGTTTTGACCTTTGGGTCTGGTTTACCGATGAGATCAGGTGAACTTTGTATTGCTTTGAGTGTGAAATTGGCTAACGGTTAGTAAACTGTTTAGTGCGAACGTGGGGTATGGGACTCACGTTAACATTTTCCGGGTTCCTTTCTGAGAGTTGTGACACATTCCGCCGGACAGTGGTGTCCAGTACCGCCACTACGGTTTGTTGCCTTCGAGCGTTGCCTTCGGGCGTTGGCTTTTGGCGTTGCCTTCGGGCGTTGCCTTCGGGAGTTGCCTTTTGGTGTTGCCTTCGGGCGTTGCCTTCGGGCGTTGCCTTTGGGCATTACCTTCGGGCGTATGGATCCTTGTACTGAGCTCGAGCATCTTTTGTTTCTTTGACAATTATATTTCCCTAGTGTATCGCCTTTCGGGGTAGGTTCTTTGAACCACACGATATATAGCGATTACCTTGTGGAAACTTGTATACCTTTGTTGGTATTTGTTAATTGCCTTTTGGCTTGATTTGGGATATGATATCCTTGGTTTATTTGAGTTGCCTATGATATGTGGCTTTTTTTGATTCATCTTATGTTAGATGATTTGGTTATCTCTTTTGGAGATATTTGTGGTACTTTATGATTTTGTATGTTCATTATCATTAGTATATCTAACTGATTTGTTTAGCTAGACTGACCCGTGTATTTTATACTCGAGTCAGACCGAGATGTTTCAGGTTAGGTACATTGGACTTAGCCTCTTTTGCTTCCGCATGGACTATTCTGCTAGCTCCTTTTTGTTATAGCTTTTTGTGTAGTCCCTTTTTGTCTGTAACTCTGATATGTACTCTATTGACTCGTCTGTATATTGTGGTTTGCTTTACCACTTGACATGTATCATTTTGTATACTCTGTAATGTATCTGTATATGTGTAAATGTAAGTGATGATCTACTGTTCTATGATGTGTATTACATTTGAGTTGTTATATTTTATTCTGATAGATCCTTCAGCCACCTATGGCTTTGTATTAAATATTTATTGGAGATGTCGAACCACTTTAGGTAAGAAGTGGCAATGGTCGGCGTATTCAATAGATAATTAAGACAAGGCTATAGATGGTCGCTCCTATCCAGCTCTATTCTCCGTATTAGCAGACAGTGTTACTTAGTAATACTCTTTGCTAATGTGGGTCTCAGAGTGGGGCGTCACAGCTTGGTATCAGAGCCAGGTTCAGAAAAAAATATGATAAACATAGAACAGAGACACATATTACGGTACATTAAAGTGTTGTACGAATGTTACGAATCTTTGAATCACCGTGTTTTTGGGGTAGATAGAATTTTGGGGAATACGTCTAGGAGTGTATTTTATTCCGTAGTATTCCATATTTGAATTAATGATATCTACCTTATGAATAATCTTTATCTTATCTTATCTTTCAGCTAATGGCCGGAAGAGGCAGAGGACGACGCTCGGATGCTGGGCAATCCAGCGGCTCGCATCCGTACGGCGTTTATGTCTACCGATTAGTTTTTGGAGTTATTTAGGAGCACTTAGCCTCCAGCTCCTATTCGTGCATCTCCTCCACGCAAGTCCGCCTTTGCACGCTTGTGCAGTGATTTTTCTCATCTTGGTGGAAAGCCATTCAAAGGCTCCGAGTCCGTTCTTGAGGTCCAAGCTTGGATTCGCACATGCGAACGTATCTTTTCTCGCATGGATCTTTCTGACCATGATCGAGTTCTTGTAACTTCTAGCTTATTGCAAGAGCATGCCCTTGATTGGTACGAGCTTCTTATATCCGAACTTGATGAGTCTGTTCTTTCTTGGACTCAGTTCCGGGAACGATTCGAACTCAAATTCGTTCCTGAATATGAGAAAGTTTTATTAGCCCGTCGCTTCCTTGAGTTGAAGCAAGGGAAGTCCTCCGTTGCTAATTATGTTGCATCATTCGAGGCCTTATCTAAGTATGGTCTCGAATTCATTAGCACTTCTTATAAGAAGAATATGAAGTTTGTCTCTGGTCTTAAGAAATATCTTAAGAAGTCTTTAATGCTTCAGCTTAAGCTTTCTTTTGAGGAGTTGGTTGATTCGGCACTTCATCTCGAGGCCATCGAGAAGGAGTGTGATAGTGGCGATGATGTTGAGGTTCGCAAGAACCCCAATAAGAAGAGGTTTCCATTTCATAAGCAGGGATTTCTCCCTTCCAAGAAGAAAAAGCCTATTGAATCTGGTTCTAACTCTCAATCTGCTGGAACACCTTCCATTCGAAAGTGTTTCAATTGTGGTTCTCCTGATCATATGATTCGAGCTTGTCCTAAGCCTCTCTTCTGCTATTATTGCACGAAGGAAGGTCACCGTGTTTCCACTTGCCCTACTGCTCCTGCTAGTGCTAAGTCTGGCAGGCTTTATGTTGCTAAAGCTTTTGGAGGTTCTTCTCAGCCCGGAGGTATATCTCCATCTATTTTGGAAGGTTCTATTTTATTTCATGACCGTAGTATTCGAGTTCTTTTCGATACGGGAGCTTCGCATTCTTTCATACAGAAAAAGCTCGTCAATGATTTTTCTTTAGATGTTTCTTGTATGGTTACTTCATTGAGGATTGCGAATCCTATTGGGGGATCCGCAACCCTTAGCATGCTTTATGATGATGTTGAGATTGTTTTATGTGGCTTTTCTTTTCGTGCGAATCTGCATGTTATTTCTTATTTGGATTTTGATATGATTTTGGGTATGGACTGGCTAGTTAGATACGATGCCAGGATTATTTGTTCTGAAAGAATTTTATATCTTCGACATCCAGATTCGTCTATTCAGCTATCACTTGTTCTTCGGAATGTGGATAATTCCGAAATGGCCTTATATTCTCTTGGCTCACGAGATGATGATGATATATCTCGTATTCCTATTGTTTGTGACTTCTCGGATGTTTTTGAGCTGGTTTTGGGTTTGCCACCCAAGCGGGCGATCGAGTTCCGCATTGATCTCATTCCAGGCGCGAAGCCAGTTGGCCGTCCTCCCACGAGGATGTCTACAAAAGAAAATGAGGAACTCAAGAAGCAGCTTTTAGAGCTTGAGTCCAAGCAGTTGATTCAGTCCAGTTTTTCACCATGGGGTACCGCGGTCGTCTTCGTGAAGAAGTCCGATGGAACTCTTAGGCTTTGCATCGACTATCGCAAGCTTAACGAGTTGACCATCAAGAATAGGTATCCTTTGCCGAGGATCGATGATATGTTCGATCTATTGAGTGGCACTAAGGTCTTCTCACAGCTCGACCTTGCCACTGGTTTTCATCAGCTCCGAGTCACGGAAGATAGCATACCCCTTACAGCTTTCCGCACTCGTTATGGTTCTTTCAATTGGCTCGTTATGCCGTTCGGTTTGACGAACGCTCCGGCTTTCTTTGTTGATCTTATGAATCGAGTGTTCCGGGAATATCTCGATAAGTTTGTCCTTGTGTTCATTGACGACATTCTTGTTTATTCTAAGTCTGAAACCGAGCATGCTAATCACTTGAGAATTGTCTTGAGTACTCTTCGTCACCATCAGCTAAAAGCCAAATTCTCCAAGTGCCATTTTTGGGAGAATATGGTTAAGTTCTTAGGCCATGTTGTATCTTCCGACGGCATTTCGGTCGATCCCTCAAAGATCGAAGCTATCCAGAATTGGAAGAGGCCTGAGAATGTTCATGAGATTCGTAGTTTCCTTGGATTGGCGGGTTATTACCGTCGGTTCATTAAGGATTTTTCCCGTGTTGTGTTTCCTCTCACCAGCCTTACTCGGAAAGGCATTCATTATATTTGGTCCGACAAGTGTGAAGCTTCCTTTCAGTCATTAAAGGAACTTCTCACTAATGCTCCTATTCTTGTGGTTCCTGAGGGGAATCATGATCTTGTTGTCTACACCGATGCATGTGGTAGTGGTCTCGGTGCCGTGCTTATGCAGAAGGATCGGGTAGTTGCTTATGCTTCTAGGCAACTGCGTCCGAATGAAGTTCACTATGCCACTCATGATCTTGAGTTAGCCGCCATCGTCTTCGCCTTGAAGATTTGGCGACACTATTTATTAGGCGAGCGCTTCGTTCTCTATACCGATCATAAATCCTTGAAGTATTTGTTCACTCAGAAGGAACTCAATATGAGGCAACAGCATTGGCTCGAGTTTCTTGCCTCCTATGACTTTGATATCCTGTATACCCCTGGTAAGGGTAATCATGTTGCTGATGCGCTTAGTCGCAGACATTTGGCTGTTCTTTCTTTGATGCTTGTCGAATGGGATATTCTTGAAACTCTATCTTTTTGTGATATTCGTGATCGAGCTCCATCTTCTGATTCTCCGATAGTATTATTCAGTTTGGAAGCTCGACCCTCTCTATTGGATCGTATTGCCGAAGCTCAGCAGCGTGATCCTGATCTTGTGCACCTTATTCAGCTTTGTGTGACTGTACCCCGTGATGAGGCATTGCAGGATTTCAGCATTGATTTTCATAGGTGTCTTCGCAAGAAGAACCGTCTTGTTATGACTTCTGATTCGACACTTAGGCATGATATTCTTGACGACTGTCATCGGTCTAAGTATACTATTCATCCTGGCAGTAGTAAGATGTATGCCGACATGCATCGCCTTTATTATTGGGAAGGCATGAAGCGCGATGTGGCGAGTTATGTGAGTAATTGCATGACTTGTCAACGTATTAAAGCCGAACATCAGTGCCCTTCTGGTCTCCTTCAGCCTCTAGAGATTCCATTATGGAAATGGGATCAGATTTCGATGGATTTCATTGATGGCCTACCTCGTACGAGATCGGGCCATTCTAGCATTTGGGTTATTGTTGATCGCCTCACCAAGTCAGCTCATTTTATTCCTATTAAATCTAATAGGACTGCTTCTCTTTTGGATAAGTTATTTATCAAGGAAATTGTGAGACTTCACGGTGTTCCTAGTTCGATTGTGAGTGACCGTGATCCTTTATTCACCAGTCATTTCTGGAAGAGTCTTCAGCAAGCTTTGGGAACAAAGCTTAACTTCAGCACAGCTTATCATCCACAATCTGATGGACAGACTGAACGGGTGAATCGTATCTTGGAAGATCTTCTCCGTATTTGTATTCTTGATTTCAGAGGTAGTTGGGAGGATCATCTACCCCTTGTAGAGTTCTCCTACAACAATAGTTTTCAGTCCAGTATCGGTTGGCTCCTTTCGAAGCCTTATACGGAAGGCCATGTCGATCACCTTCTTGTTGGTTGGAATCTGGGGAGAAGCTTATTCTTGGCCCAGATTTTGTTCATGATTCTTCTGAGAAGATTGTCCTTATTTGTTAGAGAATGAAAGAGGCACAGAACCGTCAGAAATCTTACGCGGATAATCGTAGGAAGCCTCTCGAGTTCTCGGTTGGTGATCTTGTCTTTATTCGTGTTTCTCCTTTGAAAGGGGTTATGCGCTTCAGTGTGATAGGGAAATTGGCTTCTCGCTTTGTAGGACCATTTCCTATTACTGAACGTATTGGCCCTGTGGCTTATAGAGTTTCACTTCCAGCTCATCTATCCGGAGTTCACAACGTGTTTCACGTCTCTCAGCTTCGGAAGTGTCTTCGAGAATCGGATTCTGTTATCGACTCTCCTGATTTGCAAGGGCTTGAGACCTCACCAGATTTATCTATTGTACATCAGCCTATTCGCGTACTTGCCACGGAGGTGAGACACCTTCGAAATAAGGACGTGCCGCTCATTAAAATTCAATGGTCCGCTAATCCCAATGACTGTACTTGGGAAACCAGAGAGTTTATCGAGCGATCCTATCCGGGTTTTCTATCTTTGCTTTGCAATGGTGAGAATATCTTTTTATCTCAAGCTTATTTTCTTTTTCTTTTCGGGTGATGTAAGTATGTAGTTGTTGCAAATTCTTCTCTAGGAATTGCGTGGATGCAATTTTGTTAAGGAGGGGAGATCTGTAACAACCCGCATATTTTACGATTTTATATTTAAATATTTTATTTAAATATAACGTCGTTAGTCGGATTAAAGTCCGAAAGGCTACTTTTTGCAAATGGTCGAATTAGGACTCGGGACCACTTCCATTGAGTCCAAAATGGCGTTTGCGACTTTTTTGAGTATAAGCTTCGATATGTTTGGAGTAAGTTGAATTTTGCTATTTTCTGTTGGGCTTTTTGGGTTTGGATTTCACCCCAACTCACTCTATAACTTAGTTCAGCCCTCTCCTCTTCACTTTATTTCTATTTTTCTTAATCACTCAAGCAACTGAAAATGGGGAGAGGAATGGGAAATTAATATTCCAAGCCCTAGTTTCCTCTTGCAAACTCAAATTCTTGCTCTAAATTCAAGGTGAAGCTTTGGTAAGCCTCCTCTTCATCTTCTCCATCTCTTCTCCTATTTAATTTCAGAAAATTCCTAAACCCTAATTTAGGAAATACTTGTTTTGATCTTAGATTGAAGCTTGTAGAGTTGAAGTGAAGAGTGATTGATCTTTTCCTTGTGTTTGAGCCTCTTATCTTTGTTTTAAGTTAAAAAGGTGAGTTTTGAACTCACATCTACTTCTCTTGATATCATTGATGTTGGGTATGAATTCCTAACACTTATTCATGTTCATTTGCTTTTAGTTTGAATTGATTTGGTGAACATTTCAATTTTTGGTGTTTTGAAGTCAAAAACTCTAAAAATCATAGCTTTGATGTTTGAACATGCTTTTGGTGTTGTATTGAAGAGCCAATTGGGCTGGGTTGTCGATTGGCATAAACCCCTAGCGCCCATTGCTCGTCCAATCGCAAATTGGAAGAATTGCTCTTCATCGGATAGGCTGAAAAACAGCCCCAGTGCTAGTCAGTCGACTGACCCTCTACAGTCAGTCGACTGGCTGTAGCAAATAAATGATCCTGGGGCTGTCTACAGAAACAAGGAGTCTCTGTTTCCTGCAGTCAGTCGACTGGCCCTCTGCAGTCAGTCGACTGACTGTAGGAAATAGAATTTTTGAGTTTCTGGTTCAGTCGACTGACTACAGAGTGCCAGTCGACTGACCTGCTTGGTTTTGCCTATTTTGCCTATTTTTCTTGGGTTTCCAAATTTTTTACCGGTTCGGGTTGGTCCAATTTGTTGTTATTGCATTCTTGACTTTGATGGTTCCTTTTTGATTTCGTACACGGGTTTTTATAAAATGATCTTCATAATTATATTAAAAGCTCGTTTCTCCAATTTATAATTTTTATTTAAAATACACACACAATCTTGCACTTCGAGCGAAGAGGGAGGAGAATCAAATGATTAAATAAAACGCGTGCTATGAACACGTGCGTTTATCTTTTTAGTTAATTCCTAATCTATTCGTTTGACCTTTTTGACCTTTGGGTCTTGTTTACCGATGAGATGAGGTGAACTTTGTATTACTTTGAGTGTGAAATTAGCTAACGGTTAGTAAACCGTTTAGTGCGAACATGGGGTATGGGACTCACGTTAACATTTTCCGGGTTCCTTTCTGAGAGTTGTGACACATTCCGCCGGATAGTGGTGTCCAGTACCGCCACTACGGTTTGTTGCCTTCGGGCATTGCCTTTTGGCGTTGCCTTCGGGCGTTGCCTTTTGGCGTTGCCTTCGGGCGTTGCCTTCGGGCGTTGCCTTCGGGCGTTGCCTTCTGGCGTTGCCTTCGGGCGTTGCCTTCGGGCGTTGCCTTTTTGGCGTTGCCTTCGGGCGTATGGATCCTTGTACTGAGCTCGAGCATCTTTTGTTTCTTTGACAATTATATTTCCCTAGTGTATCGCCTTTCGGGGTAGGTTCTTTGAACCACACGATATATAGCGATTACCTTGTGGAAACTTGTATACCTTTGTTGGTATTTGTTAATTGCCTTTTGGCTTGATTTGGGATATGATATCCTTGGTTTATTTGAGTTGCCTATGATATGTGGCTTGTTTTGATTCATCTTATGTTAGATGATTTGGTTATCTCTTTTGGAGATATTTATGGTACTTTATGATTTTGTATGTTCATTATCATTAGTATATCTAACTGATTTGTTTAGCTAGACTGACCCGTGTATTTTATACTCGGGTCAGACCGAGATGTTTCAGGTTAGGTACATTGGACTTAGCCTCTTTTGCTTCCGCATGGACTATTCTGCTAGCTCCTTTTTGTTATAGCTTTTTGTGTAGTCCCTTTTTGTCTGTAACTCTGATATATACTCTATTGACTCGTCTGTATATTGTGGTTTGCTTTACCACTTGACATGTATCATTTTGTATACTCTGTAATGTATCTGTATATGTGTAAATGTAAGTGATGATATACTGTTCTATGATGTGTATTACATTTGAGTTGTTATATTTTATTCTGATAGATCCTTTAGACACCTATGGCTTTGTATTAAATATTTATTGGAGATGTCGAACCACTTTAGGTAAGAAGTGGCAATGGTCGGCGTATTCAATAGATAATTAAGACAAGGCTATAGATGGTCGCTCCTATCCAGCTCTATTCTCCGTATTAGCAAACAGTGTTACTTAGTAATACTCTTTGCTAATGTGGGTCTCGGAGTGGGGCGTCACAATATTGGTCTGCCAAGCGCCACTTCGATGTTTCTGTGTGATCTCCTTCAAGCCTGCAACACCTAAGTCTCTGGCATTCATCCGATGAGCTTAAACTTTCCGATGTCGAGTAAGGTGTGGGATCCCTTCTAGCCTTCCCATGCTGTTGTTGGGTAATCTGGTTCATGAGGCTAATATTGTTCCGAATCTGCTCATTTAATTGTCGTCGGCTTTCCATCTACTCTCTCTTCAGATTATGAAATTTAGCTCGGGTTATAGAATCACCGGGGTTCTGAACTTCAATCGGACCGGCATTCAAATTTACAGGTTGGTTGCTTGGGCCTCCTTGATGAATGCTTGCAGTCTCGTTTCCATCAACATTCTGAGAAGTGAATTTGGTATGTCTCACCATTATCTATCTCCTTATTTAGATTTTTGCAAATCTAAGTACAGTAAGTAACTTTATGAAGATAGCTATGGATCTGCTTTAGGGGATTTTCCCAATCCAGTAGTAATAAAGGGGATCCTAACAGGCTAAGAATCAGTTTCTCAGTGAAAGCACCAAAATGTTTGCAACTAAATTGGTTACAAGCACTCAAGAATAGATTTATATAAAGAAGTAAATGAAGAAAGTAAAATGAAAACTGAGGAATATAATAAACTAACAAGCAAATCAAATCAATAATCAAGAACATAAGAATTTATAATGGTTCGACATTGTATGCCTACGTCCACTTTGAAGATTCTCTTTATTGATTGACAAATAGTTTGATTACAGTAGCAAACAGCAAGAAATTAGGAGAAAACTTGATTACAATAAAGACTAATGTAACCGGCAGCGTAAAGATCCTCAAAATAACCCCTAGGCCTGTATTTATAGGTGAAGGAGATGACCAATCTCTCTAAAACTTCGGCTATAGGACCTTATTATCTATATGAGCCTACCATAAGGGTCGCTAGGCCCAAATCCCAATGAACAGGGATTGGTACCGATCCCTTCATTGGTCTATTCTAGGGCAGCGATCCCTATGGTGGCTTCCTCGTACTAAAATATGTTGGCTCTTAGATATCATGTTGATTGGATTAGTAAAGCTCATGCAACTGATGGATCTTTGATTCGACTCGAATTGCAAGTTACCTTCTGCCGAACCCTCCAAATGGATTATGACAATCCCTTATCCTTTAGCCATTTTGACACGCGATCCCTAGGGTCCCTGTACCCTTCTCTCCAAATTCCATTTGCTTTGGACTGTGGTATCTTAAGACATTGATTGTTGAATGCTAGAATGCTCTTGGTTTGTAACATGTGCCGATCCCTCCTTGGTTTACTCAGATATGCTGACCCATTACTAACTATCAATCTTTACCGACCCCTCCTATGCTTTGCCGATCCCTAGTTTACGAGTTGAAACATAACTTTTCAAACCAATAAACTATGCCAATCCATGCACCTCTATTCATGCCGATCCCTCGATTGCTTCATTCATGCCGATCCCTTGAGTTTCACCATGTCATTCCGATCCATGGAGTTCCACCATGTCATGCCGATCCATGGAGTTTCACCATGTCATGCTGGTCCCTCTAATACTACTAAGCTATGCCGATCCCTTGCTTGCCCAAGCTAATTTCCATATTTCTAGCATCTTGCATCGTCTATCTACCAACTTTGTTCAATCCTGGCTTCATATAACCATATGAACTCTACTTTCGGGTCCTACTGCCATTGCTCCATGTTCATCCTTCTTGATAACAGTCGAATCTATCTTGCACAATCAGTTCAATATGGCTGGGTCAGGGTACCGGGTAACAACTTTTTACGAATACCATAGGAAAACCTGAACTATATTCTCTTAAGGATCTATCAGTCCCACCTAACACCAAAAGAGAATACAACTCTAAAGTGTAAATACTTACCTAAAAGAAGTCACAAGAATTTAACCAAAGCATCCCATACTACTCGGTGAAGTTCAAGCATTCGCTAATGGGCTAGTAAGTACCACTCAAACATTCTATTCAATGAGTTGTATAATATTCAATGAAGCATTACTCGAGAGCATTCAAACCAATCGGTAATACTAAATCGGTTATTATTACTCCCCATATTATAGAACTAAGCCTCTTAAAACATTTTTCTCTTTTGCGTTTATAGTTTAGAAAGAAATCATTACAATTTTTCATAAAATCTTTTATTATTTAACTTCATATAAATATTCACTATTTGATAAAATCTTCCATGAATCTGAATTGTTTCAAAATTGCACTTATACACATAGTTGTCTCAAATTTCCATCTGTGATACTTAGTCCACAAACCATGTTTTAAAACCCCATATATATAAATTCATTTATCTTATAAAATCATAGTTACTACTCTCCCAACCCTATTTCTGTGTGTGTATATATATGTAAATATTTTCACTTAGAATTAAACTAGGCTTATATTTTCCAAAACCACATTTCCCAATCCATAAACATTTATACCGGTAACACTTAGTGTATATATATAACTATTTGTTAAAATCATTTATTAAAGGAATTAGTTTAGAATTAAGTTTAATACTTGTAAACTTTAAAAAAATCTTCTTTATATGAGAGTACTATGATAGATATAAGTTTAGAAAATTTCAAACCTTTGAAACAAAGTGATTCAAAGTCCAAAGAGCATAAGAGAATTCACTACACCACACACAATATTAGAATAACAATTTGGTCCATAAAGTTCTACTTTTATTTTGTCTCCACATCTATTTTTATAACTAGTAAACTAATGGAAATGGATGTCAAAAGAACTCTACACAAATGCACCAAACATAAGAAAATATCAACAATACACATAGCGACGAACTGGAGAACAATAAGGAAACTGGGGTTTTTTATCTGGAGCGAAATCAGCTCGACTTTCGCCCATCGATGCACCGGTGGTGCCCACCAATCCACTGGTCGAGACATTTTTTGGAGCTGTTCTAGCTCTAAAAATCCTCCCGGCCGAACCCTGGTGATAGCGGTTCAATCCTATATCTTGACTGGTTGTCCTAGGGTGATTTCAAAATGCAAGTCTTCATATAAACAACCATAATTATCAACTGAATGCATTTAAAAGGCTAAGGTTTCAGCAGTTTAGAAATTGAAGAATATAAAACATGAACAATACAACTATAGATTCATCTAATTCAACCAACGACAACTAACAATCATATATAAACAATTTTAGAAATAGTTGGTGAGGTAAACTCACCTTTCAACTTGAATTTGATGAAATAATCCCGGATTCTCTTAATTCTCAACCGCAAGTGCTAAGCTGATTTTAGAAATTGCAACCAAAATGTGTTTTAGAACAAGAAATCCTAAACTAAACTTACTTAAGTATGTAGCAATAGGTGGAGGAAATTACCTTCTTTTGATTTCTACTAAAATTGGCTAAAAGCCCTAAGACTTTCAAATTGAATTTGGGATTATAGGAGCCAGGGTTTAGAGAGTATATGAGAGTTTATTTCCTGGTTTGCTTGGAAGAAAAATGAGAATGAGAAAGTAACATACATCTTATTTTCTCACTCCTTATTACTCACTATTTGGGCCAAAAGTGTTTGGTATGGATCTAATAAGGGAAGTGTTGCTAATTACTTCTTATTTCATTTATAAAACATAAGTTTCCAAGTAAATAATGACTAAAAATATAATTTGATTTCACCAATTTTTCCAAAACCAATCACAAGTTAAATTTCGCACTTCTCTTAATATTGAAATATCTTGTAAAATTAAATATCACTTTTGAAAATAAAAGTTATTCTCATTATTTTTAATAAAATAAATAAAAATAATTATTAATTGTAAATTCTCATTTTAAAAAATAAATCTCAATATTAACAATTTATCTTGAAAGCCAAATTTAAATAATTGATTTAATAATATCTCAAATTTATATTGGAATCCTCTTTAAGAAATAAAACTCATTTCTCAAATAAATCAAATAAACTATTCTCAAAAACTAGATTTAATTTCATAATTAAATTTTCACAAAGCACAAATTAGAATTGATTATACATAATTAAACTTAATTAATTAGGTAATTAACAACAGGATGTTACAACTACTTAGTACCGAGCCTTACCATTTGGTACCAACCACTTCGTGGGTCCTTCAAAACTCTTGTGCATGGAGCTCTGGCTCAAGTAATTGTCATGAAGTACATTTCTCGAGTAATTGACAAATAATTCTAAGGATTTTTTGGAAGAAAGAAAAGAAAGCAAATGAGATCAAGCAATACCAGAACCTATAAGAAATAACTCAACCTCAAAGGAAAAGTGTTCGAAGCACAATAGATCGAAGGTAGAAAGTCAATGGAAAGATCAAGAGGAGATTTCCCTACTTAAAAATCGATCGAACCAAGCCGAACCGCTTGGTACTGAGTGGTTTTATTGGTGTATGGGCCTAGATACTAGTTCTTGCATACTCGGATCTGGATCTGGACTTGGTATTTCATTAGCCTCTGTTTCTACTAGACGATTTACCTATAAATACAGACCTTATAGCAACTAGAGAAGGACTTTTTGGCTTATTTTCTTCTTTACTTTCTATCTCTCCTCCATTAATGTCACTAAGGTGGCTACTATTTACTATTCTAAGCTTCGGATTAGTAAATCCCTTGTAGTAGTGACACAAATCGATAATTAATAAAATTTACAGTGGACGTAGTCCAGGGATTACCAAACCACTTTAAAATTCTTATTATTCTTAATAGTTCTTTGTATATTTCTTGGTAGACTCAATATTTCTACAGGTTTTTGGGTTTGATCCACTTTTGGCATCAACTTTTTGGTGCTTGCACTGAGAAATTGATTCTCAGGTTTAGATCTAGTTTGCTATTTTGGGTTTGGAGAGATCTAGTGGTTAGATCCGTAAGATTTGCTTAAGGAATTTGGAAGTCTGTTCTTAGAGGAATCAATGGCCTCTAGGAGATATGGAAGGTCATCAGGAGTAGTGGCTGGTGGAGATGAAGGAAATACTCATCAGATGGAGATCAGTAATCAACAGGTAGTAATAGGACCATTTGCTCCATCAGAGATGGTTACTAGGGTTGAATTTGATAAGATGATGTAAGAGTTAAATCAAAAAATGGTGGATAGTCAGAAAGCTGTACCGAATAGGATGGACGCCATCATAGCTTTACTGACCTAACATGAGTAGAGGCCAAGGAGGAACATGAGGAAAGCTTCACCTGTTAGATCTGAAGAAGGGAACTCATCCATTTATGGACAATATAGGTGAAATGATAAGCAAAAACCGAAGGAAAGAGTTGTTAGGCAAGTAGAAGGAGTTGCTGAAGGAAGTCGAAGTGCTCCCTTAGAAAGAATTAACTTGATACCGACCAGAATCAGGTCGGTACATAGAGGAATTTTGGGGTTAGGGGGATAAGGATTTGAGGCTGATGACTTGTCTAAGTCAGAGGATGATCTGCATCACGACGGTAATATTTACTAGCTCGATGTTGGAGTTCAAACAACCGCAACGGGACCAACTGAATGTCAACGGAAGACCGAAGGAGTGGTTCTCTTGGAGACTGGAGAACCTAGACATCAAAGGGCGAACCGAGATCGTTTGCAGAGCCAAACACTTGGCGCAACCCCTTATGGTCGACCTTCAAAGTATTGTGGTAGCGAAGATTATATAGTAGATATGGTTAAGCGATTGGTAAAAGAAAGCAATGGTAGGAATTATGATGATTGGGGTTCAGCGCTAAGAAGAACTCCATTAATGGAGAATATTTTGAGGAAAAAATATTGCATGAAGTTTATAATGTCGACAATGCCATCGTATAACATGACTACTGATCCCAAGAAGCACTTATTCAAGTATGAATGGCAAATGGATGGTGATAGAGTGACAGATGCAGTGTGGTGTAGGTTTTCCTATTTTCTTAGAAGGTGTTGCATCGATGTGGATCACTTTGCTCACGCAGAGATCCATATTGACGTTCGATGAGTTGGCCGAGAAATTCATGGAGAATTTCTGACTCCATGCTGCTCGGCCTAAGGATGTAATGTCCTTATCGAGCCGTTCTCAAGGACCTAAGGAGTTATTAAAGGGGTTCTTGAATCGGTTTAACATCACCGTTACGGAGGTGAGTATTCCAAAGGAGGATTTGGTGTTTATGGCTTTAGTCCGGTTTATACATCCGAACATGGACCTTGGTAAATGGATGAAGATGAAACAACCGATAATGATGGAGGAATTCCACCAGATGGCCAATCTATTCTTACACTTAGGGGAAGAAAGTTAGGTGGTTGGGCAAACTATTAGTGGATAGTCAAAGGTAATAATCCAAAACAATGTGCCGATTAAGAAAACCGGAGCTGGCAATATGGTAGTTAATGTCGAGAATTCAAATAATCAAAAGAAGAGAAATCAAGTCCTTGGTAGTAGGAGAAGTGAAAACAAAATGCGCTCGAGGAATATGTGGCCTTATGAGTATACATCCTTGAATGATACACTAGAGAATGTATAGCTTGCTATGCAAGGAACAGAACGGTATAAAAAGCCGCCTAGGAAGGAGGCGACTGAAGAGGAGAGGCGCTTAGGAAAGTAATGTCATTTCCATAAAAACCATGGACACAACACGAATGAGTGCAGCCATTTGAGGTATTTTATAGAGGAACTAAAAAGGAAGAAGAAGCTTCAGCAGTACATAAGCGAACCGTAGGATTACGGTCAGAGTAAAAGATCCCAAGGGTTGTCTGCCCAAGGAAATCAGTCTGGACCCAGCATAGAGGGGCCTAAGCAGATAGATGGAAGCTTGGTAATTAATACGCTAACAGGAGGACCTCATCCGACGGAGAAAATCTGAAGGGTAATGGAACAATATGCAAAATCATTGAAGCATATGCCATATGAGAGTTGCTTCGCTATATAAAACAGGGCTCCGGCAAAGTAACAAAGGATGATTATGGATGATGTGGTATTTAGAAACAGAGATGCCAATGGAGTCGAAGCACCAACTTTTGACCCCACAGTAGTAACGGTTGGTATTGTTCCGACAATAGTACATCGGATTCTAGTGGATACTGGAAGTTTTGTGAACATTCTATTCAGGAGAATTATGAGTTAAGCAAAACAAACAGTCGAGATGGTTGACTTGCCCATGAAGTTAGGTGGAGGAGATAGCATGATAGTTCAAGTTCTGAATTTTGTGATCGTGGACCAATATTCGACATATAACGCTTTTTTGGGCCAACCGGCCGTAGCTTATTTTAAAGTAGCACTGGATCTTAAGGATTTATTAAAGGAGAGACCAGAGTGAAGGAAGAGAATGTTATGTCACGAAGATAAGGGAAGCGAAGTGACGGGAGAAAGACAAGAATGTGGAGAAGACTCTCTACATCTGGAATCTACAAGCATAGCAATTAAAGCCCAAGTCCTGGCTTAGGAGCCATTGTAGGTTCGATAAGTCTATCGATCCCAAGAAGATATTAGATGAAGCGCGGGCAACACCGGCTGAGTTGACGGTAAATATTCTGCTCGATATGGACGATCCTACTCGGGTTTTAAAGATTGGATCTCAACTTAGTATTGGACTAGCAAAGGAATCGATTAATTCCATTCGAACAAACTTGGACGTATTTGTTTGGATACATTTGGATATGTGTGGGATATCATCGAATATTGCATGTCACACACTCAATATAGATCCAAGGTTTACGTCGGTAAAACAGAAGAGAAGTAGTCTGGGTCCGGAACGATCTGCTGCGTTAAAGGAAGAAGTGGATAAGCTAATGGCAAACGATTTCATCCATGATGCTTTGTACCCCAACTAGGTACAAACCCGGTATTTTCAAGAAACCGAATGGGAAGTGGCGGATGTGCATTGATTATTCATATTTGAACAAAAGCATGCCCGAAGGACAGCTTTCCTCTGCTTAGGATTAACCAACTGTAGACGAGATTATAGGACATGAACTACTCCCATTTAAGGATGCCTATTTAAGATATAACCAGATATTGATGCATGTGCTGAATCAGGAAAAAACTAGCTTTATAACGAATTTAGGGTTGTATTCCTATCGAGTAATGTCGTTTGGTTTGAAAAATGCCAAAGCCACGTACCAAAGATAGTTAAATTCTATGTTCAAGAATCAAATCGGATGGATGATGGAAGTATACATGGACGATATGCTTGTAAAATCATGGGTACTAAAGAATCAATTGAATGACCTTACAGAGATATTCGAGGTTTTTGCGTAAGTATGGAATGAGGCTAAATCTGCCAAAATGTTCTTTTGGAGTCGTATCGGGTAAGTTTCTGGGATTTATCGTGAATGCTAGGGGAACTGAAGCCAATCTGAGGCAAATTGACACCTCAAGGAATGTAAGGGCCCCAAACCACAAAAAAGGAATTACAGAGCTTTAATAGGAAGATTGCTACCTTGAGTCGGTTCATCTTGAGGGCAATGGATAAGCGCATACCCTTCTTCGATGCTCTTAAGAAGGGTAAGAATAATTTTGAATGGAATCGGGATTATCATAACACCTTCGAGGAGTTATTAAGACACATAAAGACACTACCGGTCTTATCCAAGCCGCTAGATGGGAGGATTTATTCATTTATTTGGTAGTGTCTGCTCATGCCTCAAGCATAGCGATAGTATGAGAGGAGTCAATGATTCAAAGACCGGTCTACTATATCAACAAATGGTTTATAGGAGTTGAGAAGAATTACCTGAAGTTAGAAAAACTTTCATATTCCTTACTGATTGCATCGAGGAAGACGCGACCATATTTCCAGGTTTATCCGACCATAGTATTGATGGATCAATCCTTGAAGCAGGTGTTATACCGACCCAAGACTTAAAGAAGGCTGCTAAAGTGGAAAATAAAATTGAGTCAATATGATATTAATTACCATCCGAGGAGAGCGATAAACGGCCAGACATGGGAAGATTTCACCATCGAGTTTACTACACGAGATGGAGAAGAAGAACATGATGATACAGAGATCCCTTCCCATTACAAATTCTTTGTGGATGGAGCTTCGAACGAATATAGCTCAGGTGCAAGAGTAATGCTTGTAGCTCTAGAAGGACGATCAATCTGTTATGCACTAAAGTTGGAATTTCCCACGACTAACAATGAGGCCAAGTTCAAGGCGTTGATAGCAAGACCGAGGATAGCGAAGGAGCTGAGTATAAGGCTGCTGCATATATTTAGTGATTCCCAGTTGGTGGTTTGTCAAATTAGGAAGGAATATCAAGCTAAGGGTGTGAGACTCTCTCCTTATCTGATGAAAGCGGTGGAGCAATTAGTTGATGTAGAGCACTATACGATGATGCACATCCCCAGAGAGGAGAACACAAAGGCTAATTCATTGGCTAAACTGGCTAGTTTTAGGAAAACACAAATGATGGGCTTGGTTCCGGTGGAGGTTTTGAAGGCTTCAAGTATCGAGCAAATGGATGTCAAGTGGATTTGGAGACCACGGAGGAAGAGGAGTCGTGTCCAATCAGGGAATAACTTCTCAAGGGAACTCTCTTAAGAGATAAGAATGAGCAGAAGAGACTCCTTCGAAAAGCACCTTATTTCATGATGCAAGGAGTACTGTATAGAAGAGGATTCTATACCCCATTGGTTCAGTGTATAACCAAGGATGAGGCTAGGAAAATCCTCATGGAAATCCATGAGGGTAGGTATTGAGACCACATCGGGGGTATACATTGGCTATAAAGGTACTTCGCTATAGATATTTTTTGCCAACAATAAATCAAGATGTAGCTGATTACACCAAATGGTGAGACTATTGCCAAAGATTTGCGAAGATTCCAAGAGCCCCATTGATAGAATTTGCACAATTGGTTAGCCTGTGGCCATTTGCTATTTAGGGAATTGATATTATCAGTGTGCTACCAATGGCAAAAGGAGGGGCTAAATACATGATGGTTACGATGGATTATTTCACGAAGTGGGTTGAAGCAGAACTGCTTGCCATGATCATGACGAAAAAGGCGATCAATTTCGTGACAAAGAACATCATCTGCAGGTTCAGAGTGCCTCAGAAGATTATAACGGACAACGAAACTTAGTTCAAAAGTATCAGGTTCAAGGATTTCTGCAGCCGGAATAGGTTCGAAAAGAGCTTTTCAGCAGTAGCACATCCACAGGTGAACGGACAAGTAGGGTAGTGAATAAAATCATCAAGTCCACCTTAAAGAAATGGTTAATGAAGGTCAAGGGCAACTGAGTTGGTGAGCTTCCACTGAAATTGTAGGCTTATATGATGACTCATAAGTATGCGACTGGACATACACCATTCGCTTTAGCTTGTGGATTGGACGCGATGATACGGTAGAATTGAAAGTCCCTTCTTATCATAAAATGCATTACGATCCAAAGGTAAACAAGAAACTCTTTCTTTAGTCCCTCTATTTAGTTGATGAGAAAAGAGAAGAAGTGAAATGAAGGGTAGCTGCTCATCAAAAAAGTGTAGCACGACACTTTAACACCATGGTTCGAAATCATACTTTTAAGGTAGGGAATCTTGTTCTAAAACAAGTTCTCTGGGGTATAGAGGCATCCAGTCCAAATTGAGAAGGCCCTTATGCAATTGAAAGAAAGCTTGGAGATGGAACATTCAAGCTAGCTACAGTTGATGGAAACCAATTCCACAGGCATGGAACATCGACTTATTGTGGCCCTACTATATTTAATTTCATTTAGTTTATTTTTGAAAACAATCTACCCAAGGATTCTTGGAGGCAGTGTAATAAGGTAAGACTTGCCGTATTTTTGGTTTATGAGTACAATTAGCTTCTTAAACCAATGGAACCGTGTTCTTGTTAGCAATAAATTTTAAGTTGCATGATTAGCAGTACATCAAGTATATTCCTTCGGTCTAGGATTTTGACCGAGTAAGGAAGTTATAAGGATCGATTGAATAATTCGACCCTGTTATTCCAAAATCTGAAAAAAATTAAAACTCCTATGGCTCATGACCAGGGCCGAGGTGTATAATTTTAGGGGTCGATCAGATAATTCAATGCCAAAGGACTAGCTCATATGATCCAAAATTAGGACTAGATAAAGTAAACATAAGGGTCGATCGGATAATTCGACCTCGTCCTTTGGGTATCTGCGACCGCTCGAAGTTATGCAACATCAAAAAGGAATGCTCAGACTTGAAAAATTAAAGCACTAGCATCTAGATATAGAAATTGACACACGATTAAAATCCCGATGATCATGCTTGTAGCTTGGCAGGATACGCTAGGCCGGGGTTTGGCTAAGATAGTCAGCGAGTACTCTCAGTCGACGCCCGAAGCTAGGTAAGACTAGGAGCGGATGCTTGGAGATAGGCATCCAAAAGCACCAGTTCTCAAATATTTGAGCTAGTATTTGGTCAAAGCCTTCGCAAGTACGCTTGCGACCTAACTGGACATGCTTGGCTAAGGGTAAGAGAAGATAGTCATTAAACATTGAAGACAAGTACTACCAGATTCCTTTGGCTCAGGATTAGGGCCTAAAGGTTATGATCGAATTGAAGGCAATTGGATAATTTTTCCTAAATGATTAAAATATCAATCATACCTTATTACCGGTGAAATTAGGGATGTCAGGAGTTAGATGTTCAAATTGTTGTTCCTCAAGAGATTGGGAATAACATAGAACTTGAATTATTTATAACTCATTGACGATTGAAGGAAACTCGACCTAACATAAATAGGATTAATCATGGAGTTGGTTGAAAACTATAGTTTAGTTTTGCTAATTAAAACACTTTGACCGCTCTAAACGAGGCTAATTAATGGAATATAATTAAAGAAATCATAGAATTTTTTTTATATGCATAGAGTTGCAGTAAATAAAAGCATTACATGGAAAATAACATGTATAATATAAGAAAATTGCAGTACAAGAAGTTATATTTTATGTGCAGGCAGTTGTACGTAAGCAGGTAAATAGTATATAAAAGTGCAGAATGAAGACTACATGACAAAAGTGACCTTTTTTCACTTAATCTTTTATGCACAAAAGATTGTGAGGGCTGCTCCTACACAAACTCGGCCTATATACATCAAAAAGGAAAACAAAACATACAACAATAGACATATCTAACCTGCAAGTTTTAGGAACATCCTACTTAGCTTTCCCTCTCTTGCTGCCCTTGTCGTCGGAGCTGTCGGGTCGCCTCCCATGCTTTTTTCCACTTTTGCATTTACCTTCATTGGCAGATTTTGCCCTCGGATTGGGTAGTTTTTCCTTCGATTGCAGCGTGGGGATCGATAGTCTTCTCAGTAGAAGTCTCGAAGGATTTGATTTTCATGGTTTTTAGCTTAATCGGGGAAGCTTGGTAGTAAAGCTTGTGGGCATAGAGCTAACAGATTTTTTGGTACCGAGCTCCTTCTTAACTTTAACCTTGGAAAGGTTGATTTTCAACCGCTCTGCCATAGTAATCTTATCGGTCGGGTCTGCAACCTTGGTGGTAGCGGTGTCTCCCTCTAGGGAAAAGGACACATCATCTAAGTTCTTTGAGGTGACTATTTTCTCAGAATTAGGCCTTGAGTTGGAACTCGAAGGAGGAACGTAAGTGATTAGCCCTATGGAGATGGAGGTTGAGACGGTTAAAATAGCTGTAGAACCCAAGACATGAGTGGCCGGTGGCGAAGGAGGATGATGTGGAAGACTAAAAATTGAAAAGTAGAATGGTAAAATTTGAAATGGACTCACATGAGAACTGGAGTTTCTCAAAAACCGATGAACAAGAGATACACCTTTACTTGGAGTTGATTGTGAAGCAAGAGACTTAGAAATTTCACCCTCTTCAGGCGAGTGCTAAATCGATTGGTCAACAAAGGGAGGAACGCGGAGCTCAACAAAAGAAGTCATTGTAGATACCTAAATTGGCCGAGTGGCCTTAGAGCTGGTCTCTTAAATCTTAGGAATATCTGTCGTAGGATCTCTGGATTTTGGAATGGACGATTCCGCTGGGCTCGATGCACTTGGGCCAGCGGAAGTCTCGACAGTAGCAACTACAGCATCATCATCTTCTTTAGCTAAGACAGCTTTTCCCTTCTCGAGTTTTGCAATATCATATGCATCGAGGTACTTGGCCATCAACTCTTCCTTGGTGAGGCTTTCACCGGCTGCTTTCAAACGACGCAGCACCTCTTCCTAGTGTTGGAGAGAGTCTCAGTGTATGTGCTCCTTAGCCACTTCAAATTCTTGTATTGGATTATACTGGCATAGAAGTGCCGAAAAGTATTATTCAATTCTTCTTTCTCCTTGGAATTTTCCTCCTTAAGCTCTTTCATCTCTTGCACAACGATCGTGTAATGACTCGCCATTTTGACCATTGAAAGTCGGCACTCAATACATCCACGGTATTCAAATCCCAAACATCCAATCGTCGAAAAGGCAGATTGTTAGGGTAAAATAAAAAGAAAAGAAAAAGGATAGGAAAAATAGAATCCCACAGCAGAACGATCACATGTAATATAACAAAGAAAGTAAAAGCTATCACTCTAAAATGCATAGTATATCAGAGTTAAAAACAAGCCTCATAAGCTTGTACAGTTATAACTTCTTGACCTTACAATTACTGATGGGTATATATAATAATGAAGTGGAAATAAAATACTATGGTAGGTGAACATCTAGCTCTACTCCATGAATTCCATGTCACACCAACAACAACTTGAAAAAAATACTTGGTCTGACTCGAGCATTATAATAAAATAACACCTGGATCAGTCTGGAAATACCAGCGTGAGAAAACTCAAATTATATGGTGAACATATAATAATTTTGTGAGACCAGTTGCTAAATGTGGAACGAGTTTTTACCTTACAAGAGAAACGTCCATAAATGACGAAATGGGAAACAAATAAGAACAAAAATTCAATCAAGAAATAATGATCATGAACAAGATCAATATCCAAACTTGAAGAATGGACAGAAATAATTAAACATCGAGAACGGGTCTAGTCACTTCTCGATGCAATTTAGAAAACAATTCAAAGATTTGAATCAACAACAAGGAAAGAAATTTTCCAACAATGACTAGGAGGGTGCGCCTTCTTACCAAAAGTATACC
The DNA here is from genome assembly GCA_030737815.1 of Allium fistulosum. Lineage (NCBI taxonomy): Eukaryota > Viridiplantae > Streptophyta > Magnoliopsida > Asparagales > Amaryllidaceae > Allium > Allium fistulosum. The sequence continues at coordinate 979,379,830 of CM060902.1, forward strand.
TCTAGAAAATATACTTGAGAGGGTCATTTTCTCTACGACTCTCTCGAAAATATACTAGTCGGACCCCACCAACCTTACCGAGAATTCGAGTATTTTACACCTTCACGTGCATACCACTAAATCCTATATGGAGTAGATGTGAATATACCATAATGGGAGCAACCTCACATAGCTAGACGTCCACTCGCTCTTTAGTTTTAACCATTTTCAACAAAGGATACCTACGCTCAAATAAGCAACAAATAGTCTTAAATTAAAGATCTCCAAAGAAGAAAGTTAAATTGATAGTCAATAAATCAATTATCGGGGATAATAAAAATGATATGTATATGGAAATTAAATCTCATTCCCTTACCACTACTCGTCGATTTCAAACTTGTACTGTCCCTCAGTGAAAAATGAAGTCGGGCAAGTTAAGGTAGTGTTACCTCTAGGCATTACCTTGGCAACAATTTTAACCTTCGAGATAGAAATGAGGTTCCATACCTCGACATTTAGAGCTATAAGTATGACTAAATTCTTTCCATATAAGAGAGACCATTTACGAAAGTTAAATTTCTTGTCCTTCCCGTAACCGGATCAAACTTTTAAACTTTTAAAACTGAACTTGTGCTTGAATTTTACATCACAAATATTTGTAAAACACTTTAAAAATACTCTTTAAAAGAATTCCTATTTAAAGATTTTCTCATTTATAAACTATCGTTTATAAATTTCAAACAACGTCGATTACTCTGAAAGATAATAAATCGATTAAATTGCTTTTATAAATTAAACCACATTAATTATCCCAAAAGAGAATTAATCAACTTTATAACTCCTTTAATAAATAAATCAATTATCTTTAAACACCTTTATTAAATCTAATTAATTACTTTAAACATCATTTATTAGAATGATTTATTAATCTTAAACGTCATTGTTAAAATGATTAATTAACTTTAAACACCTTTATTAAATCAGTTAATTAACTTTAATCACTTTTATTAAATCATTTAATTAACTTTAATCACTTTTATTAAATCAGTTAATTAACTCTTAACATCATTAATAAATTTATCAGTTAACTTTATTATAGTTAAATAATAATTAAGTATATATTTCAACCTCCAATTCATTTCAAATACTTATACAATCCTTACAAATCCATTTATAAAGAATTTACAAAATACTTAAGGTAAATAACCTTTGTAAATTTAAACAACATTAATTATCCCAAAAGGTAATTAAATCCAATTTATAATCTCAAAACAACATCAATTGTCCCGAAAGATAATTAATCAAATTTATAATCTTTTTATAAATTTAAAAATGACATTAATTATCCTAAAAGATAATTAATCAAATTTATAACTTCTTTTATAAATTTTAATCGATACTATCCTTTTCGAGTATATACGCATGTCCAGGTGGACCTGCATTTGATTGTTGGGCCATATTTCTATAGCACAGCTATTAAAAAACAATGGCAATAAAATCAGTGCAATGATCGCTTGTAAATTCGACATATTCAAATATAGCCAATTGCCTTTTAATTGCCTCATGAATTGATTCAATGTATATGAATAGTAAGATTCAACTTGTAATAAACAAACAATAATGTTATATGTACCCCTTTTAGTTTTACCAATTATTTTGTCAAGCTATTTTGTACAGGAGCTTAAATCAAACTATTTTATCAATGCTTTCTCTATGCATTTTGATTTTATGTTAATTCTCTATGTATATAATTTGAGCATTTTTATTAACTGATTCTATTAGAGTTGCTGCATTCTCACGGATGACATCAACTAAATGAGGATAGATCTACTTAGGTTCTTTCAGGACCAATAACTTGGTATATGTCATTTAAAAGATGCATTTTTTGCTCCATGGTTAGCATTATCGTAGCTTACTTCTACTTGGGCTCCCACATGAAATGTAATCTTATGCATAAAATTACTCATCTAGCATAAGTAGCAAAGAAAGAGTTCTAACTGATTAATAAATAATACCATTGTAAGTAATAAAAAGTATATTATATGACTTCATAAGACATGATCATATAACAATATGAACAGGAGAGAGAAAAATACATGGGGTATATGAACTAAATTTCATGAACTAACAACAAAATCATGTTATAAGATGTTTTAACATGTAATCAACAAAAAATTCAACATGATTGATACATGAGAGTATGCGACAACATAATACAACCCATAGATTCAAAAGCATTATCAAACAATAGCTGGTCATGCTCAAACTATTGTCTAACAAACATGCAATTCGGTGATTGCTGGAAACCCTGGTAATATCACTGTCACCTAGCAGTAAGATCAACCAATTTTTTTTATAGACAGAGTTGAATCCATACAATGAACGAGCTAGTTATTCTAGCCAACTTTTTAGACTATCCAGTCACACCTGCAACAACCTGCATTTGTTGAAACAAAAATTTAAAAATTAAACATATAAGATAACTAAAATTAACAATGAAATAATCAAAAGTTTTACAACAACACATAAAATTTCATAAAGAGAGAACCACATTTTTACTATTGAGAACACAACTTTGTACTTTAACAAAACTTTCACCCAATCACAATTCAACATACAAAAAAACAACAAATACTAATGCGTAAATTAACAATATTCAACTGGCCGAAGTTCACTCAGGAGATTCCATAAATTATCAATATAATAATAGAAGTCATCTATTTTATAATTTTTTACCATTTAACATGAAACAAATGAGAAAACCATTATTTTGCATTATCAAAACTATGTATTAATTTGTGGACACTTAGACCTTCATATTCTAACATCAATATTATTTTCATCTATCCAAAACATTCATTAACACAACTTTACCATGGACTGGACTTTAGAGTTAAATTCAAGAGCAACTTAACCTAACCAACCTAAATTACTTGGTAAAATATGATACTATAGTGAGCAATGTATATCCACAAATAAGACACATTGGAGATAAGTTTAACTACAACAGTAACTTGACTATGGTATGTATACCAAATTTCATTAGACATAGACTAATAGTTAGGGTACTCTAGGTAGGGGTTTATGTGATCAAATGGTAAGGGTTTGCAGCATCTGCTAATCTGTAGAGTAATAGTTATGGTACTCTTGGTAAATTCCTAATAACAAATAGATTTAGTTAACTGAATTTTCTTTTCCATTCAATAACACCCCTTTTTCTTCACATATATGCAGTGGCAAAGACATAGAAAGATCATTGATACTATACATAGTTAAATCTATTCATTTAATTTATGGATTAAAACCAAGTCCTCATATCCAAAATATAACAGAAAAATAATTAAAATGTTAATTTCATAAATTCCTCTTTTCTGTTGCATTATACTGTGGATTAATAAGTGTTCCTGTAATATTCCACAAACAAATAAACATGTTGAAAAAATAATCTAAGATATACCTTTGCTAACTAACTCCACCAACTAAATAGAGTTTTTTGTTACTATTTACGAGCCTCCTTGCATTAAAAGATAATAATGGTCAATTAATGAGGGATTTAATGCATAGTAGTTTATAATTATAAGTAAGTTAAAATATAGGACGCAAATAAAATAGATTACCTTAGCATTGCATAAATAGGGGATGCAAATACAATATCTTGGACTGCCTATCTACTTGAAAACACAAAGAAAGAGTTAATCAAGTTGATCATATAGACAATACATAAGTTGAATGATCATATGTATGTATGTGCATATATGTCTGTGTATTATTATTATTATTAAGAAGATAACTAAAATTAATGTACACATTCACGCATGTTAAAAATTAAATAAAATTTAGCAATGTAATTTATGCACTTTTATTCCTAGCTAGTTAGTAAAACATCTTTGTAGATAATGTTTTTAGTGAAAGTCCTGGTTCGTCCAACAACATGTCCTTTTTTTACCAGCACCTTGGTATTAGCACTTGAAACTCCTCGTGAAAGCGCCACATATAGTTGTCCATGACCTAACACATGCCCAGGTAAAAAAATATCGGTATTTTTTATCGTTTTCCCTTGTGCCTTATTTATAGTGAAGGCAAAACACAAACGAATTGGAAATTGTTTTCGTATTAACACAAATGGTAAGTCAAAATTTTCAGTTGGCTTTAGTGGGATTCTTGGAATGAAAGCCTTGTTCCATTACATGATCCAATTTTTGGATTCAAATTTCTTAACAACATTATTGGTGCTCCAAGTTTCAATTTTAGACAGTGTGGAGGTAACCCGCCAGGAGCGATTGAGTTTAGAAATTCTTGTTGGTATAAATTGCGAGCATCGTCTTCTACTACATCATATGAATAGTAAACGATTTCATTTCCAGGAAATATATTGAGTACATGTTCATTGAGCTTGTCTACATATTCATTTAATGGTATAATTAATGCTTTATTAACTATATACTCTTTATCGAATGCATTTTCTGATAAGTTAGGAAAAATTGTATCTATCAACTTTGACAGTGGATTAACATCATTTTTAACGTTATGGCCATATTTGTTGGTACTTGAATCATTTCTCCAATGGTTGAAGGTACGGTACCATCTTCAATTTGAATTAGACATTTTTAATACGTGATATCATTTGCCGCTCACACGTTTTTCTTTAAATGTAAAATTTCAAATTTTCCCATAAAAATGATTTAATGATCCATGCATTAATCGCTCCACTTCTTGTAGCTTTAGGCACAATCGGCAATACTTGTCGAAAATCTCCTCCCATAATAAGGATTTTACTGCCAAATGGTTCATATATGTCTATTATATCTCTTAGAGTTATATCAAATGCCTCAAAAGCATAACGATGTACCATTGTAGCTTCATCCCACATAAGAACAGTTGATTGTTTTAAAAGTTTTGCTAATTTTGATTGTTTGCTTATCGAGCATGTTGATGTCGCTTTTGGTTGTAATGGGATTTAAATCTTGAATGTGCAGTTCTTTCACCAGGTAATATAGTCGCAGCGATACCAGATGTAGCTGTTGTAATTGCAGTACCACCATCTTTTCTAACCATTGACAAAATAGCATGGTATAAATATGTTTTTCCCATCCCTGACTATCTATAAAAAGGAAACCTTTTTCTTTTTTCACAATTGCATTTATAACTATATTGTAGGCTCTTAATTGATCACCATTTAATTTTTCAACTGTTAGTAAATAATCCTCGGAAATAGGAATCACTAGTTCTTCTTTAATTAGCTTTGATATATCATCACATGCATCATAATCATATGCTCTTGAAATATTTGGAAAATCATAATCAGTTGTGCTTTTGTTGTGCTGGAGAAGTAACATGTTTAAATCTTTCAAAAGACGATTTGTTAGAAGCATTTGATTGGTAGTACTTGATTTTGGTAATCTTCTACCATTATTTCGAAAAACTCATCCCATAACCTTCACACACTTGAGGATTGCTGAAAACCAAGATGGTAACAAATGATGCTCTTAAAGAAACTGGCATCTTTGTACTTGAGACTTCAATCAGACATGCTTTAATACTATCATCATTTTCTAAAAGCCCTCTTTTCTCAGTGGCTTCTTTAAATGTTCGACTCCTAACTTCATCAACTGTAAGCAAATCATTAAAAGAACTAAGTCCTCTAATATGATTCAAAAGTATTCTCAAGAAAAAACGTTCTACTTCTGTAGGTAGGACTGTGTACATTCTACCAATCACCCTATGACGGCCCGGATTTTCGACCTTCGAAAATCGACATCAATACATCCATTGTATTACATGCCGAACAATCGAATGCCGGAAATACCAGATAGTTAGGAAAGAAGAAAGAGGTAGAAGAAGGAAATAGAAATAACAACATAGAATCTCACAATCACAGCGGAACAATATATAATAGATAACAACTGATCTTTATACAAAAAGAACTATAACTGTTTTTATACATTACATCATCAGAGTACAACACAAATCAATGGCACAACACTGGACAGTTATAATAACTTGTCCTCACAAAAGCTGAATATACAGCCTACAATACACAGCGGAATATAAATCAAATATGTGAAATACGCCATTGCCATCTAGCTCGTCTCCTGAGCTCCATAGCATCCTATCCAGAATCCGTAATACTCGGTCTGACCCGAGCATTATAATAAAATAACACCCGAGTCAGTCTGGAAAACCAGCGTGAGAAAACACACTCAAATTGAATTATTAAAGTTTTCAAAATCCTTTATAAACCAAAGGTATCTCGTAAGACCATGCCATAAATAAACACGATGGGTTTTTACCTTACGATAACCAAAACATTTCATATCAAATCTTTTGATATTATAATAGTGTCTAAGTACAAATACTTATTCAAATAGCTGAAATGCTTGCATCTCACGTTTCAGCATAGTTGGGCACAATCAAAACCGTACGGCGCTTATTAGAGAATGGATTCCATACGAATAACTAGGTACTGGGGTATCACCTATCACAGTAAATGTCTAGAAACAATGTACCAAAGACCACGCCGGGATCCCCTGCCACACAAGACCGGACTATCCCTGACCTCGATAGACCAAATATGCTGTAACCTTGGGTGTTCCGACCCACTTTCGAGCTCCTTCCATATACCGTAGTAATAAATAAATATCTAAGGTTATCTAGAAAGGTGATAAACATACCCTAATTGGGTGCTACCCACTTAGCCTTGCTGCATCTCCCCTGATTTTCAGTCATTCTCGATTGATGAGGCTAGATGTTACGATTACCTTTTAGAAATTTTCACTGAGAATGCTCATTGTCCTTCAATGACAATGTCCTGATAGCATTCATTCATACAAGTCTGTTAGGTCCGAACGGAACCGAAGGCACTATTCCTATTACATCCATTTTGGAATCACCCTCAGGATTAGTAGCGATTAGCCCTTGGACTTCACGGCTTTATCTTCGACTCCAAGCTCTTGTCTTCATTTCGAAAACATACTCGTTGGATCGAAGTGGTTTTCAGATAATTTATCCGATCCCGGTCTCTTCGAAACAACGTTCGATATTTTCGGTAAACTCAACCCTGGTTCTTTAGGAAATTCATAGACGAAAATAAGATCAGAGATCACCTCCTAACCGTTAGTGGATGGATTTCCTTATAAACGTCCTAGAAGAACGAAACGAGTTTATACGTACAGTATAGCACCTCGAATGGTAACTGTACCATATAATTCCCGTATTTCTCCTATATATTCCCAAAGTTATAATTTGGGTCCAGATTTGATAGTCGGTTATTTAACTATCAAAAATCAAATCATTCAACCAAATATTCTATTTTTCCACAGAATAACTCCAAATCTCCTTTTAATTTTATTTTAGTAAATTAAATATCTTTACCCGATATGTATATATACTTACCTTATCGAGTTAAGTAAATTCACCAACTATCCCTTTCAAATGAATATTTGAAACCCCTTTTTAAAAATAATATGGAAAGTACCACTACGGTATCAAACCATGGATTCACAGTTCAATGGTTACGTCTCTATCCTAGAGAAATCCAAAACTTAACTGCAGGCACTCACTGCCTTCGATTTTGCCATGCGGGTATACCAATACTTCCCGACTTTGTTTGAAAATTTTCAAAATACTACTTATGAAATTTCTATAATAATTTCCCAAGTTAATTTTAGGCAATTACACTTTAAAATAAAAAGTTATCATATAATATAAATATTGAATAATTTTATTCCTTCAAAATAATAATACTGGTTAATTCTTTAAATAAAAATTGACTTAGTATCAACCATTTATAAAACTACTAAATTAATACTTAAATATACTTGAAGCAATTTTAAAATAACTAAATAATTAATCTTCTGAAATATTTCTTAAAACTTTTAAATTTCTAGTTAATACTTAAAAATCCTTCTTTTAAAATAAACTTAACTTTACCGAAAAATATATTTCCAATTCCAACCTAGACATTCTAATTATTTATAAATCCCACTTGATTTATTTCCAGCTTGATTTACGTTCCAATTCCGTAAATTTCCTTTTTCACATTTCTAAAAATAAAACTACTATTTATTTTTAAAACAATTTACCCATCTCCTTATAAATTCCCACCGTGAATTTATAATTTCAAATTATCCACTGATAATTACTTCATTTTATTTATAAACTTCGTTTATAAATTCCATAGTCTCCTTTCTCGTTTTATCATTGTTTTCACAACACTTAATCGATTTTAAATCGATTTTCTAAATTAAATTCCATTTTAAAAATTAACTTCTTAGTTAACCCAAATTTATTCCAAAGCCCACTAATTTCAGATTCTCTCCCCTTTTTATGATTTAAAATCTTATTTAAAACTGGAACATCAATTTCCTATTTTATTTTCAGTTTCCCTTTTTATTTTTCCCAAACTATTTAAATCTTAAATTTTAAAATACATTCTTATATACTCAAAACAATATTGCTTAAGTTCTTATTTTAAAAACCCTTTAATTCCCATTTATTCAAAAATCTCTATTTTTCCCTATCCTGGAATTATTAAATAGGATTTTAAAATCAACTATTTATTTTTCCCAAACTCATTGCTTTTAAATTTATCCAACTTCACTATAAATATTTTACTTTAAAATTTCCCCCTTTTATTTTACTTTAAAAATTCAATATTCATATTTTTGATATTTTAAAATGCCAAAAATATATCCAGTAATACCATAACATCCAATAAATTCAATTTCCAACATAATCCATCACAGATTATTTAAATAAATAATATCACTAAATATGAAAATAAATTTCAACATTTTGAGGAATCCCGTTGGATCCCTCCAACCTGTTTCCCTGCATCCATAGATGTTAATACAATAAAAATTCCAAACCCACTTCGAGGGTGATATCGTAGTATATAGGGTCATCCGCTATTATGCGGGGCGCATAGTGTCTCATCCGCTATATATATGCGAGAATATCAATACTCCAATATATATATATATACTACTATATATAATATATAACATCCAGACTGATAATAATTTTCCAGTTCAATCAATCAACTAATAATTAATTTTAAATACTTAAAATTAACTGCAGAAATTCCAAATTTGAGTGAGATTAACTCACCTTGATTTTCGTTGCTTTCGCGTTCAGTTTCCGATTGAATCCGGGTGCGTTTGAAATTATCTAAAATTTTCAAAAGCTCCCAATTTCATCCAAACCAGTTCATTTTGAAGCTCTCTTTACCACGATTGCTACGCAAAAAGTTTCGTCCAAAACGGACCTCGTATGCATGAGATATAAACTTTATAAGTTTTAACACAAATTTAAATAATAATTTTTTTTTATAAAAATGAAAGCCCATACCCATACGGCCAAACCCACCACTATCTTCTTCCTCCTTCACTTCACTCGCTTGGAAACGTACACGCAACCCAGATCATGCACGTGCACAAACGGAAAACTCCACCGCCGATTGATCTGTGACCACTCACAACTCCGCCTCGCCTTCCTCTTCTGATTGCACACCACCACGCCACCTTCGGCTCACCAATGCGAAACGTGACCTGCTCGCGCGAATCCTTGACAACGACAATGTCACGAGCAACCCTAATCGATCGGAGTTCACCAGATTTTGGCCGCGAGCTCCTCTTCCTCCCACGAACCCACTGCTAGTCTCCGATCAAGCCAACTCCGCCTCTACTTGTAGAAACCCAAGCCCTAGCCTTTTGAGCTGCTCCGACGAAGATTCGAGCATCCCAAATCAACGTCACACCCACCAATAATCATACCAGATTGAAGCTCATCACAAAATAAGATTTTTGAAATGAATTTCATGATTTTTAATTTTGTATAAGTGGAGGAAGGAATTTTTTTTACTGCTTTTCGACTTTACTGTTTCGAAAAGCAAGTGGGAACGGGGTTTTTAAAAATAGGAAAGATGCCTTGCATGTTTAGATGGTGAACAGTGATTGAAAAGAAGAGATAAAGCTGATGTTATAGAAATTAGTCAAGTCAATTTTATAAATGTATTATTTAAAATTTTGAATCGTCTCGAATTTGCAACTTAAAATGTAACATCCCGTATTTTTAAGCTATTGAATTTGAACATTTAATTCGTTTTAAACGTTAATGTGGATTCTTAATTGATTTTGAAATGAATGGATTTGGGTTCAATCAATGAAAATGAGCTATAATTTTAATTTATAGCAATTCTGGTTGAATTTGATTAATGGAAAAATAATAATTAAAATATTTGGACTAAGAAAATTGGGGATTTGGGTGTAAACAGCTGTAAAATGGTGTTTAAATGTATTTTTAGGTTCGATTGGTTATAAATAATATGGTTGGATTTTTAGATGAATTTTAAGGTGAATAAATTAATATTTGGGATTTTATATTAATTTAAAAATGAATTTAATATTATTAAAATGTAGTTTAATCAGATTTTTGGTCCGGATTGAGCCGGAATGATTTTAAATGTGGTTATACATTTTATATGATTTATTGTTAAGTTATTAAAATTTTAAAAGTGAAATTTTACGCGTTTTCGTCAATTTTGACAAATCGCCTGATTTAATAGACGAGTTAAAATAGCCTTCCGGGGTACAGTCTCGGAATTCGACGAAACCAGTTCCATTGGATCCGAAATAGTTAGTTATTATCGGATTTCAATTTTCGTAGCAATCGGAGTTGTCGTTTGATCGTGGCAGCTCGAAACGCATCGGAATCGATTTAACCGATTTAATTTTAAATTGATCGTTTTATTCCGTATCTCGCACATACGATCAAATTAGCTTACGAAACCTGTTCCATTGTGTCCGGAATGCGGAAAAACCTTAGGGTAGCCTGTCGGAACATGAGAAATAGAGGTCGTTTGCATTAACTGTTAATTTGAGGAATTTTATTAATTAAATAATATTGAAAACCCTTATATATTTATTTATTTATCTAAACCCTAGAGAGATTACACGGCCGCCACTTTTATTGTTTAATGGCCAAGAATCATCTCCGTTTCTCCTCAGATTCCTCGAGATCAATCGAGTTTTAGGCGATTCGTTCAACTGGAAAAGTGTTTCACTCGTTGAGCTCGGCCAGATCCAACGGCGGAGTGGAGCGTAGTTCGACGAGGTGGCCAGGAAAGGATGGGAGGCGACGACCGTTCGATTGGGTTTTGCGCGCACCTGGGACAGCCGAGCGCGATGTGTTTTCGACCGGAGGAGGAGCTCGAGATGACGAACTAGGTGATGGGGTCTGATCGTTCTCGAAGTCGACGTGTGGGTTGCGATTTTAAACCCTAGGAGCGGCCTATGGGTTCGGTTGTCTGATGGGAATCGCGTGAAGGAGATGGTAGGGAAGCGGGCGTGTGTGATGAAGGGCTGAAATGGTAGTTTTAAAAATATAAAAGGATATTTGTTTCAAATTTAAATTCAAACTTTAAAATTTAATAACTCATTCATATGATATCAGAATTTAACGAAACTAGAAGCGATGGAATCGTAGAAACGAGCACTACGTGATGGTGCAGATCCGGGGTCATTCCGAGCAAGTAGGAATTTGGGTTAAATCGGACACCGTCCGGTTTAATTTGAATTTCGAACGCTTGCCGAAACTCAAGGTGAGTTATTCTCACTCACATCTGGATGCTAGACATTATAAATAATTGATATTTAAATATCTGTGTGGTTGATTGTCTATATTTGTGTTTATCTGTCTGGATTGATATTTATATTGTGATGTGCTAACATTTGTGATGCAGGAAGAAACAGGTTGGAGGGATCCAACTGGATTCCTCACAATGTAGCAATTATTTTATAATTGATAATGATACCTGTTTATATGTTGTGATTGATAAATCTGGAATTTTAAATTGATCTGTGAAATTGTTGTATAAATTATAATTCCAGAATTAAATTATAAATGAATAAATTGGGGATTTAAAAGAAATTAAAGAAATTGTTAAATAAGGAATTTGAAGGAATATAAAAATTGGATTCTGTTTGAAATGGAAAAGGTAAATTGGTAAAATTGGGATTTTAAATATTGGGGAAAATTTATCAATCGTTAAATGTGAAATATAATTTTCTGGAAATGAATTCTATGAAATTATAAATTGAGTAAAATAACAGTGGTTTATTTTAATAATGAATAGTGATATCCGGAAAAGTAAAATATGTTCAAATGAAGCTTCCGAATAATAAATGTACAATTTTTAAGTGTTAATAGAATATTTTAAAATACCGTTTCCTCTATTGGGATTTTATTTAAGTAAATGGGAAATCTGGCTTTCATTGAAGAATTCTCCAAATTTACCTTACTTAAAAATGTCTTAAACTATATTTTAAAAATGAATTTCCGGGTATGGGAAATTGAGTGCAAACTTCGGATGAAGTTATAGATAAGTATGGAAATTGGAAATTTATGTTGTAAACATAAATTGAATTGAAATAAAATGTTTGGATTTATATGGAGGATACTTTGGAATGTTTGAACGGGATAGTGTTCCCTGGGAAAAACCAAGTTAGAGTTTAAAGGTTTTTATTTAATTAAAAGTTTTAAAGTTTAAATTGTTTAAAGAGTATTTTCAAGAAATTATTATTTTTAAAGAAGAAAAGTTAAATTATTTTAAAGTTATTTGTTTAAGTTATGGAAAAGTTTAGTATTATCTTTTTAAAAACACTACCTATAAATAATTAGTAAATTGAACCTTATTTAAATCGAGTTATATCCTATTAATAAATACTATTTAAAGTAGTTTTGAAATTATATTTTGAGTAAATAACTAGAAGTACATTTATATATTTATAAGTATATTTCGCTATAAAGTATTTTAATTGTTTTTAATCTAAATTGTTTAAGCTTGGTTTTTCCAAATGGGAATAAATGGTAAGGCTTTACCTGTAAAGGAAGAAATTGGGAAGTCGTTTAAAATGAGTTTTGAAATGTGAAAATATATCTTTTAAAGATATTAAAGGGAAGAATAAATAATGTGTGAGATTATTTATTGTGTGATGGATGCTTATGGACGCTTGTGAATGTGAATTGATAGTTAAATCACCGACTATCAATATTGGCCAAATGCGCTGATCGTTTCGAAGAGACCGGGATCGAGTTTCCGTATACCGGGATTCTAGGTCTGGAGACTCGAAAACCACTTCGATCCGGTTTGTACGTTTCGCGAAAACGATTTCGGAGTCGAAGATGGAGCAGTGAAGTGCAAGGGCTAGTCGCTACTAATCCTGAGGATATTTCCAAAATGGATGTAGTAGGGGTAGTGCCTTCGGTTCCGTTCGGACCCGGGACGGACTTATATGGACGAATGCTTTCGTGACATCGTCAGGTGGACGATGGGCATTCTAAGGGATATGTTCTGAAAAGGTATCGTTTAGCCTCAAGCCTCATCAACCGGGAATGACTGAAAATCAGGGGTTATGCAGCAAGGCTTCGTGGGTAGCCCCCACTTGAGAGTAAGGTCATCCCTGTCTAGATGTCCCTTTTATTTCGGCTTAGTGGTGCGGTTGCTGATCACAACCGTGGGGTGATTTTACTTGGAATTATCCAGTAAGGGATGATTCCGGTCTTGTGTTGCAGGGGAGCGGGCGTACTCCTCGGTACTGTGATCTAGGCCACGTACTGTGACAGGTGGTACCCCAGTGCCTAGTCATTCGTTGGAAATCCATTCTCCCTACGTGCCTTGTACGAGTTTTGTTTGTATTACCCACGTTGTGGCTAGTATGCCGGAATTTAATAGATGTAACAATTTCGGCTATTTTATAAGTATTTGTAAATAGACACTATTATAATATCAGAGGATTTTTATAAAAAGTGTTTTGGCTATCGTAAGGTAAAAACCCGACATGTTTATTTGTGGCGTGGTCTTACGAGATGCTTTTGTTTTCAAAGGATTTTTGAAACTTTAATAATCAATTGGGTGTATTTATGATGCGCTGGTATTCCAGACTGACTCGGGTGTTATTTTATTATAATGCTCGGGTCAGACCGAGTATATTACAGGATAGGTTGCTATGGAGCAGAAGAGGAGCTGGAGTCGAGGCGTATTATTCGTACTTGTTTATATTCCGTGGCTATGATTGTTGTTAGTCATGTATCTGATTACTGTTGATTGTGTTGTGATGGACTCTGATGATGATGTATTGTATATAAACAGATATAGTTTGCATTTGTGTAAAGATCTGTTCTATATATTATATTTTATCCGCTGCGACTGTGAGGTTCTGATTTTGTTTAGTTCTTTCTTCTTCTATCTACTTTCTTATTCTTCTACAATCTGTCTTTTCCGGCATTCGATCGTCGGCATATTATACTGTTGAGTATTTTGTGTCGATTTTCGAGGGTCCAGAAGGGCGGGTCGTGACAGTTGGTATCAGAGCTTAAGTTGGCGACAACCTAGGCTTTGGTGGGAAAATTACTCATTTATAAATAGAGTCGAGAGGCTTCATTCTCAAGTTCTCCAACCTAGGCTTCATTACAGCATGATAGGGGGTTCTCGCTTCGCGGTTTGGTGGCGAACGGGAGACTCTTACCCCTACATGTCCCTTTTGGGTAGGAAGGCCCTGGGTTGGTTGCGAGTCGAGAGGCTGGCCGTAAAAGCAAAGTCGAGGTATCACTGTATGCCACGGTGGGTCTGGGATGGTTGCAAAGCCTACCGGTCGCCACTGCCTCGGGTCGTGACAGTTGGTATCAGAGCTTAAGTTGGCGACAACCTAGGCTTTGGTGGGAAAATTACTCATTTATAAATAGAGTCAGAAGTACTCTATAATGAGTTGAGTGTACTAATAGCTATGAGAGCGTACTTGTTAGTGGATATAAAATTGTTTTTATACTGTGTTGACTTATCGGTTGAGTGTTTATGAATTCTGGTCGGTGCGGGAAGTACAACCGTATCGATAGGGGTTTCTAAACTCTTAAACAAGGTAAACCGACATAGTATTGTTTTAAGTGGGTAAATGAAATAATTTTACCCAAAATTGTATTTTGATATAAAAAGAAATAATTTTCTAAATTATTATATGTATTGGATGCTTGTTTGGTTGTTTCTTCTATAATCAAATAAGAAATTAAAACATGATCTAAAATTTGAAATGATATATATAAGAAAATAAGAAGTTAAAATATTAAAATGGTTTATAACCAAATGGAATTGACTGGATATGTTTTAAATAAGAAAAGTAAATATTAAAATTTGATTTAAACTAGAATTTTGACCCCGGAAATTTTGAAAGGGCTTTCAAATGGAATTAAACAAAGCTTTGGGAGTTTGACTTTGTGGAAATGTTAGAAATGTTTTCAAAAGCATTTGTAAGAATGGAGTATATTTTGGGGAAATATTTTTGAATAGAAATTGTTTTGATGTGAATTTTGGAAGTGGAAAGCATTGAACTCACTTCAGTCGCTGGAAAACAATCCTGATGATGCTGGCCACATCATCAGAATTCATTTTCGAGTTTCTAAAGTGATGGATTGCTACCGAAATAGTTGATTTTGACATTGTTTGGACTTGTTTGGGAAACAAGTGATTTTGGAATTTTCAAAGGAAAATTGTTTGGTAAAAACAGTTTTGGAATTTGGTATTTGATTTGAATATCAAAAGAGAAGTGTGTTGATTTTTATTTCAAAATGGTTTTGAAATAAATCCGGGTAAATTGAATTCTGGGAATTCTATTTTAAAATAAAAATGTGGAAGTTGAAATGATTCAACTATATAACTTATAAAGGAAAGTTGATTTAAAGAAGAATTGAGTATATATGGAATGTAAATTTACTTTGAATAAATGAAGGTGAATGGAATATATTTGGATTTAACTTATGATAAGTTAAATAAAATTAAGAATTTGAAATTGAATTAAATCTAAATGAATTGGAATTAAATGGAAGTTGAGATAAAGGTGAAATGTAAATGCTTATGATTGTGCAAATGAATTCATATTCTTAAGTTATTAAGTGTTAAAATTTGACGTTGTAATTATAAAAATGTGGATTGGTTTGAAATGAGCAATATAAACTTACAAGTAAATAAGTTGGAGAACTTGAGAATGGAAGATTTGATTTTAACTCAAGTAAAATGGAATTATAATCACAAATGGAAATTTAATTTAGTTGAGGTAATGATGAATGAAGTAAATGTTTACTCAACTAAATCCAAAATGATTGTTTGGAAATAAATCTTGTGTAAGCTAAATTAAATAGAGTTTGTATTGGCATGGCTGAAATTTTGATAGTTGTTAGAATTTGGAAAGTAAGAATAAGACCCAGTTCTGGAATGGAATTTAATTTTGGTAACAAATGTTGGAAGTGAGAATGAAAAATGTAATTAGCTTATAATAGTGATGGTTTGAATTGTAAAGGAAATTCAAATGAGTGAAATAATTTAAATGGTCTCCTTGTTAATAAATAAATTCATACATGGATTGGATAAGTAAACAAAGAGCATTAAAGTTGTAAATGAATTGGAATTTGATTGAATGAGAATCAAATGGAAATAAAATAAAATTGATATAAGAAGATAATGAAAATATTGAGAAAGAACTTAAGCAAATTGAAAGAAAAACAAAATGATTGTGAATGAGCTTTATTAAGTACTCTTGAATGAAATTTGTTGGGAAATAAACTGAATTGCAAGTGAAATGGTATTAATTAATTATTGTGATAACTTAACGATGTGTGGGCTGTAAATAATCCAGGATGGAATGGTATTAATATAAACCTGAATTGGTTAATGAAATTAAAATGTAAGGGAAAAATTTAATTTAACAATTGCATTGGAAGGAGAAAATACTTGGATTGTGAACCATGCAAATGGAATAAAAATTTATATGAATCTAAGTTGGGAATTAATTTTAAATGGTTATAAGCTTAAGTGGTGATTATTTTGTTTGAATAACGTGAAATTGACATGTATTCGGAGTTGAGTTGTTTAACAAGCAATTGAAATTGATTTTTGAATAAATTGATATGGATTGAAATCTAATTCAAAAAGTTGTAAATGAATGCAAGTGAATTGGTTTTAAGTAGCAAATGGAATGAATTTAAAATCAATTGGAATGAATTGACATTTTAATAAGTAACGTTTGCATAAGAATTGAATTGAGAATCGATTTGGAAATAGATCATAAAAGAAGTGTAAATGCTTCAGATTTAAAATAAGAATTGGTCGGTGAATCAATTTGGAATTTGGATTAAAATAGATTGACGTTTGTGAAGCACATGTTAACCATATGTTAAATAGAAATGAATTGGAAGAGACAAATTTGGATTGTATGTAGTGAACTTGAATTTAAATCATTCAAGCGAAATAAAAAAAAAAAATGAAGTTTGGGTTTGTAAAGAGGATTTAAAATGATGTCGAAATTGGGAAATTGTTTATAAGATGGTTAACATTGTTAAATGATGAAATTTCTTGGTTTGGTTATACAATGGGTATGTTTAGCTTACATTTACATTGTAAATGTGAAACATATGTTATTAATATTGAAGTAAATATGAATTGGAAATAGCAAACGTGTATGTAAATCGTTTGTGTGAAATAAAATGGAATTTGGAAGTTAGAAGGAAACCCTGTATATGTTAAAGCATGATTTATGTATGAATTATGAAAACTATTGATTGGATTATGAAATGGATATGTTTGGCTTGCATTTATTTTGGAAATGTTATTAAAGTGCTCATATCTTGAAACTGACGAAGTTGCTTGAGCTTAGTACAGGTGCGGGAGGCGTTCGAGAGAGTTGGAGCGCGTATATGCGTTATATTAGCCGCTCGCTATTAAAATTTGCTTAAAAGGTACGCCTACGCAAATATAATTGGGAAAATGATATATATATTGTGATATATTTTGGTTTCCGGCCGTGTGAGCCGATGTATATATATTTGTGTATCCTGCGATATCGCAGAAGCTCCTCCGTGCAAAGGAGACTCCGCCAAAAATTTTCAGAAATTTTGGGAGTTAGAAATTTTTGGGGTTTTGGGAAAATTTTTAATAACTAGTAAAGTTATTTTGAAATAAAGTGAAACTAAAGCTTTTGAATGAATTTGGGTTTGGGCTAAAGGATTTTGGAAAGTGAATATAAGCTTTTAACTAAGCAAATTTGGGTAAGTGAATGAGTTGGGAGGTAGTTTCTACCTTAGCAAATTTCGGGGACGAAATTTTTATAAGGGGGGAGGAATGTAACATCCCGTATTTTTAAGCTATTGAATTTGAACATTTAATTCGTTTTAAACGTTAATGTGGATTCTTAATTGATTTTGAAATGAATGGATTTGGGTTCAATCAATGAAAATGAGCTATAATTTTAATTTATAGCAATTCTGGTTGAATTTGATTAATGGAAAAATAATAATTAAAATATTTGGACTAAGAAAATTGGGGATTTGGGTGTAAACAGCTGTAAAATGGTGTTTAAATGTATTTTTAGGTTCGATTGGTTATAAATAATATGGTTGGATTTTTAGATGAATTTTAAGGTGAATAAATTAATATTTGGGATTTTATATTAATTTAAAAATGAATTTAATATTATTAAAATGTAGTTTAATCAGATTTTTGGTCCGGATTGAGCCGGAATGATTTTAAATGTGGTTATACATTTTATATGATTTATTGTTAAGTTATTAAAATTTTAAAAGTGAAATTTTACGCGTTTTCGTCAATTTTGACAAATCGCCTGATTTAATAGACGAGTTAAAATAGCCTTCCGGGGTACAGTCTCGGAATTCGACGAAACCAGTTCCATTGGATCCGAAATAGTTAGTTATTATCGGATTTCAATTTTCGTAGCAATCGGAGTTGTCGTTTGATCGTGGCAGCTCGAAACGCATCGGAATCGATTTAACCGATTTAATTTTAAATTGATCGTTTTATTCCGTATCTCGCACATACGATCAAATTAGCTTACGAAACCTGTTCCATTGTGTCCGGAATGCGGAAAAACCTTAGGGTAGCCTGTCGGAACATGAGAAATAGAGGTCGTTTGCATTAACTGTTAATTTGAGGAATTTTATTAATTAAATAATATTGAAAACCCTTATATATTTATTTATTTATCTAAACCCTAGAGAGATTACACGGCCGCCACTTTTATTGTTTAATGGCCAAGAATCATCTCCGTTTCTCCTCAGATTCCTCGAGATCAATCGAGTTTTAGGCGATTCGTTCAACTGGAAAAGTGTTTCACTCGTTGAGCTCGGCCAGATCCAACGGCGGAGTGGAGCGTAGTTCGACGAGGTGGCCAGGAAAGGATGGGAGGCGACGACCGTTCGATTGGGTTTTGCGCGCACCTGGGACAGCCGAGCGCGATGTGTTTTCGACCGGAGGAGGAGCTCGAGATGACGAACTAGGTGATGGGGTCTGATCGTTCTCGAAGTCGACGTGTGGGTTGCGATTTTAAACCCTAGGAGCGGCCTATGGGTTCGGTTGTCTGATGGGAATCGCGTGAAGGAGATGGTAGGGAAGCGGGCGTGTGTGATGAAGGGCTGAAATGGTAGTTTTAAAAATATAAAAGGATATTTGTTTCAAATTTAAATTCAAACTTTAAAATTTAATAACTCATTCATATGATATCAGAATTTAACGAAACTAGAAGCGATGGAATCGTAGAAACGAGCACTACGTGATGGTGCAGATCCGGGGTCATTCCGAGCAAGTAGGAATTTGGGTTAAATCGGACACCGTCCGGTTTAATTTGAATTTCGAACGCTTGCCGAAACTCAAGGTGAGTTATTCTCACTCACATCTGGATGCTAGACATTATAAATAATTGATATTTAAATATCTGTGTGGTTGATTGTCTATATTTGTGTTTATCTGTCTGGATTGATATTTATATTGTGATGTGCTAACATTTGTGATGCAGGAAGAAACAGGTTGGAGGGATCCAACTGGATTCCTCACAATGTAGCAATTATTTTATAATTGATAATGATACCTGTTTATATGTTGTGATTGATAAATCTGGAATTTTAAATTGATCTGTGAAATTGTTGTATAAATTATAATTCCAGAATTAAATTATAAATGAATAAATTGGGGATTTAAAAGAAATTAAAGAAATTGTTAAATAAGGAATTTGAAGGAATATAAAAATTGGATTCTGTTTGAAATGGAAAAGGTAAATTGGTAAAATTGGGATTTTAAATATTGGGGAAAATTTATCAATCGTTAAATGTGAAATATAATTTTCTGGAAATGAATTCTATGAAATTATAAATTGAGTAAAATAACAGTGGTTTATTTTAATAATGAATAGTGATATCCGGAAAAGTAAAATATGTTCAAATGAAGCTTCCGAATAATAAATGTACAATTTTTAAGTGTTAATAGAATATTTTAAAATACCGTTTCCTCTATTGGGATTTTATTTAAGTAAATGGGAAATCTGGCTTTCATTGAAGAATTCTCCAAATTTACCTTACTTAAAAATGTCTTAAACTATATTTTAAAAATGAATTTCCGGGTATGGGAAATTGAGTGCAAACTTCGGATGAAGTTATAGATAAGTATGGAAATTGGAAATTTATGTTGTAAACATAAATTGAATTGAAATAAAATGTTTGGATTTATATGGAGGATACTTTGGAATGTTTGAACGGGATAGTGTTCCCTGGGAAAAACCAAGTTAGAGTTTAAAGGTTTTTATTTAATTAAAAGTTTTAAAGTTTAAATTGTTTAAAGAGTATTTTCAAGAAATTATTATTTTTAAAGAAGAAAAGTTAAATTATTTTAAAGTTATTTGTTTAAGTTATGGAAAAGTTTAGTATTATCTTTTTAAAAACACTACCTATAAATAATTAGTAAATTGAACCTTATTTAAATCGAGTTATATCCTATTAATAAATACTATTTAAAGTAGTTTTGAAATTATATTTTGAGTAAATAACTAGAAGTACATTTATATATTTATAAGTATATTTCGCTATAAAGTATTTTAATTGTTTTTAATCTAAATTGTTTAAGCTTGGTTTTTCCAAATGGGAATAAATGGTAAGGCTTTACCTGTAAAGGAAGAAATTGGGAAGTCGTTTAAAATGAGTTTTGAAATGTGAAAATATATCTTTTAAAGATATTAAAGGGAAGAATAAATAATGTGTGAGATTATTTATTGTGTGATGGATGCTTATGGACGCTTGTGAATGTGAATTGATAGTTAAATCACCGACTATCAATATTGGCCAAATGCGCTGATCGTTTCGAAGAGACCGGGATCGAGTTTCCGTATACCGGGATTCTAGGTCTGGAGACTCGAAAACCACTTCGATCCGGTTTGTACGTTTCGCGAAAACGATTTCGGAGTCGAAGATGGAGCAGTGAAGTGCAAGGGCTAGTCGCTACTAATCCTGAGGATATTTCCAAAATGGATGTAGTAGGGGTAGTGCCTTCGGTTCCGTTCGGACCCGGGACGGACTTATATGGACGAATGCTTTCGTGACATCGTCAGGTGGACGATGGGCATTCTAAGGGATATGTTCTGAAAAGGTATCGTTTAGCCTCAAGCCTCATCAACCGGGAATGACTGAAAATCAGGGGTTATGCAGCAAGGCTTCGTGGGTAGCCCCCACTTGAGAGTAAGGTCATCCCTGTCTAGATGTCCCTTTTATTTCGGCTTAGTGGTGCGGTTGCTGATCACAACCGTGGGGTGATTTTACTTGGAATTATCCAGTAAGGGATGATTCCGGTCTTGTGTTGCAGGGGAGCGGGCGTACTCCTCGGTACTGTGATCTAGGCCACGTACTGTGACAGGTGGTACCCCAGTGCCTAGTCATTCGTTGGAAATCCATTCTCCCTACGTGCCTTGTACGAGTTTTGTTTGTATTACCCACGTTGTGGCTAGTATGCCGGAATTTAATAGATGTAACAATTTCGGCTATTTTATAAGTATTTGTAAATAGACACTATTATAATATCAGAGGATTTTTATAAAAAGTGTTTTGGCTATCGTAAGGTAAAAACCCGACATGTTTATTTGTGGCGTGGTCTTACGAGATGCTTTTGTTTTCAAAGGATTTTTGAAACTTTAATAATCAATTGGGTGTATTTATGATGCGCTGGTATTCCAGACTGACTCGGGTGTTATTTTATTATAATGCTCGGGTCAGACCGAGTATATTACAGGATAGGTTGCTATGGAGCAGAAGAGGAGCTGGAGTCGAGGCGTATTATTCGTACTTGTTTATATTCCGTGGCTATGATTGTTGTTAGTCATGTATCTGATTACTGTTGATTGTGTTGTGATGGACTCTGATGATGATGTATTGTATATAAACAGATATAGTTTGCATTTGTGTAAAGATCTGTTCTATATATTATATTTTATCCGCTGCGACTGTGAGGTTCTGATTTTGTTTAGTTCTTTCTTCTTCTATCTACTTTCTTATTCTTCTACAATCTGTCTTTTCCGGCATTCGATCGTCGGCATATTATACTGTTGAGTATTTTGTGTCGATTTTCGAGGGTCCAGAAGGGCGGGTCGTGACATAAAATCTCGACCTCTTATCGAGGCGTGCCGCTAGGCGTTTATAATGTTATACCCCTATTCCAAATGCAATAAAAAAGGTTCTGATTCCTAATTCGATCGTATGGAGAAGATAGCTTCTTGGACCAGTTATTATATTGGATTTTCTGTATAAATTTCAGCGCGTTTATATCCCATACGATCAAACAATAACTCCAAACTTTATGAAATTTGAAATCCGATAATAATACACTATTACGGATCCAATGGAACTAGTTTCGTCAAATTCCGAGACTATGCCCCGGAAGGCTATTTTTAAATGTTAATTCAGACGATATATTTTTAAAACTGAACAAATCACTTTTAAATTCAAATTTAAAACTTTTTTTATCTTTAGTATTACCAATATAAATTTTATAAGCCTTTAAATTATTTTTAACAAGCTTAAAACTCCAAATTCAACAATTTACCCAATTCCCAGTTATTTAATTCAATAATTAAATTGTCCAATAAATAGTTATATTTGAAATTGAAGTTAAAAATCAACTTTTAAATATTTAAAATCAATTAAATATTCCAATTTCAAATATCCAAAATTCTGGGTCGTTACATTCCTTCCCTCTTATAAGAATTTCGTCCTCGAAATTGCTAGGTAAGAAGAATGGTCCAAAACCCGTTAACTATTTTTTTTCAAAACCCATCAGTTTAAACAATCTTTCCAAATCAATTTTTATTGAAACCACATTATCACTTTTACTAATTTCCACTTTATCCACTAATATTATCCCTTCAATCATTCAAATTATAATTTAAAACCAAATTTTAAATTATCAAATTTTCTTCAAAATTTTTCTAACTCCTTAAATTTTTAAAAAATTTCGCCAACGTCTCCTTTGCACAGCTAGAACCGAAAAACTACAAAACTGCCCCCACAGCCCCAAATTATCAAAAGAAAATGAAAGCCAAGTGGCTCAATTTGAAAACCATCAATTTAAACACATACCTTTTTGTCGGGCAATCAAATTTTATTTCTGAAATCGAAGACATCGATTTATCCTTTGCTTTTAATTACCTGCATCTTACTCTCCCATAATATCCAATCATTAAATTTCAAAAAATTATATCTATACCTTTTCAAAATTTTCAACATTTTCTTTACTTAAGCCCGTACGATGTACATATATCATCCATACGCAATATCAACTCTGATTGCTCACTCGATCACACAATTTCACTTCCAAACTAGTATCGTTCACACGACTCTCTAGTGCGGACTCAGATCTGGTTTCTTGATTATAAACCGTTATTCTCCTTGCATAGCCGTATACTATGACAAATAATTCCAGAATCAATCAAAAATCCATATCCAGGGTTCGCCGTCGAAAATCGAATGAAAAATCCTAACTCGGATCGATATACTATCTCGAAATTCCATGCTCGAATCTGGATCAAATCGTTATGCGACTAAGATAATATACGTACAACTTACGTATTGATTTTCAATTGACTATTAGCTATATCAATTTCTTTCTATTCACAATTACTTACATTTCCATTCAATTATTCACAACCATCACACTCATTTAAACTTCTCATTCCCTGATTTTCTTAGTATATTTCCTCTATACTAATTTCACTTAAGAATTTATCCCATCAATTTTCTTAAGTCAATTTATAACCTTTTATACAAAAGTTCTTATATTTATTTCCACTTCATAACTTAATTTTATATCCATTTCTATTCAAATTAAAATTTCAACTTCATTTGAACTCAATTTATCTTCCAATTTTAAATATTGAATTCTATCCACCATATCTCAAACCATATTTAATCCACTATTTATTTTAAATTAGTTCCATCTACTAATTTATTTCCAATCAAATTCAATTTCAAATCCATTTAACTTACTAATTTAATTAATTAGTCCATTCACTAATTTACTTCAAATCTCAATCAAATTTTTATTTTCAACTTTTATTTTATTTAGTCCACTTGAACTAATTCTTCAATTTCACTTTATTCAACATAATTCAAATTAAAGTCATTCCAATATTCAATTTCTAATTCCATTTACTTACAAATTAAATTAATTTGTTCATCCACAAATTTATTTTCAATCTTAATAATTTTTATTTCAATAACTATTTCGTTCAGCCTGCTTAGGCTAATTTTCCAAAAATTCATTCTTATTTAACTTAATTTAGGTTAAATTCCATTCTAATTTAAATTTTTAACCTTTATAAGTTTTCCAACTTATTTATATTCCATAAAACATTTTTAAATAAACTTCTAGAGTTTAAATAATTGCTTAATATTTCAAAATCATTTTTGAAATATATACACCCAAAATCCTTGGTATATCAAATTATTCCTTTGAATTTCAAATCAAATCAGTTTTGCAAACAACTCCAATTCAAAACATTCAGGTAGCAATTCCTCTCTTGGAAACTCGAAAATGAACACCGATGATGTCGCGATCATCATCGTAATTATTTTCCAGCGACCGAAGTGAGTTTTGTGCTTTTATTCCTTTAAAAACATTTCAAAAACATTTCAATTCATAAATATTCTCCAAATAATATCACTATTATTTCCCAACTTTTGAAAAACATTTTCAAAACCAACGGGATCAAAATTCCCAAATTTCCAACTTTCAAATACTTTAGATCTATTATTTAAATATTCCTCTTGAATTTTATTTCATTTCAAATTATAAATCACATTTATAAATTCACATTTACAAACTCCATTTTGTTATATGACTTAATTCTTAACTTTTGGTTATAATATCAACTTTTATTCAATTTCCACAACAACAAATAATTTCATATTATCATTTCCTAACAACCAGGAACACCACATATAATATAATAATTTACTAAAATTATTTCTTTTATATATAAAAATAATTTGGGTAAAATTATTTCATTTACCCTATTTCAAAACAATACCGCGTCGAATTGTTCTATTATATTGTTTAGAGATCCCTATCATTAGCGTTAATTACTCGTATTGACCAGAATCCATAAGCCACTCAACAAACCAATCAACACAATATAAAATGATTTTATATTCACGAACAAATACGCGCTCATATCTATTAATACACTCAAACTCATTCTAGGGTGCTACTGACCTTATCTCTAATGAGTAATTCCCACCAGAGCCAAGGTTCTCACTTAACCTTCAGCTCTAATACCAAGTGTGACGGCCCAGATTTTCGACCTTCAAAAATCGACATCAATACGTCCACTGTATTACATGCCGAACAATCGAATGCCGGAAATACCGGTTCGTTAGGGAAAGAAGAAAGTGGTAGAAGAAGGAAATAGAAATAACAACACAGAATCTCACAATCGCAGCGGAACAATATATAATAGATAATAGCTGATCTTTATACAAAAAGAACTATAACTGTTTTTATACATTACATCATCAGAGTACAAGACAAATCAATAGCACAATACTGGACAGTTATAATTACTTGTCCTCACAAAAGCTGAATATACAGCCTACAATACACAGCGAAATATAAATCAGATACGTGAAATACGCCTTTGCCATCCAACTCGTCTCCTAAGCTCCATAGCATCCTATCCTGAATCTGTAATACTCGGTCTGACCTGAGCATTATAATAAAATAACACCCGAGTCAGTCTGGAAAACCAGCGTGAGAAAACACACTCAAATTGGATTATTAAAGTTTTCAAAATCCTTTGAAAATCAAAGGTATCTCGTAAGACCACGCCACAAATAAACACGACGGGTTTTTACCTTACGATAACCAAAACATTTCATATCAAATCTTCTGATATTATAATAGTGTTTAAGTACAAATACTTATTCAAATAGCTGAAATGCTTGCATCTCACGTTTCAGCATAGTTGGGCACAATCAAAACCGTACAGCGCTTATTGGAGAATGGATTCCATAAGAATGACTAGGTACTGGGGTATCACCTGCCACAGTACATGTCTAGAAACAATGTACCGAGGACCACGCCGGGATCCCCTGCCACACAAGACCGGACTATCCCTGACCTCGATATACCAAATATGCTGTAAACTCAACCCCGGTTCTTTAGGAAATACATAGACGAAAATAAGATCGAAGATCACCTCCTAACCGTTAGTAGACGGATTTCCTTATAAACGTCCTAAAAGAACAAAATGAGTTTATACGTACAGTATAGCACCTCGAATGGTTACTGTATCATATAATTCCTGCATTTTTCCTAGATATTCCCAAAGTTATAATTTAGGTCCAGATTTGATAGTCGGTTATTTAACTATCAAAAATCAAATCATTCAACCAAATATTCTATTTTTCCATAGAACAACTCCAAATCTCCTTTTAATTTAATTTTAATAAATTAAATCTGTTTACCCGATATGTATATATACTTACCTTATCGAGTTAAGTAAATTCACCAACTATCCCTTTCGAATGAATATTTGAAACCCCTTTTTAAAAATAATATAGAAAGTACCACTGCGGTATCAAACCATGGATTCACAGTTCAATGGTTACGTCTCTATCCCAGAGAAATCTAAAACTTAACTGCAAGCACTCACTGCCTCCGATTTTGCCATGCAGGTATACCAATACTTCCCGACTTTGTTTGAAAATTTTCAAAATAATACTTATGAAATTTCTATAATAATTTCCCAAGTTAATTTTAGGCAATTACACTTTAAAATAAAAGGTTATCATATAATATAAATATTGAATAATTTTATTCTTTCAAAGCAATAATACCGGTTAATTCTTTAAATAAAAATTGACTTAATATCAACCATTTATTAAACTACTAAATTAATACTTAAATATACTTGAAGCAATTTTAAAATAACTAAATAATTAATCTTCTGAAATATTCCTTAACGCTTTTATATTTCTAGTTAATACTTAAAAATCCTTCTTTTAAAATAAACTTAACTTTTTTGGAAAATATATTTCCAATTCCAACATAGCCAGTCTAATTATTGATAAATCCTCTTGATTTATTTCCAGCTTGATTTACGTTCCAATTTCATAAATTTCCTTTTTCAAATTTCTAAAAATAAAACTACTATTTATTTTTAAAACAATTTACCCATCTCCTTATAAATTCCCACCGTAAATTTATAATTTCAAATTATCCACTGATAATTACTTCACTTTATTTATAAACTTCGTTTATAAATTCCATAGTCTCCTTTCCCGTTTTATCACTGTTTTCACAACACTTAATCGATTTTAAATCGATTTTCTAAATTAAATTCCATTTTAAATATTACCTTCTTAGTTAACCCAAATTTATTTCAAAGCCCACTAAATTCAGATTCTCTCCCCTTTTTATGATTTAATGTCTTATTTAAAACTGGAACATCGATTTCCTATTTTATTTTCAATTTCCCCTTTTATTTTTCCCAAACTATTTAAATCTTAAATTTTAAAATACATTCTTTTATACTTAAAACAATATCGCTTAAGTTCTTATTTTAAAAACCCTTTAATTCCCATTTATTCAAAAATCTCTATTTTTCCATATCCCGGAATTAATAAATAGGATTTTAAAATCAACTATTTATTTTTCCCAAACTCATTGCTTTTAAATTTATCCAACTTCACTATAAATATTTTACTTTAAAAATTCCCCTATTTATTTTTCTTTAAAAATTCAATATTCATATTTTGATATTTTAAAATGCCAAAAATATATCCAGCAATACCATAACATCCAATAAATTCAATTTCCAATATAATCCATCACAGATTATTCAAATAAATCATATCACTAAATATGAAGATAATTTTCAATATTTTGAGGAATCCCGTTGGGTCCCTCCAACCTGTTTCCCTGCATCCACAGATATTAATACAATATAAAAATACCAATCCCACTTTGAGGGGGATATCGCGGTATATAGGGTCATCTGCTATTATGCGGGGCGCATAGGGTCTTATCCGCTATATATATGCGGGAATATCAATCACTCCAATATATATACTACTATATATAATATAACATCCAGACTGATAATAATTTTCCAATTCAATCAGTCAACTAATAATTAATTTTAACTACTTAAAATTAACTGCAGAAATTCCAAATTTGAGTGAGATTAACTCACCTTGATTTTCTGTCGCTTTCGCGTTCCGTTTTCAATTGAATCCGGACGCGTTTGAAATTATCTAAAATTTTCAGAAGCTCCTAATTTCATACAAACCAGTTCATTTCGAAGCTCTCTTTACGATCGCTACGCAAAAAGTTTCGTCCAAAACGGACCTCGTATCCACGAGATATAAACTTTATAACTTTTTACACGAATTTAAATAATAATTTTTTTTATAAAAATGAAAGCCCATACCCATATGGCCTAAACTCGCCACTATCTTCTTCCCACTTCACTTCACTCGCCTGGAAACGTACACGCAACCTAGATCGTGCACGTGCACGAACGGAAAACTCCACCGCCGATTGATCTGTGACCACCCACAACCTCGCCTCGCCTTCCTCTTCTGATTGCACACCACCTTGCCACCTTCGGCTCACCAACGCGAAACGCGACCTGCTCGCGTGAATCCTCGACCACGACAATGTCGCGAGTAACCCTAGTCGACCGGAGTTTACCAGATTTTGGCCGCGAGCTCCACTTCCTCCCACAAACCCACTTCTAGTCTCCGATCAAGCCAACTCCGCCTCTACTTGCAGAAAACCCAAGCCATAGCTTTTCGAGCTGCTCTGACGAAGATTCGAGCATCCCAAATCAACGTCACACCCACCAATAATCATACCAGATTGAAGCTCATCACAAAATAAGACTTTTGAAATGAATTTCATGACTTTTTATTTTGTATAAGTGAAGGAAGGAATTTTTTTTACCGCTTTTCGGCTTTACTATTTCGAAAAGGAAGAGGGAATAGGGTTTTTAAAAATAGGAAAGATGCCTTGCATGTTTAGATGGTGAACAGTGATTGAAAAGAAGGGATAAAGCTGATGTTAAAGAATTTAGTCAAGTCAATTTTATAAATGTATTATTCAAAATTTTAAATCGTCTCGAATTTGCAACTTAAAATCTCGATCTCCTATCGAGGCGTGTCGCTAGGCGTTTATAATGTTATACCCCTATTCCGAATGCAATGGAAAAGGTTCCGAGTCCTAATTCGATCATATAGAGAAGATAGCTTTTTGGACCAAATTATTATATTGAATTTTCGATATAAATTTCAGCACGTTTATATCCCGTACGATCAAACAATAACTCCAAACGCTACGAAATTAGAAATCCGATAATATTACCCTATTATGGATCCAATGGAACTGGTTTCATCGAATTCCGAGACTGTGCCCCGAAAGGCTATTTTTAAATGTTAATTCAAACGATATATTTTTAAAACTGAAAAAATCACTTTTAAATTCAAATTTAAAACTTTTTTTATCTTCAGTATTATCAATATAAATTTTATAAGCCTTTAAATTATTTTTAAAAAGCTTAAAACTCCAGGTTCAACAATTTACCCAATTCCCAATTATTTAATTCAATAATTAAATTGTCCAATAAATAGTTATATTCGAAATTCAAGTTAAAAATTAACTTTTAAGTATTTAAAATCAATTAAATATTCCAATTTCAAATCATTCTGGGTCGTTACACACCCTTACATTAGATTCCCATCTTTTCCATTTTTTCCCATCTTTAACCCAATAATAGCGCTCAGAAAATTCATGATATAAGAGTTGTTTTGCATGTTTATTAATTGAATTTGTATGAGAGAACTCTGTCAGAATTGTTTGTTGGTTGCTTTCGTTGGCCAAAACTTCATTGATGGTTTGATTATTGGAAAACATAACCCTTTGTTTATTTGGAAGATGTATTTGAAGACATTCGGCTGATGGATATATCTTGCTAAGAGAGAACCTAAAAATCTTCCGCAATTTCACCTTGCATCTATAAATTGTTGTATCTCACCATAGTTAAGTCCAGGTCGAATCTGGACATTTGTAAACATATTTGTAAAGATATTTAATGCTTTTTATACTACGACATATCTACATTGATGTGATAATTATATTTACATAGTAACCAAGGATTGTAAGGTATAATCAATTTGTTATCTACCATCAGCTTTTCATCTCTATCAATAGGAACAGATTTTCCACTGCCGTGTCTTCTTTAAATTGGGTATGAATCTGTGCCTCGAATAGTCACATTTGAAAATTGTTTTGGATACTCTCTTTTGCAACAACCATTTTTCATGGAAGGACAATTTCAATTTTGAGTACCACATGGTCCATGAATCATCAACTTCATTACTTCCATATGTAACTTCAATTCTTCGTTCGAATCCAGTATTTCTACTCTAACAATTTCATCATATTCTGGATTAGTCAATTTTCTTCATCTTCGAAGATAATTAGCATATGAACATGTGGTAAACCTCTTTTTTTGAAATTCAATCACATGAATATGAGTAGCTAATTTTCCAAGTGCTCCATCAGTAAAAATATCATTTTTTAGTTCCTCATATGTTGCACGAAATATCCTTGTCGTCAAATCCGGTCTGCCTTAGGGGTTTTGACCAGGTAGTAATTCGCTAACAATTTCATCCCAAAGTGGATTGCATGTCATTATAATGAATAAATCAGATTTT
This sequence comes from Allium fistulosum, assembly GCA_030737815.1. NCBI lineage: Eukaryota > Viridiplantae > Streptophyta > Magnoliopsida > Asparagales > Amaryllidaceae > Allium > Allium fistulosum. Next base: position 979,410,892 of record CM060902.1, read on the forward strand.
CCATACTTACGCACTAAAGCCATTGCATCTTGTTGATACATATCACGTGGACAACAAATATAAGAAGAAGACAGTATTCTCCATGTTCCAACATTACCTACATAAGATAATTTGTTGAAAACTTGATAAATATGAAATTTAATTACTTAAAGGTATAAAAATGTACTTAATATAAGAGCGGGTTTTCAAATTCAAAAATTACGCACTTCCATCATTTTCCCGAGTGTTTAAAGCATCTTGTAATCCTTGGTACATTTCAGCTCTGATGGTTTTTTGTTACTCCTATACCATCTTAGCTTACCTGTATCTATCTTAACGTAGTTATCAACCACGTATTGTTGAAACAATCATCAGTCTCGAAGAAAAAGCGACTTATCATTTTCTCGAATCTATAAAAGAACATTAGATATTGATGAATATTAAGAACTAAAAAATATAAATATATAAAATGTGTTATATATTAAATTATATGTACCTGTAGAATGTTAGCATAATACTCACGACATGAAAATTTATTGCCTTTTTCATCTTGACTATTTATATCCCATCCATAACTTCCATATGGTAATAAAAGTGGATATTGCAAAGGATCATAATAACCAGCTGTTTCCGAAACAGTTATGAGTTGTCCACAGTTCGTCTTAACTACAATATCTCTTTCATGTATTTCTTCATTTTTAGCTCCTTCTACCCAAATTCTAGCAACTTGTGAAGAAGTTGGGAGAGTATACTATTTTTGGTTGGAAGATTGTTCTTTTATGACCAATTTACAATGTTGGATATTTGGTTTTTGTCCAAGTTTTTGAAATACAACTGCAAAGCTATTATGTGTACTAAGAGTTTTTTGTTATTTCTCCATGACATCTCGACTCAAAGTATTATTTTCAGCCAATCGGTTATTAATTTTGTGCTCTGGATCATAAATATAAAGCTATAGAAATCTTGGATGATCACCAGATGTAGGTACAAAACTACCTACTTTATGACAGATACTTCCTTGAGCACAAAATGCATCTACTCCATCTTTACCGATAGCCAAGTTCTCGTCAACATGAACTCACATCGATGTAAATGCAAACATGTGTTATAAGCTCGTATGTTTTTTTGAAGTGTTTTCCTTCATTTAATTGGTCATTGTACAAATCGGAGATCTCATCGGGTGAAGAAATTGATTGTAAAATGATTTTTCCAGTTAGATAATAGAAGTTATTTGATTCTCGGTGAAAGAGTTTTGCTTGACAATGTCTGCATATCCTTGATTGTGGCAAATAGAATCTTTGAAAACCAGAATGATCTATAAAGCCTCTTGCACAATTATGTCTTGCTATAGCACATCGACATGGTTGAGTAACTCTATGTGTTGTGTTTCTATTGATGTTGTCTCTTTGTTCAAAAGATAGTGTATTAATGTTCTATTCATCTTTATTGTTCATTGACCCATCGAAACGTTGATCTACTCAAATTGTTGAAAAATAAAATTTATAAGTATTTATTATCCTGAAATTCGAATATAATTTTTATTGTATTCAATATATATATATGTATGTATGTATGTATGTATAATAAAGAATTATAGGAAATGGGTCTCTTAGCAATACCTTGTATATTTCGAGTGCAAGGTAAAGAAAAGGTACTATCTGTGCTTGTTTGTGATTCGTGATCATTGATATTTTCTTCACATCTTCTGGATTTTCTAATATGATAATTAGAGCGAACTTTCTTTCTTTTTGCTTCTCTTTTAGCTTCTATCATTGAATTTCTTTTCATTCTATCATGAATGTTACGACGCTCTAATTGTTGAGTGCTTTGTTCTAGATTTAATTCAGAATGACGTTGTCTTTTTCTTTCTGCCTTGATTTGAGCATCTAATAATGCTTGTTTTTGAGCTTTATCAATGATTCTAGGGCTTCTACAAAGTATCAAAGATTGCGATTGGTTAGATCTTCCTACTTGATGTTGGTTTCTTTCAAAGATTCTTGGACTTCTGTAGGGTTGTAACCGAGAAGTGTAGTTTGATTGCATTGGGTTGTGTTGAATTCTTTTAGTATGTATTGCTCTTTGTAAGTGAACAACTTGGTTGGCTTCCATTTCTTGAAGTTGAGCTTTCTTGATTATTCTAGGACTTCTATGTGGTTTTAATTCGGAAGTTGATTAACTTCCACAGTTTGCTAGTGAAATGCACAAATCCAAGATTGGATTTTGTTTGACACACAATCCTAAAAATAGAACATTTACTTTATTTAATTTATCAAAAAGTAAAGATTATAAACCATTATTGTGTAAGAGCTAAGCTATGTACAGAAATGATAAAAAATACTTAATTGTTAAGTAAACTATGGTGTTCACTTAATCTGAGATAATAACCTAATCATTCCTTGTAAGAAAATATTTATATTAATGTTTATAAATCCTACTTCAAAGTATTTCCAATGATTTAGCATACAATAGGAGTTAAAGTCGACGGAGAAGAATATCCTTAAGAATCTCTCAAATTCCAAGCTACTCTACAAATAATACCACTTATATTCAGTTCAAAAGTTGTTATTCCTCTTAAGGATTGATAAACAAATTCAATCAGCAATGGGCGTAAAATAGTGCGTTGTTGAACAAAATGTTTTGTCTTTTTATACAAAGTATTGTTACCAAAGTACCGCTGTAAAAAAATATTATATATTAACTTATGTGAAATTTTTTCTTAAGGTAATAATCCATGCGTAAGTTTGTAATTTTTTTGTTTTTAGTTACAAATAAATATCCTTTTTAAAGTATATATTAGCAGCTGTATCAATTGTAAGCACTATCCCATAGTTTTTAATCCCAACATATGTATGATATAATTGAATGTAAAAGAGGATGCACGTTAAAATAAGTATAGCTATTTTCGGTGAATGAAAGGTATTTGGTTGCCTTGTTTGCTGATGCCCAAATGCCTTTGTAAAAATTCGTACAACACCTCACTTTTGTTTAAAACAAATTAAAGCCTTTTGGGATTAAATGCTTTAATTTCGACAACACTTCACTTCTTTCTCTTGTACGCATAACTTTGCATCCAAGGGGTGTGTTGTTGTTGTTATGTTTTCTAAAATAAATTATAGCCTTTTGGGACTAAATGCTTTAATTTGTTGTTGTATTTGTTGAAATAGTATTTAACGTTTATTTTCGAATAAACATTATATTCATTTCTTAATTTAACCAAATGCAATTTTGTGTGTACTTTGCAATTTCTTATAATATCATCCATTAAGGAGTATCATCTTTTTTTATACATACATACATATATATATGTACATATGTATGAAATTTAATTATCTTCTTATATCATGAGATTAACCATCATATTATTTGAAATTTCAAAACATTATTAACATTATTTTATTTTGTGAAATAAGACAGAAATTAATTTAGTAATAAGTATTGCAAATGAATTTAACACTTATACTATCATTTAGGAAATTAATTTTATTTTGTGAAATATGCATGCCCATGTGGGCATATATAACATTTATGCTATCATTTTCGATGAGCATGTTGTTTACTTTCCTACATCACAACCTAATTATTAGTATATTTACTATGAATGACCTAGATTCTAACTACTAATTCTTTCTTGCCTTGATATTTCATAGTTGAAATTAACCTTTTTCATATATACACGAGTGTATATGTGTGCTTAAATATTGATAATTAATTAATAAATTAATACGCGCACGCACACGTGTGTATGTGTGCGTATGCATATATGTGCTATAATCGAGCATTTTTTGGGCCAAAGGCTATTAATAATTTAAAATAAATGTCGAAAGCTATTAATAATTATCAATAGATAAAGAACTAACCTTGAACTTAGTGACAACAAAATCCAGATATAACTTAAAATCTGAAGGAATTAAAATAAATCGACGATATATTACCTGAGATTGATATATATATTGGATTAGTAATGATTGAGCTTGATTTTTTATCTACATTGAACCAACAAATTCAAGTTAATTATATGATTAAATTACTAAATCAATTTAAGCACTATCCAATTAAAACAACAAACGCTACCTTTCTACAGTCTAGTACACCATTAAAACATGTGATTCATTCACTGAAACAACCCACATCCCTTAGTATACCCAAAAAGGGCACACCAAAGGATATGGTGCGTTATAGGTATAGCTAAAGAATCACAGAGACAAAGATTCAGAAGACAAATAAATAATAACAGCGGAAACATTTAAAATTAAACTTCATTACTTCATAAAATAAGTCATTAAAACAGAATATGTCTTAAAAACCAAATACACATGTCTCGTGAAAAATACTATCTCAGTCACATCATCAGAGTACATAAACAATAAAAATCATCCCTCTCATAAAGTACCAGTACATCAAAAAGCCAAATGAAAGCTAACTGAAAAGAAGAAGAATACATGAAGAATGAGAAAGCTCTGCAAATGGGTCTCCAAGAAATCCAAGTATACTGTCCTTGCCTCTACTGGCCTATCGGGGAAAAGGAGAAATAGAGGAGTGGGTCCGACTATAAGTCTGGTGAGTGAAAGTAACTACTAGTATTTTTAAGCAAGATAAAGATAATAGACTTAGCAACAGTTCTAGTATAAAAGGAAATAAAGGAAAGATAAAACTGGGATAAAATACTGTTTAACTGTTTGCTTTGATTGTGATTGTTTGCACTTGTCTTAGATTGCCGTGATTAGGCTGAAACCCTAATCCTATTTTGATTAGGCTGAAATCCTAATTTTACCCGTTGATCGGCCTTCTATCTCTGTTGTGCCACTGTGAGTTAGTCCAATCCTGTTGGTCCCACAACAAAAGACACATGTTTAGCGCTTGGAACGCAGTAGCGAATTATTTACTCTAATTGATGTCACACGCTCGGTCACCTCCGGTACACACTAACTGCCGCTCCCTATGTTGACCTCTAATTTACCCTAATCAACATAAACATGCCCAGTCTCACCTAATATGTTGTAAGGCCATCAATCCTGGTCTGAAAGGGTCCTGCCCAGCCTCACCTAAGTGTTTTGTGAGACCATCAGTCCTAGTTTGAAAGGGAATACTGCCGGTACTGGTCCTAACAAACAAATTCTAGTTGCGCCCCTTGCCCAAATCCCCTGATTTGAACTTCTATCTATTGGCCCCTTATTTACCCTAGTTAGCATAAGCGTGTCCCAGCCTTACCTAACTATTGTGAGACCATCAGTCCTAGTCTGAAAGGGTCCTGCTCAGCTTCACCTAACTATTGAGAGACCATCAGTCCTAGTCTGAAAGGGAATGCTGTTGGTACGGGCCCTGCTTCTATCTTTGCTTATTAACTTAGTGTAAGTTTTAAAATAAGCCTCTTTTGTTATTTCTGCTGTATTTTCTTATTAACTTAATCTAAGTCTTAAAATAAGTCTTTTCTGCTATCTATGCTATATTTCCTTATTAACTTAACTGTAAGTTTTAAAATAAGCCTTTACTGTTCTTTCTACTTAATTATAACCTACGTTATAATTGTTATTCTTCTTTTCTATTTTTTTAGTTATAACCACTAGTTATAAACATGCTTGCAAATGTCTCAAATTTGCCTATTTCAGTCTATATTCTTTTTATTACAGTTTTTGTTATTTTACATCTAATTTCTGTAAATTTAATGTTTTCTATTTTAATCCATATTTGCGAATTATTCTCTTTTTTAATATTCTTATATTTTATTCGTGCAAAAAGGAATAAAAAGAAAATAAAATTTACAGGCTAAATTCAAACGTAAAACAGATGTAAATAAATGCAAATAACAGTAAATAATTATAAATAGCTGAAAAAAATAGCTGAAAAAAATAACTGAATAAAATAGACTGAAAAGCACTTTTAAAACTAGCTGTAAATAACTTATATATAAATTGTCTCAAAATTGCAGAAAAACTACAACTATTGAGAACCCTATTAATTTAAATTACTTAAAAGTCTAAAATAATACAAAACACTCACCTGTGGTCCTTAGTTGTAGTCCTTGGCCTTCCTGGATCCACTTCTAGGGTGTAAAATATTTTAATTAAAAAGATTTCCTCCCAAGAAATTTTTTCTTTTTAGGGTCCAACCTCAGGCAATGAACCCAATTGGGAGAAAATCTGAATGAGAAAAATAGCTAGGTCTAGGGTCTTATTTATAGTGTCACTTAGGAATCTCAGCCTATTGGATTTTAAGATTAAATCTGGTGCAACCACATCATAAGCTCGCTTGGAACCGTCGAATGGAAGCACAAACGCACATGGTTGAAAAGAAATTGTAAAATGACATGTTCGAAAGATTCTTGACAAAACAACGTAAAGATGCAAAGGCGGTTCGATCTATAACTAGTGCAGGTTAACCTATAGGTCAACCTAACTACCTTGGGGGTCGACACTAGGGTTGACCTGACCCATTGCATATATTTTTTCTTTCTTTTATTTTCTGTTTTCTTGTTTATTTCATTACTGCTTCGTATTAACTTCGATTTTGACAAACTATATATGGAAATTGACCAGAAAATTACCTTGGACACAATGGTGCAACTTCCGTGGCTCAATTCTGACAATTTCTCAAACTTATTTTATTATTTAATTAATTCTTTAATTAATTATTATAGCTTAAATTTTGGGTTGTTATATTCTCCCCTCCTTAAAGGATTTCGTCCCCGAAATCTCTAAGGACAGAAGAATGAAATAAATATTTCATCCAATTTCTACAACCAAATATTCAACCACCATCCATTACATCCATTGTCCTTAAACTTTCTAATGCAATTTATGTTATATGCAATAATATAGTGTCTTTGTCCCTTACTAATGCAAAAGATTAGGTGGTCTACTAATTCAGTCGACCTCCTTTTTATGCAATCATGTCTGTGCTATGTATCCAAATGAATGCAAATTCCCTAATGATAACTGATAGTTCTATATGCATGCTACAATCATCATCCAAATGCAACAATCATATGCTAATCATCATCCATTTATAGCAACCATGAAATAAATAAAATGCAAATGCACACACATCCATATGCATATGCTTTAGTGACCTAGTTAGGCCGATCCTTAAGAGATAATAGTGTCTAGTGTATACATATGCGTCCATTAGCATCCACCAGCAAACACTTGCAACCATTTGCATCCATCATTCATAACATGTTCTAGTAACATGTTTACATTCAGTCCTACCATCCATAGGTTAAATCCTAAGATCTACCCTCCCAAAGGATACTAAAGGAAAGAACCCATTCAAAAATAAAGATGGAAATAGGAAATTCAAAACGCACCATCGAAAAGATACGGATAACAAATACGTATTTTTTCCTCAACCTCCCACGTAGCATCCTCAATACTATCTCCCTACTGCACCTTAACCAAAGGGACTTCCTTATTCCTAAGCTTCTTGATATCACGCCCAACGATCTTGGTAGGAATGCGACGAACCAATGCTTCTCTCTCCACTTCAACTTCTTCAAGTTGGCTAGGTTCCACTACCTCTGCTGAGTCATGTAAGCACTTTCTCAAGTGCAAAACATGGAAAACACCATGAACTTCTGTGAGCCTCTCTGGTAGCTTTATCTGATACGCCACCTTCCCTACCCTTTCCACAATGGAGAATGATCCTACGAATTTGGGAGCAAGTTTCCCACTTGATCCAAATCTTACTACCTTTCTTAGCGGAGATACCTTAATCAAAACCAAGTCTCCTACCTCAAACTCAATATCCCTTCTCCGCTTATCTGCATAAGATTTCTGCCTATCTTGGGCCATCTTCATTCTTCTTCGAATCAAATCAATCTTTTCCAATGTCTCTCTAATCATGTCGGGACCAAGTAGCAATTTCTCTGTAGACTCCAATCAACACGAAGGCGACTTGCAAGGTCTTCCATAAAGAGCTTCGAAAGGTGCTATCCCAATGCTAGACTGAAAACTATTATTATAAGCGAACTACACTAAAGGAAGATGCTCCTCCCAAGTTCCTCCAAAATCAAGAATACACATCCTCAACAAATCCTCAAGAACCCGATTAATTCTCTCTGTTTGGCCGTTCGTCTGAGGGTGATAGGCCGTACTCAATCAAAGCTGTGTTCCTAAAGCCTCTTGCAAGCTTCTCCAAAACTCGCTAGTAAAGATAGGGTCTCTATCGCTCACTATGCTAGAGGGAACTCTATGAAGTCGGACTATCTCACGAACGTATAAGGATGCCAAATAAGGTGTTGTCCTCTTGCTCTTGACTGGAATGAAGTGGGCGCTCTTAGTCAAGCGATCTACAATCACCTAAATACTGGTATTCCCCTTCCTAGATCGGGGTAAATATTCTATGAAGTCTATCGAAACACTATCCCACTTCCATTCGGGTACATCCAATGGTTGAAGCAATCCGCCAGGCTTCTGCTGGTTTGCCTTAACTCTTTGGCAAACAAGATACTTGGCTACAAACTTTGCCACATCCTTCTTCATGCCGCTATAATAAAACATTCTCTTCATGTCCCTATACATCTTATCACCACCCAGATGAATAGTTATTCGAGAATGGTGTGCTTCTTCTAGAACTGCTCTCGTCAAATCACTAGTGCAGGGGACACAAAGTCTTCCATCTCTCATTATCCACCCCTTACTATCTATGGAATAGCGTTCAAGATGTCTAGAGACTTCTCCTTTGCTAATCCTCTCTAGAATATCCACAAGCTCTGAATCCTCTCGCTACCTTGAGCCAATCTGATCTATAAGGGTAGGCTTAACCTCAAGTGCTGCCAATAATCCAGGGGTAATGTCTGTAGAGGGCTTAAAATCAAAGGTGGAAATAAACTCTAGGCTTTTCCACTCCACGAATATTGGACTAAGGGTTGCTCTCTTCCGACTTAACGCATCCGCAACCACGTATCCTTTACCAGGGGTGTAAGCTATCTCAAAGTCATATGATGCTAAAAACTCCATCCAACGCTACTGCCTCAAGTTTAAATCCTTCTGTGAGAATAGATACTTCAATGACTTATGGTCAGTGAAAAGCTCGAACCTCTCTCCTAGCAAGTAATGTCTCCAAGGCTTGAGCGCGAAAACAATAACAGCTAACTCCAAATCATGGGTAGGGTAGTTCTTCTCATGAGTTCTCAACTGTCTACTCCCATAAAATACTACCCTCCGTTCTTGCATCAATACTGCTCCAAGACCCACCCCACATGCATTAGTGTATACCGTGAAAGGCTTAGCTCCGTTGGGTAAAACTAACACTGGTGCACTAGTAAGGGCCTCTTCAGCATCGTGAAGGAATCCTCACAATCTACGTCCCACATGAATGCCGTATTCTTCTTAGTAAGGCGAGTAAGCGGTGCCAAAATCTTAGCGAAATCTCTGATAAACTTCCTATAATTGCCTGCTAAACCTAGGAGCTTCTAACTTCGGTAGCGTTCTTCGGGTCCTTCCAATCTTGCACTGCTAGTACCTTAGCAGGATCAACAGCTAGACCCTCTCTTGAGACTACATGCCCATGGAAACGCACTTCCTTACGCTAAAAGTGACACTTCGAGAACTTTGCCTTCAACAGATGAACACGAAGTGTACGAAGAACCTGCTTAAGATAAATAGCATGCTCTTCCATACTCTTGGAAAACACCAAAATGTCGTCCACGAATACTACCACGAACTTATTTAGGACCTCTCGAAAAACACGGCTCATCAAATCTTTGAAATATGTTGCGGCATTGGTTAGCCCAAATGGCATAACCAACCACTCAGAGAATCCATCGAGTGCCCTAAATGCTGTCTTATCTATGCTATCATCAGGGACACTAAGCTGATGAAATCCAGTAGCCAAATTAAGCTGAGAAAATACTGAAGAGCCAATCAATTGATCGAAAAGATCATCTATTCTAGGAAGTGGGTAACGGTTCTTCTTCGTGAGCTTATTCAATTCTCTATAGTCTATGCAAAGTCGAAGGGAACCATTCATCTTTGTAGCGAAGACGACTGGCGCTCCCCACTCAGATATGTTCCGTATGATGAAGCCTTTCTCCAATAGCTCACCAATCTTCTTACTTAACTCCTTTCTCTCCCTAGGAGCCATATGTTTCACGGGCAATGCCACTGGCTTAGCATTGTCATTCAGATAGATCCTAAAGTCGATCTCTCTCTTAGGGGGTAGTCCCCTAACCTTCTCAAAAACGTCCGGAAAATCTCTAACGACTGGAACGGAATCTAACTTTCCTAGTGACGAATCAAGTGAATAAAGGAAGCTCAACATGACTGACCCCTGTGGGTCGCAAGAAACCTCGAGAGTCCTTCCGCTACATGTCTCTAGTCTGACGACTCTCCTCTCGCAGTCTAATATCGCTCCATAAGTGGATAACCAGTCATCCCCAAAATCATCCCATATCCCGAAAATCCCAGTACATAGGCGTCACAGTCAAACTCTACGCTTAGTATAAAAATTTTCAAACCCCTACAAATCATGGATAAATGTGCCGATCCTCCTATGGGGTTTGAAACAACTATAAGGTCTACTACTAGAGAAATATCTAAGTGCAAACAATCAACCGAGAAACTAGAAATGAAAGAATGCGACGCTCTAGAGTCAAAAAGAGTCCGAATAGGAAAATCCGAAATAGAGATCAAACCTTCTACAGAGACTTTCCTACCTCGATCCGGTCCACTACTAGAAGGTGCTGCATCCAAAGCCTGTACTTGCGCTGTAGGTGCACCTGCTTTTTGCCCTGCCCTCTGAGGACAAGCTCTACTAAGGTGCCCAGGCTGCCCATAGTTGTAACAACTCCCCTTTATTGTGTCCTTCTTACAGTCCATTGTGAAATGCCCAACCAATCCACAATTATGACATTTCTCGCCCTTCTTGATCTGTCCCTTTTGAGGTCCTCCTCCTTTCTTCTTGTCCTTATCCTTCTTTTTCTTCCACCACTGCTTCTTAGAGTTCTCTGACTTAGGAACCTCCTTAAGCTCTTCTTTCTTAGCAACATCTAACATAAGATCCATCTCCACAAGTGACTCATACGTCGCTCCCATAGGTACATGTGTAAATGCCAACCCTTGGAGGGGCTGGTTCAAACCCTTAGCAAACTTGGTGGCCTTCTTATGCGGTGTATTAACAAGCTCCATTCCGAACCGCGATAACTCATTAAACTGATTTGTATACTCTTTCACCGCAAGACTCCCTTGCTTCAAACTAATGAACTTCTCCCTTCAAGTGCCAAGATGCAAGCTGAACTCTCTATTGGTCCTCCAATCCTAACAGCCCAAATATCCGCTCCGTAATCATCAACCAAGTTCGTGCCTCTACAAAATCCTCCATGCCAGAAAATGTTCAACCTCCTAAACTAGCGAAGTCCTTGCATAGCTTAGAAAAATTAGCTGCTGCCGGTGGATTAATGGGGTCTCCACCCGCTAGTGCTGTATTGGGTGCTTGCCCTTGCACCTCTAGTGCCGTAGCTTGGTGGTCTCTACGGAAACAGGAAGTGACTTGGACACCCATTGAAAGATTTAGGGCATCCGCCATACTATGCAAAGAAAAGAAATTTTAGGCTCGAAAGAATCGAAGGGAAGCTGAACTGGACTTTGAGGGGATTTTTATAAAAACTCTTTTATTCTTGAAAAACCTATTTCTATAATAAGAGTTTCTTTCTTTTCTGAAAAATATTTTTAAAGATATATTACTTTTTGAAAAAAAATACTTTACTTTTAAAACAAGTTTTTAGGAATCCTGTAAGGCTCCGATACCAAGTGAAACACCACACACCCCTTAGTATACCCAAAAGAGCACACCAAAGGATATGGTGCGTTATAGGTATAGCTAAAGCATCACAGAGACTAAGATTCAGAAGACAAATAAATAATAACAGCGGAAACATTTAAAATTAAACTTCATTACTTCATAAAATAAGTAATTAAAACAATAAATATGTCTTAAAAACCAAATACACATGTCTCGTGGAAAATACCATCTCGGTCACATCATCAGAGTACATAAACAATAAAAATCATCCCTCTCATAAAGTACCAGTATATCAAAAAGCCAAATGAAAGAAAACTAAAAATAAGAAGAATACATGAAGAATGAGAAAGCTCTGCAAATGGGTCTCCAAGAAATCTGGGTCTACTGTCCTTGCCTCTGCTGGCCTATGGGGGAAAGGGGAAATAGAGGAGTGGGTCAGACTATAAGTCTAGTGAGTGAAAGTAGCTAGTAGTATTTTCAAGCAAGATAAAGATAATAGACTTAGGAACAGTTCTAGTATAAAAGGAAATAAAGGAAAGATAAAACTGGGATAAAATACTGTTTACTGTTTGCTTTGATTGCGATTGTTTGCACTTGTCTTAGAATTCTGTGATTAGGCTAAAACCCTAATCCTATTTTGATTAGGCTGAAATCCTAATTTTACCCGTTGATCGGCCTTCTATCTCTGTTGTGCCACTGTGAGTTAGTCCAATCCTGTTGGTCCCACAACAAAAGACACATGTTTAGCGCTTGGAACGCAGTAGCGAATTATTTACCTTAATTGATGTTGTACACTCGGTCACCGCCGGTACACACTAACTGTCGCTCCCTATTTTGACCTCTTATTTACCCTAATTAGTATAAGCGTGCCCAGTCTCACCTAATATGTTGTAAGGCCATCAATCTTGGTCTGAAAGGGTCCTGCCCAGCCTCACCTAAGTGTTTTGTGAGACCATCAGTCCTAGTCTGAAAAGAAATGCTGCTGGTACTGGTCCTAACAAACAAAATCTAGTTGCGCCCCTTGCTCAAATCCCCCGATTTGAGCTTCTATCTATCGGTCCCTTATTTACCCTAGTTAGCATAAGCGTGTCCTAGCCTCACCTAACTATTGTGAGACCATCAGTTCTAGTCTGAAAGGGTCCTGCCCAGCCTTACCTAACTATTGTGAGACCATCAGTCCTAGTCTGAAAGGGAATGCTGTTGGTACGGGCCCTGCTTCTATCTTTGCTTATTAACTTAGTGTAATTTTAAAAATAAGCTTCTTCTGTTATTTCTGCTGTATTTTCTTATTAACTTAATCTAAGTCTTAAAATATGCCTTTTCTGTTATCTCTGCTATATTTGCTTATTAACTTAATTGTAAGTTTTAAAATAAGCCTTTACTGTTCTTTCTGCTTAATTATAACCTATGTTATAATTTTTATTCTTCTTTTCTATCTTTTTAGTTATAACCACTAGTTATAAACATGCTTGCAAATGTCTCAAATTTGCCTATTTCAGTCTATCTTCTTATTATTATAGTTTTTCTTATTTTACATCTAATTCTGTAAATTTAATGTTTTCTATTTTAATCCATATTTGCGAATTATTCTCTTTTTAAATATTCTTATATTTTATTCGCTCAAAAATGAATAAAAAGAAACTAAAATTTACAGGCTAAATTATAACGTAAAACAGATGTAAATAAATGCAAATAACAGTAAATAACTGTAAATAACTGAATAAAATAGCTGAAAAAAATAACCGAATAAAATAAACTGAAAAGGACTTTTAAAACTAGCTGTAAATAACTTATATAGAAATTGTCTCAAAATTGCAGAAAAACTACAACTATTGAGAACCCTATTATTTTAAATTACTTAAAAGTCTAAAATAATACAAAACACTCACCTGTGGTCCTTAGTTGTAGTCCTTGGCCTTCCTGGATCCACTTCTTAGGTGTAAAATATTTTAATTAAAACGATCTCCTCCCAAGAATTTTTTTCTTTTTACGGTCCAGCCTCAGGCAATGAACCAAATTGGGAGAAAATCTAAATGAGAAAAATAGCTAGGTCTAGGGTCATATTTATAGTGTCACTTAGGGATCTCAGGGCATTGGATTTGAAGAATAAATCTGATGCAACCACGTCATAGGCTCGCTTGGAACCGTCGGATGGAAGCACGAACACACAGGATTGAAAAGAAATTGCAAAATGATGTGGTCGAATGATTCTGGACAAAACAACGTAAAAATGCAAAGGTGGATCGACCTATAACTAGTACGGGTCGACCTATAGGTGGACCTAACTACCTTGGGGGTTGACCCTAGGGTCGACCTTGCCTTGGTCTGGGTCAACCTGTCCCATTGCATATATATATATATATATTCCTTTTATTTTCTGTTTTCTTGTTTATTTCGTAACTTCTTCGTAATAACTCGGATTTTGACAAACTATATTTGGAAATTGACCAAAAAATTACCACGGACACAATGGTGCAACTCCCTTGGCTCAATTCTGATAATTTCTCAAACTTATTTTATTATTTAATTAATTTTTTAATTAATTATTATAGCTTAAATTTTGGGTTGTTACATTCACACTAAAGAGCATCGCTTGAACAGATAATAGGTCACATATACATAGTATAACCTGATGAATAAAATCATTACATTCATGCACACATGCATAATATAAGTTGATGAATAGACCAAGTTTCATTGTAAGATAATGCGACCAAAGTTATCCGTTAAAATACGTTCAAATTTAAATTCAAGTTGATGAATAAACCACACGTATGTGCATTTAATAGGTAGAGATATTTACACTTTATATGTAATAAAAGAATGAGTGGACGGATGTGTGTTGTAAATGTAAATGTTTTGTTAGTCACAATATTTTTATTTCAAGTTGTTTTATTAGTTGTGTCAGCAACAAATTTATAGTAAAATTTCATTAAAAAGTAATCGGAAAAAGATGATGGTGGAGTTTGCAAATCGGTTATTACATGTAATTTCCCCTATTTACTTATCTAGATTGGTTATTACGTATAACATGTAAAATTCCATGTAAATGGAAATTACATGTAACGGAAATTCCATTGATAAGTAACCTTATTTATCCAAACTGCTTTACCCTATTAAATGAATCAGCCAGCTTAAATATTGAATTCGAAACCTCTGTATTTTCCAATCTTAGGCCTCACCAATTCATATTCTAATTTTTGGGTATCGTTACTTATTTCTAACCTAAATCATAGAAATCAATAAACTATTAGCTAATCCATATCAAAACATAAAATTGCAAACACTAATAATTGATGACAACCACCCCTTAATACAATAACAAATAGATGTTTCTTGGGAAACAAAGAGACCCTCACATCGGTTACTGCAAATTCATTGAAAAATTGATCCACTAAGATCTACCTAATCTTTTATCTGATATGAAGCTTAGGGCTCAACATAAACAATCTACATCATGCATAATTAATTCTAGTACAAACTCAATTACACTTTCCATTTTCTTTTTCAACTTCACTTGTTTTTTAACCCTTTACGTTATTGGCCAATAAATAATAATTGC
Source organism: Allium fistulosum (assembly GCA_030737815.1). Lineage (NCBI taxonomy): Eukaryota > Viridiplantae > Streptophyta > Magnoliopsida > Asparagales > Amaryllidaceae > Allium > Allium fistulosum. The sequence goes on from CM060902.1 coordinate 979,426,169, forward strand.
ATGGCCATTTGCTATTTGACTGTCAGTAATTTATTTTTGTTTCCCCTTACAATTTCAAGATCCTGCATGGTCAGTAAAACCTGAAATATACCCAAAATTCTTTGTTCCTTTCTCTGTCTTTTACCTTTTTTAACCTTTTATCTCTTTCATTATTTTCATAATCTTTTTTGGTTTTTTCTGCTTAATAAAGATAAAAATGTTTGAAGGCTCAGAAGCTGGCATGTTTAAATAATTGAGTTAAAACAAAGAAGACCTTAATTTTTTCTTCTTACAAATCCCAACTTTCTAAAATCACACTGAAGATTGATAGTAAATTTATCCAGTGATTGGAGAAAATAAATCTTAGGGGGGACAGCTTTCCTTTTTCGAGCAAATATACATTTTCTTTAGAATTCATTCGTTTGATTATGAACTTTCCATTTAATTAATCGCCAATCCATCTCCTTATTAATGGAATTTTACTTATCAATGGAATTTCTGCTATTTACTTATCAAATTGATAGTAAAATCAGTTTTGTTAGTCAAAATTGAGTCAAAACTAATTACATATTCTGCAATTCAAGCATGTGATTTCCGCTATTTACTTATCTAAATTGGTTAGGCAGTTAATCAATGCATATGCAGCCAGGCTGATTCATTTAATAAGGGAAAGCGGTTCTGAAAATATATAAAAGCAGCTGAAAGTAGATAAGTTTAGTTGTATAGAGTTAAATTCACCATTTACTACGCGTAATCTCAAATTTATGCATATGAACTTAGTTAACAAAAGGCTACAAACGTTCCTACATGCTTATGAATATTTGAAATGTGTGAATTGCTTAAAGCTTCTGAATAAGAAAATTTAATTGATGTGCATTTTAGTAACTATTGTTTGTTGTTGACATAGGTTCACTTCACCATAATCAATAATTTATAGTTTATTTATCAAACAATTCCTCAGATAATGTGTACTGCACATGCACAACTATGTAGTGCTAATGATTTATGTTTATAGGAGCTAGGTGCATTAAAATGAATTATAGGTGATTAATGCAGTACAATGAATTAGTAGGAAAGAAGGAACAAAAATATAAATTCCAAATGATATAGAATAAAATTAAGCATGAGAAACATATCATAAACAACCCACACATGTTTAGTCAATAATCTTTAGTTGAATTTTGAACTGCAGCTTAGTGGATTGACCTTATTCGATCATCGATTGGTCGATCTACAATCAGTAGTTGATAATTGACAGCTGATGGTTGATGATTGTGGATCTTAACTCGAAGGTAGAGAAGAATCGCGGTTCAGTTGGACAGCCGTCGTTCGATCGTAAACTGAAGTTGGAGAAGACGTTGGATTTGAAATTGCCATAAATCTAGAATCATCTTGGATCTAGAATCGTGAATTGCATTGGATTTGGAACCGCTTTTACCGTTTTTGCAGTGAGGAAGAAATGGTAGCAAGGGTTTTTCAGTGTTTGGAAGGTAGGATGATGCGAGAAGCAGACGACAAAATGTATGAAGGGTATTATGGGAACTTCGAAAAGACATGGTTGAAGTTATGTACGTTGAATTATGATTATTAATAGTAGAGATTTTCAAAATCCTAATATATTTGAAAATATAGGTTGAACAATTTTCAAATGCAAAAACATGACTAAACATTTATTTTCTAAAAACACAAGCTTAAGTTGAACACACAACAAGGGTTTAAGGGATGGTATTGCATAAGTGACAGTACATCGATAGTCGCCGTAACAACACTTACAAAATCAAACAATATGTCATAAATATTTTCAACCGAACAATAGTATAAGCAACATAAGATTATAAGTAAATAAATAATTATTGGCGAGAAACCCCTCAAGGTCTCTCTACAAAAGTCTCATGTAAGTCACATATATGAATTGGAATTTTTGAAGTGTTCCATAGCGATCTATTCGCTACGTACACTCCGGTTCTCCTTTTGTTTTTATTCCCTGCAAAAAATGGTTATTTATGTCATCTGCTTGTCAAGGGGGAATTTAAATTCAAATAAACAACCAAACAACAATATAAACTATCATATAAGCATTCGGCAATTTATTTTTAGCAACAAAAATATTATATAATTTATTTAGAGGTGAGTAAACTCACAGAAATTCCTATGGGTGCATTCACGTTTTTGGTTCGGTCAACTAGCTCCATATTCAATGAAACCAGTTCCAATGCATAGCTAACGTCGATACAAGTCCAACGCAACTGACCGTGCATAAATCCAACCTTGTATGTGCAAGATATTAATTTTTATAAGATATTGATTCAATTAAATAATTAATTTTCACTAATCACTTTTAATATTTAATTACCTTCATTAAACTAATTCCTTTTCTTCCCAAATGAAAACCGCTCCTCAACAAACCTGCACATGTAACACAGTGCCTCCCCTGTACACGCCTGCTCCACCTCCACCATCACTCAACGAAACTCCGTACCGACTTCACCCATGACTCCCCCTTGACCTCCTCTCTACGTTCATCCCCCTTGACCAAAGCTTGTACTAAAGGATTAAAATGCGACCTGACCAACACTATCAACTGCATGCCTATGTCCCACCTTCCAATTGACGAACGTGACCCACCAAAATGACACTCCCGAGCTTCTCCACAAGCAAAGCCCATTGCCACCCTCGCCAAAGCCTATCCTTGCTAAATCACTCAAAAAGTGGAATCTGAGTTAAGCCCTAGCCCGGTGCCTCGAATTCGACCACCCTAAACAATGATTGAACCCATCAAACCAAACATGAAGTCGAAGTCCATCACATGACGAGTTCAAAGATTATTGTTTTGTAATTTTGAGTGAAGTGGTTCATTTATTTTTGATTTTAGAAGCTTAGAGGCCATTATTTTGGTTACTATGAAATGAAATATGAGAGAAGGGGAAAACTAGAATAAGAGGGAAAGTTGAAAATTAGAAAATGAGAGAAGTGAATATCCAAGTGTTTATAAGCAAGACCTAAACCAAAACAACTACTTTACTTCACATTCAAGTAAGATAATATTCTCAAACTAAACAATTTTTCAAGCAACACCTAAATCAACATTGATGATTTTAATAAAAATTAAATTTTGATTTGATTTTTAAAAATTTATAAAAAGAAATAATTGCGGTACGCTACTATTCAAAATTCCATTCACGTAGGAACCACGAACGACAGAAATAAAAATATGAACGTGCATCAAAATGTGAGACAATCACAAATCAATTATAAAATACACAAATTATTTTAATCTGTGAAATTTCAAAAATATCATCGTTTGTCGTAAAATACGTCAAATGAAATTTTAAATATTTTTCAAATTAAAATTTATGGAAAAATCCTATAAATTCATTTAAAAATACATTATTAAAAATCAAGCCATTCTATTAAAAATTGGTGTTCTTATTATTTATCCGAACTATTTATTATTGTAAATAAATTTACAAAATGAATTCACTGTTATTAATATATAACCCACAATTCAAATATTAAAATAATCTCTATATTTGAATTCAGGTTATTTAACTCTTAAAACCAATTATTTCAATATTTAAAATTAATTAAATATTCAAAAAAATACAATAAAATTTTGGGATGTTACAGATCGCATGCTCGATTTAACCATCCAGGTTTTTGGAAGGTATGTTTTATTTTGAATATTAAACTCATGTGATCGATGCATAGAATCTAACATATATTGATGTGTGTTGACCAATCAGATTCGATCACATAGAATCTAACATATATTGATGTGTGTTGACCAATCAGATTTTGAATGTTGTTTGGGGCAAGTAAAAGTGTTAATCCATGCAGTGTGAGTCTCATGTCCTATACATAACGAACGAACCATCCTGTGTAGATAGCTTGCTCATGCTAGAAAAACGAACCATGCCACACGATGGAATTGTTCACCGAATATTACCATTTATCATCATATAATCGATAACAAAATTGTTGTCCGAAGTAACATGGAAGATTTTCTTTTACAGGAGCACAGAAAGTGCAGGAATTGGAAATGCAAAGCAGTGGATCCATTCAGTACGACCATTCTTCGGGAGAGAACCGTCTTAGTGATATTCATATGGTGATAGCCAGTTATCCAGGCATTGATCAAAGCAAGTCAAAGGACTTTGTAGTGAAAGAACTTGAGTGAAGGAATTTTCTCGATTCTCCCAAGCGCATATTGGGTCGGGCTCGAGTATAAGCCTGGGAGAACCCTGGACACGCCCGACCAAATTTGACTAACCCCATCACTATCGCCAACACAGATTGAGAATATCCCAAAGGCATGGCCAACGATGACTAAGTTGCCAATCATCACCCGCCTAGGAATCTTTGAGTCGAGACTTGAAGATCGATGGGAACAAATTGGGTCTGAGCACTTAAAGAAAAATAGCGGTGGTTGATTGGAGGACTGAATAGCGGTGATGATCTTTTAGGGCAGCAACAGTGTCAGAAGGATGGTGGTGGCCTTAAGGACGAGGTGGTGATTGACTTCATGTGACAGAATGAAGGTTGCATGTGGTTGGAAGGCGAAGAGCTCGGGGAGTAAGCAGTATGTACGAAGAAATGAGAAAAGTGAGGAAGACAATTTTCTAAGTGTTGAGTATATAGTACTCGGAGCACAACAATAGCACTCGGTACCGAAAGGAACCGCAGGTTATCGAGTTGAATTTTAGGATCATAAGTTAAGGAAAAAGCATGAAAAAGAAATAGTATACCAGGCTAGAGTGTGGAACGATCTCCAGGGTGTGGATTTTGCCCTTAGCACGGAGGATGCAATTTCAACTAGGTAGAGCAGTTAGATGGTTATCTGTGGAGTGGAGACAATGCTTCGAAGCAACTCCTAAACAACCACCAAGTGACATAGATGGATAATAGTAAATGCTTGTCTTGTTCCAGAGCGTGCTTTGAATTCAATGAAAGCATACTCTGGACGACAAGTGTTTTGGCTTTTTGACTAAGCAGACTTTCACTGGAATCAGAATGTCAAGATGATGACGAAATAATTCACAGACTTTATAACATGCTTAGAAGGGCAATAGGAACAAATACAAGAACTTCCAGAAGATTGGAGCAAAAAGGACCACTCGGTACCAAGCCCTACTGTTCGGTACTGACCACTTTGTATTGAACGTGGGTCCTCCAAAACTCTTGTGCATGGAGCTCTGGCTTGAGTGATTGTCATGAAGTACATTTCTCAAGTAACAGACGAACAATTATATAGATTTTTTTGAAGCAAAACAAAGCAAGCGGACAAGAAGAAGCTATTCCAAAACCTATTAGAAATAACTCAATCTCAAACAAAAAGTGTTCGAAGCATAACGGATTGGAGATAGAAAGCCAATGGGATGGGGAATGAGAGATTTCCCCTTATAAAATCTGATTGGTGCCAAGCAAAACCACTCATACTGAATGGTTTTTATTGGTGATTGGGCCCAGAACTCTTTCCTACATTCTTAGATCTTGATCTACACTTGGTATTTCGTTATCCTCCAATTCTGCTAAACGATTTCCCTATAAATACAGGCCCTATAGCAATTGGAGAATGACTTTTTGACTCGTTATCTTCTTCACTTTCTATCTCTCCTCCATTAAAGTCACTAAGGAAGCTCCTATTTGCTGTTTTGGGCTTTGGATATGTAAATCCCATGTATTGGTGACTCTCAATCGATAGTCAATAAAATCTACAGTGGCGCCAAAGATTGTTGAACTACTTTAAAAATCTTATTGTTCTTACTAGTTTTTCGTATATGCTAAATCTCAATATTTTTATAGGTCTTTGGGTGTTGATCCACTTGGCATCAACAAAGTTAATAACAAAATCCATAACATAAATAAAACACTATTGAAAGAAACTAATATCAAGTAACATAAGAAAAAAACAACAATGAATTCAAGCAATCATTCAACCAAACCTGAATGTTAACTAAACTAACAATCAAGTAAATGGAAAAAATTTCTGGAAAAGAATTAAATTGAAAAGATCGAAACTACTTTCCATATTTCAAATACCCCGACCAAATTGTTATCCCTAGCTAAATCTAACAAGCTCTATTACTGACATAAACTGACTTCGAATATCAACCACAAATGTACGTGCATGTCTACAACTTCTACAATCCATGCTACCACTCGAATAAATGACTCCACATTGTATAACAACGGGTAGCCTTAGCATAAACGTGCTCACATAAAATTGAAATTTCTCATACCATTCCTAAATGCGCGTATTCAATACTTAAATCATCCAGCTATACTTTCCTTAATTCATCTTTGGGATTGCTAAGGTAAGACAACTCAAAGTGGATGTTGTCTTAACCCAAACAAATCTAAACAACTTGAAACACCATACTATTCCTTTCACCAAAGAACATAAAAAATGATCGATGTCTTAACCTGGTGAACATAAAATATCTCCTATCTAGATTTCTAATCTAATTTAAGTGGTATTTTTATGCTTTTGATATCGATTCTCCAAATATCCAACAAGTTTGATACTCGAAGTACCACCTCCTCAATTATCCAAACATTTGATCCTATGTTCTACAACCTACAACTAAGCAAGCATCCAAATAAGAGAAATCCTATTCTATTCCATCAATACAACCATAACAATCAAAATCCTAAATCTATGTGGAATACTAACCTAAGAAAATGCTAACCTAAGATAATGATAGGGTTAAAAGAATCAACTATATAATACATTGTCTACATGCACTTCATATGCAATGTAAACTCTACAGCTTTAAGTCATTACTCCAAAAGGGTTCCTTTTAATACACAGCCTCTCCTTAATCCGAAGGATGATTAAAAATAATCCACCTACTCCTCGCTCAAAGTCACCCGACCCTTACAAACTCCATATCCATAGGATCGCCTCTGCTTTCTTTATGCATGCTAGCCATAATACTCTTTCCTTAATCTTTTTAAATGAATTTCCATGGTATTTTCTTGTTTACTTTTTTATGTTCATTTAATTAAGTACATCTTTTATTCAATTTTCCAAATTAGATTTTTCTCAATAGCTCAAAATCCAGTATCGAAATCCTTTATCAACGCTAATCAAAATTAATTCTCACATAATCATTGTTGCCAATCCAAAATGGATTATCTTTTATAAATAGAGGTTACAGTTCTACACAATTTTTTATTCTCCAAATCATATCTGTTTATAAAATTCTAAATACTTCATCCATAAATAACACCAGCTCATATGATCTTAATACTCATCCATATTCGAGTATTTCCATATACTCATCCAACATACCAAAATAATTACCATTATATAGTCTTATACCAATTCTAATCCAGGACATCCTTAAAATTGAAAATTCACATTCAACACCTTTCTCAACCAAAATCCAAGCTCAATTCATTTTCTAATATAAACCAGCTAATGGTTCTTTTCCTATATATCATTTTACCGACTTACTAATCTTCCATACTATGGATGAGACAACTCAACAGGGATGGTGCCTTGCCGTATAAATCAAATCAACATAATATTAAGCAATTATGGTAATGTCATACCCAAACATATCTAGGGACATCGGAAAAAGGAACAATGTCCTAGCATGGTGAACATATTATCAAACTCATGTCACATTCAATCTAAATCATATACTTGCAGTCACATCTATTACTCAAGTATTGACAACCTATAACTATCGCTAGAAAACACATATACAGTAAGATGACAATCACTTGCTTAAAGAACAACATCTGTCCGAGCCATATAACATAAATTGTAACATTACCCTGACCATCAGGTCAACTAGACCCATAATCAAATCAACTCAAATAACCTACCTTTGTGATGTTATAAAATAATAAAGCATCATAAATATCATTCGCTTCTATCTCTGATAATTACCACAATGAATTAGAATAAAAGAATGTGAATGTCTATTATTTCAATTTCTGCACTATGGAATGATCATCGGGTTAGATCACGTAGTAGCATCATTGTGTCAATGGGACATTATCTTAGATAAATTCTTGGCCCTTACAAAAATCTTCATCCACTTCTCTAAAATATTTTTAAGCAATTGGTTAATGGGATCCAATCAACTAAAGCTCCAATATCACTTATTTCCCTTTCACTACCAAAATTTTCAAGTCAACTCTACTTCAAATACATCTTTAAATTTTCCAATGTCGAATAAGTTTAACTTAGGCCCAAATCTCCTTCACATGAATCCGAACAATTTATTTTTCTATTAGGTAAGTGTATTTTCTCTATTTTTCTTCAATACAATAATTTGATTCATTTTTTTCTTTCTAACTATAACCATAATCTTTCTTCCACTAATTCGGAAAGTCTCTTTCAAATTCTGACTCTCCTTAAGAGCCATCTACCTAAATGGCATATTCATAGATCTTATGAATTTTACTAACTTAGGGAGAAAGTTTAGAATCTTCTTTGAAGGCATATGAGATTTCTTTCTCTACCCAATTTCTTGTGACTATAGAGATCACAACAGATGACAAAATTATGCCCAGTTAACTATTAATCCTTTTCTTAGCCACTTTCCTATCTACATCCAACATCATTCCATATTGGGTCGGTCAATCTACTCCAAAATCAATCCATTTCAAATCATAAAAAATCATAAATGGATGTATCCCTCCTTTGGACGGATTCGACACTACCACAAATTCATGCACTGTGCAAGATATATTTTAAAACTATTTACCATCACATTCCTTACTCAAAATCATAACTCACCTCCTATCACAATCTGCTTTCCCTTCTTTATAACAGATGGTGGCATATTTGCACCACTTCTAGGGCATATCCCTTCTCTTCCTTATTTGTTTTATAGCCCGTTAAATCATTCTTACTTTTATCATTTTGAAATTCCTTTTTCATGCTTTGAAATAATAGTAAAATATTTTTTGACTAGTGCACATCATAATATCAAAATTTAAAACTTTTGTTCGCCTTTTTTAACATATCATCACTTTTCAAAAGATTGTTTTATCGAAAACATCTCATTTACTCAAATGCCATAAAATACAATCCTTTCAGCAAACATTACGTTTATTTTTATATTATAACTTCAACACCAATTATTTTCTTTTAGCTTCAATAACTTCATATTAAACACTTTAAATATATTTAAATTTTAATTAAATTATGGTTATTTCAAAAATAATCTTACTTTATTTCAAAACATCATTTCATACTATTTAAGGCCATTTTATCATATATATAAGTTTGTATCATTTATTTTATAAAAAGAAAACACTTTTAAACAATACATCAATTATATATTTCTAAAAATTCATTTTGGCTACAAACCATATTTGTTTCAACTTAGAAAACCACTTCCGACTCCTTAAATCATATATTAATATTTATTCAAGATTTCACATCGTAAGTCTTTTAATTGCATCAAAAAAATATTTTTTAAATAGATAAATCACACTTACTTTTAAAATAAAAATTTTAATCTCTATTTCAAAAATCCTTCAAATACTTATAATCTTATATAAATATAATATTAATTTATAAATTCTTTTATTAACAAAATTTCTAATTCCAATTTTTAAAACAAATCCTCTTTCCAAAAATTCATTGAAAATCTTCCACTCTTAAAATGTCTTATTTTCAAACCTCAATTCTCCCGCCACCCTTATTAACCCCATATTCGATGCATTTATCAAATCAAATCCAAATGTCTTTATATATTCTCATAAGTGCTTAACCCTGTCTCCCTAACTTATGGTTTAATTCCAATATATTACTAGGAACTACTTCTCATACACTCGGTGCAGGTACTGTGGGTTTACACTAGTATAGCTCATCGCTTATAAATATCGGTGGATGTTCTCATTGCAATATCCCTAGTATCCATTCTAGTATCATATCCAGTTTTGGCATTACCCCACCAATATCTACCTTTGTTCTAGTTTTCATCTTTACCAACTTACTCATCCTTTGTTACCAGTAATTAGGATTTATTAGCAACTCTCCAATATATAGATAGCTCATATGGAATAGCAACAGACATAATCGACTCATATAACATACATATTTATACACACACATTTTCAAAACTACAAATACGCTCTCTCAATATGTCCTAGTCCTAAATTTTAAGATAGTTTTGCTCTAATACCAACTGTAATAACTAGCTTTTTTAACCATCTGGGTTCAGCATCTGAATCGACATTGACACCTTGAAAACAACAAAGGACGAGTCGTTAGGATGTGATTAAATAAGAAAACATAGGTCTGACTAATAACTTTCAAAGTTTCATAGTGGAAGGAAATAAGCATAATATCAACAACCATAATCATTTCGCACTACCGTAATATGTCTAACTGTTAAATATATATATGTCTGTACAATACAAATAAAACACAATCTATATGCATAATCAAATCCAGGACACAACACTATTTTTACATTATATACAATATGTACAAATGAATCCCTATCACCTATACCGTCTCATTTCTAAACTCTATCAACTTGGAGTATAAATAAAAGGGAAAATAGGAATGGGTCAGACATTAGTTTGGTGAGTGAACCATACTTCACTCTACATATACTACAAACATAATACTCGATGATTTTTCATATCCAAATCATTGGGAAGTCATGAAATAATTTACCCATAACAATTTGAATTTCGAACTTTGAATTTTGAAAATTTATATTTTGAACGTTTTGAATTTTGTAAATTTGGAATAAAAAATATATTTCTAAGTTTGAATATTAAAATAGTTGAACTTTATATTGAATTTAGATTTGAAATTTTAAAACTTTTCAATTGACTTTTAATTTGAAAATTTCCAGACTAGAAATACATAAATTTGAGTTTTATAGAAAGTTAAAATTAAAATTTAAAAAATTATACTTTAGAAATTTAAATTTTTTAAATTTATTTTTTTATATATTTTCTTGTTTTTTATTAGTCAAATTTTATATAAATATTTATATGGGTAACCTATATATTAAAAGGGTTGAGTCAGGACTCTTACATTAAATGGGTCAAATAGAATAGGTAACAAATGGGTTGGGGGAAAATTTTCCTAACCTATTTATAACCCAACCCAACCCTTAGAAGTGTTTTAGTCGCACCATCCTATCACTTAAACTACTCATGAGAGTACCCAATATTTACAAGGAAAGAGACAACACAAATAACTTTAGGATAGAGAACTGTCTAGTGTGAATGGCTCATCAATCCATATAAACTCGATATATATACATATATATATATATATACATATATATATATACATATATATATATATATATATATCTGTGTGTGTGTGCGCGCGCGCGTGAGTGCGTGCATGTGTGGTGTGTATAATGCATGCGTATAATATCCCTAACCTGTTCCTGTAAGAACGGTCATGAGATGGACCTACTATTAGAGTTAAGGTGTGCCATATGAGCAATTATGTAATTTGTTATATATAAACTTCTCTACAAACAATCTTGTTCAAAATGAAGTATGCTTTTGTTTACATTATATGTGTAGTTATATTGGGATATAGATAATGAATTAATTTCGTTAAACATATATAAGTAGAAATCCTTAGAAGTAGTGTTTAATCGATTGCAATTACGAATGTGTTTGTAACCATGAGTACTGAATTAGTATAGCCAAAATACTAACTCCTTAAATGTTCCTAGTCTAGATGTATTAAGTAAAGAATATAGAAACATCCATTGAGACTAGTATATGTAACGCTCTCCATGCACTGGATGGTGATTTACCCATAAACGTTGGGGGGCACTAAGGGGTTATGTACTTGTGTTGTTTAGAACAATCATAGAAAAACTTGAGAAAGTCTTTTATACGTTAATATAACAAAGTCAACATAAAAGATCTCATGGTAATGATGTACAAGTAATCTTCTAACTTATGGGTACTATCGATCTTAAGCCACTATGTTATACTTTGATTATGCCGAAATACTTATCATGCCGACCTTGTTATGACCATGGTTAGGTATACTTTGAACTACTTGAAGTGAGAACACCTAAGAAAGGATTTGCCTCCTTCGTTATGGAAGGTTAGTATCACCGTAATTAGCATGCGACTTAAAAGTCAAACTCGCTGGCCAGAGTAAATCAATTAATCAATAAACGTTATCTGATTGAATTAAGGAATTTAAATGTTTTTTACGCAACCAAATACACGTATTAATAGAGTTTTTGACCATAGACCAAACCCAAGATATCAAAGTGAAATAGTGATAATGAAAGATTACTGGTAAAAATTAACTTTGCTAGTTGAACTTATTTTAGATCACATTGGATTTTATCTCAATGTTCCATAAGCATTAAACTTGTACTGATACCGTGCTCAGCAAAATCCGTACAAGCTTTAATATTTCAATTATTTTTTATTATGGACCGAGTTCACACTAGAAAGTCAATACAACCGTGTTGTTTACTATTTTCAATTTTGACCGATAATAAACTTAATTTACAAATATTATAAATTAGTAAAAATGTTTTACTAATATTTTTACTATTCTAATTAATTTTTTAAAGCTTAAAATTAGATAAAATAATGTATAAAAGTTATACAATGGTTCGATCAATTTAGGATTCATAAATTAAATAGTTAAATTAATTTCATATTTGCATTACTGTTCAACTAAAAGTTATAAATAATTTTCAAATTTTAATATATATATATATGCATGTATGTATGTGTAAATAAAATATGTATTTATAATTTAACATATATATTATAAAAAATTATTAAATTAACAAATTTAAAATATCGTAGATCACTTTTATTATTTAAATACTAAATTTGATTTAGTATAAACAAAATATTATTAACACACACAAAATTATACTTGCGCAATTTAATAAAACAATTTTTTTTAATTCCTTTCTTTTTACCCTATTGCCGTGCAGTTGATCCAACAACGGTATCAGAACCCGAATTGTGTTTGTGTGAATAATTAACCGACAAGTAGGGCACTACATTTAGAGAAGTCAAAGTGGAGGGATATTCGAGCAAAATTTTCTTAAACTATGGAGAAGGTTACTCTAATTAAGGACCACTCTTGAGTAGAAAACCTCCTAATCTCATGACATTTACTTGGCTCGTCAAAATGATCCATTTTTAGGGTATGCCATTGTCGAAGACTCAGAAGTGTTTCGGAGTCTTAGGTTATCTGAAATATCATATTTGAATATAATAAAATTAATTTAAAATTATTTTAGGTTAAATAATTACATAATGATAATTTAAAATTATTTAAGCTTAAATAATTTGATATAAATGTTATATTCATAAATAGGACCCTACCCTCTCCACTTCTATTTACAGAAATATTTGGGAATTTAGCAAAACTCTACCATTTTTCTCTTCAGCTAGATTTATAAATTCAATAAGGAATTCAGGTAAGGATTCTATTTTGTTTTTAATTATTCTTTTGATCTATTGTCTTCTCTTCCAATCTCTCTAAATATAATTAAATTATATATACGAATCCCTTGCTGTGTGTATATATATCAAAAGAAGAGATCTGGAAAATAGTGCGTTGGTATTGCAAATCCATACAAGAAAGACTATGGATCATCTGTTAGTGGAAACCTTAGTATTTTTATTCCAATAATTGTTTAGTATATTGTGGATTTGAATATACCTTAGGAGTTTTGGGTTTACGAAAATAAAACAACATGAAACCCCCCAAAACTCCTACAATTCAAAATGTCAATTCTTGCTGGAATCTCAATTGTATACATTAAATTTTTAGGATATGTACCTTTTGTAGTTTTTAGTGATTTTAATTTCTATTCCACTCCTCTTTAAATTCTAACTTAATTATGAAGTTTCAATTAAGGGATAGGGTGTAAAAGTATAAATTTATTCATAGTTTACACCATTTATTCCATGTAAAAATAAAAGAGAAATCCCATTGTTTATATTCTTTGTAAAGAGGGGTTGAATAGAGATTGGAAACTACTATTGCAAATTCTATTTTGAGATTATTCCCTGATTTGATGTGATAGATTAAATTAATATTTTGTTACTATGTATAAATTTGTTTATTATAATTTTTGGATATGTCTGTTGAATCCTTTGTTAAGGATATTGACTTCCCTTACTATGAATATTGGAAATTTGGCACCATCGATAATATGGAGAAGGACTTGTATTATTTTTATTAAAAAGGAATTGACATTCAAGCACAAGTTAGGGCGAAATCTCCACACGAATAGAAAATAGAGGGTGCGTATTTATTTATATATTAATTACCACAAATAGCGTACAATTATAACGTATAATTGCGTAGCAAATAGATAATAATTATCATTAAATCACCATTAGGAAGGTAATTGTAGTGACCCGGATTTTTCATCATTCGATTTTGAATATCTAAATGGGTTTAGATATTGGATTTAGAATTACAATTGAGTTAGAAAGTTTTAAAACTAGAATTTCAAGCGATTTCGTTAATTTTTGAAATCGTCGATTTAATCGACGCGTTAGAATATCGATCCGGGGCACAGTCTCGGAATTCGATGAAACTAGTTCCATTAGATCCGTAGTAGTGTATTATTATCAGATTTCAAATTTCGTAACATTCGGATTTATTGTTTTGTTGTACGGGATAAAAACGCATTGAAATTAATATTGAAATTAAATATTTTAATTGGGTTTAAAAAGCTATCTTCTCCATACGGTCGAATTATGCTTTAGAACTTATTCCATTGTGTTCAAAATAGGGATATAACATTGGAAACGCCAGGCGGCATGCCTCAATAGGAGATCGTAATTTCATGGTATGTGATTCGAGGTATTTTGAAAAAATATATATAATACAAGTAAAATCAAATCAACAGTTAAGCCACCCTATCCTTCTTTTTAGCCAACCTATGCCTGAACCTGATGTTTTCTTCTCTTTTAAATGATGCGACTCTTCTCCAGGAAGACAGTCCGATTATATAAAAGAAAGGAAAAACAAGGACCTAAATCGCGTATCTCCTTATTAAATCGCATCTCTCCCTATTACAAAAAATAAAAATCGATCTTCAACCAAACAAATAAATAAATAAAAAAGGGAAAGGGAAAGCACAAAATTGAATCGCGTCGCGATTGTTCTATTCGACTCGAGTGTAGTGACATTTGAGGCGCGCGGTAGTAGGGGAAGGCACTCGTGTGCGCGGCAGTGAAATGGTCGAGTTCGCTATTGAGTTCATTCGCGCGTGATTTTTAGGGTCGCGGACTTACTTGCGTGAGCACGAGAGGGTGGTAGGCGAGGGCGATGCTAGTTGCGGCAGTTGGGCTTGGTGTTTGGGGTGGAGCTATGCGTGCGTACGAGGGTTGCTTGACATGAAGGGGCAGTCGTATATTCTCCAAGCATTGCGTACGAGGGTTTTGCGTGATCATACAAGGAGGCAATGAGATCAAGAAGGAGAAAATGATAGCGGTTGCTAGAAGATTGGGACTAGACGTTCCAGAGGCAAGACGATGGCCATATAACAGTTCTTTATGGAAGGTGGGAAGCTAGAATGGTTAGCGCTTAAGCGAGTTTTGTAAAGGTAATTAAATTTTTTCAATTTAAGGTTAATTAAATTCATTAATAAGTAATTAGTTTAAATTAAGTAATTAGTTGATCAATTATAATCAAAATTTAAAAACGTCAATTCGAAATTTTGCTTATACGAGGTTAAATCAAACGGAATCATTTCGCGTTCGTTGCTGCGAAATATACAATCTGGATGTTTGGCAATTTGAAAAATCAAGGCGAGTAAATCTCACTCATTTGGATTACCGAATTTAATTTAAAATAGTTGAAATAAATTATTGAATGATTGGTTGAATTTATAAATTGTTATCAGTTTAGAGGTTATATATATAGTAGTATATATATTAGTAGTTGGATTTATTTCCCGACGATTTGAGCGGATGAGACCCTATGCGCCCCGCAAAATAGCGGATGACCCTAAATACCGCGATATCCCCCTCGAAGTGGGATTGGTATTTTTATGTTGTATTAACATCTGTGGATGCAGGGAAAACAAGTTGGAGGGATCCAACTGGATTCCTCAAATTTATATTGATTGTTTTTCATATATAATAATATATGATGTGTTAGAATAATCTGTTATAGATTATTGTTGTGATGTGAATTATTGGATGTAATAGTAGCACTGACCTAGCTTTTGGTATTTTAAATACAGTAAATATTATTTTTGGAATATGGAAAGATTTAAAAGAAGATTTTTAATATAAAAATATTAATATAGAAATTTGGATTACTTTTAAGAAATTGATTTGGATATAAACAATAATTGATTTTGGTTTGTATTTAACTATTCATAAAAATATTTTAAATAGAGATTTAAAATAATTTATATAGAATATTTTTAAACGATGGACTTTTAAACGATATTTCTGGAAAAATGAAAAGGAGTGAAATCGATATTTTAAATAGATTTGTGAAATAAATCGAATTGATTAAGAAATAGATTTATAAAATGAGATTTTATAAATGGTATTAGTTTTATAAACAAGTGAAACTCAAATTGAGTTATAAGTTTATAAATGATGTTTATAAATAAGGGAAAATATATTAATTGATAAATTGGAATATAAATTCATAGCGTGAATTTATATCGAGATATGAAAGTAGATTTTGAAGAAAAAATAGTGGAATCTATTTTGGAAAGTGAGAAGGGTTAGGGAATCAGAATGGAATTGATGTGTTGTGAATCGAAGGGGAATTATAAATTAAATTGGTTATTGGGATTTTTAAAGAAAAATATATTTTTATTAAGAAACTAAGTTTTGTTTTAAAGTGAAAATTTATTTATTTAAACTATGTAATTAAAAGATAGTTATTATTGAAGTATTTCAAAAGGGAATTTTCAAATATCTAATATTAATTGAAATTAAATTCTAATTTTTAAAATCGGCTTTTTAAATCGATTTGTTTATCTAAAAATGAGTTATTGATGTTTATACAAAGTGTTTCGATATTTTAAATAATTACTTGAACATGTTTTAAAAAAATAAATTATTATTCTTTAAATACTTATTATATATATATAGTTTTGTAATGATTTAAAATCATTTATAAATCTTCTCGAGATTTGGAAATGAGGTTTATTCAGTAGATGGAATTTATAGGGGAAATTCTCAAAAATGGAATTTGGGAAGAAGTAAGAAAATTTCCGAAATAGTTAAATAAAAGTGAACTTCGAAATAAATTAGGATCCATAAAGGAAGCTAGAAATGGATATTTGGAATTTTAGACAAGTGTTTTGACTTGGAAATATTAAAGGAAATTAATTAAGGAAACCATAACTTATAGAATTCGTTATAAATAAGGAATTTACAATATAAATTGTAAAGGATTTTGAGAAAGAGAAATAAATGGAATTTCCTAAGTGTTGAGAAGTGAGGAGTTAGAAAAAATATATTTTTTCTAAATGTTGAGAAAAGAGATGGTTTGGAATATCCCGATATGGATATGATTATTTGAGTTCTCAAATATTGAAAATTTGGAAGGGGTTTGAATATATATCTTATAAAGAAATTTTGAAAATAAATTTTGGGAAAAATTATAATATGGGCCTAGTGACTGATTATGGATGCTATTTGATAGTTAAATAATCGACTATCAATATTGGCCAATCTCGTTAATCGTTTCGAAAAGACTGGGATCAGATTTATCTATCCGAAAACAACTTCGATCCGATTTGAGCGTTATGAATGGATATCGTGAAGATAGTGAAGGCGGTAATTCAGTTTGTCTAGACCCAGGACAACTTGTATGAATGAATGCTATTAGAACATCGTCATTGGAGAACGATGAGCATTATAAGTGAAATTGTTCTTGAAAGGTAATCGTAGCCTCAAGCCTCATCAACCGGAATAACTGAAAATCAGGGGAGATGCAGCAAGGCTAAGTGGGTTGCACCCAATTAGGGTATGTTATCACCTTTCTAGATACCCTTGGATATATTATAAATTATGGATACAGTGGTGCATGCAAAAGAGCTCTCGATAAAGGTGGGAACACCCGGGGTGATAACATATTCGGTTCTATCCAAGTTAAGGATAGGGCTGGTCTTGTGTTGTTAGGGATCCCGATGAGGTCCTCGGTACATTTTTCTAGAAGTGTGTCGTAATAGGTGGTACCCCAGTGCCTAGTCATTATATGGAATCCATTCTCCAATAAGCACCGTACGGTTTTGATTGTGCCCAACTATGCTGAAACGTGAGATGCAAGCATTTTAGCTATTTTCTTTTTACTTTGTTTGGACACTATTATAATATCAGATGATTTTGATAAAAATTGTTTTGGTTATTGTAAGGTAAAAACTCATCGTGTTTATGTGTGACGTGGTCTTACGAGATACCTTTTTTTTCAAAGGATTTTGAAAATAGTAATAATTCAAATTGAGTGTGTTTTCTCACGATGGTTTTCCAGACTGACTCGGGTGTTATTTTATTATAATGCTCGGGTCAGACCGAGTATTTCAGATTCAAGATAGGATGTTATGGAGCTCAGGAGATGAGCTAGATGATAGAGTCGTATTTCCATACTTGACTTATATTTCTGCTATATGAGGACAAGTTATTATAACTGTCCAGATTGATGTACTCTGATGATTGTAAGTATAAAACAATTACAGATTCTTTAGTATAAAAATCTGTTATTATACATTATATTTTGTTCTGCTGCGTTTGTGAGATTCTGTGTTGTTGTTCTATTCTCTTCTATCTCTTTCTTCTTCTTCACCCCTAAAGATTCGTATTTCCGTTCAATTTGAGTTGAACTGATGTGAATTATGGTCGACTCAAAGGGTACGAAGATACGGGCCTTTACAGTAATTGATTTATTAAGGCAAAACAAGAGGGAATTCTTATATAGCCTAAATAATGGACATAGTGAGGTGTGCGATAATATATTAAGAGTGTTGTAAAATATGACTAAGCCATAAGTGGTGCGAGGTTAGTCAAAAGACACAAGGAAGTTTGCCCAGCTAATCTGGCTACAAGTAGTGTGACTTTAGGGTTGATGTGAGACATGACCTATGATAAATAACTACGATGATGCGAGGTTACTCTGAATTCTATAGGGTAAATCTGTCCAGTTAATCTGGTTATCAGTACCTACGACTAGTTGGGCTAATGTGAGACGTCACCATGGGTACGAGTCATAAGACGAAGGACTTGCTTTGGGGTTTTGGAAGGTATTAAGTGGTTGTTTGAGGTAAATCGCCTTTCTCCCCAAATGAAGCATTAAATGGTCAGGATTGGGTTTAGACATAGCTAAGCATATCTTAGAAAGGTCCACTTCAATTGGAAGTATTAAGTGTTCAAAGAGATTTCCGTGCAATATCAGCTAGATAGATACCTATATGGAGTCCGCCTTAGGAATAGGTATCGGATGATGAGGGCCTACATTAACTGAGGTCTTAAATTGTTAGATTCTACCTATTTTCCATTAAAATATATTAAGTGGCTTGGGCTCTATCTCTTGCATTGTTAGATATTTATGACGTTGGTTATGGGTTATGGGATTGGGAAACCTTCTTCGAAAATGGAAGGTATTAAGTGGTTGTTTGGGGACCCACCTCCTTTACTGATATGAAGTATAAAACAGTTTTAGAACACGTAGACATATTCCTACTTTAACACGTATTCCCCAAGTACTGGAGTAATAAGGCTCAAGGTTTTTATTCACCAGACACTTGTTGTTTTGACTCTCTCCTCATTACAACACAAGTTAAGGAAGGAGTGATGACAATGATGATGCTTGGAGACGACGTGAGCAAAGCTTGTGGCAGTTATTGTTATTTATTTATGATGCTTTTTATTGTGCCCATGAAAGAATACTTTGGAACAAATCATGTAATAATTATTGTGGAGACTATGTTTTGTTCTGTATTATGACATTTGAATTTATTTTGAAATAAATGGGTTCAATTTGCTATTATACTTTGTTCCTTCTGCTGTGAGTTCTAATAGAATAGTTATAGCTCTGTATTGTTATTACTTTTACCAATCAACAGCCAGCTTTAGAATGGGTCTATGTTTCGATGTGCTTTTTCTAGATTGGAATTTAGGCCTATTTCGAGCCGGATTGTTACCTTTGGTATCATAGCTTAGGTTACCCAATCAACGGGGAAATTATATGTATGGCAGATTTTCTTGTTATTTTTGAAAAGTTTCTCAAAAGGTTCTTCAAAAAGTCTTACCATATATGTATGTGTGTCTATATAATATGTTCTTTTTTCTTTAAACGTACACGCACACACTTGGCAACTCTTTTCTTTCAGCATCGAACATCACTAAAGATTCAACCTACAGATAGTTGATATGGAAGATAATCAATCTTCTTCTGGAACTAGGGTCCCTGCTCGAGGAAGAACCGCTATTCGTGGGACGCCTAAATGGTTTAAAGAGTACCTCATGCAAGTTGAGCAAGTCCCAGTCCCTCCATCTACACCGGTGGCACCCGCTGCCCTACCTCTGATGCAGCACCCCATCTTGTTGACTTCCCTAAGACATGTAAGGACTTTGCTAATATAGAAGGAAAAACATACTCTAGAACTAAAGGATATGTGGAAGCCAAAGCATGGATTAATGACTACGAGAGAATATTCCAAGAATTAGGATGAGAGGATCAGCTAAAGAGAAGGATAGTAGCTTGGTGCCTTAAAAGGGAAGCTTTAGATTGGTGGAACTTAGTAACTGAAGAAAATGATGATAGGGTTTTCACTTGGGATGAATTTAAAGATAGAATTGAGTTAAGGTTTATGTCAAGAGCAGAAGTGAGTTTACAACTAGAGAAATTCATATAGCTTAGGCAAGGGGACTCCACCATAAGGGAGTACATTAGTAAGATTATGGATTTGGCTAAGTTTGGGATGAGCTTGATAAATATGCCAATGAAAAGGCTATGAAGTTCGTGAAGGGCTTAAGCTCCCCACAAAGAGAAATGTTGTTGACCCAAGTTCCCATGAGTGTTACATATGTAACGATGGTTAAGATGACTTTGTTGTAGTCAGTAAGCGCCGAAGAAAAAGAGGTGGAGAAGAATGCCGAGCTTATCCAATAACAAGAAGGGTCCAAAAAGGTAAGCTTTTGGGTAAGCCAGAATTCAAAAGGGATGGTAATGTATGTAAGAGATGCTAGAAAAAGGATCGTGAGGCTAAAGATTGTAGGGTGAGCCTGGTGAAAGAAGATTTTAAAGGGAAGTGCTATAATTTCCATGACGAAGGGAACCTCAAGAACAAATGTACTAAGTTGGCAAAGGAAGGATCAAGTGGACAATTCTATGCTATCGAGGCTTTCCTACTTCAAGTAGACCACCTAGAGTTTAGGGGAAGGCAGCATTTGAAGTTATAACTATTATTGTTGGGGTTACTATTCGTACTCTATTTAATTCTGGAGCATCACATTCCTTTATAGTTAGAAATGTAATTAACTTCTTAAACCTTCAAACTCAAATTGTCAGCAGCCCAATAGTGGACTCCAACCCTATTGGAGGGTTGACACATCTCTCTTTAATTTGCAAAGACCTAGTTATAGACATATGCAATGTTGATTTCATACGTAATGCATACGTTCTAAATTTAGAGGGGTATGGACTTATCTTAGGTATGGATTGATTAACATACAATGGAGTGATTCTTGACTACAGTAGGAGGGTTGTACGTTTTAAAAATTGTAGAGGCCGTGACCTAGAAGTTCTTTGTACACCTTCAGGCTCAGTTGAGTCAAACTATTTATACTCTCTAAGCCTACCTTTTAGTGAGCTATCATTTGTACCCGTAGTCTGTGAATTCTGTGATGTCTTTGAG
This sequence comes from Allium fistulosum, assembly GCA_030737815.1. Classification (NCBI taxonomy): domain Eukaryota; kingdom Viridiplantae; phylum Streptophyta; class Magnoliopsida; order Asparagales; family Amaryllidaceae; genus Allium; species Allium fistulosum. Next base: position 979,447,987 of record CM060902.1, read on the forward strand.
GAAATCTCGGGTCTCCCACTTTATAGGGAGATCGAGTTTAGAATTGATATAGAGGAGGCAAGGCAAGTCGCTCCGCCCTTAAGACATACGGTCCCCAAAGAAATAAAGGAGTTAGACAAGAAGATCTCTGGGCTATTACAGAAAGGATTCATCTGTCAGAGTATCTCGGAATAGGGAGCCCATATTGTCTTAGCCACTAAGGCAGATAGATCGTTGAGACTTTGCATCAATTATAGGGAGCTGAACAAGTTAACACGAAAGAATAGATATCCTCTACCGAGGATAAATGACTTGTTCAACCAACTTGTAGGAGCTAAGTCTTTTTCCAACTAGACTTGGCAACCGGATTCCATCAGTTAAGGATTGCAAAAGAAAGCAAATCGAATACCACATTCCACGAACTAGATGGGCTTATGAATGGGAAGTAATGCCTTTTGGGTTAACAAATGGCCCCTAATACTTTGTACATTTGATTTCTAGGGTGTTTAGAGGGCAACTCAATAAATTTGTCGTTGTATTCATGGATGATATCTTGGTATTCTCCAAAAGTGAAAAAGGAGCATAAGGATCACCTAAGAGAGGCACTAGGAACTTTAAGAAGGGACCCATTTAAGGCCAAATTTGCTAAGTGTCACTTTTGAAAGAAGGAGGTTAGATTCCTTGGACATACTATTTCAAAGTAAGGATTGGCGGTGAACCTCGGCAAAGTGGAGGCTGTTCGAAAATGGAGAGTTCCTAAGAATGTATATCAAAAGTTAGAAGTTTTCTAGGCTTGGTAGGATACTATAAGAACTTCATAAAGAACTTTACAAGAATAGCAGCCCCTTTAACTCACTTGACTAAGAAGAACCTAGTTTTTTCTTGGGATAATGGATGCACAGAGGCATTCGAGAAGCTTAAAGAGTTATTGACAAGTGTACCTATGCTCACCATTCCCGATGAGACCAAAGTATTCATGGTTTTCATAGATTCTTGTGGCATGGGATTAGGAGCAGTTTTAATGCAAGAAGGGATGCTAGTAAGCAATTGAAGGATCTTGAGAAAAGATATCCAGTTCATAACTTGGAGTTAGCAGCTATTGTCTTTGCCTTGATGATATGGAGGCGTTATCTTTTGAGAGAAAGGTTTTTGTTATTCACTGACCATAAATCACTCTAATCTTATTTTCCCGAAAACATTTAAATCTTAGGGAGTAGAAATGGATGGACTATACAGCGTCATTTAATTTTAGTATAAAATATACCCTTGGAAAAGGGAATGTAGTCACCAACACCTTTAGTCGAAGGCATGCTACCCTGAGCGCTATATATGAATGAATGAAGTTTGAGTAGCTCTCAAATTTCAACTTCCAATTGCTAACAAAACTCATCCAAGGATTTTTATCCATAATGGAGGTTAGACCAGCCTCAATGGATCGTATTGGGCTTGAGCATATGAAGGATGAGAAGTTAGTGGGGATTTTGGAGATGTTGAGGAGAGTAGAATATTTTCCTCATACCCTTGGTATTATGTTGATGAGAAGGGATGATTGAGAAGGCATGGATGCCTTTATGTCCAAATGATTAATGGCATATTAGAAGAAGTACTTATGGAATGTCACCACTCTAAGATGACTATTCACCCCAAAGGAGGTCAAATGTATAAGGATATGAATAGGATTTTCTTTTGGCCCGTAATGAAGAGAGGAGCAGCCTAGTTTGTTACTAAGTGCTTGACATGTCAAAGGATAAAGGTTGAGCAAGGAAAGCCCGAAGGATTACTATTACGTTTAAAGATTTCGATTTGGAAATGGGAACACATTTTAATGGACTTGTTGGAAGGTTTTCCTAGAAGTTGGAGGGGTAATGAAGCCATTTGGGTTGTTGTAGGTAGACTCACTAAGAGTACCCATTTTATTCCATTTAGGAATAGTAGGACTGCCATGTCTTTTGCACATATTTACATCAAGGAGATAGTCTGATTATATGGCATTGCAGCAAGAATTATTATTAATAGGGACCCCTTATTTACTAGCGAGTTTTGGACGAGTTTGCAAGAAGCTTTAGGAACTTCGTTGAATCTCCAGACGGCTTACCACCCACAGACAGATGATCAGACAGAAAAGGTAAATAGGATTTCAGAGGACTTGTTAAGAGCTTGCATCTTAGACTTTAGAGGGCATTTGGAGCAGCTACTACCATTGGTTGAGTTCGCATATAGTAATAGCCATCAAGTGATGATTGGTATAACCCCTTTTGAAGCACTTTATGGAAGGCCATGCAAATTGCTATGTTGTTGGTGGGAAACCACCAACAAAATTTTGCTCGGACCCGATTTGATCTGTGATACAATGGAAAAAGTAAAATTGATCAGGCAACGAATGAAGGCAGTGCAAGATCACCAAAATCTTATGTATATAAGAGAAGGGAAGAGCTAGAAATCGAGGTAGGAGATATGGTACTTGTCAAAGTCTCCCCTCTTAGAAATTTTTTTAGGTTTTGCAAGTCATAAAAATTGGCACCTAGATTTGTTGGGTTATTTCGAGTTTTGGAAAGGATATGAAGGCTTTCTTACCGTGTGAAGCGTTCGGATTGAATGGTAGGAGTCCATGATGATTTTTATGTTTACTCACCTTAGGAATTGCCTTCATGACACTGCCATTGTAGTAGAGCCAGATCAATTGGGGAACATAAAGATGGAGCTGATAGCATTTTGTGCCACCGCATGCATTATGGAGCACGAAACTAAGAGGTGTAATAGCCCTAAGTTTTATTAACATTATTCCAGATATTTAATTAGATAAATTAAATAGAATAATGTAGAGTGTGGGGAAAGAGAGAATGAGATTTGATAATTAATAAGGTTAGGCCTTAATTAGTCAATTAACAAGATTATTTTAAGTATAGAATAGAAGAGAATTATTGAGTGGGGCAAAGTGGGAATAGTTGTTTTATTCCTAAAACCTTTACCCCCTTTATTCATTCTCCTTCATACAATCAAAAACTAAATGCAAAAGGCCTGCCATTGCTAAAGAAAAAGAAGGGAAAACTATAAAGGATTCAAAGGAGAAGCTTGGGGAAATCAACCAACAACGAACCTCAATCTCTCTCATCCAATCTAATGTGAATAATAGTATCCATCTCCTTTTGCTATGTTGTTTTTGGACCTAGATAAGAATTCCAAATTGATTTGTGATTATATGTCATACTGTGGTTGATTATATCCATGATTGGATGATTGATGACTTATAGGTATTTTATGAAATTATTATGATGGGTTTTAAGGATACAAACCTAATATATGATCTCCAGTTGACTTAAAATTTTGATATGATGTATAAAACAATAATTTAGAGGTGTGCTTTTAATTTCATAACTTTCCATGTTTATATGAATATTTTATGAATTTCCTTAAAGGGTGTTTATTTCGGGTTTTAATTATTAAGAATAATTAAAAAATTAATCTGGCCTTCAAATTTTTATATGTAATAGAAGATGTAAATTCTGATTTTTTGTTACTTTTGGGGATTTTTCCCCGGTGATTGTGATTTTCTATGAATTAATTATGGTAGAAAAGCCTATTAATTAATATTAATTTCGAAGGTTTGCAAGTTGATTTTGGGAATATAAAACATGTTTTCCAATAAGTTTCTAAAAAGGATATGAAGATATTGGTATTAGCCAATCACATTTTGACAAGAGGCAAGGGTTGGTAAAAAGAAATGGGTTTAAAAGGAAACAAATCAGTTTTCTAACTAATTACCTGTGCAGTTAAAGCGCTCGACAGATTCAATGCGGCGGAGGTGCAAAAAGTCATAGCGGGGATACAGCGAGGATATAGCAGGATATAGCAGATGACTTTAAAATAGCATATAAATGGTAATTAAATGAAAAATTAACATTCAATTGAATTATAATTAATACATAAATAATTTTAAATAAAAACATGTGCGAATATACTGTAAATAAACATAAAAATGTTATATAACATAATTGAATTTAGTAGAATATTAGAGTATTTTCATTTCTGAAAACATATTAAAAATTCAATTAAATAAATTAATTTCATAATTTTTATACTGTATAAATGTCTTTTTTCAATTCATTTCTTTTAAAGAAGATATAGCGGAAATAGCGGAATATTGCGGGAATAACGTGATATAGCGGAAATAGCGGGGCTTAAAGCAGAAAGGCTATATTTGGGGGCTAAATGAAAAAATCGTAGCGGTAGAAATCCGCCATGAGATATAGCAGGGTTATAGCGAGGTAATAGCGGGGCACTAACTACACAGCTAATTACAGAAACGCCATTGATGATATTCGATAACCCCCATTCTTTTTTATTCGACATTCATGACGGTTGATACATAGTATAGCCACTGTTATAAGAGGTATTAAATGTATAAAGTCGACATCTATCATGGATGACGCATGTGATATCTCACTAGCAGGTATGAGATGCATCAGACTTTATCAAGTTATATAGGGGCACAATATCTCAAGGCTGTAAATGTTCGGCACCCTTGGGTTTCGGAATCCTATAATGCATTGAAAGTGCGACAACCTATTTGTTTTAAGGGGATGATAACCCTTAATTTTTAAAGTTACGACATCTATGTTTTTAAGGGTCTAGCACCCTCTAGGATATAAATATTCGGCATCTCTAAATGTTCTAAACCCGACACCTCTTGTCACCTATATTTTTGTAGCATTGATGTCATATTATTATGTTTCCAACATTCGTTTTTAGATATAGATGTTGTAAATTCATAATTCGACAACCTTGTTTATAGGCTTGAAAGCCTTATGTTTTACAAACCAAAATCGTTATTTAAAAAAAAGCACGATAGCCTATGTTTTTAGAAAGTTGATAACTCTATATTTCGGTATTATAGCCTTATGCTTTACAAAATCAGAATGTTTGTTTCTGGCACCCTATTCTAGTGGAATGGATGCCGTAAGTTTACATAGTTTTTGTTTAATGGCTAGATAAGCCATATATTTTAGGGGTTCGACAACCTCACTGGAGATACCAATGAAGGTAGATTGAATACATTTGAATGAAAAATATTATATTCTTGTTATTATGTGATTTATGTTGGGTTCGTAGTCAACATAGGAAACTATGAGATGTGTGATGGATAGCCCATATCATATACGAGAGGGATAGTCTCTATGACTTGATGGGTTCATAGTAATCCTAGAAAAACTATGATATGTGTGATGGATAGTCCACATGACCTCAAGTAGATAATTTATATAATATGTAAGATAAGTAGTCCACATTAAGATGGATTGTCCATTAAATTTAATACAGATAGTCTATTTTATGAGGTTGGGTAGGGTAAGGGAGTGTATAACCCTATGAAAACAGATTAGTCAAACTTACCCATATTGCATGCATGCATATGCTTATGTTATGATGTTCTAACCATTGTGGTTGCCGGTGCATGGTTTATGATTACCATATTTAGTTAAGATACTAGTGAGTGGAAAATCCATTCTGCTCAGTTGCGTGGTCTCACTAAATATCTAATTTGGTTCAAGATGGTATATTATTATTCACACCAGATTTTATGTCTGATCTGAAGTTTTTGTTTTTCCCCCTAAACTCTCGTGTACTCATTTGAGTAGGCCGGAAGTGGGGTTTTCAAGTTGACAAATAAGCTTCTGAAGATGTGCAGGAGGCAACCTAGCTATTATTAGGACCTTTCATTTTCCGCTGTGTTGTTTTTCTTGTTTGAATGTATCTAATGACAGGAATTATAACTGTCAGTATTTAAACTCTGATCAACCAAGGGGGCATCTTCATATGTTTCTTTTGGAGTATTATGTAATTATTATATTTTATCCGAATGAGGGCAATGAATGGAATTATGTAATGAATTTGAAAGTTTATTAATGAAATATGTTTTTGAAAATTTTCATATTCATGTGCTTTTGATGTTATTGATACTGTTATCTGATCTCATTTTGTCATCGGATAATACTATTGCTGACTACAACATTAGTAGTGCTTATTTTTGAACCTCGGAATGGGGGATGTCATAACTTGGTATCAGAGCATATGTTTATATAAAACTTAAAAAAAATATTTTGAAAACATAATCCAAAAAAATTAGAGAATAAGATTGGGGTACGGATAATGCTACAGTAACATAGTTGTAATTGTTATATATATATATATATATAAGTATGTGTCCTATCACTATTCTCCCCTCTCTTTTAGACAATTCTTCTGTATCTTACAAAGATTCGTATGCAAATTAAAGGTGGTAAGATATGGAAGCAGGAAATGGAAGAGTGAATCTAGGTGGAGAAGAACCACAACAAATGGAAATGTTCGGCCCAACAACAGAAGGAATTTGGGTCGACAAGCGACTGCTAATGTGGGTGTTGGAACCCCACAATAGATATGGTGATTATGTATCAGTTCTTTTTCGACTAGTTTGGATGGAGGTAATGTGCTAATGCGGGAGGAGCTAATCCCGAGGTGCCAGTTGGCAATAACTATGCCAAGTTGAGCAATGATTATACCAGTCTTGTAGGAAAGTCTTTTATAGGAATGGAGAATGCTTTTGAAGTTGAGCATTGGCTGTTGCACTATGAGAGAATCTTTGCTGACTTGGGCTTAAATAAGGAGCAGAAGAGGAGGTTGGCTTCTAGGCAGTTGCAAGGAGCTACTTTGTACTGGTGGAATGGTGTGATCGTAGGAGTCCTAGAGGAGGAACTAACTTAGGCCGAGTTTTGAAGGAGATTCAAGGAGAGGTTCTTGTCTGAGATAGCCAAGCCCACTTTTCTCAGCAAGCTTATGGAATTGGAGCAAGGAGAAATGTCCATTCTTGAGTATGCAACCAAGTTTGATGAATTGTCCAGATATGGATATGCTACCATAAATACTGTGATTAAAAGGAATAAGAAGTTCATTCGGGGGTTGAAGGCGGAGATTGCTAGAGCAACCATGCCACATCTTAGAGACCTATGTGATGTGGTAGTGGAGATAGCGATAAGGAATGAGGAAATTCTTTCAACCTTTGGAAAGGACAAGCCTGTAGAGACTATAGGTCTTCGGGGCAAGAAGAGAAAGTTCTTCAAGAAGAAGGGAGCTCAGGAGGGCAGTGCTGCCAAGAAAGGAAAAGCTGATATTGTTTGCTATAGATGTGATAAGAAAGAGCACTATGTTAATGAGTGTCGATCTGATGATGGAAAGACGGTTGTAGGAAGAACGTGAAGTGATATAACTGTACCCAGGTGGGGCATCACAAGAACAAATGTCCAAAAGCGGTCAAGGTTGATAGAGGGAAGGTTTTTGCTTTGGAACCGTTAGCTTCTAGCCCGACCGTATAGGAAAATGGAAAGTCTGTGATGGGAGGTAAGCTTTTGATTTATGACATACCTATTAAAGTATTATTTAATACTAGCACATCACGTTCTTTTATCTCACAATGTTTGATAGATAAGTTAAGTCTAGAACCATCATACCTTATTACTTCCTTAAGGTTTGCGAACCTGATAGGATGACCATTTAATATTAAGTTGTTAGGTCATGCTTTTGCCTGCAATTTGTTTGTGTTTGACTTTGCAGGATTTGTGATTATTCTGGGTATGGATTGGTTAAGCAGATATGATGCTTGGATATTTTTTCAGGATAGGAAAATATCATTAAGAAATCCTAATAGCAGTGGTTGATTTATATACTTAGTTGAGAATTCGAGTTAGATGGTTATTGTCACATCCTGAAATTTTCGACTTTCGAAAATTCGACATCGATACTCACTTTATCGACTGTCGAGCAATCGAGTGCCGGAAACTCCAATAGTGAGGGTTTTAGAAAGAAGAAAAAGGCAGAAGAAGAAGAAAGAAGAAAAAGAGAAGAAAGAACAACAACAGAATAACATCAGATACAGAAACAGAAAACAATATCAGAATCTCACATATCGCAGCGGAACAATATATAATAGATAAACACTAGTCTTTTAAAACAAAGAACTATATCAGTTTATACATACATCAATCATCAGAGTCAATATACAACAATGGACAGTTATATAACTTGTCATCATACAGAATACACAGCGGAATAAATACTATCAGATACAAATATTACGTCTCGTCATCCAGCTTATCTCCAAAGCTCCAGAATATCCAGAATATCCTGATAATCTAACTCTAGACTGCCCGTGTGGAAATTGGTGGGCACCCAGAGTTTAGAAGGGAAACAATAAACTCCGAGTCAGTCATGGTGACTGGTGTGAGATCGTAAAACAGTTATCTTTTTTTTTTAAAATAAACAACAGAAGAATTTTAAAGTCAATTCGCAATGCTTTTGGAAAATGAAACTACCATAAGACCTCCCGCCACACACACAATGCAAACGCAGACTTGGAGGAGATTTCTTCTTATGATAGTCGAAGATGCTTACTACGCGAAAATCAAATTCTTTTTGATATTATTATTAGTGCATAGTGTAGAAAACATTTCGAAAGTAGAATATAAATCTTAGCCAGCATAGGTACCATTATAGTATGCTTACTATAGCTACCATATTAAATGGCAGGTTCTACAACTAAAACCGTACAAGGCTCGTATTGTTTCTTTGGATTTCCAACAAATGGTCAGGCTAAGGAACTTCCTATCCACGATGGGTACGTCCCTGGAATAGACGACCCGAGAACCTAACTGGATCTCTGCCAACACAAGGTCGGGTTACCTCTGCAAAAATAGGTAACTACTGACACGCGTATGCCATCCCCCGATCGTCACCGATCTTCCCGAGGATCCCCGATTCGCAACAACCACAAAGAAATAAATTTTGCAGCAACCACAGAGGTTAAGTATCTGGGCTCCATACCATGATACCACCTTTATCCAGAAGGAATGACATACACTAAGGGGCGCTACTCCCTAGAACCTTGCTGCATTCGTCCTGTTTCGACCATTTCCGGGGTGTGAGGCTCGATGAAGTCTCGTCCACAAAGCTACGCTTTCTCAAAAAGCCCTGCTTCGGGTCAAACAAAAATGATCAACCTATGATCACAAAGATATAAGATCAAACAAATGATCATATCACAAATGATCAAACACTGGTCATTTCACAGCAACACTCAGTATGCCACGTTACCAAATTGGGATATATCGCTGATAAATTTCAACTACATAACCTCTGAGCTCGTACATCTCAGAGAAGGGTGTTAAGCTAAGAGAATAAATTCTCCGCCACCAACAGAAATGTATTTGAAAGAAATCAGCTTTATATCTCAAATTGTAACGTCAGACACACAATCCATACAAGTCTGTTCCGGGATCGAACAGAACCGAAGGCACTTCTCACGAAGCCCTTGCACATCCGGATAAATTTCTAATCACGTCCGGACTTCCCGTCACTAAGGGTGATAAAACCTCTAAATCGGAGATCAGCCGATGTAGAGTAACTCGACGGTAATCCTTCCGTTTTCAAAAATATCCGGTCTTCAACACCGGTCTTCAAATGCAATTCATAACGACGTATCACATATTCGGAATGGGTTATACGACCCCATGGTCCTTTCCCGGCTAACCCGAATTGTGAGCGATTATTCAAAAACAAGTGTGGCATTCAAATTCATCCAATTCACAACAAATACCTACTCAAGGTAATTATTGATAGTCGGTTATTTAACTATCAATAAAGATGCGCAACATCATCAGATTCCAAATAATTTTCCCAAATTATTTTATCTTCCAAAAATATCTTTTACTAGATATAAAATTCCACTCTTCTAAAATAAATCAACATTTATTTTTCTAAACAGTTTCCCTTTCCTTCATAATTTTCATAGTGGATTTATATTTCAAAATATCTACTGATATACGATTTTCAAATCGATTTCAATATTCAATTTCAATTTATCTTTAAGAAGATAAATTCTCAAAACGTTTCATTTCATTTTGGAAATGCATTTCCCTACTTATCTAATAATAAGTATTTCACAAATCATTTATTTTCAACACTTGGAAAATATTCGATATACTTAAATCAAATTAAGTATATATTTCACTCTTTAAGGAAATCTATTTTTTTATAACAACATCAATTTGAGTCAAAACGAATGTTACGTAAAACATCGTTACGACGACTCAAAAATCACTAGTATAGGGATTCGAAATTAAAATAGATATGTAAATCCCAATACTAGATAAAAACATTTCCTTTTGGAAATCATTTACTATAACAACAGTGTTATAGTCCACCATTTCCTTATATTTTCGAAAACGCCTATTTCAACAATAGATGTTGAAATCTATGATTTCGATGTTTAACACATTTTAAAACACCTTTAAAATGTTTAACTTCATTTTTTAAAATATTACTTCTTCAAAAATGAATCCATTTTACTTAACAATATATTCACTGTCCAAAATCGTGAATAAAATTTACTTAACCCCATTTCAATCATTTCTACACATTTTTTTATCACATTCAATCTATTTTCGAATTTATAAGCACGTTTATAAATTCTATTTCTCTTTTTAATAACAACTTCGACTTATAAACCTTCTTTTATCAACTTCTATACTTAACTTATCAAAATAAGTGACATTGGGTTCATAAACAACTTTTATAAATTTTAATTCCATTTATAAAAGCTTCAATACCAAATCAATTTCAATGTTGATTTCTAATTTTATTTTCAACGTTCGAATAAAATTTCCACATTGATTTCTCAAAAATTCATTTCTAAATATTAAATCAATTACAGATTGATTTCAAATTTTATTTATCACTACTAAATAAATTCCTTATTGAATTCATTTTACATTGATTTCACAACTTATTTTAATTTACCAATTAAATTTCAAACTGAATTTCCAACTTATCTTCTTTTAAATAAATTCCTTTTTAAGAAAATAAATTTCAATCGTTTCTTTTAGTCTATTTAAAAATCCAAATTTAAATTAAATTCTTCAATTTAAAATCACTGTTTTATGAAATCCATTTATTTAGCATTTTCACTTAATTCTGGGATTTATTCAATACGATTATGAAAATTTACTTTTTTATACTTTTAAAAATTCCTTTCTTCAAAATTCTTCAATTTCAAAAATTAATTCACTTAGAAATTTTCTACTTGAATTTCAAAAATTCAATTTCGTTTAACTTTGGAATCCAATGATGTCAAAACATCCATTCAGCTAAATTTTAGCTTTCAAACAATTTCCAGATATCAATATGATTAATAGCATCACTATAAAATCATTCACAGATTCATATCTCAATAGAAATAAATTCAATCAATGTGAGGGGTCCAGTTGGATCCCTCCAACCTGTTTCCCTGCATCCAAAGATGTTAGCACAATACCAATTCCGCTCCAGTACGGAATTATCGCGGTATATGGGTTTTTATAAATCCGCTTACTAACGGCGCAATAGGGTCTCATCCGCTATACGAGGCGGGAAATCATCAATCCAATATATACATATGCCAATATGTATATACTGCTATATATATAGATATATCCTATCATATCTAATAGCACAATCAATAGCAATCAACACAATCAATAAATAACTGAAAATTCCACTTTCATTTTTGAGTGAGAAAAACCTCACCTTAGCTTTAATTTGCCATCCATTTTCCATTCCAGTTTGTTTTCTTTGCAAATTTTAACCTTGTATAAACAATTATACAATTTATTAATATTCGAATAAATCGAATAATAAATTCCTATTGGATAAATTTAATTAACCAATGATTTTAATTTCAAAATTAAAATTTTGATTTTAACTAATTTCTTTTTAACAAAAATATTTCCTTTGAAACTACATATATTAATAAGAAAAATTTATAGATTTTCAAATATCTATTTTAATAAATTCCTCAACATTCAAAATTTAATTTCGAAATCTTATACACATATTTTCTGTTCAGATCTTACTTACCTACAGGTATAAATAAAAACAGAATTTTCTTTTTAAATCTTACTGTTTCATTTTCCTAACATATATTCACATAAAAGCCTGATTTCTTTTCTGCAAATACATCCTAAATTTTCAATCTTTATAAGTATTTTAGAAACAACAGCTATTATTCTGTCTACTGTATATATATATATTAAGAAAACTGCCTATATACTTTATTTTATTTTCCTCTTCAAATTTAAATCAAAAAATTCCCAAAAATAAACCAATTACCTTACAGTATCGAAACAATAGCGAGCATCTAGATCGCATGCCCTCTGATTGATCCCCTCTTCCCTTGCCGAGCTCGCGACGACGTCGCCTGAAAATTTCTCGCCTCCACGTCGCCATCGCGAACCTGCGATTTGACCGCAACCCCTCCAGATTTCGATCGCGAGCCTCGCGCGCCTGCCTCCTATCGATGTCAAAGTCGATCGCCTCCCTGTGAATGTCGAACCGGAATCGCGACACCTTCCCAGTGAACCCAGCCTTGACCTCGTGCTCGCGATCCTTCTCTTGCCGCTCCCATCATCGAACGCGATACGTTCGATGCTAAACCGCCGCGTGACTCGAGCTTGACTCGCGAAAAAATGATTTGGGAATTTTATTCACCCAATACTCGATTTGAACGAGCAGTTGGGTTTTGATTTTAGAGAGGGAGGGGACGAAATACTTAAATTTCTTTTCGATTTTGAAAGCCTTCGTTCTGCCATTTTTTTTTGAGGCAAAACGAATTCGAATAATTGAAACGAGAGTGAGAACGAGATGCTTAAAATCAAACGAGGCATGGGTTACGTGATGGGTTGCACGATTTGTTGTTCGGGATCTTAGGCGTGATTTTAGGGGAGAAAAGTGGCTGATATTTATAAATTTTAAATTTTAAAATTAAACTTGAATTTAATTTCATTCCAACGCGTTTACTCTCCGTTTGCTCACGTATCAACTCCGGAAATTACGAAAATTGAAATCCGGCAATAATACAACATTCCGGACCCAATGGAACTTGTTTCGTCGAATTCCGAGACTGTTTGAAAATTGACTATTTTATAAATATCGGTTCGAGTGATTATTTTCAAAACTAAACAAAACAGTTCGAAATTAAATTCTGAAGCTTCTATCATCTTCAGTATTATCAATACGAATTTTAAAAGCTTTCGAAATATTTTTCTTCAACTGTAAATTGAAGATTCAAATTTTTATTCGACATTCGATCGATTAGATTTTATAATTTAATCGCCAAATTCAAGGTTATATTGGGGATTCAAATTAAATCATCGTTCAAATATTTAAAATAAATTAAATATCCTCAATTTAATTCGTTCAAAATTCTGGGTCGTTACAGTTATGCTTTATTAGGTGCAATGGAGGTGTACAATGAGTTGAATTGTGTTTTTATTGTAAGAGAGTATGCAGATGGCTTTGAGCTAGTTACAGGACTACCACCGAAACGAGCTATTAAGTTTGGAATAGATCTTGTACTTTGAGCTAAACTCGTGAGTAAAGCACCTAGCAGAATGACACCTACTAAGATGAAAGAGATAAAGGTGCAGCTTGTGGACTTAGAAAGGAAGAATTCTATTAGACCAATTAGTTCTCCTTGGGGAGCGGCCGCGGTGTTTGTGAAGAAACAAAATGGGTCATTGAGGATGTGTATTGATTACCGTAAGTTGAATGAGAAAACGATAAAGAATCGGTATCTTTTGTTGAGAATAGTTGATATATTTGATCACTTGAGTGGAGCCAAAAGTATTTTCCCAATTGGATTTGGAAATAGGGTTCCATCAGTTGAGAGTGGCGGAGTATAGTATTCCTTTGATGGTGTTTCGAACGAGGTATGGTTCGTAAGAGCGATTAGTCATGGCATTTGGATTAACTAATGTGTCTGCTTTCTTTGTGGATTTGATGAACCGAATTTTTTGAGAGTATTTAGATATATTCTTATTGGTGTTTATAGATGACATTCTGATATATTCTAAGAATAAGTGATATCATGATACTCACCTTAAAATAGTGCTTAAGGCATCGAGCAGCATTAACTAAAAGCGAAGTTTACGAAATGTCATTTTTGGAAGAGAGAAGTGATGTTTCTTGGTCATGTAGTTTCAAAAGAAGGGTTGTCCGTGGATCCAGCTAAGGTTAAAGCTGTTAATAATTAGAAGAGATCCGAAACTGTGACCAAGATAGATTTTCCTTGCACTAGCTGGTTATTACCAAAGATTTATCAAGGATTTCTCTCATGCAGTGGCATTGATGACCAAACTAAGAAGGAACGACACAAAGTACATTTGGATTGATAAATGTGTGGAAGCATTACCGAATCTGAAACATTTATTGATAAATACGCCCGTGTTAGTTGTGCTAGAACGAAATTGGAATTTGGTGGTGTGTGTTGATGCATGTGGAACAGGTTAGGAGCTGTGTTGATGCAAAGAGGTAAAGTGATTGCCTACGCTTCTCGACAGCTCGGACCATATAATGTGAGGTATCGGACTCACGATTCAGAGTTGGCAGCGGTGATTTTTCCTCTGAAAGTGTAGAGACACTATCTTTTGGAAGAAATATTTGAATTATTTACGGATCATAAGTCTTTGAATTATTTATTCTCTTAGAAGGAGTTGAATATGAGACAACAAAGATGGCTAGAGTTTTCAATAGCTTATGATTTTGGAATTAAGTATACGCCAGGGAAAGGGAATAAGGATGTTGATGCACTTAGCAGGAAACATCGGAATATGGTGCTAGATCTGTTAGCTGAATGGAAAAAATTAGAGGCATTGACTACCTGTGAAGTGTAGTTAAGGTCGACGGCTAGTTCTAGTCAGAAAACCAAAATTTTGTCATGTTCGGAAGTTCAACCAGTAACGATCGAAATAATCACTTCTAAGAAGAGAGATGATCCATTGCTAGCTGAACGGATCAGAAGGCTTGAACTAGGAATTGAGATGCATGATTTGAAAGGTTTCTAGTCTTTATCAAAATGGATGGTTGAGGAAGAAGGGACGGTTGTGTGTTCCAAATGTTGATAACCTGTAGAAGGAAGTTCTTAAGGAGTATCATCGATCGAAGTTTACTATTTGTTTGGGAGGAACTAAGATGTATTAGGATAGGAAGAGGAGTTTCTTCTGGGAATGTATGAAGAGGGATGTAGGCTTATGGGTTTAGCAATGTTTGAATTGCCAATAATGAAAGCCGAGCATCAGGAATTGAGTATGTTACTTCATCCTTTAGATGTGCCACTTTGGAAGTGGGATTCTATTTCTATGAATTTTATTGATTGGTTGCCATAGTCGAACAGGGGAAATGAAAGTATTTAGGTCGCGGTAGATAAATTGACCAAGAGTGCACATTCATTTCCTTTAAGTCGACAAGGACGACACCTAATTTGGCAAGGTTGTTTATGAAGAATATTCTTCGACAGCATGGATTCCTAGTAGTATAGTCATTGGCAGAGATACTTTTTTACCAATGAATTCTGGAAGAGTCTGGAAGAAGTTTTAGCTACCAATCTAAAGATGAGTACCGCTTATCACCCACAGGCAAATGGAAAGACAGAAAGAGTCAATAAGGTACTTGAAGATTTGTTGAGGACTTTTGTATTAGACTTTGGAGGGTCGTGGGAAGACCATTTGCACCTAATCGAGTTTTCCTATAATAATAGGTATCGGACTAGTATAGGAATGGCGCCTTTCGAAGATTTGTATGGAAGGCAATGCAACTCACTAGCATGTTGGTTGGAGACTGGAGACAGATTGGTTCTAAGTCCAGATATGGTGAGAGAAGCCACAGAAAAGATTGAGTAGATTCGAGAAAGGATGAAGGAAGCTCAGTCTAGAGAGAAAAGTTATGTAGATAAGAGGAGTAAGCATTTAGAGTTCCCATTTGGAAACCATGTTTTTGTTAAAGTATCATCGATGAAGGGTATGGTACGGTTCGAAAAGTCAAGGAAATTGGCACCTAGATATGTTGGACCATTTCCTATTATAGAGAGGATCGGTAAACTCGCTTACTAGGTAGAGTTACCAAACAGTTTGGTAGGAGTCCATAATGTTTTTCATGTTTCTCATCTTACGAAGTGTGTGCGTGATCCAGAGACTATTATTACTCTGACTGCATTGGAAGATTTAGTAGTAGAACATGATATAACTTTTGTTAGACAACCAGTTCGTGTTGTGGCAAGGAAGAACAAGACAGTCAAGTTAGTGAAATTCCAGTGGAGTGACAATGAGAAACACTGTACTTGGGAGATAGAGGATAAGATTAGCGATGCATATCTTGAGTTGCTTTGATGGTATGTTCTATATGTGTTATATAGACATTTAGCTAGTAGGATATACTAGCATTGTTGTTATGCTTGTTGCAAACCTTACCGAATTTCGGGGATGAAATTCTCTAAGGGGGAGCTTGTAACACCCTTAATTTTTTATTAATATTATTCGGGAGAATTAACTAGATAATTTACATAGAATAATATAGAGTGTGGGGAAAGAGAGAATGATATTTGATAATTAATAAGGTTGGGCCTTAATAATTAGTCAATTAACAAGATTATTTTAAAGCATAGAATAGAAGAGAGTTAACGAGTGGGGCAAGTGGGAATGGTCCTTGGTTTTATTCCTAAAACCTATTCCTCCTTTATTCATTATCATTTTCATTTCATACAATCAAAAACTAAATACAAGAGGTCGATCATTGCTAGAAGAAAAAGAAGGGAAAACTCTAAGGGATTCAAAAGGGAAGCTTGGGGAAATTAACCAACAACAAACCTCAATCTCTCTCATCCAATCTAAGGTGAATAATAGTATCTATCTCATTTTGCTATATTTTTTTGGGATCTAGGTAAGAATTTCAAATTGTTTTGTGATTGTATGTCATACTATGGTTGATTATATCCTTGATTGGATGATTAATGATTTATGGGTATTTTATGAAATTATTATGATAGGTTTTAAGGGCACAAACCTAACATATGATCTTCAATTGAATTGAAATTTTGATATGATATATAAAACATTATTTTGGTGTTGGGTTTTTTATTTTATATTTTTTCAAGCTTATATGAATATTTTATGAATTTTCTAAGGGGAAATTAGTGGTTTATTTCGGGTTTTAATCATTAAAATTAATTAAATAACTAATTTGGCCACGAAATTTTTACATGTGAAAGAAGATGTAAATTCTGATTTTTTGTGATTTTTGGGGATTTTTCCCAAGTGGCTTATATTTTCTATGAATTAATAATGTTAGAAAAGGCTAATTAATATTAATTAATTATATTAATTTCAAAGGTTTGCAAGTTGATTTTGGGAATGTAAAATGTGTTTTCCAACAAGTTTCTAAAAAGGATATGGAAAGATTTGTGTTAGCCAATCACATTTTGACAAGAGGCAAGGGTTGGTAAAAAGAAATGGGTTTAAAAGAAAACAAACCAGTTTTCCAACTAATTATAGAAACGCCATTGATGATATTCGGTAAACCCCATCCTTTATTATTCGACATTCATGACAGTTAATACCTAGTATAACCATTGTTATAAGAGGTTTCGAATGTATAAAGTCGACATATATCATGGATGATGCATGCGATATCTCCCTAGCAAGTATGAGATGCATCCGACTTTATTAAGCTATATGGGGGCACGATCTCAAGGCTGTAGAGGTTCGGCACCCTTGGGTCTTAGAACTCTGCAATGTTTTTAAAAGTGCGGCAACCTATTTGTTTTAAAGGGTCGAAAACCCTCGAGTTTTAAAGTTATGACATCTAAGTTTTTAAGGGTCCAGCAACCTCTAAGATATTGAGGTTCGACATCCCTAAATGTTTTAAACCGGACACCTCTTAACACCTATATTTCCGACATCTATATTTTTGTGGCATTGATGCTGTATGATTATGTTTTCAACATCCATGTTTTTCAACAGAGATGTCATATATTCATAAATTCGACAATCATGTTTATAGGGTTGAAAGCCTTTTGTTTTGCAAACCAAAATCTTTGTTTTTAAAAAAGGCACGATAGCTTATGTGTTTTCGAAAGTTGATAACTCTATATTTCGGTATTATAGCCTTATGCTTTACAAAATCAGAATGTTTGTTTTCTGCACCTTATTCTAGCGGCATAAATGCCATAAGTTTACAACTTGAATAGTTTTTGTTTAATGGCTATATAAGCCATATATTATAGAGGTTCGAAAACCTCATTAGGGATACCAATGAAGCTAGATTGAATACATTTGAATGAAAAATGTTATATTATTGTTATTACATTATTTATGATGAGTTCATAGTCATCCTAGGAAAACTATGAGATGTATAATGGATAGTCCACATGATATACGAGATGAATAGTCTCTATGATTTGATGGTTTTGTAGCAATCCCAGGAAAACTATGATATGTGGAAGGGGTAATCCACATGATCTTAAGTAGATAATCTATATAATATTTGAGATGGGTGGTCCACATAAATTGAGATGGATAGTCTATTAAATTTAAGAAAGATAGTCTATTTTATGAGGTTGGGTAGGGTAAGGGAGTGTATAACCTTATGAAGACATATTAGTCTGACTTACCCACATTGCATTCCTGTACATGATTATGTTATGATTTTCTAACCATTGTGGTTACAGGTGCATGGTTTATGATTGACATATTTAGTTAAGGTACTAGTAAGGGGAAAACCCGTTCTGGTCAACGGCTTGGTCTTACTAGATATCTAATTGGTTCGAAATGGTATATTATTATTCAAACCAGACTTTTTGTCCGATCAAAAGTTTTTATATTTTTTCCCATAAACTCTCAAGTGCTCACTTAAGGCTCGGAGCAGAGTTTTCAGGTTGACAAGTAAGCTTTCAGAGATTTGCAGGAGGCAAGCTAGCTATTATTAGGAGCTTTCATTTTCTACTGTGTTGTTTTTCTTGTTTGAATGGATCTAATGACTACAATTATAACCGTTAGTATTTAGACTCTGTCTAAACAAGGGGGCATATTCATATGTCGCTCTTAGAGTATTATGTAATTATTATGTTTTCTTTGAACAAGGGCAACGAATGGTATTATGTAATGAATATGAAATTTTATTAATGAAATATGTTTTGAGAATTTTCATATTCCTGTGCTTCTGATGTTATTGATACTAATAACTGATTTCATTTTGTCATCGGAGAATAATACTATTGATGACTGCAGCATCGGTATTGCTTATTTTTGGGCTTTAGAATGTGGGATGTTACAAGAGGCTCCACAATAAATAAATTAGATTGGTCTGAGTGTAATAGGGAGATAACCGGTGGAAAGCACACGGGAAAATGAAAAGAAGAAGATCTCTCATCTAGAGCTTTTCACTTGCAAATTTTCTCTCCAAATTTAGGGTTTTGCTTGCATCATGATTGTTAGTTTGGATGGTAGGAGATGGTTGCTACACTTTTTCACTATCACTTTACACTAATATAGAAATTTTTATGCATGTTTAGGTTATTTGCATACATACTTGCATGGCACGATTACACACGCACGCTTGGTTTGAGCTCACTTTAGTATGTTTGTATATCACATTATATTTGATTGAGCAGATGGATGTGTAGATAACTTGGTTGTATAACATGGATGTTATTACGCATTCGGTTGTTTGCCCCTTAGAGAGATTTTGGGGACAAAATCCTTTTTAAGGAGGGAATATTTAACACCCCGTAAAATCGGTAAGAATTAAATAAGTAAATTAAATTATGTAGGGCTAAAAATTGTTAAAGTTATACTTTGGCCATGAAAGTTGTACCGTTGCATTCGCAGCAAAATTCGAATATGTTTCCATATATATAATGCTAAAAATCGGAGCTCAAACGAAGAAGTTATGGGCATTTGAAGATTTCAGGATTAAAATAATTTAATTCAAATTCAAATAAATAATTAAATTTGTAATTTGAAAATTAGCTGAGATTAGACTTGGGGGTTAAGGAATCGTTAACGTTAAAAGTATAATAAAGGAATTAAAATTGAACGATGGTACAAAAAAAATTATGTTCCCACAATAGGCGAAGGGGTCAACTGGTGCGTATAGGACAGGTGATCGCTCCTGTTGATGGCGGCTAGGGTTTTCCTATCAACAAACATTCCTTATTTATCCGTTTTAACCTATTTTCATTCTACGTTTATGGTAAGTTTCAACCCCTATTAATAGGACCCTACCCTCACAACTTTTATTCATAAAAAATTTGGGTATTCAGCGAAACTCTACCATTTTCTCTATTCAGTTAAATTCAGAAATTCAATTAGGAATTCAGGTAAGGATTCTATTTCATTTTTTATTATTCTTTTGATCTATTTTCCTCTCTTCCAACCTATCTGAATCTAACAAAATTATATATATATATATATATATATATATATATCAATCCCTTGATGTGTAGATATTAAAAGAAGAGATTTGGAAAAGAGTGCTTTGGCGTTGCAAATTTATTCAAGAAAGGCTAAGGATAATCTGTAAGTGGAAACATTAGTATTTTTATTCCAGTAATTTTTTAGTATATTATGGATTTGAATATGCCTTAGGGTTTTGCGTTTACAAAAGTAAAACAAAATGAAACCCCCTAAAACTCCTATAATTCGATATGTCAATTCTTGTTGGAATTCTCAATTGTTTACAATAAATTATTGGGATATGTAGTTTTTGCATTTTTTGGTGATTTTAATTGCTATTCCACTCATCTTTAAATTATAATTTGATTATGAAGCTTCGATCAAGGGATAGGGTGTAAAAGTATGAATTTATTTGTAGTTTACACCATTTATTGCGTATGAAAATAAAAGAGAAATCCCATTGTTTAAATTCTTTATGAAAGGGGTTGAATAGAGATTGGAAACAAGAATTGCAATTTCTATTTTTGAAATTATTCCCTGGTTTGATGTGATAGATTGAGTTGAGATTTTTACTATGTACAAATATGTTTATTATAATTTTTGGATATGAATGTTGAATCCTTTGTTAAGGATATTGAAACCCCTTGTTATGGGTATTGGAAATTTAGCACCATTGATAATATGGAAAAGGACTCGTATTATTTTTATTAAATAGAAATTGACATTTAAGCATTAGTTAGGGTGAATTCTCTACATGCATAGAAAATATTAGGTGCGTATTTATTTACATATTAATTACTGTAAATAGCGTATAGTTATAACATATAATTGCATAGTTAATTAGGCAATAACTGTCATTAATCCCCTTTAGGAAGGTAATTGATTTACTAAGGCAAAATAAGAGTGAATTTGTATATAGCCTAATTAATGGACACGGTGAGGAGTGCGATAATATGTTAGGAGTGCTGTAAAATATGACTAAATCATAAATGGTGCGAGTTAATCAAAAGACGCATGGAAGTCTGCCCAGCTAATCTTGCTACCGAAAATGTGACTTTCGGGCTGATGTGAGACATCACATATGATAAGTAACTACAATGATGCGAGCTTAGTCACAATTCTACAGGGTAAACATACCCAGTTAATTTGGCTACCAATACCAACGAATAATCGGGCTAATGTGAGACGTCGCCATGGGTACGGGTCATAAGACGAAGGACCTGCTTTAGGGTTTTGGAAGGTATTAAGTGGTGTTTGAGGGCTTGCCTTTCTCCCCAAATGAAGTGTTATATGGTCAAGATTGGGTTTAGGCATGATTAAGGATATCTCAGAAAGGTCCATTTCAATAGGAGGTATTACGTGTCCAAAGAGATTTCCATGCAATGTCAGCTAGACAGATGTCTATGTGGAGTCCACCTTGGGAATAGGTATTGAATGATGGGGCCTACCTCAACTGAGGTCTTAAATGGTCAGAGTCTGCTTTTTTCCATTGAAAAGTATTAAGTGGCTTGGGCTCTATCTCTCGCATTGTTAATCATTTATGATGTTGGTTATGGGTTTTGGGATTAGGAAACCTGCTTCAGGAATGGAAGGTATTAAGCGGTTGTTTGATGGTCCTCCTCCTTTCCTTATATGAAGTATTAAATTGTTTTAGAACACTTAACATATTCTTACTTTGACATATATTACTCAAGTACTAAAATAAAAAGGCTCGAGGTTTTTATTCACCAGACACTTGTTGTTCTGACTCCTTCCTCATTAGAACATGGGTTAAGGAAGGAGTGATGACGATGGCGATGCTTGAAGATAGCATGAGTAAAGCTTTTGTAAGTCACTGTTATCTATTTATGATCTTTTTATTGCACACATGAAAGAATGATTTTGAACAAATGATGTAACGGTTATTATGGAGACTATGTTTTGTTCTGTATTATGACATTTGAATTTATTTTAAAATAAATTGGTACAATTTGCTATTATACTTTGTTCCTTCCACTATGAGTTTCTAAAAGAATAGTTATAGCTCTGTACTGTTATTACTTTTACCAATCAACAATTAGCTTTTTAATGGTTCTAAGTTTCGATGGGCCATCTTTGGAATGGAAATTTGGGGCTATTTCGGGGTAGGTTGTTACAATAGGAGTATATACCCTTAAACATATTTCCTCATTTTGCACATTCAATTTTACTTAATCTAAAGAAACTAAATGAAACCCTCATAGGCCGACCGCCATTTTTCAAAGGAAAGAAGGAGAAAATAAAAAAACAATGTTGAAGCTTTCATTTTTAAAGAAAGAGAGAGAGAGAGAGAGAGAGAGAGAGAGAGAGATTAAATCGAGCTTTTAATAATGACAGAATGCTTTCATTCATGTTTGGGAATTAAAGGCAACAGTTTTGTTATGTTTCAAGGTAAAATGTGGATTACACATCCTCTAGTTCATTTGAACTTTTTATATGATTATTAGAATATTAATTTGAAGATGGGTTTTTAATTTCATAATTTTTCAAACTTATATGGATTTTAAATGAATATTTTAAGTTGGAAAAATGCTTAAATTGGGTTCTTATTAATTTAAAATATGAAAAATAATAATCCTAACTTGAAATTTTTATAATAGATAAAGGTTAGAAAATTTTATTTTTGTGAATTTTTTTGGAATTTTTCCTATGTACATATTCAAATTAAATCGAATTATTTAGTAAAAGGGAAAAGCTAATTACAAATGATAATATAACTAATTAGTTAATAAAATAATTAATAATTGTCGAGCAAGAGGCATTTTACTTCGGTTTTCCATAAAGGATAACTATAAAGATCCATGTTAACCAATGAGAATTCTATACATAACAAGATTTGGTGGAAAGTAATTACTTTTAAAGGAAATAAAACAATTTTCAGGATAATTACACAACTGCCACTATGACTTTTGATAGCCTTCAAATTCAAAGTATGGTAGCCCCCATTTGAGACCAACACTCGATAACTTTAGAAACTCAACAGTCGATAACTCTACAAACTGTAATGACCTGCCTTTTCAACCGTCGAAAGTCGACACCAAATGCATCCACGAGTATTCCTATTTCGAACATCCAACTACCGAAAAGGGAGATTATTAGGGTAAAATAAAAAGAACAAACAGGGGAAACATAATCTTACAGCGGAAATGATAATATATAACATAACAAAGACGGTAAAAGTTATCACTCTAAAATACATGGTATATCAGACTTAATAACAAACCTCGTCAGCGAGACAATTATAATTTCCCGATCTTACAATTGCTGATAGGTATACAATAATAATACAAGGGAAAATAAAAATACCATGACAGGTGAACATCTCGCTCTAGTACATGAGCTCCATGTGCCACCAATGATAACCTGCAAAACATACTCGGTGTGACCCAAACATTATATTAAAATAACACCCGGATCAGTTTGGAAAACCAGCATGAGAAAACTAAAGAAATATGATGAACATATAACAATTTTGTGAGACCACGCTGCTAAACACAGAACGGGTTTTTACCTCACAAGAACAACATCCATACTTAAAGGAATGGATAAACAACTGAAACAAATCCAAACATGAAGGATGGACACAAGTAAGGACAAATCCCATACTTAAAGAATGAACAAAAACACAGACTTAAAGAATGGACAAAAATAAATAAACACACAAAATAGCATAAGGCACTTCTTGATGCAATTATGAAAAACTCCAAGGTTCGAATTGAAATAAGGAGAATGAATTTATCCAACATGACTAGGAAGGTGCGCCCCTTACATCAATAGTATACCTATAGATAAAATATACTTAAGAGCCCAAGCCAAACACGCATCACTCTTGGGAACTTCCAAGCTGGACCCCACCTCACACGACCATCTGAATATTTCACATCACTGCATGCTTGCTACCAATAAATATCTAGATAAATGTGAATATACCATAATGGGTGTGACCAACTGCCTTGGCTCCCACTCACTCTTTGGTTTTAGTTATCCACGGTGTTGAACAACAATGCTCAAAATGAGCAACAAATCATCTTAGATTGACAAAGCACAAAGAAGGATATCAAAATCGATAGTCGATTAATAAACTATCGAAAACAAACTAATAATACTCCGGGGAAAACAATGAAGTCAGACAAGTTAGGGCAGTGTTGCTTCCTATCTTGACTCGACGGCATTCTTAATTTTAAGGAAGCAAGAGTTTAAATGCCCCAAACAAGCAAACAAATATTCTTGAATCGATGAAACAAAAAGGAGGATATCTGTCGATAGTTAAAAAATCAACTATCGAGAATAAACGAATGATTGTATATGGAAATCAGATCGCATACACTTGTCACCAATAAACGAATCAAGTTTTTAAAACATTTGATTTTGACTTATGCTTGATTTTCACATCATAAATATTTGTAAAACACTTTAAAAATACCTAAAAATATCACTTTAAAGAGCAAATTATATTTCTAAGTGTATTAAAAAGAAGGGTCAAAAATGAATATCATCGAAAACATTATTTACTATAAACCCCAAAATAATTTACACTTAGCTTTTTTTTAAGCAAAGCTAGCCGGCTTTATAGTGGGTCGTGCCACTGTGAATATAAGATGGAAAAGTGTTCTGCACATGCACAGAACAGCTAAATCTGAGTTTATAGTGGACAGTCCACTAAGTACAAAAAAGAAAGAAAGCAGGAGATAGATAAAGAGTCTAAACTACTCGAAAGGACGAAAGTCCCCCTGTCATTACTGATATCAACATCAGTACCAGGACCTATGACATGCTGAACAGCTGAAAAGTATGTAGCCAATAACGGATCATAAGAGCGTAAGAGAGAAGAGTAAAGGTAAATCCGGTCCCATGAAGGATCCAAGAATTACCAACAATTGCATGCACCATATAAACCAGATGTCGTAAGAGAAAGCCCATCACCCTCAACATGATATATTAGCCTCCTAGACTGGTCTTCCCCTCCTAAAAACATGTGATAACTGTGCATCTGTGGGTCATACCTAATTTTCGTTGACACGTGTATCCAAGAACGCTCATCAGGTTGCCAGAATATAATCTCATCATCAGTATCACTAGTAGCTGAGGCCGAAACAGACTCAAAAGAGGGAGGAACTGGTGCAGCACATACAAAGACAGTCGGAGAACTAACCTTGGAGACCCATTTCATTTCCATCCTAGGGAGGGGGACTCTATCGGCAGGAGGAAGAGGAGCATTCCTAGAACACTTCGCAGCAATATGTCCAAAAGGCTGACAGATTGAGCAAATATCGAGTTTCCAACTGTAGTTAACCTTTATCTCCATCTCGTGACCTTCCATAATTCTAACCTTCAAAATCGACGGTAACAGCTTCAATGGATATTTCTATCAAAGCCCTAGCATAAAGTAAATTCTTATGAGAAACAGTATTTGCATCAAAGCATTTAAAGTCGCCAATAAGGCTTGCAAGCCAGTTCAAACCAATAAGTGGTTGAAGGACAGACGGAATATTAGAGAACGTGGCCCAAATCGAAATCCAGAGAATCTGCTCTCTTGCTCTGTCAATGCCAAAACTCCATGGAGTGACAATAAAAGGTTTCCCTTCAATAATTAGAGGGCTTGTCTCAAGCGCTACAAGGCGGTCATCATTGTTCCAAAATTTAAAGTAGAAAAAGGTATTTATAATTTGGACATGAAGGGTACCTTTCAATTTCCATGATGGCCTACATTGCTCACGAACAACCGAATAAGAAGATGTAGCATCTAGAGAAAATTCGACCAGGTGTTCAGACCAATGGCTCACTACCTCCTGAAGCACTGAAGGAGGAAGCACATTAAACCCATCAATTACTTGAGTGTTAAATTCCTAAGGAGCGAATATACCAGCATTACACGGCAATGATTTAAACAAACAAGCCCAAGCTGGCTTTACAGCATTTTCACGAGAAATAACAGGTTTGTCAATGGAATTAAGGACAGCGGATGGCCGATTTTGAACTATACCAGGAACAATAGGAGAATTAGAGGCAATAACATTCAGCTGCCCAGAAGGCACAGTGCAACATTCCTTTTCATTCAACAAACTGTTCTCCACTAAATTCCCATCACCAAAACACGGAACGACATCATCAATCAAGACAGTTTTAGAATCTCCAGCCAATACAGCATTATGTTCTGACCCTAGGTTATCGGAAATATTCCAACTGCCAACTGAGCGAAACAATTTAGTGATAGGCGAGGTTGGGTTAACTACCGAGATACCTGACAGAGGAACAATGACTGGAGAAGCGCAAGCCAAATCATCTGCCAAATTCAAAAAGGGGGATGTCAAGCTAGAATTTTCCACAGGAGCCGGCAGTGGAGCAGACCGAGGAGAAGTCGACACAAAGTTGGAATCTACGACATGGCTAGAAGGAGCAGCTGTAACAGGAAGCATGTCAAAGGATGAGAACATACGACCATATCTCGTGAGCGATAATGATTGAAAGGATGCGGCAAAATGGGGTTTTTGCTTGCGATTCTTGGCTATAGAAAGAGGGGCGGCGCGATTAGGGTTCGAGAGGTCAAAATCGTCGAGGCAAAAACTGTCGCCATTTTGATTTCATTACTTACTTCTTAAAGGGTTTTGATGATGATGTTTGATATTTTTAAACATTCCTTTTTAAAGATTTCCACATTTTTAAAATATCATTTATAAATACAACAACATTTATTATCTCGAAAGATAATAATCAATTCTTTAATTAATTTTAAACAATGATAGTCATCCTTAAAGATAATTGATATAATTATTTTATAAATTTTAAAACTACATTAATTATCCCAAAAGACGATAAATCAAGTTATAATTTTTTTATACATTTTAAACAACATTAATTATCCCGAAAGATAATAAATCAAATTAATAATCATTTATAAATTTAAAAACAACGTGAATTATCCTGAAAAGTAATTAATCAAATTTATAATCATTTATCAATTTTAAAACAATATTAATTATTCCAGAAGATAATAAATCAAATTTACAATCTTTTATATAAATTTAAAACAACATTAATTATCCCGAAAGATAATAAATCAAATCTATAAATTCTTTTCTAAATTTTAATCAATACTTATTCTTTATTTTCAAAATTCCCAAAATATTTGAAAATATAGTTAATAACTTCCAATGTGCAAAAACGCGACCAAACATTTATTTTGTAAAAATACAAGCACAAGTTCAACACACACAAGGGTTCAAGGAGATGATATTTCGTAAGTGATGGTATAGCGAAAATCGCTATAACTACAATTTACAAAAATCAAACAGTATGTCATAAATATTTCAACCAAACATCAATATAAGTAATAAAAGAATATAAATAAATCAATATTGAAAAGAAACCCTTTAGGGCCTCTCTACAAAAAGTCCCATGTAAATCTCATATATATGCACTTCGAAGTGTCTCGTAGCGACCTTTTTGCTTTGAAAACACTCTGACTTCTTCTTTTTGGCCCCTTCAACAAAATGGTTATCTATGTCATCCGCTATCAAGCAGGATCAAACAATAATATATAATCATATGGGTTCCTTGTAAATCATACAATGTGTCATTCGCTTTCAAAAGCAGTAATCCAACATTTCAAACAACTAAAATAAACCATCATCCAAGCAATTAACAATAATCTATAGTATCACAGTTATCATATAGTTTATTTAAACATGAGTTAACTCACTAAAATTCCAGTCGATGCTTTCGTGTTCTGGTTTGATCTAAAATTGAACGACATTCCTTTTAGATTAAATTCAACTAGCTTCGAATTTGACGAAACCAGTTCCAACACATAGATAATATCGATACGAGTCCAACGCAAAAGACCCCATCCAAATCCCACCTCGTATGTAAGAGTTATTGAAATTATATGATTTGAGATTAATTAAATTAATTTATAAATTAATTAACAATCAATTTATCACCTTCCCTCAAAAATTCTTCTTTCCCAAATTCAAAAATCATGCACTCCTGAAACTGTACATGTCAAACCCCTTGCCAAACCCTTCTCTCCTTTCTTCCTCTCTCTCTCTCCCTAGTCGATGAAACGATGAACTGCCATCTCCGACAAACTCCTCCATGCGAGAGCTCTGCGACCAACGCCACCTTGTTGAACTCAGCCTCCTCTCGCTCCATGCAACCTGGAGCACTCCACGCGCGTACCTTAAGAACAAATTTTGTATCCCATGACCGGACGAGCTCCAACCAACACCAAACTTCCTCTCTTCGAACCAATTTTGCAACAGCGGCTTCCGTTTTCCCTTCCGTGACCTCTAGCGCCACTACAGCATCAACCCTTGCACGAACAAAATAGTCAGTCTCACTAAAACATGACCACACCCTACCATACGAACATAGATTGGTAGATCTCCCAAATACGAGTTTAAAGATCCCTATTTTACATTTTTTCGATGATTATATGAATTGATATTAATTTTTGAATAGGTGGATCAAACTTTCTTTTGGTTTCAGGAAGAATAAAAGAAGAGGGAAAATGCAAAGGGAAAAAAAGAAAGAAGAAAAGTGAATTTTTTTGTTAAGTGTTGAAGTTATTGCTATTATAAATAAAATCCATTTTCTTTACTTCACATTGAAGTAAAACAACATTTGCAAGTAACACTTTATGTCAAAGCAAATTATCATTATGACTAGTTGAATAATTTGAATTTTGATTTGATTTAAAAAGGTTTTGAAAAGACATATACGTGGTACTCAGCTACACAATATCTCATTCACGTACGGACCGAGAATGACAGAAATAAAAATACGATCGTGCACATAAATGCGATACGATTACAAATCAACAATAAAATACACGGATTATTTTATTTTGTGAAATTTCAAAAATACCATCGTTTGCCATAAAATACGTCAATTGAAAATTTAAATATTTTCCAAACTAAAAATAAGTCGTTTTATTTATAACAATTGATTGTCTTGTTATTTATTCGAACCATTTATTATTGTAAATAAATTTACAAAATGAATTCATCATTATTATTTGTTAATTAATAAGAGTTAAAGAAGGCTATTAATTCCATTTAATTAGTATTTTAATTCACAATTAAAATATCTAAATAATCACTATATTTGAATATAAGTTATTAAACTTTTAAAACCAATTATTTAAACATTTAAAATTAGTTAAATATTCAAAATCAAAATGGTAAAATTCCGGGACATTACATTCTCCTATTAAAAGAATTCTATTCTCGAAATTCCCAATGGAAGAAAATGTACCCAAACCCTTAAGGTTTAAAATTATTAATTAAAATGAGTTATTAAACTTTTAATGTCCTTTATGTTATGGAAAATTTCGGCAGCACGTCCTTTGCACGGCTAGATCCGAAAAACAACAACTCGCCACAATTGGTCCAAACCAATCAAAAAATACAAAAGCCAAGTGGCCTCCTATATCTGGAGCATAAATTCATCAATTAGTCAAAATACCAATTTTTAAATCTACTACGTACCTCCTTTTCATTTGATTTTCATTTTTATAAGCAATTTACTATCTCGATGAGAATGCAGGTGCATAAGAAATCAAATAGTAATCTCTTGCATCCCTACATCTATCTTGTACTTACATAGTCCAAAAGAGAATCATGTTGACAAAAGAGTAATACACTAACTATGTCTATCATAAGCAATAGCAACACAAACCATATAACAACCATATGCAATAAAAGTATAGAGAATACTATATAATAAAATATTAAGCGTTCAGCCTTTTCAAAAGACAAATTTAGAACTAAATGCCTGAGTTTTATATGCAAAGTATTTTTTTCAAATTCCTTCAAAAGGAAATATATCAAAACCAAAATCAATTATAACAAGGAGAGGCACCTCTTATCTAAGCGTGGTATAACTCTAGAATCAAAACAACATGGAGCATACAGTGGTATTCTAGTTCCTCCTAAAACAACAACTAGAGTAAACAAATATACTGGCGTGTCATCCAAATCAAAAAACTTCCAATCGCCCAACTTTAGTCATAACAAAATATTAGAAAAAAACACTTCACAGAAATTCCATTCAAATATCCTTAAATAACGATACTTCACCAAAGTTTTCAAAATAATTTTATTATTATTTCTTTCAAAAATTCTTTTGAAATCACTTTTTCAAAAGCACCGGGATTTAAGTCCTAATAAACAACAACTTCATGAACCGTAGTCTATAAAATCACACTATCAATCAAATCAAATTCTATAAGCGAATAAATTAACACTCAACATTACTTAAAATGTTAAATAACTAACAAACATGATTTAGAATTTTGCTTAGGTGTACCACTTGCTTGACCATCCAAGGATATAGATAATTTTCTAAGCATACCATTACGCTCATCAACCTTTGATTATTTCTTAGAAGATTACCTAAGCAACCTTAGAACAAAACTGAAAGTCACTCCCTAAACTTTCCTAAGCCACACAATAAAGGATTCAAATATACTTAAGCCGTATGATGTACGTAAATCTTCCCTACACGATATTCGATCTAACCACTTACTCGGATACATAGAATTTAATTTCGGACTAGTATCGCTCGCTCGACCTCCCTAGTGCGGACTCCGATTAGGTTCATTGATTAGAAACCTCTGTTCTCCTTACATAGCCATATACTATGATAGAAAACCTCAGTATCATATCAAGAATCCGAATCAAGTGTTCGCTGACAAGAATCAAGTGAGAAATCCTTTTTCGGACAGGTGTGAATCACCCCGAAGTTATGTACTCGAATCCTAGATCGAGAATCATGCGCATAAAATGATCTACATATAACTTACGTACATAATCCTATTAGTTTCTTAACCACACCAATTTCTTTTCAAATCATTTTCGTTTTCGTTTCTAGTATTTCATTCAATATTACAATTATTTACGAATTATTTCACAAACTTTCACTTAAGTTTATAAACATTTTATAAAGACGCAACTTTATAGAACATTAAATTAAACACTTACCCCATTTTCATTTACTTGTATAATACTCTTATAAATCCTAGTACATACAAAATGTCAATTTTTTTTCTTCTCAAAATTCAAATGAAGGCCCAAACAAAATATAGGTCTTAAAAACTGAGTCGACTACTTCGACCTCTTTACTTATCTAGTCCGGTAAGTAGCTAAGAAGAATCAGATGCTAGTATCCAATTCAATCTCAGAGTCTACTTTCCTTAGACATCCCTAAGGTGAGATGTTTATTTAGTCTACCCAATAAAATCAAATAGTTTACACAACTTAGATGTTTGAACAAAAATTACATTTTTAATAAAATAATGCTTATTAAAACCTTCCTATCCAATTTAACCAATTTAAGAACTTGACTTAAATTATCTCTTCTATATCCAAGAGTTTAAAATTTCATTTACCAAAACATTCTAATACTTTTTATTTTGAATCAATTTCCTTTAAGGAAACATAAGAACTAAATACCCGGTTTTTATATTTCAAACCCTCTTTACTCAAAAAACATCCTTTATAAATAATATAAATCATTTAATATATACTATATTAGTATAAAATGTACCTTTAAAATCATCTTATATTATAATAGCTTTCCATTATTATAGTAAACTTTTCACAAACATTTATCCTCTAAATGTCTTATCTTTCCATTTAGATTATATCAAACAATTTTATTAATAGTTTTACCTTTAACTCAACATTATTAAAAGATGACTTTTAACTTAACAATTTTTCTAAATGTCTTA
The DNA here is from genome assembly GCA_030737815.1 of Allium fistulosum. Lineage (NCBI taxonomy): Eukaryota > Viridiplantae > Streptophyta > Magnoliopsida > Asparagales > Amaryllidaceae > Allium > Allium fistulosum. Next base: position 979,480,000 of record CM060902.1, read on the forward strand.
TTGTCAAATTGTGAAACCCAATTCACAAGGGGTTCGTTTTAAAGTACTCATAGTTATCAAACCAATAAATGCCCATAAACTAGTCGAGCGTAAATTAACAATCAACAAACAATATTCAATGCTCCTAAACTATCCGAGCATGACAAATCAAACAATAATTATAATAAATAAATGCTATCAATTTCTAACAAATAAACACAACATAAATAACTAGATAATTTTGAAAATTATTCCTTTATATATATATATATATTATATAACCCTAGGTAAAATATTTCATTTACCAAATTTTCAAAAAAAATATCAATACCTAGCCTGTTTGCCTTGTTCAGGTGTTTAAAAATCCCTAGCGATACTGTGACGTCCTACGTCTCGACCAGAATTCATAAATAACTCAATAGACAAATTAACACAATATGTTTTTATAGCAATAACAAATATGCCCTCGTATATATAATACTCTCAACCATTCCAGGGTGTCACTTACCCTATCCCTAATGATTTACCCCACCAAAGCCAAGGTTCTTGCTTAACCTTTAGCTCTGATACCATTCTGTAATGACTTGCCTTTTTGACCATCGAAAGTAAGCACCAAATGCATCCATAGTATTCCACTGTCGAACATCCAATCGCTGGAAAGATAGATTGTTAGGGTAAAATGAAAAGAACAAACAAGGGAAACAAAATCTCATGGTGCAAATGATAATATATAATATAACAAAGATAGTAAAAGTTGTCACTCTAAAATACATGGTATATCAGAGTTAAAAACAAACCTCATCAACTGGACATTTATGATTTACTGACCTTACAATTGCTGATAGGTATACAATAATAATACAATGGAAAATAAAGATACTACGATATCTAGCTCTATACTATGTGCTCCATGTTCCACCAATGACAACCTGGAAATTATACTCGGTCTGACCTGAGCATTATAATAAAATAACAACTGGATCAGTCTAGAAAACAAACGTAAGTAAACTCAAAAATATGGTGAACATATAACAATTCTGTAAGACCATGCTGCTAAATATAGAACAAGTTTTTACCTCACTAGAACAACACCCATACATAAGGGAATGGACGGACAATAGAAATAAATCCAAACATAAAAGATGGACATAAGTAAGGAGAAATCCCATACTTGAAGAATGTACAAAATCCAAACTTAAAGAATAGACAAAAATAATTATACACGGAGAAGAGCACAAGGCACATCTCAATGCAATTAAGAAAGATCAACTCCAAGGTTAAAATTAAAACAAGGAGAATGAGTTTATCCAACATGAGTATGAGGGTGCACCCCTACACCAAAGGTATACCATTAGATAAAATATACTTGAGAGCCCATGCCAAACACGCATCACTCTCAAGAACTTCCAAGCTGGACCACACCTCAAATGAGCATATGAATATTCCACATCACCACATGGATGCAACTAACCAATCTCTAGATTAATGTTAATATACCCTAATAGGTGCGATCCAATTGGCTTGGCTCCCACTCACTATTTGGTCTCAGTTATCCATGGTGTTGGACACCAATGCTCAAACTTTACAACAAGTCATCTTAGATTGATAAAGCATGTAACGATTTGCCTTTCTTACACCTAAAGACGACATTTAATACACCCTCAGTATTCGTGTTCTGATCATTTAAGTGTTCGAAAGACAGGTCATTTGGGATTAAAGAAAGAAAAGATAGAATAGAATCTCACATCGTGACAAGAAATATATACACACAAGATCTTTACAAAAAGATATCTTTTTTATTTTACACAATATCAGAGTAAACAAACCTATATCAGCCTAGACAATTATAACAGTCTGTCCTTACAAACGATGATAAATACAAACACTAAATACAGGATAAAACAGTGGAAGAATATAATATATGTGAATGAGTCTTGGAGAATCTAGTTCGTCTCTTGAAAGCTCTAAAGCATCCAACTATCTGGAAAATCTGCTCTGGTTGATCCAAACATTGTAAGAAAATAACGCGTGGGTCATTTCGGTAAATCAGCGTGCGAAAGCTCAATCAAATCATAGCGATCTCTACATTTGAAAACCTTTTTAAAAATAAAAGGTATCTCATAAACCATGTCGTACATAAACATGGACGGATTTTAATCTTACGATAACCAAACCATTTTTATTATAAAATCCAGTGATATTATAATAATGTCTATGGGTTTAATATATATATATATATCAAGTAGCTATGACGTGTGTACATGCCAACAATTATAGGTATAAAATAAAAAACCGAAGGCACGTATTGGAGAAAGGATTTCTAATAATGGCAAGGTAAGGACCATCTTCCGAATTATGTACACCTCTAGACAAATATACAATGAGGTTGAAAACCTTTCAACCTTAGCATGACAAGACCGGCCCACCCTATGACGACCCACATTTCAGAAGGTTTAAATCGACAATAATCTACATATGTTCAACTTAAACAATCTAAAACACAGATAGTCAATGGGGTTAATTAAGAAAAATAAGAAAAGAAGAAGAAAAAACATAGAATCTCGCAGCGGAATGACAAAATACAATAATCAAATAAACAGTCCATGAATCTGTTTATACTATACATTTGATTATAATTTATATAACATTTATCAGAGTTATATATACAACAGAACACAATGTGATGAAATAATACTAATGATAATAATATACCAAATCTTCGTCTTCGTCCTCCAGAAAAATGATCTTCAATACGTTGAAAACTCTGAGCTGACTCGAGCGTAATGAAAAGACAAAACACTAAAGTCAGGACTAAAATATCTTTATATGAGTCAAATCAATATAACATATAACAGGAGTGTAATAGCGTCAGAGATGTTTATAGAATTTCACATCTCCTATCCAGTGTATAACATGCATGCAATAACTCAATAGATGTTATGGGATTTTCCTTCTCTTAAGGATCCGTTAATATATATATATATATATAGAGTAGAATACGCTATATATAATTTCTAATTAGTAAAATAAAAAATTTCCTTAGCATTAAGGCTTTACATTAACCCCCCTTAACGTGTTTTTAAGCATTGTCGAACAGTTTGCATATAACGCCCTAGTAGCATGTCGGGGGATAGGGATGCGCCGTGATACGACAACACTAAACCAAAATCGTAGTGGTCTCGTATAGGGATAAAAGTATGACAAGGCACATGAGGCAATGCACAAGGTAGGATACTCCCAGTTCGGGTTGCAGGGCCGGTGGTAATGCATCGTAGCCACGATTACCCACCGCATCCATCCATCCCATATCGAGTCAAAGGGAGGTTATCCCAAAATCATGATGCACCAATCAAAACCAACATCAAAAGTAACAGTATGGACCAAGTCTAAGAAGAAAATCGAAGAACATACGTACGCTAGGGGTAGCTAGCCCGCTTGGCCCTATCAAGCCATCCTGTTTTAGTCATTTTAAATTGGCACAAGTGCTGGGGTCTATCCATCATCGTTCTCTTTCTTCAAACCCAGCAAACATTGCCAAATCCAACCACTTCGTTCTGGAGTCTCCTCCGCGTACACAGTTGTTAAAGTGGTTCCAATATTGACAGAGAGTATGACGATGAGAGACCCCGGTCTCTTTAATAACCAAACGTTGTTTTACACATCGGTTGGTAATTTTACATTTCGAAAACGATTCATACTTGATATCTAAATATCATATTCGCTTCAAAAATCTTTTTCACTTTAAAATATCATATTTACTTAAATATGTCAATTTCACTTGAAAATCATTTTCACTTCAATATCTCATTTTCACTTCCGAAATCGTTTCGAATTTCAACTTAAGTTATGACTTCATTTTAACCCAATTCACATTTAAATCAACGATTTAAATATAAACAGTTCCCACTCTTATCAGTTTGAATTTTTGAAAATAGTTTGAATAGTTTTAAACAGTTAAAATAGTTTAATAAAATGGTTTATAATTAAAAATGGCTTATAAAGGAAATAGTTTGGAAAATCAAAATAATTTGAATATTTAAAAAGATAGGTACATGCCAAACTTTTCAAATTTAATTTTTGTGCAATCTCAACCTTTGTTTTCTAAATCCAACGACTCGCAGCGGCCCTGTGACGTAGTGGCTGCAGGTTCAATCCAAAAATCTAACGGTCTGAGATCCCAAAACTCCATAATAAATAGGACCCTAGGCCTAGCTATTTTCTCACAATCGGATTTTTTCCCAATTGGGTTCATTGCCTGAGGCTGGAACCTAAATATAAAATATTTCTAGGTAAAGATCTTCTTAATAAATATATTTGACGCTTTAGAAGGGGATCCAAGAAGGCCATGGAGCAAAGCTAAGGACGACAGGTGAGTGGATTTAAATTATATATCTTTTACGCTTATGATATATTATCGTTAGATTCCCGTTAAATATTTAATTCATCATTTATTTTCAGTAATTAGTTCTATTAATTAGTTATGTTGAAAATTGTAAATTTTATAAGAGAGCTTATATTTAATTATTATTTATATGGAAAAGAAAGATAGAAGTCCACTTAAATATGAATAAAATTAGGCTTAACAGTTATTGAGAAAGGTATAAGCCAAAAATTAAGAAATTTACAGTAAATTATGCTAAGACGGGAAAAATAAATTAAAAAGGGGGAAATTTAATAACTTGATTTGGAAGTTAGTGATAGATTAGTTGGTTGGTTTAGAAAAGAGAATACATTTCCATAGTTTAATATTGTATGAATAACGATAAACGTAATTGCAAGAATAAAAGAAAGACAAAAGGGAATTAGTGTAAAATAGAGACATTTCTGTATTTGCATTATCCAATAATTAAAGAGACAATAAAAGAAATATCTTGCAATTATGAGTTATTGTTTATAGCATTATTTAGTATTAAAATATGGAAATGGATTTTTAGCACAGTTTTTGTAACCAACCAAATAGAATAGAACTACTTCCTCGAATAAAAGAAAATAAAGTGAAGAGTTAAAGAAATTATAGAAGAAATCAAGTTAATTATTTGGCAAGACTAGAAATAATAAGCAAAAATGTGCTTAGATCTGCATTTACTGCGCAGATAGTAGAATGAAAGCAAAGCAGTTATTATGATAAGTAAATTTGTGATAGTCGGATGTAGTCCCAAGCCAAGATTGTCATATAATATAAGAGAACTAAAGAGAAATCAATATCATAATAAAAGAAGACAGACTAGAATAGAAAAGAGACACTTGCAATTATATTTATAACATGTAGATTATAAAAGAATATCGAAGTAACAATTGCAAGTATAATTATAACATAGGTTATAATTAGAGATAACAGAAAAGGCTTATTTTAAGACTTACACTAAGTTAATAAGCAAACATAGAAGAGGGGCCCATACTAACAGCATTCCCTTTCAGTCAGGAACTGATGGTCTCACAATAGTTAGGTGAGCCTGGGACACGCTTATGCTAATTAGGGTAAATAAGTAGCCAACAGAGTTAGAAAAGTAAACTAAACGGATAATAAAAGATTAGACGTAGGGCCTAATAAAATGGTAGTAGCCCAAAGGATGAAGAGCCTACGAAGCAGTTCATCACAGATTTTTAGCACAGAAATAGCACATCCAACTTAGTTAATTTGGGCTAGAAGGAAGTACGAGACTTCAACGGGACGTGAGGGTACCCTAGGATGACACTTTGGGTAGGCCTAATGAAGCTGCACCCCGGGAGGCAGGTCTATAGGTGTTCCATCAAGAGAGTATGCCTTGACTGCTTTTGCATTGCAGGCCCAACGAAGCAGAACTTTGTAGGCAGTCAAAAGGTTGATGAATGTAATAGGATATTCGTATGACACCATGCTCTGACTTGTGAGTAGGTTTTAGTGGGCAAGACCCAAAAGGATAGTCGCATGCGGAGATCAAGCCATCATCAATCAAAAACGAGTTCGGGAAAGACTAGAGTTAAACCAAAAGGCCAATGATTCTTTCACTATCGAGACATTGGATGAGGGGCGCAGCCAATTGGATATTTAGATTGTTTGCAGTATGGCACAGCCACTTATCTCTTTAAAGGTCTTTCGATTAGTTAAGGAGTGGCTGCGTGGGGCCATAGCCACGATGAGAAAAGAGACAGACCAAGTAGAATATCTGTATTGTAGGCCTAACGAAGTTGTCCTTTACAGATATAGAAAATCCCCAATTGAGTTCCATTCATGGTAGACCTTGTTGGCGGGATTCAGAAAGTAGCAGAACAATTACGTATAGTCCTCAAGGTACGCACTGGGTGGTACATTGTGGATGTCCAAGCACTAGTATAGGCTAGTGTGGATGCAGTTTTACGTTTTCATAGTAGACGACGGAACATCTATATTGTAGGCCTCACGAAGCTGTCCTTTACAAATGTACTTACAGAACACTCTAGGAGCAAGATGATGGAGTCCTTTTCGAGGAGGATACAGAAGATACTATAGGTAGTACCTAGGACTGATGCGGTCATTGGGCATGTAGCTACATATATATTTGTTATTAGGTTTTAATCTACTTGGGAGTAGATGGGTACGATTCGCGCACAAAGGCGAGAGTATTATAAACCCAATAAACCTAACATAATAGAAAATGGAAATAAAAGGTATATGTAGAATAAGCTTAGAAGTGTATAATTTGTCCATTCACCAGAACTTTAGTTCTGACCCCCTCCTCATAACATCCTACAGGTTAGATAGATGGCAGAGACTTTCCAGCTTCGAGACACTTGTTTAGAAAGTGTTATTATCTTGATGAGTATTTACTTACTATTATATTTTAGTCAGTTCCGCTGTGTACTTGAGCTCTGGTATATTTGTCTTTGCCTATTTGCAGGATACCAGATACCCAACTTGGGCTTCAGTGGGCTTGGGTTTTATCATTTTTGTGAAAAATCCAGACCCACTAGAATTCGGGTTGTTACATATGTTATCAGAGCCTAGGTTTAGGGTTCCTAGGTAGAGAGTGAACGTATTTGTATTTTTTAAAAAAATATAAAAAATATATTATGTACTAAAATCCAAATAGTCTCCAATTATATATTTTAACATATAAAAAGTTTTTAGAAGTACAATTGTGCACAGTTTGCTAGTTGGGTTTGGGATGACCCAAGGGTGTTGAGCCCTAAGTTATTACCGATTTATAGTGTACAATAAGCTATGTATTGAGAGAAGATGAGTATCCATACGTCATAGGAAGTGGGAAAGTTCCCTAGGGATAATAGGGAGAGCATTTTTATTTTTGAAGGAATAAGAGATTTTAGTAAGGAAATGAGATTTCCAAGGCTTAGGAAGAGTATTCCTAGGGTAGTAAGAAGAAAATCCACTTTATGTCTAGCCCAATAAAATGAAACTTTTGGAATATAAAAGTTGAAAAAAATGTAATTGTTAATATGTTTAAGGAAGTAAACATTGGGTTTTTGAAAAAAAGTGGTATGAAGTTTAACTTGGTTTGTATATGATGTAAATTTTGTTAAAAGTGAAATTCTTTTTGAAGAATTATAAAGCATGTATAGCTCGCTAGTTTCCTTGTAGGTAAACAAAGATTTTAAAATATAAAAACCTAGAGTGTGTTAAGTGTCGAAAATGTAGGTTACAACATTTATTGTCGTAATAGATGTTTTTGTGAAAAATAAAGGAAACATAGACCATGACACTATTGTTATAGTAGGTGACTCCTAAAGGAAATATTTTACATATCATATGGGATTTATTAATATTTATTTTAACTGAATCCATATACTAGTATTTTTGGATTGTAGTGATGGTGTTTTACGCAACATTTGTTTTAACCCAAATAAAAATGTGTTTTGAAGATAATTTCTAGGTATAGAAATAAAGTGGTTTGTAAGTACACTTATTATTTAAATAAGTATATGAAAATGTTTTCTAGTTAAGAAAATATTAAAAACGGTTTTGAAAATGAGTTCTTTTGAAAAAAAATGTAAGTTAAATATTAGGAAATTAATAAATTTCCTAGGAAATGTCTAGTATAAGTGAATATAGATTAAACAAACTTTGATCTATTGGAATGAAATGAATAATGATATAATTTTCTATGAAACCAAAACACAATAAAAAAAATTTGTGCAAGTTATAAGGAATACGTGAAAGAGATGTACTAGGTATGGAAAGCACCATATTTTGTATAGCCTATTTCGATAAAATATGAAATAAGTTCCTTGTAATTTCACATAAACATTAAATCCTCTTTTAAAGGATTCATATAAGGTTTTAGCGTTAATGGTTTCTCATAATTCCAATACATTAAGGTATAAAGCCATTAGGTATAATAAGAAGTGTAATAATTAGAGACAGTGTTAGTTAGAAGGGATATTATAGAGAGCCTTAGTAGGAAAGCTAAGCAATGGAAATTTCATATTTTTCCATTGATTATGCACATTGGTTGTTTGCCTTTATAGAAAGTACCCATTTGTAGTAAGTTAGAAACTCCTCCAAGGTTAGTTAATTGGAAGAGTAGGAAAGTTAAGCGATTTTTGATAAAATAATCGTTCTTATCTACTCCAATTTTAGTAAATTTGAAAATCTATGAAAAGAAGATGTTTTGAAAACATGTGAGGACATTTTTGGAAGTCAAGAAAAAATAAAAATGTTTTAAGAACAAGCAAGGAATGTTTTAAATAAAAATGGTTTGGTGAAAAAGTAAATAAGTTTTTGGAAGAGAAAAACTTAGTAAACAGTTAAATTTAAAAAGTCCAAAATATTTTTATGGAAAGCTGTAAAGTTCTTTAAAAGAAAAGGAGGAATAAGTTTTGAACTTAGAATTTTTAAGTTTTCACCTCTAGGTTTGGGGAATTATTTAAATTCAAAAGGCTGTAAAGATGCAAGTCTAGAAAGAGAATATGTTAAGTAATCAAGTAACTTTGAATTTAATAGAAACTTCAAAGTAACACATTTAAAGGCAATAATTTTGGGATTTTATGTTTCAAAAATTTAGAAGCTTTAATTTTTAAAATGAAATGATAAATACCAAACCAAACTTTTAAATATGGAGTAGATAGGAATCATTTCCTAGGTATGACGGGAAAAAGGGTAAGGCTATGTAGGAGATATCAGTGATTACTTTTAGTAGTAATAATAAAAGTTCCCGTAAAGTATATAGGACATTGGTGAGAACCTAGGAATGTTGCTTCATGTGTGTAGACTATAGGAGAATAGTAAAGTGATATTAGTAAGATAGTAAGACACACGTGATTGGGATAGATAGACTTTAGTTGGGGAAAAATGAAAAGTAAAGGCAAAGAGAAAATTTCCCCAAGCTTAGTTGCCTTTTTAGATAGAGACTGCATAGACTAATATCTTTATTCATTGTAGTAAATGAGACTTGGTTATTCCATTTTGAGTATGGAAAGGAAGAGATGAATAGATCTTATTCATCGTGAGTAATACATCATAAGTTAGTAAAAAGTAATAGGTGGTAGAAGGAGCATATGAGTTACTTGGATTCCTAGAGTAGGACCTTTCTATGTTAGAGTGGACATGGTCCTAGGCCTTCTAGCCCTAGAAGATAGCTGTGTTTAGCTGCTATATTAAAGAAAAGTAAAAGCAGATAAAAGTAATTAAAAGGAAAACAACAAACTTAAAGAAAGTAACAGAAACTTCAATAGAAATAAATGAGAATTGCAAAAGGAAAATACATTTTTCCCATAAATTAAGCTTGGGAACAGTTTGAAAAGAAATTTTTTCTTATGTGAACTATGCTTGGGATGGTAAAATAAAGATTTTTATAGAATGGTAGCATAAGTTCCAAGTACGGAGAAAGAGGTGCGCAAAAGTAAAATGGTAAATGTGAAGTTTTTCGTTTTCCACCTTCTTTCTGACAAAATCATGTTCAGAAAAATTAAATTTTTCCAAAATTCAAATATTAAAAGTTGTGTGGTAGGATTTGGATTAAAAAAATTCATTGAACTACGCCCCTATTCAGTAGGAGTGTGGGAAAAATTAGATGAAAAACTTTTTTGAGTTTTCAAAGGATTGCATTTATATAGAAATTGCAAGTATATTTAGGATGTGTGCATCATGTTTTAAAACAAATTTTTAAAGATGAAAAGCATTCATATAGGAGGTACCGCTTAGAAATTCAAGTACATCCATATATTTCATGTTGAATGAAACTTTGCATAAGGACACGGATGGTCGCAAAATTGGATGTACACAAAATGGATGTGATTGATGCGAGGAATTACATAATTTTACCCTTGTCGAATTTCGGGGATGAAATTTCCTAAAGGGTGGGAGAATGTAACACCTCGCATTTTTAGATAATTAAATAACCAAATAATAATGAACGGTGAAAATAAACATTTTTGGAATTGTCAGAATATGGTCTCGAAACTTATACCATTGTGTTCGTGGCGATTTTCTGATCCATTTCCATATATAACTTGTCGAAATCCGAGTAAATACGGAGAAGTTACGGGAGAAACAAAAATCAGAATAAATCGAAAACACTCAGGTCGACCCTAGGGTCGACCCTTGAATGCACAGGTCGACCTATAGGTCAACCCGCGTTAAGTCCTGGACGACAATTCATCTAGGTACGTGCCAAACTCTTCAAATTTGATTATTCTGCAATCTCAACCTTTTTTTTCTAAATCCAACGACTCGCAGCGGCCCTGTGACGTAGTGGCTGCAGGTTCAATCAAAAAATCCGACGGTCTGAGATCCATAAACTCCACTATAAATAGGACCCTAGGCCTCGCTATTTTCACACAATCGGATTTTCTCCCAATTGGGTTCATTGCCTGAGGCTGGACCCTAAATAGAAAATATTTCTAGGGAGAAGATCTTCTTAATAAAAATATTTGACGCCTTAAAAGGGGATCCAGGAAGGCCATGGAGCAAAGCTAAGGATGACAAGTGAGTGGATTTAAATTATATATCTTTTACGTTTATGATATATTATCGTTAGATTCCTGTTAAATATTTAATTCAGCATTTATTTTCAGTAATTGGTTCTGTTAATTAGTTATGTTGAAAACTGTAAATTTTATAAGAGAGCTTATATTTAATTATTATCTATATGGAAAAGAAAGATAGAAGTCCACTTAAATATGAATAAAATTAGGCTTAACAGTTATTGAGAAATGTATAAGCCTAAAAGTATGAAATTTACAGTAAATTATACTAAGACGGCAAAAATAAATTAAAAAGGGGAAAATTTAATAACTTGATTTGGAAGTTAGTGATAGATTTGTTGGTTGGTTTAGAAAAGAGAATACATTTCCATAGTTTAATATTGTAAGAATAACGATAAACGTTATTTCAAGAATAAAAGAAAGAAAAAGGGAATTAGTGTAAAATAGAGACATTTCTGTATTTTGCATTATCCAATAATTAAAGAGACAATAAAAGAAATATCTTACAATTTTGAGTTATTGTTTATAACATTATTTAGTATTACAATATGGAAATGGATTTTTAGCACAGTTTTTGTAACCAACCAAATAGAATAGAACTAATTCCTAGAATAAAAGAAAATAAAGTGAAGAGTTAAAGAAATTATAGAAGAAATCAAGTTAATTATTTGACAAGACTAGAAACAATAAACATAAATGTGCCTAGATATGCATTTACTACGCAGATAGTAGAATGAAAGCAAAGCAGTTATTATGATAAGTAAATTTGTGATAGTCGAACGTTGTCCCAAGCCAAGATTGTCATATAATATAAGAGAACTAAAAAGAATTCAATATCATAATAAAAGAAGACAGACTAGAATAGAAAAGAGACATTTGCAATTATATTTATAACATGTAGATTATAAAAGAATATAGAAGTAACAATTGCAAGTATAATTATAACAAAGGTTATAATTAGAGATAACAGAAAAAGCTTATTTTAAAACTTACACTAAATTAATAAGCAAACATAGAAGAAGAGCCCGTACCAACAACATTCCTTTTCAGTCAGGAACTGATGGTCTCACAATAGTTAGGTGAGGCTGGGACACGCTTATGCTGATTAGGGTAAATAAGTAGCCAACAAAATTAGAAAAGTAAACTAAACGCATAATAAAGGATTAGACGTAGGGTCTAATAAAATGGTAAGATGCGTTTGGAGCAGCCTAAAGGATGAAGAGCCTAATGAAGCAGTTCATCACAGATTTTTTAGCACAGAAATAGCACGTCCAATTTAGTTAATTTGTGCTAGAAGGAAGTACGAGACTTCAACGGGACATGAGGCTACTCTAGGATGGCCCTCTAGGGTAGGCCTAACAAAGCTGCACCCCCGAAGGCAGGTCTGTAGGTGTTCTGAAACACCCCACACCCCTTAGTATACTAAAAAAGGGCATACTAAAAGATATGGTGCGTTGTAGGTATAGCTAAAGCATTTCAGAGACTAAGATTCACAAGACAAATAAATAATAACAGCGGAAACATTTAAAATTAAACTTCATTACTTCATAAAATAAGTCATTAAAACATAATTTGTCCTAAAAACCAAATACACATGCCTCGTGAAAAACACCATCTCAGTCACATCATCAGAGTACATAAACAATAAAAAATCATCCCTCTCATAAAGTATCAGTACATTAAAAAGGAAAATGAAAGAAAACTTAAAAGAAGAAGAATACATGAAGAATGAGAGAGTTCTGCAAATGCATCTCCAAGAAATCCGAGTCTACTGTCCTTACCTCTACTGGCCTATGTTGGGAAGGAGAAATAGAGGAGTGGGTCAGACTACAAGTCTGGTGAGTGAAAGTAACTACTAGTATTTTTAAGCAAGATAAAGATAATAGACTTAGCAACAGTTCTAGTATAAAAGGAAATAAAGGAAAGATAAAACTGGGATAAATTACTATTTATCTGTTTGCTTTGATTGTGATTGTTTGCACTTGTCTTAGATTGTTGTGATTAGGCTGAACCCTAATCCTATTTTAATTAGGCTGAATCCTAATTCTACCCATTTATCAGCCTTCTATCTCTGTTGTGCCACTATGAGCTGATCCAATCCTATTGGTCCCAAAGCAAAAGACACATGTTTAGCGCTTGAAATGCAATAGCGAATTATTTACCCCAATCGATGTCGCACGCTCGGTCACCGCCGGTACACACTAACTATCACTCACTATTTTGACCTCTTATTTACCCCCAATCAGCATAAGCGTGCCCAGCCTCACCTAATCTATTGTGAGACCATCAGTCCTAGTCTGAAAGCGTCCTGCCCAGCCTCACTTAAGTGTTATGAGACCATCAGTCCTAGTCTTAAAGGGAATGCTGTCGGTACTGGTCCTAACAAATAAATTCTAGTTGCGCCCCTTGCACAAATCCCCAGATTTGAGCTTCTATCTATTGGCCACTTATTTACCCTAGTTAGCATAAGCATGTCCCAGCCTCACCTAACTATTGTGAGACCATCGGTCCTAGTCTGAAAGGGTCCTACCCAGCCTCACCTAACTATTGTGAGACCATCATTCCTAGTCTAAAAGGGAATGCTGTTGGTACGGGCCCTATTTCTATCTTTTGCCTATTAACTTAGTGTAAGTCTTACAATAAGCCTCTTCTGTTATTTCTGCTATATTTTCTTATTCACTTAATCTATGTCTTAAGATAAGCCTTTTCTGCTATCTCTTCCATCTTCTCTTTTTAGTTATAACCACTAGTTATAAACATGCTTGCAAATATCTCAAATTTGTCTATTTCAGTCTATCTTCTTTTTATTACAGTTCTTCTTATTTTACATCTAATTTCTGTAAATTTAGTGTTTTCTATTTTAATCTATATTCGCGAATTCTTCTCTTTTTAATATTTTATTCGTGTAAAAAGGAATAAAAAGAAACTAACATTACAGGCTAAATTCTAACATAAAACATGTAACGACCCTTATTTTTACGAATCGAAACATCGTAAAACTGTTGTCGTTAGGTCGTAATGTTGTTAAGTCGTCTAGGGTTTAAGTCGTTCGAAGCTTAAGTCGAGTCGAAATTAGATCGTGAGCGACTTAAGAGAATTGACCGACTTAAGAAGGATAGGCGACCTAAGGAAGTTGAGGTTGGCGACCTAAGGATTAAGATAGGTCGTATGCTAGATAAGTCGTATGTTGAGGCTTAGGTCGTAGACGACTTAAGGAAATAGGCGACTCATAGAAACTGGCGACCTAAGGAGTTTGGGATAGGTCGTATAGAAGATAGGTCGAGTACTGGCTTAGGTCGTGAGGTAGGTTAGGTCGGTTGGAACGACCTATAGGATGTTAGCGACCTAAGGGTTAGTATCCTACAGTAGTTAGCGACCTAGTGGTTAGCGTAGTTGGGTCGTAGACGACCTAAGAGTTAGGTCGTGAGTTCTGTGTTGAGTTAGGTCGTAGGCGACCTAAGATAGTTAAGTCGCGCGCTTGTGTTAGGTCGCGTGCGCATGTTAAGTCGTAGGTCGGCGAGGCTTAAGTCGCAACCCTGTTAAGTCGCGTGGGTTTTAGGTCGGCTACTCTGTTAGGTCGGAGACCCTGTTAGGTCGCGCATATAAGTTAAGTCGTGGGTTACGCGTGTGTTAGGTCGGGGATAGTTAGGTCGGCAACAACTTAAGGGGGCGGACGAGTTAAGGTGAAATCAGCCTATAAATAGGAGGGTTTTTCTCACTTTTTGGGATCCGGATTTCGAAGCGACGAAGTGCTGCCATTTTGAGAGCTCGACTTCTACACTTCTTCACTTCTTTTCTCCACTCTAATCTAGTGATTCCATCCATCCAAGTTGAGGATCAAATTGAAGATCGAAGAGCTTAGATTGAAGATCTACATTCTTCGAAGAGAGATTTCAACGTTTGAAGCGGATTCGTGATAGATCAAGTTAGATCCTTCGCTGTCCAGATCTGAAGTGTGTTGCTTTTGGGTTGTTTAGGTGATTTGGTGAGTGGTGATTATCTCTCACACGGATCCAAAGGAGTATATCGGATCGTTGGCTTGATTTTGGTGTTAAATTAGTGATTTCCATGCATTCTTGTAAACCTAAGTATAGATCCATATAGATCCATTGTTCATGATGATTTGACATCCATTTTACTAAGTGTTAACCTATGCAAGTTCATTCATCAAGATTATAGAGATATTTCTCATGTTTTCATGCTTGTTAGACTTTTGACTCTTTAATTACGAAATTGCCATTATTGTTATAATTGCCCATTTAGCTCATATTTGAACGCTTGTTTACTTGGATTAATGTTTGAATTGATTGATTTCTATGAATTAGATGATTGATGATTTGATTTAGACAAGTTGGTCGAAGATGATTCAAAAGCTAAGGGAAAGGCTCTTGAATTGGAAAAGCTGCTCGTGGCATATGTAGCGGATGATGAAGCTCATATGGATAGATTTGATGAGGATGTTGAGATGAAGCTTTCCTATGATGATGATGAGGAGAAGCATGATATGAGATAGTCTTGGTCTAATCCAGACGGGATCATTCCAAGCAGATTGATAACTCGGTGAAATGTTCGAGTTTGAGGATAATGGTTTGCTCGAGAGGCGCTTGAGCTAGTATGGAAATAGTCGTCGAGGAGGATGACTAGAAGACTGAGATCTTATCGTTGTTGAAGGTTCTAGCATGCTCAAAGCAAGAGTATGTTGGGCAGATTCGATAGTCCCTGAAGGCTAATGATTGATAGTCAAGTACTCTGGGCAGATTCGATAGTCCTAGGCACGGGTCACGATGACGTGCAGAGCTATGTCTAGAACCGGGGTTTCCATTAGCCCTTGACGGACGGCTGAAAGAATGTGCCGGTCATTCAATTAACGATGATATCGAAGCAATTATCACTCGAGTCAAGGGCGATGCTGCTCGTGGCATATGTAGCGGATGATGAAGCTCATATGGATAGATTTGATGAGGATGTTGAGATGAAGCTTTGCTATGATGATGATTAGGCAAAGCATGATATGAGATAGTCTTGGTCTAATCCAGACGAGATCATTCCAAGCAGATTGATAACTCGGTGAAATGTTCGAGTTTGAGGATAATGGTTTGCTCGAGAGGCGCTTGAGCTAGTATGGAAATAGTCGTCGAGGAGGATGACTAGAAGGCTGAGATCTTATCATTTTTGAAGGTTCTAGCATGCTCAAAGCAAGAGTACGTTGGGCAGATTCGATAGTCCCCGAAGGCTAATGATTGATAGTCAAGTACTCTGGGCAGATTCGATAGTCCTAGGCATGGGTCACGATGACGTGCAGAGCTATGTCTAGAACCGGGGTTTCCATTAGCCCTTGACGGACGGCTGAAAGAATGTGCCGGTCATTCAATTAACGATGATATCGAAGCAATGATAACAGTGATAGCCAGAGTCATGGATGTTTGGTTGTATCGTCATTCGGTCTCAAGAGCGGCATTTTCTGGGTGCTTATCTGATCTTGGTTTAGGCCTTGGGGGTTTGTACTTGGAAAGCATCGCCCTTGACTCGAGTGATAATTGCTTTACTTTAAATTGTATGCTTTGTTATGTTTGCTTCTGCTTAGTGTGTGTGTCTAGGGGCTATCACTGTAGAAAGAGGTGGAGTGGGAGGATTGTATTCCTATTCCTTTTCCTTTATGCTCTCTTGGTATGTTGTTAGTTAATTTACTGCTCACTAAGACTGTTGTCTGACTCAAGGCTTTATGTTTAACTCTTATTGCCTTGGGCTGTTCGTCCATTTTGGGACGGGCAGACTAGGTAGCAAGTGACAGGTGTTGTTCTTGCTTTCCACGATGTTGATGTCGAAGACGAGATGGGGGCTTGCATATTATCTTCTTACTATATGTACTGGATGTTCCGCTGCTTTGTGTAATTCTCTGAGTGATATGTAGTGAGGCTTGATGTATTGACTATTCAGATGTTTGTATGCAACTATTATGAAGTTTTATATGATGACATTCTATTATGTAAAGCTTCACTATATATATTCTATTGTATTTTGTCCACGCGCTGTGAGTAATACGATAGATTCTGCTGTTTTAATTTACCCTGACAATCGTCCATGGTCGCCTGGCACACTTTACAACGCACTTTCTCTAGGTTCAGTGCAGGGGTCATGGGCGGTCGTCACATTTGGTATCGGAGCTTTGGTTAATCGATTTTACCCAACGCTCGCTGACGTAACTACGTATGAGAGACGTAATTGTATTTTGATGGATGATTTCTATATATAATATAGTAGCTTAGTAGAGTTTGAGTCCTTTATGCAGTTGTTTCTCTAGGTGTGCTAATCATTCCTTTTTATAGATATTAAGGATGAGTCGAAGAGGGAGAACAGCTGCTAGGGAAGGCCGTGCTACTGAGGGGGCTGCTGATTATGCTACTATGTTCGAAGCTATGATGACTTCGATCATGAGAAGGATGCCAGCTCCGGGGCCATCGGTCGATGTTGGAGTTCAAGTTCAAACTCCAAAACCGGTGGATTTTGCTAAGTTGTGTAAGGACTATACTGCTCTTGGAGGGAAGGTTTTCTTGGGGACAGAATCAACCATTGAAGTCCAGAGGTGGATAGATGCTTGTAGAAGGATCTTTGGTGACTTGGGAATTGAGGATGCAACTAAGAGGAAGTTAGCATCGAGGCAGCTTCAAGGAAGAGCTTCTGATTGGTGGAACTCTATCACTATTGATACTCTGGAGGAAGAGATCACTTGGGAGCAATTCCAAGTCAGATTTGAAGCTAAGTTCATTTCTATAGCTCAGAAGTCTGTTTTGTTCAAGAAGTTTGTGGAGCTCAAGCAAGGTGGAAGACCAGTTCTTGAGTATGTCTCTGAGTTCGAAGCTTTGTCCAAGTATGCCCGGTCGTATATTGAATCTGCATACCAGAAGAATGAGAAGTTTGTGACAGGCTTGGACAGTTATCTTGGGAAACAGTTGGTAAATCATCTAGACGATCCATTTGAGAAGCTTGTGGAGAAAGCTCTCAGGCATAAGAATCTGTTTCCTAAGGATGGATCTGTTGTTGCTGTGACCAGGGAAGAGTCTAAACCACAGCAGGGTGGAAACAAGAAGAGGAAGCAGCAACAGCAGAAGGGTAAGGATGGCCAGAAGAAGCCGAAGAGCGAAGTGACCTGCTATAATTGTCAGCAGAAGGGCCATTTCTCTAGGGATTGTAAGAATCAGAAGGTACCGATGAAGTGTCACAACTGTGACAAGCCGGGGCATATCAGGAAGAATTGTCCGGAACCAAGGAAAGACAAGCAGATTGTGCAATCTTATGCTTTGGGAGCTGTTCCATCGTCTTCGAAAGCTCCTACCGCTGAAGAGAAGGGAAAGAGTGTAGTGGTTCAAGGTACTCTCTCCATATGTGGTGTTCCAACTAGAGTGTTATTTGATACTAGGGTGTCGCATTCTTTTTTTTGTAATGAACTTGTGGGCCGGTTAGGTTTAGAACCGGATATTGTTGATAGGCCATTGGTTGTGACTAATCCAGTTGGGGGTTCGTCTTGTTTGTGTATGTTATGTCGTGGTCTGATTGTATCGAGTCATGATTGCTCTTTTGTTTGTGATTGCTTTGTTCTGAACTTTGCGGGGTTCGGAATTATTTTGGGTATGGACTGGCTTAGGAAGTATGCAGCAAAGGTTGATTGTGAAAGGTTGGAGGTGACAGTCGAGAATGTGGAGGGGCGAAAGATTGTGATACGATGTAAGCATGAAGAAGGCGTCTTCATGAGCTTCATGTATTCGCTGGTTGTTCCACGGGGTGGACTGTCATCTGTGCCAATCGCTAATGGATTTGAGGATGTCTTTGACGAGGTTAAAGGGTTACCGCCGCATAGAGAGATCGAGTTTCGTATAGATCTAGTTGAAGGAGCCAGACCTGTTGTGATGCCTCTTAGGCGGATGGCGCCTAGGGAACAGCAGGAGTTGAGGGTGCAGGTTGATGATCTTTTGCTGAAAGGATTCATTCGGCGTAGTGTGTCCGAATGGGGTGCACCAGTTGTGTTTACAACCAAGGCAGATGGGTCATTGAGATTGTGTGTGGATTATCGTGAGCTGAATAAGGTGACTAAGAAGAACAAGTATCCGTTGCCGAGAATAGATGACTTGTTTGACCAGCTTCACGAAGCTAAGGTGTTTTCTCAGATGGATTTGGCAACGGGATTTCACCAGTTGAGAGTGGCTAAGGATAGTGTGCCGAAGACTGCTTTTAGGACACAATCCGGTTTCTTTGAGTGGCTGGTAATGCCGTTTGGATTGACTAATGCACCAGCATATTTTGTAGATCTTATGAATAGAGTGTTCAGAGATCAGTTGAACAAGTTCGTGCTAGTGTTCGTGGATGATATTCTGATTTATTCCAGAACCGAGAAAGAGCACAAGACACACTTGCGTATTGTTTTGGAAATCTTGCGGAAACATCAGCTGAAGGCTAAGTTTTCGAAGTGTCACTTCTGGAAGAGTGAAGTGAGGTTCTTAGGCCATGTTATCTCTGGAAATGGAATAGCGGTTGATCCCGCCAAGGTGGCAGCAATCCAGGATTGGGGTAGACCTAAGAATGCATCTGATGTGAGAAGTTTTCTTGGATTAGTAGGATATTATCGACGGTTTATCAAAGAATTTTCCAAGATAGCTGCACCGTTAACAGGATTGACGAAGAAGAACCAAGTGTTCAGATGGGAAGATAAGTGTGAGCAAGCTTTCAGAATCCTGAAAGAGCGACTGACGAGTGCTCCTGTTTTGACTATTTCAAGTGGGAATGATGAGATGGTGGTTTACACCGATGCATGTGGTACTGGACTTGGAGCAGTGCTGATGCAAAGGGATAAAGTTGTTGCGTATGCAAGTCGACAACTGAAGCCGCATGAAAGGAATTATCCGAGTCATGATTTGGAGTTAGCGACGATTGTTTTTGCTCTGAAGATGTGGAGACATTATCTATTGGGGGTTCGATTCGAGTTGTTTACGGATCATAAGTCGTTGAAGTATCTTTTCTCCCAAAAGGATTTGAATCTTCGGCAGCAACGTTGGCTAGAGTTTTTAGCATCATATGATTTTGGTATAGCTTATACTCCAGGAAAGGGTAACGCAGTGGCAGATGCGTTAAGTCGAAGAAATGCAGGGTTGGGAGCCATGTTTTCAGAATGGAAGAATCTCGAGTATTTAGCTGGATTTGACTTCAGGCCTAGATGTGAATTGGAACCTGAGATGTTGGCAAACTTATCGATAAGACCGGCTCTTGTGGAAAGGATTGGCGAGAGCCAAAAGCGAGACGATAGGCTTGTCAAGATTATCCATGATTTGGAATCTGGATTGGACCCAGAAAAGGATAAAGGATTCGAAGTCGATCGAGAGGGTTGGCTTTGGAAGCAAGGATGACTAGTTGTTCCTGATATCGATGAATTGAGGAATGAAGTTCTGAGGGAAAGTCATCACTCGAAGTTAACAATTCATCCAGGTGGAAATAAGATGTATTGGGATATGAAGAGAACCTATTACTGGGAAGGTATGAAGAAGGATGTTGGAAATTTTATTTCCAAATGTATGAACTACCAGTTGGTAAAAGCCGAACAGAAGAAGCCAAGTGGATTGCTTCAGCCACTAGAAGTTCCTACATGGAAGTGGGAGCAAATATTGATGGATTTTATTGATGGACTACCTAGAACAAGAACGGGAAATG
The DNA here is from genome assembly GCA_030737815.1 of Allium fistulosum. Classification (NCBI taxonomy): domain Eukaryota; kingdom Viridiplantae; phylum Streptophyta; class Magnoliopsida; order Asparagales; family Amaryllidaceae; genus Allium; species Allium fistulosum. The sequence goes on from CM060902.1 coordinate 979,500,574, forward strand.
AAGGGATTTGGGTCATTGTAGATCGTCTGACTAAAAGTGCAAGATTCATTCCTGTTCGATCGACTAGGACTGCATCAAAGTTGGCAGAGTTGTATGTTAAGTGGATAGTTCGATTCCATGGTATTCCGAAGAGTATAGTGAGCGATCGAGACCCATTGTTCACTAGTGGATTTTGGAAGAGCTTCCAGGAAGTTTTGGGAACCGAGTTGTGTTTGAGTACAGCTTATCATCCTCAAACAGATGGTCAGACCGAGAGAGTCGACCGAGTTTTGGAAGATCTTCTTAGAGCTTGTTTTTTGGATTTCGGAGGATCATGGGAAGATCATCTTCATTTGGTGGAATTTTCGTATAACAACAGTTACCAGTCAAGCATTGGTATGGCACCGTATGAAGCATTGTATGGGAGACCGTGTAACTCTCCGACATGTTGGTTAGAGACCGGAGAAAAGCTGATACTTGGGCCAGAGATGATTCGACAGACTTCGGATTGCATAGAGATCATTCGGCAACGAATGAAGGCAGCCCAAGACCATCAGAAGAGTTATGCCGATAAGCGTCGTAAGGATTTGGAATTCGACGTAGGTGATATGGTTTTTGTGAAGATTTCTCCATTGAAGAATGCTATTCGATTCGGGAAGAAAGGAAAACTGACTCCGAGATTTGTTGGACCATTCCCGATCATTGAGCGAATTGGAAAGCTCGCCTACAGATTGGAGTTACCAGAGAAGATGTCGGGTGTGCACAATGTTTTTCATGTATCGTATCTACGGAAGTATGTGCACGACTCGAATACAGTGGTTTCTGCTGATAGCTGTGAAGATTTCGAAGTTGATCCAGTCGATAAGAGACTTCGTAAGCCGCTTCGTGTTGTGGAAACCGACACGAAACAGCTTAGGAGGACGGTAGTTAAGTTTCTCAAGGTACAATGGAGTGATGATGATAACGACTGTACGTGGGAGGTGGAAGAGAGGATGAAAGCAGCTCATCCTGAACTCTTCAAGGTATGGCCCTAAGGTGTCGTGTCATCTCACGATATTGTAACTTGTTCTAGTTTTAGAATTCTGCATGCTAAGCTAGAATTGGATGCATGGGTTGTTGATTGCTATGGATGGTAGGCGTGCAGAATAGTCTTTGATTGCTCTTGTTTGTTTGGAATTTCAGGGATGAAATTCCTAAGGGGGAGAGAATGTTACAACCCGTATTTTTACGGATCGAAACATCGTAAAACTGTTGTCGTTAGGTCGTAATGTTGTTAAGTCGTCTAGGGTTTAAGTCGTTCGAAGCTTAAGTCGAGTCGAAATTAGATCGTGAGCGACTTAAGAGAATTGACCGACTTAAGAAGGATAGGCGACCTAAGGAAGTTGAGGTTAGCGACCTAAGGATTAAGATAGGTCGTATGCTAGATAACTCGTATGTTGAGGCTTAGGTCGTAGACGACTTAAGGAAATAGGCGACTCATAGAAACTGGCGACCTAAGGAGTTTGGGATAGGTCGTATAGAAGATAGGTCGAGTGCTGGCTTAGGTCGTGAGGTAGGTTAGGTCGGTTGGAACGACCTATAGGATGTTAGCGACCTAAGGTTTTGAGCGACCTAAGGGTTAGTATCCTATAGTAGTTAGCGACCTAGTGGTTAGCGTAGTTGGGTCGTAGACGACCTAAGAGTTAGGTCGTGAGTTCTGTGTTGAGTTAGGTCGTAGGCGACCTAAGATAGTTAAGTCGCGCGCTTGTGTTAGGTCGCGTGCGCATGTTAAGTCGTAGGTCGGCGAGGCTTAAGTCGCAACCCTGTTAAGTCGCGTGGGTTTTAGGTCGGCTACTCTGTTAGGTCGGAGACCCTGTTAGGTCGCGCATATAAGTTAAGTCGTGGGTTGCACGTGTGTTAGGTCGGGGATAGTTAGGTCGGCAACGACTTAAGGGGGCGGACGAGTTAAGGTTAAATCAGCCTATAAATAGGAGGGTTTTTCTCACTTTTTGGGATCCGGATTTCGAAGCGACGAAGTGCTGCCATTTTGAGAGCTCGACTTCTACACTTCTTCTTTTCTCCACTCTAATCTAGTGATTCCATCCATCCAAGTTGAAGATCAAATTGAAGATCGAAGAGCTTAGATTGAAGATCTACATTCTTCGAAGAGAGATTTCATCGTTTGAAGCGGATTCGTGATAGATCAAGTTAGATCCTTCGCTGTCTAGATCTGAAGTGTGTTGCTTTTGGGTTGTTTAGGTGATTTGGTGAGTGGTGATTATCTCTCACACGGATCCAAAGGAGTATATCGGATCGTTGGCTTGATTTTGGTGTTAAATTAGTGATTTCCATGCATTCTTGTAAACCTAAGTATAGATCCATATAGATCCATTGTTCATGATGATTTGACATCCATTTTACTAAGTGTTAACCTATGCAAGTTCATTCATCAAGATTATAGAGATATTGCTCATGTTTTCTTGCTTGTTAGACTTTTGACTCTTTAATTACGAAATAGCCATTATTGTTATAATTGCCCATTTAGCTCATATTTGAACGCTTGTTTACTTGGATTAATGTTTGACTTGATTGATTGCTATGAATTAGATGATTGATGATTTGATTTAGACAAGTTGGTCGAAGATGATTCAAAAGCTAAGGGAAAGGCTCTTGAATTGGAAAAGCTGCTCGTGGCATATGTAGCGGATGATGAAGCTCATATGGATAGATTTGATAAGGATGATGAGATGAAGCTTTGCTATGATGATGATGAGGCGAAGCATGATATGAGATAGTCTTGGTCTAATCCAGACGGGATCATTCCAAGCAGATTGATAACTCGGTGAAATGTTCAAGTTTGAGGATAATGGTTTGCTCGAGAGGCGCTTGAGCTAGTATGGAAATAGTCGTCGAGGAGGATGACTAGAAGGCTGAGATCTTATCGTTGTTGAAGGTTCTAGCATGCTCAAAGCAAGAGTACTTTGGGCAGATTCGATAGTCCCTGAAGGCTAATGATTGATAGTCAAGTACTCTGGGCAGATTCGATAGTCCTAGGCACGGGTCATGATGACATGCAGAGCAATGTCTAGAACCGGGGTTTCCATTAGCCCTTGACGGACGGCTGAAAGAATGTGCCGGTCATTCAATTAACGATGATATCGAAGCAATGATAACAGTGATAGCCAGAGTCATGGATGTTTGGTTGTATCGTCATTCGGTCTCAAGAGCGGCATTTTCTGGGTGCTTATCTGATCTTGGTTTAGGCCTTGGGGGTTTGTACTTGGAAAGCATCGCACTTGACTCGAGTGATAATTGCTTTACTTTAAATTGTATGCTTTGTTATGTTTTCTTCTACTTAGTGTGTGTGTCTGGGGGCTATCACTGTAGAAAGAGGTGGAGTGGGAGGGTTGTATTCCTATTCCTTTTCCTTTATGCTCTCTTGGTATGTTGTTAGTTAATTTACTGCTCACTAAGGCTGTTGTCTGATTCAAGGCTTTATGTTTAACTCTTATTGCCTTGGGCTGTTCGTCCATTTTGGGACGGGCAGACTAGGTAACAGGTGACAGGTGATGTTCTTGCTTTCCACGATGCTGATGTCGAAGACGAGCTGGAGGCTTGCATATTATCTTCTTACTATATGTACTGGATGTTCCGCTGCTTTGTGTAATTCTATGAGTGATATGTAGTGAGGCTTGATGTATTGACTATTCAGATGTTTGTATGCAACTATTATGAAGTTTTATATGATGACATTCTATTCTGTAAAGCTTCACTATATATATTCTATTGTATTTTGTCCATGCGCTGTGAGTAATACGATAGATTCTGCTGTTTTAATTTACCCTGACAATCGTCCATGGTCGCCTGGCACACTTTACAGCGCACTTTCTCTAGGTTCAGTGCAGGGGTCATGGGCGGTCGTCACAAAACAGATGTAAATAAATGTAAATAACTGAATAAAATAGCTGAATAAAATAAACTGAAAAGAACTTTAAAAACCGACGGTAAATAACTTCTATAAAAGCTGTCTCAAAATTATAGAAAAACTGCAACTATTGAGAACTCCATTATTTTAAATTACTTAAAAATCAAAAATAATTACTAAACACTCACTTATGGTCCTTAGCTCTAGTCCTTGGCCTTCTCGGATCCACTTGTAGGGTGTAAAATATTTTAATTTAAAAGATCTCCTCCCAAGAAATTTTTTATTTTTAGGGTCCAGCCTCAGGCAATGTACCCAATTGGGAAAAAATCTGAATGAGAAAAATAGCTAGGCCCAGGGTTCTATTTATAGTGTCACTTAGGGATCTCAGGCCGTTGGATTTGAAGATTAAATCTGGTGCAACCATGTCATAGGCTCACTGGGAACCGTCGGATGGAAGCGCGAACGCACAATATTTAAAGAAAATTGGAAAACACGTCATCGTCCGAAGCTGGACGTTTTCACGCCCATGGTAGGCGGGTCAACCTACATGTCGACCTATAGGTCGACCTATGGCCTTAGGGGCCGACCCTAGGGTCGACCTGGCCTTGGTCTGGGTCGACTTAACCCTTGTATATTTTTTTCTTTTAATTTTTGAATTCATGTTTATTTCATATCTTCTTCATATTAACTTGGATTTTGACAAATTATATATAGAAATTGATCAGAAAATCACCACGCACACAATGGTGCAACTCCCGTAGCTTGATTTTGATAATTTCACAAACTTATTTTATTATTTGATTAATTCGTTAATTAATTATTATAGCTCAAATTTTGGATTGTTACATGTTCTATTAGGGGAGTATGTCTTGAGTGCTTTTGCATTGCAGGCCTAACGAAGTGGACCTTTGTAGACAGTCAAAAGGTTGATGAATGGAGTAGGATATTCATATGACACCGTACTCTGACTTGCGAGTAGGTTTTAGTGGGCAGGAGCCACAAGGATAGTCGCATGCGGAGATCAAGCCATCATCAATCAAGGACGAGTTCATGAAAGACTAGAGTTAAACCAACCGGCCAATGATTCTTTCACTATCGAGACATTGGATGAGGGGCGCAGCCAATTGGATGTTCAGATTGTTTGCAGTAGGGCACAACCACTTAACTCTTTAAAGGTCTTTCGATTAGTTGAGGGGTGGCTGTGTGGCTATAGCTACGATGAGAAAAGAGACAGACCAAGTAGAATATCTGTATTGTAGGCCTAACGAAGCTGTCCTTTACAGATATAGAAAATCCTCGACTGTGTTCCGTTCAAGGTAGACCTTGTTGGCGGGATTCAGGGAGTAGACAGAACCATTACATATAGTCCTCAAGGTACGCACTGGGTGGTACATTGTGGATGCCCGAGCACTAGTATAGGCTAGTGCAGATGCAATTTTACATTTTCATAGTAGACGACGGAACAACTATGTTTTTAGAATGTAGTTAAATGTTATACAAATTTATCTTATTCATTTTAGTTAACAAAAATGTTCAATAATTAACACAAGTTTAAATTTCCATTGTCTTTAAATTTAAGTGTTATAATTTAACTTCTCATATTTTATTTAAACATTTATCTTTAATTTATTATTTCTCATTTTAGAAGTTTCCACTATATAATAATTTCACTTCATTTCTATAACTAAAAATCATTAATTAACAAGACCTTAAGAATTCAAATACCGGGTTGATTTCAAATATTTTTGAAATAATATATATACTCATATCTTATATATATATCAAATCATATTTAGAAATTTTAAATCAAAATCTGTTTATCAACCCAAATGCGTAGCAAAGCTACTAAGTGGCCTCCTTCACATTGAGGCTCGAAAATGAATGTCGATGATGCGGTCGTTATCATCGAAACTATTTTCCAGCGACAGAAGAGGGGAGTACAAGATTTACTTCCTTTTAATTCCTTTTGAAAACAATTTCTATTCGGAAATATTTTTTTAAATAATACTAACATTATTTTCAAAATCTTAGAAAACAATTTCAAAAGCACCGAGATTCAAATTATCAAATTCTCTATTTAAATTTATCCTTTTAACTTAAGCTAAGGTCAGATTTTATTTGAAAACTCATTAATTAAGTTTATAAACATTCATAAACTTAAATTATTTAAGTTAATATTTCCAAACTTTGTTTTACAATCTATTCACTTCATATTCAATTTATTTTATAAATCTATTCATTTCATAATTTAAATTTAAAGTATTTCTTACCACTTATACTTAAGTGTATCAATATTTTTTTATTTAGCATTCACTTATTTCATATTCAATTAGTTAACATTCAATTTATTAAAACTCATTCCATTTGCATTTAATTTATTTACATCCAATTTAAATCAAATTCAATTACTCACATTAATTTCACTTGCTCATTTATTCTCATTCAATTTCTTTTTATATATAATATATAATTTTGGTAAAATTATTTTGTTTACCCTATCTTAAAACAATATTATGTCGACTTGCCTCGCTTAAGTGTTTAGAAACCCCTATCGATAACATGGCATCCCACGCACCGACTAGAATTCATAAACAACTTAACGGATAAGTAAACGTAATATAAAACATTTTATAACACTAAAAATTATGCTCTCATATATATATATATATACGCTCAAATAACTCATTCTAGGGTATTACTAACCTATCTCTAATGAGTCAAACCCCACAAAGCTAAGGTTATCGCTAAACCAAAGCTCTGATACCAACTATGATGACCCACATTTCGGAAGGTTTAAATCGACAATAATCCATACATGTTCAACTTAAACAATCCGAAACACAGATAATCAATGGGGTTAATTAAGAAAAATAAGAAAAGAAGAAGAACAAACACAGAATCTCGCAACGGAATGACAAAATATAATAATCAAATAAACAGTTCATGAAGCTGTTTATACTATACATTTGATTATAATTTATACAACATTTATCAGAGTTATATATACAACAGAACAATAGGATAATGCAGCAGACCACAATGCGATGAAATAATACTAATGATAATAATATACCTAATCTTTGTCTTCATCCTCCAGAAAAATGATCTTCAATATGCTGAAAACTCAGGGCTGATCCGAGTGTAATGAAAAGAAAAAACACTCGAGTCAGGACTAAATTATCCTTATGTGAGTCAAATCAATATCACATATAACAGGAGTGTAATAGCGTCAGAGATGTTTACTGAATTTCACATCTCCTATCCAATGTATAACGTGCGTGCAATAACTCAAGAGATGTTACGGGATTTTCCATCCCTTAAGGATCCATCAAAATATTTATATATAGTAGAATACGCTATATATATATAATGTCTAATCGGTAAAATAATTATTTTCCTTACCGTTAAGGCTTTACATTAATCCCCCTTAACGTGTTTTTAACCATTGTCGTAAAGTTCGCATATAACGCTCCGGTAGCATGTCAGGGGAAAGGGATGCGCCGTCATACGACAACACAAAACCAAAACCGTAGTGGTATCGTATAGGGATAAAAGTATGAGAAGGCACGTGAGGCAATGCCCATGTTAGGATACTACCAGTTCGGGTCGTTGGGCTGGTGGCAACGCATCGTAGCCACGATTTCCCACCGCGTCCATCCATCCCATATCGAGTCAAAGGGAGGTTATCCTAAAATCAAGGTGCACAAATCAAAAGTAATAGTATGGACCAAGTTCAAGAAGAAAATCGAAGAACGGATGTCCGCTAGGGGTAGCTAGCCTGCTTGGCCCTGCCAAGCCGTCCTGTTTTAGTCATTTCAAATTGGCACAAGTGTCGGGACCTATCCATCATCGTTCTCTTTCTTCAAATCCAGCAAATGTCGCCAAATCCAACCACTTTATTCTGGAGTCTCCTCTGCGTACACATTTGTTAAAGTGGTTCCAATATTGACAGAGAGTATGCCAATGAGAGGTCTCGGTCTCTTTTAACAACCAAACGTCGTTTTACACACCGTTGGTACTTTTATATTTCGAAAACGATTCATACTTGATATCAAAATATCATATTCGCTTTAAAAATCTTTTTCATTTTAAAATATCATATTTACTTAAATATGTCAATTTCGCATGAAAAACATTTTCACTTCAATATCTCAATTTCACTTCCAGAATCATTTCGAATTTCAACTTAAGTTATAACTTCATTTTAACCCAATTCGCATATTAATCAACGATTTAAATATAAATAGTTCTCACTTTGACCAGTTTGAATTTTTGAAAATATTTTGAATAGTTTTAAATAATTTTAAAAATTTAAAATAGTTTGATATAATATAGTTTAATAAAATGGTTTATATATTAAAAATGGTTTATATAGGAAATAGTTTGGAAGTCAAAATAATTTGAATATTAAAAAAGATAGGTTTTAAACAGTTTATATTAAAATAATTTATTTGAAAATAGTTTGAAAGTCAAACTGATTCAATTCCGAACCTTCCAATTCAAATCATTCAATCTCGATTCAATTCAAATTGACTCAATTTCAATTTCAATTCGAATTAACTTCGATTACGATTCCAATTCGATGCAATTTTAATTCCGATTTCAAATTAATTCAATTTCAATGTCAATTCCAATTAATTTCAATTTCGATTTTCATTGATTCAATTCAAATGGTTTATGTTTCGATGTAATTTAAAAAATTTAAACCATTTCAATTTATATTAATTTCAAGTTCACTTTCAGAATGTCAATTTAAATCATTTAAATTAAACTTAATTTCGATGTTCAATTTAGTGTTCAAGTCTTAAAATAATTCAATTCCGAGTTCAAATTTTAAATATCCATCTAAATTACTTTTGCTTGGATTTATTTCAAAATTTGAATAAAAGTTCAAATCTTAAACAAATCAATTTCCATAATTAAAATCAAATTTTAATTATAACTTCAAATTTCAAATTCGCTTATTTAAACAATTCCTGTTAACAAATTTCAATTTCAACATTTCGAGCTCAAGTTCGAAAATAATTTAACTTCTTTAAATTCGATTTTTATTTCTTTAGATCAAAATCATTTAAATAATTTCAAACCAAAATTTATAAAATCATTTAAATAATTTCAAACCAAAATTTATAAAATCATTTAATTTAACCAATCCGGTGTTCATATATAATTTTCTATCCTATGGCCAAGTGATCGGTTATTCGATTTAATTTCAGGGATGGATATATATCATTTTAATCCAAAATAAATGTCATAGGTATATATGATTTCAACCTATTTATTGATTTATTTGAAATAATTCAAATAACGGTTTTATATACTGTCAATAATTTACAGAGTGATAACAGGAATATATAAAAATAAATAAACATCCAAATCATCAAAACTATCAACCAATAGCAACCATCACAATCAATATCCAAATCAGTCAAATATCATTACAATTTAATGGTTATCAACACCGGGTGTCTAAATAGCAATATAATTTCAAATTCAAATTTGAACTGTCAATTTAAATTCATATTAGTTCAATTCAGGTGTCAATTTAAATGTAAGTTAAATTACCAAACAACAGTTAATAAATTTAAATTATTTCACAACTTCAATTTAACTAAACTAAAATTATTTAGTTATTCGTGAACGTATAAAACACTCACCTTCATTTGAAAAATTCAAACTACCCAAATGACGACGAAACCAATTACACAATGTAGACGGCGTTGATACGAATCCAAAGCAACTGACCGCGCGCCAATCCGATGTTAAGAAGCATACATGAATTGTTAAACATTTGAATTAAATAATTTAATTAAACAATTAAATAAACTATAATTACCATCTTAATCAGAGTCATTAGCAGCCCTAATTACGTAATTAGCAGTAAATGCTCCTGCTCAAATCCACTTTCCCAGTTCCGCTCTTCACCCTTGCACCTCCACGTCAGACTTCACCACCATCACGCCGCCGAATGCATTGCCTTAGCCAAAGCCAACGTCGGTGGTCCGGCTTCCTCCAACACCCCAATCGACCATGGGAACCCATAAACCCAAACACGTTCAAGATGAAATTCCGATCGCCGAATGCCATCGTGCTAGAACCGTGTAACGACCCACCTTTTTGGACTGTTTAAATCGACAATATACCACACATGTCTATCTCAAACCATTCAAAAGGGAGGATTGTCAATGGGGTTTAATAAGAAAAATAAGAGAAAGGAGGGAAAATAATCACAGAATCTCATAGCGGAATGACAAAATATAATAATCAAATAAACAGTTCATGAAGCCGTTTTACAATATATATTTGATTAATTACATAATTTTTTTCCAACATAAGCAGAGTACAACAACAACATACCATTAATGATGCAGCGGAAAATTACTAATAATATAATATACCAAACTCCATCTTCGTCCTCCAGAAATAAAGTCTTCAATACTGAAATGCTCAGGCTGACCCAAGCGTAATGAAAAGAAAAAACACTCGAGTCAGAACTAAAAGATCTTATGTAAGTTAAATCAACAATAAGTAAATATGAGTGTGATAGCTTCAGAGATTTTTACGGGATTTTACATCTCCTATCTAGTGTATAACATGCGTGCAATAACTTAAGAGATGTTACAGGATTTTCCATCTCCTAAGGATCCGTTAAACTATCTATATGTAGTCAAATACGCTATATATATGTAGTGTCTATCAGTAATGTAAAGTACTAAAATAATGCTAAGGTGTTACCATTGTCTCCCTTAACACATTTTTATATAAGCATCGTAGTCTATACAGTAACGTAAACTCCACCGTAAACTCGTGGGCTATCAGGGAGCACTCTATAGGTATAACACAAACCAAAGTCGTAGTGGGCTCGATCAGGATAAATATGACAAGGCACGCGAGGCAATACACAAGGTAGGATTCTACCGAGTTGTGGAACCAGGCTGGTGGTAATGCATAGCCGCAGCTACCGTCCACCTTGAACAACACTCCCGTAATCAAGGGTGACCACCAATCAATCACAAAGAAAGAGATATGGTATCAAAGAAGTATGTCCGATCGGAGGAGCGACCTCACTTGGCCTGGTTATGGCTCTTGTTTTAGTCATTTTAATTATGACCCGAAGGTCAAGGCTATCCATCATCGTTCTCTTTCTTCAAATCCAGCAAACGTTCACCAAATCCAACCACTTCATTCTGGATCATCTACCACGTATACAGTTGTTAAAGTAGTTCCAATATTGACAGAGAGTATGCCAATAAGAGGCCCCAGTCTCTTGAACAACCAAATATCATTTTTCACACCGGTTGAGTCTTTTACATTTCAAAACCAATTCATAATTGACATCAAAATATCATATTCACTTCAAAATATCCTTCATTTCAAAATCATCATATTTACTTAAAATATGTCATTTCCACTTGAAAATATCATTTCAAATTCCAATTTAGGTTATAACCTCATTTAACCACATTCGCATTTAAATCAACGATTTAAATATAAAAATTCCAACTTTGTACAGTTTGAAAATTCAAGAAAATAGTTTGAATAGTTATAAATAGTTTAAAATAGTTTATATAGTTTAGAGATTTAAAACAGTTTAATATAAAATGGTTTGAGTATTGAAAATGTTTTACATAGTGAAATAGTTTTGGAAAATCTAAATAATTTGAATATTAAAAATAATAGATTTTCAATAGTTTATATCAAAAATAATTTATTTTGAAAATAATATCAAATCAAAATGTTTCTTTTCTATTTCAATAATGTAGACCCATGCCTAATTTCATTTTACCGATTTAGAACACTTAAATCAAATTAACCCTCATTGGTCAATTTTAAGATCCAAATCTTTAAATAATTCAATTTCCAAAATTAAAGTCATATATCAATTACAATTTCACATTTCCAATTCAACTCTTTAAAACAATTTCCTTTTCACCAATTTCACTTTCAACATTTTAAAGCTTGAATTAGAAAATAATTCAATTCATATAAATCCAAAACTTTATTCCTTTGAAACAATATCATTTAATCAAAATCCAAATTTCAAGATTTTTCAAACCATTTAATTTAACCAATCCGGTGTCCGTATATAATTTTCTACGCTATGGCCAAGTGATCAGTTATTTCAAATTTTAATTTCAAGGATGGATATATATCATTTCAATCTATATCAAAGTGTATTAGGTATATATCATTTCAACCAATTTCTTAATTTATTCAAAATAATTCAAATCAGGCTTTTAAATCTCCCCGAGATGGCCGAGATGAAAAATCCGAGATATCAGCCAAAATCCGAGATTTGGCAGCCTATTTAGTTATAAGTGTTTTAAATATCGCCCGAGATAGCCGAGATATTTTCCCGAGATATTGGCCAAAATCCGAGATTTAAAACACTGATTCAAATAATCGTTTATATGCTGTCACTTAATATACAGAGTGATAACAAATATATATAAGTATAAATAAACATCCAATCATCCAAATTTCAACAAATAGACATCCATCACAATCAACATCCAAATCAGCCAATAAATCACAACAATTTATTGGTTATCAACGTTAGGTATTTAACTAGCAATTAAATTTTAATATTAATTTAAATGACAATTTAATTAAAAAAATTAAATTTCAATTAAAATGTCAAATTAAGCTACCAAACAACAACTAATAAAATTCTTATCACATCATAAATTTAACTCAAATAAAATAAGAAAGTTTAGTATTGCGTGAGTGGGTTAAATCACTCACCTTTGATTTTAGCCCATAAAAATCCAAACAAAAGCGCAAAATCTCAACAGTCTCCAAATTCAACCAAATCAATTTCATGTTGTTCGGAATTTAAATATGAATCCAATAGAAGATATCGTGCATGAATCGTAGTTTATATGCAAAAGATATTCATGTTATAAGAAATATTATTAAAATAATAATTGGTACATGTTTAATAAAAAAAATAAACAAAGTTTAATATTTGTTTGTACCAAAATTGGGCACAACACTCTTCGGAAGTGTTTGAAGAGATAAAATGAAGAAAATATATGTAAAAGGAGGATTATCTAACAAACACTCCAAATAATAATCAGAAAAACAGCAAAGAGACGCAAAGATTTAGAGTGGTTCAGTGTGTTGCCTACGTCCACTATGAAATGGTTAACTTTTATTAACTTTTGCTTGCTGGTTACAGCAAATTACAACTGTGAATTTTGAGTACAACAGTGATTTTTGAGTACAGCAATGATTTCGGCAGAGTCTGGATGTTTTAGAGCCAAAAGTCCATTTTCTATAGGTCCAGGACTGCTATTTATAAGCGTAGGCTGCAAATATCTCGCTCAGATCTCGGTAGACCTCTTCTCTCACGTGGGTGGGCCCACACAATCGATCCCATGCCATTTGCACTCGATTCATGATCGATACAAATGAACTTTGTATCGATCAATATTTCGTTCAATCGAGTCGAGATCGATCATGAACATTCTTGAGGATGTATGCAAGCTCCTGTGAAAATTTAGTAGCATTTGGACTTGTAGATTTTGAGTTATGATCGATGCAAGTTTAGGTTTTCTAAAGAGTGTTGTACGATAGTAATCTGTCGTTCGTTGTTGTACTTGTCTCTCGTCAACGTTTTATGGCATATAGAATATATATAAACTTGGCTCTCGTCAACGTTTGTTCATTCACGAGTCATTGCCGAGTTCTTTAGTTCTTGTCTAGATTGAGTTTCATATCGATCCTCTCCTGAATCGATGTGAAATTCGAGTTGTAGCAACGATCGATAGTCGTTTTAAGTAACTTCTTTCGCATCGATCCTCCCCTGGATCGATACGGTATGCTGGGATGCATGCTTCGTATCGACGACTATCGATACGAAATGGATAGCCGTTGGAGGTACATCGTATCGATGGATATGAGGTTTAGGTCTTCGAGCAAATGGATACGAAAGAAGTGCTTCGTATCGATGAAATTCAATGCTTCAAGTAAAACTTTGTTGTGAGTTTCGTATCGATAAAATCTTCACTGATGGATACGAAATGAATGCTTTGTATCGATAAAATCTTCACTGATGGATACGAAATGAATGCTTTGTATCGATAAAATCTTCATTGATGGATATGAAAGGAACATTTCGTATCGATGGAGTCATGTGGCTCCAGTGCAACCTAGTTGATCCCTTCGTATCGATGGATTGATGGATACGAAAAGCTGTTGCCTTAGATCGATGATGAATGGATACGGAGAAGGCTTCTTCGTATCGATGGAACTTGTGACTGCTCCAATCGGTTTCGGTTACTGGGAGTCGAATCGTTTCTTGTCTAGTCACGAGTTCATATAAATGCTTCTTGGACTTAGTCGAATTTTCTACTTGCCATCATTTTCACACTTGCCTTCGTATCGGTAAAGCACGTGAGAAAGAAGAAAACTGCCTTCGTTTCCAAAACCAAATTAACTCATTAATTTACCAAACTGATCCACCAAACTAGGTAATTAGTTGAAATAATTCACATTAGAATGATAAGATTTGGATTTTATGCCAATTCGTACAAATCTGCGACCGATTTCGGTGATGTTAATGCTGGAGTTGGGTTGGAGCATGGTCGAGGAAGGAAGGAACAGAGTGCCATCTTCTTGGGGAAGAAGAAATGTGGAGGGACATGAAAGGAGCATTCGTATCGATGATGGGTGAAGGACGAGTTCACATCAATCCTGATATGATGCATCTTCGTATCAATTGAAGAGACTGCTTCGCGTCGATGGATAGTAGGTATTCGTATTGATTGATCGCTGATGGCATTCATATCGATATGAAGTGATCGATATGAATTTTGGAACTGGCAACCGATACTCGATCGATACGAACCAACGGTTTATTGATCGATACAAAGACTGTTTTATTGATCGATATGAATTTTTTTTTCCTTGTTGATATGAATTGCTATTTCGCCGACCGATCCAAGTTCGAATATTGATGGATACGAAATTGTTGTACACTTGAATATTTGACTCCAATGAGCTTCTGCCCTGCATACCTGGACTTAACTATTAAACTGCATATTTGACTGCCTTTTGAAGCTCGTTGATGGAACTGTAACTTGATGGAATTTAATAAACTTTAACTTGGATTGGTCCCAAAAGTCTAGATAGCATGGTTGTGACGGTCAGCGATGACGGTCACTCCAATTGAACTCTGAAGTCTCATCGTTCAAACATTCCTTAAATTTTGTAGAATTTCTTAAGTAATATGTAGCACTGCACTGCACAACACATTCATGTACTTCACACTGGGGAACACACGGCCTTATTATCATCTAATGATGGTTTTTACTGAGTTTACTAGTTATGGAACCTACAAGTTCGCAACAGCAGGAGCCTCAAAGCTCGTCTTCTTTGATAATAAAGATCTCTGCCATCGTCGCCGAAGTAGTAGATCCAGCTCCGAACGAGCTTCTGGGAGCAACCTTTATTGCGAACCCACAAGGTTCCATGCCATCCAACGTCTCCGATGATATGCTAGGGCGAATATGCCTAAGACATGGTTTGTCATTGGACGACGTCTTATTACCGGGACCAAATGATAGGCCACATGCTCCCCTGGAAGTTTT
This sequence comes from Allium fistulosum, assembly GCA_030737815.1. Lineage (NCBI taxonomy): Eukaryota > Viridiplantae > Streptophyta > Magnoliopsida > Asparagales > Amaryllidaceae > Allium > Allium fistulosum. The sequence continues at coordinate 979,516,051 of CM060902.1, forward strand.
TACTGCCTTTAACAGACACTCATGCACAGCAGGTACTCTCCCTCCCTTCAACCAATACATTCGAGAGGTGCTAGCTTTCTTTGGAATCGCCCCGTCATAATTACATCCAAATGGATACGCACTGCTGAACAGTTTGTTCATCGTGTTCATGGAACATCTCTTTCGCCCCTCGACCCCGGAAGAAATCGGATATCTGTTTAATGTTAAGAGTCGGGGAGACAGTCCTTCATTCACATTTCTAGAGGCAGTCAGGAATTTCCAAGTGGTGACAGGATCTTGGACTAGGCTCAGTTACTTTAAAACAGAGTGGTTCTACATCCAATGCCCTCTACGGTTTGCTAGTCGATGGCTAGCCAGACGTAAGTGCTACAATTTTTCCAGTGGTTGATGGGATGGTCATAATTTGACGTTGAAACTAATATCTTCTTACCTTCACAGCCACAATTCCGCGACCCGAAGGTGCTCACTTCAAAGAAATAGTGCGAATTCTTCAGGAAGTGCCAAGCGAAATGAGAGATTTGGACTCGGTGCTAACAGACAGAAACTTGAGGATCGTTGGGCTAATCGAATGAAAACAACGCATAAGACTTGAAGGAGCGCTTAGGGCAGCCCCGACGAAGCGGGTGAAGCATAAAGTGCCCAGGGTTGTAATAGCTGAGGAAGGCGATAAAGAAAACACGCCCACGAACGATGAACCCGTAGCTGGGCCTTCTGACATTTTTCATGGTTTAGAGGGAAGGAGAAAAGGCAAGGCAGTAGCACACAAACATCACAAATCCTCGAGATTGAAATCCGTAGTTGTGTCCCTGCCAGCCTCCAGTGTTAGAATTTTTAAGGCTCCTCCCTCGCAAGTAGAGAATCCTTTTGAAAGACTTGCTGATATTTCGATTTCGGACTATGTGTCACTTCAACACGACACCGGATTGGAGGGGCTTCAAAGTGCTCTAGATTTAAGCGAGTCTCTTCGCACAAGTGCGGCCGACATTACCGATTGGTCGGGGGGTAGCACATACATATACACTTCACGGCACTACACAGTTTCCAGTCTTAAGTTGCCTGCTTCGGGAGATTACTAACTCCGTTTTTCTTTTACTTTACAGATACAATGAATAGACGAGATTCTATGCTTGGAAGTCTCCGTTCAGCACGTCAGTCATCGAGTTCATACTACGAGTCCCACCGGAGGGAGGATCATAGAAATCGCGATCACGGTTATTCCAGCCAATAGCGTTATGAGATAGATAGAGATAGAGACAGAAAATATAGATATCGATCCCGATCGCGCTCTCCACCTCTTCGAGTCTCTACACAACCTTCTACTCACAGCACACATCCCCCGGAGCCTCCACGCCAAAAACCATCTTCTCACGCTCCTAGGCCTAATCCGCAACGTCGTAGAACCGAGGCCGAAACTCCCCTTGTCACCGAACAAGCCATCACTGAGCCTACTGGGGAAGGAGCTATTAAAATTGCCCAGTTAAGAAAAGATTTTTTGAACATTTTCTTCAACAGCTTTATCTTCCCTCCTCACTTAAAGAAAATTCCATCCGAGGCTGAACAAACGATGTACGACTATATCCATGATATTTATACCCAATACAAGGAGTGGATGAAAGCTGTGGATAAAGCGTCGGCGGTGGCTTTTGAGCGAGCGAAAATAATTGAGAAGTTAGAAACCGACCTCGCTCAAAAAGACCATATTATCCAAGTGCTCAATGATGAAGCTGAATCCTCTCGAAAATCTAAAATAGAGGCCACCCAAAAAGCTGATGAGGAAACTCAATATATGGAAAGAATGTGACAAACGCATTTCACTTTAGTGGAGGAGATGGGCCACCGAAACACCACCGTCACAGCCGAAAGGGACGCTGCTCTGAAAGAACTCAATGAGCTTAAAGCCAAACTTTCCGAAATCAATAAGGAGAAGGATGATGCAAATAAAGCAGTCCAAGAGGCGTGTGAACAGGCTGTGGTGCTTCGGGGTGAACGGGATGCTGCATCACTTAAAATCCGGGAGTTTGAGGCTAAGGTTGAGGATGAAGTTAAAATGGCTGAAGCCAGGCTAGAGGCAGATATTGAAGGTCTTCTCATCACTTACAACGCCAATGTTTTGAAGCATAGAAACCTGACCTGGCTTGATAACTATCCAACACACCTGTTTAATGCTTGGGGCCGATTAGTAGGAGATGAAATGGCTGCTCACCAAGCTGAATCGATCGATGAGTTCGAGCTCGAGAATCGGGTGTTGAACGAAGATGAACGGAAAGTTCTCCATGATACGACGATCTTATACGAAAAGGAGAAACTTGATGCTCAACACTCGGAGGTTGGATAAGGTTCTGGTGCCGAGCATCATGATATAAGTTCCGAAACTCTCGCGTCGTCTCAGCCTGAATCCACACCCGCGGTTGATCCTCAATCCGTTCCTGCTTATAACCTGGATTAGCCGCAGTTATCTCCAGCTCGTGAGCAAGTCTTTGAAATCGATCCGCCACCCGCGAGCCAAACCGAGGAAGGTACTCCGAACATTTTTATGCTTATCCTAAATCGGAAGTGCCACTTGAAATAATTACCAACAGTCCTTTCTTTGTTTTTATCCAATGATCGGAGCAACATTGGTCATGCCAACTGCAACTCAAGAATCACATCGTATGCAGGAGGCCATCATAACTGAAGCGACCACGACGACAGCTACTGCACCTACAGATGCGGTACAATGGAGCACACTGACTTTTGATGAACAAATGATGGAGGAACTTCTTGGTCATCACAGTGACTCCTTTACCGATTTGCCGTTTATAATGAGTGGAAGAGCACCAATGATTAGTTCTTCGACCCCAACTGCGGGAGTCCCCGGCGATGCGCAAACACTTCATGAAGAGGAAATTATAGCTGAAATCAACACTGAGATGGAGGCAGTCGCGCGGGGCAGTGGCTTTGGAGATGGAATGGCGGGACCTGGTCCAGCCCCTTTGCGGATGATATATCCGGGAGGAACGGTCGTTGAGACAAGTGTGCCTATCCCGCCCCTACTGTTGATCATGTCCCTCCGACTCCGCCTTCAGGAAGCGTTCCAATACATTTGAGTTCGGAGAAGGAAATTGATATAATGCCCCGGACTGGAGATCGGTCGCTGAAAGGCAAGGGCTCAAAGAGAAAACCAAGTGATAGCTCCAGCGGGTCCACACCGAAGAAGAAACCAAGAAAGAAAAAAGAGTAGATACATCTCTTCGGCTCATTCTTGAGTAGATAGGAATTTCTTTAGCTTTTGTTGGCCGTGTATAAATGCAGGTTCGGCCCCTGCTAGTAGGATTTTTGAGATAAACTTGTACTTAATTTTCTTCCACAAATAGTCGAAATAAAATTTCATTTTGTCTTCAATTCAATTTTCGTTTATTTGCTTAAGTGTTTCAGCATTTGAACTCCACTCCAGTACACTTGTGAAGTTTCGACCTTTGGATTGGATCTGAGTTTATTTGTTAAGTCCTACAATCATGGCTATGGTTCATGATCGAACGTTAAGCTGGACTCTGATGCTGCACTGTCTCAATCAGTGATTGGCACTTAAGTTCTGCCCCTAGTCTCATGGATGAATTGTAAAGATCAGTTAGCAATTGTATTTCTCCTTCAACACATCGAGCTTAATGTCGTTGAATTGATGCTGAAACGAGGAAAATTCGAGCGGTCGAATCACACTCACTCATCTATCGATGATTGCATTCACACTCTGGGGATTTTCATTTGTATGTCGGCGGTTGGTCACGCCCACTTAAGTTTCAAGGATATGTCCACGCTCTAGGGACTTAAGTTATTTTATGGGCGGTCAGTCACACCCGCTTGATACTTAGCATTTCGTTCATACTCTAGGGACATAAATTAGTTTGCGGGTGGTCAGTCACACCCGGTTCGCGTTTACACTCCAGTCCACGTTCCGGGGATTCGGAGTTGTCCTACAGGTGGTCAATTCACACCCGGTTTGTGTTTAAACTCCAATCCACGCTCTGGGGACTTAGAGTTAATTACTGTCGATACTCTGGTTCGCACTCTGGGAATCCGGAGTTAGTTGACGTTTATACTCCAGTTCGCACTCCAGGAATCTGAAGTTAGTTGATGTTGACACTCCGGTTCGCATTCTGGGAATCCAGAGTTAGTTGATGTTTATACTTCAGTTTGCGCTCTGGGAACTTGGAGTTGGCCCATAGATGGTCAGTCACATCTGTTCAGGCTTTAGGATTTCGTTCGCACTCCGGGAACGATGAATCTATCAAGATCGTGGATGGTCGGTTCACATCCACCCTAAGTTAACAAGCGAGGTCGTTAGATGGACGGATCCATCCTCCTCAAACTTGGTCGAGATACAGGCGAAGTCGTTAGGTGGATGGATCCACCCTCTTCGAGACCGCATTTGTCAGTTTATACTCCAGTTCACACTCTGGGAATCTAGAGTTAACTAAAGAATTGTCGTGTATCAATCCTTTTTTGACTTCGGTGTGATAACTTGTCCCCGAGCTCGGGTTTCACTTAGTGAGTAACCAGTCGTATCATAGTCACTCCCTATTTGAATAAATTCCACCGTAGGATGGAACTTAGCTCTCCGTGCATTGTGATGATCGAATGATGCATTTTATAAATCACTGCTCTGGCTCGAAGAGATTGCATTTTATTGCTGAAATAAGAATTTATGGCAAAGTCAGTCGCCTTATACAAATTTAAATTTCGAAACGCATAAACAAATTGCAAATGAAAAGTAGACTAAATAAATAAACAGAGCTTGTCATGTGTAGTAGCGATGAAGACTCTCGCTGTTCCAGGCTCTCAGAAGAGTGAGACTGTCAACGATCAATAATTTGAGTGTGCCATCTCTGAGCTTTTGTTCAATAACATATGGCCCTTACCAGTTTGGCTTCATATGTGAAGGGACCGGGTAAATTATCTTGAGGACGAGATCGTCGAGTTCAAAGTTTTGGGGTCGGACCTTGGCATTGTATAATCGGGCGACTCGACTTCGATATGTGGCTGACCTCAAATCAGCTTCTTCACGCTTCTCATCCAATAAATCCAGAGATTCGGCAAGTAGTATAGCATTTATCTTTGGATCATAGTATGTCACACGATGAGAATGCACTTCTAATTCAACTGGAATAATGGCTTCTGAACCATAAGAAAGAGAGAACGAAGTGTGGCCGGTCGCGGACTTGTGGGTTGTTAGGTAAGCCTATAAAGCCATAGGGAGTTCATTGACCCATTTGCCCCTGGCCTTTTCTAGTCGTTTCTTCAGAATAGACTTTATAACTTTATTTACAACTTCGAATTGTCCATTTACCTGAGGGTGTGCAACTACAGAGAATTTCTTTTGGATGCGAAACCGTTGACATAAATTCTTAAATTCAACACTGTCGAATTGAGCTCCATTGTCCGTGATGATGGTATGTGGGAGACCAAATCAGCAGATGATGTTGCGTACTACAAAGTTGATCACTTTCTTTGTTGTGATTGTAGCAAGGGGTTCAGCTTCTGCCCACTTGGTAAAGTAATCAACTGCTACGATGGCGTACTTCGCACCACCTTTGCCTAGAGGTAGAGAGCCAATAATGTCAATGCCCATACTGCAAACGGCCATGGACTGACCATCTGAGTTATTTTGGTAGGTGGGGCTCTTGGAATCCGAGCGTGCCTCTGACATTTGTCACATTTTCTAGCGTAATCCTATGCATCGCGATTTAAAATCGGCCAATAGTATCCATATCGGAGCACTTTCTTGGCAAGAACTTGTCCCCCGGTGTGATCGCCACATTCTCCTTCGTGCACATCATGCAACACTCGTTTGATTTCATCGTGAGCGGTACACCGGAGTAAGGGAACAGAGTATCCTCTTCTATACATGACTCCATTCTGAATAGTGAACCACGAAGCTTTTCGAAGAATCTGTCTCTTTTCACTCCTGCGCTCTGGCAGGGTTCCGTGCTCAAGATAATTTCTGAACGGAGTCATCCATGACTCCTTATCGGGAATAACCTCAAATACGCAATCCGTCTCCATTTGATTGATGCTCGGGGAAGCTAACGTTTCCACGGGAACGAGTCCCATTTGTTGTGCTTCGCCTGTACTGGCTAACTTTGCTAATGAATCGGCTTTCTGATTGCGCTCTCGGGGAATGCAGTAGATGGCATAATAATCGAACTGATTTAGTATCTCCTGACTCGAGCTAAGTAAGCAGCCAGTCTTCGGTCTTTGGCCTGGTACTCCCCCCGAACTTAACACACGACCAACTGTGAATCGCAATAGACCTCCACAACAATGATTTTTAAATCTCGGGCAAGTCTCAATCCGGCAAGTAGGGCTTCATACTCAGCTTCATTGTTGGTCGCACGAAAATCAAACTTTAAAGCATAGCATATAAATCGACCTTCAGGAGTTTCAAGCACAACTCCGGCGCCTGAGTAACAGTCATTTGATGCACCATCAGTATGCAGCTTCCAGATATACTTGGGGGATTCACTGGTTTCGGGAAAAGTCCTCCAGGATAGTGAATTCAGCTATGAAATCTGCCAGGACTTGTCCTTGGATAGCTCACCTTGGAGTGTAAGTAATGTCAAACTGACTTAGCTCGATATTCCACTTCAGTAACCTACCAGACGTCTCAGGCCGCGTAAGGACCTGTCGTAACGGCTGGTCGGTGTAGATGGTGATAGGATGAGCTTGAAAATACGGACGGAGCTTCCTTGAGGCAATGATAAGAAAATAAGCCAACTTTTCCAGCTTCGGATAGTTTCTCTCAGCTCCGGTCAGTCGTTTGCTAATATAATATACTGGCTTTTATATCCGGTCTTCCTCCCGAATTAGGGCAGCACTGATTGCGTTATCTGACACTGCCAAGTAAATGTATAATTTCTCATGATCGATTGGCTTCGATAGAATAGGTGGTGTGGAGAGATGTTGAACTAGTGCTTGGAATGCGCCCTCACATTCCGTAGTCCATTCGAAGTTTCGCTTCTCTTTTCTGATCAGGTCGAAGAAGGGAATGCATTTGTTAGTGGATTTTGAGATGAACCTGCTCAGTGCTGCTACTTTCCTGTTGAGGCTTTGAACTTGCTTTATAGTGCTCGGAGTTTCCAATTTTCTGATTGCCCAGAACTTTTCAGGATTAGCTTCTATCCCTCGAGCATTAACGATAAACCCAAGGAACTTTCCAGATGCGACCCCAAAGTGACATTTCAACGGGTTGAGCTTCATTCTATATTCTCAGAGGATATTAAACATTGACTCCAGGTCTTTGATATGATTAGTGGAGAATCGCGACTTCACGAGCATGTCGTCCACATATACCTCCATGGTTTTTCTAATCTGGTTAGTGAACATTCGATTAACTAACCGTTGATAAGTTGCGCCGGCGTTCTTGAGTCCGAAAGGCATAACTTTGTAGCAGTAAAGTCCAAGATCGGTCACGAAGCTGGTATGCTCTTAGTCGGGTAAGTGCATGGGTATCTGGTTGTAACCGGAATATGCATCCATGAAGGATAAGAGTTCATGTCCAGCCGTTGAATCCACAAGGTGATCGATTCGAGGAAGTGGAAAACTATCTTTGGGGCAAGCTTTATTCAAGTCTGAGTAGTCAACACACGTTCTTCATTTCCCATTTGGCTTTCGGACAAGTACAGGGTTGGATACCCATTCCGGGTATAACGCGTCTCGAATAAATCCATTCGATTTAAGCTTATCTACCTCTTCCTTAAGGGCGGCAGATCTCTCTGGATCCATACCATGCCTTTTTTGTTTGACCGGGATAAACCGCGGGTCGATGTTCAATGTGTGGCCCGCGATGTCCGGGGAGATTCCACACATGTCAGAGTGCATCTAGGCAAACACGTCGAGGTTTGCCTGGAGAAATTCCTCCAATTCCTCTTGCATCTGTTGGCTTAGATGAGATCCAATCTTTATCATTCTAGAATCGTCATTATCATCGATTGGAACATTGATCGTCAGCTCGGCTGGGGAAGCTTGACTATCTTTACTTTTGTCTTCACTTTTAGTATTTCTCGGGTTAAGATCCCTGGGGAATTGGTTGGGGTGCCCGGGCCTGGGCCTAGGCGTCAATTGTCAAATCTTAGAAAAGCGGACGTAGAGAGATTCCTCTACGCCCTTCCCTTTTTTTTCCGCTGCGCCTCCCATAGCTCTGCAATGTAACAGGCTCGTCCAGCAGCCTGGTCTCCCTGAACAACTATAACTCCATTGTCGATAGGGAATTTTAAGGTCAAACACCAAGGGGCGATGGCAGCCCTGAACTCGGCTAGGGCCGGTCGGCCCAAGAAGGCATTGTATGGTGAATCTATATCCAACACAACAAATTGTAGTATTCGGACTCTCTGGCATTCTGCGATTCCCAATTCCACTGGTAGCTCCACCATCCCAGTGGGTATTGTCGCACTTCCATTGAAGCCGTGGATACGGTACTGACAAGGCCTCAGGTCCTTTGCTTCCATTTTCATCTGATCATAAGCTCGTTTAAACAATATATTTACCGAACTTCCACTATCCACCAAGATCCTCTTCATCCAAGCAGGACCTATTTGGGCTGAAATGACAAGTGGATCAATGGTTGGGGCTTCGACTTTATCGGCATCTCAGTCTCGAAACACGATGTCATCAGTCATCATCTTCTGTTGTTTGTCCGAAGCCCCATCTTCCAAACTACTACATCATTGAAAGTCCGCAAGCAAGATAGAGTTAGCATACGACTCCATTTCCCTCCAGCTTCGATCTGTTGGATGTGGACCACCACTAACAGTATTTATCACCAACCTTCCGCCGGTATGAGCAGGTTCCTTCGGTCTCACCTGATTCGGTACATGGTTCTGATTTGATGGGCCCGCACCTCCAAACTGCGGCGCCCGCACAAACTGCTCCAACTTTCTTTCACGTATCAACTTTTCAATAATATCCTGCAAATGACGACATTCATTTGTGTTATGGCCATATCTCTCATGGAATCTACAAAACTTCCCTATCCGGATCTGTTTTTCCGATGATTGTTTCGGAGCAGGTTTCTTATACTGGAAAGTATTGCAGGTCTGTAAATACACATTCTCCAGCGACGTATTCAAAGGGGTATAATTGTCAAACATAGGAGCCCTACGTCGAGGCCCACAATTCTAATCTTTTTCCTGTTTTGGTTTCCATCGCCTTTCTGTTGATTCTGTTTGTTTTGTATATTCAGTTGTACTTTTCCAGAGCTCTCTTCGGTTTGTTTAACAGCAACATTACTCTGGATCACTTCTACACTAAGCCTTGCGTCATCCTATTTCCTAGACTGTTTCGCATCCTCCCTTCTCAAGAACTGGGCTGCCTTGGAATAGAAATGGTCCAAGGACGCTGGGGGCTTTTCGGCCAACCAGTTGCCGAACTCGGAGTTGGGGTCGATCCCCTTAGTCAGTGCCATCAAAATCGAATTATCATTGAGGTTACTAATTTCAGCGCATGCAGCATGAAATCTCTCCAGATAACGTCTGAGTGTCTCTCCAGGAGCTTGAGTGACACTAGACAAAGTATTAACATCTTTTGGCCTACATGCATGCGAAACTGCTCAATAAACTTTGTTGCCAACTAGTCAAAACAAGAGATAGATCGAGGTGGTAAACAGGTAAACCACATAGTTGCTATGCCCCCTAGAGAGATCGGGAAACTTCGACACTTAACTACATCATCAGCTCGTGCAGCATTCATTAACCATTCATACTTCAGGATATGTTGATTAGGATCAGAGCTCCCTTCATAAACGGGTAAAGTCGGCATCCTGAATCGCCGAGGTAGTTCAGCATAGAGTATCTCATCAGTAAAAGGGTTACTCCGGGAGATTCCCCAGTCGTCATTAGTAAGACCATGACTTTCACGGATCATTTGACGGATCATCGTCGGGATGTCAGGCATCTGGACATTTTGAGCATGTTGGGCCAAGGTGTGGTCGAGTTCCACAATGCAAGGAGGGGCTGGTCACGATCGACGGTCCATGTCTCGCCTCCTTGGTTCTATGTCTTCAAGGACATATGGCTCAGGAGTATGGTTGCATTGGCGGCGGGTCGGATCCATTCGGTTCGGAGCATCAACTCCCAAATCAGTAATGGTGGTAGTACGGTTGTCGGTAATGTGATATGGGGTAGCACCTCCTCGGGAAGAGGGTCCAGTTTGATGGCTGGTTGACGGGCCAACTCTCGGTTGCCTAAGATTCAATGTGTGTTAATGCCCAATGGCCTGTGTGTAACTTCCATCTAATCGCGGGCGTGTGGATCTATGATTAAAATCTGAAGAGGTTGAACTTTCGGTGGATGAATAGGAAGCCTGATCCCTTCTGGATCTCCTCCGTCTTTGACGGTTTAGTTGGTTGGTCAATTTTGCGTTGGCGCGCAGTTGCTGAGTGAGTTGTTGGCGGCTCAGAGTAAGCTCTTGCATTAACAATTGAAATTCTTCCCTGGTGACAGGGCCTTGCGGATCTGATGTTCCGGCAGCATTCTGATCGGCAGGAGGTAACTGTACAGGGTTCTGTATGTCCCGTCCTTCTAGATCTGTGGCGGTTGAAGTAGTCCTAGTGTTCACCATGATGAGTAGCGAAGCTCTTTCCTAGACTTGATGCAAATCTGAATAGGATGGAAGAACTTTTGACTTGAAATCTGGATCTTCTTCTTAGATTTATGCAATCCGATATCGATAGTAGATCCAACAAGCAGGAGAAAAACGGGGTTTTCTCAGTGAAAGCACCAAAGTGTTTGTACCAAAATTGGGCACAACACTCTTCGGAAGTGTTTGAAAAGATAAAATGAAGAAAATAAATGTAAAAGGAGGATTATCTAACAAACACTCCAAATAATAATCAGAAAAACAGCAAAGAGACGCAAAGATTTAGAGTGGTTCGGCGTGTTGCCTACGTCCATTATGAAATGGTTGACTTTTATTAACTTTTGCTTGCTGGTTACAGCGAATTACAACAGTGAATTTTGAGTACAACAGTGATTTTCGAGTACAGCAATGATTTCGGCAGAGTCTGGACGTTTTAGAGGCAAAAGTCCCTTTTCTACAGGTCTAGGGCTGCTATTTATAGGCGTAGGCTGCAAATATCTCGCTCAGATCTCGGAAGACCTCTTCTCTCACGTGGGTGGGCCCACACAATCGATCCCATGCCATTTGCACTCGATCCGTGATTGATACGAACGAACTTCGTATCGATCAATATTTCGTCCAATCGAGTCGAGATCGATTATGAACATTCTTAAGGATGTACGCTAGCTCCTGTGAAAATTTGGTAGCATTTGGACTTGTAGATTTTGAGTTATGATCGATGCAAGTTTGGGTTTTCTGAAGGCTGTTGAATTCGTATCAATGCTGTTCATATCGATAGCGTCGTATCGATAGTTCTGCACGTGATGTCTAATGACATGTCGCTTGCTTTTAGGATCGATCCACATTTCATGCCGAACGATCGAGTCTTTCCTATGTATACGCCTTGTTCGTATCGACCCAGTTTTTCTCTATTCGTATCGATCATAACTGCTCTGTTCGTATCGATTGTAAATGCTCTACTTTGTTCGTATCGATTGTAACTGCTCTGTTCGTATCGATCACTGGCCGATCGATATGAAGTAGCGGCCTTGTGTGGTTTTGATGGATACGAAGTGGAGTTGGTTGATCGATGCGAACAAGCTGGAGATGATGGATGCAAAGAAGTTTGAGGAAGGATGGATACGAAGAACAATGCCCTCTATGGATACGAATCCGTGTTTCCCTGATCGATACGAAATCGTGCGCATCTGATGGATTCGAACCGGATCGATACGAAAGGGGAGTTTCTTCAAGTTGCTTGATCGATAAGGACAAGGTGATCACTTGAGTTGCATCGATCATATCTTGAGCATACGAACTCGGATTGACTTGAAATTTGGAAAACTGGCTTCTATAGCTTTGCTTGTCGTGCCTTGTCAATTATAGCTCAATCCGGACCCGAATAAAATTCGCTAGTATCCATAGTGAATCTGTGTATAACCAATCTTCGGGACGAACCATCCTTGGTTTCCAGTTAAGTTCTTGGTGTCACGGCATTGCCAAAAGGCGGGATAACAATATTTACGTTTTTCTCAAGATGAGGCTTCAGGCAAAGATGGAAGAACAAACTAAGATAATGGCAGGACGTGTAGGAAAAATAAAAAAATGAAACTCATGTTTCATAAAAGAAAGCTTTTGAATTTGCAAAAATGGGAGCTTTTGAATTTGCTCACATTAAAATGATTTGAGGAAAGAAAGATTTGAAATTGAGATCTAAACATAGGTAATGAGGTGGTGGCAAAAAAATGAAGGGACAAATTTAAAACGTGAACAATTTTATAATAAGAACATACCTTCAGCAAAGAACAATTTGAACTAAATGAATATGAGGTGTCAGGAGAAACGAAACACAAATGAAGAAATAAAATTGCAGGTTATTTAATAATAAGGAAATGAAGGTGGAGGGACAACAATAAATGTTACGTTTTGTTTTGAAAGCTTCAGGCATTAATAATGCATAAGGAAATGTACGTAGGAATGAGAAAGTTTGCAAACCAAAAGAAAATAAAAAAATTTACACTTTAATTTTTTTATCAACACACAATAAATAATATTATACTTACTTTAAAAGATGAACGTTTAATTTGATTTTCCCAAAATGATCTTATATTTCCATTAAAACGCCCTTTCTATTTAACACAAAACGTGCGTTTCTTTTATTAAATCTATTAATTGCAATCAACGTTTTCTTTCCTTTTAATTGAAATATTTCAATTGCATTAATTGCAATTAATTACAAGTTAAATTTCAAACAGACAAACTAAAATGGAAGAAATACAAAACAATTGTTTCCTTTAGTCATTTAAACATATTTATAAATTTGTTTTTTATACACCAGTCTAATAAATAACTTACTTAAATAAATTATTCTCCTATTCTTGTAATCAATTTGTAAGCTAAAACACAGTTCAAATAGACATATAATTTTTCCTTTAAATTAATCATTCTATTCTTTATTTTAATGAAATTAAACTTACATTCACGAATCAAACATTCATTTTATTTAACAAAAATGTTCTTTTCATTAAATCAAACTTTCCTTATATTTTCACAAAACATAAGCTACATTTAATTACACTTATAAATTTACAATTTAATGTCCTCTCTCCTATTAATTGAAATTATTTGATTACATTAATTTCAATTGATTGCAAAGGTGAACTTCAAAATGGACTAAATAAATGTAAAGAGAAATAGAACAATTATTTCTCATCTAATAGTAATTTAAACATATTTATACACTATTGGACAATACATTTATTATTAAATAATAGTTTCTCATCTCTGCAATCAATCTTTCAGCTAACAACCATTCCAAATAAATAAACATAGGATTTCTTCTTTAATAAAGAAACATTTATTATTCCAATCAATTGGAAATTTAGATACAGATAGTTATTAATTTCATTCAAACCAATGTCATTAAAATAAACACTAACATATGTTATCATCCTTAGCTTATTTCAAACATATGTCATTAATAGAAATTTTAGTTAAGCTCGTAACTTGTATTATAATTTAATTTGTATCAATAAAATCTTAATTTTTTTATTCCTAACAAATTTATTCAAAAATCATATTTAATTGAATATTTTTAATTATAAAAAATACGGGTCGTTACAATCTCCCCCACTCAAAACTTTTCATCCCCGAAATGGAATAAGAAAGAATCAAGGGGTTTGATATATTTTTATTCAAAATAATCAATTTATAAACAATTAAACTTACATATTTAAGTTTAATAAAAATCTGAAAATAACTCAACTTCTATTAAAAAAATTCTAAGTCTTAAATTTACAAAAAATTTCGGCAGAGTCTCCTTTGCGTGGATAGGCCCAGAAAAATAATAATATCAATAATTACAATATATATATATATCATATTTCAATAATAAAGCGTCCCAAACCATGGGAAAATAATAAAATATCATTCCAAAACTGTAACGACCCGTAAATTTCAACTGTTTTAATAATGTAATTAGTTGAAATTTTGTGAAATTTTAAACGATAAAATTTTGAAATATAAATTTGATATTTGGAATACGTCTAGTTAAACATAGCAACTGGTAAATTTTCATCCGAAAATACGAAGTTTATTTCGCGCGTAAATTTACTTCAATTTAATCAGTTAAAAAGCGATGAAAATAAAGTGTTTCCAAACCTAAATATTTTTACATAGAAAAATTCTAAACCATCTTCTGAGCAAGATGTCAGTTTGTCGTTTTTCCAAATTCGGACATCTTTGGCTCCGTCGATCTTATTTTTCAGCGTTTTTCTTGCATTTTCCCGCCAGTAGAAAAATTCGAATTTTTATAATTAAATCATACCACTGATATCTATATACCGTTTTGATCGTCTCGTCATGCTGATCTCCGTAGTATATTCATTTTTGTAATATGGTGTTCGGTACGCAGTGGAAAACGACGAACAGTTTTCAGTATCGGCACCCGTTCCGTGCCTTTTGTTCTGCATCCATTCAAATTTCAAAATGTTAAAAATAAAACTGCCAAAAATACTTATTTATTTCCAGTTTTGACTATGCAACGTTTTCTGGTCCGTTGCTTTTCTAGGCGTTCCACCTTCTCTTCTACATTAATTGGAAAGTTACGAATAGCTTCTATATTTCATTTTTCAAGTAGCTTTCATTGTTCACAGCAACTTCTTTTTTTTTCTCAACATTTACCTTCAACAAATTACCCACCTCCGCTTCACAACCCAAACCCGCAACCGAACCCATCGCAGCCACCGCTCCAACCTGCTCCTCCTCTCGCGTGCAGGTGGGCAACCCAGTCGGCCTTCACCACCTTCGCCGCTGGCCTCGACCACGTCCACATGTGCCAAACCACCTCAGTCCGCTTGCCTTCCGCCTGCCACCATCTCTCCTCCCTCCACAGAGCCACCTTCGGCCTCCACTTGCCTCCCTGCTCCGTTCCATGTGCCAAGACCCGAACGCACTCGTCCTCCATGCGATAACCCTCCCACCACCACGTCACCCAACCTCGCCCGCTTGGCACGCAACTGCTCGCACACAGACCACCATCAACCTCGAGCTCCTCCATCACATGGCCCGCACCACTTCCTCCACAACCTTCGAACCCATCACCTTGCCTGCAACCTCCACCTAGCTTCGACCACCCGCCCTTCTCAACAAACACTCGCCCAACTTCCTCCGCCCAAGGCAGCAAGTGCCAGCCGAGAACGCACCTCCGCCCTACTCGTGCACCAGCCCCACGAAGCCGAGCATCACCACTGACTCCCGCCACCTGCCGCCTGTCGTTCCTATTTGCCGAGGTCTCCTATTCCTTTGCTTGTTCAATTATTTCAACTCCTGTTGGCTTCCAAATCGGTATGTTGGCCTTTGCATTTTGTATATAATGTATTTAAAACAAATGCCATTGGATTTTAATATTTATACAGCATTGGCTTTGAAACAGTTTTTAAGTTTATTATTTATATAAATTGTTCGGCTATAAACCTCTGAAAGTAGAAAAATTTAGTACATGTTGTATAGATTTAGTCTGGTACGAAATGTATATACAAGTTATAATATTAATTTTAAATTTGCTAGTGTATATGGACTAGTTTATGTGTATACTGTTTTATTAATTGAATATGGATTTAGTCTGGTACGAAATGTATAGACTGTTTTATTTATTGAAACTATATGAGTTTATATAGAAAGTATACTGTACTAATTTATATATGTGATATTGACTTTAAATCATAGGTGTTATGCTTCATCTGTGCCACTGTTACAAGGTTATATGTAAGAAATTTGGGTTATATATATAGACTGTTGACTGTATGAAAAGTTTTATATGCGTCCTATAATATTAACTATAGGTCTGTTGGAAATATATAGGTAGAAGAATATAAGTATATAGGGTGCATGTTGTGTTGGCATGCTTAAGAACGAAAAATAATGTTGTAAAATTCTATCTATTTGCAGCTCATATATATAAGTAAGTTATATTGATTTCTGAAGTTATTATTTTAAATATAGAATATAAGTATTGATTTTAAATAATTATGGACATATATGTGTTGAGTTTAATATATGTATTTAAATTGAAACGATAGATTTTGGAAATATATTTAAATTAAAATGTATTTGAATTTGGAATATAATTTTATCTATATAGTTATATATAGTTATATATGGATATGCATATAAGGTTATTACTACCATTTACCTTCATCGATCTAGTTCTGATTGGTTTCGCCAATTCTTTATTATCAGCTTCGTTCGTCGATTCGAGTTCTATATTGCCCGTTTGAGTTTCGTGCCTGGATTTCATAACTCAATCTCATTGTCTATCACTCTAGCCTCGAAAGGTGAGCACTCACTCACGATTAACATTCTTTTATTTATTAAATTTGATTTCAATTGAAACGACAATTGAAATATGCTGCTGTTAGATATTTACACTGTTATATATGTTATTACCTGTATCAGTTCACCTGTGACATCTGACACCAATATCTGTTATATATGCAATGATAATCCAGTTTGATTGTTAAATGACTGATTGTTTGATGTTTACAACTGGACGTTAAAATTGTAATATATAAAGTGATAAATATTATGCAAGTAAATTTGACGAAGGATAAACCAAAAATTTGAATTGACATATATGTTGAATTTGATTAGTTGAATATGACCCCTTTTATTTGTTAAATTAATTGACGTGTAAAATAGTGATAATTACACTTTGAACCATTGAACGTATATTGGATTAATTGTTGTAGTATAAAATTGTAATTGAATGACAAGTGTAAAACCGTATAAATAATTAGTGGAATAATCTTTAATTTGCATGAAATGATAGTGTGGATTCTAGAAATAATTATATTAATTTGCACAAACAACAATGTGAATTAATACATTATTTCGGGATTATTTGAATTGATTATTGGATTGATATTGGTTGTTGTTATTGCTTGTTTATTTACTTTGACACCATCCCAGTTATCACACTGCAAGTTCCCTTTGCTATGCTTTGATTTTGAATTGAATTGGAATCGGGTTGAAATGATAAATACCCGAATGAACTTGACCTAGGATAGAGAATTAAATAAAACCCGATTGGTCAATAATTTGATTTAAAAATAAAATGAAGATTTTATTTGAATAAATAATATGTTTTGAAATGAAGCTGGAATTTGAATTTTTAATAAAAGGAAATGTTGATATATAAAATCTGAAACAAATATTGACATAGTAGTTGTTGAAAGATCGTTATTTTGAAATTAATTATTTGACAATTAAATTTGGAATTTTTCCTTGAATTAAGTTTGAAATGATTTAAAAATTAAGTTTGAAATTATAATTAGGTTTGAAATTATTAAACTTTGAAATTATTTAATAATTAAGTTTTGAATTATTTAATGATTGAATTGAATTGAATTCTTTAATAAGAGAAATTGAATTTTTGAATAAGTGAATTTTACTTCGTAAATAATTGAAATTGAGTTCTTTATTTATTAAGTTTTGGAAAATTATTTAAGTAAGTAAATAAGTGAAATTAAATTTCTTTAACAAGAAATAAAATGCGATTTATTGAAATTAATGTAAGACTTGAAATTTAAAGAATTTGGTTTGATGGATTTAATTTAATTAAATTTGTAAGTTTTGACATAATGAAGTTGAATTTAAATAATGGATTTAATGAATTGGAAATTTAATAGAAATTGTTGAATGGCAAGTTTACTTAACGAATATTGAATGAAATCGATAAATGAAGTTAAACTGATTTGAATGTTAAATTAAATTAATTTAAATGATTTCGAAATGAAACTTATATTTGAACTTGAATCAATATTCGAATTGTTTTAAATAAAATTTGAAATTGAATTATAAGATTTTGAAATGGTAATTTGGAAGTTTTGAAACGAAAATTATGGAAATTGGTTTAGAAAGACAAACGAAATGTTGATTTATAAACTCTGATTGAAATTGAAATTGATTTGGTTTTGAAAAATATAAACGACCAATCGGTGTAATAATTACGAAGGTTATTAAAGAGACCGGAATCGGTTTTGGACATACTCTCTGTCTAAACCGAAACCACTTTAATAACTATACGTGGAGTGTTGATCCAGAACGAAGTGGTTGGAATGATGTACTTGTTGACTGAAGAAAGAGAGCGATAATGGATAGCCTTGACACTTGTGTCAAATTGGAAATGACTAAAATAGGAGCCGTGCCAGGCCAATGGAGGATTAGCTACCTCAAGTGGACACACTTCTTCGAACTACTTATTACTTGTTGTCGATTGGTGCACCCTTGATTTTGGGAGTGTTGTTTCACAGTGTTGCGGGCGCTGCGGCGTTACGTTCTCACCAGTCCGGATCAGGCAAACGGTAGTATCACTACCTTGGGTATTGCCTCATGTGCCTTGTCATACTTGTATCCCTTTATTCGCGACCACTATAATTTTGGTTTGTACCTTTAGTATATGGATTGCCCTCTGGTGACTTCAGGTTTTGGGGAAACTACGGTCTTGTATATGCTTTTGGGAATAAAAATGTGTTAAGGGTGGAATGGGCCATGACTTAACACTATTTTGATATCTTTATATTACTGATAGACATTATCTACTTATCGTACCCTACTACATAGTAGATAGTTTAACGGATCCTTAAAGGATGGTTATTCCAAACATCCTTTGAGTTACTTGTATTTCAATTGCTATTTCACTTGAGTTGGATTTATTGATATAAGAATGTTAATCCTGACTCGAGTGTCTTGTGTTTTTGCTTTACGCTCGGGTCAGACTGAGTGTACCAGTATTCAAGACTCACCTTTAAAGTTGGAGCTTTGCTTGAAGATCCAGCCATCTATTCTGCTTCAGTATTCGATGATTCCAGTGATGTATTCTGATTGTATCTGATGTATCGTATTACTCTTCTATTGTAAAACTCTGATGTATCTTATATATTCATATAGTAGCTTTATGAACTACTATCTCTTTTTATTTACGCTGCATTTATTACTCTGTGTCCGTGATCTGTGATTATTTATTACTGTATATGTTCAGTTTTGCCAAATTTAAATTAACAACGTGGTATTTTGAGCAATTCAATTCCGGCATGAGTGTCTACCTATACACTTATAATGGATGCGAATGGTCCAAAATATCGGGTCGTTACAGTTGGTATCAGAGCTTTGGTATCTCTAGGCAAAACTTAACATATAGGGTAAATGTATTTACAGAATCACTCTCATTCGAGTTTCAATCTCTTCCTTTTGACTCGATTCTTTTGAATTTTGGAACGTTCTCCTCGGTTCCGAAATTCATTCGTGTCCTTCACTATCCGTCTCCTTTCAAATTCTGGAGCATCCCATAACTCCACCTTGAATGATCTTTAAAATGAATCGGCGGTCACGCCAATCTTCGAATGATTCTTAAAGGAGCAAAACTCCTTTACAATAGGCATCGATTTACCAAAGATTTCTGTATCCTCGGTTTACGATGCTATCTATTCCCCGCTATACATGACTTCCATCTCTTGAGATTGAGTGTTGATTTACCTCGAAAATTCAGCATCGGTCTTGTTCTTGAAGTTACGGTCGACCCGGTTAAGGTTGCCCGTGAATTAAATAAGCTTATCCATCTCCTGATTCTGTTAATTGAATCACCTTATCTTTTCTTTCGAATTTGTATTCGAATCAGAATTCTCTTTGATTTGATTTCCATCAAATTTGAATCCCTATCCTTATTTTGAAAATTCATTCCTGTATCGTCGAGCAAAGAAATGTATTTGTAAACTAATATATAAATGTTTTAATATATGCTGTGTTGTTTGAGTTGTTGATGTTGATTTGGGTTTCCGATCGATTCGTCTGATCAACGCTATCGATAGGATTTCCAAAACACTTGAACAGAGCAAACTGACACAATATTATTTTCAAATTTGGTAAATGAAATAAATTTGTTTGATTATATTGTGAAAATATAAGTAAAATTTTCTGGAATTTAATAGGTTAATTAAATAGTTTGTTTGAAATGAAAATATTTGATTATCATTTATTGTTCTAAATAAATTTATAAATACGGTTTATAAATTGATTTGGAATTTGAAATGAATTTAATTCAGAAATTTGAGAATTTAGTTTTCGGTGATTTTGAACTTTGGTTTTAAAAATTTTAAGTATATATTATTGAAAGTATTTTCGAATAGAAATCGTTTCCAAAGAATTTTAAAATATTGAAATCAATGCTCTTCCCTTTGTCGCTGGAAAATAATTTCGTTGATGGCGGCCGCATCATCGACATTCATTTTCGAGTTTCGAAGTGGAAAAACCCTTTTGTAGCCTTGCTACGGTTTTGTTTTGGAAAAAAAAATAAAAATAAAAATATTTTGATTTGAATTTCTTCGGTAAAATTTGATTTATATATATAGGTGTCTTATTTTAAAATTTAATTTGATTTGATATAAATATATATATATCTCTAAATTGTTTAAAGTTAATCGGAAATCTAATTCTTAAATTTTGTTAAACGATGATTTTAATTATAAATAAAACCAAAATTTGGAATAAATATTTAAACTTGAATAATTGAATTGGGAAAATTTTATTTGTATATTGTTCAACTGCATTCTAATACAACTTACCTAAATCATTCAGAAGTTGAATATGTAATTGAATAATATATTATATAAAATGATTTTATAAATAAAATTTGAGTGTTACAATAAATGTTATACACTAAAATTTTGATTATAAAGATGTTAATAGAGTTAGATAGGATAATAAGAAATTGAATAATAGATAAGACCAATAAATGTGTTTTGAAAGAATTAATAAATTGAAATTGATCAACTTATGAAAATACCTTGAATTTAAAAGCAATTAGTGAATATAAATTAATTTTAATTGGAACTTTTATGGTTTAAATTAATTTATATGGTTTAACATATGTGATAAAATACATTAAGTAGAATAAATTTAACAATAAGTTGGAATAAAGAAGAATTTAAATTGCTAAAAAAAATATGATTATAATAAAAGACTATTCAAATTTATGGTTTTAGAAATTGTAAATTGAAGATAATTGGATAATAAGATAATGAATTTAGAAATAGTTGAGATTGATTTTAGTAAAATCAAATGGATTAAATCAATTATTGAATATCAATTAATTTAAATTTGAGTTTATATGGTTTAAATTAATTGTTATTTTGTATTTCAAATCTGTTTTTCTTTCTGGTTGTTTCAATTCTCCTACCTCGTTCCTTTTCGGGGACGAAAAGTTTTGAGTGGGGGAGAGTGTAACGACCCGTAAATTTCAACTGTTTAATAATGTAATTAGTTGAAATTTTGTGAAATTTTAAACGATAAAATTTTGAAATATAAATTTGATATTTGGAATACGTCTAGTTAAACATAGCAACTGGTAAATTTTCATCCGAAAATACGAAGTTTATTTCGCGCGTAAATTTACTTCAATTTAATCAGTTAAAAAGCGATGAAAATAAAGTGTTTCCAAACCTAAATATTTTTACATAGAAAAATTCTAAATCATCTTCTGAGCAAGATGTCAGTTTGTCGTTTTTCCAAATTCGGACATCTTTGGCTCCGTCGATCTTATTTTTCAGCGTTTTTCTTGCATTTTCCCGCCAGTAGAAAAATTCGAATTTTTATAATTAAATCATACCACTGATATCTATATACCGTTTTGATCGTCTCGTCATGCTGATCTCCGTAGTATATTCATTTTTGTAATATGGTGTTCGGTACGCAGTGGAAAACGACGAACAGTTTTCAGTATCGGCACCCGTTCCGTGCCTTTTGTTCTGCATCCATTCAAATTTCAAACTGTTAAAAATAAAACTGCCAAAAATACTTATTTATTTCCAGTTTTGACTATGCAACGTTTTCTGGTCCGTTGCTTTTCTAGGCGTTCCACCTTCTCTTCTACATTAATTGGAAAGTTACGAATAGCTTCTATATTTCATTTTTCAAGTAGCTTTCATTGTTCACAGCAACTTCTTTTTTTTTCTCAACATTTACCTTCAACAAATTACCCACCTCCGCTTCACAACCCAAACCCGCAACCGAACCCATCACAGCCACCGCTCCAACCTGCTCCTCCTCTCGCGTGCAGGTGGGCAACCCAGTCGGCCTTCACCACCTTCGCCGCTGGCCTCGACCACGCCCACATGTGCCAAACCACCTCAGTCTGCTTGCCTTCCGCCTGCCACCATCTCTCCTCCCTCCACAGAGCCACCTTCGGCCTCCACTTGCCTCCCTGCTCCGTTTCATGTGCCAAGACCCGAACGCACTCGTCCTCCATGCGATAACCCTCCCACCACCACGTCACCCAACCTCGCCCGCTTGGCACGCAACTGCTCGCACACAGACCACCATCAACCTCGAGCTCCTCCATCACATGGCCCGCACCACTTCCTCCACAACCTTCGAACCCATCACCTTGCCTGCAACCTCCACCTAGCTTCGACCACCCGCCCTTCTCAACAAACGCTCGCCCAACTTCCTCCGCCCAAGGCAGCAAGTGCCAGCCGAGAACGCACCTCCACCCTACTCGTGCACCAGCCCCACGAAGCCGAGCATCACCACTGACTCCCGCCACCTGCCGCCTGTCGTTCCTATTTGCCGAGGTCTCCTATTCCTTTGCTTGTTCAATTATTTCAACTCCTGTTGGCTTCCAAATCGGTATGTTGGCCTTTGCATTTTGTATATAATGTATTTAAAACAAATGCCATTGGATTTTAATATTTATACAGCATTGGCTTTGAAACAGTTTTTAAGTTTATTATTTATATAAATTGTTCGGCTATAAACCTCTGAAAGTAGAAAAATTTAGTACATGTTGTATAGATTTAGTCTGGTACGAAATGTATATACAAGTTATAATATTAATTTTAAATTTGCTAGTGTATATGGACTAGTTTATGTGTATACCGTTTTATTAATTGAATATGGATTTAGTCTGGTACGAAATGTATAGACTGTTTTATTTATTGAAACTATATGAGTTTATATAGAAAGTATACTGTACTAATTTATATATGTGATATTGACTTTAAATCATAGGTGTTATGCTTCATCTGTGCCACTGTTACAAGGTTATATGTAAGAAATTTGGGTTATATATATAGACTGTTGACTGTATGAAAAGTTTTGTATGCGTCCTATAATATTAACTATAGGTCTGTTGGAAATATATAGGTAGAAGAATATAAGTATATAGGGTGCATGTTGTGTTGGCATGCTTAAGAACGAAAAATAATGTTGTAAAATTCTATCTATCTGCAGCTCATATATATAAGTAAGTTATAGTGATTTCTGAAGTTATTATTTTAAATATAGAATATAAGTATTGATTTTAAATAATTATGGACATATATGTGTTGAGTTTAATATATGTATTTAAATTGAAACGATAGATTTTGGAAATACATTTAAATTAAAATGTATATGAATTTGGAATATAATTTTATCTATATAGTTATATATAGTTATATATGGATATGCATATAAGGTTATTACTACCATTTACCTTCATCGATCTAGTTCTGATTGGTTTCGCCAATTCTTTATTATCAGCTTCGTTCGTCGATTCGAGTTCTATATTGCCCGTTTGAGTTTTGTGCCTGGATTTCATAACTCAATCTCATTGTCTATCGCTCTAGACTCGAAAGGTGAGCACTCACTCACGATTAACGTTCTTTTATTTATTAAATTTGATTTCAATTGAAACGACAATTGAAATATGCTGCTGTTAGATATTTACACTGTTATATATGTTATTACCTGTATCAGTTCACATGTGACATCTGACACCAATATCTGTTATATATGCAATGATAATCCAGTTTGATTGTTAAATGACTGATTGTTTGATGTTTACAACTGGACGTTAAAATTGTAATGTATAAAGTGATAAATATTATGCAAGTAAATTTGACGTAGGATAAGCCAAAAATTTGAATTGACATATATGTTGAATTTGATTAGTTGAATATGACCCCTTTTATTTGTTAAATTAATTGACCTGTAAAATAGTGATAATTACACTTTGAACTATTGAACGTATATTGGATTAATTATTGTAGTATAAAATTGTAATTGAATGACAAGTGTAAAACCGTATAAATAATTAGTGGAATAATCTTTAATCTGCATGAAATGATAGTGTGGATTCTAGAAATAATTATATTAATTTGCACAAACAACAATGTGAATTAATACATTATTTCGGGATTATTTGAATTGATTATTGGATTGATATTGGTTGTTGTTATTGCTTTTTTATATACTTTGACACCATCCCAGTTATCACACTGCAAGTTCCCTTTGCTATGCTTTGATTTTGAATTGAATTGGAATTGGGTTGAAATGATAAATACCCGAATGAACTTGACCTAGGATAGAGAATTAAATAAAACCCGATTGGTCAATAATTTGATTTAAAAATAAAATGAAGATTTTATTTGAATAAATAATATGTTTTGAAATGAAGCTGGAATTTGAATTTTTAATAAAAGGAAATGTTAATATATAAAATCTGAAACAAATATTGACATAGTAGTTGTTGAAAGATCGTTATTTTGAAATTAATTATTTGACAATTAAATTTGGAATTTTTCCTTGAATTAAGTTTGAAATGATTTAAAAATTAAGTTTGAAATTATAATTAGGTTTGAAATTATTAAACTTTGAAATTATTTAATAATTAAGTTTTGAATTATTTAATGATTGAATTGAATTGAATTCTTTAATAAGAGAAATTGAATTTTTGAATAAGTGAATTTTACTTCGTAAATAATTGAAATTGAGTTCTTTATTTATTAAGTTTTGGAAAATTATTTAAGTAAGTAAATAAGTGAAATTGAATTTCTTTAACAAGAAATAAAATGCGATTTATTGAAATTAATGTAAGACTTGAAATTTAAAGAATTTGGTTTGATGGATTTAATTTAATTAAATTTGTAAGTTTTGACATAATGAAGTTGAATTTAAATAATGGATTTAATGAATTGGAAATTTAATAGAAATTGTTGAATGGCAAGTTTACTTAACGAATATTGAATGAAATCGATAAATGAAGTTAAACTGATTTGAATGTTAAATTAAATTAATTTAAATGATTTCGAAATGAAACTTATATTTGAACTTGAATCAATATTCGAATTGTTTTAAATAAAATTTGAAATTGAATTATAAGATTTTGAAATGGTAATTTGGAAGTTTTGAAACGGAAATTATGGAAATTGGTTTAGAAAGACAAACGAAATGTTGATTTATAAACTCTGATTGAAATTGAAATTGATTTGGTTTTGAAAAATATAAACGACCAATCAGTGTAATAATTACGAAGGTTATTAAAGAGACCGGAATCGGTTTTGGACATACTCTTTGTCTAAACCGAAACCACTTTAATAACTATACGCGGAGTGTTGATCCAGAACGAAGTGGTTGGAATGATGTACGTGTTGACTGAAGAAAGAGAACGATAATGGATAGCCTTGACACTTGTGTCAAATTGGAAATGACTAAAACAGGAGCCGTGCCGGGCCAATGGAGGATTAGCTACCTCAAGTGGACACACTTCTTCGAACTACTTATTACTTGTTGTCGATTGGTGCACTCTTGATTTTGGGAGTGTTGTTTCACGGTGTTGCGGGCGCTGCGGCGTTGCGTTCTCACCAGTCCGGATCAGGCAAACGGTATTATCACTACCTTGGGTATTGCCTCATGTGCCTTATCATACTTGTATCCCTTTATTCGCGACCACTACGATTTTGGTTTGTACCTTTAGTATATGGATTGCCCTCTGGTTACTTCCGATTTTGGGGAAACTACGGTCTTGTATAAGCTTTTGGGAATAAAAATGTGTTAAGGGTGGAATGGGCCATGACTTAACACTATTTTGATATCTTTATATTACTGATAGACATTATCTACTTATCGTACCCTACTACATAGTAGATAGTTTAACGGATCCTTAAAGGATGGTTATTCCAAACATCCTTTGAGTTACTTGTATTTCAATTACTATTTCACTTGAGTTGGATTTATTGATATAAGAATGTTAATCCTGACTCGAGTGTCTTTTGTTTTTGCTTTACGCTCGGGTCAGACTGAGTGTATCAGTATTCGAGACTCACCTTTGAAGTTGGAGCTTTGCTTGAAGATCCAGCCATCTATTCTGCTTCAGTATTCGATGATTCCAGTGATGTATTCTGATTGTATCTGATGTATCGTATTACTCTTCTGTTGTAAAACTCTGATGTATCTTATATATTCATATAGTAGCTTCATGAACTACTATCTCTTTTTATTTCCGCTGCATTTATTACTCTGTGTTTGTGATTATTTATTACTGTATATGTTCAGTTTTGCCAAATTTAAATTAACAACGCGGTATTTTGAGCAATTCAATTCCGGCATGAGTGTCTACCTATACACTTATAATGGATGCGAATGGTCCAAAATATCGGGTCGTTACAAAAACCGTAATCCGAAAACAAACCAAATTGTCGGGCAAACAAACTCTATTTATGAAACCAATAGCAACAACTATTACTTCCATAAACCTGTATTTCACTTACATAATCCGAAAGAGTTAAAATTATGTAAAGAGAGTTATATATTAGTTGTTGTAAACAATAGCACAAGCAACCCACAATATTTAATAATCATATGAAACCAAAGGCAGTACAACCATTGTATGCAACAAAAGAATCAATCATACATCCATAACAACAAAAAACTAATGGTTTGTCCAGGTTCAAAAACTTCCCATTGTACAAGGGTGATAAATAAACTACCAAGTGTACCTTACGCTCAACAGCCTTAGATAATTACTTACTAGATTATTCATACAACTTCAAACAAATTAGAAGCATCCTTTCCCAAACTTTCCATAAGCCAACAACATAGAATTTTAAACATTAAGTTTACTCTATTGATTTCGTTCACACATTATTTACCTTTTATTTATTTTAAATTCTCATTTATTCATACAAGGTTATCTTTTTTTTACATTCATTTGCTTATATAATTTATTTCCTATTCAATATTTGAAATCATCAAAGAATCCATTTTTAAAGTATTACATACATTTCATTGCAGTTAACTCACATTTATTATTTACTTATATACTTGATTAATAGTCATTAGTGAATCATTATTCAGGTTCACTTAAATTCAGTTCACATTTATTCCTATATATATAGTATCATTTAATATTAATCTATTTATGAACCATTTGTAAATTATTCCAAAATATTTCTTATGTTTATTAACATTTTATAAGATTCATTTCCTTTCACAACATTATTCAAGTTTATAATTATCTTAGAAAGCTACAACTTAACTTATAACGTTCTTTGCACTTACTTTTTATTTTCCAATCCATTTACAAGACATGGCCCTATAATTTGTTTACTTTCTTAATTTCACATTCATTTCCTTAAATAGTATTTCACTTTAACTATTCAATTTAATTAGCAAGCATATCAAAATTATTAACTTAATTTTATAACATTCCATGTACATCTTAATTCTTTATTTATAAACATATGTTCATTTTGAAGCACCTTTGTCATTAAGCTTTTATTTGTATACTATTCTATAACATATTCATATTAACATTTCAACTTTTAAACATTTCTGGTAATTTTTATAAGTTTTTAGAATGTGATTAAGTGTTATACAAATTATCTTATTCATTTTAGTTAACAAAAATGTTCAATAGTTTACATCTTCTTAATTTTCGTTATCTTTTAATTTACAAGTGATAAATCTCCAACTTCTTTATAGTTTCATTAAACACTTAGCTTCTAATTTCTTATTTCTCATTTTAGAAGTTTCCAACTATTAAATTAGTCAAGATTCCATTTCATTACAATAATTGAAATCCCTAATTCATAGAACTTAAGAACTAAATACCAGGGTTCCATTTCAAATCATCTTGAAATACACACACATACACACACACTCATATCTTTTATATATATATATATATATCAAATCATATATAGAAATTTAAAATTAAAATTTGTTTCACCAAAACAACTATGTAGCAAAGCAACTATAGTGTACTTCCCACTTTGAAACTCGAAAATGAATGTCGATGATGTTGCGCAGTCATCACCGAAATTATTTTCCAACGACAGAAGAGGGGAGTATAGAACTTACTTCCTTTTTAAAATTCTTAAAATATTTCTTTCAAATCCCATTGAAAATATTTCTATCCGAAAATACTTCCAAAAATATACAAATATTATATTCTAAAATCTTTGAAAACCAATTTCAAAACTCCGAAACTTAAGTTCTCAAATTTTCAATTTATATTCATTTTACTTGTAAATCATATTTTACCAACCATATTTATAAAATTACACTTCTTATAACATACAATAGTAAATGGTTTTTAAGAACTTTGACTAACCAACAATAAATGACAGTAATTGAATATTATCATTTCCTAACAACCAACACAACAAAAATAACAAGATCAATTTATGAAAAATCATATATATATATATATATATTTATATATACAAAATATAATTACTAGGTAAAATTATTTCATTTACCTATTTCGAAAATAATATTGTGTCTATCTACCCTATTCAAGTGTTTAGAAACCCTTATCGATGCCATAGCGTCCTATGTACCAACCAGAATTTATAAATACTCAACAGAACAAATTAACACAATGGAAAACATTTTTATATAACACTAACAAATATGCTCCCTCATATATATACACTCAAACTCATTCTAGGGTATTGATAACCCTATCTCTAATGAGTTAACCCCAACTGGCTATGGTATCTCTAAACCTAAGCTCTGATACCAACTTTGATGACCCACCTTTTTGAACGGTTTAAATCGACAATAAACCACACATGTCTAACTCAAACCATTCAAATGGGAGGATTGTCAATGGGGTTTAATAAGAAAAATAAGAGAAAGGAAGGAAAACAAACACAGAATCTCGCAGCGGAATGACAAAATATGATAATCAAATAAACATTTCATGAAGCTGTTTTACAATATATATTTGATTACACAATTTTTTTTTCAACATAATCTGAGTACCACAACAACATATCAATAATGATGCAGCGGAAAATTACTAATAATATAACATACCAAACTACGCCTTCGTCCTCCAGAAATAAAGTCTTCAATACTGAAATGCTCAGGCTGACCCGAGCTAATGAAAAGACAAAACACTCGAGTCAAAACTAAAATATCTTATGTAAGTTAAATCAACAAAGTAAATATGAGTATGATAGCTTCAGATATGTTTATGGGATTTTACATCTCTTATAAAGTGTATAACGTGTGTGCAATAACTTAAGAGATGTTACGGGATTTTCCATCTCCTAAGGATCCATTAAACTATCTATATGTAGTAAAATACACTATATATACGTAGCGTCTATCTGTAACAACCGTGATTTTATACCATCGTAATAAAATCTTAAAATAGAAATTTTAAATTGAAATTTAAAAAAAAATATAAATTTTGCAATGCTAAAATATTGCAATGTCAGTTGTAATAGCTAACTCATGTTACACTTCTTTTGCCTTCACGTGAGTATAAGAAAATGGGTCCAAGTGTAAACAAGTGGAATATTTTTGTTCCTTGCTGTCTCTTATTCTAAAGCAAGTATGTATAAGTGCAATCACCACAAATTTTGTAAAGCAAAGTTGAAAACATTGCTTTATCAGCCATCATCATTTTATATGCAAAGCTTGTCCTTTCTTTCCTCTAGAGCACGTCTACCTTAAATGCATATGTACCATAAAAGTTGCCGGCACACTTCATTTTGACTTATACACATATTTGAGAAAAGAAGGTAGCACTGCATCATTCTTTGCTCCATCAAATTTCAGTAGCACGGAGGAGTGTATTAATGGTGGTTCAAAGAATTTAACTTCAAGTGGTTACTTGATGCTAACTGATTTTTGGAAGCAAGCTATCTGTGAGTGCGAACTCACGTTTCTTATTAAAACTATATCTGGGCTATTTTTTTTGCAAGAACATTATACATAAAAGCATTTTATTTAGTTTATTTGTTGTCTTCGTCTTGCGTCCCTACCTGTCGAAATTCCCTGATGTTGTGAAATCTTTACCACGCAAGTACCTAATGCCTTGGTTTCGTTCTTTATATAATTGTTGCTTTAAATTGTTGCCACGTCCATATGTGAAATAATGCACGTTCATTGATGGCAAACCTCTCTGAAGTGAATAACGTGCAAACGTATTTACTTGAATATTTGATCACATAAGTATCCTGCACTCTATACTTTACTTCGTGCGTCCTTGCTTGCGCAACTAGATGGATGTTCTTTTTTATATAAAAATTTATGTGATAGCTTGGCAGTGAATGCTCTACATTTTATTATACTTGCAAACTTACTTTCGCATGCAAGCTAAAATAAAGTTGCAAACTTCCATTCGCATGCAGGCAGAAAAATTCAAGACTAGACTATATTTAGTGATTGCGTGTGTATGTGTGACCTGGAAAATATTTTCTAGTGTGTGCGTGTAGTGTGCAGATTGTGATTGCAAGTATTCACATGCATATTTTGTGTAGCACGAAAATGTTACATACTCGTGAAAGTTCATCCGCCAATTGATTATAAGTATGAAATTTGTGTTCGTGTCTTCCACTGAGGCACGCAATAATGATTTTGCTAGGTGGAGAAATGCCTAACTATATTTTGTTGAATATATAACGGTGTAGACCACTGTTTATTAATTTACATTGAATCGGCATTTCATTTTAAAACGTACTTTGTTGCCGTTATTTCTATAACGGAATTTTTACGCCGATATTGTATTTTTAAAGCGTCTTGGTTTGACGATATTTTAACGAATAAAAATTGTTGTTGTTTTTACTTCAGTAACCATCAGTTTTAAAGTGGATTTTCAAGCGGCTATCCCACAACACTGATATTTGATATCCATTTTTACGGTGTTTTGTGAAGCGCAATTTCCTCGTCGAAATTGCTATAGTTGTTGCTGTTTTAATCACGTGTTTTAAAAATCAATTTAAAATAAAACTATTTTCAAAAACTTTACAGTTGCGCTTTCAAAAGAATGAGACAGCGATTTAAACGCTTCAGCAAAATTGAGGACTATGAACCCTTACTTCTACTGATTCGCTTAATTCCGGACTTGTCTGTTTGAGAACGTAAAATGTTATTTATAAAATACAGCATTTTGCACTTTCAAGGAAACGATGAAGAGATTTAAACGATTTAGCAAAAGTGCGGAGTATGAAACCACACTTTTACTAATTCAGTTAATTCCGGACTCGTTAATTGAAATATTTGCTGAGGATTTGCTGTTTGATGATTTGTTGGGCTTTCGAGCCACTCTGCTGGACCTTCGGGTCATCTGATGGACCTTCGGGTCAATTACCAGTACTAGACCTTCGGGTCACTCTGCGGACCTTCGGGTCATCTGATGGGCGCCAAAAATTATAGTACTTGGTAGGCTTCGGCCATATGGGATGCACGTGCGGTGTAACTAAAACTCGCCATCTGCTGGGATCGATCCACTTTTATGTTGATTTTCTAGTTATCTTATTTTTGATTTCTAGATTTGGCGACTGCTGATTTTCTAGTTATCTATTTTGATTTCTAGATTTTGTGAATTGCTGCTTTGAATTCAATTATGAATTTGGAAGTTGAGTTTGAGTATAGTCTCATCTGAGATTATAAATTTGCGTATTGCTGTTTTGAATTCGATTGTGAATTTGAAAATTGATTTTGATGGAGTTTAAATTGATATTTCTTCATTCAAACTATGTTGATTATTTATGCTGAATAGTCTCATTCGAGACTATAATTATTTGTTTAAGTGTTGTCTATCATACACTTATTTCTGAGTTTAAATTAGACTGATCCGTTCATTATTTTCTTCTAAATAATACTTGGGTCAGACCGAGTTATTTCAGGGTAATCTCTATCTCTGATTCAGTTGCTGCTTCAGCTTTTGGGATTTCACATCATCTTTTGTCTAGACTTCGAGGAGTACTTTTGGTTTATTGACTCTCATCTCATGTATGTTGATGGATATGTATATGTACCTTTGGTTCATGTGAACTATCGATTGTTGTAGCATATATTCCAGACTTGTCTTCCGCTATATATATCTGATATTTCTGTTCTGATGTGATTATACTATCTGTGTTGTTGTTATTATGAGTTGTTCTGGATTTTTCTTTAGTCACTATAGTTTCGTTTTAGATTTGGATTGAATATTTATCTTTGGGAGTAATTCACACAACTCCTATCGATGATAATCAATACTCGTCTAAGGCATAACTTACGGATGGTCGCTTCTAACAAGCCTTATTCTTCGCAATAGTAGACGTTATTCTTATAATAACCTTTGTTATTGTGAGCATCGAGGTGGGGCATCACAGTTGGTATCAGAGCTGAAATTCAGAACAAATTATAATAAACACAGAACAAAAGAAGAATGGAACATGTGTTATAACTATTCGGGGGTTTTATTCGTGCCTTTCTAATCTATTCCTTCCATTGTAACATGTGGAGTATGTCTAGGAATAAATTATATATTTCGTAGTATTCCATTTGTTAAATTTATTATCAATTGTGTATTGTTTTAACTAATCCTTACCTTCTCTTGTCTCTCAGCCTATGGATGGAAGAGGTAGAGGGAAGCGTTCTGCTACAGGTCTGTCTAGTGGTTCTCATCCAGACGGAGTCTATATGTCAGATGATCAGTTTATGGAGCTATTTCGGGGTACTCAGCCTCCTGTTGCTACTCTCGCAGCTCCTAATCACAAGTCTTCCATCGCCCGCATGTGTAGTGACTATTCCCACCTTGGAGGTCAGCCTTTCAAGGGATCGGAAAGTGTAATGGAGGTTCAGACTTGGTTGCACACTTGTCAGCGCATATTTTCTCGGATGGATCTTTCTAATCATCATCGCGTTCTCGTGGCATCCAGTATGTTGCAAGAGCGTGTGCTCGATTGGTATGAGCTTTTTATTGCAGAAGTTGATGAATCCTCTCTCTCGTGGAATCATTTTAAGGAACGATTCGAACTTAAGTTCGTTCCTGAATCAGAAAAGGCTAATCTTGCTCATAGTTTCCTTGAGTTGAAACAAGGAAAGTCCTCTATTTCTGATTATGTTGCATCTTTCGAGGCCTTATCCAAATACGGAGTTGAGTTCATTAACACTCCGCGTAAGGATAATCTTCGTTTTGTGGATGGTATGAAGAAGTATTTGAAGAAAGTCCTTTTGCTCAGCTTAAGCTCTCTTTTGAGGAGCTTGTTGATTCGGCTCTTTGTCTTGAAGCTGTTGAAAAGGAACGTGATAGTGGTGATGATGTTGAGGTTTCTAAGAACCCCAATAAGAAGAGGTTTCCATTTCATAAGCCTAATTCTTCCAACAAGAAGAAGAAGCAAGCCACCTCTAGTTCTCAGCCTAGTAGTGCACCTTCTATTCAGAGGGCATGCTATAATTGTGGTTCTCTGGATCATCTTCACTGTAATTGTCCTAAGCCTCGCATTTTCCGCTATTGCAAGAAAGAGGGTCATTGGATTTTTGATTGCCCTACTGCTTCTAGGGGTCTCAAATCTGGGAAGCTTAATGTTGCTAAAGCTTCTGGTGTTTCTTCTCAGCCCAAAGGTATTACTCCTTCTGTTTTGGAAGGTTTTATTTTATTTCATGGCCGTTCTATTAGAGTTCTTTTCGATACGGGTGCATCGCATTCATTCGTGTCAAAGGAGCTTGTTGATATTATTCATTTGGATGTTATTGCTCTTTGCGACCCTTTAAGGATCGTAAATCCTATTGGTGGATCCACTACTCTTGGTTTGTTATGTGTTGATGTTGAGATTATTCTATGTGGTTTTTCCTTTCATGTGAATCTGCATGTTATGGATCATCTTGGTTTTGATATGATATTGGGTATGGATTGGCTCGTCCGTTATGAAATTCAAATTCTATGTCCCGAAAGAACTTTATATCTTAAGCATCCCGATAAGTTTAGTAATGAGCATAACGGCCCTATTGTTCCGATGGAAAGAAGAACCTATAATTAGCTTTTCGGGAAATTTCCAAACGAACAATTTCAACGAAATCTTTCAATTTCTTATTTTACTATGTTCAACTCTATGTATTCCTCTATCCGTAGAGTACATTGAATGTACAGAAATGGCTATAACAGAGTTTCTGGACCTCTAGGCCAGTATATTAATTGCGGAACTGGACCTCTAATTAAGATACTGGGGTCGCCTCTCCAGTAATCTATTATATTTCGAAGCATGGATCATGCTTCTAATGCTCTCATTTCTTCCTTCGAATCGGAGGATGTCATTGCTAATATTCCGGTTGTTTGTGATTTTTCTGATGTTTTTGAGCCTATTTTGTGTTTGCCACCGAAGAGGGAAATTGAGTTCCGTATTGATCTTATCTCTGGTGCTCATCCTGTCAGTCGTCCTCCCACGAGGATGTCTACAAAGGAAAATGAGGAACTCAAGCAACAATTATCTGAATTGGAAGCCAAGCGATTTATTCGTTCTAGCTCATCTCCTTGGGGTGCCGCCGTTGTCTTTGTTAAGAAGCCAGATGGTATTCTTATGCTTTGCATTGATTATCGCAAGCTTAACGAGCTCACTATCAAAAATAGGTATCCATTACCTAGGATCGACGACATGTTCGATCAGTTAAGTGGCGCTAATATTTTCTCCCAACTCGATCTTGCTACCGGATTTCATCAGTTACGAGTTGCAGAAGATAGTATTCCTCTTACCGCATGCCGTACTCATTATGGTTCTTACGAATGGCTGGTTATGCCATTCGGTTTGACGAACGCTCCAGCATATTTTGTAGATCTTATGAATTGGATATTCCGGGAATATCTCGATAAGTTCGTCTTGGTTTTCATTGATGATATTCTTATTTATTCCAAATCTAAAGCCGATCATATTCAGCAATTGTAGATTGTTTTAAGCACTCTTCGTCAGCATCAGCTTTTTTCCAAATTCTCCAAGTGTCATTTCTGGGAGAATAAGGTGAAGTTTCTCGGTCATATTGTTTCTTCCGATGGTATCTCTGTCGATCCTTCCAAGATCGGATCTATTTAGAATTGGAAGAGGATGGAGACCGTTACTGAGATCCGTAGTTTCCTTGGATTGGCGGGATATTATCGCCGATTCATTAAGGACTTTTCTCGTATTGATTTACCGCTTACCACTCTCACGAGAAAAGCTGTTCCTTTTATTTGGTCGGATAAGTGTGAGAATTCTTTCTTGAAGTTAAAAGATTTCCTTACTCATGCTCCTATCTTAGTGGTGCCCGAAGGGAATCATGATCTTGTTGTTTATACCGATGCCAGTGGTTATGGACTCGGTGCTGTTCTCATGCAAAAGGATAGAGTAGTTGCCTATGCTTCTAGACAACTAAAGCCTAACGAGATTCGTTATGCTACCCATGATTTGGAGTTAGCCGCCATAGTCTTTTCTCTAAAGATTTGGCGACTTTATTTATTGGGCGAGTGTTTTATTCTCTTCACTGATCACAAATCTCTAAAGTATTTATTTACTCAGAAAGAACTTAATATGAGGCAACAACGTTGGCTCGAATTTCTTGCTTCATATGATTTCGATATTCAGTATACCCTTGGTAAGGGTAATAGAGTTGCTGATGCGCTTAGTCGCAAGCAGCAAGTTGTTGTTTCCATGATGCTAGCAGAGTGGAATATTTTAGAAGCTTTATCTCTTTGTGATATTAGAGACCGTCCTTCAGTTTCTTATTCTCCCGTGCTTTTATTTAGCATGGAAGCTCGTCCTAGTTTGTTGGGTCGTGTTGCAGTTGCCCAGAAACAAGATCCATATATTTCTCATCTTATTCAGAGTTGTAAATCGGAATCCCGAAGTGATAATCTAAAGTATTTTGATATTGATATTCATGGTTGTATTCGGAAGAAGGGTAGGTTGATTGTGCCTAATGTTTCTAATCTTAGAAATGACATTCTTAAGGACTATCATCGTTCTAAGTATACTATCCATCCGGGTAGTAGTAAGATGTATGCGGATATGAAACGCTTATACTATTGGGAGGGTATGAAGCGTGATATTGCAAGTTATGTAGGTCGTTGCACGACTTGTCAACTTGTTAAAGCAGAACACCAACGTCCCAGTGGTCTTTTGCAGCCTCTTGAGATTCCATTATGGAAATGGGATCAGATTTCCATGGACTTCATTGATGGTCTACCTCGTTCGAGGTCGGGCCATACTAGTATTTGGGTGATTGTTGACCGATTGACTAAATCAGCCCATTTTATTCCTATCAAGTCCAATCAGACTGCTCCTTTTTTGGATAAGCTGTTTATTAAAGAAGTCGTTCGACTTCATGGTGTCCCTAGTTCCATTGTTAGTGATAGAGATCCGCTTTTTACTAGTGGTTTCTGGCAGAGCCTTCAGAAAGCTTTGGGTACTAAGCTCAATCTCAGTACAGCTTATCATCCACAGTCTGATGGTCAGACTGAAAGGGTCAATCAAGTTTTGGAAGACCTCCTTCAAGCTTGCATTCTTGATTTTGGTGGTAGTTGGGAAGACCACATATCTCTTCTTGAATTCTCTTATAACAACAGTTTTCAATCCAGTATCGGTATGGCTCCTTTCGAAGCTCTTTATGGAAGGCCGTGTCGATCACCATATTGTTGGTTGGAATCGGGGGAAAAGTTAGTTCTCGGCCTTGATTATATTCACGATTCTTCGGAGAGGATTGATATTATTAGACAGAGAATGAAGGAGGCTCAGAATAGGAAGAAATCTTATGCTGATCATCGTAGGAAGCCTTTGGTATTTTTTGTTGGCGATCACGTATTCATTCGTGTTTCCCCGATGAAGGGTGTGGTGCGTTTTAGTACCTTCGGGAAATTGGCTCCTCGTTATATTGGACCGTTTCCTATTACGGAACGTATTGGCCCTGTTGCTTATCGTGTATCGCTACCGATCCAGTTTTCGAGAATTCATGATGTATTTCATGTATCCCAGCTTCGTCGATGCCTTTGAGATTCAGATTCTATTATTGATCCTCATGTGTTGCAAGATCTTGAGATCTCACCCGACTTGTCTATGGTGCAAAATCCTATTCGTGTGCTAGCTTCGGAGGTTAAACGCCTTCGGAATAAAGAAGTCCCGCTTGTGAAAATTCAATGGTCCGTAAACCCCAAAGATTGCACTTGGGAAACCAGAGAATTCATCGAGCGTTCTTATCCGGGTTTTCTCTCCTCTTCGGGTGGGGGTGAGCATTCTTATCTATCTATTTTTAATCTTTGTTGTGTTGATTAATTGGTGTTATAAACAACTTCTAGTATGAAAATTGCGGGGACACAATTTTTATAACGGGGGGAGTCTGTAACAACCATGATTTTATTATCGTCGTAATAAAATCTTAAAATAGAAATTTTAAATAGAAATTTAAAAAAATATATATATATAAATTTTGCAATGCTAAAATATTGCAAAGTCAGTTGTAATAGCTAACTCATGTTACACTTCTTTTGCCTTCACGTGAGTATAAGAAAATGGGTCCAAGTGTAAACAAATGGAACATTTTTGTTCCTTGCTGTCTCTTATTCTAAAGCAAGTATGTATAAGTGCAATCACCACAAATTTTGTAAAGCAAAGTTGAAAACATTGCTTTATCAGCCATCATCATTTTATATGCAAAGCTTGTCCTTTCTTTCCTCTAGAGCACGTCTACCTTAAATGCATATGTACCATAAAAGTTGCCGGCACACTTCATTTTGACTTATACACATATTTGAGAAAAGAAGGTAGCACTGCATCATTCTTTGCTCCATCAAATTTCAGTAGCAGGGATGAGTGTATTAATGGTGGTTCAAAGAATTTAACTTCAAGTGGTTACTTGATGCTAACTGTTTTTTGGAAGCAAGTTATCTGTGAGTGCAAACTCACGTTTCTTATTAAAACTATATCTGGGCTATTTTTTTTGCAAGAACATTATACATAAAAGCATTTTATTTAGTTTATCTGTTGTCTTCGTCTTGCGTCCCTACCTGTCGAAATTCCCTGATGTTGTGAAATCTTTACCACGCAAGTACCTGATGCCTTGGTTTCGTTCTTTATATAATTGTTGCTTTAAATTGTTGCCACGTCCATATGTGAAATAATGCACGTTCATTAATGGCAAACCTCTCTGAAGTGAATAATGTGCAAACATATTTACTTGAATATTTGATCACACAAGTAGCCTGCACTGTATACTTTACTTCGTGCGTCCTTGCTTGCGCAACTAGATGGATGTTCTTTTTTATATAAAAATTTGTGTGATAGCCTGGCAGTGAATGCTCTACATTTTATTATACTTGCAAACTTACTTTCGCATGCAAGCAAAAATAAAGTTGCAAACTTCCATTCGCATGCAGGCAGAAAAATTCAAGACTAGACTATATTTAGTGATTGCGTGTGTATGTGTGACCTGGCAAATATTTTCTAGTGTGTGCGTGTAGTGTGTAGACTGTGATTGCAAGTATTCACATGCATATTTTGTGTAGCACGAAAATGATACATACTAGTGAAAGTTCATCGGCCAATTGATTAGAATTATGAAATTTGTGTTCGTGTCTTCCACTGAGGCATGCAATAATGATTTTGCAAGGTGGAGAAATGCCAAACTATATTTTGTTGAATATATAACGGTGTAGACCATTGTTTATTAATTTACATTGAATCGGCATTTCATTTTAAAACGTACTTTGTTGCCGTTATTTTTATAACGGAATTTTTACGCTGATATTGTATTTTTAAAGCGTGTTGGTTTGACGACATTTTGACGAATAAAAATTGCTGTTGTTTTTACTTTAGTAACCATCAGTTTTAAAGTGGATTTTCAAGCGGCTATCCCGTAACACTGATATTTGATATCCGTTTTTACGGTGTTTTGTAAAGCGCAATTTCCTCGTCGAAATTGCTATAGTTGTTGCTGTTTTAATCACGTGTTTTAAAAATCAATTTAAAATAAAACTGTTTTCAAAAACTTTACAGTTGCACTTTCAAAATAATGAGGAAGCGATTTAAACGCTTCATCAAAATTGAGGACTATAAACCCTTACTTTTACTGATTTTCTTAATTTCGGACTTGTCCGTTTGAGAACGTAAAATGTTATTTATAAAATACACCATTTTGCACTTTCAAGGAAACGATGAAGAGATTTAAATGATTTAGCAAAAGTGCAGAGTATGGAACCACACTTTTACTAATTTGGTTAATTCCGGACTCATTAATTGAAATATTTGCTGAGGATTTGCTGTTTGATGATGTTTGATGACTTGTTGGGCTTTCGAGCCACTCTGCTGGACCTTCGGGTCATCTGATGGACCTTCGGGTCAATTACCAGTACTAGACCTTCAGGTCACTTTGTGGACCTTCGGGTCATCTGATGGGCGCCAAAAATTATAGTACTTGGTAGGCTTCGGCCATATGAGATGCACGTGCGGCGTAGCTAAAACTCGCCATCTACTGGGATCGATCCACTTTTATGCTGATTTTCTAGTTATCTTATTTTTGATTTCTAGATTTGGCGACTACTGATTTTCTAGTTATCTATTTTGATTTCTAGATTTTGTGAATTGCTGCTTTGAATTCAATTATGAATTTGGAAGTTGAGTTTGAGTATAGTCTCATCTGAGATTATAAATTTGCGTATTGCTGTTTTTAATTCGATTGTGAATTTGAAAATTGATTTTGATGGAGTTTAAATTGATATTTCTTCATTCAAACTATGTTGATTATTTATGCTGAATAGTCTCATTCGAGACTATAATTATTTTTTTAAGCGTTGTCTATCATACACTTATTTCTGAGTTTAAATTATACTGATCCGTTTATTATTTTCTTCTAGATAATACTCGGGTCAGACCGAGTTATTTCAAGGTAATCTCTATCTCCGATTCAGTTGCTGCTTCAGCTTTTGGGATTTCACATCATCTTTTGTCTAGACTTCGAAGAGTACTTTTGGTTTATTGACTCTCATCTCATGTATATTGATGGATATGTATATGTACCTTTGGTTCATGTGAACTATCGATTGTTGTAGCATATATTCCAGACTTGTCTTCCGCTATATATATCTGATATTTCTGTTCTGATGTGATTATACTATCTGTGTTGTTGTTATTATGAGTTGTTCTGGATTTTTCTTTAGCCACCGTAGTTTCATTTTAGATTTGGATTGAATATTTATCTTTGGGAGTAATTCACACAACTCCTACCGATGATAATCAATACTTGTCTAAGGCATAACTTACGGATGGTCGCTTCTAACAAGCCTTATTCTTCGCAATAGCAGACGTTATTCCTTATAATAACCTTTGTTATTGTAAGCATAGAGGTGGGGCGTCGCACTATCAGTAATATAAAGTATTAAAATAGCGTTAAGGCGTTACCATTATCCCCCTTAACACATTTTTATATAAGCATCGTAGTCTATACTGTACTGTAAACTCCACCGTAAACCGGTGAGCTATCAGGGAGCACTCCATAGGTACAACACAAACCAAAGTCATAGTGGGCTCGACCAGAAAAATATGATAAGGCAGGCAAGGAAACACCCAGGGTAGGATTCTACCGGATTGCGGAATTAGGTTGATAGTAACGCATAGCCGCAGCTACCACCCACCTCTAACAACACTCCCAAAATCAAGGGTGGCCACCAATCGATCACAAAGTAAGAAATACGGTATCGAAGAAGTATATCCGATCGAAGGAGCAACCTCACTTGGCCTGGTTATGGCTCTTGTTTTAGTCATTTTAATTATGACCCAAAGATCAAGGCTATCCATCATCGTTCTCTTTCTTCAAATCTAGCAAACGTTCACCAAATCCAACCACTTCATTCTAGATCTCTACAACGTACACAATTGTTAAAGTGGTTCCAATATTGACAGAGAGTATGCCAATAGGAGGCCCCGGTCTTTTTAACAACCATACGTCATTTTTCATACCAGTTGATTCTCTTACATTTCAAAACAGATTCATATTTGATACCAAAATATCATATTTACTTCAAAATATCCATCATTTCAAAATCACCATATTTACTCAAAATATGTCATTTCCACTTGAAAATATCATTTCAAATTCCAGTTTAGGTTATAACCTCATTTAACCACATTCGCATTTAAATCAACGATTTAAATATAAAAATTCCAACATTGCACAGTTTGAAAATTTAGAAAATAGTTTGAATAGTTATAAATTGTTTTAAATATTTTATATAGTTAAGTGATTTAAAATAGTTTAATATAAAATGGTTTGAGTATTCAAAATGTTTTATATAGTGAAATAGTTTCGAAAGATCTAAATAGTTTGAATATTAAAAATAATAGATTTTAAAAAGTTTATATCAAAAACAATTTATTTTGAAAATAATATCAAATCGAACTGTTTCTTTTCCATTTCAACAATCTGGACCCATGTAAGGAGAACCGAGGTTCCAAATCAAGGAGCCAGATCAGAGTCCGCACTAGAGAATCGGGTAAGCGATACTAGTTTGGAAATGAAGTTATGTATTCGAGTTGTGATCGAGTCAGATTTTGCATAAGAATGATCTATGTATATCATTTGAAATGATGTAGAGTGTTAGGTGTTTCTAAATAGGTTATGAGATGTAATTTCGGGGACGATATTCATTTAAGAGGGAAGAATGTAACGACTCGGAATTTAACTGCTTTGATTTGCGAATATTAATTAATTTTAAATATTCAAATAAATGGTTTTATAATGAAAATAAAACTCTTTTTAATAATAAATAATAATGATGAAATATTTTTTAAAATTTGTTTAGAAAAAGTTCGATGAAAAACAGAAAATGTTACCGGAAACCGTTTTCCGAATTTTCGACGTTTCATCGGGTAAAAGTTGTTTGAAATGTTGTGCACACTTTCTTATATATATGCATGCATAGACTAACTATATAATATGGTTTAAGATAGTATAATTAGTATTAACTAAGTTAATTAAGTTAAGATAATCATGATGTGACACTTTGGCAACTAAAAAAATAAATAAAGAGAAAATAGTCCCATCAAGGGAGACACGATTAGACTTAATGGAAACTCAAGGACATTTTGACATGTTTTCATGTTTTTCATGATAAATTAGAAATTAAGAAAGCGGGAGACAAGGAGACATGGCATGGTGAGGTGGCACAAAGTTATGGAGGGCATGGTACAAGGGTAGTTAGGTAATTCGACTTGTTTACATAATATATATACTCATTTTCTCATTTTACTTTAATTTTTTTTTCCTAACTCTCTTCTTCTTTGTTTTAGACTTTAATGGCTTCATTAGCATTTTAAAGTTTTATATTTTCAAGTTTAAACTTTTTATAACATTTTAAACTAAGCTTCAAAACTCCTTCTTTTTCATTCAAATTCCTCTATTTTACCCGAAATGGTTTCGGCCATAACTTCTTACAAAATACTCCAAAACTAGATTTTCTTTTTTCACACCATGTATATTTACAGTAGCTACAACTTTATAGTTCACCTCATTTTCTGATTTCGAGCTTAGATGCTCCAAATTTTCATTTTGTGCAAGAGTGTTTTTGAACCTAGATTTTGATGTCCGAAAATACCTCCTCACTATTTTGGCCATAACATCCTCAAAATTTAACTCTTTTGAGGAATTCTTTTTTTCAGATGATATAGAAAGGAATTATCTAAAACTTTCCTTTTGACCACTTTCCCAAACTCCGAGTGGAAAGGGTCCAAAAGTCGAGTGTAAAACGACTCATTTTCAAGAAGAATTTGTGGTTTTCCAAGCTTCACGAATTTCAAAGTGTGTTAAGTTTTCAAAGGATTTCCGGTGAGTAAACTATGAATTTTTGGGAAAGTTTTTACTTTAATGTTAGTCAATATATTGTGTGATGTGATGGTTAGTATGGTTAATTTAACATGTGATGGTTACATACACACACACACACACACACTTGTTGCTTGGATATGTAAAGACATTAAACTTGAATGTGAAGTCTAAATGGTTAAAGATTAGATTTTGCTTATATTTGTGGCATGATGTTATCCTGGATGTTATGGTCGTGTATGGACTTTGGTACCTTTGTAGGCTATTGGAGAATTGGAATCTTGTGTAAGAAAGTTATGGTTTTATTTCTTGAAAATCGAATATTTGGTTAGATTTAAACTAGTTTTAGTTTTAAATGCTTATTTTTGTTTTTACAAAGTTAGCAAGCTTTAAGGTAAAGTTTTCAAAAGAAGGATAGAAACAAGTTAAAGCTTACGGGTATACACAATGGTAGTCGCTATGGATGTAGTTCACTTAAAATTTCGATTTTTGCAAAGTTTGGTTTGTATACTTCAAATTGTTTTGTGAATATTTTATAAACTATATAATAATGTTTTTTAAAAGTTAAT
Source organism: Allium fistulosum (assembly GCA_030737815.1). Taxonomy (NCBI): domain Eukaryota; kingdom Viridiplantae; phylum Streptophyta; class Magnoliopsida; order Asparagales; family Amaryllidaceae; genus Allium; species Allium fistulosum. Next base: position 979,559,580 of record CM060902.1, read on the forward strand.
TAAGGATTTGATAATTAACAGTTAATTAATTAGGTTTTAGTAATTGATAATTAATTAAATGTTAACAAGGTTTATTAACTTTCATTAAATAAAGATTAGTTCTTAATTAATTATCTTTTAAAGTCAAGATTTATTTTAATTAATTATTAATTAAGTTAATTAAGTATGGGTTAGGTAAATTACTTATATTTAATTTGTCACTAATTAAATATAGGATTAATTATTAATCAAGGGTTTAATTATTTGATTAAAGATTTAATTTATAATAAATTATTTATTAAAAGTTTAATTTATTTTTTAAGTTTAATTAAATATTAATTAATTAATTAATTTATATTAATTAACATTTAATTACTAATGAAGGTTAAATTAATTATTTAATGATTAATAAATGATTAATTTTGGTTTAATTAAAAGTTAATTATTGTTTAACTATTTAATTAAATTAAGTTAAGATTCAATTAAAATTAATTATGATTTAAATAAGGATTTGTCTTTTAATTAATTATTTTTAAAAGGTTTTAAAAGTTTTAAATCCTTTGGTTTTCAAAAGTAAAATGGTTCAAAGGTACTTCTTTTTCAAAGATGGTTTTGAAAACAAGTGCTTCAAGTGTTGATACCATTAAGAAACCATATAACTGTGAATGAGTTATAATGTAGACTGTTTGGTTATTTGGACATGTGTTAGCAGAATAAATCCTCGTACTCCTATAAATTGATTGAATTTTTTAGACATCTGTTAAGCAGGACAAATCACCACCCTGCTATTATGTTATTTGGATATGTATATGATAGTTAGTTCATATTAACATGTTATTCCCTAATTTGTATATGAGTTGTATTTACATATATGTTGACCTATGTAAATAACTGTTAAGTGAATTGAAATGGAAGTTGTATGGTAACTTAAATTAGTACCATTGGGATTAATAAGCCTCTTTTCGAATTACCAAAGTATGTTTTTGAATTAGCTTTAATTCTTAAATCGATTTGGGTCTAAAGGTTATAAATGGTTTTCAAATTTTATTATTATTTTATAAAGTTATTTTTAAATAATATCTTATTTTTAAAAAGGGGTTTATTAAATAAAAGGCTTTACCTAAAAAGTTATTTATAAATGATATCTTGAAAATTATTTTATAAAGGAGATTCTATAAAGGAATTATGAAGGAAGATTTTTAAATAGTTGTAAAATAGAAAGAGATCTTATAAATCATTTTAGATAATTTTGAAAAACATTTTAAATAGAGTTTGAAATTTGTAAAGAGGTTTGAAATGTGAAGTGAACTTATAAAAGAATTTTATAAGGAATAAGTGAATGGGTTTTTATAGAGTGAACGAGTTTTATAGTAAGTGATGTTTTGGAAGGGAATGGTTTGGCCATTTAATATGGAATGTGAGAAGAGATAATTTTCCAAATGTTTTTGGTAAACATTTATATTGTTTTCCAAGTAAAAGGGATGTAAGGGGTTTGGGAAAAGTGTTTTAGAAAAGATCCATTGATAAAGTTTTATAAAGTGATTTTATTAATTAAAGATTAATTAATAAAGGCTTAGAGGATCCCATATGGAATTTAATCAATGTTTGATTGTTTGTTTATTTGATAGTCAAATAACCAACTATCAAATCTGGACCAAAACCTAACTTTGGAAATATCTAGGAGAAACACGGAAATTATATGGTACAGTTACCGTCGGTGGTGCTATACTGTACGTATAAATTCGTTTCGTTCTTCTAAGATACATGATAAGGAAACTCGTCCACTAATGATTAGGAGGTGAACTCCGCTCTTATCTTTTATCTGCTTGTTTCCTAAAGAACCAAGGTTGAGTTTACCAGAATTTATCGAAAGTTTTTTCGAAGAGACCGGGATCGGATCTATTATCCAAAAACCACTTTGATCCAACTTAAGCATTTCGAATTGAAGTCATCTTGAAGAATATGAAATCGAAGATGGAGCATTGAAGTGCAAGGGTTGCTTGCTACTAGTCCTGAAGGTGATTGCAAAATGAATGTAGTAGAAGTAGTACCTTAAGTTTTTTAATATCCTGGACAACTTGTATGGATGAATGTTGACACTGCATTACTGCTTGGAAGGCAGTGTTAGCATTTCAAGTGGGATTGCTATTAAAAAAGGTAAAGCGTAGCCTCAAGCCCCATCAACCGGGAAATGACTAAAACAAGTTAGGCAGCAGGGCTAAGTGGGTCGCTCCCATTAGGGTATGTCATCATCTTTCTAGATTACCCTATATTTATGGATTTGGTTGTGCATGAGAGATCTCGATTAAGGTTGGAAGACTGGGATGATGACATAATCGGTACTACTAGTCAAGTGGTAGGTCGGTTTTGTGTGGCAGGGTACAAGATGTTCTTGTCAGACCCGAGTGCATTATTCTAGAGATGTACCCATCAGAGGTAGTTCCTTACCTGGTCATATTATGGAATCTGTTCTCCAATACGTGCCTTTACGGTTTTGATTGTAGAACCTAGTATGCTGGAATTTAATCAATATAACAATTTCGGCTAAGATTAATAAGTATTTGTACTGTAGACATTATTATAATATCACTGTATTTTGTATAAAAGTGTTTTGATTATCGTAAGGTAAAAACCCGTCCGTGTTTATGTGCGGCGTGGTCTTGCGAAATACCTTTGATTTTTAAAAGGTTTTGAAATGTAATAATCAACTTGTTTTAGTTTACTAACACCACACCAGATCCATGTCTGACTCGGAGTTTTATTTTCTTTCCTTAAAATTCTTGGGTGCTCAAATTTTTATTGTCAGCTAAGTAGTTTGGGTTTTTCCACGGTTGCATTATGGAGGAGCTCGAAGCAGGAGGCTTCATCGATAACTAGTTATTCTCTTGTTTCCGTTGTATATTATATACTTTATATCTGATGTATAAGGACAGGCTGCTATAACTGTCCTAGGTTAGAAATTGTATTGGTGTAATTTTGACGTATCATTTTTGAAATGGCTTTGTAAAGAATTATGTTTATTAATATATTTTATTCCGTTGGGCTGTGAGATTCTGTGTTTGCTTTTAGTTTCTTCTATCATCTGTCTGCTTTCTTTTCCCCTAACGAACAGTGTTTCCGACACTTGATGTGTCGGCACGCAATACAGTGGATGTATCAGTGTCGATTTTCAAGGGTCAAAAATCTGGTTCGTTATAGTTGGTATTAGAGTTGAAGGATAAGCGAGAACCTTGGCTTTGGTAGGGCAACTCATTTAAGATCGGGTAAGTGAGACCTTAGAATGAGTATGAGTGTATTATATATGAGCGCGTATTTGTTAGTGATTACAAAGTATTTTATATTATGTTGATTTATCTGTTGAGTGGCATAAGAACTCTGGTCGAGACGTGGGACGCCATAGTGTCGATAGGGGTTCTTCAGCACTTGAACACGGTAAACTGACACGGTATTGTTTTGAAATTGGGTAAATGAAATAATTTTACCCAGGATATAATTTATATATAAAGAATGATTTTCAAAAATAGTATAGTATTTTTTGAGTTGTTGTTTTAGGGAGATAATAATATTTTATTATTATCATATAGAGGTTTGTTTAGTCATGCTCGTTAAGTTTGAGCATTGACTATTATTAGTGTGTATAGGTAGCTTTCTTTTTATGATTTGGGTTGAGTTAATAGAAACGAACACCTTGCGAATTAAGTTTCACGATGTGACTATAAGGCGTTCGATGACAAGGTTGAATTAATATTTTGATAAAAGTTAATTATTAAAGGTTAGAATATTTTAAAAAAAGTATTTGAAAATGATTCTATAAAAGTTGATTTATAAAATGAATTTATAAGAATGGGTCTTTTAATTTAAAAGATTTAGGTTGAAAACTTGAGAACTTAAAATCCTGTGCTTTTGAAAAATGGTTTCCAAGGTTTTGGAAAGTGATAATAGTATTATTTGGAAGAAATTTTTGGTTCAAGTATAAATATTTTATGGAGAAATGTGAAGTATTGTCTCAAAAATGTCATTCTGAAATAAAAGAAACATTTTTAAGTTACTTAGTTTGAGTGGCTCGAAAATAACTTAAAATTGAGGAAGAGATGTGTTCGAATGGTAAAAACTTCTCTTGAGTATTACCCTTGTTGGTAAGGGAATGTATGATGCTATTTGGTAATACGAAGTTCCTTAGTATCATTTTGGTGTTACTCGGGCTATATGTAAATTTTCAAAGGATTGAAATTATAGTTTCATTTCAAAAAGTTTTCGAATAAAACCTGGGTATTTGGATCTCGTGTTTTTCAAGGAGATAAATTAAAAATGGAATAGTGGAATCAGATAAGAGTATATACTCTTAGGCTATAGTGGAGTAATATCCAAGTTGAAACTAAGAGTAGTTTATGAAATATTTTCATAAATAATTTAGTAGGGATAGAATTGGTATTAGGGATAACCAATTAAGTAAGTGCGTAGGTTGGACGTAGATCATTTCTCTTTTTCATATAGTTTTGTTCTAAGATTTGAGTATATGACTTTAAGGTGTTTGAATCGTTCAGAATAAGGATTTATTACTCGATTTTTGACGGTGAGCATTTGATGAGGATTTTTGGTATGGAATAAATGTTTTCTATCATAGTTACAACTATGTAAGGAGAACCGAGGTTCCAAATCAAGGAGCCAGATCGGAGTCCGCACTAGAGAATCGGGTCAGCGATACTTGTTTGGTAGTGAAGTTATGTATTCGAGTTGTGATCGAGTCAGATTTTTCATTATAATGTTCTATGTACATCATATGGAATGATGTAGAGGGTTAAGTGTTTTTGAATAGGTTATGAGATGTAATTTCGGGGATGAAATTCTTATAGGGGGAGAAGAATGTAAGGACCCGGAATTTCACCGCTTTGATTTGTGAATGTTTAATTAATTTTAAATATTCAAATAAATGGTTTATAATGAAAATAAAAATATTTTTAATAATAAATAATAATGGTGAAATAATTTTTAATATTTGTTTACAAAAATATACAGTTCGATGAAAAACATAAAATGTGACTGAAAACTGTTTTCCGAATTTTCGACGTTTCATCGTGTAAAAGTGGTTTGAAATGTTATGCACACTTTCTTATATATATGCATGCATAGACTAAATATATAATATGGTTTAAGATAGTATAATTATTGTTAATTAAGTTAATTAAGTTAAGGTAATCATGATGTGACACTTTGGCAACTAAAAAAATAAAGAGAAAATAATCGCATCAAGGTAGACACGATTAGACTTAATGGCAACTTAAGGACATTTTGCCATATTTTCATGTTTTTCATAATAAATTAGAAATTAAGAAAGGGGGAGTCAAGAAGACATGGCATGGTGAGGTGTTGGAAAGTTATGGAGGGCATGGTACAAGGGTAGTTAGGTAATTCGACTTGTTCACATAATATATATACTCATTTTCTCATTTTACTTTCATTTCTTTTTTTTCAAACTGTCTTCTTCTTCATTTTAGACTTTAATGGAATTTAATGACTTCCTTAGCATTCTAAAGTTTTATATTTTAAAGTTTAAACTTTTTATAACATTTTAAATTTAGCTTCAAAACTCCTTTTTCATTCAAATTCCTCTATTTTACCCGAAATGGTTTCACCCATAACTTCTTACAAAATACCTCAAAATAAGATTTTTTTTTTTCAAACCATGTATACTTCCAGTGGCTACAACCTTTTAGTTTACCACTTTATCAGATTTTGTGGTTAGATGCTCCAAATTTTCATTTTTTGCAAGAGCGTTTTTGAACCTAGGTTTTGATGTCCGAAAATACCCCTCACTGTTTTGGCCATAACTTCCTTCGAATTTAACATTTTTAAGTAATTCTTTTTTATAAATGATAGAGAAAAGAATTATCTAAAACTTTTTTGACCACTTTTCCAAAATCCAAGAGGAAAGGGTCCAAAAGTCGAGTGCAAAATGACTCATTTTCGAGAAGAATTTGTGGTTTTCCAGGCTTCACGAATTTCAAGTGTGTCAAGTTTTCAAAGGGTTTCCGGTGAGTAAACTATGAATTTTTGGGAAAGTTTTTACTTTTATGTTAGTTAATATATTGTATGATGTAATGGTTAGTATTGGTTAATTTAACATGTGATGGTTATACACACACACACTTGTTGCTTGGATATGTAAGGACATTAGACTTGAATGTGAAGTCTAAATGATTAAAAATTAGATCTTGCTTATGTTTGTGGCATGATGTTATCCTAGATGTTATGGTTATGTATGGACTTGGGTATGTAATGTATAAGCTAAGAAGAAGTTGGTACCTTTGTAGGGTATTGGAGAATTGGAATCTTGTGTAAGAAAGTTATGGTTTTAGTTTTTAAAAATCGAATATTTGGTTAGATTTAAACTTGTTTTAGTTTTAAATACTAATTTTTGTTTTTAGAAAGTTAGTGAGCTTTAAGGTAAAGTTTTCAAAAGAAGGATAAAAACAAGTTAGAGCTTACAGGTATCCACAACGGTAGTCGCTATGGATGTAGTTCGCTTAAAATTTAGATTTTTGCAAAGTTTGGTTTTTATACTTCAAATTGTTTTGTGAATATTTTATAAACTAAGTAATAATGGTTTTTACAAGTTAATTAAGGATTAAATAATTAACTATTTATTAATTAGGTTTTAGAAATTGATAATTAATTAAATGTTAGCATTTAATTATTAATGAAGGTTCAATTAATTATTTAAAATTAATAAAGGATTAATTTGGGTTTAATTAATAATTAATTATTGTTTAACCATTTAATTAAATTAATTTAAGATTCAATTAAAATTAATTATGATTTAAATAAGGAATTAACTTTTAATTAATTATTTTTAAAAGGTTTTAAAAGTTTTAACTCCTTTGGTTTTCAAAAGTAAAATGGTTCAAAGGTACTTCTTTTTCAAAAATGGTTTTGAATACAAGTGATTCAAGTGTTGATACCACTAAGAAACCATATAACTGTGAATGAGTTATACTGTTTGGTTATTTGGACATGTGTTAGCAAAATAAATCCCGGTCTGCTATAAATTGATTAAATTGTTTGGACATCTGTTTAGCAAGACAAATCACCACCCTGCTATTATGTTATTTGGATATGTATATGATAGTTAGTTCATATTGACATGTTATTGCCAGATTTGGATATGAGTTGTATTTACATGTATGTTGGCCTATGTAAATAACTGTTAAGTGAATTGAAATTGTATGGTAACTTAAATTGGTACCATTGGGATTGCTAAGCCTCTTATAGAACCAAAGTATGTTTCTGAATTAGCTTTAATTCTTAAATCGATTTGGGTTTAAAGGTTATAAATGGTTTTCAAATTTTATTATTATTTTATAAAGTTATTTTTAAATAATATCTTGTTTTTAAAAAAGGATTTATTAAATAAAAGGTTTAGCCTAAAAAGTGATTTATAAATGATATCTTGAAAATGATATTTTATAAAGGAGATTCTATAAAGGAATTACGAAGGAAGATTTTTAAATAGTTGTAAAATAGAAAGAGATATCATAAATCATTTTAGATATTTTTGAAAAACATTTTAAATCAAGTTTGAAATTTGTAAAGAGGTTTGAAATGTGAAGTGAACTTATAAAAGAATTTTTATAAGGAATAAGTGAATGAGTTTTATAAAGTGAACAAGTTTTATAGTAAATGATGTTTTGGAAGGGAATGTTCTGGCCATTTAATATGAAATGTGAGAAGAGAGAATTTTCCAAATGTTTTTGGTAAATGCTTATATTATTTTTCAAGTAAAAGGGATGTAAGGGGTTTGGGAAAAGTGTTTTAGAAAAGATCCTTTGATAAAGTTTTATAAAGTGATTTTATTAATTAAAGATTAATTAAAAAAGGCTAGAGGATCCCATATGGAATTGAATCAATGTTTGATTGTTTGTTTATTTGATAGTCAAATAACCAACTATCAAATCTAGACCAAAACCTAACTTTAGCAATATCTAGGAGAAACACAGAAATTATATAGTACAGTTACCGTTGGTGGTGCTATACTATACGTATAAATTCGTTTCGTTCTTCTAGGATAAATGATAAGGAAACCCATCCACTAACAGTTAGAAGGTGAACTTCGCTCTTATCTTTTATCTACTTATTTCCTAAAGAACCTGGGTTGAGTTTACCGAAAATTATCAAAAGTTATTTCGAAGAGACCGGGATCGGATATGTTATCCGAAAACCACTTTGATCCAACTCAAGCATTTTGAATTGAAGACATCTTGAAGAATATGGAATCGAAGATGGAGCATTGAAGTGCATTGGTTGCTTGCTATTAGTCCTTACGGTGATTCCAAAATGGATGTAGTAGAAGTAGTGCCTTCGGTTTGTCCTTATCCTGGACAACTTGTATGGATGAATGTTGGCACTACACTACTGCCTGGAGGGCAGTGTTAGCGTTCCAAGTGGGATTGCTATTCAAAGAGGTAAAGCATAGCCTCAAGCCTTATCAACCGGGAAATTACTAAAACAGGACATGCAGCAGGGCTAAGTGGGTCGCTCCCATTAGGGTATGTCATCATCTTTCTAGGTTACCCTATATTTATGGATTTCGTTGTGCACAAGAGATCTCGATTAAGGTTGGAAGACCGGCACGATGACATATTCGGTACTACCAGTCAAGTGGTAGGCCGGTTCTATGTGGCAGGGTACAAGATGTTCTTGTCAGACCCGGGTGCATTGTTCTTGAGATGTACCCATCAGAGGTAGATCCTTACCTGGTCATAGTATGGAATCCATTCTCGAATATGTGCCTTTACGGTTTTGATTGTAGAACCTAGTATTCTGGAATTTAATTAATGCAATAATTTCGGCTAAGATTAATAAGTATTTGTACTATAGACATTATTATAATATCACTGGATTTTGTGTAAAACTGTTTTGGTTATCGTAAGGTAAAAACTTGTCTGTGTTTATGTGCGGCGTGGTCTTACAAGATACCTTTGATTTTAAAAGGTTTTGAAATGTAATAATTTAGTTGTTTGAGTTTACTCACACCAGACCCATGTCTGACCCAGAGTTTTATTTTCTTTCCCTAAAATTCTTGGGTGCTCAAATTTTTATGGGCAGCCAAGTAGTTCAGGTTTTTCCATGGATGCATTTTGGAGGAGCTCGGAGCAGGAGGCTTCATCGGTAGCTAGTTATTCTCTTGTTTCCGCTGTATATTATATACTTTATATCTGATGCATAAGGACAGGCTATAATAACTGTCCTAGGTTAGAAATTCTTTTAGTGTAACTCTGATTTATAATTTTTGAAATGACTTTGTAAAGAATTATGTTGATTAATATATTTTATTCCCTTGCGCTGTGAGATTTTGTGTTTGCTTTTAGTTTCTTCTATCTTCTATCTTCTTTCTTTTCCCTTAACGAACGGTGTTTCCGACACTTGATGGGTCGGCATGCAATATAGTGGATGTATTAGTGTCGATTTTCAAGAGTCGAAAATTCCGATTCGTTACAAAACGGCAACCAATAATATTCTTATCACATCATAAATTTAATTCAATTAACATAAGAAGGTTTAGTATTGTGTGAGTAGGTTAAATCACTCAACTTTGATTTTAGCCCATAAAAACCCAAACAGAAGCGCAAAATCACCACACCAAAATAGAGGATTCCCAATAAGTATAAGCGTTGCCAAGAATTTTATTAACACTTATATGTGTCGCTATAGGGGCGCGGGCATTTATTTGTAACACTTATAAGTGTTGGAAAATATTTTTTCCCAACGCTGGTAAGCGTTGGGAGATATTTTACTCCAACGCTTATAAGCGTTGGAGAAAAACATCCCTCAACGCTTATAAGGGTTACAAATAAATAAAAACAATTAAACACTTATAGTGTAAATGCTGAAAGATATAACGTAGACTATATTTAATATGAAATATTATCTTAATTTAGCAAATTGTAACCCAATCAATATCAATAAACAATATTCATAATTATGGTAATAAAATAGAGTTTCAATTAAAAAAAGAGAACTTCATTACATAATTAAGTTACCAATCCATAGTTTGCCAATTCCATACTAATATCAGATAAAAAACCTGTGTATCTCGAATAAACAAAAAATCAAAATTTGATTATACTGCCACGACAAATTTAGTATCAATAAAAAAACGAGTTTATCGTTATTAGAAGATCCAACCATGCATGCAGCATATATTCTTCCAACAATGCACCACAACTTATTATAGCAAAACCCAATTGTCAAATTAGTGAATACTGCATTCTCCTCCGCTCCCACCATTACAGCTCCCTCGTCTCACAAACTGTTTCATTCATCTCCGCCTCTACAAAAAGAAGCAGATTTGTCAATCCTCACAGAGAAAGAAGGAAAAAACAATGAAAACCTTCTACCTACCTGTAACAGATGCATGAACATGCCAAAGGGATCGACCAAACTGGATGACACTACCAAATGCAAAAGCTGGTTTTGGGTATATCTTCCTTAATTTTCCCCTGATAAAGATCTTGAAATACATTTGATTCCATATACTTTACGCACATTATTTTAGCTTCATCTCTTTTGGTACAAACGACATAAGGTTTCCAAAAGACTAGTGCTTAATATTATGGATGTGGCCTTCTCTCTGTTAGTAGCAGTACTTAGTTTCAACTTTTCAACTCTTCATTCCGATAAGAGCCAACTTATATCCAACTTTCAAAACTGGGGTCGCTCTTGGCATTGGTTGTATGCAGAATTCTAACTCTCTATCAGTAATAAAAAAGCTAATTCTTTAGGTACATCTCTAAAGTAACCACCATGGTCAATTCAAGAACTAGGTTCATGGTCCACTCATTATGGTTGAAATAAATGTGTTTTTTCTGGCAGATTAAAATTCTACCTTTCTGTTCTACTGTTTGGTTGTGGAAAATTATGCATCTAATTAATTAATTAATATTCAACACAAATTCATACACATTCATTTCAGTAGGTAGAACTAGTTACCTTTTATGTTGATTATGCCAAGCTAGCATACATCCTTTGAAACACAAACTATAATCAGTCTAAACACTTATCAACCTAAATCGAATTCTCTAAATACAAAAATAATTTCAAAAAGTTATAATTTTAAAATATGTTAGCCACAATCAGAAGTTAAAAATAAAAGAACTTATTTTATTATAAAAACATTTCATTATTCACATTATTGATCCATACTAACAGCAATCTACATTTACATAAATACATACTTGATACCTATGAATTTTGCTTTATTGCAATTATAAATGAAACATTATATGTAACTTTTGCTAAACTATATACATATTTACTGAAAATCATTTATTAACATCAATACCCATTTCTAAGTGAATCTACACTATGCCTTAGTTCAACACTCCTATTCATATCTTTGGCTTCAGTACTCGTTGTTATTAGATCTAGGTCTTCCAAAGTTAAATATACATCAATGTAGATTTACAAACACAACTCTTATTTATTAATCAAGATCAAATGAGAAAAGACTAAATAAATCACTACGCAATGATATAAGCAATAATTATTTTGCATACTCCATTATATATACTGTTATTGAATGCTGACATAAAAAATTCAAATAAGGATTGAACTATTTTTCTACTCATTCAAATATAAACATGGAAGAAAATCAAAAAATGGAACTATTTGTGTACTTGCATTGCTAACTAAAATGCATATCAGTCGCTTGCATCACATTATAAGTTGTCACTTACGTTGCTAATTAAAATGCATTAAGCATTATACAATGTTCTAGATTTTGAATCTAAGTATAGTTTGTACTCGGTTTTAAAGTTTTAAAACTGAGTACTGTTTTGTGCTTAGTTCTAAAACCGAGTACAGTTTTGTGCTCAGTTTTAAAAACTTATCGTCCAAGACATATACATTGCCAACCAAGGTACATGCAAGTGACAACTTATGATAGTCCTAGCCATTTTACTCATGATAGAACTAATCAACACTACTTGAATTACATTGAACTTATTTTAAAAAACAAAATTTCAAAACGATATTGAAGTAAATATGTGATTAAAATGTCAGTACATATTCAAAAAAAAACATGTCAATAGCCTTAGGACCAAAGGAACCCTGAAAATGGAATATACCTTATAAAAATAAAAATAAATCATAGAAAAAACAATATATCACAAAAATTGGACATTATAAATATAAAACATATTAGTAATATTATCACTTGCATGAATTTTAACTATAGGTCATTCAATTTTGTTAAACAAGAGGAATACCTTACAGAACCTCGTGTAGTTAATTATCCAGTTATGTACTTCACAGTTCCTGGAAACGTACAGCAATCTGAATAACCAATTTACTAATTGTATGCATGCATGCTATTTCTTCTTAGATGCCTTAGTATGTAATCTCATTACTCAGCAAAGTTCATTTTCGCAGGCACTTCAATTCAACTGAGCAAGTTCATTTCTTTGGCCTAGTAGCTTTATTTGCACCAATTTGTCTTAGCAACTGAAGAATAACAGATCAATAGAAACTCCATTAGTTAAAATGAATCAGAATATGATCCACATTTCAACGTTGTTTTTGTACAAATTAAATGAAGAGTGACAACTGGTACGAACATGGAAGTATGCTTCGAGTTTCTGTCTCAGAGTAGCATGCTCCCTCTTTATGTTTTGGAATGTTTTCTGACATCTATACACAAAAGAAAAATCAAAATTATGCTTTTGGTCATTTACAAATTATCTTATAATATGTACAAGTTTGCAACTTACCCTTCTATATTTTCATTATTGCAAAAATCTTTGAATAAAGTGCATTCATTCTTTACCCTGAATGCACCGATGCTGTAATCAAAACAACCATGCCATTAGAATCCAGGTACTCCATATTATTCATACAAACCAAACTCTGTATCCTTTTATTTGCATATATTTTTACCTTCTTTTTTCTTTCAAAAATTAAAATAGAGCACTATGCATAAACAAACAGTATTGACCAAAAATAAAGAAAATATTACCTGGAAGTACTTCCTATAAACTGATCCATGTAAGCATAAATTTTATAGAAATCTCGCGGCGACTTCTCTTTGTAAAAGGACAAGACTAAGAATTATTTTTGCATTCTTGCTTTGAACATGCTTTTCATCTATTGCAGTCAGTTTAATTATTTACAATGCTTGCTCGATGTTATTAAGTATTCTGGAAGAGTCCCTAAAGAACAAGGTCACAACTTCTTCAAAAAAATTAGGACTAACTTCATCCTGTAACTCTTCTAATTCGTTGAACTATTCATCCAAGCAACCCTGCTTTAGCAACAGTGCATGTAATTAACATGTGCATTTGTATATGCGCGTTTGATGTATAAGCAAAGGAAAAGAGCTAGTTTAATGACCATATTTGTAGTTCATTTCAATAAGTTATCTTAAGAATCAATGAGTATAAACCTCGCTGCGTACCTAGTTGCCTCGTCGGTTTCAACTCCAATCGTTTGGCCATCTCAAACTCACCTTCCAAGAAATCGATTGGTCTACAGTAAAATTGATAGATTTCAATCCCTGCTAAGCAATTTTGCAGAACATCTGAGCCCTGTTTATTGCTAATCTACTGACCTAATCATATTGGAATAGGTTAGAAATAATAGAATGAGAAAACACGTTGAACTAATAGCGATTAAAAGCGAAATTCGTTAGAAAAACAAAGATTACCTCGTTGATCGAACTTGAGAGAGAAGAGATGATTTGCCCAAGATTTTTTCCCCTTTTGTTTTGCTCCATCCCAGGAAATAGCATCGAATAGATGGGTGATGCGTGATTAAGCAAAAGATATGGATTTTATAATTTTGGCCTCATGTTTTAGAACCCATAAATTTTAATGGTTTTAATAACGTAAATAACTGAAATTTTGTGAAATTTTAAAAAATAAAATTTTTAAAATAAAAATTTGATATTTGAAATACGTCTGTTTAAACATAGCAACTGGTAAATTTTCATCAGATAATGTGGAAGTTTATTTTATTGTGCAATTTTATTTCAATTCAAATCAGTTAATAATTGAAGATAATAAAATATTTTCCAAACCTGAATATTTTTATACAATAAATTTGTAAATCATTTTCTGAATGAGACGTCATATTTCGTTTCTCCAAATTTGGACTGCTATTGCTCCATTTATCTTATTTTCGGCGTTTTAACAGCATTTTTCGATACTGGATATCGACTTTTGATAGTTTGGTCCTATCACTGATATCTGTATACCGTTTTGATCATCTCGTCGTGATGATCTCTACAGTATAATTATTTCTGTATTTTGGTGTCCGGTGCACGGTGGAATCTGTGAAACAGACTGTTTCGGCACCGTTTGTGCTTTTGACATTCTGTGTCCGTTCAAACTTTCGAACGGCTAAATTTAACAGCCACTCTCATTTATTATTCATTTATTATTCGCATAATAAATATCCAGTTGTTAAAATTCCATCATTCCAATTTATTGTTCTCTGGTCCGTTCTCTTTGTCTCCTCTCTGTTCACACTATTGAAAGTATATAATACAAAGTTTTGCCTGCCCATCTTCTATTCACTTTGAGTATATAAGTTTATATATTAGCCTCTATAACTTCTTCTCTCAAAAAAAACTATTTCATTTTTGCTCATCCTCCACTTGTGCAGTTCCATGCTTTCCTCTCGCCATTACTGTCAAACTCATTTCCCCTTCATTCACCACCCTTGCTTCCAACAACCGTAACCCATGCTTCACGCATCACCACACACGCGAGCTCAGCCATGGCTATCAGCCTAACAACCGCCTGCCCGCCCTCTGACTTTCCATCTAAACTCGGTGGCCACTTCAACTTGCCCAGCTTCGGCCGTAGCCATAGCTCCACCGCCGTACTCAACCTCGCCCCGCCCTCTACCTTTTCCGTTCGCCCTTCGCTCTCTCGAACAACTCGTAGCCAAGCGTCTTCTTGTATGCATATGTAGAGGTAATATATCTTAGCTTATATCGGCATTCTATCTAGTTATATATAGGAGTTATGTATATTATATAAATATATGAAGACAGTTCATACATATTGCATACACGTTGGTTACACTACACATTGGTTGTTTTGTAAGCTGTCGAGCTTATGCCTATACTATAACAAAAGCATGTTATATTGATTTTAAAATAAATATTGTTTTTTTTGTGTGTCGAACTGCATATAGGTTTATATAGTTTATCATAAGTTTGTATATATTTTATCTCTAATTTACAGTTTACGTTCAAATATGTTGAGTTGCATAATATTCATACGCCTATATTTTTATTTTTTTATTTTATATAATAGATTTGAAAAGGGTAAATGTGCTTATATGTGTATATATATATATGTATATGTTTAACTAAAGATGTTTGCTGTAAGCCATTTGCTTTCTTATCTAACCACTTGCTTCACCTTTCCTATCTGTTAAAAATATAAATTTTAATCTCTTTTGTTTTATATATACGTATTTTGTTTTGTTTGCAGTTCGATGCGTACTCTAAATTTTGTTATATATCTAAAGAGTATACTATAATATGTTCAAAGTGTTGTAATGTATATAGGTTATAATAATATTTATTTTAAAAGTATCTGGTCTGCATATCTGCCTGGATATGTAGAGTTGCATATGTTTAGTTATATTGTACATGTATTTGTCTGCATGTACTGTTTTCTTAAAGTTAGAAATGACATATATATATATATAATAGGCATATAAGATGTTACAAATTTATGTTTATTTATATATAATAGTAGTTATATATGTATGTTGATATAGGTAATACAAATCGGCTTGTTATACAGATATGAATTTATATGATGTTCTGATAGCTTTAAATATAAATATATTATGTTTAAAGATTTACTTGAATTATATATATATAGATTTTATTTTAAGTATATAATTTATAAAATTGATTTTTTGAAAACATAAGTAGATATATATATATATATATATAGATATATATATATATATATTAGTTTTAGCTTATATCAAGCTAATTGTAACACCCCACTCTGAGACCCACTGTAACAAAGAGTATTACGGGAGTAATACTGTCTGTTAAAGCGGAGAATAGAGTATAGTGGAAGCGACCATTTGTAATCAAGCTATAACTATCTACTGAATACGTCGAAAGGTGGAATCTATTTAAATTTTTCTCAAACAGGTGGTTCGACATATTCGGTAAATACTTATAACGAAATTACAAATGGCTAAAGATCTATCAGGACAAAGCATAATATTAAATGATAAAACATCACAGAACAGAATCACATAACAGATATAAAATCCCAGAACAATACATCGTCAATACAGATCCAAATACAATAAGTGGGTACAAAGCCACTGCCCACACATGTGGGTTAAAAATATGTACATATCAAAGTCTGAATAATAACAGAGTAGCGGAATAGTGGACAAATAAAAGCGCTATCTATCAGCATAGCAGATAATGTCCAAGCGGAAGCACAGAAGCTAAGTCCAGAGACCTAACCTGAAACAACTCGGTCTGACCCGAGCGAAAACACCTGGGTCAGGCTAGCTAAACAATCAGTAATAACTGAGATATATAGTAATGCGGTACATAAATAAAACAATACTTATCCAAAGAGAAGTATATTATGAACCACATGAATATAATGACGATCCCTAATCATCAATAAACAATAAAAATCTCCAAAGAGAAATCAACACCAAAGTGTAGAATAAATAAAATCGCCTCATATCATCGGCGTAGCCAAAGCTATAAAAAGATGCCCATAGGCAATAATCCCAAGAGTGACCAGAGTCTGTAATCAATGCCCAAGCAAAGATCGATGCTCCAAAGAGCAATGGGGATATACTGAAAAGTCAATGAAATCCAACACTGAAAAGCAGTGTCCAAAGACACTGTGAATTCACAAGGTAATCACACTTACATCGTATGGTTCCATAGAACCAACACCGAATGGCGGTACTCGAATGGATATAAAAATCATCAAATAATACCAATATTGCACGTGCACCGACCAAAGTCGTTGTTGCCAAGTACTGTAGAGTTGTGATCGATCACTCGCACAGATGCGGAACGCGCGAGACGGCGAGATCCTTCCCAGAAGGATAAAGGCCCAGAGGCGCATGCCGAAAAATAAACTGCTCCATAGAGCAGGTGTCCAGAGACGGTTGCCCAGAGGCGTGGTGACCCAGAGGTCCAGTACTGGCCGCCCAAAGGCTAATGTGTCACTAACTTCTTGGAGAGGAACCCGTAAAGTGTTAACAATGAGTCCCATACCCCACGTTCGCACTAAACGGTTTACTAACCAATAGCAAGCTCACACTCCAACAATAAAAAGTCCACCTCGTATCATCGGTAAACTAGACCCAAAGGTCAAAACGATCAATCGAATAGGTCGGGGATTAACCGGAAAGAAAATACACACGGTTCCATAAGCCGGAGATTTCCTAATCGTTTAAGCATCTTTCCACTTTGCTCGACGTGCTAAAAAGTGAGTGTGAGATTTTTATTATAGAAAATAATGGTGCGAAACGGATTTATAATTGATTTTTAAATCACTTTAAAACGGCTTTTGAAAACTCTCCTATTATGGAGTAATTAATTTAATAATTAAAAATAATATTATATAATAATTTCTAAAGCCATTTAGGAGTGAAAAATCTTTTGAATATGATTCATAAAACCCGTGTACGAAATCTAGAGACAAATCTCAAAGAAATCAATAAAACCAGAAAATCACTGAAAATATTCTAAGTGTTGGAAAATAGTCCAAAAATGACGCGAACCCAAGTTCGGAAAATTATTCGGACTAGCAAACTGAATCCGAATGGCATGAAAATTGGTAGACATATAGTCCAACATCCCTGCTCCAAACTGCAAAAAGAATCGGGAAATTCCAACTTGAAACGAAGAAACGGCGTCGTCTCAAAGTCGGACAAAAATCATAAAACTTTACTGTGTCAAAACAGTGTAAAGGTCCCACTTCGACGACATGGTCGAAGGGTCACATGAACTCAGATCTTGATGAAAATTTGCAGGAGCGTAGTAAAGTACTTCTACTTTGATATGTAACAAGAATCGTTTGGTTTCGACTTGAAACGAAGAAACGACAATGTTTCAAAGTTGGTCCGACGATAACTGAAAATGATCACTATTGTAAAACAGTTTCTGGGTGCTACTTCAATAATAGAAACGAAGTATCTAATGCACCCAGATCTAAACCAAACTTTGCATAGTTAAAGATCTCGATCTCATCTTTTTAACGAGACCAAAAACGATGAAATCCGACAAAGGACGAGCCCGGGATGGTGTCGCAAAGTCGGGGTTCGACGTTGAAAACAACGGGAGAAAAGAGACTAAGGCCTATAGCTATGCACTAACTGGCCAGAGATGAAATACCACAATTTTGGCATAGTAAACTTCAAATTCTGGCAAAATGAATAAAATGAAAGTTGTAGCTTAGTTTCTAAGCTTTTTCGGAATGACCAAGATCGTCAAATTCCGACCAGAGATGAAAATTCTATGACTAAAACAATTCTCAGATCTAAAAATTTTATATCACTGTCGTTGTGCTCTCGGGACAGTGATAAGAATGCACAGTTTTGACCAAATTAACTTCGAAATTTCACGAAACTCAAAACATGAAAGTTTTAGCACTAAATCTCAGCTTTCCAGAACATCCAGAATTATTAGATTTGGATAAGAAACGAGTAACTTATAGCCAAATCAATTTCAGGTATTTATTTTATCAACCCTGTAGTTTGTTGTTAGGTCAGCGACAAACAAGCATGATTTCGACCATTCAAACCTCAAAATTAGGCAAAGCACAAAATATAAAAGTTATAGGGTACAGAATAAGATTTCCAGAACTTCAAGAAAATCTTAATTCCGATTTAAGATGAATGAGATATGCCTAATTTACTAACAGCAATAAACTAATTATAATTTCAGCTAGCATATATTACAAATACCTTATGTGCACACCCCAAATGAAAGCAAAGATGATCAAAGAGCTATGATTCACATGTTACACAATAAAACATGTGTTACTAACTGATTACCAAAATCAAAAGATGATTAAACACATATTAGAAGAGGTTTTAGCAATATACCTCTCTAGAAAGCAACAAAGACTACTATAGCATCAACCCAAGTTAGCAAAAGATGATTAGGATGTTATAAGATCAAAAAAACACATAAAACATGTGTTACCAAATCAATTTCAGAAATAAGAAAGATATAAAAATGGATTTGAGGTGGGTATTTGCATTACCTTTGCCTAGAATGACTTGCATAAGCTAAAACTAAAAGGAGATGAAGATAGAGGCCATTTTTGTTATGAAAGCTTTAGGAAATGATTAGGGTTTTGATTAGGGATGAATGAATGAGGTTAGGAGAGTTTGAGATAATTTATAGAGGAGGTTTAGGGTGGGTTATTGGGCTAGGTTTAGTAACCCAATAAGAAGAGAGTTATTTACATGTTTCCAACAATTAGTCTAAGTGTTCATATATGTTTATAAAACTCATTTTTCTTATCCAAACCCATTTTAAAATCTCTACTAAAATATTTAACTTTCCAAAAATAACATTTTATCCTCATTTTAAAATCCCATATTTCCCATTAAATTAAAATAGCCTTTTTCAAATAAATTTTGTTATTCCAAATCCTTTTATGCTTCATTAAAATAAATAAAAATCCTAACTTTTATTTATTAGTTGGTAATGCAAATCCCGGGTTGTTACAGACTCCCCCCCTTAAGAAAATTGCGTCCCCGCAATTCCTTAAGATAGATGTCATCTATAACGTCAAATCCACAAAAGAAGTGATAGAGATAATATAGAGAATTCTCACCTGCAGAAGAAGATGGGAGAAAGCCAGGATAAGAGCGTTCGATAGATTCTCTGGTCTCCCAAGTGCAGTCCTTAGGATTCGGTGACCATTGAATCTTCACAAGCGGAACCTCTTTGTTTCGAAGACGTCTGATCTCCGAATCAAGCACACGAAGAGGTTGCTACTCTATAGATAGATCGGGTGAGATCTCCAAATCGGGCACGATATGAGGCTCGATAATAGAATCATGGTCGCGCACACACTTGCGAAGCTGAGAAACATGGAACACATCATGTATTCCAGAGAAATGAGCAGGTAGAGCCACACGATAAGCAACGGGGCCGATGCGTTCCGTAATAGGAAATGGTCCGACATAGCGAGGAGCCAACTTCCATGTAGAGCTGAAACGCACAACCCCCTTCATGGAGATATCCGAATAAAGACATGATCACCAATGGAAAACTCAAGAGGCTTCCTACGGTTGTCCGCGTAGGATTTATGGCGGTCCTGTGCCTCTTTCATTCTCTGACGGATAAGAATAATCTTCTCAGAAGATTCCCGAACTGAATCTGGATCAAGAAGGAGCTTTTCGCCAGATTCTAACCAACAAGCAGGAGAGCGACATGGCCTTTCGTAGAGAGCCTCGAAAGGTGCCATGTCGATACTAGACTGAAAGCTGTTGTTGTAGGAGAACTCTACAAGCGGTAAGTGATCCTCCCAACTACCTCCAAAATCCAGAATACAACAGCGCAAAAGATCCTCCAAAACACGATTCACCCTCTCCGTTTGACCGTCGGTCTGAGGATGATAAGCAGTCGAGAGATTCAGCTTTGAGCCCAAAGCTGACTGTAGGCACTTCCAGAAGTGACTAGTAAAGATAGTGTCTCGATCACAGATGATAGAGCTAGGAATGCCATGAAGTCGAATGACTTCCTTCACATAAAACTTGGCAAGCTGAGGAGCAGTCCGAGTGGACTTAATAGGAATGAAATGAGCTGATTTGGGTTAGCGATCGACGATGACCCAAATAGAAGTATGGCCTGACCTCGATCGAGGCAGACCGTCAATAAAATCCATGGATATCTGATCCCATCTCCACAATGGAATCTCTAGCGGTTGAAGAAGACCGGATGGACGCTGGTGCTCGGCCTTGATCTGTTGACAAGTCATGCAACCGCTCACATAACTTGCAACATCTTTCTTCAACCCTTCCCAATAATAAACCCGACACATATCAGCATACATCTTGCTTGAGCTGGGATGGATGGTGTACTTAGTGCGATGACACTCGTCCAGAATGTCATGCCTAAGTGATAAATCAGATGGTACCAAAATACGGTTCTTCCTGCGAAGACACCGATGAGAATCAATAGAATAATCCAACAATGTCTCATCACTGGATCGCAACTCAAGGAGATGAATATATCGCAACAAGTCTGGATCCTGCCGCTGAGCATGGGCAATGTGATCCAATAGAATAGGTCGGGCTTCCAAGCTGAATAACAAGATCTGAGGATCAGAAGACGGAGCTCGATTTCGAATATCACACATAGAAAGAGTCTCAAGAATATCCCACTCGGCTATCATCATAGAAACTACTGCCGAGTGTTTGCGACTGAGTGCATCAGCCACACGATTACCCTTGCCAGGGGTATACTGAATGTCTAAGTCAAATGAGGCGAGAAACTCAAGCCATCGCTTCTGCCTCATATTGAGATCTCTCTGGCTGAAAAGATACTTCAGCGACTTGTGATCGGTGTAGAGAATGAAACGTTCGCCCAATAGATAATGACGCCACGTCTTCAAGGCAAAGACGATAGCAGCTAACTCAAGATCATGAGTAGGATAGCGAACCTCATTCGGACGTAGCTGCCTAGAAGCGTAAGCAACTACCCGATCCTTCTGCATAAGCACAGCACCGAGGCCGCTACCATAAGCGTTGGTGTAAACAACAAGATCATGGTTACTCTCAGGAACCACTAGAATAGGAGCATGAGTGAGAAGTTCCTTCAGTCGCTGAAAGGAAGCTTCACACTTATCAGACCAAATAAAGCAAACACCCTTACGAGTCAGCGTCGTAAGGGGAAGTGCAACTCGAGAGAAATCCTTGATAAACCGATGGTAATAACCCGCCAGTCCAAGGAAGCTGCGAATATCATGAACGTTCTCGGGCTGCTTCCAATTCTGAATAGCTTCGATCTTGGCAGGATCGACAGAAATACCCTCAGATGATACAATATGGCCCAAGAACTTGACCTTGCTCTCCCAAAAATGGCACTTGGAGAGCTTGGCCTTAAGCTGATGCTGACGAAGAGTATCCAAGACGATTCGCAGATGACGAGCATGCTCTGCCTCGGATCTAGAATAAACAAGAATATCGTCAATGAAAACCAGAACGAATCTATCGATGTATTCCCGGAATACTCGATTCATAAGATCGACAAAGAAAGCCGGAGCGTTCGTCAAGCCGAACGGCATGACCAACCACTCAAAAGAACCATAACGAGTGCGAAATGTTGTAAGAGGAATGCTGTCTTCCGCGACTCGTAGCTGATGGAATCCGGTGGCAAGGTCAAGCTGAGAGAAGACCTTCGCACCGCTCAATTGGTCAAACATGTCGTCTATCCGAGGAAGTGGGTAGCGATTTCTGATGGTCAGCTCATTGAGCTTGCGATAATCAATGCAAAGCCTAAGAGAGCCATCAACCTTCTTAACGAAGACCACAGCAGCACCCCATGGCGAAGAACTGGATCGGATGAACTGCTTCGCTTCAAGCTCAACTAACTGCTTCCTGAGTTCCTCATTCTCCTTAGTAGACATTCTCGTAGGAGGACGCCCAACTGGATGAGAGCCTGGAATGAGATCGATGCGAAACTCAATAGCTCGCTTTGGCGGCAGTCCGGATACTGGCTCGAAAACGTCGGGGAAATCCCGAACAACAGGAATACGAGATAAGTTCAAATCCTCATCTCGTGAATCGAGAGAGAATAAAGTAACCTCAGAAAGCCCAACATCTTGAAGAACAATAGCTAACGGAGAGGACGAGTCAGGGCGATGAATGAATAATATCCGCTCCAAACAAATGATTTTGGCGTCGTACTGAGCAAGCCAATCCAGCAGAGTAGCTATGATTCAATGATAGATAATTAATTAAGGAATACTACGGAATACAACAGATTCCTATACATATTCCTAACTTATCTATCAATAAACATAAGGAAGGGATTTGATTTAATTCGTATCTAATTAAAATGTATTGTACTAAGTGTATCCGTTCTGTGTTTATTATGCTTATTCCTGAAACCAGGCTCTGATACCAAGCTGTAACGCCCCACTCTGAGACCCACTGTAACAAAGAGTATTACGGGAGTAATACTGTCTATTAAAGCGGAGAATAGAGTATAGTGGAAGCGACCATTTGTAATCAAGCTATAACTATCTACTGAATACGTCGAAAGGTGGAATCTATTTAAATTTTTCTCAAACAGGTGGTTCGACATATTCGGTAAATACTTATAACGAAATTACAAATGGCTAAAGATCTATCAGGACAAAGCATAATATTAAATGATAAAACATCACAGAACAGAATCACATAACAGATATAAAATCCCAGAACAATACATCGTCAATACAGATCCAAATACAATAAGTGGGTACAAAGCCACTGCCCACACATGTGGGTTAAAAATATGTACATATCAAAGTCTGAATAATAACAGAGTAGCGGAATAGTGGACAAATAAAAGCGCTATCTATCAGCATAGCAGATAATGTCCAAGCGGAAGCACAGAAGCTAAGTCCAAAGACCTAACCTGAAACAACTCGGTCTGACCCGAGCGAAAACACTCGGGTCAGGCTAGCTAAACAATCAGTAATAACTGAGATATATAGTAATGCGGTACATAAATAAAACAATACTTATCCAAAGAGAAGTATATTATGAACCACATGAATATAATGACGATCCCTAATCATCAATAAATAATAAAAATCTCCAAAGAGAAATCAACACCAAAGTGTAGAATAAATAAAATCGCCTCATATCATCGGCGTAGCCAAAGCTATAAAAAGATGCCCATAGGCAATAATCCCAAGAGTGACCAGAGTCTGTAATCAATGCCCAAGCAAAGATCGATGCTCCAAAGAGCAATGGGGATATACTGAAAAGTCAATGAAATCCAACACTGAAAAGCAGTGTCCAGAGACACTGTGAATCCACAAGGTAATCGCACTTACATCGTATGGTTCCATAGAACCAACACCGAATGGCAGTACTCGAATGGATATAAAAATCATCAAATAATACCAATATTGCACGTGCACCGACCAAAGTCGTTGTTGCCAAGTACTGTAGAGTTGTGATCGATCACTCGCACAGATGCGGAACGCGCGAGACGGCGAGATCCTTCCCAGAAGGATAAAGGCCCAGAGGCGCATGCCGAAAAATAAACTGCTCCATAGAGCAGGTGTCCAGAGACGGTTGCCCAGAGGCGTGGTGACCCAGAGGTCCAGTACTGGCCACCCAGAGGCTAATGTGTCACTAACTTCTTGGAGAGGAACCGGTAAAGTGTTAACAATGAGTCCCATACCCCACGTTCGCACTAAACGGTTTACTAACCAATAGCAAGCTCACACTCCAACAATAAAAAGTCCACCTCGTATCATCGGTAAACTAGACCCAAAGGTCAAAACGATCAATCGAATAGGTCGGGGATTAACCGGAAAGAAAATACACACGGTTCCATAAGCCGGAGATTCCCTAATCGTTTAAGCACCTTTCCACTTCGCTCGACGTACTAAAAAGTGAGTGTGAGATTTTTATTATAGAAAATAATGGTGCGAAACGGATTTATAATTGATTTTTAAATCACTTTAAAATGGCTTTTGAAAACTCTCCTATTATGGAGTAATTAATTTAATAATTAAAAATAATATTATATAATAATTTCTAAAGCAATTAAGGAGTGAAAAATCTTTTGAAAATGATTCATAAAACCCGTGTACGAAGTCTAGAGACAAATCTCAAAGAAATCAATAAAACCAGAAAATCACTGAAAATATTCTAAGTGTTGGAAAATAGTCCAAAAATGACGCGAACCCAAGTTCGGAAAATTATTCGGACTAGCAAACTGAATCCGAATGGCATGAAAATTGGTAGACATATAGTCCAACATCCCTGCTCCAAACTGCAAAAAGAATCGGGAAATTCCGACTTGAAACGAAGAAACTGCGTCGTCTCAAAGTCGGACAAAAATCATAAAACTTTACTGTGTCAAAACAGTGTAAAGGTCCCACTTCGACGACATGGTCGAAGGGTCACATGAACTCAGATCTTGATGAAAATTTGCAGGAGCGTAGTAAAGTACTCCTATTTTGATATGTAATAAGAATCGTTCGGTTTCGACTTGAAACGAAGAAACGACAATGTTTCAAAGTTGGTCCGAAGATAACTGAAAATGATCGCTATTGTAAAACAGTTTCTGGGTGCTACTTCGGCAATAGAAACGAAGTATCTAATGCACCCAGATCTAAACCAAACTTTGCATGGTTAAAGATCTCGATCTCATCTTGAAAGTACACGTGTAGTACTAAGGATCGTGTAATATGGTATGTTAATGCGGAAACTGGTAATAACAGTAAAGTACAAATTAAAGTAAGCACACCAGGAATTTTTATACTGGTTCGAACTTCCCGTTCTACGTCCAGTCCCAGAATACCCTCTGGATTTAAAATAAACCCCTCACTTAACCCGGAGGAATAGGTATACGACACCTGAGCAGCCGAACAGGAATTTTTCCGCCTCAACAGCCGAAGAGGACTTCAACTTAATACAAATAGTTTGTTGACGAATGTGTTCTGAATAACACTGATTGTCTTTTGATAGTACAACTTTCCTATAATCAAATCCTCAAGAGTATATATGTGTGTGAAGATTTAGAAGGAAGATAATCACGTAGAATCAAAGTATATGAATAAATTCAAGGATTCTAGTGATATTAAATAAGAATAAATGCTTTTATTTGCAGAAATGAATAGAGATTAGATTTCAGAAATATAAACAAGAATCGGTTATTGTAGAAATGAATTGAATGTGTTTATATAATTGTAGAAGAGTTATAATCTTTCATGAAGAGTTTCAGTCAATAGTTGTGTCCATATCTCTTGAAACAGAGGACATTCCTCTTCATGAAATGATCGCATCTCTTCATAAAACTAGCCGTTATTCTCTGGTCGGTCGACCGGAAAACCTGGCCGGTCAGCTGAGTTTAAAAACGTATACAAAACAGAAAGTCACTATGCACATAACACAGGGTCGGTCGACCGAGGATCCTGGTCGGTCAGCCGACCTGATGTTATTTGCACAGTGTACACTTATATATGTATAAATTAACATGGATCAATTTGTGTGTGTGTGACTACTTGAGGAATGATTTTAACAATATTCTAAGACTCAATAAAATAAAATATTCATACTAATCTCTGGATTGTAGTCTTGTCTCCTTTGTAGTTCACAATATACGTTTATTCTCTTTTTGTCGCTTTCATATAGTATTCTCTTTGTATTTCGTCGTATGATCTCTGAAGCTTGTGTCATGAATCAAAACTCATGAATCAACATTCTCCCCCTTTTTGATTGATGACAATACTTATATGACGAAGTAATATTCACATATATATTATAATTCTCCCCCTGAATATATGGCGACTTTTCTGCAAAAAATTTGTTAGTTTTCATATATTTCTCCCCCTTTGTCATCGACAAAAAGGAATACTTACTAGATGTAATATGTAAAAGAAATATGGAACATGTAACACAAGTAAGAAAACATCGAGTTTAAATATTACATACTCAAACCAAATAGGAATATTAATGATGTTTACTTACTACACAACATCTAAAAATAGACATAAATTATATTCTACATAAGTGTTAACATAGAATAATATAAGTAATTACTACTTATAATGTAAGGTATCAAAAAATATTTAACATTTAAAGCATGCGATACCCAAGGTTCTTTTAATTTCCTAATTTTTAGGAAACCATACCCATTTGGGTGTGGTTGAACCTTCAAAAATATAATTTTCATTATTGATTACCATATCAAAATAATTATTAATGCATTTTTCTCTATTTTTCCAATTAACAGGAACCCAAATACTTAGATAATTTTTATTCATATTTCTCGTTAATGATTTTGTACTTCTAGAGAAATTATAAACATTATTGGTCATAGCAGTTTTTGAATTTCGATAAAAATTTGATTTCGACTTTACTCGAAATTTAGTAGTAGCACTAACATTTTTATTATACATAAAAGCGTATCTAGTGCTATTTCTATGATTATATCCTAAACTATTTTTATTATGTAAAGGTCTAGAACTAGATAAAATCATGTTTAAATCATTTTGACCTTTATTAAATTTTGTGACTTCAGTGTTGAGTTTATCAAATTTAGCTTTAAAGTCACACTTATTATTTTTAAAAGAAATATTACTATTATTTAAAATATCCATTTTCTCATTTAATTTAGAATTCTCATTTTTTAACGTACCGTTCTCATTTTTGAGAAGAAAATTTTGAGATTCTAAATTATCTAAAGAGGATTGTAATAAATCATTTTGTCTTTTCAAATCAAAATTTTCTTTTGAAAATTTTTCTCTCTCGTTTTCAAATATGGTGTTTTGTTTATCTAGAAAATCTGTAAGAGTTATAAAATTATTCTTTAAATCACCAAGTTGATTTTCTAATTTTAACTTCTCGTTTTTCAATTTCTCATTTTCAAGTTCAACAGATTTCATCTTTTCTAAAATAATAAAATTAAGCTTTGAAATCTTATTGCTTATACTAACTAATTCATTATTATCTTTTACTGAAATTTGTAAATCAGAAAGTACCTTTTTACAGTCCTCATTGGTCGTTGCTCTAATAGTTTCAGGCTTTTTGCTTGCTGTACTTCGACCGAATCTTTTTCTAGCCATTATTCTATGATGTTGTGACGATCGATAGAATACCAGGCTCTGATACCAAATGAAAGTACACGTGTAGTACTAAGGATCGTGTAATATGGTATGTTAATGCGGAAACTGGTAATAACAGTAAAGTACAAATTAAAGTAAGCACACCAGGAATTTTTATACTGGTTCGAACTTCCCGTTCTACGTCCAGTCCCAGAATACCCTCTGGATTTAAACTAAACCCCTCACTTAACCCGGAGGAATAGGTATACGACACCTGAGCAGCCGAACAGGAATTTTTCCGCCTCAACAGCCGAAGAGGACTTCAACTTAATACAAATAGTTTGTTGACGAATGTGTTCTGAATAATACTGATTGTCTTTTGATAGTACAACTTTCCTATAATCAAATCCTCAAGAGTATATATGTGTGTGAAGATTTAGAAGGAAGATAATCACGTAGAATCGAAGTATATGAATAAATTCAAGGATTCTAGTGATATTAAATAAGAATAAATGCTTTTATTTGCAGAAATGAATAGAGATTAGATTTCAGAAATATAAACAAGAATCGGTTATTGTAGAAATGAATTGAATGTGTTTATATAATTGTAGAAGAGTTATAATCTTTCATGAAGAGTTTCAGTCAATAGTTGTGTCCATATCTCTTGAAACAGAGGACATTCCTCTTCATGAAATGATCGCATCTCTTCATAAAACTAGCCGTTATTCTCTGGTCGGTCGACCGAAAAACCTGGCCGGTCAGCTGAGTTTAAAAACGTATACAAAACAGAAAGTCACTATGCACATAACACAGGGTCGGTCGACCGAGGATCCTGGTCGGTCAGCCGACCTGATGTTATTTGCACAGTGTACACTTATATATGTATAAATTAACATGGATCAATTTGTGTGTGTGTGACTACTTGAGAAATGATTTTAACAATATTCTAAGACTCAATAAAATAAAATATTCATACTAATCTCTGGATTGTAGTCTTGTCTCCTTTGTAGTTCACAATATACGTTTATTCTCTTTTTGTCGCTTTCATATAGTATTCTCTTTGTATTTCGTTGTATGATCTCTGAAGCTTGTGTCATGAATCAAAACTCATGAATCAACACATCTTTTTAACGAGACCAATAACGATGAAATCCGACAAAGGACGAGCCCGGGATGGTGTCGCAAATTCGGGGTTCGACGCTGAAAACAACGGGAGAAAAGAGACTAAGGCCTATAGCTATGAACTAACTGGCCAGAGATGAAAAACCACAATTTTGGCATAGTAAACTTCAAATTCTGGCAAAATGAATAAAATGAAAGTTGTAGCTTAGTTTCTAAGCTTTCCGGAATGACCAATCTCGTCAAATTCTGACCAGAGATGAAAATTCTATGACTAAAACAATTCTCAGATCTAAAATTTTTATATCACTGTCGTTGTGCTCTCGGGACAGTGGTAAGAATGCACAGTTTTGACCAAATTAACTTCGAAATTTCATGAAACTCAAAACATGAAAGTTTTAGCTCTAAATCTAAGCTTTCCAGAACATCCAAAATTATTATATTTGGATAAGAAACGAGTAACTTATGGCCAAATCAATTTCAGGTATTTATTTTATCAACCCTGTAGTTTGTTGTCAGGTCAGCGACAAACAAGCATGATTTCGACCATTCAAACCTCAAAATTAGGCAAAGCACAAAACATAAAAGTTATAGGGTACAGAATAAGCTTTCCAGAACTTCAAGAAAATCTTAATTCTGATTTAAGATGAATGAGATATGCCTAATTTACTAACAGCAATAAACTAATTATAATTTCAGCTAGCATATATTACAAATACCTTATGTGCACACCCCAAATGAAAGCAAAGATGATCAAAGAGCTATGATTCACATGTTACACAATAAAACATATGTTACTAACTGATTACCAAAATCAAAAGATGATTAAACACATATTAGAAGAGGTTTTTAGTAATATACCTCTCTAGAAAGCAACAAAGACTACTATAGCATCAACCCAAGTTAGCAAAAGATTATTAGGATGCTATAAGATCAAAAAAACACATAAAACATGTGTTACCAAATCAATTTCAGAAATAAGAAAGATATAAAAATGGATTTGAGGTGGGTATTTGCATTACCTTTGCATAGAATGACTTGCATAAGCTAAAACTAGAAGGAGATGAAGATAGAGGCCATTTTTGTTATGAAAGCTTTAGGAAATGATTAGGGTTTTGATTAGGGATGAATGAATGAGGTTAGGAGAGTTTGAGATAATTTATAGAGGAGGTTTAGGGTGGGTTATTGGGCTAGGTTTAGTAACCCAATAAGAAGAGAGTTATTTACATGTTTCCAACAATTAGTCTAAGTGTTCATATATGTTTATAAAACTCATTTTTCTTATCCAAACCCATTTTAAAATCTCTACTAAAATATTTAACTTTCCAAAAATAACATTTTATCCTCATTTTAAAATCCCATATTTCCCATTAAATTAAAATAGTCTTTCTCAAATAAATTTTGTTATTCCAAATCCTTTTATGCTTCATTAAAATAAATAAAAATCCTAACTTTTATTTATTAGTTGGTAATGCAAATCCCGGATTGTTACACTAATTCAATTTGTTTCATCGAATCCTGTTATCAGCTCTGTTCGCCAAATTCGTGCCTGGATTCGTAGCTCATTTCTTTGTCAAATCTATCTAGCCTAGAAAGGTGAGCAATCACTCACGATTAACATTCTTATATTTATTAAATTTGATTTCAATTAAAACGAAAATTGAAATATACCGCTAAATGGAACTGTTATTTATTTAAATTGTTATATATGATATGCATTTATATGTAATTGTTCACCTGTGGGATATGACACCATATCCTGTTGTTTATATTATATTGTTATTGATGATATATGCCTGTTATGTTATTATCATATCTGTTATCACTCTGCAAGTTCCCTGTTAGTATAGAATTCCCTATGGGTTGATATGATACGTACCCGAACGATATTGTAGAGTATGAGAAAATCGTTATGGGTTAAAATGATAAACCCAAGCGATTTTCATTGAATGAAATTGGGATTGCGGGTTGAAAAGATATATACTCGTATATATTTAAATTACGGATTGAAATGATAAATATCCGTATCACTTGACCATAGGATAGAAAATTTTATATAGACACCGTTGGTCTATATATAAATATTTTGAAAATGATTTCTATGGTTTTGAAAGGAAATATATATGGTTTTATTTAAATTTAAAAATATTATGTATATGAATAAGTTTTAAATTTAGTAAAGTTTGATTTAAGTAAATATGTTTAAGTATTTATTTAAATTTAAATTAAAAAAAATGATTTTTATAATGATTTCTATAAGTAAGGTTGGGAAGATAAAATTTAAGAGGGTATTAGGCACAAGGACAAACATTGAAAAAAATTTAAGCTGAAGGACACCAAGTTTCATTTTTGGGCTAATGGACAAACTTTGAAAGAAAATTTGACGGAAGGACAATGCTAGTTATAACTAGCATTATATTCAGTTTTTACACTATACAAAATGCTAGTTATAACTAGCATTATATTCAGTTTTACACTGTACAAAATGCTAGTTATATTTAGCATTAACCTTCAGCTTGATTTTTTTTAAAGTTTGTCCTTCAAACTAAAAATGAAACTTGTTGTCCTTCAGCCTAATTTTTTTTCAATGTTTGTCCTTGTGCCTATTTTCCACAAAATTTAATTTATTCGAAATTGTATTTAATTAAAAAAATTGTTTAATTAAATCGTTTTGAAACTTATTGAATTTGAGGGTTTTAAGATATGATTTTATAACTTGATTTTTGATCTAAAGTGATTAAATGGATATTTCAATTTTAAATAAATCGAAGGAAATATTTAGTTTAATGTAAGTAAAGGTTATTTAAATGATATTCGATTTTATTAAGTGAATATTTCAAAACTAAATGATAATGAAGTTAAATAAGATATATATGAAATTATCGAATTTAGTTTTGAAATATTGAAAATTTAAACCTTGATATATATTGAAATTGAAATGGTATATTTTGTGGCTTAAGTCCGTATTTGAAACCGATAAAAAAATTGAAATAGTTTATTATGAAACTAAATTGAATTGAAATTGATAAATTGAGAATGAATTAAATTGAATTTGGGATTTAAATTGAGTTGAATGGATTTGTGGAATTGAGGAAACTATTTTATTATTATAAAGTATATTTTAAATTATATTTTACTTTATAAATTATTTTAATCTAAAATATTTTTATATAAACCATTTTATAAAACTATTTTATTATATATTATTATTAATATCTAAACTATTTAAGTGGTGGAAGTTATGATTTCGAAAGTGTTATAACTTTGAAAGTGATATGATTTTGGAAATGAATATTATTTAAAGTAAGAAATGATATCGTATTGATATGGTTTTGTAATGGATATAATATTTTGGTTTTAAAGTATAAATTATTTTGAAATGACCACGGTGTTATAATAACGATTGGTTGTTAAAGAGACCGGGATCGGATATTGTCATACTCTCTGCCAATACCGAAAACCACTTTAACAACTGTGTACGTGGTGGAGATTCCAGAATGAAGTAAGATGGTTTGGTGACGATTCTATATGGTATTTACGTAGCCCTGACTCTTGTGAGTCAGCTTGAAGTGGCTAAAACAGGAGCCATGCCGGGCCAAGTGAGGTCATTCCTTTGATCAGACACATTTCTTCGATACCATTCTATTGCTTTGGTGATTGATTGGGTACACCCTTTGATTTGGGAGTGTGTCACGAGGTGGGCGGTAGTAGCTGCTATGCGTTACCACCAGTCCGGATACGCAAACGGTATATCTACCCTGGCATTGCCTCGAGTGTTGTGTCACATGCCCTATCGCGCCTTCTATGAGTTTGTTTTGTGTCGTACCTATGGAGTGCTCCCTGATAGCCCACCTGCGGGTGGAGTTTACAGTATCTGTATAGACTACGACATTATAAAAATGTGTTAAGGGGGATATGGGTAACACCTTAACGCTATTTTAATAGTTTACTTTACTATAGACATAGTATAATAGCGTATATTACTACATAGTAGATAGTTCCACGGATCCTTAGAGGATGGTTATCCCAAACATCCTTTGAGTTACTTGAATTTCAGTTGTTATTTCACTTGAGTTGGATTTATTAATATAAAAATGTTAATCCGAACTCGAGTGTTTTGTGTTTTGCTTTACGCTCGGGTCAGACTGAGTGTCACAGCATTTGAGACTCACCTTTAGAGTTTGGAGCTTCGCTTGCAGATCCATCTACATCTATTCAGCTTTCAGCCATCCAGTTGATTTGTTCAGAGAAGTCATCCGTTTGTATTCGAGGCTTCATTGTATTTGATATTTCTGTTGTATTTTATTTCAAACTCTGATGTTTATATAGTAGCTTCATGAACTACTATTTATCTATTCCCCTGTTTATTGTTATATGACTCTGTGTCTGTGATTCTGTGAGCGATTTATTTACTGTATATGCCGAGTTTTGCCAAATTATAAATTAACAATCTGATATTTTGAGAAATTCAAGTCCGACATGTGCGGATGCGAATGGTTGAAAATAGCGGGTCGTTACAGTTGGTATCAGAGCTCTGGTTTTAGGCAAAACTTAGCATATTGAGTAAATTCAATTAAAGAATCACGTTCGTTCGAGCTTGAATCTCTTCCTCTTTGACTTGGATTTCATTTGAATTTTGGAACTTCCCCATTCGTTCTGAAATCCATTTGTGCCTCTCCTCATTCGTGTTTTCTTGATTCTAGAGCATCCTATAGCTCTACTATATGATTTGTAAGGGGTAAAACTCCTTCACCACAAGCATTGATTCACCGGAGATTCATGTATCCTCGGTTTAGATGCTGATATCTCTTGCTATGCCCGAATTCTATCTCTCGCGATCAGAAGTCGATTTGCCTCAGAATTCTACATAAATCTTATTCTTGAAGACACAGTTGATCCGGTTAAGGTTATCCGCGATTTATATAAGTATATCCATCTTTTCTCCTTTGCTATTTAATCATCTTACCTTCCTTTCGAGTCTATTTCCTTAGTTAGAATTTCTCATTTAGGAGGGACCCTCTGAATTTGAATCTTCACCCTTATTTTGGAATCCATTCTTGAATTATCGAGAGAGGGGGTGTATTTGTAATTAATATAAATGTTTTATATTGTGTTATTTGAGTTGTTAAGTTTGAATTTTGGGTTTCGATCGATTAGTCTGATCGACGCTATCGATAGGAATTCCAAAACACTTGAACAGAGCAAATTGACACAATATTTCTTCAAAAATTTGTAAAATTTTGTATGATTATATTTTGTATAATAGTATAAATTTCTGAAATTAAATTTGTTAAATGAATTGATTATTAGAAATGATAATACTATATTTTCATTTATTGTTTGTTACATTTCCTAAACCATTTACTATTGTTGTTATAAGGAGATGAAATTGAAATTAGTACTCTCCTCTATTGTCGTTGGAAAATAATTTCGGTGATGACTGCAGCATCATCGACATTCATTTTCGAGTCTCAAAGTGGAGAGACCACGTAGCAGTTTTGCTACACTTTTGTTTTGAACAATGAATTTTGTTTAAGTTTCTTGTGTATAATTTGAATTTCTTGTATATAAATTAATTTATAAAATATATATATATATAATTATTTCAAAATAGTTTGAAGTGAAACCGGAAATTTGAATCTTAAGTTTCATGTTAAGAAATAGTTTCAATTATTGAAATAAAGTGAAATGTTGAATAATTGGAATATTTGAAATGATAAATGGAATTAAACCAACCTGAATAAGGAATTTGAACAAACTTATTTGTATAAAACCAAATTAGATTCTAATATATGCAACTTGTCTAAAATATTAAAAAGTTAAAATGTTAGGATATAATTAAAGGTTATACAAGAAGAAAACTTAAGTAATAAATTGTTCAAACCAAAATCTGGTTTAATATGAATGTTGTAAATGAAAGGAAAATTTGTATAATGTTTAATTACACTCTGAAACATTAATATAACTTAACTAGAAAAGTTTTAATGTAATTAGAATGTAATTGGATAGTATACACTATGATATAGGTAATAGGATGTCAAAATGATATTTGTTAAGGGAATTTACGGATAATAAATTGGATAATAAATTGAATAATAAAAAGGAGAATTAATTTGTTGAATAATAAATGGTTATAATAAATGTTTATACACTTAATATATATGTTGAAAAATATGTTAAGTAAAATAAAATAAAAAAATAAATATATATAAAAGAGATGCTAGTTAAGCAAATAAATAGGAACTTAAGAATAGTGAAATTCAAATTTTAAGGGAAACCAACTTAACTAGGGTCGAATAGATTTAATAAAGGGGTAAATAAATGAGTTAAATCAAATAAATTTTGTTTTGAAAAGGAAATTTTGTAACAAATGCTAATAAATTGAAATCAAGTCTATTGATTGAAATACATTAAATTGAATCAATAAAATATGAATATAATAAATAGTTATTGATGTAATAAACTGGATTAAACCAAATTGTTGAATATTAATTTATTTTGAATAATTGAAGTTGAATGTTGATGTGGTATTAACTATGGTTGACCAAATAGATTTAATAAATAAGTATAATAAAACAAATTTTGTTGTGAAAATTTTGTAATAAATCTTAATAAATGGGAAAACAAATCAATTGAATAAAAGTATATGGAAATGAAACCAATCAAATGTGAACACAATAAATTTGATTGATTAAACAAATTGAATTGGAATCAACTAATTTAATATAAACAAATTTTAAAATAAATGCAGTTTATTTGGTTTTGAATTAATTGTTTTATTATATATTTCAAATCTATTTTTCTTTTTGGTTGTTTCTATTCTCCTACCTCCTTCCTTTTCGAGGACGAAAAGTTTTGAGTGGGGGAGAGTGTAACAACCCATAAATTTTAATGGTTTTAATAACGTAAATAACTGAAATTTTGTGAAATTTTAAAAAATAAAATTTTTGAAATAAAAATTTGATATTTGAAATACGTCTGTTTAAACATAGCAACTGGTAAATTTTCATCAGATAATGTGGAAGTTTATTTTATTGTGCAATTTTATTTCAAATCAGTTAATAATTGAAGATAATAAAATATTTTCCAAACCTGAATATTTTTATACAATAAATTTGTAAATCATTTTCTGAGTGAGACGTCATATTTCGTTTCTCCAAATTTGGAAAGCTATTGCTCTATTTATCTTATTTTCGGCGTTTTAACAACATTTTTCGTTACCGGATATCGACTTTTGATAGTTTGGTCCTATCACTGATATCTGTATACCGTTTTGATCATCTCTTCGTGCTGATCTCTGCAGTATAATTATTTCTGTATTTTGATGTCCGGTGCACGGTGGAATCTGTGAAACAGACTGTTTCGGAACCGTTTGTGCTTTTGACATTCTGTGTCCGTTCAAACTTTCGAACGGCTAAATTTAACAGCCACTATCATTTATTATTCATTTATTATTCGCATAATAAATATCCACCTGTTAAAATTCCATCATTCCAATTTATTGTTCTCTGGTCCGTTCTCTTTGTCTCCTCTTTGTTCACACTATTGAAAGTGTATAATACAAAGTTTTGCCTGCCCATCTTCTATTCACTCTGAGTATATAATTTTATATATTAGCCTTTATAACTTCATCTCTCAAAAAAAAACTATTTCATTTTTACTCATCCTCCACTTGAGCATTCCATGCTTTCCTCTCGCCATTACTTTCAAACCCATTTCCCCTTCATTCACCACCCTTGCTTCCAACAACCGTAACCCATGCTTCACGCATCACCACACGCGCGAGCTCAGCCATGGCCATCATCCTGACAACCGCCTACCCACCCTCCGACCTTCCATCTCAACTCGGTGGCCACTTCAACTCGCCCAGCTTCGGCCGCAGCCATAGCTCCGCCGCCGTACTCAGCCTCGCCCCACCCTCTACCTTTTCCGTTTGCCCTTCGCTCTCTTGAACAACTCGTAGCCAAGCGTCTTCTTGTATGCATATGTAGAGGTAATATATCTTAGCTTATATCGGCATTCTATCTAGTTATATATATAGAGTTATATATAATATATAAATATATGAAGATAGTTCATACATATTGCATACACGTTGGTTACACTACACATTGATTGTTTTGTAAGCTGTCGAGCTTATGCCTATACTATAACAAAAGCATGCTATATTGATTTTAAAATAAATATTGTTTTTTGTGTGTGTCGTACTGCATATAGGTTTATATAGTTTATCATAAGTTTGTATATATTTTATCTGTGTATTTTACAGTTTACGTTCAAATATGTTGAGTTGCATAATATTCATACGCCTATATTTTTTTATTTTATTTTATATAATAGATTTGAAAAGGGTAAATGTGCTTATATGTGTATATATATATATGTATATGTTTAACTAAAGATGTTTGCTGTAAGCCATTTGCTTTCTTATCTAACCACTTGCTTCACCTTTCCTATCTGTTAAAAATATAAATTTTAATCTCTTTTGTTTTATATATACGTATTTTGTTTTGTTTGCAGTTCGATGCGTACTCTAAATTTTGTTATATATCTAAAGAGTATACTATAATATGTTCAAAGTGTTGTAATGTATATAGGTTATAATAATATTTATTTTAAAAGTATCTGGTCTGCATATCTGCCTGGATATGTAGAGTTGCATATGTTTAGTTATATTGTACATGTATTTGTCTGCATGTACTGTTTTCTTAAAGTTAGAAATGACATATATATAATAGGCATATAAGATGTTACAAATTTCTGTCTATTTATATATAATAGTAGTTATATATGTATGTTGATATAGGTAATACAAATTGGCTTGTTATACAGATATGAATTTGTATGATGTTGTGATAGCTTTAAATATACATATATTATGTTTAAAGATTTACTTGAATTTTATATATATATATATTTTATTTTAAGTATATATATTTCTAAAATTGATTTTTTGAAAACATAAGTAGATATATATATATAATATATATATATATAATATATATATATATAATATAATATATATATATATATATTAGTTTTAGCTTATATCAAGCTAATTCAATTTGTTTCATCGATTCCTGTTATTAGCTCTGTTTGCCAAATTCGTGCCTGGATTCGTAGCTCATTTCTTTGTCAAATCTATCTAGCCTAGAAAGGTGAGCAATCACTCACGATTAACGTTCTTATATTTATTAAATTTGATTTCAATTGAAATGATAATTGAAATATACTGCTAAATTGAACTGTTATTTATTTAAATTGTTATATATGATATGCATTTATATGTAATTGTTCATCTATGGGATATGACACCATATCCTGTTGTTTATATTATATTGTTATTGATGATATATGCCTGTTATGTTATTATCATATCTGTTATCACTCTGCAAGTTCTCAGTTAGTATAGAATTCTCTATGGGTTGAAATGATACGTACCCGAACGATATTGTAGAGTATGAGAAAATCGTTATGGGTTGAAATGATAAACCCAAGCGATTTTCATTGAATCAAATTGGGATTGCGGGTTGAAAAGATATATACCCGTATATATTTAAATTACGGATTGAAATGAGAAATATCTGTATCACTTGACCATAGGATAGAAAATTTTATACAGACACCGTTGGTCTATATATAAATATTTTGAAAATGATTTCTATGGTTTTGAAAGGAAATATATATGGTTTTATTTAAATTTAAAAATATTATGTATATGAATAAGTTTTAATATAAAATAGATTTAATAATAAGCTTTAAATTTAGTAAAGTTTGATTTAAGTAAATATATTTAAATATTTATTTAAATTTAAATTTTAAAAAAAAGATTTTTATAATGACTTCTATAAGTAAGGTTGGGAAGATAAAATTTAATTTATTCGAAATTGTATTTAATTAAAAAAATTGTGTAATTAAATCGTTTTGAAACTTATTGAATTTGAGGGTTTTAAGATATGATTTTATAACTTGATTTTTGATCTAAAGTGATTACATGGATATTTCAATTTTAAATAAATCGAAGGAAATATTTAGTTTAATGTAAGTTAAGGTTATTTAAATGATATTGGATTTTATTAAGTGAATATTTCAAAACTGAATGATAATGAAGTTAAATAAGATATATATGAAATTATCGAATTTAGTTTTGAAATATTGAAAATTTAAACCTTGATATATATTGAAATTGAAATGGTATATTTTATGGCTTAAGTCCGTATTTGAAACCGATAAAAAATTGAAATAGTTTATTGTGAAACTAAATTGATTGAAATTGATAAATTGAGAATGAATTAAATTGAATTTGGGATTTAAATTGAGTTGAATGGATTTGTGGAATTTGAGGAAACTATTTTATTATTATAAAGTATATTTTAAATTATATTTTACTTTATAAATTATTTTAATCTAAAATATTTTTATATAAACCATTTTATAAAACTCTTTTATTATATATTATTATTAATATCTAAACTATTTAAGTGGTGGAAGTTATGATTTCGAAAGTGTTATAACTTTGAAAGTGATATGATTTTGGAAATGAATATTATTTAAAGTAAGAAACGATATCGTATTGATATGGTTTTGTAATGGATATAATATTTTGGTTTTGAAGTATAAATTATTTTGAAATGACCACGGTGTTATAATAACGATTGGTTGTTAAAGAGACCGGGATCAGATATTGTCATACTCTCTGCCAATACCGAAAACCACTTTAACAACTGTGTACGTGGTGGAGATTCCAGAATGAAGTAGGATGGTTTGGTGACGATTCTATATGGTATTTACGTAGCCCTGACTCCCGTGAGTCAGCTTAATGTGGCTAAAATAGGAGCCATGCCGGGCCAAGTGAGGTCATTCCTTCGATCGGACACATTTCTTCGATACCATTCTATTGCTTTTGTGATTGATTGGGTGCACCCTTTGATTTGGGAGTGTGTCACGAGGTGGGCGGTAGTAGCTGCTATGCATTACCACCAGTGCAGATACGCAAACGGTATATCTACCCTGGCATTGCCTCGAGTGCCGTATCACATGCCCTATCGCGCCTTCTACGAGTTTGTTTTGTGTCGTACCTATGGAGTGCTCCCTGATAGCCCACCTGCGGGTGGAGTTTACATTATCTCTATAGTCTACGGCATTATAAAAATGTGTTAAGGGGGATATGGGTAACGCCTTAACGCTATTTTAATAGTTTACTTTACTATAGACATAGTATAATTTCGTATATTACTACATAGTAGATAGTTCCACGGATCCTTAGAGGATGGTTATCCCCAACATCCTTTGAGATACTTGAATTTCAATTGTTATTTCACTTGAGTTTGATTTATTAATATAAGAATGTTAATCCTGACTCGAGTGTTTTGTGTTTTGCTTTACGCTCGGGTCAGACTGAGTGTCACAGCATTTGAGACTCACCTTTGGAGTTTGGAGCTTCGCTTGGAGATCCATCTACATCTATTCAGCTTTCAGCCGTCCAGTTGATTTGTTCAGAGAAGTCATCCGTTTGTATTCGAGGCTTCATTGTATTTGATATTTTTGTTGTATTTTATTTCAAACTCTGATGTTTATATAGTAGCTTCATGAACCACTATTTATTTATTTCCCTTCTTATTGTTATATGACTCTGTGTCTGTGATTCTGTAAGCGATTTATTTACTGTATATGCTGAGTTTTGCCAAATTATATATTAACAATCTGATATTTTGAGCAATTCAAGTCCGACATGTGCGGATGCGAATGGTTGAAAATAGCGGGTCGATACATTTTATAATGGGCATATGCGTTGCAAGTTATCTTGTTTCCATTGAGAATTTTTTTCCCTTTTGCAACGATTTTTATATGTTTGTCACATTTCCATAGTGTTGTTAGTCAGTAATGGCAATAAGCGTTGGCAAACACAAAATATGTGTTGGTAATAAGCTATTTTGGTGTAGTAAATCTCAACAGTCTCCAAATTCAACCAAATCATTTTCATGTTGTCCGGAATTTAACTATGAATCCAACAGAAGAAATCGCGCATGAATCGAAGTTTATTTGCAAAAGATATTCATGTTATAAGAAATATAATTAAAATGATAATTGGTACACATTTAATAAAAAAATAAAAAAAGTTTAATACTTATGTTTTTCTCAAGATGAGGCTTCAGGGAAAGATGGAAGAACATACTAAGATAATGGCAGGATGTGTAGGAAAAAAATGGAACTCATATTTCATAAAAGAAAGCTTTTGAATTTGCAAAAATGAGAGCTTTTGAATTTGCTCACATTAAAATGATTTGAGGAAAGAAAGATTTGAAATAAAGTCCTAAACATAGGAAATGAGGTGGTGACAAAAAAAATGGAGTGACAAGTTTAAAACGTGAACAATTTTATGATAAGAACATACCTTCAGCAAAGAACAATTTGAACTAAATGAATACGAGGTGTTAGGAGAAACAAAATAAAAATGAAGAAATAAAATGGTAGGTTAGTTAATAATAAGGAAATGAAGGTGGAGGGACAAAAATAAATATTACAAATTTGTTTTGAAAGCTTCAGGCATTAATAATGCATAAGAAAATGTACGTAGGAATGGGAAAGTTTGCAAACCAAAGGAAAATGAAATTTGGTACACTTTTTTTTATCAACACACAATAATTAATATTATACTTACTTTAAAAAATAAAAAAGCTCAATTTGGTTTTCCCAAAATGATCTTATATTTCTGTTAAAACGCCCTTTCTGTTTAACACAAAACATACGTTTCTTTTATTAAATCTATTAATTGCAATCAACGTTTTCTTTCCTTTAATTGAAATATTTCAATTGCATTAATTGCAATTAATTACAAAGTTAAATTTCAAATAGACAAAATAAAATGGAAGAAATACAAATTGTTTCCTTTAGTCATTTAAACACGTTTATAAAGTCATTTTTTATACACCAGTGTAATAAATAGCTTACTTTCTATTCTTGTAATCAATTTGTATGCTAAAACACAGTTCAAATAGACATATAATTTTTCCTTTAAATCAATCATTCTATTTTTTATTTTAATGAAATTAAACTTACATTCACAAATCAAACATTCATTTTATTTAATAAAAATGTTCTTTTCATTAAATCAAACTTTCCTTATATTTTCACAAAACATAAGCTACGTTTAGTTACACTTATAAATTTATAACTTAGTGTCCACTCTCCTATTAATTGAAATTAATCAATTACATTAATTTCAAATGATTTCAAAAGTGAACTTCAAAATGGACTAAATAAGTGTAACGAGAAATAGAACAATTATTTCCCATCTAATAGTAATTTAAACATATTTATACACTATTGGATCTTGACAGAAATTATGCATTTCTTACTAAATAATAGTTTCTCATCTCTGCAATCAATCTTTCGACTAACAACCATTACAAATAAATAAACATAGGATTTATTCTTTAATAAAGAAACATTTATTATTCTAATCAATTGGAAATTTACATACAGACAGTTATTAATTGCATTCAAACCAATGTCATTAAAATAAACACTAACATATGTTATCATCCTTAGCTTATTCAAACATTTGTCATTGATAGAAATTTTAATTAAGCTCATAGCTTGTATTATAATTTAATTTGTATCAATAAAATCTTAATTTTGTTTATTCCTAACAAATTTATTCAAAAATATTATTTAATTGAATATTTTTAATTATAAAAAATATGGGTCGTTACAAACCGCCTGCAATCCCCCCTCCACCCTGGCTCGCCATCGCCTCGGACGGCCTCTCGCACCCTCAGCCCTCCGCCTCGGGCCTCTCTTCTTCCAATCAC
This sequence comes from Allium fistulosum, assembly GCA_030737815.1. Taxonomy (NCBI): domain Eukaryota; kingdom Viridiplantae; phylum Streptophyta; class Magnoliopsida; order Asparagales; family Amaryllidaceae; genus Allium; species Allium fistulosum. The sequence continues at coordinate 979,602,292 of CM060902.1, forward strand.
GATTTTCCTTCGTCGCATTTTCTTTTCTTTTTTTAATCGATCTGTTGATTTTGAATAGGAGAAAGAGGGGGTACAGGGGAGACAAAGATGGGGCATAGCTTACGAATTGCTGGAAGATGGGGAGAGAATATATATATTATTATTATAATTAGAAAATATCTAGCTTCGCAACGTCCAAAATCTCGAACTCCAAACGAGGCATGCTGCATGGTGTTGTATATGTTATACTCCTATTCCGAACACAATGGAACTAGTTTCAAAACCTAGTTCGATCGTATGCAGAAGATAACTTTTCAGATTAAATTATTTTAATTAAATTACTTAAATTAATTTCTACGCATTTCAAGCTCGCACGGTCAAACGACAAGTCCAATCGCTATGAAACTTGAAATACTATAACAATTCACTATTACGGATCCGATGAAACTAGTTTCGTTGAAATCCAAAACAGTGGCCAAAATGGCTATTTTTACTCGTTAATTAAAATATAAAACTTCCAATTTCTATTTTTTTCACTTTTAAATTCAATTTCAAAAGTAAAAAATCTTCATTCATATTTAAATAAAATTTAAATCAACTTTTAATATCATTTTCATTCATATTAAATTTGGAATTTAATCATTTAAATAATTTTCAATATTAAATTTAAACAATTCAATTATTAAATAAATTACATTAATAAATAATTCAACATTTATTAAGAATTATTTTATTATCATCTAAATAATTCAACATTCATTATTCAATTCCAACTATTTATTATAACACATTTAATATATAAAATTTCATTTCAATACTTTTATTTCCAAAACCTTCGAAATTGTTTATTTCAAAATTTTATTCAAGTTCATATTCAACAAACTACATTAAAAGATCATTAAATTTTTATTTCTAACCATTTTTGATCAATAGTCATATTAAATTTAATAATTTAAAATAGTTAAAAATACGGGTCATATTAAATCTTAGATACCGAATCTAGATAAGAGAAGACCGTATCCTAATGGGAGCGACCCACATAACCTTACAGCTTACCTTGTTTTTACCATTCCGAGGGTGCGAGGCTTTGGGTTTCATATAACTTATTCAAATTTATATGGTTACATAATGGTATTGACGATAGAATCCCTTGTGTTCAAAACTATTCTTTTCAAAAGAAAGTTTCCTTTAAATAAATTGATCCTTGGAAAACAAAGAAAATTTTAATACTTAAACCTCTTTTTAAATAATTAATTACAAGTTCAACCCTTTATTAAATCTTAATTAAATCTTAATTAATGCTTATCTTAACTTAATTAATAATTATGAAATAATTAAACATTAAATAAATAATTTATTTACAAATTAAAATCCTTAATTAATTGATAATAAAAAAATAATTAAATACTTAGTTAATAATTAATTAATAATTAACCCTATACTTAATTAATAATTAATTTAAGCATTTATACTTAACTCATAATTAATTAAAAATTAATCTTACTTAATAAAATAATTAATTAAAATTGTTCTCACTTTAAAATATAATCAATTAGTAACTAATCTCCATTTAATTTTAATTAATAAAACTTGTTTAATTCCTAACTAATTATTAATTACCAACTTAATTAATTAGCGATTAATTATAAATCCTTAGTTAACTTTCCTTAATCATTATTAAGTTTATAAAACATTTCTAAAGATTTTTAGGTATAAAAACTTAATTTTGCAGAAGTGGATTTTTATTGAACTGCATCTATACGACTATCGCCATGGATACCATAACTAAAAATGTTTCTCTAAGTTACTTTGAAAACCTATTACTTTTAATAGCCCGCTTACTTTTCCAAAACATAAAGTAAGTATTGTTAAACTAAACAAAGTTTGAAACTTGAAATTTATTTTGATTTGAAACCAAAACATCTTAGTTTTTATACAAAAGATTTCACGTCGCAAAACCATACAAAGGTGCTAACTTTTTAGCATATACAAAATATATTCATGTCCATAACATACATAAACACTTCATCAACGCATCACAACATATAAGCATACCATAACCAACATATACAAGCAAAGATTATAACTTTCAACTAACTTGACCTTTCAACTAACTTGACCTTTCAACTTTCAAATTAAACTATATGACTTCTCATCCAAGCACATATACATACATTCAAGTCGATACTATTTTTACCCAAACAACAACATATTTTACAACAAGTCAAGCACACACACACACACACACACATACATATATTTAGAAAACTTAGTTAAGACAATAAACTTTACTCACCAAAAAGCTATCCAATTTGACTCGTACTTTGCTATAATTCAAACCAAACCTAGATCCTTACTTTGCCTTACTTAAAAATGGATTTTTAAAGACCTAAAGGCCCAAAGTGATTCGACCTAAAGGACAAAGGGCTTGGCCATGGTAAGGCGGGGGTGTATGGGCTTGTTTTTGGTATAGAGAAGTTGTAAAAGTAGTAGGAGGATGTTCAAAACATGTTTTAAGTAGAAAAGAAAGACTTTCTGTTATAAACATTTTACAAAGAAGCCATGGAAGTGTTAGGAACTTGGATATTTTTTTCTAATGAGAGGAGGTCGAAATGAAAATAAAATAAAAAGAAAAAAGGGAATTTTTATACAAAGTTCATAAATTAAACTACCAAAACACCCCTTGTACTATGTCCTCCACAAATGCCTTGCCACATCATCATGCTTTGTCCCTCTTCACCTCATTTTCCATGAAATTCTTGTTTCCCTTCTTGTTTTTGAGCTAACATGATTTAAATGCTATATCTACTTATGTTTAGACATGTTTTTAGACATATTTCTTAAGGTATCTTCCATTTAAACATTTTTTATTTTATTTTAAACTTCATAAAAAGTCATATCAACTTATATACTTAAGTATATATGCATATACATTCATATAAACCTAACTTTATTTATAAATGAATGTGTATATATTTACACTAGAGTTCATAATGTTTGCGATAAATTTTAGCCGACGAAAAGTCAAAAATTCGGAAAACAAATTCCGGTCACATTTTTTTTTTTCTTAAAACTAATTATTTTTGTAAACTAATTTGAAAACTATTTCACCATCAATAGTTATTAATTAAAAGAGTTTTATTTTAATTATAAAACCTATTATGTGAATATCTAAAATTAATTAAATATTCGTAAATCAAAATGGTGAAATTCTGGGTCATTTTGCTGCACAAAGAAGGATATCAAAATCGATAGTCGGTGAATCAACTATTGAAAACAAACTAATATTACCCTGAAAAACAACGAATTTGGACAACTTAGGGTAGTATTGCTTCTTATCTTGACTTGACAGTTGTTGACGCCAAAAATGGGCATCAACACCCTATAGAATCTAGAAGGGATTAAACGAGGAATGAAATTAAAACAAAGCAAAATTCACAAAGGTACACATATATTTTTATAATGGTTCGATAATTTTGGACTACGTCCACTTCATATTTTTATTGATCTTCCACTGGATTATGATTACAAGAATGTTTGGATCAGTTGGGATCCATTAGTACAGAAGTGAAGAATAAAAATGGCAAAGCCTTAGCAGAGAAAGCAGGATCCCTTTTCTAACACCATGCCTACTGTACTTATAGGGGAAGGTGCTCACGGATCGGATTGAAATTTGGGCAGAAGGTTCGAGAGACCAAAACGAGGCTATCCAAAAAATTATAGGCCCATCGGGGCCCACAATATGGATCGTTACCAATCTCTATTAGTCCATCCTAATTGGTTGGGATCTCTTTAAGGGATGCCCATAATGTTAGCTACTTGCTCCCTAAATTTCATGCAATTCTGACGTACAGTTTGTAAGATATCGCATTTTCCATGAAGTTGCTTGAATTCTGATTTCTGTCGATCCCTCCAACTTCCTCCAATTGGAATGAGATCCCTAGGCAGTGTTTCACATGTTATGGTAAGCTTGTACTATAAGTGTCATGTTGATAGCACGTGTAGATTTTGAGTTATTAACCGTTCGTTGATGCAAAATTGAGTTGTGGAATCGATATGGTACGATGCATAGTGTTGAATATGGATCGTACCTGATCCATTATCACGGAGTAGTGAGCTTTCATGCTTCTGCTTCATATTATCATATATGCTTGATTTTTGGACCCTACAATCATCGCTCTGGGCTACTGTTCTTGATGACAGTCGAGTCTAACATGTCCAGTCAATTCGGGTATAGCCGGGTCAAAACGCCGGATTACAATTGCCCCAAAAGTAGTCTTGTTGCGTACATGACATGCTTTGAATCGAAGCAAGTTAGAGTCACTTGAATGAAATACATCCAGTTTCCTGAATAGTTGGTATCCATCGTTGAATTATCTTCTCAAAATGTTGTATCTCTCTTTAATTGTCATGATGCTTGGTCGATTTCCAATAGTAAAAATTCTGAGTTGTATTCCATCAGTTGTTATCTGTGCCCGATTTTATGGAGCTAGTAAGCTTTTGCTATCTAATCCAGTCTTTTCTTTAATAACTCCAGGTGAAAATTCAATTTCTGTCGATTTTAATAAATCAAATTTTTTGAATATACACATGCACGTGCAGGTACACATTCTTGTCATTGGCTTTCGGATGTGTTTGTACGCTCACCAGTCGTCACCAATTACTTCTAGTTTAATTGCAATTCGATTGTAATTCCTTGTTTACATTTTATAATGAAATAGGGTTGTAATAAGTCACTCGATGAGAGGGGACTTCAAGTCTACAAGGATGACGGCCTCGGAGCCATAAGCAAGGGCGTATGGAGTATGGCTAGTCGCGGACTTGTGGGTGGTTCTGTAAGCCTATTATGTTGTTGGGAGTTCATCCACCCACTTGCCTCTAGCGTTTTCCAAACATTTCTTCAGAATGGACTTTATGATTTTGTTCACAGCTTTGACTTGTCCATTTGCTCAAGGGTAAGCAACTGCCGCAAATCTCTTTTTAACATGATGTCATCGGCAGAAGTTTTTGGATTCAACGCTGTCGAATTTGGTTCCATGACTAGTTACAATATTTCATGGAAGGCCAAAACGAAAGGTGATGTTTCGGACAATGAAGTTGATTACCTTTTTTTTCGTTGTGATCGTAGCTAGAGGTTCGGCTTCAGCCTATTTGATAAAGTAATCCACTACTATGACGGCGTATTTCGCACCACCTTAAGAAATCTACAAGCAGCAAATGATGTCAATACCCCAAGTAGCAAACTGCTATGGATTAATCATTTGAGTAATTCCCATCAGCGGGGCTCTCGGAATTTTTGCAAGCATCTAGTACTTGTCGCATTGTCTAGTGTGATCAGCTACATCTTGATTCACAGTTGGCCATTAATACCCATAACATAGTTTTTTATTTGTCAACGTTTTCCCCTTGGTGTGATCGTCGCATCCTTCTTCATAGACTTCTCTCAAGACTCGTTTGATTTCATTATGGGTGATATACCGAAGTGGGGGAATGGAGATAGCCCTTTCTATACATGACTCCTTTTATGATGATGCAGTATGAAGCTTTGAGGAGGATCTATCATTTTTTATTCCTCCATTCAAGAAGAATTTCCCACTGTAGATAGTCTTTGATAGAAGTCATCCATGACTCTTTTCTACCTCCGTCTCCAAGATCTAGTCGATCTCCATCTATCAATGCTTGGAATGTTAAGTACTTCAACTGGGACAAGTCTATTTGCTACGCATCCCTAGAACTGGCCAGCTTGGCCAGTGACTCGGCTTTTTCATTTTGTTCACTGAGGATGTGTGTAATGGTGTAATACTCGAAGTCGACCGGTAGCTCTTAAAGACCTAGCTAAGATAAGGAGCAAGACGCGACCCGGTAGCAAGATAATCTTCCTTGACTTGGTATACTACTAGCTAGAAATCACAAAAGCTATGTAAAGTTTCCACTCTCAGTTCTCTAGCAAGTTTGAGATTGGCGATCAGGGCTTCATACTTAGCTTCGTTATTTGTTGTAGGGAAGTTGGGTTTTAGGGCGTAGCGGATCGATCGTTCCTCAGGAGTCTTAACACAACTCTGGAGCCAGAACATTGATTATTAGATGTTCCATCCATGTACATTTTCCATCAATTAGTCGGTTCTCCACTACTCTTCTGATAGTCGTCTGATATAGTAAATTCAGCTATGAAGTCTGCTAATGTTTGTCCCTGGATAGCTCTCCGAGGGAGACAAGTGATATCGAATTGGCTTAGCTCGGTATCCCATTTAAGCAACCTTCACATCTATGGTTGTTGTAGGACCCGTCATACCCGGTGTAAACGTTGATGGGGTAAGCCTGGAAGTAAGAGCGAAGCTTTCGTGATGCAATCAACAGGCATCACGCGAGATTTTCCATCTTTGGGTAGTTTCTCTTAGCACCTGTCAATCGCTTGCTAACATAATATATTGGCCTCTGGATTTGATTCTCTTTATGTAACAGTGTGGCACTTATGGCGTGTACCAACACCGCTAAATAGATACAATCCACTGGCTTGGACAGGATGGGAGGTCTCTTTAAGTGATCTACCAGAGCTTGAAATGCATATATGAAATCCTGCATCCATTCAAAGTTCCTTTTCCCTCTCCCGATCAAGTTGAAGAAAGGAATACACTTGTCGGTGGCCCTAGAGATGAAGCGGCTTAGGGCGTCAAGCTTCTCATTTAAGCTCTGTACCTGCTTATCCATCTTCGGTACCTAGATGTTCGTATTGCTTGAATTTTCTCGAGATCGGCTTCGAATCTGCTGGAGTTGATGACGAAACCCCAAATTTTCCTTGACGCAATGCCGGAAGAGCATTTCAAGGGATTTAGTTTCATTCTATATTTTTGTACAACACTGAACATCTCCGCTAAGTCATCGATGTGGTCGTTTGATCGTCGTGACTTCAGGATCATACCATCCATATATATTTCTGTCGATTGACCGATCTGGTCTTTGAACATCTTGTTGACCAGTCTCTGGTAAGTAGCTTCAGCATTATTTAGTTCAAATGGCATCACTACATAATAATATAGCCCTAGATCGGTAATGAAGCTGGTGTGTTTCTGGTCGGGGACATGCATCGGGATCTGGTTTTATCTAAAGTACACATCCATAAATGAAAGTAGTTAATACATAGTAGTTGAGTCTACCAGCGGGTCGATCCGTAGAAGTGGAAAGCTATATTTCGGGCATGCCTTGTTTAGATCTGAGTAGTCGACGCATGACCGCTACTTTCCATTAGCTTTTCTCACAAGAGCTAGATTGGATACCCATTTCGAGTAGAGGGCGTCATGGGTAAACCTATTGTTTTCGAGTTTATTCACCTCCTCTTTAAGTGCAGCAAATCCCTCTTGATCCATGTCGCGTTGCTTTTATTTCACTAGGACATGCCTCGGGTCGATATTCAATGCATGGCTAGCGATAGTTGGTGAGATCACACGTATGTCAAAATGGGTCCAAGCGAACACATCAAGATTCATTAGGAGAAAGCCAGCTAATTCCTTCATCATCGTTGCACTGAGCTGTGATCCGATCTTCAGTACCTGTGATGGGTCACTATGGTTAACTGTAATGTCGTTTGTCAGCTTAGTGGGTGCAGCCTTGGATTCCTTGAGTTCAAACGTAACTATTTTGCGTAATAATCAACGTGAAATCTAGTTAGGATGGTCAATTGATGATGGTTACTCCTGTCGAATCGTAGAGTATTGTCATGAACTATTGAGTCTGATAGTGATGGGTTTTAGATGCTTTTAGAAATTATATGAAATGGCTAAAGATCTGGCTTAAAGGAATGCTAAATCAAACACCAAGTAGAGTTTAGTCTTGTATAATCAAGTAATGCGCTTTCCATTCAATGTACTCACGATCTGCTACTCGTTGTTTAGGTTGCAGTGCTGGTTATTTTCCAATGAGCTTGGGCATCAATTTGACAATTCTATCTCTAAGCATCCTTTTGCTCGTAGCCTCCGGTCATCGTAAACACCAAGTATGAGTCACAGTATTGAGCTATCGTAGTCAGTCTTTGGATGATCACACTTCTACCCCCGGTCTTAAGTTGATAAATGTACTACATAGACGGTCGAGTCTCATTCTAGTCGTGTTTATACTCCTACCTAAGCTCCAAGGACTGAGAGTTGATCGATGAGTGGTTAGTTCGCATTTATCTTGTTTCTTGCTCGTGCCCCTAAGTCTGGGGCATATGTCTATAAGTGGAAGGCAAGTCATGTACAGTCAGTGATTAATGCTCTCCCTATCGGACCAAGGGCAAGGATCAGTATGCAGACGGTCGAGTCATGTCCATTTCTTATTGCTCTTCTAGTCGGATCATTGTAAGAGTCAACGAATGAATGATCGCATCGGATTCATCCGGAGCTGGACGGTCAGTCGCGTCCATTTTGATTCATATTCTCCTGCTAGATCTAGGGACAGAGTTGGCTCAGGTGCAGTCGGGTCATGCTCATTCGGTTTCATACTCCTCCTAATGAATCGAAGGATGGTGCGGGAGAATTAATGATCCAGTCACACTGATTCGTGGTTTATTCTCCTATCTTCCCTCTGGTGATAAAAAATTATGGAGGACATCTAGGTCACATCCGTTTGTGTTTGATGTGGATGATACTGACCGTCGACCCAGTGGGACAATATGGAAAGCTTGGATCGACATTGCATGTCGACCCGGTGGTACGATATAGTCGGTTGCCTATAACTTCAGACGTTATTTTGATTGGTTTTGTATTAAGGCCTTCTTGCGGTCGTTGCCTTAATTTGTAAAGATCACCTTGCCGGAGCTACAGTAAGATGTCGTATTTGGCTTGTAGTAGTTTGTACTCTTATTCCCATTCTTGGGTTAACAGAATTAGTTCGTGGAAGGTCGAATTCCATCCGTAGTGAGTTTACACTTCTCCTATAGAGTTCTGGTTAGAGTTTATAGAATATTAAGTGGTCGAACTGCACTCATCTATTTGTTTATACTCAATCTACACTCTGGGAATAAGAGTTTGTTGGCCGGTGGCCGAACCACACCCAATTTGTGTTTATACTCCAATCCACACTGGGGGACCAGAGTTATTTGTTGGACGGTAGAACCGCGTCCATGTCTTGGTTTGGATTTTGGGCTTGTCGATGTCCGGGTAAGGCTTAGATAGTTCACCGTACCTCAAGTGCAAACCAGGTAATGGATGGACGTATCATATCTTCTTTGGATTGGATGGTCGAACCATGTCCAATTTAGGCTTGGTCTCTTAAACTTCCCCCTGCATCCAAGGTACGAGTCGATGCACGGACGGTCATACCATGTCCACTTCCATTTGGATCCAATTTCTGCCGAGCCTTGGGAGTGAAACGAGTGTTCTGAAGAACTTTTAGCTCAAGCAGGGGAAGAGATGATTAGATTGCATCCACTTTGAGTTGTGTGTTTGCCTCCAAGTAAAGGGCAAGAGTTGAGGAGCAGACAGTCGAACCACGTCCACTTTTTGTGTTTATATTTTGATCCATGCTCTAGGGACCAAAGTTTTATGATGGGTGGTCAGTCACACGCGTTTGATGTTTATACTCCTGTCCGCGCTCTAGGAACCAAAGTTGATCGATGGACGGTCGAACAACATCCATCTTTTTGTGTTTATTCTCTGGTCCGCACTCTGGGACCAGAGTTTTATGATGAGTGGTCAGTCACACCCGTTTGATGTTTATACTCCAGTCCGCGCTCTGGGAACCAGAGTTGATCGATGGACGGTCGAACCGCGTCCATCTTTTTGTGTTTATACTCCGATCCAAACTTTGGGGACCAAAGTTTTATGATGGGTGGTCAGTCAAACCCATTTGATGTTAATACTCTGTTTCTGACTCTGGGAACTAGAGTTGATCGATGGACAGTCGAACCACGTCCATCCTTTTGTGTTTTTACTCTGATTTGCACTCTGGGATAAGAGTTTTATGATGGGTGGTAAGTTACACCTGTTTGATGTTTATACTCTGGTCTACGCTCTTGGAACCGGAGTTAATCGATGGACGGTTGAACTGCGTCCATCTTTTTGTGCTTGTACTTCGATCTGCACTATGGGGACTAGAGTTTTATGATGGGTGATTAGTCACACACGTTTGATGTTTTTACTCCGGTTCATGCTCTAGGAACCGGAGTTGATCGATGGACAATCGAACCATATCCATCTTTTTATGTTTATACTCTGATCAGCACTCTAGGGACAAGAGTTTTATGATGGGTGGTTAGTCACATCCGTTTGATGTTTATACTCCGGTCCGCGTTTTGGGGACCAAAGTTGGTCAATGGTCAGTCGAACCACGTCCATCTTTTTGCTTCGTACCCCTCTCGGCAAGTCGAGGGATAGAGTTTTTGGGTGGATGATCAAGTCACATCCACCTCAAGTTGCAGTCATGTCCATATGTTGAGGGCGGTGGTTGATAAGTAGGCAATCAGTCACACCTACTTTAAGTCGAGCTTTCGAACCACCTCATGTGTCCAAGGCAAGAGTTAATGTCTGGATGGTCAAATCACATCATTAGTTGGACCTCGGTCGTGCTGAGCTTTAGGAGAGTCATAAGTAATTTGGTGAACTTCAAGTATGAGCTGGGGAGTGGATGGTTGGGTTGCATCCACTCCAAGTCTTTCTTTGGTCTCCAAGTCAAGTATGGAGGTTGATGAGTGGACGGTTAGTCGTGTCCACTTTGTATTAGATTCTGACCTTGTCGGGCTCTGAGTAAGGCATAGATGTTCTGTCAGAATTGAAGCACAGCGTAGGAAGTGGATGGCCAAGTCACACCCATTTTCCATTTTGAGTCCATGCCCCCAAGTCAGGGGCATATGGTAGTTGATAAGCGGTTGAATCACGCTCGTCTTGACGACCCTCCAAAGGTCCAATCATGGTCCGTGGAGGTTCGTTGGAACCTAAATATAATTATTTGGTCACCTAAATCGTTTGGAAGTAGTTTAGTTCAAGTTGGTCATAGTTCGCAACATAATTGAAAATGAAATAAATCTTATTGATAAGTGAAGCAGAGTTGAATGCTCGCTATTCCACTTTGCCTTAGCCCTCCTCAGTTGGAAGTCGACCGTAGGTGGTCTAATTGATAATCAAAAGTCATTATTGGTAAGTGTCGGATGTTCCGTGCCCGCCATTCTGTGGGGCTTGCACATATTGTTAAAGATTTCCGATCACATCTCGGAGTTGTTTGCAATTGCTGGTGTTATGACTGTGTGTATCTTGAAATATACAACATTTCTCGAATTTCTTCTGGGTTTCGGTGGACTATCTCGAGGATAGTTTCTAGTACTACATCGTGTCATGAGTCTCCAAGTAGATGTTTTCGACTGAATCATTCAAAAGAGTATGTGAGTCAGATTTTGGGATACTGGGTCGTCTCCTAGAATCCAAGTCCTCATCTAAGGCCTCAATGCTGCCTTCGCTTTGACTTCCTTTAGCCAACGGACTTGCATTGTTCTTTTATCTAGTATGTCTTACCTCCTCCTTATGTAAGCACTAGTTCGCTTTGTAATAGAAACGATCTTAGGTCGTAGGAGGCTCTCTAGCTAACCAGTGCTGAAATCCAACTCGTGGTCGATTTCCCTTATCAATGCCATTAGTTTGATATCCTTGCTAGAAATGCTCACTTCAGTGACGACGACTTTGAATCCATGTAAGAAATTTTTGAGCATCTCGCTTGGCGCTTGGATTAGGTTGGATAATGACATCGCATCCTTAGGGTGAGTAACATGAATTCTGAATTGCTCAGCAAACTTATGAGCCAGTTAGTCGAATGAGGAGATGGACCTGGGCGATAATCGTGTAAACCGTATGATCGCTAATCCTTCAAGGAATATAGGAAAGCATCTGCTTTTGATGACGTCCGTCGCTGTAGCAGAATCCATGTACCACTCATATTCATGAGGTGCTAATGGGGGTCTATATTTCCAGAGTACGCCGGCATGGTCAGCATGTTAAATCTCCTTGGATATTTTGCTCATAGAACGACTTCAGTGAACGGGTTCCAATACCGGGAGATGCTCTGATCATCATCAGTCTAGTCTTGGCTCTCTCTCACAAGCCGTCGTACCATAGCTACCAAGTCAGGTGTTTGAAGCTGGTAAGTTGAGAGGAGTCGCAATCTACCCTAGGAGCTTGACCCAGCAATCAATCCTAGTTTATGTCATATCGTCTCGGTTCTCTAGCCTTTGGAAGCACTGTTTGAGTACCGGTTTCTTGTCCATTCATTAGCTACAACTGTAGCTGCCTCTTGATCCCATATGCACCCGGTTAGTCATAGGACGTAAGGGAAGTAGTTAGAATGTACAGTTTTTAAGTTGAGTTCCGAATCCAGAATGTGGGGGCACTGCGCTACGGCATGGGTTCGGCTATTTTTAGATGAAATATGCACGGCATGGGTTTTTAGAGCTATTTTTTATACAAATGGATCGTACCGGATCCATAATTATTATTTTTAAATGGATCGTCCCGATCCATATTTTTTGGAATAGGGATCGATGAAACAAGGGTTTGGTTCTGGACGAACACGACATAGGGATCAGTAGTGGGTAGACCGATCGGTCATGACATGCTTGATCCCTTAGCGATCGGTACTGAATGTTTTGTGAGAGGGATCAGTTATACAGAGTATGGAGGGGTCGGTAATATGAAGGGATATGTGGTATAGGGATCGATATATTGACCTTGTAGAAGGATCGGTATATATACTTTGGAGAGGGATCAGTATATACACCTTGGAGAGGGATCGGTATACATACCTTGGAGAGGGATCGTTATACATACCTTGGAGAGGGATCGGTATACATACCTTGGAGAGGGATCGGTATATACACCTTGGAGAGGGATCGGTATAAATACCTTATAGAGGGTTCTGTATATATTCCTTAGATAGGGATCCGTATATACCTTGGAGAGGGATCGGTATACATACCTTGGAGAGGCATCAGTATACATACCTTGGAGAGGGATCGGTATATACACCTTGGAGAGGGATTGTTATATATACCTTGTAGAGGGATCGGTATATATACTTAGTAGAGGGATTGTTATGCATATCTTGGAGAGGGATCAATATTTATACCTTGTAGAGGGATCGATATAGCTGTTTTGGAGGGATCAGTGTTGATATCTTCGGAGGGATTGGTATTGAGCATGTATATGTATTTAGGAGTCGGTTGAATTGCCTTAGTGAGGGATTGGTCATTTAGGCTAAGGGATCAGTTGCAATTGAGATTGGAGGGATCGACCATCTAGGCTTCGAGAGAGGGATCAACCATCTAGGCTCCGAGAGAGGGATCAGCCTTTAGCTAACTTGAGTTCAAACTTTAGCATTTAATCCCAAGAACTTGCATACATGAGTGAAGATGATCCCTTCCAAATGGACATAACACATGAACAACTCCAAACGAAAACACAAGCATCATTATTTCTTTCAGCTCTGTGGGAAGTTGATTTAATTCTTCTAACCATGGCTATCGGCTTCCTTTAGATTTCCTTCAAATCTGAGTAGAATAGGAAGTTTATTGGTAGAACGCTGGATCTATCTCGCGAATATGTGAATCCACAAGTAGATGATAAGATCCAACCAAGCTGAGAATTCAATTCTCAGTGAAAGCACCGAAATGTTGACGTCAAAAGTGGACATCAACACCCAATAGAATCTAGTAGAGATTAAATAAAGAATTAAATTAAAATAAAGCAAAAATCATAAAGGAACACATAGATTTTTATAGTGGTTCAGCAATCTTGGCCTACGTCCACTTCATATTTCTATTGATCTACCACTTAATTATGATTACAAGAATGTTTGGATCAGTTGGGATCCATTAGTACGAAAGTGAGGAATAAAAATGGTAGAGCCTCGGTAGAGAAAGCAAGATCCATTTTCTGATGCTATACCTGCTGTATTTATAGGGAAAGACATGCACAAATCAGACTGAAATTTTGGCAGAAGGTTCGGCAGACCAAGGCAAGGCTACCCAAAAATTTGTAGGCCCATCGTGGCCCACAATAGGGATTGGTACTGATCCTTATTAGTGCATTCAAATGGGCTGCAATCTCTATGAGGGCTGCCCATGATGTTAGCTACTACTCCCTAAATTTCGTGCAATTCCAACGTACAGTTTGTGAGATATCGCATTTTCCGTGAAGTAGTGTTGCTTAAATTCTGATTTTTGCCAATCCCTCCAAAGGGAGTTATGCCGATCCCTCCAACTTCCTCCAGTTGGAATGAGATCCCTAGGGGTTGTTTCACATGTTATAATAAGCTTGTACTCCAAGTTTCACGTTGATAGCATGTGTAGATTTTGAGTTATTGACCGATCGTCGCTGTAAAATTGAGTTGTGGAATCGATACGGTACGATACGGCGTTGAATATGGATCGTACCTGATCCATCTTCGGGGGAGTAGTGAGGTTTCATGCTTCTGCTTCATATTATCATCTATGCTTGATTTTTGGACCCCACAATCATCGCTCTGGGCTACTGGCCTTGATGATAGTCTAGTCTAACTTGTCCAGTCAGTTCGGATATAGCCGGGTCAAAATGTCGGATAACAACAACATTCTAACCTTAAGAATAGAAAGCGTTTAAATGCCCCAAATGAATAAATAAATCATCTTGATCAATGAAATACAAAGGAGAATATCAGAATCGATAGTCAAGAAATCAATTATCGAGAGTAAACAAATGATTGTATATGGAAACTAGATCGCATACACTTGTCACCAATAAACGAATCAAGATTTTAAAACATTTGATTCTGGCTTGTGCTTGATTTTCACATCATAAATATTTGTAACACACTTTAAAATACCCTTTAAAATTATCACATTAAAGAGCGAATTATATTCCTAAGTGTATTAAAAAGAAAGGTCAAAAACGAATGCCATCGAAAATAGTGTTTACTATAAACCCCGAAATAATTTACACTTAACTTTGTTTTTAAACATTCCTTTTTAAAGATTTGCACATTCATAAACTATCATTTATAAATTCAAAGAGATATGTATTATCTCGAAAGATAATAAATCAATTTAAATACTTTTATTAATTTTAAACAATTTGAGTCATCATGAGAGACAATTGATAGAATTCTTTTATAAATTTTACAACCACATTAATTATCCCAAAAGGCCATAAATCAAGTTATAATCTTTTTATACATTTTAAACAACATTAATTATTCTGAAAGATAATAAATCAAATTTATAATCTTTTATAAATTTAAAAAAACGTTAATTATCTTGAAAAGTAATTAATTAAATTTATAATCATTTATAAATTTTAAAAGAATATTAATTATCCCAAAAGATAATAAATCAAATTTATAATCTTTTTATAAATTTAAAACAACATTAATTATCCCTAAAGATAATAAATCAAATTTATAACTTCTTTTATAAATTTTAATCAACACTTATCCTTTATTTTTAAAATTCCCAAAATATTTGAAAACAAAGTTAAACAACTTTCAAACTGCAAAAATGTAGCCAAACATTTACTTTGCAAAATACAAACACAAGTTCAACACACATAAGGGTTTAAGGAGTTGATATTTCGTAAGTGATGGTATAGTGAAAATCTCTATAATGACACTTACAAAAATCAAATGGTATGCCATAAATATTTCAACCAAACATCAATATAAGTAATATAAGAATATAAATCAATCAATATTAGTGAGAAACCCCTTAGGGTCTCTCTACAAGAGTCTCATGTAAATCTCATATGTGTGTGTGTGTCTATATGAACTTTGAAGTGTCCCGTAACGACCTATTCGCTATGAAAACACTCTGCCTTCTTCTTTTTGTCTCTTACAACATAATGGTTATTTATTCCATCCGCTATCAAGCGGGATCAAACAACAATATGTAGTCATATGGGATCTTTATAAATCATACAATGTTCCATCCGCTTTCAAAAGCAGGAATCCAAACAATTCAAATAACCAATAATAAACTATCATCCAAATATTTAACAATAATCTATAGTAACATAGATATCATATAGTTTATTTAAAGGTGAGTTAACTCACTGAAATCCCAGTTGACGTTTTCGCATTCCGGTTTGATCTAAAATCGCACAACATTTGATTTTGGCTCAATATTCAACTAGCTCCAAATTTGACGAAACCAGTTCCAATACGCAGTTAAAGTCGATGCGAGTCCAACGCAAAACACCTGTTCCAAATCCGACCTCGTATGCAAGAGTTATTGAATTTATAAGATTTGAGATTAATTCAATTAATTTATAACTTAATTAACAATCAATTTATCATCTTCTCAAAAACTCTTCTTCCCCAAATTAAAAAATCGTGCACGCCTGAAACCTGTACATGTTCAAACCCACTTGCCAAACCCTTCTCTCCTTCCTTTCTCTCTCCAGTGATGAATTGATGAACCGCGGGCTCCGACGAACTCCACTACGCGAGAGCTCCGCAACCAATACCACCTCATTGAACTCGGCCTCATTCCTCTCTGTGCAACCTGGAACACTCCACGTGTGTGCCCTAAGAATGCATTTTCTATCCCCCGATCGGAGGAGCTCCAACCAATGCCAAACTTCCTCTCTTCGAACCAATTTTGCAACGATGGCTTCCGTTTCCCCTTCCGTGGCCTCTAGCTCCAGCATGTCATCAACCCTAACATGACCAAAATAGTTGATCCCACCAAAACATGACCACACCCTATCATATACACATAGTTCGGTAGATCACCTCAATATGAGTTCCAAGATCCTTGTTTTTCATTTTTTTCGTTGAGTTTATGAATTGATATTGATTTTTGAATAGGTGGATTAAACTTTCTTTTAGTTTTAGGAAGAATAAAAGAGGAGGGAAAAAAAGAAGAAAAGTGAATTTTTTGTTAAGTGTTTAAGTTATTTGCTTTTATAAACAAAATCCATTTTCTTTACTTCACACTCAAGTAAAACAACATTTGCAAGCAACACTTCATATCAAAGCAAACCACCATTATGGCTAGTTGAATAAACTGAATTTTGATTTAATTTAAAAAGGTTTTGAAAAGAAATATTTGCGGTACTCTGCTATGCTATATCTCGTCTACATATGGACCCTGAATGACAGAAATAGAAACATGATCGTGCACCTAAATACGACACGATCACAAATCAACAATAAAATACGCAGATTACTTTATTTTGTGAAATTTCAAAAATACCATCTTTTGCCATAAAATATGTCAAACTATAATTTAAATATTTTCCAAATTATAAATTATGGAAAAATCCAATAAATTCATTTAGAAATATGTCACTAAAAACCAAGTTGTTTTATTAACAATTAGTTGTCTTGTTATTTATTTGAACCATTTATTATTGTAAATAAATTTACAAAATAAAGTCACCATTATTATTTATTAATTAAAAGGAGTTAAATATGGCTATTAAATCCATTTAATTAATATTTTAATTCACAATTCAAATATTAAATATTCATTATATTTGAATATAAGTTCTTAAACTTAAAAACCAGTTATTTAAATATTTAAAATTGATTAAATATTAGAAATCAAAATGATAAAATTTTGGGACGTTATATAAACTTAGCAAGCAAGAGCTTTGTAGTGTGATAGCTTTAATATACGATAGCTTTTCCATATTATGGCTTTGTATTGCGATAGATTCAAGGCATTATAAATCCAAGATACGATAACTTTACTATGCAATAGCCTTGACATACGATAGCTCTTTTTTGTCAACCTTCGATAGCTTTTATTTATGACCAATGATAGCTTTTAGGGATCGACTTTCAATAGCCTTATATTTTGAGTTACGATTGCTTAGCATGCGATAAGATGACATACAATAGCTCAACATTCTATAGCATGCAAATGGGACCAGTGATAATTTTGAATGTGATAAGTTAACATGTGATTGGTCAGCCTTTGATAGCTTTAAACTATGACATGTAATAGTTTATATGACACTCGATAGCCTAAAGGAAAGCGTGGCTCGTGATAGCTGAAGAGGATGAAATTCTTTAAGTGGAGAATAATAAGTTAGAATGTGCTAACTTAATTAAGAGTGGAAAATTGAAACTAACATTAAGAAAACTAAAAATGGCAAGTAGTATCATTTGAAAGAATTAAACGTGGTGTAAGGCCTTAGTGGCAACCAAATGTCTAAATACGACATTTTATTTGGTAACATTGGTAAAAATCCTTTATGGCATCTAGATGTCTAATCACAATAATATACGAGAATAAAGGTATAAGCCCTTTATGGCATCTAATTGTTTATGCATGACAATATATGAGAACAATGGTATAAGGCCTCCATGGCATCAAGTTGTCAATTCACGACAATATACGAGAATAACGGTATAAGGCCTCCGTGGCATCCAGTTGTCAATTCACAACAATATATGTTATCCCGCCTTTTGGCAAGGCCGTGACACCAAGAAATTGACTAGAAATCAAAGACAGTCCGTCCTGTAGGACGGCTACATCCCAAGTTCACCATGGATATCGATGAATTTTGCCCGAGTCCGGATCAGGCTACAATTGATAAGACACATCAAGCAAAGTCATGGGAACCAGAGTTCCAAATTTCGAGTCAATCGGGGTTCGTATGAATGAGATATGATCGATGCAAGTTAGGGAAGATGCGATGTTCGAATCCATAGGAGAGCCACTGTTCGAATCCATGACGTTCGTATCCATCGGCAGAAGGAGTTAGCCTCGTGCTTGCATTGTTCGTATCCATCAAGATAAAGTCCTTCGACTCCATCAAGCAAATCCTCGCGTACTCCAATTCGAATCCATCAAGTGTCCTCTCCTCGAATCCCTCAAGGTCAGGCGCTTCGAATCGATCCAGCTGAGAAGTCTTCGTATCGATCGACAATGGAATATCCTGATCGATACGGAGGAACATCCCTTCGATCGATTCGAAGGGCCACGTCTTCGAATCCATTGCCACGAGTCCACCCAGTCCAAGCAGCGAAGGATATGGAGTCGACCCTGTCAACTCGGAGATAAAAACGGATCGACACGAAGAACGCGCGCCTTGACAACCTGCTAGCGCACACTTGGATCGATTCGAAGCAATCGAGTCGAACGTAATTGATTCGAACAGAGCACTGCAACCAGAAAATCGACCTTGAATCGATCATAACTCGAGATTCACAAGTCCAAATGCTATGAAATTTTCACAGAAGCTTGAGCACATGTTGAAGAATGTCCACACCAAATTTCAGCTCGATCGGACAATTTCTTGATCGATTCGAACCAAGGGTCGAATCGATCCCAAAGTGGGCCCGGATCTCCAGATTTCGGCCATTTGGGCCCCCTCACGTGCCAGAACTGGTCTTCCTTCAATTTAGGCGAAATATCAGCCTCCTACACCTATAAATAGAGCCCCTGGTCATTCAGAAAAGAGGTCAGACAATTTTGAGAGCTAAAGAACGCCCAGATTCTGCTAGATTTACTCCAGAACACCACCGCTATCTTAGATTGAGACTTAGAATATAATTTCAGTTGTACTACATTAGAAGAGATTGAATCATCGAGTGAACATCAATAAAATCATCAACTTCAGAGTGGACGTAGGCAAGATCGCCGAACCACTATAAATCTCGTATTTCTGTTCATTATTTCTGAATTGTGATACTCTGTTTGCTCAGATTTGAGATTTGTGTGTGAATATTGTTGATTTATATTCATATACTGGTGCTTTCACAACATTCGGGGTTTGTGACCAATTTTGGCGCAAACACTTTGGTGCTTTCACTGAGAACTGAACTCAGGAGTTCTATCATTTGAAAGTTGAATCAGAAGGCTAAGAGGTTCAGATCCGAAGAATCATGACAAGACAAACAAGTAAAAGGCAGAGGCCAAAGCGAAGTCAGCACGAAGGGAGTCAAGAGGCTTCCTTAGGAGCAAACCAAGCTTCAGTCTTCATCACTAGGGAAGAGATGGAGACAATGATGAAGAGACAAGAGGAAATGATCCAGAATTTGCTTCAACAGATCGGACACCTTGGAGCACAAAATCAAGGAGCAACCAGAATCCAGAACGGAGTAGGACCATCTAACGCAGCGCCGGAGCTGGGGGGCACACACTTAGGACATGTTGATCCGAACCTGGGAAGAGAGACAAGGACATCCGAGCAACCTGGCGGCGATAGAGGGATGAATGCTCAGCCAGGGAGGCAGACACCCGAAAGCTCACACGGACTCAGGGGGCAGATCGAAGGTAGTGAACAAGGACTACAGCTTGGAGATAATGATAGATTGGTGGAGATGGTCAGGCGAGCCATGAGAGGCGGATTAGTAAACAGAGATCTTGAAGATGTGAACAAGAGTCCCTTTTCTCCTGCGATTAGATTGGCTAGGAACCCACCAGAATTCAAACTGCCAACAGTAGAGAGGTATGATGGGAGGACGGACCCTACGGTCCATCTAACGAGGTACATAAGGCACATGGAAGTGCTGGGGGCATCACAAGAAGTCATGGCCCGGTGCTTCCCATTGTATTTGACAGACATAGCAGCTTTATGGTTCAGACAGCTAGAGAGCGGCTCCATTGGGACATGGACCGATTTGATCGAGAAATTTATGAGGCAATTCAGGGTTCACATTTCAAGACCCAAGAATGTGATGAGTTTGGCAACGCTAAAACAGAAAGCTGGAGAGTCTTTGAGGAATTTCCTGACGCGATTCAATGCGGCAGCAGCATCGGTGTATCGGCCAGATCCATCCATGGTTATGATGGCAGCTGTGTCCGGAATAGCTGACGGCACAGAGTTCAAAAATTCATTAACTAAGGATCCGCCTATGGATCTAGGGGAATTCTATCATGAGGCAGAAAAGTTTTTGCGATTGGAAGACGCTAATGCTGAAAGAGAAGAAGGAGAGGGAATAGAAGTTTATGCACTTAAAGACAAAAAGCCTCTCGAAAATGATTCAGGCAAGGATAAAGGAAAACGAAAGGCTGAGGACAATGGTGACAGGTCAAAGCGACTGCGGAGAGAGCCACGATTCACCACTTATTCAGAGCTGAATGAGAGTTTGGAGCGAATCTACCAAGATACACGAGAGCAAGTTCCCTACCGTAGGCCAATACGAAGGGATCCCACTGTTGACGAGAGGAAATTAGACAGATACTGCTTATTCCACGAACTGAATGGTCATAACACTAACGACTGTAGACATTTGAAGGATGAGGTGGAAGGGCACATCAAGAACGGTATGCTACTTCAGTATGTGAGAAGGCGAGCTCCAGTAGTGGAGCCAGAGCGACCACCATCTACATCAGCTAGGGGTGCCCCCGAGCCGGGACACCGTATGATTATCAATTAATTAAAATAACGATGAACAAGTCATAAACCTCTCACCAACACGGGTAAATCATTTGCCCATGTGCGAGATCACGAACGGTCCATAAGCATGTGCTGAATAACTACTAACCCTATCGTTGTGGGAATTTACACTTTGACATCCTTGCTTTGCTTTTGTTTCATCTTGATTTGAACATTTGAACTTAATTCTGTTTAACATTTCTGCTAAAGACTTATTTTCAATGAGAAAATGCTACTTGTAATTTCATAGCGGCTAAGCCACTTACACATGTACGGGATCGCGAACGGTCCCTAGGCATGCTCTGATATGGCGATAAACCGTTGCAACAAACAATCCGGGAATTCACCCGAACGTGAAACCTGGTATCGATGACACTAAGTCCCTCCCCGGGCACACTCAAGTCGCCACGAACGGCACCCGACCACGAACGGTCACAACTCGCCACGAACGGCACCCGACCACGAACGGTCACAAATCACCATTTGCCTCGTACGGCACCCGACCACGAATGGTCACAATTCACCTAATATGACATTCGATCGCGAACGATCACATTTTTGCCTCGTACGGCACACGATCGCGAACGATCACATTCCTCTTTCCACGACACCCGACCGCGAACGGTCATGATTCGTCTAGAACGACACCCGACTTCGAATAGTCACAATTCGTCTAAGAACGACATCCGACCTCGAACGGTCCCATTTCTTTACTTGCCATGAACAGCATCCGACCGCGAACGGTCCCATTTCTTTGTTTACCACAAACGGCATCCGACCTCGAACGGTCCCATGTTACCTCAAATGACATACGGTCGTGAACGATCGTCATTCATGGTCAGATAAAACTATCAATTTCTTTGCAGGTCATCAATAGGATATGAACATCCAGCTTATGGTACTACAAAACATGCCTTCCTACCGCAAGGCATATTTTGGGGGGCAAATGTTATCCCGCCTTTTGGCAAGGCCGTGAAACCAAGAAATTGACTAGAAATCAAAGACAGTCCGTCCTGTAGGACGGCTACATCCCAAGTTCACCATGGATATCGATGAATTTTGCCCGAGTCCGGATCAGGCTACAATTGATAAGACACATCAAGCAAAGTCATGGGAACCAGAGTTCCAAATTTCGAGTCAATCGGGGTTCGTATGAATGAGATATGATCGATGCAAGTTAGGGAAGATGCGATGTTCGAATCCATAGGAGAGCCACTGTTCGAATCCATGACGTTCGTATCCATCGGCAGAAGGAGTTAGCCTCGTGCTTGCATTGTTCGTATCCATCAAGATAAAGTCCTTCGACTCCATCAAGCAAATCCTCGCGTACTCCAGTTCGAATCCATCAAGTGTCCTCTCCTCGAATCCCTCAAGGTCAGGCGCTTCGAATCGATCCAGCTGAGAAGTCTTCGTATCGATCGACAATGGAATATCCTGATCGATACGGAGGAACATCCCTTCGATCGATTCGAAGGGCCACGTCTTCGAATCCATTGCCACGAGTCCACCCAGTCCAAGCAGCGAAGGATATGGAGTCGACTCTGTCAACTCGGAGATAAAAACGGATCGACACGAAGAACGCGCGCCTTGACAACCTGCTAGCGCACACTTGGATCGATTCGAAGCAATCGAGTCGAACGTAATCGATTCGAACAGAGCACTGCAACCAGAAAAGCGACCTTGAATTGATCATAACTCGAGATCCACAAGTCCAAATGCTATGAAATTTTCACAGAAGCTTGAGCACATGTTGAAGAATGTCCACACCAAATTTCAGCTCGATCGGACAATTTCTTGATCGATTCGAACCAAGGGTCGAATCGATCCCAAAGTGGGCCCGGATCTCCAGATTTCGGCCATGTGGGCCCCCTCACGTGCCAGAACTGGTCTTCCTTCAATTTAGGCGAAATATCAGCCTCCTACACCTATAAATAGAGCCCCTGGTCATTCAGAAAAGAGGTCAGACAATTTTGAGAGCTAAAGAACGCCCAGATTCTACCAGATTTACTCCAGAACACCACTGCTACCTTAGATTGAGACTTAGAATATAATTTCAGTTGTACTACATTAGAAGAGATTGTAATCATCGAGTGAACATCAATAAAATCATCAACTTCAGAGTGAACGTAGGCAAGATCGCCGAACCACTATAAATCTCGTATTTCTATTCATTATTTCTGAATTGTGATACTCTGTTTGCTCAGATTTGAGATTTGTGTGTGAATATTGTTGATTTATATTCATATACTGGTGCTTTCACAACATTCGGGGTTTGTGACCAATTTTGGCGCAAACAATATATGAGAGCAATGTTATAAGGCCTCTATGGCATCCAGATGTATATTTAGGAAAATATCCAAGAATGATAATATAAGTCCTTCGTTATAATCGAAAATGTCAAAACTCGACACTAAAAGCAGAAAGAATAAGGCTTGTATGATAATCTAGATAAATTAGATATAGACCTAGTTCGAACGTGAGGTGAAAAATAATGCTCACACTTATACTTAAATTGATATTATGATGTTGATCATGATATGATTATTTACTATATAACATGGTTTTTGATTGAGTTATTGAGGGAAAACTCATTCAGTGCTTCAGTGACGTGGTCCCATTATGTGATTTTTTATTCAGGATAAAGTATGACTCATGCCTAGCTTTATGTCTAACTAGTGTTTTTATTATTTCACATAAACTCATGGGTTCTCTTTCGTGTAAGTTGAGTTTATGGTTTAAAAGGGTTTCTTTTAGGAAAGATGAATAAAAGCTCCAAAGACGAAGTGGGAGGCTTATTTGGTAGTAAAAGTTGTTTCAAATTTTTGTTGTTGAACCAGATTGTATAACTGATTAAGAGTTCATGTCGACATCTTCATATAATGGGAAAAACATTACAACTTATGTTTTGTTATATTTACCACTATGTAGGCACAAATTGGGTTAATAAAAATGTTGACATTTGTTTAAAAAAAATTATGTGATGAAGGTATTTAACTTCTCTTCTTAGTTAACATTATTGAAAAGAAACTGATAACTAATATCGTTTTATCGCTTGAAAATAATTCAAGTGATAACTGCAGCATCATTGGTTTCATTTCTAGTCTCGAAATAGGGGATATTACAAATTGGGATCAAAGCTTAGATTAGGGAACACTTAAGTAAAATAGAGATAACTATAAGTAAGATAGCTAGAAAATCAACACCTTGTGAAGGGTATACGCTACACACACACGTATATGTATACACATACACACACATAAATATATATATATATATATATATATATATATGTTAACTAAGAAAAATAAGAAAAGAAGAAAACAAACACCAAATCTCGCAGCGGAATGACAAAATATAATAATCAAATAAACAGTTCATGAAGCTGTTTATACTATACATTTGATTATAATTTATACAAAATTTATCAGATTTATACATACAACATAACACTAGAATAATGCAGCGGAACAAAATGGTGCAAGGGAATAATACAAGTAATAATATACCAAATCTTCGTCTTCGTCCTCCAGAATAAATGGTCTTCAGTGTGCTGAAATACTCAGGGCTGACCGGAGCATAAAGTAAAACAATACACTCGAGTCAGAACTAGAATATTCTTATGTGAGTCAAATCAATATCACATATAACATGAGTGTAATAGCGTTGGAGATGTTTATGGGATTTTACATCTACCATCTAGTGTATAACGTGCATGCAATAACTCAAGAGATGTTACGAGATTTTCCATCTCTTAAGGATCCGTCAAAATATCTATATATAGTAGAATACGCTATATATGTAATGTCTAATCAATAAAATAAATATTTTTCCGAGCATTAAGGCTTTACATTAATCCCCCTTAACGCGGTTTTAAGCATTATCGTATATTTTGCATATAACACCCAGTAGCACATCTAGGGATAGGGATGCACCGTGATACAACAACACTAAACGAAACTCGAAGTTGTCTCGTATAAGGATAAAAGTATGACAAGACACGTGAGGCAATGCCCAAGGTAGGTGTAACGACCCATATTTTTACGAATCGAAACATGGTAAAACAGTTGTCATTGGGTCGTTAATGTTGATGAGTCGTCCAAAGTCTAAGTCGTGGACGAGATAAAGCTTAGGTCGTATAGTAGTTAGGTCGGAGTAGACGACTTAAGAAAGTGGAGCGACCTAAGGAAGTTGGTGACCTAAGGTTGCTCAAGATACAATGGAGTGATGATGATAACGACTGTACATGGGAGGTGGAAGAGAGGATGAAGGCAGCTCATCCTGAAATCTTCAAGGTAAGGCCATAAGGTGTCGTGTCATCTCACGATATTGTAACTTGTTCTAGTTTTAGAATTCTGCATGCTAAGCTAGAATTGGATGCATGGTTTGTTGATTGCTATGGATGGTAGGCGTGCAGAATAGTCTTTGATTGCTCTTGTTTGTTTGGAATTTTGGGGGCGAAATTCCTAAGGGGGAGAGAATGTAATGACCCGTATTTTTATGGATCGAAACATGGTAAAACAGTTGGCATTGGGTCGTTAATGTTGATGAGTCGTCCAAAGTCTAAGTCGTGGACGAGGTAAGGCTTAGGTCGTATAGTAGTTAGGTCGGAGTAGACGATTTAAGAAAGTGGAGCGACCTAAAGAAGTTGGTGACCTAAGGATTGGGATAAGTCGTGTGGAAGTTAGGTCATGTGGTGGCTTAGGTCGAGTGAACGACTTAAGAGTTAGCGGCATAGGAAACTGGGCGAGTTAGCGACTTAAGGAGGATAGGTCGGCAACGACCTAAGAAAGCTGGTGGTAGCAGTTAGCGACCTAGGGGTTGGGTGAGTTTACGACCTAAGGGAGTTAAGTCGTGAATGAGTTAAGTGTTAGGTCGCTAAGTATTAGGTCGTGAGGTGTTAGGTCGTAACCCAGTTAGGTCGCGTAGGTATTGAGTCGTTAGGTCGCGCATTGTCTTAGGTCGTGGCATTGTTAGGTCGCGGAAGCGCATTTGTCGTTAGGTCGCGCATATTAAGTCGCACAAGGTTAAGTCGTATGGTTTGTTAAGTCGTGAGATTGTTAGGTCGCTAAGTGTCAGGTCGTGAGCTGTTAGGTCGCGAGAAGACTTATTATGATGAGTCGTTAAGTCGTAGACTGGTGGATTTGTTAAGTCGTAGGATGGGTTGTCTCACTAAGTCGTAAGTCGGGGTATTTCTTAAGTCGTAAGTCGTGATGGTCTATAGGTCGTGGACGACCTAATAGCGGGCGGACGACCTAAGGGGATTTCTGCCTATAAATAGGCGGGTTCTTCTTCATTTTTGGGATCTGGATTTTGAAGCGACGAAGTGCTGCCATTTTGAGAGCTCGAGTTCTACACTTATTCACTTCTTTTCTCCACTTTAATCTTGTGCTTCCTTCCATCCAAATCGAAGATCGAATTGAAGATTCAAGAGCTTAGGTTGAAGATCTACATCCATCAAAGTGAGATTTCATCGTTTGAAGCGGATTTGTGATAGATCGAGTTAGATCCTTCGCTGTCCAGATCTGAAGTGTGTAGCTTTTGAGGTGTTTAGGTGATTTGGTGAGTGGTGATTATCTCTCACACGGATCCAAAGGAGTATATCGGATCGTTGGTTTGATTTGGTGTTAAAGTAGTGATTTTCATGCATTTTTGTAAACTTAAGTATAGATCCATTGTTCATGATGATTTGACATCCATTTTACTACATGTTAACCTATGCAAGTTCATTCATCAAGATTATAGAGATATTGCTCATGTTTTCATGCTTGTTAGACTTTAGACTCTTTATTTACGAAATTGCCATTATTGTTATAATTGTTCATTAGATCATATTTGAATGCTTGATTACTTGGATTAATGTTTGACTTGATTGATTGCTATGAATTAGATGATTGATGATTTGATTTAGACAAGATGGTCGAAGATGATTCAAAAGCTAAGGGAAAGGCTCTTGAATTGGAAAAGCTGCTCGTGGCATATGTGGCGGATGATGAAGCTCATATGGATAGATTTGATGATGATGTTGAGATGAGGCTTTGCTATGATGATGATGAGGCGAAGCATAGTATGAGATAGTCTTGGTCTAATCCAGAGGGGATCATTCCAAGCATGTTGATAACTCGGTGAAATGGTTCGAGTTTGAGGATAATGGTTTGCTCGAGAGGCGCTTGAGCTAGTATGGAAATAGTCGTCGAGGAGGATGACTAGAAGGCTGAGATCTCATCGTTGTTGAAGGTTCTAGCATGCTCAAAGCAAGAGTACGTTGGGCAGATTCGATAGTCCCTGAAGGCTACTGATTGGTAGTCGAGTACTCTGGGCAGATTCGATAGTCCTAGGCACGGGTTTTGACGACGTGCGGAGTTATGTCTAGAACCGGGGTTTCCATTAGCCCTTGACGGACGGATGAAAGAATGAGCCGGTCATTCAATTAACGATGATATCGAAGTAATGATAACAGTGATAGCCAGATTCATGGATGTTTGGTTGTATCGTCATTCGGTCTCAAGAGCGGTATTTTCTGGGTGCTTATCTGATCTTGGTTTAGGCCTTGGCGGTTTGTACTTGAAAAACATCGCCCTTGACTCGAGTGATAATTGCTTTACTTTAAATTGTATGCTTTGCTATGTTTGCTTCTGCTTAGTGTGTGTCTGGGGGCTATCACTGTAGAAAGAGGTGGAGTGGGAGGGTTGTATTCCTATTCCTTTTCCTTTATGTTCTTTTGGTATGTTGTTAGTTAATTTACCGCTCACTAAGACTGTTGTCTGACTCAAGGTTTTATGTTTTTAACTCTTATTGCCTTGGGCTGTTCGTCCATTTTGGGACGGGCAGACTAGGTAGCAGGTGACAGGTGCTGTTCTTGCTTTCCACGATGCTGATGACGAAGACGAGCTGGAGGCTTGCATATTGTTTTCTTACTATATGTACTGGATGTTCCGCTGCTTGTATATTCTCTGAGTGTTATGTAGTGTGGCTTGATGTATTGACTATTCAGATGTTTGTATTCAACTATTATGAAGTTTTATTGATGAGATTTTATTCTGTGAATCTTCACTATATATTTATATTCTATTGTATTTTGTCCATGCGCTGTGAGTAATACGATAGATTCTGCTGTTTTAATTCACCCTGACAATCGTCCACGGCTGCCTGGCACACTTTACAGCGCACTATCTCTAGGTTCAATGCGGGGGTCATGGGCGGTCGTCACATTTGGTATCAGAGCATTGGTTAATCGATTTTACCCAACTCTCACTGACGTAACTACGTATGAGAGACGTAATTGTATTTTGATGGATGATTACTATATATAATATAGTAGCCTAGTAGAGTTTGAGTCCTTTATGCAGTTGTTTCTCAAGGTGTGATAATCATTCCTTTTTATAGATATTAAGGATGAGTCGAAGAGGGAGACCAGCTGCTAGGGAAGGCCGTGTTGCTGAGGGGACTGCTGATTATGCAGCTATGTTCGAAGCTATGATGACTTCGATCATGAGAAGGATACCAGTTCCGGGGACAGCAGTTGATGTTGGAGTTCAAGTTCAGGCTCCAAGACCAGTGGATTTTGCTAAGTTGTGTAAAGACTATACTGCTCTTGGAGGGAAGGTTTTCTTGGGAACAGAACCAACCATTGAAGTCCAGAGATGGATAGATGCTTGTAGAAGGATCTTTGGTGACTTGGGAATTGAGGATGCAACTAAGAGGAAGTTAGCATCAAGACAGCTTCAAGGGAGAGCTTCTGATTGGTGGAACTCTATCACCATTGATACTCCGAAGGAAGAAATTACTTGGGAGCAATTCCAAGTCAGATTTGAAGCTAAGTTCATTTCTACGACTCAGAAGTCTGTTCTATTTAAGAATTTTGTGGAGCTCAAGCAAGGTGGAAGACCAGTTTTTGAGTATGTTTCTGAGTTTGAAGCTTTGTCCAAGTATGCCCGGTCGTATATTGAATCTTCGTATCAGAAGAACGAGAAGTTTGTGATAGGCTTGGACAGTTATCTTGGGAGGCAGTTGGTGGATCATTTGGACGATTCATTCGAGAAGCTTGTGGAGAAAGCTCTCAAGCATGAGAATCTGTTTCCTAAGGAGGGATCTGTTGTTGCTGTGACCAGGGGAGAGTCTAAACCACAGCAGGGTGGAAACAAGAAGAGGAAGCAGCAGCAGCAAAAGGGTAGGGATGGCCAGAAGAAGCCGAAGGGCGAAGTGACCTGCTACAATTGTCAGCAGAAGGGCCATTTCTCCAGGGATTGCAAGAATCCGAAGGTGCCGGTGAAGTGCCACAACTGTGACAAGCCGGGGCATGTCAAGAGGAATTGTCCAGAACCACGGAGGGACAAGCAAATTGTGCAAGCTTATGCTTTGGGAGCTGTTCCATCATCTTCGAAAGCTCCTACCGCTGAAGAGAAAGGAAAGAGTGTGGTGGTTCAAGGTACTCTTTCCATATGTGGTGTTCCAGTTAGAGTTCTATTTGATATTGGGGCGTCGCATTCTTTTGTTTGTAGTGAACTTGTAGGCCGGTTAGGTTTAGAACCGGATATTGTTGATAGGCCATTGGTTGTGACTAATCCAGTTGGGGGTTCGTCTTGTTTGTGTATGTTATGTCGTGGCCTGATTGTATCGAGTCATGATTGCTCTTTTGTTTGTGATTGTTTTGTTCTGAACTTTGCGGGGTTCAGAATTATTTTGGGTATGGACTGGCTTAGGAAGTATGCAGCAAAGGTTGATTGTGAAAGGTTGGAGGTGACAGTCGAGAATGTGGAAGGGCGAAAGATTATGATACGATGTAAGCATGAAGAAGGCGTCTTCATGAGCTTCATGTATTCGCTGGTTGTTCCATGGGATGGACTGTCATCTATGCCAATCGCTAATGGATTTGAGGATGTCTTTGACGAGGTCAAAGGGTTACCGCCGCATAGAGAGATCGAGTTTCGTATAGATCTAGTTAAAGGAGCCAGACCTGTTGTGATGCCTCTTAGGCGGATGGCGCCTAGGGAACAGCAGGAGTTGAAGGTGCAGGTTGATGATCTTTTGCAGAAAGGATTCATTCGGCGTAGTGTGTCCGAATAGGGTGCACCAGTTGTGTTTGCAACCAAAGCAGATGGATCATTGAGGTTGTGTGTGGATTATCGTGAGTTGAATAAGGTGACTAAGAAGAACAAGTATCCATTGCCGAGAATCGATGACTTGTTTGATCAGCTTCACGAAGCTAAGGTGTTTTCTCAGATGGATTTGGCAATGGGATTTCACCAGTTAAGAGTGGCCAAGGATAGTGTGCCGAAGACTGCTTTCAGGACACCATCCGGTTTCTTTGAGTGGCTGGTAATGCCGTTTGGATTGACCAATGCGCCAGCATATTTTGTGGATCTTATGAATAGAGTGTTCAGAGATCAGTTGAACAAGTTCGTACTAGTATTCGTGGATGATATTTTGATTTATTCCAGAACTGAAGAAGAGCACAAGACGCACTTGCGTATTGTTTTGGAAAT
Source organism: Allium fistulosum (assembly GCA_030737815.1). Taxonomy (NCBI): domain Eukaryota; kingdom Viridiplantae; phylum Streptophyta; class Magnoliopsida; order Asparagales; family Amaryllidaceae; genus Allium; species Allium fistulosum. Next base: position 979,633,073 of record CM060902.1, read on the forward strand.
CTTGCGGAAACATCAGCTGAAGGCTAAGTTTTCGAAGTGTCACTTCTGGAAGAGTGAAGTGAGGTTCTTAGGCCATGTTATTTCTGGAAATGGAATAGCGGTTGATTCTGCTAAGGTGGCAACAATCCAGGATTGGGTTAGACCTAAGAATGCATCGGATGTGAGAAGTTTTCTTGGATTAGCAGGATATTATCGTCGATTTATCAAAGACTTTCCAAGGTGGCTGCACCATTAACAGGATTGACGAAGAAGAACCAAGTGTTCAGATGGGATGATAAGTGTGAGCAAGCTTTCAGAATCCTGAAAGAGCGACTGACAAGTGCTCCTGTTTTGACTATTCCAAGTGGGAATGATGAGATGGTGGTTTACACCGACGCTTGTGGTACTGGACTTGGAGCAGTACTGATGCAGAGGGATAAAGTTGTTGCGTATGCAAGTCGACAACTGAAGCCGCATGAAAGGAATTATCCGACTCATGATTTGGAGTTAGCGGCGATTGTATTTGCTCTGAAGATGTGGAGACATTATCTATTGGGAGTTCGATTCGAGTTGTTTACAGATCATAAGTCGTTGAAGTATCTTTTCTCCCAAAAGGATTTGAATCTTCGGCAGCAACGATGGCTAGAGTTTTTAGCATCATATGATTTTGGTATAGCCTATACTCCGGGAAAGGGTAACGCAGTGGCAGATGCGTTAAGTCAAAGACATGCGGGATTGGGAGCCATGTTTTCAGAATGGAAGAATCTCGAGTATTTAGCTGGATTTGACTTTAGGCCCAGATGTGAATTGGAACCTGAGATGTTGGCAAACTTATCGATAAGACCGACTCTTGTGGAAAGAATTGGCGAGAGCCAAAAGCGAGACGGAAAGCTTGTCAAGATTATCCGTGATTTGGAATCTGGATTGGATCCAGAAAAGGATAAAGGATTCGAGGTCGATCGATAGGGTTGGTTTCGAAAGCAAGGACGACTAGTTGTTCCCGATATAGATGAATTGAGGAATGAAGTTCTGAAGGAAAGTCATCACTCGAAGTTGACAATTCATCCAGGTGGAAATAAGATGTATCGGGATATGAAGAGAACCTATTACTGGGAAGGTATGAAGAAGGATGTCGGAAATTTTATTTCCAAATGCATGAACTGCCAGTTGGTCAAAGCCGAGCAGAAGAAGCCAAGTGGATTGCTTCAGCCATTAGAAGTTCCTACATGGAAGTGGGAGCAAATATCGATGGATTTTATTGATGGGCTACCTAGAACAAGAACGGGAAATGAAGGGATTTGGGTCATCGTAGATCGTCTGACTAAGAGTGCAAGATTCATTCTTGTTCGATCGACTAGGACTGCATCAAAGTTGGCTGAGTTGTATGTTAAGTGGATTGTTCGATTCCATGGTATTCCGAAGAGTATAGTGAGCGATCGAGACCCATTGTTCACTAGTGGATTTTGGAAGAGCTTTCGGGAAGTTTTGGGAACCGAGTTGTGTTTGAGTACAGCTTATCACCCTCAAACAGATGGTCAGACCGAGAGAGTCAACCGAGTTTTGGAAGATCTCCTCAGAGCTTGTGTTTTGGATTTCGGAGGATCATGGGAAGATCACCTTCATTTGGTGGAATTTTCGTATAATAACAGTTACCAGTCAAGCATTGGTATGGCACCGTATGAGGCATTGTATGGAAGACCGTGTAACTCTCCTACGTGTTGGTTAGAAACAGAAGAAAAGTTGATACTTGGGCCAGATATGATTCGACAGACTTCGAATTACATAGAGATCATTCGGCAACGAATGAAGGCAGCCCAAGACCGACAGAAAAGTTATGCTGATAAGCGTCGTAAGGACTTGGAATTCGACGTAGGTGATATGGTTTTTGTGAAGATTTCTCCACTGAAGAATGTTATTCGATTCGGGAAGAAAGGGAAATTGACTCCGAGATTTGTTGGACCATTCCCGATCATCGAGCGAATTGGAAAGCTCGCCTACAGATTGGAGTTACCAGAGAAGATGTCGGGGGTGCACAATGTTTTTCATGTATCGTATCTACGGAAGTATGTGCACGACTCGAATACAGTGGTTTCTGCTGATAATTGTGAAGATTTTGAGGTTGATCCAGTCGATAAGAGACCTCGTAAGCCGCTTCGTGTTGTGGAAACTGACACGAAACAACTTAGGAGGAAGGCAGTTAGGTTGCTCAAGATATAATGGAGTGATGATGATAACGACTGTACATGGGAGGTGGAAGAGAGGATGAAGGCAGCTCATCCTGAACTCTTCAAGGTAAGGCCATAAGGTGTCGTGTCATCTCACGATATTGTAACTTGTTCTAGTTTTAGAATTCTGCATGCTAAGCTAGAATTGGATGCATGGTTTGTTGATTGCTATGGATGGTAGGCGTGCAGAATAGTCTTTGATTGCTCTTGTTTGTTTGGAATTTCGGGGGCGAAATTCCTAAGGGGGAGAGAATGTAATGACCCGTATTTTTATGGATCGAAACATGGTAAAACAGTTGGCATTGGGTCGTTAATGTTGATGAGTCGTCCAAAGTCTAAGTCGTGGACGAGGTAAGGCTTAGGTCGTATAGTAGTTAGGTCGGAGTAGACGATTTAAGAAAGTGGAGCGACCTAAAGAAGTTGGTGACCTAAGGATTGGGATAAGTCGTGTGGAAGTTAGGTCATGTGGTGGCTTAGGTCGAGTGAACGACTTAAGAGTTAGCGACATAGGAAACTGGGCGAGTTAGCGACTTAAGGAGGATAGGTCGGCAACGACCTAAGAAAGCTGGTGGTAGCAGTTAGCGACCTAGGGGTTGGGTGAGTTTACGACCTAAGGGAGTTAAGTCGTGAACGAGTTAAGTGTTAGGTCGCTAAGTATTAGGTCGTGAGGTGTTAGGTCGTAACCCAGTTAGGTCGCGTAGGTATTGAGTCGTTAGGTCGCGCATTGTCTTAGGTCGTGGCATTGTTAGGTCGCGAAAGCGCATTTGTCGTTAGGTCGCGCATATTAAGTCGCGCAAGGTTAAGACGTATGGTTTGTTAAGTCGCGAGATTGTTAGGTCGCTAAGTGTCAGGTCGTGAGCTGTTAGGTTGCGAGAAGACTTATTATGATGAGTCGTTAAGTCGTAGACTGGTGGATTTGTTAAGTCGTAGGATGGGTTGTCTCACTAAGTCGTAAGTCGGGGTATTTCTTAAGTCGTAAGTCGTGATGGTCTATAGGTCGTGGACGACCTAATAGCGAGCGGACGACCTAAGGGGATTTCTGCCTATAAATAGGCGGGTTCTTCTTCATTTTTGGGATCCGGATTTTGATGCGACGAAGTGCTGCCATTTTGAGAGCTCGAGTTCTACACTTCTTCACTTCTTTTCTCCACTTTAATCTTGTGCTTCCTTCCATCCAAATCGAAGATCGAATTGAAAATTCAAGAGCTTAGGTTGAATATCTACATCCATCAAAGTGAGATTTCATCGTTTGAAGCGGATTTGTGATAGATCGAGTTAGATCCTTCGCTGTCCAGATCTGAAGTGTGTAGCTTTTGAGGTGTTTAGGTGATTTGGTGAGTGGTGATTATCTCTCACACGGATCCAAAGGAGTATATCAGATCGTTGGTTTGATTTGGTGTTAAAGTAGTGATTTTCATGCATTTTTGTAAACTTAAGTATAGATCCATTGTTCATGATGATTTGACATCCATTTTACTACATGTTAACCTACGCAAGTTCATTCATCAAGATTAGAGATATTGCTCATGTTTTCATGCTTGTTAGACTTTAGACTCTTTATTTACGAAATTGCCATTATTGTTATAATTGTTCATTAGATCATATTTGAATGCTTGATTACTTGGATTAATGTTTGACTTGATTGATTGCTATGAATTAGATGATTGATGATTTGATTTAGACAAGTCGAAGATGATTCAAAAGCTAAGGGAAAGGCTCTTGAATTGGAAAAGCTGCTCGTGGCATATGTGGCGGATAATGAAGCTCATATGGATAGATTTGATGATGATGTTGAGATGAGGCTTTGCTATGATGATGATGAGGCGAAGCATAGTATGAGATAGTCTTGGTCTAATCCAGACGGGATCATTCCAAGCATGTTGATAACTCGGTGAAATGGTTCGAGTTTGAGGATAATGGTTTGCTCGAGAGGCGCTTGAGCTAGTATGGAAATAGTCGTCGAGGAGGATGACTAGAAGGCTGAGATCTCATCGTTGTTGAAGGTTCTAGCATGCTCAAAGCAAGAGTACGTTGGGCAGATTCGATAGTCCCTGAAGGCTACTGATTGGTAGTCGAGTACTCTGGGCAGATTCGATAGTCCTAGGCACGGGTTTTGACGACGTGCGGAGTTATGTCTAGAACCGGGGTTTCCATTAGCCCTTGACGGACGGATGAAAGAATGAGCCGGTCATTCAATTAATGATGATATCGAAGCAATGATAACAGTAATAGCCAGAGTCATGGATGTTTGGTTGTATCGTCATTCGGTCTCAAGAGCGGTATTTTCTGGGTGCTTATCTGATCTTGGTTTAGGCCTTGGGGGTTTGTACTTGGAAAACATCACCCTTGACTCGAGTGATAATTGCTTTACTTTAAATTGTATGCTTTGCTATGTTTGCTTCTACTTAGTGTGTGTCTGGGGGCTATCACTGTAGAAAGAGGTGGAGTGGGAGGGTTGTATTCCTATTCCTTTTCCTTTATGTTCTTTTGGTATGTTGTTAGTTAATTTACCGCTCACTAAGACTGTTGTCTGACTCAAGGTTTTATGTTTTTAACTCTTATTGCCTTGGGCTGTTCGTCCATTTTGGGACGGGCAGACTAGGTAGCAGGTGACAGGTGCTGTTCTTGCTTTCCACGATGCTGATGACGAAGACGAGCTGGAGGCTTGCATATTGTTTTCTTACTATATGTACTGGATGTTCCACTGCTTGTATATTCTCTGAGTGTTATGTAGTGAGGCTTGATGTATTGACTATTCAGATGTTTGTATTCAACTATTATGAAGTTTTATTGATGAGATTTTATTCTGTGAAGCTTCGCTATATATATATATTCTATTGTATTTTGTCCATGCGCTATGAGTAATACGATAGATTCTGCTGTTTTAATTCACCCTGACAATCGTCCACGGCTGCCTGGCACACTTTACAGCGCACTATCTCTAGGTTCAGTGCGGGGGTCATGGGCGGTCGTCATAGTAGGATACTACTTGTTCGGGTCGTAGGGCTGGTGGTAATGCATCGTAGCCACGACCACCCACCGCATCCATCCATCCCATATCGAGTCAAAGGGAGGTCATCCCAAATAAAGGTGTACCAATCGAAAACAAATATCAAAAGTAATAGTATGGACCGAGTCCAAAAAGAAAATCGAAGAATAGATGTCCGCTAGATGTAGCTACCCTCATTGGCCCTATCAAGCCGTCCTGTTTTAGCCATTTCAAATTGACACAAGTGTCGGGGCTATCCATCATCGTTCTCTTTCTTCAAATCCAGCAATGTACACCAAATCCAACCACTTTATTCTGGAGACTCCTCTGCGTACACAGTTGTTAAAGTGGTTCCAATGTTGATAGAGAGTATGCCAATAAGAGGCTCCAATCTCTTTAACAAAAAACGTCGTTTTACACACCGGTTGGTTCCTTTACATTTCAAAAATGATTCATATTTGATATCAAAATATCATATTCACTTCAAAATATCCTTCACTTCAAAATATCCTTCATTTCAAAATCATCATATTTATTTCATATGTCGTTTTCACTTGAAAATATCATTTCAAATTCCAACTTAGGTTATAACCTCATTTAACCACGTTCGCATTTAAATCAATGATTTAAATATAAACATTCCAACTTTGCACAGTTTGAATTTTTAGAAAATAGTTTGAATAGTTTTAAATAGTTTATAATAGTTTAAATAGTTTAGAGATTTAAAACAGTTTGATATAAAATGGTTTGAGTATTGAAAATGGTTTATATAGTAAAATAGTTTGGAAAATCAAAATAATTTTAAATTTTAAAAAGATAGATTTTAAAAAGTTATATTAAAATAATTTATTTTGAAAATAGTTTCAAATCAAACTACTTCTTTCCATTTCAAAAAATCTAGACCTAGGTCTAAATTTAAATCAAACTGATTCAATTCCAAATCTTTCAATTCAAATCTTCTTCAATCTCAATTCAATTCAAACCGATTCAATTTAGAAATGTTCATTTCAACTTCAAATTCAATTCAATGATTCAATTTAATGGTTTAAATTTCAATTCAGTTCTTACTTTAAACCATTTCAATTCATATAAATTTCAAGTCCAATTTCAATTTACCGATTTAAATCACTTAAATCAAATTAAATTTCACTGTTCAATTTACGGTTCAAATCTTTAAATTAATTCCATTTCGAATATTTCAATTCCGAGCCTAAATTATGGAATATCAATTTAAATTATTGACCAAGATAAATTTCAAAGTTCGAATAACGGTTCAACTATTTAAAACAATTTCAATTTCCATCATTCAAATGATTTCTAAATTATAACTTCAAATTTTCAAATTCGATTCTTTAAATAATTTCTTTTTATCAATTTCAATTTTAACATTTCAAAACTCTAATTCAAAATTAATTCAATCTTTATAAATTTGATTTTTATTTCATTAAAATAAAATCATTTAAAAGATTCAAATTTAAGAATCTAAAACCATTTAATTTAACCAAACCGATGTCCGTATATTGTTTTCTATCCTATGGCCAAGTGATCAGTTATTTCAATTTTTAATTTTAGGGATGCATATATATCATTTCAATCCAAATCAAAGTGTCATGGTATATAATTTCAACCTATTTCTTAATTTATTCGAAATAATTCAATTTACAGTTTTATATACTGTCAATAATACACAGGGTGATAACAAGGATATATAAAATAAATAAACATCCAATCATCCAATATATCAACCAATAGCATTCAATTTCAATCAACATCCAAATCAGCCAATAATTCACAACAATTAACTAGTTATTAATATCGGGTGTTTAACTAGTAATTTAATTTCAATTTCAAATTTAACTGTCGATTTAAACTCTCATCGGTTCAATTCATATGTCAATTTAAATGCCAGTTAAATCACCAAACAACAGTCAATAAAAATAAATCACTTCATCATATAAATTTAACTAACATCAGAACAATTTAGTATTTCATGAATGGGTTTAATCACTCACCTTAATTTGAAACATAAAATTATTCAGCTTCAAATAAATTCCAATCCAACTCCATGACGTAGCCTTCGTCGATACGATCACAACGCGACTCGTTTCGTTCGAAACGGACATCGTATGAAAAAGTTATTCAATAATAAACATTCAATATAATTAAAATATTAATTAATAAAATAATTTAAATTAAACAAGACCTTAACCTTCTTCCCTCTCTCTGCTCAAAGCTTCCAGGTCCGCACGCAATCTCGGCTTTCTTTTTTTTAAATTAGTTCGAGCGCTCGATCGCTCAACCCAAGGCACACCGCAACGCCACCACCCAGCGAGCCGCCGCCACCCTCCTATCGCGCGCACCACTCTCCTGCTACGCGCACGTGCGAATCAACGCTCACGAACCCACAAAACCGCGCAACTTCACGCCTTAATTTCGGCGATTTCAAACGCTTCCCGCTCAATCCAATAGTTGGATGTGTAGAGGAGATCGAGCTCTACAACTTTGCTTTTGGAGTCATTCGATTTCATTGAGCAAATGAGGAGAAAACGAGAGGAGAAGAAGAACGATTGTCGGCCATGGAATTTATAAAGTAGTGGCTGCGTTCTATTATCTCTAGGCTTTGCAAATGAAGAAAAAATATGGCCTTTTACAGAAAATTTTAAGGCACTATTCATTCGTCAAATTTTCGAACTCCAAACGAAGCGTGTCGCCTGGCGTTCTATATGTTATACCCTACTCCAAACATAATGAAACATATATCGGGAGACAATTCCATCATATTCAGAAGATAGATTGTCAAATCAAATTACAATTTAAATTCCTTTAATTAAATTCTACGCATTTCAAGCTCGCATGACCAAATGATAAGTCTGATCGCTACGAAACTTGAAATCCTATAATAACTTACTATTACGGATCCAATGAAATGGGTTTCGCAGAATCCGAGCCAGTTGCCCGAATGACTATTTTTACACGTTAATTCAAACAAGTAATTTTGCAAAATAAATTTATTCGCTTTAAATTCAATTTTAAAAGTTAACAATTTTATTCTTGTTTAAATAAAATTTAGATCAACTTTCGACATCATTTTCATTCATATTAAATTCGGGATTCAATTATTTAAATAATTCCAATATTAAAGTTAAATAATTTAATTATCCAATAAATTACATAAATAAATCATTAAATTTTTATTACCACCATTTTGTTCAATAATCATATTAAATTCAATAATTTAAAATAGTTAAAAATACCGGTCGTTACAATCTCACACACTCAAAACTTTTCATCCTCAAAAAGGAGTTACGTAGATAATCAACCTTTGATATATCTTACTCAAAATAATCAACTTACAAAACTTTAAAATCTTATTTTCTAGACTTTTATTACGCTTCCACTACGCCACTTCGATACCGGCTTTACAGAAATTACAACTTATTTATAAAAACAAGTTATAAAATTTTAAAGTCTCAAAATTTTCCTAACACCCGAATTTACGGAAAATTTCGGCAGCATCTCCTTCGCGCGACTCGATCGTAAAAATTTACAATATAGATTTATAACATAAATATACATCTCATCTCAATAATGAGGCATCCCGTAGGGAAAAACATAAAATTATGGTGTGTAATCCGAGATATGTACCTTATTATTATTAATATGAGCGTGTTCGCTCATATTAAGCGAGCAAAAGCGTGTCGAATCGCATACATGTCCAAAAGACCTTCATATGTACCTATCTCAACTCAATTTAGAATATTAATCACTTATAATGAGATATAGAGACATGTATGAGTTTAATAGAACTATATAACATGAATTCTAAATCCAAACCATAAGCATAAGCACAAACACACAACATAACAATCATGTGTAACCAAAAACAGTTATAACAATGATTTGCAACAAAAGAAACCATCCAACAGTTATTATTCATCCAATTAATTCATAACTATCACAATTTACATTTTCCAATGCCGGTAGTTAATTTATACGCTATCATTTCTTATTAACATTCATTCTTTATTAATGTCTAATTGGTTTACTTCCAATTTATTTACATCTGTTTCATTTACATTCAATTTATTCATGGACCATTTTACAAAATCATTTCATTAATTCATTTTATTTCAATAAGTGAAAATTATTAATATACAGAGAATGTAAGAACTAAACACCGGGTTCCTTTCCAAATCATTTTTGAAATAATATATATACTCATATTATATATATATATATATAATCATATATAGGAATTTTAAATTGAAATATGTTTATCGAACCAAATGTGTAGCAAAGCTACTAAGTGGCCTCCCCATTTTGAGACTCAAAAATGAATGTCAAGGGTGAGGCCGTCATCACCGAAATTATTTTCCAGCAACAGAAGAGGGGAGTATAGGATTTACTTCTTTTTCAAATCCCTTTTGAAAGCAACTTCTGTTCGTAAATATTTTAAATAATACTAAAATTATTTTCAAAATCTTAGAAAATAATTTCCAAAGCACCGGAATTCAAGTTCTCAAATTCTCAGTTTAAATTCATTCTATTAACTTAAACTAAGGTTATATTTTTATTTCATAACTCATTACTTAAGATTATAAACATCCATAAACTGAAATTAGTTGAGTTAATATTTTCAAATTTGGTTTCATAACCTATTCACTTCATATTCAATTTATTTAGTATATCTTCCTTTACTACTAACAACCCTTAGCACCCATTCCATAAAATAATTTACTTAAATTTATAAACATTTTATACAACACTTCTTATGTTTATTTAACTTTACACTTAATTCATATTGTTTCTATAACAACATTCTAAAATATATTCAATTCTCCTTTTACAACTCAAGTTGAATTACAATTTATACTTAAGTCATTCTTATTTATTAGTTCCATTACCAATTTTACTTTCTTAAGATAAACTTCATTTCATTAACTAAATTTATTTAACTTGACCTAAGTTAATTCTTTTATTTCATATCTCAAATTCAAATTTTCTCTTGTTAACTTAACCAAAATGTTCAACCATTTTAAAATTTGGTTTTGCTTTCCTGTTCAAATTCATAAGTTATAAACTTAATTCTTATCTATACTATTTTCAATTTTTAAGTTCAAAAGCTATTTTCATATATTTATCAAATCATACTTGGAAAAATAATTTCATAGTAAAAACTTTTTTAACTGGAAATAGATTTCTTTTGGTAGCAATTCTCACCCAGAAACTCGAAAATGAATACCCACGATGCTGTAGTCACCCTCAGAATTATTTCCCGATGACTAAAGTGAGTTCAGTGCTTTTATTTCTTTCAAAATCTTTCCAAAATATAATTCTAGTTAAAACCCTTTCAGAATAATATTATTATTATTCCTGCAAACATTGAAAACAATTTTTTAAAATCAACGGGATTTTTTATAAAATTCTCAGCTTTTAAATCCTTTCTATTTATAAGCTATTTTATAAATATACTTATACAATTCCATTACCTTATTATGAAAACATTCAATTAATTTACATCTTTGTTATTGCAACAATTCTTATTGTAATTAGATTTCAATTCAATCTAATTATCGAACACTTCGTGAAGTAGAGTTCACAAAGTATTCGTTTTTAGTTTAATTCAAACAATAATCGATGATAACTAAATATTATCATCTCCTAACAACAAACATTCATTAATAATCATATAGGTTTTATGAAAGTTATCATTTATATATAAAATATAATTTAGGTAAAATTATTTCATTTACCCGATTTTCAAACAATATTATGTCGACTTGCCTTATTTAAGTGTTTAGAAACCCCTATCGATAACATGGCGCCTCATGTACCGACAAGAATTCATGAACAGCTCAACAGATAAGTAAAAACAATACAAAAAAAATTATAACACTCACAAGTATGCGCTCTCATACACACACACACATACTCAAAAACAAGATAATTCTAGGGTATTCCTACCCTATCTCTAATGAGTCCAACCATACCAAAGCTAAGGTTATCGCTAAACCAAAGCTCTGATACCAATTGTGACGACCCGCATTTTGGAAGGTTTAAGTCGACAATAAAGCACACAATTCCAACTCAAAACAATCCGGAACATAGATAATCAATGGGATTAATTAAGCAAAATAAGAAAATAAACACAGAATCTCATAGCGGAATGAAAATATATAATAATCAAATAAATAGTTCATGAAGCTTTCAATACTATACATTTGATTATAATTTATACAACATTTAGCAGAGTTATACATACAACAGAACACTAGAATAATGCAGCGGAACAAAATGATGCAAGGGAAGAATACTAGTAATAATATACCAAATCTTCGTCTTCGTCTAAGAATAAATGATCTTCAGTGCGTTGAAATACTTAGGGCTAACCCGAGCATAAAGTAAAACAATACACTCGAGTCAGAACTAAAATATTCTTATGTGAGTCAAATCAATATCACATATAACATGAGTGTAATAGCGTTAGAGATGTTTATGGGCTTTTACATCTCTTGTCCAGTGTATAACATGCGTGCAATAACTCAAGAGATGTTAGGGGATTTTCCATCTAAGGATCCATCAAAATATCAATATATAGTAGAATACGCTATATATGTAATGTCTAATCAATAAAATAAATATTTTTCCTAGCGTTAAGGCTTTACATTAATCACCCTTAATGCATTTTTAAGCATTGTCGTACAGTTTGCATATAACGTCCCAGTAGCACGTCGGGGGATAAGGATGCACCATGATACGTAAACACTAAACCAAACTTGTATTGGTCTCGTATAAGGATAAAAGTATGATAAGGTACATGAGGCATTGCCCATGGTAGGATACTACCATTTCGGGTCGTAGGGCTGGTGGTAATGCATCATAGCTACGACCGCCCACCGCGTCCATCCATCCCATATCGAGTCAAAGGTAGGTCATCCCAAATCAAGGTGCACCAATCGAAACCAACATTAAAAGTAATAGTATGGACCAAGTCCAGAAAGAAAATCGAAGAACATATGTTCGCTAGAGGTAGCTACCCTCATTGGCCATGTCAAGCCGTCCTATTTTAGTCATTTCAAATTGACACAAGTGTCGGGGCTATCCATCATCGTTCTCTTTCTTCAAATCCAGCACCGTACACCAAATCTAACCACTTCATTCTAGAGTCTCCTCCACGTACATAGTTGTTAAAGTGGTTCCAATATTGACAAAGAATATGCCAATAAGAGGCTCTAGTCTCTTTAACAACCAAGCGTCGTTTTATACACCGATTGGTTCTTTTACATTTCAAAGGTGATTCATATTTGATATCAAAATATCATATTCACTTCAAAATATCCTTCATTTCAAAATCATCATATTTACTTCATATGTCGTTTTCATTTGAAATGTCATTTGAAAATATCATTTCAAATTCCAACTTATGTTATAACCTCATTTAACCACATTCGCATTTAAATCAACGATTTAAATATAAACATTCCAACTTTGCACAGTTTGAATTTTTGGAAAATAGTTTTAAATAGTTTAGAGATTTAAAACAGCTTGATATAAAATGGTTTGAGTATTGAAAATGGTTTATATAGTAAAATTGTTTGGAAAATCAAAATAATTTGAATATTTAAAAAGATAAATTTTAAACAGTTTATATTAAAATAATTTAATTTGAAAATAGTTTCAAATCAAACTGCTTCTTTTCATTTCAACGAATTTGGACCTAGGTCTAAATTTAAATCAAACTGATTCAATTCCAAATCTTTGAATTCAAATCATCTTCAATCTCAATTCAATTCAAACCGACTCAATTCCGATTTCAATTCAAATTAACTTCGATTTTGAAATGTTCATTTCAACTTCAAATTCAATTCAACGATTTGATTTAATGGTTTAAATTTCAATTCAGTTCTTATTTTAAACCATTTCAATTCATATAAATTTCAAGTCCAATTTCAATTTACCGATTTAAATCACTTAAATCAAATTAAAATTCATTATTCAATTTACTGTTCAAATCTTTAAATTAATTCAATTTCGAATATTTCAATTCCGAGCCCAAATTATAGAATACCAATTTAAATTACTGACCAAGATAAATTTCAAAGTTCGAATAAAGGTTCAACTATTTAAAACAATTTCAGTTTCCATCATTCAAATGATTTCTCAATTATAACTTCAAACTTTCAAATTCGATTCTTTAAACAATTTCTTTTAATCAATTTCAATTTCAACATCTCAAAACTCGAGTTCGAAATTAACTCAATCTTTAAAGATTCGATTTTTATTTCTTTAAAACAAAATCATTTAAATAGATTCAAATTTAAGAATCTAAAACCATTTAATTTAACCAATCCGCTGTCCGTATATAATTTTCTATCCTATGGCCAAGTGATCAGTTATTTCGATTTTTAATTTCAGGTATAGATATATATATCATTTCAATCTAAATAAAAGTGTCATAGGTATATATCATTTCAACCTATTTCTTAATTTATTCGAAATAATTCAATTCACAATTTTACATATTGTCAATAATACATAGGGTGATAATAGGGATATATAAAATAAATAAACATCCAATCATCCAATATATCAACCAATAGCATTCAATTTCAATCAAGATCCAAATCAGCCAATAATTCACAACAATTAACTAGTTATCAATACCGGGTGTTTAACTAGTAATTTAATTTCAATTTCAAATTTAACTGTCGATTTAAATTCCTATTATTTCAATTCATATGTCAATTTAATTGCCTATTAAATTAACAAACAACGGACAATTAAAAGAAATCACTTCAGGATTTAAATTTAACTACCATCAGAACGATTTAGTATTTGGTGAGTGGGTATAATGACTTACCTTTACTTGAAACTCAAAACTTTTCAGCTTCAAATAAATTCCAATCTAACTCCATCGTAGCCTTCGTCAATACGATCGCAGCGCGACTAGTTTCATTCGAAACAGACCTAGTATTAAAAAGTTATTCAATAATTAACATTTAATATAATTAAAATATTAGTTAACAAAATTATTTAAAATTAACAAGACCTTAACCTTCTTCCCTCTCTCTGCTCAAAGCTTCCAGGCCCGCACACGATCTCGGCTTTTTTTTTAAATTCGTTCGAACGCTCGATCGCTCGCCCCAAGGCACGCCGCATCGCCTCCGCCTCCACCCAGGGAGCCGCCACCACCTTCCTGCCGCACGCACCACTCTCCTACCGCACACACGCACAAATAAACACTCGCGAACCCATAATACCAGGCAACTTCATACCTTAATTCTGGCAATTTCAAATGCTTCTAGCTCAATCCAACCGTTGGATGTGTAGAGGAGATCGAGCTCTACAACTTTGCTTTTGGAGTCATTCGATTTCATTGAGCGGATGAGGAGAAAACGAGAGGAGAAGTAGAATGATTTTCGGCCATGGAAATTTATAAAGTAGCGGCTGCGTTCTATTATCTCTAGGGTTTGCAAATGAAGACAAAGGACGGCCTTTTATAGAAAATTTTAAGGCACTATTCATTCGTCAAATTTTCGAACTCCAAACAAAGCGTGCCGCCTGGCATTCTATATGTTATACCCCTATTTCGAACATAATGGAACATATATCAGGAGCCAATTCCATCATATTCAGAAGATAGCTTTACAAATCAAATTGTTTTAATTAAATTCCTTTAATTAAATTCTACGCGTTTCAAACTCGCACGACCAAACGATAAGTCTGATCGCTACAAAACTTGAAATCGTATAATAACTTACTATTACATATCCAATGAAACTGGTTTCATCAAAATCTGAGATAGTTTCCCGAATTGCTATTTTTACACGTTAATTCAAACAAGTAATTTTCCAAAATAAATTTACTCTCTTTAAATTCAATTTTAAAAATTAAAAATCTTCATTCTTATTTAAATAAAATTTAAATCAACTTCTGACATCATTTTCATTCATATTAAATTCAGGATTCAATTATTTAAATAATTCCTAAATTTAAAAAATTTAATTATCTAATAAATTACACAAATAAATCATTAAATTTTTATTACTACCATTTTTGTTCAATAGTCATATTAAATTCAATAATTTAAAATAGTTAAAAATATGGATCGTTACACAATTCTTCTCTTCTAATCTCAAAATCCTTTCTAATCTCCTTCCAATGGAAATTATCTCTAATTGTCTTCACTAATTACAAGCTACTCAAAGGTATGCCTTATGATATGTCTTTTCATACGAGGCGATTACATGAACGAAGTGGTGAAATTCATGTTTTCAAAATTTTATCGTATCTGTTTGAAATATTATTTGAAAGATAAGAAATCGACAAGCAATCCACATTCATCGATCTAAGGGACTCACGATCAACAGCGGATCGATTGATGAGGAAATTGGGTGGCACCATGTTGTAGAGTAGACCAAGATTGGTTGATCAATAGATTTGGATCCGGTTGCAAGGTTGTGTGTAATGGAATTCTCCACGGAAGCCAACGACGACGGCTCCACGAAAGAGCGTTGAAGGTGGTCGAAAAGGGTTCGCTATGCAAGACGGGTGACGTGGGAGGCAGTAATGGTGTTGGATTAGGTCAAGGTGGCTCGTAGTTGAAAGTCTATTGGACCGTATACAAATGGCTAAGTTATCGTAGTACATGTGTAAATATATTAATAAGCTAACTATAAATAATAAAGTAAAGTAAAAGAACTTGCAAACAAGATATTTTATACCGGTTTAGACCACCATCCTACGTCCAGTCTTAGAATCTCTATTTTGGCTTTCTACTCGCTAACACCCTCACTTCACCCGAAGGAACGTGTCTGCACAATTCTTGAGCCACTGAATAGATCTTTCTATGAACACAATATAAAAGAAGACTTTAGCAGTATTCGTGTCTGAATACACCGATTTTCCAAATGCAATACAATAAGCATATAACTCTCAATAATCCTTTTATTGTTGAATGTGTGGGAGTTTTAGGATGTATAAATCAGAGAGCTGATATTGTAATTGAATGTTTGCCGATTTGAAATCATTTGGTAAACTAGGGTTTAGAAATCAAAGTATAGAATGAGAAAACAAAGTTGAAATTCTCTTTGAAATCATAGTCTATTTATAGGATTGAAGAACTATAATGAAGAGTAATAACATTTAGCATTGAAGTTTGAAAGGAGAGTTGCAACTAAAAAAGGAAGAAGAAACGTAACTATGCAAGAAGGAGAAAGTTCTGCACGGGCTTCAGGACCCTTCAAAATTCACATGCACCAATGCATCAGTAGGCCTACACTGGTCCATCGATGTATGTGAAACATGCAAGGTTCAGAAGCCTATGAATTAAGCCTTAAAAAAATAGTAAATGAATTTAAAAAAATTAGTAAAAATTATTTTTAAGAACCTTAAGGCTTTAGGATATTAAGATGTGATTCTTGTGGTTTTGATAGAATATCTTTAAGACAAACTAACTCACATGGTTAAGGTCTTCAAGTGTTTCTCCTTTGATGATACTCTAGAAATGTAGCATGCAATCTTCAATTCATTTTAAGCTTTGTTGATATCATATCTCTTGCTTTCCTGCTATTACTAGTATATGAAGTTGTTGACATCAAAATACGGCAAATCTTGCTCTAACATTCTCCCCTTTTTGATGACAACTCATGTTTTCATTTATGCAAAGTATATTATATCGATGCTGATATGAATGCAATACTCCCCTTAAATGCGTGCATGATGTATTTTTCTATACTCCCCCTGAATATATGTGTACAAATATTTCTCCACCTTTGTCATCGCAAAAAAGAAGAAAAATGAACTACAACGATCCAGAATGCATATCACAGAAATAAAATGCATGTCATAGAATATTTAAACCAAAGTAAAAGCCTTATAATGCAAAAATGAAATGTCATAATGTAGCAGAAACACATAGAATGTCAACATAGCAAAAGACAAATCAAATGATATAATAGAATATCAAACAAGGAACATATGCTAAACAAAATCCAAATAGGATGGATAACTAAAGGTACCAAACATAAAGTAGCTGCACTCTATGGCTAATCATGGTAACCTTTAGGAGTAGTCGGATTAGACTCGATTAAGGTGGTATGCTATTTGGGGGTGTTGGAGGATGGACTGAAGAACCGGATACATAAGTAACTGTAGCTTGAGGTCTAGTTCCTCTAGTAGTGGCGCCCATCCTAGTAGGTCCTATAGGCTGCTGAAATGATGGACCTGCTGCACCAATATCCTATGATGCTGCCTCAAAATCATGAATAGATAGTTGTCATAAGCGGAGGCTGAAGAGCGCTGCCCTCGTTACTTGTCTCTACTCCACACCTCTAGTATGAAAAGAACCACATAGTCGAGAAAGTATACTCTTGATAAAGCCCAATAAACTTTCTTCTACTAACTTTGTTCTTCCATCATGGATTGTATAAGCTTTCTTGTTTTCAAGCATGAAGATAATCTGATCCTCTCCAAATAGAGAGGGAAGCTATGGAGAGGCCCGATGTTGAGAAAAGGAAGGAAAATATTGCTCTACTAGATGATACATCGAGGTATCAATATGGATTTCATCTAAAGTTGTAGGAATTTTCATTGCCTTATGAACTTTGGCATCAAATACAAATGAATACCAATGTCGGACAAGAGTCTCATCGTCTAGCGGAATATCAAAGTGACGAATCATAATAGTTATCAAGTTAATATATGGGTTATGTTGAGGCCTTTCACTCGATCAGTTCTCGATTATATTATCCGTGATCGTGTGAGCCCAATTTACTCTTATATTTCGAATGATGGCATATGTAGCTTTTCAAGCCAAGTGATAAATTTCATAGAAGCAACTTGTTTTGGGTATTAAATTATATTGGAGTATTCTAATAACAATACGAGCCAAATGAGTTAAATCTAAAGTAGTCAAATTCACATTTTATTTCTCCTTGATTAGTTACATTATATATTCATCATTTATTGGTAAATCGTCTAAAATAACCCCTTCAGAAGAAATCCCCAAAATTGTGCCCAAAATCCCCTCGCTAAATTGAATATCAATTCCTTTAACACTAATGTAAAGCACTAGCCCATTATCTTCTTGACCAATTTCCAAATTTGCATAAAAAATGCAATACATCTTGGGTAAATGTCTATCTCAAAATCACTTATGTCTATGATGTTCCTAGTTGAGCTCTAGTAAAAATATTGCTAATATCATACAAAGAAGGTGAATTGAGATTTACCAGCTTTCTACTTAGCGATTCATTCATCCTTACGATCTTAAATCTCTTAATGTTCTCCCTCTTATTATTCAACCAACCTTTCATCTCATGCATGAGAATTTCTTTAAAAGATCCAAAGGATAAGGAGGAGATAGATCTCTTGCCTCTTCCATAGTGAAAAGCTTTGATTTTTTGGTGGAAAAGTTAAGGCATTTGGGAATTTTTGGAGCTAGGTTTGAGAGGAAATGGAAAAAAATGATTGAGGGAGTAAAAATGAAGAGAGGAGGTAGGGCAAAGTTTAAAGTTCTCTAGGATCTGAAGGAATAGCCGTCACCGGTGGACCGGTGTATATAGCACTAGTGCACGGTGTACCTATTTCTTACATATCTTAGCTCCGTTTTTAATTTATGTTAGATTAAATATTTATATATTGCTTTGCTAATTTTTTTTTAATATATTTAGTATATAATTTCTTTAAGTTTATAAAAAAGTATAGTTTTTAGTATTAGGCTAAGATTTGTTACAATTATATATTTTTAGTATATTATTCTAAGAATGTTATTTTTTTAATATGAAGTTATATACATGTATTGTTTTTTATAAACTATTTAAAGTTATTATTTCTAAAAACTTAAAGAACTACCTATAAATTATTTGTACTCTATTTTGAAGAAAATAACAAAAAAGGAAAAAACTCACACTTTGATAATTATAAAGTTTGTGTACTTTTTTATTATATTTTAACTTTATTGTAAACATCAATAAAACTTAATACAATAGTTTTATTATTGTTGTTGTTAATCTTTTTAGCAATAATATTTAAATTTTTTATAATATAATACAAAATTTTAATTAAGTTTATAAAATATACAAAAGTTAAAAGATTTACTTAACTGTAATTATTCTTATACTTAAACACATTTAAAACTTATTATTATTAAAGAATTAGATTAAATCTATTAACGAGAAAATTCCAAGTTCTTGATGAAATTTAATATATGAATTTTCATTTAGTGATTTAGTAAATATATCTATAATTTGATTTTCATCATTTACAAATTCTAAAGAGATATTTTCCTTTTCAAAGCGATCTCGTAGAAAATGGTGTGTTGCATCTGTATGTTTAGTTCATGAGTGATTAATATGATTTTTAACCAAATCAATTGCACTAGTATTATCGCAGTATATAGGTGATTTTCTTAAATTTACACCAAAATCTTTAGTTGTATGTTGAATATATATTGTTTGAGTGCAACCTAAAGTGGCTAAATATATTATGCTTCACAAGTAGATAAATATACACAATGTTGATTTTTACTAAACTAAGAAACTAGATATTGACCTATAAAATGACATGTGTTACTGGTAATTTTTCTATCTGTTCAACAACTACCAAAATCTGCATCGTTGTATGATATTAGTTCAAATGGACATCCTTTTGGATAGAAAAGACCGCAATCAAAAGTTCTAATTAAAAATCAGTTGATCCAAAAATAATGGACATTATTTCTGAAAATTTTATGCGGAGTTTTTTATTAGTTGATCCAAAAATAATGTCATCGACGTATATTTGGACAACTAATAAATCATTATTTTTATGTTTTATAAAAATGGTTGAGTCAAATTTGCCAACTTCAAAACCAAAGTAAAGTAAATAGTTTTTAAGTCTATTATACCAAGCACGTGGTGCTTTGTTTTAGATCATAAAGCACCTTTTAAGTTTAAAATGTGTCAAGATATTTTTCATGTTTAAATGTTTAAATAAAGGTGGTTGTTCTACATATACATTTTAATAAAACCATTTAAGGAAGCGCTCTTTACGTCCATTTGTATAATTTAAAATTATGGTGACAAGCAAAAGTTAGTAGAATTCTACTCTTATGAAAATTTTCATGAAATTAAATAATAAAATTTTGAAATGAAAATTTGATATTTATAGTACGTCTATTTAAACATAGCAAATCACATATATTTATCGAAAAATTTGAAAGTTGGCTCTATTGTGTAATTTTCAATTTCAATTTAAATCGGTTAATTTGATGAAAATAAAATATTATTGAAACCTGAATATTTGTACATATTAAAAATGTAAAACATTTTTTTGAGTGAGACGTCATATTTCATTTCGCCAAATTTGGACTGCTATAGCCATGTTTATCTTATTTTCGGCGTTTTAACAGAAGTTTGGCAGCGAATATCGACTTTTGATAGGATGGTCGTATCTCTAATATATGTGTACCATTATGTTCGTCTCGTTGTGCTGATCTTCGCAATATATCCATTTGTGTGTTTTGGAGTCTGGTATGCGGCGAAATCTACGAAAACGGTAACCGTATCGGTACCCGTTTTAATCTTTTTGTTTCCCTGTCCTTTCATAACCCACCATGTAAACCAACGGTCATTAGCTATTAAATATTTTTCTGAAATTCAATACTCTGAACTTTCACTATTCCTTATTTTTAGTTTATTTTGCTGGTTCGTTTCATATATTCTGTCCTTTCACTTCTTTGTTCTGCTCTAAAAATAATAATAAAATATTCCACTGTATATTCATTTCACATATTTCACTGTAGCGCTTTTCGTATGCTGCTCGTTCCTTCTTCCTCTTCTTTTCATTTGGATCTGCTCTTATAAGAAAATGAGGTAAAATAAAACAAGTTATATTTGAAGCTTGAAGGCATATACGCATATCATCTACATGTTCGAGACTCCATGCGCCTTCATCACCAACACACATCGCTCCACCCCACTCCTATCACTTAGCACGCGGCCAGCCCCCTCCACCTTCCAGCGCCTCAACCCACGTCCATCAACACCCTGCGCCTTGTCAACCACGCACAGCCAATATCCATGCTTGCTCGACCTTGTTAACCAAACACATGTGCTCCTTTCCTTCATCAAGTCATCCACCCGCCGCCGCAAAGCCAAACCCGAACTCCTCCCTGACAGTCTCGGCCTCCACTTCTTCCCTAACCCGCCTCTTCATGCAGCAACCCATCATACTAAGCAACCGCTCTACCTGCAACTTCCCAGCCTATTTCCACTCGCGCCTTGTCTCTATCTTTAAGCGACAATCGCTGCCCGAAACTCTCTACCTGTCGCTCCACCCGAGATTAGACCCACTCATCAGCCGCCATCCACCGCCCATCTCCGCTTGTTCGACCATCCATTAACATGCCGATCCACCACCCCTCTACCTGAGTTCGCCGCCCTCTCCACTCTCCGAACCATCCGCCTGCCACGCCCATCCTCTGATGACCAGTTTCGCCCTATGCAACAACGACCACAACCTTTCCTTTTATCTCCACAACCTCCGAGCCATGACCTGCCGCTTATTCCTCCATCGAGTAGCAAGTTGCCTGACCCAACCGAAAACAGCTTATCCACTCCAGCCTCGAACAAGCACGGACCCACCTCGGCCTCTCATACATTCTAGCTTTCGTAAGTTATATAAAAACTTTTGTAAACTTTGTAAGTTTATTTTACCTGCTTTCGTATTATATATATAATATAATATAGCTATATTTATAGTATAAGCTATGTCTTTTGTTCAGTGCATTAAAGTTTGCATTATATACATGCTTTCGTATATTTTTATATAATATAATGTGGTGTTTCAAGCCTCATCTTCTTTAAAAAAAATTATATTAAAGGTTCGTATGTATAATATGTTTAGAGTAGTATATAACTTGTTTAAAGATATGTATATAATATGTTTGAAATATTCGCTTAAATTTTTGGTTAATATCTTTAAAATAGATTTTTTGTGTAATAGCTTTAATGTATATATTGTGTTTAAGTATTCGTTTGAAAATTTTAAAAGTAATATATGGATTTCAGTAAATATCGTTTTAAAAATTTATATAGCTTACATATATTAGTTCGCTTATATAATTGATTTTCATCGAATCCAGTTCATCGTGCTTTAATTATGTCTCGACACTGTCCAGAATTGGTCATACCAGCAGTTTCTAGCATTGTCGTTGTTCCGCGTGTCGTATCTGTGTCCGTGTGCTTATCCGTGTACATTGCTTCTCATTTCAAATGAAATGACGATTGAAATATGCTGTTAAATTTGAATTGTTAAGTTATTTAGTTGTTAAATATGATATGTCATTATCTGCAATTGTTTAACTATGACATATGACACCATAATGACACCATAACCTATTGTATATATTATATTTAAATTTGTTACTGATGATATACGCATGTTGTTGATATGCTATATTATTATCATATATGTTCTCACTCTACAAGTTCCCTATTAGTTTAGAAATTTCCTATGAGTTGAAATGATACATACCCGAACGATTTTATAGATTAGGAAAAAATTGTCATGGGTTGAAATGATAAACCCAAGCGATTTTATTTGAAATTTTGGGATTGCGGGTTGAAATGATATATAGCCGTAAATACAAAATTTAAATTGCGGATTGAAATGATAAATATCCGTATCACTTGATCGTAGGATAGAAAATTATATACGGACACCATTGGTCTATATTTTAAAAATGATTTCCAAAGTTTGAAAGGAAATATATGGGTTTTATCAAATATTGATTTTTAAATATAATAGAAAGGTTTTAATTTTAATATATGTGTAAAATTTAGATTTTTAAAATTATATGTTTTGGAAATTTTAAAAATTCAAGTTAAGTTTAAATGAAAATTTTAGATTTTACTTATATTTTATTATAAAAGTATATAAAATAAGATTTAAAAGGGATTTAATAATAAATTTTAATTTAATAAAATTTAGAATATTTTAATTTAATAAATTTTAATTTAATTAGTTTCTATAATATATTTAGTATTTATATAAAATTATATTAATATTTTGAAAATAGATTTTGTGGTAAGTTTAATAAAATAAAGGTTTGGAAGATAAATTAAGTTAATTTGTAATTTAATTTGTTTGAGAATTTAATATAAATAAGAATTGATTTGGAACTTATTGATTTTGCGATTTTAAAGACATGTTTTATAACTTGATTTTTATTCAAGGTGATTTAATGAACATTTCTAAATTTAAATAAAATTGAAATATTTAATGTCGATTTTAATTTGTAACTTGAAATTTTATTTAAATATTACTAAAAATGATTAAGTTAATATTTTAAAATCTAAATAAATTTAAAGTTGAATTTTGAAATATAAATGAGATTTATCAAAAATTGAATTATTGTAAATTGTTTGAATATTTGGACTTCGAAATCTATAAAGTGGAAGTGGTTTAAATTTATGGTTCAAACCTGGATTTAAAATCATATAAATTAAAATGGTTTTAATAAGAATTTGAATTGAACTCTTAATTGAAATTGTTGGACTAAGGTTGATTTAAATTGAATTTTGGAACTAAAGTTGATTTGAATTGATTTATGAAATTGGAAGAAACAATTCTAATTTGAAATTTATCTTAATATATAAATTATTTTAAATATAAACTATTTTAATATACAAACTATATTTTTATATATAAACCATTTTAATCTATACCCTATTTTTAATATAAACTATTTTTGAATTATAACTATTTTAATATATATATATATAAAAACTATTTAAACTGTTAAGTTGGAACTGTTATGATTTAGATTAAATGGATTTAAATGCGAATACTTTGATATAATGATTTCGAAAATGGATATGATTTTGAAAGTGATATGATTTTGAACGTAATATGATTTCGAAAGTGATATGACTTTGAAATGTATATGATATTTTGATATTAAATATGAACTATTTGCAATTAAAATGACCACGGTATGAAATAAGCATTTGGTTGTTAAAAGGACCGGCATCTGATATTGTCATACTCTCTGCCAATGCCGAAAACCACTTTAGCAACTATGCACATGGTGGAGATTCTAGAACAAAGTAGGATGGTTTGGCGATGATACTGTATGAGCTTTTAACGCAGCCCTGACTCCCGCGAGTTAGCTTGATGTGGCTAAAACAGGAGCTATACTGGGCCAAGTGAGGTCGCACCTCCGATCGGGCACATTTCTTCGATACCATTCTATTACTTTGTGATTTGATTGGGTGCACCTTTGATTTTTGGGAGTGTGTCTCGAGGTAGGCGGTAGTAGCTGCTATGCGTTACCACCAGTCCGGGAGTGCAAACGGTAGAATCCTACCCTGGCATTGCCTCGCGTGCCTTGTCACAGGCCTTATTGGGCCTTCTACGAGTTTGTTTTGTACCATACCTATGGATTGCTCCCTGAGTAAACCACCGGTTTGTTGGAGCTTACAGTATCTGTATAGACTACGGGAATATATAAATGTGTTAAGGGGGTTATAGGTAATGCCTTAATGCTAATTTAATAGTTTACTTTACTTTAGACATTATCTATGTAGCGTATTGTACTATGTATGTAGATAGTTTAACGGATCCTTAGAGGATGGGAATCCCAAACATCCTTTAAGTTATTTTGTATTTTAGTTGACATTTCACTTGAGTTGATTTACTAGTATAAGAATGTTAATCCTGACTCGAGTGTTTTGTGTTTTGTATACTCGGGTCAGAATGAGTGCCACAATATTTGAGACTCACCTTTGGAGTTTGGAGCTTTGCTTGAAGATTTGTCTTATGTCTATTCAGCTTTCAGTTATCTCAGTTGTTCTTAGTTGTATATATTCAGACTTGTTAGTTGTTTATGTATTTGAGACTACTTCATATTTGAGATTTTCTATTGTATTTTGTTTCAAACTCTGTTGTTTATATAGTAGCTTCATGAACTACTATTTATCTATTCCGCTGCTTATTGTTGTATTACTCTGTGTCTGCGATTCTGCGATTGATTTATTTAATGTATATACTAAGTTTGCCAAATATAAATTAACAATCTGTTGTTTTGAGCAATTCAAATCTGACATAAGTGGATGATAGTCGATTTGAACGATTCGAAATACCAGGTCGTTATAGAATTCTTTTAACATCTTGTAGGTGTGACTCTTTTGGATTAGCTTGAAATCTAGTGTATAGACACACACTCATCATTATATCAGGACGGCTGGTTGTTAAATATAACAAAGATCCAATCTTACTTCTGAATAGTTTCCGATCAACATGTTTACCAATTTTTTCTTTATTTAAGTAAACAGTTGTACTAATTGGTATTGGCTTACTACTCATGTTTTCAATAGCAAATATTTTAACTAAGTCTTTACAATATTTTTCTTATGGAATGAAAATAATTTATTTAATTTGTAACCTAAAAAGTAATTTATTTCTACTAAATGGGATATTTTAAATTCTTTTCTCATTATTTCTGAAAAATTTATGTAGAGTTTTTCATAAGTTGATCCAAAAATAATGTCATCAACATATATTTGGACAACTAATAAATCATTATTTTTATGTTTTATAAAAATGGTTGAGTCAAATTTGCCAATTTCAAAATCAAAGTTAAGTAAATAGTTTTTAAGTCTATTATACCAAGCACGTGGCGCTTTGTTTTTGATCATAAAGCACCTTTTTAAGTTTAAAATGTGTGAGGATATTTTTCATGTTTAAATGTTTAAATAAAGGTGGTTGTTCTACATATACATTTTAATAAAAACATTTAAGAAAGCGTTCTTTACGTCCATTTTTATAATTTAATATTATGGTGACAAGCAAAAGCTAGTAGAATTCTAATTGCTTCGAGGCGTGTAATTGGAGAAAAAGTCTCGTCATAGTCGATTCCTTCCTCCTGGTTGTATACTTAAGCAACTAGTCAAGATTTATTTCTAATAATTTCCCCTTTTTATCACTTTTACTTTTATATAACCATTTTGTTTCTATTACAGATTGATCATTAGGTCTAAGGACTAACTCCCATACATTATTTCTTTTAAAATGATTTAATTCCTCTTGCATTGCTAAAATCCAGTTTTCATCTTTATAATCTTCTTTATAATTCTTAGGTTATATTGATGAAATAAAAGCCATGTGGCTTATTTCATTTATTTATCTTTTGGTTAAAACTTTAGTACTTACATCTCTTAGAATATTTTTGATAGGCTGATCTTTCAAAATTTGTAAGGGATCTTTGTTTATATTCTATTCTAGAGGTTCATTTATTTCTTGAGAGTTTTCATTTAGTTTATATTTTTCTGTATTCTGAGTGATAATTGTAGATTGGATTATATTTGACATTTCAGTGTCATCATTAGAGATGTTAAAATTTTCGTTAAATGATACATGTAAAGTTTATTCAATAATATTTGTTCTTTTATTAAAAATTATGTACGCTTTACTACTTTATGAATAACCATCAAAATACCTTCATCGATTTTAGAATCAAATTTATCGAGATTATCTTTAGTATTTAAAATAAAACAATTTGCTCCAAAAATCAGAAATAAAATATTTAGGTTTTTCTGATAAAAGAGTTCATATGGGGTACATTTTGGTTTAGGTCTTACTGATACATGGTTAAGAACATAACAAGCAGTAGCAACTGCTTTAGCTCAGAAATTTTGAGGTAAAGTAGTGCTATTTAGTAATGTTCTAGCGTATTGTTGTAAATTTCTGTTCTTTCTTTACATGACACCATTTTGTTGTGAAGTTCTGGGAAAAGTAAAATTATGATTAATTCCTTTTTTATTACGGAAATTTGTAAAATCAATATTTCCGAATTCTTGTTCATGGTCGCATCTAATATTTTTAAATTTTAAATCTTTTAAATTTTGGATTATTTTTACAAACTTTTTAAACATTTCAAAAGCGCCGCTTTTCTATTTTAATTATAAGGTCCATGTACATCATGAAAAATCATCAACTACAACAAAAAAGTATTTGTTATGATTTATTGACCTAACTCTAATTGGGCCAAACATACCTAAGTGAAGTAATTCTAATGGTTGATTAGCTGATATTCCATTTATAGATTTACAAGCGGAATTTTTCAATTTATCTTATTGACAAGCATCACACAGATTACTTACTTTAAAATTTATTTTTGGAAGACCTCTTACAATTTCGTGTTTTGTTAATTTATTTAGTAATTTAAAGTTAATTTGATAAAAACATTTGTCCCAAAGCCATGGATCATTGGAGTTTGCTATAAGGCACATGTTAATATCATTGTTAACTTCATATATTAAAAATGTAAATATTTCATTTTCTTAATCTTTCAAAATTAATCTCTCGTTTTGGTCAAAAATTTGACAATTATCCTGTTCAAATTAGTTTTAAAACCTTTATCATATAATTTACTAATACTTAAAATGTTATGTTTTAAACTTTTAACTAAGTGAACATTAGTATTCAAATGTGAATTTGGATTACCATCATTGTGACGTCCCTTATTCTAATGATACATCCTTTGGAATTGTCATCGAAAGAAATAGTGTCTTCATCCTTTGGTTTGATATTCGTTAGCATGTTGGACTTTCCTGTCATATGACTGGAACATCCGCTATGCAGAATCCATCTTTTCTTTTTGCTAGTGTTAGTGGATACCTATAAACAATAGACAAATTTATGTGTACCTACTTCCTACATTATGTCCTAGGATTATGTTTTAAGTACCGGGAGGGTTTGGTCGAACCTTTGAAAGAATAATTGACATTATTATGAACATCTAATACGAATTTATCTATATATTTATTTCTAATTAGATTGTTATTTGTTTTTGGAATCCATATCTTAATTATCTTATTTATAGAAATTTCTATTTCCTTTTTAGATTTATTCGATTTTTAAAATTTTGTATATAAAGATCTATACTTCTTTAGTTTTATTTTTCTTTATTTTTCATGAAACTAAAACCATTTTTGTTATAAGCTGGTTTTGAAATCTTTATCAATTTTGATAAATTTTCATGACCTTGATTAAATTTTGAAACATTTGTTGAATTTTTCAAATTTTTCTTTAAAATCTAAATTTTCAAATTTTAAAATTTCTATTTTTGAAGTTATTTTCCAATTTTCTTTTGATATCTTGACATTTTCATTTTTGCATGTCTCAAGCTCATTTTCAAGTATAGAAATTTTATTTATCAAAATTTCAAATGAACTTTGTAAATTTTCTAATTTTCTAATTCTTTTAAGTAAACTAATATTTTAATATCTCAAATATCATTTTATTTTTTTCCAAATAATAAATTTTAGAATTTAAATTGTCATTGGAAAATTTCAAATATTCATTTAAGTCTTTTAATAAATTCCTTTCTTTCCATAAATCTAAAGAAAATTTCAGTTATATTTTTGAAAGCAAATTTTTCTAACAATGGTTTTTTTATTATCAATAACTGCTTCTAAAATAGTTTTTCCATGTTTTAACATAGTTATTTCTAATTCAGCTTTACTTAAATTAACTAAGGTTTCTTTATGAGCTTTTCGAAAATTTCTAAACTTTGTTTCTAATTCAATGCAATGTTCAAAAAGCTCATTATATGTTAAGTCAAATTCTACCTCATCTTTTGTAGGAATGAAACATACATTTGCTTGCTTATTATTGCTAGCATCTTCTTCTTCTTTTGTTTTTCATATTAATTCTTGCTTTTGAACTCCATCTTCTCATTATTCTGAATCGCATATTCCTTTATTATTTGACCAAATTTAATTCATCTGAACCACTTTAGTCCAGAATTTTTGTTTCCATTGTTGCCGCTCTTTACTTACTTCTTAAACTTCCCATAGTTCTTCGTCAAGTTCTGAATCCTCTTCAACCTAGAATGCAATTGTCCTTTTCTCCTGGTTATGCATTTTTCTAGCCTGCAAATTTACTTCGTAGGCCAATTAATTCTCAATAAACTCCTCAACCTTGAGCTGTGAAAGATCATTAGCTTCTTCGATGACTGACACTTTTCTTTTCCAATCATTGGGTAAAGATTTAAAACAAAATTATAATCGTGTCATATTCATATATGGTTTTACCCAATCATACATTCGCATGTGTGATATCTGAAAACAGGAGTACATATCAAATATATTTTAATTTTCATTCATTCTAAATTTTTGGAATTGAATTTTAGCATGGCAATTCTAGATTATTTAACTTTATTTATGCCTTGGTGAGTGACTTATAGTGTGTGCCAAATATCATATGCATAAAATAATATATTCATGGCTTTTGATTTATTGGTAGCAACATTATTTTGGTTAAGAGTCCACATATTTAATGATGTAGTTAGAGCTACATATTGAGTTTGTGTGGCGTCTCAAATTTCAAGATCCTTTGCTTTCATATAAATTTTCATTCTAGTTGACCAAAAAATCAAACCACTTCCAATAAATAGTAGGGGTTGTGCGGTAAATTTACCTTCAAGAAAAGTTTTTATACGTATCATATTAATAAATTATTCAACAAACTATGTTATAGTTTATGAAAGATCTTGCTCTGATACCAAATGAAAGTTTAGTGGACCATGTCTATGTTTGTGTATGACTATGTTATTGAAGTACGTGTGTAAATATATATTAATAAGCTAACTATAAATAATAAAGTAAAGTAAAGTAAAAGAACTTACACACTAGAGTTTTTTATACTGGTTCGGACCACCATCCTACGTCTAGTCCTAGAATCTCCATTCTCGATTTTTACTCGCTAACACCCTCGCTTAACCTAGCGGAATGGGTCAATACAATACCGAAGCCATTGAATAGGACTTTTTCCAAACAAATACAAAAGCATCATTTGGCAGTAGTCGCGTCTGAATACACCAATTTGCTGAATGTGGTACAATAATCCTATAACATCCCATAAAATCAATCATATATAATTTGAATAAACTACATTAACTAAGATAGGGATAAAAATGAAATTTTACAAAAATTAGAATTTGGCCATGAAATTTGTGCCATTATGTTCGTGGTGAAATTCTGTTCAATTTCCAAATATAATATGTTAAAAACAGAGCTCAAATGGAAAAGCTATGGGCGTTTGAAGTTTTTGGATTTAAAATAATTTATATAGAATTCAAATTCATGAATAATTGATTTAAAAAATTTGAAATTAAAAAGTTAAAGTATATTGACTTGGGGATTAAGTAAACGTTAAAATCAACGTTAACATTAAATACTGATTAAGGAATAAAATAATTAAAACCCTACGACAAGCAATTCTTCCCAAAATACAATGAACCGGTCGACCGCTCCCCTTGGTTCGACCGGCCGCTAACGGTCGATCGGTGGTAAACGGTGACTAGGGTTTTTGAGTATAATAAACGTTCGGATTTTTATATTATTAAAGACTTAAATCAAACGATTTTGGTGCATTTCAACCACTTTAAATAAGACCCTAGAGCCCTCATTTTTATTCACATAATATTTTGGAAACATTAGCGAAGCTCTGTAAGTTCGTCTGTTCAAGATTCAGAAAAACTCCATTAGGGTTTCTGTAATGACCTAGAATTTCAGTCATTCAAATTTTGAATATTTAATTTATTTTAAATATTGAAAATTTATTTTTATAAGTTAAATAACTTGGATTTCAAATATAACGATCTACTTGATAATTAAATTGTTGAATTTGATATTTGGAATTGTTTGGATAATTGAAGCTTGGATTTAATGTGAATGAGAATGATTTCAAAAGTTGATTTAAATTCTATTTAAATAAGAAGGAAGATAGTAAACTTTTAATTTGGATTTAAAAGCGATTAAACTGATTTTGGAAATTACTCGTTTTAATTAACGTATAACAATAGCCTTTCGAGGCACTATCTTAGAATTAGCGAAACCAGTTTCATTGGATCCATAATAGTATGTTATAATATGCCATTGAATTTCATGGTGATTGGACGTATCGTTTGTTCGTGCGAGTTCGAAACGTGTAGAAATTTATTTCAGGACATTATATAATAATTAGGTTTGAAAAGCTATCTTCTACTTATGATCGAATTGGGTCTCGAGACTAGTTCCAATTTGTTAAAAATAGGGATATAACATGTAGAACGCTAAGCGACATGCTTTGTTTGGAGTCCGAAATTTTTACGGATGAATAGTGTCGTAAAATTTTCTATATAAGGCCATGAAAATTTGCTTTTGCAATCTAAAACCCTAACTAGGTCACAGCTGTAACAACCCGCATATTTATCGATTTTTATAATTTTTATATTTAAATCGTTAATCGGATGTTAGTCCGAAAAGCTACTTTTTGCAGACGGTCAAATTAGGACTCGAGACCACCCCCATTGAGTTCAAAATGTCGTTTGCGATCTTTTTGAGTATAAACTTCGATATGTTTGGAGCTAGTAAAAAATTTGACCATTTTCACTTTGGGTTTGGGTTTGGTTCAGCCCTATGTTTTAACTTAACACTCCAAACTGAAACCCCCTCTTCATTCACTCCCTCCTCCTCTTCATTTCAATTCTAAAGAGATTAATGGTGAGTGGAATGGGAAATTAAAACTCTAAAACCCTAGTTTCCATCTACAAATCAAGTTCTAGCTCCAAATCAATAGAAGAAGCTTTGGTAAGTCTCCTCTTCTTCTTCCCCAACTCACTCTCTTATAAATTTAAAAATTCCTAAACCTAATTTAGGAAATGTTTCTCTTTTTTAGCTTAGAATCAAGCTTGTTGAGTTGGGAGTGAAGAGAGATTGTCATTGCCATTGCTCTATAGCTTCTTCATTCTAGTTCTTGTGCATAAAGGTGAGATTTTTATCTCACATCTTAATCTATATTTATCTTCGATTGTTAGGTATGAATTCCTAACACTTATTCTTGTGCAAATGCTTTTGGTTTGGATTGATTCGGTGAATATTCCAATTTTTAGTGTTTTGAGTTCAATTCTTTGAAAATCCTAACTTTGATGTTTTGATCATGTTTTTGGTTGTGAATCAGAGAGCCTATAGGGCCGTATTACCGATTGACAAAAACCCCGAACTCCATTGCTCGACCGGGTGCA
This sequence comes from Allium fistulosum, assembly GCA_030737815.1. NCBI lineage: Eukaryota > Viridiplantae > Streptophyta > Magnoliopsida > Asparagales > Amaryllidaceae > Allium > Allium fistulosum. The sequence continues at coordinate 979,665,318 of CM060902.1, forward strand.
AGTGTGGGAGAGAGTTTGCTCTCCCACTAGGCTGAAAAACGATTTTAACTCGACACCAGACGTCTGCAGGTAGGCTCAGACGTCTGGAGTCTGTTTCAGGAAGTTCCCGAAACTTGCTGCAGACGTCTGCGCATTTACCCCAAACGTCTGGAGCCTGTGACCTGCTCTATTTCGCATGCTTTTGCTTATTTAGCTCGGGATTTCAATTTCTATCGGATCAAGGTTATCCAATTCGTCGTTATCATTTATTTTCTTCATTGATGACTTCTTCTCGGGATTTTTGAGAATGTCGCTCGCCTCTCTTGTCTTCACTAAGTCGTACCATTTTGACGGGGCGCTGCCCCGCACCACGCCGGGGGCGCTGCCCCCTGGACCCCCGCGACCTGACCGGGCAGGTCGAACCTCGTACTCCCTTTCGTAGGGGATCTTATCCGAAAAACAATCAACAGAATTTCTACTATGATGGTTTTGGGATTGATTTCTTTGGATTCTATTCACGTCTTCGAATGTTAATTTTTATGATTGATTGTTTCTATAATCACTTCTATGATTTGTCACTTCAAAATATAAAGGTTTTCTATACTAGTATTAAATATCAAAACTTCTTCATCAAAACGATTTCAACTCTATTTTCAATATCAAACTCGTTTATAAAACTGTTTTTCCAATCTATTAGTATATACAAACCTTTACCTCATTCGTATGAGAAAATATAATTAAACGGCTTAGCAAAACAAGTGGTATGAAATGCTTGCGTTTACTTCGTCGGTTAATTGATGGACTTGTTCGATTGAAACTCTTGTGACAATTTTCTAGTGGAGATCTACAATCTGTTCGTAAATATTTGAGTTAAGCAAGTGGTTATGGGATATGAAGCTAAACTCTTATATTTACTAGCTTAGTGTAATCGACACTTCTTTATGATCGATGATGATCATTTTATGGTTTAGACTAGCAATGTGCGATGTCTCTTTGTCAGTGTGTCAAAGGCCTTCGGGCCATCCGTGTGTTCGGAAAATTAAATGGATAGCTTCCATGAGATAGCTTCTCGTCCGTGTGTTCGGACTTGCCTTCGGGCCATCCGTGTGTTCGGAAAATTAAATGAGATAGCTTCTCGTCCGTGTGCTCGGACTTCCCCCTTTTTAGTGATTTCTGGGTTTCGTGTGTTGAATTCTGAGATTTGTTCTGGATTTCGTGTGTTGATTTCTGGATTTAGTGCTTTACCAACTTTTGTAATTTTCATTGATATGATATCAGTTTTTATTGTGTATTGGTGAATTGGTGTGTCATTACCTGCTTATGGGTTTGGATCTTTGAGAAGATCCTTGTGAAATTGATTAATCTCTTGTTGGTTATCATTTACATACTTATCATAGTATGCCGTTATGGTTATTACATGTTCATGTCATGCCTTTTACTATATACCATATCATTTGATATTTATAGTTAGACTGATCCGTTTATTGTTTTCTTATAAATAATACTCGGGTCAGACCGAGATGTTACAGGTGCTTCTGCTTGACTTCTCTTCAAGATTATTCTGACTTTTGGCTAACTACATAGATTTGTAGTTTTTGGTTGTACACTTTTGAGATATAGACTCTATGTTGTGTACTTATTCTTTTGTATAGCACGTGATGCTATTCTTTTGTATTATCGTGGATCTTTCTGACCACAACTCTGATGTACACTTTCTTGTGATATATATTTATTCATATCTTCTTCCGCCTTTGTGATATGGATGACTGTGACTGATTTATGTTATGATTATTTCTACGTTTGTTTCCGAAGATTATATATAGCCACCGTGTGATAGCTTTGTGTTTGTATCGGTATGTCGGACTTCCTCCTTAAAAGATATGCATTATATTCTATCTGACATATCGGTGCTCGCACAAAGAAGTTACATGGATGGTCGCTCCTCAACAGCCTTATTCTCCGTGCTAGTTGACAGCATTACACCGTAGTGTCCTTGGCTAGCGTGGGTATAGAGGTGGGGCGTCACAACAGCCGCCTCCTTTTAAAATTTTAATGGCCGAAAATCACTAGCCTTCCTCCTTCGATTTCTCTCCATCTATGCACTTTTAGCCTTCAACTTCAACTAGGAATTTGGAGAACTCGACGAGCTCTACAAGATCAACGGATGGTTCATCGTTTGGCAAGGAGTGGAGGTGCAATTCTTGGTTTGAACGCATGTCAGTTTTGGGTTTCGTGATCCTCAATTAACGCACGCGCGTGAGGGGGTGTGTTGTGGTGAAGCGCCGTGGCGGCGGCTCGGCTGGCGCGATTTGATCGTTGACGAAGTTAAAAAAAGGCGTGGGCCTTGGTATAGCGTGCGAGCAGAGGGAGAGAGGGAAAGATGGAGATAGGTTAGTTTAAACTTGTTTAATTTAAGTTAATTAACTTTTAATTATCTCGTATATTCATAAATTCATAACTTGCTCATACGAGGTCCAATCAAGGCATGAATTTTTGCGTTGCGCTTATAACGACGTAGGCTTCACGATGAAACTAGTTTGGATGAATTTGGAAACAGCTGAAATTTGAGATAAAATCGGACATCGCTCGACTTTAGTTCCAAAACGGAATGTCTTGGCAACAAATAAAAAAAATCAAAGTGAGTTAATCTCACCTTTTGGTTAACTAGAAATATTTTTAGTCAATATAAATTATTTATTGGATGTATGGATATTTATTATTGATTGTTATTGACTTTTGGATGATTTACTATTTAATTAGTTGGATTGAATATATTCCTACCTATTGGAGCGGATGAGACCCTATTACGTTCCCATGTAAGAGCGAATGACCCTTCGTATACGAATCCCGCTTCAAAACGGTTGATTTATATTTTTATGATTATATATTATATGTGATGAAGGGGACAGGTTGGAGGGATCCAACGGGATACCTCACACCGTTGATTTTATTTTTCATATGTATTGTGATATATGTTATGTTGGATGTTATTGGATGACATGGATATGATTCTTGCTTGATTAGTGCTTTAGTAGCATCGGGCCTCATTTTTGGTATTTTAAAATACTATAAAATAGTGATTTGATTTAAAAAGGGATTTCAAAGTGATTTTGGGAATTTTATATATTTTAAGAATTTTTCTAAAATGGAAGTATGATTTTAGATATTATTCATCGATATTTTTATGAAATATATTAAATAGAGATTTTCGAGCTGCAAATAAAGAATTTTAAAATCTTAGAATAAGCCTGTCTTTTATAATAAAGGGATATGTTTTGAAAGAATATATAAATATTTGGATATTAATATTTATTAACCATTTTATATAAAGCAATATATATGTATATATACATATATATATCTATGTATATGTATACATATATGAAAGATTATTTACAAATGGGAGATTTATCAATGTGATAATGTATAAAAGTAATAATTTTCAAATGAAGTGAAGATTTGTAAAATCGTATTTTGTTGATAAAAGTAAGAATTTATAAACGGGAAAGGAAACTATTATCATTTAATAAAGTGGAGAAGTAAATCAAACTGTGGATTTATTATAAGATTCAGAATGATATTTTAGAAATAGTTGACTATATTTTGGAAATTGAAGACGAGGATAAATTTGGAATGTTAAACGGTATCTTATAAATAGAAAGGGATTAATAAAAGGAATTTATCCATATGGAAGTAACGTAAAATGGATGGTGATTGATGTCTAAAAGAGATTTATGAATAAGTGAGATTTATAAAGGAAATAGATTTATAAATGGAGTTCATAAATAAATGGGTTTTGTGAAAGGAAGATTTTATAAACATGGAAATGACTGGGTTGAAGATTTAAGAATGGATATTTATCAAGGAAATATATTACATTTTAAAGTTGGTTATTCATGTTAATATTGCTTAAAGTTGTTTATAAATATTTAAATAATTTTGAAAAGTTACTTATTTAAATTATTAATATGGTTTGAAATTAATAATATTGGTTATTAATAATATTTTGGTAACTTATCATTTTTATTTATATGGTAAAGACTAATGATTTTTTTTATTCATCATGTTTTGAATTATTAGTTATTATTTTTAAGAGGTTAAAAGTTAATAATAATTATTTAATTATGATGGTCTCGAGATTCATAAATAGAGTTTTGTAAACGGACTTAGATTTTTATAAGAGGAACTTATAAAATAGTTTGAAGATTTAAAAGAAGATTATTTACAAGGTAAAGAGGTTTATAAATAGATGGATATTTATAGATGAATTTTAGAAATGGGCTTATAGATTTATAAAAAGAATTTATAAATAACTGCATGGTTTTATAAGGGTTTAGAAATGACTTAAGGAATAATTTATAAATGGTTTATAAATGATTTTAGAAATTTATAATGATGTTTATAAATGATTTCATAATTTGGTAAAAGAGAGATCTTCCTCAGTGTTTGGTAAATATGCTTATATCGATGAGATAAGTATATGGATATTTTCTAAGTATTGAAAATAGAAAGGTTTTTGAATATATCTCTGTAAAAGTATTTTGATACAAGTATTTACAAGATGGTTTTAATTTATGAAAAGATTAATTAAGAAGGCGTGGTGCTACTTGGTGCTTAACCAAATGTTGGTTTTCCCAATGCAATTAAATCCCTGATTGAATATCTGTTATTCGATAGTTAAATAAATGACCATCGGAATTTGGACCCAAAAGTAACTTTGGAAATATCTAAGGAAAACATGTGAGGTATATGGCACAATCATCTACGATGATGTTGTATTGTGCATCTAAATCTAGTTTCGTTCTTCTAGGACAATGATAAGGGAATCCGTCCACTAACGGTTAGGAGGTGATCTTCGATCTTATCTTTGAATGTTTATTTCCTAAAGAACCGGGGTTGAGTTTACTGGAAACTGTCGAATGTTGTTTCGAAGAGAATAGGATCAGATTTGTTATCCTAAAACCACTTCGATCCGACTCAAGCGTTCAAAGTAAAGGCATCTTGAAGATGATGGAACTGGAGATGGAGCTCTCAATCGTTTCATTCAGTCCTAGAACGAATTTCTTTGGATGAATGCTGATATCGCATTGTTGCCGGAAGGGCAGTGTTTACATTCCAAGTGCGAAGTGTTGAGCGTGGCCTCTTCGAGCCTCACACCAGGGAAATGAATAAAGCAGGGATATGCGGTAGGGCTAAGTGGGTCGCACCCAAGTAGGGTATGATAATCCCAAATCTAGAGCAATATTCATGTATGCTTCGGGATCCCATTGTGTAGTTGTTGATTGCAACCAAGGGGTGATCATATTTGGTGCTACTCGAGAAGGGGGTAGTGCTGGTCTTGAGTAATAGAGGTGCAACGTGTTGTAGCCTCCCATATATCTGATCTAGAGGTGTATGGATTCAGTGGTTAGACCCTTACCCTTTCATAGTTGGAATCCATTATCCAATACGAGCCTTCGGTTTTGGTTGTAGAACCTAGTATGCTGGAATTTAATTAGCGTAACAATTTCGGCTATAATTAATAAGAACTTGTATATTAGACACTATTATAATATCAGAGGATTTCATATGAAATGTGTGACGCCCCACTCTAAGACCCACATTAGCAAAGAGCATTACAAGGTAACACCGTCTGCTAATGCGGAGAATATAGCTGGTTAGGAGCGACCATCTATAGCCTTGTCTTAATTATCTATTGAATACGCCGACAATGCTACTTCTTACTTAAATGGATCGACATATCCAATAAATACTTAATACAAAGCCATAGGTGGCTGAAGGATCTATCAGAATAAAATATAATAACTCAAATGTAATACACATCACAGAACAGAAGATCATCACATACATTTACACATATACAGATACATTACAGAGTTCACAAAATGAGACATGTCAAGTGGTAAAGCGAACCACAATATACAAACGAGTCAATAGAATACATATCAGAGTTATAGACAAAAAGGACTACACAAAAAGCTACAACAAAAAGGAGCTAGCATAATAGTCCATGCGGAAGCAAAATAGGCTAAGTCCAATGTACCTAACCTGAAACATCTCGGTCTGACCCGAGTATAAAATACACGGGTCAGTCTAGCTAAACAAATCAGTCAGATAAACTAAATGATAATGAACATACAAGATCATAAAGTACCACAAATTTCTCCAAAAGAGATAGCCAAATCATCTAACCAAAGATGAATCAAAACGAGCCGCATATCATCGGCAATTCAAATAACAAAGGATATCATATCCTAAAACAAGGAACAATATTACTCCCACTTAGGAGATATTCCAAAACCCGCCATATCGGCAATCATAAGCATTAGTGGAAACATATCCAAAATCAATGCAACATAGCAAAGAATAGTGCCCACGTAGGCAACATAAATTTCCACGGGGTAGTCACACTCATATCGTGTGGTTCCATGTAACCATCGCCGAAAGGCGCTACTCATGGGAAATATAATAATAAAACATCGGAAAGTCGCACATGCTAAGACTAGAGTCTTTATGCCAAGTACTGTTAATTTAGTGGTATCATACGCCCAGGGGCGATACACACGAAGGCTCTACTCCCACATAGGAGCAGTTGTCCATATAAACAAAGCCAATATAATACTCCCACATAGGAGTAATTATCCACGTAGACAATCAATGACCCATATAGGTCCAGTACTGGCCGCCGAAGCTAATGTGTCATAAAATCTTGGAGAGGAACCCAAAAATGTTAACGTGAGTCCCATACCCCATGTTCGCACTAAACGGTTTACTAACCGTTAGTCAATTTCACACTCAAAGGAGTACAAAGTTCACCTCATCTCATCGGTAAACCAGACCCAAAGGTCAAAACGGTCAAACAAATAGATTAGGAATTAACTGAAAAGATAAACGCATGAGTTCATTGCACGTGTTTTATTTAATCATTTAATTCTCCTCCCTCTTCGCTCGAAGTGCAAAGTTGTGTGTATGTTTGAATAGAAATTATAAATTGGAGAAACGAGACAATTTGAAAAAATGATTTTTATAAAACCCGTGTACGAAATCAAAAAGGAATCATCAAAGTCAAATTTGCAATAACAACTAATTGGATCAACACGAATCGATTAAACAATGGAAATTCAATCAAAAATAGGCAAATAGGCAAAAATAGGCAATTCCAGACGTTTGGGGGTCAATCTAGACGTTTGGATTTAGGTTTTGGAAACTCAGAAACCATCCAGACGTCTTGGGGGTGGCTTCAGACGTCTGACAGGGTTGTACAGACGTTTGAGAGGTAGTTTCAGACGTCTGACAAGGTGGTTCAGACGTCTGAAAGGATGTTCCAGACGTCTGACTCTGTTTTCTGCCATTTTTATAAATCTCTGCCGAATAAACTTTTGCTCCAGGTTTAAAACCAGACGTCTGAACTTACATTTCAGACGTCTGAAGACCTGGTCTGGGCAATACTTTGCCTAGGCCATGATGGCCAAAACGATTCGGGAGCGATCGATCGAGCAATGACGACCAAGGATTTACGCCAAACGACAACCCGGCCTTATAGGCTCTTCGATACACCCTAAACATCAAAGTCCAAACATCCACAAGAGAATTTTCATAAAATTGGACCAAAACACAAAAATTGTAATATTCACCAATTCAATTCAAATCAAAAGCAAACGGACATAGATAAGTGTTAGGAATTCATACCTAACAACAATGATATCTATAGGAGTAGATGTGAGTTCAAAACTCACCTTTTAACTCAAAAACAAAGATAAGAAGCTCAAACACAAGGAAAAGATCAACCACTCTTCACTTCAACTCTACAAGCTTCAATCTAAGATCAAAACAAGTATTTCCTAAATTAGGATTTAGGAATTTTCTGAAATTGAAGAGGAGAAGAGATGGAGAAGATTAAGATGGAGCTTACCTTAGCTTTCCTTTGAATTTGGAGTAAGAATTTGGAGTTTGCAAATGAATCTAGGGTTTTGAATTTCTAATTCCTTTTCTTTTCCCCCATTTTCAGCTGAACTAAAGTGTTTGGAGAGTGAATGGAAGAAGAGTTAAAGAGTTAGAGTATATGATGAGTTGGTGAAACCCAAACCTAAAAGCCCAACAGAAAATAGCAAAATTCCTCCAAACATATCGAAGCTTATACTCAAAAAAGTCGTAAACGCCATTTTGGACTCAATGGAAGTGGTCCCGAGTCCTAATTCGACCGTTTGCAAAAAGTAGCTTTTCGGACTTTAATCCGACTAACGACGTTATATTTAAATATAAAATCGTAAAATATGCGGGTTGTTACAGATCTCCCATCTTTAACAAAATTGCGTCCACGCAATTCCTAGAGAAGAATTTGCAACAACTACATACTTACACCCAAAAAGAAAAGAAAATAAAATAAGCTTGAGATAAAGAGATATTCTCACCATTGCAAGGCAAAGATAGAAAACGGACATAGATAAGTGTTAGGAATTCATACCTAACAACAATGATATCTATAGAAGTAGATGTGAGTTCAAAACTCACCTTTTAACTCAAAAACAAAGATAAGAAGCTCAAACACAAGGAAAAGATCAACCACTCTTCACTTCAACTCTAAAAGCTTCAATCTAAGATCAAAACAAGTATTTCCTAAATTAGGGTTTAGGAATTTTCTGAAATTGAAGAGGAGAAGAGATGGAGAAGATGAAGATGGAGCTTACCATAGCTTTCCTTTGAATTTGGTGCAAGAATTTGGAGTTTGCAAATGAATCTAGGGTTTTGAATTTCTAATTCCTTTTCTTTTCCACCATTTTCAGCTGAACTAAAGTGTTTGGAGAGTGAACGGATGAAGATTTAAAGAGTTAGAGTATATGATGAGTTGGTGAAACCCAAAAGCCCAACAGAAAATAGCAAAATTCAACTCACTCCAAACATATCGAAGCTTATACTCAAAAAAGTCGCAAATGCCATTTTGGACTCAATGGAAGTGGTCCCGAGTCCTAATTCGACCATTTGCAAAAAGTAGCTTTTCAGACTTTAATCCGACTAACGACGTTATATTTAAATATAAAATCGTAAAATATGCGGTTGTTACAAAATGTTTTGTTTATCGTAAGGTAAAAACCCATCTGTGTTTATGTGCGGCGTGGTCTTACGAGATACCTTTGATTTTTGAAAGGTTTTTATAACTTTAAAGGTCCAATTGGGTGTGTTTTTCTCACGCTGGTTTTCTAGACTTACTCGGGTGTTATTTCAGTATAATGCTCGGGTCAGACCAGCATATTTACATATTGCTTCGGAAGCATTGGAGCTCAGGAGGCAAGTTGGAGGTCTTCAAGGCGTATACATGTATATGTTTATTTTCCGCTGCTTTGTAATTGAAATTATCAGCAATTATGAAGACATGATGTTATAACTGTCCAGGCTGATAATTGTGATTGTTGTTGTACTCTGATGGATGTATTTTGATAACAGTTTCTCTTTTTGTAAAGATCATTGATATTATATTATATGTTGTTCTACTGTGATTGTGAGATTCTATGTTGTTTTTAGTTTCTTTTCTCTTCTTCTTTCTTCTTTATTTCCCTTAACTATCCGTCTTTCCGTTTGATTTGGGTTGGACATGTGTCGTTTATTGTCAGCCTGAATTGTATGGAAAAGCGGGTTATTACAGTTTCAGGTAAGAAATCTTATAGATCTATCTTTGTATATTATTTATTTTCACAACTTCTCCTCCTCCAAACCTTTAATTTTCTAAATCTAATGCATATATAAATCCCATGCTGTATATATGTATCAAAAAGAAGAGATCTGCTAGAGATTATCAAAGATGTGTCAAATCCAAGGAGGCAAAGATAAGGATATACTGTGAGTGGAAATCTTAGATTTTCTATTTTAGTAAATGATTAGTGTAATTTGGGTTTGAATATGCCTTGGGGAGTTTTGGTTTGCGAAATCATCATATTATAACCTTCTTTAATGTGAAATGTCAATTCTATGTTGGAATCTCAAATTTGTTTATGTGAAAATAATTGGAATTGTGTAGATTTACAATTTTGATAATTTATCTTCTATTCCACTCCTTATTCTTTTCTTTGAATTTGATTAAAAAATTTTGATTAAGGAATAGTGTGCACGGTACGAATTTATTCGTAGTTTTCACTGCTTTTCCTATAAATTAAATAGAAATTCCTTTATTTATTTTTATGTGGGAAAAAGGAGTTGAATATAGCGTAAAAACTAGAATTGTAGTATTCCTTTATTTTGATGTAATAATTTGAGTTAAAAAAAATTATTTTATACAAATCTATTGATTGGAATCTTTGGATATGAATATTGGAATTTTGGTATTTTTGATAACCTGGAATGAGACTTGTATAATATTTTTAAGATTTGACATTTAAATGCTAGTTTAGGACGTAAACTCCACACGCGTAGAAATCAATGGATGCGTGTATGTGTGTATGTATTAGCGTAATTAACGTATAATTATAACGTATAATTGCATAGTTAAAGAGGTTATTAAATCACCTTTAGGAAGGTAATTAATGTTAAAGGCGAAATAAGAGAGATTTCTTATCATGCCTTGATTTTGGAAATGGTTAGGTGTGTGATAATATATGCAAAGTGTGATATAGATTATGACTAAGTTATAGGGATGCGAGGTCAGTCAAAGTATATGGAAGTCTGTCCAGCTAATCTGGCTACCAGCAATGTGATTTTGGAGCTGATGTGGAACATCACCTATAATAAGTAACCACGATGATGCGAGCTTAGTCCCAAATTATGTAGGGTAAACTTACCCAGCTAATCTTGCTACCAATATATACGAATAGTCGGGCTAATGTGCGAGGTCACCATAGAGTATGTGTCATAATTTGAAGGACATGCTTCAGAGATTGAAGGTATTAAGTGGTTGTGTGAGGGCCCGCCTCTTCTCTATGTAGGAAGTAGAAAATGGCCAGGGTTATGGATTAGGAAACGGTAGAGGATATCTCGAGAGAGGGTCCACTTCAATAGGAAGTATTAAGTAGCTAAAGAGATGCCATCAACTTCAGCTAGATAGTTACTAGTGAGGAGTCGGTCTTAGGATTATAGGTAACAAATAACGTGGATCTACCTTAAATAAGGTATTAAATGGTTGGAGTCTACTTAATTTCCAGCGAAATATATTAAGTGACTTGAGTACTATCTCTTACATTGATAGGACATTCTAGATAATAGATATGGGTTGTTGGGTTGATAGCAAGTTAGTTATGGGCTTATATTTGGCAACCTTTTATTTAAGTTTGAGAAAAGCCTTTGGGCTTACATTTGAGAAGACTTATGTTGTAGGTAGAAACGTAAGACCTATTTCTATTTGAATTATACTACCCCGGTACTAATATAGTAAGGCTTGAGATTTTTATTCACTATACATATGTTGTTCCGACTCCCACCTCATTACAATACATGTTAGGAAGTGTGATGCTAAAGGTGGAGGCATTGATGAGGCTTATGGTAGTAGACTATCTATTTACTTGTTATTTTTTGTTATCTTTTATGTACCCATGAAATAAAAACAATATTGTAATTTTGGAATCTTGCGGATATGAACAGTTATTGTTGGAGTTTGGTATTATGGATATTTTGTTATGGTTTTAAATGACAACTTGAAATTTGAATAAAATGGATACTATTGTTATTATTATATTTTATCCTTCTACTATGAGATTCTGATAGCTTTGTATGGTTCATTTTACCAACCAATAGCCGACTTTAAGATGGTCCTAAGTTTCTATGGGCCATTTCTAGATTGGAACTTAGGCCAACTTCAAGGTAGGTTGTTACATTTGGTATCAGAGCATAGGTTACCCGATCAATGAGAATAGGTATATGTATGAAAGGTGTACTTGTTATTTTTGAAAGTATTTTCAAAATCCTACTGTATTTACATATATACTTATTTTAAACGTATGCAAAAACACTAGGAAAACCATTACCTCAGCATACAATACTATCTTGGGAAATGTAGATGGAAAAGATTGTAACTCCAAGGTTAATAAGACAATAAATATGCAATAAGTAGGGAGTTACAAGAATTTAATAAGGATATAAATGGTCCAATTAAAGAGATTATTAGAGTAATTATGGAAAGATAATAAGGGCCTAATAAGTAAATTTTGAATGAATAAATAAATGTCTTTAAAGATTTTCCATTAGAATAAAAATCATTTATGGACAATTGACATTTATAGAAATACAAAATAAACTTGTAGGTCATACTTAAATATTATAATGCAGTATCGTCACTTTGGTAAATTATGTAGCCTAAATTATGTAGACAAAAATTAGTGGACCTAGCCCAATACATTAAAATAGATGGGAGATAAGAATATATCTGTTGTAAACAACCGAAAGTAAGGAATGAAGCAAGACCTGAAGAAGGAGTCGAGAAAGTTTCCACAAGAAGATAACCCGATTTTTAAAGGCTGAGTAGGATAGTTCAATAAGAAGGATAATTAAAGTCAATTTCTAAATCCAACCCTATAGGATAGAATCTGATAAAAGATTTTCGAAAAAATTCCTTGAAATATTTTGCATAAGTTTCAAAGGATTTATTGAGAAGTCATTTTGAAAAAGTAACGAAATTGGGAAATTCGTAATTTAAAATTTTGTTGAGTCAAAAATTTCTAATTAAAAGGTTTTTGATAAAAAAGGATTTTATTTTTGTAATTCTAGTTTAAAAATATGTTAAGTTAAAAGATTTTTTAATTTTGGAGAAAGGGGTTCTTCGTTTTTAAAATAAATATGAAATAGAGTGTAGGTTGGACTTAATGATTTCCTATTTCATAAATTTGGAAGTTCTTTGTTTCTAATTCTTTCTAAAAAGGGTAATACATGGAAATGGAACTTAATTAAATTAAGAAATAGGGAATAGAAGGTTAAGAATAATTAGGATAGGAGGAATATTTCTGTATAAGCAATATATAGAGTATAACAGTTGAAGTAGGAGCCAATTAGTTAGGAGAAATATAAATAGAGACAATATTGAGAAATTTGGATAGAAATAGCTTTAAGATTTTATATAAAACAAGATCAGTAATCTAATTAAAAATTAATAGGTTAGAAGTTATCCTTGTCTACTTTACTTTTCATTGTTTAAAGTTATAAAAAGTATTTTGTTAAATGATAGTACATTTCGAATAGTAAAGCAACAGATGTAGATAATAACTTGAAATTAGGAATTTGGCATGCATATGAATAGTTTGTGGTTTGAAGTTTACTTTTCTTGTTACTAGAAATATCTTTGAAATAATAAATGACCGATAAAGGAAAATCTATTATTTTGGAATAATATCTTTGTAGTGGGTTTAAAGGGGGTTAAATTTGGAAAATAATGAGGGTCAATGAACATTTCATAAGTATAGGCATAATTTCATGGAGTAGTATATGCTGATTTCGAATTTTATGAAATAAGTTATTTGTATGAAAACAACTTATTGAAATTTATTTTGTATGTCGTAGAAGGTTTTTGAGAAAGAAAATTATTTTACTCCTTTATGAAAGTAAGCAAAATTTGAATTTTTGATTTAATAATAGTTTGGTTTAATAATTTAGTTATAAATGTTTTTAATTAAATGTCCAACTTTTAAAGAAATAAATTTCCGTTGCAATAAGTCCTTAGAAGGGAAAAGTTGGTTGGAGAAAGGAAAAATTTTCACGGCTCATTTTGGGAACTTCGCAATTTTTGAAAATTGGCAAAAAGGGTTTCTAAGTTTATATTTTTAAAGATAAAGCTTTCAGATAAGGTACTTTATAATTGTGAGATTTTAGTTTTAAGAACGTTGAAAACTAAACCAAATTTTTATGGAGTAGATAGGGATCACTACCTATGTAAGGCAGTGTAATGGTTTTAAGGTATGAATAAAATAAGAATTGTATGTACAACCTGATCTGGAAATTTGAAATCGGTCTTAAATATTTAATTGTAGAATATTAGTAAAGTTGTGAAGATATTCCAGATTTATAATTGGGTTGTAAGTTAGATTGACCTAGTTGACTTGGAATAAAAATTTCTATGTTTTGATTTATTTGGAGCGGTCTCCATGTAACTTCCATAAATTTTCCAATTCCAAAGTATGTATAAAAGTATTGTTTTTGAACTAATAAGGAATATACCAAAATGGGAAAAAGATGTGTAAGATATGAGTATTCTTTTCCATAGTTTATACTGCCAATTTCAATAAAAGAAAAGGAAATAATTACTTGTAATTTCAAATGAAGCAAAAATCTCACTTTGGTTAATTTATGGAAAATTATGACGGTGATCCTTTTGGATAGCTTTGACAGATTAAAATGTGGAAAGGAATGTTCTAGTTTGGAAACTAAAATATAGATACATGTATAGTCGTTCTTAACATATAAAAATAAAAATATATAGATGGCAAAATTTACAACGATATTCGTATAGTTATTATAGGACTAGGATTTATAGACATTAATTATAGATTTAACGGGCAATAAATTTGTAATTAATAGAGAATTAAATGGAATTAAATAGGGACTGATTAAGGAATTTTATATGATGGAGGATTGGATTGGCATAATAAATGAATTTAGAAACTGGCAACAAGTTTAAAGAACTTTAAATGAGGATTGAATAGAGATGGTCCAACTTTGACATTAATGATAAATTATTACGGATATATTAACTGAAGTAAAAGATGGACTGCATTTATTAGAAACCAAGAAGGAGAATTATGGAAGATGGAGAATTAAGTGGAATAAGATACTAAGGATGTTCAACTTAATTTAGTAATAAGTATTGGGCCCCAATATCATTAACACTAGTTAATGGTAAATGACATCTTCTAGAAAAAATTTCTTTTAGATTTTCTGATTGTTATCACTAGTTGTCTTCCTTAGGCTATTGGAAAAGCATATGATATAGCAGAAGATATGTTCCTATTTTATCATTGGGTTGACTTTATGGATAGGATTAGACCGCCAGATAACATATATACGGAGGAACATCATAAATAAAGAAATTTCATAAGGACACTTCGCTAATGATAAACTATAGGTAAGACTGTAAGTTAATAAGGAAATTAGGTTAGTAATTAGAAATAAAAGAATGCTTCAATCCAAAAAAAAATTAGGATTTTTGGGAAAAATAAATTTTAGCTTATTGAGAGACAGCTTCAAGGATGACCATTCACCCAGAGGAGATAAGATGAATATGGATATGAAGAGAATTTTCCATTTGGACAGGGATGATAAAGAAGGTGGTAGAATTTGCCACCTTCTTTTGATGTGCCAAAATGAAAAGATATAGAATTAGAAGTATGAGAATATAGTGTTTATCAAAGTTTTCCCTCTTAAATAGATTGTGAGATTTGGAAAGTCGAGAAAATTAGCACCAAGGTTTGTTGGGCCTTTCCTAATTTTGGGGAAAATGGAAAAACTTACGGAGTTATCAAATAAGTTGGTAGAAGTCCATGATGGTTTTTTTTACATTTCGCACGTGAGGAAATGCATTCATGAAACAGCCATTATGGTAGAGTCTGATCAATATAGGGATATCGAGATGGAGCCAATAACATCCTATGTCACGGCAAACATTATGAACCACGAAACTAGAAAACTTTGCAACAAAGAAATTAGGTTGGTCTGAGTACAATGAGGAGATAACTCGGCAGAAAGCACATGGGGAACTGAAGAAAGATAAGGATCCCTCACTCCGGTTTTTTCATTGGTAACTTTTTCACTCCAAAATTAGAATTTTGGTAACATCGTGGTTACTAGATTGGATGGTAGGAGATGGTTGCTACACTTTTCACTGTTACTTTGCACTTATACGGAAATTTTTATGCATGTTTAGGGTGCTTTGGATACATACTTATATGTCATGGTTACACATTCACGTTAGGATTGAGCTCATTTATAGTATGTTTGCAATACATAATCGAATTGCACTTTTGAATAAGTAGATGGATGTGTAGATAACTTGGTTGTATAACATGGATGCTTAGTGCGCATTATATTATTTGCCCCTTGGAAAAGATTTTGGGGACAGAAACCTTTTTAAGGGGGGAGAATTTACCACCCCGTAAAATTAATCACAAATAAATTGGATAAACTAAATTAAATAAGATAGAGATAAAAATGAATTTTTTTTCAAAAGTTGTAATTTGACCACAAAAATTATGTCGTTGTGCTCGTGGCAAAATTCTGATCAATTTCCATATATGATATGTTGAAACCGGAGCTCAAATGGAAAAGTTATGGACGTTTGAAGTTTTTGGATTTAGATAATTTAAAATATAATTCAAATTCAAATGAATAATTAATTTTAAAATTTTAATTCAAAATTTAACGGTAGATAGACTTGTTGAGTAAATAAATGTAAAAATCAACATTAATGTTAAATACTAATTAAAGAATTAAATTATTAAAAACCAACGGCAAACAGTTCTTCCTAAAATACAAAGAACCAGTCAACTGCTCCCCTTGGGCCGGTAGACCGCTAGCGATCAACCAATGAGAAGCGGTGGTCGACCGGTCATGAACGACAGCTTGTGTTTTTGTGAGCAATGAACGGCTTGATTTTTATGTTACTTAACCGACTTAAATCTGATAGTTCTGGTGCATTTTAATCACTATAAATAAGACCCTAGACCCCTTACTTTTATTCACATAATATTTTGGGAGCATTAGCGAAGTTCTGTCAGTTTGTCTCCTCAAGATTCAAAAACACTCCATTAGGGTTTCAGGTAAGAAATCCTATAGTTCTATCTTTGTTTATTATATTTTCTTAATTTCTTCTCCTTCAAACATTTGATTTTTTGAATCTAACGTAAATATAAATCCTTTGATGTATATATGTATAAAAAAGAAGAGCTCCGATAGATATTGTCAAAGGCGTGTCAAATCCAAGGAGGCAAAGCTAAGGATATACTATGAGTGGAAATACTTTTCTATTTTAATAGTTGATTAGTGTAATTTGGATTTGAATATGCCTTAGGGAGTTTTAATTTGCAAAAACATCATATTATAACCCCTAAAACTCCTTCAATGCGAAATGTCAATTCTATGTTGGAATCCCAAATTTGTTTATGTCAAAGTAATGGGATTATGTAGAATTGCAGTTTTGATAATTTTACCTTCTATTCCACTCTTTGTTCTTTTCTTTGAATTTGGTTAAAGAATTTTGATTAAGGAACAGGGTGTAAGGTACGAATTTATTCGTCGTTTTCACTGCTTATTCCTATGAATTAAGTAGAAATTACTTTGTTTACTTTTATGTGGGAAAAAGGAGTTTAGTAGAGCATAAAAATTGGAATTATAAGTTTCTATTATCAATATATTCCATTATTTTAACGTAATAAGTTGAGTTTAAATTTTTGTCGTATACAAGTTTATTGATTGGAATCTTTGGATATGAATAATGGAATTTTGGTATTTTTGATAATATGAAATGATACTTGTATAATTGTTTAAAGAGTTGACATTTAACGCTAGTTTATGGCAAAAAGTCTACATGCTTAGAAATTACTAGGCACGCACGCACGCACACGCACACACAAATATATATATATATATATAATATGAGCGTAATTAATGTATAATTATAACATATAATTGCATAGTTAAATAGATTATTAATTCAATTAAATCCCTCTTAAGAACGTAATTAATGTTAAAAGCGAAATAAGAGAGATTTCTTATATGGCCTTGATTTTAGAAATGGCAAGGTGTGCGATAATATATGTAGAGTATGATATAGATTATGACTAAGTTATAGTGATGCGAAGTCAGATAAAAGCAAATGAGATTCTGTCCAGCTAATCTGGCTACCAACAGTGTGACTTTGAGGTTGATGTGAGACATTACCAATAATAAATAACTACGATGACATGAGGTTAGTCCTAAATTCAATAAGGTAAATCTGCTCAGCTAATTTGGCTACCAGTACCTATGAATTGTCGGGCTAATATGAGATGTCACCATGTGGTACTGGTCATAATACGAAGGACCTATGTGACGCCCCACCTCTATACCCACGCTAGACAAGGACACTACGGGGTAATGCCGTCGACTAGCGTGGAGAATAAGGCTGTTGAGGAGCGACCATCTGTGTAATTGCTTTGTGCGAGCACCGATATGTCAAAAAATATAACTTACATCTCATCTCAAAAGGAAATCCGACATACCGATACAAACTCAAAGCTACCACACAGTGGCTATATATATATATACTTCGAAAAAAATATAGAAATAAACATAACACAAATCAGTCACAGACAATTCATATCACAAAGGCGGAAATAGATATGAATATAACACATGAAAGTGTACATCAAAGTAGTGGTCAAACAAGATCCACAATAACACAAAAGAATAGATACAAGTGCTAGCCAAAAGAATATGTATACATCAAGGAGTCTAAGTCTCAAATGTATACAACAAAAACTACTAAACAAGAGTAGTAACCAAAAGTCAGATGGTGGTTCCAGATAGGAAGTCAAGAGGAAGCACCTGTAAAATCTCAGTCTGACCCGAGTATAATTTAAGAAGAAAATAATAAACGGATCAGTCTAGCTATAATTATCAGATAAAATGAGATATAAGAAGAGATATGATAATAAAACGTATGATAACCATAAATGTCATACCACGTCAAATATATATTAGAAAACCCACAAAAGTCATACAATATCTCAATAATCTCGAAACACAGAAAAGAATGTCATATTCTTAATTTAATTCACCAAGCCACAAAAATGACATACATATCAATGCCAATGGCAAATGCTATTGAAACATAAATTCCAGAAATCAATATCCAGAAATCACAAAAGTTAACGACACACAAATTCTTGAAATCATCAATAAGAAATCCAGAAATCAAAAGGGGGAAAGGCCTATCACAAACAAATGGTCCGAAGACCTATGAGCCGATTGCTCCACGAACGGTCCGAAGACCTATGAGTCGATTGCTCCAGGAACGGTCCGAAGACCTATGAGCCGATTGCTCCACGAACGGTCCGAAGACCTATGAGCCGATTGCTCCACGAACGATTCGAAGACCTATGAGCTGATTGCTCCACGAACGGTCCGAAGACCTATGAGCCGAATGCTCCACGAACGGTCCGAAGACCTATGAGCTGATTGCTCCACGAAAATGAGACGAAGCTCAATAAAATGAAGTACAGTCCCCCACCTGGACAAAGAGACATCGCACATTGCTAGTCTAAACCATAAAATGATCGTCATCGATCATCAAGAAGTGTCGATTACACTAAGCTAGTAAATATAAGAATTTAGCTTCATGTCCCATAACCACTTGCTTAACTTAAATATTTGCGAACAAACTGTAGATCTCCACTACAAAATTGTCACATGAGTTTCAATCGAACAAGTCCAAAAATTAACCGACGAAGTAAACGCAAGTGTTTCATACCACTTGTTTTACTAAGCTGTTTAATTAGATTTCTCATACGAATGAGGTAAAGGTTTGTATATACTAATAGATTGGAAAACGGTTTTATAAACGAACTTTGTATTAAAAATAGAGTTGAAATCATCTTTGTGAAAGAGTTTGAATATTTACTACTAGTATAGAAAACCTTTATATTTTTAAAGTGACAAATCACAAAAACGATTGTAGAAACAATCAATGATAAAAAATTCACATACGAAGACGTGAATCAATTCCAAAGAAATCGATACCAAATCCATCAAAATAGATATTCTCAAAAATCCCGAAAAAGAAGTCATCAACGTCAATAATAGATGATAACAACAAATGGGAATCAACACGAATCAATAAAATTTTGAAATCAAGCAAAATAGGCAAAAATAGACATAATAGGAAAAATGGGAGCAGGTCGGTCGACTGGACCAGGGGGTCGGTCGATCGATACAGACCCAGGCAATCTCCTGGGTCTGGTTCAGTCGACCGAACCCTTGGTTCGGTCGACCAAACCTGATTCCGAGACATTCTGTTTTCCTATGCGGTCGGCTGAACCCCTGGTTCAGTCGACCGAACCTACTCCAAAAGCATTTTCAGTCTAGGCCCCTTTGGGGCAAATTCGATAACGCGGACGGAAGTGGACGAACGAGCATCTACGACTGAGGATTTACGCCTAACGACAACCTAGCCTTGTATGGCCCTCCGAAACACTCCACTAACGTGTTCAAACATCAAATATTGGATTTTTATAAAAATTGGATTCCAAAAACCAAAAATTGAACGATTCACCAATTCAATCCAAATCAATAGCAATTGCACATGAATAAGTGTTAGGAATTCATACCTAACAATCAAAGATAGTTATAGACATAGATGTGAGTTAAAAATCTCACCTTTAAACCTAAAACAAATGAAGAAGAAGCTATAAAGCAATGGCAAGGATAATCACTCTCCAATTCCAACTCAACAAGCTTGATCTAAGCTTAAAAGAGTAACATTTCCTAAGTTAGGTTTAGGAATTTCTGAAATTGAAAGGAGAAAGAGTTGGAGAAGAAGAAGAGGATGCTTACCAATAGCTTCTCTTTGAATTTGGAGCTAGAAGAAGGATTTGCAAATGAACTAGGGCTTGGAGTTTTAATTTCCCATTCCACTCTCCATTTTTTATGAAGCTTAAGTGTTAGGAAATGAAAGTGAAGTAATGAGGAGGAGAGGGAGTGGAGCTTGAGTTAATGAAACCAGAATTGGGCAAGTGGGCTGAACCAAACCCAAAGTCCAAAGTGAAAAAGTAGCAAAATTCTACTAACTCCAAACATATCGAAGCTTACACTCAAAAAGGTTGCAAACGGCATTTTGAACTCAATGGAAGTGGTCTCGAGTCCTAATTCGACTGTTTGCAAAAAGTAGCTTTTCGGACTATAATTCGACGAACGATGTTATATTTAAATAAAATATTTAAATATAAAAATCGATAAATATGCGGGTTGTTACAGACTCACCTCCTTAAAGAAATTGCATCCTCGCAATCTTAAGAAGAAAATAAATAGTAACAACCATATAGGCATATCAACACAAAAGAAAATTTGAAATAAAAAGTTCACCATAAAGAGCACGAAAGAGTTAGCCCGAACGTGTTCGCTCGATGAATTCTCTGGATTCCCAAGAGAAATCCTTAGGATTTAAGAACCATCGGACTTTCACAAAAGGAACATCTTTATTTCAAAGGCACTCAACCCCCGAAGAAATGATGCGAATAGAATGTTGCTCAAAAGTCAAATAGGCGAAACTTTAATTTCCACAATAACACCGGGCTCAAGAATAAAAATCAAAATCCCAAAGGCATTTCCGTAGTTGAAAGACGTGGAAAATGTCATGAATAACACAAAATTGAGCCAGGGCAACGGCGTAGTACAATAACAATACGCCCGAGAAACTGGAAACACGAATAACTCCGAACATCGACGTAGTACAATAACGGTACGTCCAATGAACGGAAACTCAAATAATTCGGAACACTGACGTAGTACAAAAACGGTACGTCCAATGAACCGAACACCATAAAAAAACATCGGACGCGAGTCCATAAAAGGAATGAGATAAAGCTCAATAAAATGAAGTATATCAAAACGTCTGATGAACTTGATAAAAAGATAATTCCATTCAGACATCATCAAAGAATCAACCACTTGTTGCTTACGACTAAGCGCATTGGCAACACGATTTCCCTTCTGGGAATAAAAAGAATATCAAGATCATAAGATGCCAGGAACACGAGTCAACATGAAGTTCCTTATGAGAAAATAAATATTCCAAAGATTTATGATCGAGGTGGGGAACAAATTTCTCCCCCAAAAATGGTGATGCCAAACTCTAAAAGCAAAAACAATAGCCGCGAGCATAGATCATGAGTGGCATACCTAGTCTCGATCGACTTTAATGATTTAGAAACATAAATGATAGCACGTTCTCTTTTGCAAGGGAACGATATCCAAACCAATACGATTAGCATTGGTACAAAAGATAAAGTCTTCGTTCCCTACGGGAACAACAAGAATAGGAATATCGAAAATAAAGAGTTCTTTTAAATTGATCCTCCTTCCCCAAAAGCTAAAACTTTCCAAAATTACAATTATCTTTATGTAATTATTCCTTCAGAAAAACTTTTATTTTTCAAGTCAATTTATTGTGTCAAATTGTCTCATCCAAGCATTTAGGATATTCCTATCGATAACGTTGATCAAGCGCATCGACCAGAATTCTTAAAGCACTCGATGGGCAATACAATCACAAAATCATCTTCTACACAATAAAAATATCTCTTAAAAGTTTTAAGAATATTCTTTGCTCGTTTTAAGAACAAAAATTCAATTGTACTTATAAATAAATCTTATGAAAAAGATTTGCAAAATTTTAAATTGTTGTTTTCATCCAAAATCAATATATACAAGAATGGAGTCATCGAGATCGTAGAATACTCGATTCATAAAATGGATGAAATAAGCTGGACAAACTGAATGACATAATAAGTCATTCATAAGTTTCATAACAAGTGCGGAATGCGGTAAATGGAATGCTAACTCCTGCAACTCGTAGTAAATGAAAATCGGTGGCAAGGTCGAGCTGAAAAGATCTTAACACCACACAAAAGATTGCTTAGGTGATAATCCTAAGACAAGCTCAAAAATACCGGAAAACTTCACAACTATTTAGATGAGAGAAATAACACTTTCCTCATCAAGTGGGCTTAAAGAATAAAATGATGCCACCAAAAATTTGAAATCGGATTCACAAAGAAAAATAGAAATCTGCTTAACAAATAGGAAATGTCGAAAATGAATAGTCCGCTTGGAAAAATAGGATATGGGCTTCACAATGATTAAGCCAATCCTTTCACAAAAATTAATTCCGAAGCCTAAGTAGAAATCGGCTCGGAAAGAAAAATTACATAAAATAATTTCGACATCAATAAAAAGCAAATTGAGTGTTGCGGATCCACCAATCCGAATTCGCAATCCTCAAAGAAGTCATCAAGCCCAAAATGTTTAAAGAAAAGGAATCAACAAGTTCTTTTGACATAAAATAATGAGATGAAACCCATATCAAAAGAACTCGAATAAGATAATCACAAAACAAATTTCATCAAGGATTGAATGAAAAATACCTTGACCAGGAGAAGTGTCACAAGGCGCATTTAGCTTTCCCTCTCTCCTCCTTTGAAGTTTGGGACAAGAAGATATATGGTGACCCAAATCTTTGCAATAGTGACAATAAAGGGGTTTCGGACACTCCCTTGCATAGTGGTCCATGGAACCACAATTGTAGCATTGTCCACGACTAGAGGTAGGAGTCTTTGCTATTGGAGTTTCTTGTTTCCCTTTTTTGTTGGGATTGGGGCCTATGAACTTAATAGGCCGCTTCTTGTTGTTGTTGAAGTTCGGTTTGGCACTCCAACCTTCAACATCACTCTCTCTATCAGCCTCTTCAAGACGAAGAGCGATATCAATAAGCTGATCAAAAGAAACTTCTAATTTTAGAAGTAATGGCATCTTGAGATTCTTGTTCAAGCCATAAACAAATCTTTGATTTTTCTTCAATGGGGTATTAATGTATTCAACCCCGTATATAGAAAGAGATTCAAAAGATGCAACGTAGTCCGTCATAGAAGATTCACCTTGAACAAGGTCGATAAAACACCGGGCTAAAGTTACCTTTTCAGCCTCCGGCAGAAATTTCAATTCGAATCTTTCCCGGAATTGCTCCCAAGTGAGATCTGCTTCAACGATTTCAGAAATAAGAAGCTCATACCAATCCAATGCTCTTTCTTGGAGCATGCTAGAAGCCACTTGGACTCGGTGGAGATCAACAAGATTCATGCGAGAAAAGATGCGGTCGCATGATCTAAGCCAAGCTTGGATTTCAATGACACTCTCGGATCCCCGGAATGGCCTTCCACCCAAATCGGTAAAATATCTACACAAGCGTGCAAAACCGGATCTAGGATGAGTAGGCTCTGGAATGGGTCCGATAGCTTGAGCATTCTTAACAAGATCTAGAAGATGCTGGGCAGACATAAATACTCCCTCCTGAGGAGTAGCACTGGATTGACCGACGTTGGTACGACCAGATTTAACCATTTCTCTTCTTTAAGAAAGAAAGAAGAAGAAAAAGTTATTCTCAGAATGAATTTCAATCAAACTTGATTGATAAAACAAGGAATCATAAAAGAAAATAGGATAGAACGAGTCCAATTGACTCGAATAAAATCCTAAGGTACGACTCCTAAGAAAGACTTAGGACCATGATACTTGTTAGATTATTCTACATTGTTCCGAAGTTTGGCTCTGATACCAAGCTGTGACGCCCCACCTCTATACCCACGCTAGACAAGGACACTACGGGGTAATGTCGTCGACTAGCGTGGAGAATAAGGCTGTTGAGGAGAGACCATCTATGTAATTGCTTTGTGCGAGCACCGATATGTCAAAAAATATAACTTACATCTCATCTCAAAAGGAAATCCGACATACCGATACAAACTCAAAGCTACCACACAGTGGCTATATATATATATACTTCGAAAACAAATATAGAAATAAACATAACACAAATCAGTCACAGACAATTCATATCACAAAGGCGGAAATAGATATGAATATAACACATGAAAGTGTACATCAGAGTAGTGGTCAAACAAGATCCACAATAACACAAAAGAATAGATACAAATTCTAGCCAAAAGAATATGTATACATCAAGGAGTCTAAGTCACAAATGTATACAACAAAAACTACTAAACAAGAGTAGTAACCAAAAGTCAGATGGTGGTTCCAGATAGGAAGTCAAGAGGAAGCACCTGTAAAATCTCAGTCTGGCCCGAGTATTATTTAAGAAGAAAATAATAAACGGATCAGTCTAGCTATAATTATCAGATAAAATGAGATATAAGAAGAGATATAATAATAAAACGTATGATAACCATAAATGTCATACCACGTCAAATATACATTAGAAAACCCACAAAAGTCATACAATATCTCAATAATCTCAAAACACAGAAAAGAATGTCATATTCTTAATTTAATTCACCAAGCCACAAAAATGACATACATATCAATGCCAATGGCAAATGCTGGTGAAACATAAATTCCAGAAATCAATATCCAGAAATCACAAAAGTTAACGACACACAAATTCTTGAAATCATCAATAAGAAATCCAAAAATCAAAAGGGGGAAAGGCCTATCACAAACAAACGGTCCGAAGACCTATGAGCCGATTACTCTACGAACGGTCCGAAGACCTATGAGTCGATTGCTCCACGAACGGTCCGAAGACCTATGAGCCGATTGCTCCACGAACGGTTCGAAGACCTATGAGCCGATTGCTCCACGAACGGTCCGAAGACCTATGAGCCGAATGCTCCACGAACAGTCCGAAGACCTATGAGCCGATTGCTCCACGAAAATGAGACGAAGCTCAATAAAATGAAGTGTAGTCCTCCACCTGGACAAAGAGACATCGCAAATTGCTAGTCTAAACCATAAAATGATCGTCATCGATCATCAAGAAGTGTCGATTACACTAAGCTAGTAAATATAAGAATTTAGCTTCATGTCCCATAACCACTTGCTTAACTTAAATATTTGCGAACAAACTGTAGATCTCCACTAGAAAATTGTCACATGAGTTTCAATCGAACAAGTCCAAAAATTAACCGACGAAGTAAACGCAAGCGTTTCATACCACTTGTTTTACAAAGCCATTTAATTAGATTTCTCATACGAATGAGGTAAAGGTTTGTATATACTAATAGATTGGAAAACGGTTTTATAAATGAAATTTGTATTAAAAATAGAGTTGAAATCATCTTTGTGAAAGAGTTTGAATATTTACTACTAGTATAGAAAACCTTTATATTTTTAAAGTGACAAATCACAAAAACGATTGTAGAAACAATCAATGATAAAAAATTCACATACGAAGACGTGAATCAATTCCAAAGAAATCGATACCAAATCCATCAAAATAGATATTCTCAAAAATCCCGAAAAAGAAGTCATCAACGTCAATAATAGATGATAACAACAAACGGGAATCAACACGAATCGATAAAATTTGGAAATCAAGCAAAATAGGCAAAAATAGACATAATAGGCACAATGGGAGCAGGTCGGTCGACTGGACCAGGGGGTCGGTTGACCGATACAGACCCAGGCAATCTCCTGGGTCTGGTTCGGTCGACCGACCGAACCTGCTTCCGAGACATTCTGTATTCCTGTTCGGTCGGCTGAACCCCTGGTTCAGTCGACCGAACCTGCTCCAGAAGCATTTTCAGTCTAGGCCCCTTTAGGGGCAAATTCGATAACGCGGACGGAAGTGGACGAACGAGCATCTACGATTGAGGATTTACGCCTAACGACAACCTAGCCTTGTATGGCCTCCGAAACACTCCACTAACGTGTTCAAACATCAAAGATTGGGTTTTTAAAAAAAATTGGATTCCAAAAACCAAAAATTGAACAATTCACCAATTCAATCCAAATCAATAGCAATTGCACATGAATAAGTGTTAGGAATTCATACCTAACAATCAAAGATAGTTATAGATATAGATGTGAGTTAAAAATCTCACCTTTAAACCTAAAACAAATGAAGAAGAAGCTATAGAGCAATGGCAAGGACAATCACTCTCCAATTCCAACTCAACAAGCTTGATCTAAGCTTAAAAGAGTAACATTTCCTAAGTTAGGTTTAGGAATTTATGAAATTGAAAGGAGAAAGAGTTGTAGAAGAAGAAGAGGATGCTTACCAATAGCTTCTCTTTGAATTTGGAGCTAGAAGAAGGATTTGCAAATGAACTAGGGCTTGGAGTTTTAATTTCCCATTCCACTCTCCATTTTTGATGAAGCTTAAGTGTTAGGAAATGAAAGTGAAGTAATGAGGAGGAGAGGGAGTGGAGCTTGAGTTAATGAAACCAGAATTGGGCAAGTGGGCTGAACCAAACCCAAAGTCCAAAGTGAAAAAGTAGCAAAATTCTACTAACTCCAAACATATCGAAGCTTATACTCAAAAAGGTCGCAAATGGCATTTTGAACTCAATGGAAGTGGTCTCGAGTCCTAATTCGACTGTTTGCAAAAAGTAGCTTTTCGGACTATAATCCGACGAACGATGTTATATTTAAATAAAATATTTAAATATAAAAATCGATAAATATGCGGGTTGTTACAACCTACTTTAGAGATTGAAGGTATTAAGTGGTTGTGTGAAGGCTCACCCCTTTTCTATATATAGGAAGTAGTACATGGTTGGGGTTATAGGTTAGGCATGGTAGAGGATATCTCAAGAAAGTGCCTGCTTCAATAGGATGTATTAAGCGACTGAAGAGATTCCATATAATGTCAGCTAGATAGTTACTAGTGAGGAGTCCGCCTTGGGATTATAGGTAGTAAATGACGTTGCCTTGCCTTAAATATGGAATTAAATGGTCGGAGTCTGCCTAATTCCCATTAAAAATTATTAAGTGGCTTTAGTACTATCTCTTACATTGAAAGGACATGCTGGATGATAGATATGGGTTATTGGGTTGATAGCAAGTTGGTTATGGGCTTATCTTTGGAAAGCCTTTCATTTAAATTTGAGAAATGCCTTTGGGCTTACATTTGAGAAGACTTATGTTGTAGGTAGAAACGTAAGACATATTCCTATTTGAATTATACTGCCTAAGTACTAATATAGTAAGGCCTGAGATTTTTATTTACCAGACATATCTTGTTCTGACTCCCTCCCCATTACAACACAGGTTAGGAAGGGCGATGCTGAAGGCGGAGACGTTAATGAGGCTTATGGCAGTAGACTATCCATTTACTTGTTATTTTTTGTTGTTTTTGATGTACCAATGAAATAAAAACAATGTTGTAATTTTAGAAAATTGCGGAATGTATGGTTATTGTTGGGATTTGGTATTATGGATATTTTGTTACGGTTTTAAATGACAGTCTAAAGTTTAAATAAAATGGGTATTGTTGTTATTGTTATATTTTATCCTTCTGTTGTGAGATTCTGGATGTGTAGATTAATAGTTTTGTATTGTTCTTTTTACCAACCAACAACCGGCTTTGAGATGGTTCTAAATTTCAATGGGCCGTTTCCGGGTCAGAATTTAATCCCATTTCTGGGCGAGTTGTCACAAGTCCTCTACTCACAAGATTCCTTTTATGGTTGAATGTGCGGGAGTTTTAAGATTTTTAAATCAAATAACTGATATTGTAATTGAATATTTCCTGATTTGAAATCTTTTGGTAAATTAGTGTTTAGAAATCAAAGTATAAATCGGAAAGCAAAGTTGAAATTCTCATTGAAATCATAGTCTATTTATAGGATTGAAGAGCTATGATGTAAAGTGATAATGTTTTCCACTGAAGTTTGAAAGGAGAGTTGCAACTGAAAAAGAGAGAAGAATTGTGGTTGTTCAAGAAGAAGAAGTTTTCACAGGCCTCAGAACCCTTCAGAATTCGCATGCACTAGTGCATCAGAAGGACTACACCGATCCACCGGTGTATGTGAAACACGCAATTTTCTAAAGCCTATGAATCAAGTCCTAAAAATAGTAAATAAATTTCAAAAAATTATTAAAAATTACTTTTAAGAACCTTAAGGTTTGGGATATTAAGATGTGATTCTTGTGTGGTTTGTTCTATTAAACTCGTGGTGAAATTCTAGACAATTTAGTGTGAATTTGATGAATTTTGGAGCTATTTGCAAAGGCGCATTGGTATGATTTATTTATTATAGTTAATTAAGTTTTAAAAATTTTAAATGCATATTCATTGATGAAAACTTATATTTTTGTTTTGTGTTGTGTTCTATTGGTGATTATTTGGTTATTATGAAGTTTTGGATGTGTTATACCTTGATCGGACTATTTATTATTGATTGTTTTATTATTGGGTGTTTAGTTATAAATAATAGTAATTTTTAATGGAATAAAAATGATTAATTAAAATAAAATAGATTAAATTGTGTGATGATAGCTTAACTAGATAAATAATAAAAGATGAAGTTATTTATAGATTTTGGAAGGTATTTGTAAATAATAATGATTTAGTAATTATACTGAAATTACTGTAAGAAAATTAATAAGGTTATTATTTATGAATTTTTGGAAAAATTTGTAAATAATAATTAAAAATCTATTTTTAAATTGAATTTGGGAAGTTTATTATTATTTATGAAGTAAAGTGAGATTCCTCAAATAATAATATGATTTAGTAAAGATTGTATTGCTTTGAGTAAACAACAATTTAACTTATTTTATGAGTTTTTCAAGGAATATTATTGTTATTGTTTGAGTAATAATGTAAAAATTATTTCGGAAGTAGTAATAATAATAGTAAAGATATGTTTCTAAAAGTGTTTTGAGTTATATTATTACTATTTGAGACAAATGGCAATATGAAAGAAGTTTGGAGATTTAAATGGAATATTGTTTTTTTAGGTAAATTGTAATATTGGTTTTGAAAAATATTAAAGTGGCTTTAATTTTTATTATTAATTTGATGTAAGACAATAATATTATCGATTTGAAAAGCAATTTGTTATAAATTACTATTTTTGGTTGAAGTACGATGTTTTAAGGTATTTGAAGAAATAGAAGTACAATAAAAGATTTTGAAGTATATTATCATATTTCGAGAATTGTCATTGTTTTGAGATGAAATGAATAAAAATACTTCTATAATAAACAATAATAAAAATGGTTTTTATACTTTGGAGAAAATAATGGTAATAAATATATTATTTTGGATGTTCGTGAAATATGTGATTAATTATTAGTCATAATTGTCACAAATGTTTGTTATATAATAATGAAATTACATTTTGATTAGTGTGCGATATTCTACCACTATAACTATTGGATGATGGAGAGTTACTTATAGTACTGATTGGATGATATTGTGTTTGTGTTAATGTTTATTGGTTAGTACACATTTGATGATTGATGTTTGTATTACTAATGTTGATGGGTTAGTGCACATTTGATGATATATTGTAACGACCCACTTTTCCGTACCATTTAAGCGGGCAATAAACCACACATGACCTACTCAAATTAAATGGAAAGGCGGATAGTTAGGGGAAAGAAAGAAGAAAGAAAATAAGAAGAACTAAACAGATACAGAATCTAACAGCGGGACGGATGATCTATAATATATAACAAATCTTTACACAAAAACAAACTGTAGTATAAGTATATATACAGACATCAATCAGAATTTACAAACCTATTTATGCCTGAACAGTTATAACAACCCGTCCTCACAATTGCTGATTAATACAACAATGAATGCAATGAAAAAATAACCATGTACGTGAATACGTCTCTAAACCTCCAGCTCGTCTCCTGAAGCTCCAACGCCCCCAACTTAATCTGTAATATACTTGGTCTGACCCAAGCATTATAGGAAAACAATGCCCAGGTAAGTCTGGTAAAACAAGCTTGACAAACTCAAATCACAAGAAATTTATTTGTTATAACTTGTAAAATCCTTTAAAATCAAAGGTATCTCGTAAGACCACGCCGCACATAAACATGGACGGGTTTTTACCTTACGATGACCAAAACCTTTTATATTAGAAAATCCTGCGATATTATAATAATGTCTAAGGGCGAAAATACTAATAATCAAGTAGCTGTGATACTTATGAGTGTACATTACAACAATACTAGGTATATAATCGTAAACCGATAAGGCACATTCACGAATTGTGTAGGATTTCCATGGAGGTGCCCTTGGTACTTCGAGCACAGTCCTCCAGCACAAGGATCATAGATATCTTTTCGAAGCAGCATACATCCCTAGTGATGTACCATAAGAGAAACATGGCTAGTCTCGCTAAGACCGAGTGCATCGCCCTATGCATGCATAACAACTGTAAGTAACATCTAGGAGGAGCCGACAACTAACTATGTGTTATCCAACCCTACTGGCCATGCCTCTTATCTCTGGTTTTAGTCATTACCGCTCATGAGGATACGTCTAGTATTCCAGCCCAGGCACCGCCACCAAAACAGATCATGGAATCCTTCATGGATTCCAATACCCCAACAGGTCCCGGAATCATACATGGATTCCTACATCTCAAATACATCTTGGAATCACAAACGGATTCCCATACTCCAACGAGTCTCGGAATCACACATGGATTCCAACATCTCAATATATCACGATACTCCTCCATTGAACCGTATATGTTTTGGAGCGGTTAGCGTTTTCAAGTCAGCTCTTATGAGTACATTTTTCCGCTTCCCGGATGCTCCAAAAACTAATCGCTGATTTTCGGAATGCTCAATACCGGTTCTTTAGGAAATAATTAAACAATACATAAGAGCGGAGATCACCTCCTAACCGTTTAAGTGGACGGATCTCCTTATCGTTTGTCCTAAAAGAACAAAATGAGTTTATATGTACAGTATAGCACCACCAATGGTAAACTATACCACATAATTCCCATGTTTCCCCTAAATATTTCCAGAGTTAAAATCCTTCGGTGTTAAGTCGGAAATATTTCCCTACCACCAAAACTAAGAAGGATTACATATTTAGGTCAAGATTTGGTAGTCGTTTACTTAAATATCAAATAATCAAACATTCAAACAAAGATTGCATTTCTCATTGAAATAGCTAAGCCTGATTAAATTAAATTTCCATTAATTAAAAACACTTCCAGAATATTTGTCAAAATGTTCATATACTTATCTCACCGGAATAAGTATACTCACAAACCATTTCCTTCAAAAATAATTGAAAACTTTTAAAAATAGATATAAAAAGTACCGTTCAATATCCACCATGGATCGTAGCTTACACAATGCTTACGTCGCTATCCCAGCGAATCCATAGTAAACTGTAGGCAATCACTGCCTTTTGAATTATGCCATGAAAATCAACTGTTTCTTTCCAAAAAAAATTAATCTTATAACTATCTCCATATATCTTTGTAAAGCTTCTTTATAAATCTCCAATCTATTTATAAACATTCTTTATGAATCTCAAAACTCCATTTATAAAACTTCTCCTTTCAGATCTTTAAAACTCATTTATAATCCTTTTATAAATACCTAGAACCATTTATAAAACTCTTCCCACATTATAACAAGTGAATATTAGGCTTAGGTCTTTAAAATCAAACTTAATACATCAAAACTCCTACCCAAAAAAAGATTGTAAATTAGGTCCCTAGAATTAAGTTATTGAATAATTGCAAACATTTATGCTATTATTCAGTGAATAACTGCAGACATTTTGCAATTATATCCAAAAATTTCATAAATGTTTTCAATTATTCAGTGAATAATTGCGGAAATTTCCACAATTTTTTTGGTGAATAATTGTAGAAATTTCCGTAATTTTTCAGTGAAAAATTGAGGAAATGCTACAATTTTTGGATATAATTGCATAAATGTTTGCAATTATTCAGTAACTTAATTCTAGGGACCTAATTTACATTTTTTTGGCAAGGACGTTCGGTGTATTTTGAAACTTAATAAGGACTTTAGCCAAACGGTCCTTTTAAACAAACTTATTTAATAAACTCTTTAAGTCAGTAAAGTTCTCTTGATAAACCATAAATTATTTAAAATAACTGTATATAACTTTAATTAGTAAGTTATTATTTAAACATCCTTCTATTTCACTTAAATTAAATCTCATCTAAAATAGTAACTTTAAAATCTCATTAATGATAGATTAAATTAATTTTAAACACTATTATTGTATTAATAAGTTAGCTTCAAAACAATATTAATAGAATAATTAATAAACTTTAAATGTTATTAAACAATAATCAATTATCTTTAAAACTAACATTAAAATGAAAATTAATTAACCTATAAATATAATTAAATAACTTAAATAAATATAATTAAATAACTTTAATTAAAGATCAAAGTATTAAATCACTTTAAATATTATTTAAATATAACATCTTAAACAATAATTAAATAACTTTTAAAATAATAAATTTTCTTAAATAACTTTAAGAGATATCCTTTAAGAATCATATTAATAAAATAATTAACTTTAAATCATTATTTAAAACAATTATTAATTATCTTTTAAAACATTATAAATAAGTAGCTATTACCCTTTCAATCTTATTACTGAATAATAATTATATTTAAACCTTATAATAAACATAATTATTCTTAAAATAACTTTCAAATCAATAATTAACTTTTCAAATTTTAAGGATGCTTAACAATCACCATGGTACTTAAACAAGCTACCATCTCATTCAATTTAACTTTCCAAGTCAATAATTGATAGTTACATATTCATTGACTATATAAATAAACTCAATACTTAACCGTCATTTTTTAACATATCACTTATTTTAAGTGACATATTAACTAATGATATATAATCAGATGTCCAAATCTATAAACTAGCAGAACAGGATTTATTCTGCTAATTTAAAGTCAAATTAATATATTTAACGGAACAGTGTTTTATCCCGCTAACAGGTGTCCAATTACCATATTTAGTCCAATTTAACTCTATAGTATTTTATTTGGCCAAATAAACATCAATAATTAAGGTAAATAATTTAAACGACGTTATTGATTAAAAGAACGTAATTTAAATCCTGTTCATTTTCATATGTCAAAAATTTATACTTGTCCAAAGCTATCAATGTAACGACCCGGATTTTTCAACGTTTGATTTGGAATATTTAAATGATTTTAAATATTGAATTTGGATTTATAGATTGATTTTTTTAATATGAAAATTTGGTTTTCATTTATGAAATAAATTCAAAATTTAAATATAGCTATTTATTGGATAATATAATTATTGAATTTAATAATTGAATATTGGTTAAATTATTGTATCTCGAGTTTTAAGCTCGATAAAAATAATTTAAAGGCTTGTAAAATTTATATTAATAATAATGAAGATAATAAAGGTTTTAAAATTGAATTTAAAAGTGATCTGTTCAATTTTAAAAATAGTTGTTCAAGTTAACTTTTAAAAATAGAGATCTGGGGCACAGTCTCGAGTTTCGACGAAACCAGTTCCATTGGATCTGTAATATTTTATTATTATCAAATTTCAAATCTTGTATCTTTTGGAGTTATCGTTTAGCCATACGAGATATAAACGCGCTGAAATTTATATAAAAAATTTAATATAATAATTGAGTCCAAAAAACTATATTCTCCATACAATCGAATTAGGACTCGAACCCTTTTCCATTGCATTCGGAATAGGGGTATAACACTATAAATGCCAGGCGACACGCTTCAATAGGGGTTTGAATTTGCTTGGTATATTTAAAAATGAGATATTTGAAAATTTTATAATATATTCATTTCGATTTCAACATCAGCCTACAAAACATCATATCGGGTCACCTTAACCCTGAAAACATGCTACTTACCCCTGTACAAAGCCGCTTTCTTTTCTTTTTAAATCGCGAATGACCCTTCTTCTACATTTTCGCGCTTTTAACTATCACACCGCAAAAATTAAACCCAAGCAACGAGATTTCAGGCAAGCGTCCCCATTGGTGTTCAATTCCGAAGGCGAACTTAACACATAAGCACCTCGAGTATTCAAATAACAAGACTTCACGCAACGCAATGTCTCGACTATTTAGTTCACGTCAAATCTGGAATAACCTAGCCGATTTTTGGAAAATTAGACTTGCAAATGAGGTCGTTCGCAGATGAGGTCTGGACGCAGAGTGGTGAATGCCAGATCTTGAAACCATTGTTTAGTTTGGCGTAGTGGTGAAGGCGAACTTATCTTGTGCTTGAAACTGTCGTTCAGTTTGGGTTTGTTAAGAGGTGCGTTGACGATGGCGTGGGCTCGTAGTGGTAAAGGCCAGATCTGGAAGCACGAAACTGGGAAGGCTCGAGCGACAGTTGTGGGATGAAGGAAGTGAAGTTCGGAGGGGTTTGGTCGCGAGGTGCTTGCAGTCTGGAGGGGATGGTCCCTGGTGACGGCAAGGCAATATGATGGCGGTCGCGATGAGCTGAGGCACAAGCACGAAGGAGATAGGCGGAGTGCGAACTAGTGTTGTGATCTGGAATGGCAAGGAAGCGGTAAGATGTTTAGGATTTGCTAGCGACGCATTGGAAGGTAATTAGCTGGGTAAATTAATTGTCTAATTTATTTAAAATTATATCAAAATGTTAATAAATTCATATTTCTCGTACGAGGTTGAAATTGGACAAAATAAGTTGCGATGCACTTATATCGACAAGCATAGGAATTTGGTTTGGGATTCTTAAAAGTCCGTTGAAATTTTAAAATTTAATCGAACATTGTTCGATTGAGCTTAAAATCTGGATGTTCGGAAAAGAAAAGAAAATTCAAGGTGAGTAAATCCCACTCTTTTGGACTGCTAGCTTTTAAAAATTTTAAATAGTTAAAATTCATTCTGAATGTTGGCTGAATTGATTATCTGTTGGATGATATTATATATATATATATATAGTAGTATTTGGAGTGATATCCCCGCACGTTATAACGGATGAGACCCTATGCGCCCCCACATAATAGCGGATGACCCTATATACCGTGATATCCCCCTCGAAGTGGGATTGGTATTTATTTTATGTTGTATTAACATCTGTAGATGCAGGGAAACAGGTTGGAGGGATCCAACTGGATTCCTCAAATTTATTATTTATTTTTTATATATAATGATGTATGATATGTGTGGAATAATCTATTTTAGGTTATTGTAGTGACTTGGAATTTATTGGATGCTATTGTAGCACTGGCCTGAAATTTGATAATCTAAATACTATAAATGTATCTTTAAAATTTATGGAATTGAAGGGAATTTGATAATAAAAATATATATATTGGAATTGGAGTTATTTTAAAGAAAATTGAATTAGAGAAAATATATATTTGATTTTTGATTATACTTAACTGTTGTGAATTAATAAATGGAGATTTTAAAAGAAATGAATTATACAAGAGAATTTCTAGGATGATATCCTGGAAATATAAAAGGAGTTAAAATTAATATTTAAAATAGATTGGAAGTAAAAATGGGAATTATAAGAAAGAATTATATAATGGAGTTAAATAAATAAGATTTGTTTATAAATAGATAAAATCAAAAAAAGGGTTATAAAATTTATAAATAATGTTTATAAATAAAGGAATTCGATATCAGATGATAATTGGAAATATAAATTCATATGGTTAATTTATATTAGAATATGGAAACAGTGTTGAGAAAAATAGTGGACTCTATTTTTTAAATGGGAATGGTTAGGGAAGCGAAAATAAATCGATATGTTGTGGATTCGAGAGGAAGTTATAAATTAAATCGGTTATCGAGATCTTAAAATATATTTGTAAGAAGTTAATTGTTTTTTTCAAAAAGGAAAAATTTATTATTTAAAACTATGAAATTTTAAACTAGTTAATATTGGAATACTTCGGAAAATGGATTTTTCAAATATTTAATATTTACCGAAATAAAATTTTAACTTTTATAATCAGCTTTGTAAATTGATTTGTTTCATTTCAAATGAGTTATTGATGCTTTATTAAAATGTTTGATATTTTAAATAATAACTTAAAACATATTTTAAAATAAAAATAAAATACTAATCTTTAAAAATGCCATTTTATATATATAGTTTGAAATGATTGAAAATTTATTTATGAAATTTTCTCGAGATGTGTAAACAGGTTTTAATTTAAAGATGAAATTTTATAAGAGAAATCTTATAAATGGAATTCTAGAGATTTAAGAAATTCCAAATGCTTAGACGCAATAACCTCGGAAAGAGTGTGAATTCATTTATAGAAGTTAAAAGTGGTTGGTTGGGATTATAAATAAGTATGATCGGTTTGGAAATCGAAAGGAGAATTTATCAAAAATTCCGAAAACTTATGAGATGAGTTGGGAAATATTTCCAAGTTAAATATTAAAATGATTTTGGAAATTATACATATAAATATTTTTCCTAAGTATTGAAAGGAAGGTTTTGGAAAATATTTTTAGTGGAAAAAGATTTGGAACAGAAATATTTACTAAGTGTTGTAAAAATGAAAGTTGGAAATATTTCTTAGTATTGAATGGTAAAATATCATGTTATGGATACAAGTGTTGAAATTTGTTTCCAAATATAGAATATTAAAGAAATTGGATATATATATATATATATCTTGGTGAAGATGTTTTGAAATAAATATTCTGGAGATTTATAAAATAAGGCCCAGTGTTGCTTTTAGATGTTATTTGATAGTTAAATAACCGACTATAAATACTGGCCAATTTCGTTAATCGTTTCGAAGAGACCGGGATCAGATTTAATTATCTAAAACCACTTCGATCCGCTTTGAACATTACGAAATGAATACCCTGAAGATGATGAAGACGGTGATTCGGTTTGTCCAGGCCCAGGGCAACTTGTATGGACGAATGCTATCAGAACATCGTCATTGGAGGACCATGAGCCTTCTAAGTAAAATTGATCTTAAAAGGTAACGCTTAGCCTCGAACCTCATCAACCGGGAATAACTAAAACATGGGAGATGCAACAAGGCTAAGTGGGTCGCACCCAAGTAGGGTATGTTATCACTTTTCTAGATGTCCTCGGAACCCTATTTATCTTAGATATGGGTATATATGAAAGAAGAAGCGCTCGATAGTAAGAGTGGGAACACCCGGGGTGATAACATATTCGGTCTATCCAGGTCAGGGGTAGGCCGGTCTTGTGTAGCAGGGGATCCCAGCGTGGTCCTCAGTACATAGTTCTAGAGGTGTACTGTAATGGGCGGTACCCCAGTGGCCCAGTCATTCGTTGGAATCCATTCTCCAATACGAGCTAAAGGTTTTGTTTGTAGAGCCTAGTTTGCTGGAATTTAATTAATGTAACAACTTCAACTATTTGAATAAGTATTTGTGTTTAGACACTATTATAATATCAGAGGATTTTCTACAAAATGTTTTGGTTATCGTAAGGGAAAAACCCGTCGTGTTTAATTGTGACGCGGTCTTACGAGATACCTTTGTTTCTTAAAGGATTTTGATAACTCTAATAATTCAAATTGAGTGTGTTTTTCTCATGCTGGTTTTCCAGACTGACTCGGGTGTTATTTTATTACAATGCTCGGGTTAGACCGAGTATTACAGATTCAGGTTAGGATGCTATGGAGCTAAGGAGACGAGTTGGAGGATTTTTTGACGTATATCACGTACTTGTTTTATTCCGCTGTGTGAGGACAGGTTATTATAACTGTCCAGATTAATGTATTGATTGTTGTACTCTGATGATTATAAGTATAAAACAGTTACAGATTCCTTTGTACGAAAATATGTTATTATATATATATTATATTTTGTTCCCCTACGATTGTGAGATTCTGTTGTGTTGTTTTATTCTTCTTCTATCTTTTTCTTCTTCTTTACCCTAGTTATTCACCCTTTCGTACACTTTGGGTTGGACAAGAGTGGATTATTGTCAACTCAAGGGTACGGAACTGCGGGTCGCTACAGTCAACAAGTTATACTACGACGTTATAATCGTCAATACGAGTCCAATGCAAAAATCCACGAGTTAAAGGGATTTTATATGAATAAAATATGGCATTTCAAAGTAAACTAACTTTATATATATATATATATATATATTCAAAACAATTTAAATAAATTATTTCTCACCATTTAATATCGTGGCCCAAAGCCCACGAACCCGCAATCCATACTATTCCTCCTTCTTCCCCAAAATCACTTCCTCATGTACATGCCGCATGCACGTGCACAAGCGGATACGAAGCTATGCTCCATAATCCTCGATTCGACTTCACCGTTGGCTTACCCTACTCGATCTCAACTCGCCGGACATCATCACCCAAGAACCGCACATCCCTAGTACCGCATCCCCCACAAGACCAAACGCCTGAAGTTCCTCTCAAAAAAAAATGTGACACTTTTAGACATCAAAACCAACCGAAATTTCACCATTCAAAGCTCTCTCCTCCACGATCACAAACTAGTCTCAAAATCTTTAATCAATGCTCAAATCGAAAGCATATTCGAACGCTAGGTATGAACGATCGCCAATCATTGACACGTAATCGCGCCGAAACTTCACTAAAAATCGTACATCGCTATATGATCCTAATGACACATATGGCGTCGATCGATTCGAAGCGAATCGAGAGAATTAAAATTTTAAAATTCGATGATCGTTTTCCCTCTTTACTGATAAATTGAGATATCCTGCTCGATTCTCAACGAAATCTTGAGCAATCAATTTAAAAAACTCTATGACGAACAACTCTCATATTGATCGATTTTGCTGATTGTGAATGTGGTTAAGGAGATAAGGATTTTTGAATGGGAAAGTGGAGCTTATTTCTAAATGTCAAAATGTACAGAAAGGATAAGTTTTTGCAAAACAAATGTCAAGAAGGAGAAGGTGCCTGCTCGTATATGCATATATATATATAGCCAAAGTGTGTATTCTCCACCAAGCTAGGCAAGATTCATTTCATGTCAAGTGTCAAAGAGAACAAATTGACAAAGACAATGAAACAAGGGTGGCTGGGGAGACGAGGAAGGAAAAATGCAGGTAAACCAGGGTAGACAAGCAGAAAGAAAAGGAAACAAGGGTGGCTGCACTTGTACTTGTGTATGAGTTGATTTTTAGAAGATTTTGGGTACCCCATCGCACAATACTGCATCTGCGTACATGCCACAAATGACAGAAAACAAAAGACGATCGCGTACAATGTTATTACATGATCACAATGCAATAATAAAATAGACAAGTTATCTTATTCTGTGAAGTGTCAAAAATGCCCATGTTTGTTGTAAAATACGTCAGACGAAATTTTATTTATTTTCCAAATTAAAAATTATGGAAAAATCCTAAAAATTAAATTAAAAATACATCATATAAAAAATTAAGAAGTTATTTGGAAAATAGATTTTATGAATCTTAAATCGAATATTTTAAATTAATTAAATATTCAAAAAATTAAGTGAAAAAAATTCCGGGTTGTTACATTCTCCCCACTTAATAAGAATTTCATCCCCGAAATTTCAGCACAAGAACACTCAATACTATTCATAAGCCCGCATGATGTTCATAGATCATTCATATACAGAATCTATGAGCACTTCTCGAATACATGACTCCACTTCCAAACCAGTATCGCTCACCTGATTCTCTAGTGCGGATTCCAATCAGGCTCCTTGATTAGGAACCTTTGTTCTCCTTACACAGTCATAGACTATGATAGAAAACCTTAGTTCCATATCAAGAACCCTTGTCAAGTGCTTGCCATCAAAAATCGAGTAATGGATCCTTATTTGGAATGATGTGAAACACCTTTAATCCTTGTACTCGAATATTAGATCAAAACGATATAAAGAGAAATGATCCATGTCCAATTTCACACTTATTTAATTGGTTCTTACTAATACCCATTATTTATGAAAATATTTTCATAAAACACAACCTAAGTTGTAAAACTTAAAAAATTCCCTATCATTCCCTAAGGGTATACACAACTATCAGATTCAACTCTTCTTTTGAATTCACATAAGAATTTTACACACCCCGGTTTTATTTAAAATACCTTTTTAAAATGATACTATATATTTTAATCCATGGAAAAAATATATATATATATAGCTCGAGTAACTTGAAAATTATACTAAGGAACTGGATACCACCAATAGTATCATACAGTTCTTTACAAGAAGGATAATACTCAAGAGAAACGTTTACCATTTGAACGCATCTCTTACCCATTTTTAGTTATTTTTAAGCCACTCGAACTAGTTAACTTAAAACCACTTCTTTCTTTTCAAATCCATTTTGAAGCAATAAAAAGTATATTTCCAAATAAATAGTTTTTTTTATCAAACTATTAACTTCCAACTTACTTTGGATTCGAACTCGTCCCGACCGTATAGTGACAAAAAGAATAATTTACTAAGTGCACAATACCGTTAGCCTAAGCAAACATCTGATCGTCACTTAGAAGATTATTCTAATCACCACAAAATAAATCGGGACTTACTTCCCGAACTAAATCCAAAGGAATACACATTTCTTTTAAATTTTCTTTTTCAAAAGAATTTATACTTAAATATATATTTAAGTAAACTATTATTACCATTTCCAAAATCATTTATATTCTAAAACTATCTCAAATAAAATTATTATTTCTTTTTCCACCAATCATTTAAAATGATAATATACATATTTACTCTATAGTGAATCAAATCATTCTTTTGGAATTAAATCAAAATTTGTTTTATCAAAACAATTATATAGCGAGATCCTAATGGTAGCAATTGCCCACTTAGAAACTCAAAAATGAATACTGTAACGACCCGCCAATATATCACTTTGATTAATTACATTTATTTTTTAAAAATTTGTAGATAAAAGGTTGATGATACAAATAATATGGTTTTAAGTGATAATAAGTAATAATAAACTTATTTTGAATAAATATTTACAAGAATATTTTTCTCGAGATTTATATCGATCAGTGGCACCGTATTTAAATATGGATTTATTTAAATTAAATTAAGTTTTGATGATTTAATAATTACTTTAAATTATCCAAATAATTATTTTAAATAAATGATAATTCATTTTGAATAACTATTAAGTGATAATGAATCATTTATGATAGTTTTATAAAGATATATATTCGATTTGAAAATATAAGGAAAAAATTGATATCGCTTTATCGGTATAATAGCAATTTTTGTAAATAATTTTTAATATGAATTTAAATAGTTTTATAATTCAAATATGATCATTTTAATTAGTTTTAAATAATAAGAAATGTATTTTGAATTTTGTTTACAGATATATGTACGTTAAAGTATAAGTGAAAATATTACCGATAATCGGTTCTTCGGATTTCAACGATTTAACGAACAAAAGTTGTTCGGAGACATTCAGAATGTTATAACCTACATATACATACATTTATATGTTACATACACATGATAACATACATATAAACATACATATATAAATATAATTAAGTATAAGAAATATAATGTAAAATATATAATATATTTTAAAAGATATCTTACTCCTTAAGCATAAATAAGTCAACATATGTATACATGAGATGATGTAAGTGATGTCCACATGGGGGGGGCTTTGGCCATGCATTGTGAAGAGGGGAAGTGTGCTGGAGAAGCCTTGAAATTGTGATAAAAGTGATGTGTACATGACTTCTTTTATACTCTTCCTTTTTCCTATAAATACCCTACCATCTTCTCTTCATTTTCGTTCATCTTCTTCATATTTTCAAGATTTTACATCCACTTTAATGTTTTCCACCCTAAGAGAAATAATGTCAAATTTTATTTCTAAAGGAAATTAAATTATAATATATAGTTATATATAATTAAATACCTTAAAACAAGCTCAAATCTCCATCTCTCCACCTCCCAAACCCAAGGCACCACCATCCACCGCCCTTGGCCGTGAGCTCCACCCCCTTCCTAACCAAGGTTGTGAGCAACAAGGCTAGGCCAAGCCATTTCAAGGATCCAAGCTTGATTTCGTGGAGTTTCATTTCGAGATAGCGGAGCTATAGCCGTTTTAAAACTAGTTCGAGTGAAAACGAAGGTGAGAACTCCTAAACTATTATACTATATTTTAGATGATGATATGACGTTGCAAATGGGTGTTTAATATTCTTTGATCATCAAGTTTTGTTGTTTAGATATGAATGTTGAAATATATGCAAGTCACGAATATACACGTCGATAAACATAAAGGAAATCACTTTCCTTGAATTAATGAAGTGGTGTATATGGAATTGTTAAATCTCTTAAAAATGCACTGGAAATTTTTTATGAACATTTAGAAGTGTTTTGGTGAAGTTTGAAAAGAAATGGAGAATTTAGTTAAAAATAAGTGCATCGCATAACAGTAGTTCGCGATTTCACGCTATAAAAGTCAAACAAGTGTAAAAGTTGGAATATAGCTCGGAATTCTTCGAGATAAGAATTTTCCGAACTACTATATCCATAGTTTTCCAACGAAGAAAGAAAATTGAGATTTTGATAAGTAGATTTTGAAATATGAGTAAAACAAGTTTTGGGAAAATCCCAATTTCGCAGTTCGGAATCCAAAACTTGATTTCTGTGTAAATGATGTTTTAAATTGTTTAGAAATATGGAATAAATCTTATAAATGTTTTAAAATGTTTTAAAAGTGATTTAAGAAATAAAAATGAATTTTCAAATAATAAAAGGTCGTTTTAACCAATAGGGCTTAGAAAAGCACTTTCCGCAGCACTTTTTTTTATAACTTTTGAAATATAGTTTCAAACGCAACCGTTCTTTCCCAAATCTTTTGTAAATGATTTTAAATGATTA
Source organism: Allium fistulosum (assembly GCA_030737815.1). Taxonomy (NCBI): domain Eukaryota; kingdom Viridiplantae; phylum Streptophyta; class Magnoliopsida; order Asparagales; family Amaryllidaceae; genus Allium; species Allium fistulosum. Next base: position 979,708,622 of record CM060902.1, read on the forward strand.
ATAAAGTGTTTGAAAGGTAATTTAAAGGATTTATGAAATGATCAAATGTTTTAATGGTTTAGAGCTGATCAAATAACTTGACCGCCTTATGGGTGTCAGAGAGATAGTATCTAGGCTTAGGTTTGGAAAACCAGTTTCCTGCTCTCCCTGGGTATGCACTAGCCCGATGGAGGGAATAGTAAATTTGATTTACTCGGATCGAAATTTCAAAAAGATGAAGAAAAATATTTACCAAGATTTAAACAACTTGGATTTTATAGAGATGATCTTCTTGTACTCGGTGTTAAAGCCCGAAGAGGGAACTCGTACTATTCGTGGAATTTAAAAGGTGATTTCACCGTTATTCTGCCTATAGCATTTGTTGAATATGGGAATTGATATTGAGTAGAATTAGATGATCTCTATAGATTCTACTCACTTAATATTTACCGATTTTGGGATTAGCATCCTAGATAACATGGTTTTAACTCCAGCAAATTTTTAGTTTTAAATTAAGAAATCTTTGCTAAGATTTAAATGAAATGATTTTGGAATATTTTCTTAAGGTAAAATGACATGATTTCAAATTATTCATATTAAAAGAGTTTTAAGTAATCAAAGGTTTTGATAATAGAGGTTTAATGATTCTGTATATACTGGAATAATGTTTTAGAAATATATATCTCCAAAAGAGATTTTGGTAAAAGAACTTAATCAATTAAAGAATGATTCCCTATTCACAAAACTTCTTTTTTTGATTATTGGATCGAAAGAACCGGGGTCGGATCTGGGGTAATCCCTATTCGAAATCCACTTCAAAACAATGTATGTGTTCGAAAGATGAAGACCAATAGAAAGAATGAAGGATGAAGAGCAAGGATTTTCGGGGTGAAAGGACTGCTTGTTGATAATTCTGGTTAGCTCCCAAATACTAAAGTAGCAGTGGTCCCTTCATTTTTGAAACTCTTTAGGTTACAAGGACTGCTCGTTACTAAGCCTAGGGATAATTCCCGACATGATGTGGTAGGAGGATGCCTTCGGTTTCATTCAATCCCAGAATGAACTTGTATGGACGGAGTCTTATATTATATTCTTGAGATTTCATCGTTGAATTTTATTAACATACATCTGTTTGGTGGTAGAGTAGACAACTTCTCTTAGATTAACACCCTTCTCTGAGATGTATGAGCTCGAAGGTTGTATGTTTGTGGAATTCAATAGTGATCGATGGAATGGCGATATGGCATTCAAAGTGAAATGTGCAAAGTGAAAGGTAATCGCTACCTCAAGCCTCACACCCAGAAATGACATAAATAGGGAGATGCGGTAAGGCTATATGGTTCGCAACCATTAGCGTACAATCATCCCTTTCTAGATATATTTATACCCGCTATGACATTCGGGTTTAAATTAATGTGGATGTATGCTACAAGGATCCTTGGATAGGTCGGTAACGACCGAGGCGATGACATATTCGGTACTATCTAAGGAAAGGTATGCTAGTCTTGTGTTGTTAGAGGTGCAGATGTTCTGTTGACCTCGGTACATTCCTCTAGAAATGTACTGCCGAAAGGTAGTCTCTTTACCTGGCCATTTGTATGGAATCCATTCTCCAATAAGTGTCTACCAGTTTGTTTGTAGAACCCGCGTTTGTGGCTAGTATTGCTGGAATTTAAATAGTGTAACAATTTCGGCTAAGATTAATAAGTTTACTTGCAAATGTTTTCAAAGATATGTCATTAAAAATAATATGAAGTATTTCGACGTAAAATGTTTTGGTTATCATAAGGTAAAAACTCATTCCGTGTTTATGTGCGGTGTGGTCTTATGAGATACCATTTTGTTTTCAAAACGCGTATTTTGAGTTCTCACACCAGTCCCATGACTGACCCAGAGTTTATTTTCTCTTTTCCTTAAACTCTGGGTGCCCTAATTTTCCCCAAGCAGCCTAGTAGTCAGGTTTAGTTTAGAAGAAGCTGGATAGAGCTCAAAGCATGGAGTTAGAAGATTTTTCTAAAGATTGTTTCCACCATACTTATGTAGTATAGCATTCCGCATTGTAAGGACGGGAATTTATGACTGTCCATGTTTAACTCTGATAAATGTATTTTAATTTCCACTACAAAGATTATGTTGAAATAACATATGTGAGATTCTGTTCTGTATTATTTTTCTTTCCTACCCTTGAGAATTTTCGGCACTTGGATTTATGGCATGTGAATACCGAGGATGTATTAGTGTCGATTTCTAGGAGTGGAAGAAACGGGTCCTCATAAATACGACGACATTGCAATCATCGTTGGAATTATTTTCCAGCAACTAAAGTGAGTTCGGTGCTTATGTCCCCTTGAAAATCCTTAGGAATATTTTTATTTTGAAAATGTTTTCAAATACTATTATTAACTTGTAAACCTTGAAACCCATTTTCCAAAATATCGGGATTTAAATTCTCGAATTCCTTTTATTTATACACACATTTTTATAAATCAAATTTATAAAATATCTCCTTTAAAGGAAATCATTCCTCAAATATTTATTGGGAAAATATTCTAGCTTCCTTATATAAATCATATTTCAAGTATTATTTCGAAAATATTTAAGTTTTCTTTTAATAAACTTCTTTTATAAAACCCTAATTTAAAACAACCAACTTTTATATTCAATCATTTCCAAAATATTTATTTCAAAATATTCTAAATTTCTCTTAATAAAACAACATTTATCAAAACCCAATTTTTAACCCAATATTATCAACGAACGTCCTATAGTCAAACTATGAAACTTAATTCACAAGGTGTTCGATTTAATGTTCCCAAAATTCCTATCTATCCAACCCAGGTTTCAAAAAGGGAGATTCTATATAGATTAACCAATAATTGTCAATACTCAGAAATGGCCAAGCATGACCGATCAAATCCTAGATGATGATAATGGAATATTATCATTTCTATTTACCCAAGTACAACCAAGAATAACTATATTAATTTGTTGAAAAATTATTCTTATATATATAAAATAACATTAAGTAAAATTATTTCAATTACCCAAATTTAAAAAAAATACTGCGTCGGTTGGTCTTGTTCAAGTGTTTAGGAAATTCATATCAATAACATTGGCCAAACCCATTGGCCAGAATTCTTAAGCCACTCAACAGATCAAACAACACAATATAAAATATTTTTATACCACTAACCAATATGTACTCTAATATATACTCTCAAACTCATCCTAGGGTCTTGCTTACCCTATCTTAAATGAGTCAACCCCACCAAAGCCTAGGTGTTCGCTCAACCTAAGCTCTGGTACCACATTGTAACGACCCACTTTTCGTACAGTTTAAGCGGGTAATAAACCACACATGACCCACTCAAATTGAATGGAAAGGTGGATAGTTAAGGGAAAGAAAGAAGAAAGAAGAGAAGAAGAACTAAACCAATATAGAATCTCATAGCGGGACAAATGATCTATAATATGTAACAAATCTTTACACAAAAACAAACTATAATATAAGTATATATAGACATTAATCAGAGTTTACCAACCTATTTCAGCCCGGACAGTTATTACAACCTGTCCTCACAATTTCTGATAAGTACAACAATGAATACAATGGAAAAATAATCATGTACGTGACTACATCTCTGGGCCTTCAGCTCGTCTCCTGAAGCTCTAACGCTCCCAACCAAATCTGTAGTATGCTCCATCTGACCCGAGCATAAATGGAAAACAGCGCCTGGGTCATTCTGGTAAAACCAGCGTTGGAACTCAAATCACAAGGAATTTATTTATTATAACTTGGAAAATCCTTTAAAGTCAAAGGTATCTCGTAACACTATGCCGCACATAAAAACGGATGGATTTTTACCTTACAATAACCAAAACCTTTTATACCAGAAAGTCCCATCATATTATAATAATGTTTAAGGGTGAAAATAAAAATAATCAAGTAGTTGTGATGCTTGTGAGTGTACATCACAACAATACTAGGTATATAATTATAAACTGATAAGGCACGTTTGCTAATTGTGTAGGATTTCCATGTAGGCGCCCTCAGTACTTCGAGAAAGGTACTCCTGCACAAGGATTAGAGATATCCTTCCGAAGAAGCATTCATTCCTAGTGATGTACCATAGGAAAAACATGGTTGGTCTCGCTAAGATTGACTACATCGCCCCATGCATGCATAACGACTGTAAGTAACATCTAGTAGGAGCCGACTACACCCTATGGGTTTGCCAACCCTACTGGCCATGCCTCCTATTTCTGGTTTTAGTCATTACCGCTGATGAGGCAACGTCCGACATTCTAGCTCATGCACCGCCACCAAAACAAATCATGGAATCCCACATGGATTCCAATACCCCAACGGTCTCGGAATCATACATGGATTCCTACATCTCAAATAGACCTTGGAATCGCACACGGATTCCCATACCCCAATGGGTCTCGGAATCACACATGGATTCCAACATCTTAATATATCATGAAACTCCTCTATAGAACCATATATGGTTTCGGAGTGGTTGGGGTTTTCGAGTCATTTCTTACGAGTACACTCTTCTGTTTCTCGGGCGCTTCAAAAACAAATCGTTGATTTCCAAATGTGCAATACCGGTTCTTTAGGAAATAATCATACAATACATAAGAGTAGGTATCACCCCATAACCGTTTAAGTGGACGGATCTCCTTATCATTTGTCCTAAAAGAAAAAATGAGTTTATACGTATAGTTTAGCACCACCAATGGTAACCGTACCATATAATTCTCGTGTTTCCTCTAGATATTTCCAGAGTTAAAATCCTTCGGTTTAAGAAGGGAATATTTCCGTACCACCAAAATTAAGAAGGATTACGTATTTTAGGCCAAGATTTGATAGTCGGTTATTTAACTATCAAATAATCATACATTCAAACAAAGATTGAATTTCCCATTGAAATCGCTAAGCCTCATTAAATTAAATTCCATTAATTAAAAACTCTTCCAAAATATTTATCAAAATATTAATATACTTATCTCAGCGGAATAAGCATATTCACAAATCATTTCCTTCAAAAATAATTGTAAACTTTTAAAAATAGATATGAAAAGTATCATTCAATATCGACCATGGATCGTAGCTTACACAATGATTACGTCGCTATCCCAGCGAATCCACAGTAAACTGTAAGCAATCACTTCCCCTCGAGTTGCGTCATAAAAATCAACCATTTCTTTCCTAATTTCTTTATCTTATAACTATCTCCAAATCTATTTGTAAAGCTTCTTTATTAATCTCCAATCTGTTTATAAACATTCTTTATGAATCTTAAAACTCCATTTATAAAACTTCTCCTTTCAGATCTTTAAAACTCATTTATAATCCTTTTATAAATACCTAGAACCATTTATAAAACTCTTTCCATATTTAAACAATCTTATTTAATAAACTCTTTAAGCCAGTAAGGTTCTCTTGATAAACCATAAATTATTTAATAACTTTATATAACTTTAATTAGTAAGTTATTATTAAAACATTCTTCTATTTCACTTAATTTATATCTCATCTAAAATAATAACTTTAAAATCTCATTGACAATAGATTAAATTAATTTTAAACACTATTATTGTATTAATAAGTTAACTTCAAAACAATATTAATATAATAATTAATCAACTTTAAAATGTTATTAAATAATAATCAATTAACTTTAAAACTAATATTAATATGAAAATTAATTAACATATAAATATAATTAAATAACATAAATCAATATAGTTAAATAACTTTAATTAAAGGTCAGAGTATTAAATCACTTTAAATAAATAATTAAAATATAACATCCTACAAATAACTTTTAAAATAATAAATAAGTATTCTTAAATAATTTTAAGAAATAACTTTTAAGAATCATATTAATAAAATTATTAACTTTAAATTATTATTAAAAACAATTAATTATTATTAAAAAAAATTATTAATTATCTTTTAAAACATTATAAATAAGTAGTTATTACCCTTTAAATCTTATTAATAAATAATAATTATCTTTAAACCTTATAATAAAATAGTTATTCTTAAAATAACTTTCTAATTAATAATTAACTTTTTAAATTTTAAGGAGGCTTAACGATCACCATGGTACTTAAACAAGCTACCATCTCATTTAATTTAACTTTCCAAGTCAATAACTGATATTTGCATAATCAACGACTATATAAATAAACTCAATACTTAACCAACATTGTTTAACATATCACTTATTCAAAGTGGCATATCAATTAACGATATATAATTAGATGTCCAAATCTATAAAATAGCAGAACGGGATTTATTCTGCTAATATAATGTCAAATTAATATAATTAGCAGAACGGTGTTTTATTCCACTAACAGGTATCTGATTACCATATTCAGTCCAATTTAACTCAACAGTATTTCATTTAGCCAAATAAAGATCAGTACTTATGGTATATAAATTTGAACAACGTTATTGATTAAAATAATGTAATTTAAATCCTGTCTGTTTTCATATGTCAAAATTTTATACTTATCCAAAGCTATCAACAAGTTATACTATAATGTTATACTCGTCAATACGAGTCCAACGCAAAAATCTGCGAGTTAAACGGATTTCATATTAACACAATATGACATTTCAAAGTTAACTAACTTTATATATATATATATATCCAAAACAATGTAAATAAATTATTTCTCACCATGTAATATCGTGACCCAAAGTCCACGAACCCGCAATACATACTATTCCTCCTTCTTCTCCAAAATCACTTCCCCATGTACATACCGCGTGCACGTGCACAAGCGGATACGGAGCTACGCTCCATAATCCTTCGATTCGACTTCACCATTGGCTTACCCTACTCGATCTCGACTCGTCAGACATCATCACCCAAGGACCGCACGTCCCTAGCCCATCGCATTCCCTATGTGAAGACCCGCAAATCTGTATCCCTTAAATTGACATCAATTTCCAACAAATCAACTCAAGAAGAACGGAAATGCGAACCATCAGGGTTAAAAAGAAGAGGTAGAAGAAGAAAGAGAGAAAAAGAAACAGAAACAATATCAGAATCTCACATTCACAGCGGAACAATATATAATAGATAATGACTAATCTTTAAGACAAAAGACTATATCAGTTTATACATTACATCACATCATCAGAGTTTACAATAACAACACAACATTGGACGGTTATATAAAACTTGTCCACATAACATAATACACAGCGGAATAATACTAGTATAAGTGATATGTCATGCCATCCAGTTCGCCTCTAGAGCTCCACAGCAATCCATCCAGATCAAATTGATAACCTGATTCTAGGCTGCCCATGTGGAAAATTATGGGCACCCAGAGTTTAGAAAGGGAAAAATAAACTCCAGGTCAGTCGTAGGACTGGTGTGAGATCTTAAAAACAGTTATTTTCACAAAGAAAATAAAATAAATTCGCAATGCTTCTGGAAAATGAAACTACCATAAGGCCTCCCGCCACACACACAATGCAAACGCAGAATTGGAGGAGATTTCTTCTTATGATAGTCAAACATGCTTGATACGCAAAATCTTTTTAATATTATCATTAGTGCCTAGTGTGGAAAACATTTTAAAAGTATAATATTAATCTTTGCCAGCATACAACCATTATTGTATGCCTCCTATAGCTACCATGTTCAATAGCAGGTTACCACCACATTCCATGGCAGGTTATACAATTAAAACCGTACAAGGTTCGTATTGTTTCTTTGGATTTTCCAACAAATGGTCAGGCTAAGGAACTTCCTATGCCACATGGGTACGCCTCTGGAGGGATGCCCCGAGAACTTAACCAGCTCTCTACCAACACAAGGCCGGGTTACCTCTTACTAGGTAACTACTACACGAGTATGCCACCCCGCGGTCGTTTGCGACCTTTATCCGAGGGCCCTCGATCACAAAGCAACAACCACACAGTAAATGAGATTGCAGCAACCACACAGGTTAAATATCAGGGCATAATAATTGATACCACCTTTTTCCAGAAGGAAATGACATACCCTAAAGGGTGCGACCCTCATAACCTTGCCGCATTTTTCCTGTTTCGACCATTTCCGGGGTGTGAGGTCCGATGAGGTCTCGTCCACAAAGCTACGCTTTACACGAAAGCCATGCTTTGATCACAAATGATCAACGAATGATCATCAACACACAGCAACACTTAGCATGCCACACTACCAAATTGGGAGTATATCACCGATAACCTTGAACTACATAACCTCTGAGCTTGTACGTCTCAGAGAAGGGTGTTAAGCTAAGAGAATAAATTCTCTGCCACCAAACAGAAATGTATTTGAAAGAAATCTGCTTTATATCTCAAAGTGTAATGTCAGACATACGACCATAAAAGTCTATTCCGGGTTCGAACAAAATCGAAGACACTTTGTCCAATAAAGGAAGAGGCCCTTGCAAATCCGGTCTTCAATTGCAATCCATAACGTCGTATCATTATTCGGAATGGGTTATATGACACAAAGTCCTCTCTCGGCTAAACCGAATAATGAGCGCTTGTTTTGAAAACAAATTCAAGTGCTATTTCAAAGGCCAACATTGATAGTCGGTTATTTAACTATCAAACAACAAGCCTTAATAATTTCCCCAAATTGTTTATAGTGATAGTTGGATATTTTACTATCAAACAATATTCACAACAATCATCCAATCTAAATGATTTTTTCCAAATTATTAAATTTCAAAATATCTTTGCAAGGTATATATTTTCCACACTTCATCACTTTGAAATCCAATTTCAAATCACTTTTCACTCGCGGAATAAAATTCCCGATATTATTTATTTCCCTTTTTCTTTATAAATTCCATTGTGAATTTAAATTTCCAAATATTCACTTTCAAACACCAAATCAATTACAAATTGATTTCTAAGTTTAATCCCAAATACTAAATCATTTGCAAATCCATTTCTAAATTTATTTCCAATTACCAAATCATTTTCATTCAAAACACCAATCAATTTTCATATTGATTTTCCAAAGTTTTATTTTCAAATACCAAATCAACTATCAAATGGATTTCAACAAATTTATCACCTTTTAAATAAATCCCTTTATCCTTTCCAAATTATTTAAAATTCCACTTTCAATAAATTCTTCAACTTTTGAACAATATTATTCAAAACCCATTTATTAATATCCTTTCCCATATTTTGGAAAAAAATTCGATAAGATTTCAAAAATCAACTTTATGCTTTTAAATTCCTTCTTTTAAATTCAACCAATTCTTTCAAAAGGGATTCACTTGAAATTTCCTACTTAAATTTCAAAAATCCAATTTTATTTATTTCTGGTATCCAGCGATACCAAAAAAATACATTCGGCTAAATTATAACCTTCCACAAATTCAATCATCAATATAATCATTCACATATTATCAATAAATCATCATACAACATATGAAATAATATTCAAACAATTTGAGGAATCTAGTTGGATCCCTCCAACCTGTTTCCCTGCATCCACAAATGTTAGCACAATACCAATTCCACTTCGAGGTGGAATATCACGGTATATGGGATTTATAAAATATCATCCGCTATTATGCGGCGCATAGGGTCTCATCCGCTATATAATGCAGGAAATCAATCACCAATATATATATATATATATATATCCTACTATATCTAATATCATCAATAGATAAATCATCCAATTCATCCAAACACATCCAGAATTTAAATTTAACTATTTAAAATTTAATCGAAAAATTCGATTAAGTGAGAAGATCTCACCTTTGCTTTTATTTTGCAGTCCATTTTTCCATTCCAGATTGTTTTCTCGATTTATAGACCTTGTATAAACAATTTATATCATTTATTAATATTCGAATAAATCGAACAAATAAATTACATTGAATAAATTTAATTAACTAATGATTTAATTTTTTAAAATTAAAATTTTATTTTGAACTAAAATATTTTCTTGTCTTCGAAACCCTCACTTATAAAAATTAATTTATATAGATTTAAAAATCAAATTTCATATAATTTCCAAACAAATTAAACTCCATTTTTTCCCCAAAGTCTCATATATATAAAATCTTCTGTTTTACCTATGTACATATTAAATTAAACAGAAATGTCTTTACTATATGGATTCCTTTAAAAAGTTCTATTTTCTAACTTTTATATATATATATATATATATTTCTTTCCCAATTTCTTACCTGAGAATATCCTGATAACCTAATCAATAAGGTAAATTAAAATTTTCATTTAACATTAAATTTAAAACATTAAGTTAATGCAAAACTGCTTAATATCAGTATTGAATCAAATCAAAACAGAGTTTCATGTACCTTACTCGACTGATCGACATCCTACATCTCGTGCTCGTGATCTTCCCCGAGCAGCCGCCTCATCCCACAAGAATACAATCGCGACTACGCCTCGTGATTCCCACCGAAGTGCTCGAACTCGAGCGTCAATTCCATCGCGACTCCTCCAGATCGATGCTGAGCACGAATCGACATCGCGGCCTCGATTACAAGCCCACGACCCACCAGAGTGCCACGCAACATCGTCACTTTGATCGACTTCTAACCCTCCACGTGCGTGCCCAATCGCTCAGGTTTGATTCGATTTTCGAATGATTGAAGGAAGTGCGAATTGATGCTAGGCTTGATTTTGTTCGAATAGAAATTGAAGGAGGACACCATTTTTTTTTCTCGAATGAATTTGATTTGTTCAGGGTCGATTTGAAGTAAAAAGGAATGGAAGGGGAACGAACGAGATTTTATTTTTCTTTTGTTTTGAAGGGAAAGTGGCGTGTAAAGGAAGGAATAGCTATAGTATTTTGAAGTGAAGGAAAAATGGCGATGTGAAATTATTTCAGCTGAAGTTGACTGTATAGATATATATTCAATTTAAATTCAAATTCAAATTTAAATCGTCATGAATTTGCAACTCAAAATTTCGATATCCTATCGAGGCATGCCGCTAGGCGTTTATAATGTTATACCCCTATACTGAACACAATGAAAAAGGTTTCGGGTCCTAATTCGATCGTATGAAGAAGATAGCTTTTTGGACCTTAATATTATATTAAATTTTGATATAAATTTCAGCGCGTTTATATGTCGTACGCTCACACTACAACTCCGAACGCTACGAAAATTGAAATCCGATAATAATACAATATTACGGATCCAATGAAACTGGTTTCTTCGAATTCCGAGACTGTGCCCCGGAAGGCTATTTTTAAATATCAATTTAAACGATAAAATTTCAAAACTGAACAAAACAGTTTCAAATTCAATTCTGAAGCTTTTATTATCTTCAGTATTATCAACATAGATTTTACAAGACTTCAAATTATTTTTAACAAGCCCAAAACTGAAGATTCAAAATTCTTACCCAACTGCAATAAATTAAATTCAAAAAATTAAATTGCCAAATTCATTCTGATATTTGAATTTCAAATTAAACTAACTTCCAAATATTTAAAATCAATTAAATATTCTGATTTCCAATGTCAAAAATTCAGGGTCGTCACATTCTTCCCCCCTTAAAAGAATTTCATCCCGAAATTACAAGTTAAGAAGAATGATCCTCAACCCATTTATCATTTTCCCAAAACCAAACAGTTTTATCAAATTCTCAAACCAATCTTCTTATCATAACCACACTATCATCTTTGTTAATTTTCCAAACATTTTCATAGTTTCAAGCAACTTTATTTTACTTCACAATTCAAATTTAGATTTAAATTCAAATTTTAAATTATCCAAAATTTCTCAAAAAATTTCTAACTTTCTAAATTTTCAAAAAATTTCGCCAGCGTCTCCTTTGCGCGGCTAGCTCGGTACGACTACAAAATGTCCCTACGGACTGCCAAATTCCAATAGAAAACAAAATGCCAAGTGGCAAAATCAGAATCCCATCAAATTTCATACTGAAATTTTTAAATACATACCTTATTGTCGAACAAATTCAAATTTACCTTCGAAATCAAAATCCAATTCCATTTTCCTATAGCCTTTATAATCCCTGTATACTTTACTTAACAACAATGTCCAAATTTACTTAGTGTATTCCCAATACCAATTTTACTTAAGAATTTTCTCCATTCATTTCTTAAGTTCAATATAGGCACTTTGTATATCTTTATATTATTACTTCTATTCAACTTGGATTCCAATTTCTTATAAAATCAATTTTCTTCAATTTACTAATTCATTTCAAATCTCAATACTTTTATTTCCAAATTTTCATTCAGATTTTCATTTCAAATTTTACTTGAATTCGATTCATCTTCTAACCCTGAATATTGAGTTTTATTCACCTCATTTCAAATTCTAATTTTAAATCATTTGTTGTTAAGTGAAAATTTCCAAAAAATTTCTAACTCCTAAAATTTTTAGAAAATTTTGACGGAGTCTCCCTTGTACGGAGGAGCTTTTGCAATTTGACAAGAGATATAAATATATATACATTGACCCACACGGTCGGAAAAACAAAAACAGTTCATATTTCCTATTTTTGTATTGCGTAGGCGTACCTTTATTAGCCTTTTAAGCAAAGCAGTTTATTATTTAGCATTTTAGCGCGACCAAAAGCAACCAAACGGCCCCCATGTACCTGTACTTACTCAATTTAAACACGTAAGTGACATATATAGGAAATCTATTAACATTTCACTTATTTTCAATAACAAACAAGTAGTTTTCGTAAACAATACACTCAAAATTATTTCCATTAGCAATTTATCAAGTTTCAATACAAATTTAATCGCTTTCATCTATTTCACATACCATTTCTATTCAATTCAAGTGATTTACAATGCTGTTCCTTACATTTAATTCATTTTTAAGCGAAACGAATTAATATCCATTTCAATTGATTCAAAAATCAATTTTTATTTTCTTTTAATAACCCATAGAATTTTATACAATCTCGTTTGCGTCAACGACAACCATTTATATGCAAATTCAACGATATTCACTTAATAGAATATCCATTCTAGTTTATAACTAATTTAAATTGATACCAACTCAATTTATTTTAATTCCTTTTCATTTCCAATTGATTCCATTCAATTCAATTTGCATTCCATATTCACATTCGGTTTATTTGAAACCATTTCACAAAACTCGACAACAACGCTTTTGTCCAAATATTTCTTAAGTTATTTCAACTCAAAACTCAAGTTATATTTTCCTTGTAAACAATTTCTAATTTAAATCTTTGATTTGATTTTTCATTTATCAAATTCATTCCATCTACTAATTTAATTCAATTAGTATATTCACTTATCCCTTATAAATTTCAAATTTCCATATTCAATTCATCCTGAATTTACTTTATCTTTATCAAGGAGATTTCAATTTAATTTTACTACTTACTTGAATTTATATGCAAATTCAAACCATTTTTATTTCCAACCTTTATTATCATTAGTCCGCTTCGAACTAATTCTACAACTTCATTTTATTCTACACAATTTAAGCTGGATTTCAATATTCAGTTTCAATTCCAATTTTATTCATTCGTTCATTCTTTTATTCACAATTACCATTTCACAATTTCCAGTTTAATCTTCATTAATTTAGAATATTTGCTCAACTCCAAATTTTACTTAAGAATTTCATCATTTATTTCTTAAGTTCAATATCAATATTCTATATAGTTTCCATATTTACTTCCAATTCACCATTTTGGTTAATAACCACTTATATTTAAACTGAATTTCAAATTCCATATGAATTCAATTTACCTTTCATTTCATAAATATTGAATCCAATTTTATTTCAATACTTTCAGTTCATATTTATTAATTTCATTTGTTAAATGAATTTATCATCAAATCTTTGGTTATACCATTATTTCTTATTCTGTTTCCATATAACAATGATAATAATTCAGTATTATCTCTTCCTAACAACCAAGCATCCATATACTATAATAATTTACGGAAAATGATTTCTTTTCTATACAAAAATACTTTTGGGTAAAATTATTTCATTTACCCTATTTTAAAACAATAATACTGTGTCGGTTTATCTTGTTTAAGAGTTTAGAAACCCTTATCGATTACAGTTGGCCAAACAGAACCGACCAGAATCTATAAACAATCAACCGATAAGTCAACATAATATAAAACAAATTTTTTTGTATTCACTAACAAATACGCGCTCATATCTATTATTACACTCACACTCATTCTAGAGTAGTACTGACTCTATCTCTAATGAGTAACACCCAACAGAGCCTGGGATGTCGCTTAACCAATTGCTCTGATACCACTTGTGATGACCTAGGCTTTTCAACCATCGGTAGCGGCTACTCTCCGCCGTGGCACACAATGGTACCCTGCCCTTGCTTTTACGGCCAGCCTTTCGACTGTCACACCTTACGGCTAACCAACCCCACAAAGAGGACATGTAGGGGTAAGAGTCTCCCGTTCGCCACCAAACTGCGAAGCGAGAACCCCCTATCACATTTCACAAAGATAAGCAAGGTCAGTCGTTGGAATGGTGTGAGATCTTAAAAACATTTATTTTCACAAAGAAAATAAAAGAAATTCGCAAAGCTTTTGGAAAATGAAACTACCATAAGGCCTCCCGCCACACACACAATGTAAACGCAGAATTGGAGGAGATTTCTTCTTATGATAGTCAAACATGTTTGATACGCAAAATCTTTTTAATATTATCATTAGTGCCTAGTGTGGAAAACATTTCAAAAGTATAATATTAATCTTAGCCAGCATACAACCATTATTGTATGCCTGCTATAGCTACCATGTTCAATAGCAGGTTACCACCACATTCCATGGCAGGTTATACAACTAAAACCGTACAAGGTTCGTATTGTTTCTTTGGATTTTCCAACAAATGGTCAGGCTAAGGAACTTCCTATGCCACATGGGTACGCTTCTAGAGGGACGCCTCGAGAACTTAACCAGCTCTCTGCCAACACAAGGCCGGGTTACCTCTTACTAGGTAACTACTACACGAGTATGCCACCCCCAAGTCGTTTGCGACCTTTATCCGAGGGCCCTCGATCACAAAGCAACAACCACACAGTAAATGAGATTGCAGCAACCACACAGGTTAAATATCAGGGCTCCATACCTGATACCACCTTTTTCCAAAAGGAAATGACATACCCTAAAGGGTGTGACCCTCATAACCTTGCCGCATTTTTCCTGTTTCGACCATTTCCGGGGTGTGAGGTCCGATGAGGTCTCGTCCACAAAGCTACGCTTTACACGAAAGCCATGCTTTGATCACAAATGATCAACGAATGATCATCAACACACAGCAAGACTTAGCATGCCACACTACCAAATTGGGAGTATATCACCGATAACCTTGAATTACATAACCTCTGAGCTCGTACATCTCAGAGAAGGGTGTTAAGCTAAGAGAATAAATTCTCCGCCACCAAACAGAAATGTATTTGAAAGAAATCTGCTTTATATCTCAAAGTGTAATGTCAGACATACGACCATACAAGTCTGTTCCGGGTTCGAATAGAATCAAAGACACTTCGTCCAATAAAGGAAGAAGCCCTAGCAAATCCGGTCTTCAATTGCAATCCATAACGTTGTATCATTATTCGGAATGGGTTATATGACACAAAGTCCTCTCCCGGCTAAACCGAATAATGAGCGCTTGTTTTGAAAACAAATTCAAGTGCTATTTCAAAGGCCAACATTGATAGTCAGTTATTTAACTATCAAACAACAAGCCTTAATAATTTCCCAAAATTGTTTAGACTGATAGTTGGATATTTTACTATCAAACAATATTCACAACAATCATCCAATCTAAATGATTTTTTCCAAATTATTAAATTTCAAAATATCTTTGCAAGGTATATATTTTCCACACTTCATCACTTTGAAAACCAATTTCAAATCACTTTTCACTTGTGGAATAAAATTCTCGATATTATTTATTTCCCTTTTTCTTTATAAATTCCATTGTGAATTTAAATTTCCAAATATTCACTTTCAAACACCAAATCAATTACAAATTGATTTCTAAGTTTAATCCCAAATACCAAATCATTTGCAAATCCATTTCTAAATTTATTTCCAATTACCAAATCATTTTCATTCAAAACACCAATCAATTTTCATATTGATTTTCCAAAGTTTTATTTTCAAATACCAAATCAACTATCAAATGGATTTCAACAAATTTATCACCTTTTAAATAAATCCCTTTCTCCTTTCCAAATTATTTAAAATTCCACTTTCAATAAATTCTTCAACTTTTGAACAATATTATTTAAAACCCATTTATTAATATCCTTTCCTATATTTTGGAAAAAAAATTCGATAAGATTTCAAAAATCAACTTTATGCTTTTAAATTCCTTCTTGTAAATTCAACCAATTCTTTCAAAAGGGATTCACTTGAAATTTCCTACTTAAATTTCAAAAATCTAATTTTATTTATTTCTGGTATCCAACGATACCAAAAAAATACATTCGGCTAAATTATAATCTTCCACAAATTCAATCATCAACATAATCATTCACAGATTATCAATAAATCATCATACAACATATGAAATAATATTCAAACAATTTGAGGAATCCAGTTGGATCCCTCCAACTTGTTTCGCTGCATCCACAAATGTTAGCACAATACCAATTCCACTTCGAGGTGGAATATCGCGGTATATGGGATTTATATAATATCATCCGCTATTATGCGGCGCATAGGGTCTCATCCGCTATATAATGTGGGAAATCAATTACCAATATATATATATATCCTACTATATCTAATATCATCAATAGATAAATCATCCATATCATCCAAACACATCCAGAATTTAAATTCAACTATTTAAAATTTAATCGAAAAATTCGATGGAGTGAGAAGATCTCACCTTTGCTTTTATTTTGCAGTCCATTTTTCCATTCCGGTTTGTTTTCTCGATTTATAGACCTTGTATAAACAATTTATATCATTTATTAATATTCGAATAAATTGAACAAATAAATTCCATTGAATAAATTTAATTAACCAATGATTTAATTTTTTAAAATTAAAATTTTATTTTGAACTAAAATATTTTCTTTTCTTCGAAACCCTCACTTATAAAAATTAATTTATATAGATTTAAAAATCAAATTTTATATAATTTCCAAACAAATTAAACTCCATTTTTTTTCCAAAGTCTCATATATATAAAATCTTCTGTTTTACCTATGTACATATTAAATTAAACAGAAATGTCTTTACTGTATGGATTCCTTTAAAAAGTTCTCTGTTCTAACTTTTATATATATATATATATATATATTTCTTTCCCAATTTCTTACCTGAGAATATCCTGATAACCTAATCAACAAGGTAAATTAAAATTTTCATTTAACATTAAATTTAAAACATTAAGTTAATGCAAAACTGCTTAATATCAGTATTGAATCAAATCAAAACAGAGTTGCATGTACCTAACTCGACTGATCGACAACCTACATCTCGTGCTCGTGAATCTTCCCCGAGCAGCCACCTCATCCCACAAGAATACAATCGCAACTACGCCTCGTGATTCCCACCGGAGTGCTCGAACTCGAGCCTCAATTCCATCGCGACTCCTCCAGATCGATGCTGAGCACGAATTGACATCGCGGCCTCGATTACGAGCCCACGACCCACTAGAGTGCCACGCAACATCGTCACTTTGATCGACTTCGAACCCTCCACGCGCGCGCCTAATCGCTCAGGTTTGATTCGATTTTCGAATGATTGAAGGAAGTGCGAATTGATGCTTGGCTTTATTTCGTTCGAATAGAAATTGAAGGAGGACGCCATTTTTTTTTCTCGAATGAATTTGATTTGTTCAGGGTCGATTTGAAGTAAAAAGGAATGGAAGGGGAACGAACGAGATTTTATTTTTCTTTGGTTTTGAAGGGAAAGTGGCGTGTAAAGGAAGGTATAGCTACAGTATTTTGAAGTGAAGGAAAAACGGCGATGTGAAATTATTTCAGCTGAAGTTGACTGTATAGATATATATTCAATTTAAATTCAAATTCAAATTTAAATCGTCACGAATTTGCAACTCAAAATTTCGATATCCTATCGAGGCGTGCCGCTAGGCGTTTATAATGTTATACCCCTATACTGAACACAATGGAAAAGGTTTCGGGTCCTAATTCGATCGTATGGAGAAGATAGCTTTTTGGACCTTAATATTATATTAAATTTCGATATAAATTTCAGCGCGTTTACGCTCACACAACAACTCCGAACGCTACGAAAATTGAAATCTGATAATAATACAATATTACGGATCCAATGAATCTTGTTTCGTCGAATTCCGAGACTGTGCCCCGAAAGGCTATTTTTAAATATCAATTTAAACGATAAAATTTCAAAACTGAACAAAACAGTTTCAAATTCAATTCTGAAGCTTTTATTATCTTCAGTATTATCAATATAGATTTTACAAGACTTCAAATTATTTTTAACAAGCCCAAAACTGAAGATTCAAAATTCTTACCCAATTGCAATAAATTAAATTTAAAAAATTAAATTGCCAAATTCATTCTTATATTTGAATTTCAAATTAAACTAACTTCCAGATATTTAAAATCAATTAAATATTCTGATTTCCAATGTCAAAAATGCAGGGTCGTCACACCCTATATGACCGAACGCCTAAAGCTCCTCTCAAAAAAAATTACAACAGTTTTCGACGCCAAAACCAACCAAAATTTCACCATTCGAAGCTCTCTCCTCCACGATCACAATGCTAATCCCCAAATCTTCAATCGATGCTCAAATCAAAAGCAAATTTGAACCCAAGGTGTGAACGATCGCCAATCATCAACACGGAATCGTGCCGAAACTTCATCAAAAATCGTATCGTCATACAGTCCCAACGACACATACGGTGTTGATCGATTCAAAGCGAATCGAGAAAATAAAAATTTTAAAGTTCGATGATCATTTTCCCTCTTTATTGATTGATTGGGATATCTCGCTCGATTCTCAACGAAATCTCAAGCGATCAGTTTTTTAAAAAAAAACTAGACTTTATGATGAACAACTTTCATGCTGATTGATTTTGTTGATTGTGAATGGTTAAGGAGATAAGGATTTTTGAACGGGAAAGAGGAGCTTATTTCTAAATGTGAAAATGTATAGAAGGGAGAAGTTTTTGCAAAACAAATGTCAAGAAGGAGAAGGTGCTTGCTCGTTTACGCTTATATATATAGCCAAAGTTAGTATTCTCCACCAAGCTAGGCAATATTCATTTCATGTTAAGCATCAAAGAGACAAAGGACAATGAAACAAGGGTGGCTGGGGAGACAAGGAAGCCAAGATGTAGGTAAACTAAGGTAGACAAGCAGGAAGAAAAGGAAACAAGGGTGGTTGCACTTGTAATTGTGTATGAGTTGATTTTTAAAAGATTTCGGTTACTCCATCGCACAATATCGCGTCCGCGTAAGAGCCGCAAATGAAAGAAAACAAAATACGATCGTGTACAACGATGTTACACTATCACAAAGCAATAATAAAATAGATAAGTTATCTTATTCTATGAAGTGTCAAAAATGCCACGTTTGCTATGGAATACATCAAACAAAAGTTTATTTATTTTCCAAATTAAAACTAACGGAAAAATCCTAAAAATTAAATTAAAAATACGTCATATAAAATCAAGTAGTTATTTGGTACATAGATTTTACTACATTTTAAATAAAACCCTAAATCGAATATTTAAAAGAATTTAAATATTCCAAAAATCAAGTGAAAATTATATATATTGTAACGAGCCAGATTTTCAAACGTCTGTTATTAGAATAATTAACTAATTTTAAATATTGAAATATTAATTTTTATAAGCCGAATAAATAAAATTTTCTGATATTGGAGATATCTAGATATATAAATTTTGAAAACCATAATAAATTTTAAAATATGAATAGGATAAATATATATATGCGTATGTATTTCACCATTTTAAAGCTTATGATAAAATAGCTATAAATATATATATATGCACATATATACAAGCTGCATGAAGGCATTCAAACTTATAATGATGAAAATATATATAAGTATATATGTATATATGTTTATAAAAATAGTGTATATGTAAATCTATATATGTATATATGTATATGTAAATATGTATATATCTAAATGTATATGCAAATATGTAAGAAAAAGGTAAATATGTATATGGTAAAAATATGTGTATGTAAATGTATATATATAAGTTTCATGATGACAAACATTAAATCAAGCACACAAAACATAAAATCAAGCTCACAAAATAAATCAAATCACCACAAAAAAATCAAATCAACATATAATGAAATCAAATCACATGAAAAAAAATCAAATTAAGGCCGAAAACAAATCAGCCACATAGCAAAAGAAAATGAAAAAAATGTAAAATGAATGAAGCCTGTACAATCTCAGCACCCATGTTCACTGACCCTCCCATTCTCTTATATATATATATAGGGCCATGTTTGTTCACTTGTTCATGTTCTTATAAAAAACAAAACAAAGATCTGCAATTAACATAAAAATAGGTTAAGTGTGTAAAGCTTGAAGCAGGAGATTAAGCAAAGCAGTGTGTTCATCAGATTTTTCAATTGGTTAATATATATATATATATATACATATAATTGTGTTTTTGAATAGGTTATTGATCAGGGCTAAATGTTTATATGTTTGCTATGTATATATGTGTATGTATATGTGTTTAGACATGAATAAGTTTCACCTGCACATCAAAAGAACCCTATATATCTTCTAGGAAAATACTCTATGTTCATATTTTATTTGATAAAACAGTAAGCTTAAACTTTAAAATCAAGATCTCGTCAACCATATAGTTTTAAACCTTGACTCCAAAACTAAAATTGTTTGTTTATGAATGAAGACCATTTTAAAATTTATTTCATTAAGCAAAGAGGAAGAAAACAACACATAACCATGAGTAATTCAGTGATGACAAAAAATCAAACATCATAATTTAACGAATGGGTTATATAGTTGAAACTGTTATTGAAAAACATGATTTTTAAGATAGGTCTAGGGATTTTTAGTGATGTGAGGAGGTAGCAATGTAAAGATGAATGCAATTGGGGCTTTCGTCAAATTACGACGACGCGATTGATTTCAAGGCATGGAGTTGGGTGTGGAGGTGGCCCAGGTGGTGGCGCATCTTAGAAAAATAGTGCGTGATTTTTGTTTGGCGTGTGTGGAATAGACGAGATCGAAGTAGGGTTTGGGAATGGTTGATCCTGGGTATCGGTTTCGTGGCAATGGCGAAGAGGAGAGAGAGGGATAGGGTTGCGACCAGGGGGAAAAGGTAGAGTAGGTGTTGGCGAGCCTCGGGGCGAAGTTTGGTGGTGGACAGCGGTCTACAGCGGCGAGGTGAGGTGTTTGGGAGAGGCTCGGTTGGTTCTAGGTTTCGGTTGAAGTTCGAATTTTTGAACTGGGGTTGTGTCGTGGTTTCCAGGCGCAAAGTCAAGATGCAGTGGTCGAAGTCGATGGGCGAGGGAGTCGGCAGCGTGATTCGATAGTCGGTGTTAGTGTATACATGCACGTGTTTGTGCACGTCTTCGTGCAAATGAAATAGAGAGGGGAGAAAGGAACTGGGAGAAGAGAGAAGGAAAGAAGGGGATTTGGGTTGTAAGTTGTAGATGGGTCGGGCTGTTTGGGTCGATATTGGGTTGGGTTAGGGAAAAAGGTAAAGTAAATTTAATTTATTTTTATTTTATAAATCTATATACCTATAATTCTATTTCTCATTCATTTAAAAACCAATTGGAGAGCAAATTTTTGCGTCGTATTCCTACCGCCTGGTACTTCCATCTGAACTATTATTGTCAATTGTTCTGCAGTGAGAAAATTTAACGATTTAACAATTTGATGTAAATAAATAAGAAATTCTTATTTAAATTAATTATATGTTGATTCATAAATTAATTTTTAAATGGACTGTTAATTTTTAATTAACTAAAAATAAATTATTTTATTTAAACTCTTTGGTTAACGATAATCTGGATTTAAATATAACTCAACTCGGTTAATTGGAACCAATTCAATTCTGATTGGTAAATGGATGTAATATTGATTATTAATCGATTATTGAATTAATGACCTATGTTTGACTGATATTTCTCTGAGATATTGATTTCAATTATCTTTTGCTTGTGCCATTAAGTAGCCAAACAAATTAAAGTAGTTAGAATAAAACGTTGACATGTTTTATTGAAAGTAAATCAACTTGTACTGATCACTATTCTGAATTTCAAAAAATGTAATGATTACAAGAGAATTAATTTCGATAGACAGGTCATGATAAAGTAAATATATGGAATGAATTTCCATATGTGAATATTGGCACCCTGATTGTAGAATTGTTTATTTTAAACAACTTGGCCTTTAAAAATTTATCGTTTTGGATTCGATGAGATCGGGATCGGATATAAGCATTATCCAAAAACCACTTCGATCCAATATCCACTACGAGCCTGTACGGTTTTGATTGTGCCCAACTATGCTGAACGTGAGATGCAAGCATTTCAGCTATTTTCTAATTTACTTTCTATAGACACTATTATAATATCAGATGGATTTGATATACAATGTTTTGGTTATCGTAAGGTAAAAACCCGTCGTGTTTATGTGTGACATGGTCTTACGAGATAACTTTGTTTTCAAAGGATTTTAAAAATAGTAATAATTTAAATTGAGCGTGTTTTCCTATGCTGGTTTTCCAGACTGACTCGGGTGTTATTTTATTATGAAGCTCGGGTCAGACCAAGTATTACAGATTCGGGTTAGAGTGATTTGGAGCTCAGGAGACGAGGTAAAGGATTTTAGACATATATCGCGTCTTGATTATATTCCGATGTATGTGTAGACAGTATAGTCAGCACTGGTGAGGACAAGCTATAATAACTGTCCATATTGATATGTTGATTGTTGTACTCTGATGATTGTATATATATTGACAGTTACAGTTTTCTTTGTATAAAGATCTGTTGTTATATATTATATTTTGTTCCGCTGCGATTATGCGATTTTGTGTTGTTGTTTGTGTTTCTTCTTCTATCTTTTTATTCTTAACCCCTAATGATCAGGTGTTTTTGGCACTCGATTGCTCAACATTCTATACAGTGAAAGTATTGATGTCAATTTTCGAGGGTCGAAAATCTCGAGTTGTTACATATATAGTTGTGTTATTAATGTTGACTAGATGGTGTAACTTTGATGGTATCGATGACTTATTACAAATAGTTGATGATTCATATGAATGTAAGTATGTTTTTTGTTACTGGCTTATTTGATGCTTAGGATTGATTTGTCTATTATTGTTGTTTGATGACTATGTTGCTATTATTATTGTTATCCCATACGAGGATTGATTGTGATAGCTTAATAGAGATTGTGTTTTCTGCTTGCGTTGGTTGCATGGATGTTATGGTTTGCATTGGTCATAGAGTTAAATACAGATAACAAATTACATAATTACTCTGATGACATAACCCAAACTCTATCAAAATCAAACATAAAACACCTCATAATAAAATCCATAAATGCTTGTTTAACTCCTTACATATCTAAATTCACAAAACATAAAATGCATAAACTATAAATATAAACTAATTTAAAGTAAAAATGAAATATCAATTTAAAAGCAGAATGGATCCGAGTGTTAACTAGTTATTTATATTTTCCCATTAAGATCCGCTATGGGAAAATTTTGGAAATTTACCCTACTACATCCACTGTCAAACAGATCTGAACCAACATCGTTGTCAACAACCAAACAATCAATCATATCATTTGACCAAAAATTTTACAATGTAAACCTATAGTTCGTAGTTAATTTTTGAAACAAAATAATCAACTAAAATAGGGTTCAACCGACTAAAATATGGTCTAATCAACTGAATAACTGAAGAATTAATTGCCTCAGGTAATTGGACGAATGGCTTACGAACCAGCCAATTGAACGCCTGTTATGAGCCTGGATTGAATGTTGACCTCACAATGCCTAAATAAAAGTTAAAGGTGCTTTAGATGTCTCGAGTGATAATGTTAAGACTTTGTATTATGTGTGAAAGTATGTATAGAGTGATACTTAAAAGATGATGATTTTTATAAACATGTGTATGGATGCAAATAAACATATTTTAAAGAAATGTTCGATATGGATTGAGTTAGTTACTATATATGGCTAGATCTTCTAATGGATGGTGTAGAGATAGGGTAGATAGAGATGTCTATGTAATTCACTACAATGACTATTACCTGTACATTTGGTATGTAGGTCGACTATAATAGAGACAGGAATTGGCATAGTGCGAACCTTCATAAAGAGCATGGTAAACCAAAGTAAAGTGAAAACATAGGGTATGATATATGATAGTAAAGCATATCATAATTGAAATATGGAAAATTAGGGTATGTTATGTGATGGTAATGCGTATCAGTAATAGAGTATTGCTACCATATATTATATTGATCTTTAATTGATAAATACTTGATGTTATAGAATGAAAGGCTAAAAATTGATTAATACATGAGTAGATTTAGTCTACAACGACATTTAACTAGTGTGTTGGTATCATATACTCAGATATACTTTCTCACTCAACAAGTATATGTCTGACCCCCTTTATATTCTTAAAGAGTTAGTGGTATGCCCAAGGGCCAATTATGTAATTGTTACATAAGTCTAACTCTGCAATCAATCTTATTTGTAATAACAGTGTTTCTTTTCTTTTATATACTTTGTTACATTGTGATGTAAATAATTAAGTAATTAATTTAAAGTATATAATAAGAAAATCCTTAAATAAATTGTTATGTAATTATAGTTGCAAACAGTTGCAATCATGAGTAATTAATCATAATATGAAATAACATTTTGTTTTAAATGGTCCTAGTCATCGTATATTAATAATTAACCTTTAACCTTTCTACACAATTTTCAACGGCAACGGTTCCTAAGGCTACTATCTCAACCATCTCCTAGTTTACCTCAATTCATGCCTCTTCCTCATCGATTCTATTTTCTTCTTCCTTGTTAATTTCATCACCTCTTCCTTGTAAATTTCATCACCTTCAATCCCATATCTAAGTTGATTCACCCTTATGAAAATGGGATTCTTGGAATCCTCGTCGAATTAGGTATTACTGGAAACTCCGACCACATAGATCGGATCAAGTTTTAAAGCCTCCTATGCTATTGGACCTCATCTCCTTTCTGTCACTCTCGAACTCCACGGTGAAGCGTAAATGTAAATCCAAAGTGACGTCACTATCATATTAGTCCCTTTATGCAAACGTCAGTCTCCCTTAATGTTTGCTCGACATTCTGCCACCCTTGCAAATGCTTCATCAGACCCATATTCCCATCCAGTTCTACCTGATGTTAGCCACCGTAAAGAGCATCATTGTGCTCCTGCTTTTTCGCCTAGTGCTGAGAATGAAATCTGTGAAAATTTTGAGAATGGGTAAATCCCATCTGATCTGAATTCATCCACACCTACTTGGTCCTCACTATTCTCTTCTAAACCACGTAATGTTGGAAGGTAAGCTTCCAAACGCTTTAAAGTTTCTAATAATTTAGATGAAGTGCTTGTGCCTCCTCTTGAAGTTGTTAATGCGGGTATGGATTTTTGAAAAAAATACAATTGTTGGTTTCTTTTCGGATGATGGTCTTCCCTACCATATTGGTAAGAAACATCTTAGGGCCAAATGGAAAGTAAAAGGTAGGTTGAATTTGAGATTTGATAACGATATGTATTATTTTGACTTTGGGAATGAGGAAGAAAGGTGAATGGTATTAGAAGCGAATCCTTGTATTATAGATGTGAAGGTTTTTATTGTAACTAGATGGAGTCCTAAGGTTGATTTTGCTCGTGAGATAATCATGTCCATTCTATCTAGGCCAAGTTCTGTGATATCTCTTCCTCTCTCCAATCCTCAGAGGTCCTTGATTGGTTGGCTAGTCACATGAGAGCTCATATGTTTTGATAAAAATATTAAGCGGAGAGATCGTCTTGGTTTTGCTAGAGATCTCGTTGAAATCACCCCCGATCGCCAATTACCATCTCGACTCACAGTAGCTCTCTTTGACAATATGATTGGACATGTGAATGCCTCTTACTATTCAACATTCTCATACCAATATTCATCACGCCGCTGCAGCACCATTTGGTTCTTCTAAGTCGTTCCATCCCGATGACCTTGATGAAGGGGTTGAGTACGGTATTATGGATTTATTTCCATTGTATTCATCTTTTTTGGATTGTATTGGTTTTGGGTTTGTTATTGTGTATTGTTGTATTTCTGCTATCTGTATGGTTCGTACGGTCATATGTCATGTGTTATGTGAATTTTTAGTTATTGGGGCAATCTTCTTCATACCCTCTTTAAATGATAAATAAAAAGCGGACGGGCTAATATAAAAACCGGCTTACCTTTCAAAAAATATATTCCTAGTAAAGAAGCTTCAAGAAAGGATATCGATACATCCGTTGAGACCAGAGTGCATAACGCTCTCCAAATATAAGGCAGTGTATTACTAATGGTCGTTGACGGCACTAAGGGGTTACATACTCATGGTTATTGGATAACTATGAAATGACTCATTTGAGAGTTTCCTATTGATTAATAACAACTAGGTCAAATAAGAAATCTCAGGGTAATGATATTACATAGTTCAATCGAGTTAAGAATATTATGGACTTCAATGTTAATACCCCACTTTGATTATAATTAAATTATGACATTATGATCCATCAAGGGACTATAGTTGGATCAGAGTTGAAGCACTAGGTGAAATAATATTCAATGGAGAATTCATTTTCTCAATTGCGTGAGGTTAGTATTACAGTCAACCGAAGTAAGATCAAAGTAAAAATCTCTTGCTAGAGTAGAATGGTTTATAATAGGGGCATTTCACCAGAAGGACAAACTTTGCAGTCCAATTAGTTTTTAGGACACACATTCAAAGAAATTACTTTCAAGGCCAAAGTCAGCAGAATAATTACTTTCAAGGACAAAGTCAGCAGTCCAATTACTTTCAAGGACATAATTTCATAGGTTTTTAGGCCCTAGAAACTAATTATTTTACGTTTTGTCCTTGAAAGTAATTATTTCAGTTGTGTGTCCTAGAAACTAATTCCACTTGCTAAAGAGACCCTTGTGGCTAATTTCCACTTTATAATAAATGTTATGATTGAACCATGGACTTTGGTTTTTGGATTGATCAAGTTGAATATGGATAATATTGGAGTTTTGACAAAACTCGACTACATACATCCTAATGTGATATAATGTTGGTGAAGAGAACAATTGTAAATTATTATCACCATTAGTACCATTTAAGATAATATAAAATATATTTTTACTGAAGAAGTCTGTAAGTGATGAATTTTGTCGAACTATCACACCACTAAATAAGGTAATGTGTGATCGTTAATATTTGAATTATTCAGTATTAATTGTTCACTGAATTCACAACTCCGAGTCACATAACCATATTGGTGAATTCTTCGAAAGCCACATGATTTAATTAAATAATATTTGAAAATATTGATTATTATTTAATTTATTTGATGTTTGGGAGTTGTTTCTAATCAAATGCATCTATAAAATTTATATATGTGCGCATCGATATAAGATATTGGTGTAACTTTAAATGGGTTTAAATAAAAGATAATTGCATGAAGGGGTTTACGAAAATTTTATGCCATTTGATGGCATCCAGGACCGGCCACATCTTGAGAAGACAGACAGGTGGAGTGAGTAAAAATTAAAGGATTAATTATGGAAGTTTTAATAAAAAGAAAGGGAAATGTTTCATTATTCTAAATAAAATAAATCCACTAATTTTATTCTCATTCATTCATTCATTCATTCATTTTATTTTCCTCTCCTCCTCTCCAAAGCAATAGCCGAAAATTAAATCATCCCTTCCAAAAAATTAACTCTAAATCAAATCAAAACATCAAATAAAATAAAAGTTAGGTAGTTCATCCTTTTCTTGCAAAGTTGGGTGTGAATGTAATTAGAGATCTAAAAGGAAATCTCAAATTAAGATGTTACAAATGGAAATACTTCTTCTTGTACAATTTCCTTTTGTTTTATTCATCCATGGTGTTTAACCTTGACCGGTTTCAAATATATGTATATTGAATTACCACTTGTTGAATTTAACCAAAATCCGTGTGTGTTGTCTTTTAGTTCTAAAATTAATTTTGCATTTGTTTTGTGTTGTGTATTGCTATTGTTCACTGGATCTAAATTTTTTTTAATATGGGTTTAATTTGCTATAATATAATTTCCATTTGGTTTCAAATTTTAATTTAAGTATAATTATGGATCTAATATTCAATTAATTGAATTATGTAGGTATATGTTCATATGTCCTTTCTTTATTGCAAACCACCAACGAGCTAAATTTTAGTATAGTTAATTTTGTTTAACAAATATATATATATATATAATGATTTATTATTTAGTCTTATATGTGTATTTGTGATAGAGCTGGGGGTAAGCCCAAGGGGCAATTATGTGATTTGTTACATATATCTAACTCAATAACCAATTTTATTCAAAATAAAAGGTTTTTTCTTTCTATTGTACGATTGTTATATTATGAAATAAATAATCAAGTAAATAATTTAAAGTATATTAAATAGAAAATTCTTAAATGATATGTTATGTGATAGTAATTACAATGTGTTGTAATCATGAGAAATTTATCACATCAAAAGTAACATATTATTTTAAATATTCCTAGTCAAGATGTTTCGAGATGGGATATCAATACATCTGTAACGACCCCGAATTTTTATAAATTTAAATTGATAATTAAATTGATTTTTGAATAAAAATTGTAAAACTTATTATAAATGGAAGCGAGTTTCCCCGATTCTCTTAGAATCTATATTAAGTCATATGAATTTAAACGATTTGTATATATGTGATTTGGATTTAAAATTCAAGTAAATGGTTTAATAATAATGTGAATATATATGTATATATGCATATATGGGGAACTTTGAATATATATATATATATATTAATTTTTGAATTTGAATCTTAATATAAATGGTTTAAAGATAAATTTAAAAATAAATTGATAATAAATATTTAAACTAAAAAGATAGAAGTAAAATAACATTTGAGTTATAAATAAATATGAATAAATGAAGACAAATTCAAAATTAATACAAATAACTAAAACAACATTATAATAAGTAAGAATAAGAACAAAGCAAAGAAAATAAAAATATCTTTGTACAATAAACAAAAGAAATAGGAATAAAACAAAGTAAAAATATAAACATCTTTTATTCAAATGTGTAGGCAAGACAAAATATAAACATGCAGGTATGAAACAATCTAATGAAATACAAACAAAACATCTCTAAACTACATACATCATCTTCAGCCGAGTAAGGCAGTATGTAGGCAAATAGAAGAGTAAACAAAGTGCAAAATAAAATAAAGTATGTAGCCTGTAATAGGTATGCAGGCAAGTAAGAAGTAATTAATGCAAGCATGTAATGCCCCATACTTCTCAAGCACAAAACAATCTGCTCAGCCGAAATGAACACAAGATAAATATATTTGTACAAGATCAATTAATGCAAGCCACCACAATCTATTGTCTCGAGTACAATAGAGAGACATATCAGCCTCCATACACAAAAATCTCTGATCAAAGAAAAAAATTACTGTCTTAGTTTGTACAAACAAAATAATATATACCCTGTACAACTCTTCCTCTATATCAACTACTCATTTCATTTCAGCTCGTTCATTTAAGCTTAGTAAATCTGAAGTCATACCATTTTAAAACTCAAACAACATTCAGTTTAATTCAACAAAACAGAGGAAACAAAGATTTAAAGAAAGAAGAAAATCAAATCTGCAGTTCCAATAACAGGCTCTGTTCAAAGCTTCCCAGTTCTTCTTCAAATAAGCTCTGTTCTTCATCTTTACATGTGAGTAACATCATTACTTAAGTATATGAATCTGGATTTTATGGTTTAGATTTGAAATAAGTAAGCTTTGTTTATATGTATGTTTCTGTATATAGATGAATTGTTTAGTGAAAATTTTATCTACTTGTTCTCCTCTGTTTGAGTTGCAGAGTTAAATAGTTGTTCAAAATTTGAAAACTTTTTCATCATACCATTTACAGTCTTACAGTTTGAAACAAAACGAGTTGCTTAATCACAAACTAAGATAAACAAAATTGTTTTAAACAGGTTAGTGGAATATTTTTTACTGAAAGCTTTGATTACAGTTAATCAAGCAATACATTGATAAATCCAATTGTTATAGGAAGCTAATTCAAATTGATAACTTGGATTCCTACTGAAATTTATGATTTTTAAAACCAGAATGAAGATTTTTAGCTCAGTATTTCAAGAGAAATTTGTATTTGAACCAAAACTGCACCTTTACAAATTTCTAGTGATTTAATCAATTATTGATGTTGAAATTTTTGGTGAAGCTAGATTGTTGATTTAGTAACACAGGAAAAATATTGAAAAAAATTTCGAATGCAAGGGAATTTAAGTCGAATCAAATTTAGGGTTTTACTTCAAATTTTTGCACTTGTCTGTGAGTGTCGAGTTCGACCCCAATGAGCGATCGAGTGTCGTATAATTTTGGTGGAGGGTTGCTCGATGGGTTGTCGAAGTTTGACCAAAGTTCGAGCGCCTCCAGTGGTGTGTGCGGCGGTGGCGAAACGTTTTTGTTGAGGGATCGTTTTGCAGTTTTTCGAGCAGTAGACCAATTTTCGATTCGAAATTCTTTGAGGCAATAGGAGTTTGATTTTCAATTATGCGTGTGATTTGGGACTTGCCTGCGACATTGAGGTTCGCCGGAGGTCAGAGGTGCCGCCGTGCACGTGTACGGCAGGAGGAGATGGTGTCAGTGTTGAGGTGGGTATCGGTCTCGAGTCGTGCTCGAGTTTTGGAGTTGGATGCTTCGGGTTTGAGGTTGGGTTCGAGCGCGAAGTATGGTTGCCTGAAGTTTTAAAATTTATACTTACCAGAAATAAAAGAAGGGAAGAAGAGGGTACGCGAGAGGGAGTGAGATGACTCGATGCAGATGTTAATTTGACTCGGGGGGGGGATTTCGTGTGGGCTCGGTTGTTGGAGCACTGCAGATTTTGAGGAAAAATATATGTACATGATTTAAATCTTTAAGAAAATGAACCTTGTTCAGTTTTGAAGGAAAAAGGAAAATGTTTAGTTAAAATTTTAAGTTTGATCAATCAAGTAATTAATGAATAATTTATTTAAGGGTAATATATCACTTAAGAACAATTACTTAATGAAAGTAATTAAGGATGGATAATTTATGATTAAAGTTGATTTATCAAGTGATTAAAGAACAATTTATTAAAGGATAATTTATTCATGTGATTAATTAATTAAGGCTAATTAATTAATAATTAGAGGTTAATTAAATTATTGTTAAAGAATAATTAATCAAAATGATTTGTAGAATTACCGAGGTTGATTAACAAGGATTCGTGACTAATCTGATTTATTTTAATCAGATAAATAAATTGACCTTACCTATGGATATTTGGATTCTATTGGATGATTTGATTGTTTGATATCACTGATATATGATGCTTTGTGATACATCCTAATTTGTGTTGTGATCTGTAATTTATTTACCTGTGATATATATATATCTGTGATTTCTGTTTCTGTGATATATTACTTTGTGAATGTAAAACCCCTTGACCCGTAAACGACACTTGAATTTCGATGCGACAGGGAGTCGGATTCCAGTTGGATATCCGAAACCCACATCGAATTGTAATGATGAATCTTTGTGACTGATAAATTTATTTTATCTATGAATCTGTGAATGAAGATAAGCGTTATCGATTTTACCGCTTATCGATATATCTGTGATGATTGATGTTGCACTATTGTGTGTTAAACCCTGGACCACACTTATACACACACAAATATGGATTTCACGTGGAAATCGGTTAAATCACAGATGATTTGAATTTAATGTTTTTGAAATTGAAATTTTAATTTCAATTGATTTTGAAATTGGAAATTGGGGTTTAATATGAAAAGCTTTTGAAAGGGAATTTCAAAGATAAAAGCTATTTTGAATAACTTAATCGAGTTTTGAAATTTAAATAATTTGATTTAAATTCGAATTCAAGTTTGAAATTGAATTCTAGGATTTGAAACTAGGGATTAAAAATGTTGTACAAGTTATATATGGGTTAAACCATTTTAAATGTATTGATTTGGGAATTTGAATTTAATTCAAGGGTTTTAACTCGTGTAAATATAACTGGATTTTTATGAAACGAAACTATTTGTTTTCAAATAGTAAAAGCTTTCACAAAAGTAATGAACTTCCAATTTGTGTTGAAAGAATTTCAAGTTTGAAATAGAATTGAAATGTTTTGAAATTTATGAAATGAGTCTTTAATTCAAAGACCGAACGAGTTAATCTAACTTGAAATGGAATTGTTTTGGAAGACTATGAATGAATATTTGGAAATGAGTTTTGAAAGCTATAAGTTAAATCTTGATTTAAAGATTTAACGAGTTAATCAAATTGAAATGGAAATCGATTTGAAAATCTATGAATGAATCTTTGTGAACGGGGCGAACTTTGTGAATTGAATCTTTTTGTTTAAAAGATTAAAAGTGTGGAAATTGTTTAAACCATTGAAGGTTTTTGAATTGAATCTTTTGTTTAAAAGATTGGAAATGGTAATTTGTTTTAACCATTCGAATGAAAAGTTTGAGCTTTAAAGCTGTGATTTAACTGAGACCCCAGTATCCATATGATTTTTAATTGCGCTCGTTATTCGGTTTAGCCGGGAGAGGACCTTTGTGTCATATAACCCATTCCGAATAGTGATACGATGATATGGATAGCATTTGAAGACTGGTGGTGAAGACCGCGTATTTGCGAGAACGATAGGATGACCTATCGATTGTCTCTGCACTGAGTCGCGCCGGTATAGAGATTCCCTAAGTGATGGGAAGTCCGATCGGGATTGTGAATACCCGGATTTGCAAGGGCTTCTTTGGAAGTGCCTTCGGTTCTGTTCGGACCTGGAACAGACTTGTATGGATGTGTGTCTGACATTACACTTTGAGATGTAAAGCTGGTTTCTATCAAATACATTTCTGTTGGTGGCGGAGAATTTATTCTCTTAGCTTAACACCCTTCTCTGAGACGTACGAGCTCAGAGGTTATGTAGTTGATGGTTACTAGTGATACATTCCCAATTTGGTAATGTGGCATACGAAGTGCTGCTGATCAATTTTTGATCGAAGCATGGCTTTGTGAAAAAGCGTGGCTTTGTGAAAAAAACATAGTTTTGTGGACGAGACTTCGTCGAGCCTCACAACCCGGTAATGGTCGAAACAGGAATGTTGCGACAAAGGTTAGTAGGGGTAGCGCCCCTAGGGTATGTCATTTCCTTCTGGATAAAGGGTGGTATCATGGTATGGAGCCCAGATACTTAACTCATGTGGACACGGTAATTTATTACTGTATGATGTTGCTTTGTTGGTTTTCGGGATCCCGGGATAAAGGTCGGTAACGACCGGGGGATGACATGACTCGTGTGTTAGTTACCTAGTTACAGCTGTACAGCGTGAGGTAGCGTCAGTGTGTTAGTTACCTAGTTACAGCTGTACAGCGTGAGGTAGCGTCGACCTTTTGTTTGCAGAGATCCGGTTAGGATCCGGGGCGTCTTTCCAGAGGCGTTTCTATTTCGGTAAGGAAGTTCCTTAGCCTGATCATTTGTTGGAAATCCAAAGAAACAATACGAACCCTGTACGGTTTTAGTTGTATTACCTGCTATGGAATGTGGCGGTAACCTGCTATTGAACATGGTAGCTATAGTAGGCATACAACAATGGTTGTATGCTGGCTAAGATTAATATTATATTTTTGAAATGTTTTCGACACTATGCACTAATGATAATAATATCGAATGAATTTGCGTAGTAAGCATTTTTGACTATCATAAGAAGAAATCTCCTCCAATTCTGCGATTGCATTGTGTGTGTGGTGGGAGGTCTTATGGTAGTTTCATTTTCGAAAAGCATTGCGGATTTCAATGTTTAAAAGCCTTTTGTTGTTTGTTTAAAGATAAATTGTTTTTGTTGCTCACACCAGTCCCATGACTGATCCGGAGTTTATTGTTCCCTTCCTAAACTCTGGGTGCCCACTATTTTCCACACGGGCAGTCTAGAGTTGGGTTTTCTCAGATATTCAGGTTTGGTAGATTATCTGGAGCTAGTCGGTTCTTGGAGTTCATGGATTGACGTTGCTTATCTTGGAGCATTCTATTGGGGATATTCTATCCGCTGCTGATGTTATCTTTTCTTTTCCGCTGCTATTTGTTGTATCATATCTCTGATGTATATAGATATTCATTGTATCATCATTGTATCTGGATATTGTATCAGATGTTGTATATCTATATTGTTTTCTTTCTTCCGCTGTGTTGTTTACCTAATTGTGTTATAAGCTCCGGCGACTCGGATTTGAACGGTCGAATCTGCGGCATTCGAGTACGATGTAAAGTATGGATGTCGATTTTCGAGCGGGCAAAATCCGGATCGTTACAACATCCGTTGGGACTAGAGCTCATAATGCACTCCAAATGTTGGACAATGTATTACTCATAGCTGCTATGGACACTAAGGGTTTGCATACTGATAGTTATTGGATCAGTATGGAATGACTCACTTGAGAGTTTTCTACTGGTTAATATAACTATGATCAAATAGAGAATCTTGAAGTGGCGATATTACACTGTTCTCTCGATTTGAAAATATTACTGAACTTCAGTATGGATGCTCTACTTTGATTATGTTAAATCATGGCATGGTGTCCATCGAACGACTATAGTTGGGTCTTAGTTGAAGCACTAGAGGTGAAACACTATTCAATAGAGAATTCATCTTCTCGGTTATATAAGGTTAGCATCATGGTCAACTGTTGTCAACTCAAAGTCATTGGCCAGAATATTATAGTTAATAATAATTGTTTTTACCGAACTAAGGACTTTGTGTTTCGACTATTCGATTTGAATGTGGATGATGTTGGAATTTTGACCAAATCCAAATTCCACAAGTCCAAATATGATATAGTGTTGATAAAGAGAATGTGTATAAATAGCCATTACTACTAGGTACCTCTTATAATAAGTAAAATTGGATTTTACCCAAAATAAGTGCAAGCGATAAATTCAGCCAACATGTCACACCGCTAGATAAGGTGAGGTGTGAATGTTGATATTTGAATTGTTCGATATTAATCGCTAACTGAATTTAAACCTTCGAGTTGCACAACCGTAATGATAAACAATCTAAAAACCCACAATTTAATTAATTTATAATCATAATAAATTAATTAATATTTATGAAACATTAATTGTTAAATTTTATTTGACTTGTTTGAATAACATAAGTATTTAATAAAGAGCATAAACACAAGTTATAAATACGTGTATTGATATACGATATCAGATTTAAGTAGATTAATTGCTAAGTGGTTTTGGAAAATATTTTAGGCCTACATAGTGACAATAAATGATAAGGGGGAGAAGTTTCAAATGTTATTTGAAAATCCAGAGGAGCAACTAAAGAAAGAAAATAAATCCTCATCATTTACATTTCATTCTGACTCACTTAAGTCTCCTTTATGGAATGATTTTTTCATTTTCTCTTTATTTCTATTATTTTTGCGGAAAATATGAAGATGGGGAAAATGATTTGATTAGATTTAATAATGAAACAAACATAGAAGGTTTTACAAGAGAAAATTGAACGGTTTCAATGTTTCTCTTAAAACAAATTCTTCTTTCATTCATTTCATTTTTATCCTTCCCGGCAACATTCATTTTTGTTATGCTCTCCTCTCTCTATCCTATCATGGCCAAAATAGATGCCTCTATGGCTTATAAGTTCAAAATCAAAATAAAATCAAAAACAAAAGGTGTGTGTTATCACCTGATTCCTGTAAGAACTAAAGATCAATTCAATTGAATCTAGGAGCACCAATTCCTCATATAAGGTGCAACTTTTAGCTACATCCACATGTACTATTTTTATTAAAATTATTTATGTGTTTCTCTTTCACGTGCTATTAGACTTTTTATGCATCATCTCGTCTATTTGATTATTCATCTTGTAGTATGTAACTCAAATTTGTTTTGTCCATCCCAATTAATAGTATGATTATTAAGTTGATTTATTTAGATGCACTTTTGTTCTTATCTCCATTCACTATATGTTCATCATGATTGAGATAACTTGGATCCTCTGTCTCATTTGATTATTTGTTGTTATTCCCTATATAATTAAGATCTAGATGCTTTTACCATGAGTTTGCATGTACCTAAGTTGTTTGATTCCTATTTTCTTGTGTTTGGTAATTTTTGTTAATAAAAAAAAGAAAACTAATTTTGAATAGAAAACTATCTTATATTTTTGTAACGCTTGCATACACAAATATAAATGAATTACATATGTTAATTGTTTAAACTTGTAGGAAAATTGATTTCATATGTTATATCATTGATGTTTTGAATATTGTATATGTAAAAATTATTTTTTAAAATTCACGAATGAACTTTTGTGTAAAACCATAAATCTTTTGTTTTCTTTCCATATTCAAAGATTTGTGTTAGATCCTAAATCTTTTGTTTCTTTTACAAATTAAAAGTTTGGTTATAATAGTTAACTATAAAATACATAAACAATAAATTATAATTTTTAGTACATGATTTGTTTCTAAATTTAAAACATTACTTGCAATTATTTATATGTATGGAAATATGTGTGCGCGTGCGCGCTAACTTAACTTAAATTCTTAAAATGGACTTTAGTGTAAAACTATTAAATTTAACCTTTACCTCTTCTTTAATTGAACTTAAATTCGTTATTGTCAGATTTAGATTTCAAAACAAAATGGTCAAATTTAATCCCAATACACACATATCAATTTATCCATTATCTATATACATACATACATACATACATACATACATACATATATATATATATATATGTATATAATTTTAAATCAAAACTTTGGACGACGAAGGTATATGTAAAGGGAAAATCGATCCATTACGGTGTAAATCCCAACATCTACTTACGGTCACATTAACTAGGTACACTACTTATTTGTAGAAGATGCTCTTTACATAAGCAAGTGTATTTAATGAACTTACAAATTAAAACCTAAAAAAACAAACACTTTTAAAAAAAATTAAATGAATATTTTAGATAGGATCTAAAATTCATTTAGACTTCATAGGCCCAATGAAGATCTGGAAATTTTTTGAAATTCACCCATTTAATCCACTTCCAACTGGCCGATTCCTATAATGGTATCAGTGTCCATTAGTCTATGCGGTCTAAAATTAGCAGTGTTACGGCTAATTGATTAAACCCTACCCATTTAGTTGGGTGTTTAGAAAGATAGTTTTGAAGGTTGGGTTTACGTAATCAAGTTCCGCCTTATCTAGCTACTAGCATGGCCCGAAGGGCGAAGTATGACCAAAAATTATCTCCAATATAAAGGCCCAAATTGATTTTAGGCCTTCCACTCATTTTCAAAATATATTTGAAAATTTAATAGATATTTTAAATTTAAATTTTAAGTCTAAAATATAAGGGTAAAATTTTATAAAAGCTTTAAAATGCATTAATTTTTTCAAAATTATTTTAAGGAATTAAATAATAATTTTGAAATTTAAAATTTAATTAAATGATAAAATAAATTAGATAAAATAATTAATTAGAAGTTAATTTATTAATATATATATATATATTGATATATATGCACCCCATTATTATTGTAGTTATTTATTTATCTTAAAATTGTTTATGATAAATTAAATTCAAATTTAAAACTAATAAAAAATTTAGTTAAATTAATAATTAAATAAAGTTACTTAAATTTAATTAATTAAAATTAATTAATTAAAATATGTACTTATATTGGTATGTACACAAAAACAATAATGTTATAGTTGGTTAACTATCTTAAACTGTTTAAGATGAGTAATATAAAATTTTAGAAATTTTATATAAATAAATTAAAAATGATTTGATTAGTGAGAATTAAAATTAATCAAATAATATTTAATCAATTAGACAAATGTATAAATTATATAAGTAAATTAAATTATAAAATGTTATAAATGAAATGAACTTATATAACAAGAATATAAAAAAATTAAGTAGAACTAGAAAAAACCAAATAAGATTTAAAGAATAAGTACACATATGTATATTATGTATACTGCGATTTTAGATGTGTCTAACACTTGAACCATGAGTGTATTTCATAAGAAATATATTATTCCCTAAACCGATATCACTAAAAGAGTGTGTGTATATATATATATTAAAGATTATAAACCCTTAATATATCAGTCATCCTCCACTATTTATACATTAATAGATTATTTGCACACTCTTTAGTCGTTGATGGTTCTCAAGCTAGAGATGTAATGTATAGTAAATATATTGACTAAATGAGGTAATATATATGGATGTATTTGTTGATTTTCCTTAATGTATGTGCACTATACCTAGGCCATTGTGAGATGGTGGGTACGATCGAATAATCTCTTTTGATTTGCTGATATACCTAAAGGTCAAGATGAGATTAAGACAAAGACTATTGGTTGGGAGTTGTATTTGATAAAACGACATAGTCTTATCCATCACTTGTGGGCTTATGGTTTGTTGATAGTACACAAGGTTGAAACCCCAAGGCAAGCAAGTTATAACTGTAACCCACATCTTTTGGATTGGATATTTACTGTACATACTAGTTGGGTCTAATGGGATCTCAACTGATGGCTTATGTTTTTGGGATGAAGACTTCATTATGAGATGAACAACTGAAGAATTTTTTGAAACTGGAATATCCATTGGCTAAAACAACCTTGAAATGCATGAAATTATCATCTTGAATCATCATCCCAGACGACAATTAAACTTATAACATTGGGACCGAGAAAAATTAGGCGATGTACACCAATGAGTTTCATGACGATCCGATGTACCATAAGATCGTGCAAGCTCGAAACGTGAATGTAATTATTGGATCAAAGTATAGATATTATTTATATAATATCTCCTCCCTCACCAAATACCTTCCACTCCCCTTACTTTATCAATTCATCCTCCTTCAAAAAAAGAAAGAAAAGGAAGCATGCTGAAAGTATTTAAAGAGGGGAAAACCAATCATTTATTTTTCTCAGCTTCAATGCAACATGTCGACTTTCATTGCAGCAGTGACATTGTGAAGCACATGTAGAAGAGTCGACGGCAAGAGAGGTCGGGTCTGTTAGGGTGGTGGTGAAATGGGAATGAGAACTACTATCGTATGGGACAAGACATAGGGTACCGCTTGATGGCGGCAGCGATAGCCAGAGATAGCCGTGGAGAGGAGGAGTGGCAGTCAACTTTCAGTCAAGAGTTTGGAGAAGCAGCTTAAACACGACCAGAGGTGATCTTGTGGGGTGCATCGGGATCGTCATGGGGATGGCGACACATTAGTGGTGCTCGACCATACTCTGGTGGTCCTTGGCGATGTCAGTGATGGTGGAAAGCTGTGGCAATACCGGTGGCTGTAGTGGGAATTTTGATTTTTAGAAGAGGGATTTAAAGTGCGATTAAGGTAATTAAGCAAGTTAATTAATCTAATTAACCTCATTTCATATTTAATTTGTATCTCTTGCATATGAGGTCTAATTGAGATGAGGTCTTCATCGTTAAACTCGAAGTGAGATTACCTACGACATGGTATAGGCTTGGACTGGATTCGGACACTTGGGAATTTGCAACTTAGGTGAGTATAATTATAAGTCTGAATTTAAATTTTAGTATAAATCTCCATAATTACATATATTAATAAATATTACCTAGAAGAGGTAGAATAATATAAATAAATAATAATTTCTCCATTTGATTGGATTGGTTTGAGTGGATATTTAGTATAATCAATTAAGTTCCCACACACACACATATAGTGTTCTATTCGTATTAAATAGAGTTAGATGGAGTTGATGTTAATTTATAACATGGTTATAAATTAATTAAAATCCAATTTAGTTATGGCAGTGATAGAAATATTAAAATTATATGTATTTTATTAATAATTGAAATTTAGAAGTATGACCTTTAAAATAATCTATAAGGCTAAAATAATGATCTAGGCATGTTAAACTTGTATTAAAATGGCTTTGAAGTTTATCTGGCCTTGATATTGGTTTATTATTGTGTGAATCAATAATTGACTAACTACTGAATTTCTATAAAGGTGATTTGAGATGTTAGAAATTACAAAAATATACTGTATTATTTAATACAATTTGATTAAAGTTATAAAATCTCGAATATTGTAACAACGTGATTTATTAACTTTAGATCCTAAGAAATGGTTTGAGATATGTATGTGCGTGAGTATGTGTATAAATTATGTACATGAGCTATACACTATTTTGAGGCCTTCTAGATAGCTAAACTTGATTTAAATAAAAGAATAAGCAAAAATAAGCTACAATATGATTGATAGGCAAGTGCATTATTTTATTAAATAAGTGTGAGACTTCTATAAAATAATATGAAGAAGATATAATTGTTAGATTGGTGACTTAAGTAAGATGCATTTTTGTTGAATTATTTATATGATTGTATGTGTGAATTGTTATTGACATTTAGACGTTAGATTTGTTACTTTGGTTGTGTGTTGCCTTTGTGTATGTAAATGTGCACGATATGTGTTTATTAATTCCATATAGTTAGACTGGTTATATATATTTATGCATGCATAAAATTTATGTGATTATATATGTCTATATGTATAAATATATTTATGGTTTTTTTGACTTAGGGCTACTGGGAAATGCACGAAATAATATATATATTTATTGTTATGAGATTTAAAGTGTTTATATATAGTTTTGGTATGTCCGACTTAGGATTATCGATTAGTCCATGAAATCTATTGTATAGGCGAATGACCTGTAGATGTGATTCCAGAGTAAAGGCGGAGAGAGACTGGGACATAAGTCTAGAGTAGGTCATATATTGTTATGTAGTTTGATTGGGTGCTATGATAGGACCTACAAACCAACTTCTTTTAAGGTGTTGGTTTTTAGGGGAGTCTGCAATATAATTGTAACTCTCAATAGGTCTTATTGGTAGCTCATGGAAATTAAACGTGATTTATCGATATGCAATTTAAGCGTATGTATAGTTTGGTACGCCCGATTTGGGTTTACCGAATAGTGAATGAAATATATATTAGAGGTGTATAAATATATGGTTCAAGTGATACATACATACATACATACATACATATATAATTGTAGATGCATGGTTTGGGCGATTTATATATATTGGTTTGGTATACCTGACTTAGGGCAATCAGGTAGTGCAAGGCACTTCAAGAATGAATCACAATCCACATAGGGATGACAATACTTCAGCGTTGTGTACACCTATGGGAAGGGAGTACGAGGGGTTTAGCATTTGCATATGGTTCTGGTATGTTAGCGTAAACAACCGAAAGAAAGGGATGCTAGTGAGGGAATCCATTGTACCATTGAGATGCATGAACTCCAGACGTGGTTCCATGTAACACCCCGTGAAATCAACCAAAAATAAATAAATTGGATAAATTAATTTAAATAAGATAGGGATAA
The DNA here is from genome assembly GCA_030737815.1 of Allium fistulosum. Lineage (NCBI taxonomy): Eukaryota > Viridiplantae > Streptophyta > Magnoliopsida > Asparagales > Amaryllidaceae > Allium > Allium fistulosum. Next base: position 979,750,364 of record CM060902.1, read on the forward strand.
AATGGAAATTTTTTAAAAGTTAAAATTTGACTAAGAAAGATATGTTGTTGTGTTCGAGGTGAAATTCTGATCAATTTCCATATATAATATGCTAAAAACAGAGCTCGAACGAAGAAGTTATTGGCGTTTGAAGTTTTCGGATTTAAAATAAATTAAACAGAATTCAAATTCAAATAAATAATAAATTCAAGTTCAAAAGTTAACCATAATTATAGTTGGAGGTTAAGTGAACACTGAAATTAATGTTAACGTAAAATTGCAATTAAGGAAGAAAATAAATTAGACAATGCCAACAAATAAATCAACGTTCCCAAAACAAGATTGATCGACCCTTAACCCATGACCAGTCGACCACTAGTGGTTGATCGATGGTAAAGGGGTGGTCGACCGATGGACACAGGGACGGTTCCAGTTGTAAACCACTATAAATAAGAGCCTAGCCCCTCACTTTTATTCACACAATATCATAGGAACATTAGCAAAGCACTGTCAGTTCGTCTCTTCGTAGCTTCAGAAAACTCCATTAGGGTTTCGGGCAAGAAATCCTATATATCTGTTTTTGATTATTGTTTATTTTCTAAACTTCTTCCCCTCCAAACCTTTAATTTTTTGAATTTGATGTGTATACAAATTCCTTGATGTATATATCAAAAAGAAGAGATCTGAAGTAGATTATTATAGGCATTTCAAATCCAAGAAAAGGCAGAGCTAAGGACCTCTGTGAGTGAAAATTTTACTTTTTCTACTTTAGTAACTGAATAGTGTATTTTGGATTTGATATATGCCTTAGTGATTTTTGGATTACAAAAACATCACAATAAAAATCCTCAAAATTCCCCAAAGCAAAATGTCGATTTTTAGGTTAGAATCTTAATTGTTTTGTATTAAAATAATGGAGTTTTTATGGATTTTGCAATATATGTATTTTACCTTCTATTCCACTTCTAATTCTTTTTCTTTGGATTTGATTAAGGGATTTGGTTAAGAAATGGTGTGTAAGGCATAAATTTTTATTCGTAGTTTTAATTGCCAATTTCTGCAAATTGAATAGGAATTCCCTGGTCTAATTTCATATAAAAAGGAGTTGAATAGAGCGTAAAATTTGTTAAATTGTGAGTTTCCATTATTATTGTTTTAATATGAAATAGGTTGGAGTTGTATTCTAAGTACAAGTCTATTGATTTGATTTTGGGATATTGGAATTATGCTAAAAATGCTAGTATGGAAATGAGACTTGTATAACATTGGAAGATTTGACAATTGAACATTAGTTTTGGGCGTAATCTTCGCACGCATAGAAATTAATATATATAAGTATGCTTTATTAATTTCTATGTGTGCGAAGATTATGCCCTAAACTAATGTTCAAATGTCAAATCTTCCAATGTTATACAAGTCTCATTTCCATAATAGCATTTTTACCATAAATCCAATATTCTAAAATCAAATCAATAGACTTGTACTTAGAATACAGCTCATATGTGTGTGTGTGTTTGATAACCCGCCTGCTCAACCCTTGGAAATCGACACTAATACATCATCGGTATTCACATGCCGCAAATCCAAGTACCGGAGAGGCAGATTATCATGGAATAAAATGAAATAATGATAGAACAGAATATTATCCAAATGGAATAACATATATTATTTTAATATATATATATATATATCTTTACAGCGAAAATTTTAAATACATTTATCAGAGTCTATCCTATAAATCAGCCTAGATAGTTATAAATCTCTATTCTAATAAATTATGAATACAATCAGTAAACTAATGCAGCGGGAATGGAAAGGGAAAACTATCTACAAGAACATCTTCAGCTCCAGTCGTCAAGCTCCATCACAATGCTCCAAGTTAAACTGACTACTTGGCTGACCAGAAAAGTAAGGCACCCAGAGTTTAAGGAAAGGGAAAAAAACTCTGGGTCAGTCATGGGATAGTTGTGAGAAACTTAAACTACGGATATTTGAAAATAAGGATATCCCATAAGACCATGCCACACATAAATACGAAACAGGTTTTTACGTTATGATAACTAAAATCTTTACTATGCAAAATCTGGTAATATTATTTTTAATGACATTCTTTTGAAAATACTTTTCAAATAAACTTATGAATCTTAGCCAAAATTGTTACATTGATTAAATTCTAGAATACTAGGTTCTACAATCAAGTCCGAAGGCACTTATTATCATATTTGGTTCTACCTTCCGTACAGTACATCTCTAGAGGGATGTACTGAGGATCAACACCTTTGAAACTTCTACTCCTAGCAAAACCAGCCTACCCACAAACCTATCTGATGGCAGATAGAACAGAATATGACATCACCCCGGTCATTCCCGACCTATTCAAGAGCTCTTTAGCATATACAACATACCTAATATATATAGCATAATCTAGAAAGGTGAGGACCATAACCTATTGGTTGTGAACCACATAGCCCTACAGCATGCCCTGTTTAAGTAATTTCCGGGTGATGAGGTCCGAGGCAACGATTACCTTTCACATAGCACATTCCACTTTGAATGCCACATTGTCAATTCCGTCACACACTATTGATTCCACAAATGTACAATCTCTGAGCCCGTACGTCTCAAAGAAGGGTGTTAAGTGTAAGAGAGTTACTTCCTACACCACCAAACAGATGTACATTTGGAAAAAACCATGTCGTGTATGTTGGAACTGCAATGTTAGACATTCTCCATACAAGTTGTCCAGGAAACTGAACAAAGGGAAGGAACTCTCCTACTACATCCTGTCGAGAATCATCCCTAGGATTAGTAGCGAGCAGCCCTTGCATCGAGGATCAAATGACGATACTGCTGCCACATATATATGATATGGGAAATTTCCCCCGAGGGCCAGTGACAAGCAGCCCTACATTCCATTTATTATCATTTTTTATCTTCACATTCGAACATAAAAATTGGTTCGTAGTGGTTTTCGGATAAGGATCACCCAAATCTGACCCCGGTTCCTTCGAACCAATCATCGATAAAAAGGTGTTAAGTAAATAAGTGCTTATCATTTGATTAATTACTTTCTCTTTGTCAAAAATATCTTCTAGAGATATATATTTTTAAAACATTTCTTTTTGGTATATATAGAATTATTAAAACTCTCTTAAACTCTGGAAATACCAAATCTGTAACAACCCGCATATTTATCGATTTTTTTATATTTAAATATTTTATTTAAATATTTCGGCGTTCGTCGGATTTTGGTCCGAAAAGCTACTTTTTGCAAACAGTCGAATTAGGACTCGAGACCACCTCCATTGAGTTCAAAATGTCGTTTGCGATCTTTTTGAGTGTAAACTTCGATATGTTTGGAGTTAGTGGAATTTTGCTACTTTTCACTTTGGACTTGGGTTTGGGTTCAGCCCTTAACCCCACTTAACCCCCTAGCTCTCTAACTCTTCATCCATTCACTCCCATTTCATTTCATTTCTTCAAGCAAACTGAAAATGGTGGAGAGGAAGAGGAATTAGAAATTACAAAACCCTAGTTCCATTTGCAAATTCTTGTTCTAGCTCCAAATTCAAAGAGAACCCATTGGTAAGCATCTCCTTCTTCTTCTCCAACTCATTCTCTTATCAATTTCAGAAATTCCTAAACCTAACTTAGGAAGTGTTTCTCTTTTTAGCCTTGATTCAATCTTGTTGAGTTGGAATTGAGGAGTAATTGCTCTTGCCATTGCTCCATAGCATCTTCTTCATTCGTTTGGGTTCAAAGGTGAGATTTTTATCTCACATCTTAATCTATATTTATCTTCGATTGTTAGGTATGAATTCCTAACACTTATTCTTGTGCAATTGCTTTTGGTTTGGATTGATTTGGTGAATATTCCAATTTTTAGTGTTTTGAGTTCAATTCCTTAAAAATCCAAACTTTGATCTTTGATCATGATTTTTGTGATGCATTGAAGAGCTTATAAGGCCGGGTTGTCGTTTGGCTTAAATCCTTAGTGTCGTGGCTCGCGAAAATGCAATTTGGTCGAGATTTGGCCAATGAACTTGATAAGTTGGGCAGTGCTGGAAACAGGTCCGGTCGACCGAGCTCTGTAGTCAGTCGACCGACCTGCTTCCAAAGTGCAAAGCACTTCTCTGTTTTCTGGTCCGGTCGACCGACTACAGATTCCGGTCGACCGACCTGCTTCCCGAACTATTTTCCAGAACAGGGTCCGGTCGACCGAGCCCTGATGCCGGCCGACCGACCTGCTGCTATTTTTCCTATTTCACCTATCTAGTTTGAATTTCCAACTTTAATCGATTCGTGTTGTCTCCTATTTGTTGTTATCATTTCTTAAGACTTTGATGACTCCTCTTTCGGGATGGTACCATGTTAGGTCGCTCGACCCTATCCCCCGTACCTCCCTTCGTTGGGGATCTTATCCGAAAAACATTCAACAGAACTTCTTACTTTGATGGTTTTGGGAATTGATTTCTTTGGATTTTATTCACGTCTTCGAATGTGAACTTTTATGATTGGTTGTTTCTACAATCACTTCTATGATTTGTCACTTCAAAATATAAAGGTTTTCTATACTAGTAGTAAATATCAAAACCCTTTCATTAAAATGATTTCAACACTATTTTATTACAAAGCTCGTTTCTTAAACTGTTTTCCAATCTATTAGTATATACAAACCTTTACCTCACTCGTATGAGAAAATCTAATTAAACGGCTTAGCAAAACAAGTGGTATGAAACGCTTGCGTTTACTTCGTCGGTTAATTTATGGACTTGTTCGATTGAAACTCTTGTGACAATTTTCTAGTGCAGATCTACATTCTGTTCGTAAATATTTGAGTTAAGCAAGTGGTTATGGGACATGAAGCTAAACTCTTATATTTACTAGCTTAGTGTAATTGACACTTCTTTATGATCGATAACGATCATTTTATGGTTTAGACTAGCAATGTGCGATGTCTCTTTGTTTGCGAGGTTAGACTAGACACCATTTGTGTGATTTCGATTCACACATATCTCTTTATCTTCAAGGTTAGTCTATACCTCATTGGTGTGATTTCGATTCACACATATTGAAACTCTTGTGACAATTTCCTAGTGCAGATCTACAATCTGTTCGTAAATATTTGAGTTAAGCAAGTGGTTATGGGACATGAAGCTAAACTCTTATATTTACTAGCTTAGTGTAATCGACACTTCCTTATGATCATGACGATCATTCTTGTGATTTAGACTAGCAATGTGCGATGTCTCTTTGATTCGGTCCATCGAACGTTACGTTGTACGACGTCGTTGTTCCGTTTTATCGTGATTTGGTTCATCGGACGTTACGCTGTACGACGTCGTTGTTCCATTTTACTACGTATTGGTTCATCGGATGTTACGATGTACGACATCGTTGTTCCTTATCTTTTTATGGTGATTTGGTTCATCGGACGTTACGTTGTACGACGTCGTTGTTCCACTTTACTACGTGTTGGTTCATTAGATGTTACGCTGTACGACATCGTTGTTCCTTTTCTTTTTATTGTGATTTGGTTCATCGGACGTTACGCTGTACGACGTCGTTGTTCCATTTTCCTATGCTTTGGTTCATCGGATGTTACGATGTACGACATCGTTGTTCCTTTTATTTGTGCTTTGGTTCATCGGACGTTACGTTGTACGACGTCGTTGTTCCTATTTATTTTTTGTCTCTGGATCATCGGACGTTATGCTGTACGACGTCGTTGCTTCGGATTATTTGATTTCTGGATATTAATTTCTGGAATTTATGTTTCACCAGCATTTACGATGGGCATTGATATGTATGTCATTTATTGTGGCTTGGTGAATTAAATAAAGAATATGACATTCTTTTTAATCTTTGAGAAGATTCTTGTGATATTGATTAATCTCTTGTTGATTATCATTTTCATACTTGTAGTAGTATGCTTTTATGGTTATTATATGTTTATGCCATATCTCTTGTTCTATATCATTTTATCTGATAATTATAGCTAGACTGATCCGTTTATTATTTTCTTCTTAAATAATACTCGGGTCAGAATGAGATTTTATAGGTGCTTCCTCATGACTTCTTATCTGGAGCCATCTTTTGACTTTTGGCTAACTACTCTAGTTTAGTAGTTTTTGTTGTATGCATTTGAGATTAGACTCCTTGATGTATACGTATTCTATTGTCCTGCACTTGTATCTGTTCTTTTGTGTTATTGTGGATCTTATTTGACCACTACTCTGATGTACACTTTCATGTGTTATATTCATATCTATTTCCGCCTTTGTGATATGAATTGTCTGTGACTGATTTGCGTTATGTTTATTTCTATATTTGTTTCCGAAGATTATATATAGCCACTGTGTAGTAGCTTTGAGTTTGTATCGGTATGTCGGATTTCCTCATGAGATGAAAAGTTATATTTTTATCTGGCATATCGGTACTCGCACAAAGCAATTATACAGATGGTCGCTCCTCAACAGCCTTATTCTCCGTGCTAGTTGATGGCATTACCTCGTAGTGTCCTTGGCTAGCGTGGGTATAGAGGTGGGGCGTCACAAAATCAAAATCATTTCTCCTAAATCACATTGTTAAACCTTATTAAGTAAAAGGGGTCGATAAAAATTATACTAATTCTACTCAACATCAATTTCCATATTCAACCATTACTATTTGTCAAATAATGGTGAAATCATCTTTTAAATTCACACGAATAGTATGGGTTCCCTTCGTGGAATTTAATACCAGGTATAAGAAGATTATTTATATACAGTCCAAGTTGTATTAAATTTAGAAAAAAAATCTTTTATACTTGCCTCGTTTCCGACATTTCGACCTTATTTATTCATCGCCCAAGAAAGAGGCTGGGTGAGCCAGGGCATGGGTTGCTCCTAAAAATCTCCTTAGTTTAAGAATCTCACATCCGGATCTCACGAATAAAAAAATCCAATCTACTCATCGGCTTTTAGACCCAAGATTAAATCACTTAATTATAATAGCTTTTCTTTAAATCATTTATCTAAACTCTTTAAAATAAATTATAAAACCTCTAATTATCTTTAAAATACTTAATTATTTATTTGAAAATATTTATAAAAGATTTGGGAAAGAATAATTATGTTTAAAGTCATATTTCAAAGTTATTAAAAGTGCTGCAAAAAGTGATGTGAATAGTGCTGGAGTAGTGCTTTCAAGGCTTATTTGATCAAAACAACTTTTCTATCATTTAGAAATTCATTTTTATAACTCAAATCTCTTTTAAAACATTTTAAAATATTTATAGAATTTATTTCATATTTTTAAGAATTAAAATTATCACTTTTAAAGAATTTATCGCTCTGGTTTCCGAACTATCAAACCGCGATTATTTTGAAAACTTAATTTGCTCATATTTCAAAATTTACTAAATGAAATTTCGATCTTTTTCTTTTTTTTGAAAACTATGATTATAAAAGTTCGAAAAATTCTTATTACAAAGAATTCCAACTCAGAATCCATCTTATAAATGAATTTAAACTTTTAGGGTGCGAAATCGCGAACTACCGATATGTGACGCGCCTATTTTTGACTCAATTTTCATAAATTGTCAAAACATTATCAAATTGTGTTTTAGTATTTATAAAACATTTACAAACCATTTTAAAGAGGTTTAACAATCTCATATACACCATTCATTTATTAAAGAAAAGTGATTTCCTTTGTGATATTCGACGTGTATTAACTATGAATTGTTTACATATCCAAACAAACATATTTTCATATTCAAACATGGTTCACATTCATCACAACCAAGCATAACCAAACATATATAACATCCAGAATATCATAATATAAATAGAGTTTCTCACCTTCATTGAATATTGGTTTATGAAAACGGACTATAGCTTCCCTACGATCGAATCAAAGCTTATAGAATCGAACCTAGGACCTTTTGAAAGCCACGGTTGAAGCAAGGATGAGGTAGACCTCTCGGCCATTGGTGATGGAGGTGTTGCCCATGAGTTTCGAGTGGAGATGTGGAGTGATTTGCCTTGGTTTTGAGGTGGAATGACATGGTGTGTGTGTGTGTGTGTATGTATGTATGTATATGTATATTTTACATTATTTTTCCATAAATTAGCAAATATTTTTTTAAGGCATGGAAGAGATTAAAGAAGAGCTCTTAGAGCTTTAAGAAGAAGGAGGAAGAAGAAGTGAATGGATAAATGAAATGAGAGAGCTACGACCTTGTATTTATAGGCAAAAATATAAGAAATATATCTAAATATGCATTTCCTTTTCTACCCTTAACCCGCAACCCTCCTTTTCCAACATCTTACATGCTACTCCCCCCATGTGACTCCATCATTTCACTTCACTTCATGGCATGTGTTTTGACTTTGCAACAACTTTGAACAACTTTCGTTCGTTAAACCGTTGAAAATCGGAAAGCCGATTCTCGGTCACATTTTCACTTATAAATTAATTTACTTATAAATGTAAATAAAATTTAAAATTTAATTTCTTATCATTTTTAACTAATTAAAATGATCGCATATGATTGATAAAACCATATAAATTAATATTAAACAATTGTTTACAAAAAGTGATGTTATATCGATAAAGCGATATGAATTTTCTTATATTTTCAAATCAAGTATATATGTTTATAAAACTGTTATAAATGACTTATTATCACTTAATAACTAATTAAAATCAACTATTATCATTAAAAAACAATTATTTCAATAATTATAAAAATTATTAAATCATTAAATCATAATTTAAATTCATAAATCAATTATTAAATATGATGTCATTATTAATGATGTCATAAATATATTTTATTTTCAAAAAATAAAATAAATAACTTTATTTCATATTATTGTTTAAATGCATAAATAAGTATATGTATCCAGCTCCGTACATGACTTCTGATAATTATAGAGCTGTTTATCTATAAAACGATTTTCGGTCATTTTATCGATATTTTTCTAAAGTATATATTTTTGTAAATACTAATTCAAAAAAAGATTACCATCATTATTTATTATTTAAGACAACATAATCTATGTTAAGAAGCCTTATATTTGATTATTTAAAAAATAAATATAATTTTAAATAGATAAATTTGTGGGTCGTCACATACTTCCCCCGTTAAAATAATTTCGTCCTCGAAATTACAACGCAAAACCTAGAGGTGTTTACCCAAAATATTTATTTTTAAACTTACACATGTATAATGTATATAGATTATACGTATGCAATATTTGATTTGATCTCCTATTCGAATACACAACTTCACTTCGAAACTAGTATTGATCCCTTAATCCTCTAGTGCGGACTCTGATCAGGCTCTTTTGATCAAAAACCGTTACTTTCCTTGCACAGCTCTCACTATGATAGAAAACTTAATTACCCAACCATAAACCCTCATCAATGTTAATAGTCAAGAATCGACTGATAAATCATTTTTTAGACCAGTGTAAACACATTAAAGTCCTGTACTCAAATTTTAGATCAGAATCATGCAATGAAATTATCTACATACCTCATACGTACTTAGTTATATCAAATTTCTTTTTAAAAATTATTTGTGAAAAGATTTCATAAAACCTTTATCTTTTATTCAAACATTTTTATAACGATGCTTCTTTATATATTATAAAAAATTCTATCTTCTTTCCAAAGAAATCATTTCAATTTCAATACTTAAAAATACCTCTATATACTTAAATCCGTAAAAATCTTTGAGGAAAGCTTCATATTTTCCAAAACACATTTTATTTGGTCAAAATGAATGCCGTGTAAAACATCGTGACAACAACCCAACAACACTAGTATAGGGATTTGATTAATCATACTTAATATTAATTTTTCGATGTCAAACTTAAACTATTAGTTAACATTAAAGATGATCAAGTTGGGGTATCATTACCTTTCAGACCTTGAATGAACGTTATTCTTAACTTAAAAAATGGATATAAGTTACCCACCTTGAATCTTTACATAAATATAGGATATGTATAAATCCCGTATACTATATGAAACATCTTCTTTCGAAAATCACATACTATAACAACAGTATTATAGTCTATGTCTTCCTCGCTTTCTCGAAAACATTTATCAGAACAAAAATATTGAAATCCATGTCTTCCTATCACTTAACACATTTTAAATCACCTTTAAAACTATTAAACTTCATTTACAAATATCACTTTCAAAACATTCCCTTAAGAGAATATTTAACTTTTACAACAAAATGTATCTCCCTTTATAAAAACCATCCTCTACTTATCGAGGTAAACCTTTTTATATTTATAAAACCCTATTTTATAATATCCTTCCTTTTTATAAAAATCCTTACTTATAAAATCCATTTATAAATCTATTTACAAAATATCCATTACAAATCCACCTTTAATATTTATAACACATCATTTATAAATCTATTACTTTATTTATAAAATATTACTTTTATATAACCCATTTTGGAAATATTTGTTTCAAACTATTTCTATCTTCTTTAAAATGTATTTCATTTGTAATAAAAGATGGACTTATTTGTTAAAACACTCCTTTTTCAAAATAACTTTATTTTGAATCAACTTTCTTATGAATTCAAAAACCAATTTTATTATTTCAAAATATCACTTTCAAATCATTTCTATTAATATTTTAACTTTATAAAAACTCTTTTATAAATATAAACTTTCCATTTTATAAACTTTACTCCTAAAATTAAAACTTCTACCAAATAATTTTAAAATTTTCAAAGCTTTTCCAAAATGCCAGGATTTAAATTCTCAAAAGTCACTATATAAATTTGTTTTATAAATCCAATCTATAAAATCATTTAATTAATGCATTCATAAAATTTGTTTATCTTACATAAATTCCTTTAATCTTAAACCAACATTCTTATTTATCGAACACCACATAGTCAAATTGTAAAACTAAATTCATGAGGTGTTCGTATTTAAACATTTAAATCAAACAACCAATCAACCAATGGTAATACTGAATATTATCATTCCCTTAACAACCAAACAGTACATAAATAACTATATCATTTGAAAGACATTTCTTTATAATCAAAATATGACCTTAAGGTAAATTATTTCATTACCGGTTTTCAAAAACAAAATTATTTATATATAGCGTTGACAAATACGCGCTCTTATATAATACTCTCGACTCATTCTAGGGTGTCACTAATCCTATCTCTAATGAGTTACTCATCCAAGGGTATTGCTAACCCTGTCTTTCATGAGAGTTTACCTCTCTCAGTCTTAGGTGGTCGCTCAACCTAAGATCTGATACCAAATATGATGACCTGCCTCCTCGACCTTTGTAAATCGACACTAATACATCCTCGGTATTCACATGCTGCAAATCCAAGTGCCGGAGAGGCAGATTATCATGGAGTAAAATGAAAATAAAGACAGAACAGAATCTTATACGAATGGAATAACATATATTATTCCAATATATATATATGTGTGTGTATATGTATGTATGTATATCTTTACAGCATAAATTTTAAATACATTTATCATAGTCTATCTAATAAATCAGCCTAGATAGTTATAAATCTCCTTTCTTATAAATGTTGAATACAATCAACAAACTAGTGCAGCAAGAATGGAAAGGGAGAACTATCTACGTGAACATCTTCAGCTATGGTCTTCAAGCTCCATCACAATGCTCCAAGTTAAATCTGACTACTTGGCTGCTCGAAAAACTTGGGCACCCAGAGTTTAAGGAAAGAAAAATAAACTCCGGGTCAGGTATGAGACTGGTGTGAGAAAATTAAAATATGGATATTTGAAAATACGGGTATCCCATAAAACCACGCTGCACATAAACACGAAACAGGTTTTTACCTTATGATAACCAAAATCTTTACTATTCAAAATTTGGTAATATTATTTTTAATGACTTTCTTTTGAAAATACTTTTCAAATAAACTTATGAATCTTAGCTGAAATTGTTGCATTGATTAAATCCCATCATACTAGGTTCTACGATCAAGTCCAAAGGCACTTATTAGAGAATGGATTTCCATACAATGGCAGGTAAGGAACTATGTTCTGCACAGTACATCTCTAGAGGGATGTACTGAGGATCAACACCTTTGAAACCTCTACACCTAGCAAGATGAGCCTACCCGTAGATCCATCTAGTGGCACATAGAACCGAATATGACATCACCCTAGTCATTCCCTACCTATCCGAGAGCGCTCTTAACATACACAATATACCCGATATATATAGGGTAATCTAAGAAGGTGATGACTATACCCTAATGGTTGCGAACCACATAGCCTATGGCATGCCATGTTTAAGCCATTTCTAGGAGTTGAGGCCCAAGGTAACAATTACCTTTCACATAGCACATTCTACTTTGAATGCCATAATGCCAATACTGTCACACACTATTGATTTCCACAAATGTACCACCTCTGAGGTCGTACGTCTCAGAGAAGGGTGTTAAGTGTAAGAGAGTTACTTCCTACACTACCAAACATATGTACGTTTTTAAAAAACCTTGCACGTGTATGTTGGAAATGCACTGCCAAACATTCGTCCATACAAGTTATCTAGGAACAGGATAAACTGAAGGAACTCTCCTACTACATCCTAGCAAGAATCATCCATAGGATTAGTAGCAAGCAGCCATTGCATCAAAGATCAAATGAAGATACTACCGCCACATATAAATGATATAGGAAATTTCCTCCGACGGTCAGTGACAAGTAGCCCTACATTCCATTTATTATCATTTCATGTCTCCGCATTCAAACATGTAAATTGGTTCGAATTGGTTTTCGATTAGGGATCACCCAAATCTGACCCAGGTTCCTTCGAACCAATCATCGACAAAAGATGTTAAGTAAATTGGTGCTTATCATTTGATTAATTACTTTTTGTTTATCAAAAATATCTTCTAGAGATGTATATTTTTAAAATATTTCTTTCCAGTATATACAGAATCGTTAAACCTTTCTTTAACTTTGAAAATACCAAATCAAAATCATTTCTCATAAATCACACTGCTAAACCTTATTAAGTAAAAAGGGGTCGTTAGAAATTATACTAATTCTGGTCAACAGCAATTTCCATATTCAACCTTTACTATCCATCGAATAACGGTGAAATCACCTTTTAAATTCATACAGATAGTACGGGTTCCCTTCTTAGAATTTAGTACCAAGTATAAGAAGATTATTTCTATACAATCCAAGTTGTATTAAAATTTAAAAAATTAAATCTTTTATACTTGCCTCCTTTTCGACATTTCGACCTTATTTATTTTTCCTCCAGGAAAGAGTCCAGGTGAGCCAGGGCACTGTTTGCTCTTGAACATCTCCATAGTTTATGCACCTCACATCCGGATCTCACAAATAGAAAAATCCAGTCATCTCATCGGCTTCTAGAGCCAAGATTAAATCACTTAATTATAACAACTTTTCTTTAAATCATTTATATAAATTCTTTTAAAATAAATTATAAAACCTACACACTATCTTTAAAATACTTAATTATTTGTTTAAAAATATTTATAAAAGATTTGGGAAAGAATACTTAAGTTTAAAGTCAAATCTCAAGGTTATTAAAAGTGTTGCAAAAAGTGCTACGAATAGTGCTGGAATAGTGCTTTCAAAGCTTATTTGATCAAAACAACTTTTCTATCATTTAGAAATTCATTTTTATAACTCAAATCTCTTTTAAAACATTTTAAAATTTTATAGAATTTATTCCATATTTTTAAAGAATTAAAAGCATTACTTTTAAAGAATTATCGCTTTGGTTTCCGAACTATCAAACCGTGATTATTTTATAACCCTGATTTGCTCATATTTAAAAATATACTGATTGAAATCTCGATCCTTTTCTTTTATTTGAAAACTATGATTATAAGAATTTGGAAAATTCTTATTACAAAGAATTCCGACTTCGAGTCCATCTTACAAATGGATTTAAACTTTTACAGCACGAAATAGCGAACTACCGATACGTGACGTGCCTATTTTTGACTCAATTTTCATAACTTGTCAAAACTTCACCAAAGTGGGTTTTAGTATTTATAAAACATTTATAAACCATTATAAACAGGTTTAACAATTTCATATACACCATTTCATTTATTAAAGGAAAGTGGTTTCCTTTATGATATTTGACGTGTATTAAATGTGAATTGTTTACACATCCAAACAAGCATATTATCATATCCAAACATGGTTCACAATCATCATAGCCAAGCATAACCAAACATATATATCATCAAAAATATCATAATACAAATAGAGTTTCTCACCTTCATTAAATATTGGGCTTACTATAGCTTCACTATGATCGAATTAAAGCTTATGGAATCGACCCGGGACCTTTGGAAAGCCATGGCCTAAGCGAGGAAGAGGTGGAGCTCTCGACCAAAGGTGATAGAGGTAGTGGCCATGAGTTTTGAGTGGAGATGTGGAGTGATTTGCCTTAGTTTTGAGGTGGAATGACATGGTGTGTATATATGTGTATATATTTTGCTTTATTTCACCATAACTTTGCAAATACTTTTTCAAAGCATGGAAGCCATTAAATATTTTAGAGCTTTAAGAAGAAGGAGAAAGAAGAAGTGAATGGATTAATGAAATGAGAGAGCTAAGGCCTTGTATTTATAGAAAAAAAATATGTGAAAAATATCTAAATGTGCATTTCCTTTTCTACCCTCAACCCACAACCATCCTTTCCCATCATCTTAGGCATTACTTTCCCCTCCCCATGTGCCTCCATCATTTCACATCATGCCATGTGCATTGACTTTGCATAGCTTAAGGATGAAATTTTCTAAAATATCTTAGATATTTTTTTAATATATACATATATAAGTGCATTTTTATATTTGTATGTATATATGTGATCATGTATATGTTAGGATGTGTATATATATGTTATATATGTGCACAAGACATATAAACAAGGTTCAAACAACTTTGAACAACTGATGCAGCCCGGAATGGAGAAGTCATAGGTCGAGACCGACCTAAGGAGGAGATTAACGAGTTAACATGTCGTGAAAAATGGTGGAAAGTTCAAGTTTTAGGTCGCAGCCGACCTAATGAAGTCTTTAAGTCATTCCAACGACTTAGTGAAGATCGGCAACGACCTAGTGGGAATGTGCGAGTTAACAAGATACTAGAACGACCTAACGTGTTTCTAGCTCGTATACGATCTAACGAATTGAAAGGTAAGTCGCTGGAACGACTTACCGAGTTAACTTGTATACGACCTACCGAGTCACACAGTGAAGAGGCAGAGCAATGTGGTGAAGTGTTAGGTCGTAAACGACCTAACGAGTCAAGAGATAGGTCAGTGAAGACTGGAGGCGTGGATCTTCTCTGCCGACTTAATCTCGACGGTTGATTTCTTAAGTCGTACCTGTTTGATTTTTAGGTCGTTACCGACCTAAGTTAGGTCGCTGAAGCTTGGTGCCTGGATTCTATTGCCGACTTAATCTGAACCGTTGAAGTCTTAGGTCGTTCTGTTTGTAAGTCGTAAGTCGTCTTAAGTTGAGTAGTGTGTTGTTTGTTGTAGTTATTTTGAACATGTTGTTAAGTCGTTCTGTTATAAGGCTTAAGTCGTGATGATTGTAAGTCGTAAGTCGTCTGACTTTTTAGGTCATGACTGTTAGGTCGGCGACGACTTAGGAGTTGTATTTTTTTTTCTGTTTTGCGTGTTGTAGCCTATAAATAGGCAAGTTGTTTCATTTGTAAGGTTGTTGATTTTTGAATAAAATTCTCTTTGTTAGCTTTGTGCTTTCGTTCCAATTGGTAGTTGAGTGTAATCTCCTATCTCCTCTTTCGGTTAATCGAGTGCTCTCGATTCAACGATTGCAGAAGCCGATTCGCGGAATCAAGTGCGCTTGATCAACGCTTGAAGAATTGAAGATCTTTGAACCCAGTATCGTGCGCAATCAACGAGTTCAGGATAGCTAGAATTCAGTATCTTCGGATCAACGAATTTGGGCATTTCAGTATCTTCCAATCCACCGATTACTACATTCATCGATCTACATTTGTTTTGATTAATCCGCTGCGTCAGTTTTGGTATCGGAGCTTGTTTTAGCCAATCATAGCTAAATCGAGTCTTGGAGCCAATCATCTCGAAGAAGTTTGAATCGAAGTGAAGATTTGAGTTTTGTTTACCACGACCGAGAGCAAGTTGAAGTGTTCGACTTTGTATCGAAGTTGTTTGATCGGATTTGAGTGGGAGGCCGAAACTTTGTCCATC
This sequence comes from Allium fistulosum, assembly GCA_030737815.1. NCBI lineage: Eukaryota > Viridiplantae > Streptophyta > Magnoliopsida > Asparagales > Amaryllidaceae > Allium > Allium fistulosum. The sequence goes on from CM060902.1 coordinate 979,766,606, forward strand.
GTGTTCATCGCGATTTGCAACAAAGTGGAAGTTTTCGATCCGTTTCATTTTTGGATCAAAGTCCGAAAAGTGTTTGAATTTTGAAGTGTTGAAGAGTTTGTGAAGATTTCAAGTATGCCGCCAAGAAGAGCTAATCGCCACCAAAACGTAGAAGCTTTGTATCGAAGAGAAGAAGCTGATGAGATGGAGCAAAGAATCAATGAAAACTTTAGTCAAAAGCTTAACGAAGGAATTGGCCGGTTAGAGAAGCTTATGATGGAGATGAATCAAAATCGGAGAAGGGTTTCACCTGAATCTAACCATGGGGGTAGTAGAGTCTCGCCATATTCCAATCGAGACAGAAGTGTTGAAAATGATCAAGGGCGTGGGAGGAACGTGAATGATCGTGAACGGAGGAATGTAGATAGAAGGGATGATGGTGGTAGACGAGAAGGTAGTAGAGATGTGGGTGGACGAGATAGACAACGATATACATCTGATTTTGAAGAGGAGTATGATGGTGGTAGTGTTCGAGGACAAGGACGAGGACAAGGAAGAAATCACTCTGAGTATGATCACAAGTGGGAGTCGGGGATGAAGACTGAAATTCCTGAGTTCAAAGGTGGTATGCAAGCGGAGGAGTTTCTAGATTGGGTGGCTAATGTTGAAGAGATTTTTGACTTCAAAGAAGTTCCAGAACATCATAGGGTGAAGTTGGTTGCTACAAGGTTGAGGGGTAGAGCTTTGGCATGGTGGCAGCAAACCAAACTTACACGTGAACGAATGGGAAAGTCAAAAGTTGAATCTTGGGAGAAGATGAAGAAATTGATGAAAGCAACGTTCTTACCTTACAATTATCAATCTTTGATGTATCAACGTTTGCAAAACTTAAGACAAGGAACGAAGTCTGTTAACGACTATGCTAATGAATTCTATCAACTTATTGCGAGGAATGATATTATGGAAATGGAAGAGCAGCTGACATCTAGATTCATTGGGGGATTGAGAATGCAGATTCAGGATATGGTTAACATGTTTGATCCTAGATCTGTGGCAGAAGCACATCAGAAAGCGTTGGCTTGGGAAAAGCAAGGAAGACGAGGAGGTGGTGTGTTTACTAATTCCAACAATCAAGTAAAGGGTGTTAGTGGGAGTTCTAATGTTTCAAGAGCTGTTGCAAAACCAGTTGTGAATGAGATTGGGAAGGTGAAAGTCAATAATGGTTTCAAGTGTTATAATTGCCAAGAAATGGGCCACAAAAGTAGCGAATGTCCGAAGCCGAAGAAGAGAGCTATGATAGCGGAGGTTGAGGATGAGGATGGAGAAGCTGAATGTTCCAATTCACCACCTGATGAGGAGGAAGAAGAAGTGTCGGGAGACGAAGGTTATAATCTAATGATGAAGAGGTCCTGTTTAACACCAAAGCAAGAGGAGGATTGTAGTTGGTTAAGGAGCAATATTTTTCAGTCAACATGTACCATTCTGGGGAAGGTTTGCAAATTCGTTATTGATGCTAGAAGCTGTGATAATATAATTTCTTCAGAAGCTGTGAGGAAGTTGGCGTTGAAGACTGAGAAACATCCAAAACCGTACAAGCTAGCTTGGTTGAGGAAAGGCGGGGAGGTGAAGGTTGGACGAAGGGCTCGTGTGAAGTTTTCAATTGGGAAGAAATATAAAGACGAAATCTGGTGCGATGTGGTAGATATGGATGTCTGTCATTTGTTGCTAGGGAGACCGTGGCAGTATGATAGGGCGGTGCAACATGATGGGCGTACCAACAGTTACAGTTTCATGTTTGAAGGCACAAAGATTACTCTAGTTCCAAAGAAGCGACAACAGGAGGAAAACAAGTTGGAGGAGATTGAAGAGCTCAAAACTTTGTTATCTTTGATGGAGTTTGTGAAGGAAGTAGAGGAGGAGCCTGAAGTATTTTTATTGATTGGGCGTGAGAGCAGAGAAGAGGTTGAAATTCCGGAAGAAGCAAAGCCAGTTTTGAAAGAATTTGATGATGTATTTCCAGAGGAGTTACCAACGGAATTGCCACCGTTGAGGGATATACAACATCAGATAGATCTTGTTCCAGGTGTTGTGTTGCCACACAGACCACATTATCGAATGAGTCCGAAGGAACATGAAGAGTTGTGGAGGCAGGTAGAAGAATTGCTTGAACAGGGGCGTGTGCAGGAGAGTTTAAGTCCTTGTGCTGTACCAGCTTTATTGGTACCCAAGAAGGATGGGACGTGGAGGATGTGCACAGACAGTAGAGCCTTGAATAAAATCACAGTCAGATACAGATTTCCGATGCCGAGGCTTGATGATTTATTAGATCAGATCAGTGGGTCCGTAATCTTTTCTAAGATTTACTTGAAGAGCGGTTATCACCAGATTCGCATTAGACCAGGGGACGAATGGAAGACAGCATTCAAGACGAGGGAAGGCTTGTATGAATGGCCGGTAATGCCGTTTGGTCTATCGAATGCACCAAGTACATTTATGAGGGTGATGAATCAAATTTTCCGACCGTACATTGGGAAATTCGTTGTGGTTTACTTTGATGATATTCTAATCTACAGTGCTAGTACAGAAGAGCATGTTCAACATTTGAAGAAAGTGTTAATTATTCTTCGTGAAGAACAATTCTATGCTGCTACAAAGAAGTGTGTCTTTATGGCAAGGAGTGTTTTATTTTTGGGATATGTTGTGTCGGAAGAAGGAATACAGGTTGACCAAAGTAAAATCGAAGCTATCAGAGATTGGCCGCAGCCTAAGACGATAACGGAAGTTCATAGTTTTCACGGGTTGGCTTCATTTTATCGAAGGTTCATTCCACACTTTAGTAGTGTGATGGCACCTGTTACGGATTGCATGAAGGGTAAACAGTTTGCATGGACAGAGGAAGCCGGGGTTGCTTTTGATCGAATCAAAGAACTCTTGACGTCTGCACCAATTCTAATATTACCAGATTTTCAGCTAGTATTCGAACTACATACTGATGCATCCAAGGTTGGGATTGGAGGAGTGTTGAGTCAAAGGGGTCGTCCTATTGCATACATTAGCGAGAAGTTATCAGGAGCAAAGATGAGATACAGTACATATGATGTGGAATTTTATGCTGTTGTGCAATCTATTAAACACTGGAGACACTATCTATTTCAGAAGGAGTTTGTTCTTTACACTGATCATGAAGCATTAAAGCATTTACAAGGGCAAGACAAGATTTCAGCAAGACATGCATCGTGGATTGCATATCTGCAACAATTTACTTTTGTTGTTAAACACAAGTCAGGGGTGACGAATCGTGTGGCTGATGCTTTGAGTAGGAGGAATCATTTGTTGACTACAATGAAAGTTGAAGTAACGGGGTTTGATATGTTACCAGAATTATTTGTTGAAGATCCTTACTTTGCGAAATTTGTTGATAAAGTCAAGGAGGGAGTGACGGATGAGTTCGTGATGGTAGATGGTTTTATGTTCAAGGGAAATCTATTGTGCATACCTGATTGTAGTTTGAGAATGAAGATTATAAAAGAGCTACATGAAGAAGGACATGTTGGGAGAGATCGTACATTACAGTTGGTTTCACAATCTTACTTTTGGCCATCGATGAGGAAAGAAGTGGGAAGGTTTGTGGAGAGATGTCATGTTTGCCAAGTTTCTAAGGGAACAGCGACAAATGCGGGACTGTATATGCCGTTACCCGTGCCTGTAAAACCATGGGTGGATATCAGTATGGATTTTGTTTTGGGTTTGCCTAGAACTCAAAGGGGGAATGATTCTATATTCGTTGTGGTGGACAGATTTTCCAAGATGGCATACTTCATCGCTTGTAAAAAGACAGCTGATGCCGTCCGGGTTGCTGAATTATTCTTCAAAGAGATATATCGTTTACATGGTTTACCGGAATCCGTTGTTTCTGATCGGGATACCAGATTTTTAAGTCACTTTTGGATAAGTTTGTGGACGATGGTCGGAACAAAGTTGAAGTTTAGTAGTGCCATCATCCACAAACAGATGGACAAACGGAAGTGGTTAACCGATCACTGGGAAACTTGTTGAGATGCCTTGTGAAAGATAACCTGAAGAGTTGGGACATAAAGTTATGCCAGGCAGAATTTTCTCATAACCATGCGGTGAATCGTAGTACAGGGTTCAGTCCATTCCAGATTGTATATTCCAGTTTACCGAAGGGACCGTTGGACTTAACGGTAGTGCCACAATCAAAGAAGATAGTTAAGAAAGCTGATGATTTTGTTGATGGATTGGCGGAATGTCATAAAATCGTTCAGGAACGATTGGAGAAAGCAAATGAGAAATATAAACGATCTGCAGACTTGAAGCGAAGGAATGTTGAGTTTAATGAAGGAGATATGGTTTATGCAGTGTTAACAAAAGATCGTTTTCCAGTAGGCGCGTACAATAAATTGAAAGCACGAAAGATTGGTCCAGTGGAAATTTTAAAGAGAATCAATGAAAATGCTTATAAATTGAAGCTGCCAGATGATGTGTATACGTCTGACGTATTCAATGTTAAGCATCTCGTACCATATCACAGGAATGAGTTTGTTGGGGAAGATGCAGAAAGTGCAAATTCGAGGATGAATTTTTCTCAACCTGGGGAGGATGATGCAGCCCAGAATGGAGAAGTCATAGGTCGAGACCGACCTAAGGAGGAGATTAACGAGTTAACATGTCGTGAAAAATGGTGGAAAGTTCAAGTTTTAGGTCGCAGCCGACCTAATGAAGTCTTTAAGTCATTCCAACGACTTAGTGAAGATCGGCAACGACCTAGTGGGAATGTGCAAGTTAACAAGATACTAGAACGACCTAACGTGTTTCTAGCTCGTATACGATCTAACGAATTGAAAGATAGGTCGCTGGAACGACTTACCGAGTTAACTTGTATACGACCTACCGAGTCACACAGTGAAGAGGCAGAGCAATGTGGTGAAGTGTTAGGTCGTAAACGACCTAACGAGTCAAGAGATAGGTCGGTGAAGACTGGAGGCGTGGATCTTCTCTGCCGACTTAATCTCGGCGGTTGATTTCTTAAGTCGTACCTGTTTGATTTTTAGGTCGTTACCGACCTAAGTTAGGTCGCTGAAGCTTGGTGCCTGGATTCTATTGCCGACTTAATCTGAACCGTTGAAGTCTTAGGTCGTTCTGTTTGTAAGTCGTAAGTCGTCTTAAGTTGAGTCGTGTGTTGTTTGTTGTAGTTATTTTGAACATGTTGTTAAGTCGTTCTGTTATAAGGCTTAAGTCGTGATGATTGTAAGTCGTAAGTCGTCTGACTTTTTAGGTCATGACTGTTAGGTCGGCGACGACTTAGGAGTTGTATTTTTTTTTCTGTTTTGCGTGTTGTAGCCTATAAATAGGCAAGTTGTTTCATTTGTAAGGTTGTTGATTTTTGAATAAAATTCTCTTTGTTAGCTTTGTGCTTTCGTTCCAATTGGTAGTTGAGTGTAATCTCCTATCTCCTCTTTCGGTTAATCGAGTGCGCTCGATTCAACGATTGCAGAAGCCGATTCGCGGACAAGTGCGCTTGATCAACGCTTGAAGAATTGAAGATCTTTGAACCCGGTATCGTGCACGATCAACGAGTTCAGGATAGCTAGAATTTAGTATCTTCGGATCAACGAATTTGGGCATTTCAGTATCTTCCAATCCACCGATTACTACATTCATCGATCTACATTTGTTTTGATTAATCCGCTGCGTCAACAACTTTCATTCTTTAAACCGTTGAAAATCGATAAGCCAGTTCCTAGTTACATTTTCACTTTTAAATTAATTTACTTATAAATGTAAATAAAATTTAAAAACTAATTTCTTATTATTTTTAACTAACTAAAATGATCGCATTTGATTTATAAAACTATATAAATTAATATTAAACAATTGTTTATATAAAGTGTTGTTATATCCATAAAACGATACAAATTTTCTTATATTTTCAAATCAAGTATATATCTTTATAAAACTATTATAAATGATTATTATCACTTCATAACTAATTAAAAGGAATTATTATCATTTAAAAACAATTAATTAAATAATTATAATAATTATTAAATCATTAAATCTTAATTTAAATACATAAATTGGTTATTAAATATGATTTCATTATTGATGATGTCATAAATAAATTTTATTTCCTAAAAATAAAATAAATAATTTTATTTCATATTCTTATTCAAACGGATAAATAAGTGTATGTATCTAGCTCCATGTGCGACTTTTGATAATAATAGAGCTGTTTATCGATAAAACGGTTTTTGGTCATTTTATCGATATTTTCCAAAGTATATACTTTTGTAAATACTAATTCAAAATAAAATTACCATCATTATTTATTATTTAAGACAACATAATCTATGTTAAGAAGCCTTGTATTTTAATATTTAAAATAAACATAATTTATCAAATTGATAAATTTGCGGGTCGTTACATACTTCCTTCATTAAAAGAATTTCATTCTCGAAATTACAATGCAAAACCCAAAGGTATTTGCCCAAATATTTATTTTTAAACTTACACTTGTATAATGTATATAGATTATACATACGCAATATTTGATTCATCTCCTACTCGAATACACAACTTCACTTTCGAACTAGTACTGATCCCTTGATCCACTAGTGCAGACACTAATCAGGGTCTTTTGATCAGAAACCCTTACTTTCCTTGCATAGCTCTCACTATGATAGAAAACTTAATTACCTAACCATACACCCTTATCAATGTTAGTAGTCAAGAACCTAGTGGTAAATCATTTTTTAGACCAGTGTAAACACATCAAAGTCCTGTACTCGAATCTTAGATCAGAATCATGCGATGAAATTATCTACATACCTCATATGTACCTAGTTATATCAAATTTCTTTTTCAAAATTATTTATGAAAAGATTTCATAAAACCTTTATCTTTTATTCAAACATTTTTATAAAGATGCTTCTTCATATATAATAAAATTTTGTATCTTCTTCCAAAGAAATCATTTCAATTTCAACACTTAAAAAATACCTCTATATACTTAAATCCTTAAAAATCCTTGAGGAAAGCTTCATATTTTCCAAAACACATTTTATTGGGTCAAAATGAATGTTGCATAAAACATCGTTACAACAACCCAAAAACACTAATATAGGGATTTGATTAATCATACTTAATATTAATTTGTCGATGTCAAACTTCAACTATTAGTTAACAATAAAGCCGATCAAGTTGGGGTATCATTACCTCTCAGACATTGAATGGACATCAATCTTAATCTAAAAAATGGATATAAGTTACCCACATTGAATCTTTATATAAATATAGGATGTGTATAAATGCAGTATACTATATAAAACATCTTCTTTGGAAATCACTTACTAGAACAATGGTGTCATAAGCTATGTCTTCCTCGCTTTCTCAAAAACATTTATCACAACATAAATCTTATGTCTTCCTATCACTGAACACATTTTTAATCACTTTTAAAACTATTAAACTGCATTTACAAATAACACTTTCACAACATTCCTTTAAGAGATTATTTAACTTTTAAAACGAAATGTATCTCCCTTTATAAAAACCATCCTCTACTTATCAAGATGAACCATTTTATATTTATAAAACCATGTTTTGTAATCTCCTTCCATTTTGTAAACCTCCTTACTTATAAAATTCCATTTATAAATCCATTTACAAAATATCCATTACAAATCCATCTTTAATATTTATAACACATCCTTTACAAATCTATTACTTTATTTATAAAATACTACTTTTATATAAACCATTTCAGACATATTTGTTTCAAACTATTTATGTCTTCTTTAAAACTATATTTCCTTTGTAATAAAAGATGGACTTATTTGTTAAAATAGTCCTTTTTAAAATAACTTTTATTTTGAATCAACTTTCTTAAGAATTCAAATACTAATTTTATTATTTCAAAATATCACTTTCAAATCATTTCTAATAAAAGATATTTTAACTTTGTAAAACCTCTTTTATAAATATAAACTTTCCATTTTATAAACTCTACTCCTAAAATTAAAACTTCTACCAAATCAATTTAAAATTTTGAAAGCTTTTCCAAAATACCTGGATTTAAATTCTCAAAAGTTTCTTTATAAAATACGTTTTATAAATCTAATTTATAAAACCACTTAATTAACGCATTTATAAAATTTATTTATCTTAAATAAATTCTTTTAATCTTAAACCAACATTATTATTTATCGAACGCCACATAGCCAAATTGTGAAAATAAATTCACGAGGTGTTCGTATTTAAACTTTTAAATCAAACAACCAATCAATCAAAGGTAACAACCAAATATTATCATTCCCTTAACAACCAAACAGTACGTAAATAACTATATCATTTGATAGACATTTCTTTACATTCAATATATGACCTTAGGTAAAATTATTTCATTTACTGGTTTTCAAAACAAAAATTATTTATATATAGCATTAACAAATATGTGCTCTTATATAATACTCTTGACTCATTCTAGGGTGTTACTAAACCTATCTCTAATGAGTTACCCACCCTAGAGTATTACTAACCCTATCTTTGATGAGACTTTACCCCTCTCAGGCTCAGGTGTTCGCTCAACCTAAGCTTTGATACCAAATGTGACGACCCGCCTCCTAGACCCTTGGAAATCGACACTAATACATCCTCGGTATTCATATGCTACAAATCCAAGTGCAGGAAAGGCAGATTATCATGGAGTAAAATGAAAATAAAGACAGAACAGAATCTTACACAAATGAAATAACATATATTATTTCAAAATATATATATCTTTACACCGAAATTTTTTAATACATTTATCATAGTCGACCCTATAAATCAGCCTAGACAGTTATAAATCTTTGTCCTTATAAATTTTGAATATAATCAATAAACCAGTGCAGCGAGAATGGAAAGGGAGAACTATCTATAGGAACTTCTTTAGCTCCAATCATCAAGCTCCATCACAATGCTCCAAGTTAAACCCGACTACTTGGCTGTCCGGAAAAATAGGGCACTCGGAGTTTAAGGAAAGGGAAATAAACTCCGGGTCAGTAATGAGACTAGTATGATAAAGTCAAAATACGGATATTTGAAAACAGGGTATCCCATAAGACCACGCCGCACATAGACACGGAATGGGTTTTTACCTTATGACAACCAAAATCTTTACTACGCAAAATCTGGTGATATTATTTTTAATGACATTCTTTTGAAAATACTTTTCAAATAAACTTATAAATCTTAGCCGAAATTGTTACACTGATTAAATTCCAGTATATTATGTTCTACAATCAAGTCTGAGGAAATTATTCGAGAATGTATTTCCATACAATGACAGGTAGGAACTATCTTCCATACAGTACATCTCTAAAGGGATATACCGAGGATCAACACCTTTGAAACCTCTGCAACTGGTAGGACCGGCCTACCTGCAGACCCTTCTTTTGGCGAATAGAACCGAATATGACATCACCCTGGTTGTTCCCAACCTATTCGAGAGCTATCTTAGCATACACAACATACCCGATATAGGGTAATCTAGAAAAGTAATGACCGTACCATAATGGTTGTGAACCACATAGCCCTACGGCATGCTCTGTTTAAGCCAGTTCCGGGTGATGAGGCCCGAGGTAACGATTACCTTTCACACAGCACATTCCACTTTGAATGCCACATTGCCAACTCCCACACACTATTGATTTCTACAAATGTACAGCCTCTGAGCTCGTAAGTCTCAGAGAAGGGTGTTAAGTGTAAAAGAGTTACTTCCTACACCACCAAACAGATGTATGTTTGTAAAAATCCATGCACATGTATGATGGAATGTAATGTCAAACATTCACCCATAAAAGTTGTCCAGGAGCAGGACAAACCGAAGGAACTCTCCTACTACATCCTAATGGGAATAATCCCTATGATTAGTAGCGAGCAGCCCTTGCATCGAAGATCAATAAGATAATATTGCCACATATACATGATATAGGAAATTTCCCCTGAGGGTCAGTGACAAGAAGTCCTACATTCCATTTATTATCATTTCATGTCTTCACATTCGAACACGTAAATTGGTTCGAAGTTGTTTTTGGATAGGGATTACCCAAATCCGAACCCCGATTCCTTCGAACCAATCATCGATAAAAAGATGTTAAGTAAATAGGTGTTTATCATTTGATTAATTACTTTCTCTTTATCAAAAATATCTTCTAGAGATATATATTTTTAAAACATTTCTTTCCAGTATAAACTAAATCATTAAACCTCTCTTTAACTTTGGAAATACCAAATTAAATTATTTCTCATAAATCACATTGCTAAACCTTATTAGTAAAAAGGGATCGATTGAAATTATACTAATTCTACTCAACAGCAATTTCTGTATTCAACCTTTATTATCCATCAAATAATAGTGAAATCACCTTTTAAATTCACACGAATAGTATGGGTTCCCTTCTCGGAATTTAATACCAAGTATAAGAAGATTATTTCTATACAATCCAGGTTCTATTAAATTTGGAAAAATTAATTCTTTTATACTTGCCTCGTTTTTGGCATTTCGACCTTATTTAATCCTCGCCCAGGAAAGAGTCCAGGTGAGCCAGGGCACTAATTGTTCCTGAACATCTCCACCTTACATTAGTATCTCACAAATAGAATAATCCAGTCTACTCATCGGCTTTTAGAGCTAAGATTAAATCACTTAATTACCACAGCTTTTATTTACATCATTTGTTTAAATTCTTTAAAATAAATTATAAAACCTCCACATTATCTTTAAAATGCTTAATTATATATTTGAAATATTTATAAAAGATTTGGGAAATAATAAATAAGTTTAAAGTATTTCAAAGTTATTAAAACGTGCTGCGAATAGTGCTGGAATAGTGCTTTCAAAGTTTATTTGATCAAAACAACTTTTCTATCATTTAGAAATTCATTTTTATAACTCAAATCTCTTTTTAAACATTTTAAGAAATTTATATAATTTATTCCATATTTTTAAAGAATTAAAAATATCACTTAAAGAACATATCACTTTGGTATTCGAACTGTCAAACCGCGGTTATTTTGAAAACTTGATTTGCTCATATTTCAAAATCTACTAAAGAAAATCTCGATCCTTTTTTTTGTTTGAAATCTATGATTATAAGAGGTTGGAAAATTCTTATTACAAAGAATTCGGACTTCGAGTCCATCTTATAAATGGATTTAAACTTTCACGGTGTGAAATCACAAACTACTGGTACGCGACGTGCTTATTTTTGACTTAATTTTCATAACTTGTCAAAACTTCACCAAACTGAGTTTTAGTGTTCATAAAACATTTATAAACCATTTTAAATAGGTTTAACAGTCTCATATATACCATTTCATTTATTAAAGGAAAGTGACTTCCTTTGTGATATTCGACGCGTATTAAACGTGAATTATTTACACATCCAAATAAACATATTATCATATCTAATTATGGTTCACAATCATCATAACCAAGCATAACCAAACATAATATCATCCAAAATATCACAATATAAATAGAGTTTCTCACCTTCATTGAATATTGTGCTTATGAAAACGGACTATAACTTCGCTACCATTGAATCAAAGCTTAAGAAATTGAACCCAGGACCTTTGAAAAGCCACGGCCTAAGCAAGGAAGAGGTGGAGCTCTCGGCCAATGGTGATGGAGGTGGTGGCTGTTATTTGAGTGGAGATGCAGATAGATTTGCCTTAGTTTTGAGGTGGAATGACATGGTACATATATGTGTATATTTTTCTTTCTTTTGCCATAACTTTGCAAAAAAAAATTGTCAAAGCATGGAAGCATTAAAGAAGAGCTCTTAGAGCTTTAAGAAGGAGGAACAAGTGAATAGATGAATGAAATGAGAGAGCTAAGGCCTTGTATTTATAGGCAAAAATAAGTGGAAAATATCTAAATGTGCATTTCCTTTTCTATCCTCAACCTACACCCCTCTTTTCCCATCATCTTACACATTACTTCCCCTTCTCCATGTGCCTTCATCATTTCACTTCACTTCATGGTATGTGAATTGACTTTGCATAGCTTAAGGATGAAGTTTTCTAAAATATCTTAGATATTTTTAGTAATATATACATATATAAGTGTATGTATATATGTGTTCATGTATATGTTACGATATGTATATGTTTGTTATATATATGCATAAAACATATAAACAAGGTTGCAACAACTTTTGACAACTTCCGTTCGTTAAACAGTTGAAAATAGGAAAGCCGATTCCCGATAACATTTTCACTTATATATTAATTTACATATAAATGTAAACAAAATTTTGAAAACTAATTTTGTTATCATTTTTAACTAATTAAAATGATCACATTTGATTTATAAAACCATATAAATTAACATTAAACAATTATTTACAAAAGGTGATGTTATATCGATAAAGCAATATGATTTTTCTTATATTTTCACATCAAGTATATATCTTTATAAAAATATTATAAATGATTTATTATAACTTCATAACTAATTAAAATGAATTATTATCATTTAAAAATAATTATTTGAATAACAATAATAATTATTAAATCTTAATTTAAATTAATAAATCAATTATTAAATATGATGTCATTATTGATGATGTCATAAATTTATTTTATTTCCCAAAAATAAAATAAATAATTTTGTATCATATTCTTGTTTAAATGGATAAATAAGTGTATGTATCCAACTCCATGTATGACTTTTGATAATTATTGAGTTGTTTATCGATAAAACGGTTTTCGGTCATTTTATCGATATTTTTCCAAAGTTTATACTTTTTTAAATACTAATTCAAAATAAGATTACCATCATTATTTATTATTTAAGACAATATAATCTATGTTAATAAGCCTTATATTTTGAATACCTAAAAATAAATATAATTTATCAAATCGATAAATTTGTAGATCGTTACAATAATAGCGTAAATAACGTACAATTGTATTGTATTAATTGCGTAGTTAATTAAGTTAATAATTTTCATTTAAATCCCCCTTTAGGAAAGTAATTAATTAGGCAAAATAAGAAGAATTTCTTATCATGCCTAAATAACAAATACGGTGAGATGTGTGATAATACACTTAGAGAGTGTTATGAATATGACAAAGTTATTGGGATGTGAGGTCAGTCAAAAGCACATAGAAGTATGCCCAACTAATTTGACTACCAACAGTATGACTTTGGGGTTGATGTGAGACATTGCTCATAATAAGTAGCCAAGGATGGCGCGAGGTTAGTCTCAATTCCATAAGGTAAATCTGCCTAGCTAATTTGGCTACTAGTTCCTATAAATAGTCGGACTAATGTGAGACATCTTCATGGGGTACGAGTCATAATATGAATGACCTGCTTTGGGGAATTGAAGGTATTAAGTGGTTGTTTGAGGGCCCCCCTCTTTCCCTTATATGAAGTATTAAATGGTCAAAATTGGGTATAGGCATGGTTGAGGATATCTTGGAAAGGTCCGCTTCAATATAAGTATTAATTGTCAAAGAGATTTTCGTACGATGTCAACTAGATAAGTACCTATGAGGAGACCGCCTTGGGAATAGGTATAAAATGATGGGGGCCTACCTCAATTGAGGTATTAAATGGTCAGAGTCTGTCTATTTTCCATTAAATGATATTAAGTGGCTTGGGTCATATCTCTCACATTGGTAGACTTTAACAATGATGGTTATGGGTTATGGGTTATGGGTTATTGATTATAGGAGAACCTATTTCGAGGATTGAAGGTATTAAGTGGTTGTTTGAGGGTCTGCCACTGTTCCTTATATAAATTATTAAATGGTTTTGAATATAGTTTAAATGCGAAAGACATATCCTTATTTAAATTACACTGCCTAAGTATTGATATAGAAATGCTCGAGATTTTCAATTCACCAAACATTTTTGTTCTGACTCCCTGCTCATTATAACACAAGGTTAGGGAGGGAGACGATAATCAAGATGGAGATGATGATGAGAGGAGCTTGTGGTAGTATTCTATGTATCTATTTATGTTATTTTCTATTGTACCCATTTGAAGTTGACAATGTATTTTTAAACATGATTTTGTAACGGTTATTGTTGACATTAAGTTATGGTTTTGTGACATTTGGAATTTGAAATGAAATAGGTATTGTTTATGTTATTATATTATATCCTTCAACCATGAGTTCTGAATGAATAGATAAATAGCTCTATGTTATTCTTTTTACCAACCACTAGCCAGCTTTAGAATGGATCTAAGTTTCGATGGGCCTTTTTTGGATCAGAATTTAGGCTTGTTTCGGGGCAGTTATTGCATTTGGTATCAGAGCTTAGGTTACCCGATCAACTGGGAAAAGTATACTTATCAATGGCGTATTTGTTAATTTTGAAAATTATTTTTCAAAAACCCTACTGTATATAGATATATATACTTATTTTGAAGATACGTCCAACTCTATAAATTCCAACTATAGAGGTAGTTGTGACCATATTCCAAAAGGATGGACGAAGCAACTATGAGTTGAAAAAAGAGAAGTAGAGTTAAATTTATACTCCAGATCTGATTACCCATGGGGCGGAGGTCGTATCGTAAGGAGTGGACTAAGAAGAGCATGAGCGTGGCATATGGAAGCACCCTAGAAGCTAAATGGTACTTGACTCCTTTGTTGACCTAGAATTCCTTATAATTGTGAATTGTGAACTCTATAAGCATAGTGCCCGTCAATGTTCACATTAGATGTGTTTAGGACATTTACATAAATCGCCTAGCAAATAATAAGGATAGAAAATATAAATTAAAAAGATTGTAACTCCAAGATTAATGAGGCAATAAATATGGAATAGATAGAGAGTTACAAGAATTTAGTAGAGATATAAATGGACTAACTATGGAGAGATAAGGAAAGCATAATAGTAAAATTAGAATGAATAAATAAATGTCTTTAAGAATTTTCCATTAGAACTATAACCATTTGTTACAAACATTTACATTTATAGAAATATCAAATAGCATGTTAGGTAGTAATTAAATATTATAAGTCAATATATTTGTTGACATCTGAAAGAATGTTGTGAAGAAGGAGTGAAACAAGCTTCCATAAGAAGATATGCATTAATCACCATCAGAAGATAACTAGATCTTTAAAGGTTGAGTAGGAAAGTCCAAAAGAATGAACAATTAAATTCAATTTCTAAAATGCAATCCCATGAGAAAGTATTTGTTTTGAAAATTCCTTTAAATGTATTGAGAGGGCTTTTCAAAGTATTATTAAACGAAGATCTTATGTATCATAAGTTGAATTTTTGAAAGAAAATGATTTTAGTCGGGGTTGGAAATACAATACAAATTGTTTTGTGATGAGTTTGGTAAGTGGATGCAATTTTAAAAGTGGTAGAACTTTTTTAAAACAAAATGGTCGATAAACTTTATAAAAGGAAAGTTGTAAATCTGGTGATTTGAAGAGTTAAAAACGAGGGTTTTTCATTTTTGAAATTTTAAATCAGTTGAGTTATATAGTTTCTAATTTCTGGATTCTTCGTTTTTGAAATAAATAGGGTGCATGTTGGATGCAATGATTTTTCTCTCTTTATAAATTTGGAGGTTGTTATTTTGAAAGAGCAAGAAAAGTTGGAAATTCATAATTTATAAATTAGTTGGGTTGAAAATTTCTAACATAAAAAGGATTTTTGCATCCTTGATATTCTTAGTTTAAAATTTATTGACCCAAAAAGTTTTTGGTCTAAAGATTTTGATAAAAGGACTTCTCTTTTCTAAAATAAAAGTAAAGTAAAACATAGTTTAGACTTGATAATTTTTCCTACCGTGTAAAATTGGAAGTTCTTTTCCTTAAAATTCTTTTAAAAGGGTGTATAAATGGAAACGATACTTGATTGAAATAGGATAGAAATAATGGAAGGTTAAGAATGCTCGATAAAGTAGGTAAGAGGAACATTCCCGTATAAGGAATTGCGGAGAATGATAACTAAGATAGATGGTAATGGCATTAAGGATTTATATAAAGTATGATTAGCGATCTATTTAGAAATAAAGGGTTTTGGAGCAAAGGTCCCTATTCTCAAAGTCCATACACAAAAAGTCCATACTCATAAACACATGTAAATTAGGTCCCTGTTTTGTTATTTTTTTACCAAACTGTCCCCTTCCAGAAAATCGGCTTAGCATTAAAATCAAGGGCAAAAGCAGCATAAATTATCCAAAAACTAAAAATAGAGACCTAATTTTCATAACTTATTCGGGAGGGACTTTTCTTCCATCATCTTTCAATTCTAGGGAGTTGGCACCCGTTCCTTATAGAAATAATATAAGAGGAAATGATATAATAGAAGTTATCATTATCCACTCCACATTTCATTATTTAAAGTAATATAAGATGTTTTTGAAAAATGAAAATGAATGATTGTTTGGTGTGATAATTGAGTTTTTGAATGTTTTGGGTTAAATACCCTTCTTTCAAAAGAAGAAAGCCTTTGTTATGGAAAGTAATTAAGAAGGAAAAATTTTGATAGTTCCTTTTTGAAAATCAAGCAACTTTTGAATATAATGAATGAAAAGTCCAGCTTTAAAAAGAAAAAATCTTTGATGTTTGGGAAGGAAAATTATTTTACCACTTTTTTGAAACTAGGCAATTTTGAATTCTTGATAAAGATTACTAAGTTTATATTTTCAAAGATAGAGATTTTGGATCGACACTTCATGGTTGTGAAAATTTTAGTTTTATAAGGAATGGTGGGAACTAAACCAAATATTTTAATATGGAGTAGATATGTATCGCTACCTTGGTAAGCAGTTTAAAATTTTTGGTACATGAATAAAATGGGAATAGTATGTACAACTTGATCTAAAAATTTGAAATCAGTCCTAAACCTTTATTTGTAGAAGGTGGTAAAATTGTTAAGATATTCCAGATCTGTGTTATCTGGTTAGGTTGCTTGTAGAATCTGAATTTCTATATTATGATTTTGAAGTAGTTTCCATGTAATTTCCATAAATTATCCAATTCCAAAACAGGAAAATATTCTCAAGGACATTCTTAAAGGCTTTTTTAGAATTTATGACAGTTGACTAATATTTTTGCTTCAAGGATAAAAGCGTTCAAAGTTCAAATTTCAATTTCTGCTTGAGTCTCTTGGAATCTGCAGGCTAACTTGGATGACTACTTCCCATTTGTCTTCTAGTCTTTTGCAACTTAAGATGGAAAATTTGATGGAAAAATTGTATGTGTTATTTCAGCTCGATTTGTTGAAACACGTCCATCTTTCAAGCTCGATTTGTCTTTGTTTGGTCAGATAACTAAAGTAGGTTTAGATGAAGATGCAGTAAAAATCATTAAGCAATAAATTGGGAATTCATTTAAAAACAAACTTGAGAAAACACCATTGCATACAAAAAAATCAATTCACCAAATCTTCCACCTATGGAAGATTACAAGAGAAAGGCAAGATTTTACAGAAATAGTGAGCAATTAGTATAGAGAACAAATGAATTGAATTATAGTTGTTTTGGTAAAGGAGTTTATTGGTGCAACCTAACAATTCAGTATTATGTAAATTGGGACGGGGATGTTTTTCATCAATTTTGCTAAAGAGGGAATTCATGGTATCGTTATCATAATTTTAGCAATCTGGTGTTATATTGCTTTTCTGGAAAGTGGGTATTTCAGGATGCTAAAGTGAGGTGGAGTATATTTGGTCTTCTCTTTGGCTGTTGACTACGTTTTAAGTGTTGGGCTGTTGGTAATTTGGGAATGTTATACATCCTGTTTGATTTACATTCCCATGGTATCATTTTTGCAATATATTGGTTTTAGTTTTATTACAAATGATAGTGAAAATAATTTATATAATTAAAAAGCATCAACTCCACTCAAACATACAGTGGGTATCATTTTTGAAATACTTTGGTATCGGTTTTGTAATAAATGACAGTGAAAGTAATTTCTAAAACTAAAAAACATCAACTCCAATGAAACTAACAGTGGGTTTCATTTTGGCAATATACTGATATCAGTTTTGTTATGAATATCCGTGAAAATAATTTCTAAAATTACAAAGCATCGACTCCAATCAAACAGATAATGGGTATCATTTTTTGCAATATATTGGTATCAATTTTGTTATGTATGACGGTGAAAACAAATTCTAAAATTAAAAAGCATCAACTCCAATCAAACAGATAGTGGGTACCATTTTTGCAATATATTGTTATCAATTTTGTTACAAATGATAGTAAAAATAATTTCTAAAATTACAAAGCATAAACTCCAATCAAATAGATAGTGGGTATCATTTTTGCAAAACTTTGGTATCAGTTTTGTTTCAAATGATAGTAAAACTATTTCTAAAATTACAAAGCATCAACTCCAATCAAACAAACAGTGGGTATCATTTTTGTAATATACTGGTATCAGTTTTGTACAAATGACAAAGAAAATAAATTCTGAAATTACAAAGCATCAACTTCAATCAAGCAGATAGTGTGTATCAATTTTGCAATACTTTGGTATCAGTTTGTTGCAAAGATAGTGAAAACAATTTCTTTTTTTTCAAAGCATCAATCCAATCAAACAAATAGCGGGTATTATTTTTGTAATATATTGGTATTCGTTTTGTTATAAACGGTGGTGAAAATAATTTCTAAAATTAAAAAGCATTAACTCCAATCAAACAAAAAGTGGTTATCGTTTTTGCAATATATTGGTACCAGTTTTGATATATATGATGGTGAAAACAATTTCTAAAATTAAAAGAGATGAACTCCAATCAAATAGATAGTGGAATTATTTTTGCAATATATTGGTATCGGTTTTGTTACAAATGACGATGAAAATAATGTCTAAAATTACAAAGCATTAGTTCCAATCAAACAGATAGTGGATATCATTTTTGCAATATATTGGTATCGGTTTTGTTACAAATGACCGTGAAAATAATTTCTAAAATTAAAAAGCATCAACTCCAATCAAACAGACATTAGGTATCATTTTTGTAATATATTGGTATCAGTTTTGTTATGAATGATGGTGAAAACAATTTCTAAAATTAAAAAGTATCAACTTCAATCAAACAAACAATGGGTATCATTTTTGTAATATATTGATATCAATTTTATCACAAATGACAGTGAAATAATTTCTAAAATTAGAAAGCGTCAGCTTCAATCAAAAAGACAATGGATATCATTTTTGCAATAGATTAGTATCAGTTTTGTTACAGATGACAGTGAAAATAATTTCTAAAATTACAAAGCATTAATTTCAATCAAACAAACAGTGGGTATATGTGATGCCCCAACTCTATACTCACACTAGCCAAGGACACTGCTGGGTAATGCCGTCAACTAGCACGAAGAATAAGGCTGTTGAGGAGCGACCATCTGTGTAATTGCTTTGTGCGAGTACCGATATGTCAGATAGAATGACTTGCATTTCATTTCAAGAGGAAATCCGACATATCAAATACAAACTCAAAGCTACTACACAGTGGCTATGTAGGCTTCGGAAACAAATATAGAAATAAGCGTAACACAAATCAATCATAGATGTTCATATCACAAAGGTGGAAACATATATGAATATAACACATAAAAGTGTACATCAAAATAGTGGTCATACAAGATCCACTACATCACAAAAGAATAGGTACAAGTGCTAAGCAAAAGAATATGTACACATCAAGGAGTCTCTATCTCGAATGTATAATAACAAAACCTACTAAGCTAAAGTAGTTAGCCAAAAGTCAGATGACGGACCCTGATAAGAAGTCAAGCAGAAGCACCTGAAATACCTCGGTCTGACCCGAGTATTATTTAAGAAGAAAATAATAAACGGATCAGTCTAGCTATAAATATCATATAAAATGATATAGGATAAGAGATATGATAAAAACGTATGATAACAATAATGCCATACTGTGACAAGTATACATCAGATAACAACAAAAATCATACAATAGCTCAAATCTCGTCAAATATCCAAAAAGAATATCACATTCTTTAGCTTATTCACCAAACCCCAAATATTGACAAAACATATCAATGTTAATCGCAAAAATTTGTGAAACACAAATTCTAGAAATCATCAATTAGAAATCCAGAAATCACAAAGGGGGAGGCCTATCAAAAACGGGAGCATGAAAACTCACCAACACGTGTATCACAAACGGGACGCTATCCCATGGTCGCTAACCATACAGCCGGTGCAACGACGTAGTACAATAACGGTACGCCCGAGGAACCTGATACTTAAGTAATTCAGAATAATGACGTAGTACAATAACGGTACGCTCGATGAACCTGATAAGCTGGAACAACGACGCAGTACAATAATGGTACGCCCGATGAACCAAACTCCATAAAACCATAGGTCGCTAGCCTATAAAAATTGAGACGAAGCTCCATAAAACGAGGTACAGTCCCCCACGTGGACAAAGAGACATCGCATATTGCTAGTCTAAACCATAAAATGATCACCATTGATCAATAAAAGGTGTAGATTACACTAAGCTAGTAAATAAATGAGTTTAGCTTCATGTCCCATAACCACTAGCTTAACTTAAATATTTACGAACAAATTGTAGATTTCCACTCGAAATTGTCACAAGATTTCAATCGAACAAGTCTAAGAATTAACCGACGAAGTAAACGCAAGCATTTCATACCACTTGTTTTGGCTAAGTAGTTTAATTGGATTTCTTGTACGAATGAGGTAAAGGTTTGTATATACTAATAGATTGAAAAATGGTTTTAAAACGAGTTTTGTATTAAAAATGGTATTGAAATCATCTTTGTGAAATCATTTGAATATCTACTATTAGTATAGAAACCTTTGTATTTTTAAAAGTGACAAATCACAGAAATGATTGTAGAAACAATCAATCAACCAAAAATTCACATTCGATGACGAAAATCAAAACCATAGAAATTGATATCAAATCCATCAAATGGATATTCCCAAAAATCCAGAAAAAGAAGTCATCAAAGTTGATAATAAGTGATAACAACTAATCGGATCAACCAAAAATTGATTAAAACGGAAATCCGCTCAAAATAGGCAATTTGACTGAAATAAGCAGCTCTAGACGTCTGGTAGACTTCCCAGACGTCTGAGCAGAAGCTCTGGAATTTTCTTCCAGATCGCCCATACGTCTAGAAAGTAAGCTCAGACGTCTGAGCTGAAAGACTGGAATTTTATTCCCGTAGCATCAGACGTCTGAGCTTATTACCAGACGTCTGAGCTGAAGCTCAGGGCAATTTTTGCCAAGGCCATTGATGGCCAAATCAAATTCGAAACAAACGAATGAGCGACGATGGCTAGAGATCGATGTCAGGCGACAATCCAACCCTATAAACACATCAATACACTCCAAATAACATGTCCAAACATCCATATAAGGATTTTCATAGATTTTGACTTCAAAATACCAAAATTGGAATATTCATCAAACCAATTCAATTCAAAAGAAAATGGACAAGAAATAGAGTTAGGAATTCATACCTAACAACAATGAAAGCTATAGACATAGATGTGAGTTCAAAAACTCACCTTTAAACCCAAAAACACGAATGAGAAGCTCTAAAACAAAGCAAGACCAATTCCTCTTCAATTTCAACCCAAGAAGCTCCAATCTAAGCTCATAAGAAATTATTTCCTAAGTTAGGGTTTAGGAATTTCTGAAAATTGAAGAGAGATTGAGATGGAGAAGATGAAGAGGATGCTTACCTAAGCTTCTCTTTGATTTTGGAGCTTGAATCTAGAATTTCCTAGTAATCTAGGGTTTAGGAATTCTAATTTCCCTTTCTTTCCCCTATTTTTCTTTTAGCTTGAAAGTGTTAGGAAATGAAAATGAATGAAGAGGAGTTGGAGGAGGAGTTAGGGTATTATGTTTGGTTAGTGGGCTGAAACCCAAACCCAAAGCCCAAAATAGAAAAATAGCAAAATTCTACTCAACTCCAAATATATCGATGTTTATACTCAAAAAGGTCGCAAACGCCATTTTGTGCTCAATGGAAGGGGTCTCGAGTCCTAATTCGACTGTTTACAAAAAGTAGCATTTTGGACTTTAATCCGACTAACAATGCCATATTTAAATTTCAACATTTAAATATACAATCGCAAAATATACGGGTTGGTACAGTATCATTTTTGCTATACGTTGGTATCAGTTTTGTTTCAAATGATAGTGAAATTTTTTTATTAAACATCAACTCCAATCAAACATATAGCGGGTATCATTTTTGTAGTATATTGGTATTTGTTTTGTCAGAAATGATATGAAAATAATTTATAAAATTAAAAAGCATCAAATCCAATCAAACAAACCATGGGTATCATTTTTGCAATACATTGGTATAAGTTTTGTTATGTATAACAGTGAAACAATTTCTAAAATTAAAACTCTTTAACTCCAATCAAGCAGACAGTGGGTATCATTTTTTTAATATAATGGTATCATTTTGTTATAAATGATAGTGAAAACAATTTCTAAAATTATAAAGAATCAACTCCAATCAAACAGACAGTGGGTATCATATTTGCAATTCCTTTGTATCAATTTTGTTATCAAAGATAGTGAAAATAACTTCTAAAATTACAAAGCATCATTTTCAATCAAACAGACAGTGTATATCATTTTTGTAATACACCGGTATCGGTTTTATTATGTATGAAGATGAAAACAATTTCAAAACTTAAAAAGCATCAACTCCAATCAAACAGACAGCGTGTGTCATTTTTGCAATATAATGGTATGATTTTTGTTACAAATGACAGTGAAAATAATATCTAAAATTACAAAGCATAATCAACTCCAATCAAGTAGACAGTGGGTATCATTTTCCAATAGATTGGTATCAGTCTTGTTACAAATGATAATGAAAACAGTTTCTAAAATTACAAAACATCAACTCCAATCAAATAGACAGTGGATATCATTTTTGAAATATATTGGTATTAGGTTTTCATAGAAATGACAGTGAAAATAATTTCTAAAATTAAAAGGCATCACCTCCAATCAAACAGACTGTGGGTATTATTTTTGCAATATATTGATATCAGTTATTTAATGTATGATGGTGAAACAATTTCTAAAATTAAAAATCATTAACTCTAATAAAACGAACTATGGGTATTGTTTTTACAATATAACGGTATCGGTTTTACTATAAATGGCAGCGAAAACAATTTCTAAAATTATAAAGCATCAACACCAATCAAACAGATAGTGGGTATCATTTTTTTAGTATATTGGTATCTATTTTGTTATAAATGACATGTGAAAAGAATTTCTAAAATTATAAAGCATCAATTCTAATAAAACAGACAATGTGTATCATTTTTGCAATATATTGGTATCAGTTTTGTTGGAAATGATAGTGAAAATAATTCTAAAATTACAAAGCATCTACTCCGATCAAACACACAATGGGTATTATTTTTACAGTTTATTGGTATCGGTTTCATTGCAAACGATGGTGAAAATAATTTCTAAAATCAAAAAGCATCAATTCTAATCAAATAGACAGTGGGTATCATTTTTGCAATATATTAGTGGGACTTTTGTTGCAAAGGACGGTGAAAATAATTTCTAAAATTAAAAAGCACCAACTCTAATCAAATAGACAGTGGGTACCTTTTTTCCAATATCTTTTATCAGTTTTGTTATAAATAGTAGTGAAAATAATTTCTAAAACAACAAAGTATCAGTTATAATCAAACAAAAAGCAAGCATCAAGTTTGTAATATATTGGTATCAGTTTTGTTACAAATGATAGTGAAAATAATTTTAAAATTATAAAACATCAACTCCAATCAAACAAACAATGTGTATCATTTTTGCAATATACT
Organism: Allium fistulosum; assembly: GCA_030737815.1. NCBI lineage: Eukaryota > Viridiplantae > Streptophyta > Magnoliopsida > Asparagales > Amaryllidaceae > Allium > Allium fistulosum. The sequence continues at coordinate 979,790,453 of CM060902.1, forward strand.
GTTATCAATTTTGTTGCAAATGATAATGAAAATACTTTTTAAAATTACAAAGTATCAACTCCAATTAAGTAGATGGTGAGTATCATTTTTGCAACACTTTGGTATCAGTTTTGTTGCTAATAATAGTGAAAACAATTTCTAGAATTAAAAAGCATCAACTCCAATCAAATGGGCAGTGGGAATCATTTTTGCAATATATTGGTATCGGTTTTGGTATTTGATATCACTTCCATCTGTGACTTTCTCTATAACAATGACAACTGGTACTTCATCCACATCACATTATAATTTGCCATTCATGGCTTTAAACATCATCTCAAGCGCTGGAGTATTTAAAAAAACAACTTCTACTATTTGAGCGGGTGGATCGTCACTAGAGTTCGATGATTTCAGCATCATCATTACCTGATCACTTTTGGAACCAGCGATGATGGCAAATTCAACCAACGATATAAACATATCCATAGCATCATATCAACTTCCGATTCTCCAAAATAACAACCAACAAAAATTTAGTGCGAAGAAATCAGGTTTGGCATTACGTGAACTCGGTTAAGGGTGAACTCCAGTCGAACAACAGTGACTCAATTATCAAACTTCGGCATCACTCAACCACGTAATTTCAGCGACAGATGGCAACGTGATTTTGGATCATGCAGCAAGATAGATTTGTAGATCTAAAGCTTCAACTTGTATGAAGTGGAAGGAGTGAAGTAATATATTGATGGCAGGGTTTTAGTCTAAGTGGTATTTTTGAATAATGAAAGTTTCAAGAAAGATGAGATTTTTCTAAGGGAGTATTATTGAGAATGAAGTTTTGAAGGAGAAGTAAAAAGAAGCTCACGAGAAACACCTAAGCTGAGCAGCATTCTAGTACTTTGGAAGAGGACAAAATATAAAAGTTGGAAATGGAACGGGGAAGAACGGAAATAGAAAAGTTTGTTTTAAGGTAGGGGGATGATTTATTCCATAATCGGGATTTAGGTCTATCCTTGTAGCAAAAAAATAGACTTGTGTCCTTGTGCTTAAATTATTAGAATAATTTGTCCTTTAAAAAAAATTTCCCATTCCAAAATATGTATAAAAGCACATTGTTTGAATTAACAAGGGTTGCACCAAAACGGGAAAGAGATGTGTAAGAAATGAATATTCTTTCCATAGTTTACACTGCCCATTTCAATAAAAGAAAGAAATAATCTCTTGTAATCTCAAACAAAACAAAAATCTTATTTGTGGTTAATTTATGGAAAATTATAACGGTAATCCTTCGTGGAAGTATAGCTCTGATAATTAAAAATGTGGAAATAAGTGTTTTAGTTTTGAAATTAATAGTTAGAAATATACATACATGCATAGCCATGTTTAACGACTAAAAATAAAAACAAAAATATAAATAGCATAATTTATGATTATATATGTATTAGTTAGTAATTAACAGATTAAGATTTATGGGCATTGATCACAAATTTAAAAGACAATAAATTTGTAATTAATGAGAATTGAAAAAGAATTAAATAGGGATTGATTAAGGAAATTTAATATGGCATTTATTGAAGAATTGAATTGAAGTAATAAATGGATTTTGAAATTTGTAAAAAGGTTAAAGATTGGGTTATAGATTGAGTAGAAATGATCCAATTTTGATAGTAATGTTAAATTATTATGGTTATATTAACTGAAGTAAAGAATGGACCGCATTTATTAGAAACTAAGAAGGAAATTAAGGAAAGTGAGCAATAGTGGAATGACACATTAGGAATGTCTATCTTAATTCAGTAAGGAATGTTAAGACCTCAACACCATTTAAACCAGTTGATGATAAATGGCAACTTTCAGTAAAAAAATTTTTTTAAGTTTTTGGTTGTAATCGCTAGATGTCTCCCTTAGTTATTACAAAAGCGTAAAATGTGGTATAAGAAATGTCCATATTTTATCACTATGTTGATTTTATGAATGGGATTAAAAAACTCGATAGACATATGTGTATTGAGAAGCCACCTAAATAAATGAATTTTATAGGGACACTTAACTAGCGATGAACTGTAGATAAGACTAGAAGTTAATGAGGGAATTAAGTTAGCAACCAGAAATAAAAGAATGGTCCAATCCTAGAAATTTTAGGATTTCGGGAAAAATAAACTATACTTGTAGAATGTCACCATTCAAGCAAGAGATATAATGTATAGGGATGTGAAGAGAATTTTTATTGGACAAGGATGAAAAAGAAGGTAGTAGAATTTTCTGTTCAGAGCAATAAGACCGCAGTGTCTCTAGCACAGATTTATATCAAGGAGGTGATTCAACTTCATGGAATTTCAGTTAGTATCATTAGTGATATGAACCTATTAATTACTAATGAATTTTAAAGGAGATTGCAGATAACAAGAACTTTGTTGAACCTTAGCACCGCTTACCACTCGCAGGCCGACAAACAAATTGGAAGAGTGAATAGGATTCTGGAAGATTTATTGAAGAGTTTGCATCATCGACTTTGGAGGACACTAGGAGCAGCATGTACCTTTAGTAGAATTTGCGTATAATAATAGTCACCAGTAAATAATTGGTGTGGCATCTTTCAAAGTAGTTTATGCAAGACAATGCAAATCGCCAAGCATTAGTAGAGAACAACCGACAAAATCCTACTTGGACCAGATTTAATTCGCAAGACTTAGGAAAGATAGAGTTGATTAGGCAGCATGTGAAGGTTTTAAGATTTTGGAAGTCAAGAAAAGTTAGCACAGAGATTTATTGGGCCATTCCCAATTTTGGGAAAATAGAAAATTTTGTGTATTGTGTGGAGTTACTGGTTAAATGAACAGGAGTCCATGACGTTTTTCATATTTCACATTTGAGGAAATACCTTCGCACCACAACCATTGTGGTAGAGCCTAATCAATTGGGGGATACTAAGACAGAGCCAATAGCATCTCATGCCACTGCATGCATTGTGGGGCACGAAACTAGAAAACTCCGCAACAAAGAAATTAGGTAGGTTAGAGTACAATAGGGAGAAAGTCCGATGGAAAGCATGAGGACATCTCGTCCTAAGCTTTTTCATGATAAACTTTCCTCTCCAAAATTAGGCTTTGGTCGTATGTGGTTGCTCGATTGGATAGTAGGAGATGGCTGCTACACTTTTCACTATCACCTTGCACTCATGTAGAAATTTTTGCATGTTTAGGGTATTGACATACATAATTATATGTCACGATCAGACACTCACGCTAGGATTGAGTTCACTTATAATATGTCAGCAGGACATAATCACATTGCACTTTTCATTAAGTAGAATGTTGCAAAGATAACTCTGTTGTATAACATGAATGTTTATTGCACTCTACGTGGTTCACCCGTTAGGATGATTTCGGGGACGAAATCATTTTAAGGGGGAAGAATGTAACACCCCGTAAAATCAACCGCAAATAAATAAATTGGATAAATTAATTTAAATAAGATAGGGGTAAAATAGAAAATTTTGTCAAATTCAGAGTCTGACCATGAAAGTTATATCATTGCGTTCGTTGCGAAATTCTAATCAATTTCTATATATAATATGCTTAAAATGGAGCTCAAACGAAGAACTAATGGGCATTTGAAGTTTTCCAGTTTAAGATACATTAAATAGAATTCAAATTCCAATAGATAATAAATTCCTAAATTTGAAATTCAAAAGTTAACAGTAATTATAGTTGGGGATTAAGTAAACATTGAAACTAACATTAACGTTAAATTGCAATTAAGGAAGAAAATAAATTAGATAGCGGTAACAAATAAATGAACATTCCCAAAACAAGACCAGTCGACCCCCTGACCCATGACCGTTAGCGGTCGACTGGTGGTAAGGGGAAGTCGCCGGTGGACCCAAGGTGGCGGCTAGGGTTTTCGACAACGTACGTTTTGGATTTAATAGTTTTAAACCGACTTAAATCCGACGATTATCGTGCATTCTAACCATTATAAATAAGAGCCTAGCCCCCTCACTTTTATTCACACAATATTTTGAGAACACTAGCGAAGTTCTGTCATTTCGTCTCTTTATATATTCAGAAAAATCCATTAGGGTTTCAGGTATGAAATCCTACATATCTATTTTTGCTTATTGTTTATTTTATAAACTTCTACTCCTCCAAACCTTTAATTTTCTGAATCTAATTTTATACAAATCCCTTGCTGTATATACCGAAAAGAAGATATCTGAAGGAGATTATTATAGGCATGTCAAATCTAAGAGAAGGTAAAGCAAAGGACCACTGTGAGTGAAAATCTTGGTTTTTCTATTTCAGTAATTGAATAGTGTAGTTTGAATTTGTTATATGCCTTAAAGAGTTTTTTATTATGAAAACATTGCAATAAAAATCCCCAAAATTTCCCCAAAGCGAAATGTCAATTCTTAGGTTGGAATCTTAATTGTTTTGTATTAAAATAATGAAGTTTTTGTGGATTTTACAATATATGTGTTTTATCTTCTATTCCACTTCTTATTCTTTTTCTTTGGATTTGACTGAAGGATCTGATTAAGAAATGGTGTGTAAGGTATGAATTATTATTTGTAGTTTGCATGTGTATTTCTACAAATTGAATAGAAATTCTCATGTCTAATTTCATGTAAAAGGAGTTGAATAGAGCATAAAATTTATTAAATTGTAATTTTCGATAATTATTTTTTATTCCATTATTTTAATGTAAAATAAGTTGGAGTTGGATTATAAGTATAAGTCTATTGATTTGAAATTTGAATATTGGATTTATAGTAAAAATGCTATTGTGGAAATGAAACTTGTATAACATTGGAAGATTTGACATTTGAACGCTAGTTTAGGGCGTAATCTCTGCATGCATAGAAATTAGTATATGTGTACTTATATATATAAACAAGCATAAATAACATATAATTGTAACATACTAATTGCATAGTTAATTAAGTTAATAATTGTCATTTAAATCCCCTTTAGAAAAGTAATTAATTAGGCGGAATAAGAAAGATATCTTATAAGGCCTAAATAATGAATATGGTGATATGTATGATAATACACTTAGAGAGTGTAATGAAGTATGACTAAGTTATAGGCATGCGAGGTCAGTCAAAAGCAAAAAGATGTCTTCTTAGCTAATCTGGCTACCATTAGTGTGACTTTGGGGCTGATGTGAGATATCGCCTATAATAAGTAACTACCGATGACGAGATGTTAATCCCAATTTTGTAGAATAAATCTGCCCAGCTAATCACGCTACCTGTACCTACAAATAGTCGAACTAATGTGAGACGTCTTCATGGGGTACGGGTCATAATACGAAGGACCTGCTTTGGGGAATTGAAGGTATTAAGTGGTTGTTTGAGGACCCGCCTCTTTCCCTTATATGAAGTATTAAATGATCGGGATAAGGTTTAGGCACGGTTGAGGATATCTTGGAATGGTCCACTTCAATAGAAGTATTAAGTGTCCGAAGAGATTTTCATGCAATGTCAACTGGATAGGTACCTACGAGGAGTCTGCCTTGGGAATAGAATTAAATGATAGAGGTCTACCTCAATTGAGGTCTTAAATGGTCAGAGTTTGTTTACTTTCCATTAAAAGGTATTAAGTGGCTCGGGTCCTATCTCTCGCATTGGTAGACATAAGTAACAATGGTTATGGGTTATTAATTATAGAAGAACCTGCTTTGGGGGTTAAAGGCATTAAGTGGTTGTTTGAGGGCCCACCTCTTTCCCTTATATGAAGTATTAAATAATTTTGAATATAGTTTAAATGCAAAAGACATATCCTTATTTAAATTATATTGTCCAAGTACTGATATAGAACGACTTGAGATTTTCCATTCACCGGACATTTGTTCTGACTTCCTCCTCATTACAACACAAGTTAGGGAAGGAGACGTTGATTTAGATGGAGTGATGATGAGAGGAGCTTGTGGCAGTAGTCTATTTATCTATTTATGCTATTTTCTGATGTACCCATTTGAAGTTGACGGTGTATTTTTAACATGATTTTGTAACGGTTTTTGTTGACGTTATGTTATGGTTTTGTGACATTTGGAATTTGAAATGAAATGGGTACTGTTTATGCTATTATATTTTATCCATCTGCTATGAGTTCTGAATAAATAGATAAATAGCTCTGTATTGTTCTTTTTACCTACCAACAGCCAGCTTTGGAATGGATCTAAGTTTCTATGGGCTTTTCTGGATCGGGATCTAGGCCTGTTTCGGGGCGGTTGTTACATCCCAGAGTAGAGGCGGAGTGAGATTAGAAAGCCATTCTAGAGTAGGTCATATACTATTCCGCAGTACGATTGGGTGCGGCGATAGGACCTACAAGCCAACTTGTTTTACGGTATTGATTTTCAGAGGAGTCCACAAGTTAATTGTGGCCCTCGATAGGTCTCTTTGGAAGCTAACGGCAATTCGGCATGAGTATCGGCTATAGATACTTGTATTTCTGTTTTGGGTATTGAGATGCTATGTTAGTAACATTGTTATATTGTTATTTTTTTACATTTTAGATGCTTTGATAGGGATTGGGAGATCTATGGCACCATTTCTTATGAAGTGTAGTATTACCCCTACACTCATTTTTCATATTCAGTGGCATTGCTTGTTATAGTATGAACTATTTCATTAAAAGAGAACCACTATTATGCATCATCCTGACTTGTAGTGTATAGGTAAATTAGAGCAAAGTGTCATTAGTATTACCCATTGACCCTTTCTTATGTTTATTAGATGTATATAGGTTGTACATATATATAGCACTTAGAGATAGTTCTCCTCACATCAAGCTCTATGTCTGACCCATGTTCTGTCATTGTCTGTTTATATCATGATAACTCTAGAGTACTTGATTGAGTAGTTTGGGAGTCAATTTCTTTTGGGGACAGACCTTCTGGACAGCTAGTGCATTCTTTGGGCATGAAGTCGATATATTGGATATGTACACTTGTTAATGATGTAGTACATGACATACAGGCTGCTTTATATTGAGACTTGTGATATTAGACTTTGTATTCATAACTCCATATGAATGGAGTTGATGTATTCTAACTCTCTGTATTAATATTTATTTATCGGTTGTTTCCGCTAGTGCAGTCTCTTATTTATCGTCTATTCTTTTGTGTTCATGTATATTTACAATATTGTATGTTATCATTTTGCTATGAGATTGTATCGATGTGCCTTGGTATGATGTTCAGTTTTATATTTACCCCGACGAACTTTTGTGGTATCTGGGAGTCAGATATTGTCATTCAACGTTGATTTAGGGTATTACGAAGGGTGGTTACAATAACTCCCACTAGGGAAATCAAAAGATTTTCATATTTTTCTTAGGATTTTAAGAAACATAAATATCTAATGGGAGCCTTATTAGAAAAAGGAAAAAGTAACATTTAACCTTTCTAATATTGTAATAACATCTGCAACTATAAAGTTAAAATAATCTACATCGATAAATTTGTGCAACTTATAAAATTGATAAATTTTTTATCGGTTAAGTATACAAATGAACTAAATTAAAGATTGATAAAGAAATATAAAAATATACTTACCTTTAAATCTTTTTGCATGTTGTCACTTCAAGAAACAGCAAGAGCCAATATGTACAATCATTAAAACATTTATGCCTCGGTCTCTGGATTGTTTGTTTATACAGGATTGTGTATAATGTTTTATGAGTATTGAACTCAAATAGAAATACAAGAATATTGATGTTTGATCCATATTCAATCACATATAAAATGTTATATATTGAATGGTCGTGGTTTGTTGTACGAAACTTTAATGAAATTAGTTCATTGAAAATAAGCAAATAAACCATAATGCAAAATCTTATATCCAGTATGATTGATTCTAATAAGGATTTCCTTCGAAAGGTTTGACCATTTTGGAAAGGAAAGCAAATGTATAAGAGTGGAGTAACTTAGGCACAATTGGGATGAAAAGAGTAAATGATCATCTCTGCATTATAAAGGGACATCAGAAATGATATACAAAATACTAAAAAACACTTAATATGGAATGAGAATTGTGATTTGTATTTTGGTTGTGTTATAATATAGAAATTTTTTTTCTATAAAGGTTATTTCTACGAGTTTAACATATTTGATCAAAAAGTCTCAACTGCAAAATAGTTGCAATAAAAGAAATAAATTGCCCAAAATAATTATGTAAATATAAGCTTCATGTTTCATATGCTATTATGGTAATGGTGAAAATAGTGGAAGCATGTCATATAATACTTATCAGTAGATGCATAAAGTAATGAATTTTTTTCCTAATAACTATTTTCGATATTGACCAAAAATTAATATTTTATTTTGTTATGAATATTTTGAATATTCATTAAGAAATAAATCTATTAGAATAACTATATTTACTCCATTTGCTACATAACGCGGAATTATCAAAAAATTTAACAATTATTTGTTGGATTATGGACTAAGGCATATCTTAGAGGAATAATTCTTAGATCATTAGATTATGAACCATATGGTACTGATGAATTACATCTTAGAAGAATAAGGGTGAAGCACCCATTCAGTGGGAGCGACAAAATAGTTGGTGAACTCTTCGGATTAATACATAAAGACGCATATAGTCAAAAGTCTAATGATACCAAAATGGATCCACCTACTTCGTTTAATTAATATATGAATTATCATAGAAATGAACATGCATATTTGATACAGAAGCATTGTATTTGTGGTAAGTTCACTGAATATAGGACTAAAATAGAAAACATAATATGCAAAAGAAATAAAATAATTTGATTTGATTGAATAAGTGGGTATTTTGGAAATATTTCCCAATGTACCTAAAACAAATAGGATTCTATCTCAATAGTCACTCCTCTGATGATACACAATGATGTTTCAATAAGAAATGATCAGACTTTGTTAGACAAAGAACAATTGCTGATGAGTGAAGTTGAGTTAACTTCTGCGTGTTGGGTCATGTACTTAAGATAAAGTACATAAGGTTAAAATTAATTTCATCTAAAGAATGGTTTATGTGGTCATATAAGATAAGATTTTATAGGAAATCTTTATATATATTTAGTCAAGGAGTTGACTGGTTGTATGGGTCAAGAGACTACTCAGAATATTCGTAAGGGGTCTTGTGTGGACCGCCCTAATTGAGTTTGGGATCGATCAACATTGATTAACCAATTTACATTATGAATATAAGTTTCATAAACTTAAAAACCAAATCATTTATATATATAGGCCATACATAAAATGAATATGAATACTTATTCCATTGCACTAAGAAAAAATTATTGTTTCAATAAATGTCAACTTCATGATAAAGGAATTTCTTTTAGAAATTATTAGTAGAAAAATGGATTTGGATATGATCAAAAAATAAAATTGATTACATAAGATAAAAATAATTTAAACAAATCAAAATAAACATGATACATTGAATGTCTATAAGAATCTTCGCACTTTAAAGATAAACTATGAGTTTCTTATCAATGTCGAGAATAGAATTTCCTTAGTTATCAATAAAGTCATTAAGAATATTGACTTTGGCATATGGGACGATGCACAAATCCTGAATAACAACAATATCAAAATATAATTCTTGTAGTTACACCCGATAGGATATGATCAATCGACCATGAATTTGTCATCAAGAAGAAGGCCAATGCAATTGGCATATGGTAAGCAATGTTGATAAGAAATAACGTTGTAAATATCAATTGTTGGAATTAATGTAATAGATTTAGCATTCAACATACATGGGTTAATTCTGATTTTACTCGTAAAATTATTGCTCGACATGACTTTGTATGACAACCCACTATTTTCAACATCTAAAAATAATTATAAACGCTATCAGAATACGCTTACAACTAATTTCAAACATTGAAGATAGCAGACTATGGGTATATAAAATTAAATTTTCTATGACAACAAATAAAAAGGGAAATCCCTATAGTGGAATTTAAATAGAAATTTCACTTCAACGCTTAAATATTACACAAATTTTAACATTGGATAATATTCATATTAGTACATTAGCCATTTAATTTACAACAACAACTATACAACTATGATGCAAGATATAAATCAAGTCATATAGTGAATATGAGCAATTCTAGATTCTTTGTCCTATACTTTGCTTTCACCTACAAACTTACAAATACACGTATGGTAAAAGAGGAAAAAGGTTTCAACTATGTTTAGGAAGCGCCTAACTCTATACACTACGGCCATAGGTTCGATAGCTATTATATAGGAAAAGGCTGGCTACATACTCCTTTTGAGGGATCAATCCCATGAACTTCTATTTTATGATCTTCTCCTGCATACAAATACTTGTTAGTACATAACAACCATAGCATTCATGCAACCATTACAACCATCGCAGCTAATGTAACCAATGCAAATAGCAGCAACAGAAAGTAGTCTTCTTACTCATCCATCACAACGAATCATCATATGGGTAATAACAACAATAGCATATAGTCATTCAACATAAAAAAACACAATGTCAACCTCGATCATCAAATAAGAAAAACAACACAATAACTTAAGTACATACTAGTCATCAACCATAGCAATACATCATCAATGTAATTATAAATCATCTAGTGTATACTAATCACTCCACAATAGTAACCCAATCTTCAATATCATTAAATGTGTACAAATCAATCAGTATTAGTAACACCACCCCATCATCAAATAATCATAATTAACTACCCATCATCTAGATGGAATAATGGTAAACTATTGCACACTCATCAAGATGTGATACCATAATCAAACGTCAAACATATTTGATAATTACAATTAACAATTAATCGCGCATTCAACAACCATCCAAATAATATATTTGCATCCATTATTCTATATATAAAAATTGTTTTATTATTGTTCATTATAAAGTCACATTTATTAATTCATCCCAAAAAAATTAATAATTCTTTCAAAATAGTTATTGTTATATGGATTATTGACCACACTAAAATTAGAACGTCAAGAAGACGAAACGATCCACGGACTTAGGAATTAACTTAGAAGGACAATAAGATCACACCCAAGAAGTTCCAAAGAATTTAGAGCAAAAGGAAACCACTCGGTATTGAGAGGAACCACTCGGTACCGAGAGCTTTATATTGCATAAAGGACTTCTAAAGTTCCTTGTACATGGGTCTCTAGCATGAATGATTGTCGTGAAGTACATTTCTCAAGGAATAGTCAAACAATTCTAAGGATTTTCTAGAAGAGAGCAGGAAAAGACAAGTAGTATTAGGGACAATTATAAACGACTCAATCACAAAGGAAAAGTATTGAAAATGCAATGGATCAGATATAGGAGATAGAATAGAAGGAAGGAAGATTTCCTCCATAAAAACTAGGCGGTAATGAGTGGAACCACTCGGCACCGAGAGCTTTTTATTGGAATTTATGCCCCGGCACTCACTTCGGCATACTTGGTCTAGACTTGGTATTTTGAGGCCCCTTAGTTCTGCTAGACGGTTTCCTTGTAAATATAGACCCTATGGATAATAGAAAGGATTTTTGGGCACTTCACCTTCTTTATCTTCTATCTCTCCTCCATTGAAGTCACTAAGGAAGCTATTGTTTGTTGATTGGGGTTTAGATCAGTAAGCCCCTTGTACTAGTGATTCTAAATCTCTATCAAAAGTATCATCAATAAAAACTATAGTGGACGTATGCAATATATTGCCGAACTACTATAAAATTTAGGTGTTCTCTTTACTTTTCTTGTAGTTTTTGCTAGATCTTAACATTTATATAGGTCTTTATATATTAATCCATTTTTGGGCGTCAATGGTAATATACTTCAAATTCCCTTTACTACACTTTTATTCCTCCAAATACTTCAAAACATCATATTTTTATATCAAAAATAGTGATTTACATCAACTTACTTTTCAAAGTAGTATACTATTATTTTACATCAAAATGATAATAATATATTTTAAAGCCACTGTAATAAACCAATAATTACTATTTACCTCAAACCAGTACTTGTCCTACCCAAAAGCACTTTGGGAAAACATTTATTTATTTATTATTCAGAAAATACCTTCTATTTTATTACTCAAATAATAATGTCACGCTATTAGCAAAGCTAACATGTGAAAATTGATATTCGAATTATTTGATCTTAATAGCTGAATAAATTTATACCTCTGAGTAGCACAACCGTAATGATGAATACTCCAAAAATCACACGATTTAATTAACTTATAACCGTTGTAAATTAACTAAATTAATTAATATTTATAAAATATTAATTATTAATTTTATTTGATTTGTTTGAATACTATTAGTAATTAATAAAGAGTGAATTTAAAAGTGATAAACACACGTATCGATATATGATACCGATTGAATATTTAAATTGGATTTAAATAATTTAATTTCAAAGTGGTTTTGAGAAATTTTTAGGCCCACCTGCCTCTTTTATGGCCAGCCAAGCATGAAGAGTGGGGTGGGAAAGCTTTCAAATGTGATTTGAAAATCCAAATAAGCAGTTAAAGGAAGGAAATAAATCATCGTCCTTTACTCTTCTTTACGACTCGGTTAAATCTTATTTATGAAATGATTTTTCCCTTGGCCGATTATATTAACCCTCCTTTAGTTTCCTTTCCCACCCGTTTAGAATAACAAACATAATCATGATAGTTAACCTTCTTTATCCCTCAAAATCTTTCCACTTAATGATCCTCTTTCTTCATCTCCTTCTCCATTCGTGGGTTAATGAATTATTAATTGACTATACTCTGATTTGCTTGTGAAATTATATAGAAAGAATTACAGAAGATGATGAGCTTTGCACTATTGCTTGTTTGGCGAACCACGTTTACGTTGTTCAGAGAGCAAACAACATGTACAAGACAATTAACACTATTTAGTTTGCTCTAAATTTTGAAGCAAATGAAAAAAAATCAAAATCTTAGTTGTTTACATCATCTTTTTATTTGTTACTGCAGTTGAGCCCAAGAGTAATATGGAAAGTCGGATATGAGAGGAACTATACATGAGATAGAGAATGAGATAACTGGATTAAGCTAAAGAAGAATAAGGGTATAATTAGCACTAATGGGGTGGGAAGAGGAATTGATGTGGTTTGATGAATTTTTGTCAAATGATGGGGAGAGGAAGACAATTAGAGGGATGGTAATGGAGATAGCCTTTTTGCTTTTCTCTCTATTTCTATTATTTCTACTGAAAATATGAAGAAGGAGGATAAGATTTAATGAGATTTAATAACGAATTAAATAGGAAAGGTTTAAAAGGAGGGAATTGAAAGGTTTCAAAGTTTCTCTTAAAACAAAATCTTCATTTATTCATTTAATATTTATTCTTCCTAATAAGATTCATTTTTCTTCTTCTCTCCTCTCCCAATCCTATCATGGCTGAAAACAGATGCCTCCATGGCTTGAAATTTCCAAAAAAAAAAAATGGTGGTTGTTTTCTCTTGATCCCTGTAAGATCCAAAGATCAATTGAATTAAATCTAATAGCGTCGATTCATTATTTCGAGTGCAACTTTTAGCTACATCTCAAGGTACTATTCCAATTTGATTTATTTATGTGTTTTTCTTATTTATGTACTTTTAGAATTTATACGTATCGCCTCATTTATTTGATTGTCCATCTTCCAATACGTAACTCAAATTGCTTTTGTCCATATCAAGTAATAGTATATTTATTATGTTGATTTGATTCAGATCCACTTTTGCTCAATATCTCCATTTATTATATGTTTATTGTGGTTGATATAATTTAGATTCTCTGTTTGATTTGATCATTTGTTGTTGTTCTCTGAATAATTTTGATCTAAATGCTTTTATAATGAATTAACATGTGCTTATCTTTTTTAATTCCCTTTTTCCTTTTTTTGGAAACTTATGTTAAAAAAAGAAAGAAAAACTAATTTTGATTAGAAAACTATTTTGTATATTTATAACACTTGCATACACAAATATAAATAAACTATATATGTTAATTATTTAAATTTTCTTTCAAAATTGATTTCTTATGTTATATGGTTGATGTTTTGAGCATTGTATGCATAAGAATAAAAAAATTAGAATTCATGAATGCACTGTTGTGTAAAATCCTAACCTTTGTTTTCTTTCTATATTCAAAGTTTTGTGTAGGATCCTAAATCATTTGTTCCTTTCCAAATTAAAAGTTTGATATAAATTATTAACTTTAATATATGTATGTATGTATGTATGTATGTATAATAAATTACAATTTTTCAAACATTATTTGTTTCTAAATTTAGAACATTACTTGGAGTAATATATATATATATGGAAACATATATATGTATACAAATTTAACTTAAATTCTTAAAATGGACATTAGTGTAAGACTATGAAATTTAATCTTTACTTCTTCTTTAATTGAAATTAAATTCATTATTGTTAACTTTAGATTTCAAAACAAAATGACCAAATTTAATCTTAGTGAACACATACATCTATTTATCCATTATTATATATGTACAATTCTAAACTAAAATTTTACACAACAAAGGCAATTTTAAAGGGAAATGAGTCCGTTACGGTGTAGATACCAACACCCACACACGGTCACGTTAAATATGTACACTCTTATCTATAACATATGCACTTTTCACAAATAAGAGTACTTGATACACTTATAAACTAAAACCTAAAAGAAATCCTTATTTTTACAAATTAAATAAAATAAAGATTTTATTAAAAATATTTTAGATAGGATCTAATACTCATTTAGAGTTCATATGTAACGACCCTGAAATTTTAACAATTTAAATTGAAAATATTTAATTGATTTTAAATATTTGAATGATAGTTTGACTTGAATTTCAAATTATCAGAAAGAATTTGGCGATTAAATTATAAAATTTAATCTAATGAATGTTGAATAAAAATTTGAATCTTCAATTTTTAGTTGAAGAAAAATATTTCAAAAGCTTTTAAAAATTCGTATTGACAATACTGAAGATAATAGAAGCTTCAGAATCGAATTTGAAAATGATTTATTTAGTTTTGAAAATTTATCGTTTGAACCGATATTTAAAAATAGCGTTCCGAGGCGCAGTCTCGGAATTCGACGAAACCAGTTCCATTGGGTCCGTAATATTGAATTATTACCGGATTTCAATTTTCGTATTTTTCAGAGTTGTTGTGTGATCATACGATAGGTAAAACGCATTGAAAATAAAATCAAATTCAATTTAAATTTTGAAATTTAAATTGTTGCCGACATCAGAAGTAAGGCACACGATTTCTCTCTGCAAAACCACGTACTCAAGCCACCCTAGTCTCTGATTTGCATCGACCTACTCTCTGTTAATCGCGTACTCTTGTCTCCCATTTCTTTAAACGCAAGGAACAAAACGAAATCAATAACAGCTTCAAAGGAAATTAAAAATGGCCGCTCCTTTATTCACGTTCAAATCTGCTTCTCTCAAACTCAATTCCAATCCTTTCGTTCGCAATACATTCAAATTAATGGCCGAGCTTCTCGTTCCAATCCTCTTCAGTAAATTCAAAATAGAAATGGCCGCGAGTTTCATTTCGAACCTCTCTCGTTCCAAAAACAAATCAAACAAGGCCGGAGTCGAAAATCCTCTGCCTTCGTCGAATCGAACGGCGACCCCTTCGCGAGCGACTTCGAGGCGGCGGCGAGCTAAAAGACGGCGATTTAGGGCATCGCGGCGCCATGGAAGTTGAGCACAAGGGAGGGGATTCGCGAAACGTACGCGAGTTAAGATGGTGGTCGCGAGTGTCTCGTCGCGAAGCGAGCAGTCGATGGTGATTCGCGAACAATTGTGGGGTTTCGCGTGGGCGGCGATGTCGAGGCAGCAAGTTTTGATGTCGCGTGGGAAAGCGAGGCGCGGCGACGAGGTTCGTGGCCATGGCGATGGTGACGTCTGAGCACGGCAATAATGGATAACAGTGGCGGCGAGGTCAATTTGGGGGAGTTGTAGTCGGCGACGTCGACGTGTATTCTGGACGAGGCTAAGAGGTATATGCAGTAAGGTATTGGTTTAAAATTTGTTTAACTTCATTTTGTTAGAGATTATTAATTTGATATTAACAGAATAAAGTGAAAATTCTCCGATAGGCAGTTTTCAAAATGTCTGATTTAAAAAGAAATTGATTTAAAGATACTAATTTAAAGTAAAATAATTAGTTAAAATAAATTTATTAAAGAAGAAATTGGTTTAAAATAAACCTATCAGTTAATTTAACTATTAAAATGAAACCACTAATGAATCAAAATTTTAAAATGAAAATGTAATTATTCAGTTGATTCGAATATTAATAGATGGTATAAAATGTTTATACTAGGTCAAAATCTGTAAAGAACGAGCTGAAATGGAAATGGATTGCAAAATAAAAGGGCAAAGGTGAGATTTTTCTCACTCAAATGAAATTTGATTTTACAGTTATTGATTGATGATTGCTATTGGATGTGATATTAGATATAGTAGGATCTATCTATATATATATAGCAATATATACATATTGGCATATGTATATATTGGATTGATTGATTTCCCGCCTCATATAGCGGATGAGACCCTATTGCGCCGTTAGTAAGCGGATATATTATAAAAACCCATATACCGCGATATTCCACCTCGAAGTGGAATTGGTATTGTGCTGACATCTGTGGATGCAGGGAAACAGGTTGGAGGGATCCAACTGGATTCCTCACCAGTATTTATTTATTTACAGATATTGATGTATATTCTGTTATCATATTGATATATGATGTTTGTTGTTGTGATTGACTAATTGGTGCTGTTGCATCATCGGATTCAGTTTTGAAGTTTAAAAATAACGACTTTTACTTTAAAAGGATTTTAAAGTGATTTTTGGAAGTAGACGTTTTATTTAATTTTTGAATTAATAAATAAACGTTCAAACTTTAAAGTTATAAAAGTTAAGATTTGTGAATTATAACCAAAAGGTAATTTCTTTTGAAATAAATAGTTAAGAAATTTATAAAATGGTTTTAATTGGAATTTTTGAATTATTAAAACGATGTATGTAAAAGATGTACAAGATTGATATTTATAACTTTAAAATGTTGGTATTATAAAACGAGTTTTTATAAGCGTTAAAATGAAAATTTAAGAATTTATAAATAAATGAAATTTATAAATTGTGAACTTATGAATGGAAATGATTTTGTAACATAAAGGAATTATAAGTATTTAACTTATAATTATGGATTGTTGGTATAAGATTTGAGTTATGAATCGAATTGTTAATAAAGGAGATTTATTAAATTGAAGTTGTTAGAAAATAGAAATAGAATTTATAAACGTTGTTTTATAAATTCGAAATCAATTGAATTTGATAAATTAAATGTAGGAGGTTATTAAAGAAGATATATTCGCGATTTTGGATAGCGAATCTTTATTGAAATAAAATGTGTAGAGATGATTGAAATTTGGTTAAGTGAATTATATTCACGATTTTGGACAGTGAATATATTATTAAATAAAAATGGATTTATTTTGAAGAAGTGATATTAAAAATGAAGTTAAACATTTTAAAGATGTTTTAAAATGTATTATGAATCGAAAGCATAGATTTCAACGTTCATTGTTGAAATAGACGTTTTCGAGAAAGAAGGAAATGGTGGACTATAACACTGTTGTTATAGTAAATGATTTCCGAAAGAAAATGTTTTATATAGTATTGGGATTTACATATCTATCTTAATTTCGAATCTCTATACTAGTGATTTTTGAGTCGTCGTAACGATGTTTTACGTAACATTCGTTTTGACTCACATAAATGTGCTTAAAAGAATGATTTCCTTAAAGAATGAGTTTATACTTAATTTTGATTTAAGTATATTGAATATTTTCCAAGTGTTGAAAATAAATAGATTTGTGAAATACTTATTATTAAATAAGTATGGAAATGTGTTCCAATATGAAATTAAACGTTTTTGAGAATTTATCTTTGTAGAGATAAATTGAAATTTAATATTTGAAATCGATTGGAAAAATCGAATATCAGTAGATATTTGAAATATAAATTCACTATGGAATTTATAAAAGGAAAGGGAAACTGTTTAGAAAAATAAACGTTGATTTATTTTTGAAGTGTGGAAATTTTATATCTAGTAAAGATATTTTTGAAGATAAATAATTTGGGAAAATTATTTGGAATTTGATGATGTCGCGCATCTTTATTGATAGTTAAATAACCGACTATCAATAATTACCTTGAATGGATATTTGTTGTGAATTGGATGAATTTGAATGCCACACTTATTTTTGAATAATCGCTCACTATTCGGGTTAGCCGGGAAAGGACCATGGGGTCGTATAACCCATTCCGAATATGTGATACGTCGTTATGAATTACATTCGAAGACCGGTGTTGAAGACCGGATATTTTTGAAAACGGAAGGATTACCGTCGAGTTACTCTACATCGGCTGATCTCCGATTTAGAGGTTTTATCACCCTTAGTGATGGGAAGTCCGGACGTGATTAGAAAATTATCCGGATGTGCAAGGGCTTCGTGAGAAGTGCCTTCGGTTCTATTCGATCCTGGAACAGACTTGTATGGATTGTATGTCTGACGTTACAAATTGAGATATAAAGCTGATTTCTTTCAAATACATTTCTGTTGGTGGCGGAGAATTTATTCTCTTAGCTTAACACCCTTCTTTGAGACGTACGAGCTCAGAGGTTATGTAGTTGAAATTTATCAGCGATATACTCCTAATTTGGTAATGTGGCATACTGAGTGTTGCTGTGAAATGATCAGTGTTTGATCATTTGCGATATGATCATTTGTTTGATCTTATATCTTTGTGATCATAGGTTGATCATTTGTTTGACCCGAAGCATGGCTTTTGAAAAGCGTAGCTTTGTGGACGAGACTTCGTCGAGCCTCACACCCCGGAAATGGTCAAAACAGGAAGGATGCAGCAAGGTTCTAGGGAGTAGCGCCCCTTAGTGTATGTCATTCCTTCTGGATAGAGGTGGTATCATGGTATGGAGCCCAGATACTTAACCTATGTGGTTGCTGCATTTTTATTATGTGGTTTGTTGCGAATCGGGGATCCTCGGGAAGATCGGTTACGATCGGGGGATGACATACGCGTGTCAGTAGTTACCTATTTTTGCAGAGGTAACCCGGCCTTGTGTTGTCAGAGATCCGGTTAGGTTCTCGGGTCGTCTATTCCAGGGACGTACCCATCGTGGCATAGGAAGTTCCTTGGCCTGACCATTTGTTGGAAATCCAAAGAAACAATACGAGCCATGTACGGTTTTAGTTGTAGAACCTATCATTCACTTATGGTGGCGCCCCCACTGTTTGGATGGTAGCTATAGTAGGCATAGTTTGAAATGTCTATGCTGGCTAAGATTAATATTATACTTTCGAACTGTTTTCTACACTATGCACTAATAATAATATCAAAAAGGATTTGATTTTTGCGTAGTAAGCATCTTTGACTATCATAAGAAGAAATCTCCTCCAATTCTGCGTTTGCATTGTGTGTGTGGTGGGAGGTCTTATGGTAGTTTCATTTTCCAAAAGCATTGCGAATTTGTTTTATTTTCTTTGTGAAAAATAACTGTTTTACGATCTCACACCAGTCACCATGACTGACTCGGAGTTTATTGTTCCCTTCTAAACTCTGGGTGCCCACCAATTTCCACACGGGCAGCCTAGAGTTATGTTATCAGGATATTCTGGAGCTTTGGAGATAAGCTGAATGACAAGACGTAGTATTTGTATCTGATAGTATTTATTCCGCTGTGTATTCTGTATGAGGACAAGTTTACATAACTGTCCATTGTTGTATCGAGTTGTATATTGACTCTGATTGATGTATGTATAAACTGATATAGTTCTTTGTTTTAAAAGACTAGTGTTTATCTATTATATATTGTTCCGCTGCGATATGTGAGATTCTGATATTGTTTCTGTATCTGATGTTGTTCTGTTGTTCTTCTTTCTTCTTCTGCTTTCTTCTTCTTCTCTTTTTCTTCTATCTTTTCTTCTATTTCTTTTTCTTAAAACCCCTCAGGGTTCGTATTTCCGTGCATCTTGAGTTAATCAATGGAATTTAGGGTTTAATCAAGGGTACGGATTTGCGGGTCGTGACATCATACGTCTAACAAAGATCTAAATGGAATTTTTTTGAAATTCACTCATTTTGCCCACCTCCAACTGGCCTAATTCCTACAATATGAATTTTAAATTTTAAATTATAGTATATATGTGTATATGTATACATGTATTGTTCTAAAATTAATCATGATTATTGAAGTAATATATTTGTTGACAATAAGTTCTTTTAACAATTTTGTTTACATGTTGAATGTGTATTTTCATATTTGTAATTTTAAACTTTGGATATCTTTTGTGATTAAGTATGGCATTTTTATGGTATTAAATCTATTATTATGTAGTGTTGTAAAAAAGGAAATCAAAATAGCATATTATTCTATTTTCTTTTATTCTAATTTGATTAGATCTAGATTTGATGTAAAACTTTATTTCCATCTTAAATTCCAATCAAGCATTCTCTTATTTTGAAATTATTTAATTTTATTACATAGATTTGTATATATATAAATATACACACACATATCATAAGTGGAAACATAAATATCACACACACATAGATAACACACACAAATATATATACACACACACACACACATAATACTATAAATATCTATATAAAACCATATACTCGTATTATAGTATAGTCAGACATATGTATATACTTAGGCATTTATATTCCTGATATTTGTATGAAATTGTCATACGTATATGTAAGTATAATATATTTGTATATATAATAGATATAAATCTCAATATCTATATGTATGTATATATATAGTTATAAATATGTTTATGTTACTACATAATATGGGTATCTAGCATCTAAGGAGAACATGTCGAGAGTGGAAATGATGAGAGATGTCGAGCCTGAAGAAAGTAAAGTTATCAAGCATTTAACATTTAGAAAAGGATAACAAGCCTCTAGCGATAACAAGAAGGTATCGAACATCTAATAGCAAAGGGTTGTCGAGCCTCAACAAAAATAAGGATGTCGAGCATTCAAGTGGTTAACAAGCAGTGAAGGAGTGTCGAGTCTCCAAGGATGTCGAACATTCAAGTAGTGTAGGGAGCCGAGTCTCTAAGTGGCAACAAGCATCTACAATAGTAAGTGTTGTTGAGTAATTAACAAGTAGAAGGTGATGTCAAACATTAGCAATGAGGAAAGGTATCAAGCTTTTGAAAGACAATAGAGATATCAGATTAATAAATGCTTAAAGATATCAAGCTTCTACTAATATTAAGCCAAAAGATAACCGGATTATCATAGATGTAAAAATGGGATGTCGATTTTTAACACCACAAGGCAATGTCGGGCATGGAACAAAGAAAGGATGTCGCACCATTAAAAAATGTCGAGCATCTAATAATAGGGGAGGATGTCAAGGTTCTATGGGATGACGAGCCTCTGATACAATAACTGTTATCGAGTCGCTAGAACAATAACTATTATCGAGCATCTATAAACAATAAATGATATCGAGCTTCTACGATGAAGTGCTGCCAAGTTTCAACAAACAAAAGGGATAATGAACTCCAAAGGAATGATGTTGAGCTTCAACATTAGCAAAGCATGTGGAGCTTTCACAAGCAGCAAGAGATGTCGAGCCTTAGAAGACATATGGGTTGCCGAGTATCTACCATATGAAGGGATGGTAAGGGGACACGTATCAGCCATCCCGCCTATTGACTAACTCTATAAATAAACCCTCTCCGCTACTTGAAGAGGGAATATTTCTTTCTCCATTTTCTTAATTTAAAAGTCATAATAAATCAATTTTGTGATTTTTAGAGTTGATTGTAACTCTTGAACTTTTTGCACATAAGAGCTTGGACATTTAACTTTGCATAGCATATTTCCCTCGAATTTGTATACTTGACTATTATTAAATAATGATACGCATATGACTCTATCTTTGGACTCAGACTTAAGCATAATGGACTTGGACTTGAACACCAATGAACTTGGACTTGCATATATTCCCAAGCTTGCATAAGGCCACTTAAGCCCTTATCCAAATTAGCTCTAGCATATTCTGCATATTAAATTGGCAAAGAAATTTGCTAACATTTTTGACACTAGAAGGAGGCTCCAAACCTTCGTCTTGTAGCATATCCTTATAGAGGACTGTCCATATCTAGCATATCCCTACAGAGGACTTTCCATATTTAGTATATCCATATAGAGGACTTTCCATATATAGCATATTCCGACAGAGGACTTTCCATATCTTGCATAACCTACTAAACTGCACAATGACTTTCTCTGAGCAGAGATCCTCTGAGCTTCATCTTACTAAGTCAGCTTGTCAAGTCACCCATAACCTTCAATTTCATGAGGAACAAGTGCTAAAATTAAGGAACTTAGCACTGAAAACTCTGGCAAAAAAGAGACGAGTAATTCCTTATGATCAAGATAATTGAAGCATAAATCCATTCCATATGGGATTTACCCCAATCTTCACTTATAATCAATTATGAGTTGAGAGAACAAAAGAAAGAATGACCTATTCTCGAAAATAAGAAAGGCTATACAACTCTAAGCAAAAGGAACTACCTTCGAAGGTGAAATAACAAAGGACTTTAATAGGTTTACTCGAAAAAAGGAAGGAGTAATCGATCATTTCCCCACGCCAATCAAGACTCGAGAGTCTTCAAAGAGAAAGCTTGCTGTTAGAACTAATGAACCTACCAAATATTGCAAAAGAGAAAAATGGGGACCAAAAGCACAGTTCCCTAAAAACCCTGATCCACAATAACCTTTTTCCTTGCCACCTCTTATAAAATATCTATCTCCTAACCAAAGAAAGATTGGACTACTAGCCTTTAAAGAAGAAGCTATAGGGAAATGAAATCGGGGACGCTTATTGTCAATATACCAAATGAATGGATATAATACCAATCATTGTCGAGCTCTTAGAGGAATGATTAAAAAATATTAGGAAAGGAAGAACTAAGAGTTTTTCAACAAAATTTGAGCAAAAGACCAATGTATCTACAAAGATGTAGTGATTAATAAAGAGAAATGCTTCATGAAAAAGACATACAAAATAAAGGAAAAAGCCTTTGATCCTCCCACAAGGGCCTGATCAAATCATTATAAGCATTTGATCCCGTCTGTAAGGCCTGACCACAACACATCCTAAAGGGAGGTCGGAGTAAGCCTCCTGTCCTGCCCATAAGGTCAGGCCAGAGAACTGTAAGCCTTCGATCCCGCCTATAAGGCCTGACTGCAGCACCTCCTAGAGGGAGGTCGAGTAAGTCTCTGGTCCCACCTATAAGGCCTGGCCAGAGCATCGCAAGCCTTTGGTCTCATCTATGTAGCCTGCCCAGAGTGCCTCCTAGAGGGAGGATAGAGTAAGTCTTTGGTCTCATCTAAGATAGCCTGACCAAAGCACTAACCAGCCTTCGATCATGCCTCTAAGACCTAACTAGAGCGCCTCCTAGAGGGAGGATGGGTTAGACTTTTGTCCTGCCTAAGATGGCATGGCCAGAGCAACGACCAATAGCCTTCGGTTCCACCTATAAGACCTGACCAGAGTGTATCCTAGAGGGAGGATGGGTTAGACTTTAGTCCCGCCTAAGAATCAAGATGGCTTGGCCAGAGCACTTACCAACCACCATTGGTTTCGCTTATAAGGCCTGACTGAAGCGCCTCCTAGGGAGAGGACGGGTTAGACTTTGACCTTGCCTAAGATGGCATAGCCAAAGCACTGACCAGCCTAAAACCTTGTATAAAGAAACCAATTAGACGAGCCTAATTCCATCTTAAAGATGGGCCAAAGCAATCTTTTAGAGGAAGAGCAATCAAACACGATCAATTTTGCCCATAGGCAAAGTTAAAGCAACCTTCACATGAAAGGTCAAGTAACTTTCCATGCTCATATAATCATCCAAGAAACCCAGACCGAGGGAAAGAAGTTTACCTTGAAAAACCACCCAGGGTAATAATATTTAAGCAAGAAAGATTCGTCTATGAAGTTATTCTGCCTAGGAGGATAAATGGCACATTGATCCATGGTTTTACCAAATTCGAAAGGTTTATTTAAAATTCTGCTGATTCAATAATCATTCCAAAAGTGATTTTCAAAACCAAGCTTTTAAATTTTCAAAGTTCAGTGGGAAATTTTTTCCAAAAATTTCTTTGACATTTACAAAACAAAATGATCAATTTGAGAAAGAAGTAATTTCTAAAATATATGGAAATCATCACCATTTACTTCATATTTTTCAAAAGAAAGGATTTAAAGAGAAGTGAGAGTTGGAAAGGTAAGAAAATACTTGGTTTTACACTAAAGTGTAAAAAAGTTCTTCTACACAAAGAAGGGGCAAACAAACACTATAAGCCTGACAAACAACTCTCTGGGGCTTGTCTAAAGCATTCTTCAAGGAAATAAAGAGCAAACAAATCTATACTTAATCAAAGATCACAGATCATATTGAATCAAATTAAGGCTCTAGGGTGAGTCACAAATCTCGAATAACTCAATGAGTTCAAACACAAGGCAAGAATAAAGAATAAAATACAAGGTCTATTCAAAATATCAATCATTCAAGTACAAACTTATTCACCAATTTACATACAAAAAGTTTTAAATATCAAGAAAAGCCATTCAAGCCTTTCTGAGGAGGAGGTTGGGGGAGCGGATAATGTTGGCATACATTTTCTTTCCCCTTCCCCTCAACCTCAAGAAGACATGGATGACTTTTGCTTGAAGCAGGGGCATCTTTAAGCAAAAGAGGAGGGCCTTCAATATTCTTAAGATGGTCGGCACACCATATAAAAAGATGTGCCAATAACTTCTGTATCCTACAGGAGGCATCTTTAAACAAAAGAGGGGGACCTCCAATATTCTTAAGATGGTCGGCACACCCATATAAAAAGAAGTGCTGATAACATCAGTATCCCGCCTCTACTGCATCGGTCAATCTTTGGTTCATTTCTAGACCTAAGAAAGAATAGTCGATTTTTAAGCCGAAGGCTACTGTTATTTCAGTCAAATAATCTACAAGGGAGGGAATTATCAAGTGCCATTACCTCAATTGTTTTCAGTTGAGACTCAAGGTCTTGTACCTTCCCCTTCAACACTTCAGCGGCCGATGAAGGTTCGGTAATATGACGAATCGCCACATCCAATAGTTCTTTAAATTTCCTCTCCTTCTTTCGGATAATATTTGTATCATCAACAAAGCCAATTTGAATCTTTAATGCATGTTCGAGCATTTTATTGGCCCCTTTAAAAGTTTTGACCTTGCTCTCTAATTTTTAACCTTCTACTCAAGAGCGCTTTCCTCGTGTCCAACCCCTTGACCTGACTTTGATAATGATTGAGATATTTCAAAACTTGTTCATCCCACTATCCTTTTAAAACTGGCTGTGTTCATATATATACTCTCGGTACCATCTGGCAATTTCTCCATTGTCCAAACCCGAAGGCGGGATTTCCAAGAAAGAAAAATTCTTTTTACCGATTGAAGATTGAGACCTAGTCATTCTTGTAAGGGTAGGAGTGGAAAGGCTAGATTGGCCTCCACTTGCAATATGCTCTAGAGATTGGTAGATTCTTGACTTTTTAGTAGGTCAACTTCAAGGTTCTTAATTTTTTGATACAATCGAGCAATTTTTGCATCAACCTTAATCCTCTGGTCTGGGGGTCCGGATTGACTAATTATATCTATGTTCTCTTTCAACACTTTGATTTCTTTGTCTTTCTCTTTGATTTTCTCTTCTAAACTCGAGGTCATTTCATTTATACTACTTAATGTTGACTTTAACTTATAGTTTTTCTTATACCATTTACGTGCTTCTAAGTTGTCCGAAAATGACATAACTGAAGCATCTTGAGAAGAGAGCTTCCCAATATCTAACATTAATCTGGCTTTAAGTTTATCCAGTTGAGAGAGGAGGTCAGGACCGATGCATGCAAGCGTTAGTTGAATTTCCTAGTAAGAGTAAATAAAAAGAAAAATTAACACTTAGGGAAAATATGTTCTGTCGTTAACAAGAACGAAGTATTACAAACATGAATAAGTTCAAATTACATCAACAAATCAAGTTTTATACATTCAATCCTTAATTTAGGAAGTAATAGTCTTAGTTTTTTCGAGTAAACCAGCAGACATAAGGAAAGTAGAGTCAAAGGGAACACTAAATCCGTGAGGAGTATTGATTAGAGGAAACTGGTGATAATCCCATCTCTTGGCAGGAGGGTTAGTTTCCATGCATAACATTTTAGCATAATCGGACCGGATTTTTTAAATAAACTATCTTTTTCATCACCTAAGAAGTCAAAATATAGGTGGGGAAGTTGTGTGTAAACTTCTTGAAGATCTCTAAGAAAACAGTATTTCGATAATCGAAAGGTTTTGAGAGTTAATGTTTACTCCTTAAAATCCCTTTCTAGCTTAACAAATTTACTTAAGTATTCTTTTGAAACAGAAGTTATCAATGGTTCCTTAACCGGTACATCTCAAAAAAAACTAAGCCATAAAATAGGAACATTGAAATTTATAAAGAATTGTCTGAATTACATAATACAACAACAAAGTCACTTAAATTCATACAATATGGACCCTTTTTAAAATTCAGAGATAAATTTCTCTTTATTGAAATTGACCTTCTCCGAAGGAAGAGTGTGGAAGGAAAGTGGAAAGGTCTCAATCCTGGGAAGGTTCCAGAATTCTCCAAGATGAGGATCGATACCATAATCATTCAAATACCTATTATGCAAATGCTTAAGTAAACTCCCGCTCTCTTTCCCTAGGAAGGAAAATTCAATAAAAGATTCCTTGTACAGATTTTATAAAGGAATTCCACTAGAGTATCCATATCTTCGATAAGCATCCAAAAAAGTGTAGTCAACTCCTCTGTCTCCTTTAGAACTCTTTCCTAATGAACGCTAGACCTTTTCAAGAGTAGGGCTATCCATTTTTCTTTCAATTTTTTAAATCGTTTGGCATAAATGAGGAGGCACCTATACAATTCAGATAGACTGTTGTGATCTTCAATCAGTTTCTCAATTTCTCTATTCAATCACAACACATCCTTCTCGCTCTTCTCGTGTAACATCTCAAAGTGATATTTGTTTCTTTTCCTTAACTAAAATAGCATATTTATTAACTAAAGCTAACATATAATTATAAGCATTTAAAGATAACAAACTTTATACCTCTATCGCGGGAGCTTGTAAGGCAGAAGCCCTAATCTTTTCTTTGCTATGATGGTCGGAGTTATGAACATCCTTTGACATATTGTCTTCCTAAGGAGCATTCTGTAACTCGGGAAGGTCAGGAAAGTCCATATCATGAGCAGATGGACCCAAGTCATGGCCACATGATCCATTACCAACACTTCCCATTCCATCGGTGTCCTTGCTGTTGTTTCCTCATCCTTCCCAGGATCGTCGTTATCTTCATCACCATCTTCATCTTCCTTACCATTATTATTCCTTTCATCATCCCCATCATCATCATTCCTGTCCTCATCAAGTAAGGGATCATCAAAAGATAGTAGTTTTCTAGGATCAATGATTTCCTCTTTTGAGAACTCATCTTCTAATGACCCAGAGACTCTCTTCAATTTGCGGTCGAATTTCCACTTGAACTTGTCTTTTAATTTCGATAGTGAAGAGAAGTCCAACTCTAGATAATTTTCGATATTATCGAAATATGCAATGAAGAGAGCCTCCTCATAACATTGCTCCTTTATTTAAGGAAGGAATTGTTATATAAAGAAGGAGACTTTCTTTTCAGCATCCTTAATAATGTTATTTTTATAGACAAGTGCAGCCTCCTTACTTTCTAGTTTATCTTTTTAAATTGTAATTGTGCAGCCATTCGAGTATTTTCAGTTCTGGCTTGCTCAAATTTATTTTCTAAGGATTTCACCCTCTCCTCAACTGCTAGTCTATATTTTCTTTCTTCATCCAAGGTTGAGGCAAGTTTATCCTTTTCAATAATTACGTCATCCCTCTTAGTTGTGACTCAAGGATTTGGCCCTCAAGGGACCAGACTTTGTCTGTTGACAATGGAACATGTTCTTCGAAATTTGGAACTTGATTAAAAGATTTATGAGAGGCTTGTTGAGGAAAGAACATGCGCTTAGCCACCTATATATTAAAAAAATAATGAATGAAAATAAGTCAAATTTTGTATTTAATAAAAGAAATATAAATTGCCAGACACAAAAAGACATGTACCATAAAAAAGCTGTTGAAAATGATTGTAAAGATGGTCTCTGGAAAAGACGGAAGGCTGTAGTGGTATTAAGGAGACACAGATGGGGACTAGATAATCGAACGAACAAAATTATCTAAATCTAGGGGAATGGTTAGGCCGAAGCTTCATAGGGAAGAGATTTAACCGGAGGAGGAAGAGTCAGGCCCAACCCTTGGTACCAGCGTTGTAAGGAGTTGTAGATAAGGGATTCATGATATCTATAATAGGACTTAGGGTGTGAGTGACTTCTATCTAGTTTTAAGGATTCTGGTCTGGCAAGCTTAAATCAATAACACTGGAGTCTTACTTAATTGTGGTTGTAGCTGTGTCCAGTTCCTCGGTAATAGCAGCAAGTGTTTGACCTTCTCTGTGTTTGGCTTTTTTACCTGGAGGAGAAATGGAAACACCATACAGATTGCTAGAATCCTTCTTTCATTTGAGACTCTCAATAGCCTTAAGAGCATCAATGATAGAATTAGTAACGGGGGCGACTTTAGCGGTCACGGCCGAGGAGAAGGAAGGAGCTTTAGCATCTTTCGTATTAGCAACTGGGATGATTATATTTGAACCAAAGTCAAAAGGGAGAATCATAAGATGTCAATATAAGAAATTATAGTGAAACCATGTTAAGAGATTACCAAAAGAATCATGCTGAATGCGAGAAGATGGAGAAAAGGCATTTTGATCGTCAATAACTAAAGCTTGGTTCCCATGAGCATCCTTTTTAACCACTGAGGGTTCCTTGGGCACTTTGTGGTTTTCTAGAATCAATGAGTGTTTTCAAAGATTGGCTTTGGTCAAGAGTTTAAGCCTATCCCCCATAGTTTGAGATGTCAGGCACAAAGCACTGATTGTACTAGCAACAAAAGAATTTGTCCCTTTAGAAGTAGAATCTGAAAGAAAATACCTATTATAAGAGAGCAGCAAAATATGGTATAAATAATAGAGAAAAAGCAACAAGTCTTACTAGTGATTGAGAAGGACCCCTTGATTCTAGGGGTATGACTCTTGATATAAAAGAATTGGTTTTCCTAGTCCTTGGTTCTATTAATCAAATTAGTAATCAAGCTCTTTGGATGAGAAAGAAGGCGATATAGAGTACCCGCTAGCTGTTTCACTACTTTAATAAAATTTACCAATCGGGTGGAGAGTTTTAGCATCAAGTGAGAGGAAGTCAGCTTCCCTGAGTATTTTTAGGAAGCTCAGATATGTATAGGGGTTAGGAGGCAATTTTATCGGAGCAATTCCAAAATGATCCAAGAATCTTACAAGGAATTCTGAGAAAGGAAGGTATCCCGAGTGCCAAATATGGATCGAAGTAAAAGAAAAGAATCCTTCTGGAGGATTATCTATCCTTCTGGATTGGCCAGCTGCCTTAGCTCCTACGTTTATAATGCACAATTGTTGAAGGATGGTGTCTTCTTCATTTTGAGTAGTTATGGAAGATTGGATAAACCTGTAATCTCCTTTCTCTGAAGCAAGAGATTTCAAGCGTGCCTGAGAAGAAGAGAGTTTAGAACTTTCTTGCTAGCCATTTATCTGTCAGATAATATCATGCAAAAGTCAGAAAAGCATCATATACTTTATGGAAGTTTAAAATACTTAAGAAAACATTAAGGAAAGTTTGAAAACTTAATTATAGATATAAAAGAATGGACAACCAGATGTCAAACTCATAAATAGTAAGTAAGTTCATAACTAATTGAAGATTCTTTAACTAGTTATCGAGTTCATAGCAAGATATCAAACTCGCAACGTATTGTCGAGTTCATAACCAGATGTCGAACTCACAAATAGTTAGTGAGTTCGTAACTAGATAGAGATTCTTTAATTAGTTATTGGGTTCATGACTAGATGTCGTACTCATAAAAGTTATCGAGTTTGTAACTAGTTAATAACTCTCTAAATAGTTGTTGAGTTTGTAACTGGTTAACAACTCTCTAAATGGTTGTCAAGTTAGTAACTAGTTAACGATTCTCTATGTATTTTTTGGGTTCATAACTACTTATCAAGTCAATAGCTAGTTGTTGAATTTAAAACTAGTTGGCGATCTCATAACTAGTTAGCAAGTCTCTAACTAGTTGTCGAGTCTCTAGCTAATTGTTGAATTTATATTTAGTTAGCAAGTCTCTAGCTGGGTATCGAGTCTCTAACAACTGCTAAGTCTATAAGTAGATGTTGGGTCTTTAACAACTATCAGAGTCTTAATTGATTGTCATGTCTCTAGATAGTTATTGGGTTTTTAATAATTATCAAAACCTTATGAAATGTCATATTATGGTTAAATCATTAGGGATATGAACTGCAAACGACATTTAAGTTCAAACATGAAAATTCCTAAATCATAAGAGTATTTGGATCCAAATCATAAATCAAACCCAAGCATTTCGTAAATACCTGATTCATAAGACCCTAGTTCTAAAATCAAAAACCCCTTTCTATCCTTACATTGATAAAGAAAAATTGCACCTTTAATCAAACTTGAATGCAGAAGAAATCGAAAGCTTCTTTTTGGAAATTACAAGATTGAAGGAAAAATTATAATCACAATTTGAGTTTCGAGTTACAGGTAAAGATTTTAGGAGAAGGAAAGGCAAGTATTTGTAGAAGAAGAGAGAAACAACAAGAAGTGTTGATCCTTATTTGAATGAACGAACTATATTGCAAACTCTAGAATACCAATAGGTGGCAATATAGAGAGTGGAATTAGACTAAAGTATAATATGTTTCTTCTATGTAGGGGGTAAATGTTACTATATAATATGAGTATCAAGCATCTAAGGAGAACATGTCAAGCTTGGAAATGATAAGGACGTCAAGCCTGAAGAAAGTAAAATTATTAAGCATTTAACATTTAGAAAAGGATAATGAGCCTCTAGCGATAACAAGAAGGTATCAAACATGTAATAGCAAAGGGTTGTCGAGCCTCAACAACAATAAGGATGTCGAGTGTTCAAGTGGTTAACAAGCAGTGAAGAGGTGCCAAGTCTCCAAGGATGTCGAACGTTTAAGTATTTAACAAGCAGTGAAGGGATGCCGAGTCTCTAAGTGGTAACAAACCTCTACAACAGTAAGTGTTTTCGAGCACTTAACAAGTAGAAGGTGATGTTGAACATTAACAATAAGGAAAGGTATCATACTTCTAAAAAACGATAGGGATATCGAACCAATAAATGCTTAGAGATATCAAGCTTCTACTAAAGTTATTGAGCCCAAAGATAACCGGGTTGTCAAAGATGTAAAAATAGGATGTCGACCTTTAACACCATAGGGCAATGTCGAGCATGAAACAAAGAAAGGATGTCGCACCATTAACAGATGTCGAGTATCTAATAATAGGGAAGGATATCGAGTTTCTATGGAATGATGAGCCTCTGACATAGCAACTATTGTCGAGTCTCTAAAATAATAACTGTTGTCGAGCATATATAAACAACAAATGATATCGAGCTTCTACAAAGAAGTGCTGCTAAGTTTCAACAAACAAAAGGGATAACGAATTCCAAAGGAATAACGTCGAGCTTCAACATTAGCAAAGCCTGTGGAGCTTTTTCAAGCAGCAAGAGGTGCCAAGACTTCAGAAGACATATGGGTTGCCGAGTATCTACTATATGAAGGGATGGCGAGGGGACATGTGTCAACCATCCCGCCTTTTGGCTAACTCTATAAATAGACCCTCCCCAAACTACTTTGAAGGGGGGGATCTTTCTTTCTCCATTTTCTCAATTTAAAGTTGTAAACCCTAAATCAATTTGGGGGTTTTTTAGAGTCAATTGTAACTCTTGAACCTTTTGCACATAAGGGCTTGGACATTTAACTTGCATAGCATATTTCCCTCGAATTTTTATACTTGACTATTATTAAATAATGACATGCATATGACTTTATCTTTAGACTCGGACTTGAGCATAATAGACTTGGACTTGAACACCAATAGACTTGGACTTGCATATATTTCCAAGCTTGCATAAGGCCACTTAAGCCCTTATCCAAATTAGTGCTAGTCTATTCTGCATATTAAGTTAGCAAAGGAACTTGCTAACAGTTTACATTTCATTATGTTACGTTATTATATCATTGAACGTATACATGATTACATTCAAAAAACACATTCGGTTGGATTAATTAATGTGATTAATTAATAAATATAAAATAATGTTAAATAAATATCATTTTATTGAATGACTTGATTGGCTCTAGTGAAACTCATTGACTTCATAGGCCCATTATGATCCAAATAGGAGTTTATTTGAAATCACCTATTTAAACCGCCGCTGACCAGCCTGATTCCTTCATATTCTATTTTGTATCTATCCATGATAGGTTGATGGGAGTCAAGAGAATGCTTGATTTAGATAGCGGGTTTAGCAATCTGATGAAGCTATATTATTTATTTTACTTTTTAGCTGTCTACTATTTCGATACTATGTAATTATGTTGATGATGTAATAACACCTATACTAATTATCTAGTTTGATTACGGTATTATAATTTTTTCCCTCCACTGTGATTTCTAGAAGTTGTAGTTAAGGTACATAGCTATGTCTATTATTTTCATTTTATTTCACCCTAATGATCCATCGTTTATAGCCTTTAGAATTTGATCATCTATTAGGGTATAGAATCATAAGGTTATGAAAGGAGTGTTGTTCAATTTCATATCTTGGGTTCACATTTGTAATTATTCAGCCAAAATATCAAAGTTTTGCGGAATGCTACCAAATTTTTGAGAAAAATATTCCTTAGAATTTTTAATACTATAGTTGAAGTCTCATAAAAATCAAGATTTAAACCAAAAAAGTTAATATTCTCAAAAGTATTGTTCGTTATTTACCCTTACGATCACTATCGATCATATGGATCGATATCGATCCTCTGTCGATTAGAACGATTGATACCCAATTTTCCATACTATAATATTTTTTGACTATCCTTCCTCGCCTTGCTCTCACCATCTCTTGTACTCGAACACCCATGTGTTCCTCCACATCGATCGTATAGATCGATGCCAATCCATCATCCATCATTCTTGATAGATACCCATTTTCCATGTTTAGAAGAATTTTCTAAGTCTTTCCATTTCCTTTTATTGATCCAAATGCTACTTTTATGCTCCATTTTGCATGCAGATTTTGAAACTCAGTGGATTGCTCCATCTCTCACATATATGTCCCTTTACCTAAAAAATCATTCAAGGAACATACATGCAACACAACATAAAGGTCAAGCATATTAACCATATTTAACTAAATTACATACAAACAACCATACAAGTCAATCATATCAACTAATAATACCAAACAATCAACTATAGGCATAACATTTGACATACATTCAATTTAATTCATATTCCTATATCTTGTCATAATCTCAAATTTACGGTTAAATCAGTTTGGGACAATAAAGAATCAATAAACCTCTACATCATTTAATCCAACTACTGATTATAAATGTTGGATATAATCAAGGTTTTAAATCTCGCTCATCTCGGCCGAGATCTCGTTTTCAAGCCCAGGCGATTCGAAACATGCTATTTTGTTTGAATCTCGTCTGACCCAAATCTCGGATGAAATTTCAATATCTCGTTCGATATCTCGGACGAGATTTAACAGCGAGATATCGGTCGAGTTGTTGAAGTTTGGAAAAAATCAACTCTTTTTCCGTATTGGGTTGGCTCATCCTTTACCTTAATTTAAGCCTTCTTAGTTGTGATTTTTTAACCCTTATTTCTTATATAAATCTTATTTAATCTTCGTCTCTTATTTTACGGCAGTGAGAAGTGTAAGAAGATGATAAAATCTACATCGATTATGGTAAGTATTTCACTTTATGATTTTCATTTAGGTTTCTGATCCAAATTAATTTACATCCGATATCATTTTTCTTTTTTTGACATTTTCTTGAGTTTTATTCCTAACCCTATTTTTTTGCGGCTATAAATTTTGGGCTTCACTTATTTAACTTTATGTTCCAAATGGATTCCCAATTTGATTTCATTTAGTCTTTGCTGCTATAATTTTTTTCCTCAAGGCTTATTTTTAAGCAATTAAGGAATTTTCTTGCATCTATTAATTTCATTTGATGATTACATGTTCATTCGTACATCATTTTTTTGCTTTTCTTATAATATTACTAAATGTTTGAAAATTGTTTGTACTATGTATGTTATTTTCTACGTTTGTTTGAAATATCTATGCTATTAGTTGCTTAATGATATTTTGTTTGCTAATAATTAAATACTATAATCAGACATAGAATATCTTATTCTACTTGTAGACTTTTGTATTTGAAGTTATAAAATTAAGATTTCCCTTGCAGCACTATAAATCATAAAAGGTAGAAATGAGCCATTATATTGTGTAGGAAAGTTAAGTGAATGATAAAAAAAGTAAATGTGCATATGTTATGGTTTGTTTCTTGTCTACTTTATCTCATATGATATTATATTGAACATTATTCATGAAATCTAGTTATTTGTTTATTTTACATGATACAAGTGATATTTTTCCATACTAAATTATTAATGATAAGCGTGTGATATATATTTAAGGTAAGTGCATAGTGTTTTCCTAAAGGTAGTGATTAGTATTATAAATTTAGGTGTATCAAAACTAATTTTCGACATGACATATACTCCGAGATGACTCCGAAATGAATTTTAGAAACCGAGATGTAAATCCGAGATGGACGACCGAGATGCACTCATCTCGTTCGAGATCTCACCCGATACGAGATAAGCTCTCTAAATTTTTCGAGACGAGACGTGACTGAAATCCGAGATTTAAAACCTTGGATATAATTCCCAATAATTCAATACACGATCTAACCCAAATCACACCACTGAACCCTTATTTAAAACATTCTCTAAGCTAGATTTAAAATCAAATTGGTATTTTATACTTTTTAAAACCACATACATACACACACATACATACAAATATGTATGTATGCATGTATATGTATGTATATGAGGAGCGTTCAATGACACCCTTATTTTGCAGCACCCTTTGTGGTCCTCTGATTTCCACCACACAATCCGATTTAAATAATGGTATGATGTGAAAGAGAGAGAAACAAATATTATTTAAATCGGAATATGTGGTGTAAATCAATGGGCCATAGGGGTGCTGCAAAATAAGAATGTCATTGAGCGCTCCTCTCTCTCTACTTATATATGTGTATGTGTGTGTATATACATACACACACCTGCCTCCTGTTAATGAGGTCGCAGGTTCGATTCCCGGACTGCCCAACTACCAGAGCTTACCATGCGCATACGCTCAGATTAGCCACTTATGTGGTGCTCGCGGACCAGGCTAGGTGCACTAGGGGGGTTTTACGACTCCGGTCGGTTCCCCCCCTGAACAAATTCAAAAAAAATGAGCTAGAATCAATGGACCTCTTTATTTAACACTATTTTGTAGCCTCCTGATATCAGCCACAAGTTTCTATTTAAATATTTGTTATTTCTCTCTCTTGTCACATGGATCAATAGCAACCCTTGTGGTCTTCTGATTTCCACCACATAATCTGATTTAAATAATGTTATGATATGAAGGAGAGAGAAGCAAACATTATTTAAATCAGAATGTGCGGTGGAAATCAATGAACCATAGAGGTGTTGCAAAATAAGGGTGTCATTGAGCGCTCCTCTCTCTCTACATATATATGTGTGTGTGTGTGTGTGTCTAAGCTAGAATCAATAGCCCCCTTTATTTAGCACCAAACAGTAGCCTCCTGATATCAGCTACAAGTTTTTATTTAAATATATATACTTTCTCTCAAATGGATCAAATATTTAAATACAAACTTATGATTTCTCTCTCCCATCATATGGATCAAATATTTAAATATAAACTTGTAGCCGATATCAAGGGCTATAAAATGATGCTGAATAAAGGAGCCTCCTTTATTTAGCACCATTTTGTAGCCCCTTGATATCAGCCATAAGTTTCTACTAAATATTTAAATATAAACTTATGGTTGATATCAAGGAGCTACAAATGGTGCTAAATAAAGTAGGCTATTGATCCTAACCTTTTTGTGTATGTGTATCTATGTGTGTGTGTGTGTACCTATGTATGTATGTAGGTATGTATGTATGCATGCATGCATGCATGTGTATGTATATGTACGTGTGTGTATGTGTATGCGCGTGCATAGAAAATAAAATAGAGCAAGGGGTATGGAATCACTCTCCTCAAAATTGACAAAAATGCCAAATTAGATTCTGAACAAAAAACGCTTCTAACATCCAAATCACAACTGCTTTAATGTGTATTCAGTTGTCTTCAATGATTTCTCATTTCTTCTATTCTTAAACCTATTAATTTCTAATGAGAAAGTGGGGTTTTGATTAATTTTCGATTAAGTGATGTTTAATGGAGATTTGAGATTTGTAGAGCGGATGAAAACAAGTTTACGATGATTGGAAATAACCCTAGCCCTTTTTTTAATTCTGAAATTATAATCAATTCGTCAAATTTGGACTTTAGACCAAACTACAAAAAAATCTATTTAAAGCTGACTGCACAAGTCGAAAACTTAAAATAAACATATCTTCTAAACGATTGAGTTAAATTGCTATTATGATTACTTAATGAAAAGGAAATCAACATGATCTTCGATTTGAGATGAAAATGGACTCATAATTTGAATTTGTTCAATATTTATGTTTAAAATAAGGTTGTATTTTCTAAACTTTGCACCACTTGACCCAAAATTCAAAATTATTAAAATTTTCATTTATACAGATAATTAGCCCAAAACAAGATCTTTTAAATATATCAATTATTCTTTTTGTTGTATATTTTGCTCTAAAAGACGGACCGTTTCTTATAAATTGTAATTTTTGAATATTCTAAAAAAAGTATTATTTTTTATTTTTGTAATTCTAAATATTCTCAAACTTAATACCAAAACAAATTACGTTTACATGTCAATACAAGCGTGTTAAAAATAAATGTGCTGCCGTGTTCCAACTTTTATAACCACTAAAGTAGGGAAAGAAACAATGTTTAAGGGGAGAAAAATAATTTTTTGAGGTTTTAATCCCTGTAGTTGTTATCATGCTCTAAAATAATTAGGACCATCTTCTAGTATTATTATGGAATAAAATATAAAAATTATGTGCAAATCCATACATTATACAACAATAATTAAATGGAGTTGTTTTGGTACTTTTGTCGCAAGAATTTTTCACAGATTTTTATCATCTGCTCGAATCTCATTTTTATTTCAATAAAATATGAGTCAGAATAAAGACAATTATTTCTCTGCTCTTGCAAGTGCATCCATATCCAACTAAAATGATTAGACATATTGGAGTTTCCAAGCTGATGCATATTGGTTGTGTTTGATTTGTGATTCAATCCACACAGGCCATTCAAGGACAAGGAAATAACATAGAGAAAGCGGACAGTGAAGATAATATCGGATGTATCGGCTAGGTCTGTGGTTTTTGAAAAATGTTTGCTTCCCAAAAATTAGGCTACGGTCGGTTTGCTGGTTTTAGTTTTAAATTTCCGTGAATACAAAAATGCGCACGACGCATTATATTGTGAAAAACGTTCAATTTAAAAAGAGTAGGTAACGTGTAAAATCGAAAGCAACTTTTTATTTATTTTTTACGAAAGCATGAAAAATAATTCATCCTTTTGTCGTCCTCTTCATCTTTCTTCCATCCCCTTTGTTCTCTCTTCATTCTTCTCGTATTTTGTAATTAATGTTAAAAATCCAAAACACAAAATACAAAATAAACCAAACGGACTCACTGACGGTTGGGGATCGTATAACTTTTACGTCCGACATAAGTCCAAATATAAGTAAATCCAATGGTTGGAAGGACGTTTTTAACTGTTCGTGTTCTTATTAACGTCGTCATTTTGCTTTTTTTTTACCGTACGTGGTAGGTACCGCTAAATTGAACTTGTATTTGAATTTGTACATTAATTTGTAGTATGATTTTGAATTTTAATTTCTATTATTCCTTATCAAATATTAATATGAGATATTTATTAATTAAATTTATTAATTAGATTAATAATTGTTGTAAATAAAAGAATAAATACTTTACATTACTACATAATAATTTCTATCCAACATCTAATGAAATTTTTGTTCGTATACACCACAACCTCTAATTGTTCCTAAACACGCTCTAAAAGTTAATTTTGTAATTACACACACATATATATGAGATAGGATCCGCAGTACCCTTATTTAGCACCGTTATCTAACCAATGATTTCAGCCACATGTTAATATGTTTTTCTCTCTCCTGTCGTATGGTTATATTTAAATATAAACATGTTATTGAAAGTAGAGGGTTAGATGATGATGCTAAATAAAGGACGTTGCGGATCCTAGTTACACATATGTATATATGTATATATAAATACACATACACATACAAAGATATATATACAAACACACATACACAGAGATACACACACGTACGTATATGTATGTACCACCGGTATATATTTAAATATTCGATTATGTATGTATGTGTGTGTATGCGAGCGCGGTGTGTATGACACCATTACTTAGCATTATTTGTAACCCTTTGATATCAATTACAAGTATATATTTAAATATTCGACCCACAGGACCGGTTCTGTCCCCAGCACACAGTTGCCCTCGACCATCAAAAGGCATTTTGCAAGGCTTGCACCTGGGCTATCCCAAATAAGTAGTAAAGAAGCAATCAGTGACTGCAACTTGAAATGTAAACATCAGCATACAAACATATTACAATAAACGTAATATAAAATCATTTATCATTGTCGGAATTGTTGCTTTTGTCAGACCGGTTACCGTAGACGGTTGTCATGCTTGCTTTGCGCATGGCTAGACCTGCAATATTGGACGAAATGGGTGTTAAACAAAAAGGCGATTGATCCTGGCTTTTATATATATTCAATGAAACTACATTCCTCATATTTGACTGTATGTCGTATGATTGTATATTGATTAGCAATTTATTTTGAAAACACATAAACAGGCTGAAGCCTTCCATGTTACAGGCTGAAGCCTTCCATGTTACAGGCCAGGGAAGGAAGCTGACACCAATATCACTCTCATATAAGGGCATCTCCAATGGTGAGATTGGATCATGAATCTGAGAAAAAATCCCCCCCAATGGTCAAATTCAAACGTAATATTAAACTGAATGTTCAGGATTCAGTTCAGGATCCTAAACTGGGCTTGGGCGCCCATTAAATGGGCGCCCAAACCCTCCAATTGTGGGGGGTGTCAGGCTCCCATTAAATGAGCACCTGGCCACTGGAGGCCCAACCCAGATTCAGGGCTGAATATTCAGCCCTGAATCCATTGGAGATGCCCTAACATATTCCAACCATTATATACATGCGCCATTTCCACGGTAAATCATGTCAAAATTTATATGAATTATAATGATTACTCTATACGGTAATGTATATGCCAATGGCAAAAAAAAGAGTGCGGCGTATATTGCATGATTTGTTCATTTGGAAACAGAAATATCGACTCCTTTGGGCTGATATAAATAGCATAAAAACTACTGTTTGAACATTTTTCAAACTAAACTTAATCCATCATTACAAACATCAATAACAATCAGAACAAGTAAAATGAAGAAGAAGAAAAGAGGAGGAGGATGAGGAAGTTCTGTGACATTTCTAACCAAAAATTACAAGTACGAAGATGCAATATTATGCTTCAAATTAGAAGGCATGAATGCTAATATCACCAACACAACAAGTATCACAACTGGAAGAAGAAGCAACAAAACAGGCGGCGGAGGCAACGGTGGCAGAATCAAGGGCAGAATCAGTAAAGAAACTGTGAAGCAGAGGAGGACAACGAATGATTCTATACTGAAATACGGAAATTGTTTCTTTTTATTACTTCCTTGATTGCAGCTCTGATGACTTCTTCTGGGCAATGTATTTGTACTGCTGCTACTTCTTGGTTCCATCACCTCATTCAATCTTGATTCTCCATTATACATACTGATATGAAAGCTTCTGCTAGTTTTATATGTTTCAGAGTTCCACAATTCAAATCTCATCACACGCTTTTATAACCTGTAACAAATAAAGTTGTTATAGTGGTCAAATTAGATTCCAAGAAAAAAAAAAGCATCAGTTTTCAGAAAAAAACAAATACCAATCAGCTGGAAAACTGTTCTTGATGATGGGACTTTACCTTTTAGTATGAACAAATTAATAAATGAGATATTTCAATAAGGAATGAAAATTTGAAACTTGATGTTGATATAAAACAGTGGAGGGGAATGACACATGTGTATAAAAAGAAAGAAGAAAGAAAGATATGGGGTGGAGCATGTGAGCAGTGGACTACATGCAATGTATCCAATCCCTAGGTTTATTTTGCGCCATGCAAACAAATCAAATGTGCGAAAGTTTGATGATTTCTTCCCATTTTAATAAGAAAGCGGTTGTATAGTTTCAAGGTTCATCCCCTTTTTGTGTTACCCAAATTTTTTCACACCCGTATTCTAGATTCGAAAATTTACCCAATTGGTTCTATATCCACATTCTAGTTTCATCAGTCAATTCCACCAAATATTATACACACGCAACAAATCTATTTCTATTATATTATATAAAAAAACAAGAAAAAAAAAACATCCAACATTTTTTATGCTTTCTCGAGCATTGAACCTAACAACACCTCTAGGCAGGGAAATTTGCCCACTTCCACTGCACTAGCACTAATTTCAGTTAATGTGTAAAGTATTATTGATACCAATTTGTTATGGCCATCTTTCTTCAACCTAGTATTCACCATGGTAATGGCAACAGAATAGTGGCTGAATCTTTGGATTCTTGGATCAATGAAGACCGGAAGAAAGAGTTGCAGACTACCCTTGTTTTAATGAGTTGTAAATATGAAAGATTGTAGATAGTGTAAAGAAATGTTTATAAACTTTGACAGAAGATATTGTATAATAGAAAATTATTCGAATGAATGAATAATTATTCCTTTACTAATCTTCACACTTTTCAATTGTTACATGCTCCTGCTATTTATACATAATTCATGAATGCATATTACAATCAATTACATGACTTGTTCAACATTGAACTGATCAAACCAGCTGGACATTGAATAGGTCACAGCTGCACAATTATGTACACGTGCACATGTGCACGTGCACACCCACAACACTATTTTCTAACAGCAACTGAATTGTCCTCCACCATAGTGTAGTCCAGCAGGCCTTCCTGACGATCTAAACCGTCCAGCTCCTCCTTTGGTTCATTTCTGGTGATGATAGGAAGGATCTGCATCAAAGTGTTCGATGAATTGTCTCCTTGTTCCTTTGCTCTCAAACAGTTTGTTAGCTGTCCTTCTTCTTCATGCTTCATTTGTGTTGTCTGAACTTGAGGCCTAACACAAAGGAACAAGGAGACAATTCATTGATGGGTTAAAGGAAGAAATCAGGTATGATGTTCTATCACTCAACCCTATTGATTTTAAAGAGGCTGTTAGTTTAGCTAAGGTATTCGAGTGTAAAAGAAATTGCAAGAGAAAAAACAAAATCCACAAACAACCCAGAAACTTAATACCAAACAATTATAATAAAGCAGCACCTGTGGCAAAGACAAATTTAGAGTACGCTTCCAAAAATAAGGGTCTCACACCACAAGAAATTCTTGAAAGGAGAAGAAAGAACTTATGCTTTGGGTGCAATGAAAAATGGCACCAAGGACATGTATGCAGAAACAAACAGGTATACATCCTTGAGGGAATTATGTCACTGCAAGATTCTGATGTGAATCAAGAAGTAGATGATATTAGCATGCCAATTGAAGAACTAGGTACATCAAATGAAGCAGTGCCAGAAGGTGAACAAAGAGAAGAAGCTTTTGCCATTACAATCAATGCAATGTGTAGCATTCCTACCTTACATACTATTAGGTTGCATGGCTATCTTAATGGTCATCCTATCCAAATTCTTGTGGATTCTGGATCTACCCACAGTTTCATAAATACAGAACTGGCCAAAAGAATGAGATTGACAGTGCAAGAAACTCAAACATATACTGTACAGGTGGCCAATGGAGATAAAATACAAGGCAATGGTCTATGCAAGGGTGTAACTTTCAAATGCCAAGGATGCCAAATGCTTATTGACTTATTATTAATACCTCTAGAGGGCTGCCAATTGGTATTAGGTGCTCAGTGGATGAAAGAAGTTGGAGAAATTTCATTCAATTTTGCAAAGCTGCAACTAAGGTTTCAATACAATGGCAAAGAGTACATATGGCAAGGAATTAAAGGAGGCAACAAGGTAGTTGATGATAAAAATATTATTAAAGAAAGTGCTAAAGGCCAGTTGTCGCTGTTGCTATGTTCAAAAGAGATGCATGTGGGAACAGTTGATGATAACCAGTCCATACCACTAGAAGTACAACAAGTCCTTTCACAATACCCTACAGTTATTAACCCTGTAACCACCTTACCTCCATCCCGAAAGTATGATCATAAGATACCTCTTGTACCTAATGCTAAACCAACCTGTTTAAGGCCATATAGACACTCCTACCATACCAAGAATGAATTAGAAAAGCTAATTAAGGAAATGCTTGAGGCAGGAATCATTCAACCCAGCACTAGTGAATACTCTTCTCCTGTGGTCATGGTAAGGAAAAAAGATGGTACATGGAGAATGTGTGTGGATTATCGAGCACTCAACAGTCAAACTCTCAAAGATAAATTCCCCATCCCACTCATTGATGACCTGCTAGATGAACTATATGGATCATACTACTTTACTAAATTGGACTTGAAATCTGGGTATCATCAAGTGAGAATGCATCCAAATGACATACATAAGACTGCATTCAAAACACATGAGGGACACTATGAGTTCCTTGTTATGCCATTTGGCCTATCTAATGCACCATCAACCTTTCAGGCATTGATGAATGATATTTTCAAACCGTATTTGAGAAAATTTCTTTTAGTATTCTTTGATGATATACTAATATATAGCCAGATCTGGTCTGAGCATATGCACCATATAAATCTGACTTTACAGGTCATGGAGAACAACCACTTGGTGATCAAATTATCAAAATGCTCGTTTGCTAAAGAACAAATTACTTATCTGGGCCATATCATATCAAAAGCAGGCATTGCTATGGATCCAGAAAAGATCAAATCAATCAAAGAATGGCCAGAGCCAAGGCATATTAAAGGACTAAGAGGGTTCCTAGGCATCACTGGATACTATAGAAAATTCATAAGAAATTATGGAGTGATTGCTAGACCTCTTACCAACTTATTAAAGAAGAATGCTTTTCATTGGGATGAAAAAGCAACCGAGGCTTTCAACAAACTTAAAGACTGTTTAATGAAACCTCCTATACTGTGCATGCCAGATTTTAACAAATTATTGAATGTGATGCCAGTGGTGTGGGAATTGGGGCTGTATTAACTCAAGAAGGAAGGCCTATTGCTTACCTCAGCCAAGCCTTAAATGGAAAGAACTTACTGTTATCTACGTATGAAAAGGAGTTGTTGGCATTGTTATTAGCAACCAAGAAGTGGTCTCAGTATCTGATAGGAAGGAAATTTGTTATAAAGACTGATCACCAGAGTCTCAGACATCTTTTGTCACAGAGGTTGACAACAGGAATCCAGGGAAAGTGGCTTGCGAAACTCCACGGGTTCGACTACAAAGTTGAATATAGAAAGGGAAAAGAAAATACTGTGGCTGATGCTCTTTCTAGATTGCCAGAAGAACAAGATAACCACATCATACAATGCCAGGCTGTGACTACTGTAGAAGGCAGTTGGATGCAAGAATTAAGAAAATATTGTGAGCAATCAGAATATATGAAGGCTTTGAAACAAAAATTAGAAGATGGCAGACTTGATACATCCAAGTATCATTTGGTGGATGGGTTATTATATTATAAGAAAAGGATATTGTTGGATCATAATTGCAAGGAAATAATACAGATCACACTCCATGAATATCATGCAGCACCTCTAGGTGGCCACGCTGGCATCAAAAAGACTAGACACAAATTAAAACAAGTTTTTTTGGAAGGGAATGAGGATAGACATTGAAAAATATATAAGAGAATGTGATGTATGCCAAAGGAATAAACATGAGAATATCTTAACTCCTGGTTTATTACAGCCTCTGCCAATACCAGAAAAAATATGGTGTGATGTATCCATAGATTTTATAATAGGACTGCTCAAAAGCCATAGATTTACAGCAATA
This sequence comes from Allium fistulosum, assembly GCA_030737815.1. Taxonomy (NCBI): domain Eukaryota; kingdom Viridiplantae; phylum Streptophyta; class Magnoliopsida; order Asparagales; family Amaryllidaceae; genus Allium; species Allium fistulosum. The sequence goes on from CM060902.1 coordinate 979,835,009, forward strand.
TACATAGTGGTAGATAGGTTGTCAAAGTATGCGCATTTCTTTGGACTTCAGCATCTCTATACTGCTAAGTAAGTAGCAAAAATATTTTTCGATGGAGTGTTCAAACTGCATGGTATGCCACAGAGTATAGTGAGTGATAGAGACTCAATATTCACAAGCAACTTTTGGAAAGAATTGATGAAACTACAGGGGTGTACATTGAAGATGAGCTCAGCCTACCATCCACAATCAGATGGTCAAACTGAGGCTGTTAACAAGATATTAGAAAGCTACTTGCGTTGCTTTGTTTGTCACAAACCTCAGGACTGGTCGAATTGGCTTACATTAGCCGAGTATTGGTACAACACCAGCTGGCAAAGCTCCATCAATGTCACACCATATCAAGCTGTCTATGGGATACCTCCTCCAACCTTACTATCTTATGTACCCAGAACTGCAAGAGTGCCTCAGGTTGAACAAGAGTTGTATTCAAGAGATATTGTACTTCAGTTTTTAAAAGATAGCCTGCAGCTCACTCAGGAAAGAATGAAAAAACAGAGTGATGCAAAAAGAACAGAGAGGCAGTATGATGAAGGAGATTGGGTGTATCTTAAATTACAACCCTATAGGCAAATTACAGTAAGTAATTTAAAAACCACCAAGCTATCGCCCAAGTATTACGGGCCATATAAGATTATACAGAAAATTGGGGAAGTAGCTTATAGGTTGGAATTACCTGTTGGGGCAAAAATTCATCCAGTATTTCACATTTCACAATTAAAGAAAAGGATAGGCCGTGGCATTGTTATACAGCCTGATGGTCCAACCTTTACCGAAGAGATTGTTGATGAGCCTGAGTCAATACTAGATAGAAGAATTTTTCCTAAAAATAATCGTGCAGTTACCCAAGTTTTGGTGAAATGGAAGCAAAGGGATGTGGAAGATTCGACATAGGAGGATTATTGGGATTGGGTGAAGAAGTATCCTACCTTTGACCTTGAGACAAGGTCGGTTTTTGAAGAAGGAGGGGGTGTTAGGCCTCAAGTTCAGACAACACAAATGAAGCATGAAGAAGAAGGACAGCTAACAAACTGTTTGAGAGCAAAGGAACAAGGAGACAATTCATCGAACACTTTGATGCAGATCCTTCCTATCATCACCAGAAATGAACCAAAGGAGGAGCTGGGCGGTTTAGATCGTCAGGAAGGCCTGCTGGACTACACTATGGTGGAGGATAATTCGGTTGCTGTTAGAAAATAGTGTTGTGGGTGTGCACGTGCACATGTGCACGTGTACATAATTGTGCAGCTGTGACCTATTCAATGTCCAGCTGGTTTGATCAGTTCAATGTTGAACAAGTCATGTAATTGATTGTAATATGCATTCATGAATTATGTATAAATAGCAGGAGCATGTAACAATTGAAAAGTGTGAAGATTAGTAAAGGAATAATTATTCATTCTTTCGAATAATTTTCTATTATACAATATCTTCTGTCAAAGTTTATAAACATTTCTTTACACTATCTACAATCTTTCATATTTACAACTCATTAAAACAAGGGCAGTCTGCAACTCTTTCTTCCAGTCTTCATTGATCCAAGAATCCAAAGATTCAGCCACTATTCTGTTGCCATTACCATGGTGAATACTAGGTTGAAGAAAAATGGTCATAACAATTAAATACTAAACTGTTTTGACCTCATGTTTCTCCATCTTGTTGCCCCCCGCCCTAGGCAGCCACCTGTCAGGCCTAGCCCTGGAACCGGGCCTATATACAGCCGCCTGGCCGAGAGCTGCTTTATTATTCCAATCTCTCCCAATTAATCAAAAACCCTAGCTCTACAACCTCCTCCCCGTCGTCAGCCAGCCGCCGTGCCTCCCCGAGCATCTCCAACCTCCTCCCCGTCGTCAGCCAGCCGCCGTGCCTCCCCGAGCATCTCCAACTTCATCATTCTCCACTCTCGACAAGCTTGGACCCTTCATCAATCTCTAATCAAGTTTTATTCGTAAATGCTAATTAATTTTGATTTGTTAATTAGGGTTAATTTGTTGTTATAGTTGTATAATATCTCATTAATTGTTTGGTATACCCTATTGAATGTTATTAGGTTGTTATTATAATTGTTTATCATTAAAATGTTGAGAGAGAAAATTTGTTTAGTGTACATGTGCGTTAGTTGGTGTATATGCCTTGATTAATTAATGCATACGCGCATTAGGGCCACTTTGCATTAATTAGAGTCGATGCTCAGAATTTGGTGTATGCGTTTCCAAGATTCTGAAAACGATGATTTAGTGTATGCGTTTCTTAGAATGATTTACATTTCATTTAGTGTATGTTGTTATTATTATTGTTTATCATTGAATTCGCTTTAAATAATAATGGAAATAACGAAGAAATTCGTTGTCCATGTAGTAGGTGCAAATTACCGAAGCATTTGATAATGGATATGGTAATAGTTTATTTGAGCCAATATGGTTTTGTACCTTATTATTTGTTGTGGGATCGTCATGGAGAACATATAGCACATAATCCCGTACATTCGGAGTAGGAGGTGGATAATGAAATTGTTCCGACGAATCTCATAAAAGATATGGTTGAAGATGCAGCACGTTCAATGTTCTTTGCCGTTGAAGTTGATGGTAACGGTGTTAATGTCGAAGAAGAACCAAGTATTGAAGCAATTTTTTTTTATGATTTATTGGATGCTACTAAAAAAACCCTTTGGGATGGTTGTACAAACGGTACTCAACTATTAGTAACTGCAGAATACATTGTGATGAAATCAAAATACAACTTCACAGAAGCAAGGTTTACAGTATAGTACAAGCTACAAAATGACATATGTCATCCGATAATTTAATGTGCGAAAATCATTATGAAGTGAAAAAACTTATGTCTGTTTTTGGTTTGCCGTATCAATAAATAGATGCATGTTTAAATGGTTGCATGTTGTTTTGAAAAGTAGACATCAATCTTAGGAATTGTAAAATATGTAATCAGGAAAGATACAAACCAAGAAAAAAGAAGGGAAAGGAAGTTCTGTATAAGCGTATGCATTACTTACCCATCACTCCTAGGCTTCAAAAGTTATATGCATCTTCTGTAACCGCGGATCATATGAGATGACACTGTGTGAGAAAACAGAAAGAATGTACGTTAACACACCTAGCTGATGGAGAAGCATGAAAGCATTTTGATAAAGCACACCCCGCTTTCGTAGCGGAGAGCCGTAATGTTAGACTTGGTTTATATACGGATGGATTTTCACCTTTCTCTCAATTTGGTTCAAAATATTCATCTTAGCATATAATCGTTACACCTTACAATTTACCTCCGTGGATGTGTATAAAAACTCCATATATGTTTCTCACTATTGTCATCCCTGGCCTTGATGATCCGACGCAAGGAATCGACGTATTTTTACAACCGTTCATTGAAGAGTTGAAAACATTGTGGTATGAAGGTGTTGAAACATATGGCATTTCAAAAAAAAGAATTTTTGTATGTTCGCTTCTCTACTATGGACTATAAGCGATTTTTCTGCGTATGCAATGCTTTCGGGTTGGAGTACAGCTGGTCGTCTAGCTTGCACTTATTGCATGGAAGAAACACGAGCATTTTTTTTACCGCATGAGAAGAAAATTTCATGGTTTGATTGTCACCGGTGTTTTCTCCATATTAATCATCCATTTAGAAAAGATAAAAAAGAGTTGAGACCCTACGACCACAAACGATTTGGTCAAGCGAAGATATTTATGACCTTGTAAAGGATTATCCAAAGATACATGAAACTGATGAACAAATTGAAATTCAACGTAACTCGATGATTCATAATTGGTGCAAACAAAGTATATTTTGGAAGTTGCCTTATTGGAAAAATCTTCTAATTCGTCATAATATCGACGTGATGCAGAACAAGAAAACGTGTTCGATAATGTATTTAACACAGTTCTGAATGTTAAAGGAAAGACTAAAGATTATTTGAAATCAAGACGCGATATAGAAGCAATATGCAATCGTCCTGAGCTTCATATGAAGCCAAATGACGCAAAAAAACTCAAAGCATGCTACGAGCTAGACAGTAACCAAGTTAAAGTACTGTTAAAGTGGGTGGAAGGATTAAGATTTCCTGATGGGATTTCTTCTAATCTTCGTAGATGTGTCGACTATAAGAATGGTAAACTGAGTGGGATGAAAAGTCATCATTGTCATGTAATGATGGAACATTTTTTACCCGTTGCTTTCAAAGAACTGTTGTCCATAAAAGTTTGGGCGGTTGTAATAGAACTTAGTTTGTTTTATAAGGATCTTTGTTCAACTACGTTAAAAGTTGATCTCTACGTAAACTTGAGGAAGAAATTCCTATACTGCTCTACAAACTGGAGAAAATATTTCCTCTTGGTTTCTTTAATGTAATGGAGCATTTACTTGTTCATCTTTCGTTTGAAGCACGTCTTCGAAGTCCTGTGCAATATGGATGGATGTATCCGTTTGAAAGGTATTAATATTGAGTATGTTAAATTTTAGATTAACCACATGTAATAAAATTTAATTATAATTATTCTTAACAAGTACTTAAATCATCTAAAGAAAAAAGGGAGACAAAAAGCATGAGTGGAAGGTTCGATATGCAAATCATATATCGAAGAAGAAGCTTCGTTCTTTTTCTCTCATTATTTCAGTGACCATGTGAACTTATTTTTTGAAAGTGCTACGCGAAATGATGATAACGTTGAACAAGATTCTTCTGAATCAGTGCTATCTATTTTTAGACAGTAGGGATGTCCTGTTGGAAAATGTGTGGAAGTATGGTTAGACGATAGAGATTACCATGTAGCCCACACATATGTTCTTCTTAATTGTGCAGAAGTTGCGCCATTTGTTAGGTATTAATGAATAACACATCTAAAATTATTTACTTGAATAATACATGTGCTTATTAATTATAATGCAATATATTATTTATATATGCAGTATTTATGAATCACAGCATCCAAGCGAGGATATCAGCAAAAAAATTGCTACTTGGTTTTCGAACCACGTATATGATCCAGTGAATTGTGCGGTCGACGAAGGGTTGAAACATCTTGCGATGGGACCAAAAAGAAAAGTCAAGACATATCCAATATTCTTTATTAATGGATACAAATTCAACACCAAAGAATATGGGGCTGAAAATTAACTAACAATACCGGTGTATATGTTAAAGGTAGTGATGATCCAAATGATCACGTAAATGATTTTTACGGCGTGTTAACTCAGGTTTTGCAATTAACATATTTCACCAGACCCGTGGAAGAAATTTATTTGTTTAGATGCAACTAGTTCAGTAATGTTCCAGGTTCTGGAATCAACGTGCACCAAAAATATAATATTATTGAAATAAAGCATACATCACGTTATCATAAGTACGATCCGTTTATGCTAGCAAAACAGGCCCTACAAGTTTATTATGCTCTTTATCCATCTATAAAAAGAGATAAAGCAGATTGGTCAGTGGTTTTTAAAACGAAGTCAAGATTTACGTTTGATGGAAAAAATATTACGAACGAACAAGCGTACCAAGCGGATATCAAGAAAAATGGCGAAATCGCAATAACAGATGATCAAATCGATTTTGGACCTTTAAATGATGAATCAAATGTATTAGTAGAAGCATTTGAGACCACAGAGGAAAACAATATAGAGCACAAAACCGAGACTGAATCAAAAAACGACGAGAACTGATTTAATAGTATACATGTTGAAAAAAGGTAATTTATAGGAGTATTGATGTTACACTTTTTTGTATGTTACATGCGATTATTGATGTTAAGTCTTGGTATGTTTACTCATATTGAATAATATATTCTGCCATAATAAAATAATATGTATATGACAAGTATTACAGATGTCCTTCTTTAGGCGGTGGAGTTCTTCACAGTCTGGTTCCCCCTCTTCATCTCAAAGAGGGACCGGTCGCAGTAGAGGTGATGGTAGTGGCTCTTCACAGGAGGCGCCGTGTATAGTAGTTAGATTTCTATCGAAAGCTGATGGCTTGTAAGTATTAAATTTACTTCAGCATTGTAAATATTTTGTATGGTATATTAGTCATGGTTTGTCTGTATCGTATTTAATGCAGGGGTTTTGAGCTTGAGCCTTCAAATATTGTTCTCAGCATATCGAAGTAGGCATACATGAACTGTATGACTGCATGCTGGCCGAAATGGAGCAGGATCCCGGACCATGTACGGGAAAGCATCTAGTAGGACTTCATGGTAAGTGTAAAATTATATATCATTATATATAATCACTTTACAGTTTGCTGACTAAGTATAAACGTACAACTTATATTTTTTTCAACATATATACAAGGGGCGGTAGACTTACAAGAGAAGGACGTGCCTTTTTGCTAGCACCACTGGAACTCTAAAGTGGTAAAGAATTATAGGGATACGATGTCTACTATAAGAAAAAGTGGGAAGAAGCCAAGATGGATGGGCATCGGTGTCTGGGATGCTTCGGTCGCATGGTGGAGTAACGATGAATTCATGGTAAGTCTATTAGATATCACCTTAATTTATTCAGTACAGAATACATAATTTATACCTATAAAATATAATCTAAATTTTTAAGTTGCAGGCGGAGTCAGATAGGAACGCTACGAACAGGCAGAAAAATACAGTCACACACTGTGGTGGCTTGAAATCATTTCAGCATCATCGCGAGGACTTGGTAAATTGATTAATTGCAATTACGAACAGCTATTACATTTTTAGTATAAATTTGTATGAACAACAATAATATACATCAATTATTGCAGGAAAAAGCATGTAAGGTTACCGTCTCGTATATGGACGTGTTTGAGCATACTCATGCCGTCAGCTAGACATACGACGAGGGATTAGTGTCGTATGCTTGGCATGAGGATGATAAAGCATACGCCGCACATGTAAATATATTTTAAGTTATAAGTTATTAATAATGATCATTTTAATTAATTAGTTATAAAATATTATAATATTGTCGTGTAATATTTATTTGTTTTAATTTTACGTTGCAGAAAAAATTTATGCAAGCGCGTGCGTAGATGCTTGAGCATTCGGGACGGGAGCAGTTGACCACTGATGATGAGGACGTGATCTTCGACTCTGTTATGGACCTGACAAAGAGAAAAAGGCGCTACGGATATGGAAATCAATCAGTAATTTATAAAAATTAACTAAGTTGTAAAATTTGCTTAATTTTTATAAAAGTTACGTAATAATTTAAACATATTTTGACTTGTTTTGTAGGCTCGGGCATCATAAAGGGCTTACCAAAGGGCTCAGGACACCGTAGAGATTAATGAGCTTCGACGGTAGATTGCACCGCTGCAGGAGCAGGACCGCTTCCGAGCAACACAAATGGAGCAACTGAACTAGTGTTTGGTCGAGTATATGGAGCGCCTTGGAGCATTCCCTTCATCGGGTGGTTTCGGAGCCGATAATGAGTCATGAGGTACAATTTGCAGTTTTTTTTAAACTGGTGTATATAAACATTGAGTGATGGCGAGAGGTTGATTTATGGACATGTGATGTTTGACATTGATTTGATTGGTTGATTTGTGGGGTGGATTTATGGAGTTGATTTGTGGAGCTTGATGTTGGATGTTGGATGTATATATTGTACATTGATGTTGGATGTAAATATTACAGTCGGATGGACGAGACTGATGATGGAAGGTTTGTTTTGTATTGATTGAATATGTTTGCGTTTGATATGATGATGTTTGAGTTTTATATTGATATTGATATCAGCTTATATACATGATTTATATATTGATTTTGATGAGTTGTACTATATATTGTTATGGAAGTGATGCTCGGCTGTAGGGTAAAAAATGTACCCAGATGTCCGAAGGCTCCCGACGCTTACGTGCTAAAAATTTTAACGGCAGCAATGGCTATCTGGACGAGACTTTCGACGGTGTGGGACGGTTTATTTGTAAATTTCCATGCTACGTGGACGTCGACTGTAACGACACGAAATTTTCAATCCCGAAAATTTCAGATAGTTAGAAGAAGAAGAAACAGAAAACCATACACAGATTCTCACCTTCGTAGTGGATCAAAATATAATATCAAATATTAACAGTTTACAAAAGAATACTATATCTGTCAATTACATTTTAATACATCAAAGTTACACACATACATAAACACTAGACATATACAAATCATCATGTCTCAGATAAACATAAATATCTCACAGCGGAAACACTCCATACGTTCCTATCATCCAGCTCGTCTCCTGAGCTCTAGAACGTCCTTACTTGAAAATATGTAATACTCGGTTTGACCCGAGCATTACATCAAGTAACACCCGGGTCAGGCTGGAAACCAGCGTGAGTAAATCCATCTAACATGAAATACAACAACTTAAAACTTACATAAAACCCAGGGTAACTCATATCAATTTACAAATTCGCAATTTGTTATAGACATCACTTATTCCACACATCAATTTCTAAGTACCAACTTAGATTAAATGTCCAATTCACTTAAATCATTTCATTCTAGCCTATTGATTTCACATATCAATTTATAAAGAATCGAAGTGGTTTTCGGGTATTTACTGATTCCCGACTCCGGTCTCTTCGAATTCAGTTCATCTTAATCCATGTTATTCAATGAAATGCAATTCGAACTTAAATACAGGTGTCACTGTTTATACACAACATCACATAGCATCACATACCAGAAATATCCAATAATCTAATGCATATAATATCATTCAATCATTCATAAGCAGGATAAATCAATCACACCATTTCGAATAAATCTAATTAACATAATTCAATTACATCAATTATCTTTAAATCTTGCTTATTAATTAATTACAACCAAATTTATTAATCGTCCCATAATCATCCATCTTAATTAATCTCCTTGATTAATTATTATTTAATTACATTAAGATTACCATCATTACCTAATTACTTCCATTAAGTAATTATACTTAACCAAATTCCATAAATGATTATCCTTAATTAATTAATTAAACTTAATTAATTGTATATTAAACTTAAGTTAACGACTTTCATTAACAATTCTTTAATTACTTCTCTAAAGTAATTAACCATTATTAATTACGAATTAATTATTCTTAATTGATTAATCTTAAACCTTAGTTAATTAACTTAAACTCTTAATTATTAAATTAATTAATTATCCATTTTAATTACCTGAATAATTAAAAAAAATTACAAATCATTAAATTCTAATTTAACTTTAAGATAAAACCCTTTCCTTGTCTATGGTTAAATTATCATTCACAAATACATTTGAAAACATTGATTTTCAAATTTACTTTTAAATTTCATTTTAAATTCAAGATTTAAAATGAAAACCAACCAATTTTATCTTTAACAAAGTTTGAAACCAATTAAAAAAACAAAAACCCTTAAATTCACATGTTAAAGAATACTTATATCTTATAAAAGAAAATTTTAAAGAGTTTAAACCAAATTCCTTTTTAAATTCAAATCATTAAAAATTTACTTTAAAAATTTATAAACCTTATTTTATTTCAAAACTAAGATTCCAATTTTAGATTTGAATCAGATTCAAAACTTTGATTTAAACTTTGTTTAAATCATTTCTTTACATTTTTAAATTCCATTTTAAATTCAATCCTTTTAATTATTTAAACACCTTAAAGTTATTAAACAAGTTTGAATTTCAAAAGCTTTATTTATTCCCAAACTAAGATTCAAATTAAACTTGAATCCATTTTTAAACTTAGATTTAAACTTAATTTAAATCTTCTTTATATTTTTAAAAATTCAGTGTTAAATTTTTAGAACAGAACAGGTTTAAACCTGTAACCTAGAATTTGACCCGAACCTAACCTCATTTACTTCATGTCAAACTCTACCTAACTCGAGCAAAACAATCAATTTACTCGAGAATCACTCGAGTAACTCCTCTGCCTAAACCAAAACAACAGGGAACAAAGGGGTGCACCATGCATATGCACGGTGGCGCCGACCGCTTCTAGCCAACTTCGCCGATCTTACCACATCGGCGAACAACCTCACATCTCCACAAGATCATCAGATCGTCACCCCAAGCTCGAAATCAAATTCGAGTTCTCAACCAAAAACCTGGAATAGGTAACAGAAACCACTACCAAGCCTGTCAACGCCTCGTCCTTGAAGCTCCGACCACCGGAAACTCAACAACTTCGGCCATGCCCTCATCAACCCACCAACTTTCATCACCCAAAGCCTCGTTGCACTCGATCCACTGAGGAAGTCGAACCAAAACAAAAATCAAACCAGATAAAAACTAGGGTTCTAAACTTAATCGAACAATCCCCGTCGCCACAGTGATGCTGATCAACTTCTGGCAATTTTCCCATCATCTACGATCACTACTCCATCATCACCCAAGCTCCTGACCTCCCAGATCCTCGAGTTCACTAGAGATTACATGATTTCCCATTTTTGTTCAACCTAGAACTGCATACTTATTTCCAAACTAAAAATTAAAATTTTAGTTTTAAAAATCATATTTTCATATAAGAATTCAAGTTATAAACCTGAATTGATGTTTTAGGATGTTTGAGATTTTACTATTTTAAGCAAATACTGTTCTTATGGGTTTACAGAGACATTCAGTTTTTATTTTATCTTAATTAAAAATTTTAAACCTAAATCCATACTAAACAAACAACTTTTGTTTAAACCTTAATTCCTAACTAAGATCAGGTCAAGTGGTAAAGGATTTTTTTTTACCAAAATCTAAATTTTTAAAAACAAGAACAGGCAAAACAGATACATAGCTGTAACCATATATGTATTTGTATATATATACAGAAGATTCATCACAATTCAAACATACAAAGCATATTCATTTCTAGTAATCCATATGCAACAAATAGTTAACACTTATGCTTTAAAATGTGAAGTTACTCACCTGTCAACAGGTTGAACGGAGAGCAATTGTCTAGGTTTGAAAAGCTAATAGCCTGATCTTCTTTAATCTCCTTGCTTGTTTGAGTTGAATTGTAAACTTGAGTTGAGTTGTTTAGTTATTGTTTTAAGTCTGTAAAATACTTCTGATTTGCTCAGTTTGGATGAACGAAATGGAGTAAGAAAATTGAATACAGACTTTGTATTACTGGTACACAAATGGTCGGAGATTTTTTTCTTGTTTTGGAGGCTGAAATGATTTTGTAAGGTTGAGAAATGACTTAATTTGTGCTAGAATTGATAGCATTAATTGTAATTGTCTCTTTTTGTGATGTTACATACTTATCTATGTTCATAAATTTTTTTTATATAGTTTTAACTTATGTTGTATACACACGAGAATCACTTATATTTATATATTTCTAAAATTATCTTAAGTGATTACGTTATATTTTTACATAACCATATAATTTACTTTATATATATTTATTTCTATGTCTATTTTAAGCTTAAACTATCACCACTTAATTTATATTCATTTTATTTTTATACTTATATTTAGTATTGATAAGATTGGTTTTATTTCAAACATTATTATCTAGATTACATCCATATATATATATATTTATAGATCAAAAGTTAATAAGGTAGAGCTTATTTTAATTTAATGTGAAGAAGATAGATTTTTAGTGTAATTATTTTTGGAAGACTTATTTTAAATTTTCAAACCATAGTTCCTTCCAAAATACACGCATATATAATTGTTTTTAAAGTGATAAGCCTGTATTTTAAATAATATTACCAAAAATCCCGGTTCGTCACATTCCTCCCCCCTTTAAATCTTTTCGTCCTCGAAAAGGAATGAAGCAAGAATTTTAACTTACTATGTATTTTAGTTAATTTATTTTTTTAAGCATTTTAACTTTTACTCTTTTATTTTAAAATTTTAAAACGCTTTGAAATCTACATAATATTACCAAATTAGTTTTATAAAGAACACTTTTCATAATTCGATGTCTCAACAAGTCCATCCTCGTTCTCACAGAAATTCGGTCATACGTTGATCAGGCGTAGGACTGAAAATCTATAAGTACTTGGTAAACCCGTTTTCAACACCCAGTGAAAATATTAAAAAAATAGTTTATTGAAAATATAGAAAACAGTTTTGAAAAAATAGAGAAAATATTTTTGGTGAGAATGCTCTGGAAATCATCACCCCCATACATGGTCGCAGTTACATCCTGGGTTACGTTGCCATCGCAGCAAAAGTCCATGTAACTGTAGGCACTCCGCGCCCCTCAATTTCGCCATGGAACCCACAACAGATCGCAGTTACATTCCAGGGTTACGTTGCTATCACAGCAAAAGTCCATGTAACTGTAGGCATCAGCGCGCTCGATTTTCGCTGCCAAAATGAAACTTCTCCACTCCCACATAGGTCGCAGTCTACCGATGTAAAATCAAACGCAGACTGTTGGCTCTCAACAGCTCACACGACTTTCACTATGTTACCATAGGTCGCAGTCTACCGATATAAAATCAAACGTAGACTGTTGGCTCTCAGCGGCACACACGACTTTCGCTATGGTCACAGCATAACCCAAATGCCCCTGTAGGCATCAGCGCCCTCGACTTTCGCTACTAAATAATCCTCAGGAACTAGTTTTGTCCGGACTCCTCACAGGATCAACTTTAGAGCCTCCCTCTCTTTGAGGCTCAAGGCAGTACCACCCTGTGGTACTCCTAAGAAGTTCATTTCAAGGGAGCGTCTTTTTCCCTAGAGCCAATCTCAAAACACTTTATACTATACACATATAGTATTTTTCAAATCATACACCTAGTATGAATTTCATATAAATCTCTTTTCTCAAAATCGATTATCTCAAAATCGATAATTCTCAAACTAGGCTTTCCAAACTTTCAAATTTGATTTTCCTCGAAAATCAAAAGCCTTTTTCAAATCCAAAGGTTCCCAAAACCTTTTCTCCAAAATAATTTCCATAAAATTCTTTATATATATATATATAATTATCTTGAGAAATCTTTAAATCACTTTATACTTGTATAAGTTTCCTTTTTATACTTCAAAAACTTTCAAAAACCTTTTTCTTCTGGCAATAGATTCAATAAAGGGAGATTTATCTTATATAACAAAGATGTATAACTTTGTTTATTCCAAATCAAATATTCAAATTTAATTACTTTTTTATAAAGTCATTTATCATATTACTTACTTCCATAAAGTAAATTTTAATCATAGAAATATTAAATTTCCACTTCATTTCATCATATATTTCACAACATATACTTTCATTTCAAGAACCATTTTACCGTTCTTATCCATAAATCTTCAATATCAATTTCACTCAAACCCGTACGATGTACACATATCATTCGTACGCCACATAAATCTGATCGCTCTTCGATCACACAATTTCTCTTCCGAACTAGTATCGTCCACCCGACTTCCTAGTGCGGACTCAGATCTGGTTTCTTGATAAGAAACCGTCATTCTCCTTGCATAGTCACAACTATGATAGAGAATATCCAGAACCAATCAAAAATCTATATCCAGGTTCGCCGTCGAAAATCGAGCGAAAAATACCAACTCGGATCGATAATACTATCTCGAAATTATGTGCTCGAATATGGATCAAATCACTATGCGAATAGAATAATATACGTACATCCTACATAATTATCTTCATTGATTATTAGTTAAATCAATTTCCATTCTATTCATCCCTACTTTAATTTTACTCACTTGTTTTCATTTGCCTTAATCCCCATTTGGATTATCACTTCAATTCTTATCTCAGTTGGGTATTTAAATCAATAACAGTTTGAACTTTGTCCAGCTTAGATTTAGAAAATAGCTTAAAAAGTTTAAAATAGATAAGTAGTTGAAAAGTAATTATTTAGTTTGTAAAATAGCTGTAAAATAGTTAAGTATTTGTAAAATGGTTGGAAAGTAGTTAAATAGTTATAAAACAGTTAGATAATTGCAAAATAGTTGCAAATTGTAATTAGTTATAAAACAGTTGAAAAACAGTAATTAGTTTATAAACAGTTGTAAAATTGTTAAGTGGTTCCAAAAGTAGTTGTTAAATAAATATAAAGCAGTCTTGGAAAAGAAAAGTTGTATAGTAAATAGTTAGGAAAATAGATTTAAAATAGTTTATATCAAAATGATTTATTTAAAAATAGTCCAGAGCCAAACTGTTCAATTTCCCATCAATTCAATTTAAATTCCCTTTCATTTAAATTGACCCAATTCTAATTTGAATAACTTCAATTTCCCTTGAACTTGTTTTATTCCTAATTCAAATCGAATTAATCTCAATTTCTTTCCAAAATTCAAATCAAATTCCATTTGATTTCTTCAATTACAATTTCAAATTATTCAAATTAATTTAGACTAACTTTAAATTGAATCCACTTCAATTTCAATTCATTTTAATTTCTATATGAATTAATCCCAATTCCCATTTGAATTTGAACTCATTCAATCTTCACTTTTATTTTAAATTAATCCAATTCAAATTTTCCATTTGAATGTTAAACTTATCCATCTTCAATTCTAATTAATTCAATCTAAATTCAATTTGAACTAATGAAAATCTAAATCTTGAAGTTTTAGGAAATTAAATTCTCAAATTCTTACTTTAAATTCATTTAAATTTCTAAATAAATCTATAAACCAACTTTTATAATTCCATTTATTTTTATGTTGGAATAATCAATGATTTACAAAACAAATAGTGAAAATCAATATTATCTTTCTGACAACCAATTCAGTTAACAATTCAATTTCAGAAAAATTTATATTCATATATAATATAATCATCCAAAACTATTTTGTTTACCAAATTTGAATACAACAATGTGTCAGTTTGTTCTGTTCAAGTGTTTTGGAAATCCTATCGATAGCGCTGATCAGACGAATCGATCGGAAACCCAAATCACATCAACAACTCAAACAACACAATATATAAAAACATTTTTAATATAAATTTACAAATACACTTCCTCGCTCGACGATACAAGGATGGATTCAAAGCAAGGATAGAGATTCAAATTTGATGGACTCAAATCAAAGAGAGTCTTGATTCGAAAATAAGTTCGAAACAAAGATATGATGATTACATAACAAAGTAGGAAGATAGATAAGTTTATATAAATCGCGGGCAACCTTAACCAGGTCGACCGTGACTTCAAGAATAAGATCAATGAAGATTTTCGGGGAAAATCTACATTTGATCTCAAGAAATAGAATTCAGGTATGGCGGGAAATAGGTAGCATCGTAAACCGAGGATACAGAAATCTCCGGTAAATCAATGCCTATTGTAAAGGAGTTTCACCCCTTTACAAATCATTCGAAGTTTGGCGAGACCGCCGATTCATTATAAGGGTCAATCGAAGTGGAGTTATGGGATACTCCCGAATTGAAAGAAGACGAAGAGTGAGAGACACGAATGAATTTTGGAACCGCAGGGAACGTTCCAAAATTCAAAGGAATTGAGTCAAAAAGAAGAGATTGAAACTCGAATGAGAGTGATTCTGTAAATACATTTACCCTATATGTTAAGTTTGCCTAGAGCTACCAAAGCTCTGATACCAACTGTAACGACCCGCTATTTTGGACCATTCGCATCCGCACATGTCGGACTTGAATAATTCACAATACCGCGTTGTTAATTTAAATTTGGCAAAACTGAACATATACAGTAAATAAATAGTCACAGATCACAGACACAGAGTAATAAATGCAGCGGAAATAAAAGAGATAGTAGTTCATGAAGCTACTATATAAATGTATAAGTTACATCAGAGTTAAACCAGATACAACGGAAGAGTAATACGATACATCAGATACAAATCAGAATACATCACAGGAATCATCGAATACTGAAAGCAGAATAGATGGCTGGATCTTCAAGCAAAGCTCCAACTTCAAAGGTGAGTCTCGAATACTGGTACACTCAGTCTGACCCGAGCGTAAAGCAAAACACTCGAGTCAGGATTAACATTCTTATATCAGTAAATCCAACTCAAGTGAAATAGCAATTGAAATACAAGTAACTCAAAGGATGTTTGGAATAACCATCCTTTAAGGATCCGTTAAACTATCTACTATGTAGTAGTGTACGATAAGTAGATAATGTCTATCAGTAATATAGAGTATCAAAATAGTGTTAAGGCACTACCATTATCCCCCTTAACACATTTTATATAAGCGTCATAGTCTATACAGCACTGTAAACTCCACCGTAAACTAGTGGGATATCAGGGAGTACTCCATAGGTATAACACAAAACAAATCGTAGTGGTCGCGCATAGGGATACGAGTATGACAAGGCACATGAGGCAATACCCAAGGTAGTGAAACTACCGTTTGCCTGATCCGGACTGGTGAGAACGCATCGCCGCAGCGATCGCAACACCGCGAAACAACACTCCCAAATCAAGGGTGCACCAATCGACAACAAGTAATGAGTAGTTTTCGAAGAAGTGTGTTCGCTTGAGGTAGCTGACCTCCATTGGCCCGGCACGGCTCCTGTTTTAGTCATTTCCAATTTGACACAAGTGTCAAGGCTATCCATTATCGTTCTCTTTCTTCAGTCATCACGTACATCATTCCAACCACTTTATTCTGGATCACACTCCGCGTATAGTTATTAAAGTGGTTTTCGGTTTAGACAGTGAGTATGTCCCTAACCGATTCCGGTCCCTTTAATAACTTCCGTAATTATTACACTGATTGGTCGTTTATATATTTCAAAACCAAATCAATTTCAATTTCAAATAAAATTTGTAAACCAACATTTTATTTGACTTTCTAAATCAATTTCCAAAATTTATGTTTCAAAACTTTCAAATTACCATTTCAAAATCTTATAATTCAAATTCAATTTTATTTAACAATTCAAATATTGATTCAGATTCGCATATAAGTTTCATTCCAAATCATTTAAATTAATTTAATTTAACATTCAAATCAATTTAACTTCATTGATCGATTTTATTCAGTATTCATTAAGTAAATTTGTCATTCCAAACAATTTCTATTTAATTTCCAATTCATTAAATCAATTACTTAAGTTCAACTTCATTAAACCAAAACTTACAATTTTGAATTAAATTAAATTCGTCAAATCAAATTCTTTACATTTCGAGTCTTACATTAATTTCAATAAATCACATTTTATTTCTTGTTAAAGAAATTTCAATTTCACTTATTTACTTACTTAAATAATTTTCCAAAACTTAATTAATAAAGAAACTCAATTTCAATTATTCAAGAAGTTCAATTCCACTTATTAAAGAATTCAATTTATTTAATTATTAAATAATTCAGTCTTATTTAATTACTTAATAATTTCAAAACTTAATTATTAATAATTTCAAACTTAAAAATTAAATAATTTCAAACTTAATTATTAACTAATTTCAAAACTTAATTCAATCGTTTCTCAAATTAAACAACGTTCTTTCATCAATTTCATTGTTAATATTTTGTTTCATAATATTAAATATTAACATTTTCCTTTCATAAAATTCAAATTCCAACTTCATTTCAAAACCTTAGTATTATTCAAATAAAATCTTTATTTTATTTTTAAATCAAATTGTTGACCAATCGGGTTTTATTTAATTCTCTATCCTAGGTCAAAGTTAAATTTGGGTATTTATCATTTCAACCCGATTCCAATTCAATTCAAAATCAAAGCATAGCAAAGGGAACTTGCAGTGTGATAACTGGGATGGTGTCAAAGTAAAATAAACAAGCAATAACAACAATCAATAACAATCCAATAATCAATTCGAATAATCCCGAAATAACCGTATTAATTCACATTGTTGTTTGTGCGAATTAATATAATTATTTCTAGAATCTACACTATCACTTCATGTAGATTAAAGATTATTATACTAATTATTCTACGCAATTTTACCCTTGACATCAGTTATTCAATTTCATACTTCATAAAATAATACAACATAAATTCAAACGGTTCAAGGGTAATTAACTATTTTTCTATGTGTCAAATAACTAAACATTTAAGGGGTCATATTATACAAATTTTAACTAATCAAATTCAACACATATGTCGATTCAAATTTTAACTATCTTACGTCAAATTCAATTGCATAATATTTATCACTTTATACATTACAGTTTAACATCCAATATTAACAACAACCAATCAATCAATTATCAATCAAACTGTATTATCATCGCATAAATAATTACAGATAATGGTGTCAGATGTCATGGATGAACAGATACAGGTAATAGCATATATAATAGTGTAAATAACCAACAGCAGCATATTCCAATTGTCGTTTCAATTTAAAATAAAATTTAATAAATAAAAGAATGTAAATCGTGAGTGATTGCTCACCTTTCGAGGCTGGAGATGAACGAGATTGAGATAGGTTATGAATCCAGGTACGAATTCCAAAGAGAACCAAGATTGAACTCGAATCGACGAACGAAGCTGATAAATAGAATCGATGAGAACAAATTAGCATAAGCTATAGATTGATGGAAACAAAGCTGTTAACTAGTATTGACGAAAACAAATCAAATTTTGATATAAGTGTAAACCAAAGTATACATATGAAATAAATATATTTAATTTCAAATCAGATTATATATATATATATATATTTTTTGAACCACATATTTCCTTTCCCAAAGTTGTCCAAGGATTATTTACACATATCTACCTTAATAAGTTAACATAAATTTAAACTATATACTTTAAAACATACTACCTCTTGTTTTCTTTTTCAAATATAATAAGGATCTTCCAAACATCTCTTCTCAGATATATACACACGTACACTTATATATATAGCCTTGAATACCCCAAACGAGAAACGTCAAGCAAGAAAAATACGAGCATGAGCAAAATGAACGTCCAGCTGTAGACTTATGAGTACTTACTTTATATAATATATATAAAAACTTAAATACATCATATATAACCTCTTTATAACTAATATGCCTACTAACAAATTGTATGCAGCATTCAAAACTTATACATTATAACAGTTTTAAAATCTATATGTATATATAGCTTGATATAATATAACAACATATTATCTTTATTAATAAACAGTACACTATCTTTAAAAATTCATATGATATATGTGATGAAAACAATATGAATGCGGCTCCTTAACACATTTAAATACTCATATACATTAGCATACTTTAAAACTTAATAAACAGTATATACTTTATAAACAGAACCCATATGCTTACTTACTTTTGATAAGAGATTTCACAGTTCACCTCAGAAAACTTTCAGATTCAAACGTACTTTTTAGAACCCATATGCTTACTTACTTACTTTTTTAAAATTTATACGAACCTATATATATTATATTAAAACGTATATATATATATATATATTTAAAATTAGAAAGCAAAGTATTCATATAAATGAAAAAATAGAATGTATAATACCTTTATATACAAAGAAGGAACACGAGTGGGAGAAAGAAGAGGAAGAAGGCGGCGGAAGACGTGGCCGCTGCTGCCAAGGGGGTGCTTGGATAGACTGCCTCGCATGGGGTTCGGCACTAGGTAGGCTTCGGCCAGTGCTGGGTCATGCTCGACAGTTGCACTAGGAGGAGCAAACGGGCGGATCAGGCAAGGTGGTCACGGCAGAGAGGAAGTGGGCTGAAGGGCAATGCACGGAGGAGGGTGATGGAGTGGGACGGATCTATAGGAGAACATGGCAGGCTGCAAGGGGAGGAACGTGGCTGGTCTTAGTGAAGGGCAGTGGGTGGCGTTTTGATGGGAGATGAGCAGGCTGCTGTTCGGTGGGAAGGAGTGGAATGGTTGGCCGCGTTTGCAAATAGAAAGTGGATGAAAAGGATTATCACGGATCTAATATATATACAACTTTGGTTATTATATTATTATTTTTCAAATGAAAAGACAGAACGAAGAGCAGGATTCAAAGCAAATTATATATCACAACTTTATAAATCTCTTTTTTTTAAAGCAGAAGAGGATGAACAGAAGAAAGGAGGAGAGGAGCTGGTAGTTTGAAAAATGAAATTAGGAAGAAGAGACATTGGGATGCAAACAGTAGAATAAAAATGAATAAGTTGTAATTTGACCTTGGGACAGTCACCAATTAAATTCCTGAAGAATGAACCGACTAAAGTATGAACCGATATAGCTTTATTGGAATGGTGAAATGTCAGAGAATACCAAAAGTTTAATAACCAATGGATGTATACATTTAGCCGTTGAAAATGAACGGGTACAACAAGTTCTAGAGGCTCGAAACTAGTTCGATACGATAATCGTTTTGCTGATTTCACTATGTACCGGAGGCCGAATTTTACAATTTTATATACCGTAGAGATCAGTACGACGAGATGATCAAGACAGTATACATATATCGGTAGTGCGAGTGAATTTATAAAAATTCGTATTTTCTACTAGCGGAAAATGCAGCAATAACGTAGGAAAATAAGATCGACGGAGCTAAAGATGTCCGAATTTTGAAAAACGAAAAATAGCGTTTTGCTCAGAAGATGGTTTAGAATTTTGCTATGTAAAAATATTTAGGTTCCGAAAACATTTAATTTTCATCGCTTTTTAACTGATTAAATTGAAGTAAATTTACACGCGAAATAAACTTTCATATTTTCGGACAAACATTTACCAGTTGCTATGTTTAACTAGACGCATTCCAAATATCAAATTTATTTCAAAATTTTATTGTTTACAATTTCACAAAAATTCAATAAATCACATTATTCAAACGGTTAAAATTTACGGGTCGTTACACTCTCCCCTACTCAAAACTTTTCGTCCTCGAAAAGGAAGGAGGTAGGAGAATAGAAACAACCAGAAGAAAATAGATTGGAAAAACAAATAAGACAATTAATTTAAACCGTATAATTCAAATTTAAATTACTTTATATTCAGCAGTTGATTTAATCCATTTGATTTCTAAAGTTAAATCAAGCTTTTAATTATTTCTAGATTTATTACCTTATTACACAATCATCATTAATTAACAGTTTCAAAATCATAAACTTGAATAGTCATTTATTAAAATTATACTTTATTCAACAAATTTTATTCTTCATTATTCCATGTTATTATTAAATTTTATTCCACTTAATATATCTTATCACATATATTAGGTATATTTACACTAATTATAACTACTCAAATTTATTGAATTTTTTTCTCATCATTTTATAATGTATAATATTCAATTACATAGTTACTTTTGAAAATTTAGGTAAGTTATATATAATGCAATTGAATACGTATTATCCAAATGAAATTCTACAATTCAGTTATTTCAAGTTAAGTATTTATATAAAAAGAATTTGGCTTCATTTATAATTGAAAATCATCCTTTAAAAAAAATTAAGAATTTAAATTTCCGATTATATTCAAACAATTTAGAGATAAATATGTACATACTATATATATCAAATCAATTTAAATTTTAACATAAGATACCTATATATATATAAATCAAATTATACTGAAGAAATTCAAATCAAAATATTTTTCAAAATAAAACCATAGCAAAGCTACAGAATAGTATCTCCACTTCGAAACTCGAAAATGAATGTCGATGATGCGGCCGCCATCACCGAAATTATTTTCCAACGACGAAGAGAAGAGCACTGATTTCAACATTTTAAAATTCTTTGAAAACGGTTTCTATTTGAAAATACGTTCAATACTATACATTTTTAAAAATTTTAAAAAACCAAATCTTGAAGTTTTAGGAAATTAAATTCTCAAATTCTTACTTTAAATTCATTTAAATTTCTAAATAAATCTATAAACCAACTTTTATAATTCCATTTATTTTTATGTTGGAATAATCAATGATTTACAAAACAAATAGTGAAAATCAATATTATCTTTCTGACAACCAATTCAGTTAACAATTCAATTTCAGAAAAATTTATATTCATATATAATATAATCATCCAAAACTATTTTGTTTACCAAATTTGAATACAACATTGTGTCAGTTTGTTTTGTTCAAGTGTTTTGGAAATCCTATCGATAGCGCTGATCAGACGAATCGATCGGAAACCCAAATCACATCAACAACTCAAACAACACAATATATAAAAACATTTTTAATATAAATTTACAAATACACTTCCTCGCTCGACGATACAAGGATGGATTCAAAGCAAGGATAGAGATTCAAATTTGATGGACTCAAATCAAAGAGAGTCTTGATTCGAAAATAAGTTCGAAACAAAGATATGATGATTACATAACAAAGTAGGAAGACAGATAAGTTTATATAAATCGCGGGCAACCTTAACCAGGTCGACCGTGACTTCAAGAATAAGATCAATGAAGATTTTCGGGGAAAATCTACATTTGATCTCAAGAAATAGAATTCAGGTATGGCGGGAAATAGGTAGCATCGTAAACCGAGGATACAGAAATCTCCGGTAAATCAATGCCTATTGTAAAGGAGTTTCACCCCTTTACAAATCATTCGAAGTTTGGCGAGACCGCCGATTCATTATAAGGGTCAATCGAAGTGGAGTTATGGGATACTCCCGAATTGAAAGAAGACGAAGAGTGAGAGACACGAATGAATTTTGGAACCGCAGGGAACGTTCCAAAATTCAAAGGAATTGAGTCAAAAAGAAGAGATTGAAACTCGAATGAGAGTGATTCTGTAAATACATTTACCCTATATGTTAAGTTTGCCTAGAGCTACCAAAGCTCTGATACCAACTGTAACGACCCGCTATTTTGGACCATTCGCATCCGCACATGTCGGACTTGAATAATTCACAATACCGCGTTGTTAATTTAAATTTGGCAAAACTGAACATATACAGTAAATAAATAGTCACAGATCACAGACACAGAGTAATAAATGCAGCGGAAATAAAAGAGATAGTAGTTCATGAAGCTACTATATAAATGTATAAGTTACATCAGAGTTAAACCAGATACAACGGAAGAGTAATACGATACATCAGATACAAATCAGAATACATCACAGGAATCATCGAATACTGAAAGCAGAATAGATGGCTGGATCTTCAAGCAAAGCTCCAACTTCAAAGGTGAGTCTCGAATACTGGTACACTCAGTCTGACCCGAGCGTAAAGCAAAACACTCGAGTCAGGATTAACATTCTTATATCAGTAAATCCAACTCAAGTGAAATAGCAATTGAAATACAAGTAACTCAAAGGATGTTTGGAATAACCATCCTTTAAGGATCCGTTAAACTATCTACTATGTAGTAGTGTACGATAAGTAGATAATGTCTATCAGTAATATAGAGTATCAAAATAGTGTTAAGGCACTACCATTATCCCCCTTAACACATTTTATATAAGCGTCATAGTCTATACAGCACTGTAAACTCCACCGTAAACTAGTGGGATATCAGGGAGTACTCCATAGGTATAACACAAAACAAATCGTAGTGGTCGCGCATAGGGATACGAGTATGACAAGGCACATGAGGCAATACCCAAGGTAGTGAAACTACCGTTTGCCTGATCCGGACTGGTGAGAACGCATCGCCGCAGCGATCGCAACACCGCGAAACAACACTCCCAAATCAAGGGTGCACCAATCGACAACAAGTAATGAGTAGTTTTCGAAGAAGTGTGTTCGCTTGAGGTAGCTGACCTCCATTGGCCCAGCACGGCTCCTGTTTTAGTCATTTCCAATTTGACACAAGTGTCAAGGCTATCCATTATCGTTCTCTTTCTTCAGTCATCACGTACATCATTCCAACCACTTTATTCTGGATCACACTCCGCGTATAGTTATTAAAGTGGTTTTCGGTTTAGACAGTGAGTATGTCCCTAACCGATTCCGGTCCCTTTAATAACTTCCGTAATTATTACACTGATTGGTCGTTTATATATTTCAAAACCAAATCAATTTCAATTTCAAATAAAATTTGTAAACCAACATTTTATTTGACTTTCTAAATCAATTTCCAAAATTTATGTTTCAAAACTTTCAAATTACCATTTCAAAATCTTATAATTCAAATTCAATTTTATTTAACAATTCAAATATTGATTCAGATTCGCATATAAGTTTCATTCCAAATCATTTAAATTAATTTAATTTAACATTCAAATCAATTTAACTTCATTGATCGATTTTATTCAGTATTCATTAAGTAAATTTGTCATTCCAAACAATTTCTATTTAATTTCCAATTCATTAAATCAATTACTTAAGTTCAACTTCATTAAACCAAAACTTACAATTTTGAATTAAATTAAATTCGTCAAATCAAATTCTTTACATTTCGAGTCTTACATTAATTTCAATAAATCACATTTTATTTCTTGTTAAAGAAATTTCAATTTCACTTATTTACTTACTTAAATAATTTTCCAAAACTTAATTAATAAAGAAACTCAATTTCAATTATTCAAGAAGTTCAATTCCACTTATTAAAGAATTCAATTTATTTAATTATTAAATAATTCAGTCTTATTTAATTACTTAATAATTTCAAAACTTAATTATTAATAATTTCAAACTTAAAAATTAAATAATTTCAAACTTAATTATTAACTAATTTCAAAACTTAATTCAATCGTTTCTCAAATTAAACAACGTTCTTTCATCAATTTCATTGTTAATATTTTGTTTCATAATATTAAATATTAACATTTTCCTTTCATAAAATTCAAATTCCAACTTCATTTCAAAACCTTAGTATTATTCAAATAAAATCTTTATTTTATTTTTAAATCAAATTGTTGACCAATCGGGTTTTATTTAATTCTCTATCCTAGGTCAAAGTTAAATTTGGGTATTTATCATTTCAACCCGATTCCAATTCAATTCAAAATCAAAGCATAGCAAAGGGAACTTGCAGTGTGATAACTGGGATGATGTCAAAGTAAAATAAACAAGCAATAACAACAATCAATAACAATCCAATAATCAATTCGAATAATCCCGAAATAACCGTATTAATTCACATTGTTGTTTGTGCGAATTAATATAATTATTTCTAGAATCTACACTATCACTTCATGTAGATTAAAGATTATTATACTAATTATTCTACGCAATTTTACCCTTGACATCAGTTATTCAATTTCATACTTCATAAAATAATACAACATAAATTCAAACGGTTCAAGGGTAATTAACTATTTTTCTATGTGTCAAATAACTAAACATTTAAGGGGTCATATTATACAAATTTTAACTAATCAAATTCAACACATATGTCGATTCAAATTTTAACTATCTTACGTCAAATTCAATTGCATAATATTTATCACTTTATACATTACAGTTTAACATCCAATATTAACAACAACCAATCAATCAATTATCAATCAAACTGTATTATCATCGCATAAATAATTACAGATAATGGTGTCAGATGTCATGGGTGAACAGATACAGGTAATAGCATATATAATAGTGTAAATAACCAACAGCAGCATATTCCAATTGTCGTTTCAATTTAAAATCAAATTTAATAAATAAAAGAATGTAAATCGTGAGTGATTGCTCACCTTTCGAGGCTGGAGATGAACGAGATTGAGATAGGTTATGAATCCAGGTACGAATTCCAAAGAGAACCAAGATTGAACTCGAATCGACGAACGAAGCTGATAAATAGAATCGATGAGAACAAATTAGCATAAGCTATAGATTGATGGAAACAAAGCTGTTAACTAGTATTGACGAAAACAAATCAAATTTTGATATAAGTGTAAACCAAAGTATACATATGAAATAAATATAACTAGTATTTCTTTATATATCAAATATAATTTTATATAAAATCATTTACCTTTAAAACCATTTAAAATCTTTATATAGGAAAATAACAAGTACGCTCTCTCATATATATTACACTCAACTCATTCTAGGGTACTATTGACCCTATCTTTAGATGAGTACACCCACCAGAGCCAAGGTTCTCGCTTAACCTTCGCTCTGATACCAACTGTAACGACCCGAAATTTTCGATCCCGAAAATTTCAGATAGTTAGAAGAAAAAAAGATAGAAGAAGAAGAAACAGAAAACAATACACAGATTCTCACCTTCGCAGCGGATCAAAATATAATATCAAATATTAACAGTTTACAAAAGAATACTATATCTGTCAATTACATTTTAATACATCAGAGTTACACACATACACAAACACTGGACATAAACAAATCATCATGTCTCAAATAAACAGAAATATCTCACAGCGGAAATACTCCATACGTTCCTGCCATTCAACTCGTCTCCTGAGCTCCAGAACGTCCTTACCTGAAAAGCTGTAATACTCGGTCTGACCCGAGCATTACATCAAGTAACACCCGGGTCAGGTTGGAAACCAGCGTGAGTAAATCCATCTAACATGGAATACAACAACTTAAAACTTACATAAAACCCGGGGTAACTCATATCAATTTACAAATTCGCAATTTGTTATAGACATCACTTATTCCGCACATCAATTTCTAAGTACCAACTTAGATTAAATGTCCAATTCACTTAAATCATTTCATTCCAGCCTATTGATTTCACATATCAATTTATAAAGAATCGAAGTGGTTTTCGGGTATTTCTGATTCCCGACTTCGGTCTCTTCGAATTCAGTTCATCTTAACCCATGTTATTCAATGAAATGCAATTCGAACATAAGTACAGGTGTCACTGTTTATACACAACATCACATAGCATCACATACCAGAAATATCCAATAATCTAATGCATATAATATCATTCAATCATTCACAAGCAGGATAAATCAATCACACCATTTCGAATAAATCTAATTAACATAATTGAATTACATCAATTATCTTTAAATCTTGCTTATTAATTAATTACAACCAAATTTATTAATCGTCCCATAATCATCCATCTTAATTAATCTCCTTGATTAATTATTCTTTAATTACATTAAGATTACCATCATTACCTAATTACTTCCATTAAGTAATTATACTTAACCAAATTCCATAAATGATTATCCTTAATTAATTAATTAACCTTAATTAATTGTATATTAAACTTAAGTTAACGACTTTCATTAACAATTCTTTAATTACTTCTCTAAAGTAATTAACCATTATTAATTACGAATTAATTATTCTTAATTGATTAATCTTAAACCTTAGTTAATTAACTTAAACTCTTAATTATTTAATTAATTAATTATCCATTTTAATTACCTGAATAATTAAAAAAATTACAAATCATTAAATTCTAATTTAACTTTAAGATAAAACCCTTTCCTTGTCTATGGTTAAATTATCATTCACAAATACATTTGAAAACATTGATTTTCAAATTTACTTTTAAATTTCATTTTTAAATTCAAGATTTAAAATGAAAACCAACCAATTTTATCTTTAACAAAGTTTGAAACCAATTAAAAAAAACAAAAAAACCCTTAAATTCACATGTTAAAGAATACTTATATCTTAAAAAAGAAAATTTTAAAGAGTTTAAACCAAATTCCTTTTTAAATTCAAATCATTAAAAATTTACTTTAAAAATTTTATAAACCTTATTTTATTTCAAAACTAAGATTCCAATTTTAGATTTGAATCAGATTCAAAACTTTGATTTAAACTTTGTTTAAATCGTTTCTTTACATTTTAAAATTCCATTTTAAATTCAATCCTTTTAATTATTTAAACACCTTAAAGTTATTAAACAAGTTTGAATTTCAAAAGCTTTATTTATTCCCAAACTAAGATTCAAATTAAACTTGAATCCATTTTTAAACTTAGATTTAAACTTAATTTAAATCTTCTTTATATTTTTAAAAATTCAGTGTTAAATTTTTAGAACAGAACAGGTTTAAACCTGTAACCTAGAATTTGACCCGAGCCTTACCTCATTTATTTCGTGTCAAACCCTATCTAACTCGAGGAAAACAATCAATTTACTCGAGAATCACTCGAGTAACTCCTCTGCCCAAACCAAAACAACAGGGAACAAAGGGGTGCACCGTGCATATGCACGGTGGCGCCGACCGCTTCTGGCCAACTTCGCCGATCTTACCACATCGGCGAACAACCTCACATCTCCACAAGATCATTAGATCGTCACCCCAAGCTCAAAATCAAATTCGAGTTCTCAACCAAAAACCTGGAATAGGTAACAGAAACCACTACCAAGCCTATCAGCGCCTCGTCCTTGAAGCTCCGCCACCGGAAACTCTACAACTTCGGCCATGCCCTCATCAACCCACCAACTTTCATCACCCAAAGCCTCGTTGCACTCGATCCACTGAGGAAGTCGAACCAAAACAAAACTCAAACCAGATAAAAACTAGGGTTCTAAACTTAATCGAACAATCCCCGTCGCCACAGTGATGCTGATCAACTTCTAGCAATTTTCCCATTATCTACGATCACTACTCCATCATCACCCAAGCTCCTGACCTCCCAGATCCTCGAGTTCACTAGAGATTACATGATTTCCCATTTTTGTTCAACCTAGAACTGCATACTTATTTCCAAACTAAAAATTAAAATTTTAGTTTTAAAAATCATATTTTCATATAAGAATTCAAGTTATAAACCTGAATTGATGTTTTAGGATGTTTGAGATTTTACTATTTTAAGCAAATACTGTTCTTATGGGTTTACAGAGACATTCAGTTTTTATTTTATCTTAATTAAAAATTTTAAACCTAAATCCATACTAAACAAACAACTTTTGTTTAAACCTTAATTCCTAACTAAGATCAGGTCAAGTGGTAAAGGATTTTTTTTTACCAAAATCTAAATTTTTAAAAACAAGAACAGGCAAAACAAATACGTAGCAGTAACCATATATGTATTTGTATATACATACAGAAGATTCATCACAATTCGAACATACAAAGCATATTCATTTCTAGTAATCCATATGCAACAAATTGTTAACACTTATGCTTTAAAATGTGAAGTTACTCACCTGTCAACAGTTTGAACAGAGAGCAATTGTCTGGTTTTGAAAAGCTAATAGCCTGATCTTTTTTAATCTCCTTGCTTGTTTGAGTTGAATTGTAAACTTGAGTTGAGTTGTTTGGTTATTGTTTTAAGTCTGTAAAATACTTCTGATTTGCTCAGTTTGGATGAACGAAATGGAGTAAGAAAATTGAATACAGGCTTTGTATTACTGGTACACAAATGGTCGGAGATTTTTTTCTTGTTTTGGAGGCTGAAATGATTTTGTAAGGTTGAGAAATGACTTAATTTGTGCTAGAATTGATAGCATTAATTGTAATTGCCTTTTTTTTTGTGATGTTACATACTTATCCTATGTTCATAAAATTTTTTTTATAGTTTTAACTTATGTTGTACACACGAGAATCACTTATATTTATATATTTCTAAAATTATCTTAAGCGTTTACTTTATATTTTTACATAACCATATTATTTACTTTATATATATTTATTTCTATGTCCATTTTAAGCTTAAACTATCACCACTTAATTTATATTCATTTTATTTTTATACTTATATTTAGTATTGATAAGATTGGTTTTATTTCAAACATTATTATCTAGATTACATCCATACATATATATATATATATATATATCAAATGTTAACAAGGTAGACCTTATTTTAATTTAATGTGAAGAAGATAGATTTTTAGTGTAATTATTTTTGGAAGACTTTATTTTAAATTTTCAAACCATAGTTCCTTCCAAAATACACACATATATAATTGTTTTTAAAGTGACAAGCCTGTATTTTAAATAATATTACCAAAAATCCCGGGTCGTCACAGTCACCGTGGGAAAAGCCGTCGGAAGAGCCGTTAGAACTGTCGTCGGTAGCCGTCGCAATTACTTCGTCGAAGCCGTCGGAAATGGACGAAATTCGTGGTCCCTATTCCGACGGCATTTCTGACGGCTCGCGACAGCCACCGACGGCTGTGAGCCGTCGAAAATCCCTGTTTATCTTGTAGTGGTATACTTATTTCTTCTCAATTTGAGAAATTATTTACATTTACACCTCTGATTCTATTTTCATACATCCTAGATATTAATAATAATATTAATGCATATATCATGCATGGCATGTTGAACTTTTTATATATTAATTCTTTTCTATTATAAAATTATATAAAAATATAGATATTAATAATAATATTAATGCATATATCATACATGGCATTCTAAACTTTTTATATATTATTTCTTTTCTATTATATGATTATATAAAAATATGAATCTTTGACTATTTCCTTCTACAAAAATCATGCATTCATTATCCCATTATAATCTAAAAATAATATTTTCTTCTCTAAGTTGTGGATTTTATTTCCTCGATCATTTCTCATCTTATGGTTCTTTCACTTCGGTCTCATTTGCTCATAATTTTGTTTCTTCCATTTTTCCAGATTAAAGATTCTTTTCAAACAATTTTTAATAACACTATTAAAAATTTCTAATCTACCAAGAATGTGATTAAATTTGTCAATATTTCTTCACTTCGTATTTATCTTGAATTATTTATGATTATATTCATGTTTCGCAGTGATTGCGTTTCTACCAGATAGCTTAAATGTCATTGTTTTTTATGGAAAAATAATCTGAACACCTCAAGTAAGAACATTTAATGGATCGTTCGAGCTTGATTTAGGCTCTACTTGGAAGTTCTTTTTCTACCGGTTTTGACTGGTTTTAGAGCGCTCTGTATTTTAGGTGTTGTGATAACCCTTATTTGTCAGTTTTTTTCACATCGGTTATTGTTGGTTATCAAACCGGTGAAAACCGGTGCAGTGTAATTTTAGTGGCAATTCTCAACCCATCAAATTGGGGTGTTTTGAGATTTTATAACTTTTTTTTTCAATTATACCCCTATTATTCATATTGAAAAATTAATCTTTACAAAAATAGAGAATAAATATAATGATACATATGTAATATTATCTTAATAGAAAACTCTTACAATTAGTGTATGTTAAACTCTCAAATATTTATTGATCGGATATAACAACACTTCGTGTAAACCAATCAAAATCACTACGATCATTGCCGGTCAAAATCAATACTTTCAAAACATCTCATAACCGCTACTATAAAACTCCCAAGCGGAGCCTTAAAGATTAGAATTATTATTATTATTTTTCTTATTGTTGGTTGAATTTGCTTTTTTTGTTCTAACTTCTAATTTCATATCTTTGCTTCGAGTTTTGTGTCAAAAACTTTGTTTTCTTCTTGTTCTTATTTCAGTTTGTATGGCTATTAATACGGTTTCATTCATTTGTTTGGCGGACGGTTACTAAAATTATAAATACGAGCGTTACGGTAGGCGTTTCGCGCGATGATGGTACCATGAATTGTTTTTTGGGTACTTTTGGCATAGGTCCTTATTAAGTTTCAAAATTCACGTAAAGTCCTTCACCAAATTTCAGTGTAAATTAGGTCCCTGTTTTTTATTCACGATTATTGCAGAGCATGATGCAACATTTCATAAAAGTTGCTGACATTTCCGCAACATTTCTGTACACTGTGAACATAGTGTATGAAAGTTGTTGAAATATCAACACTTATTTATAAAAGTTGCTGATATTTCAGCAACATTTATGTACACTGTGAACACAGTTTATGAAAGTTGCTGAAATATCAGCACTTATTTATAAAAGTTGCTGACATTTCAGCAATAATTTTTCTTTGTTTTTACAATAAAACTTTGACACAGATAGTTGCTGAAATATCAGCACTTATTTATAAAAGTTGCTGACATTTCAGCAATAATTTTTCTTCGTTTCCAGAAAACAGGGACCCGCTTTACAATGAAACTTTGATAGAGACCCGCTTTATAATATGAAAGTATGATAGGGGTGCCTCCCTAATTTCCACTTGTTTTTTTTACAAATTGTATAAGAAAAATTAATTGCACAAACATTTAGTCATATTTTAGTTAGTTTGAACTTTTATTTCCATGTTGTATTTGTTGGATCCTATTTTTAAAGTGATATTAAAATTTGGTAACAGTTGTAGATGGAGTTTTGAAGCTGTGAAGAAAATTTATTCATTATTTACTATTTTTAAGTAATAGTAAGATTTGGTAATACTTATAGAGAAACGTTTTGAATTTATAAAGAAAGTTTATTTGTCAAATCTTATTTTTAAGTGATATTAAAATTTGATAATATCTATAGATGAGCGTTTTTTATAGTGTACGCTTACACAAAAAAAGTATGACACCAATGATATTACAATTATCATAATAGATATGGATACAACAGAACCTCTTGTTGATTTATAAAATCTGTCACAAGTAAAGTTGAAATCTTTGTTTTATTCTCAAGTTTCACATAATACCATTTATTTATTTCATTTTATAATTGCGATGTAGACTAAATTTATCTCGGGATCTATAACATAAATTGTACTTTAACTTCAAATGTGAGAATGTCATTGGAATCATAGAATATCCGTGCTTTAGCTTTTAAGGATAATGTTCTATTTGGTTCTTTCTATGTTTTAAGTTTCTAAAGCTCTTACTTTCAACTTCAACCAATTTTAAACTACTTGAAAAACATTTAATTAGGCTTTTTTTAGAAAATTGTAAATTTATTAGAGAATATGTGTAATTTAGTTAATTTAAACTTTACATGTTTATTTTTTAGTTTATCTGATTATTGATATTACTAATGGTTTCAAGCTAAAGGTTCAATGAAGAATAAACATTATCATACTTTTCCATCTTTAATATTCAATTGTTTAATTGTAATTGAATTCTCAAATGCTAATCATTATTTTTTAACTAGCATTAATGAGAACTGATTAAAGAACCAATATGCAATAGATTCTCTAATTTAATCGGAAACAAATACAATACTAAATTCATGTTCCAAACTCAAATACCAATTATCATAATATCCTTGTACTTCAAATCTTATTAACTTAAAAATACTGAAATCTTAAATGGATGGGCGTGAAGATTTGAAGGGAGATTAGGATAACAAAGATTAAAATTAAGATGAGTACTCTTCCGTAATCTTGACTTTTAGCAATATTTAAAATATGGAATTAGAGGTTCAATATTTTGTGGATGAAATTTTTTTTTACAGAAGTAAAAAAGTACATGAAAGATGAGCGAAGAAATATATTTATGAAATAGTTAAACCGGTAATTTTATATCAATCTTATAAGGAAGAATTAATGATAAAATTATTCTCTTAGCAAAACTATCTTACTAAAGTATTATTTTTACCTCTTTATCCAAATAACTTTTTCCTTCAACAATTTTCAATAAGATTAAAAATGGTCAAAGATTTGAGTTTCTTATCTTTCTTTATTAATAGTTAGAATAGAAACACAAATTTTTTATTCGACTGTGAAGTTTCAAAAATACTCTTATATGCAAATAAGAGGGCAGGAGTTCGAATCCCACTACAAACAAAAATTTACATCTATTTTCAGTGGAAATTTTAGAATGTAAATAAGGTTACTAGTTCGAAACTTGTTCCAACAAAAAAATTACAACGTTTTCTTTTATATTTCTCAATTTATTTTTAGCAAAACTACGTTGAAATTTTAAATTTTATAAAAAAAATGATATGCATGTGCGTTGCACGTGCCATAAAATCTTAAAAAATATATAGATCGGATTACTTTAATAAAATAGTATCAAGTCTGTAATGATAAATAGAGTTAAGCATAAATTCTATACTATTGAAATATATTCTCAAATGTATCCACCCATGTCACACTTCAGCAGGCATGATATCTCATAGTTTGTCATTCACAAATTAGAATAGAAGGTCATCAAAAAAAAATGATATCTAAAGAAATCAAAATGTTGGATAAAGATATCAGATTATTGAATAAAGAGTCAACTTCAAATTTGAAATATGATTAAATATAGAGTTAGGTAATAAGTGTCATAAGTTTATTAAATGATGAGAGGTATACCTATGTTTCCATTCGGTTGATTATTTTAAAGAATATTCAAGAAAAAAAATAAAGATATTTAATGTACATATATTGATTGCAAGTTTTATCTCTGTTTTTTGTGGAAAAAGATAAATTTTATTTTTCAGTAAATAGTATTTTGTACATTTTTATATTGTATATTTTTTCTCACATTAAAAGAGCGGTTTCATAATTATTCTTTATCATTTGTGAAATATCGATGTATGTTCTTGGTTTAAAATACTTTTGAAAATTGTCCTTAATGTGAATAACAAAAGTTGGTTTTTCTGGAAAATAAAAAAGAAAACAATTCCGTTTTTGAAAAAAATATCCGTAAAACTAAATTAGAAAAATAGACACAATGACAAACTTAGAAAAAAAATTTGGACTGAAAGATAGCAAATTTATTTTTTAGGCTGAAGTAAAATGATAGTTATAACTAGCATTTTGTATAGTGTAAAACTGAATTTAATGCTAGTTATAACTAGCATTTTGCATATTGTAAAAGTTCAATGTAATTCTAATTATAACCATCATTTGTTCTTCGGTCTATCAATAAAACTCATCTCATTCAGTCTAAAATTTTTACAAAATTTGCCATTTTCATTAATTCTCACAAAATAAATTATGTGTACAGAAATCTGTTCCACGTGATTAGTGATATCAAAACATAAGCGAATATGAAACAGACAGGCCAAATTGTTGACGATTAAGGAATACATCACAGATGTTGGTTTGCGTGTCGTAAAATATCACGTAACAAAACTTTACTTGTTACTTTTAAAAGAATTCACGGTGGACAGCATTTACAGACTGTCCCCTACATACTGAACTACCAACTTGCACTTATCTTTGCTGTTATTTTTATAACATCGAATTTATCTTTTAGCTGAACAGCCTGCACTGATGGTTTTCGAATCCTATTAGGGATCCACGTTATATTCATGAAATATAGTCAGTTGGTCACTTTCTCTGCTTTCTGAAATTCTAGTGTACTCATTTTCCACTTTTTTATTTGATAGAATGAAACGGTGAATAAAAAGACCGGATCTGTTGATTTTTGGATTGGATTATTATTATTTTAGAACTAAATATACAACCATTTCTGAAGTAACGAATGATGCATTTCACTAAAAAATATATATTACATTTATCATCTAAAATAACTGTAAAAAATTTGGAAGAAAAAAACAGGCTTATATGATTATTTTAAAATTGACTCAATACATATGATAAATATGGAGATATTCAGA
Organism: Allium fistulosum; assembly: GCA_030737815.1. Lineage (NCBI taxonomy): Eukaryota > Viridiplantae > Streptophyta > Magnoliopsida > Asparagales > Amaryllidaceae > Allium > Allium fistulosum. Next base: position 979,870,103 of record CM060902.1, read on the forward strand.
AACCAGAATGCATGTGCGAACTATAGCATCACGTCATGAGATGCAGAATATACTTATTGATTTGTGAACTCACTGACCAAATTTCTCATATAAAGTTTGCTAGGTGCAATGTACTATAATATGTAGTTTACATGTTGCCATATGCATTTACTCACCATTGCTAATATCATTGACATCATGTATGATACATTTGTAATAGCATACACACACAAAGAATCCCAGTTGTTTTCAAAAGTTGTTGAAACTCGTTCCCCGTCCAGGCAATTTTATAAAATAAATATAAATACTGAAAGACCTGCCTTGTCAATTGGTTTTGTAATAATATTGGTTTTCAAATATGGTATTAAAGCGGGTTTACTTTGTGTGCGCTTAACCACCGCACCTATTCCACGTCATCCAATATGTATGTCCACGTGCAGAGCGTGTTGAGATTGGTCCTACATTGGATAATTTATAAAAAAAATCCTACATAAATACTAAGAAACCACCCTTCACGTTACCAATTGGTTTTAAGATAACATATGATTCTCTGACAAAGTTAAAGTTAACTTTAGACTTCATAAAACAATCATCCCTCTAAAAGGTTACCTAACAAGAATCTTTTTGGTATTCCAAATTTTAGGCACAAATAATGCATTGGATTTTGAACAGTAATAAGAAAGATAAGAATTAGGAATGGAATTTCTCAGCCATCGATACCAACCATAAAGTACAAACACATGTTAAATTCAAAAACAATGTTTATGCAAATCCTGAACAACTATGTTCCTCAAAATATTAGTACAAGCTGCTGCACTTAAGCAAATGTCACTTTGCTTTAAGACATAATTAACAGCAAAGAAAACTTTGATAAATCCGATCAAGTGCAAATTGCAACCTCTTCTAAAACCTAAACAAACTCAGAGCAGAACACCTTGGAGCTCTAATCCTGTATAAGCATAAGAATGTTAATCAGCTGTTCAGTTGGCTGGTAGAAAGGACCAAATTCAATTGTAATAAAAAACAGATGTAAACAAAAAACATCATATTATATATGTAAATTATCTTAAGACCTTTTGGATCACAAATATTTGTCATATTTCGCAATGTTCAGTTTTTATTAGTGATTGTTTCTTTAGTCAGAAGGCAAATGTTCAGTTCAGTCTTAGGATTTGGATCATAAAGTTTGTAATATTGGACAATGTTCAGCTTTAATTAGCGATTGAATCTTTAGTCCAGAAGGCAAACTCGAAGGTCAATCTCTGTATATACATTTGCAATTCTGATGTAACATACGGGTAAAGTCTTAAATAATCACATGAGACTCCAATGACAAATTTATAAAGTATAAATTATGTTTACACCCTCATTTCTTATTGTTTATTCTCAAATCTCCAAACTCCTTTGCTAAAAATCGACTCTCTGAAATTTAAAGCAGCCCTTGTTTTCTTAAAAGAAACCCTCCTATTTTTTAATGTTACAATGCAAGGTGATTGATGGTTTTAAATTTATTTGTCTTCAAAATTTATGTACAATGTTATCAAATGAAATGATCTATGATTATAAACGACATAAAATATTAAATATTCAAAATCATGTATGTTATGTAGATTTGGTGGCTTTTTTGTACATTGCACTTTTACAATGCAAACAATTTAATGCTTTTAAATTTATCTATTTTTGCAAAAAATGTCTTGTATTATGTAATTAACACAAATATTATAAACTAATAAGTGTTGTAACTTGCATTTTTCCAATGCAAACCACCCGTTACTGTTCCATTCCTTGTGTTATTATAATGCAAGAAGGGTAAATATTTTAAATTCATATATTTTTGCTAAAATTACTTGAATTATACTTATAAAAATAATATATTTCTTACATATAAATAATATATATTGGATGTTCAAAATATTATCCTTTTTTGCAATTTTAGACTTGGACCAATGATATTAGTTTCTAATTTTTTATTCTGATGAAGTATAGGGGTAATTTATAGCATAGAATGGTGACATGTTTCTCATGAAATGGAAATGATCAGAAACTAGTGTTCCAAAGTTGGTTACCTTACATTGACATGCAATGGTAATTGTAAGCGCTATATACATCCCATTATGGACTTTGTTTTGCCCGAATCAAAAAGGAAGAGAAAAAAACAAAAAGAACTTCACATTATGTTGGTAATGTATTACAGATAAGTATCCTAATAGGCGCAGGTAAAACGAAAATCGGATAAAATGATTAAACGAAGTAGTAAGTTGGGTGCATTTAGCACCACTTGTAACATATAATCTACGTGTTAGTTGAAAACATAAATTCAACTTGTGAACATCACAGCAAAGCCTACCAATCGTCTGTAACTAATGAGAAGCACATTAACTTGATAGATGTTTTACTTTGAACACGTAACTCAAAACTAATGGATAATCTTGGGGGTAACTTTCCTTTTGTATGTTGACTAAAATTAATCATTGTACACAGTGGAAGCATTCTTTAAAATATCCTCAGGTGTGGATTAAAACAGATGCAAAGAAGTTTGTTATTAGGTAATGTACATCTGGATAAGCGAAACGATTTGATAAGGGAACAAAGAACTCTAAAAAATAACTACTGCTGTGGGGAAATGTAAGCATTAACTTATGTAATTATATTATTTATTTGCCAAAATACTCTTTAACGTTTTTCCATATATAACTTACGGAAATATGGGGAAAATATGGGAAAGAAAAAGTTAAATGTGAATTTTAACTTTTAAATTTATAGAAGAGTATAAAAGCATAAAATTTTATAGGTTTGAAGTTTTAAAAATATAACGTTTTGGAAAAGAATAGTTTGAAATTCCAACGATTTCGACTATTGAGAGTTATAATCGTTTGAAACCTTTCAATCAAATTTTATTCATTTTTTTTATTGAAAAAAAGTGTAAAATTGTTATTTTAATTTTTAAGGGGAAAGCCATATTGTTGTTGTTGTTGTTGTTGTTGCTTCCCTTTAGAAATTTATTTTTCCCCTAATGCAATATTTTACTGATGCCCCTTGGCCAGAATGATTTTCCTTGTAACAATCGTCATGTAGAAAACTGTGAATATTAAGCTTAATATTCCTCTGTTCAAAAATCAAAGAAAAGCATGTCTCGGTTACTTGTTTCAAATTACAAACTATGCAATGTAATCTGCCTGAAAGTAGTAATGATATCATATTATCATGAAAGATAGTACCTCATCATCGCTGTCATCCCCTTTCCGGAGGCGAGTAGTTCCTCCTTCCTTCACAAAGGGCAACTTCATCTGTCCAAATGGAGTGTCGGCATCAATATTTCCTTTCATAGAATAGCCAGTGCCCCTTCCTCGAATCATATCCCAGACAGCAGACCCAAAATCTTTAGGCCTGAAAGTGATTGGAATCTCCATTTTAGTAATCGCATTCTTCTCAAGCCTTCTACTTTTTGCAAGTTCTGCACTCCCAATACTAACATCAGACAGCCAAATTTCATACTCGAACACATTTAACCCCAAATCAAAGTCATTTTTGTTCTCCAAAGAAAGGTGGAGTGTCGCTACAGTTTCTTCAAGTGAAAACTTCTCAAACTTAATCTTGTCAATGTCGACATCCGGTTTATATGGTACAGGAATTTCTCCAGTCTTTTTTAAAGGCAAAGTAAGGTTTCCAAATACAGGTACATCCACTATAAGATCTACCTTTACTTGGTAGGGGATGATGCTTCCTGGTTCGATATCCTTGTACGTGCTCTTTATGTCATCATAGATCAATGTTATGGGAATTTTAACAGTTTCAGAACCACGAGCATGTATAGTGCCAGCATCGGGAATCAGTCCCGAGACAAGTTTCCTTCCATCACTTTCGATTGAATAGTTGATATCGACAAGAGGAATTGGAATAGGATTGGGGTTTGTTATTAAGACATCGACCACAAATTCTGCCATCTTTAAATTGATTTTAGGCATGTGAACACCAGTAACATCTGCAGTTGGTTTTCCAAATCCTATTGCTTCCTCAATTTTTTCACCTATGTCATGGATGAAATCCTTGACTTTTTCAATGAATCCACCTTTCTCTTCATCTTTGACTTCGTCTTTGTGGCCTCTGTCCTTAACTTCAGGGTTATCGGAGGAAGACATACCTACATATCAATGAATACAATGAACTACATAAAATATAGACATTACACTCGATATGCAGTTAACTGTGACATATAGTCCAGCTAAAACTTAATTTATCACATGTAGTGAAATTAATTTTCAGTGTGTGAAAAATCCATTTGTAGCAACACCCTATGTGTGGATTAAACAATAACCCCTACTTATCTCTTTACCTGCACTACGATAAACCCCACTAAACAAGACACAAGTGTGTGTCAAAGCTAAGATAATATTCGCTTTCAGCAAAAGTAAATGAACGGCTCTTAAAAGACACTCCTTTTCTCATGTAAATTTACTTTTTAGTTTTTGCTTTAGAAAAATCACATTTAAATGCCTATCTATGAAATACCTTGTATATTTCTGTTCAGAAGGATACTATAACCAGTACACATTTGATCCGCTGTGGGTGAAGATAAGTTTAAAAATAATAATTAGGTATTGTGAAAGTTATAACTCTAGCTAAAGCTGTTTAGTTTGTTCAACATAAAACGTGGAAACCAAATTGTTTTTCCTAAAGTTTAAAACATAAATTTATAACAAAAACAAAAGCAATAAGAAAAAAACATAGGTTTTGGTATTTGATCAACTTTAAAGTTTAAAAGAAAAATTATTAGTGGAGCTCTTTTAATAGTTTAAAATTTGATTCAAAATCAAAGTACGAAAATTAAAATTAGCCAACTAATGGAATTTAAATTATTGTAATATGGACAAAATTTTGATTTGGGCTTCTCCAGAAAATATATTGCTCAAAAATAGGCACTGTTCAAAATTAATTGCAAAAATAGACCTCTTTTTTTAACCAGTATTTTGTGCTTTCGGAATTTCAAATACCAGAAGCATATTTCACTAGTTAATAAAAGGAGGTCTATTTTTACAATTAGTTTTGAATGAAGCCTATTTTTGCAATATGTTTTCTTGAGAAGCCTAAATCAAAATTTTGTCCATGTTATTTAGAACATACATATTTTTAAAATACGAAAAAAAAAACTTATTTTAAAATATATTAAAAATATCAAAATTCAAGGCAGAAAGAAAAACACTAAATTCTAGTTTTCGTGTTTAAATTATTTAGAAATTTGAGTAATGTAATATTAACTCAAAATTTATAAATTTACAAACAATAAATTTTTATTCCAAAATTACGAGCACTACAACAAAAAGACCATATTACAACTGTATTTTTACAACTGTCACAATTTATCAGTTGTAATAGTAGTTTGTAACAACTGTTCATTTTTAACAGTTGTAGAAAAGATATTTTTAACAACTCTATTTGTATAGCAGTTGTACTCTTTAACAACTGCTTATCTACACCAGTTGTAAAAAACTATTTATAACAACTGTTTTTGTCAGTTGTCCTTCAACATTACTTTCCTACCCTCCAAAAATTACAACTTCCCTCCCCCCATTTTCGTTGGCCGCTCAATTCATTAATTAGGGTAAAAGTTCTCAAAACTAAATTCATTGCCGATTCAATTCGCAAATCCCTAATTTCCAAAAAAAAAACCTAATCTGTTCCTCAAAACCGTTGTTGATATCGTACGATATTTCCATCTTCTTCCTCACGTTAACGTGCTCGTTTCTCATCTGAAAATTAGGGTTAAAGTCCGCAGCCGCCTCTGAAAGAGTTCACAATGGTTAAATTCTTAAAACCAAACAAAGCAGTCATCCTCCTACAAGGCCGCTTTGCTGGCCGTAAAGCGGTCATCGTGAAGAATTTCGACGATGGAACTCGTGACCGCGCCTACGGTCATTGCCTCGTTGTCGGAATACTTAAATACCCAAAAAGGTCATCCGAAAAGATTCGGCCAAAAAGACAGCTAAAAAGTCGAGAGTGAAAGCTTTTATTAAGGTTGTGAATTACAGTCACATCATGCCCACGAGGTACACGCTCGATGTAGATTTGAAGGATACTGCTACTCTTGATGCTCTGCAGACGAAGGATAAGAAAGTTGAAGCTTGCAAGGAGGTGAAGAAGCGGTTCGAGGAGAGGTTCAAGACTGGAAAGAACAGGTAGTTTTTTACAAAGTTGAGGTTTTAAATGTTTTATTAGTTAATGCTTAGCATTTGTGTGTTTCAAAGAGTCGGACTATTTAATATTCAGAGTTTGAATTCTCATTTTGTTTCGTGAGAATCAGTTTATGCTATTGTTTTAGTTCTGTGTGTTTGTTGCAAATTTCATTTCAAAGCTATGCTAGTTGTTTTGCAAGTTATAATTTGCAAAATCTGTTTCTATGAGCTTTAAAAAAAAACGTGCTCGTTTCTCAAAACCGCTGCTGATATCGTATGCTTAAGGTATATTCATTTCATAGGTTTTGCGGTTTCGTGATTTGGGTTTTGGGTTTTGCGGTTTTTGAAATTTCATAGGTTTTGGGCATAAATTTAAGATCTGATGAAGAAAAACTTACTGTAACAAGCTTTTGTTTTCATTGAGAATTGACATTTTTGCAAGCTCATACGTCATTTGATTATTTCATACCATAGTTATGAAATTTAAAGAAACAAGTTATTGTAAGTAAGTTTTCGAATTTCCAATTTTAAACAGTCTTTTTTTGTCTTCTAAGTAGAAATCAGGTCATTTGCATGCTTGATTTTACCCTTTTGCTTTTTAAAATTAATGAGTGTTAATATTTTTTGAATTTTGACACTGTTTTAAATGACAACAGGAAAGAGATGATGACAATATAGACCATCAGAAAGAGATTTAAGGTATTTGTGGAGTCAAGTATGCTTGTTGTTGACTATTACGACTCTAAAGGAAAGGTTCACAAGGTATTTACTACTAAAAAAACACTTTAATTTTTGTATGTTCTATTATTTTATTTTCTATTATACTTTCAATTTGATGTATCTTTAATGAAATTAGTATAAAGCATAAATCTATAATAACCATTGTATTATGCATCCCAGTATTTTCAATTTGCTTGTGTATCCCAGTATTTACAATGATAAGTTAAATGTTTCATTAATGATGATAAACCTTTGCATAAGAAATAATCAGCCATCATTTAGAGAACTGTGGGAATTAAGGAACTAACAGAGCTTATCGGCTATTTCTTTTTCTATGCGTGGGTGTATGTGTTAATTAAGAATAAGTTATGCATCCATATAAATTTTGACTTGTTTTTAATTTTTTCTCTACTTTAGACATATTTGTGCTGAATGGGCATGAATGCTACTTAACCGGTAGACGGAACCTACTGCAAATGCCATTAACTCAGTACCTAACAGTAATGCGTTTCTGATAGTCATCCTACAGGATTTACTTTTAGTATCAAAAGCATCCTTCTATTGCTTAATAGTTTTGTTGCACATTTTCAAATTCCTATGTTTGTTTGGTAATTTAGTTCTTCATTGATCTATGCATCTTTCTAAAACCTAAGCAAAGGTAAAAGAAATAAGTTGATAAAAATATATTTATGATGAAACATTTGCAAAACGTTCCCATCACTTTGAAGTAGAGTGCATGTTGAGTCAAGTTTCCATGTGACAAAAGTAGTCTAAATTTTACAATGTTTTGAATACTGATTTTTTATTTCTTATTTTTTCAGAAAAAAACGTTACTGTGGATTTATAAGAAAATTCCCACAAATTAATAATTTACAGTATGTTAACTATCTCATTCTATTCAAGTATATCCCATTATACTAACAATCATTTGTCTTAACATATAAAATTATAATAAATGCTTTATATTGCATTAACTAACTGTCTTTATGATTTGTGCATTTGCTAGACAATTAACATAGGCATTTATCAGAACATGCATAAACTGTTTGGCTCTCTGTACATCAATGTTAAGAGATCGAAAGTGGCAAGTATAATGATCTCATCCCTGCCCCGTTAAGAAAAGATTGATCATATTCCATTTATTTTTTCTGCATGGGGTCAAATTTTATGTGCTACTTCTGTTGACATGTAATCTTGTAATATTTTTCGAAAGCATTTTATATTTGTTTGTCCATTTCATTTGAATTTCTCTTCGCCAGAGGGAGAGATCTATGACTGATTCATATGCATGTTATGCACAATTGGCTTCTCATAATTCTTCATCAAGATCATCAAATCGTTCCGAACATCAGTCGTCAAATGCAAGGAGACGCTTTCACAGTTCAGAAATTAATTTTGAGACAGTAAGATGTTATTATTTTATATATTTATTAAGGAGGCAAAGGTGGCAATTATAATCGTGTCTTCCCTGTCCCTTAAAGAAAAAATTGATCTTACGCCATTCTTTTTCCTGCTTGGGGTCAAATTTTGTATGCTACCTTTGATAACATGCAAGCTTTTTATATCCTTTAAAAGTAATTTATATTTATTGGTTCATTTTATTTGAATTTGTCTTCAACAGAGGGAGAGAAATATGTCTGATTTACATGCATATTACACACAGTTGGCTTCTCATAATTCTTCATCACGGTTATCAAATCGTCCTCAACATCAAATGTCAAATGCAAGGAGAAGCTTTCACCGTCCAGAATTTGAATTAGAGACAGTATGATGTAGCTTTTATTTATATTTTTCATTCACATTTTATATATTAATTTGATTTTGTTCCTAAATCAGAAATTGCTTGCTGAATTAAAAAATTTCACAAGTATGGATTCAGAAAAGGTATATTTTTCTTCATCCACGCCACTCCTGTTATTTCAACTTCTATGCAATGTTGCTATATAATTTTGCACACTTATAACGGTCAAGCAGTATGATTTCTTTCAAGAACCCTAGTATTAAATTCCATACAAAAAATATGTACATCTTACTGAACATGGATATATGCTATATGACACCTTGAATATATAACTCACACATGTTACTTTAATTTCACATTACTTGGATGAAGATGAAGATTTGAACCGCTCGTGCAATTATGAGCTTGAATGATTAATTTTTGTCAAATTAGTCGAAGCCGTAGTTTACTATGTAGTTGCTGTAAAATGGTCAACTTCCCACTGATATTGAATCAGTTATGTTTATATCAATAAAAGTCGTATGACCTAGACACTGATCAGTTTGAACAATCACACGCTGTGAGATGCTAATTGCTGTGTTTATTCGTTCTGCTATTTTTTTTAGCGCACAAACAACAGTTTCTAGTGTAGACCGGTCAATATTTTTAACTACATTTCGAGAAAAAAGGGATAATAACAGTCATGGTTAGCAAACTACTGAACCTTAGTAATATATTATAGTTTGAGAAGGTTTAATCCTGAGTTACAAGTGCAGTGTTGACAATTCTGTTATATGATGTAGCACTTACAGTTATACCAATTGGTTCTAACATGTCATGGTATTAAGATCAAAATCCATTTCAAGTAAATCAGTTTGATCACAATGATTCTCATCAGTCAATAGTGATGTCAAGGAACTACGTGCAGCAGCATCATGCGGCACTGCGTGTTACAGACAGTGCATGTGTGCACTGCCTGAACAGGCAGTGTGCTTGCACTGCCTTTGAAGGCAGTGCAAATGTATTTTGCACTGCTTTTTAAAGGCAGTGCGTGCACTGCCATTCCAAGGCAGTGCTCCAATTTGCACCGCCTTTAGAGGCAGTGCGCTTTTGAAGGCAGCACATTACATTGCATGTTGTAATAGAGAATATTGAAATGGTAATAACTTTAATATTTGCTTGGCATAATTGGGAATTAAGCAATACAACCATTTAAGTTTTCTCCTTGTATCAATTGACCTAGCTGTTTCATGATGGCAGGGTTGGCAACTTATGATGCTATGCAGTATATTCAGTCTCCACTCTTTATGTTGGCCAGGTGAATTTTTGTTCCTGTTTTTTTTAGATTTTGGAAAAGCTTTGAAAGGATTTACATTTAGACAAATAGACGTACATGTTTTTGTTGATTGATACGTATACTAATATTCTTGTTCAATGCAAGTTGCCTCTTTGACATCCTTTCGGCTTAATTATATGAATACTGCTGTTATAAATAGCTCTTGATTATAATTCGGTTACCATCTGAGTATACATTGCAGGATCTTATGCTTGAAAGCACTCAACTAGATTGCACTCATATGCTAATTCATATTGCATCATACGTCTGTACTATTGGATGTCAACTGGATTCTTAAGCACTCAACTAGATTGCACTCAACTGGATTCTTAAGCTATTCCATATAGGCCTACTTCATATGTCTGTACTCATGGACAAGAGGTCGGGAAGATTGTTGCTTAGCACGAGAAATTTATCTCTTTTAATTAGTATGTATCTATATTTATATTGACGTATGTTATGGATTTAGTTATGTATTGTAATAAAATTATGAATTCAAAAATGGTGTAAAATTGAATTGTTTTAGCTTTTATTAAATGTGAATGGTTCATGTTGTTTCAAGTAATGTTAACGATTGCAGTTATTATTAGTGAAATATCGGTTTTAATTATAATTTTGTGAAATTTATGGTTAATGGCAGTTGTTGGAAGATGAATTGCAATTGTTGGTAGCAGTTGTAACAAGATTTATTGCAACTGTCAATAACAGTTGTAAATGAATCTATTACATCTGCCAAAAGCAGTTGCAAAAGTGATTATTGCAACTGCTATTAGCAGTTGCAAAAGAGACCTATTACAACTGTCAATGCAACAGTTATGATAGACTTTACCACAACTGTCAAAAGCAGTTGTAAAAAGCTTTTTTACAACTGCTCTTGCAACTGTCGGCAGCAGTTGTAAAAATCTTCAACTCTATTACAACTTCGGATATTAAGACTGGCGGCCGTCCGTTGTAATAGACCTATTACAACTGTTTTTGGCAGTTGCGAAAAAGTATTTTTGTTGTAGTGGAGGTTCAGGACTAACTTAAAAGGTTGAGATTCAACAAAAAAAAAAGAAGAAATTTATATTTGAATAAAAACTTTACTTCAGAAGTTGTTTATAGTCATAAGTTAAGAAAGAAAGTATATAGAACTACAAATTAAAACGCAGTTTATTTGAAAAAGTTGATTGTAAGTAGTCACCATCAAGAAATTTGTCAAAATTGTAATATCAAACAGTTTCTCTAGTGTGGTGATAATGTTGAAAAATATAACTGTCTGATTCCAGAAATTTTTGTTAAACGAAAATACTGAATTTGATATGTCCGAGTACATTAAATGTCCACTTAAATCCGTCTTTAAGTATCCCTCTTAATCTCTCATCTATTGCCTTGGACTAATATATATATATATATATATATATATATATATATTAAAAAGCAGAGAAATCAAAACGCTCAAAAGAATTAGAAACTAGTCATATTAATTTACAAATGGTTTGGAAAAATAATTTAAAAAACTTATAAAATTCAAAAGGAGAACGGTGCTCGGAGGTCCGAAAATGATAGATTATGCCAACATTTCAGGACAAAAGTTTGATTGCTTAAAAATGGAGTTTTCTCTAACATATATTTTATGTCCGATGTTAACTTCACTTATGTTGGATAAAAGCTCAATAAGTAATTTATTCACTTTTTACCATTCATCCATCATTCACCTCAAATATTTTTCTTTTACATTTCTCATTCCTTTACCACTTTCGAAAAGCGAAGTGCAGAAAATGACTTTTATCCAAGGGGCTTTGCACGAAAGGTCCCTATTTCTGATGGTGTTACAAGAAAAGTCCCTGTAGAAATAAGTATGTAAATTTAGTCCATGTTTTTTCTAATTACAAAACGCAAGTTAGCTTGCGCTTTTTAAAAGTTCAAAATTTTCAAAATCAGAAAGCGCAAATCAGCTTGCGTTTTTTTGATAAAAAGCGCGCTTTTCAAAAATTTCAAAATTTTTAAAATTTTCAAAAATTTTTTAAAATTAAAAAGCGCACATTACCTTGTGCTTTTCAAAAATTTTAAAATTAGAAAGCGCAAACTAGCTTGCACTTTCCTGATAGAAAGTGCAAGTTAACTTGCGTTTTTTAAAATTTTCAAATTTTAGAAAATTTCGAAAAATATTTTAAAATTAGAAAAGTGCAAGTTATCTTGCATTTTCTGTCAGAAAAGTGCAAGACGCTTTGCGTTTTTTTTATTTTTGAAAAATAGGAACCAAATTTACAAATTCATTTCTGCAGGGACTTTTTGTATAACAACATCAAAAACAGGGACCTGTGACTCTTATCTTGTTTATCCAAATCCCATTAGAAAGCCAATATTCAGTTTAAAATTAGAACTCAAATCAAAATCAAAACAATCACGCAAAAGTTCGAAATGCAATCAATGTTAGAACAAGGTTGAATCCGTTTGAATTCACAGATATTTCTACATGTGTTACAACATTATTCACCAAAGTCAAGTTCAATGAGAGGTTCAGCATTGCATCAAGAGTGGAATAAAGATGCAGAAATACAAAACAATATTCGATGTATTGTTCATCTGACGTAGCGTTTGAATTTCATGTAATTCTTAATTTATATAATTAGCTAAAAATACTGATTATATTGATTATTAATTAAAATTTAGTAATTATTACTTATTTATATAATTGTCTAACTAATAACAACTAAGTACATTAATAAAATAAACAAAATCTTACATCAAAGTAAAACTATACCCATACTCTAACTGAACTCTTGACCGAGAACTCAATTCAAAAAACTCTAGATTTGGCGACATCTTGCCTCAGAATGCAGCTTGAGTTTAACCCTTGTAAATTCAATTTTTTTGATTTTTCGAAATTCTATATAAAAAAGCTTAAATTTTGCTTTATTCAAGAAACTTTTGAAAGAATTTGTACTACTACAATTTCGTTGATTTTCAAAATTTTGAATTTATTCTAATTTTTGACATTTCCACATTTAAAAAAAAAATTCTAAAGTGTTTAAAGGCAAAAAAAGAAGAAGATATTTTGGTCAAATAACCAAATATAACAACACCAAAATACAATTTCTTCCTTCACCAATAATTCTTTCATCCATTTTTCGCCTATCCAATCAATCTCCTTATCGATTTTAATTTTGATTTTACTTTTAATAATAACATAAAAAACTACTATTGAATTTATTCAAACCAAATTGTAATATATTTGTAGTTCATGATCTATTCATAATCTGTGTTCTCTTGCATTCTAATTCTATTTAAAGGTCAAAAATTTCCTAACATACACCATTCTTATAGTTCAAAAATCTAATGCAAATTTGTCCTTCTTATTCTTAATTGACATTCTTTTCATAACCCATGAGACTAAGACCGTAAAAATAAAAAAGAATGATCAAGTAACTACCTTTTTATGAAGAAGTTAATTAATTTTTTATATGTGCTAAGACATGACCCTCCCAATTTAATACCAATTCACCCCATTTTTTGTTAAAATTAGAGCTCCTTTATGTTGCTAAAAATGAAGAAATTTGAAATATATAAATAAATAAACAAGCTACATATTTTTGTTGAATTTTGATATGATTTCACATTAGGTATTTATAGGGTTGTTTATGAGAATGGATTTAGAAGTTTGATAGATAAAATACAAGGGAAGATGAAGTTATAGGTAATTCTGTACAAAAAAAAATGATATAGGTTAGATAATTTTTTGTGCATAGTGTATACTAGTTTGTTCTTTTCTGTGTTAAGCAAAATTTGATTTACAAATATAATTTGCCACTCTTACAACGTCAGCACAAATGAAATTTAATTTCCAGGACGATCAAGGTAATATTTCAAATCATAACCAACATTACTCAAAAATTCGAATCTAACTGGCTAGAAGCTATTGTAAATTCATAACTAGATTGAAAAAAGAAAAGAAATAAATTCGAGGATCACAGATCAGATTCCTATCTAAATGAGCCAGCAAATAAATTCAAAAATAAAGTAAAACTTTATAGCGTAATCACGAAATTGAAATTTACCTTTATGTACCTTCAGGTGAAAGTAGATTGTAACAGAGAGAGAACAACCTAAGATCAAAATGCTATAGCGGTGGGCGGAGAAATCAGGCTATTATTTATACTCCAACCTGTTTAACGTCACCTTCACGCTCAAAATAAGCTTACCATCACCGCCAATTAAACAGTAAATACGCCTGTTTATTATCAAAATTTTATATCAGACAGAAGACGCTTGGTTTACTAGGGGTGACGTTATCGCTGCTGACGCAGAGTCGGTCATAGGCGTTTCAACCACTCAATGACACGTGGGTCCTGATTCCTGACTACAAATGTCCATGTTTGTCCTTTATACGGATTGGGTAAAAGGGTCATTTCACATTCCAAATTTGAAATAAAGCCCAGTTAACAAGCCCATCACTCCAAATTATTCACCCCACTTTTTCAGCATTTCGAAATGTCCCTCCGTTTCCCACTGCTCACAAACTGCTCGACGCTTTGCCTAAACCAAAAAACTCCAACGAAAGAAACTCATTTTCAATTCAAAGCCATTGCCAAAAGATACAAAAACCATCTTATGTGCAGATCAAGCAGTAACGAAGACGACCCATACCTGATGAACAAAGATGAAAGAGAAGAAATGAGGCGAAAAATACGTGAAATGCTGGATAGCGTCGAGGACCCACAAGAAGAAACAGACCCAGTACAACGAAAGATAAAAATGAAAAAACTTCTGGAAGATTATCCATTAGTGGTCGAAGAGGAGGATCCTAATTGGCCCGAAGATGATGACGGTCGCGGTTTCAATTTCGACCAGTTCTTTAACAAGATAACCATTAAGAACGTTAAAAAAGAAGGGAAAGATGAGGAAGATGACAGTGACGATGAGATTGTGTGGCAAGATGATGACTATATCAAACCTGTTAGAGATATCAGGTCAAGTGAGTGGGAGGATACGGTGTTTAAGGATTTTAATCCGCTTGTTATACTTGTTCATAATCGATATAAGAGGTTAGTTTCTTGTTTAAGCTTGGAAATGTTGAATGTATAGTACAATTATTTTGATTGTTTAATTTATTATGGGATTTTTAGACCTAGCGAGAATAAGAAAGCGAGAATCGAGCTGGAAAGAGCAGTGAAAATGTTTTGGAATACAGGATTACCATCGCCACGAGTAAGACTACATTGATACAATACTATTTTTCTAGTACTTGACAATGTACAGACGTTGTTTTTGAAGGCTTGAAGTATAATGTTAGCATAGGCATTTTGAATTTACTGATATTTACATATAGTGTGTAGCTATAGATGCTGTGGTTGAAGATGAACTGGCATCTGCTCTTAGAATATCAGGCTTTCCGGAAATACTGTTTACTAAAGCAGGGAAGATATTGCATAGAGATAAAGGTAAAAGAACATAGAATTATGGGTAAGTTATGAAATTCGATCGTAGTATGACATGAATATTTGTATGGTTTAAAATAGTTGTTCGATCAGCAGAGGAGTGGTCGAAGATAATGGCGTTCTTCTACTACAAAGCAGTGAGGCCTTGTTGCTTGAGTGAAGAAGCTGGAGTGAACCAGGAGAATATTCCATCCCTATGTTAAGCTAAAAGGAGGAGGCTGTATTATGATGGAAGGTGTACTATGTGTGTGACAACTAATATTAGATTTACGATGATGTAATGTAGTCTAAGTTGTACAATCAAATTTTGTTTGTATTATTAGAACAATCCATTTTTATGGATCCAACAGTGATGTATCATGTGGTAGTTTAGACAACGTGATTAAATATCATGAGTTCGATTTTCCAGATCGACACTTATTGAAATTAATAAATCATGTTTAAATAAAAAAAAATCTATTTTTATATGATAAAAAGCAATTTATCGTGTACTCCCAATAGGAATATTATTACGGTATAAATACCAAAACGGTAATAATGTAAAAAGGTAGCTTTTAGGGTTTTAACTCTAAAAAACCGCTTGAAAATAGTAGTCAGCTACATGTAGCTTTGACTTACTAGATCGAGGGTTTATGACCCAAAAGCAAGTGCTGGGTAGCACTTTGTTGATAGCTTCGACTTATTCAAATTTCAAAAACTTTGAGCATGTATCAACCCGAGTTTTGGATTGGGAGTTAAAACCCCCAAAAGTAATCATTGGGTAATAGCACTCAGCTACCTAATAGCTTCAACTTACTCTAGATTCAAAAACTCGGGAAAGTATTTACTTGAGGTTCTAAAACTCAGATAAGTCAACTGCTATATTTTTTTTCCAGTTCTCCATCCATACAAATCTAAAATAACATTTTAATTCGGTCGAAATTTGAAGTTAAAATAAGAATATATACATATATATAGGTCTGTCAATGGTACGGGTTTCGGTCCTAGCCCGGCCCGAACTCGCCCTATTAATGCGGGTACGAGTTTTGCGTTTTACTAGCCAAGCTTGACTCAGGTTCAACCTGGGTTGGGTACGGTTTTATCAAAACCGGGCCTGGTTAGGGCTCGATCCGACTATTAGTTTTTCGTCATATCAAAACATGAGTGTGTATGTTATTTATTTACCATATTGTTTGTTTACATGTACATATTTTGCATACTTTTGTTGTGAACTTGACTACATCACCGTTCAATTTATATGTTAACATTGTTTGTATACAAAATTTTACCAAAGTTGCAGTTTTAAAATATGAATTTAACATAAATATTCTGAGTTAGGTATATGGTTATTACCCAACGGGCCTAAAAAGCCCGATGGGCCGGGCTCGGATATCGAATTGAAATACCCTGCGGGTTCGGGCCGGGCTTGGGTTTTAATTATTGTAATCGGACTTAGGTCCGGGTTTTATAATACCCGGACCGAACCTGGCCCATTGACAGACCTATATATATATATATATATATATATATATATATATATATATATATAATACATGACTACTATGTAGGTTGTTGACCATGATGATGACTAGTTCTATTAGTTTCCTCTACATCATCTTCACTAGGGTTAGTCATTAGGTTCATAAGGTCCATTGCTTGACGTAAATGGATCTTACTGATAGAGTTAGCAGTATGCCTTAGGGGCAATTATATAATTTGTTATATGTATCTAATTCGATAACCAATCTTATTCAAAATAAAATATGTATTATTTCTATTATATACTTGATATAATGTGTTATATTAATTAATTAATTTAATTAAAAGTATATTTAATAGAAAATCCATTAATGGTACATTTTGCGATGGTAATTACAAAGTGTTGTAACCTTGAGTAATTTATCACAATTAAATAAATATATCATTTTAAATATTCCAAATCAAGATGTATCAAGACTGCATATCGATGTATCCGTTGAGATTAGAGCTCGTAACGTTCAGTGTATTATGCATGACTAATGAGGGCACCTAATAGTTACGTAGTGATAGTTAGTGGATAACTATGAAACGACTCACTCGATAGTTTTCTATTGGTTAATATAACCAAGGTCAAACAGAAAATATCGATGCGACTGATTCACACAGTTCTCTCGACTTGAGAATACTGTGGATCTTCGATATGAAAGCTCGCTTTGATTATAGTCAAATCATGGCACAACATCCATCAAGTGGCTATTGTTGGGTCGAATGGAAGTATTGAAAGTGAAGCACTATCCAAGAGAGGATTTGTCTCCTCTACTATATGGGTTGGTATCACGATCAATTCAAAGTCAAAGTCTCTAGCCAGAATAGTTCGGTTGATAATAATTGTTATTATTGAACCAAGGACTTTGTATTTGAATTATAAAGTTGAATACGAACGATATTGGAATTTTGACCGTTACCAAACTCCATAAGTCCCAAGTGATATAATTTTGACGAAGAAAATTGGTGTAGATAAAAGTCACAACCGTGTAATGCTTAACAAAGTAAAATTAGATTTTACCCAAATCAAGTAAGCGATAAATTTGGCCAAAATGTCACACTACTTGCTAAGTGACGTGTGTACGTTAATATTTGAATAGTTCAATATTAATCGCTTATCACATTTACACCTAATGGGGTCATACAACCGAAATGATGAATTCTCTTTTGGACAAACGATTTAATCAATTTATAATTATTATAAATTAATTAAGTTAATTAATATTCATGAAATATTGATTATAAAAGTTTGATTATGATTTCAAGAATAAATATTATTAAATATATTTATAATACTTATAGATATATCAATCAATATACGATATCGATAAGCAATTAAATTGGATTTAATTAAATAATATTTCCTATGGGCTTAAATAGGATGACCCAACATGATGGTTAAGAATTTCGGTTGAAATTGGGAGATAAGGGGCAGATCAATTAGGGTAGAATTTTTGTTTTTGGATGGTTCAGATTGAGGGAGAACTGATATGAGATGCAATCCACTATTTTTTCTCTTTCATCCATTATTTAAACACCCCTAACCCTAATTTAAAATAACTTTTTGCTGCCACTCCTTCCTTCCATTTATGGCCGAATTCATTTCTTAGGTGCCCTACCATATCAAGCTCAAATCAATTCAAAGTCGATTATTATCTAATAGTCAAAAGTCAACGGTTCAAGGATTACCAGTCTGCCGAATCGAACAGCTTTCAAAGGAGAGAGAGTTCATCATTACAGAGTGTGCTTTAAGACATTAGTTTTAGGCATGTTTTTCACTGAATTATAGTATATAATTTTGAATAATATTTCATTATATATATATATATATATATATTATACTATTAGTTAGGTGACGATTCTTATATGTATTGATGCTGTTACAAGCTAAATTTTTATATGTATGTATTCACTTACAATTTTTTTATATATAGAAGTTAAGATATGTACAGCCTAATATTTTATATATAATTAATATTAAAAAATTAATAATTAATATTTAAAAATTAATATTAAAAAATTAATAATTAAAAAATTAATAATTAATATTTAATAACTAATGATGATTATTTATAATTAATAATTATAGTTGCTATTAACAATTAAGAAGTAATAATTAATAATTAAAACTAATATTTAATATTTAAGTTTAATAATTAATGATTAACGAGTAATCCTTAATAATTAAGAAGTAATATTTGTTATTGGTATTTAGTAGTTAATAGTTATAGTTGATAATTATATTTAATACTTAATATTTCAAAATTTTGAAATTTGAAATTTTCTAAACTAAATTTAAAATATTTATAAAATTTTGAAATTTTCATAAATTCAAAAATAAAAAATAATTCTTTTAAATATATTTAAAATTTATAAAATATTCAAAAATTCAGAAAACTTGTTGGTTCCCTCTTTTGCAAAATTTTAGCATTATTCTCTCTATTTCTTACCATAAATGAACTTTAAAGTCGGAGCAAATACTTAAGTGACTTAGCCGACGCTACCTGTAGTACCATAATTGATTTAATTGTCGAGAGTGGTTAACCGATCACTACAAAAAATAATGTTATGTATAGTATCAAAAAACACTGAAATATATTATTTGAACCCTAATTGCATCCATTAGCTTTAATCAAATAAAAGTAACAAACTTTACAGTTAAACAAGAAGCGGTAACCCAATTTTATGGCGGGCTTCCCAATATATTTCACTATGCCCGCTTTTTCTTTAATTAAAATTTTCCTCACCGCTTCCCCATTCTCCAAATTCCATGTCCATTTCCCAATTCAGTATAGGGTTTCATGAAATCCCCAAGTTTTCCCTATGTTGCATCCCGCCGCCGAGGGAGACATGATTTAGATTCACGACTTAGGAAAGGCGAGAGCAATAGCTTGCCCAAAGACAACACATGATTGGCGCAACTCCAAACTTCGAAAATGGTGGCGATTCGACTGTGATGACGATTATGTAGTGTCACAGCGACTCGAGTCAGACGCGGCTCTAATTACGCGGTCTGTAGCCACGAAAACTCACAGACTTCGACCTATAAGACGATAATGGGCAATAGGTAACTCCAATGCATAGATCTTCGGTATTGACTTGTTGCTAGCTTGTTGAACTTAACCAAAATTTACTTAATTTAAGGAGGGTTTTTGAAATTTTCAGTCCTGAACAAAATATAATTTTGCAGAAAAATTTGAGTAACATTGATCTGGGAAGTCATGTTTAAACATGCTCTTCACTGATGCAGTCTTCATCATACTAGTCATACAACCATTAAACCAGCATAACTACTTTTATTTATTTGAACTGTCTTACTTCCCTTTCTCCTTCACTAGTCTTGACACATGCTCAATTGTAATGTTCAAACTTTGATGGAATTTGTGTTTTAGGCTTGAGTTCAGTTGTCTTCCAAAGTGAAAGAAATGTCTCTTTGTGCAATTGATAATTTATACTTTTCAACTACAAATTGCATAGATGTGTTAACCGGTTGTGGACATATCAATAAACTTTCATTTTGTATAGGGAATGTAGGGACTTATTGGTTCAAGAATCTGCTTTAAAGTTACTGTCTAAGTTATGCTTCACCTCGGAAGAGGATAAAAGAGAAATGGGTGACTTAGGATTCATTAATGAACTTGTGAAATTACTGGAAAATAAATCTTCTGAAGTCAGAGAATTAGCAGCTAAGAGTTTATGTCATTTGATTTCGATGCAAAGAAACCAAAGGAAGTTTGTTCAGGCAGAGTTTAGGATGATTTTCCCACTAGATAAGTGATTATCTGTTCCAACGATGATGATCCTTTATGGCTTTCAGTTACTTGTGTTTCTTGATTACCCTCTATATTTTTGTC
Organism: Allium fistulosum; assembly: GCA_030737815.1. Taxonomy (NCBI): domain Eukaryota; kingdom Viridiplantae; phylum Streptophyta; class Magnoliopsida; order Asparagales; family Amaryllidaceae; genus Allium; species Allium fistulosum. The sequence continues at coordinate 979,890,805 of CM060902.1, forward strand.
ATTAGAGATTGACGTAACCTTGTTAGACTATGCAATACCTCACTTTCAAGATGATTTAAGTTATTTCTAAAAATGTTGTAGCACATTAGCATTAAACCAACTGTTATTTTCCTGAAAAATGCAACTAGCATTAAATTATTGCAAATCTTCTAAAATATTAGAGCAAATTGACTTTAAACTAATACTTCACATTTTAAACCGAAACATCAGGTCAGCTTTAAGCAAATTATGTATATTTATTTTCCGAATTAAATATATTTTTAGCGTTAAATTAATTAGAAAGCTAAGGTTTTAAACTACAATTACATATACATAGTCTTCTTAGCATATATATACCTTTTAAAACTAGCAATTGGTAATCTTTTAAATCTTATATGTATTTGCATTAAACACATTGTTCAATGTAGTTGCATTTTTTCAGGATCATATCGATATTTTGAGGGTTCTAATATAACTTAGGCATGGTTTGTATGACATTCAATGTATAGGATTCATGCCTAATATTTGTTGACTAGTATTTTTTTTGTTTACGCAATTTTATTGCAAGAATTTGTTAAATAATAAAATGCTTTTTTTTAACAAATTTCTTTCTGTATTTTAATTACATATATATAGAATTCTAAATGAACAAAACATAGGAACCATTGAATGGAACAATTGAAAATAGACACAGTAGATACAAGATAATAAAACATGATTCATATGTAGAACTAGAAAGTTTAGTAAAATTTGATCTCAAAAGTGAAGTAAACTATTGAATTTTTCTGAAAGCTTCAAGAGTTTCTACAATTTATATGTAAACATTCTCACGTATGTTGTTTTTCTTCTATGCAGGCTCTGTTACAAAGAACTTTATCAGATTATGAAAAAAGCAGGCTACGAACCTCATACAAAATGCCCAAAGTTTTGTCTAATTCAAAGCTGAAGCCTTATTTTTTTCCCTTATATACTCAAGATTCTTGTTACATATTAACTACATCGTACAGGCTAAAACCATACTCAAATTCTAGATAATCCATCCATACAACATTTTCAGTGCTTGATGTGTTATGCTAATAACGCATTTTCTTTCTTTTATACATTTCTGTATTATCTATTATATATTACCGAAGTTGAAATTTTACATGGTTTATTTGAATGTAGGAGTTGAACTACCCCATGCATCACTGTTTACTGCAACGATTATTTGCAAGAGACAACTATTCGATATTTGCAATAGATAATAGTAAGTGATAAGGATTCTATTAGCTGAACTGTTCCCATGGATTGAATTTGCCTTCTAAGATGTGGGGTAAAGTATATTGATAAACATGGTCACCCCTTGTAACTCTACAATAGATAATAGCAAGAGACAACTCTACACGCTTCCCTTCTAGCTCTTTGCTTTTCGAAGCTTTATAGCCAAATGGTTGAAGCTCAGGATCAGGTAATTCATCACCCATACTGCTGCTTTTGTTCAAACACAATCTTTCTTATTTGCAAAACCATTCTCCAATGAATTCAGACCAAGATCATAGATATAAAATATTATATTAACATAATAAAATGCAAACATCCATGTAGAAATTAATTTAGAATGAAGGTGACTTGTCTGCTAATATGTTTTTTCAATCTACGACGCCTTTGCAATTTATTTTCTAGTTTTGAAATGTATAATTTGATAAATGATGATTGCTATATTTGTAAAAATGCTCATCGATGAAAAACATAAAATAGTCTTTCTTCTAGGTTTTATATTGTTCCATTTTCAACCTCAGCGAACATAACTTTTCTTTAGTTATTGCAAACCAAAACTCTAAGTGGTTATCATCGGCTTACCCACCTTACAAAACAAAAATCCGCTGCTTATGTTGCCTGATTATATATGCAGATGATGTATTCATTCCTAGTGAAGAAGCCGTATCATTTTAATAGGCTTAGCAATTACCAAATAAGCTTGAGAGACTCAAGTGCATTTCCCGAAATCAGAAATTTACTACCAGCACAGAAATTTGCATGAACATTTTTCCATGCAAATCAGAATGGATATCTACATTAACACTACTGCCAGCACAGGAGAACAAGCTCATAGACTAATCGGTCTCATGGGCATGCCAATTTAGAGTGGAACTTTGAGCAAAGCTTTTATATTCTAGCCATGAGTCCACTTTTATTTTCTATTATTAATAACAGAACCATTTTTGCACAAACAAATCATGAGAAGGAAGCTAGACGTTACTGTATCATCAGGCAATGATTACAATTGCATGATACGATCAATTTATTAGTAGTTGGATCTAAATGATATAGAGCAAACAATTTATTCGTAATTGAATTCTCATTTTGCATTTTGTCACAAGGTTTGTACAAGTGGGATCTGTTGGAGTTACTCGACTTGAGAGACTTGGACCCGATCAAAGCAAAAAACCTCCAACAATGCTGATATCTGTTATTCTGGTAATCAATGCACGAACTTGTTTGGGCATTACAGTTTAAAATTAAGTTATACCTACTTGTTGTATCAAAATATGTTGGCACATAAAGGTAAACGTAACCTAATCATTGGTATAAAAAGATCGGTATGTATGAGAGATTGAAAAAATTAATGTATTGTTTGGTTTTGCTCTGATTCAGTTATTTGGTTTGTTTGATATATTAGTTTTGTAGATAATAATAATGTAATGGTTGAATTACTTATAGTGTACTGTTATTTTTATTCTATTATTTATGTTTATCCGTTGCTTGCTTTAGTGGCAAAATGTGTCTAGAAATTAATTTTTTTTAATTTTGAATTCTTTTTATCACAACTGCCAATAGCAGTTATAAAAATGTCTTTTAAAATTGGCAGTAGTAGTTGTAAAAAAGTATTTTACAACGGCTAGTAGAAGTTGTAAAAAATCTTTTACAATTGCCAAAAGTAGTTGTAAAAAGGTCTTTTACAACAGCTTTAGGCAGTTGCAAATAGTCTTTTATAACTGCTTTAGGAAGTTGAAAAAATTATTTTACAACTCTCGAAAACAATTGTAAAATGATAGGGCTCTATTACAACTCTGGATATAACGACGGAAGACTGCCCGTTGTAATAGACCTATTACAACTGTTTTTGGCAGTTGCAGCTGTTTTTGTTGTAGTGACATTGTCGTAATATACATTATTATACATGAGAAATACATGTTTCGACAGGTATACTACATAGAACTTGATTAGTGGCAGTAGTAGCAGCAATGGTACTATAGAGCTGACTGCCCAATGGTGATGTATAAAGTAATATATCAGCTGAAACATTATAAAAACTGAAATATCAAAATACAGAAATAAAATGCTAACTTTACTATATAATATTTAAAATTAATACCGCAAACGCATAGGTATATAAAGAGAAACTAGTATACCTGACCCATCAAATACTGAACTAAGTCTTTTACACCTGAACCTTTCAATCCAGATAACCTAAAGTGCCCAGAAAATAAAAGATCGGGACAAAATTATAAGATTTTATCATACATCTTATTACACAAAATAATGGATGGTTGCTAACCTCTCAAAACCAGGAGGATCAGGAAAATCCCCAGTAACCTTGAGCAAGTTTTTCTTATTCTCTACTAGATCAACTTTATTCATGCACAATACCCTGTTCTGATTAGGATTAGCTTTTCCACCTAGGTTTTAATCGATTTTATCATACTATCAGGCCTACACAAAAAAAGAGGTTTACATTCTAAACCAACTCACATATCAAATTATAAAGCACTTTAAGATTAAAGACTTGACTGAATATCAATTTGTCAATCAAATTATTGTTATCTGTTGGAAATGTACAGATAAACTTGCATGTACCTTTACACTATATACCAATGTTCGCAAGAGCTAACATAGACATACTACTGAAATTTATACATCAGGAAAATGCTTCAAAATGGTTCATACGCTTAAAGATAAGGGAAATTAAAACATAATTTTCAATGATTAATAAATGTCCCTGGTTGATTATTTGGCTAAAGATTACACAATATGCGAAGCTAAAATTAGTATTTGAATTATTTAAATTACAATTCAAATCCAAAGACAACTAAACTATTCATAGGCTTGTAACCTATGTGGGAGAGGATGTAAATTCCAAGTTTTTGCAGTACACAATATGAAACAGCCACAATAATGCGAAAGAAAATAATAAAAGGTCAAATCATAGCATACTTGGTAAGAAACCTATAAACATCAAAAATTACGATCAAGAGCCCGTAAAGATCAATTGAACTCCAAGCATTATTGTTAACGTCAAAAATGGATCAACACCTAAGAATATGTTGCAGTGAACCTACGAGACCTAGATCTAGCCGATAATGGAAATAGTAAAAGGAAATAAACAACAATAAGAAAGAGAAACACAAGATTTTATAATGGTTCGGCGATCTTTGGCCTACGTCCACTTTATAGCTTTGTTGTTTATAGATTTAATTGGAATTACAAAGGATTTGAGAGATAATAAGTCACAAATACAGGGTTTAGATCGATTCTAAGTCTTAGAATTACCTAAAGTAGCTGCCTTGGTGACTATTGTGTAGAGGAAGAAGATGAAGAAGAGACAGAGCTTCCGCGTAGTGATGGTGGAAATTAAACATGTTTTAGTTGCTCTATGGTTTGTATTTATAGGGGTAACTGTCGTATTAGGCTAGAAGTCTAGTTGGACCAGAGTCCAAACAAAGACCCGAAGGAGTGTGTGAAGTCGTTAGTTCATACGAATTAATCATGTCAGTACCGATCTCTCATGTCGGTGCCGACATGTGTGGTTAAATCCAATTGCATCAAGCTCTTTTGCACTCCTCTTCCTACTTCATTTTGAGGTGTCCCATATTATTTCCGTAGGCAGTTGGTTGATTTTAATTATTGTTCCTTCGTTACTTACTTTGTTCTACTGTTTTACCTGCTTACTCTTCAACTCTTGTAATGGGTTGTCTATAACTCTTGGAAATTCCTTGAGCAAGCATAGGAGAAGTAGAGAAGACTTATGTAAAGTTTTAGTAGGAAATAGGAGCCAATAGAAGTCACCACTGACATGATGAAGTCGATACCGACCTCTCTCCTTTCGTGTTTTTGAGTGAAACTTTCCTGAGCTATTCCTTTGCCCTATCTGAGTGTGCTTCCAAGATTTCAAGTCGTTTCGTTTTTGTCTCGATGTTCTAACTTCTTTTGATTTCTGCTTGGTTAAAAATCCGATAATAATTATGACTTGATATTTCTTTTTTGTCTTAAATGGGACTCCACCCTTCCCAATCATAAGTCCAGGAGTATCAGAAAAACTATGCAAAAAATGAAAACAACACAAGTTAACACAACGATAGCTATTATACAAAATGAAGAATTTTAATACAAGTAACAAAAAATGATTTTCAAGTACTTACTATTTGAGTGTCTCCTTTAGTCATTACACCTAAGAGCTAAGACTTCATGAGTAGTAGTATTAGTTTTTCGAGAAACAGCGGCAACTTTAGTTCCAGTCTTAAAGTTAAGAATTAATTTAGTAAAACATATTATTAAAATATCAAATACTCTCCTATCATATATAGCAGACATTAACGAAAATATTATTAACTGAATCGTTCAAGGGCAGCCTATGCTTGAATAGCATGATAAATTTTAATTGTGTGAAGCATTTCGGTTAATAAAAATTCAGATGCTCTTAGTAGCTCAATCACAAGTATTTTATCACGTATATACTTTACCTTTTCATAAACTTTTTGAGGTGTACCATTTTACTTAAAATATTAGTTAAAATAAAATTATACAATCTCACAACAAAACTTTAGTTAGTATTACTATCTCAGTCACTGCAGAATCTTTAGCTTTCATCACCATAGGTAAAGTGAAAGGTGTAAACGTATTGCAACATTGATATTTTTCCTCCCGCTTTTTCGGGTGGAGCGCCAAAATCTTGCTGGTTATAAATTTTGATGAGAATTTTTTTAACATTTAATTAGCTCTTATTTGGTCTTGTTATAACATATCAATGTTGTTTCAATAGCATATATATATTTATCTATATTGATTGATTTCTATATCTATAAAACCGACAACAATCCGTTATATTTTTTTCTCAACGGTCTTAAAAATGGCCGCCTTTTAAATCTCTCTCGTTGCGATTTTCTTTTTTCTTAATCGATCGAATTTCCTCTGCTTATTAGCGACTGTTACTCTACTGTCTGTTGCGATCTTCTCTCTCGTTCGCTGGTTCCTAGGGTTTTATGGATTTGGGGGTTTTTTATTTTCGAGGTGATTTCATGCGAAATTGCCCCGAGTTCGCTGATCTAGCTGCTGCTCTTTTGGAAGTTGTGGCTCCACCTATTTCGGTTTGTTTCACTAGCCCCAGATCGGTTGAGATCTGTGTTTTCTCCCATTTCTCGTGCTCGGCTTTGTCTCGTAGTAGGTTTCTGGTGGTGGGGGGGTCATTTATGGAGATCTCGCCCTATTTCTGTAACATCCCGAAAATTTACGACTTTCGAAAATTCAACATCGATACTCACTTTATCGACTGCTGAGCAATCGAATGCCGGAAACCCGAAACGTTATGGTTTTAAGAAAGAAGAAAAAGGTAGAAGAAGAAGATAGAAGAAAAAGAAAGAAGAACAACAACAGAACAAGAGCAGAAACAGAAACAATATCAAAATCTCACATATCGCAGCGGAACAATATATAATAGATAAATGAATATCATTTAAAACAAAAGAATTATATATGTTATTACATTACATCACATCATATCATCAGAGTCAATATACAACAATGGACAGTTATATAACTTATCCTCATACAGAATACACAGCGGAATAAATATATCAGATACAATTACTACGTCTCGTCATCCAGCTTATCTCCAAGCTCCAGAATATCCAGAATATCCTGATAATATAACTCTAGGCTGCCCGTGTGGAAATTGGTGGGCACCCAGAGTTTAGAAGGGAAACAATAAACTCCGAGTCAGTCATGGTGACTGGTGTGAGATCGTAAAACAGTTATTTTTCTTTAAAATAAACAACAGAAGAATTTTTAAAGTCAATTCGCAATGCTTTTGGAAAATGAAACTACCATAAGACCTCCCACCACACACACAATGCAAACGCAGAATTGGAGGAGATTTCTTCTTATGATAGTCAAAGATGCTTACTACGCAAAAATCAAATTCTTTTTGATATTATTATTAGTGCATAGTGTAGAAAACATTTCAAAAGTATAATATTAATCTTAGCCAACATACGACCAGTATCGTATGCCTACTATAGCTACCATCTAAACAGTGGTGACCACCGTACGTAAATGGCAGGTTCTACAACTAATACCGTACAAAGTTCGTATTGGAGTTTGGATTTCCAACAAATGGTCAGGCTAAGGAACTTCCTTTTCCACGATGGGTACGTCCCTGGAATAGACGACCCGAGAAATAACCTAACATTACGGTTAGATCTCTGCCAACACAAGGCCGGGTTACCTCTGCAAAAATAGGTAACTACTGACACGCGTATGCCATCCCCCGATCGTCACCGATCTTCCCGAGGATCCCCGATTTCCAACAAACCACATAGATAATAATAATGCAGTAACCACAGAGGTTAAGTATCTGGGCTCCATACCATGATACCACCTTTATCCAGAAGGAATGACATACACTAAGGGGCGCTACTCCCTAGAACCTTGCCGCATCCTTCCTGTTTCGACCATTTCCGGGGTGTGAGGCTCGACGAAGTCTCGTCCACAAAGCTACGCTTTCTACAAAAAGCCCTGCTTCGGGTCAAACAAAAATGATCAACCTATGATCACAAAGATATAAGATCAAACAAATGAACATATCACAAATGATCAAACACTGATCATTTCACAGCAACACTCAGTATGCCACGTTACCAAATTGGGATATATCGCTGATAAATTTCAACTACATAACCTCTGAGCTCGTACGTCTCAGAGAAGGGTGTTAAGCTAAGAGAATAAATTCTCCGCCACCAACAGAAATGTATTTGAAAGAAATCAGCTTTACATCTCAAAGTGTAACGTCAGACACACATCCATACAAGTCTGTTCCGGGATCGAACAGAACCGAAGGCACTTCTCACGAAGCCCTTGCATTTCCGGATAAATTTCTAATCACGTCCGGACTTCCCGTCACTAAGGGTGATAAAACCTCTAAATCGGAGATCAGCCGATGTAGAGTAACTCGACGGTAATCCTTCCGTTTTCAAAAATATCCGGTCTTCAACACCGGTCTTCAAATGCAATTCATAACGACGTATCACATATTCGGAATGGGTTATACGACCCCATGGTCCTTTCCCGGCTAACCCGAATAGTGAGCGTTTATTCAAAAATAAGTGTGGCATTCAAATTCATCCAATTCACAACAAATACCTATCTAAAGGTAAATATTGATAGTCGTTTATTTAACTATCAATAAAGATGCGCAACATCATCAGATTCCAAATAATTTTCCAAATTATTTTATCTTCCAAAATATATTTTACTAGATATATAATTTCCACACTTAACCGTTTGAAAACAATTTCAAATCAATTTCCACATTTCATTTTATCTTTGAAGATAAAATCTCAAAACAGTTCATTTCATATTGGAAAAGCATTTCCATACTTATTTAAAAATAAGTAATTCACAAATCATTTATTTTCAACATTTGAAAATATTCGATATACTTAAAACAATAATAAGTATATATTCATTCTTTAAGGAAATCATAAATTTCAACATCTACTTGAGTCAAAACGAATGTTGCGTAAAACATCGTTACGACGACTCGAAGTCACTAGTATAGGGATTCGGATTTAGATAGATATATAAATCCCAATACTACATCAAACATTTCCTTTCGGAAATCATTTACTATAACAACAGTGTTATAGTCCACCATTTCCTTAAATTTCTCGAAAACGTCTATTTCAACAAGAACTGCGGAAATCTCTGCTTTCGATTTATAATACATTTTAAAACATCTTTAAAATGTTTAACTTCATTTTTAATATCACTTCTTCAAAAATAAATCCATTTTTATTTAATAATATATCCACTATCCAAAATCGTGAATATAATTCACTTAATAACTTCCATATTTTAAAAGAAATCAAATTTGATTTATTCTCGAATTTATAATAACAACGTTTATAAATTCTATTTCCATTTTATAACAACTTCAATTTATAAATCTTCTTTAATGACCCATTCGATTTATAAGTTAATATAACTTATAATTCATTTGTTTTTAAAAGAAATCGTTCTTTTAAACTTTACAAAATTTAACTTTCAGATTTCATTAACTTATGAAATCCCATTTTTACTTCAGTTTAACACTTATAGAAGCTTGTCTTATAATTCCAATATTTCAAATTTATAAATATCCATTTTTGTACATCTTTTAAATAAACCGTTTATAATGCTAGAAATCCCAATTTAACCCATTTCATAAATTTCTTAACTTTTATTTCAAAAATCACACTTTGATTTCATTTCACAAAAATCTTAACCTTTATAACTTTAAAATTTTAGACGTTTATTTATTTGAAATAAATCAATTCAAAAATTCAATAAAACGTCTACTTTCAAAAATCACTTTAAGAACCCTTTTAAAGTAAAAGATGTTATTTTAAAATTTCAAAACTGAATCCGATGATGCAACGCATCAATCAGTCCATCACAACAACAACATCATATATCAACATATGATAACAGAATATACATCAATCCTGTAAATAAAAAACTACTGGTGAGGAATCCAGTTGGATCCCTCCAACCTGTTTCCCTGCATCCAAAGACGTTAGCACAATACCAATTCCGCTCCAGTACGGAATTATCGCGGTATATGGGTTTTATAAAAATCCGCTTACTAACGGCGCAATAGGGTCTCATCCGCTATACGAGGCGGGAATCAATCAATCCAATATATACGTATGCCAATATGTATATATTGCTATATATATAGATATATCCTATCATATCTAATAACACATTCAAACAGTCAATCATCAATCAATAACTGTAAATAATTCCACATTCATTTGAGTGAGAAAAAATCTCACCGAGATTTTAATTCCGTTCCAGCATTTATTTCGAATAAAATTAAACAGACGTTTAATTTCACTCAAAATTTTCATTGACCCCGATCGCTTCCAATCCAGTTGCATCGCGTAGTGTTCAGCGATACGATTCCAACGCAACTGATCTCGCATTTTTCTGATAATGTATGAAAGAGTTATAACATTTTAAACATTACACGATTTAATAAAAATATTTACAAATTAAATTTTTAATCCTTTAACCTAAATCTATTCCAGGCCGCACGATTTACTTGATGGAGATCTGGCCGTTCACGCGTTCTTCCTTACGCGTTCATCTCCCTCCAGTATTCCGTTCGAACGAATCGAACCCAACAGCCCCTTCATCACGCAAATTTTTTTTGACCAAAACATTCACTTCGAACGTGATCAATGACCACCACCCAGAAGCTCTACGCCGCCTTCACCTCCGCCCAGAACCCCCTGGCACTCGGCCCCACCCTGCGCACGAAATTCGATGATGAACGGAGCCCCTTTCGGCCACGACAACTTCCCCCACGCGACACTAAAACTCATCACCACCGTATAGATAGAAAGCCCTTACAACGCTCTTTAAATTTGTAGTTGAACACTTCTTGAATTATTGCTTGGATTGAAAGAAATTAAGGGGAGAACGAGATGAATTCTCGGCCGTTCGAGATTATTGGTGGCGGCTGGAGCATTTTGAAACCCTAGGGCTGTTTATTCTTGCAAAAATGAGAGAAGGGGGGCTTTTATAGAAAACTTAACGATTTACTATTCATCGAATTTTTTTCGAACTCCGATTTGAGCGTGCCGGCTGACGTTCGTAAGGTTTACCCCACGTTCCGAACGCAATGGAACAGGTATCGGAAGCTAATTCGATCGTCTGTGTGAGATATGGATTTAAACGATCAATTTAAATTAAACCGATTTAAATCGATTTCGAGGCGTTTTAATTTGTACCGGACAAATGGTAAATCCAAAAATTACGAAATTTGAAACCATGCAATAATATCACGTTACGGATCCGATGAAACTGGTTTCGTCGAAATCCGAGACTTTTTGAAAAATGCGTATTTTAACTCGACGATTTAAAATTAAAACGATATCGATGCGTTTCGAGCTGCCACGGTCAAACGACAACTCCGATGGATACGAAAATTGAAATCCGGTAATAACTAACTATTACGGATCCAATGGAACTGGTCTCGTTCAATTCTGAGACTGTTCGAAAATTGGCTATTTTTACAGTCGATAATTAAATATTAAAATATTCGATTTTCACAGATTAACTCCAAATTCAATTTTAAAAGTTCTACAACATCTCTATAACTCCAGTATGATTTAATAAAGTCTTACAAATCATTTTCAATCATTTTAAACTCGATTTTCAATTATCTCTGGAATTTCACTATTTAATTTATCGATTTAATTATCCAATTAAATCCAATATTCGAGAAATAAATCATTCGACTTCTAAATTCCATTTATTAATATTTAAAATTAATTAAATATTCGAATTTTAATTATCAGAAAATCTGGGTCGTTACAGACTTCCCCCCTTAAAAGAATTTCGTCCTCGAAATTACAAGTTAGGAAAAAAAAAATGGTCCTTAACTCGTCTACTATCTTTCACAATCCAATAGTTTTATCAATTTTCAATTCATCAAAACAAATCCTTCTATTAAAGATTCGTTATCAATTCAACTAAATTTCCAACTTCAATTATAAGTTTCAACAGCATTGTTAAACTTCTCAATTCAAATTCGAGTTTAAATTCAAATTTTAAACTTTCAAAATTTCTCAAAATTTTCTAACACTCTAAATTCTCGAAAAATTTCGCCAGCGTCTCCTTTGCGCGGCTAATATGGCACGACTACAAACCGTCCCTCCGGACTCTCAGATTTCAAAAAGAAAAAGAAAAGGCCAAGCGGCTAGAGAAATAAGTCATCAAATCTCATATTCAAATTTAAATACATACCTTTAGTCGAGCAATTCAAATTATCTTCGAAATCAAAATTCCAATTCCTTTTATACACCTGTATATCCTACTAGCCATAATATCTAGTTACATATATTCAAACCATTTTGTACATTCAATTACAAAATTTTCGATACCTACTTCCATATCATCTTTAATTCACTATTGAAGTTATATATTCAATTTCGTTCAATCTTTACATTTCAATTCCATTTGAATTCAATTCCAACATTTAATTGGATTCAGTTCAATTTCTGAATATTGAATTTTATTGATTAGCTTTCATTCATACTGCACCATTTTAAATTAGTTTCAGTTACTAATCCATTTCCAATTCTAATTCACTTATTCAATTTCGGTTTCAACATTCAGTTTTAATCTTATTCACTTCATTTATTCAAATTTATTTACTCATTCACACATTCTTTCATTTTCAATTTGAATCTCATTTCTATCAAATTCCAAATATTTTATAAGTCTTCGACTTATTTACATCTTGATTTATAAAATCATCCATACATTCATATTACTAATTCTATTCCTTTATGAATTTTATCTTCAAATATTTTTCTGGAACTTTATTTCAAATTATATCTCACATTAATATTTCATAAATACTTCTACATAGTATTCCAGAGTTTACCAACATTTCAAAAACCATTTTTGAAAACAGTTCAAATTACCCTTTGAATTTTCTAAAACAAAATCCAAATTTTCAAAACAACTTCCATTTAAAACAATTGGCAGCAATTCCTCTTTTGGAAACCCGAAAATGAACACCAACGATGCCGCGGTCATCATCGAAGTTATTTTCCAGCGACCGAAAAGAGTTTAGAGCTTTTCATCTCTTCAAAACATTTTTCAAAACCCTTGAAATTCATTTTCAAATCAAAAAGGAATTAAACTTTCCAAATCTCCAAAATTTTCAAATTCTCTCCAAAACATTTCCAAAAACTTCTCTGGAATTCCGTTTTAAATTACAATTCACATTTATAATTTACATTCTCAAATTTCATTTATATGTGAATTCATTTCTTAACTTTGGAGTTATAATTCCAATTTCTTATTCAATTTCAATGATAATAATTTAATATTATTATTTCCTAATAACCAAACATCCAAATACTATGATAATTCATAGAAAATTATTCCTTTTATATACAAAAATAGTTTTGGGTAAAATTATTTCATTTACCCTATTTAAAACAATATTGTGCCGAATTGTTCTATACAAGTGTTTAGAGATCCCTATCGATAGAGTTGTCCAGACCATACCGACCAGAATCCATATACCACTCAACAAACCAATCATCACAATATAAAACAATTTTATATTAACTAACAAATACGCACTCATATCTATTATTACACTCAAACTCATTCTAGAGTACTACTGACTCTATCTCTAATGAGTAATACCCAACAGAGCAGGGTTGTCGCTTAACCATATGCTCTGATACCAACTGTAACATCCCGAAAATTTTCGACTTTCGAAAATTCAACATCGATACTCACTTTATCGACTGCTGAGCAATCGAATGCCGGAAACCCGAAACGTTATGGTTTTAAGAAAGAAGAAAAAGGTAGAAGAAGAAGATAGAAGAAAAAGAAAGAAGAACAACAACAGAACAAGAGCAGAAACAGAAACAATATCAAAATCTCACATATCGCAGCGGAACAATATATAATAGATAAATGAATATCATTTAAAACAAAAGAATTATATCTGTTATTACATTACATCACATCATATCATCAGAGTCAATATACAACAATGGACAGTTATATAACTTATCCTCATACAGAATACACAGCGGAATAAATATATCAGATACAATTACTACGTCTCGTCATCCAGCTTATCTCCAAGCTCCAGAATATCCAGAATATCCTGATAATATAACTCTAGGCTGCCCGTGTGGAAATTGGTGGGCACCCAGAGTTTAGAAGGGAAACAATAAACTCCGAGTCAGTCATGGTGACTGGTGTGAGATCGTAAAACAGTTATTTTTCTTTAAAATAAACAACAGAAGAATTTTTAAAGTCAATTCGCAATGCTTTTGGAAAATGAAAATACCATAAGACCTCCCACCACACACACAATGCAAACGCAGAATTGGAGGAGATTTCTTCTTATGATAGTCAAAGATGCTTACTACGCAAAAATCAAATTCTTTTTGATATTATTATTAGTGCATAGTGTAGAAAACATTTCAAAAGTATAATATTAATCTTAGCCAACATACGACCAGTATCGTATGCCTACTATAGCTACCATCTAAACAGTGGTGACCACCGTACGTAAATGGCAGGTTCTACAACTAATACCGTACAAAGTTCGTATTGGAGTTTGGATTTCCAACAAATGGTCAGGCTAAGGAACTTCCTTTTCCACGATGGGTACGTCCCTGGAATAGACGACCCGAGAAATAACCTAACATTACGGTTAGATCTCTGCCAACACAAGGCCGGGTTACCTCTGCAAAAATAGGTAACTACTGACACGCGTATGCCATCCCCCGATCGTCACCGATCTTCCCGAGGATCCCCGATTTCCAACAAACCACATAGATAATAATAATGCAGTAACCACAGAGGTTAAGTATCTGGGCTCCATACCATGATACCACCTTTATCCAGAAGGAATGACATACACTAAGGGGCGCTACTCCCTAGAACCTTGCCGCATCCTTCCTGTTTCGACCATTTCCGGGGTGTGAGGCTCGACGAAGTCTCGTCCACAAAGCTACGCTTTCTACAAAAAGCCCTGCTTCGGGTCAAACAAAAATGATCAACCTATGATCACAAAGATATAAGATCAAACAAATGATCATATCACAAATGATCAAACACTGATCATTTCACAACAACACTCAGTATGCCACGTTACCAAATTGGGATATATCGCTGATAAATTTCAACTACATAACCTCTGAGCTCGTACGTCTCAGAGAAGGGTGTTAAGCTAAGAGAATAAATTCTCCGCCACCAACAGAAATGTATTTGAAAGAAATCAGCTTTACATCTCAAAGTGTAACGCCAGACACACATCCATACAAGTCTGTTCCGGGATCGAACAGAACCGAAGGCACTTCTCACGAAGCCCTTGCATTTCCGGATAAATTTCTAATCACGTCCGGACTTCCCGTCACTAAGGGTGATAAAACCTCTAAATCGGAGATCAGCCGATGTAGAGTAACTCGACGGTAATCCTTCCGTTTTCAAAAATATCCGGTCTTCAACACCGGTCTTCAAATGCAATTCATAACGACGTATCACATATTCGGAATGGGTTATACGACCCCATGGTCCTTTCCCGGCTAACCCGAATAGTGAGCGTTTATTCAAAAATAAGTGTGGCATTCAAATTCATCCAATTCACAACAAATACCTATCTAAAGGTAAATATTGATAGTCGGTTATTTAACTATCAATAAAGATGCGCAACATCATCAGATTCCAAATAATTTTCCAAATTATTTTATCTTCCAAAATATCTTTTACTAGATATATAATTTCCACACTTAACCGTTTGAAAACAATTTCAAATCAATTTCCACATTTCATTTTATCTTTGAAGATAAAATCTCAAAACAGTTCATTTCATATTGGAAAAGCATTTCCATACTTATTTAAAAATAAGTAATTCACAAATCATTTATTTTCAACATTTGAAAATATTCGATATACTTAAAACAATAATAAGTATATATTCATTCTTTAAGGAAATCATAAATTTCAACATCTATTTGAGTCAAAACGAATGTTGCGTAAAACATCGTTACGACGACTCGAAGTCACTAGTATAGGGATTCGGATTTAGATAGATATATAAATCCCAATACTACATCAAACATTTCCTTTCGGAAATCATTTACTATAACAACAGTGTTATAGTCCACCATTTCCTTAAATTTCTCGAAAACGTCTATTTCAACAAGAACTGCGGAAATCTCTGCTTTCGATTTATAATACATTTTAAAACATCTTTAAAATGTTTAACTTCATTTTTAATATCACTTCTTCAAAAATAAATCCATTTTTATTTAATAATATATCCACTATCCAAAATCGTGAATATAATTCACTTAATAACTTCCATATTTTAAAAGAAATCAAATTTGATTTATTCTCGAATTTATAATAACAACGTTTATAAATTCTATTTCCATTTTATAACAACTTCAATTTATAAATCTTCTTTAATGACCCATTCGATTTATAAGTTAATATAACTTATAATTCATTTGTTTTTAAAAGAAATCGTTCTTTTAAACTTTACAAAATTTAACTTTCAGATTTCATTAACTTATGAAATCCCATTTTTACTTCAGTTTAACACTTATAGAAGCTTGTCTTATAATTCCAATATTTCAAATTTATAAATATCCATTTTTGTACATCTTTTAAATAAACCGTTTATAATGCTAGAAATCCCAATTTAACCCATTTCATAAATTTCTTAACTTTTATTTCAAAAATCACACTTTGATTTCATTTCACAAAAATCTTAACCTTTATAACTTTAAAATTTTAGACGTTTATTTATTTGAAATAAATCAATTCAAAAATTCAATAAAACGTCTACTTTCAAAAATCACTTTAAGAACCCTTTTAAAGTAAAAGATGTTATTTTAAAATTTCAAAACTGAATCCGATGATGCAACGCATCAATCAGTCCATCACAACAACAACATCATATATCAACATATGATAACAGAATATACATCAATCCTGTAAATAAAAAACTACTGGTGAGGAATCCAGTTGGATCCCTCCAACCTGTTTCCCTGCATCCAAAGACGTTAGCACAATACCAATTCCGCTCCAGTACAGAATTATCGCGGTATATGGGTTTTATAAAAATCCGCTTACTAACGGCGCAATAGGGTCTCATCCGCTATACGAGGCGGGAATCAATCAACCCAATATATACGTATGCCAATATGTATATATTGCTATATATATAGATATATCCTATCATATCTAATAACACATTCAAACAGTCAATCATCAATCAATAACTGTAAATAATTCCACATTCATTTGAGTGAGAAAAAATCTCACCGAGATTTTAATTCCGTTCCAGCGTTTATTTCGAATAAAATTAAACAGACGTTTAATTTCACTCAAAATTTTCATTGACCCCGATCGCTTCCAATCCAGTTGCATCACGTAGTGTTCAGCGATACGATTCCAACGCAACTGATCTCGCATTTTTCTGATAATGTATGAAAGAGTTATAACATTTTAAACATTACACGATTTAATAAAAATATTTACAAATTAAATTTTTAATCCTTTAACCTAAATCTATTCCAGGCCGCACGATTTACTTGATGGAGATCTGGCCATTCACGCGTTCTTCCTTACGCGTTCATCTCCCTCCAGTATTCCGTTCGAACGAATCGAACCCAACAGCCCCTTCATCACGCAAATTTTTTTCGACCAAAACATTCACTTCGAACGTGATCAATGACCACCACCCAGAAGCTCTACGCCGCCTTCACCTCCGCCCAGAACCCCCTGGCACTCGGCCCCACCCTGCGCACGAAATTCGATGATGAACGGAGCCCCTTTCGGCCACGACAACTTCCCCCACGCGACACTAAAACTCATCACCACCGTATAGATAGAAAGCCCTTACAACGCTCTTTAAATTTGTAGTTGAACACTTCTTGAATTATTGCTT
The DNA here is from genome assembly GCA_030737815.1 of Allium fistulosum. NCBI lineage: Eukaryota > Viridiplantae > Streptophyta > Magnoliopsida > Asparagales > Amaryllidaceae > Allium > Allium fistulosum. The sequence goes on from CM060902.1 coordinate 979,908,524, forward strand.
GGATTGAAAGAAATTAAGGGGAGAACGAGATGAATTCTCGGCCGTTCGAGATTATTGGTGGCGGCTGGAGCATTTTGAAACCCTAGGGCTGTTTATTCTTGCAAAAATGAGAGAAGGGGGGCTTTTATAGAAAACTTAACGATTTACTATTCATCGAATTTTTTTCGAACTCCGATTTGAGCGTGCCGGCTGACGTTCGTAAGGTTTACCCCACGTTCCGAATGCAATGGAACAGGTATCGGAAGCTAATTCGATCGTCTGTGTGAGATATGGATTTAAACGATCAATTTAAATTAAACCGATTTAAATCGATTTCGAGGCGTTTTAATTTGTACCGGACAAATGGTAAATCCAAAAATTACGAAATTTGAAACCATGCAATAATATCACGTTACGGATCCGATGAAACTGGTTTCGTCGAAATCCGAGACTTTTTGAAAAATGCGTATTTTAACTCGACGATTTAAAATTAAAACGATATCGATGCGTTTCGAGCTGCCACGGTCAAACGACAACTCCGATGGATACGAAAATTGAAATCCGGTAATAACTAACTATTACGGATCCAATGGAACTGGTCTCGTTCAATTCTGAGACTGTTCGAAAATTGGCTATTTTTACAGTCGATAATTAAATATTAAAATATTCGATTTTCACAGATTAACTCCAAATTCAATTTTAAAAGTTCTACAACATCTCTATAACTCCAGTATGATTTAATAAAGTCTTACAAATCATTTTCAATCATTTTAAACTCGATTTTCAATTATCTCTGGAATTTCACTATTTAATTTATCGATTTAATTATCCAATTAAATCCAATATTCGAGAAATAAATCATTCGACTTCTAAATTCCATTTATTAATATTTAAAATTAATTAAATATTTGAATTTTAATTATCAGAAAATCTGGGTCGTTACAATTTCTCTTACTCTGTCCGTGATATGCCCTTCCCTGGGAAGCTTCCGTGGACTGTCGATGCATCTGAGGCTGCTCTCCCTTTACCTAGCTTGTCGGAGGTCTACGGTGGTCGGGATTTCATCGCCCGATTTGAACCGTGCCTCATTTTCAGCGAAGCGGTGGGAGACGTGAGCTTGAACCATCTTGGCGTTTGCTTTGGATCGATTGCGCTCGATTCTGAATCTATTCCTGCTGATTTTTCTTCGGTTGGCAAGCAAGATTTCACCACTTGCTTTGTCCCTCGGCTATCTTTTTGTGGGGCTGAGTTCGATGGTGGCTCGCTTATGTCTTGTTGCGAGTTTGGGTCGGTTGGCTCTGCGGGTTTTGTCAGTGATTGTGGGATACAGGATTTGATCACCTACCCCCTTCAATCTGATCGGAATCAGGTTTTGGGGTTCTTCCCTGAAGTTGTTCTGTCTGGTGGTGTTCCATCGCTCTCTTACGAAGCTCCCTTGGTATCCTTTGCTGGTATTGATGGTATGCCGCCTGATAGGGTAATAGGTGACTTGGAACTTACTGGTAATCTTGATTCATTGGCCAAGTCTTTATTGCGGCAGTTTGGTTTGTGCAGTCAGTTTTGTTTTGCTATTTATTGGCAGGTGAGTATACCTTTATCTTGTTTCATTTCCTTTGATACTTGTGGGTTGCCTTCTGTTTATTGGATATCGGCTGGTTTGGTTTGCTGCAGTTGCTTGAGCCTTGTCACTCCTTCGAGTGTGCTCCCTGACACAGCCGTCTCCTCTGAGACCGGGAATGTGTCAGGTCCCTTAGTTCCGGTTGATCGTTTATCGATCATTGGAACCTTGTCTTCTTTTTACTTGGTACAGCATATTAGGCCTCAATTGGTTTTGAGGGCTTCTGTCGGTCGGTTAAGTGGTGTCCATCCCAGGTCTTTAGGCTGGGTTGTATTACTGGTTGATCGTTGCTGGTATTATTTGGTTAGTCTTGACGTAGCCGTTTCTTTGGCGTCAGTGACTTTGTCTTTTTGGTCTATCCTTCATTTGACTGGTTTCGACTGGTCCTTTAGGATCTTTCTGAGGGTCTGGAGCTGTTGTTTCGGGCTTTCTTCTCGCCCTGCTCGTATAGTGGCCATTCTGGACCACTATACGGACAGACCGAGAAATAGCCAACCTTTATGCCCTCCATTCTCCTTTGATTGGTCTGCCCAGCGATTCTTACCTGCTACGCGGGGCTGTTTTATTAGTGACAGTCCGGCAATGGTAAGACTCCCACAGCAATATGGGCCGCATTTTGTTTGTGGCCTTACACGTCCCTGCTCTGGCCCTGTTTTTTCTTCCTCATCTTCATCCGTCGTCTCGCCTCTCTATTTTTCCTCCTCTTCGGATGGGTCCTCCGTGCCGGTGTTGCATGGCTCCTGCAAGTTCGATTCCCTCAGTTTTTCTGCTTCTATCTTATCTGACTGGTTTCGTCAGATGATTGGTATGCGACTGACTCGCCTTCCTTCGCTTTGCCGGTTTTCTCAGGAGCAATCAGATCGGTCGGATCAGGTGGCTCCCCCTTCATCCTATTGCTCCGCTGATTGCTCCCTTCCTTCTTCTTCTTGTTCTCTTTCCATTTCCATTCCCCTTATGAGTAAGGAAGAGATCGCGCTCCTTAATGAGCGTCTCGACTGCATTGCTAGGAACTCTTCTCTTTCGCCCCCGCTAATTGGCTCCTCGATGCAATCTGAGCTAGATCGGGGTCTTGAAGTGTTTTCAGTGGCTTCTCCTCAACTTTCCGATTCTATTCCCTGGGCGCCTCGGCGTCGGTCGCGTAGAGTCCAGATTACCCCTCGCACCATTCGCACATGCTCTATAGCGGCGTCCGAGCAGATCGATCGATCTACTCGGTACTCGCTTTACCTCGTCTGAGCACTCTTGTCTTAGTGATCTGTTCTCGCTTTTAATGGCGAATTTGCTTTTTTGGAATGTCCGGGGTATTGGCAATGAGGCGTCTTTGGCTGGACTAAAACGCATTGTCAAAAAACACTCTGTTGGCTTGGTCGCTCTCCTCGAACCCTTTCTGGGTCCGGAGAGTATTTCCAGCACAGTCTTATCCTTAGGGTTTGGCGGTGGTTCGGCCAACGTCTCGGGGAAGATTTGGATCCTATGGTCCAAATCAATTTCGGTTCAGGTAGCTTTTGATTCCCATCAGCTATTTTCTCTGGCTTGCTCGTCCCCTTTGTTTTCCTCTCAGTTTCTTTTTTCGGCAGTTTATGCCAAATGTAATCGTTTAGAGAGATTAGTTCTCTGGTCTGACATTTTAGGGCTCGATTCGCTGGGCTTTTCTGTTTCTGTGTTAGGCGGCGACTTTAATATCGTCGCCTGCCAAGCGGAAAAACGGGGAGGAGCCGCCATCAACCGTGTAGCGATGGCGGATTTTAACTCCTTCATTGTCAGCTCTGGTCTCACTGAGCTTCCCTATGTTGGCTCTGCTTTTACCTGGTCCAACAACCAAGAGGGACCGAACCGTATCCTATCCCGACTTGATCGTGTTTTCAGATCGGAGGAGTGGTTTCGTCTCCCTTTCTCCTTTACGATCGCGCATCTCCATAGGTCCTTCTCTTACCATGCTCCCATGGTAGTTCGCTGTTCTCCCCGCTCGTTAACGGGGCCTTCTTCCTTTCGCTTCCAAAGCATGTGGATATCTCATCATTCTTTTCTTCAAGTGGTCGCTACTTCTTGGTTCGCTCCTGTTATTGCTTCTCCCTGTGAGGTGTTCGGCCGTAAGCTTAAGCGCCTTAAAGCTTGCCTTAAGGATTGGAACTTACAGGTCTTTAAGAATATTTTCGATCGCGTTCGATTGGCCGAAGAGTCTCTTATTTCAGCCGAATCCTTGCTAGACGAGGATCCTACCGTGGCTAACAAGGAGACTTGGGCTCTAGCTCAAACCATTTTCTCCTTGGAACTTCGTATCGAGAATGACTTTCTTCGTCAAAAGGCTAGGGTCAAGTGGGTCGTTGTCGATGATACCAACTCTTTCATTCCTCTATTCGTAAAAAGAACAACCTACTCTCGATCCGTGAGATTTCGCGAGAGGATCTTTCTATGGCCTCAACTCCTGAAGATGTCAAAGAGACCATTCTGTCCCATTTTCAATCTTTTCTGGGCGCTCCTTCGGTCTCGGTATCTGACCTGGCTTTGCTGGCCTTCATTCCGCGTGTTATCCTTTCTTCGGAAAGTGACGTTATCACGGATCTCCCTTCCTCTGAGGAAATACGTGCTGCTGTCTTCGCTTTAAGCAAAGACAGCGCCAGCGGTCCGGATGGTTTCAACGGGGTTTTTTACCGGCGTGCATGGTCTATTATTCAAGAGGATTTTTGTCTTGCCGTCCAATCCTTCTTTTCTGGGGGTTCCCTTTCGTCCGGTTGGACTTCCACCAACCTTATCCTCATTCCAAAATGCGAGACCCCTAGATCGTGTGTGGATTTCCGTCCTATCAGTCTTTGCAACTTTTCTAATAAAGTCATTTCTAAAATCCTCTCAACTCGGTTGGCTCCTTTCCTTGAGCGCATTATCTCTCCTTCTCAAGCGGGATTTGTTAAGGGACGTTTGATTACTGATAACGTTCTGCTCGCTCAGGAACTTATCTCCCAGATCGACCGAAAGGTCAGGGGTTCTAATGTTGTCTTCAAACTGGACATGGCTAAGGCCTACGATCGCATGTCCTGGTTTTTCATCATCAAGGTCTTACGTAACTTCGGTTTCTCGGAACCCCTTATTGACATGGTATGGAGGCTCATATCCAACTGCTGGTTCTCTGTGCTCATTAATGGTTCAGCTACTGGTTACTTTAAGGCAGGCAGGGGCTTGCGTCAGGGCGATCCTCTTTCGCCATCTCTTTTTGTGATCGCGGCTGAGGCTTTCGTTCGCGGTCTCCAATCATTGACTATCTACGGCCAGATTCAGCGCTTCGGGATTCCAAGGGGTTGCCCTTTAATCTCTTCCTTGTCCTTCGCTGATGACATTGTCATCTTCTCAAATGGCAGCGTTTCCTCTGTCCAGCGATTCCTCCGGTTTCTACATCAATATGAGCTGTCCTCGGGCCAACTTGTTAACCCTGCCAAAAGCTGCTTCGTTCATGCGAAAGATTTGCCTCCCGCTCGTGCTCTTTGGATCGAATCAGTCTCTGGGTTCAAGGAAGACAAACTTCCTCTTCTTTATTTGGGTGTTGTCCTGTATCGAGGTCGTAAGCTCAATGCTATTTTCGACTCCTTGACTGATAAAGTAAGGAGTAAGATTTTACGCTGGAATGCTTCTCTTATTTCTCAGGCTGGTAGACTTGTTCTTACCAAATCCGTTTTAGATTCGATGGGAACTCATATTTTCGCAGCTATGACCCCTACTTCCTCTTTCTTTCATTCGTATCGGTCTTTGGCTTCATCTTTCTTTTGGGGCAACAAGGACAGTTTCCACCGGCACCATTGGGTGTCGTGGGATGTGGTGTGTCGACCCAAAAATGAAGGTGGTTTGGGTTTGCGCAATCCTAAGGACCTCTGTGCTGCTTTTGCCTGTAAACTTTGGCACAGATTCGGAGCTAATAACTCCTTATGGGCCTCATTCCTCCATGCGAAATACCGTAGACTTGCGAGCTCTAACTTCACAGGGTCTCCGTCTTATGCTAGTGAGACCTGGAAGCACATGCAGTCGGTAAAGTTATTTTACGACACTCATGGTGGATCTTCAGGATGGGATGGAGCCTCCTTTTCCATTCTGAAAGCTTGGTCTTCGATTAGAATCCAAGACCCCATTCTTCTGATCTTCTCTTTCATTTGGGATTCTCGTATTCCACCCAAGGTCTCTATTTTGATGTGGCGAATTCTCCATAAGGATTGCCACTTGACGAGAACCTCCAAAAAATCGGCATCCCTTTGGTTTCTCGGTGTTGGTGCTGCGGCAATGGGGACTCGGAATCCCTAAATCATTTGTTCTTTGGTGGTTTCTCGGCCAGATCGTGCTGGAACTACTTCGGGAACCTTCTCGGTATTCGTCGGGTTGCCAGCTCGCCTTCTGATCTCCGTCACTCTTGGTGGTCGAGGAATGCTGTTAAGTTTCTCCGTTCTATTGTTCTCCGCTTGATTCCTTGCCTTCTCTGTTGGCACCTGTGGTGCGCGCGAAACAAGGCAATCTTCGAAAATGCTCGTATGGACCCTCCATCTATTATTCGGTGTGTTCGGAATGATGTTTTCCTTGCCTTCCGCGGTAGACCTTTCAGGGGCCGTATGAGCTCCCGCTCGGAAAATCTTGTTGGTATTCTCTCTATTTCGTGTGCTTTGCCTCCCGCTAGATTGGGAGTTGGTTGAACTCCGTGAGTGAGCGCTGTCCTTCACCCGACGCTCACTTCCCCTCCCCCCTTTTTTTTGGCGTTTAATGTTCTTGTGAGAATTTCAGATTCAGTTTCTATGGCTCCTACTTTGGTCCTGCTTGGTCTATGGTGGTCTACTATCGGGGCCCGACCTTCACACATGTGCTGATTCTTTGGTGACTTTACTTTGGTTGGTCGGCATCTTAGGATTGTCTTGTTCTTACTCAGCTGGATTCTCGATGGTGGCATCTTTGTTACTCTACCTACCACCTACCCCTGAGGTCTTCTTCAGTGGCTCCTATCTGGGCGTTTTCTCTTCGACGCCTCCTGCTGCCTATTCAGGAGTGACTATTCCCTGGTTTTGCGGGACTTGAGTTTGTTAGTTTGCTTTTTGGTTGGTATGGCTTGGTGGTCTGGCCTTTTCCCATGGGTTAAGGCGGGTTTGTGACTGTTGGTGGATCGATTGCCTCTTCTCCCACTCTATCTTAGAGTGGATTTGTTTCGGGCAGTTGTAGTTTTTTCCTACTGTCTTTTGGTTGTATTTCTATTCTGCTGTTTTTTGGGTTGTTCATTTTGGAAGGCCTTTGTCCTTCTTGTTCTGTATTATTCTGTGAGCCCTCGGAGAAAGGTGATTTTTCTCCTTTTTTATATATATTCATTGGTTAAAAAAAAAATTCTATAATTATAAAAACAAATTAAATGTTGTTTTATAGTAATATATGCAATTATGCATTGGGTATTGGGTGGATAAGAAAGCGAACATATTATAACTATTATGGGTTGAAACTTGAAATTTTAATTAGTGGGATTCGAAAATAATCTAGAGAAGTGGCAACAAATTCACAACCCAGGACAGTCATTTATGCAGTTCAAAATAAAATGAAAAGCCTAGAGCTACAAGTAGGGGAACAAGAAAGATGATTTCTCATTTGTTCTCTTTCATTCAACTCTGTATTGGAGAGCATGTTCATGTACTTTATTTCACAATTCATGCATAACTTATCTTTATCTTTACTACTAATAATGTAAATCCAGTCAACTGATTTCAACCGTGTCTTTTTGAAGTGACTAAAATGCCCTTACGTTTCGCATCAGGCCCCCATGCGTATCTCCCATTTTCATTTTTCTCAACTCATAAAACCTAACCGTTTCCCCCCAAATTCATCGTATTTCTAAATTTAGTATCTTAAAACCCTTAATCCATTCATCCGCATCATCCGATCCAATAATTCGATTTCTCTTGCTTGCGACTCAACAGTATGCATCGTCAATCGACATAGGATGGGTCGCCATATATAGCTTATGCCTATTATCGCCTTATGTTTTTCCTTGAAGGTATAAATCTTTATGACATATATATTTTAATCAGAAAATGTTTACATATTTAGATTTGCTTCCTACATTGTTTTTCGCAGTTTTTTGTTTTGATTAATCTGTTTTGTGACTGTCGCACACAATTTCCCACTGCGATTTTTTCTTGATCTGATTTGTGAATCTATACTAATTTTTAATAAAATACCTTACTCGCTATGCTTAATAAAACAATGAGTGCTAAAAGCTTTGATTTAATCAATGTCTAAAACGTCAATTTACATATGCCAGTTGCAGGTTTCGTTCCTTTGAATTCGTAGTCTGGGTCGCCATTTGTTGGGTAGTACTGTATCAGATGACCAGGAGAAACAAGAAAATGTAATTCAAAACTGAGCTTAATAAAATCAAGTTCCTAAAATTTCGCAGAATTCACTCCATATAAATTTGCATAATTTTGGAAAATCACAAGATGATTATAATAATTGCTTAATTCTCTATATTGACAAAATAAAGTTTTATTAATTATTTTCTGCACAATGGTTTCATATGTAAATTTGTGGTATGTACTGTAAACTTTGGTCATAATTTTGTCATATGGGATAGTTTAGATATAAGTTAGATTTATATAAAATTAGTTGCAACAGATAGTTTTGTCATAGTTGATTTTCTCTTTCAATCTTTAGCTTAATTCTTCAAATTCTGCTAATTTTTAGTTTATGCTTATTGATTACATGTGTATTTGTTAGCAGTGAATCACTTGACCTTATAACTGCTAAGTATGTTTACTTATTTCCCATTTTGTTATAATTTTGTTGCTTTTCTTAAGTTTATTTATATCTCTACCATTATAAACCAAAAACGGTTAATTAAATTTAATATTTTTCCACGTTTCCGTTTTTGTGTACTAATTGAGAGCCATTTATATCTACTAATTAATTGGCAGTAATGTATGCTTCGATGACATTGGTATCACGTTTAGGTTTTGGACTTAATTTGGAACTGTTTGCTGTTGATTTTATTTACATGAAAAAGTTGATATAGTGTTCATCATTGATTTATACCAGTTAATTTGATGCTCGTAAGTTTGTTTGCTCTTATTTTTCTTCAATCGGATCTTATGCACATAAAGTGTTTGAAACAAGGATCCTAACTGCTTCTTTTTGCTGTTTTAGAAGGAAGGTATATAAATATGAAATGAGTTTATGGGCTTAATACATACATGGTTGAATATTAGCATAATTTGGTTGAATTTAGTTCGTTTGTTGTTGCTGTTGTGCATTATGAGTGCTGCTATAACGATCCTGACTCGGCCTTCGAAAATCGACACCCGTACTTCACTTGTACTTGAATGCCGCAGATTCAAACGCCGAATCTGGCTCGCCGGAGCTTATAACACAGTAAGTATAACAACACAGCGGAAGAAAGAAATGACTGATATCATATACATCACAAATGATACAATATCCAGAATGATATACAATAATGATATCAATATGATACAACAATATTAGAGACAAATAATAATGTTGCAGCGGAAACATTAGAAGTGATAACTCCAATTGATCAGTCAGAGAGGCTGAGTCCAACCACTCCAATGTCAAGCTCGAACCACAAAGATGAGCAACGTCGGTCCATGAACTCCAAGAACTGAACTAGCTCCAGATAATCTACTAAACCTGACTATCTGAAAAGAAACCCAACTCTAGACTGCCCGTGTGGAAAATTGTGGGCACCCAGAGTTTAGGAAAGGAACAATAAACTCCGGGTCAGTCATGGGACTGGTGTGAGTAACAAAAACAGTTTATCTTTAAAACAAGCAACAAAGGAATTTTAAACATTGAAATCCGTAATGCTTTTTGGAAAATGAAACTACCATAAGACCTCCCGACACACACACAATGCAATTGCAGAATTGGAGGAGATTTCTTCTTATGATAGTCAAACATGCTTACTACGCAAGAAAAACTCTTTTGATATTATTAATAGTGCATAGTGTAGGAAACATTTCGAAAGTATAATATTAATCTTAGCCAGCATACAACCATTATTGTATGCCTACTATAGCTACTATGTTCAATAGCAGGTTACCGCCACATTCCATAGTAGGTTATACAACTAAAACCGTACAAGGTTCGTATTGTTTCTTTGGATTTTCCAACAAATGGTCAGGCTAAGGAACTTCCTATGCCACGTAGGAACGCCTCTGGAGGGACGCCCATAGAGACAACTGCTCTCTGCCAAAACAAGGCCGGTTACCCCCTTCCCAGGTAGTAAACCTGAGATATGCCACCCCCGGTCGTTTGCGACCTTTATCCGAGGATCCTCGACACAAAGCAACAATCACACAGAGTAAATGAGATTGGAGCAACCACACAGGTAAATATCTGGGCTCCATACCATGATACCACCTTTTTCCAAAAGGAATGGACATACCCTAGGGGAGCTACCCCTGAAACTTTGCTGCATCTTTCCTGTTTCGACCATTTCCGGTCTGTGAGGCTCGATGAGGTCTCGTCCACAAAGCTACGCTTTACACGAAAGCCATGCTTTGATCAACAAATGATCAGCAACACACAGCAGCACTCAGCATGCCACACTACCAAATTGGGAATATATCACTAATAACCTTCAACTACATAACCTCTGAGCTCGTACGTCTCAGAGAAGGGTGTTAAGCTAAGAGAATAAATCTCTGCCACCAAACAGAAATGTATTTGAAAGAAATCAGCTTTATATCTCAAAGTGTAGTGTCAGACATACAACCATACAAGTCTATTCCGGGTTCGAACAGAACTGAAGGAACTTCCAAAGAAGCCCTTGCAATCCGGGTATTCACAATCCCGATCGGATTTACCATCACTTAGGGAATCTCTATACCGTAGCTACTCAGTGCAGAGACAATCGATAAGTTATCCTATCGTTCTCGCAAACACCCGGTCTTCAACACCGGTCTTCAAATGCTATCCATTTACGTCGTATCACTATTCGGAATGGGTTATATGACACAGGGTCCTCTCTCGGAAAAACCGAATAATGAGCGCAATATTTAAAAACATATGGATATGGGATTTCAATTAAGTCAAAACTTATTACCCAAAACTTTTCTTTCAAATGGTTTAAACACATTACCATTTTAATCTTTTAAATAAAAAGATTCATTTTACAAAGTTTACCCAGTTTCACAAAGATACATTCATAGATTTTCCAAATCAATTTCCATTTCAATTGGATTAACTCATTAAATCTTTAAATCAAAGATTTAATTGATAGCTTTCAAAACAATTCCATTTCGACCTTTTATACAAAAGGTACGCCTTTCTAATTTCAAAACAAAGTTCAACAATCTTTCACAAAGATTTATTTCTAACTCGGAAAAACATTTTCATTTCAATTTCAAATTCTTTTGTCACAAATTGGAAATTCATTCCTTATATGAAAGCTACTATTATTTGAAAACAAATAGTTTTCATTTCGGAAAATCTGATTCACTTATACGAGTTAAAGTCCTTGGGTTAAATTCAAATTCTCAAAACCATACTTTTTAAAACGGTTTAAATTCATATAAACATAGTATAACATCTTTAACCATAATTTCCAAACATGGAATTCAATTCCAAATTTTGAATTCAAATTCAAATTAAGTTTATTTAAATTGGAAACTTTACCAAGTTATTCAAAATAACTTATCTTAAAAACTCCTTTTCAAAAACTTTAACATTTAACCCAAATTCATTTCCAAAATCAATTGAAATTAAAATTTCAATTTCAAAATCATTAAATTTAAATCATCTGTGACTTAACCGATTTCCTCGTGAAATCCATATTTGTGTGTGTAAGAGTGTAGTCCAGGGGTTTCACACAGTAGTGCAACATCAATAAATCATCACAGATCAAAATACAGAAATATAGTTGATAAGCGGTATAACTATAACGCTTATCTTTTATTCATAGATCATAGATCACAGATATATATATATATATATATATATATATATATATATATTACAGATAATAAATTACATTCATCCCAGATAAATAACTACATTACAGGTCACACACAAATCACAATATATTACAAAGCATCACAGATCAGAGATATCAAGCAATCCAATCATTCAGTCAAGTTCAAACATTCACAAGTTAATTTTTATTAATCAACTGATTAATTTAAATCAGATGTATTACTTATGAACAAATTATCAGATCCGGGTTAATTACCATAAGTTAATTACAAATTATTTGAAATAATTTCCCTTTCATCATTTATTAGTTAACCTTTAATTATTAACTAATCATCCTTAATTAATGAATCAATTAACTTTTAAATTATTTAATAAATCTTAATTAATCACATTCATTAATTAATCCTTTGATTACTAACAAATAATTATACTCAAGTTACTAATCATCCAGTAATCATTTATTAATTACTTCTCTAAGTAATTATACTTAAACAATTTCATAAATGATCATTATTAAATTAATTAATCTAAATTAAAAATTTATCACTTGATTAATCAACTTAAATTATTAATTAATATTTAATTAATAATCCTTAATTTACAAATTAATTATCCCTTAATCAATTAATCTTTAACCCTTAATTAATTTATTTAAACCTTTAATTACTTTATTTATCTTAATTATCTTCTTAATTATCATTTAAAAATCTCACTTACTAACCTTGAAATCAAATTATTACTAACTTAAAAAGCTTTAGGTTAAATTAAAATTTAACATTTATCTTTAATTATCTACTTAATTAAAATAAATATTAATTAAGATTTAAAAATATCTTAAGTATTAACTTAATTAATTAAAGCTTAAAATAACTTCTTAACTTAAATTAACAACATTAGTTAATTAATCATTACTTAATATAGTTTTAAGATAATTGATTTAAACTTGATTTTGCTGAATTAAAAATTTGAAAACCATTTTCCCCGAGAAAACATTTAAGACTCCCGAGCAAAGACTCGAGACACACGAGCTTCCTCTCTGCTTCGAGTAAATCGAACGAAAAACTCGAGAAAACTTGAATTTTTCCTGAAACCTCAGACAATCCTGAAACGACGTGCACGTGTGCACGGTGCACACCTCTCCGACCACCTCTGGCCATCTTCCCGACCATCGACAGATCACAGACGACCTCGCCTACTCAATTATCCACCTGGAACGACGATAGCACCCACGAACCAAAAATCGAACCCACGATCCAATTCCTGGAAACAACCTCATCAGAAAAACACCCACCGCCGACGAACCACGCCACCAGAATTCATACAACTCCGGCCACCACTTTGTCAACCACCACGCTGCCATATCCCAATCACTTCTAGACGACGAACGAGACGAATTACTTAACTTCGACAAAATTAGGTCTACAGACCTTACGAACTCGTCACCGCCACCTCAACCCTCTGACCACCACCGCACTATTTTTCCTCGAATCCTCGATCATCCTTCTATCACCAGTAAAGATTCCGACCCCCACGGACCAGAGGATCACCAGAAATCGCCAAAAGAATGCAATTCGAACAACCCTGAACTGCTTCTCCATTCCTACTCTAAAAATTATGATCTTTGTTTTAAAAATCATGCTAAAGCATGTGGATTCGATTTACACATCTGAATTTAGGAATTAAGAAATTCAAAATTTGACCAGTTTGAAGTTGGGTTCAGATTTCTTGATTCCCAGAGAGATTAACAAGTTGATTAAGCTTAAATGGATTTTTACTCTTTAACATATACTATAACAAACAAATTTTGTTTTAATCTCGAGTTCAATCAGTAAGTAGATTGAGAGGAAAAGATTTTTCAAACTCAAAACTGAAACTTGAACAGAGCACAAGATGTCACAGGAGTCAACATGCACACACATTAATCTATCACTTAATTCTACTCAGAGGATTCATGTATACATACAAACATACTTGTTCACAGACGTGTTTGCAACAGATTTATACTTTTAAATTTAAAGAAAAATATGTTACTCACCTCATTTTCGAGAAAGAAGAATAGAGTTTTTCCAGATTTTTGAACAGGCTGAAGAACTGCTAGCTGAAACTCTATTTTTTTCTTCTTCTTTGATCTTTGGGTTGTGTTGAATTGTTTCAGTTGTTTGAGTTGCATTTTTTTATAGTTTGAAATGGATTTTTACTTAGCTTAGAATAGACGAACTTGAAATGAAGATGATGGAAAGAAATGAAGTTTACAGTGTGTTCATTTGTTTAGTACTGGGTGATAAATTTGTACAGGGTGATATACGGGTTTGTACAAGATTTTTCTTGTTTTGGTCAGAGATTTTTATATATATGGAGGCTGAAATGATCCATATTGTACAAGCATTAATTGTCATAGTTATCCAATTTTTAAATTTCGTATGTACTTATATGATCTTTCCTCTTGTCTTGCATATTTTATTTTTTTACCTTTTCTTCATGTTGTCTGTTTTCACACTTATGCTTGAATATATATATTTGCTTTGTTTTACATACTTATATTTATATTTGCTTGCTTCTTTTACAAGTGTTGTCTGGTTTGTATTTCCTTCTTATGTTTTCTTTTGCAAGCTAGTACAAATATATATATATATATATATATATATATATTCCTTTATTTGTTCCATTACTTGTTTCTTTATTTTACAAGTGTATAGATATATATTTTTATTTGATTGTGCTTGAATGTATTTTATTTCTTGATTCATATTGGAGTGTATTGCTTTCTTTTATTTGATTGAAAGCACTTAAATAAATTCTTATCTTTTCTTTCGTCTTATTATTTTGTAATATAAATAAATTTCTATTTTTAATATGTGGTTAGATTTTAGCTATGTGTTTACTTTATATTTTTATAGTTTATCTTACATATTTATATTTTATTTCTAACATAAATCATCAATTCTAATATTTATTATTATAATTTAACTTTTTATAATTTATCATGTATATTTGTATTTCTATTTCTAGCTTAATTTATTACTATTATTTTACTTTAATATTCATTATCTTGTATTTATCTATATATTTGTCTTTATACTACTTCTATCAATTCTAAATTTAAATCAATTTATTTATTTTCTTTCTTGTGTCAAAGGTTTATATGCTTATATTTATTTTAAAACCATCCCTTTAAGATTTAATTCAATATGTATATAAATTCAAATTCTACTCATAGATGCCCATATATATATACATTCACATATATATACAATATTTTAAATTTAAATGATTTATACAGAATTTATTTGAACTCGGGGAAACTCGCATCAATTTACAATTAATTTTACAAATTTAATTCAAAAATTCAATTAATTATAAATTTAAATATATATAAAATCCGGGGTCGTTACAACTGCTCTTGATTCTGATTAGTGTCACTTATTTGCAGATGGTTGTGGATGTATAGATATACAGCAGTTGTCTGCGGTATTGGAGTGGGTCTATCAGCGTGTAAACAAGAGATAGTTTGGTTTGATAATAATGTATTGTATGTTATTATTTGGTAATCAAGATTCACCAGTCCGGGTTTGCAAAATTTAAAGTTACATTATTTGATTTTGTTTGAAAATGCTTGATTTTTGTAGATGAGTGATATAGCCTTCCAGTTTAAAGAGTTCAAACTATGAGTGTTTGCATATAATTTATACCTTACGTTTTCATATGGATATGGATTTCACTTTGTGGTTTTAGTGCACTATCTCCCTGTTACAAGCAACATGAATATACTATTTTTCTCCGGACATTTATATATCATGACTTACATAATTTATCTATGCTAATTTTCCAAATATTTTTTTTCTTTTATACCAGTGAACCAAGCATTGCAACTTTTTTTTTTATCCATTTAAAAAAAAATTCACGTTTAAAAAATACAAATCATTAATTCCATCTTCATAGTTTACCACGAATGCAAACAATGACATATAACTTCACTTTACAAAAAAATGTCACATAACTTACTTATCCTGTTGGGTATCAACTTTCAACTGAAATGCTCCTAATTTTCTATCATCAAAACCCAAATTACATGAAAAAGATGCATTTTCAGTATATGATCAATCAATAAAGAAACTAAATATTAGCTTAATGATAATTAAAGAATGAATAGTTAGTTTTGTAATATTACCCTCCAATTAAACTGCAATTAAATAACAATCTTCAAATTAAAGCGCTGTTAGTTGTGTTCACATTTTTAATTTATTTATGAAGCATTACCGTCCAATTAAACTACAACATTGCCTTCCCATTAAACTCCAATTAAACCATGTTTTAATTTTTTTTAATTGGTTCAAACCTTTATTCCTACCCACTTTCCTCAAAATGCAATATCTTCCAATTGACTTTTGAAAGAACTTGAGTATTAAATTTTGAGAAGCTTAATTGCAGGTAATCACTGCTATAACCAAATTTTCCTATCTTAACCACAATGGACTAGAAGTTGAAAATATCCAATTTTAAGACTGGTTTGATTCCATTTTGAGTTTTGAGTTTTGCATTTTTAAAATTAATTACAAAATATGAAAAATGCGAAGGAAAATATTTAACATTTTAAGTCATTGTGATGACGTTGGAGGGGCGACAGGGGACGGCGAAGGGGATGGAGGAACGATGAAGCGATAGATCGTTTCCCATGTTTTTGTTAGTTTCCAAAGTATTGAAAACAAAATAAAATTGTTTTAAATTTTGTATGTTAACTTTATTTTTCAAATTGGTTGTTTTTCAAAAAATATATGCGTCATGCACTTTGTTGTTTGAGCGAAAATCAAAAACTAAAAATGACAAACCATAGGAGGCCTTAGTTTTCATTGATGTGAAATTCTGCACAATGGTGTTTATCTATCAATGTGTGTTGGTCATCCACACAAGCTAATGCACCATATACAGTCAAGTTTTTAAACGTAGATATGGTATAAAATTCTTTGTGGTGTGTTTTTATTAACATGTATTGGCCATCAATATTACACAAAATACTGCACCGTATAGAATAAAGTTTTTCAACGTATAGATGTAATCATTAATTTTTCCTTCAGTACAAATTATATTGGTATGTTCCAAATTGCTGTGTTAATTTCCTTAAGTTACCGAACACATATAGTATTGTAGTTCATAATCTGTTAGTAAATTCTACAATATTTGTTGTGTATCATGTAAATATATTACTTTGAATGTATACTATAAACTCTAACATAATGAATAAATGTGATATTGTTGATAATCTACATACTTCATTTTTATCTTGCTCAAAAGTTAAGTATTACATAGTTATCAGCTCCATGCCTACGCCGTAAGACTTTTAATTTGAATGTATAAAACATATCCTAACATAATGATTATATTACATATAGTTATGAATTTATTTTTATTTTTATTTTACTTTTAAATTACATTCTTATGGCTCCATAATATATGCCTACATTCAAGAATGTGTTTTAGTGAGGATGTATCACTGAATTAATTATGTTATGTTAGCTAATTTTCTGCAACCAATACTATATTATATGTACAAAAGCTTTCACATTAACAGGAATTAGCATCCTAGCAATATAGTTTCATAAATTATCGATAACTTTTTTTATACTCTTTTTAAGAGACATGTATAATTACTTGATTGTTGTAGCAGATGAATTCACAATGTAATTTTCTTCACCGCTAGAATAGTGAAAAAGATGTAGTGTACGTATTTGATGTCATAAAAGTTCTTAATATAACCGGGAGAAGTGCGAACCCCTATGCATTAATTTTTATTTTAGTCAAGATTCTTTATTAAGTCTGCAAATGTGTAATGATATGTAGCAATAATTTTAGTCATAAAATCCATTTGTTTTCATGGTTTTAATCCTCTACATTGACTTCAAAGTTAAAAAACAAGTTATCTTTTATAAACTTGAAATTGTTGTTTTTTTATAACTAGATTGAGTCTTCTTCCCATGAATTGTGTAGACACAAAAAATTAATGTTCCGGCACATATAATTTAAACAAGCTTGGATATGAAGGAAAGGAACCCATGTTCCTAGGTGGTGAGTTTTTTTCTGTATACAACACAAATACACCATCCATCCCACTCATATATATATATATATATATATATATATATTTTAACTTCTCAAATATAGCGGCACATTTTATATGGTTCCCCTTAATATGAAAACAGAAAACAAAGACATTTTTTGCATAAAAAAATTATATCTCACTGCAAGTATTCTTGAATTAATATACAAGTTCGCATGATAACAAAGGAAAAATGTCTACGGTATATTAACTTACTCTTCCTACCAATACACAAAGTCATATGTAGCTTGGATAGCAATGCGTGGTTGCATTAAGACTATTGTGACACAAGTTTAATTCCATGGCTGTAACTTCTTTACCGTATTTCGAGAATTGAAATTCCAATGGAACTTTCTATCTTTTACTTTCATAATGCATCAGACCGTTAATGTAACAAAAGGATGATATGAATTTAGTTGTTGAGTTTAATAAGCAGTAATCAATCTACCGTTATCAATCATTCGTTGGGAAATTGCAGAGTCTAATATGAGGTATGATACTAGAGATATGTCTTCTACTCTCTATGCATGTTTCACATATTCCAATCAAGGGTTTATGGTTTTATGCATGCTTTAAAAATTCCAATGAAGCCGTTAAAGACTCCGAAGGGATCTTTAAGTGATGCATCCCAAACTGACCATAATAATAATTTATTGGAAGCTACCTTTCAAATTTCAAAATATAAACATGGTTGTATATCAGAATCACCTTTCAAATTTGAAATTTCAAAAAGCCACGGTGGAAATCATATTCATTAAATTCTCACAACTATTAATAGAAGAAGAAGAGATAAAACCATGTTGTGAAGTGATGATGTATTTAGATACGTTTTTGCTTATAGCCCACATCAGCTAAAAGAGCATATGCATTTATAAGTATAAATATTATTTCCATTTCCAATAGTATAAAATAAACTAAAACAAAAGAAACAAATAATAAAACTTTAGTATTATAAGAAATTGGTTCGTTGACGATTCTTCAGTTGTTTCAGTTTGTCAGTCGCTGCTTTAGGTTAAGTTTATGTTGACAAAGGTATTGTCAAATCTACTTCCAATGGTGCAACTATAATGCAACTATAAATGCATGCACATTGTGGTTAAACGCAGGTCCACCTGGACGTGCATATATACTCGTTATCATAGTGCATGTACGGTCCCTAGCTCCTAACGGCTATTGTGTATGTATATTTGTTTTGTATGTATTCCACTTTCATTCTTTCAATAAAAACTGCTAATAATTCATCAAATATCAGATTTGATATGTTGGTTTAATTAGTCTGTACATTCATGGGTCCCTTTTGGTCTCATCTATGGATGCCAGCAAGGAGTAGTAATTACATTTACTAATTTGATGTTCAAAAAATAACATGACAATTAACCTTAAGCTTTTTGTAAAAAATAAAAATAAATTTAAACTTGAATAGGTATTTTCTTCTTGTATATCCAGCACACAATTTTTTTTATGGAATAACATCCACTTGTGGTGAATAAAAGCTGTTGCCTTCACCATTCATACTATTTTAGATAACATTATTCGACGTGAGGAAACATTGAAAACCTGATTACCACCAACAATTGTATAACAATTGTGAGACATATCACATTATTCCTTTTAAGAATATATTATTTAGAAGCAATGAAACAGTTTGCACTTATTCTACTCTGCAAATACAAGATTCTATCTTACTACTTCCTTGCCTTTTAGTAGCATATTAGATAAATTATATATGTAGAGAAGGATGTAAAAAGTTCATTAGGGTATAAATAAATTTTATGCAAGGATGACTCCACTGTGAAAAATATATTATGTTTTATTTCTAATATCAAAATTTAGATATCATATACATTTATGCTAAAATATTTGATAAGTTGGTATTTATAATTTTGTTTCCAAGCAGATGTATGATTAGCTTCACCTTAGGCCAGTGTTGATGTTCAAATAGAAAAAAAAATCTTTTTTGGCAAAGCCGTCCAGTTTTAAAGTGGTCGTACCAGTTTTATTATTAATTGAAAAATAGTTGCTCTCTACATGCACAGAACAACTAAATAAAATGGAAGATACGGATAGGAATTGGGCAAAAACGCTAAGCTACTAAAAAGACTAAAATCTAGTCTGCTTCCTCCCAAGAGGATTCACTACCATCATCCGAAGATTCTGAGCCAGTCACATGAGATAATTTCCAAAAACAGATAGAATTTGGGTGAAAAATCTATAGTATTCCTTACAGTAGATGAATTTCCTATCCCAACTAGAATCAACAAGGACAACCCTATTCCTAGCACCACGGCCTCGGACAATAATAAGCACAAGTTCTCACCAACAACAGTATAGTGAAGACACAACACCGTCATGTCTTGCAGGGTCATATCTCATCTCAAACATCTCGTGTATCCATGCTTTCTCAGAAGAGTCCCACACAATAGCCTTAGGATCACCAATAGTTCCTGACAACAAATCAAGAGTAACAGCAGACGGAGGAGCACAAGAGTGACAGTGCCTACATCGAGAATGGAATTCGAGCAAGGAACTAGCATAAGAGCAAGAACAATAGGGGAATAAGAAAGGTCAGCATTCCTACTGATAGGAACCCACTTGTGCACCAGAGGATGAGGAAGCGGAATCTTGACCGGAGGCGGATCATCACAGGTCGAGATCAGAACAGTGCAGGAGGCAGCAAGGTTTCCAAAGGATTGACAAGCAGTACAAATATCAGGTGCCCATCTATATCTAACACGAAATTCTGCTACAAGACCTGGGGAAGTCTGAACACGAATCGAAGAAGGAAGTAGCTTGACAAGAGTTACTTCAATCAATGCCTTAGCATAAGACAGTCTCTCACGGTCGACCATGTTTAAATCAAAGCATTTCAATTTTCCAATAGTGCATGCTAGCCGGTTCAGGCCTTCTAACGGCTGTAAAATTGATGGAATATGCATAAAATAAGCCCAGACTGGAATAGTCATCACCTGATCTCTGGCACCTTGCACAAGACCAAGATGTAATAATAAATGGTTTCCCATCAATGAAGGATGGAGCAACTTCAAGAACACGTTACGCACTTCTTTGTTGGAAAATTTGAAATAATACATTGAGTCAACATAGATAACACAAAGATCACCACTGATTTTCCAAATACGACAATAAAGATTCCTAGCATCATGAATCGTCTGGTACGGGTTATGGAAAAAACCCACCAAGAACCCAGACCAGAAATTAGCTCCAACTTGAAGAGCAGAGAGAGGAGGCAACATAATACCATTTTTCTCCTCAATTATAAGAACAACAGGCTTGTAAATTCCTGTGTTGCGTGGCAAGGTCGGAATAGGGAAGACCATGGCATGGGGCATAACTGGATAGACGTAGTTGTTGTCGATAGGCCAACATTTGGCAAATCAGGTGCAGCAACATGAATCGCTATAGAAGTATCAGTTGTGACATTCTGTCCCAAGAGTGCAGCAATAGCAGTTTCGGTTGTGACATTCTGTCGGGCATGATCATTGCACAATCCAGCAGTAGACGAGATCATTCCATGAGGCATATTAACTTTAGCCACAACACGTCTCTTATCCAAGCTCTCATCGTTCAAGAAAACAGCCATGCTACCAAGCTAAGGCGACAGAGATTCTTCAAACAGAATCTGACCCAGGGAAGAGGCAGCATCTCTGCTGATGGGAGGAAGCTGGCTAATGGTGGCAGAGGTAGATGACAACGGGAAGTCAGAGCGAGCCTAACACCGGACTATGAGGCGAAAAGGACCCCACGCAATGGATTTGGGAACGGAAAATTTTACCAGACCTAGTCGAATGTGACGAAGCAGATTTAGGCAGAAGAAGAGAAAACTTACAACGAGCCTTGGGCGTGATGAGGAGGCGGAGGGCAGAGAACGGGCGGGCGCAGGAACGAACGGGAGATGGGAACGACTGAAATTAGGGCAACGACCATGGGATAAAATGCTGAAGCAGGGGAGTCGCCATTTCTAAAGTAATGACACCTAATAGAACATAAATAAAATCTTATTCGTGCATAAATGATATATTCTCTGTATGATTCTTTGAAACAACCATTTTATGATAATTTCTAAATTTTCAATTTTGTTTATGCAAAGAATAAATTTTATGCCCAAAAACAAAGGTGGATGTACCAACAACTGTTTTAAAGATTAAAAAATCGTTCTCTGCTGTTATACCAGAACAAAATACGCCACACATGCACAAATTGAAAATATATCTGCAATGCAAGAATTATATCAAACTAACCATGTATAAATATAAAAATAACAACATTCGGCAATTTAATTGTGGTAATCAGTGTTTATAACAGTGGACAACTATCATTCACAAAGCACAAGCTAACATCTCATGATTCTCATCAACTATTATTTTAATTGCGATTGGCATTAGTAAAAATCAGACATGAACAAACCAGTCATGCTCTAATGATAAAATGAATAGCTTGTAATATCCAAAAAATATTTGCAAACCTAAAATATCCACTGTAACAAAATCAAATAGGATCTAATTTGCAAAATCAATCATCCATCGCTTCAAATTCTTAACGCAATAACGATCCTTTGAACCCAATCCAAAATTAAATTAAATTTAAAAGTGGAATACTCTATATTAGTAAAGTGATGGCAACCCTTAAACTAGATCCAAAAGTATTTCAAGCGAAAAAATGTAAAAGTGGAGGTGAAAGAGAGATTATTACTCTGATTTTGGCGGCCTCCTCCTATGAAAGATCCAAATTGCCATTCGACTACAATGTTGTGGTCATGCTTCAACCACCAAATGTCTTGGAGAAGCTGGAAATTCCATCAGAAGTAGTGAGGCCTTGAGACCATCCTGGTATCGAGAGGAATGGGGGGAGGGACCTATGGAAGCTGGGATGATCGTGGATGATTTTACTGTGATTTTGGCGATGTGGGTTTGAGATGCTAAAGAGTTCTTTTGGTGTTAAAATATTGGCTATGGGAGTGGGAATGGATTTAGGATTTAGGGTTAAGGAGAATTTAAGTTTAAGTGGCGAGCCAAATTTAGAAACGGAAGGTGTAACAGGCTTTGAAATTTTAATTACCGACACCTATAATAAATTATTAATTATCTGTTATTATTTTTATGTTAACACTGATAAATTATAATTTACTATTTGTAAATCATAAATTATTATTTATAAATTATTAGGTATAAACTAGTATCAATTTAAAATTATTAGTCATTAATTATGTATTTATGAATCATTGATTATAAATCATCACTGTAGTAAATTATTATATATTTAGTATATATTATAATTTATACATTATTTTTATAAATTATTAAATATGATAATAAATTACTAATTATAAAAAACAATTGTTAATTATTGTTCATAAATTATTTATCAATGTTGTTATGGAGACTTAGAATTTTCATAAAAAGTTATCAATAAAATCAAGTAAAACAATAATATATAAGGAATTGTTAAAAACAACTTTATTACAACCGAGAGTTAAAAACAGTTGTTAAAAAACCCTTATTGCAACCATCAATTAAAAAATGGTTGTTACAAAACTCTTATTACAAATGTCCGTAAAAACAATTGTTGAAAAACCCTTATTACAACTGTCAGTCAACGAACGTGGTAAACAAAAAGTTGTGGTAATATCATTTTGTTTATAATTTATTATTAATCATTAATCATTAATTATCCAATAGTAATTATTGGTTATTGAAAATTAATTATGAAATATTCAATACCAAATATTATTTCTTGATTATTATTATCAATTATTGAATATATTGATTACATCAAAAATTTATCGTAAATTTAGCGATAAAAAATTCTACACTTTGCCGCTATTTTTAGCTTTTCATGTAGTAATAGTTTATCATTTTAAAAATTGCTAATTATAAATTATCACTTAAAAATTATTAAGTTTTGCGATTGTCATTTTGTGAACGTTGTAAATATCTAGTTGTAATATGGTTATTTTCTTGTAGTGATTAATTCTGAATAATTAATTATTTTTCTTAATTATTGATTATTTATTAATTATTAATTTTTTAACATTAATTATTAATTAATAATTATTTAAAATTATAATACTAAATATCACTTCATAAGTATTAAATTTTATTATTAGTTATTAATTATTAAATATTAGTCTTAATTATTACAAAATTACTAATAATTAATTATTTAATAGTAATTATTAATTAAGAATAATAATTAAATATTAAATATTACTTCTTAATTATTAAATATTACTTATTAATTAAATGTTAATTATCAAATATTAATTATTAATTATTTAATGCTAATTATTAATTATTTAATGTAATTAATAAATATTAACTATAAATTACTAATTATTTATAATTAAATATAATAAATGATTAAATATAAAAAATAATTATTGATTATTCATAATAATCAATAACTATAAATTATTTATTACTAATCATTAATTATAATAAATTATAAATAATGACATATGTAAATTGTTGTTTATGATTATTGATATGTGTATTTGCTCCAATTAAAATAATTTGCAGTTGCTTCGGTTCCCAAGGAACCGATACAAATAACACTATTTGCTTCGGTTGTAAGGACAACCGAAGCAAATAGCACTATTTGTTTTAGTTCATTTGTTTAGGTTGTTAACACAACCGAAGCAAATAGCACTATTTGTTTTAGTTCATTTGCTTAGGTTGTTAACACAACCGAAGCAAATAACACTATTTGCTTCGGTTGTTAATACAACCGAAGCAAATGATACTATTTGCTTCGGTTGTGAGCACAACCGAACCAAATGAGCCGAGGCAAAATGCATATTTTGTACTAGTGTTACCAATTTAGTAGGCTGACTAGAAAAATAGTGTCTAGAATTGGGTTTGGATAATCAAGTACCCTGCCTTCCATGGCTATCGGTCTGTACCAAAAATGAAGTGAGCCTAAAGACCGCCTCTAATAGAAAAGGCCTAATTTGAATTTAGCCTTGAGCTAATTTTCAAAATTGTTTTAAAAATTAAAAAACGAAAATTTAAATTTAAAAGTTAAATTTAAAATAAGAAATACATTATAAATTTTATAATGTGATTCCAAATTGTTTTGAAATTAAAATAAGATTTTAAATTTAAAATAAGAATTACATTATAAATGCTATAATATGATTTTTAAAGTTGGCTTTGTAAACAATGTATAGTATAAATGTTATAATATAGTTTCCAAAAATGCTTTGAAAAATAAACATATTTTGAAAATTTAATATTTATTAATAAGATTAATTAAATAAATAAATAAATAAAATAGTTAAATAATTAAAGTATATGCATGTACAATAAATATATAACATTATCTTAAATTGTTTAATATGATGTAAGTGTATATTTATATATATATATATATACACAATTTTTTTTAATTTAATATTTATTAAATTATCTAATTAATAATAATGTACAAATATATAGATATATGTGTATAACTATAAATGTTATGGTATAATTATTCACTTAACATGTTTAATTGAATAACATAAAATTAATTAAAATGTTAATTAATTAAACTAATTAAATAAGATTTAATTAATGTAATGTACATAAGACTATTATATAAGTTAATTAAATTATAAAACTTATATAATAATTCAACTTACACAATATGAATGTATAAAATCAAGTGGAATGTGAAGAAAAAACAAAATAGACTTAATGGATAAATACATGCGTATAGTATGTATACTATGATTTCTGATGTGT
This sequence comes from Allium fistulosum, assembly GCA_030737815.1. Taxonomy (NCBI): domain Eukaryota; kingdom Viridiplantae; phylum Streptophyta; class Magnoliopsida; order Asparagales; family Amaryllidaceae; genus Allium; species Allium fistulosum. The sequence goes on from CM060902.1 coordinate 979,933,893, forward strand.
CCGACACTTGAATCATGAGGGTATTTCATTAGAAATACAATGCTTCATAAGTTAATGTCACTCAATATAATATATTAAGATTATGAATCTTTAATGATCCTCTACCATTTATATATTAATAGATTACTTACATACTCCTTAGTTGTTGAGCTTTCTTCAAGCTAGTAATGTTATGCGTAGTAATATTAATACATTGAAAGGATAATGTAAGATAATTGCACATATTTGTTGAGCTTTCCTAGAGATATGTGCCATATACTTAGGCCGCATGAAATCGTAGATATGAGTAAATAATCTCTCTTTGTTTGTTAAGCTTTCCTCATAGTAAATATGAGATTAGGACAAGGAACCACGGGTTAGGAGTTGTATATGATACAACTGAGAAGGAGTTATCCATCATTTGTGGACCTATGATTTATTGAGCTTTTCAATGTCAAAATCCCAAGGCATGCAAGTCTTAACACCCACTAGAGAAATCGAAAGATGTCAATGTTTTCTCTTAGGGTTTTGAGAAACGTAAAAGTCTAGTGGGAGTCTTATTAAAAAAATGAAATGTAACATTTAACCTTTCTAATATTGTAAGAACATTTGCTATATAAAGTTATAATAATCTACATTGATAAATTTATGCAATTAATATAATTGTTAAAATGTTTATCAATTAAAATATACAAATGAACATAATTAATATTTATAGATAGAAATATAAGATATACTTACCAATAAAATTTTGCATGTTGACCCGTGCAAGCGCCTAATTATATAATTACTAAATACATTTGTAACATTGTCACTCACGAGTTTACTTGTCAAAGATTGTGTATTATCTTCAATGGGTTTAGAACTATAAAACCAAGAATATGGATATTTGATCCATATACGATCACATATAAATGTCATATGGTGAACGGTCACAATTCATAATGTATGAAACCTCGACGAAACTAATTCATTGAAATAAGCAAGTAAACTATAGTGCGAGATCGCGTATTCAATATGATTGATTACAATAACGATCTTTCGTATCAAATGCAACACTCGACCAAGGGCTACAAGATAGATCTAAGAATTCGATCGCTGAAATGCTGGTTTATCAGTTTACATAAAGTGTAATTTATTTGATATCTTTAAAAGTTAACGACACCAAATGCACTTTTAAAGTGTTTGTTGTGATATTGTAGTAATGATTTCCTTTGAATGGTTTAACCATTTAGAAAGGAATCGAATGTATAAGAGTGGATGTAACCTAAGGCGCAGTTACATGAAGAAAGTGAATGGTCACTTCTGTTTCATAAAGAAACATTGAAAATGAGAATTGCAAAATAACAGCTGATACTTAATATTGGAAAAAGAAATACGATTTATATTCCAATATATATTTTCAATTATAAAATTATTTTCTATGAAATTTCTTTCTTTTGAATTTAAGATATTGAAATGAAAATTCTCGATTGTAAACCAATTACAGTAAATGAAATAAATAGCCTATATTAGGTGGTTAAATAGAGCTTTGCATTTCATATGATATTATAGTAATGGCGGAAATAGTGGGAGCATGCCATGTAACACTTATTGGTCGCATCAAGTTACAAATATTTTTCGTTAAACATACCAAACATTGTTTATGAAATAATAATAATTTTTCAGTATTGACTGAAAAATAGACTTAGTTTTATTTCAATATGAATTTTATGAATATTGTTATAAAATAAAACCATAATAGTGGTATTTGTTTTCATAACTAAATGATGCATTGAAGAATATAGATATCTGAAATTATTTGCAATTATTTTGGAATTATAGACTAAGCTATAGTTTTAAGAAATGATTTGATTATACGATTCTAAATCATATAATACTAGTTAATTATATCTCAAACAATTAAGGGTAAAACACTCATTTAGTGAGAGCGTGATAAGAGTTGATGAACTCTTCAGATTGATGCATATGGGTGTATGCAATCACAAATTTATTAACACCAAAATGGTTCAACATACTTCATTATATTTACCAATGAGTTATCACTGACATGGACATGTGTATTTGATACACATGTAGTACATATATGATAAGCTCATTAAGTATAAAACGGAAATAAATAAAATAACGTGCAATAGAAAATAAAATTGATTCAGTTTGATTGAATATGTGAGTATATTGAAAAGAGTTCCAAATGTACCTACAAATGAATAAAGATTCAATCTCAAAAGTCACTCCTCCTTATAATACATAATGATGTATTGATAAGGAGTAATCGAACTTGGTTGAATGAAGTACAATTAGTTGTTAGTGAAGTTGAGTTAACTTCTTTCTGTAAGGTCATGTATGTAGGAGTAGTACATAAGATTAAAATTAATTTCATCTAAAGACTGGTTTTACAAAATCAAAGAAGATAAAGGTTTTTAAGAAACTCCAACATATCATAGGTCAAGGAGGTGGCAGATTATGCAAGTTGAAAGATTGCACATAATAATTTTATATGAGAGTTTTTGTATGAATCGCCCCAAAAGGGTTTAGAAAGATCATCATTGGATGACCAATTTATGTTTTGAACATAATTATCGTAAACTAAAAGCAAGTCAGTTTTATGTAATGCGGTTCATAAATTTTTATGAATACCTATTCGATTGCGCTGAGAAGCATTGTTGTTTCAAGAAATACCAACTTCATGGCGAAGGAATTTCTTCTAGGAATTATTGGTAGTAAAATGGATTTGGATATGATCCAAAGATGAAATTGATTACGAGGGATGAATTGAAATTAACTAAACATAAATAGACATGACACATTAGAATGTATAACGATAAATCTCACATTTTAAAGAGAAATTATGAATTTTATTTATGCTAAAAAAGGGATTTCTCAGTCCTAAGTAAGCCATTAAGAGTATTGACTCTACCATGTAGCATGATGCGTAAATCCAGAATGAATTCCAAGTACGTCATCAAAATATGATTTGATATTGGTACTCTAATGGGTTTGATCCATCGGTTGCAAAAGTGCATTCAAGAAGAAGATAAATGCAGTTGGAATATAAGCTACTTTGATAAGAATAACATCGTAAATTTCAATTGTTGAAACTAACATAACAGACTTGCCATTGAATAGGCTATAGTTAATTCGGATTTTACTCACAAAATTATCGCCTGCCATGACTTCGTGTTTTGGTACATATACGTTGAAACAAAAATATCCTAAATATTGATTTAAAATAGGCTATTTATACATAACAACCAATATGCCTTGAAGTCGGTGGGAGTGATATTGAGTTTGTGAGTTTTCAGATATGATCTAAGAATGGGTACGAAAGTATTGTTCGACAGGCATCAAAGTTGAAAAGTTGTTTTAAATAGTAATATCAAATAGTTTGATTTTCTGGCCAAATGCAAAGGAAGCATATATCTACAAGAAAGAACATCAAAAGGTATGAAGATATTTCTTAATTACAAGTGAACAACATACTATGGATTGTTAACGATGTGCTTATGTTAAAATCAGTTCTAGTTTGGTTGTTTAATGCGCGATATCATATATGCAAATTATATCTTTTATATTAAATATGAAGGATATTGGAAATGTCTCAAGCGATATGCAAAGACACCATTTTAAAATGTTTAATATGAAATATGTAAGATGGAACCATTATGCATTGCAATAGGAATTATTGTACATGTTGTGTTGTCTATAATATCATATTTTACTTATGTATCTGATGCATGAAACAAATATCAAACTAAATTGATATCACTAAATGAAAGGTTAGAGTGTTCTCAAGTATTTATGAAAGGTTGGATTATTCTCAAGTATTTATAAAATACTATTGAATTTTTTTATAGAAACAACGAACTCCTTTTGATGGAGTGCACGGACTCGAACTTCAGTAGTGATACAGAGTATAGTATGTCAATCATTGAATTCATGTTTAAACTTAAGTTAAAGAAATTTAAGTGGGAATTCTTCTAGACAATATGTAGTGGCCACTTCAACCAATGGCTGCTGCAATGTAAGAAGTATAAGTAAATGCATAAATTTTTAACTAAGCTAGGAGTAATCAAAATGTTGAGAACTAAATGACATTGTTATATAAGAATGTCGAAATATAGTTTGTAAGAGAACCTAGAGCTTGCTACAAGTCAGGGGACATACCCTGAATAGTTCCATATGATACAGGCAGTTTATCTATGTTGGAGAGAGTTAATTGACAGAGTAGATGATTAAAAAAATAGCATACTCATCCACTAAGGGATCAACCCAATTAGTTTTTGAGAAAACCGATCGAAGAAGTTGGAATTAGATTCCATAATTGGCCCCAAATTCAAGTGGGAGATTGATCGAGTTAGGTTATGCCTTAGGGATGTAATTTATTACATATAGCTAACTCTATGCCCAATCTCATCTAAAATAAAAGGTGTTTTTCTTTATATTATATACTTGTTATATAGTGATATAAATAATTAAGTAATTATTGTAAAGTATATTGATGGAAATCCTTAAATGATACGTTATGTGATGGTAATTACAAAGTGTTGCCATGAGAATTTTGCCATATTAAGAATAACATATCATTTTAAATACTCCTAGTCAAGATGTTTCGAGAAAGGTTATCGATTCATCCATCGAGACTAAAGTACGTGATGCTCTCCAAATGTTAGGCAGTGTATTTCTTATTATTGTTGGTGGGACCAAGGGGTTACATACTGATAGTTATGGATAACTATGGAATGATTCACTTGAGAGTTCTCTGTTGGTTAATATAACTAAGGTCAAATAGACAAACTTGAAGTTATGATGTTACACAGTCCCCCGACTTGAGAACACTATGGAACTTTAATAAGGACACTCCACTTTAAATATAGTTAAATCGTGGCATGACGTTTATCGAACGACTATAGTTAGGTCTGAGTTAAAGCATTGAAAGTGAAACACTATTCAATAAAGAATTCGTCTCTTCGGCTATATAGGGTTAGTATCACGACCAACTGTAGTTAACTCAAAATTAAAGTCTCTAGCCATAGTAGTATGGTTAATAATAATAATTATTATTGAACCAAGGATTTTGTATTTGGAATTACAAAGTTGAATGTGGATGATGTTGGAGTTTTAACCAAAACCAAATTTGATAAATTCTAATGTGATTTAATTTTAACAAAGAAAATTGATGTAACTAATCGTTACTACCAGGTGCCGCTTATAATAAGTAAAATTGGATTTTACCCAAAGAAGTGTAAGTGATAAGTTCAGCTAAAATATCACACCACTAGCTAAGGTGACGTGTGGACGTTAATATTCAAATTATTCGATATTAATTGCCGATTGAATTTATGCCTTTGAGTCGCACAACTGCAATTGATAAAGTCTCTAAAAAACTTAATTAATTTATAAAATGTTGTAAATTAATTAATATTTAAGAAATATTAATTATTATTTACTTTAGTTGATGTTTGGCAGTTGTTTGTCATTATTTGAATGCATTTATAAAACTTATATTTGCATGCAACGATATAACGATATCGATGTAATTTTAAATGGGTTTAGATAAAAGATAATTGGATGAAGTGATTATGAAAATGTTATGTCATTTGATGGTATGTAATTTTAGCCATACCATGTAAAGAGAGAGGAGTGAAGAGAAAGAGATAATCAAGGTAATTAATTTGGGAAGTTTTAATTAAAGAATGAGAAATGTTTCATTCTTTCAATTAAAACGAATCCACTAATTCATTTCCAGTAGACAATTTATTCTTTCTCATTCATTTTTTTAATCTTTTCTCCTCCTTACCTTCCATGGAAGAAAACAAAATAAAGATTTCTAAAAAAATTCAAATTCAAATAGAAAAATTGAATAAAATGAAACATCCTAAGGTAATTCTATAATTTGTTTATCTATATGTTTTATCATTCATATGTATGGAGTTGAATGATTCATTATGTGTTTAATTGATTAATATTAAACATGTGAATTAAAACTCCTTTATTTCAAATAAAAGCATGTCTATTGTGTTGATTTAACTCAGATCTACACATGTCATTCATTCTCTAATAGTTTATGTTAATTTATGATAGTATCATTAGATCCATTACCCTTTTTTATATTGTATTTATAGTTTAGATTTGAGTTCTATTATCATGAATTGATATGTGCCTTGGTTGTCTAATTCTTTTATATTTTAGTAATGATTGTCTGAACAATATTTTATTTTGAAAATTATTTTGATTAATTGATTTAAATTTTATGTTACAAGTTTGGGAATTGAATACACTGTTACAAGTTATTTTGAAATAACTTTGTTCATTATTTACATTAGAATAAAAGTTAATTCATTCTAAGATTTGCATATGGACTTTTTTATTAAATCATAAAACTTTTATTTTAAGTTAACAATTAGATCTTATATTTTTATTTTGATTGAATATACACATACATACATACATACATATATATTAAATTATAAATTAATTGAATGCATATGTTACACTTTATTGAATTTAAAACACTAAATCAATTATAGTTTGTGTGTGTGTATATGTTTGAGTATACATGTATGTATATGTTCTTAATTCAAGTTGTATAAAGTAAACTTTTATGAAAAGTACAATTTTGATTTTAAACTATTTGTTGATTAAAACTAGTTATAAATTATTTTCTTTGATTTAAAACACATGTCAAACAACCAAAACCAACTTTAGTTTAAACAATTATATATATATATATATACATAATAAATGTTGTCTTATTTATAGAAAAATTATATACAACAATGTCATATATAAAGGGAATAATTAATATGCACACTTCTTATATGTTACTCTTGCGCAATATATCCCGTGAGTATATTTGGATATACTAAAATTTCATGCTATGTTAAAATTAGTCATCAATGACATTTAATGAAGCATTTAATATAGTCATAGAGAGAGAGAGAAATGAAAGGTTTCTCTCTCTAATTAAAGTTATTTATTCCCTTAATTAATTACACAGGTTTTAGAGAAGAAAACGAAAAGTTTACTTCTCAAATTACATACATGGGTTATTTCATACACTCATACATTTGAATTTATAGCAAATTCAAACTCTTTCATACTAATTAAATAAAATAAAGTATTTTATTTAAAACACATTTTAGATTGGTCCTAAAATCTCTTTCACCCACTTCGACTGGACCAGTTCCACTAGATGCGAGTGTATTGGCAAACATCAAACATAAACCTTGGGAACTGTTAAAGGATCACCTAAAGCGATTTAATGTGGAAGCTAATAAAGCATAGAGAGTGAGTGATAGGGAAAAGCTGATGGTGGTAAAGTTTGGATTAATAGAAAAAACACCTGTGTGGAAAGGTTGTATATCCAAGGATGCAAAGACTGACAGGATTTTCACTTTCAAGCCAACAAGTTTATGTGAATGGTGATAAATTTTATAATAAGAGAAATTAGAGGGAAGAAGGAAACTTTGCAATACCAAACAAGAAAGGAAAGTTGGATGAATTTACCAAAGTGAACTCCATTGAACTAAGCTAGCCTATTTCTTATATATAAGTTATAACCAAGGATGAAATCGATTACCCATTATCCTTCAAAGCAAGAACAAATCTAGAACCAAACAAAGAGGGAGACTATTGTGCTTTCCATAAAGTGAATGGGACTAAAACAGATGAATGTCGAGTTTTAGCTGGGATTATTCAGAACATAATCAGGAAAGGAGTTCTAAAAGAGTTCGTCAAGACTGACCCAAAACCCCTACGCAACGAGAAATCACCAACTAACAACACCAATATCTTGGAAAGTGAGTTACCCTAAGATCTATTGCAATCAATCAATCATGTTATTCATAGAGAACCATACATTGCAGGCTTGAGCAAAGGGTCAGGGAGTAGGTATGTGAAATAGGCCATAACTGGCATATACTCGTTAAGTGAAGAGCCTCCCTTGAAATCTTTCAAGTGCTCATCCTAATGCCGGACTTGGTGATAACATCAAAAGAGCTAAAAGGCGTCAAGCACCTCCATAATAATCCCCTCTTAATAACTGCTCAAATTAGGCTTTCACTTGTGTCCAAAATCTTGGTAGACACTGGTACCGGTGTAAACATCATTTTCAAGAATGCCTTTGAGTAGGTGGGGATTCCAAAAGAAAGGCTGGAGTCAAGCTCGGGACCAATCTTTCGGTTCAACAATAAAGGTTATATTCCGGTCGGCCAAATCAAACCGTTCGTTCAAATTGGCACTCCGCCGTGCTCAAGAATGTTTGAAATCCTATTCATAATTATGCACCAACCTTCATACTATAATGCATTCTTTGGGGAACCAGCACTGGATGAAATTGATGCTGCTATTTCCCTAAAACATCCATTGGTTAAATTTCTTTGTAAATCTAGATGAGGAACCTTTCATGGAGAGCAATTTTGCTTATGCAAAATGTATTTTGCAACACTTGAGTAGTATAATAAATTAGGGGAATCTTGTTACGGATCCGATTTAAATACTATAACCAAAATAAAATGCTCTTGCATATCAATCCCTAGGAAATAATATCCAAGGCAAATAAGTCACCACTTTAACTAAAGACAAATCGAGTTACCAACACGGAAATCAAATTCAGAACATGGAAAAGAAAGTATGAAGATTTAAACTAAGTTATTCAAGGTGATAGTGAAATCTAAAAAGAAATAGTATCAGACATGGATTATAAGATGGACAGGAGAATTCACAATCCATAGAAGATATAGATGGGATAATGCTAGACTCTTGACATTCTACCAAGATCATGAAAGGCAAGGTAATGAACAAAGAGACAAAAGGGAGATTTACTTCGTTTTTACTATCAAACACAGATGTATTCACATGGGCTCGTGCCAATATGTAAGGGATTGAACTATCTATAATGTGTCGTGCACTCAACGTTGATCCTAAATTTGTTTCCATGAGATAGAAGAAGAGGCTATTTGACGCAGCTCGAAATACATCATTGATTGAGGAGATAAAGAGGTTACAAAAGAACAAATTAATTAGGGAAGTATTTTTACCAAAAAGTGGTTGGCAAATTTGCTATTAGTTAGAAACTCTGACGAAAAATGGAGAACATGCATTGATTACACATATCTAAATAAGGCATGTTCGAAGGATTGTTATCCACTTTCTAGAATTGATCACTTAGCCGATGCAACTAGTAGTCCTAAATTGATTTCTGGATGCCTGTTTGGGTTACCACCAAATTCCAAAGTTTACACCCGACGATGAGAATACTAGCTTTGTAACAAACCAAGCAATGTATTGCTGCAAAGTGATATCATTGGATTGAAAAACACTGGAGCAACATATCAATGGCTTGTGCATAGAATGTTTAGATATCGGACTGGGAGAAACATTGAATTTTTTGTGGATGACATGTTGGTAAAATTCAAAGAGGAAAGTGGTCACGTGGAAGATTTAAAGGAAATGTTTGACATATTAAGAAAGTAGAAGGTGAAATTGAACCCATAGATTTGCTCTTTTGGAATTCGGTCTGGCAAGTTTGGATACATTGTAAGCGTAAGAGAAATCAAAGCTAACCATGATCAAATAAATGCCATTAGGGATATGGCACCACCAAAGACGTGCAAAGAGGTAATGAGACTAAACAGACAGATTGTATCACTCAATCGATTTATATCCAAGGCAACGGACAATTGTATTCCTTTCTTTGATGTAACTAAGAAGAAGAAAACCTTTGAATGGACAGAGGAATGCCAAAAAGCTTTTCAGGAATTAAAAGATCATCTAGAGAAGCCGTCAATACTTTCAAGCCTGTGGAAGGAGAACACTTGCTCTTGTATACGGTTGTTTTAGAACATGCAACTAGCTCAGCCTTAATGAGAGAAGAAAATGGAATTCAATTCCAAGTTTACTACATAAGCAAAAGGTTAAAAGATGCTGAAACTGGGTACCTAGTTATACATAAGCAATCATATTGCCCATTTTTTGATAGCATGAAAGCTAAGGTCGTATTTTCAAGCGCATCCGATAAAGGTTTTTTTGACTAATTACCTGTTATCACATGTCTTTACCAAACTTGAAGTATATGGAAGATTAGTAAAATGGGGAATGAAGCTAAATCAATATGACATTGAGTACTTACTCGGGACATCAATTAAAGAACAAGCATTGGCAGACTTTGTTATGGAGTGCATGGGATTTATTAAAGAATAGTTGGAAAAGGAAAAGAAACTCGAACCAAAATGACAGTTGTATGTGGATGAGGCATCAAACGAACAAGGTGTTGAAGCAGGCTATGCTGTAATTACCGCCGATGGACACAGACTACATTACGCCATGAAACTAGATTTCTCAGCAACTGACAATGTGGTTGAATATGAGTCCTTGGTTGTAGGATTAACTCTAGCGAAATAACTAAAAATCCCGAGGATTAAAATATTCAGTGATTATGATGAATCGGCTAAATAAGACATTCCAAACCAAAGACGCTCACCTGAACCAATATGTCAAAAGAATCTACGAGATGCTAGCCTAGTTCGAAGATTTTTCCATTCATCAAATACAAAAAGAAAGAAACGCAAACAGACTCTTTGGCAAAATTAGCAAGCTCCGGGGAGCACCTAAGGTCAAAATCATCTCAGTTGGATTACAGCAGAACCCCAGCATTGAAGAAGAAAAGAAAGAGTTGAGCAAAGGAGTTTTGGTTTTGACTAGATCACAACTGCAGCAACCATCAAACAACAAAGGGAGTTTCTAAGAAAACATTACTGATAATGTAGCCTTCGAAAAAGCAAATTCCCATAAAAATCAATACACGAACCGTTATATGAGACCCTTGGTCGAATATCTGGAGAGGGGGTTGTTACCGAAAAATGAAAGAGAGGCACACAAACTAAGATATCAAGCTCCTTTGTATACCATAATTGATTGGATATTGTACAGGAAAGGGTATTCAATGCCTTATTTCCTATGCATGACACCAGAAATAGAAGCAAAATTATTAAGAGAAGCCCGTGAAGTATTGTGTGGAGATCATTCTAATGGGATAAAGTTAGCAAAGAAAACATGAGGAAAGGATACTATTGGCCATGAATGATGGAAGAAGCCATGAATTACGTAAAAAGGTGCGACAAATGTTAGAAATTTTATAAAATACCACGACTTCATCTAAGTAATTTAACTACTAGCCAACCCTTGGCCCTTCGATGCATGGGGAATTAAGTCGATAAGGTCACTTCTTGTCTCGAAGGAGGGAGAAAGATTCATTGTGGTTGCCATCGATTACTTTACTAAGTAGGTAGAGGACTAATCGTTACCAAGTATAACTATAGGGAAGGTTTTGGAGTTCGTCATCAAAAATATAGTCACCAGAGTTGGGCTTTCGAATAAGATCGACTTTGAATACAGGATTCAATTCGAAAGTTAGGAATTTACTCATTTGTATGAAAAGAATGGAATAATAAAGAGTTTTTCATTAGTAGTACACCCCAAAGCGAGTAGTAGAAGCGGCAAATAAGACCATAAAAAACATTTTGAAAAAACGATTAGGCAAAGCAAGGGAAACTAGGTAGACGAGCACCCACTCGTCCTATTGTCCTATTGACTTCTAAAAGAACAACTAGAGGGCATACCCCATACTCTTTGACATACAGATTTGAAGTAATGTTACCAATCGAAATTGAGATCCCATCATGCTAAAGAATTACTTACACTTATGAAATGAATCAGGAAATGAAGAAGGAATCGCTCGACCTACTTAATGAATTAAGAGAGCAAGCTGCTATGCGGACAACTGAGTAACAATGAAGAATATCGAAGTATTATAATTCTAAGGTAAAAGAAAGAGCCTTTGGTCCCATCATCCAAGTATTATAATTCTAAGCGCTACAAGGACTGGCCAAAGCCAAAGCAACCATTCAAAGAGTTATAGTCAATTAAGCCTTTGATCCTGCCGTCGGGCCTATTCAAAGCACACATCCAAAGGAGATGAAAGAAAATACCTTTAGACCCGCCACAAGTTCTAACCAAAGAAACCATCCAAAGAGTGGTGGTCAATCTCCAAGTATTATAATTCTAAGCTACTACAAGGCCTGACCAAGGCCAAAGCAACCATCCAAAGAGTGGTGGTCGATTAAGCATTTGATCTCACCATCGGGCCTGTTTAAAGTACCCATCCAAGAGAGATGAAACAAAATACCTTTAGTCATGTCGCAAGGCCTAGCCAAAGCAACCATCCAAAGAGTGGTAGTCAATTAAACCTTTGATCCTACCGTCGGGCCTGGTTAAAGCATCCATCCAAGGGAGATGGACAAAAAAGCCTTTGGTCCTGCCACAAGGCCTGGCCAAAGCAACCGTTCAAAGAGTGGTGGTAAATTAAGTGTTTTATGTTACTGATGTGCCAGGTAAAAGTATCCAGCCAAGGGAGATGGACGAAAAATCCTTTGGTCCCATCGCAAGGCCTAGCCAAAGCAACCATTCGAAGAGTGGTGGTCAATAAAGCATTTGATTCCATCGCCAAGCCTAACCAAAGTACCCATCCAAAGAAGATGGAAAAAAATTATACTAATGAAGAAGAAGAAGGAAAATGTCTTCCCCAAAACCAATCATCAGATGCATATCAAACAAAACCGCTGAAGATTCTTCTCACAAAATAAACTACCTAGAAATCAAGGAATTCAGAATAAACTTCAATAAAATTGTGACTCCTAAAAGCGCATTCAATGAGGCCAAAGAAGATTACTTAACTATAGCATAAATGAATTCTTAAACAAGGGGGTGGAGCAAATGTTATACCCAAGAATTTTCAAAAGAAAGGAAGACAGATTAGCAAAAGCATTGTTAAAATGGGGAATATCAAGACTATCGTGTTATAATCCTTAAGGTCCTCGTGGGATAAATTTTGGGGTCACTGTGAGATGATAAGGGTAACTATTATGTAAGAACCCTCATAGTCATCATCATTACAAGAAATTTTATTTTTGGTGGCGCACAAAAAACGCTACCAAAACTTATGGTAGCGTTTTGATAAACGCCGTGATAAAGCCCGCAACTAAAAATCCATGATTTTTAGTTGCATTTATTTCAATGCCACTATAAATCCTTTTATTGCAGCGTTTCTCAAACGCCACCATAAATCTTTTTTGCGTTTTAAAAATGCCACCAAAAGGTTTTTTGGCGCTACCAATAGAGTTTCCAACTTTACCCCTTCTTTACGGTTGCGTTTACTCAACGCCGCTATATGTATTTCTGTAGCGTTTTTGAAAGGCTACTAAAATTTGTTGATCATTTTGCACCATTTTTTCATGCTATTATTTCCTGTTGATGGTCTATTTTGTTTCTACTATATCAATCAATAATCACTCACATAATCATCATATTCAAACAATTAAAAAAACATATTAATCATATAATCAAATAGGATATCCATAACCATTCTAATATAATAGCTTTTTGATAAAATGACCAAACTCACATACAGTAACCATTCGTTTACAAATTTACACACCTAGTACTAATAAAATGTTATACCAAACTGGTGCTAACAAAACGCTTGATCACCTATAATTCTTTGTTGCATGCACAAGTGAAAGCTAGCACCATAAAAGTCCAACCTTGTTCTCTTCGGAAATCGAATGCCTGCATAAGTGAAAGAACAATATATAGTCAAACAATTATGTTAGTTCGTAGGACTTCAAATCTAATATCAAACATCTACAACATTGTATGAGTATATCATAGTATAAATAATGTCATATAAATAATCAAAGTTATAAACGAAATGAAATAAATAATGTCCAATCTTACAGTTATATATAAAATGTTGTTAAATTAGTTATCTTATTATTATTTATAAAATTTAGTTAACTTAAACTTAGTTAATTTTATAAAACTTGTTTAATTTTAACAAAGCCTAGTTAATTTTTTATTAACTTTCTTAACTTAATTTATTATTATTATTTAAACTCAGTTAACTTAATTATATTATTATTATTATTATAAACTTAGTTAAATTTTATAAACTAAGTTAATTTATCATAATCATCATTATTTATAAATCTTTGTTAAATTAGTTATATTATTATTATTTATAAAATTTAGTTAACTTAAACTTAGTTAATTTTAACAAAACCTATTAACTTGGTTAACTTAGTTAATTTATTATTATTATTACTAAAACTCGGTTAATTTAATTATATTATTATTATTATAAACTTAGTTAATTTTTATAAACATAGTTAATTCATCATCATCATCATAATCATTGTTATTATTTATAAAACTTTGTTAAATTAGTTATATTATTATTTATAAAATTTAGTTAGCTTAAACTTAAATAATTTTATAAAACTTGTTTAATTTTAACAAAACTTAGTTAATTTTTATTAACTTGGTTAGCTTAGTTAATTTATTATTATTATTATTAAAAAACAAGGTTAATTTAATTGTATTATTATTATTAGTATTATTATTAATATAAACTGGTTAATTTTATAAACTTAGTTAATTCATCATCATTGTCATCAATATTATTTATAAAACTTTGTTAAATTAGTTATAGTATTATTATTTATAAAATTTAGTTAACATAAACTTAGTTGTAATAATAATAATAATAATAATATTATTATTATTATTATTATAAACTTAGTTTATTTTTATAAACTTAGTTAATTAATCATCATCATCATCATCATCCTTTATAAAACTATGTTAAATTAGTTATATTATTGTTATTTATAAATTTTAGTTAACTTAAACTTAGTAAATTTTATAAAAGTTATTTAATTTTAACAAAACTTAGTTAATTTTTATTAGCTTGGTTAATTTATTATTATTATTATTATTAATTTATTACTATTTCTCACTTACACAGCAATAGGTTTAATGAGCCAAATTTGATGTAAAAAGAACAGCTAGTAAGGAATTAATGAAAGCAGTTTTCAAAATCTGATGGTTATCAAGACTACATGAGCATCAACTACTAACAATTTGCTTGGACAGTGTACATCATGACAATAGTTGTGTTATTATTATTTATAAAATTTAGTTAACTTAAACTTAGTTAATTTAGTAAAACTACTTTAATTTTAACAAAACTTAGTTAATTTTTATTAACTTGATTAATTTATTATTATTATTATAAAATTAGTTAATTTTTGTAAAATTAGGTAATTTAATCATCGTCATCGTCATAGTCATTATTTATAAAACTTTGTTAAATTAGTATTATTATTATTATTATTTATAAATTTTAGTTAACTTAAACTTAGTTAATTTTATAAAACTTGTATAATTTTAAAAAAACTTAGTTAATTTTTATTATCTTGGTTAACTTAGTTAATTTGTTATTATTATTATTTATAAAACTCAGTAAACTTATTATAGTAGGAGTTAGGATGGATGACTTGTACAACTGTGTCTATGAATCAT
Source organism: Allium fistulosum (assembly GCA_030737815.1). Lineage (NCBI taxonomy): Eukaryota > Viridiplantae > Streptophyta > Magnoliopsida > Asparagales > Amaryllidaceae > Allium > Allium fistulosum. Next base: position 979,949,292 of record CM060902.1, read on the forward strand.
ATAAATGCTTCATCGTATTAACAAATTCTCTTTATTGGCAATACACTTTATACAAAAGTGTAACAAGTAAATAGTTTCATGGGTGTTTCTATCAAATTCCAAAGTTCAAAGTTCATGTATAACTTCCAAGTTCCAGTACAAAACATCTAAGTTCAAACTGCAAGTACAAAAAATGATATGTGTTTAAATATCAAAAACCACACAAATAAATTTGCATGAATGTAAAACATACGATACTAAGAAATTACCTAAACTCCTACAACAAATGCTTGGACAAATTGGAACCGTGGGAGCAAATTGAGTCGCAAGGTGCTACCATCGCGAATTTGCTCAAAAATGACTTTGATATGCTTTACTTTATTGCATCTTTAAAGGTCACAACATCGAAAGTACTGGAATCACCAATAACTGAAGAAGGTATATCTTATGAATAGACCTTATATATGAACGGAACGCTATTTTGGCAAGTTCCTACAAATTTGGATACTTGACCAGCAATGATGCCAATGAACCTGAAATTTGTTCCATCTTTTTAGCATCTGCCTGTAGAATACCAATTGATACTCAGAATCAATCATTTAACAAGAGGATCATCTCCATGAAATATGTAACGTGGAAATATATCAACAGGCGCTTAAATCTTTTTTTAGGCATATAGGTTTAGCAATGTTTAGTAAATGTTTGTATGAACCCAAAATAGGTAATAATGGGAATTTTCATTCAGCCCCAAAATTATTTTTCATTCATAGCATCTAAATAGCAAAATTACTTGTGTAATAGGGATCTAAACCACGAATGCAAGCTAGGAACAATTCATTAGCCCGTGTACCGATGTAACGATTCTTATCACGTATAAATCTTAAGCCATCAAAATGTAAAATTAATAAAAGGATTAGAATGTTAGAATAATCAAACGACATATGAGAGCATAAAGATATACCGTCCGCAATTGTATAGGTATTTTAGGGTCAGCACTCTGTAATTTATTTAGCATTTCTCCCTCTAAGGGGTCAAGGAATAGTATTGATTTCCCTTCAAAGGTGAAATGGGTTGTACGACCAACTCTATGAATGTAATCTGAAATTTCATCAGGACAATTAACCTATCACGTAAAAAAAAACTGAATAAACAATTCCATATTAACAAGCATATAAACCGCTGAAGTTCAGTACAAGAAGTCATGTAAGTACATATAGAACAAATTCACATGAGTGCTCTCATCGAATAGAGGAACACTTTAAATCTTAAAAGAAGAAGTCATGTCAGTAACACATACATGTACACATTATATTAGTTTCCTTATCACAAACAAGTGACGTAAGTCCGGACTGCATATATGAATACATGACTTAAGCCTAATGAGTTCATGGAGGGAAGGCTTTGTTAATTTGAACTCTGAGTATAAATTATTAGTATATAAAAACAACTAACCTGGACTACCTAATCAACTTATGGAATATCCACACCACGCGACATCACATTTGTTGCAAAGAGCACAAAAGCTTTCTCAGAGAACTGCAAAGTTACTGCCATTTTGACTATTTGTGACATGCGCCCATGTAAACATAGCAAGGAAATCCCAGGTCGGAGTTTTTTGAAAATTTCATAAAAAATTTAACCTATTGAAAATTTTAAAGCAATCAATATATGTTAAATATAATACACACTCACAAGAGAAATTATTCTCAACATTACAAACCACACATACATATATGTGTAGATTTCAAAAAAAAAATTTGTGTGTGTGATATAAATAAAATAAATATGAATATACCTGCTTACAAATTGAAAGAAATACAAGAATTTTTGAACGGAGATGCGTTCTGATAAAATTCCATAGCATATTTAGTTTCTGATCAAGTGGAACTTCCATAGCTATTTGTTTCAAGCATTCAGGAGTAGCAGTCGCGGATTCTGCATGTACGCTAATATATTCTGGATCTTTTACACCGAGCCTTGCTAAATCTTTTACTGACTTTGTTTGTATTGCAGAAAATAGTAATGTTTATCTTTGTTACTGATCGGGTTGGGTTTGATCGGGTCTAAATGGTATTTTCATCATTTAAGCCTAACTCAAGGTCCATTGGGTTCGAGTCAAGTACGGTTCTTCTCGGGTTAGTTCAATTCAATTTTACAGCTCTCAGTTCCAATTGTCGGTCCTAAATGATACAATCATTGGAATGTTAAGCCTTTCTAAAAAATATTAAAATAAACATAAGAGGTTTTATAACATAAATTCGTACACTGAATCCAAAGAAATATATTAAAATAAACTAGAACCACTTACAATGTCCTTCCGAAAAGGAAAAAATTGCCGATCAACATGTCAACACTTAAACTATTTGACAGTTGGGTTATTTTGGTAGTATCATCATGCATTTCTATAATCTCGATTCAATTGTATTTTTATCAAACATACAACTACAAAGTTAAATGATTCCACCTTTTGTATCATCATAGTAAATTCTGAAGCACAAAATGTAATTTTGACCATTTATGAAAATGGGTCGTCATCTTTTGTTTAAGTTTATGAATTTATTCTTTCAAATTTAAGGTTAGGTTGCCATAAATGAGATTAGGCAGTCCTGGTAATTTAAGATATGGTGGTTGTAGTATCTTGGACACCTGGTGAGATGATGTGAGCTCTTTGACTTTAACAACCTTTGTCAATTAGATTCCTAGTAGGAAGCCGATAACATTGTAGGTCACTGTTAAAAATATACCTTCAGTAGTTAAGCACAATAAATTTAAAAACGTCAAGTACAAAATATCACACTTTTGCATCTCTTTCTTCATGCAAGTAATACAAACAGTTGCTATGGTTATGATTAGCTATTTTATGGTCAAAACATTTTAAGTTCTTGAGACCTGTAAACTTTAACCAAAGCTCCAAACTATGTTGTCAAGGGCAGAGTGGAGCTTAAGCACTTCCCAAATGCCACTGGACACCATAAATGACAATAAAATATAAGAGGCACATCGCTATAACACCATTAAGTGCTAAGGCGCCAAGGCTGAAAAACAGAGGTTAGGAGGAACCTGGCGAAGCTCAGGTGAAGCCCTTAACGGCATAGGCCCAAAATTTTACAAACTCTGCTCAAAATATACCTCCAATACAAAAAATATTAATTATGCCGGGATAATAAAAGCCAAAGTTTTTCCAGACCCTATCTTTGCAGCACCTAAAATATTCCTCCTACAAAGCGAATGAGGCAAAGAAGCTCGCTGAATCTCACTCATGGTTATGAACTTTCTCTTTTCAAGCATCTCTTTCGTCTTCCTCGATATCGAAAGCTGACGGAAAAGCTTGACGCCGACATATGGTGAGAAAGTCCCATCCAGGCTGTTTCCAACTGGAGCTTTATCAGGCGGGGAATGAATGGATAAGGGGTTGATCCTAGAATCGAGTTTTTGCAATTTTATCCATTCGTTCAGTTGTTTGATTTCTTTGGTTTCGGATAGCAGAATCTATTTTTTCACTTTTCGCTTTGCATTTCTCATTAGAGTAAATTAGGGTTTTGAGGTGGTTACGGTTTGGGGATTGAATAGATAGGGAATGTACTGGCTACGTTTATTAGATTTAGGAGGAAAGATTTTGGTAAGGCACGAAAGGTAAATAATTTTTGCCGCGTTTTATCTTTAGGGTGAAATATTTTTAATTGCATTCACAAATAAATGCCACCAATTTATGCAACTAAAGTCTAGTTTTCTAGTAGTGCATGGGATGATATAAGAAGTTATGGAGAGTTAGAACCAAGCTATCCTGTGTTGACTCAATGAATCTTTTGTGTATTGATCCAATAAGGTTACAGAAGAACAATCCCTCATGAAGTATTCTCTAGAGTCATTAAGAAATGAGATAACAAAGCAATCGTGAAATACTTCTTATAGCCACCAATAAGTAAGATGTCAAAGCCATCATGAAGAAAGTCCCTAGGTCATTAAGAAATGAGATAATAAAGCCATCGTGAAATACTTCTTATAGCCATCATGAAGTACTTCTTATAGTCATCATGAAGTAAGATGTCAAACTATCATAATGTATTCCTTAGAGTCATCATGAAAGGAGACATGGAAGTTGTCATAAGACAAGTTATTAAAACAGCAACCATAAAAAATTTCTCAAATCCATCGTTGAAGATTTCTCATAGTCACTATAGTTAATTTCTCAAGACTGTTGTAAAAATTTTCCTTAAAGATATCAAAGCTACCGTGAAGAGTCTCTTAAAGCCATTATAAATTATTCCTTAAAGCCATCAAAGCTATCGTAGAGAATCACTTAAAACCATTATAAAAGTTTTCAACAAGCCATCAATAATAACGTGAAGAGTCACTTAAAACCATCATAAAGTGTTTCCTTAAATCCATAAAAGCTATATTGAAGAGTGTCTCAAATCCATCATGAAGTGTTCCTTAGAGCCACCATGAAATAAATCTCGAAGCCATCGTGGAGTGTTCCTTAGGCCATCATAAGAAAAAGGGCAGAATAACCAATTGCCCGTGAAATCGGTTAATGCATGCCATCGTAATACAAACACAAAGCTCCATGAACAAAACTAAATATCCATTGCTCATCCATACCAGTTGAAATGTGGCATAAATCCAAGGGCTTGAGTTTTCCTTAAAGAGACATGTACAACCCATAAGGGTCGAATTTTTGGGATGTATCTTCTTCCTTATTTTCATTTTTTCTTTGAATAAATAAAAAGCTTGGACAAAGGTCATTAATGGCCGAGTAGCCTAATCTTATTTTGTGATTTAAAAAAAAGGACTCAAACAAATGACAATTTGCATAACGAATTTCTTTGAACTCATATCTAGCATCACTTGACTAAGAATTCTAACTTACTCAAGTGCCCTTATTCTCTTGAAGCTAAGGACATTAGTTTAACCTAAGCTTAGTACTAATAGAAGGTATGATTTCCATTTTCAGTTTTTAAGTTAGAGTTTTGTTTGATGCTGGTGCTATAGATTCTTTCATTTAGAAAGATATAGTTGATATATTGGGTTATATGTTACCTACCAAGTAACTTCTTTGCGTATGATTAATTTGATTGGTGGGTATGCCACCCTTTGGTTAAAATGCGCTAGTATAGAGTTTGTTCTATATGACCGTTTGTTTTTCTATGACCCTTTTTATTTGACTTTGAGAGGTATGAGGTAACTTTAGGTGTGGATTAGCTTATGTAGAATGATGCAAGGATCTATTATGTAGAGAGATTTATCACCTTATAGAATCCAAACTGAGGAAAATGGGTCATGGACTCTTTGGATGAGAAAAAGGGAAGGTTCGAAGTTTTGTTGTGTATGACGAAATGCTTGGAAGTGGGAATAAATTATCTTTATGATTCTCGAGTTTGTAGATGTCCTTGAACCAATATTTGGTTTACCTTCAACAAGAAAGATCGAGTTTTGCATTGATTAGGTATTAGAGGCACAATTTGTTAGTAACCACCTAACAGAATACCACCTAAAGAAATGGAAGAGTTAAAAAAGTAAATAATGGAGCTTGATCATAAGAGTTTCATTAGGCCAAGTTGTTCACTATGGCGAGCTTCGATGTTTTTTATAAAGAAGTACAGTGAATCACTTTAGGTATGCATTAGCTATAGGAAGTTGAATAAGGTGACAATGAAGAATCAATATTCATTTTCAAGGTTAGGCGATCTATTTGATCAGTTGAGTGGGACTAGAGTATTCTTGTAGTTAGATTTGCCTATGGGAGTCCATCACTAAGAGTTTCCAAAGTGAGTATTCCTATGACCGCATTTTGGACAAGATATGATTCATATAAGTGGTTGGTCATGCCTTTTGGGCTAACCAATGTTGCGTCTTTCTTTGAAGCTCTTATGAACCGGGTCTTTTACGATCAGTTAAACATATTTGTGTTAGTCTTTATAGATGATATCTTGGTGTTTTCGAAGGATTAGCTGACCATGAAGTTCATTTTAGATTAGTATTGGAGACCTTGGGTCAATACAAGTTGAAGGCGAAGTTTTCCAAATAACATTCTTTGAAGCAGGAAGTTAAGTTCCTAGGTCATGTGGTTTTGATTGAGTGATTAGTTATAGATCTTCGAAAGTCGAAGCTGTGAACGATTGGAAGAGACGCAAGACAGTTACTAAGAGAAGGAGTTTCTTGGAATTGGCAGGGTATTATCGGAGGTTCATCAAGGACTTCTCTTGGATAGTAGCTCCATTGACAAAGCTTACTCGAAGAATAAGCGGTATGTTTGGACGAGGGAGGGTGAGGTAGGATTTTGAGAGTTGAAGCTTGGAATGAAAGAAGCTCCAATTTTGGTAATGCTGGATGGGAATAGAGATATGGTAGTGTACACGGATTCTTAGGGTTCAAGGTTAGAAGCGGTGCAGATGTTGAAGGAAAAAATGATATCTTATGCATCTAGGTAGTTGAGACCCTATAAGGTTCAGTATTAAATGCATGACTTGGAATCGGCAGTTGTTATCTTTGCATTTAATATTTGTAGACGTTATATATTAAGGGTAATGTTTGAGTTTTTTACTGACAATAATTCAATGAGATATTTGTTCACTCAAAATGAATTGAACATGAGGCAATAGAGATGGTTAGAGCTGTTAGTGTCTTATGATTTTGGGACATAGTATACCCTGGGGAAAGGAAATTGTTGATGCCTTGAGCCAAAAGCAATAGAGTTTTGCTTTGGTTATGATTGATGAGTGGAATATTTTAGAGAATTCAACTACCTATAATGTGCACTCGATCAAGTGCTGAACCAAGTTAAACTTTTAGGATATTGTCATGTCTGGAAGTTCACCCAACTCTCATAGAGAAGATTATCGAACGATAGAAGAAAGATTCGCTTTGTGATTAAAGAATCCATGGCTTGAAGAATGGTGCCAAGACCGAAGGGATGATGGACTTCGGTATTGATAAGAAGGGTTGGCTTTCAAAGAAGGGAAGGTTGTTTGTTTCGAATAGTGGGGACCTTTGGAAGCTAGTTTTGGACGAATATCATCATTTAAAGTTTTTTTATTCATCCAAAGGGTACTAAAATGAACCAAGATATGAAGCAGGCTTTCTACTAGGAAGGGATGAAGATGTTCAGCAACATGTTAAGAGATGTCAAACATGGCAACAGGTTAAAGTAGAACATCAGAGGCCAAGTGGACTTTTACAACCTTTGGAAGTTTTTGTGTGGAAGCGAGACTTAGTTTCGATGGACTTTGTTGATGGTTTGTCGAGAACAAGGGCAAAGAATGAAAGTGTATGGGTCATAGTAGGTAGACTGACAAAGAGTGACTATATCATTCTAGTAAAGTCCTTGGGGATGACAAATAAATTAGCCGAGACATATGTTAACACAATAGTGAGACTTCTTGGAATTTCAAGTATTATAGTTACTGATGAGACTCATTGTTCGCCAATGAGTTTTGATGGAAGTGCTCAAGGTTCAAAATAGTGTATGAGTAATGCTTACAATCCACAAAATGATGGTTAAACCAAAAAAGTCAACCAAGCACTTGAATTTTTGCTCAGAGCATATATATTAGATTTTGGAGGACCTTGGGAAGATCAGTTGCACTTAGTGTAATTTTTGTACAATAGTAGTTACCGGTCAAGTACTGGAATGGAATCTTTTAAGGCATTGTATAGGAGATCGTGTAAGTTGCCAGTGAGTTTGTGGAAGATAGGAGATGGTCTCATTCTTGAACCAGATCTTGTAAGAGAAGCTTTAGAGAAGGTTGAATTGATTCGGTAAAGGATGAAGGATGCCTAATCAAGGTTAAAGAGCCATGCCGATAGGTGTCGAAAAGACTTGGAATTCAATCTAGGAGATCACATGTTCGTTAAAGTGTCACTGGTAAGAGGCACAATGAGGTAAGGAAAGGCCAGAAAGTTAGCATTAAGATATGTTAGCCTATTTAGGATACTGGAGCGAATATGCAAAGTAGCTTATAGAGTTGAACTGCCGAGTGCTTTTGTGGAAATCCATAATGTGTTTCATGTTTAACATCTAAGAATGTGTGTCAGATACCATAGGGATGTTGTGGTTTCGAGAGTTGTAGAGGATTTGGTTGTCAAACCTAAAATTACCTATTTAAGGAGGCCTATTTGGATTTTAGACCATGATGTAAAGGACTTCTGAACAAGTCGGCGAAGCTTGTGCGAGTGCAGTGGAGTGAGGAACGAGATGGAAGTACTTGGGAGATGAACAATAAAATCAAGAGGACTTCCCTTGAGTTGTTTGTCTAGCTTAGCATGTATGTTTGCTATGTTTTGTAATGAACCAAGTATATATGTGATGTAATGTTTGAATTTGTAATGTATCGGTTTATGCACTAGTATATTATTTTTGAAACGCATGGGTAGGGAACTTATGCGTAAATGATAGAGTGGGCATGGAAACACTAGGAATCGCCATCATACATGATCTTCGAGGACGAAATTACTATAAGTGGAAAGCCTATAACACCCCATAAATTAATAAACAATTAATTGTAGAATTAATTATATGAATAAAGGTTTAAATGATCTATTCATGAAATCAAATGATGAATTATGATAAGTATATGGGTGTATGGTTACCTATTGGAATTATATTTAAAGTACTTAATTAAAATGAATTAAATAAGTAGGGGTAACAATGGGTCGGCGACCATGCGGGGAATAATACCATTTCAAATCTCATCGGCCATATATAATTCATTCCTCTCTCAAACTAAGAATAAAAGCTTAAGCACTATAATGATGGTTGCGGCCTAAGAAGAAGAAGGAGTAAAAGAAGGATTAAAGCTAAGGGAACTAGAGGCGTCATTAACTAGGAGGTCCAGATGAGTAACATATTCTCTAATCCTTTTTTGCATACCCTCAAATTTAATATGCTGTTAGGAACAAATTGTCAGAGATGGGTTTTGATTTATAGAATTTTCCCATAAGTGAATAAATTGAGTGTTGAATGTCATGGAAAATGAGTCAAAATAGTTAGTTTGTGGATTAAATAAAGAAAATACATAAACATGTTTTCTATGATTTTCTAAAAAAGTATAAGTAATTTTCAAAAGAAATTAGGACTGGCCGAAGGGAAAAATTAGGTGTTAGAAGGAAAATGCATGGACACAGGGAGGTAATTTAATTAAATTAATCATCTAATAATGGGCAATGGACCAAATCCATATTTTATGCTGAATGTTTCAGTAAAGTACTAATAACGATAAGGGAAGACTAAGTCAAATGAATCAGCAGAAAACACGTGTAAAACCTAGTGCCAGATGTGTAGAGAACAGTTCTCAATGTGCATCGAGAGAAAATGCCAAAGGATAAAGAGCCGGACCAAGAGTGAAATGAACCAGAACCTTAATTATAAGGACTTAAGTTGGAATCTAAGAAATGTTAAGTATAAGGATAAATTTAATAAACCAAAGTCACTAGAAGAGGGCCAAAGATGGTCAACGGCTAAGGTTTAATTTTGAGTAGACGTGGTGATATTAGAATTTAAACGATTTACACATTTAAAGTCACTAAAGCTAAACCAAGATAGGCTTCCCGAGATGAGACCGAAGGTAGAGATTGTCGATGGCTATTTAGCTCTCGGTTGGGAATTAAAACTGGAACTAAGCATCTTCTAGAAGGGAATTTATGTCAAGTATTAAAGTGGGTAAAACTAGGACTTAGAATATCGATGATAATGTGATTACTTTGCTTAATGAATAACTAAGAGAAAAGCCTAATGTACGATTGGCTAGGTAGCTAAGTTTGTTTGATGGAAGATGTAAGACTTGAAGTGGCAGTTGGGAGACTGAAAGCATCGAGGTAAGGCCAAATATCACAACCAAGAACGAAGAAGGTATGAGGCTGGGGGTGGCTATCGAAAATGAAAGCGTAAGTGTAAGGCCTGATGTGGGAATCCAAAATCGAAAGGGTGGGTGTAAAGCCTGAAGTGGCAACTAGCCAAACGTGTTGGAATAAGGCACAAAGTGGCATTCAAAACATAAAATCAATTGGTGTAAGGCCTAGTATAGTAACTAAGTTAACAACAGAAGATGTAAGGTCGGGAGTGGCCGTCAACAAAATGAAAGAGGAGTAGGTATAAGGCTTTAATGGTAACCGAAATACAAAAGCGTTAGATGCAAGGCCTGAAGTGGCAACTGAAAATGAAACATGCGTGAGGTCGGGGGTGGCAGCTGAAACATAAAAGAAAAGGTGTAAGGCCCAAGTGGCAACTGAAACCGAAAATGAGTTTTATGAAATTTAGGAAGTACTAAAGGTATAAGGCCTTAGTGGTAGCCAAATACTCAAATTAAAGTGCTTCATCCATTGAGGAAGGTGTAAGGCCTTAGAGGTAGCCTAGAATAGAGTATTTCAAGTTTTGCTCTGAATGTGTATGATAATTAATGGAAGATTGCGTGAAATGGCTATTTAGCCTAATTTAGACGACCTTGGCCTTATTGATGAATAACTTTGTTTTAAATGAATGTTTTTTTGTAGCGAGGGGAAAACTCATTCCATGCTTTAGCGGCACGACCTTAGTATCTTTTAGGTTTATGGTAATATATTTTTCATACCAGAATTTATGTCCGACCCGTGTTTTTGTTATCATTTTCCATATAAACTCATAGGTACTCATTCGAGTAGGTTGAGTTTATGAGTTTAAATACATTGTTTTTTGGGGGTGGATGAACAAAAGAGTCAAAAACAAACCGCGAGGCTTTGAAATATTATTTGTTACATCAGCATCTCCATAATTATATATGCATTATATTTTTGACCCCTGCATTGGCATTAAAAAATAGGAACTAAGTTGTTAGACTTGAATTGTAATGATGCGTTTCTTACTTTTAGATAATATTTGCATTGTAATTCATTTATGATGAATACTTTCTTAGCAAAAATGGATTTGAGGAGTGTAAGAATCACGGTAGTAGGAACCATTTCTAGGAGGGATAATGATAGCACACAAACCGTTGAAGGTAATGGTAGAGAGTTGCCTCCGACAATATAGTGAATAAGGATGTTCCACCTATCTAGGCATGGATATAAATGTTTTGTTCTAACAGTTTATGACACAGTGATGATAGAGACCATGCTGAAAGTAGTAGAACTGTGGTCGGTTTCAAGAGTGGTTTTTTCGAAGTTGAATCGGGACTACTAAAAACTAGGAGGAAGATGCTTACTAAGAGAGAGCCAATCGTAGAAGTATTTGATTGGATGAAGATAAGTGAGCGTATCTTCATGGAAATGGGATTAAATGAAGTGTAGAAGCAAAGGCAAGCTTTGATACAATTACATGAATATACTTTAGATTGGTGGGAGACAGTGACTATAAAGAATGCTGAGAAGGAGTCACTTGGGAGCAGTTCGAAGACAGGTTCAAGGCTTGATTCATTTCCAAGTCCTATAGAAGTTTGTTATTAAGAGAGTTCATTGATCTCAGGCAAGGCAATTTTTCTATGGAAGAGTACATCCAGAAGTTCAATGCCTTGGTGTAGTATGGGCGAGAATTGATTAACATCCCATTAAAGAAGAATGAAAAGTTTATCGGTGGTTTGGAACAAGGTTTATATCATAAAGTGATGGCAAATTTGGCGTCTCATTGTGAGTTTGTCATGGCTATGGTAAAGTCATATGATAGTATGTACCAAGCGCAGAGAAGGGTGGAAGTGAAGTCCAAGTCAGAACCGAAGAAGAGGTATGCACCTTACCAAAAAGGGAAGAAGGGGCAGTGACCTGAAGGGAAGACTCGTGAGGGAGGTAACTGAATGGATATTTTGGAGATTACTTGTTATGATTGTAGGTAGAAGGGGCACTACGCATCAAGGTATCCACAACCAAAAGGGATGGGCAAGGTCAAGTGCTATAACTATGATAAGCCAGGTCATAATAAGAAGAATCGTCTAGAGCCGAAGTAGACAATGTTGTTTTCTTTAGAGGGACCGAAGATCGGACCATCTTCCAAAAAGAAAGACAATAATGTAGCGTTGGAAGGTATGATTTCCATTTCTAGTTTTTCAATTAGATTTCTATTTGATGCTAGAGCTTTACATTCTTTCATTTCGAGAGATATTGTTAATAGATTGGGTTAGATGTCACCTACCTAGTTACTTCTTTATATGTGATTATTTCAAATGGTAGGTATGCCACCTTCGGGTTAAACTGCACTAGTTTAGACTATATGACAATTTATTTTCCTATGACATTTTTATTCGACTTTAAATGGTACCGGGTAATTTAGGGTATGGATTAGTTAGGGCAGAATGATGTAAGTATCCATTGTGCGAAAAAAATTGTTGCCTTATGGAACCCGGAAGGGGAAAAAGCATCATGCTCTCTTTGGATGAGACGAAGGGAAGGTCTTGGGTTTTGTTGTCCGCGATGGAATGTTTGGAAGAGGAAATAGATAGTCTTTGTGATTTTGGAGTTTGTAGATGTATTTGAACCAGTAATTGGTCTACCTTTAAGAAGGGAGATCGAGTTTTGCATTGATTTAGTACTAGAGGAACAACCCGTTAGTAGGCCATTAAGTAGAATTCCACCTAAGGAAATGGAAGAGTTAAAAAAGCAAATAATGGAGCTTGACCATAGGAGTTTCATTAAGCCGAGTAGTTCACCATGGGTTTGATGACCCACTATTTTAAACATCTAAACTCAATTATAAAATTCAAAAACAATGTATAGAAAAATGAAAACCTCACAGCGGAATTTAAACATCGACATATTTATACAATTCACATAAATAATTAAATATTACACAAACCCAGCACATCAAACATTATTCAATTTTCAATACATCAATTATTAAAATAACAACTACAAAATTTTAGTGCAAGAAATATACTAATCTATCGTATGACTCCTTTCTTTGCTTTCACCTGCAAAATTACAAGTACGCATACACATAGAATAAAGGGGAAAAAGTGTCAACTTTGAGGTGCACTGCGCCAATTTCTATACAACCTAGCCCAACCTAAGGGATCTGGCAGTTGTTGCATAGGAAAACTACCTACATACCCTTTCTAAGGGCTCAAGCCCACATGTTCTGTTTCGTGCTCTTCTCCTACATCCAAATGCTCGTTAGTTTATAACAATCATAGCATCCATTCAACCATCGCAACCAATGCAACCAATATAACCAATGCAATCAATACAAATAGTAGAAGCAGAATACAGTATTCCTACTCATCCATCATAGTAAATCATCATATGGGGCAACAACAACAATAGTACACAAAGCCATTAAACATCACATACATTTAATGTAAGTATAAATCATCAAATGTATACTAATTGTGTAACGACCCGTAAATTTAACTGGTTTTAATAACGTTATTAACTGAAATTTTGCGAAATTTTAAACGATAAAATTTTGAAATATAAATTTGATATTAGGAATGCGTCTAGTTAAACATAGCAACTGGTAAATTTTCGTCCGAAAATATGAAAGTTTATTTCGCGCGTAAATTTACTTCAATTTAATCAGTTAAAAAGCGATGAAAATAAAATGTTTTCGGAACCTAAATATTTTTATATAGAAAAATTCTAAACCATCTTCTGAGGAAAATGCCATTTTTCATTTTTCCAAATTCGAACTTCTTTAGCTCCGTCGATCTTATTTTTCCTGCGTTTGGCTGCATTTTCCGCTAGTAGAAAATTCGAATTTTTATAATTCAATCGTACCGCTAATATCCGTATGCCATTTTGATCATCTCGTCGTACCGATCTCCGCGGTGTATTCGTTTGTGTGTTTCAGAGTTCGAAAAATGGTAAAATCTACGGAACGGTCAATCATATCGGTTCCGTATTTGAACCTTTTGAGTTCGTATGTCTTCCATTATACACGTATAAATGAATAGCCATCAGATATTAATAATTTCAATTCTTGACTTTCAATCTTTCTTGGTTTAAATATAAAAGTTGATTCGTTTTACTGAGCTTTCTGAAAAGCACTTTGTTTGTAAATTTCACTATATTATTTATGGTTTCGAGACAACATTTCATCTCCCAATTACAAATAAAACTGTTCATTTATTTCCTATTCTTCCTCAATCGTTTTCCCACTTGCTCATTTCAAATATAAAAAAAAATTGTAAGCTTTCAATTTATGTGTGTTTTCTTCCTGGAGCCTGTAGCTCTTTCCCATCCCATAGCTTATGCGGCATCACCACTCACCACGCAAGCTAGGCACCGATCATCAACCTACCCTCTTCTCCGGCCTCTCTACCGTCACCTCCTCTTCCCAGTTGCTCAGCCTCCACCTCAAAGCCAGCAACTGTGGCCGCAAGCAGCAGCCTCACGTGGCATCCTAACACTCAAGCAACCCGCCACCATACCACAACACAACCATTGCTTCCACCACCGTGATCTTCTCCGACCCATCTCCTCTCTCTCCCTCTTCGAGTTGCCGTCAACCATCGTTGCTGGCCTAGGCCTCAGATCCGCAACCTCCCATTCCTCTATGCAGTCAAGTTGACCTCAGCCATAGCCTCTCTCCTTTTTGTTATTCCACTTTTATTCGTCGCTGAGCCGAGCAACTCCGGCCTACCTCTCAGTGCTCCATTTCCTTCTCCTATTGGCCGACGTGCCTTTACTTTTCCATGTAAAAGCTTGCGTAAGTGTAATAGTTGTTTACGTACTGTATCTCTATTTGCAAGTTTTAGTGTTGCTATTCATAATATGTTAGTTTATAAATAGTTATTTTGATATACGTTTATGTTAGTTATACATGTGCCTGTTTATTTTATATTTGCTATATATATGTGTAGGTTAAGTATGAAATACATTTTACTACTGGGTTATATATATATCATACTTTAAAGAAAAAATTTTCGAAACCATATATATAATGTTTTTCTAATACTTGTTTTGAAAATCTGATGTTGGGTTCTGAACAAATAATATATATAGAAGCAGCTCTGATAGGTGTGCCAAATTGAACTTTATAAGCATCGATATCGAAATTTAAATAAAGTAAGGGTTTTGTTCTATATGTATACTAAATTGTAGCTTACATCGATTGTTCGCATTTGTTGTTGAGTATACATATATTTGTTCCAGTAGACCACCATTTAAAGAAATAGATACGGTAAAGATTTTGATAGTTTTAAAGAAAATATCATGTGTATTTTGATCTGCTTTAGTTATTATATATATTACATAATGTAAGTTATATTTATGAGTATGGTTTTATGTATATATATGTATATATATATATATATATTATTTTATTTTTTGATTTTTGATAATCCTATTTTGTTTATAAAATCTATGTGTTGTATTTGCATTATGGATTTGTGTTTTAAATTATAACATTGGTTTAGGAATTAATTTGAAGGATATAGTGTATATGTACATAATGATTTTAAATATGTGTGGTTTAAGAAATAAGGATTTCAAAATAGAATACCCATCCGATTTATATTATTTGTGTATGAAACTTATGTTGATTTAAAAACATATATATATGGTTGATTTTAGATATATGTGTTTAATTTAAAACAATGATTTTATTATGTTATTTTAATATTGGTTTTAAAATTTAATATTTATTCCATGGAAAAGAATAATAATAGATGTATATATATATATATGTCATTATTGCTTTTATCGTGTTGATACTGATTTGTTCCCATCAACATCTTTATATATCAGCTTGTTCGTCGAAATCATGCCAATCCTGCTTTTGCTTTGAAATCCGTGCTTGGAATCGTAACTCACTCTATCGTCAAATCTCTCTCTAGCCTCGAAAGGTGAGCAATCACTCACGATTAATGTTCTTTTATTTATTAAATTTGATTTCAATTGAAACGACAATTGAAATATGCTATTGTTAGTTATTTACACTGTTTTATATGCTATCACCTGTATCAGTTTACTTGTGACATCTTACACCATTAACTGTTACTTATGAAATGATAATCTAGTTGGTTGATAAATGATTGATTTTTTTTGATGTTGATATTGGACGTTAAATTGCTAATGTTGTAAGTGATAAAAATTTGAAATTGAAATCGACGTAGGATAGTTAGATTTGATATATGTAAAATTTGATTAGATGACATTTGCATAATATGACCCTTTAAAATGTTGAATTAATTGACACGTAGGATTTGGTTAATTACACCTTGAACCATTGAATGTATGTTATTTAAATTGATGATGTATAAAATTATAAATAGATGACTAGTGAAGAACCGTAATGTAATAATCTTTAATCTACATGAAATGATAGTGTAGATTCTAGAAATAATTATATTAATTTGCACAAACAACAATGTAAATTAATACGATTATTTCGGGATTATTTGAATTAGTTATTGGATTGTTATTGATTGTTGTTATTGCTTGTTTATTTACTTTGACACCATCCCAGTTATCACACTGCAAGTTCCCTTTGTTATGCTTTGATTTTTGAATTGAAATGGAATCGGGTTGAAATGATAAATACCCAAAATAAAAACTTTGACTTAGGATAGAGAATTAAATAAAACCCGATTGGTCAATAATTTGATTTAAAAATAAATAAAGATTTTATTTGAACAAATAATATGGTTTTGAAACGAAGTTGGAATTTGAATTTTAATTAAAGGGAAGGTTAATATTTAATAATCTGAATCAAAATATTAACATAGTAGTTGATGAAAGAACGTTGTTTTAAATTTGGAATTATTTAATAATTAAGTTTTGAAATTATTTTATAATTAAATAAGATTGAATTATTTAATAATTAAATAAAATTGAATTCTTTATTAAGTAAAATTGAACTTCTTGAATAAGTGAAATTTAGTTTCTTTATTAATTGAGTTTTGAAATTGTAACTAAGTAAATTAATAAGTGAAATTGAATTTCTCTAATAAGAAATAAAATGTGTTTTATTGAAATTAATGTAAGACTTGAAATGTAATGAATTTGAATTGATGAATTAAATTTAATGCAATTTGTAAGTTTTGATACAATGGAATTGAACTTAAATAATTGATTAATAAAATTGGAATCGATTTGTGAAGGTCGAGGAAACTATTTTATTTTATAAAGTAATTTAAAATTATATTAAACTATTGATATTTTACTTTATAAATTTATTTTAATATAAACTATTTTAATATAAATCATTTTAATATAAATTATTTTGTAAACTATTTTAACTTATAACTATTTATATAAACTATTTTATATATAAACTATTTTTATTTATAAACTATTTTATTATATACAATTAATTTTAATATCTAAACTGTTTAAGAGGAAAGTGTTATGAATTCCAAAATGTTATGATTTCAAACTATAGTTTCAAAGGGTTATGAATTTCAAGGTTCTGGTTTCCAAAGTGTTTTGATTTTAAAATACTTACGATTTCGAAAGCGATATAACTTTGGAAAGTGATATGATTTTGGAAATGGATTTATTTGAAGTGAAATTGATATCGTATGGATATGGTTTTGAAATGGCAATGATATTTCGGTTTTGAAATATGAACTATTTTGAAAGTTAATAAACGACCAATCGGTGTAATAATCACGAAAGTTATTAAAGAGACCGGAATCGGTTATGGACATACTCACTGTCTAAACCGAAAACCACTTTAATAACTACACGCGGTGTAACCACCCGTAAAATTTTAGTGGTTTTATTTATTTAATTAATTGAATTTTGTGAAATTTTAAACAATAAAATTTTGAAATAAAAATTCAATATTTGGAATGCGTCTTTCTTAACATAGCAACTGGTAAATTTTCATCAGAAAATTTGGAAGTTTATTTTTAGTGTAATTTTATTCCAATTTGTATCAGTTAAAATTGATGATAATAAAATGTTTTCCAAACCTAAATATTTTACATAGAAAATTTTTAAATCATCTTCTGAGTGAGACGTCATCTTTCGTTTCGTCAAATTTGGACATTTATTGCTCCATTTATCTTATTTTCCGACAAATTAGCAGCATTCCGGTACCGATACCGACTTTTGCTCGGATGGTCGTACTACTGACATCTGTATATCGTTTTGATCGTCTCGTCGTGATGATCTCCATAGTATATTCATTTGTATATTTCGGGATCGGGTACGCCACGAAATCAGTAAAACGATTATCGTAGCGGTACCAGTTTCGAGTCTCCAAACTTTTGTGCCCACTCATTTGCCCAAAGGCTAAAAATTTATATAACCATTGGTTATTAACTTTTGATATTCTTTGACATTTTACCCTTTCAATAAAGTGTGTTTTGGTTCATACATTTTGTTCGTTCGAATTCTTTTCCGATACTTTTGCCTTTCAGTTGGGAAAAAAGAGAATATATATAATAAAGTTGTATACTGTTCAACTTCCACTTTTTGCCATTCCATCGTTTCACTTTATTTTGCTATTTTACTCTGTTCATTTCATATTCCCAAGAGAATTTATTTCTGCAATCAATTTCTTCCTTCTACATTTCGCATATTTGGTTTCAACAGAAAATAAAAGTTGTTGTGACTCTCCCTCACCTACTCCTCCAAGCCACCTCACGAGCTCCACGCGCTCGGCCTCCAAGCACCGGTCAACCGCCTACCTACCAGCTCGCTCTCACTCTCTCGCCCATCCTCTCTCCAGCCTCGGCTACAACCAAGCAACACCGCACTTCCCCTCTGCCACCTTTCATGTTCCTCCACCCTTCCTCCTCGTGAAGAGCACAACCACCTCGGCCCTCGCCACTTCCTCCTCATCAGTTCGCCGTCCTTCTTCCACCCGAGCAGGCCTTCCTCACATCCATTCGAGGCCATGGTCGCCAACCGCAGCCCATGCTGTCGCAACCCAGAGACCCGCACAACCCACCGTTTTCACTCAAGCCTGGCCGTGACTCACCATACTCGCGGTATCTCTTGGCTTCTTCTCCTCTTCCGCCTATTTATTTTTATAAGAGGTATATATCATACTAGTTACAGTATCACAGCATAGAAAAGTGTTATACATATATATATATGCAAGTTTAAGTTTAGTTGTTATTAGTTTATATATAAAATTTTGATTTAAAACTATTATATACGTATAGATCTAATACATATATGATCATCTTTACAGTTTATATAGTATATGTATATTAAGTATATAGAGTTATAAAAGTATTATATATATTAAATTTTTGACCGGTGCATATATGTATAGCTTTATTTGTTCCGGGGTTTGTAGATATTAATATATATAAAGTTATATACAGTATATTAATTCTTTATATATATTGACAGTATATTTTTTTTTACAAATACTCCTTGGTATAGGTACTGTTATATGGGTCAGTAAGTTTATATGTATTATCATTATGTAAGTTATTGGGTTTGAATGTTATATGTATACTGTAAGCTTGAGTAGAGACCTATATTTGTTTTGCTTTCTGTTTTTGCATTGCTGGAAGGAAAGTTTAGGGTGGGTCAGTATATATATAATTTGGGTAACTACTATATATATATATTTATGTATATATTTATATGAGATATTTTATGTGTTCAGATTTAATATATAGCATGTTTATGGGTATAGTGATAGTATACTATGGTTCTTACTTAAACTTATGATAGCACTTTAATATAGATTTGTAAATACTGTAAAATATATACACTTTTAAAATTATAATTTGAAGGTATATTTGTCTTATATAGAGTCTGTTTATGTATAATTACATGTCTTGGGTTTTGCTGTGAAACAGTATAATGTGTGTATATATATTAAACTTGTTTATATATTAGATTTTGGTATTATATGTATATATATTAGTTTACAGTACTGCCCATATATATGTGAAGTATATTTATGATATTTAAAATGTTTTATTTTATGAGATATATATATATATATATTTTGGTTTTGATACACATATATGTTATTTTAAACAGATTTTTGGTTGTAATAAAATATTGAATATATATTATTAGTTTAAAACTTTACTTTGATTTTAGAAAGATTTATATGGATATAATATTTATTTCGTTTCCGTTTATGTTAAACCGTTATGTTTAAAATGTGTTGATTCAATTCTGTTCTGATTCGATTTCGTCCATTCTTATTTATCAGCTCTGTCGCCAAAATCCATGCCAATCTTGATTTGATTTGGATCTCGTGCTTGGATTCGTAACTCATCTCATTTTCATTCTTCTCTAGCCTCGAAAGGTGAGCAATCACTCACGATTAATGTTCTTTTATTTATTAAATTTGATTTCAATTGAAACGACAATTGAAATATACTGCTGTTAGATATTTACACTGTTATTACCTGTATCAGTTCACCTGTGACATCTGACACCATTATCTGTTATATATGCAATGATAATCCAGTTTGGTTGATAATTGATTGATTGTTGATGTTTATATTGGACGTTAAATTGTTAATGTTAAAGTGATAAATAATATGCAATCAAATTGATATAGGATAGTCAACAATTTAGATTGGATCTATATGTTGAATTTGATTTGTTAAATTTGTATAATATGACCCCCTTTAAATGTTTAATTACTCGACACGTAGTAATATGGTTAACTTCACTTTGAACTATTGAATGTATGTTGTATAAAATTGATGTAGTTTGAAATTGAACAATTGATATCAAATGAAGAACCATATTAATATTAGTGTAATAATCTTTAATCTACATGAAATGATAGTGTAGATTCTAGAAATAATTATATTAATTTGCACAAATAACAATGTGAATTAATACGATTATTTTGGGATTATTTGAATTAATTATTGGATTTTTGATATTGATTGTTGTTATTGCTTGTTTATTTACTTTGACACCATCCCAGTTATCACACTGCAAGTTCCCTTTGCTATGTTTTGATTTTTGAATTGAATTGGAATCCGATTGAAATGATAAATACCCAAAAATTTAACTTTGACCTAGGATAGAGAATTAAATAAAAAACCCGATTGGTCAATAATTTGATTTAAAAATAAAATGAAGATTTTATTTGAATAAATAATATGGTTTTGAAACGAAGTTGGAAATTGAATTTTTATGAAATTTAAATGTGAATATTTAATAATCTGAAACAAAATATTAATAAAGAAATTGATGGAAGAATGTTGTTTAATTTAAGAAATGATTGAATTAAGTTTTGAAATTATTTAATAATTTAATGAGATTGAATTATTTAATAATTAAATAAAATTGAATCCTTTGATAATTGAAATTGAACTTTTTAATTAGTGAAATTTAGTTCTTTATTAATTGAGCTTCGAAATTGTAACTAAGTAAATGAATATGTGAAATTGAATTTCTTTATCAAGAAATGCAAATGTGATTTTTGAAATTAATGTAAGACTTGTAATTTAAAGGGTTGATTTGTCGAAGCTAATTTAATTAAATTTGAAGTTTTGATATAATGAAGTTGAACTTAAGTAATTGATTTAATGAATTGGAAATTAAATAAAAATTGTTTGAATGACAAATTTACTTAATGAATATTGAATAAAATCGATCAATGAAGTTAAACTGATTTGAATGTTAAATTAAATTAATTTAAATGATTTCGGAATGAAACTTATATACGAACTTGAATCAATATTTGAATTATTTTAATAAAATTTGAAATTGTATTATAAGATTTTGAAATGGTAATTTGGAAGTTTTGAAACGTAAATTTTGGAAATTGATTTAGAAAGATAAATGAAATGTTGGTTTACAAATTCGAATTGGAATTGTAATTGATTTGGTTTTGAAATATATAAACGACCAATCGGTGTAATAATTACGAAAGTTATTAAAGAGACCGGAATCGGTTAGGGACATGCTCACTGTCTAAACCGAAAACCACTTTGATAACTATACGTGGAGTGTGATCCAGAATGAAGTGGTTGGAATGATGTACGTGATGACTGAAGAAAGAGAACGATAATGGATAGCCTTGACACTTGTGTCAAATTGGAAATGACTAAAACAGGAGCCGTGCCGTGCCAAATGGAGGTTAGCTACCTCGAGCGAACACACTTCTTCGAAAACTACTCATTACTTGTTGTTGATTGGTGCACCCTTGATTTTGGGAGTGTTGTTTCGCGGTGTTGCGATCGCTGCGGCGATG
This sequence comes from Allium fistulosum, assembly GCA_030737815.1. Lineage (NCBI taxonomy): Eukaryota > Viridiplantae > Streptophyta > Magnoliopsida > Asparagales > Amaryllidaceae > Allium > Allium fistulosum. Next base: position 979,971,310 of record CM060902.1, read on the forward strand.
CGTTCTCACCAGTCCAGATCAGGCAAACGGTAGTTTCACTACCTTAGGTATTGCCTCATGTGCCTTGTCATACTTAGATCCCTTTATACGCGACCACTACGAATTTGTTTTGTGTTATACCTATGGAGTACTCCCTGATAGCCCACTAGTTTACGGTGGAGTTTACAGTGCTGTATAGACTATAACGCTTGTATAAAATGTGTTAAGGGGGATAATGGTAACGCCTTAACACTATTTTGATATCTTATATTACTGATATGCATTATCTACTTATCGTACACTACTACATAGTAGATAGTTTAACGGATCCTTAAAGGATGGTTATTCCAAACATCCTTTGAGTTACTTGTATTTCAATTGCTATTTCACTTGAGTTGGATTTATTGATATAAGAATGTTAATCCTGACTCGAGTGTTTTGTGTTTTGCTTTATGCTCGGGTCAGACTGAGTGTACCAGTATTCGAGACTCACCTTTGGAGTTGGAGCTTCGCTTGGAGATCCAGCTATCTATCCAGGTTTCAGATATCCAGTTGATTCCAGTGATGTATTCTGATATTGTATTTGATTATTGTATTCGAGACATCTGTTGTACCTTATTTAACTCTGATATGTATATAGTAGCTTCATGAACTACTATCTTTTGCTTCCGCTGCATTTATTACTCTGTGTCTGTGATCTGTGATTATTTATTTACTATATATGTTCAGTTTTGCCAAATTTAAATTAACAACGCGGTATTTTGAATTATTCAAGTCCGACATGTGCAGATGCGAATGGTCCAAAATAGCGGGTCGTTACACGCGGAGTGTGATCCAGAATGAAGTGGTTGGAATGATGTACGTGATGACTGAAGAAAGAGAACGATAATGGATAGCCTTGACACTTGTATCAAATTGGAAATGACTAAAACAGGAGCCGTGCCAGGCCAAATGGGGGTTAGCTACCTCGAGCGAACACACTTCTTCGAAAACTACTCATTACTTGTTGTCGATTGGTGCACCCTTGATTTGGGAGTGTTGTTTTGCGGTGTTGCGGTCGCTGCGTTCTCACCAGTCCGGATCAGGCAAACGGTAGTTTCACTACCTTGGGTATTGCCTCATGTGCCTTGTCATACTTGAATCCCTATATACGCGACCACTACGATTTGTTTTGTGTTATACCTATGGAGTACTCCCTGATATCCCACTAGTTTACGGTGGAGTTTACAGTGCTGTATAGACTATAACGCTTATATAAAATGTGTTAAGGGGGATAATGGTAACGCCTTAACACTATTTTGATATCTTATATTACTGATAGGCATTATCTACTTATCGTACACTACTACATAGTAGATAGTTTAACGGATCCTTAAAGGATGGTTATTCCAAATATCCTTTGAGTTACTTGTATTTCAATTGCTATTTCACTTGAGTTGGATTTATTGATATAAGAATGTTAATCCTGACTCGAGTGTTTGTGTTTTGCTTTACGCTCGGGTCAGACTGAGTGTTCCAGTATTCGAGACTCACCTTTGGAGTTGGAGCTTCGCTTGGAGACCCAGCTATCTATCCGGCTTTCAGATATCCAGTTGATTCCAATGATGTATTCTGATTTGTACCTGATGTATAGTGTTACTCTTCTGTTGTATCTTGTTTAACTCTAATGTATCTTATATATTTATATAGTAGCTTCATGAACTACTATCTCTTTTTCTTCTGTTGCATTTATTACTCCGTGTCTATGATCTGTGATTATTTATTTACTGTATATGTTCAGTTTTGTCAAATATAAATTAACAACGCGGTATTTTGAATTATTCAAGTCCGACATGTGTGTCTGTCTATGCACTTGGCGGGTGCAGCATGATAGGGGGTTCTCGCATTTGGTTTGGTAGCGAGCGGATGACTCTTACTCCTACATGTCCCTGCGGGGTTGGTGCAGTCGAGAGGCTGGCCGTAAAGGCAGAACACAGGTACTGTTGTATGCTACAGTGGGCGTTACCCCACTGACGCAGTCCGTTATAGTTGGTATCAGAGCTTTGGTAGCTCTAGGCAAAACTCAGCATATAGGGTAAATGTATTTACAGAATCACTTTATTCGAGTTTGAATCTCTTCCTTTTGACTCGATTCCTTTGAATTTTGGAACGTTCTCTGCGGTTCCAAGAATTCATTCGTGTCCCTCACTATTCGTCTTCTTTCAATTCTAGAGCATCACATAACTCCACTTCGAATGACCCTTATAATGAATCGGCGGTCTCGCCAAACTTCGAATGATTTGTAAAGGGGTGAAAATCCTTTACAATAGGCATTGATTTACCGAAGATTTCTGTATCCTCGGTTTACGATGCTATTTATCTCCTGCTATACTTGAATTCTATTTCTTGAGATCAATGTAGATTTGCCTCGAATTTCTGCATCGATCTTATTCTTGAAGTCATGGTCGACCTGGTTAAGGTTGCCCGCGATTTATATAAACTTATCCATCATCCTATTTGTTATTTAAATCATCTTATTTTGTTTCGAACTTATCTTCGGATCAGATTTCTCTTTGATTTGAGTCCATCAAATTTGAAACCCTATCCTTATTTTGAAAATTCATTCCTGTATCGTCGAGCAAAGAAATGTATTTGTAAATTAATATTAAATGTTTTATATATTGTGTTGTTTGAGTTGTTGATGTGATTTGGGTTTCCGATCGATTCGTCTGATCAGCGCTATCGATAGGATCTCCAAAACACTCGAGTAGAGCAAACTGACACAACATTGTTTTCAAATTTAGTAAATAAAATAATTTTGAATGATTATATTATATATAAGTATAAATTTTTCAGAAATTAAATTGTTAATGAATTTGTTGCCAAAAAAATGTTAATATTTCATTTTCATTTATTGTTTTGTAAACCATAGACTATTCCAATCTGATAAATAAATGAAATTATAGAACATGGTTTAAAATTTTAATTGGGAGTTGAAATGAATTTAAATAATAATTTGAGAATTTACTTTCCATTGATTTCAAACTTTGGGTTTTAATTTAAAAATGCATATTTTATATAGTAATTTCGAATAGAAATCATTTTCAAAGAATTTTAAATGTTTAAATAAGTGCTCTTCTCTTTGTCGCTGGAAAATAATTTCGGTGATGGCGGCCGCATCATCGACATTCATTTTCGAGTTTCGAAGTGGAGAGACTATTCTGTAGCTTTGCTACGGTTTTGTTTTGAAAAAAAATATTTTGATTTGAATTTCTTCAGTATAATTTGATTTATATATATATAGGTATCTTATTTAAAAAAAAATTGATTTGATTTGATATAAATATATAGATATATCTCTAAATTGTTTTGAAGTAAATCGGAGATTTAAATTCTTAAATTTTAGGTTAAAGATGATTTCAATTATAAACTGAAGTCAAAATTCTTCGATAAGTATTTAACTTGAAATAACTGGATTGTAAAAAAAATGTCTTTATAAATAAAATTTGAGTGTTTATAATAAATGTTATACACTAAATTTTGATTATAAAGATGTTAATAGAGTTAGATAGGATAATAAATAAAACTCAGTTAATAATGAAATAAATTTGTTTTGAAAGAATTAATAAATTTGTTTTGAAAGAATTAATAAATTGAAATTCGATCAACTTATGAAAATACCTTGAATTTAAAAGCAATTAGTAAATATAAATTAATTTAAATCGAAACTTTTATGGTTTAAATTAATTTATATGGGTTAAATATATGTGATTAGATATATTAAGTAGAATAAATTTAACAATGATTTGGAATAAAGAAGAATTTAAATTGCTAAAAAAAATATGATTATAATAAAAGACTATTCAAATTTATGGTTTTAGAAATTGTAAATTGAAGATAATTGGATAATAAGATAATGAATTTAGAAATAGTTGAGATTGATTTTAGTGAAATCAAATGGATTAAATCAATTATTGAATACAGTTTAATTTAAATTTGAATTTACACGGTTTAAATTAATTGTTATTTTGTATTTCAAATATGTTTTTCTTTCTGGTTGTTTCTATTCTCCTACCTCGTTCCTTTTCGGGGACGAAAAGTTTTGAGTGGGGGAGAGTGTAACGACCCGTAAATTTAACTGGTTTTAATAACGTTATTAATTAAAATTTTGCGAAATTTTAAACGATAAAATTTTGAAATATAAATTTGATATTGGGAATGCGTCTAGTTAAACATAGCAACTGGTAAATTTTCGTCCGAAAATATGAAAGTTTATTTCGCGCGTAAATTTACTTCAATTTAATCAGTTAAAAAGCGATGAAAATAAAATGTTTTCGGAACCTAATTATTTTTATATAGAAAAATTCTAAACCATCTTCTGAGGAAAACGCCATTTTTTGTTTTTCCAAATTCGGACTTCTTTAGCTCCGTCGATCTTATTTTTCCTGCGTTTGGCTGCATTTTCCGCTAGTAGAAAATTCGAATTTTTATAATTCAATCGTACCGCTAATATCCGTATGCCGTTTTGATTATCTCGTCGTACCGATCTCTACGGTGTATTCGTTTGTGTGTTTCAGAGTTCGAAAAACGATAAAATCTACGGAACGGTCAATCATATCGGTTCCGTATTTGAACCTTTTGAGTTCGTATGTCTTCCATTATACACGTATAAATGAATAGCCATCAGATATTAATAATTTCAATTCTTGACTTTCAATCTTTCTTGGTTTAAATATAAAAGTTGATTCGTTTTACTGTGCTTTCTGAAAAGCACTTTGTTTGTAAATTTCACTATATTATTTATGGTTTCGAGACAACATTTCATCTCCCAATTACAAATAAAACTGTTCATTTATTTCCTATTCTTCCTCAATCGTTTTCCCACTTACTCATTTCAAATATAAAAAAAATTGTAAGCTTTCAATTTATGTGTGTTTTCTTCCTGGAGCCTGTAGCTCTTTCCCATCCCATAGCTTATGCGGCATCACCACTCACCACGCAAGCTAGGCACCAATCATCAGCCTACCCTCTTCTCCGGCCTCTCTACCGTCACCTCCTCTTCCCAGTTGCTCAGCCTCCACCTCAAAGCCAGCAACTGTGGCCGCAAGCAGCAGCCTCACGTGGCATCCTAACACTCAAGCAACCCGCCACCATACCACAACACAACCATTGCTTCCACCACCGTGATCTTCTCCGACCCATCTCCTCTCTCTCCCTCTTCGAGTTGCCGTCAACCATCGTTGCTGGCCTAGGCCTCAGATCCGCAACCTCCCATTCCTCTATGCAGTCAAGTTGACCTCAGCCATAGCCTCTCTCCTTTTTGTTATTCCACTTTTATTCGTCGCTGAGCCGAGCAACTCCGGCCTACCTCTCAGTGCTCCATTTCCTTCTCCTATTGGCCGACGTGCCTTTACTTTTCCATGTAAAAGCTTGCGTAAGTGTAATAGTTGTTTACGTACTGTATCTCTATTTGCAAGTTTTAGTGTTGCTATTCATAATATGTTAGTTTATAAATAGTTATTTTGATATACGTTTATGTTAGTTATACATGTGCCTGTTTATTTTATATTTGCTATATATATGTGTAGGTTAAGTATGAAATACATTTTACTACTGGGTTATATATATATATCATACTTTAAAGAAAAGATTTTCGAAACCATATATATAATGTTTTTCTAATACTTGTTTTGAAAATCTGATGTTGGGTTCTGAACAAATAATATATATATAAGCAGCTCTGATAGGTGTGCCAAATTGAACTTTATAAGCATCGATATCGAAATTTAAATAAAGTAAGGGTTTTGTTCTATATGTATACTAAATTGTAGCTTACATCGATTGTTCGCATTTGTTGTTGAGTATACATATATTTGTTCCAGTAGACCACCATTTAAAGAAATAGATACGGTAAAGATTTTGATAGTTTTAAAGAAAATATCATGTGTATTTTGATCTGCTTTAGTTATTATATATATTACATAATGTAAGTTATATTTATGAGTATGGTTTTATGTATATATATGTATATATATATATATTATTTTATTTTTTGATTTTTGATAATCCTATTTTGTTTATAAAATCTATGTGTTGTATTTGCATTATGGATTTGTGTTTTAAATTATAACATTGGTTTAGGAATTAATTTGAAGGATATAGTATATATGTACATTTTGATTTTAAATATGTGTGGTTTAAGAAATAAGGATTTCAAAATAGAATACCTATCCGATTTATATTATTTGTGTATGAAACTTATGTTGATTTGAAAACATATATATATGGTTGATTTTAGATATATGTGTTTAATTTAAAACATTGATTTTATTATGTTGTTTTAATATTGGTTTTAAAATTTAATATTTATTCCATGGAAAAGAATAATAATAGATGTTTATATATATATCATTATTGCTTTTATCGTGTTGATACTGATTTGTTCCCATCAACATCTTTATATATCAGCTTGTTCGTCGAAATCATGCCAATCCTGCTTTTGCTTTGAAATCCGTGCTTGGAATCGTAACTCACTCTATCGTCAAATCTCTCTCTAGCCTCGAAAGGTGAGCAATCACTCACGATTAATGTTCTTTTATTTATTAAATTTGATTTCAATTGAAACGACAATTGAAATATGCTGTTGTTAGTTATTTACACTATTTTATATGCTATCACCTGTATCAGTTTACTTGTGACATCTTACACCATTAACTGTTACTTATGAAATGATAATCTAGTTGGTTGATAAATGATTGATTTTTTTGATGTTGATATTGGACGTTAAATTGCTAATGTTGTAAGTGATAAAAATTTGAAATTGAAATCGATGTAGGATAGTTAGATTTGATATATGTAAAATTTGATTAGATGACATTTGCATAATATGACCCTTTAAAATGTTGAATTAATTGACACGTAGGATTTGGTTAATTACACCTTGAACCATTGAATGTATGTTGTTTAAATTGATGATGTATAAAATTGTAAATAGATGACTAGTGAAGAACCGTAATGTATTAATCTTTAATCTACATGAAATGATAGTGTAGATTCTAGAAATAATTATATTAATTTGCACAAACAACAATGTAAATTAATACGATTATTTCGGGATTATTTGAATTAGTTATTGGATTGTTATTGATTGTTGTTATTGCTTGTTTATTTACTTTGACACCATCCCAGTTATCACACTGCAAGTTCCCTTTGTTATGCTTTGATTTTTGAATTGAAATGGAATCGGGTTGAAATGATAAATACCCAAAATAAAAACTTTGACTTAGGATAGAGAATTAAATAAAACCCAATTGGTCAATAATTTGATTTAAAAATAAATAAAGATTTTATTTGAACAAATAATATGGTTTTGAAACAAAGTTGGAATTTGAATTTTAATGAAAGGGAAGGTTAATATTTAATAATCCGAATCAAAATATTAACATAGTAGTTGATGAAAGAACATTGTTTTAAATTTGGAATTATTTAATAATTAAGTTTGGAAATTATTTTATAATTAAATAAGATTGAATTATTTAATAATTAAATAAAATTGAATTCTTTATTAAGTAAAATTGAACTTCTTGAATAAGTGAAATTTAGTTTCTTTATTAATTGAGTTTTGAAATTGTAACTAAGTAAATTAATAAGTGAAATTGAATTTCTCTAATAAGAAATAAAATGTGTTTTATTGAAATTAATGTAAGACTTGAAATGTAATGAATTTGAATTGATGAATTAAATTTAATGCAATTTGTAAGTTTTGATACAATGGAATTGAACTTAAATAATTGATTAATAAAATTGGAATCGATTTGTGAAGGTCGAGGAAACTATTTTATTTTATAAAGTAATTTAAAATTATATTTAAACTATTGATATTTTACTTTATAAATTTATTTTAATATAAACTATTTTAATATAAATCATTTTAATATAAATTATTTTGTAAACTATTTTAACTTATAACTATTTATATAAACTATTTTATATATAAACTATTTTTATTTATAAACTATTTTATAAACTATTTTATTATATACAATTAATTTTAATATCTAAACTGTTTAAGAGGAAAGTGTTATGAATTCCAAAATGTTATGATTTCAAACTATAGTTTCAAAGGGTTATGAATTTCAAGGTTCTGGTTTCCAAAGTGTTTTGATTTTAAAATACTTACTATTTCGAAAGCGATATAAATTTGGAAAGTGATATGATTTTGGAAATGGATTTATTTGAAGTGAAATTGATATCGTATGGATATGGTTTTGAAATGGCAATGATATTTCGGTTTTGAAATATGAACTATTTTGAAAGTTAATAAACGACCAATCGGTGTAATAATCACGAAAGTTATTAAAGAGACCGGAATCGGTTATGGACATACTCACTGTCTAAACCGAAAACCACTTTAATAACTACACGCGGAGTGTGATCCAGAATGAAGTGGTTGGAATGATGTACGTGATGACTGAAGAAAGAGAACGATAATGGATAGCCTTGACACTTGTGTCAAATTGGAAATGACTAAAACAGGAGCCGTGCCGGGCCAAATGAGGGTTAGCTACCTCGAGCGAACACACTTCTTCGAAAACTACTCATTACCTGTTGTCGATTGGTGCACCCTTGATTTGGGAGTGTTGTTTCGCGGTGTTGCGGTCGCTGCGGCGATGCATTCTCACCAGTCCGGATCAGGGAAACGGTAGTTTCACTACCTTGGGTATTGCCTCATGTGCCTTGTCGTACTTGAATCCCTATATACGCGACCACTACGATTTGTTTTGTGTTATACCTATGGAGTACTCCCTGATATCCCACTAGTTTACGGTGGAGTTTACAGTGCTGTATAGACTATAACGCTTATATAAAATGTGTTAAGGGGGATAATGGTAACGCCTTAACACTATTTTGATATCTTATATTACTGATAGGAATTATCTACTTATCGTACACTACTACATAGTAGATAGTTTAACGGATCCTTAAAGGATGGTTATTCCAAACATCCTTTGAGTTACTTGTATTTCAATTGCTATTTCACTTGAGTTGGATTTATTGATATAAGAATGTTAATCCTGACTCGAGTGTTTGTGTTTTGCTTTACGCTCGGGTCAGGCTGAGTGTTCCAGTATTCGAGACTCACCTTTGGAGTTGGAGCTTCGCTTGGAGATCCAGCTATCTATCCAGCTTTCAGATATCCAGTTGATTCCAATGATGTATTCTGATTTGTACCTGATGTATAGTGTTACTCTTCTATTGTATCTTGTTTAACTCTGATGTATCTTATATATTTATATAGTAGCTTCATGAACTACTATCTCTTTTACTTCCGCTGCATTTATTACTCTGTGTCTGTGATCTGTGATTATTTATTTACTGTATATGTCCAGTTTTGCCAAATTTAAATTAACAACGCGGTATTTTGAATTATTCAAGTCCGACGTGTGCGGATGCGAATGGTCCAAAATAGCGGGTCGTTACAAATTACCTCGTAATAGCGATAAAAAATCAATCATCAATGTGTACTAATCCAAACAACATTAGCAACACAACCTCAATCACCATATAACCGTAGTTAACTACCCTTAGTCTCGTAGCAATAATGGTAAAACATCGCATACCTATCTTAATGTTATTCCATCATCGTAAAACAACTATATTATAATTTAAATAAACAATTAATCACACATTTAGTTAACATCCAAATAATATATTTACATCCACTATTCTCTTAAGTATAAAATTGTTTTATTATTATTATTATAAAGTCACATTTATTTATTCATCCAAAAACAATAATAATTCTTTTTAAAAGATAATATACCCTTTAAATCCTTTATTGTATTTCCATCTCTCTAAACACCCCAAACATTGTATTTTAAATAAAAATAGTAATCTTCATCAAATCACTTTATAAAACTATATTGTTATCATTTTACATCAAAAAATAATATATATTAAAACCTCTTTACTTCTTTCCAAAACTAATTTATTACTATTTGTCCCAAAAATACAAAATTTAAATTTAGATCACCAAAACTCCTTATTTTATTCCTATTTATTCAAAACAATAATTTCTTTATCTGAAATACTTTTAGAATTATCTCTTTACTATTATTATTAATTTGAAAAATACCATATTATTTTACCGTCAAACAATAATAGTTGTACTTTCTAATATAAATATTGTAATCAATCATCTCACTATTTACATAAAACAAAACCATTTCCATTGAAATTCACATTATTATTATTTAAATCTCATTCTACTTTATAAACAATAAACTTTCCAAATATCAAATTAAAATATAATTATAGTTATATTTATGAATTTCCTTAGAAATTCATAAATAATAACCTTATTAAATCCCATATCTCAATTTCAGTAAAGTTGGTCAAATCATTGTCATCTATAGAAACCATTCAAAATGGGTAAATAACCTTATTTATTGTTTATTTATCTAATTTCCCATTATTGTCCAATTTATTCCAATTAATTATTTGCAATCCAAATTAATAATTAATTATAATTAAACACTCAAAAATACAATAATCAACTATAAATAATCAACATTACACCTCTAAAGTAGTCATAATATCCGATCACCAATTTGTCGTAACGTATATCAATAATTATAAATTTCCATCAATATATATCCATTTTATAATTTAAAATTCAATTGATAAAATAACTAATCTATACCAATGCACTCTTTCCAATTGTCTCTAAACTTAGAACCTAGTACCATACCATTTGAAATTTCTTCATGAGCCCAATGAAAGAAACCGTGCGTGAATCGGAATTCGTATTTGAAAGATATGAAGGTTAGAAGTTTAAGGGTTTATTATGAAAAAAAATTATAGGGTTAATGTGTAAAATTTCTTACCCTCTGGATCTCTTCACGCATATACCTACACCTACAGCTGTGATTCCAACTACTCACCACCGCTACCATGTCGCACTTTGATTAGAACCAAGCCTACCTCTGCATTGCCTACCTCCAAACGCCCAACCCCTGACTACCTCGCCACCCTAATGCCTCCATCAGCCGCTACCGGTGAATGGAAGTTCAATAAATTCTTTGCAAATTCAAACCCTATGGATTGACTCCACTTGACGTCCTCTATGCTCAGGTACCCTCTGATCGTCCTATAGTCCAAGTTTCACCGTTAAATTGAGAATCATAGATTCGACAATGAGAATAAATAACCAATTTTGGTCAACCGAAGCGTTGGATGGAAAAATTAATCCCAAATGCCTCTTTGCCTTGTAGAGAGCTTCGAACCCATATAAATCAATAGGGTTTGAATGCTCTGAATTTTGAATTAATTTATAATTAGCGAAAATCATCTGCCATTAAGATAGGATTAGAGGCAAATTTGGGATTAAGTAAGAAATACAAAGATAGAGGTGGTGGCAAGATTTCGTAGCCTCGCTTATATAGTAGTTAGGTTGGATTACGGACTATGTATCCAGTTTGACCCGAAACAGCTACGTATGCTATTTAAACACTGTAATGACTCTATTTCACAAACAATAACCCTAAGTATATCAAAATTATATATCAAACTGACTAGCTCTGAAATACCTTCGCAATAGTTATAAATACGACACATAATTCTTATTTTTATTTAAAACTCATTACAATTACTTTATATTAACAGTGTCGAGTTTGCGGGTTGTTGCATTCACCGCCTTTAAAGAATTATGCCCTCGTAATTCCCCAAACATAGCCTTTAGAAAAATTGATAAATCATTATTATTAGTTTAATAACAAAATATGGGAAATTGTATTAATCATAGGTTAAATACACAAGATAATTACCTATAAAGTAGTACATAATGACCATGTTACATCATCGATCATAACACAAAACAATCCATTCACAACAATGAATTTAATTTTCTACAGATACATAGCATAGAACCACATGCACTTATTCATCATTCAGTCCAAACTATAGTATGTAAAAATAACACTCCATCAACAAAAGGTGAAGCAATCTCAATCCTAGAGTAACCCATATCATGCATCTCCATAATTCAACCATAAAAAATGCCTACAACAAAACATAAGCTAATCAAAACATGCATGTACAAATAAATGGATATACTTAAATCAAGAGTAAGCATATCACATCAAACTAAACACACATACTCAAATTAATATGGTATCATCTCTGTACTATCCTATCAATCAATAACATGCGTGTGTTAATTCCAATGTTGACCACACCTCTACTATAATGTGTATCTTCATAACTATCAACGAACTTCCTCATTGTTTCATCCTCGAAATAATCGGTGTACCATCCATAAATTTACCATCTAAAACAATATAAGTACCCACTCATGGCTACGTCCTCAAAATAATTCTATAATTGCATGAACCCTCGATTCCCAGACCGCTATCGTACGGTCTTATACCCACTAACCACCATTGTAAGGTCAATGAATACTCAACATCGTAAGAGCACTGTACTTTAGAATATATGATAGTTAGTTTGATCGCGCCGTACAATCAATAGCCAACCAACACCATTGTTTCATCAATGTTTGAATCTATGCCTCTCCGTAAGGCTAGGAAAATACACCATCTATGTAAGGTATAAGCCTTGTATTAAATACTCTTAGATATATGATAACACAAATGACCATATCTGTAGAGTCAACAAATACTCATCTCCGTAAGAGCATCATGACTATTTGAATGCCTAAATCCTTGCCACTCCTTGTAGCCAGGAAACTAGACCACCTCGTATAGGTCTAGGGATAACAGATCACCTCATATCAATCTATAGTAAGCGTCCTCACCATTCCCTTCTTCTCGAACATACATAAATGCTTTTGGTCATCAACAATCCCTTGGTATGCACCCACATCAGAACCCATCCTTTTCTATTCTTCAACTCACGTCAAAAATCTGATTCCAAAATACTCTTATAGTGATTCCTTCATCTGATGATAGGGATGACTTACCCAAAATACCAAAGTGCGATCTGCTAGCGAGAAGATTTTTCACTACTAGCGAGAAGATTTTCAATACATCGTCAAAACATTTTTATTTTTAAATCAAAGCCTGCATCCTCCTTTAAAACCAAAGTATCTTTCTTCTTAAAAATACCAAAGTCACTTTATAAAATGATTTCCCCAAAATGTGTCCACCATTTTAAATCAATTTAAAATAACTTTTGAGAAAACATTATTTTATATAGATTTCAAACTGTAAAAAATTTCTTCAAAATAGAAACATTTTGTTTTTAAAATATTTATGGAAGCCAGCAATTTCATGTATAAAATAGATTACGAAACACATATTTTAAAACTCCTTATATAAGTAAATGTGTAATGACCTTCCACCCATTGTTTTGATTCCTCAGTAGTATCCATCAAATCTTTAGTCACCAAAAAACCACCAACCACTATTACACATCTTCAAGGAACATCTTCACATCTTTTAGTCAATCCAAACATCTAATCTTCCTCAACTTAGGAAACTATGCTATTCCACCATGACTAAACTAAATATGTCCCTTATAAACCAACTAGTTTGTCAAATGTACATACCACCAAAAGTTAACATTGGATAACTAATTCATCCTATATTTATCATACATAGTAATCAAACAAACAATCATGCAAACAAGCAAATAAGAAATAAGTAAACAAGTGACAAACAAATAAATAAATTAATCATAGTAAAACAAACAACCAACAACACAATACAAGAAAAGGAATCTGTTAAGGAGGAATTTTCCGTAGTCTTCGAACGGAGTCAAACGATCGAATTGGACAAACAAACAATGACTAATAAACTTGAAAATCGGGGAGACATCACACCAAAACAAGACAACTAAAATAACTAGAAGTGAATGAGCAAGTTGACTCAAGTTTTCGCAACTCGGCTTCAACCAGATCGAGACCGAGTCATGACTCGGGTCAGCTAGCAAGAACGTGAGCTGGACTCGAAGCAAGTGGTGAGAAACTCAAAGTAGATGATGGGAAGCATGAAACACAACAACCCAAGGCACAACCCAAAGAAAGTAAGATAATAGCCTGGAGAGGAAAACCAAGCTAAGTCGGCACTGACCTAGGCCTCATGGTTCGGTGTCGGACCTGGGTCTGGGTCGGTCAAGCGACTTATTTGGAAAAATGTGCACAACGTAGTGAACGTGTGGAGAAAATTTCAAAGATTATTTCAGAGTTTTTCACCTATAAATAGAGGTGGAGATCAGTTAGAAATCACTTTTCTTCTTCTTCATTTCTGAACTTCTAACAATGACAAGTTATAAAATCATAACTCTGAAAAATTACTACACTGTATCCCTACCAAGTTGTGACTGCCAAGTCATAAAAACAACTATGTAAACACAAAGAATAATCTATAGAGATTGACTAAGTGGACTGGTCTAGAGTATTAGCTAAACGATTATAAAATCTCATGTTCTTTTCTTGTTATTTCTTTCTTTTCTTTCATATTTTCCATTTCTATTATTTAATTGGGTGTTTGTGTCATTCTTGGCTCGAACATTTTAGTGCTTTCATCGAGAACTTGGATTTAACAACTTGAACTTGAATTTTAAGATGAAGAGACCTAACACCAGATCCACTGTTGGAGGAAGCCAGTAAGAACAAGGGGGCAGCCAGGAGGCGTCCTTAGGATCAAACCCCATCCATCTATGTAACTAGATAAGATGGAGAGCTTGATGAGATAGATGTAGGATATGATGATAACACGCCTGGTGGAGATGTTAAATGGATTCTTTAAGAGAATGGAATAGCAGGGAATGGCTGGAGTCTCCAGAAACCAAATGGATACTAGAAGGCAGAACAAACACACTTGAAAATAGAGCAGAATGAAGTGGAGCAACCCCTGAAGTGGCACCTCAACTTGGTAACGATCCCAGAGCACAAATCGGAACTGATCCAGGAGGACTACGGGCATGTGGAACTTGAACTTGGGCAAAGATAGAGGATATGAGACATGATATTGTGGCTCAAAACATGAATCAGAATGAAAATGTGCAACCAGAGGAGTATGTGCCAGAATTTCCCCATAGGAATGGAGGGCAAAATGGAAACATGGAGCAAAAACTTCCATTGGACGATAATGATAGAATTGCCGAAATAGTTAGACAAGCATTGATGGGAAACCACCAGACCAGAGTCTGGAAGGCATGAACAGAAACTAATTCACCCCTACCATTAGATATGCGAAGAATCCACTCGATTTTAGGCTGTCGATGTTGGAAATGTACAATGAGAGGACATATCCGACTATTCATCTGATGAGATACATCCAACATATAGAGGTCTTGGGTGCACCTGAAGAAGTAATGGGATGGTATTTCTCATTGTACTAGATCGAGTTAGCCGCAACATGGTTTAAGTAGGTTGAGAATAGGCCCATAAGCACTTGGGTTGAATTGGTGGATAGATTTATGAGGCAGTTCAAAGTTTATATCTCTCGACTAAAGAGTGTGATAACGCTTTCGAGCATGAAACATATAGCCGAAGAGACCCTAAGAAGTTAATTGGTTAGATTTAACCCATCAATCGGTGTAGTTCATAAGCCAGACCCATCGATAATTTTGATGACGATGGTCTCAGGAGTGGTTAGCAAAACAGATTTTAAGATTGCATTGGAAAGGGACCCACCAATGGATCTCATGGAATTCTACCATGAAGCTGAGAGGTACTTGCATTAAGAGGACGCTGAAGCTGAGAATGTTGAAGTCAATGATGTGGATGATGGAGACCGTCCGTACCAGGATATGGAAAAGACAAAGGAAAAGCTTCATAGGACCGAAGTGTGTGAAGAGGGAACTGAAGTTTTCTTTATAAATAGAACCAACTAAAACCTCAAAGAGGATTTACCTGGATACTAGAGGACAAATTCCCTATCTGAAACCAATGAAATGAGAACCCACAAATCGGGAGAAGAGGTCTGGAAAATTTGCCTATTCCACGAATTGGATGGGCATGAAACAGCTGAATGTATGCACCTACAAGACCTGATAGAGGAGTAGGTTCGAAACAACTGCCTGCAACAATACATGAGGAACCAAACTGCAGTGGTGCATCATGAGTAGCAACCCTCATCGACGAATGTGTTTGGAAATGGCCTTGGATCTAGGCCAAGAATGGTTATCCCATAATTGGTGTGGAAGAGAGTCATGTTCGGTTCTCGCACCTTTCTTTTGTTTATTTATAAATGATGCAATATCACAACCATACTGCTTACTCATGTATAAGACATCAATCGGTCTCTAGACACACTCTGAATCGGATGTCTAGTTGTAGTACTTGCTAGGATGGATGTTATGATATTTTTACGATGTTTAAATTTGAATTCTATGAATGAATGCTTGATTTTGGAAATAATGCGAACATGATAACGGATATCGACTTCAAAGTACCAAAAGAGATTGATTATCGCTTGATATTGAAGTATGAACTGATTGAATATGGCTCTCATGAACAGAGAGACAAGGTAGTAAACGACAATAAGTAAGTCTCCTCACCGGAGAGTGAGCAGATGGACATACTTGTTCGTTGGGTCCCCTCGTCAAAGGGCGAGTAGATTGGACTTAACATGAATTAATGATTGGAGAGATCAAGGATTAAACTAATGATCCTAAGAGATCAAGAATTGGATTAGACATTGATTACATGATCCAGAGAGATCAGATGCTAACCTGGATATTGATAATGCGATCCTGAGAAAAAAACTAGACTTTGGATTTGAACGCCACATGTCTTTGGAATGATTTGATAATGATTATCAGATTACGTCATTGCCTCAACTCGGCCAGACTCATTTAGAATGGATACTTTGTGATACCGGATGATTTATAAATAATGTTCCAACCAATGGCAATGAACTTACACAATCATCGAGTTTTGATTATAATATGTATGATTTGTTTGTCGTAACATACATCCTAAACGAACATGAGATAGCATGGATTTTGATATATCATAGTTAACCCCTGGATGAACATGTGGCAACTTTGTTTTGTTGTATACAATAAATGATATGATAGTCCCAGGAGAACATGGACAATGATGATTTGTAACTAACACTTAAGCAATGACTCGAGTTCTTAGCTATAGCGGTCTGGAACGACCTTTAATTTACAGGTGAATATGAAGAAACTAGATAATTCGTTGCGATTCGACCATTTGTTAGCCAGAAAATCAATCTACGAGTGATCTATCGACTTTGATATTTGTTCATGAGCAAAGCACAGCTTCCATTCATAAGGCATGCTTTGGGTGACAAGTGTTACGGTCGTATTTTGTATAGTCTTTGAATGGACTCAAACTATCGAATCAGACGAGCAAACAACAACAAATAAACTTGAAAACTTAGGAGACATCACACTAAGAGAAGACAATGAAAATAACTAGAAGTGGATGGGAAAGTTGACTCAATTTTTCATAACTCAACCCCACCAGATCGGGAACGAGTCATGACTTGAGCCAGGCTAGCAAGAACACATGCTAGACTAGAAGCAAGTGGTGAGAAACTCGAAGTAGATAATGGGAAGCACAAAACATAGCAAGGCATAGCCAAAAGCAAGTAAGTGAATGGCCTGGAGTGGAACACCAAGCAAGGTCGGCACCAACTTGGACCTCACGGTTCAGCACCGAACCATGGCGGTTAGGTCGGGGGTTGGTCAAGCAACTTGTGTGGAAAAAAGTGTACAAAGTGGTGAAAATGTAGAGCAATTTTCGGAGATTATTTTGGAGGTTTTGCCTATAAATAAAGGTGGAGGCACTTAGAAATGAACTTTTCTTCTTCTTCAATTCTGAACTTCTAACAACGATGAGTTATAAAATCATATCTTTGAAAAATTACCGAGTTATAAAAACAACGTTGTAAAAATAAAGAATAATAAATAGAAATCGACTAAGTGAAAATAGGCTGGAGTATTCGCCGAGTCACTACAAAAATCTTATGTTGTTTTCTTGTTATTTCTTTTTTTTTTGATATTTTCCATTTCTCTTATTCAGTTGGGTGTTTGTGCTATTTTTGATGCGAACAAAATCAATTGCATGAAATAATTTAATGAGCAATCATAGGCAAGAAAGTAGTGCATATTACAATCATAGGAAATAACTTAACAAGCAACAAATCAATATAGACAATTCAACCGAAACAAATCATATAAGCAAAAGGTCACTATTCCACATATCGAAAATGGGTAGTGCCTATATCATATCCTAACTCTCTCCTGATGGAAGGAAACAACTAAACATCACTACAACTTAATAAGGAAAATAACACACAATAGTCATAAAAGTACTAACATCATAATGGATATTGGGCAAACTCAAAACTCATCTTACCCCATCGTCTTACATTTTATGTTACAAGTCTAATTTTATAGTTTTCAATTAAAATTCCTAAATCAAATACCTTTTGAATAAGATACCTTTTTATTGTATTAAATATTTTCTTCATCAACCATTTTACTTCTTAACAAAAATTTCTCTTTTCGAGGGTAAAATCTTCCTTTATAAACAAAGTGTTCCCAAAACATAATAACTTATAAAAATACATTCCAAAGGATGTTTAAAAAATAAACAAAATTTCCCTCACTAAAATGTTTCTTCATAGCCTGAATTCAACTTCCAATATCTTATTAAAATAACTTTTTCCTAAATTTTTTTTACAACATTGGCTCTTTCTTACAAAAATATTTTATTTTCACCAAATTAAATACTTTATTTCTCAACAAAAAATTTAACAAAACACTTTTTGTTCAAAAACATTTTCCCTTATTTTAATAAAATATCTTTAAATCAGAAATGTGTAACTTATAAATTCCCAAACACAATTGTTCACTTAAATGTAAAAGTGGTTCCATCTTATTAAGGTCATATTTCAATTATAGTTTAACATTGGGAGTATGTCACTCGGTTTATAACCAACATATAACCCCTCTTATAAATGTTCATCATAGCTCACTCCTACTTTATTTATCTTCCAACATCATACATAAACATCAATTTAGAGTAAGGTAAGAATGACAAACAAATAACCCATACACACAAAGCATACAATTGCCAATTAAAACACTCTCTCTTTCTATATTTTAACACAACCTAAGGTGTAAATCATTATAAGCTAATGGTTAAACCTACCTAAGGTTCAAGGAGTCGCTAAAATTAGGCTTTGATACCAAATGGGAGGACCCACTATTTTTAACATCTAAACTCAATTATAAAATGACGTATAGATACGCTTACAACTAATTTAATATATTAAACGTCATTGATTGTCAGCATAATGATTAATTCCAAAACAATGAATAGAAAAAGGAAAACCTCACAGCAGAATTTAAACACTGACATATATATATACAGTTTCACATAAATAATTAAATATTACAAAAACACAGTATATCAAACATTGTACAGTTTTCAATACATCAATTATTAAAATACCAACAACTACAAAATTTTGATGCAAGAGATACACTTATCTATCTTGTGACTCCTTCCAGACCTTTTACTTCTTCCTTTGCTTTCACCTACAAACTTACAAATACACATATACATATGATAAAGGAAATGGTGTCAACCATGTTTGGACTGCGCCAATTTCTATACACCCCGGTCCAATCTAAGGGATCCGATGGTTATTGTACAGAAAAACTACCCACGTACCCTTTTTGGGGGATCAAGCCTACGTTTTCTGTATTCTGCTCTTCTCCTGCGTCCAAATACTCGTTGGTACATAACAACCATAACTTCCATTCAACCATCGCAACCATCACACCTAAAGTAACTAAAGCAATCACTTCAAATAGTAGAAGCACACTAAAGTATTCCTACTCATCCGTCATAATAAATTATTATATGAGGCAATAACAACAATAGTACACTGAGCCATTAAACATTAGAGAAGAATAGAAATCAAGCGAAAAGGAGAAGAGAATTAACTATACGTATATTTGAGGTAATTTGTATATATTTTTATAATTATACCTATTTTCTCCTCCAATCCCAAATCTCTTCTCAGGCCTGTAATTCTAATGTATGTATATACCATTTTATACATATTTCTTGGATTATAAAGGATTTGGAGATGCATCAATGGTTCTACTTCAGATCTGGAGGTTTGGATCGCTTTTAAAAGGTGAGTGTGAAATTTTATAGATTGTTATAATATGAAAATTATCCCGTGGGTGTTTATTTGATTTTTGTGTCTAACTGGATAATTGTATATGAGTTGTAGACAACAAGTTGAATATGAAATGAATATAATAAATGTTGCCTACATATTCTTAATTATGAATTGATTTAGAATAGTTTACAACCTGATCTGGAAATCAGTCCCAAAAGTATGAATTTAGAATATTGATTTGAATATTCTATAATAACGTTATAAATCTGGATTATTACCATAATCTTATTTGAATGTAAACTTTTCTATGTTTGGAATTGTTGGAATTTAGATCTATTTAATATTTGTAAATTAGTTTTATTTCTTTCCCTTTTTGAAAAATATAGTGTTTGGTCTAACAAGGAATAAATGCAAACAGAAAAAGAAAGAGATGTGTAAAGTATGAATTCATTGTAGTTTACCCTGTCTATTCCAATAATAAAAAGAAATTATTATTCCTAATTTTAAACAATGTAATCTTTTAAAGCTAAATCTTTTATTTTAGGCTAATTTATGGAAATTATAGCGGATAATCTTTTTAGATATGATTCCAATAATTAAACATGGAAAATAATATTCTAATGAAGATATATAACTAGAATATATTTGATAAAAGTAGATATTTGTACGTAATTTTCCACGATCATAATAATAAAACATAGCTAATAACGATGTTTGCATATAATATTCACATTTAGGATAATTAATTAATGGGAAGGGAATTCAAACGGTTGTAATTCCAACAAATGGGGAATAAATGGCAATAAATATAGGAGTTGCAATAATTTGATAGGGTAAATGGATTAATGGGACTGATGAAAATGGAATAGATATAAAAGGTTACTAATTTGAAATTAGCAATCATACATAAATGTCTTAGGAAATGTCCATTAGGATTTTATGGACAAATTGACATTTATGAGCTTAAATGGGGATTTATGGGTAGATAAGCATTTAAGGTAAATCTTATTGCCTTTAATAAAAATGGAATTAGTAAGCTATGTCCAATGTCTACTTAAGATGATATAAGTAAAGACTTAGGATGATTAATTGGATATAGTAGGTTAGTGATGCGAGGTCAGTAGAGTCACTCGACGGAAGACTGCCCTTCACTTTGAGGCTACCAGCAGTCGAGTGCACTTACTACTGATGTGAGATATCACTAATCCTAAGAGTCGTTAAACATTGAGCCTGCTTTCTTAAATGGAAAGTATTAAATGGTCCAAATTTGCAATTAGGAGCGGTGAGGGATATCTCCAAAGGGGTTCGCTTCTGGTTTGAGTTATTAAGTGGTTGTAGGGTCAGCCTCTCTCCTAAAAGGAAGTATTAAGTAATCTAGTGAGACAAATAAATAAGGATGTCTCTAAAAGGGTTTACTTTAGTGCTAAGGTATTAAGTGGCTGTAGGGTCCGCCTCCCTACCGAAAGAAGTAACCTAATGAGATTTCATATTTAAAATTAAGAGTGATAGTGGATATCTCGAGATGGGTTCGCTTTGGGTTTGAGGTATTATGTGGTTGTAGGGTCCGCCTCTTTCCTATAAAAGAAGTATTAAGTAGCCCAATGATATTTCCAAGTAATGTCAGCTAGAAAGTACCAAATATGAGTTCGCCTTGGGGTTAGGTATTAAATGAAAAGGGCCTACCTATAAATAGGTGTTAAATGGTCAAGGGTCTGCCTAGTCCTTATTAATGAGGTATTAAGTGGCTTGGGTACAGTCTTCCATACTGCTAAGGCCATAATAATGATAGTACCAGTGAAGAGTCTGCCTGGGGATAGGTATTAAGTGATGGGAACCCGCCTAGAATATAGGTATTAAATGGTTAGAAGTCCGCCTAGTCCTTTTTAAGGATATTAAGTGGCTTGGGTATGTTATTACATAGGTATGATTTTATCAGCGATAGATGTGGTAATAGTTGGACATAAAATGTCGTAAGCCTTAAACAGTGGTTAGAGGTCTTTGTAGCTAGGACCCACCGACCATTGGCAACATTTTAGGAAACTACTTTGGGAATAGGTCTTAAATGATGGGGTCAACCTTGATTTAGGTCTTAATTGACGAGGTCTACCTTGATTTGAGGTCTTAAATAGCAGAGTCTGCCTATTTCTCTTTTAAAAGTATTATAGAAGCCCACTTCATATTTAGATGTATTAATTGGCAAATGGGTTTGGAAGTATTAGGTGGTTGGTAAGGCTTCATCAATGTTTTGTACCTTGGGAAGTGGTAAGTAAGTAATCGTGTGTGCAATGCAAGGTTAGATCCAAATTGCTAACCTTAATGGACAAAACTATTAAATGGAAACCAACCGGTATAAATTTATGTTATAAACAGTTTATAGATTTTCCAGTCACCGGAACGTTGTTCTGACCCCCTTCTCATTACCACCCGCAGGATAGATTTAGAGGAACGAGTCACTAGAGCTGGATGAGCTTTGTTGTTGGAGAAGTCTTTTCTCTCTCATGCTCGATGCCTATGTGACAATCTGCTATCCAAGGAATACCATTGATTCCAATATAGTAGTCATAGTCAATATTCTTATCCTATTATTATTTCCGCCATGAGTTTGGATTTCTATCAATCTCTAATAATACTCATGCTTGTTTGCAGGTACCAAATCCAACATGCAAGTTGTTAGATTGGATATCAGAACCTTGTTTAGTAGATCAGAGGAATTAGGATAAACTGAGAGAATGTATTCGTGCTTTCCTATTTAGTAATATTATATTTTTATGCTAGATTCTAAGAGTTCCGACTACAGAAGTAGTTGTATTTCCACTCCGATGGAATGGACAAAGCAACTATGGGTTGGAATATCTTAGAGTTAATATTTTCACGCCGACTTTGAAGTATCCCATGTAGTGCTGGCGATGCGTAAGGCGCTGTTGATGAAGATCATGAGTATGACATGTGGTAGAATCCCGAAGACTAGAGGTGTTCGACTTGATGGTTGAGATTCTAGCTACCTTGTGTTTTTGGATATTGATGATGAGCTCCAGTCGGAGGTACACATTTATTCCAAATAGACGGAAAATTAGAGCCCGTATGTCGCAATTGTTGAAAAGTAATTTTTGTTAGGGTGCATTCATTGATTACCTCTTTGATAAAAAACAAGATTTTTATTTGGATAATTAATTTCAATTCCTTAGTCTAAAACCTGTAAGAGAATCTTTATAAAGTATATGTTGGAAATACCTTAGAGTTTGGAAATAGAGTTTTCAAAGGATTTTTCCCATGGATTTATTTTGGAAATTTTGTTTTGGGCAACTTTTGAAATTTTAATTTTCAAAGAAACACGTGTGCCACGAAGTTGGTTTTGTTAAGAAATTTTTAGTTTATAAAAGATTAATTCTTTAAATTCTTAAATATTTAAATATATCAAAAAAGGCTTGATTTTGATTTTTGGTAAGGAAACAATTTTCCCATGGGAAATTTGTGTTTTAAAAAGAAGTTTTTGGAAACCCGAATATATATATATATATGTATGTATGTATGTATATGTATATGTATATGTATATGTATATGTGTATATATATATAAGTTTGATTTTTAAAGGGATGTTTTGATATGAAAGAGCTTCTATTGTTTAGAAACAAGTATAAAGGACCTTATGTTTAGCTCAGTGATTTTTCATGTTATAAAATCGATATTTTTATATTTTCACTCTTTAAGGTATGGACAAAATAGGAATATGACATTCAACTTTATTGGGGTATGTAGTTTGAAGTGTTGTTGTACCTACCAGCTATTGGAAGAAATATTTTCGTGCGAAGCACGCAGGAAATAACAATTGGAATATTTTCGTGTATTGTTGTTGGTCGCAACTGTTTTGTTGGGACTATTGTGAATTGCTGGAGTACGGTTCGGGACTAGACGGTAGGCTTTGACACCACCGTGATGAGGATGGGAATTTTTTACATCATGTTAAATCGAAGGAGACGGCACAAAACGATTATTATTATTTAATCCGACCCTAATTGGGTTTAGGTTCAATTAGCGCTTAAAGCCGTCTAGTGGTTAACCACCTAGCTATAAACCTATAGTGGTCCAGCAGTTAATGAGTGTTGGCATAACTTGAACCTGGACGGGACTATAAAATTCGCGTCTGAATTTCCCCTATTGCATTCTTTTGTTCCCCCTTTCTCAACAAGCCGAACCCAATCTCCATCCTTCTCCTCATCCAAGTATCAGCTCTCTTCCATTTATTCCCTAGATGACGTTGTTTTCCCTAGAAGCAGCAGCCTTGGATCCCCCTCATGCTAGTTTTGCACGTTAGATCTCGCCCTACCACCATTCTAGATCTAAAACCTATTTCCTCCCTCCGACCATCTCTTGGCCTAAGACACCTTTCCACACTGTCGATTTTTCCTCGCACCATTATGGTCTTAACCCTCAAGAGACCACTTGGCTGGACTGAAATGAGCAAAAGGTTTCACCGCTTTTGGGCTGGAATAGCAATTCGTCGTGGTAGGATTTGCACTGATCCTCTGCTTTGAGACTTTTGAGCGGGAATGTTACCCGTGCTGCATCTGCCTTTTCGATGGCGGCAATATTTTATTCGTTTGGAGGTGAAGGGTATCTTGATCGAGCTGATTAATGATGATCTCGCAAAGATTTTGGAGACCTCTGCGAAGGACACTGACTTGGATGATTTTGAAGTAATCGACTCAAATATTTTACAACGGATCTTTTCCCAGGATGTCGGTATTTAGAAGATGGATAATCTACGTCCAGCTGTCTGTTTGATTATGTGCATCATTCGGCACAACATCATCCCTAAGAGGGGAAGTTATGGCCGGATTTATCCCTTGATGCAGAAGACCACCTATGCTAGTATTGGTGGCATCGCCGTCAATTAAACCCATAACCTTTTGGTTATATTTGTTGATCAAGGATTCCTACTCCACAGAGTCACTTTCTGTATTTTCATCTATCCACTCTCGTCTTTAGGTAATACGGGTGAACCTCTGTGGAGAGGCAGTTTAGTAGAAGGTTCCTTCTGCCATTATTAGATCTTTCCTTAGAAAGATGGCAATTTTGAAGCCGTCAGCAACACCAGCAGTGCCAACAACATGAATTGGATGCATAACCACCATGCTATGACCAATTAAAGGTCGCAGCAATGGACCGAGCTCTAGTCGTGGAGTAAGGATCTTATAGTCTGTAGGCATTTTTTTAAGAGTTATGGTGTTGTTATCTTTTCCCTTCCAACATTTGTTCCCTTTCTTTTAAGTTGTTTGGGTTGTAAAACTGTTAGTTGTCTCTTGTAAAATCCACGCACGATATTATGGGTTTCTATTTATTTACTGTATTACTATTTCTGGACATGCAAACCACTCCTATATATGTATAGTAAAGAAGCGGTATAAATATAGAAATCTCATAAAGACGCTGTGTAACAGTAAATGCATTATAAGACTAGAATTTTAGTGTAGTTGGAATTTTTTAGCAAAGGACAATTAAGTTATTTTAACATCATGGGTCATTGCTCATGTTCCTTCATAGCTAATTTTTTTAAATAATAGATGTGATGACATTTTAAAATAAAATGTCAAGTTTTTGGGTAAAGGTTAGTTGTAGAATTTTGGAATTTGGTTTATGTGTTTAGCGCATAACCGACTTCCTACTGCACTGAAATGTAGCTTGATTTATCAAAATTTTGAGAAGAAAAATATTTTAAAAAGTTCTATTTTGAAAAAAAGGTTTTGGGACTGTTAAATTATTTTCAGAGTTTTTGTTCAAAATTTGATTTTAAGGGAAAATGCACGCTTGAATATTTTAGGATTTTATTTTCCAAATGATGTACAAATTTGAAAAGAGAGATAGATTTTTGTGAAATCTTTGATTTTGAAGGCCACATGTTAGGCGTGGGAAGGAAATTAGAGTTAGAATTTGTGGATTTGGCGGTGCAGTAGGAACGACGATGCGATAAATGCAAGCGATAACAAGGAAAAACCTGTTTTAGCCTTGGAATTTCTATTTACATACCTTGTCGATGACACGCGCGAGTCTAATTTTAGACTTAATTCTGTTTTAGAGCTTGAAAACAAGCCTCCTTGTGCGTTTTGTATATGGAAAATTTGGAGTAAATCCGGGGCAGTGAGAAATTTTCCACTATGCTACGAGAATAGGAAGATTATAGAGTGGGAAGAATGTTAAATTCTCTGCCTAAATTCCTTTTTCCGGCATAGGAGTAAAGTTTAGGAAGCGATTTTTCGATGCATTAGATTATTGGATGGTAGGAAGTGGATGCAAAATTGGCTGCTTCATAGTTCTATTTATAGGAATAGGGTTTTTTAGTTGAAAGATTTTTAAAATGCTGCATACATATAGAACCGCAGGTATATATATATAGGTTGCTTGCATCATGTTTTCAAAAATGTTTTCAAAGCAATGCATTCATATAGGAGGATTTGATTTAAAATCATTCCGCATACATATTTTCTGTGTAGTGATACCGTAATACACTATGCACTTGTGTATGTTTGGTTGCAAAACTGGTTGTACACTTATTGGTTGTGTAGTTTAGGATTATTAGGAGCCAAAACCATAACTTAATTATTGGTGAAATTTCAGGGACTAAATTCTTTTTAAAGGGGAAAGAATGTAACATCCCAAAATTTGGTGTTAGTTATTCAATTAGTTAGTAACTAATTAGGCTCCAAAAATAAAATTTGTTTGAACGATGGAATTTGACCACGAAACTTACAGCATTGTGTTCTTGGTGAAATGTTTAGCAACTTTCATATTCGGGGTTTTGCAATTGAAATCTAAATGAAGAAGTTACGGACGAAAAATGAATTCGGAACGAAAATAAATAAATAAGAAAAATTAACATTTATTAATTAATCGCATGAGCCCATAGGCCGACCTGTCATTGTGATCGGTCGACCCCTAGCAGTCGGCCGGTGCTCCATAGGTAGTCAACTAATCGCCTTCAGGCAGCTAGGTTTAGCATAGGCCCAACGACCCAGATTTAATATATTTCGATCTAATGGTTCTGGTTGATTCTAGCGCCTATAAATTCAGGCCTAACCCTCCATTCTCTTCTATTTCTATGGAGGCAGTAGCGAAGCTCAGCCATTTCTTCTTCTTCAATATCTTTCTAAATTATAAAAATAAGATATATGTATTTATATTCATACAAATCAGAGAAGAATAGAAATCAAATGTAAAGGAGAAGAGAAGAGAATCAACTATACACGTATTTGAGGTAATATATATTTGTATAATTGTATCTATTTTCTCCACCAACCCCAAATCTCTTCTTAGATCTGTAATTCTAACGTATGTGTATACCCTTTTTATACATATTTCTTGGATCATAAAGGATTTGGAGATGAATCAAAAGTTCTACTTCAGATCTGGAGATTTAGATCGCTTTTAAAAGGTTAGTAGGAAAATTTTTAGATTGTTATAATATAAAAATTATCCCATGGCTGTTTATTTGATTTTTATGCCTTATTGGATAACTGTATATGAGTTATAGGCAATAGATTGAATAAGGTCTGAATATAATAAATATTGCACACATATTCTTATTTATGAATTGATTTAGAACTTTTTACAACCTGATCTAGAAATCAGTCCCAAAAGTATTAATTTAGAATATTGATTTACATGAAATTTGTTCCAGATCTGAAAATAGGTTCTATAATAATGTTATAAATTTGGATTATTACCCTAATCTTATTGGAATATAAACTTTTCTATGTTTGGAATTGTTGGAATTTAGATCCGTTTAATATTTGTAAATTAGTTTGATTTCTTTCCCTTTTCGAAAAATAAAGCGTTTGATCTAACAAGGAATAGATGCAAACAGAAAGAGAAAGAGATATTTAAACTATGAATTCATTGTAGTTTACACCATCTATTTCAATAATTGTTGACCCAAAAACTAGACCACCACCTTGGTATGGATTTGAAAGCACCGGCCCTGTCCCGACAGAGCAATATCACAGATCACAGATATAATGAAAGAACAGTAAAAGAAAGAAGTCCGAGAATTTTTATAGTGGTTCGGCTGTTAGTGAAGCCTACAACCATTTTATAACTTTACTATAGACTGATTGCTGTTACAAGAGTTGTTTGGTTACAAGGCTTTGATTGTTTTCTAGCTAGATTGAATCTCCAGATTTGGAATCCACTGGAAAATCACAGTGTATTCCTTTGGAGATAGTCGTGTGGAGGTAGAGAGTGAAGAATAATTCCAGCCGAGCTTCAACAACCAGTCTGGAGAAGATCTTCTTTATGTCGCAGGTGGCATGCTATTTATAGACGTTGGAGAGTTTCTGGGCCAGGCTTGTCATCATCAGCTACCAGGTAGGTTACAGGCGACCTGGAGGGACCTTGGCTCGCAAAACGACCAAGTTTTGCCTCTTTTCAATGGTGTTCCATATCTAGTTCGTTTGATGGTTTGAGCAGAGGCATGGGTTACCGACGAGCTAAGCCCTTAGGATTTTCCGAAACCTGGACTTGGAGATGTCCCCGTAGCCTTTTAACGTTGCTCTTACATTTTGATGGCAATTCACTGGTTGTTTACGCTCAGCTACTGATTGAAATAAAGGGATGCTAATCTCTTGGTTTCATTGATCCCATCCGTTGCCCTAGTCATATAGCTTGGCCCTTGTCGATCCCTTGTCTCGTTTTTTCTGGTTTAGTCCTGAACCATCCCACCTACCCAAGTTTGCTCCGTTTTCTTTTAGATCCTGTTGGGTTAAAAACCCGGATAACATTTTTCCCCCATAGTACATCTTCGTTGTAAACAAGGTGTGTTCTGGAAGTTATCGTCTTTAATATTCATTTGCTGATTTTTGAGTGATTGCATTAGAGCGCTACAAATATGTTAGCCCAACGTCAACGGCCATCTTTCTTTTGTTTTGACTATTATAATTTGCCTCAATCTATCATGTTTCCGCTTGTAGCTTCCCGGATGCTTTTGGAATGACGAAAGGTTGTAGTAGATCTAGTTTGAGATGAATGGATGGCTCTCTTTCTTCCTTTAAAGATGTTTATTATATTTATTTATTTATTATTTTCATTATTATTATTTTTTGGGTCGCTAGCGATCTTTGTGGTATGGGTCGCTAGCGACCTAAATGCACAGGGAAGATTTTATATAGTCGGGTCGGGTCGCTGGCGATCCAATATGGGTCGGGTCGTTGGCGACCCGAGTACTTAGCGAAATTTTTTGCTTCTCCTCTTGCCTACTTAAACTCGAACCGACCCACAGCTTCTTTACTTGATCAAACCAATCTTGCTTCCTCACTCGATCCAGCTTTTGGCGATTCGATTCCAGGCGGCCCAAAGATTATCTCGACCTTATTCATCCATCCGCTGTTGATTCCCTCAAGAGCTCGCTCATTTCATGAAACCCTAGCCGAAATATCGCCAAGCCCTAGCTCGCTTTCAAAATGTAGCTGACATAAAGTAGCTCGCAACCGATCTATTGCACAGCTTGTCAAATTTGATTCTTCTTGTCCATTTGAATTCAGTTAGAGGTGGGTTGAATTGGTTTGCTAATTGTTGCATTGGTATGATGACTTGTCGTCTAGTGTCCATTCGCAATGTTGATTACAAGAAGTTTGAGTTGATTACGGTTTAACAGTCGAGACAGTCAATCGGGCCTTGAGTTTCTTTCGGAAGTGACATTTGGGTTGTAGCCCAAAACTTGATGCGCTTTGCTATCTTTTTCCATTAAACCAGAATTGACTCATGCCCAGCTTTATAGCCGTTATTGCATACCATGCACATCTACTTAGTCGATCTCGATTTCTTTCTAGGACTCAGATTCCTCATGTTTTCATGTTGCATGTTCGGCGTTCCTACGAGGAGAAGAATTTTCCATGTCGCTCCAGACAACAGATCTGTTATCGATCGTGGATCGATGACAGGTAAGTGCACCAAAAGTAGACAAAATGAAAAAACGAACTGACATGGGAAGTTCTTTTCTTCTCTCACTGCGAGTGAAGCGTTTGCAGTGTTCTGAGCCCCGAGTTTATTCCATACAGATAGCACACCACACTTACACACTTACCCCAGTTCGCACTCGAAATCCGACGCATCGATTACAAGTTAATGTTTTTCGAAATTAAAGTGTGATTGGGGAAATTTATAAATTTAGAATAGATTTACCAGACCGCTTGCGGACGCGGGTTCTGTTATATAGAATGAAGCAGCCATCCACATGTCGTAAGTCAAGCGGGCGAAGCCCGACGCTCTCCAAAGCTGAATCATCATCAACCTCGCAAGCCCAGTTCGGCCAATTAGTTTTGGTTGGGCCCATCGTGGACCATACGCCTCCCAACTTTCGAGTTATGCCCAATCCACCTAAACGAGCCTCGTCAGTGGTCTCCGCTAAGGTTCTTCACAATATATGTCTATAGCATGGGATTTCTGAGGAAGATGTGCGTCTGACCATGAATGATGAGTTTGCTCATATGCCTCCCCCGGGGTACACCGCTTGCCATATATATATGTGTTTGAATGGAGTCGTGCCTCCGTTGAACGGTTTTCTGCGCAAAACTCTTTCGAACTTGGGAATTGCCCTATTCCAGCTTCATCCAAATGGTTACGCTATCCTTACTTGCTTGCATGTCCTTTTCATGCGAATGCTCGGCCGTGCTCCAGATTTCAATGAGTTGCAGTATTTTCTAGTGTTCAAGAGGAGAGATGACTGCCCCTCTCTGATTATAATCGAAGCCCAGTGGAACCGGAAGATTGTCTTGCTATTGCAAAGCAATCTATCACAGTTTAAAACACAATACTTCTTTGTTAGATGCCCCGAGGGGTTCAATCACAGATGGACAATAGGGGGTAAGCTTTCCTCTTCCGTTTGTCGGACTTTGAAGTGCTGTAATAGTGTTTCTTACTAATCGCGTGTCCTTTGCAGTTATTCCAAGGCTGAACAGAGACGCAACTCTTAATGTGATTTGCCAAACTTTAAAGGCCATCGATGCCGAGGAGTAGTGCGTTAGAGTCTTGCTGACCGATGGGAACTTACGCCAGTACGGACTGTTGGCTCCGGGCAGGTTCGTTGCTTAGAGTGAAGCTCCTTCTTCTGGTCGAGCCAGAGTTCACGCAAGACCCTCTTCTTCCTCACACGATTCTGATGAAGGTTAGGAGATGGGTGGCCCGTCCGAAAGACCACACGATGAGGCCCATGAGGAGGAAAAAACCACTGCAGCTGGCCTAAGTGGTTCAGCTAGAATGTCTCCAATCCAGGAGGAAACAGAAGAGGAGCATGTGCATAGAGAAGGCAAAGCCACGGTGGACTCCGAGGAAGAGGAGGGGGAGTTTGAAAGTAGGAGCGGTGAAACTACTGCCAGCGATTACTTTTCGTCGGAATCTAAAGGCGATGACTCGGAGTCTTGCGGCGAGACTCCAGGGATGAGTCCCATCCTTCCGAATTTGCCCCCTTCCGACACAAGTGGCAAGGGCAATGCCCCGAAAACTAGTAGATGCCAAGATTCCCCAAGTAAGAATGTCGATGTGGACCTTGGAGATTTTAGTGATGTATTCGTCGACTTCGATGCGCTTATGAAAGGGGATTTCAAATTCAACACGACGTCGTCTTGTTCAGGCGATATTGCTCCACCAGTTAGCCCAGCTTTGCTTATAACAATCGAAGCCAGCCCAATGCCTCCTTCGAAAGCTATTCGCTCCAGTTTGTAACGACGCCTTAGGCCCATATTCGAAATGCACGACACCTCACACTAGGATTACACTTATTTCTAATCTTTCATTCCATCATATATTTTCCTAATTTATGTTGTGTTGCTGAAATCTTTCATGTACACTTTATTCTAGGTATTACAAGAGGGCGTGGCTTCTAGGACGACTTCGAGGATTATACCGACTCGCAGCGGTACCCGAAGCGTTCCTTTACCGCCACCAAGTCCGGGAAACGGAAGACGAGTATAGGTGGAGGAAAGAGCTTGAGGCCGACACTCGCTGCCAAGAGGAGAGATATAAGGCTCGTTCGCACAGAGGCGGATATGAGAAAAGACGGTCTCATGAGGAAAGAGATGAGCTATCGAAGAAATCAATGTTCACCTACCGCTCTCATCCTTTCGAGCCCGCTTCAAAGCATACTTCCATGGGTCAAGAGGTTCCTACTTCTTCTGCCCCGATTCTGCCTCCAGCACATGTTCCATCTTCCTCGATTATTACTGCTGCCCCTGGCGCATCTCATCCCTACTGGAGGCCAGCCTATACTCTTCCTATGGGCCCTCCTAATCTTGAGGCGGCCCTTCTGGGTTGGTTCCTAAGAGGAGTTAAGTTTGACATGAACATTCATCCCATTCGCAGGGATTCCTGCGTGCCGCATCTCCAAGCTATCCAAAGTGACCTTGAGCAGGCTGAGAAATGGGAGAAGCTCTGCAAGCAGCTAGCGGACATGAATAGGAATAATTATCAAGAGATCCTCTCCTTTCAAACCGAGAAAGAAGATTTTGAAAGGGCATTGGCTGATCGGGACACCAAGATTAAACAGTTAGAGGTGGAGAAGGAAACGACACTCCAGGACAGTAAGAGAACCGCCAACCTGATGAAAGAGCTAAAAGAGGTGCATGAGAAGGTCATGATCATCTGGAGAGATGAAACAAAAAAGACGCATGCGGAGGAGGCGAAATTTAAAGTGGAAGTGAGTGTTTGCAATGCTCTATCGCAACCCAATGGAAGACAATTGCCGACCATGATCTAATTGTCGAGGGGCACAACAAAACGATCTCTGATGAAGCCAAAACCATCGCGAAGTTGCAGGCTCAAGTTGCCTAACTCAATGCCGATAAAACTACTGTTGAGATTGAGAAGGCTGCGGTGATGGCAGATTATTTGGACCTTCAACAGGCGTTTGATTGGAAAATGGAGAAACTGGACGCAACAATTCTGAACTTTTACGTGAACTCCTTGTTGCATCAAGGGATCTTTAGCTACCTCAGCCCGAAGTACCCGCGCACTCTTGCACTTGTTTGGGAGGAGATCTTGTTCCGCTTCGTTAAGAGCGGTGACGTTTACACCATTCAAGAGTTGCATGATGCTTATCTCAATGAGGAGTCCAAGAAGGCGCTACTTGAGGGCCAGGAGATCCTTCGGGTTGAACGAGAGAAGGAGGCAGTTGATGCTGCCGTGACGTCTACTACTGATGTGTTTACTAGGCCTTCTTCCTCCGGCAGGGGTGAACCATCAAAGCAACTTCACGACCAGCCAACGAGCCCGGGGCTCGATGTTATTCCTCATGTGGTGGAGTCCTCCAAAGAAGGTGAAGGCGATGAGTTCAAGGTCTCCATTTGTGATCCTTCCTCTGGTGCAGGTAATGTCCATGCTTCTCCCAATTTCGGGAGCCTTCATCTTATGCCATAGGAGCAAGAGGAGTTTAATGCTTTCTTTTTTGATCTTATAGGTCCATCCACTCTTCCCATTGACGCGCCAATTACTTCGGCGCTTGTGCATGTTGCCATCGTCACATACTCCGAGACTATATCTGTTCCTGCTCCAGTTCCCACATCCACATCTAGCTCACAACCAGGGCCAGAGGCTTAGAAGATTGCGACGCTCAATGGCTTGGACAACCCTTCGACATCTCTGGAAGGTGATCAACTGCCGGTGAGGCTAAGGAGCAGGAGACGCAGATGGAGCAAACGCAAAAGACTCAGCATAATTTGGTTGCCGCCATGAAGGAAAAGATGGAGGAAATCAAAGCTTCGAAGAGCTCCCAGAAGTCATGAAAACGCAAAGGAAAGGGAAGCTCTTCTGAAAAACATTCGGAGGAGGAGGGGAGATTGCCACCGAAGTGCGTGTTGACATTACTGGCAGCGACACCTCTCCCGAAAAGAAGCAGAAGCTGCAAACTAGAGGCAGGAAGGGAAGCGGTGGCAAGAAGCGCTGAGTGGCTATCGTGAGGATGGACTGGATTTTGGCCAACAGTGCGCAAGAAGATTGACTTGTTTTTCCTTTTAATTTGTTTTGTTCAAGTGTAGAGTCTGCACTTTGTGTCCTGATTATAGAGTCTGTATTTTTTCTTTGTTGGCTGCTATTGTGTGGGTACAACCCCCACATTTTGATCCCATGTATAGAAATTCACAAGCAATACAATGATATTTTGACTTTATTTTTATCTATCTATTCATATATGCTCTGTGTACTTGTGCTTGTTTCATTTCATACTTTGCTAGTTCTGTGATTATAGCTAAAATCCTTCATTTGAAGTGATGGAACTTAGAGATTAACAGCACTTAGAGAGTTTTCTGTTTGGAAATTTGCAAAACTTTAGAAAATTTTTTAAAACTTAGAAAGTTGTTGTTTGGACGTTGAAAAGTTGAATTTGTGAACTTGAGGTTTGGAGTAATAGAGCCTGTGAACTTGTTGTATTTGTTTGGTTCTGTCTTAGTACAGGTGTATGCTCCCCAGTTTGTAGGGCTGTTCACTTCAAACAACTTTCAAATAGCTGATAACTTGGGGTCTAAATAATCTTTATTGAAAATTTGATTAAGTTACAACTTGGTTCTAATTTTTGGAGATATTTCGATTTTAGCAAGCGATCTCATTTTTTGTTTGAAATTTTTCGACACTTAGGTGAATATGCAATTTGCACTTGGGTCTATGTTGTCGATTATTGAGTGCCTTCCTTCTAGCGCCAATTTTGTACGGGCTGCACTTAGCATTCCTGACTATATGTGTGCGGTTTTTCACACTCCTTGACGTTGCCTATCTTCGGTCAATGCAAGGAGTTATGATTTTGGTGCGCGGCTTATGAGATGCGTGGCTTTTGTTTTTCCTCGGTGTTGCCTATCTTCGGCAACACGGGGAGTTGTCATTTCGATACTCCTCGGGGTTGCCTATCTTGGGGCAGCACGAGGAGTTGTTATTTTGAGGCTCTTCGATGTTGCCTATCTTCGGGCAACACGAGGAGTTTTAGTTTTGGGGTTCCTTGGTGTTGCCTATATTCGAGCAAAACGATGAGTTTTTTTGTTTTGGGGCTCCTCGACGTTGCCTATCTTCGGGCAACACGAGGAGTTTTTTGCTTTGGGGCTCCTCGACGTTGCCTATCTTCGGGCAACACAAGAGTTTTTAATTTAGGGCTCCTCGACGTTGCCTATCTTCGAGCAACACGAGGAGTTTTTATTTTGGGGCTCCTCAACGTTGCCTATCTTCGGGCAACACGAGGAGTTTTTATTTTGGGGCTCCTCGACATTGCCTATCTTCGAGAAACACAAGGACTTTTTTGATTTTTCTTAGCCCTCTCAAAGCTGTCGGAGTAGTTTAATTGCCAGAGGGCAAGAATCGGTTCAGGTCGATTTGCTTCCATCGACTCTACGGGTGATTATTACGAACACAATTTAGTTAGTTCAAGAAGCAAACTTCATTAAGGAAAGCATGGCAGATTCTTTGCCTATTTATAATGCCATCGGCATTTCCAGGATGGCTTATTTGCTGAAGAAATAGAAAATACATAAAATAGTTTTTTAGATGCAATAACGGTAGAGCGATTCGCTATTCCAAGCTCTGGGAACTACGACCCCGTCGACGGTTGTTAGCTTGAAAGTCCCGTTGTTGAGATTTTGATTAACGACATACGGTCCTTCCCAGTTTGGTCTAAAGGCTCCCGGCATAGGGTAAACTCGCTTGAGCCCAAGATCTCCAACTTCGAATGTTTGACTACGAACTTTTGAGTTGAAGTACCGTGCAACCCTTTTTTGGTGGGCGGCCGTTCTCAACTCTGCGTCTTCACTTTTTTCATTGACCATGTCTAGCGATTCGAGTAGGAGTTGCTCGTTTTATGCTTGGTTAAAATTCTACCTTCGGTGTGAGGGGACTTCTAATTCAACAGGAATCATTGCTTCTGAACCATATGCTAATGCGAATGGAGTGTGGCTAGTTGTCGCTTTGTGTGTTGTCATGTATACCCATAGTGCTAGTGGAAGTTCGTCAACCCAATTTCCTTTTGCTTTTGTTAATCGCTTTTTGATGGTGGATTTGATGATCTTGTTTATCGCTTCCACTTGCCCATTTGCTTGTGGGCGAGCCACTACGGAAAAGCTTTTTTCAATTCGGAAGCGCCTGTAGAAGTCTTTGAACTCGGCACTTTTGAGTTGAGTTCCATTGTTAGTGATAATTTTTTTTGGCACACCAAACATGCAAATAATGTTTTTAGTGACAAAGTTAATAATTTTCTTTGTGGTTATGGTGGCCAGTGGTTTCGCTTCGGTCCATTTTGTGAAATAATCTATGGCAACTATAACATATTTGGCTCCTTCTTTGGCTATTGGAAGGACACCAATCAGATCGATCCCCCATATTGCAAATGGCCATGGACTGACCATTTGTGTCAGTTCCATTGAAGGAGTTCTCTTAATTTTGCTGAACCTTTGACAGTGATCGCATCTTCTGACGTGATCTGTGGCGTCACGATTTATTATTGGCCAAAAGTGTCTGTATCGAAGGACTTTCTTTGCCAGCGGCTACCCCCAGTGTGGTCTCTACATTCGCCTTCATGTACTTCCTCCAGGATTTGTCGTGCTTCATAATCGGTCACACCCCTAAGAAGGGGGTCTAGAATCCCCTTGAATAGAGTATCCCATCCTGTATCATGAACCTTGGCGCTTCGCGGAGGAGCTTCTTCCGCTGATTTCGATCAGTTGGTAGGGTTAAGCAGACAGTCCTTTATCGGA
Organism: Allium fistulosum; assembly: GCA_030737815.1. Lineage (NCBI taxonomy): Eukaryota > Viridiplantae > Streptophyta > Magnoliopsida > Asparagales > Amaryllidaceae > Allium > Allium fistulosum. Next base: position 980,008,112 of record CM060902.1, read on the forward strand.
GTCATCCATATCTATGGCTCAATAGTAGTCTCTAGAATCCAGTCCACGCCCATTTCGTCTATGCTTGAGTTGGTTAGCGTTTCAACCAGAACCAATCCCAATGATTGGGCTTCTCCGGAGCTTGCCAGCTTGGCCAAATAGTCTGCCTTGGTGTTTTGCTCTCGTGGATGTGTTATGGTGTAGTGCTCGATATCACTCAACAGCTCTTGTACTTTAGATGGGTACATGGCAAGATTTTCTCCACGCGCCTGGTACTCTCTTTTCACTTGACATACGACCAGCTGGGAGTCGCTATATATGTCGATAGACTTTAATTTGAGTTCCTTCACAACCTTCAATCCTGCGATCAGTGCTTCGTATTCCGCTTCATTATTCATAGCCGGGAACTCTAGGTGCAAAGCATAGCTAATGACTCGCCCCTTGGGGGTTTCGAGTACTATCCCTACGCCCGAACTGAAGTTGTTTGATGCGCCATCGATGAAGAGCTTCCATTATGCGTCTGTTTCTGACTGAACTTCCTCCTTGTCGTCTCTTATGGTAAATTCGACAATGAAGTTGGCTAACGCTTGCCTGTTGACTGCCTTCCTCGGATGGTATGTGATGTCATATTGGCTCAACTCTATGTTCCACTTGAGTAGTCTTCCGGAAGTTTCTGGCCGGTAATAAACTTGCTTCAGGGGCTGGTTAGTCAATACTTTGATTGGATGGGCCTGGAAGTATGGTCTTAATTTCCGGGATGTGATCAAAAGGAAATACGATAGCTTTTCCAGCTTTGGGTGATTCTTCTCAGCTCCGGTGAATCATTTGCTAATGTAGTACACAGGTCGTTGGATTCTTACTTCTTCCCACATGAGAGCCGCGCTCAGTGCGTGCGGGGAAACCGCTAAGTAGATGAACAGGTCCTCTCCATCCACCGATTTTGATAAGATCGGAGGAGTTTCCATGTGCCATAGCAATTCCTCGAAAGCTATTTGACAAGCTTCGCTCCACTCAAAGTTTTTCTTTCCTTTCTTCAGTGCGTCGAAGAAGGGTATGCACTTGTCTGTAGCTTTGGAGATGAATCGACTTAGAGCTACAACCTTTCCTTTCAAGCTTTGAAGCTCTCTCTTGTTTCTAGGGGCTTGGACTTCCCATAATGCCATTATTTGTTCTAGATTCACTTTGATGCCTCGGGCACTCACGATGAATCCCAAGAATTTTTCCGAGGCTACTCCAAAGTGGCACTTGAGTGGGTTATGTTTCATTCCATATTTTCAGAGTTTTTCAAACATTTTAGCGAGATTATCGAGATAGTTAGTAGCCACTCGAGATTTGACTAACATACCATCCACGTAAACTTCCATGGTCTTCCTAATTTGACGTTTGAACATAGTGTTCAATAGCCTTTGGTACGTTGCCCCTGCATTTTTCAAACCGAGTGGCATTACTCGGTAGCAATGCAGTCCCAAATCGGTAATGAAGCTGGTGTTCTCTTGGCCTGGTTCATGCATCGGGATCTGGTTATAGCCCGAGTATGCATCTATAAATGATAGCAGTTCGTGTCACACCGTTCCATCCACCAGTTGATCAATCCTGGGAAGCGGGAAGCTGTCATACGGACATACCTTGTTAAGGTCCGAGAAATCAATACAGGTTCGCCATTTTCCATTGGACTTCTTGACAAGGACTGGGTTCGACACCCATTCAGGGTAGGTTGCATCTCAAATGAAGCCGTTAGCCATCGGTTTATCTACTTCTTCTCTCAATGCATTGGACCATTCCGGGCCTAAGCTGCACCTTATTTGCTTAACTGGGGTGAATTTGGGGTCAATATTAAGAGCATGGCAGGCAATGTCAGGTGATACCCCACACACATCGGAGTGTGTCCAAGCAAATACATCCAAAATGGCATGAAGGAATTTGGTTAGTTCTAACCTCATCTTGTTTCCAAGATGCGACCCAATTCTCAGGACCCGTATTGGGTCATTCATACAAAGTGGGACAAATACCGTCAATTCAGCCAGTGCTGCCCGATCCTCCCCTGAGCTCTTCTTTCTAGGGTCCAAAGCCTTGTCGAATCGGCTATGGTCCCCAAGCCAGGGGCGGTTCTGTAGTTGCTATTCGTAGGGTTCATAGATGTGGAGGGTTTTCCCCACATCCTTTCCTTTTTCCTTTCTTCTTGACTCGTACAATTCTACAATGTAGCATTCTCGGGCGATGCTTTGGTCTCCTTTCAAAATTCCGACTCTGTTTTCCATAGAGAGCTTCATGGTAAGGCACAATTGGACCAGTGCTATTCGGAAATCAGCTAATGCGGCCATCCCAAGAAGGCGTTGTATGCTGACATTTCATCCACGATCACAAAGGTCTGAATGAGGGTGACCCTTCGCTCACCCTCTCCGAGCTCCACGGGTAGGTCAATTGTTCCCACCGATTGCTTGGGTTCACCAGAAAAATCCTGGATCATTGTTTGGCACGCAGACACACTTTTCATGTCAATCTTCATTCGATCGAAAGTACGTTTAAAGAGAATGTTAACGAAGCTGCCGCTGTCAACTAACACCCGTCGAATTACAGCAAGCCCAATTCCTACCGTCACCACCATCGGATGAAGAGTCGGAGCTTCGACCCCTTCGGTATCCCAATTTCGAAACACAATATCGTCATTCAAGATCCTCTAAATCTTAACTAGAGTCTCGTCTTCCACATCCAAACATGATTCCTTCGGAGCGTGCTTCAGCGAACTTGCATATCGCTCCATTTCCCCCTAACTTCTTTATGCGGGATGCGGCCCCCTTGATATTGTTCCGATAATGAGTCTCTAGTCTGTTCGTTTTGACCCTCTTCACTGGTTCCTGCTTGGTTCCTTCATTCTCTTGGGTGTTGAGGAGTTGCAGATTGATCAGGTTTTGTGGTTGTCTTATGTACCGCTGGAGTTTGTTGTTCTGGATTAGTTCCTCAATGAGATTCTTCAGGCGGCGGCATTCGTTCGTATTGTGGCCTTGTGTCTCGTGGAAGCAGCAGAACTTCCTCGAGCGCTTTTGCTACTCGGTCGCCTTCTTTCTAGGTGGATTTTTGCATTCCTTAGTCCCTTGAATTGCGAGAAAAATGGTTTTTGGTGTGTCGCTCAGGGGAGTGTAGCATTTGGGCCTAAACCCTTTAAGCATTTTATTGCTTCCATTACCATTCTTCTTATTGGACTTTTGACCTTTTCTCTTCGAATTCCTATCTTTCCCAGTGGTTTCTTCAGCAGTTCACGAAGTGTGCGCATTTTGATTCATTGCTACATCGCTTTGCCCAGCATTTACCGGCTGCACACTATTAGACTTCCCTTCCAATTCTTGTGCTTCCTCCAAACTTAAGTGCCGACTTGCTTTGCAATTGAAATCTTTCCTGATGGTAGGTTGCTTCATTTTAATCCTTTTTCCGAATTCAGTTTTCGGGTGAATGGCACGAACTAATACCATGAAAACCATGTCTTCGTTGGGGTTGCTTACTTCTGCCACGGCAGTGTTAAACCTGTTCATGAAAGACTTTAGTGATTCGTTTCGCCCTTGGAACAACCCGGATAGGGAAATGACATCTTTTGGCTGCGTAGTATGGAGTCTGAACTGATCAAGGAACCTTGTCGCTAGTTGGTCAAAAGTAGAGATGGATCTTGGTGGAAGCCTAGTGACCACATTGACGCAACCCCTTCGAGAAAGATAGGGAAGCATCTGCATCGAACGGCTTCAAAGGCATTTGCTCCGTCCATATACCAACTATATTTGTACAAGTGAGGCTTTGGGTCCTTTGTTCCGTCATAGGACGAAATAGTTGGCATTGTGAACTTTTCTGGATATCTCTCGTTCAGATTTTATCGGTGAAGGGAGTCCTACTTGGCGCAAATACCAACTCATCATCTCTTCTATCTTTACTCTCCTCCATTAATCATTTAACCATGTCCGCTATGTATGTCTTTGATTTCTAGTAGTCCTGAGGACGACGATCAGTCACTGCACTAACTGTTTGACTTTGCAAGCGGTCTTGGTGAGTGGGATGAGGCCTAAGCTCTCCTGTCTTTGGGAGAGCCACTCCTGCAGGGTTCCGTTGGCTTGCGATTGGTCTCACTGGAGCAGTTTGGGTATTCCTTGCATTATCAAATGCATTGGTGTCTTCTTCCAGTTTGTCATCTGGCTCTCTGTCCTTTGAGTCGGAAAGATCCATAACTATGTCTTCTACGGGGGTCTTTGACCCCTAACTCAAATTCAGGATAGGTTGACTTGTGGCATATGGAGTACTTGCATTTCCGTCCACGTTAAGTCCTGTTGTCACCATCTTTTGTGGCTGTTTTCCATTTCTTCTATGTGGACCAGAAATGGAAGAATTCTCTTGTTCCACAACAGCCGCGAGTTCGGGCATAGTCCTTGGAGCGAGATTTGACTGTAGGGTTAGGAGAGCGTTAAGCTTATACATCAGAGCCTCTTGGCTATTCTCCAATTTTTTGATGATCTCATCAACCATATTATTTAATTCATCCTTGGTAACAACTTCATGCTGACTGGAGGAGGCAGGGGCCTTATTCCCTAAGTTAGGCCATTCACTTCGGTTTGTATGGGATTAACATCTTCTCCAGCTACTACTGCCCCTATAGACCTTCTAGAGGGAGTTCTTCTTCTTCCAGGAGCCATTGATTCCTAATAGTGAATTCTTCAAGCAAGGATTGGGGATCTAACTTCTGGACCTATGAGATCCAAAGCAGATAGCTAGACCTTCAAGCAAAGATTGGGGATCTAACTTCTAGATCTATGAGACCCAAAGTAGATAGCTAGATTCGGATCCTGAGTTGGAGTTTCTCAGTGAAAGCACCAAAATGTTAACCCAAAAAATGGACCAACACCCTGGTTTGGATTTGAAAGCACCAGCCCTATCCTGACAGAGAAATACCACAGATCACAGATATAAAGAAAGAATAGTAAAGGAAAGAAGACCGAGAATTTTTATAGTGGTTCGGCAGTTAATGAAGCCTACGTCCACTTTATAACTTTACTATATACCTATTGCTGTTACAAGAGTTGTTTGATTACAAGGCTTTGATTGTTTTCTAGGTAGATTGAATCTCCAGATTTGGAATCCACTAGAGAATCACAGTGTATTCCTTTAGAGATAGTTGTGTGGAGGTATAGAGTGAAGAATAATTCCAACAGAGCTTCAGCAACCAGAACGGAGAAGATCTTCTTTATGTCGTAGGTGGCATGCTATTTATAGAGGTTGGAGAGTTTCTGGGCCAGGCTTGTCATCATCAGCTATCAGGTAGGTTACAGGCGACCTAGAGGGACCTTGGCTCGCAAAACGAGCCAACACCATGGGTCACTGGCGACCTATAAGGGTCGCTAGCAACCCATAGACTTGGTTTGTTTTATGGACCAAGTTTTGCCTCTTTTCAACGGTGTTCCATATCTAGTTTGTTTGATGGTTTGAGCAGAGGCATGGGTTACCGGCGAGCTAAGCCCTTAGGATTTTCTAGAACCTGGACTTGGAGATGTCCCCATAGCCTTTTATCGTTGCCCTTACGTTTTGATGGAAATTCACTGGTTGTTTACGCTCAGCTACTGATTAAACTAAAGGGATGCTAATCTCTTGGTTTCATTGATCCCATCCGTTGCCCTAGTCATATAGCTTAGCCCTTGTCGATCCCTTGTCTCAGTTTTCCTGGTTGAGTCCTGAACCATCCCGCCTACACAAGTTTGCTCTGTTTTCTTTTAATTTCTGCTGGGTTAAAAACCCGGATAATAATAATAAAAAGAAATTATTGTTCCTTGTAATTTCAAACAATGTAATTTTTTAAAGCTAAATCTTTTATTTTGGGTTAATTTATGGAAATTATAGTGGATAATCTTTTTTAGATATGATTTCAATAATTGAACATGGAAAAGATTATTCTAGTGAAGATATATAACTAGAATATATTTGGTAAAAGTAGATATTTGTACGTAATTTACTATGCTCATAATAATAAAACTTAGCTAATAATGATACGTGCATGTAATATTCTCATTTAGGATAATTAACTAATGGGAAAGGAATTTAAAAGGTCGTAACTCCAATAAATGGAGAATAAATGGCAATAAATATGGGAGTTGCAAAAATTTGATAAGGTAAATGGATTAACGGGATTGATGTTTGCGCCAAAATTGGTCACAAACCCCAAATGTTGTGAAAGCACCAGTTCCCAATCACAGATCACAGATATCAAATATGTAAAGAAATAAAAATGAAGAACTCTCAGAAAAATTAGATAAAAGCAGGAAACAACACAGAATTTATAGTGTTTCGGCGATCTTGCCTACGTCCACTCTGAAGTTGATGATTTTATTGATGTTCACTTGAAGATTACAATTTCTTATAATGTAGTACAACTGGTTTTCTGAGCTAAGTCTGAATCTAAGGAAGCAGTGGTGATTCTGAGTAAATCTGGCGGAGTCTGGGCGCTCTTTAGCTCTTAAAATTGTCCGACCCCTTTTTTGAATGACCAGGGGCTCTATTTATAGGTGCAAGAGGCTGATATTTCGCCTAAATTTCGGGAGACCAGTTCTGGCACGTGAGGGGGCCCACATGCCCGCTCTCAGGAAATCCGGGCCCATTTTGGGATCGATTCGAAGTCCATTCGAATCGATCAAGAAATCATCCAATCGAGCTGAAATTGGGTGTGGACATTCTTCAACATGTGTGCAAGCTTCTGTGAAAATTTCATAGCATTTAGATTTCTGGATCTTAAGTTATGATCGATTCAAGATCATATTTCTGGTTGATGTGCTCTGTTCGAATCGATAGGGTCGAATCGATGAAGGCGTTGACGTGGCGCGCGCTTTCCGGGTTGATCCAATTTTTGCTCCGAGTTTTACTATGTCAACCCCATGAATTTCGCCGCTTTGACTTAGTGGGTTCGAAGGAATGGGTTCGAAGAAAGGGGAACTTGATGGATTCGAACATGTGTCCCAACAATGGATTCGAATGACACATCGTTCGTATCGATTGTGATCTTGCTTCAATCGATACAAAGTCAACATAGCCTGATGGATTCGATGAAAGGTACTACAATGGATTCGATCATGCCACTCATGCATGGATTCGAAGCAGAGTATCTCGTTGGGTACGAAGTAGGATGTCTGAAGGATTCGAACATGGATTCAAGCGAAGGATACGAAGCTTGACCACCTGTTGGATTAGAACAAGGAGGTAATCGATTGATCTGGAGCAAATAGGTCCTGATGGATTCGAACATAGGTTTCACCTATGGATTCGAATCAGGGGGAATCTCCTTCATCTTGTATCGACCATAAGTTGAGCATACGAACTCGGATCGACTTGAAACTTGGAACGTTTGTTTGCATGGCTTTACTTGTCATGTCTTATCAATTGTAGCCTGATCCGGACTCGGACAAAATTCATCGATATCCATGGTGAACTTGTGATGTAACCGTCCTACAGGATGGACTGTCATTGATTTCTAGTCAATTTCTTGGTGTCACGGCCTTACCAAAAGGCGGGATAACAATTGATAAAAATGGAATAGATATAAAATGTTACTAATTTGAAATTAGTAACCATACATAAATGTCTTAGGAAATGTCCGTTAGGATTTTATGGACAAATTGACATTTATCAGCATAACCAGGGATTTATGGGTAGATAAGCATTTAAGGTAAACCTTATTGCCTTAAATAAAAATGGAATTAGTAAGTTAAGTCCAATGTCTACATAAGATAATATAAGTAAAGACCTATGATAGCTAATTGGACATAATAGATTAGTGATGCGAGGTCAGTGGAGCCACTCGACGGAAGACTGCCCTTCACTTTGAGGCAACTGGCAGTCTCTCTCCTAATGAAGTATTAAGTAACCTACTAGAAGCGAACCCCTATATATCTAAAAGGGTTCACTTCAGTGTTGAGGCATTAAGTGGCTGTAGGGTCCGCTTCCCTACCGAAAGAAGTAACCTAATGAGATTCCATATTTATAATTAAGAGCGACAGTGGATATCTTGGGAAGGGTTCTCTTTGAATTTGAGGTATTAAGTGGCTGTAGGGTCCGCCTCTTTCCTATAAAATAAGTATTAAGTAGCCCAATGAGATTTTCAAGAATGTTAACTAGATAGTACCAGTGAGGAGTCTGCCTTGGGGTTAGGTATTAAATGACAAAGGCTTACCTATAAATAGGTGTTAAATGGTCAGGGGTCTGCCTAATCCTTACTAATAAGATATTAAGTGGCTTGGGTACTGTCTCTCAAATTGATAAGGCCGTAATAACGATAGTACCAGTGAGGAGTCCAATTGAGGATACATGTTAAGTGATGGGAACCTGCCTAGAATATAGGTATTAAATGGTTAGAAGTCCGCCTAGTCCCTTTTAAGGGTATTAATTGGCTTGGGTACTGTTTATTACATGGCTACGGTTTTATCGGCGATAGATGCGATAATAGTTGGGCATTAAATTTTGGAATCCTTAAATAATGGTTAGAGGTCTTTGTAGCTAGGACCCACCGACCATTGACAACATTGTTAGGATACCACATTGGGAATAGGTCTTAAATGACAGGGTCTACCCTGATTTAGGTCTTAAATGGTATAGTCTTCTTATTTCTCTTTTAAAAGTATTATAGAAGCCCGCTTCATATTTAGAATTATTAAGTGGCAATTGGGTTTGGAAGTATTAGATGGTTGATAAGGCTTCACCAGTATTTTATACCTTAGGAAGGGGTAAGTAAGTAATCGTGTGTGCAATGTAAGGTTATATTAGAATTGCTAACCTTAATGGACATAACTATTAAATGGAAACCAACTTGTATAAATTTATGTTATAGACATTATAGATTTTCCAGTCACCAGAACGTTGTTCTGACCTCCTCCTCATTACAACCCACATGATAGATTTAGAGGAATATGTCACTAGAGCTGGATGTGCTTTGTTGTTAGAGATGTCTTCTTTTTCTCTCATGCTCGATGCTAATGTGACAATATGTTATCCAAGGAATACCATTAATTCTAAGGTAGTAGTCATAGTCAGTATTCTTATCCTATCATTGTTTCCGCTGTGAGTTTAGATTTCTAGCAATCTCTGATAATGCTCATCCTTATTTGTAGGTAATAAATCCAAAGACCAGTGCTTTGATGGACTTGGGTTTCGATTTTTGTCAAAATTTAGGCCCATTAAGGTGCGGGTTGTTACACTTACATTCCTCCTAATCATCCATTATAGCAACGCTTCACCAATGTAAGCATAAATCATCAAATTTATATTAATCACCTCATAATAGCTATAAAGCCTCAATCATCAATGTGTACTAATCTAAAAAGCATTAGTAACACAACCTCAATCACCGTATAACCATAGTTTATTACCCTTCGTCTAGTTGTAACAATGGTAAAATATTATGTATCCATCTTACTGTAATTCCATTGCTGTAAAACAACATATGTGATAATTTAAATAAACAATTAATCACACATTCAACATCTATCTAAATAATATATTTGCATCCACGATTCCCTTAAGCTTAAAATTATTTTATTACTGTTTCTTATAAAATCACTTTTATTTATTCATCCAAAAACAATAATAATTCTTTTTAAATGGTAATATACCCTTTAAATGGTAATAATTCTTTTTAAATGGTAATATTCCAAAAACAATAATAATATTTCCAAAACCAGTTTATTGCTATTTGTCCTAAAAATATAACATTTATTTTAAATCACGGAAACTCTATTTTTTATTCCTATTTGTTTCCAAATAGTAATTTCTTTATCCAAAAAACTTTTGGAAACATATCTTTAGTATTAGTAATATTATCCGACAAATAATTTTTTATTTTATTTTAAAACAATAATAGTAATAATTTCTACTATAAGCACTGTCAAATCAATCATCTTATTATATATGCAAAACATGACTATTTCAAATGAAATTCACATTATTATTATTTAAAGTCTCATTCTGCTTTATAAATAACAAACTTTCCAAACATCAAATTAAAATATAATTATAGTTATTATTTATGAATTTCCTTAGCAATTTATAAATAATAACTTTATTAAATCTCGTATCTCAACTTTAGTAAAGTTTGTTAAATCATTATTATATGCAGAAACCGCGGTAAATAACCTTATTTATGATATATTTATCTAATTTTCCTATTATTTTCCAATTTATTCCAATTAATTATTTCCAATCCAAATCAACAATTAATTATAATTAAACATCCAAAAATACAATAATCAACAATAAATAATCAAAATGACATAATATCTCCAAAATAGTCACAATATCAAACAATCACCAATTTGTCACAACACATAACAATAACTACAATTTCCACCAATAGATATCCATTTCATAATTTAAAAATCAATCAATTAAATAGATAATGCATACTATTGCTTTTTCCAACAGTCTCCAAACTTAACAAACCTAGTGCCATATAGTTCGTAACTTCATCTTGAGTCCATTGAAAGAAACCACACATGAATCAGAGTTCATATGCGGAAGACGCGAAGGTTAGAAGTTTCACGGTCTATTATGAAAAATGAAATTTATAGGGGTTAAATTGTAAAATTCCTTACCTTCTCCATCTTTTCACGCACATACCCACACGTACAGCTATTAATTCCAACAGTTCACCACCGCCACCATGTCGCTCTTTGATTGGGTCCAAGCCGATCGTCTCATAGCCCACCTCCAAACGCCCTACCCCTGACCACCGTCGCACCCTAATGCCTCTATCATCCACTGCCGCATAGCCCACCTCCAAGCATCCTATCCATGGTCGTCGCTGCTACCCAAATGCCTTCATCATCACGGTCGATGAATGGAAGTTCAGCCACTTCTTTGTAAATTCCAACCAAAATGACCACCTATTCAATGATCCAACCATATGGATCGACTCCCCTTGATGTCCTCTATGCTCTAGTACCCTCCAATCATCCTATAGTTAACGTTATATCATTGAATGGAGAACCCTAGATTCAATGACCGAGAATAAATCACCAATTTATGGCCAACCAAAGCGTTGATTGGAAAAATGAATAATAGATGCCTCTTTGCCTCATTAAGAGCTTTGAACCCATATATAATTCGATAAGTTTTGGACACTTTGGATTTTGAATTAAATTGTAATTAGGGAAAATCATCCACCATTAAGATAGGATTTGGGAATTCAGGATTAAGGGAAAAAAATAAATATAGAGGTGGCGACTAGGGTTTTGTAGCCTCACTTATATAGCCATTAGGCTGGGTTAAGGCTTGTGTGTCCAATTTGACCTGAAACAACTACATACACCATTTAAACACAGTAACACCTAAATTTCACAAACCGTAAATCCAAATATATCAAAATTATATATCAAACTAATCAGCTTAGAAATACATTCACAATAGTTATAAATACAACACCCAATTCTTATTTTTATTGAAAACTCATTTTAATTACTTAATATTAATAGTGTCGAGTTTGCGGGTCATTACAATGGGGAGCTTCGGTAATGTTTGTGAAGAAGCATGATGAATAACTTTGAATGTGCACCAACTATAGTAAGTGAGTTTTCCTCTGACCACATAGGACAATATATGGTTCATATAAATGGTAGGTCATGCCTTTTGGGATTACCAAAGCTTCAGCATGCTTTATAGTTCTTGTGAATCAGGTTTTTCACAATAAGTTGATACCCTATGAGGTTTAGTATCTGAGGCATGATCTTGAGTTGGCAGCTGTTATATTTGCATTAAAGAATTGGAGACATTACCTTTTAAGGGAAAGGTTTGAGTTGTTAACTGACCATAATTCCTTGAGATATTTTTTCTCTCAAAAGGAATTGAATATGAGGCAACAGAGATGGTCAGAGTTCTTGGTATCTTATGCATTAGGATATAGTATACCCCAGGGAAAGGAAATAAGGTTGTTGATGCCTTGAATCGAAAGCAGCAGAGTTGTGTTATGTCCGTGATTGAAGAGTGGAATGTTTTAGTGACTTTGACAACTTATAATGATTGAGTGTTAGGCCAAGTCTAACTTTTAGGACATTGTCATGTTTACAAGTCCACTCAGTCTCATAGAGAAGATTATCGAACGATAGAAGGAAGAACTACTTTGGTGAGAGGATCCAAGCCTTGAAGAGTGGTGCCGAGACCGAAGGGATGAAGTACTTTAATATTGATAAGAACGGTTGTCTTGGGGATAAGGAAAAACTGTACTTCTAGAACTGTGGATATTTTCAGAAGCTAGTTTTGGATAATTATCATCGCTCAAAGTTTTCTATTCATCAAGGGGTACTAAGAAGAGCCAAGATATGAAGCGGGGCTTCTGTTGGGAAGGGTTGAAGAGAGATATTGGGGAACATGTGAAGAGATGTCTCACATGCCAACAAGTTAAGGCATAACATCAGTGGCCAAATGGACCCTTGTAGCCTTTGGAAGCTCCAACATGGAAGTGGGATTCAATTTCGATGGACTTTATTGACGGTTTAGCAAGGACAAGGGCATGGAACAAGAGTGTATGGATCATAGTAAATAGATTGACAAAGAGTGCTCATTTCATTCTATTATAGTCCACAAGGTGTAACATCCGCCATTTTGAGGCCCGAAACTAACTGCTACAGATGTTGCAGCCATCCATAGTATTAATCTCCGATGACAAAATGCAGATATGTTAATTGTGACAATAACATCAAAGCACAAGAATATGAAATTTTCTTAAGCATAATATCAAACAAACTTTCTCATTTCATTTCAAAGATACTACATCATATTCATTACATAATCCCAAATGTTGCCTGGGTGCAGATAAAATATAATTATTACAAAATACTCTAAGAGCGACATATGAAGATGCCCTCTTGGTAGATTAGAGTTTATTACTGAGCAGTCTTAACATCTGTCATTCTGTACATTATGACAAAATGAAATTTCAACACCGTGAATAATATATATTGATAAGTGTTAACACAAAAAAATGGATCAACACCCTGGATTAAGTTGAAAGCACCAGCTCTATTTATCAAGGCAAATAAGATAGAAAAAGCAATAGTAAATCGTGGAAAAAGTAAATGAATAAGAGATTTTCGTAGTGGTTCGGCTGTTAACGAAGCCTACGTCCACTTTATGGATTTTATTGATGTATTGACTTTTGATCATAAGTACAAGTTGATTACAATTTGTATATTTATATTCAAGGAAATCAAGTTGCCATTGAAGGAGACAAAAGGAAGGATCTCGATTGTCCCATGGCAGCATTTGAAAGGAAGAAGAAGGTTGAAGAATCTTCGTAGCAGAATATATCTAGTGATCAGAGAAGCCGACCCCTCTTCTGTTGAAGGTAGGATGGTATTTATAGGATTCTAAGAGCACTTGGATCGAAATCAGAGCACCAGAGGCCTCTCATCATCACTATGAGGAAGCACATAAATTTTGGAAGTAAATCGAGCTAACTATTTGGATCGGTACCGATCCAATTGGATCGGATCGGTACCTATCGAAATAGTTGAGCAATTCTTACATAACTTTCATCCCACAAGCTTCCTTATCTGCTAGCGAGGCTTTCCTTGCAATTTCATGACTTGTTGACTTGTCTTGACGCTGAATCACTAGTAGGTTGGATCGAATTGTAACTTGCATAGGACAAGTCTTGACTTCTTCTACCCGGATGCTCGGATTGTTATCAAATTTAGTAAATAAGCTTAGAAGTGATGTAGGGACATAATGCAAGTGGTCTAAATCAATAACGAGTCAATAATTTGGATTGGTACCGATCCAATTAGATCAGATCTGTGCCGATCCAAATACTTGTCTTATTATCTTCCCAAATTCCGAGGGTTCATTTGTTATGTTCTTTTAGGGCTTCCGGCCAAGTTTCGAGTCGTTTGGGATTAGTTTGAATGTTCCAACTACTCCTTACTTTCACCGGGTTAAAAACCCGGTTAACATTTGCCACCCAGAGCATGCTTTCATTGGAAACAAGGCATGCTCTGGAATCACCCGTCTTCCAATTTTCGTTTCATGGAGCTTTAGTAACAGCATCTTGTTTCCTTGAGCAGCTACCTATGACGTCTCGGCTAACTATCCCGTCTTTTAGCGGGAATCTTCATTAGTCGCAACTACAGAATGATCTTGACTCGATAAATTCCAAGATGAATGCGAACATCAAATTAGGCAAAAAGGAGAAGTTTGACGTCATTTGAGGTAAGTAAATTGGATCGGTACCGATCCAATTTGATTGGATCGGCACCGATCCAAGTACTTAGGAAATTTTTTTAGCTTTCTCTCCTTCTTTTTCTAAACATGTAAGTGGGATCGGATCTCCCATTTTACCATTCCCCGTTTTCATGCCGAGGCGATCCAAATCAATTCCTACTTTGTTGATCGACCGCATGATGCCGTTGGAATGCTGCTGCCGCCGATCCTTTGCTCTGATGCCATTAATCACTGCCTCTAGAAATCCCTTCTACCATTCTTTTGCCATAACTTTGCCTGCCTCTAGCTATCGCCGATCTAATTACTTTTCCAATCCTAAGGGTTGTGATTCGATCCACCTTGTCTTGAAGACTTTATCGTCCCTCTCTTCAATTTCGAAGGTGAAGGTCAGTGAATTGGGTTTCAGTGCAATATTATGTTGTTGATTGGTTAGGTTGCGTTAGCGACGGTCATAGTGGAATATCCTAGCTATTTGCGATTTTGGGGAAGAAGATAGTAAATCGAATCTGAAGTTCTTTACGGAGAAATGCTAAGGTCTTGCTCTGGTGATCGACATGTTTTGTTATCTTCATCCTTGGAATTAGAATTAGCTTGTATCGAGCTTTACGGTCGATTCTGGCATGACATCTCATGGATTGTGGATTAATTTTGGTTTTCCTAGGAGGTGATAATAACTTAGGATAGCATCCTGCATGCAGATTAGGTTTTTATCATCTACCGGGAAACTAAAATCGACTTATGCTGATAACTTATTTATTGATCCGTACCAATTAATCCATAGTTGCTTGATTTGGACTGGACTTATCATTGCACAGTCAGTGCTCCTGGAATAGGAAGAGCTTTCCATGTTGCTTCAAACAACGGATCCGTTATTGATTGTTGATCAATAACGGGTAAGTGTGGAAGAAATGATATTAACAACCAAAACAGATTGCTTTTCCCATGTGAGTGAGCCATCTACACAGAATGGTCCACTCGCAGCGTTCAGAACGCCGCGCCCGTTCTTACATAGGTTACACATTGCACACACTCACGGTTAATGCTTGGACTTTGATCAGTGATTGATACGCGTCGATCATCTTCCGAATTCCAAGTATCATCCATGTTAAGGGTTTATAGTTAGAAATTATGCATACCTGACCGTTTTAAACACAAGCTTTCTTATATAGAATGACACGTAAATCTTCCCGTTGTAAGTCAATTGATGGAAGTTCACCATCTTCCGAAGCGGAGTCCTCGTCAATCTTGACTAGTCCTGCTACCTTTATAACTCAGGACAATATGGCTGTCTAATTCCAGTTGGCCCCATTGTCGACTGCACCCCCCCAACTTCAGGGTTATACTAGATTCCCCAAAGAAAGCCTCCTCGATTCTTACACAGAGAGTGTTGCGAAGCATTTGCTCGCAATACGGCATTCCGAAGGACAATGTACTTCTGTCGTCGAGAGGTCAATTCGCTCATCGGCCACCTTCTCGATACGTGGCCTGCCATCACATCATGTTCATATACAGTTTGGTGCCCCCATTTAATCATTTTCTGCTATCAACCCTTCAGAATATAGGGCTGGCTCCATTTCAGATTCTCCCGAATGGCTATGCCATGCTGACTTGTCTATATGTTATGTTCGTGCGATCGCTCGAACGTGCCCGAACTTCGTCGAGCTGTAGTATCTTTTACTATTTAAAAAGTGGGAGGCCAACCCATCTCTTGTTTACATTGAGGCGCAACGTGGCCGAAAGCTATACTGGATCTCCCTAGCAAAGTACCCTCATTCAAAAATCAAAATTTCTTTGTCAAATGTCCTAAGGGGTTCACTCGTCTATGGACCACGGGGGGGGGGGGGGGGGGTGGTAAGTTTCTCTCACTGCGCATAAAATTTGATTTTGCTATTAAAAAGTTTTCTGAGCGATCGTCTATTCTTTTGCAATCCACTCGAGGATTAACAAGGATCCAGCACTCGTGCCTTTTCTTAGTGCCCTTAAGGCAGTCGATGCCCGAGAACGCACGATCAAATTTCTGCTCACCAACGAGAATCTTCGCCGATGTGGGTTTTTACATCCTGGGAGATCGGTTGGGTTTTTTAGAGCACCTTCTATCTCCAAAGCTCGAGCTCACTCAGTTTCTACCTCCCATGATTCTGACGGAGATGACGATGATGAAGAGAAAGATAGCAACTCGTTTGGCGAGTCAGCAGAATCATTTGAGGAAACCCAAATCGAAATTGAGACCGTTAGTCTGCCCAAGATGCCTCCGATCCTGGAGGAGAAGGATGAGCAGTTGGTTCATCGGGAAGGTAAAGCTCCGATAATTGTGAGAAAGGAGAAAGGAGGAGCCAATGAGGGACTCCCTTCAACTGACGAGGAAGAAAATTTGAGTATAGATATCGGTGAAGGCGACGTCGATTCAGGTGAAAATTCCTCGGAGTTGGGTCCTAGGCACACTCCATCATCCCCTTCAAAATAACATTTTGAAGAAGTCCCTCCCAAAGACGAACCTATCCCAAGTCATTCGCCAAGAGATGCCGAATTTGACTTTGGAGATGCGAGTGACATCTATGTGAATGTGAAGGATCTGATGTGTGATTCTACTTCAGAAGGGTTGCGTTCTTAGCCTGCCTAAATCATTCCCATCGAAATGAATATCTCGACATTAATTGGCGATCGATCTGGTTTGTGTTATTCTGCTGGGGTCATTAAACTGTAGCACACACTTCAATTAGGACCGCGCATTTCATCATTATTCATCTGGAATTTTTATACATCAAATGTCTTCTCTCCTGAAATCGTTTTATTATTTTCTACAGGATTCATGTCTCGGGGCTTCTATAATGATCTTAACCGAGCGCTTTGGTCTCAACATTCGCAAAGACATTCATCCTGATATTACTCCTCCCGTGAGACCAATGAAGAGAGATGGAGGAGAAAAGAAAAGGAGGCAGAGGACCGCCAATGACTGGGATCAAGACCACAACAGGGGGAGTGGCCAAGAAAAAAGGAAAAGCCTGATTGAGCGGGGGGACCCATCTAAAAAGTCAAAGAAAGATCAAGAACATCTTCCTGCTTCCACTTCTGGGGCCGTGATCTTCTTCACTCATGCTGCTGCTGCTCTTCTTCCAATTTCAAGGCGAGCTCCTTACATTCTCCCTGCTGATCCCCCTCTTCCGCACGCTGCATTTCCCCACTTATTCTTGAGGGGGGTTGTTTTTGACAAGCCCAATCTAAAGTCAGTCCTTGCAGAATCTTACTCATCCCATCTTCAGGCGATCCAAAGCAGCTTGGAGTAGGCCGAGGGGTAGGAGAAACCGTGCATTCAAATTTCTACCATTAACCGAAATAATTACCAAGAGATCCTCTCATTTGAGTCCGAGAAAGATGAATTTGAAAAGCATCTTGCGGATTGCAACTCAAAAATTGAAAGATTGAATAAGGAGAGAGACGATGCCTTGAAGAGGGAAAGTAAGAGTGCTTCTTTGTTCGAGGAACTGAACCAAGCGAACGAACAATCTGCGATCATACTTAGGGACAAGATAAAAAAGTTCCACGCCGACGAGGCAGCCCTGAAAGAGAAGTTAAGTGCAAGTGAGGCGACGATCTAGGAGGATAAGAGAGTCATAGCTAAACAATCCAAGAAATTGCCTTTCTACGCTCTCAAATTTTGGCTTTGGAAGCCGAGAAAAATCAACTAGCCGTGGAGAAGGCTAGCATGGAGACAAGATACTTTTACAAGAAAAATGAAGGCTTGGACGCCACTATTCTTGGCTTCTATGTTAACTCCATGTGTTTTTACCAAAATTGGGCACAACACTCTTCGGATGTGTTTGAAGAGATAAAATGAAGAAAGTAAATGTAAAATGAAGAAGATCTAACAAACACATCAATAAACAGATAAGAAAATGCATAGAAACACACGGATTTAGAGTGGTTCGGCGAATTGCCTACGTTCACTATGAAATGATTGATCTTTATTGAATTTCACTCGCTGTTTACAAAAGATTACAACAGTATAACTGAAGTTTGATAATCATTTTGGCAGAATATCGGTGTAAAGAAGCCAAAAGTCCTTCTTCTGTAGGCCCTAGGGCTCTATTTATAGGCGTAGGAGGCAAATATCTCGCTCAAATCTCGAGAGACTTCTTCTGGCATGTGGGTGGGCCCACGCGATCGATCCCAGGCGATTCGACTCGATCCGTGATCGATACGAACGAATTTTGTATCGATCAAGACTTGCTCCAATCGAGTCAAAATTTGGCAGGAACATTCTTTATGTTGTACGTAAGCTCCTGTGAAAATTTCATAGCATTTGGACTTGTAGATCATGAGATATGATCGATGCAAATTGGAGTTTTTTTGTCCGTGATCGATACGAACGAATTTCATATCGATCAAGACTTGCTCCAATCGGGTCGAAATTGGGAATGAACATTCCTTAGGTCGTACGTAAGCTCCTGTGAAAATTTCATAGCATTTGGATTTGTAGATCATGAGATATGACCGATGCAGATTGGAGTTTTTCTGTCCGTGATCGATACGAACGAGTTTCATATCAATCAAGACTTGCTCCAATCAAGTCGAAATTTGGCATGAACATTCCTTAGGTCGTACGTAAGCTTCTGTGAAAATTTGGTGGCATTTGGACTTGTAGATCTCGAGTTATGATCGATGCAAGTTTGGATTTCTCAACCGTGATCGATCAATTTCTTGAGCATACGAACTCCGAATGACTTGAAATTTGGAACATTGGCTCTCATAGCTTTGCTTGTCATGTCATATCAAATTTAGCTCGATCCGGACTCGGACAAAATTCATCGATATCCATAGTGAGCCTGCGTATAACCGATCTCCAAGACGAACTGTCATTGGTTTCTGGTCAAGTTCTTGGTGTCACGGCCTTGCCAAAAGGCTGGATAACATTTGCCTCCCAAAGTACGTCTTGTGTGAACATGACGTGCTTTGAAATGCTGCATCCTTCATTCTGAAAAAGTTCTATCTGATTTGTTGAGTAGTTGCTATCTTTTCATCAAAATATGTAACCTTCGATTGATTTCCAGTAATATAAATGTTGATTTGTTGACTGCCAATGATTATGTAGTGCATTGTTGTAACTGAGTGTCGAGTGCTAGCGATTTGTTGTTCACTGTTGTAATTGTCATCAGGTGAGCATTCAACTCCTGTAAATTTTGAAAATTGAAAATTAGTTCGTCATACGCGTACGTATGTTAACCTGACTCCCGTTAACGTTTGCATGTTCACGAGTCGTTGTCAAGTTCTTTAGTTTTTGTTTGGATTGAGTTTCGTATCGATCCTCTCCTGGATCAAAGTGAAATTCAAGTTGTAACAACGTTCGATGGTTGTTTTAAGTCCTTCCTTTGTATCGATCCTCTCCTGGATCGATCTGAGATGTTGGAATGTATGCTTTGTATCGATGGATACGTCATATTGGGTCTCGGATTGGCAGATACAGGAGTAATGCCTTATGTCGACGGAGTTGAACGATCTAGACATAATCATGCAGTGAGGCTTCATAGAGGATATGCCATTTCTCATTCCTTCATTCAAGAAGAATCCCCGATTATGGATAATCTTCGATAGGAGTCATCCATGACTCCTTTCCTAGATCCATCTCTAAGATCTAATTGATCTTCATATGTCAATGCTTGGAATAATAAGTATTTCAACTGGGACAAAGTCTTTTTGCCGTGCATCCCCAGAACTGGCTAGCTTGGCCAGTGACTTAGCTTTTTCATTTTGTTCTCCGAGGATGTGTGTAATGGTGTAATATTCGAAGTCGACTAGTAGCTTTTGGACCCAGCTAGGATAAGGAGCAAGATGTTTCCCCCTAGTCGAATAATCTTCCCTGACTCGGTATACTACTAACCAGTAATCACATAAGATATGTAAAGTTTCCACTCCTAGTTTTCTTGCAAGTTTGAGCGCTAAGGCTTCATACTTAGCTTCGTTATTTGTTGCAGGGAAGTTGAGTTTGAGGGCATTGTAGATCGATCGTTCCTCAGTAGTCATTAATGCAACTTCGACGTTAGAAAGCCGATTATTGGAAGTTCCATCTGTGTACGTTCTCCATCGGTTAGAGGTTCTCCACTGTTCTTCGGATAATCGTCTGATGTAGTGAATTCAGATATGAAGTATGCTAATGTTTGACCTTGGAGAGCTCTCCGAGGGAGATAAGTGATATCAAATTGGCTTAGCTTGATACTCCATTTGAGTAACTTTTCAAACATCTAAGGTTTCTATTGGACCTATCGTAACGGTTGGTCGATATAGACGTTAACGGGGTGAGCTTGCCAATAGCCAGCCTTCATCATATACTGGTCTTTGGATTCATTTCTCTTCACATAGCATTGCGATGCTTATGGTGTGTGTTGACACGGCCCAATTGATGTATAAATCTTCGCGATCCAAAGGTTTGGGTAAAATGGGAGGTCTCTTTAAGCGATCTATCAGAGCTGGAAGTGCATCAACGCAGTTGTTAGTTTATTCAAAAGTTCTCTTCCCTCTCTTGGTCAGGTTGAAGAAGAGAATTCACTTTTAGATGGTCCTAGAGTCAAATCAACTTAGGACGGTAATCTTTCGACTTAGGCTCCGTACCTGCTTGGTTGACCTCGGTACATGGGTGTCTCTAACTGTCGGAATTTTCTAGAAATTAGTCTTGATTCCATGAAAATTGATGATGAAAACAAAGAATCTTTTTGATGTAATGGTGAAAGAGCATTTCAAAGGATCGAGTTTCATCCTGCACTTTTTGGAGAGCGTTGAATACCTCTGTCAAGTCATCGATATGGTCGTTTGATAGTCGTGATCTCACGAGCATACTAACCACATCTACTTTCATTGATGGGCCAATATGATTTTTGAATGATCTGTTAATCGTCTTTTGGTAAGTAGCATAAGCGTTCTCAAGTTTGAATCCAGGGATTTCAGCATAGCACTATAGGCCCAGATCAATAATGAAACAGTTGTATTCCTGGTCTAGGACATGCTTCAGTATCTGATTGTATCTGGAGTTTGCATCCATGGATGTGAGTAATTCATGTCTGATGGTCAGGTCCATCAGTTGGTTGATCATTGGAAGTGGAAAGCTGTGCTTTGTCATACCCCATGCAAATCTGAGTAGTTGACGTATGTCCTCCACTCTCTGTTCGTTTTTCTTATAAGTAAAGGATTGGATACTCATTTTGGTTGGAGGGCATCATGGATAAACCAACTGGTTTTGAGCAGATTCGCCTCCTCTTTAAGTGCAACAGATCTCTCCGGATCCATGTCACATCGTTTTTGTTCACCGAGACATGCCTCGTGTCGACATTTAATGCAGGGTTCTTCATGGCTGGCGAGAGTCCATATATATATAAGATCGAGTCCAAGCTAACACATCAAGATTCTCCTGAAGTAAAACAGTTGACTCTTTCTTCATCATTGCGCAGAGTTGTGATCTGATCTACAATACTCGTGATGGGTTGTAGGCGCCTCATGTGTTTATTTGCAATGGTAAATGATCAGGCTTATATGGACGTTGAATCAAAGGATTAGTAGAGCTTAGCCTTGTATTGCATGCTGCTACATAGCTGGCTCCAGCTTTGAGATTGAACTTAGCCTTGTTTCTGAATGATGCGCTTTTCATTCAATGTACTCGCGATCCATTGTTCATTGTAAGGGTCGGAATGATGATCAGTTGCCCATGAGTTCGGGTATTGATCCGATGATTCTATCTCTAGGCATCCTTTCAGTCATAACCTAGAGTTATTATGAATATCAGGCATGGGTCATAGGTTCAAATTGTCATAGTCAACTCTTGGATAATCACTCTTTTGCCCCCAGTCTTGGGTTGGCGGATGCATTACGCAAACGGTCTAGTCTCGTCCTAGTTGTGTTTATACTGTAGTTTAAGCTTTAAGAATCAGAGTTGATTGATGAATGGTTGAATCATATTAATCTTATCTTCTTGCTCATGCCCCCAAGTCTTGGGAATATCTCGATAAGTGGCAGGGTAGATAATGTCCGCTTCAATTTTGTATTCTATCCCATTGAACCATGGGATCGAGTTAACCGATGGAGGGCTATGTCATGCCTATCCTGCATTATGTTCTAGTTCTTTCCTCTAGGAAGAATACATTGTTACTTTGCCGACATTCGGACATAAGCTAGATTCTGGACGGTCAATGACATTCACTTCGCTGCTTATGTCACCATACTTTGGGCAAAAACTGAAGAGTGAATCGTCCAGTCAGATCAAATGCAGGATCGATGCTTCCCTTGTCGAATCTAGGGTAAGAGTCAGTGTGCAAATGTTTAGGTTGCACTTGTTTTGAATTGTTCTTTTAATCGAATCATGGTAAAAGTCAAAGAATGAATGGTCACATTGCATTCTCTGGGAGTTAGGAAATATCTCGCTCAGATCTCGAGAGACTTCTTCTGGCATGTGGGTGGGCCCACGCGATCGATCCCAGGCGATTCGACTCGATCCGTGATCGATACGAACGATTTTCGTATCGATCAAGACTTGCTCCAATCGAGTTGAAATTTGGTAGGAACATTCTTTATGTTGTACGTAAGCTCCTGTGAAAATGTCATAGCATTTGGACTTGTAGATCATGAGATATGATCGATGCAAATTGGAGTTTTTCTGTTTGTGATCGATACGAACGAATTTCGTATCGATCAAGACTTGCTCCAATCGAGTCGAAATTTGGCCTGAACATTCCTTAGGTCGTACGTAAGCTCTTGTGAAAATTTCATAGCATTTGGACTTGTAGATCATGAGATATGATCGATGCAAATTGGATTTTTTCTGTCCGTGATCGATACGAACGAATTTCGTATCGATCAAGACTTGCTCCAATCGAGTCGAAATTTGGCATGAACATTCCTTAGGTCGTACGTAAGCTCCTGTGAAAATTTGGTGGCATTTGGACTTGTAGATCTAGAGTTATGATCGATGCAAGTTTGGATTTCTCAACCGTGATCAATCAATATCTTGAGCATAAGAACTCCGAATGACTTGAAATTTGGAACATTGGCTCTCATAGCTTCACTTGTCATGTTATATCAATTTTAGCTCGATCCAGACTCGGACAAAATTCATCGATATCCATAGTGAGCCTACGTATAACTGATCTCCAAGACGAACTGTCATTGGTTTCTAGTCAAGTTCTTGGTGTCATGGCCTTGCCAAAAGCCAGGATAACACCATGCTTAATCAAGGTAGCCTCAGTTATTTAGGCCCATCGTTTCCTCGCATGCTCGCGGTGGTTTGGGAGGAAATTCTAGCCTGGTTCGATGACATGGGTTGCGGTTATTCCGAGGAGTAGTTGGTTCTAGCCTACCTGAATGAGGAATCCCACCAAGCTCTAGTGGAAGGCTAGAGAATTTTAAAGCTAGAGAGGGATGGGGATCCACTGCTGCTATGGCCACCACCGAGGCTGCCGTCGAACACTTTCCCTAAGGGTTGGGCTAGTCATTGTCGCATTTCCATACCAAGGAGAGGATCGCTGCCACCTCCCATGATCGTGCAGTCATCGAAGGAAGGCAACGACGAAGGCATCGAAATCATTGCACATGACCAAACCTCTACTACAGGTAACCTTCTCCTCTTTCCCGTGCTTGAAGATTTTCAGTTCACGCCTGATGAAATCGCTGAGTTAACTGCCCTTTATTCTGATATTGTAGATCAACCTCCTCCTCCTAATGGATTGCCTTCTCATCACGACACCGGGTCTGGTGCTATATTAACCATGTCAACCATTGTCTTTGCTTCTGGCTCGCAGCCTGGCCTGTACTTTGAGCAAATTGAGGCACTGCATGGTTTGGATGACCCCTTAATTTCTCAAGAGGAGAGCTTGGTAGCTACCGGTGCGCAAGAGCAGGTAGACCGAGGCGGCCAACCAGAGAAAGCGGAAATAGAGCAACAGAAGATAGAGGAACAGGTGGTTGTGGAAAAAAAAGGAGAAGGTTGAGGCATAGAGGAAGTGATCTAAAAGATCTCACCGGCCTTGTAAGCATAAGGGGATAGGAGGCTCCACCAGTGGTCATGCTTCGGAGAGTGAGGGTTCCCCGTGCAAGGATTGGCTTGAGAAACTGCGGATTAGAGGCGGGAAAGGAGACTAGGCTAACGGTGAGCAGACGCCTTGATTTGACATGTCTTCCTCTTGTTGTTTTGTTTTTGATTACCTTTTTTACAAGTGCAGAGTCTGCGCTCATTAATCTTTTCGTCATTGTCATAGTTAAACTTTGTATTTTCCGTTTTGTTGGTCGATATTGTGCGGGTACGGCCCCCACATTTTGACTTTGTATAGAAAATGCTATAAGTAATACAATGTTGACATTTTGATTATAACTTTAACTATCTACTTATTTGCGTATCATGCACTTATGTCAATTTTATTTACTGCTATTTTATCTAGTCCTGTAATTACCGCCAAAATTCATTGTTTAGAGTAACAGAACTGTGAAGTGGTTGGATTTATTTTGAGTATTTTTTATTTGAGTATCGGTGTGCCTCCCCAGTTCACGGGCTGCTTGCTTCAAACACTTGACAAATGACAAGTTGATCCGAGTGGTTTTTTTGGATGTCTATA
The DNA here is from genome assembly GCA_030737815.1 of Allium fistulosum. Classification (NCBI taxonomy): domain Eukaryota; kingdom Viridiplantae; phylum Streptophyta; class Magnoliopsida; order Asparagales; family Amaryllidaceae; genus Allium; species Allium fistulosum. The sequence goes on from CM060902.1 coordinate 980,032,900, forward strand.
ATCAGACCTATTTTGTGGTTCCTATCTTTGGGAACTTATGATTTGAACGGCTTGATTTTAGATATATTTTAGGTCAACGATCGGAATTCTCTACTGACTCGTAGTTGTTTGACATTGTTGGATTCATACCCGTTGTTCTCGATAGTGGGAGTGGGTTGATTCTTGTTATTCCTGCAATGGACGAGTTTCCTGGTATTGCCGGGGCAATACTGGTACTTATGAGTATGCACGGCTTATGAAATGCATAGCTTTTTAGAGTGTGCACGACTTACGGGGTGCACGACTTTTGGGAGTGTGCGCAGCTTATGGGATGCATGACTTTTAGGATCGATATGACCCATCGATCCAGAACGGTCTGGAAATTCTGAACGTTACCAATCTTCGAGAAATGTGAGGAGTTTATTCTTCGAGAGCATGATTCCACAGCTCAAAAGGTAATGTGCGGCTTATGGGATGCGCAGCTTTGATTTGGGCTTTCCCGGCACCGCTTGAGCAACACCGGTTCTTAGAAGGCGGGGATCGGGTTCCGCCGATCTAACGGTTCGAGTCGATTTGCTTTCGTCGACCCGACGGGTAAGTGGGGCATACTTAAGCGTGGTTCCGCTATCTGAAGCAGCGATTGGATGATCTTGGGCTGATTTGACCCCGTCGACTCAATAGGTTACTTTTATGAACATAGTTTTATTGGTTCAGACAGCAAAGCAATTTTATTAAGAAAAGTTGGGCAAGTTCTGCCTATTTACAATGCCTCCGGTATCTCGGGATGGCTTATTTGCTGAAAATAAGAAGTACATAAGATAGTTACATATAAAGCAACAACGCAGTGATTCACAGTTCCATGCTCAGGGAATTTGAATTCCATCGATTGTCAGTTTGAATGTTCCATCCCATAGCTTTTGGCTGATCACACACGGACGTTTCTAGTTAGGTCCAAAGGTTCCCGGTACGGGATAGACTCGTTTGAGGACGAGGTCTCCTACTTTGAAGGTTCGGTTGTGAACTTTGGAGTTGAAGTACCATGCGACCCTTTTTTGGTGAGCAGCGGCCCTTAACTCGGCTTCTTCCCTTTTCTCGTCGATCATGTCAAGCGACTCGAGTAGGAGCTGCTCATTTTGCCTCTGGTTTAAATTTTTCCTTCGATGAGAGGGGACTTCTAGTTTGATTTGGATAATTGCTTTTGAACCGTATGCCAAGCGAAATGGGGTATGCCCTGTTTCTTCTTTGCATGTTGTTCTGTAAGCCCATAGTGCGAGTGGAAGTTCATCAACCCAATTTCCTTTAGCTTTAGTTAGCCGCTTTTTGATGGTGAACTTGATGATCTTGTTTTTTGCTTCCACTTGCCCGTTTGCTTGCAGATGAAAGACCGCAGAAAAGCTCTTATCGATTCGAAAGCGTTTGGGGAAGTCTTTAAACTCAACGCTTTTGAATTGGGTCCCGTTATCAGTGATGATTTTTTGCGGCACACCAAACCTGCAAATAATGTTTTTAGTAACAAAGTTAATGAATTTCTTTGTGGTAATGGTGGCCAACGGTTTCGCTTCGTCCCATTTGGTGAAATAGTCAACGACAACTATAGCATATTTAGCCCCTTATCTTGCCATTGGCAATAAACCAATTAGATCAATTCACCATATCGTGAACGGCCATGGGCTAACTATCTACGTTAGCTCTATTGAGGGAGTTCTTTTGATCTTGTTGAATCTTTGGCATCGGTCGCACCATTTGGCATAATCTGCTGCATCGCGGTTTACTATTGGCCAGAAATACCCATATTAGAGGATTTTCTTTGCAAGGGTGTGCCCCCGGTATGGTCTTCGCAGTCGCCTTCGTGAACTTCTCTCAGGATCCGTTGAGCTTCGTCGTTGGTCATGCATCTGAGCAAGGGGGTAGAGAACCCCCTTCGTTAGAGTATCCCATCCTGTATTATGAATAGCGGTGCCTTCTGGAGAAGCATTTTCCACTAGTTCCTATTTGTGGGAAGAGTTCCGGTAAGCAAGTAGTCTTTGATTGGCAACATCCACATTTCTGGTTCAATGGTGGTTTCAAAAATCTAGTTGATATCCATTTCTCTTATGTTTGGAGTGGTCAGGGTTTCAACCGGGACTAGTTCCAACGATTGAGCTTCTCCAAAACGAGCCAATTTAGCTAAGTAGTCAGCCTTCGTGTTCTGCTCCCTCGGGATGTGAGTTATGGTGTAATGTTCGATGTCGTTCAGCAACTCTTGCACTTTAGATAGATATGGGGTAAGGTTCTCCCCTCGATCCTGGTATTCGCCTTTCACCTGACAGACAACTAACTGAGAGTCGCTATAGATATGTATGGATTTTATCTCCAACTCTTTCAAAACATTTAGCCCAACTATCAATGCCTCGTATTCTGCTTTGTTATTTGTCGCTGGGAACTTTAATCGCAAGGCGTAGAAAATGGCTCGTCCTTCGGGAGTTTCAAGCACTACCCCTGTCCTCGAGTAGAAATTATTAGACGCGCCATCGACGAAGAGTTTCCATTGTGTTTCAACTTCTGGTGTAATTTCTTCTTCGTCATCCCACAAGGTAAATTCAGTGATAAAATCTGCCAACACTTGCCTGTTGATTGCCCTTTTAGGATGGTAAGTGATTTCATATTGACTCAATTCGATATTCCACTCGGTGAGCTGCCCAAAAGTCTCAGGGCAGTACAATACTTGCTTTAAGTTTTGATCGGTCAATACTTTGATCGGGTGTGTCCGAAAATATGGTCGTAACTTCTTGGATGCGATCAAGTGGCAATACGCTAGCTTTTCCAGTTTTGGATAATTTTTCTCGGCTCCAGTGAACCATTTACTAATGTAGTATACAGGTTGCTGAATTCTAGCTTCTTTACGTACAAGAGTAGCACTTAACATGTGAGGTGAGACTGCTAAGTAATGATCAAGTCCTCTCCATCTACTGGCTTTGATAGGATCGGCGGGGTTTCCATATGTCGCACCAACTTTTCAAACGCGATTTGACAAGCCTCATTCCATTCAAAGTTCTTCTTTCCTTTCTTTAGTGCAACAAAGAACGATATACATTTGTCGATGGCTTTTGAGATGAACCGACTTAGCGCCGCGACTTTCCCATTCAGGCTCTGTAACTCCTTCTTGTTTTTTGGGGCATCTACTTCTCGTAGGGCAGTAATTTGCTTTGGATTTGCTTCGATGCCTCTAGCTCCTTACGAATGCCAAGAACTTTCCAGAGGCTACCCCGAAGTGACATTTAAGTGGATTGAGCTTCATCCCATATTTTTGGAGTATTTCAAACATTTTGGAGAGATTATCCAAGTGATTGGCATCTACTCGCGATTTAACCAACATGTCATCCACGTAGACTTCTATGGTTTTTCCGATCTAACACTTGAACATGGCATTTACCAGTCACTGGTAAGTTGCCCCAGCATTCTTTAAGTCAGACGTTTGTAGCAATACAGTCCTAGGTCGATAATAAAACTGGTATTTTCTTGGTCCGGTTTGTGCATCATGACCTGGTTGTCCCCGAGTACGCATCCATAAATGATAACAATTCATGTCTAGTCATCCCGTCCACAAGCTAATCGATTCTGGGAAGAGCAAAACTATCTTTCGGGCAAGCTATGTTTAAGTCTCAGTAGTCGATACAAGTTTGCCATTTCCCATTGGACTTCTTGACAAAAACCGAGTTAGATGCCCATTCGGGGTAGGTCGCATCATGAATAAAACCATTGACCATCAGCTTTTCTACTTCTTCTCTCAGTGCTTTGGATCGTTCGGGGCCCAAGCTGCGCCTTTTCTGCTTTACCGGTGAAAACCTGGGATCAATGTTGAGTGCATGGCATGCAATTTCCGATGATACCCCACACATATTGGAATGTGTCCAAGCGAACACATTAAAGTTGGCATGAATAAATTTAGCGAGTCCTAATCGCATCTTGTTTCCAAGGTGTGACCTAATTTTCAAGACCCGCGTCGGGTCATCCATGTCGATTGGATTAGAGACTGTTAATTCTGATGGTGCTACCCGATCCTCCCCTGAACTCTTCTTTCTAGGGTCCAAAGCCTTGTCAAATCAGCTATGGTCCCCAAGCCAGGGGCGGCTCTGTAGTTGCTATTCGGCAGGTTCGCGAATGGGGAGAGTTCTCCCCACATTCTTCCCATTTTATTTTCTTTTAGATTTACCCAGTTCTGCGATGTAACATTCTCTAGCGGCACATTGATCTCCTTTGATCACTCACGTTCCATTCACCATTGGGAATTTCATGGTAAAGCACCACCGGGCTAAAGCGATTCTGAAATCCACCAACGTGGGCTTTCCTAAGAAGGCATTGTATGCAGAAGTTTCATATACGATCACGAAAGTTTGAATGAGGGTGACTCTTCGGTCGCCTTCCCCAAGTTCTACAGGCAAGACAATTGTCCCGACGGGTTGTTTGGGTTTGCCGGTGAATCCTTGAATTTTTGTTTGGCAGGCAGATACATCTTTCATGCCGATCTTCATCTAATCAAAGGTACATTTCAAAAGGATATTCATAGAACTGCCGTTGTCAACCAATACTCGTCAGACCATGGCGGGTTCGATCCTTACTGTCATGACCATGGGATTAAGAGTTGGAGCTTCAATCCCTTCGATGTCTCGATTTCGGAATACTATATCGTCGTTTAGAGTTCTCTACTGCTTGGCAGGGGCTCCATCTTCAATCGTTAGGCATGAATCCTTCGGAGCGTGTTTTAATGAGCTCACATACCGCTCCATTTCTCTCTAACTCCTCTGTGCGGGATATGGTCCTCCAGATATCGTTCCAATGATGAGCCTTTGGTCAGTTCATCTAAATCCCTCTTCGCTGGTTCCAGCTTAGTTTCCTTGATCCCTAGGAGCTTGGGGAGTTGCGGGTTGGTTAGGATTTTGCGATTTCCTCACGTATTGCTGAAGCTTGTTTTCTCGGATCAGCTCCTCAATCAAGTTCTTTAGGTGATGGCACTCATTCGTGTTGTGGTCATGTATTTTGTGGAAGAAACAGTACTTCCCATAACGCTTTTGCGATTCAATTGCATCCTTTGTAGGGGGGCTCTTGTACTCCTCTGTCCACTGTGTTGCAAGATAGATATTTTTCGAAGTACCATTGAGCGGGGTGTAATCTTCAGGCCTGAAGCCTTTAAGCCGCTTATTATTACCATTTCATTTCTATAATTCTGATTTTTTCCTTTACTGGTTTCCGTCTTTTCCCGCACTTCCTTCAGCGGGTCCCATAGGTATTTATGTCCTAGTTCATTGCCATGCCACTCTACCCACCGTTCATCGGTTATAAGCTAGTAGATTTCCTTTCTAACTCACATGCCTTTTCCAATCTCAAGTATTTACTCGACTTACGATTGAAGTCCTTCCTAGTGGTAGGTTGTTTCATTTTGTTCCATTTTCCAAACTCAGTTTCGGGGTAGATGGCGCGGACTAAGGCCATAAAAATCGTATCTTCGTTCAGATTGCTAACTTCTGTCACCGCGGTGTTGAATCGATTCATGAAAGACTTTAGAGATTCATTTTGTCCCTGGAATAAACCGGACAAGGACATCACATCTTTAGGCTATGCCATGCGATGTCTGAATTGATCATGGAATCTGGTTGCTAGTTGATTGAAAGTAGAAATGGATCTTGGCGAAAACCTAGTGAACCACATGGAAGTAACTCCCTCCAGAAAGATTGGGAAATATGTACATCAAACGGCGTCCGAAGCATTCGCTCCGTCCATATACCAACTGTACTTGTAGAGATGGTGTTTCAGGTCTCTCGTTCCATCATAGGATCGAATAGTTGGCATAGTGAACTTTTCTGGGTACCGTTCATTCAAGATCTCATCAGTGAAGGGAGTCCGACTTGAGTGGATCCCCATTCATCATCCCTTCTATTCTTTCTCTCATCCATCATTCGCTTGACCACGTCCGCGATATATACTTCAGATGTCCGGTAGTCCGAGGGTCGGCTATCAGTAACTACACCGAGTTCTTGGCTTTGCAAATGATCTTGGTGAGTGGGCTGAAGCCTAGGTTCTCCGATCTTCGGCAGAGCCACTCCCTCGGGATTCTATTGGCTTGCAGTTGGCCTAATTGGGGAAGTTTGGACATCCCTGGTGTTATCGAATGCATTGGAATTTCCTTCCAACTTGTCGTCGTTAAGTTGCTCTCCATCTTTCGAATCGGAGAGGTCTACGGATATATCCTCTTATAGGGTCTTCGCTCTTAGATTTAAGTTCGTAGCTGGTTGCCTCACGGTCGGTGGAGTGCTTGTGTTTCCTTCTACATTGATTCCCACGGTTCCATCTATCACTCCTTTTTGCGGCTGCTTCTTGTTTCTTCTGTTTAGGCCAGAAAACGGAAGAGTTTTCTTGTTCTATGGTAGCCGTGGGTTCAGCCATGGTTCTTGGAGCAAGATGTGATTGTAAGTAAAGAGAGCATTAAGTTTTTCCATAAGAGCTCTTTGACTGCTTTCCATTTTCTAATTGATTTCATGAACCATTTTATTCCACCCATCTCTTGTAACAACTTTGCGTTGATTAGAGGATCCTAACACCTGATCTCCTATGTTGGCGCCATTTACTTTGATTTGTTAATGATTCGTCTCTTCTCTGGTAATTATCGCCCCTATGGATCTTCCAAAAGCAGTTCTCTTTCTTCCCAGAGCCATTGATTCTTAGCAGCATATTTTTTGAACGAAGATTAAGGACCTAACTTCTGAACCTATGTGATCCAAAGTAGACAGCTAGATCTTTGCCTGAGTTGGCTTCTCAGTGAAAGCACCACAATGTTAACCCAAAAAATGGATCAACACCCTGGATTAAGTGTGAAAGCACCAGCCATGTTTATCAAGGCAAATAAGATAGAAAATCTAATAGTAAATCGCAGAAAAAGTAAATGAACAAGAGATTTTTATAGTGGTTCGGCTGTTAGCGAAGCCTACATCCAATTTATGGATTTTATTGATGTATTGACTGTTGATCACATGTACAAGTTGATTACAATTTGTATGTTTTAATTCAAGGAAATCAAGCTGCCATTGAAGGAGACAAAAGGAAGGATCTCAATTGTCCCATGGAAGCCATTGTGGGGAAGAAGAAGGTTGAAGAATCTTCGTAGCAGAATTTCTCCAATGATCAGAGTAGCCAGCCCCCCTTCTATTGATGGTAGGATGGTAACTATAGGATTTTGAGAGCACTTGGATCAAAACAAGAGCACTAGAGGCCTCTCAACATCACTATGAGGCAGCACATAAATTTTAGAAGTAAACCAAGCTAACTATTTGGATCAGTACCGATCTAATTAGATCGGATCGGTATCGATCCAAATAGTTGAGCAATTCTTGCACAACTTTCATCCCACAAGCTTCCTTATCTGCTAGCTAGGCTTCCCTTGCAACATCATGACTTATTGATTTGTTTAGAGGTTGAATCACTAGTAGGTTGGATTGAACTATAATTTGCATTGGACAAGTCCTAACTTCTTCAACCCGGATGCTCGGAATGTATCAAATTTAGTAAATAAGCTTAGAAGTGATGTAGGAACATAATGCAAGTGGTTCGAAGCAATAACGAGCCAATAATTTGGATCGGATCAATGCCGATCCAAATACATGTTTTTTTCTTCCCAAATTCCCAGGGTTCATTTGTTATATTCTTTTAGGGCTTCTAGGCAAGTTTCGAGTCATTCGATATTAGTTTAAATGTTCCAACTCCTTCTTACTTTCACCAGGTTAAAAACCCGGTAAACAATAAGCTCCTACATATCGTTTCATTTCAAAGACAAGCTTTCATATTCATTATTTTATTCCAATTTATTATATCCAATCCAAATCAACAATTAATTATAATTAAACATCCAAAAATACAATAATCAATAATAAATAATCAAAATGGTACGATATCTCCAATATAGTCATAATATCCAAACAATCACCGATTTTTCACAACTCATAACAATAACTATAATTTTCCATCAATAGTTTATCCATTTCATAATTTAAAATTCAATTAATTAAATAGATAATGCATACTAACATGCTCTTTCCAACAGTCTCTAAACTTAGCAAACCTAGTGTCATATCGTCTGTAATTTCATCATGAATCCAATGAAAGAAACCATGCACGAATCAGAGTTCATATGCGGAAGACACGAAGGTTAGAAGTTTCAGGGTCTATTATGAAAAATTAAATTTATAGGGGTTAAATTTTAAAATTCCTTACCCTCTCCATCTCTTCACGCACATCCCCGCACCTACAGCCATCAATTCCAATAGTTTACTATGCCACCACGTCACTCTCTGATCGGGTCAAAGACGGTCGTCGCATAGCCCACCTCCAGACGCCTTACCCCTCGCCACCGTCGCACCCTAATGCTTCTGTCATTGACTACCGCATAGCCCACCTCCAAGCATCCTATCCTTAGCCACCACTGCTTTGCTATTTCCTCCATCGTCCATGGTCGATGAATGGAAGTTTGGCCACTTCTTCGCATATTCCAACCAATACGAACACTTACTCAATGATCCAACCATATGGATCGACTCCCTTTGATGTCCTCTAAGCTCTGGTACCGTCTGATCATTCTATATTCAATGTTTCATCATTGAATAGAGAACTCTAGATTCAACGATCGAGAATAAATCACCAATTTATGGCCAACCAAAGCGTTGGTTGGAAAAATAAATCACAGATGCCTCTTTGCCTCATCCAGAGCTTTGAATCCAAATATAATTTGTTAAGGTTTGGACACTTTGGATTTTGAATTAAATTGTAATTAGTGAAAATCATCAACCATTAAGATAGTATTAGAGGGGAGTTTAGGATTATGGAGGAAAAATAAAGATAGAGGTGACGGATAGTGTTTTGTAGCCTCACATATATAGAGGCGGCGACTAAGATATTTGTTCTCTTAAAATGAATTGAATATGAAGCAACAGAGATGGTCATAGTTCTTGGTATTTATGCATTGGGACAGAGTATACCCCAAGGAAAGGAAATAAGGTTGCTGATGCCTTAAGTTGAGAGCAACAGGGTTGTGTTATGTCCATGATTGAAGAGTGGAATGTTTTAGAGACTTTGACAACCTATAATGTGCACTCGATTGAGTTTAGACCAACTAAAACTTTTCGGACATTGTCATGTCTAGAAGTCCACCCACTCTCATAGAGAAGATTATCGAATGACAGAAGGAAGATCCGCTTTATGGTGAAAGGGTCCAAGGCTTGAAGAATGGTGCCAAGACCGAAAGGATGAAGTAATTTACTATTGATAAGAATGGTTATCTTTGGAAGAAGGAAATGTTGTAATTTTCGAACAGTGGAGACCTTGGAAGTTAATTTTGGACGAATGTCATCGTTCAAAGTTTTCTATTCATCTACGGGGTACTAAGATTAATCGAGATATGAAGTGGGGCTTCTGGTGGGAAGGGATGAAGAGAGATATATTGAAACATATGAAGAGATGTCTCACATGCCAACAAGTTAAGGCATAACAGCAGAGGCCAAGTGGAATTTTGTAGCCTTTGGAAACTCCAACGTGGAAGTAGGATTCGGTTTCGTGGACTTTGTTGACGGTTTGGCGAGGACAAGGGCGTGGAACAAATGTGTATGGGTCATAATAAATAGATTGACAAAGAGTGCTCATTTCATTCCATTATAGTCCACAAGGTGTAACATCCTCCTTTTTGAGGTCCAAAACCAACCACTACAGATACTGCAGCCGTCTATAGTATTAATCTCCAATGACAATATGCAGATATATTAATTGTATCAATAACATCACAACACAAGAATATGAAATTTTCTTCAACACAATTTCAAACAAACTTTCTCATTTCATTTCAAAGATAATATTTTATATTCATTACATAATCCTAAACATTTCCTAGGTTTAGATAAAATATTATTATTATAAAACACTCCAAGAGCGACATATGAAGACCCTCTTGGTTGATCAGAGTTTACTACTGAGCAGTCATTACATCTGCCATTACATACATTATAACAAAATGAAATTTCAATACAACGAATAATATGTATATAGGTAATCTCCTACATATCTAAATCTGCCTCCTGCTCGTCTCCGAAAGCATTATTCGTCCAATCTAAATAACCTGTAGACCTTACTCCCGACCTAACCCAAATCAAATTTTGAGCACCCGAGGTTTAATGCGAAAACATAAACTTCGAGCCGGATAAAAAACCTGGTGTGAAAAATAATATGCCATCTTGATTTATGGAATTTTGGACTTATATCAGCTAGGGGCTAACAACTGATGTATTGGACGCTACCCTACACCAGTCTCATCTGGTTTTCCAAATTCTGAGTCAACTTGGTTTGCATAGTATAAAACCATAAAACTTAGAGTTATAGGAGCGGTGACATTGGTGACTAGCGACACCAATGCCTTAAAGATAAAAGCGGCGTCATGATCGCCGTCATAGATCACTTCGTAAGTAATAAGGTCGGCGTCATATAAAAAAGCGGAATCAAAACAGGTGACATAGCTGTCTTATGGAGGCCACGACTTTATAGAAAAAAGCGGCATCATGCCATTTTATATAAAATGCAGTATCAAAGTTTTGGAAGACAAGCGACATCACTTACGTCAAGGGTATCGATGTCGACCCCGATGCTATGCTTCCTACTTAAACCAAGCTGATCCATTCCACATCAACCGAAGTTGATATCCTATGTATCGCTTGTGATTGACTTCGAAGACCATAGACGCAGCTTAATGAAGCGGGCATCGTAAACTACGACGTGGCAAAGCCATAATTAATATGAAAACTGTTTTCTTGCTAATAAAAGAAATTTCTTTTTATCTGCTCCAATTGTTTGTCAAAATCTCATTGGTTAAAAAATACTGTATCAAAAATTCTTTTTAGAAATCTGTCGTTCACCAGATTTATCATTCCCAAAACATTTGCAAACCAATTTTTTATATTAATATTTTAATATAATAGTTAGGATTTTCTAGCCCAATAATTCATAATAAATCATAAACACTTGGCAAAAATCCTCAATAATCACATTTATTTGGATTTTATATATCCTTTAATATACAAAAATTTCGGGGTCAAAAACTTTATTTGATTATTTTTAATAATTAAGAACCGAAATAAAGTATTTTCTCTACTTAGAAAATTTATAATAAATTCATACTTGCTTGGAAAATTAAGAAATTAAAAACCCACTTCTAAAATAATGTTTTAAACATCATAACAAAATCCCAAATCGTTTGGGAATCAAAAACTAGGATTTCACACTTAAAACCTATTAAATAATTCCATAATAAATCATATTATTCGTCATTCAAACATATGATCATCCAAACGATTAAAACATGGCATAAGACAAGCAAAAGATTCAAGTTCATACTTAGAACCAAAAATAGTAGATAAAACTTAAGATGCATAATTATTATTTATCTTGATTTGATGAAGAAGAATAAGATTTGAGTGTTTATAGATTTCTCTAAGCTTTACTCTCTATTTCTTAAGCTTTTCGTCTTTCTTTCTCTCTTGTAATGGCCGACCTTAGTATAGTTTAGGATATTTGGTTGATGTAAATGAAATGAAGGAGAAGGAAAGATAAGAATATATGGTTAGGAAATGTGACTTTTCCTATTTTGCCCTTACCCTATATTCCTCCTTCTTATTTAGAGTTTAATCATTCTTATTAATTAATTCATTAGGCATGGCCCATATTAATTATCAAATATCAATCTCCTTCCATTTTGTATTATTTTATTTTATTTATCTAATTAAATTTCCTAAGTAATGTTAATCAAATTAAGGGTGTTATGGACTCCCCTCCTTAAAGAATCGTTCTCGAAATTACGACAAGGTACACAATAACAATCACAACCATAAACATAAAACATACCATCAAATAAGTCAGGATAAGTGTCTCTAATCCTATATTATTTCTCCTAAATACAGTCTCTCTCATAATCACTCCACTGGACCTTTACTAATCTGACTGTCTTTTACCTTAGCTTATTCTCATCCTTAGCCACAACTCGGATTGGTTGTCTAATAATTGTCATGTTCGATTCCACCACTAAGACTTCTAATGCAGTCAGAATGATAGTATTTTCTGGACCTTGAACACACTTCCTAAGATGAGAAATATGGAAAAGATTGTGAACTATTGCCAAACTGCTCGGTAATTTTACCCTATAAGCGAGTTTCCCGATCCTTTCTATAATAGGAAATGGTCCAACAAACCTAAGTGCCAATTTCCCTGACTTCCCAAATCTTATTACATCCTTTATTGGTAATGTTATGCCGAAAATATGATCTCCAACTGATAACTCTAGGTCTTTCCATCTCTATCGGCATAACTTTTCTGCCTAGACAGAGCTTCCTTCATTCTAGCTCGAATCAACTCAATCTTTTCTACGGTTTCTCTTACTAAATCTGGACCAAGAATCATTCTATATTCCATCTTTAACCAACATACATGTGATTTACACGGTCTTCCATATAAAGCTTCAAAAGGTGCCATCTGTATACTAGTCTGATAACTATTGTTATACGAGAATTCAACTAAGCGTAGATGGTCTTCCCATAATTCTCCAGAATATAGCAAATAAGCCTGTAACAAACCTTTTAAGACTTTGTTAACTCTTTCAGTTTGCCCATCGGTCTGCGGAAGGTAAGTGGTACTCACCTTGAGCTTGGTACCTAAAACCTCTTTAGACTATTCCAAAATTTGCTAGTAAATAAAAAATATATGTCACTGATTATACTACTAGGAACTCCATGTAGTATAACTATATTCTTCATGAATAACTTAGCTAAAACAGGTGTTGTCCTTATTGGCTTAATGGGTATAAAGTATGCACTCTTAGTTAGTCTATCCACTATAATCTAGACACTTTCATTTCCTCTATTCAACCTTGGCAACCGGTCTATGAAATCCCCAGATGTAGAATGCCACTTCCATACTGGTATGTCCAAAGGATGAAGCAATTCACTTTGCTTCTAATGCTTGGCTTTTACTTGCTAACAACTCAACCATTTTTTTACCCATAAGCCTACATCCCTTTTCATTCATTCCCAGAAGAAACTTCTCTTCATATCCTAATACATTTTTGTTTCTCCAAGATGAATAGTAAATTTAGATCGATGACATTCCCTACAAATATTTTTCCTTAGGTCTCCAACATCTGGAGCACATAATCGTCCCTTCTTTCTCAACCATCCATTTTGATCAAGATGAAAATCATTCAAATCATCGATCTCAGTTCCATCTTCCAATCTTCTAAATTGTTCTACTAGAAATTGTCATCTATTTATTGAGAAGCTTTCCTTTCGATCAATACTGGTCGAACTTCCAAAAAAATAACATTGTGGTACTCTGACTAGAACTAGCAGTCGATCTTAATTGCACACTGCAAGTTTTCAGGGCCTCTAAATCTCTCCATTCAACTATCATTTCTAACACCACATTCTCATGCTTTTTGTTATGTGCATCCGCAACTTTATTTCCTTTCCCTAATGTGTACTCAATTCCAAAATCATAAGCAACGATAAACTCCGACCGTCTCTATTGTCTCATATTCAACTCCTTCCGAGAGAATAAGTATTTTAGCAACTTGTGATCCGTATACAACTAGAATTGCTCTCCCAAAAGATAGTGCCACCACACCTTTAAGGCAAAAATAACGGCAGCTAACTCTAAATCATGGACCAGTTATCTTACTTAACACAGTCTAAGTTGTCGAGAGGCATATGCGATTACTTTACCCCTCTTCATTAACATAGCTCCTAACCTTGTTCCACACGCATCGATATACACCGCCAAATCTTGATTTCTATCCGGGACTACAAACACAGATGGGTTAGTCAGTAAATTATTTAGCTTTTGGAATGTCTCCTCACATTCATCGATCCAAACATACTTCACATCTATACTTGTTAGTTTAGTCATTGGTGAGGCTATATGAGAGAAATCCTTTATGAATCTTTAGTAGTAGCCAACTAATCCAAGAAAACTCATCATCTCCATCAGTGTCTCGGGTCTCTTCCAATTATTAACTACTTCTATCTTAGTTGGATCTACTATCAACCCTTCTCCTAAGACTACATAACCAAGGAACTTCACCTCCTTCTTCCAAAATTGATAATTTGAAAAATTTTCTTATAACTGATGTTGTCTCAATGTCTCAAGCACTATTCTAAGATGAGTATCATGGCTCGCTCATTTCTAGAATATATTAGAATATCATCTATAAATACCAACAAGAATCTATCCAAATGCTCTCGGAATATCCAATTCATTAAATCCATGAAGAAAGCAGACGCATTAGTTAATCCGAATGACATTACTAACCACCAGTACAAAACATATCTTGTTCTAAATGCCATCAAAGGAATACTATTCTCCACCACACTCAAGTGATGGAACCCTGTCGTCGAATCCAACTGAGAAAATACCTTGGCTCCACTTAGTTGACCAAATAAATCATCTATTCTTGGCAAAAGATACCGATTCTTTATTGTCTTCTCATTCAACCTATGATAATCGGTACACATCCATAACGACTCGTTCAGCTTCTTTACGAACACCATGATAGCTCCCCAAGGCGAACTGCTTGGTCTAATAAAACTTTTCCCTTCTAAGACCACCAATTACACCTTTAACTCCTTCATTTTGGTAGGTATCATTCTGCTGGCAGTTTACTTATGGGTTCAGCTCTAGATACAAATCTATTCGAAACTCAATAGCTCATTTTGGAAGTAGTCCTATAATAGACTCAAAAACATTTGCAAATTCTCTAGAAAACCAATTCAACTCATCTCTCTCCTCTATTACACCCAACATTGCAAAAACATCAGAACTGGATTCCCTACTGAGTATATAATTCAGTCGCTACTATTAGGGCGTCTTCGTGATATTTTCCTATCTTGGCAAAATATTCTAGCATCATATTTACTTAACAAATCCGTACCCAAAATAATTCCAAAGCCCATAAAATCAAACACATGAAAACTGTAGGAAAGTACATGACATAATAATTCAAACTCTGAATGGTCATATCTCATCCCAAGAGTTGCATACCCTTCTATCGGATTCGCAACCCTTAAGGAAGTAACTAGGTATGAGGGTTCTAGGTTAAGCTTATCTACCAAACAACGAGATATAAAACAATGTGATGCACCGGTATCGAACCATACTCTAATAGATATACCACGAATCTAAAGCATACCTCCCATCACATCTTTTCCTTTTTCCTTAGTCGTTGGTCTCGATGTAGTTGATTCCAACACAAACACTTTTCCCTTCTCCACTTTAGCTGGTTCCTCGCACTGATTCTTATAGTGTCTAATCTGGTCACACTTAAATCACTTAATGTTCTTCCTTCCAATGACTGTCTTTCCATCCCCTGAATGACACTCATTCGCAAAATGCCCTTTCTTGTCACACTTGTAGCACACAACATTTGCTTTTCCTTTCTTGGTAGCTCTGCCCTTCTGAGCTCCCTTTTTCTGAAAGAACTTTCTGTTTTAATTCTGCCCACTCTGATTCTCTACTGCCTTGTTATTACTCAACAAAGCAAGCATCTCTTTATTCCTCAAGGACATCTCCACTACCACGTCACATGGATCCCTTAAGTGTGGAAAGGTTGCTCTAGCAAGCTTTGGTCTTAATCCACGAATGAACTTCTCGTTTCTCTTAATCACAATATCCACATTAGCATACCCATACCTGGATAGCTCCTCAAACCTTATTGCATACTCCAACATAGTCATGTCTCCTTACACTAACTCAACAAACTTCCTAAGCAAAGTAGACATGACAATTTCAGACATAAACCTCTCCATGTACCTCCTAAACTCTGCCCAGGTCAAAGCCTCCTCAGCCACTCCAACAGTAACACTATTCCACTAGTACAATGCAGCTCCTTGCAGTTGCCTGGATGCCAATCTTCTCTTTGCTCATCGTTTAAAACAAGATCAGTGAAAATCCTTTCACAATGAAACAACTAATTTTCTACTTTAATTGCATCCTCCATTCCAATAAAGGGTTTTCCTACAAGTCTTGAATAATCCTTACTCAAAATAGAATAGTTGTTAAAAACTGGGACTTCATGATTCACTCCTCCAGTATTTTCTCCAACTAATCCAGTAGCTCCTGCTTGCAGTTACATAGCACCGATATCCACCGATGGTGTTTCAGCACCCACATTAGCAGCTGTTTTTCAAATATGATTCCTCCTAGTGTTGGGCCTGACATTTTCAATGGTAGTGGTGCTTCCTCCACCGAGATTCACTCTTCCATTTCTTGCCTCCTTACCTTACTTTCCCTTAAATCTGCATTCAGATCTTCATAAGATGCGGAAGAACGGCCTAAGGGAGGGAGAATAGAGATAAGGCATATTCTTATATATAGCAAATATAAGTACGTTACCATAGCATTATCCCATACACTAATCTTATCCTTTGATTCCTTTGGATTATGTTTTCAAAACTCTTTTCAAGTTCAAAAATTCTTTTAGTTTTACATAAACTTATGCTCTGATAGCAAGTTGTAACATCCCCCATTTTGAGGCCCGAAACTAACTGTTACAGATGTTGTAGTCATCTATAGTATTAATCTCCGGTGACAAAATGTGGATATGTTAATTGAATCAATAACATCAAAGCACAAGAATATGAAATTTTCTTAAACACAATTTTGAACAAACTTTCTCATTTTATTTCAAGGATAATATTTCATATTCATTGCATAGTTCCAAATGTTGTCCAAGTTTAGATAAAATATAATTATTACAAAATACTCCAAGAGCGACAAATGAAGATGCCCCCTTAGTTGATAAGTGTTTACTACTGAGCAGTCATAACATCTGCCATTACATACAACAAAATGAATTTCAACACAGTGGATAATATATATAGATAAGCTCCTACATAGTAAATCTGCCTCTCGCTCGTTTTCGAAAGCTTTATTCATCCAATCTAAATAACCTATAAACCCTTACTCCTGACCTACTCAAATCAAATTTTGAGAACCCAAGTGTTTAAGTGGCAAACATAAACGTCAAGCCAGACAAAAAGCTAGGTCAGAATAATAAAATATGCCATCTCGATTTATGGATATCTGGTGAGACCATGCCGCTGAGTGGAATGGATTTTCCACTCACCAGTATTCCTTTTTAAATATATCTTTTGTAAAACAGCTCCTGCAACCAAAATGGTTAAAATAGACAATAGTAACAATAATATACATGCATGCAACATGGGTAAACCTGACCAATCTATCTAAATCACTGGACTATTTGTCCCAATATCGTAGTTTTTTTAGGGTAACTTCAAACCTATGGCTGACTCAGGCCTACCAAACATATCAAATTCTCTAACATACTATTAGAAGGAAACTGAACGATCTATCCAAAACATGATATTCATAGGGTCACTCTAATCCTAATGGTTTTGCAGGCTCACCAATAACCTATCTCATCTTTGTGTATTTCTTTTTGTGCATAAACCTACTTTTAGTCTTACCTACGACAAAGCCCTATGCATTGGAATTTTGGACTTATATAAGCTAGGGGCTAACAGCTGAAGTATAGGGTGCTACTCTACGCCAGTCCCATCTGGTTTTCTAATCTCTAAGTCAATTTATCCTATCACATAAAGGTGATAAGAACAGTAATCTCTTTACTAAAATTATACGCTAAATACCTTTTTATTTCCTTGAAAACATACTTATTTATAAATGACTTAGCCTTTGAAATCATACTTTAAAACAAGGAAAATTATCGCCCCTTACTTTATCCAAAATACATATGCTATGATGTATGCTTTTATAAAACAATATTGATGAAGTTCGAAAGCACTTAAGGTCATTGCCTCTCAAAGGTATAGGCGATAAAGCTAGAACTTAATAGAACTAGCTTATAGATGAAGCTCGACGTCAATATCGCCACTAGGGTCATCGTCCCTCTTTAATTCCAAAATTTGTTAAAGTCTTTAATTTATAAAACATAAGGCCATAGGGACGATAGTACATATATAACACACTTCATCGGGTGTGGACATCATAGTGTATAAATCTTTGTTTGCATAGTTTAAAACCTTAAAACTTAGAGTTATAGAAGCAGCGATATTGGTGACAAGCGACACTAATGCCTTAAAGATAAACGCGGCGTCATTATCGCCGCCATAGATCACTTCGAAAGTAATAGGGTCGACGTCGTTATTGAAATAAGCGGAATCAAAACAAGTGGCATAGCTGCCTTATGGAGTCAATGAATTTGTAGAAATAAGGGGCAGCATACCATTTTATATAAAACGCGGTATCAAAGTACTTGAAGACAAGCGATATCACTTACGTCGAGGGTATCGATGTCGACCCTGATGCTATGCTCCTTACTTCAACGAAGCAAATCCATTCCATATCAACTAATGTTGATATCGTATGTATCGCCTGTAATTGACTTCGAAGACCATAGACGCAGCTAAATGAAGTGCGGCATCATAACCTTCGGCGTGGTAAAGCCGTAATTAATATGAAAACTATTTTCTTGCTAATAAAAGTAATTTCTTTTCACCAACTCCAATTGTTTGTCCAAATCTCATTGGTTAACAAATACTTTATCAAATTTTTTTCTCAAAAATATGCCATTTACCAGGATTATCGTTCCCAGAACATTAGCAAACCATATCTTTTATATTAATATAATAATTAGTCATTTCTTGCTCAAATAATTCATGATAAATCATAAACATTTGGGAAAAATCCTCAAAATTCACATTAACTCAGGTTTTGTATATTATTTGACATATAAAAATTTCAGGGCAAAAAACATTATTTAGTTATTTTTAATTATTAAAATCTGAAATAAACCATTTTCTCCACTTAGAAATTTATAATAAATTCATACTTGCTTGGAAAATTATGAAATTATAAACCCACTTCTAGATTAATGTTTTAAACATCATACTAGAATATCAAATCATTTGGGTATCAAAAACTAGGTTTTCACACTTTAAACCATTAAATAATTCCATAATAAATCCTATTATTCATTATTTTAGCGTATAATCAATTAAAACATAGCATAATACAAGCAAAAGATTTGGGTTCTTACTTAAAACCTAAAAGAACATAAAAAACTTGAGATGCATAACTATTATTCACTTTGATTTGATGAAGAAGAATGAGATTTGAGTGTTAATTTATTCCCATATGCTTTACTCTCTATTTCTTAAGCTTTTCTTCTTTCTTTATCTCTTGTAATGGCTGGCCTTAGTATAGTTTAGGATATTTGATGGATGTAAATGAAATGAACGAGAAGGAAAGATAAGGGTATATGGTTAGAAAATGTAACTTTCCCTATTTTGCCCTTAGCCTATATTCCTCCTTCTTATTTAGAGTTTAATCATTCTTATTAATCCATTCATTAGGCACGACCCATATTAATTATCAAATCTCAATCTCCTTACCATTTTACATTATTTTATTTTATTTATCTAATTAAATATCCCAAATAATTTTGATCAAAATCAGGGGTGTTACACAAGGATAACATCAAAATTAGCGGAGATAGATGTTAAGACAATAGTGAGACTTCATGGAATTTCAAGTATTAAAGTTGGTAACCGAGACACATTATTTGCTAATGAGTTTTGGCCAAGTCTACAGGGTGCTTTGGGTTTAGAATAGTGTATGAGTTAATTGGTTTACTTGAAGTTTTGCTAAGAGCACGCGTATTAGATTTCAGAGGATCTTAGAAAGATCATTTGCACTTAGTGGAATTTTCATACAACACTACTTACCAGTCCAGTATTGGAATGGAACCTTTTAAGGCATTATATGGGAGACTGTGTTAGTTGCCAGTGAGTTGGTGAAAGATAGGAGTTGGACTTATTCTTAGATCGGATCTTGTAAGAGAAGCTTCAAATAGGGTTGAGTTAATTCGGCAAAGGATGACGGATGCTCAATCAAGGTAGTAGAGCTATGTCTATAGGAAGCGAAAAGACTTGAAATTTGATCCAGGAGATCACATGTTTTTTAAAGGATCACGGATGAGAGGCACTACAAGGTTTGGAAAGTTTAAAGAGTTGATGTCGAGATATGTTGGCCCATTTTCAATACATAAGATAATTGGCAAAGCGCTTATAGAGTTTAGTTGCCGGGTGCTTTTGTGCAGTCCATAATGTGTTTCATGTTTCACATCTAAGGAGGAGTGTCTGATACCTTAAGGAACTTCTGGTTCCGAGAGCTATTAAATATTTGGTTGTCGAACCAAATATGACCTATGTAAGGAGGCTCATTTAGATTTTATACCGCTATGAAAAGGAGCTTTGGAACATGTTGACGAAGCTTGCGCGAGTCTAATGGAGTGAGGATCAAGATGATTGTACTTAGGAGATGAAGGATAACATCAAGAGGACTCACCCCGAGTTGTTGTCTAGCTTAGCATGAATGTTTACTATGTATTGTAATGAACCATGTATATATGTGTTATTATGGCTATTTTGTTATGTATTGGTAGATGCACCAGTACCTTTGGTTTTGAAAGACATGGGTAAGGAACTTATGTGTAAATGCTAGAGTAGGCATGGGAAAACTAGGAGTCACTATTGTACATTATTTGAATTTAGAGGAAGAAATTCCTATAAGAGGGAAGTTTGTAACACACCATAAATTAATAAACAGTTAATTGAAGAATTAATTATGTGAATAATGGGTTAAATGATTTAT
Source organism: Allium fistulosum (assembly GCA_030737815.1). Classification (NCBI taxonomy): domain Eukaryota; kingdom Viridiplantae; phylum Streptophyta; class Magnoliopsida; order Asparagales; family Amaryllidaceae; genus Allium; species Allium fistulosum. Next base: position 980,053,618 of record CM060902.1, read on the forward strand.
TCATGAAATTAAATAATGAATTATGACAATTATTTGGGTGCACGGTTACTTATTAGTATTATATTCAAAGAAACTTAATTAAAATTAATTAAATAAGGAGGGTAAACAGTGGGCCGATAGCCCATGAAGGGGAATAATACCTTCTCAAATCCTCATCAATCCTATAATTCATTCCTCACTCTAACTAAGAACAAAAGCTTGAGCACTTTAATGGTGGTTGTGACCTAAGAAAAAGAAGGAGAAAGGAGGATAAAAGCTAATGGAACTAGAAACGTCATTAACTAGGTGGTCCAGGTGAGTAACATATTCTCAAATCCTTATATTTCATAAATTTCTCATGGTCGTATTTAAGTTGAATATTTCTTATGCTTCTTATGATACAAATGCTCATAAAATTTAATATGATGTTAGGAACAAATTTTTTGAGATGAGTTTGATTTATATAATTTTCCCATAAGTAAATAAATTGATATGAATTAACTGAATGTCGAATGTCACGGAAAATGAGTGAAAATAAGGTGTTTGAGGAATTGAATAAAGAAAAAAATTTAAACATATATTTTATGATTTTTTGAAAATAAAATAAGTAATTTTCAAAAGTAGTTAGGTTTGCCCGAAGGGGTAAATAGGGTGCCAGAAGGAAAAATGCATGGAGGACGACCGTAATTAAATTAAATTAATTATTTGATAATAGGTTAATAGATAATATCTACATTTTATGTTGAACGTAACAATAAAGTACTAAATAACGGTAAAGAAGGATTAAGTTTAATGAATCAGGAGAAGACACATGTAAAGCTAGTGTCAAATGTGTAGAGAATGATTCCTAATGTGCATCAAGAGGCAATGCCGAAGGATGTGGAGCCGGACTTAGAGTAAAATGAACCAGAACCTTAACTATAAGGACATAAGTAAGAATCTAAGAAATTTTAAGTATAAGGCTGAAGGTAATAAACTAAAGTCATAAGCCAAGGGCTAAGATTGAATTTTGAGTAGAGGGGGAGATTTAAGAAATAAAAGATTAAAATGTCATTGGTCACCAAAGCTAAACCGAGATAGACTTCTCCAGAAGAGACCGAAAGTAGAAATTGTCAGGGACTATTAGCTCTCGGTTGGGTAATTGATACTGGAACTATGTAACATCTCCCACTTGGATGCCCAAAACTAACGGTTATGGATGTTGCAGTCATCCATAGTTATTAAACCTCAAGGACCAAATACGGTAATGTTAGATACATTAATATAATAGAAACACATGGATATGGCAATTTTTTAAAATCACTAAACAACTTTCACATTCCATTTCAAATAATTTCAAATTCATTACATAATCCCATATTCGAGAACCACGTTCATAGAAAATATAATTATTACAACATACGCCAAGAGCGACATATGAAGATGCCCCCTTGGATTGTCAGAGTATATATATCTAGGAAATTAAACAACTTCGCCTTTACAACAAAACATAGCAGAAACAAAAAGAAAAGAAATATCTTAATAGCTATCTTGCCTTCTACATGTCTCTGGAAGCCTATTCGTCTAAAGATGTACTTGAAAACCTCAACTCTCAAACTACTCAAAATTAATTGATCACCCGAGAGTTTAAGGGGAAAACATAAACTTTGAGTCAGACATAAAGCCTGGTATGAATTATAACCTACCATCTCAACCCATTTAGATTTCTAGTGAGACTACGCCGCTTAGTGGAACGGGTTTTTCTCTCACTAGTATTTTATCCAAAACTTCATAATAACCATATACTATGCTCCTGCATCCACAATGGTTAAAACATAGCAATTTAAAATATTGTGATGATATGCAAACAAGTAAATCATTCTGGATTTCCCATCCCCATTCATTTGACTGTCTGTTATAGTTATAGTTTCTAGGGTCACTATTAACCTAATAGTTTTCATGGGCTGACTAATAACCTATTGAAGCTTATGGACTATCTGTCAGATCTCATAGTTTTTATGGGATCACTAAGAACCTATTGGCCCATGCCAATAACTTCATTTAATTATTTCATGGGTTCTCCCTGAACCTATTAGTATCTCCAATAACTTCCCTCATATCATAGTTGTCATGGATTGACTATGAATCTATTGACTTATGTCAATAACTTAATCTGGATATAGTTTTCATGGGTTCACTATAAACCTTTTGTTCCCTACCAATAACTCTTACTAAACATAGTTTTCACGGGTTCACTATTAACCTATTTGAACTGACGACTTCTTAATTAGTCTTTGGACATCCTATATTCTGGTCTACCTAACCCCTGGATGCAACTCTATTCATTCAGGAGTTACTTAACTTATATTCGCTACTAGGTCAACCTACCTGGTTATTCTGCCATTACTCCCCAAAATACAGTTATGGGTCCATTACTTAGTGAATATATTTATAGAAGAAGCATATACACAAAAATAATACCAACATTTATGGTTTAATATCCTTGAAATCATTTTTCACTTGAAACATGGTTAATCCCTTTAACCTATTATTTTATCAAGGAAAGCTTCTTCAAAAACTCCAAATTTAAAAGCCATTTAAAAGCTCTTTTATAGTGCCATGGGTTTTACCTTTAAAAATTGAGATTGGGTTCTTTGTTTTGAAAACTAAGGCTTAAGAAACCTTAGACCTTTACTTTTGAAACCATTGAAAAACCTCTTACGAAAGCATTCAAATCTTCTCTTCAAGCATATGCCTTTCGAAACACTTTAAAACATATCTTTCGAAAGTACTAAAGCATCACTTGCTTATTTATAAAAGCATAGCTTCAAAACCAATTAAAAGTTCCCATCTCGAAATCGTTGAAACTACCCCTTTCGAAACCATTGAAAGTACCCCTTTCGAAACCATTTTGTTTAATATTAAACATATCTTTTGGGTCAAAGTGAATATAAACGAAAGTACCCCTTTCGAAACCATTAACCTTTAAGTAAATGTGAATGGGAAAAACTAATGGCTTCGGAACCATCCTTTCGAAAGAATTTATCATTTAAGAAAAATATTTAGATGGATAGCTTCGAAACCCCTTTCGAAGCCATTTCCTTCGAAACCTTTAGAATAAGTAGCTACTGGAGCCCTTTTGAAAGCATTGGGAGGTGGATTATTACATTTATAAAACAAAAGCTACCTTCTGAACTCGTTGATGACTTTAATCCCTTCGAAAGGCATAGAGACGGTAGCAGGGTTTCGACTGGGTTCAAACTACCCTTTCAAAAGCATTGGTTTAAAAACAAAGGCAACTCATTCAAAAGCTACCCTTTAAACAAAAAGGCGGCAACCTCTTCGAAAGCTATATTAAACTTTTTCGAAAGCATTCATTTAAAAACAAGGCAAGCAGCATTTCGTTGTAAAGAAAAACGAAGGCTTCGACCCTTTCGAAAGCTTGGTTTCGACTCCGTACCTGCCGCCTTTCTCCAATCCACTACGTACCAAAGCCTTGATACCTTGTGTATTTGTTTCGAATTCATTGGGGGTGGAAGTATAGGGTTGAAAAGTAGCTACTGGAAGTGGCGAAACCATAATTCGTTAACTCTTTTATTTGCTTTTAAAGTAATTTCTTTTTAACTAACTTGCCTTTTGTAAAAATTTAATTGGTTGCCATAAAATTTTCAAATTCTTTCCTAAAAACTGCCGCATTCATTTCAGATTTAAATAAAGATAATTAGCAAAGAAGCCCTTCCACTAAGAAACACAATTAAAACATTTAAGTCCTCTGTTGGGGGTGTTTCCACCGAACCAGGGCCACCGGACCAATACCGCCGAATCGAAACAACAAGGGCATCGCCGAACCAACCCACTCCCAAGGCATCGCCGAACCAACCCACTCCCAAGGCATCGCCAAACCAACCCACTCCCAAGGCATCGCCGAACCAACCCACTTCCAGGGCCTAGCCGAACCAACCCACCGGACCAGGGCCTAGCCGAACCAAGATGGAGAAGGCGTTGATCAAGACACCAGTGGATCAAGGCGTTGCCAAACCAACATTGCCAGGCCAGATTGCATCAGCCCAGGCCCGCCAGCGGCTACATACATCCAAGACCCCTACTCCCAACCTCACTCTATAAATAGAGGGGCAAGGGTACAACAATGGGGGACAAGTGGGAGAGCTCAAGAACGAACAGAACTTTCGAACAACTTTCATACACTCGTAATCAAAGCTTTGTACTTGTAATCTGAACAATAAAGGAGAATAAAATATAAAGTGGACGTAGACACATTCTGGTCGAACCACTATAAACATGTGTGTCTTTTATAGTTTAGTCCCTGCTTTTTACATATTTGCATAAAGTATCCAAATCACTAAGAACAACAGAAAATCGACTAAATCATACGACTTGGAGGTGTTTGCCCATTTTTTGTGCAAACATTTTTGATGCTTTCACTGAGAGGTGGCTGAACTCAGGACTTCAGCTTCTCCCACTTAACTTTCTTCCTAACAGCATCGCTCATTGCTTGGAAGACATGCCTCCCAAGTAGAAGAAAGATGTTAACAAAGGAAAAAACATCGCAACCAGCAGTATTCCAGATCCAGTGGTCACAGATCAAGTAAATCATCCCATTCCAACAGCAGTACCAAATGGAGGTCAGGCAAATCCGACAACCCCTGCCACGGGACAGCCGGCAGTAATTACTAGGGCAGATCTAGACAGGGTTGTGGCTGAAGTGACTAACCGCTTCACATCCCAACAAGAAGCCTTGGTGGACCAACTCATGTCACGCTTAAGGGATGCTGAAGAGTCCAACCGCAACACTGAATCATGGGGTGAGTCCCAGACTGGAGGATCTCGGAGGCAACAAAGATCTTCCTTCTTCGAAGAAGCTAACGACAGAAGCGGCCATGGTAGGAGCCGAGACCGAACTTAGTCCGAACGCCGACCCGAGGAAACCCTTGGAACCGAACCCAACGGGGGAGGTACCAGGCGTTGGTCAACCGTAGCTGAGCCTGTCATGCTGCCTAACCATGGAAACGCCAATGAACGGGGCCGAGCTAGAGTCCAGCCCGAAGTTGGACCCGGGGAAGTGCTTAAATCAAAACCCATAAGGGGAAGATCAAGGCAAGGGCCAGCTGTGGCTGACCCTAGCATGCTCCCAGAAGACCAAAGACAGCCATTGGAAAATATTAGGAATGATAGACGATACCATCCCTACAGGTCATCTGGACGGAATCAATCCCACAGAGAAGAACCGAACTCATTTCTATTTGCTCCAAATTCTGATGAAAGGATGGCACGCTTGTTCAGAGAGTGCGTCCAACGGGATCAAAGAGATCGAGGGATAGGCGCGAGGGTAACCAGCCCTTTCGCCTGCAATATCGAGATTGCCATCACCCCCCGAGAATGGAAAATGCCAACAATGGAACCTTACAAGGGAACCTCTGACCCCGTCGTACACTTACAGAGATACACACAGCATATGCTCATGAGCGGAGCAACAAAGGGAGTACTGTGCAAATGCTTTCCACTATTCTTAGCAGATCTAGCTACCTCCTGGTTCTGCCATCTACCCCAAGGATCCATCAGCTCATGGGAGATGTTGAAAGAAAAGTTCATCAGCCAGTTCCGCATTCATGTGGAGCAACCCAAGGACGCTTATTCCTTATCCAGTATCAAACAGAAACCTGGAGAGAAAGTGCAGCAATATCTAACCCGATTCAATGCCGCAGCGGCCGCAGTCCAAGATGTCGATGAGAAGCTTATCTTAATGGCCCTCTGTAGTGGGGTGCATCCAGATACTAAATTTTCTAGAAGATTGACAAAAGAAAAACCAGCTACTTTACCCGATTTCTTCCATAAGGCTGGGAAATATATGAGACTTGAAGACGCTGCCACTGAGGGGTAGTCAGGGCAACAAAATAAGGCAGCTCACGGCAACACGCCCGCTGTAGCAAAGGACATTCGAAGAAATGACTCTAGAGACAATGCTGGGGGCAAGAAGGGAGAAAAGCGTCTATATCGGCCAGGACCGAGATTTGACGCTTACACCCCTTTGAATGAAACGATCGAAAACATCTTCCTGGCCACTCAAGACGAAGTTAAATACAAACGCCCCCCCGCACAAGAAGGAATCAGATAACGCAATTAAGTCTGGAAAATTCTGCCGCTTCCACGAATCCCATGGGCATGATACCAACGAATGCCATCATCTTCGGGACTTGATTGAAGAACACATCAAAAGAAGGAGACTAGAACGCTATGTAAAAGGTCAGAACAGGACTCCAGTTCTTGCCAATGAGAACCCAAGGCTACCCTCCCCAGAAATAGGCAGAGGAAATCGTAACACCAGCGGCTCCAGTCAAGAGAAGATAGTGGTCCATACCATCTCGGGAGGGCCACACATCGCCGACGGAAGCTAGGCAGAGATGGAAAGGTACGGAAAGTCACTTAGAAACAATGAAGAATGCATCAATTCTATTATAGAAGAACGCCACCCGAAGCGGATAGAGAATGGTGACATCACATTCAGTAGGCGTGACCTGGAGGGAAGGCAGTACCCTCACACGGATCCCATGGTTATCTCTGCCCGGCTCGGTCCAGCCGAAGTTTTCCGAATTCTAGTAGACACTGGAAGCTCAGTAAATATCCTATTCAAGCATGCCTTTGACAAAATGAAGCTGTCATTAAAGGATGTTCTTCCCTGCAATAAACCACTACACGGTTTCACAGGAAATGCGAAGATGCCCCTCAGGCGACTGGACCTCTTTGTTGAAATTGGAAGTCATCCCCGCTCCGTTGTGCGGAAACAAACATTTGTGCTGATAGAAAACCACTCGGCCTACAATGCCTTCTTAGGAAGACCAGCCTTGTCTGACTTCCAAATTGTCCTGGCCCCATGGTGCCTGAAGATGAAATTTCCAATGGACAATGGAATAGGGGAAGTAGAGGGAGACCAGGACATTGCTCGAGATTGCTACGTAACTGAACTTCGCAATAACCACAGGAAGGATAAAGGGAAGAGTGCAGAGATTGCCCTCTGCACAAAAAGTTTGGAAGCATAGCAACTAAAGAAAGCCCCTCCTCTTCGATATACCAGTGACCCTTTCAATGAATTAGACCCCAGGGACAAAGAGGAGGAGGCTACCGCCGAGCCTGCAGAGGCTATGGAATTTGTATCTGTGGACAGACACGACTCGAGTAGACTATTGAAAGTCGGGTCCCAACTAAAAGCAGAATTGAAGGAACAACTCATTGATTTTCTCCGCCACAACTTGGATGTATTTGCATGGACGCACTCCGATATGACTGGAGTCTCCCCAGACATAGCATGCCATGCACTAAACATCGATCCTACCAAGGCGCCAGTAAAACAGAAAAAGAGAAGTATGGGGGCAGAACGATCAGCGGCCCTCGATGAAGAAGTAAAGAACCTACTTGCTAATGACTTCATACGAGAAGCCATCTACCCAGAGTGGATCGCTAACCCGGTACTAGTAAAGAAGGCTAATGGGAAGTGGCGAACATGCATTGACTTCTCCAACTTAAATGACGCCTGCCCGAAGGATTGCTTCCCACTTCCCCGAATCGATCAGCTTGTGGACAGCACAGCCGGGCACGAACTCTTATCTTTTATGGACGCATACTCAGGATATAACCAAATTCCTATGCATACTCCCGACCAAGACCACACTAGTTTCATCACTGACCGGGGATTGTATTGCTACAAAGTAATGCCTTTTGGACTTAAAAACGCAGGAGCCACCTATCAGTGCCTCGTCAACAAGATGTTTGCGGGGCTAATAGGACAAACTATGGAAGTTTATGTGGACGACATGCTGGTAAAGTCAAGGAAAGCCGACGATCACGTAAGCCACCTGGGTGAGATGTTTCAAGTACTTCGCCAATATGGAATGAAGCTGAATCCTCTAAAGTGCTCCTTCGGAGTATCATCAGGAAAGTTCCTGGGATTCATCGTCCATGCCAGAGGAATTGAAGCAAACCCTGAACAAGTCCGAGCTCTGAAAGATATCAGGATACCTTCTACCCGGAAAGAAATGCAAAGCCTAAATGGGAAGGTGGCCGCCATGAGCAGATTCATCTCTAAAGCAACTGACAAATGCATCCCCTTCTTCGAGGCTCTAAAGAAAGACAAAGGAAAGTTCGACTGGACTGACGAATGTCTAACAGCTTTCCTTAACTTAATCGAACACCTCCAGAGACCACCAGCACTCTCAACTCCGAACAAAGGCGAAGAGCTATACCTATACCTTGCTGTGTCATCTCATGCTCTAAGCGCCGCCTTGGTGAGAGAAGACAAACGCACGCAGTGGCCAGTATACTTTGTAAGCAAGAGGTTTACAAGGGCGGAAGCCAGATATCCTAAACTGGAGAAACTAGTGTATTGTTTACTAATCACATCACGGAAACTGCGTCACTATTTCCAATCTCATTCCATCATAGTTCTGACCGATCAACCGCTAAGGCAGGTACTCCATCGTCCCGACACTTCTGGGCGACTACTTAAATGGTGCATTGAACTAAGTCAATATGATATCACCTACCATCCTCGCACCGCCATCAAGGGACAAGCCATGGCCGATTTCATCACCGAATTCACTACCAACGAAGGTAAGGAGCAATCGGAAATAACGGAATACATCAAGTGGAATCTCTTTGTGGATGGAGCGTCAAACGAACAAGGCTCGGGGGCAGGTGTGGTAATAATCACTCCCAGGGGAAATAAGCTACACTATGCTCTAAAGTTGGAATTCGCTGCCACCAACAACGATGCAGAGTATGAAGCGGTGATAGCTGGATTAGGACTTGCCTTAGAGATTGGAGCCAATTCTTTATGTCTTCATAGTGATTCTCAACTTATTGTAAATCAAATACTAGGAGGATTTCAGGCTCGAGAAGAACGACTCACAGCATATCTAAAGAAGACCAAGCTGCTTCTCGGTCAATTGGATCACTATCTAATCAAACACATCCCTCGGGAAGAAAATCAAGAGGCCGACGGATTGGCAAAGCAAGCTAGCATGAGAGACGGCACTATTTCTGAAGCAGCGGCCATCTCAAAGCAATTGACCCCGAGTTTCGAGCAGGTGAATCTGATAGCTTCAATCAGAGAGGAAACTTGGATGACTCCCATCCAAAAATACTTACAAGACGGCACACTGCCCGACAAGCGTAACGAAGTCAAGAAAATCTTGAGTAGAGCTTCCCGCTACACAATACAAGAAGGCACCCTTTATCGGCGCGGCTTCTCTAACCCCTTATTAAGGTGTGTCGCCGGAAGGGAAGTAAAGGAAATCTTATCCAACATCCATCAAGGAAGCTGCGGAGATCACACTGGAGGGCAAACTCTGGCAAAGAAGATACTCCGATATGGATATTTCTGGCCCACCTTAAACAAAGACGCCTTAGACTTCGTCAAAAAATGTGACAGATGTCAGAAATTTGCTAAGATTCCGCGGCTACCAACAACTGAGATTACTCAAATGACCAGCCCTTGGCCCTTTGCAGTATGGGGAATTGACTTGATTGGCGAACTGCCAATGGGCCGAGGCGGAGCCAAATATGCTATAGTGGCAGTCGACTATTTCACCAAATGGGTGGAAGCAGAACCCCTAAATAAAGTATCTTCAGCAAAAGTTATTAACTTCTTGATCAAAAATGTTCTATGCAGGTACAGAGTCCCACTTAAAATCATATCGGGCAATGGACTTTAGTTTGACAGCGAGGAGTTCGCCAACTGGTGCCAAGAGCACGGAATTCACAAAAGCTTCTCATCCGTAGCTTATCCCTAGGCAAACGGACAAGTCGAAGCCGTCAACAAAATTCTCAAAACTCTAATCAAAAAGAAACTCGAAAAGTCAAAAGACGCTTGGGTGGATGAACTTCCTACGGCACTGTGGGCCTATCGCACATCTTTCAGAACATCAACGGGGCATACTCCTTTCTCTTTGGCATACGGATCGGAGGCTATGCTCCCAGTTGAAACTATAGTGCCTTCCCACCATAGGATCCACTATAACCCAGAAGAGAACGAAGAGCTCCTCCACATGTCTTTGGATCTAATTGAGGAAAGAAGAAATGATGCAGCCCTCAAAGCAGCAGCTCACAAGCAAAAAGTGGCAACGCAATACAACTCCAAAGTCAAGCATCGTAGCTTACAAAAAGGAGATCTTGTCCTCAAGCGAATCTTCCCGCGCCCCGGAGCGCTAGATCCAATCTGGGACGGACCATATGTAATTCACAAAGATCTCCACAACGGAGCTTATATTTTTTCAACAGTGGACAGAGAGGTGTTCCAGAGGGCATGGAACATCCAACACCTTCGTCGATACTTTTCTTAACTTATACTGCCCATATGAAGTGAATCAATAAAGAGAATCAGTGGACGTAGGCATTTTCGTGCCGAACCACTTTAAAAACTTGTCTCTTTTTAACTTGTTCCTTTGTATCTTGGCTGCTTGTTAACCTTATCCTTTTCTGTTGAACGAAATCCTGTGTAATGGCATTTCCATTCAAGATACATCATGGCGCGACTTCACATGGACCAGCCCTAACAGGTACTATGCGAATCTATGCCCTCGCCAATGAGACACTTTTGCTCCGGCATCCCTCTGCTGCGGGTTAACTCATTGCTCGCGATCGGCCCTTAAAGCCAACTGTAATGAGCCGATTATAAGCCACCGAGTAGGCCGACCATAGCCTAGGCAGCTCATTACGGCGTTCGGCTCGCCGGCAACCGTGAACCTACTTTAAGCCCCAACATAAGGTGTGGCCAGCCAGGGGCAGTTCACGATTGACGATCGTCACCCACGCTAGCCAGCCACGGTAATCGAATAATACCCACGATTATGGGCCATAATGGCCCGGGTAGTTACTGTGCGCGATCTCGGCTCCGAGTGTCTTAAGTACGGCTGTGGTAAAAAAGATAAACTCCCCGCAGAGGCGTAAGATGGGTGGCAAATGTCTCCAAGACCCACATTTAGGGAAAGTGACTACAAAACCCGTTTGCCTCGAACTTAAGCACATCGCAGGCCTTCCGTGATTGGAAGTTTTACTTTTTATTGTATTTCTATCTTATTTAAAAACTTTCCTCCTACCCTCTATAACGATCCCCAAAGTACAGGACACAAAGTAGGATACGCTCACCAATGGGGATAAGGACTCACAATGGGATGACAGGTCAATCAACTATGTTCCATACTCAGTCATATAAGACATTCAAAGCTACCATCTACAACGGAGACATGAAGGGCGGTACTTTCTTCTCTTGTAAATAAATACGTAGCTATAATTTATTCGCACATCACATTAACTTAGCAAGGTATGAAATTATATCTTAAGCAAGAAACTGGCATCAGACACGATGGAATCACAGGCGTGTGCACAGCTGTATTTCTTATGCAACACATCAAAATAACTAAGGCAGTCAAATATGACAGAATCAGCTTAGGTTAAAAAATTACAGGCTAAGAATAAAGTCGTTTGTTACCAATAACATAATTACAGCCTAAAAGTTACACTAATGTTTTAGATCTAGCGTAGATAGCAATGTCAAACAAACCAAAAAGACATCCAGGTCAAGTCAGGGAGTCAGCTGCATCGGAGCTTCATCTTTATCCTGCCGGCCCTCCAATATCTACTTAGCCACGGGATCAGAACTCTCAGCATGCTGGCCAGAGGTAGTCGGTACCTCGGAGGTCTCACCTGTCCAATCCAGAAGAAGAATCCATTAGATAAGCGATAAGCGGTTAGGTTACAAAAAGCTAAAAGAGAAGACTTACCAGCCTCTGCTCCTTGATCATCATCCTCCAGCTGCACACCAACCTCCTCAGCAGTAAGCAGCCGCATACCCTCTTTCACCGCCACCTTCTCCTCCTTGGTGAATTGAGCCGTAACCACATCCATGCTAAAGGCCACGCCACCCTCCTTATCTGCATTGGACTTAGCCTCCTCCAAGGCCCTGAGATAAATTTTGGCCATGACTCGGGGGTAATCATCCATCCAAGATAAGTTGCCCCGTTTCCAAGTGCGAAAGTATATATCTTGAAGCATCTCATCCATTATCCCCTCATTCTCCTTAAAATCCCTTATTCGGTCCTCAGAAGCCGACAGCTTTGCAATGGTGGCGTCCCTCTCCGATTGGTATCACGAGCTGTCAGCCTGAAAGGTTTTTCTCATCACCTCCATCTCCTCCTTCAACATGGTTTGAGCAAGCTCCGCAGCCTCGAGTTTCTCGGACATCTCCTGTACCCGCTCGAGATCCGCTTTCCGAACCTCATCCACCGTTGCAATAGCCATATCAATCCGTTCCTTACAAACGGCCTCCATTTTTTGCATCTCTGCCCTGCTGGCCTCTTCCATGGTTTTCTTTAGTTGCCTAGATGCGGTCTCATGTTGAGAGATCTGGATGGCTTGATCAGCGAGTTGTTTGGCCTGGTCGAAAACCATTAAACGCAGTCGAATGTTAGCACTGCTGATTTCTTCTCCAGCCTTAACCAGTCGAGCATGATGCCCCATCAGCTTCCTGGTTTCCTCAGCAACCCGGTCAATGTTTGCCTTAGCTTCGTCCCCCAAGGTTACAACCCGAGGGTAAGCAAATCAAGGTCTAGGGACTTGGCCTCATCAAGCACCCTTACCATGGGATTACGAGGGAGAAGGTGCTCACCAGTAGCCTCATCAAAGGAAATATCGTGAGAACCCGGATCTAGATCCGGATGACCCATAAACGGATTACGAGCCAAGCTAGGATGGTCTATCGGGGTAACGGTAGGATTCTCAGACGGGTGCGGGAAAAGAATAAGCTCAGTATTCTCCTCTGTGGTATCCTGAAGAGGCTGAGTCGGGGGCTAAGGATCAGGTGGAGATTCCAACAAGGAGCGACTCCTCTTCTTCTTTTGGATATCCTCTTCGATAACTCCGAGAAGAGGACGGTAGCCGACTACGTCTCCAGGGCAGTTAGTCGGAGGCTTTGGCTTAGTGGAATCCCTTAGAAGTTTATATTGTTCAAGACGATGCCGAACACCCGATGTCTTGGCCACTTCATCCGATCCTGGGACAAAAACCAAGTTTTACAAGCGGACGTTAAACTATAATTCAAGAAATATGTCAAGTTGGGAAAATAAGGAGACACTTTTGTTATACAAACCCTGGGGAGGAGTGGGATACTGCAATAAGTCCTGGATCTCATTCCAGGACGGGAGCTGGCCGTAAAATATTCATAAGTCCTTATCATAAATGGAGTCTGCAGAAGTCAAAAATTCACCTTGAGTCGCGGGGGCTGCCTCAACTAGAACACTTTTGGAAGATGAATCGACGTCGGCTCCGGCCTTGTCAGCTTTCTTAGACTTCTCTACCAGAGCCGGTTCTTCCTCCAGCCCTTCGAAAGCTAGGCGGAAAGCATCGTCCATCCACTCCTGGATCACACCCGCTTGCTTAGAAGACAAAGCCCCAGCACCATCACCACTCTGCCCATCGCCACCATCATCACCACTCTGTCCATCACCCTCTCCACCACTTCCACTCTCCGCCTCACCTCCTTCACCCTCGCCTCTTTCCTCCTCCTCATCTTCCTCCTCCGAAACGTCTGGACATGTGCTGGGGGAGGGACCATCGGATTTCTTAAGTTTCTTCCCCCCGGCAGTTGGATGCTTTAAGAAGGGTTTTCTTTTACTGCTCTTCGCCGTAGCCCCTCCTTTAGCTTTGGCGGCCCTCTCCTCAGCTGTGTCTCTCTGCTTGACCACAGACTGACGTGGCAGAATCAGGTTGAGCCCCAGAAGAGTAGCGTTTCTGATCAAATAAGAAGCCGCCCTTTCCCCTTCCGGAATGGCTTCTATCTCCTCAGCCATCCGAACCAGACGATCGTTCTCTACAACCGCAAAGCCACCTGCCGCTAGCAAGAAATAAAGCACGTAAGGAGGAGTATTGTAGTCAGAACAAAAATTATAAATGAGATTCAACTTACAGCCAGAGGTGAAGCGGCGGAAAGAAACGGAGTCATCTTTGACAAAAAACCATTCCTTCTTGAACATGCTGAATTTCGAATATAAATCCAGGACTGGCTTGAAGGACACAACCGACTCTAAGCTAATATACGGAGACCCCTTCTTGTAGCCTCTCAAGTTGTACAAGTACCGGATTTCCCGGTTGGAAGGAGGACGCCTGTATCTCCTCTGGAAGATAATAAACAGACTCACCAAGATAGCATAGGAATTAGGCTGAAGCTGGAAAGGAGCCACCTTCAAGTATGTGACGAAGTTGACTATCCAGGCGTTAATCGGAGGGATGGCACCGCACATGCAATGATACCTGCTGTAAGCGAAATACCCTTCTGGGGGGTTATACGGCATCACTCCGTTCCCCGGCAACCTCATCTGCACTCTGTCAATCCCAAAAGATCTAGATATAGCGTCAAGTTGCTCATCTTTGAGGGAACTGGGAAAGCAGTCAGGCGGTGAGTTCAAGAGCTCTTGTGGACCGTACCCGTCCACTAACGATCTCGGGGTAGGTCCATGTCGTTCCGATTCTGCCTGGACTGGGGGCACAATGGAGGACTCTCCTTTATCCTTAGATTTCTTCTTGTCAGAACGAGTTTCTACTTTATGAGACATTGTCTGCAACACGAGGAAACATATTATTAGAGCAAGGAATGTAGAGCTATAAACAAATAGATATCTATAGTCGGGAATCTCATTCATAAACATAAAAGTTTCATTCGATAGTTCGAGTCTAAAAGTCCATTCAGCACTCATACTCCCTCAGTTCATTTGGTAGTCCAAGTTCGGATCTCATTCGGTCGTCCAAGCATAAAATTCATTCGGCAGAAGAAAGCCTCACCTGGTTCGGCAGTCAAATCTAGTTCGGAGACAAGGTCGATCCGGCAGGCAAATGTTTGGTTTAGCTATCTCAAACGGTGAGGAATGACCGAAGCGTGAGGCCCATACTTATAGGCAAACGTGGGGTAACCGGACCAACTGGATCGGCACTTGGGCCGAACAAGAGTATCCAAACTTAGGAAAACAAAGCGCGACATAGGCAGGCATATGCCCCACTTTGGGGGGCAAATGTTGGGGGTGTTTCCACCGAACCAGGGCCACCGGACCAATACCGCCGAATCGAAACAACAAGGGCATTGCCGAACCAACCCACTCCCAAGGAATCGCCGAACCAACCCACTCCCAAGGCATCGCCAAACCAACCCACTCCCAAGGCATTGCCGAACCAACCCACTTCTAGGGCCTAGCCGAACCAACCCACCGGACCAGGGCCTAGCCGAACCAAGATGGAGAAGGCGTTGATCAAGACACCACCGGATCAAGGCGTTGCCGAACCAACATTGCCAGGCCAGATTGCATCAGCCCAGGCCCGCCAGCGGCTACATACATCCAAGACCCCTACTCCCAACCTCACTCTATAAATAGAGGGGCAAGGGTACAACAATGGGGGATAAGTGGGAGAGCTCAAGAACGAACAGAACTTTCGAACAACTTTCATACACTCGTAATCAAAGCTTTGTACTTGTAATCTGAACAATAAAGGAGAATAAAATATAATGTGGACGTATGCACATTCTGGTCGAACCACTATAAACATGTGTGTCTTTACAGTTTAGTCCCTGCTTTTTACATATTTGCATAAAGTATCCAAATCACTAAGAACAACAGAAAATCGACTAAATCATACGACTTGGAGGTGTTTGCCCATTTTTTGTGCAAACATCCTCCAAATAAATTAATTTAATTTCCATAGTTAATTACATTGGAAAAATCACCAAAAATCATAGAAATTCACTTTTAATATGTTGTCTAACATATAAATATTTTAGACCCGAAATCCCTCATATGATAGCCGAAATAATTTTAAACCCAAATTATTCATTTCTTCCTTCAAAAATTCATAATAATTTATCCATAGCTTAGAAAAATAGTAAAAATTAAAACCCATCTCAAAATAATGTTTACTTAACATATCAATTCCTCATGGCATATGAAATCCAGTAAATACGATTTTTGCCTAAAACTGAACCAAATATTTATCAAACGATCTTGTTTGAATCAAACATATCATAAAATCCATGCATATCATCATTAAAATCATTACAAAGGTTTTAAATATAAAAACTGTAATCAAATGATCTTTAAAAACAAAAATAGAGATGGTTTTGATTATTATTCACCTTGATTAGGATAAGGAACTTGAGATTTGATCTTTGAACATTCCCCTTGCTTGATTTCTTAGCTTTTAGTTGATTTTCCCCCTTTTCTTCCACAAGGTTATGGCTGGCTTGAACTCTCATTGATTTACATTTTTGAACTTTGAAAAATGAACGTGCGAAGAAATGGAAACGAGATTCTAAGGGTAATGGGATTATGGGTATGGGTATTACCTATAATGCCCTTGTTTTATTCTCTTATTAATTATCTAATAAACCATTTCCATAAGCTCATTATTTGTGTTTATTTAAGCACGACCTCTAAATAAATTTTCAAAATCTCAATCCCCTTATCACACTAATATTTACATTAATATATTTAATTTATCTAATTAAATCACTTGAATTATGTTATTAATAGTGAATATTAGGCTCAGGTCCCTAGTAAGTTTCAAAATACACAAAAACCCCAGTAAAAAAAAGTGTGTAAATTAGATCCCTAGAATTAAGTTACTAAGTAATTGCATATAGTTATGCAATTTTTTTGGTGAATAATTGCGGAATTTTCCGCAACTTTTTGAAAAAATTGCGTAAATTTCCGCAATTTTTTGGGTGAATAATTGCGGAATTTTCCGCAATTTTTTGGATGAATAATTGCGGAATTTTCCGCAATTTTTTGATATAATTGCATAAATGTCTGCAATTATTCATTGAATAATTGCATAAGTGTATGTCATTATTCAGTAACTTAATTCTAGGGACCTAATTTACAAACTTTATTTTACTGGGGTTTTTGTGTATTTTGAAACTTATTAGGGACCTGTGCCAAACTGTCCCTTATTAAAAATTAGGGGTGTTACAGGCTGCTCTCCTTAAAGAATTTCATCCTCAAAATTCTGTAAGGACTAAATACTAAACATAGCAATCATCTGTAACAGCTCTTAACTTCCATACTAGCCTACCTGACTAGCAACAGTCTATATAAAGCAAATGTAGAACATACCCTCACAGTAGATCAGGATAAGTATCTCTAATCCTTTCTTTTGTCTCTCAAGTACAGTCCTTCTTGTTGTCGCTCCACTGAACTTTCACCAACTTGAATGTCTTGCTCCTTAACCTTTTCTCATCTCTTGCTACAACCCGAACTTGTTGCCTAACAAAAGTCAAATTCGGTTCTATTATCAACTCTTTCAACCCTGTTTGAGGAATAGTATTCTCTGGAACATGCACATACTTGTGAAGATGAAACACATGAAACACATTATGGACACCTGCCATACTGCTTTGCAACTCTACTCTGTATGCGAGCCTTCCGATCCTCTCTATAACTTGGAATGGACCAACATATCTCGGTACCAGTTTCCCTGACTTTCCGAATCTTACCACACCCTTCATCAGTGATACTTTAATGAAAACCTTATCTCCAACTGAGAATTGTAGGTCTTTACGTCTCCTATTTGCGTAACTCTTTTTTCTAGACTGAGCTTCCTTCATCCTTTCTCGGATCAACTCAATCTTCTCTGTCACCTCTCTAACTAGATCTGGACCCAAGACTAATCTGTCTCCATTTTCCACCCAACATGCTGGTGATTTGCATGGTCTTCCATACAAAGCTTCAAAAGGCGCCATTCCTATACTAGTCTGATAACTGTTATTATAGGAAAACTCCACTAAGTGTAGGTGATCTTCCTAAGGTCCACCAAAGTCTAGCACACAAGCTCTTAATAAATCCTCCAGTACCTTATTGACTATCTCTGTCTTCCCATCCGTCTGAAGGTGATAAGTAGTACTCATCTTAAGCTCAGTACCTAACACATCCTGTAGACTCTTCCAGAATTAGCTAGTAAACAAAGCATCTCTGTCACTGACTATACTACTAGTAATTCCATGCAGTCTAACTATGTCCTTCATGAACAACTTAGCTAAAACAGGTGTCGTCCTGGTTGACTTAACTGGAATGAAATGGGCACTTTTGGTCAACCTGTCAACTATGAACCATATACTTTCATTTCCTCTATTAAACCATGGCAACCCGTCTATAAAATCCATGGATATCGAATCCCATTTCCAAACTAGTTTCTACAAAGGTTGAAGCAATCCACTCGGTTTCTGATGTTCGGCCTTCACTTATTGACAGTTCACACACTGCCTAACCCACAAGCCAACATCCCTCTTCATACCTTCCCAATAGAAGCTCCTCTTCATATCTTGATACATCTTGGTTCCTCTAGGATGAATCATAAATTTGGATCGATGACATTCCTCAGGAACTTCTTTCCTTAAGTCCTCAACATTCGGAACACACAACTGTCCCTTCTTACTCAACCATCCTCTCTGGTCAAGACTAAAATCTTTTAGATCATCGATCTCAGTTCCAACCTCAAGCCTTATAATCTTCTCGGTTAATAATGGATCCTCCTTCTACTTAGATGCAATCCTTTCGATCAACACTGGTCGAACTTCCAAACAGGACAACATGGCGGTGCTTTGACTAGAACTAGCAGTCGATCTTAACTACACACTACAAGTAGTCAAAGCTTCTAACTCTTTCCATTCTGCCAATATAGCTAACACCACATTATGATGTCTTCTATTAAGAGCATCCGCTACCTTATTTCCTTTCCCAGGTGTATACTCTATACCAAAATCATAAGCTGCTAAAAACTCCAGCCACCTTTGTTGTCTCATATTCAACTCCTTCCAAGAGAATAAATATTTTAAGGACTTATGATCTGTGTATAGCTCAAATCTCTCCCCTAAGAGATAATGTCTCCATATTTTCAGCGCAAAAGATCACCGCTGCTAACTCTAAATCATGAGTAGAATATCTTACTTCACGTGGTCTAAGCTATCGTGAAGCATAGGCAATGACTTTACCCTTTTGCATCAACAGAGCTCTTAATCCAGTTCCACATGCATCGGTATACACCACCAACACTTGGTTTCCGTCTAGAACTACTAACATGGGTGCGTTGGTCAACAAATGCTTTAACTTAAGGAATGCTTCCTCACAATTGTCAGACCAGATAAACTTCATGTCCTTCCTGGTTAACTTTTTCAAAGGCGTTGCTATCCGCGAGAAATCCTTGATGAATCTCCGGTAATAGCCATCTAGTCCAAGAAAACTTCTAATCCCAGTCACCGTCTCTGGTCTCTTCCAGTTATTAACAGCTTCGATCTTATCTGGATCGACTGACAAGCCCTTCTCTGAAACTACGTGGCTAAGAAACTTAACCTCTTTCTTCCAAAAACGACACTTGGAAAACTTCGCTTTCAACTGATGTTGCCTCAGCGTATCAAGCACTACTCTAAGATGATCTTCATGCTCTCTTTCATCCTTAGAGTATACTAAAATGTCATCTATAAACTCCAACACGAACCTATCCAAGTATTCTTGCAAGACTCTGTTTATCAGATCTACGAAGAAAGCTGGTGCATTCGTTATCCAAATGACATTACTAACCACTCATACGAACCATACCTAGGCTGAAACGCTTTCAATGGAATATTATCCTCTGCCACTCTTAACCGATGGAAGCCTATTGCTAAATCCAATTGGGAAAATACTCTAGCTCCACACAACTGATCAAAGAGATCATCGATTCTCAGCAAATAATACTTATTCTTAATCATCTTCTCGTTCAGCTTACGATAGTTGATACACATCCTTAACGACCCATCCGGTTTCTTCACGAACACTACGGCCGCTTCCCAAGGTGAACTGCTTGGTCTAATAAAATTCCTCCCTTCTAGATCCACTAGCTGCACCTTCAATTCCTTCATCTCGGTCGGTGTCATCCTGCTAGGTGGTCTACTTACAAGTTTAACTCCTTGCACAAGATCTATCCAAAACTCAACAGCTCGTTTCAGTGGTAGTCCTGTAACCGACTCAAAAACATCTACAAACTCTCTGGCTACTCGAACATGACTTAACTCCTCTTCCAATTCCATAGCTCTTAACAAAGCACAAGCACTTCGGTCAGAATTCTCCACTGAGAAATATGACTCGGTTATGACTATCAGGGTGTCTTAGTGATATATCCCCATCCTGGAAAAATACCTAGCCTCGTACTTAGCCAACCAATCCACACCCAAAATGATCCCGAAATCTATGAAATCAAAAACATACAGACTGCATGCAAACTTATGACTTAACAAATTAAGTTCTAACTGGTCACATCTCATCCGTAAAGTTGCATACCTTCCTATCGGATTTGCAACCCTAAAGGAAGTAACAAGATATGTCGGTTCTAAACATAACCTATCAACCAGACATTGAGATATAAATGAATGTGATGCACCGATATCAAATAGTATCCTAACTGTTATAGTCTGAATCAAAAGCATACCTTCCAACATAGTCTTTCTTTCTCTGCAGCAGTTGGCCTAACAGATGATGGTCCAACAACAAAAACCTTTTCCATGTTCGCCCTGACTGGTTCTGGACAAAGTTAAAGCACTTCATGCTCTTATTTTCTGCAGCCTTCTTCGGTTCTTCCCATTGCCTATCCGGCATTCATGTGCATAATGTCCCTTCTTATCACACTTGAAACATACTAGATCAGCCTTTGCCTTCTTGGCAGCTCCTCCCTTCTGGGTTCCCTTCTTCTTAAAGAATTTCATCTTCTTACCCTAAGAATCCTAGGTTTCTACTGGCTTCTCCTTCCCATAAATAACAAGCATTTCCTCATGTCGGATTTCCATACCCACAATAATATTACAAGGATCACAGAGATGTGGCAGGGTCGCCCTAGCAATCTAGGGTCCCAATCACGGAATAAACTTCTCATTCCTCTTGATGACGGTGTCAATGGTAGCATACCCATATCTGGATAGCTCATCAAACTTAGTAGCATACTCAATTACCGACATCTCTCCCTGCACCAAATCCATGAACTTTCTCAACAATGTGACTTAGCAACTTCAGACAAAAACTCTGTTCGATCTCCTTTGAAATTCTGCCCAAGTCAACTCTTCCTCAGGAACTTCGGTAGTAGCACTATTCCACTAATGGAGCACTGCTCCCTGAAACTGCCTAGAGGTTAGTCTCCTCTTCTGCTGATCATTCAATCACAAGTCAGCGAAGATTCTCTCACAATGCAACAACCAATTCTCAACTTCTATGGCATCCTCCATTCCCACAAATGACTTTCCACAAAGACTAGTGTAATTTTTGCTCAATTTAGCATAGTTGTTTCCAATTGGAGCCATAGGATTAGCTCCTCCAACATTCCTAGCCACTCCTGCAGCTGCTCCTACTTGCATCAGATTGACGAAGAACTGATACATCATCCCCATATCCACTGGCAGATTTCCAGCACCTATGTTGGCGTCTGCATTTTGATTAGCATTTGCCTGTCGACCCGGGTTACTCCTAGTGGGTCGAACGTTTCCATTGGTTTTGGTGCTTCCTCCACCGAGATTTTCGCTTCCATTTCCTCTCTCCATATCTTCCTTCCATGTAAATCTGCATACGAGCCTTAGTAAGATACAGATCTTGATCTTATTTTCTGATTCATTGGATTATGTTTTGAAAAATATTTTAGGCTTAAATTTCTTTTAAGTATTCATAAACCTATGCTCTATATCAACTTGTAACATCCCCCACTTGGAGGCCCAAAACTGATAGCTACGGATGTTGCAGTCATCCATAGTTATTGATCCTCGACGACCAAATACGATAATGTTAGATACATTGATATAACAGAAACACATGGATATGAAATTTTTTTAAAATCACTAATCAACTTTCACACCATTTCAAATCATTTCAAATTTATTACATAATCCCATATTTGAGAACCACGTTCAGAGAAAATATAATTATTACAACATACGCCAAAAGCGACATACGAAGAGGCCCCTTGGATGTTCAGAGTATATATATCTAGGCAATTAAACAACTTTGCCTTTACTACAAAACACAGTGGAAACAAAAAGAAAAGAACTCTTAATAGTTATCTTGCCTCTTGCACGTCTCTGGAAGCCTATTCGTCTAAAGAGGTACCTAAAACCTCAACTCTCAAACTACTCAAAGTTAATTGAGCACCCGAGAGTTTAAGGGGAAAACATAAACTTCAAGTCAGACATAAAGCCTGGTATGAATAATAACCTACCATCTCAACCCATTTAGATATCTAGTGAGCCAACGCCGCTTAGCGGAACGAGTTTACCCCTCACTAGTATCTTATCCAAAACTTTATAATATCCATATACTGTGCTCCTGCATCCACAATGGTTAAAACATAGCAATTTAAAATATTGTGATGATATGCAAACAAGTAAATCATTTTGGATTTCCCATCCTCACTCATTTGACTATCTATTATAGTTATAGTTTCTAGGGTCACTATTAACCTAATAGTTTTCATGGGCTGACTAATAACCTGTTTAAAGCTTATGGACTATCTGCTTGATCTCATAGTTTTTATGGGATCACTAAGAACCTATTGGGCCCTGTCAATAACTTCATTTAATTACTTCATGCATTCTCCCTAAAACTATTGGTATCTCCAATAACTTCCCTCATATCATAGTTTTCAGGGGTTGACTATGAACCTATTGACTTCCGTAAATAACTTAATCCGGATATAGTTTTCATGGGTTCACTACAAACCTGTTGGCCCCTGCCAATAACTCTTACTAAACATAGTTTTCATGGGTTCACTATGGACCTATCTAAACCGAAAAATTCTTAACTAGTCTTTGGACATCATATATTCTGGTCTACTTTACCCCTGGATGCAACTCTATTCATTCAGGAGTTACTTAACTTATATTCACTACTGGGTCAACATACCTGGTTATTCTTCCCATACTCCCTAAAATGTAGTTATGGGTCCATTACTTAGTGAATATATTTATAGAACAAGCATATACACAAAAATAGTACCAACATTTATGGTTTAATATCCTTGAAATCATTTTTCACTTGAAACATGGTTAATCCCTTTAACCTATTATTTTATCAAGGAAAGCTTCTTCAAAAACTCCAAATTTAAAAGAACTTTTATAGTACCATGGGTTTTACCTTTAAAAATTGAGATTGGTTTCTTTGTTTTGAAAAATAAGGCTTACGAAACCTTAGAACTTTACTTTTGAAACCATTGAAAAACCTCTTTCGAAAGCATTCAAATCTTCTTTTCAAAACACTAAGTGTATGCCTTTTGAAACACTTTAAAACATATCTTTCGAAAGTATTAAAGCATCACTTGCTTATTTATAAAAGCATAGCTTCGAAACTAATTGAAAGTACCCCTTTTGAAACCGTTGAAAGTACCCCTTTCGAAATAATTGAAAGTACCTCTTTTGAAACCATTGGGTTTAATCTTAAACATATCCTCTGGGTCAAAGTGAATATAAACAAAAGTACCCCTTTTGAAACCATTAACATTAAGTAAAAGTGATTGGGGAAAACTGAGGGCTACAGAACCATCCTTTCGAAAGCATTAATCATTTAAGTAAAATATTTGGAAGGATAGCTTTGAAACCCCTTTCGAAGACATTGCCTTTAAAACCTTTAGTATAAGTGGCTATTAGAGCCCTTTCGAAAGCATTGGGAAGTGGCTTATTACATTTATAAAACAAAAGCTACCTTTCGAACTCGTTGATGACTTCAATCCCTTCGAAAGGCATAGAGACGGCAGTAGGGTTTCGACTGGGTTCAAACTACCCTTTTGAAAGCATTGGTTTAAAAACAAGGCAACTCATTTGAAAGCTACCATTTAAACAAAAAGAAGGCAAACTCTTCGAAAGCTATATTAAACCCTTTCGAAAGCATTCATTTGAAAACAAGGCAAGCATCATTTCTTTGTAAAGCAAAATTAAGGCTTCGACCCCTTCAAAAGCTTGGTTTCGACTCCATACATGCTGCCTTTCTACAATCCACTACATAACAAAGCCTTGATACCTTGTGTATTTGTTTTGATTTCATTGGAGGCAGAAGTATGGGGTCAAAAGGTAGCTATTGGAAGTGGCCAAACCATACTTCTGTACAAAAACTGTTTTATTGCCTTTTTAAGTAATTGTTTTTTAACTAACCTGCCTATTTGTAAAAATTTAATTGGTTGCCATAAACTTTTTAAATTCTTTCCTAAAAACTGTCGCATTCATTTCAGATCTAAATAAAGATAATTAACAAAGAAGCCCTTCCATTAAGCAAAACAATTAAAACATTTAAGTCCCCCAAATAAATAAATTTAATTTCCATAGTAAATTACTCAGGAAAAATCTCCAAAATCATAGAAATTCACTTTTAATATGTTATCTAACATATATAAATTTCAGACCCTAAATCCCTCATATAATAACCGAAATAATTTTATACCCAAATTATTCATTTCTTCATCCAAAAATTCATAATAATTAATCCATAGTTTGGAAAAATTATAAAAATTAAAACTCATCTCCAAAATAATGTTTTACATAATATATCAATTTCTTATGCCATATGAAATCCAATAAATACAATTTTTATGTAAAACTAAACCAAATATTTATCAAACAATCTTGTTTGAATCAAACATATCATAAAATCCATTCATATCGTCATTAAAATCATTACAAAGGTTTTAGACAAAAAACCCAAAATCAAATGATCTTTGAAAACAAAAATAGAGAAGGTTTTGATTATTATTCACCTTGATTAGGATAAGGAACTTGAGATTTGATCTTTGAACAATACCCCTTGCTTGATTGCTTAGCTTTAGTTAATTTTCCCCTTTTCTTTCGCTAGTTTATGGCTGACTTGAACTCTCTTTGATTTATGTTTTTGAGTTTTGAAATATGAATGTGCAAAGAAAGGGAAACGAGATTTTAAGGGTAATGGGATTATGGGTGCGGCTATTGCCTATAATGCCCTTGTTTTATTCTCTTATTAATTATCTAATAAACCATTTCCTTAAACTCATTCTTTATGTTTATTTAAGCATGGCCTCTAAATAAATTTTCAAATCTCAATCCCCTTATCACACTAATATTTACATTATTCTATTTAATTTATCTAATTAAATCTCCTGAATAATGTTATTAAAAATTAGGGGTGTTACAAAGTAAGCATCTTTTGGGAGAGAATTTATGTTAAGAATTAAGGTGGGCGAAACTAGGATTTAGAACATTGACGATAATGCGATCACTTTGCTTAGTGAATCACTAAGAGAAAGGCCTAATATATGATTGGATAGGTATGTAAGTTATTTTTAGTGGGAGATAGAAGGCCTGAAGTGGCAGTTGAGAGACCGAAAGCTTAGAGATAAGGCGTAATGTGGAAACCAAGAAAAAAGAAGTTGTGAGGCTAGGAGTGGCAGTTGAAAATGAAAGTGTACGCATAAGGCCTGATTGGCGTCCGAAAAAGAAAGTGTAGGTGTAAGGCTTGAAGTTGCAACCAGTAGAAATTTTGAAATAAGGCCCAAAGTGGTATTCAGAACATGAAAGCAATTGGTGTAAGGCCCAATGTGGCAACCAAGGGGATGAGAATGACGTAAGGCTGGGAGAAGTAGTCAATAAACCAAAATCAGAGTAGGTATAAAGTCTTAGTAGCAACCAAAATAGCGAAGTATAGGTGTAAAGTTTGAAGTGGCAACCGTAAACGAAAACGAAGTAAGCATGAGGGCAAGGGTGACAGTTGAAACACAAAAGCTAAGATGTAAAGCCAAGGTGGCAATCTAAACCAAAAATGATTTTAATAAAATTTAGGAAGCATTAAAGGCATAAGGCCTTAGTCGCAGTCGAACACTTAGTTTAAAACCTTCATCTATTGAAGAAGGTGTAAAGCCCTAGTGGTAGCCTAGAATAAAGTGTTTCAGGTTTTGGTTTGAATGTTATGATAATCAATGAATGATTATGTGAATTGGCTATTTGGTCTAGTTTAGACAACCTTGACCTTGTTGATGTACAACATTGTTTTGAATGACTGTTTTGGTTTAGTGAGGGGAAACCTATTCCATGCTTTAGCAGTGTGGTTTCGCTATGTTTTATGTTTAAGGTAAAATATTTCTCATACCATACTTTATGTCTGACTTATGTTTTTATTATCGTGAGCAACCTTGAAATTCGAACACTTCAATTTGAGTATCGAAACATTTTGAAATATAATTAAGTATTATAAATATGATATTATAACCTTGTTAAATATCATTTAATTAATAAATAATGATAATAAACTTGTTTTTGAAATTTTTTTACAAAAATATATTCTTTGAAGAGAAATCGATAATGTGACCGAAAATCAGTTTATCAGTAAATAGCTTTTTGATCGATAAAATTGGTTCGACTCTTTTGCACTTGTCTAATGATCAAATGAATACATTAGAAACTAACTAACACACATTCCTATTTATAAAGCAATGGAAAGTTCTAGAAGCTTCCAAGTGGATAAGAGATATTATTATGAGAAGGGTATAAGAGTATTTACCTAAAGTAGAAGTGATGTAAACGAGAACTGATGGGAGATGAGACTTCTATGACATGGTGGGGAGTGGTGAGAACAAGGCTAAGAAATACCATTCTTAAGCCTATATAAGGAGGGGTATACCCATGTTAACAAATCACAAACTCACAAAGAAAAGTGAGCTCTCTTTTCATGTCTTCCTCTTCTAAAAATTCCTAAACAAAATTATTGTAAATCTTGTCCAGTTCAACTAAAATTTGGACTAGAGCCTTACTACAATATTACAACACTTTCTACCAAGTTAGATTGTGAAATATTGAAGCACATCTCCACCAACATACATAGGCCGTGAGTAATTGGTGAGAGGAGAAGGCAAAAGTAAAGTGAAAGAGAGGAGAAGGAAGGAAATGTGTTTGCGAGGTTGAGGTTGGACTTGGTTAGCTTGGACTTGGCTAGATTGGACTTGGTTATTTTTTGGGTTAAAGGTGAGCTAACTCACTACTTTGATTGAAAATATAACCCATATTTGTTTTTGTTTGATTGTGTTTAAGTTGTTGGTTGTGATATCGACATACGTCGAAAACATTGGTTTTGATTCTTGCTTTGATAGCAAGTGGCATTTGTATGGACTTGAATGGACCTATATAACATATGGAATAACCTTGGAACAAAGCACATAGGTTGTAGTTGAACTTTGGGTTAGGTTGAACTCGAGTTTGAAAGTGCACTTATAACGATAATCGCTATGGATGCATTAGCAATTACCTTGTTTTTGTTGATTTTTATGGAACTTTATAAAGACATTCTTAGAGGTTTCTCACCTTATTTGTAATTTTTTATATGTACTTTGTTTACATAAGAAGTTTTTATAGTAAAAGGTTAAGTATCATCTCGAAAAGCGACAAAAACTTCACTTGTGCAAAACTGCCCTATTTAGCCTTGAATTTTGGACTTTAAAGGTTTGAAAAGATATTTAAATTAGGTATTTTATTTCTTTCTTTTTACAAATGCTTAATAACTTATATTAGAGTATTTCATAAGTGGTTTGAGATATTTATGAATTTTTAAAAATTAGTTGTGAATTTTTATAGAAGAGGTTTTTATACTAAAAACTTGTTTTTCCAAGTTTTTAAGTAAATTATAAAGTTGTTATTTTCAAGTAATAATTTGAAAAAATGTTTTAAAACCTATTATAAATATTATAAAGTATTTTAAAATCACTTTTAAGTATATATAGTTTTTATAAAATATGTTGGCTATTTTATATCTTATGTAATATATATCTTATAAAAATGGTTTATTTAATATCTAGTTTTATAAATAAATTACTATACATAGATATCATTTTAAAAAAAGGTTTAAAAGTATAGACAGAAGGTTTAAAAAGGGGTTAGAAATCGCTTAATGTCCAAATGGTTAGTTGTTTAATTACTTGTTTGAAAGGTAATCAACTATGCTTAACACTAAAAGCCGATAAAGTAGGCTTATCTATTTGTGAGAGTTAAGATTGATGTTCGAGCAAGGATATGAGCAATAAAACTCTAACGTACCAGCTTCCTTCTTCGCTGAGGAATTGTTAAGTCGAGAATGTCGAAAACATGTTATTCGTGTAGCTTGCTTACTTGGTTATGGAGATTATTGATACTAAACATTGAAAGCCGATGAGGTAGACTTATCTATTTGTGAGATTCAATAATGAAGTCTCTAGGTAAGGCTTTGATGCAACCAGTACTCTAACTTACCTAGCTTCACTCTTAAATGATGAATAGTTAAGTTGGAATGTCGAAATCAAGTTAAGTATATGAATATTGATTTGTATAAGAATTGTTTTTTACTAGATAATCGGTTCGTCGACCATCAAACTTGACCTAATATGACCTAAGAAGTATCAAAAGGCTTCTCGATTTCATACCAATGAGAACCGCCTGGGAGGAGCAATTTACAAAACTTCTCTAGATCTACTTACTTTTGAATGTAACGGCATTGAGTTAACTGGAAATTCATCGATTGGTTTTGAAGAGTCTCGGATTGGTAAGTGTTTTACTTATCGAATACCATTTCTAAAATAGTATACAGGTTCTATGTTTTTAAAACGGTTGCAAAGGAGAATCTATGTGGGGATTTGAGATATGTTCAAGATGCTCGAATCCATGTAGTGATTCGTGATCTGTTCAAGATACTAGAATCCATTTGGGGATTCGTGTTCTGTTTGAATAATGAAGACTCGTGAGAAAGATGTCGAATGTGACCTTTACATCGAAAATAGCTAAAGGCAAAGTAGGCTACACAATATATTTTGGCTGACCCCCGATAGGATATTATCAACTCCATATCTAAAGTATGATTATCGATATGTTGGTATCGAGGTTTGATGATATTAGGTTCCACGTGGTTCATGTTTATGTTTGTGTATGAGCCTTTGTGTTTTCCTTATGGTATTTTTATTTAGAGATATACTATACTCGAAAGGTGACTTCTGACCCTTGTACATGGAGATTTGATTTTGGATTGACCAAAGGGATCTCTGTGGAAAATCCATTATACGAATGTACCTTAGGATTTAGGAGGTACCCTATATATGTTGTGGTGTGACCAATGTAAGCATCATAGCTATTTGGTATGATTTATATTCTATACCCTAAACATTATCTATCATATAAAATGGTTGGTTTTCTTTTGATGGGAAATATGTTACAGGAATCCATATGATCTCAATAGTTACTATTACATGTTGCATATATCTCGGGATTTCTAATACTAAACTTATGTCTGACGCTTGGTTTTTGTTTTCCCTAAATTCCTTGTGTGGTCTTTCGAGTAGGATGAGTATGGCAGGTTTTACCTTGGACGCTTCAGAGTTCAGAAGATGAGCTAAAGGCATCTATCTATTTCTATTTCAGTTGTACCATATTAGCTATGAATGTATCAACATTGTAAGGACAAGTAGTTATAACTATCCAAGTTGATGATAGCACTTAGGTTTTGTAACTCTGAAATTCATGTATTCAGAGTAACCCTTTTTACCCTTCTTTTGATATTATATATTATCGTTCCTACTAGTTGAGGGGAAATATAGTAGTCGAGAGGCTCGCCATATAAGAAGGAATGAGGTTACCATTTGTAGTTACCTCCAAAAAGGGAGAATCGTTAAATTTGGTATCAGAGCATAGGGTTGAGCGAACACCTTGGCTTTGGTTGGGTATGGTTCATTAGATATATGGTAAGCAACACCCTAGAATGAGTCGAGTGTATTATATATACGAAAGCGTATTTTTATTTTCTATAAACCTATAACCTTTTTTAGCTTAGTAATCTCTTTCTTTGAAATAAATCTTGCCTTTCATATCCTAAATATATTCTACTATGTTAAGGTAGTACAAATCATGAGTACTAGAGCTGCTAATGCTCGAGGAGGTAGAGGTGGTCGAGGTAGTACCATCACAAATGATGGAGATTGAGCACCAAGGAATATTGCTCCTCTTGAGGAACCAAGTAAGGATATTATACAGGAGATCGTGTAGGTCAGGCCTTGGGTGAAATTTGCTTTGCTCTGCTGCGATTATGAGAGGCTAGGAGATAAGAGGTTTGGTGGTATGGAGACAATCATAGAAGTCCAAACTTGGATCAAATTATGTGATCGAATATTTAGGGATATGGAGTTAGATGACGTGATGAAGCGTCGGTTGGCGTCACGACATTTGACGTATGTAGCCATGGATTGGTGGAGTTCTATCACTATTAATGTCTAAGAGAACGACTTCTCTCAGGCCCAATTTAAGGAGGAATTCGCGATAAAGTCTTTCGTGAAAGCCAGAAAGATCTTGTTATTTAGGAGCTTCCTCGAGTTGAAGCAAGGGGCTATGATCGTGGGGGAGTATGATAATGGATTCACTGCCTTGTCTCAGTTTGGGCTTGGTTTGATCGATACGCCATTGAAGAGAAATGAGATGTTCATCGTAAGGATGCGCCCAGAATTCAAGATTAACAAGACAAATCACATCTTTGGATCTTATGTAAACTTGGTGAACATGGGGTTGGGGTTTGAAAGCTTAGAACCAAAGCCTTCTATTCCTGCACCAGTTGGGAATAATAAGCGGAAGTTTCAACCGCCCGGAGATATATCTATTTTATCCTATCACAAGTGTGGAAAGAAGGGGCATTTCACTAGGAACTATACATCGGGTGGGAGAGGACAAGTAGCGAAAGCACCATTGCTTAAGGCGCCTATTGCTAAGGTATCTAAGTTAGAGCCACAAATGGCCAAGGCACAGTTTGCACCAAGGAGCTGCTACAATTGCCACCAGCCTGGTTATCTAGTTAAAGACTGTTCGATGCTTCATAATGGGGAGTAGCCTAGAGTTTTTGCACTTGCTTCAGCACCTTCTACTTCAGCAGCAACAAAAGAGAAGCAAGCATTGGAAGGTATTCTATCTATTTCTAGTATTCCTATTTGAGTCTTATTGGATACTGATACTTCTCTTGGTTTCATATCTCGTATTCTTATCGGTAGATTGAAAATTGAAGAAGTTATAGCTTTAGATTTTATTTGTGTGGCGAAACCTGCTAGGGGCTCGTCCAATCTTAGTACGGTCTGTTTAGGAGTTCCGATTTCTTGTTTTGACCAACTCTTTCCTTGTGATATGTATGTTTTGGGTTTTATGGGTTTTGATGTTCTGTTTGGGATGGATTGGTTATTATGGAATGGCATAGTCTTGGATTGTGATAAGCAAACTGTGGTATTGAAGCAACGGAGGAAGGCTCTAACTGTAGATTATGAAGGACCTAACTCGCTTATGACTAGTTTCCTTTATTCTCTTGATGTGGTGGAGGAGGAGTTGGGTTCGATCATGGTTGTTTAGGAGTTTGAGGATGTCAATGAAGAGGTGTCAGGTTTACCACTTCACCCAGAGATAGAATTTCGCATTAATTTAGTAAAAGATGCAAAGCTTATTATTGTAATAACCCTAATTTTGACTAACATTATTTAGGACATTTAATTAGATAAATTAAATGAAATAATGTGGATGGTTAAGGGATTGAGATTTGTTAATTAATAAGGGGTCGTGCCTCAATGAATGTATAAGAAAGAGAGAATAAAAAATAATGATAAGTAAATAAGAGGAATATAGCAACGACAAAATAGGAATAGCCTTTGTTCTTATACCCTAAACCCTTTTATCCTTCATTTCAACATTCACAAACAAAACTAAAATACAAGTGAGCTTGGCCAGCTACCATTAAGAAGATTCAAGAAGAAGAAAAGCTAGGATTTAAGTGAAAGATTAATCAAATCAATCAAAGAGCAAATCTCAACCTTCTTAACACCAAGCCAAGGTGAATAATTTGATTTACATCTTACTTTTGATAATGATCTTGGTTACAAGGTTTGATCCGGAATATTTTGCAAATAAAATTATGTTTGGTTAAACGGATATATATATGTTTGTTGATGATTTATATTGTTTCATATAGATTTTATGATAAGTCTAGATTGGAAAACCTACTAAATGACATCCAAATGATTTGCATTTTTGATATATGGTCAAAAACAATATTTTTGAAGTGATTTTCAAGTTTTATAATTTTCTAAGTTATTATGGATTTAATATGAATTTTCTATGAAGGAAAATAGTTAATGTCGGGTTTAAATTATTTATGGCAATTATATATTGATTTCGGGTTTGAAATTAACATACGTTAGGAAACATAATAAAAGTGAATTATGGTGATTTTTGGAGAATTTTCCTATGTACTTTATCATGGTTATAAAATTATTTAAGTTAAGGGACTTAAATGTTTTATATGTTTTATCAAGGAGAAGGACTTATTTGTTAAAATATTTTTAATTGAAAATTTTAAATTCGGTAGCCTTTTAGAAAAGAATTTTGATTAAGAAATGACAACCAATTACATTTTGACAAATTAGGCAAGTTAGGTAAAAGAAATTACTTTGAAAGGCATAAAATCAGTTTTGCCTGAATTTACCACTATGCCACTTCCATTTGCTAGCTTTTGTTACCATACCTCCGCTAAT
Organism: Allium fistulosum; assembly: GCA_030737815.1. NCBI lineage: Eukaryota > Viridiplantae > Streptophyta > Magnoliopsida > Asparagales > Amaryllidaceae > Allium > Allium fistulosum. The sequence goes on from CM060902.1 coordinate 980,086,156, forward strand.
GAACTGGTTCAAATCCAATGGACATGGTATCAAGATGTTGATACGTAGTGCATTGGAGTAAGGTAGAAGGAACCGTTGAAACCACGATTTTGAAGAGGCAGAAGCTATTCCTATAAGCTTTCGAAGCCTTTACTTACTTCTATTTATAAAAGATGCTTTCGAAGGAGTGTTTTTAACTTGTCTTTGTTTAAAAGAAGAAGCTTTCGAAAAAGTTGCCACTCGCCTTTGTTTTGGAAGAGAGCCTACGAAAGAGTTGTCGTCTTTTCTTTTAAAAGAAGCTTATGAAAGGATAACCGCTTTTGAACTATTCGATACCCATGTTGCCACATTTATACATTTTGAATTAGTCAAGGCCGCTTTTTGTCACAGCCTTAGTACAATGTATTCAAAAAGGTGCTTTCGCCTTTTTACTTTTAAGCCGCCTTCTCAATGCTTTCGAAAGGGTTGTGTAGCCGCTTTCAAATGGTTTCAGAGGCAATGATTTCGAAAGGGTGGGTATTGAAGCTATCTTCTTTCTTTTACTTGGGATTAATGCTTTCGAAAGTAATGCCTTCACCTCTATTCTTTATGACCCCTTAGTTATATTAAAAGTTAAATCCAATGGTTTCGAAAGGAATAATTTTAAAAGGATTCGAAGCAATGTTTCCACAATCCTTCACTTGAGACCTATACTTTCGAAAGGTATATTGTGAATGTTTCAAAAGATATGTTTTAAGTGTTTCGAAAAGAAGGTTCTAATGCTTTCGAAGTGTAAGTATAAACGGTTTTGAAAGAGAATGTCTATGGTTTTAAGTAAGGCTTTCGAAATGGTGTTTTCAATGATTTCGAAAGGTATTGTTTAAGGTTTTAAAATAAGGGTTTCGAAGGTTTTACTTTGGCTTCATGGCTTAAAGTTTTCTAAGTAAAAAGGGTTTTAACTTATTTTGAACGGATAAATAATCCCATTGATTAGATTCCATCAACATTCTTTTGTGTAAAGCATATACAAAGGCATAAGCGTTTTGACTAAAGCAAAGTATATGATTTCCTTGTTTTATAAAGATATGATTTCAGGGGTAAATCATTTTCAAAGATTGTTTACAAGGAATTGAAATTTGAATAGGTAGTTAACCCTAAGTATATGACAGGAAATGACATATGAATAGGGTAGTTAACCCTAAGTTTATGACTCAGACATTAGAAGACCAGATGAGACTGGTGTAGGGTCGTGTCCTATACTTTAGCTATTAGCCCCTAGCTAAAATAAGTCAAAAATTCCAATGTGTAGGATATTATTATAGATGGGACTAAAATGATGTTACACATAGAAGGGAATATATAGAGTAAAGATAGGTTATTGGTGAGCCCTCAAAACCATTAGGATCAGTTGACCTAGAAGAAGATATATAAGGGCAGATGGTCCAGTATTGTGTCTAATAGAAGTTAGATTATTAATTGTGTCTGGTAGGCCTGAGTCAGCTAATGGTTAATAGTTAGCCAGATAAAACTATAGTGTGGACATACAGTCCACCGATATGCTGATTATTATGCATATATATTTGCTATTATTGTTATAATCAGTTTGATTGCCGGATTTTAATTGGCAAAAGATATGTTTTTTAAAGGATATTTGTGAGGGGAAACCAGTTCCGCTAAGCGGCGTGGTCTCACTTAATATTAGTAAATAGAGATGTAATACTATTACTCACACTAGGCTTTATGTCAGACTTGAAGTTTATGTTTTCCCATTTTTCCAGTTAAACTCTCGGGTGCTCAAAATTAATTTGAGTAGATTGAGAGTTAAGGTCTTTCTAGGTTTAGTAGGTTGGACGAATAAGCTTCCAAAGACGTGTAGAAGGCGAAGTTAGCTATGTAGGAGTAGATTAGTAGTATTTCTGTTGTGATGTATTTATGATTGTTATGTCTATCTATTTAGTACTTTGATCATCCAAGCGGGCATCTTCATATGTCGCGCTACGCATAGTTTGTAATAATTATATTTGATCAAAATCTGGGAACCGTTTGGGATTATATAACTGAATATGAAATTTTAATTCGAAATGTAATTAGAAAAGTTATTTTTGAAATTATGATTTTATTTCATATTCATGTGCTTCTAATATTATGGATACCATTAACACTACCATATTTTGTCATCGAAAGTTAAAAACCATAGATGACTGCAGCGTCTATAGCACTTAGCTTTGGGCCTCAGGATAGCGGTGTTACAACTTAGTATCAAAGCATATTTTTATGAAAACTTAAAAGAAAATCTAAACTTAAAATGATTTTGAAAACATAATCCTAAGGAATTAGAGAAAAGATTGGGGCATGGGATGACGCTACAGTAACGTACTTGTATTTGCTATATATAAGTATACGCTTTATCTCTATTCTCCCATCTCTCTTAAACTATTCTTCTGTATCTTACAAAGACTCAAATGCAGATTTTAAGGAAGTAAAATATGGATGCTAGGAGTGGAAGAGTTAACATTGGTGGAGGAAGCACCATAACCAATGGAAATGCCATACCAAACACTAGACAAAATCCAGGTCGGGCACAAACTATTAATGTGGGTGCTGGAGCACCGCAAGTTGATATGGGAGCTATGTATCAGTTCTTCGTCAACATGATGCAAGCTGGAGCTACAACGGGATTAGTTGGAGAAAATCAGGAAGCTTCGGTGGTCAATAACTATGCAGTACTAAGTAGAGATTATGCCAGGCTTGGAGGAAAGCCGTATATCGGGACTGAGGACGCAATTGAAGTGGAGAATTGGTTGCTTCATGGCGAAACGATTTTTGCTGATTTAGGGCTTATGATGAGCAGAAGAGGAGACTTGCTTCTAGGCAGTTGCAAGGAGCAGCATTGTACTAGTGGAACGGTGTTTCCATGGGAGTTAATGAAGAGACCGTGACTTGGGCGAAATTCAAAAGGAGGTTTGAGGAAAGATTTATGTCAAAGATTGCTAAGTCAACTCTGCTAAAGAAGTTTACGGAGTTGGTGTAGGGAGACATGACAGTGCTTGAGTATGCTACCAGATTTGAGGAGCTATCGAGATATAGATATGCTACGGTAGATACCGTTATCAAAAGGAATCAGAAGTTCAGCCGTGCCTTGAAACCCGACCTTGCTAAAGCAACTTTACCATATGTTAGGGATCGGTGCGATGTAGTTGTTGAGATGGCTTTGAGGCGGAAGAAGATGCTTGCTTTTCTTGATGGTAACAAAGTAGGGGAAGCTCAAGGAGGGAAAAAGTAGAAGAGAAAGATTTTCCATAAGAAAGGCGCTCAGAAAGGAGGAGCAACCAAGAAAAGGAAGGCTGGTGTAGTTTGCTATAAGTGCGACAAGAAGGGACACTATGCTCACTTGTGTCGGACAAGCAAAGGGAAGAAGTTGCTGACAAGAGAGGAGTGAGATCCTTCAACTATGATCAGGTTGGATATTATAAGCACCAGTGCAAGGAACCATCCAAGGATGGAAAGGGCAAGATGTTTGCATTAGAACTAGCTACCTCAAGACCAACAACTGAGGAGAAAGGAAAAGCTATGTTGGGAGGTATGATTCTGATTCACGTTGTATCAGTTAGAGTTCTATTTAATATGGGTGCATCGCATTCTTTTATATCTCAATGTTTGGTAGATAAGCTTAACCTAGAATCCTTAAACCTAGTTACTTCCTTAAGGGTTGCGAATCTGATAGGAGGGTATGCGACTCTTGGGATGAGATATGACCACTTAGAGTTTGAATTGTTAGGTCGGGTATTTGCTTGCAGTTTGCATGAATTTGATTTCATAGGGTTCAAAATTATTTTGCGTATGGATTGGTTAAGTAAATACGATGCTAGGATATTTTGCCATGATAGGAAAATATCCCTTAGACACCCTAGTTGTAGTGGTCGGATTATATACTCCATAGAAAACCCTAGTTTTGAGGTTAATGCTTTGTTGGGTGTTATGGAGGAAGAAGACGAGATAAACCAAGTTTTTGTTGTTAGAGAATTCGCAAATGTCTTTGAGCCTATGATAGGACTACCGGCGAAACGAGCCATTGAGTTTCGTATAGATTTAGTACCAGGAGCAAAACCGGTGAGTAGACCGCCAAGTAGAATGACACCTACCAAGATGAAGGAGTTAAAAGGTGAAGTTGGTGGATTTAGAAGTTAAGAATTTATCAGACCAAGTAGTTCATCTTGGAGAGCAGCTGCAGTGTTTGCAGAAAAACCGAACGGATCATTGAGGTTGTGTATCGATTATCGTAAGCTGAATGAGAAGACAATAAAGAACTGATATCAATTACCTAGAATTGGTGATTTGTTCGATAAGTTGAGTGGAGCCAAAGTATTTTCCCAGTTGGATTTGGCAACAGGATTCTATCAGCTTAGAGTAGCAGAGGATAGTATTCCTTTGACGGCGTTTAGGACTAGATATGGATCGTACGAATGGTTAATGATGCCGTTTGGACTAACTAATGCGCTAGCATTCTTCGTCGACTTAATGAATAGAATCTTCTGAGAACATCTGGATAGATTCATGTTAGTATTCGTTGATGATATTTTGATATACTCTAAGGATGAAAGAGAGCATGAAGTTCATCTTAAAGTGGTGCTTGAGACAACATCAACTGAAAGCGAAATTTTCAAGTGTCATTTCTAGAAGAAGGAAGTGAAGTTTCTTGGACATGTAGTCTCAAAGAAGGGTTTGTCAGTAGATCCAGCTAAGATCGAGGTGGTGAATAGTAGGAAGAGACCCAAGACATTTACTGAGACAAAGAGTTTTCTTGGATTAGTTTGTTATTATTAAGGATTCATTAAGGATTTTTTGCGGATAGTGGCACCGATGACTAAGCTAACTCGGAAAGATGTGAAGTTTGTCTGGACTGATAAATGTAGAGAGGAATTCCAGAAACTAAAACATCTATTAACTAATGCACCCGTGTTAGTTGTTCCAGAAGGGAATCAGGACTTAGTGGTGTATACAGATGCATGCGGATCATGGTTAGGGGCTATATTAATGCAGAGAGGTAAAGTGGATGCCTATGCTTCTCGACAGCTCAGACCGCATGAAGTTAGGTAACCAACACATGATTTGGAATTAGCTGCAGTAATTTTCGCATTGAAGGTACGGAAACATTACCTTTTAGGAGAAATATTCGAGCAGTATACAGATCATAAGTCATTGAGATATTTACTCTCTCGGAAGGAGTTGAATATGAGACAGTAGAGGTGGTTAGAGTTTTTCGGCGCTTATGACTTTGGTATTGAGTACACACTAGGAAAAGGGAATAAGGTTGCAGATGCACTTAGCAGAAAATTTTAGAATGCAGTATTGGCAATGACAGTTGAGTGGAAGATTTAGAAGTATCGACTACAAGCGGAGTACAGTGGAGATCCGAGGCTAGTTCTAGTCAAGAAACTGCTATGTTGTCATGTTTAGAAGTTCGACCAGTAATGATCGAAAGGATTGCTTCTAAGAAAGGAGAGGATTCATTACTAGCTGAACGAATCAGAAAGCTAAGGGATGGAAGAGAGAGTGATTACTTGAAAGATTTCACCCTTGATCAGAATGGGTGGTTAAGGAAGAAAGGAAAGCTATATGTTTCGAATGTGGGAAACATTAGGACGGAAGTTCTTTGAGAATGTCATTGTTCGAAGTTCACTATTCATCCGGGAGGAATTAAGATGTATCAGGATATGAAAAGGAATTTCTTCTGGGAAGGTATGAAGAGAGATGTAGACTGGTGGGTGAGGCAGTGTTTAAATTGTCAACAGGTAAAAGCCGAACATCAAAAATCGAGCGGGTTACAGCCTTTAGATGTTGCAGTCTGGAAATGAGATTCTATCTCAATGGATTTTATAGACGGGTTGCCATGGTCGAATCAAGGAATGAAAGTATATGGGTCATAGTGGATAAATTGACCAAGAGTGCCCATTTCATTCCAGTTTAGTCAACCAGGATGACACCTGTTTTAGTTAAATTGTTTATGAAGAACATAGTTAGACTACATGGAATTCCTAGTGATATAATAAGTGACAGAGATTCCTTATTCACTAGTGAGTTTTGGAAGAGTCTATAGGAGACTTTTGGTACCAAGCTCAAGATGAGTACCGCTTACCATCCGTAAACAGATGGGAAAACAGAAAGAGTTAAGAAAGTCTTAGAGGATTTGTTAAGAGCTTGTGTGCTAGATTTTAGAGGATCATGGGAAGACCATCTACACTTAGTGGAGTTTTCATATAACAACAGTTATCGGACTAGTATAGGGATGGCACCATTTGAAACTTTGCATGGAAGGCTATGCAAATCTCTCGTTTGTTGGTTTGAAACCGAGAATAGATTAATTCTTGGTCCAGATTTGGTTAGAGAAGCTACAAAGAAAACTAAGTTAATTCGAGCTAGGATGAAGGAGGCTCAGTCTAGGTGGAAGGGTTATGCTGATAAAAGACGGAGAGACTTAGAGTTCTCAGTTGGAGATAATGTTTTTGTCAAGGTGTCACCGATGAATGGTGTAATCCGATTTGGAAAATCAAGAAAATTGGCACCGAGATTCATTGGACTGATTCCTATTATAGAAAGGGTCGGGAAATTCGTGTATAGAGTAGAGTTACCGAATAATTTGGCAAGAGTCCACAATTTTTTTCATATTTCTCATCTAAGGAAGTGTATTTGAGATCCAGAAACTACTATTGCACCGACAGTGTTAGATGATCTAGCAGTGGAACCGAATATGACTATAGTTAGAAAACCAGTTTGTATAGTCACGAGAGATGAGAAGAGCATAAGGAACAAGACATTCAGATTAGTCAAAGTTCAATGGAGTGGCGACAAGAGAGACTGTACATGAGAAACTGAGAGCAGGATTAGAGATACTTATCCTGACTTATTTCATGGTCTTTTTTACCTTTGTGTTTGATTGTTGTGAGTACCTTATCGTAATTTCGAGTACGAAATTCTTTAAGGAGGGGAGTCTGTAATAACCCTAATTTTTACTGACATTATTTAGGACATTTAATTAGATAAATTGAATGAAATAATGTAGAAGGGATTGAGATTTGTTAATTAATAAGGGGTCGTGACTCAATGAATGTATAAGCAAGAGAGACTAAAAAAAGTGAATAAGAGTAATATGGCAAGGGGAAAATAGGAAAAATCCTTTGTTCTTATACCCTAAACCATTTTATCCTTCATTTCTTATTCATTTCAACATTCACAAACAAAACTAAAACACTAGTGAGCTCGGTCGGCCACCATTAAGAAGATTCAAGAAGAAGAAAAGCAAGATTCAAGTAGAAATCTTAAGCAAAACAATGAAAGAGCAAATCTCAACCTTTTTAACACCTAGCCAAGGTGAATAATTTGATTTACATCTCACTTTTGATAATGATCTCGGTTACAAGGTTTAATCCAAATTATTTTACAAATAAAATGCCATGTTATGTTTGGTTAAAGAGATATATATGTTTGTTGATGGTTTATATTGTTTCATGTAGATTTTATGATAAGTCTAGATTGGAAAACCTATTAAATGACATCCAAATGATTTGCTTTTTTGATATATGGTCTAAAACATTATTTTTGAAGTATGTTTCAAGTTTCATAATTTTTTAAGTTATTGTGGATTTATTATGAATTTTCTGTGAGGAAAAATAGTTAGTGTTGGGTTTAAATTATTTAAGGCAATTATATAATGGTTTTGGGTCTGAAATTTACATATGTTAAGAAACATATTAAAAGTGAATTATGGTGATTTTTGGAGAATTTTCCTAAGTACTTTATTATGGTTATAAACTCATTTGAGGGACTTAAATGTTTTAGTGTTTTATCAACGAGAAGGGCTTATTTGTTAAAATGTTTTTAATTGAAAATTTTAATTTCGGCAGCCTTTTAGAAAATGATTTTGATAAAGAAATGGCAACCAATTACATTTTGACAAATTAGGCATGTTTGTTGAAAAGAAATTACTTTGAAAGGCATAAAATCAGTTTTGCTTGGATTTACCACTTCGCCACTTCAATTTGCTAGCTTTCGTCACCATACCTCCGCTAATGATCTGATTCGAAACCAATGCACATAGTATCAAGAAATTGATATGTAGTGCATTGGAGAAAGGCGGAAGAGACCGTGTCGAAACCACGCTTTCGAAGGGGTATAAGCTATTCTTATAAGCTTTCAAATCCTTTACTTAATTCTGTTTATAAAAGATGCTTTCGAAGGAGTGTTTTTAACTTGTCTTTGTTTAAAAGAAGAAGCTTTTGACTAAGTTTCCACTTGCCTTTGTCTTTGAAGAGAGCTTTCGAAAGAGTTGTTGTCATTTGCTTTAAAAGAAGCTTTCGAACCTATCTGATACCCATGTCGTCACATTCATACCTTTCAAAATTGCCAAGGCCGTTTTTCTTTATAGCCTTAAAACAATGTATTCGAAAGGGTGCTTTCGCCTTTTTACTTTAAAGACGCCTTCTCAATGCTTTTGAAAGGGTCGTATAGCCGCTTTCAAATGGTTTCGGAGGCAATGGTTTCGAAAGGGTGGGTATCAAAGCTATCCTCTTTCTTTTATTTATGATTAATGCTTTCGGAAGTAATGCCTTCACCTCTATTCTTTATGACCCCTTAGTTATATTAAAACTTAAATCCAATGGTTTCGAAAGGAATAATTTTAAAAGGTTTCAAAGCAATGTTTCCACAATCCTTCACTTGAGCCCAATACTTTCGAAAGGTATATTGTGAATTCCCGAAATATATGTTTTAAGTGTTTCAAAAAGAAGGTTCTAATGCTTTCGAAGGGTATGTATAAATGGTTTTGAAAGAGGATGTCTAACGTTTTAAGTAAGGCTTTCGAAAGGGTATTTTCAATGATTTCGAAAGGTATTGTTTAAGGTTTTAAAACAAGGGCTTCAAAGGTTTTACTTTGGCTTCATGGCCTAAAGTTTTCTAAGTTAAAAAGGGTTTTAACTTATTTTGAAGGGATAGATAATCCCATTGACTAGATTTCATCAACATTGTTTTGTGTAAAGCATATATCATGGCATAAGCATTCCAAGTAAAGCACATAATATGATTTTCTTGTTTTATAAAGATATGATTTCAGGGGTAAATCATTTGCAAAGATTGTTTACAAGAAAATGAAATTTGAATAGGGTTATTAACCCAAAGCATATGATAGGAAATGAAATTTGAACAAGGTAGTTAACTCTAAGTTTATGATTTAGATATTAAAAGACCAGATGGGACTGGTGTAGGGTCGTGTCCTATATTTTAGCTATTAGCCCCTAGCAGAAATAAGTCTAAAACTCCAATGTGTAGGGATTTGTCGCAGATGGGACTAAAATGATGTTACACACGGAAGGGAATATATGGAGTAAAGATGGGTTATTAGTGAGCCTGCAAAACAATTAGGATCAGTTGAACCTAGAAGAAGATAGATAAAGGCAGATCACCCAGTATTGTGTCTAACAGAAGTTAGATTATTGATCGTGTCTGGTAGGCCCGAGTCAGACAATGGTTAATAGTTAGCTGGATAAAACTATAATGTGAACGGATAGTCCATTGATTTCCCAATTATTATGCATATATATTTGCTATTGTTGTTATAATCACTTTGATTGTAGGATTTTGATTTGCAAAAGATATGCTTTTTAAAGGATATTAGTGAGGCGAAACTCGTTCCACTAACCAATTTGGTCTCACTTAATATCAGTAAATCGAGATGTAATACTATTGTTCACACCGGGCTTTATATCTGACTTGAAGTTTAGGTTTTTCTCTTAAACGCTTGGTGTTCGAAATTAATTTGAGTAGATTGTGAGTTAAGTTCTTCTCAGGTTTAGTAGGTTGGACGAATAAGCTTCCTAAGACGTGCAAGAGGCAATGTTAGCTATGTAGGAGTAGATTAGTAGTATTTTCACTGTGATGTATCTATGATTGATATGTCTATCTATTTAGTATTCTGATCATGCAAGGGGCATCTTCATATGTCGCTCTTGGCATAGTTTGTAATAATTATATTTGATCAAAACCTAGGAATCATTTTGAGATTACGTAACTGAATATGAAATGTTGATTTGAAATGTAATTAGAAAAATTGTTTTTGAAATTGTGATTTTATTTCATATTCATATGTTTATGATATTATGGATAACATCAACACTACTGTATTTTGTCACCAAAAGTTAAATACTATAGATGACTGCAGCGTCTATAGCACTTGGCTTTGGGCCTTAGCATAAGGGGTTTTACAATTATGTTGCATGTTTGTAGATTTGCACCGAAGGAGAAGTTGGAGCTAACAAATCAAGTTAGTGATTTGTTGTAGAAGGGTTTGATCCGACCAAGCCATTCGAGTAGGGGAGCGCCTGTCGGTTTTGCTGTAAAGGCGGACGGTTCCCTAAGACTGTGCGTAGATTATCACGAGCTCAATAAATGAACTGTTAAGAACTAGTATCCTTTTCCTAGGATAGATGACTTGTTCGATCAGCTTCATGGAGCTCGAGTATTTTCTCAGCTTGACCTTGCTATGGGGTTCCATCAGTTGAGGGTGGTAGAGGAGAGTATACCCTTGACCACTTTTAGAACCAACCAGTTTTATGATTGATTACATGCCGTTTGGCCTAAATAATACTCCAATATTTTTGGTAAACTTAATGAATTGATTTTTCTGAGATGTGTTGAACAAGTTTGTCCTTATATTTTTTGATGATATTATGGTCTATTCGATGATCGAGGAGGAACATTCACGCCATATGAGTATTGTTCTAGAAGCAATGAGAGAATATGTGTTGAAAGCTAAGTTCCTGAAGTGTCACTTTTAGCATTCAAAGATTAGGTTCTTAGTTCATGTTGTTTCAGTAGAGGGTACTTTTGTTGATCCTATAAAGGTTGTGGCCGTTCAGGACTAGAAGAAGCCAAAAAGCACAACTAATGTTAGGAGCTTTTTAGGTCTAGTAGGTTATTATAGGAGATTCATACAGGATTTTTCAAAGATTGCCTCTTACTTAACGAATTCAAAGAAAGACATCAAATTTGTATGGATGCATAAATGCGAGCAAGCATTCTTAGAGCTAAAGGCAAAGTTAACTAGTGCTCATGTTCTTACTTTGTCAGATGAAGGTTAGGGTTTTACTATTTACACTGATGCGTGTGGAACAGGTCTATGTGTTGTGTTGATGCAGCATGGATGGGTTATCTCTTTTGTGAGTCGGCAGTTCAAACCACATGAAGCAAGATACACAACTAATGACTTAAAGTTATTAGTAGTGGTATTTTTGTTAGATATGTGGAGACATCATTTGCTAGGCGAAAGGTTTGAGTTATACACGGATCATATATCTTTGAAGTATCTTTTTACGTAGAAAGACCTAAACATGAGGCAGCAAAGGTGAGTGGAGTTTCTTGTAGCCTATGATCTGGATATATTATACACACCGAGGAAAGCTAATGTCCTAGCTGATGCGCTAAGTATGAGGTATGCAGTTATGGAAAATGTTGAGCTTCGTTCGACTCTGATTAGTCGTATCGAAGAGAATCAGCTTAGGGATCTTCATTTTGCTAGGGCAGCTAAGAATGTAAGCGGAATGAGGCACGGAGAGATAGTCGGGAATCGAGGTGGATAGCTGTGGGATTTTGAGAATGAAAGGTAGGATATGTGTCCCAAATGTTGATGGGATTAGGCGTGAAGTTCTAGTAGAGAATCACCATTCTGGGTTAATGATACAACCTGAGGTCACTAAGATATATCAAGACATGAAGAGGACGTTCTGATGGGAGGGCATGACGAGGAACGTTTCTATCTTTGTGAGCTGGTGTGCTAATTGTCAGCTAGTAAAAAGTACTCACCAGAAGATGGCTGGACTGCTTCAGCCACTCGAGATTCCTATATGGAAATAGAAGCAGATTTTCATGGACTTTATCAATAGATTTCCTAGGTCAAGAAGAGGTCATGGGGGTGTGTGGGTTGTCGTGGATCGATTGACCAAGAGCATGCACTTCTTGCTAGTTAAGCTTATAAGGACAGCTTCTACTTTGGCTAAATTATATGTTAAGGAAATCGTCAAATTGCATGGTGTTCCTTGTGATATCGTAAGTGATAGTGCAACATCCCCTATCTAGAGGCCCAAAGCTAAACGCTACAGATGCTGCAGTCATCCATAGTATTAACTTCCGGTGACTAAATACGGCTATGTTAATGGTATCCATAATATTAGAAGCAGTTGAGTATGAAACAAAATCACAGATTTCAAAAACATCTTTTCAATTACATTTCCAAAACACATGTTTCACATTCAAATTACATAATACCATAATCATTTCCAAGTTCAGATAAAATATACTTATTACATAAATATGCCAAGAGCGACATATGATGACGCCCCTTGGTTGACCAGAGTACTATATAGACATAACTGTCTTGAATACAACACAGCGGAATAAAACAAAACAAACAACAACTCCTAAATAGCTATACATCAGCCACCTGCTCATCTCCAAAAGCTTTATTCGTCAACCTACTAAAACTTGTAAAACCTCAACCCTCAGCCTACCCAAATCAATTTTGAGCACCCGGGAGTTTAAGCGGAAAACATAAACTTCGAGTCAGACATAAAGCCTGGTGGGAATAATACTATACATCTCGGATATACGATATTAAGTGAGACCGCGCCACTTAGCGGAACGGGTTTCCCCTCACAATATCCCTTTAAATAATATCTTTTGCAAATCATATTCCTACAACCAAAATACGTTAAAACTGTAAAGCATTATTATGTAAGCATATATATCAGGTAACAAATGGACTATCTGTTCGAACATTATAGTTTTGTTTGGCTAACTACTAACCTTTAGCTGACTCAGGCCTACCAGATAATATAACAAAATAATCTAACATCTGTAAGACACCTCTTCTGGATGGTCCATCCTTAACTATTTGTTAAATGCTTCTCTTCTGGACGGTCTGTCCCTAACTTAACATTTCCCAAGGTCACTTGATCCTTATGGTTTTGCGGGCTCACCAGTAACCTATTTGTATACAAATATATATTCTCTTCTGTGTGTAATCATAATTTTAGTCTTACCTGTGACAAAGCCCTACACGTTGGAATTTGGACTAAATTAGCTGGGGCTAATAGCTAATGTATAGGGCATGACCCTATACCAGTCCCATCTTGTATTCTAATATCTGAGTCATTTTACTTAGGGATACCTTCCGAAAATTTTCCTTGAAAACCTTTTCATCTGAAACAGATTTAAAACCTTTTAAACCAAATTTAAACAAGGAAAATATATAGTCTCTATGCTTTACTCAAAATCACCTTGCCATGTTATATATATATATATATATATATTCTTTACTCAAACCTTTGTTGATGAAAACATTTAACTTTTGAAAGTACCCCTTTCGAATCCATTGAAAGAACCTCTTTTGAAACCATGTAAAACCCTTCTTCTAACCTAGGCCGGAAGGCCAAAACCGTCCTTTCAAAACCTTTCTTAGACACCTTTCGAAACCATTGAAAAACCTTCCTTTCGAAATCTTTAAAACCTTGGACATCTTTCTTTTAAAATCTTTAAACATTGCCTTTCGAAACCTTTGGAAAACCTTTCCTTTCAACCATTCGAAACCATTAAGGGACCACCCCTTTGAAACCTTTCTTTAAACCTTTTGAAAGCATTGGGGAAGCACCCCTTCGAAACCGTCATTTAAAACCTTTCAAAAGCATCAAACCTTTGTAAACAGCAAACTTTTCAAAAGCATTTGGGTTCAATTTAAAACATGTTGAAAACACCTTTCGAAACCATTTAAAATTTACCCCTTCAAAACCTTTGAAAAGAGTTTCGATCGGAATCATTTGGATTATGCCTTCAAGTAGAGCAAAAGGATCTAAAACCCATTAGAGTCGAAAGCATTCCTTTTGAAAGCTATTCTTAAGTAAAGAAGTGATGGTGTCAAAACCATACTTCTGAAAGCATTGAAGAAGTGACCAAGTTTAAAACAAAGTATACCTTCAGAAACCATTAACTTCGAAAGGTAAGAAAAGCGGTAGCTAAAGAGCTTCGATCTAGTCGAAAGCCTATAATTGAAAACAAAGGTGCAGCCTCTTTAAAACCACTCTTTAAACCATTTGACCCGATCGGAAGCCAACCAAGTCGAAAGCTATGTAGTCGAAAGCAAAGCAGGTGCATTTTCAATTTAAAACAAAGGCATGCTTTAACCTTATCGGATCCATATGTTTCGACCCTATACCTTCCGCCTTCATCCAATTCGCTACGTACCAAGTATATTGATACCATGCGCACTGGTTTCGAAAAAAATGATGGAAAAACGTCTTGGTCTGAAACCCTGGTGCCGAAAGTGGCAAAACAGGCTAAAAACAAGTAAATTTTGTCTTTAACTTAAAAGAGAAATACTTTTTGACTAACCTGTTATGTTTGTTAAAATCTTATTGGTTGCTAAGTTTTCTTTTCTAAAAGCACTTCCATAATATCAGAAATAAACAATAATTTTATTTTATAAAATACCTCTTCTCCTTTTATAAATATATAAAACATTTAAGTCCCACACCTCTAATAATTTTATATATTCATTAAACACTTAAGAAAATTCTACAAAAATTATTAAAATCATTTTCAATATGTTTTCTAACATATATAAATTTCGGACCCAAATAAATAATTATTTAACCGTAAATAATTTATAACCCAAATAATCATTTTATAACCTAGAAAATTTATATAAAATCCACAATAATTCATAAAATTGAAACCCATCTCTAAAATATCATTTCTGACCTAAACCTAAACTCGAAAGGCATTTGGATGCCATTTAATAAGGTTTTCTTATCAAAACATATCATACAATCTATCTGAACAAGCATAAATCATCAATAATCATATATACACATTCAATCATTCAAGAACATGGCATGAAATTGCAAAATACTTCGGATTTAACATAAAACCGAAAATATTTAAGAAAATGAGATGTAGTCATTATTCACCTTAGCTTGAGATTAAGGATTTGAGATTTGAATAGCTTTTGATTTGATTAATCTTCTTCCTTAGCTTTTTTTTTCCTCTAGTTCACGAAAATGGTGGCCGGCCTCTATGTTTTTAATTTTCAAATGAGAGTGAATAAGGGAATACACAGCTAAAGGGTTTAAGGTTTAGGGTATAAGGATTTTCCTTGTTCCCATTTTGCCCCTGCCTACTTCCTAACCCTTTATCTATTTTATTTCATGTTATCTCATTATGATTTACTCATTAACATGGCACGGCTACCCTTATTAATCACAAATCTCAATCCATTAACCACCTTACATTATTTTATTTTATTTAGCTAATTAAATGTCCTAAATAATGTTACTAAAATATGAGGTGTTACAATCTCCTCTCCTTAAAGAATTTCGTCCTCGAAATTACGATAAAGTACACAATAAAACAATCAAAGGTAAAACATGCCATCAAGAAAATCAGGATAAGTGTCTCCAATCCTGCTCTTAGTCTTCCAAGTACAGTCTCTATCATCGTCACTCCACTGGACCTTCACTAATCTTACTGTCTTGTTCCTCAACTTCTTCTCATCTCTCTCGACTACCCGGATAGGCTTCCTAACTATAGTTAAGTTTGGTTCCACTACTAAATCTTTTAGCAAAGTCGGTGCTATAGTAGTGTTTGGATCCCTAACACATTTCCACAAATGAGATACATGGAAAACATCGTGGACTCTTGCCATACTACTCGGTAACTCTACTCTATAGGCAAGTTTCTCGATCCTCTCTAAAATAGGAAATGGTCCTATGAATCTCGGTGCTAACTTCACCATCTTCCCGAACCTGATAGCACCTTACATCGGCGATACTTTGAAGAAAACAAGATCTCCAACAGAGAATTCTAAATCTTTTCGTCTTTTATCTACATAGCTCTTCTGTCTAGATCGAGCTTCCTTCATTCTCGCCCTTATCAGCTTAATCTTTTCTGCTGCTTCTCTTACCAAATCAGGACTGAGAACCAATCTATCTCCGGTCTCTATCTAATATGCAGGGGATTTGCATGGTCTTCCATACAAAGCTTCAAACGGTGCCATCCCTATGCTATCCTGATAACTGTTGTTATATGAAAACTCGACTAGGTGTAGATGGTCTTCCCATGATCCTTCAAAGTCTAATACACAAGATCTTAACAAATCTTCCAAGATCTTGTTAACTCTTTCCATTTGCCTATCCATCTGCAGATAGTAAGGGGTACTCATCTTGAGCTTTGTTCCTAAACTCTACTGTAGACTCTTCCAAAACTCGCTAGTGAATAAGGAATCTCTATCACTAACTATACTACTAGGAATTCCTTGTAGCCTAACCACATTCTTCATAGATAACTTATCCAATACAGGCGCCGTCCTATTTGACTTAATGGGAATGAAATAGGCACTCTTGGTCAATCTGTCCACCATGACCCATATACCTTCATTTCCTCTATTAGATCTCGATAACCCATCTATGAAATCCATGGAAATAGAATCCCACTTCCATACCGGAATATCCAATGGCTGAAGCAACCCACTTGGATTCTGATGCTCGACTTTCACTTGTTGACAGTTCAAACACTGTTTCACCCATAAGCCAACATCCCTATTCATTCCTTCCAAGAAGAAACTTCTCTTCATATCATGATACATCTTCGTTCCTCCTGGGTTAATAGTGAACTTTGAACGATGGCATTCCTCCAAAAATTCTTTCCTTATGTCTCCCACATCTGGAACACATAATCTACCCTTCTTTCTCAACCATCCATTTTGGTCAAGACTAAAATCCTCAAGTCAACGCTCTCCGTTCCATCCCTTAATATCCTGATCCTTTTAGCTAACATTGGACCTTCTTCTTGTTTAGAAGCAATCTTCTCAATCAATACCGGTCAGACTTCTAAACAAGATAACATTGCAGATTCTCTACTAGACCCAGCCTCGGATCTCCACTGCACTTTGCAAGTCGACAATGCTTCCAAGTCTTTCCATTTTGCTATCATAGCCAACACTACATTCTGATGCTTCCTACTAAGCACATCTGCAACCTTGTTGCCTTTCCCTGGTGTGTACTCAATTCCAAAATCATAAGCGGCTAAAAACTCTAACCACCTCTGCTATCTCATGTTCAGCTCCTTCTGAGAGAACAAGTACTTCGATAAGTTATTATCCGTATAAAGCTCGAACCTCTCTCCCAAAAGGTAATGCCTCCACACCTTCAATGCAAATATCATTGCAGCTAACTCCAAGTCATGCATTGGATATCTTACCTCATGCGGTCTAAGCTATCTAAAAGCGTAGGCAATCACTTTACCTCTCTGCATCAACACAACTCCTAATCCAGTTCCACACGCATTTGTATGTACTACTAAGTCCTGATTCCCCTCAAGAACCACTATCTTAGGTGCATGGGTCAACAAGTGTTTCAAGCTCTGGAACACTACCTCACACTTATCGGTCCACACAAACTTCACATCCTTTCATGTTAGCTTGGTCATTGGTGCTGCTATCCTCGAGAAATCCTTAATAAATCTCCTGTAATATCCAGCAAATCCAAGAAAACTTCTTATCTCAGTTACTGTTTCTGGTCTCTTCCAACTATTCACTGCTTCGATCTTTGTTGGATCTACTGCCAATCCTCATTCTGAAACTACATGACCAAGAAACTTCACTTCTCTCTTCCAGAAATGACACTTTGAAAATTTTGCCTTCAACTGATGTTCTCTCAAAGCCTGAAGAACCACCTTAAGTTGAACTTCATGTTCTTTCTCATTTTTAGAGTATATCAAAATATCATCTATAAACACCAACATGAACCTATCCAAGCAGTCTCGAAAAATCTGATTCATCGGATACACAAACAATGCCGGCACATTAGTGAGTCCGAATGGCATAACTAACCATTTGTATGACCCAAATCGTGTTCCAAACGCCGTCAAAGGTATACTATCTTCTGCCACTCTAAGCTGATGGAAACATGTGGCTAAGTCTAACTAAGAAAATATCTTGGCTCCACTCAGCTGATCGTACAAATTGTCAATCCTAGGCAACATATATCGATTCTTTATCGTTCTCTCTCAACTTACGATAATCGATACATAGCCTTAATGATCCGTCTGGCTTCTTAGCAAATACCGCGGCTGCTCCCCAAGGTAACTACTCAGTCTAATAAAACTCTTGCCTTCCAAGTCTACCAACCGAGCCTTCAACTCCCTCATTTCTGTTGGTGTCATTCTACTTGGTGGTCTACTCACCAGTTCTTCTCAAGGCACCAAATCTATCTGAAACTCAATGGCTCGTTTTGGTGGCAATCCAACTACCGGCTTGAAGACATCTACAAATTCTCTAACCACGAAAACTCGATTCAACTTGTCTTCTAACTCCATAACACCCAACAAAGCATTCACCTTACAACTAGGGTTTTCTACGGTATAAACTACCGGATCGCTACAGCCCGGGTGTCTAAGTGATATTTTCCTATCGTGGCAAAATATCCTAGCATCGTATTTACTTAACCAATCCATGCCTAATATAATTCCGAGCCCTACAAAATCAAATATATGCAAACTGCAAACAAAGGTGTAACCTAGCAAGTCAAATTCTAAGTGGTCACACTTCATCCCAAGTGTCGCATACCCTCCTATCGGATTTGCAACTCTTAAGGAAGTAACTAAATATATGGATTCTAGGTTAAGCTTATCTACCAAACATCGAGATATAAAAGAATGCGACGCACCAGTATCAAACAAAACGCTAACAGACATACCATAGATCTAAAGCGT
Organism: Allium fistulosum; assembly: GCA_030737815.1. Lineage (NCBI taxonomy): Eukaryota > Viridiplantae > Streptophyta > Magnoliopsida > Asparagales > Amaryllidaceae > Allium > Allium fistulosum. Next base: position 980,104,921 of record CM060902.1, read on the forward strand.
ACCTCCCAATACTAATTTCCCTTTCTGCTGGGCCGTTGGCATTGAAGTAGCAGGCTCCAATGTAAATACTTGGCCTTTATCTCCTTTAGCTGGCTCTTTGCACTGGTTCTTGTAGTGCCCAACTTGATCACAGTTGAAACATCTAACCATTTCTTCACAGCAGCCGTCTTTCCTTTGCCTGTCCGGCACTCATGGGCATAATGGCCTTTCTTATCACACTTGTAACAGACCACTTCAGACTTCCCCTTCTTTGATGCTCCACCATTCTGAGCACCCTTCTTATGAAAGAAATTTCTCTTCTGTCCTTTCCCAACTTGGACATCCTTCTCCTTCTTCTTCTCCAAACAAGCAAGTATCTCTTCATATCTTAACGCCTTCTCCACTACCACATTACATGGATTTCTGATATGCAGTAAGGTAGCCCTATCTAACAAAGGCTTTAATCCCCTGATGAACTTCTCATTCCTCTTCATCACCGTATCAACAGTGGCATACTCATATCTAGCCAACTCTTCAAACCTACTAGCATATTCCAAAACAGACATTTCTCCTTGTTCTAACTCAGCAAACTTTTGGATCAAAACAGACTGTGCCATCACTGACATGAACCTCTTCTAGAACCTTCTCCTAAACTCAATCCATGTCATCTCCTCTTCATTTACTCCAGCCGTCACACTGTTCCTCCAAAATAAAGCTGCTCGTTGAAGCTGTCTCGAAGCAAGCCTCCTCTTCTGCTCGTCATTGAGCCCTAAGTCAGCAAATATCCTTCCACAGTGTAGCAACCAGTTCTCTACTTCTATTGCATCCTCAGTTCCAATAAATGGTTTCCCTCCAAGCCTAGCATAGTCTCTACTCAAGTTAGTATAATGGTTGACAACCGGAGCCTCCTGAACTCCTCCCACAGCTTTTCCTCCAACAAACCCAGCGGCAATCCCAGCTTGTATCGTGTTTACGAAAAACTGATACATAGCTCCCATATATACTTGTGGGACTCCAGCATCAACATTCTAAGCTTGAGCCTGACTTTGAGTCCTCCTTGTATTGGGTCGGGCATTTCCATTGGTGGTGGTACTATCCCCTCCTAGGTTAAATCTGCCTCTTTTAGCATCCATATCTTTATTTAAGCCTCGTGAGATACAGAAGAATAGCCTAATAGAGATATATAATAGAGATATAGCGTATACTTATATATAGCAAATACAAGTACGTTACTATAGCGTTATCCCATACCCTGATCTTACTCTAATTCCTAAGGATTATGTTTTTCAAAAATCATCTTTAGTTAAAGTATTTCACAAACCTTTGCTCTGATACCAAGTTGTAACATTCCATATCTAGAGGCCCAAAGCTAAACGCTACAGATGCTGACGTCATCCATAGTATTAACTTTCGGCGACTAAATACGGCTATGTTAATGGTATCCAGAATATCAGAAGCAGTTGAGTATGAAACAAAATCACAGATTTCAAAAACATCTTTTCAATTGCATTTCAAAAACACATGTTTCACATTCAATTTACATAATCCCATAATCATTTCCCAAGTTCAGATAAAATATATTTATTACATAAATACACCAAGAGCGACATATGAAGATGCCCCTTTGGTTGACCAGAGTACTTTATAGACATAACAGACTTGGTAAAACACAGCGGAATAAAACAAAACAAACAGCAACTCCTAAATTGCTAGACGTCGGCCACCTTCCCGCCTCCGGAAGCTTTATTCGTCAACCTACTAAAACATGTAAAACCTCAATCCACGACCTACTCAAATCAATTTTGAGCACCCGAGAGTTTAAGGGGAAAAGATAAACTTTGAGTCAGACATAAAGCCTGGTGTGAATAATACTATACATCTCGGATATACTATATTAAGTGAGCCCACGCCACTTAGCGGAATGGGTTTTCCATCACTAATATCCCTTTAAAACATATCTTTTGCAAATCATATTCTTGCAACCAAACTAGTTAAAACTATAAAGCATTATTATGTAAGCATGCATATCAGGTAACAAATGGACTATCTGTCGGAATGTTATAGTATTATTTGGCTAACTACTTACCTTTTGCTGACTCGGGCCTACTAGACAATATAACAAAATTATCTAACATCTATTAGACACCTCTTCTGGACGGTATGTCCTTAACTATTTGTTAAATACTTCTCTTCTAGACGGTCTGTCCCTTACTTAGGATCTCCCAGGGTCACCTGATCTTAATGGTTTTGCGGGCTCACCAATAACCTATCTGTATACAAACATATATTCCCTTCTTTGTGTAATCATAATTTTAGTCTTACTTGTGACAAAGCCCTACACATTGGAATTTTGGACTAAATTAGATGGGGCTAATAGCTAATGTATAAGGTGCGACCCTATACAAGTCTCATCTTGTATTCTAATATCTGAGTCATTTTACTTAGGGATACCTTCCCAATATTTTCTTTGAAGACCTTTTCATCTAAAATTGATTTAAAACCTTTTGAACCAAATTTTAAACAGGGAAAATATATAGTCTTTGTGCTTTACTCAAAATCACCTTGCCATGTTATATATATATATATATATATATATATCCTTTGCTCAAATCTTTGTTGATGATAACATTTAACTTTTGAAAGTATCCCTTTCGAACCCATTGAAAGCACCTCTTTCGATACCAAGTAAAACCCTTCTTCTAACTTAGATCGAAAGGCCAAAACCTTATTTTCAAAACCATTCTTAGAAACCTTTCGAAACCATTGAAAACCCTTCCTTTCGAAAGCTTTAAAACCTTGTACATCTTTCTTTTAAAATCTTTAATCATTGCCTTTCGAAACCTTTGGAAGACCTTTCCTTTCAACCTTTCGAAACCATTGGGGAACTACCTTTTTGAAACCTTTCGAAAGAAATGGGGAAGCACCCCTTCGAATCCATCATTTAAAACCTTTTGAAAGCATCAAATCTTTGTAAACATCAAACCTTTCGAAAGCATTTGAGTTCAATTTAAAACATGTTGAAAATACCTTTCGAAACCATTCAAAATTTACCCCTTCGAAACCTTTGAAAACAGTTTTGGTCGAAACCATTTGGATTATGCCTTCAAGTAGAGTAAAAGGATCTGAAAACCATTAGAGTCGAAAGCTATTCTTAAGTAAAGAAGTGATGGTGTCGAAACCATACTTCCGAAAGTATTGGAGAAGTGGCCAAGTTTAAAACAAAGTATACCTTCTGAAACCATTGACTTCGAAAGGTAAGAAAAGCGGCAGCTAAAGGACTTCGACCTAGTCGAAAGCCTATATTTAAAAACAAAGGCGCAACCTCTTTAAAACCACTCTTTAAACCATTTGACCCAGTCTGAAGCCAACCAAGTCGAAAGCAAAACAAGCACATTTTCAATTTAAAACAAAGGCATGCTTCAACCCTATCGGAACCATATGTTTCGACTCCATACCTTCCACCTTCATCCAATTCGCTACGTGCCAAGTATATTGATACCATGCGCATTAGTTTCGAAAGTAATGATGGCGAAACGTCTTGGTTGGAACCTCTGGTGCCGAAAGTGGCGAAACAGGCTAAACAAGTAAATTTTGTGTTTAACTTAAAAGACAAATAATTTTTGACTAACCTGCTATGTTTGTTAAAATCTTATTGGTGGCTAACATTTAAGTCCTAGAAAATTTTATTTTATAAAATACCCCTTCTCCCTTTATAAATATATAAAACATTTAAGTTCCATACCTCAAATAATTTTATATATTCATTAAATACTTAAAATTCTACAAAAATTCCAAAAAGTCATTTTCAATATGTTTTCTAACATATATAAATTTCAGACCCAAATAAATAATTATTTAACTGTAAATAATTTATAACCTAAATAATCATTTTCTACCCTAGAAAATTTATATAAAATCCACAATAATTCATAAAATTATGAAAATTGAAACCCATCTCTAAAATATCATTTCTGATCTAAATCCAAAATCGCAAGGCATTTGGATGCCATTTAATAGGGTTTTCTTATCAAAACATATTATAAAATCTATATGAACAAGCATAAATCATCAACAAGCATATATACACATTCAATCATTCAAAAACATTGCATAAACATGCAAAATACTTTGGATTTAACCTAAAACCGAAAACATTTAAGAAAATGAGATGCAGTCATTATTCACCTTAGCTTGAGATTAAGGATTTGAGATTTGAATAGCTTTTGATTTGACTAACCTTCTTCCTTAGCTTTTTCTTCCTCTAGTTCTCTAAAATGGTGGTCGGCCTCTATGTTTTTAATTTGCAAATGAGAGTGAATAAGGAAATACACGGCTAAAGAGTTTAAGGTTTAGGGTATAAGGATTTTCCTTATTCCCATTTTTCCCTTGCCTACTTCCTAACCCTTTATCTATTTTATTTCATGTTATCTCATTATGATTTACTCATTACCATGGCAAGACTACCCCTATTAATCACAAATCCCAATCCATTAATCACCTTACATTATTTTATTTACTTTAGCTAATTATATATCCTAAATAATGTTACTAAAATTTGGGGTGTTACAGATAGAGATCCGATATTCACAACCTAGTTTTGGAAGTGTTTGCATGAAGCATTAGGAACCAATCTTAGTGTGAGTACAGCTTACCATCCGCAGTCTGATTGGCAAACAAAAAGTGTGAACCGAGTGTTAGGGGGCTTGGTTCGAGCATGCATTTCAAATATTGGGGATTCGTGGGAAGAGCACTTCCCAATTGTTGAGTTTCATACAACAACGGTTATCAGACCAATATCATAAGGCACAATTTGAAGCGTTGTATGAAAGGGTTTGCAAATCTCTATCGTGTTGGGTAGAACCTGGGAATCATCTTGTGCTTCGGCCGGATATTATTCGAGAGGTGTCAGACAAGGTCATAGAGATTCGAAAGAGAATCAAGGAACTGTAGAATTGATAAAAGAGCTATGCAGATGAGAGGTGTAGAGACTTGTAAAGATTTCTCCGATAAGAAGTGTAGTTCAGTTTGGAAGGGCTGGGAAATTGGCTCCTCGTTATACATGACAATTCTTGATTCTAGAGAGGATTGGTACACTCACATATAAAGTCGAGTTACCAATTAGGCTATTAGATATGCACAATGTATTTCATGTGTTGCATTTGCATAAGTTTGTGCATGATCCTTTGATGATAGTGAAAGCATCGCAGTAGAGGACTTGGAAATTGAGCCGAATTTAACTATATAGAGACAGCCTATTCATATTGTTGATGATGATATGAACTGATTGAGGACTAAGGTTGTGAAGTTAGTCAAGTACAATGGAGTGAGGATGCTCGAGATTATACATGGGAAACAGAGGAGAGTTCGATGGAGTCTTATCCATATTTGTTCTCAGACTAGAGATTTCTTATCTTAATATCATATATCTTTTGTAGTGTTCTTACATTTTGAGGTGGAGTCACTTAGTTGGCATTTGGACTGCATTTTAGTTTGTATATAGTTTCAGCAGTACTCTATATATGTATCTCGTTATTCTATCTTCTTTGATTATCATTCTTGTTTGAATTTTGAGGATGAAATGTTCTAAGTGGGTGAGAATTAGCGACCCTGAAATTCGAATACTTCATTTTCGAATATCGAAACATTTTGAGATATAATTAAGTGTTATAAATATGATTTATAACCTTGTTAAACATCATTTAATTAATAAATAACAATAAGAAACTTGTTTTTGAAACCTGTTTGTAAAAAATATTCTTCGAAGAGAAATTGATAATGTGACCGGAAATAGGTTTATCGATAAATAGCTTTTTGATTGATATAAGTTATTCGAACTCTTTTGCACTTGTCTAATGATCAAATGAACTCATTAGCATCCAATTAACACACACTCCTCTTCATAAAGAAATGGAAGGTTCTAGAAGCTTCTAAGTGGATAAGAGATATTATCATAGGAACAATATAAGAGTATTTAGCTAGAGGAGAAGTGATGTAAAGGAGAACTGATGGGAGGTGAGTCTTCCATGACATGGGGGGAGCGGGGTGAGAGAAATGCTAGGCAACATCATTCTTAAGTCTATACAAGGAGGGGCATACCCATGTTAACAAATCACAAATTCACAAAGCAAAGTGAGCTCTCTTTTCATGTCTTCCTCTTCTCAAAATTCTTACAAAATTATTGCAAATCTTGTCCAAATCAACTCAGATTTGGACTAGAGCCTTACTGCAATATTACAACATCTTGTACCAAGTTAGATTGTGAAAAAGTGAAGAACATCTCCACCCACATACATAGGCCGTGATTAATTGGTGAGAGGAGAAGTCAAAAGCAAAGTAAAAGAAAGAAGAATAAAGGAAAGTTGGTTGCGAGGTTGAGGTTAGACTTGGTTAGCTTGGACTTGGTTGTTTGGTCGGTTAAAGGTGAGCTAACTCACTAGTATGATTGAAAATATAACTCATATTTGTTTGTGTTTTAAGTTGTTGGTATTGATATTAACATATGTCGAAAACATTGGTTTTGATTCTTACTGTGGAAGCAAGTGACATATGTATTGACTTGAATGGACTAGTATAACATGTGGCATAACCTTGGAATAAAGCATATAGATTGCAGTTGAACTTTGGGTAAGATTGAATACAGATTTGAAAGTGCACTTATAGTGATAGTCGCTATGGATGCACTTAGGTATTACCTTGATTTTAGTGATTTCTATGGAACTTTGTAGGGAGATCCTTAAGGGTTTCTCACCATTTTATAATGTTTTATATGTATATTTGTTTCCATAAAAATTTTGGACAGTAAAAACTTAAGTAACATCTCGAAAGGCAACCAAAACTTCACTTGTGCAAAACTTCCCCGTTTAGCCTTGATTTTTGGACTTTAAAGGTTTGAAAAGATATTTAAGTATTTTATTTCATTCTTTTTATAGGTGTTTGCTAACTCATATTAGAGTATTTCAAAGGTGGTTTGAGATATTTATGAATTTTTAAGAATTAGTCGTTTCTCCAAGTTTTTAAGTAAATTATAAAGTTGTTATTTTGCAGCAATATTTTGAGAAAATGTTTTAAAACCTATTATAAGTATTATAAACTATTTTAAAAACATATTTAAGTATATATAGTTTTTAGAAAATATATTGACCATTTTATATCTTATGTAATAAATATATCCTAAAAATGGTTTATTTAATATTTAGTTTTATAAATAAATTGCTATACATATATATCATTTTAAAAATGGTTTTAAAAGTATAAATAAAAGGTTTTAAAAGGGTTAGAAATTGCTTAATGGTAAAATGGTTAATTGTTTAATTACTTGTTTGAAAGGTAATTAACTATGCTTGACACTAAAAGCCGACGAAGTAGGCTTATCTATTTGTGAGAGTTAAGATCGATATTCGAGTAGGGATATAAGCAATAAAGCTCTAACCTATCAGCATCCCTCTTGATTGATGAATTGTTATGTCGGAAACGTGTTAATCATTTGAATACTTACTTGCTTATGGAAATCATTGATACTATACTTAACATTAAAAGCCGATGAGGTAGACTTATCTGTTTGAGAGATTCAAGAATGAAGTGTCTAGGTAAGGCTTTAATGCAACCATTGGTCTAACTTACATGGCTTCACTCTTGGATGAGGAATAGCTAAGTTGGAAGGTCAGAAATGAGTTAAGTATATGAATATTGATTTGTACAAGCAATTATTTTTGACTAGATAGTCGATTAGTCAACTATCCAACTTGACCTAATATAACTTAAGTAGTATTGAAAGGCTTTGCGATTTCATACCAATGAGAATCCCCAAGGAGGAGCATTGGTACAAAACGTCACTAGCTTTTACTTACTTTTGAACGAACTGGAATTGAGTTAGTCGAAAATTCATCGATTGATTTTGAAGAGTTGGGGATTTGTAAGTTTTTACTTACCGAATACAACTTCAAAACTAGTATACAAGTTCTATGTACTGACGGCGGTTGCAAAGGAGAATCTATGTGGAGATTCAAGATCTGTTCGAGATGCTTGAATCGATGTAGTTATTTGTGATTTGTTCGAGATACCGTAATCCATTTGGGGATTCGTGTTCTGTTCGAGTAATGAAGATTCGTGTGAAAGATGTTGAACGTAACCTCGACATCGAAAATAGCTAAAGACAGATTAAGCTGCACAATCTGGGGTTAAGCTGACCCAAATAGGATATTGTCAACTCAATATCTAGAGTATGCTTATCAATATGTTGGTACCAGGGGTTAATGATATTTGGTTCCACATGGTTCATGTTTATGTTTTGGCATGGTCTTTTGTGTTTTCCTTATGGTATGTTTTCTCTAGAGATATATGACATTTGGAAGGTGACTTCTGGTCCTTGTGTGTGGAGATTAGATTTCGGCTTGACCGAAGGGATCTCCGCGGACAATCCATTATGTGAACGTACCTTAGCGGTTTTGGATGTACCTTAAATATGTTGTGATGTAACCAATGTAAGCATCACAGCTATTTGATATGATTCATATTCTATACCCCAGACTTATCTATCATATCACTGTATTAAACTTAATGAATGGTTGGTTTCTTTTGAAGGGAAAACTGTTACGGGAATCCATACGGTCTTAATAGTTACTGTTACATGTTTCATGTATCTCGGGTTTTCTTATACCAGAACTATGTCTGATGCTTATTTTTTGTTTTCCCTAAATTCCTCGTGTACTCTTTCGAGTAGGCTGATTATGGCAGGTTTTACCTTAGATGCTTCAAAGTTTAGAAGATGAGCTGGAGGCTTCCATTACCTATCTATTTCTATTTTTGTTGTTCTATATTAGCCATGTATATATCAATGTCATAGGATAGGCGGTCATAACTGTCCAGGCTGATGATAGTACGTAAGTATTGTAACTCTAAAATTCATGTATTCAGAGTAACCCTTTGTACTATTCTTTTGATGTTATATATTATCATTCCATTGTGAGATTCTAATGTTGTGGTCTTCCTTTCTTGTTTTATTCTTTTTTTTATTTTACCTTAATTTTCCATCTTTCTGGCACTTGGGTGTTTGGCACACGAATACCATGAATGTATTTAGTGTCGATGTTCGAGGGTCGAAAAATCGGGTCGTTGCATATCGTTTTCCCTATAAACTAAATGGTACTCATTCAAGTAGATTGAGTTTATGGGTTTAGATAGGGTTTATTTTAATGGAAGATGAATAAAGGAGCTAAAGATGAAGCCTGAGGCTTTGGAGTGTTATTTGTTATGCTGATTCAGATGTATTAGGTGTTTATGTTAGCATCTTCATATGTTGTGCATTACACTATTAATTATGTATGTACTATATTTATGACCCCTGCGTCGGCATGACAATGGGAACTAAATTGTTAAACTTGAATTGTAAAGATGTGATTTCTCTCTTTTAGTTAATATATTCTTATTTACCTAAGACTTTATAATATAACCAATCTCATCTCTATTGTCGAAAAATAATTCCAAGGTGACTGCAACATATTAGTATTCCTTCTTTAGGTTTAAAAATGATGGATGTTATACATTGGTTTGCCATTAAGGCCTTTCACTCTACTACCAAATTCAACGTCTTATTTAGGACATTTGGTTGCCACTTAAGCCTTGCACTCACTACTGAATGTAATGTCATCATGTGATGCCCCACCACATCTATCGTATAAAATTAATGGCGAACTCCATCAATGTGTGCTTGCACACTAATATTAAATGTTAAAAATGGTGAATCATTGATTATATAAATTAAAAATCTGAAACTATAATTAGAGGAGGAAAACCCAAAAATGGAATTAAACATCAATATAGTCATTATCTTAGTAATATAAACATCCATCACTATTGCATAAATCAAGCATTAACAATTTATCGATAGTACAACTATGATACAGGTGAAACACAAATAAATAACCTCTAGTTGTAACCCACAGTCAGTCTTCTTCCCTTCCTTTGCTTTAACCTACAAACTTTAAAATGCATGAATATATATATAAAATAAGGAAATGATGATCATGGACCTAACCCCGACCATAAGGGAACCATGAGCTATTGCACAGGAAAAGACTACCAACGCACCACTTTGGGATCAAGCCCAGGTAATTATATTCCCTTCCCTTACCCTACATTAGGTAGTTGTTAGCATATAACATTGCACAACCATAACAACTATACAACCAATACAACCAGAAAACATCACTTCTACCATGCCACCACAATCAATCATCATAAATATGAGATAATAATAATAATAATGCATGGTCATCAAGCATCACAAAAATTCGATAACAATTAGTGTCAACCCCAAGCGTACAACTAAATTAACCTCCACAAATATCCTCAAATATGTACAATCATCCACTACCAGTAACACATCATCAATGACATAAACGTAAGTATAAATCAAATAATGTGTACCAATTAACCCATTGTAGTAGCACAACATCAGCACTTCAAATATGTACTAACCGCTCAACAATGGTAACGCAAACATCAAATTCATCAAATATGTACTAACTATTCAACATTAGTAACACAACATTGAATTCAATCAACACATCAAAACCATAATTGACTACCCATCGTCAATAATCGTAAAATATAACATGCTCGTCCTAATGCAATTCCATCATCATACAATAAAAGGATATGATAATTTCAACTAATAATTAATCATATATGTTATAATAATCCAATACAATGTATGTATCAATATAATTTTCCTTTAAGTATAATATTGTCTCAATATTGTTTATTAAAAAAACACTTAATTTATTTTTTCTCATAACAATATAAACCCACAAAAACTATAATATACTTTAAAATCCTTTATTATACATTTATCTCTTAAATACCCTAAAACCCTATTATTTAATTGAAAATAGTAATTTACGTCAAACTACTTTCAAAAGCCTTAATATTATACTTTACATCAAAGTATAATATTTGCTCAAATCACTTTATTATCTTTCACAATCAATTTATTACTATTTAACTCTAAAATAATAATATTCCACTTTATATCTCAAAAACTCTAGTTATTGTCTTCTCCATCGGAATAGTAATAACATAGATTTTTATTACTACCACTACTTCTTCTTAAAAATCTCTTATTTTTTTATAATAATTATTATTATAACAACAACAATAATATCTTTCAATAAACTCCGTAAAATGATTATATTGTAATTTACTTAAAAATATAGTCATTACAAAGATCATATTATTTATTAAATTCGACTTTTCTTCATAAATAATAATGAATTCTAATTTCACTTTAAAAGGATTTTTCGTTATAATTTATGACTTTCCCAGAAATTTTGAAATAAAACCTTATTAAATTTTTAATATTAATTTCTGTATAAAATAGTAAACCACTTTTGTTTACGAATATCTCTAAAAAAATTACAAATAATATCTTCCAAAATTATACAACTTTTCCCATTTTCTATTAATTAATTATTTCCCCTTTAAATCAATAATTAATTACAATTAATCATCCATTACCCAAAGATATAACACTTAATAATGAGCAATCAAATCAAGACACAACATATCCAAACACTACAATAACCAAACAATCATCAATAGAAATCGGCACATATTAACAAATGTAAATTTTTCATCGATGGATATTTATTTAATATTTTTAAAATATAAAGTTTAGATTGTTAATCATACCAATTAACTTTTAAATACAGCTCCAAAAGCTACCAAACTACATACCAAATTGTTCGGACATTTGCGACAAGTCCAATGGAACAAACCATGTGTGAAACTGAAGTAGTATATAAAAGATATGGCGATTCAAACATATAGGGTTTAAAATGAAATAATAACATTTACGGGGCAAAGCCCAATCATCCCCTGAACCCAATAACCATCGTCTTCTACCATCCCGCATGGCGCTATAAGCAATCGTTGGTCGATCTGACCCTACCACTGATGCCACCAGTCGACACCGCACTAAATTGCCACCAGTCGAGTCACTTCGCTACCATCACCGTTGAAACCTCACGGCGGTTTACCACTTCCATGAAATTTTTCTGCCAGCTTGATCGATCTGAGATAATCAACCACTATGGACGCTCTCCTCTTGTCGTCCTTTAAACAATGGTACCCTTTGATCGTTGGCTGTCATTTCACCATTGATTGCAAAACCCTAGATTCTATGGCCGTGGAGTTTATGATGATGCCATAACTTCTACTGAATATTCAGACAAGATGCAATCGAATTTCAAAAAATGAACTTCACCATTATGCTTGTGTCATCGTGCCATATGAAACAACATATCATAAGGCTAATTTCGAATTGATTTGTAAATTGATTTATTTTTATAATTAAGAATTTTTTTGCCATCAAAGAGATTATGGATTTTAGGATTGAGGAACGAAAGTGAAAATAAAGCTAATAGTTAGAGTTCCATAGCTTTATTTAAATAGTCTCTAGTTGGGTTGTGGGTTGCATATGCGTTTGGCTCAAAACAGTAACGTACGTGGTTTAGAACCTGTAAAACTCCTATCTCCCTTACCGTGATACCAAACTTAATGAATTTATAGTCAAAACTGAATAGCATAAAAAGACTTACGCAACGGTTACAAAGACAATACTCAAATCACCCTTTAATTAAAAATTCATTTTAATTAATTTAATATTAACATTGTCAAATTTGCAGGTCGTTGCACATAATTGCCATCTTTGGTCATTCGGTTGCTACATAGGCCTTACATCAATGATTCATATAAGTTTATATTTAAACACTTGGTTGCCACTAAGGCCTTACATCACGCCATCGAAAGTAATGTCATGATTGGACATTGGGTTGCCATGAAGGCCTTACACCCCACTATCGAATGCGATGTTACTTTGAACATTGGGTTGCCACTAAGCCTTACACCATGTTACCGAATGCAATGTTACTTTGGAAGTTGAGTTGTCACTATGGCCATAACTACGTTACCGAATGCAATATCACTTTGGACATTAGGTTGCCACGAAAGCCTTACACAACATTACCGAATGCATCACCTAATCATTCATTTATTAGGTCTCGCGCTTAACTATACATTAAACTTTACAAAACTACGAGTGCAACCCTTAGCCATCTTAATACTTGGATCTTGGTATTAACTCTCCTCTGAAAGTCGATATGTCTCAGTATTAACTTTTCATTGAGATCTAGTAAGTCTTAGTATTAGCTTTCTTTGAAAGATACTTAATTCTTGGCAAATCACTATCCTTGTAATCATATTAAGGAAGCCTAGTACACTCTCCTTATAGACACCCTCGGCTAACACATCAAGCATTCATCTTTGATTGGAATCTTTGTGTGGACCCCTCACCCTTCGTCATCGTCTTCTTATTTTCTTAGTTCATTTGTTTGTCACTTTGCATTGAATTTCTTTATTCATTATAGTTTCGGGAGTTATACCCTCAGTACAACCCTTTTTGGCATGTGTAATAAAGCATGTCCCCTGTGCGCACCTGCCACTGCCTTTACACGTGTCTCCTCCCTATGTGTTTTGCTGCTACCTTTTTAGTTGGCTATATAGTACTTTAACTAACTTTGCAACACTTATTTTGGATCTTGTCGCTTATTTATTTATTAATTATTTTATCACTATAAAATTCCTTTTCGCATTTATCAATTGGTTTTTGCAATCGTATTTACACTTCGAAAATCCATGTTCTCAACTTTGGAAATTATTAATAATAATTTACTAAATTCTTAGAAAATTGGAAAAGATATTACCAAGCACAATTTTTGCAAATCTCTTATAGTTTAGCCATTTTCTCTTATTTACATAATATATAGAAAATTTGTAATGAATTATTTTAACATTGAAAAACTATTAAAATTAAAACCACTCTAAAAATTCATTTAAAGCATCGTATTAAAATTTTAGATTATACTGATGTCATTAGAGTAGGGAATCATAGTTACACATCCTCTAATAAAGCCATTTCAACCCAAAATATTTATTAAAACATCTTCAATCAATTTTAAACACATACAAATAAGAATTCAATCAAATACAAATCATAGTTGTGTTCAACTTAAATCAAAACTACTAAAATATGAGTGATATTACTCACCTAAATATTTTGATTAGCTTGACCCTTATTTTTTTTAAGTTTTCCAAGCTTTTTTTATCTTCTTCTCCTCCTTTGTCCCTCATAGGGCGCCGACATTAAAGATCTTAGAGTTTATGAATTTGTTTTATAAAGATAGAATTGAGAGAGTAGTTAGGTTTATCATTTCATAATAAGTTGGATTGTTGGCTCCTACAAACCTCTTCCCTTTAATTCATTTTCTTACATTAGATTGCTATATGGTAAGTAAATATACATGCAATTACATATCATGCTAAATTATTTCCAATTTGAGTTTAATTAAGAATAGGTAAATAAATGTCCCTAAATATTTACTTTGCTTGTTTTCTCATTTAATTTCATAATTAAATTACTTAAACATTAATCCTATTTTATTAATTTATGGGGTGTTACAGGCTTCCACCTTATAGAAATTTCATCCCCTAAATTCAAATAAGGCAAGGTAGTGATTTTAGTCATCTCCATGCCCCTTTAGCATAAGCACATAAGTTCTCTACCCCTGCATCACAAAAAAAAGTACCACTTCATCTACTAATACATAACAAAATCAACCATTATATCACATATGTATATATATGGTCCATAACAAAGCATAGCAATCGTATGCTACTTCCAAACTGGGATAAAATCCTCCTAATTTTATTTTCGGTTTAACAAGTACAATCATCTCGATTATCACTCCACTGGATTCGAATGAGCTTCACAACCTTATTCTGAAGCTTCTTCACATCTCAGTCTACTATCTGAATGGGTTTTCTCACATAAGTCATGTTTGGTTCAACAACTAAGTTATCCATAGCTATTACTATCGCTTCAGAGTCTAGGATATACTTGCTTAAATGTGATAAACAAAAAGTACAATGGACCCCAACAAAAGTAGTCGATAACTCGACCCTATATGCTACTTTGACTATTCTCTCAAGTATTAGAAATAGGCTAACATACCTTGGCATTAACTTTCCTACTTTCCAACCTTATAGTGCCTCTCATCGGCGATACTTTAACAAATACCCAATCTATGAGATTAAACTCTAAATCTTTCTCCCTCCTATCGACATAATTCTTCTCTCTTGATTGAGCATCTTTCTTCCTTTTCCCAATTAAAAAATCCTTTTCGAAGCTTATTTTACAAGATCCGGTCCTAACATGAGCTTATCTCTTATCTCTTTCCAACATCTTGGTAACTTACAAGGTCATCCATACAATGTCTCATAAGGTGTCATTCCATTATTAGAGTGGTAACTATTGTTGTATGGAAACTTTACTAAGTGTAAGTGATCTTCCTAAGATCCTCCGAAGTCTAATACACAATCCCACAATGAATCCCCAAGTACGGTTGACTCTCTTAGTTTGTTGATATGTTTAAGGATGGTAAGTTGTACTCATACATAACTCTGAACTCAAAGCACTCTATAGGCTTTGCCAAAACTCACTAGGAGACAATGGGTCTTATTCACTAGCAATAGCACTTGGAACTCCATATAGTCTTACTATAGTCTTCACATATGTGTCGGCAAACTATGTTGTTGTCCTTGTAGATTTCACTAGAATAAAATGGACACTCTCAGTCAATTGATCTATTATGATCTATATACTCTTGTTCCCAATTCATGATCTCGGAAAGCCAACTATGAAAACCATAGAAAACGATTCCGTCATCCATATAGGAACTACCAAAGGCAGTAAAAGTACACTTGGACTCTAATGTTCAGCCTTAACTTGTTGGCATTTGAAACATCTCTTCACACATTCTCCAATGTCTTTTTCATTCCTTCCTAGTAGAAGCATCTCGTCTTCCTCGGTACATCTTGCTACCTCTTGGATGAATTCCAACTTCGAACGATGGCATTCCTCCAAAATTTCTTTACGAAGGTTTCCTATATCTAGACATATAACCTTCCCTCCTTCCATAGCTAACCTCTCTCGTTAACTTTGAAACCTCTCAATTCTTCAATCTTTGCACATGCCTTTAGGCACCTGATCCATTTGGTATAAAGTGGATCCTCTCTTTTCTTCTTTTAATTCTTTCCATGAGAATTAGGCAAACTTCCAAGCATAATAGCGTCCCAAAAAGTCTACTTGAATCAGCACTCGATCAAAAGTGAAAATCGTAAGAAGATAATGTCTCAAAACATTCCTCTTCTATCATAGTCAATACACAACTCTACTGCCTTCAGCTCTAGGCATCGGCAAGCTTATTTCCCTTTCCTGGATAAATTCTATCTCGAAGTCATTAGAAGCCAAAAACTATGGTTAGTAAACGATTCAAACCATTCTCTTAAAAGGTAATATCTCCAAACCTTCAATGCGAAGATAATAGCTGCCAACTCCAAGTCATGTGTTAGATATCGAACCTCATAGGGTCACAACTGCCTAGATAAATAAGTTATTAATTTCCCTATTTGCATCAATAAAGCTCCTCATCTTGAACTCGAAGCATTTGTATACACAATCATATTTCTATTATCCTTGAGTATAACCAAAACAAGGGAATTTATCAATCGAAGCTTCAACTCTTGGAATGAGGTCTCACATTCCTTTGTCCATTTTTTTTCATGTAATTGTTATCATTGGTGCTATTACACAAGTGAAGTCCTTAATAAATCTCTTGTAGCAACCTATCAATCCTAAGAAAATAGGAACCTCTATAATAGTCTCGGGTCTTTTCCAGCTATTCATAGTCTCAACTTTTGAAGGGTCTATGACCAAATCGTGCTTCAAAACTGCTTTAAAACTACGTGGCCTAGAAACTTAACTTCTTCAAAAATGACACTTAGAAAATCATGTCTTTAACTTATATTGTCTCATCGTCTCCAACATAAGTCTCACGGTCTCTCTCATTCTTCGAGTATACCAAAATGTCATCTATGAACACCAACACATATTGCTCCAATTGGTCTCGAAGACCCAATTTATCATATCCTCAAAGAACGCTAGTGCTGCCCAAATTAGTAGCCACTATAGGAACCATGCCTTATTATAAAAGCAGTTAAAGGAACACTCCTCTCTACTTCTCTAGGTTGATGGAATATCTAAGCCATTCTAGCTATACGAGAATACCTTAGCATGCTTCAAATAATCAAACTAATCGTTGATCCTTGGTAAGGATTATTTGTTCTTCATGGTCCTCTCATTCAGCTTTTGATAGTCGATACATAGTCTCAATGAACCATTGAACTTCTTCACAAACACAACTGAAGATCCCTATAGTGAGCTGCAAGGCCTTATGAAGCTCTTGCATTCCAACTCTACCAGTTGCTTCTTCAACTCCTCTATCTCTTTTGGTGGCATTTTAATAGGGGTTGGTTGAAAGCTCGGATCCTAGTAGCAGTTTAATATGAAACTCAATAGCTCTCCAGGTAGTAATCCCAAAATTTGTTCAAACACATCGGGAAGTCTCCAACTACTCGTGCTTGTATGGTTCCTTCTTCTTCTAAAGCAAAAGTAATAATACAACATTGCACCCAAGTTTCAACACATTATATTCTAGTGCCATAACTCTCTAACCAATCCATCTTTAAAATAACTATGAAGCCTGTGAAGTCAAACATGTAGGGATCCTACAAAAATTTACAACCACCAACTCAACCTCTAAGTTAGTGCACCTAAATTAGAGAGTGGCATATCCCTCTATCGGGTTTACTACACATATGGAAGGGTCTAAAAAGGTAATTTCCTATCCAAGTCTACCAACCATGTCTTTTGTTGTAAATGAATGTGTAGCCCTAGTATCAAATTGACACCTTCAAGAATAAACTCTTGCATTTCTGATAACTTAATTTTCACTATTACACTTTTTAATTATAATTGGATTTCAAATCCTAACTATAAATTATCCAAAAACATTTCCTTTGGGGATTTTAGTCAAAAAATTAAAAGATGCATCGACATCTTGAAGATTAAAATTAATTATACCTACAAGGGACATAATGTGGCCTTAAGCAATGGCACATTAAATGCTTTTAATGTATACATCTTCTCAAATGCATTATTGCTGACCGACAACTAATTCCTTAGTTCTTTTGAACTCTTTTGCATTATCATGTATATATACAAGCATTGACACACACACACACACACACACACACACATATATATATATATATATATATATATATATATATATATATATATATATATATCTGTGTGTGTGTGTGTGTCTATGTGCTAGTCTCACGTAGTCCTTATTGATTTTTTAAATTTTAGTGGTTAACAAGGACTAGATTTCATAATATTGTAAAAGGTGTTTACAATACTTAGGAAGCACACATAACTGAATCTGAAATGAATTTTTCTATTTAATGAATTACATGCCTAAAATAGATTTTAGCCCTGACTCTCAAGCTAGGCAAAAAAGTAAAATTGAATTTAATATAGCAAAATGGGAATCTTTAGGAAATGGTATTTTAAAAATTTCTCAAAAGAAGAAAAAAAGTATTTTCAAAAACAATTTTATGAATTCGCATCTAAGAAAAATATGTTATTTCTTTTTGTTCCTTGGTTCATATCAAATTATGTAGAACAATATATTTCTAAAATAGAAGGGGATTATAAATTTTCAAATGGAAGTACTTTAAAGGGAGTTTACCCATCCTAGACAACTTTTCAAAGCAAAAAAGGGAAAGATGTTAAATTTTAATGCTTGTTCAAAATTATTTGAAAATGATACTTTACAAGTCAATGTAAAACACAAAAATATAATGGAAATTATATTAAATATTTTAGAAGAACAGATTAGTTCTCTATATAATAGAATAGAAATGATATTTCTGCAATTAATCAGGTTAAATATAATGTTCTAGTGGAAACTAGAGATTTAATAGATTTAACTTAAGTTGTTACATCCTCAAGTCTTCAGCCTCCTCCTGAAATTAATGACATTAAATTAAAATCAACAAATGATTTTGAATTTATAGAGGATAAATTTAATAATATGAAAATAAATACTCTTGATGAGAAATTTTCTTCAAATTTAGAAAATACTGACAATTACAAATAAGCAATTCAAGATGAAATTAATAAACTCGACAGATATGGCAGGCCAAGCCAGAAATTATTCTATTATAGAAGACTTTCTCCTATGGATACTTTACATGATGAACAAGATTATATTGTTACTAATAACTATAGTGGTAAAGAAATTTATGAATGGAACATAGATGGTTATTCTGAAAAACAAATTTATAATCTTGCTCATCATATGCTTTTATATTGTACTATTTATAAAAGCATTGGTAATTCTGACATTACTGTTGCAAAAATGATAGTTGCAGTACTTACTGCTCAATTTAAAGGTTGGTGAATAACTATCTTTCTCAATCTAATAAAAATAAAATTTATAAAACTACTGTTAAACAAGAAGATGGAGAAATGGTCCAAAATGCTATGTATACTCTAGTAGTTACTATTATAGAATACATTATCGACGGAATATCAATTAACAGTGAAAATATTTGTACAGTTTTACAAAATGTAAGATGTGAAACATTACCATATTTCAGATGGTACAAAGATATTTTTCTAAATAGAGTCATGGAACTCCCAAAGAGTAATAGTTCTCATTGGAAATCAAAATTTATAAATGGTCTTCACTCTTTATATGTTGAAAGATAAGAGAAACATTATGAAAAGATAAAATAAATATTTCATAAAAAAGCTATACTAATGGTAGGCTTATTGGAACATGCATCCGAGAAAGTTTATCATTATGCAATGAGATAAAATTAATTCAACAGATTAAACATCAAAATTTGACAGAGGAAAACCAATTAGGACTGTTTTATAGTTAATTTGGAATGGATATTCCAACTACTAAAAACTCTCCTAAGCAAACAAAAAATGGCATAGTTTTTGAATCCTTTTATGAAAGGAGGAAGCAACATTATTCTAAGAAAATATTAGAATAAAAGGCTCAAAGGAAAGAAGAAAGATAAAATAAAAAGAAAAATAAATTTTTCATTGTTACAAATGTGGAAAAATTGGACATTATGCCAATAGATGTAAATTAAAGAAGAAAACTAACAATTTGCAAGCTGATAATAAATAAAAAAATACATTATCCGAACTTTATTGAATTCTGATTCTGAAATTAGTTCAGAAGAAGTAGAATCTAAAGCCAGTTCGGATAATTTTGAAAAGCTTAAGGTATTAGACAATGAATCTTTGTTTGATGGATGTTGTGAATCTTATATGAAAGAACAACCCTGTTTAAATCCAATTAAGGGTAAAAGCGAAGGTGAAGAATTTTATAAGATTCTTTCACAATTTCAAAATTTAAAATTTAATGTTTTGACTAATGATAGTATTCTAGAATTTCTTAAAATTGTTAAGGACCCAGAATTAAGACCTAAATTAATAGATCAAACGGAAGGTACTTAAGAAACAAGCTAAAATAATAATACTTTTCAAAACATTAATATAGGTATTTCTCAAAAATCCATATTCTATGAATGAAATTTATAAACTTTTAAAAGAAAGAAAAAAGGTAGAATATCCTACTACCATACAGGACCTTAATAAAAAAAATTAAAACCATAACAAGGAGATTTAGATAACTAAAAACAGGTATAAAAATGTAGAAGAAGAATTTCTTTATTACAATCATCAGTATAGATTACTACTTTTGATAATAATCAAATAGATTATCCACAAATAAATCTTTCAAACCAAGAAGACTTTTTATCTATATTAGATATTGTTATTTCACAAAAATGGTTTACTAAAATTATGCATTTAATTGACAATTAATTTTAAGAGGAATTAACTTCACTTGTTGATAGTGGTTTAGATATGAATGTAATACAAGAAGGATTAATACCTACTAGATATTTTCATAGAACTACTAATACACTAAGTCATGCAGGTGGGGGAAAACTTTACATAAGTTTTAAAGTTCCACAAGCTTATATTTGTAAACATAAAACCTCAAATTTTTTACTACTTAAAAATATTACAAATCAAATGATATTGGAACCACTTTTATAGATATGATATACCCTATAACCCATTTTGATAAAAAGGGAATTGCAGAAACCTATAAAAATAAACCTATTATTTTTCAGTTTATAACAAAACCATTTACAAAAGTTTTGCAAGAAATTAAAGACCTTGTAATACAAAAGACATTCCATCTAAATTTTCTAAAGCAAGAATTTCATACATTAACTTTAGAATAAAACCTAAAGAATCCTAAATTATAGGAAAAAATCGAAATAATTTTTAATAAATTTTCCATAGAAATATGCAATAAACATCCAAATGCTTTTTGGAATAGGAAAAGACATATTGTTAGTCTTCCTTATGGAGACGATTTTGATGAAAAGAAAATTCCAACCAAGGCAAGATTTTGCTAAATGAATTCTGAATATTTAGAATTATGTAAAGGAGAATGAATCACTTTTGTAAAAAAGGCTAATAAAACCTTCATAATCACCATGGTCATGTACTACATTTTATGTTAATAAACATAATGAACAAGAAAGAGGTGTTCTTAGATTAGTAATAAATTATAAACTTCTCAATAAAGTTCTAAAATAGATAGGCATCCAATCCTTAATAAAAAGGATTCATTGGATAAATTATTTGTTGCTATTATATTTTCTATATTTGATTTGAAATCTAGATATTAGCAGATTCAAATTTTTGAATCTAATCGGCATAAAACTGCTTTTGATGTTCCTGTAGGACATTATGAACAGAATGTATGCCATTTGGTCTGAAAAATGCTCATTTAGAATTCTAAAAATTCATGAACGATATTTTTATTCCTTATAGTGAATTTATCATAGTCTATATTGATGATATTTTAGTTTTTTCAAAAGGTATTGAAACCCACTTCAAGCATTTAGACGTTTTCAAGAAAATTGTTATCCAAAATGGGTTATTTAACGATCTGCCTTTTCGACCCTCAGAGTTCGACACTATACATCTATGGTATTCACGTGTTGAACAACCAAGTGCAGGAAAGACAGATGGTTAAGGAAAAGAAGATGAAAGAAGACAAGAAGAAACTAAACAACATAGAATCTCACGTCGCAACAATAACATATAATATAGCAATGATCTTAACAAAAGAAAACTTTTATATACATGCATCCATTAGAGTACTAGCCTATCATCTACCTAAATAGTTATAACACATGTCCTTGAAATTTTTGATAAATACAACAAACCATGCAGCAGAACATAAAGAAATACGTAGATACATCTTTGCCTCCAACTCGTCTTCGAGCTCCAATGCAACCAAAGCTAATCTGGAAAACATGCTCGGTATAACCCGAGCATTATAAGAAAACAACGCCCGGGTCAGTCCGGTAAAACCAACGTGAGAAACTCAAATCACAAGAAATTTTATTGTAACTTATAAAATCCTTTAAAAACAAAGGTACGTAAGACCTCGCTGCACATAAACGCGGATGTGTTTTTATCTTATGATAACTAAGGTATTTTTATTATAAAATCCAGTGATATTATAATAATGTCTAAGGGTTTAAAATAAGTATATCAAGTAGCTATGATGTGTGTACATGACAGCAATAATAAGCATACAATCAAAAACCTAAGACACTTATTGGAGAATGGATTTCCATCAAATGGCAAGGTAATGGACTACCTTCCAAAAATCTGTACACCTCTAGATAAAATGTACAGTGAGATCGAAAACCTTTCGACCTTTACCAGCATAGAACTGGCCTACCCCTTACTGGATAGTACCAAATATCTCATTACCCTGGTTGTTCCCAACCTTTAATAGAGAGCTCCCATGCACAACAAAATCCATAATGTGATAATCCAGAAAGGTGATGACTGTGATGACCCACCTCCTCGACCCTTAGAAATCGACACTAATACAACTTTGGTATTCATGTACCACAAATCCAAGTGCTGGAGAGGCGGATTATCAGGGTTTTTTTAAAAGAAACAAAGATAGAAAACAGAACAAAAGAGAATCTCACATCGTATTCAACATTTAATTATACATATGAGTAGTACATGCAATTACTCTAAATTGCTCCACCAGAGTTCTATTAAGTACTAATCCAGCCAGGATAGTTTTAACTACCAATCCTCACAAGTGTTGGTAGATACATCATACAAAATACAGTGGAATTAATATATAACTTTCTACAAAGGACCCAAAATGCTCCATGCTCCATGCTCCATCCAAAATGCTCCAAATTACCTAACTACTTAGCTGCCTGAAAAATAAGGCACCCGGAGTTCAAGGAAAAAGGAAAATAAACTCGGGGTCAGTCATGGGACTGGTATGAAAAACTCAAAATACGGATATTTGAAAATAAAGGGTATCTCAAAAGACCACATCGCACATAAATACGGAAGGGGTTTTTATCTTATGATAACCAAAATCTTTACTACGCAAAATCTGGTAATATTATTTTTAATGACATTCTTTTGAAAACACTTTTCAAGTAAATATACATAATCTTAGCCGAAATTGTTACATTATGAAATTCCAGCATCTAGGCTCTACAATCAAGTCCGAAGGCAATTATTAGAGAATGGATTTTCATACAATAGCAGGTAAGGAACTACTTCCGTACAGTACATCTCTAGAGGAATGTACCGAGGATCAACACCTTTGAAACTCCGAACCTGGCAAGACCGGCCTACTCGTAGATCCATCTAGTGGCGGATAGAACCGAATATGGCATCACCCCCGTCGCCAATGACCTATCCGGGATCCCATAGCATACACAACATACTTGACATATATAGAGTAATCTAGAAAGGTGATGACCATACCCTAATGGTTGCGAACCACATAGCCTTACGACATGCCCTGTTTAAGCCATTTCCGGGTAATCAGGTTCGAGGTAACGGTTACCTTTCACATAGCACATTCTACTTTGAATGCAACATTGCCAATTCCATCACACACTATTGACTTCCACAAATGTATAACTTCTAAGCTCGTACGTCTTAGAGAAGGGTGTTAAGTATAAGTAAATTACTTCCCACACCACCAAACAGATGTACGTTTGTAAATCAATGTACATGTATTTGAGAAATGCAATGTCAGACATTCGTCCATAAAAGTTATCCAGGAACAGGACAAACCGAAGGAACTCTCCTACTACATCCTGTCAGGAATCATCCCTAGAATTAGTAGCAAGCAGCCCTTGCATCGAAGATCAAATGAAGAACTATACTACATATATGACATGGAAAATTTCCCTTGAGGGTCAGTGACAAAGCCCTTCATTCCATTTATTATCATTCCATGTCTTTAGTTCGAACTTGTAAATTGGTTCAAAGTGGTTTTTGGATAGGGATCACCCTAATTTGACCCTAATTCCTTTGAATCAATCATCGATAAAAAGATGTTAAGTAAATAGGTGCTTATCATTTGATTAATTTCTTTCTCTTTACCAAAAATATTTCTAGAGATGTATATTTTTAAAATGTTTCTTTCTAGTATATATGGAATCAATAAACCTCACATTAACTTTGGAAATACCAAATCATTTTCATAAGTCATACTGGAAAATATAATTGAGTTAAAAAGGATCAATAGAAATTATAATAATTCTACTCAGCATCAATTTCTGTATTCAACCTTTACTATCCATCGAATCATGGTGAAATGACCTTTTAAATTCACACAGATAGTACGGATTTCCTCCTCGGAATTTAATACCAAGCATTAAAAGATTATTTTTATACAATCTAAGCTATATTAAATTAAATTTAAATCTTTTATACCTGCATCATTTCTGACATTTCGACCTTATTTATACCTCGTCCATGAAAGCCAAGGCACAGGTTGCTCCTGAACATCTCCTTAGTTTAAGCACCTCACATCCAGATCTCAAGAATAGAAAAATCCAGTCTACTCATTGGCTTTTAGAGCCAAGATTAAATCACTTAATTATAACAGCTTTTCTTTAAATCATTTATTTAAACTTTTTTAAAATAAATTATAAAACCTCCAAATCATCTTTAAAATACTTAATTATTTATTTTAAAAAATTTATAAAAGATTTTAAAAAGAATACTTAAGTTTAAAGCCATATTTCAAAAGTTATTATAAGTGCTGTAAAAGGTGCTACGAATAGTGCTGCGAATAGTGTTTTCAAAGCTTATTTGATCAAAACAACTTTTCAATCATTTATAAACCCATTTTTATAACTCAAATATCTTTTAATACAATTTAAAATATTTATAGAATTTCTTCCATATTTCTAAAGAATTTAAAAATATCACTTTTAAAGAATTTATCGCTTTGGTTTCCAAACTGCCAAACCGCTATTATTTTGAAAACTTGTTTTGCTCATATTTCAATATAAAATAAACGAAGTATCGATCCTTTTATTTTGTTCGAAAACTATGATTATAAGAGTTCAAAAAATTCTCATTACAAAGAATTCCGATTCCGAATCTATCATATAAATGGATTTAACTTTCTACGGCGCGAAATCGTAAACTACTGTCACGCGACGTGCCTATTTTTGACACAAGTTTCATAACTTGTTAAATCTTCACCAAATTGGGTTCTATTGTTTATAAAACATTTATAAACCATTTTAAATCATTTCAAAGGGATTTAATGATTCCATATCACTTTTATAACCTGATTCGTAAAGTGATTTCCTTGTGTAATATCTACGTGCATTTAACATGACTTGTTTACACATTTAAACACCATATTAAAACATTCAATACTTGATGATCAAAGCATAGTAAATATCCATAGCAATCATATCACATCATCATTATATATAGAGAGTTTCTCACTTGATTTTCGATCGGACTAACTTTAAAATGGCTATAGCTCCATTATCTCGAAATCGGAGGTCAGGACTACTAGCAAAGTTGCTCCTAGGGGGTTCGGCCTTGGTATTGGAGGCTTGGTAGGGCTTGGCCTTGCTTGGAAAGTGGTGGTGGATGGCATGGTCGTGGGTTGCAGAGGGGAAAAGGAGTGGATTTGCCTTGGTTTTGAAGAGTTTTGACAATATATACTTACTATATAATTTTAATTTCTTTTTGCCATAAAGTTTGAAATTATTTTCTTTAGGCAAGAAGCCATTAATGTAGAGAAGAAGAGGATAATAGCTTAGGTATTTTATGAAGAAGAAGTGTGAATGAAGTGAAGAGAGGTGGGTGCTATTTATAGACAAATGCAAGGAGCAAACATCATAATATTTCCATACAAATACATCACTGTTCATCACCACCACGCCTCCTCTCACCTCATCATTCTCGACCGAGCATCCCCCATGTGTGTAGCCATATGCTTGTACTTAGGGTGCAAGATGTTGACTTTGGTTTTACTTAAGGATGAAATTTTAAGAAAAATACCTTGGATATTTTGTAATATATACATATAAATATACATTTAAATATATAAATGTATAAGTATATTTATATGTATATATGTGTTCATGTGCATGTGAATGTGTTCATGTATATGTACATGTATGTGTCCATATGTTTATCTCAAATGATTCACAGCTTTGCACCACTTTTCTATGTTGAATCGCTACAGAGATATAAATGAAAGCTTCTTTAAAAACTCCAAAATTAAAACCATTTCAAAGCTATTTTATATTGCCAAGGTATGTGGATTCTAGATATAACCTATCAACCAAACACTGAGATATAAATGAATGCGATGCACCGGTATCAAATAGTACCCTAACTGGTGTACTTCGAATCAAAAGCGTACCTTCCACCACATTCTTTCGTTTCTCAGCAGCATTTTTCCTATTAGACGATGGCCTAACAGCAAAGACTTTTCTCCTGTCTGCCCTGACTGGTTCTTGACACTGATTCTTTTAATGCCCAACCTGGTCGTAATTAAAGCACTTCACACCCTTCTTTTACGTGGCCTTCTTCCCCTTGCCAATTCGGCATTCATGAGCATAATGACCCTTCTTATGAGCATAATGACCCTTCTTATCACACTTAAAGCAAACCATATTAGCCTTTGCCTTCTTTGCAGCTTCTCCCTTCTTGGTTTGCTTCTTCTTAAAGAACTTCCTCTTCTTGCCAATAGAACTCCGGGTTTCAACCCGTTTCTCCTTCCCATAAGTAGCACGCATCTCCTCATGTCGGATTTCCATTTCCACAAAAACATTACAAGGATCACGAAGATGTGGCAGGGTCGCCCTAGCAATCATGGGTCTCAATCCATGAATAAACTTCTCATTCTTTTTTATGACGGTGTCAATGGTAGCAGGTCCATATCTAGATAACTCATCAAACTTTGTGACCTACTCAATCACTAACATCTTGCCTTGCACCAAGTCCATGACTTCCTCAACAAGGCTGACTTGGAAACTACAGCCAAAAATCTCTCTTTGAATCTCCTTCGAAATTCTGCCCAAGTCAATCTTCCTCGGAAACTCCTGCAGTAACACTATTCCACCAATGAAGCGCTACTCCTGCAACGTCTAGAGGCTAGTCTCCTCTTCTGCTCATTATTCAATCCCAAGCCAGCGAAGATTATTTCACAATGCAACAGCCAATTCTCAACTTCTATAGCATCCTCCATTCCCAAAAACATTTTCCCACTAAGGCTGGTATAATCTTTGCTCAACTTAGGATAATTATTACTAACTGGGGCCACGGGATTAGCTCCTCCAACATTCCCATCATTACCCCCAGCTACTCCTGTGGTCGCTCCCGCTTGCACCAGATTGACGAAGAACTGATACATCATCCCCATATCCACTGGCGGATTTCCAGCACCTACATTGGCATCTGCATTTTGATTAGAATTTTCCTGTCGACCCTGATTTCTCCTATTGGGTCGAGCATTTCCATTTATTGTGGTGCTTCCTCCATCGAGATTTCCTCTCCCGTTTCTTGCCTCCATATCTTCCTTTCTCGTAAATCTACATAGGAGCCTTAGTAAGATACAGAAGAATGGTCTAAGAGAGAGAAGAATATGTACTTATATATATATATCAAGTACAAGTACGTTACTATAGTGTTAACCCAAACCCAAATCCCAATCTTATTTTTTGATTTATTAGATTATGTTTTGAAAAATATTTTTAAGTTTGAAATTTCTTTTAAGTTTCCATAAACCTATGCTCTGATACTAACTTGTAACATCCCCTACTTGGAGGCCCAAAACTAACGGCTAAGGAAGCTGCATTCATCCATAGTTATTAATTCTTAATGACCAAATGGGGCAATGTTAGATACATTAATACAACAAAAAAACATGGATATGAAAAAAAATTAAAATCATTAAAAAAAATTATCATTCCATTTCAATCAAAATTTAAATTCATTACATAATCCCAAATTCGAGAACCACGTTCAGAGAAAATAAAATTATTACAAACTATGTCAAGAGCGACATATGAAGATGCCCCCTTGGATGATCAGAGTCTAAACATAGGCAATCAGACAACTTTGCCTTTACATCAAAACACAGCGGAATTAAATAGAAAAGAACTCCTATTAGCTTGCTTTCCTTCTGCACGTCTTCGGAAGCTTATTAGTCTAAAGGAGAACCTAAAAACCTCAACTCTCAAACTACTCAAAATCAATTGAGCACTCGAGAGTTTAAGGGAAAAATATAAACTATGAGTCAGACATAAAGCTTGGTATGAATAATAACCTACCACCTCGAACCATTTAGATATCTAGTAAGACCATGCCGCTTAGTGGAACGGGTTTTCCCCTCACTAGTATCTTGCACAAAAAATTATAATAACCATATACTATGCTCCTGCATCCACAATGGTTAAAAACATAGCAATTTAAAATATCACGATGATATGCAAACAAGCAAAATATACGGGATTCCTCATCCTCATTCATTTGACTACCTGTCTCAGTTATAGTTTCTAGGGTCACTATTAACTTAATAGTTTTCATGGGCCGATTAACAACCTATTTAAATCTTATGGACTATCTGTCTGGTCTCATAGTTTTCATAAGTTCAATAAAAACCTATTGGCCCTTGCCAATAACTTCATTCAGTTATTTCATGGATTCTCCCTGAACCTATTGGAATCCCAAATAACTTCTCTTATATCTTTTTTTTCATGGGTTGACTATGAACCTATTGACTTCTATCAATAACTTTATATGGATATAGTTTTCACATGATCACATGAACCTACTGGTATCTCCAATAACTCTCTCCAAACATAGTTTCCATGGGTTTTCTATGAACCTGTCTAAACTGACAACTTCTTAATCAGTCTTTGGGCATCCTATGTTTTGGTCTACCTGACCTCCAAGATGCAATTCTACCCATTCAGGAGTTAAATTAATTTATATTCCCTACTGGGAGAACCTAGCCGGTTATTCTGCCCCTTTCTCCCCAAAATACAGTTATGGGTCCATTATACGGTGAATAGGTTTATAGAAGAAGCATATAAAATAACTGATCATAACATAATAGTACCAACATTATGGTTTAATGTCCTTGAAATCATTTTCACATAAAGTATGGTTAACTTTAACCCAATATTCTTATCAATGAATACTTCTTCAAAAACTCCAAAATTAAAATCATTTTAAAGCTCTTTTATATTACGATGGGTTTTACTTCAAAAATAAAATTGGGTTCTTTGTTCTGAAAACTAAGGCTTTCGAAACCTTAGACCTTAAATTTTGAAACAATTAGAGTATATCTTTCGAAAGCATTCAAATCCCCTTTTCAAAACACTTAAACATATGCCTTTTGAAACCGCTAAAATATATCTTTCGAAAGAATTCAAATCTTCTTTTCAAAACACTTAAACATATGCCTTTCGAAACAGTTTTAAATATCTCTTTCGAAAGCATCAAAACCTTCCTTTTGAAAGTATTAAAGCATCACTTTCCAATGTATAGAAGCATAGCTTCGAAACCATCTGAAAGTAACTCTTTCGAAACCATTGGGTTAATCTTAAATATAACTTTTAGGTCAAAGTGAGCATAAGCGAAAGTAATCCTTTCAAAACCATTAACCATCAAATAAAAGAGTTTGGAGAAAACATATGGCTTCGGAACCATCTCTTCGAAAGCTTTAATCTTTAAGGAAAACAATTGGAAGGATAGCTTCGAAACACCTTTCGAATCCATTGCCTTCGAAACCTTTAGTTTAAATGGCTACTGGAGCCCTTTCGAAAGCATTAGGAAGTGGCTTGTTATATTTATAAAAGGCTTGCCTTTCGAACTCATTGAAAACTTTCAACCTATTCAAAAGGTATGAAGACGGCAACAAGGCTTCGACTTGGTTCAAAACTACCCTTTCCAAAACCTTCTCTTTAAAACATAATATACGGCAACTCATTCGAAAGCTACCCTTTAAAAATGAGTTGACAACCCCTTCGAAAGCTATATAAAAGTAATTCAACCCTTTCGAAAGTATTTATTAAAAGCTAGGCAAGCGGCACCTCTTTTGAAAGCAAAGCAAAGACCTTCGATAGCTATTTAAAATGGCCTCAACCCCTTCGAAAGCATGGTTTCGACTTTATACCTTCCGCTTTTCTCCATCCACTACGTACCAAAGCATTGATACCATGTGTATTGGTTTCGACTTGGTTGGGGGCGGAAGTATGGGGTCGAAAGGTTGCTACTGGAAGTGGCGAAGCAATAAATTTTTACAAAACTGTTATGTTTCCTTTTTAAGTAAATGCTTTTCAACTAACTTGCTTATTTTTAAAAATATAATTGGTTGCCATAACCTTTACAAAAATATTTTCTAAAAACTGCCGAATTCATCTAGAATTAATTAAACATATTTAACCAAGATGCCCTTCCCTTTAGCAGAACAATTAAGACATTTAACTCCTCCAACTTAATTAATTTAATTTCCACTGTAAATCACATAGGGAAAATCTCCAAAAATCATCAAAATTCGCTTTTAATATGTTATCTAACATATTTAAATTTCAGAACCAAAATCTTTTATATAATAGTCAAAATAAATTTTAAACCCAACTATTTATTTCTTCCTTCAAAAATTCATAGTAAATTATCCATAGCTTGGATAATTATGAAAATTTAAACCCATCTCCAGAATAATGTTTTACATAGCATATTAAATCATTCGGAACCTAATAAATATGATTTTAGCCTTAAAACTGAATAAAACATTTAGCAAACATACTTGTTTGAAACAAACATATCATGTAATCCCAACATATCATCATTAAAATCATCATAAAGGTTTTGAACTTAAAACCCTAAATCAAATGCTCTTTAAAAACAAAAATGAGATGGTTTTGATTATTATTCATCTTGCTTTGGATAAGGGACTTGAGATTTGATCTTGCTTATTCCTCCTTTGCTTAATTCCTAAGCTTTAGTAAATTTTTAATCTCCCTTTCCCCTAGGTTATGGCCGACTTTAAGCTCCCCTTTTTCTTATGTTTTCGAATTATGAATGTAGGGAATGAAAATGAGAATAAGGGTTTAGAAGTCAAGGGTTATGGTGGACGGCTATTTCCCATAATGCCCTTGCCTTATTCTCTTATTTGTTAACTTATGAAACAATTTCCATAAACTCATTCTTTTAATTATATTTAATTAATCACGACCTCTATTTAGTTTTCAAATATCAATCCCCTTATCACTCTAATCTTTACATTATTCTATTTAATTTATCTAATTAAATCTCCTGAATAATTTTATTTAAAATTAGGGGTGTTACAAGAAAGGTGATAACCATACCATAATGGTTGCGAACCATATAGCCTTACGGCGTGTCCTGTCTAAGCCATTTCCGGGTGATGAGGCCCGAGGTAACGGTTACCTTCCACATAGCACATTCTACTTTGAACGCCACATTGCCAATTCCATCGCACACTATTAATTTCCACAAATGTGCAACCTCTAAGCTCGTACGTCTTAGAGATGGATGTTAATTATAGGAGAGTTACTTCCTACACCAAACAGATATACGTTTGTAAAAATCAATGTAAGTGTATTCTAGAAATGCAATGTAAAACATTCATTCATACAACTTTTCTCGAAACTGGACAAACCGAAGGAACTTTCCTACTAAATCCTGTCGGGAATCATCCCTAGAATTAGTAGCGAACAGCCCTTGCATCGAAAATCAAATGAAGATACTACTGCCACATATATATGATATGGAAAATTTCCCCCAAGGGTCAGTGACAATAGCCCTTCATTCCATTTGTTATCATTCCACATCTTCAGTTCGAGCTCGTAAATTGGTTCGAAGTGGTTTTTGGATAAGGATCACTCGAATCAGACCCTGGTTACTACGAACAAACCATAAATAAAAAATGTTAAGTAAATAGGTGCTTCTCATTTGATTAATTTCTCTCTCTTTTTCAAAAATATCTTCTAGAGATGTTTATTTTTAAAACATTTATTTCCAACATATACGAAATCATTAAACCCCCCTTTAACTTTGGAAATACCAAATCATTTTCATAAGTCATATTGGAGAATACTATTGCATTAAAAAGGGTCGATAAAAAGTATGCTAATTCTACTCAACATCAATTTTCGTATTCAACCTTTACTATTCATCGAATAATGGTGAAATCACCTTTTAAATTCACACGGATAATACAAGTTCCCTCCTTGGAATTTAATACAAAGTATAAGAAGATTATTTCTATACAATCCAACTTGTATTAAATTGAATTTGAATCCTTTATACTTGCCCCATTTCCGACATTTCGACCATATCTATTCCTCGCCTAGGAAAGAGGCCAGTGATCAAGGGCACTTTAAAGCCAAGATTAAATCACTTAATTATAATAGCTTTTCTTTAAATCATTTATTTAAAAATTAAAAAACCTCCAAATCATCTTTAAAATACTTAATTATTGAAAACCTTTATAAAAGATTTGGAAAACAATACATAAGTTTAAAGCCATATTTCAAAAGTTATTAAAAGTGCTGTAAAAAGGGCTGCGAGTAGTATTTTCAAAGCTTATTTGATCAAAACAACTTTTCGATCATTTAAAAATCCATTTTTATAAATCATCTCTTTTTAAACTATTTAAAATATTTATAGAATTTATTTCATATTTTTAAAGAATTTAAAAATACCACTTTTAAAAAATTTATCGCTTTGGTTTCCAAACTGCCAAACCACGATTATTTTGAAAACTTGTTTTGCTCATATTTCAATATCTACTAAATGAAATCTCGATCTTTTTCTTTCATTTCAAAACTATGACTATAAAAGTTCGGAAAATTGTCATACAAAGAATTTCAACTCTGAATCCATCATATAAATGGATTTGACTTTCTACGGTGCGAAATCGCGAACTACCGTAACGCGACGCGCCTATTTTTGACTCAATTTTCATAACTTGTCAAAACTCCACTAAATTGGGTTTTAGTGTTTATAAAATATTTATAAACCATTTTAAATCATTTCAAAGGAGTTTAATGATTTCATATCACTTTAATAACTTTATTTGGAAAGTGATTTCCTTGTGTAATATCGACGTGTATTTAACGTGACTTGTTTACACAATTAAATGCTATATTAGAACAATAAATACTTAGCGATCAAAGCATAGTAAACATCCATAGCACTCATATCACATCATTATTTTATACATACTATATATATATATAATTTGAGCTTCTCACTTGATTTTCAATCAGACTAACTTTAAAACGGTTATAGCTCCGCTCTCTCGAAATCGGAGCTCATGACTACTAGCACAATTGCTCCTTTGGGATTCAGCCTTGGTCTTAGAGGCTTGGAAGGGCTCGGCCTTGCTTGGAAAATGATGGTGGATGGTGTGGCGTGGGTTGTAGAGGGGGGAAGGAGTGGATTTGCCTTGGTTTTGAAGAGTTTTTATAATACATACTTACAATATAATTTTAATTTTTTTTTGCCATAAAATTTGACATATTTTCTTTAGGCAAGAAGTCATTAATGTAGAGAATAAGAGGATCAATAGCTTAGGAATTTTATGAAAAGAAGTGTGAATGAAGTAAAGAGAGGTGGGTGCTATTTATACGCAAATGTAAGGATGCAAATATCATGATATTTCCATACAAACACATCACCATTTCATCATCACCACTCCCCCCTCTCACCTCATCATTCTTGGCTGAGCATCCCCCCATGTGTGTAGTCATATGCTTGTACTTAAGGTGTTAGATGCTGACTTTTGTTTTACTTAAAGATGAAGTTTTTAGGAAAATATCTTGGATATTTTGTATTATATATATGTGCGCGTGTGTGTGTAAGTATATTTGTATGTATATACGTGTTCATGTGCATGTGAATGTGTTCATGTATATGTACATGTATGTGTGCATATGTATATTCAAATGATTCACAACTTTGCACCACTTTTCTACGTTGAATCGTTATAGATTCTGATTTCAATTTCTAGTCATATTTTCACTTCTTATTTAATATATATATATATATATATATTCAAATAAAGTTTGATAATAATATTTCTATCATTATATAATAACTAAAAGAGCTTATTTAATAATTAAAATAATTATTAAATCATTTAAACTCAATTTAAAATTAAAAATCATTTATTCCAAAATAGCGATATCATTGATGATGTCATAAAGGGATTTTATTTTCAAAAATAAAATAAATAATTTTATTACATATTCTCACTCATATATATAAATGAGTGTATGCATCTAGCTTTGTGCACGATGTCAGATGGTTTAAGAGTTGTTTATTGATAAAACAGTTTTCAGTCATATTATCAATATATCTTCCAATGAATATATATTTGTAAATGTTTATTCAAAATAAGATTACCAATATTATTTATTATTTAGAATATTATCATTTATGTTAAAATATCTTATATTTGGATATTTTAAATTTTTTCCAAAGTGATGAGTTTGCGGGTTGTTACAATGACACACCCTTATGGGAGCGACCCACAAAGCACTACTGCATCTACCTTATTTTAGCCATTTCCAAGGTGTGAGGCTTGTGAGGTAACGATTTAATTTCCTTTAGCAGTTCCCTCTTGGAATGTTAACACTGCCCTCCAAGCAAAAATGTAATGCCAGCATTCATCCATACAAGATTGTTCTGGGTTTGAACGAAACCGAAGGCACTATCGCTACTACGTCCATTTTGGAATCACCCTTAGGATTAATAACAAGTAGCCATTATACTTCTAAGGACTCCATATTCAATGCCATCGTCTTCAATACATCTTCAATATGTCGCTTGAGTTGGATCGAAGTGGTTTTCAGATTATTCATCTGATCACTGTCTCTTCGAAATAACACTCGATAGTTTTTAGTAAACTCAACTCCGGTTCTTTTGAAAAAAATCATACAATACATAGGAGCAGGAATCACCCCCTAATCGTTTAAGTAGGCAGATCTCCCTATCATTTATCCTGGGAGAACAAAACAGGATTTATACACATATTACAACATCATCAAAGAAGACTGTACCATATAACCCACATGTTTCTCCTAGATATTTCTGGAGTTATATTTTGGTCCAGATTGTATAGTCGGATATTTAACTATCAAATAAATAAACAAGCAACAATTCAGAGGTCTAATTACCCATAGATAACACTAAGCATCATTTAAATAGATCTTTCATCTATTAAATCTCTTTTCGGAATATTTATTAAATATTCATATAATTATCCCACTGGCATAAGCATATTCACAAACATTGTGAAAGTTTTCTTATTTCAAAATCATATTAAAAGGATCAAAACAAATGTAATATAAATTGGAGATAAAGAGAACCTCAAACACTATTCCTTCGGTGTTAAGTGTGGAACGATTGTCCATACCACCAAAATTAAGAAGGTTAGTTAAAGGAAATCCAATCTCAAATTCTTTTATAAATTTCTTCCACAAATCCTTTTAACAAATCTCTTTTATTTATGAAATCTCCTTTACTTAAATTCCAAATCCATTTATAAAACACTTCATAAATCTCTAAGTTTATTTTATAAAACCTTTTATAAATACCCAAAATCATTTATAAAACTCTTTATAATTATCCAAAATCATTTATAAACTCTTTTATTAATATCCAAAATCATTTATAAAACTCTTTTATAAATATTCATTTATAATTCCCTTTTCTAAAACATCATTTACGAATATCATTTGTAAATCTCTTTATCAAAATAATTGGACAACTTACAAAATCATTTAAAACACTTAGAATTAAAGTCAAACCATAACTTTTACAAATGTGAAGGGAGGCTTAGCGACCACAATTGTAATGATCTATTTTTCCATATCCTTTGAGTTTACAATAAACCACACATGTCTAACTCGAATTGAACGAAAAGGCGGATCACTAAGGGTAAGAAAGAAAATAAAGACAGAACATAGTCTCACACGAATGGAATAACATATATATTATTTCAACATAATCTTTACAGTGGAAATTAAAATACATTAAACAGAGTTAAACATGGACAGTTACAAATTTTTGTCCTTACAAATGCGGAATACTATAGCTAAAGAGTGGTGGAAATAGATAACAATCTTCAGAAGAATCTTCTAACTCAATACTTCAAGCTCCATCCAGATTTCTTCCATACTAAACCTGACCATTAGGCTGCCCAAGAAAATTAGGACACCCGAAGTTTAAGGAAAAGGAAAATAAACTCCGAGTCAGTCATGGGACTGATGTGAGAACTCAAAAATATGCATTTTGAAAACAAAACGGTTTCTCATAAGACCACGCCACACATAAAACACGGAATGGGTTTTTACCTTATGATAACCAAATCTTTATTATGTAAAATTAAGGGATATTATTTTTAATGACATTTCTTTGAAAACATTTGTAAGTAAACTATTTAATCTTAGCTGAAATTGTTACATTGTTAAATTCTAGCACACAGCCACAAACGCGGGTTCTATAAACAAAATGGCAGGCACTTATTGGAGAATGGATTTCCATATAACTGACTAGGTGAAGGGACAATACATCTCTAGACGAATGTACCGAGGCCCAACCGATGGTCCTCTACTAACACAAAACTAGCTTACCTCGAACTAGATAGTACCGAATATGTCATCACCCGGGTCGTTACCGACCTATCCGAGAGCTCTCTTCGCATACACCACATTAATTGAATACCCAACCTCATAGCGGGAATAAATATATCTAAAAGGGGATGATCATACTCTAATGGTTGCGAACCACATAGCCTTGCTGCATCTTCCCTGTATCAGTCATTTTTAGGTGTGAGGCTTGAGGTAATGATTACCTTTCACATAGCTCATCATCTTTCCTCTTTGAATGCCACATTGCCATTCCATAATCACACAACTGATTTCTACAAATGTATAACTACTGAGCTTGTACGTCTCAGGAAAGGGTGTTAAGCTAAGTGAAGTTGCCTTCTCCACCACCAAACAGATAATATGTTCATAGAGATCAATTTGTGTAACTATGAATGCAACGTCAGAAATTCGTCCATACAAGTTGTCTAGAAACAGGACAAAGGCACTCGCCTACCACATCCTGTCGGGAGTTACCCCTAGGATTAGTAGCGATTAGTCCTTGCATTGGATATTTCATAACGAAGGGACTACTGCTACTATATGTATATTGGTATTTTATCCCCAAATGATCAACAAGCAGTCCTTCATTACAAAAATCCCAAATATCATATCCATTTCTTCACTTCGAATACATAAATTGGTTTGAAGTGGTCTTCGGATAGGAATTACCCGAATCCGACTCCGGTTCCTTCGAACCAATCATCGATAAAAAGATGTTCTATGAATAGGGAATTATTTTTTGATTGATTAAGTTTTTTTTTTCAAAATATCTTTTGGAGATATATATTTCTAAAACATTCTTTCCAGTATATACGGAATCATTAAACCTCTCTTATCAAATCCTTGGATTACTTTAAACCCCTTTTGAACTGGGAATAAATTTGAAATCAATTCATTTTTCCCTTAGGAGAACATTTCCAAATCATTTCATTTAAATCTTAACATTGATTTCTTAATTCAAATAATTTTTTTACTTAAAACCTTTTATCTAGGATGTTAATCCAAAACCAGTAAATATTAAGTGAGCAGAATCTATAGAAATCATCTAATTCTACTCAATATCAATTCCCGTATTCAACAAATACTGTGGGCGAAATCGCGGTGAAATCACCTTTTAAATTTCATGAATAGTACGAGTTCCCTCTTTGGGCTTTAACACTAAGAATAAGAAGATCATCTCTATACAATCAAATTTTAATTTTAATTTGGAAAATTTAAATCTTTTTGTACTTAACTCGTTTCTGACATTTCGACCTTATCTATCCCTCATCCAGGGAAGAGGCCAGATGAGCCAGAGCACTAGTTACTCCTAAACATCTTCTTAGTTTAAGCACCTCACATCCAGATCTCACGAATAGAAAAATTCAGTCCTTTCGTCGGCTTTTAGAGCCAAGATTAAACCACTTAATTTTTAATAGCTTTTCTTTAAATGATTTATTTAAACTCTTTTAAATAAGCTATAAAAACCCCAAATCATTATTAAAACACTTAATTATCCATTTGAAAACATATATAAAAGATTTGGAAAAGAATTGTTAAGTTTAAAGCTATTATTTCAAAGGTTATATAAAAGTGCTGCGGAAAGTGCTACAAAAAGTGCTTTTGAAGCTATATTGATCAAAACGAATTTTTATCATTAGGAAATTCATTTTTATAACTCAAATCACTTTTAAAAACATTTTCAAAGATTTTTAGAATTTATTTCATATTTTTAAACCATTTTAAAATGTCATTTTCAAAGAAATCCTTTTATGGATTCCGAACTACAAAACCATGATTTTTTTCAAAAATTTGTTTTACTCATATTTCAAAATCTACTTATCGAAATCTTGATTCTCTTTCTTTGTTTGAAAACTATGGATATAATAGTTCGGAAAATGCTTATCTTGAAGAATTCCGAGCTATATTTCATTCTATATACTCGTTTGACTTTTATGGCACGAAATCGTGAACTACCGTTACGCGACGCGCCTAATTTTGAATAAATTTTCAATTATCATTCAAAATTCACCAAAACACTTTCATATGTTTATAAAACATTTCAAACCCATTTTGAAACCATTTTAGAGAGGTTTATCATTCCATATACACCAATTCATTTAATAAAGGAGAGTGATTTCCATTGTGCTTATCGACGTGTATTTCCATGACTTGCATATATGTATTCAACATTCATATTTGACAACCATCATCCACAATCATAAGCAAACATATATAACATCCAATAGCATATAATACTATAGTCTTAGGAGTTCTCACCTTAGATTCAAACGATCTAGCTTTAAATCAGCTAAAGCTCCGCTACCGTCGCACCAGAGCCTATGGAATCGAGTCCAAGACCTTGAGAAGGCCACGGGCCAAGCTTGAAAAGGTGGAAGGCCTCGGCCATGGTGGTGGTGGGTTGTGGCCATGGGTTTGAGTGGTGATAAGGAGGTGATTTGAACTAGTTTTGAGGCGGATTGATATTATGAACTATTGTATATATTTTTCTCTTTTATTCTCAACATTTCCCCTAACTTTTCTATTTTTTTTCTATGAATAAGAAGCCATTAAAGTGGCCATTAGAGCTTAAAAGGAAGAGGAAGAAGAAGTAGGAAATGGCTTAGGAATTTATAAAAGAGGGTAGTGTATTTTTAGGCAAAGAAGAGAGCAAAAATATCTATACATACATCGTCATCTTCATCACCATCACATTCAGCATCATTATTACATCTCCCCTCCCCTAAATGCATCGCTAAAACCCTCTCTCTCATGTGCCCATCACTTCCATCACTTTAGGGTATGCATATGCTGACTTTTGTATGCTTAAGAAGTAAGGAAACTTAAAATATCTTATATATTTTTATATTATATTTACATACTTAAATATATTTATATACGTATGTTTATGTGCATGTTAGTATATGATGTGTATGTTGTATATGTGCACATGACATAAAAACAAGGTTGCAACGAATTAAAACAACTTCCGTTCGTCAAACCGTTGAAAATCGGGAAACTGATTCCTAGTCACATTTTCACTTATATTTTAAATTACATATATATGTAAAAATAATTAAAAATAAATTTCTAATCATTTTTAATTAATTAAAATGATCGAATTTCGTTTAGAAATCCATATAAATTAATATTAACAATTATTTACAGTAATTGCTATTATACCGATAAAGCGATATCGATTTTTTTCTTATATTTTCAAAATCAAAATATAACTTTATAAAATTGTTACAAATGATTTATTATCACTTTATAACTATTAAAAATGAAATATAACCATTTAAAATAATTATTTAAATAATTAAAATAATTATTAAATCTCAATTCAAATTCATAAATCTATATTTAAATACGATGCCATTATTGGTGATGACATAAACACATTAAATATCCAAAAATAAAATAATTAATTTTATTTCATATTCATTTTCAATTATAAAAATAAGTGTATGTATCCAACTCCGTGTGTGATGTTTTACAATTATAGAGGTGTTTATCGATAAAACTGTTTTCGGCCATTTTATCGATTTAAATTTCGAGGAAATTTTTTGTAAATATCTATTCGAAACAAGATTATTACTACTTATTATCACTTAAAACAATATTATTTGTATTATCAACCTGTTATTTGAATAAATTTATTAAAGCGATAAATTTGCCGGTCATTACAACAATGGTACTAAATCAAGTTACTATTTATTTAAATTTTGTCTTCTAAATCACATAACAATCACTAAATATAAGTCATCAAATATGTAAATACAATCCATAAAAAAATTAAGGAATAACATGACAATATAAGCCAAATGGCAAACACATATCCAAATATCATAATAGTAGGATGGTGGTTTGTCTTGCTAAATAGATATCCAAACATCCATTAAATTTAGTTATAGCTGAACGAGGATTTATTTTGATAAAAGGATGTCCAAATAATCAATTCAATTAACGCTATAGCAGAACTGTGTTTTATTCTGCTAACTGATGTCAAAGTTAATTACAACCTATTCGTATTTGTATGGTTGCTTAATGGTATTGACAATAGAATCCCTTATGTTCAAACTATTCTTTGTAAAAGAAAGTTGCCTTTAAACAAATTGATCCTTGGAAAACAAAGTAATTAAGAACTTAAATCTCTTTTTAAATAATTAATTACAAGTTAAATCCTTTGTAAAAACATAATTAAATCATAACTTCACTTAATTATTAATTAAGAAATAATTAACCTTTAATAAATAATATATTTATAAATTAAAAACCTTTAATTAATTTATAATTAGAATAGTTAAACACTTACTTAATAATTAACCCTATACTTAATTAATAATTAATTAAAAATAAATCATATACATAATTAATAATTAATTAAAAATTAATCTTACTTAATCAATAATTAATTAAAATTAATCTTACTCTTAAAAGATAAATAATTAGTACTTAATCTCCACATAATTAAAATTAATAAACCTTGTTTAATACTTAATTAACCATTAATTAATCAACTTAATTAATTAATGATTAATAAATAAATACTTAATTAACTCTCTTAATACTTATTATTAAGTTTTGGAAACATTTCTAATGTTTACTTAAGTATAAAAACTCAAGTTTGTAAAAAGTTGAACTTTTCTCGAAACTGCATACGATAGTATCCATAGTGACTATCGCTATGGATACCATAGCTTGAAATTGTTTTTCTAAGTTACTTTGAAAACTTGTCACCTTTAAAAGCTTACTTACCTTTCCAAAACATTAAGTAAGTGTATTTTTAAATAAAAGAAAGTTTGAACTTTGAAAACGATTTGATTTTTGGAACCAAGACATCTTAGTTTTTATACAAGGGATTTCATGTCGCCAAACCATACAAAGGTGCTAACTTTTGTGCATATACAACACAAGTACACCATCACATAAACATACATGTCACAACAACAACATAAGCAAAATGACAACCATATATAAATGCCATAGCAATAAAACACAAACAAGATCATAACTTTCTAACTAATCTCAACATTAAACTTTATTTTCAAGTCTAAATTTCAACATCACATACAAGCATATAACTACCAAACTAAACTTTCAATATAATACAATAAATAGCCAATGTTATTTAATAATACTAACAAATTAAATAAAGATGAAATTTTTCTCAAAAAGATGTGAGTTTTACTCACCAAAACTCAACTAAATCTACTAGAACTTGAAATGGTCATTGATCTAAGCCTCCTCTTTGATAAAAATATGATTTTTGGACCAAACAAAGACAAAATGGACTCGGCCTATATGGAGGAAGGTGGATATGGATTTGAAATTGAAAAAGAGGAAGTAGGAAGAATATAAGTGTAACAACCCACATATTTTACGGTTATATATTTAAATGTTTTATTTAAATATAGCATCATTTGTTGAATTTAAAGTCCGAAATGTTACTTTTTGTAAACAGTCGAATCCGAACTCGAGACTGCTTCCATTGAGTTCAAAACAACGTTTACAACTTTTTTGAGTATAAACATTGATATGTTTGGAGTTGATTAGGATTTTGGTATTTTCATTTGGGCTTTGGGTTTGGTTCTAGCCCACTAACCCAACAAGGTATCCCAACTCCTTTACCAAATACCCTAACTCCTCTACTCTTCATTCATTCTACTCCTCATTTCCTAACACTTAAGCTAAAGAGAAAAATGGGGGACAAGATAGGAAATTAAAATTCCTAAACCCTAGATTATTAGGAAATTCAAATCCAAGTTCCAAAATCAAGGAGAAGCTTAGGTAAGCATCCTCTTCATCTTCTCCATCTCAATTCCTCTTCAATTCTTGATTTTTCCTATAACCTAACTTAGGAAATATTTGCATATGATCATAGATTGGAGTTTCTAGAGTTGAAGTTGAAGAGAGATTGATCTTTCCTTGTTTTAGAGCTTCTTCATTGTTGTTTTTGGGTTTAAAGGTGAGTTTTTGAACTCACATCTATGTCTATACGTTTGATAGTTGTTAGGTATGAAATCCTAACATCTATTTCATGTTCATTTGCTTTTGAATTGAATTGGTTTGATGAATTTTTTGATTTTTGGTATTTTGAAGTCAAAATCTATGAAAATCCTACTATGGATGTTTGGACATGTTGTTTGGAGTGTATTGAAGAGCCTATAGAGCTGGGTTGTCGCTTGGCATAAATCCCTAGCCACCATCGCTCATCTGATCGCTTCCGAACCGATTTGGCCATTAATGGCCTAGGCTGATTTTTGCCCTAAGCTTCAGCTTAGACGTCTGGTAAAACACTCAAACGTCTGAGGCAAAGGAACA
The DNA here is from genome assembly GCA_030737815.1 of Allium fistulosum. Classification (NCBI taxonomy): domain Eukaryota; kingdom Viridiplantae; phylum Streptophyta; class Magnoliopsida; order Asparagales; family Amaryllidaceae; genus Allium; species Allium fistulosum. Next base: position 980,148,280 of record CM060902.1, read on the forward strand.
AACGTTCCAGACCTTAAGCTCAGACATCTGAGCGATCTGAAAAAATTCCAGACCTTCAGCTCAGACATCTGGGGAGAACCACCAGACGTCTGGCGCTGTTAAAATTTGGCACTTTGCCTGTTTTTACGCGAATTTCCATTTTAATCGATTTTTGTCGATCCAGTTGGTTGTTGTTGTTTATTATCGACTTTGATGACTTCTTTTCTGGATTTTTGGGAATATCCATTTGATGGATTTGATATCGATTTTTATGATTTTGATTCACGTCATCGTATGTGAATTTTTGGTGATAGATTGTTTTTACAATCGTTTCTGTGATTTGTCACTTTAAAATACAAAGGTTTCTATACTAGTAGTAAATACTCAAACTCTTTCACAAAAACGATTTCAACACTACTTTTAAATACAAAGCTCATTTTTAAAACCGTTTTCCAATCTATTAGTATATACAAACCTTTACCTCATTCGTACGAGAAATCCAATTAAACGACTTAGCAAAACAAGTGGTATGAAACGCTTGCGTTTACTTCGTCGGTTAATTCTTAGACTTGTTCGATTGAAATCTTGTAAGAATTTTCGAGCGAAAAACTACAATTTGTTCGTAAATATTTAAGTTAAGCCAGTGGTTATGGGACATGAAGCTAAACTCATATATTTACTAGCTTGGTGTATTTTACACTTTTATTGATCTATGACGATCATTTTGAGGTTTAGACTAGCGATATGCGATGTCTCATTGTCCGCGTGAGGGAATGTACCCCATTATGTTGAGCTTCATCTCATTTTTATAGGCTAGCAACCTATGGGCTTATGGAGTTCGGTTCATCGGGTGTACCATTGTACTACGTCGTTGTTTCGGCTTATTTGAGTTTCAGGTTCCTCGGGCGTACCGTTGTACTACGTCGTTGCACCGGCTCTATGGGTTAGCGACCTATGGGATAGCGTCCCGTTTGTGATGCACATGTTAGTGAGTTTTCATGCTCCCGTTTATGATAGGCCTCCCCCCTTTTTTGTGATTTCTGGATTTCTAATTGATGATTTCTGGAATTTGTGTTTCACCAATATTTGTGATTTGCTTAGATAAGCTTTATCAATATTTGTGATTTGGTGAATAAAAATAAAGAATATGACATTCTTTTTGGTGTTTGAGGAGATTTGAGATTTTGTATGATTTTTGTTGTTGTCATATATATATTTGTTATATCTCTTATCCTATCTCATCTTACTTGATAATTATAGCTAGATTGATCCGTTTATTATTTTTCTTCTTAAATAATACTCGGGTCAGACCGAGGTGTTTCAGGTGCTTCCACTTGACTTCTTAGAAGGGATTAACTTCTGACTTTTGCCTAACTACTTTAGCTTAGTAGTTTTTATTTTTATACATTCGAGATAGAGACTCCTTGATGTATACATATTCTTTTGTCTAGCACTTGTACCTATTCTTTTGTGATGTACTGGGTCTTGTATGACCACTACTTTGATGTACACTTCTATGTGTTATATTCATATCTGTTTCCGCCTTAGTGATATGAATATTTGTGACTGATTTATGTTATGCTTATTTTATATTTGTTTCTGAAGGCCACATAGCCACTGTGTAGTAGCTTTGAGTTTTTATTTGATATGTCAGATTTCCCCTTGAAATGAAATGCATGACATTCTATTTGACATATCGGTACTCGCACAAAGCAATTACACAGATGGTCGCTCCTTAACGACCTTATTCTTCATACTAATTGATGGTAGTACCCAGTAGTGTCCTTGGTTAGTGTGAGTATAGAGGTGGGGCGTCACAATAAGTGTTTTAAACAAGATTTAAAAGGTTTTAAAGTATAAAAAATTTATTTTTAAAACTTTAGAATTTCAAGAGGAAGTCATTAATGTGTTTTCATAAGAACTTGAGATTTTTAGAAAGTGAAATGAATGAATAAAATGAAAAAGAAATTTGAAAATTGGTATATATACACATGGATAAAATAAATTACCAAAATGAACCTAAATACCATTTCTCTCCACACAAATGATGCCACATCACCACACACTCCATGCATTGATCCATACAAAAATCCCAAGGGTGCAACCCTTTATCCAATATGTAATGCCCTAAAGTGTACTAGAATGTGATAATAGAATGTGACATTTCTTGGTTGACATTTCATTTTAATTAAATCTTTGAAAATTGTCAGATCCATTCTTTTCACTTAATTAAACATATTATTAACCTTTATTAGATTAGTAATTCATGCTTATGATATTTGTAATTGTGTGCCTATGTTAACTAAGGTTTACACAACATTTTAAACAACTTTTTGATGGTGAAAAATTAAAAATTTTGAAAAAGCTTTTCGACCACATTTTCTAATTTTCTTTCAACTAATCATTTTCGTAAACCAAATTATACAATGAATTTTCTATCATTAGTTATAAATTAAAAGCGGACTATTTTAATTACTAAAAACATTATTTGAATATCTAAAATTAATTAAATATTCACAAATCAAAGCGATAAAATTCCGGGTCGTTACAGGTTAGTAATATTTAAACCAAAAATGACTTTATTTCAGACAATTGTTAGAATGTTAGGTCATAATATAGAATAAGGTAAAATAATTCCTAAAAATAGAAGTATAGAATTTGCTACAAAATTTCCAGATGTAACATAGGAAAAAACTCAATTATAAAAAATTTTAGGAAGTTTAAATTATATATCTTTTTATTATATAAATTTAGCCAATGATGCAGCCATTTTATATGATAGACTTAGGAAAATAAAAGTAGAGGTGAAATATCTCCCTGGTTTAATGCTTGCTAAACCAAATTGGGAAAAGATCATTGAAACAGATGCCTCAAATATAAGATTTGGAGGTATTTTAAAACAGGTATGTCCGAAAACAAAACAAGAATATCTTGTCGGATTTTACTTAGGAAAATGGAACAATGGCCAAAAGAATTATGAAATTATAACAAAAGAAATCCTTGCTATAATCAAATGTGTCTTAAATTTTAAAGATGATTTATATAATCAAAAGTTTATTATAAAAGATGATTGTAAATCTACCAAACATATCTTTAATAAAGATTTTAAGCATGATGTGTCTAAACAAATGTTTGCCAGATGGCAAGCTCATTTGGCACCTTTTGATTTTGAGATTGTTTATAAAAAGGGTGAAGATAATAATCTTCCTGATTTTTTAACTCATGAATTTTTTAATGATCCTTAGAGGAAGGGGCAACTTTCCTAATAGAGGAAGAGGTTAAGGCAATATATTGGCCCAACATGGGAATAGACAACTTATAGCCGAAAACATTGCATCTAGTTCATTAGGGAATAATATTCCAACAAACAAAAATAACCCTTTATATAGAAAATTCATGGAGTTCGTGGCCCGTGAAGAAAACCAACATGCAACATATGCTAGTGTTACAAGTAATGAAGATAATGAAGACAATATAACTTCATACGAAGAAAGTGCTTACAAAGTAATACTTTTGTTAGAATTTTCTGATCTTAAAAAGGAAAACAATCCATGGATGCTAATGCAAAGCTATGATTATACAACATCATATGCTGTTACTATATACAAATAAAGAGGATATTAGGAAGTAATTTAAAGGGCACCGAAACATGTGAAATAACTCTTTTCCATGGTAATGTCCCGAATATTTATAGTTTCAGTAAAATAATAATTAAAAGGCTAATGCTGCCAGAGGAATGGGGGTTATCTACCCTAAAAGAAAAGGAATTTTAGTCTTAGAAAAGAAGTTTACAATCAAATTTAAATATTGGGACTATGTAGATGCACTATATAGAGCGCTTCTTATGAAAATGATTAAAAAAACGTTCGAGGTTTATAAAATTTAATGGCGAGTTATATAAACACCCTATCCCGAATTAGTTTGTCCAATGGTGGATGAATTTTGGTCCATCTTTAAAAAAATTACTTGAAAAATTCAAAGAATTATATTCCTTTGGTAGATATTTCACCAAAAATAATTGAAATCAATGAAGAAAGGCATTGAATCAAAGGAATGACTCCAATGTACTTTTTCATAGAATTTTCAATACGCTATATTTGGAAATGGGATCTCGAATTGAGTAATACCCAACAAGTTATTCCTTGTCTTAGGATATGTTCTTTTACAAAATTTTAGGATAAAGTAATGAGAATTGTTAATTCTACCAGAAAAATATTTGGTCAAGAAATTATTCTCTTGATAAATGAAAATTTTAAAAATTATGAAGAACGGAAAATGATAAAACAACAAAAGGAATCTCCAAGCCGGTTTGAACATATCACTAAGAAGCTACAAATTTAGAAAGGAATAATGTCAAGAGAAGATATTATTCAAAGCTATCTTGAAGAAATTAAATAAGATTTAGTCAAAAAACTGAAAGGCAAAGATTCAAAATTTGATACCTCCATGGCATCATCCTCCAAAGGAAATGAATTGTAGGCGAATCACGAGACCTTTTTGAAGGAGAAGAAAAAGAATAGGAAGATATTGATATAATGTTTGAACAAATCAAAGAAAATTTCCTTGATAAAAAGACAGCAAAAAGGTAAGACTCCAGATGGTCAGAAAGAAGACAAAGCAGAAGATAATACAGTCCCTAAAAATATAGATAGATGGACTAACCTAAATAAAAGTCAAATTCATATTAAAAGAAAGGTTGGAAGCACATATGCTTAGGATGACAGGCTCAACTCAATCATGTAACGAATTTGGATAACAAAGCAATTTGGAAGCATATATGCTCAGCAGGATAGTGCAACTCAACTCATTTAAAAAACCAGGATAGCAATGCAAGGAAACTCAATTATTTGGGATAGCGCAGCAAGTAGCCTTTAAGATTAAAAATTTCAAAATCAACTACATTTAATTATTTTTCAAGTCTGTCTCCTTATAAATAGATGATTTCCTCAGTATAGAACTCATAACTGAAAAATATTATAAGATAAGTTTGTATTTCCAGAACTAGTACTATATGCTTGTGATATTAAGAAGTTTGCTGCTACCTCTTTGTTGTAATAAAAGAAGAAGAAGTTTGTTGTTGCCTCTTTTGTAAGTACTCTTTAATTTTAATTTTCATAACTAAAATTATATTATCTGTTATAGCACGAATGGTAGGCTAAATCCTTTATATGTTGAATTATATCAAATCTATTTATATGTATTGATGTGCTCTTATTATATATAGTAAAGTTTAGTCTATGACTAAATGGAAAAATTCAGAATGAAATGAAAGTAGTTGGTAGTTAAAAGGCATGCATATTAAAATGAAACTTATGAGACTAAGGTTGTGAAGATTATCTGGCAATAATGATTTTGAAAGAATAGTAATGCTTTTATGCCCGTTCTTATAACGATGTTTAGGGCTTTTTCCATGCACATTGACTTGTTCTGGCAAAATTATTATTAGATGGATTTTTCGTCATGTAAAAAATCCTACTAATATTTAGTCGTAAAAGTTTTATATTGATATGTAAAGTCCATTTGCTTATGTTAACTATTTCAGATTGAACTGGATTTTGATAGTCAGACATAAGACTTAGTTTTACCTTAGTAATATATGATCCTAAAAACACTGTACCAAAATTCGCATTGCAGCAGTTAGCATAGCAATTTCATATACAGTTACTAAAACAGTTTGTTTGAGAAACCTCAATTCTGAAAATTTGAGTTTTGCCAGTTGTTTTAGAAAATTTATACATATATTGATATGTACACAAAAACAAACTATAAATGTTATCGTGATTAACTATCTTAAATAGTTTAAGATGAGTGATGTAAAATTTTAGAAGCTTTATATAAAATTAAATTAAATTAAATTAATTAAATATAATTTAAATATTAAGAATAATAATTAATTAAATAAGATTTAATTAATAAATATACACATAGGTATTATATAAATAAATTAAAATAAAAGTTATAAATATAGTTAATACTAATGTAACTATATATGTATAAAATCAAGTGGAATTGGAAAGTTATCAAAAATAAGATTTAAAGAATAAATACATACGTACAGTACGTATACCGATCACGATGGTATTTCATAAGAGATAAATTATTCCCTAATTCGATATCACATGGAAAATATATATTAAAGATTATGAATCCTCTGCCAATTAGATATTAATAGATTACTTTCATATTCTTTAGTTGTCGCGCTTTCCTCAAGCTAGAGGTGTTATGTGTAGTACTATTAATATATTGATTAGATGAAGTAAGATGCATGCATGTATTTGTTGAGCTTTCCTCAAAGTCATGCATTATACTTAGACCGCAATGAAATGGTAAGCAGAAGTGAATAATATCTCTTGGTTTGTTGAGCTTTCCTCAAGGCCTAAAGGAGATTAGGACAAAGATCACATACTAGGAGTTTTATATGATACAATCGATGAGGTGTTGTCCATTGCATGCGGGCCTACGATTTGTTGAGTTTTCCTCAAGGTTGGAATCCCATGTCAAGCGAGTCCTAACACCCATTAAAGAAATCAAACGTATATTGTGACGCCCCACTCCGAGACCCACATTAGCAAAGAGTATTACTTGGTAACACCGTCTGCTAATACGGAGAATAGAGCTGGATAGGAGCGACCATCTATAGCCTTGTCTTAATTATCTATTGAACACGCCGACAATTGCCACTTCTTTCTCAACTGGATCGACATCTCCAATAAATACTTAATACAAAACCATAGGTGGCTGAAGGATCTATCAGAACGAAATATAATAACTCAAATGTAATACACATCACAGAACAGTGGATCATCACATGCATTTACACATATACAGATACATTACAGAGTATACAAAATGATACATGTCAAGTGGTAAGCAAACCACAATATACAGGCGAGTCAAAAGAATATATATCAGAGTTACAGCCAAAAGGACTACACAAAAAGCTATAACAAAAAGGAACTAGTAGAATAGTCCATGCGGAAGCAAAATAGGCTAAGTCCAATGTACCTAACCTAAAACATCTCGGTCTGACCCGAGTATAAAATACACGGGTCAGTCTAGCTAAACAAATCAGTTAGATAAACTAAATGGTAATGAACATACAAGGTCATAAAGTACCACAAATATCTCTAAAAGAGATAACCAGATCATCTAACAGAAGATGAATCATAACAAGCCTCATATCGTAGGCAACTCAAATAAACCAAGGATATCATATCCCAAAACAAGCCAAGAAGGCAAATACAAATACCAATAAATGTAACACAAGTTTCCACAAGGTAATCGCTATATATCATGTGGTTCAAAGGAACTACACCGATGGGCGATACACTAGGGAAATATAATAGTCAAAGAAACAAAAGATGCACGAGCTCAGTACTGTATAACAAGGATCCACACACCCGAAGGCAACGAACCGTAGTGGCGAAGGTCCGGAGACCCAGTACTGGACACCACTACTGGCGGAATGTGTCGCAACTCTCAGAAAGGAACCCGAAAAATGTTAACGTGAGTCCCATACCACACGTTCGCACTAAACGGTTTACTACCCGTTAGTCAATTTCATACTCAAAGCAGTACAAAGTTCACCTCATCTCATCGGTAAACCAGACCCAAAGGTCAAAACGGTCAAACGAATAGATTAGGAATTAACTGAAAGGATAAACCCATGTGTTCATAGCACGCGTTTTATTTAATCATTTAATTCTCCTCCCTCTTCGCTCGAAGTGCAAAATTGTGTGTGTTTTATATAGAAATTATAAATTGGAGAAACGAGCTTTTAATCAATTTGAAAAGATCATTTTATAAAAAGCCGTGTACTAAATCTAAAAAAAGATCATCAAAGTCAACTAAAGTGAAACAATTAATCGGAGAAAGAAGAATCGATCAAAAATTGGAATCCCACACAAAGTAGGCAAGTTGGGCTGAGACAAGCAGATTCAGACATCTGAATTGTATATTTCAGACGTCTGAATTGTATATTTCAGACGTCTGAAACTGGAGCTCAGGCAATACTTTGCCTAGGCCATTGATGGCCAAATTATATCTGAAGCAATCAGATGAGTGATGATGGCTAGGGGTTTACGCCAACAACTACCCAGCCATAAAGACTCACCAATACACTCCGACCAACATGCCCAAACAACCATATAAGGATTTTTCATAGATTTTGACTTCAAACGCCAAAAATTGGAATATTCATCAAACTAATTCAATTCAAAGACAAATGGACAAGGAATATATGTTAGGAATTGCTACCTAACACTATCAAAGATATAGACATAGATGTGAATTCAAAAACTCACCTTTTAAACCCAAACACAAATGATAAGCTCTAGAACAAGCAATAGGTTAATCTCTCTTCAACAATACCCCAAGAACATCAATCTATAATCAAAGATGAAGTTTTCTCTAAGTTAAGATATTAGGAATTCTGAGAATTTGGAGAGGGATTGAGATGGAGAAGATGAAAAGAAGGCTTACCTAAGCTTCTCCTTGATTTTGGAGTAAGAATTTGAATTTGCAATTGAATCTAGGGCTTGGAATTTCTATTTCCCATTCTCTTCCCCCATTTTCAGTTGAGCTTGAGTGTTAGGAAATGAAATGAGTGAATGGAGAGGAGAGGGGGCTGAGTTAGGGTATTGGATGAGTTGGGTGAAACCCAAACCCAAAAGCCTACTTAGAAAATAGCAAAATCCAACTTACTCCAAACATATTGATGCTTATACTCAAAAAAGTTGCAAACCCCATTTTGGACTCAATGGAAGTGGTCTCGAGTCCAAATTGTTGATTCTCAACTTCATTCTTCATTCAGACGTCTGAAATTTCCAAACCAGACGTCTGAATCTGGAAAAATATGAGTTGTCTAGAACAATATTCAGACGTCTAAATTGTCCATTTCAGACGTCTGAAAGTGGCAATTTTAGACTATTTCCTTTCTGGTTTGACTCGAATAATTTCAGACGTCTGAATGCTTCATTTTAGACGTCTGAATCCCTGTAAGATAGTTTTTATCTTTTTTTTTTCAAATAGACACCTCCGAATCTCGATCCACATAGACTTTTCACTATTTCGACTGTTCTTTTATGAATAGTGACCTTTTTGGACTAAAATCCGACTAACGATGCTATATTTAAATAAAACATTTAAATGTACCATCGTAAAATATGCGGGTTGTTACAGATCTCCCTTCCTTAACAAAATTGCGTCTACGCAATTCCTAGAGAAGAATTTGCAACAACTACATACTTACATCACCCAATCGATTCTGCCTTGATCGGAGCTTGGCCAAATTTTGACGACATCGATCACAACCTTGTTTCTAATTGATCCCCAATCCTGATATCCATCCTTTCTTGCCAATTTGTTTGATATTCCAGCTTTGACCAAAAAGTGGGATAACACCAACCACCTCCGAAATCAAGAATACAAATACGGAGGAGATCCTCTAGGATACGATTCACCCGTTCGATCTGTCCATCAGACTGTGGATGATAAGCTGTGCTGAAATTAAGCTTTGTTCCCAAAGCTTGCTGAAGACTTTCCCAAAAATGACTGGTGAATAAAGGATCACGGACACTCACAATCGAACTAGGAACACCGTGAAGTCTCACGATTTCCTTGATATATAATTTAGCCAAAAGAGGAGCAGTCCTATTAGATTTAATAGGAACAAAATGAGCTGATTTGGTGAGGCGATCAACAATAACCCAAATGAAAGAATGGCCCGATCTCATACGAGGTAAGCCATCAATGAAATCCATCGAAATCTGATCCCATTTCCACAATGGAATCTCTAGAGGCTGAAGGAGACCAGAAGGGCGCTGATGTTCGGCTTTAATACGTTGACAAGTCATGCAATTACTCACATAACTCGCCACATCGCGCTTCATGCCTTCCCAATAATAAAGGCGATGCATATCGGCATACATCTTACTACTGCCAGGATGAATAATATACTTAGATCGATGACAGTCATCAAGAATGTCATGCCTAAGTGCAGAATCAGAAGGCACAACCAGACGGTTCTTCTTGCGAAGACACCCATGAAGATCAATGCAGAAATCCCGCAATGCCTCATCACGGGATTCAGTCTCACAAAGCTGAATAAGATGCACAAGATCAGGATCACGCTGCTGAGCTTTGGCAATACGATCCAATAGAGAGGGTCGAGCTTCCAAACTGAATAATACTATCGGAGAATCAGAGGATGGAGCTCGATCACGAATATCACAAAAAGATAGAGTCTCAAGAATATCCCATTCGGCAAGCATCATAGAAACGACAACCGAATGTCTACGATTAAGCGCATCAACAATACGATTGCCCTTACCAGGGGTATACAGGATATCAAAGTCATAGAAGGCAAGAAACTCAAGCCAACGTTGTTGCCTCATATTGAGTTCCTTCTGAGTGAACAAATACTTCAAGGATTTATGATCGGTATAGAGAATGAAGCACTCGCCTAATAAATAGTGTCACCAAATCTTCAAGGCGAAGACAATGGCGGCTAACTCAAGATCATGAGTGGCATAGCGAACTTCATTTGGACGCAACTGCCTAGAAGCATAAGAAACTACCCGATCCCTCTGCATAAGCACGGCACCGAGACCACTACCACAAGCATCGGTGTAGACAACAAGATCATGATTCCCCTCGGGAACCATAAGAATAGGAGCATTAGTGAGAAGTTCCTTTAATGTCTGAAAGGAAGCTTCACACTTATCGGACCAAATATAACGAATGCCTTTCCGAGTAAGGCTGGTGAGAGGAAGCACAACACGGGAAAAATCCTTAATGAACCGACGGTAATAACCCGCCAATCCAAGGAAACTACGAATCTCATGAACATTCTCAGGCCTCTTCCAATTCTGGATAGCTTCGATCTTTGAGGGATCGACCGAAATGCCGTCAGAAGATACAACATGGCCTAAGAACTTAACATTATTCTCCCAAAAATAACACTTGGAGAATTTGGCTTTAAGCTGATGGTGACGAAGAGTACTCAAGACAATTCTCAAGTGATTAGCATGCTCGGCTTTGGACTTAGAATAAACAAGAATGTCGTCAATAAACACAAGGACGAACTTATCGAGATATTCCCGGAATACCCGATTCATAAGATCAACAAAGAAAGCAGAGGCGTTCGTCAAACCGAACTACATAACGAGCCACTCGAAAGAACCATATCGAGTGCGGAAAGCTGTAAGAGGAATGCTATCTTCCGCAACTCGGAGCTGATGAAAACCAGTGGCAAGGTCGAGCTGAGAGAAGACCTTAGCACCACTCAATAGATCGAACATATCATCGATTCTAGGCAATGGATACCTATTCTTGATGGTCAACTCGTTAAGCTTGCGATAGTCGATGTAGAGCCTAAGAGTTCCATCGGACTTCTTCACAAAGACGACCGCGGTACCCCACGGTGAGAAACTGGACTGAATCAACTGTTTGGACTCAAGCTCTAAAAGATGCTTCTTGAGTTCCTCATTTTCTTTAGTAGACATCCTCGTGAGAGGATGGCCAACTGGCTGCGCGCCTGGAATGAGATCAATGCGGAACTCGATCGCCCGCTTGGGTGGCAAACCCGAAACCGGCTCAAAAACATCAAAGAAGTCACAAACAATAGGAATACGAGATATATCATCATCTCGTGAGTCAAGAGAATATAAAGCCATTTCGGAATTATCCACATTCCGAAGAACAAGTGACAGCTGAGTAGACGAATCTGTGTGTCGAAGATATAAAATTCTTTCAGAACAAATAATCCTGGCATCGTATCTCACTAGCCAGTCCATACCCAAAATCATATCAAATTCCAGATAGGAAATAACATGTAGATTTGCACGAAAAGAAAAGTCACATAAAACAATCTCAACATCATCACAAAGCATGCTAAGGGTTGCGGATCCTCCAATAGGATTCGCAATCCTCAACAAAGTAACCATACAAGAAACATCTAAAGACAAATCATCGACGAGCTTTTTCTGTACGAAAGAATGCGAAGCACCCGTATCAAAAAGAACTCGAATACTACGGTCATGAAATAAAATAGAACCTTCCAAAATAAATGGAGATATACCTTTGGGATGAGAAGAACCTCCAAAAGCCTTAGCTACATAAAGCTTGCCAGACTTGGCACTAGCAGGAGCGGTAGGGCAGGTGGAAACACGGTGACCTTCCTTCTTGCAATAATGGCATAAGAGAGGCTTAGGACAAGCTCGAATCATATGATCAGGAGAACCACAATTGAAATACTTCCGAATGGAAGGTGTTCCAACAGATTGAGAGTTAGAACCAGATTCAATAGGCTTCTTCTTCTTGGAAAGGAGAAATCCCTGCTTATGAAATGGAAACTTCTTCTTATTGGGGTTCTTGCGAACCTCAACATCATCACCACTATCACACTCCTTCTCGATGGCCTCGAGATGAAGTGCCGAATCAACTAACTCCTCAAAAGAAAGCTTAAGCTTAAGCATTAAAGACTTCTTAAGATATTTCTTAAGACCAGAGACAAACTTCATATTCTTCTTATAAGAAGTACTAATGAATTCAAGACCATACTTAGATAAGGCCTCGAATGATGCAACATATTCAGAAACGGAGGACTTCCCTTGCTTCAACTCAAGAAAGCGACAGGCCAATAAAACCTTCTCAGATTCAGGAACGAATTTGAGTTCGAATCGTTCCCGGAACAGAGTCCAAGAAAGAACAGACTCATCAAGTTCAGCTACAAGAAGCTCGTACCAATCAAGGGCACGCTCATGCAATAAGCTAGAAGTTACAAGAACTCGATCGTGGTCAGAAAGATCCATGCGAGAGAAGATACGCTCACATGTGCGAATCCAAGCTTGGACCTCAAGAACGGACTCGGAGCCTTTGAATGGCTTTCCTCCAAGGTGAGAAAAATCAGTGCACAGGCGTGCAAAGGCAGACTTGCGTGGAGGAGATGCACGAATAGGAGCTGGAGGCTGAGTGCTCCTAAATAACTCCAAAAACTGATCGGTAGATATTTAAACACCGTCTGGATGCAAGCCGCTGGATTGCCCGGCATCCGAGCGTCGTCCTCTGCCCTTTCCGGCCATTAGCTGAAAGTTAAGATAAGATAAAGATTATTCACAAGGTAGATATCATTAATTCATATGGAATACTACGGAATAAAATGCATTCCTAGACGTATTCCCAAAATTCTATCTATCCCAAAGGCATGGAAAGAAAAAAGGGCATGATGATTCAAAGATTCATAACATTCGTACTACCTTTTGATGTACCGTAATATGTGTTTCTGTTCTATGTTTATCATATTTTGTTCTGAACTCAACATTGATACCAAGCTGTGACGCCCCACTCCGAGACCCACATTAGCAAAGAGTATTACTAGGTAACACCATCTGCTAATATGGAGAATAGAGCTGGATAGGAGCGACCATCTATAGCCTTGTCTTAATTATCTATTGAATACGCCGATAATTGCCACTTCTTTCTCAAGTGGATCGACATCTCCAATAAATACTTAATACAAAACCATAGGTGGATGAAGGATCTATCAGAATGAAATATAATAACTCAAATGTAATACACATCACATAATAGTGGATCATCACATGCATTTACACATATACAGATACATTACAGAGTATACAAAATGATACATGTCAAGTGGTAAGCAAACCACAATATACAGGCGAGTCAAAAGAATATATATCAGAGTTACAGCCAAAAGGACTACACAAAAAGCTATAACAAAAAGGAACTAGCAGAATAGTCCATGCGGAAGCAAAATAGGCTAAGTCCAATGTACCTAACCTAAAACATCTCGGTCTGACCCGAGTATAAAATACACGGGTCAGTCTAGCTAAACAAATCAGTTAGATAAACTAAATGGTAATGAACATACAAGGTCATAAAGTACCACAAATATCTCTAAAAGAGATAACCAGATCATCTAACAGAAGATGAATCATAACAAGCCTCATATCATAGGCAACTCAAATAAACCAAGGATATCATATCCCAAAATAAGCAAAGAAGGCAAATACAAATACCAATAAAGGTAACACAAGTTTCCACAAGGTAATCGCTATATATTGTGTGGTTCAAAGGATCTACACCGATGGGCGATACATTAGGGAAATATAATACAAAAGATGCTCGAGCTCAGTACTGTATAACAAGGATCCACACACCCGAAGGCAACGCCCGAAGGCAACGAACCGTAGTGGCGAAGGTCCGGAGACCCAGTACTGGACACCACTACTGGCGGAATGTGTCGCAACTCTCAGAAAGGAACCCGAAAAATGTTAACGTGAGTCCCATACCACACGTTCGCACTAAACGGTTTACTACCCGTTAGTCAATTTCACACTCAAAGCAGTAAAAAGTTCACATCATCTCATCGGTAAACCAGACCCAAAGGTCAAAACGGTCAAACGAATAGATTAGGAATTAACTGAAAGGATAAACCCACGTGTTCATAGCACACGTTTTATTTAATCATTTAATTCTCCTCCCTCTTCACTCGAAGTGCAAAATTGTGTGCGTTTTATATAGAAATTATAAATTGGAGAAACGAGCTTTTAATACAATTTGAAAAGATCATTTTATAAAAACCCGTGTACTAAATCTAAAAAAAGATAATCAAAGTCAACTAAAGTGAAACAATTAATCGGAGAAAGAAGAATCGATCAAAAATTGGAATCCCACACAAAGTAGGCAAGTTGGGCTGAGACAAGCAGATTCAGACGTCTGAATTGTATATTTCAGACGTCTGAAACTGGAGCTCAGGCAATACTTTGCCTAGGCCAATGATGGACAAATTATATCGGAAGCAATCAGATGAGTGATGATGGCTAGGGGTTTACGCCAACGACTACCCAGCCTTAAAGACTCACCAATACACTCTGACCAACATGCCCAAACAACCATATAAGTATTTTTCATAGATTTTGACTTCAAACGCCAAAAATTGGAATATTCATCAAACCAATTCAATTCAAAGACAAATGGACAAGGAATATATGTTAGGAATTAATACCTAACACTATCAAAGATATAGACATAGATGTGAATTCAAAAACTCACCTTTTAAACCCAAACACAAATGATAAGCTCTAGAACAAGCAATAGGTTAATCTCTCTTCAACAATACCCCAAGAACTTCAATCTATAATCAAAGATGAAGTTTTCTCTAAGTTAAGATATTAGGAATTTCTGAGAATTTGAAGAGGGATTGAGATGGAGAAGATGAAAAGAAGGCTTACCTAAGCTTCTCCTTGATTTTGGAGCAAGAATTTGAATTTGCAATTGAATCTTAGGCTTGGAATTTCTATTTCCCATTCTCTTCCCCCATTTCCAGTTGAGCTTGAGTGTTAGGAAATGAAATGAGTGAATGGAGAGGAGAGGGGGCTGAGTTACGGTATAGGATGAGTTGGGTGAAACCCAAACCCAAAAGCCCACTTAGAAAATAGCAAAATTCAACTTACTTCAAACATATCAATGCTTATACTCAAAAAAGTCGCAAACCCCATTTTGGACTCAATGGAAGTGGTCTCGAGTCCAAATTGTTGATTCTCAACTTCATTCTTCATTCAGACGTCTGAAATTTCCAAACCAAACGTCTGAATCTGGAAAAATATGAGTTGTCTAGAACAATATTCAGACGTCTGAATTGTCCATTTCAGACGTCTGAAAATGGCAATTTTAGCCTATTTCCTTTCTAGTTTGACTCGAACAATTTCAGACGTCTGAATGCTTCATTTCAAACATCTTAATCCCTGTAAGACAGTTTTTATCTATTTTTTTACAAATAGACACCTCCGAATCTCGATCCATATACACTTTTCACTATTTCGACTGTTCTTTTACGAATAGTGACCTTTTCGGACTAAAATCCGAATAACGATGCTATATTTAAATAAAACATTTAAATGTACCATCGTAAAATATGCGGGTTGTTACATATACTATGTTTTCTTTTAGGGCTTTGAGAAACATAAACGTCTAGTGGGATCCCTTAGAAAAATGGAATTACAACATTTAACATTTCTAAAATTGTAAGAATATATGCTATATAAGTCGAAATAATCTAATTTAATAAATTTGTGCAACTAATATAATCGATAAAATGTTTTCAGTTAAAATATACAAATGAACTGAATTATGACTTACATAAAAATATAAATATATACTTACCGATTAATCCTTTGTCATGTTGTCACTTCAAGACCCGTGGAAGTAGCTAATTCTACAACTACTAAGACATTCATACCATGGTCACTTAGTGTTTATTTGCCTAAGATTGTGTATAGTCTTCTATGATTTTCTAACTCTAAAAGAAATTCAAGAATATGAATATTTGATTCGAATTCGATTACATTTAAATGTTATATGGTGAACTATCACAATTCGTAATGTATGAAGCTTTAATGAAACTATTTCATTCGAAATTAGCAAAAAAACTGTAACGACCCTAATTTTTAGTAACATTAATTAGGATATTTAATTAGTTAAATTAAATAAAATGATGGGATGATTAGGGGATTGAGATTTGTGTTAATAGAAAGGTAGTCGTGCCATGTTAACAAATGAATTAAAATGTAATAGAAAGGGAAGTTAGATAAGGGGAAAAATAGGAAAAGACACATTCTTATACCCTAAACTCTTATACACATTCATTATACATGTTCATTTTTACAATCTAAAACAAAACAAGAGGCCGACCACCATTAAGGAAAAACAAGAGAAGATTTCAAGAGGAAGAAGTTAATCAACTATATCCAAGATCAAATCTCAACTCCTTAATCTCAAGCTAAAGGTGATTAATGACTACATCTCATATTTTAATTGTTTTCGGTTTTAGATTAAATTCGAACTATTTTGCAAGTTTTTGCCATGTTTTGATTTTTAAGTTGGATATATATGCTTATTGATGATTTATGCTAAGCCTTATGAATTTTATGATATGTTTTAATGTGAAAACCCTATTAAATGACATTCAAAAGCCATGCGATTTTAGAATAAGGTCAGAAATAATATTTTAGAGATGGGTTTCAATTTTCATAATTTTTTGAATTAATGTGGATTTAATATTAATTTTCTAGTAAAGAAAATGGTTATTTGGGTTTAAAATTAATTATGGATAAAATATGTATGTTTTGGGTCTAAAATTAATATATGTTAGAAAACATATTAAAAATGATTTATGGGAATTTTTATAGATTTTTCCTAAGTGTTTTAATAGATATATAAAATTATTTCAGGTATGGGACTTAAATGTTTTATATATTTATAAAAGGAGAAGGGGCATTTTGTAAATAATTTAAATTGTTTATTTCAGAAATTTCGGCAGTACTTTTAGAAAAGAAATTAGCAACCAATCATGTTTTGACAAACAAGGCGGGTTAGTTGAAAAGAATTGCTTTAAAAAGTTAAAAATCAGCTTAAACATGCTTTTTACTTGTTTCGCCACTATCGGCACCTAGCTTTCGACGAAGTTACTCCGTCTCCATCACCATCGAAACCAATGCACCTAGTATCAAAGACTTGGTACGTAGTGAATTGGACTAAGGCGAAAGGTATGAAGTCGAAACATGGGGTTCAGAAGGGGTCGAAGCCTTACTTCGCTTTTAAAAGAAAATGCGCCTGCTTTGCTTTCGAAAGGAATGCTTTTGAAAGTAATGCTTTTGAAAGTAATGCTTTCGACTTAGTTAGCTTTCGAATTGGTTAAATGGGTTTAAGGAATGGTTCCGAAAGAGGTTGCGCCTTTTGTTTTAAGTAAATGCTTTCGAAGGGGCCAAAATTCCTTGTTGTCGCATCTTACCTTTCGAAGCAATGCCTTCGAAAGGGTTTCTTTGTTTTAAAACCCAAGCCGCTTCTCCAATGCTTTCGAAGGGATTGGTTTTGACAGTATCCACTTCTTTTACTTAGGAAATAACTTTTGAAAGTGTTGCTTTTGACTCTATTGTTTTAAGACCCTTTTGAGATTTTCAAAGACAAGCCCAAAGGTTTCGGAAGGTATAGTTTTAAATGATTTCAGAAGGTTGTTCCACATGTTATACTGGAACCCAATGCTTTCGAAAGGTTTATTTATAGAAAAGAATTTGAATGCTTTCAAAAGGTTTTAAATGGAGGTTTCGAAGGGGGGTTCCCTAATGTCTTCAAAAGGTTTTAAGTGGAAGATTTCCAAAGGTTTTGAAAGGTAAGTTTATAGTGTTTTGATAAGGGGATGTCTAAGGTTATAAAGCAAAGTAGATACTTGGTTTCGAAAGGGGTACTTCCAATGGTTTTGAAAGGCGTACTTTCAAAGGTTTAAATGTTTTCATCAACAAAGTTTTGTATAAAGTATATATAACATGCCAAGGTGATTTGAGTAAAGCATAGAGTATATTTTTCTTGTTTAAAGTATGATTTAAAGGTTTAAATCAATTTGAGAGAAAATATTTTCAAGGAAAATTTTATGGGTAGATGACCCTAAGTAAAATGACTCGGATATTAGAATACCAGATGGGACTGGTATAAGGTTGCACCTTATACATTAGCTATTAGCCCCTAGCTAATTTAGTCTAAATTTCTTGTGTGTAGGGCTTTGTCACATGTATGACTAAAATGATGTTACACACAGAAAGGAATCTATAAAGGATAGATATGTTATTGGTGAGCCTGCAAAACCATTAGGATCAGTTGACCCTGGGAGAATTAAGTTAGGGACAGACCGTCCAGAAGAGGAGTATCTAACAGAAGTTAGATTATTTGTCTATTTTGTCTGGTAGGCCCGAGTCAGCCAAAGGTTAGTAGTTAGCCAAACAAAACTATATTGTTCAGACAGATGGTCCATTTATTACCTGATTTGTATGTAATATTGCTTTATTGTTTTAACCAGTTTTGGTTGCAGGATTAAGATTTGCAAAAGATATGTTTTAAAAGGATATTAGTGTGGGGAAACCCATTCTGCTAAGCGGCATGGTCTCACTTAATATCAAATAACCGAGATGTATAGTATCATTCACACCAGGCTTTATGTTTGACTCAAAGTTTATGTTTTCCCCTTAAACTCTCAGGTGCTCAAAATTGATTTGAGTAGGCTGAGGGTTGAGGATTTTCATGTATTAGTAGATGGCCGAATAAAGCTTCCGGAGACGAGCAGGAGGCTGAAGTTAGCTATATCTAAGAGTTGTTTTGTTTTATTTCTGTCGTGTTATGTTAAGTCTGTTATGACTATTTAGTACCTTGGTCAACTAAGGGGGCATCTTCATGTGTCGCTCTTGGCGTATTTTTTAATAATTATATTTGATCTGAACTTGGGAAACGTTTGGGATTATGTAATTTGGATATAAAATGTTGTTTTGAATGTAATCAGAAATTTCTTTTTAATCTGTGATGATTTTATTTCATATTCAAGTGCTTCTAATATTATGTATACCATTAACATTACCGTATTTTGTCACCGAAAGTTAATACAATGGATGACTGCATCATCTATAGCGCTTAACTTCAGGCCTCCAAATAGGGGAAGTTATAAAAACCATGATGCAAGATCATGTATTTAATAAGATTGATTATAATTATGAACTTTTTGTCTTACATTTAGAGAGTTACGAGACGGACCTAGAAATTCGATCACTATAATGTCAGCTTGATCGTTTTACATAAGGTGCAACTTATTTAATATCCTTAAATGTTAAGGATGACTAAATGCACTTTCATAAAGAGTTCGGTGTGATCTTATAGTAAGAGTTTTTTTGAATGTTTTGACCTTTTGGAAAGGAAAGAAAATGTACGAGAGTGGTTGTAATTTAGGTTCAGTTGGGATGAGGAGAGTGAATGGTTACCTCTATTTCATAAATAAATATTGGAGGCAGGAATTATATAATTACTAAAAAATACTTCATATGGAAAGAGAAATGTGATTTCAATTCCAAATGTGTTTTCATATAGAAGATTGTTTTTTATGAAAGTAATTTTTTGAGTTTAAGGTATTTGATCTGAAACTCTTGATTATAAACAAGTTACAGTGTATAAAATAAAATTCTATAATATGTGGTTTCATAAACATACCAAATATTATGTAACAAGTCCATTTTGGAAAGTGATTTCGTACAATATTATAGTAATGGTGGAAATTGTAGAAGAATACCATACAACATTTCTTTGTGAACGCATCAAGTTATGAATGTTGTTCTTGTAAACATACCAATATTATTTATGAAATAATAATAGTTTTCTACATAGTTTGATGTCAATATGAATATTGTGAGTATTCATTATAAGATAAAACTATAATAATGGTTCTCGTAACAAAATGATGTATCGAAAATTATAGAAGTATCTGAAATCTTACAATTATTTTGGAATTATATATTAAGCCATAGTTTTGAAAAATAATTCCTTAATCATATGACTATGAATCATTTGGTACTAGTGAATTGGATCCCAAATAAGTAAGGGCAACGCACCCGCTCAGTGGGAGTGATATTAGAATTGGTGAACTCCTAGGATTGATACATATAAATGTATGCAATCGTAGGTATAGTGATGCCAAAACTGTTCCACCTACTTCATTAAATTCATTGATGAAATGCAAACATGTACATGTGTATTTGATACGCATGTGGTGTGTTTACGATAAGTTCAAAGAATATAAAATGAAAGAAAATAACATAATGTGTTCAATTTGATCGACATGTGAGTAGTAGAAAGGAGTTCCAAATGTACCTAAAAATGAATAAGATTAAATCACAAAATTCACTCCTCCCTATGATACATGACGATGTATCGATAGGAGTAATCAGACTTTATTGGACAAAGTATAATTGATGATGAGTAGAGTTAGTTTACATCATTCAACAAGGACATGTACATAAGAGTAAGTGCATAAGGTTAAATTTAATTTCATCTACAACAAAGTCTACAAAATCATACAAGATAAGAATTGATTAAGAACTCCTACATATCGCATGCCAGGAGGTCAACAAGTTGTCTGAGTCAAAAGACTGCACATGATACTTGTTCATGAGGGATCATGAATGGACGCCTCCAAAATCAGTTTAGTACTAGTTAATATTCGTTGACCAAATTATATTATGAACAGATGTTTCGTATACTTAAAAAGCATATCAGTTATATATATATATAGGAAATTCATAAATTGTTTATGAATACCTATTCTATTGCATTGAGAAACAATTACTGTTTTAAGAAACACCAACTTCATGATGAAGGAATTTCTTTTAGAAATTATTGGTAGTAAAATGGATATGGATACATTCTAAATATAAAACTGATTATAAAGGATGAAATGAAATTGACCAAGCCTAAATGGACATAACTAATTAGAATGTCTAATAAAAAATCTCGCAATTAAACAAAAATAATGGTTTTCTTATCGATATCGAGAAATGAATTTCCTAAGTTATCAATGGGCCATTAAGAGTGTTAAATATACCATTTGGCATGATCGCAAATCTATAATGGATTTCAAGTGCTTTATTGAAAATTTATTTTGATGGTTGAACCCGAAGGAATATGATCCATCAATCGCCAAAGTGTCTCTAAGAAGAAGATAAATGCAGTTGGAATATGGTAAGCTATGTTGATAGAATGACATCGTAAATTTCAATTGTTGAAATTAACATAACTGATTTGCTATTATCGTACTTAAGTTAATTTGGATTTTACTCATAAAGTTACTGCTCAATAAGACTTTTAGTTTTGATATATGTACATTGAAACATAAATTCTAAATAATGATTTAAAAAATGTTGTTCACGTTTAATAGCTAAAGTTTCTCAAAGTCAGTGAGAGCGATTAGAAGTTTGTGGGTAATTAAATATGATCCAGGAAATGGTGCGAAAATATTATTTGATAAGCATCAGAGTTAAGGAATTATCTTGAGGGAGAAATCAAATCATTTGATTTTCAGTCAAAATGCAGAGAAAGCGTGTGTTTATAAGAAAGAATATTAATTGGTGCTACAATATTTCAAAACTATAAGTAAACAACAAACTTATGCTTGTTAATGATGTACTTGCGTTAAAATCATTTTTTTTTGGTTATTTAATTCTCGATATTGGATTTAAAATTAACATCTTGTATAATCAGTTTAAAGTATTTTTGGATTGCGCCAAAATGATATACATAGACATCATATTAAAATGTGTAATATGGAGCATGTAAAATGGATTATGTATGCATTGGCAATAAGAATTATTTTACATGTTTTATTATCGACAACATCGCATTTTGCTTATGTATTTGATGCATAGATAAGTACTAAACCTGAATTAAGGTCATTAAATAGTAGTTTAGAGTGTTCTCGAGTATTTATGAAATATTAGAGAATTGTCTATAGAAAAAATGAACTCTATATGAAAGTGTGTGTGGAATCGAACTTCATAAGTGACATAGATTGTAGTACGTCAACCATAAATACATGTTCAATCTTAAGTTTATAAATTTTAGTTGGAAATGTTCCAAACAGTAAGTAGTGGCTGATTTAACCAAAGGCTAAGTACATCGCCTTGAATAGTGCTACAATAAAAGAAGTATGAATAAATGCACAAATTTATCACTGAACTTGGGGTGATTCCAAATATTGAGAAATCCAAGGAATTGTAATATGATAACAATGCCGCGACACAATTCATAAAAGAACTTAAAGCTCACCCAAGTCCAAAAACATACTTCGAAGGGTTCTATGTGATAAAAGCAGTTCATCAACATTGAAGAGAGTTAATTGAAAAAGTTGCTAGTTAAAACAATATAGCTATTCACTAAGGGATTAACCCGATTTCAGATTGAAGTAGTTGGAATAAGATTCTATAATTGACCCTAAGTCCAAGTGGGAGATTTAAGGTTATGCCCTAGGGGAAATTATGTAATTTATTAGGTATATCCAACTCGATAACCAATCTTGTCCATAATTAAGATGTTTGATTTCTGTAATATACTTTGTTGTATTGTGATATAATTAATTGAGTAATTAATTTAAAGTATATAAAATAGAAAATCCATAAATGATATGTTATGTGATAGTAAATAAAATATGTTGTAATCATTTAAATTTAATCACATTAAAACAACATATTATTTTAAATATTCCTTATCAAGATTTTTTGAGTATTTTCGATTCATCCACTGAAACTAAAATATGTAATACTCTCCTAACGTTGGACAGTGTATTATTCATGGCTACTGGAGGAACCAAGCGTTTACACACTCATGATTATTGGATAACTAAGGAATGACTCACTTAATAGTTTTTTATTGGTTAATATAACTAAGGTCAAACAGAAAATCTTAAAGTGGCGATGTTACACAGTTCCCTTAAGTTGAGAATACTATGGAACTTCAATGTGGACACTCCACTTTGAATATAGTTAATATGGCTTGATGATCCATCGAGTGACTATAGTTAGGTCTGAGTTAAAGCATTAGAATTGAAAAACTATTCAATAGAGAATTTGTCTCCTCGGCTATAAGGGATTAGTATCATGGTCAACTGTTGTCAACTCAAAATCAAAGTCTCTGACTAAAGTAGCATGGTTACTAATAATTGTTATTACTGAACCAAGGATTTGATATTTTGACTAATCGAGTTAAATATGGATGATATAGGAATTTTGATCAAAACCAAATTTCACGTCCTAAGGTGACATAGTCTTGATGAAAAGAACTAGTGAAAATAATCACTGCTAACAGGTACTACTTATAATAGTAAAATTGGATTTTCATTAAAATGATGTGTAAGCGATAAATTCAAACAAAATATCACACCACTAGCTAAGGTGATGTATGAACATTAATATTTGAATTATTTGATATTAATAGCTGACTAAATTTACACCTTTGAGCCGCACAACCGTAATGATAAATGCTTCAAAAAACTAGACAATTTAATTAATTTATAAAGTTTCATAAATTAATTAATATTTATGAAACATTAATTATTAAAAGTAGTACTTAGTTTTGTGCTCAATTGCAATGCAATTTGGCACTACATCGCGACCTAGTTTTGTTTCAGTTGCATTTTGCAGTTGAGCATTGTGTTTAGTTGTTAGTTGCATTTTGCAGTTGAATATTTTGGTGCTTGTTAGAAAGAGGAAGAAAAGAAAAGGTTGGAATTTAGTAGTGGTGGCATCGAAAGTGAATATGATCTTGATGATGATCCCATTACCAAAGTTTTTGGCCTCGATAAAAACATTGGTTAGATATGATATTGTTGTATTTTGAAATTAGAAATTTTGGAACTCAAGTTGTATTGTTATTTGAGTATCCGAGAATTAGAAACTTTAGAGTCAAGTTGTAGTGTTTGAACTTTTAATTAATTCTACTTTATAATTATTTATATGAATTATATTGAATTATGGTTGATATTATAATTTATTAGTATATTATGTAACTTTGACTATTATAATCTTAATCTTAATATTAATAGTGTGGAATGTTGTGTACAACTATTTTTTCCCACTAGCAAAGCTTATAAGTGTTACCAAATATTTATGTTGAAACACTTATAAGTGTTACAAAACCAAATGGTAGAAGAAAAATAAGAAACAATCCATGTCTAGCAACTCTTGTAGGGGTTAGTAGAGTAATGCTTATTAACACTTATAATGTTACAACGTTAAGTAATGCTTGTAAATATTACTAAACGATAAGGTAGCTACGCTTATAAGTGTTACAAAAATTTGTTTAGTTATACTTATAATTTCAAAAATATTATTGCATCATTGCTTATAGGTCATCAGTAACAGTTGAAAAGTGTTAATAAAATTATTTATAACACTTGTTAATCTTAGAAATTTTTAGTTTTGAATTAGTAATTACCGCACAGATATATGTATCTATGTATGTATATGTATATGTATGTATATATATATTAGTGTGTATGTGTATGTATGTATATAAGGGCATCTCCTACGAAGACAAAATTCAGCTGAATATTCAGCTCCCTTGAATTTTCAAGGGCTAAGCGATCCAATTCAGCTGAATTGGGTTGCCCCCTTAAAAAAACTAAAATGGGGAAGAGCGTCCTTTTTTGAGCACCCACTGCTTCCATTTTTTAGACGCCTAATGCTAGGTGCCCAAAAAGTGGCAGCACCCAAAAAATGGATGCTAAGGCACTAAGAGTCCAAAAAAGTGCCATAACGCTAAGCGTCAAAAAGTTAGGTGCCCATATTTAGGGGCCGATTTAATGAGCATCCAACATTTGGACGTTCAAAAAATGAGAGCTCAATATTGGGCACTAATTTTCCCGGGCACCCTTTTGTTGGGCGAAAATTGAGTCAGCCCTGAAAATTCAATGCCCTGATTTTTTGGGATTGTAGATATTAGAGATGCCCTAATGTACTTGTTATTTGATATACAGATACAAATGGAATATATCTATCCCTTTACCACTATTTTCACTTTCCTTTCTTTTGTTTCTCATGAGGACTTACTTAGAAAGTAAGAATGGGAACTAAAATGATTGACTTTTAAGAATACTAAATTGAACAATAGTAGAGAAACTCCTAATCCAT
This sequence comes from Allium fistulosum, assembly GCA_030737815.1. Lineage (NCBI taxonomy): Eukaryota > Viridiplantae > Streptophyta > Magnoliopsida > Asparagales > Amaryllidaceae > Allium > Allium fistulosum. The sequence continues at coordinate 980,173,773 of CM060902.1, forward strand.
AAACCAACTACCAAGGAGTGAATGAAGCACAGAATGTTGATGCTAATGTTGAAGCTCAGAATCCTGCCCTTAGAGTTTGAGCTACGGATGTGAATGCTTACACCAAAACAAGTATTTCCTAACATTTATAAGTATTATAATTAATTTTGGTAAAACGTTTTAAGTGTTAATAATGACATATGAACAATAAAGCGGGTCAAATTTGTCACACTAGTAAGTGTTACTAAACAACATGATAGTAATGTTTATAAGTGTACTACTGCATTATTTACCAACGCTTATAAAACGTAGACTTAATACTATAGACATCACTAAAGATAACTACCATAAACACTTATAGTGTTAATAATCATCATTGTAGTGAAACTTATGAATGTTGCAGCTCGTAAAGTAATTTGTATACTTGTTGACTACCATTTAATTTAGTAACACCTATATGTGTTAGTAACTATATATTTTGTAATGCTTGTATGCATTGATATCTAGATATTGGTAAAATTTATGAGTTGTATTAATCAAAAATTATGATTACATATTTTCCTACTCTATTATTATTTAAATTTTAAAGAGGTATGATATAAATTATAAAAAATGATTTCAATATTGCACGTATAACTCATTATATAGATTCAATGGTAAGTTTGAAAATACAACAATTTGACTTTAATGTTTTTCTATTCCTAAATACCACAATGTCATATTTAGATAATACTGAAACTTTATCTCAAACATTCTAGTTTCAAAACACATAAATAACATATCCAAAGCACAAAACGCATAACCAATTCTTACAAATGATGTAGATTATGGATATTTCAAAGGCAAAACACCTGTCATGTCACCAACTCTCCATCTAAAAATTCACAAACTTGTAAATTGTCATCACTCAAACAACTTTCTTTGCATTTGGTACCATCTCTCTGAAATGATACATAGTTTGTGTTCCAAATCAACCCAATCTACATCCTTCTTCAAATCTTATGATAGTAGCATTACAAATTATTTTTCTCTTATAAATAGTCTATTGTCATTTGATGGAATAATTAAACTAGCAACTCCAACATCCATAGGAGATTATTCCAAGTTTGAAGTAGTTTTATTCCTTGGAATCACATTACCCTTCAAATAATTTTGTGACAACCTTATTACCATACTATGGAAAGATGAAACAAATGATTTAAGAGCATCATTAACTTGGGTCGACCCACAATATGACACTTGAGTTGCCACTTGATTTGCTATTTGATGTTGAAGTTCCAACGACCAATAGTTTTTGCTTTATTTGGGTCCATCGAAAATCATCTTTACTTGCTTTATGGAGGAAGTAGAGTTAATTGTAAGATAATAGTTTCTCTTTTTATCAAAGCCAAAAACCTTTAGAAATGGGGTTATTGTGAAGATCATATTCTGTCAACTTTTATTTTTCTTCCTTCTCCTCTACAAGTGCCTACATTTAGTAGTCAGCAATGAGAAAAAATTCAAATTTCAAAAGTTAACAATAACTGCAAAACTAATTTTAGTAATAAAAAATGAAATCACGTATCAACTCATTCGCAATGAATTGCAAACTCAAACACAATGTGAGTTTAGGAAATGAGTTTAAAAATACATTGTAGTGCATCGAGTTTAGAGACTAGGGTAACACCGAGTTACACTTAGTGCTACGTTGAGTTAAAACTCAATGTCACATAGAGTTAACGCTCAGCACTAAGTTAAGCTCTAGGAGCCAACCGATTTAGGAATTATCAATAAAAGATAGCATACATTGATATAAAAACTACAGTTTATTACATCAAATAAAATTCCGAGAACTTTCGATGCATTTTAAATGAAAAATGCAAAACAACACAACTATTAATTCCAAAACAATGCCTATTTCATTTTAGTACATTTCAACTATGGTACAAAATTGGGTGGTTCCTTCATAATAGATTAAAAATTTATTTGTATGGTGTAGTCATCTATGCCATCTATTATGAACATTCTTATGTATTTTCAAGTCCACCATAAGTAAATTAGATTGTACAAATCTTACAACATAATGTCTTGAAATTTATATCTTTGGAGGTTTGAACATGTTCTCGAACTAAAACTTTTGAGCATATTATGTTGAAATACAAACTCACTTGCAAAATAGCTCGTCTTAAACTCACGAGACTTTGGATATGCATGTTGAATCATAATAGAAAGTAAATATTCTATAATTAGATGGTTCTCATAAGCTTTTTTAAGATGCAAAGTAGTTGGTTAAATAGTGACAAGGTTGCTAAATTTAATTGCAAGTCACAATGGAAGTTTTGCATCTTTTAGAACTTGACAGCATTTTACTTTATAAATCTAATCCCATGCAAACATAGATGATGTTTTCCCTTATTAAATACTAATTTAATAGGTTCTCCATGATATTTTACTTACTGTGCATCACATCAATAATAGACCATTCTTTATGACTACTTCAATAGTTAAAACATACAAAATTGACTTCTTATACCATGTTGATTTTTTATTTACCATCTCCATCTGTAAAGGAACTTTTATCTAGCTTCAAATATCGCTTGCTTCTTATTTCTTTGGTAATTTCTGAATGAAATATTTTATACAATCAAGCTTTTACAGAAGGGATTGTCACCTTAATCTCGTTGGCACCTTATTATTTGCAATATCCTTAGACCATCCATGTTTTATTGATCTATAAAGGTGCTCATCCTTCAAAAATCTTCTATTCTTTGGATAATCAACTTGTTACTAATGTACTCTAACTCGATCTCAATAGCACAAACTATAAATACTTTATAACCCCATGTCACACAACTAGATAAATTACCAAATGCTGTTAAATCATGGACTCCCCATAATAATATACCATCATTATGAAATTTCTCCCCTTTTCCATATCAAAAGAAATTAATCCTGCCGTCCAAAGTTTCTTCAACTCATCTGCACGAGGTCTAAGTATGCATTAATGTCTTAACGTAGTGCTTTCGAATTGAAAAATAATAGACATAGCAATATAACTATGACTTCAGGCATAATGAAGGGGATAGATTGTAAGGAATCATATACACAAGCCAACAACTATCATTACTAGAGAGAACTCTATTTGTATTAAATCCATCTCTAGTGATACAAAGAGAAACATTACATCCCTCATTAGCAAATTCCGACCACCTTCTTTTGATTGATCTAAATTTAGCTAAGTCAGTAGTAAGGCACATGGAATTAAAGAAGGATCAGCATGCCTGCGCCACTGTATTTTACAAGCTATCCATAGCATAGTGTACAATTTAGTCAATCTTGAAATTATAGGGAAGTGTCTTAAAACTTTATTTGGTTGGGTTGTGATTTTTTTTAGGCCTAACATGTTGGTCTTATCTTAAACCTTGATGTATGAAAATGTGTGTATTCTATCGTGTTAGTGTTCTCTCTCCAAAATAACACAATCATTTTCACATGCTTGAATGCATTTTACCTTAATTCCATAAAAAATCAACATTTTTTCATGGCGGGATACTTGTTAGGTAATTTATTTTATTTTAGAAGGCATTTTTTAATTACTTTCAACAACTCTTTCTTACTAATTCCCGACCAATTGAACTCTTTCTTCAAGTTATGAAGCTCTATCATCACACTTAAAGTTATAAGTCTATTTTTGTAGGGAGGATATAGTTTTTCATTTGCTTTGCATTTGTATTAATAGTACATTTCCCTATAAGCGTCTCTTTAGGAATCACACTACCACTAGCCTAGCGCATGTTATGCATTCTAAACGCCTCAAAAACAAGATATCCAAGGGTTCGCTCTACAAACTCTTCTACTTGCATTCGACCTTTAACATGATACTCATGGGTTGAATCTGGAGTAGAATTCATTTGTACAGTAGTATTATTTCTCTCTTCATGAAAGAACCATACAACATACATCGGTTGCATACAAAAAAGAATTAATTATTTCTCAATTGGTTCGATTGAGGTTTTTTATGACTTTTTACACCTCTTATAGGGACACTCGCATAATTACATATCATGTGGTGAGTGCTGCATTACAAAGCTGATAAAGTTCTGAACACTAAATTTTTTTTAGTCCACTCTCTTAATGTTGATTTTGACATAAACTGAAATAATATATAATATTATGCTAGTGCTATAAATTTGCAAAGAAACAATCGTATGTTATATGAGTTCTAACGTAACATCCTCTACTTGGAGGCCTAAAACTAACGACTACGGATGTTGCAGTCATCCATAGCTATTAATCTTTAGCAACCAAATACGGTAATGTTAGATACATTGATATAACAGAAACACATGGATATGGAAAAATTTTAAAAACCAATAAATAACTTTCTCATTCCATTTCAAAGCTTTTTGAATTCATCACATAATCTCAATACGAGAACCACGTTTAGAGAAAATATAATTATTACAACATACGCCAAGAGCGACATATGAAGATGCCCCCTTGGATGATCAGAGTATATAGCTTGGCAATTAAACATCTTTGCCTTTACAATAAAACACAGCAGAATCAAAATAAAAAAAGAACTCTAAATAGCTATCATGCCTCCTGCACGTCTCAGGAAGCTAATTCGTCTAAAGAGGAACCTGAAAACCTCAACTCTCAAACTACTAAAAATCAATTGAGCACCCAAGATTTTAAGGGGCAAACATAAACTTCGAGTCGGACATAAAGCCTGGTATGAATAACAATCTACCATTTCAAACCATTTAGATATCTAGTGAGACCAACCGGATAACGGAACGGGTTTTCCCCTCACTAGTATCCTAAAACTTTATAAAACCATATACTGTGCTCCTGCATTTACATTGGTTAAAAATATAACATTTCAAAATAATATGATGATATGCAAATAAGTAAATCAATTCCGGATTTCCCATCCCCATTCATTCTGACTATTTGTCTTAGTTATAATTTCTAGGGTCACTATTAACCTAATAGTTTTCTTGGGCTAACTAATAACCTGTTTAATACTTATGGACTCCCTGTCCGGTTTCATAGTTTTCATGGGATCACTAGGAACCTATTAGCCCCTGCCAATAACTTCATTGTTTCATGGGTTCTCCCTGAAACCTATTGGTATCTCCAATAACTTCCCACTTATCCTAGTTTTCATGGTTTGACTAGGAACCCGTTGACATCTGTCAATAACTTAATCCAGATATAGTTTTCATTGGTTCACTACAAACCTATTGGCCCCTACTAATAACCTAATCTAATTATAGTTTTCATGGGTTTGCTATGAACATATTGGCCCCTGCCAATAACTTTTCCTAAACATAGTTTTCATGGGTTTACTATGAACCTATCTATTTGACAACTTCAATATCTAGGCATCCTGCATTTTGGTCTGCCTGACCTCCTGGATGCAATTCTACTCATTTCGGAGTTAACTCAATTTACATTCACTACTGGGTCAACCTAGCTGGTTATTCTGCCCCCTTTCTCCAAAAATTCAGTTATAGGTCCATTTTAAAGTGAATATGTATATTAGAAGAAGCAAACATAATAACACGCTAATTCCAACACATGTGGTTTAATATCCTTGAAATCAATTTCATATAAAACATGGTTAATCCCTTTAACCTATTAATTTATCAAGGAAAGCTTCTTCAAAAACTCCATACTTAAAATCATTTCAAAAATCTTTTATTATGCCATGGTTTTCCTTTAAAATAAGATTGGGTTATTTGTTTTGAAAACTAAGGCTTTTGAAACCTTTAACCATTACTTTCGAAACCATTGGAAAACTTCCTTTTGAAAGCATTATAATCTTCTTTTCAAAACTCTAGGCACCTGCCTTTTGAAACACTTTAAAACCTTTCTTTCGAAACCTTTCGAATGTGTTAAAGTGAAACCATTCAATTATAGAAGCATAGCTTCGAAACCATATGAAAGTACCCCTTTCGAAACCATTGGGTTTAATTCAAAACATAACTTATTGGGTCTAAGTGAATACAAGCGAAAGTACCCCATTCGAAACCTTTAATCTTTATATATATAATTGTTTGGGGAAAATTTATGGCTTCGGAACGATGCTTTCGAAAGCTCAAAGCATTTAAATAAAATACCTTAAGGTTAACTTCGAAACCCCCTTCGAAGCTATTGCCTTCGAAACCCTTAACTCTTTCGAAAGCTTTAGGAAGTGGCTTAGTGCAGTTTTAAAACGAAGGATACCTTTCAAATTGGTTGACGACTTTAATCCATTTGAAAGGCATAGGAACTTCAGAAGGGTTTCAACTTGGTCGAACCCACTATTGACCCAAAAAATGGACCAACACCCTGGTTTGAGTTTGAAAGCATTAACCATTTTCTGCAGAGCAATATCACAGATCACAGATATCAAGAAAGAATGGTAAAAGAAAGTAGACAGAGAATTTTTGTAGTGGTTCGGCTGTTAATGAAGCCTACATCCACTTTATAGTTTTATTATAGGCTGATTGCTGTTATAAGAGATGTATGATTACAAGGCTTTGATTGTTTCCTAGCTATATTGAATCTCCAGAGTTGGAATCCACTGGAGAATCACAGCGTATTCCTTTGGAGATTGTTATGAGGGAGGTAGAGAATAAAGAATAATTCTAGCAGAGCTTCAGCCACCAATCCGGAGAAGATCCAGTTTATGTTGTAGGTAGGATGGTATTTATATAGATCGAAGAGCTTCTGGACCAGGCCACATCATCACCAGCTCGCAGACAGGTAGGAGACGAACTATGGAGTATTTGGCTCGCAATACAAGGCAGAACCATAGGTTGCTAGTGACCCATAGCCGATGGGTCGCAGGCGGCCCATGGCCTATGGGTCGCTAGCGACCCATAGACTTGGCTCGTTTGCGAGCCAATGTCTTGGCCTCTTACGTAGTATTCTTTGGTTGTCTAGTTTGAAGGTTTGAGGGGGGCATGGGTTGCTAGTGATCCAAGCACTTAGTATTTTTTTGGAGTTTGGAATTGGAGATGTTTCCATGGTCTTATGTCGCCATTGTTTGCATAGTCTCGTTGCACGTTGTTATGTTTTGATGACAATTTACTAGTTGTTTGCGCTCAGCTGCTGATTAGGCTGAAAGAATGCTGGTCTCTTGGTTTAGTCGATCCAAGTCGTTGACTTAGTAGTATAGCTTGGCTCTCATAAGTCCTTGCCTTAGCCTTTTTGGTTAAGTTCTAAACCAATCTGATAACACGAGATTGTTCCGTCTCTTGTTGGATCCTGCTGGGTTAAAAACCCGGATAACATTTTCCCCCTAGAGTATGCCTTCATTGAAAACAAGGCGTGCTCTGGAAGTAACTTCTTTTTGAGTCTTCATTTTGTGAACTCTAGTTTATCGTGTCGAGGTTACCATGCAAATTATGCTTTGAATGTTGAATTTTCGACGTGAATTTGTCAGAGTCCACCTCAAGATGTTATTCTCGATTGACTGACTTCTGATAGTCGTTCGGTTTTTGATTTCAATCTGAATTTTAATTCCTGGTATTGATGATGCAATCTTTGCTCTGTAGTTTATGCAAGGGTTTAAGTCGGTAAGTGGGTGCATGATGTATGTTTGGAGTTGTCCTATATAGTTTGATTCGACCGACGGGAGGCTAAGTTTGTCTCGAATGATTGTACGTTGTTCTAGAGCAAAGTCTTGCTCTTAGTCTTTAGCTTTTTCTTCTCGAGAATTTGGTCAAGTTCTCGTCGATGTATTTGAGTTCCAAAGCGACAATTTATTCAAAAATCGAATGTAGTCGATGATTCAATCGTAGCACTCTTCCTATTTCTGTATTCCAGTGATCTTGAAAAGGAAAGCTTCCCATGTCGCTTATGACAACAGCTCCGTTATCGATCGTTGGTCGATAACGGGTAAGTGTGGAAGAGATAATTTTAAAGGATGGTATGGATTGTTTTTCAAATGCAAGCAAGCTAGCTACACTAGATTGTTTGTTCGCGGTATTCAGGATACTTGACTATTCTCATGTAGATAACGCACTGCATCTTCCTCGGTCAACGCTTAGGACTCGATTGGTCAACATATGTTGACTTCCCTTGGATTTCGGGTGTTGGTTATACAAGGATATTATTTAAAGAAAAACACACCTGACAAGGTTGAATGCCAGGTTTTGTCGTTGAAAATGACTTTTCGATCATCCAATCTTTAGGCTGGTGGAGGTACTTCCACTCCTCTAGAAGCTAGGTCCTTCGCAACTTAGGCTTCGCTTATTATCCCGATTATATTAGGATGATTGATTACAGTTAAATTACAAGGCATGATTGCTCTTGTAGAGTTGTAGTTGAAGTTCGATCAAGTACGGTTTCAGCCTTCGAAAACCAACGGGTGAGTCGTCCGAGTGCGGTTGTCCTTCCTTTGCGATTTTCGAAATTCAATGCACATCAGCCTCTATCTCTGGGAACTATTGGCTTAATTGCTTGATTCCGACCATTGCTTTGTCTCGCTGTTGCACTTCTTATGCTCATTTGAACATACTCGTTTACTGTTATTCTACATGTGTAAGTAATACTTCTGTGGTCATTTTGGCACATTCTACTTCATAGCTTTGTTCAGAACTATGAATTAGCTTGGTCTAGCCAGTTCTGTAGCTATTCCCTACTTATGTTCAACTGAGTTTGCTTCAAAAAAGTGATGGGGTAAATGCCTTAGCCCGTAGGGTTGATTACTTTGACTACTGAACCAATGCGTTTTCGGATGTTAGGTCTCCTAAGAAATAAGTTCGATTGACACGATAGCTCCTATCTTCAGGAACTAGGGATTTTGTGTCTTGATCCCAAGATTTGAGTATTTGTAATGATGTCAGTAGGAATTAGAAAGATGCGTTTCTAGCATCTTTTTCTAAAGTAAATTCTTCTGAGCCCGACGTTGAGATCCTAATCATGTGTTGGTTTTTATCTTCGAAAACTCATACATGAATGACTCAACTCTATGGATTTTTCCTTGATGTTGTGAATCTTCAGATAGCATGACCAAACATCGGATAATGGCATAATCCTGCAAGTTAGAACCAAATGATCTAATTAGACCATAAGTAGATCATCGATCCTTCTCGCCATCACCAGACTATGAGCGACGGTTGATTTCTGAATGTTAAATCCTTCATTTCATCTGTTGGCGATTTTGTTGCCAGAATGCTATGTTTCGTAATACAAAACCGTTATCTAACCAACCTCGCGGTTATTCATGTTTGGACTTTTGAAAAATTTCTTTCGATCAAGTATCTGTGCTTCCATCCCTTCTTGAGAGACTAGCTATTTCGAATGCCTGTATTTGAGCGATTGTGAGAGATGGAAATCTATAGGACGAATTGCTCAATTGACCCCAGTCTAGCTCTCAATCCCATTCTGGAAGTGAGGACGTTTGGGAATTTTATTTTCCACCTTCAATGATTGCTCCCGCTTGTTCTTGGCTATGCATGCTCTTTTTGGTTGCTGACATTGTCACGGAAGTTTGGTTCATTTGTCAACTTCTATCTTTGAGAATTGATAAGCTAGCTGTTTGGTTCCAAGCAACATTTCCTTGAGGCTGCCTATCTTTCGGTTGTGTCTAAGTTCTTTTTAAATTGAACTTAAGGAATTTGATTGTGCACCAGATTTCATCCCTAGAAACTAGTACATGGGTAATTCAATCCTGGGATTTCCTTTCGACGCTACTTTATTCCTGTCAGTGGTTGATTCCTATGATAAAAGGTCGACCCATCCAGCTGACCTATGAAAGGATTTGTCTTCCCGTCGTTGCCTGTAATTGGGCAACAGTAGTTTTTCGAAGAGAAGGTAGAAACTCAATTGAGGACCAACTTCTATTTCTGGAAGCTAGTGCATTGATTGTTCACTGCGATGAGTGGTTCTCATCAACCCTGTAGATTAAAGTTTTCCTGGCATTACCGGGGCAATATCGGTACTTAGGAAATAGAAAATTTTCCCGGCATTGCCAGGGCAACACCAGTACTTAAACGATAAAAGAAGGCCTTGGCGTTGGCGAGGCAACACCGACACTCAAGAGGCTGGGATCGATTTTCCCCGTTGATTTGGCAGTGCTCTTAATCCAGTTGGGTACTTGTTTCGGCCTTCGGAAACTAGCACTTCGATGGTTGGATTATAGAAGTATTTTCTTAGCACTATCTGTCTTCGTGCAGTGTTAAAGTCAGGTTGGTGATGGTTGAATCATCCATCCGATCCTATAGAGTTGAGTAGATTTCTTTTAACCTCGATGGTGCTATTTTTTCAACGTTGCTTAAATCTGGGAGATGCCATGTTATTGAATGGTGAGAGTCCCAGGCATTTTTGCTGCTTAGCTTTGTTTATAACCATCAAGTATTACCCTTGGAAATGCAAGGATGTTGCTTAACAAATTCCATAGTTATTCTTCCTCCTACTGGTTTATGTTATGATCTAACGACTCTATGTGGAACCCTTCATTTTTGGGCAGAACCCTTCACTTTCTAGGTATCAAACTCCATGTTCTTATAGGAAACCGAAATTGTGGAGCAAGTCATCACAATGCCCCCGGTATGACGTGTTCATTCCTATACTGATCATGGACTGTTAGAGCTCGGTAGTGTTTGTCTTAAATCCATGGCACCTAACCTTGATTGTTTCAGGTCACATGCATTATGCTTGGTTGATAGCATTATTGCAGATATCAACCTTATTCGTTGGTTCCAATCTTCGGGAATCAATGGTTTAGCTGCTCGATTTCGAGCGTTCTCTCCTTGTTGTGGTCTATCTTCAGATAACAACTAGTTTTCTGCAAGTTAGGGTTTGAGACCTCAGTTGAGCACCTGCTTCTATTCTTGGGAAACTAGTGCGTTAATGATTTGATTCTAGAACAGCCTTCCATCATCGTTTATCTCTGGACGGTGGTAAGTTCCTCCTTTTATTGCAAGTTGGAGCGATCTTTTATCATTACCAAGTGCTAATCTGTTCTGTGCCCCTCGGTCCACGGGGCTAATTATTTCGAACAATTGATGTGAGACTTAACGTTCTGGGCAGCTCCCTGGATCCCCACAGTCAAAGGTACGTCGCAGCTCCTATCTCTGGGAACTCGTGACTTAGATGTCTTGAATTTTGACATTTTGTACATTAAATTTGGCCAAAAATCAGAACTCTTTGCCGACTTCTTAGTTTGTGAGCTTTGCGGCACTACCGAAGCAATGTCGGTTCTTTTGGATAGCGGGAGTTGATCCCTATTAATCGAAGTGCCCGGCCTTTGAGAGTGCGCGGCTTATGACTTTCTTTTGTGTTGCCTATCTTCGAGCAACATAAGGGGTTTAAGCTCTTTAAGAGTTAGTGCCCGCTTACGAAATACGCGGCTTTCCATGCTCCTCGATGTTGCCTATCTCCGAGCTATGCGAGGAGTTAGTCCTTTAGTGCTCCTTAGTGTTGCCTATCTCCGAGCAATGCGAGAGTTAGTTTTTTAGTGCTCCTCGGCGTTGCCTATCTCCGGGCAACGCGAGAAGTTATTTTTAATGCGCGGCTTACGAGATGCATGGCTTTTGGTGGTCCTTGGCGTTGCCTATCTCCGCGTAACGCAAGGAGTGTATGTTTTGATGTGCCTCGACATTGCCTATCTTCGGGCAATGCGAGGAGTTAGTTTATTTTGTGCTCCTCGACGTTGCCTATCTCCGGGCAACGCGAGGAGTTAGTTTTTGATGCGTGGCTTACGAGATGCGCGACTTTTGGTGCTCCTTGGCATTGCCTATCTCCGGGCAACATGAGGAGTTTAAGTTTTGGGCCTTCCCGATGTTGCTGGGACAACATTGGTTTTCGGAAGGCAAGGATCATGTTTCATCGATCCAACGGTTTAAGCCGATTTGCTTCCGTCGCCCAGCGGGTATTTATTATGAACACGACTTTATTAGTTCAAGAAGCGAGCATGGCTTACGGGATGCGCACAGTGATTTGGGCCTTCCTGGTACTGGAGGAGTGACACCAGTTCATAGAAGGTTCGGATCGAGTTTTCCCATCAATCCGGCAGTTTGACTTCGCTGGAACGTGGTTTCGTCAGTTCTAAGAGATAATTAGTTTTTAAATCAGGTAGTCGTGACTTGTTTACGAAGAATGAGCTTATGGGAGTTCGAGGCAAGACTCTCAGTTTTTGGTCCAAACTGTAACTAGAGAATTGGTCTTTGACTAGCATATGGTCTAAGAGGAAGAGGAATTGGTCACCAAGAGCGATAAAATAGTAGTTGGAAAGAAGTGGTCAAGTATTATTCTAGTATTTCATTTGTTGCACTAGTTAGGTCATTAAGTCTGTGGCTGTCAGAATGCCAGAATTTTTGATCGGGCATAACAGAACTATGGTATGATTAGTCTAGGCCTTTCTTATGGCTATTCAAGTGTGTGCGGTGCCCTCCATGCCACAGGGCTGTTGGCACGCTTGAACTGTATCCATGATCTCTCCATAACTCGTTCGATTGCCTCCAGTCCATGTTGAGCAGTTCTTCTGAGCTGTAAGTCTTGGCTTGATTCGAGTCAACCTCTGATTAGCCACAAGTTCGGTTCAGTTTTGGCTTAGTTCCTTTGAGCGACTTTGAAGCTCTGGGGTTCAGCACTATTTGTTTCATCGATCGTTTAATTATGCTGAGTGACTGATATGATTGTCAATTTGTAGCCCTAGAGCATGGCTTCGATGACTCCAATGGGCTTTGGATTAGATGACTATTAATCTTCCAGTTCACCTTCACGGATATCAGTCGTACATGAATTTCGTTGATCTACCGATTCGCCCTCACGACGCTTTAGTTCATGAAAGACCTTCACGTTCATGAAGGGCTTTTTTTGTGGATCAGATGACCACTAATCTACCAGTTTACCTTCACCATGCTCAAGTTCGTGAAAGACCTTCACGTTCGTGAAGGTTTTTTTGGATCAAATGACCGTTGATCTACCGGTTTACCTTCACGACGCTCTAGTTTGTGAAAGACCTTTACGTTCGCGAAGGATTTTTTGTTGGATTAGATGGCCGCTGATTTACCGGTTTACCTTCACGACGCTCTAGTTCGTGAAAGACCATCATGTTCGCGAAAGATTTTTTGGATCAGATGATCGCTGATCTACTACAACACTCTAGTTTGTGAAAGACCTTTACGTTCGCGAAGGTTTTTTTTGGATCAGATGACCGCTGATCTACTGGTTTACCTTCACGATGTTGAAGTTCATGAAAGACCTTCACGTTTGCGAAGGGTTTTTTTGGATTAGATGACCGCTGATCTACCGTTTTACCTTCACGATGCTCTAGTTCGTGAAAGACCTTCACATTCGCGAAGGGTTTTTTTTGGATCAAATGACCGCTGATCCACCGGTTTACCATCACGACGCTCTAGTTCGTGAAAGACCTTCATGTTCGTGAAGGGTTTTTTATGGTTGGATGTTCGAGGACCAGACGGCCTTGTAACAATAATTTATCGATTCCAAGGAGAGTTTTGGGTCGTGTGTCCGACGGCCGGGCGGTCTTAAAGCAATGATTCATCGACTTTAAGAGGAATATTTTGGATTCAGCTCGAGGGAACACGGTTTTATCGGTTCCTGTAGGCTAAGGTGTTAGATCTGTTTGTTCGACGATCCTTTGGATAAGACTTCTCGGCGCCCCCAGCAGCGCCAATTCTCAGAAGGGAGATTGACATGACTCGTCGAGGGCATAGAAGTATTTCTTTCGCCATGCTGTCTGCAATACCCCTAGTGTCCCACTGCAGCTCATTTGGAAAAGGAGAGTAGAAAAGGATGGAAGAGAAGGCATCGCTTTAGGTTACTGTCCCACTCCTTAGTTGCTAACTAGCTAGAGTGTTATTTGATGATCTTCCTTTCGTTTGATTTCGTCAGTTAGTTGGGGCGCTTTTCTGCTGGGTCTTAGTAGCCTTGCTTCGGCAGAAGGTCCCAGAGGTCCTGTAGCTCCTTTACCGTTTGGTATGTCCTTTGGCGCACTGCCGAGTTTTTCTTCTTCTAATTGCATTACATCTAGTCTTTAGAACCGGTTTGTACTTATTTTGCTGATTTTAGGTTGGAATTGTTGGAGTAGGGAACAGTTGAAACCATTCATCGGTTCATGGTGTTTGCATTCTATTCCACATTCTGGGAACATAGAGTCATTCTGTAAGCCGTCGACTCACACTCGATTTGTGTTTATACTTTGGTCTGTGCTCCAGGGACTTAGAGTTCGTGGGCAGTCGCACTTTCGCCAAATTGTTTGTACTTCAGTTCGTAGTCGAGGATTGGGAGATTTCTATGGATCGTTTATACTCTAGTCCGTGCTACGGGGACTAAGATTACTCTAGTCCGCGCTACGGGGACTTAGATTACTCTAGTCCGCACTCCGCGGACTTAGAGATTTTTTGTGAATTGTTTATACTCTAGTCTTCGCTCCGGGGACATAGAGTACTCTAGTCCACGCTTCGGGGACTTAGAGACTTTTATTGATAGAAGTCCTATTTCCATCCATTTGATTTGGAAACTTGGCAATCAGACGGTCGATTCACATCCACTTGATAGTTGCGGCTCCTCCCATTAAGTCGGGAAAAAAAGCAGGTGATGAAGGATTTGATCACATCCATGCTGGGGTCGGATGATCGAGTCTTGCACAATTTGCTTCGTATTCTTTCTAGAAAGCAGAGATAATGAGTTATTAAGCAGGCAATTAAGTTGCGTCTATTTCGGGCTGCAATCATGTCCATTTGTTGAAATCCAGGGTTGATTGGTAAGCAGCCAGTCGCGACTACTTCGAGTCTAATACGAAGGTTGCTGAGTGGACAGTCAGTCATGTCTACTTTTTACTGGATTCTGAACTTGTCAGGTTCTTTATTCTGTTCCTCGGTGTCCCAAATTAGGGGTATATGGTTGCTGGTGAATGATCAAATCATGTTCGTCTTGATGAAACTCCATAGGTTCGATCACGGTCTGTGGAGATTGGTCGGCGGCCAACTCTAAGTACTTGGTCACCTGCATCGTTTTGGAAGAAGTTTAGTTCAACTTGGTCGTAGTTCACAACATAATTGAAATTAAAATAAAATAATTCAAAGAAGATCGGAATAAATCTCATTGATAAGTGAGGCAGCATCGTGTGCTCGCTATTCCACTTTGCCTCTAGTTCCTTTCAGTGGGTGGCGCCCCTCACTGGTCCAATTGATAATCAGAGTTCTTTATTGATAGGCGTCGGATGTTCCATGCTCGCCATTCTGCAGGGATTGCACATATTGTTAAAGCTTTCATTTTCGAATCAACTTTCCGATCACATCTCGGAGATGTTTGTAATCGCTAGTGTTAGGACCGTGTGCATCTTGGAATATACAACATTCCTTGGATTTTTCACCAGACTCCGGTGGACTCTCTCGAGGCTGGTTTCTAGTGTTCCTCTCAGTCGTGAGTATTCAAGTAGAGGCTATCAATTAAATCATTCAAAGGAGCATATGAGTCAAATTTTGAGATCCTGGGCCGCATCCTGGAATCTGAGTCCTTAGCTAATAAGCCCATATTGTTCTTTCTCTTAGTCTGCTTTACCTCCTCCTTGCTTAGCTTATGATTCACTTTGTAATAGGGACGATCCAAGGTCGTAGGAGGCTCTCAAGCTAACTAGCTACCGAAATCTGTCTAGCATCTGGGAATAAATCAGATAATGACATCATATCATCGGTGTGAGTCGCAAGCATTCTAAACTGCTCGACGAACTTTTGATCCAGTTGATTGAATGAGGAGGTGGATTTGGGCGATAATCGCATAAATCGCATGATCGATACACCTTCGAGGAATATAGGAATTCATGAGATGTAGTCCAGGGTTACTTGGTATGATGTATGCATGCCCGAGATATGAGCAAAGCAAGATGGACCGGTATTGTTGGATCGATGGTAAGTTACTTGGAGTCGGACCCGAGAAAATTTGCTAGTTGCTTGGAGTCAATTGTTGGTTTGCTTCGAGTCAAATGGGAGATTACTCGAGTTCGATTTTGAGTCAGGACTGAAGTGAGTTTTTCAACGACCATTTTGACGATTTCTGATGATTTTCGACGACGACCATTTGTAATTCGACGATGGGAGCTCCATGATAGGATTGGAAGCTGGTCAGTCGGGAGTGGTCAAAATATAACATGGGAGCTTGGCATTGTAATTGATCTCGGTTTGTGTCATATCTTCTTGGTCCTCTTGCCTCTAAGAATGTCGTTTGAGTAGCAGTTCCTCGTTCATTGCTTGGCACCATGCTACGACACAGGTTTTAGAGCTTCTTCTAGCGTTTTGCTTGTTGGCATTTTCATCCAATTTGTCTTCCTCAAATTGTTTGTCATCTTCAGAGCTGGAGAGAGCCATCCTTATATCCTTTCGTAGGGTTTTCACTTCGAAGTTCAAGTTTGTAGCCGGTCCTTTTGGAGTAGGTGGAGTGTCAACATTTTCTTCCGTAATGATTCTTCTTGGAGCACCGCCGATTGCTTCCTTTCGACTATATCCCCATCGAACGACCAAGACAGCGGTCTCGCTGGCCGATCAGCGAGTCGGGGTCTATGTACTTAACTGATTTCAGTACTTTGTCTTCTGAAATTTATGGCGGTCTGGTGAAAAGGTATGGATCGTTAGCGACCTATAGTGCATGGATCACTAGTGACCAATAGTGCATGGATCGCTAGAGACCCATGTACTTAAGTGATTTCTGAGTTTTTCCTTTAGGATCGCGTCTACTATCTCATGTTGGTGTTCTCTATCACCTTAGCATGTGTTTGCTTGCTTTTTCTACGATCGTTCTTGGTTGGTTCTTCTGTTCTCAACAGCAAACCTTCTAAGAAGAGATTGAGGATCTAACTTCTGAACCTATCTGATCCAAAGTAGATAGCTAGATGTAAGCTTGAGTTGGGTTCTTAGTGAAAGCACCAAAATGTTGACCCAAAAAATGGACCAACATCTTGGTTTGAGTTTGAAAGCACCAGCCCTTTTATGCAGAGCAATATCACAGATCATAGATATCAAGAAAGAACGATAAAAGAAAGTATACAAAGAATTTTTATAGTGGTTCGACTGTTAATGAAGCCTACGTCCACTTTATAGTTTTATTATAGGCTGATTGCTGTTACAAGAGATGCATGATTACAAGGTTTTGATGGTTTCCAAGCTATATTGAATCTCCAGAGTTGGAATCCACTGGAGAATCAGAGTGTATTCCTTTGGAGATTGTTGTGATGGAGTCAGAGAATGAAGAATAATTCCAACAAAGCTTCATCCACCAGTCCGGAGAAGATCTTGTTTATGTTGTAGGTAGGATGATATTTATATGGATCAGAGAGCTTCTGGGCTAGGCCACATCATCACTAGCTCACAAACAGGTAGGAGATGACCTATGGAGTATTTGGCTCGCAATACAAGGCAGAACCATGGGTCTCTAGCGACCCATGGCCTATGGATCGCCAGCTGCCCATGGCCTATGGATCGCCGGCGGCCCATGGCCTATGGGTCACCGGCGACCCATAGACATGGCTTGTTTGCGAGCCAATGTCTTGGCTTCTTACGTAGTATTCTTTGGTTGTCTGGTTTGAAGGTTTAAGGGGGGCATAGGTTGCTGATGATCCAAGCACTTAGTATTTTTCTGGAGTTTGGAATTGGAGATGTTTCCATGGTCTTGTGTCGCCGCTGTTTGCATAGTCTCGTTGCACATTGTTCTGTTTTGATGACAATTTACTAGTTGTTTGCTCTCAGCTGCTGATTGGGATGAAAGAATGCTGGTCTCTTGGTTTAATCGATCCCAGTCGTTGCCTTAGTAGTATAGCTTGGCTCTCATTAACTCCTTGCCTTAGCCTTTCTGGTTAAGTTCTAAACCATTCTGATAACACGAGATTGTTCTATCTCTTGTTGGATCCTGCTAGGTTAAAAACCCAGATAACACCCACCTTTTCGAAAGCATTGGATTTAAAACTAAGTAACTCCTTTGAAAGCTACAATTTAAACAAGAGGCAGCAACCTCTTGAGAAAGCAATTTAGAAAGACCCCTTCGAAGGCATATGTTTCGACTCCTTCAAAAGCTTTTGGCAAAACAAGGCAGGCGCTTATCATTTGAAAGTAAAACATAGGTTTCGACCCCATCGGAAGCAAAGGTTTCGATACTATGTCTTCTACCTTTCTCCAACCTACTACGTACCATCATTGTGATACCTTCTATATTGGTTTCGGCTATGGTGGGTTTCGACCGAGTCGTAGTGGAAGCACAGAGTCGAAAGATGGCTTCTAAAAGAGGCGGAACATACTTTTTTGGCTTAAAGGCTGAATTAATGCTAGTTAAAGCCAATACTTTATAACTAACCTGCCTACTTTTAAACATTTGGTTGGTTGTCACAACTTTTCAAATTCTTACCAAAATAACTGCTGCATAATTTTAGATCTAAACAAGGATTAATTCTCACAAATAAACCCTTCCATTTAACAAAACAATTAAATAATTAAATCATTCTTCTAAAATAATTTAATTTCCATAGTAAATTACTTAGGAAAAATCCCTAAAAATTATAGAAATTCACTTTCAATATGTTATCAAACATATAAAAATTCCAGATCCAAATTCTTCATGAAATACTCGAAATTAATTTCTAAACCCAATTATACATATTTTTCTTTGAAAATTCATAATAAATTTTCCATAGCTTAGAAAATTACAAAAATTAAAATTTATCTCCGAAATCATATTTTACATGACATATAATTTTCTCATGGCATTCAAAATCGATTATAATCGGTTTTACTCTTAAAACCACATAAAATCGTATTTAAACAATTTTGTTTAAATCAAACATGTTATAGTCCAAGCATATCATCATTCATATCATTATTAAAATGGATTTAATCTTGAACCTGAAAACCAATGATCATAAAACAAAATAGAAATGATATTTATTATTCACCTTAATTAGAGCATCTCCAACAGGTTGCAAATTCTCAGATCCACACCCGAAATCATCTCCAACAGAGTGCAAGAATTTGCAATAGTGCAGAAAAAAGGGCCTTCGGGCTGAGAAATTATGATAGAGTGAGGCGCTTGTTCAACAGGCGCCTGTTTGTCAGGCGCCTGTTGAACAGGCGCCTCATTGCCAGGCGCCTGTTCAACAGGCGCCTGGCAACAGGGGCCCTGTTGCAACGAGTCAATAGGGGCCCGCAACAGGGCCCCTATTGACTCGGGCGCCTGTTGAACAGGCGCCTGATGCCCAGGCGCCTGTTCAACAGGCGCCTGCCCTCATTTCTGTTGTAGAAATGAGGGCTCCAACATTTTGGAGTGCGGAAAATCGAATTTCCGCACTCCAAACTGTTGGAGATGCTCTTAGGATAAGGAATTTGAGATTTGATTGAGTTTAATTTCTCCTATCTTGAATCCTTAGATTTAGATCACTATAAGAAAATATACTTTTTAGCAGCATAGTCTAGCAGCATTTTACTAAATAGGCTATGATTATCTATATGGATCATTAAAAAAACCAAAAAAACAACTTATGAAACGCTGCCCAGAAACGAACGCGGGAGAAATAAAAAATTTCCGCGCCTCATCTGCTCCACTCTCGTTCTATCTTCCATGTACGCCTCCTTTCCTTTTCCCTCTTTTAACTAAAATATCTGGCCTACCTCTCCACCGTGCTCGACAACCCCATCTCTCCCACATCCACGACTCCGCCATCGACCACTAAATCTCCCCTTGTTCCCCACCATCGTCTGTCGTGGCGCTGAAGTGTTTCTACCTTCGTCAACACCATATTCGTGCGCACCTCTATCCCTCAACGTCGACTTCTCTTCCTCTCTCGCACACATCCGCGTTATTCAGTTAATTGAAAAATAAGCCCTTATCTCGCACGCATCATCTTTTATAGGAGAAGATAGGGCGTTGCTAGATCCTGGATATTTTGGGCATATCGTAGTTAGGTAAATTTACTGATTTGCTAATATTTTTTAATTCATTGTTTCTTACTTAGGTAATTTACTAATTTTTCTAATATTTTCTAGTTTATTGTTTGTTATGATTCTCCTGCTTTCGTTTTTGTTCGGTTTATTTTCTATACGATTTGTGTGAGAATGAGTTGCCTTGAGTGTGTTCAGTTTTATGTAACCAATGATTAAAATATATGTTAATATTTTTACCTTACTGACTTTGGTTGCATCTCTAGTATATTTACAAGCTTATATTTCCAAACCTGACCTTGTTTAGTTTAGTACTTTCCAAATTAAAACAAGTTTTTGGCTTTATTTATTTTGCAAATTCGACCGTACAAAATGTTACTATTATATGTATTTTGTTCCACTAGTTCTTTCAGTTGCATTGTATATTTCTTTGTTAGACTTATCCTATTTTGCAACCCTGAGTTCCTTTATACTACAACAGTTTTATGTTTTTTCTGCTTTGAGAGAGTGTTCCTATATTTCAATCTAATTGTTTATTTATCTTGTTATATAAAGAAGCTGCTATTATTATATTTCGTTCAAACTTGTTAAATTAATAATAAACACGCTAATGAGTTTAAATTGTTAAATACGAGTTAGTCAGTTTTTGTGATAATACTCTACTTTCTAGCATTTGAGAGTTTTCGCATGTGAATATGGGTTACTTTATGTTTGTAATTAAGCCAATTAAATTTACAAACCTGACCTTGCATTGTTTAATGCTTCCCAAGTTGAACACGTTTTGACCTTATTTACTACTTGATAGTTCTGGTTGTACAAATTAAAATTATAAAATTTTCTGTTCCCCTAGATATATTATTATGCTAAACTGTCTTAGATTTGCAACTTTGTATTTTATACAGCACCTATTTTATGTTTTCTTGAGTTTTGTGATACGCATGAGAGTATATATATATTCATGTGCATGCATTAGTGTTGTAAAATGCTATATATATATATATATATATATATATATATATATTGTTAGAGTAAATTGAAATAAATAAACTTAAAATCCAAATATGAGTATGAACTTAGACAGTATATAAATATGTAAATGTGAATATCATTTGAAGTGCAATAAATTTATTCAACAGAATCACTTTAAAAGTATTATAGGATCTTTAATTAATATTATATTATAGTTTTAAAAATAAATCTGTATAAAAGTCTAAAGTATATTTCAAGTTCTATAATTGTATTTAGTTGGAATGCACCTACATATATTTATATATTACTAACATGTGTGTTTTTGATGCTTGTACCTGCTGCATTTTGTAGCACACTTGATTTCAATCGTGTGCTTGTGTTCTTGGACAATGTGTTACTGAAGTAGTGTATGGCTGTCTGTGTATGTACAAAGATTGATTAGCTAGTGTGTGCAGGAGTTGTACAATGCAAGTTAATGTATGCAGATGTATGCGTGTAGTTCTGTCAAACTTCACATTTAGGAGCCTTGGCTCTGTTCCACTTTAGTGCTCGTCTAAACTTTTCTGAGCCTTTCCTATGGATTGATACGTTGTATGCGATTATATTATGGAGCTTTATGAAATTACTACAAGTGCCTAGCCTGCTATTATGTGACCTGCCCATATATTTTTTAGTATTATTTGCGTTTATGATTTAGTATACAGGCTGATGGGCCATATTTTATACATGCGATTTTATGTGTTTTGTAGTACGTTCGGGCTTTGTTAAATTATAGAAAAATTATGAACATTTATAAATGTACCTTTGTTAAATTATAGTAAATAATAATTTGATTAATTAAATAGGAATTTAGGGATTTTATTTGGAAAATAGGTTTTGATTATTTAATAAAAGAATTTAAATTGTGTGAATTTGATATTTAGAAATCAAATAAGTTAAATGCAATATAATATTTTATAAAAGCAATATAAATAAAATACAACTTTTGTGTGGAAAGACATTTGGAATATAATTTGAGTGTTTAAATTGAATTATATTTGGTTTTAGAAGTGAGAGAGAATAAAAACATGCGTATAAAATCATTTATTTGGAAATCTGAAAAATCTGGTTGGCTGGTCCCCTTGAATAAGCCAATTTACTTAGATTTCTGATAATTTTCTATTGCTTCAACTTCTAGTAGGTGGTGCGGTTGTTGTATACAACTCCTATATTCTTAAATGATTTCCACGTTGTTAGGATTAGTTATTAGAAGTGAGTATAAATATTGGAGTACTCCTAGAGGTTATCATATTGTTGTAAAATATTGACATTGTTTTTATTCCAAGATTTCAAGTAGCACTTAATTAGCTTAATCTCATTCAGAAAACTAAACAGAAGGTTATCACTATTTCGATAGATTATGCATTCCTAAATGACACCTTGATAACTGGGTTGAAGAATTTGTATGTTATTGAATCTAAATGGTTTATTATGATTACTAACCATCTCCTTGATAAGTTTACAATACATAGGGGCATGGTCGCTTGTAGAATGATTAAATGATATGATAGAGACTTTTGGAAAGGTTAACAAAAGGTCAAGATGACAAGCACCATTATCCCACTGGTTAAGTGATTCGGCTTTGGTGTAAGAGGTCATAAGTTCGAAACTTGCATAGCGTGATTCGAACGTTTATTGACATGTGATACGTTGTCCTTGTGACATGTTGTACATAAAGTGCCATTTCAAAAAAAACAAAAGGTCAAGTTTACCAAAAAATCTATCCAATTTGTTATGTAGTGAGAAATTAGTGCCCCCTCTAAGTAAAATTATTACCACTAGAAATTACACCTTTGTGCCCATTTGAATTAATGCAGGCTTAAAAATCTAAATCTACAGACACGATTTTATTAACTGATATTCTCTCATTGATAAAAAGTACAGTTAAAATCTCTTGCAACTGCTCAAGGAAGAGAATTGTTGGCTGTTTCTATAGATAAGTTATTCCACAACTTTGATCTTTCTCAATATGACTATTTTGCATAAACAATAGTGTAGAGTAGCCTCATACCCCCTATTCAGTAAGGCAATAGTAATGTGTTGGTCTGAAATTGAAAATAAATGAGCTTAGCACAATTAATTTAAAGGACAAAGATTTGTATATTTTTTGCCTCAAGGACACAACCTCAATATTTTTACCATAAGGACAAACATTCTTCTAAAAATTATTCATAAGGACAAATATTTTTCAAAATTATTCATAAGGACAATAAAACTGCTACCAAGTTAAAAACTGATACCTAAAAACTGCTACCGATAACTACAAACTGATACTATCAATGACTAAAAACTGATACCTAAAGAAAGTTGTCCTTCAGGATAAAATATTGAAGGCATGATCTTGAGGTAAAAACGCTGAAAATTTTTGTCCTTGACAATAATTTCCTGATTTTGAAATTCCAGATTACCAAAATTCTACCCTTAGAATCAAAATCATTGTTATGAACAGCTTTCCAATATCCATTTATGTTTTTGCAAAATCTCTCTATATTACCATTAGATAACTTGTGTTCGACAATACCCATTAAACCTACTTTGTATTTAACTAAATAGAGTTTAACATCTAGCTTTCCTATGGGGGAGTTAAGATGCCTCACATTCCACACTATGAATAACATTAATCGACATTTGTTCCACTGTCATCGGAGCTATTTGCGGAGGTAGTGCTCAATTTAGTCTTTTTAAGTTTCCTATCCTTGGCCCTTAAATGAATTATATATTGGTCCCACTTTATATATACATATATAACTTTACTTACACATTATAGATGAATACAAAACAGACGTATAAAATCTAACAAATCAATGGAATATAATATATATATTGATATTATTTATTATTATTTAAGTATTATCAAAAATTTACTATAGGAAAGTAAAGTGCGTGTATGTATATATATAGATATAAGGGCGAAGCATGTGCAGATATATGAGGTGCGTGTGTGTTGAGTATTCGGGTGTATGTATGCATGGCAAGGTACGTGTGTGTATGAACATGTCATGTGGGTATTTGCATATAATTGGGTAATATCTTGAATACTTGACCTATTGTTGCTGTTACTTTATTTTTCCTTAATGGCTTTGCATCTTACGTGCTCCTTTGGGCATTTTCCTGGGTGCTTGCATGGGCCAGTGCATGCTGCCGAACGTGGGTGTCTATATCTTGTTGCATGCGTGAATAACAGGGTATATGTGTGCAATCTTGTACATGATTACCTATTGCTTTGTGTCTCTTGTTCATCATTCTACTGAAATGAATTGAGTTGTACCCTCTATGTATTAATTCTATTTGCATCACATAGTAATATCTCTGGTTTTAGTCCTGTCCATATATTATATTTTCTTATCTGAGTTAGATTGTACCTCCAACAAGTTGAATAAGTTTTCACCTTATCCGTTCGACTATTTTATAAGCAACAGTTATTGCATATTCTGTTCTTTCTTTTGTGAATTTCACTTGATGCTAATCCTTTTTATTATATTATAGATTGTTATTAATACAGTTTATATATAAGAGCCTATTTTCATTTTCTTATGGATAAAGATTGGGTGCATCTACACATGTAACTATATAATACCGACGATAAAAATAATTTAAAAACCAAATCATATACTTTGACGTTAACTTTTAATAATATCGTTCTTCATAGAACAAGCAAGGAATATGAGCAAGGAGCTTGGAAGTTTGTGTATGATGCAATGAGAAATTTGGAAAACGTAAAGAAAATTTTATGTCCTTGCTTAGACTGTCATAATCTTAGTCATCATTGCGGAAATACTGTCGTTGAGCATCTAATTATAAAAGGAATGGATCCCATATACAAGAGTGGTACGTGGTATCATCACGGCGAGCAAATAATATAATCAAAGATGTTAAATCTGATGGCACTTATGATTTATTCAAAGCTGTTCATTATGAAGATGAAGATTTCATCAATCGTTTTTTTTCCGTTGATGATAAAAATGAAGATTGTGCATAAAGAAGAGAGGAAGATTTGTTAAAAATTTTGGAAGATGCAGAAACCCCATTATATCCTGGTAGTACTGATCAAACAAAATTATCTGCAATTATTGCCTTATATGATCTTAAATGTGAGACTGGATTGTCCGATACTGGTTTTGACAAACTTCTCAATGTGCAACAACTGTTATTGCCAAAAGATAACATACTTCCCAAGACGTTATATGATGTAAGAAAATTTCTCAAAATATTTGATATGAGTTTCGAGAAAATTAATTCTTGTCAAAATAATTGCTGTCTTTTTAGAGGAGAGTACAAAGATTTTGACAATTGTCCAAAATGTAGATTCTCAAGATGGAAGATGAACGAATGCACAAAAGAAATTATGCATGGTATTCCAGTTAAAGTTTTGAGATATTTTCCAATTATTCCAAGATTTAGAAGAATGTTTAGATTACAGAAGATGGCAGAAGATTTGCGGTGGCATTTCAGTAACAAAAGTAATGATGAAAAAATGCGTCATCCTGTAGATTCTGTGACATGGAATATGGTGGATGAGAAATGGAAATCATTTGCAGCTGATCCATGCAATCTAAGACTTGGTCTTGCTACTGATGGTATTAATCCATTTTTAACATTGAGTTCAAAATATAGTTGTT
The DNA here is from genome assembly GCA_030737815.1 of Allium fistulosum. NCBI lineage: Eukaryota > Viridiplantae > Streptophyta > Magnoliopsida > Asparagales > Amaryllidaceae > Allium > Allium fistulosum. The sequence goes on from CM060902.1 coordinate 980,199,244, forward strand.
GGCCTGTAATGCTTGTGACATATAATCTTTCGTCAATGTTATGCATGAAAAAAGAAAATATCATGCTAACATTGCTTATTCCTGGCCCAAGACAACCTGAAAATGATATTGACATATATTTGGCTCCATTGGTAGAAGTTTTGCATTACTTGTAGGATAATGGAGTTCAGATTTATGATGCATTTAGTAAAACACTTTTTAATATGAGAGCAATTTTGTTATGGACGATAAATAATTTTGCAGCATATGGAAATCTTGTTGGATGTTGCGTGAAGGGTAAAAAAGCCTCCCCATTATACGGTGTCTATACTCATCATCGGTGGTTGAATCATAGTCGGAAAACTGTCTATATGGATCATAGAAATTTTTTTACTTCATTCAGATTCGTTAAGAAAACAGAAAACTTGATTTGATAATATCATAGAAAACGGCCGCAGACCTAGAATTTTAACCGAAAGAAATATTTTTATTATATTAAAAAGTTTTTCGAATAATTTTGGAAAAAAGGTGAAATGGAAAATAATAAGAACAAGAAGGGAAAAGGTAAAAAGAAATTAACGAAGAAGCAGCCAGGCAAGAAGATAAAAAATTCTAATAATAAAGAAGATGAAGATGATCCTACAAAAGAAGAGCTATCAAGGTGGAAAAAACGATCAATCTTCTTTGATTTACCATATTGGGAGGTTGGTTGTCCAATTTTTTTAATAAATCAGTAATACAGAAATATATTAATGAAGTATGAAAATGTTGAAATTTTTTTTGCAGGAAATTCCAATGCATCATAATTTAGATGTAATGCATATAAAAAAAAATGTTGGTGAAAGTATTATAGGCACGATGTTACATGATAACAAATCGAAAGATGGAATTAATTCAAGAAAAGATTTGGAGGATTGGGGAATTCGACCTGCTCTTTATGCACAATCTCGTGGGAAAAAACATATCTTCCACTAGCTCCCTATACATTGTCAAATTCTGAAGAAAACAAACTATTCTGTAAAAGACTGTATTGATTTCAGAGGATTTAACGGTTATTACTCGAATTTCAAATTCTATATCGTTGGAGGACTGCAAAATTAGCGGCTTAAAATCAGATGACTATCATGTTTTATTGCAGCAATTATTACCTGTTGCAATATGAGAAAGTTAGCTGTTGTAATGAAGGCACCACCAAGAAGCTGTTACGAGTTAGATATAAACAATCCATTTGAGGAAGTTAGTTTTGCTATGGAGAATCATGGAGAAACCGATATGAAAGTTGATGAATTAACTGAGGATGTTAGTTATGTTAGAGAAGATTGTGTAGGCATACTTGAGTAGTTTAATTGTTATATTTACAAAAGTTGTTTACAAGGATGTGAACTTATTATTACTTACTGTTTCTTTGCTTATTATTACTTACTTATTATTACAAGGATGTGAACTTATTATTACTTACAAAAATTTACAACCAAATATAACCTAAGTCTGGTTAAATGATGTGCATGCAACATATATAACCATAAAAATTTATAACCATTATTATTACAAGGATGTTAAAACAAAAGTTTATTTGAATTGTGTATGCAACTGCTATAATTTGCATTGATTTGTTTGTTTAATGACATGTAGAATGTTAGTGATTTTATCCGATTAGAATAACTTTCCTAACACTTGCATGTTAGTAAAATGGAGAACTCTAATTAAAAAGAGAAAATTTTGGTAGTGTTCGGTGTTGATTTTATCTGAATTGTACTAAAGCTTTCCATTCTTGCTTTGATTTCATTCCTAACTTGTTCAGTGTTAATTGTGCTGCTGACTCTATTGCTACCGAACCATTAATACAATCCAGTAGTTAAACACTTGGTCCATTGACAAGCACCTTTGTCCAAGTGGTTAATTGATTCGGCTTTGGTGCAGGATGTCATAAGTTCGAAACTTGCTTTCGAACGTTTATTTGACATGTGATATGTTGTCCCCATGATTTGTTGTATATAAAGTACCAGTTCAAAAAAAAAAAAAAAAAAAACACTTGGTCCATTTCCTTTCTTCCCTCTCTTTATATTTCAGTGTTAATGTGCATTTGCTAACGAACCTTAATACAAAACATTGATGGAGCATATTATTTTAAGGGTTGTCAATTTTAATGTTTGAACTCATCGTCTTTGGGTAGTCTTTGGTTTTGCAGTTCAGACCATCAACCAACTAAGCTAACCGGGTAAGGTTGGTTTGATGGTTTTGAATAAATTATTAACTATAATCATTGATCAAATTTATTTCTTGTTTAAAATATCTGGATAACTTTCTGTGCTATCTTCATTGTAAGGAAATATGGTTTTGGGTTGATATTCTACGGCGTGTTATCATTGTATTTGACATGGTTAATTCTATTGATTAAGAACATTCCTATTAATGCTATTTCATTCTGTGAAATCTGCAATATTTGACATACGGTATAAAGCATATAAATTTTATATTGGGAAGAAAAAAATAAAAGCTTAGAAAATTAGAAAGATAGCTTACATGGATCATGCTTATTCTATTTTAGCATATATATTTTGTAGTGTTTACTATCTGCACATCTTCTTTATTTTTAAATCTAAACGACGGGTGAAAATGGATCATGTTTATTCTATTTTAGCTTATACATGTGCATAGCCACATGTTTTTTTGTTGTTGTGCATATTACTTATTACGGTCCTTTCTTTTACAGACTACATCTAAACGCCTCGCTGACAAGAAAATAGCTAAATTTCAGAAGAACATCACTAGAAGAGGTTCAGTTCTTGAAAATAGCCAAACTTGATATATTTTGTAGTGTTCCGGTAATTGTATACTATATGATTTTATCCAAAACCGGAAATGTTATAAATTAAAAAGTAAGGTAATATTGGGTCTCGGTTAATTTACAGCACAGGGATGCAATTTGTAGAAATTAGAGGCAACAGTGGTGAGTCCCTGAAGTAAAGTATTTTATTTACATTTGAAAAAAGTTTACCCATACCCATGAGATTTGTCTTGATTTACATCTCTTTTGATTTGTATAAAAAATGGTCATTCGTGCCTTTTGATTTATTTTCTCTTTATCTTTATACTGAACTGTTGTTGACATCTTCAGATATCTCTTTATCAATTTGTCTTTTGTCTTCTTTTGCTACTAGATTTTTAGTTGACTCTTCATTGTGTCCTATTTGTATCATCTTTTTATATTTGTGAAACATTTCGTTATACTGGATTTTCTTGTGCTTGGGCTTAAGCTGGCTGGGATTGATAATTTAACAATGGACATGATTTATTGATGTAGCAGCTGCATTTAGATAACCCCAGTAAAATTCGTTTAGATCTGAAATTATATCTAAACACTTCTTAGAGAAATAATTTGCAAACCTCCTTCCTACTTCATTTTATTTACTAAGTTACCAAGTTTCCTAACAGTTATAAATTTTGAAAATGCTTCCAACGAGAAAAAATGTTGGTAATTTGTAACAATAATAACCGTTAACACTGAACTAATTAAAGGCAGTTTTGTTGGTAATTTGTAACCCACACAAATGATTTCAGTGACTGTCTCTGAAATACACACACAGCTTCTGGTAAAGGCAGTTTTGTGATATAAGTTAGTAACTTGAACATGCATACAGTTTGATTTCGTATGCTTAAATAATATTGTACTCATGGTCACTGTCTGTGAAAGCTTGTAGATCACATCTGCTTAATTTCCTTTTTATATTTCCTTGTAGTTACCACCAAGCTGCACAGGGAAGATGAATTTTATATTAATTTTTGTAAATACTTCAATGTATATGTTATCTTTATTAAAAATGTAGTAAAAGGCAAGAAGAAGAAAATGTAGCTCAAGCTTTTCGTTATAGTTTTCAAACTATTCATCTGAAACCTTACTGTTGGTGTTGGGTTTGATTTAGCATATAAGTTTGTAAGCATTGATAGATAAAAGAAAAAATCTTGTCTCAACAGATATCTTCGTATGTTCAGCTTGTATAATTTACCTGAAACCTTACCGGTAGAGATTAATCATCTTAGAATAGATTAAACTTTGAATTTATGGTCTTTTCCATATCCATCTTTTCCTCTGCTGTTATTCTATAATATTACGAGATAACAATTGACAACTAATAACCACTTTAGAGTATTGTTCACACATATCAGAGGCCTTGAACCTCAACTCAATCTCCTTGCTTATGATCGATGTAATTAATTATATCATTAATAAAATAATTCAGTCAAAATCAAATTTAATTAACATGTTAATTCCTACTAGCAATGTAGATAATTAAACCACACCTGCAAATGTTTGACTGTATATATTGAAGACCAAAACTATGACAAGCAGCAATAAGATAGCAGTTCTCATCCAGTCTTCTTTGTAAATTTGTTTTCCTTCCCTTTTCTTTAAATTTTATACGAACAATGAAATATTACAGTAGAAGGCTAAGTATCGAAAGACGAGTAAATATGCTAGAGAAGTTGAAAATATTATCATTTGCTTTTCATTAAAATCGACTTGCAACTCACTTTTACCTTTTTATACCCATAGATAATTTGTTTTTTTTTATTTACTTCTATAGTGATTTCTAATTACTTCATATTCTAATATTAAGAGTGTGTAATATCTGGATGCGATGAATCCAGGAGCAATTGCATTTACCTGATCATACGTTCAGCTTCAAAGTTCACCATGGATATCTCATCTGCTCCGATTAATCTGTTTAATATTTATATTGGCTTATAAAGGCCAAATACACCGTTCGACATTAAACAAAGAAGCTACGTAGACTTGGAAAATAGTACATATATAGTTTGTAAAACACCTAAAATAGGTGTAATTAAACTAAAATGGGTAGACAATCTGTTAAAATTCAAAGCTTTATGCGCATTGCATATGTTGATATCCGAATGTATTTTGTTGTAGCAGGTGATTCGCTTTGTGTGACCCGTAGTAAGCAAAACGTATTGCAGATCCTGTTAAACATAATAAATATTAGTTTAGAATGCATGTTGATGCAAATAATGGAAGAATTATCTCTGTCAATGAAAATCAAATGTTCCAGGGACTCAATACGGTAAATTTTAGTCCATAGAAGAACCCATCTTCTTTTTTCATCATGATCATCTTCCGGTAATGGATTGCATAATCACTTCTTGGATACCTTGAGAGGATATCGAGTACGTTTTGGTATCTGTCCACGTAATCGTCCTCAGTCAATGCCCTACCTGCATGCATATGTTGTTTAGATCAATATTTGGAGAAACATCGAATTAACTACAACGTACAACCATTTTGATACGATAAACTATTTTGTTGGAGCATCATGTGGATATATCTTATTTTTGTTGTAAACGATTTATAACTATTTTATTAATCAAAGATAGTATTTCACAAAAGTAGTATTTCACAAATCTAACACAAATTATTTTATTAACTCAAAGATAGTATTTCACTAATCTAACGCAAATTATTTTATTAACTCAAATTCATTCATGCAATTAATTTACAAAATTACTAGACAACTACACTCATAATTATTTTATACAAGTTATTGTACACTGTTAAATATTAACCCGGAATTCTAACTAATACTTATAAATAATCCAAATCTGAGCCCAATCCATATGAAAATTAAACAAGAAACCCCTCCATTAGAAGTCACGTGTTACTATTTTTCCTCCCTCTCCTCGAGTTTGAAACCCAAAGCTTACTCTAAAACCAAAATTGGAACAGAAGTAAAAAATAAAATAAGATCGATGGCTGCGATGATAACCTGAGTCAACCTACTCTTGAATCTGAAACAAGAAAGTTGACCAAGAAAAAAAATGTAAATTTAGTTTTTTCCTTTTTGTTTTGTTTTGCCTCTCGCTCCTCAAAGTAGAGGATTCTTGGCCGGAACCAGATTCTTGGCTAAATCCCGTTCCATTGCTGGCTAGAACTGGAAAGGCTTGGCCAGAATTTTGACTTTTCAGTTCTTAATAATATATTTACATCGTCAGTATATAAATCCAAATGTTATCAAATTTTGGATCGTCATCTGTGCTGACTTACGGTTTGGCTCGCAATTCGGCACTGCTTCTATATGGATGTACTTAAAGTTACTGTGAATCATTTTTTTGTAAGTTGATATATTTATTTTGTGTCCATAAATTTTGAGACATCAATGTGCCTTTTTTTTATGATATATAAATATGTAATCAGATTCTCAAGGTTTCAGAGTGTGGGCAACCTGACGTTGCATTTTCCCGAAAACTTTGGTGGAAATACTGTTAAGATATTTTACATTGGCTTACGTGGTGAAGCTACTTAGGTATTGTTGCTCATAATTTTTCCTTCCTATGCACTCTTCCGTGTTTTTTTATCCATATTTACCTTGGAGCATAAAGGTTTAGGAAATAAATTCTAATATTAAGAGAGTGTGTACATTTTACGAGGCAATTGATTGATAATATGTCAGCATGGATGAACTCACTCTAATGCTTCTGCTTGCATATTCCTTTGCAACAGTTTTGGTTAAGCCTTTCATTCCTGCATTCACAGCACTATAGTTGGTCTGACCAACATTTCCAACTAAACCTACTACTGACGCTATATTGATTATCCATTTGTAATTTTTTTCAATATTCTTGGTTGTTTCTGTAACACATTAAAAAGCTTCTTTGTAACAGTTTCCTAAAATGTTGTCGTGACAGATACAGATTATATCAAAAAAATTGTGGAATCTTACATGGTACAGTATATTTATTTTAATATATAGATATAAAACTGCTATACATGTGTGTTTATTTGTCATACATCGTTGCTTCTTTTATCTGTACCAGTTAATGAGATCAAAGGCTTTATATGTGTATACAAGTGGAAAGCCCGTGTATTGCATGGGGCTTATGAATTGGTTGTCGGATTATGTTTGGTAAATATTTGGATTATACTTTTAGATTGATTATATGTGTTAAACTTTGATGAACTCTGTTGAAATAGTATGAGTATGCAGGTCGTTATTGTTTGAATAACCATTCTTGTTATGTGTGTTGAATGACCATTTCCAAGCACTATATGACATTCTTCCGCCGTTTATCTCTAATTGTTTTTTTCTTGTAGGAATATTGGACTTTTGAAGGAGAAGAGCTTGAACTTTCCTTGATTTATATTATGCTCTTTTAACAAACTTTTTTTGTAAGATTTTATGTCTCTAACATTTGAGTGAAAACACTGTTTTTAAAATTTTATATATGACTAAATCTTATAGTTAATGATATTGATGTTGCTTTGATTATGTTTAATCTTTAAAGTTGTTTATTATATCACATTATATCCATTATTGTGTTATAAATTGAGTAGTTTTTTTATTGAATACATTAGGTATAACTGATTTAAAACTGCTGTAGTAAATGAAAAAAATGAAGCAAAACTGTGATATACCGTAGCGTTTATAAAGTGCTGCAAACTAAAATAACAAAATGCTGCAAAACAACAATCCGAAGCTAAAAAACGCTACAGGTATCAAACTTAAGAACAAAAATGCTGCATTATATATTTTGCATTCATAAATGATGCTATATTAATGACATGTTGAAGCATGTTATTTGACTACGTTCTTCAAAATGCTGCTAAATGAATTCGCGTTATTTAGAAAACGCTGCAATAACAACTTTTCGCAGCACTTCATAAATGATCCAGTATCCATTTTTTAGCAGCTATTCAGAAACGCTGCGGTATATTCAATTTTAGCAACATTTCAAAAACGCTGCGGTATATTCGTGCTCTTTTGCGTCGGCACATAATACAGCGTTCTTCGAAAAGCTGCGGATGATAATGACAGTTATTCTAAAACGCTGCAAAAATCCCTTTTTGTTTTAGTGTCGATTGAATTTCTCTTCTTTTCTTCCTTAGCAATGGTCAACTCCTGTTATGTTTTACGTTTGTTTTTGTTTTGGTAAAATGAACGTGAACAGATGGAAACGATAATATATATAGGCAATGGGTTATGTGCAGCTATTTCCTAATAAGCCATTATGTTAATTAATTATCATATATAACCATTAATAAGCCCGTTTACCTTGTTAAGCACAGTCGTTAATTTATTTTTAAATCTCAATCCCCATATCACTCTAATTATTTACATTATTCTATTTAATTTATCTAATTAAATATCGTGAATAATGTTATCAAAAATTAGGGGTGTTACAGGCTCCCCTCATTAAAGAATTTCGTCCTCAAAATTCAGTAAGGACTAAATACTAAATATAGCAATCATCTGTAACGGCTCCTAATAACTATACTAGCCTACCTGACTAGTAACTATCTATATAAAGCTGATATAGACATACCCTCAAAGCAGATCAGTATAAGTATCTCTAATCTTGTCTTCTGTCTCCTAAGTACAATCCTTCTCGTTGTCGCTCCACTGAACTTTCACCAACCCGACTATCTTGTTCATCAATCTTTTCTCATCTCTTGCTATAGCCTGAACTAGTTATCTAACAACAGTAAAATTAGGCTCTACTATCGAATCTTCCAACCCTGTCGGAGGAACAGTAGTCTCTGGATCATATACATACTTGCGAAGATGAGACGTATGAAACACATTATCGACACCTGCCATACTACCCGACAACTCTACTATGTATGCGAGCTTTCCAATCCTCTCTATAATCTGGAATGTACCAACATATCTCGGTTCCAGTTTTCTTGACTTTCCAAATCGAACAACACCCTTCATCGGTGATACTTCAATGAAAACCTTATCTCCAACTGAGAATTCTAGATCTTTACGCCTCTTATCTGCGTAACTTTTCTATTTGTACTAAGCTTCCTTCATCCTTTCTCGGATCAACTCAATCTTCTCTATCGCTTCTCTAACCAGGTTCGGACCTAAGACTAATCTGTCTCCAATCTCCAACCAACGTGCTGGTGATTTTCATGGCCTTCCATACAAAGTTTTCAAAAGGCGCCATTCCTATACTAGTCTGGTAACTATTATTATAGGAAAACTCAACCAAGTGTAGGTGATCTTCCCAAGATCCACCAAAATCCAAAACACATGCTCTCAATAAATCCCCGAGTACCTTATTGACTCTCTCTGTCTGCCCATCCGTCTGAGGGTGATATGCAGTACTCATCTTAACCTTGGTACCTAATACATCTAGTAGATTCTTCCAGAATTCACTAGTGAACAAGGCATCTGTGTCACTGACTATACTACTAGGAATTCCATGCAGTCTAACTATGTTCTTCATGAACAACATAGCTAAAACAGGTGCCCTCCTGGTTGACTTAACATAATGAAATGGGCACTCTTGGTCAACCTGTCCACTATGACCCATATACTTTCACTTCTCCTATTTGACCTTGGCAATCCGTCTATGAAGTCCATGGATATCGAATCCCATTTCCAAACTGGAATCTCTAAAAGTTGAAGCAATCCACTCGGCTTTTGATGTTCGTCTTTCACTTGTTGACAGTTTGCACACTGCCTAACCCCTAAGCCAACATCCCTCTTCATACCTTTCTAATAGAAGCTCCTCTTGATATCTTGATACATCTTGGTCCCTCTAGGATGAATTGTAAACTTGGACCAATGACATTCTCCAAGAACTTCTTTCCTTAAGTCCTCAACATTCAGAACACACAATTGTCCCTTCTTTCTCAACCATCCTCTCTGATCAAGATTAAAATCCTTCAAATCATCGATCTCGATTCCAACTTCAAGCCTTCTAATCTTCTCGGCTAATAATGGATCTTCTTTCTGCTTAGAAGCAATCCTCTTGATTAACACTGATCGAACTTCTAAACAGGACAACATTGCGGTACTTTGACTAGAACTAGTAGTCGATCTTAACTGCACACTACAAGTAGTCAAAGCTTCTAAATTCTTCCATTCTGTCAACATAGCTAACACCACATTCTGATGTCTTCTGCAAAGAGCATTCGCTACTTTATTTCCTTTCCCAGGAGTATATTCTATACCAAAATCATAAGCGGCCAAAAACTCCAGTCACCTCTGCCGTCTCATATTCAGCTCCTTCTGAGAGAATAAATACCTTAATGACTTATGATCTGTGTATAACTCAAATCTCTCCCTAAAGAGATGATGTCTCCAAATCTTCAGTGCGAAGATCACCGTAGCTAACTCCAAATCATGAGTAGGATATCTCAGTTCATGCGGTCTAAGCTGTCATGAAGCGTGGGCAATAACTTTACCGTTCTGCATCAACATCGCTCCTAACCTAGTTTCGCATGCATCGGTATACACCACTAACCCTTGGTTTCCATCTGGAACTATTAACAAAGGTGCATTAGTCAATAAATGTTTTAACTTAAGGAATGCTTCCTCACATTTGTCGGACCAGACAAACTTCACTTCCTTCCTGGTTAACTTAGTCAAAGACGTTACTATCTGCGAGAAATCCTTGATGAATCTTTGGTAATAGCCAGCAAGTCCAAGAAAACTTCTAATCTCAGTCACCATCTCTGGTCTCTTCCAATTATTAACAGCTTCGATCTTATCTGGATCGATTGACATGCCCTTCATCTGAAACAACGTGACCAAGAAACTTAACCTCTTTCTTCCAAAAATGACATTTGGAAAACTTTGCTTTTAGCTGATACTGCTTCAGCATCTCAAGCGCTACTCCAAGATGATCCTCATGCTCTCTTTCATCCTTAGAGTACACTAAAATGTCATCTATAAACACCAACACGAACCTATCCAAATACTCTCGGAAAACTTGGTTCATCAAATCCACGAAGAAAGCAGGTGCATTCGTTAACCCGAATGGCATTACTAACCACTCATACGAACCATATCTAGTCTAAAATGCTATAAAAGGAATATTGTACGCTGCCGCTCTTAACTGATGGAAACCTGTCGCCAAATACAACTGGGAAAACATTCTGGCTCCACACAACTGACCAAATAGTTCGTCAGTTCTCGAAAAAGGATACTTATTCTTAATCGTCCTCTCATTCAACTTACGATAGTCGATACACATCCTCAACGACCCATCTGGTTTCTTCACATACTCCGCAGCCGCTCCCCAAAGTGAACTGCTTGGTCTAATAAATTTTCTTCCTTCTAGATCCACTAGCCGCATCTTCAATTCCTCCATCTTAGTCGGTGTCATCCTGCTACGTGGTCTACTTACAGGTTCAACTCCTGGCATAAGATCTATCCGAAACTCAACATCTCGTTTCGGTGGTAATCCCGTAACTGGCTCAAAGACATCTGCAAACTCTCTTGCTACCCGAACCTGACTTAACCCTTATCCCACTTCCATAGCACTTAACAAAGCACAATTACTCCGGTCAGAATTCTCCACTGAGAATATGATTCGGTTATGACTATCAGGGTGTCTTAGTGATATCTCCCCACCCTGGCAAAATATCCAAGCCTCATACTTACTCAACCAATCCATACTCAGATTCCAAAATCTAAAAAATCGATAACATACAGACTGCATGCAAACTTATGACCTAACAAGTCTAGTTCTAACCGGTCACATCTCATCCTTAGAGTTGCATACCCTCCTATTGGATTCGCAACCCTTAAGGAAGTAAAAAGGTATGTGGGTCTAAGCATAACCTATCAACCAAATTCTATGATATAAATGAATATGATGCACCAGTATCAAATAGTATCCTAATTGGTATACTCTGAATCAAAAGCATACCTTCCATCACAGTCTTCCCTTTTTCAGCTGCAGTTGGCCTAGCAGATGATGGTCCATCAGCAAAAACCTTTCCCTTGTCCTCCATAACTGTTTCTGGATACTGATTCTTATAATGCCCAACCCGGTCACAATTGAAGCACTTCACACATTTCTTTTCTACAACCTTCTTTCCTTTGCATGGCCGGCACTCATGAGCATAATGACCTTTCATGCCACACTTGAAGCAAACTAAATTAGCATTTGACTTCTTGGCAGCATCTCCCTTCTGGGCCCCCTTCTTCTTAAAGAACATTCTCTTCTTTCCTCGAGAACCCTGGATTTCAACTGACTTCTCTCTAGCACTAACAACAAGCATCTCCTCATGGAGGATTGCCATCTCCAGAACTACATTACAAGGATCACGAATATGTGTCAGGGTCGCCCTGGCAATCTCAGGCCTCAATCCTCGAATGAAGCTCTCATTCCTTCTGATGACGGTGTCTATAGTAGCATATTCATACGGGACAACTCATCAAACTTAGTAGCATACTCAATTACCAATATCTCTCCCTACACAAAATCCATTAAACTTCACATCAACGCCGACTTAGCAACTTCAGATAAAACCCTCTATTCAAATCTTCTTCTAAAATATACCCAAGTCAACTCCTCCTCCAGAACTCCAGCAGTAACACTATTCCACCAATGAAGCGCTGCCCCTTGCAACTGCCTAGAGGCCAGCCTCCTCTTCTGCGCATCATCTAAACCCAAATCAGCAAAGATCTCTCGCAATGCAACAGCCAATCCTCAACTCCGATAGCATCTTCCATTCCCATAAATGATTTCCCACCAAGACTGGTGTAATCTCTGCTTAACTTAGCTTAGTTATTCCCAACTGGAGCCACAGGATTAGCTCCTCCAACAATCCCAGCAACTCCAGCAGCAGCTTCTACTTGCATCATATTGACGAAAAACTGATTCATCGCCCCCATATCCGTAGTGGATTTCCAGCACCCACATTGGGATCTGCATTTTGGTTAGCATTAGCTTGTCGACCTGGGTTCCTCCTGGTGGGTTAAGCATTTTCATTGGTTGTCCTCCACCGATATTTACTCTCCTGTTTCCTACCTCCATATCTTCTTTCCCGTAAAATCTTTTAGGTTTAAATTTCTTTTAAGCTTCATAAACTTATGCTCTGATGTTGTAGTCATCCATAGTTATTAATCCTCGGCGACCAAATACGGTAATGTTAGATACATTGATATAACAGAAACACATGGATATGGAAAAAATTTAAAAATCAACAAACAACTTTCTCATTCCATTTCAAAGCATTTCAAATTCATTACATAATCCCAATACGAGAACCACATTCAAAGAAATTATAATTATTACAACATACGCCAAGAGCGACATATGAAGATGCCCTCTTGAATAATCAGAGTATAGACCTTGGCAATTAAACATCTTTGTCTTTACAACAAAACACAGTGGAATTAAAATAGAAAAGAACTCTAAATAGCTATCATGCCTCATACATGTCCCCGGAAGCTTATTCGTCTAAAGAGGTACTTGAAAACCTCAACTCTCAAACTACTCAAAATAAATTGAGCACCCGAGATTTAAGGGGAAAACATAAACTTCGAGTCAGACATAAAGCCTGGTACGAATAATAATCTACCATCTCAAACCATTTAGATATCTAGTGAGACCACGCCGCATAGCGAAACGAGTTTCCCCTAACTAGTATCCTAAAACTTTATAGAACCATATACTGTGCTCCTGCATCCATATTGGTTAAAAATATAACATTTCAAAATAATATGACGATATGCAAACAAGTAAATCAATTCTGGATTTCCCATCCCTATTTATTCTGACTATATGTCTTAGTTATAATTTATAGGGTCATTATTAACCTAATATTTTTCATGGGCTGACTAATAACCTGTTTAATACTTATGAAACCCCTATCCGGTTTTGCAATTTTCATGGGATCACTAGGAACCTATTAGCCTTTGCCAATAACTTCATTGTTTCATAGGTTCTCCCTAAACCTATTGGTATCTCCAACTTCCATATTATCCTAGTTTTCATGGGTTGACTAGGTATTGACATCTGTCAATAACTTAATCCAGATATAGTTTTCATGGGTTCACTACAAACCTATTGGCCCCTACCAATAACTCAATCTAATCATAGTTTTCATGGGTTTACTATGAACCTATTGGCCCTGCCAATAAATTTTCCAAAACATAGTTTTCATGGGTTTACTATGAACCTGTCTATCTGACAACTTCAATATTTAGGCATCCAACATTCTGGTCTGTCTGACCTCCTGGATACAATTCTAATCATTCAGGAGTTAACTCAATTTACATTCACTAGTGGGTCGACCTAGTTGGTTATCCTGCCCCCTTTCACCAAAAATTCAGTTAGTGGGTCCATTTTAAAGTGAATATGTATATTAAAAGAAGCAAACATAATAACACACCAATACCAACATCTGTGGTTTAATATCCTTGAAATCAATTTTATATAAAACATGGTTAATCCCTTTAACCTATTAATTTATCAAGGAAAGCTTCTTCCGAAACTCCATACTTAAAATCATTTCAAAACTCTTTTATTGTGCCATGGTTTTCCTTTAAAATAAGATTAGGTTATTTTTTTTTGAAAACTAGGGCTTTCGAAACCTTTAACCATTACTTTCGAAACCATTGGAAAACTTCCTTTTGAAAGCATTAAAATCTTCTTTTCAAAACTCTAGGCACCTGCCTTTCAAAACACTTTAAAACCTTTCTTCGAAACCTTTCGAATGTATTAAAGTGAAACCGTTCAGTTATAGAAGCATAGGTTTGAAACCATATGAAAATACCACTTTCAAAACCATTGGGTTTAATTCAAAACATAACTTATTGGGTCTAAGTAAATACAAGCGAAAGTACCCCATTCGAAACCTTTAATCTTTATATATAAAATTGTTTGGGGAAAATTGATGGCTTCGGAACCATCCTTTCGAAAGCTCAAAGCATTTAAATTAAATATCTTAAGGTTAACTTTGAAACCCCCTTTTGAAGCCATTGCCTTCGAAACCCTTAACGCATTCAAAAGCTTTAGGAAGTGGCTTAGTACAGTTTTAAAAAAAGGCTACCTTTCCAATTGGTTGATGACTTCAATCCATTTGAAAGGCATAGGAACTGCAGAAGGGTTTTGACTTGGTCGAACCCACCCATTTCGAAAGCGTTGGATTTAAAACTAAGTAACTCCTTCGAAAGCTACAATTTAAATAAGAGGCGGCAACCCCTTTCGAAAGCAATTTAGAAAGACCTCATTGAAAGCATTTATTTTGACTCCTTCGAAAGCATTTAGCAAAACAAGGCAGGCGCTTATCATTTGAAAGTAAAACATAGGTTTCGACCCCATCGGAAGCAAATGTTTCGATACCATATATTCTGCCTTTCTCCAATCCACTATGTACCATCATTATGATACCTTGTGTATTGGTTTCGGCTATGGTGGGTTTCAACTGAGTCAAAGCGGAAGCACAGAGTCAAAAGATGGCTTCTAAAAGAGGCGGAACCTACTTTTCTAGCATAAAGGCTGAATTAATGTCGATTAAAGCAAATACTTTATAACTAACCTGCCTACTTGTAAATGTTTGATTGGTTGCCATAACTTTTTAAATTCTTACCAAAATAACTACTACATAATTTCAGATCCAAACAAGGATTTATTTTTACAAATAAGCCCTTTCATTTAACAAAACAATTAAACAAATAAATCTTTTTTCTAAAATAATTTAATTTCCATAGTAAATTACTTAGGAAAAATCCTCAAAAATTACAGAAATTCACTTTCAATATGTTATCAAACATATAAAAATTCCAAACCCAAATACTTCATGAAATACCCAAAATTAATTTCTAAACCCAATTATATATATTTTCCTTTGAAAATTCATAATAAAATTTCCATGGCTTAGAAAATTACAAAAATTAAAACCCATCTTCAAAATCATATATTACATAACATATAATTTTCTCATGGCATTCGAAATCAATTATAATCGATTTTACCCTTAAAACGGTATAAAATCATATTTAAACAATTTTGTTTAAATCAAATATGTTATAGTCTAAGCATATCATCATTCAAATCATCATTAAAATGGATTTAATCTTAAACCCGAAAACCAATGATCATAAAACCAAATAGAGATGATATATATTATTATTCACCTTGATTAGGATAAAGAATTTGAGATTTGATTGAGATTAATTTTCCCTAGCTTGAATCTTTAGCTTTAGATTGAATTTCTCTTTTTTTCTTCCTTAACAATTACCAACTCCTATTATGTTTTACTTTTGTTTTTGTTTTGCTAAAATGAACATGGATAGATGTAAATGAGAATATATAAAGGTAATGGGTTATGTGTGGTTATTTCCTAATATGCCCTTATGTTAATTAATTCATATATAACCATTATCACTCTAATTATTTACATTTTTCTATTTAATTTATCTAATTAAATCTCCTGAATAATGTTATCAAAAATTAGGGGTGTTACATCTAAAATCACATAATATTTGAACAGCGTAAATGTCCACTATGTACATGAAAATTTCATAAACGTATGATCACATACAACTTTGGGTTAAATCAATTTACTACATTTTTTATCATACTAAATTCAGGAATAAAATGTATTTTGACCAATAATGGATTCTATTTAGTCTTTAAGTAATGATATAAAACTAATAGCTTTTAGAGTATATCAAAATAATGATCACTGGCATTTCACATTAAATCAACACAAAGTATGATGTAATGCTTAATTGAGCAAAAAAATAAGTAACTCGAGATATAGATAAGTGTAATTCATAATTTCCTTATGATTTATCAGTATTTATTTAGTATTGATTGAAATACCAAATTTTTCAAAGAAACCTTAAACGCTACCATGGAAACAAGTTTGCACTGTCATTGCACTGGTAGTGCAAACTTTAGGTTAGAATGGCAATGAAAATTTAGTTTGCATTAGCATTGCAAACTAAGTCTGCATTGCATTGTCAATGCGAACTAATGTTCGTACCAAATGTAAACTTGTTTGTACCAAATGCAAACTTGTTTGCATTGAGCCATCCGCTCTGCTAACCAGATTTTATGAATTACCTGTAAAGGTTTGGAGAAATTATTATTTTTGGAGTCCATTCAGTTCTATTATACAGAAAACACTAAAAATATGGTTGTATTTATCATAACTAAGCTACTTGCTTTCTTGGTTGGGTTTGAAAAGCCAAATCACAATCCATACTGGCCTTATATTGATAAATGATTGCTAAGTTGGACATTAGCTAATTCATTAGTTGCCACTACACATCAGTTAACTAGCATATACTTCTATCAAAGTCAAATACTATAAGTGAACTACATAGAAAATCATAATATTTGGAGCCTAAGATAGACCAAAAGAATCTTGCATCTCAAATTAATGACTTACATGTCATAGAATTCATTTAACTTATTATACATAATTACAACGTTTTCATTTTTTTTTCTATTATATTTTGTGTTAAGGTACAAAGCAAAGCTGCTTATTCATTATTTGCATGATTTGCCAAGATAAAGTCACTTACATATGTCTCCATTACGAAAAGATATAAAATGAACCAGCTTATACCTTTACAAACTTATATCATAATTATCTTCATTTGATGGTTTATTTGTTATTTCATATTTGTCAATAAAAGACCATAATTAAATTCGAAATGGGAAATTTTACTTATAGGACTGGGAAAAAACTTATTTCAACTTTAGGCCTCATTCAAAACTTATTATAAAAATAGGCTTCTTTTTCACTATATTCGCATTTTATATTTGCATAATTTGAATTTGCATAAGCATAAATTTTTCTAAAATGTTTATACTTATGCAATTTCAAAGTGCGCAAGTACAAAAAGGTAAATTTGTGTTGCACACATTAAAATTATGCAAATACAAATTCTAACCTGATGAAAACCAAGCCTATTTTATAATATGTTTGTAACAAGTCCTAAAGTAGAAATATTTTTTCCTTGGGTCTATAAATAAAATTTGAAATCGTGCAACTTAGTTTTTAGATTTCGGGTGTAGAATGTGAAAAGCGGTCATTAGCATAAAATATTAATTCTAACTAGTTCTTTTATCAACACTTCTTATTTTTTAAAAGCACTGTTCAGAGAACACTTTTAATTTCCATTTCCTTAAGCTTGCTTAAGTAGTTATATTCATTTGGAAAATTAAAAATACAAATCTTGAGTAAACAAAAACATCATTAATGACTATCAGCTACCCTCATGAAGATAATGATAAACTAGAAAAAACTAAACGGAAAATAAGGAGCAAAACATTTTACACCAATAGTGTAATAACCCATATTTTTCGATTATTTAGAGTTAAATATATTCGATTATCTTAACCTAAAGGAAAATTTTGCCAATTTCAAATATTTTAATTTAGAGATGAAACATGAGACATTGTGATTATCAAGTTTTTTGATCTATGTCGTAAATTTGTTTGTCTGAATCTAAGAAACGATAAAGGAGATATCGCTGTTTTTGTAATTTGGAAATTTGAAATTTAAATAGGTTAAGCATTATAAGAATTAAATGGACACATACCTCAAGATATATATCATTTCATTCATGGATTTTAAAATTTAAATCATTTTTTTCTGTACGTAACATTATCCCGCCTTTTGGCAAGGTCATGATATCATCAACCTGGCTAGAAAAGGATGGTAACCAGCCTTGAGAATCAGTTGTATACGATACTATGGACGATGGTCGAGCAGATCCGAATCGGGATCCAATCAAGGTGCAATCAGTAAGGAGTCATAGGCATAACCCCATGAAGCTATATTCCAAATTTCAAATCAATCGGAGTTCATATGCTCGAGTTACGGACAAAGCAAGGATATATATGCATCAAT
This sequence comes from Allium fistulosum, assembly GCA_030737815.1. Lineage (NCBI taxonomy): Eukaryota > Viridiplantae > Streptophyta > Magnoliopsida > Asparagales > Amaryllidaceae > Allium > Allium fistulosum. The sequence continues at coordinate 980,217,851 of CM060902.1, forward strand.
CGGGAACGATCCATAAATTAGCTCAAATCAGCGAAGATCGATCGATATCTCAAAATCCACAATGCCAATTCACTTGAAACTTTCAGGGAATATATATATTGAAGGATGAGCCCAATGGCAGGTCGAAACTCTAAGGTTCAAGAAGTGCCAATCGTTTTATGCCGATCCTTCCTAACAATCGGTGTAACTCAGCAAACGATCCAAATGCAACAAAGATTGATCCATATCTTGCGATCTACAACTCAGAATGACTTCATATTTTAGGAGCAAGGTATAGAGGCATGTAGAACCCCCTACAAACGATCACATGGCAATCAAAGGCAAAAGTAGCGATTGGTATAATTTATACCGATCGTTCCAAAATAACAAGTTATGTTCAATGATCGTTATGGTGGGCCTCTATGGACCTGGAGAGCCTTCTGCTGAAATCTTAGCGAAATATCTCATTATCTCATTATCTCACTCTATAAATACATATCTATTGGTTCATTTTCAGGATATTTACGCTGCTTGTTACTCTAGACTCCATTGTAATCAAGTGCTAGCTCTGTTCTACTGTTGTAATCAGATTCACAAGAGAGTAATAAAGGATAATCTTTAAAGTTGATGTAGACATACAACACTGAATCACTATAAACCTCTGTGTCTTTGATTACTGCTTATTCTCTATTGCTTACTTGTTCTTTTACTCAGTTTAATTTTGCTCTTCTTCATTTACTTCTCTACAAAACTATTCTTGGGTGTTTGTAACCATTTTTGGTGCAAACATTTTGGTGCTTTCGTTGAGATACTTGATTCTTAGTTTATTCGGATCCCTTTGTTGCTATTGGATTGCATAAATCCCCTAAAGGAGATCTATAGTTATCTTCGGGAAGTTTTCACGTTCTACTCACATTTGCAAAAATCTAAGAAAAGCTATCAACAATGGTGAAAATACTATGTCTGCTTCTCAAAACGTGGAAGGAAATGAAAACGCTAGTATCTAGCAAGGAGGCCTGAGTAGTCAACCATTGGATGTGAATGTTGAACTAGTTGAAGTCCAGCATCCAATTGATTCTATTATGAGAGCTGAATTCCAGAGTCTGATGAGAGAGCTAATGAGTAGCCGTTGAGAAATAAATCACCAGAGTCAGGCCAATATCAACCTAATGAACTGGCTCAGTCAGCTGTAGCGAGGAAAAGCTAGAAGGGACCCTACTCCTTACTCGGCATCAGAGAGTTCTAGTTCATCGGATGAGTATCATAGGCATAGGCATCGCATAACTGATAGATATCACGCAGAAACTTTAGGGCGTCAACAGGAAGACCATCATGGTGTGCCAGGAATGATCAGTGTTGATCCCTCCACCAAAGAAGGGAATTTACCTACGCATGATGGGATTCAAACTGGAGCAGTTGCGGCCGATTTGGATGATGGAATTTAGTTAAATGTAGACTGAATGCTTCCCCGGAATGATGATGAAGTTAATATACAAGATACATGTTGGGAAGATGTTGAACCAAGAAGGCATGGAATGGCCATAGACATCGACCGAACCATTCATGTGAGGTGGAAATGACCATCGCTTGGCGCTAACTATCCAAACACCGGACTTGTCAGCTATGGTCAAACAGCTAGTGAGAGAAAGCCAAGGCTTGACCATTGATGACTGGGGAATCTCGAGATGCCATGCCCTGTTCAATGATAATGTCTTAGATGTAGAATATCCAAGGAGGTTCAACATGCCGTCAATGCTGCCTATGAGGGAAAAATCTACCCCAGGCAACACATCATGAGATATGAATGGCTGATGGATTCCGCACGAGCAGACGATGCAACCAATTGTATATGTTTTCTTATAACTCTCTCTGGAATATCAACAATGTGGTTTACAAGGCTCCCCCGTGATCGATCTCCAGATTTGATGATTTGGCAATAAGGTTTGTGGAGCAGTTCTGAATGCACGCAACTCGCCCCAAGGATGTAATGTCCCTATCCAGTGTGATCCAGGCTCCAAGCGAATTCTTGAAAGATTATTTAGAGAGATTCCACACAGCTGTTACAGAAATCAGTAATCCGAATGACCATGCAATATTGATGGCCGTGACAATAGGGATTGATCCAAAATCTGATTTTGGCAATTGGTTGGCCAGCAAGCACCCGCAAAGTTGGAACGCTTTTACGCAAAGGCAGATCAATATTTAAGAAAGGAAGAAGCTAGATCCCCCATAAAGAAGAATGTTGCAGGACCAAGTGGAGAGGGAGTACAGAGTAATATTGCAGTAAAGTAGTTTGATGAAAGCTCTGGAAAAGTTCAAGTGAATGTCCAGAACAAACCAAATCAGCAAAAGAAAGGTAGAGATATGAGCCGAGAACGAAAGAGGGATTCTGAAAGAGGAAAACCTAGGACTCTGATGTAAAACACTTACACGCCACTGAATACGTCCCTAGAGAATGTCTACTTTCCTACCTACAATACTATGTAGTACAGGAAGCTACCTCCAAAAGAATCAACAGAGAAGCAGAAACAAACTAGGAAATATTGTCGGTTTCACGAATGTTATGGGCATAACACCAATGAACGCAAGCATCTCTAGGATATTATCGAAAAGCTGACTCAAGAAAGGAAGTTACAACAGTTTGTAATAACCCCGTAGGATGAGGGGCGTGGGACATCTGACCCCAACCGAGGACAAGCACCGCACAGGAATGAGGAGCCTGTGCGGACTGGTAGAAGATTGGTTATCAATACAATAGTCGTAGGACCACATCTGGCTGATAAAAGTTGGCACGAGATGAGGCATTATGCTAGCGCGATTAAGCATGTGGATTTTGAATGCTATTCAAATATGGAGGATGGAGCTCTGGTAAAACAGCAACATATAATAGCAGATGATTTCGTGTTTATAAATAGAGATGCAGACAAGGTGGAGGCTCCAACGATCGACCCAATTGTCATTTCGGCCATGATCGGCCCCGCTTTTGTATGAAGGATATTGGTTGACTGTGGAAGTTCTGTAAACATAATTTTCAAGAAAGCTTATGATCAAATGAGGATGGAAGCAAAGGATTTGAAACCGTCTAAAGCCCATATTTATGGCTTTAACGGTGCTGCAAGTGAAGCTGTTGGTTATGTTGAATTACCTGTAGAGTTGGGAGAAGGTGACAGTAGGAGAGTGCGGATTTTTCCTTTTGTTGTTTTGGATGTTGACTCTCCATACAACGGTTTTTTGGCCTGACCAGCCCTAGCTGAGTTCCATGCAGCTCTTTCCCCATGGTGTTTGACTTTGAAGTCTAACAAATAATGGTGTTGGAGTTGTTCATGGTGATTTGGCGACTGGACATGCCTGTTATGTGGCTGAGTTAAGGATGCCCAATGGAGGGAGATAAGGGTGTGGACAAGTCAGTCTGCATCCAAGCCGCTGAAGATTGATGACTAATGCCTAGCCTTGGCTCGAGTGCCACTATCGGTTCTATAGAGATATAGATCTGAGAGATGACGAGAAGGAGCCCGAAGAGACCACGGCTACACCGGCTGAGCCGACGATTGACATTACAGTTAGCCACGATGACCCATCATGGGTCCTAAAGATCAGATCACAGCTCAGCCCCTCGATAATGAAAGAACTTACTAGATTTCTCTGAGCGAACTTAGACTTGTTCGCTTGGACTCACTCTGACATGTGTGGGATCTCGCCTGCCATTATGAGCCATGCATTGAATATCGACCCGAGCTATGTACCTGTGAAACAAAAAAGATGTAGCATGGATCCGGAGAGATTTATCGCTCTTAAAGAGGAGATGGATAGCCTCAAAGACAACGGGTTTATTTGCGACACCCTCTACCCTGAATGGGTATCTAATCCTGTACTTATGAGAAAGGCAAACGGTAAATGGAGAACATGCATCGACCACTCGGACTTGAACAAGGCATGCCCAAAAGATAGTTATCCTCTTTCCAAGGATCGACTAGCTGGTAGACTCAACCACGGGACACGAATTTCTATCTTTCATGGATGAATACTCAGGATATAACCAAATTCTGATACACATTCCTGATCAAGAGCACACCAGCTTCATTACCAATGTTAGATTATATTGCTATATGGTTATGCCATTTGGGCTAAAGAATGCAGGAGCGATCTACCAGCGCCTATTTAACATAATGTTTAAAGATCAAATCAGAAAAACGATGGAGGTATATGTGGATGATATGCTCGTGAAGTCACAATAGTCTAGTGACCAAATTAGAGACTTGGTAGAAATGTTCGACATCCTTCGACATTATAAAATGAAGATTAATCCCCTGAAATGTTCCTTTGGTGTTGCATCAGGAAAGTTCTTGGGTTTCATCGTTAATGCCTGTGGAACTGAAGCTTATACCAAGAAGATCCAAGCTATGTGCAATATCCAAGCGCCAAAGACTATTAAACAGGTACAGAGGCTGAATGGGAAGGTCGCCGCCTTAAGCCGATACATTTCTAGAGCTACCAATAAATGCATTTCTTTCTTTGACTTGATTAGGAGAGGAAAAAGGAATTTTGAATGGACATAGGATTATAAAGACACATTTCAAGCTTCGGTGATCCACTTGGAGAGACCTCTCATCTTATCAAATCCAGTGGATCCTGAAGATTTATATGTCTACTTAGCCGAGTTGGTACATGCTATAAGTGTCGCATTGCTTCGCGAAGAGAATCGAATTCAGAGACCAGTCTATTATGTTAGCAAGCGATTGACAGGCGCTAAAAGGAACTATCAAAAGATAGAGAAACTGGCATACTACTTGCTGATTGCATCACGAAAGCTTCGCCCCTACTTTCAAGCACACCCTATTAATGTTTACACTGACCAGCCATTACGACAGGTCTTGTAGCAACCTGAGATGTCTGGAAGGTTACTCAAGTGGAATATTGAACTTAGCTAATTCGATATGACTTATCTTCCTCGGAGGACTATCCAAGGTCAGGCACTAGCAGATTTTATAGCAAAATTTACTACACAAAATGATTTTCCATAGAGCATTGAAGTCCCTACCATAAAATGGAAGTTCTATACAGATGGAGCATCCAACAATCGTTGTTTTAGAGCTAGGATTATGCTTGTAACTCCCGAAAATTATTCAATTTTCTATGCTTTAAGCTTAATTTCCCTACAACAAACAACGTACCCGAGTATGAAGCTTTGATTGTTGGACTTAAACTCGCTAGAGAATTGGGAATAAATTCTCTTGAAATCTTTTGCAACTCACAATTGGTAGCATACCAAGTCAGAGGAGATTATCAAGTTAATGGACAACGACTAGCTCCATACCTTACCCAAGTCCAAGAGTTTTTGACCGACTTTGAGTATTATGACATTATGCACATTCCTCGAGATCAAAATAGAGAGGCTGATTCATTGGCAAAGTTTTCTACCACCGGGGATGCACAACATATAGGCTTGGTTCTGGTCGAAGTATTAAGTGCTTTGAGTATAAGCCTGATGGAAATTGACAGGTATCAGAGACGGAGCCAGAAAAGGAATTGTGGATGACTCCGATTAAAGATTATTTGCTATAGGGAGTTCTTCCCAAATGAAGGAATGAAAAGTGACAAATCCTTCGCAAAGCTTCACGGTATATTATACAGGAAGGAGTTATGTACAGAAAGGGTTTCTCCATTCCCCTTCTTCGGTGTATCACACATGATGAAATAAAACAAGTCCTAAAGGAAGTTCATGAAGGGGAATGTGGCGATCACACTGAGGAGCAAACCCTAGCAAAGAAGATACTCCGTTATAGGTATTATTTCCCAACCGTTAATTGAGATGCTGTCGATTATGTAAGGTGATGCAACAAGTACCAAATATATGCGAAAGTTCCAAGAGCTACACCGATAGAAATTACACAAATGATCAGCCCGTGGCCATTTACCATGTCGGTTATAGATATTATCAGCACCTTACCGATCTCTAATGGTAGTGCAAAGTACGATATTGTCGTAATTGATTGCTTCACCAAATGGGTCAAGGCGGAACCTTTAGTAAGGATCACAGCTAAGAAAGTAAGCAACTTCATTGTTTGGAGCATCATATGTCACTTTGGTCTTCCATGAACTATTGTAACAGAATATAGGACTCAATTCAATAGTATTGAATTTAAAGACTTCTGCCATTGGTATCATATTGAAAAGAGGTTTGCGACAGTCGCTCACCCTTGAGTGTATGGACAAGTTGAAGCTATGAACAAAATCATAAAATCCACTCTGAAAAAGCATTTGGAAAGAGCTAGAGGCAATTGGGTGGATGAACTTTCAACAACACTATAGGCTTACAAGACCGCCCACAAGTACACAACTAGCCATACTCCATTCGCCCTCACTTACGGCTCCATGGCCGTTATTCCAATTGAGCTTGAAGTTCCTTCTCATCGAGTAACTCATTACGATCCTAGAACAAACAAAGATCTCCTTTTGGAATCTCTCGACTTTATAGATGAGAAGCGTGAGGAAGTTGATTTGAAGGCAGCTACACACCGACACTGAGTCGACCGATACTACAACACAAAAGTCCAAGCTAGAACCTTTGAAGTCGACGATCTTGTTTTAAAATGGGTTTTTCCTATCCCATTACATATGGATCCAACTTGGGAAGGACTGTATGTCATTGAGCAGAGGCTTAGAGAGGGAACTTTCAAGTTAGTGACTATTAATGGCATCACACTCCCAAGGGGCATGGAATAGCGAGCATTTACAACGCTATTTCACTTAGTTTTTCTTTTTCATTCAGTTGTATTTAATTTTAGAATTTTCTTTAGCATTTGGTTTTTTCAGATATGTAATAAGACAAATTATGTCATTTCTTTCCATTCAGCAATAGAGCTTTGAATTTTCCATCATATCCGTGACCTGCCGTTGCAATACATGTTAGTTGCAATATACAACTAACTAAATCCTTCTGTTCGATGAGACTGACATAATTCAGGTGTAATTGGGATTCGACCGGTCACTTGATGAGTCAAACCCCATATTTGAGGGCAGAATGACTGAACAAAGAGAACCGAACTCGATAGTTTTCCAAAATAACGCATGTCCCCAGAGTGCGGATTGAGCATAAAGTCTAAGTAGGTGTGACTGATCACCTATGAATGACTCACATCCCCAGAGTGCGGATATGAGTATAGATGCTAAAAAGGTGTGATTCGACCGCCCATTAACTAACTCTTATCCCCAGAATGTAGGTATGAGTTAAAAAAATAGACGAGTGCGGTTCGACCACTCACTATTCTATAAACTCCGACCTGAAATCGATAGGAGGAGTATAAACTCGTTAAGGATGGAGTTCGACTGTCCACTGTCTAACTCCGCTAACCTGAGACTGGGGGCATGAGTATAATTACTCAAACTGTTGAATTCGACAGCGTAACACCAAGGCTCGAGCCTAGTGTTTGATACGACTCAAGGCCATGACCTCAGGGAGGCCTTGGGATGGATAAATCAGGTCGATATCCGACCCAACGAGCAACGAATCACAAATACATTAAATGGAAAATGTAATAGCTCGATCAGTTAAACAAGCATGTACCGGGAATTTTACAAAAGAATAATAGAATTCTTATTCACACTAAACTTACAGTTCAGAATACAAGTTTATCCCAAATGAGAAATACAAGCGGGGGTCATACATGAATAAGCACGACCAACCAAAAGAAAAAGTAGCCATCCATGCTATTTACACATCACCTCAACCCATAGATTATTTCTTGGATTTCCTATCTTTCTTTTGTTTCTTAGGAGTGGTTTAATCCGAACTGCCACTTGATCCTCTCTTCGATCCTTTTCTGCCTCGGCTTTTCTTCCAAGATACATCTTCCATTATGCGGATCATGACAACATCATCTTTAGAAGCAGAAGGGATCAAGGCACTCTTAACACCAGAAGTAGGGGGGACCTTATCTCGGGGAATTGTCCTACCATGAGGGATCATTTAGAGCAGGATAGGAATCGGCTCATTGAAATCCATAGCAACAGACTCATCTTTCGCCTTCTTTTTTCAACAAGTCTTCCTTCTCAATGCGCTATTTTGTGCTAAGCTCATCAGTAGGGTTGGAAGAGCTCGTGATTACGACATCCTTGTCAAAAGAAATTTCATTGTATGGGTCGACACCGTCCTTGAACAATGCCTCCATGAATTGATCATCAATAACAAAGGTTTCTTCTTGAGCAACCTGAGCAGCGACTGAAGTTGTAACTTTAATGGATTTTGTCACTGCCGCTTGTGATCCCAATTAAGGCTCTTGCGTGGGAGGAGGAATGAAACTTGATGGATTTAAAGCTGAGAAAAAATAGGCGAAAAGATTAGAAATATCAACTGATAACACCCTAAATTATTGAAAGACGGAAGATGTCAGCAAAATACCTTCCTCTTTATGGCTCCCAAGTTGAGCCAAAATATCCTCAGAACTGCGTTCAGGAATTGGAGAAAGCTGGTGCCTGTCTGGACCATACCCGGGGATGGTTGAAGAATCTGCCATGGAACTAAGGATAGCTTAGGATGCTGGGGGCAATTCAGTTGTAACATCGGGTTGTGCTGACCCGAATCCTTCACCCACTTCATGTGAAAAGGTAGTAGCGGATTCTTTTTGAAGTGTAACCTGGATATCATGCAATGTTTTGGGTTCATCGCCCAATAGGATTTCACCTTCAAGTCTGGACAAGTCGATTTCCTCAGTATTAAGGAGTCTCTTTTCCGCTGCAACAAGAAATTCCCATGCATGCTAGAGCTGGTAGGGATAGTCATCACCAAGCCATGTTAGATTTCTATGCTTGAGAACATTGGCGTTGTAAAGAATAAGAAGTGGGTTGAGATCACTCATTATCTCCTTGCTAACCTCATCCTTGGCAGCTTTTACTTCGCGTTGAACGAGTGCATCGATATCTTTGTGTAATGACCCTAATTTTTAGTAACATTATTTAGGATATTTAATTAGTTAAATTAAATAAAATAATGTAATGATTAGGGGATTGAGATTTGTGAATTTAGAGGGTAGCCATGCCTATTAAACAAATAAACAAAGGGAATTAAAATGAATTAAGTTATGGTAAGTAGACAATCGCAATATAGGAATAAGTAATATCCTTATACCCTAAACCCTCACATATATTAATTTTACACGTTCATTCTCATAAACAAAAACATAAGAGGCCGACCACCATGAAGAAAGCAAGAAGAAGATAAAGCTAAAATCATGGGGAAGAAGCTGAAGCAACTTAATCCAAGATCAAATCTCAACTCCATAATCACAAAGCTAAGGTGAATAATAGGTTACATCTCATGTTTTTAATTAATTTCGATTTTCGATTAAATCTAATTTAATTTGCAAAGTATATTCCCATGTGTTTTCTTGTTAAATTGGATATATATATATATATATATGCTTGTTGATGATTTATGCTAATTCATGTAGATTTTATAATATGTTTTAATGTGAAAACCCTATTAAGTGACACCCAAATGCCTTGCGATTTTAGAATAAGGATAGAAATGATATTTTGGAGATGGGTGTCAATTTTCATAATTTTCTGAATTAATGTGGATTAATTAATTTTCTAGTGAAGAAAATGGTTATTTGGGTTTAAAATTAATTACTGATAATATATGTATGTTTTGGGTCTGAAATTAATATATGTTAGAAGACATATTAAAAATGATTTATGAGAATTTTTATAGATTTTTCCTAATTGTTTTAATAGATATCTAAAATTATTTAAGGGATGGGACTTAAATATTTTATATATTTATAAAAGGAGAAGAGGAAGTTTGTAAATAATTTAATTTGTTACTTTTGAAATTTTGGTAGTACTTTTAGAAAAGAAATTAGCAACCAATCATGTTTTGACAAACAAGGCAGGTTAGTTAAAAAGAATTGCTTTAAAAAGTTAAAAATCAGTTTAAACATGCTTTTTACATGTCGCCGCTTTTGGCACCTAGCTTTCGACTAAGTTCCTCCGCCTCCATCACCATCGAAACCAATGCGCATGGTATCAAAGGCTTGGTACACACCGAAGTGGATATAGGCGAAAGGTATGTAGCCGAAACATGGGGTTCTGAAGGGGTCGAAGCTTTTGTTTTTTAAATGAAAATGCGCTTGCTCTGCTTTTGAAAGGAATGCTTTCGACTTAGTTAGCTTTCGACCTGACTAAATGGTTTTAAGAAATGGTTCCGAAAGAGCTTGCGCCTTCTTTTTTAAGTAAATGCTTTCGAAGAGGGTCGAAACCCCTTGTTGTCGCATCTTACCTTTTGAAGCAATGCCTTCGAAAGGGTTTCTTTGTTTCAAAACCCAAACCGCTTCTCCAATGCTTCGGAAGGGTTGGTTTCGACACCATCACTTCTTTACTTAGGAAATTGTTTTCGAAAAAGTGCTTTTGATTTAGTTGTTTTTACGGCCATTTGTTCTGTTGAAGGTAAACCCAAAGGTTTCAAAAGGAAAGGTTTTAACTGGTTTTGAAAGGTTATTCCACATGTTTTACTTGAACCCAAATGCTTTCGAAAGGTTTGACTTTATGAAAAGGATTTAGTGCTTTCAAAAGGTTTTAAATGAATGTTTCGAAGGGGTGGTTCCCCAATGTTTTTCGAAAGGTTTTAAGTGGAAGGTTTCCAAAGGTTTCAAAAGGTATGTTTATAGTGTTTTGATAAGAGGATGTCTAAGGTTTTAAAGCTTTCAAAAAAAGGTTTTTCAATGTTTTCGAAAGGTTTATTAAGAATGGTTTCGAAAGGTATGTTTTGGCCTTTCGACCTAAGGTTTTACTTTGTTTCGATATGGGTACTTTCAATGGATTCGAAAGGGGCACTTTCAAAGGTTTAAATGTTTTCATCGACAAAGTTTTGTGTAAAGTATATGTAACATGGCAAGGTGATTTGAGTAAAGCATAGAGTATATTTTCCTTGTTTAAAGTATGATTTAAAGGATTAAATCATTTTGAAAGAAAATGTATTCAAGGAAAATTTTATAGGTAGTTGACCCTATGTAAAATGACTCTGATATTAGAATACCAGATGGGACTGGTACAGGGTTGCACCCTGTACATTAGCTATTAGCCCCTAGCTAATTTAGTACAAAATTCCAGTGTATAGGGCTTTGTCACATGTAAGACTAAAATGATGTTGCACACAGAATGGAATAAACAGAGAGCGGATAGGTTATTGGTTAGCCCGCAAAACCATTAGGATCAGTTGACCTAGGAGAAGTAAGTTAGGGACAGACTGTCCGGAAGATGAGCATCTAACAGAAGCTAGATTATTTGTTTATTTTGTCTAATAGGCCCGAGTCAGCCAAAGGTTAGTAGTTAGCTAAACAAAACTACATTGTTCGGACAAATAGTCCATTTGTAACCTGATTTATATGCTTTCATGATATTGATATTATTGTTTTTAACTAGTTTTGGTTGCAGGATTAAGATTTGTAAAAGATATGTTTTAAAAAGGATATTAGTGAAGGGAAACCCGTTCCCCTAAGCGGCATGTTCTCACTTAATATCAAATAACCGAGATGTATAGTATTATTCGTACTAGGCTTTTTGTCCGAATTGAAGTTTATGTTTTTCCCCTTAAACTCTTGGGTGCTCAAAATTAATTTGAGTAGGCCGAGGGTTGAGGATTTCTAGGTTTTAGTAGGTGGACGAATAAAGCTTCCGAAGACGAGCATGAAGCTGATGCTAGCTATATTTAGGAGTTGTTTTATTTTATTTCCACTGTGTTGTATAAAGTCAGTTATGACTGGTCATCCAAGGGGGCATCTTCATATGTCGCTCTTGGCGTATTTTGTAACAATTATATTTGATCTGAACTTGGGAAACATTCGGGATTATGTAACTTGGATTTGAAATGTTGTTTTGAAATGTAATCAGAAAAGTGTTTTAATCTGTGATGATTTTATTTCATATTCAAGTGCTTCTGATATTATGGATACCATTAACATTGCCATATTTGGTCACCGGAAGTTAATATTAGGGATGACTGCAGCATCTGTAGTTCTTACCTTCGGGACTCCAGTTAGGGGATGTTACAACTTGGTATCAGAGCATAGTTTTGTGAAAAACTTTAAGCTAAAATGATTTTTGAAAACATAATCCTAAGGAATTAGAGATAATATCGGGGTATGGGATAATGCTATAGTAACATACTTGTATTTGCAATATATAAGTATACGCTATGTCTCTATTCTCCTACCTCCCTTAGGCTATTCTTTTGTATCTTACGAGGCTTGAATATAGATATGGATGCTAGAAGTGGAAGAGTTAACCTTGGAGGGGGAAGCACCACTACAAATGGAAATGTCAGACCAAATACGAGAAGGAACCAAGGTCGGGCATAAGTTGGAAATGTGGGTGCTGGAGTCCCGCAAGTTGATATGGGAGCAATGTATCAGTTCTTTATCAACATGATGCAGGAAGGTGTTGCTGTTAGAGTAGTTGGAGGAGGAGTTCAGGAAGCTCTGATGGTGAATAACTATGCTATTCTGAGTAGGGATTATGCTCGGTTGGGAGAAAAGCCATTTATCGGAACTGAAGACGCAATCAAAGTAGAGAATTGGCTGCTTTATTGTGATAGGATTTTCGCTAATTTGGGACTCAATGATGAGCAAAAGAGAAGGCTTACTTCTAGACAGATTCAAGGAGCAGCGATATACTGGTGGAATAGTGTTATAGTTGGAGTTAATGAAGAGACGATGACATGGGCTGAGTTTAAAAGGAGATTCGAGGAGAAGTCTATGTCCGAGATTACGAAATCCACTCTGCTCAGGAAGTTCGCTGAGTTGGAGCAGGGGGATATGACTATACTTGAGTATGCGAGGAGGTTTGAGGAGCTAGCAAGATATGGCTATGCTACGGTTGATACTAATATTAAGAGAAATGAGAGGTTCATCAAGGGGTTGAAGCCTGAGCTTGCTAGGGCTATGTTTTCACACATTAGGGATCCAAGTGATGTTGTTGTTGAGGTGGCATTGAGACACGAAGAGATGATTGCTTTTCTGGAAAGAAATAAGGCAAAGGAAGTCTAGGTGGGGCAGAGTCAGAGAAGAAAGTTTTTCCATAAGAAAGGAGCTCAGAAGGGTGGAGATGCAAAGAAGGGGAAGTCGGAGGTTGTCTGCTTTAAGTGTGATAAGAAAGGGCATTTTGCTAATGAATGTCGCTCGGGAGATGGAAAGAAGGTGATCGGGAAGAAGAACATCAAATGCATCAACTGCGATCAAATTGGGCATTATAAGAACCATTGCAAAGAGCCAGCTAAGGATGGCAAAGGAAAGGTGTTTGCATTGGAGCCAGCTACCTCAAGACCAACAGCAGAGGAAAAAGGAAAAGCTATGTTGGGAGGTACGCTTATGATTCATGGTATGTCAGTTAGCGTTCTGTTTGATAATGGTGCATCGCATTCTTTTATATCTCATTGGTTGGTAGGTAAGCTTAACCTACAACTCTCATACTTAGTTACGTCGTTAAGGGTTGCAAATCCACTAGGAGGGTATGCGACACTTGGGATGAAATGTGACCACCTAGAGTTTGATTTGTTAGATCATACCTTTGTTTGCAGTTTGCATGTGTTTGACTTCGTAGGGTTTAGAATTATTTTAGGTATGGATTGTTAAGTAAGTACGATGCTAGGATATTTTACCATGATAGGAAAATATCACTTAGACACTATAACAACCCGCATATTTCACGATTATATATTTAAATGTTTTATTTAAATATAGTATCGTTAATCGGATTAAGGTCCGAAATGTTACTTTTTGTAAACAGTCGAATTGGGACTCGAGACCAATTCCATTGAGTCTAAAATGGCGTTTAAAATCTTTTTGAATATAAACATCAATATGTTTGGAGTTGATTGGAATTTTGGTATTTTTCTATTGGGCTTTAGGTTTGGGTTTCAGCCCACTAACCCAACATAATGCCCTAACTCCACCCCACTCCTCTTCATTCATTCATTCATTCATTCCATTTCCTAACACTTTCAAGCTAAAAAAATGGGGGAAAGAATGGGAAATTAAAATTCCTAAGCCCTAGTTCTCTCAGGAAATTCAAGTTCTTGCTCTAAAATCAAGGAGAAGCTTAGGTAAGCATCCCCTTCTTCTTCTCCACCTCAATCTCTCTCCAATTTCAGAAATTTCCTATAACCAAACTTAGGAAATATTTGCTTATGATCTTAGATTGGAGCTTCTAGAGTTGAAGTTGAAGTGTGGTTGATCTTTCCTTTGTTTTAAAGCTTCTCACTTGTTGTTTTGGGTTTAAAGGTGAGTTATTGAACTCACATCTATGTCTATAGTTTTCATTGTTGTTAGGTATAAATTCCTAACATCTATTCACACTCATTTGCTTTTGATTTGAATTGATTTGGTGAATTTTCCAAATTTTGGTGTTTTGAAGTCAAAATCTTTAAAGATCCTATCTTGGATATTTGGACGTGTTATTTGGGGTGTATCGAAGAGCCTATAGGACTGGGTTGTCGCTTGGCATAAATCCCTAGCCTCCGTCGCTCGTCCAATCGCTTCCGAATCATTTTGGCCATCATTGGCCTAGGAAAATTGTTGCCCAGAAAAGGAAACCAGACGTCTAGTTAGGGCAGCAGATTAAAAAAAAAATACGGCAGAAAAGAAAAAAAATGGCAGAGACTTGGACCAGACGTTTGGTCCAAACTACCAGACGTCTGGTTAGTTTTCAGACGTCTGGTTAGTTTTCAGACGTCTGTAAGGATTCTAGAATATTTCCAGAACCTAAATCCAAACGTCTGGATGAACCCCTAGACGTCTGGAACCGCCAATTTTGCCAATTTTGGCTGTTTTTGATTGGATTTCCAATTTTTATCGATTTTTGTTGATCTGATTGGTTGTTGTCATTTATTATCGACTTTGATGACTTCTTTCTTTGGATTTTTTGGAATATCCATTTGATGGATTTGATATCGATTTTTATGGTTTGAATTCACGTCGTCGAAATTGAACTCTCGTGACAATTTTCGAGTGGAAATCTACAATTTGTTCGTAAATATTTAAGTTAAGCTAGTGGTTATGGGACATGAAGCTAAACTCATTTATTACTAGCTTAGTGTAATTTATGCTTCTTGTTGATCAATGATGATCATTTTATGGTTCAGACTAGCGATATGCGATGTCTCTTTGTCCGCGTGGGGGACTGTACCCCGTCCTATTGAGCTTCGTCTCATTTTTATAGGCTAACGACCTATGGGTTTTATGGAGTTCGGTTCATCGGGCGTACCGTTATTGCACTACGTCGTTGTTCCAGATTATTTGAGTTTCAGGTACATCGGGCGTACCGTTATTGCACTACGTCGTTGTTCCGGCTCATTTGAGTTTTAGGTTCCTCGGGCGTACCGTTATTGCACTACGCCGTTGCACCGACTCTATGGTTAGCGACCATGGGATAGCGACCCGTTTGTGATACACGTGTTGGTGAGTTTTCGTGCTCCCGTTTGTGATAGGCCTCCCCTTTGTGTTTTTTCTGGATTTCTAATTGTTGACTTTTGGAATTTGTGTTTCACCAATTTTTTTGCGATTGACATTGATATGTTTTGTCAGTATTTGGGGTTTGGTGAATAAGCTAAAGAATGTGATATTCTTTTTGGTGTATGAGAAAATTTGAGATATTATTTGATTTTTGTTGTTATTAAATGTATACTTGACACGGTAGTGCATTATTATTATCATATGTTTTTGTGGTATCTCTTATCCTTTCTCGTCTTATATGATATTTATAGCTTGACTGATCCGTTTATTATTTTTCTTCTTAAATAATACTCGGGTCAGACCGAGGTGTTACAGGTGCTTCCACTTGACTTCTTAGCAGGGGATAGCTTCTGACTTTTGGCTAACTACTTTATCTTAGTAGTTTTTGCTTTTATACATTTGAGATAGAGACTCCTTGATGTATACTTATTCTTTTGTGATATTGTGGATCTTTTATGACCACTATTTTGATGTACGCTTCTATGTGTTATATTCATATCTGTTTCCGCCTTAGTGATATGAATATCTATGACTGGTTTGTGTTATGCTTATTTCTATATTTGTTTCCGAAGCCCACATAGCCACTGTGTAGTAGCTTTGAGTTTGAATTTGATATGTCGGATTTCCTCCTGAAATGAAATGCATGTTATACTATCTGACATATTAGTACTCGCACAAAGCAATTTCACAGATGGTCACTCCTCAACAGCCTTATTCTTCGTGCTAGTCGACGGTATTACCCAGTAGTGTCCTTAACTACTGTAAGTATAGAGGCAGGGCATCACAGCTTGGTATCAGAGCCAAACTTTGGAACAATGTAGAATAATTTAGCAAGGATCATTGTCCTAAGTCTCTATTAGGAGTCGTGCCTTAGGATTTAATTCAAGTCATAGGACCCGTTTTATCCTATTTTCTTTTATGATGTCTTGTTTTATCAGTCAAGTTTGTTTGATATTCGTTCCGAGAATAACCTTTTTACTCTTCTTTCTTTCTTTTTTTAAAGAAGAGAAATTGTTAGACCTGGTCGTCCCAGCGCCGGTCAATCCAGTGCTACTCCTCAAGATGGAGTATTCATGTCTGCCCAGCAGCTTTTAGATCTTGTAAAGAATTCTCAAGCCATCGGCCCCATTCCAGAGCCTACTCATCCTAAATCTGGGTTTGCACGCTTGTGCAACGATTATACCAATTTGGGTGGAAGGCCATTCAAGGGTTTCGAAAGCGATATAGAAGTCCAAGCTTGGCTTAGATCGTGCGACCGCATCTTTTCTCGCATGAATCTTATAGATCTACATCGAGTCCAAGTGGCTTCTAGCATGCTCCAAGAAAGAGCATTAGATTGGTATGAGCTTTTGGTTTCAGAAATTATCGAAGCGGATCTTACTTGGGAGCAATTCCAGGAAAGGTTCGAATTGATGTTTGTGCCGGAAGCTGAAAAGGTAACTTTGGCCCGATGCTTTATTGACCTTGTTCAAGGTGAATCTTCTGTGACGGATTACGTCGCGTCTTTTGAATCTCTCTCTAAATATGGGGTCGAGTATATTAATACCCCATTGAAGAAAAATCGGAGGTTTGTCTGTGGGTTGAATAAGTACCTCAAAAATCCTTTACTTCTGAAACTAGAAGTTTCTTTTGATCAGCTTGTTGATATCGCTCTTCGGCTTGAAGAGGTCGATATAGAAAGTGATGTTGAAGATGTGGGTGCCAAACAGAACTTCAACAACAACAAGAAGAAGAGGCCTATTAAGTTCAAGCCTAATCCCAACAATAAAGGGAAGCAAGCAACTTCGGTAGCAAAGACTCCTACCTCTAGTCATGGGCAATGCTACAATTGTGGTTCTAAGGACCATTATGCAAATAGGTGCCCAAAACCTCTTTTTTGTTGTTATTGCAAAAGTTCGGGTCATCTTTTATCTTCATGCCCTAAACTTCCAAACAAGAAAGAGGGAAAGCTAAATGTTGTGCAAGCCCCTAGTAATACTTCTCTTGGTCAAGGTATTTCTCACTCTATCCTTGATGGCATTATTATATTTCATGATCTTCCTATTCGAGTTCTTTTTGATACGGGTGCATCTCACTCTTTTATATCAAAAGAACTTGTTGATGCTTTATCTTTAAATGTTATGGGCATGATGACTTCACTGAGAATTGCGAATCCGGTTGGTGGATCCGCAACACTCAGTTTACTTTGTAAAGATGTCCAGATTATTTTATGTGATTATGCTTTCAGAACCGATTTGCATGTTATGCGCTATTTAGGTTTCGGAATGATTTTGGGAATGTATTGGCTTAATCATTATGAAGCCCACATCCTATGTCCCGAGAGGACTATTTATCTTCGACATCCTTAATCTGTTAAGCAGATTTCTATTGTTCTTAAAAATTCAGATTCCAATTTGGTAGCATCCTTATATTCTCTAAATCCACATGATGATGATAATGATGATGAGGAAGATGTCATTTCCCTCATTCACGTTGTGTGTGAATTTCCCAACATCTTTGAGCCCATTTTAGGATTACCACCTAAGCGAGTAATTGAGTTCAGAATTAATCTAATCCCTGGAGCTCTACCTATCACTCGTCCTCCTTATTGTTTGTCCAATAAGGAAAATGAGGAGATGCGTAAACAATTATCTGAATTGGAAGCAAAACAGTTTATTCATTCTAGTTCCTCTCCTTGGGGAGCTTCGGCTATTTTTGTGAAGAAATCTGATGGTACACTTAGGATTTGCGTAGACTATCGCAAGCTTAATGATCTCACCATCAAGAATAAATATCCCTTGCCTTGGATTGATGATCTATTCGATCAACTTAGCGGTGCTAGAGTCTTTTCACAATTAGACTTAGCAACCGGTTTTCATCAGCTTCGTATTGCAGAGGATAGTATTCCTTTGACATCGTTCTGTGCTCGTTATGGATCTTATGAATGGCTTGTTATGCCATTTGGTTTAACGAATGCTCCAGCTTATTTTGTTGACCTTATGAACCGAGTTTTCAAAGACTTCCTCGATCGATTTGTTCTCATCTTTATAGATGATATTCTTGTTTATTCTAAAACCGAGGAAGAACATGAAAAACATCTTCAGATTATGTTGGAAACTCTTTGGAGCAATCAATTGAAAGCAAAATTTTCCAAGTGCTACTTTTGGCAATCTCGTGTTAAATTTTTGGGACATATTATTTCTGAATCTGGAATTTCCGTGGATCCTTCAAAGATTGAAGCGATTCAAAATTGGAAGAGACCGGAGAGTGTGACGGAAATTCATAACTTCCTTGGATTGGCGGGCTATTACCATCGGTTCATAAAAGACTTTTCTAAAATTTCTGCACCTCTTACTAGTTTGACAAAGAAGGGAGTTAAATACATTTGGTCAGACAAATGTGAAGCTATTTTTCAGAAATTAAAAGAACTCCTTTCCAATGCTCCTATTCTTGTGATTCCCAAAGGGAACCAAGACTTTATTTTTTATACCGATGCTAGTCGTGTCGGTTTGGGAGCTGTTCTCATGCAAAGGGAACGTGTTATCACTTATGCTTCTAGGCAATTAAAGCCTGCCGAGAGTAGATATGCCACTCATGATTTAGAGCTCGTGGCTATTGTTTTCGCCCTTAGAATTTGGCATCATTATCTTTTGGGAGAGAAATTTGTTCTCTACACCGATCATAAATCTTTGAAGTATTTATTTTCTCAAAAGGAACTTAATTGGCGTCAACAACGTTGGCCCGAGTTCCTTACATCTTATGATCTTGATATTCTTTATACTCCCGGAAATAGAAATCGTGTTGCCGCTGCCCTTAGTCATAAGAAACAAGTGGTTGTTTCCATGATGATATCCGAATGGAATGATCTCGAGACTTTGTCCACATGTGAGATTCGAGATCGTGTATCCGATTCGTGTTCATATCTTGTTTTATGTAGCATTGAGGCTCATCCTTCTCTTTTAGACCGCATTCTTGAAGCTCAAAAGCATGACCCCGAATTAGCTCTTCTTAGCCAAAGTTGTAGGTATAAAATTGATATTGAAGGTTTGAAAGACTTTGATATTGATGCTCGTGGCGGTATTTGAAAATTTGGTAGACTTATCGTGTCAAATATTAGTGATCTTCGTAAAGACATTTTAGAAGATTCTCATCGTTCTAAATTTACCATTCATCCCGGTAGTAGTAAAATGTATGCGGACATGAAACGACTTTATTATTAGGATGGAATGAAATATGATATTGCTAACTTTATTAAGCATTGCATGACTTGCCAACTCGTAAAGGCCGAGCATCAAAGGCCCGGTAGGTTATTGCAAACTTTGGACATTCCAGTTTGGAAGTGGGATCGAGTCTCTATGGACTTTATTGACGGTCTTCCCCATTCTCGTTCAGGTCATGATATCCTATGGGTGATAGTAGATAGACTTACAAAATCCGTCCATTTTCTTCCCGTTCAGTCAAATCGGACCGTACCTCTTTTGGCTAAACTCTATGTCAAAGAAATTGTTAAATTGCATGGAGTTCCAACTTCTATTGTTAGTGATCGTGATCCATTATTTACTAGTGGATTCTGGAAAGGTCTTCAAAAAGCTTTGGGAACAAAGCTTAATTTTAGCACCGCTTATCATCCTCAGTCCGATGGACAAACAGAGCGTGTGAATCAAACTTTTGAAGATCTTCTTCGTGCTTGTGTTCTTGATTTTGGTGGAAGTTGGGAAGATCATATTTCCCTTGTTGAGTTTTCTTATAATAATAGCTTCCAATCTAGTATTGGTATGACACCTTTTGAGGCACTATATGGGAGGCCATGCCGATCTCCTTCTTGTTGGCTTGAAGCCGGTGAGAAGCCGGTATTAGATCCAGATTTTATTCGTGATTCCACAGAAAAGATTGACTTTATTCGTCATAGGATGAAAGAAGCTCAAAGTAGAAAAAAAATCCTATGTCGATAACCGAAGAAGGAAATTAGAATTCTTTGTGGGAGATTTGGTGTTCATTCGTGTTTCACCTATGAAAGGTGTTGTGCGTTTCAGTCGATCGGGAAAATTAGCACCTCGATATATTAGCCCATTTCCCATCACCGAACGCATTGGTTCCATGGCTTATCGCCTTTTGCTACCGGCTCAATTTTCTGCTATCCATGATGTGTTCCACGTTTCTCAACTACGGAAATGCCTTAGGGATTCCGATTCTATCCTTGAGCCCGGTGTTATTGAAAAAATTGAAGTTTCACCTAATTTGACTTATGAGCAACATCCTATTCGTATCGTTGCTATGGAGGTAAAATGCCTTCGTAATAAAGATGTTCCGCTTGTGAAAGTTCAATGGTCCTCAAATCCTAAGGTTTGTTCTTGGGAATCTAGAGAATTCATCGAGCGAACACATCCGGACTTACTCTCGTGCTCTTTAAGGTGAACTTCTTGTTTCAAAATTTCTTCTCTTGTGTTGTTATGCCTTAGTTTGGTTGTTACTTTTTATTTTCTTCTTGAGTATTGCGAGGATGCAATTTCTTTAAGGAGGGGAGTCTATAACAACCCGCATATTTCACGATTATATATTTAAATGTTTTATTTAAATATAGCACCGTTAATCGGATTAAGGTCCGAAATGTTACTTTTTGTAAACAGTCGAATTGGGACTCGAGACCACTTCCATTGAGTCCAAAATGGCGTTTACAACCTTTTTGAGTATAAACATCGATATGTTTGGAGTTGATTGGAATTTTGGTATTTTTCTATTGGGCTTTGGGTTTGGGTTTCAGCCCACTAACCCAACATAATGCCCTAACTCCACCCTACTCCTTCTCATTCATTCATTCATTCCATTTCCTAACACTTTCAAGCTAAAGAAAAATGGGGGAAAGAATGAGAAATTAAAATTCCTAAGCCCTAGATCTCTTAGGAAATTCAAGTTCTTGCTCTAAAATCAAGGAGAAGCTTAGGTAAGCATCCCCTTCTTCTTCTCCACCTCAATCTCTCTCCAATTTCAGAAATTTCCTATAACCTAACTTAGGAAATATTTTCTTATGATCTTATATTGGAGCTTCTAGAGTTGAAGTTGAAGTGTGGTTGATCTTTCCTTTGTTTTAAAGCTTCTCACTTGTTGTTTTGGGTTTAAAGGTGAGTTATTGAACTCACATCTATGTCTATAGTTTTCATTATTGTTAGGTATGAATTCCTAACATCTATTCACACTCATTTGTTTTTGATTTGAATTGATTTGGTGAATTTTCCAAATTTTGGTGTTTTGAAGTCAAAATCTTTAAAGATCCTATCTTGGATATTTGGACGTGTTATTTGGGGTGTATCGAAGAGCATATAGGACTGGGTTGTCGCTTGGCATAAATCCCTAGCCTCTGTCGCTCGTCCGATCGCTTCCGAATCATTTTGGCCATCATTAGCCTAGACAAATTGTTTCCCAGAAAAGGCAACCGGACGTCTGGTTGGAAGATCCAGACGTCTGGTTAAGGCAGCAGATGAAAAAAAAATATACGGTAAAAAAGAAATAAAATGGCAGAGACTTGGACCATACATCTGGTCCAAACCTACCAACGTCTGGTTAGTTTTCAAATGTCTGGTTAGAGTTCAGACGTCTGGAAGGTTTCTGGAATATTTCCAGAACCCAAATCCAGACGTCTAGATGAACCCAGACGTCTGGAACCACCAATTTTGCCTATTTTGGCTGTTTTGATTGGATTTCCAATTTTTATCGATTTTTGTTGATCCGATTGGTTGTTGTCATTTATTATCGACTTTGATGACTTCTTTCTTTGGATTTTTGGGAATATCCATTTGATGGATTTGATATCGATTTTTATGGTTTGAATTCACGTCGTCGAAGGTGAATTTTTGGTGATTGATTATTTTTACAATCATTTTTGTGATTTTTCACTTTACAATACAAAGGTTTCGATACTATTAGAAAATACTAAAACTCTTTCATTAAAACGATTTCGACACTATTTTAAATATAAAGCTCGCTTTTAAAATCGTTTTCCAATCTATTAGTATATACAAACCTTTACCTCATTCGCATGAGAAATCTAATTAAACGGCTTAGCAAAACAAGTGGTATGAAACGCTTGCATTTACTTCGTCGGTTAATTCTTGGACTTGTTCGATTAAACTCTCGTGACAATTTTCGAGTGGAAATCTACAATTTGTTCGTAAATATTTAAGTTAAGCTAGTGGTTATGGACATGAATCTAAACTCATTTATTTACTAGCTTAATGTAATTTACATTTCTTGTTGATCAATGATGATCATTTTATGGTTCTGACTAGCGATATGCGATGTCTCTTTGTCCGCGTGGGGGATTGTACCTCGTCCTATTGAGCTTCGTCTCATTTTTATAGGCTAGCGACCTATGGGTTTTATGGAGTTCGGTTCATCGGGCGTACCGTTATTGCACTACGTCGTTGTTATGGATTATTTGAGTTTCAGGTTCATCGGGCGTACTATTATTGCACTACGTCGTTGTTCCGGTTCATTTGAGATTCAGGTTCCTCGGGCGTACCGTTATTGCACTACATCGTTGCATCGGCTCTATGGTTAGCGACCATGGGATAGCGACCCGTTTGTGATACACGTGTTGGTGAGTTTTTGTGCTTCCGTTTGTGATAGGCCTCCCCCTTTGTGTTTTTTCTGGATTTCTAATTGTTGACTTATGGAATTTGTGTTTCACCAATTTTTTTGCGATTGACATTGATATGTTTTGTCAATATTTGGGGTTTGGTGAATAAGCTAAAGAATGTTATATTCTTTTTGGTGTATGAGAAAATTTGAGATATTATATGATTTTTGTTGTTATTAAATGTATACTTGACATAGTATGGCATTATTGTTATCATATGTTTTAGTGGTATCTCTTATCCTTTCTCATCTTATATGATATTTATAGCTAGACTGATCTGTTTATTATTTTTCTTCTTAAATAATACTCGGGTCAGACCGAGGTGTTACAGGTGCTTCCACTTGACTTCTTAGCAGGGGCTAGCTTCTGACTTTTGGCTAACTACTTTAGCATAGTAGTTTTTGCTTTTATACATTTGAGATAGAGACTCCTTGATGTATACTTATTCTTTTGTGATATTGTGGATCTTCTATGACCACTATTTTGATGTACACTTCTATGTGTTATATTCATATCTGTTTCCGCCTTAGTGATATGAATACCTGTGACTGGTTTGTGTTATACTTATTTCTATATTTGTTTTCGAAGCCCACATAGCCACTATGTAGTAGCTTTGAGTTTGAATTTGATATGTCGGATTTCCTCTTGAAATGAAATGCATGTTATACTATCTGACATATCGGTACTCGCACAAAGCAATTTCACAGATGGTCGCTACTCAACAGACTTATTCTTCATGCTAGTCGACGGCATTACCCAGTAGTGTCCTTGGCTAGTGTGAGTATAGAGGTGGGGCGTCATAGACACCCTGAGTGTAGTGATTGGATTTTATATACCGTAGAAAACCCTAGTTGTGAGGTGAATTCTTTGTTGGGTGTTGTGGAGTTAGAAGACGAGTTAAATCGAGTTTTCATGGATAGAGAATTCGTGGATGTTTTTGAACCTGTAGTAGGATTTCCATTGAAACGAGCCATTGAGTTTCAGATAGATTTAGTACTTGGAGAAGAACCAATGAGTAGACCGCCAAGCAGGATGATACCTACCGAGATGAAGGAGTTAAAGGTGCAATTGGTGGATTTTGAAGGCAAGAATTTTATTAGGCCAAGTAGTTCGACTTGGGGAGCAGGTGCAGTGTTTGCTAAGAAGTCGGACGGATCGTTAAGGTTGTTAAGGTTATGTATCGATTATCGTATGTTGAATGAGAAAACGATAAAGAGTCAATATCCATTGCCTAGAATTAACGATTTATTTAATCAGTTGAGTTGGACCAAAGTATTTTCTCAGTTGGATTTAGTGACAGGATTCCATCAGCTTAGAGTAGCAGAGGATAATTGTCCTTTGACGACATTTAGGACTAGATATGGGTTGTACGAATGGTTAGTGATGTCGTTTGGACTAACTAATGCGCCAGCATTCTTTGTGGATTTGATGAACCGAGTTTTCTGAGAGCACCTGGATAGGTTTGTGTTGGTTTTCACAGATGAAATTCTGATATATTCTAAGGATGAAAGGGAGCATGAAGTTCATCTTAGAGTGGTGCTTGAGACATTGAGGCAGCATCAGCTGAAGGCAAAATTTTCGAAGTGTTATTTCTGGAAGAAGGAAGTGAAGTTTCTTGGTCATGTAGTCTCAGAGAAAGGGTTGTCTATAGATCCAACTAAGATTGAAGCGTTGGATAATTGGAAGAGACCCGTGACAGTGACTGAGATAGAGTTTTCTTCGATTAGTGAGGTATTATCGAAGATTTATTAAGGATTTTTCATGGATAGTGACACCGATGACCAAGCTAATGTGAAAGGATGTGAAGTTTGTTTGGACCGATAAGTGTGAGGAAGCATTCCATATCTCGAAACACTTATTGACCGATGCACCTGTGTTAGTTGTTCCAGAAGGGAATCAGGACTTAGTAGTATATATAAATGCTTGTGGAACTGGGTTAGGAGTATGTTAATGCAGAGAGGTAAAGTGATTGCATATGCTTCTCGACAGCTTAGACCGCATGAGGTTAGATACCCGATGCACGATTTGGAATTAGCTGCTGTAATTTTAGCATTGAAGGTGTGGAGACATTACCTTTTGGAATAAAGTTTTGAGTTATACACAGATCATAAGTCACTAAAGTATTTATTCTCTCAAAAGGAGTTGAATATGAGATAGCAGAGATGGTTAGAGTTTTTAGCCGCTTATGACTTTGGTATTGAGTACACACAGGGAAAGGACAATAAGGTTGCGGACGAACTTTGCAGAAAACATCAAAATGCAGTGTTGGCAATGATAACTGAGTGGAAACATTTAGAAGAGTTGACGACATATAGAATAAAGTGGAGAGCTGAAGCTGGATCTAGTGGAGAAACTGCACTGTTATCATGTTTAGAAGTTCGACCGACGATGATCGAAAAGATTGATTCTAAACAGGTGGAGGATCCAGTATTAGTTGAATGGATCAGGAAGTTAAGGGATAGGACAGAGAACTTTAACTTAAAGGATTTCAGTCTTGACCAAAACGGGTGGTTGAGAAAGAAAGGAAGATTGTGTGTTCCGAATGCGGGAGACATTAGGAAGGATGTTCTGGAGGAATGCTATCGTTCAAAGTTCACCATTCATCCAGGAGGAACTAAGATGTATTAGGATATAAAGAGGAGTTTCTTCTAGGAAGTTATGAAGAGAGATGTAGGCTTATGGGTAAAGCAGTGTCTGAACTGCCAATAGGTAAAAACCAAACATCAAAAACCAAGTTGGTTACTTCAGTCTTTAGATATTCCAGTATGGAAGTGAGATTCTATTTCTATGGATTTTATAGACGGGTTCCCAAGATCTAATAAGGGAAATGAAAGTATATGGGTCATAGTGGACAGGTTAACCAATAGTGCCAATTTCATTCCAGTTAAGTCAACTAGGATGGCAACTGTATTGGCTAATTTATTTACGAAGAATATAGTTAGACTTCATGGAATTCCTAGTTGTATAGTAAGTGATAGAGATTCCTTATTCACTAGCGAGTTCTGGAAGAGTCTACATGATACTTTAGGTACCAAGCTCAAAATGAGTACCGCTTACCATTCACAGTCTGATGGGAAAACGGAAAGAGTTAACAAAGTCTTTGAAGATTTGTTACTAGCTTGTGTGCTAGATATTAGAGGATCATGGGAAGACCATCTACACTTAGTCGAGTTTTCATATAACAATGGTTATAAGTCTAGTATAGGGATGGCACCGTTTGAAGCTTTGTATGGAAGACCATGAAAACCTCCCGTTTGTTGGTTAGAGACAGGGGATAGGTTGGTTCTTGGTCCAGATTTAGTTAGAGAAGCTGCAGAGAAGATTGAGTTGATTCGAGCTATAATGAAGGAAGCTCAGCCTAGGCAGAAGAGTTATGCTGATAAGAGACGGAAAGACTTAGAGTTCTCAGTAGGAGATCATGTTTTCATTAAGGTATCACCGATGAAAGGTGTAATTCTATTCGGGAAATTGGCACCAAGATTTGTTGGACCATTTCCTATTATAGAAAGGATCTAAAAACTCGCATATTTAGTAGAACCATTGAACAGTTTGGCAAGAGTCTACAATGTTTTTCATATTTCTCATCTAAGGAAGTGTATTAGAGACCCGGAGACTACTATAACACCAACTGTCTTAGAGGACGTAGTAGTAGACCCGAATTTGACTATAGTCAGAAAGCCAGTTCGTATAGTCACGAGAGATGAGAAGAGGCTAAGGAACAAGACAGTCAGATTAGTCAAAGTCTAGTGGAGCAACGACGATAGAGACTGTACTTGGGAGACTGAGAACAGGATTAGAGACACTAAACCTAATTTGTTTGATGGTATGTTTTACCTTTTTTATTAATTTGTAGAATACCATATCGTAATTTCGAGGACGAAATTCTTTAAGAAGGGGAGTCTGTAACGACTCTAATTTTTAGTAACATTATCTAGGATATTTAACTAGTTAAATTAAATAAAATAATGTAATGATTAGGGGATTGAGTTTGGTGAATTTAGAGGGTAGTCGTGCCGATTAAACAAATAAACTAAGGGAATTAAAATGAATTAAGTTAGGGTAAGTAGACAAGGGCGATATAGGAATAAGTAATATCCTTATACCCTAAACCCTCACATGCATTCATTTTACACATTCATTCTCATAAACAAAAACATAACAGGCCGGCCTCCATTAGGAAAGCAAGAAGAAGATAAAGCTAAAATCAAGGGGAAGAAGCTTAAGTAACTTAATCCAAGATCATATCTCAACACCTTAATCACAAAGTTAAGGTGAATAATAGGTTACATCTCATGTTTTTAATTGATTTCATTTTTAAATTAAATTCGATCTATTTTGCAAAGTAGATTGCCATGTTTTTTATTATTAAATTGGATATATATGCTTGTTGATGATTTATACTAATTCATATAGATTTTGTGATATGTTTTATTGTGAAAAGCCTATTAAGTGACATCCAAATGATGTGCGATTTTAGAATAAGGTCAAAAATGATATTTTAAAGATGGGTTTCAATTTTCATAAATTTCTGAATTAATCTGGATTTAATATTAATATTCCAGTGAAGAAAATGGTTATTTGGGTTTAAAATTAATTACGAATAATATATGTATGTTTTGGGTCTGAAATTAATATATGTTAGAAAACATATTAAAAATGATTTATGGGAATTTTTATAAATTTTTGCTAAGTGTTATAATAGATATATAAAATTATTTAAGGTATAAGACTTAAATATTTTATATATTTATAAAAGGAGAAGAGGCATTTTGTAAATAATTTAATTTGTTACTTCTGAAATTTCGACAATACTTTTAGAAAAGAAAACAACAACCAATCATGTTTGAAAAACAAGGCAGGTTAGTTATTGCTTTAAAAAGTTAAAAATCGGTTTAAACATGCTTTTTACATATTTCACCACTTTTGGCACCTAGCTTTCGACTAAGTTCCTCCGCCTCCATCACCATCGAAACCAATGCATATGGTATCAAGGACTTGGTATGAAGTGAATTGGACATATGCGAAAGGTATGTAGTTGAAACATGAGGTTCCGAAGGGGTCGAAGCTTTACTTTTTTTTTAAATGAAAATGCGTCTGCTTTGCTTTCGAAAGGAATTCTTTCGACTTAGTTAGCTTTCGACTTGACTAAATGGTTTTAAGGAAGGGTTCCGAAAGAGCTTGCGCCTTTTGTTTTAAGTAAATGCTTTCGAAGAGGGTCGAAACCCCTTGCTGCTGCATCTTACCTTTCGAAGCAATGCCTTCGAAAGGGTTTCTTTGTTTTAAAACCCAAGCCGCTTCTCCACTGCTTCCGAAGGGTTGGTTTCGACACCATCACTTCTTTACTTAGGAAATTGTGTTTGAAAGCGTTCTTTAGATTTAGTTATTTTACGGCCCTTTGTTCTGTTCAAGGTAAAACCCAAAGGTTTCGAAAGGAAAGGTTTTAACTGGTTTCGAAAGGTTATTCCATATGTTTTACTTGAACCCAAATGCTTCCAAAAGGTTTGATTTTATAAAAAGGATTTAGTGCTTTAGAAAGGTTTTAAATGAAGGTTTCGAAGGGATAGTTCCCCAATGTTTTCGAAAGGTTTTAAGTGGAAGGTTTCCAAAGGTTTCGAAAGGTATGTTATAGTGTTTTGATAAGAGGATGTCTAAGGTTTTAAAGCTTTCAAAAGAAAGGGATTTCAAGGTTTTTCGAAATGTTTATTAAGAATGGTTTCGAAAGGTATGTTTTGGCCTTTAAGCCTAAGGTTTTACTTGGTTTCGAAAGGGGTCATTTCAATGGATTCGAAAGGGGTACTTTTAAAAGTTAAAACGTTTTCATCAACAAAG
Organism: Allium fistulosum; assembly: GCA_030737815.1. Lineage (NCBI taxonomy): Eukaryota > Viridiplantae > Streptophyta > Magnoliopsida > Asparagales > Amaryllidaceae > Allium > Allium fistulosum. The sequence goes on from CM060902.1 coordinate 980,246,774, forward strand.
TTTTGTGTAAAGTATATGTAACATGGCAAGGTGATTTGAGTAAAGCACAGAGTATATTTTTATTGTCTAAAGTATGATTTAAAGGATTAAATCATTTTGAAAGAAAAGGTTTTCAAGGAAAATTTTATGGGTAGTTGACCCTAAGTAAAATGACTCAGACATTAGAGTACCAGATGGGACTGGTATAGGGTCACGCCCTATACATTAGCTATTAGCCCCTAGCTAATTTAGTCCAAAATTCCAGTGTGTAAGGCTTTGTCACATGTAAGACTAAAATGATGTTATACACAGAATGGAATATACAGAGAGAAGATAGGTTATTAGTGAGCCCGCAAAATCATTATGCTCAGTCGACCTTGGAGAAGTAAGTTAGGGCAGACCATCCTAAAGAGGAGTATCTAACAGAAGTTAGATTATTTGTTTATTTCGTCGGGTAGGCCCGAGTCAGCCAAAGGTTAGTAGTTAGCCAAACAAAACTATATTGTTCAGACGGATAGTCCATTTGTTACCTGATTTATATGCTTTCATGATATTGATATTACTGTTTTAACCAGTGTTGGTTGTAGGATTAAGATTTGTAAAAATATGTTTTAAAAAGGATATTAGTGAGGGGAAACCCGTTCCGCTAAGCGGCATGGTCTCACTTAATACCAAATAACCGAGATGTATAGTATTATTCACACCAGGCTTTATGTCTGACTCGAAGTTTATGTTTTTCCTCTTAAACTCTCGGGTGCTCAAAATTAATTTGAGTATGACGAGGGCTGTGGATTTTTAAGTTTTAGTAGGTGGACGAATAAAGCATTCGAAGACGAGCAGGAGGCTGATGCTGGTTATATTTAGGAGTTGTTTTGTTTCATTTCCGCTGTGTTTTATTAAGTCAGTTATGACTATTTAGTACTCTGGTCATCCAAGGGGGCATCTTCATATGTCACTCTTGGTGTATTTTGTAACAATTATATTTGATCTGAACTTGGGAAACGTTTGGGATTATATAACTTGAATATGAAATGTTGTTTTGAAATGTAATCAGAAAATTGTTTTAATTTGTGATGATTTTATTTCATATTCAAGTGCTTTTGATATTATGGATACCATTAACATTACCGTATTTTGTCACCGGAATTTAGTACTATAAATGACTGTAGAATCTATAGTGCTTAGCTTCGGGCCTTTAGATAGGGGATGTTACACTTAGGCCCTTTCAACGGCCGTATCTCTTTTAAATTTAACATTCACCAGCTCATCACAAGCATCTTGAGCGATTTTCTGAGCATCATCTTTCTCCTTGTTTGCATACTTGAGCTTAGCCTTGAGTTCCACAATCTCCTTCAAGGCTGCGGATTCATTACTTCGAGCCGCATCTCTCTCGAGTGTTATTTCTGTATTTCGATGATGTAACACCTGGACCATATCAAGATGACTGGACGTCATCTCTTCCATGGATTTGACGGCAGGATTAGCTTTACCTTAGTCTTCTGCTTGAGAGGTCCTAGATACCTCTAACTTGTTAGTCAAAGTATCGATGATTCTTTTATTTTGAGCTTCCTGGCATTTTAACATTCAATTTCCGCCGTGCGCTTAAAAGATACTTTCGACATTTTCTCCACTGCTTTCATCCATTTACAGTACGGCGTGTGGATATCAGTAACGCAATCAGTAGTCATTTTCTAGACATGTCTGCGACCCTCTTCAGATTAGGAGGAAAAAGAACTATTCAAAGCATAGATTTGGAAACTCTTTTTGAAGTTGTGCCATGTGAGCAACTAGATGAATCATAGGATCTTCGACAATAATTTCGACCTCAGCACACTCCTTGCCGAGCCTGTGAGCAGCAACATGTTCGCTATGGCAACGACAATCACTAGACCGCTGAGAGTGAGAAGGAACTAAAAGCTGTGGAGGAACTGAGACGGGAGGGGGACCACGAGAGGGATCGACATGTGGGTCCCGACGATCAGTTGGCATATCGGAGCCTATTGGACGAGGGGACCTAGATCTTGATCGATGTTTATCTTGAGATGGTCTATCCCTATCACCCCTATCTTGATGACCATTGTCCCGACCGGAGTGGTAACTAGGATCATAATAATCTCAAATACCACCTTGACGGTATGAACTAGAGCGTGAACAAAAGGATTGGTGGTGTATACCCCGAAGGGAATCAAACATATTCCTCTTCTTCACCATCATTTATGCAAAGGAAAATAGAAGTTAATCAACTTAAAGCATTAAAAGGCACAAGTTGAGCATAATGCAATGTTCAGGGTTGCAAGTGCGTGCAAGTGTCCTTGTGTTACCCCCCGACAAACCAGGTGTAGGAGCTTTGCTTATTGGAGTAACTTCTCCTATAGAAGTTGTAATTTCGGTGCCAACTCGAGTAGGAGATTCCGACCCATCAATACTCACAATAGTGAAGTGAAAAGCGTCAAGGTCATGCGGTATTAGCAGACCAGACAAAGAATCAAGTGGCAGACTTGAACGCTCTGACGGTTGAGAAGAGGATTCATCTTGAACAACTTTAGGAGCCATCGACGACTTGTGTTGATCAGAAAAGCGACTTTTGGGAAATTTATAAACAAATGTTTTCTTTTTTCTTCTATCTGGAGCTGAAGGCTGTAAGGTCTGCGAGGATCAGACCTCAACTCCAAGACTAGATTCGTCATCATTACGACAATCACATTGTTTTCATCTCCTTCGACATCAGTACTGGTAAATTTCTGAGCACCCGACGGGATCGATTAGATTGCCCCTTTGACCGGCTGCAACCCATGGTCTTACCCCTGCAGTTTGAGTAACTTTTGTTAGCCCTACGCCAAGGCCCTCTTCTATCGAAAAAAGGAACAAGGCGTTCGTCCGTAAGAATATATTCGATGTTCCTATCTTCAGGTGGTGCATTTTTGAGAACCATGACTGCCTTCTCATAAAGATTACAACTAGGCTGTGTGACGGTGCCTGTAAAAAGAATTACTTAGTTAAGAGTACGACCAGAATATCGGTTTTCCATGCTAATATATAGATGGTGGATAACACTTACGTCTTTCCAGGCATTGTCGAGCAAAGCCGGGAGGACAACAAACAAAGAACCACTTGTTTGCACAAAAAATGAACAAACACCTCAAAGTTGTATGATTTAGTAGATCTTATGTTATTCTTAGTAATTTGAGCGACTTATGCAAATACGTAAAAAACAGGGGTTAAACTGTAAAAAGACACGCAGATTTATAGTGGTTCAGCCAGAATGTGCCTACGTCCACTTTATATGTTATTTCTCTTGTTCTGTTATGATTACAAGTACAAAGCTTTGGTACAAGTAAAAGAAAGTTGTTTGAAGAGTTCCTTCCGTGCTTGAGCTCTCAAAACTTGTCCCCATTGCTGTACCCCTACCCCTCTATTTATAGAGTGAGGCCGGGGGTAGGGGTCCAGGATATGTATAGTTGCTGATGGGCCTGGGCTGATGTGATCTGGCCTGGCACATCTGGTTTGGTGTCCTCTGGTTCGGTCGTTCTTGGGGAGCTTTGGTAGAGGTTGGATCGGTGGGGCTTCATTCGGCATGGATGCTCGGTGGATCTGGTCCGGTGGTAGATAGGGAGTGGGTTGATTCGGTGGAGCTTCATTCGGTGGTGAGACTTGGTTCGGTGGGGGTGATGCCGAATGTGTTGGTTCGGCGAGGTGCTGGAAGAGGCAGTTGATTCGGCAGCATGGGGAAAGAAGGTGGTTCGGTAGCATGTCTTGGACCGGTGGCGAATGAGTGGGGCATGTGGTTCGGTACGTACTTGGTTTGGCAGGAGCTAGAAGGAGTTGGTTTGATATTGAGATGGAAAGATTCTGGTTCGAGCGTTTGGTTGATTAAGTGTTTGAAAACTTGGCCAACATTTGCCCCCCAAAGTAGGGTATATGTTCACCATATATCGTGCTTTGTTTTTCGTCCATCCAATCTCGACGTCTGCGTGTGTTTCATGTTGCCGAACCAAGTGGTTCGGTACACTGCCTTCGCCTATAAAATAGGGGACTAGGGCTTCTATCTTTCCACCTGCCGACTCATTCCCACGAACCTCAGTGTTAGCCGAACCAAACCCTTAACCGAATCAGGTGAGATCTTTAGCCGGACCAAGTCTAATCCTTTTTGCCGAATGAGTTTACGTATTGTATCACTGAATGTCGAATGAACTTGCGTTTGTATGCCGAGTGAACTTGCGTTTGTATGCCGAATGAACTTGCGTTTGTGCGTTTGTATGCCGAATGAACTTAGTCCTCCGATACCGAATGACACATGAACGTTTAATACCGAATGAGATTATTGAAGTGCTGCATCTGTTTGCCGAATGAATTGTTGTACTGAGTGAACATGTGTTTCATACTTCGAACTTTTAAGTGAAATTCCAAATTACATTGTTCGTATATTCTAACGATATACTTTCCCGTGTTTGCAGATAATGTCTCGCAAAGTGGAAACTCGTTCGGATAAGAAGAAGTCCCAAGGCGAAGGGGGACCTTCCGTCGTGCCCCCTGCTCAGTCGGAACCGGCGCAACATGGACCTGCCCCGAGGTCGTTGGTGGACGGGTATGGTCCACAGGAGCTCCTGATCTCCCCTCCCGACTGCTTTCCTAGCTCCCTAAAGGAGGAGCAGTTGGACGTCATCTCTCGCTCCTTCGGGATAGATAGAGCGCTCATGGTGCTGCCGGGGGCTGGAGTTATGCCATATGACCCTCCTGAAGGGTATTTCGCCTATAGCAGATACCACTGTATGTGCGGGACCATTCCTCCTATTAACGCCTGGATAGTCAGCTTCATCACTTATCTGAAGGTGGCTCCGTTCCAGCTCCAGCCCAACTCCTACGCCATCTTAGTGTGCTTGTACACTATCTTTCAGAAGAGGTATGGGCGCCCTCCTTCCAACCGGGAAATACGGTATTTGTATAATCTGAGGGGCTACAGGAAGGGGTCCCCATATATCAGTTTGGGGTCAGCCGTCTCTTTCAAGCCTGTTTTGGATCTGTACTCTAAATTCAGCATGTTCAAGAAAGAGTGGTTCTTTGTTAGGGACGACTCCGTTTCAATCCGGCGTTTTACTTCTGGATGTAAGTTGATGCTTTTACTTATAATTTCTATTCCGATTGCGATGCTTCTTCTCATACTTTCTCATTTTTGCTAGCGACAGGTGGCTTTCCGGTTGTGGAGACTGACCGCCTGGTTCAGACGGCGGCTGAGGTAGAAGCTATTCTTGGGAAATATAGATCATCTGCCTTCTTGATCAGAAATGCGATTCTTATGGAATATAACTTAATCCTCCCGCAGCAGTCAGTAGTTAAGCTGAGGGAGACGACGGAGGAGAGGGCGGCTGCTCAGACCAAAGAAGGTGTTTCGGTGGAGAGTAGTAAGAGGAAACCTTTCACAAAACCTCCAGCTGTCGGAGGTAAGAAACTCAAGAAGTCGGACGGTCCCTCCCCCAGCAATTGTCCACTTACCCGGGAGGAGGAAGACATAGAGGAGGAAAGAGGCGAGGGTGGAGATGGTCGGGATGGTGACAAAGGTGGCGATGGCATCGGGGCCCTACTTCCTGGGCAAGCGGGCGAGATTCAAGAGTGGACGGATGATGCGTTCCACCAGGCTTTTGAGGGGTTGGATGGAGATCCGGCTTTGGTAGAGAAGACCGGGAAGGCGGACAAAGCCGGGACTGGTTCAAGTGAGTCTTCTCCGACCATTCCAGCCAAGGTGGCTCCGACGACTCAAGGTGAACTCTTGACTCCTGCATGATTCATTAATGATAGGGACTTAGGAATATTTTATGACCCGCTCCCGTCCTGGAACGAAATCCAGGACTTATTGCAGTATCCCACTCCTCCCCAGGGTTTGTACAACCACAGCTGTGTTTCTTTTCCCTTTTTTTTTAACTTGTAATTTACCGCGTTTCTCGAATCATATAGTGATGTAAGTTTGTGACACTTGTTCTTTATATCAGGAGCAGGCAAGACGTCCAAAGCCTCAGACCTTCGACACAGGCTTGAGCAATATAAGTTTTCCAAAACTTCTGCTAAGCCGAAGCCCTCGACCCAACGCTCCGGGGATGTAGTCGGCTACCGTCCTCTTCTTGGGGTCATCGAAGAAGGTATTCAGCAGAGGAAGAGGAGTCATCCTTTATCCGAACCTTTGCCTGGTCCTCAGCTTCCGGCTCAGCCTCTTCATGATATCACTGAGGAGGGTAGCGAGTTTGCACTTTCTCCGCACCCGTCCGGAAACCCTTCTGTTATTCATATCGACCGTCCCGACTTGGCTCGTAATCCATTTGCGGGTCATCCTGATCTGGATCCAAGTTCTCATGATATTACTTTTGACGAAGTCACTGGTGAACACCTTCTCCCTCGTAACCCCATGGTACGAGTACTTGATGAAGCCAAGTCCTTAGATCTCGATTTACTCACTACTCGTATAGTCACTATGGGAGACGAGGCCAAGGCTAATATTGATCGGGTGGCGGAGGAGACCAAGAAGCTGATGGGGCATCATGCTCGGCTGGTTAAGGCCGGAGAAGAGATTGGGAGCACCAATATCCGACTTCGACTGGTGGTTTCGGATCAGGCCAAACAGCTTGCGGATCAGGCCATTCAGATTTCTCAGCATGAGGCTGCTACTGGGCGACTAAGGAAAACCATGGAAGAGGCCAGTCGAACCGAATTACGGAAAATGGAAGCTACTTGCAAAGAACGGATTGACATGGCTATTGCCACGGTGGACGAGGTTCGGAAAGCGGATCTCGAGCAGGTGGAGGAATTGTCCGGGAAACTTGAGGCTGCAGAGTTTGCTCAAGCCAAGTTGAGGGAGGAGATGGAGGCAATGCGGGGATCCCTTCTGTTGACTGCTCGAGATACCGATCGGAGAGAGATGCCGCCGTTGGGAGGTTGTCGGCTTCCGAGGCCCGGATGAGGGAGTTTGAGGAGAATGAGGGGATGATGGACGAAATGCTCCAGGATATGTATTTCCGTACCTGGAAGCAGGGCAACCTATCCTGGATGGATGATTATCCCAGGGTCATGGCTAAGATTTATCTCCGGGCTCTGGAGGAGGCTAAGGCTGATGCAGATAAAGAGGGTGGAACGGTCTTCAGTATGGATGTGGTCACTTCCCAGTTTACCAAGGAGGAGAAAGTGGCGGTAAAGGAGGGTATGCGGTTGCTTGCTGCTGAGGAGGCAGGTGTGCAGGTAGAGGATGACGACCAGGATGGTCAAGAAGCAGGTGCTGGTAAGTCTTCCTTTCTAGTCTTTCCGTTAACTTGGTTACTTATCGCTAATGAATTCTTTTTATGACCGGACAGGTGGGCAACAGAGCAAGGACAAGACTCCGACGCAACCGACTCCCTGATTAGACCTGGAAAATTCTTTTTGTAGACTTGACATGGTTGTATACGTTAGTCTTAAGACAGTAGAGTAACTTCTAAGTTGTAATTCTTGCTACTTGTAATAATCAACATTATTCTTGACGCGTAATTTTTAACTTAAGCTGATTTTGTCGTTTCTTGAATATCTGATGCTATTTCGACATATCGTATGAGAAATGTAGCTATGTATATTCTTGTAACTAAATTGTGTTTGATGTCAGACTCTGGTTCTAAACCATAATTTTATGACTTGCAATATTAGCGTGTGGTGTGAACAAATTATAGTCATGTATTTGTACATAAAAGAAGAAGATACCGCCTTTCATGTTTTAATCGTAGATGGCAGTCTTGAACATCTTGTAGGACCGAGCATGGAATGTAGTTGAATATCCTGCCACTGTGAGTCCCCACACCCATTGGCGAGTATCTCCTACTCTGTATCATGTACTTTAGGGATTGTTATAGGGGATAGGAAAAAAGCTTTTTAAGTAAAATTGAAATACGTAAAAAAGGTAAAACTTCCAATCACGGAAGGCCTTCGATGTGCTTAAGTTCGTGGCAAACGGGTTTTGTAGTCACTTTCCCTAGCTGTGGGTCTTGGAGACATTTGTCACCCATCTTACGCCTCCGCAGGGAGTTAATTCTTTTTTACCACAGCCACACTTAAGACACATCGGAGCCGAGATCGCGCACAGTAACTACCCGGGCCATTATGGCCCGTAATCGTGGGTATTATTCGATTTACTGTGGCCGGCTAGCGTGGGTGCCGATCGTCAACTGTGAACTGCCCCTGGCTGGCCACACCTTATGTTGGGGCTTATAGTCGGTTCACAGTTGCCGGCGAGCCTAACGCCGTAATGAGCTGCCTCGGCTATAGTCGGCCTTCTCGGTGGCTTATAATCGGCTCATTACAGTTGGCTTTAAGGGCCGTCGCGAGCAATGAGTTAACCCGCAGCAGAGGGATGCTGGAGCGAAAGTGTCTCATTGGCGAGGGCATAGATTCGCATAGTACCTGTTGGGTATTGTCCACGTGAAGTTGCATTGTGGAGTGCTTTGAACAGAAATGCTATATACTCAGGATTTTGTTCAACAGAAAAGGATAAAGTTAACAAGCAGCCAAGATACAAAGGAACAAGTTAAAAAAGAGACAAGGTTTTTTAAAGTGGTTCGGCATGAAAATGCCTACGTCCACTGATTCTCTTTGTTAATTCACTTCATATGGGCAATACAAGTTAAGAAAAGTATCGACGGAGGTGTTGGATGTTCCATGCCCTCTGGAACACCTCTCCGTCCACTATTGACAAAATATAGGCTCCGTTGTGGAGATCTTTATGAATTACATATGGTCCATCCCAGATTGGGTCTAGTGCTCCGGGGCGAGGGAAGATTCGCTTGAGGACAAGATCCCCTTCTTGCAAGGTACGATGCTTGACTTTGGAGTTGTATTGTGCTGCCACTTTTTGCTTGTGGGCTGCTGTTTTGAGGATTGCATCGTTTCTTCTCTCCTCGATTAGATCCAAAGACATGTGAAGGAGTTCTTCGTTCTCTTCTGGGTTATAGTGGATCCGACGATAGGAAGGCACAATAGTTTCAACTGGGAGCATAGCCTCCGATCCGTATGCCAAAGAGAAAGGAGTGTGCCCTGTCGATGTTCTGAAAGATGTGCGATAGGCCCATAGTGCCGTAGGAAGTTCATCCACCCAAGCGCCCTTTGACTTTTCGAGCTTCTTTTTGATTAGAGTTTTCAGAATTTTGTTGACTGCTTCGACTTGTCCGTTTTCCTGGGGATATGCTACGGATGAGAAGCTTTTATGAATTCTATGTTCTTGGCACCAGTTGGCGAATTCCTCGCTGTCAAATTGAAGTCCATTGTCTGATATGATTTTGAGTGGGACTCCGTACCTGCATAGAACATTTTTGATCAAGAAGTTAATAACTTTTGCTGAAGATACTTTATTTAGAGGTTCCGCTTCCACCCATTTGGTGAAATAATCAACTGCCACTATAGCATATTTGGCCCCGCCTCGGCTCATTGGTAGCTCGCCGATTAAGTCAATTCCCCATATCGCGAAGGGCCAAGGGCTGGTCATCTGAGTAATCTCGGTTGTTGGTAGCCGAGGGATCTTAGCAAATTTTTGGCATCTGTCACACTTCTTGACGAAATCTAAGGCGTCCTTGCTTAAGGTGGGCCAGAAATATCCGTATCGGAGTATCTTTTTTGCTAATGTTTGCCCCCCGGTGTGATCTCCACAGCTCCCCTGATGGATGTTGGATAAGATTTCCTTGGCTTCCCTTCCGGCGACACACCTTAATAATGGGTTAGAGAAACCGCGCCGATAGAGGATGTCTTCTTGTATTGTATAGCGGGACGCTTTCCTCAAGATTTTCTTAACTTCATTACGCCTGTTGGGTAGTGTGCCACTCTGTAGGTAGTCTCGGATGGGAGTCATCCAAGTTGCTTCTTCGGCTGCGGCTATCAGATTCACTTGCTCAAAGCTTGGGACCGTTTGCTTTGAGATGGTTACTGCCCCGAAGATGGCGATGTCTCTCATACTCGCTTGCTTTGCCAATTCGTTGGCCTCTTGGTTCTCTTCCCGAGGGATGTGTTTGACTAAGTACTGATCCAATCGGCTGAGAAGCAACTTGGTCTTCTTTAGATATGCTATGAGTCGTTCCTCTCGAGCTTGGAATTCTCCTAGTATTTGATTAACAATAAGTTGAGAATCGCTGTGAAGACACAAAGAATTGGCTCCGATTTCTATGGCAATTTCTAGTCCAGCTATCACTGCTTCATATTCTGCATCGTTGTTGGTGGCAGCGAACTCCAACCTTATAGCATAGTGCAGCTTATTTCCCCTGGGAGTGATTATTACCACACCTGCCCCCGAGCCTTGTTCGTTAGATGCACCGTCCACAAAGAGATTCCACTTGATATCTTCTGTTATTTCCAGTTGCTCCTTATCCTTGTTGGTAGTGAACTCTGCAATGAAATCAGCCATGGCTTGTCCCTTGATGGCGGTGCGAGGGTGATAGGTGATATCATATTGACTTAGCTCAATACACCATTTAAGTAGTCGCCCGGAAGTGTCGGGACGATGGAGTACCTGCCTTAGTGGTTGATCGGTCAGAACTTTGATGGAATGAGACTGGAAGTAGTGACGTAGTTTTCGTGAAGTGATTAGTAACAGTATGCTAACTTTTCAAGTTTAGGATATCTGACTTCTGCCCCAGTAAACCTTTTACTGACGAAGTAAACTGGTCGTTGCGTGCGGTTGTCTTCCCTTACCAAGGCAGCGCTTAAAGCGTGAGATGACACAGCAAGGTATAGGTATAATTCTTCGCCTTCGCTTGGGGTCGAGAGTACCGGTGGTTTCTGGAGGTGTTCGATTAGGTTAAGGAAAGCGGTTAAGCATTCGTCCGTCCATTCGAACTTTCCTTTATCTTTCTTTAGAGCTTCGAAGAAGGGGACGCACTTGTCCGTTGCTTTGGAGATGAATCAGCTTAGGGCGGCCACTTTTCCATTTAGGCTTTGCATTTCCTTTCGGGTGGAAGGTATCTTGACGTCCCTTAATGCTCGGACTTGTTCAGGGTTTGCTTCAATCCCTCGGGCATGGACGATGAACCCTAAGAATTTTCCCGATGACACTCCGAAGGAGCACTTTAGTGGATTCAACTTCATTCCATACTGTCGAAGTACCTGGAACATTTCGCCTAGGTGGCTTACGTGATCCTTGGCTTTCCGTGATTTCACCAGCATGTCGTCTACATATACTTCCATAGTTTGTCCTATTAGCCCTGCAAACATCTTGTTGACGAGGCGCTGGTAGGTGGCTCCTGCATTTTTAAGTCCGAAGGGCATCACTTTGTAGCAGTATAAACCCCGGTCGGTGATGAAACTAGTGTGGTCTTGGTCGGGAGCATGCATAGGAATTTGGTTATATCCTGAGTATGCATCCATAAAAGATAGGAGTTCGTGCCCGGCTGTGCTGTCTACAAGTTGGTCGATTCTGGGAAGCGGGAAGCAATCCTTTGGGCAGGCGTCGTTTAGGTTGAAGAAGTCAATGCAGGTCCGCCACTTCCCATTAGCCTTCTTTACTAGTACCGGGTTGGCGATCCATTCTGGGTAAACAGCTTCTCGTATGAAGTCATTGGCGAGTAGATTCTTTACTTCTTCATCGAGGGCTGCTGATCGCTCTGCCCCCATACTTCTCTTTTTTTGTTTTACAGGCGCCTTGGTAGGATCAATGTTTAATACGTGGCATGCTATGTCGGGGGAGATTCCGGTCATGTCAGCGTGTGACCAAGCGAATACATCCAAGTTGTGGCGGAGAAAATCAATGAGTTGTTCCTTCAATTCAGCTTTCAGCTGGGACCCAATTTTCAGTAGCCTACTTGAGTCGTGCTTGTCTACAGATATAAATTCCATAGCTTCTGCAGGCTCAGCGGTGGCCTCCTCCTCTTTGTCCCTAGGGTCTAATTCGTTGAAAGGGTCGCTGGTGTATCGAAGAGGAGGGGCTTTCTTTAGTTGCTATGCTTCAAGGCTTTTTGTGCAGAGGGCAATCTCTACACCTTTCCCTTTATCTTTCCTGTGGTTATTGCGAAGTTCGGTTACATAGCAGTCTCGTGCAATATCCTGGTCTCCTTCCACTTCCCCTACCCCATTGTCTGTTGGAAATTTCATTTTCAGGCACCATGGGGCTAGGACAATCTGGAAGTCAGATAAGGCTGGTCTTCCTAAGAAGGCGTTGTAGGCCGAATGGTTTTCTATCAGCACAAACGTTTGTTTCCTTACAACGGAGCGGGGATGGCTTCCAATCTCAACGAAGAGGTCCAGCCGCCCGAGGGGCATCTTCGCATCCCCAGTGAAACCGTGTAGTGGTTTATCGCAGGGAGATACATCCTTCATTGATAGCTTCATTTTGTCGAATGCGTGTTTGAACAGGATATTTACAGAGCTTCCAGTGTCTACCAGGATTCGGTAAACTTCGGCGGGACCGAGTCGGGCAGAGATAACCATGGGATCCATGTGAGGGTACTGTCTTCCTTCTAGGTCGCGTTTACTGAATATGATGTCATCGCTTTCTTTCCGCTTTGGGTGGCGCTCTTCTATAACCGTATTGACACAGTCTTTATTGTCTCTAAGCGACTTCCCATATCTTTCCATCTCTCTCCAACTTCTGTCTGCGATGTGCGGACCTCCTGAGATGGTATGGACCACTATCTTCTCTTGACTAGAGCTGCTAGCGTTGTGGTTTCCTCTGTCGGTCCCTGGTGAGGGTAGCCTCGGGTTTTCATTGGCAGGGGCTGGAGTCCTGTCTTGACTTTTTACATAACGTTCCAGTTTCTTCCTTCTGATGTGTTCCTCAATCAGATCTCGGAGATGATGGCATTCATTGGTATCATGTCCGTGAGATTCGTGGAAGTGGCAGAATTTTCCAGACTTCTGTGCGTTATCTGATTCCTTCTTGTATGGTGGGCGTTTGTATCTAACTTCGCCTTGGGTGGCAAGGAAGATATTTTCGACGGTCTCGTTCAAAGGGGTGTAAGTGTCGAATCTTGGTCCTGGCCGATATAGGCGCTTTTCTACCTTCTTGCCCCCAGCATTGTCTCTGGAATCATTTCTTCGAACGTCCCTCGCCACAGCAGGGGCGTTGCCATGGGTCGTCTTACTTTGCTGTCCTGATTGCTCTTCAATGGCAGCATCCTCAAGCCTCATGTATTTCCCGGCTTCATGGAAGAAATCGGGTAAAGTAGCTGGTTTTTCTTTTGTCAATCTTCTAGCAAATTTAGTGTCTGGATGCACCCCACTGCAGAGGGCCATTAGGATAAGCTTCTCATCGGCATCTTGAACTGCGGCTGCTGCGGCGTTGAATCTGGTTAGGTATTGCTGCAGCTTTTCTCCAGGTTTCTGTTTGACGCTGGATAAGGAATAAGCGTCCTTAGGTTGCTCCACATGGATGCGGAACTGACTGATAAATTTTTCTTTCAACATCTCCCATGAGCTGATGGATCCTTGGGGTAGATGACAGAACCAGGAGGTAGCAAGATCTGCTAAGAAGAGCGGAAAGCATTTGCATAGTACTCCCTCTGTTGCTCCACTCATGAGCATATGCTGCGTGTACCTCTGTAAGTGTACAACGGGATCGGAGGTTCCTTTGTAGGGTTCCATTGTTGGCATCTTCCATTCTCGGGGGGTGATAGCAATTTCGATATTGCGGGCGAAAGGGCTGGTTACCCTAGCGCCTATCCCTCGATCTCTTTGCTCCCGTTGGACACACTCTCTGAATAAGCGTGCCATCCTTTCATCAGAACTTGGAGCAGATAGAAATGAGTTTGGTTCTGTTCTGTGGGATTGATTCCATCCAGACAACCTGTAGGGATGGTATCGTCTATCATTCCTCATATTTTCCAGTGGCTGCCTTTGATCTTCTGGGAGCATGCTTGGGTCAGCTACAGTTGGCCCTTGCCTTGATCTTCCCCTGTTGGGTTCTGATCTAAGCACTTCCTCGGGTCCAACTTCGGGCTGAACTCTAGCTCGGCCCCGTTCACTGGTGTTTCTGTGGTTAGGCAGCATGACAGGCTCAGCTACAGTTGACCTTCGCCCGGTACCTTCCCCGTTGGGTTCGGTACCAAACGTTTCCTCAAGCCTAACTTCGGGCTGTGCTCGGTCTCGGCTCCTACCACGGCTACTTCTGCCGTTAGCTCCTTCGAAGAAGGAAGACCTTTGCTGTCTCTGAGATCCTCCAGACTGGGACTCGCCCCATGATTCAGTGTTGCGGTTGGATTCTTCAGCGTCCCTCAAGCGTGACATGAGATGGTCCACCAAGGCTTTCTGCTGGGACGTGAAGCGGTTAGTTACTTCAACAACAACTCTGTCCAAATCTGCCCTAGTGATTGCTGCAGGCTGTTCTGTGGCAGGAGTGGTTGGGTTAGCCTGTCCTTCATTTGTTACCGTTGCTGGAGGAAGACGATTTACTTGATTCGTGACAGCTGGATCTGGAAGACTGCTGGATGCGATGTTTTTTCCTTTGTTAACATCTTTTCTCTGTTTGGGAGGCATGTTTTCCAAGTGGCGGACGATGCTGTTAGGAAAACTTGTTAAGTAGATGAAGCTGAAGCTTCGAGCTTCTAGCTCTCAGTGAAAGCACCAAAAATGTTTGCACAAAAAATGGACAAACACCTCAAAGTTGTATGATTTAGTAGATCTTATGTTATTCTTAGTAATTTGAGCGACTTATGCAAATACGTAAAAAACAGGGGTTAAACTGTAAAAAGACACGCAGATTTATAGTGGTTCAGCTAGAATGTGCCTACGTCCACTTTATATGTTATTTCTCTTGTTCTGTTATGATTACAAGTACAAAGCTTTGGTACAAGTAAAAGAAAGTTGTTTGAAGAGTTCCTTCCGTGCTTGAGCTCTCAAAACTTGTCCCCATTGCTGTACCCCTACCCCTCTATTTATAGAGTGAGGCCGGGGGTAGGGGTCCAGGATATGTATAGTTGCTGATGGGCCTGGGCTGATGTGATCTGGCCTGGCACATCTGGTTTGGTGTCCTCTGGTTCGGTCGTTCTTGGGGAGCTTTGGTAGAGGTTGGATCGGTGGGGCTTCATTCGGCATGGATGCTCGGTGGATCTGGTCCGGTGGTAGATAGGGAGTGGGTTGATTCGGTGGAGCTTCATTCGGTGGTGAGACTTGGTTCGGTGGGGGTGATGCCGAATGTGTTGGTTCGGCGAGGTGCTGGAAGAGGCAGTTGATTCGGCAGCATGGGGAAAGAAGGTGGTTCGGTAGCATGTCTTGGACCGGTGGCGAATGAGTGGGGCATGTGGTTCGGTACGTACTTGGTTTGGCAGGAGCTAGAAGGAGTTGGTTTGATATTGAGATGGAGAGATTCTGGTTCGAGCGTTTGGTTGATTAAGTGTTTGAAAACTTGGCCAACACCACTCGCTTTTAAAAGCACTTAATTTATTCCATGTGCCAGTGGGAATCTGACACTGCTTTGCTGACTCCGAAAATGTAAACGAAAGACTCCCTGTCCGTTGCTTGAAAGAGAATATGAACCGAATGTTATCGATGGTCGGAGGACGATGCAGGAACTCCATAAATAACATATAAATACAAAAGAGAAGAGTGTAGCCATTCGAATGAAGCTGCGCTGGAGGTATCCTTGGATAATGGAGAATTTCCCAAATGTATGAGTTAAATGGTGGGATTCATCCGACCAAGCACATGAATTTGTAGCACGCCGTATATCCTTCTGGAGGTTTATATGCCCTATCATCCTATGATGGAACCAATACATCGTCATTGAAAATTCCATGCCTTATGCAGATTCGACGAAAGGCATCTTCCTTAATTTTAAAGGCTACGTAATCAGTAGGATCCTCTAGAATAACTGCATCCTTCAGAGTGTCGGGAGCAGGATCAACAACCTCTGGTGGAAGAATGGGAACTGCATTAGAAAAATCAAACTGTGGGCCTGAGCTTTCCAGTTGTTCTAAATGATGACTAGAGGATGGACTATCAGACTCGGTTGCAGAACATGATTCCACGTCAGGATTATCCTACTGAGAAGATGGTCCAGCTGGCATAGCTCCATGACGTCCAGAAAGTTTAGAGCCCATTGCTATTAAACTCAGTAAAAATCATGATTAGATAAAGTAACCTATACCTCCCGGTGTATAGTGAGTGCTAGTGTGGTGTGGTGAAGTGCAACATAATACAATATAAGTTGTACGTAATTAAATACAGAAAAAGCGATAAGACTTCGAGGTTCGACCGGAGAGACCGCCATTCCTTACTGTCTCAACCATTCTTTGTGTCATCAGAGAACAATGCAGTTTGATTTTCACAATCGATTATCAACAAGTGAAAGTATAATTTTTATATTCAATTCACTAATGAGCTCCAAGAGAACAGTCGAAGGCATTGGTTCATGGCAAAGTTCAAATGTCATATGTTACCGAATATGCAGTTCAAGTCCTATACAAGTCACATGAGTTCACTTGAATGTACAAGGCCGAAGCTCATCATTGGATTCAAGTTTATTTAATTAGGTTCCAATTTTAAGATTCATGTGCAGACAATCGATCATTCATTTTAGCATCACCGATCGTTCCCCATGCCTCACAACCGATCGTTTTTAGACCTAGTCTTATCGATTATTTCTGATCGATTCATTTCCACCGATCATCCACCTTAACCTTCTAAACCTATCATTGTCTCCACTCCATACAATCATTCTGGAATTGATCCCTTTGCTTCAAAATTCACTAAGTCCAAAGCTCTACCGATCATCCAAGGACGATCGTCATGCGTCGATCTACATTATTTCCCACACTCAGCTACTCCATCTCCCCCAATTCCCATCCTCTCCAACCTTATTTAGGTTGAACGACTCCACCAACTAAACTAACTAACATGAGATTTAAGGCACTCAAAGTCTTGTCCTTGTATCATAAAATGAGTTCAAGTCATTCTCTCTAAGTGTGGGATCTGAGGGAAAATATAGACTCGAATTCGAATCGA
This sequence comes from Allium fistulosum, assembly GCA_030737815.1. Classification (NCBI taxonomy): domain Eukaryota; kingdom Viridiplantae; phylum Streptophyta; class Magnoliopsida; order Asparagales; family Amaryllidaceae; genus Allium; species Allium fistulosum. The sequence goes on from CM060902.1 coordinate 980,263,676, forward strand.
AACGAGATCTGAAGCAACAACAATGGATAAAAGAAGAAGACGATCAGCTAGAGCTTGAACGAAGATAAGATGTTTCTTAGTTGGAGAACTCTAACTGTTGTTTGAAGCTATGGAAGAAAAGAGGGAGAACGATTCGTACTTTTTCTTTTCTGGTTGAAAGTTTGAACAATACGAAAGTGAGATGTGGAGATGGAAGTTACTAAGTAAAATGCTTTTATATCGATAGACAGGCCGATCCTTCATAGCCCAGAAATTACATCGATCGTTCTAAAATGATCCAAAATTTTGTAAGCCAAGGAACGATCAGGCAAGATTATAAAAAATGGTTAAGGATGAAAGTTTTATAGGAAGAGAGTATATTGATCGTTTAACCCATGAGATTTACCGATCCTCCTTTATGTGAACTAACGATTGGCAACGATTATAAAGTATATATATATAGAAGATGACAACGATCGTACAAGGACGATCGTAAATAGACGGGTACGAAAATCCATTCAGAGATAATGATCGACCTTGATTATTAGTTTTTAATAAAAAACGATCATACAAAGGCAATCCAACTTTCCATTTAATGAATAATGATAGTATGTGGATGTTCACGCAAGACAAGGAATAACTTTGAAACTTGACAATGACCCTTAGGCATGTAATCGTGATCGAGGATTAGGTATGGTCACGTATACGAACCAATATACGTTCTAAAGTTCAATTTTTTGAAATTGAATTCGCACCCGAAATCAACCAATGGAAGATCAAAAGACAAATTATTATGGCCTGATAATCACCAAAAAAACAACAAGATGATTATCGATAAGCCGTGATCTAGTATTTATATTATTTGAATCAACCAATAGTCATAATGAACGAAAGGAGACACGACCCTCAACAAGAAAGCGACTCAACAAAAGGATAACAACCATTCAAAGAACTAAATGGAATTCTTTTTTGACGATTGAAGTTTGTGACTTTTCAAAGCACGTCATGTTCAAAAAAGATGTGCTTTGGGGGGCAAATGTTATCCCGCCTTTCGGGAGGGTCGTGATATCATCAATCTGGCTAGGATGGTTACCAACCTTGAGAATCAGTTGTATACGATACTATGGAAGATGATCGAGCAAATCTGGACCGAGATCCAATCGAGGTGCAATTTGTATGGAGTGATAAAAATAGCCCTATGAAGCTATATTCCAAATTTCAAGTCGATCAGATTTTAAATGATCGAGTTATGGACAAAGCAAGGATTTATATGGATCGATCGGGAACGATCCATAAACCAGCTCAAATAAGCGAAGATCGATCGATATCTCAAAATCCACAAGGCCAATTCACTTGAAACATTCAGAGCATCTATATATTGAAGGATGGAACCAAAAAAATGATCACGGCTCCAAACTCTAAGGTTCAAGCAGTGCCGATTGTTTTATGCCGATGTTTTGTGCCGATCCTTCCCAACGATTGGTGTAACTCAGCAAACGATCCAAATGCAACAAAGATTGATCCATATCTCATGATCTACAACTCAGAATGACTTCATATTTTAGGAGCAAGGTATAAAGGCATGTAGGACCCTCCACAAATGATTTCATGGAAATCATAGGCAAAAATAATGATCGGTATAATTTATACCGATCGTTCCAAAACAAGTTATGTTCACCGATCGTTATGCTGGGCCCCTATGATCCCGAAGAGCCTTCTTCCGAAATCTTAGCAAAATATCTCGTCACCTCACCCTATAAATATAGATCTATTTGTTCATTTTCAGGATCTTTACGCTGCTTGTTACTCTAAACCCCACTGTAATCAAGTGTTAGCTTTGTTCTACAGTTGTAATCGGATTCACAAGAGAGTAATAAAGGATAATCTTCAAAGTGGATGTAGGCATATAACGATGAACCACTATAAACCTCTGTGTCTTTAGTTACTGCTTATTCTCTATTACTTACTTGTTCTTTTACTCAGTTTAATTTTTCTCTTCTTCATTTACTTCTCTACAAAAACTATTCTTGGGTGTTTTAACCATTTTTGGTGCAAACACGTAATTTATCTGCATCTCTTCTCTTGGAAAACAGAAAACCCCATTTTCAAATTCAAGCATCAAATCCTCACTCAGTCTTCCATTAAATTCAAAAAATCAAACATCAAATAAAGGAGTGAATCAAGGTCTACATTTTAATACCAATTAGAGGATAATAAAAGTGGATTTGGGGGATAATCTAGACAGCGAGAAATTTAGATCTACATGAGTGGTTTTCGCCTATTCTATCTCATAATTACACCTAATTAGTTCTTTGATAATTATGACTTATGGCTTGACTTTGGGTAAATAGATGATAATTATTGAGTTTGGATAGTATTAAAATGATATATATCTAGAATGAGATGGAGATGAATATTTTATAATCAAAGAAATAATGATTTGTTGATAATAGCCAAACTAGTTGCAAACAAATGGATATTGAGATGAACGTTTGTGAATTTCGGTTTGAATTCAAATTTAAATGAATGAGTTAATATAAATTGAAATGTATGATGATAAATTATATTTAGAAAAGAATAAAATTTGATATATATATGTATGTATATCTATATGTACATGTGTGTTTATGTAGTGTATGTATATGGAATAAAGCGAAGGAAATTTAAAAGGTGGAAAATATACAAGTATATTGCATGAAAATTACTATACAAATTAAGTGAAAATGCTATAAAATTATCTGGGAGATGATATAATATATTTATGAATTAAAGTGGATTTTAAAATGATTTTTATGGATTATTTTGTGAGAGATGAAAAAACAGTGTTTTAAGTAAGAAAAGTTTTTTTATACCGAAATATACATATGAAATGTATATAAAAATTATATAAAAATGTTTATAAAATTCCATATGATATTTCTGGTTATAGTATAATTTTATTATGAATTTTAAAGGTATCTCAAAGTATATGTGTAAAAAAGGTATATTTATATTTTAAAAAGCTAGTTTTGTAAACACTGGTTTCTAAAGTAATTTTGAAATAATTTTGATGTTTTTCATGAATTTGAAGTATCATGATAGTAGATGATAATTTCAAAATCTAAAAGAAAATGGATTGAATGTCCGATTAAAAATGAGCAAGAAAAGATAAAAAAATAATATGAAAAATTAACAATATACAGGAAATCAGTAGGTGCCATAAGGCTCCTGTACCATAGCCACTACTGGTCCACCAATGGAGGTCTACTGGTTGATCGATGGCAAACTTTTGGTTCAGGTTAGCCTTAGTCCAACATCGCCAGATCGTATAGGATTGGTTCGATCGTTTCGGGGTCTTTGGGTGTAACGACCCGTATTTTTACGGATCGAAACATCGTAAAACAGTTGTTATTAGACTGTTGGTATTGTTGAGTCATCCAGAGTTTAGGTCGACTAGAGCTTAAGTCATTTGGAAGTTAGGTTGAGTGATAGCTTAGGTCGTGGGGTAGGTTAGGTCGAGTGAACGACCTAAGGGATTGGAGCAACCTACAGAATTTGACGACTTAAGGGGAGTTGGCGACCTAAGGAAGATAGTGGTAGCAGTTAACGACTTAAGGACTGGACGAGGTAAGGACTTAGGTAGTATGATAGTTAGGTCGCGTAGTGGTTTAGGTCGTATGATAGTTTGGGTCGACCTATAGGATTTGACCGACCTAAGGAATAGGCGACTTAAGGAAAGTTGGCGACTTAAGATAGTGGCGACTTAAGAGTTAGTGGCATAGGAATAGCGACCTAGTAGACAGTGCGAGTTAACGACCTATAGTAGTTAGGTCGGTGGAGCGACTTATAGGAGTTGGCGACTTAAGGATTATAGGTCGTAAGCGACTTAAGGTAGAATGCTTAAGTCGTTATAGTTAGGTCGTTGTGACCCTGAGTATAGATAGGTCGTTAGACGACCTAAAGGTTAGGTCGTAAGACCCTGTGTATAGTTAGGTCGTATTTGATAAGTCGTTAGGTCGCGCAATGTGTTAAGTCGAGAAAGCGTTAGGTCGGCATCTTTGTTAAGTCGTGGGTCGCGCGTAAGTGTTGAGGCTTAGGTCGTTGGGTCTATAGGTCGCGCAGAACTGCTAGGTCGTTAAGTCATAGGTCGGAAATAGTTAGGTCGTGGACGACCTAAGGGGGCGGACGACCTAAGATTTTTCCAGCCTATAAATACACGGTTCTACCTCACTTTTTGGGATCCGGATTTTGAAGCGACGAAGTGCTGCTATTTTGAGAGCTCGAGTTCTACACTTCTTCACTTCTTTTCTCCACTTTAATCTTGTGCTTCCTTCCATCCAAATCGAAGATCGAATCGAAGATCCAAGAGCTTAGATTGAAGATCTACATCCATCGAAGAGAGATTTCATCGTTTGAAGCGGAATTTTGGAGAATCGAGTTAGATCCTTCGCTGTCCAGATCTGAAGTGTGTTGCTTTTGAGGTGTTTAGGTGATTTGGTGAGTGGTGATTATCTCTCACACGGATCCAAAGGAGTATATCGGATTAATGGCTTGATTTGGTGTTAAGATAGTGATTTCCATGCATTTTCATAAACTTAAGTGTAGATCTATTGTTCATGATGATTTGACATCCATTTTACTATATGTTAACCTATGCAAGTTCATTCATCAAGTTGTAAAGATATTGCTCATGATTCATGCTTGTTAGATTTAGTCTCTTTAATTACAAGATTACCATTATTGTTAAAATTGTTTATTTGATTATGTTTGAATGCTTGATTACTTGGATTAATGTTTGACTTTATTGATTGTTGTAAAGTAGTTGATTGATGATTTGATTTGGACAAGTTAGTCGAAGATGATTCAAAAGCTAAGGGAAAGGCTCTTGAATTGGAAAAGCTGCTCGTGGCATATGTGGCGGATGATGAAGCTCATATGGATAGATTTGATGATGTTGAGATGAGGCTTTGCTATGATGAGATGAAGCGAGGCATGATATGAGATAGCATTGGTTTAATCCAGACAAGATCATTCCAAGCATGTTGATAACTCGGTGAAATGGTTCGAGTTGAGGATAATGGTTTTCTCGAGAGGCGCTTGGGCTAGTATGGAAATAGTCGTCGAGGAGGATGACTAGAAGGCTGAGATTTCACCGTTGTTGAAGGTTCTAGCAGGCTCAAAGCAAGAGTACGCTGGGCAGATTCGATAGTCCCTAAAGACTATGATTGTAGTCTAGTACTCTGGGCAGATTCGATAGTCCTAGGCACGGGCTGCGACGACGTGCGGAGTTCTGTCTAGAACCGGGGTTGCCATTAACCCTTGACGGACGGCTGAAAGAATGTGCCGATCATTCAATTAATGGTGGTATCGAAGCAATGATAACAGTGATAGCCAGAGTCATGGATGTTTGGTTGTATCATCATTCGGTCTCAAGAGCGATGTTTTATGGGTGCTTATCTGATCTTGGTTTAGGCCTTGGGGGTTTGTACTTGGAAAACACCGACCTTGACTCGAGTGATAATTGCTTTACTTTAAATGTCTGCTTTGCTATGTTTATTTCTGCTTAGTGTGTCTGGGGGCTATCACTGTAGAAAGAGGTGGAGTGGGAGGGTTGGATTCCTATTCCTTTTACCTTTATGCTCTTTTGGTATGTTGTTAGTTAATTTACCGCTCACTAAGACTGTTGTCTGACTCAAGGTTTTATGTTCTACTCTTATTACCTTGGGCTATTCATCCGCTTTGGGATGGGCAGACTAGGTAGCAGGTGACAGGTTCTGTTCTTAGTTTCCGACGATGCTGATGACGAAGACGAGCTGGAGGCTTGCATATTATTTTCTTACTATATGTACTGGATGTTCCGCTGCTTGTATATACTCTGAGTGATATGTAGTGAGGCTTGATGTATTGACTATTCAGATGTTGTACCAAACTATTATGAGGTTTAATAGAGATTCTGTTATGTAAAGCTTCACTATATATACTTTCTATTGTATTTTATCCATGCGCTGTGAGTTATACGATAGATTCTGCTGTTTTAACTTAACCTTGGCAGTCGTCCATGGCTGCCTGGCACACTTTACAGCGCACTATTTCTATGTTCAGTGCAGGGGTCATGGGCGATCGTCACATTTGGTATCAGAGCTTTGGTTAATCGATTTTACCCAACGCTCGCTGACGTAACTACGTATGAGAGACGTAATTGTATTTTGATGGATGATTACTATATATAACATAGTAGCTTAGAAGTGTGTGAGTCCTTTATGCAGTTGTTCTCAAGGTGTATTAATCATTCCTTTTTATAGATATTAAGAATGAGTCGAAGAGGGAGACCAGCTGCTAGGGAAGGCCGTGCTACTGAGGGGGCTGCTGATTATGTTGCTATGTTCAAAGCTATGATGACTTCGATCATGAGAAGGATGCCAGCTCCGGGGCCATCAGTAGATGTTGGAGTTCAAGTTCAAACTCCAAAACCGGTGGATTTTTCCAAGCTGTGTAAAGACTATACTGCTCTTAGAGGAAAGGTTTTCTTGGGAACAGAGTCAACCATTAAAGTTCAGAGATGGATAGATGCTTGTAGAAGGATCTTTGGTGACTTGGGAATCGAGGATGCAACCAAAAGGAAGCTAGCATCAAGACAGCTTCAAGGGAGAGCTTCTGATTGGTGGAACTCTATCACCATTGATACTCTGGAGGAAGAAATTACTTGGGAGCAATTCCAAGCCAGATTTGAAGCTAAGTTCATTTCTACTGCTCAGAAATCTGTTCTGTTCAAGAAGTTTGTGGAGCTCAAGCAAGGTGGAAGACCAGTTCTTGAGTATGTTTCTGAGTTTGAAGCTTTGTCCAAGTATGCCTGGTCGTATATTGAATCTCCTTATCAGAAGAACGAGAAGTTTGTGACGGGCTTGGACAGTTATCTTGGGAGGCAGTTGGTGGATCATTTGGACGATCCATTTGAGAAGCTTGTAGAGAAAGCTCTCAGGCATGAGAATCTGTTTCCTAAAGAGGGATCTGTTGTTGCTGTGACCAAGGAGGAGTCTAGACCACAGCAGGGTGGAAACAAGAAGAGGAGGCAGCAGCAGCAAAAGGGTAAGGATGGCCAGAAGAAGCCGAAGGGCGAAGTAACCTGCTACAATTGTCAGCAGAAGGGTCATTTCTCTAGAGATTGCAAGAATCCGAAGGTGCCGGTGAAGTGCCACAACTGTGACAAGCTGGGGCATGTTAAGAGGAATTGTCCAGAACCGCAAAAGGACAAGCAGATTGTGCAAGCTTATGCTTTGGGGGCTGTTCCATCATCTTCGAAAGCTCCTACCGCTGAAGAGAAAGGAAAGAGTGTGGTGGTTCAAGGTACTCTTTCCATATGTGGTGTTCCAGTTAGAGTGTTATTCGATACTGGGGCGTCGCATTCTTTTGTTTGTAATGAACTTGTAGGCCGGTTGGGTTTAGAACCGGATATTGTTGATAGGCCATTGGTTGTGACTAATCCAGTTGGGGGTTCGTCTTGTCTGTGTATGCTATGCCGTGGTCTGATTATATCGAGTCATGATTGCTCTTTTGTTTGTGATTGTTTTGTTCTGAACTTTGCGGGGTTCGGAATTATTTTGGGTATGGACTGGCTTAGGAAGTATGCGGCAAAGGTTGATTGTGAAAGGTTGGAGGTGACAGTCGAGAATGTGGAGGGGCAAAAGGTTGTGATACGATGTAAGCATGAGGAAGGCGTCTTCATGAGCTTCATGTATTCGCTGGTTGTTCCACGGGATGGACTGTCATCTGTGCCAATCGCTAATGGATTTGAGGATGTCTTTGATGAGGTCAAAGGGTTACTGCCGCATAGAGAGATTGAGTTTCGTATCGATTTAGTTGAAGGAGGCAGACCTGTTGTGATGCCTCTTAGGCGGATTGTGCCTAAGGAACAGCAGGAGTTGAGGGTGCAGGTTGATGATCTTTTACAGAAAGGATTCATTTGGCGGAGTGTGTCCGAATTGGGAGCACCAGTTGTGTTTGTAACCAAAGCGGATGGATCGTTGAGGTTGTGTGTGGATTATCGTGAGCTGAATAAAGTGACTAAGAAGAACAAGTATCCATTGCCGAGAACAGATGACTTGTTTGATCAGCTTCACGAAGCTAAGGTGTTTTCTCAGATGGATTTGGCAACGGGATTTCACCAGTTAAGAGTGGCTAAGGATAGTGTGCCGAAGACTGCTTTTAGGACACCATCCGGTTTCTTTGAGTGGCTGGTAATGCCGTTTGGATTGACCAATGCACCAGCATATTTTGTGGATCTTATGAATAGAGTGTTCAGAGATCAGTTGAACAAGTTCGTACTCGTGTTCGTGGATGATATTTTGATTTACTCCAGAACTGAAGAGGAGCACAAGACGCACTTGCGTATTGTTTTGGAAATCTTACGGAAACATCAGCTGAAGGCTAAGTTTTCGAAGTGTCACTTCTGGAAGAGTGAAGTGAGGTTCTTAGGCCATATTATCTCTGGAAACGGAATAGCAGTTGATCCCGCTAAGGTGGCAGCAATCCAGGATTGGGTTAGACCTAAGAATGCATCTGATGTGAGAAGTTTTCTTGGATTAGCAGGATACTATCGTCGGTTTATCAAAGACTTTTCCAAGGTGGCTGCACCATTAACATGATTGACGAAAAAGAATCAAGTATTCAGATGGGATACTAAGTGTGAGCAAGCTTTCGGAATCCTGAAAGAGCGACTGACAAGTGCTCCGGTTTTGACTATTCCAAGTGGAAATGGAGCGATGGTGGTTTACACTGACGTGTGCGGTACTGGACTTGGAGCAGTGCTGATGCAAAAGGGTAAAGTTGTGGCGTATGCAAGTCGACAACTGAAGCCGCATGAAAGGAATTATCCGACTCATGATTTGGAGTTAGCGGCGATTGTTTTTGCTCTGAAGATGTGGAGACATTATCTATTGGGAGTTCGATTCGAGTTGTTTACAGATCATAAGTCGTTGAAGTATCTTTTCTCCCAAAAGGATTTGAATCTTAGGCAGCAACGATGGCTAGAGTTTTTAGCATCGTATGATTTTAGTATAGCCTATACTTCGGGAAAGGGTAACGCAGTAGCAGATGCGTTAAGTCGAAGACATGCAGGATTGGGAGCCATGTTTTCAGAATGGAAGAATCTCGAGTATTTAGCTGGATTTGACTTCAGCCCCAGATGTGAATTGGAACCTGAGTTGTTGGCAAACTTATCGATAAGACCGATTCTTGTGGAAAGAATTGGCGAAAGCCAAAAGCGAGACGATAAGCTTGTCAAGATTATCCATGATTTGGAATCTGGGTTGGACCCAGAAAAGGATAAAGGATTCGAGGTCAATCAAGAGGGTTGGCTTCGGAAGCAAGGACGACTAGTTGTTCCCGATATCGATGAATTGAGAAATGAAGTTCTGAGGGAAAGTCATCAATCAAAGTTGACAATTCATCCAGGTGGAAATAAGATGTATCGGGATATGAAGAGAACCTATTATTGGGAAGGCATGAAGAAGGATGTTGGAAATTTTATTTCCAAGTGCATGAACTGCCAGTTAGTAAAAGCCGAGCAGAAGAAGCCTAGTGGATTGCTTCAGCCATTAGAAGTTCCTACATGGAAGTGGGAGCAAATATCGATGGATTTTATCGATGGGTTACAAGAGCGGGAAATGAAGGGATTTGGGTCATCGTAGATCGTCTGACTAAGAGTGCAAGATTCATTCCTGTTCGATCGACTAGGACTGCATCAAAGTTGGCTGAGCTGTATGTCAAGTGGATAGTTCGATTCCATGGTATTCCGAAGAGTATAGTAAGCGATCGAGACCCATTGTTCACTAGTGGATTTTGGAAGAGCTTCCAGGAAGTTTTGGGAACCAAGTTGTGTTTGAGTACAGCTTATCACCCTCAAACAGATGGTCAGACCGAGAGAGTCAACCGAGTTTTGGAAGATCTCCTTAGAGCTTGTGTTTTAAATTTCGGAGGATCGTGGGAAGATCACCTTCATTTGGTGGAATTTTCATATAATAACAGTTACCAGTCAAGCATTGGTATGGCACCGTATGAAGCACTGTATGGAAGACTGTGTAACTCTCCGACATGTTGGTTAGAAACTGGAGAAAAGCTGATACTTGGGCCAGAAATGATTCGACAGACTTCGGATTGCATAGAGATCATTCGGCAACGAATGAAGGTAGCCCAAGACCGTCAGAAAAGTTATACCGATAAGCGTCGTAATGATTTGGAATTCAACGTAGGTGATATGGTTTTTGTGAAGATTTCTCCACTGAAGAATGTTATTCGATTCGGGAAGAAAGGGAAATTGACTCCGAGATTTGTTGGACCATTCTCGATTATCGAGCGAATTGGAAAGCTCGCCTACAAATTAGAGTTACCAGAAAAGATGTCGAGTGTGCACAATGTTTTTCATGTATCATATCTATTGAAGTATGTGCACGACTCAAATACAGTAGTTTCTGCAGATAGCTGTGAAGATTTTGAGATAGATCCAGTCGAGAAGAGACCTCGTAAGCCGCTTTGTGTTGTGGAAACTGACACGAAACAGCTTAGGAGGAAGGTAGTTAGGTTTCTCAAGGTACAATGGAGTGATGATGTTAACGACTGTACATGGGAGGTGGAAGAGAGGATGAAGGCAGCTCATCCTGAACTCTTCAAGGTATGGCCATAAGGTGTCGTGTCATCTCACGATATTGTAACTTGTTCTAGTTTTAGAATTCTGCATGCTAAGCTAGAATTGGATGCATGGTTTATTGATTGCTATGGATGGTAGGCATGCAGAATAGTCTTTGATTGCTCTTGTTTGTTTGGAATTTCGGAGGCGAAATTCCTAAGGGGGAGAGAATGTAACGACCCGTATTTTTACGGATCGAAACATCGTAAAACAGTTGTTATTAGGCTGTTGGTATTGTTGAGTCATCCAGAGTTTAGGTCGACTAGAGCTTAAGTCGTTTGGAAGTTAGGTCGTGTGATAGCTTAGGTCGTGGGGTAGGTTAGGTCGAGTGAACGACCTAAGGGATTGGAGCAACCTACAAAATTTGACGACTTAAGGGGAGTTGGCGACCTAAGGAAGATAGTGGTAGCGGTTAACGACTTAAGGACTGGACGAGGTAAGGACTTAGGTAGTATGACAGTTAGGTCGCGTAGTGGTTTAGGTCGTATGATAGTTTGGGACGACCTATAGGATTTGACCGACCTAAGGAATAGGCGACTTAAGGAAAGTTGGCGACTTAAGAGTTAGCGGCATAGGAATAGCGACCTAGTAGACAGTGCGAGTTAACGACCTATAGTAGTTAGGTCGGTGGAGCGACTTATAGGAGTTGGCGACTTAAGGATTATAGGTCGTAAGCGACTTAAGGTAGAATGCTTAAGTCGTTATAGTTAGGTCGTTGTGACCCTGAGTATAGATAGGTCGTTAGACGACCTAAAGGTTAGGTCGTAAGACCCTGTGTATAGTTAGGTCGTATTTGATAAGTCGTTAGGTCGCGCAATGTGTTAAGTCGCGAAAGCGTTAGGTCGGCATCTTTGTTAAGTCGTAGGTCGCGTGTAAGTGTTGAGGCTTAAGTCGTTGGGTCTGTAGGTCACGCAGAACTGTTAGGTCGTTAAGTCATAGGTCGGAGATAGTTAGGTCGTGGACGACCTAAGGGGGCGGACGACCTAAGATTTTTCCAGCCTATAAATACACGGTTCTACCTCACTTTTTGGGATCCGGATTTTGAAGCGACGAAGTGCTGCTATTTTGAGAGCTCGAGTTCTACACTTCTTCACTTCTTTTCTCCACTTTAATCTTGTGCTTCCTTCCTGATGTGCACGTAAATGTGCATATTTTTACCACCATATTTAATCTATTTAAATTAAATAAATGATCATATTGGGTATTTTAACTTGTTTAAACCAAAATTCAGATTATTTGAAATTGTCACATATTCATCTTCATATAGGGGCAAAACGGTCATTTTTATGTATTTATTAAATTGTGAAAAATTACTTGGAATTTTCTATGTTGTTTTGTAGGAAATTTGGTGAATTTTACAAGTGGTTACATGATGATATATGCATGCATAAGAGTGAAGAGAACAAATGAAGATGGAAATAATTCAAAGTGAAGATAATGGAGGACCCCACCTACCCACCTACCTTAATGTACAAATCAGAGGCTAATGCACATGCTTATGGAATTAATGGTTTCATGTACACTTAAATGAAGATTATTTGAAGCTAATGATTACTTGGCCTCCACACTTCCTAAGAGGGTATTTTGGGCATTCCTCAAAAATATGAATTAGGGTTTAACACTTGTATATATACCCCTTATGTTTCATGTAACTCTCCTTCTCCCTTAGTCTCTTTAGCTTAGTTTAGGCTCAAAATAAAAGAAAGCTTCTCTTTTCTTTTTCCATGGCTACTTAGCCATTTTGTTTCATGTAATTTTTTTTATGCAACTTTAATATATTTCTCTTTTCTTCTCTTGTTTATTTTCCTTTCATGTTGTAGTGTAGATCTAGTTTACTTATGCAAGTAGAATAATTTTTCCTTTCATTTTTGCTCTCTTTTTCTCTTCTTGTTTCATGTTGCTTTCTACATTTGTTCATATGATAACAAATATGAGAGCTTAATCCCTTCAATTTAGGGGTAATGAAGCTCTCTAGTATGTAGATCCAACATTTTGTTGTTTATGCTCTCTTTTGTGCTTAATGAGAATGATTGAAGTGGTTTAATGATGTTGTTTAGCTTTGAATTTGATAGTCTATGTTGTTCATAACAAATAGGCTATGCTTAAACAAACAAAACACAAATTGCCTCTTCATCTACATATGTTTATGACAAAGAAGTGAATGTTGAAATTAAAATTTGATGGCTTATATTTCTAATTAATAGTTAATAGGCCATGCTTAAAATAGATTTTGCTTTCAACTTTGTTGTCAAATTTTAAAAGATTTAAAAGTGTATTAGTGGTTGTGTTATAGTTTGATGGTTTATATTGGGCTAGTTAATAGCACAAATATACCATACTTATGATAAACACATCAACTAATTCACTAATGACAAGAAAAGAGAGATCATAACTTCATTTTGTTGATTTTTGTGATCTAGAGAGTGGAAATTTCCTCTAAATTGTCTTAACACTCTCATATTTTTATCAATTTTCTTTTGTTAGTTTTTACATTTTTAGCTTAACTTTCACTCGACTTTGGTATAATTTGATTGAATAGAATTTTAAAATCATCAATTCCCTGCGGATCGACCTGTATTCGCCACGTGCTACATTCGTACACCGTGCGCTTATGGTTATTTTATTTCTAAATTCGTTCGACGGTTTTCTAATCCGATAGAAATTCCGTCGTCGAACAAGTTTTTGGCGCCGTTGCCGGGGAACTTGCTTTGATTTTGATTTTCTATTCTTCGAATTATTTTCGTGTGATTTTATTGTGTGTTTGTTTGTGTTGTGTTAAAAAAAAATTGTGTTGTATTTGTTGTTTGATTTTTGTGTGTTTTTATTTTGTGTGTGTTTGCATTAAAATTTTTTATTTTCTGTTTGTTTGATTTTTGTGTGCATTTGTTTGTGTGTTTATTGTTCTAGTATCCTTCTCCATTTGCATTGCATTTCTATTCCAAAAAAAAAAAATTTATTGATCCACATTTGCATTTACATATTTCATTTGCATTTACAAAAAAAAAGCACTGTTTACATTTTCTGTTTACATTTCACTGTTGCAAAACTGCTCTGCTCTCTGCCTGCACAGTGTAACATCTGTGCATCCCCTCTACTGCCCACACTTACATCAATTCCACCATCTTCACATCCTCATTTGCCACTGCATACATTTGCCTGTAATCATTCAACTCCACTTTTGCCTTCAACTTCACAAACCATCCACTGTGCCACCTTCCAAAACATCCATACAACTCACAAAACCCATCCATACAACTCACAGTTTCATATACCTATACAAATCACCTTCACTTACTCTAATACAACCACCACCCCAACAATTCCCCAAACCATCAAACATCATCAGACTCTACATCATCAGTCAACAATGTACCACTACTATCATCCACCATATATACAACTGCAGTGACCAAACTCTTCATACCATATATACAACCATTTACTTCACCCTGTCGCTGCTAGTCTCTACCCTGAAATCGTCACTGTCAAATCAATACTCAACTTGCAAATCAAACTGTGCTCAAACCACATCATTCATCATTGTCAAAACCTCATTACCCCCTACCCATTACTTCCAACCAATACAACACTCCACAAACCATCCCACAGCAGTGCCAGTAACTACATATAGTGCTCTCGACAATATCATAGCAATATCACAGTTTTATTTTCTCGACTGTTTCATTTTCTCGACAATATCACAAGCAATAACAATATCACAGCTTCAGCAATATCACAGTTGACAATATAACAGACCATCTGATATCACTTCTGCCTCTAATCATTCATTTCTGGTGACTGCCTCTCATCTTCAAAAAAAAAACCCACTCCAGTAACCTAACAACCCCACATCTACAACAGCCACAAACACCAACACAACTCTGTCAGCTACAACAAACATCCCTCCACAATACAGTAACAAACAACCACCATTCTCCATTTACCCTCTGCCATATTTCTGCTTCACTGCTTCACTGTCATACTGTCATATAGTCTACTCAACTACATATCTGCATATCCACAATCAACCACCACCACCACTTCTGACCACTACTTCCAGCCACTACATACACTCCTCTCTGTTGCACTCATCATATCATACATCCTCCACTGCCAAATATATACACTATCAACATACCAATTCACAACCTCGTCTGCCATTTAGCATCCCAGCAAGCAACCCACTTCTAACCTGCATATCCTCCACCACAACAGTTCCATAACAAACCATCGACAAACCACAAACAAACTGTCCTTCGTAGAAGCCACTACTGCCCCCACTTCTGCACACAACCACTGATACCACCCCATTTCCTCTTTTATCACTTCCACCACAACCAGACACCATTACTGTCTTTTATCACCGTCTTCAACTAAAACTGCTCCACAAATTTCAACAACTGCTCTAAAACTGTTCCATCTCACTGTGAACACTAACTTCCACAACTGCTGCCATCATCGCAACAGCCAACAACTTGCTCTACAACCTTCACTGCAGCAAACAACTCACCTGATCCACCACTTCCTCCTCACTGCAGCCACCATTCGATATAACTGTTTTACTGCAGTCACCACTCGATACAAACTGTTCATCACATTACTACTGCATCACGATCGCCTTCTACAAACTGTCAAATAAAAGAAGAAGAAACATTTACATACTTCATTTCCAGTCCTCTGCAATCTCCAAGTTCAAAACTCCACACGCAACCAGAATCCCCAATTTGCGACTTTGATTTGAACTCCCCAAAACCCAACATCGCCTTCCCCTACTCCTCATCCCCTACTACCATTCGCCTTCCAACCAAATCAACCCACGACCTCAAATTGCACTACCATCAAAACCACCTCGACCACCGCAGTTTCAAACTCCACCATGACCCATCACGAACACGCGATCCTCAGGAAATCACCTACCTCTCCAAACTACTGGCATCCCACGCAACTCTCGAACATACCCATATCGCCTTAGTCCCCTTAATAGCATCAATTCCAGACCCAAAAAAAAAACATTCGAACCAATCGAATTCGACCTCCACGTCCCCGCAGACGACTCTACCCCATCGCATCACTAATTTGTGACCCCAAGCGCAGCCTCACCACTTGACTCGCCTCAAATTGCTGAACCCCAATCATCCGATAAACAAGTTTTTGGAGATCTTCAATTTGTGAATTCGATTTGGTTTGCTTTGAGAAAGAGGCAATTTTTAATTTCATTTTGAGAAGAGGATTTCGTGTGTGATTATAAACTTTATTTCTTCTGATAGTTGTTTAAGGATGCGGTTTTAATTGGGCCAGGCCCTTGTAAAAAAAAAGAGGGAGTTTGTCGACGGAAATTTTCCTTTGTTGGACAATTTTTTTTTAAGTAAAAACCTACTTTTAAGTTTCCTTTTCAAAAAAAAAGTAAACAAAAAAAATCTGTATATATATTTTGTTTTTATTTCAGGTTGCCAAAGCAGAATTGAAGAAGGAGCAGAAGTGCCTGCTAAAATAAATTGCTTGCGTGCTGAGCTTGCCAAAAAAAAACTGCTTGCTTATTTATAATTTTCTTTTTATTTGCCTTGCATTGTATATATCTCTTGTTTTTATTTTAGTTGCATTGTTAATTGCTTGCATTTGCATATATATATTTAAAAAACCAAAAAAATCAAAAATTTTAAAAAACATTCGTAGTTGCATTGTTAATACACGTTTATTTTCTGCTTTGCATTTCATCCTAGATTTTGATTAATAATAATGATTAGACATCGATAACTTTTAATTGTATATTGACAAGTTGTCTTCTTTGAACAATTTAATTTCTTAGTGTCTAGGCTACGGCAGAGTAATAACCATTTATAAATATTACGGTGATTCGTAAATATTATAGTGGTTGTTCCTCTGAAGGTACTTAAACCTTCGGCTGCATTGCTACGGTGATTCGTGGTGCACCGATAAATCCTGTCCGTTACCTGGCTGAGAACTATCTTGTTGATCTAAGACAATGTGTGATTATACAATTTTGGGTTAACTTAGGATAAATCATTTGTAATTAACCCTTGCATTCATTTAGTTGCATTTGTTCATGCATATTAAAAAAAAATTTCAAAAATCCAAAAAAAAATATAGAAAAACAAAAATCCAAAAAAATATAATATCTTTTCAAAAACAAAAGAAAAAAAATTGAAAAACCAAAAAAAAAACAAAAATCCCTTTTGAAAAATAAATTTTATTTATAAATATTTTTCCTTTACAAAAAAAACCATTCTTGAGAATGTCTGATTTTCCCCACTTACGTGAATATTACAATAGTTGTGAAAATCAATATAATCCATATGACTTTACTCCAAATTCGTATGGATATCTTAACGACAACTATTCTTTCAACGATTCAAATTTTGAACCACAAAATTTTCAAAACGATGACCAACCCTCAAATCTTGAAAAGAGCATTTCGTCTTTACTTGAAATCTCTACACAACAAAATCAAATGATAAATGATTTGTATAATTCATATTTGGGCAATGATTCAAATCAAAGTTTTCAAAATAATCAAAATTTGAATTCACTTCAAAATTCAAACGATTTTGAGTATAACCCATGTCAATTCAATTTTGAACTCCAAAATGAATTTCAAAATCAAAACAAAAATGTTATCCGCTTTTCAAATAATTTTGGCAATGGGAATCATCTCGATTATGATGCAAGTAAAAATTTTTGTTCTCAACAAATCCAAATCGAAAATCCTCAAGCTAATTATAAATTGGATTTTGTTGAACAAATGAACGAAATTTACGATGATCACACAGATTCGTTGTTTGAAACATATATGAAACAACATGATAAACAAAATCAAATCTCAATATGTGACGAGTCAAGTGATAATCCATCTTTTACCCAAATCAACGATTTTCAAATAACAACGTTTGAAATTGAAAATAATGATCTTAATGAAGTTGTTGAAAATTTGGTAATTGAGTTGGATTTTAATTCTTTTGAGGGTGTGGAACCAAATTTAAAATTCGATCCTCCTTTTCTCGATTTTGAAATTTGGAACACAACAACTTTGGACTTTGAACTTGACACGTGTAATAAAGTTGTTGATAATCCAACAAAGGAAGGCGAATTTAATGAATATAAATTTTTTGGACTTTTGGATGACGAGTTGTTAAACTTCGACGGGGAAGATTTAAATCACCATTTCAATTTTGAAATCAATAATTTTGAAAAATTTGTTGATGATGAACTTGACTTTGAACTTGGTGATAATAAATTTGAACTTCAATCAATTATTCTATCAACCCCGAAAATCATCGAAAATAAAACAACTCATACAGATTTCAATAAAACGACATTCGTTTTTCCAAATCAACATTCAACTTTGAAATATTTTACGATTTGGTTTTTCGAGCTTAAGCTATGTCTCGTATATTTGATGAGACAAATGAATCGGTTTTTGGAAGACCGTTTCATTTACTTTTTGACGATATACTTTTTGATCTTGTGTAAATACCGTTAATTTTCATTTAAATAAAAGTCATGTTTTTATTTTTATTTTTTCTCCTTCCACTTGGGTTGAGTCTGGGGACACAGTCAAAATCAAGTATGGGGGGAGACTCATCATCATTTTTCAATTTTTCTTTCCAAAATTAAAAAAAAAAATCTAAAAAAAATAAAAAAAAAAGAATTTTACTATAGGATAAATATATGGTTTTGGTTTATTAAATTGAAATTTTTGAAAATTTATTCGTCTTAACAAATATAAAAATGAAGTTTGATTACAAATAATAATGGTTTAACTAGTATATAGGAAGATTCATACGTGTTAATTATGAAATACGTCCTAATTGAAAATCTTTGTTTTAAAAAGTGGTTGATTTAAAGTAAATGATATAACATTTTTTTTGTCTTCTAAGTTAAATGGTGCTAAGATGATTTTGCAAAACTCTCTCTCTCTTAAGAAAAAAAAATAAAAAAAATAAAAAAATAATAATAACAACATCCAAAGTATTCACTCTCATTTAAAAGTCCTCACGGTTATGCATGGGTGAATTACTTGGAATCTTTGATTATGTGCTTTCATACTCATTTAAAAGTCCTTACGGTTATGCATGTATGGAACACATGTAAAAAAAAGAACAGACTTAATAAAAACCACCTACGGTCGATAGGTGTATGCACGAAAGTGTGTGCACTCGCCATGCTCTGTACTCCCCTCACATAAGCCCGAAAGGCAGTGCATGGGTGGTATATCTGGCCTCAGTTTACCTGAGCTAGGTGTGTAGTTTTTCTTGCAAATAATGAGAGAGCAAGCAATTGAAATGATAGCATTATTTTTACTTATTTGATTTGATTTTTTATTGAAAAGAAATGAAAATACCACTTTGAAAAATTTGATAATCAACTAAGGATCTATTTCATGGTTACACTTTGTTATCAACCGAAACAACGAGTTAAAACTATAGTCTATTTGTTATGATAACTTAATTTTTGTTGGAAATTTTGACGAGTCAATGAATTAAATTTCAAGATAATGACCAAACCTATATTTAACTTATTTGTGTTAATTTAAAAATAAATCCTTCATTCGTAAATATTTTCAAAAACTTGCATTCACATCTTTGTAAATAAATCTTGCATTTTGTAAATATTTTCATCCCGCATTTGGATTTTGTGGGTAGTATCCGCTGAAAACCCTCACGAGACAACACTCGTCCTACTGGGGACACCCAGAGGTTTAACGGCTTGTTGCATACGCTCAATGCAATCGTGCTCCCTACGAAAATGGATTTATCTTAGTTTTCCTTTATTCAAGGACGAATAAAAAGATAAGTGTGGGGGTATTTGATGTGCACGTAAATGTGCATATTTTTACCACCATATTTAATCTATTTAAATTAAATAAATGATCATATTGGGTATTTTAACTTGTTTAAACCAAAATTCAGATTATTTGAAATTGTCACATATTCATCTTCATATATGGGCAAAACGGTCATTTTTATGCATTTATTAAATTGTGAAAAATTACTTGGAATTTTCTATGTTGTTTTGTAGGAAATTTGGTGAATTTTACAAGTGGTTACATGATGATATATGCATGCATAAGAGTGAAGAGAACAAATGAAGATGGAAATAATTCAAAGTGAAGATAATGGAGGACCCCACCTACCCACCTACCTTAATGTACAAATCAGAGGCTAATGCACATGCTTATGGAATTAATGGCTTCATGTACACTTAAATGAAGATTATTTGAAGCTAATGATTACTTGGCCTCCACACTTCCTAAGAGGGTATTTTGGGCATTCTCCAAAAATATGAATTAGGGTTTAACACTTGTATATATACCCCTTATGTTTCATGTAACTCTCCTTCTCCCTTAGTCTCTTTAGCTTAGTTTAGGCTCAAAATAAAAGAAAGCTTCTCTTTTCTTTTTCCATGGCTACTTAGCCATTTTGTTTCATGTAATTTTTTTATGCAACTTTAATATATTTCTCTTTTCTTCTCTTGTTTATTTTCCTTTCATGTTGTAGTGTAGATCTAGTTTACTTATGCAAGTAGAATAATTTTTCCTTTCATTTTTGCTCTCTTTTTCTCTTCTTGTTTCATGTTGCTTTCTACATTTGTTCATATGATAACAAATATGAGAGCTTAATCCCTTCAATTTAGGGGTAATGAAGCTCTCTAGTATGTAGATCCAACATTTTGTTGTTTATGCTCTCTTTTGTGCTTAATGAGAATGATTGAAGTGGTTTAATGATGTTGTTTAGCTTTGAATTTGATAGTCTATGTTGTTCATAACAAATAGGCTATGCTTAAACAAACAAAACACAAATTGCCTCTTCATCTACATATGATTATGGCAAAGAAGTGAATGTTGAAATTAAAATTTGATGGCTTATATTTCTAATTAATAGTTAATAGGCCATGCTTAAAATAGATTTTGCTTTCAACTTTGTTGTCAAATTTTATGAGATTTAAAAGTGTATTAGTGGTTGTGTTATAGTTTGATGGTTTATATTGGGCTAGTTAATAGCACAAATATACCATACTTATGATAAACACATCAACTAATTCACTAATGACAAGAAAAGAGAGATCATAACTTCATTTTGTTGATTTTTGTGATCTAGAGAGTGGAAATTTCCTCTAAATTGTCTTAACACTCTCATATTTTTATCAATTTTCTTTTGTTAGTTTTCTACATTTTTAGCTTAACTTTCACTCGACTTTGGTATAATTTGATTGAATAGAATTTTAAAATCATCAATTCCCTGCGGATCGACCCGTATTCGCCACGTGCTACATTCGTACACCGTGCGCTTGCGGTTATTTTATTTCTAAATTCGTTCGACGGTTTTCTAATCCGATAAAAATTCCGTCGTCGAACACTTCCATCCAAATCGAAGATCGAATCGAAGATCCAAGAGCTTAGATTGAAGATCTACATCCATCGAAGAGAGATTTCATCGTTTGAAGCGGAATTTTGGAGAATCGAGTTAGATCCTTCGCTGTCCAGATCTGAAGTGTGTTGCTTTTGAGGTGTTTAGGTGATTTGGTGAGTGGTGATTATCTCTCACACGGATCCAAAGGAGTATATCGGATTAATGGCTTGATTTGGTGTTAAGATAGTGATTTCCATGCATTTTCATAAACTTAAGTGTAGATCTATTGTTCATGATGATTTGACATCCATTTTACTATATGTTAACCTATGCAAGTTCATTCATCAAGTTGTAAAAATATTGCTCATGATTCATGCTTGTTAGATTTAGTCTCTTTAATTACAAGATTGCCATTATTGTTAAAATTGTTTATTTGATTATGTTTGAATGCTTGATTACTTGGATTAATGTTTGACTTGATTGATTGTTGTAAAGTAGTTGATTGATGATTTGATTTGGACAAGTTAATCGAAGATGATTCAAAAGCTAAGGGAAAGGCTCTTGAATTGGAAAAGCTGCTCGTGGCATATGTGGCAGATGATGAAGCTCATATGGATAGATTTGATGATGTTGAGATGAGGCTTTGCTATGATGAGATGAAGCGAGGCATGATATGAGATAGCCTTGGTTTAATCTAGACGGTATCATTCCAAGCATGTTGATAACTCGGTGAAATGGTTCGAGTTGAGGATAATGGTTTGCTCGAGAGGCGCTTGGGCTAGTATGGAAATAGTCGTCGAGGAGGATGACTAGAAGGCTAAGATTTCATCGTTGTTGAAGGTTCTAGCAGGCTCAAAGCAAGAGTACGCTGGGCAGATTCGATAGTCCCTAAAGATTATGATTGTAGTCGAGTACTCTGGGCAGATTCGATAGTCCTAGGCACGGGCTGCGACGACGTGCGGAGTTCTGTCTAGAACCGGGGTTGCCATTAACCCTTGACGGACGGCTGAAAGAATGTGCCGGTCATTCAATTAACGGTGGTATCGAAGCAATGATAACAGTGATAGCCAGAGTCATGGATGTTTGGTTGTATCGTCATTCGGTCTCAAGAGCGATGTTTTCTGGGTGCTTATTTGATCTTGGTTTAGGCTTTGGGGGTTTGTACTTGGAAAACACTGACCTTGACTCGAGTGATAATTGCTTTACTTTAAATGTCTGCTTTACTATGTTTATTTCTGCTTAGTGTGTCTGGGGGCTATCACTGTAGAAAGAGGTGGAGTGGGAGGGTTGGATTCCTATTCCTTTTACCTTTATGCTCTTTTGCTATGTTGTTAGTTAATTTACCGCTCACTAAGACTGTTGTCTGACTCAAGGTTTTATGTTCTACTCTTATTACCTTGGGTTGTTCATCCGCTTTGGGATGGGCAGACTAGGTAGCAGGTGACAGGTGCTGTTCTTAGTTTCCGACGATGCTGATGACGAAGACGAGCTGGAGGCTTGCATATTATTTTCTTACTATATGTACTGGATGTTTCGCTGCTTGTATATTCTCTGAGTGATATGTAGTGAGGCTTGATGTATTAACTATTCAGTTGTTGTACCAAACTATTATGAGGTTTAATAGAGATTCTGTTCTGTAAAGCTTCACTATATATACTTTCTATTGTATTTTATCCATGCGCTGTGAGTTATACGATAGATTCTGCTGTTTTAACTTAACCTTGGCAGTCGTCCATGGCTGCCTGGCACACTTTACAGCGCACTATTTCTATGTTCAGTGCAGGGGTCATGGGCGGTCGTCACATTGGGTGACGTTTAGGCAACGTTTTAATGTGATTTTTCTGTTTGATTGAATGGAATGCTTAGATATATATATAGATATATATATAGTGATATACATGTAGACATACACACACACACGGATAGTTGGTTTCTATTGTTACTAATTGCTTGGCTATTGATTATTGTGTGCTTTATTGATCATCATGGTAACACGATCACTAAGTGATTCAAGCATTTTATAATGTGGGTGATGTTGGCGAAAATGGGGTCGCTAGTGATATATGGAGATGCATCGATTCAATGATTCAACCATGTATTAATGCAATATGGTAGGCTTCTCTTTGTATGTGGGTTAGACCTTGTCATTGACTACTGTAACTATTATTAGAGTACAAACTTATTTCCTAATTTAGCCATATTTGTCGTATTGTTTGACTAACTTATTGGTTGCAGGTGTAACCAGACTATGGGTATGATATTTACCATAGTTACCTTAGTATTATTTGGGAATAATTAGTGTATGTGGCATAGAGACATACGTCACTCCCCGGACTATACTCGGAATTCCTCTATATTTTTCCCTTTTTGTTTCATCACTAGGTTGATGGAATTTTGTATGTTGTGTCAAGGAATATTTGAAGGTGCAGATGATGCTGACATTACTTATGTATATCAACAATCATCTAACATTGACATTGATTTGTATGTATATGTGTCTGGATTGGTTTGATTATGTATATGATTTATGTATATAATTAGACCTAATGATATGAAAGATAATGATATTTGATTATATTATATGTTTGTTACCTTCTGCTATGAGCTTAGAAAGAGATAGATGAAATATATTTATTCTTTCTCATGTTATCATTCACCTATGACTTGTCCTTTCCGGCTTTTGCGATTCACACAGCGCGAGTTGTGTTAAATAAGAAAGATTGAGGTTTGTTACATTTGGTATCAGAGAAAAATATTCCTTAAAATAAGAATTCAGAACATATTGAGAGAGTGTATTTGTATATTTTTATTAAATATTCATAAATGAGAGCCGAGTATATATGTACACACCATTTACTATTCTAGTTTATTTCCTATCTTTTAGGGAGTTGCTAATGAATCATATTTTTACAAATAGTTGAAAATGAGCAACTCAACTGAAACGGAGACCAATATTGCCAATACTAGTGGGATAGAGACTAGCACTGATACCACCACTAGCATAACTCCCCGAGGGAATTAACTAAGAAAAATTAATTATTAATTACGCTAAAAATGAAAATTATGTAAATGTCATAATTTGACCACGAATCTTATACCATTGTGTTCATGCCTTCATGGTAATTTTTTGAGCAATTTTCATATATAAAGTTTTCCAATCGAAGTTCAAATAAAGAAGTTAACGACTTTTTAAATTTTCGAATCGAAAATAATTCAAAATAAATATTTCAAGTTTAACGTTACAAATTGAACGTTAAAAAGCAATTAATATTAAATAGAATAGTAATAAATATAGCAAGTTTTATTGACATCGACACACCATAGGATGGTCGACTTCTTTCATTGGGCCGGTCGACTGGTTATGTTGAGTCGGCTAGGTTTTCTCTAAGCCCGAACGGCCTGGATTTTATTATTTCAATTTGAATTTGATCATGTGGTCATGGCGCATTCTAACCAGTATAAGTAATAGGCTAGCCCCCTCACTTTTATTCGTAAATAAAATAAACGAGACGACAAAACTCGGCCATCTACTTCCTCTTCAATACAATTCTAAAGCCAAAATATTCAACAAGTGTATTTATGAGATTCAAGAGTCTAGGGAATTAAACAATCAAGTAAGGAAAAAGGTAATGAAATTATATATATTTATTCTCCACTCTATCCTTCCTTAAACTAAAGTATTCTAAGGCTAATACACTTAATTGAATTTATAAATTATAAAATAAAGAAAAGACAATTGGACGAAGGAATAATGCGAAGGTGTGGAATCAAATCCAAGGGAATTCAAAGGGAATCATATGTGAGTGGAAATCTTTATTTTCATTAATAGTGTTGTTTAGTCGATATTTGGATTTGTATTGTGCGTCTGGGAATTTGCGTGTGAAAATTTAAATAACTTAAACCCCATAATCTCCTCATATTATGTAACTCTTGGTTTAATTGAAATCTTGGTTGTTTTATATTAGTGTAGTAAGATTGAGTTGTATTAATATTTATGCAATAAATATTTTATATTCCATTTAATTCCACTTTTCACTTTGCTATTGTACTAACAAATGTTACTACCATAATTAATTCCAAAGGTATATGGGCATATCGACAACAAGAGTGCCAAAATAAAAGTTTTGCTGCCAAAAGAGGTTATCAATGCAATATGGAATATTAAATGCCACCATCACATGCGACATCAATGTCGCATACCATTAATGCTACCGTTCTTCAACAAAGGCCATTAAATGATGTTGCATTCATGAGCCAAAGTCAAAGGTAAAAACTAATGCCTCGTATTGTAATGACCCACATTTTGGAAGGTTTAAATCGACAATAATCCACACATGTCCAACTTAAACAATCCAGAACATAGATAATCATTGGGGTTAATTAAGAAAAACAAGAAAAGAAGAAGAAAACAAACACAGAATCTCGCAGCGGAACGATAAAATATAATAATCCAATAAACAATTCATGAAGCTGTTTATATTATACATTTGATTATAAATTATACAATATTTATCAGAGTTATATATACGACAGGGACAAATAAATAATGCAGTAGAACAACGTGATGCGGGGAATAATAATAGTAATAATATATCAAATCTTCATCTTCGTCCTCTAGAAAATGATCTTCGATGCACTGAAATACTCAAGGCTGACCCGAGCGTAATGAACAGACAAAACACACGACTTAGGACTTAACTATTCTTACGTGAGTCAAATGGATATCGCATATAGCATGAGTGTCGTGGCATCAGAGATGTTTACGGGTTTTACATTTCTTATCCAGTGTATAACGTGCGTGCAATAACTCAAGAGATATTACGGGATTTTCCATCTCTTAAGGATCCGTCAAAATATTTATATGTAGTAGAATACGGTACATATATAATGTCTAATCGGTAAAATAAATATTTTTCTTAGTGGTAATGCTTTACATCAATCCCCCTTAACGCGTTTTTAAGCATTGGCGTACAGTTTGCATTTGACACAACCAGTAGCATGTTGGTAGTCAATGACGCGCCGTGATACGACAACACTAAACCAAAATCTTAGGGGTCTCGTATAACGATAAAAGTATGACAAGGCACGTGAGGCAATGCCCATAGTAGGATACTACCAGTCCGGGTCATAGGGTTGGTGGTAACGCATCATAGCCATAACCGCCCACCGCGTCCATCCATCCCATATCGAGTCAATGGGAGGCTTCCCAAATCAAGATGCACCAATTGAAACCAACAACAAGATTAATAATATGGACCGAGTCCAAGAAAATCGAAGAACGGATGTCCGCTAGGGGTAATTTGCCCACTTGGCCCTCTCAAGCCGTCCTGTTTTAGTCATTTCAAATTGGCACAAGTGTCGGGGTCTATCCATCATCGTTCTCTTTCTTCAAATCCAGCAAACGACGCCAAATCCAACAACTTCGTTCTGCAGCCTCCTCCACATACACAGTTGTTAAAGTGGTTCTAATATTGACAGAGAGTAAGCCAATAAGAGGCCCCGGTCTCTTTAACAACCAAACGTCATTGTACACACTGGTTGGTACTTTTACATTTTGAAACGATTCAAACTTGATATCAAAATATCATATTTGCTTCAAAAATCAAATTCAGTTCGATACGTCATTTTCACTTGAAATATCATTTGACTCTAATATCTCGATTTCACTTTCAAAATCATTTCAAATTTCGATTTAGATTATAACTTCATTTTAACCCAATTAGCAATTAAATCCATGATTTAAATATAAACATTCCCACTCTGACCAGTTTGAATTTTTAGAAAATGGTTTGAATAGTTTTTAAATAGTTTAAATAGTTAAAATAGTTAAGTAGAAAATGGTTTAGGTATTAAAATGGTTTATATAGTATGTGTTTGGCAGGCACATACTTCCCTAGAGTTTACAAGCGAAGCTTGGTTCTCTAGGTAATTCAAAAAAAAATGGTTTATATAGTGAATTGCCTGGAAAATCAAATCAATTTGAATATTTAAAAAGATAGATTTGAATAGTTTGTATTAAAATAATTTATTTTAAAATAGTTTCAAAGTCAAACTGATGTAATTCAAAATTTCCCAATTCAAATCACTTTCAATTTCCATTTCCATTTAAATCGATTCAATTCTAATTTCAATTCGAATTAACTTCGATTCCAATTTTAAATCAAATCAATCTCAATTTCAATCCCAAATTAATCCAATTTCGATTTCAATTCCAACTAATTTAAATTCAATTCCAATTTGAATTAATTTCATTTCAATTCTCAATTTTAATTTCGATTTATATAAATTCAAGTTCGATTTTAGAATATCGATTTAAATCAATTAAATTTAATTTAACTTCAATATTCAATTTAAGATTCAAATCTCTAAAAATATTTCAATTCCAAGCCCAAATTTTGAAATATCCATTTAAATTACTTTTACTTGGATATATTTCAAGGTTCGAGTAAGAGTTCAAATCTTTTTAAAACAAATCAATTTTCGGAATTCAAGTGGTTTCTCAATTATAACTTCAAAATTTCAAACCCGATTCTTTAAACAATTCCGGTTGATAAGTTCATTTTTAACATTTCAAGCTCGAGTTCAAAAATGATTCCATTTCCATAAATTCGATTTTAGTTCTTAAAATCAAGATCATTTAATAAATTTCAAATTAAAGTTTTAAAATCTTTTTTTAACTAATCCAGTGTCCGTATATAATTTTATATCCTATGGCCAAGTTAATCCATAATTTCAATTTAATTTCAGTGATGGATATATATCATTTCAATCCAAAATAAATGTCATAGGTATATATCATTTCAACCTATTTCTTAATTTATTTGAAATAATTCGATTTACAGTTTTATATACTATAAATAATATACAGGATGATAGCAGGATATATCAAAATAAATAAACATCCAAATCATCCAAAACATCAATCAATAGCATCCATCACAATCAACATCCAAATTAGCCAATAATTCACAACAATTTCATAGTTATCAATACCAGGTAATTTACTGGCAATTAAATTCCAATTTCAAATTTAACTGCAAATTTTAATAACTACAGTCAATTCATATGTCAATTTCATTTTCACATAATAGTCAATAAAATTAGAAAACTCACGATTCAATTTTAACGAACATAAAAATATTATTGTACGTCGTGAGCGTTAAAAACACTCACCTTTTATTTGAAACTGAAATTATTCCAGCTTCAAATAAATCCCACTCTGACTCCAAGCTGTAGACGACGTTAATACGGTTGCACTACAACTCGTTTCGTCCGAAACGGATCTCGTATGAGAGAGTTATCCAATTTTTAGTTCATCGATTTGAATATAATTAAATTAAACAATTTATATATATATCTATATCTATCTATATATATATATAACTAAATTTTCAATCAAATATATTACCCAGCCCACATAGTACGCACCCGGCCGACTAACGTTGCTTCTTCTTCTTCCTTCTTTCCTCATTCGCATGTACATGATCACAGTGAGCACGCTTCACTGATGACACCACCCAACGATCGACGATCGAGCAAACGGACATCGCCATCGATCCCCTCACATTGAGCTCATCATGCTCGTACCATCACCTCCCGCCTCCTGGAGCAAATCGTGTCATTCTCAAGCTCTCGCACTGTAGCAAATGTCGGCCTCCTCCCCAAGCAGCTGCGACTTTCCAAAATCCTACCCTAGATGCCATACGACCCCACGAACTCGAATACAACCACCATATCTCGAATTGTCGACCATAATTTAAAAAATCTAACCCTAGCCACGGCTGACATGAACGAGCTCGACTAGAGGGTGCCGCAACTCACAAAAATATCCCAGGTCGAAGATCATGCTACAACAAGAATTTTAAAATTCATTTTCCAAATTTTCATGGAGTATCTTGCTAGATTTAAAATTTTGAAATCTCAAATCCTATCAATTTATTTTCTTTACTGTTTTCTGTTTAAAAGAAGAAGGGAGATGCGTAGTAAAGAAGAGATAGGGAGGCATGAGTATAGGTGGCTAAGGTTAACTAATAATGCGGCTGAATAGACATTTGAAAATAATATATATATATATAATCCCCAAAATATCTAGATATTTATTCCGAACCCTGTTTGAGGCGTGTCGCTTGGCGTTCCTAATGTTTTACCCCTATTCTGAATGCAATGGAACAAGTTTCGAGACCTAATTCGATCGTCTGGAAAAGATAGCTTTTTGAACCCAATTATTATATTAAATTTTCGATATTAATTTCAACGCGTTTTTATCCCGTACTACCAAACAGTAGCCCCAAACGCAACGAAATTTGAAATCCGATAATAATACACTATTACGGATCCAATGGAACTAGTTCCGTCGAAATCCGAGACTGTGCCCCGGAAGGTTATTTTTATATGTTAATTAAAACGGGTTATTTTAAAAATCGAGTAAATCACTTTTATATTCAATTGTAGAAGTTTATTTACCTTCATTCTTATTAATAGAAATAAAATAAGCCTCTAAATCATTTTTACCATGCTTAAAACCTAAAATTCAATTATTTAAGCAAATTCTAATTACTAAATTTAAACATTAATTTATCCAATAAATCATTATATTTGAAATTCAAACTATTAAATCTATAAAATTAACTTTTCAATATTTAAAATTAATTAAACACTTCTATTTCAAATAACCAAAATTCTGGGTCTTTACACGTATCATCGTGGCGCATCCCGCATATCACTGATGGATGACATCGCACAAAGCCAATATTTCACCAAGGCTAGAATTTATGTCGTGCACCACTAATATTGTATACCATAAGTCGTCAATGTCATAGCGGCATGATGCATCATCATTGTCGCACCTCATTGATGCTGCATTCTGATAAATGTCGCACTTCATCCATGAAGGTGGAATCGATGCCGCATCTAGTATAATATCGCCTCAGGTTGATACATATCTCTTCAATGTCATTTCCTTCTAATGTCACTCCTTATTGATACCACTTTCACCAACGCTGCCTCTTATCAATTCCGCCTATCATCAATGCTATCTATTATCAATGCCGACTATTATCAATACTGCCTGTTATCAATGCTTCTATTATTAGTGCCGTTTATTATCAATGCAACTTATTATCAATGCCGCCTGTAATCAATACCCCTTATTATCAATGCCGCACCTTGATGATGCTATAATCCATCAATACACTAGAGAATGCCACAATTCATCGAATCAAAGCAATATCCTTAGCGCCATGGAGATAAACCGCAATGTCGTAGAACAGGCATGCCGCATAACATCCATGTTGCGTCTTATCACCCCAACAAATACGACATAGGGGCATGAAGGAAGGAGCGAATCTCTCTTTTCTCAACTTCTTACATTTGAAACTTTATAACCCTAAATTGATTTAGGGATTTTTGCCGATTGTAACACTCGAACTTTGTATATATAAGGCTATGTACATTCAACTATTTCATATCACATGAATAAAGATTTCATGAATTATAGCTTGTTTCGAGTTCCAAAGCACTTGTGATTTTTAATCATAACTTGCTGCGAATTCTTAAACATTCATAATCGTGATTCCTATTAGTGAAATTTTTTTTTACATTGGTGATATGACTTCTCCGTAAATTTGAGCATAGTTTTGGTATGAACAATTTGTGAAACCATCATGGACTTGAACATACTAAGCCTACTTCCTTAAGCCATTTCTCAACCAAGTGTCACTTTTGGCGACACTCGTTGAGGTCCATAAAGGTGAAACATGCCTTCACTCAACCAAATTCCTCTTCCCTTGCAAATTTTTGGTGTTAACGAAGAAATTCATTAACATTTGGACACTAGAAGAACGGTTCGAACCTCTGTTTCCTTGCATATCCCATATTTGACTCTCCCTAGCTTTCATATAAAAGACTTTTTTATTCCAACATATCCCATTGAACTACAAAATGACTATTTTCGAATAAGGATCCTTTAAGCCTTGAATAGTTAGGCAAACTTACAAAATCACTAGCGTTCCCCGACTTCATGAGGAACAAGTGTTAAGACTTGTCTCATTCAAATCATGGAAGATAAGAGAAAGCAAGTAACTTCTTATGATCCGGACAAATGAAGCCTAAATCCCTTCCACATAGGGCCCACACCAATATTTGCTTTGGGAAAGAAAGATGAGAAATATAACATCGTTATGAAAAGGAGAAAGAGAATTCAACTCCAAGCAAGAGGAACCATCTTCGAAGGAGAGGTAATAGAGGACTATGACTGATTCACCCAAAAGTGAAAAAATGTATTTAACCATTCCCATAGATTGGACAAAGCTCAAAACTCATTAAAGAAAAAACTTGCTGTAGAAGCTAAAAAGCTCGTCACATACGACAAAAGAGCTAAATGGAATTCAAAGGAATCATCTTCCATAAGTTCATGGCTTTCTAAGAATTACTCTCTTACTACTCCCTGTGAAAATATCTACCTCTTAACCGAAGACAAGCTCAGTTATTGGCCTTCACAAAAGAAACGACCGAATAATGAGAGAAATCTTAGAGGATTATATTGCCATTATCATTGTTCTAATGGAGATGCCATGAATCAATGTCGAAGTTTAAAAGGGATGATTAATAATATCCTATGAGAAGGAAAGCTTGAAGAGTTTGTAAAGAGACATTGAAATTGACAGTAAAGGAAAATTTCTTAGGTATATCTACTAAATCAACTATGGAAAGGAGTAAGAATCTCCTAAAATAAAGTGAAAAACCTAAATCATCTCCTAAGACGATGATAAGGTGTTTGATCCAAATTGAGATCATTACAGTCTTCTAGAGGAAGATCAATCAAAAATGAGCCATTAGCGCTCCGAAACAATCTTCTAGAGGAAGAACTGTCAAAATGAGCTATTAGTGCTCCAAAACAATCTTCAAGAGGAAGATCTGTCAAAATGAGCTATTAGCACTACAAAATAATTTTCTAGAGGAAGATCTGCCAAAATAAGCCATTAACGCTGAAAATCTTCTAGAGGAAGATCTGTTGAAAGTAAGCCTTTATTCCTACCTAAAAACGACCTGTTTAAGGCGCCTCCTAGAGGGAGGATGGAATAAGCCTTGGTCCCGCCTAAAAACGGCCTGGCCAAAGCACCAAACCAGCCTTCAGTACCACATATAAGGCCTGACTGATGCCTAGAGGGAGGTCAGATAAGACTCTGGTTCTGCTTAAGATGGCTAACCAAATGCACGGGCAAAATCAATCGAGTCAATCGCACTCTATCCAAAAGAATGAATCAAACAATCTTCTGGAGGAAGATTTGTCAAGAATGAGCCATTTGTGCTCCAAAACAAAATCAAACAATTTTTTGGAGGAAGATCTGTCAAGAATGAGTCATTTGTGCCCCAAAGTAAAATCAAACAATCTTCTAGAGGAAGATCCATCAAGAATGAGCCATTTGTGCTCCAAAGCAAAATCGAGCAATCTACTAGAGGAAGATAGACCGAATATAAGCTATTATGCTTCAAAGCAATGATAGAGAAATTTTCAATTTCCAGGTGGATTCTCTAGTCTCCTATTATTACCGGTGTGATTTTCCGGTCTCCTATTATTGCCAAATGGATTTTCTAGTCTTCAATTATTGGTAGATGGATTTTCTGGTCTCCTATTATTGCCAGATGAATTTTCTTGCCTTCTATCCATATTATTGCCAGAATGGATTTATGATCTTCTATTCAAGGGACATTATTCGGCCAGATGATTCTTTGATCATCCATTCATGATTCTATAATGGACCATATCAAAGTTGAAGGGTATCTATACCTTAAAGCAGGATGTCAATAGTCAAACAATTGTAAAGACAAACTAGTATTTCGATCAAGGATACATATCATATTATTGGAAAGCAAGCTATATATCTAATCCATTAAACTCGAAAGGAAACGTGCATACTGTACTTTCAAGGTAACATTCATTCAAGTACAAATTTATTACAATTTAATGTATTATGCACAAAAGTTGCAGGAACAAAAGATTAGACAACTTGATAATCTAATTAAAAAGACTACAAGCTATGAGTCAAAGCTTTGAGCCAACCTCCATAAATCCTCAGCGACTGAGGAAGATTCGGTAATGTGAAGAATTGCCAAATTTAAAAGCTGTTTAAGCTTCCTCTCCTTTCAATGAATAGTATTTATATCATCAATCGACGAATCTGAATATTCAACGCATGGTCGAGGGTCCTATTTTCTCCCTTCAAAATATTAATTTTGCATTTCAATTTCTCAATCTCTTGATCAGAAGTGCGTCATTCGTGCTCAAATCTCTCAACCTTAGCTTCATAAGCATTAAGATAAGTAGAAACCTTTTCCCTCCACTGTTCCTTTAGAAATTACATACATTCAAATCTAACTCTTTGACTCTATTTGGCAATTTCCTTATTATCCACGCCTAAAGGAGGGTTTAACAATGCAGAGAACTTTTCTTGACCGATCAGATGAGTAGGAGTAGGAAGGATGGAATCGCCTCCACTTAAAATAAGTTCCAAAATGTGATAATTTAATTGACATTTTAGAAAGTCCACCTCAAGATCCGTTACCTTATGGTGTAATCGTGCAATTTCCACATCAGCTTCGACACTTTGGGTAGAGGGTCTGGATTGGGCAATTGTGTCTATCTTCCCTTTTAGTTCTTGGATTCTTCCATCCCTTTCTTTAATTTGCTTTTCTAAATTGAAAGTCATTCGTCTTAATCCATTTAATATTGACCTTAATTTGAAATATTTCTCATGCCAGATTTGTGCATCAGGATTATCTAGAAATTTTAAAGCCAGAGTGCCTTTAGAGCGCCTCTTCTTGAGTTCCGCCTTAAGCCTATCTTTAATAGAATTAAGTCGGGCATGAATAACCAAGCTACTAGACGCAAGTGTCGGTTGTTTTTTTTCTAACATATAAATAGGAAAGAAAATTAATGCACAAGGAAAATTCTTCACATTAAACAATAAAGGTTTACAACTTAAGCAAATTTAAAATTACATCAACGCCATATATAACTAATTCTTAAAGTTTTGAGATAAAAGTTTTGACCTTTTCAAGTGGCCCACTGGACATGGTAAGGGTAGAATCAAAAGAAGCTTTAATCCCTTCTAGGGTACTAACTAGGGAAAATTGAGGATAATCCTATTTCCCGGCCTGAGGGCTAGTGTGAACACACAGCAATTTGGCATGATAAGTTCGAATCTCTCTAAGAAGTTTATCCTTCTCACTGGCAAGAATTCAAAACGAAGGTGAGGGAATTATGTGTAAACCTCATATACATCTCCAAGAAAGCGATGTTATGTTAACTAGGATGTTTGGGAGTTAAAGACTTCTCTTTAAAATACCTCTTTAGCTTTACAAATTTATTCAAAAATTCCATGTGAACATGATAATTTGAAGATTCCTTAATCTGTATAATATGTGAAAACTAGACTAAAAACAGAGAAACGAGAATGATAAAGTTTATAAGCTATTTGAATTACATATTATAACCATACAATCATTCGGGTTCATACAATACTGGTCACTTATAAAATTAAGAAATAAATTTCTCCTTGCTATACTTAATCTTTTCGAGAGGAAGAGTATTAGGAGAGAGGGGAAGACTAGCAACCCTAGGCAGGTTCCACAAGTCCCAGGATGAGGATCGCTTCCATGACCAACTAAATATCTCTTATGAAGGCACCTAATTAAACCCCCACTATTCTCTCCTGAGTAGGAAAGGTCAACAAATTTGCCCATGAAGTAGACTTTATAATGAAACTCTACCAAAGCATTTATGTCATCGATTAACAGCCAAGAGAGGGTTATTAATTTAGTATTCTCTCTCGTAATCCTTACGCGGTATGGATGACCTCTTTTCAAGCGAGGGGCAGCTTCTTCTTTTTTTAAAGAACTTTAATCGTGGAGCAACACCAGAAAAATGTTTTTAATTTTTACATAAGTCATTATACTCTTTAAGTTGCTTTTCAAGTTCTCTATTCAGTTAGTGCTTCTTACTCGCACTCTTTTCATAAAGAATCTTGTAACGGTGCTTGTTCTTTTGCCTTAACTAAAATGGTAAGCTTATCATATAAGAGCTAAGCAAATAACCTTAGGCATTTAAATAAAGAACTCCATACCTAGGAGGCCAGAACTTGAGAAATGAGAGTATGAGTTTTCTCCTTCGGCTGATGGCTAGGGAGCACTATCTTTTGGAGTAGAATCCTTCTTTGAAGCATCCCGAGGATCCGAGAATTTGGTAAAGCCTGCATTATGAGGAGATGAGTCTAAGTTAGGATCGCTTGATCCATCTCGCCCATCTTTTGGTCTTTCAAGACTCTTTCCATCACCATCACTATAGTTATCATCATCATTATGATCATCATTGTCCTCGTCGTCATTGTCATCATCAACATCTCCTTCTTCATCAGATTCTATCTCATCATCAATTGAAGGATCATTATAGGTCTGCAAATTTTTAGCGTCGACCTTTTCCTTAACTGGAAATTCTTTTTGAAGAGACTCCTTAACTTTCCGCATCTTAAGACTAAACTTTCTTTTGAACTTTTGATTCCAATCTAGGAGGGATAGAAAGTCTAAGTCTAGGCACCTTCGGATATTATCAGCATATGCCACAAGCAAGGCATCTTCGTAGCACTTCTTAGTCATCTTGAGGAGAGCATTATTAAGGAAAGAGGTGACTTTCTCCTTAGCTTTGCTGATAATATTATTCGAGTAGGCCAAGATGTCAGTTTTCCTTTGTAGCTTTTCCTTTAAAGATTTTTCCTTATCAGCTAGCTCAGCCTTTTCTTTATTTGCCTTCTCAAGGTCAGCTTTCAGAATTTTCACTTCTTCTTCTTCCAATGATTGCCTAGCCTTCTTTTCCTCATTGAGAAAGTAAGCAAGATTGTCTCTTTCAGAAACAACTTCATCCCTTGCTATAACGATATCAATTAAACTACTGTTAAGTGAAGAAAATTTTCCTTTAAGATCGGCCACTTCATTGGAAGGTCCTCAAGAAGCCTCATGAAGGAAGAACATATGCTAGGCCATATAAAATGTAGGGCAAACATAAGTCAATACAAAGTTAAAAGATTAGAATAATCAAACAGAAAAAGGAATGCATACCAACAGAAGTTGCTTAAGGATGACACTGAGATGGTCTCTTGAGTAAATTGAAGACTGTGATGTTTTTAACGATGTAAATGAAGGAGATTGAGCGGCTAAGTGGTGAAGATCCTCAAAATTTACAATGGGAAATTGAGCCTGAACCTTGAGATAAGATGATCATCCGGAGAAGGAAACATGCTAAGATCAGCACATATGCGACTGACGGCTATTGGAGAAGCAGGAAAGGTGATATTTAGGAGGGACTTGAGGGTCTGGGCCTCCTTTGTTTACTCTTAGGCTTTATCTACATTTGCCACATCAGGGCTCAAGTCTATGGTCACACATTCCTCCTCATCCATGACAATAGGAGTAAATTCGCCCATAAGCTTAGGCCTTTTACTTGTAGAAGAAGATGGAATATCAGTAGGAGCATCATTGCCCGCTTCCTTTTCTAGTGCTTCAATCGCTCCAGCGACAGAGTTCCCAATGAAATAGGTTTGCTCAACTGAGACGAGACAGGAACTTCATCTTTATTTTTCCTCTTTTTAAGAGAATCATCTTTAACTTCTTGCTCTTTATA
The DNA here is from genome assembly GCA_030737815.1 of Allium fistulosum. Lineage (NCBI taxonomy): Eukaryota > Viridiplantae > Streptophyta > Magnoliopsida > Asparagales > Amaryllidaceae > Allium > Allium fistulosum. Next base: position 980,300,355 of record CM060902.1, read on the forward strand.
AGCAATGACAAGAGCAAAAGAGCATAAAACAAAGAAAAGAGTTTATAAGATAATAACATTGGGAATTCCATAATGGTTATAATGCAACTTACTAATGGGCTCAAGTTGAACTGGAGGGGAAGTAAAGAAAACATTTCGATTAGTGATAACCAACGAACATTTCCCTAGGACATTCTCTTCATCATCGATGGCTTCCTAAGTATTATATGGTTATCTTGAATCAGCGAGTATTGATGAAGATTCACTTCCGTCAGAAGTGTGAGTCTATTGCCCATGCTTTGGGATGCCAGAGTCAGGGATTTGATAGTTTAGCTATCAGAGGTACTTAATTGCTTAGGAGCCGAGTCTAAAAAAAATCCATCATAAGAGGGTGATAAATATAACATAAGCAATAAGAAATAAAAAATTACTTATAACGGAGAAGGTTTCCCTAATTCTAGAGTAGCATTTGATGTAGAAAAAATGAGTTTCCTATTCCATGGTCATGTTGACGGCATTGGTGATCACGCTTTTTGGAAGAGGACGAATAAGATATAGTGGATTACCCTACTGCTCGCCTATTTTTACAGAGCTAGTTATGGTATGAAGAGTCTCGACACTAAGAGAGGGAAGCTTGGCCTCCCCGGCAAGAGTTTCCAAGCATGTCAAACAAGTGTATGAATTCGGAGATAATTGAATTAGAGCGATGTTTAGGTGCATCAGGAATCTCAAGAGAAAGTAAGGAAAAGGAAGGTATCCTGAGTGCCATATGTGTATTGGAGTGAAGACAAAAAACCCTTAGAGGGTTGTCAATTATGCCAGAAGGACCAGTAGGAATAACTTTTATGCCTTTAATACAAAACTATTTGAGAATGAAGTCCACTTCTTATTGGGTAGTAATATACGATCAGCCCCTTTCTTAGGAGATGGAAAAGCTTTAGAGCCCATGCTGGATTTCTTGATTCCCTTTTGGACTGTCTCTTGCCTTTCATTTTCCCACCAAGTGATATTATTCCAAATCAAAAAAGTACTGGATAATTTATGAAATTTGGAATGCTCGTGATATAAACTAGGCTATTAATGCAAAAACAAAAGGTACCACATTAATAACGAACTACCTAAGTTATGACATAAAAATGTTAAAAAATAAAGTTAACTATAATATTTACAACAAGTCAATGAACATTGCATAGTCAATGTCGAACTCATAACTTTTAGGTCGATTAAGAATATATAAATAAAAGTTAGACTTATGGTAATAAATTAAGCCTATAAGTGTTTACAAGAAACTTAATGTAAGAATTATCATTAGAATATCCAACGTATTATGTTGCGTCAATAAATCTATGTTGAATGGGTGAATTAATGACGAACATAATATTAGTTACGCTATAAAATTACAATGTAATGTTGAAACCATGGTCAATGTCAAAATGATAAGATATCCAACGTTAATGAATAAGGTCGACATCGTTCAATAATATTTTTATAAGTGACCCATAAATTTTTTACAATAGCTATAAGGTAAAATAAAAATGTTGAAAAATATTGAACTAAAACGTTTAAAATGGTAACCGAAAAAGAGCAATAACATACGGTTATCGGTGTCATACAATGCTTGATTTAAACAATGATGATTTTAGTTAATTTTGACATAATAGAAAGCCACATTATAATTTAGACCGATTGTCACATCTTTGTGTATTAATGGCATAAGGACCATACGCTATTAGTTCTCTAAACTACAAGACTGATTGTTGGAATAATAAGCAAAGAAAATACCTAATTGATGTTGAACATGATAATGATGTCGTAAAACATCAGGTTCGATATAAAACAAAGCAAAATCGGGTTTCGGGTTTAATAGGCTATCCGCTTTATCATTAAGTTAGAAACTCCCATGTATCTAAATCAATGTCATTGATCTTTAATCAACCCACCAAATTCTTTAGCGGTATAAAATTCAAAGTTAATTCTATAAACGTAACCAATCATTAATTTAACCAATAGTACGAAGATTAACAATGAAATTAAACATCAAAACCTAAAATCTAAAACCCAGGTATCGATTTTAAATCAAAAAACCCAAGTAAAACCCTAATGATGATTCATATATAAAGCTCTCTATTCAGAATAATCGATGAAATTAGAATTGAAAATCGAAATTGAATAATAAATCAGATGTCTAAAATATAAGATTTTGAAAGATTTTGAGAATTTGGAAATTTCTTTTGCTTGAGATTGAAACACAAGTAAAAGAGGAAGATGGAAAAGACTTGACTATTTATAGTGGAAGAGAAGATATGCAGCTACCAGTGGATCAATTTTAAATGTACCGTTGGATCTGCAAAGAATACCAATAAGAGGCAAAGGGCCAATGCCGACGATATTGGCTTGAAAAGTTAACGCTTTCTTTATACTAGTGGTAAATTTTACTACCATTATTGATTCTGAAGGTATAAGGGCCTATCGACAACAAGAGTTCCAAAATAACAGTTTTGCAGCCAAAAGAGGTTATCAATGCAACCTGGAATATTAAATGCCACCAACACACACGACATAAATGCCGCATACCATTAATGCCACCATTCTTCAACAAAGGCCATAAAATGATGTTGCATTCATGAGCTAATGTCAAATGCCCATAATGATGCCTCATGTCATCGATGCCACATTATGCATATCACCATTGGATGACATCTTACAAAGCCAATAGTTCACCAAAGTAGGAGATGATGTCGTGCACCATTGATATTGTATACCGCAAGCCATCAATGTCGCAGGTAGAATGGATGCCGCATCAAGTTAATATTGCCTTAAGTTGATACTGCATCACTTCAATGTTATTTTCTTCTGTCCACTCCTAATTGATACCGCTCATTACTAATGTTGTCTCTTATCAATGCTGCCTATCGTCAATGTTGTCTATTATCAATGATGCATGTTATCAGCACTGCTTGTTATCAATGCCACCGGCTATCAATGCCATCTGTTATCAATGCCACTTATTATCAATGCCGCCTGTAATCAATGTCGCTTATTATCAATACCGCGCCTTGATAAAGCCATAGTCCATCAATACACTAGAGGAACTCCTTAAGTCATCAAGTCAAATCACTATCTTTAGCGCCAGTGAGATGAACTTTAATGCCGCAGAACAGGCATGCCGCACAACATCCACGCCGCATCTTATCACCCTATAAATATCGACATAGGGGCATGGAGGAAAGGACATGCCGCATCTTTTCTCAACTTCCTAAAATTTAAAATTTGTAACCCTAAATTGATCCAGGGATTTTTGCCAATTATAACACTGAAACTTTGTACACATAAGGCTATGTACATCAACTATTTCATTGCATATGAATAAAGATTTCATGACTTATGGATTATTTCAACATCTAAAGCACTTGTGATTTTTAATCATAACTTGTTTTGAATTCTTAAACACTCATAGTCTTAATTCCTATTGGTATAAGATTGGTCTATATTTGTGATAGGAGCATAGTTTCAGTATGAATAATTTGTGAAACCATCATGGACTTGAACATACTAAGCCTATTTTCCTAAGGCCTTTCTCAACCAAATGTCGCTTTTGCCAACACTCGTTGAGGTCCATTAGGGTGAACCAAGCCTTTACTCAACCAAATTCCTATTTCCTTGCAACTTTTGGGTGTTAACAGAGAAATTCATTAACAACAAAGAATTCCATAATAAATAAATGGGAATACGTGTGCAAAGTAGGGAAAATGAGATTTTGCTCTTATTCGTAGTTACACCACCTATTCTTGAATAGAAATAAACCTAATTTCTTTGTTGTATTAATGCCATATGCTAAAATTGTTAGATGAAGTAGAAAAGGTTTTTATCACGAAATCTCCTCTTTGGGAAAAGGAATGTAGTCTTATTATCTTAATATAAAATAAAATTATATGTAGTATTCTATTATTATATATGTGTACAAGTTTGAATTTTGTTGTTAAATTATTGATAATATTAGTCCTTATGAAATTATTGTACTGTCTGGTTTTGTACTGAAATCATAGTTGTTCATAATATACAAAACCTAATCGATAATAGACAAATGTAATAAATTCATACTAAGTATAAAAATTACTTAGGTTATTTATATATTCCCTTAAAACTTCGAAAACTTTATTATAGACTTATAACGTATATATTAATTAAGACACATGAAAGATAATTAATAATCAACAATCAATCCAACAAATATGAGCAAGGGATGGTTATGGAAATTAATCCATAAATAAAGATGAAATAAGGAGTTTCCTTTATAAGGCCTTAATTGTGTAAATACGGGTAAAGTTTATATATATATATATATATAGCCACATTCAGTGTAGAATGTTGGAGAGTGAAAGTATGGCTAAGTTATAGGGATGCAAAGTTAGTTAAAAACGCATAGAAGTCTATCCAGCTGATATAGCTACCAGTAGTGTGACTTTTGTTCTATTGTAGGATATTGCCTATAATAAGTAACCATGGTGGACGTTAGGTTAATCCCAATTTTGTAGGGTAAGTCTACCAAGCTAATCTAGCTACCAGTACCTACAAATGGTCGAACTAATGTGAGACGTCGTGGTTGGATTACGGGTCATAAAATAGGGAGTAACTTTGACGTATGTCAGCAAAAATCTCACGGGGGAGGTGCACTTTGGGATTGGGGGTATTAAATAACATTTGGGAGAGTATTCCCCTTCCTTATTCAAGAACTAGTAAGTGGCCTACAAGAGGATTGATATGATGACGGTTAAGAAATAGTAGAACAAAAGAGGCTCACCTAGGGTTAGGTAGTAAATTACTGATGGGTCTTCCTATTTCCCAATTAAGGGTAGTAAGTAGCCTAGGTACTTCCTATTGCATAATTAGGATACGATTGGACAGGAGGTGGGTTGTTGAACCCGATATACTCCATAGTTGTTTTACACCCGCTTTTGTAGTTATGGAATAGGATTCTGAGGGTCATTAGCCTATAGAAGAGATACACATGGATAAATATATATTCATATATATATATATATATATATAAGTGTGTGTGTGTGTGTTTGTGTGTGTTAAATACGTAACACATTATTCTTATCCAGGTAATTACTATCCATATAATATTATTGCAAAAACTTAAGGTTTTCATTTACTGGACATTGTTGTTCTGACCCACTCCTTATTACAAAACACATGTTAGGGACAAGGACGAGTGCAAGGAAGATGGATGCAATTTGGAGGATTATTATTTTTATCACTTATCTATTTATGTTACTTAATGTACCAAAAATTAATGTATTTGATTTAATTATGATGTGTTTAGATATTATACTTATGAAACATGGTTTGACATTGTACTTTTGTGATCTTGTTTTATGAATGGGTACTTATTTTATTACTACTATATTTTATTCGTTCCACCATGAGTTTCTAAAAGTATAGATATATAACTTTACAATTTGTTTTATCAATTATACTAATCAATTGCCTACCCCGTAGTGGACCTAAGGTTCGATGGATTTTATTAGGTCGAAAATTAGGCCCCCTTTAGGAAGGGTTGTTACATTTAGGATCAGAGCCTAGGTTACTAGATCAACGAGAATAGGAATATGCGAGAGTATGTATTTGTTATTTTGAAAATATTTTTCAAGACCATACTATTTATTTAAGTACACATTTATAGGCATACGCAAAGCCCCTAGGTAATTTCTCACCTCAACATATGATATTATCGTAGGTAGTCATGACTAATTCAAAAGTTCGAACTTGTAGATAGTTGATAATTGCAGAAAACAACGGCTCTAAGGTCAGGAACCCAACCACCCAGGAAATACCCACCATACGAGGTATGCCAATGTGGTTCTGGCAGTACTTAAGAACCATGGGGGGGGGGGATTCCCATTCCATAATAAGCTACACCATCGGTACTAGTCGCTCCGCCCACTGAGCCAGTGTCCTAACTAGAAAAATTCCTTAAGTTTTATAAGGATTTCCAAAGTATGGATGAAAGAGTATTCTTAGGCTCGAAGAAATTTGTAGGAACCAAAAACTTGATCAATGATTGTGATCGCATATTCAAGAAACTAGAATTGAAAGATCGAGTTAGGTGGAAGTTAGTCGTGTGGCACTTGAAAGGAGAGGTGCTGAATCGGTAGACCATAGTGTCCACAGAGAATGCCGAGGAAGGAAATTCAAGACCCACATCAAGCCATGATTCGTGTCCAATGTAGAAGTGAACCTATAATTGAACGCGTTCATCCACCTGAAGCAAGGAGGCACCATAGTAAATGAGTATATTAACAAGTACATGAAGTTGGCAAAATCTGGGATAAGCCTAATTAACACCCCAGAAAAATAGGGCGATGAAATTTGTGGAGGTCTTAAATTCTCCCTTATGTGAACTTCTCTTAACCCAGTTTCTGCTAGAGCCACCAATGAGACGTTAATCGAAATGGACCTGCTTTATACGGTTGGTAAAGAAAAAAAGGAGAAGGTAGCATAGTCTGATTACCAAGTCGAATTAAAGAAGGGAAATGTCTGGAAGGATAAAAAGGCTAAAGAAAAGTTCAAGAAGAAAGCACTGACATGCCATAGATGCATTAAGAGTTGGCATATCACTAAGGACTGCATAGTAAGCTTGTTAAAGGAGGCGTTTAAGGGGAAATGCTACCATTGCCACTAAGAAGGATATTATAAGAACCAGTGTCCGGAGCTAGCCAAAGCGGGACCAACTGTGCAAGCTTATGCCTATAAAATTGTACCTTTCTCAAGCAAACCTCCTTGCAAGGACAAGGGAAATGCTGCTATAGAAGGTATAACTATTATTTTTAGAAATACAATTCATACCCTATTTGATTTATGAGAACCAAATTCATTTATAGTCAAATCCTTAGAATTAGAAACCTAACTTATCACTAACCCTTTGGTTGTCTCGAATCCAGTTAGGGGGTCGACATATCTTTGTATGATTTGCAAAGACTCAATGGTAGGTATATGTAATGTAGACTTTATATGTAAAGCATATGTTCTAGATTTTGAGGGATATGGTCTTATCTTAGGAATGGATTGGTTATGATATTATAGGACTGTCTTAGATTGTAATAAGAGGATTGTATGCTTATGGAGTTGTAGGGGTCGAGATATAGATCTTCATTGCCTACCCTAAGGCTTAGTTGAGCTAAGTCATATGTATTCTTTTAGCCTATCACATTATGAGTTTTCATTTGTACCCATGGTTCAAGATTTTTCTGACATTTCTGGAGAAGTCTCTGGTCTCCCACCCAAAGAGATATAGTTAGGATTATTCTGAAGAAAGATGCTAGACCAGTCACCCTACCACTAAGACATATGGGCCCCAAAGAGAACTAGATAAGCATATTATGGATCTATTTCAGAAGAAGTGTTTTCATAGTAGTACTACGGACTGGGAGCACTAGTTATCTTTGCTACCAAGGTAGACGGCTCTTTAAGAATATGCATCGACTATTTAGAACTTAACAACACTACAAGAAAGTTCAACATCAATAGCAAGAGGGATAGCTTCCTAATGAAACTTGCTATCTTTAGTTAATTTTTTAGTTAATCACGACTAAAAATTACGCATTATACACGCTATACGTTTGCTTCTAACCCAAAATGATAAAAATGTTCGCGCTGAAAATTTTCATCTCCCTCTCATTTCCTATTCCAGCATTTAGTATGAAATCCCTTTTCATCGTCTCCACTAATCCAATTCCGAAACCCTAAGTTCCTCCTACTAAAATCACTATTCTTCGCTGATCCCTCTGGAATCCTGACCTGTTCAGTTCTCTTAATCCAATTTTTAACACTAACGCACCTCCCTTCACTGCCTCTATAGAAAAACCCTAGTTTTCTCATTTCTTCGCCAATCTAACCTCTAATTATTGCATTTGAACTATCTTCGGCTTTAAATCATCACTGGTATTCTGATCGCAGGTATAGTTATTACATCTGAAGTAGTATTATTCGTCTACTCTACAATTTTGATCGCTTTTATCTGATGTGGTTCTTCGTTGTCCGTCTCAGATGATTGATTAGACGTAGTGCAAATTTGACCAAATCTTGTGGACCTTGAAACTTTGAAGTAGACCTAATTCACATTCAGGTACTACCCATATGCCTTTAGATTACGGTGATGTATAGATTATACCAATTTTTCGTACTGATTGTAATTATTGTGGGACTAGACAAATGCAACCCGTTTTTAAGATTTAATCGTTATTTGGTACATGGATCAGGTTAGATTTGTTCATTGCCAAGCTTTTTTTAGGTACGAGTCTATGACATTTTGATTGATTTATTTTGGAGTATTTTTGACCCTAAGTTATAATTAGCATGCTACTATGATTTTCATACTAACTACTACCATATTTAATGTCATACTTAAAGTAATAATCTGTTTTAGTCCTAGATTGAGATTATTGGTAGACAGTATTGCAAGTGTTTTAGCATTTTCATTTGTTCACTTCTTTGATATTTTTAAATTTATAAACTTCAATTTTGTATATCTGCATAGCCATAATTCCCATTACGCGTTAGCCATTCAGAAGAAAGGGCTCAAATTAAAAATTAAATATGTTGAACCTGAAACTGTTTTTGTGTTTTTATTATTCTAGTAATTCACTTAGGTGACATTGTTGATTGAATTTAATTGGTTGTTAGTGTATTATTTTTATGTTAATATTTACGTATGCACCGAATATGGTATATCTTGTAACTAATTATGAAACTGTTTCTGTGTCTTTAATGTCCGCGATCACTACTTTTGCACCGTGGAACAGAAAAGCTTTGCTGTTACTACTCATATACCCATTGCTCCACCTATAACTATTGCTATCTTCCCTTCTAACCTGTAAATATATGAAAGGTTCAGACTTTTTTTTTCTTGGTAATGCAATGAAGATAGAAAAGCTTTGCTGTTACTTCTCCTATACCCATTGCTCCACCTGTAACTATTGCTATCTTCCCTTCTAACCTATAAATATATGAAAGGTTCAGGCTTTTTTTTCCTTGGTAATGCAATGAAGATAAAGAGCTTGCTATACCTTTTTGGTGTAGAAGTAGTACCATTGGAGATTGGTGTAGTGTAAGTTAAGTTGAAAAGTTCCATTTACCCTTATGATGCATATTTTTCAAATATGAAATGAACAATTTGTCCATAGGATTGAATTGAAAACTAGTAAGGTTGTTAGTAAGCATTATATTAAGACTTGAAGACTGTAGGGACGGTATAATTAAGCAGCAAATCTTACTTATAAACTGTAAATTGAAGTATAGTTGAAATTTTTAAGCAAGTAGCTTGTATGGTATCATAAATGAAGGTGCCCTTAACTTGCTTGAATTCTTAAATTAAGCAAGAGTTTATGATATTTTACATAAATTCAAATAGTTTAGTATTATGCTCTTAACTTGTTCTTAGGAATAATAATTCATAAGACGACTTTAATTGTTTTTTATCCATGCAATATCGTAGTTCATAACGGAGCCTGAGTTCCAATTAATTAACTTTCGCCCATCAAAGTTTATAGGGCTGTTTAGATGTGTGTTTTAAGTGTTGGGAATTCAAAATAATAGAAGATACAAAAACTAATACAGTGGAAAAGAAAAAGGGCAGACTGCAAAATGGGTTAATGGTTATTCAGATCTTTTTTGTTGGTCAAATATTTGAGGCGCATGGGTATTTTAAAGAATTAAGTACTTCGGAGAGAGAACAAAGTACTTTTAACTTCGTTTTTCTTAAATACCTCTATTTTTTAATTTAAAGAAAGAGCAGTTGAGTTGAGTTACTGTATTTTTGATTCTAACCACATCATATTTGTATATTTAGACTATTAATGGCATTTTGTGAATACATGTTGTCATAGTAACAGTATATGTTCAGTTTGCAGCAAACATATAGTTAATTAATGCAAATGGGAACTGATCTCAAATGTTCAATTTGTAGCTCGTTATCTTGCCTTTTCCTGGTGCTGCGTTCAAGCAGGTCTGTAGAGCAAAGCTTGGCTTCCCACTTCTTCCAAACCCTTGGGTTGTCACGATAGTTCTTCAAATATTGTTAACATGATGAATGTGGCAAAAAAACTCAAGTTTAGACAGGTGGTATGTCTTTAGTTATATTGTTTAATTTTTTGAATCTAGAGGTTGGACTTTAAAATGAATGTTTATGTTTGTTTCTTCTTCAGTTTTCACCCAAAAAGCTTGTTGGAACAATGAAGCTAGGGCCTAATCTGTGATTTTGACCTTCAGAACTATCGTAGTGGTACCCTTTTTGTTGTTATGATTCAGCGATTCATCAAAAAGCATAAGGTTATAATAACTAGCATTAAAGAATCATTAACATAGCTTTTGTCGCCTTTGTTTCATGTCTTGTTTGCAATAACAATATCAACTTATTCATGTTTAGCAAAGCTCTCTCAGACCTTGTTCCAGAGTATTATGTCTACTTATCATGTTTCTGTCTATGTATAGGTTATTAGTTAAGGAAGTGATATGTTCACTTAATGTGCATAAATAGTATTATGTCTACTTAAAAATTTGTGATTTGGTTTATGGTTCTCAATGGATTGGTGTACTTTATTTTTTTCTAAATTTATGCTCTAACTATTATCCAATTTATTTGCAGCTTTGATACCATTATCAGAATTGCAAGATCCAGCAGCAATGAAACACTATGGACTAGACAGTAATGCTGCAGTTCTTCATCTGCCTGATACCACTTCAAGGTAAAAAAATTAAATTATAATAATCCACTACAAGAAAATCCCTGTTTCATAGCAAAATGGAACATCGTTCATGCTGTCTAGAATTTATCAAGCGGTAAGAAAATGATTATACACGCTATGATAAAGCAAAACCTTAAAATCCTAATGCTTCAGAAGCTAGACGGTAAAAATATTTCCATCCCTATGGTTTTCTTCTTTTAAGGTAAATGCCAAAGCCCCTTTATCCTCTTCATCTAAAAAACCCCTAAATTCCAATTTCCTCATTTCTTTGCTAAGCTAAAGCTCAGTACATCCTCTAGATCAACTCCTTCTAAAGATTCTTTCTTATTTCCAGTTAGAGAAACCTGAATGAATATTTTTCTTGAACGCCAATGTCTAGAGTTTCTTTGGTGCATAGGGTTCGATGGTCGATTCTACCTTTGATGATACTTCCATAGCGTCCCAATTGCTAGACCTATTTTCCCACACTATTTCCGACTTCTATCTCATTATCCTAATTTGAGGTAAAATCTTTGATTTTTTGGTTGTCCTCTATGTAATATTCATCTATGCCACACTCTTCCTACATTTTTATACTTCTTAGTGAACTAAATTTCAGTTAGCTACTGCACCACTGGTTATTTCAGTTAAAATCTGAAGATGAAGTTAAAATTATAAAATTATAATAATGTGTCAATTTTGACCACAGAGGTTGAAGGGATAATTGATGACTATCATGTCGATCCATTGATATTAGAAATATAGCGTAAATGTTTTTTTAAATAGGCCACACTCAAACAACCATTACGTTTTACATCATAAGCACTAGGGCAGAAAAATGACAAGTTGAAAACTACCTTATTGTAGGAAATTATTACATATTTTTGTAATGAAATATAATGCATTTTAATCTTCAAAATAATATACCAACAGTCAATGTAAGCATAATAAGCAAATTTTCAAGCGTAAATATTTGATAAAATTTAACAAGTTTGTCAGTTGTTGATTCATGTTTACTCTGAGTTCTAACTGGTATTTTTTATGATTAGATCATATTCTATGCATTATTAAATGATAAATTTTTCGTGTTTACACCTTGGGTCGTATTCAGTGCATCAGTAAATGGGTTATGAGAGCTTTTACATAAAATTGGAGTAGAGTCAATTAGTTGAATATACACTAGAAAACACGTAGTTTTCTATGCCAGCACATTCTATTTTAGACTGAAAATAGTACTTCAAGCCCTGTGCATGGTTTGCGATGTATAGGAATTATAATATTTGCTAAATGTTTCCCTACATATTATACTGGAAGCTAGCTCAATCGATTCCCAATTATTTTGGATGCCAGGGCTTAATTTTTTTATATCATGCTGTTAGTATCGATCATGTTTATCATGATGCCTGTGGAGAGTGGGATGATGCTAACAGCCTTAGTCTTAATACCTATCGAAACAAAAAATTGTTGTTTGAAATGATAAATGATAAGTATATTTCTGTGTGAAATGATAACTGATAAATGAGCCAACAGTCTTACTGTGTGATAAATGATAATAGCCTTACTGTGTGAAATGGAGCCCAGTCATTACTCTGTGAAATGGAGCCCAGTCATTACCATGTATATTTCTATTTGCAAGTACATAGCGTCTTCACCCTTCCAGATTTTGTTTGCCCATTTTTAAGTCCCAAATCATGGATCACGTTTGCAGTTGCTGTTTATACTTGCTTACAGTATACATGATATGAAATATACATTGTTCCAAGATATGAAAGCATAGTAGTGTCACTGAAAAAATTTGCATAGTGATTGGCATCCATATCAACACACGAGTGTCACATCTTGGTCAAATTTACATAAGATAAAGTTATACTTCACTGACTATATATACTGCTTTGTGTGTGCATGGTACAATTTATTTTACTGTCACTCCGAACAATATTTGCTAATAAATTGCACACTTATTTTCTTTCTTCTTTAAAATAATACAAGATAATGAACTACATTTTGATCTTCTGCAGTTTATGAAACTAAAGGTCATGGCACAAAGAGTTAAGTATGATACATTATCCTCTAGCACAACAGGTTCAGTTTCAAAACCAGATATTAAAATCCTGGGGTTTTGATTCACCTTTTGAATGTATTGATTTGGGAATTGTACAGAATATAAACATTGATAAAATTCAAGGAATTGACCGCATTAAAGCACCATAAATACTTTACTAAAAGGTTAGTTGATTTGTCAAATGCGTATTTAGTAATATAAGTAACTATTAAACAACTCTAGTTTGTACTTTACTGTTTACATTAACCAGATTTTCATTCAATAATAAACTAAATAATTACCAGTACTTAAAAACTTCTGAGTTTGATAGTAACATTTTTGAATAAACCCATAACCAAGTACTTTATTGTGTAAGAAAGAACGTGCGGTGTTCAGTACTCCAAACTACTATTACTTTTATAGTGATATGGCAACAATTTTTGCATAATAGTACAGTGTTAATTATACGTGCGGTGTTTAGTGCTCCAAAACTACTATGTCAGGGACAATTTTTGCATAATAGTGATACTACTATGCTTAAAGTAAGTCCCAAACCAAAAGAATTTTTTTGAAATCTGGGACCGTAAACAGCAAGAACAACAAGCGTATACAGTTGCTGTTTACGTAAAATCAGCACATAGAATGATTTAGCTGTTAATTTTGAGTATTTTCTTTGTTTGCCGCACATATTTTCTTCCATATTTCGGTATTCATGATAATTTATGTTTACTTTTTATGACTAATAGACGTATGTGCTTTTTGACAGGTGGTGTATGATGCTCTGGGTTTACGCTATGGTGGAAGGCATGAAAAAATATGTTGCTGCACTCATTCTCCTTCAAATGTATTTTGTGTCGATGTTCTTACATCTTTACTTTTACTATGTATCGTTTTGGTTAGCTATGGTTGTATGGATTGTTACTTTTATTATGTATTGTTTTGGTTAGCTACGATTGTATGAATTGTTACTAATATTTATATGCTTAATATTATGCATGAAATGCTTTTATTCATATATAGTTTTTTATGCTTAATTGTTAATACTGTGTGAAATACCATATATTACATCCTTTTTATATTAATGTTAGGAAAAAAATTGTCATGGCTATACATATTATAGCATTATGCTAGTGCAATAAAAATATTCTGCAACGATTAAACAGTTTTCATGGCAAGTAAATAATGCTATGAAAGACTAAAGTAAACATTCTATAGCGTTTTTATAGCATTTATAGTTGCTATAATAATCAGGCAATGATATTTCTATAGCATTTATAATTGCTATAATAATCAGGTAATGATATATCTACAGCATTTACAATTGCTATAAATAGCAAATAAATGACGTCATAAATATTAGCATCATAAACCATAACTCTGCGTAAAAGTTCTATAGCAAGCACCAAAACGCTATAGAAAGGTACTTGTATATCATGAATCGTCCATTTAATAGCAATTCAGAAACGCTATAAGTAACGTCATTTATAGCATGTTTTTTATAGCGATTCTGAGGTTGCTATTATAGATCCCTGACATATTACAACTTGTTGATATACAGCATTTATAAAAACGCCATCGTATCCTTTTACAATGTTTTTTAAACGCTATAAAAAGGTATTTTTCTTGTAGTGCAAGCTGACCAAGAAGAATAAGTATCCCGCTCACGGTTTAGAATTAGCGGCTACCTTATTCGCCATGAATATGTAGAGGTATTATCTTTTGGGAGAAGGTTCGAACTATTTACGGACCATAAGTCTCTTAAATACTTGTTTTTCAAAAAATACTTGAACCTTTGGCAGCAAAGGTGGATGGAGTTTATAGCATCATATGACTTTGAAATTTAGTATACCCCTATAAAAGGAAATGCCATTGCCAATGCCCTTACCCGAAGACGTTATTCAAGGTGCTATATTTGAGTGGAGGCAGTTGGAATTCCTTTCGAATTTTAATTTTGAACAGCCATTATAATTAACCCTAGGATATTTGGCAGCAATGGAAGTGATGCCAGCATTGATGGATTGCATCGGTTAAGGTTAGAATAAGGATGCGATGATAGTAGATATTATGGCTAAGTTGAATAGGGAGAGTATTTCCCGCATCAAGATAGGTATTAGATCGATGAAAAAAATGGCTAAGGAGAGATGGATGGCTCTTTGTTCAAGTAGTAGAGGGCATTGTGGAGGAAGTACTGGTCGAGTGCCACCATTCTAAGATGACTATTCATCTTGGTGGAGATAAGATGTATAGGAACATGAAGCAGGTTTTCTATTGGTCGGGAATAAAGAGGCAGGCAGGAAGTATATAGCAAGGTATTTGACATGTCAATGAATCAAAGTTAAGCCAGTAAAACTTGGAGGTCTGTTATTACCATTGGAGGTCCCAATTTGGAAGTAGGAGCACATAACGATGGATATTATAGATGGGTTGCCTAGGAGTCAAAGAGGTAATGAAGCTATTTGGATTATAATTGATAGGCTCACTAAAAGTGCCTATTTTATTCCTATATGTGGCAATAGGACCACATCATCGCTAGCATAAATTTACATCAAGATGGTAGCCCGATTGCATAGAATTTCGGTCAGTATTATCAGTGACACATACCCATTATTTACTAGTGAATTTTGGTGGAGTTTACAGCTAGCTTTAGCGATGACACTAAATCCTAGCACTTCATATCACTTTCAAACTAATGGACAGACAGAAAGGGTGAACAAAATCTTAGAGGATTTATTAAGGGCTTGTATCATGGATTTCGGAGGATAGTGGGAGTAGCATTTACCTTTCGTAGAATTTACATACAATAACAGTTATCAGATGACGATGGGTATGGCACCCTTTGAAGCCTTATATGGGAGGCCATGAAATTCCCCTAGTTGTTGGTGGAAGAATACAAACAAAATTCTACTGGAGCAAGATTTGATAAAAGAGACCACGGAGAAGGTTGAAGTAGTCAGACAGTAAATTAAGGCTGCTCAAGATTGATAAAAATTCATGCCGACGGGCAAAGGAAGGAGTTGGAATTCTCTACTGGGAACATGGTGTTTGTTAAGGATTCCCCTCTTAGGAAGATTATGAGATTTGGAACTTTGAGGAAGTTAACACCGAGATTCGTCATGCCTTTGTAGATTTTAGAGAGAGTAGGAAGACTCGCGTATCAAGTAGAGCTACCAGCTAAGTGGGATGGAATCCATAATGTTTTCCATGTGTCGCATCTGAGGAAGTGTCTACGTAGCACAGGTACCGTAGTGGAGCCCGATCAGTTAGTAGATATAGAGTAGGAAATGATAGCATCCCTGCCACCGCGCGCATAGTGGAGCATGCAGTTAGAAAGCCTCGTAACAAAGAAATTGGGCTGGTTTGAATTCAATGAGGAGATAATCTAACAGAGAGCACCTGGGAAACAAAGGAAAAGATGAAGCTTCTCACCCAAAGCTCTTCTCTGGTAAATTTCCTCTCTTTAGATTTTGTATAGTGTAGGTTTTGGTTGCATCTTGATTGCTAGATTGGATGGTAGGAGGTGGCTGCCACACATTTTCCTATTGCTTTTACCCTCATATAAAGTTTTATGCTTATTTAGATTGTTTGCATACATGCCTAAATGTCACGATCTTTCATTCATGCTAGGGTTAAGCTGACCTATAGATATGTTGCATACATAATCACATTGCATTTTTGGTTGAGTAGATGGCTGCGTAGATGATATGCTTATGGAGTGTGTATTACCTAACTATCCCTTAGGAATTTCATAGACAAAATTCTATTGAGTTAGAATTCAACACCCTAAAAAAAATTAGGGAATTAATTAAGAAAAATAAATTAATTAATAATGATGCTAAAAATAAAAAATTTGCAAACGTCGGAGGCCATGAAACTTATACCATTGTATTCGTGGCGAGTTTCTAAGCAATTTTCAAATATAAAGTTTTACGATCGGAGTTCAAACAAAGAAGTTGTCAACATTTTAAATTTTTGAATCGAAAATAGTTCGAAATAAATATTTTTAAAGTTTAACGTCAAAAGGTAAATGTTAAGAAACCTTTAATGTTAAATAAAATAGGTAATAAACATAACAAGGTTTATTGATGCCATGACCATAGGTCGGTCGACCGCCTTCATTGGGCCAGTCGGCCGCTAGTGGTCAACTGCCCAATAAGGACCGATCAACCGGTTATGTTGAGTCAGCTAGGGATTCTCTAGGCCCAAATGGCCCAGATTTTATTATTCTGAACTGACTTTGATTGTACGGTCAAGATGCATTCTGACTACTGTAAATAAGAGACTAGCCCCCTCACTTATATTCATAAACAAAATAAAAAAGATGACAAAACTCCGCCATCTTCTTCTTCCTCAATACAATTTTCAAATAAAAAATTTCAACAACAAGTGTATATAATATTCAAAAGTCTAAGGAAGATTAAACGATCGAGCAAGGAAAAAGGTAATGAAATTACATATATTTATTCTCCACTTTATTCTTCCCTAAACTAAAGTATTCTGAGGCTAATACACTTAAATGAATTTTTAAATTACAAAATAAAAAAAAGATAATGTAACACCCCTAATTTTTAATAACATTATTCAAAAGATTTAATTAAATAAATTAAATAGAATAATGTAAATAGAAGAGTGATAAGGGGATTGAGATTTGTAAATCAACTGGAGGCCATGATTAATAATAATGAAGTGGGCTACAAATGGTTAGATGTTAATTAATTAACATAAGGGCATTAGGGTAATTTCCGCACCTATAGTTCACAAACTTTTACTCACGTTACCTTATCATTTGCGTTCATTTTGTCATAAAACAAAAACGTAAAAAAAAGAGAAAGAGGAGCCGGCCGTTAGGAGAAAGATGAGAAGAAGAAAATTCAAGTTCAAGCTTAGGATTCAAGTTAGGGGAATCAATCTCAAACAAATCTCAAATTCCTTATCCAAACTAAGGTGAATAATAATCAAAACATCTCTATTTTGGTATATATATGATCACTTGATTTTTGGGTTTAAGATTAAATCCAATATGATGATTTCTGATGATATGCTTGATTTTATGAAATGATAGATTCAAACATGTTTGTTTACAAATGATTAAACACGGTATTAAGGGTAAAATTATATGATATGATTTTAAAATACCATGAGGAATTTATATGTTATGGGAAAAATGATTTTGGAGTTGGGTTTCAATTTTTATAATTTTCCAAACTATGGAGAATTTATTATAAACTTTCGAAGGAAAATAAATGGGTTTAGAAATTAATTTCGGTTATTATATGATGAATTTGGGTCTGAAAATTTTATATGTTAGATAACATATTAAAAGTGAATTTCTGTTAATTTTGGGGATTTATACTAAGAGATTTAGCATGGAAATTAAATTATTTTTAAAGGTGGACCTAAATGATTTAATTATTTTGCTTAATGGAAGGGCTTATTTATTAAAATTAATTATGGTTTAGATCTGAAAATATGCAGAAATTATTTGGAAAATATTTTGAGAAGTTTAAGGCAACTAATCAATTGTTTACATGTAGGCAAGTTAGTTACAAGGAAATACTTCATTTGGTAAAAATAGCCTTTGCCCAGAAAAAGTAGGTTTCGCCTCCAATAGAGGTACCTTTCGACCCAGAACTACCGCCTTCAATCAATTTGAAACCTTCTAGGTCGAAACTAATACACAGGGTATCAACATTATTGGTACGAAGTGGATGGGAGAAAGGCGGAAGGCTTGGTGTCGATACATAGCTTCCGATGGGGTTGAAACTGTTGTTTTGTTTTCTACAGAAAAGCGCTTGCCTGTTTATTTAAATGCTTTCGAAGGAGTCGAAACCGAGGCTTTCGAAAGGGTCTTTTAAACAAGCTTTCGAAAGAGATTTGCCGCCTTATTATTTAAAATAGTAGCTTCCAAATGAGCTACTAAGTTTTCAAATTAAAGCTTTCGGAAGGGGTAGTTTCGACCAAGTCGAAACCCTTATGCCGCTTTTATGCCTTCCGAAGGTATTGAAGATATCAATGCTTTCGGAAGGTAGTCTTTGTTTTATAACGTAAGCCAATTCCTATAGCTTTCGAAATAAGTTAATGGTTTCGAAGGCAATGGTCTCGAAAGGGGTTTCGGAGCCAACCTTCAAATGTTTTATTCAAATGATTTATGCTTTCAAAAGGGTGGTGCTGACGCCATCAAGTTTTTCCCAATGCTTTTATATAATAAAGAATGTATTCAAAAGGGGTATTATCATTTGTGTTCACTTTGACCCAAAAGACATTTTTAAATATAAACCCAATGGTTTCGAAAGAGGGACTTTCAATGGTTTCAAAAGAGGGACTTTCAAAGGTTTCGGAAGGGGTATTTTCAATGGTACGAAAGGGGTACTTTCAATGGTTTTGAAGCTATGCTTCAAAGATTTAATAAGTAATACTATAATACATTCGAAAGGTTTTGAAAGCAAGGTTTTAAAGTGTTTTGAAAGGCAGGGGCCTAATGTTTTGAAAAGAGTTTTATATGCTTTCGAAGGAGGTCATCCAGTGAGGTTGAAAGCAAGGTTTTGATGGTTTCAAAAGCCTTATTTTTTCAAAACAAATAACCCAATCTCATTTTAAAGAAAACCCATGGCAAAATAAAGGAGTTTTGAAATGGTTTTAAGTATGAAGAGTTGAAGAAGATTTTCCTTGAAAAAATAATAGGTTAAAGGGATTTACCTTGTTTTATATGAAAATAATTTCAAGGATATTAAACCCACAGGAGTGGTATTGTTATGTTATTATATTTTCTTCTTCAAATATAAATATATTCACATTAAAATGGACCCATAACTGCATTTTGGGGATAAAGGGGCTGAATAACCAACTAGGTTGACCCAGTAGTGAATATAAATTTATTAAACTCCTGAGTGAGTAAAATTGCATCCAAGAGGTCAGGGAGACAAAAATATTGGATGCCTAACCTTGAGGTTATCGGATAGACATGTTTATAGTAACCCCATAAAAACTATGATTAGGAAGTTATTGGAGTAACCAATACGTTTATTGTGATCTCATGAAAATTATGATTTTAAGAGTGGTTGGCTAGGGCCAATTGGTTTGTAGTGCGCCCATGAAAACTATATCCGAATTAAGTTATTGACAGCTGTCAATAGGTTCCTAGTCAACTCATGAAAACAAGGATAAGAGAAAAGTTATCGAAGACACCAATAGGTTCGGGGAGGACTCATGAAACAACGAAGTTATTGGCAGGGGCCAATAGGTTCTTAGTGATCCCATAAAAACTATAAAACTGGACAGGGAGTCCATTAACATTAATCAGGTTATTTGATGCAGCCCAGAATGGTGAAGTGATAGGTCGCGAACGACCTAAACAATTCTTTAGTCGAGAACGACCTAACGGGTCGCGAGACAAGGAGTTGCGACCTAACTTCGAAGATGTAATGCGAGCTAACAAAGTCCTAGGTTGCGAGCGACCTAACCATGCAGTGCAAAATGAAGCAAATTTAGGTCGTGTACGACCTAAGTCCAAGGTCGCTGAAGAAGGGTGCAAACGACCTAACTCACATGCCGCTTCTTTGGGTCGCGAACGACCTAATTCACATGCCGCTTCAGTAAGTCGCGAACAACCTAATTCACATGCCGCTTCAGTAGGTCGCGAACGACCTAACTCACATACCATTCCTTTTGGTCGCGAACGACCTAACGATTAAGTCGCTAATTCTTGAAGGTCGCTGATTCTTAAGTCGCTGTTGGATGCTGAAGCTTATGTATTAGGTCGCTACAGTTTTGGGTCGTGTTTGTTTAGGTCGCATTTATTGTTAAGTCGCGTGGGGTGTATTGTTAGGTCGCTGCCGACCTATGTGTGTGTTGTATATATATTTTGAGTCGCATTGTTGTAAGGTCGTTTGTATTGTTTGTTGTTTAGGTCGTGTGCGTTGTAGATAGGTCGTATGATGTTGTATTTTGTTAGGTCGTTGTGATGTACATTCTTTAGGTCGTAGGTCGTGATGTTTAGGTCGTGAGCGACCTAAGTGTTGTCCAGAATTGAGTAATGTTGGGTTGTAAGCCTATAAATAGGCGGGTGGTGTCATTTGTAATAGTTAGTTGATTTGAAATAAAATTTGTTTGTTAGCTTTGTGCTTTCATTAAATTGGTAGTTGAGTGTGATCTCCTATCTCCACTTTCGGTAATCGAGTGCGCTCGATTCAACGACTGCTGAAGCCGATTCACGGTATCTAGTGCGCTAGATCAACGTATGAAGAATCGTAGATCTTTAAACACGGTATCGTGCGCGATCAACGTGTTTGAGATAGCTAGAATCCGGCATCTTTTGATCAACGGATTTGGGCCATTTGGTATCTTCTATTCCATCGATTGCGACTTTCACTGCATCATTCATTTTCGTTAACCGCTGCTGCATCATTTGGTATCAGAGCTAGACTTAGCCAATCATAGCTAAGCCGAATCTTGGAGCCAATTCTTTTGAAGTTAAGGCCGAGAGTTAGAAGTTGAAGCCGTGCATCACTTTGAGAATCAAGGCCAAGAATTGAAGTTTGAAAATGCCACCGAGAAGAGCTAATCGCCATCAGAATGTTGAAGCGTTGTATAGAAGAGAAGAAGCCGAGCAAATGGAACAACGCATCAATGAAAAGTTTGATGAAGGCATTGGGAAGTTAGAGAAACTGATGAATGACATGAATCAAAGTCAACGGAGGAGATCGCCAGTCTCGAACCATGGAGGAAACAGAGTTTTTCCATCGGTTACGGAAGCGAGGAGGGTATCGCCACAATCTTTCCGAGGAAGAAGAGAATCTTCAGTTTCAATGAGAAGAGAACATCATGAGTATAGAGATGAAGAGAGAAGAACTCCACGTGAGTTTGAACATGAACCATACCATGATGATGAAAGACAAAGTCGAAGAGATATGCGTGATCATAGAGATGTGGGAGGTCGAGATCGTCATCGAAGTACATCTGTTTTTGATGAAAATGGTGGTAGATGTAGTATGCATTCACGAGATCGAGATGAAGTACGAAGTGCATATCGGGTTGTAGAGGATGATCGTAGATGGGAGTCGGGGATGAAAACTGAAATTCCAGAATTCAATGGAGGAATGGTAACGAAGGAATTTTTGGATTGGGTTTCAAATGTTGAGGAAAATTTTGACTTCAAAGAAGTTACCACGGATCGAAGAGTGAAGTTGGTTGCTACGAGATTAAGAGGGAGAGCTATGGCGTGGTGGCAACAAACTAAACTTACACGAGAGAGAATGGGGAAGTCAAAGATTGTTACCTAGGATAAGATGAAGAAGTTAATGAAAGCTACTTGCTTGCTGCACAATTATCAATCTGTTATGTATCAACGTTTGCAGAACCTAAGACAAGGGGCGAGATCAGTGAATGAGTATGCAGATGATTTTTACCAATTGATTGCGAGGAATGACATTATGGAAACAGAGGAATAGCTAACAGCTAGGTATGTTGGAGGGTTGCGAACACAGATTCAAGACATGGTGAATATGTTTGATCCCAGATCTATTGCTGAAGCACACCAGAAAGCATTGGCTTGGGAGAAGCAAGGAAGGAGAGGAGGTGGTGTGTTTACAAATTCCAACAACCAGAACAAGGATGTTAGTAACAGTGTGGATGTTTCCAAAGTCATCAGTAAACCGATTGTGAATGAAGCCAGCAAAGCAAAGGCCAATAGTAATCTCAAATGTTTTAATTGTCAAGAGTTTGGCCATAAAAGCAATGAATGTACAAAGCCAAAGAAGCGAGCAATGATTGCGGAGATTGAGAATGAAAATGCAGAGGTAGAGTGTGTCAATTCTATACCAGTTGAAGAAGAAGAATTATTGACTGGGGATGAGGGTTGTAGTTTGTTGTTGAGGAGATCTTGTTTAACACCAAAGCAAGAAGATGATTCTAGTTGGTTGAGGAGCAATATTTTCCAGTCAACATGCACTATTCTAGGGAAGGTTTGTAAATTTGTGATTGACGCAGGAAGCTGTGATAATATTATTTCTTCAGAAGCTGTAAAGAAATTGTCGTTGAAAACAGAGAAGCATCCAAACCCCTACAAATTAGCTTGGTTGAGGAAAGGAGGGGAGGTGAAGGTTAATCGAAGAGCTTGTGTTAATTTTTCCATTGGGAAGAAATACAAAGACGAAATTTGGTGTGATGTGGTTGACATGGATGTATGCCATCTGTTGTTGGGAAGGCCATGGCAATACGATAGAGCTGTGCAACATGATGGACGCACAAACAGCTACAGTTTTATGTTTGAGGATACACAAATCGTTTTGGTTCCTAAGAAGCGTCAACAGAGTGAAAACAAATTGGAGGAAATCGAGGAGCTAAAGACTTTGTTGTCTTTAAAGGAACTTGTTGATGTGGAAGATGAAGTCGATTGTTGTCAATCATTAAAGTTTGATAAAGGTGAAGTTGATGAGTTTCAACTAACGAAATCTATTGAACATGAGGTTGAAAATTCACAATCAGCAACGTTGGATGATGGTGAAGAAAGCAAGTCAGGAGATGAAGAGGGTAAATTGTTGATGAAGGAAGTGGATTCAATTAGTCTACAATCTACAGAAGAGCTTGTTAAAGAAGTGGAGGGTAGTGCAGAAGTATTCCTATTGAATGAAATTGAAACCAACAAAAGTGTTGAAATTATCGAAGAGGTTAAGCCAATGGTGAATGTAAAGATGTAGTTCCTGCAGAAATGTTCAAAGAATTACTGCCACTGAGGAACGTACATCATGTTAATCCAGTGTCAAGTGCTATTGTACCGTATATTCCACGTAATCATATGGGGCCGACAGAGCAGGTAGAGTTGGGAAGATTGGCAGATGGGTTACTATTCAAAGGAAGGCAGTTGTATACTCCTGATCGCAGTTGGCAAATAAAAGTTATCAAAGACATGCGTGTAGAAAGACACGAGGGCCATGATCATACCACGCAGTTGGTTACAACGTTTTGTTTGGGACCGTCAATAAGAAAAGGGGGGAAAATGTTTGTTCAGAAGAGTCAGAGTTATCAAATTTCAAAAGAGACCGCGACGAAGTCAGGATTATGTATGTCATTACCTATGCATACTAGATCATGGGTGAGCGTAAATATGGACTCTGTATTGAATTTGATGAAGACACAAAGTGACAACAATTCTATCTACTTGATGGCTGAACGATTTCTTGTTGGTACGTACAACAAACTAGATACCGGAGGAATGAGTCGTTTGGAAATTATGAAGACAATTTGTGAGAATGATTGTAAGATGAGCTTGCCGGATCATCGTCCTATGGCTAATATTGACAATATCAAACACTTGGTTCCATTTCACGAGAGTATCGAAGACGAAGAGCTGTTAAATTTGAGGACTAATTTCTTCCAACAGGGGGAGGATGATGCAGCCCAGAATGGTGAAGTGATAGGTCGCGAACGACCTAAACAATTCTTGAGTCGAGAATGACCTAATGGGTCGCGAGACAAGGAGTTGCGACCTCACTTCGAAGATGTAATGCGAGCTAACAAAGTCCTAGGTCGCGAGCGACCTAACCATGCAGTGCAAAATGAAGCAAATTTAGGTCGTGTACGACCTAAGTCCAAGGTCGCTGAAGAAGGGTGCAAACGACCTAACTCACATGCCACTTCTTTGGGTCGCGAACGACCTAATTCACATGCCGCTTCACTAAGTCGCGAACGACCTAATTCACATGCCGCTTCAGTAGGTCGCGAACGACCTAACTCGCATACCATTCCTTTAGGTCGCGAACGACCTAACGATTAAGTCGCTAATTCTTGAAGGTCGCTGATTCTTAAGTCGCTGCTGGATGCTGAAGCTTATGTACTAGGTCGCTACAGTTTTGGGTCGTGTTTGTTTAGGTCGCATTTATTGTTAAGTTGCGTGGGTTGTATTGTTAGGTCACTGCCGACCTATGTGTGTGTTGTATATATATTTTGAGTCGCATTGTTGTAAGGTCGTTTGTACTGTTTGCTGTTTAGGTCGTGTGCGTTGTAGATAGGTCGTATGATGTTGTATTTTGTTAGGTCGTTGTGATGTACATTCTTTAGGTCGTAGGTCGTGATGTTTAGGTCGTGAGCGACCTAAGTGTTGTCCAGAATTGAGTAATGTTGGGTTGTAAGCCTATAAATAGGCGGGTGGTGTCATTTGTAATAGTTAGTTGATTTGAAATAAAATTTGTTTGTTAGCTTTGTGCTTTCATTAAATTGGTAGTTGAGTGTGATCTCCTATCTCCACTTTCGGTAATCGAGTGCGCTCGATTCAATGACTGCTAAAGCCGATTCACGGTATCTAGTGCGCTAGATCAACGTACGAAGAATCGTAGATCTTTAAACACGGTATCGTGCGCGATCAACGTGTTTGAGATAGCTAGAATCCGGCATCTTTTGATCAACGGATTTGGGCCATTCGGTATCTTCTATTCCATCGATTGCGACTTTCACAGCATCATTCATTTTCGTTATCCGCTGCTACATCATTATTAGTCAGCCCATGAAAACTAATAGGTTAATAGTGATCCTAGAAACTATAACTGAGGAAAATAGTCAAAAATGAATGGGGATAGGTAATCCTGAATTTATTTACTTGTTTTGCATATCATCATATTATTTTGAATTGTTTTAACCATTGTGGATGCAGGAGCACAGTATATGGTTTTATAAAGGTTTTAGGATACTGATCGGGAGAAAAACCATTCTGCTAAGCGGCGTGGTCTCACTAGGTATCTAAATGGTTTGACATGGTAGATTATTATTCATACCAGGCTTATGTCTGACTCGAAGTTTTTGTTTTCCCCTTAAACTCTTGGGTGCTTAATTGATTTTGAGTAGTTTGAGAGTTAAGGTTTTCAGGTACCTCATTAGACGAATAGGCATTCGGGGACGTGCAGGAGGCATGCTAGCTATTTAGTGTTCTTTTTCATTTGATTCCGCTATGTTATGTTGTAAAGGCAAAGTTGTTTAATTTCCTTATCATATACTCTGATCAACCAAGGGGGAATCTTCATATGTCGTTCTTGGCTTATGTGTAATAATTATATTTTTCTAAATGTGCTTAATGAATATGGGATTATGTAATGAATGCTAAAATGGTTTTGGAATGGAATGTGGAAGTTTTTTTGAGATTTTAAAACTTTTCCTTATCCATCTGCTTCTGTTATATCAATGTATCTTACATTACAGAATTTTGGTCGCCGAAGATTAATAACTATGGATGACTGCAGCATCCATAGCCGTTAGTTTTGGGCCTCCAAGTGGGAGTTGTTACAAGTTGGTATCAGAGCAGAGATTTATGAAAGCTTAAAAGAAAAGTTAAACCTAAAAGCTTTTTGAAATAGAATCCAATGAATCAGAAATATATAGATATATATATATATATAAGTACGTATTCCCTTCTCTTTTAGACCGTTCTTCTGTATCTTACTAAGGTTCGTATGCAAATTTATGAAAAAGAAGATATGGATGCAGGAAACAGAAGAGGAAATCTAGGTCGAGGAAGTACCACAACCAATGGAAATGCTCGACCTAATACCAGTAGGAACCAAGGTCGGCAGGTTAATGCTAAACAAAATGCTGATGCCAATGTGGGTGCTAGAAATCTGCCATTAGATGCAGGGATGATGTATTGGTTTTTCGTTAATCTTATGCAAGTAGGTGTTGCTGCTGGAGTTGCTGGAAATGTTGTAGGAGCTAATTTTGTGGCTCCAGTTGGGAATAATTTTGCTAAGCTAAGTAGAGACTACACCAGTCTGGGTGGAAAGCCGTTTGTGCGAACGGAGTATGCTATAGAAGTTGAGAATTTGTTGTTGCATCGTGAAAGGATCTTCATTGATCTAGGTTTGGATGATGAGCAATAGAGGAGGCTGGCCTCTAGGCAGTTGCAAGGGGCGACGCTTCACTGGTGGAACAGTATTGCTGCCAGAGTTTCGAAGGAAGAGTTGACATGGGCTGAATTCAGAGGGAGATTTGAATAGAAGTTTTTATCTAAAGTTGCTAAGTCAGCACTGTTGAGAAAGTTTATGGATTTGGTGCAGGGAGAGATGTCGATAATCGAGTATGCTACTAAGTTTGATGAGCTGTCCCGATATGGATATACTAATATAGACACTGACATCAGGAGAAATGAGAGGTTTATACGGAGATTGAGACCTGAGATTACTAGGGTGACCCTGACACATATCCGTGATCCTTGTAATGTGGTTGTGGAGATGGCAATCCGCCATGAGGAGATGCTTGTTGTTTGTGCCAGAGAGAAGCCAGTTGAAATCCAGGGTTCACAGGGAAAGAAAAGAAAATTCTTTAAGAAGAAGGGAGCCCAGAAGGGAGATGCTGCAAAGAAGGCAAAGGCTGATTTAGTTTGCTTTAAGTGTGACAAGAAGGGTCATTATGCGCATGAGTGTCGGTCAGGCAAGGGGAAGAAGTCTGCAGATAAGAAAATGTGAAATGCTTCAACTGCGATCAAGTTAGGCATTACAAGAAATGGCGTCCAAAGCTAGTCAGGGCGGACAGAGGAAAGATTTTTGCTATTGGGCCACCGTCTTCTTCAAGACCAACTGCAGTAGAAAAAGGAAAGACTATGATGGAAGGTAAGCTTTTGATTCAGAGTATACCAATTAGGGTACTGTTTGATACTAGTGCATCCAATTCATGTATATCTCAGTATTTGGTCGATAGGTTATGCATAGTACCCACATACCTTGTTACTTACTTAAGGGTTGTAAATCCAATAGGAGGGTATGTAACTCTAGGGATGAGATGTGGCCAGTTAGAACTTGATTTGATAGGTCATAAGTTTGCATGAAGTCTGTATGTTTTTGGTTTCGTAGATTTCAGGATCATTTTGGGTATGGATTGGTTGGATAAGTATAAAGCTAGGATATTTTGCCAGGACAGGAAAATATCATTGGGGCACCCTGATAGTCATAATCGAATCATATTCTCAGTGGAGAATTCTGACCGAAGTGTTTGTGCTTTGTTAAGCGCTATGGAAGTGGGAGAAGAGTTAGTCAAGTTCGAGTAGCAAGAGAGTTTGCAGAGATGGCTTTGAGCCGGTTACAGGATTACCACTGAAATGAGCTGTTGAGTTTCCGATAGATCTTCTGCCAGGACCTGAATTTGTAAGTAGACCACCTAGTAGGATGACAGCGACCAAGATGAAGGAATTGAAAGTGCAACAAGTGTATCTAGAAGGAAAGAATTTTATTAGACCAAGTAGTTCTCCTTGGGGAGCGGCTGTGGTATTTGTGAAGAAACCAGATGGGTCGTTGAGGATGCGTATCGACTATCGTAAGTTGAATGAGAGGATGATTAAGAATAAGTATCCTTTGCCGAGAATAGATGATCTATTTGATCAGTTGTGGGGAGCCAGAGTGTTTTACCGGTTAGATTTGGTGACAAGTTTCCATCAGTTAAGAGTGGCAGAGGATGGTATTCCTTTGACAGCATTTCGAACTAGATATGGTTCGTATGAGTGGTTAGTAATGCCATTTGGGTTGACGAATGCACCTGCTTTCTTCATGGAATTAATGAACCGAGTTTTTCGAGAGTACTTGGATAGGTTTGTGCTGGTGTTTATAGATAACATTTTGGTATACTATATGGATGAAAGGGAGCATGCAGATCATCTTAGAGTTGTGCTTGAGACACTGAGGCAGCATCAGCTAAAGGCGAAGTTTTCCAAGTGTCATTTCTGGAAGAAAGAGGTTAAGTTTCTTGGTCATGTGGTTTCAGAGAAGGGCTTGTCAGTCGATCCAGATAAGATCAAAGCTGTTAATAATTAGAAGAGACCAGAGACGGTGATTGAGATTAGAAGTTTTCTTGGACTTGCTGGCTATTATCGGAGATTCATCAATGATTTATCGCGGATAGCAGTGCCTTTAACTAAGCTAACCAGGAAGGATGTGAAGTTTTTTTGGTTTGACAAATGTGAGGAAGCATTCCTTAAGATAAAGCAATTGTTGACCAATGCACCCGTGTTAGTAGTTCTATACGGAAACCGAGGGTTGGTGGTGTATACTGATGCATGCGGGACTGGATTGGGAGCTGTGTTGATGCAGAAGGTAAAGTATTGCCAAAGCTTCATGACAGCTTAGACCGCATGAAGTAAGATATCCTACTCATGATTTGGAGTTGGCTGCGGTGATTTTCGCATTAAAGATGTGAAGGCATTATCTCTTAGGGGAGAGGTTTGAGCTATACAAAGATCATAAGTCTTTAAGATACTTATTCTCTCAGAAGGAGTTGAATATGAGACAACAGAGGTTGCTGGAGTTTTTGGATGCTTATGATTTCAGTATAGAGTATACACCAGGGAAAGGAAATAAAGTAGCGGATGCTCTTAGCAAAAGACAATAGAATGTGGTGTTAGCTATGTTGGCAGAATGGTAGGATTTAGAAGCTTTGACTAATTGTAGTGTGCAGTTAAGATCGGCTGCTAGTTCTAGTTAGAGTACTGCCATATTTTCCTATTTAGAAGTTCGACCAGTATTGATCGAAAGGATAGCTTCTAAGCAGAAGGAGGATCCAGTATTAACCGAAGGGATTAGAAGGCTTGAGGTTGGAACTGAGATCGATGATCTGAAGGATTTTAGTCTTGACCAGAGAGGATGGTTGAGAAAGAAGGGACAATTATGTGTTCCAAATGTCAAGGACTCGAGGAAAGAAGTTCTTGGAGAATGTCATCGGTCCAAGTTTACGATTCATCCTGTAGGGACCAAGTGTATCAGGATATGAAGAGGAGCTTCTATTAGGAAGGTATGAAGAGGGATGTTGGCTTGTGTGTTAGGCAGTGTGAAAACTGCCAACAAGTGAAGGCCGAACATGAGAAGCCGAGTGGATTGCTTAAACCTCTAGAGATTCCAGTTTGGAAATAGGATTCGATATCCATGGATTTTATAGACGGGTTGCCAAGGTCAAATAGGGGAAATGAAAGTATATGGGTTATAGTGGAAAGGTTGACCAAGAGTGCCCATTTCATTCCAGTTAAGTCAACCAGGACGGCATTTGTTTTAGCTAATTTGTTCATGAAGAATATAGTGAGACTTCATGGAGTTCCTAGTAGCATAGTCAGTGACAGAGATGCTTTGTTCACTAGTGAATTTTGGAAGAGTCTATAGGATGTGTTAGGCACTAAGCTCAAGATAAGTACAGCATATCACCCTCTAACGGATGGGCAGATAGAGAGAGTCAATAAGGTACTCGAGGATTTACTAAGAGCTTGTGTATTGGACTTTAGTGGATCTTGGGAAGATCACCTACATTTGGTTGAGTTTTCCTATAATAATAGTTTTCAGATTAGTATAGGAATGGAGCCTTTAAAGCTTTGTATGGAAGGCCATGCAAATCACCAGCATGTTGGTTGGAGACTGGAGACATATTGGTCTTAGGCCCGGATTTGGTTAGGGAGGCGTCAGAGAAGATTGAGTTGATCCAAGAAAGGATGAAGGAAGCTCAGTCCATACAGAAAAGTTACGCAGATAAGAGGCGTAAATACCTAGAGTTCTCAGTTGGAGACAAGGTTTTCGTTAAGGTATCACCGATGAAGGATGTGGTACAGTTCGGGAAGTCAAGGAAACTGGCACCAAGATATGTTGGCCCATTCCAGATTATAGAGAGGATTGGAAAGCTCGCGTACAGAGTAGAGTTGCCGAGCAGTATGGCAGGTGTCCATGATGTATTCCATGCGTCTCATCTTCGCAAATTTGTGCATGATCCAGAGACTACTATTCCTCCGACAGGTTTGGAAGACTTGGTAGTAGAGCCTAATTTGTCATTGTTAGACAACCAATTAGGGTTGTAGCGAGGGATGAGAAAAGATTGAGGACCAAGACAGCCAAGTTAGTGAAAGTTCAGTGGAGCGACAACGAGAAGGACTGTACTTGGGAGACAAAAGACGAGATTCGAGATACTTATCATGATCTGCTTTGATGGTATATCTATATTAGATATATATAGATCAGTTGCTAGTTAGGTAGGCTAGTATGGATGTTAGGAGTCGTTATTGATGATTTCTATGTTTAGTATTTAGTCCTTACTGAATTTCAAGGATGAAATTCTTTAAGGAGGGGAGCATGTAACACCCCTAATTTTTAATAACATTATTCAAGAGATTTAATTTGATAAATTAAATAGAATAATGTAAATAGAAGAGTGATAAGGGGATTGAGATTTGTAAATCAACTAGAGGCCGTGCTTAATAATAATAAAATGGGCCACAAATGGTTAAATGTTAATTAATTAACATAAGGGTATTAGGGTAATTGCCGCATCCATAGTTCACTACTTTATGCTCAGGTTACCTTATCATTTGCATTCATTTTATCATAAAACAAAAATGTAAGAAAAGAGAAAGAGGAGCTGGCCATTAGGAGAAAGAAGAGAAGAAGAAAATTCAAGTTAAAGCTTAGGATTCAAGCTAGGGGAATCAATCTCAAACGAATCTCAAATTCCTTATCCAAACTAAGGTGAATAATAATCAAAACATCTCTATTTTGGTTTATATATGATCACTTGATTTTTGGGTTTAAGATTAAATCCAATATGATGATTTTTGATGATATGCTTGATTTTATGAAATGATAGATTTAAACATGTTTGTTTGAAAATGATTAAACACTGTTTTAAGGGTAAAATCGTATGATATGATTTTAAAATGCCATGAGGAATTTATATGTTATGGAAAACATGATTTTGGAGTTGGGTTTCAATTTTTATAATTTTCCAAGCTATGGAGAATTGATTATAAATTTTCAAAAGGAAATATAGTTAATTGGGTTTTGAAATTAATTTCGGTTATTATATGATGAATTTGGGTCTAAAAATTTTATATGTTAGATACCATATTAAAAATGAATTTCTGTGAATTTTAGGGATTTTTACTAAGAGATTTAGTATGGAAATTAAATTAATTTTAAAGAAGGACCTAAATGATTTAATTATTTTGCTTAATGGAAGGGCTTATATGTTAAAATTAATCATGGTTTAGATCTGAAAATATGTTGAAATTATTTGGAAAATAATTTGAAAAGTTTAGGGCAGCCAATCAATTGTTTACATGTAGGCAAGTTAGTTACAAGGAAATTACTTTATTTGGTAAAAACAGCCTTTACCTAGAAAAAGTAGGCTTTGCCTCCTATAGAGGTACCTTTCGATCCAGAACTACCGCCTTCAATCAATTCGACACCTTCCAGGTCGAAACCAACTGTGTCGAAACCAATACACTGGGTGTCAACATTGTTGGTATGAAGTGGATTGGAGAAAGGCGGAAGGCTTGGTGTCGATACATAGCTCCGATGGGGTCGAAACTGTTGTTTTGTTTTCTAAAGAAAAGCGCTTTCCTGTTTATTTAAATTCTTTCGAAGGAGTCGAAACAGAGGCATTCGAAACGGTTTTTTAAACAAGCTTTCAAAAGAGATTTGCCGCCTTAATGTCTAAAGTAGTAGCATCCGAAGGAGCTACTTAGTTTTCAAATTAAAGCTTTCGGAAGGGGTAGTTTCGACCAAGGCGAAATCCTTCTGCCGCTTTTATGCCTTTCGAAGGTATTGAAGATATCAATGCATTCGGAAAGTAGTCTTTGTTTTATAAAGTAAGCCACTTCCTATAGCTTTCGAAAGGGGTTAATGGATTCGAGGGCAATGGTCTCGAAAGGAGTTTCGAAGCCAACCTTTAATTGTTTTACCCAAATGATTTATGTTTTCAAAAGGACGATACCGACGCCATCAAGTTTTCCCCAATGCTTTTATATAATAAAGAATGGTTTCGAAAGGGGTACTTTCGTTTATGTTCACTTTGACCCAAAAGATATTTTTAAATATAAACCCAATGGTTTCGAAAGAGGGACTTTCAGTGGTTTCAAAAGAGGGACTTTCAAAGGTTTCATAAGGGGTACTTTTAATGGCTTCGAAAGGGGTACTTTCAATGTTTACGAAAGGGGTACTTTCAATGGTTTCAAAGCTATGCTTCAAAGAGATAATAAGTAATACTTTATACATTCAAATGGTTTCGAAAGCAAGGTTTTAAAGTGTTTCGAAAGGAAGGAGCCTAATGTTTTGAAAAGAGATTTATATGCTTTTGACGGAGGTCATCCAGTGAGGTCGAAAGCAAGGTTTTGAAGGTTTCGAAACCCTTAGGTATTGTTTGGTTTAAAAACGAATTTTGTATTTTCGGTTTTCAATATGTATGTCAAATATGAGAAAAATGAAGGAACGACGGAGAGGATGAAAGAAAGACGGATGGAAGGACGAAGGGGAAAGAGGGACGACGGAAGAATGGATTGTTTCACGTGCTTGTGTTATTTTCCAAAACACGAAAAATAAAAAAAAAATTGTTTTCTATTTTGTATGTTAACTTCGTTTTCTAAATTTGTCGTTTTTGGCAATATACATGCATCATGTGCATTTTTGTATGGACGAAAACCCAAAACTATAAACGACAAACCAAACACTACCTTAGTTTTTCAAAACAAATAACCCAATCTCATTTTAAAGAAAAACCCATGGCTAAATAAAGGAGTTTTGAAATGGTTTTAAGTATGAGGATTTGAAGAAGCTTTTCCTTGATAAAATAATAGGTTAAAGGGAGTTACCATGTTTTAATGAAAATAATTTCAAGGATATTAAAACCACAGGAGTGGTATTGTTATGTTATTATGTTTGCTTCTTCAAATATAAATAAATTCACATTAAAATGGACCCATAACTGCATTTTGGGGATAATGGGGCAGAATAACCAGCTAGGTTGACCCAGTAGTGAATATAAATTGATTAAACTCCTGAATGAGTAGAATTGCACCTAGGAGGTCAGGGAGACCAGAATATAGGATGCCTAACCTTGAGGTTGTCAGATAGACAGGTTCATAATAGCCCCATGAAAACTATTATTAGGAAGTAATTGGAGTTACCAATAGGTTCATAGTGATCCCATGAAAACTATGATTTTAAGAGTGGTTGGCAGGGGCCAATTGGTTTGTAGTGCACCCATGAAAACTATACCTGGATTAAGTTATTGACAGATGACAATAGGTTCCTAGTCAACCCATGAAAACTAGGATAAGAGAAAAGTTATTGGAGACACCAATAGGTTCAGGAAGGACCCATGAAATAATGAAGTTATTGGCAAGGGCCAATAGGTTCATAGTAATCCCATAAAAACTATGAAACTGGACAGGGAGTCCATAAACATTAATCAAGTTATTAGTCAGCCCATGAAAACTAATAGATTAATAGTGACCCAAGAAACTATAACTGAGGTAGATAGTCAAAAATGAATGGGGATGGGTAATCCTGAATTTATTTACTTGTTCTACATATCATCATATTTTTTTGAATTGTTTTAACCATTGTGGATGCAGGAGCACAGTATATGGTTTTATAAAGATTTTAGGATACTAGTGAAAAGAAAACCCGCTCCGCTAAGCGGGAGGTCTCACTAGATATCTAAATGGTTTGAGATGGTAGATTTTTATTCATACCAGGCTTATGTCTGACTCGAAGTTTTTGTTTTCCCCTTAAACTCTTGGGTGCTTAATGGATTTTTAGTAGTTTGAGAGTTGAGGTTTTTAGGTACCTCATTAGACGAATAAGCTCCCAGAGACGTGGGGGAGGCATGACAGCTATTTAGAGTTCTTTTTTATTTAATTCCGCTGTGTTATGTTGTAGATGCAAAGTTGTTTAATTGCCTTATTATATACTCCGATCAACCAAGGGGGCATCTTCATATAACGCTCTTGGCGTATGCGTAATAATTATATTTTTGAATGGAATGTGGAAGTTGTTTTGAGATTTTAAATTTTTTCCATATCCATGTGTTTCTGTTATATAAATGTATCTAACATTACCATATTTGGTCGTCGAAGATTAATAACTATGGATGACTACAACATCCGTAGCCATTAGTTTTGGGCCTATAAGTGGGAGATGTTACAGATAATAGGAAGAAGGAACAAGGCGAAGGTGTAAAATTAAATCCAAGGGAATTCAAAGGGAATCATATATGAGCGGGAATCTTGTTTTTCGTTAATAGTATTGTTTAGTTGGTATTTGGATTTTTATTGAGCCTTTAGGAATTTACATGTGAAAATTTAAATAACTTAAACCTCAAAATCTCCCATTGTATGTTATTTTTGGTTAACTAAAATCTTGGTTGTTTTATATTATTGTAATAGGATTGAGTTTTATTAATATTTATGCGATAAGCATTTTATATTCCATTTGATTCTACTTTTTGCTTTGTTGTTGTAACATTCCATAACAAATAGATGGGAATAGGTGTGCAAAGTAGGGAAAATGAGGTTTTACTCTTATCCGTAGTTTACACCGCCTATTCTTGAATAGAAATAAACCTGGTTTATTTGTTGTATCGACATCATAGGTTCAAATTGTTGGATGGAGTATAAAAGGTTTACATCGTAAAATCTTTTCTTTGGAAAAAGAAATGTAATCCTATTATATTAATATAAAATAAAATTGTACATTGGATTCTATTTTTATACACATGTACAAGTCTAAATTATGTTGTTAAATCATTGATAATATCGGT
Source organism: Allium fistulosum (assembly GCA_030737815.1). Taxonomy (NCBI): domain Eukaryota; kingdom Viridiplantae; phylum Streptophyta; class Magnoliopsida; order Asparagales; family Amaryllidaceae; genus Allium; species Allium fistulosum. The sequence continues at coordinate 980,335,632 of CM060902.1, forward strand.
GCTTATAAAGTTACTGTATTGTTTGGACTTGTACGGAAAGTGTAGTTGTTGATAATATACCACCCCTAATCGACAATAGACAAATGTGACAAAATATATACTTAATATAAAAATTACTTAGGTTATATATATATATACACTTACACACACACACACGCATATATATATATATATGTCTGTGATGTATGTATATGTATTCCTTTAAAACTTCAAAAACTTTATTGCAGACTTATAACATATATAATAATTAAGACACATAAACGGTAATTAATAATCAACAAGCAATCTAATAAATATAAGTTAGGGATTGTTATGGAAAGTAATCCATTAATAAAGGAGAAATAAGGATTTTCCCTTATAAGGCCTTAATGCGTAAATATGGGTGAGGTATATACACACACACATGTACGCACACACATATACACAAACATATAATAGATGTAGTTATAGTTCAATGTAGAACATTGGAGAGTGAAAGTATGGTTAAGTTATTGTAATGCGATGTTGGTTTAAAGCACTCAGAAGTATACCCAGGTGATCTGGCTACCAATAGTGCGACTTTTGTTCTAATTCGGGACATCGCCTATAATAGGTACCAATGATGGATGTGAGGTTAGTCCCAAATTTATAGGGTAAGTCTGCCTAGCTAATTTGGCTACCAGTACCTAATAAATGGTCGAACTAATATGAGACATCTCGGTTGGCTTACGGGTCATAAAATTGGAGTATATTTAACGTACATCGGTGAAAATCATTAGGGGAGGCCCGCTTCGGGATCGGGGGTATTAAATGACATTTGGGAGAGTCTTCCCATTCCCTATTCAAGAAGTAGTAAGTGATCTACAAGAGGATTGATACGATGACATTTAGGAAGTAGTGGAATAGGAAAGGCGCGCTTAGGTTAGGTACTAAATGAACGATGGGTCATTTTATTTCTCAATTTAAGGGTAGTAAGTAGCCAAGATACTTCCTCTTGCATCATTAGGATACGGTTGGATGGGAGGTGGGTTGTTGAACACGATATACTCCATAATTGTTTTGCACCCTCTTTTGTAGTTATGGAATAGGATTCAGAGGGTCACTAGCCTATAAAAGAGATGCATCTGGAGAAATATATATGTTAAATACATAAGACAATGCTTATTCGGACGATTACCGCCCATATACTATTATTGCAAAAACTTGAGGTTTCATTCACCTAACATTGTTATTCTGACCTTTTCCTCATTAAAACACATAGGCCAGGGACAAGGATGATTGCAGGGAAGATAGAGGCGACTTGGCAGATTGTTATTTTTATCAGTTACCTATTTATGCTATCTTGATTTTACCTAAAAAATATTGTATTTGATTTGATTATGGTGTTTTGATATATTATACTTTTGAGACATGTTTTGATATTGTACTTTTTTTATCTGTTTTTATGAATGGGTACTTATTTGATTACTATTATATTTTATTCCTTCCGTTTTGAGCTTTTGAAAGCATAGACAGATAGATCTGCATATTGTTTTATCCATTATACCAACCAACAGCTTGCCCCGAAGCGGACATGAGGTTTGATGGGCTTTTATTGGATCGAAAATTTGGCCCTCTTCTGGGAAGGTTGTTACAACTAGAGTTGGGACTGTATGAAAGTGTAAAGGTTCTCTAATACGACTAACTTATGTTATGTGTATATAACCAAGCTAAATAATAATCAAATAAAGTACAAGCAATCACATTGAGATTTTTATACTAGTTCGGACCTCCCCTCCTACGTATAGTCTCAAAGCTTCTCTTTGGTTTTCCACTAATTAAACACCCTCACTTAGCTCGGAGGAATAGGAATTACAAGAGTTTGTAGACTTGACAATGATGTGTTCTATCAACATGAATTTTGACTTATGTTATAAAACTTCCTATAATCTCCATTAATCAACGATGTATGCAATGTGATCAAGGAAGTGCAAGGCATGATTTGAGTGAATGGGTATTAAAAGCTTTTTGAAAGTAATAGTCATAAAGAAGTTTAGAAAGAAAGATCATAAGTTAATTCCAATACTTCTTATTTTAGGCTTATTTATAGTTATCAATAGTTATTCTGAAAGGTTGTACAAATCCAAAAAGTCACACATGTTTGAAGAAGAACCATTGAAGAGTTATATCTGTTCAAAGTTTTGTTTTAGAAAATCCAGTTAATATAGCCATTACTGTTCATTCCATCGACTGGGAATTATGACAAACCGACTGGCTATTAGTAAAAAACATTCCAGAGAAGAAGACCAAAAATAGAAGGCTAAATAGCTTGGTCAGTCGACTAGTTCAGTCGATTGAAAGTGGATTCAGTCGATAACCTAAGTTGAATAAGGTCTATTTTTAATCGACTCCTTCTTTACATATTTGTTTTCTATTTAACGCTTTGTAAAAATTTAATTGTAATTAACTTTTGGTCTTTGTTTTGAAATCTTATGTACCAGAGATATGTATATATGCATATGAAACATCTAGGATATTTTAGAAATTATTTCTAAGGACAAAAGAACATACATTTTACTTATAGATGACTATTTCTTTCTTCTTGCTTCTTGCCTCTTTGATTCATCGATGCCTTCAAAGTCATGTACAAAAGATGCCGCAATATATATGTATGTATGTATGTATGTATGTATAGTGGTCATTGTAAAGCAATCATACAATCAGGGTTCTAATATTCTCCCTTTTTTTATGATGACAACTATATGTATGATATGTATACAGACAAAAATATATGTGTGCGCGCGCATGCACATGTGTATGTATGTGTATGTATGTATAGTCTCCCCCTTTCACCATACTTTCTCCCTGTTTGCACAAAAATGGGCAAACACCTCCAATCAATTAGTTATAGAGCTGTGATTATGGGATGTATAACACAACTATTATATTTGTATTATGATTGATATTCAGAGAGTGGATCACATATAGGTTATGTAGAAAGTAAGTTGCAGTAAAGTAAAGCACACAAAAATTTATAGTGGTTCGGCCAGAATTTGCCTACATCCACCGTCCATTTTCATTATTCTTCTTATAGATCTTTGATATAGTGTCTGGGATATAAGGTATAATGGTCTAAAGCTTAATAAAAAAAGTAATATATAGCTCAAGGACATTTGTTCAACTATTCCTAGTTGGCTAATGTTGGCTGCCTATTCCTATTTGGTTGTCTATGTTAGGCAGTTCCGGTTAGACAGTTCCTGCTAGAATGTTCTTGGTAGGCTATTCCGGCTAGTTGTTCCTGCTATGCTACTACTGGGAGCTGATCCTGCTTGGCTGTCCCTGCTAAACAGTTGCTGCTAGGCTGCTCCTACTGGCTGATCCTGCTAGGCTGCCCTGCTAGCTGATCCTGCAAGACTATTCATGTTAGCCGATCGTGCTAGGATGTTCGTGCTAGCTGATCCTGCTAGGCTATTTGTGCTAGCCGATTCTGCTAGGCTGTTCCTGTTAGCTCTAACTTGTATGCCATTATTACACTAAGCTTGGCTCTTTAGAATTGTCCTCTATTGTCGTTGGATGCTTTAGTATTTATAGGATTCATGAGGAGGTTCGACTAATTTGGATATTTCCTTGTATACCTTGCCCCGATGGAATATTCCCGAGAATCTAGAATAGGCTTGATAATTTCCAAATATATGCAGATTTCCTTCCATATATACAATATTTGGTTCAGCTGAGAGCTTAGCTCGGGTAGGTTGGTTCGGTGCATGTGCACGTGGATGCTTTACTTGTTAAGTTCGCGCATTCTCTCTCTTCATTCGGTTTGCACCCCTACCCTTCGCTCGGTAGGTATCTCTGTCCTTGGTTCGGTAGGCTCCTGTCCACCATATTTAGTGAGTATCTCTATCCTTGGTTCGATTGCCTCATATCCACTTGGTTCGATGGGTATCTCCTCCCTTGGTTCGATAGGTTCCTATTCACTCGATCTGATGGGTTCTTCTACGCATGGTTCGATGGGCCCATGCCTGGTACCTTGGGTAGCGGACAGGATTTACTCTTCGATGCCCTGAAGTACCGAACAAGAATTCCTATTCGGTACTTGATCTGCCGAATAAGGGAGCTCCTCCCTTCTTCTCTTCCTTTGCTTGGCTCCTCCCCACTTTTCTTTCCATGCATTGTCTCTTTTCCTTCCTTACGTTGGATATGGTTAGGCACCCAATAGTTATATTTCCTACCAGAAATTTCCTCATATTTCATAAAAATAATGTGCTTGCCTGGACACAAACCCCGGTAGGTTAGCTGAAGAGCACAGATATTTACCACAGTGCTACACATACTTTTATGTCATAACTCCTTTATTTCAAGTCAAAATTCAATGAAACTTGGACCAGTAGCTTTGTATCATTGAGTAGAGTATTCCAACATCTCTGAATGTTCCATTTGCCTGAATTAGGCAATAGTTATCCAAGGTAGGCCCAAAGTCGGTTAGGTAGTGGACAAATTTTAAGATGATCATATCTTCTAATCTATAGCTCGGATTGAGATGAGGTTTTGACCTATGTGCATGTCCTAACCTTAGGAACATTTTCCAAAAGCATTGAATATATTTTCTGAATATGCCAAATTTTCCCCTAGCGCTTTGCCTTGCCCTTGTTATTACATGATGGCGCCTTTATTATGCACCCTCTAGTCGTTCTATGCTTCTTAACGTCTTTTCTATTCAACATGCTGTTGGAAAAATGCCCACAACACTTGCCCCTAAAGCATACTTTTGTAGAATACAAAGTGTACATTTTTTGTTCACTCGGGGAAAGCTTGTTGATCATTCTAGGACATCATTTATCGATGTGACGTTCGCAGTTCATTTTTTCTTGGTAGTGTAATCATCTAGCAAGATCTTCCACTAATTTTCATCTCTGTCTGGTAGGCTTTTGCTCCCTCCGGTTCAACCTCCTTGCTCTTGTTTCCTGGGGGTTGCATGTTGTCAAACGAATGTTTCAAGAATGTTGAGGTGCCATAAGGATAGGAATATATAATGGTTCCATAGCATGTGGATTTGACGAGGTGTATTTTGTTGCATTGATTGTAATTTGGCTAATTTAGACTGGTGGTTGCGATGTATTTTCCCTACATGATTGCAAAGTTATTCCTCCATTGACTCCCTCATCACCACCATGCTTACTTATATAGGTTAATCACCAAAATGTTTGGTTAGGTAAGTGGTTTCTGCTGAAGTTTTGACTATGGGTTGATCATGCCCTTAGGCTGTGAAGCTAGTCTTCTTTTGATGTCTATGCGTTGTTGCATCTGATATTTATTCACGTCCATATTCTCCTTTTCCAAGCTAGTGATCATGATATGTTTGTTCCACATGATTGCTCAATTTTCTTGTACCATTAGAAACCTTTCTTGCCGCTATTGTGCATGCCTGTATGGGATCAATCACCAACAAGTTTGGTAAGGTAAGCAGTTTCTATGACTGACGCTTCCCTTGGCCTATAGTTTATATTTCCTGTATGAACACTTATACACACGTAAATGTGCCTTATAAAAATTATAAATGGAGTTATTATACTTGATCAGGATTAGTTATTGGGTTATGTTTGTATGGTATGTCATTAGCCTGTTAGCAACCTTTTATTGCATTCTTACATATTTGTATAGGGTCCATCACCGACAAGTTGGACACGATGAGCATATTAGCAAAGTGGTTATGTGTTATTTTGCTAGTTCTTCAGGCAACTCTTCCTTTGCCCCTAGCATACTAGCATAAGATCAATCACTGATAAGTTCGGCAAGATGAACATACCCTAGTGGAGTTGTAATCTAGTCTCATGTGTCCTTGTTTGTTTTTGTGCACTTCCAGCATTCTAGTTTGCTTATTATCACATACATATTCCATGCATAATTTAAATAAGTTTGCCCCATTGTCGATCTGTTGATAGTCTTCGTAGGCAATTCCAGTATTGACTGCTTGCATTGGGCAATACGACTGATAGTCATGTTTTACTATGAGCAAGCTTAGTTATTCGTTTCTGACAGAAATCCAAAGTCAAATGTCGGGCGCAAACCAACTAGGCAACTATCATGTCTTGACTACCAGTAAGTCGGGTTCTCTATAGGCATCCTAAAAGCCTCTAGCTGATCATCAGCAATGGAAACCTAAATAGGGATCACTTTGGTCCACCACTGTTGGCTGAGTAGTTGTGCTGATCTTTAATGGCGTGCACCAACGTGGCGATCATGTTCTGACTATGGGCTGATCGGGCTCGTCATCACCAGTAAAGAAGTTTTGGTCGATCATCAATGGCGAGCACCCACTTGGCGGTCATGTCTTGACCATGGACTGATCGGGCTCATCATTGCCGGCAAAGAAGTTTGGGCCGATCGTTAACGACGAGCACCCACTTGACGGTCATGTCCTGACAATGGGTTGATTGGGCTTATCGTTGCCGTCGAAGAAGTTTGGGCCGATCGTCAATGGCGAGCACCTACTTGGCGGTCATGTCCTGACCATGGGCTGATTGGGCTCATTGTTGCCGACAAAGAAGTTTGGGCCGATCGTCAACGGTAAGCCATTTGGCGGTCATGTCCTGACCATGGGCTAATCTTGCTCGCCACTACCAGCCAATGTTTTTTGTAAGCTTTCCATGATGTGCCAGAGTTGGATGCCTCTAGTATGCAACAGCCTTGTCTGTATAGTCCTTGAAATCGAGGACTTTATTTAGCATGGGATGGTCATTCTCGTCGTGGTTTGGTAACACTGGTCATCTATCATGGTTTCACACATCCTATCCCTAGGGTTTGGTAAGACTGTGACGATTGACTAATCCAAGTAGTTGCTATAGTTAGTATGAAAAAACTAAAAAGGGGTTTTGAGTATTCTATGTTTCCTAGATACTGCTCTATCAATGATGACGAGAAAGGTTCCATTCCCAGGATACTTGCAGATAAAATATAGTCCTTTCTAGATGGGCCAGATGTCCCCAGCCGAGGGAAATTCACCCCAAGACTAGGTTCCCTTCATTGAGCGGGTGGTGCTCGGTCTTAAAGTTGTATTGTTTCACTGCTTTCAGTCAGAGTGCCGCAATTTTCAAAACAGCCTCGTCGCGCTTCTCCTTCATCAGATCCAAGGACACGTTTAGCAATTCCACATTCTCTACTAAGTCATAGTGGATTCTTCTATGTCATAGGACTTTAGTTTCATTGTAAGCGTATCCTATACTTTATAAACAAAATCAAAAGGAGTATGTCCCATTGTTGTTTCATGGGAGGTGCAATAAGCATAAAGTCCAATAGCAGCTCATCCATCTGAGCTCCTTTATCATTTTTCAAATGCTCCTCTATGAGAGTTTTGAGAACCTTGTTGATTTCTTTAACCTATCCATCGGCCTACGAGTAGAGCACTAGAAAAGCTTTTCCTGATTCCGTGTCACGGATAGAAGTTGGTGAATTCTTGACAATCAAACATCTATCTATTGCCCGAGATCATTTCGAGCGGAACTCCATATTTGATAAAGTAACCCATGGCCACTATTGCATACTCAGCTCCACTATAGCTATTAGAATTCTGCATTTCAGATTAGTGCCTATAAGATTTCCTTTTCTAGGGTTTGTCCCCCCAGTATGGCCTCCTCGACTGCCTTGATGAACACTATCTAATATTTCTTTAGCCTCCTTGCAACTATACATCTTAGCATCGAGTTAGTGAAAACCTTTATGCATAGGATGCCATACTGTATGGTGTATCCAATTGCCTTGCGCATTGCCTTTCTTGCTTCATTCCATTCAAGCGTGAAGTTTTTACTAGGACCAATCTGAAAGCGATCCATTTCCTAAGCAAGCCAATCTTTACCAAACCGTCAGCATCTCGATTTTCCTCCCATGGGATGTGCTTAACCACATAGCATTCTTGCACATTAAGCAAAGCCTTTTCCCTTTTTCTTTCTTTTTAAGTAGGGTGCCAACCATCCTTCACTGACTTAGAACTCCCAAAATGCTTAATTCAAAACCATTGGTAGGTCGCTATGGATACATAGCATCTAGATTCCCAATTCTTTTGCTATTTCCAATTTGATATTTATGCACCGTACACTATCATTCGGTCTATCTTGCAAGGTAGGAGGTATACCCGACCGTAGGGGTCAAGAACATTCGTTCTTGCCCAACCATTAGTATTTTTCTCACTTCCGCAAGTGATGCATAGTAATGTGGCATTTAGTTATTATGCCTAAAGTATTTTTATCGAATATCATATGAAATTTATTCATTAAAGCAAGTCATACCTTTGTATTGTTGTCCATGCACCCTATGAGGATATTCAATCTCTGTAGTACCATGGTTTATATTCATATGAAGCTGGCTCTATCTCTAGGGCTCTCTAAAAAGATTATGCTCCACCATCTCTAGATATATCTAGTCCTACCTATGGAAGGGGTTGGAATTACACTCCACTATCTTTGGAGGAGCTGAAACCATTCTCTCATTGTCTCTGATGGAGTTGAACCTTGCCTCCGGGACTAAGAAGTTTATGCTCCATTGTCTAATACTCCATTCTTCACAATATTCATGCACATCCATCTTCGGATAACTAGTAGGAGGACATGCTCTATTGTCCATAAGGGGATCCAACATCGTGCCCTCGAGCATGCTTTACACTCTTTCTTCGCAGGGACTGGTTTCCATCGAGGGACTATGGTCTGGAGTTTATGGAATTCTCGGTGGAGTTACCCTAGTGTTTCAACCTCGAGGATACCTGCGAGATCCATCTATGTCCATTAGTCTCATGACCACAATTCTTATGAAATGTGTGATATTTGTTGATTCCAATCTTTGTGGCTGTTGACTCTCGGATCCTTGATTTATTGCAATCTATGGATTCTCCAATAACGGGATAGATTCATTTTGGAGTTTCTGTAAGCAGTGCAAATGGAAACTTGCCTTACCTTCTGAAGTATTTCCTTTTCAAGGCGTTTCATCTTCAACCTAGTTGACATTTATCCATCCTTTTGCTTGATATCCAAGTGTTAACAAATTAGTGCCCCTAACAACTAAACCAAATAAACTCTAAGTTCAACATAAATGGAGGTAAGCAATGAAATCCTCTCCCTTCGTAGCTCTAACTACTTCTGTACGCTAAATTTAGCGCCACAAATGTGTTCAAGGACTGGTTTTTTAGTGTACCGTTTCATGACTAGTGTCTTAAAATCTGGGGGTTAACTGCATATTTGATGTTCAAAGTGAATTGACTATGGTTCATCTTGTCAAGCTCTGGTATCCAGCTCCACTATCCTAACACTTGACACATTAGTTTAGCCTCTTGCCCCCACTATTGGGATTCTTTCTTAGTTTGCTAGGTGGGGCACGTCGTGCCCCCTGTCAATGGATCAACCACCTATGTACCGGTCGATATGAACTCAGGTACTCCCATTTCCATGGCCAAATGTGTGGTTCCTACATCAGCATTGACTTCTACTGAGATATCCTCTTTTGGTCCGGCTTGGGCTATACCATTGGTCTGGTCCCGATTAGTTCTACATCAATCTGATTTGGTTCGAGCCCTAGTCAGTTTGGTTTGTAGAAGTCCAAATTCTCATGGCCCCTTCTTGCCTTACATGGTCTCTTGCATTCATTTTTTATGGGTTGTAAATGGAACTCTAGTCTTGGTCTCTCTAGACCTACAGTGGTGTCGCTTGCTCAATGAATCCAAGGAATGCTCCATTATGTCCGAGTATTTAACTAGGAAAGGAGATACCATATCTTCCATCATCATTTACAATCCCTACTAAACTCTTCTCTAGTAGGTATACTGGGCTGCCTTCCTGATGCAGCGCATTCCAACCTCATGTACTATGCCGGCTCGTAGATCCTGAAATCTCTAGGGTCTCTAGTAGTCCCATCTCCATGGAGAAGATAATGCTAAGCAAAGCTTTGATTCCTCACTCCACCTATTCATGTTTGAACGAATTGTCTAATGATTCGGGTCATCCTATCATCAAGTTTGGGTGGTTTCCAATGATAGCTCGACCTTTCCATTCGAGGGGAATGATTATTTCTATCATCCTTATGATGACTTGATCTGCGATCTCGACTTTGTTTCCTGCTTAGGAGTCATTCATGATGATAAGTTTCACCCACCATCAGCATCTACTTCTGTTAAGGCTAAATAGTGTTTCCTAGGTCGAGGAGGTTCAGCCATAGTAGCGCCTGCTTCACCACCTCCCTGATTCGGTTCGGTTCTAAACTGATCCTCAGGTGTGCGGCATCCGGTTGAGCCCTTGCTTGACCTACTTCCTCAACATTTTCTTGTCCATCTCCTTGATTTCCTTGATTTGATTCGCTACTAGAATGCGACCTCCTTCATCTCCTAGGCCCTCGAGATTGGGATCTCCCTTGTGTTCAAGTGTTGCGACAAATAGTTTGCATATGCCCTAAGCGTGCCATGAGTTGCTCCATGATTGCTTGATGTTGGACAACAAAACATTCGTTTAGTTTGGTCATAACTCAATCCAGGTTGCCTTTGTTAATTACGTCTACTAGCACCTGAGTACCTGCTGAATGATAATCCTGATTGGTAGTTGTTTGATTGGGTGAGCTAATGTTCGCTGCATTCCCGCTAGTAGCATCAACCTTATTCTTTGATCTCAAAGGCATGTTGAGAATAGGTTCTTTATGAAGGCATCAAAAATGTTTGCATAAAAAATAGTCAAACACCTCTAATCAATTAGTTGTAGAGCTGCAATTATGGGGTTTATAACACAACTGTTATATTAGTATCATGCTTGATTTTCAAAGAGCAGATCGCATATAGGTTATGTAGAAAGAAGTTGCAGTAAAGTAAAGAACATAAAGATTTATAGTGGTTCGACCAGAATGTGCCTACAACCACTCTCCATTTTCATTATTCTTCTTGTAGATCTTTGATATAATATCTGAGATATAAGATACGATGGTCTAAAGATCAATAGAAAGTAAGATATAGCTCAAGGAAGTCTGTTTGGCTATTCATATTTGGTTATTGTTCGCTACCTATTCTTCTTCGGTTGTCTCTGTTAGATATTCCTACTAGGATGTTTTGGTAGGCTATTCCAACTAGCTGTTCCTGCTAAGCTGTTCTTGCTAGGTTGCTCCTGCTAGCTGATCCTGATAGGTTGTTCCTACTAAGCTGTTGTTGCTAGGCTATTCCTGCTAAGCTGTTGTTGCTAGCTGATCCTGCCAGGGTGATCCTACTAGCCGATCCTGCTAGGTTGTTCCTATTAGCTGATCCTGCTAGACTATTCCTATTAGCCCACGACGATTGCCCTATACCGCCAACACCCAGTATACATATATAAGTGCACTGTAGTGATGCTCAATCGACGCAGGATGATCACTAGTACATTAAAGTAAAATAAGCAACACAGAACCTATCGTATATCTCATAATGCATCGAATAAAATATAATAATAAATAACTCAGATATAAAATAGGCGAGATAGTAAGTAGCTGAATGAATCAGAACATCAGAGTAAGTAGACCCATATAGTAAATAGCATAAGTGATAGTGTTATACATCAGATAATAACTCATAAATAACAGTCTCTAAATAGTAAGGCACTAACAAGCTCCATAGTGTTGTGCAGCGAAAAGCAAATGAGTACATATTATAATACTAATGGTAGCCTCATGCTCGCCATCTGTCTAGCTCCAAGTGTTCATGAGACATGATATCCCTAATCTACTCATTTAAGAGTAACCGGCGTAATAGGAAGCAAAGAATAAAACTCTAGGTCAGACAATAGTCTGGTGTGAGTGATAGAAATCTCAAATATTATAAAGGCAATAAACTAAGACAACGGTATGGAAAGTAATACCTCACATGTCCCTACGACTGTAGAGTTAGCCCATATAAAGGACATACGCTACTCTATGATAGTCATCATGGGTATACTATAAATCAAGATACTAAGAGTGTCTAGATATCAGCATCGGTAATATCTATATCATGTGACATCCCTAATGTGATAAAAGCAATCAAAGTAAACATGGCATCCATCCTCACATTCAATCACTCAGTGCGCGGATATATGATACTCGTATGGCTAACTCCATAGAGCCAAGGACTACTCAACATCTCGGTTCCTCGGTACTTGAATCTGTACCATTCAGTAGGCCAGGAATTAGATTGCGCACTCCATAGTGGTGTAGGGTACTCGGATCGAAGCATCATGTGATCTAGGGCAAACTCCATAGCCCAAGTGAGTGTCCTCACATAACCCTGCTATTTGCTCATGAGTTGGACAAACACCTCTAAATCTGATTTTTTTAGTTAAGTTTCATTTGATTTGATTGACGTGGGGTTTTTATGTTCCAGCACGTACGTAATGAACTTCAGGAAGTGCAAAGACAGTTCACAAGTGTAAAGTTTGGAAAGCAGATAAGGAAAGCAAATAACACAGAGTTTTTATAGTGGTTCAACCCGAATGTGCCTACATCCACTTTCCATCTTATTATTCTCTCTTTGATTTGATTACAAGTACAAGATATATGTAAAAAGAGTAAAAACTTTAAGTAGCCGAAGTGGTGGATTTTCGATAGAGTTTTCTCTCTTTTTCTCCCAAAAATCTGTCCCCATTGTTGTTGAGGAGCTCTTGTATTTAAAGAGTGGAGTTATGGAGTGTGGAGGTTGAGATATAACTCTCTGAATCTGGCTCGGCATTTTGGACAGGAAGGTCCAGTTCTGCGTTTGGTCAAGGAGCATGCTTTGCTTAATTGCTCTTAATGTCTGGCTCGACATTTTTCCTCGGAGCTTCTTATTTGTTGGACCAAACATTTGGTCCGGCATGTATATGTACGAAACCAAATGTTTGGTCCGGTGTTTGATATGTCAAGCCAGACCAAACATTTGGTCCGGCATTTTAGAGAGTGCCGGACCAAATATCTGGTCCAGCATGCCGGACCAAATGTTTGGTTTGACATTTTAGTGAATGCCGGACCAAATATTTGGTCCGGCAGTTCTGCCATCTACGTTATAACCCAACTCTGCTTCCTTACCTCCCTCTCTCTACCTACTGAAAAATCGAGCCAACAATTGCCCTCCAAAGTATGTTGTGTTGTCACACAACATGCTTTGTTTAGTTCGGCACTAAGTTTCTATAACCGATTCGAAAATTTATGGCTGTTCGACTTCCCTTCCCTTTTCCTTTAAATACCGCTCCCTTCACCTTCTTTTATTTTCCTAACTAAAATTTTTCAATCTACTCCAAGTCGATTAAAGCTTTTGTTGCCTGAACTCTTGATATTTCTTCTTCTCTATTACTCGAGGTAAGGCCTTCCTGATTCGATTTCTGTCCCAAGGCTTTAAGGTTTAGGTTTTAGGGGAGTTTGGTACATGTAGTCAGCGTGGATGGCCTTTGCTTTGAATTGAGGGAAGGAAGTGAGCGATGTAATTCTGGAGTAATTCGGTGATGGAGAAATTCATGTTTGGTGATGGTGGAGTGGTTGTGACTATGGATGGCGAAAGGGTTTTCCATTGGGTTAGTAATTTCCTCCATTTCACGTGTAGTCGCTCGGCTAAGCTAGGGCATGAAGCGTGTTTCTATGCGATTGGGTTGTGAGCGTGGCTTGGCTGCATGAGGGTGAGCTTCGGGCCAACATAGTTATCACTTAGTGTGTTTGGTTCGGCATTGTGGTGCTGTTTGGTTTGTGGGATAGGGTTATGTCGGACCAATTTAATTCGAGCACAGCGATCATAAGTATGCCGAGGCTGAGGGGGAGATCCTTGGAACGGTAGTCTGAATTTTGTAGGGTTAAATTTGGAGTATGGTCTTGACCGGACCAGGCGATATGAGGCTTTAGACGAGCGTTTAAATTTCCATTTACGATTGCATATCTATTAGGGTGTTGGACTAATGTCTGCTTTTTATTTCCTTGTGCAGGAAAATGTCATCTGGTCGCGAGCTTCGATCCAAGCATGCATCATCACAGCCTGCCGGTGTTGGCGCTTCTTCTGATGCTCCTGCTAATCCTCCAAAATAGCCTAGCTCTGCTCACTCTCTGGTGGAGGGCTACGCTCCTAACCAGACGCTGGTGAAGCCTTCCAAGTCTTATCCTAGCGTGCTAACAATAGAGAAGCTTAATTCCATAGCCACAACATTTGGGATTATTCGTCGGGACTGCTACTACCCGGACTAAATTATAGGGCATGCTCTCCCCTAGAGGGATATATGGCATATAGTAAATATCACTGTATGTGTGGTGCAATTCCTCCGCTTACCTGCTGGGTTACCAGCTTCGTGGTCTATTTAAAAGTTGCTCCGCTGCTGCTTCAACCGAACTCCTATGCTATCTTGACATGCTTGTATCTGATATTTGTGAAGTGTTATCAGAGATCCACTACCCATAGAGAGGTCAGGTGCTTGTACAATGTGAGAAGTTACCGAAAGGGGAGCCCCTTCATCAGCCTAGAGTCAGCGCACAAATTCAAGCCCGTTCTTGACTTATACTCGATGTTTAGTATGTTTAAGAAGGAGTACTTCTTTGTGCGTGATGATGCCATCCCTCAACATGTTTTCACTTCTGGGTGTAAGTTTCCTTTATATCCTCTTCTAAGTTTTCTGTCGACTTGGTTCCCTGATGCTCCGTATTTTCAGGTTGTGTGAAGGCGATAGAGGATGAAGATTTGAAGAAGATGGCAAAGGAAATCTTAGTTATCCCTAATGCTGAGAGGGAATCCTCGTTTCTGCTTCATGACACAACCCTTCATTTTTACAACCTAATCGGCCCCGGACAATCCGTTTTCAAGATCAGGCCAAGCTCAGCTAAGAGAGAAATGGGAGTCGTAGGAGAAGGGGGAGATGTTGGCAAAGGCAAGGAACCAGAGGAAAAGGGTGAAGGGGTCGGAGCCCCGAAGAAGTTGAGGCGTAAGAAGAGTGCAGTTCGTCCTCCCCGTTCGGGGAAATCTTTGGGCATACGGGACGCGCCTTCTCCTGATGACGAGGAGGGTTCTCATTTGGAGGGTGATAGTGAGGAAGATGTAGGGTCGGAGGGAGATTCCGAGGCGACAGAATCGAAGGCCCATGCTTCTCAGGATGTGGAGATTATTGGCAGTGAAGGTTTGGGCATGACTCCCTTGAAGAATGCCGAGGCTGTGCAGGAGTGGCCCGAGCAGTTAGATCAACCCGAGCCGGTACCTGGGCCAACTTTCATCATTGGCTGCTCTCAAGAGAATGTGGCCACAGGTGACTTGAGTGGAATGCCGGTTCTTCCAGTGCAAAGAGAAGCGGAAATTAGCGAGGCATTCGGGCAATCTCCAGGTACTTTCAATTTCTGCATGGATTTTGGGGTACTTCTTGAGAAATTTTTGTTTTTAGATGAGTCTCGGTCTCCACTTGCTCCTCAGTCCAATGAAGTCCAGTCACCATGTGTCCTTCCTCTGAGTGGAGTCCCGTTCTATTGTATTCCCCACTTGATTGAGACCTCATTTCGGCCACTTGATCTAGTCTACCCTAAGGGTTTGTGGTGGCTTGCTGTGTCTTAGTGTCTTAAGCGTTTCGTATTTTTTATGCTTTCTTGCTTTCTTGGATCTAACGTTGTTGCTCGTATTCCAGGGAAAAGGAGAAACCCAAATATGTATGAGGTATCCAGGCAGCTTGAGTAGTTCAAACAGATGAAAATGACTTCCATTTCTTCCAAGGAGACTCTTCAAGAGGAAAAAATTGTGCAAGAGAATATTAGGGAGAGCCCGTTAGGCCCGGATAAGGGAGAGAGCATGAGCCGTCTCACAAACAGGCGAGGCCCTTGGGTAAGGAAGCCACCTCCCCTGACTCCCAAACTTCCTCCCGACGTCGCCGTCACAATCCGATGGGTTCTGAAGTGCACGAAGTGTCGGATGAGTTGGGAGAGGGCAATGTTGATTCCATTTTCTCGGATTATCAGCAGGCGACGTGGAATCCCTTTGGGAGTCATCCTTATATAAATCAAGACTATGCGGGTCGTCGAGCGGCGGATCCTGACACCGAGTTCCTTTTACCTCGAAATCCCTTGGTCTGGATCCTAGATGAGGCGAAGAATCTTGATTTTGCTAACTTGACAACAAGGATGGTCCAGATTACAGATGAGACCAGAAACATAGTCGATTATCAGTCCCGTTTGGCCAACGCCAGTAAAGAAGTAGGGAGTGCCAATGTGCAGTTGCGTATAGAGATGGAGGACCTTCGCAAGGCGCTCAGGGAGAAAGAGGCTAAGTTAGAGGAAGTTGAAGCATCCCGTGCCTCCGAGATAACGAAGGCCAAGGAAGAGGCAAGGAAAGAGGCTGCTGACCTATGTAAGATGCAGATTGACATGGCTATCAGTTCAGTGGATGAGGCTCGGCAGAAGGATCTGGAGCGAATCTGCTCCCTCAAGGGCAAAATGAAGAAATCAGAAGAGGCCTTAGCCGGGTTGAGGGAGTCTCGGGGTAAGTGGCAAAAGGAGAAAGACTCATATCAAGCTGAGATCGATAGGTTGAAGGTAGAGCATGCTTAGTTGAGGAGAGATAAGGAGCAGTACATGAAAAAGGTGGTGGACCTCCAGACGGAAGTCGATAAATCCAGCGACTTTTGCAACACGGTCAACCAGATGCTGAAGGATACTTATTTCATGTTCTAGAAACGTAGGAACCTCCAGTGGATGGATGACTACCCTCAAGTGATGGCCGGGATCCATGCTTGACTTATCAAGGAGACTAAGGTTGTAGTCGCGTAGGAAGAAGGGGTTGTGTACGATGTTGGGATGGTGAACAGCCAGTTCACAGTGGAGGAGACCAAAGCTATTGCCAAGGGGTATGAGTTGCTGGCTAAGGACGAGGATGATGAGGGCAGATCGGATTTCGAGGGGCTCGGTGATCCAAGTCACATTGCCACAGGTATCTCGTCTCTTTACTTTAGCTCTGCTATTACCTATTCAGGATTGCAAAACTTATAATTATTTTTACTCGCCTTGTGCAGGGATGTCTCCGGGGAAAGTTGGGCCTTCGCGGATTGGAGGCGAGCCTCTTGGGCAATCAGAGCTCTCGAAGGACATGGCTGGAGGGAGCGGGCCGAGCGGCAAGGACGTCCCTCCTTCTTAGTCATGGAGATTTCTTTTTCCCTTCTCTATATGCATTTTTGGAGGATGTATGGACGTTCTGCATATGTATATAAATATAAGCGATAAGCTTTGTACGAGAAAAGTTTGACATTGTACTGTTCAACTTCTATTTTATATATATATATTTATCTAGGATGAATTTTGTGATGTGTGCTTTTTATAGTCCGCTTTGTCTATTTGTGAACTGTTTACGACTTGGTTAATCGCTATAGTGTTTAGAGATACAAAGAAACATATAAGCGTTGTTATATTCAAGCCCGATTGCGAACGATGACTACTCGGGCTAACGCCCATGTCGTGAGTATTATTCACTTTATCGTTGCCGGCGTGTGTAATGCCGATCGTCAAGTGAAAACTATCCCTGGCTACGGCCACGCCATAATCGTAGGGTTTATAATCGGTTCGCAATTGCCGGCAAACCGAACGCCAATGATGAACTTCCTAGGCTATAATCTGTGCCTAATTCATGGCTTCATTATTGCTGGCTTGGGGGTGCCGATCATCAGCAATGAATTTTCAAGGCTTGTTTCGTGCCCTTTATCGTGGCTATCTTAGTTTCACTACTTCTGGCGAGAGTCTACGATTGTTTGCAGATAAGTAATACGAGACACCAGATTTTATAGTGGTTCGGCCAAAATATGCCTACGTCCACTATCTTTCTTTTATTGCTTTAGTACATGCTTCTTTACAACTCAAGAGAAGTAGCGGTGGAGATGTTGGAGATTCCGTGCTTTCCCAAACACCTCTCCATCTACCGTTGACAAGATATAAGCTCCATTGTGAAGGTCTTTATGTACAACGAACGGTACTTCCCAAATTTGATCTAACGCACCAGGTAGTGGGAAGACTCGTTTAAGAACCAAGTTCCTTCTTATAGTGTTCGAGGCTTCACCTTGGAATTGTATTGCCTTGCCACCTTTAGTCTATGAGCGGCTGCTTTGAGGGCGGCATCATTTCTCTTCTCCTCGATCAGGTCGAGTGATATGTTTAATAGCACCTAATTTTCTTCCGGATTATAGTGTATTCTTCGGTGTGAGGGGACAATTGTTTCAACGGGGAGCATGGCTTCGGCTCCGTACGCCAGTGCGAATGGAGTGTGCCATGTCGCGGTTTTATAAGAAGTTCGGTAGGCCCACAAAGCCGTAGGCAATTCGTCGACCCTTGCCCCCTTAGATTTTTCAAGTTTCTTCTTGATCAGCATTTTCAACACCTTGTTCACTGCTTTGAATTGTCCATTTTCCTGTGGATGTGCCACAGCTGAAAAGCTTCGGGCAATCCCATGCTCATGGCACCAATTGGTGAATTCCTCGCTGTCAAATTGGAGCCCGTTGTCTGATATGATTTTCTGTGGTACCCCATACCTGCACAGGATGTTACGTATTAGAAAATTTATCACTTTGGTAGATGAAATCTTGTTTAAAGGTTCAGTTTCCACCCATTTGGTGAAGTAATCCACTGCCGCTATGGCGTATTTTGCTCCTCCTCGCCCCATGGGGAGTTCCCCGATTAGGTCGATCCCCGAGATGGTGAAGAGCCAAGGACTAACCATCTGGGTCAGACTAGTAGGTGGCAGTCTTGGGATTTTGGCAAATCTCTGGCACTTGTCGCATCTTCTAGCAAACTCGGTTGCATCTTTGTTCAGTGTAGGCCAAAAGTACCCATAGCGCAGGATCTTTCTGGCTAGAGTTTAACCGCCGATGTAGTCGCCGCAACTCCCTTGGTGTATGTTGTTGAGAATATATTTCCCTTCGTTTCCTACGACACACCTCAGTAGGGGATTGGAAAACCCACGACGGTACAGGATGCCCTCCTGGATGGTGTAGCGGGATGCCTTCCTTAGGATATTTCCAATTTCATTGCGATTTTCCGGTAGAATTCCTTCTTCTAAGTATTTGATGATGGGGTCGTCCATGTCTCTTCGTTACTACTGATGAGCGTGATCTGAAGACACTCGAAGCTTGGTGTAGCTTGCATCATGACGGGGGTTGCCCCCAACATCGGCTCGTTTCTCACGCTAGCTTCTTTGGCGAGGGAATTCACTTCTCGATTCTCCTCCCATTGGATATGTTTGATTATATAGTAGTCTAGCTCGTTCAGGAGGGTTTTAGTCCTGTTGAGGTAAGAGGCAAGCCTTTGTCCGCGAGTCTGAAATTCCCCCCGGATTTGGTTTACGATTAGCTGCAAGTCACTGTGTATGCATATTGATTTGATCCCTATTTCCCTAGTGATCTCCAAGCCAGCTATTACTACTTCGTATTCAGCATTGTTGTTGGTTGCGGAGAATTCTAGTCTCAGTGCGTAACTTAACTTTCTTCCTCGGGGTGTGATGATTACTTTTCCTGCCCTCGAGCCGAGCTCGTTGGATGCTCCATCCACAAACATATTCCACTCGATTACTTCCTCAGTTATGATGGTCGTATCCTTGTCCTGGATGGTGAATTCAGCTATGAAATCAGCCAGGGCCTGCCTTTTGATTGCGGTGCGTGGATGGTAGGTGATATCATACTGGCCTAGCTCGATGCACCATTTTAGAAGGTGCCCTGATGTATCCGGTTTATGTAGGACCTGGCCCAAGGGTTGATTTGTTAGGACCCTTATGTAGTGAGATTGGAAGTAATGTCGTAATTTCCTGGACGCTATGAGCAAACAGTAGGCCAATTTTTCGATCTTCGGATATCTAGCCTTTGACTTTGTAAACCTCTTGCTGATGAAATATACTGGTTTTTGGATATGGTCATCTTCTCGTACCAAGGCGGCGCTCAATGCATGAGGGGACACAGCTAAGTACAAGTAGAGGCTTTCTCCATCTATCGGGGTGGAAAGCACTGGCGGTTTCTGCATGTGTTCCAGCAGGCTTTAGAAGGCCGAGTGGCATTCGTCGGTCCATTCAAACTTTCCCTTGTTCTTTTTTAGAGCTTTGAAGAATGGGACGCACTTGTCTGTGGCCTTAGATATAAATCTGCTTAGAGCGGCTACCTTCCCGTTTAGACTCTGCATTTCCCGTTTATTCTCCCTTTGATTTGATTACAAGTACAAGATATATGTGAAAAGAGTAAAAACTTTAAGTAGCCGAAGTGGTGGATTTTCAGCAGCTCTTTTTCTCCCAAAAATCTATCCCCATTGTTGTTGAGGAGCTCTGGTATTTATAGAGTGGAGTTGTGGAATGTGGAGGTTGAGATATAACACTCTGAATCTGGCTCGGCATTTTGGGCAGGAAGGTTCGGTTCAGCGTTTGGTCAAGGAGCATGCTTTTCTTAATTGCTCTTAATGTCTGGCTCGGCGTTTTTCCTTGGAGCTTCTTATTTGCCGGACCAAACGTTTGGTCTGACATGTATGTGTACCGAACCAAATGTTTGGTTCAGTGTTTGATATGTCAAGCCGGACCAAATATCTGGTCCGACATTTTAGTGAATGCCGGACCGAATATTTGGTCCAGCAGTTCTGCCTTCTACATCATAACCCAACTCTTCTTCCTTACCTCCCTCTCTCTCTGCCCGCTGAAAAACCGAGCCAACACCTGCTTTACGAGTACACATCGAAGCCTACGAGTATCAAAGATCCCTTTGCACGTCATCCATAGCAGAGCTCACCTCGGAACTGTCCATACAACTCCCGTCTAAAGTCATCATGGTTGGGAACTACTCTAGACAACCATCATAAGTCACAGAGTGTCATCATGCATCATGTAACCCAACTTTAACAGTCTCCTCAATTTGACTAATCGTTGCCTACTCTGCCTCTCGAAGTATAGCTATCCATCATCAAAGCCATCACTTCCCATCATGGAACTCCCATCGTCGAGTCATGATGGTCACTGTCGAAAATTGTCGAAACATTCGTCGAAAAACACACTTCATGGTTGACCCGAAGTCAGAACTAAAGTAATCACCACTTTGACTCGAAGTAGACTCTGGAAATTCTAGCCCGATGTGAGACTTGGGTAAAATCGAGATTTTCTCCAAGCAAGCTCAGGGGTCGGTGTCGATCCCTGACTTAGCCTATTTTCCCTCCTTTGATATTTACCCAAGTCAAACCTGTGATTTTAGCCACGTGACCCGAAGTCAAACCCGAAGCAATCCACCACCAACCCATACTCCTAAGGTCATCACCGATCCATCAATATCTTAAGCATACGGACTCCAATCGACTTGAAATTTTGAATGTACCCTTATGGGGCCTTCCTTGTTACCCCATATCGATCTCACCCAGTTTGTGAAGGGATGGGTACCAACCCCTAATTTGGAAGTTATACCCATATGGCTTGGAAGTTACACCGACTCATAGGACTTTGAAGTTGCACCTACCATAGGACTTGGAAGTCGCATCGACCCATACTTTGGATACCTATAACTTGATTATATGAAGTCCAATTGCTTGAATCTTATTGTGCAACCTTTTGAGGCCTTCCTTGTTGCCTTAGATCGATCATGCCCAATTTGGGTATATTTTATGGGTCCTCACCGACCCCTAACTCCTACTTATCTAATTCGATGTTCGATCGGCGTTTTCAAACATGTAAATATTGATCAAACATACATTCATCATAGATAAGCAATAGTAATGGCTAAGCATCCAAATATACCATTTTAAAGAGATCTAATTTTAAGGTGAAGATTAGATTCATAATAACATGATTAGGGACCCATAAAAAACATTTTTTCAAATTAAGTCAAATCATCCAAAATTCACATATATGGTTTATTATGGTCTAAATTTTTTTAAGGTTTCCAAAGAATTTTGAAAACACCATTTAGGGTGTTAAATAGCCTAATTATTAAGTGTGAGATCTAATCACTCACCTTAATCCAAATCCAAGCCCAAATCCTCCTATGAACAGTAAAAGGCACAGATTTCAATGCTCCTATAACAACAAATCTCTAATCTCTAGTATAATTCTCGCTAATCTCCTCTTAATGATGAAATTTGGCTAATTAAAGTGGGTTTAAAGGTAGCTTTTTGGTAAGAGAGAGATTAATGGAGGTTCTAACTATTTTTGGGAATAGTGAAATGATGAGGATAAGGTCCCATCAGCTTCCATATGCTAAAATCCTTAAATGGGTCATGGACCATGTTACTAATGACCCTAATTACCCCCTTAAACTGCTCAAAATCATCAGAAGCTTCAAACAACCATATCTTGAAAACGGTAAGTCCATTTTCTTATTATGACTACTCCACGGAAAGGGAAACCATCATCCGGATCCAATGAAGTGGTTTCAGACTCTAACTTGACTCCTATCAAATGTTATAGTCCATACAAGATTTCGTTGGGTCAAAATGGTTACAGAAAAGTTCCACGAAAATTCTAAGGATAAAAAATGACTTTAGCAGTCATTTTCCAAAATTATAGAATCATATGATCTCAAATAAATATTCTATGATCCTTTGATCCGTAGAATACAGGTCGTTACATTGTCCCTCTCCTATAGGAATTTCGTCCTCGAAATTCCATAATTAAGTCAATAGGGTTATCTTGCATGTCTAACAGTCACATACAAGCCTAGGTAACCATCACACATCAAATATGCATACATAGCAACAAAGGAAA
Source organism: Allium fistulosum (assembly GCA_030737815.1). Taxonomy (NCBI): domain Eukaryota; kingdom Viridiplantae; phylum Streptophyta; class Magnoliopsida; order Asparagales; family Amaryllidaceae; genus Allium; species Allium fistulosum. The sequence continues at coordinate 980,358,241 of CM060902.1, forward strand.
AAGAAAGTATCTAAGCCTATCCTAGCAAGCAGGTAACTATGCCATGGTATAATTCATGATATTTTAAGTGAAAGTAAAAGCGGTAAATATGAAAATCTTACCAAGTAAAGAGCTCTAGATATGCTCTTGTCATGCTCTCCTTGGTTTTCCAAGTGCAATCGCCTTCACTATCACTCCACTGAACCTTCATTAACTTCACCGTCTTCTTACTAAGCTACTTCGTATCATATCCTACGGTATGAATAGGCCTATGAGGTCTCGAAGCCTCTGGCCTCAATATCATGTAGCTGATCTGGTGCAATAGCCAGGCCTGATTATGCATAAATTACCGCAGATGAGAGACATGAAAGACATGTGCACTACTACCATCCTTTAGGGTAAGTCAACTTTGTAAGCAAGGTTCCCAATCATCTCTAATGCTAGAAAATGACGAATAAATCTCGGTGCCAACTTTCCTCTACTACCGAACCGAATGACATTCTTCAATGAGAGATCATGAAAAATACCATGTCATCGATAGATAACTCTAAATCTCGACGTCTCTTATCAGCGTAGCTTTTTTGCCTATCTTAGACAACTTTCGTTTGATGTCGAATGATCTCGATCTTCTCTGATGATTCTCTAATCATATCTCGCCCCAATATCAATTTCTTGCCCACTTCCCGCCAACAAGAAGATGCATTTCACGGTCAGCCATACAATGCCTCGAATGGTGCCATACTGATGCTAGATTGGTAACTGTTGTTGTATGCGAATTTAACAAGATGGATGTGATCATCGCATGAGCCCCCAAAATCTAGTATGCAAGCATGCAAGAGATCCTTAAAGATACGATTCGCTCTCTCAGTTTAACTGTCATTTTGAGGGTGGTAAGCTATGTTGAGGTGCAGCTCTAACCCTAGCACCTCTTGTAAGCTCTTCCAAAACCCACTAGTGAACAAAGGGTCTTGGTCACTCACAATGCTCTTCAGAACACCATGGAATCATACTATCCATTTCACATACAGTTCGGCAAGTTTGGTTACCGTTCTACTTAACTTGATAGGTATAAATCTGGCGCTCTTGGTCAATCGATCAACTATGACCCAAATGCTGTCATACCCTACTCAAGTACTCCGCAGTCCATCATTGAAATCCATCATTAGTTGTTGCCATTTCCACTCTGGAACTTCTAGTGGTGTATCAGACCACTAGGCTTCTTCTACTCTGCTTAACTAACTGGTAGTTCATTTATTGAGATGAATGTCCCAACATCTTTCTTATTCCCTTCCTAATAGTGGGTCTGCTTCATATCATGATACATTTTATTGCCGTTGGGATGTATAGTCAATCTTGAATAATGGCACTCTCTGAGCACCCATCCCTCAATCCATCAACATCAGGAATAAACAGTCTCTCGTCTTTATAGAGCCAACCGTCTTGATCGAGTCCGTACTATCTCATATCCTCAGACTTTACTACCGATATAATCATAAAAATGATCTTGGCTAATCTGGCATCGCGCCTCTGATTAGTACCAATTTGCTCAATAAGATTAGGTATGATAGTCAAGCTTGCCAACATCCTGGCTCTAGCTCCCATCTTGGTCGGAAATCATAACCAGCAATATACTCTAACTACGTCCACTCTAAGAACATAGTTTCCAAGTTGGAAAGTCTCCTACTCAAGGCGTCCGCAACAGTATTACCCTTCTCAGGTGTATATGCAATATCAAAGTAAATGGAGGCCAGGAACTTTAACCATTGCTGCCGTCGAAGGTTAAGATCCTTCTACGGAAAGAGATACTTTAATGATTTATGGTCGGCGAATAGCTCGAACCTCTCTCTTAAAAGATGGTGCCTCCAAAACTTCTGCACAAACAATATTGCTGCTAACTATAAATAATGGGTCGAGGTATTTCTTCTCATATGGCTTCAGCTATCGACTAGCATGTGCAATAAACTTGCCTCTCTGAAATTCTATATCCATGCATCTAATCACCTAAAATCTAATACATTTTCATATAATACAAACAATAATTATTCAATATTTACAGAGTATTTATTCGTATATTCTCTAATATTCATTAGCCATGAAATCAATAAATTTAGTACAAACAAATGACATAGAATGAAGTAAACGATACAATAAGATCCTTCCAATATAAAATTAAAAAATAACCCAATACAAACAATACAAACTTTATGAAAATTAAACTTAATTACCTATAGCAAATTTTGCACATGCTCACATGAAAGTATCTCTTCAAATATATTTCCAGATATAGTTTTCTTGTTATCAAATATCAGGTTTGAGCAGGTCCTGTCCTAAGAGAATATCCAATAGTCGTGGGTGCAGATATTACAAAATACACACTTTAATTTTTTAAGCGGTCGAATGCTCCAATAGTGATGGGTTCAAGTGTTTGCTTAACAAACACCTGAAGCTCAGACTTCTTGGACGCTTGTTCAACAAATGCCTGGACTTTAGACGTTTGTTGAACAAGTGCCTGAACAACTTTAATTTTTTGTATAATTCATTAGCAATTACATTCCTTCATATGAGATGGTTGTTGTAACAACCCTGGTATTGTGGTTACCTGTGAAAATAAATTATAACGATGGTTATAACTTAAAATGGAGAAATAAAATAAATTTGGAGATGGTAAATTTGTTGAAAATTGTTTATTTTAAGTAAACAATGGGTTTTGAATAAATAAAATGGAGTTAAGTTGTTTTGGTTGTGAATTAAATAAGAATAAAAAAAATTTGTTGATTTGGTGGTGAATTAATTTAAATAAAAGATTAAAGAATTTAATTCAACATTAGTTTGTTGTAAATAAATATAAAATGTAGGAAATAAAGTTTTAGAAACTTTATTATGTTAGTTTGGGGTAAAAATGAGAATTAAATGGTTTTAATTTATTGAAATGCAATAAGTGTGGAAATAATGATCAAATAGTATTTTTGTTAATTTTAATAGTGTGTTAGAAATTAAATATGGATAATATTATAAACAACAATGTGAAATATTGATTAAAAATAATATTTGAGTCTAAAAATATTTTTAGTAAGGTTTTTTAGGATTATTTAAACAAGGAGGTGAATTTTGTGGAATTTTGTTGTTAAAATGTTAATCTATTTAAATAAATAGTGTAAATTAAATCATTTAAGTAAAAATAGAATTTTAATGATGGAAATTGATTTTTAATGGCTAAAATAACCTTTATATGTCGATAAAACATTTTACTAAACATAAAATATGTTAGTATGATTTTATAAAGTTGAAAACATGTAAATGTAAGTTGTTTTGGTGAATTATGTGATAATATGGTTAATTATATAGTTTATGGCTTAATTAGTCTTATTGGGTAGGGTTTAATCTAATTCCAAACCCATTAGCCCAAATTCTGGAAGGAGACAGAAAAGAATTTGGTTTGTACGCACATTTTCTTTATTCTTCCACATTCTTCCTTCTTCCAGAAAACTAAAAGAAAACAAAAATGGCCTCATCTGTAAATTGCTAATCATCCTCCATCTAAAAACTAAAAATAAGTGGAAAATAGTAGACTAAACATCTCTATAGGTAATCTCTCCAAAACTAAAAACTATTTCATCTTATTTCTGATTTTGTGAGATTTGTTGTTTGTAACTCCTCCTTTTGGTTTACATGTCTGTATTTCTTCCATCTACAGGTCTATAAAGCCTCTTTGAAGTTTAAAGCCTCCATCTTGCAAGCGAAATCGCTTAAATTGCTAAAAGTTGAGTTTTAAGCTCACTCTTCTAATCTAAACAAGTTCTGGGTGTTTCTGTTGATTGAATTGTTGAATTTGAATTTCTTGTATAAACTAGTGAAAATAGTTTTTACAGTAAGTATATAATTCTGGACTGTCACTTTGTGATCCATTTGTTGTTGAATCTTGCACTGAATCCATGCCGGAATTCCTTCGGATTGTTGTCTATGTGTAGTTGTATGTGCATGTCAAATTTCGTGTTCCAGTTCATCCCGAAACTATGCTGAAATTACATTCGAAAATCAAGATGAAGCACGCAGAAAATCCTAGGAGGAAGATCGACCATAGGTCAACCTTCCACACTCCTAGGTTGACCATTAAGGTCGACCTTAGCCTCTAGGCGGTCGACCATCAAGGTCGACCTAGGCTAGGGGAGGGTCGACCTATAGGTCGGCTCTTTTGTGCCATGTTCTATGACATTTTCTGCTTGTTTTTATGACTTTTGTTGCTGCATTCTGTTGATTTCTGAGATGATTTTTGATGGCTTCTTCTTGCAAATAAAGAAAGCCAACATTTTATGATGAATTTGCTATTTCATATGAGTTTTAAGATATGCAAATTTTCAGTTGAATTTGCTGTTATTTTGTTGATTTCGCGCATGGATTTTAAAATCGGTTTTAAATGAAATTTACAAAATTAAACCGAATTTTAAAATGGAAATTTTCCAAATAATTTTTTATGAGTTTGAAACTATTTTCGAGCTTATTATTGTTATTTAATAATATATTTCCTTATTTAAAGGGATTTGAAAAGGAAATAATTTCCAAATATTTTAAGAAAATCGTTTTTAACTCGTTTTCTCGAAGTAAATTATTTTCTATAAAATTACACGTTTTTGCACTCTTCGAGAGAACGAGGAAGTGACTTAAATGATTTATTAAAACATGTGGTATGAGACACATGCATTTACTTTTTCGGTTAATTCCGAACTTGTTCGATTGAGGCCATACATGAGAGTGAAATTAACTACCTTATAGTAAACGGTTAAGTGAGAGCGTGTGTATGGGACGCACTGTTGTCACTAATTTGGTTACTCTTTGGAAGTTAGTGACACTTTATGTTGGACCTTCAGGTATGTTGATTGCCAGTACTAGACATTCGAATCATTTGTTGGGCTTTCAGGCCATTTGTTGGACCTTCGGGTCATTTGTTTGGCTTTTGGGCCATTTGTTGGACCTTCGGGTTATTGTTGGGCGCCAAATTTGTTGTTGATAGTAATTGGTAGGCTTTGGCCATATGATGTTGATGCACGTGCGGCGTAGCTTAGACTTGCCATTTGTTGGGATCCACTTTTGTTGTTGTTTCTAGATTTCATTATTTTTTATTTCTAGAATTTGTTGATTTTCAAATGTTTTCATCATTTTGTTGGATGTTGGAGTTATACATAGCCTTTGTGCTATTTGATGATGATGACATGGTGATTACATTTTTGTTGTTTTGAATTCCTTAGTAAGTTCGATATGTTGAGATTTATGCTGTTTTGGTGACATGGCTTATACGCCTTATGTTGTTTGATGTTTTGGCTTTTACACCTTATGTGGTTTGGTGATTTGGCTCACAAGCCTTATGTTGCATGTTGATTTGGATCATATGCCTTATGTTGTAACATGATTTGGCTTATATACCTTATGTTGATTTGAGAACATGGAGTTCATCTCCATGGCGAGTTATTATCCTCCTTATGTATCTTATCTTCACCTATCATGTACTATCTTGTTTAGGCTAGACTGACCGATGTGTTTGTATTTTTATATGATGATCGGGTCAGACCAAGTCATGACAGGTCAATAGATTGCAGTTTGACCTCCACCTTGCTTTTCTCCGCTGTGATCTTTCCTCTTTATTGCCTAGCGTATGTTTTGATGTAGCCCCTTTTTGTTGTAGTACTCTGATGTATATATCCTTTCATGACTTTGATGTATATTTGGTTCATAAGAACCAAACTCATGTAACATGTTATGTTGTACTTCTACTAACTCTGTATATGTATATATATGTGTATGTTCATGTTCTATGATATGAGGTATTTGATGTTATTATATTTTTTTTGGATATGATCCTTAGCCACTGTAGTTTTGTGTTAAACCTGAATCGGATATGTCGATCCACTTAAGAAAGAAAGAAAGGAAAAAAATGGACACTCAATTGACGTATCTGATACTCGTTTAAGACAAAGCTCATGGATGGTCGCTCCTTATCAGCCCTATTCTCTACACTGGCAGACAATATTACCTAGTAATGCTCTTTGTTAGTGTGGGTATCGGGGTGGGGCGTCACAGCTTGGTATCAGAGCCAGGTTCAGAGCAAATATGATAAATACAGAATAGAACCAGAATAATACATCTGTTACAGGCATCTAAAGGACAAAATTCGTGCCATTCCAATCTTCCCTTGTCATTGTCCTTAAATCGAAGTCTTTGGGGGTAGATAATAGGTTTGGGAATACGTCTAGGAATGCATTTTTAATTCCGTAGTATTCCATATATTGAATTCTATTATCAATGGTATACCTCTGTGAATAATCTTTATCTTATCTTCTCCTATACTTTCAGCTTATGACTGGAAGAGGCGGAGCTAGCTGTTCCAGTGCTGGGCGGTCCAGCGGCCCGCATCCAGACGGATTATATATGTCTGCCGATCAGTTTATGGAGCTATTTCGTAGTACTCAGCCTCCAACTCCTGCTCCAACACCTCCACTTCACAAGTCACTATTTGCACGCATGTGCAGTGACTTTTCGTACCTTGGAGGCAAGCCTTTCAAGTGTTCAGAAAGTGTGTTGGAGGTTCAGGCTTGGTTGCGTACTTGTGATCATATATTTTCTCGCATGGATTTTCTGACCACCATCGCGTACTCGTAACATCTAGTATGTTGCAAAAATGTGCTTTGGATTGGTATGAGCTTTTGATAGCGGAAGTTGATGAGTCCTCTCTTTCTTGGGATTAGTTCAAGGAACGATTCAAGTTGAAATTCGTTCTCGAATCAGAGAAAGCCCTCCTTGCTCAACGTTTCCTTGAGTTGAAGCAAGGGAAATCTTCTGTCTCTGAGTATGTTTCCTTTTTTAAAGCCTTATCCAAGTATAGTGTTGAGCATATTAATACACCATATAAGAAGAATCAGAAGTTTGTGAATGGTTTGAAGAAGTATTTGAAGAAGGCCTTAATGCTTCAGCTTAGGATCACATTTGAGGAGCTAGTTGACTCGGCACTTCGCCTTGAAGCTGTCAAGAAGGATAAGGATAGTAGTGAAGAGATTGGGGTTCATTCGAAGCCCAATAAGAAGAAGCGGTTTCCTTTCCATAAGTCCAAATATTTTCAGCATAATAAGAAGAAGAAGCTGGTTGGTTCTAGTTCTCATTCCAAGGTAGCATACGTCCAAAAGGGATGCTACAATTGTGGTTCTTATGATCATTTGGTTAGAGAATGTCCCAAGCCTTGCATTTGCTGATATTGCAAGCAAGAGGGACATTGGTCTTCATCGTGCCTTAGAGCTCCCAAGGGTTCTAATTCTAGGAAGCTGAATGTTGTTGATGCTTCTGGTGGTTATTCTCAGCCCAAAGGTACTTTTTCTTCTATTTTGGAAGGTTCTATTTTATTCCATGGCCGTTCTATTCGAGTTCTTTTTTATATGGGTGCGTCACACTCATTCGTATCGAAGGAACTTGTTGATGTTATTACTTTGGATGTATCTTGTCTTATGACCTCTTTGAGGATTGCGAATCCTATTGGGGGATCCGCAACACTTAGTCTGTTTTGTGAAGATGTTGAGATTGTTCTTTGTGGTTACTCTTTTCGTGCAAATCTGACATTATTCAGTATCTTGGTTTTGACATGATTTTGGGGATGGATTGGCTTGTCCGTTATGAAGCCTAAATCCTGTGCCCTGAAAGGATTTTATATCTCAGTCTTCATGATTCTATTGATTAGTTATCTGTTATTCTTCGAGATGTTGATAATAGTTCCAAAGTTTCATTGTTTTCTCTCGAATCTCGAGATGATGATGACGTATCTCGAATTCCTGTTGTTTGTGAGTTCTCTGATGTTTTTGAACTTGTTTTGAGTTTGCCACCCAAGCGAGCAATTGAGTTCCGCATTGATCTTATTCCTGATGCTCAGCCTGTCAATCGTCCTCCCACGAGGATGTCTGCTAAGGAAAATGAGGAACTCAAGAAGTAGTTGTTGGAACTAGAAGCTAAGCAGTTTATCCAGTCTAGTTCATCTTTTTGGGGCAATGCTGTTGTTTTCATTAGGAAGTCCGATGGTACTCTTAGGCTTTGTGTTGACTACCACAAGCTTAACGAGTTGACTGTCAAGAATAAGTATCCCTTGCCTAGGATCGATGATATGTTCAATCAATTATCTAGTGCCGAAGTTTTCTCTCAATTTGATCTCGCAACCGGATTTCATTAGTTACGAGTTGCGGAGGATAACATTCCCCTTACCACATTCCGCACTTGTTATGGATCTTATGAGTGGCTTGCGATGCCGCTCGGTTTGACGAACGCTCCTGCTCATTTTGTTGATCTTATGAATCGATTATTCCGGGAATATATCGATAAGTTCGTCTTGGTTTTCATTGATGATATCCTTGTTTATTCCAAATCTGAAGCTGATCATGCCCAACACTTTAGGATGGTCTTAAGTACCCTCCGTCAAAATCAACTTAAGGCAAAATTCTCTAAGTGTCATTTCTAGGAGAAGAAGTTGAAGTTACTCGGCCACATTGTTTCTTCAGCTCTGTCAATCCTTCAAAGATCGAAGCTATTCCGAATTAGAAGAGGCCCAAGAATGTTTCTGATATTCGTAGTTTTTTTGGATTGGTGGCTTATTACCATCGGTTCATTAAAGATTTCTCTCGCATTGTCCTACCTCTGAGTAGCCTCACGAGGAAAGGAGTTCGTTTCATTTGGTATGATAAGTGTGAGTCTTCTTTTCAGAAATTGAAAGAACTTCTTAGTCATGCTCCTATCTTAGTGGTTCCCGAAGGGAATCAAGATCTTGTTGTTTATACCGATTCCAGTAGGTGTGGTCCCGGTGCTATGCTTATGCAGAGAGATCGGGTGGTTGCCTACGCATCTAAGCAATTGAGGCCGAACGAGATTCGGTACGCTACCCATGATTTGGAATTAGCCGCCATAGTCTTTACCTTAAAAATTTGGCGACATTATCCATTGGGCGAGCGATTTGTTCTTTTCACTGATCACAAATCTTTGAAATATCTATTCACACAGAAAGAACTTAATATGCGGCAACAGCGTTGGCTCGAGTTCCTTGCTTCTTATGATTTCGATATCCTGTATACTCCTAGAAAGGGGAACCGAGTTTCTAATGCGTTGAGTCGCAAATAGCAAGCCGTCGTTTCTATGATGCTAGCTGAGTGGAATATGTTGGAAGCTTTATCTTCTTGCGATATTTATGATCGTGCATCTAGATTTGATTCTTCTGTTCTATTATTCAGCATGGAAGCTCGTCCAAGTTTATTGGATCGTATTGCCAAAGCTCAGAGGCAAGATCCTGATCTTGTTCATCTTATTCAGCTTTGTAAATAAAAATCTCGTGGTGATGAGTTGAAGGATTTCAATATTGATGCTCGTGATTGTATTCGTAGGAAGGGTAAGTTAATCATGCCTAATGTTGCTGATCTTAGAAAAGGCATTCTTGATGAGTGTCGCCATTCTAAGTATACTATTCATCCCGGTAGTAGTAAGATGTATGCCAATATGAAACATCTATACTATTAGGAAGGTATGAAGCGAGATGTGGCAAGTTATGTGAGTAATTGCATGACTTGTCAACTTATCAAAGCCGAGCATCAGCGTCTTAGTGGTCTTTTGCAGCCTCTTGAAGTCCCATTGTGGAAATGAGATCAGGTCTCGATGGATTTCATTAATGGTTTACCTTGTTCGAGGTTTGGCCATAACATTGTGTGGGTGATTGTTGATCGTTTTACTAAATCAGCCCTCGTTGCTCCTATTAAGTCCAATCGAACTGTTTCTCATCTAGCTAAGCTTTATATTAAGGAAACCATGAGACTTCACGGTGTTCCTAGTTCTATTGTTTGTGACAGAGATCCGCTTTTCACTAGTTGATTCTAGCAGAGTCTCCAGAAAGCTTTGGGTACAAAGCTTAATTTCAGCATAGCTTATCATCCATAGTCTGACAGAGAAACTGAACGGGTGAATCGTATTCTAGAAGATCTCCTTCGTGCTTGTATTCTTGATTTTGGTGGTAGTTGGGAAGACCACCTACCCTTGTTGAGTTCACCTACAACAACAGTTTTCAGTCTAGTATCGATATGGCTCCTTTCGAAGCCTTATACGGAAGGCCATGTCAATCACCATCTTGTTGGTTAGAGTCTAGGGAGAAGTTGGTTTTAGGCCCCAACTCTATTCGTGAAGCTTTTGAGAAGATTGATCTCATCCGACAGAGAATGAAAGAGGCTCAGAACAGGTAGAAATCCTACGCGGAAAACCGTAGGAAACCATTAGAGTTTTCTGTTGGTGATCTTGTGTTCATTAGAGTTTCTCCTTTGAAGGGGGTAATGCGTTTCAGTTGGACTGGGAAATTGGCTCCTCGATATATAGGACCATTTTCTATTACTGAATGCATTGGCCCAGTTGCATATCATGTATCGCTTCTAGCTAAGTTTTCTAGTATTCATGATGTATTCCATGTATCTCATCTCCGAAAGTGTCTTAGTGATTCTGATTCAGTTGTTGATCCTCATGTTTTGCAAGAGCTTGAGATCTCACCCGACTTATCTATTTTTCAAAATCCTATTCGTGTGCTTGCTTTGGAGGTTAAAAGCCTTCGAAATAAGGATGTTTCGCTTGTGAAAATTCAATGGTCCGCTAACCCCAAGTATTGTACTTGGGAAACCAGAGAATTTATCGAGCGAACATATCCTGATTTTCTTTCTTCTTCAGTTTGAGGGTGAGTATTCTTAACTCAAGCTTATCTTATTCCTAATTCATGATGAAATAAATGTGTTATAGATAACTCTTTTATAGAAATTGCGAGGACACAATTTTTATAATAGGGGGAGTTTGTAACAACCCTGGTTTTGTGATTACATGTGAAAATAAATTATAACGATGGTTATAATTTAAAATGGAGAAATAAAATAAATTTGGAGATGGAAAATTTGTTGAAAATTGTTTATTTTAAATAAACAATGGGTTTTGAATAAATAAAATGGAGTTAAGTTGTTTTGGTTGTGAATTAAATGAGAATAAAAGAATTATGTTGATTTGGTGGTGAATTAATTTAAATAAAAGTTAAAAGAATTTAATTCAACATTAATTTGTTTTAAATAAATATAAAATGTTGGAAATAAAGTTTTAGAAACTTTATTATGTTAGTTTGGGGTAAAAATGGGCATTAAATGGTTTTAATTTGTTGAAATGCAATAATTGTGGAAATAATGGTCAAATGGTGATTTTTGTTAATTTTAATGATGTGTTAAAAATTAAATATGGATAATATTGTAAATAACAATGTGGAATATTGGTTAAAAACAATATTTGGGTGTAAAAATATTTTTAATATGGTTTGTTATGATTATTTAAACAAGAAAATGAATTTTGTGGAATTTTGTTGATAAATGTTAATATATTTAAATAAATAGTGTATTTTAAAGCATTTAAGTAACAATAGAATTTTAATGATGGAAATTGATTTTTATTGGCTAAAATAACTTTTATATGCTGATAAAACATTTTATTAAACATAAAATATGTTAGTATGATTTTATAAAGTTGAAAACATGTAAATGTAGGTTGTTTTGGTGAATTATGTGATAATATGGTTAATTATATAGTTTATGGGTTAATTAGTCTTATTGGGTAGCGTTTAATCTAATTCCAAACCCATTGACCAAAATTCTGGAAGGAGACAGAAAAGAATTTCGTCTGTACATACATTTTCTTTATTCTTCCACATTCTTCCTTCTTCCGGAAAACTAAAGGAAAACAAAAATGGCCTCCTCTGTAAATCGCTAAATCATCCTCCATCTAAAAGCTAAATATAAGTGGAAAATAGCAGACTAAATATCTCCTACAGGTAATCTCTCCAAAACTAAAAACTATTTCATCTTATTTCTGATTTTGTGAGATTTGTTGTCTGTAACTCCTCCTTTTGGTTTGCATGTCTGTATTTCTTCCATCTATGTAAAGCCTCTTTGAAGTTTAAAGCCTCCATCTTGCAAGTGAAATTGCTTAAATTGCTAAAAGGTGAGTTTTAAACTCACTCTTCTAATCTAAACAAGTTCTGGGTGTTTCTGTTGATTGAATTGTTGAATTTGAGTTTCCTGTATAAACTAGTGAAAATAGTTTTTACAGTAAGTATATAATTCTGGACTGTCACTTTGTGATCCATTTGTTGTTGAATCTTGCACTGAATCCATGCTGGAATTCCTCTGGATTGTTGTCTATGTGTAGTTGTATGTGCATGTCAAATTTCGTGTTCCAGTTCATCCCGAAACTATGTTGAAATTACATTCGAAAATTAAGATGAAGCACGTGGAAAATCCTGGAAGGAAGATCGACCATAGTTCAACCTTTCACACTCCTAGGTCGACCATCAAGGTCGACCATAGCCTCTAGGCGGTCGACCATCAAGGTCGACCTAGGCTAGGGGAGGGTCGACCTATAGGTCGGCTCTTTTGTGCCCTGTTCCGCGATATTTTCTGCTTGTTTTTCTGACTTTTGTTGCTGCATTCTGTTGATTTCTGAGATGATTTTCGATGGCTTCTTCTTACAAACAAAGAAAGCCAACATTTAATGATGATTTTATGATGAATTTGCTATTTCATATGAGTTTTGAGATATGCAAATTTTCAGTTGAATATGCTGTTATTTTGTTAATTTCACGCACGGGTTTTAAAATCAGTTTTAAACGAAATTTACAAAATTAAACTGAATTTTGAAATGGAAATTTTCTAAACAAATTTTTATGATTTTGAAACTATTTTCAAGCTTATTATTATTATTATTATTTAATAATATATTTCCTTATTTAAAGGGATTTTAAAAGGAAATAATTTCCAAATATTTTAAGAAAATTGTTTTTAACTCGTTTTCTCGAAGTAAATTATTTTCTATAAAATTACACGTTTTTGCACTCTTTGAGAGAACGAAGAAGTGACTTAAACGATTTAGTAAAACATGTGGTATGGGACACATGCGTTTACTTTTTCGGTTAATTCCGGACTTGTTCGATTGAGGCCATACACGAGAGTGAAATTAACTAACTTATAGTAAACGGTTAAGTGAGAATGTGTGATATGGGACGCACTGTTGTCGCTGATTTGGTTACTCTTTGGAAGTTAGTGACACTTTATGTTGGACCTTCGAGTATGTTGATTGCCAGTAATAGACCTTCGGGTCTTTTGTTGGGCTTTCGGACCATTTGTTGGACCTTCGGATCTTTTGTTGGGCTTTCGGACCATTTATTGGACCTTCGAGTCATTTGTTTGGCTTTCGGGCCATTTGTTGGACCTTCGGGTCATTTGTTGGGCATCGAATTTGTTGTTGATAGTACTTGGCAGGCTTCTGCCATATGTTGTTGATGCACGTGCGGCATAGCTTAGACTCGTCATTTGTTGGGATCCACTTTTGTTGTTGTTTCTAGATTTCATTATTTTTGATTTCTAGAATTTTTTGATTTTCAAATGTTTTTACCATTTTGTTGGATGTTGGAGTTATACATAGCCTTTGTGCTATTTGATGATGACGACATGGTGATTACATTTTTGTTGTTTTGAACTCCTTAGTGAGTTCGATATGTTGAGATTTATGCTATTTTGGTGACATGGCTTACACGCCTTATCTTGTTTAATGTTTTGGCTTTTACGCCTTATGTTGTTTAGTGATTTGGCTCACAAGCCTTATGTTGTATGTTGATTTGGCTCATATGCCTTATGTTGTTACATGATTTGGCTTATATACCATATGTTGATTTGAGAACATGAAGTTCATCTCCATGGCGAGTTATTATCCTCCTTGTGTATCTTATCTTCACCTATCATTTACTAACTATCTTGTTTAGGCTAAACTGACCCATGTGTTCATATTTTTATATGATGCTCAGGTCAGACCGAGTCATTACAGGCCAGTAGATTGCAGTTTGACCTCCACCTTGCTTTACTCTGCTATGATCTTTCCTCTTTATTGCTTAGTATATGTTTTTATGTGGCCCTTTTTTGTTGTAGTGCTCTGATGTATATATTCTTTCGTGACTTTGATGTATATTTGGTTCATAAGAATCAAACTCATGTAGCATGTTATATTGTACTTCTGTTGACTCTGTATATGGATATATATATATATATATATATATATATATATATATATATCTATATATGTGTGTGTGTATGTTCCTATTCTGTGATATGAGGTATTTGATGTTATTATATTTGTTCTGAATACGATCCTTAGCCACCGTAGTTTTGTGTTAAACTTGAATCGGATATGTCGATCCACTTAAGAAAGAAAGAAAGTAAAAAAATGGACACTCAATCGATGTATTCGATACTCATTTAAGACAAAGCTCACGGATGGTCGCTCCTAATCGGCCTTATTCTCTGCACTAGCAGGAAGTATTACCTAGTAATGCTCTTTGTTAGTGTGGGTCTCGGGGTGGGGCGTCACAGTTCTTGAACAGACGTCTGGAACTTGGGCGTCTAACAACAAACGTTGAGGGATATTATATATCCTCAACCATTTCATTCCCAAATATAAGCAGTAATATTATGTAACAATTGTTGCAACCAAATATAAGTGCATATCATCAATTTTGTAAGATCCAAGTTATTATTGGAGATGCTCTAAGATGAGGGTTGTGCTAGGCAAAACTATTTTTTTTGGCCCTAAGAAAGAGGAAAACAATAGGTATAGAAAATTAATATTGTCAACGTGCCGTGATCAAACCCATGACATCTTGATTAAGAAGTTAACACATAACCAACCTAACTAGAGCAACTTTTACTATAATTTCATGTAATAATTTATTTCCTTTACTTCTACTGCTTGTCAAATTTGCTTCTTCTTCGATGATAGTTACCCAACCGAGGGGGTTATCCGAGATGATTGCTTCACAGGCCTGGCCCTAGGACCGACCCTAGGTTTGAGGGGTTGTGGCATGCTGGCTAAGTAAGCATTGCTATCAGATTGTCTAAGTTGTGGATTTGTCCTTGGCAAGTCACATATTAGTAGGACTGCATGAAGAGTCATCTTCTGAACCTGATAGAGCATCATCAGACCAGATATTTGCCACCTACAAAATTTCAAAGCTCAAAGAACTATTATTTAATGGCACAGCTTCACAGGTAATGACCACTTATTTCTGGTCATCAACAATAGTTGAGGGAACATATTGATGTTGTGATCAGATTTTGTTGGTAGAATAAAAAATTTGTTTATAAGACATTTTTTCACATCTGAAGCAAATGGATTTTTCTTTCATAATTCGAGTACTGTTTTTTGCAGATATGGCTTGTTTTAACATTAGATTTTAAAAGTAGAAAAATATAACCTATGTAACATGTGGAATAATGGAACTAAGAAAGAAAGAAAATACATGACATGGTTGTGGTCAATTCTAGGTAATGATAATTATGTCAACCCATCGAACATTCCTCTTTATCAAAGGGTGTTCAAAGCAATTTATAAATGTATTAGCAGTTAACAAAAGCTGAAGAAAAGCGTCAAGTTTATCAAAAGAAGTGATGATTTATCATGGTAATTTTAATAAATTTATGCAAAAAATGTGAATTTATAGGCCAATAGTTCCATTTCTAACTACATTTTGCAATTTAAATAGGATCAACCAATCCACTGAAAAGTAGCTATAACGACAGTATAATTAGGCATAAATTCTATGAAATAATAGAAAAAGTCAATTCTATATAACATACATACATACGTACGTACATATATATATTATAGAATTAGTGGAAGGAGAAGCGAATGACATGTGGGTGAGATGACAACGCAAATTAGAAAAGTGGCTACTGAGATGTTTGGGATAACAAAAGGAAATAAACCCGAACATAAAGATTCATGATGGTGGAACAGTGATATCCAAAAGGCTACCAAAGAGAAGAAGGAATGCTATAAATGCTTGCCTCATCACGGGAGCGTGGAAAACATGCAAAGGTACAAAGCGACAAAGAAGAACACAAAGAGACGATGAGTGAAACAAGGGGTCGGACGTATGAAGATCTATATCAAAAGCTAAGTATGAAGGAGGATGAAAAAACGTCTATAGGATAGCTAAGTTCCACGAGAGGAAGACGAGAGACTTCAACCAAGTTAAATGCATCAAGGATAAGAATAATAGAATTTTGATGAAGGACGATTAGATAAAAATAGATTAGGAGAATACTTCGACAAGCTATTTAATGAAGAAGGTGATAGAACTACGATCGAGCTGGACGACTCTTTTGATGACACCAGTAGGCATTTTGTTCAGAGAATTCAAGAGTCTAAGATAAAGGAGGCGCTAAAACGGATGAGAGCAGGCAAGGCGTTGGGGCCTGATGACATCCCTATTGAGGTGTGGAGATGCCTTGGAGATGCAGTTATAGTCTGGCTAACTAAGTTGTTCAATAATAATTTCAAATCAAACAAGATGCCAAATGAGTGAAAGAGAAACATATTAGTTCCAATCTTCAAGAATAAAGAAGATTTTCAAAGTTGCACAAACTATAGAGGAATTAAGCATCTGAGTCATTCAATGAAGCTTTGGGAGAAACTCATTGAACATCGATTAAGAAGAATGACAAGCGTTTTAAAAAACCAATTTGGTTTCATTCTTCGGAGGTCGATCACAGAAACGGTTTTTTTGATAAGGCAACTTATAGAGAGATTTAGGGAGCAAAAGAAGGATCTACGCATGGTATTTATCGATTTGACCAAGAAAGGTTATGTGATGGACTCTGGAAAATAAGAAAGTCCCAACCAAGTACATTACCCTTATCAATGACATGTACAATGATGTTGTGACTAGTGTCAAAGCATGTGATAGTGAAACCAGTTACTTTCCCATTAACATAGGATTACATCAAGAGTCGGCTTTGAACCCCTACATTTTTGCCCTAGTGATAATGAGGTTACGATGGGTATACAAGGTGAGATTCCTTGGTGTATGCTCTTTGTTGATGATGTTGTGCTAATTGACGAAAATAGGATGGGGGTTGATAGACAACTGGAGTTGTGGAGGCAGACTTTAGAATCAAAGGGTTTTAGGCTTAACAGAACTAAAACATAGTATATAAAGTACAAGTTCAGCGGTGTCAGGTCAGAGGATGGTGGAGATGTCACTCTGGTCGGACAAGTAGTGTAGGATCAATGTTGCAGTATGATGGTGAGTTGATTAAGATGTTAGTCTTAGAATTCGAGTGGGATTGGTGAAATGACACATAGCGTCTGGCATTCTCTATGACAGGAAAGTCCCACAAAATCATAAAGGAAGTACTATAGAACGACAATCAGGCATGCGATGTTGTACGGTACATAATGTTGGCCTACTAATAGACGACACGCCCAAAGAATAAGTGTAGCAGAGATGCGTATGTTGCGATGAAGTTGTGGTCATACAAGACGAGACCGAATTAGAAATGACGATATACGTGGCAAACTTGGAGTAGCACCAACTGAAGAGAAGCTAGTCCAACACAGCTTAAGATGGTTTGGACATTCCAACGGAGGCCTCCCGAGGCACCTGCGCGTGTTGGAATTATAATCCGCATCGAATGTTCAAAGAAAGGTAGAGGTCGACCAAGGTTGACATGGGAGGAAGTAGTAAAAAGGGAATTGAGGGATTAAAATATATCCGAAGAGCTGGTGTCGGATAGAAGCGTGTGGAAGCTAGCGATTCACCTATCAGAACAATGAGCTGGTTTAGGGGTAGTTTTAGATTATATGACTAGTAAATATGAGCATAAGATGTAGCGTTTGGTCTTTGGTCCCTATTACTATTAATATCATTATTACTATTATTATTATTGTCTTTGTTTTTTTCAGTTTCTTTATATTTTTTTATTTTATTTTTATCTTTATTTTTGTTTTATTTATTATTATTATTATTATTATTTGTTTAATTATTTTACTTTATTTTATTACTATTACTATGATTTTTAAATTGACTTTTTTATTTAGTTTTGGGTTTCATCTTTAACTAATCCACTGAAAAAAAATGCATATCATGTGATCAATTTCAAAGCATGCACCTTATAGACCTCCAACTCCTAGTCAGAAAACAAATTATGCTGCACAATATTCATACTAACGATCACCCTGAATGCACGACGTGTGCGCGCACACAGTGTTAATTGATTGCTTGAACAGAGAGAAACAAAGTCACGCTACATTAGAACGTTTGATAACCGATTATTGTGTTAGTTCAAAAAGGAATAGTGAGGTCGATATATCAAATGGTTCAACATCAAAGCATGATTTTATTTTGTTTATGAAAGAACATGCGAACATTATTTAACATCACCACGATTACTTTCCTCTCGTCCTATTGATAGTCATAACATGATCAACAAAAATAGCAATGAAAAGGTGTTTTTATTGGTCCAAAATAAAGTGGAATAATTTGTTAAAACAACCATTTAAAGGTAACACACGTGTGTGTGTGTGTATAAAAGTGCTAGTGCGTTATCTTCTTAATAAAAACTAAAAAGTTAAGGTGCTATTGACTCGCCAACTACTTAAAGCCTTAAAGGTCCCTTACCAGTTTCCATGTTTGACTTGTAATCCTATATAGAATCGATAGCTCATAAGAACGATTTATATGAACATGAGGTTGATCAAAATAGGAAAAGAGATTAAATTGTACATAAATCTGACTGAAATATGTATGTGTGTACAAAACACAATCCTGATTTTAAAACTTCAAAGTGATATATAATAAGAACTGCATGGAGGCAGCAACACGGATTCTAGGTGATACATAATAAGAACTAACAAATTGTTTTATTAAAACCCCCTATACAACAGAATACCACGAACTATACGCATGTCCAAAAGATATTAAAAAAGCCAAACATGAAAAGATGAACTTCATTTGTACCAGATTTTCAGAAATGAATGTATGCTAAAGTAAACAAACACAAGACAAAAAAATTGAGTTGTAAACTTGCAGCCATTGTATCAAAGCGCTCATACGTAGTTGAGCTGAAAACAGCTGTATTATTAGATCATAATCGAAGGATGTAATATCAGGTTTGGATGCCAAAATGGAAAAACTAACTAAATATTTGCCTGCTAACGATTAATTTACAATATCAACTGGGCATGGTGACATAATTATTATTTTTTTGAGACAAAAGGATAGGATAATTCCAGCCTATAAATACCATAACCACCACAAATATTTTACAATAGTAGCATACGAACAACATTTTGGTGATATAATTATTGTTCTAGGATCAGAGAAAATTGTCAAGGGAGATTCAAAATCAACGGATAAAGAAAAGGTAATAAAGCTCTCCAAGTGCCTCACCCTCAAGCTAAAGTTAGTTTATGTTTCGCCACTGTCAAATACTGAAAATTTACATGCTTGACCCAATTTGCTGGACCTTGATTTTTCCAGCTAGATAAATCTCTAGTGGCGAATTTTCTGAAGCATGTTTAGTGTAACTGTCTTTAGCACCCAACATTGCTGAAATTGTTCTTTTATTTGTTCAGTTCATTTAATTAGTAGGATACATATAATTTGTATTTTGTCATTGTAAACTTTTAAGGTAAAATTACGTATTGGACACTATTCAATTTGAAAAAGTTTATTATTATTTAGATGACCACTGTATGCATTTTAATTTTTTATGTTCTCTACATGTATCAATACTCAGTATAGGTCTTGTGTAATTATCAGTTATATGATATTTCCGTTTGAATATGTAGATGCAGAGCGGTGAGAATTTTCTTTGCTGTCAAACCCAGGTTGATCGTTGGTCAGTTTCTTCGTCACCCCAAATAGTTATTAATATCATATTCTTTGAATTGGCTATTAATATCTCGCTCACCATCTTGTCTTCACCTTAAAAAAAACACGAAGAGATCGAAACATAATAGAGTTGTTGGACCTGCAACTAATAATTTTGAAAAAAAGGCCTTATGCCCTAACATGAATAAATTCTTTCTAAATTGTGGAAGGATTCCCACCAATCAGTACAACTGATATAGTGTGCAATGGCTGCTTCTTCTATGAACCTAATTCCCTTTGGACAGAAAACGAATCAAGAAACAATCAAAACCTACACGTTGTCAATTATTCAATGATATGAGCTGATACAAATAAATTTAAGTTCACTGAAACTGATTATAAAAGACGCAAATTATTAACTCTCTATTGCGTGTACAAACGATTAATTTATCCAAATTCATGCTCTTATGCTAGAAACACCGATAATTGCGACGCCATTTTTCGACGGCCACCAACTGCTCATCAATTTTTTTACGACGGCTGCCGACGGCTAGCAATTGCCGTGACATAAATGAAAATAACTTAAACTAGCCGACAGCAGCCATCGAAAGCCGTCACAAATGAAGCGTTCGGCAGCCATCGGAAGCCGTCGCAAAGTCACGAATATATTAATCCCAGCCCGACAGTTTTGTTCATTATCATCTTCCTCCTCAAACCAGTTTCAGCTCCTCCAACTCCTCCTCCACGCCGTCAGTAAGCTTCCACGCCGTCAGCAAGTCTCCATCATCAATTTTCAACTCACTCTGTTAGCTATTTCTCGGTAAAAAGGTTTATTTTTAAACCCTATTTAATTTTGATTTTGTAAATTATGGTTAATTTGTTGTTATAGTTGTTTATAATACCGCATTGATTGTTTGTTATACCCTATTGAATGCTAATTAGGTTGTCATTATAATTGTTTATCATTTAAATGTTGACAAAAATAATTTGTTTAGTGTATATGTACGTTAATTGGTGTATATGTGTTGATTAATTAATGCATACACGTATTAGAGCTAGTTTGGATTAATTAGAGTCGATGCTCTGGATTTAGTATATGTGTTTTTAAGATGACGAAAACGACGATTTAGTGTATACGTTTCTTAGAATGTAAATCAATTAATTATTGTAAAAATTGTTGCATAATGCGCTTTACATTTTATAAATCTCTTAAATAGTTTTTGGCCCCGTCTGACAACTATTTTATATGATCGTTATATGGATATTCGTTTTTATCATAGAACGGACATTTATATTCATCTGATACAATATTTGTCGAATTTGTTCCTATATTGGACAAGTTACAAACACAATAAAGTAATTATATTTTGCAAATTATTTTATTTTAAATGGTTCACAAAATTTCCACAACACTTTCTTTTTATTCCCTGTGTACACGAATATGTGTAAGATACAGGGAACAAAGGGGAAGTGCTGCTGAAATTTTGTTGAATCGTTTAAAATGAAATAATTTACAAAGTATAATTACCACTGTGTTTGTAATGAGAAGTAGGATGACCAACCACCAAAGTGTAAAACAATAACTTAAAAATTGTAGATTATATTCATATAATTTGTGTAAATTCGTTTGAAAATAAAATTAAATAGAATAATATTATATATTTGCGAAAATTTAAATTTATGATTTAATTGGAAAATAAAATGTTAATACGTAAATGATCAATACATTTTTATGTTTTAAAGTAGGAAAAATGGTCAATTATTTTATCGATCGGAGCTTGGATGTACCAACAAAGAAGAGAAATTGGAGGCTCAATAAGTGAACATTTTCAAAATGGTGTACACGTATTTATTGAATTCGTAATGGGAACGACGAAGAAATTCGTTGTCCATGTAGTAGGTGCAAATTATTGAGGCGTTTGATACTGGATATGGTAATAGTTTATTTGCGCTAATATGGTGTTGTGTCGAATTATTTGGTGTGGGATCGTCATGGAGAACTTATAGCACCTAATCTCGTACATTCGGAGGAGAAGGTGGATACTGAAATTATTTCGACGAATCTCATAGAAGATATGGTTGAAGATGCAGCACATTCAATATTTCCCACTGTTGAAATTGATAGCAACGTTGTTAATGTCGAAGAAGAACTAAGTATTGGAGCAAATTTTTTTTATGATTTATTGGATGCTGCTAAAAAACCCCTTTTGGATGGTTGTACAAGCAGTATTCAACTATCAGTAACTGCAGAATACATTGCGATGAAATCAAAATACAATCAGAAGTCGACCACTTTAGTGGATGCTGCTAATCAACTATCAGTAACTACAGAATACAGGAGCAGTTGGCAACTGATGAGGAGGACGCTATCTTCGGCTCCGTTATCGACCCGACATAGATAAATAGGTGTTGACCCAAAAATGGACCAATAACCTGGTTTGGATTTGAAAGCACCAGCCCTGTTCTGACAGAGTAATATCACAGATAAAAAATATAGAAAATGAACAGTAAAAAAAGAATGCAGAGAATTTTTATAGTGGTTCGGCTGTTAATGAAGCCACCGTCCACTTTATAGTTTCATTATAGACTAACTGCTGTTACAAGAAATATTTGATTACAAGGCTTTGATTATCTTTAAGTAAGTTGAATCCCCATATTTGGAATCCACTGGAGAATCATAGTGAATTCCTTTGGAGATTGTTGTGAAGGAGGTAGAGAGTAAAGAATAGTTCCAACAGCGCTATAGTAACAAGTCCGGAGAAGATCTCGTTTATGTTGCAGGTAGGTTGGTATTTATATGTGTCGGAGAGCTTCTGGGCCAGGCCACTCCATTGTCAGCTCGCAGATAGGTAGGAAACGACCCTAGGAAACCTTGGTTTGTAAAACGAGGCAAAACCATGGGTTGCTGGCGACCCATAGACTTGGCTCGTTCTGCGAGCCAAGGTCTTAGCCTCCTTTCATAGTATTCTTTGGCTGTTTGGAAGGTTTACAGAGAGGTATGGGTTGCTGATGACCCAAGGACTTAGGATTTTTCTGCAGTTTGGAATTAGAGATGGTTCCATAGTCTTTTATTGTAGTTGTTTCGCTTCGATGGCAATTCACTAGCTGTTTGCGTTTATAAAACTAAAAGAATGGTGCTCCCCTGGCCTCGTTGATCCCAGTTGTTGCCTTAGTCATAGATCTTTGGCCCTTGTTGATCCCTTGCCTTAGCTTTTCTGGTTAAGTCCTGAACCAACCTGTTTACACGAGGTGGTTCTGTTTTATAATGGTTTCTACTGGGTTAAATACCAGGATAACATTTGCCCCCCCCAGAGTACGTCTTCGTTGTAAACAAGGCGTGCTCTGGAAGTTATCGCTCTCAATATCCATCTGTTGATCTTTAAGTGATTGCATTAGAGCTTTACGAATTGTTAACCCAATGTCGTTAGTCGTCTTTCTTTGGTTCTGTCCGCGTATTACATTTCTGACCGTAGTCTCCCGACATGCCTTGGAATGATAACCAGTTGTAAGAGGTCGAGTTAGAGAAAAATAGGTGAAGTTTCTTTTCCTTTATTATTTTTATTATTATTTATTTTATTTTAATTTTACTGGGTCGCTAGCGATCCATGTGGGATGGGTCGCCAGCGACCTAACTGCATATGGAAAACTTTAACACCACAAAGTTAGGTCCATAATGGGTCAGGTCTTTGGCGACCAGATTACTTAACAAAATATTTTCGCCTTTCTACTTGCCTACTTATATTTGAACTGACCCAGTTGCCTTCATTCGTCCCGATCTTGCTTCTTCACACAACCTAACTTCAACACGATTCAATTCCAGACGATTCACGCCCTTGCTCGACTCGATCCATCTCCTTCTTAGATCCATTCCATCCAAGCTCTACATAATGCATTGGCTGTTGACTCATTCAAGCTCGCCTATTTCGTGAAACCCTAGTCAAGCCCTAGCTCGCTGTTGAACTGTAGCTAACCTACCATTAGCTCGCCACCAATCCATCCCATCCGAGCTCTCTGATTTTGATTTCTGATTCTTCCTGCGCCTTTGATCCATTTTCAGCTGGGTTATGATTGGTTTGATCTCAATCGGTGTTTGTGTAACGATTTGACTACAAATTTCCATTTGCAAAGTTGATTGTGAAAAGTTCGAGTTTTATTGTGGTTTAATGGAGGAAGATAGTAAATCGAGTCTCGAGTTGCTTCCCGAAACAACATTCGGGCTTCGGCCCAGTGCTTGACACGTTTTGCTATCTTCGTCCATTAGACCAGAATTGACTTGTGTCCAATTTCATGGCTGTCATTGCACGTCACATACATTCACTAGTCGATCTCAATTTTTCCAAAGGATTTGGACTTATCTTGTTCACTTACTACACGTTCGGCGTTCCTGTGTGGAGAAGAGTTTTTCGTGTCGCTTCGGACAATGGATCCGTTATCAATCGTCGATCGATAATGGGTAAGTGTACAAGGAGTAGAAACAAAAACAGAAAAGGAAGTAACACGGGAAGTTTTTCTCATCTTTCGCTTACAGTGTTTCAAGTGCTGAGTTTATCCCATATAGATAGCACACCACACCTGCCCCGGTTCGCACTTGAAATCTGACATGCTGATTACAAGTTAATGTCTCTTCGGAATTAAAGTGTGGTAGGGGAAGCCGTTAATTTAGGATAGATATACATAACCATCTTCGAACGCGAGTTCTGTTATATAGAATGAAGCAGCCATTCATGCGTCATAAATCAAGTGGGCAAAGCCTGACGCTCTCTGAAGATGAATTATCATCCACCTCACAGGCTCAGTACGGTCAATTAGTTCCGGTTAGGCCAATCGTGGACCGCACGCCTCCCAACTTTCCAGTCCTGCTTAATCCACCTGAAAGAGCTTTGTCAGTGGTTTCCTCCAAGGTTCTTCATAATATATGTATGCAACATGGAATTCCCGAAGAGGATGAGAGTTTGTCGGCGAAAGACAAATTCGCTGATATTCCTCCTTCGGGGTACACTGCTTGCCATTGATACATGTGTCTGAACGGAGTTGTGTCTTCCTTTAACGAATTTCTACGTGGGACTCTCTCAAACTTGGGTATTGCCCCGTTCCAGCTTCATCCGAATGGCTACGCTATCCTTACTTGCTTGCACGTCCCTTTCATGTAGACGTTCAACCACGCTCCAAGTTTTGATGAGTTGCGGTACTTCCTGCCGTTCAAGAGGAGAGATGGCTGTCCCTCTTTGATTATAACCGAGGTCCAAAGAAATCGAAGGATCATCCTGCGCTTTCAAAGCAACTTATCACAGTTCAAGACACAGTACTTTTTGTTAGATGCCCCGAGGGATTCAACCATCGGTGGACGACAGGGGGTAAGCTTCTCTTGTCCATTTATCAAACTCTAAGGTGTTATAATGGAGTTTCTAACTAATTACATGTCTCTTATAGTTATCCCATGGCCGAATAAAGATGTGACTGTTTATGAAGTTTGCCAAACTTTAAAGGCTATTGACGCCGATGAGAGGTGTGTTAAAGTTCTACTGACCGATGAGAACTTGCGCCGATACGGACTGTTGGATCTGGGTAGATCCGCTATTTAGATTGAAACTCCTTCTCCTAGCCGATCCAGGGTTTACACAAGATCCACTTCTTTATCCCATGGTTCTAAGGAAGGTCAAGGGAGAGATAGCCCATCTAGAGGATCACCCGGTGAGGCCTGGGAGGAGGAAGACGATGCTGCGGCTGGACTGAGTGGTTCAATTAGAATGCCTCCAATCAAGAAGGAAGCAAAAGATGAGTTCACGCATAGAGAAGGAAAAGTCGTGGTGGATTCGGAAAAGGAAAAAGGGAGAATTTGAAAGTAGCAGTGATGAAACCACTGCCTGTGATTATTTCTCATCAAAATCGGAGGGTAAAGACTCGGAGTCTTTTGATGAGACTCCGTGAATGAGTCCCGATCTCTCGAGTCCATCTCCTTCTAATGCAAGTGGCAAAGGCAAAGCCCCAGAAACTGGAAGACATCAAGATTCTCCGAGTAGGGATATCAGGGCGGACTTTGGAGATTTTAGCGATGTTTTCATTGACTTTGACGTACTCATGAAAGCAGACTTTTAATTTGCGTGACGCCTTGCTCTTCGACCGATATTATGCCAGTAGTTAGCTTGGTCCCACCTACAGCAACCGAAGTAAATCTGATCCCACCTAAGACAGTCGTTCGTCCTGGTTCATGACGATGGTTTAGGCCCATATTAGAAACACACAACATGTTGCATTAGGATTAGACTTATTTCCATTCCTTCATATATTTTCTTAGCTTATGTCATGCTTCTGAAACCTTTTATGTATGCCTCATTCCAGGTATGACGAGGGGATGAGGCTTTTACGACGACTTCGAAGATTACACCAATTCGCATCAGTACCCCAAGCGCCCCTCCAACCGCCATCAAGTCCGAGAGACAAAAGAAGAGTACAGGCGGAGGAAAGAACTCAAGGCTGAAACTCATCGCCAAGAAGAGAGATCGAGCTTATTCTCATAAAGGCGGGTATGAGAAAAGAAGATCTCTTAAGGAAAGAGATGAACCGTATAAGAAGTCAAATTTTGATTATCGCCCCCATCCTTCAGAGCTTGCTTCAAAACACTCTTCCATGGGCCAAGAAATTCTTACTACTTTTGCTCCAATTCCGCCTTCATCTTATATATCATCATCCTCCCTTGTCGCTGCTGCCCCCAATGCTTCTCTTCCATAATGGAGGCCTGCCTATTCCCTTCTAGAGGGCCCCCCAAAACTTGAGGCAGCTCTTCTTGGCTGGTTTTTGAAGGGGGTCAAGTTTGACCTGGATCTTCACCCCGTTTGCAAGGATTCTTTCATGCCGCATCTCCAAGCTATCCAGAATGACCTAGAACAAGCCGATAAATAAGAGAAGCTCTACAAATAGCTGGCTGATACAAATGGAAATGACTATCAAGCGATCCTTTCATTCGAATATAAAAAAGACGATTTTGAGAAGGCGCTAGTTGATCGAGAAGCTAAGATTAAACAATTGGAGGAAGAGAAGGAGGCGACTCTTCGTGAAAGTAGGAGGAAAGATGATATGATGAAGGAATTGAAGGATGCGCATGCAAAAGTTGAGACCGTTTGGAGGGACGAGATCAAGAAGACTCATGCGGAGGAAGCCAAGCTGAAAGAAGATGTGACTGCTAGTAACGCAATCATCGAAAGATCAGAGAAAAACTATCGCTGACCATGATCTAATTGTTGAGGGACACAACAAAACTATTTGCGACCAGGCCAGGATTATTGCCATGTTACAGGCCCAGGTCGCACAGCTTAGTGCTGACAAGATTGCTGCTGAAGTTGAGAAGGCTGCCATGCGAGCGGATTACTTGGACCTCAAACTTGCCTTCGACAGGAAGATGGAGAAGTTGGACGCAACAATTCTGAACTTTTATGTTAACTCTTTGTTACATCAGGGGAGTCTCAGCTATCTCAGCCCGAAGCACCCAAGCACCCAAGCACTCTTGCCCTTGTTTGGAAGGAAATCTTATCCCGCTTTGTTGAGAGCGGCGGCTTTTATTCAGATCAAGAGTTGCAAGATTCCTGCCTTAACGACGAATCCAAGAAGGCGTTACTAGAGGTTCAGGAAATTTTCCGAGTTGAAAGAGAGAATGAGGCCACCGACGCTGCCTTAACGACCGACACCGACGTGCTTGCCAAGCCTTCTACTTCTGGTGTAGGCGGACCATCAGGACAGCTCCACGACCAGCCAACGAGTTCAAGAATTAATATTATTCCCCATGTGGTGGAGCCCTCAAAATAAGGTGAAGGTGGTGAGTTCGAAGTCGCCATTCACGATCGTTCCTCTGGTGTAGGTAATGTCCATGATTCTCCCGAATTTGGGAGCTTCCAACTTACGCCACAAGAGCGAGAGGAGTTTAATGCTTTCCTTTTTGATCTTATAAGTCCATCCACTATCCCTATTGACGTTCCAGCTATTTCAGCGCCCGTGCCTGCTCCCATTTTTACATCCACTGCGGTTGTATCTGTTCCCGCTCTAGTTCTCACATCTGCGTCCAGTTTGCAACCGAGGCCAGAAGCCGAGAAGAAAGCTGCACTCCGCGGACTGGATGACCCTTTGGCGTCTTTGGAAGGTGATATAACTACAGCGAAAGCCAAGGAGCAGGAAATGCAGACGGAGCAGCCACAGAAGACTCAACACGATTTGATTGTCGTTAAGAAGGAAAAGGTGGAGGCAATCAAGGCTTTGAAGAGTTCCCATAAATCGAGAAAGCGCAAGGGGAAGGGAGGCTCTTCTGAGAAAGTTTCGGAGGGAGAGGTGGACATCGCCACCGAAGTGTTTGTTGATGTTAGTGGCAGTGACACCAGTCCTAAAAAGAAGTAGAAACTACCAACCAAAGGTGAAAAAGGGCAGCGGTAGCAAGAAGCGTTGAGCGGCTAGTGTGTGGATGGACTTGGTTTTAGCCAACAGCTTGCAAGAAGACTAACTTGTTTTTGTTTCTTTTTGAGTCATTCTATTAAAGTGCAGATCTTACACTTTGCGTCCTTACTGTAGAGTCTGTATCTTCCTTTTGTTGACCGTTGATGTATGGGTATGGCCCCAACATTTTGATCCTGTGTACAGAAAATTATAAGTAATATATTGATATTTTGACTGTAGTTTTATCTATCTGGTCATATATGTTCTATGTACTTGTGCTTGTTTCATTTCATGCTCTTCTAGTTCCGTAATTATAGTCAAAGCCCTTCATTCGAAGTAACAAAACTTAGTGATTATTAGCACTTTGGAAGTTAATAGTACTTTTAAAAATTAACAGAACTTAAAGAGTTTTTGTTTAGAAATTCATAACACTTCTAAAAACTCTAGAACTTTGAAAACTTTTTTATAATTTTAAACTAGATATAAAACTTTGAGGCAGAACTTGAGGACTTATTGTTGTTTGGAGTAACAGAACTTGTGAACTTATTGTTTTCATCCGTTTTTGTCTTTGTTTGGGTATATGCCTCCCAGTTCACAGGGCTGTTACTTTGAACGATTCCCTAGTAGCCGATAACTTTAGGGTTTAGATAAGTTTTATCGAAAATTTGGCTAAGTCACAACCTGATTCTCCTTTGTCATTTTTTACTTTTGGAAGTTCTACAACTTTAGCACGTAACCCAAGCTTCTTGCGATATTTCAGCGACTATGCAATATACGCGTATTTCAAATGCGCAAAGTGCATAGGTTAATTGAAGGCAGTTTTAACCCTTATGTGTCCATAGTTGAGGCTTTTCATTTTGTTTGTAGCATTCCAATTTTTTTGGAATTGCATTCATTATTCCCGACTATGGAAGCAGTTGGCGCCGATTGTGAAATGTGCAGTTTCTTGCATTCCTCGGTGTTTCCTATCTTCGGGCAGCGTGAGGGGTTGGTTTTTTGGTGCGTGGCTCATGAGGTGCGCGGCTTTTATTTTTCCTCGGTGTTGCCTACCTTCGGGCAACACGAGGAGTTATTATTTTGGTGCACGGCTTATGAGATACGTGGCTTTTGTTTTTCCTCGGTGTTGCCTATCTTTGGGCAACACGAGGAGTTATTCTTTTAGTGTCCGGCTTATGGGATGCACGACTTTCGTTTTTCCTCGGTGTTGCCTATCTTTAGGTAACACGAGGAGTTATTATTTTGGTGCGTGGCTTATGAGGTGTGCGGCTTTTGTTTTTCCTCGATGTTGCCTATCTTCGGGCAACACGAGGAGTTATAATTGTGGTGCACGGCTTATGAGATGCGCGGCTTTTGTTTTTCCTCATTGTTGCCTATCTTCGGGCAACACAAGGAGTTATAATTTTGGTCTGCGGCTTATGAGATGCACGGCTTTTGTTTTTCCTCGGTGTTGCCTATCTTCGGGCAACATGAGGAGTTATAATTTTGGCCCTCTCAATTCTACCGAAGCAGCACCGATTTTCAGAGGGCAAAGATTGGGTTCCGCCGATCCAACGGTTTGAGTTGATTTACTTCCGTCGACTCGGCGGGTAATTATTATGAACATAGTTTGGTTGGTTCAAGAAGCAAACTTTATTGAGGAAAGCATGGTAGATTCTTCGCCTATTTATAATGCCTCCAGCATTTTCGAGATGACTTATTTGCTGAAAAATGGAAAATACATAAAGTAGTTCTTTAAATGAAATAACGGCTGAGCGATTCACTATTCCAGGCTCTAGGAATTACGACCTCGAAGGTTGTCAGCTTGAAAGTCCAGTCCTTGAGCTTTTGATTTACGACATACGGTCCTTCCCAGTTCAGTCAGAAGGCCCCCGGAATAAGGTAAACTCGATTCAACAAAAGATCCCCGACTTTGATGGTTTGGCTATGAACTTTGGAGTCAAAATACCGTGCAACCCTTTTTTTGTAGGCGGCAATTCTCAATTCTGCTTCTTCTCTTTTTTCATCGACTATGTCTAGCGATTTGAGTAGGAGCTACTCGTTTTGCTTTTGATTGAAATTCTGCCTTCGGTGCGAGGGGACTTCTAATTTAATGGGAATCATTGCCTCTGAACCATACGCTAAGGCAAATGGAGTGTGGCTAGTTGCCGCTTTGTGCCTTGTCATGTATGCCCATAGCGCGAGTGGAAGTTCATCAACCCAATTTCCTTTTGCTTTTGTTATTCTTTTTTTGATGGTGGATTTGATGATCTTGTTTATTGCTTCCACTTACCTGTTTGCTTGCGGATGAGCCACTGCGGAGAAGCTTTTTTCGATTCGGAAGCGCTTGTAGAAGTCTTTGAACTTGTCACTTTCGAATTGTGTTCCATTGTCAGTGATGATTTTTTGCGGCACACTAAACCTGCAAATGATGTTTTTAGTGACAAAGTTAATAACTTTCTTTGTGGTTATGGTGGTCAGCAGTTCTGCTTCGGCCCATTTTGTGAAATAATCTGCAACAACTATAGCATATTTGGCTCCTCATTTAGCTATTGGAAGGACACCAATCAGATCGATCCCCCATATCGCAAATGGCCATGGGCTGACCATCTGTGTCGATTCTATTGAAGGAGTTCTCTTAATTTTGCTGAATCTTTGACAGCGATCGCATCTCTTGGCGTGATCTACGGCGTCGTGATTTATTGTTGGCCAGAAGTATCTATATCGGAGGACTTTCTTTGCTAGGGTCTACCTTCCGCCGTGGTCTCAACAATCGCCTTCTTATACCTCCTTCGGGATTCATCGTGCTTCTTCGTCTATCACACACCTTAGAAGAGGGGTCGAGAATCCCCTTCGATAGAGTATTCCATCATGTATCATGAACCGTGGCGCCTTTCAAAGGAGCTTCTTTTGTTGATTTCGGTCAGTAGGACGGGTTCCTTCAATGACTTGGCTTGGGTTGGATAGCGTTTCAACTGGAAACAATCCCAATGACTGGGCTTCTCCTGAGCTTGCCAGATTAACCAAATAATCCGCCTTGGTGTTTTGCTCCCGTGGGATGTGAGTTATGGTATAGTGCTCGATATCGCTTAACAGCTCTTGTACTTTGGATAGGCGCAGGGTGAGATTTTCTCCACGTGCTTGGTACTCCCCTCTCACTTGACAAACGACCAGCTGGGACTCGCTATATATGTGAATAGATTTTATGCCGAGTTCCTTCACAACCTTTAGTCCAGCGATTAATGCTTCATATTCTTCCTCGTTATTTGTTGCTGGGAATTACAATGTAAAGCGTAGCTAATGGCTTGCCCCTTAGGGGTTTCAACCACGACCCCTGCTCCCGAACAGATTGTTTAATGCACCGTTGATGAAGAGCTTCCATTGCTTGCCTATTTCTGGCTGAATTTCCTCCTCCTCATCCCTTATGGTAAATTCGGCAATGAAATCGGCCAACTCTTGCCCATTAATTGCTTTTCTTGGATGGTATGTGATATCGTATTGGCTCAACTCAATATTCCACTTGTGTAGTCGTCCAGAAGTTTCTGGTTAGTATAAAACTTGCTTCAAGGGCTGGTCAGTCAATACTTTAATCGGATGAGCCTGGAAGTATGGTCGTAATTTCTGGGACGAGATTAGAAGGCAATACGCTAGTATCTCCAGTTTTGGGTAATTCTTCTCAGCTCTGGTGAACCATTTGCTAATGTAGTACACCGGTCGCTGGATTCTTGCTTCTTCCCGCACAAGGGCAGCGCTCGGTGTGTGCCGGGAAACTGGTAAATAAATGAATAAGTCTTCTCCATCGACTGGTTTTGATAAGATCGGGGGAGTTTTCATGTGTCATAGCAATTCCTCGAAAGTTGTTTGACAAGCTTCACTCCGTTCAAAGTTTTTTTTCCCATTTCTAGCGCATCGAAGAACGGTATACACTTGTCTGTAGCTTTTGAGATGAATCGACTCAATACTGCGACTTTTCCATTCAAGCTTTGAAGTTCCTTCTTATTTTTTAGGGGCTTGGACTTCCCGTAACGCTGTTATTTGTTCTGGATTCGCTTTGATGCCCCGGGCACTTACTATGAATTCCAAGAATTTCCTAGAGGCTACTCCGAAGTGGCACTTGAGTGGGTTAAGTTTCATTCCATACTTCCGGAGTATTTCGAACATTTCAGCGAGGTTGTTAAGATGGGTAGCAGCTACTCGGGATTTGACTAACATATCATCAAAGTAAACTTCCATAGTTTTCATGATCTGGTGTTTGAACATAGTATTTACTAGCCTTTGGTACGTTGCCCCTGCATTTTTCAAACCGAATGGCATTACTCTACAGCAGTACAGTCCCAAATCGGTGATGAAACTGGTGTTCTCTTGGTTTGCTTCATGCATCAGGATCTGCTTATAGCCAGATTATGCATCCATAAATGATAGCAGTTCGTGTCCCGTCGTCCCATCACCAGTAGATCAATCCTAGGGAATGGGAAGCTATCCTTCAGATAGGCTTTGTTGAAGTCCAAGAAATCAATATAAGTTCGCCATTTTCCATTGGACTTCTTGCCTAGGACTGGGTTCGATACCCATTTAGGGTAGGTTGCATCTCGAATGAAGCCGTTAGCCATCAATTTATCTACTTCCTCTCTCAATGCCTTGGACCATTCGAGGCCTAAGCTGTTCCTTTTTTGCTTTACCGGTGTGAATTTGGGGTCAATATTGAGAGCGTGGCAGGCAATTTCAGGTGATACCCCACACATATCGGAGTGTGTCCAAGCAAATACGTCCAAATTGGCGCGAAGGAATTTGGTTAGTTCTGACCACATCTTGTTTCCAAGCTGCGACCCAATTTTTAGGGCCCGTGTTGGGTCATCCATACAGACTGGGAAAGACACCGTCAATTCAGCCGGTGCTGCCCGATCCTCTCCTGAGCTCTTCTTTCTAGGGTCCAAAGCCTTCTCAAATCGGCTATGGTGCCCAAGCCAGGGGAGGTTCTGTGGTTGTTATTCGGAGGGTTCTCAGATGTGGAGGGTTTTCCCCACATCCTTCTCTTTTTCCTTTCTTCTTGACTCGCACAATTCTACTATGTAGCATTCCCGGGTGGCGCTTTGGTCTCCTTTCACAATTCCAACTCCATGTTATGTCGGGAACTTAATTGTAAGGCACCATTGGGCCAGTGCTATTCTAAAGTCGGCTAATGCGGGCCGTCCCAAGAAGGCATTGTATGTTGACATTTCATCCACGATCGCAAAGTCTGAATGAGGGTGACCCTTCGCTCTTCCTCTCCAAGCTCAACGGGTAGGTCAATTGTTCCCACTGGTTGTTTGGGTTCACCAGTAAACCCCTGCATCTTTGTTTGTCACATGGACACACTTTTCATGCATATCTTCATTTGATCAAAAGTGTGTTTAAAGAGAATGTTAACGGAACTGCCGCTGTCAACCAATACCCACCGAACTACAGCAAGTCCAATTCCTACCAACACCACCAACGGGTCTAGAGTTAGAGCTTCAATCCCCTCGGTGTCCCGATTTCGGAACACAATATCATCATTCAAGACCTTTTTCATCTTAACCGGAGTCTTGTCTTCCACAGCCAAACATGATTCCTTCGGAGTGTGCTTCAACGAGCTTGCATATCGCTCCATTTCCCCTCAACTTCTTTGTGCGGGATGTGGTCCCCCAGATATTGTTCCGATAATAAGCTTTTGGTCAGTTCGTTTGGACCCTTCTTCGCTGGTTCCAGCTTGATTCCTTCATTTTCTTGGATGCTGAGGAGTCGTAGATTGATCGAGGTTTTGTGGCTGTTTTACATACTGCTGGAATTTGTTGTTCTGGATCAGTTCCTCAATGAGATTCTTTAGGTGGCGGCATTCGTTTGTATTGTGGTCGTATGTCTCGTGGAAGCGGCAAAACTTCCTTGAGCGCTTCTATTGCTCGATCTCCTCCTTTCTGGGTGGCTTTTTGCATTCCTCGGTTCCTTGAATTGCGAGAAAAATGCTTTCCGGTGTGTTGCTCAGGGGAGTATAGCCTTCGAGCCTAAACCTTTTTAGCTTTTTATTGCTGCCGTTACCATTCTTCTTATTGGAGTTTTGACCTTTTATCTTTGAATTCCCATCTTTCCCAGTGGTTCCTTCAACAGTTCGAGAAGTGTGCGCATTTTGATTCATTGCTACATCGCTTTGCCCGGCATTTGCAGGTTGCACACTAGTAGATTTCCCTTCCAATTCCTACGCTTCCTCCAACCTTAGGTACTAACTTGCTTTGCGATTGAAATCTTTCCTGGTGATAGGTTGCTTCATTTTAATCCACTTTTCGAATTCATTTTCCGAGTGAATGGTACTTACTAGTGCCATGAAAACCATGTCTTCGTTGGGGTTGCTAACTTCCGTCACCGTTGTGTTAAGCCTGTTTATGAAAGACTTCAGTGATTCATTGCGCCCTTGGAACAACCCGGATAGGGACATGACATCTTTTGGCTGCGTAGTATGGAGTCTGAACTAATCAAGGAACCTTGTCACTAGTTGGTCAAAAGTAGAGATAGATCTTGGTGGAAGCCTAGTGAACCACATTCATGCAACCCCTTCGAGAAAGATAGGGAAGCATCTGCATCGAACAGCTTTAGAGGCATTCGCTCCGTCCATATACCAACTGTATTTGTACAAGTGAGGCTTCAGAACCTTCGTTCCGTCATAGGACGAAATAGTTGGCATTAAGAACTGTTCTAGATATCTCTCGTTTATGATTTCATCGGTGAAGGGAGTTTGGCTTGGCGCATGTTATCCCGCCTTTTGGCAAGGCCGTGATATCAAGGACTTAACTAGAAAACAGTAACAGATCGTCTAGGAAGTCGGTTACACGTAGGATCACTACGAATATCGATGATATTTGTCCGAGTCCGGATCGGGCTACAATTGATAAGATATGCTAAGCAAGGCCAGAGGAAGTGACGTTCCAATTTTCAAGTCAATCCGAGTTCGTATGCTCAAGATATCACCGATGGAAAATGGAGGAAACAACCTTGTGTTCGAATCCATTAAGGTCGACTCGATCGTCTTCGAATCCATCCCCTCTCGTCTGCTTCGAATCCATCGTGGACGCTCACCTTCGAATCGATGATAAAGGAGCCTGCGTTCGAATCCATCAACTATGTATTGGTTCGAATCCATCCTTAAGGCTTCGCATCGAATCCATGCAGGCAGAGGAGCTCCGACTCCATTCCAAAGCACCAACGTCATCGATTCGAAGGAGACCAATATTCGACTCCAGTACCTTCGAATCCATTCAGTTGTAGAGACTTTGACTCCCCTTCATAACTGTCTTCGAATCCATCCTGATCGATTCGAACTTACACCTCTTCGAATCCATTTCCTCAAAACCATCGAATCGAAGTAGCAGAGGTCATGGATTCGACCCAGTCAAAGCGGAGTGCAAAGCGGACCGATTCGAAGAAAGCGCACCACGTCACCATCCTCACAAGCAGGAAGATCGATTCGAACGAATCGATTTGAGCAGATCGATTCGAACGACTCCAGAATGCGAAAAACACCAACTTGAATCGATCATAACTCGAGTTCTACAAGTCCAAATGCTATGAAATTTTCACAGAAGCTTAAACACATGATGAAGGATGTACACGCCAAATTTCAGCTCGTTTGGATGATTTCTTGATCGATTCGAACCAAGGGTCGAATCGATCCCAAAGTGGGCCCGGATCTCCAGATTTCGGCCATGTGGACCCCCTGACGTGCCAGAACTGGTCTCCCCACATTTTAGGCGAAATCCCAGCCTCCAACACCTATAAATAGACCCCCTGGTCATTCAGAAAAGGGGTCGGAGAATTCTAAGTACTGAAGAGCGTCCAGATTCTGCCAGATTTACTCCAGAACACCGTCGCTGCTTTAGATTAACACTTAGCATTTGAATTCAGTCGTATTACATTATCAACTACTGTAATCTTCAAGTAATCGAGCAATAAAATCATCAAACTTCATAGTGGACGTAGGCAAAACGCCGAACCACTCTAAATCGCTTGTCTTTGCAATTTACTTTCTGTTATTTGGAGTTTTTGTTAGATAATCCACAGTTTTAATTTTCATTCTGCGCGTTTATCTCTTCAAAGACTTCCGAAGAGTGTTGTGCCCATTTTTGGTACAAACACTTTGGTGCTTTCACTGAGAAAAAACCAGCTTTTTTCTCCTGCTCCTTGGATCTACCATCGATACCGGATTGCACAAATCCAAGAGGAAGATCCAGATCTTTGATTCACAGTCCTTCCATTCTACTCAGATTTGCGTAAAATCTAGGAAAAGGATTCATCATTCGAAATGGTTAGCACAAGAACCACTTCTACAGCTGCTGGACAAGAAGGTAGGGATGGACAGAATCCTACTCAACAGCAGCCATCCAACCAAGACAACACTGCCCACTCAGATCCGTCTGGGGCAGTCACTAGACAAGAATTCCAAGTATTGCTACAAGAGCTGACTCAGAGTCGGCAGCAATTAGCCGAACAGTTGCGTGCCAATATCGAATTGACGAACCAACTGAACTGCCAGGGCCGTAGGAGGTCCAGAAGGGATGTTGTTTCCCGCTCATCCACTGAAAGTTCTGCTTCATCGGACTACTATCACAGATCTACCCGTCCTCGATTAGACGGGAGTCATGCACAAACGATCGGATATCAACCCGCTTTAACTATTGGACAGTTGATGGCAGGACCGTCAACCAGCTTTCAGGCCGGGCCCTCCACGCAAGGAGGCCCTACTACCCAGCATACCGCGGGCAATCATGCCGCAGCTGCCACAATAGAAACAAGGGTTGATACCCGAAATCTTTCAGAGCCAAATAATCGGCAACGTGGACGTACTCCTGAACCGTACGTCTTGGATGACGCTGAACCAAGGAGGCAGAATTTGGACCGTCGACAGCGCCCGGTCCGAACTCGCGCTGTGGAACCCGACCACACCTTAGCTCAGCAAGCTCAAAATGTGGCAATGCCAGACATCTCGACTATGATACGTCAGATGATCCGCGAAAGCCAAGGCCTTACCCACGATGACTGGGGACTTTCCCGTAGTCACACTCCCTTCACAGACGAGATACTGAGTGCAGAACCTCCCCGGCGATTCAGGATGCCAACCCTTCCTATGTACGAAGGAAATTCTGATCCCAATCAACACATCTTAAAATATGAATGGTCAATGAACGCCGCAAGGGCCGATGACGCAGTAAAATGTCGAAGTTTCCCCATCTCTCTAGGTGGAATTGCAGCGATGTGGTTCACAAGATTGCCACCTAGGTCTATCTCTTCATTCGATCAACTGGCTAAGAAATTTGTTGAACAATTTCGCATGCATGTCGCTAGACCCAAAGATGTCAACACCTTATCCAGTGTTACCCAGGCTCGAGGGGAAACGTTAAGGCGTTACTTAGAAAGATTCCATGCGGCATGTGTGGAGATTAGTAATCCCAACGATAACTCAATCTTAATGGCATTGACAAAGGGGATTGACCCTGATTCTGAATTTGGAAACTGGTTAGCTGGAAAACCGCCCGCATCGTTGGACCGTTTCTACTCCAAAGCCGCGCAATTCTTACGACAAGAGGACGCGAAACAGTCCAGGAAGCAAGACGATGCGGGACCCGAGAGTGAAGGAATACAGAGCAATGTAGCAGTAAAAC
Source organism: Allium fistulosum (assembly GCA_030737815.1). Classification (NCBI taxonomy): domain Eukaryota; kingdom Viridiplantae; phylum Streptophyta; class Magnoliopsida; order Asparagales; family Amaryllidaceae; genus Allium; species Allium fistulosum. Next base: position 980,396,002 of record CM060902.1, read on the forward strand.
AATCAGGAGACAATTCCGGAAATGTTCAGTTGAACATACAAAACAAGCAAACGCAGCCAAGAGGAAACAATGGTCAGAATAAGAAAAGAGATCCAAATCGGGGTCCACGACGTGAGGTCCCAATGTTCGATAATTACACACCATTGAATACATCGTTGGAGAATGTATACCTACAGACTTGCAATACTATGCAATACAAGAAACCGGCTCCGAAGCAATCGTCGGAGAGGCAGATTCAAACAGGGAAGTTCTGTAGATTCCACGAAAGTTATGGCCACAACACCAATGAATGTCGACACTTGCAGGACCTCATTGAGAAGTTTATCAGAGAAAGGAAGTTAGATCAGTTTGTGCGGGCACCGCAGTCTGAAGGGGCGGGCCCCTCAAATCAAAATCATGTACAGAATCCAGAAAGGCAGGAAGAACCAGGTCGTGTCGGAGGAAGACTGGTAATTAATGTTGTAAGTGATAGTCCTCGAACAGTGAAGCGAAGTTGGGAAGAAGTGAAATCATATAACAACTTGGCTAGACGAACAGACTTTGAGTATGATGATAGCTTGGACAATAAACCTTCGACCAAGCGAAAAAGAGCGACAATTAACGACATCACTTTCCGAGACAACGATACTGGTTATGTCGGAAGCCCGACTACGGACCCACTCGTGATATCGGCACAAGTAGGTCCAGCTTGGATGAAGAGGATACTAATTGACTGCGGGAGTTCCGTGAATATCCTTTTTACACATGCTTATAATCAAATGAGGATGAATCCCAGAGATTTGGAACCTTGCCAAACTCACCTCCATGGATTCAACGGTAGCTCTACCGTACCTATTGGGGTGGTGAAGTTACCAGTTAGGTTGGGATCTAAGGAACATTGGAGAGTTCGAACATTACAGTTCACTGTGTTGAACATAGTCTCGCCATACAACGCCTTCTTAGGACGACCTGCCCTTACTGAATTCAGAGCTGTAATTGCCCCATGGTGCTTGACCTTAAAGTTTCCCACTGTCAACGGAGTTGGAGTCGTCCAGGGCGATCAGGTTGACTTGAGAACAGTCATACACCGAAAACGAATCGCCCGATTACGCGATGCCAAGGACCGACTTAAAACTTTTGAACGCAATGAGATCGTCATTAAAAAAGAATACCCAGCACTGCTGCACATGAAACCAACATGGAAGGGATCACATGAGATTAAGCAAGAGCTCGGGAATGATGTATATGAGATGACGACCGCTGATGGTCTAGCTTCACCAAAGGCCTTGGATAGCGAAAGACTTCGTCGCTATCGCACATAACAGGCTATGTTTATCTATTTAGTTTCAATTCTGTTTTAGAATTTGTTTCTGCATTTCGAAATTAGAACTTGTAATAAGGCAACTGACTTTGCCGTGTTTTCTTATTTCAGCAATAAAATGCCATCTCTTTGAGCCAGAGCTGTGATTCATTAAATACAATGTACAACATCACGATGCACGAAGAGCTAAATTCCATCACGCAATGGAATCTATTCAAGTAGGGAGTGGCTATGAAGCAATCAACCACTCACCAAATGAAACCCGAGCTCGGGGGCAAGCCATCACGTCAGGCCAGAAATGGGTTGATACACGACGACATTTTTCCTTAACTCCAGCTTCCGAGAGCGCGAACTGGAGTATAAACATTAATTAACTCCGTACTCCCAGAGTGCGAGGCGGAGTATAAACATTTTCCTAAACCCCAGAGAACTCCGAGAGCGCGAGCTGGGTACAAAACTTTTTACTTAACTCCGTACTCCCAGAGTGCGAGGCGGAGTATAAACATTTTTCTAAATCCCAGAGTACTCCGAGAGCGCGAGCTGGGTACAAATACCAACAAACTCCAGCTTCCGAGAGCGCGAACTGGAGTATAAACATTAACTAACTCCGGATTCCGAGAGCGCGAACCGGAGTATAAACATTAACAAACTCCAGCTTCCGAGAGCGCGAACTGGAGTATAAACATTAATTAACTCCGTACTCCCAGAGTGCGAGGCGGAGTATAAACATTCTTCTAACTCCGTACTCCCAGAGTGCGAGGCGGAGTATAAACATTCTTCTAACTCCGTGCTCCCAGAGCGCGAGGCGGAGTATAAACATTCTTCTAACTCCGTACTCCCAGAGTGCGAGGCGGAGTATAAACATTCTTCTAACTCCGTGCTCCCAGAGCGCGAGGCGGAGTATAAACATTCTTCTAACTCCGAGCTCCCAGAGCGCGAGGCGGAGTATAAACATTCATTTAACTCCGTACTCCCAGAGTGCGAGGCGGAGTATAAACATTCTCCTAAAAACCCCAGAGAACTCCGAGAGCGCGAGCTGGGTATAAACACTAACAAACTCCAGCTTCCGAGAGCGCGAACTGGAGTATAAACATTAAACGAACTCCAGCTTCCGAGGACGCGAACTGGAGTGTAAACATTAACTAACTCCGTGCTTCCAGTACACAAGGCAGAGTATAAACATACGTCAACTCCACACTTCTCACCAGTACAGGGGGCAGAACCATAACACATAACAAGTTGGAGACAAAAGTGAATACATTTTCATTTCCATTATCAACAAAAAGAATCTGATTACAAAATGGTTCAAGAAATTGCTACTAGTGGGAGCCGAATCCACATCTATACATGGCTATAGAAAAATCAACAAAATGCTACCCTACGCAACAAAGATTTGGGGAAAGAAGTTCATTCTTTCTTCTTCCTTATCTTCTTCTTTGGGGTAGCTCCACCTGATCCGCTGCCCGACTTCTTCCTCAATCGCTTGCTCTTTTCAGGCTTGCCCTCCGGCAGCGATATGATGTCGACATCTTCCTCAGAGCTGGAGGCGACAGAAGTTCTTCTAGGAGGACGAGCTGGGGGCATAGGAGTAGTAGCAGGAGGAGGAACAGGAGCGGTCTCGATCAACACAGTACCACCCGGCGAAATCACCATTAACGGGGCAGGCCCGGGTGGACTAGAACCTACATTCCCTGACGCCATCTCGGCAGCAATCTCAGCTAAAACGTCGTCCTCACGAGATGCTTGGGCCGCATCAGATGTGCCAATAGCTGGCATAGGTAAACTAACGGCCGGAGCAGCCTCACTCACAGCACCGGACGGATTGGCAGAGGGATCGATGGGTTCGTTGAGAAGCTCCTCAATCATCTGAGCGCTGAAAGAAAACATATTTGTATCTCCCTCCTCGCCAATCAAAGTAGAAGTCGTGATGGCTTCAGAAAAAACTACCCCTTGTGTTTGATGAGGAACTGATAAAGCAAGGGGCGCAGAAACTATAACTTCGGTCACTGAAATGCGACAAAACGGAGATTGTTAGACAAGTGTATTGCTTAAGGTTCATCACAACAAAACTACGAGAAGCGTTCAAATACCTTCCTTAGTCTGGACCGAAACATGGGTAGAATCATCGGCGGAAGATAACAACGGTTGGTCAGGATTATATGCAGGAACGGATTGGGGGTCTACCGCACCAGTAGTCTCGGGCAATGTTGAGATTACGGCTCCAACACTTGCCTCGTGATGCGCGGTCCCCGAACCTTCGCCTGTCTCTGATGACTGGACGCCGAGTCTTTCTTTCGCCATAGAAATTACCACCTCATGAAGGGCCTTCCTCTCATCCTCAGTAAGCAGGCACATCTCCAGTTCGAAGTCGTCAAGTGCTCCATCTGGATGCGCCGCTCTCTTCTCGTTCACCAGCCGGGTCCAGGCATTATACAAGATCATGGAGTCATCTCCCAGCCACGCTAGATTTCTGTGTTCCAGCACATTAGCGTTATACGTGACTAAGAGATCGTCAAACTCAGCATCTAGCCTGGACCTCTCCTCCAAGATTTTTTCCTGAACCTCCGCTTCCACAGACTTAGCCTTGATCGCCACCGCAGCTAGTTCGGCCCTGAGGGATACTGCTTGGTCGCAAGCCTCTTGAGCAGTAGCGTTCGCATCGTCTTTCTCCTTCACCATTTCAGCGAATTTGGCCTTGAGCTCGTTCAGCTCTTTAACGGCTAAGTCTCGCTCAGCTGCAACGGTGGTATTGCGATGGCCCATCTCTTCCACTGTGGCACAGTGTTCTTGCTGCATCCTCGCTAGTTTGGCCACGACATCCTCGTGTTTCTTAAGAGTTTCAAGCTCCGACTTTCGGGACGTCTCCACTTCGGATTGAAGAACTTGGATAATGCGTTTCTGCTTCGCAATGTCGACATCACGTTCAGCAATGATTTTCGCCCTGTCGAAAGCTACTCTAGAGGCCTTCACGGCTGCCTTATACCACTCTTTGTACTGAGCATAGAAGTCGTGAATGTAATTATGTGCAGTGGTCTCAGCTTCCGGAGGGATTCTTTTAAAATTAGGAGGGAAGATGTAGCCATCCATGCAAATTTCCGGATAGTCGTTTTTCATTTGGGCAAGCTTAGCGGCTCCCTCGCTTGTCAACTCAGCCGGAGCTTGTTCAATTATAGCAGCTGCCGTTGGTTCCACTCTAGGCCGTTGAGCGTCAGGCCGAGAAGATTGAGAAGGCAATTGTTGCTGATGAGATGGCCCTGGGAGGTCTACTGGAGCCCTAGGAGGCGGAGGAGAACGAGATCGGGGTCGGTGCTGATACCCCCGGTCTCTATCAGAGTAATCATAACCAGAACGGTTACGCGAGTAGTCTCTGTCTCTATCATAACGTTCCTGACTCGAGTAGCCTCGCCCATGGTCCCTATCTGTCTCTCTCCTACGGGAATCATAGAATGGAGAAGATTGGCGCACGTTCCGAAGTCTATCTAGAGTGGAGCCGCGTCCTGACATCTCACCTGCGATAAGAAAGAATTACGGATTAAAATCCCGTAAAACAATGTTTACTATGCAGAAGTCATGAAGTGCCGTGAAAGTGTGTGTAAATGTGTAAACCCCCAAACCGACCGGAAGTGTTGACCGCACTTAAAGGAAAGGGCTCGTTCATATTTAAGACATCTTGTAATTCCTCCAACCCAGGATTATGAGAGATTGATATATAATCTGGGATAGGGATATCGTCAAGCCCTTTGAGAGAATCTCTCGAATGAGAAGGGGCGGCCTCAGAAATCATAACTCCGGAAGCGGGAAGGAACACATCTACAGATTTTCCCCCTTTTGACTTAAGTTTTTTGGAAACGGCGGCCTTGCCTTTCCGTTTTTCCCCCGATTCCTCCAAGTTTCCCGAAAGGTCAGCCATCGGCTCTGAGTCCGTCTGAGTTCTTTCTTCATCACTCGCCTCGATTATTCTGATCCCGAGTGACCTCTTCGCTTTTCTCTTCTTGGGTTTCTTCTTATTTTCCTTCTTGGAGACGGACTTTGAAAATCCCTCAACAACTATGCTTTGGTTAATGTCAATCAAACCCAGAACTCTTAAGTTATAGTCGTTCAGCACCGAGTCAATATGCCTCAGCTCGCTTGGGACTTCCTGAAGACTCCGGACAGTACCCTTGAAACGCCCTCCATCGGGCCTAGAGATAATAGCTGAAAAGGGAATGAAATGTCAATTTTAACACCGAAGAGAAATTGGTCAAAGAAACAGGTTAAGGCGCTTACGTCTAGACAACCATCGCCTAGCAAAACCCGGAGGGCATCGAACGTAGAACCATTCGTTCTTGAAGTAGCTCAGTCGCGTCCAAGCTCCAACTACAACTTGGCAATTTCTAACTGCCTCCAAAAATGTAAACGACGGGCTATCACCCCTGCTCTTGAAGTTGAATATATGTCTGATTTCAGAGGGCCTCGGTGGGCGAAAAAGACAGTCCATGAATATTACGAAGACACTATTCAGCAACGCATGACCGTTGGGATGAAGTTGCGAAGGAGCGATCCCTAAATATGATAGCATCCTTCGGATATATTGATTGAAGGGAGGAAGAGTTCCAGCCGCACAAGCATGACGGTAGAATGCTGTATATCCTTCAGGCGGATTGTGCGGTCTATCGGTGGTGCTGGGCAATAGAACGTCACCAAGAGATATGTTATGCTTTAAGCATATTCGTCCCAATAAAGATTCAGAAATGTTGGACTGGACCGAGTCGACAGGGTCCTCAATAAATATCGCCTCCGGCAATTCATCTGGAGCCGGATCGATTACGTCGGCCGGGATGTCAGGAATCTCAAGCACGGGGGGAGTCGAGCTCTGCACCTCTTGTTGCTGGGAGCTCGAAGATTCCATAATTAGCTAACTCATCAGAAAGCAACGTTAAGTTCATAACCAGCCCGTGCGTGCCCCAGTATAGTGTGTGTGTGAACGTGTCGTGCAGTACAAGTAATATACATCACTTAAGCAAATTTAACAGAATAAAACAAGATGTACGTACAACATATCTTGGGAATTTGAGAATGAAAATGACCGTCATCGCTGACCGTCACTTCCGCAACATCCAAACGCTACGAACCAACCTCGTGTATAAGTCGGTTGTGTTGTTGGTTAAGTCACAGTTCCATCGACGAGCTTCACAAAGGAGGTCAAATCTTTCGGTCAAGTTCGACTATGCAAGGCCGAAGCTCGTCGGAGTCAAGTATGCTAAAGTTCATTATGTTCGTCGAAATTCAACGTGAAACTGGTCGTAGTTCAGATGTTGGAATAAATCAGAAGAGCAGAAGTTTCAAAAGTCAGGACGTTCGAATCAATTGACTCGAATCGATATGAGTCGAATCAATGAAGTTCGAATCCACTGGCTCGAATCGATGTGAATCGATTCGATAAAGCTAAAATCCAAATACTTCGAATCCGTATGGTACGACTCGATGAAAACTGGAGAAGGAAAGATGCTTCGAATCCATGAGCATGACACAGCTTCGAATCGATCAGAATTTATGTCTTCGAATCGATCAGGGCAACATTGCTTCGAATCGATCGTTTTGATCTATTTTTTCTTTCATGATCATCGATTCGAAGCCTGACACTTAAGACTGATTCGAATTGCACGTTCCCAGATCGATGCAGAGCAGTAAAGAGGAACGAAGTCCATCCATAACAGGTTCCTTTCCCTGGATTCATCGATTCGACCCATCCCAGATCTACTGGTCCTTCATGCTTTTCAGAAGAAAAAATGGAATCGCTGTCAAGTTTTCCAAGTTTTAATGTTCTACACTCGAATCGGTTCCATGTTTACCTGATTGTATTCGACTATAGTCAAAGGCTTGGAAAATTTGATCAATTCGTATGAGGACACGAAGGTTTCCTGCTCTGAAGGATCGAGTCGAAGAAGAAGCTCTCGTAACAGTAAAAAGTGAAAAGTGAGAAGTGAATAGGAGCCCGGTATATATAGGGGAGATGTGGCGATTCGCCTCCCGGTATATCTGACCGGCTTCTATAGGTGGGATAATCGACTCGAATCGATTCGTTGCGACATCTTCGAATCCATCACAACGCAGCGTCGTTCCACCGGTTCGAATCCCTCCTTTAGTTCGAATCCAACCGGTTTCGAATCCTTTGCCACATCGAATCCATTCCGGCAGCATCGAAGCAAAGCAATATTGATCCGAACACTCGCAACTTCTACTCCATCCGCCCTTCGAATCCATCAAAACCATCTATAAAAATGAACACATCGCTTCGACATGAAAAGATTACTGGATTACCTTTTTACCTCGATTCAGGAGAGGATCGATACAAGAAGATAATCATAGGCAATCGTAAAGGCAGTGTTTTAACTCAAATCTCAAATCGGTCCAGGAGAGGACCGACGCAGATTTCGATAGTAAACCGAACTGACAACAACTTGCAATCACGCAACGTTAATCAAAGCCAAGACAATACACGTATGCGCGTATTTCTGACTAATGCTTGATCTCTATCATTTACAGGGATCGAATATTCATCTCGTCATGACCCAAAAAACTGACAGCCAGTCACTATTTTGCGACGATCGATTACGGCAATACAGAATGCAACTTTCGGTAAAGCATGTCATAGCTGTCCAGTGAGAGACTGCGACTTTTCAAAGCACGTCATGTTTACACAAGACGTACTTTGGGGGGCAAATGTTATCCCGCCTTTTGGCAAGGCCGTGATATCAAGGACTTAACTAGAAAACAGTAACAGATCGTCTAGGAAGTCGGTTACACGTAGGATCACTACGAATATCGACGATATTTGTCCGAGTCCGGATCGGGCTACAATTGATAAGATATGCTAAGCAAGGCCAGAGGAAGTGACGTTCCAATTTTCAAGTCAATCCGAGTTCGTATGCTCAAGATATCACCGATGGAAAATGGAGGAAACAACCTTGTGTTCGAATCCATTAAGGTCGACTCGATCGTCTTCGAATCCATCCCCTCTCGTCTGCTTCGAATCCATCGTGGACGCTCACCTTCGAATCGATGATAAAGGAGCCTGCGTTCGAATCCATCAACTATGTATTGGTTCGAATCCATCCTTAAGGCTTCGCATCGAATCCATGCAGGCAGAGGAGCTCCGACTCCATTCCAAAGCACCAACGTCATCGATTCGAAGGAGACCAATATTCGACTCCAGTACCTTCGAATCCATTCAGTTGTAGAGACTTTGACTCCCCTTCATAACTGTCTTCGAATCCATCCTGATCGATTCGAACTTACACCTCTTCGAATCCATTTCCTCAAAACCATCGAATCGAAGTAGCAGAGGTCATGGATTCGACCCAGTCAAAGCGGAGTGCAAAGCGGACCGATTCGAAGAAAGCGCACCACGTCACCATCCTCACAAGCAGGAAGATCGATTCGAACGAATCGATTTGAGCAGATCGATTCGAACGACTCCAGAATGCGAAAAACACCAACTTGAATCGATCATAACTCGAGTTCTACAAGTCCAAATGCTATGAAATTTTCACAGAAGCTTAAACACATGATGAAGGATGTACACGCCAAATTTCAGCTCGTTTGGATGATTTCTTGATCGATTCGAACCAAGGGTCGAATCGATCCCAAAGTGGGCCCGGATCTCCAGATTTCGGCCATGTGGACCCCCTGACGTGCCAGAACTGGTCTCCCCACATTTTAGGCGAAATCCCAGCCTCCAACACCTATAAATAGACCCCCTGGTCATTCAGAAAAGGGGTCGGAGAATTCTAAGTACTGAAGAGCGTCCAGATTCTGCCAGATTTACTCCAGAACACCGTCGCTGCTTTAGATTAACACTTAGCATTTGAATTCAGTCGTATTACATTATCAACTACTGTAATCTTCAAGTAATCGAGCAATAAAATCATCAAACTTCATAGTGGACGTAGGCAAAACGCCGAACCACTCTAAATCGCTTGTCTTTGCAATTTACTTTCTGTTATTTGGAGTTTTTGTTAGATAATCCACAGTTTTAATTTTCATTCTGCGCGTTTATCTCTTCAAAGACTTCCGAAGAGTGTTGTGCCCATTTTTGGTACAAACAGCGCAGATCCCCACTCTTCTATCTTTACTCTCCTCCATTAATCGTTTAACCATGTCCGCTATGTATGCCTTTGATGTCCGGTAGTCCTGAGGACGGCGATCAGTCACTGCGCCATGTGTTTCACTTTGCAAACTGTGACACCCCGCACCTCTAGGCACCCCGAAAATCAGACATGACTAGAAGCACGGGTGGTCGGGTGAAATAAAAAACCATAACGTAGCACAGAGACTAAGGCAACAACATAAAATGATTAAAATATTACAGCGGAAGAAAACTTTCACTAGTTATAAATTAATTGCAAAACAGCTTCATTAAAACAACATTATCCTAAATTTATTTCTGAAACCAAAAGTACCAAGTAGTCTCCACCAAAACATAAAACATAACAAAGTTCACAATATATGTCCCCATTTGTAGAGTAAAGTACGGAAAAGAGAAACGAAGTACATGAAACAAAAGAAACAAAAGCTGAAGATAACAACTGCTCCAATGACCCTCCAAGCTGCAAAGAACTACAACCTAAACCTGCCCTCCTGTGATTTGGGAAAAATAGGAAAAATAGGAATGGGTCAGACATAAAGTCTGGTGAATGAGAAATAAAATGAAGTAGAAATAATAAAACAGTTTAATTCCATGTCTTCCCCGGATATCGTAGAGGGTGCATAATATAATGCAGTGAATCCTTCTTAGATACAGTTCCTAAGAAGCCAAAGTTCGTGGTCATTCTAGGGAAGTCAACCATGCAGTAATACTAAATGTCAATCGGCCTGTCGGACCTGCTGTCCTAACCCATCCACGTGCTACAGCATGAAAGTCATGCTCTTCACCCATGCACTGTGACTAAATGCCTCTTACGTCTGACCGGCGCCGACTCAAACAACATCGCAGGACCCCGAAGTTGCGCTCAGGCTCCACCAAACTGGACATCTATCCTCCTGTCTCCTCGGTCACCAATGTGAACTTGTCCCTATCCAAAGTGTCGGTCCTCTAAAAGAGTGCCCGCAGCTGGGTCGGCTGTGCAAAATCCTCCAACGATCTGCCTAAAGAAGCCTACGTCAGTGCACACTTGTCATATTCCATCCGCGTCGATTTGCCTGAAGAAGCCTATGATTGCGGATGCTATCTATCCTACGTACTAGCAACCTTTGAAAGGTAACAAACATCCTTGTGAACCTACTTGCCCGCTCCTAGTACGTACAGCCAAAACTATATTTTGGTCTTAACTGCATGAAACACCTATCCAGAACTTTACAAGGTCTGCCTACCAAATCGCTTCCAGATTAATTAATTTTACCGTTACAGTTTACATACTATTTATTTCCATTAATCTGCTTTAGGCCATTTTTACATCCGATTTGGTTATTTCACAATTTCCTTTTTCTTACATAAATGGTATTTCAATTTCACGTCCGGTCAGTTCGTATGGTTTGTCTGTAATTTTTATGCCATTTTGTTACAGATTTACACTAGCCTTTAGGTTCCATTTAATTTACATTTTTTCCACCCTAATTTACGTTCTCCTTTTAGAGATTTAATATGTACAAAAAATTTATCCAATAGCCACAAACCATTTAATTACACAAAATTCCACTTTTACATTTTTAGGCCACATATGAAACAAACAATTATGCCAATTAGACTTTCCAATTTTGTTCCAAAACCATATTCAAAATTATGTAATTATATCAATCAAAACCATAATTTTATTCAAGTAACATATTCTGAATTTATTCAACTAACCTGTTCTACCATTAGAAATTGAATAATAATTCTAATTCAATTTAATTAAACCAATCTTATTTACGCCATGAAACGTGAATAACAATTTGTTTGTTCCAAATTTCAACCAAAACATGAATTAGAATTGAGAAGTGGAAGAAAAAGAAGATACAATAATTTACATAAATTTCAATCTTATTTATGCCATAAAACGTGAATAACAAATTATATATCTCATATTTTAAACCAAACATGAATTAGATTTAAGAAGTGGAAGAAGAAGAAGAAGCTGCAATAATTTACATCTATTCTCAATTAATAACAGAAATTAATTCATATTAATGTGCCAGAAAAGAACTGAAATTAAACTACTTTATTTTTCTATTTCATATTAATTCCCACTCACCTAGCACTTGAGCTTGCATAAATTTGAAAAAAGCTTTGCTTTAATCTTTCTCCCTTTGATTCTTTTAAATTCCCCAAATTGCTTGAATATATATAGATAATTTAATTTGGTAGAGATTTGTTTATTTAGTAGAGAAAAGGAGGAAGAATAATACAAATAATTTTACTGTAGAATTATGGTGACCGCTGAATAAGAGATTAGGTTTATGTTAGATGGTTTATTTATAGATTGTTTGAGTGAATATAATCCATTAGATTATTTTAGATTAAATCGGGTTCTTTTATACAGTTAATGGTTATCCATTCTAGCCCATACACATCACTCAACCAACAAAATTTAGCCATCTCATCCTATTACATCAGTGGAGCGAATGGGAAGCCGCCACATGTCAGAAACAACGTTGAAATATGTAGGAAAATCATTGGAAACAAACAAGCTAAAAAACATCGCTCCAGATTTTGGGCGACAACGGGACTTGATCCTTGGTCACTAAGGAAGTCAACATGCGCCCTTATCGCTGTACCAAATTCGCTTTTAATTTCTTTTCAATTATATTTCCCGTAAAATATCGGGGTGTTACATTCTCCCCCCTAAATAATTTCATCCCCGAAATCTCCAAAGACGGAAGAACGTAATTAACAACCAACATCCAAGAACTACATCCATCTACTCAACCATCATCCATTTCTACCATTGTCCTTATTTTTAACTAATGTAATTTATGATTTATGCAAAGTGAAATTCATATGAACTTACCAAATGCGAAAAGGTAGTCGGTCTACTGATTCAGTTGACCTCCTGTAATGCAAGTATGCTTATGCCCTGCAACCAAATGTATGCAATTACCCTAGTGTAATTGATAATTATATATGTATGTTTCAATCATTCACCCAAATGAATCATCCATATGCAACATCCATTTATATACACACACACACACAGATATATATATATATACAACCATGTGCAAATGCAATAGATAATAGGCACACATATGCAGGTGTGTGTACCTAGTTGGCCAATTATCCTAATAAATATCTATCTAGAGCATGCAATGCATCCATTTTCAAACATTGGCATCCACTTGCAATCATTTTCATCCATCAAACATAACATGCCCTAATGACATGATTACAACCAAGCTACCATCCATAGGTTTCACCTAAAGATTATCGAAAATACCCTAACTAAGGAAAGATCAAAGATAGGATATTTGAAGTGTACCTTCAAATAGAAAAGGATAAGAAGTTCGAATTCTCTCCTCAGATTCCCATGTGCACTCCTTGGGGTCATCTCCTCACTGAACCTTCACTAGACGAACTTCCTTATTGCATAATCTCTTGATGTCGTGTTCCAATATATGGGTGGGTGTACGACGCACAAGTGATTCGCGCTCTACCTCCACTTCCCTTAGCTGATCGGGTTCTACTACTACTGTGGAATCATGTAGACACTTCCTCAGATGCGAAACATGAAAAACATCATGAACTCATGCCAACTTATCTGGAATATCAACTCTGTATGCCACTTTTCCAATTCGTTCACTAATAGGGAAGGGTCCTGTAAATCTCGGTGCCAACTTACCCACTGAGCAAAATCTCATAACGTTTCTCAAAGGAGAAACCTTGACATAAACCATATCTCCAACCTCAAAATCCAATTTGAACGTCTTCCGTCGGCATATGACTTTTGTCTATCTTGTGCAGTCTTCAACCTCTTGCGATCAAATCCACCTTCTCGAAAGTTTCCCTCACCAAGTCTGTTCCAAGCAAGATTCTATCGGTGGTATCCCACCAACATGTTGGTGATCTACATGTTTGCCATATAAGGCCACGAATGGTGCCATCCCAATGCTTGCTTAATAACTATTATTATACACAAACTCCACTAAAGGTAGTGTTATCCCGCCTTTTGGCAAGGCCAGGACACCAAGGAACCGACTAGAGAACAAGTATAGCTCGTCGTGGATATCACTGAATTTGGTCCGAGTCCAGGTTGAGCTACAATTGATAGGACACGACAAGAAAGATCATGGAAGTCAGCATCTTGAATTTCAAGTCAATCCGAGTTCGTATGCTTGGGTTATGATCGATTCAAGTTGGAAGGAACTGGCTCTTTTTCGTATCCATCAGATCGGCAGCGCTTTCGTATCCATCAGTGGACCTCAGTTTCTATCCATCCAGCCCGTGTCCACCATCCACTTCGCATCGGTCAATTCCCATAGGTTCGTATCGATAAGGTCAGCAATGTTCGAATCCATAGAGTTCGTATCGATGGACTTCGTACCCATCAACAGCTAATGCGACTCGTACCGATTGGCCAAATGTCTGCTTCGTATCCATCACGGAAGCCTCTCTTCGAATCCATCTGGGCAGAGCAGTTCGCATCCATCAGGTTACCTTACTTCGTATCCATCAAAATGCTCCGGTCCGCATCGATCAGTTTCGTATCCATTGAGAAGCTACGTGGTTCGTATCCATTAAGGAAAGCTTGTTCGTGACCATCAGCCTTCGTTAGCTCGTATCCATCGATATAACTGTTGTTCGAATCCATAGCCAATGACTACTTCATATCCACCGGGTCAACAAGCCTGGGTGACGTGTCGAATTTGATACGAGCAAGGCGAGATACATGGATGCGACGCGGCCAAACCGGAGAAAAAGATGGATCGACTCGAGATATGCGTGCCACACCATTACAGAAGCACATGCAGATGATCGATTCGAAAGAATCAATACGAAGCCATGGAATCGAACAGAACAACCAACGTTGAATCTCACTTCGTATCGACATTATCTCACGATCCAATTATCCAAACCCAATGATAATTTCAGGATTGCTTGCGTACACATTGAAGAATATCCTTGCCAAATTTCAGCTCATTTAAACATCATCTTGATCGATACGAAATGGATTCGTATCGATCGCAGATCGAGGCGAAACTTTCTAGAAATGGTCGCGTGGGTCCCCTCACGTGCCAAACCAAGTCTCCCGGAGTTTGAGCGAGATCTGAGCCTCCTACGCCTATAATAGAGCTCCAGAGCACACAGAAAAGGCATCTTTTTGATTCTGAAGCGTCAAGACTCTGCCGGATCAAGACTTGCATCATACCTTTGTTGTCAATTTTGAATTATATTCTATAATCCGCTATTTTTTGTTGTAATCGCTTGTAATCAGTCAAAGAGAATCAATAAAAATCATCAAAACTTCATAGTGGACGTAGGCTATACGCCGAACCACTCTAAATCGCTTGTCTTTGCATTTTACATTTCAGTTGTTGGAGTTTTTGTTAGATAATCTCTGTTTTACATTTACATTCTTCATTTTATCTCTTCAAAAACTTCCGAAGAGTGTTGTGCCCATTTTTGGTACAAACACTTTGGTGCTTTCACTGAGAAACAGTTTTTTCTCCTGCCCTTTGGATCTGCCGTCAATACCGGATTGCATAAATCCAAGAGGAAGATCCAGATATCCAATCCGGAATCCTTCCATTCTATTTAGATTTGCTCAAAGTCTAGGAAAGGACTCCACCATTGGAAATGGTTAGCACAAGAACTGCCGCTACCGCCGCTGATCAAGAAGGCCGGGATAGACAGAATCCTACACAACAACCTTCTTCCAATCAAGACAACACTGCTCACTCGGATCCATCCGGGCCAGTCACCCGACAAGAGTTTCAAGTGTTGCTCCAAGAACTGACTCAAAGCCGGCAACAGTTGGATGAACAGTTGCGCGCCAACGTCGAGCTGACCAACCAGCTAAACCGCCAGGGCCACAGAAGGTCCAGGAGGGATGATGTCTCCCAGGCATCTACTGAAAGCTCGGCCTCGTCTGACTATCACCACAGGTCTACCCGTCCCCGGTTAGAGGGAAGTCGCGCTCAAACTACTGGATATCAACCCGCCTTAACCGTTGGACAATTGAGGACAGGACCGTCGACCAGCTTCCAAATAGGACCCTTGACACGAGGAGGCACTGCTCCACAATACACCACGGACAACCGTGCCACAACCGCCGCGGTAGAAACCAGAGTTGATGTCCGGAATTAGTCAGAGCCGAACAATCAACAACGGGGACATACTCCTGAACCATATGTCCCAGAAGACGCTGAGCCAAGGAGGCGAAATACGGACCGTCGACAGTGCCCGGTCCAAACTCGCACTGTGGAACCCGACCACACCTTAGCTCAGCATGCCCAGAATGTGCCGGTGTCAAACATTTCGACCATGATACGTCAGATGATACGCGAGAGTCAGGGGCTCACTAATGATGATTGGGGGATCTCCCGTAGTCATACCCCTTTCACAGACGAGATATTATACGCTGAACCCCCTCGGCGATTCAGAATGCCAACTCTCCCAATGTATGAAGGAAATAGTGACCCCAATCAACATATTTTGAAATACGAATGGTCAATGAGTGCTACAAGAGCTGACGATGCAGTGAAGTGTCGAAGTTCTCCCATCTCTCTGGGGGGAATCGCGACGATGTGGTTTACACGCTTACCACCTAGGTCTATTTCTTCGTTCGATCAACTGGCCAAGAGGTTTGTAGAACAGTTTCGTATGCATGTTGCTAGGCCCAAGGACGTTAATACCCTGTCCAGTGTCACTCAAGCCTATGGAGAGACGCTCAGGCGTTACTTAGAAAGGTTCCACGCGGCCTGTGTTGAGATTAGTAACCCCAACGATAACTCAATCTTGATGGCTTTGACCAAGGGGATTGACCCCGATTTTGAGTTTGGAAACTGGTTAGCTGGAAAACCACCCGCATCATTGGACTGTTTCTACTCCAAAGCCGCTCAGTTCTTACGGCAAGAGGACGCGAAACAGTCTAGGAAGCAGGACGATGTGAGGCCCAGTATGGAGGGAATACAGAGTAATGTAGCGGTCAAACAGTCCGGTGGGAGTTCCGGAAAAGTTCAACTGAATATACAGAACAAGCAAACCCAGCCGAGAGGAAGCAATGGCCAGGATAAGAAAAGAGATCAGAACCGAGGTCCACGACGTAGGGCTCAAATGTTTGACAATTACACACCGTTGAACATGTCATTGGAAAACGTATACTTACAGACTTGCAACACTGTACAGTATAAGAAGCCTGCTCCAAAACCCTCATCGGAGAGGCAGGTTCAAACAGGGAAGTTCTGTAGATTCCATGAGAGCTACGGCCATAATACCAATGAGTGTCGACACTTGCAGGACCTCATCGAGAAATTGATCAAAGAAAGAAAATTGGATCAATTTGTGCGGGCGCCGCAGTCTGGTGGAGCGAGCCCTTCGAATCAGAATCGTTCACAAAATCAGGAGAGATAGGAAGAACCCGCTCGTGCGGGCGGGAGGTTGGTTATCAACACAATAAGTGGTGGTCCCCATCCGGCAGACAGAAGTTGGGGGGAAATGGAGTCGTATGCTAGTTCTATCAGGCATGCGGACTTCGAATGTTGTAGTAATTGTGAAGACGGAACTCCGGTTAAACAACAGAAGATAATATCTGATGATATCGTGTTCAGGAGCCGAGACGCTGATAAGGTCGAAGCCCCTACAATCGACCCACTAGTCATATCTGCCCAGGTAGGTCCTGCTTGGATGAAGAGGATCCTGGTTGACAGTGGGAGCTCTGTGAATATCTTGCTTAAACGGGCTTACGACTTAATGAAAATGGAGGCAAAGGATTTGAAACCCTGCATGTCCCGAATTCACGATTTTAACGGAAGTGCCACGATACCCATTGGAGTAACTGAACTACCGGTTGAGTTGGGGGTTGGAGAACGCCGGAGAGTTCGGATGTTACAATTTGTTGTCTTAGAAATTGATTCACCTTATAATGCGTTTTTGGGCCGACCGGCCCTAGCTGAGTTCAGGGCGGCCATCGCCCCATGGTGTTTGACTTTGAAATTCCCCACCGATCGTGGGATTGGAGTCGTTCAAGGAGATCAGGCCACGGGGAGGGCATGTTATGTTGTTGAGTTGCGCGGGGCGTAGCGTAAAGAAAAGGGAAAGGGCGTAGAGGAATCTCTTTGCGTCCGCTCTATTGATAATTGACAATTGATGCCTGGGCCTCGGCCCGGGCACCACAACCAATTCCTGAAAGACCTTGACCCTAGGGACAATGAGGATAAAGACGAATCTAAGGAGAGTCAAGCTTCTCCGGTCGAACCGACTGTGGATGTCCCAATCAGTGAGGATGATGATTCAAGGATGCTAAAGGTTGGGTCTATCCTGAGCAGGCAGACACAACAAGAATTGGTTGAGTTTCTACGGGAGAATCTCGATGTCTTCGCCTGGACACGCTCTGACATATGCGGGATCTCGCCAAATATTGCAAGTCACTCCCTGAATATAGATCCGCGATATGTCCCGGTCAAGCAGAAAAGGGGCGGTATGGATCCAGAGAGATCTGCCGCCCTTAAGGAGGAGGTTGATAAATTACAGTCGAATGGGTTTATTCGAGATGCCTTGTATCCAGAATGGGTATCGAACCCCATACTAGTTCGAAAACCGAATGGAAAATGGAGAACTTGCGTCGATTACTCTGACCTAAACAAGGCCTGTCCAAAAGATAGCTTCCCACTTCCACGAATCGATCAGCTCGTAGATTCGACAGCCGGACATGAGCTACTGTCTTTTATGGATGCTTATTCTGGCTACAATCAAATACCCATGCATTCACCTGATCAGGAACATACCAGCTTCGTAACCGATCTGGGACTCTACTGTTACAAAGTCATGCCGTTTGGTCTAAAGAACGCTGGAGCAACATACCAACGCTTAGTCAACCGGATGTTCGCCGATCAGATCGGGAAGACCATGGAGGTTTACGTGGATGACATGCTGGTGAAGTCTTGATTCTCCACAGATCACGTCAGAGATTTAAATTCGATGTTCAGCATCCTCCGGGAATATGGAATGAAGCTCAACCCGCTCAAGTGTCACTTCGGCGTCGCGTTTGGAAAGTTCCTTGGGTTCATTGTCAATGCTCGAGGGATAGAAGCAAACCCTAAGAAGATCTGGGCTATAAGAAATTTGCAAACCCCTAGAACCATAAAGCAAGTCCAGAGTCTCAACGGAAAGGTCGCAGCATTGAGCAGGTTCATTTCAAAGTCCGCCGATAAATGCATTCCTTTCTTCGATCTGATCCGGAAGGGGAAGCGAAACTTTGAATGGACCATGGAGTGTGAAGGCGCATTCCACTCACTAGTTCAACATCTTTCCACACCTCCGATCTTGTCAAAACCAGTTGACCACGAGCAATTATACCTCTACCTGGCAGTATCAGAACATGCGATTAGTGCTGCTCTAGTTCGGGAGGAAGACAAAGTGTAGAAACCGGTCTACTATGTTAGTAAGCGGCTAACAGGAGCTGAAAGAAATTATCCGAAACTGGAGAAACTGGCCTATTGCTTGGTCATTGCCTCAAGAAAGCTCCGCCCTTACTTCCAAGCTCATCCTCTTACCGTGTACACCGATCAGCCGTTACGACAGGTCCTCACGCGGCCTGAGACGTCCGGTAGGTTACTCAAGTGGAATATTGAGCTAAGTCAGTTTGATATCACTTATGCTCCGCGGAGAGCCATTCAAGGACAAGTCCTGGCAGATTTCATAGCCGAATTTACCATTTCAGAGGACTTGCCCGAAACCAGTAAATCCCCCGAATACATCTGGAAGTTGCATACCGACGGTGCATCAAATGACCGGTGTTCGGGCGCTGGTATTGTACTTGAGACACCCGAAGGCCGATCTATATGTTACGCTTTGAAGTTCGACTTCCATGCAACCAATAACGAAGCTGAATATGAAGCCCTCTTAACCGGCCTAAAACTTGCTAGAGATTTGAGAATTATCGCTATGGAAATTTATTGCGATTCACAGTTAGTGGTATGTCAAGTACGAGGAGAATATCAAGCAAGAGACCGAAGGCTGGCTGCTTACTTGGCTCAAGTTCAGAAAATACTGAATCAGTTTGATTATTATGCCATTTATTATGTACCTCGGGAACACAATCAAAAAGCTGATTCATTGGCAAAGTTAGCCAGCACAGGTGAAGTGCAGCAAATGGGACTTGTCCCCGTTGAAACTTTGGCCTCCCCGAGCATCGATCGAATAGAAATGAACTTCGTGTTTGAAACCGCTCCCAGTAGAGAGTCTTGGATGACTCCGTATCGAAATTACATTGAGAATGGGATGTTGCCCGAACATAGAAATGAGAAAAGACAAATTCTGCGAAAAGCTTCACGGTTCGTCATTCAGGACGGAGTCATGTACAGAAGAGGTTATTCTGTTCCTCTCCTCCGATGTATCGCACATGATGAAATCAAACGAGTATTACATGACGTACACGAAGGAGCGTGTGGCGATCACACCGGTGGGCAAGCTCTTGCTAAGAAGATACTCCGATATGGGTACTACTGGCCGACAGTGAACCGAGACGCAACAAACTATGCCAGAAAGTGTGATAGGTGTCAGAAACATGCCCGAATTCCAAGAGCCCCGCCTACCGAGATTACTCAAATGGTCAGTCCTTGGCCATTCGCAATGTGGGGCATTGATATCATTGGCGCTTTACCTCTGGAAAAAGGTGGTGCGAAGTATGCCATCGTCGCCGTTGACTACTTTACAAAGTGGGCTGAGGCTGAAGCCCTCGCAACCAGTACGACAAAGAAAGTGATAAATTTTGTGGTTCGCAACATCATCTGTCGATTTGGACTCCCGCATACCATCATTACCGAATACGGAACCCAATTCGAGAGCACGGAATTCAAGAATTTCTATCAACGGTTTCATGTTCATAAAAAGTTCTCGGCAGTTGCGGATCCTCGGACAAATGGCCAAGTCGAAGCTGTCAATAAAGTTATAAAATCCATCCTAAAGAAACGACTGGAAAAGGCCGGGGGCAAATGGGTTGATGAACTTCCTATGGCATTATGGGCCTATCGAACGACTCACAAAACCGCAACCGGAAACACCCCGTTTTCCCTATCCTACGGTTCAGAGGCCGTTATTCCGGTCGAAATGAAAGTGTTTTCCCATCGCGTGACTTACTACGACCCGAAGACGAACGATATACTGCTAGCTGAATCTTTGGATCTATTGGATGAAAAACGGGAAGAGGCTGACCTGAGAGCAGCCGCATATCAAAGTCGGGTCGCCCGATTGTACAATACCAAAGTTCGACCTCGAACCTTTGAACTCGGCGACCTCGTTCTCAAGAGAATCTATCCGGTTCCTTCACACATGAAACCAAACTGGGAAGGACCATATGTGATTACATGAAGACTCGGAGATGGCACATTCAAGCTATCGACCGTTGACGGTCTCGATTTGCCAAGGGCCTGGAACAACGAGAGTCTCCGTTGCTATTACACATGACAGGCTTTATTTATTTCATTCTATTTAGCAATTTGTTTCTGCATTTCGAAATTTGAATTTTGTAATAAGGCAACTGACTTTGCCGCATTTTCTTATTTCAGCAATAAAATGCCATCTCTTCGAGCCAGAGCTGTGATTCATTAAGTACGATATACGATATCACGATGCACGAAGAGCTAAATCCCATCACGCAATGGGACTTATTCAAATGGAGAGTGGCTGTGATACGACCATCCACTCGCTAAGTGAAACCCGAGCTCGGGGGGAAGCCATTACACCAATGTTGATAGGATTGACACACGACAATCCTGCATCCAACTCCGTGTTCCCATAGTGCGAAACGGAGTATAAACATCTGACTCCGTGTTCCCAGAGTGCGAAACGGAGTATAAACATCCGACTCCGTGTTCCCAGAGTGCGAAACGAAGTATAAACATCCGACTCTGTGTTCCCAGAGTGCGAAATGGAGTATAAACATCCGACTCCGTGTTCCTAGAGTGCGAAACAGAGTATAAACATCCAACTCCGTGTTCCCAGAGTGCGAAACGGAGTATAAACATCCTACTCCGTGTTCCCAGAGTGCGAAATGGAGTATAAACATCCAACTCCGTGTTCCCAGAGTGCGAAACGGAGTATAAACATCCTACTCCGTGTTCCCAGAGTGCGAAACGGAGTATAAACACCCAACTCCGTATTCCCAGAGTGCGAAACGGAGTATAAACATTCAACTCCGTATTCCCAGAGTGCGAAACGGAGTATAAACATTCGACTCCGTATTCCCAGAGAGCGAAACGGAGTATAAACATCCGACTCCGTATCCCCAGAGTGCGGGGCGGAGTATGTCCTATCAGCTCCAAGCTCCCGGAGTGCGAGTCAGAACATGAACACTAACTCCAAACTCCCAGGATACGGGTTGGAGTAACAACAGCAATCTTAAGTTCCTAGAGTGTGAACAACCGCTTACGAGATGGCTTCTATCTCCAGAGTGTGGGTGAAACGATTCGTAAGGACACAAGTGTAGTTCGACCGCTCGATCCTCACTCAGTGCGATCACAAGCTGATCATCATAACTTAACCCCGGAACTTGGGGGCAGGAACAAGTGTTAATCACTACCCAAAACTGTATTATGTTCAGCCCCGCTTCGATCTCCGATCACAACTCAAGTTCGAGATTTCCAGACTTGGCAGACAAAACAAGCTATGCTTAAACGTTAAAATAATGCAAGTTCACCGGACTGAAGTTCGAACACTGCAACATTTAAGCATAGAGAGAATTTAAGTTGAAACAAAAAGACAAAATTTTATTTCAACTAATCATAAGCAATGGTTCATACACGAGCCTTTCCAAAAATTCCTACTAGCAGGGGCCGAACCCGCATCTAAACACGGCCTATAAAAAAAGAAGGGAAAAAAGATAACAAAATTCCTGACTACGAAAGGGAAACACATGCCTAAAAAAGTCTATCTAATCCTTCTTTCTCCTCAGCTTCTTCTTCTTCTTCGAGGAGCTGCTGGAGCCACCAGTGATCTTTCGTTTAGAGCTTTTCCCCTCAGGCGGGCTCCCCTCAGACGAAGGCATGATGTCAACATCATCCTCCGAGCTGGAATCTATGGGGATGCTTCCCGCAGGAGGAATTGGGGGAACAGAACCAACAGCCGGAGGTGTGACTGACGCACTAGTATCAATGAGCGTGCCCCCGAGAGATACAATCATAAGGGGAGTAGGGCACTGCGCTACTACTCCGCCATCCGCGCTGCCACCATGCGCAGCTGCCGCCATCTCAGCGTTAATCTCGGCCAACATCCTTGCTTCTCGCTGCGCTCTGGCCTCACTATGTGCCGTAGTGGCCTGAGTTGAAATATCAGAAGTAGACGAGAATCCGCCCAGGCTGAATGGTAGATCTGCATAGGGATCACTTTGTCGGCCAAGGAGCTCATTTATTATCTGTTCATCGAAAGAAAGTGAGCTCCCTTGCGTTACTTCCACCGGCACTGTTGTCACAACGGAGGTCGCCTCAGAGATGATGGCCTCCGGCACTTGGCGCGACTCCTGGGCTACGGGAGGCGCAGCTGGCGCAACTTCGATCACTGGTTAGAGAAAAGAAACGTTTATTAGTATACGCTTCTGTACAAATTCTTCGGTCCAAGTAAACAAGAGATTAGTTCAGAGTACCTTCCTTGGTTGGACTCGGGGTTGTCTGGACGATTTCAGAGGGATGCTCCTTGATAGGAGAAAGACGTGGCTGGTCTGGATCATATGCCGGTACAGGCTGGGAATCGATCATCGGAGTTGGCTCAGATTGAGATGACACGATCATCTCAGAACTCGTAATATGGTGCTCGGCACCAGAGCTCTCTCCGACTTCCTGAGACTGGGCACCAAGCCTCTTCTTCTCATGAGAAATCATGGAGTCATAAAGAACCTTCTTTTCATCATCATTAAGCATGCGGTTCTCCAGCTCGAATTCATCGAAGGCCTCATCAGGATGCCCAACTTTCTCCTCCTCAACTAGTAGGTTCCAGGCGTTGTAGAGATGTGTTGGGTAATCATCGAGCCATGTCAAATCTCGGTGCCTTAGCACGTTGGCATTGTAGGTGACAAGTAGCTCTTCTACTTCAGCCTCAATCCTGGCCTCCGCCTATCGTACCTTCTCATCAACCCCAGCTTCAGCTTCGCGGACTTTTTCCATAGACGCTTCCTTCTCCTTCCGGAGCTCCACCGCCTGATCACAGGCCTCCTGAGCAGAGACATTGGCCGCATCCTTCTCCCCCGCCATATCGGAGAATTTTGATTTCAGATCATTAAGCTCTTTAAGAGCGGCATCCCTCTCGGCGGTAATGGTGGTGTTCCGGTGACCCATGTCTTCAATTGCGGTATAGTGCTCTTGCTTCATCCTGGTCATGGCCGAGTTTACCTCATCGACCTTTTTCAGAGCTTCCATTTCAGACTTACGGGAAGACTCGGCCTCAGTGTTGAGCACTTTCATAATTCGGTCTTTTTGGCCCAACTCTTTCTCAAGCTTTTCAATGGCAACGGCCCGATCAAATGCTATTTTGGACGCTTTCCTTGCGGCCCTTGCCCACTCCTTATACTGGAAAAATATGTCCGCAACATAATCGTGGATAGTGTTTTCAGCTGAGGGCGGAATCCTCTTCAGATGTGGAGGAAAGACGTAACCGTCAAAACAGATATCGGGGAATTCCTTCCTCATCTGTGCCAATTTAAGTGCTCCTTCCCCAGTCGGATCAGTCGCGACCGGTGCAGTAGTTGAAGAGGTGGCTATTTCAGTCCTGCGTGGAGGATCGGGCCTCGGAGCTTGAGAAGACGGCTTGGGCCGTTAAGTTTCAGGAGGACGGGCTACTACTACCGTGGGTGGTATAGAAGTCCTGGGAGGAGGAGAGCGAGATCGGGATCGGTGCACATATCCCCTGTCTTTGTCGGACCTCTCATGGCCAGAGTGTCCTGAATCGTAATCCCTCTCTCCCTCTTTCCTATGTGGCTCATAATAACGGCGCTTATTGCGCAAACTGCCCAGCACAAAACCTCGTCCAGACATTGTACCTGAAGAATAAGATACGGAATATCAGAAACCGTTTATGTTATGACGTTTATAGTTAGAGAATTGTGCTGTGCCATGAAGAGTGTATGGATGTGTAACCCCCCTGAACCAACCAGAAGTGTCGATCGCGCTGGTAGGAAGGGACTCGCTAACGTCGGGGGTATGCTGTAATTCATCCAATTCAAAGTCTTGTTGTGCGGACGCAAAGTTCGGAATTGGGAGGTCAGTGAGCCCTTCAAATTGATTGTCAGCTTGCAAGGAGGATGCCTCCAAGATTTTAACTCCTGAAGAAGGGCGATTTAAGACCACAGACTTCCGTCTCCCGGATTTAGCTTGCTTAAAGGCCGCTGCCTTGCCTTTTCTTTTTTCATCAGAATCCGGGGTCCCGTCGGTAGGTTCGACCAAAGGCTCCTCATCAGTATGAGTTCTTTCGAAGTCAGGTTCCTCAATTACTACGACTTTGGGTTTCCTCCGCTTGACCTTTTCTCTGGAGACAGTCTTTAGTGCACCATCAAGCCTTATGCTCTGCCTCCACCCAATCAGCCCGAGAATTCTAAGATTTCGGTCCATCAATAGCAATTCAATATTCCTTTCTTCACTTGGAATTTCTTGGAGGACCCGGACTATCTCTTTATAGTAACCGCCTTCAGGTCGCTGGATTATTGCTGAAAGAAAAGAAATAGAAAACGTGAGTTCAATTTCATTAATGAATTGCCTTGTCAACTACTTGGGAAAGAGACGATACTCACGCCTGAATAGCCATCTTCTGGCAAATCCCGGAGGACATCGAACGTAGAACCACTCCGACTTGAAATAGCTCAGCCTAGTCCATGACCCCGTGACCACTTGGCAGTTTCGTACAGACTCCAGGAATGTAAAAGATGGACTGTCAGTCCGGCTCTTGAAATTAAACAAGTATCTTATGTCGGTCATATGGGGAGGACGATGGAGGTACTCCATAAACGCAATGAACAAGATGTTGAGCGAAGCATATCCATTCGGGTGTAGCTGAGATGGGGCAATCCCCAAATAAGCCAACACTTCCCTTATATAGTCATTGAACAGGGGAAGAGTCCCAGCCGCACATGCGTGACGATTGAATGCGGTATATCCTTCCGGGGGATTGTGTGGTCTATCATCTGGCCCTGGCAATAACACGTCATCCATCGACAGATGGTGACGTAGGCATATCCTTCCTAACATATCCTCGGAAACATTTGACGGGAACGAGTCAGGTGGACAATTAATGAAGGACGCGTCGGGCAGCTCGTCTGGAGCTAGACCGATGACTTCGGCCTCGATGTCCGGTATCACAAGTCTGGGAGGGGTCAAATGCTGAGTATCTTGCTGCTGCGAACTTGACGTTTCCATAACTAGCTAACTCACGAGAAACCACCATTAAATGATAAAAAGCCCGTGCATTCCCCAGTGTAAGGTGTATGAATGAATTGTGCAGTGCAAGTGTTGTGCGTGATTTGAGCGAATTCTGCAGGATTAAAGAAAATATGCAAAATACAAAACTTTGAAGTCCAGTAGGAGTGACCGTCATCACTGACCGTCACAACCATACCATCAAGATATTGGCAATCGATTCAAGTTCAAATCCGTTATCGCATTGTTAAGTTACAGTTCCATCAACGAGCTTCGAAAGGCAGTCAAATCTGCAATTCTGTGTTCAAGATCAGTTATGCAAGGTGGAAGCCCGTCGGAGTTGAGTGTCAAGATATGCAAGAGTTCGCTAAGTTCGTCGAATTTCGGTGTGGAATCAATCACAGTTTAGATTCAAGTAGAGTCGGAGGCGCGATATCTTTCGTATCGATCCAGTTCGAATCGACAGCCTTTCGTATCGATCATTGTCAACTCGATACCTTTCGTATCGATAGGCATCGAATCGACAACATTTCGTATCGACCGGTGGAGCGGATTTCGGATCGATCAGAGAGGCTTACTTCGCATCGACCAAGGGTTAACGACTTTGTGTCGACTAAATGCAATGGTTTCGTATCGATCTGGAACTGTTGATATTGTGCCAACCAACCTCTTGGTCTTTGAATCGATCGTGGGAGGAAGAATTTCGTATCAATCATACAGGCCGAGTGCTCGCATCGATCATTTCAGATCGGCACAAGCCCCAACCATCTTAGGTCGATGCGAACCTCTTCGTCCCCTTCAACCTTTCAATCGATACAGGGTCATATAATCTGGATCGATTCGAACCCTCCTGTCCCAGATCGACACGAACTAGAGGTGAAGCAATTCCTCCAAGCCTCTTTCTCCTCCGACTGACGCGAGCATCGCCATGGCCATCCTCGACCAAGCTATGGCCCAGATCTGGCCTTAGCGCTGCCAAAATCGATAATCAACAAGAACATGATGGATCTGAGATCTGAACTTCATCGCTCGAATTTAGTCGTGATTGGTTAATTACCTGAATTGGAGTTGGAATTCGAAGGATTGAAAAATAATATTTGATCGATTCGGAGAATGGAACAATTTTTCCTATCGAGTTCGTAGATCGATACGAAGGTGCCGAAGATATCAGGCAACAGTAAAAAGTAAAAGTGAAAAATGGGCTAAGTCCCAGGTATTTATATGGAGCCTAGGGTAGAACCGAGTCAATTCGACTCCCAGTCAACCTGACCGGTCGCAACCAGTCAAACAGCGCGTCGAAACGAAGGCATGTTTCGAACCCACCAGACTTCATCGATTCGAGATACGCAGAGAAGCCACCTGAAGACAGTGGACTCCATCGAATCGAAGCATCCGTTTTGTGAGCCATCAATCCACAACGGGGCAGGCTTATCGATACGAACACAGAATTCGTATCCGTTAAAATCCATCAGTACGAATGATCATTTCGTATCCATCAAGTCAACCCGCATCGATACGGAGAAAAGTTTTCCAACTTTTAACATCGATTCATAAGAGGATTGACACAAGAGGTTGGCTAAAGGCGGTCATCAGACATCGTTTCAACTCAAGTTTCAAATCGGTTTAGGAAGGAATCGATGCAAAACTCAATGATGACATACACTAACGACGAGTCACAAACTCGCGGCTTTTCAAAGTACGTCATGTTTTCACAAGACGTACTTTGGGGGGCAAACTTCCGGGGGATTGTGTGGTCTATCATCTGGCCCTGGCAATAACACGGCATCCATCGACAGATGGTGACGTAGGCATATCCTTCCTAACATATCCTCGGAAACATTTGACGGGACCGAGTCAGGTGGACAATTAATAAAGGACGCGTAGGGCAGCTCGTCCGGAGCTGGACCGATGACTTCGGCCTCGATGTCCGGTATCACAAGTCTGGGAGGGGTCAAATGCTGAGTATCTTGCTGCTGCAAACTTGACGGTTCCATAACTAGCTAACTCACGAGAAACCACCATTAGATGATAAAAAGCCCGTGCATTCCCCAGTGTAAGGTGTATGAATGAATTGTGCAGTGCAAGTGTTGTGCGTGATTTGAGCGAATTCTGCAGGATTAAAGAAAATATGCAAAATACAAAACTTTGAAGTCCAGTAGGAGTGACCGTCATCACTGACGTCACAACCATACCATCAAGATATTTGCAATCTATTCAAGTTCAAATCCGTTATCGCATTGTTAAGTTACAGTTCCATCAACGAGCTTCGAAAGGCAGTCAAATATGCAATTCTGTGTTCAAGATCAGTTATGCAAGGTGGAAGCCCGTCGGAGTTGAGTGTCAAGATATGCAAGAGTTCGCTAAGTTCATCGAATTTCAGTGTGGAATCAATCACAGTTCAGATTCAAGTAGAGTCGGAGGCGCGATATCTTTCGTATCGATCCAGTTCGAATCGACAGCCTTTTGTATCGATCATTGTCAACTCGATACCTTTCGTATCGATAGGCATCGAATCGACAACATTTCGTATCGACCGGAGGAGCGGATTTCAGATCGATCAGAGAGGCTTACTTCGCATCGACCAAGGGTTAACGACTTTGTGTCGACTAAATGCAGTGGTTTCGTATCGATCTGGAACTGTTGATATTGTGCCAACCAACCTCTTGGTCTTTGAATCGATCGTGGGAGGAAGAATTTCGTATCAATCATACAGGCCGAGTGCTCGCATCGATC
Source organism: Allium fistulosum (assembly GCA_030737815.1). Classification (NCBI taxonomy): domain Eukaryota; kingdom Viridiplantae; phylum Streptophyta; class Magnoliopsida; order Asparagales; family Amaryllidaceae; genus Allium; species Allium fistulosum. The sequence continues at coordinate 980,424,545 of CM060902.1, forward strand.
ATTTCAGATCGGCACAAGCCCCAACCATCTTAGGTCGATGCGAACCTCTTCGTCCCCTTCAACCTTTCAATCGATACAGGGTCATATAATCTGGATCGATTCGAACCCTTCAGTCCCAGATCGACATGAAGTAGAGGTGAAGCAATTCCTCAAAGCCTCTTTCTCCTCCGACTGACGCGAGCATCGCCATGGCCATCCTCGACCAAGCTATGGCCCAGATCTGGCCTTAGCGCTGCCAAAATCGATAATCAACAAGAACATGATGGGTCTGAGATCTGAACTTCGTCGCTCGAATTTAGTCGTGATTGGTTAATTACCTGAATTGGAGTTGGAATTCGAAGGATTGAAAAATAATATTTGATCGATTTGGAGAATGGAACAATTTTTCCTATCGAGTTTGTAGATCGATACGAAGGTGCCGAAGATATCAGGCAACAGTAAAAAGTAAAAGTGAAAAATGGGCTAAGTCCCAGGTATTTATATGGAGCCTAGGGTAGAACCGAATCGATTCGACTCCCAGTCAACCTGACCGGTCGCAACCAATCAAACAGCGCGTCGAAACGAAGGCCCGTTTCGAACCCACCAGAATTCATCGATTCGAGATACGCAGAGAAGCCACCTGAAGACAGTGGACTCCATCGAATCGAAGCATCCGTTTTGTGAGCCATCAATCCACAACGGGGCAGGCTTATCAATACGAACACAGAATTCATATCTGTTAAAATCCATCAGTACGAATGATCATTTCGTATCCATCAAGTCAACCCGCATCGATACGAAGAAAAGTTTTCCAACTTTTAACATCGATTCATAAGAGGATCGACACAAGAGGTTGGCTAAAGGCGGTCATCAGACATCGTTTCAACTCAAGTTTCAAATCGATTTAGGAAGGAATCGATGCAAAACTCAATGACGACATACACTAACGACGAGTCACAAACTCGCGGCTTTTCAAAGTACGTCATGTTTTCACAAGACGTACTTTGGGGGGCAAATGTTATCCCGCCTTTTGGCAAGGCCAGGACACCAAGGAACCGACTAGAGAACAAGTATAGCTCGTCGTGGATATCACTGAATTTGGTCCGAGTCCAGGTTGAGCTACAATTGATAGGACACGACAAGAAAGATCATGGAAGTCAGCATCTCGAATTTCAAGTCAATCCGAGTTCGTATGCTTGGGTTATAATCGATTCAAGTTGGAAGGAACTGGCTCTTTTTCGTATCCATCAGATCGGCAGCGCTTTCTTATCCATCAGTGGACCTCAGTTTGTATCCATCCAGCCCGTGTCCACCATCCACTTCACATTGGTCAATTCCCATAGGTTCGTATCGATCAGGTCAGCAATGTTCGAATCCATAGAGTTCGTATCGATGGACTTCGTACCCATCAACAGCTAATGCGACTCGTACCGATTGGCCAAATGTCTGCTTCGTATCCATCACGGAAGCCTCTCTTCGAATCCATCTCTGTTTACCGATTGGCCAAATGTTGGAGTTTTTGTTAGATAATCTCTGTTTTACATTTACATTCTTCATTTTATCTCTTCAAAAACTTTCGAAGAGTGTTGTGCCCATTTTTGGTACAAACAGGTAGGTGGTCTTCCCAAGAGCCTCCGAAGTCAATGATGCACAATCTGAGCAAATCTTCCAAAACCCTATTTACCCACTTAGTCTGTCCATCTGTTTGAGGGTGATATGCCGTGCTCAGATTCAATTCCGTTCCCAAGGCTTGCCGAAGACTCCTCCAAAACTCGCTGGTGAATAATGGATCTCTGTCGCTCACAATGCTGGCGGGAACTCCATGAAGCCTAACTATCTCCCTTACATGATGAGTCGCCAAAGAAGCTGCCGTCCCAATAAGTGCTCTTCGTCAGTCTATCCACAATGACCCAAATGCTTGTGTTCCCTCTCCGTGACCTTGGTACTCCATCCACGAAGTCCATAGAGATGCTCTCCCATTTCCATAATGGAATATCCAATGGCTACAACAGTCCTCCGGGCTTCTTCTATTCTGCCTTTACCCTTTGGCAAATGATGCACTTCGATACATACTCCGCCACCCTCTTCCTCATTCCGGGCCAATAGAATACTCTCTTCATATCCCGGTACATCTTATCACCACCGGGGTGCACTGTCATCCTAGAATGATGTGACTCGGCCAACACCGCATCTACTAAATCCTAACTATAGGGAAAACAAAGTCTACCATCCCTTCTAAGCCATCCCCTAGTATGCATGGTATAGCACCTAAGATGTGGTGATGACTCTCCTCTACCATGCTTATCTAAAATGTCGTTTAACTCTTCGTCCTCACCTTGCCTTGCTCCAATCTGCTCCATCAAAGTAGGCTGGACGTCGAGGGCTGCTAACAATCCCGGAGCTAAATCCGATGGAGGTCTAAAATCAAAGGTAGCAATGTACTCTGAATGCTTCCATTCCAAAAACAGAGGACTTAAAACAACTTTGCGTCTACTCAACGCATTTGCCACTACAATACCCTTGCTAAGAGTATAGGAAATCTCAAAGTCATAAGAGGCTAAAAACTCCATCCATCTTTGCTGTCTCAAATTCAAGTCTTTCTAAGAGAATAGATACTTCAAAGACTTATGATCCATGAAAAGCTCAAATATTACTCCTAAGAGACAGTGCCTCCAAGACTTGAGAACAAAAACTATAGCTGCCAACTCAAGATCATGCGTCGGGTAGTTTTTCTCATGCGTTTTCAACTGTTTGCTTGCATAGCACACTACCCTACCCTCTTGCATTAGTACTACCCCTAGCCCCATACCACAAGCATCCGTACAAACTGAGAAAGGCTTGGTTCCATCCAGTAATACCAATATGAGCACGGTAGGCAGAGCTTCCTTCAATCGACCAAAGGCATCCTCACACTTGACATCCCAAACAAAAGCTGAGTTCTTCTTGGTAAGGCGGGTAAGTGGAGCTGATATCCTAGCGAAGTCCTTAATAAACTTCCTATAGTAGCCCACAAGACCAAGGAAACTCCTCATGTCTGTGGCATTCTTAGGGGTCTGCCAATCCTGTACTCTTGCCACTTTCGCCGGATCTACTGCAAGTCCATCCTCCGAAACAATGTGTCCCAAAAAGCGAACCTCATCCCTCCAGAAGTGGCACTTGGAGAACTTCGCCTTCAACTTATGTGCTCGTAGGGTCCTAAGCACCTCTTCTAAGTGAACAGTATGCTCCTCCTTAGTTTGTGAATAAACCAAAATGTCGTCGATGAACACCACCACAAACTTGTTCAACGATTCGCGAAATACTCGACTCATCAGGTCCACAAAATGTACTGGAGCATGGGTTAGCCCAAATGGCATGACTAACAACTCAAATAACCCATCCAGAGTCCTAAACGCAGTCTTCTCGATGTTATCCTTCGCCACACGCAACTGATGAAATCACGTGGCCAAATCGAGCTGCGAAAATACCTTGGCTCCTACTAGTTGATCGAAGAGATCCTCTGTATGGGGAAGAGGATAACGATTCTTCTTCATCATCTTATTAAGCTCCCTATAATCCACGCAAAGCCTAAGAGAGCCAACGGCCTTAGTGGAAATATGATGGGTGCACCCCACTTAGAAATGCTCCTACCAATGAAGCCCTTCTCCAGAAGCTCTCCAATCTGCTTGCTCAACCCACGATGTTCCTTAGGAGCCATATGCCTTAACGGTAAAGCAACCAGTTTGGCATTATTGACAAGATAAATCTTGAACTCGATCTCTCTTTAAGGTTGAAGGCCAGCAACCTCCTTGAACACATCTGGAAAGTATCTAACAACGGGTAACTAACTCAAACTATTGTGCGATAAGTCGGGAGAATAAAGGTAGCTCAACATGACTGATCCTCTAGGATCATAAGATACCTCCAAGGTACGTACACTGTAAGTGCCTAACCTCACTACCCTCTTATCGCAATCCAGATCATCATCATACATGGATAGCCAATCCATACCAAGAATCAACCAGAACCCGGAAAAGTCCAATACAAAGGTACTACAGTCAAACTCAACCCCTAAAATAAACAATTTCAAATCCCAACATAACATGGACAAATAGGCTGATCCTCCTACGGGATTTGATACTACTACCAGGTCGGTCACTAAGCAAGCATCAAGACCAAGACCATCTACAAGAGTACTAGATATAAAAGAGTGCGAAGCTCCAGAATCAAATAGGGTACGAATAGGAAAATCAGAGATAGATTACACACCTTCGATGATCACCTTCTTTCCCTTGTCCACAACCGGACGAGTACTAGAGGATGGAGTTGCCTCTAAAGCATAAGCCTAAGTAGGTTTTGAAGGTGTCCGTGAACTGTCCTTAGGCTTCGATTGACAGTCCTTTTTCATATGCCCCGCTTGATCGCAAAGATAGCACCTCAGTCTCGATTGCTCTCCTGCCCCTCTACAATCCTTAGTAAGATGACCTGGTTTCCCACAAGTATTGCACTTCCAGTCCTTCCTTGGAACTTTTCTTTTTCCATCTGACCCTCCACCTCGTCTCCTCTTTCCTTTCCACTGCTTCTTCCCATCACTCTTCTGTGCCACATCTCCTTTCTTCTCGGTATTAGCAAGTAAGGCCATCTCTACCAATCCCTCAAATGTGGCTCCCATAGGAATGTGGCTCACAACCAAACTCTGCATTGGTTGACTCAAACCCTTAGCAAACTTCAGCGCCTTCTTGTGAGGAGTATTAATCAGGTCTAATCCAAATCTGGCAAGCTCATTGAATTGATTAACATATTCCTTAGCTGTCATATCCCCTTGCTTGAACTGTATAAATTTCTCTAGCTGCACTCCCTCTTCAACCTGCGATAAGAATTTCCTCTCGAACCTAGTATGAAAATCCGCCCAAGTCAAATTATCAGCCTCAGCCTCCACAATCTCCCACCAACAAAGAGCCTCTCCCTGCAACTGCCATGAAGCCAACTGCCTCCGAGCTAGGTCCTCCAATCCCATAATTCCAAATATCCGCTCATAACTACGGATCCAAGCTCTCGCCTCAGTATATGACTCGGTTCCAAGAAACGGCTTGCCTCCTAAGCTGGTGTAGTCCTTGCATAACTTGGGAAAATCGAGAATGCTTGGCGGACGGGCTGGAACACCTTCCGTCGGAGCTGCATCTCTAGTTGGTAGCTTTGCTCGTGTAGTAGCCTGCAAATAACGTCTGAACAAAGCAGGCATATTAAGGCTTGGAACTTCAGGGATATCTTGCGGTTCAGACATTTCTATCTGTGGATATTAAAAAGATGGGATTAGATACTCCACAAATAGTTCAATAGATAGGGAGGAAGAGATACGAGGGACCCATTTCTAAAATTTCTTTTTTTTTCCAAAATATATACATATACTTTTAAAAGTATTATTTGGAATATCCTTTAAAAATTATTCGAAAACCTTATATTTTTAGGATTACTGAAACCTTAGCTCTGATACCAACTGTGACACCCCGCACCTCTAGGCACCCCGAAAATCGAACATGACTAGAAGAACGGGTGGTCGGGTGAAATAAAAACCATAACATAGCACAGAGACTAAGGCAACATCATAAAATGATTAAAATATTATAGCGGAAGAAAACTTTCACTAATTATAAATTAATAGCAAAACAACTTCATTAAAAACAACATTATCCCAAATTTATTTCTAAAACCAAAAGTACCAAGTAATCTCCGCCAAAACATAAAACATAACAAAGTTCACAATATAGGTCCCCATATGTAGAGTAAAGTACGAAAAAAAGAAAGGAAGTACATGAAACAAAAGAAACAAAAGCTGAAGATAACAATTGCTTCAATGACCCTCCAAGCTGCAAAGAACTATAACCAAGACCTGCCCTCCTGTGATTTGGGGAAAATAGGAATGGGTCAAACATAAAGTATGGTGAATGAGAAATAAAATGAAGCAGAAAGAATAAAACAGTTTAATTATAGGTCTTTCCTGGATATCGCAGAGGGTGCATAATATAATGAAGTGAATCCTTCTTAGATACAATTCCTAAGAAGCTAAAGTCTGTGGTCACTCTAGGGAAGTCAACCATGTAGTAATACTAAACGTCAATCGGCCTGTCGGACCTGCTATCCTTACCTATTCATGTGCTACAACATGAAAGTCATGCTCTTCACCCATGCACTATGCTAAATGCCTCTTACGTCTGACTGGCGCCGAATTAAACGACCTCGCAAGACCTCGAAGTTGCACTCAGACTTCGCCAAACTGGACTCCTATCTTCCTGTCTCCTTGGTCACCAATGTGGACTTGCCCCTATCCAAAGTGTCGGTCCTCCGAAACAGCGCCCGTAGCTGGGTCGGATGCATAAAATCCTCCAACGATCTGCCTAAAAAAGCCTACGTCGGAGCACACTTGTCCTGTTCCGTCGGCGTCGATCTACCTGAAGAACCCTACGATTCTGGGTTTTATCTGTCCTACATAATAGCAACCTATAAAAGGTAACAAACATCCTTGCGAACCTACTTGCCCGCTCCTAGTATGTACAGCCAAACCTATATTTTGGCCTTAACTGCATGAAACACCTTTCCAGACCTTTACAAGGTCTGCCGACCAAATCGCTTCCAGATTAATTAATTTTACCATTACAGTTTACATACTGTTTATTTCCATTAATCTAATTTAGGCCATTTTTAAATCCGATTTGGTTATTTCACAATTTCCCTTTTTCTTACATAAATGGTATTTCAATTTCACGTCCGTTCAGTCCGTATGGGTTGCTTGTAATTTTTGTGCCATTTTGTTATAGATTTACACTAGCCTTTAGGGTCCATTTATATTATATTTTTTTCGACCCTAATTTACTTTCTCCTTTTAGAGATATAATCGGTACAAAAATTTTATCCAATAGCCACAAACCATTTAATTACACAAAATTCCACTTTTACATTTTTGGGCCACATATGAAACAAATAATTGTGCAAGTTAGACTTCCAAATTTTTGTTCCAAAACCATATTCAAAATTATGTGATTATATCAATCAAAACCATAATTTTATTCAAGTAACATATTTTGAATTTATTAAACTAACATGTTCTACTATTAGTTGAATAACAATTTTAATTCAATTTAATTAAACCAATCTTATTTATGCCATGAAACGTGAATAATAATTTGTTTGTTCCAAATTTCAACCCAAACATGAATTAGAATTGAGAAGTGGAAGAAGAAGAAGATACAATAATTTACAAAAAATTTCAATCTTATTTATGCCATAAAACATGAATAACAATTTATATGTCTCATATTTTAAACCAAACTTGAATTAGATTTAAGAAGTGGAAGAAGAAGAAGAAGTTGCAATAATTTACATCTATTCTCAATTAATAACATAAATTAATTCATATTAACGTGCCATAAAAGAACTGAAATTGAACTACTTTATTTTTCTATTTTATATTAATTCCCACTCACCTGGCACTTGAGCTTGCATAAATTTGAAAAAAAGCATTGTTTTAATCTTTCTCCTTTTGATTCTTCTAAATTCCCCAAATTGTTTGAATATATATAGATAATTTAATTTGGTAGAGATTTGTTTATTTAGTAGAGAAAAGGAGGAAGAATAATACACACTAATTTTACTGTAAAATTATGGCGACGGCTGAATAAGAGATTAGGTTTAGGTTAGATGGTTTATTTATAGATTGTTTGAGTGAATATAATCCATTAGATTATTTTAGATTAAATTTTGTTCTTTCATACACTTAATGGTTATCCATTCAAGCCCATACACATCACTCAACCAATAAAATTTAGCCATCTCATCCTATTACATCACTAGAGCGAATGGGAAGCTGCCACAAGTCAGAAACAACGCTGAAATACATAGGAAAATCGCTGGAAATGAACCAGCTAAAAAAACATCGATCCAAATTTTGGGCGACAACGGGACTTGATCCCTAATCACTAAGGAAGTCAACATGCGCATTTACCACTATACTAAATGCGCTTTTAATTTGTTTTTAATTATATTTCCCATAAAATATCGGGGTGTTACACAAATTGTCTTGGTGAGTGGGCTGAGGCCTAGGCTCTCCATTTTTCGAGAGAGCCACTCCTGCAGGGTCCCATTAGCTTGCGTTTGGTCTCACTAGAGCAGTTTGAGTATTCCTTGCATTATCAAATGCATTGGCATCTTCTTCCAATTTATCGTCTAGCTCTCCGTCCTCTGAGTTAGAAAGATCCATAACTATGTCTTCTATGAGGGTCTTTGTCCCCTGACTCAAATTCAGAATAGGTTGCCTCGTGACACACGGAGTACTTGCATTTCCATCCACGTTAAGTCCTGTTGTTACCCTTTTTTATGGATGCTTTCTACTTCTTCTATGCAGGCCAGAAACGGAGGAATTCCCTTGTTCCATAGCTGCCGCGGGTTCGGGCATAGTCCTGGGAGTGGTAATTGACTGTAGGGTTAGGAGAGCATTAAGCCTATCCATTAGAGCCTTTTGGCTACTCTCCATCTTTTGGTTGATCTCATCAACCATTTTATTTAACTCATCCCTGGTAACAATTTTATGCTGACTGGAGGAAGCAGGTGCTTGATTCCCTAATTTAGCGCCGTTCACTTCAGTTTGTTGGGGGATTAACATCCTCACCAGCTACTAATGCCCTTATGGACCTTCTGGAGGCAGTTCTTCTTCTTTTTGGAGCTATTGATTCCAAATAATGGATTCTTAAAGTAAAGATCAAGATTTAACTTCTGGACCTATGGGATCCAAAGTAGATGGCTAGATCTGGATCCTGAGTTGGATTTCTCAATTTAAGCACCAAAATGTTGACCCAAAAAATGGACCAACACCCTGGTTTGGATTTGAAAGCATCAACCTTTTTCTGACAGAGCAATCTCACAGATAACAGATATAAAAAAAGAACAGTAAAAGAAAGAAGACGGAGAATTTTTATAGTGGATCGGCTATTATTGAAGCCTACATCCACTTTATAGTTTCACTATATACTGATTGTTGTTACAAGAAATATTTGGTTACAAGGCTTTGATTATCTTGAAGTAAGTTGAATCCCTAAAGTTGGAATCCACTGAAGAATCATAGCGATTCTTTTGGAGGTTGTTGTGATGGAGGTAGAGAGTGAAGAATAGTCCTAGCAGAACTACAACAACCAATCCGAAGAAGATCTTATTTATGTTGCAGGTAGGTTGGTATTTATATGGGTCGGAGAGCTTCTGGGCCATGCCACTCTATTGTTAGCTCGCAAGTAGGTAGGAAACGACCCTAGGAATCCTTGGCTTGCAAAACGAGGCAAAGTCATGGGTTGCTAGCGACCCATGGCCTATGGGTCGCTAGCGACCCATATACTTGGCTCGTTTTGCAAGCCAAGGTCTTGGCCTCCTTTCATAGTATTCTTTGGTTGTTTGGAAGGTTTGCGGAGAGGTATGGGTTGCTGATGACCAAAGGACTTAGGACTTTTCTGGAGTTTGGAATTGGAGATGTTCCCATAGTCTTTTATCGTAGTTGTTTCGCTTCAATGCCAATTCACTAGCTGTTTGCGTTTAGCTACTGATTGAACTAAAAGAATGCTGCTCCCTCGGCCTCATTGGTCCCAATCATTGCCTTAGTCATGAAGCTTTGGCCCTTGTTGATCCCTTGTCTTAGCTTTTGTGGTTAAGTCCTGAACCATCCTGTTTACAAAAGGTTGTTCTGTTTTCTACTGGTTTATGCTGGGTTAAAACCCGAATAATAATAGGCACTTTGGCTACGGCAATCAATTGGTAATTTATAAAATTTAAATAAGTTGTAAAAATTGCTTAATTTTTATAAAAGTTACGCAATAAATTAAACATGTTTCGAGTTGTTTTGTAGGCTCGGGCCTCACAAAAGGCTTATTAAAAGGCCTAGGACAATGTTGAGATTAATGAGCTTCGACAGCAGATTGCAAAGCTATAGAAGCAGGACCGCCTCCAAGCAGTGCAAATGGAACAACTAAACCAGCATTTGGCCGAGTATGTGGAGCGTCATGGAGCATTTCCTTCGTCTGGTGGTTCCAGAGCCGATGATGAGTCATGAGGAACGTTTTGCAGTTTTTGTTTTTGAAACTGGTGTATTTATACAATGAGAGATGGTGAGGTTGATTTATGGACATGTGGTGTTTGATATTGATTTGTGGGGGTTGATGTTGGATGTTGGATGTATATATTGTACATTGATGTTGGATGTAGATATTGTAGTCGAACGTGTGAGATTGATGATGGAAGGATTGTTTTGAATTGATTGGAAATGTTTGAGTTTGAGATGATAATGTTTGAGATTTACATTATTATTGATATAGATATTGGTTTCAGTTTATATATCTGATATATGTATATATATATATATATGTATTGATTTTGATGTGTTATGATATATATTGATATGGAAGTGCTGTTTGGATGCAAAAAAAAAAATTACTCAGATTTTCGACGGATACCGATGGCTTACGGTGGCCTATATGTCAAAATTTCCGGCGAATATCGACAGCTCCCGACGATTTACCGGTCGAATATTCCGACGGCGTTCGACAGTTTTCTGGCAAGTTTTCAAGCCACGTAGACATCGGCACCGTCAGAACTGCTATCGGGACTGCCATCGGAAAAACCGTCAGAAGCAGTCACAAAGTCGTCGTCAATGCCATTGGAAATGGGCGAAATCCATGTTCTGTATTCCGACGGGATTTCCGACGGCTCACGACGGCCGTCGACGGCTATGAACCGTCGGAAATCACTATGTACCTTGTTGTGATAGCTTCTCTAAAATGGCATATTTTTAACCCTGACTTATTAAACGACTGATCAAACTGAAAACATGTGATCCTACCAAGAGTATTCGGTAGGAAATCTTGAAACTATGCATGATAAGCTAAGAGAATGTGATCTACACTTTCTTTGACATGTAACATGTTAAAGAATTTCTTCGACAACACCTCAAGTGTTAGAACAATGTACTATGCTGAAATATACTAGGGCGAATCTAGGCGAATAAGTAAGGACGTCATTAGCTCATTGTCAACACCATGATGATATTATGCACATTCAATATCAAGGCTATGATCATGTCGTGAGTCATAAAAGGATTAATTTAATATGCTAATCACAAGTTTGAACCAAGTCGATATGCCATGTGTTAACGAATAATTCATTGACCCCAAAAGTAAGTGAAACCAATCGAAGAGGGCCTTCGTCGAAGTTAATCGAAGTACATAGGGAGAAGCATGCATGATGTTAAGTTCACATCAGCCCTGAACATAGTCATTAAAGTCATGTCAAAACTCATATATGATCAAAATCGATATGCAAGGCAACATGCAAGTCACAAATCGAGAGTTAAGTAGTCAAATATGCCATGCAATTGTTTAATATTCGATTCCTTATGTGTACAATATTTGAGTGTTACAATTGGCAAAAATCCGCAAATTCATTTAGGGTCTACAAAATTGAAAATATAAGAAGTAGGAAGAGAATTCATTCATCCTTCAACACGACACCCCTAGGGTCATATTTATAGAGGTGGAGCGGCTCCACTTCGCCTTCAAAGGTCTTTGGCAGGGTTGGCTTTAGTGCACTTTAGCGACAGTTTCAGCATCGATGATCTCTTGCATTAAGGATCTCTCCATTGGTTGTTGGTAGCATCATTAATGAATAGCAACTTCACCTTGTATGGCATCGTCATTGATGATTCTTGGCACCTTTAAATAATTTACGAAATGTGGTACCAACATATATGGGCCTGGAAGAATAGTAACATGGAAAAGTGATGACATTGGCAACAACGTTGTTGAATTCAAGCAGTATCATTGGTGAAGATGGTATCCAGCACTGTTCATACAGTGATAACGCAAATGATGTGTGGTGAATCGGTTGGCTTCGGTAGTTTCTATGAACATTAACGATGTTCACTATCAATATTGCATGTATAGCTTATGTCGACATTGACGCTGAAGAATGTCAGCATTGACATTGGCGACATCAATGAAGGGTGACGTTGATGAAGTGCGGTACTGACGTCGTCTTGTGCTGTTGGCTTTGTTAGTGAAATACGATGCTAAGGTTGATGAAGTGCGGCAAGGTACATAGAATTACTTGGTAGCTGATATGGAGGAGTTACACATGGACAAGCTCGTTGTGGTGACCATATGTGAATAACGGCGTCAAAAAAGTTCAACATCAACGAAATGCGCTATAGGTCTCATCGACACTCATTGATGGCTTATGATGTTGATTGAGCTTGATACCTTTTCTCCTTTGGTTACACGTGACGTTGTATACATGTCTTTGATGCTAATCTATCTTCATGTTCTCGGTGTTGATCATTGGCGCCATAAGTGTATTGCTTGCCGCTTGTCTTCGAGAGTAATAATGGAAGGCAACGTGGTTAAAGAATGGTTCTTCTACATGAAAGTCAACGTCATTTCCACATCTTATGATGTACGTCTTCGAAGTCAATAATGGTGATATCACTTACCATCATAAAGGCTTAGACACTTTTTCTTGCGATGAGGTTCGACATCATCTTCTTAGAGCTTTGAATCAGAAAACATACACTTCTAAAAAATTAAGTGGATAACATTTGTTCCCTCCATCGAAGTATAGTAGAAGTCTTGACTTTTCAAGTTAGTAATCTCAAACACATTGCTTGCTGCATTTCGAATCTATTCAATATGATGATGTTCCTCTTTCTTCTGCAATTCAAACTCAGATGAATTTTTCAAATTATCAAAATCATTTAAAACCTTAAATTCCATATATCTAGGTTAATGCTAATATATGATTTTAACACTAATGCATATTTTCTTTATAGCACAACTCATATGGCATTTAGTATTAATCTACTTATTCAGCATGATTTTATTGGTGAAACATTATATTTAGAATTTATTTATGTTAATTATCATTCAAGTTTTTTGCACATACTCATAAACTTATTCTTTTAGCATTTGTGTTCTTTTTGTCAACGCAAAAATTTAGGCTTTTCTTATGAACCCGACATTGGTTATTCAGCGGTCATTGACTTGCTGTAAAGGTTATTTTGAACTTTGAACTTTTTATTGTTTAGATATCATATTAATCACTTACATGCTCTTAGGAATGAGCATTCAAAATTGAAATAATATCACCTGTTAGACGGATGGAGGGCTAGGCAAGAGGTTCTTCAAGAAGACTAGTATGGGCTTAGAAGCTTTTCCTCCTAAGCTAATTTTTCTTTGGTTGCCGGAGGTTGGCTTTCAATATTAAGTTTCTTGTAAACTTTTAGATCAGACTCCTTTGTTGTTTGACTTTATGTTCGCTTTGCTTGACTTCTTATTATAATTTTTATCTCCAAACCTGAATCTGCTTTGATAATAGATTAGCGATTTAGGAAACTAAAAAATCATTTGATGAAAAACTAGAAAAATATCTGGTAATACTTTTAAAGAAAAGGTTAGAAAATCATATGATAATAAGGAAGCTAGGGACTCTGTATATCATATGATAATAAGAAATCCAAAATACCATAACCCATAATACCATTAGGTAATAAGAAGACCTAAAAATCATCTAGTAATAAGAAATCCAAAATCTCATCTGATAATAAGAAAACCAGAAAACCATCTGATAATAAGAAATCCAGAATCTCATCTGATAATAAGAAGAGCATAAAACCATCTGGTAATAAGAAATCCAGAATCCCATCTAATAATAAGAAGCCATATATCCATCTGGTAATAAGAAATCCATAATATCAATTGATAATAGGAAGTCCAAAACACCATCTGCTAATAAGAAATCCAGAATCCCATCTGATAATAAGAAGTCCAGAAATCCATCTGTTAATAATAAAAGACTGGAAATCTCATCTGAGAATAATAGAAGATCGGAAATCCCTATCCAGCAATAGTAAAAGACCAGAAATCCTCATCTGATAATACTAGAAAACTTGAACTCCACAAGAAAACCAAAAATTCAATAGGAAATCCAAAAACCATTAAGAAAATCAACAAGAAAATTAGGATTTCATTTGTCAAGAAAATAATGGATTCATTGTCAAGAAAATTAAAATACAATTAGCAGTTCGTTGGAATTTCATCTGATAATAAGAAAACTTAAAAGCCCATCTGATAGTAATAGAAGATTAGAAAATCGCCTAATGACAGTAATTCACGTGGAAAAGAATTAGTAGTTCTATCTTATACTAGAATGTTAAAGCAGAAACTTTTACCATGGACTAATAGTTCAAATAGTAATGGAGATTCCCATTTGTTCAAAGGAATGCCTCTTGTTAGGAGATATGTAGTTGTTAAGGTGTTTATTGCTATTATTATTATTACTACATTAGAGCCAAGTAGCTCCATTAAACCATTCAGCCGTTCGGTGAATTAGTTCTGTTTAACCATTCAGCCATTCAGCAAAGTAGTTCCGTTCAGCTATTCAACCATTCAACAAAGTAGTTCCATTCAATTGTTCTGCTATTCAACCATTCAACAAAGTAGTTCCGTTCAACCATTCAGCAAGGTTGTTCCATTCAGCCGTTCAATAGGGTAGTTCCATTTGGTTGTTTGGCCATTCAACAAGGTATTTCCGTTCGATCGTTCAGCTGTTCAATAGAGTAGTTTCATTTGGTTGTTTGGTTGTTCAGCGGGATAGTTTTGTTTCGACTGTTTGGCTATTCAGTGGGTCGAATTAATTTATTGATACTTATTTCATAGACCTTCCTTAGAAGGTATCCCTATTCCTGGGTCTAGATGGAACCTATTAGAGGTATGTTTTGATATGTTCCTTCAATGAAGCTATAATTAATTACTTTTCTAGTAAGGATTTATTCTTTACTATATTCCCTTCGCCTCTCTATTGGGCTTCGGACTCCTTCATAACCTCTATCTTTGCCTCTTTTAAGGTTTTAGACATCCTAGTCCCTTCTCTCTTTGGCCCTTCTTCGGCTTTGCATTTGCTTTGGGCTGTGGACATCTTCATCCTCTTACTTTTTTCCCCTTCTTAGGCTTTGCCTCTACTTTAGGTTGTGGACATCTTAGCCCTTTTACTTATTGCCCCTTCTTGGACTTTGCCTTTGTTTTAGGGTCTAGACATCTTCGTCCTTTTTTTTTCCTCTTCTTGGGCTTTGTCTTTTTTTCTCGAAGCATTATAGCTTATGCTTGATTGATCTTCCTCTAAAAGATTGTTAGTTGGTGCTAAACTAGTTTGTCCCTCCCTCTTGGTGGTGCTCCGAAAGTGCATCAGAGGCTTTTGTCCCTCCCTCTAGGAGGTGGTCTGGATTGCACATCAGAGGCTTTTGTTCCTCCCTCTAGGAGATGCTCTGGAGTGGACATCGGAGGCTTTAAAGGAGTTTTTCTTTTGAAAAATTTGCCTGCGAAAATAATTTTTCGCCAATTGAAATGTTTGTGAAAACCATTTTGGACATCAACTTTTCTATCATGAAACTTCTTTTTGGAAAAAAGAATTTTCCATAAAAGGACCTCTTTGATAAATCAAGGAATTATTTCCTAAAATCGCTCTTTCTTTTGAAAAGGTTTTGAATATTTGAACTTTTTGATAAAGAAGTCCCTTTTCGGCATTACCACCAAGAAGACTTTTCGGGTCACTCTCATTGTAGACATGTAAATCTCAAATAAGAGAGTGAGTGGTTATGATTCATGAACCAATAGTCATTTAATTGAGAGTAGGCTCTTCAAATTAGAGTTTTTGCAATGCTAATGAGTTTTGGTAGTTCTAAATTTTTTTTTGAAAGATACATATAGGTCTTTCTTTTCCAATAACTTTGGAAGGCTTTGAAAATGCTTTTATCTAGAGATGCTCAACTAAAATCTTTTATGTGCATTTACTAATGCAAAGTACTATTTTTCAAAGACCTTATAAATCTTTCTTGAAATAGGTAAATATTTAATTTCTTTGATCCATACGTAATTGGAAATAATCCTTCTTGACTTTTAAAAGTAATTTTTCTCAAAGACGTGTTCAATAAATCTTTTGGTAATAAAATGGCTTATTAAAAATAAAGTTGGTGTATATTGCTTCCACCTTTACATGATATATATAATTGCACCTCTTCAGGTTTTGCTTAGCGAAAAGGAATGTCTTGTTTGTAAGTCTAACATGTCATGATTCATGAACTATTGACTGCCAGAACATGCTTTTTTCTAAGAGTCCCTGCTTTTGTGAAGATTTTCGATATTTACCTTTTCCCAAAAACCGATTTAGGACGGAAGATTAATGGTATCCGATAAAATAAATTCTTTATACTGCATTAATTCATGCCTTGAGATAGAGAGCCATTTCATTTTGGATATTTAAACTATCCTTTCCTCAAATAAGACTAGAAATTTGTTATGCTTTGATAGGAAAATCCAAGACCTCGTGGATGTAAAAGATTGGTTTTGTTTTAACCTGTAAAGAAACTCGAATTTTCTGTCAATACATGATGAATTTTAAGTACAAATCAAATTATAAATTTTTATAAGTGAAGATAATCCGTAGTGTGCATCTGCCACAAAACTTCACAGTTTGAATGGAATCTAAATTTGAAGTTGCTAAGCTGCTTTTTACTTGTAGAAAAAGTTAGACTTTAAGTGATTGACCTACTCTCCTCGGAATGAGAGATCCTTTAAGTTTCTTTAATGATTTCCTTTGGAGATCCTAACTTAATCATATTCTGAATTATTCCTAACAAGATATGCTACTAATCAGTCTTATGTTCATTTACTTTGTGATAATTGCAATAGTTTTTTCCTTAATCAGGCTTAGGATGGTTCTATATTTTGTACGAAGTAGAGAAATTTTCATCATTTTTTGTCATAGTGAAAATGTAGGAGATGGGTTTGTTAAAGTTTACATAGTTGGATTCAGAAATCTCCCTCTGAATTCCCCTTCTACTCTTATTCCCTTTTGGTCTTTCGTTGGGATGTTCGTAGTTGAACTTTTCCTCTTTTTTGCCTTGTTGAGATTTCTTTATGGCATAGTACATCTCGTCCATTTGAATGAATTTTTCGATCTGGAAATAGAAAAGTTGTAGATATTTACATCCATGAATATAAAGTTCTTTCCAAAAAGGAGTTTGCTCAATTACCCTAAACGAACTGCCATCACTCTACAACAAAAATACTCTATTACAACGTCCTTTTTACAACGGGCAATTGCTACCCGTTGTAATAGTAGGCTACTACAATGGTCAGTTCAGGCCCGTTGTAATAGATTTCTTATATAACGTCTTTTTTACAACGGGCAGTCTTTGCCCGTTGTAATAGATTGCTATTACAACGGTCCATTTATGCCCGTTGTAATAGATGTCAATTTTACAACGTCCACAAAGTGCCCATTGTAATAGAGGTGCCAATTTTACAACGGGCTAAAACTGCCCGTTGTAATAGGTGCCAATTTTACAACGGGCTTAAAATGCCCGTTGTAATAGGTAACCCTAATTTTTAGACCACATCACCCCAAAGAAAAATTATAGAGGCCGGCCCTCTTTTCTTCTTTTCCATGAAGCAATACTCTCGTTCCTCTTTTCCTTGCTCGAAAAATTAGGGCTTTCGAATTTGTTGAAGCCGAGAATTATATACGGTTATTTGCTTTGTCACTTTGATTCGAAGCCGGCTGCTTCTCGATCGAGTTCGACTTGTATTGGTATGTTATTTTCCTTTTGCTTTTCTGGTAGATATTCTTGAACTCGATCGATGATTCCTTTTGTTTTTCTGGTAGATATTCTTGAACTCGATCGATTTTATTTTCCTTTTGCTTTTCTGGTAGATATTCTTGAACTCAAGATATATATAATTTCATAAAATTTTCACAAATGAATTTCAATACAGTAAATAAATCCCTCAAAAATTCCAAACAAATTTTCACAAAAAGGAAATAAAATCCGAATTTTCTGGTTAAGGATTGGTTCAGTCCCGAGTTGCTTGGAAGGTTAGGCAATTTAGGTCGACGATTAAATAACTTGGCAATTTGGTTCGTGGATTGGGTAGTGGATGCGGCGGTTGATTTGCAAATTGGGTGTAGTCTTTCAAACTTATGCCTATATACCAAACTTGGTCATTGCTACAATTTTGAAGTAAAGTTTCATAGTGCACAATTAGTGGCATTAATAATTGTAATTACATGCAAGTATATTTTAGTCTAGCTCAGTATGCTTTTAGCTTCTGGCTTTGATATTGTAATTATTGATTTATTTTTAATCTTAGGACTGAAATTTTGTTGTTTCTAGTACGTATCTCTTTCTTATAATTCTTAGTCAATTTTTAGGAGATGTAAAAAAAATGAAATGCCTTGTGATTAACAAGAGTATATAACATCTATGTTTTGATAATGTTATACAACCAAGAATCCTTGATTAATGTTCTGACTCTTGCCCTTGATCCTGATTGCATTTCATATCTTTCTTTTATGCCCATAACATATCATATGGCATGGTCAATAGAGGTGGTACGTTAGTGGCCCTAGGTATCATAAGGGCCTCGTCTTTGTGAGAAACACTCCTCTTTGCTTGGTTATTGGTAGGGGCATGGCTCCTTTCCGGTTAGGTAGGGAGGTTCCTAGAAATGAGGGAGAGCGACGACCTGACTTATCGCACAGGGTATGAGATATATCAGCCAGGAATGATCAGGGACCGTGGTACATCAGAAGAAGATCAGTCTCGTTAAGTCATTACTCACTAGTTAGGCGGCATAGTTCCTCCCGTTGAAGGAAAGGGGTCCGAATCGCTTGACCAAAGGTGCTTGCGAGTACTCTAGCGTAGAAGATATCGACCAAACGAAAGAGTACTCCGACGTACAGTAAAGCGAAGCAGCATTGGCGTAGAACGACCAAACGTTGCCTCGTTCGTGACTCTCGACTAGACTTCACAGCGCAATTAGGCCTAGTTGGGGCCAATTCGGGTAGTCTACCCCTGTATACTTAGGCTTGGTGTTCCATGTAGTTCTCACTTCACTAGCTTGCGCACTCGCTCCCCCTGTAATGTCTCCGTAGCCTACCGAATTAATATACTGGACTTGTACGCACCAATTAATATACAAGTATACTATTTGATTGAACAACAGCTTTCAGAAGTGCCGGCCTAGCCATAGTAGATCTCCTATGCTAACATAACATAAGGTATTTCTTTGGGGCAGGAGTTCGGGGAATCATAGTATATATATCTAGCATGAAGTGGCAGGTAATTCTAGAAGGCCCCAGTGAAGGAATTAATATACTGGTCGCTCACGCTCACCTTCGTTCGTACGTCTGTTACTAGCTAACTAGTAGTGGGAGTTCCGGCAGAACAACTCGGGATTAACTAGTTTTGTTTCATCTCGGTCTCCCTTCGCTCGCAATTAATATACTGAGGAAGACGAAGCCGGTCAAAGCACCTTTTCCCCTGTGCCAGAACTAACCTATGGATGGAATGGAATGGTAGGCCACAATTCCAATCCCAGCTGTCGAGCACCTAAGTCACCTCACCCAAAAGGTCAAGTCCATATGTTTGATCCAAGCTATTGGCTAAGCCCAGGCAGAGATATAGGATCTTCGCCATTAGTGGTAAGGCCCCACACGAAACTTTAAAGAAGTGAATTTAGGATACATTAGTCCCACTCCCCGAAAGCCAGATGTGAAATCTAGGCCTTATACCATTCTATCTGGGAACAGTGATCGACGCTTAAAGGTCTGGTCGAGAGCCGGACTCGAGGGCAGTGCCGCAGCAAGGAGAAGGCTAAAAGACCAAGTTGCTAACAAAGGGGGAGGATTTCATTCTCCAGGATAAGGGTAGCCTTTCGATCTCTCTCCCAAGAAAGCATTGGCGTCGTTCCGACAAAGGGAAAGGCAAACCTCTTACCTTAGGTACCACCGGGCAAGGCCTCTATTGCTTCTGTACCAATCTGGTCAAGCCAATAAATAACAGAATGATCATGTGGATCTCGAAAGCCCCTATCCCTATGTGTTTGCATGGAGTTCAATCCCGTAAAAGCTATAGCTGCAACCCCAACGGACGAGCCACCAACGACTACCAGATGAGCAACCTTCAAAAAGCACAGGATGAGCCAAGGGGGACTAGAATCCGATTTCTCTAGACCGTTGCCGAAGCAACTAGCTTTTCGGGGCATGAAGACCAGTGCCAGAACCAAGCCAATTGGGAAAGCGAAGACCGACCCAATTAAGTACTGGACTAGAACCCATGAAAGAGATAGCCCCTTTGAGCAGTAGCCTACCTACCGAATCCAGTCGATTGATCGATCACCCTATTACTTAAGCAACTGTAGTGGTCCCATCTCGATCTCCTAAGTGATGAAAGGGAGAATGGAAGAATAACTAAGAGAAAGAAGCATGTCGATTCCCACCAAGAAAACTAAAGCGCTAACGCGCAACGGCTTTATTAGTGCTCCTGATGATGCCTGCTTCGACTTGCACCAACCTTAGGCGAGCTTTCTCAGGGCTCAGCTACTCCACTCCAGTCGCTTCTTTACAAGACAAGTTCAAGAGAGATTTCAAAGGTCACTAGAGTGGCTCCCTATTAATATACAGCAATAGAATGGATCGGTCCTCCCTATAAGTAATATGAAACACGAGAATTCATTTATCACAATATGAAACACCGGGATGCATCGAGGGATACCACTACGAGTAAGGAACACCGGAAACGGAATAGCGAGGGGCTTATCAAAACAACCTCCGTTGCGCCTCATCAAGCACACGGCACAAGACTGAAAATAAAGACCTTACCTAGTGAACTAGAGATTCAAGTCAACGGAGTAGGTGGTATATACTTTGGTTGAGGGCCTGTTCGCTCCGCTCCTAAATGTAACTGTTCTTGTTCACTCGAAGTGAACTGGTTACAGAGCTCACCTCGCTCTCTTCTTTCAACCAGTGGAACGTTCCGAATTAATATACTGGCGCCAATTAATATACTGGACCCGCTGGTCGCCAATTAATATACTGGCGCCTCACCCGAAAACCTACAGGCGCCTGGCCTTTTACCGGATTAATATACTTGGCCTAGAGTAAGAATAATTTGGCGAAGTGTACTGGACCTCTAATTAAGATACTGGGTCGCCTTGCAGTTGGGATTTCATTTTCTACACCCTTCATGATCCACAACTGGAAAATTTACAGAGTTAATGGACTAAGTATATTAGGGACCATACCTTTTTTGTTTCTTTCCTTCATCACCCCTTTGAGATGAGCTATGCCCAAGGATTACCCTTGAAGAGCCGGTATGCATTCGCGAACGCTTCCGGAAAACAGTTCTGAGATCTTCTCTGTGCTCAGCATTCAAATAAAAGCTTTACTAAGAAAATAAATAGGGGCTTGCTAACCATCTTTCTTTCTTGCTTTGGACCCTTTCTTATCCTTATTTATCATTTATTTTTTTTCATTCTTTGTCTGCTCTCCCCAATAAAGAAGGAAGACTTAGGGGAACTTGAATCTAGCTAGGGTAGAGACAAAGACAACTATTAGTATACCGACCCCTCCCTTACTCAACAGCCCCTCGTTAAGTACACTTCCTCCCAATTAAGATACTGGCGCGTCGCATATAACATAGGTGAATGGTATCTTTATTCTGCTTAATCAGTGCAGGTTCAAGAAAGCACTTTCTTTTCACGGAAGTCGTACAACCGAATCGGTGGTACGGAGTCGTACGTTTCGAATGATCTGTGAAAGTGAGTGGGCACATGAACGTCATTTAACGCTACAACCAAGAGAGTTTCATTCTTTCTATCATACTACTTATTACGTGCTTTGAATCATCTGAAAGAAAGTGAGTGGACCACTGGTGTGGGGCATGAACGGTATTTCAACAAAAAGAAGGTACAACCAAGAGAGTGGAATGGGTCATAGTATTTGCCGAGCAGATAATCCTATCTATTGATTAAGGAAGGCAGGTTCACATCACGCGCAGACGTGACTAAGTGGCAGCTGGTCTAGGTGTTCGAAGCATGATTCATCAACAGGTAAAGGGAGTAGTTCATCGGAAACCATTCCCCTCTAAAGTCAAGGAAAGCTAAGCCCAAGGCGCCAGTATATTAATTGGGGAGGTATATTAATTGGAGTCGATGAATCACGAGTTAGAATTTCATAGATTTCATCTAATCGAGTATAAGTATAGATGGTATTTTGTATAATATAATGATAGAGAAATGAAACACACTTCACTTACTCACAATTCTTATTCATCTACTTGGTCTTTTGAAAACAGAATAGATTGAACTTGCAAATTTACTCATTTAAATTTAATGAGTAAACGATTGAATTTTATTCGGTTGGGTGGTACCAACTAAATCGAGTACTAATTCCCATTTAATTCATATTGAATTAATTAATCAAGCTGCTACCAGAAATTGATTTGGTACTATGTACCACTAGCAGGGTTTTTCGGAAAACTCCATCTATTCTGGTGTGGATGGCAGGCAGGCCTATATTTCTTGGTTTCAATAGGACTCCTTACGAGCGTTGTTTCCATGTACTATTATCTAAAAATAATCAAGTTATTAATAACTGGACGAAACCAAGAAATAACCCCTCACGTGCGAAATTATAGAAGATCTCCCTTAAGATCAAACAATTCCATCGAATGGAGTATGACTGTATGTGTGATAGCATCTACTATACCAGGAATATCAATGAACCCAATTCTTGCAATTGCTCAGGATACCCTCTTTTAGCTTCTAGGCTACTTCTTAGTTCAAGATCCCTCTTACTAACTGGAATAAAAGAATTAGTAGATCTGTTCCGCCCAAAAAAGAAGAGCCTAAGATGGTAGACCAGATGCAACTCATAAAAAGTAAGACACTACCCAAGCGTAAACCCCCAGTAGTCAAGGACAAAGGAAAAGAAAAGCGGACTGAGGAGGCGAGCGAAGTGAGGAAAAATCCTCTAATGGTTATAGGTTGTAGCAAGACTTTCACTACTTTTAATAGAGATGTGCTGGACAAAGGAAAGGTGAAGCGCGATCTAGAGAGCTTCATATTCATACCGGACAAAGCCGCAGCCCTTAATATCTAGGTAGGAGGCTCTGGACGATTATAGGTAAGAGATGCACATATGAGTCCGATGAGACAGGAATAATGGGGGAGTGAGTTACCTGCTTGGGAAGTAGCTTACTTGCTCCGTCCTTCTGTCTATTGATAACAAACACTTAGATAAAGAGCATCTCCGCTACGCACCTATGGTTCTCCGATACAGCATCAGTCTAGGGAACCTGGGGCGAGCGAAGTGGGGAGACTACCAACGGGGGACCTGGTATATGAATAGGTGGTTGGGTACGAACTCTGTTTTTAGGTGAGTGACCTGGCCGGTCCGGTTGCTTAGTCGGAGTTAGGTATACAGGCTTTCTGTTGTCTAAGGCAGGCCGTATGAGGTAAAATACATCTCTTCCTCTTCCCTTATTTACTGATTGGGACATCTCAGGGGTTACCGGCGTCGGGGAGTCGGTTGCAGGGCCGGAGTCTTGGGAAGTAGGTTGCTTAGCCGGAGTCTGTAAGTAGGTTACCGGGTCCGCCCCTCTTAGCTATGAGTTCCTTCGCCCTGTAAGTAATCAAGATCTTCTTCCTGACATCGACTTATGATTCCTGCTTGATCTGCGAAGTTGTAGCTTGCTGGAGCCCTTGTTAAGAGTGAATCCCGTCTAGCTTCCTAAAATGGTTGTTGATCGTTCCCTTGTAGCTGGGTTGCCTGTCCTTGGCGTAGTTCTTGCTTGTTGTGAGGTGCGCAAATATATTAATTGGGAGCGATTGATAATAGATTTAGCTGCTCCTTAGGCTTAGGTTAGATAAGGATACTCCCCTGGGTCTTAGGTGCGTTCTTCTTCCCCAGAGTGAGAGTGAACTTCCCTACCCGGAGGCCAGGGATGCAAGCCCCATTTCTGTCAATTGAACAATACCTACCTGTGGAAAGAGACTCTCCCCTCCGTTAGTAGCTTAAAGATTAGACAGAATGAATGAGAAGAGTTTCTGTGTTGCTCTGGTGATACAAACATATGGGACAGAGAGTGCACAGGACTGAAGGTATTAAGGGTTACCGGCGTCGGTGAGTAGGTTGCTGGGCCCCCCATGAATTCGGGTATAAAGGCTTTCTGTTGCTCTATTGCAAGCAGACAGGTGCGTAGCGAATAAATCTCTTCCCTGGGTTTGTTAGGAATCAGACAGAATGGGAAGCTGGAGGCGGGTGCTTAGGCGGACTTTTCTTTGTGTGAGGCGACCGAAGGGAGCAGGAGGGCAAGCCCAGTATATTAATTGGCCAGTATAAACATTGGCGACCTCTAGTATATTAATTGGGTCCACACCTCGTCCGATTCCAGTATCTTAATTACCAGTATAAAAATTGGCGACCAACGGGAGGGAGCGATTGGGAATAGAGGCGTAGTTCTTGCTCCGGCGTATAAGTAGTCCCGAGTGAACTGAGTGGGACAGAGTGCAAGAGAATCAATCTGTGGGAACGGAGGTGCGTAGCGAGAACAAAGCCGATATCGGTCTATGCGGAAAGGCTCGGCTTCAAAACCGTACGTGGAGCTTACGCCTCATACGGCTCCTCTAGGGATGGAGATAGGCCTAGCCCAGGCTTGTGCGGTTAAGGTTGTTGTACGGTCTATGCGGAAGAGTGCTCATCCGGATTAATTCGTGAGAACACCTTTTCTTTTAATAAAAAATAGGAAGAGGATTTGACTCCAATGTTTATACTGGACTTGAGATCATCTCGAAGAGTATAGAGTCTGCTTATATAATGGGGCTCGGTACGCGGATTATCCAGCGCACGCGCTCCCCGTCCCAGCCAATCCCCCGTTGGATCAAGGCACTAAACAAGGGCCGGGTGATTTCAACCTTTACCTCAGGTCTTGGGCATCATATTCGGCTATGGATTGTGTGAAGGTCGCCTTGTCTAGGCTTTGAAGTGTGCCTCGTCTACATCTAGGAGATTAGTCTCGGTAGCGGGAGCCGGCAACAAGCGTTGGGAAATCGAGTTCACACAATCCCCCCCTCAAAGGCCAGTTTGTTTTAAGAAAAACAAGAGTTTTTCGGGTCTCACGTGTGATAAGACATGAACAGTGATAAATGAATTCTTGTGCATTTTAAGTTAATACTTTGAGTTTGAGCTAAGAATTCTATTGGAGCTTATCCTCTAAAAAGTGCACTTTTCATTCGCTTTCGGACGAAATCAACTATATTGTTCGGGAGGGTATCCCTAAGGGGGACCGAGGTTTCGGGATGCGGTAATCCCCCTCGTGATTCCCTTGGAAAAACAGAGCGCGAAGCAATTCCGATTTTCCTGTTTCGACGAATAGTCGGCCTTTTTTCCCTAAGCAAGCCTAGGGAAATCGAACGATGAAGACCGGCCTTTTTGGCCACAAAAGGTCCGATTTATCTATCTCCAATCAGACGTCTTTGGTTTTGGTTGCTTCACACGTACATGCATGCGCCCGTGAAGTGACTTGATGGAACCCGTGAATAAATGTGAAACTCTTGACTCACAGATGACATCGGAAATCTTCATTATTGAGCCCGGGGGTGGTGGTCGGGGGCGGGAGGTTAATCGGCTTTGCGACCTGACGCAAAACGTAATCTTAGTAGCGCAGAAGAGAGGACTTTAGACACCGTAGGGAGCTTATTAGTCTTAGGTTTATGATTAATTATGCCTAGGCAAGTTTTGAATGAAGCTTAGGAGAAGTGAGCTAGACCCAGGTTCTTCCCTATGGTCCCTTCTGGTCCGGTGAGCTCTGAGTGAGGCTTCATCGATTGAGAATAGGAGGCTTCGCCGATTGAGAATAGGAGCCCCCTATAGTTTAGGGGGGCGAAGGGGGTGTACTTAGAGCCCAGGCCGGAGAGTGAGCCATGGCCCTAAGGCTATGGCGATCGGGGAGCAATGAGCCTGGGGGCCGGTGGCAGGGAGTGAGGATGGAGCGCCCTGCCGAGCCCGGCTTCCTGTATAGAAAACCTCTTCTCCGACTTTCATGTAGCTACTTGTTTGCTCATGGAGTTGGTTGTTACCGAGTTCATGTCTCTTCAAGTGTTTCCCTGTAGCTAAGGAGTTGTCCTTGAGTTTGGTGTTCCTGTATGAATAAAATTTGTCTTAAGGAAGCTACAGGATTGTTAGTGCATGTAAAGGAGTGAGGAAAGAAGTCCAAGCGGGTAGCGTCGGACGAGTGGATCACTCCGCCCTCTGGATTCGTTGAATGACTGCGAAGCAAATAGGGGAGCGAAGCCAAAGTGAGTAGCTTCGGGCGAGTGGACCGGTTTCAATAACACCGAGCCTTACACTGGGTAGGCCCCGAGCGTCGAGTCCGTCGCCCCAAAAGCAGAGGACGTAGATACGCGTAGAGGGAAAGCCCAGTGTAAGGCGCAGAGTGAACATATCACCCCCCCCTTTGGTTGAGGGGGGCAGGGGGGTGTTCTTCCCTGATTAGGAGAGTGGAGGGGGTTCGGCGGAGGAGAGAGGATTTCAACTCGACACCAATTTATATTCCCCGTCCAATGACTATTCCAAGAATACCCTGGAGTAGATCCCATGTATACTAGACAATAGGAGTAAGATAGACGGAGTCGAGGCTTGTGAGACGCAGTCCACTATATGAACCTGGCCAGAGGCCAGTTTGTTTTAAGAAAAACGAGAATTTTTCGGGTCTCACGTGTGATAGGACATGAACAGTGATAAATGAATTCTCATGCATTTTAAGTTAATACTTTGAGTTTGAGCTAAGAATTCTATTGGAGCTTATCCTCCAAAAAGTGCACTTTTCATTCGCTTTCGGACGAAATCAACTATATTGTTCGGGAGGGTCTCCCCAAGGGGGGACCGAGGTTTCGGGATGCGGTAATCCCCCTCGTGATTCCCTTGGAAAAACAGACCGCAAAGCGATTCCGATTTTCCTATTTCGACGAATAGTCGGCCTTTTTTCCCTAAGCAAGCCTAGGGAAATCGAACGATGAAGTCCTACAAATAATTCAAATCGAAGCAATTTGATGTCTGACTCGGGCCTATATGACATGACCGATCGATAGAAATACCCCAACACTCCATCCACCTTTGTCCATATATTCCATATATCACACTAGATAGATATCATATTCATGGAATACGATTCACTTTCAAGATGCCTTGATGGTGAAATGGTAGACACGCGAGACTCAAAATCTCGTGCTAAATAGCATGGAGGTTCGAGTCCTCTTCAAGGCATAATATTGAGAATGCTCATTGAATGAGCAATTCAATAACAGATTTCGGATCTAATCAATATTGATATACCGAGTATCTTATCTGTTGATACGAAGTATTCCGGCGATCCCCCCGATCCGAGTCCGAGCTGTTGGAATTGGAACAGGTTCGGCAGCAGATCACGAAATCTTGGTGATCTTCTCTATCTAATGAATGAGGAGTCCGTTTGGAAATCGTCTACCCCGCGCCACCCCCTCGAGTATTCCGTATTTGGTGGAGTAGGTGAACGTACTCGTGAAGGAAATGATCTCCCCTGAAGCTGAGGATTACTTTATTTGTTACCTTGGACGCAAGCCAAGCAAAGTGTGTCCTTAAAAAGATTATGGTCGTCCTTTTAAAACGAATTGTATCGGGCAGTGCGTATTCCTACTATGTCTGTGTCAATCCCCCTTCGCCAGTATGACTATTTCGAGAGTAAATTCAAACCCTAAAAGTGAATGTGATAACGTCTCACTAGCGTGCCACCTCGAGCGACAAGCCTGGGTATTGACTGTGCGATGGTGAACTAATCAGGTTGACAATGATTTCAACAGGGGCACTAATCGATCAATACATATCTGACATAGTGAAAAAACCACAGAGATTTTGTTTTCATAGTCCGAGACTCGACTCATAAGTTGCTTTTTTCATAGAGCCCCGAGTCCAGGTCGCAAAGCCGATTAACCTCCTGCCCCCGACCACCACCCCCCGGGCTCAATAATAAAGATTTCCAATTCACCCTACTATTGATTGCTTACGAATATGAACAAGCATACTAGATCTTTCCGGCATTCTCATTCATACCTCCGGGGGCCCCTTAGGCTTAGGGAGGCGAGCTAACAGGGAGGGGAGCGAAGTGACGTGCAACTGTTAAGGAGCTACCAGCGGGAGTCGTTATGCAGTAGCTCTTAGCTATATCATAGACTCTCGGAATACGAATGAGATCAGTCTCCAGAGCCATTGAGCCAAGGCCGAGAGCAAGAGAATCATAGGAGCAGCTAAGTTACCTAAAAGTGGGCACTTACTCCGGCTAGCTGTCTATCCTTAACATGGGTAAAATCCCTCCCCAAAACATATGCACCAGTGTTTTAGCGAGGAGGTGCGAAGCCCTTGTTGTTCCGAGGTGCGGGAGCTCTATTCGTAAGTAAGAGAACAGGAATTCCACCTATCATGCCTTATTCCATCCAGAAGCCAATACTCGGCTTTTACAGGAGACCTCCAATCAAACCCAGGCATGTTCCGTACTCGACAGTTCAGAGGTGGTAGACCAATCCCGAAGAGGAGGTTGTTTACTTGCTTCCGAAGGTATCCGGTATTAATAATAAGGCGAAGTGCGAAGCATATATTAATTGGGACGGGGAAGCAACTTGAATAAGTTGGGGTGCGTGTAGCGAACTAATGAACTACTGTATAGCTGTATGTGTATTGACTTGAGGTAGACCAACGGGGGGACTTGAGGTAGTATCAACGGGAGATGGAACAAACAAGGGCTACGACGGCCTGCTCGGGGAATCCTATTCCATTCTGATCCGTCAGAGGTGCGAAGCTTTGTTTCTTATGCCCTGGGGGAAGGAGGGAGCTGTAGACTCAAGGTTTTGATACTTAACTTAGGCCCCCAATTCATTGTCCTTCTCATGATCATCCGGGATAGAGGGTTATAAGTGTGTAGCAGTTGAGTTTGAATAATTCTTAGATAGAAGTCATTGTGATATAGCGTATATAGCTAGAAGGAAGGCGCCAATATATTAATTGGGGACCGATCCAAACTATTCAGAGAGATTAGTCAGATTGCTTGGTTGGCTAAGAAAGTGGTCTTTCGCTTCGATACCAGCATACCTATGAAAAGAAAGGCCTTAGTTCGGACTAAAAGAACACTACCTGACCTGCGCATTCTCATTAGAATTTTCATACTAACCCAGCTATTCACAGAAAAGACCCTCTTTACTACATATGGTTGGATGCCCGGGGAACAAGGAAATTCTCACTCATTGCCAGCCCTAGAAGATCTTTAATATCTTACCAGACGTTATTACCAACTCACTCATTTTTTCTCTTTCTATTCAATCCCTCTCGGGAAGATATGGATATTTATCTAGTATTACGACTACGTAGTTACGGGTCTATTATCAGCTTAGCCCCACCGAATCGATGCGTGTTCCCTAGGCACACATCAAGAAGATGAATAGGGTTCATCTCACTTCAAAGACTCGAGCTGCTACATCCCTACTTGTAGTTGTAGAGGGCAATTGGAATAACCTATCTGCCTCCCAATTTTTGTCCACTAGGGAATAAGAGAGGATGGGCCATACCATGTGTTCTTACCTATGAATAAGAACACCCCTTCGGAAGGAAGACACATGAAGCGTAGCTCAAGCTCTAATGGCGAGCAATACACTTCAAGGTACCACATGAAGGGTCAGGCCAGTAACCAAGGGCTGTTAGAATCTACCGGCCGAAGTTCACTATTGATTTTTAACCTGACCTAAATGGTCATTTCACCATTCATAAGACTTGCCCTGAGAAGGGATAAAAGAAGACAAATCGAATCCCAAAGATCAATATACAGATATGAACTGAGTGCCATTTGATGAGTAAGAGATAACAGACCAAAATTGAACCTCTATCTTATGTCTATAAGGTAGTCAATTTAGAGTATGTGAAATTGGTGTCGAGTTGAAATCCTCTCTCCTCCCCCGAACCCCCTCCACTGTCCTAATCAGGGAAGAACACCCCCCTACCCCCTCAACCAAAAGGGGGTGATATGTTCACTCTGCGCCTTACACTGGGCTTTCCCTCTACGCGTATCTACGTCCTCTGCTTTTGGGGCGACGGACTCGACGCTCGGGGCCTACCCAGTGTAAGGCTCGGTGTTATTGAAACTGGTCCACTCGCCCGAAGCTACTCACTTTGGCTTCGCTCCCCTATTTGCTTCGCAGTCATTCAACGAATCCAGAGGGCGGAGTGATCCACTCGTCCGACGCTACCCGCTTGGACTTCGTTCCTCACTCCTTTACATGCACAAACAATCCTGTAGCTTCCTTAAGACAAATTTTATTCATACAGGAACACCAAACTCAAGGACAACTCCTTAGCTACAGGGAAACACTTGAAGAGACATGAACTCGGTAACAACCAACTCCATGAGCAAACAAGTAGCTACATGAAAGCCGGAGAAGAGGTTTTCTATACAGGAAGTCGGGCTCGGCAGGGCGCTCCATCCTCACTCCCGGCCACCGCCCCCCAGGCTCGTTGCTCCCTGATCGCCATAGCCTTAGGGCCATGGCTCACTCTCCGGCCCGGGCTCTAAGTACACCCCCTTCGCCCCCCTAAACTATAGGGGGCTCCTATTCTCAATCGGCGAAGCCTCCTATTCTCAATCGGCGAAGCCTCACTCAGAGCTCACCGGACCAGAAGGGACCATAGGGAAGAACCTGGGTCTAGCTCACTTCTCCTAAGCTTCATTCAAAACTTGCCTAGGCTTAATTAATCATAAACCTAAGACTAATAAGCTCCCTACGGTGTCTAAAGTCCTCTCTTCTGTGCTACTAAGATTACGTTTTGCGCCAGGTCGCAAAGCTGATTAACCTCCCGCCCCCGACCACCACCCCCCGGGCTCAATAATGAAGATTTCCGATGTCATCTGTGAGTCAAGAGTTTCACATTTATTCACGGGTTCCATCAAGTCACTTCACGGGCGCATGCATGTACGTGTATATGCGTGTACGTGTGAAGCAACCAAAACCAAAGACGTCTAATTGGAGATAGATAAATCGGACCTTTTGAGGCCAAAAAGTCCGGTCTTCATCGTTCGATTTCCCTAGGCTTGCTTAGGGGAAAAAGGCCGACTATTCGTCGAAACAGGAAAATCGGAATCTCTTCGCGGTCTGTTTTTCCAAGGGAATCACGAGGGGGATTACCACATCCCGAAACCTCGGTCCCCCCTTGGGGAGACCCTCCCGAACAATATAGTTGATTTCGTCCAAAAGAGAATGAAAAGTTCACTTTTTGGAGGATAAGCTCCAATAGAATTCTTAGCTCAAACTCAAAGTATTAACTTAAAATGCACGAGAATTCATTTATCACTGTTCATGTCCTATCACACGTGAGACCCGAAAAACTCTCGTTTTTCTTAAAACAAACTGGCCTCTGGCCAGGTTCATATAGTGGACTGCGTCTCACAAGCCTCGACTCCGTCTATCTTACTCCTATTGTCTAGTATACACGGGATCTACTCCAGGGTATTCTTGGAATAGTCATTGGACGGGGAATATAAATTGGTGTCGAGTTGAAATCCTCTCTCCTCCCCCGAACCCCCTCCACTCTCCTAATCAGGGAAGAACACCCCCTTGCCTCCTCAACCAAAGGGGGGTGATATGTTCACTCTGCGCCTTACACTGGGCTTTCCCTCTATGCGTATCTACGTCCTCTGCTTTTGGGGCGATGGACTCGACACTCGGGGCCTACCCAGTGTAAGGCTCGGTGTTATTGAAACCCTATTAATATCATTTGTTTGACTTTCATTTCGAATCCGTTCCGTTCGGATATTGATCGGTCTTGGTTTGACATGGTCTTCGCTTTCCCAATTGGCTTGGTTCTGGCACTGGTCTTCGCGCCCCGAAAAGCTAGTTGCTTCGGCAACGGTCCAGAGAAACTCGGGAGTCATTCGTTCAGTGCCGACACCATGTTGACTATGTTCATACGGTAATCATATAGCAAATCGTAATCGAAATATCGGCTCGCGAATCCTGACCCCCGTAGCGAATCGTACTGGCTTCCACATACGTGCAATAACCGGAAATGGCTATTGGGCCTAACCCCATGTTGTTCGCACCGCGAGTGCACTTCTACCAGTTTCTACCTAATGAGCTAGAAATAATGGAAAAGCCCCTATCGGTGGTCTGGACTCTACGCGGACTACCTCTCCTTGAATCCAACCAGCTCCAATCTTCCTCAAATGGAAAGAAAATAATGAACTGGAAACCATAATAGTAAATAGAGCTGGCTGATGAAATCAATGAATGATCTTAGGCAAATCTATGGCAATTAATCTGAGGGCCGATGAACTGGCTATGACGCCCTATCAGACTCATGAGTTCGTGAATTCACCATTAGCGAGCTGGTCATTGCTAGTTTGTATTCTTTGCTGACTTGACATCAGTTGTTATAGCGCTTAGCCGCACCCCTAGTATATTGGCACTCGTTCAGCAGGGGGAAAGATGTTGTAAGATTTTTAGTATTGCGAACATATAGAGAGTTGGGGGAAATTGGTACCAGAAGAAGTTCACACCGTAGTGAGTTAACCTAATTGAGCTGCTGTGAGCTAAGAAAGAACAGGGCTAACTGCAGGTGTGGCAGTGAACTCCTTCTCGCAAGAGATCCAATTAATATACTGGACGTTGGAGCCCAGATTAATATACTTGGACCTCGGTAGCCACACAGGAGCAAGAGACCAGGGGGCAGTGATTAGTGATTCATTGCGTGAGGTAGTAGGTTCTTTTCCCGCTATCCAAAATTAAATCTTTTCATCTTCAGGAAGGGTTGGGGAGCCAGTTTCTCAGTATCGAGCGGGTAAGGGGCGCAGGCAGATCATCGAATCTTTCCTTTCTGTTCCGTCCTTCTCAGATAGGGGCTTAAGTATGATAGGGTGATAGAGCACTTATTAGCGAAAAGAAGCAAGAGTTCCTTCATTTTCCATTAGGGGATTCGCCTAATATCTATACTTACTTGAATTATTTCACTGGCGCGCCCGCAGGGAGCCTTAAGGTAACTATAGTATAGTTAGCTCTTTTGCTTCTGAGATAGGTCATATAACGATATAGAAAAGGAGTAGCTAGCTCCTGTTCATAGTTGCGACTCTCCCTTCAGCTCACTCGCAATTCAACAAGAAAGTGAAATCGACGACTCAACCTCAAGTAAGTTTATTAAGTATTGGGCTTTCTGTAAGGTTGAAAGTTGTTGTTTCTATTTGAAAGCTCTCTTCCAGTTTCTTAGCAAGTCAAACAGGGTAACCTAAATAAAGGTAAGCGAGTTCTTTATAATTGAAGAAGAAATGTCGAGAAGAAATGAATGGATACCTGCCTACGCTTTCGATACGGGAGGAAGCCTCTCACTCTCAAATGAGAAGAAAAGCTGGCAGCACCAGCGTAGCAGCCTCGGGCTAGTTCAGAGGTCCAGCCCTTCCTGATCATTCATTATTCGTTGCTCTCTTCTTTCGCGCCAACCTGTTGACCTTGACCTGGTCACCGAAACCCCCACCAATAACTAAGATTGCTCGGGGTTGGATAATCTATCAAATGTTGGTTAAGTTTGGAGGATATAGGTTGTTTAAGAAGAGATAATCGTTGGTTCCTTAGAGTCATTTCTCTTTTCTATCGTGACAACTCCTCTTCCCCCTTCTAGTTTCACACCTTGCCTTGATTTCGATCTAGGCATGCCTTATTACTCGATATTTGGAACGAATTGACACTCATTTGAATGAATATTCATTTCTACTAGTATTAGAATAGAGTGATCAATGTTGCTTCCATAAAATCAATAAGTATAAATAATCATCACTTGTTATGGTTCGATCCAGAGGAGCCCTTTCTCTTCCGATCCCGAACCCCTATAAAGAAAGTCTAATTAAGTGCTGGACTCTTCCCGATCTGGTTATTCCCCTAGTCCCAATCCATTTCCAGTATATTAATTGTGAGGCGACCTGTCGTAAGAATACTACTCCCCTTCGTTGCTATTACCGACCTTCAAGGCTACAGAACTGACCAGGAAAGATAGATGGATCAGATCACTACTAGATAGGTAGAGTTAAGGATTCGGTTAGCCCGCATCTACGTGTCTGATCCAAGAACCCGAACACTCGGCGAACGGGGGTTACTCAATTGGATGCCAAGTCCTCCTACTACGCTTGTTGGTTCATCCTAAGGGCTTAAACAACAACAGGGCTTCCAAGGGCAACTGGTCAATGCTCTCGATTAGCATGAATAGACTAGGTATCAGCACTAGTCTTTACTAGTGTTTGTTTATTGCTTGTCGTGATATTGGGTTTCTTAGGGAATTGATATTGAGGGGAACTCGTGCCACTAAGCCTCTGCCAGCCTTTCTTGCTTAGGGTGTGTTACAGCTTGAATATGGCATTCAATCTAACGTGATTGGTGGGCCATGTCAGTTAACGAACATTACAACAAGCGAAGACAGGCTTTCTATGCTAACGGATGACCGAAGGAAACCTCTTCATCCAGTATAAACATTGGCGACCAATGGGAGGTGGAACGACCGCAGGTGATCGAAGAGCGAGTGCTAAGGAGCAGGGAAGGGGGGATTGGACGGAGGACCATGCCAAGTATACCTAAGGGGACCAACGGGACGGGAATCAAGGAATGCTAGTGACAGTTGATGGGCCTCAGTTTGATATAGAGACAAGGCGAGCGAAGTGAAGAGGAGGATTGATTGAACCGGCATGGAGTTGGATCGGGAAGTGCACGGGAAGTCGGCTCATAAGGAGCTGCGTTCTCCGGCTATATCAGAATGTTGGATACCAAATGCTAGATTGTCCCGATCGTTGGTAGTTAATTAGTGGCCCAGTCCTTTCATAGTTCTTCGGTCTCCCAGTATAAACATCCGGCACCTTGCTAAGGGAAGGTAGAAGGGGAGGACCTCGAACCCTTCCCGACCATCAATGGAAGTCTATTACTGCTCTACCCGATCCGGAACAATACTCAAGGGTACAACACCCGCAGGCACAGAACCTTACTTAACGGATTCCCTAAGAGTATACTTATAGCGTTTGGATCCAACAGCTCATTAATCTCTTATGTCGCTACTAGTTCCCGTTGTTGGTGGTATAAGCCTTCAGCCGGACTTCACTTCGCTCTATCTTTTGAGCGAATCAATGAAAGGGGTATGCATACTAGTAGATGTAAGACTCTAGTTCCCCGAGCGAACCAATGGGTTGATTGACTTGAGCTGTGATCTCTTCTTTTGTTGTCTGGCCCAATTAATATACTACCAATGGGAGCATATTAATTGGCGCCTGCGGCCGCCTCAAACTAAGAACAACAAAGATATGAACGAAACCAAGTTGCAACAATCATAGTTTGGTACACTGGAAGCATTCAAAATAGCCGCGGAAACGATAGAGTTTTCGTCACTAAACGCTCTTTCTTAACTAAAACGCTGGCTATTAATCAGTCAGGGGCCGACGTTATCTAGGAATGAGGTTGATCTGCTGCGAACTCGAGTTGAAAGAAAGTGCGCTTCTGCGCTTCCCTGACTCTAGAAGTTCGTGATTCGGAAGTTAGGCTGACTCTAAAAGAAAGGTGGCCGCCTCTACTTGTTGAAAGAGCTAAAGCGAGCGACCTATTATTTCTATGTGTGATCACTAAAAGAAGGCGACCTCACAGGGAGGAAGAAGTGAGGTCCACCCAGTATAAACATAGGCGACCAGCGGGAGTGTTAACGAATATATTAACTCGAGCCTAGTATTAGGAGTGACTCGGAATTTGAACTTCAGATTAACATAGTAACATCTTTGCTACGCTAAGCATCTCTATTCTATAACGAACACAAGTTCGAATTGAATTACTTCATTATTAGTCTTTAGCTCTCTCCGTCAATGACTAAATAATATACTGGACTCCGAACTATTCATGATATTTTTTGTTTCCAACTAGGAGTTTCCTTTTACAGAATGAAGATGTCCACACAGCATTTCACGGCTTTCTATTCATACTCAACATAGACTTTTCATTCCCGCTTCTACTTTGATGTTGCGCTCATCTCCACAAGCAGCAAACGAATCTTGGATGTTATCTCATCGCCAATGCTTACTAAGCTAATCAACGT
Organism: Allium fistulosum; assembly: GCA_030737815.1. Classification (NCBI taxonomy): domain Eukaryota; kingdom Viridiplantae; phylum Streptophyta; class Magnoliopsida; order Asparagales; family Amaryllidaceae; genus Allium; species Allium fistulosum. The sequence goes on from CM060902.1 coordinate 980,460,542, forward strand.
CCCTTCCATACCCAATTGGACCCAAACTGGCCCTTGTTTAGTCTGGGTTAGATGCAGCTGAACCAGCAGAGTGATATGGGGAAGCCCTATGATAGATACCCAGGTGGAGGTGAAATGCATGTCAAAGACCTGGTAGATACGCTGCTTCCTCCTTAACCCGCTGACTCAGCAACGGAAACCCGAGCTGTCTTAGTCCCGCGAAAGGTCGAACTACATATAATAAAGAGAGGGTCGAGCAACCAGTTCAACAGCTACCTAATTTGTCTACCTAGCTAGCCAATTAATATACTGGACCCAATTGAATAGATAAGTCCAATCTACGAAATAACAACGAAGTTTGCTAGGGAACTTAGAACAAGAGTCAATCTGTCTAGGGTCTCCCTTCCTGCTGCTTATCGTTCTGGCTTTCTTATTCCCTAAATGCTGCTATTGAGGCGCTTATATGAGTTAAGGTACCTAATCAATCAAGGGGAGTTGTCGATCAATCACTTCGCAGGCCATCACTTTTTCATTAGTTACGAGGGCGCTGAAGATGGAGCCTTGCCCTATGGAGCTAGTCTCTTAACCTCAGGAACTCCTCCACTGGTTAGGTGCTTAGCGAACATCTAGGAGTTCCGTCCATCATAAGCCAGACTCCGCATCTATCTCTTATAGAGGTAGTTCCAACAAGCCAAGCAAATAAATCACGGTTGGTGCCCTAGTATATTACCAGTATCGCCAGTTTCATGAACTATTCCTATTTCTATGAAACGATCCAGTATATTGATCAGTGCCTGCCTATTTAGCTTGACGAAGACCGGAAGTGGTGCATTTCTGAGTCATTGAGGAACCAAGTCTATCCCCGAGTGGTCAACCCTATTGTTTACTTGAATTGCCTCGTGGATGTCAACCCTTTTGTCCAATCGAGTGGGTATTGGTGTTGTACCCTTAAGCTATAAGGCCTTCGGCTCCTGCTACTCAGCCTAGAGCCTTGAGCATTGTACAAGGACGTGCTGTAGGAGTAACGCATTTCCTTCTGCAATTGCCACAACATGGGCATTCTTCTTAGCAAGAATTATTGCAGTAGGATAATGGCTAGGAGGATTTGAAAGGCATTATTCCATTAATATTTCCAAGGTTTAGCTCAGGACCCCACTACTCGTGGTATTTGGTTTGGCCGCACATGACTTTGAGAGTCATGATGATATTACTGAGGAACGTCTTTATCAGAATATTTTTGCTTCTCACTTTGGACAGTTAGCAAGAATTTTTCTGTGGACGTCCGAAAATCTGTTTCATGTAGCTTGGCAAGGAAATTTTGAGTCATGGATAGAGGGAGCGGGTTGGAGAATAAGATCAAGTTGAAATATATCAATTCTTAGAGAAGTAAAAGTTGTGAATACTGGTACCGTACTTCAAGTGGGGGACGGCATTGCTCGTATTAAAGTACCCCTCTTCCTATCCGGGGGTTGAGGCGAGCTCTCTCTTAGAGAGCTCCCGGTCGCTTCCTTCGGGCGTGGGAGTTCCGTTCTCCACGCACCGGCCCCATTCACTTGCAAGCAACTCGTAGAGGCTGTAAGTACACAGTGCCCCACAACTATCAAAGTAATGCTTCGGGTTAAGGGAAAACAAAATAAACCTGTAAACTCCAGGAAGGAGAAGTGAGCTATATGAAATAAATTGGTTATGTAATATTTGCTGAATACTAGAAATTGCAATAACAACAATTGATTCTAGCCAAAATATTGGGTAATGATATTACAGTGTAATAACAATAATTGATTCTAGCATTACACAGTGGGCAATCTATGAATACTTGGAAAATGGTAGCGTGAAGGACCATCTTCATGGAAATTTATATTCTTCATCTTCAAGATAATTTAACTTGGTATTAGTGTTATATGCTATACTTTGCTAATAAATCTTTCACCTATGCAGCAACTGACAAAGCTCCGTTAACATGGAGAATACAAATTGCTATTGATGTGGCTAATGCTCTGGTAAGTTTATTTCTTCTTATCCCTGTACAAAGTTAGCACAAATATTAGTATGAATATGGATTTACAAATCTTAAACAATATGGTTACACGTGTTGTTGTTTATTTTAATTTTTAATTTTTTTTCTAGTATTTGCATACAACTTGACATTGATTTTAGGGTGAAAAAAATTACATGTAGGAGTACCTACATTTTTACTGCAAACCTCCTCTATGTCACAATGACAGAAAATTCAGTAATATCCTTTTGGATGATAACTTTGTAGCAAAGATGCAAATATTGTCATATGTATTTTTTCCCCATATTTTCCCGGTTTAGATTCTCGTAACTGGAAAATTACCTTTCAAAGGTGGGTGGGTATGCTCGACGACTTTAAGGGTAGAATTTGAATTTGGACAATTTTTGTTTTTTTCTACCGTCTCGAAGATTTTTGTTGTCAAGTGAAGCTGAATTATGATTTTGACAATTTTAAGTTTCAACGTAGCAGGGCACCAATTTGATTGAAGTATTGAAACCAAGTTAACATATTTGCTATATGTTGGTATTACGTAAGTAAAGGTTGATGAATAATAGGAAAAATTGCGAATTGTTTTGATGAGTTGGAAATGCATGTAGATTATATCTAGCCTACCTCTTGGAAAATTGAAGCAAGCAACACGATTATATTATTTAAAGTAACTTTTCATTCTTTACCATATACTAAGCAGAGTAGATGATAAATTTTGAGTAGTACAATAAAACATACGTTTTTTTACTGAAAAACAACTGCAATAAAGAGAACATGAATGTGGCAGTTGTAAGTACATGCAGCTTAAGTACATGTTTTTGAAGAAAATATACAAAAAGGTAGTACAGCCCAAGCAGTGGTACATGTTTGATAAAATTAAAATAATATGTGAACAAAATAGGGTAGACAGTCCCCACTGTACTTCAGCTGAATTAATAGCCATGGTCTTTAGAATAGGGTCATAAATTTGATTAGGCTATAATTAAGTTGGAAGAGCTGATATAGGAATATAGGTAAAGAAAATGAGTACTGAAGTAAAAAGACAGCAAGTTCAAGTCATTGTTCAGGAAGTTGTTTACAGGATCAAATTGCATTTTGGATATGCATTTGTACATGCTTGAATAACTTATTTTAATGCCTACCTTAGTGTAAGAAATTAACATATCTGTAGCCCCCAGTTTACATCAGTTGTTGTCAACAATTTAACAAGTGAGTGTTAAACTTATATGGATCCTTTATGGGATCCATTATACGTTCTCACAACATTTCATAACGAGTGTGTCCACATGGATCCTTTGGTTATTACAGTGCTTACCTTTTATATACTGAGAACCTGAATAAAGGTATTTGTCATTGCCATGCTACTAACGTAAGTGCGATTGTTTTGTTAGAAAACTGTTTAATAATTTTATCTTCAAAGTAACTTTACTATGTTGCTAGTTTATATTGTGAAAAGACATATACATGCACACAATTGATCCATTAATATGTTCTAGACACTAGAGATGCATTTTATACAACAAGCACAATAGCGGTGGTTTGTTGTCTATAGAAACAGCTTATTTTTTTAGTCTGCTGCTTAAACTGCAATAACAGTACTGAAATCTGATAGTACTATATCTGATTACGTATGATTGCTCTCCAGTTTTCCAATATATTAGGCGATTAACGTGAACTCCGTTAGTAATAGATTTGATTATCTATGCCAATCAGTTCGTTATTCTGTAAAATGGTACTATATTTCTTTACTGTTAACAAAGGTTACACATTCCATAATCATTACAATATTTTTCCTCCTTATTCCAGTTTTACAATATTTTTTTGGGTTGTACATGCAGATTGTTGAGATGTGTGTGCATATAGACTGTGCAGGCTGTGAGAAGAAAATAAGGAAGGCTCTTCTGAAGCTGAGAGGTGTATTTTTCAACAAGCATTTGGTTCCCATATTATAGTAAAAACTCATTTGTTGTTCTTAACTGTTTGAACATAGATTTCTTCTTTTTCTTCTTCTTCCATTTTCTTCTTCTTCTTTTTTATATATATAGTGCTATGATGATGTAGGTGTTGATGAGATAAGCATAGATATGGTGAGACAGAAAGTGACGGTTACAGGATGGGTAGAGCAGAAAAAGGTACTAAAAGCGGTGAGGAAAACTGGAAGGACTGCAGTATTTTGGCCACATCCATACAATGCAGAATTCAACTACGGTTATGGTAATAATCAGCGGTACAACAATCACCACCTGCAAATGAGTTGTTCAGAATATCGTTTGCCATATGGTGCTCATCCTTATGCATATGCTTCCACTTCCTCGTATAACTATAAGAAACATGGTTATGGCGATGATTCATATCTGCATGGATACAACAACAACCTAAAACTAACAGATGTAAAATAGTAGTTGGGGATGTATGGCTTAGGGTGTTAATGATTTATGTATTTGGCATGTAAACTTATCTAACTTTTTGGAGTGTTAGAATTCTATGACTCTACCTTTTAGTCTTTTCGTATGTGATTTTAATTATTTTACGACAATATTTAGTATTAGTATGAATGTATTGCATGGATGCTGCTGTAATTTTTTTAAAATTTGCATTAATTTTGCAACGGGCAATGTGAGTTGTTATATGAGCTTTTTACAACGGTCAATGCATGTTGTGAAATAGTCTATTACAATGGTCATAACCCGTTGTAAAAATGTATACTACAACGTGATTTGCCCGTTGTAAAATGTGGTGGATCTATTACAACGAGGCCTATTACAACGGGCACATGCCCGTTGCGAAAACCATATTACAACGGGCATTTCCCGTTGTAAAAAGACTGTTTTGTTGTAGTGTCAGCATTATCGGTCATATTTTCTACTTTCAACGCGTTTATATTAAATCTCTTTAGCTAATCGCTGAGTAATTCCCCTAGCCTTTGCTTGATATAGCCAATATATTGGAATTTATAGTTGGATCTTTGTAAATGAAAACTGTGATATGAATTCATAAGAAAATTTCTCCCAAGAATAGACGATCCTTTCCTGATAATACCTATACCATTTAGCAGTTGTTCCATGAAAAGTTACAGGGAAAAGCTTACAACAAACTGCCCCAAAGGCATTATACAAATCCATTCAGTTTTCAAAAGCTAGAAGGTGATTATCTGGATCAGTGGTTCCATCATACTTTAGTAAAAAAAAATTATGTGAGATGGAATTCTTACAGCAAATATTTCCTCTAACAAAGGAGTTCTTTGAAAGCTATTATCTTATCTTAGGTCAAGGATTTCTTTCTCCTTAAGCATGTCCATTGTTATTTGGTTGGTTTTGCCAACATAGCAGTCTTTATTATATTCTTTGATTGAGCTATCCAACTGTTCGAGGGGCTCTCTTACTTGACTTTCTAGATTTTTATTTCGTCGAATTATCATAGTTCTTTTGCTTTTTTTGCAACCTTGGAGGGCATGTTTCTGATACTTCATATTAGGTTTTACTTAGAGAGTTTGCTTCCTTGACCATATTGCTTGTGAGTTTTATTAGAGTTGAAGGTTGTCCAACTTCCATATTATCTAAATTGAAGCTTGGGACGATATTATCTCCAAAGTTGTTTGTGATGTGGTTTCTTCATTTGGGATGTCATCGTTATTTCTTATGGTTCTCAAAATTTTCTCTGAAACAAATGAATTTTATGCAATCAGTTTATGGAGAGAATTACAAGGGATCAAAGGTGGAAGCCCTCTTTCTAGCGTTAAAATATTAATGAATTTCTTCATCAACATCCAAAAGTGTTAGAAAAATGGACTTTGCTGAAACATACTAGGACGACTCTTGGAAAATAAGTAAGGATGTCATTAGCTCCTTGTCAACACCATGATGATCTTATGCACATTCAATATAAAGGCTATGATCATATTGTGAGTCATAAAAGGATTAAGTCAATATGCTAATCACAAGTTTGAATCAAGTCGATATGCGATGTGTTAACAAATAATCCATTGACCCCAAAAGTAAGTGAAACCAATCAAAGAGGGTCTTCGTTGAGGTTAATCGAAGTCAATAGGAAGAATCATGCATGATCTCAAGTTCACATCAGTTCAAAACATAATCATTGAAGTCACGTCGAAAGCACATATGATCAAAATCGATATGCAAGGCAACATGCAAGTCATAATTCGAAAGTCAAGTAGTCAAATATGTTATGCAGTTGTTTTGATATTCGATTCCTTATGTGTACAATATTTGAGTGTTACAATCTGTTAAAATCCTGAAATTGATTAGGGTTTACAAAGTTGAAAATATAAGTAGTGGGAAGAGAATTCATTCGTCCTTCCAAACGGCACTCCTAGTGTCATATTTTATAAGGGTGGAGCGGCTCCACTTCCCCTTTAACGTCTTTAGCTGGCTTGGCTTCGACGCACTTTAGCAACAGCTTTGGCGTTTTAAGGATCTCTCTATTAGTTGTTGGCGGCATTATTGATGAAGAGCGGCTTCACCTTGTATGGCGTCGTCATTGATGATTCTCGGCACTACTAAATAATTGGCAAAGTGTGGTACCAACACATATGGGCATAGAAGAATAGTGAGATGGAAAAGTGACGACGTTGGCATTAGCATTGTTGACTTCAAGTAGCATCATTGGTGATGATGGGATTTAGCACCATTCATACAATGGCAATGTAAATGATGTGTAGCGACATAGTTAGCTTCAATAATTTCTACGGACTTTAACAATGTCCACTATCAACATTGCATGTATAGCTTCTATCGACATTGAAACCGAAGAATGTCGACATTGATCATTAGCGACATTAATAAAGGGTAGCATTGATGAAGTGCAGTGTTGATGTCGTCTTGTACTTTTGGCTTTGTTGGTGAAATGCGACACTAAGGTTGATGGTGTGCAGCAAGGTACATAGCATTTTTCGGTAGCTAATATGGAGGAGTTACACCATCGACGAGCTTGTTATCGTGACCATAGGTAAATAACGACGTCGACAAAGTTCAACATCAATGAAATGCGCTATAGGTCTCATCGACACTTATTGATGGCTTATGATGTTGATTGAGCTTGATGCCTTTGCTCCTTTGGTTACTCGCGACATTGTATATATGTCTTCGATGCTGATCTATCTTTATATTCCTATTGTTGATCATTGGCACCATAAATGTATTGCTGGTTGCATGTCTTCGAGAGTAATGATGAAAGGTGACATGGTCAAAGAATGGTTCTTCATCATAAAAGATGACATCATTTCCATATCTTATTTTGTACGTCTTCGAAGTCAATAATGGTGATATCACTTGCCCTCATAACGGCTTAGACACTTCTTCTTGAGATGAGAGTTGACATCATCTCCTTAGAGCTTCGAATTAGAAACCATACTCTCCTGAGAAATTATGTGGATAACATAACATATGATCAGTTCATGTATTTTGATAAGAAAATGATCATACTGAAACTAAAAAAGAACTTCTATAAGTATATGTACACAGGCACATGCCTGTACACTCACATATACATAAACAAACACACGTGCACACACACATCCATTCATCCATCCACATGCGCACGCTCACACACATATATACATATATACACACTATATCTCTTGTAAAAAAGTTCATACTGAAACCATGAACAAAGTAGGTGGAGCACAACATGAGGAAGACAAATTCAAACATGCCATTAACAATTTTTAAATGAATGGAGAACAATATCCAGGCATGCAATAAATTAATCCAAAACATCAACATAAAGACTATAGAAACATCTCCAATTCCAGACTCTAGAAAAATCTTAAGTGCTTAGCTCATTAGCAACCCATGCCTCTGCTCAAACCATCAAACAAACTAGCTAATGCTTCTTCTCAAACCATCAAACAAACTAGCTATGGAACACTAAGAAAAGAGGCAAGATATTGGCTCGCAAACGAGCCAAGACTATGGGTCGCCAGCATCCTATAGCCCATGGGTCGCTAGCGACCCATGGTATTGACCCGTTTTGCGAGCCCAAACTTTCCTAGGTCATCTACTACTTACCTGCGAGCTGATGAAGGCACGGCCTGACCTAGAAGCTCCACGATCTCTATAAATACCATCCTACCTGCAACATAAACTGGATCTTCTCTGGACTGGTTGCTGAAGCTCTGTTGGAGACATTCTTCACTCTTTATCTTTCTTACAATAGTCTCCAAAGGAATTCACTGTGGTTCTCAAGTGGATTCTAACTCTGGAGATTAAATCTAGCTAGAAAATAAACAAAGCCTTGTAATCAAAAATCTATTTTAACAGCAATCAGTCTATAATAAAACTATAAAGTGGACGTAAGCTTCATTAACAGCCGAACCACTATAAACATTCTCTGTCATCTTTCTTTTACTATTCTTTTTCTATATCTGTTATCTGTGATATTGCTCCATCAGAACAGGGCTGGTGCTTTCAAACTCAAACCAGGGTGTTGGTCCATTTTTTGGGTCAACATTTTGGCGCTTTCACTGAGAAGTCCAACTCAGGATCCATATATAGCTATCTGCTTTGGATCCCATATGTCCAGAAGTTAGATCCTCAATATTTTCTTGAAGAATCTGTTTTTGGAGTCAATGGCCCCTAGAAGAAGAAGATCTAGCTATCTACTTTGAATCGGATAGTTTCAGAAGTTAGATCCTGAATCGCCGCTTGGAAGGATCGGAGAAAAAGCAAGCAAACACATGCTAAGGTGATGGAGAACATCAACGTGAGATATAAGACACGATCCTAAAGGCAAAGCTCATAGATCACTTATGCACATGAGTCACTGGCGACCAATGCACCATGGGTTGCTAACGATCCACACCTTTTCACCAGACTGCCATATAGTCAAGAAGACAAAGTACCGAAATCACTTAAGTACATGGATCGCTAGCGATCCATGTACTATGGATCGCCAGCGACCCATACTATGGGTAGCCAGATGCTATGGGTCGCTTGAACCTATAGGTCGCCATATGCCATGGGTCGCTAGAAGCTATTGGTCGCTAGAAGTGGATATAGTCGAAAGGAAGCAATCGACGGAGCTCCAAGAAGAATGATGATGGAAGAAAATTTTAACACTCCACCTACTCCAAAAGGACCGGCTACAAACTTGAACTTAGGGGTGAAAACCCTACGGAAGGATATAAGGATGGCTCTCTCCGGCTCTGAAGATGACAAATAATTTGAGGGAGTCAAATTGGATGAAAATGCCTACGTGCAAAACATTAGAAGAAGCTCTAAAACCCGTGTCATAGCACGGTGCCAAGAAACGGACGAGGAACTACTACTCAAATGGTATTCTTAGAGGCAAGTGGACCAAGAAGATATGACACAAACCGAGATCAGTTACAATGCCAAGCTCCCATGATTGTGACCACTCCCGACTGACCAGCTTTCAATCCTATCATGGAGCTCCCATCGTCGAATAATAAATGGTTGTCGACGAAAATCATCAAAAATCATCAAAATGGTCGTTGAAAAACTCACTTCAGTCCTGACTCTAATTCGAACTCGGGTAATCACCCATTTGACTCGATGCAAACCCAGAATCTCAAAATTCGACTCATATGCTCCTTTGAACGATTCAATTGATAACCTTTACTTGGATACTCACGACTTAGAGCAACACTAAAAACCAGCCTCGAGAGAGTCCACCGGAGTCCAGAGAAAAATCCGGGGAATGTTGTATATTCCAAGATGCACACGGTCCTAACACTGGCGATTAAAAACATCTTCGAGTTGTGATCGGAAAGCTGATTCGGAAATGAAAGCTTCAACAGTATGTGCAATCCGTGCAGAACGGTGAGCAGGGAACATCTGACGCCTATCAATAAAGAACTCTGATTATCAACTGGACCATTGAGGGTCGCCACCTACAGAAAGGAGCTAGGGGCAAAGTGGAATAGTGATAACACAATGCTGCTTCACTTATCAATGAGATTTATTTTGATATTCTTTGAATTATTTTATTTTAATTTAAATTATGCTGTGAACTATGACCAAGTTGAACTAAACTACTTCCACAACGATGCAGGTGACCAAGGACTTAGAGTTGGCCGCTAGCCAATCCCTACGGACCGTGATTGAACCTATGGAGTTTCATCAAGATGAACGTGATTCAATCGTTCATTAGCTACCATATACCCCTGATTTGGGACGACGAAGCATAGAATAAAGAACCTGACAAGTTTAGAATCCAATAGAAATTAGACATGATTGACTTTCCACTCAGCGACCTTCATATTAGATTCGAAGTAGTCGCGACCCGCTTAATAACTCATTATCTCCGCTTGCTAGAAAGAATACGAAGAAAATTATGGAAGACATGATCATCTTACCTAGCATGGATGTGATCAAATCATTCATCACCTGCTTTTTTCCTGACTTAATGTGAAAATCCGCAACTATCAAATAGACGTGAATCGACTGTCTGATTGCCAAGCTTCATCCTGAATGCTGGGGGCAGATTCCCATTCCATGAACGAATGTGGTTTGACCGTTCGTTCGACAACTTTTGCCTCGACATGGTAAAATAAGTACAAACCAGTTCTAAAGACTAGATGTAATACAATTAGAAGAAGAAAAACTTGGCAGTGTGTCACAAAACATACCAAACAATGAAGGAGCTACAGGACCTCAGGGACCTTCTGCCGAAGCAAGGCTACCAAGACCCAGCAGAAAAGCGCCCTAACTAACTTACGAAATCAGACGAAAGGAATATTATCAAATAACACTCTAACTTGCTAGCAACTAAGGAGTGGGACAGCAACCTAAAGCGATGCCTTTTCATCCATCCTTGTCTACTCTGCTTTTCCAAATGAGCCATAGCGGGACACTAGGGGTGTTGCAGATAACATGGCGACAAAAATGCTTCTATGCCCTCGACGAGTCATGTCAATCCCCCTTTTGAGAACCGGCGTTGTTGGAGGCGTCGGGAAGTCTTATCCAAAGGATCGTCGAACAAACAGATCTAACACCTTAGCCTACAGGAACTGATAAAACTATGTTCCCTCGAGCTAAATCAAAAAATTCCTCTTGAAGTTGATGAATCATTGCTTTAAGACCGCCGGGTCGTCGAACACATGACCCAAAACTCCACTTGGAATCGATAAATTATCATTCCAAGGCCGTCTAGTCGCCGGACATCCAACCACAATACATCCCTTCGCAAACGTGAAGGTCCTTCGCGAACTAAAGCATCGTGAAGGTAAACCGGTAGATCAGCGGTCATCTGATCCAAAAGATCCTTCGCGAACGTGAAGATCTTTCATAAACTAGAGCGTCGTGAAGGCAAACCAGTAGATCAGAGGTTATCTGATCCAAAAACCCTTCGCGAACGTGAAGATCTTTCATGAATTAGAGCATCGTGAAGGTAAACCGGTAGATCAGCGGTTATCTGATCCAAAAAACCCTTCGCAAACGTAAAGGTCTTTCACGAACTAGAGCGTCGTGAAGGTAAACCGGTAGATCAGCGGTTATCTGATCCAAAAAACACTTCATGAATGTGAAGGTCTTTAATGAACTAGAGCATCGTGAAGGCAAACCGGTAGATCAACGGTCATCTGATCCAAAAAACCCTTCATGAACATGAAGGTCTTTCACGAACAAGAGCATCGTGAAGGTAAACCGGTAGGTTAGCGCTCATTTGATCCAAAAAAAACCTTCGCGAACGTGAAGGTCTTTCAGGAACTAGAGCGTCGTGAAGGTAAACCGGTAGATCAGCGGTTATCTGATCCAAAAAACCCTTCATGAACGTGATGGTCTTTCACGAACTAGAGCGTCGTGAAGGTAAACCGGTAGATCAGCAGTTATCTGATCCAAAAAACCCTTCGCGAACCTGAAGGTCTTTCACGAACTAGAGCATGATGATGGAAAATCGGTAGACAGTGGTCATCTGGTCTATACCCTTCGCGAACATGAAGGTCTTTCACGAACTAGAGCATCGTTAAGGTAAACCGGTAGATCAGCTGTCATCTGATCCAAAAAAACCCTTCGTGAACGTGAAGGTCTTTCACGAACTAGAGCGTCATGGAGGTAAACCGGTAGATCAGCGGCTATCTGATCCAAAAAACCCTTCGCGAACGTGAAGGTCTTCCACAAACTAGAGCATCGTGAAGGTAAACCGGTAAATCAGCGGTTTTCTAATCCAAAAACCCTATCGTGAACGTGAAGGTCTTTCACGAACTAGAGCATCATGAAGGTAAACCGGTAGATCGGTGGTCATCTGATTCAAAAAAAACCTTCGTGAATGTGAAGGTCTTTCACGAACTAGAGCGTCGTGAAGGTAAACCGGTAGATAAGTGGTTATCTGATCCAAAAAACCCTTCGCGAACTAGAAGGTCTTTCACGAACTAGAGCATCATGAAGGTAAAGTGGTAAGTCAGCCACTATCTGATCCAAAAACCCATTCGCGAATGTGAAGGTCTTTCACGAACTAGAGCATCGTGAAGCTAAACCGGTAGATCGGGCGGTCATCTGATCCAAAAAAAATCCTTCGCGAATGTGAAGGTCTTTCACGAACTAAAGCGGCGTGAGGCGAACCGATAGATCAGCGAAATTCATGTACGACTGATATCCATGAAGGTGAATTGGAAGGTCAGTAGTCATCTAATCCAAATCCCATTGGATTCAACGAAGCCATGCTCTAGGGCCACAAATCGACAATCATATCGGTCACTTAACATAATTAAACAATCGATGAAACAAACAATGCTGAACCCTAGAGCTTCAAAGTCCCTCAAAGGAACTAAGCCAAAACTGAACCGAACTTGTGGTTAATAAGAGGCTAACTCGAATCAAGCCAAACACTAACAACTCAGAAGAACCGCTCCAACTGGACTGGGGCAATCAAATGAGTTATGGAGAGACCGTGGATACAGTTCAAGCGCGCCAATCGCCCTGCGGCATGGGGGACACTGCACACACTTGAATAGCCTTAAGAAAGGCCTAGACTAATCATACCACAGTTCTGTTATGCCCGATCAAAAATTATGGCATACTAATAGCCGTAGACTTAATGACCTAGCTACTTCAACAAATGAAATACTAGCATAATACTTGCCCACTTCTTTCCAACTACTATTTTACCATTCTTGGTGACCAATTCCTCTTCCTCTTAGACCATATGCCAGTCAAGGACCAATTATCTAGTTACAGTTTGGACCGAAAACTGAGAGCCTTGTCCCGAATTTCATAAGCTCTTTCTTCATAACCAAGTCACGACTACCCGATCTAAAAACTAATTATCTCTTAGAAATGACGAAACCGTGTTCCAGCGAAGTCAAACCGCCGGATTGATGGGAAAACTCGATCTGAACCTTCTATGAACTGGTATCACTCCTCCAGCACCAAGAAGGCCCAAACCACTGTGCGCATCCCGTAAGCCATGCCTCACTTCTTGAACCAATAAATTCGTGTTCATAATAAATACATGTCGGGTCGATGGAACCAAATCGACTCAAACCGTTGGATCGGCGAAACATGATCCTTGCCTTTCGAAAACCAATGTTGTCCAAACAACATAGGGAAGGCCCAAAACTTAAACACCTCGCGTTGCCCGGAGATAGGCAAAGCCAAGAAGCACCAAAAGTCGTGCATCTCGTAAGCCACACATCAAAAACTAACTCCTTGCATTGCCCAGAGATCGGCAGTACCGAGGAGCACTAAATGACTAACTCCTCGCATTGCCCGGAGATAGGCAACGCCGAGAAGCACCAAAAGCCGTGCATCTCGTAAGCCGCGCATCAAAAACTAACTCCTCGCGTTGCCCAGAGGTAGGCAACACCGAGGAGCACTAAAAGACTAACTCCTTGCATCGAAAAGATGTTTTCTTTGAGAAATTTCACAACAATTCTATGGTCGTTGGTTTTGCAAGGAACGGCTTCGATCCATTTTGTAACGTAATCGACAACGAGAAGGATATACAAGTTTCCAAAAGAATTGGGAAAAGGTCCCATAAATTCGATACCCCAAACATCAAAGATTTCGATTGCAAGAATGGGGTTTAGAGGCATCATATCTCGTTGAGAAATTCGTCCAAGCATTTGACAACGATTGCAAGTTTTACAAAATTCAAACGAGTCTTTGAAAAGAGAAGGCCAATAGAAACCACACTGAAGCACTTTTTCCGCAGTTTTTCGAGGACCGAAATGTCCACCACACGCTTGATCGTGGAAAAATGAAAGAACACTCCTAATCTCACTATCCGGAATGCAACGTCGGATGATTTGGTCAGGACAATATTTGAACAAGTATGGATCGTCCCAATAGAAATACTTCACTTGGGACATGAATTTGCATTTGTCCTGTTTGGACCACGATGATGGAGTTTCTTTAGTGACTAAGTAGTTCACTATATCAGCGTACCATGGGTCGATCGAAATTGAAAGAAGTTGTTCATTGGGGAAGTTTTCATTTATTGAAAAAGAAGATGGTGCGTTCGGAAGACGAGACAAGTGGTCGGCTATGACGTTATCGGATCTTTTTTTGTCTTTGATTGTAAGATCAAACTCTTGAAGTAAAAGGATCCAACGAATCAAATGGGATTTAGCATCCTTTTTAGCAAAGAGATAACGAAGCGCAGAGTGTTCCGTGTACACAGTAATGTGTGAACCTATCAAGTAAGATCGAAACTTTTCAAGCGCAAAAACGACAACTGGAAGCTTTTTTTGGTTGTTGTGTAGTTGAGTTGAGCATCGTTCAAAGTTATACTCGCGTAGTAAATGACATGAAGGATTTTGTTGATGCGTTGTCCTAAGACAGCACCAACCGCAAAGTTCGAAGCATCACACATGATTTCGAAAGGAAGATCCCAATTGGGAGCGCAAATGATTGGCGTGGAAATGAGTTCGTTCTTATGACGTTCAATAGAAGGGATACAATCAAAGTTAAAATCGAAAGGAACGTTTTTTCCAAGGAGAGTAGTCAAGGAACGAGCGATTTTTCTAAAGTCTTTCACAAAGCGTCGGTAAAAACCAGCGTGTCCTAGAAATGATCGAATGTCCTTAACAGTTTTGGGAATGGGTAGGTTTGTAATTACATCGATTTTTGCTTTATCTACCTCAATGCCTTTATTTGAGATGACATGTCCAAGGACTATGCCTTATTTGACCAAAAGTGGCATTTTTCCCAATTCAAAGTCAAATTTTTTTCTTTACATCGATTTAGAACCAATTCGAGATGATGTAAACATTGGGAAAAAGAACCGCCAAAGATTGAGAAATCGTCCATAAAAACTTCTAGAAAGCGTTCAATCATGTTGGAAATAATTCCAACCATGCATCGTTGGAAAGTCGTAGGAGCATTACAAAGTCCGAATGGCATACGTCGATAAGCAAAGGTACCGAATGGACACGTGAAAGTCGTTTTCTCTTGATCTTCGAGAGCGATTGGAATTTGGTTATAGTCAGAATAACCATCAAGAAAGCAGTAGAATTCGTGGACGGCTAGACATTCGAGGATTTGGTCAATGAAAGGAAGTGGGAAGTGATCTTTTTGTGTTGCGGCATTTAGTTTTCGATTGTCAATGCAAACACGCAAACCCATTTGAGTACGAGTTGGAATAAGTTTGCTTGAATCGTTCTTGACAACGGTTAGCCCAGACTTTTTCGGTACAGTGTGAATTGGGCTAACCCATGAACTATCATAGATTGGGTAAATGATTCCATTGTCGAGAAGTTTAAGAATTTCATCACGCACTGCATGTTTCATTTTTGGATTAAGCCTTCGTTGTGCGTCACGAACAGGCTTGGTATCATTGATTAAATGGATGCGATGTTGGACAAGAGTGGGACTAATCCCTTTATATTGGATATCGACCATCCAATAGCTTCCTTGTTTTTCGAAAGAATAGAGAGAAGTGAAGCTTCTTGATCAAGAGAGAGAGTTGCGGAAATTATGACGGGCAACGTTTCGTTATCACCTAAGTATGCGTGCTTAAGGTGATCGGGAAGTAGTTTGAGGTCCAACTTCGGGAGTTTTTCGATCATAGAGTTGGGTTGGGATTCAGGCTCAACTGGAAGCGATTCAAAAGGAAGAGCGTATTCAGTCTCGTTGGGAATTTCATGAAACAATTTTTCGTACTCGGCCTCGCGTTCATCGTTAAGGTCAAGTGTTTCGTTTTCAAAGTTTTCGTGAATGGCACTAACTTCCAACGTTTGGTCACGAGGTTCGTTCGATTGGATTTCAAGATTGAAAATGTTGAGAGCCAAAGTCATGTTTCCAAAAGAGATTTTCATCGATCCATTACGACAATTGATTAAGGCATTTGAGGTGGCTAAGAATGGTCGGCCTAAAATCAATGGAATTTGACTTACAGGATTTGACACGGGTTGTGTTTTGAGAAAGATAAAATCAACGGGGAATATGAATTGCCCTACTCGAATGAGCACGTCCTTGATTTCTCCCATGGGCTTCTTAATGGAACGATCGGTGAATTGAAGCGTGACTTTTGTGGGTTTGAGCTCACCTAAGCCTAATTGTTCGTACACAAAATATGGAATCAAATTGACACTCGCGCCTAAGTCTATCAAACATTTGTTAATCATCTTGTCTCCAATTGTACACGAAATCGTAGGGCAGCCAGGATCTTTGTATTTTACGGGCATGGATTGGGATAAGACTTCACTCAAACTGGCGGCTAAGAAGACCTTCTTGGGCACTTGAGTGTGTCGCTTTTGGGTACACAAGTCCTCAAGAAATTTCGCATAAGTGGGGACTTGTTGAACGATGTCAAGAAGCGGGATGTTAACCTTGACTTGTTTAAAAATTTCCAACATCTTTTCCATTTGGTCCGAGTGTTTCTTTGGTCGAAGACGATGTGGAAATGGGACACGATACTCGGTAGGCGGGTCTACTCGAGTAGAATAAGAAGAGTTTTGATTGGCATTCGATTCAACGTTTGGCTCCACGTTCTAATCAGATTCGTTCGTTGTTTTAGAAGAATCAAGAGAGGTTTCTGGTAAATCGTTTGGGTTAACGACTTAGTTATCGATTTGTTTACCGGAACGTAAAGTTATGATAGCATTCAATTGGGTGACGTTGCTACCTTGAACAACATGGGCTTGATTTGAATTTGCATTTTGATTTCTGGGATTTGAAATGGGTTGGCTTGGGAGTGTTCCTCGTTCACGTTCGCTCACAGACGTGGCTAATTGACTCATTTGCATTTCGAGTTTTGTAATTGATTGGTTCGTGTTTTGCATATATGAAGTCAATAAATTTTGCAAATTGCTGTTTGATTGAAGGCTTTGAGTAGTTGCTTTAGCCAACGTTTCAAGAGTTTTCTCAAGTGAAGTTAAATGTTTATCATCTTGGGGAGGATGAGCAGCATTTCGTTGAAAATTTGATTGTTGCGGTTGATTATGGGACGAACCCGCAAATTTTGGTTGAAAATTGTTGGGTTGAAAGGGAGGATTCGAAGCATTATTCGGGAATCCTTGAAAATTGGGACGAATCTAATTCGTGTTGGGATTGTTTTGTTTCCACGCAAAATTCGGATGATTTCTCCAACCAGGGTTGTACGTTGGAGAAAACGGGTCGTTTTTGGCTTTATTGAAAGCATTGATTTGTTCGACAGAATTGGGACACTGGTCGGCTATATGATTAGGATCGTTGCATTTATAACACATCAGTTGGGAAGCTTGGTTCATTTGATTCGATGAGAAAACGTTATCGAATTTTTTAATCATTGCGTCGATCTTAGCTTCCAATGCAAAAGAAGATCCTATCGAGTTTGCACTCGATCGTGAGTAAATTGATTTTTCATTCGAACGTTCCCATTGGGATGATTTTTCAGCGAGGTTTTCAAGAAATTGCCAAGCGTCATCGAAAAGTTGTTGGAGTTTAATGGTTGCACAAACTTATTCGAATTTCGTCAAAAAGATGTATGGATCATCGTGCTCGAGATTGCCAAATTTTGGAAGTGTGATAATATGGTTCGAGTGAATTTCGAAATGGTTACCCGTAGGGGCGGGTAACGTGATGCAAGATGGAATAGAAACTCTATCGGGAAAGATTCTATCCATAAGAGTTCGAGGGGCGTTCTCGTTCGCCATTTCGGGAGGATCGTCTGTTCGAGTCAAACGGTTAGTTATCGAGTCGTGAGTCCAGCGATTTGTTGTTGTGTCACGAGTCCAAGTACTCATGCACAAGTGAAAGTCGAGAAGAGAAAGAAGTTAGAATCGAGTTTAGTGAATGAAAGAAGATTTGGAAAACGAAGTGAAAAATTGTTTTTGTTTTTGTTTTTTTAAGGAAGAAAAATATTTACCAAGCGAAATTTATTTTCAAAAGAGAAGTTCGATTTTTGGCTTTTCGAATTTTTATTTGATTTTTTTTTTGGATTTCTTTTTGAATTTTGAAATATTTACCAAAAGGATTTTTTTGTTTTTAGAAAATGGAAATTTTATTTTTGTTTCTGAATTTTCAAAAAAAAAATTGTTTTTGAATTTAATTTTTTTTCTTTTTGAAAAGGTTTTATATTATTTTTGGATTCTTGTTTTTGATTGAAAATTTTCAATGGAAAGAAAAAAAAGGATTTTTTTTTGGAATTAAAAACTAAGTTAAGTAAAATTTAAATTTTTTTTGAATTTTGGATTTTTCATTTTTTTTTAAATATGCATGAACTAATGCAACTAAATGAATGCAAAGGACTTAATTACAAATTTTCTGTCCTTAATAGCTCCTAACCCAAAATTGTATAATCACACTTTTTTTAAATCAACAAAAATATTTCTCAGCCAGGTAACGGGCAGGAGTTATCGGTGCACCACGAATCACCGTAGCAATGCAACCGAAGGTTTAAGTACCTTCAAAGGAACAACTAGTATAATATTTATGTATCACCGTAATTTTTATAACTGGTTATTACTCTGCCGTAGCCTAGACACCAAGAATTATAATTGTTCAAAGAAAACAATTGTGAAGATACAATTAAGCCCTAGATGAGCTCGTGACACCCTTAAGTCGAATGTCTAACCTTTATTATTAGTCAAATTCTACAATGAAATGCGTTTGTGGGCTAAGGAAAGGGTGATCAAATCCCTCACCTTATGTGAATTAGGGTATTGCCCTTAGAAAAGAAAAACAAGATGAGAAGAATGCAAAACAAAAATTAAACGTGAATTTACAATGCAACTAAAATGAAGTTTGTTTTTGTTTTTTGGATTTTGAAATTTTTTTTATGTATATATAAATGCAAATGCAAGCAGCCAACAATGCAAATCAAATGAAAAACAAGAGATGAAAGCACGATACCAGAGCGTGTAGAATTATTAGAAATTTATTTATTTATTTATTTTTAGCGGTAATTTTTTAGCAAAGCAAGGCAAAGCACTTCTTCTTTATTTTCTGCTTGGGCAACCTGAAAATAAAAGCACGATATATAGACAGTATTTTATTTATTTTTAAAAAATAAAAATAAAAATAAGGAATACTAAAACAAATGGAAAGTCAAAACAATTAAAGTCAACTGAAACAAGACAAAACAAATGGAGGAATGAAACTTGTTTTATATTTTCAAGATGTTTTTTTATATATGTAAGGATGAAAAACAAAACAAAACATATTCAAAAAAAATTATTAAACAGAGTAAATAAAGGAAGGTAAAACAAAGTAATTAAAAGAAATGTTTTTTTTAACAAAACTAAAAACAATTAAAACTAAACAAAATCAAAACAAAACAAAACAAAAAAATAAAATAAAAATAAAAAACATAAATCAAATCTTTTCACCCAGGCCCAACCACAAACGTTATAACCCGGCCCAAAACAATTCAAAACAAAATTCTTTTTCTTTTGTAACTGGTGTAACTCCTCCCCTAAATGATTTCAGCAAACAAGTCTTTCACAATAACAAATTTACTCAACCAAATTTTTAATTAAAATTCCAACTGCACTTTCTACTTTTCGAATTGGGTTTCGACTAGGCTTCGATTTTGATTTGGGGTTTTGAAGTCTTCGAGTTTGGGGATGAAGTCGATTTCGTGGTTGTTTGATTGATCGTCAATAGTTGATGTCATGATTGAGTCGCGATGGGTTCGAATGGTTGAAAGTTGTGGTTCGATTGCTGGAAGTGATGAGTTGGATATCGCGATTTGTTAGGTGTTCATGGCGGTTCTGTGAGTGTAGAGGAGGAGTTCTCGTGGTCAAGGAAGCTTGTCGTGTTGATTTGGGCATTCAAGTGACGACTTAATCGAATGTCGTGGTGATTTCGAGTGATTGAAACGATTGTTGTTGACTGGTGCTAAGATACAGGCGAAGTTCGTGGACAGGTAAAGCAACAGTCTTTTTTTTTCTGGTGGATGGTTGAAGTGTTGATTTGGTTGTTGTCAAAACTACTGTAGGTGGTGGTGTGGAAGGAAGCCTATGGCGAAATGGTGAAGGAAGTGGTTTGCTTGGGCAGTAACAGTGTGTTCAGGGAATTGTAGAGGTTAGTGTGAAGTTAGAAGGCAGTAGAAGTGGTGTTATTGACAAGTTGTATGGCAGAAAATGTCGTAGTGAATGTAAAACAGATGGCAGCTGTATGTAGTTGTGGTGGCGTGGACGTTGTTGGTTGTTCTGGGGTGTTTGAACTGTGCACATGCACAGTGAAGTGTGCAATGGTAATAAAGCAGGTCTGGATTTTGTTGTTGAATGTTGTAATGTGTTTGTAGGGTGAGGTGAGGCGGGAGGAGTTTGCAATGGGAAGGAGGTTGTAGGTAAAGAAGTTGTAAGACGTTTTGGTTGAGACTGCAATGGTTGTTGAAGTAGTGGTGAAGTAAGCAGGTTGTCAGGCGCAGTTGTGATGAACTGGCAGTGGCTTGGCACTGTTTGAAGTAGAGGAGAAAATGGAGGCTGCAGTTCAGTTTTGTGGTCAGGGCAGAAGAGATAGGCAGTGAATGTGGAGTGTTTTGAATAGTGGAGGATTCAGTGGTGAATTGTAGTAGAAAGCGAGGGTATGAAATGGAGATGTAATTACAATGGTTGAAGAGATGGTGTTTGTTGCTGCTGAACAGTCGTATGGGCAACAATAGACATTGATGATTGGTAATGCAGTTTGGAGGTCAATTGGTGATATGATGGCAAGACTTACTGTGATGTTGATTTGGTGGAGCAAGGATGGTGGGCAGGCAAGTATAATTTAGTGATTTTTTTGGAGGAACATGCGGTGGTGGAGTGATGCAGCTCAGACCAGAGATGAAGGCCTAAGTCGTCCACGAGCTAAAGCTAACAAGGGAGATATAAGTCGTGACTGACTTAAAGAAACAGACATGAATCATCTACGACTTAAGGAAATAGACATAAGTCGGCTATGACTTAAGGAAAGGGGACTACGACTTAAAAGCCTAAGTCGTCCACGGCTTAATAAAGCGGAAGTAGGAGTTTTAGGTCGTCCACGACTTAAGGAAACAGGCATGAGTCGTCTACGACTTAACGAAGGCAAGGAGTTAAGTCATCAACGACTCAACAAGAAGGATACAGGAGGAGCAGCTCGAGTGAAGAGTGCACAAGGGTTAAATCAGCTACGACTTAAGGGAGGTGATAAGTCGGCACCGAGTTACGACTTAGTTAAGTCGCACAGTTTAAAAACGAAACCTCTTAAGTCGCAGAAGCCAGAAGCCGAAGATCCTTATGCCGCGTTAATCTGAACCGTTGATGCTTTAAGTCGTCCAAAGGAAGTCGCATATGCTGGATTGCTGATAAGTCGTTACCGACTTAAGTTGAGTCGTATGTCGTCTGTGTCCTAAGTCGTATACTTCTAATGTGTTGTAATTTTTAGGTCGTACCAGGTTAGGTCGGCCATGTGTGTTGAGTCATTGAAAGGTGTTGTAACTGTTTTTGTCTTAAGTCATCTACTCTTAAGTCGTAAGTCGTGTGAGTTAAGTCGGAGGCTATAAGTCGGAACCGACCTAAGAGTTGCAGAATTGTAATGTTGAAATGTACGCTATAAATAGGCCGTGTGAGTCATTTGTAATATTTTAGTTGATTTGAAATAAAAACTCTTGTTTTGTTAGCTTTGTGCTTTCACCAAATTGGTAGTTGAGTGTAATCTCCTATCTCCTCTTTCGGATAATCGAGTGCGCTCGATTCAACGACTGCAGAAGCCGATTCACGGAATCTAGTGCGCTAGATCAACGTGTGAAGAATCGCAGATCTTTGAACCCGGTATCGTGCGCGATCAATGAGTTCGAGATAGCTAGAATTCGGTATCTTCGGATCAACGAATTCGGGCATTTCAGTATCTTCCAATCCATCGATTGCTACTCTCAGTGATCTACATTGTTTTTGATTAATCCGCTGCGTCAGTTTTGGTATCAGAGCTTGTTCTAGCCAATCATAGCTAGATCGAGACTTGGAGCCTAATCATTTTGGAGTTTTGAAGAGATCAAGTGATAGCCGAGCTTGAAGTGAGAAGCCGAGCTAAGTAGAAGAGTGGGAGATCAAATTTGCATCATTTGGAGAAGTTGTGTTCATTGTGTTCATCGCGAAGTAGCAACAAAGTGGGAGTTTCCGATCCATTTCATTTTGGATCAAAGTCCGAAAGGTGTTTGTATTTTGAAGTGTTGAAGAGTTTTGTGAAGTTTTCAAATCATGCCGCCAAGAAGAGCTAATTGTCACCAAAACGTGGAAGCTTTGTATCGAAGAGAAGAAGCTGATGAGATGGAGCAAAGAATCAATGAAAACTTTACTGAAAAGCTTAACGAAGGAATTGGTCGGTTAGAGAAGATGATGTTAGAAATGAATCAAAATCGGAGAAGGGTTTCGCCTGAATCTAACCATGGAGGAAGTAGAGTCTCACCACAATCCAATCGAGAAAGAAGTGTTGACAATGATCAAAGGCGTGGGAGGAACGTTGATGATCATGAATGGAGGAATGTAGATAGGAGGGATGATGGTGGTAGACGTGATGGTAGTAGAGATATGGGTGGACGAGATAGACAACGATATACATCTGATTTTGAAGAGGAGTATGATGGTGGTAGTGTTCGAGGACAAGGACGAGGACAAGGAAGAAATCACTCTGAGTATGATCACAAGTGGGAGTCGGGGATGAAGACTGAAATTCCTGAATTCAAAGGTGGTATGCAAGCAGAGGAGTTTCTAGATTGGGTGGCTAATGTTGAAGAGATTTTTGACTTCAAAGAAGTTCCAGAACATCGTAGAGTGAAGTAGGTTGCTACGAGGTTGAGGGGTAGAGCTTTGGCGTGGTGGCAGCAAACCAAACTTACACGTGAACGGATGGGAAAGTCAAAGGTTGAATCATGGGAAAAGATGAGGAAAATGATGAAAGCCACATTCTTACCTTATAACTATCAGTCGCTTATGTATCAGAGATTGCAAAACTTGAGACAAGGAACGAAATCTGTGAATGACTATGCTGACGAATTTTATCAACTGATAACAAGGAATGATATTATGGAGACAGAAGAACAATTGACATCTAGATTCATTGGGGGATTGCGAATGCAGATTCAGGATATGGTTAACATGTTTGATCCCAGATCTGTAGCGGAAGCACATCAGTAAGCGTTGGCTTGGGAGAAACAGGGACAACGAGGAGGTGGTGTGTTTACAAATTCCAATAATCAAGTGAAGGGTGTTAGTGGAAGTTCTAATGTTTCAAAAGTTGTTGCAAAACCAGTTGTGAACGAGGTTGGGAAGGCGAAAGTCAATAATGGTTTCAAATGTTATAATTGCCAAGAAATGGGCCACAAAAGTAGCGAATGTCCGAAGCCGAAGAAGAGAGCTATGATAGCGGAGGTTGAGGATGATGATGAAGAAGCTGAATGTTCCAATTCACCACCTGATGAGGAGGAAGAAGAAGTGTCGGGAGACGAAGGTTATAATCTAATGATGAAGAGGTCCTGTTTAACACCAAAGCAAGAGGAGGATTGTAGTTGGTTAAGGAGCAATATTTTTCAGTCAACATGTACCATTCTGGGGAAGGTTTGCAAATTTGTTATTGATGCTAGAAGCTGTGATAATATAATTTCTTCAGAAGCTGTGAGGAAGTTGGAATTGAAGACTGAGAAACATCTGAAACCATACAAGCTAGCTTGGTTGAGGAAAGGCGGGGAGGTGAAGGTTGGACGAAGGGCTTGTGTGAAGTTTTCAATTGGAAAGAAATACAAGGATGAAATCTGGTGCGATGTGGTAGATATGGATGTCTGTCATTTGTTGCTGGGGAGACCGTGGCAGTATGATAGGGCGGTGCAACATGATGGGCATACAAACAGTTACAGTTTCATGTTTGAAAGCACAAAGATTACTCTAGTTCCAAAGAAGCGACAACAGGAGGAAAACAAGTTGGAGGAGATTGAAGAGCTTAAAACTTTGTTAACTTTGAAGGAGTTAGTGAAGGAAGTAGAGGAGGAGCCTGAAGTGTTTTTGTTGATTGGGCGAGAGAGCAGTGAAGAGGTTGAAATTCCGGAAGAAGCAAAGCCAGTTTTGAAAGAATTTGACAAAGTATTCCCAGAGGAGTTAGCAACGGAGTTGCCACCGTTGAGGGATATACAACATCAGATAGATCTTGTTCCAGGTGCTGTGTTGCCATACAGACCACATTATCGAATGAGTCCAAAGGAACATGAAGAATTGAGGAGGCAAGTGGAAGAATTGCTTGAACAGGGGCGTGTGCAGGAGAGTTTAAGTCCTTGTGCTGTACCAGCTTTATTGGTACCCAAAAAGGATGGAACGTGGAGGATGTGCACAGACAGTCGAGCATTGAATAAGATTACTGTGAGATATAGATTTCCGATGCCGAGGCTTGACGATTTGTTAGATCAGTTGAGCGGAGCTACTATCTTTTTGAAGATTGATTTGAAGAGCAGATATCATCAAATTCGTATCAGGCCAGGTGATGAGTGGAAGACTGCTTTTAAAACCAGGGAGGGACTATACGAATGGTTGGTAATGCCATTTGGCTTATCAAATGCACCAAGTACATTTATGCGAGTAATGAATCAGATTTTCAGGCCATTCATTGGGAAATTTGTGGTGGTGTATTTCGATGATATTCTGATTTACAGTGGGAGTCCAGAGGAACATTTGAATCATTTGAGAGAAGTGTTAATGGTACTGCGACAAGAACAATTTTATGCTGCAACGAAGAAATGCGTGTTCATGACGCATAGTGTTTTATTTCTGGGGTATGTTGTGTCGGAAGAAGGAATACAGGTTGACCAAAGTAAAGTCGAAGCTATCAGAGATTGGCCGCAACCCAAGACGATAACGGAAGTTCGTAGTTTTCACGGGTTGGCTTCATTCTATCGAAGGTTCATTCCACACTTTAGTAGTGTGATGGCACCTGTTACTGATTGTATGAAGGGCAAGCAGTTTACATGGTCAGAGGAAGCAGGGGTTTCTTTTGGGGAGATCAAGGAGTTGCTGACGACTGCACCAATTCTAGCATTACCTGATTTTCAGTTGTTGTTTGAATTACATACTGACGCATCAAAGGTGGGAATTGGAGGGGTGTTGAGTCAGAGGGGACGCCCGATTGCATATTTCAGTGAGAAGTTATCAGGAGCGAAGATGAGATACAGTACATATGATGTGGAATTCTATGCTATTGTGCAAGCTATTAAACACTGGAGACACTATCTATTTCAGAAAGAGTTTGTTCTGTATACTGATCATGAGGCATTGAAGCATTTACAAGGACAAGACAAGATTTCAGCGAGACATGCATCGTGGATTGCATATCTGCAACAGTTTACTTTTGTTGTGAAACACAAATCGGGGGTGACGAATCGTGTGGCTGATGCTTTGAGTAGGAGGAATCATTTGTTGACAACAATAAAGGTTGAAGTGACGGGGTTTGATATGTTGCCGGAATTATTTGTTGAAGATCCTTACTTTATGAAGTTTGTTGATAAAGTCAAGAATGGAGAGACGAATGAGTTCGTGATGGTAGATGGTTTTCTGTTCAAGGGAATTCGATTGTGCATACCTGATTGTAGTTTGAGAATGAAGATTGTAAAAGAGCTACATGAAGAAGGGCATGTTGGGAGAGACCGTACATTACAGCTGATTTCGCAATCTTACTTTTGGCCATCGATGAGGAAAGAAGTGGAGAGGTTTGTGAAACGATGTCATATATGTCAGGTTTCGAAAGGAACTGCGACTAATGCTGGTTTATATATGTCGTTACCGGTACCAAATAAACCATGGGTTGATGTGAGTATGGACTTTGTGTTGGGGTTGCCGAGAACACAGCGTGGTAATGATTCCATTTATGTGGTGGTTGACCGATTTTCGAAAATGGCACATTTTATTGCTTGTAAGAAGACGGCGGATGTTGTTCATGTTGCTCAGTTGTTTTCAAAGAGATATATCGACTTCATGGATTGCCAGAATCTATTGTGTCGGATAGGGATACTCGTTTTCTGAGTTAATTTTGGCTAAGTTTGTGGAAGTTGGTGGGAACGAAGTTGAATTTTAGCAGCGCTTATCATCCGCAAATGGATGGACAGACCGAGGTCGTGAACAAATCATTGGGAAATTTGTTGAGGTGTCTTGTGCAAGACAATCTGAAGAGTTGGGATGTGAAGTTATGCCAGGCAGAGTTTGCCCATAATCATGCTGTAAATCGAAGTACTGGGTTCAGTCCATTCCAGATTGTTTATTCGAGCTTACCAAAGGGGCCGTTGGATTTAACTGTAATACCACACTCGAAGGGGACAGTTAAGAAAGCTGCTGATTTTGTTGAAGAATTGACAGTGTCATAAAATCGTCCAGGAACGATTGGAGAAAGTGAATGAGAAGTATAAACGCTATGCAGATCTGAAGCGAAGAAGTGTTGAGTTCAGTGAAGGAGATATGGTTTATGCAGTGTTAACAAAGGATCGTTTTCCAGCGGGCGTTTATAACAAATTAAAAGCCAGAAAAATTGGTCCTATAGAAGTTGTGAAACGAATTAATGAAAATGTTTATAAATTGAAGCTACCGGAGGATGTGTACACTTCTGACGTATTCAATGTTAAGCATCTCGTACCATATCATGGGAATGGACAAACTGATGTGGAAGAAATTATAAATTCGAGGACGAATTTTTCTCAACCTGGGGAGGATGATGCAGCTCAGGCCAGAGATGAAGGCCTAAGTCGTTCACAAGCTAAAGCTAACAAGGGAGATATAAGTCGTGACCGACTTAAAGAAACAGGCATGAATCATCTACGACTTAAGGAAATAGACATAAGTCGGCTACGACTTAAGGAAAGGGGACTACGACTTAAAAGCCTAAGTCGTCCACGGCTTAATAAAGCGGAAGTAGGAGTTTTAGGTCGTCCACGACTTAAGGAAACAGGCATGAGTCGTCTACGACTTAACGAAGGCGAGGAGTTAAGTCATCAACGACTCAACAAGAAGGATACAGAAGGAGCAGCTCGAGTGAAGAGTGCACAAGGGTTAAATCAGCTACGACTTAAGGGAGGTGATAAGTCGGCACCGAGTTACGACTTAGTTATGTCGCACAGTTTAAAAACGAAACCTCTTAAGTCGCAGAAGCCAGAAGCCGAAGATCCTTATGCCGTGTTAATCTGAACCGTTGATGCTTTAAGTCGTCCAGAGGAAGTCGCATATGCTGGATTGCTGATAAGTCGTTACCGACTTAAGTTGAGTCGTATGTCGTCTGTGTCCTAAGTCGTATACTTCTAATGTGTTGTAATTTTTAGGTCGTACCAGGTTAGGTCGGCCATGTGTGTTGAGTCATTGAAAGGTGTTGTAACTGTTTTTGTCTTAAGTCATCTACTCTTAAGTCGTAAGTCGTGTGAGTTAAGTCGGAGGCTATAAGTCGGAACCGATCTAAGAGTTGCAGAATTGTAATGTTGAAATGTACGCCTATAAATAGGCCGTGTGAGTCATTTGTAATATTTTAGTTGATTTGAAATAAAAACTCTTGTTTTTTTAGCTTTGTGCTTTCACCAAATTGGTAGTTGAGTGTAATCTCCTATCTCCTCTTTCGGATAATCGAGTGCGCTCGATTCAACGACTGCAGAAGCCGATTCACGGAATCTAGTGCACTAGATCAACGTGTGAAGAATCGCAGATCTTTGAACCCGGTATCGTGCACGATCAACGAGTTTGGGATAGCTAGAATTCGGTATCTTCGGATCAACGAATTCGGGCATTTCAGTATCTTCCAATCCATCGATTGCTACTCTCAGTGATCTACATTGTTTTTGATTAATCCGCTGCGTCATGGAGTCTGCTTGGAGATGATGTTGCTAGTTAGTCATGCAGTGTGAATGGTGATGATGGTTATTGAATGAGGGAAGTGATCGAAATGGTTGTGAAGGGGATGTCAGAGATGGGTTGAGGTGGTGATGGCCATCAGAGCAGAGGTTCGAGAGATGGTATTTAGATGGTTTGTGAGGAGATAATGGACAGTGCTTGGTTGTTCTGAGGGTATGTGCAGGAAGCTGGTGGGAATATTGGTTGATTGTGTAGAAGGCAAGTAGATGCAACCTGTTGGTGGCGAGTGTAGAAACAGTTTTGAAGATGCACAGTTTGTATGCAGTGGTAAGGTTGAAGGCCGTTGGTAGTTGTTTTGTATGGTAATGCACCAGTGGTAGAGTGGAGCAGAATTGACAGGCAGTTGTAAGAGTTGTGGGCAGGGGAGGATTAGCAGCAATATGAAGACAGTGCACAGGTTGCACTGTGTATATGTGTGCAGTATTGCTGGTAAAAATTGTAAATAGAGAACAGTGAAATGGAAACAAAAATTTGTAATAAAAACTGTAAGTGAAAATCAAAAAGGAAATAAAATATTTTTTCTTTTGTTTCGAAATTGTATGTTTTTTTTATATATATGTGCAAATGCCAATGAAACTAGAAAACAACAAGCACACACAACAACAAAAAATAAAAATCACAAACAAACACACAACAATATTTTTCTTTTTGTTTTTTTAATGCAAACAAACACACAAACAAAAATCACACAAAAATCAAACAAAAATAATTTGAAGAATATAAAATTAAAATCAAAACTATTCCCCGGCAACGGCGCCAAAAACTTGTTTAACGGCGGAAATTCTATCGAGTTAGAAAACCGTCGAAAATTTTCGAAATAAAATTTACCGCAAGCGCACGGCGTACACTTTGTAGTACGTGGCGAATACGGGTCGATCCGTAGGGAATTGTTAGATTTTAAAAATCTATTCAATCAAATTAGACCAAATATAGGAGAAATTGTTAACTAGAAATAAAATGAAGCTAAAACTAGAATTTAAATTTGATTTAAAAACTATTGAACTAGAGAACAATTTAGAGGCAAATTCACTCTCATATTTTTGTAAATCAACAAACAAACAATTTGCGATCTCTAGCTTTGATATTAAGTGAAATATTGTTGTATTTATCATAAGTATGGTTTGTTTATGTTATTAATTAACATAACTCAAACTATAATACAACAAACAAACCACTTATAATTCTCATGAAAATGAAGCCAAAGCAAAAGCTATTTTAAGTATGATCTATTTACTATTGTAACTAGTAATATAGATCATCAAATTTCATTTTTACTTTAATTTCACAATCAAAAATGGATTAGAAAATGATGATGCAAATTGTGTTTATGTTGAATAAGAATAGCTCATTTGCATAAGCAATATAAGCTATCAAACCCACTTGTATAAACTTGGATCAAAACTCACTTCATGAAGCATAAACCAAATGAGATCATAAATCATAAAATGTTGAAATTACATAATATTGGAGAGCTTCATTACCCCTAAATTGAAGGGGTTTAGCTACTCATTTGTGGCATTGAAGCAACACAAGTAAATTTCAACATTAAAAAGGGAAGAAAATAGAAAAATAGCAAAGAAGAGAATGTAATTAAACTACTTACAAGAAAAGGAATAAAGCTACACTACTTGCATGAACATAAAACTAATCTACTAACAAAGAAAAGGAAAGATCATAAATAAAAGCATGAAAAATAAATGAAAGCATGTAAATAAGAGAAGAGAAAGAGGCTAAGAAGCCATTTTTATTTCATTGAACATTGAGCTTACACTTTGATCTCTTAATTTCCTAAGTAATATGAAAGGTAGATGATGATTTACATGTACATAAGAGGGCTATTTATACATGCATAAAACCCTAATTCTATTTTTAGGGGAGTTCCCAAAATACCCCTTAGGAAGTGTGGAGGCCAAGTAACCATTAGCTTCTACTAATCATCATTTAAGTGTACATGAAGCCATTAATTCCATAAGCATGTTCATTAGCCTCTAATTTGTACATTAAGGTATGTGGGTAGGTGGGGTCCTCCATGATCTTCACTTTGAATTATTTCCCTCTTCTTTCCTTTGTATTCATTTGTGCATGCATGTATCTTCATATAAGCCTCTTCCATATCCATCCAAATTCCTATAAAAATCATCAAAAATGTCCAAGTAAAAATTATCAAATTTACACATGCACAAAAATGACCATTTTGCCCCTGAATAAAGATGAAAATATGATGGTTTGAAAATAATTAAATTTTGGTTTTAACATGTACAAATGCCCAAATATGATGTTCATTTAAATAAAAATAGAGAAAATATGGATGTATATATATATGCACATTTACGTGCACATCAATAGGCAATGTCAAGAAGCACCAAAAGCCGCGCATTCCAAAAGCCACGACAAAATATACACTCCTCACTTAGCCCGGAGATAGGCAACACCGAGGAGCACGGAAAGCCGTGCATTTCGCAAGCGACGCACTAACTCTTAAAGAGCTTAAACCCTTCACGTTGCCCGAAGATAGACAACGCAGAGGATCTTCATAAGCCGCACACTCTCAAAAGTCGGGCACTTCAATTAATATGGATCAACTCCCACTATCCGAAAGAACTGACATTGCTTTGGTAGTACTACAAAGCTCACAAACCAAGAAGTCGGCAAAGAGTTCTGATTTTTGGCCAAAGTTAATGTACAAAATGTCAAAATTTAAGACATCCAAGTCACGAGTTCCCAAAGATAGGAGCTGCGATGTACCTTTGACTTGGGCCATCTAGAGAGTCGCCCAGAACGTCAAGTCTCACATCAGTTGTTCGGAATAATCAAACATGTGGACTGAGGGGCACAAAACACATTAACACTTGGTCAGGATAAAAGATCGCTCCAACTTGCAATTAAAGGAGGAACTTACCGTCATCCAGAGATAGACGACGATGGAAGGATGTTCCAGAATCAAATCATCAACGCATCAGTTTCCAAAGAACAGAAGCAGGTGCTCGACTGAGGTGTCAAACCCTAACTAGTAGAAAACAAACGGTTATCCGTAAACATACCACAGAAAGGAGAGAACGCTTGAAATCGAGCAGCTAAACCATGGATTCCCAAAGATTGGAACCAATGAATAAGATTAATATCTGTAATAATGCTATCGGCCTAGCATAATCCACATGGCCTGAAACAAGCAAGGTTAAGTGCCATGGATTTAAGACAAAGACTATCGAACTCTACCGGTCCATGATCAGTATAGGAATAAACGTGGTCATACCAGGGGCATTGTGATGACTTGCTCCACTATTTCAGATTTCCTATAAGAACCTGGATTTTGACACCTAGAAGTGAAGGGTTCTGCCAAAAATGGAGGGTTCCACGGATAGTCGTTAGATCATAAAAAAAACCAGTAGGAGGAAGAATAACTATGGAATTTGTAAAGCAACGGCCTTGCATCTCCAAAGGTAATACTTGACGGTTATAAACAAAGCTAAGCAGCAGAAATGCCTGGGACTCTCACCATTCCAAAATATGGCATCTCCCAGATTTAAGAAATGTCGAGAAAATAGCACCATCGAGGTTAAAAGGAATCTACCCAACTCTATAGAATCAGATGGATGATTCAACCATCACCAACCTGACTTTAAAACTGCCCGAAGATAGGCAGTGCTAAGAAAATACTTCTACAATCCAACCATCGAAGTGTTAGTTTCTGATGGCCGAAGCTAGTACCCAACTGGATTATGAGCACCACCGAATCTATTTGGTTCCACCGTCGCTCATAGTCTGGCGATGATGAAAGGATCAATGACCTACTTACGGTCTAACTAGATCATTTGGTTCCAACTTACAGGATAATGCCATTACCCAAAGTTTGGTCATGCTATTTGAAGATTCACAACAGAAAGGAAAAATCCACAGAGTTGAGTCATCCGTGTATGAGTTTCCAAAGATAGAAACGAACGCATGATTAGGATCTTAACGTAGGATTTAGAAGAATTTACTTTAGCAAAATATGCTAGAAACACATCTTTCTAATACATGCAAACATCATTACAAAACTAAAATCATGGGATCAAGCAACAAAGTCCCTAATTCCAGAAGAAAGGAGTTATCGTGTCAATCAGACTAGGGCATTCGAACTTATTGCTCAAGAAACCTAGTCTCCCAAAACATGGTGGCTTGATGGTCAAAGTAATCAGCCATACGGACTAAGGCATTTACACCAACACTTTGTTGAAACTAACTCAATTGAGCATAAGTAGGGGTTATCTACAGAACTGGCTAGACCAAGCTACTTCATAGTTCTGAACAAAGTCAAGAAATAGAATATGTCGAAATGACCGCAGAAGTATTACTTACATGTATAGAATTAAAGTAAATGAGTATGCTGCACATGAGCACAAGAAGTGCAACAACAAGAAAAAGAAATCTTCGGAATCGAGTAATTAAGCTAATAGTCCCGGAGACAGAGGCCGGTGTGCGTTGAATTTTGAAAAACGCAAGAGAAGGATAATCACAATTGAACAACTCATGTGCTAGTTTTCGAAGGCAAAAACCATGCCTCGCAATTTAACTACAATCAGTCATCCTAATATGATAAGAATAATAAGCAAAGCCTAAGTTGTGAAGGACCCAGCTTCTGGAGGAGTGGAAGAACCTCCACCGGACTAAAGATTGGATGGCCGAAAAATCATTTTCGATGACAAAACTTGGCATTCAACCCTATCAGGTATGTTTTACTTAAATAATATCCTCGTATAATCAACGCCCGGAATCCAAGGGAAGTCAACGTATGTTGACCAATCGGGACCTGAGCATTGATCGGGGCAGATGCAGTGTGTTATCTACATGAGAAGAGTCTGGTATCCTAAATACTATGAACAAAAAATCTAGTGTAGCTAGCTTGCTTGCATTTGAAAAACAATCCATATCTTCCTTTAAAATTATCTCTTCCACACTTACACGTTATCGATCAACGATCGATAACAGAGCCGCTGTCCGAGGTGAGGCGGGAAGCTTTTCTTTTGAGGATCACTGGAATACAGAAATAGGAAGAACGATACGAT
This sequence comes from Allium fistulosum, assembly GCA_030737815.1. NCBI lineage: Eukaryota > Viridiplantae > Streptophyta > Magnoliopsida > Asparagales > Amaryllidaceae > Allium > Allium fistulosum. The sequence continues at coordinate 980,493,798 of CM060902.1, forward strand.
TGAATCATCCACTATATCCGATTTTGGAATAAATTTTCGCATTAGAGTTCAAAAGCATCGACGGGAACTTAACCAAATTCTCGAAAATAAAAAGTTAAAGACCAAGAGCAAGACTTCACTCCAGAACGACATACAATCATTCGAGACAAAACACAGCTTCACCGTAGGTCGAAATAAACTATATAGGACAACTCCAAACCTACGGCATGCACCCACTTACTGACCTAAACCCTTCTGAAAACTACAGAGCATTGAAAACAACATCTTGAAGTGGCCACCGATGATTCACACTAAAAATTCAATAGATGGTTGAATAGTCAAAGCCAAATTTGCATGGTAACCTCAGCATGATCGACTGGTGATGTGATGTACAGTAACGGCTGTGGAACTGGACACAAGCCAATTCTAGACTAATGGACGAAGATAGTAAAGCATGTCAAGGACTGGGCCGAAACCCAAATGTCATTTCGGGAAACAACTTGAGACTTGATTTACTATCTTCCTTCATTAAACCGCAATCAACTCGAACTTCTCGTAATCAACATTGCAAATGGGGGAACGGATCGATGGCGAGCCAACTTCAGATCAGCAATAAGATAGGGTCAGTTATAGTTCCACAGTGAGCTTAAGGCTTGTAAGCTTGAATTTTGAGTTAGGTCTTGGAGTTTGGAACCGAAATAACAATGGAAGGTATCAATTAGGATGATGAATCAAGGCACTGGAAGATGGTTGAATCGCTCGAAGATTGGATTGCTCGAAGATTAATCGCTCGGTAAGTGGATCACTTGGAGGATCTACTGACTCGGGTCGAATGAAGTGAGGTCGGCTTTGGAACTGTATATAAGCGAGCATGAAAAGCGAAAAAAAATTGCTAAGTAATCGGGTCGCGAGCGACCCGACCCATCATGGGCCACCAGCGACCTGACCTAACTTCATGTTGTTAAAAAACTATGTAGTTATGGTCGCTAGCAGCCCATCCCACATGGATCGCTAGCGACCAAACAAAAAAAAGAAGAAGAAAAACAGGAATTTCGCCTATTCTCCTCGAGCCCGATTTCCTACACATACTCACCACTCCGAGATATGCCGGAAAGCTACAAGTAGAAATGTGATACATTGCGGAAAGCAAAAGAAATCAAAACCAAAGAAAGATGACCAACAACATTGGGATAGCGTATTCGTAAAGTTCTATTGCAATCACTCATAATCGATAGATGGATATTGAAAGCGATAACTTCCAGAGCACGCCTTGTTTACAACGAAGACGTACTCTGAGGGGCAAATGTTATCCGCGTTTGAACCCAGCAGAAACAAATAGAAAAAAGAATAACCTTATGGGGACAGGATGGTTTAGGACTTAACCAGAAAAGCCAAGACAAGGAATCGACAATGGCCAAGCTATACGAGTAAGACAATGACTGGGATCAACAAAGCCGAGAGATCAGCATTCCTTTAGTCCAATTAGTAGCTGAACGTAAATAACTAGTGAATTGTCATCAAAACGTAAGAGCAATGATAAACGGCTATGGAAACATCTCCAATTCCAGACTCCAGAAAAATCCTAAGTGCTTAGCTCATAAGTGACCCATGCCTCTGCTCAAACCATCAAACAAACTAGCTATGGAACAGTAAGAAAAGAGGCAAGATATTGGCTTGCAAATGAGGCAAGTCAATGGGTCGCCAGCGACCCATAGGCCATGGGTCGCTGGCTATCCATGGTATTAACCCGTTTTGCGAGCCCAAACTTCCCTAGGTCGTCTACTACTTACCTGCAAGCTGATGAAGGCAAGGCCTGGCCCAGAAGCTCCACGATCTCTATAAATACCATCCTACCTGCAACATAAACTGGATCTTCTCCGGATTGGTCGCTGAAGCTCTGCTGGAGACATTCTTCACTCTCTTTCTTCCTCACAACAGTCACCAAAGGAATTCACCGTGGTTATCCAGTGGATTCCAACTCTAAAGATTCAATCTAGCTAGAAAATAATAAAAGCCTTGTAATCAAACATCTATTATAATAGCAATCAGTCTATAATAAAACTATAAAGTAGACGCAGGCTTCATTAACAGCCGTACCACTATAAAAATTCTCTTTCATCTTTATTTTGCTGTTTCTTTTCTATATCTGTTATCTGTGATATTGCTCCTTCAGAACAGGGTTGGTGCTTTCAAACTCAAACTAGGGTGTTGGTCCATTTTTGGATCAACAAAAATTAACCCTAAAAGCATTAGCATTAAAAAAAAGTACATCCAGATGATAAACCAACAAATAAGAATGATTAAAAGGAAAAATAATGGTTTATAAAGAAAAAGCCCACCTTCAAAATTTCCATGCAAGAGAAGATCTTCAGAGACTATTAAAAAGGAAAACATCAAATTATCCATAGATATTTAGCCAAGGTTTGGGGAATGAAGGTAAACATGGAGAAAGATAACAACTGTACGATGGATGAAGACAAGAATCCAGCCACCGTTGATGTGTCATTTCATTAATCAGTTGAATAGGTTGGGATTGGAGAATAGGGGAAAATGATAAACCGATGGTATTAGGGATTTTATCAAGAAGCTTCCAGAAAAGGAGATGTATAGGAAAGCACGGGCCTTTTTATTTTAGTGAAACGCATCCCATAAACCCTCCTCCAAATACCATAAATTTTTATTAAAATTTAATAGAATTACCTACTTCTTAATATCACATTGAGTTTTCCACTGATCTCCACATTGGAAAATTCTATTCAAATTCCATCAATTGCTTTACCTACACCATAAAAATTTTAATAAAATATTAGACAAAAACGTCCCAATTTAAAAATAAAAAAATAAAATCTATATTAAAGAACAACAAATTTGTGATATAATCAGCATAATATCTTTCCTAAAGTAACTAAAATTTCTAAACACATCATTAGTTGGATTAAATTTAAATTCCTTTTAGGTATAATATTCTATTTATACTGTTTCGAATTGTATTCATTACGCGAAGTCAATTTTAACATTTTTCACTTCAGATTAAATACAGAATTTGAGATTATTTCTAAATCGATATGATTCGTAGAGTACTAAATTCTTATTTATTTTTTACTTAAATTAAATCGAGTTTAAATTCAACTAGTTTAACATTTTAGAAATTAAATTTTCTCTATAGAAATGATTAAATAAATTTCAATTCATTTGAAGTAGTTCAATTTGAAAATTGAAATTTACAAAAATGGATTGTGGAACCTTATTTTGATTAATGCATGAGAGAGAGAAAGTTGCTGAAATGAGATAAGGGTTTTGTTTTATTCTAAAAAGAGAGTAGTTATGTGATTTGTGTGGTGTATATTAAGTAAAAAATAGAGTATGTCATTTTAGTAAATTTCTCGATGCTTGTATAGCAATTTATGGTGTATGAATAGAATTTTCCCTCCATATTGTCAAAATCCATTCAACTTCATTCTTAAATTCATCTCCATAAATTATCATTGACTGCCATTTTTTCATCCCTAAACTAAACAATGTTCATAAAAACAAAATTAACACGAATTCTAATCAAAACCTAACATGAATTAATAATCAAATACCAACTACAATTTATCTCAACACCCATATTAGCTAATTAACATAAAATTCAAAATAAAAATTTAAAACACGGATATTTTATTGAGAAATACTACATTAGGAGAGATGTTGGCAATGTAAGTGGTTGTAATGTGTCTTACTGCACAACGACACTGATGCTCTTCTGGTTGAGTTCAAACGAACTTCTCATCTCTTAATTCAGGATTAAGAGTTATTTGAGGAATTAGATTTTCAAATTGAAGTTAAGCAATGAAATGAATGAGACGCATTAATTTTAGCCAATAGAGGGGAGTGTGGTATTAAGAAGTGAAAGTGATGTTAAGTTGTGGTATTTTTTATTGTTGGTATTAGAAAGAAGGTTTATATGTGCTTTTAGCAACAAAATTATGTTTATTTTTTTAAATTTAATTTTGATTTCGATATACAATATCACCATAAGAATAAGGAAGAATTTGAGTTTTAATTAGGAAAATTTTAAGAAAAAGGAAGGTGGAGATGCATAGTTTTAGCTTTTATAAAACACTAGTGTGTAATCCGTGCATTGCACATGGTAATGTTTATAAAATAGTATTTATATTTTAATTATCCTTAAAAATAGAAATTTTGTATGCTATAATACACTATAAGTTTAGTGTGAAAGATGAATTATAAATTAAAATGACATGCGATACTAAGTTGTAATGTCCTAACTCAATAAAATTATAAATTAAAATTAGTAATATTATATATGTAAATAATTCATGTTATGTGATATTTATTTTTCATATATATGAGTGAATAAATAAATTTATCATTTTTTATTAATATGAATGTTGTGTGTGTACATTAAATTATCATTTTTTTAAAAGAATTTATAAACGAATTAATGAATATTGAATAATTAACCATATCTAAAAATTTAATTAATAATCAACTTAACTAATCAAATATAATAAGTTGAATGTAAAAAACTATGGAAAATTGAGATGTGATTTGTACATATTAGTAATTGGGAAGAGCGCAAGGCTAATTTACATGTGCACTTTTATCCATTATTTAGTTTTTAGTTTTAGGTATTGTTTGGCATTAAAAATTTCCACATTTTCGTTCTCCATGCGTCAAACTCGTCCGGTGTGGTAAAGGGCCAAATGGTCCATTATGTGAAACAGAGGAACATGGTACATTGGGTTGTTATATTTATTAATAATGTTAAATTTAAATTTTCATAAATTTATAAAATTAATAACTTGTGCAAATAAGTTCCGTTTGTGACGCGGTTTTTTGCGGTGCAATTATATCAAAGTGCTCTATATTATGTAGTTGGTTTTAATTGAATCAGAACAATTTTAAATTTTAGAATTTAACTAATTTATTTATTTTTGAAAATTATTAATACATATTATTTATTGAAAAATAAATAAATAATTAAATATAAATCAATTTTATTTTGAAATATACATTTCAAATACTTCGCTTAGATTCTCCGCTCACAGCATATCGATGCATTCTTGGTTCATCAAACATTTCTGCCCAAATGCCCCTCTCAAATGCTCTGCTTATATTCTCCACTCTCCTTGCAAAGAACAGACCCTTAAACAATTTTATCTTTCACATTAGTCATAGGTTTCATGTTTTTGTAGAAGGGTAACGTACAGCTTTGATAATTGCAAAGTGTTGTTATTTAACATTGATTTGAATTATGAGTTGGGTAGATTTAATATCATATTAATTATGAGAATATTTACACAATTTAATTTTTATCAGCATAATTTGCTTTTTCACATTGTAGTGTTGTAAAATGTAAAATTATCCTTTAAAATTGGTTAAAAATGAAATTATGTTATGGAATGTACAATAAATATTTGAGGTCAACGAATTAGAAATTAAAATATGTAATAACTATTATTTATGTATACATTTTATGTTATGTGATTTAATATCTCTATATTTGAATAAAAAATAATTTAATCATTTTTCCTCATATAAAATTATTTTGTGTGTGTGTATTGAAATTCTCTTATTTTTAGGATTTATAAGGTGAATTAATGAATATTAGTCAACTGAATTTATTTAAATATTTAAAATTTAAAATTATACAATTAGATAAATATATGGACTTGAATGTAAAATATTATAAGATAATTGAGAAGGGTTTATAAGTAATTGTAGAAAATTTTAAATGTTGGTATTTGAAGTTAAGAGAATTTTACAGTGCAATGTATGATAAATTCATTCAGGCAATGAATTATAAAATATTTTATTATTATCATTAGTGTATATATTTTATGTTATATGACCTATATATATTTGTATCGAAATGAAAAAATAACTTTATCAATTTAATATTGAAACTATCCATCTTTTAGGATTTGTTTAATGTGTCAATAAATATTAGTTGACTAAGCATATCAGTTAGTTTAACATTTGAATTATGTAATTAATTTAAATGTATGGGCTTTAATGCAAAATACTGGGAATGGAAAAAGGTTTGGAAATGATTGTCGAACTTCTCAAAAAATAGGTGTTTGAATTTAATTAATGTAACAACCCTGCTCTTTACTCCGTAAAATAAATAAATTTAATTAAAATAAAATTGTTTGATTTAAAATTTTGATAATTATTATTTTGGAAATTCTAACTTAATTAAAGGTTGTTTAATAGAAGATTTTTGTTTAAATAAATTGAATTAAATTAATAAATTCTTTTCAATTAATATATTGAAATTAAATAAATTGTTTATTATAATATAAAATAATTTTAAAAGTTTAATTAATTGTTATATGATTAAAATAGTGGAGATATATAAGCAGGCATCGAATTGAATAAAGTTGTCTTATTATTGAAATATAACTTGTAGATTGAGATGTAAACCAATTTACATTGGATCGATCTATCTTTATAAAATATACGAAAATGATTAATATTTAAATTTAAACGCAAATGAAAATAATAAAAGAAAAAAATTGAATTAATACCATGGCCGCTTCAAGCTTATGCCCAAATGTAACTTAAGCTACATTCTTTTTCTAGATATTTCTCCAACCCCCTTTTTCTCAACATTCTCTAACCCGTACCCATATTCTTGATATTCTCCGTAAATGAATGGATGCAACAAATAAGAGAAAATAAACTGCATACTTCAGTTGGCAACTCGACGACGTATGGGGGAAGTGGAAATGAGATGACGAATAGCTTGAGGCGACGCAACCTAGGGATGCGCACGCATGGACTTGATGTTGCAAATTTCATGCATAGATGAGGCAGCGATGCTTGCGTAGCAAAGTGATGGCAGCCGTAGTTCATGTGCACGTCCATTAATGTCGTGACTGAAGGTGAAGCTGTGCAACATACAGGAAGATAGCTGATGATGAGTGCATGATGACTAGAGGTTGGGGCAGTTCTTATTAGAGTTTGTGCATGGGAAATAAGATGAGTTATTCTTTTTAACTTACATTTCTATATCCAGAATAATTATCCCTCATTCGTGCTTTTATTTGATTATAAACTGCAATGAATTTTGACTATAAACGAATGAAAGGTTGTTATGGTTTCATTTGTTTTAGTAATTTGAATTAGTTAAATTGTTTGTTTGGTATATTGTGATGAATTTTTTTGATATGGGTAATTAGTTGATTGTGTATGTTGCATTGTTCAAAAATGCAAAGGAGATGTTGTTAGTTTGCATTTGAATTTTAGTAATTTATTTATGTTGTGTGTTCTTTTTTTGGATGGCCGGAATTAGATATATTTCGACTCAGGCCAAACGATAAAGTTTATATTGATAATTTAATCATTTTGGAGAATTTCACTCCATGATTTATATTTTTGGATGTTCGATTGATTTTCTTATTTTAAAAAGATGTTTGAAAAGCTTTGGAAATTATTTAAGGGTTTTAAAATTGAATTATGGGTATTTTATAGATAATTTACTAAAATTTTACCTAATTTAGTTATTTTCATATTTTAAAATCTACTACACATATAATTTTCTTTTGGTTACAAAATACATTAAAAGTCTCTATTATTATTATATTATAAATTTGAAATTGTTTTAAAGACAAAAGTTGGTATATCATAATTTTATAAACTACATTGTGAAAATGATTATATTATTTTAAAGAGATTTTTATTATTAGGGTTATTTATGCATTATTGGAAGAGTTTTCAAACCGAGGAAAAATATAAAATTCATTTTATAAGATAATTATAAGGGTTGGATATGTTTTGAATAAATAATTTTTTTTATAACATGAGAATTTAAAATATGGTATGATCTAAAGGAATTTTTTTTTATTCTAATTAGTTAGATTATGAAGTGATGATTTAAATTATATTATATGGGTTGAAATAAATTTAATTTATTTTAAAAATTTTAAATTTATTTTTGAAATAGTATTTTATAATAGAGGATTATGAAGTGAATTTAAAGAAATATTGGATGATTTTCAATATGAGTTGTTAGAGATTTTGAATATATAGTGAAGTTTATGAACTATAAATTATGGTTTGAAATGAAAAGAATTATTTTGGAAGTTTATAAATTAATTCTAAAAGTTTTATTTAGTTATAGAAAATTCTGAAATAGTTTCTATGATTATTTTTTATTTGTAAAGTGATTTTGGAAGTTTTGGAAAATATGTATGAAAGGATTTAGAAATGAATTATTGTAATTGAATCTTATATTGAGATTAAATAAACCAAGTGAATATATTATACGAAATTTATAACTGTCTTAAAGGTTTTAATTATTTTTTGAATCTAATATTTATTTAAGAAGTTTTATTATATTTTTATAAATATAATCTCTTTTCCTAATTTACATTTGAATGTTTTGATTGTTCTGATTCTTTGTAATGAGAAATCTGAATAAACGGAGTTAAAATACCATTTAGGATAGGTTATTTGGCAGTATTTCTTCGGTTATTCTTTGGACTCATTATATAGAGTATTGAAGGAGTGAGTGTGATGTATGAGCATATTATAAATAGTCTCGTAGCACATGATGGTATGGGACATCATTGTGATATTTCTTCTGTTATCCTTTGCTTATTAATGACGCTCATACAGGGATTTATTATGTATGATGGGGCTCACCGCGGTGAATCGCGTATATAGCCGTGTGTCGGCATATGTATCATTCTATGTGGCGGCACAAGTATGTAGCTATGTGTCAGCAATTATATATTCAGTATTTGTCTATTCACTGTTCGATTTTCCTTATGATGCGGGAGTGAACCAGATTGGCTAGTATCCATCCTAACGGCCTGATCGCGGTGGTTGTGTAACAACCTGCATATCTATCGATTTTATATTTAAATATTTTATCGTTAGTCGGATGTTAGTCCGAAAAGCTACTTTTTGCATATGGTCAAATTAGGACTCGAGACCACTTCCATTGAGTTCAAAATGACGTTTGCGATCTTTTTGAGTGTAAACTTTGATATGTTTGGAGATAGTGAAATTTTCGTCACTTTTTGGCTTAGGACTTTGGTTTGGGCTGAACACACACTAACTCAGCCCAACCCCCTCTTCTCTTCATCACTTCATCAAATACTTCAAGCTCCTTCAAAAATGGTGGAGGGAAAGGGAAATTAAAATTCCAAGCTCAAGATCTTTAGTAAATTCAACATCAAACTCCGAATTCAAGGTGAAGAACATAGATTCAAGCTTAGGGTTGAGTCTTGCTTTGCTCTTAAGCTCTCCAACATCAATTTCGTGGAAAAGGTGAGATTTTTGATCTCACATCTTGCCTATGACTGTCATTGGACTATTGGGAATGATTCCCTATCACTCTAGCATCAACATTTGCATTTGGTTTGGATTGGATTGGCGAAAAACTCCATTTTTTAGCGTTTAGATGAATTTTCCAGCCTTAGGTCGTTCTGGCCTCTTAGGTCGCTCGGGTTTGTAGGCGCGCGTGGAAAAGTCGCCTGGATTTAAGTCGTAGGTCGTTGCCGACCTATAATCTCTAGGCAAATGTTAAGTCGTTCGCCGTGGTTTATCTCGTAGGTCGTTTCCGACCTAGGCTCCAGTTAGGTCGTTCGGCCTAATTTCTCACCATAACTTTAGGTCGCGTGACCTTGTTCTCACCTTAGGTCGTTAGCGAGTTAACTCCTTGGGTCGCTCCATTTTGTTAAGTCGTAAGTCGCGTCCGACCTATCACCTCTCGGCCTCTTTGCGTTAGGTTGTTCATGTGTTAACTCGTAAGTCGTTCGTTCCACTAAGTCGTTCAAGGCATAGGTTGTTAAGACGTTCGTGTGTTAAGTCGTAGGTCGCTCAGTCCTGTTAAGTCGTAGATCGTGCACGATCTATCCTCCAGTTAAGTCGTTCGACCCTCTAGGTCGTTCGAGTTAGGTCGTTGGACCGTTTACTTTTGGTCGCTCGTCTACTAAGTCGGCCTAGTTTACCTCGTAGGTCATCTCCGACCTACGCCCCACTAAGTCGCAAGTTGTTAAGTCGACTGTCCTTAAGTCGCTCGCCTCCCTTAACTCCAGTTAGGTCGCTCGGCCATTGTGTTTGGTCGCGTGAATCCTTAGGTCGTCAGACCTCATTTTGCTTTAGGTCGTAGGCCGCTTGTCTTCACTTAGGTCGTACCATTTTGACGGGGCGCTGCCCCGCACCCCCACCTAGGGGTTGCCACCCCCCTGGACCCCCCTCCGTAGGCGATCTTATCTGAAAAACATTCAACAAAACTTCCACTTTGATGCATTTTGAGCAGATTTCCTTGGATTTTGTTCAGGTCTTCGAATGTGAATTTTTGTGATAGATTGTTTCAACAATTGTTTTATGACTTGTCACTTTAAAGATATATGAAGGTTTCAATACTAGTAGTAAATATCAAAACTCTTTCATCAAAGCGATTTCAACACTATTTTAAATATCAAAAGTTCGTTTTCTCAGACCGATTTCCAATCTACTAGTATATACAAGCCTTTACTTCACTCGGATGAGAAATCGACTTAAACGACTTAGTAAAACGAGTGGTATGAAACGCTTGCGTTCACTTCGTCGGTTAGCTCTTGGACTTGTTCGATTGAACCCTTTTTGTGACAATTTCCTAGTGAAGATCTACAATTTGTTCGTAAATATTTAAGTTAAGCTAGTGGTTATGGGATATGAAGCTAAACTCATATATTTACTGGCTTAGTGTAATTGACACTTCCTTATGATCATGACGATCATTTTAGTGATTTAGACTAGCGATTGAGCGATGTCTCTTTGTCTGCGAGGGAGACTAGACCCCGCTTTTGTGATGTTTTGCCATCACATATATGGGGTAGCACCCCACGGTCTTCGGGCCATTCCTGTGTGAAAATTTAATGGATAGCTTCCATGAGATAGCTTCTCGTCATGTGTTTTACGCATAGGTGAGTTTTCTTGCTCCCATTCATGTGTTAGGCCCCCCCTTTTTTTATGTGTTTTCTGGATTTCTGGTGATGATTTCTGGAACTTTGTGCTTCACCAATTTTCATGATTTTCATTGATATGATATCAGCTTTTGTGCATTGGTGAATTTATGTGTTATTGACTTGTTATGAATACAAGTTTAGGGTATGATACCCTATTTTATCTTTGAGAAGATTCTTGTGATATTGATTGATCTTTTGTTGATTATCATTTACATACTTATAGTAGTATGCCGTTATGGTTGTTACATGTTCATGCCATATTATTTATCCTATACCTTATCATCTGATATTTATAGCTAGACTGATCCGTTTATTATTTTCTTATAAATAATACTTGGGTCAGACCGAGATGTTACAGGTGCTTCTGCTTGACTTCCCTTCAGGATTATTCTGACTTTTGGCTAACTACATAGATTAGTAGCTTTTGGATGTACATTTTGAGATATAGACTCTATGTAGTGTACTTATTCTTTTGTATAGCATGTGATGCTATTCTTTTGTATTATCGTGGATCTTTCTGACCACTACTCTGATGTACACTTTCATGTGTTATATATTTATTCATATCTTCTTCCGCCTTTGTGATATGGATGTCTGTGACTGATTTATGTTATGATTACTTCTATGTTTGTTTCCGAAGATTATATATAGCCACCGTGTGATAGCTTTGTGTTTGTATCGGTATGTCGGATTTCCTCCTTAAAAGATATGCATTCTATTCTATCTGACATATTGGTGCTCGCACAAAGAAGTTACATGGATGGTCGCTCCTCCACAGCCTTATTCTCCATGCTAATTGACAGCACTACATCGTAGTGTTCTTGGTTAGCGTGGGTATAGAGGTGGGGCGTCACAGGTTGCGCCCCGGATCTGTAACACCACATAGGTGTGTGTCGGTAATGTTATAGTCGTGTATTAGCAATATTTACAGCCATGTGTTGGCAACTGTAGAGCCATGTGTCGGCGATGTATAGCCCATATTATGTCACCTAGGCCATTGGCCTGTTACCGTTTAGTAGCATGTGTGGTCGTGACCGAGTCCTTGCATAGTTGAGTACACCGATGGATATGAGTCACGATGTCCATCGAGGTAACCAAGAATGTAAGAGCCGTGTTGGTGGAATGCATGTGTCGTGTTCGCCAATCATGTGTGTTGTCTCCTGGAGCAGGTGTGTCCGTCAATCTCCCGTCCAGTTTTGGTGCGTGTAATATAGACATATTCTTATATATCTTTTTAGTTGATATGCTATGATTATACCTGAGACCGTGTCCAGTATTATCAACCCCCATGTCCTTTTTTTGTGTGTCTCCTATTATCCTTTTTTGGCGTGTGTCGCCTACTATCTTTCTCAGGCATGTGTTATCGATTACCTTTTTCATTGACGTGTGTCGCCAATTACTATTCATTGGCATGTGTTGCATATTTATATTTCTTAGGCTTGCGTCATCGATTATTCTTTATAGGTGTGTGTCGCTAACTACATTTTAATAGGCGTGTGTTGTCAATTATATCATTCATTGGCGTGTGCCGCCATTTCTATGATTTTGCATATGGATAGTTATTTATTTTGATATTGAGAATATTTTGTTTATTGAGATTGAGTGATATTTGGTCTAAGTTATGCGTAGCCTACTTATTTATGGTGATATCTCTTTATAGATATTTTCTGGTTTTAGGTGATGATTTCTAGGTATGAATGATTCACCCATTTGATGTTGTTTTATGATTTCAGATTTGATGAGTTTTTATATGGGTGATGACTTTCTTATGCTTGGTTGTGGTGTTCTATGTTATATGATTCTTAGGTTGTTTGAGTATACCCAACATATACTATGTTCTATATGTTTATCGACCTTGTATTCAGATATAGTCTGACCATTTATTATTTATATAATACTCAAATCAGTCCGAGACATTACAGGTTCTGGAATGAAGATACTAGCTTATTTTTTCTATGCATAGTGGAGACTAGTTATTCTGTAGTGTAGTATATTATTTTGTTCTATGTAGTCACATTGTATGTATGACATTGTGATGTATATCAGGCCTTGCATATTTATGTATTATATATTATCGGTGCGATTTACTCTATGATCTCTGATATTTCTGTAAAATGTGAATTTTTCTATCTTGAAGGCACATGTGTTTACTGCTTTGTTCCAATACTGTGTGCATATAGATGAGTTATTTATTCGATGTTTAAATATGTATCTGTGTTAGCCCAAGGGAATATTCACATGTGTACCCCATATCACCTTATTATCCAACAGTATACTCTTGGATAGTATAGGTATAGAGATGGGGGTATTATAATTAATGTGAAAAGTTTGATATAAAAATGTAAAATGATATATTATAGGATTTTGAAAATAAAATATCTAAACTTTCAGAAAATAAAGAAGAATGGAGAAAACTCCTGGAGTAAATAAGTGAGCTTGAAATTCTTCTACTTTACTATTATTTAATAGACATGATTTAAAAGCACATGAATAAAAATATAATTTATAAGCATGAATAACAAAATTGTTCATGAGTACAAATGTAAAGGTACGCATTTAGTTAATATGTATATGTGCAATTTGTATGATGATAATTTATGCATTCTACACGTCTATCCAAATTACATTTCTTCTTAAATTTTGAAATGACCAGACTACCATAGCTTATGAAGTGTAGAATATAACCCATTAAATAGAAATATGAGTAATTATTATCTTAGTTAAATCATCATAGTTAAATAAGTAGTAGAGATTTCAACGGTCAATCTAATACAATAAAATCAACAAAATATGAATTAAAATAATTCTCGCTATAATTATCTTCTACACCTAGTTAATCGCTCCACCTCCCATATATTCTTTGGTGACCTTTCCCGGTTATATTCAAGGCCATCGTTTGGAGAGCCTTCACGGTTTGTAAAGGAGTGTTGCTGTTGATGTGGCATACTCAACAGAGTAAGAGAGAATGAATCAATTATGACTTGTGTAGTGAAGAGGAGAGGTGGGAGATTTGTGGCTTGAGCAGTAATGTGGGATGGATTTGCAAGTGGAACGTAGGAGAGAGTAAAGAAATTGACAAACCACCACTGATCCTATCGATCTAGAGATCTGAGAAAACAATTGATTGGGAGCAGGAGAGGTGAGAAAAAAAGATGAGAGAGGACAACCAAATTATAGTCTAAGATCTTAGCAAATTCTATTCGAACCGTAAATAATTGAAATCTTTGAAGATTGACTCTAAAAAAACGATTTCGACCACCACACACACCATGTAGGACACGGTTTCAATTTATATTCCTAGGTGACTAAGTGGACTATGAAATAACCATGTTGTGCAAGTGCATGGTTTAGTTACCTACCATGCACTTGTCCTACGAGGTTAAAGGGCTTATCTCGTAGGTGCTCTACAATGTTAAAAGGCTTGCTTCGTAAGAGCTCCACATGGGAATGGACATTTTAGTCTTATTGATTTTTAAAAAAATTAATGGGACAACTCGGAAATTAGGGCAGTTCCAAAAGCCCCAAACCAAAATATTTAAACTAGGGTTTTTAGCTTTTCATATTTTATGATTCTTTTCTAGTGAAATGTGAGCATCAAGTATTTTTGTACTTGCAGGGTCAAATGAAAAGGAGATGTTGCCTGTGATTAGGAAAAGGTAAAAAGAATTAAGTTGGGTGGGGTGATGATTAAACTTTTTAACTACTAACATAAACGAAGTTGATCAGTTAAGATTCCTATGATGACCCACCTTTTAGACCCTCAAAAGACAAAACTAATACATCCACGGTATTCACATGCCGAGCATCCGAGTGTCAAAAACACATATTGTTGGGGTGAAAGAAATAAAAGATAGAATAGAATCTCACATCATGACGAGTAATATATAGTATACACTTGATCTTTACAAAAGAAAACTATAATATACATACATCAATCATAGTAAACTAACATATCATTAGCATGGATAGTTATAACAGCATGTCCTCGCAAATGCTGTTAAATACAAAATAAGAAATGCAGCGAAAAATAAAATACGTGATTACATCTTGGAGTCAACAATATATCTTTCTGTCACTCGGATGCTCGACATGTGAATACCATGGATGTATTAGTGTCGACTTTTAAGGGTCGAAAGGGTGGGTCATCACAATTATCGAATGAACTTACTGTTAATATATTTTAACCATTTATAGTGGTTGTTTAGTTAATTCGATAAATGTTGTTTATATTAATTAAACTTGTTAATGTCCACCTTTATTATAAAACTTGTTTACTGATTTCTTTGTGAAACACCCCACACCCCTTAGTATCCTTCGAAAGGGCACACCAAAGGATGTGGTGCGTTATAGGTATAACTAGAACATCACATAGACATAGATTCACAAGACAAATAAGTAAAAGCAGCGGAAAACATTTAAATAATAACTTATCATTCATAATTAAACTTCATTTCAAAAGAAGTCATAAAAGCATAACATGTCTCAAAAACTAAAAATCTCTCATGTCTTATGAAAATACATCTCAGTCTCACATAATCAGAGTAAAAGTAACAATAATAATAATCCCTATCACGAGTGCCATAAGCCAAATGAAAACGAAGAAAAGCAGAAGAATACATTTGAAATGAGAAAACTCCGGAAATGAGTCTCCAAGCAACCTGAATCAACTATCCTCAACTCTACTGGCCTATGGGTGGAAAAGGAAAGATAGAGGAGTGGGTCAGACAATAAGTCTGGTGAGTGAAAGTAATTACTAGAATTTCTAAGCAAGATAAAGATAATAGACTAAGCAATAGTTCTAGCATGAAAGGAAAATACATAAAAGATAAAACTCGCATAAAATATTGTTTCTGATTCTGTTTGACTGTTTGCTTTGATTGTTTGCACTTGTCTTAAACTGCTGTGATTAGGCTGAAACCCTAATCCTATCTCAACTACTAATCTTGATAAGGATGAAATCCTAATCCTACCCATTGATCGGCCTTTTCTATCTTTGTTGTGCCATTGTGAACCAATCATGTTGGTCCCACAGCAAAAGACACCTCTTAGCGCTTAGGACGCAGTGGCGAATTATTACCATAATCGATGCTGCACGCTCGGTCATCGCCGGTACACACTAATTGTCGCCCCCTATTTGACCCTTTATTTACCCTAATCAGCATAAGCGTGCCCAGCCTCACCCACGTGTGAGACCATCAGTCCTAGACCTGAAAGGGAATGCTGCAAGTACTGGTCCTAACAAACAAATCTTCTAACTTTGCACCCCTTGCCCAAATCCCCAAATACAAGCCTCTATCTATTGGCCACTTATTTACCCTAATTAGCATAAGCGCACACAGCCTAACCTACGTGTGAGACGATCGGTCCTAGACCTGAAAGGAAATGCTGCCGGTACGGGCCACTACAGTTATATTTGCTTATTAACTTAATCCAAGATCTAAGTTTTAAAATAAGCCCCTCATGTTATTTCTTTCTAATTATAACATACGTGTTATAATTGTTCTTGCAACTGTTACTCCTCTATTTTCACTTTTTAGTTATAACCGCTTGTTATAATTATGCTTGCAAATATCTTAAATTTGCCTATTTCAGTCCATCCCTATTTTATTTCAGTTTTTCTAATTTTACATCTGATTTCTGTAAATTTAGTGTTTTTCTATTTTAATCCATATTTATGAATTCTTCTCTTTTTAATATTTTATTAGCGTAAAAAAGGATTAAAATTCTATAAAAAGAAACTAACATTTACAGGCTAAATTTCAACTTAAAACAGATGTAAATAACTGTAAATAACAGAATAAAATAGCTGAATAAAAATAGACTGAAAAGAACTTCTGAAATTTACTTAAAAACTGACTGTAAATAAACTTACATAAAAACTGTCTCAAAATTGTAGAAAAACTACAACTATTGAGAACCCTATTATTTTAAATTGCTTACAAATTTAAAATAATTATAAAACACTCACCTGTGGTCCTTAGCTCTAGTCCTGGGCCTTTTTGGATCCACTTCAAGGGTGTAGAATATTTTTATTAAAAACATTTCCTCCCTAGAAATATTTTCTATTTGGGGTTCAGCCTCAGGCAATGAACCCAATTGGGAGAAAATCTGAATGAGAAAAATAGCTAGGCCTAGGGTTATATTTACAGTGTGGCTTAGGGATCTCAGGCTGTCAGATTTGAAGATTTAATCTAGTGCAACCACGTCATAGGCTCGCTAGGGACCCTCGGATGCAACCACAAATGTACAGGATTTCATGAAAAATCAAATTTACATTCTTCGGCTCGTACCTAGATGTTTTTACGTCTAGGCAGAAGTGCGGGTCGACCTAAGTTCATTGGGGGTCGACCTATAGGTCGATCTGACCATAACAAGGGTTGACCCCTATGGAGTCTTTTTTTTCATTTATATATTATGATTTCTTGTTTCTCTCGTAACTTCTCCATACTGACTCGGATTTCGACAAGTTATATATGGAAATTGATTAGAAAATTACCACTGACCCAATGGTACAACTCCCATGGCTCAATTTTGACAATTTCCCAACCATATTTTATTATTCAATTAATTTTTTATTTATTTATTATTACTCTAATTTTTTGGGTTGTTACATTCTCCCTTCCTTAAAGGATTTCGCCCCCGAAATCTCCAAGGATGGAAGAATGAAATAAATATTTTCATCCAAATTCCACAACCACGTATTCAACCTTCATCCATTACATCCATTTTTACTTTCGCTTTTTAATGCAATTTATGATATATCCAATAGTGTAGTGTCAATGTCCCTAACTAATGCAAAAGATTAGGTGGTCTACAGATTTAGTCGACCTCCTTTTTATGCGCTCATGTCCGTGCCATGTATCCAAATTAATGCAAATTCCTTAACGACAACTGATAGTTCTATATGCGTGCTACAATCATCATCCAAATGCAACAATCTAGCAACCATGAAATAAAAAAATACAAGTGCACACGCATCCATATGCATATGCTTTAGTGACCTAGTTAGGCCGATCTCTAAGAGATAATAGTGCCTAGTGTGTGTATATGCGTCCGTTAGCATCCACTAGCAAACACTTGCAACCACTGGCGTCCAACATACATAACATGTTCTAGTAACATGTTTACATTCAGTCCTACCATCCACGGGTTATCCTAAGATCTACCCTCCCAAAGGATACTAAAGGAAAGAACCTATTCAAAACTAACGATGGAAATATGAAATTCAAGACGTACCATCGAAGAGATGCGGATAAGAGATGTGTGTATATGCGTCTGTTAGCATCCACTAGCAAACACTTGCAACCACATAGCGTCCTCAATACTATCTCCCTACTGCACCTTAACCAAAGGGAATTCCTTATTCCTAAACTTCTTGATATCGTGTCCAACGATCTTGGTAGGAATGCGACGAACCGATGCTTCTCTCTCCACTTCAACCTCCTAAACCTGGATAGGTTCCACTACCTCTGCCGAATCATCTAAGCACTTTCTCAAGTGCAAAACATGTAAAACATCATGACTCCCGTGAGCCTCTCCGTTAGCTTTATCCGATACACCATCTTCCCTACCCTTTCCATAATGGGGAACGGTCCTACGAATCTGGTAGCAAGTTTCCCACTTGATCCAAACCTTACTACCTTTCTTAGCGGAGACACCTTAATAAAAACCAAATCTCCTACCTCGAACTCAATATCCCTTCTCCGCTTATCTGCCTAGGATTTCTGCCTATCTTGGTTCGTCTTCATTCTTCTTCTAATCAAATCAATCTTTTCCGAAGTCTCTCTCACCATGTCGGGACCAAGTAGCAATCTTTCCATAGACTCCGACCAACACGAAGGCGACTTGCAAGGTCTTCCATAGAGGGCTTCAAAAGGAGCCATCCCAATGCTAGCTTGAAAACTATTGTTATATGCGAATACCACTAAAGGAAGGTGCTCCTACCAAGTCCCTCCAAAATCAAGAACGCACATCCTCAACAAATCCTCAAAAACTCTATTAACCTTTTCCGTTTGGCCATCCGTTTGAGGGTGATAGGCTATACTCAATCTAAGCTATGTCCCTAAACCTCTTGCAAGCTCCTTCAAAACTCGCGAGTAAAGACAGGGTCTCTGTCGCTCACTATGCTAGAGGGAACTCCATGAAGTTGGACTATCTCACGAACATATATGGACGCCAAATATGGTGTTGTCCTCTTACTCTTGACCGGAATGAAGTGGGCGCTCTTAGTCCAACAATCTACAATCACCCAAATACTTTTAGTTTGAAAATATGTTACCTTTGAAAAATACTCTACTTTTAAAACATGTTTTTAGGAATCTTGTAACCTTAGGCTCTGATACCAAGTGAAAAACCCCACACCCCTTAGTGTCCCTAGAAAGGGCACACCAAAGGATGTGGTGCGTTATAGGTATAACTAGAGCATCACATAGACTAAGATTCATAAGACAAATAAGTAAAAGCAGCGGAAAACATTTAAATAATAACTTATCATTCAGAATTAAACTTCATTTAAAAATAAGTCATAAAAGCATAACATGTCTCAAAAACTCAAAACCTCTCATGTCTTATGAAAATACATCTCAGTTTCAAATAATCAGAGTAAAAGTAACAATAATAATAATCCCTCTCACAAGTGCCATAAGCCAAATGAAAAAGAAGAAAAGCAGAAGAATACATTTGAAATGAGAAAACTCCGGAAATGAATCTCCAAGCAACCTGAATCAACTATCCTCAACTCTACTGGCCTATGAGGGGAAAAGGAAAGATAGAGGAGTGGGTCAGACAATAAGTCTGCTGAGTGAAAGTAATTACTAGCATTTCTAAGCAAGATAAAGATATTAGACTAAGCAATAGTTCTAGCATGAAAGGAAAATACAGGATGGATAAAACTCGCATAAAATACTATTTCTGATTTTGTTTGACAGTTTGCTTTGATTGTTTGCTTTGATTGTTTGCACTTGTCTTAAACTGCTGTGATTAGGCTAAAACCCTAATCCTATCTCAACTGCTAATCTTGATTAGGCTGAAATCCTAATCCTACCCATTGATCGGCCTTTCCTATCTCTGTTGTGCCATTGTGAACTAATCATGTTGGTCCAACAGCAAAAGACACCTCTTAGCGCTTAGGACGCAGTGACGAATTATTACCATAATCGATGCTGCACGCTCGGTCATCGCCGGTACACACCAACTGTTGCCCCCTATTTGACCCTTTATTTACCCTAATCAGCATAAGCGTGCCCTGCCTCACCCACGTGTGAGACCATCAGTCCTCGACCTGAAAGGGAATGCCGCCAGTACTGGTCCTAACAAACAAATCTTCTAACTTTGCACCCCTTGCCCAAATCCCCAAATTTGAGCCTCTATCTATTGGCCACTTATTTACCCTAATCAGCATAAGCACGCACAGCCTTACCTATGTGTGAGACCATCAGTCCTAGACCTGAAAGGGAATGCTGCCGGTATGGGCCACTACAGTTATATTTGCTTATTAACTTAATCCAAGATCTAAGTTTTAAAATAAGCCCCTCCTGTTATTTCTTTCTTTCTAATTATAACATACGTGTTATAATTGTTCTTGCAACTATTACTCTTCTATTTTCTCTTTTTAGTTATAACCGCTTGTTATAATTATGCTTACATATCTTAAATTTTCCTATTTTAGTCCATCTCTATTTTGTTTCAGTTTTTCTAATTTTACATCTGATTTCTGTAAATTTAGTGTTTTTCTATTTTAATCCATATTTATGAATTCTTCTCTTTTTAATATTTTATTCGCGTAAAAAAGAATTAAAATTCAATAAAAAGAAACTAACATTTATAGGTTAAATTCCAACTTAAAACAGATGTAAATAACTGTAAATAACAGAATAAAATAGCTGAATAAAAATAGACTAAAAAGAACTTCTGAAATTTACTTAAAAACTGACTGTAAATAAACTTACATAAAAACTGTCTCAAAATTGTAGAAAAACTACAACTATTGAGAACCCTATTATTTTAAATTGCTTACAAATCTAAAACAATTATAAAACACTCACCTATGTTCCTTTGCTCTAGTCCTGGGCCTTCCTGGATCCACTTCAAGGGTGTAGAATATTTTTAACAAAAACATTTCCTCCCTAGAAATATTTTCTATTTAGGGTTCAACCTTAGGCAATGAACCCAATTGGGAGAAACTCTGAATGAGAAAAATAGCTTGGCCTAGGGATATATTTATAGTATGGCTTAGGGATTTCAGGCTGTCGGATTTGAAGATTTAATATGGTGCAACCACGTCATAGGCTCGCTAGGGACCCTCGGATGCAACCACGAATGCACAGGATTTCATGAAAAATCAAATTTACGGTCTTCGGCTCGTACCTAGACGTTTTTACGTCTAGGAAGAAATGCGGGTTGACCTAAGTTCATTGGGGGTCGACCTATAGGTGAACCTGACCATAACAAGGGTCGACCCATATGGAGGCTTTTTTCGTTTATATATTTTGATTTCTTCTTTCTCTCGTAACTTCTCCATACTGACTCGGATTTCGACAAGTTATATATGGAAATTGATCAGAAAATTACAACGAACCCAATGGTGCAACTCCCATGGCTCAATTCTGACAATTTCCCAACCCTATTTTATTATTCAATTAATTTTTTAATTAGTTATTATTACTCTAATTTTTCGGGTTGTTACATTCTCCCCTCCTTGAAGAATTTCGCCCCCGAAATCTCCAAGATGGAAGAATGAAATAAATATTTTCATCCAAATTCCACAACCACATATTCAACCATCATCCATTACATCCATTTTCCTTTAGCTTTTTAATGCAATTTATGATATATGCAATAGTGTAGTGTCAATGTCCCTAACTAATGCAAAAGATTAGGCGGTCTACAGATTTAGTCGACCTCCTTTTTATGCGCTCATGTCCGTGCCATGTACCAAATGAATGCAAATTCCTTAATGAAAACTGATAGTTCTATATGCATGCTACAATCATCATCCAAATGCAACAATCTAGCAACCATGAAATAAAAAAATGCAAGTGCACACACATCCATATGCATATGCTTTAGTGACCTAGTTAGGTCGACCTCTAAGAAATAATAATGCCTAGTGTGTATATGAAAGTCTATAGTATGGTGGATCGATTATACAAATGACAAGTATATGACTAATTTAAACTATATTGTATTAATATTAAAATATGCAAATAAGAATAATCACACCAGGGATTTTATACTGATTCGGACCTCCCGTCCTACGTCCAGTCCCGAAGCTCCTCTTCGGAATTTCCTTTCACCGAATAACCCTCACTTCACCCGGAGGAACAGGTTTACAATAGCAGAGTTTCTTTGTCAACTGTGTGTTCTCTATTACACGGATTTTGACTATATAGTGCAAATGCTTCCAATATATATATCTAGAGATTGTTGTCTATGAGGAACTGTATATTTGGAAGTGTAGAGTACAAGTATAGATTGCTAGAGATCAAGAATATATCAGAGTATAAAAGTAGAAAGCGCAAGCAAGTCAGGTAGATCCTTCTCTTGAATTCCTGATGTTATTTATAGCGGTAGAGAGATCCTTTTTGTAGTTGTATCTGTTAGTAAGTGCTCTTAGGTCGCTTCTAATGGTGTTGAAGAGTTGCAGTGAAGAGGAGCGATCGTGTCTTTTCAATTGTGACAGTTGTATTTTGAATATACACAGCCGAGATCAAAATCAGATGTCTGGAAAATGTTTCAGATGTCTGGTTCTCATATATTTTTTATATATGGTTGCTTTTCAGACATCTGAGTATATTAACCAGACGTCTGATTCTGTCTGATTTGCGAACCAGAGAATTCGGTCAGACGTCTGGTAAGTGCACTCAGACGTCTGGATTTGTGCATGTTGCTTTTCTTGTGCCTGTATCATTCCTTTTCTGGTTCTCTCGACTTGTAGCCTCTTGATACTTCTTTTGAGTCTTGTTCGTATCTCTTTGGTGATGTTACTTTATCAATTACCTGTAAATATAGATATATATACATATTCGATTTCCATTGTATAGTTGTTATCATCGAAACCATATAATTGATTTCCTAACAATCTCCCCCTTTTTGATGATGATAACTATTCAATGTACTTATATATAGATTATATATCTCCCCCTGAATATGTGCTTACTTTGAATGTTTTATGATTATACTTATATATCTCCCCCTTTGGCATTATCAAAAAGAATTATAAAATCGAAGCCAATCGTCAAACAAAAGTTCATTAAACTTGAAGTTTGATTACAAGCATAGATTTGTACAAAAATTGATATCCAAAAACCTAAAGTCTATGATTCCAAAATCTATGATTCCTTTGGAGAAGCTTTATTTTGATCATCTTCCTTTGGTTATTCTTTTTTAGAAGTGCTAGCCTTTGAAGGAGATGTCAAAGCTTCATTGAGAGGTTCATCCTCAGAGAGTTTTGAATGTTTTGCGGGAGGAGAAGATACTGGGGTTGGCCAATCTTTAGACGGTGGTGTTGGACCGCGAACCCGTTGTAGTACTTCTTTAAGAACCGACAAGACAGTGGAAAGGGAATCTTCAATAGTGGCTAGGCGCGTAGCAAATGATATTTCAAAGCTGTCAATCCGCTTAGCCAAAAGCTTTTGATTTTGAGATAGAATTTGTTGGTTTCGAAGAGAGAGATCTCGAACGCTTTCGTTTGGATTTGTATCTGTTCGAGTCTCCATAATTTCATCTTGTCCCGGATAATCAAATGGTGTGGGAGGAGGAGGAGTGGCTTCTCGATGTAGTTCCTCCTCTTGGGATGGATCAATGTGAGTTTGAGGAGGAGGCTCAACTCTTCCACATTGACGATTGTGGGTCCAATCTTCGGAGGACATGAATTCTGGAGGGATTTTGGGTAGGTGCATCAGAGAGAAGAATTAGGTGGAAGCATACTTAGGCGTGATTTCTTCGAATGTCGATAGATAGGATGGAATGTTATGTGCACGAAGAAGTCTCATAATATAGGTTGGGTAAATAATTGACGGTCTTGATCGAGTCCAAAAATGCTTTAGCTCGTCGAAGATGAATTTGGCCTAATTTACTCTTGTTCCACTAAATAGAGCGTATAGGGCTTTGTGCTCTAATTCGGTGATTTGCTCGTGAATTCCCACTCGTGGAATAATTGTGTTAATTATCATTCGGGTGAGAAGTCGAGCTTTTGGACGAAGAAATTTGGAGGCAAATTTTGGCATTTCGTCCTCCCAAATTTGATGAGTTATATTGTTCCATGGCTTGAAGCGCATATCCGGAATGTTGTATAAATCTTCCCCTGTGTCAGAGCATCCTAGTGTTGGACCTATTATTCCTGGAGTTAATCTAATCGTGTTCCCATATACGCTAGACCAGAGCCAGTTATCCTCATTTTCAGTGTTCCACACTGAAGTACTGTCTAAATTCGCATAGAATAAAAATATGGCTAATTGGTCTATTTGGACATCATTAGGAGTAAAAGAAATTAGGGTTTCCAACCCGGCATTTTCACATAGTTTATCAAGATCATACATAGGGAATTTAAGGAGATTGTAGAATGGACCTATGTGGAGTTTTTTCATTTGGATGTCTTCATAACTTTTGATGGAATGCGGCGCTTTATTCATCCACCTTTCGATCTGTTCATCGGAGCACGCCTGAAGATTTGAAGATGAGACCGATTGGTCTTGTTTTCTTTTTGACATCTTGGAATTCTTAGTTCGAGGAGGCATTATGATTAGATTTGCTAAAAGAGGATGCTTTGGAAAAAAATCATCGTTGACAAAATTCGTAGGATATAAATTTTTGAGATAAAAGAAAAAAAATGACGTTATCTGTGCGAATTTAAATGGTCGATTGGGAATCAGACATCTTGATTGGAAATCAGACGTCTGGTTTTCCCTAATTTTAGTGCAGTAGATAAAATTAGACGTCTGGTTTTTGATGTAGACGTCTGGTTTGATCGAATTTGTAGTATTGAAGAGATAGAGAACTAAGGGAGACGTCTGGATCTTTTTTCAGACGTCTGAAATGTTCTGATTTTTATTTGAAGAAGGCAGAGCAAAATTTCAGACGTCTGGAGGGTGTATCAGACATCTGACATATGCACAGTTCTTAAGTTTTATACGTATATCATTGTGTTAGACGTCTGAAGGCCATAGTCAGACGTCTGAAATAAGCAGGCTGGCTAATAATAGCCTAAAATTTTGATGGTTTTGCTTATTCCTCGAATTCTTATAACAAGTAATTTTATTGTTATGAAATAAAATAACAAATAGGCATATATACATACAAATATAATTTATTTAGAAGGCGATGGAGTTTTGCGATCTCCTGAGTTGTCATCCCTCCATGGTTTAAGTGGAGACTATATATTACCACGTTCGTGGGTTCTTGGAGAGCCAGAAAATCGTCTCGATGACGGATCCGAAGGAGTACAATATGAAGATGAGGGATCTAATGAACTACAAGGTTTTGGGAGTGGATCATGAATATCTTTCTTTCATGACGAACAAAACTTCATCGCTACTTGTTCCAAAAAGCTTAGGCGACGTGCTGTGACTTTTTGCTCAAAATATAGTTCTTGTTGAAGATCTATCTGTTGTTTCTTATAATGATGAATTTCATCAATTTTCTCTTTTGTGTTAGGTGATACAAACAGAGATCTTTTGGTCTTCTTGTTATCGGGAGTAAATCCCGTATGATATGAGGACCACCTATGCGCCGGTTCATGAATTGGTGTGGGTGTAGGAAGTCGCTGGGGTGTATCAACCGAGCTATCCGGCGTAGGCATCGAGATGGAGATATAAGAGTTATTAGAAGACATGGCTATATTTTGTTTGTTGAGAAAAATATGAATTGTGTGTATATATTTTTTCTTGAAGTATACTTGTTTATATATACGTTAAAAATTTATTTTTAGAGAAACCAACTATCTAAAAAAACAAAGGGTGTATGAATTACTGATTATAATTTGTGGATAGAAAAATACTTGACTAAATATAGACTAGATGAAGCAGGAATTATTCAGTAATAAGATCATGAAGAGAGCAAATCCCTAAATCACGTCGAAGTTTAATAAAAGTTTGTTCATTTAATGGTTTGGTAAAGATGTCTGCTATTTGATTTTTGGTATTTACGTATTCTAGTGAGATATTTCCTTTTTCAACATTGTCTCGTAAAAAATGATGTCGTATATCTATATGCTTAGTTCGTGATTGATTGATAGGGTTTTTGATAAATTTATTGCACTTGTGTTATCACAATATATTGGAGATTTACTGATAATTTTGCTGAAGTCCGTAAGTGTTTGTTGCATATATATTACTTGTGCACATGCTAGAGTTGCTGAGATATATTCGGCTTCGCAAGTAGATAAAGAAACACAATTTTTCTTTTTTCTAAACCATGAAACTAATGATTGTCCAATAAAGTGACATGTTCCACTAGTACTCTTACGATTTGTTCTACACCCTCCGAAATCTGCATCACTATATGAAACCAGTTCAAACGATGATCCTTTAGGGTAAAACAAACCATAATCTCTAGTAGTAGATAGATAACGTAAAATACGCTTAACAACTCTTAGATGAGATTCTTTTGGTTTTGCATGAAATCGAGCACAAAGACATACACTCATCATAATATCGGGTCGACTCGCCGTTAAATAGAGTAAAGAACCAATCATGCTATTTTTTAATTTTCATCAAAGTCTTTTCCGTTTTCATCTTTTTCTAAGTGAACAGTAGTACTCATTGGTGTTGGTTTGCTTGAAATTTTATCCATTCCAAACCGTCGTAATAAGTCGTTACAATATTTTTCTTAGTGAATAAAAATACCATTTTCAAGTTGTTTTATTTGTAAACCTAAAAAGAAATTTAGTTCTCCCATGTGAGACATTTCAAGTTCATTGGTCATAATATTTGAGAAATGATTACAGAGTTTTTCATTAGTTGAACCAAAAATAATATCGTCTACATAAATTTGTACAACTAAAATATCGTTATCTTCTCGTTTAATAAATAAAGTTGTATCGATTTTTCCTATTTGAAAACCCGATGTAATTAAGTGATTTTTAAGTCGTTCGTACCAAGCTCGAGGAGCTTGTTTTAAACCATATAAAGCTTTTTGTAATTTAAAAACATGATCGGGATATTTTTCATGAGTAAATAAAGGAGGTTGTTCAACATATACGTTTTCTTTAATAAAACCATTTAAGAAAGCACTTTTGACATCCATTTGAAATAATTTAAAATTGTGATGATTTGCAAAAGCGAGTAAGGTTCGTATGGCCTCGAGTCTAGCTACTGGTGCAAAAGTTTTGTCGTAGTCTATGCCTTCTTCTTGATTATAACCTTGAGCAACTAAGCGTGCTTTATTTCTTACAATATTTCCATTCTCGTCTGCTTTGTTTTTAAATACCCATTTTGTTCCTATAACCGATTGGTCTTCAGGTCTTGGAACTAGTTCCCAAACATTATTACGTTCAAATTGATTCAATTCTTCTTGCATAGCCATTATCCAAAAGTTATCATTTGAAGCTTCTTTATAATTTTTTGGTTCAAGATTTGACACAAATGCCACATGGCTTATTTGATTAAGTTGATTTCTAGTTACTCTAGAATTGAGATCTCCAACGATATTATCTTTTGGATGATTCTTAAGAATTCTAGGGGATAATATTAAAGTGTTATTTTGCACATTTGTTTCATTATTAACAGAATTTGTTGAATTTATTATTGGAATAGTTTCTTCTTCATCATTAGTATGATTTTTAAATAAATTTTCGTCGAACGAAACATGTAAACTTTCTTCAATAGTATTATTTCGTTTATTAAAAATTCTATATGCTTTGCTACGATCAGAATATCGAACAAAGATACCTTCATCGGCCTTTGGGTCAAATTTTCCTAAGTTATCTTTTGTATTTAATATAAAACATTTTGAACCGAAAGTTTTAAAGTATGATACTTTAGGTTTTCTTCCAAAAAATATTTCAAAACAAGTTTGTTTAGTCATAGGACGTATGGTTACTCGATTTAATACGTAACAAGCTGTGGCAATGGCTTCCGCCCAAAAATGTTTTGGTAAACCACTACTATTTAGTAATGTTCGTGCGCATTCTTGTAACGTACGATTTTTTCTTTCTACCACACCATTTTGTTGAGGTGTGCGAGGAAAAGAAAAATTATGACTTATTCCTTTCTTATTGCAAAAATTAGTAAAAAGATCGTTTTCGAATGCTCCTCCGTGATCACTTTGAATATTTTTAATTTTCAAGCCCATTTGTGTTCAAATTCTTTTAGCAAATATTTTAAACATTTCAAAAGTATCGCTTTTATGTTTTAAAAACAATGTTCATGTATACCTTGAAAAATCATCAACTATGACGAAAACATATTTGTGGTGATTTATAGATTGTATTTGTGTTGGACCAAATAAATCTAAATGTAATAATTCTAATGGTTGTTTTGTAGAAATATTATTTTTAGATTTAAAAGAGGTTTTCTTTAGTTTTCCAATTTGACAATCGTCACATAAATTTTCTACTTTGTAATTTATTTTAGGTAAGCCTCTAACTAACTCATATTTTGCCAATTTATTAATACTTTTCAAATTGATGTGGCAAAAACGTTTATGCCATAACCATGGATCATTATGTTTGGCGGTTAAACATAAATTTGAATTTTTATTTATATTCATGTTTAATACATAGATATTTTTGTTTCTAAAGCCTTCAAATATAAGTTGTTTGTTATTATCTAAAATATTACATCTATCTTTTTCGAAATTTATTTGAAATCCTTTGTCACATAATTGACTAATGCTTAGTAGATTGTGTTTTAGATTTTCTACTAATAAAACATTTGTAATAATAGGAGAGTTAGAAATACCATAATTGATGACTTCTCCAGTGCCAACGACATATCCTTTTGAATTATCTCCAAAGGTTACCGTTCCACCATCGATGTATGTTATATTTCATAACATTTTTGAATTTCCGGTCATATGTTTGGAGCATCCGCTATCTAGTATCCATTTCTCCTTATGTTTTATTTGGGTACCTGCAAAATAAAAGATGTTTTAATTGGTACCCATATACTTTTGTTAGGGTCCTAATTGTTAGGAGAAGGTAGCCATACCCACGATGGTTTGGTGCCTTTATAATATAATTTTTATTATAGACTACATTCTCTAAAAAATTATTAATATGTTTTTGTTTAATCAAATTATTATTTGTCTTAGGAATCCAAATTTTCATAGTTTTGGTATTCATACTAGACATAGGTAAGCTTTTAGTTTTTGTATACAAATTTGTTTTTACATCATTTCCTTTTTGTTTAGAAATATTTTTAAATCCTATTCCATTTCTATTGCCTGATGGTTTTGAAGTTTTGATAAGATTTTCCAAATCTTGTTTCCCTTTATTGAATTTTGACACATTATTTGTAATTTTATCTAATTTTTCTTTTAATTCTAAATTTTCAATATTTCAATATTGCTTTTCAAGTTGACTTTTTCTTTTAGTAAATCATCTTTTACTATTTTAGTGTTTTCAAAATCAATAGTAATAGCCTTACTTTCTATCAAATTATTTTTTATTTTTTCTTGAGATAATTCTAGTTCTTCTTCTAAGATAATTTTTTCATCTTTTAACATTCCTACTTCAAGTTATAATCTATTTATTTTAGCTATATATTCTTTGTTCAATTTTTTAATTTGTCTAAATTTATCATCTAATTCCATGCTAAGTTCTAATAATTCGTCATAGCTAAGTTCCGGACATACCTCATCAGTTTTTGCCATAAAACACACATTAGCTTGTTCTCCATCACTATCACTATCACTTTCAGATGATGAAGAATCCGAGTCTTCCCATGTTACTTTGAAAGCCTTCTTCTTCTTGAATTTTTCAAATTTGTTCTTCTTTTTATAGTTAATGAGTTTAGGGCAATCCTTCTTCATATGTCCGTATTGATCACATTCATAGCACTTAATTTGACATAAGTTTATTGTGTTGGACTTCCCTTCTTTTTGGAATTTTGTCATCTTTCTAAATTTCTTGAATCTGTTGTAGTTCTTGGCAATGAAGACTATATCTTCTTCATCTAAATCAAAATCAACATTTTTTGTTGCTGGAAATGCTATGTTCTTCTTTTCCGAATTTAGTTCTTTTTGTGCCTGCAAATTAGCTTCATATGTCATTAAATTTCCTATCAACTCTTCAGTTTTGAGAGTAGAGAGATCATTGTCTTCTTCAATAGCTAAAACTTTCCTTTCCCAATCCGGTGTTAAAGAGTTGAGTATTCGAGAAACTAAATCAAAATCGGTAAATTTAACTCCTAATGCATAAGATCATGTTGGATAGTTTGAAATCTTGAATACATATCAAAAATAGTTTCATTTTACTTCATTTTAAATGACGAAAATTGGTTTTGCAAAATTGAAATCTTAGTTTGTTTGACCTTTGTTGTACCTTCGTGTGTGATTTGTAAGGTACGCCAAATGTCAAATGCAGTTGTACATAACATGACACGTGAAAATTCATTTATATCTAGAGAACATAATAAAACGTTCATAGCTTTAGCATTATTTGATGCTAAGGTCTTTTGTGCATCGGTCCATGTGTTCATTGCAGTAGTAGGTGCTTCATATTTATCTTGAGTTGCTGACTAAATTTATAGACCATTAACTTCCATAAAAATTCTCATACGTGTTGACCAGTATGCATAGTTAGAACCATTAAAAAGTGGAAGTCGTGCTGTGGATTGTCCTTCTTGAAAAATACTTGCCATATCAAAATGAATCAAAAAACGTGTTGCTGTAATTTGATCAAACCTTGCTCTGATACCAAATGAAAGTCTATAGTATGGTGGATCGATTATACAAATGACAAGTATATGACTAATTTAAACTATATTGTATTAATATTAAAATATGCAAATAAGAATAATCACACCAGGGATTTTATACTGGTTCGGACCTCCCGTCCTACGTCCAATCCCGAAGCTCCTCTTCGGAATTTCCTTTCACCGAATAACCCTCACTTCACCCAGAGGAACATGTTTACAATAGCAGAGTTTCTTTGTCAACTGTGTGTTCTCTATTACACGGATTTTGACTATATAGTGAAAATTCTTCCAATATATATCTAGAGATTGTTGTCTATGAGGAACTGTATATTTTGAAGTGTAGAGTACAAGCATAGATTGCTAGAGATCAAGAATATATCAGAGTATAAAAGTAGAAAGCGCAAGTATGTCAGGTAGATCCTTCTCTTGAATTCCTGATGTTATTTATAGCGGTAGAGAGATCTTTTGTGTAGTTGCATCTGTTAGTAAGTGCTCTAAGGTCGCTTCTAATGGTGATGAAGAGTTGCAGTGAAGAGGAGCGATCGTGTCTTTTCAATTGTGACAGTTGTATTTTGAATATACACAACCGAGTTCAAAATCAAACGTCTGGAAAATGTTTCAGACGATTGGTTCTCATATATTTTTTGTATATGGTTGCTTGTCAGACGTCTGAGTATATTAACCAGACGTCTGATTCTGTCTGATTTGCGAACCAGAGAATTCAGTCAGACGTCTGGTAAGTGCACTCAGACGTCTGGATTTGTGCATGTTGCTTTTCTTGTGCCTGTATCATTCCTTTTCCGATTCTCTCGACTTGTAGCCTCTTGATACTTCTTTTGAGTCTTGTTCTTGTCTCTTTGGTGATGTTACTTTATCAATTACCTGTAAATATAGATATATGTGCATATTCGATTTCCATTGTATAGTTGTTATCATCGAAACCATAGAATTGATTTCCTAACTGTATATGCATCCATTAGCATCCACTAGCAAACACTTGCAACCACTGGCGTCCAACATACATAACATGTTCTAGTAACATGTTGACATTCAGTCCTACCATCCACAGGTTATGTCCTAAGATCTACCCTCCCAAAAGGATACTAAAGGAAAGAACCTACTCAAAACTAACGATGGAAATAGGAAATTCAAGACGTACCATCGAAGGGATGCGGATAAGAGATACGTATTTTGTCCTCAGCCTCCCACGTAGCATCCTCAATACTATCTCCCTACTGCCCCTTAACAAAAGGGACTTCCTTATTCCTAAGCTTCTTGATATCGTGTCCAACGATCTTGGTAGGAATGCGACGAACCGATGCTTCTCTCTCCTCTTCAACCTCCTAAACCTGGCTAGGTTCCACTACCTCTGCTGAATCATGTAAGCACTTTCTCAAGTGCGAAACATGAAAATCATCATGACTCCCGTGAGCCTCTCCGGTAGCTTTATCGGATGCACCATCTTCCCTACCCTTTCCATAATGGGGAACGGTCCTACGAATCTGGGAGCAAGTTTCCCACTTGATCCAAACCTCACTACCTTTCTTAGCGGTGACACCTTAATGAAAACAAAATCTCCTACCTCGAACTCATTATCCCTTCTCCGCTTATCTGCCTAGGATTTCTACCTATCTTGGGTCATCTTCATTCTTCTTCTAATCAAATCAATCTTTTCCGAAGTCTCTCTCACCATGTCGGGACCAAGTAGCAATCTTTCCTAAACTCCGACCAACTAGAAGGCGGCTTGCAAGGTCTTCCATAAAGGGCTTCAATAGGAACCATCCCAATGCTAGACTGTAAATATTGTTATATGTGAATACCACTAAAGGAAGGTGTGCCTCCCAAGTCCCTCCAAAATCAAGAACGCACATCCTCAACAAATCCTCAAAAACTCTATCAACTCTCTCCGTTTGGCCATCCGTTTAAGGGTGATAGGCCATACTCAGTCTAAGCTATGTCCCTAAAGCCTCTTGCAAGCTCCTCCAAAACTCGCGAGTAAAGATAGGGTCTATGTTGCTCACTATGCTAGAGGGAACTCCATGAAGTCGGACTATCTCATGAGCGTATATGGATTCCAAATAAGGTGTTGTCCTCTTACTCTTGACCGGAATGAAGTGGGCGCTCTTAGTCCAACAATCTACAATCACCCAAATACTCGTATTCCTCTTCCTAGATTGGGGTAAACCATCTATGAAGTCCATAAAACACTATCCCACTTCCATTCGGGTACATCCAATGGTTGAAGCAATCCGCTAGGTCTATGCTGCTCTGCCTTAACCCTTTGGCACACAAGACACTTACCCATGAATTCTGCTACATCCTTCTTCATGCCACTCCAGACAAGACACTTACCCATAAAATACTATGTAATATTTTATCAGATTTAAGAAAATAAAATAAAACACTCTCTTCATGTCCCTATACATCTTATCACCACCCGAATGAATAGTCATCCAAGAATGGTGTGCTTCTGCTAGAACTTCACTCATCAAATCACCAATGTAAGGGACACAAAGTCTTCCATCTCTCCTTATCCACCCTTTACTTACGATGGAATAGCATTGGAGATATCTAGAGACCTCTTCTCTGCTAATCTTACCTAGAATATCCACAAGCTCTGAATCCTCTTGCTGCCTTGATCCAATCTGATCTATGAGGGTAGGCTTAACATCAAATGCTGCCAATAATCCAGGAGTAATGTCCGTAGAGGGCTTAAAATCAAAGGTGGAAATAAACTCTAGGCTTTTCCACTCCACGAACAGTGGGCTAAGGGTTGTTCTCTTCCTACTTAACGCATCCGCAACCATGTTCCCCTTGCCAGAGGTGTAAGCCATCTCAAAGTCGTATGATGCCAGAAACTCCATCCAACGCTGCAGCCTCAAGTTTAAATCCTTTTGTGAGAACAGGTACCTCAATGATTTATGGTCAATGAAAAGCTCGAACCTCTCTCCATGCAAGTA
The DNA here is from genome assembly GCA_030737815.1 of Allium fistulosum. NCBI lineage: Eukaryota > Viridiplantae > Streptophyta > Magnoliopsida > Asparagales > Amaryllidaceae > Allium > Allium fistulosum. Next base: position 980,527,563 of record CM060902.1, read on the forward strand.
ATGTCTCCAAGACTTGAGCATGAAAACAATAGCAGCCAGCTCCAAATTATGGGTGGGGTAGTTCTTCTCATGAGTTCTCAACTGTCTACTCCCATAGCATACTACCCTCCCCTCCTTCATCAATACTGCCCAAGTCCAGTCCTACAAGCATCAGTGTATACTGTAAAATACTTAGCTCCGTCGGGTAAAACTAACACTGGTGCACTAGCAAGGGCTCTCTGTAGCATCGTGAAGGAATCCTCACAATCCGCGTCCAACACAAATGCCGCATTCTTCTTAGTGAGGTGAGTAAGCGGTGCTGAAAGCAAAATCTTTGATAAACATCCTATAATAACCAGCCAAACCTAGGAAGCTTCTAACTTCGGTAATGTTCTTGGGGGCCTTTCAATCCTGTACCGCTACTACCTTAGCGAGATCCACCGCTAGACCCTCTCTTGAGACAACATGCCCCAAGAAACGCACCTCCTAACGCCAAAAGTGATACTTCGAGAATTTTTCCTTTAACTGATGAACTCGAAGTGTTCAAAGAACCTCCTCAAGATGAATAACATGCTCTTCCATAATCCTAGAAAACACCAGAATGTCGTCCACAAACGCTACAATGAACTTATTTAGGACATCTCGAAAAACACGGCTCATTAGATTTACAAAATAGCTGGGGTATTGGTCAGCCCAAACGACATAACCAACCACTCAAAGAATCCATCGGGTGTCATAAATGCTGTCTTATCGATGCTTTCGTCAGCGACCATAAGTTGATGAAATATAGTGGCTAAGTCAAGCTGAGAAAGTACTGAAGAGCCAACCAACTGATCGAAAAGATCGTCTATCCTAGGAAGTGGGTAATGGTTCTTCTTCGTGAGCTTATTCAACTCTCTATAGTCTATGCAAAGTCGAAGGGAACCATCCGCCTTTGTAGCGAAGACGACTGGCACCCCCGACTCAGATATGCTCTGTTTGATGAAGTCTTTCTCTAATAGCTCACCGATCTGCTTACTTAATTCCTTCCTCTTCCTAGGAGACATATGTCTCATGGGCAATGTCACTGGCTTAGCATTGCCATTAAGATAGATCCTAAAGTCGATCTCTCTCTTAGGAGGTGCCCCTAACCTCCTCAAAAACGTCTGGGAAATCTCTAACAACTGGAACTGAATCTAACTCTCCTAGTGATGAATCAAGGGAATAAAGAAAACTCAACATGACTGACCCCTGTCGGTCGCAAGAAACCTTGAGATTCCATCCGCTACATGTCCATAGCCTAACTACTCTCCTCTTGCAGTCCAATATCGCACTATAGGTGGATAACTGGTCCATCCCCAAAATCATCCCATATCCCGAAAATCCCAGTACATAGGCGTCACAATCAAACTCTACGCCTAGTATAATTTTTTTCAAACCCCTACAAATCATGGATAAATGTGTTGATTCTCCTATGGGGTTTGAAACAACTATATGGTCTACAACTAGAGTAATATCTAAGTGCACACAATCAACCAAGGAACTAGAAATGAAAGAATGCGATGCTCTGGAGTCACAAAGAGTAAGAATAGGGAAATCCGAAATAGAGATCAAACCTTCTACAGATACTTTCCTACCTCGATCTGGTCCACTACTAGAAGGTGCAGCATCCAAAGCCTGTACTTGCGCCATAGGTGCGCCTGCTTTCTGCCCTGTTCTCTGAGGACAAGCTCTACTAAGGTGTCCAAGCTGCCCACAGCTGTAACATCTCCCCTTCATCGTGTCTTTATTACAGTCCTTTGAGTAATGCCCAACCAATCCACAATTATGACATTTCTCGCCCTTCTTGATCTATCCCTTTTGACGTCAACCTCCTTTCTTCTTGTCCTTATCCTTCTTATTCTTCCACCAATGCTTCTTAGAGTTTTCTGATTTAGGAACCTCCTTAAGTCTTCTTCCTTAGCAACATCTGAAATGAGAGCCATTTCCACAAGTGACTCTTACATCGCTCCCATAGGTACATGTGTCAATGCCAACCCTTGGAGAGGCTGGTTCGAACCCTTAGCAAACTTTGTGGCCTTCCTATGCCGTGTATTAACAAGCTCCATCCCGGACCTCGATAACTCATTAAATTGATTTATATACTCTTTCACCGAAAGACTCCCCTGCTTCAGACTAATGAACTTCTCCAACTACATGCTTTCCTCGACTTGCGACAAGTACTTTCTCTCCAACCTTCCTTGAAATCCAACCCAACAAATGTCTCTACACTCCATCTCTACAATATCCCACCAGTAAGAAACCTCTCCCTTCAACTGCCAAGATGCAAGCTGAACTCTCCGTCGGTTCTCCAATCCTAACAGCCTAAATATCCGCTCCGTATTCCTCAACCAAGTTCGTGCCTCTACGAAATCCTCCATGTTAGAAAACGTCTTGCCTCCTAGATTAGCGAAGTCCTTGCATAGCTTAGAAAGAATGGCTGGTGCAGGTGGATTAAAGGGACATCCACTCGTCGGTGCTACATTGGGCGCTAGCTCTTGCACCTCTGGTGCCGTATCTTGGAGGTATCTACAAAACTAGCCAGGGACTTGGACACTCTCTGGAAGATTTGGGGCGTCTGCCATTCTATGCAAAGAAAAGAAAATTTAGGCTCGAAAGAATCGAAAGAAGATTGATCTGGACTTTGAGGAGATTTTTATCCATATTTATGAATTCTTCTCTTTTTAATATTTTATTTGCGTCAAAAAGGATTAAAATTCTATAAAAAGAAACTAACATTTACAGGCTAAATTCTAACTTAAAACAGATATAAATAACTGTAAATAACAGAATAAAATAGCTGAATAAAAATAGACTGAAAAGAACTTCTGAAATTTACTTAAAAACTGACTGTAAATAAACTTACGTAAAAACCGTATCAAAATTGTAGAAAAACTACAACTATTGAGAACCCTATTATTTTAAAGTTGAAATTAGCTATAAGGGCTTCTTTAGCAAGTGGAATTAGTTTCTAGGACACCCAACTGAAATAATTACTTTCAAGGACAAAACGTAAAATAATTAGTTTCTGGGGCTTAAAAACCTATGAAATTATGTCTTTGAAAGTAATTGGACTGCTGACTTTGTCCTTGAAAGTAATTATTCTGCTGACTTTGGCCTTGAAAGTAATTTCTTTGAATGTGTGTCCTATAAACTAATTGGACTGCAAAGTTTGTCCTTCTGGTGAAATGCCCCTATTTTAAATTGCTTACAAATCTAAAGTAATTATAAAACACTCACCTGTGGTCCTTAGCTCTAATCCTGGGCCTTTTTGGATCCACTTCAAGGGTGTAGAATATTTTTATTAAAAACATTTCCTCCCCAGAAATATTTTCTATTTAGGGTTCAGCCTCAGGCAATGAACCCAATTGGGAGAAAATCTGAATGAGAAAAATAGCTAGGACTAGGGTTCTATTTATAGTGTGGCTTAGGGAACTTAGGCCATCAGATTTGAAGAATTAATCTGGTGCAGCCACATCATAGGCTCGCTAGGGACCCTTAGATGCAACCACGAACGAACACGATTTTACGAAAAATCAAATTTACGGTCTTCGGCTCTTACCTAGACATTTTCACGTTAAGGAAGAAGTGCGGGTCGACCTAAGTTCATTGGGGGTCGCCTATAGGCCGACCTGATCATAACAAGGGTCGACCCCTATGGGGTCTTCTTTTTCGTTTGTATATTCTGATTTCTTATTTCTCTCGTAACTTCTCCATACTGACTCAAATTTCGACAAGTTATATATGGAAATTGATCAGAAAATTACCACGGACCCAATGGTGCAACTCCCGTGGCTCAATTCTGTCAATTTCCCAACCCTATTTTATTATTCAATTAATTGTTAATTAATTATTATTACTTTAATTTTTCGGGTTGTTACACTTTGAATTCTATGAACTGATTAATTCTTTAATTTGTTTATACAACTAAAATCATGAAATTAAAAAAAATCAAAATCAAATTTTTAAAGATTATTCCAAATCTTTGAATTTTCTTTTTTGCTTTTTGTTACGCTTCTTCAATTTTCGCATGATTGGTCAGCTCGAACATTTAATTCTTTGAGCAGGAATCGTTATGTTTACTCATAATTTTCATTTATTATTAACAGCGTCCTTTGAAATTGGTTACGTGATCACATACGACCTATGAGTAAGACAACTGCAAATAAATTTTGTTATAAATCAAAACTTATAATGATCAAGAATTAAAAGCTTTTAAAGACCTTAATTTTAGCTACAAAATAAAAATATTTGTTGAAGACATCTTTATTACATAATTTTGGAAAATACAATCATCGAAAACATTTATTACAACTTTCATTCTGTAACACCCATATTTTAGAGTGCCATAATATGAAGAATTTATTAATAGTAAAAACTTTTTAAATAATTTAGATAATTAAATTGAATCAAATCGGTAGAATGGAAAGTTGTGAGGAAGTGATTAAGGAATTAATAAGATTAAGCTAGAAAGAGATATTAACCCAAACCAAAAATACTATCCCACTACAACAAAAATACTCTTTTACAAATGCCAAAAACAGCTGTAATAGGTTTATTACAACGGGCGCCCGCCAGTCGTTATATCCTAAGTTGTAGTAGAGTCAGATTTTTTTACAACTGCTTTTGACAATTGTAAAAGACTTTTTTACAACCGCTTTTGGCGCTTGTAAAAGACTTTTTTACAACTGCTTTTGGCAGTTGGCAGTTGTAAATGACTTTTTTACAACTGCTTTTAGCAGTTGTAAATGACTTTTTTATCGTTGCTTTTGATAGTTGTCAAAGACCATTACATTACTAAATTTTTTAAAAGGTCTGAACAAGCTTTGTATTTCAATTTAAGCACTAAAAACTCTCAAAATGGAAAACACAATGGCAGAAGCAAATACATTAACAACATCATGGAAGATAAATTCTTATATTGATTCCATTCTTTAAACCAACAACCCAAAATTCTTATATACATTTAATACATCTTGCAATTAGACAATTTATACTAGTGTAATAAGTAAATAGTACATATACATAATGATTTTCAAGACGTAGCCCCCTTTGATTTTTGAATCTTTAGTTCATGCTCAGCTACCATAATACATGAATCTGATTCTAAACAAGTGTTTGAACCTTTCTCTTTCAATTGTGTTCATGATGGTTTCGATAGATTTAACATATCAGGCGTGCATTGCATTGTATGTCTGGTGCAATGCCTACTTGATTAATGTCATGCAGTGCAAGTGACAAATATTTTGCCACAATGATGAATAAAGCTGAACCATTATAAAACTTTGTCACACTCTGTCAATTAAATTAATGTGGACAATGTTATAAAAAAACATAAAAGATGAACATCCTCCAGTAAATTATTTGATAACTAAAACTGGATGAGTTTCAGTTTTCAATTAAGTAACTAGACATAAACTATGGAGTTGCTCTTTTCTTTCCTTTGCAAAGAACTTGAATGTATGGAAGGACTTGGTAGAGAACTTACTTAAAATTTGCATTTGCTTAATTTTGAAGGCATATGTCGAGCTAACTGATCACACAATTTGTCAAATTATTTATCAAGCCTTCAACGTTGAAATTTACAACAATTTAGATGCCCATAAAACTTTAGTTTAAAGGATGATAATTCTAAGCTCTTAACTTTTCAACACAACAATTTATTGGTTAGCCATAAATTTCAAATGACTTAATTAAAGTTATACGGACAAACTGTTTCATACTCGATCAATTACACAAATCAGTTCATCATACAAGTCACTTTCTCCTAAAAAAACTTTCTTTACCAAATAAAAATTCATAACATAAAATAAATAAATTAATTATGACGACATCACAAACTATGGAATAAATAAACTACTAAGGCTTGTATTAAAGATTATTCAAATTTACCTTCTTTTTTGGTTGAAATGAAAATATTAACCGCAATAAAGTTGGCGCAGCACCGGATCTCCTAAGTACTTGAGCGTAAACACATGGATCCGCAATTAAATAAGCCAATGCCCGAGCAGCCTCCTCCCTTGTCCTGCTCCGGTCCTTTCCAGTTGTCCCCATGCTTTCAAACAACCAATCCACCACCGCTCTACCACCAGCCCCTTCGTTTTCCATTCTTCTTGCCCCACTTGCTGCAGATATATCCGCTAAAAATCCAGCAACTCGGAACTCGAACCCCGACTTCATTTCCTGGTTCACCGATGTCATCAATGAAGCCAATGACTTCCATAATATGGAAGCAGCCAACGTAATTTGCGACATATGGTTAAAGAGTTTTAAGAACGAACTTCTAGATTTGTCTAGGGTGTGTTCCAAATAATAGCAAACCGAGCTAGGGCGAGAGTTATGATTGGATACATAAGCAGCGGCTACCGCGGTGGAGATTATCGCTCCGACAAAGATGACGGGGGGAAATGATTTAGAATTAGGGTTAGACTTTAGGACTGGGGAGAGAGAAATTGGGGTATTTTTGTAATTTGGATTTGATAGTATGGGGTAGAGAGTAGGATAAGGCAAAATTGGGGTCAATAATTCTTCTACGGACGTAAAAGGATTAATATGTACGGAGGGAAGTTTGAAAATTATGGTGCATGAAGGGAAATTTTTTTCCGTTGGAGCCAAAATTTTCAATGTAGAGAGAAAATTTTGAGGTTGGATGTTTTGAAATTTATTTAATATGATAAGTTAAATAACTATTGTTTTGAAAGATATTTATGGAGGAAAATTTTCGATATGGAGAGAAGTGGATTACTAGTTCCATCAACCAATAATTATTTTGAAAGTTATTTAATATGATAAGTTAAATAATATATATAGTAACTGTTTCTTAATTTTATGATTTTTTTTTATTTTTTGAATTTTTTGAAAATTTATATTAAAATATTATATAAATTGCTTGAAATTTTATATTAAATTATTGAATATTACTTCTTAATTATTAAACATAACTTATTAATTATTATTTCTTAATTATTAATTATTACTTCTTAATTATTAATTATTAGTCATTAATTATTGATTATTAGTTCCAAATTATTAGTTATTAATAAATGATTATTAAATATTTAATATTAATTGTTTAAAAATAAATTAATAATTAATAAATTATTATTTAATTATTAATCATTCTTATTTAATAGTAATTATTATTTATAAATTCATAATTTTATTTATTAATTAATTATTTATTAATTTATTACTATTTTATTATTTATTTATTTATTATCCATTATTTATTAATAATTTATTTATTTAATTATTATATTAATTATTAATTATTGAATAGTAATTATTAATATTAGCTATTTCATATTTTCAAATTAATTATTAGTTATTATTATTTAATGGTAATTATAAATTATTATTATTTAATTATAATTATTAATTAATTATTGCAACGGGAAAACGAAAAAGGTTGTAATAAGAATCTATTACAACTAACAAAAAGAAGAGTTGTTAAAAGTATACATATATTATAACTGGCAAAAGAAAAAGGTTGTAATAGACATCTATTACAATAGGCAAAAAAGAAAAGTTGTTAAAAATAGGCATTTATTACAACTGGTAAAAACGAAAGGTGGTAATAGGCATCTGTTACAACTGACAAAATAAAAGAGTTGTTGAAAATAAGTTTATTACAACTTTCTAAAAAAAAGAGTTGTAAAAAACCTTTATTACAACTGGCAGTTTGTGACTGTTGTAGAATGTAGTTGTAATAGGGTCTTTTCATTGTAGTGTCCCTTACATCCTCTAACCATAACATTCTCTCCATACATTTTTATTTTGAAACCAAAACAAAAATATACAAGGCAAGGTCGACCACAATTAAAGGAGATAAAGAGAATATAAAAAATCAGATAAATATGAAAATTTAAGTTTTCAACTAAAAGAAAATAGAGGATTTTAATCAAGTAATTAACCTAGGTGAGTAACACTTTTCCAAGTTTTCTCCACATTCGTTTGGGCTAGGACTACATGTGTATTTTATTCTTTAAATTATTGGTGAACATGTTCTAACAATCCTGCTTTCTACGCCATAATAATAAATAAATTTAATTAATATAAAATTATACGAATTAGATATTTGATAATTTATATTGAAAAATAAATCTTAGTTAAATAAATTCAATTTAATATAATATTTTGATGTAATAAACTAAAATAAATTAAAAAACTCTTTTCAAATAATATATTAAAATTAGATAAAATGTTTTAATCAATATTAAATGTTAGAAGGTAAATAATTTATATATGATTGAAATAGTTAAAAATAAAATATACTTTATGATAGTATGGTGAATAATTAAATAAAAATAAACAAATATCAAATTGTGACGTCATCGAAATATAATTGTAAAATGGAGTGTAAATTTATTTACATGGAAAGAAAGTATATCTATAAAGTAAATGATAATAATTAATATTTAAATTTAAATTGCAAGGAAATTAATTGCTAAATAAATTGAAATAAAAACTATATTGAATTGGAATTTTAATGAAATTGAAATCAGTCCCAAAGTAAATAAAAGCCCAAGCCCATTTTTAATCTATCCCTTTCTCAATTTCTCTATATATTTCCTTGCTTTTGTTTTCAAGTTGGAACCACCGAGCCTCAAATTTCTTTTTCGTTCAAACCTCGTAAACATTAATTCCCAATTCAACAAAATAACAAATTGAGGACTAAAAATATTCAATAAATAAATAGATAAGATCGCGCTTGGGACAGGAAATGAAGGCGTCGACCAAGGGGAGGCTCGCGATGGTTGTGTAGACTACGAGATGCGATGGTGAGATCTGGAGTCATGACTTGATTTCTGTGACCGAAAGTGTCACGAGGTGGCATCTTTTGTGGGGGTTGTGATCATCAATGGCTCGTAGGCAGGCAGTGTTGACGACGTCGAGTGCATGGACAGTGATGTGGAGGATGCAGTAACAATTGGGCAGGTGGTAATTGGCATGTTGCAATGTGGAGTATGGCTGGTGATGCGATTGGGTTCTGGAAGCGATGACGTTAGACCTAACAGGGTATTTAGCAGTAGTTTTCACATCTTGTTGTCATCGTTTGGTAGTTCACGCATCGTTCGGTGAGTTTTCTAACTCATAGTTTGTATTTAAAAGTTCGTTATTCAACATATATATTCATATAATCCCAATATTAGTTGAATTGCTGTGTTGAGATGTTTGTTTGTGATTTGATTATGAATGTTGATTTGATTACATGGATGAATTGTTTGATCAGATATTCGATTGGTTCATGTGTGTTGGATTATAAAAATTCAAAGGAGATGTTGTAAGTTTGCATTTTAATATTTGGGATTTATTTATATTGTATGTATAGTGTATCGATAGTCGAAATTCGATGGAATTCAACTCGGCCATACGATAAAATTTATATCGTTGATTTGTTGCTAAATTTGGAAAACTTTACTCCATGGATTTTATTTTAGAAGATTTATTAATTTTCCCGTTTTGAAATGTTTTTGAAAGCTTCAAGAAATTATTTATAGGTTTCTAAAATTTATTTGAATTTTATATTTATAAATTAATAAAAGTAGTTGAGAAATAAAATGAGTTGTTGGAAATTATTTTAGAAATAAAAATGTTTTAAAAATGGAAATAGAAAATTTCAAAAGTAATTAAATATATGAAATTAGTTTATTTTATTGTTTTGTACAAATAATGGTTTTAATAATATTTTTGAACATGGATTTTGAGTATATGATTATGAAATGAAATTAAAGTAATATTGGAAGATTTTTTATATGAGTTATTAGAGATTGTGAGAAATTAGTATGGGTTTTAGAATTACAAATTATGGTTTAAAATGGAAAGAATTATTTTAAAGATTTATAAATTTAATTTAAAATATTATTTAATTATTGAAAATTATGAAATAGTTGATGTGTAAACTCACTTTAGAGATTTTGGAAAATATGTACAAAAACATTTGGTAAAGAATTTTAGTAATTGAATCTTATATTGGGTATTAGTTAATTATTTAGTTAATTTTGGAATATTTATTTATTATCCATTTTAAGTATTGGATATAAGATTATATGCTGTGGTTGACTTATTATTGAATATTGCTTTGTTCAGTTTATATATATGTATGTGTGTATATGTATGTATGTGTGTGTGTGTAATTTTATTAATATTTTTATCTTACTTTTCAGATTCTTACTTATATATATATATTGAATTGATTTATATGACTGATTCATCGTTGATCCTGAGTTTTTAGTGATTTGGTATGATATGGTGATGATATCCTTCTATGTGATTTTGTGATGATTTCTATTCTATGTGATGAGAAATCTAAATAAACAGAGTTATAATATCGTTTGGGATGGGGTATTTGGTAATATTTCTCCGGTTATTCTTTGAAGTTGTTATATAGAATATTGTGGAGATTGAGTGCGGTTTATAAGTTGTGAATAAACATTTGACTATCACATGTTGGTATGGGATGTCGTTGTGATATTTACTCGGTTATTCATTATAAGTAGATGACACTCACGTGATGGGGATTTGTGGAGACTCACTGCGATGACTCGTATGTATTATCATGTGTCTTCTATAGTATCAAGCTGTGTGGCAATAAATCTACCTTGTCCAATTTCCTTTATGTTCTAAAAGTGCACCATATTGGCCAATATCCAATCTAGGGGCCTAATCATGATGGTTGCGCCCTGGATCTGTAACACCCTTTGCTATGTGCCTTTGTTATGTGCGTACTTCCTTGTGTCACCTAGGCTAGCAGTCAGTTGCCTAGAGGGGCAATGTGTCGGGTCATGGTTGATGCAGAAAGTAGTCCTATGGTGTGTTTATGACATGCGGTGAATAAAATCACGATATAGAGGAGTGGGTAATCGATGATTGTAGGAGTAGTTCTAGACGAACACATGTGAGGCTCTTGGAGCAGGCATACACGTTGTCAGTCTCCCATCTGGTTCTGTTGTGTACGGTAGATAGACATGTACTATTTATATTCCTACCTGAGACTATATCCAAGATATTGTAAATCCCCGTACCTTATCTTTATGTGATTGATGGGCAAACTGCCTATACTATTCAAGCAGATGGCTTATACTATTCTAGCAAACGGTCTGTTCTTTTTAGGCAGAGGGCCTACTCACTATTGATTTTAATAGGGCATTTCCATGGCTAGTCCAAATATTTTATTGATTTCTAGGATTTGCTGATGATACTTTATAAGTTGAGATTAAGAGATATATTAGGGCATTACTGTATTCGAGCCTGACTACACCTTGTGATTCCTTAATATGATTTTAGATTTTGATGACGATTTCTGAATACGGATGATTCGCCCATTTGATGTTGATTTTGTAATTTCTAATTTGATGTGACTTTATATGGGTGATGACATTTTATGTTAGGTTTTGTGGTATTCTACATATGTGATATTTGAATTGTTAAGATGACATTATTACAATTATTTATACCCAACACATACTATGATCTATATGTTTAATGAACTTGGAATTAGTCTGACCAATTTATTATTTATATAAGACTCGAGTCAGTTCGGGACATATTAGGTACAGGGACGGTGAGACAAGCATGTATTTTCTGGGCATAGAGGAGATTAGATATTTTATATTGTAGATTATTTTTCTGTATTGTATAGTCTGTGGAGTGTGTATCATTTTGATGTGTATTAGATATATATATTGTATGTTGGATATTATATACTGTCACTACAATTGACCCTGTGTTTAGGACTTTCAATGGATGCTTTCGAATGTGGATAGTGCCATATACGCATCGACATCCGAAACCATTTTCGGATATCGGATATCCACATCCGTGGATACGGACGCATATCTGATAATTATCCTATCCGCTAACGACCGATAAATCAAGAATTACAAAAGGAAAATTTTACTTTAACATAAATATTTTTCAATCACATTGATTATAAAAGTGTTAAAAATTAACAAATATGATGATAATAAATAGTTTCGCGCAGTTAATAAGCATTAAATGCATATAGTACAAACTACTAACTTAATAAACTAATAAACGAATATCATTTACTTCATAAAAATACACATAATTTGAACTATAATCTTGACATAAACCGGACGGATAATTTTTGGATCCAGATGTCTTCGTATCCGCATCCGTATCCGTTTTTTCGGATATCGGATATTTATCTGCTTTTCGGATGCGGATGCAGACGTATTTCAAATTTTTTGACAGCCCTACCTGTGATCTCTGATATGTACTGTATATTATGTATTGTTCTATCCTAGAGGTACACGTGTTTATTGCTTTTTGTCGATACTGTATTCGTTTAAGTGAGTTATTTACTTGATGTTTTAATACGTACCAATGTTAGCCAAGGGAATATTCACTTATGTACCCCATATAGCCTCATTCTTCATATTATCTGATAGTATTACTCGAAGTACTCTTAGATAGTATGGGTATAGAGGTAGGGTGTTACAATTGGTATTGGAGCCAGGTTCAGAACAATACATAGTATATGTGACACGAGTAATTGGCCTTAGATGAGACTTATAGTTTCTATCCTCATGGGTATGTGATAGGTTATTGTTTATACTTAAAGTAATAGTATGAGTATACGATGATTACTGGGGTAATCATCTGGCGACGTACTTGTATTTTTCCTACTACACACACATACAATTTTATCCTTATATCTTTTGTTTATTAGTCTCTGTATGGAATTTATGTTGTTGATAGAGGAAGTGAAATATAGAGTTGTTTGCTGACGAGTAGTGTCGGTATTGATAATGATGAATAATAAACCTCTGTGTGGCTTGAGTAAGAATAGAGTTTTTCGGTTAGGGAAGCTGTAAAAGACCATAATTCGAATTTTGTATTAAATACATCACAAATCTAAATTGTAATGAGGTGAGATGAGTAAAGAGATCCAGTGGTGATCAGAGTTCACAGTGGAAATTGATAGATAGTTTCAGCTGGGGAAGTTTGTTTATTTGTTTGGAAATGTGTATTATTGTATAGATGCTAGCTTGAATTTTTGAATGATAAATATTAGTAATGATTTTAGAAAGAATGGTTTAAAGATGGAATAATATTTTATAGCAAGTATATTTTACGATTGGAAATTACTTTAATAGTTGATTTTTTGTGTTAATTTGTCTGTCGAGTGTTTCAAGGATTCTGGTCGATGCGTCTGGCCAACGGTATCGATATGGAATCCTAAACGCTAGGAAGAGATAATTAGACATGGCGTTTTAAAATTATATAATTAGAGAAGTTTGAGATTTTGAAAATGAGAGTGTTTAAGATATTTTATATACCTTATAATGCTAGCTTTCTACAATGGATTAAACATAAATTCTCATTTAAAATAGCGGTTGACCATAAAATTAAAGTCTTGTTTGTTAAAACGATCAAGTATCCCCTTATTTGTATTCTTCAAATAAGTTATTTTTACTATAACTTAAAATACATACACTGGTTTGTTAAAACTATTTATAAGTAGTTTATTTGAGTTTAGATGTTTGAACATTTGATATAAGAAGGTAGAACAAGTGGTTCCAAAGTTAAAATTGAAGAAACAACTATTTATTGCTCATAAATTACATTAAATATTCTTAAGTAATTTTTGCCTAGTAAGTTGCTAAAATAGCCTTGTTGTTTCAAATAAATTGTCACTTTTTTATGTTCTCTCTCTATTTATGTGGAAAGGTCCAATTATATAATTTGGTCGGGTGGACATGGTTGGTTAACCGAACCAGTTAGATAATTGGCCAATCAAACTGTCTACTATTTTCGATTTGGATAAGTTAACCAAAACTTTTTCTGAATGGTTTGTATGGACCGAAAATTTCGAGGTTAGCTATATTATCTGAACAGTTAACCATTCTAACATAATAGTTAACAGATTGTTGGCTAGCCACGGTTAACCAAAACTAGTTGAATCTATTGTATTCATATTGCCCAACACAGTAAATAATTAATAGTTAAAAACTTATTCCATTATATAAAAATCCATGATTTGACGGTAGCATCTAATTAACATATTGGTTGTTGATGTCTTATTATAGTCAATAGGACTTTAGGTTTGAAAATTCGAATCCCTTTTCAGTTTAATTTCACTTATATGCCACCGCTAGATGCTTTTGAGGCTAATTAACTATAAACACACAAGGAAAAGGAAAAAAATGTCATCTCAGGTTGTGCATTAGCACCATATTCATTTGGTCATAACTTTGAAACAGTTTATCTATTTTTGATGATTTCGATTTCATTAGAAAGATACACCGTTAGAAAATAAACTTTATTTGAATTGCAATACCAAGTTTAGAGTTTAAGTAATATTAAAATATAAATTTCTAGGGATATGTGTTGATTTCCTAAAATCCAAAATTGCATAAAACAAGGCTGAACTTATTCGCACATAACATTTGAAAGGTTTGCCTGATTTTGACGATTTTACCCATTCCAAAAAGCTAAGAATCTAAGTAACAATTTTTGTTTTAATTATTTCACAAAATTTGACATTTATTACGCTAAAAACACATCTTTTATAGGCAGACCTGCGCTTACATTAGAAAATCTAGGTTGCATACCTTTAGAAAATTCACCATAACTCGAGTTGTAAATCATATTTTTGCAATTCAAAAGATGTTTTGAAAAGCTAACACTATAGAATAATTTAATCTTAGAAACCATAACTTGATTTTGTGGTTTTGCATTTTAAAACTTGTCGGAAGGTGGTTAAAATATGAACTTTACATTTCTTTTGCATATGCAACTGTATACTTAATATACTTCATTATATAGAGCTAATATCTAAAGTTGAGTTAAGATAGTTACAAATGCATCTTTGGATTTCTAGTTGAGATTTGCTCGTTTTTTCTCACGCAAATGCAAAATAACTTGCTATAATGCTAATTAAAAGGTACGTTTTTATGCTATATTGATATACATTGTAATATTATCCTGTCTCCATGTGTTTTGGGATGCCTCTTTGGAGATGTATATCATATAATTATATTTGTATTTTGATTTTTCAGAATGATCTTTGTACAAAAGGGACTTTGCCAAAATTTTCCAAAAAAATCCGACATTTAGAAAAAATTTCATAAATATTATCGTATGCAAAGAATTGAAGTTTGTGAATTGAATCTATTTAAATTGCAGCATACGATAGGAGAATTGAAGAAAATTCCACATAGAGGACAGAGTGGTTGAGTTTGATGGAGAGTGTTAGAGAAGAGGAAAATCAGGGTATGAGTTATTTGATGTCTATTTACAAAGAATTGCGACGACGCAACTTTTGTAAGGAGGAGTCTATAACAACCCTTCTTTCTACGCTGTAATAATAAATAAATTTAGTTAATATAAAATTATTCAAATTCCATGTTTGATAACTTATATTTGAAAATAAATTTTAGGTAATTACATTCTATTTAATATAATATTTTAATTTAATAAATTGAAATAAATTAATAAACTCTTTTCAAATATTGTATTGGAATCGAATAAAATGTTTTAATAAATATAAAATATTTGAAGTTAAATAACTTTTATATGATGAAAATAGTTGAAAATGATAATATGATGAATAATTAAATAAAAATAAATAAGTATCGGATTGTGAGGTCATCGAAATATAATTGTAAAATGAAGTATAAATCTATTTAAATGGAATAGAAGTATACCTATAAAGTAAATAATAATAATGATAATTAAATTTAAATTGCAAGGATATTAATCACAAAATAAATTGAAATAAAAACTATATTGAGTTGAATTTAAATGGAGTTGACATTGGGCCTAAGTAAATAAAAGTTCAAGCTCATTTCTAATCTACCCCTTTCTCACTTTCTCTAGATATTTCATTGCTTTTGTTTCCAAGCCCGAACCACTGAACCTTCCATTTCTTTTTGGTTCAAACAATGTAAACCCTAATTCTCAGTTCAACAAAATCACGACCTGGGGATTAGAAAATAAAAAATAAAAAAATAAAATGAGATCAAACTAGTGAGAAGAAACGAAGACTTCAACCAAACGGAGGCTCGCATTGGTTATGTAGATGGCGAGACACGATCGTGAGATCTGGAGTTGCGACTTGATTTGTGCGACCTGGAAGTGTCATGATGTGATTGGCCTCTTTAGTGGGGGGTCGCAATCCTTAAGGGCTCACAGGCAGGCGGTGTTGACGACATCGAGTGCGTGGATAGTGGTGTAGAGGCTGCAGTCACAATTAGCAGGTGGCGATTGGCATGTTGCAATGTGGAGCTGGGTTGGTGATGCGATGGGGTTTTGGAAGCGATGACGTTGGACCCAGCAGAATATTTAGCAGCAGTTTTCACATCATGTAGTTGATGTTTGGTAGTTCACGCATCGTTCGGTAAGTTTTCTAACTCACAATCTATATCTAAAAGTCGTTGTTCGTCATATATATTCATATAATCCCAAAATTAGTTGAATTGCTATGTTGAAATGTTTGTTTGGGATTTGATTGACTATAAATTTTGTTTTTTCTTGGATGAGTTGTTTGTTTGGGTATTCGATTGGTTTCTTATGTGTAGGATTATTAAAAAAGGAAAGGTGATGTTGTCCATTTGCATTTTAATATTTGAAATTTATATATAATGTATGTACAGTGTATTGATAGCCAAAATACAATGGAATTCAACTTGGCTATATGATAAAATTTATATTGTTGATTTGTTGTTAAATTTGGAAAATTTTACTCTATGGATTTTATTTTAGATGTTGATTTTCCCATTATGAAATATTTTTGAAAGCTTTGAAAAATTATTTATGAGGTTTTAAAATTTATTTAAAGTATATATTTATAGATAAATAAATGTAGTTAAGAAATAAAATGACTTATTGGAAATTGTTTTAAAAGGAAAGATGTTCTAAAATGGAAATAGAGATTTTCAAAAGTAATTAAGTATATTAAATTAGTTTATTTTATTATTTTGTATAATTAATGGTTTTAGTAATATTTTTGAAAATGGATTTTGAGTATATGATTACGAAATGAACTTAAAGTAATATTGAAAGATTTTTTATATGAGTTATTATAGATTTTGAGAAATTAATATGGGTTTTGGAAATAAAAAATTATGTTTTAAAATGGAAAGAATTATTTTGGTGATTTATAAATTTTATTTGAAATATTATTTAATTATAGAAAATTATGAAATAGTTTGTATAATTATTTTTGATGTGTAAATTGATTTTAAAGATTTTGGAAAATATGCACAAAAGAATTTGGTAATGAATTTTAGCAATTGAATCTTATATTGGTTATTAGTTGACTATTTAGTTAGTTTTGAAATATTTATTTATTATCCATTTTATGTATTGGATATAAGATTATACGTTCTGATTGATTTATTATTGAATATTGATTTGTTTGATTTATATGTATGTGTATATGTGTGCGTAATTTGATTAAGTTATCTTAATTTTTAGGTTCTTAATTATGTGTGTGTGTGTGTATGTGTGCGTATATTGAATTGAATTATATGAGTAATTCACCATTGATGTTGAGTTGTTTAGTGATTTGGTATAATACGGTGATGACGTCCTTCTATATGATTTTGTGATGATTTCTATTCCATGTAACGAGAAATCTAAATAAACGGAGCTATAATACCATTAAGGATGGGGTATTCGGTAATATTTCTCCAGTTATTCTTTGGACTCGTTATATAGAATATAGTGGATTGAGCATAGCTTATAAGTAATGAATAAACGTTTGAGTATCACGCGGTGGTATGAGACATTGTTGTGATATTTATTCAGTTATACATTGTAACTAGATGACACTCATGTAACCGGGATTTGGGGAGACTCGCCGTGGTGAGTCATATGTATTGCCATGTGTTGGCTATAGTATTAAGCTATGGCAGCAAATCTATCTTGGCCAACTTCCTTTATGTTTCGGAAGTGAACACGATTGGCCAGTATCTACCCTAGTGGCATGATTGGAGTGGTCGTGCCTCGGATCTATGACACCCTTTAATGTTTAACTTTGTTGTGTGCGTATGGCCCTATGTCACCTAGGCCAACAGTCAGTTGCCTATACATGTGGGTCGTGATTGATGCAGAGTGTAGTCCTGCAGTCTGTTCATGACATGCGGTGGATAATATCATGATACAAAGGGAAAGGTAACCGAGGACTATAGGAGCAGTGTCAGACGGATACATGTAAGGCTCCTAGACCAGGAAGACGTGTTGTCGGCCTCACGTCTTATTCCGGTGTATATGGTAGATAGACATATACTATTTATATTCCTACCTGAGACTATGTCCAGTATAATGTAAATCCCTGTATCTTATCTTGATGTGATTGGTGGCCAGCCGGCATATATTATTCAGGCAGACAGCTTATACTATTCAGGAAGACGGCGTATACTATTCAGGCAGACAGCCTATTTTTTTCAAGCATACAGCCTACTCATTATTTATTTTACTTAGGCATTGCCATGGCTAGCCCAAACCTTTTATTGATTTCTGGGATTTTATGATGATACTTTTTAAACTGAGATTAAGATATATGTTTAGGCATTATCGTATTCAGGCCTGACTTTACTTAGTAATATCTCCCTTAATTATTATTTTAGATTTTGATGAATATTTCTGAATACGAATGATTCAACCACTTGATGTTTGATTTCATAATTTCTGATTTGATGTGATTTTATATGGGTGATGACATTTTATGTTAAATTTTGTAGTATTCTACGTATATGATATTTAAGATTATTGAGATGACATTATTACAATTATTTATACCTAGCATATACTATGATCTATATGTTTAACGACCTTAGATTTAGATATAGTCTGACCCATTATTATTTATATAATACTTTGGTCAATCCGAGACATTTCAGGTCTAGGGACGACGAGACCAACATGTATTTTCTAGGCATAGAGGAGACTAGATATTTGATATTATAGAATATCTTTCTATATGTATAGTCTCTCGAGTGTATATCATTGTGATGTGTATCAGATATATACTATATATTGGATATTATATATTATCATTGTGATTGAGCCTATGATATCTGACATGTAATGTATATTGTGCATTGTTCTATCTTAAAGGCACTTGTATTTATTGCTTTGTGCCGATACATGTACATTTAGATAAGTTATTTATTCGATGTTTTAATACGTACCAGTGTTAGAAATAGGAATATTCACATATGCATCCCATATAGCCCCATTCTTTGTATTTCCTGATAGCATTACTGTAATACCCCAAGATTTTGAGGAAAATCCTTTTAAATAAATGATTAAAATTCTGGGGGAAAAATCAGAATTATTATATAGGTGGGATTTTCAGTGGTGCAAGGTTGTGTGCATGTGTGCACGTGCACACTAGTTATGGCACTAAGAGAAAATCCAGAATTCCTGAATAATAAAATAAAGAAGGAAAACATTTAGATAAAATGTTTTAAATAAAGGAAATATAGGCCTAGACATGAATATTAAAATTCCTGAGGATATGCATATATATATATCTATATATATATATATATGCATATGTATGACTTGTCTGGAAATTAAGACAGAAGAGAACATTGTTTTGTATGTTAGATTATAGGCAAAAATTAAGTATATATGTGTAGATATAGGTAGATATCAGATTTTAAACCATACAGGAGAAAAATAAAAAGAAAAACAAAAATTGGGTTTGAACCGACCAGCATAGCACTCGAACTCGTGACCTCTCATGTGTAAGTTAGGCGCGTTTCCATTACGCCTAGATGTTGCTTGTGTTCACTTATGATCCACTTTCTTTTAGCCTGAGTTTGATACTATACAGACTTTAACACAATCATCCCTATTAAAAGCTTTCTTCCACCTGATTATTACTTGATCATTTCTTAATTAGAATAACAGACTAAAGTACATGTTTCCAGTGGATTCTATGGTCAAAAATCAGGATACAATAATTAATCTTTTATCAGGGAATTATCACATTTTAATAGATTTAAAAGGATTTCTACTTACATATTATCATGCTCTGATTCTAGTAGAATATAACATAGATATCTTCATATATGTATGTTAGGAATGATTTAGATTTAAAACAATATTTTTATATTGTGAAAGATCCTGGATAATATAAGAATAGGGAAGGATGACCCTAGGTAGTCTTAGCTAAGTATGAAAAAAAAAATTTGGTTAAGAATTAGGGTCATTGCATTTGGTATCAGAGCGAGGTTTTAATTAACATAGCAAAATATTTGTGTGCTTATGTTTATACTAGGTTTGTTTGTGATATATTTGACTGTTTATAAGTATTCCCTGAATGTATGTGTGTGCATGTGACATACACAATGATTAAATAGGAAAGATACAACCAATTTAAAATTAAAGCGAAGTATTATAAACTAATATAATGAAATACATATACTTTTAGAAATATGGTAGGAAGAGGGTCTCATCATCAAGGAGGATCTAGCACACCACAAATGCTTGACATGCAGGAATTTGTGAGAGTTTTGAGAGATGGAACTGGGCACAGACCTGAGAACCCATATGAGGAGCTCTCCAAGTTAGTGAAGACTTATACCAATTTGGGAGGCAAGAGCTTTGAAGGAACTGAAAGTGTAATGGAGATTCAAGCATGGCTGAGGACATTAGAGAGGATCTTCACTGATATGCAACTAGATGACCAAAGGAAGAGGCAAGTGGCCTCAAGGCAATTAAAAGGTGCAGCTTTGAGTTGGTGGGAGGTGATCATAGCTGGCCGGAATGAAAATGATATTAATTGGAATCAATTTAAGGAGATGTTAGAGGCAAGGTTTGTTCCAGCCTCAGCAAAAACCACTTTACTTGAGGAGTTCATCAAACTTAGACAGGGGACTATGAATGTCACAGAATACACCCAGAAGTTTGAGGGATTGTCAACCTATGGGGCAATGTTAGTGGCTGATGAAGCATCCAAAAATGATAGATACATCAAGGGATTGAACCCAGGGCTTAGCAGGGCTATATTACCTTATGCTGACAGAACTTTTGATCAAGTGATAGATTTGGCTCTGAAGATTGAGCAGCATGACAAGGAAAGAGATAAGTTTAGGAGCTTCAAAAACAATAGCAACAAGAAGAACAAAGGGAAGTACCATCCTTATGATAAGAAGAAAGGAGAGGCAGATGGTAAGAAGGCAGTAGATGCAAAACCCAATGAAGCCAAAAGAAAAATAGTTTGCAACCATTGTGGGAAAGAAGGCCATATTAAGCCAAGATGCCCAGAGCTTAAAGGGGGAGCTTTCAAATGCTTTCTATGTGGGAAGGAAGGGCATATGAAAAGAAATTGCCCAGAATACAAGCAACAAGGGAAAGTGGCAAACCTGGAAGGTAGGGGCAAGGCCATAATTGAGGCTAATGCTGAAAACCATGGTCAAGTGGAAGGTACACTATTTATTTGTACCATACCTTTAGCTGTAATATATGATACCGGGGCAACCCACTCACTCATTTCCCATGAAATAGTTAAAAGGTTGAAAATGAACTGCAATTTGGCTGAAATACCTCTGTTAATACAAAGCCCTTTAGGAAGTTCTAGTGTATTAGATATGATTTGTGTGGATGTGAATTTGAACATAGGGGGAAACACATTTGTTTCCAATTTATATGTTCTAAATTTCCCAAATATAGGAGTTATATTAGGGGCAGATTGGCTAAGACAATTCAAAGCCATAATTGACCTAGATGCATCCACCATTTCACTACAAAATTCTAAAGGCCAAAGGGTTACAATTCTGTGTGAACCTATCAAAGAAAACAGGCTAAATCATTTAATTGAATTAGAAAATAATCCCAAGGAAATAGCTATTAATGAAATCCCCATAGTTAAAGAATACTTGGATGTATTTGGGGAAGTAAAAGGTGTCTCACACCATAGACCTGTTGAATTCCAGATTAACCTTATGCCTGGGGCTAGCCAAATTATCAAAAAGCCTACAAGGATGGGGCCAAGTGAATTAAAGGAGCTAAAGAACCAGCTGGAAGAATTAGAAGCCAAGGGGTTTATAAGGCCAAGTAATTCATGCTGGGGTGCTCCTGTAGTATTTGTTAAAAAGCATGATGGTACCTTAAGAATGTGTATAGATTATAGAGAATTAAACAAGGTAACCATCAAAAACAAATACCCATTACCCAGGATAGATGATCTCTTTGATCAACTCAGTGGAGCTAAAGTGTTTTCTAGGCTAGACTTGGCATCTGGGTTTCATCAGATGAAGGTTGAGGATTCAAGTGTTAAATATACAGCATTTAACACAAGATATGGTTTGTATGAGTTTCTGGTTATGCCATTTGGGCTAACAAATGCCCCTTCTTACTTTGTAGACCTAATGAATAGGATATTCAGAGATTACTTAGACAAGTTTGTTCTGATTTTTATAGATGACATTCTAATCTATTCTAAAACAATAGAGGAACATGAGAACCACTTACATTTGGTCTTATCTAGATTAAGAGAAAAAGATTTGAAAGCAAAGTTCTCTAAGTGTGTGTTCTGGCAAGAGGAAGTACATTTTCTTGGACATGTTGTCTCTGCTAGAGGGATTTCTGTAAACCCCAATAAGATAGTAGCAATCCAAGCATGGAAGAAGCCTAACAATGTTAGTGAAGTTAGGTCATTCATGGGGATGGCAGGATACTATAGGAGGTTTATACAAGGATTTTCTAAAATAGCAATGCCACTCACTAACCTGACTAGGAAGAACCAAAAGTTTATATGGACTGATAAGTGTGAACAAGCTTTCACCCAGATCAAGGAGGCTTTGGTAAAATCACCAGTGTTGAGAGTACCAGAAGGCAATGAGGGATTAGTTGTATATACAGATGCATGTGGGTCAGGGCTAGGGGCTGTGTTGATGCAGCAAGATCAGGTCATAGCCTATGCATCTAGACAACTAAAACCCCATGAAACTAGATATGCAACTCATGATCTTGAGTTGGCAGCAGTAGTATATGCCTTGAAGCTCTGGAGGCATTACTTATTAGGTGCAAAGTTCATTTTATACACTGATCACAAGGCCTTAAAGTATCTCTTTTCACAGAATGATTTGAATATGAGACAACACAGATGGGTTGAATTTCTTGCTGCTTATGACTTAGATATACTTTATACACCAGGCAAGGCTAATAAAGTGGCAGATGCATTGAGTAGGCAGCATGCAAAAGTGGCCATGTTGATGATGGAGGAGTTTAGAGACTTGACCATGCTCACTGATTTGGAAATAGATGAGAGCAGTGGGATAAGTATGGAGATAGTTGAGGAAGAAAGGAGTAAAGGAAGGTTAAGTTTAATTACTTTACAATCAAATTTGGTCTTGAAGGTGGCAAAGATGCAAGAAGAAGATCAAGACTTAGCAGAAAAGAGGTCTCTCCTATTAAAGAAGGAGGAAGTGAAGGATTATCACATTGATGGAAAAGGATACCTAAGGTACAAGGGTAGGATATGTGTCCCAAACATCATAGAATTGAAAGAAGAAATCCTTAATGAGTACCATAGGAGCAAATATTCCATACATCCAGGCAGCACCAAGATGTACCAAAACTTAAAAAGGGACTATTGGTGGAAGGGAATGAAGTCTAATGTAGCAAGACATGTTGCTAAGTGCATGGTTTGTCAACAAATAAAAGCTGAGACCCAAAGACCTTCAGGGTTGTTGCAGCCACTTAGCATACCACAGTGGAAGTGGGAAAACATATCTATGGATTTTATAGATGGTCTTCCTAGATCCAAGAGGAGAAATACAAGTATTTGGGTAATTGTAGATAGGCTGACTAAAGCAGCCCACTTCATACCAGTAAAAGCAGACAGAAATGCACCTAGGCTAGCCCAAACTTTTATGAGAGAAGTGGTAAAGTTGCATGGTGTTCCTAAAACTATAGTGAGTGATAGGGATACAATCTTCACTTCAAGATTCTGGAAGAGCTTCCAAGAAGCTATGGGGAGTGAATTGTGCCTAAGCACTGCTTATCACCCCCAATCAGATGGGCAAACAGAAGTGGTAAACAAGATTTTAGAGGATTTGCTTAGAGCATGTGTGTTAGACTTTGGAGGAAATTGGGAGGACCATCTCCATTTGGCTGAGTTCACATACAATAATAGCCACCAAAGCACAATTGGAATGGCACCCTTTGAAGCCCTATATGGAAAGCCATGTCTATCACCTATGTGTTGGCCTGAGGCAGGAGAGAAAGCTATCCTAGGGCCAGAATATGTCAAGGACATCACAGAGAAAATAGGACTGGTGAGAAAGAGGATGGCAGCAGCTCAGGATAGGCAAAAGAAATATGCTGATGCAAAGAGGAAGTCAGTGGAATTCAAAGTAGGTGATTATGTCTTCATTAAGGTTTCACCAATGAAGAAAGTCTTGAGATTTGGCAAGCAAGGGAAACTTAGACCCAGATATGTTGGACCATACAAGATTTTGGAGAGGATAGGCTCACTAGCCTATAAGCTGGAGCTTCCAGAGGAGATGAGTGCAATGCACAATGTGTTTCATGTGTCACAACTAAGGAGATGGGTACATGACAAGGAGGAAATCTTAGAAAAGCCTACTGAAGTTCAGATTAATCCAGATCTAATCTATGAGAAAGAGCTAGTGGGAATTGTGGCAAGGGAAGAAAAGAAATTAAGAAACAAGACATTGAAGCTTGTAAAGATTCAATGGAGTATAGATCCTAGTGATTGTACTTGGGAGCTAGAGGATAAAATCAGGATGGATTACCCTAGGCTCTTTGCAAATTTAAAAGGTAAATTCTTAGATTACTAAGAAAGTTTAATATGTATGATAGACAGTGACTAATTGATTTGCTCATGCATATGCTGAATAATTTTTCCCTAAGAAATTAGAAGTACTCAAAGATTATGTTGCAAATTGTGAGGACACAATTCCTAAAAGAAGGGGTGATTGTAATACCCCAAGATTTTGAGGAAAATCCTTTTAAATAAATGATTAAAATTCTGGGGGAAAAATCAGAATTATTATATAGGTGGGATTTTCAGTGGTGCAAGGTTGTGTGCATGTGTGCACGTGCACACTAGTTATGGCACTAAGAGAAAATCCAGAATTCCTGAATAATAAAACAAAGAAGGAAAACATTTAGATAAAATGTTTTAAATAAAGGAAATATAGGCCTAGACATGAATATTAAAATTCCTGAGGATATGCATATATATATATATATCTATATATATATATGCATATGTATGACTTGTCTGGAAATTAAGACAGAAGAGAACATTGATTTATAATGAATAAGTGAAATTTTATTTGAATAATAGGAGTATAGAAATGCATATAAGAATGCACATGTTTTCTGCAAATAAAAGAAGGTTAAAGTTAAACTAACACCCATAGTTGTATAAATGTATATATATACAGGTATTATTTGAGCAGAAAATTAATAAAGGAAAAATAAGTAAAAGAAGCACTAAAATAGTAAGAACCAAAGTGCAAGAAAGCAAATGTATAAAGGCAGAAAATAGAAAGTCACACCATTATCATGTTTGAGGTAAGTATAATAAAAATACTTAAAGTAATCACTTTCTGAAAAGAAAAGAAAATGGGCACAACTTAGCCTTGTTTTAAAATATTGGCCGGGACATTAAGGGTTAGGAGGGAGAGAATATGCAATGCCAAATGCATGATTCTGGTTTGGGCTAAAATAGGGATTTTGCATCACCCAAAACCCTAGGTAGAACCCTTATATAAATCAAGAGCCTAACCAGAAAACTACTCTCTCACTGAATTAATTAACCTAAGGAAGAAGAGGAAGAAAAGGCTAAAGATTTGAGGGGTTTTCTGGATTAAGCTTGTGTAAGCATTTAGGTGAGTATCCTCACTCATATACATGGCATTAAGACCTGAGATTAGGCAGCTAAGCTTTTATATGCTATATTTTGCATGTTTTGATTTACAAACCATGTTGACTACTGATGGTTTCATGAATGCTTGATGAGATATGATCTGCTATGATGGATGTATAACTTTGTTGTTCTATTTTCATCCCTGTATGTTATACCAAAACCTTAAAGAACATGTAAGAGAGTATTTGTAACTAGTCTGAATCATGGCTTAAGACAAAGAATGAAGAAAAAAAACTATGAGCTGCATATACAATGGTATAGTGCTGAGGCTTGAAATAATTGGTTAAGGGTGCAATGGAGTCTTTCTCTATAAGTGCTGAGCCCTAAACCAAACAGAAAATTTACAAGCCTAAAAATTATGTTTAAACAAGGTTAAAAATCTGGCTAAACATAGTTGCTTGCAAAATCAAAATAAACCCAATAGAGCCATGCATTTATTCTCAGTTGCAAACATTCTGGTATATGTTTGAATAGGGTGTTTATATGCTAAATAATGTGAGATGGAATGACTGGGTGTTATACCTCTAGAAAGTAACCTTTAACTTGCTTGCAATATTATGTCTACAAGGTAACTAGTATGTTTCATGTATATAAGTGGTCTGTACACCTAGCTATCATTGATAAAATGAACATGAATACACTTAGTAATATAACTAAGGATTTTGTGCCAAGAAGGCTGCTGGAATGCTTGTCCTATTTGAAGTAGACAAGTTGACACATGGCTTGTTTAAGTCCTGAGATCTTTGTGCCATGATGTTAATTAGTTCATGGCAATGTGTCCCTTTGATTCCTTATAGCAGATGAGGCCAGGAATTTATAAGAAGAAAAGGCAACCTTAAATGATGATATAGGAAACTTGGGCCTTTCCGGGATTAGGATTGGTATGAGGAACCTTAGTAGTTCCAGATAAAAATTGTTTTAATGCATATGTTTGCTCTTGTGTATGTATATGGGAATACCTGATTAATTTATACATTAATCATTCATGATAATACCTGTCAAGTTATGCAAGGTACATTTATGTTGTATCCTTAGCTTAATATCATGGATATGTTAGAAATGCTCACACCAGATCATAGATCTGACCCTTATTGCTCATGGCACATGGGGGTGTCTCATTCATAATGGGGCAGCCGCTAATGCTTTTGCAGGTTGTGATGGAGCTAAGTAAGCAAGATTAAAAAGATATGGAATAGAGAATGCTAAGATAATTAGAAATAAGAGCTAGAATGTGTTAATTCATGCATGTATTTCCTGATTGATATGGCTATCTAAATGTATTAAGAAGGAAGAACTTGTAAGAAATACGTGTTATGTTGTTTCTGGTTATTTCTGGTTTGGTATGTATTAAGGATATTGATGTTAAACTGATTTGAAAATCTATTTGCTAAAGTTGTTTTTGATTTAGAGGAAAAACCTGGATTTTATAAGCATAATCATTTTATGATGATTTTAGTTCATCCTAAGTCCTTTCAAAAGATAGATATATAGGAAATTATATTGGGAAAATCCAGAAAGAATTATAACTGTTATATTTTCAAGTCATGATATTGATATATGTCCAAATGCAAGTAAAAGTGTATATACCCTGAATATGCATTTTTAAAAGAGAATTATGGTTAGGAAGGATGATATAAATCTGATCACAAGGTGTCTGATTCATACATATATAAACATGCTTTTGAAAAGAAGGAGTATCAATGTTTTGGGTAGATTCTGGTTTGTAAAATGCAAATAAAAGAATGGTCAGATTAACCACATGGTTAGACCATAGGTCAGGCCAAATGTTCACTTCAAATCAATGAAGCAAGGAACCATTTGAACCCAGTTTTCTGGAAAATGAGCAAAGACATTGAATGTACATGTATATCTGTGTACATGTTGATATTTGGGCAAAAATATAAATATAAATTCCTAGAACAGTTGTAGGAATGGGTTTTAAAAATAATAAAGCAAGAAATATTGTTTTGTATGTTAGATTATAGGCAAAAATTAAGTATATATGTGTAGATATAGGTAGATATCAGATTTTAAACCATACAGGAGAAAAGTAAAAAGAAAAACAAAAATTGGGTTTGAACCGACCAGCATAGCACTCGAACTCGTGACCTCTCATGTGTAAGTTAGGCGCGTTTCCATTACACCTAGATGTTGCTTGTGTTCACTTATGATCCACTTTCTTTTAGCCTGAGTTTGATACTATACAGACTTTAACACAATCATCCATATTAAAAGCTTTCTTCCACCTGATTATTACTTGATCATTTCTTAATTAGAATAACAGACTAAAGTACATGTTTCCAGTGGATTCTATGGTCAAAAATCAGGATACAATAATTAATCTTTTATCAGGGAATTATCACATTTTAATAGATTTAAAAGGATTTCTACTTACATATTATCATGCTCTGATTCTAGTAGAATATAACATAGATATCTTCATATATGTATGTTAGGAATGATTTAGATTTAAAACAATATTTTTATATTGTGAAAGATACTGGATAATATGAGAATAGGGAAGGATGACCCTAGGTAGTCTTAGCTAAGTATGAAAAAAAAAAATTTGGTTAAGAATTAGGGTCATTGCAATTACTCAGTAATACTCTTCAATAGTATGGGTATAGAGGTGGGGTGTTACACATGTTATAAGAATAATATACTGATTCATTCATCTTTGGGAATTAAATGATAGGGATTTGACATGTTTTAGGGCAAAATATGGATTAAACTTACTTTTAATGTTTAGAAATTTTGATATGTTGTCTAAAACATTAGTTTAAACAATCGTTATTAATTTCATAATTTTTTCAAAATTATTTGGATTTTCAAGGTTGAGAAAATACTAAATTAGGATTTTAAATTATTTAAAATATGAAAAATAATTATTTTGACCTAAAATTTTTGTATGTGTTAAAAAACTAAAGATCGAATTTTCAAGGATTTTTCCCAAGTGAAGAGAAAGGTTAATTACAAATGGCGATTAATAATTAGTTAAGGAAATAATTAATATTGTTGGGTGCAAGAGAAATTATATCTCTTGCTTTCTAAATGATTTTTGTAAAGAATTTGATTTAATGTTACACTAAAAACTAACCTTCTGGATAAGACAAAAGATTCCTAAGCACACAAGGAAAAGAAAAGCGCAGCTTAAACCTTCCGAAGCTTCCGAAGGGATGTGAGTGTTGAAGTTCATTGACCAAAAGCCTTTCGGAGGGTTGAAAGGTTTCGTCTCCAGTGCTGAAGAATTTAAAGGAAAAGAAGGAGCCGAAGCAAGTAAGGATGGCAGCCTAATGACCTTTTTGGAAGCATAATAAGCCTTCCGGATTGGTTGATAAACATACAAGACACCCTTAAACAACATTGAAAGTTTTGTAAAGATGATGGGGATCATAAGTCAGCAAAGAGTAGAGAAGCAACCTTCCGACAAGAACGGAGGGTTCACGGCAGCATGTAAATGAAAAACCATTCGACAGCAACGAAAGACTTTTGAAAGCATGAAGGAAAACAGACCCTTCATTGGAGCCCGGAAGCCCACAAAACCTTTCGACCATGTCGAAAGGTTCGCAACTGTATATAAAAAGGGAACCCTTCAACCCTGCCGAAGGCATATGTGCGGAAGCATGGCCGCCGACGTCTATAAATAAGACCTAGGGGATCCTGTTTTAAGGGACTGTTTTTTTCTCTCACTTCATTCTATTAATATGGAAAGAAAGAAGTCGTAACCCTAATTAGGAATTAATTTGGGGATTTGTAATAGAGCTTGTCTGGAATAAAAAGGGAAGTTTAACATTCTATCAAATTATTTATTAATATATCAATTCCATTATTAGATTAATTTGTATTTTCAGGATGAGCTCTTCCGGAAGGTTCTTGCTTACTGGGTCGGAGGTTCAACTGATTGAATTGAAATGTTGATCCTCAAAAGTTCAAATCGCCTCTACCCTAACCTTCCGACATGGATAATAGCTGAATGGAATTAACTTGAGCAATAACCTTTCGGAGTTAATCGAATTAGACATCTTTCACACTCTAATAGCACCAAAACCTTCCGCCACCTTCATTTGAGTTACATAACCCTTCGGTAAAGTTCAAATTCAGAAGTATGAGATTCAACTTAGTGGGAAGAGTTCATCTACCTCATGATTAAGTTAAATCTGACTTCGTACGAGCAATTAAACCTTCAGGCAAGATTAAAAGCACCTATGTACCTCCTAGGAATCGGCTGTTTCATATACTGGTAACGAGATTTATTCTCTCAAACCTTCCGGGAATACCAAATGCCCACCCTAAAGGGGTACAACGAGTGAACAATAATGTGTAAAACTAAGGAAACACTTCACATGTTATTCAATAAGATCTGCAGAGGAATAACATTCACTATTTAGAAGATCAGACTTACCAACTATGTCAAAAGGTTCAAGCCAAAAACTGGAAACTGTTAGAGCAAATATGAAAATAAATCTGGGAGACATCTTCCTCCTTACCTAAAATTACACTTATCATTTCTGATGAGACATTTCTTGGGGTGTTGGCCATAATTTTGGTTAACATTTTTGGCGCTAGAAGGAAGGCCTGAACCTCCGTCCTTGTGATTACCCGCCACATTTTCTACATGGACATTCTCATTAGGCTTATTAACTCCACTTTTTAGGATAAGAAAGGGTTTAATTTGAATATAAGATTTATGACCCATTTGAATACAAATGATGGACAAAGTATGGATCTGATATTCAAAACAAGAGACAGCCTTTATAGTGAAAAGTTGATTTAAGGATCAACGGAACTTCTAAATATAGGTTCTGGTTAACGAACAAGACAAGGTTAACCATTACTTGAAGAGAAGACCCTTCGCTTTTGAGCTTTACGAATTATTAACGAAAAAAATGAGATATACCCTATGACTTATGGAAGTGGAATATCAAATAGGTCTATTCGGAATTGAACCTAATCAGACCTATTTCAGCGAGTAAGAAAGGAATGAAAAAGGAT
The DNA here is from genome assembly GCA_030737815.1 of Allium fistulosum. NCBI lineage: Eukaryota > Viridiplantae > Streptophyta > Magnoliopsida > Asparagales > Amaryllidaceae > Allium > Allium fistulosum. The sequence goes on from CM060902.1 coordinate 980,558,437, forward strand.
TATGGTGACTTCGTACACAAATAGAATAAGATCATTAAGTCCGCCATTCAAGGAAAAGACATAAATGCATAGAAAGGATCACAACCAAAGGGTTAAGGATAATAAGAGAATTGCCAAATAGGAGTATGAAGATTCCCCAAAGATTTCCAACTAAAATCTTAAGAATGAACAAAAAGCCCTTGGAAAAGGACCAAAAGAAAAACTTGCTCCTCAAAGAGAAATACATGAATTTTGCTGGAAGGGAATTGGACGCCGATCAAAAATAGCATAGAAATTAAAAAGCATTTTAGAGAATGTGATCCTACTATTGCGGCAAAAAATACCCACATCCTTGCCGAGAAGAAAACTGAATTAATAGTCTTCTCATAAAAAGAAGACGAAAAGTGAAAAGAAACTTAAAGAATCGCATTGCAATGTTTACCTGATAAAGGGGCATGAAACAGATCAGTACGAGATGTCAAAAAGGGACCAACTTATACTTCCTAGAATAGGGAAAACTTAAGTAGTCTGTAAAGGGTTCAACTAATTGTGGAATAAGAAATTATGTTCTTAAAATGAGGACCTACATGGTTGGGAGATAAACTCGCCTCAAATTTGGAACTACCTAAAATGATAGGCTATCAATAATGGGAGAAAGCCCTTGGTCGCGCCAAGATGGCCAGGTCAAGGCATCTCCTGGAGGGAGGGCATAAGCCTTTATCCACGCCAAAACCAGAAATGGCCAGGTTAAAGCAGCACAAGCCCTTATTCGTGTCATGCTATGGCCAGGATAAAGCACCTCTTGGAGGGAGGATGGGTACTCCTTTGGTCCCACCATGCTATGGCCTGGCCAAGGTACCGAACAAGCCCTTAACCGCATCACACTAAGGCTAGGTTAAGGCACCTCCTGGAAGGAGGTCGGGTGAGTCCTCGGGACCTGCTTTAGAATAAGCTAGCTGAGCGCACCGGAAACCCGGACGAAATGTCCGGTGGACTAAGAAAATTCCATTTATGAAATAGGCACCGCTAAAAATTGGCATAGCTTAAAATAGCAACCACCTAAAAGGTCGGTATTATCAAAGATGATAAACAACCTGAAATAGGCTCTGCTTAAATAAGCACAAAATCGGACAAAAGAGTCTCCACCAGAAATAGACCAAAATGATAAATGGACAATGAAAACTCGGGACCGAGAAAGAAAATGCATGTGAAACAATATCAAAGCCTATAGATGGCACAATTAGCAATAAGAATTTGAGAGAAGTCACTGACTTCTTCTCACAGACATTAACCAAAATTAGTATTATGGTCTTCTACTATCTATCAATTACCAGGAATGGTACGCTGGTCTTCTATTACTTGTTACCACGAATGGTGTAGGGTCTTCTGTTGCTAAATTGGTTTTCTGGTTTTCTAATGCACATGACTTAAAGACAGTCTTTTGTCCTCCTATTATTGACACCAAATCAACATGTTGTTCAAAAGAGTATTCCGAAATTCAAAGTTCTCATATTCATATTTCAAAGTCTAACACCTGAATCTAGGTTTTGGGGTTCTAAACACTAACCATCGAAATCCCAAATCCGGGTTCCGAATTGTTGTCAAATGCTAATTTATTATACCTGAACTTGGGTATCAAAGATTGCTACTTATTTAATCCCTAATCTGGGTACAAGGACTTCATACTACTATTCATCTCAAATGCCCAAATCTGGGGTGAAATATATTCTTAAAATAACAGATGGGAAGGCCACTGCCTCAAAACCCTGGATATTAGCTCCCAAACCAGGAAAATGGAATGACAAGGAATGGCAAAAGACTCGAAATAAATAAAAGCCGCCGAATGAACAAATCGAGGGCATATTAAAGGCTTTGTTACAAAGGATCACACATCAGGTGACATTTACCCAGTTATCATAATTTACAAAGTCATTTACACACAACATAGTTATATATGGGATAAAATCACATGGCCCAAACTTACTAATTATAAACCTTGAGACACTTTGTTAAGGGTTTCCACCACCGAAGGGTTAATAATATGACTGATTGCGACTCGAAGAACTTGCTTAAGTTTCTTCTCTTTCTCCCTGATTGTGTTCATGTCATCAATCTCTTCAATGTTAGTTTTTAGGGCACGATTAATGGCCCTATTTGTCGCCCTAAGGGTTTTGTTTTCCCTTTCCAACTCTGTAATACGTTTATCGAGCAAGTAAATTTTATGTTCCAATTTTGATTCTTGGCAGCATAATTGTTAATAGTCTTGGAATACTTAACTTTTTGTTGCTCATTGAAATACTGTCTGATTTCAAATATCACTCTTCGACACCAGCTTCCCACCACGTTTTCGTCTAAGCCTGGGGGAGGATTAGTCATAGTGGGAAAGTTCTGAGCTGCGAGACGTTTCGATCTAGTAGTCTTTGCGGCCTATGGAGATGTTTGTGTAACCGGAAGTTTAATTTTTAGGATTTTATCACTCAAAATAAATTCTAGAGAGGCACGTTGTGCCTAACTATCCTTCAATTTCAACTCCAGGTCGTTGATTCGCTGGATAAGCGCAGACATCCTCTCATCGAAGTCGATTGTGGGATTCGACTTTACCTGGCGTTTAAGCGAGATGATTGCCGCATCTTTCCTTTTAATTTCAGCCTCAAGATGGTCAATGCGATCTAGGTTATTTCTAACTATGACTTTTTGGGTGAGGTATCTTTTATACCATTGCACAGCCCCCACGTTACCACCGAAGTGCTTTAATAACATCTCATCTTGAGCCACAGAGGCTCCACACTCACTTAATAGCCTTTCCCTTGTAATACCAACTCGGGATATCAAACTTTGAGTTGGAGAAGTTGTAGATGTTTGAAGCTCCTATTTAAATAGGTAAAATAGAATCATAGTAGAGACAAAAGATAACTCTGTCATCATAACAAGGAATCACAGCTCGTACTGATAGGAAAAAATATATATAACAACAATCAATTCATTTATGTTTAAAGTTGAGAGACAACATTCCTAACTCTACCTAGGGTGTTAACAGAAAGCGTAATAGACGAGTCAAATGGAATAGTGGCTCCTTCTGGGGTAATAACCGAAGGACACTTGCTGTAATCCTACTCCCCAGCTGGGGGACTATCACAACCACAAATAAATTTTGATTGAAATGTTCTAATTTCCTTCAAGAAAGTTCCTTTCTCTTCACCAAGGAAGTCAAAACAAAGGTGAGGGAATTCCAAGTATAGTTTTTGCAAGTCTCGAAGAAAGCAATATCTTGCTAGCTTCGAAGTCTTTAAGAGTGGTGCTTTTTCAGAATAAAACCATCTCAGGTTAACATGCTGACTTCGAGTGTCTCTTGGGACAACACGTCCTAATGAACTGATATTCTAAAATAGCACAATAAAGGAGAAAGCTAAGCATAAACAACATTATAAAAGACAAGTGTGCATAAAACAATTACTAGATACACATTTACGATTACTCATCAGGTTCGTACAAAACAGACTTAGAGAAAAATTCGAGGATGAATTTGTCCTTGTAATACTTAAACTTCTCAGCAGGAAGGTCTTAAAGAATTGACTTGACCAGCGGTAAGTTCCAGCATGCTCCAGGATGCGAGTCAGACCCAAATTCATCTAAATATCTTTTGTGAAGGTATTTAAGTAAACCCCCGCTGAATTCACCTAGGTTGAGAAATGAATGATTGAATGTCTGCAATACACTTTATACAAGAAGTTAACCAAAATGTTTCTTTCCTCAATCATCATTCAGAACAAGGTTATTAGTTCTTTATTTTCCTTCAATAAAGTGTCATATCGGAGGCGCGCTTTCTTTAATAAAGGAGCCGCTCTTTGAAATTTAAAAGACGCAAGTGCAGAGGTACTCATGTCGAGACTATGATATTTCTCAGACAGGGCATTATGCTCCATTATTAACTTGTCTGATTCCCTATAAAGCTTGTTAATTTCCGCTTGTTTTCTCTCGAGATTTGTACTATAGGGGAATTTTGGCTTCTTCTTTATCTAAAACAAATGATGTATTACTAACTGTTATCTACCAAGTGAAAACATTTAAATAGAGAAGCCCATACCTGAGAGACTGTGATAGGAACTTGAGAAACTTACTCATTCCCCTAAGGACCCTCGGATTGGACTAGACCAATTTCCTCCTCCTGAGGCGCATTTGGTCCAAGGGACGTTGGAGGTTTGCCTTTATTTGGTGAGCGCTCCTTTTCAGGGGACTTGGTTGAACCGTCATCGTCCTCTTGAGCATCAGGAGGATTCCCTTTGTCATTACCATGGCCCTGGCCTCCGAGGGATTGTCATTGCCATCATCACCATCATCAACATACCAACTCGTATAATCATCTTCTTTCTCGACAAGATCCTTATTTCGGTCATCCTCCTCCTCGGAGTCAGACTCAATTTCAAACGATGGGATGTCAAAAGAGAGAGCTTTCTTAAAGTAAATCTTCCCCTCTTCATTTACCAACTCAAGGTTCTACTTGAATTGCTCAATTTTATCCAAGACTCTTTTAGCTAAAATTGGGTGGAGTAAAGGAAAACTAAGGTCAGGACATTTATCGCAGTTATCAATATAAGCAAGCATGAGGGCTTCCACATAGTAGTTCGTCATCATAGGCCCCAGGGAAGAATCAACGAAATCAGAAACGTGCTTTTGGAAATTGGAGAGAGTTTGGACAGCAAGCTTAAGAGAAGTTCTAGACCTTTTTAGGTTATCTTACAACAATGTGGTTTTGGAAATTAAATGAGCCTTCTCATCCTACAAGTCTTTTAAAGCAAGCTCTCTTGCAAATTTCTCATCCTGGGTAAGTTGGTGAGCTTGTGTCTCAGCCTCAAGGTCGGCCTCAACTTTGGATATGGAAGCCTGAAGCCGCTCAGTGGTAAGTCGATAAGCTTGCTTCTCGGCTTCAAGGTCAGCTTCGGCTTTGAAGAGGGAAGCCCGGAATCGTTCTAGCTTGGAGGAGGAGTCATTTTGAGCGGTTGTAAGTGAAGGTTTTTGACTTTTTAACTCAGCAATTTCCTCCTAAAGCTTGGAGGACCCAGAAGAAAGTTTAGAAACATATTCATTAAGGGAAACCCAATTCATGGTGATCTACGATAAAAGAAGAAATGTAGGTTAGAAATAAGAAGGACCCATTGATAATTGGGTTGATTTGATAGGAACCTACCAAGAGCTATTGTTCCACAAGAGTGCAACGGTTTTCTGCCAAGTCTTGAGTAAAAGATGGGGGAGAAGAGGAAACAAAGGGTTTTGACTGAAGGATAGACTTAACAAGATTGCCAAAATTAGTTGGCAAAGAAGTAGAAGATGATGATCCTGGAAGAGTATGAGGGTTGGAAGGGGATCCAAAAAGAGCCACCTGCATCTATGCCAACGAAGCTGGAGAATCGTAAATAGAAATAGGCGGAGTAGGAGCAGGAGAAGGAGGAATTGGCTCTATAGGATTTTCCGTAGCTTCAACCGCTGGACTTGTTGAAACTTTTCTCGAGGAAGTGTCTTCATCTCCCTCATCAATGTCGATGACTTTCGCCATTTTCGCTGGAGGAGCCTCCTTAGGAGGCACTGCCCGTTTTCTTTTCAGGGATTCCATGGAGCTAGCAAAAATTCTTATAACCTGTGAAGCGTTCGTAGAGGATGATGGAGGGGGAACTTTCCTTAAGGGCACAACAACCTTAGGAGGAGCTATAACAAATAATAGAAAACATAAATCAGATAAAGTGAGTTCGAGAAATCAGTGGGAAACAACACCAAGTTAATGAGATACCTAAAACACCAAAACCAATCGGCGACAACGGAGAGAAATGATCGATGTTTCCCAGAGAATAGAAACAAACTTCTCGGGGAGTGTACATAATCGAAGGCGAAGTACCAAGAATCTTTTGGCCAACTGGCAATAAGGAATGCTTCCTTAAGTTTGGAAGGGTCAAAAGTGTCAACCTACTCCTAAGATGTTTTGGAACCGTAGTTAATGAGTTGACGATTTCTTGATCCGCGTTGCTGAGTACTTTAGGAGGATCACCTGAGAAAGATTGAAGGTTAGTCGACAAGAAACACAGAGGTAAGTAAAGACGGTATCAGAATGAACTTATGAGGTGAAGCAAATGCCCCATGGACATCAGAAAAGCACTTGAAAAAAAAAGAATTGGTTCTCCCAATCCTAAAACTTGTTAATACCATCCAGTATCAATTTCTTATATACATTCACCCTGAAAATCTGCTTATTGGACTTACTTGACCTTGCCAGTTTAGTCAAGGAAGTTAAAATTTCAAGGCTAAGCGAAGGAAGTCCAAATTCCAGCGCTAGCATCTCGAGAGATAAAAGATGGGTATACATATTGGGAGATAGTTGAATCGGAGCAACTCCAATGTAAGACAAGAAAGAGCGCAAGAATGCAGGAAAAGGAAGAAAGCCACCATGCCATATGTGAATGGTAGTGAATGCAAAGTACCCTTCTGGAGGGTTGTCAATAGTGTTGGAGGATTTGGGAGAAATGGCTTCAACTTCGGTGATGCCAAACTACTTCAGAATGGCGTCAACTTCACTATGTGATTCAATGAGAGAGTGCTTGGCAGTAGCCTTAATTTTTGGAGAACTCATTGTCCTGTCAGGTTAAAATGTTCTAATTAAAAACCTTTAATCAATTATAAATTTAGATAGCAACCAAAAATATAAAAATAATAAGTTTGCTTGGATTGATTAAGCATAAAATATGCACAAAGCTCCAAAATGATGTAGATTTTTAGTCAAAGAACCTAACAGTTTAGGTTTTCGACAATGTCGAAAGGTTTACAGTTGAAGCCTTCGACAAAGCCGAAAGGAATATAACAAAAGCTTTCGACGATATCAAAGGGTTAATAGAGTAGGTTTTCGATAGGTTTTCGACAATGTCGGAAAGAATAGCGACCTCAATTTTGACCACTATACACTAACAAAATTTAGAAGTAAGCGATAATGTAACTTCCTTAAAGCTATCGACAGGGTCGAAAGGAAAAAGTGAAACATTTGCCTAGTCACTACCTTTCGACAATGCCGAAGGTTCTATGAAAACCTGGGCCTATTGTAAGTATAACCTAAAGTTAAATGGCAATACCTTTCGATATAAAAAAATTAGAAATCTAAAATTTCCCGAAGTGGAAAACATAGATAATGTTAACATTGCCGAAAGGTCTGGTCAAAGGTGTTGAAATATGACTCTAAGACGGGAGAGTTTCAACCTTATCGAAGGTAGGTAGACACAAAGTTCAAATTCTCCAACCTTGTCGAAAGCTCTTGGTTTGAAGGTTTCACTATGGTGTTACCTAACCCTCCGACTACAATGAAAAGGTGACATCAAAATACCCTCTGACTGCATCGAAAGGTACCAAAAGGGGTAAAACCCGGTTTTTGTCGCCTCGACTTCTTTCGAAGGGGTATGAAAGTCATTTGGCATTACCTAATTGTATGCTAGTGGGGCCCTGGTTACCATATCGGGTCTAAGAAAGCCCGAACCGAATAATAAATGCGGTTTTAAATTTTTCTTGAGGAACAAGCAAAATGAACCCATTAGCAAAATTACCCCCATCTGGAATCGATCTAGTTCGATTCCGGAGAATAGTATAGCATTATCCATAAATCAAAAATCAAATTTGAAAAGCCAAAAGCTAAATTTAGATATTTTGGGTATAAAATGAAACCCTATAAGGGAATTTTCCCACGGCAAGCATCGCCGGCCAAAGATCTAAAACTATAAATGAATTTTATCCAAAAACTGATTTAAGGAAAAATGGATTTCCATAAAAACAAAAGTTCGATTTTGAATGCGAGAAACTGGAAATTTGATTAAAAATTGATGAGGATGAAGATTAAACTAAGGTTTATGAAGTAAATTAAAGGAATACCTTGTTGTAGTAAATCGAGATCTAGAAAGTTTTAAGAATTCTTTTATTTGTTTGCGATAATTTTAATTTCAGGGAAGTGTAGAAGAAAGAGAAGAAGCAGATTATATAGAGAAAAGTCGCCCAAATTCTCGACCGTTGGATTAGACTCAAGTGGGCACCCTAGATCAACGCGGGAAGATCAAAAGGCAGAGAATTTTGAAGCCTTCGGTAATGACTTGGAAAGTAAAGAGCATCCCTTTGAAAGGGGGGAGGGCAAATGTTACACTAAAAACAAACCTTCCGGATAAGACAAAAGATTCCTAAGCATACAAGGAAAAGAAAAGCGCAGCTTAAACCTTCCGAAGCTTCCGAAGGGATGAGATTGTTGAAGTTCATTGACCAGAAGCCTTTCGGAGGGTTGAAAGGTTTCGTCTCCAGTGCTGAAGAATTTAAAGGAAAAGAAGGAGTCAAAGCAAGTAAGGATGGCAACCTAATGACCTTTTCGGAAGCATAATAAGCCTCCCGGATGGGTTGAGAAACATACAAGACACCCATAAACAACATCGAAAGTTTTGTAAAGAAGATGGGAATCATAAGTCAGCAAAGAGTAGAGAAGCAACCTTCCGACAAGAATGGAGGGTTCACAGCAGCATGTAAATGAAAAACCTATCGACATCAACGAAAGACTTATGAAAGCATGAAGGAAAACAGACCCTTCAATGAAGCCTGAAAGCCCACAAAACCTTTCGACATGTCGAAAGGTTCGCAACTGTGTATAAAAAGGGAACCCTTCGACCCAGTCGAAGGCATATGGGCGGAAGCATGGCCGCCGACGTCTATAAATAAGACCTAAGGGGTCCTGTTTTGGGGGTCGATTTTTTTTCTCTCACTTCATTCTATTAATATGGAAAGAAAGAAGTCGTAACCCTAATTAAGAATTAATTTGGGGATTTGCAATAGAGCTTGTCTGGAATAAAAAGGGAAGTTTAACATTCTGTCAAATTATTTATTAATATATCAAATCCATTGTTAGATTAATTTGTATTTTCAGGATGAGCTATTTCGAAAGGTTCTTGCTGACTGGGTCGGAGGTTCAACTGAGTGAATTGAAATGTTGATCCTCAAAAGTTCACCGCATCTCTACCCTAACCTTCCGACATGGATAATAGCTGAGTGGAATTAACTTGAGTAATAACCTTTCGGAGTCAATGGAATTAGACATCTTTCACACTCTAGTAGCACCAAAACCTTCTGCCACCTTCATTTAAGTTACATAACCCTTCGGTAAAGTTTCAGGAGTATGAGATTCAACTTAATGGGAAGAGTTCTTCTACCTCACATTAAGTTAAATCTGACTTCGTACAATCAATTAAACCTTCTGGTAAGATTAAAAGCACCTAATACCTCCCAAGAATCAGCTGTTTCATATATATGTAGCGAGATTTATTCTCTCAAACCTTCTGGGAATACCAAATGCCCACTCTAAAGGGGTACAACCAGTGAACAATTATGTGTAACACCAAGGAAACACTTCACATGTTATTCAATAAGATCTGCAGAGGAAAAACATTCACTGTTTAGAAGATCAGAGTTACCAACTATATCGAAAGGTTCAAACCAAAAACTGGAAACTGTTAGAGCAAATACGAAAATAAATCTGGGAGACATCTTCCCACTTACCTAAAATCACACTTATCATTTCTGATGGGACATTTCTTGGGGTGTTGGCTATAATTTTGGTTAACAGATAACAATTAAAAATTTGACACGGTTAGATTTGGTGGAAAGTTATTGCATTCAAATAAAATAAATCGATTTTATGAATACTTAATGAAATTCCACTTGTTTTTCAATAGTTATCGCCTTTCATTTATGATAATTATAGTTTTACACTTATGGTATCTTATGGAAGTTATAAGTGCGATGGCACTATATTTTAAACTTATGATATCTCTATAGTTTACATTTACGACAACTATTGAGCCTTGATTCGTGATAGCTTATTTAACGATAGCAGTAATTCATGATGGTTATGACTTATGATAGTCTTGATTCACAATAGCTTGATTAATGATTGTCTTGATTCTCAATAGCCGGTTTTACGTTAGCTATGATTTGTGATAGTTATGACTTACGATAGCTTTGATTCATGATAGTGTAATTTATGATACCCTTGATTCCCAATAGCTTGTTTTAGAATAATAATGATTCATGATGGCCATGACATATAATAGCTTGATTTACGATTAGCCTTGATTCACGGCAGCTTGTTTTACGATAACATGATTCATGATAGCTATGACCATAGCTTTGATTTACGATAGCTTGATTTATGATAGCCCTGATTGACGATAGCTTTATTTACGATAGCAATGCTTCGTGATAACTTGATTTACAATAATTTTGATTCACATTAGTTGTAAGTTAGGATAGCCTCTAATTGAGATTCACGATAGCACCGAACTGAGACATACGATAGCTTCGTATTGAGATTTACGATAGCTATAACTACGATCGCCCTAAGTGCACAATGCAGTGAGCTAGAGATGCGATAGCTAATGGTGATAAATTGCTTGATTAAATAAGTAAATTTATTTGGAAGATAATTTCGAAGATGTTGAATTGAATTTCGTAAGGACGAAATTTTAAAGAAAATGACATATTGAATTTTATTGATTTTTTAAGGATTGAGAAAAAGGAGTCAAGCTTAAGGAAGATTAAAACGTTAAGTTATAATATTTAAAGAGGAAGAGAAAATAACAAAAATGTATTATCTAAAGAATTGAATATTCTTGAACTAAATATGAAACGGGGTGTAAAACTTAAGTGGCCAACCCAATGTCTAAATATGACGCTGTAATCGAAAACAAGATGTAAGGCCCATGTGGCAACCCAATATCTAAATACGACATTGTAATTGAAAAAAGATGTAAGGCACATGTGGCAACCCAATATCTAAATATGACAATGCAATAGGAAACGGTGTGCAAGGCCTAAGTGGCAGTCTAATGTCTAAATATGACAATGTAATCGGGAACAGGGTGTAAGGACTGAGTGGTGACATAATGTCTAAAAATGACATTGTATTTGTAATCGAGAACGGGGTCTTTCCAATGATCAGAGGGACATGCAGGACCACACTCACTGTTGCCATACTTCATATTGGATGTGTGATACCAAGCACGAAAAGAGCATGCATAAAGGACTACTGACCACAAGACCGGAGGTTGTCGTCCTTCTAGCTCCTGAATGCTGATGTATTTTTCGTCAACCTCAGAATTGCACCAGCAAAAGCAAAGGCTACTTGCTAATCGTCCGGTTTGAGAGCTAAAATGAACATTAAATGAGCAAATGGTACAATATATAGAGTGATTCGGCGGAGCTTCCCATGTTCACTGTGCATTCCTCTTATTATACGTAGGCCTGTAAACGGATATGGATAGTGTCATATCCGTATTTATAACCGAAAACATTTTTGGATATTGGATATCCGTATCCGCGAATGCGGACGGATATCAGATATTTATCATATATTCTTTAACCAGTTCATAACTAATAAATCTAAACAAATAAATAGAAAATTTTGATTTATTATAAATCCATTTTTGTACTAAATATATAAAAAATAATAAATGCACTAAGAAAAATAATTTTAAGTCGTAAAAATTGATTTTTATATACATATAATTTTTTTACCTAGATAAAATAGTAAACGACAATCATTTTATGTACTGAAATACATTAAAAATAACTATAAGCTTGATAGAAACCAGACGGATAATTATCGGATACGGATATGGCCATATATGTATCTGTATCCTTTTTTGGATATTGGACAAATTTTCATATTTCGAATACAGATAGGAATGGATATTGAATTTTTTGGGTACTTATTGACAGCCCGAATTATACGGCTTTCTTAAAAATTATAGGGAACTACAAGAGATACAATAAGATAAATGGGGCGGCTCAAGACTAATGCTACTACTAATCTTGAGGGCTTGTCAAGCATAGAAATATGAATGGTGAGTTGCTGTGAGAATCTATTGCTTGATGCTAAGCCGGGTATGCAGGATTGCGAGTGACTAATGGATCCATTGAATAATGGACCCTTGGCGAGTGGCGATCGACAACCTAATAATCAACCATTGGCGGGTGGTGACCGATGATCGAATAGTCGTTCCTTGGTAGGTGACAACCAACCATCGAATAGTCGACACTTGGTAGGTGAAAACCAACCACCGGATAGTCAACCCTTGACGGATGGCGACCAACAACCCCTTTGAATTTTCCATACGTTAGGTATTTATAGTGGTTGAAACTGATGCTGAAATGAGTGAGATGATACCGTAAAAGAATCTAGAAAGGCGTTGCACCGTAGATCTGATCAATGAGGGACAACTGGTGAAGTGAAGAGAATCAGCGGCGGAGATCAGCACCAGTAGGGAAAGACCTTGTAAGATACATGTTATGCTCCTACTGCTCAGATAATGTTAATGCATAGTGGTAGTATGTTGCACAACATGTTCTATGTAAGAAGAGAACACACTTTGTTGTATTTCATTTTTGGCCTTACATACAAGTTGATGTGGCGAGACAGAGCAGGCAGGCTTACTGTTTTCCAATGATACGGAAAGAGGTGGGAAACCGCCAGGGGTAGTGCTAAAGGAGCTGACTGAGCCGGGCAAGTACAACTACAGTGCTTGGAATAATATGGAGGACCAACCATATGATTGTTGTGGGGGGCTGCATCGAAGCCTTGTTGGCAATAGGTCACTCCCGAGGCAATCTAGAGATACATTGATCCGCGGAAGGGCCGAGGGAGGGGCTCGAGTAGATTGGGTATTTGAGAACCACCTAATTATAAGAGGGGGCTAGACGATGGGGACCAGATCGAGTAGTTTGGATGCTTTGCTTTGCTTGACGACCTGGTTGTTAGTCATTGTTTCGGGGGGCACTGGTCGAAGGCTGACCTAAAGTTCCATGGAGAAGATGGGCTGACAAGGGTCCAATCTGGATGCGACAGTAGAGGGAAACCCGCTTGTCTGTTTCTAATTCTCGAGTAGCTTGTGGTAGGCTGGCATAGGACCAAGTCGGCCCGGACCGAAGTGGATTAACCTAGGAAACCTTGATTAGCCCATCTTCTTCTTTACGAAATATTTGATTAACAGCCGACTACAACAATAGTCGAGATCCACTGATGTAATTTTTAATGATTTTCGAATTGCATGATACATGTATCTACATGAATATTTTGGTGCATCCAAATATTGAGTAGTTACTTTATGAGTAAATAATTGTTTTTGTAATGTGATGTTTATTTTTGTACCATGACGTGATAATCAGATTGTGTTAGAATGTGCATATTGTAATGTCACTTGGATGATAAATTTATATTAGCAATATATTTTAATTTTATTTTAAGGATTATGTTGTCTGGTTTTAATTTTATTTGGACATTAATTAATTGATATATTTATTTATAAAAATTAATATTAGGGGCGATTGTAATTATCTTTTTTTTAGTTCTATAGGGAATGTAAATGTTGGAACAGGGCCAGCCCGCAGTGGAAGAAATGTGTGAATTTCCAAAAATTTACCATTTTTGGATCATTAATGGGCCTATGAAGTCTAAATGTATTTAGATCTTATCTAAATTTCTTTTAAATAAAATCAGTATTTTATTTAATACCATATTTTATTTTATTAATCTGATTCTAAAACAATAAAGAATGAGATATAAAAATAAGGTTTGAATATTTCAAATATATTTATTCCTTAATTGTGTAACAGAGTAGTTAAACATAAGGCAAGTATGATCAATTGATAACATGATGTATATGAATAAATAAGAATAAGTTTAAAGGCAATCACATAAGGGACAAAAAGGAAAGAAATAAAAGATGACAAAGATGAATGATTCATCTTCCACTTTTTAACAAACTTGATTTATGCAGCATTCAATTAGCAATCAATGAATCATTATGACGTAAGATTAGGAATAGCCAACAATAATTCATATGCATAAACTACTTCTGTGTTTAAAATTGTTTGATATTATTAAAGCATTTAAACTATACAATTTGAAATATAAACATTAAGTTTTATATGTACATATATATATATATAATTCTATATAAAGATTAACACAAAACTTCTTAATTAAATCAAAATAAACTATATAACATTTAAATTTTCTAATGTATTTTTGAACTTATATAAACTTAAATTAGTTAACAAATATAGATGTATACAATTAAATCAAGAGATTCAACCTATATGATTTTTTTTCAAAAGTGAAACATACTAAACTAAGCAATATAATAACAATCTATTGAATACTTAAAAAGTATTAGTCATGTCAAATAGGGTAACAAATTTATAACTTTATTGTAATCAAATTATTATTAAAACATCCTTTAATCGTGTATGGGTTTCAATTACAATAACATGCAGATAATAAGAACAAATAAACTTCCAAATCTAAAGAGATTCAACCTAACTGAACAATATATTAACAATACTTTGAATACTTAAAGAAAGATATTAGTTATGTCATATAGGGTAACAAATTTATAAATTTATTGTAATCAATTTATTATCCAAACATCCTTTAATCATGTGTGGGTTTCAATTACAATAAGTTGCAGATAACAAGAAAAAATAAACTTTCAAATCTAAGAAAATTCGACCAATATGAATAAATAATTATAAAACAAAAGGCGATACTTACTGAACTAAGCAATATGTTAAAATCCTTTGAATAGATAAAGATGGATAATTGTGATGTCAAATAGGGTAACAAATTCAGAAATTAATTGTAATCAATTTATTATCAAAACGTCATTCAATCATATGTAAGCTTCTATTATAGTAAAAATGCAAACAATAAGAAAATGTAAACATTCAAATCAAAAATAGCAGGTGGTGTGACATTATGGCTGAATTCATCGCTTACACATCTTTTGGTAAAATTCAATTTTACTTATTATAAGCGGTACCTAATAGTGACAATTATTTACACCAATTCTCTTCGTCAAAACTATATCACTTTGGCTTTATGGAATTTGGTAATGGTCAAAATTCCAATATCATCCACATTCAACTTTATAGTCCAAACACAAAGTCTTTGGTTCAATAATAACAATTATTATTAACCGAACTGCTTTAGCTAGAGGCTTTGACTTTAAGTTGACTTGAGTTGACGATGATACTAACCTCACATAGCCGAGGAGACGAATCCTCTCTTGAATAGTGCTTCACTTCCAATACTTCCACTCGATCCAACTATAGTCGCTCGATGGAACGTCATGTCATGATTTGACTATAATCAAAGCAGAACTTTCATATCGAAGATCCACAGTATTCTCAAGTCAAGAGAATTGTGTAAATTAGTCATATCGATATTTTCTGTTTGACCTTAGTTATATTAACCAACAGAAAACTATCGAGTGGGTCGTTCCATAGTTATCCAATAACTATTAGTACGTAACCTCCAGGTGCCCCCAGCAGCCATGACTAATACACTGCCCAACATTTGGAGAGCATTACATACTCTAGTCTCAACGCATACATGGATATCCAGTCTCGATGCATCTTGACTAGGAATATTTAAAACAGTATATTTGTTGTATTGTGATAAATTACTCACGGTTACAACACTTTGTAACTACTATCACAAAATATGCCATTTATGGATTTTCTATTAAATATACTTATAATTAAATTAATTAATTAATATAACCACATTATATCAAGTATATAACAGAAAGAAACACCTTTATTATGAATAAGATTGTTCAACGAGTTAGATATATGTAACAAATTGCATAATTGCCCCTTGGGCATACCCCTAACTCTATCAATCACCCACTTGCACTTGGGGTCAATTATGGAATCCTATTCCAACTTCTCCAATCGATTTCTCAAAACCAGCTGGGTCAGTCCCTTTGTGAACGGGTTAGATATATGTAACAAATTGCATAATTGCCCCTTGGGCATACCCCTAACTCTATCAATCACCCACTTGCACTTGGGGTCAATTATGGAATCCTATTCCAACTTCTCCAATCGATTTCTCAAAACCAGCTGGGTCAGTCCCTTTGTGAACGGGTATGCTATTTTGTTTCAATTATCTACTCTATCAATCAACTCTCTCCGACGATGATAAACTGCTTTATCATGTTGAACAATTCGGAGTATGTCTCTTGACCTCTAATGAGCTCTAAGTTCTATTATAAACCATATCGTGACATTGTTATCATATAACAATGTTATGAGATTCTCAACATTTGGAATCGGCTCAGTTATAAATTTGTGCACTTATAATTTTATATTCATTATTTTTATTGCGGCAATATTCAAGGTGATGTACGTAGCCTTTTTTCATTGCATAAGTCATAGTCTTTTATTTGGAACATTTCCAACTTAAAGGTTCTTAATTTGAATTTATTATTGACATGCTACACTCAATATGACTTATGAAGTTTGAGTTCAAACACTCCTTCATAAGGAGTTTTTGTTTCTGTAAACAATTCTCTAGTATTTCATAAATACACGAGAATACTTCAAACATCCATTTAGTGATATCAATTTGGATATTTGCTTCATGTATCAAATACATAAGCAAATCATAATATCATAGACAACACAACATGTATGATAATTCCTTTTGCCAATGCAAAGGAAGCAATCTTACATTTCCATATTAAACATTTTAATAAGGTGTTCTTGCATATCATTTGGGACATTCCCGACATCTTTTACACTTACTATAAAGGACATCATTTATTAATCCAATGTTGAGTATTAAAACAACTAAGGCTGATTTTAACACAAGTACATCGTTAAAATCAACAACGTGTTGTTTACTTATAGTTTAGAAATATCAATGTACCTTTAAAAGTTCTTTCCTATGAACACACGCTTCCTCTCCACTTTGATTGAAAATCAAACTATTTGATATTTATATCAAAATACTGATTCAATCTTGATGCTTATAAAATGATACTTTCGTATCATTTCTTGGATCATATCTAAAGACTCAAAAACTCAATATCGCTCCCACTGACTTTGAGACTTTTTGGTTAATATGTATAAACAGCTTACTCAAAATCGTTATTTAGAATTTTCTGTTTCAATACATATGAACTAAAACACTAGGACTTATCAAGCGATAATTTTGTGAGTAAATTCGAATTGACTTGAACGTGTTGAATATCGAATCTATTACGTTAATTTCAACAATTGAAATTTGGGATATTATTCTTACAACATTGCTCATTTAATTTCAACTACATTAGTTCTACTCATAAAGACATAGTCGTGGTCGATGGATCATATCCCTTCAGTCATGACCACCAAAATCTATATTTTGATAGCGTACTTGGAATTCTTTCGAATTTGTGCATCATACCATATAGAGTCAACACTCTCAATGGTTTAATTAAACAATCTAGGATTATATATTTTCGACATTAATAAGAAATTCATAGTTTCTCTTAGATGTGTGAGAATACTTATTAGAAATTCTGATGTTATGTGTTCGTTTAGGTTAGTTAATTTCATTTCATCTCATATAATCAGTTCTATCTATGGATCGTATCCAATTCCATTTTACTACCAATAATTCCTCAAAGAAATTTCTTCACAATGAAGTTAATCTATCTTGAATCAACAATTGTTTCTCAGTGCAATAGAATAGGTATTCATAAACGTTTTATGATTTCTTTATTTATAAAACTGATTTAGTTTTAGTTTACAAAAATTATGTTCGAAACATAAATATGTCATCCAATGACAGTCTTTTCCAAATTCTTTTGGGTAGATTCATACAAGATTCCTCATGAACAATTATTACGCACAATCTTTCAACTCGCATAACCTGCCGACTCTTTGGCCTATGATATGTTGGAGTTTCTTATATACCCTTATCTTGTAAAATTTTGTAACCTGTTATTCAGATGAAATAATATTAACCTTGTGTGCTACCCTTAAGTACATTACTTCATAGAAAGAAACTAACTCAACTTCACTCACAATTAATCGTACATTGTTCAACAAAGTTCGATAACTCTGTATCGATGCATCATTATGTATCACGTGGAGGAGTAATTCTAAGATTGAATTTTTATTCATTTTCGGTACGTTTGGAACATTTTCCAACATACACACTCATTCGATCAAATCAAATCATTTCTATATCATGTTATTTTATTTACTTCTATTTTATATTTTATAAGTTTACCATAGACATATTACACGTGTATCAAATAAACATGTCCATGTCGGCAATAATTCATCGGTGAATATGACGAAGTACGTGGAACCATTTTGGTATTTATAGAATTACGATTGCATACATCTATATGTATCAATCCGAAGAGTTCATCAACTCTTATGATACTCCCACTAAATGGGTGCATAGCCCTTTATTGTTTGAGATATAATTAACAAGTATCATATGATTCAAAATCATACAATAAAATTATTTCTCAAAACTACGGCTTAGTCTATAATTCCAAAACAACTATAAATAATATTAGATACTTTTGTATTTTCCAATGCCTCACTTTTGTTATAATTTTTTTCCACATTATAGTTTTATTTCACAAAGAATATTCATAATATTCATATTGAAATATAGCTATGTCTTTTTTTTCAGTCGACACCGAAAAATAACCATTATTTCATAAATAATGTAAGGTAAGTTTTACGAAAACAATTTTCATACTATGATGCAATTAATAAGTGCTATATGGCATGCTCCCACTATTTTCACCATTACTCTAATAGTGTACTAAATTCGAAGGTCCATCGTTCACTTAATACAATTTGTTTGTTTCATACACTGCAACTATTTACAGTGGAGAGTTCGTTGATCAAATATCTTGAGTTTGAAGAAATAAATCTGATAGAAAATATTTTTCTATATGAAATACATTTCGGAATAGAAATCATATTTCTTATTCCAATATTAAGTATCAATTATTATTACAATTCCCATTTCTCATGTTGCTCTATGAAGCAGAAGTGACTATTCATTCTCTTCATCCCAACTATACCTTAAATTACATATATTCTTATACATTCGTTTTCCTTTTAAATGGTCAAACTATTCAAAATAAAACCTTACTACAATATCATAACAAACTCTTACAAAAGCGCAATCGATTATCCTTAACATTTAAGGACATCAAATATGTTGCACTTTACGTAAACCTATCAAAATGACATTTCATCGATCGAGTTCTTAGATCTATCTTGTAGTTTATGGTCTTGTGTTACATTAACACAATATGATCACTTTTGTAATAAATCAAATTGAATACTAGATTTCACACTAAGGTTTATTTGGTTGTTTGGATGAACTAATTTTATTGAAATATTGTACATTACAAACTTTGACCGTTCACTATATGACAATTATATGCAATTGTATATGGATCAAATATCTATAGTCATGTATTGCTTTTAGAGTTCAAAACTCATAGAATGCAATACATGGTCTTGACTAAATAAATGAGTAAGCGACCAAGCCACGAATTTATTTAGTAGTTGTAAAATCAGACACTTGCATGGGTGTTGAACCGTTAACATGCAATAGGAATTTAATAGTGGGTATTATATTTCCATTTGTCAACTTTCAATTCAGTTCATTTCTATATGATAAACATTTTATCAATCATATTAAATGCACAAATTTATCATTGTAGATAATTATAACATTATTTAGCATATGTTCTTACAATATTAAAAAGGTTAAATGTTATGATTTCATTTTTCTAATAAGGCTCCCACTAGTCTTTTATGTTTCTCCAAACCCTAAGATGAAACATAGAAGTTTTTCGACTTCACTAGTGGGTGTTAGGACTTGTCTGTCTTGGTATTCTGAATTGGAGTTTGCTCAACAAATCATAGCCCTACAAACGATGGATAACTCCTTATCGGTTGTATCACATACAACTCCTAACCCATTTTTCCTTTTCCTAATCTCATTTCGATCTTGAGTTTGCTCAAAAAATCGAAAGAGATTATTCACTTGTACCTACCATACCGTGATGGCCTAAGTATAGTATATGTACCTTGAGTTTGCTCAACAAATATATAGTTATCTTACCCTCATCTGTTCAATATATTAATAATACTACACATAACATCCCCATCTTGAGTTTGCTCAACAACTAAGGAGTATGCAAGTAATTTATTAATATATATATGGTAAAGGACAACATTATATTGAAGATTCATGATCTTCAATATATTATATTAAGTGATATCGACTTATGGAATAATGTATTTCTTATGAAATACTCTCATGATTCAAGTGTCAATCACATCAGAAATCACAGTATACGTACATTTACGTATGTATTTATTCCTTAAGTCTATTTGGGTTTCTTTAATGTTCCACTTTTAGTTTATACATTCATATCATATAAGTTTTGTTGTTAAATAACTTTTATATTTCATATTACTTATATGATAGTCTTATGTATAATATTTCATTAATTAAATCTTATTTAATTAATTAACTCTTTAATTAATTTTATTTAGTATTCCAATACAACTTCTATATTGGACATAACTATTATAACCTTTATAGTGTATACTATAACTTTTAATTAGTTTATTAATTAAACAATTTTAATTAAATTATATTAATTTCAAAAATTTATCTTATATACATACATGTATGCTTATGTTATCTTAAACAGTTTAAAATAACATAACATATATCAACATATATAATGCATGAATATAAGTATTAATTATTAAATTCATTTAATTCATTTATATTATTAATCTTATTAATAATTTTAAATTTTGAAATTAATATTTACATAGTTTCAAACATTTTGTACTTTTCATTACATTTTCAAACATTTTGAAAATTTGTGTTATATTATAACCTTTTATAATAAACATGTTTTTATTTTAAATTTAACTTTTAAATTTAAAATCATGTCTTAATTTTCAAAACTATTTTGAAAATTAGCCCAAGGCCCAAGGTAGGACAGAGTACTTAATTACCCAATTCCAATCCTAGACATCACCTTTCTATACACCGTACAAAGTGCACAAGCTTAATTAGTTAGCCTTAACATGACTAATTTAGACCGCATAGGCTATTGGGCTCAGATACCATTGTTGGAACTGAGCCAGCCCGCAGCAGTAGAAATGGGTGAATTTCCAAAAATTTACCATTTTTCAATCATTAATGGGCCTATGAAGTCTAAATGTATTTAGACCTTATCTAAGTTTCTTTTAAATAAAATCAGTATTTTATTTAATACTATATTTTGTTTTATTAATTTGATTCTAAAACAATAAAGAATAGGATATAAAAATAAGGTTTGAATATGTCAAATATATTTATTCCTTAATTGTGTGACAGAATGGTTAAACATAAGGCAAGTACGATCAATTGATAACATGATGTATATGAATAAATAAGAATAAATTTAAAGGCAACCACATAAGGGACAAAAAGGAAAGAAATAAAAGATGACATAGATGAATGATTCATCTTCCCCTTTTTGACAAACTTGATTTATGTAGCATTCAATTAGCAATCAAGGTATCACTATGACATTAGATTAGGAATAGCCAACAATAATTCATATGCATAAACTACTGCCTCATTTAAAATTGTTTGATATTAATAAAGCATTTAAACTATACAATTTGAAATATAAACATTAAGTTGTATATGTACATACATACATACACACACACACACACACACACACATATATATATATATATATAATTATTTCTATGTAAAGATTAACCCAAAACTTCTTAATTAATTCAAAATAAACTATATAACATTTAAAAATTTTGATGTATTTATGAACTTATATAAACTTAAATTAGTTAACAAAATATATATGTATACAGTTAAATCAAGAGATTCAACCTATATGATTTTTTTTTTCAAAAGTGAAACATACTAAACTAAGCAATATATTAATAATCCTTTGAATACTTAAAAAATATTAGTCATGTCAAATAGGGTAACAAATTTATAACTTTATTGTAATCAATTTATTATTAAAACATCCTTTAATCATGTGTGGGTTTCAATTACAATAAAATGCAAATAATAAGAACGAATAAACTTTCAAATCTAAAGAGATTCAACCTATCTGAATAAAAAAAAATTAAACAAAAGTGAAACACACTAAACTGAGCAATATATTAACAATCCTGTGAATACTTAAAGAAAAATATTAGTCATGTCAAATAGGGTAACAAATTTATAAATTTATTGTAATAAATTTATTATCCAAACATCCTTTAATTATGTGTAGGTTTCAATGACAATAAGATGCGGATAATAAGAACAATAAACTTTCAATCTAAGAAGATTCAACCTATATGAATAAATTATTATAAAACAAAAGGTGATACATATTGAACTAGGCAATATGTTAAAATCCTTTGAATAGTTAAAGAAAGGATAATTGTGATGTCAAATAGGGTAACAAATTCAGAAATTAATTGTAATCAATTTATTATCAAAACATCATTTAATCATATGTAAGTTTCTATTACAGTAAAAATGCAAACAATAAGAAAATGTAAACATTCAAATCAAAAAAATTACGTTTTGATTTGAATGATTAAACATAGATCTAAAATTAAAATATTGTCTAATCATATACAAGTTTCGGTTTTGATTTATCTAAATGAAAAACCCAATCAATTCATATAATAAACAATTTGAAATACATAAACCATTTTCAATCAAACGGGACAATATTATACACATATAAATTAAGATATTCAATTTTGTTCACTAAAACATTATATCAAAATTATTAGAATAAAAAGATCATATCTTAATTCCAAAGCCTTGAAGTATACCTTGAAACAATGATCTTTTCCTCTAGATGTAACCAATGTATCGTACCTTAAATGATGAATCAAATCTCCTAGATTCAAAAATCAGCCTCCAGATGTTGCAAGGATCAAAAGGAATAAACCACTTTTCATAATTGATTTTATTTGTATTTGATTTTAGGAATAATTAAAGTCATGGAAGATCTCATATTTTCAGCCATTAGAGAAGGAGAGAACCAGAAAAGTTACAGAAAGAAGAATGAAAACGAGAAACTCAATTGCACGTACAAAATGAATTAGAGAATATGTTTTATTTGAAACAAGGAAACCTTTTCCATTCTTTAATTAAAACTTCTCTAATAAATTCTCCTGATTAACTTTCTCTTTTCACTCCTATTTCTTTACATGGTATGGCTGAAAATTACGTGCCATCAAATGACATAAGATTCCATAAATTAGCACATGTAATTATCTTTTATTTAGTTACAATGATACCATATATCAATGCGCGCAAATATAACTTTTATAAATGCATTCAAATAATTACAAATAACTCCCAAACATAAAAAAATATATTTCTCAAATACTAATTAATTTAATTAATTTACAACTTTTTATAAATTAATTAAATCATGTGGGTTTTCATAGAATTCATTATTACGGTTGTGCGACTCAAAGGTGTAAATTCAGTCAGCGATTAGTATTAAACAATTCAAATATTAACGTTCACAAGTCACTTAGCAGGTGGTGTGACATTTTGGCTGAATTCATCACTTGCACATCTTTTGGTAAAATCCAATTTTACTTATTATAAGCAGTACAATGACAATTATTTACACCAATTCTCTTCATCAAAACTATATCACTTTGGATTTCTGAAATTTGGTAATGGTCAAAATTTCAATATCATTCACATTCAACTTTATAGTCCAAACACAAAGTCTTTGGTTCAATAATAACAATTATTATTAACCGAAATGCATTAGCCAAAGACTTTGAATTTAAGTTGACTTGAGTTGACCATGATACTAACTCCATATAACTGTGGAGACGAATCCTCTCTTGAATAGTGCTTCACTTCCAATACTTACACTCGACCCAACTATAGTCACTCGATGAAACGCCATTCCATGATTTGACTATAATCAAAGCGGAGCTTTCATATTGAAGATCCATAATATTCTCAATGCGAGAGAACTGTGTAAATCAATCGCATCGATATTTTCTGTTTGACCTTAGTTATATTAACCAACAGAAAACTATTAAGTGAGTCATTCCATAGTTATCCAATAAATACCCGTACGTAACTCCTAAGTGCCCCTAGCAGTCAGGAGTAATACAATACTCAACATTTGGAGTGCGTTACATACTCTAGTCTCAACGGATACATCGATATCCAGTCTCGATGCATCTTGACTATGAATATTTAAAATGGTATATCTCTTTTATTATGATAGATTACTCACGATTACAACACTTTGTAACTACTATCACAAAATATGTCATTTATGGATTGTCTATTAAATATACTTTTAATTAAATTAATTTATTAATATAACCACATTATATCAAGTATATAATAGGAAGAAACCCTTTATTATAAACAAGATTGTTCAACGAGTTAAATATATGTAACAAATTACATAATTGTCCCTAAAGCATACTCCTAACTCTATCAGTAAACAAATAAGGGGTAGAATAAATGTCCTTTTTGCCTATATTTGTTATTCGGGGTTTTATTTTTAGAGGTAAGTACTAATTGGCCTCTTTTTTGTTAAAGGCATTTTATTTAATTTTTGTGCCTTTATTTAGATCATTGGAGACATTTACAATTGCCTTCTGTTATCCCGCCTTTTAGCAAGGCCGTGACACCAAGAACTTGATTAGAAACCAAGGACAGTTCGTCCTGGAGATCGGTTATACATAGGTTCGCTATGGATACTGACAAATTTTTTCTGGGTCCGGATCGAGCTACAATTGATATGACACGACAATCAAAGCTATGAAAAGCAACGTTCCAAATTTAAAGCCAATCGGAGTTCGTACACTCAAGATATCGATCGATCACGGTTGAGAAATCCAACTCTATTCGTATCCATTCAATTTCGTACCCATTCCCCAAGAGAGATTCAGTTCGTATCCATCGCCTAATAACTTCCTTCCTATCCATAAAATGAAGCTACTTCATATCCATCATGTTAACAACACTTCGTATCTATCAAAAAATGCCCATTTCGTACTGGTCTCCCTCCATCCATCTCGTATCGATCTCCCACCATCGATACGAACAGCAACAACCACCGATCGATACGAAGAAATCAACATGAAGCATGATACGAAGGCGGCCTCCAACCATCGATACGAAGTAGCATGCAAGCATCGATACGAATAGAACCACGCATGATCGATGCGAAATAGTATCGATACGAAGATGGCAATGTCATACAAATCCAAACTTGCATCGATCATAACTCGAGATCTACAAGTCCAAATGCCACCAAATTTTCAAAGGAGCTTGCATACCACCTTGAGAATGTTCATGATCAATATCGAATCGATCGGACAAAATCTCGATCGATGCGAATTCGGTTCGTGTCGATCACGGATCGAGTGCAAACAGCATGGGATCGATATTTGCTGCCTACGTGAGAGAAGAAGTCCTCTGAGATCTGGGCAAGATATTTGCTGCCTACGCCTATAAATAGTGACCCTGGACCTACAAAAAATGGACTTTTGGCTTCTCTACACTGATACTCTGCCGTAATCACCATTAAATTTTAGTTGTACTGCTGTAACCTTTTGTAATCAGCGAGTAAAGATCAATAAACATCAGTCATTTCATAGTGGACATAGGCAATACGCCGAACCACTCTAAATTCGTGTGTTTCTATGCATTTTCTTATCTATTGATTTTTGTGTTTGTTAGATCTGCCTCATTTTACATTTAGTTTCTTAATTTTATCTCTTCAAACACATCCGAAGAGTGTTGTGCCCAATTTTGGTACAAACATTTTGGTGCTTTCACTGAGAAAACCCAGCTTTTCTCCTGCTTTGTGGATCTACTACCGTCGTTGGATTGCAAAAATCTAAGGGGGAGATCCAGACCTATCGTCAAGTGGTTCCTTCTATTCTATTCAGATTGCTCCAGATCTAAGAGGAACTTCATTCATCTAGATTTTCGTATCCATGAAAATATGGTAATTTTCGTATCCATATTTTAGTATCCATGAAAATATGAAGATTTTCGTATCCATGTTTTCGTATCCACAAAATATGGTGATTTTCGT
Organism: Allium fistulosum; assembly: GCA_030737815.1. Taxonomy (NCBI): domain Eukaryota; kingdom Viridiplantae; phylum Streptophyta; class Magnoliopsida; order Asparagales; family Amaryllidaceae; genus Allium; species Allium fistulosum. The sequence goes on from CM060902.1 coordinate 980,584,425, forward strand.
ATCCATGAAAATATGAAGATTTTCGTATCCATGTTCTCGTATCTAGAAAATATGGTGATTTTCGTGTCTATATTTTCGTATCCATGAAAATATGGTGATTTTCGTATCCATGTTTTCGTATCCAGGAAATATGGTGATTTTCGTATCCTTATTTTCGCATCCAAAAAATATAACGACTTTCGTATCGATCACTTTTTGTATCGATCAGTTTTCATATCGATTAGCATTCGTATCGATCAACATTCGTATCGATCAACTTTCGTATCGATCCATCTACGTCAAATTTGTATCGATACTCACACGCAGTTCGTATCGATCCATCTGCGTCCAATTCGTATCGATACTCACACGCAGTTCGTATCGATCCATCTGCGTCCAATTCGTATCGATACTCACACGCAGTTCGTATCGATCCAGTTGCGTCCAATTCGTATCGATCCATCTGCGTCCAATTCGTATCGATCATCAGAACCACTTCGTATTGATCCGGCTGTGTGCCTTTCATATCGATCCAAGTGTCCACTTTTCGGATCGTTCATTTTCACCAACGTTTGTATCGTTCAAACATTGCTGAGAACGATACAAAATTTCAAAAAAAAAATTCGGGTACGACCCAAATTTCTGAAAAAGAGGCGCATAGTGAATTCAAAGCTCGATTTAATGAAGGAACATTCCATCCACGCTTCTGATTGTTCCATGGCTGAACAAGACATAGGGGATCACAACAACAAATGCTGAATTGCAATCAAGGAATGGGTAAAGAAATACTGCTCAACCGGTGCTCCCAGAGGCTGGAGAACCTAGCTAATACGCCAAGAACTAGAGTTGGTTAATATATCATGCTTCTAAGGTGGACTGCAACTTCCCCCAATTGACCAAATTTTAAACTCCTGAATTGACAACTATGGTACGATGGCTAATATGACGACTGCCCTACACTGTCTACTCTGCCAACTCAAAACATAGCCGGTCACCGTTGAACCATCTTCAAATGCCCGCATCTTAATCATACCGTGTCCATATGACTAGAAGCATGACATACAACCTTAAGGGGACTCCCTTACTACCTTATATGGGCCTCCTACCTAGGTGTAAATTAGAAATAATCACCGATCTATGAGCCCGTCTTAACCAACTCACCATCCAATCGGCATTACCAACCACTCGAACGTTGGTTAATCGTGCATACATCATTCACCAGTATTACAACACCCCGTAGCCATAAAATGGACCTGATAGAAGTATATTTCCCAGTCGAGACCTATTTATTGAAACCATCCTACATCCAGATTTTCCAGCGAAAATTCAACATACTGACTATGTCAGTGTACTTTGGAAATATAACCCCCGACACTACCTTATGAAGTGAGAATTGCGCATGGCTTCCACCAAGAGTGATGACTGCCATCAAATGCAGATGTCTTCCCCCATTCCTCAAAGAACACTGTCAATCGTGGTTAGACATACCAGTTCTACTTCTCATATTGTTGAAGGGAATGAAGAAGCTGGCGGCCAATGAATTTATCCAAAGCCCACAGCCAGTTGTTGCCAATACCCATAAATGAATTCATCACCAGAGCTTATTTCCAGACTTTGATAAGAGAACTGGTGGATAGCCGTCGACGACTACACCAACATGTCCAGGCCAATATTGAGTTGATGAATCAGATAAAGGATCAATATGGCGAGATAAGGAGGTAACCTACTCCATACTTTAGATCGGAAAACTCCTCTTCTTTAGATGGCTACTGTGGACGCTAATGCCATAAGGCTGCTCCGGAAAGGATAGCTCCGACAATATGTGCAAGCTCTATAAAATGAAGGACCGGGAACGCCCAACCCCTATCGATCAAGAACTTTGATCGAATTGAACCATTTGCATTACACTTCCAACTGTGAAGGGCTGGACCAAAGTGCAATAGCGAGCATACGACGCCGCTTCACTTATCAAAGATTTAATCTAATCTCTTTTGAATTATTTCTATTTCAATTTTGTTTATGTTGCGAAATATGATCGACTTGAATTAAACTACTTGCAAATGATGCAGGTAACCGAGTACTTAAGGTTGGGTGCAAAAAAACCTCCGCGGACTATGATCAAATCATTGAGGTATCATCATGACGAGCATGATTCAACCACTCATTGGCTACTATATGCCCCTGACTGGGGGCAAGGCATCAAAGCGGAAGAGACCGACAAGGTCAGGACTCTAGTACAAAGTGGATGCAACCGACCATCCACTCATCCGCCTATGCAATTTGATTGGAGATCTGGGAAAGACTTGGAGTGATATGTTCCAACAATGTACTCTTCATCTCGTACTTGAAGCTCGCCAAAATACTTATGCTTCTTCTGATGCCCAGTTAAATTGGAATCACAGCAAGGGTGGATGTAACATGACCGTCTATGCATCCAATCCTACATTAGAACTTGGGGTAATTTGAGAACATATGTTTAAAGTGGATATGATTTGACCATTCACTCTCTAGCTTGCGTCTATGATTCGACAAAAACAATCATGCCTTAAACCAACTTCGTCAGTGCCCAAGCCTCAACTTAAAGTCATCGACGACTAACTGCCTACTCGCTAACCATCATGAGCCATCATTTCGACTCTCTTCCTCTACTCGACCAGAAGAGTGAAAAGCATACAGTGGACGTGACTCGACCGTCTGCTCTCCAACTCTTGCCCTTGACTTAAGGGAAAATACACAGCTCAAAGTGGATGTAGTTCGACCATCCTCTCCTCTGCTCGAGCTCAAAGCTTGCCAAAACACTAATCTTACTCCTTAGGCTTAGCAAAACTGGAATCCAAACGAACATGGACGCGATTCGACCGTCCATCAACTAAATATTATCCTTCGTTGAGGGCGGATAAGTGGAAAGTGATCGAGATCCAACTAATCACTTATTAAGTGAAACCTGAGCTCGGGGGCCGACACACTTAAATCAAAAGGCATTGAAACACGACAATCCTCGAACAAACTCCAGTTCCCAGAATGCGAGATGGTGTACAAAATTCCAAATCCAAGCTCGAGGGGGATGGACCCGTCCATCTAGGACTTCGCTTGCCAAATCAGGGTGGATGTGATCCGACCATCCACAACCTTAATCGACCTCCTGTTCCCAAAGTGCGAACATGATCCAAATGCCTAAACAGATGTGATTGACCATCTGTCGGCCAACTTTAAATTCCCAGAACGCGAACTGGAGTATAAACATCAACTAACTCTAAGTCCCCAGAGCGTGGACTGGAGTATAAACACTGAAATGGGTGTGACTGACCACCCAGCAACTAACTCTGGATTCCCAGAGTGCGAACTGGAGTATAAACATTAAATAACTCTAAGTCCCCAGAGCGCGGACTGGAGTATAAAAACTGAAATGGGTGTGACTGACCACCCATCAACTAACTACGGATTCCCAGAGTGCGACCTGGAGTATAAACATTAAATAACTCTAAGTCCCCAGAGCGCGGACTGGAGTATAAACATAAATGGGTGTGACTGACCGCCCATCAACTAACTCTGGTCCCGAGAGCACGGGCCGAAGTGTAAATGCCAAATGGGTGTGACTAACCACCCATCAACCAACTCCGGATTCCCAAAGTTCGAACTGGAGTATAAACATCAAAACGGGTGTGACCGACTACCTATAAAACAACTTAAGTCCCCGGAGTGCGAACATAATCCTAAAATACCAAATAGGTATGACTGACCACCCATCAACCAACTCCAGATTCCCAGAGTGCGAACTGGAGTATAAACATCAAGACGGGTGTGACCGACCACTCATAAAACAACTTAAGTCCCTAGAGTGCGGAAATAATACTAAAATACCAAATGGGTATGACTGACCACCCATCAACCAACTCCAGATTCCCAGAGCACGAACCGGAGTACAAAACACAGACTCACTCCAGTCCCGAGAGCGCGAACTGGAGCACAAATGCCAAATGGGTGTGACTGACCACCCATCAACTAACTCCAGATTCCCAGAGTGTGAACTGGAGTATAAACATCAACTAACTCTAGATTCCTAGAGTGCGAACTAGAGTATAAACATCAACTAACTCCAGATTCCCAGAGTGCGAACTGGAGTATAAGCACCAACTAACTCTGGTCTCAAGAGCGCAGACTGGAGTATAAATACCAAATGGGTGTGACAGACCACCCATCAACCAACTCCAGTCCTCAAAGATAGGACTGGAATATAAATACCATAAGAGATGCGATTCGACTGTCCATCTATCAACTCTGATTCCTCAGCAAGTCCTGTAGTATAAAAAGTGGATGTGGTTCAGCCATCCGCTTTCCAACTCTACTCTCACTTGGGGGCACACTTATCACACAAAATCGGATGTGATCCGACCATCCAGCGCTAAGCGGGCACAACAAGACCGTCCATGCATCAACTCTTGTCCTCAGCATGAGACCCATAACATAAATTTATAGGGATGCACTCCAACCATACAAGACAAAATTTCTTCCTTGATTCGACAGGGAGACGCAGATTCACAAAACGGACCTAGCTGGATGTCCTATTCTGAATTGATATTTCTACCATCCAACTGCAAATGAACGTGGCATGATCGTTCATCTGCTAACTCTCGCCTGTGATCCGATGGATTGTGCGCTCAACATGGACGGGTGTGACCTAACCACCCACCAATCAATTCCTTCCTACAATTTAGTAGGAGAAACATCAAATTAAAGTTGTCGTAGTGTGACCGACCATACTTCGATTTTCGCCATTGACTAGTGCTAGAGGAATTAATCGAGGAAAATATGGTCCGACCATTATCTGCCAAAACTCTTAGTCCCTAGAGTGCGGACAGGGGTATAAACATCAACTAGGTGTGATTAATGGCCCTTCAACTTACTATGATCCCCAAGGTGCGGTTACAAGCATAGATAAATGAATGAACGTGACTCAACCATTCATTCATCAACTCTGACCTAAACTTGACATGAGGAGTATAAACTCACTACAGATGCAATTAGACCATCCACGAACTAACTCTGCTAACCCAAAACTGGGGGCAAAAGTACAAATCACCGAAAGAAGAGAAAAGTGACTCGCTACATCTCTAGCTTAGCGTCCTTTACAACTTAAGGCAATGACTACAAGGAGGCCTTAATGCTAACCAAACAGAATGATGACCGAAGTTATGGGCAACCAATTATACCGTACCGCCGGATCTACGGGCAATATTGATCTGCACCTTTCATATCATACCATTGGATCGACAGGAAATGAGGTCCGAGCATTCTACATCGTTCCGTTGAATCGACGGTCAATATTGATCCTCTTCGACTACAAATCGATGTGACATGAATGTCCATCGAATACCTTTGACCAACAGAGCATGGATAGAAGGATAAACCACGAATGAGTGTGACTTAACCATTCGTCCTCCATCGCCTTCCTTCGATCCGTCAGGAGAGCATGAGACCAGATGAGCATGACATGACTGCATTTGAGCTGACTTTATCCCTAGATCTAACGGGGGAACGTAAATCGAAATGGACGTGGTTGATCCCCCAACTCCAAAAGAATGCAATGCGACCATTCATTCTTTGGCTCTTACCACGATTCGATTAAAAGAGCAATTCAAAACAAGTGCAACCTAAACATTTGCACACTAATTCTTGCCCTAGATTCGGTAAGGGAAGCATCAATCCCGCATTGGATCTGACTGGACGATTCACTCTTCAGTTTCTTCCCAGAGTATGGCGACATAAGCAGCGAAGTGAATGTTGACCGTCCAGAACTTAGCTTATGTTTGAATGTCGGCGAGGCAACGAAGTATTCTTCCTAGAGGAAAGAACTAGGACAGAATGCAGGATAAGGCACAACTCAGCCTTCCTTCGGTTAGCTTGATCCCATGGTTCAACGGGATAGAACGCAAAATTGAAGTGGACATTATCTACCTTGCCACTTATCGAGATATTCCCCAGACTTGGGGGCACGCGCGAGAAATAAGATAAATGTAATTTGATCGTTCATCAAACAACTCTGGCTCTTACAGCTTGGACTACGGTATAAACACAGCAGAAGCTAGGCTCGATCATTCGCACAATACGTCCATCAACCCAAGACTGGGGGCACGAGTCTGATCATTCAAGAGCCAGATATGACTACTCAATCCTATAGCTCGTGCCTAGTATTTATAACAACTTGAAATTACGACCGAGAGGATGCTTAGAGATAGAACCACTAGATCGACGCCCGGACTTATAGGCAACTGATCATCATTCTGACCCTTCCGATGAGCAATGGATCGCGGGTACATTGAATGGAAAGCGCATTGCTTGGAAACACAAGTAGATTCAAACTCATAGCTGGAGCCAGCTATGCTACAACACGCGATAAAAGGCTAAACTCTACCAAGCCTTTGATTCAACGTCCCTACAAGCCTGATCATTTACCGTTGCAAATAAGCACATAAAGCGCCTACAACCATCACGAGTACTAAAGATTAAATCACAACTCAACGCAATGATGACGAAAGAGTAAACTGCGTTGCTCCGGCTAAATCTTGATGTGTTCGCTTGGACTCAACCTCATATATACATATGGATTCTCACCAGCTATTGAGAACCCTGCGTTAAATGTCGACCTGAGGCATGTCTCGGTGAACAAAAACGATACGACGTGGATCCGGAGAGATCTGCTACACTTAAAGAGGAGGTGAATTTACTCAAAACCGATGGGTTCCTCTACCCAAAATGAGTATCCAATCCTTTACTTATAAGAAATAAGAACGGAGAGTGGCGGACGTACGCCGACTACTCAGATTTGCACAAGGCATGACAAAGCACAACCTTCTACTTCCAAGGATCAACCAACTGGTAGACTCGACCACCGGACATGAATTGCTCACTTCCATGGACACAAAACTCCAGATACAATCAGATACTGAAGCATGTCCCAGACCAGGAATACAACAGTTTCGATACTGAACTGGGCCTATAGTGCTATGGCCTATGTTGCAACCCCTGGATTCAAACTTAAGAACGCTTATGCTACTTACCAAAGGACGGTTAATAGATCATTCAAAAATCAGATCGGCCGATCGATGAAAGTGGATGTGGTTAATATGCTCGTGAGATCATGACTATCAAACGACCACATCGATGACTTGGCAGAGATATTCAGAGCTCTCCAAAAAATGCAGGATGAAACTCGATCCTTTGAAATGCTCTTTCACCATTACATTAGAAAGATTCTTTGTTTTTATCATCAATTCTCATGGAATCAAGGCTAATTTCCAGAAAATTCCGACAATTAGAGACACCCATGTACCGAGGACAACCAAGCAGGTACGGAGCCGAAGTCGGAAGATTACCATCCTAAGTTGATTCAACTCTAGGACCATCTACAAGTGAATTCTCTTCTTCAATCTGACCAAGAGAGGGTAGAGAACTTTTGAATGAGCTAACAACTGCGTTGATGCAATTCCAACTCTGATAGATCGCTTAAAGAGACCTCCCATTTTACCCAAACCTTTGGATCGCGAAGATTTATACATCAATTGGGCCGTGTCAACACACGCCATAAGCATCATAATGCTATGTGAAGAGAAACGAATCCAAAGACCAATATATGATGAAGGCTGGCTATTGACAAGCTCACCCCATTAACGTCTATATCGACCAGCCGTTACGATTGGTCCAATAGCAACCTTAGATGTCTGAAAAGTTACTCAAATGGAGTATCGAGCTAAGCCAATTTGATATCACTTATCTCCCTCGGAGAGCTCTCTATGGTCAAACATTAGCCTACTTCATATCTGAATTCACTACATTAGATGACTATCCATAGAGCAGTAGAGAACCATCCAAACGATGGAGAACCTATACAGATGGAACTTCCAATAATCGGCTTTCTAACATCGAAGTTGCGTTAATGACTCCAGAAGAGCGATCGATCTGCTACGCCTTGGAACTCAACTTCCCTGCAACAAATAACGAAGTTAAGTATGAAGCCTTAGTCGCCACGCTCAAACTTGCAAGAAAACTAGGAGTGGAAACTTTGCATGTCTTATGTGATTACTGGTTAGTAGTACGCCAAGTCAAGGAAGATTATCTGACTAGGGGGCAACATCTTGCTGCTTATCTCAGCTAGGTCCAAAAGCTACTAGTCGACTTCGACTATTACACCGCTACACAAATCCTCAGAGAACAAAACGAAAAAACCGAGTCACTGGCCAAGCTAGCCAGTTCCGGGGATGCATGACATATAGACTTTGTCCCAGTTGAAATACTTATTATTCTAAGCATTGACAGATGAAGATCGACTGGATCTTAAAGATGGAGCCAGGAAAGGGGTCGTGGATGACTCCTATCAAAGACTATCTACAGTGGGGAATTCTTCTTGAATAGAGGAATGAGAAATGGCATATCCTCCGCGAAGCATCACTGCATGATTATGTCTGGATCGTTCGACTCCATCGATACAAAGCATTACTTATGTATCCATCGATCTGAGACCCAATATTACGTATCCATCAATACAAAGCACACCTTATGTAAGTCCATCTCGTATCGATAACCATCGATAGAAGTCTACCTTAATGCATCCCAGATCGATTCAGGAGAGGATCGATACAAAGGAATGGATCAAAAACGACCATCGACCGTTGTTGTAACTCGAATTTCACATCGAACTAGGAGAGGATGGATATGAAACTCGATCAAAAGAACTTGATAACGACCCGCAAATGTGCAAACATGAATATGAGTTAGGTTAACATATGTGCATGTATGCCAAACTAACATTCAATTTTCGAAGTTAATAGGAATTGAATGCTTACTTGGTGACGATCAGAACGATGAACAACAAATCGCTAGCGCTCAACACTCAGTTACAACAAAACACCGCATAATCATTGACAATCAACAGTTTGACATCTACATCACTGAAGATCAATCAAAGGTTACATCTTTTGATGAATAGATAGCAACTACTCAGCGAATTAGATAGAACTTTTTCAAAATCAAGGATGCAGCTTTTCAAAGCACGTCATGTTCACACAAGACGTACTTTGGAGGGCAAATGTTATCCCGCCTTTTGGCAAGGCCGTGACACCAAGAACTTGATTAGAAACCAAGGACAGTTATCCTAGAGATAGGTTATACATAGGTTCGCTATGGATACTGACAAATTTTGTCCGAGTTCGGATCGAGCTACAATTAATATGACACGACAAGCAAAGCTATGAAAGCCAACGTTCCAAATTTCAAGTCAATCGGAGTTCGTACGCTCAAGATATTGATCGATCACGGTTGAGAAATCCAACTCTATTCGTATCCATCCAATTTCGTATCCATTCCCCAAGAGAGATTCAGTTTGTATCCATCGCCTACTAACTTACTTCGTATCCATAAAATGAAGCTACTTCATATCCATCATGTTAAAAATACTTCGTATCCATCAACAAATGCCAATTTCAATCGGTCTCCCTCCATCCATCTTGTATCGATCTCCCACCTCGATACGAACAGCAACAACCACCGATCGATACGAAGAAAGCAACATGAAGCATCGATACGAAGGCAGCCTCCAACCATCGGTACGAAGTAGCATGCAAGCATCGATACGAATAGAGCCACGCATGATCGATGCGAAATAGTATCGATACGAAGACGACAATGTCATACAAATAACTTGCATCAATCATAACTCGAGATCTATAAGTCCAAATGCCACCAAATTTTCACAGGAGCTTGCATACCACCTTGAGAATGTTCATGATCGATCTCGACTCGATCGGACAAAATCTCGATCGATGCAAATTCGGTTCGTATCGATCACGGATCGAGTGCAAATAGCATGGGATCGATCACGTGGGCCCACCCACGTGAGAGAAGAAGTCCTCCGAGATCTGGGCAAGATATTTGCTGCCTACGCCTATAAATAGTGACCCTGGACCTACAAAAAATGGACTTTTGACTTCTTTATGCTGATACTCTACCGGAATCACCATTAAATTTTAGTTTTACTGCTGTAACCTTTTGTAATCAGGGAGTAAAGATCAATAAACATCAATCATTTCATAGTGGACGTAGGCAATACGTCGAACCACTCTAAATTCGTAAGTTTCTATGCATTTTCTTATCTGTTGATTGGTGTGTTTGTTAGATCTGCCTCATTTTACATTTAGTTTCTTAATTTTATCTCTTCAAACACATCCGAAGAGTGTTGTGCCCAATTTTGGTACAAACACCTTCATTATCTTTTATTTTGGTATGAACTATGAAGACTAAAGCATGTTGGAATAAGACATAAGTTTTTGGGCAAATGAATGGGTCTACATCGAACCATGAATGATTCGGTAGTCATCTATCTAGCCTCAAATATTGGTATAGATTTGAAATTTTCTTTTGAGATATATTTGATTGAATGATAACACATATAGAAGCATACAAATGCACATGTTTTTTGTGGATTTTAGATGATGTTAATAGTTTTATGGTTAAGATAACCTCTGGTTGAAAATTCGATCGTAAAAAACTGACGTTTTATAATTGTTGTTGTTAGAAATGAATGAGTTGTATTGGGGAATATGAAGGCATTAATTACCTTGGAAGTTGAATAGTCCCACATCTTAGAATATAATAAACTATTTGTATTTATATACTAAGATGTGGACACTATAACAATTAAAATAGACAAAGGGAGACACAAGCCATGACGAGTGGTGCAATGCACCACCCCGCACGCGCGCACGCCCGCGCCCGCTTCGTAACCCAAACCCGAACCCGCACCCGCATCTGCATCTGCATGCACAGCGTGGGTGAATGGGCGTTTGAGGTGTATTAGATAGCACTTTGCAGTTGGCAGTTGGCTTGGCGTGGAATGGCATGGCTATTCAGACCGAACAGTTTTTATTTCTGTCTGTTCAATTTCAAACGGTCGCACCGCCTGGTAAAGGGTCACAACCTTTCCAACAGTCGCAACCATTCAAAATAGACACCTCCCTGTGCCTATATATAGGCAGAATGAAAAACAGAAACACACATACTGAAAAGAATTTGTGCATATTGTTTAGTAACGCTTTTTTTGGCGTTACTAAATAACAATTTCGTAACACTTTTTTGACGTTATGACTAACAATCTTGAAACAGAATTTTTGTTTTTTGTTTACCACTGATTGGAGTCACTGTATTTCAGACAATGGCTCAAGACAGCAATACATCGGCAGTCAAACCGACCATGGCCACCACTGAGACCAGAACAATGATTCCAACAACCACTGTCACTTTTTTACATAGTGAGAGGCCATAAAAATTTGCTGGAGTAGATTTCAAACGCTGGCAACAAAAAATGCTGTTTTACTTGACTACCTTTAACCTTGAGCAATTTCTCACTGAGGATGCTCCGGAAATGGACGAACTAAAGACTGATGCAACCAAAGTTGAAGCACTCAACATATGGAAAAATTCAGACTTCAATGCAAAACTATATATTAAATGGACTGGATAACAGTATGTATAATGTGTATTGCATAGCGAAGACTTCAAAACAACTTTGGGCTTCCCTGGATAAAAAGTATAAGACGGAGGACGTTGGAATGAAAAGGTTCATTGTCGGAAAGTTCCTTAATTTCAAAATGATAGATGTCAAAAACTATTATCAGTCAAATCCAAGAGTTGTAGGTAATAATACACGAAATCCATGATGAAGGGATGTCCTTGAGCGAATCATTTCAAGTGGCTGCTGCCATCAAAAAGCTACCCCCATCATGGAAAGATTTCAAGAATTATCTAAAACATAAGCATAAGGAAATGACTATGGAAGATCTTGTTATTCGACTTAGAATCGAAGAGGATAACAGGAAATCGGAAAAGAAAACGACTAATGCAATAGTGGCAAAGGCAAATGTAGTCGAGGCTGAGAAAAACAACAAGCGGAAATGGGAATACAATCCAAACACAAAGAAACCAAAGAAGTTCAAAGGAAATTATCACAACTGCGGGAATAAAGGACATAAGGCCAGCGAGTGCCGAGGTCCAAAGAAAAAGAAAGAACAAGCAAATATCACCGAATGCAAAAAACTCTCAAATGACATTTCTAAAATGAACTTGTCTGCGGTGTTTTCTGAATACAACTTAATTGGCAACTCCAAAGAGTGGTTTGTGGACACTGGTGCCACAAGACATATCTGCGCCAATAAGTGGATGTTCTCGAACTATATACCTATGACACAAGAAGAACAACTGTTTATGGGAAATTCCTCCACATCAAAGGTTGAAGGAAAAGGCAGAATTGTGCTAAAGATGACCTCTGGAAAGAACTTACGCTGAATGATGTTTTACACGTTCCAGACATTCGAAAGAATTTGGTTTATGGTTCACTACTAAGAAAGAATTGCTTCAAGTTAGTCTTTGTATTTTATAACTTTGTTTTATCAAAGAACGGGGTTTATGTTGGGAAAGGATATGTGAGTGATGGCTTGTTTAAAATGAATGTAATGACTGTTGTACCAAAGGATTGTGATAATAAAGCTAATTCTTCTGTTTATATCACTGAATGCTCTAATATATGGCATGCCAGATTGGGCCACGTTAATTTTGATACATTACGAAAAAAGATTAACTTAGACTTTATACCTAAGTTTTCAATAGATCCAAGTTATAAATGCGAAACTTGTGCTGAAGAAAAATTGACTAGAACCTCATTTCATCATGTTGAAAGAGAAACAGAACCTCTAAACTTAATACACACAGATGTATGTGACTTAAAAATGTGTCAAACTAGAGGAGGAAAAAGGTACTTCATCACTTTCATTGATGATTGTACAAGATATTGTTATGTGTATCTCCTTAGAAGCAAGGACGAGGCATTCGATATGTTTAAGCAGTATAAAGCAGAAGTTGAAAATCAACTCAACAAGAAAATAAAAGCTTTAAGAAGTGATAGAGGAGGAGAATATGAATTTCCCTTTGAGGAATTCTGCCCTAAGCATGGTATTATACACCAAACTACAGCCCCATATTCACCTCAATCCAACGGTTTAGCCGAACGGAAAAATAGAACTCTTAAATAAATGATGAATGCCTTACTAATTAGTTATGGCTTGCCATATAACTTCTGGGGAGAAGCTATTATTTCTGCAAATCATTTTTTAAATAAAATACCCCGAAAGAAAACATCTAAATCTCCCCACGAATTTTGGAAAAATAGACCACCATCCTACAAATACTTAAAAGTGTGGGGGTGTCTTGCAAAAGTAGAGGTACCTAAACCAAAGAAGGTCAAAACTGGACCCAAAAAATCGATTGTTTGTCCATTGGATATGCGCAAAAAGTGCAGCTTATCGATTTTTGGTATACAAATCTGAAGTTGATGATATTCATGTAAATACCATCATTGAGTCGGGAAATGCTAGATTTTTCGAACACGTATATCCTTTAAAATATGGTACTGAAAATTATACTCAAAAGAGACTAAGGGAAACTGAAAACTTTAATTCTCTTGAGGATGCTGAACAAAATATTGATAATTTTCAGCAAAATAGTACTAATCAACAAGTGGAGGAACCAAGGAGAAGAAAAAGGTCACGGACCTCAAGAACATTTGGACCAGACTTCTACACATTTATGATAGAAGACGATCCATTAACATACAAACAAGCTATGTACTCTACCGATGCCCCTTACTGAAAGGAGGCCATTAACTCTGAGATCGAATCCATTATGGCTAACCATACATGGGAGTTAGTTGATTTACCTTGAGGATGCAAGACCTTAGGTAATAAATGGATATTTAAGAAGAAATTGAAACCTGATAGTTCAACTGACAAGTATAAAGCTCGTCTTGTAGTCCAAGGATTCAGACAAAAGGAAGACCTTGGTTATTTTGACACATACTCACCAGTAACTAAAATAACATCAATTAGGATGCTTATTGCAATCGCATCCATAATTGATTTGGAAATACATCAAATGGATGTAAAAACTGCATTTTTGAATGGTGAACTAGAACAAGAAATATACATGAAGCAACCTGAAGGGTTTTTGAGCCCAGGAAATGAGAATAGGCTGTGCAAGTTAGTAAAATCACTTTATGGCGTTAAACAAGCTCCAAAACAATGGCACGAGAAATTTGGTGAAACTGTGTTATCAAATAGATTCGAAATAAATGAATCAGATAAATGTGTTTATATAAAACATACAGATATTGGATATGTCATTGTTTGTCTTTATGTTGATGATTTATTGATCTTAGGTAATAATAAGGCCATAATAAAGTCAACAAAGGATATGTTATCCTCTAGATTCGATATGAAAGACCAAGGAATAACTGATGTAATTTTGGGTGTCAAAATTTTGAAGAGATCACAGGGATATGTATTATCTCAGTCACATTACATTGCCAAAATACTGGAAAGGTTCAAACAACATAATATAACTATTGCAAATTCACCAGTAGATATGAACCAAAATTGGGTAAAGAACACTGGTGATGGTATCTATTAGCTTGAATACTCTCGTATACTAGGAAGTATCATGTATGTCATGAACTGCACTAGGCCAGATATCGCATATGTTGTAAGTAAGCTGAGTAGTTATACCAGCAATCCTGTTAAAAATCATTGGAAAGCGATAATCGGAGTTCTAGGATATCTAAAGTATACATAGAACTATGGGTTATACTATACTAAATATCCTTCAGTAGTGGAAGGATACAGTGATGTAAATTGGATAACTGGTTCAAATGGCACAAAATCCATAAGTGGATATGTGTTCACATTAGGAAATGGAACAATTTCATGAAAATCATCCAAACAAACTTGCATAGCAAGGTCAACAATGGAATCAGAATTTATTGCACTAGATAAAGCCGCAGAAGAAGCAGACTGGCTTCGAAGTTTTTTGGAAGACATTCCAAATTGGAACAAACCCGTGCCTCCAATATGCATACATTGTGAAGTCAATCAGCTATTGGAAGAGCTAATAGTACACTATACAACGGTAAATCTAGGCATATTCGTCGTAGACATAAAACCATAAGACAACTTATCTCTAATAGAGTTATCACTGTAGACTATGTAAGGTCAAAAGATAACATTGTGGATCCACTAACAAAAGGCTTGCCTAGAGAGAAAGTTCAAACCTTGTCGATGGGAATGGGGTTAAGGCCCATAAACTAAAAGTTTCTCTAAAATGGAAACCGTGCCTAGTTGACTGGAGATCCCAAGATCTAGGTTCAAAGGGACAACTAAGTTTAAGATAAACTTAATGGCACCGGTATACACTCAAACCATTCCTATGATAAGTCAGTGCATTACTCGTCGGAGAATAGGATAAGTTTTGATACTTTTAATGATGTCTATACTTAATAATACTAAAGAACCAAGTAGGGAATTACAAATACCCTTTACAGAATCACCTACGTGAGCGCAAAGGCGCCGCTTCAAGGAGAATTATGAGGTAAAATTCTCCAACCACTCATGAGACCAAGCTGGTGTTCAAGGCAAAAACGAACACAAACAGAGAACCAAGGAAGATAAGAAACGCTTATTGTGTGTTGTCTATTTTGGATTTACACAAAAAGGCCTACAGTTCAAAGACAACATAGTCTACTGATTCGCCAGTAAGTCAAAAGGATAAACACTAGGGAAGTTCAAGGTCTACGTGCTACTTTAACCGATACGATAAATGTTTCGCATAATTTTAAGAACAAATTGATCAAATACTCATTCATGTGGGGATTTGTTAGAAATAAATGAGTTGTATTGGGGAATGTGAAGGCGTTAATTGCCTTGGAAGTTGACTAGTCCCACATCTTAGAATATAATAAACTATTTGTGTTTACATACTAAGATGTGGACACTATGACAATTCATATAGACAAAGAGAGACACAAGCCATGATGGATGATGCCACGCACCACCCCGGACGTGCCCGCGCCCGCGCCTGAACTCGCACCCACGGCGTGGGCGAATGGGTGTTTGAGGCGTATTAGAGGCACTTTGCAGTTGGCAGTTGGCTTGGCGTGGCTGTTCAGACCGAACAGTTTTTATTTCTGTCTATTCAAATTCAAACGATCGCACCGCCTGGTAAAGAGTCGCAACCTTTCCAACAGTCGCAACCATTCAAAATAGACACCTTGTCGTGCCTACATATAGGTAGAACGAAAAACAGAAACACATATACTTAATATTTTCTGCATTCCTTTTTCCTCCAAACTCTGTTCTTAAGAATACTCTCTTGAGTTCGGCGTTGCTTTGCAATTGCCAGCGCAGCATTGCAGAGATCGGTTCATTTAATCTTGAGAAATAATTGCTCTTTATCCCTTCAGCGCCATTGAGGGAGCAATTCTGTTTCAAGAAAACAGTTTTTACTGGACTTGGACAAATATAATCGGTACGTTTTTTACTGCTTATTTGTTAACCGCACAAGTACTACTCGTAACAATTTTGCAACGTACCTGTGACGGTTTGTTGTTGCAATTTGCAACATAATTGTAACAGTTCGTAACGTTTTTTGTAACATTAATTTTAGCAATTTGTGTATACAGTTTAGTAACCCTTTTTTGACATTACTAAATAACAATTTCGTAACGTTTTTCTAACGTTATGACTAACAGTTGTTAATTTTATGAACTAATCATATAACCTTGTTAATCGTATAACATTGTTAGTGGAGTTCGAATGGAAAAAAAGAAGGTTAAAGTAAGCATAAATCAGAAGCCATATATTGCTGTATGAATGGGAATATGTTGTGGAAGCGTTCCCTAGCTCGTTCTATATTATGATAATAAAGGCAATATCTTTTAGATGTTCTGTGAATCTGTGATCATAGCATTTGTACTAGGTTTGTAGTTAATACCCAAGTAAAACCTCTAGTTGGGCACAATGGCACTAAAAAAACGTGAGCTTGGATGCAAATATTGTATGCACTTTAGTCTTTATCATGGTATACTGTTATCAATTCTTTATTCACTTTCATCTGAGAGCACCAATATTGATCTAGTCATATTATTGCCTATATTAGACTGCGACAATAGTCAAAGTGGTCCCTTTTATTGACAAATTATGTATTTATTGGTGTTCTGTTTTTTTTATTAAACTTATCGAATTGATTTTGTACTGTAGCATTGTCCACATTATAGTTTCACAATAATGGCAAGGAATCATTTGGGAAATAAAAGCAAATTTCATGATAAGAAAATTAAGTTGAACGGTTGCTTTCAAACAACATCATGTTAATTTCTTTTGCGTAGACCTAATAAATTTAGCATGTACTTTTTACCTCAGTGGCATACACGCACACAACAGTAGCATATGTAGCGTCTATAGCAAAACAGCCAACCAAAATAACATCCTGTGTTTGAGTTTCTATCAGAGCGTCTATTGATGATTGCATTTTGCTGGGTAATTTCTTCACTTCAGCGATTACCTGGGAAGGTAGAAGAGCGTGGAGACTGATTAACTAGCTTAAAATGAAAAGACGCACCTACCTGTACACATAATATGCCCAAAATAATAGCTAATGTTCTGAGTAGTCTGAACGAGCTTGAGCTGTTTTAGTCTTGATAGCATTGTTTGATGAAATAATATTCCTGCAGTTACCAGGTACTGTCACATGTGTTACGGACATTATGTGTCTTCTCTTCATATAAAATAAGAAACCACCTTATACGACAGAAACGTTATTCCATTATTCTACAATTGCGTTAATCAAAGCACTCTCGTTTGTTTTATTCTGCAGAAAGTTTTTGTACTGTATCTGTATACATGAATTATATATAATATCTTCGCAATGTCGTACTCTTCGTGCTTAGAGTATGCGTTCTATATTCAAATAGCTTTAAATAAAAAAGGATGAATTATCTCCAGCAATATCTTTCTTGCCTTTTACTTGTCAAAGGTAAATCGCCCAGGCCATGCTGTTTTTTGTGCTTTCTGTAAATTAAGTTGAAGCGTGTTTAAAGTCTTTTAGATAAAATCTTTGAACATCTTGTAATAACTTGAAAGATTTATGTGAAATAAATGATTTCTTTTAAACATAATAATTTTTTTCTTTCCACCATGTTGATATTTTAGAATTTGGGTTTTATCTAAGGCAGCTAAATAAGCTGTTAGTTGACGGTTGAAAATAAATGTTTAAAAGTAGGCTTCCACCATAAAAAGTGCTTTTTAGCTAACTGTGTTAAAGAAAGTTGAAACGAACAACATAGAGAATAAGTTGGTCGCACATCTTTTTTACTGTTGTGATAAGAAATTTTCACTCTATAATCTTGAAAGAGTGGATCCTTTCAGCGCCATCTTTTTACATTTTGAACAGTGAAAATGTGTGAAAATTTCATTGACATATAATTCATAATAATTAGATTAGAAACCCAAAAATAAAAAACAAAAAGGAATAAACATCATTATAAAAGTTGATGATTAAAAACAATTTAATGGATGATCAGAACAACAGAAGCACAACGTTTTGTAGAGTTAACATATTTCACACATCACATGTATACACGTAAAGTTAATTAGAAGGTTGATTTTGTTGTTTAAAATGAAATGAGCAAAAAAATGTCTTTAGTGAACAACTTGGCAAATAAAACTAGTTGTTATAGTCATAGTTTTCATGACCGTGCCGTGCCTTGAACCGTGATGATTGAAGGTTTAAGGTTTTGATGGTTCAACCGGTCGAACCGTCGGAACCGTGATTTTTTTTTTTGAAAAATTTGCACATTTAGCTACAAACTATACACAAAAATATTGAAATAATAATGTTATATACACAAGCTCTATGCGGCCTTCAAGGTATACAAACTTGATGAGTCTTACAGTGGTATTAAAGTAGTTTGCAACAGTGAAGAACAAAATGATGAAGTTAGTGTTTTAAAATTTGAAACGATAATGATTTTTGAAATATATATTTACTTATTTTTTCAAAGCAATGAAAATAAGAGAGAATTACACGATGAGAATGTAAGAAAAAACAAAAGAACCGTGGTTCAACCATGTAAAATTGACGGTTGAACCGTTGGTTTAAAGGTCCGATCAAGGTTCATCGATAAATGAGGTCCGATTGAGTTCCGGGCCGTGGTGGTCCAAGGTTCAGGGTTATTCGAGGTTGGACCGCGGCAGGGTTGGCTCATGAAAACACTTGTTATAGTAGAGTATGAATGCTTTCCAGCATGATATTATTATTTTTAAAGCAAATAAGTGCAACACAAAAATAGAATTACGTGATCGTACAAAAGACTCATACAATGTAGCAGCGATATTACATTGAAGAAGAAGTAAGGGAGCAATAAAGTATTCCAACCTACCCCACTTTCAAACAAATGCCCTTCCTCTTTCTCCTCTTTCCTTTCATTCCCTAAAACCCATAAAAGTAAAGTCCGGACCTTTTCGCTTTTTCCACCATTCTTTTGCCCTCGCAAAGGGTGGAAATGTCATTTCAACCGCCTCCGTCTTTACCCTTGCAGCATTTACACGACAGAAAAGGCTCGTACGGTGCGGCGATAGCCTTGGTCGTCGTCATTTTGGTTCTGGCGGTGATAGCGGCGATCGCCGGCAGGCTTTGCAGCGGCAGAAGCATTTTCGGGTTCGGGCACTTTGATTTCGAAGGCTGGATTGAGACAAAATGCGCCTCTTGTATCGACGGGAGAATCGAATCGCATGCTCCGCCTCAGGCGGCGACTTCGCAGCCGGAAGCGGCGGCGGCGGCGGAGAATGGAGCGTCAGGAGAAGGGGTGTGAGTGAGAACGAGAAGAGTGTTTAGTTTAGTGTGAAATCTATTTTTTGTGTTAGGGTATGTCTGTGTACCGTCTTGAATATTATTTCATCTTTTTCTTATTTTATTCCAAGTCATAAATTAAAGGAAGATGCTAATGAAATGTTTCATTGTTTCTCGTAGATGCTTTTTATTATTTGATGATGTAGAAAGATGCATTGTATAATCAGGTGCTGAATTCTATTCAAAAGCTTCAATTTGCACAGCGTATTTTAGAAAATTAGTTAAAATAAGATGCCCCGAACTACCCTTTTTCAAGTAGGCTAAAATATTTCTTCAGTTTTACTAATTCAACCGGCAACTAGGGAGTACGGCTGCATGCGGGGAAAATCCAGCCCGTCAAAATTCTTCAGGTCCCGATATCCACCCTGTATATTTTGATCCGTGCATTCCGTCCTTTAAACCCCCGGTTGTTTCAGCATTTCTCATATTTCTTTCCTGTTGTTCACAGATCCCGATCTTAAATTTCAAACAAATCTAACCATTTTTACAATTTGTTTGAAAAAAATTGAGGCTTTCATCTTCACCTTGCAATTTTATTAGCCCCTTTTTCCGTCCAATATCAACCGTTACATTTATTCCCGCACATCTCGTACTACTTTTTTTTCTTGTTACTGTAGCACCATACCGTTGTTCACAGATACTTGTCTTAATTTTTAAACAAACAAATTTACTTAATTGATGAAATGCTTCAACAATTAGGAGAGGTGACTAATTTTTATTTTACTTTTACCTTTTCTTTTTTATTTGATTAGAATTTTGTTGCAAATGAACTTTTACAATCTATGACAAAAGGTTGATTATGACCATGAAACCGTCCCTTGATACGAAAATTACAAAAGAACTATTACAATCTATTCTCTTCTATATACGTTTTCCAAGTCAAAACATTGATTATTGGACTGTAGAATGAATTGGTAAAATAGTATCGCTACTGGGAAATCCAATAAAAATGGATCATTCATACAAGGTATGATTAGAATTTCTTATGTAAGAGTTCTAATTGAAATTAATTCAAATTTCTGTTTTGTTCAGCAAGTTTCTGTTGTAGATAAAAATAGTAATCTAATATCGCAATAAGCCATTTATGGGTGAAACCATACAAATGCAGTAACCACAACTATTTCAACCAAACTAAAAATACTACAACATAACTAATTTCCGGGTGTCGAAAAACAGGTAAAACAACATAGCAAATGGCATGATGCAAGGAGATAAAGTTGTAACTGAGAAAATAATGCAACAACAACAAGTGAATACCATCTGAAATGAGATGTCATTGCAACAACAGCAAGGAGGAAATATAAATAAGAATAACAATCATGAAAAAACAGTTTCAGTTTACGTACAGTCCGACTTAGTACAGTGCAATGAAATTCTCTCGCAACACATTGAAATGAAAATAACAAATACAAATAAGCATGTGCAACAACAAACTAATAATGTTAAAACGAACACTCAGACAAGGCAGCAAGATGAAATAGTGGAATCATCTTCAAATTCATTAGCAAAGATATTGTACAGTCACCAAAAAAGATCTCGAAGGTATAAAAATGTTGAAGTCATTGCAAATTGTTGGGGGGAAATTTGGATTAATGTCCCAAACGTAGCGGAAATAATAGGATCGTGTTGATGGTGAGGTAGAACAATCAGAGAATAATATTCGAAAAAATAAGCCATCGCAATCGCAAATGTACAAATAGAAATGAAAATCACACACAAGATTTATAGTGGTTTCCTTATCGCAGGATAGTATACGTCCACTATTACTTTATAAGAAAAGAAAATTGTAAGATTGATAATGAAGGCTAAGAAGCAAATATATGAATAAATACAACTTGAGATGATGATATTAATATCTAAAGAATGACTATCTTTATATAGAGGTTATTTCTTAGGATTGAAGTAATTGATTTATGGTAATAAATCAATGCCTCGTTAATTCTCCTATTCATATGGGAAATGTTTTATCCATTTGAATTTTTCATTTTGCTTCAATTTGCATGCACCTAATAAAATGCATTTTTTAATCGACCGATCGGGGGAATTGATTGATTACTTCAATCTTTTGAAATAACTCTTTCCCATTTAGATAATTTACCACCTTCTTTAATACATTAAAAGAGGCAATATATTTGAGTCACACATTGACTCAAATATCTCTCAGATCTTCTTTAATATAGAATTAATGTATGACCGAAATCTAATAATTTTCACCTTGATACTATATTTTCGTGCAAGCCTACCAACTCCACCTACATTCCAATACTCCAAGCAACTCTCGAATAAGACACCATGGATATTTTCCCAATAAGCTTCGACATTACCATCACTCATTGTACTTTGTCAACAAACTCCACCAAGGCCACCATCCGCCAATAAAGTGGTGAAAGTACCCTCTTCATGTAGGACATATCAATCTCCACAACGAAAACAAATGTCTCCTTTTACCAACCCACTCTCCCTATGTGCCAGCATGTGGCACTTAACACCTCAACAAATGGATCAAGTTCGAGCAATGCTCGAACTTTGGAGCAGGCACAGATTTAATAAACATATCTGCTGCATTCTCTTCTATGTGTACCTTCTGAAGACGAATTAGCTTCTCTTCATTCATCGAGAAAAGAAAAAACTCTCTCACCTTTACATGCTTCATCCTCGAGCTGAAAGCCAAATTTTCAGCTAAGTGAATTACACTTTGACTATCACAACTCCATCATATAAAAAGCCCAAATCACACATAATCCGCTTCAAGTAGAGTGCCTCCTTAGCCGCTTCAACAGCAGCTATCAGCTCTGCCTCTGTAGTAGAAAAGGCAACCATCGTTTGCAACTCCACTCTCCCATTAATAGTTGTCCCTCCAAGACTGAACACATAACATGAGGTTGACATCCTTCAATCTTTATTTTTGATATAATCAGAATCACAAAATCCAACCAAGCTGAAATCTCTATCTCTATCGACAAAAATGAGCCCATGGTCTAGAATTCCTTTGGCTCTAAGATACCTAAAAATATACTTCACCGCCTCCTAATGCATCTTTTCCAGATTTTCCATATATCTACTACCCAATTCAACTACCTGTGCAATGTCAGGCCTAGTGCAAACCATAGCATACATCAAGCTGCCAACCGTACTTGCATAGGGTACCTTCTCTATATATGCCTTGTCCTTCTCTGAGATTGGAGAGCCTTTACTAAAAAGCTGTATGTGCAAAGGAATGAGTGTATTAATTGCCTTTGCTCTCTTCATGTTAAACCAAGCAAGCACCTTTCAAATATATTTCTTTTGAGTGAGCCTCAAAAGTCCAAGCTTTCTATCTCTTTGGATTTCCATACCCAAAATATTCCTTATTTCCCCAAGGTCTTTCATCTTGAATTTCGCTTTTAACTTCAACTTCAATTTATTTATTTCAGCTTTATCCTTGGAAATAATTAACATATCATCCACATACAAGTGCAAATACACCCTACTATCATTCTTCAAATGCTTAAAATAAACACATGCATCTTTAATACTATGATTAAAACCAAGCGAAAGTACAAAAGAATCAAACTTCTTGTACCACTATCTGGACGACTGCTTAAGTCCATAAAGAGACTTCTTTAACTTACAAACCCAAACTTCTTTCCCACTTACAACAAATTATTCTAGCTGCTTTGAGTAAATGGTCTCCTCCAAATCACCATGCAAAAAAGCGGTCTTATCATCAAGTTGCTCCAATTCCAAGTCATGAGTAGCAACTATAGAAAGCAAAATTAGGATGGAGGTATATCTCACTACAGAACAAATATCTCATCACACTGCATTCTCTTCTTTGTGAAAACCCTTTTGCAACTAATATATCCATGTATCTCCCATTATCCTTCAACTTGAACACCCACTAGCAACCTGTGGCTCGGCTTCCGTGAGGAGGTGGTACTAAATTCCAAGTCTTGTTCTTCTTCAACGACTCTAACTCCTCTTTCATAAAGCAAATCCACTTTGAGCTATCACTCGACTTCATGGCTTCTTCAAGATCAAATAGCTCATTACGAACCACTTGTAGGACATAATCAAACTGATCATCAAGGTTGAGTTTTGCATATTGCCAATCTCCGTACCTCTTGGGCAGCCTAATCGTCCTACAACTAGCTCGAGTAGGTATATCATCGCCTAAACTCCTTTTAGCTTCACCTTGAAACAAGCTTTATCTAGCTTCATGCACATCACCAACACCACTTGAAGGCATCTATGGACTACTCTATGACATTTCATCAACTGTATCTGCACTTCTATCTATAACTGCTATAACTCTACTACTAGGTTGGAATGTGAGAACCACTTCTATCTCCTTAGACTATCAAAATCAACTGACGTGATAGGTAACTCTTCCTTAGACATAAACACTACAGACTCATCAAATGTAATATGTCTAGAATATACAATCTGGGATCCAATTCGATACCCTTTCACTTCATCCATGGATTATACATATGCCTTTGTATGCTCTAGTATCCAATTTATCATCACTTGTTTGGTGCACATATATAGGACAACCAAAAATACGAAAATAACCAAGATACTCTATTTTACCTTTGTACTTTTCTTTTGGAACCTTACCAACTATGGTTGAGCACAAAATTCGATTTATAATATTCATTGCGGTCGACAAACCTTGTAACACCCTGAAAATTTAACAACAATTCAATAAGAAAAACTAAATTAGATGAACAAGGACTAAAAATAATTTTTTTAGAGATGTCTGAATTTAGCTACGAAACTTGCACCATTCGTTCGTAGCGATTTTCTGGACACTTTCATATAAACCACCATGGAATCGGAGTTAATACGAAGACGTTACGGACGTTAGAAGAATTGGAAATAGAATAAGAAATAAAAAATAAAAAATTCACAAATTTATAAGGCAACCTATTGACCCAAAGGGGTTGACCGTTAGTGATCGACCTAGGGTATTAAGCTGTTGATAGTGCATATGTATTATCAAGCGATTTTTGATTTGTGATGATGTGTTTGAACGGCTATGACTGATGCTTAGCTCCGAAGAAACAAATGTGTGCGCATGATTAGACTACAGATTCTCTAAACTGGATCTAATGGCCTAAACTATTTTGCAAACCCTATAAATTCTAGCCTAACCTAACCCTAAAACTCACTTAACATAACATAGTAACGAAACACCGTCAAAATTTACCTTCTTCTCTAACCCTAAAATTCAAAAAATCAAAACAAAATCAACCTAGAAGGATACAAGCGATTGGAGATAGACAGGGCAAGCAATAACACATGGAGAGGCAATTCTCAAGCAAACTGGCGGGAAGAGCTTAGGCTTGATGTGAGTGGGAACAATTTTAGTTAGATGATTGTTATAGTTAGTTTAATCTATTTTAATTGGTTTAGGCTGCAAGAAATCTAATTTGAAATATATAAACCCTAAATTGGAATATGCAAACTAGGCTAGAATTGAACCATAGTAAACTGTTAACCTGAAATTGATATATGCACCTCTTTTACAGTTAAATTTGTAAATTATAAATCAACAAACATTAAACTGAATTGCAAATTGATACTTGGACTGGTCATCTAGTAATTACGGTTTACCAATCACTGCTAACGACTTGAATTAAACTATAACAAAGGATCGACGTTAAAAATATGCAGAAAACCCTAATTTTACTATGCGATTAGACAACTCTAGAACCATAGCGGTCAACCAGTAGCGGTCGGCCGGAGAGGTCCAACGGTCAACTGTTCACAATGAAAATTCTAGATGTTGAGCCTCAGTCTAAGGCCGAATTTTACTAATAAAAATATACATAAACATTGACTGTTTGGAGGCCTATTTAACGGCATTATGGGTGTATATTAGGACTTGTAGAGATGCTAGTTCCCTAGGAGCTGACGCTAGGTCATTACGGTGTTGGGTAAATGTTTTTACCCAATTAGAAAGCAAGTAATGGAGTAGAGGCGATGTATTTTCGCAAATGGTACTCAGGGGAGGTTCCATGTGAACGTGCTGTATTGACAAGGATGCATGATGGGAGTTGTCCAGCACAATGGGAGTTCTAGTATGCCCGAATACTGATGCGACGTAATACAGTTCGGATGGAGGAATCCAGAGTGTGCGATAAGAGGCCAACACTACGGTCGAGATGTGGATACGGATGTAGACGATGTGACATTTTGATGAGTCGGCATTGTGGGTTCCCGCTCGATGCGTAGTGAGGTTTAGTCTAGTAGAAATTAGGGGAAAATCAGTTTTCCAGTAGCTTAGAGACAATGATATTGATGGGAGTAGTTCCCCAATAGCCTAGTGGTGGTGTTTCCATAGTTAGCAGCCAAGAGGGCGGCGTCTTACATATTGAATAGCTCTAGGAGCAATGGTCGATCATTAGATATAAGATTCGATCCATAGTTCGATCCATTATAGTAGCATACGCAAATTGTAGTGTAGGAAAGTATTAAACAAGAACCAAGATAACAGACCTTAGGAATTCACGGACATTTATACCGCATCCTATATCATCTAGAGTAGCATTGAAGTAATTGCACATGCTCATCACAAGTGGACTGGGCACCAGGTGACCGACCCATTCTTGATACTTGCAGAGTCGAGCTTATCTTTGGAGACTGCTTTTTATCATATTTTCTCTTCATTTATTTATCTATCTTATCAGTACAGTTTATCTCTTTTATCAGACTTGGAGTGAATTTTCTACGTGCTTTGTATTGGACCATGTATTGATTTTTTAAGACTATGATTTTGATAATTTTTTAGATTGATATTTTCTATGTTACATTTTTTTCATTCCACTGTGAGTTCTGAAAGTGTAGTATATCTTAGATTATATATGCTTGTATTAGTCTCTGTGATGTAAAAAGTTATGAAATCCCGACGATCTGCATTTCTCGGCATGATGTGAGTCCAAAAGTCACACTAGGTTTTGTATAAGTGTGTTGGGAGGTGTGGGTTGTCACAAAGCTTCTACCCAAAAGCCTATGGATAAGCCCGTAGTCAATCTTAAGCAACGACCTTTTTCAAGTAGAGTGATTCATCACCCCATCGACTCTATTAGATTGCAGATCACCAGCTGTAGTGAAATGTCTCTGAATATCATGCTGCTTATAGAAATCGAGGAACTCTCTAGAGATAAATTCACTGCCATTATTAGACCTGAGCACCTTCAACTTGCAATCTAACCGGTTCTTAACTACCGTCTTCCAAGCTTTAAATTTCTTAAAATTTTCTGACTTGGTCTTCATCATATACACCTAAACTTTCAAAGAAAAGTCGTCAACGAAGGAAATAAAATACTTTGCTCTATAATGGAAGCGGTAGCTACTGGTCCCCACACATATATATGTGCATAATCAAATACTCTCTTTCGATCTATGAAGTCCAAATCCAAAAGATACATTTATCTACTTATCCAACACATTCTCCCTATAGATATCCAACTTGTCAAAGCTTTCTCCTTTGATCATCTTCCGTCTACGAAGCTAGTTTGAGCCCTTCTTGAAAATATGATTCAATCTAAGATGTCAAAGTCCGGTTGCATCCAAACCATGAGACCTATATACTCCAACACAAGACTCTCCAAGCATGGTGGTTCCTTTCAACAGATGCAGATTCTGAAACACATCACTATTCATCAAAACTAGCACATCCCTAAAAACGTTCAAACTATCTTTCTTTATAGTGACCTTCCATCCCATGGATGCTAACTACCCCGAAGAGATTAATGAATTCCGAAGATCTGAAACATAGTGGATATTTTTCAAAGTGCAAATCACTTTGTCAAACATGCGATTATATACTGTACCCTCCTCAATGGCTCTACAACAAGCATCATTTCCCATAAGAATTGCACTTTCCTCCTTTCCAACAAAAGAACTGAAGTAATCCTTTCATCATGTGGAAAGATGTCCTTGAATCAAGCATCTAGTGGTCTGAAATATCTGATGCTGCTATAGCTAACACATCGTCAAATACATCCTTCTCCGCTGCTAGATAAAGATCCATCCTCAGTCTTCTTCTTAAAATCCGGAGAATCTTTCTTCCAATGGCCTGCTTTTTTATAGTGGTGACACTTTCCATCTCTAGCCTTTCCTCTCCAACCATTTTCGAACTTCCTAGACTTGGAACGCCCCTTAGGATTCCAACATTTTTCCTCCCCTCTTCCTTTCTCAATGAATAGACATGACTTCTACTCCCTCCTCTACCCCCACTCATATCCACCATCTGATCTCTCAAATCTTCAAAGAGAAAACCCAACTTCACATCCTCTACTATCAAAGTGTCTCTCCCATATATTAGACTGTTAGCGAAATTTGTGTAGTACTTCAGAAGGGAATACAAAAGAACCATCATCTTCTGCTCTTCATCCACCTTTTAATCAACAATCTTCATCTTTATCAAAAGATCATCGAAAAAACTAAGAGACACCTTCGCTAATGTACCCTCTCTTATCTTCATAGTGAAAAATGTCTTCAGCAAAATCAAATGGTTTGTGAGCAACTTTTTCAAGTAGAGATTCTTTAGCTTGTCAAAATTCTTAGTAATTGTTTACTACTAATATCGAGAGATAACATTATCTTCCATGGCCAACTAAAGAGTAGTAAAAGTCCATTCTTCCATCTCTTTGGCCGAAATATCAACGGGCAATTTCTCAGTGTCAAACACCATATGTTGGACCCCATTGCTCCTTAGAACAGCCTTCATCCTCCATTGATATTTCTCAAATTCAATATCCTCATTCCACTTCTCTATCGCCAATCGAGATCCTAATGCCATATAAGATCCTCTAACATAGGGTCTTGCTTCAACTGGGGTACCTTTATCTCATGTCATACTGCCTAACACTTTTCTTCAACAACCAAATAGCTCTGATACTAGACTTTTTGGAAATTTTTTAGATTAATGCACCAAACGAAGCAAAAATAATAGGATCATATTAATGGTGAGTTAAAACAAATAGAAAACGAATATTCCAAAAATAATCAATCACAATCACAGATGCAAAAATAGAAAAGAACATAGTATTTAAAGTGGTTCCACCATCGTGAGATTGTGTACGTCCACTTCAAAGAGAGGAGATTTTATTACTTTCTAAGAAAAAATATAAGATTGATAATGGAGGCTAAGAAGAAGAAATATGAAGAAATAAAACTTGAGAGGATGGTATTAATCTCTAAAGAATGCTTATCTTTATATAAATATTAGTACTTATGGTTGAAGTAACTGATTTATGATAATAAATCAATGCCACATTAATTCTCCTATTTATATGGGAAATGTTTAACCATTTTATTTTTCCACTTTCCTCCAATTTGCATGCAATTGGTAAAATGCCTTATTTAATCAGCTAATTAGGAAATTGAATATTTACTTTAATCTCTCAAAATAACTCTTTCTCATTTAGATAATTTCTTGTGTTCTTTAATGCATTAAAGGAGGCCATAAATTTGAGTCACACATTGACTCAAATATATCCCAAATCCATTAATATGGAAATATTATATCATTGAAATCTAACCTAGATTCAGTTCCGATATTGAATCTAGAAATGCATCACATTACGGAGTTAAAACAAGCAGATAATAGATGATAAGGAGGTGCACAATAATAGTAATAATGGAGAACATGATATGGACATACCTAAATAGTCAAGACGAAGTAGAATTGAAGTTAAGGGTTTTGAGTTCAAGGCCATGACAAGTCCTGCAATAATAGAAAATTTTACATGGACAAACATGGTTGCACAAATTAAAACAAAAGCGAGGAAGAGTAAGCACAACAAGGTGAGTCATCCCCCCAGTGTCTTAGATGTTGGAACAAGTGTGACGACCTCCCTATACTATCGGCACCAATAGCATATAAATAGTGCGATGTCCATACCCAACTGATATAGGACGATAATTAGGGTTAAAATAAACCAATATAGCATATAACCTGTCATATCTCATAGTGCATGGATAAAATATAATATCACATATGTAACAAAAAAGACAGTAATATAGCTCGGCCCTAAACCTATCTCAAAGCCAATTTTCTCTTTATAGTATCTTCCACCTTCATATCATTAAAGATGAGCACATAAGTATCCAACCAATCTTGCACTTTTATAGCTGACTCCATCGCTTGGAATGACTACCCTCCAAGAGTAGAATAATTGATCAGCTTGGTGAAATGAGCCCTATGCGCTTGCACGGTAGCACCTCCACCAATCACCACTCCAGGAGCATTCCTCACCATATTAGCCATCATAGCATTGAACATGGCTTGAACATCAGGCGTAGCAGCTCCTAATCCCGCTCCTTCCTCTAAGAAGAATTCCTTAGTGTTCCTTATATGCTGGCTCATTCTTATATGTAACAAGAATGATCAGTCTCTCATAAAGAAACTATGTCCATAGTGCTCATGTGCATGCGACTTATATTATATAATATATTACTATATAGTTTTGAAAACAAAACTTATAACAAGTACACAATCTCTCGTATATACACATACTCTCGATCCAATCTAGGCGATAACACATTCCCTATCTCTAGTGGATCACGGTATTAACTCCAATTAATCATGTAACCAAAGCTTTGATACCAAAAGTAACCACTGCCCTATACCACAGGCACCAATAGTATATAAATAATGCACTGTCCGTGCCTAGCTGATATAGTACATTCACTAGGGTTGGAATAAACCAATATAGAATATAACTAGTTGTATCTCATAGCATGTGGATAAAATATAATATCATAGATATAACAGAAGGGACAGTAATAACTATGTGAACAAATCATCATCTGAGTAATAAATCCACAAATTATACATCAAATGTAGTAGAGTTTATACCATAGAAGTAAACTCAAATAAACTATCTCAACAAATAGAAATAAGCAAGCATGGTCATGGGCTCTACAATGTTGCTTAGTGGAAAAGTGTAGAAATCCATATATGTATATAATACGAGATAGCTCCATCCAGCTCATCCTTCGAACAACTACAGCATCACCTAGAACTGATATCTAGTCTACTCATTTAAGAGTGCCCATGATAATAAAAAACAAAGCATTAACCTTAGGTCAGACAACAGTCTGATGTGAGTGATAAATGAGTCTCAAAATACTATATAGATAAATATGGTAAAGAACAAGAATATACGAACCATAACTGACCTGCCCCTACAACCAAAGAGTGAGCATATAACACTATAATACACTACACTACAATATCATAAAGGTATATCATAAACCAAATAAATGATATCAGTCTTCTAGGTATTCCTATCTCTAATACCTACTTCCCTCGATAACTATGAGTGCTAGCCTACTAAAGAAAACAACCAAAGCATCCATCAACAATCCTAACTATCACTCCTTGTGCTCTGAATATATTATAAATCATATAATCCCCAAGCCAGGGAATAATGGAAGTCCTGGTTCCTTGTTGTACTCTCGTATCTCATAGCCTAAAGCTCGACACTAGACCCAAAGCTACAGGTCCAAGGTATACGGGTCCCTCAATTGACCCTTAGGCGTTCCCACTTACAATACCCCTACTTTGAGTACAACTGAAAACTCTCCGAGCATCAATGATTCTTCAGCACATATACTCGAGCCCACCTTTGCTCCATTTAGGTATCGAACCCTTCTTGGTCCATCCAATTTCCATTATTCACGAGGAACCCTTCCACATTCTCTAATCACATGGCTCCCTCCTCTACGATCCGCCCTCTTTGGAACCTACTACCAACACGAGCCAATATCCGAAGACCATAGCTTTTCATCATGTTGTTATATTGTCATCCAATCTGATATAAACGAGCCAACACCTCCAGCACGATCTACATAGCATCCCCTTCCTGCCCTGAAAGCTCCACATCCATATCATTCACTATGATAACTTAGTACCGAGTTATAGGTATAACTCAGTATTGAGTTGCACACTTAGCCAACTAATGACTAATTTTTTTCTCAGGTCTCTAGTGCTCCTTTTCAAATGCCTTGGACCTCGACTCATCCCTCCTTGATAACTCGGCCTCAATCTAAAGCTCCTTCTTCTTGCTCTAGAGATAACTCGTCATCACATCCAACACTTAGCCTAATTTCCTGCATCAAGCTATAGGCAACCTCCACTTAGAAAACCCTTTCAATCCACGAAGTCGAGAAGTGCACACGAGTGAGCACCATAACTCGGTGTTGAGTTATAGCCATAACTTGGTGTCAAGTTATGACTTTAACTCCTACCAACTTGCAAGTTATCATGTAGCCTCTTTCCATTCTCCTGAACCTATCTGCCAAGTTTCGTCTAATTGTGACCAACTATGCCTCCAATTTTCTCAATTCTCTGATCTAACTTTCTATGCAATCATAACACTAGCAAACAACATCAAATCATATCATCCAAACATAGAATGACAAGCATTTTCATCCAATCAAACTTGAAATCCACCAAAATAAGGTAAACAAGGCAGTTTCTGACATAGATCTACATATGCATGAATATATGATCATAAATCAAGGTGATTTCTAATTAATCTATATCATATGCATGGATTAACATGTCTTTAAAGTTAGAAAAGGTTTTTATAACCAAAATCAATTTAAAATATGTTAAATCCTATAATTCTACCATATAAACATGTATAACATAGTATGAAGACATAAACCACTCACCAATTACCAAATTCAACCAATTTGTATGTAGATCTAATCCGAGAAGCAAAGAAAAGCACCCAAAATCAAGCAATTTGATGATCCCAAGCTTTTAATTGAGGATCCAATCTCTAATCCGCAATCTAGTCAAATTTAAAGAGAAATTTAGGTTATTTTGGATTAAATTAGGATGGATCTAGGGCTAATTAGGGTTTAGACCTGATTTAGAATGAGTAGGAAAATTTTTAATTTGACTCTTCAGCCTTTTATTTATAGTGTTCTCTATTTAGACCAATGGGCTCACTAATGGGCTTAATTAATTACATACTAATCCTGGCCAGTGGCTTTAAATCTTAAAACATGCATAATTTTCTAACCATAAGTCCGGTTTTCTATTATGACCACTCTACACAACAAAAACCATCATCCTGAAGCAATGGAACTGGGTTGAGACCCTAATTCGACTCCTATATACTTTTGAAAACCAAACTTATAATAAGTACACACCCTCTTGTATATATAAATACTCTCGATCCGGTCTAAGGTGATAACACCTTCTCCATCTCTATTACATCATGGTATCAACTCCACTTAATCGTGTAACCAAAGCTCTAATACCAAATATGATGACCGTCCTACACACTGGCACCAATAGTATATAAATAGTGCGTTGTCCCTGCCTAACTGATATAGGACGATCATCAGATTTGAAATAAACCAATATAGCATATGACCTATCATATCTCATAGTGCATGGATAAAATATAATTTCATAGATATAAAAGAAGAGACAGTAATAACTATGTGACCAAATCATCCTCAGAGCAATAGATCCACAACATTATACATCAAATGAAGTAGAGTTTATATAACATAAGTAAACTCAAATGAACCGTATCAACAAATAGAAATAAGCAAGCATTGTCACGGGCTCCACATCGCTGCTTAGCGGAATAGCATAGAAATCCATATGTATATAATACGAGATAGCTCCATCAAGCTCAACCTCCAAATAGCTACTATGTCACCTAGACCTATTATCTAGTCTACTCATTTAAGAGTACCCAAGGTAATAAGAAAAAAAAGCATAAACCTTGGGTTATACAACAGTTTTGTGTGAGCAGTAAATGAGTCTCAAAATACTATGCAGGTAATATGGTAAGGAAGAAGAGTACAAGAACCATACTTTACATGTCCCTATAACAAAGAGTTAGCGTATAAAACTATAGCATGCTACTCTACAATATAATAACGGTACACCACAAACAAAATAAAGGATATCAGCCTTTCAGGTATTCCTATCTCCAAAACCTACTTCCCTTGATACCTATGAGTGATAACCTACCAAAGAAAACAATCAAAGCATCCATAGCATCCATCAATAATCCTAAATATCACTCCTTATGCTCTGAATATATGATAACTCGTACGACTCCCAGCCAGGGACTAATGGAAATCCTGGTTCTCTATTGTACTCTCATATCTCGCAGCCCAAAGCTGGATACATGTCTCGCAACCCAAAGTTGGAAAGTAATCCCAAAGCTACAGGTCCAAGGTATACAAGTACCTCAATTAACCCGTGGGTGTCCCACTTACAATACCCCTACTTTGAGTATAACTGAAAACTATCAGAGCATCAATGATTCCTTAGCATATATACCCGAGCTCACCTTTGCTCCATTTGGATACCGAGCCATTCTTTCTCAATCCAGTTTCCATTATTCACGAGGAACCCTTCCATATTCCTCAATCATACAACTCCCTCTTTTGAGAGCCACCCTCTTTGGAACCTACTCCTAACACAAGCCAACATCCGAAGACCATAGCTTTTCATCATGTTGTTATATCGTCATCCAACTAGATACGAATGAGCTAACACCTCTAGTACGACCTATAGAGCATCCCTTTCCTACCTTGAAAGTTCCATATCATTCACCATCATAACTCAGTACCGAGTTATAGGTATAACTCGATGTTGAGTTGTACACTTAGCCACCTAATGGCTAATTTCTCTTCCATGTCTCTAATA
Source organism: Allium fistulosum (assembly GCA_030737815.1). Classification (NCBI taxonomy): domain Eukaryota; kingdom Viridiplantae; phylum Streptophyta; class Magnoliopsida; order Asparagales; family Amaryllidaceae; genus Allium; species Allium fistulosum. The sequence goes on from CM060902.1 coordinate 980,618,866, forward strand.
CTGCTCTTGCAGTGCCTTGGACCTCGGCTCATCCCTCCTTGATAACTTGGCCCCAATCCAAATCTCCTTCTTCTAGTTCTGGAGATAACTCGTCATCACATCCAACACTTAGCCAAATTTCTTGCAGCAAGCTATAGGCAACCTCAACTTAATTAACCCTTTCAATCCGTGAAGTTAAGAAGTGCACACGAGTAAGTACCATAACTCGGTGCCGAGTTATAGCTATAACTAGATGTCTAGTTATGAATTGAACTCCTACCAACTTGCGAGTTATCATGTTGCCTCTTGCCATTCTCCTGAACCTATTTGCCAATTTTCATCCAATTCTAACCAACTTTGCCTCAGATTTGCTCAATTCTCCAACCTAACTTTATGTGCAATCAAAACACTAGCAAACAACATCAAATCATATCATCCAAACATAATATAACACGCAATTTCATCCAGTCAAACTTGCAATCCATCAAAATGAGATAAATAAGGCAATTTCTAACATAGATCTACATACGCATGAATATGTGAACATAAATCAAGGTGATTTCTAATCTATATTAAATGCATGGATTAACATGTCATTAAAGTTAGAAAAGGTTTTTAGGGCCAAAATCAATTTAGAACATGTTAAGTCCTATAATCCTACCATATAAACATGTATAGCATAGTGAGAAGGCATAAACCACTCACCAATTACCAAATTTAACCAATTTGTATGTAGATCTAACTCGAACAGTAAAGAAAAGAACTCAAAATCTAGAAATTTGATGATCCCTAGATTCTAATTAAGGATCCAATCTCTAATCTGTAATCTAGTTTGATTTAGAGAGCAATTTAGGTGATTTTAGATGAAATTAGGATGGATCTAGGGCCAATTAGGATTTAGACCTGATTTAAAATAAGAGGGGAAAGTTTTATTATGACTCCTGAGCCCTTTATTTATAGTGTTCTCTAATTAGACTAATGGACTCACTAACAGGCATAACTAATTACACACAGTAGCTTTAAAAACTTAAAGTAGGCATAACTTTCTAACTGTAAGTCCGTTTTTCTATTATGACCACTCTACGGAATGGGAAACTATCACCTGAAGCAATGGAAGTAGTTTGAGATCCTGATTCGACTTCTATCAAGAGTTATAGCCCAAACAATATTTTCAGGGTCAAAATAATCACATAGAAATTCGAAAAACATAATAGGTTTGTAAAATATCCCTAAAATCATATCCTAAAAATTTAGAATCATACAATCTCATACGAATAAAATAAAAATATTTTACGATCCTCCGATACGTAAAATACGAATCGACAACAGGGTCGATCGGAAGCACAAGAAATAAATTGATTTTAATTTTTTTCCCTATTTTGGATCATAGTAGACCAATGAATTCTAATAGGTAGTACTAGATCTAATCCTACTTAATTAAATAACATCCAATTTTATTTAACTTTATGATTTAATAGATTATATTAAATTTATATCTTGATATTTCATATGAGTATATTAAAATATACTCATATGTGTGTTGTGCATGTGTAACAAATATATCGTGCCAAAGTCGATGTGTATGTATATAGGTATTGGGATTTACACCTATAAATGATATATCGCCCTCTATATACGTATTTGGTGCATAAAATAATAATTATAGTTTTTATATATAAATAAATATAATATAAAATATTTCAAAAAAATGAATTTTTTTTATTTAGTTAAATAATTAATAGTTAAAATCAGTTTGATTTAGTCAACAATTTTAAATTCAAATTATATACATAACAACAAATTTTGAATTAGTAAAACAATTTCGAATTTTAACTTTAGACCTGCAATTCAAAATTAATATAAATAAATAAATAATAGCTAAACCAATTTGATCAAGTCAACACTTTTAAATTCAAATTTTATTCAAGACATCTAAATTTGATTAAATAAATAATTCAAAATTCAAATCTAGACCTATAATTTCAAAATTAATATTTGTAAATAATTTAAAATATAAATAAAATATGATAATTTTATAAAATATATATATTAGCTAAATTGTTTTATTAATATATATATATATATATTGGTCTTAAAATAAAATAATGATTAGAATATATAAAATATATACATTAAAAATAATATATTTCTATCATAAAAATTGAAAATAATCTATTTAAAACCGTAAATATAATTTATTTAAAGTAAATATTAATTCACATAAATCCAATTATTATAAAATACTTTTATAGTTAAAACATTTGTAGTTAAAATATTTTGTTATAATTTTTTTGGCTTATACACACACACACAGATATATACATATACATACATTCATATATACATATATATATTAAAAAATTGTTTTCCTACCTAGAGAAATTTAGCATAAAATGTAATTTTAATTGATTTATATATAAATGTAAAAATTTGTAAATGGATTTCAAAACTAAAATACCATTTTTGAAATAAACGAAATTAAGTTTAGTATTTTAAAAATAAAAATGTGTATATATTCATAGGTTGTGTGTGTGTATATATAATTAGTAATATAAAAAATATTATTTTAAGGAAACATTGTTAATTGTTAACCAATTCATAATTAAAAAATGATAATAATTAAATCTGTATATCCAAATTTACAATTATATATTTGATGTAGACAACAAATATGTTATTAGATGATGATGTGAATATAAAACTAGATAAATAGGATTTATACTTTATGAATGTGGCCCTTGAATGTACCTTGATTGATAATACAACCTGATTCATCAGAACCACTCTTCGAATTTTACAAGAATCAAGAGTACTATATATTAATTTATATTGATTAATTTTTAGGTGAATTTATTTTTGGCCATGGGGAAGAATTAAGGTCGACCAACTAAGGCTAGAGAAGAGAAGAAAGGAGCATAGCAAAATCAAGGAATTAAGGTGGAATATATAGAGAAAGATAAAAAGAACTACTCTCCTTGTATTTCTAATCCATTTCATACCATTCCAAATCTAATAATTTAAATTTGAAACCCCTCCTTCCTCTTACTATGGCAGACCAAACTTATAGGCTACACGGGCCTTCAAATGCCCCAAACCTGTTTAGTAAATAATCGTGTTTAAATCTAATTTAAAGGCATATCGATATCGCATATCGATTTTGTAACGACTCGTGTATTATGTATCGGAGGATCTTAAAATATTATTATTTAATTTATATGAGGTCGTATGACTCCATAACTTGGGAAATGCCTATTGGTGAAATTTCCCAACTTTAGAATTTTTCCGGATGATTTTACCATTGGAAAACTTGTATCAACTATAACTTTTGAAAGATGCCAAGCTAGCATCCAAGAACACTTCCATTAGAAAGATATGATGGTTTATCCTTTCATAGAGTGGTCATAATAGCGATTTGGATATTCTAGCTAAAAGATATGAATGTTTGAAGATTGGCTCTGGTCGATGCTAGGCGTGTTCAGGGTTTGGTTTGGCAAGGAAGACCGAACATGGATTTTTGTCTGGTAGGTGCATGGTTCGACAGAAGTAGGTTCCGCGGTCTCGGTTTGGTGGAAGGGGAGGGGTGGTTCGGAACTTCTGGGGGCGTGCTTAGGGTTTTTGCCTATAAATAAGTGAGCTATCTTTCCCCAAATCATTGTTTATCTCTACCACTTCTCATTCAAGCCTCAACCTCCATTATTCTACTTTTTATCGAAATCGTTCTCCTTTCTCATCCAAATCTTATCTAAACCATAGATAAGTACGAGGATTCATTAAAGAACTTTAAATCTACATTTTCGGTGAAGAAATATCAGATCTGGCTATGATTTTCAAACTTGCCTCGATCTGTGTGCAAATCTCCATTTTTGGGTGTTTGGTGAGTGATTTATCATCTCTCACCTCATGTATACATATCTATTGGTTTTGATTTGTTTTAAACCAATTTTTAAAGTCAAATTAATAATTTAAAGTTGTTTTCTAAGCCAAACCTAAAGTAAAACGAATTTTGGTATATTTAAAGCGCCTCAATCGGGTACTTTTGAAGTATAGTTGCCTCTGTATGTGATAGGCTATATTATGGATGTTATTGCATAATGAATAGCTATGTTTTGATGTGTGTTTGGATGTTTAGATGTTGGATGTGATTTGTGTGCATGTTGTGTTGGTTTGGATGCTTGTATGATTGGAACATGAGCGACATAGAGTTAGAAACCATGAAACCGAGTGTCGACAGATTGACTCGAGATTGTCGGGAGTTGCGTCGTTGCATATGAAATGCACAAGGGCCGAAGAACGAAGAATAGCGGTGAAATCAACATGAAATATGTATTCTATGACACTATAGGATTTTGGTTCGGTGTTGATTGGTTAGGGCTACGCCTTGGTTCGATGAAGGAGTTTGATCAACAACCGAACGTGGAGTTCTATTCAAAAGGTGGCGGTTCGATGGTCGGACGTGGGTGGTGGTTCGATGATCGAACAAGGATGATCATTCGTTGGTTTGCTTCAGGAGGGAGAAGTACTGGTTCGGATGTGTGCTGGCTCGGCTAGTGAAGAACCGAATAGAAAATCCTCTTTGGTAGGTGTTCGTACAGTTGGTAAAGGACCGAGTAAGAAATCCTGTCTAGTAGTTGTTTGTTTCTCGTCGAAGAGCCAAACAACAAATGCGGTTCGGTGTTGCTTCTGTTTGGCGAGAGTGTGGTTTCAGACCGAATAGGGGGATGCCAAACAAAACTTAGAGTAAAGATTTTGGGGTATTGGCTTTGTGGCAAGACTTGGGGTTGCTTGTTGGTCTGGGGAGCCAGTATGGGTTAAGGATGGAGGACTGTAGGATGGCTCTAGATGGCTTCGTGGCAAGTGACTATAGCATCCGGTGGTGGACCGAAAGGACAAGTTATGCATTATTTGCTATTATTACTATGCAGTGTGTAGTTGCTTATTGTGAATGTTGTGAACATTGTGTGTTAATAATATAATGAGTTAGTATGCATTTGGTGACTAGGCATTGTGCACTAATATGATGGGTTAGTACCTTTGGTGATTTGGTGGTTGTGTAGGAGTAGTGTTTCTTGCTTACATTGATTGCATTGGCTATGATGATTGCAAATGGTTGCATGGATGCTAATTTTTATGAGCTAACAACTACTTAGATGCACAAGAAGAGTGGGAACTAGAACTACATGGGCTTAATTCCCCGGGTACGCAGCCAATTTTCTCTATGTAATAGCCATCGGATCCCTTAGGTTGGGCTGGGATGTATAGAAATTGGCGTGGGCCAAAAATTGTTGAAACCTTTTCCCTTTTTATTTAGTCTATCTATACAGGTATGAAGTTGTAGATAGAAGGGGAAGAGGGAATGGAAAGTGGATGCAAGCTATATTATGGTTAGCTGATTGGTATATTCGTTTATTCCATTGTTTTATTTTTAGTAAGATAGTGTTAGTTTATAATTATTGATATAAGTTATTGTGATGATGTTGTAAGATAACTGTATCATTAAGTTGATGTATATTTATATTGATGTTGGATTCCGCTTTGACATTTTCTTTTATTTTCGTAGTTTTGAAAAGTTTAAAATTATAATATAAACGATCCACTATTTTTAATATTGGAAATTAGTTGTAGCATATTTATAGCATTTGTAATTGATTTCTAGAGTTAAAAATAGTAGACCGTTACCCTTGGTATCAGAGCTTAGGTTTAGCGACTCCCTGAGCTTTGGGTAGGCTTAACCATTTAAGATATGTTAATTTACACTTTTGGTTGTGTTGTTTTATTGCTTATCGTTTTCCTTGTTATGATTGTGTACATTGGATGGTAGAATGAATGCATGTTAGTGTTAATAATCTTATGATGTGGCAGTTATCAAATGTTAACTAATGAGACGATAAGCGATATATTTGGATCAGTCATGGTGGATGATTTGATATTTTCTCTAGTTAACATCAAGTCGTGCCTTGGGACAATTGTCGTTTACTTTGGATCAAGCACAAGGAAATTCTAGAAGCCAAGTGAGGCATTCTAAACCTCGACTTATCGATTCTGTGAATTATTCTTGGTTGAGTACTTCGGGTGGAAAGAGGAGGTGGACTAGGTATTGTCCAAGGAGGCATATTGATAAGGTGAAGCAATGCGATGGGATGTAGTGTGTCTCAATATCGAGTCATGTGTAGAAGAAAGAACTGATAACTCCAAGTGGGATGGGTGTTTCATGGAGAAAGGGTATGTGAGGATGCTCACCAGTTATCCCGGACCTTGGTGATCGACTACCTTGCTTTAGTGATGGCAGTACCTTGGCAATGTTACGTGATCGAGCACCGAATCCAATTGGGACGTGGTGTGTCACTGACCTTGGTAATGGTCGTAAGAGTTGTGAGGTATACGAAGGCATCTTGGTGATGATGCAAGAGCTTGATGTTGGTCAGGACAGAGTGGCACCTTGGTAATGATGCAAGAACTTTGGTGATGGTCAGGATGGAGTGGCATCTTGGTGATGATGCGAGACCTTGGTGATGTTTGGAATGGAGTGGCATCTTGGTGGTTACGCAAGGCCTTGTTGATTTTTTGGATGAAGTGAAATCTTGGTGATGATGTGAAGGCTTGTTGATAGCTATGATGACAAGAAGCCTTAGTGATGGTTATGGTCATGAGAGAACTTAGTGATGGCCTAATTTGCCTTGGTGGTGGCGAGAAGTGTTTGATGCAAGACCTTAGTGGTGGCCAGGGGTGTTTAGTATGAGACCTTAGCGATGATCTGGTTTGCCTCAGTGATGGAAATGAGCTACTTTAGGATTTGGTGAGGCTGCAGTGTTAAGTAGTTATTGATCTCAGTGATGATCGCTTGGATTATTGTGTATTCAATTGTGCATATTGAAAGATCTTAGTGGTGGTTTATACTTTTCGACCATATGTGTGATCAGTATATGAGTTTGCATACATATTTTATTAGTTGGTATGCCAATGTCAAGATGAATCCTATTGCTTTGAGTAAGAGAGGACTAGAAGAAGGCTAACTGGGAACCGGTGTGCTTTAATTGCAATAAGAAGGGTCGCCTTAGTAAGCACTTCAGGGCCTTGAAGAGTGGGAAGAAGAAGTGCTTCAACTATGATAGGACTTGGCACATGAATAAAGATTGCCCAAAACCGCTGAGGAATAAGCAAATTATGTTTGCTTATGCTTTGAACGCTGTTTTAGCTTCGTCGAGTGGTTCATCGACGAAGGAGAAGGGGAAGGGTGTAGGCGTCTATTATCCAAGGTATGCTTTACGTTTATGCTATACCTATACGTGTTTTATTCAATATCGATATGTTAGACCCTTTCATCCAGTGACTTAGTGAGCAGTTTAGGGTTGTGTCCGACCCATTAGACGAACCTATAGTTGTTTCAAACTTGGTGATAGTTCGATCGACTTAGGTATGGTTCGTTGAGGCTTAGAGTATTTAGTCAAGGATGTTTGTTTATGATTGCTTTGTTTGGGTTTGTTGAGTTTGTTATCTTTTGTGATGGAGTGGTTAAAGGGATACAGAGATATGGTGAATGACGAGGATCAAAAGGCGACGACAGGGACAGGAGGAGGGCAGAGTTAGAGTTAGACTATGCATATGAGAGTGTACAGTTATGGTTAGTTTGGTGTGTTCGCTCGGGAACCTAAATAAGGATTCGTCATCATTTCCCATAGTGGGGGAACATCCAGAGGTGGCGGACTACTACTGTGTAAAGCGATTGAGTTCCATATCAACCTAGGACTAGTGTTATATCTTCGAGGAGGGTGGTATTCGAAGAGCGAGAAGGAATAGAGAAGAAAGTGGAAAACCCACGGACAAAGAGGGTCCTTTGTAGGAGTATATCCGGATGAGGAGTGTCTACTGTATCCGTATAGTGAGCCGATGACTTTTGAAGACAACATGGAGTATCAGTTGTCTGTTGGGCTTGTACTGGTGTCCATGGATGATAATTTTCATCTTCTAGTAGGAGGGAAGTATATGATACACTTTGGAGTTGTATAGGTGGTATGAAGGAAACGTATCGGCCCAGGAGTAGTGTTCCTAGGGAAGCCAGGACTTGAGTGTATTATTGGTTATGATTTTCGACTAGTGTGGGAGCTAGAGTCGGAGGTGTGATGGACTAGATTATATTATACAACTAGAGATCTTCCAGTAGGAGTGGGAATAGATACTGAGAAACCACCAACGCTGAAAGGAGGGTATGGTGACATCCGGATCATACCCGATAGGTTGACGAGGAGTGTCGAGTCAATAACCGCAGTGCCGAGTGGAATGTGATGAATCAGGTAGAATGGCGTGTGAAGTGGGCTACGTGATCGCAGAGCGTGCCAAGGGGGCATAGTAAGTAATAGGTACCCATTGTCCATGCATGGATTCTAGGGAGCGCTTACAAGAGGCACTATGGAAAGTGGCACCGAGTTAGTTGGATGATATCAAGATTGAACCAAAAGCTTCGAGACATCATAGGCTGGTTCGTATTGTTAGAAGTTGGTGGAGTTAGTGAAGGTTCGGTGGGGTGAAAGTAATAGCGATTTCACATGGAAAACCAAGGAGAGCATAAGGGCCTCATACCCGAAGCTCTTTACTTGGTGAGACTTCTGTATATCACATTTACTTTCACTTTCGATATCATATAGGTTGATTAGTATCCTGCATGCTAGAGTAGGCGTAGATATCATTTATTGTTTTTGTGTGCATGTTTAATGTTTGATATGGTTGCTCGTGGATGATAGGCATGCGAGGTGGCTATGTTTGACTTTCCCTTGTTTATGTTGGATTTTCGAGGGTGAAATTCCTAAAGGAAGAGAGTGTAACGATCCGTGTTTTACGTATCGAAGGACCGTAAAATATTTTTATTTACATCATATGAGAACGCTTGACTTTATAACTTTGGTAATGCCTATTAGTGACATTTCCTATCTATAGAAATTTTTCGGAAAATTTTACCCCTAGAAACTTGTATCAACTACAGCTTTTGAAAGAAGAGGAATTAGCATCCGAGACCACTTCCATTGGAAAGATATGATGGTTTCCCGTTCCGTAGAGTGGTCATAATAGCGATTCAGATTTTTGGCCAGGAGATATGGTTGTTTGAAGATTGGCTCTAGTCGGTGCTAGGCGTGTACGGGGTTCGGTTCGGCAAGGAAGACCGAACATGGATTTCTATCAGGTAGGTGCTTGATTCGATAGTAGTTGGTTAGGCGGTATCAGTTCGGGAGGGAGGGGTGGTCTGGAGCTTCTGGGGGTGTGCCTGGGGTTTTTCCTATAAATAGGCGAGCCATCTTTTCCTAAATCATTTTTTTCCTCTACCACTTCCCATTCAAGTCTCAACCTCCATTATTCCACTCTTCACCCAAATCCTTCTCCTTTCTTATATGACTCCCTCCTTTATGAGCCACCCTCTTTGGAACCTACTCCTAATATGAGCCAACATCTGAAGATAATAGCTTTTCACCATGTTGTTATATTGTCATTCAATCAGATACGAATGAGCCAATACCTCCAGCGCGATCTACAGAGCGTCCTCCTTTCTGCCTTCAAAGTTCCACATCTATATAATTCACCATGATAACTCTATACCAAGTTATAGGTATAACTCAGTGCCAGGTTATTCACTTATCCAACTAGTGACTAATTTTTCTCTCACGTCTCTAATACTCCTCTTCTAGTGCCTTGAACCCCGACTCATCCCTCCTTGATAACTCCACCCCAATCCAAAGCTCCTTATTGTAGTTCTAGAGATAACTTGTCATCACACCCAACACTTATCAAAATTTCGTGCATCAAGCTATAGGCAACCTCCACTTGACAAACCCTTTCCATCCACAAAGTCGAAAAGTGCACAAAGAGTGAGCAATATAACTCGGTGCTGAATTATAGCCATAACTCGGTGTCGAGTTGTGACTTTAACTCCTACCAACTTGCGAGTTATCATGTAGCCTCTTGATGTTCTCCTGAACTTGTCTGCCAAGTTTCGTCTAATTATGACTGACTTTGCCTCCGATTTGCTCAATTCTCCTACCTAACTTTCTACACCATCATAACAATAGCAAACAACATCAAATCATATCATCCAAACATAGAATAACAAGTAATTTCATCTAATCAAACTTGCAATCCATCAAAATAAGTTAAACAAGGCAATTTCTAACATAGATATACATATGCATGAATATGTAAACATAAATCAAGGTGATTTCTAATCAATCTATATCATATGCATGGATTAACATGTCATTAAAGTTAGAAAAGGTTTTTATGGCCAAAATCAATTTAAAACTTGTTAAATCCTATAATTCTACCATATAAACATGTATCGCACAGTGATAAGACATAAACCACTCACCAATTACCAAATTCAACCAATTTGTATGTAGATCTAATTCGAATAATGAAGAAAAACACTCCAAATCAAGAAATTTGATGCTCCCAAGCTTTTAATTGAGGATCTAATCTCTAGTCCGCAATCTATTCTGATTTAAAGAGCAATTTTGGTGATTTTGGATGAAATAAAGATCGGTCCATGGCTAATTTGATTTTATACCTGATTTAGAATGAGAGGGAAAATTTTTAATTTGACTCTTCAGCCTTTTATTTATAGTGTTCTCTAATTAGACTAATGGATTCACTACACACTAATCCTGGCCAACAAGCTTTAAAAACTTTAAACATGCATAATATTCTAACCATAAGTCCATTTTTTATTACGACCACTTTACGAAACAGGAAACCATCATCCTGAAGCAATGGAACTAGTTTGAGACCCTAATTCAACTCCTATCAAAAGTTAAAGCCCAAATAAGATTTCCAGGGTCAAAATGATCACATAGAAATTCGGGAAAAATCACAGCTATGTAAAATGTCCCTAAGAGTCATATTCAAAAAAATTTAGAACCATACAACCTCATACAAATAAAATAAAAATATTATACGATCCTCCTATACGTAAAATACAGATAATTACATTCTCCTCCCTTTAGGAATTTCGCCCTCAAAATCCCTAAACATGCCCAAGTATAAGCATAGTCATCCCACATGCCTACCAATCATAAGCACATATCACACATATAAAAAAAGTAGCCATGCAATCAATAGTATAGCTTATCCAAGCATGTAGAATACTAAATTATCGAATATAATATACCATAGTGAAAGTAGATACGATAAACGTTGGGTCTTACTATTCAAAGGGCTTCGAACACCTAGTCCTCATGCTCTCATCCGTCTCACACGTACAATCATCATCACTTCTGCTCCATTGTAGCATAACTAGTTTTATCATCTTTCTCCTAAGCTGTTTCGAATCATACCCAACAATACGAAGCGGCCTACGACGTATGAAAACTTTTTATTCTACCTCAACATCTTCTAGCTGATCTAGTGTGACCATCGCGCCTCAGTCATGCAGAAACTTCCATAGATAGGAGACATGAAAAACATTTTGCACACCCGTCATCTTATGAGGTAAGTCGACCCCATATGCTAGCTTTTTGATTCTCTCAACTATCGGAAAAACACATATGAATCTCAGTGCCAACACCCCTTTCTACCGCATTGAACTAAATTCTTTAGAGGAGAAACCTTTACAAACACCATATCATTGACAGAAAACTCTAAATCTCTTCGTCTCTTATCCACGTAGCTTTTTTGTCGATCCTGAGTAGCTTTCATTCGTTATTGAGTGACCTCAATCTTCTTCGAAGCCTCACTAATCATATCTGGCCCAAATATCAGTTTCTCGCTCGCTTCCCACCAACATGAAGGAACTTTACATGGTTGGCCATTCAATGCTTCATACAGAGCCATACCAATACTTGACTGATAACTGTTATTGTATGCAAATGATTATCCGATGATCCACCAAAGTCTATAATGCATGCTCGCAAAAGTTCTTCCAATATAAGGTTTACTCTTTCAGTCTGCCATCCATTTGCGAGTGATAAGCTATACAAAGATGCAGCTCCATCCCTAACGCCTCTTCTAAGCTCTTCCAAAACACACTAGTGAATAATGGGCCTCGGTCGCTCACAATGCTCTTTGGCACACCGTGGTATCATACTATCCATTTTACTTATAATTCTTCCAGCTTAGTTGCTATCCTACTTGACTTAACAGGTATAAATCTTGCACTCTTGGTCAACCGATCAACTATAATCCAAATGCCATCATACATTGCTCGAGTCCTCGACAATCCATCAATAAAATCCATCAATACTTGCTTCCATTTCCATTCAGGAATCTCTAATGGTTGCAACAATCCACTAGGTTTCTTCTACTTTTCCTTCACCAACTGACAGTTTATACACTTCGAGATGAATGCCCCAACATCACTCTTCATACCTTCCTAGTAGTAAGTTCGCTTCATATCTCGGTACATCTTGTTACCACCAGGATGAATGGTCCACCTAGAATAGTGATAATCTCTTAGCACTTTACCTCGTAATCCATCAAAGTTAGGAAAAAATAATCTCCTGTCATTATGAAACCAATCTTCTCGTTCGAGTTCGTATTGTTTCATATCTTTAGATTCTATTCCTTCCTCTATCTTCATTATAATCTCCACTAGCCTAGCATCTCACTTCTAACTAGTACCGATCCTTTGAATCAGACTAGGTCAAATCAATAAGTTTGCCAACATTTCAGGTTTTTGCTTACAGTGAGGCCTGAAATCAAATCCAGCAATATAATCTACCTGCCTCCATTCTAAGAACATTGCTCCCAAACCAGCATGCCTTCTACTTAATGCATCGGCAACTGCATTCCCTTTTCCTGGAGTGTAGGAAATACTGAAATCATAAGAGGCCAAGAACACTAACCATCGTTGCCGAAAAAGGTTGAGATCCTTCTGAGAGAAAAGGTACTCAAGGATTTGTGGTCCGTAAACAGCTCAATTCTTTCTCCCAGCAAATAGTGCCTCCACATCTTCAAAGCAAAAACAATTGCCGCCAATTCCAAATCATGAGTTGGGAAATTTCTTTCGTGCGGCTTTAGTTGTCGACTCGCATAAGCGACAACCCTTCCCTTTTGCATTAACACTGCTCCCAATCTAGTACCACAAGAATTAGTGTATACTGTTAACTCTTCATTTCCACTTGGAATGGTCAACACGGGTGCACTCGTCGACCTCTCTTTCAGACTCACAAATACATGCGCACACTTCGCATCCCATACAAAGGTCCAACTCTTCTTCATCAAATTGGTCAATAGTGCCGCTACCTTCGAGAAGTCCTTTATAACGCACGTCTATTGTATCCCCTCAATCCTAGAAAACTCCTCACATCTGTACCATTCTTGGGCTGATTCCAATCTTTGACTGCTGCCACCTATTCATGATCCATAGCTATACCCTGTCCCGAAACAAGGTGACCCAAGAATCTCAATTCTTCTCTTCAGAAGTGACACATAGAGAACTTCGCTCTCAACTTGTACTTCCTTAATATCTCTAGCACAATACTTAGGTGCATCCTGTGCTCCTCTTCAAGTTCCGGAGTAGATCAGAATATCATCCACATACACAAACACAAACTTATTCAACTGGTCTTTGAAAACCTAATTCATGAGATCCACAAAGTATGCCGGAGCATTAGTAAATTCAAATGGCATCACAAACCAATCATAGAAACCCGAAGGTGTATGAAATGCAGTAATAAGCACACATAACTTTGCTACTATTAACTGGTGAAATCCCATCACCAAATCCATTTGGGAGAACACCTTCACACCATGGAGTTGGTTAAACAAGTCATCGATACGCGAGAGTGGATATTTGTTTTTCTTCGTCAGCTTATTTAGCTCACGATAATCCACACACAACCTCAAAGAGACATCAACATTTATTGCGAATACTACAGGTGTGCCCCACTCGGATATGCTCCTTTTAATGAACCCTTTCCTCAATAGGCCATTCACTTTCACCTCCAATTCCTTCTGCTCTCTGGGTGTCATATGCCTCAAAGAAATAACTATCAGTCTGGCTTTCATCACCAAGTCTATCCGAAACTTGATCTCTCTATGCAACGGCAATCCTGTCACTTCCTTGAAGACATCTAGATACTCTCTAGCGATAGGCACTGATGACAATTCTTCCTGTGGAACCTCAAGTGAATATTGAAAGCTAACCATCACCCCATCCTCTAGTAGGTAGTTGATCACTACCGTTTGCCCATCCACATCTCTGATTGTCACCAATAGCTTCTCGCAATCCACTATGGCCACATACTTCTAAGCCAATCCATACCCAAGACAATCTCGGACCCAAAAAAGTTCAGAAACAAAACAATCACAAACTAAAGAACATCCATGACTCGATAAAACTAGTGCATGGCAAACCATGTAAAGACTAATAAAGCCTCCAATAGGGTTCATCACAATTAGGGGTCGGTCTACTATCTCAGGTTCCAATCACAATCTATCTACTACATCACCACAAATGAATGAATGAGAAGCATTGGTATTAAACAAAACTCGAACGAGAACATCACCAATAGAAAGCATACCTTGGAAGATGACTCCATCCCCTTTTCCTTCGCCGAGGGCACACTTTACGTAGTCAGGATTGTATCTAAGGAATACGCTTTCCCTACTTGCTTATCTTTCACTAGTTTTGGACAATTCTTCTTCAATTGCCCAGGCTTGTCACAGTTGTAACATTTCCTCTTCTCACTCGCCTTGCAATCTTTAATCAAATGACCATTTTGATTGCATCCAAAGCAAGTAGGTTCCCATTTACCCTTCTTCTTACCACCATTTCCCTGGGACCACTTTCTCTTTCCATCCCACTGCTTCTTAACATCCTACCTTGCTGTGGCTTTGGCTCCACCTTCTTAGTAGAAGTAACAGTCTTAGCCTTAAGGTATAAACTTTCATGGCGAAGTGCCTTCTTTACCAGCTTCTCAAAAGGCTCCTCAATATGGTCCACTAGCTTTTCTCCTAGATGGTCATCTAATCCAATGATGAACTTCTCATTCTTTCTCAATGGAGTATCGATGAATGACATTGCATACTTAGACAAAGCATCAATTTTTTTTCAGAGACTGTCATCTCTCTCTGCTTGAGATCAACAAATTTTCTGAACAGAAACAACCTTTGAGCAGCCAGAATAAAGTTCTCCTCAAACTTTTTCTTAAACTGTCCCAAGAAAACTAGTCTTCTGGAGTAGCAATAGTGACATCATTCCACCAATTCATAGCTCGGCCCTAAAGCTGTCTCGAAGCCAATTTTCTTTTCATAGCATCTTCCACCTCCATATCACCAAAGATGTGCTCATAAGTATCCAACCAATATTGCACTTCTATGGCTAATTTCGTCCCTTGGAATGACTTTCCTCTAAGAGTAGAATAATCTTTGTTTAGCTTGGTGAAATCAGCCCTAGGCGCTTGCATGGGAGCACCTCCACCTATCACCACCCTACGAGCATTCCTTATCATATTAGCCACCATAGCATTAAACATGGCTTGGACATCAGGCGTAGCAGCTATTGATCCTTCTCCTTCCTTTATTCCTGAAGCATAATTCCTTGCAGTGTTCCTTGTGCCAGCTTATTCTTATCACCTCAAGAATGATCAGTCTCTCAAAAAGAAAACTGTGTCTATAGCGCTCATGTGCATGCGACTTATACTATATGATATATTACTACATAGTTTTGAAAACCAAACTAATAACAAACACACACCCTCTCGTATATATAAATATTCTCGATCCAGTCTAAGGTGATAACACCTTCCCTATCTCTACTGGATCACGGTATCAACTGCAGTTAATCGTGTACCCAAAGCTCTAATACCAAATGTGGCGATTGCCCTATACCATCGGCACCAATAGCTTATAAATAGTGCGTTGTCCATGCCAGGATGATATAGGACGATAATTAGGGTTGAAATAAACCAATATAGCATATAACTTGTCATATCTCATAGCGCATGGATAAAATATATTATGACAGATATAATAGAAGAGACAATAATAACTATGTGAACAAATCATCATCAGAGCAATAGATCCATAAAGTTATACATCTAATGTAGTATAGTTTATACAATAGAAGTAAACTCAAATAAACTATCTCAACAAATAGAAACAAGCAAGCATTGTCACGGGCTCCACAGTGTTGCTCTGTGGAAAAGCAAAGAAATCCATATATGCATATAATATAAGACAGCTCCATCGAGCTCATCCTCCGAATAGCTACTGCATCACCTAGACCTGTTTTCTGGTCTACTTATTTAGGAGTACCCAAGATAATAAGAAACAAAACATAAACCTTGAGTTACACAATAGTTTGGTGTGAGAGGTAAATGAGTCTCAAAATACTATAAAGGTAAATATGGTAAGGAATAAAAGTACACGGACCATACCTGACCTGTCCCTGCAACAATGAGTTAGCATATAACACTATAATATGCTACTCTACAATATCATAAAGGTATATCACAAACAAAATAAAGGATATCAGTCTCCCAGGTATTCCTATCTCCAATACCTACTTCCCCGATACCTATGAGTGATAGCCTACTAAGGAAAACAACCAAAGCATCCATCAATAATCCTAACTATCAATCCTTATGCTCTGAATATATGATAACTCGTATGACCCCAAGCCAGGGACTAATGGAAATCCTGGTTCTCTGTTATACTCTTGTATCTTGCAGCCTAAAGCTGGATACGTGTCTCGCGGCCCAAAGTTGGACACTAAACATAAATCTATAGGTCCAAGGTATATAGGTCCCTCAATTAAACTATGGGCGTCCCTACTTACAATACCCTTACATCGAGTACAACTGAAAACTCTTCGAGCATTAATGATTCCTTACCACATATACTCGAGACCACCACTCCATTTGGATACCGAGCCATTCTTGCTCAATCCAGTTTCCATTATTCATGAGGAACCATTCAACATTCCCCAATCATGCGACTCCCTCCTTTATGAGCCGCCCTCTTTGGAACCTACTCCTAACACGAGCTAACATCCGAAGACCATAGCCTTTCATTATGTTGTTATATTTTCATCCAACCTGATACGAATGAGCTAACACCTCCAGCACAAACTTCAGAGCATCCCCTTCCTGCCATGAAAGTTCCACATCCATATCATTCACCATGATAACTCGGTATCGAGTCATAGGTATAACTCAGTGCTGACTTATACGCTTAGCCAACTAATGGCTAATTTATCTTCCATGTCTCTAGTACTCCTCTTCCAATGCCCTGGACCCCGACTCATACGTCCTTGACAACCCGACCCCAATCCAAAGCTCCTTCTTCTAGTTCTAGAGATAACTCACTATCACATCCAACACTTACCAAATTTCCAACATCAAGCTATAAGCAACCTCCACTTGACAAACCCTTTCCATCCATGAAGTTGAGAAGTGCACACGAGTTAGCACCATAACTCGATGCCGAGTTATAGCCATAACTCGACATCGAGTTATGAATTGAACTCCTACCAACTTGCAAGATATCATGTTGCCTCTTGCCATTCTCCTGAACCTAACTGCCAAGTTTCTTCCAATTCTAACCAACTTTGCCTTCAATTTTTTCAATTCTCTGGTTTAACATTCTATGCAATCACAACACTAGCAAACATTATCTAATCATATCATCCAAACATAGTATAACATGCAATTTAATTCAATCAAATTTGCAATCCATCAAAAGGAGTAAATAAGGTAATTTCTAACATAGATCTACATATGCATGAATATATGAACATAAATTAAGGTGATTTCTAATCAGTCCATATCAAATGCATGGATTAACATGTCATTAAAGTTAGAAAAGGATTTTATAGCCAAAATCAATTTAAAAATGTTAAATCCTATAATTCTACCATATAAACATTTGTAGCATAGTGAGAAGGCATAAACCATTCACCAATTACTAAATTTAACCAATTTGTATGTAGATCTAATCCGGACAGTGATGAAAAGCATCCAAATCAGGCAATTTGATGATCCTTAGCTTCTAATTGAGAATCCAATCTCTAAGCCGCAATCTAGTTTAATTTGAAGAGCAATTTGGGTGATTTTGAATGAAATTAGGATGGACCTAGGGCTAATTAGGATTTAGACCTGATTTAGAATAAGAAAGAAAAGTTTTATTATGACTCCCCAGTCCTTTATTTATAGTGTTCTCTAATTAGACTAATGGGCTCCCTAATGAGCTTAATTAGTTACATACTAATCCTGGCCAGTAGCTTTAAAAACTTGCATAACTTTCTAGCCATAAGTCCGTTTTTTCTGTTATGACCACTCCACGGAATGGAAAACCATCATTCATAGAACTAGTTTGAGACCCGAATTCGACTCCTATCAAGAGTTATAGCCCAAACAAGATTTTCTGGGTCAAAATGAACATATAGAAATCCAGGGAAATTATAGGTATGTAAAATGTCTCTTAGAGTCATATCCCAAAATTTTAGAATTATACGGCCTCATACGAATGAAATAAAAATATTTTATGATCCTCTAATACATAAAATACGAGTCGTTACAATAGGGCCGATCGGAAGCAGGAGAAATAAATGGATTTTAATTTTTTCCCTATGTTGGATCGTAGTAGACCAATGAACTCTAATAGGTAGTACTAAATCCAACCCAGATTGTTTAAATAAAACCTAATTTTATTTAGCTTTATGATTTAATAAATTATATTAAATTTATATTTTAATATTAAATATGAGTATATTCAAATATAATTATATGTGTGTTGTGCATGTGTAACAAAATATATCATACCAAAGTCAATGTGTATGTATATAGGTGTTGGGGTTTACACCTATAACGGATATATTCGCCCTCTATATATGTATTTGCTGCACGAAATAATATTTATATACTCTATATATAAATAAATATAATATAAAAAAATTCAAAAAAATGAATTTTTTTTATTTAGTTAAATAATTAATTGTTAAAATTAGTTTGATTAAGTCAACAATTTTAAATTCAAATTATATTCATAACAACAAATTTTGAATTAGTAAAATAATTTCAAATTTCAACTCTAGACCTGCAATTCAAAATTAATATAAATAAATAAATAATAGTTAAATCAATTTGATCAAGTCAACATTTTCAAATTCAAATTTTATTCAAAACATCTAAATTTGACTAAATAAAACAATCCAAATTCAAATCTATCCCTACAATTTCAAAATTGATATTTGTAAATAATTTAAAATATAATTTTTTTTGAGAGAAATATGTGATCCTCTAAAGTAGAGGAGAGTACATATGTGTGTGTGTGTGTATCACACTAATAACCGAGGAGCTGCCAACATGCCTGGAAGGTGACAAATCATAATACAAAAAACAAAGAAAAACAAACTTAGGGAACTTCCTAAATGAGCTTCGACAAGGCCACCGTCCATTACACCTCAGTATCGAACTTCGGCAAGGCCACCGTCCAATAATGAGGTGTTAGAAGAACCCAAACGAGATCAACAAAAGAGATTTACAAACCGCTCCACCAATGAAAGGACGCCTCACTGCAAACACGGATGAATCAGAAAGAAGGCCTCACTGCATAATGCGGACGATCTAAAATGAACGTCTCTCTACAAACTCAGATGATCCATGGTGAGACCAAGTGCACAAATGAGATCAACAAGTAGCTAAACTATAGAAAGAACACCTTACTGCAAACGCGGGTGATCCAAAAAGAATGCCTCACTACCAATGCGGAAGATCCAGAATGAATGCCTCACCGCAATGCTGGCAACAGCAACCCTGAAAGCCTGCAAATAGTAATCTAGCACCATATCCGGCCTAAACCTGTAATTGAAGATGGTACTAAACAAAAATATAAGAAATAATACACATATATGTATATAAATGAAATTTATATACATATATATGTATTAATGAAGTAAAAGTAATAAAACTAAAGCTAAAATTATAAGACAAAAAAGTAACTGAAATAAGAGACAGACAAAAAAAGGAACCAAGCTCATTATGCAACATCTTAACCAACTCTAAAGATGTGAAATAGTGATTTCGAAATCAAAAGGTAAAAAATTAACAAAATATGAAGTTAAAAACCTATAAACTATAAAATCAAAAAAGTTATCCTTATGCTCCTCTAATCAAAAGAACAATATGATAATCAGTAAAATCATCATTCAAATTCGAGGAAATGTTAATGCTAGAATTATAAATGTTAAAAATAATGTTTTTCTGTTTAAATAACATAATGCTATTTCTAACCTTATTAAGATATTTTTTGAAATGATTATTTTTAGCTAATCTATATTTAGGATTTAAGATCCAATTAAAACAAAATGATGATATTATAAATATCAATATATTATTTATTAAAAAGTCTCTAATTTCTCTCAAACCAAATATACCAACATATTATAATGAATAAAGTATCTAGTAAAAATCTATTTTCCTTTTTAAACTTAAATCTTAAATTATTCCAGTGATAATCACAATCAGTAACTTTAGTTGTAATAATAAAATTAAAGATTCTGAGAGTATTAATAAGAATGTAGCAAGTATCCATACAATTATAATACACATGGTTAATATCTTCAAAATACAATTTGCAAAAAGTACATTTATTATCAATTTGTATATTCTCTCTTTTTGAAAATTAATAGTATTTAGTTTCCCATGCATGATTAACCACATATGAATCTTAGTTTTAGGAGGAGCGTTTGCTTTCCAAATAAGTTTAAAAGAGTTATTAGTAACGACCGAGAAATTAAGAAATTTATACAAAGAATTTGAAGTGAATTTCTTACTTTTATCCCATTCCCAGTTAATAATATCATTTTTGTTATCAATATTATATAAATTCAATCTAGAACATAATAAAGAAAATTATCTAAGAGTTGTACCTTCTAATAATCTATTAAAACTGAAGTTCCAAGGGGGATCATTATCCGAAGAAAAAACATCTAAAATTAAAGCATTCTTGAAGTTACAAATTTCATAAAGCTCTTTAAATTCTACCCTAAGAGGAATGAAAAATATCCAACGATCATGCCAAAAAGAAGTATTATTTCCTAAATGAACAATCGTATTAATACCAAGGTTAAAAATCCCATAACATTTTAAGATATATTTCCAAAAATTAGACAATTTATTGGTAACAGAAGGAGTAATTTGGTATAAATTATTACTACCATTATTATAATGTTTAGAAATAATTTCTTTCCAAATAGAATTATCATTAATATATTTAAATTTCCATAATCACTTCCCTAAGAAAGACAAATTAATGACTCCTAAACCACCTTCCTTTTTTGATTTACAAACTATTTTCCAATTAACTAAACATTTAAGACTAATGTTAGAATTATTGCTACTCCATAAGAAATTTCTTCTTATTTTATCAATTTTATTAATCACCCAATTTGGAAAAAGATGCATATACATCCAATAGATCGGGAGAGCAGATAAAACAGAATTGATGAGAACTAAGCTACCCACTTAGATAAAAACCTCCCATTCCAATTATAAACTCTATATTTAATTTTATCTATAATAATTAGTCAGTCATCATGCTTAAGTTAAGTTGGTCTAATAAAAAAACCAAGATAATAAAAAGGGATACTCATAGTTTTACAATTAAGTGTATTAGCAACTAAACCTTCAACTTTATCAACGTCATTTAATACTAAAACCAAACTTTTATCGAAATTAATTTTAAGCCCTAAAAGAAGTTCAAAGCTGTATAAAATAAATTTAGGGGTAATGACATGACTAGGAAAATGAGAGGTAAATAATAAGATATCATCCGCAAATTGAAGAACAGAGAGACCATTGCGTGAAATTTCACTACCAACGCACCCTAAAAAACCATTACCAACTGATTTTTTAATAATCATAGTGAAAACATCTGTAGCTAAGTTAAACCAAAGAGCCGATAAAGGATCACCCTGCCTTAAGCCTCGTTTAGATTGAATTTTATTCCCTACAATACCGTTAACCATTATACTAGAATTACCACTTAAAGAAAAGTCATAATCCACCCAATCCATTTGCGACTAAAACCTCTAGCCAGTAACATATCAATTAGAAAGTCCCAATCAATCGAGTCAAAAGCTTTCGCAAAGTCCAGTTTTAGAAGAGCACATGTAATGTTATTTTTACAACAATGATTAATGTATTCTTAAACAGCAGCCACTTCATCTGTGATATTTCTACCCTTAATGAAAGCAGTTTGTGAACAATCAATTAGATCATCCATTCTTGTGCTAAGTCTATTAGCTAAGACTTTTGAGATAATTTTAATAGAACAATTAATTAGAGAAATTGGTTTAAAATCTTTTAAATTATTAGCACCGATTTTTTATGTTACAATGAGATTAGCAAAATTAAATCTTACTAATCGTATTTTCCCATTATAAAATTCATTGAACATGCTATTTAAATCAAACTTTAAAGCATCCCAAAATAATTTGTAAAATAAAATAGGAAACCAATCAGGACCCAGGGCTTTATCACTAGGCATGTCATTAATAGCCTTCAAAATTTCCTCTTCAGAAAAAGGATTATCAAAATCAAAAAGGTCAATTCTAGATTCAATAGGATAAAGATCATTCCATCTAACGTTAATACTATGCTTATTCTTATTACCAAAAATATCTCTATAATAATCAGTAAATGCCTTATTAAGATCCCTTTGATCAACCAATTCTACATTATTCAAAAAAATAGAATTTATCGTGTTACTACGTTTTCTACCATTAGCCATATTCTGAAAGAAATTTGTATTATTATCATCTTCATTAATCCATTGAATTCTAGATCTCTATTTCCACATAATCTATTCTTTTTCTAAAATTGAATTAAGCTCTTCTTTTAAATTAGCAAGAACATTACGCTTACCAAGATTAAGTTGTCTGGTTTCTTTTACCATGTTAATATTAAGTATTACAGAGAGTAAATTTTCTTTTTTAATTTTAATACAACCAAAAACATTCTTACTCCAAATTTTAAGAAAATTCTTAAGATCCCTAAGTTTTAGAACAAAATTTTTAGCAAAGTTATCTGTATTTCTAATATTATAAAAATTCATTGAAATCCATTTATTTTTAATTATATTAGAGAAATTGGATTCTAATAGCGACATTTTTTCAAATTTAAAAGTTCTATTAACAATTTTATGGTGATCACACGTAAGAATGATAGGGCAATGATAAGAATAAGTATAAGGCAAACCAAAAACTCTACAAATAGGAAATTTATCCTCAATTTCATCACTGACGAAAAATCTATCTAGAAGGGCCATAAAAGGGGACTCTCTAGTATTACTCCATGTGAATTCTCTATTAGTAAGAGGTATTCAATCAAATTAGAATTAATAATAAATTGGTTAAATTCTTCCATAGAAGAGAAATCACCTTCCCGTTGTGAATGCTCTCCTAGAAAACGCGTAACATTGAAGTCACCCCCCATAATCCAAGAACCAGGAGCAAATGATATAAACTCTAGACATTCGTTCCCTAGAACTCGACGACCAATTTTCGAGTTTGGCCGATAAACATTATATATATTTAATAAAGAGTTATCACTAAGGTTAATGAGAATAATATGTAAAGAGTGTTGCATAGAAATACATTGAAGAAGTTTAAAAGAATTATCCTGCCACCCTATAAGTAAACCCCCAGAAGCTCCAACAGAAGGTAAACATCCCCAATGCCTAAAGTGATAACCACCTAATCTTCTATAAAAACGAATATCCGGACGCTCTATTTTACTTTCTTGTAAGAGTGCAATATCAATAAAATAATCTTTAAAAAATGCTCTAATTTTATCACATTTATTTAAATCATGCAAACCTCTAATATTCCAGCTAATAATCCTCATGAACCAGAAGATCTAGCCCTCTTTATTTCCCTATTCCTAATATAAGTAGTATCTAATTCAACATCAGAAAAACAAAAGCGGTATCACTAGCTAACTGACATAACTGACCGGAGGATAAACTACCTAGAGCATATGAAGAATAAGTACTGCCTAAACCAGAAGTCATACTTGAGCCTAAATTTGAAGTACCACTCTTAGTACTCGAATCTTGTAACTCACCCAAAAACAATGAATGACTGCTGCGGATCCTGTCACTATGACGAATAACCCCATTGACGGCAACTGATTTCCTACGCCTACCTCTCTTTGACAATGACGATAAAGAAGAGGCTTTATTGTCTATGATGCAATTATTACCAATAACTGCAGCAATACTAAGTGAACAATGTGAAAAATCAATGACCACATTTCCATCATCAATCACAGGATCAACTACCGCATACCCATCATCACAAACCTCAGAATGAAACCCTGCCATTACATCCACATTACCATCCTCAATCACAAGAGCATCAACCGCCAAAATACCATCGTCTCCATTCTCAGGTTGAAAATTGCATTATCAGCCACAAAACCATTCTCAATCCTAGAAGCATCTACCACAAAACCATCATCTCCCAACCCAGATAGAAACACATCATTAACAACCACATATCCATCCTCACTCACGGGAGTATCAACCGCAAAACCAACATCAATCATAGGAATACCACATTGAGACTTCTTCATAATAGCAGAAGTGAATTGAGCATTCTTCAAAATTTCCACTACCGTAGAACCATCAACAAACGAAACAACATCACCTCCATTCTCAAAAAACATTGCATTTTCAGTTGAAATGCATCCTTCAACAGGTGAAACAACATCGCCTCTTTTCTTAGAAAAAGTTGCATTTTTAGTTGAAATGCAACCATCAACATGTGAAACAACATCACTTCCTTTCTCAGATGACATTGTATTTTCAGTTGAAATGCAATGTGCACACTGTGATACAACACATGCACATTGAAATACAACAACAGCCTCTAATCCATCATCAAGGAAAAAAACACCCCTTCATATTTAAAAACATAATCACCAGATTTTACTCTTTTATTATCTTCGAATTCATTAATCATCAAAGCATCAGACTGAAACTTCCCCAAAACATCGGAAGTCTTTTGTGCACACTGTGAACTGTCTTCAACCACAACATCACCATTAGATAAAATAATAGCACCACCATTCTTAGTCTGAATCACAGCATCACCAGAGAAATCTACTCCAACACCAGATTTCTTAGATCGTACATCCTTTGCCTTGACCATAGCATCACCAACAACATCCACATATTTATGAATATCCTTATATACATTACTTGGCACTGAATTCTTTTCAAAATCTTCTAAAGACTTGAGACAATCAAAATGGTTTGAAGTGACTAACTTAAAACTCTCTACATCACGAGATTTAGCACTGAATTTTTTACAATGAAAATAATCAAATTTTTTATTCATATCACTCGATTGCATAGAAGAAACAGAATTCCCTTTAGATAAGCCCTCATACCCACTATCACAAACAGTATCAAAGTTATTCAAAGAAAGAGAGCCCAATCTATATTGCGTAACATCAAGATCCAATAATAAAGGATCAAAGATAATAAGCTCATCCTTATGAACCACACTATAGATGTTTGAAAAAACATAACCATCTGCAACAATGCTTGAGTCACTATTATTCACACAATAAACTGGTGAGGAATCCATAGCCGAATCATCACGTTTTAGAGAAGAAGTGCTTAAACAAATCCTCTATTAAATCACATAAAATTTCATTCTATGATTCTTACCAATATTAACGGCATTTATCACATCGAAGTGCTTAAACAAATCCTCTAATAAATCAATACCATCTCTTCTTTGAGTCCACGGTCGATCCAATAAAATTCTCTTTAGCTGCATACATTTAAGAACAAATTGAAAACCATGATCTATAATAGAAAGATTCTCACACCTGCTGGAATTAGAATATAATTTCATCGAGCATTCAATCTTTTTATGCCAAAGAAACTGTACCCAAAACACCTAATGGGGTCGCGGCAATCCTTAGCTAAATGAGAAAGATCACCACAGCGATAACAAAACTTGTTCCCTTTTCTTGAATCGATCCAATTCTTGGATCTGGGCTTCAGCGAGGAAGATTGAGGATAAGAGAAATAACGGTCTTTAACCACCTGAGCATAAGAACAAGCTTAGGAACGAAAGGAAGAACAGTCGTGATCATCAATAGAGTGAGAATTGGAAAATAGCGGAGAAGAATAATGCGAACATAAAGAAAAAATAATCGGGAACGAAGATGAAACAAAAACCATTTTTTATTCAATAGAGCGAGAATTTAATTCTTATATACGTATATATATTTGCTTAATTTTGTAAATATGATAATTTTATAAAATAAATATATTTGCTAAGTTTTTTTGTTAATATACATACATACATACATATATATATATATTAGACTTAAAATAAAATAATGATTAGAATACATAAAATATATACATTAAAAATAATATATTTCGACCATAAAAATTGAAAATAATCTATTTAAAACCATAAATACAATTTATTTAAAGTAAATATTAATTCATTTATTATAAAATGCTTTTATAGTTAAAACATTTGTATAATTTTTTTGGCTTATATATATACATATACATACATTCACATATATATATATATATATATATATATATTAAAAAATCATTTTTCTACATGGAGAAATTTAGCATAAAATGTAATTTTAATTGACTTATATATATATATGTAAAAATTTATGAATGGATTTCAAAACTAAAATACCATTTTGAAATAAACAAAATTAAATTTAGTATTTTAAAAATAAAAATGTGCACACATTTATAGGTTGTGTGTGTATATATATAATTAGTAATATAAAAAATATTATTTTAAGGAAACATTGTTAATTTTAAACCAATTCATAATCAAAAAACGATAATAATTAAATATGTAGATCCAAATTTATAATTATATATTTGACGTAGACAACAAATACGTTTATAGATTTTTTTTTAGAGGATGATGTGAATAAAAAACTTGATAAATAGGATTTATACACTATGAATGTGGCCCTTGAATGTACCTTGATTGATAATACAACCCCTTGATTAATCAGGACTACCCTTCGGATTTTGCAAGAATCAAGAGCACTATATATTAATTTATATTGATTAATTTTTGGATTAATATATTTTTGGCCATGTGGAAGAATTATGGTCGACCAACCAAGGCTAGAGAAGAGAAGAAAGGAGCATAGAAAAATCAAGGAGTTAAGGTGGAATATATAGAGAAAGATAAGAAGAACCACTCTCCTTGTTTTTTTAATCCACATCACACCAAGTCTAGAATTAATAACTTAAATTTGAAACCCCTCCTTCCTCTTACTATGGCAGACCAATCTTATAGGCTACACGGGCCTTCAATGCTCTAAACCTGTTTAGTAAAGAATCATGTTTAAATCTAATTTAAAGGGATATCGGTATCGCATATCGATTTTGTAACGATCCGTGTATTACGAATCGGAGTATCGTAAAATATTATTATTTAATTCATACGAGGTCATATGACTCCATAACTTGGGAAATGCCTATTAGTGAAATTTGTCATCTTTATAATTTTTCTGGATGATTTTACCCTTGGAAAACTTTTATCGGCTATAACTTTCGAAAGAATCCATATAACATCCAATACCAATTCCATTGGAAAGATATGATGGTTTACCTTTTCGTAGAGTGGTCATAGTAGTGATTTGGATTTTCTAGCTAGAAGATATAACTGTTTGAAGATTGGCTCTGATCGGTGCTAGGCGCATTCGAGGTTCGGTTCGGCAAGGAAGATTAGACATGGATTTCGGTCCGGTAGGTGCTTGGTCCGATAGTAGTTGGTTCGGCGGTGTTGGTTTGGTGGTAGGGGAGGGGTGGTCCGGAACTTCTAGGGAGTGTGCCTGGGGGTTTTGCCTATAAATAAGTGGGCCATCTTTCCCTAAATCATTGTTTTTCTCTCTACCACTTCTCATTCAAGCCTTAACCTCTATTATTCTACTCTTCACCCAAATCCTTCTCCTTTCTCTTCCAAATCTCATCTAAACCATAGATAAGCATGGGGATTCATTAGAGACTTCAAATCTACATCTTTGGTGAAAAGATGTCAGATCCTACTGTGATTTTCGAATTTTCCTCGATCTGCGTGCAAATCTCAATTTTTGGGTGTTTGGTGAGAGATTTATCATTTCTCAACTTATGTATACTTATCTATTGGTTTCGATTTGTTTTAAACTAATTTTTAAAGTCAAATTAATATTTAAAGTTGTTTTCTAAGCCAAACCTAAAGTAAAACGAGTTTTTGTATATTCAAAGTGCCTCAATAATGTTGTTTTGGAGTATAGTTTCCTATGTATGTGATAGGCTATATTATGGATGTAACTACATGATAAATTGCTATGTTTTGATGTGTGTTTGGATGTTTAGATGTTGGATGTGATTTGTGTGCGTGTTTTGTTTGTGTGAATGCTTATATGGTCGGAACATTAATTGGAGCGACTTAGAGTTAGAAACTATGAAACCGAGCTTCGACAGATTGACTCGAGATTGTCGAGAGTTATGACATTGCATATGAAATGCACAAGGGTCACTGAACGAAGCGTACAGTAAAATCAATGCAAAACATGGATTTTGCGACGCTATTGGATTTTGGTTCGGCATTGATTGGTTCGGGCAATGCCTTGGTTCGGTGGAGGAGTTAGGTTGGCAGCCGAACGTGTAGTTCTGTTCAAAACGTGGTGGTTCGGTGGTCGGATATGGGTTGTGGTTCAGTTACCGAACAAGGAATACGGTTCAGTGGTTGGCTTCAGGAAGGAGAAGTACTGGTTTAGATGTGTGCTAGCTCGGCTAGTGAAGAATCGAACAAGAAATTCTCTTTGGTAGGTGTTGGTACGATTGTTGAAGGACCGGACAGGAAATCCTGTTGGGTAGTTGTTGGTTTGTTGTTGGAGAGCCAAACAACAAATGTGATTCGGTATTGCTTTTGTTCGATGGGAGCGTGGTTTCAGGCCGAACATGGGGATGCCAAACAAAACTTAGAGTAAAGCTTTTGGGGGTGTTGGCTTCGGGGAAAGGCTTGGGGTTGCTTGGTGGTCTGGGGAGCCGATATGGGTTAAGGATGGGGGACCCCAAGATGGCTCTAGATGACTTTGGGATGACAACCAGTGAAGTACGACAACTTTGATGACTCGATGTGGCGAGTGATTATAGCATCAGGTGGTGGACTGAAAGGAGAAGTTATGTAATATTACTATTATTACTATGTAGTGTGTAGTTGGTTATTCTGAATGTGTTGAACTTTGTTTTACTAATATAGCGAGTTAGTATGCATTTGGTGACTTGATGTTATGTACTAATATGATAGGTTAGTACCTTTGGCGATTTGGTGTTGTGTAGGAGTAGGGTTCCTGCTTACATTGATTGCATTGGCCGTGATGATTGCAATTGGTTGCATGGATACTATGGTTGTTATATGGTAGCAACTATTTCTATGCAGGAGAAGAGCAGAAACTAGAACTACGTGGGCTTAATCCCCAAAAAGGAGTACACAGGCAGTTTTCTCTATGTAATAGCCACGGATCCCTTCGGTTGGGCTGAGATGTATAGAAATTGGTGCAGTCCAAAAAATTTTGATACCTTTTCCATTTTTATTTAGTCTATCTATACAGGTGTGAAGTTGCAGATAGAAGGGGAAGAGTGAATGGAAAGTGGATGCAAGCTATGTTATGGGTAGTCGATAGGTATATTCTTTTATTCCATTGTTTTATTGTTAGTTAGATAGTGTTAGTTTATAATTATTAATGTAAGTTATTGTGATGATGTTGTAAGATAACTGTATCATTAAGTTGATGTCCATTTATATTGATATTGGATTCCGCTGTGATGTTTTCTTTTATTTTTGTAGTTTTGAAAAGTTTAAAATTATAATATAAACGACCCACTGTTTTTAATATTGGAAATTAGTAGTAGCATATTTTGTGGCATTTGAATTGATTTCTGACGTTAAAAATAGTGGGCCGTTACACTTGGTATCAGAGCTTAAGTTTCTTGACTCCTTGAGCTTTGGGTAGACTTAACCATTTAGGATAGGTTAATTTACACTTTTGGTTGTGTTGTTTTATTACTTGTTTATCTTGTTATGATTGTGTTAGATGGTAGAATGAATGCCTATTAGTATTAATAATCTTATGATGGGGCAGTTATCAAATGTTAACGAATGAGACGATAAGCGATATATTTGGATCAGTCATGGTGGATGATTTGAGATTTTCTCTAGTTGACTTTGAGCCGTGCCTTGGGAAAATGGTTGTTTACTTCGAATCAGGCATAAGGAAAATCTAGAAGCCAAGTGAGGTGTTCTTAACCTTGACATATCAATGGTGTGAATTGTTCTAGGTTGAGTACTTCGGGTGGGAAGTATAGGTGGACTTGGTGATGTCCGAGGAGGCATGTTGACCAGGCAAAACGATGCGATGGGATGTAGTGTGTTCCAATATCGAGTCATGTGCAAAAGAAAGAAATGATAACTCTAGGTGGGATAGGTCTTTCATGAAGGAAGGTATGTGAGGATGCTTATACATTATCCTAGACCTTGGTGATGGACTAGCCTACTTTGGTGATGGTAGTACCTTGGTGATGGTACGTGATCCAGCATCGAATCAAATTGGGACGTGGTGTGTCCCCAGCCTTGGTGATGGTCGTAAGAATTGTCAGGTATCCGAAGGAATCTTGGTGATGATGCCAAAGCTTGGTGTTTGTCAGGATGGAATGACACCATGTTCATGATGCAAGAACTTGGTGATGGTTAGGATGGAGTGGCATCTTGGTGATGACGCAAGACCTTGGTGATGTTTGGAATGGAGTGACATCTTGGGGGTGATGCATGGCCTTGGTGATGTTTGGGATGAAGTGAAATCTTGGTGATGAGCCTGCTGATCGCTATAATGACATAAAGTGTTAGTGATGGTTATGTCCATGAGAGACCTTAGTGATGGCCTAATTCGCCTTTGTGGTGGCGAGAAGTGTTTGATGCAAGACCTTAGTGGTGGTCTAGTCCGCCTTAGTGGTGGCGAGGGGTGTTTAGTATGAGACGTTGGTAACGGCCTGGTTTGCCTTAGTGATGGAAATGAGCTGCTTTAGGATTTGGTGAGGCTGCAGTGTTAAGTAGTTATCGATCTCAGTGATGGTCACATGGATTATTGTGTATCCAATTGTGCTTAGTGAAAGACCTTAGTGGTGGTTTACACTTTTCGAGCGTATGTGTGGTCAGTATAGGAGTTTGCACACGTATTTTATTTTTTGGTATGCTAGTGTTAAGATGACGTCCTATTGCTTTGAGTAAGAGAGGACTAGAAGGAGGCTAAGTGAGAGTCGTATGCTTTAATTGCAATGAGAAGGGTCACCATAGTAAGCACCGCACGACCCCGAAGAGTGGGGAGAAGAAGTGCTTCAGCTGTGATAGGACTTGGCATATGAATAAAGATTGTCCAAAACCGCCGAGGAATAAGCAAGTTGTGTCTGCCTATGCTTTGAGCGCCGTTGTAGCTTTGTCGAGCACTTCATCGGCAAAGGAGAAGGGGAAGGGCCTGGGTATCTATTATCCAAGGCATGATTTGCGTTTATGCTATGCCTATACATGTTTTATTTGATATCGATATGTTAGACCCTTTCTTCTTGTGACTTTGTTGAGTTTGATATCTTTGGGATGGAATGGTCAAAAGGATACAGAGATATGGTGAATGAAGAGGAGCAGAAGGCGACGATTGGGACAGGAGGAGGGCGGAGGCTAGAGCTAGACTGCCCTTGAGATTATGGTTAGCTTGGTGTGTTCACTTGGGAACCTACATGAGGTTCATCATCATTTCCCATAGTGGGGTAAACATCTGGAGGTGGTTAGACAACTGATGTCTAAAGGGATTGAGTTCTATATCGACCCAGGACTATTGTTATATCTCCGAGGAGAGTGGTACTCGAAGAACGAGAATTACTAGAGAAGAAAGTGGAAAACTCATGGAGAAATAGGTTCCTTTGTTAGAGTACATCCGATGAGGAGTGCCTACTGTATCCATATAGTGAGCGAATGACTTTTGGAGACAAAGTTGAGTATCGGGAGTTTGGTGGGCTTGTACTAGTGTCCATGGGTGATAATTCTCATCTTCTAGTAGAAGGGAAGCACATGATACACTTTAGAGTTGTGTAGGTGGTATTAAGGAAATGTATCGGCCTAGGAGTAGTGTTCCTAGGGAGATAGGACCTGAGCTATTTTTGGTTTTGATTTTCGACTAGTGTGGGAGCTAGAGTCATAGGTGTGGCATGCTAGATTATTTTATATCACTAGAGATTTCCTAGTAGGAGTGGGGATAGATACCAAGAAACTGCCAACGGTGAAAGAAGGGTATGGTATCATCCGAATCATACCCGACAGGTTTACGAGGAGTGTCGAGTCTATAACCGCAGAGCTAAGTCGAATGGCAGTGAATCAGGTAGAATGGTGTGCGAAGTGGGTTATGTGATCGCAGAGCGTGCCAAGGGGGCATGGTAAGTAATAGGTACCCATTTTCCATGAGTGGATTCTGGGGAGAGCTTACAAGAGGCATTATAGAAAGTGCCACCGAATTAGGTGGATGATTTCAAGATTGAACCAAAAGCTTCGAGACATCATAGGTCTGTTCGTATTGTCAGATGTGATACAAAACCGCTGAAGAGTAAGTCAGTGGAGTTAGTGAAGGTTTGATGGGGTGAAAGTGATAGCGATTGCACATGGAAAACCAAGGAGAGCATGAGGGCCTCATATTTGGAGCTCTTTCCTTGGGGAGACTTCTGTATATCACATTTACTTTCACTTTCAATATCATATAGGGTTGTCTACTATCCTGCAAGCTAGAGTAGGCGTAGATATCATTTATTGTTTTTGTGTGCATGTTTGATGTCTGATATGGTTGCTCGTGGATGATAGGCATGCAGGGCAGCTATGTTTGATTTGGCCTTGTTTATGTTGGACTTTCGAGAGCGAAATTCCTAAAGAGAGAGAGAGAGTGTAACGATCCGTATTTTACGTATTAGAGGATCATAAAATATTATTATTTAACTCATATGAAATTTCATGACTTTATAACTTTGGTAAATACCTATCAGTGACATTCTGTAGAATTTTTCTAGACAATTTTACCCCTGGAGAACTTGTATCGGCTATAACTTTTGAAAGAAGCAGAATTAGCATCCGAGACCACTTCCATTGGAAAGTTATGGTGGTTTTTAAAGGAAATATTTAAGTAAGAACTCTTGTTAATGATTTGTGAATATAATTATATCATTGGAGATAAGTATATGGATGCTTTTTGAAGTATTGAAAAGAGTACAAATGAATAGTAAAAATTCATAAATGATGTTTTATTAAGTAAAAGAAGTTTTACTAAGGAAGTTTTAATTAATAAAAGATCAATTAAACAAAAAGAGGATTAGAAGTCGCTTATTTGACTTAATCGTGCTTTGTATGTTTACTCGTTTATGAAAAACATTTAGTTGTATACTTAGCACTAAAAGCCGATGAAGTAGGCTTGTCCATCAGTAGGAATTAAGATTGATGTTCATGTAGGGATATGGACAGTAGAGCTCTAACCAACTGGCTTCACTCTTCATCGAGGGATAGTGTGAGATGAAAATATCGAAAACGTGATAAGTATAAGAGACTTGGTTTCCATATGCGACCATTTTTAGTTAAAGTATTTCATAAACCACACTCTGATACCAAGTTGTAACATCCCCTATCTAGAGGTCCAAAGCTAAGCGCTACAGATGCTGCAGTCATCTATAGTATTAACTTCCGGTGACTAAATACGGTTACGTCAATAGTATCTATAATATCAGAAGCACTCGAATATGAAACAAATCACAGATTTTAAAACAGCATTTTCCATTACATTTCAAAATAGATGTTCCATATTCAATTACATAATCCCAAAACGTTTCCTCGGCAAGAATCAAATATTAGGCCAAGAGCGACATATGAAGATGTCCCTTGGTTGATCAAAGTCATAACCAACTTGATACATAGAGGAAATAAACACAAAACAAAGAACTCCAACTCCTAAGTAGCTATCTGTTAGCCTCCTGCCCGCATCCGATAGCTTTATTCGTCATCCTACTAAAACCTGTAAAGCCTCAACCCTCAGCCTACTCAAATCAATTTTGTGCACCCGAGGGTTTAAAGGGAAAAGCATAAACTTCGAATTAGACATAGAGCCTAGTGTGAATAATACTATACATCTCGGTTATTTGATATTAAGTAAGACTACGCTGCTTAGCGAAATGGATTTCCCCTCACTAATATCCTTTTAAAACATATCTTTTGCAAACCTTTATCCTGCAAACAAAAATGATTAAACTGTAAAGCATTATTATGTAAACATACATATTAGGTAACAAATGGACTATCTGTCTGAACACTATAGGTTTCTTTGGCTTGCGGTTAACCTTTGGCTGACTCGGGCCTACCAAACAATATAAAAAAATAGTCTAACATCTGTTAGACACACCTCTTCGGGATGGTCTATCCTTAACTATATGTTAATACTTCTCTTATAGACGGTCTGTCTCTAACTTAACATCTCATAGGGACACCTGATCCTAATGGTTTTGCGTGCTCACCAATAACCTATCTACATACGAATATATATATATATACCCTTTTGTGTGTAATCATAATTTTAGTCTTACCTGTGACAAAGCTCTACACACTGGAATTTTGGACTAAATTGGCTGGGGCCAATAGCTAATGTATAGGGTGCGACCCTATACCAGTCTCATCTGGTATTCTAATATCCGAGTCAAATTACTTAGGATTACCTTCCCATAATTTTCCTTGATAACCTTTTCATCTAAAATTGATTTAAAACCTTTTAAGCCAAAACTAAAAAAGGAAAACATTTATACTTTATGCTTTACTCAAAATCACCTCGCCATGCTATATATACTTTACTCAGATCTTTGTTGATGAAAACCTTTAAACATTTGAAAGTAACCCTTTCGATCCTATTGAAAGTTCCCATTTCAAAATCATGTAAAATGTTTTCTTTCTTTTAGGCTGAAAGGCCAAATCTTCCTTTCGAAACCATTCATACAAACCTTTCGAAACCATTGAAAATTTCTTTTCCATCGAAAGCTAAAACCTTAGACGTCCCTCTTTAAAACCATTAAGCACTGCCTTTCAAAACCATAGGAAAAACCTTTCCTTTAAATCATTCAAAACCATTGGAAAACCTTCCCTTTAGACCTTTCGAAACTATTGGGGAACCAACCCTTCGAAACCTTTCTTTAAAACCTTTTGAAGGCATCGAAACCTTAAACTTTTCGAAAGCATTTGGGTTCAATTTTAAAACATGTGGAAAACACCTTTCGAAATCATTCAACACTAAACTAGTCAAAACCTTTGGGTTATTCTTCAAAAATCACTAAGGGTCACAAGCAATAGGGTCGAAAGCTTACTCTTTCGAAAGCTATAACTTATGTAGGGAAGTGATGGTGTCGAAACCAACCCTTCCGAAAGCATAAGAGAAGCGGTAGGGTTTTTATAAAACAAAACAACCCCTTCGAAAGCTCTGTTTTGAAAGGTGGAAGGCAGCAATAAAGGCTTCGACATAGTCGAAAGCTAATATTTAAAACAAAGGCGCAAGCATAAAACCTTTCTTTAAACCAATTGACTTAGTCGAAAGCTACATAGGCGAAAGCCAGCAGGCAATCTTCTCTTTTGAAACAAAAGGGTGCTTCAACTCTTTCGGAACTCCTTGGTTTCGACTCTTACCTTCCGCCTTTGTTCAATTCACTGTGTACCAAGATGTTGATACTATGTGCATTGGTTTGTGGAAGGAATCGTAGGGTCTTAGTCGAAAGCTACTTGGGTGAAACCAAAATAGGCAAAACATGCTTTTAGCATAAATTTCTGATTTTAAACCTATTTAAGTAAAAATTTTAACTGACCTGCCTTGTTTGTCAAACTCTTATTGGTTGCTAATTTTTCTTTTCTAAAAGTACTTCCATAATTTCAGAATTAATTAATTTAAATCATTCACAAAACACCCCTTCTCCTTAATTAAATATATAAAACATTTAAGTCCCATACCTTAAATAATTTTATATATTCATCAAAACTCTTTAGAAAAATTCTACGAAAATCCGAAAAATCCTATTAAATATGTTACATATGTAAATTTCAGAACCAAATAATTATTTATTTTGCTGTAAATACTTTATAACCCAATAAATCATTTTCTTCACTAGAAAATTAATATAAAATCCACATTAATTCAGAAAGTTATGAAAATTGAAACCCACCTCTAAAATATTATTTCTGAACTACATTTAAACTCGCAAGGCATTTAGATGTAATTTAGTAGGGTTTTCATATCAAAACATATCATAAAAACCAATATGAACATTCATAAATCATAAACAAGCATATATAAACTTTTAATCAATCAAAACATGGCTTTCTCATGCAAAAACATTTCAGATTATCCTTAAAACCGAAAACATAAGAAAAATGAGATGTAGTAATTATTCACCTTAGTTTTGTGATTAAAGATGTGAGATCTGAATTAAACTTTATGTTGATTAAGTTCCCCCTTTTACTTTCTTCTTCTTACTCTTAAAAATAGTGGTCGACCTCTCTTTACTTCTAATTTTTGTAAATGAATGCAAGTGAGAACTCATGTCTAAGGGTTTAGGGTATTAGATATCCCTTCTTCCTATTTTACCCCTTACTTATTTCCTAACATTTCTTATTCATGCTATCTCATTTTGATTTACATATTAACAAGGCACGGCTACCCTTACTTATATTCAAATCTTAATCCATTAATTATCTTACATTATTGTATTTAATTTACTAATCAAATATCCTAAATAATGTTACTAAAATTACGGGGTGTTACAATCTCCTCTCCTTAAAGAATTTCGTCCTCGAAATTACGATAAGGTACTCATCAAAACAATCTAAGGTAAAACAGACCATCAAACAGATCAGGATAAGTGTCTCTAATCCTGCTTTCAGTCTCCCAAGTATAGTCTCTAACATCGTCACTCCACTGGACTTTCACTAATCTGTCTTGTTCCTCAACTTCTCCTCATTTCTTGTGACTATCCGAATAGGCTTCCTAACTATAGTCATGTTTAGTTCTACTACTAAATCTTCTAACACAGTCGGTGCTATAGTAGTTTCTGGATCCCTAACACATTTCCTCAAATGAGAAACATGGAAAACATTGTGATTCCTGCAAAACTACTCGGTAACTCTACTCTATATGCAAGTTTCCCGATCCTTTCGAAAATAGGAAATGGTCCTACGAATCTCGGTGCTAACTTTCATGTCTTTCCGAACCTGATAACACCTTTCATCGGAGATACTTTGACGAAAAAATGATCTCCAACAAAGAACTCTAAATCTTTTCGTCTTCTATCTGCATAAATTTTATACCTAGACTGAGCTTCCTTCCTTCTCGCCCTTATCAGCTCAATCTTTTCTGCTGCTTCTTTTACCAAATATGGACCAAGGACCAATCTATCTTCAGTCTCTCACCAACATTCAGGGGATTTTCATGGTCTTCGATACAAAGCCTCAAACGGTGCCATCCCTATACTAGTCTAATAACTATTGTTATATGAAAACTCGACTAGGTGTAGGTGGTCTCCCCCTGATCCCCCGAAGTCTAATACATAAGCTCGCAATAAGTCCTCCAAGATCTTTTTAACCTTTTCTGTTTGCCCATCTGTCTGCGGATGGTAAGCGGTACTCATCTTGAGCTTGGTTCCTAAACTCTCCTGAAGACCGAACTTGCTAGTGAATAAGGGATCTCTATCACTAACAATACTACTAGGAATTCCATGCAGTCTAACCACATTCTTCATAAATAACTTAGCCAATACGGGTGCCGTCCTATTTAACTTAACTGGAATGAAATGGGCACTCTTGGTCAATCTGTCCACTATGACCCATATACTTTCATTCCCTCTATCTGACCTTGGTAACCTGTCTATGAAAACCATAGAAATAGAATCCCACTTTCATACTGGAATATCCAATGGCTAAAGCAATCCACTTGGCTTTTGATGCTTGGCTTTTACGTGCTGACAGTTCAAACACTGTTTCACCCATAAGCCAACATCCCTCTACATTCCTTCCTAGAAGAAACTTCTCTTCATATCTTGATACATCTTCATTCCTCCTGGATGAATAGTGAACTTCAATAATGGCATTCCTCCAAAACTTCTTTTCTTATGTCTCCTACATTTGGAACACATAATCTACCCTTCTTTCTCGACCATCCACTTTGGTCAAGACTGAAATCTTTCAAGTCATCGCTCTCCATCCCATCCTTTAATTTCCTGATCCTTTCAGCTAATAGTGGATCCTCTTCCTGTTTAGAAGCAACCTTCTTAATCAATACCGATCAGACTTCTAAACAAGACAATATAGCAGCTCCTCCGCTAAACCCAGCCTCGGATCTCCACTGCACTCTATAAGCTAAGAATGCTTCCAAGTCTTTCCATTCTACCATCATGGCTAACAGTGCATTCTGATGCTTCCTACTAAGTGCATCCGCAACCTTGTTGCCTTTCCCTGGTGTGTACTCTATTTAAAAATCATAAGTGGCTAAAAACTTCAACCACCTCCACTGTCTCATTTTCAGCACCTTCTGAGAGAACAAGTACTTCAACGACTTATGATATGCATAAAGCTCAATCTCCCAAAAGGTAATGCCTCCTCACCTTCAAGACAAATATTACTGCATCTAACTCCAAATCATGGGTTGGATACCTAACCTCATGAGGTCTAAGCTGTCGAGACACATAGGCAATCACTTTTCCCCTCTGCATTAACACAGCTCCCGATCCCATTCCACACGCATCAGCATAAACAACTAAATCTTAGTTTCCCTCCGAAACCACCAACACCGGTGCTTGGGTCAATAAATGTTTCAAGCTCTGGAATGCTTCCTCACACTTATCGGTCCACACAAACTTTACATCCTTTCGCATTAGCTTGGTCATCGGCGCTGCTATCTGCGAGAAATCCTTTATAAACCTCCGATAATACCCAACCAATCCAAGGAAACTTCTTATTTCAGTTACCGTTTCTGGTCTCTTCCAATTATTAACGGCTTCGATCTTTTTTGGATCGATTGACAACCCTATCTCTGAGACCACGTGACTAAGAAACTTCACTTCCTTCTTCCAAAAATAACACTTCGAAAACTTTTCTTTTAGCTGATGCTGCCTTGGCGTCTCAAGCACAACTCTAAGATGAACTTCATGCTACTTCTCATCCTTAGAGCATATCAAAATATAATCTATAAAAACCAACACCAACCTATCCATATGCTCTCAGAAAATCCGATTCATCAAATCCACAAAGAATGTTGGTGTATTAGTGAGTCCGAACGGCATAACTAACCATTCGTATGACCTATACCTTGTTCTAAACGCCGTTAAAGGTATATTATCTTCTACCACTCTAAGCTAATGAAATCCTATCGCCAAATCCAATTGGGAAAATATCTTGGCTCCACTCAGCTGATCGAAAAAATCGTCGATCCTAGGCAATGGATATTGATTCTTTATCGTTTTCTCATTCAACTTACGATAATTGATACATAGCCTTAACGATCCATCTGGCTTCTTAGCAAATACAGTGGCTGCTCCCCATGGTGAACTACTTGGTCTAATAAAACTCTTGCCTTATAAATCTATTAATTGAGCTTTCAACTCCTTCATCTCTATAGGTGTCATCCAACTTGGTGGTCTACTCACCGGTTCTACCCCAGGCAACAAATCTATTCGAAACTCAATGGCCCGTTTCGGTGGAAATCCAACTACCGGCTCGAAAACATCTGTGAATTCTCTAACCACGAAGACACGATTCAACTCATCTTCTAACTCCATAACACCAAACAAAGCATTCACCTCACAACTAGGATTTTCTGCTGGTATAAACTATCCAATCAGTATAGTTTGGGTGTCTAAGTGATATTTTCCTATCGTGGCAAAATATCCTAGCATCGTATTTGCTTAACCAATCCATGCCCAATATAATTTCGAACCCTACAAAGTCAAATACATGCAAACTGCAAACAAAGGTGTAACCGCAAGTCAAACTCTAAGTGGTCACACTTCATCCTAAGTGTCGCATACCCACCTATCTGATTTGCAACTCTTAAGGAAGTAACTAAATATGTGGGTTCTGGGTTAAGCTCAACTACCAAACATTGAGATATAAAAGAATGCGATGCACCAGTATCAAACAAAACGCTGATAGACATATCATGGATCTGAATTGTACCTCCCAATACTGATTTTCCTTTCTCTTGGGTAGTTGGCTTTGTAGTAGTAGGCTCCAATGCAAATACTTAGCCTTTTTCTCCTTTAGCAGGCTCTTTGTACTGGTTTTTATAGTGGCCGATCTGATCACAATTAAAGCACCTGATGTTCTTCTTTCCAATCACCTCCTTTCCTTTTCCCTTTCTACTACAACACTCATGAGCGTAATGTCCTTTCTTGTGGCACTTATAGCAGACCACCTCAGACTTTCCTATCTTCGCTACTCCTCCTTTTTGAGCATTCTTCTTATGGAAAAACTTCCACTTTTGGCCTTGTCCAACCTGCACCTCCTTTTCCTTCTTCTCCAAACAAGCTAACATTTTTTTGTGTCTCAATTCCATCTCCATAACTACATCACATGGATCTCTTATGTGTGGTAAAGTAGCCCTAGCCCATTCTGACTTCAAACGTCTAATGAACTTCTCATTCCTTTTCATCACTATATTAATAATGGCATACCCATATCTTGCCAATTCTTCAAACCTGCTGGCATACTCCAGAATTGACATTTCTCCTTGTTCTAACTCAGCAAACTTCCTAATCAAGGCAGACTATGCCATTACTAACATGAACATTTCCTAGAACCTTCTCCTAAACTATGCCCATGTCATCTCCTCTTCGTTTACTCCAACTGTGTCACTGTTCCACCAAAACAAAGCTGCCCCTTGAAGTTGTCTCGACGCAAGTCTTCTCTTCTATTCATCATTGAGCCCTAAATTAGCGAATATACTTTCACAGTGTAACAACCAGTTCTCCACTTCTATAGCATCCTCTGTTCCAATAAATGGCTTCCCTCCAAGCCTAACATAGTCTCTACTCAATTTAGCATACTGATAGACCATTGGAGCTTCCTGAACTCCTCCCAGATATTTCCTCCAACAACCCCAATAGCGATCGCAGCTTGCATCATGTTTACAAAAAAACTAATACATAGCCCTCATATCTACTTATGGGACTCCAGCACCAACATTCTCAGCTTGAGCCTGACCTTGAGCTCTCCTCGTATTCGGTCAGGCATTTCCATTGGTGGTGGTGTTGTCTCCTCCTCGATTAACTCTAACTCATCTTCCATCCATATTTGTATTCAAACCTAATGAGATACAGAAGAATAATGTAACAAAGATAGGAGACTAGAGATAAAGTGTATACTTATTTATATAGCAAATACAAGTACGTTACTATAGCATTATCCCATATCCCAATCTTAACTCTAACTCCTAGCGATTATGTTTTCAAAAATCATTTTTAGTTAAAGTATTTCATAAACCATACTCTGATACCAAGTTGTAACATCCCCTATCTAGAGGTCCAAAGCTAAGCGCTACAGATGCTGCAGCATCTATAGTATTAACTTCCGCTGACTAAATACGGTTATGTCAATAGTATCTATAATATCAAAAGCACTCGAATATGAAACAAATCACAGATTTTAAAACAGCATTTTCCATTACATTTCAAAATAGATGTTCCATATTCAATTACATAATCCCAAAACGTTTCTAGGCAAGGATCAAATATTAGGCCAAGAGCGACATATGAAGATGCCCCTTGGTTGATCAAAGTCATAACCAACTTGATACACAGCAGAAATAAACACAAAACAAAGAACTACAACTCCTAAGTAGCTATCTGTTAGCCTCCTGCCCGCATCCGATAGCTTTATTCGTCATCCTACTAAAACCTGTAAAGCCTCAACCCTCAGCCTACTCAAATCAATTTTGTGCACCCGAGAGTTTAAAGGGAAAAGCATAAACTTCGAATCAGACATAGAGCTTATTGTGAATAATATTACACATCTTGGTTATTTGATATTAAGTGAGACTACGTCGCTTAGCGAAATGGATTTCCCCTCACTAATATCCTTTTAAAACATATCTTTTGCAAACCTTTATCCTGCAAACAAAACTGGTTAAAACTGTAAAGCATTATTATGTAAACATACATATCAGGTAACAAATGGACTATCTGTCTGAACACTATAGTTT
This sequence comes from Allium fistulosum, assembly GCA_030737815.1. Classification (NCBI taxonomy): domain Eukaryota; kingdom Viridiplantae; phylum Streptophyta; class Magnoliopsida; order Asparagales; family Amaryllidaceae; genus Allium; species Allium fistulosum. Next base: position 980,661,123 of record CM060902.1, read on the forward strand.
TCTTTGGCTTGCGGTTAACCTTTGGCTGACTCGGGCCTACCAAACAATATAACAAAATAGTCTAACATCTGTTAGACACACCTCTTCGGGACGGTCTATCCTTAACTATATGATAAATACTTCTCTTATAGACGGTCGGTCTCTAACTTAACATCTCATAGGGTCACCTGATCCTAATGGTTTTGCGTGCTCACCAATAACCTATATGTATACAAATATATATATATATATATATATATTCCCTTTTGTGTGTAATCATAATTTTAGTCTTACCTGTGACAAAGCTCTACACACTGGAATTTTGGACAAAATTGACTGGGGCGAAGAGCTAATGTATATGGTGCGACCCTATACCAGTCTCATCTGGTATTCTAATATCCGAGTCATTTTACTTAGGGTTACCTTCCCATAATTTTCCTTGAAAACCTTTTCATCTAAAATTGATTTAAAACCTTTTAAACCAAAATTAAAAAAGGAAAACATTTATACTCTATGCTTTACTCAAAATCACCTTGCCATGCTATATATACTTTACTCAAATCTTTGTTGATGAAAACCTTTAAACTTTTGAAAGTACCCCTTTCGATCCTATTGAAAGTTCCTATTTCGAAACCATGTAAAACCTTTTTTTTCTTTTAGGCCGAAAGGCCAAATCTTCCTTTCGAAACCATTCATACAAACCTTTCGAAACCATTGAAAATTTCTTTTCCATCGAAAGCTAAAAACTTAGATGTCCCTCTTTAAAACCATTAAGCACTGCTTTCAAAACCATAGGAAAAACCTTTCCTTTAAATCATTCAAAACCATTGGAAAACCTTCCCTTTAGACCTTTCGAAACCATTGGGGAACCGACCCTTCGAAACCTTTCTTTAAAACCTTTCGAAGGCATCAAAACCTTAAACCCTTCAAAAGCATTTGGGTTCAATTTTAAAACATGTGGAAAACACCTTTCGAAATCATTCAACACTAAACTAGTCAAAACCTTTGGGTTATTCTTCAAAATTCACTAAGGGTCACAAGAAACAGGGTCGAAAGCTTACTCTTTCGAAAGCTATAACTTATGTAGGGAAGTGATGGTGTCGAAACCAACCCTTCCAAAAGTATAAGAGAAGTGTTATCCCGCCTTTTGGCAAGGCCGTGACACCGAAAAGTTGACTGGAAAACTAAAGACAGTTCGTCGTAAAAGTTCGTTATAGACCGTTTCACCATGGATATCGATGAATTTTGTCCGAACCCGGATCAGGCCACGATTGATAGGACATGACAAGCAAAGCCATGGAAGTCAGCAGTCCAAATTTCAGGTTAATCGGAGTTCGTATGGAGGAGATATGATCGATACAATGTAAGGGAATACACTGTTCGTACCCATCAAAGAGTTAAGGCGATGTACAGTTCGAGTCCACAGAGTTCGTATCCATCGGAATGGCACCGCCTCAGCATGTTTGAATCCATACAGTATTGTACAGTTCGAATCCATCGGGTTCGAATCGATCAGATTCACGCATGTTTGGTTGTTCGCATCCATCGATGCATCTTGCTTCGAGTCGGTCGGTCTTGTATCCATCCCCAAGCGCTGCTTCGCATCCATCAACAGTGGCAAGTCACCATTTCGTATCCATGAACCATCTGCCCTGTTCACATCCATCCACCAAAGAACCTCAGTTCGTCTCGATTCAGTTCGTATCGATCAGTTCGTATCCATCGATGCAAACTGGGTAAAGGCATTTGATACGAACAAGGCGAGATTCATGGATACGACGCGGTCAACCTGGAGCAAAAGGCGGATCGATGCGAGATGTGCGCTCCACGTCGTCTCGAAGACACGTGCATCCATCGATTCGAAGACGTGGGTTCGAAGCAATCGACTCGAAGTAAACAGCCAACCAAGAAACGTCAGCTCGTATCGATCATATCTCACAAACCACTGGTCCAAATGCAACGAAATTTTCACAGAAGCTTGCGCACGAGGTAAAGAATGTTCCTGCCAAGTTTCAGCTCGATTGGACTAATTCTTGATGGATACGAAATCAATTCGTATCGATCACAGATCGAGTCGAAACTTGGTGCCAGATGAAGTCTCCCGAAGTTTGAGCGCGATCTCAGCCTCCTACGCCTATAAATAGCCCCCTGAAGCCTACAGAAAAGAGATCTTTTGGCGATTCAACGTCCAGACTCTACCGGATTCAATTCTACATCTTATGATCACTGTTGTATTCGAATTTCAGAGCTATCATCAATTGTAACCTGCTGTAACAGATTGAAGTTATCGAGTGAATCAATAAAATTATAAGCTTCAGAGTGGACGTAGGCAAGATCGCCGAACCACTATAAAATATGTGTTGTTTACTGCTGTTCTTTTCAATTTTCTGAGTGTTCTTCATTTTTATTTCTCTAAATATTTGTCATCTGTGAATTGTGATTGCGTATTGGTGCTTTCAACGACTACCGGGTGTTTGTGACCAATTTTGGTGCAAACAAGAAGCGGTAGGGTTTTTATAAAACAAAACAACCCCTTCGATAGCTCTGTTTTGAAAGGTGAAAGGCAGCAATAAAGGCTTCGACATAGTCGAAAACTAATATTTAAAACAAAGGCGCAACCATAAAACCTTTCTTTAAACCAATTGACTTAGTCGAAAGCTACATAGGTGAAAGCTACATAGGCGAAAGCAAAAAGGCAATCTTCTCTTTTGAAACAAAAGGGTGCTTCGACTCTTTCGGAACTCCTTGGTTTTGATTCTTACCTTCCGCCTTTGTTCAATTCACTTTGTACCAAGATGTTGATACTATGTGCATTGGTTTGTGAAGGAGGTGTAGGGTCTTAGTCGAAAGCTACCTGGGCGAAACCAAAATAGGCAAAAACATGCTTTTAGCATAAATTTCTGATTTTAAACCTTTTTAAGTAAAAATTTTAACTGACCTGCCTTGTTTGTCAAACTCTTATTGGTTGCTAATTTTTCTTTTCTAAAAGTACTTCCATAATTTCAGAATTAATTAATTTAAATCATTCACAAAACACCACTTCTCCTTAATTAAATATATAAAACATTTAAGTCCCATACCTTAAATAATTTTATATATTCATCAAAACTCTTTAGAAAAATTCTACAAAAATCCGAAAAATCCTATTAAATATGTTACATATGTAAATTTCAGAACCAAATAATTATTTATTTTGCTGTAAATACTTTATAACCCAATAAATCATTTTCTTCACTAGAAAAATTAATATAAAATCCTCATTAATTCAGAAAGTTATGAAAATTGAAACCCACCTCTAAAATATTATTCCTAATCTACATTTAAATTCCCAAGGCATTTGGATGTCATTTAGTAGGGTTTTCATATTAAAACATATTATAAAAACCAATATGAACATTCATAAATCATCAACAAGCATATATAAACTTTTAATCGATCAAAACATGGCATTTTCATGCAAAAACATTTTTGGATTATCCTTAAAACCGAAAACATAAGAAAAATGAGATGTAGTAATTATTCACCTTAGATTTGTGATTAAAGATGTGAGATTTGAATTAAACTTGGTGTTGATTAAGCTCCCCCTTTTACTTTCTTCTTCTTACTCTTGAAAATGGTGGCCGGCTTCTCTTTACTTTTAGTTTTTGTAAATGAATGCAAGTGAGAACTCACGACTAAAGGTTTAGGGTATAAGAGAGCCCTTCTTCCTATTTTACCCCTTACTTATTTCTTAACATATCTTCTTCATGCTATCTCGTTTTAATTTATATATTAATAAGGCATGACTACCCTTAATTATATTCAAATCTCAATCCATTAATCATCTTACATTATTGTATTTAATTTACTAATTAAATATTCTAAATAATGTTACTAAAAATATGGGGTGTTACAATGATACTGGTGATGAAGTAAAATCTGTAGGAGAAACTACATTCGATGCAAATGAAAACTTGTTTGAACAGAAAGGGAATTTTTACCTTCATTACCCTAACTATTCCATTCACAAATCTCCTAAGATAAAGCCTAAACATTATAATTTGTCATACAGGCTTGTTTGGTTCGTATAAGTACTTTAGTTTGGTTCGTATAAAGTTTGGTTTTTCTTATTTAATGTCTTCAATATCTAGTATTAATCATCGTTCATATACGCCATAATTATTTCATAATTATATGGTTTAAACTCCTTATTGATTAGTATTTAATATTACTTAGTATTAACTCCATAATATACTAGTATATCATTTATAGGAAGTTTTATATTTTCACCCATTTTTTTATGACAAAGGGGAAGAAAATATAAAATATGCACATGCATATATTTAGGGGGAGTTTTATAGCTCAAGGGGAGTTATATCACATTTTATGTATGGGAATGTTTAATGGTTGTCATCATTAAAAGGAGAAGACTGTTAATACCTTAATTATTGATTTTCATGATAACAACCATATAAAAGATAGCTACTAACGTTTTTGCCAAGTTATATAGTATATAGTGCATAATATTACATAGAAACTGAATAAAAGACTGTACAATATAAAGACTAAAGATAAAAATTTGAAGACTCATGAGTTCAAAGACAAAGACATGAAGAGCTCAAGATTATAATTTAGTGTCTAGAGTCATTAGAATAAATTATGAAAGTCCTTAATAGCAATTTCCGATCTTTATCTCTAATTTTTTATCTTTGATATTTTAAACAGAAATAAATTATTTTACTTTCAAAATACGTTTTTAATATTTCATAGAAGTTTTTTAAGACTTCAAAAATATTTAAAACCTATGTTCAAATTATTTTACGAAGTATAAGATTTTCGAAACAATTTTTTTTTAAAATATTTTCAAATTTAACTAGCATATATCGATATACATATTTTGATATGTTGACATATAGGCCTTTAATTTGTTTTTTAAATTTTAAATGGACGTTTCATTTGGACACAGCCCATTATGAATGGATACATTTGTTCATCCACTATATAAAAGGGGGTGCAAATGAATTTTTAATTAATCAATAACTTACTTTCTTCTCATTCATTACTCTCTTGAAAATTCTCTTTAATAATATACTCTACACTCTTTAAAATCATGTAGAATCAATTCATGTTCCATTGCATGGATTCACTACTACTCACTATTTTTCAAAAATTTCTCTCTCACTTCAAGGATTAAAGTCCCATCGAAGTGGCTATAGGATTCATTGTATCTAAAGTACAATTATTTATTTGTCTTTGGAAAATCAACAACTCTACTCTTGTTTGTCTGGGTGTGCTTGTAGCCCATTCAAATAAAGTGGGTGTGCTTGTAACTTGTTAAAATCAAGTGGGTGTGCTTGGTAGCCTAATAAATCTAGTGGGTGATCTTGTTGCCCAATCAAATCAAGAGAGTTTGCCCCGGACTCGTGATACAGGAGGGTGTGCCTCGTAGCCTTGAAATTGAGATTGTATTATGGTTTGCCTTCTACCTTGTTTAAAGTTGGCGATTGAAACGAAATCTGTACAAGCAATTGTACGGGACTGGATACAAGAATGGTTAATTCCAACCAGTATAATATTTCTAGTATCTTCTCTCTTACTTTATTTTATTGCTTTTATATTTATTTATGACTGCATCTGTGACTGATTTTAGTATAAATCTGTCTTGTTAATCCATGAATTAATATTAATCCTGAAAGAATTTTACAAAATTTTACAGAAGTAAGGAAACACTATTCAGCCCCTTCTAGTGTTAAATTAGCCCTAAGATATTATTCTACAACCCATAACCGGTCCACGCACACCACTGATCCAAGCTCCACCAATTCAAGTCCCATCATCGATCTATGACACCAATTCCGATCCAAGGCCTTACTCGAACAACACTCCATTGATCCAAGCAAACCCGAAGTAAATGAATTTGCAACATGAACTAGAGTCTAAACAAACACATGCCAATCCACACCATTTCCACCATCCATCCATGATCCCCCATCGATCTGAGCCTTCACCCGATCCAAACCCATCACCGGTCCAACACTTAGACTAATTATTTTTACTTTCTGTAGTGCAACACCAAACAAACGTGCATGCAACCCAAAGCACTCCTCCATATTACTCAAAGCAAGTATGTCCAAAACTCAAAGCAATCACCAGCGATCCAACCACTTACACACCATCGCCGATCCAACTTCATATGCCCATAACTCAAGCACACTAACTCCAAATGACTTGAAACTTCAAGGGCACCTTTATGAGGCCTTCCTTATTGCCTGCACGGTTCGTATCAAATTTGGGTGAAGTCGAATTCTTGGATCATTACTGATCCAATACTTTGTATCTAATTCTAAAATACCATTCGATCGGCATTTTCAACCAAACAAACATCATACATTCAAGCAATTAACATACAAACTATATTCAAGCATACAACATTCATACACATCAAATTAGAGCCTAATTCTAAGGATGAGAAGAAGTATGAAATATAAGAACAAGGGAGATCCATAAGAATACAAATCCACTAAACTTTGTAAAATTGTTTCAAATTAACATATGTGATTAGTTAAGGTTTGAAACATGCTTTAAGGTTCAAAAAACATTTTAAAACATCATTTTAAGGCGTATATTAACTAATTAGCAAGGGAGAGGTCTTAAAAACTCATCTAAAATCCAAAGTATCCAAAAGAGCTCAAATCCCAAGATGAGCAGCAGCTCCAAATTATCTCCAATCAGCACATCACCCAAATCCAGGTGATAGTTTCACTATTCTCCTTCTAATGACAAGATTTAACTAATCAAAGGATGGTTTAGAGTGGTTTAAGGCTATAGAATATTAATGGAGGCTTCGCTAACTATTTTGGAAAGTGTGAAGTGACTAGAAAAAGTCCTATCAGCCCCCTTTGGTGCTAATTTCGAAATGGGCCTTGGACTTAGCCGCTAATCTCCTTAATTACCTACTAAGCTGTCTAAAATCAAGCGAAACTTAAAACAGCCATATCTTTCTAATGATAAGTCTATTTCCCTATTTGACCAGTCTATGGAAAGAGAAACCATCATCCCAATCTTATGGAAGTGGTTTCAACCCATTTTGGCACCTATCAAAAGTTATAGGTTGTACATGATTCTTTTTTGGGTTGAAATCATCCAATAAGAATTCTAAGGATGGATATGCCTCTGCTAGTCATTTTCTAAAGTTATAGAATCATACGACCCTATATAAAAATAACAATATTTTATAGTTATCCGATACGTAAAATACGGTTCATTACGTTCTCCACTTTAGGAATTTCTCCTCGAAACTCATAAACAAAATCAATATGGTTATCCCGCATGCCTTACAGTTATATACAAACATAGGCAACCATCACACATCAAGCATGAATTCAAAATAGGAAATGAAAAAGGTAATATCCAAGCTTATCCTAGCATGAAGGATAATACACTACAATATACTTCATGATGTCATAAGTGAAAGTAAAAGCGATAAATAGAGGTCTCACCAAGTAAAGAGCTCTAAATAAGCTATCCTCATGCTATCCTCGGTTTCCCAAGTGCAATCACCTTCATTTTCACTCTATTAATCCTTCACCATCTTTACAATCTTCCTCTTAAGCTGCTTCGTATCACATCCAACGATACGAATAGGCTTACGAGGTCTTGAAACTTTCGGTCCAATCTCGATATCATCTACTTGATCTAATGCGATAGTCATATCTTAATTATGCACAAATTTCCCTAAATGAGAAACGTGGAGCACATTGTGCACTCCAACCATTTTTTGAGGAAATTCAACTCTATAGTAAGGTTCCCAATCCAATCTACTATCGAAAAAGGACCCATGAATATTGGTTCCAACTTCCCTTTATTACCGAATAGAGTTACATTCATCACTGGAGAGATCTTGACAAATACCAATCGCCAATAGAGAACTCTAGATCTCTGCATCTCTTATTAGCGTAGCTCTTTTGTCTATTTTCAGTTTCATTCATTTGTTGTCGAATGATCTCGATCTTCATTGAGATTTCTATAACCATATCCGGACCAAGTATTAGTTTTTTACCTACTTCCCATTAACATGAAGAGGCATTACATGGTCGTCCATATAATGCCTCGGAAGGTGCCATACCAATGCTGGACTGATAGCAGTTGTTGTGATTCAATGAGATGTAAGTGATCATCCCAGAGCCTCCAAAGTTAAGTATACTAGCCTGTAATAGGTCCTCTAAGAGGTCCTTTAAGATACGATTTTCTCTCTCGGTTTAGCAGTCAGTTTAAGGGTGATAAGTTGTACTCAGATGCAGCTCTATTCCAAACACCTCTTGTAAGCTCGTATAAAACCCACTAGTGAACAACGGGTTTTAGTCACTCACAATGCTCTTCAGCACACCATAGAATCACACTATCCACTTCATATATAATTCGGCTAATTTGGATGTCCTTCTACTAGACTTGACGGGTATAAATCTGGAATGCTTGGTCAATCGATGGACAATGAACCAAATGCTACTGTCGCCTCCTCTAAACCCTGGTAGTTCATCTATGAATCCATCGAAACTTGTTCCCACTTCCACAGGGAACTTTTAGCGGTTGCATCAAACCACTAGGCTTCTTCTGCTTTAATTTCACCAACTGGCAGTTCATGCTTTTCGATTTGAATGTCCTAACGTCTTTCTTCATCCCTTCCCAATAATAGGTTCGTCTCATATCACAGTACATATTATTACCGCCAGGATGGAAAGTCAATCTTGAATGATGTCATTCTCATAGCACCTCATCTTCAACCCATCAATGTCAGGTATAAACAATCTCCCATCTTTACAGAGTCTACCATCTTAGTAGAGTCTGTATTGTCTCATCTCTTCAATCTATACTCCAGCTCTAATCCTAGGGATAATCTTAACTAATCTGGCATCTCATCACTGACTAGTAACCACTCAATCAGAGTAGGCTTGTTATTAAAGCTCGCCAATATTTTGGCTCTAGCTTGCATCTCGGTCAAAATTCATAACCATCGATATACTCTAATCACGTCCACTCTTGGAGCATAACTCCCAAGCTGGCATGTCCCTTACTCAAAGCATTAGCAATTTCCCTTTCCCCAGTGTATATGCAATATCAAAGTCATAAGAGGTTAAGAACTTTAACCATCATTGTCGATGAAGGTTATGATCCTTTATGAAAAGAGGTACTTCAATGATTTATAGTTAATGAACAACTCAAACCTCTCTCCTAAAAGATAGTGCCTTCAAATATTCAGTGCAAACACAATCACTACTAACTTCAAATCATAGGTACGATATTTCTTCTCGTATGGCTTTAGGTGTAGACTAGCATATGCAACAACCTTGCTCTTTTACATCAATATCGCACCCAATCCAGTACCACAAGCATCAGTGTATACCGTCATCTCCTCATTCCCACTCAGAATGGTAAATATTAATGTACTCGTCAACTTTTCTTTCAGACTCACGAATCCATGTTCACATTTCGCATCCCAAGTGAAAGTCTGATTCTTTTTCATCAACCTTGTCAATAGTGCGGTTACTTTGAAGAAGTCCTAGGTGAATCATCTATAATATCTAGCTAATCCTAAAAAATTTCTCGCATTCGTAACGTTTTTGGGTCTAGTCCAATCTTGAACTGCTGCAACTTTTGTAGTATCTACAACAATTCCCTGCGCAGAAATAGCATGACCCAAGAATCATACTTTCCTCCTCTATAAGTGACATTTAGAGAACTTTGCTTTCAGTCGGTGCTCTCTAAACACCTTGAGTAGGATCCTCAAATGCATCTTTTATTCCTCCTCGGTCCACGAGTAGATGAGGATATCATCGATGAACACAAACATGAATTTATTTAGCTAACCCCTGAAGACACGGTTCATGAGATCAACAGATTATGCCAACGCAGTAGTCAGCCCGAATGGCATAACCAACCACTCATAGAACCAAGATGGTATACAAAATGTTGTAATTGACACACTCTCTTTCGCTACTCTAAGTTGGTTAAATCCCACCGCAAGATCCAACCGAGAAAATACTCTAGCATCATGAAGTAGAACAAACAAGTCATTAATACATGAGAGTAGATACTTGTTCTTCCTCGCCACTTTATTCAGCTCATGGTAATCAACATGCAGTCTAAGGAACAAACCGCCTTCGTGTGAATACTATGGGTGCTCCCCACTCTGAAATACTCTTGTGAATGAAGCCATTTCATGATAGGTCATTCACTTGCATCTTGAGCTCTTGTTGCTCTCTAGATGCCATCCTCAAAGGCATCATTATCGATCTGGCATCTTTCACTACATCAATACGGAACTCAATGTGGTAGAAGTCTGGTCACCTCCTCAAATATTTCCTGAAACTCCCTAGCAATAGGCACTAATGACAACTCATCATCTGGGATATCGAGGGAATATAGAAAGCTAACCATCACCTCGTCATCTAGTACGCAGCCTAACACTACCATCCACCCATCATCTACCGAATCATCACTAATGAATTCTCAATATCCACCATTAATATGTATTTATGAAGCAAATTCATACCCAGAATAATACCAAACCTGAAAAAACTAAAAACAAAGCATCAAAATAAAAAGAAAATTCATGACCTGATAAAACCAAACCATGACAAACCATACATAGGCTAGTGAAGTCTCCAATAGGATTCGTCACATCTGAAGTTCGGTCAACAATTTCGGATTTTCGTCCTAACTTATTTACCAAGTCATTTGATATGAAGGAATGTGAAGCACCATATCAAATAAAACATGTATGACACCTCACCATTATACCTTATTAACAAAGGACATTATGGAGTAATATTGTTTGCCAATATGGGGAATAAGGCTGGTTGGGAGCGACCATCTATATTATTGCTTTGGACGAGTATCGATACGTTGAATTGGATGAAAATATTTCTTTTCTCAAAAGAGGATTCAATGTATCTGATCCAGGCGCAAAACAACAAAGCAGTGGCTTAATATAATTCTAAACAATATAAAATATTACAGATCACAGAACCAAAGAATACACAGATAAATATACATATCTCATAAACTGGTGGAGACATGAATATGATACATAAGGTGGACAACTAGACTAGGGGTCATAAGAGAACCACTATATACACAAGTGACACATAGACAACCCAAAAGAATATATGCAACAAAATGAGTCTCTATCTCGAATACATAATAAATTACAAACTACTAGACTACTATAGTAAGAAAAATGTCCCCAAGTTGGTCCAACCCTAAAGTCATCATGTTAAAGTACCAAAAACACCTTGGTCTGACTCGATTATTATGTAAAAATAATAAACGGGTCAGTCTAGCTATAATTCAAGTAAATATGAGATAAGAGTGATAGTGGTAAACGAATTCCATAGGAACACAAATCCACATAGAATTAAACACGGAAGAATTTTATCATTCTTAAATCTTGTTCACCAAATCCATAAACTAATATTAGCTTATAAAAGCAATTCCTAAGAAATTATTGGTGAAAATAAAAATCTCATGAAAAATCCAGAAATCAAATTGAAATCCAAAAAACACAAAAGGAGGGAAGGCGCCTATCACAGATTGGTGAACTTATAAAATTCACCGAACATGGGTGTATACACAAATAATCTAATGGACCCATGTATGGAGATGAAATCCATAAAACAAAAATGAGCACAAGGCTCCATAGATGAGCATAAAGCTCCATAGATGAACATAAAGCTCCACGGATGAGCATAAAGCTCATAGTTTCACAAATGGGTGTAAAGATCTATAGATGATCGTAAAGCTCCACAGATAAGCTTTTACACAAATAAACACAGAAGACGAGACTTTAAACTCATCTTAGTAACTGTTATCTACTTCCAATAGTCAAATAATGCTCGTACGTCCATACCGCACTTGTTTATTTGAATATTTACTATAAGTTAGTATACACCACTAAAGAGAAAAATAAGGTTTTAATCGAATAATTATGGGTACTAACCGACGAATTCTAACCATTTATTTTACTAAATCATTTAATTGAATTCCTAATCGATTGAAATAAGAATATATATTAATACTAGTCATGGAAATTCTTTTCTAAAATATTTATTTCGAAAAATAGAGTTGAAAATCCATGAAATGAGATTTCTATATACACAGATATATACATATTTAAATAGTATAAAATGTTTTATTCAATATAGGATTTAGAAATCGAGTTGAAATATAATTGAATTACATTCAAAATCCTTTTTGAAAACTCTTGAAAATTTTGTAATTATATACACACACACATACACACATAAAAAATTGATATTTATAAAAAAAACCAATTCACCCCAATATTCATATCTAAGAATATGAATTAAATCGCTGAAATTTGGAAGCAAATGAAATCATTAAAACTCTCGAAACAAGAAGGCTTCTAGGTTCAGATTTAATCTACTAAATCAAGTGGTTCAGTCGACTTCCAGGAGCTGTATGATTCAGTTTAGCAGGTTCAGTCAACTAAACCATAGTTTGGTCGACTACCTGGAGCTTTATGCTCTAGGTTTGCTGCTTCAGTCAACTGAACCTTAATTCAGTCAATTGAACGCTAATTCCTGGAGCAGTAAGGCTCCAGATCATGCTTCCAACAACAACTGATGAACTTTTTGGTGGGATTTATTTATTCCAGCATGAAAACATGACTGAAAACAATTTCGTGCTTACATGCATTACTAACACATTCATATACAAGCAAACTATGGCAATTTAGGAAAAGATAACATTGAGGAAAACAATGGACACTGATGCTATAGATGATCAAACAATCGATTAAACACAGAATTGAGATCAGAATCAAGTTATTCTCTCAATCATTCAACCATTTACCCACATGCAGTAAATTAGAACTAGAATTTGTGAGGTTACTCAGCTTATAGCTATGAAAAGTGAAGTTATTGTACTGTTTTTGACCTCTGTTTAACTCCCCAAAGCTACAGTTTCTAATATTTCCGGAGAAAAACCTAAAAATACACAATTTAATTGCTAAAAAAAACTGAAATAAAGGATCAATAGGATGTATCAATGGTTAGCATAGATTACCTGAGATTATTAGCTTTAGAAATAAGAGATTTCACTTTCTATTTTGTTGATGTAGGGAAGAACTAGGGTTTCTTTAAAAATGAGATAGTAAAATGTTTACTGTAATTTTCTTATCTTGCCTGGAAGTGAAAATGATGAAGTATAGAAAGAAAACTAACATACAGGATATGGTTTCTCAATTACTCACAATTGCAATTCTAATTGGGCCTAGACTTGTATTTTCTTAGGAAAAGAATTAAGTCAGTATTCTTATTTTCAATTATAAGGAGGAGACTTAAACAATGTTTTAAGTTATAAGTTATAGATTAACAACAATTTATAAAATCAATGTTAGTTCATTTATTTCTCAAACTCAAACATTCGAATAAATTTACAACCTTTTTATAACAACCGTAAACAATTTTTTTATATTAATTAATTGGAAAACTAATAATCATTAAGTTGTATATCCTCCATTTAAATAAGAATAGAAAATACTATAATTTCAATAAACTCACATTACATCCATTACAGTGATTTTACAAGTGATAAAATAAGTCATTAAGTTACACTTAAATGAAATGGTTCTCAAATCCCTATTTCATTAATTAGATTTCACATTTTCTTATGTTATAAAATAAAAGGGTTAATCACATAGTAATCAGTTCCATTATTACTAAACTTCTCGAATACCCATTTTTATTAGAAAATCATTTACATAAACTCCATGTATATATTTCCCAAACTCCTATTTAATTACAATAAAAATCACCAAATCTCTTAATTATTAAATTATCACTGAATTAAATTATTCTTTTAATTTAATTTCAGGTAATTTATACTAGGGTTGTTACAGACTCTCCACCTTATGAAAATTGCATCCCTATAATTCTCTTTAGAGGAAAATCAATAACAATTCACAAATGATACATCTTTCAAAAGGAAATTATGAGATTGACAAAGGATAATTTAACCGAAGGACTCACCACTATTGAGCACTAAAGAATAATTTTGGATGCGTTCGCTCGATAAATTCTTTGGTTTCCAAAGAGCAATCCTTAGGATTCGCAGACCATCGAACTTTAACAAGCGGAACATCTTTATTTCGAAGGCGTTTAACCTCAGAAGCAACAACACGAATAACATACTACTCAAGTCAAATCAGGAGATATCTCAAGCTCTTCAAGGGCTCTAGGCTCAAGGATAGAATTAGAATCTCTAAGACACTTTTGGAGCTAAGACATAGAATACATCATGAATACTAGAAAACTAAGCTGGAAGAGAGATACGATATGCAACTGGGCCAATGCTTTCAATGATTGAGTAGGTTCCAATGTAGCGAGGTGCTAACTCCCTAGATCGGCTGAAACGAATAACATCCTTCAAAGGTGAAACACGGATGAAAACTAAGTTTCCTACAGAAAATTCCAAATCCTTCTTCTATTATCAGCATAGGAATTTTGCCTACTTCGGGCCTCTTTCATCCTTTGCGAAATAAGATCAACCTTCTTAGAATCTTCACGAACATAATCAGGCCCTAAAACCAGTTTCTCACCGATCTTGAGCCAACAAGAAGATGATCTGCATGGCCTTCCGTAAAGAGCTTCGAATGGTGCCATTCCGATGATAGATTGAAAGTTGTTATTATAAGCAACTCAACAAGATGAATATGATCTTCCCAACTTCCACCAAAATCAAGAATACAAGCATGAAGAAGATCCTTTAAAATCTGGTTCATACACTCTATTTGTCCATTGGACTGAGGATGGTTAGCAATGCTAAGATTAAACTTTGTACCTAAAGCTTTCTGAAGGCTCTTCCAGAATCCACTAGTAAATAATGGATCCCGATCACTGACAATGGAACTGCGTATGCAATGCAACCTAACCACTTCTTTGATATAAAGCTAAGCAAACCGAGGAGCGGTCCGATTGGACCTAAGAGGAATAAAATGGGCCGACTTTGTCAATCTATCGACAATCACCCACAATCTATCAGGACCAGAACGAGAACGGGGAAAACCATCGATGAATTTTATGGATACCTAGAAGAAAACGATAAGACAAGATATGATCACTACTAGATTGACACAAGGAAAAGAATATGAACTTAGCCCTTAAGTTCAAATTACCTGTTCCCACTTCCAAACTGGGATGTCCAATGGTCGCAACAAAATGCTAGGCCTTTGATGCTCTGCCTTAACAAGCTGACAAGTCATACAACTCTTCACAAAGCTAACCACATCTCGCTTCATCCCTTCCCAATAGTAAAGTCTCCTCATATCTACATACATCTTGCTACTGCCAGGATGGATGGTGAGTTTAGAGCGATGACAATCCTCTAAAATATCCTTACGGAGATTCCCAACACTAGGTACTATAAGCCTTCTCTTCTCTGAACACAACCACATGCATCCAATTTGAATTCCTTTACTTCGTCCTTTCCACTACTATCTCTGCAACTCTGAATAAGATAAACCAAATCGGGATCTTGGTTTTGAGCTTCAACAATTTGATCCAAAAGAGAAGGATGAGCTTCCAAACTACACAACAACAAAGAAGAACTAGAATCTGGATCATGACCTCTAATCTCACAAGAAGATAGAACCCAAAGATCATTCCATTCGAAAAACATCATTGAAACACCACCGGCTACTTAAAACTATGTGCATCAGCCACTCGATTCCCTTTTCCCGAAGTATACTGGATATCAGTATTATAAGGTGCAAGGAACTAGAGCTATCTCTCCTGACGCATATTAAGCTCTTTTTGGCAAAATAAATATTTCAATGACTTATGGTCGGTAAAAAGCACATATCTCTCGCCTAAAAAATAATGTCGCCAAATCCTAAGGGCAAAAATGATAGCCGCAAGCTCCAAATCATGAGTAGCATATCTAACCTCATTCGGTTTTAACTATCTCAAAGCAAAAGCAACAACACAATCACTTTGCATAAGAACGGCCCCCAAGCCAAATCTATTAACAACAATGAAAACCTCAAGATCTTGGTTCCCTTCTAGAACCACAAGAATTGGAGCATGGCTAAGGAATTCCGTTAACTTCTGAAAAGTTGCTTCACATATATCTGACCAAACGCACTTAACTTCTTTCCTCATCAAAGTAATAAGAGGCAAAACAATGTTAGAAAATTCCTTTATGAATCGACATTAATAACACGCCAATCCATAAAACTACGAATCTCCGATACATTCTTCGGCCTCTTCCAATTCTAAATAGCCTCGATCCTAGAAGGATCCATAAAAATTCCAGCTTCAAAAATCACATGCCCAAAAAACTTCACTCGACTCTGCCAGAAATGACATTTAGAAAATTTTGCTTTCAACTGACTTTTCTTAAGTGTCTCCAAAACAATTCTAAGATGTTTCTCATGCTCCTCTTCAAACTTAAAATAAATTAAGAAGTTGTCGATGAAGACAAGAAGAAACTTATTTAAATATTCCCAAAAAACTCTATTCATAAGGTCAAAAAAATAAGCCGGAGTGTTCTTTAGCCCAAAGGGCATCACGAGCCACTCAAAAGAACCATATTTAGTACGGAAAGCAGTTAGAGGAATGCTATCCTCTACAATTCTGAGCTGATGAAAACTAGTCGCTAAATCAAGTTGGAAAAAGGCCTTAGTGCCACACAGCTGATGAAACAGATCAACAATCCCAGGTAAGGGATACTTGTTCTTTATCATAAGCTCATTATTCTTATGATAATCAATGCAAAGTCTAAAAGATCCATCCGCTTTCTTAACAAACACAACAGCTGCATGCGAAGGAGAACTAGACTGAATGAACTACTTTGCTTCTAACTCGGAAAGTTGCTTTCTCAATTCTTTATTTTCTTTTGCCAACATCCTCGTAAGAGGACTCCTCATCGGATGAGCTCCAGGAACCAAATCGATTCTGAACTCAATTGCCCATTTAGGAGGTAATCCCGAAATAGGTTCAAAGATATCAAGGAAATCACACACAATAGGAATTCAGGCTGTATCATCTTCTTCCCGAGATTTAAGAGAAAATAAAGAGGTTTTTGAATCAGAATCGATAGCTTGAAGAGTTACTGAAATACGCTCTTCCAAATCTCGATGCTTAAGATAGGTAATTCTTTCGGGACATACGATATAAGCTTCGAATTTACTAAGCCAGTCCATTCCCAAAATCAAGCCAAAACCAATATATTGTATCACATGCAAATCCGCAAAGAAAGAATAACCTCTTAAGATAAGCTCAACATCTCTACACAACATACTATGACTTACAGACCCACCAATAGGGTTCGCAATCTAAGTGTAGTTACCAAGCACACGAAATCCAAAGAAAGTGCATCAACAAGCTCTTTCGATACGAATGAGTGACAAGCACCCGTATAAAAAAGGACACGAATGGGTAGATTTCGAAATAAAATAGAACTCCCTAGGACAGATAGAAAGGTACCTCTACACTGACCATAACAATTAGAGGATCCAACTGCATTCAGCTTTCCCTCATTCTGCCCTTTAGCTACTTTAGGACAAGAAGCAGAAGTATGACCTTCCTACTTGCAATAACGACACATAATAGGCTTGGGGCAAGCCTTGGCATAATGCTCCTTAGAATCACAATTGAAGCATTCTCCATGAACAAAAGTAGTACTTTTAAAACCCTAACCTTGCTTCTTAGCCCTTTTGTTGGAGTTAAAAGACTTGGATTTGCTGAAAGGATGCTTCTTCTTATGGTGTGTGTTCTTCTTCGCACTTTCAACGTCATCACCACTATCTTTATCTGCCTCTTCAAGACTAAGAGCGGTATCCACTAACTTCTCAAAAGATACTTCTAACTTCAAGAGCAAGGCCTTCTTAAGAATCTTCTTCAAACCATAAACAAATTTTTGATTCTTCTTTAATGGGGTGTTGATGTGCTCGACCCTGTACATAGATAATGCCTCAAAAGATGCTACATACTCCATTACCGAAGAATCCCCTTGCACTAGATCTATAAACCTCCAAGATAAAGATGCCTTCTCTTCCTCAAGTACGAACTTCAACTTGAATTTATCATGGAATTATTCCCAAGTAAGCTCCACCTTCCACAACCTCAGAAATCAACAACTTGTACCAATCCAATGCTCGCTCCTGGAGCAAACTAGAAGCCACCTGAACTCAATGTAAATCAGAAAGATCCATGCAAGAAAAATACGCATGCATGTCCTAAGCCAAGCTTGAACTTCCATAACTCATTCGGTGCCTTTGAATGGCTTTCCTCCTAAACGAACGAAAG
This sequence comes from Allium fistulosum, assembly GCA_030737815.1. Classification (NCBI taxonomy): domain Eukaryota; kingdom Viridiplantae; phylum Streptophyta; class Magnoliopsida; order Asparagales; family Amaryllidaceae; genus Allium; species Allium fistulosum. Next base: position 980,679,407 of record CM060902.1, read on the forward strand.
TGCTACAAATGCGTGCGAAACCCGACTTGCAGGGAAAAGGATCAGAAGCGGGACCGGAAGTTTGTGCATTCTTCCTGGGATATATGAGGTGCTGGGCAGACATAAAAACACCATCTTAAATGGGTTCACTGGATTGTTCAACGTTGGAACATGAAGGTCTACCCTCGGCCATCCCATTTCTATTCAAGATAGAATTAGATAAAAGATTAATCCCAGAGATAGATTCAAATAAGCTTGATTATAAGATATTTCCGATAAGACAAAATCCTAATGTTTGAATTAGATCTAAAGGCACGATGTCTAAGATATACTTAGGATACGATTCTCATCTTAATATCATATATTATTTCGAACTTGGCTCTAATATCAATTTTTGATGCCCTACGTTTATACCTTATTAACAAAGGACATTTCAAAGTAATATTGTCAGCTAATGTAGAGAATAAGGCTGGTTGGGAGCGATCATCTATATTATTGCTTTGGGCGAGTATCTATACGTTTAATTGGGTGAAATATTTCTTTTCTCAAAAGAGAATTCAACGTATCTGATCTAGGAGCAAAACAACAACAAAATGACTTAATACAATCCAGAACAATAAATATTAAAATCACAAAACCACAGAATACATAGATAAATATACATATCTCATAAACTAGTAGAGACATGATATGATATATAGAGTGGACAATCAGAATAGTGGTCATAAGAGAACCCCTATATACATAAGTGATACGTAGACAACCTAAAAGAATATATACAACAAAATGAGTCTCTATCCCGAATACATGATAGACTAAAAACTACTAGACTACTACAGTAAAAAAAATGTCCCCAAGTTGGTCCAACCCTAAAGTCACCATGTTAAAGTACCTGAAACACCTCAGTCTGACCCTAGTATAAGGTAAAGTAATAAATGGGTTGGTCTAGTTATAATTTAGTTAAATGTAAGATAAGAGTGATAATGGTAAAAAAATTCCATAAGAACAAAAATCCATATAGAATTAAACACAGAAGAATTTTATCATTCTTAAATCTTATTCACTGAATCCCAAAACCAATATTAGCTTATAAAAGCAATTCCCAAGTAATATTTGTTGAACACAAATCTCATTAAAAAAATTCGAAAATAAAATTGAAATCTACAAAACACAAAAAGGGGGAGGCGCATATCATAGATTAGTGAACTTAAATTTTCACCAGACATGGGTGTATACTCAAATAGTCCAATGGACCTATGGATAGATATGAAACCCATAAAATACAAATAAGCACAAGGCTCCATAGATGAGCGTAAAGCTCTACGGATGAGCATAAATATCATAGTTTCACGGATAGGCGTAAAGCTTCATAGATGAGCTCAAAGCTCCACGAACCCGCTTTTACATGGATAAACACGGAAGATGAGTCTTTAAACTCATCTTAGTAAGTGTTATCTACTTCCAAACATTAACTATTCAAATAAAGCTCATACGTCCCATACCGCAATTGTTTATTTGAATATTTACTATAAGTTAGTATACACCAATCAAGAGAAAAAATAAGGTTTCAATCAAATAAGTCCGGGAATTAACCAACGAAGTAAATGCAAGTGTTCCATGTCACTTGTTTTAATAAATCATGTAATTGAATTCCTCATCCGAATGAAATAAGAATATATATTAATACTAGTTTTGGAAAAAAATTCTAATATTTGTTTTGGAAAAAGAGTTGAAAATACATGAAATGAGATTTCTATACACACACACATTTAAATATTATAAAATGTTTTATTTAATATAGGATTTAGAAATCAAGTTGAATATAATCGAATTACTTTCAAAATACTTTTTGAAAACTCTTGAAATCTTTCGTAATTATTTATATATATATATATAATTGATAGTTATAAAAAATCAATTCATCCCAAAATTCATATCATAAAATACGAATTAAATCACTGAAAATTGAAAGCAGTTGAAATCATTAAAACTCTCAAAACAAGAAGGGTTTTTGGCTCAAATTCAATCGACTGAACCGAGTAGTTCAGTCGACTATCTGGAGCTCTATGCTTTAAGTTAGCAGGTTCAATCGACTGAGCTATAGTTCAGTCGACTACTTAGAGCTATATGCTCCAAGTTTGCTGGTTCAGTGGACTGAACCTAAAGTTCAGTCGACTGAACGCGAATTCCTGGAGCTGTAAGGCTCTAGGTCACGCTTCCAGCTGCAATTGATGGAATTTTCAATGAGATTTCCCAATTGTGGCAACACAATATAACTGAAAATAATTTCATGCTTGCATGCATTACTAACACATCCATACACAAGCAAACTATAACAATTTGGGAAAAGATAACATTAAGGAAAACAGTGGACAGCGATGCTATAGAGGATCAATCAACCGATTAAACACAGAATTGAGATCAAAATCAAGTATTCTCACAATCATTCAACCACTTACCCACATGTAGCAAATTAGAATTGGAATTTGTGAGTTTACTCACATTAACTAAGAAAAGAGAAGTTATTTTATTGCTGTTGACCTCTGTTTAACTCTCCAAAGCCGCAGTTCCTAATATTCTTAGAGAAAAATTGAAAATACACAATTTAATTGCTAAAACCAATTCATCCCAAAATTCATATCAAAGAATATGAATTAAATCGCTAAAATTTGGAAGCAAATGAAATCATTAAAACTCTCAAAACAAGAAGGCTTCTAGGCTCAGATTCAGTATATTGAATCGAGTGGTTCAGTCGACCGCCTGGAGCTATAAGCTCCAGTTTAGCAGGTTAAGTCGATTGAACCATAGTTCGGTCGACTACCTGGAGCTTTACGCTCTAAGTTTGCTACTTCAGTCGGCTAAACCTAAATTCAGTCAATTGAACATAAATTCATGGAGTCGGAAGGCTCTAGGTCACGCTTCCAACATCAACTGACGAACTTTTCGGTGAGATTTATTGATTCTAGCAACAAAAAATAACTGAATGCTTGCATGCATTACTAACACATTCATATACAAGCAAACTATGGAAATTTAGGAAAAGACAACGTTGAGGAAAACAATGGACAGTGATGTTATAGATGATCAAACAACCAACGAAACACAGAACTGAGATCAGAATCAAGTTATTCTCTCAATCATCAACCACTTACCCACATGCAGCGAATTAGAACTAGAATTTGTGAGGTTACTCACTATATATCTAAGAAAGGTGAAGTTATTATACTGTTGTTGACCTCTGTTTAACTCCCTCAAGCTGTAGTTTTCAATATTCTCAGAGAAAAACCTAAAATACACAATTTAATTGCTCAAACAAACTGAAATAAAAGGAACAATAGGATGTATCAATGGTTAGCATAGATTACCTGAGATTATTAGCTTTAGAAATTAGAGATTTCACTTTCTATTTAGATGATTTAGGGAAGAACTAGGGTTTCCTTAAGAAAGAGATAGTAAAATATTTACTGTAATTTTCTTATCTCGGCTGGAAGTGAAAATGATGAAGTATGGAAAGAAAACTAACATACAAGATGTAGTTTCTCAATTACTAACACAATTCCAACTCTAATTGTGCCTAGACTTGTATTTTCTTACCAAAAAAATTAAATCAGTATTCTCATTTTCAATTATAAGGAGGACACATAGATAATGTTTTAAGTTATACTTCATAGATTAACAACAATTCATAAAATCAATGTTAGTTCATTTATTGCATTTCAACGTCAAACATTGGAGTAAATTTACAACCTTATTATAACGATAACAAACAATTTTTTATTATTAATTGATTGGAAAACTAATAATCCATTAAGTTGTAAATCCTCCATTAAACAAGAATAAAAAATACTTTAATTTTAAGAAATTCACATTAAATCCATTATAATGATTTTACAAGTGATAAAATAAGTCATTAAGTTACACTTAAATAAAATGGTTCTAAAATCATTATTTCATTAAGTAGATTTCATATCACATAGTAATTACTTCCATCATTACTAAAATTATCGAATAACCATTTTTATTAGAAAATCATTTACACGAAATCCATGAATATATTTTCCAAACTCCAATTTAATTACAATAAAAATCCCTAAATCTCTATTTAATTATCACTTAATTAAATTATTATTTTAATTTAATTTTAGGTAATTTGAAATAGGTTGTTACAACATATATGGGAACATCATAAATGGAAAGCATATCTTAAATAACGACTTTCATCCCATTACCTTTTATCGATAGAGCACTTAACGAAGTTAAGGCAACATTGAGAACATATTCTTTCACTACTTGTTTCTACTTAGGAAACTCTAAATTGTCCTTAATAGTCCCAACCGTATCGCAGTTGTAGCACTTTCTCCCATCAGATTTGCGGTCTCTCCATAGTTGTAGCAAGTTGGTACCTAGTTTACCTTCTTCTTTTGGCCATCTTTGTTCTTAAACTACTTCCTTTTATTGTTGTTATTCCACTTCTTCTTGCCTCCCCCGCCCGATTGTGGATTTAGCTTTTCTTTTAGTATAATAATCTTCGGTTTCAAATATAAACTCTCATGCCTTAGGGCCTTCGTGACTATCATCTCAAAGAATCATCAATGTGCCCCATGAGTCACTCCCCTAAGTAGTCGTCTAAGCCAATGATGAACTTCTCATTCTTCTTTAATGGACTGTCGATGAAGGACAACCCATATTTCAATAGGGCATCGAACTCAATAACATACTCTAAGATAGGAATATCCCCTTGCTTCAGAACCACGAAATAGAGGAACAAAACAAACCTCTGAGCTTCTAGAATAAATTTCTCCTTGAATTTGGCTTGAATGGGTCCCAAGTAAACCAATCATTCAGAGTAGTAACCCTCATTGCATTCCACCAATTCATGGCTCACCCTTGAAGCTGTCAGGAAGCCTATTGTTGTTTTATAGCATTATTAATATCTAAGTCATCGAAGATCCATTCGTTAGTGTCAAGCCAATCCTACACTTCCATCATTGACTCTATTCCTTCGAACGGTCTTCCACCAATATTAGAAAAGTCCTTGTTGAGCTTAATAAAATATGCTCTCTGCACTAGAGCACCACCATCAATAACAACATTTGAAGTGGCTACTTGAGCATTCTGCAACATGTTCCACATCATGGTATTGAACATCACCTGCAGGTCGAGATTAGTAGCTCCTGAGCCAGCTCGGTCTTCAACTTCGGAGGTGGAGTTCCTAGCAGCATTTCTTATTTGACAATTCATCCTTCAATCTGTAATAAGAACGGTCAGTCTCTCTATAGAGAATTCTGCTTAAGTAGCACTCATGTACACTGTGCGAATTCACACTATATATATACAACTATATAGTTTTAAATACCAAAAGATATAACAAGTATGCTTTCTCATATATACACACACTCTCTCGATTTAGTCTATGGGAGAATACCTATCCTATCTCTACTGGATGGTATCAACTCAGATTTAAGTCACTTAATCTAAGTCAAATCACCTAACCTAAGATTTAATATCAAATGTGATGACCACCCAACACCACCAGTACCCAAATGTATAACCTGTAGAGTTCGTTGTAGTAGTGCCCATTCGATGCAGGATGATCAATACAGTTGTAGTAAAGTAAATCAACCGTAGAACTTATTGTATATCTCATAGCACATCGACTAAAATATAATAGTCATCACATATATAAAACAGGCGAGATAGTAACAACTTAATGAACCATAAAAATATGAGTACATTGATCCATACAACTATACGTAATAAGTAATCGAGTTTATATAACTAAGAGTAAATTCAAATAAGTAACTATCTCTTAATATATAATAGCACTAGTATGCTCCATGTGCTACACAATGGAATAATAGCAATAACACCTAAATATAATAATACGTGAGAGCGTAGCCGCCTGCTTTACATTTTTCCATCTCCACGTGCTCACCATAACCGATATCCCTAATTTACTCATTTAAGACTACCCATAATTGTACGAAGAAAATCATGAAATCTTGAGTCAGACAATAGTCTGGTATGAGTGGTAGAAAATCTCAAATACTATGAAGTTAATATACTAGGACAAATGGTATAGAGAATCATACCTGATCTATCATTACATCCACAGAGTTAACACATAACACATGATATATGATACTCTATATCATAGTCATTGGGGGTGTACTATACATCAAAGTACTAATGGATGTCTAGATATCTACATTGATGGTATCTATGTCATGTGACATTCCTAGGGTGAACTGGCAACCAAAATTAACATAGCATCCATCATTCATCCTTACATTCACTCATTTAGTGTGTTGGATATGTGATACTCGTGTAACCTCCTAGTATAGTAAAGGACTACTAAATGTCTCGATTTCTCGAGACTCGAAACCTTGCAAATCAATTGGCCAGGTACTGGACTGCACCCTCGTATACAACCAAAGGTAAAATTGATTGAAATATCGTGTGATTTAGGGCATATCTGTAAACTCAATTGGGCGTTTTCACATACCCTTACTTCACGAGTACACAACGAAACCTCCAAGTATCAATGATCCCTTTGCACACATCATCCATAGTAGAGAATATCCTAAAACTTCTCTTCAACTCCCGCGTGAAGTCTTGCAATTGAGGTTGATTCTCGACAATCATCGTTAGTCATAGAATATCATTGTTTATCCTATAATCTTCCTTAAATAGTTCCTTTAATCCGGGTTATAGTCATATACTCTACATCTCAAAGTACAGCCACCCTATCGTTAAAGCGATCATGAGTCATCATACGTTATCGAAGTCATCACTTGCCCCTAAGTTATATGACTCTGTACTGGTCGACCCTTAGCTCGAAATAAGCATGACTTGAAGCAAGCACAAGGGCAAGAGACCAAAGTAAATGTTATAGTGACTCGAAGCAGCCAATACTCTGGCCTAGAGCAAACATGGGAAAATCTCAGGGTAAATTCATTGAAGGCCCGAAGCAAGCACTAGCTCCATACCATTGAACCAAATGCCTCCAACCTATCCACATCTAAATGCCATCAATCCATGTACCCCACCGATCTAAGAACCTCCTATCCAAGCTCCAACGATCCTTGTCCCACTAACCATCCATGACGACAACACTGATCCAAGGCCTCAACCGAACCAACACTCCACTAATCCAAGTGAGCTCGAAGTAAATGCCTTTGTGACCTGAAGTAGACTCGAAGCAAACACAAGTCGATCCCATTCCATTTCCACCATCGATCCATGATCCCTCACCGATCTGATCCTTCACCCAATCCAACTGACGCATGATCCAACCATTCATCGACCCAATACATAGATTAATTTTTCTGGTTCACCAAAGCACAACTCCAAGTAAATGTGCATGTGACCCAAAGCACTCTTCCATATGACTCGAAGCAAGCATGTCTAGAACTCGAAGCAATCACCACCAATCCAACCCCTTACACACCATCACTGATCCGACTTTATTTGCCCACACCTTGAGCAAACTAATTCCAAACTATCTAAAACTTAAAGCGTAGCTTTATGAGGCCTTCCTTGCCGCCATACATAGTTTGCATCAAATTTTGGTAAAGTCAAATTCTTGGATCATCATTGATCTAAGACTTTAAGCCTAATTCTAAATCACAATTCGATCGAGTTTTCAACCAAACAAACATCATACACTCAAGCAATTAACCTACAAACTATATTCAAGTAAATAAACATTCATACACATCAAATTAGAGAATAATTCTAAGGTTGAGAAAAAGATGAACTATAAGAACAAGGGAGGTTCATAAGAACACAAATTTACTAAAATTTGTAAATTCATCAAATTAACAATTCTGATTAGTTAATGTCTAAAACACATATTTAGGGTTTAAAAATCATCTTAAAACATCATTTTAAGGCGCATATTAACTGATTAGCAAGTGAGAGGTCCTAATCACTCACCTATAATCCAATGCAATCCAAAAGAGCTCAAATCGCAAGATGAACAATAGCTCTAAAGTATCACCAATCAGCAATTCCTTAAATCCAAGTGCTAGTTTTTTTAATCTCCTTCAATGATAAGATTGGCTAATTAAAATTATGGCTTTGAGTGGTTTAAGGCTAGAGTGTTGACGGTGGTTTCAATAACTATTTTGGGAAGTGTTAAATGACAAAGAGAAGTACCATCAGTGCCCTTTGGGCGCTAATCCCAAAATAGGCTTTGAGCTTAGCCACTAAACTCCTTAATTAACCACTAAGCTATCTATAATCAAGTGAAATTTCAAACAGCCATGGCTCCTAAATAGTAGTTCCATTTTCTTATTATTATCACTCTACGAAAAGAGAAACCATATAAGATTTTCAATGTCAAAATCGTCTGATAACAATTTTTAAGATGGAGAAGGTCTTTAATAGTATTTTCCTTATTTTATAGAATCATACGACTCTATATAAAAAAATATTAATATTTACAATCCTTCGCTACGTAAAATATGGGTTGTTACACAAAGTTTCTATCTTTATCCTCTTAGACTTTTTAGAGAACTCGCCAAATAATTTATAAGAAGATGAACGCCCCTCTACTTTCATCTCTTTCATAGAACCTTCCAACCTCTCTTCATAGACAACCATCAACTCACTAAATTTGCTTTAGTAATAAACTATCACTTCTCTTTTCCATTATAAGGCCGCTTTGCTGACCAAACCAAGAGGACAAGGTAGAACTGCCCCAAAGGAAGAGCCTTAGGAGGGCCCAAATCGATGGGTGGATTATCTTCTTTAACTAGTTGATGAGAAACTTGCTGGGATAACTCTTCAATAGTTTTTTTTTGAGTTTCATAACCTCACCTTCATAAGAAATAGTGTACAACCCTTCAGCTTCTTTTAGGAGCTTCTCCAAATCTGCAACCTTCTACTACAAGGCTTTAAATTCATACTCAAGACATTCTATCATTTTGTTTGCAGCACTAAGGTTGGTTCGCTGCTTAGTGATACAGTTATATTGCCTAAGTAAGGCCTTTTTGCCTCATTTAGCTCATTTGTTAAATTTCAAATATCGGTTTCCATCTCTCCTTTTTCATAACAAATTTAAGAGAATCGTCGTCTGTAATCTCCAAGTCACCGCCAATATCTCCATGCACTTCGAAAAAGCTAACTAAGGTTAGGTTAGTTGTTTGTGGAATGCCAAGCTATGCAATACACAAGAGAGAAAGCAATTAAATAGAAAAGGTAATATGTAATATATTAAATATACGAAGATGGAAAATGAAAGCTAAAAATAACGAAGAGCCCATGAGCATATAAAGACGGTTTTATTGAATTATACAACATTATATAATACATATCATACACGCTATCACAATTACCCATAGCTAAGTCTATCATTAAACCATTGCAAGTGAGGGAGATCTGATCAGGATGGCTCATATTTAAATGTTGGTACCCTAATGATGTAGCATAAAATCACTTAACGTAGGTGTTTTCTACCAAGAGAACAAACAACCAACACATAAAAAAAACATACGAAATCAAAACAAATGAAAGGACAAAAATCCACATATTTACTGCATCAAAGGCAGAGTCATTTACAAAGATATTGGGACCAAAACTAGCATGAACGTAGAAGTAACATCTTGCCTACAGAGAGCTTCATATGGGGGAATCAAGCGCAGAAACTGAAGAAGTCTGAAGTTCCACCCATCAATCCTTAACTCACTTTGTTGGGCAGTAGTCTAAACACTTCTGAACAAGGGCAGCGTCCCCTAAGAAATCCAAACTTACTTTTGCATCCAGGATGTCCAATCATTCTGCAAAAATTATCTTCTCACCTGCACATAGATAGAGTAGAGGACATTAAAGGTGTTGTCTTCATCTTGCTTCACAGTTTTGGAAAACTTCTTTTCTAGCTCAGAAATCTTTTGATTTATTTCTTCCTCCACCTTGCTCAATTTCCCGCCACCTCCTCGGCCTTCTTCTTGTTAGTCGTAGCCTCATGCACCTCCATTTTGTACTTGGTTTCCCTTTTTTTGCTTATGTAGAGTTCAAGCAAGGCTTTGCCAAGTTTAACTTCATCTTGAAAATTTCATTCCCCATCACCTTTAGCGCATTTTCAGAAGCTAAAGCATGCCTACTAAACTCCAAGAACATAGCAAACTCCTAAAAATTGAAAGGAACGTAGAAAACATAAGCATCACATGCAAATAATATATATATATATAGTATATGTATATGTATATATATAGTATATGTATATATATAGTATATGTATATGTATATGTATATGTATATATATAATAAACCAACAATAATGTTACAAAAATAATACTGACTTGGCAACCAAATCGATGCTAGTTCGTAGAGTCAATGTTAGTGGACATAGTAAAAGAAGGAAGGGAGGCAAGAGCTAGGGTAGAAAGGTCATCTATGGTGGCGCTGCCCATTTTATCGACTAGCTCAACAACATCATTTTTTGGCAAGAGAAGAAAACAAGAAAGAGAGGATGAAATAGGCTGTACTAAAATAGGCACAATAGGAGAGGTGGGTGTTTGATGAGGAGGAACGTCATTTTCCTTCTTCTTGGAGATGTTTTCCGCAGTTGTTAAGTTATCCTTAGGCCCTTTCTTCTTTGACCCTCATATGTAGGTAGTAGTCTTCCTACTGAAAGCCGGAAGGAGGTCCGACATTGTCCATGTGAAGTATAAAAATAGTGAATATAATCATAAAATGAATAACAATTGAAACATTTACCTGAAAATTTGACAGCATGCAAAAATCAATAGATTCGTAAGTTAAAATATAACTTTATCCTCAGCATGGTCAAAAATATAAACAAAGATGGAATGAGAGAAATGGCGAGTTTAGCGTAGAAACTCATACTTGTGTAGAAAAGGTTCATCAAATAGTTGGGACCCCTTTTGAATATTTGTGCCATGTGCTAGGAAGTCTCCCTTCGGGCAGTAAACTTCTCTCTATTAGTTTTAAAAAATTTAGGATGAATAGCTAAAGAAAAGGACAATGTAAGAAAAAGATAATCTTACTTCCTTTTTTTTAAATGACAAGTGCAAACTAGACTCCTAAAAAGTAGGGAAAATCCTGTTCAAGTTAGAGAAAGAAAAATTGATCTACCCACCTTTGAGTGTTGCGGGGTGAAATGGAAAAAAGAGATATCATGGCTTAAATGAAATGGAATCCATCACCACCAAGAGAGTTACTCTTGAAAACAAAGTAAAGAAAGATTAATTTATGGTAGGAGAAAGAAAAATTAAGATATTCAGCATAAAGAATGAATGTGCTGATCAGGTAGTAGTATGAAAGTGGAGAAAGTTGAATTGTAGAAAGCCCAACGGTGTCCAGGCATTCCTTAATGAAAGGATGAGGTGACAAGTATAAACTGCATCTGTCATGCTCCAATTTTATAGAGATATATCCCTTGAGGGTAGATAGATATGCCTAGAGGGGCTCGGAATACTAAAATCGCCGTTAGTTATCCCATAATGGGTGATAATGAATTCAACTTGATTATCGCTGTAAATAGTCAATGTAAATTCACAAAAGGAGGAAGATTCTTGGCCAGAAGAGCAAGAAGATCATTGACATCCATAATCAACTATATAAAATGAATAAGGGTATGTTACAAGTAATTATGTCTAAGAGGATAAAACACAATTAAAATCATTGCAAACATATCATCAAACAACTTAAAGGTGCAAGAATTTAATTGTGTTTAAAAGATGAAATGGAAAGAAAAATAGATAAAACATTTTAGCAATGCTAAATAAATAAAGAAAGAAAGAATAAGAAAGCAAACAAATTTACTTACAGTTAATAGTGATCAAAATTTGAAAAAGGGAAGGTGTTAAAGAGAAAACACAATGTCTCATATGGTTTTACTTTTTAAGCAAGTAAAAGAGACGAGGAAAAAGGAGAGAAACATATATAGGTTTGACTAGATAAATCTTAATTTTAGAATTCAAATGGTGTAAGAAATCAGAGCCATTGAACAGTAATGACGATAATTAATATTCACAAAACACTAAGTGGATTTCTGGGAACATGAAAGCATTCCCCTGACAACGGTCAGAAAAAGCAACAAGTAATATAAAGGCACGTGTAAGAAGCATTAAATGTGAAATGACTGATTGGAAAACTCAAAAAATAAGGTACGAAGCTAACAAGTCTGCCCTAAAATACATTACACCAGATTTAGAAGGCCAATATTACACCCATTTTTTCCTATAATATATTATGTCCAGATTAGAAAGCCCATGGACAACAAAAGGTAAAAAGACTATAACAAGTCAAGGAACCGCCCACCGCGCTTCACAACGCCTCATGCAAAGCCCAATAAGTAATATTCAGCATATCCACACAGCCAATGACTCATAGGAATAACCTTCAGCGTAGAATCCATCTTAAACAAAGCATGCTACGATAGGTAGTACAAACAGGTAAAGCAAACTGTGCAGATATAATGCAATCAGCGTCAATAGCATAATGATGAAAGCATGATTCAATTCAAGGCACATGCAAAGTATGATATCCTCTAACTACTTTGTTAGACCAACGAAGACAAGCAGCCACGTCTTCCTTGGAATTCACCAAACAAAATGCACCATAACAGGAGTAAATTTTGTTGGTTTATATGGCAATATATATTCAGGTTAATTTAGAAACATTCCACCAATAGTAAACCAGTGATTAGGCTGTGCTGCCACCTCGAAAAAGAACTGCGCCACCATCGAAAATAGACTGCGTCGCCACTCCAAAGAAAACCGAGTTGCCACTTTAAAGCAAACTCTAAAATAAATGGTGTTGCCATCTCAAAGTAGACTGCATCGCTTTTACCAAAAGCAAACCGCACCTCCATCCTAAACCACAGTAGTACAATAACGTCCAACTACAATGCTACATGCTGACCACACAGAATATTTAGATAAGAAAATGCTCAAAGGCCTACAGACCAAGTACAACTCCTAAGTCAAATTTAGGAGTTAGCTCCACACGACAAAATTCAAATCTCTTGCCTAACACCAAATTCAAAATTCCCGCCTACAACCAAATCTTCCTATCTAAAGAAATTACAGATGCCTCAAGCCACGTAGGCAATTCGTGCTCAAATCTGCAAGCTACGCGATGTATGACACTGGAAAGGCCAGATAGCTGGGATGAAATGCAAGAGCATAATGTTAGTAATCCATGTGATGTAATGGTACTATAAATAGAGGAACATTGTAGCAGAGAAAGGTCCTTTTGGAGTTTCTCTGAATTTTACACTAAAAACACTTGTACTTTCTGTCAATGATAACTTGTACTAAGAAGAATATAAGAAAAGTATTGACTCGTGGATGTAGAATTCCTTAAAATCTGAACAATGTAAATTCATGTGTCCTTTACTTTTTCTGCTTTTTATTTCCTTTTTTTAGCATAAGATTTTTGTTTGGTAAATTGGAATAAGTTAGGTTTGGACACTTTAACGAACGGTTAAAATGCAACTACTTGATTGTATAAGCGTTCGGCAATATGATTACTATGCTTAAGGAAAATTTAATATAACTTAAGTTTGTAGATTCTCAACTACTCGATAGCATACAATACCGTAGTTGTTTCGTAATTAAATTGGTGTTGTGTGACGAAAAATCTCACCAATAAATATTTATCCACAAAACATTTCTCTTTCCTTAGATAAGAACTTTCCACCTTTGACAAAGCATTTTTAAATCATAATACCATTATAAAAATACATTCCAAAGGATGTTTTAAAAGCAATCGAAATTTCTCACACTAAGATGTCTCTCCAAAGACTGAATTCAACTTCAAATATCTAATTAGAACAACTTTTTACTAAAAATACTTCCAAATAAAATATTTTATAATATTACTTATTCCTTACGAAATTATCTCCATAAAGTATATTATTTTCCAAATTAAATACTTTATTTTCATAGAAAAATTTCAACAAATCACTATATGCCAAAAATGAACATTTATCTATTTTTAATAAAATATCTTTGAAATAAAAAATGTATATTTCATAAATTTTCTAGGAAAAATTATTCACTTAAAAAGAAAAAGTGATTCTATCTTATTTACGTTATGTTTCAATCATTATTTAACATTATGTGTATGTCACTCTGGTTATAACCAACACTTATCACATCTTATAAGTCCTTCCCCACTCCTACTTTATTTACCTTCCACACAAGGGTCATCATAAACAATCATCGTTTTAGGGTGAGGTAATAATTGTTAATCAAATAATACACACACACAAAGCATACAATCATCAATCAAAATTCCCTCTCATTCTATATTCTAACCCAACCTAAGGTGTTATCAACCTACCCAAAATGGTCAAACTTACCCAAGGCTCAAGGAATCGCTAAACCTAAGCTCTGATACTAAATGTGACTACCTACTATTTTTTACTTCTAAAGTAAATTATAAATGATATCGACAAATACTTATAACTAAATTCAGATATTAAAGAGAGTGGACCATGGGTATAAAAAATTAAAAAGTCTAAAACAATGAATATAAAAAAGGAAACATCACAAAGGAATAAAAATAAATAATATACATATCTCAAAAAAAACATACAAGACCCATTACTGTAGAAAGATCCTCTCAATCTTCTTACACATCAAACCTTATTAGATTTATAAATTAATGCAATAGTGATGCAGAGTAAATAACATTAGGTAAAAACATGTGGATGTAATTGAGTAAATAACTTTACATAAATAACCTTTGGATGCATCATACAATCATAGCTCATTCCCTTTCCTTTTGCTTTCTTTCACTTGCCACTTTGCAAATAGATCTATAAAAAAAGGAAAAGGTGTTAACTATGTTTGGACTTTGCCAAAGGATTCGATGGTCATTACATCAGAAAAGACTGTCTATGTAATCCTTTTAGAGAATCAAACCCACATAGTTCCATTTCCTGCCCTTCTCCTGCATCCAAATACTTCTTAGCATGTAACAACCATGCATCCATGTAACCAATGCAAACAATACATGCAGGAAACAATATTCCTACTCACCCATCACAACAAATCCTCATATGGGGCAACAACAATAATAACACATTTAGCTATTAAACATTAACAACACTCTGCCAACCACAATCATCAAATAGAAAAACAACATAAATTACTTACATACGTACTAATCATCAACTATAGCAATACATCATCAATGTAAGTATAAGTCATCAAATGTGTATTAATCACTCCACCTTAGTAACACAAACATCAATATCATTAGGGTAATCAAAACTGTAACTAACTACCCATCCTCCGATAGTAAAAATGGTCCACATCCTAAAGAGATTTCATCGTCACAAACAAATATATATGATAGTTCAAATGAATAAATAATCACATACTACATCCATCCAATACATTATATTTACGACCATTCTTCTTCTCTTAAGTATAAAATTATTTTATCATAAAAATCCATTTATTCTTTTTTAAGCAACAATAATTTTATTTCAAATTCCTTCATTATACTTCTATTACTACAAATCCCTAAAATAATGTATTTTCCATCAATGATATTAATTTTGTCAAATTACTTTTTAAATGATAATATTTTATTTTACATCAAAATAATAATATATATTAAAACTTCTTTAATACTTTCTAAAAACCAATTTACTACTATTTATTCCAAAAGTAATAATATTCAATTTAAATCTCAAAACCCCTTTCTTATTACTATTTGTATTGAAATCTCAAAATAGTACAATCTAACTTCAAAACACTTTTGGAGACATCTCTTTATTATTATCATTATTATTTCTTTTGAGAAAAATGTGTGATCCTCTAAAGTAGAGGAGAGCACATATGTACATATATATATATCACCAAAAGTAAAGATGCTGCCAATAACTTGGTAGGTAGCAAAAAAACCTCTGTAACACCCTTAATTTTTGATAACATTATTCAGGAGATCTAATTAGATAAATTAAATAGAATAATGTAAATGTTAAGTGATAAGGGGATTGAGACTTGAATTAATTAATTAAGGGCTAAGCCTAATATATAATTAATGGTCTAAATAATGGTTTTAAGTTAAACAAATTACATAAGGGTGTTATTGGAAATTGTCGCCCAATGGCCCTTACCTATATATATTTTTGTTCCCACCATCTTACTTCCCATTCAAGTCATTTTTGAAAACGCAAATTAAAAGATAGAGGAACGACTGGCTATTAAGGAAGAGGAAGAAATTCAAATTAAAGCTAGAAATCAAGCTTAAGGGAATCAATCTCAATCCAATCTCCTTATCTAGATCAAGCTGAATAATAATTCCATCTCTATTTTGTATTAAATCATATATTTTTGGATTTAAGGGTAAATTCATTTTTATGATATATTGGATGATGATATGCTTGATTCATGATTCATTTGATTTAATCAAGATTATTCAAAGGGGTTTTTGCATGGTTTTAGGTCAAAACAAAGATATATTGAAGATTAAATGCCGTGGGAAAATTTTATGTTATGAGAAACATGATTTTGGAGTTGGGTTTCAATTTTGATAATTTTTCAAGCTATGGAAAGATTATTATGAATTTTCAAAGAAAAATGGTTGTTTTGGGTTTATAATTTATTTTGGAAAATATATTGATAATTTAGGTCTAAAATTTTGATATGTTAGATAACATGATTAAAGTGAATTTCTGGAATTTTTGGGGATTTTTCCAAAGTGATTTACTATGAAAAATAAATTATTTTAGAAGAGGGACTTCTTTGCAAAAATTGGAAGGGCGTAATCAATTAACCTAACCGTGGTTTAGATCTAGATTAGCAGTAGTTATTTTTGAAAAAGAATTTGAAAACGTTAAGGCAACCAATGTGGTGTTGACACGTGGTAGGTTAGTTAGAGAAAAGTTGCTTAATGTAGTATAAAACCTGGTTTACATCAGAAAATTGGTTCCGCCTACCTAGGAAAGCACCTTTCGACACAGAAGCTTCCGCCTTCATCCTTGTCGAAACCAATTATGCCAAAATTATTACACAAGGTATCACTATGATGGTACACAGTGGATTGGAGATAGGCGAAAGGTTAAGTGTCGAAAGCTTAGCTTCCGAAGGAGACGAAACCTTTGTTTATTTTTAAAAGCAAAAGCGCCTGCATTTGTTTTGTTTTAAGCCTTCGACATAGTCAAAGCGTTTGGTTTCGAAAGAGTCTTTAAAAGGTTTTGAAAGGGTTTCCGTTGACTTAAGTTTGCTTTCGACTGAGTTCCTTTGTTTATAAAAGAATGTTTTGAAAGAAAGGGTTCCGACCTAGTCGAACCCTGGTGCCGTTCTATAGCCTTTCGATGGTGTTGAAGATATTAATGCGGTCGAAAATTACTTTTTTATATAAAGTTTAAGCCACTTTCTATAGCTTTCGAAAGGGGTTATGGGTTTCGAAGGTGATGGTTTCGAAAGGGGTTATGGGTTTCGAAGGTGATGGTTTCGAAAGGAGTTTCGACACCAACCTTCCAATGTTTTACACAGATGTTTTATGCTATCAAAAGAGATGGTGCTGACGCCATCTGGTTTCCCCAATATTTTTACATGAAAAAGGATGATTTTGAAACAGATGCTTTAGCCTATATTCACTTTGACCCAAATAATATTTTAAGTATAAACCCAATGCTTTCAAAAGGGGTACTTTCAATGGTTTCGAAAGTGTTACTTCCAATGGTGTCCAAAGAGGTAGTTTCAACTGGTTTTAAAGCTACGCTTCTAAAGGTTAAATATTAATACTTTAGTGTATTCGAAAGGTAGATTTTAAAGTATTAAAAGGCAGGAGCCTAATGTTTTGAAGATAGATTTTTAAGGCTTTTGAAGGAGGTAATCGAATGAAATCGAAAGCTAGGTTTCAAAGGTATCGAAAGGTTTTATGACCCAAACTCTATTTTTAAAGGAAAAACCCATGGTTAAATTAAAGGAGTTTTTATAATGGTTTTAAAAAGAAGCTTTCTTTGATAAATTAAAAGGTTAGAGGGATTAACCATGTTTTATATTAAACCCACATGAGTGGTATTGTTATATTGCTTCTTCTAATATGAATATATTCACTTTATAATGTACCCATAATGGCATTTTGGGGATAAAGGGTAGGAGAACCAATTAGGTTAACCCAGTAGTGATTATAAATTGAATAAACTCCTTAATGAATAAAATTGCATCCAGGAGGTCAGAAAGACCAGAATATAGGATACTAAAATATAAAAGAAAGATATTGGCAGGGGTTAATAGGTTCTCAGTAATCCCATGAAAACTGGGTATGGAAAAAGATATTGGCAGGGGCCAATAGGTTCATAATTAGGCCATGAAGACTATGTATAAAATGAAGATGTCAGAAAGATAGGTTCATAGTTAGCCCATGAAAACTATGTGTAAAGGAAGATGTCAGATAGACAGGTTCATAGTAAGCCCATGAAAACTATGATTGGATACTGGTAGGGGCTAGTAGGTTTGTAGTTAGCCCATGAAATCTATATTCGGATGAAATATTGACAGATGTCAATAGGTTCCTAGTCAACCCATGAAAACTAGGATAAGAGAAAGGATATTGGGGTTACCAATATGTTCCTAGTCAACCCATGAAAACTAGTATAAGAGTAAGATATTGGAGTTACCAATAGGTTCATGGTGATCCTATGAAAACTATGTAATTGGACAGGGAGTCCTTAAATGTTTAACCGGTTATTAGTCAGCCCATGAAAACTAATAGGTTAATAGTAATCCTAGAAACTATAATAGAGATAGATTGTCTAAAATTGAATGGGGATGGGGAATCCAGAATTAATTGAGTTGTTTTGCATATCATCATGTTATACTATTTTGAATTGTTTTAACCATTGTGGATGTAGGAGAACATTATATGGTTTTATAAAGATTTTGAGATACTAGTGAGGGGAAACCCGTTCCGCTAAGCTGCGTGGTCACACTAGATATCTAAATGATTTGAGATGGTATATTAGTACTCATACCAGGCTTTATGTTTGACTTGAAGTTTATGTTTTCCTCTTAAACTCTCGGGTACTCAATTAATCTTGAGTAATTTGATAGTTGAGGTTTTCAGGTACCTCTTAAGACGAATAAGCTTTCGAAGACATGCAGGAGGCATGATAGCTATATAGAGTTCTCTTTTCTTTTGATTCCACTGTGTTGTTTGTAATGGCAAAGTTGTTATATTGCATATATATACTTTGATCATCTCAGGGGGCATCTTCATATGTCGCTCTTGGGCATATGTTGTAATAATTATATTTTCTTTGAACATGGTTTGCGAACATGGGATTATGTAATGAATTGGAAATATTTTGATATGGAATGTGATTTTGTTTGAAGTTTAAGATTTTTCCATATTCATGTGTTTCTGTGTATTAATGAATATAACTTCGCCGTATTTGATCGTCGAGGATTAATAACTATGGATGATTGTAGCATCTATAGTCGGTAGTTTTGGCCTTAAAGTAGGGGGTTGTTACAAGTTGGTATCAGATCATGGTTTATGAAGCTTTAAAAGAAAGTTAAACCTAAAAGATTTTCAAACATAATCCAATGAATTTGAAAATATGATATGGGTTTGGTTAACGCTATAGTAACGTACTTGTATTTGATATATATATATATATATATATATATATATACACACACGCGTTCCCCACTCTCATAGACCGTTCTTCTATATCTTACTAAGGCTCGTATGTAGATTTACGAGAAAGAAGATATGGAAGTAGGAAACGGAAGAGGAAATTTGGTGGAGGAAGCACCACAACCAACGTAAATGCTCGACCTAATACCAGGAGGGATCAAGGTCGATAGGCTAATGTAAATCCAAATGCCGATGCAAATATAGGTGTTGGAAATCCGCCAGTAGATGTGGGGATGGTGTATCAGTTGTTGGCCAATCTTTTGCATGCTGGAGTTGCCAATAATGTTGGAGGACTTAATCATGTGGCTCCAACTGGGAATAACTATGTTAAGCTAAGTAGAGACTACGCCAGTTTGGGTGAAAAGTCGTTTATTGGAACGGAGGATGCTGTGGAAGTTGAGAATTGGCTATTGAGTTGTGAAAGGATCTGTGTCAACCTAGGATTGGATGATGGGCAAAAGAGAAGGCTAGCCTCTAGACAGTTGCAAGGGGCAGCGCTTCATTGGTGGAATAGTGTAATCGTCGGGGTACCGGAGGAAGAGCTGACATGGGCTAAATTCAGGAGAAGATTTGAGTAGAGGTTTCTGTCTAAAGTTGCTAAGTCGACATTGATGAGAAAGTTCATGGATCTAGTTCAAGGAGAGATGTCAGTGGTCGAGTATGCTGCTAAGTTTGATGAGCTGTCTCGATATGGATATGCTTTGGTTGACACTGATGTCAGAAGGAATGAAAGGTTCATTCGAGGACTAAGACCTGTGCTTGCTAGAATGACTACAACCCACGTTCGAGAACCTAGTAATGTGGTGGTGGAGATGGCCATCCACCATGAAGAGATGCATGTTATTTTAGCTAGAGAGAAGCCCGTTGAATCCCAGGGTCCTCAAGGAAAGAAGAGGAAATTCTTTAAGAAGAAGGGATCCTAGAAAGGGGATGCTGCCAAGAAGGCAAAGGCTGATTTGGTGTGCTACAAATGTGATAAGAAGGGTCGCTTTGCGAATGAGTGCTGGTTATGCAAGGGGAAGAAAGCTGCAGAAAAGAAGAATGTGAAATGCTTTAACTGTGATCAAGTGGGGCATTACAAGAACGAGTGTCCAGAGCCATTCAGGGCGGAGTAGGGGAAAGTTTTTGTTGTTGCATCATTAGCTAAACCTACTACAGCTGATAAAGGGAAGACTGTGATGGAAGGTACGTTTTTGATTCAGAGTATGAGTTAGGATACTTTTTGATACCGGTGCATCACATTCATTTATATCCCAGTGTTTGGTTGATAGGTTATGCTTAGAACCCACATACCTTGTTACTTCCTTAAGGGTTACAAATCCAATAGGAGGGTATGCAACTCTGAAGATGAGATGTGACTAGTTAGAACTTGATTTGTTAGGTCATAAGTTTGTATGCAGTTGGTATGTTTACGATTTCGTAGATTTCGAAATCATTTTTGGTATGGATTGGTTGAGAAGGTATGAGGCTAGGATATTCTGCCAGGATGGAGAGATATCTTTGAGACACCCTAATAGTCATAACCGAATTATATTCTCAGTGGAGAATTATGACCGGAGTAGTTGTGCCTTGTTAAGTGCAATTGAAGTGGGAGAAGAGCTAAGTCAGGTTTGAATTGCAAGAGAGTTTGCAGATGTGTTTGAACCAGTCACAGGACTACCACCGAAACAAGTTGTTGAGTTTCGAATAGATCTGGTGCCAGGAGTTGAACCTGTGAGTAGACCACCCAGAAGGATGACACCGACTGAGATGAAGGAATTGAAGGTGCAGCTAGTAGAACTAGAAGGAAGGAATTTATTAGACCAAGCAGTTTGTCTTAGGGAGCGATCGCGGTATTCGTGAAGAAACCAAATGGGTCGTTGAGGTTGTGTATCGACTAACGTAAGTTGAACGAAAGGACGATAGAGAATAATTTTCCTTTGCCGAGAATTGATGATCTTTTTGATCAGTTGAGTGGAGCCAGAGTGTTTTCCAAGTTGGATTCAGCGACAAGGTTCCATCAGTTGAGAGTGGCAGAAGACAGCATTCCTTTGACTGCATTTCGGACAAGATATAGTTTGTATGAGTGTTTAGTGATGTCATTCGGGTTGACGAATGCACCTGCTTTCTTTGTGGATTTGATGAACCGAGTCTTCTAAGAGTATTTGGATAGATTTATGTTGGTGTTTATAGATGACATTTTGATATACTCTAAGGATGAGAGAGAGCATGAAGATCATCTTAGAGTTGTGCTAATGACGCTGAAGCAAAATCAGCTAAAGGCGAAATTTTCCAAGTGTTATTTTTGGAAGAAAGAGGTTAAGTTTCTTGGTCATGTGGTTTCAGAGAAAGGATTGTCGGTCGATCCAGATATGATCGAAGCTATGAACATTTGGAAGAGACCAGAGATAGTGATCGATGTCGGAAGTTTTCTTAGACTTGTTGGCTATTACCAGAGATTCATTAAGAATTTCTCACGGATAGCAGTGCCTTTGACTAAGCTTACCGGAAGGAAGTGAAGTTTGTTTGGTCCAATAAATGTGAGGAAGCATTCCTTAATTTAAAGCATTTGTTAAACAATGCTCCAGTGTTAGTAGTTCCAGATGGAAACCGGGGTTGGTGGTATACACAGATGCGTGTGGGACTGGATTGGGAACAGTGTTGATGCAGAAGGGCAAAGTCATTGCCTACGCATCTAGGCAGCTTAGACCACATGAAGTAAGATATCCTACATATGATTTGGACTTGGCAGCGGTGATCTTTGCCTTGAAGATTTGGAGGCATTATCTCTTGGGGGAGAGATTTGAGTTGTATACCGATCATAAGTCTTTAAGATATCAATTCTCTCAGAAGGAGTTGAATATGTGACAGCAGAGGTGGCTAGAGTTTTTGGCCACTTATGATTTTTGTATAGAGTATACCCCAGGGAAAGGTAATAAAGTAACAGGTTCTCTCAGTAGAGGACATCGGAATGTGGTGTTGGCTATGTTGGCACAGTGGAAAGATCTAGAAGCTTTGGCCAGTTGTGGTGTGCAGTTAAGATTGATTGCTAGTTTTAGTTAGATTACTGCCATGATATCCTGTTTAGAAGTTTGACAAGTGTTGATCAAGAGAATTGCTTCTAAGCAGAAGGAGGATCCATTATTAGCTAGGAGGATCAGAAGGCTTGAGGTTGGAACCGAGGTCGATGATTTGAAAGATTTTTACCTTGACCGGAGAGGATGGTTGAGAAAGAAGGGACGGTTATGTGTCCCAGATGTAGAGAACTTGAGAAGAGAAGTTCTTGAGGAATGTCATCGATCCAAGTTTACGATTCATCCTGGAGGGACCAAGATGTATTAGGATATGAAGAGGAGCTTCTATTGGGAAGGCATGAAGAGGGAAGTTGGCTTGTGGGTTAGGCCATGTGTAAACTATCAACAAGTGTAAACCAAAAATCAGAAACCAAGTGGGTTGCTTCAGCCTTTAGAGATTCCAGTATGGAAATGGGATTCGATATCCATGGATTTTATTGATGGGTTGCCAAGGTCAAGGAGAGGAAATGAAAGTATATGGGTTATTGTGGACAGGCTAACCAAGAGTTCCCATTTCATTCCAGTAAAGTCGACCAGGACGGCACCAGTTTTAGTGAAGTTGTTCATGAAGAGCATAGTTAGACTTCATGGAGTTCCTAGCAGCATAATCAGCGACATAGATGCTTTATTCACTACTGAATTCTGGAAGAGTATATAGGACGTGTTAGGCACTAAGCTCTAGATGAGTACCGCATATCACCCACAGACCGATGGGCAGACAGAGAGAGTCAATAAGGTAATCGAAGATTTGTTGAGAGCTTGTGTGCTGGATTTTGGTGGATCTTAGGAGGATCACCTACATTTGATTGAGATTTCCTATAATAATAGTTACCATACAAGCATAGGAATAGTGCCTTTTGAAGATTTGTATGGAAGGCCATGCAAATCCCTGCATGTTGGTTGAAGACTGGAGACAGATTGGTCTTAAGTCTAGCTTTGGTAAGGGAGGCGTCAGAGAAGATTGAGTTAATCCGACAACGGATGAAGGAAGCTCAATCCAAATAGAAGAGTTACATTGATAAGAGGCGTAACGACCTAAAGTTCCCAGTGGGAGATAGGGTTTTCCTTAAGGTATCGCCGATGAAGGGTGTGGTACGGTTTGGGAAGTCAGGGAAACTAACATCGAGATATGTCGGTCCATTCTAGATTTTAGAAAGGATTAGAAAGCCTGCATACAGAGTTGAGTTGCCGAGCAATATGGCAGGTGTCCATAATGTATTTCATTTGTCTCATCTTCGCAAGTTTGTGCATGATCCAGAGGTTATCATTCGTCAGAAAGAATTGGAGGACTTGGTAGTAGAGCCTGATTTAACTTTTGTGAGACAACCAATTCGGGTTGTAGCGAGAGATGAGAAAAGATTAAGGAACAAGACAGTCAAGTTGGTGAAAGTTTAGTGGAGTGACAACGAGAAAGACTGTACTTGGGAGAAGAGGACATGATTCGAGATACTTATTATGATCTGCTTTAAAGGTATGTCTATATTAGATTTATATAGATAATTCCTAGTCAGGTAGACTAGTATGGTTGTTAGGAGTCATTACAGATGATTACTTGTTTAGTATTTAGTCCTTACTAAATTTAGAGGATGAAATTCTTTAAGGAGGGGAACCTGCAACAATCCTAATTTTTGATAACATTATTCAGGAGATTTAATTAATAAATTAAATAGAATAATATAAATGTTAAGTGATAAGGGGATTGAGACTTGAATTAACTAATTAAGGGTCGAGCCTAATATATAATTAATTGGTTAAATAATGGTTTTAGGTTAAACAAATTACATATGGGTATTATCGGAAATTGCCGCCCAACGACCCTTACCCAAATATATTTTCATTCCCACCATCTTACTTCCCATTCACGTTATTTTTGAAAACACAATTAAAAGATAGAGGAACGACCGGCCATTAAGGAAGAGGAAGAAATTCAAATTAAAGCTAGAAAATCAAGCTAGGGGAATCAATCTCAATCCAATCTCCTTATCTAGATCAAGTCGAATAATAATTCCATCTCTATTTTGTTTTAAATCATATATTTTCAAATTTAAGGGTAAATTCGTTTTTATGATATATTGGATGATGATATGCTTGATTCATGATTCATTTGCTTTAATCAAGGTTGTTCAAAGGTGTTTTTGCATGGTTTTAGGTAAAAATCGAGATTTAATGATGATTAAATGCCATAGGAAAATTTTATGTTATGAGAAACATGATTTCGGAGTTAGGTTTCAATTTTGATAATTCTCCAAGCTATGGAAAGATTATTATGAATTTTCAAAGGAAAATGATTATTTTGGGTTTATAATTTATTTTGAAAAATATATTGAGAATTTGGGTCTAAAATTTTGATATGTTAGATAATATGATTAAAGTGAATTTCTAGAATTTTTGGGGATTTTTCCAAAGTGATTTACTATGAAAAATAATATTTTTAGAAGAGGGACTTCTTTGCAAAAATTGGTAGGGCTTAATTGATTAACCTAATAGTGGTTTAGATCTGGACTAGCGGCAGTTATTCTTGAAAAAGAATAACCTGGTTTACATCAGAAAATTGGTTCCGCCTACTTAGGAAAGCATCTTTCGACATAGAAGCTTCCGCCTTCATCCTTGTCGAAACCAACTATGCCGAAACCAATACACAAGGTATCAATATGAAGGTACGCAATGGATTGGAGATAGGTGAAAGGTTAAGTGTCGAAAGCTTAGCTTCCGAAGGAGATGAAACCTTGGTTTGTTTTTGAAAGAAAAAGTGCCTGCCTTTGTTTTGTTTTACGCCTTCGACAGAGGCGAAGCGTTTGGTTTCGAAAGAGTCTATAAAAGGTTTCTAAAGGGTTGCCATTGACTTAAGTTTGCTTTCGACTGGGTTCCTTTGTTTATAAAAGAATGTTTTGTATGAAGGGGTTCCGGCGTAGTCGAAACCCTGGTGCCATTCTATAGCCTTTCGACGGTGTTGAAGATATCAATGCTGTCGGAAGATACTTTGTTTTATAAAGTTTAAGCCATTTACTATAGCTTTCGAAATGGGTTAGGGGTTTCGAAGGTTGTGGTTTTGAAAGGGGTTTTGGCACCAACCTTTTAATGCTTTACCCAGATGTTTTATGCTTTCGAAAGAGTTAGTGCCGACGCCATCTAATTTCCCCAATATTTTTAAATGATAAAGGATGGTTTGGAAACAGATGCTTTTGCCTATATTCACTTTGACCCAAATAATATTTTAAGTATAAACCCAATGCTTTCAAAAGGGGTATTTTCAATGGTTTCGGAAGGGTTACTTCCAATGGTGTCAAAATGTGTACTTTCAGCAGGTTTCAAAGCTATGCTTCAAAAGGTTAAATATTAATACTTCAATGTATTCAAAAGGTTTCGAAAGGTAAATTTTAACGTATTAAAAGGCAGAAGCCTAATGTTTTGAAGATAGATTTTTAAGGCTTTCGAAAGAGGTCATCCTATGAAGTCGAAAGCTAGGTTTCGAAGGTATCGAAAGGTTTTATGACCCAAACTCTATTTTTACAGGAAAAATCCATGGTAAAATTAAAGGAGTTTTTATAATGGTTTTAAGAAGAAGCTTTCTTTGATAAATTAAAAGGTTAAAGGGATTAATCATGTTTTATATTAAACCCACCGGAGTGGTATTGTTATATAGCTTCTTTTAATATGAATATATTCACTTTATAATGTACCCATAACGGCATTTTCGGGATAAAGGGTAGAAGAACTAGTTAGGCTAACCCAGTATTGAATATAAATTGAATAAAATCCTGAATGAGTAGAATTGCATCCATGAGGTCAAGAAGACCAGAATATAGGATTCTAAAATATAAAAGAAAGATATTGGTAGGAGAGAATTAGTTCTCAGTAAGCCCATGAAAACTGAGTATGGAAAAAGATATTGGCAGGGGCCAATAGGTTCAGAGTTAGCCCATGAAAACTATGTGCAAAAAAAAGATGTCAGCAAGACAGGTTCATAGTTAGCCCATGAAAACTATGTGTAAAGGAAGATGTCGGATAGACAGGTTCATAGCAAGCCCATGTTAACTATGATGTGATACCGGCAGGGGCTAATAGGTTTGTAGTTAGCCCATGAAAACTATATCCGGATGAAATATTAAAGGATGCTAATCGGTTACTAGTCAACCCATGAAAACTAGGATAAGAGAAAGGATATTGGGGTTACCAATAGGTTCCTAGTCAACCCATGAAAACTAGGATAAGAGTAAGATATTTGAATTACTAATAGGTTCATAGTGATCCTATGAAAACTATGCAATTGAAAGGGAGTCTTTAAATATTTAACCGGTTAGTAGTCATCCCATGAAAACTAATAGGTTAATAGTAATCGTAGAAACTATAATAGAGATAGGTAGTCTAAATTGAATGGGGATGGATAATCCAGAATTAATTCAATTGTTTTGCATATCATCTTGTTATACTGTTTTGAATTTTTTTAACCATTGTGGATGCAGGAGCATGGTATATGGTTTTATAAAGGTTTTGAGATAATAGTGAGAGGAAACCCGTTCCGCTAAGCAGCATGGTTTTACTAGATATCTAAATGATTTTGAGATGGTAGATTATTACTCATGCCAGGCTTTATGTCTGGCTCGAAGTTTATGTTTTCCCCTTAAACTCTCGGGTATTCAATTGATTTTGAGTAGTTTGAGAGTTGAGGTTTTCAGGTACCTCTTATGGCGAATAAGCTTCTGGAGACATGCATGAGGCATGATAGCTATATAGAATTCTCTTTTCTTTTGATTCCGCTGTGTTGTTTGTAATGGCAAAGTTGTTATATTGCCTGTAAATACTCTGATCATCCTGGGGCCATCTTCATATGTCGCTATTGGGCGTATGTTGTAATAATTATATTTTCTTTGAACGTGGTTTGCGAACATAGGATTATGTAATGAATTGGAAATGTTTGATATGGAATTTGATTTTATTTGAAGTTTAAGGTTTTTCCATTTTCATGTGTTTCTGTGTATCAGTGAATCTAACTTCACTGTATTTGGTTGTCGAGGATTAATAACTATGGATGACTGCAGCATCCGTAGCCATTAGTTTGGGACCTCTAAGTAGGGGGTTGTTACACCCCCCATACAAAAAGAAAAAATAAAAAACCCCTCAAAAGCCTAAGAAACTAAAGACTCACCCTAAACAAACTACTCTAACAAGAATCAAATTACCTGAAACGCCTCCAAGAAAAGAGCAGCCTTCTAAAACAACTCCCACAACCTTAACCTCAACAACCAAACCTGATAAAACTCCAAAATACATACCGCATCAGTTCAAGCCATATACAGTCTCCAAAACTGCAATCACCAAAATAACCCCCAAAAAGCCATCAGCCCTCATACATAAGACTTTGAAGCTTTAAACTTCAATCGAGGACTTCTTCTAATGTCTACTGCTAAAATATTCCTACAAATTCTTTTACCAGCTTTGGATGTATGAGTAAAATCACAAGCAATAAAAGTAGATGGTGAAGATCTTCTTAAAGATGCAAGGCAACAGTACAAAACAAATCTAAAAACCCCAGTATTATAGTAAACTGACCTTTCCACAAAGTTAATACCCACATCACTATCCTTAACTCCTATAGAAATAAAGATCCCCACATCAGCATCTGACCTACCTAAAATCTTACCCTTAAGCAAAGCCCCATTCACAAAAACATCACCATCCACCGATCTAAAATGATCATCAACCGCACAAACACATGATTCAAAACTTCTTGCCAAAAACTTACCACCAAAATCTGACCAAAGCTCTAACTTGTTATGTTAATTAGACCTCCCTACCGTCAGTTCTCCATTCACCAGATTGGATCCAAAACAGTTGTGCATGTCTATAGTAAAAACATGTACAGTCTCCATAATGCACACACAAATATAGAAACCCATCTCTCCTCTATTCAAACAAACCAATCCCTTACTACTCTCACAACAAACAACAATTACATTATCCAACCGCTGATCCAAAGTAAAATGAGAACCATGTTTACAAATCAAAAGCTCTGATTCCCCTTCACTCATGTCAACAGCAACTACACTATCCAACTTCTGTCCCAAAGAAAAATGAGTATCACTATGCCAACCAAAAGGAATCAAGCCATTAACCTTTTCGTTAATACATAACTGAACTGCATCACAACATAGAAATGTATCTTCAAAAATCCTACTACTCCCTATACAAAACAACATCACCGAGTACCATATACTCATGTCAACAATGGAGCAATCACTAACCATATCTTGAACAACCTCATCACTAATAACAACATCAACCATAGACAGAGCCTCAACATAACTAGACAAGGTTGTCACCTGTTTCTACGCCATAAAACTGTTACTGACATTTAAACATTCAGCCTCAAGAACATCTACATTTACGGATTCCAGTAAAACAGTCAAACAAGAAGCCTAAATATTCTTATCTAAATTTGAAACTAAGGGATCATAGAGCATACAGTCAAAAGACGAGAACTTAGAAGACTCAACAACCAAAACATCACCAGGAAATACTTTAGGCAGCAAACTAAAATCAATACAACCATCTAGCAGCTCATCAAAAAAACATAATCCATCATCTTTTAAATCATTTATATTCTTTGGGACACCAAATTTCTTCATATAATTCATACCAATATTCACTGAATTAATGGCATCAAAGTGTATAAGCATTTCATCCAAGAGGCTAATACCCTCACTTCTAAGAACCCATAAATGATCTAAAAGAATTCTTTTTAATTTCAAAATCTTTAAAACAAATTAAAAACCGTGATAAAGAATACTTAGCTGAAACGACTCATTTGAATCCCTCAAACAACTTTCTCTTTTACGGCCAAACTGTCTACATTTGAAACAGCGCACTGGCTTCCAACAATCTCTGGCGATGTGCGATTTCCCCCACACCTAAAACAGATGAAATTCCTTCTTTTGGAGGCGATCCAGTTCTTGAAAGCCGGATCTGAATAAGCGAAACGAGGGGCTTTATTCGAACCTCTAGAAATCGATCGCAACTTTGGTTGAGAAAATTGATGTGAATTCTTGACAATGTCTGCGAAAGAACGAGGATGAGAATTGTTGGATGAATTATGAAGCGGATATCATTACTGTTTGAATTGCGAGTTTAGTCAATCGAAAGAAGAAGGTTGAAATTGATTAGGTGAAGAAACAGATAATCTAGCTGATATGGATGCCATTTTTTTCAATTTAAAATCAAATTATTTCTATTATCATTATTATTTCAAAAATATCTTTATATTTTATTACTCAAATAACAATAATAATTCTCCTATGAAATTGTAAAATCAATTATATAGTTATTTACTCAAAACAACGTAATTTTCACAAAATATATTATTATCAATGAAATCTCACTTTATTTTAAAAATAATAATAATAAATTTTCCAAAATTAAATTTAAAATATATTTTTCATTATTATTTATGAAATTCCCCGAAATTCATAAATAATAACCTTATTAAATTTCTCCTATTAAATTCATTTTAATTCGCTAAATCGTTGTTATTTACAAACAGCATCAAAAATCTATAAATAATTACATCTATCATTTATTAATTTAGTTTCCACATTATCACACAATTTCACCCTTTCTATTTTAGTTAATTATTTTCCCAATCCAAATCCAAATTTAATTATAAGTAAACATCTAATCATACAAAATCAACAACAAACATCTAAACTAAGACACAACACATTCAAAACATTATAAACCAAACATTCATCATCACGTATCAATAAATATAGATTCTAGTCAACAGGTATGCATTTAATACTAATAAATTTAAATAAGAAAAATTAAATAATCATACCTATGCACTTTAGTGAATAGCTTTAAAACTCAGCAAACCTAGTAGCATATTATTTGAAATTTCACCAGGAGTCTAGTGGAAGAAACTGGGTGTCAATCAAAGTTAGTATGCAAAAGTTGTTCAAGTTAAAAGTATTGAGGTATTTTGGTAATTTAGTTAATTAAATAATTAGGGTAGTATTACCATGCAAAGTACCATCTCCTCCTCAATCCATATTCAGCTACCGCATTCACCACCAAATCGTCATTGCCATAGGCACTTCCACCATGATCCGACAATGTTGCTGGCCTCTTGTGACTCTACCGCACCTGCCTACTACCCAGGCAACACCCCCGACAACCACCAATCACCAACGCTGAGCATGATTTGCCATGTAATGACCCACTTTTTCGACCACCAAAATTTGGCACTTAATACATTCATGGTATTCAAATGTCGAACATCCAATCAGTGGAAAGACAGACTGTTACGGTAAAAAGAAAAAGAAAACGAAAAAGAAAAGAACAGGAGAAACAGAATGTCATAGCAAAACGACAATGTATAATATAACAAAGACAGTAAAAGCTATCACTCTAAAATACATACATAGTATAATAGAATTAAAATCAAACCTCATCAGTCTGGGCAGTTATAATTTCCTGACCTTACAATTGTTGATGGGTATATATAATAACACAGTAGAAATAAAATACTACGATGGGTGAGCATCCAGCTCTACTCCATGAGCTTCATGTCCCACCAATGACAACTTGGAAAATACTCGGTCTGACCCGAGCATTATAATAAAAAAACATCTGGATCAGTTTGGAAATATCAGCGTGAGAAACTCAAGTAATAGGATGAACATGTAGAAATTCTATGAGACCAGGCCACTAAACACTAAATGGGTTTTTACCTCACACGAACAAATCCGCACATGAATGAATGGAAGCAAATTTAAAAAAACCCAAACTTGAAAGAATTGGAATAAACAAGATTAAAATCCAAACTTAAAGAATGGATGGAAATAAGTAAACATCGAGAAGAGCTCCAGTCACTTCTTGAAGCAATTAAGAAAAAAATTCAAAGATTTGAATCAGCAACAAGAAAAAGGAAGTTTTTCAACAATGACTTGGAGGGTGCATCTCCCTCACCAAAAAGTATACCTCTAGAACATACTTGAGAACTTAGATGGCTCTCAGACATGTCCAAGCTGGACCCTGCGAATCTTTACCAAGAATCCAAATATTTCACATCTTAGTGTGCATACTACCTAATACAATCTTGAGTAGGTGTGAAGATACAGTAATGGGAGCAACTCCACATAGATTGGCTTCCACTGGCACTTTGATTTTAGTCATTTTCGACAAAGGACAACAATGCTCAAATAAGTAACAAATCGTCTTAAATTGACGATACACAAAGAAGAAAGCTGAATCGATAGTCAATAAATCAACTATCAGGAATATTTAAAATGATTGTATTTGAAATTAAATCTCATACCCTTACCACTACTAGTCGATTTCAAACTTGTTTTATCCTTTGGTTGAAAATGAAGCCTAGCATGTCAAGGTAGTATTACCTCTAAGCATTGATTTGATGACATTTTTAATCTTTGCGATAGAAATGAGTTTCCATAACTTGATGTTTAGTGCTAAGAATATGACTAAATCCTTTCCATATAAACAACATTGAATTAAAAAAATTAAATTTCTTTTCCATAACCGAATCAAACTTTCAAACTTTTAAAACTCGAACATGTGCTTAATTTTAGATCACAAATATTTGTAAAACATTTTAAAAACATTCTTTTACAAAGCGAATTATATTTCTAAGTGCATTAAAAAGAAGGGTCAAAAAGAGATGTTATTAAAACATTGTTTACTATAAATTCAAGACAATTTACACTTAGCTTTTAGTTCAAACAATCCCTTTTAAAAGATTTTCCCCATTCATGAACTATACATTTCAAACAACATTCATTATTCCCAAAAGATAATAAATCAATTAAAATACTTTATAATTTAAAACCCACATTAATAATCCTGAAATAGAATTAATCAACTTTACAACTCCTTTAATAAATAAATCTATTATCTTTAAACACCTTTATTAAATCTGATAATTAATTTTAAACATCTTTATTTAAACCAATTAATTAACTTTAAATAACATTTATTAAAATGATTAATTAATCTTAAACATCACTATAAAAATGATTAATTATTTTTAAACACCTTCATTAAATCAGTAAATTAACTTTAACCACTTTTATTAAATCGGTTAATTGACTTTACTCACTTTTATTAAATCGGTTAATTGACTTAAAATATCAATAATAAATTTATTTATTAACTTTATTACAATTAAATAATACTTAAAAATATATTTAAACCCTTGAATCTTTTCAAAAACTTATATAACCCATACAAACCCATTTGGAAAGAATTTACAGAATATTAGAGGTAAATAACCTTTATATAAATTTCAAACAATATTAGTTAAATTGAAAGATAACTAAATCCAATTTATAATCTTTTATAAATTTAAATTGACATTAATTACCTCAAAAGATAATAAATCAAATTTATACCCCTTTATTGATAAACAACCTTAATTATCCCAAAAGATAATTAATTAAATATATAACTCCTTTCATAAATTTTAAATCAACATTTATCCTTTAATTTCAAAATTCTCAAAATATTTGAAAATATAGTTTAAGCAATTTTCAAACTGCAAAAAGACACGACCAAACATTTATTTTATAAAATAAGCTCAAGTTCAGAACACAACAAGGGTTTGAAGGGGTAATATTTTATATGTGACGGTGCAATGACAATCACTATAACGACACTTACATAATTAAATAGTACATCATAAATATTTTCAACCAAATAGCAATATAAACAACATAAGAATAAAAGTAAATAAATATTGGCGAGAAACCCCTTATGGTCTCTCTACAAAAGTTCCCTGAAATTACATATGCGAATGTGTATTTCAAAGTGTTCCATATCGATTTATTCGCAACATACACTCTGACCTCCTTTTATTTTTGTTCCGTGCAACAAAATGGTTATTTCTGCAAACTTTTTTAGAGCAGGAATTTAATTCCAAACAACAATATAAACTATCAGCCAAGCATTCAACAATAATTATTAGAACCACAGATATCATATAAATTATTTAGAGGTGAGTAAACTCATCGAAATTCCAACGAACGCTTTCGCATTCCTGTTTGAACTAAAATCGAATGGCATTCAATTATAGCCCAAAATTTCTCTAACTCCAAATTCAACCATACCAATTCCATCATGAAGCTAACATTCCAATGATTCCAACGCAACTGACTGCGTTCAAATCTGACCTTGTATGCAAAAGTTATTCAGTTTATAAGTTTTCGACTCAATTAAAACAATTAAAACACAATTTACTTTAATTAAGTTTAATTACCCTTAAAATAAGATTTAATCCTTCTTCCCCTTTAAAATTACAACCGCCTTTACAAAGTATCATCACGCCCCTTCCTCTCGTACACGCACGGTCATCCTCCTCCAACTCTCGACGAAACGAAGACCCATCAATACGTTCGCACTCCCCGCCACCACCTCTACTCCCCAGTCACCACCGAACTAAACTCAAGCCCACAAATCAAATTGGGACATTCTCGTTCACTCCCACAAAAATGCCAGGTCGAGTTTTTCCACTCTCGATCGAACGACGTCAAACCACGGCCACGGGTGCTACTCGATGCCATAACTCAAAATCAAGCTCCAATTCAACTATCTTCGCTTGAATCCCTCTCGAATGCCTACCCTATTCTTGCTCAATGTACGGCCCCCACTCCAAATAACCACGATACAACCTAAATCGAACCCATAGGCTTGAAGCACTCGACCACATGAACATAAAGAAACAAACTTTATATTTTTTCGTCGATTATTTGATTTGATGTTGAATTTTCTTTTGATCGACCTTTTTTAGGTTACTACAAATGTAAAGAGAATGTATGGAGGGAGAAATTTTAGAAATGAGGAAATTCAATACTGGAGTAAGTGTTGGATTCCCTTAAATCAAAATCAATCACAGTATAATGTCCACAAGGTAAACAAGATTGCTCAAGTTAGACAAAGATTCCAAGAAAACCTCAAATCACCGGTAATGTAAATTCAAATTTTTTTTAGTGTGATTTGTTTTTTATTTTAAAAGACTATATAAAGAAGATTTTTCATGGTATTCCGCTAAAAAATATTCTGTCCACATACGAACCGCGAATGACTGAAATAAAAATACGATCGTGCACTAGAATGTGACATGATCACAAATTGATAATAAAATACATAGATTATTTTATTTAGTGAAATTTTCAAAATACTATCGTCTGCCATAAAATATATTAAATGAAAATATAATTATTTTCCAAAAAAATTATGGAAAAATTCTGTAAATTCATTTAAAAATACGTCATAAAAATCAAGTCATTTATTGATAATCGATTTTCTTATTATTTATTCGAACTATTTATTATTGTAAATAATTTACAAAATGAGTTTACTATTATTATTTATTAATTAAAAGGAATTAAATAAGGCTATTTAATCCATTCAATTAATATCAATTCACAATTCAAATATTTAATTGAGCACTCAAATATTTAACTCATAATTCAAATATTTAATTCAAAATTCAAATATTTAAATAATCCCTATATTTGGATATAAGTTATTTAATTTTTTAAGCACCAATTATTTAAATATTTAAAATTAATTAATTATTCAAAATCAAAACAGTAAAATTCTAGGATATTACATGTCGCCACTTCCTCGGCCAATATCTTGATGCTTATGGTAAGATCGGGTTTGCTAGATCATCTCTGCTTGACCTTCTTTACCGGATGCAACCCTCTGATCGTTCCAATATCGTCATTTCACCTCGATCACAAAACTCTACATTGAATGGCAGAGAATTGTTCGCTAGTTTTTTGTCAACCCGAGCACCATCTTAACAAAAGAACGCGACCTTATAAACTCCTATTGTCGAGAGCTTCAAAGCGATGTATAATATGCATGGCTTTGGAATAGTACTTTGTTTGACATTTGTTTTGGGATTAAGGGATCTAATCTCCATTAGAGAAAAGAGATTAGATCTATGGAAGAAGAGGAAATTAGAAGTGAAGAAGAATAATGAATGGTAGTGGCAAGTGTTTCTCTATAACAGTCGACCCATCAATATCCCCAAAAAGACAATTCTACGCAAAGTTTTCACCATAAATTTTATTTTAAACAGTTATTTTCAAAATTAATAATTAATTTCTCAAATTCGTGGGTCGTTATAGTTCGGTATTTTGTATCTCCTGATCTGTATGTTTAACTTATATGTTGAACATTTGCCTTCTTTTTCCTCATTCCATGAGCTTTGCTTTCTATACTCCTTATAGGAGAACCCTACTCCTCGATGTGTGTAGTTCCATTATATCCAGGCTTAGAAGTCTGTTCTTTGCATTTCACCTTGCAAATCATCCATAGTCAAATCAATATATTTTTATTTCCAAAAGTAACAGGTTCATTCCTTCCTTTCATGCAACAGGTATAACTTCTCTTGTCCCTTCTCGTTTCTTTCCTTCAAAAAACTACTATATGCTAGCTTCATCTTCTTTATTCTTCTTTATCTCCTCATGTTGCCTTTATCAAGGAGAAGAAGGAGCGTTTTTGGGTGCGAAGGACATTGATATGCTTAAGCAACATCCATAAGTGTTCAAACATCTCTATCAAAAATCTGCTGCACAAGAACCACTAACTTCAAGAACCTCACATTTTCTCTTGATCGGTTATTACTTACGGCTTGACCACAACTTGAAGGGGGAGGCTAACAGCTCTACCCTTGTGCCTAAGAAGAATATATGATTAATTATTAGCTTTATTTACATCATACACCAATTTTCTATATGCTGTTTTATTGAGTTTCCAATTCTTGTGTTATTATTTGTTATTTCTTATTTATTTAAACGTTGCAGCTAACAAGTTTCCTCAACAAAGGAGTTGGTTAGGTGATGCATTAGTCTGTGCGCTGTTTTTGGTTGAATCCACACATGGCTCTGATGCCAACATGTAATGCCCTACCACTATACTAAATTTAAAGAGGTTTAATTTGGAAATTTCCATTCTTTCCCAAAATCATAGTGTTTGCGTGAAAAATAGATAAACACCTCCAATCAATTTATAATGGTATTTTCATAGAGAAAAAAGATAGAAAATTAAAGAACGCATATATTTATAGTAATTTAGCCAGAACGGGCCTACTTCCACTATTTATTTTTATTCCCTTTCTTATATTTCAGTTTTTACAATGATTTGGGTACAAATTATAATGATTTATAGTCAAATATGTAGTTTCTAAACTCGTTCCAACTATCTCTATTTGAAAATGTTCGGTGGCTCCAAAAAGTCATTCCATGGATGTTGGAAACTTGGATATTTATATAAGTAAAGAGGTAGGTTGGTCATCCCAGTAAATCTGGTAATTTCTCTATATAACATGCACGATTCAGTTATCTCCATATATATAGAAGATATGATCCAAAATTTCCTTATATTTTAGATTTGTTTCCATAAATATCTTGCTTAGCTCGACCAAAATGGGCTTATTTGGTGTTCTATGGCTCGGTGGGTGGATGTAGATGTTTTCTTGGCTAAGTACAATAAAGCTCCAGCCTCCCTCGATTCGGCATGACCCGCTCCACCTCTTAGCTAGATAATGCTATACCGGAAAAGATAACTTGTCGAGAGTATAACCACCGGATAAACTACCTTGTTGGGTAACTCCTCATACCAGACAAGAATTCTTGTCTGGTGGCAAGACTGCTGGATAGGAATTCTTGTCTAGTATCCCTCCTGTTAGACAAAATTTCTTGTTCTGTGGAAACAGAACTGGACAAGGAATTTGGCTCGGTAGTATCTAGTACTGGGCAACATTAAGGAGTAGCATCTCCTTCTTTCTTTTACATTTCTTCACTTGGGTGTTCCTTAAGGTCCTTTGTCTCACCACTTTAAGATTATTCAAACGAGTTATGATCCTCATGGTGCACACATCTATATTACTCCTGTAATAGCCTGGCCAACTCATCTCTAACATTTCTTTGATGAAAATGCCTATAACACATAACCCCTAAAGCATGCTTCGTAGAATAAAAATGTGCTTTGGTTAACATTTCCTGCGTGTTTAAGCTTTGGGCCTTGTCAAGCAACTAACCACAAATATCTTTGTTCGATGCTTTAAGCAAGTTCGACTGTCCTTGGTTCGTCATTATGGGTTCGGTGGTGACTAACCGAACCTAGTCCCATGTTCGACTATATCGGTTTGGTTCTAGATAGGTGAACCTGCCTATATATTAGTTATTGCTACTTGCAATCGGATGCTCCTTTTTATCCCTCCAATATTTTATGCCAATTCAACTTCCAACGGCGATGCTGCCTAGACTTGCTTCCAAATCACTCAATTTTAATTCAGTCTTTAGATGATTTACTAAGGTATGATTCCTCTTTCATTGATCTCTCATATCCCATAATCGAATTACCCATTATCCCTTTCTTACCTTCACCAATTTGGTTCGATAAAGCCTGGGCAAGGGGAAACTATGGCCATGGCTGTTTAACACCCCTCATTATGTTTGATGTGTGAAGCCTTGGCTCAAAATTTTAACAATCTTCAAGACCTTAGTGTCAAGTGTTGTAGGATTGTGTTTGGTCATTTTTGACAACCGAATAGTTAGGGATCGAGCATGTGTGTTTGCTCCAGTGAAAGGAAGCAATCCAGAGTTGTGTGCACGTAGCTATTCTTAGTTCTTCATGTTTTGTTTAAGGCTAGGAGAAGATTGGTTGGTTGCTACTCAATTCTACCAAATGCAATACTTTGGCACCCATTGGGCTCTCTTGTTGCCTATAACTTAATAGTTGAACCAAAATCTCATGCAAATTAGCAGGGCAGTGGACTATGTTATACCATTTAGTTATTAAGTTACACTAACGAGGGCCTTTAAGTTGATACTACATAATAATTTACTTTATTCTCATTGCATATGCACACATAATCACAAGCATACATACTCGATGATAACGCATGAGATAGGTTGTTATATTTGTTGGGTATGTCGAGCCATCACAATACTTGCTCGTCGAGCGCTTTTGGAGACCAGACTCCTTCTTCTTCTACTCCTCTTAATCCTACACCATCTGGATATTGGACTAGCTATCCTATAGCTCTTTTAGCCCTTTGGTATGGGTATGGTCCCTTACAATTGTTGGTAGATCCAGTAGAATCTATGGCTTCCACTCTATAATCCAAGAAGCTGGATACTATAGGTGCTACCCGTGGACTTCCAAGAGATGATATGCTTTTACCTACTCCCAAACAATGGGCTCATACTCCTCTAGAAGGATATATGGCATACTCAAGGTACCACATCATGGTTGGGTCTCCATCTCCTCTTCTTTAATGGATCACAAGTTTCCTAGTGTATTTAATGATTGCTACTTTTTAGTTGCATCCTAACGGGTATGCCATTCTAACTAGCCTCTATTCCATATTCATGAAGGAGTTTTACGTTCCTCCAAATCATTGGAAAATCTGGTTCTTATATGTAATCAAAAGTAAGGTGGAAGGTTCCCATTTTATGTGTCTTCAAGCGGGGAGAAAATTTAAACCGGTGGGGGACTTATACTACAAGTACAGTATGATCAAGAAAGACTGCTTCTTTATCCAGGAAACAACCCCTTGCCTACGTCAATGAAACTCAGGACATCGGTTGACTTGACAGCTAATCAAAATTTGTACCTTCATAGTTAAGGATTTATTTTAACCATTGACTCCCCTACTCTTGTCTCATCCTCAGTTTTAGTGAGAGCTGCATCAGGTAACGACTTGGAGCAAATGTTGAGGATTTTGTAGAAAATTCCCACAGAACTAAAGGATGCGCCCAATCTGGTGATGGATGATAATTTCAGATAGCTCGGGCTGCAAGCTATTGGGCATTCGACTGGGAAAGGCGGAGCTTCCTCCACATGCAAGCTTGTAAAGAAAGGAAAAGGAAACCCTCGAAAGTTGGTGAGACAAGCGAAGAACCATCTTCCCAACCCTCCACTTCTAGTACTGATTTGGCCTCGGTCCCACCCGAGGCTGATCAAGTCGTACACATAAAACCGAGGGTTCAGAGCTGGATTCCGTCAGGATTGAATCCCATGCGAGTGGTCGGCTAAAGTCCATAACGGAATGGGATGATGATAGTATTCTTACTAAAACAGTTAAGGAGGCGAGCCCTCATTCCTACAGTAGTAATGCCACTACCTCAGATTGAAGCGAAGCTCGCTCCTCAAGGCATATTGGTGTAGTGACCTTTTCTAACCTAGATGTTGAGTGAGCTCTAAACATAACCTTTGAGCTTGAAGAACAAGAGGAGTTCTTTCTTTGGGACATCATAGTTTCTGATTATTTACCGAACCCTAATCTACGGATTGACTATGGTGATTCCGCCTCAATAGCAGAAATTCAACAGTAGTTGGAGACGCATAAGGACCCTAAGGGTTCATTTAGATGTCATGCGCTCTTTACACACATGCACACACACACACACACATCTCTGTTTATGTTTCAATGTTGTACTTCGTGGCTTACTTCTTCATTGTAGCTGGTTCTAACTCTTTGTCTCTTGCAATTTTATAGGGAGTATTTTTTCAAAAAGCAGCAAGCTACCGTCTAAGTTTAAGCAGCTCA
This sequence comes from Allium fistulosum, assembly GCA_030737815.1. Lineage (NCBI taxonomy): Eukaryota > Viridiplantae > Streptophyta > Magnoliopsida > Asparagales > Amaryllidaceae > Allium > Allium fistulosum. The sequence goes on from CM060902.1 coordinate 980,719,655, forward strand.
AGTTGGATGTACCTCCTATAGATGTTAAGAAGGATGCTTTATCATTTGGCCTAAGCAAGAACGTAGGGCAGTCAGCCACAAAGATTAAGACCAGGGAGACGGTTTCCTACTACCTCATTGGAGACAAAGGAGGCCAAAATCCTCATGATGGCTCCCAAAAGAGGTCTCGCTCTCCTGGTAGCAAATCGAAACCCGGGACTCCCATCCATCCCTTTAAATCTCCTAGGGCTTCCCATTTTCTCCTCTTATACTCAAAGACTTCCAAGTAGCAGTAAAAGATGGATAGGAGGGTGAGATTGTCATTGCTCCTAAGGGCAAGAGAAGGAGAAGGGAAATGAAGGGACTTCTATCATCATAGACCCTAGTGTCACAGCATTGATGAGTTCCAACTGACCTATATACCAAGGGACCCCATCGCTTGATTATTAGCCGATGTCCCCATACTTAGTTTTCCCGATGCAATCAGCCTTCTCAGGGATGGACTGAGGGAGTGAAGGCGTTATTGGAATTTCACTCCAAAGTAATTTAGGCTGGCGAGGAAATCAGGAAGAAGAATGTCAGATAAAATTTGAAGATTTCGAGTTAAGGAAGCAAATGCACGAGAAGGACAAAGATCATAAATGGTGCTAAATGCTTTGGGGAGGTCCCACGAAGAGAAAATAGGAAAGCTTAAGACTGCTCATTTTGAAGAGTTGGAAATGCTGAAGAAGTAGCACACTTATGCCCTCAAGGTAATAAAAGAAGATTATAATTCCAAGGCTGGGAGATCGTCTGATGAGTATAAGAATGTTGAGGCCAAGTTCACCAAGAGGCTGGATGAGATTCAGGTAATTGTAATAGAGTAAAGCCTGGCTTTTTAGAATTGAAGAAGATAGTCGAGGATCAAAAGGTTAAGAGTGCTCTTACCAAGTTGGGTTTAAGCCTGTGACCATCGAAAAAGCAGTTGAAAATGAGAAGGTAGAGAAGCTGCAGGTATAATGCAATGGGTTGAATAGCAAGCTAGATCAGGTGGAAGAGCTGCTCGACGTTATTTACTTTTGGATGTTCATCGAGGAGAGCATAGCATAGATGGACATTTATCAAGAAGTCATGGCCACCATCCATAGACAGCTAATCAAAGACACTAAGGCAGTTGGTGAGCAGGGTGGGCCACTATTTAGCCTTGGGTTCATAAAAGCTCACTTCTCAATGGAGGAGAGGAAAGCTATCTCCCAGGCTTATATAAAGCTAGTTGCTGATAAGTAAGCCTAGAACGAGCAGGAGGAATCAAAGAAGAATGACCTTTCAACATAAGGGGCGACTACTCATAGTCAGATCTCGAAACTAGTTATTTATTCCACTATGCATGATGTGCCTCTAACTATTTTCCATGTTTCTTCAGACGTTCTAGTTTAAGGCCAGCCTCAGAACGTTCCCTAGCCTCCATATGGTACTCAGCACCAAGGCAATGCTCCAGCTTCTCCCAAAGGAGGAAACATTCTTCTATATAGCCCTTGGGCCACTACTCAGTACATTCGAGACCGCTTAAGCATGACCAAGCTTCACAGTCCTCCTCATTTCCATGTAGGTGAAACGACCATGACGAATCCCTCTTAAGTTATGGTTTCTTATAAAGCCTCATCACCACGAACCATGTCCTAGGTCCTTCATACTTCACAGTTGAGAAGAGTATGATGAGATGATTGTTGCCTTCAAAGATAATTTTGATGCTGAGATTGTGAGCTTCAATGAGTCCACTGAGGACTTTAATAAGGAGGAAATTCTTAGGCGGAATGTTCTGGCTAAGTTCTCGGGTGAGGTGGTCAGGATTAAGCTGGAGGCGATTGAGGAGCTGAGTGGATGAAGAGGAAACAATCTGAGTTTGATGAGGCCGCCACATCCAAGTTAAAGGAGGACAAGAAGGAGAAAGAGCATACGGGATCCAAGCCATCTAAGATCCACTCCTCCAAGTTTAAGTTAAAGTCCAAGTGATAGCAATGGTCATATGTCTTTTATTTTGGAATAATTATCCTTCGTTCCTTACTGTACTAAACATTTGGATCTTGCTCACGTAAATTTGATATTTTTTCTGAGGGTGGCCATGTATTATTTATTACAGTTGTGGATTTGTACTGTAAATATTTGGATATTTGATGGTGTATGAATGCCCTTGCTTTTGTATAACCTGCTTTCCTTCTATATTTCCATTATTCTAGTTTATTTGATTTTGCATGTGTATTCCATGCATATTTATATAAGCTTTCCTAGCATAATTAGGTTGGCAGTCATTTCCTGAGATTCTAGGGTTGATCACCTACATTGAATGGTTTGGTCGATGGTTAGGTTCTTACTATAGATAGGCTTAGCAATTAACCATTGTCTGAAGTTCAGGGCTGATGGTTGGTGGTAAACCACCCAATCAACGATCATGTCATGGCCGTGGGTAAGTCTTATTTTCCACTGCTGACCAGAGTTTGGAGTCGATCATCAATGATGAACTACCCAGTCGACGGTCACGTTCGAACCACGGGTAAATCGAGTTCACTGTTGCCAGCCAAGGTTGGGGTCGATCATCAATGGTGAACTACCCAGTCAGTAGTCATGTCCTGAGCATGGGTAAATCTGGCCAACCACTGCCGACCAGAGGTTAGGTCGATCATCAACGACAAACTACCCAATCGATTGTCATGTTTTGATTGTATGCAAATTTGGTTCACTATTGTTGGCTAAGGTTGGGGCCAACCATTAATAGTGAACAACTAGTCGTTGGTCATGTCTTGATCACGAAAAAATTTGGTTCGCCATGACTGGCTAGATTTTGGAGTCAATTGTCAATGGCGAACTACCTAGTTAGCAGTCATGTCCTGACCACGGGTAAATCCTATTTGCCACTATCGGCAAGTGGTTTGGCGATAAGCCCTACGTTATTGTAATGCTATCTGCCCTTGAGTAGCAATTTCAGTTTATCAAGATTCCACGATGCTTGACTGGTGTAAATATTGCCTTAGCATGCTTGGGTTGTTTAACTTCATATCCATCAATCGTAGATGAATACCAAGTCAGTCCAAGCTAACTTCTACATCCTACTTTTTAGCTTAAGCATTCAAAATAATACATGTACAATCAAAAGGTATCTGATACAATAAGATATCAAGGAGCACACATTTTATTAATAATCATTTCATAATTGATTTTAACCCACTTTCTAGCAAAGCAGATTTCAACTGGATTTAGAAGATTCAAACGAGGACGAAACGGCTTGAAAATTTGCAAGCACTCTTAGATGGAACAAAGAAATAGCTTAGAGAAGTTTCACTCCCAAAATATGCTAAGGGGAGAAGTTGATGCCGACTTGATCATGTCGGTGATGAATTTATTTCTCACTCAAACACCACAGGAATCATTGTCTACTTATTCTAAGAGTGCTCAAGAAATTTAGGCTCAAAATACATTAAGGAGAGAAGTCAACCCTGACTTCTCATGTTAACTTTGTGGATGTCGTGACTTCTTGAGACACCTCAATATGGAATTAGAAGAGTACTGCAAAAAATACAGCTCATTCTAAGCTAATAAAAAAAAAGTCAGTACTGACCTCTTAGGCAAAAAGGCTGATGCTAGGCTGTTTTGAAGAGAGGTAGGAACCAACTTGTTTTGGACAACCAATGATCGATGGAAATAACATGGAAAACCTTAAAATCAAGTAGCATGAAGGATGAAAAAAGAATTGAAGTGATTCAAACTATGGTGAGAAGTCAACCCTGACGTGATCATACCGATGCCGACATCTGATGTTAGCTCGGGAGATTCTGCAACTATGCACACTATTTTGGGTCAATATTTAGACTCTGCACTAGGTGGATTTTAGGTCCAACATGACTGTTTCCTCTATAAATACAAGCCTACCTACAACCAAAATGGGATCTGGATTCTCTGACCATGGAGGCTCTACTACTTCTTTACTTCTAATCTCTCCATCATTAAAGTCACCTATGAAACAACTATTTGATGTTCTAAGACTTGGGTCGGCAAATTCTTAGTACTAGTGACTCTCAAACACTCTAAAAACATCATTGTAAATCTAAGATCCACTAGATAGTGGTCAGATCTAAGATAGTTAGTTGTAATCCGGAGAGAGAACAACTAATAAAAGATTAAAGTGAATGTAGGCCGGATGTTAACAAGAAATCTTGTCAACACCCCAAGATTGGGCTAAGGAATGAAGATAATCCTTTAGGCCAGTAAAGGAGGGGTAAAATAGGAAAGAGACCATTCCTATATCCTCCAAGCCTTGGCCATGTATAATTTTACACGTTCATTTCATTTTCAAAATTTTAAAAGAGGCTGGCCACCATTAACAAGGAAGAGAAGAAGAAAAGCTAAGAAGAAGCTAATTCAAATGAAATCTACTCACATCTCAATCTCCAAAATCTCTAAGGCTAATGTGAATAATGTTTACATCTCATTTTTTATTATGTTTTCGGTTTTAATATGAATTTCGAATATTTTGCAATGGTTTGCCATGTTTTTAAATGATGGAATGAATATATATACTTGCTGATGAATTATAGTTATTCATATTGAATTTATGATATGTTTTAAGATGAAAACCTATAAAATGACATCCAATTGCCTTGAAATTTTTTATGAAGATCATAAATATTATTTTGGAGATGGGTTTCAATTTTCAGATTTTTCTGAATTTTCGTGGAATTAATATGAATTTTCTAGCAAAGAAAATGGTAATTTAGGTTATAAACTAATTACGAGTAAATAATTAATTATTTGGGTCTGAAATTTTTATATGTTAAAAAACGTATATAATGAGATTTTTTGGAATTTTTCTAGATTTTTTCTAAGTGTTTTAACAGTTATATAAAATTATTTAAGGTATGTGACTTTAATGTTTTATATATTTAAAAGAGGAGAAGGGGCTTTTTATAAAATGATTTATATTATTAACTCTGAAATGTCGGCAGCCCTTTTGACAAAGTGCAGTACTTTTTATTGGTAAAGAAAGAGGCAACTAGTCACAATTATACACGTAAGGTAGGTTAGGTGAAAAGAACTATTTGCTACAAGTTTTCCACTATTTTGTCTCCTTCGACACTAGGTTCCGCCTCCATACTATCGCCTTTGACACAGTCAAAACCAATGCATATGGTATCAGGCAACTGGTACGTAATGAATTGGATGATGGTAGAAGGTAGGGAGTCGAAACTAGGAGTTTCGATGGAGTCATGGCAATCCTTTGTTTTTAAATTAAAAGAAATAAGCCTGCTTGCTTTCAACTAAATGCTTTCGACAAAGTAGCTTTCGACCAAGTCAAATGATTTAAAGGAAATGGTTTCGATTAGGTTGCGCCTCAATTTTTAAATATTTGTTTTCGACTGTCAAAGCCTTTTCGCTGCCTTCTTTATACCTTTCGACCCAGATGGTTTCGAAAGGGTTGTTTTTTTTCTAAAACGGGGCCACCTCTCCAATGCTTTCGAAGGGATGGTTTCAACACCATCACTTCATTACTTAGGAAATGGTTTCAAAGCAGTTGCTTTCGACTTAAATGTTTTAAGACCCTTTTTCTATAAGTAAAGTAAAACTCAAATGGTTTCGAAAGAGATAGTTTTAAAAGGTTTTGAAACTAATGCTTTCGACTTTAATGAGTTTCTAATCCTTTTGCTCTACTTGAAGGTAGAATCAATATGGTTTCGACCAAGACGTTTTCAAAGGGTTTTGAAGGAGTTAACTTTGAATGGTTTCTAAAGGTTTCCACATGTTTTAAATTGAACCCAAAGTGTTTTCGAAAGGATTGAGTTTTGACTGTTTCGAAAGATTTTAATGAATGGTTTCGAAAGGGATGGTTTCCCAGGGTTTCGACAAAGTTGAAAAGGAAGGATTTTCCTAGTTTTTTGAAGGGCAAGGTTTTAAAGGAGGATGTCTAATGTTTTAAAGCTTTCAAAAGAAAGGCTTTTAACGGTTTTGAAAGAGTTGCTTTCAATGGTTACGAAGGGGTTACCTTCAAGGATTTCGAAAGGGTTGTTTAAAGGTTTTAAACAAAGGTTTCGAATGTATTGAATAGGAAATATAGCCTAAGTATTTCAAGTAAAAAAAGGACTTTAACTTATTTTGGAAGGATAGTTAATCCTTATTAAAATTCATCAATATTATTTTGAGTAAAGTGTATGTGTGTGTGTCATGGCAAAACAGCTTAGAGTAAAGCTAAAGATATGTTTTCCTTGTATATATATATGATTTGAAGGAATAAATCATTTTGAAAAGGTTTTCAAGTAAAATTTAAAGGGTTAACTCTAAGGAAAAATTCGGTCAATAGTCTATTTTGATTCGGACAGTTAGTTCATTTTGCAGGAAGTCAGCCTAGATTTCGAACAGTTAGTCCAATTTGCAAACAGTCGGCCCAGTTGTATGGATAGATAATCCATTTGTAGCATAATGGACCTTGCTATTATGTTTAGGCATATAGTTCACATATTACCTATTTTACGGACAAATAGTCTATTTATTAGCATAAAGGATATTGCTATTTTGATATAATTAGTATGATTAACCAGTTTGGTTGCAAGAAAGGATTTGCAAAATATATGTTTTAAATAGGATATTAGTGAGGGGAAACCTGTTTCGTGAAGCGGCATGGTCTCACTTAATATAGGTAAACCAAGATGTAACAGAATTATTCACACTAGGCTTTATGTCTGACTCGAAGTTTTTGTTTCGCCTTAAACTCTCGGGTACTCAAAATTGATTTGAGTAGGCTAAGGGTTAAGGTTTTTAGGTTTTTGTCTTTTGGTGAATAAAGCATCCAAAGACGAGTAGGTGGCTGACGGATAGCTAATTAGGATTTGCCATTTCATTTTGTTTTGATTTCGCTGTGTATATAAGTCAGATATGACTATATTTCTTTGATCAACCAAGGGGGCATCGTCGTATGTCGCTCTTGGCATATTTGTAATGATATATTTAATCATTGCATGGGAAACGTTAAGGGATTTTGTAACATGGATATGAATTATTGTTTCGAAATGTAATCAGCAAGATGTTGTTTTTGAAATCTATGATTTTGTTCATATTCGTATTTTGTCATTATCGTGTTTCGTCACCAGAAGTTAATACTATGGATGACTACAACATCTATAGCGCTTAGTTTTTGGCCTCCAGATACGAGATGTTACAGTAGGAAGGATGGTGAGAATCCTTCTTGAATTTCCTTTCGAATAGGCTTTAGTAGACAGAAGTTACCCAGATCGACCTTTCGACTCATTCGAAATGGTTGGTTTTGTGCTTAATGACCTTTTGACCCAGATGAGTTCGTATTGATTCTCCTTCAAAAGTTTTCCTTTTTGAAATATATAGAATACTCTAGATAAGGTTTCTCTTGGTTGGATTCAACCTTGTCAAAAGCCTTGGTTATTGGTTAGCTGAGACTTTATCCAAGAATCTGAGACATTGGTTCTGACTCTGTCAAAAGCAAGGTGGTTTAGGTGTTAAAACTTGATCCAAGAATCTAGGATAAGGGTTTCAACTTTGTTGAAAGCTATAGAGTCAATTATCCTTGGTTTGGATTGAGTATCTCAAGTTGGAAATGGCCAGAATTAGGTTACGACCTTATCGAAAGCCGGACCTCTTGATTTCTTGTGTTAATCAATGGTTTCCATGGATCAAAGCTCGGTTCTGTATCTACAGGAGAGAATGAGGGGAAGGCGATATGAATTATATAAACTGAAGTTATTTGGATGTAGGAGGTTTCGACTGTATTGACAGGAACCTTTTGATGTAACCTAAAATACAAGAGAAAACATGACAACAGCCTATAAGTTAGTAAAGTAATGTGAAATATTAGAGACTTCCCTTTCATAAGCCAAAAGATGATTTCATTATTTCAAATACCCAAATCAATTTTGTAATTAGGGTTACAACACTTTTCATTAAGAAAAATACAAGTTTAGAGTGGAAGGAATCGGATCCCCAAAACGTGACTCATTGTGTCTTATTTATAGATGCGGGTCAGCACCTTTCGAGCTTGATGCTTCCGACTTGGTCGAAAGGTGGCTGCTGAATGACTCAAGTATGCTTCGTCTTTGTTGAAAGGAAGGGCTACGCCTCTCTTCTTTGTATTGCCTTGTAAGTGCTTCCGAAGCCGTCAATAGGTATTGTTCAATGGTTTTGATGATGTTAGTTACGCCTGAGCACTTGTTTCTGTTCTGATGCGGAACCCTCCTAGATCACACTGGTTCAAAAGGCTTACCATAGCTTTCGAAGGGGTTGTCTTGGACAATGATTGCTTTCGCATGGTTTAAAAAAGGCGAAACCTTTAGTGTCGAAAGGTTTGGCGCATATGCAAATAGCTGTTCTCATTGTCTTCGAAAGGTGCCGCTTTGACTCAATAGAAAGGTTATCATGCATATGAAATGACCCAGTCGAAAGGTGGCTATTGAAGGCGAAAGGGTGCTTTCAACTCCTTTGTCTCCTTCAAAAGGTATGAACTCATTAGACCTTTTTTGTAGAGACCTTCCGATGCCTTCGAAAGGTTTTGAAGCTTCCAAACTTTGACGGTAGCATCCCTTCGACTCCTTCGAAAGGTTTAGCTGGAACCTTCTTCCCTTTTCCTTCTTTGACTTTTGCTTAAATGGTGTCGACCAAGCCGAAAGGTTGATTTTTGGAGTAATATTTTCCCTTCCACTTGCGAAGGGATGCTCTTGACTTTCCAAGTCATCTATGTCGAAACCCTAAAAGTTTCCCGCCCTTTGGTCTTCCCGCATGAATTTGCGCCACTTATTTAAATTGATCTAAAGGTTGGTAGCTCTTGGAAGACTTTTCTTATAAGTGCACTGTTTATTCTTCATCCTCATTTATCTGCAACCAAAATCTCGAGTAAAAGTAAAAGAATTCTCAAAAATTTTAAAACTTTCCTTTAGCTTTCAAAAATCAAAGCAGAACTCTAATCTAATCGTAAGTTTAGATTTGTCTCAGTTTTATGAATTTCTCTTATCTGTTATTAATGTTCTAGTTGAATTTTGATTTCCCAGATCTTAAAATTGAGATTTCGATTTTAAACCCTTCAAATTTTAATTTCCTAAAAAACATATTCGATTCGATTTTCTGAGGCTATTTGACTCTTTTTTTAGCAATCTTCCCTGATTCAATCCCATGAATTGATGGGGTTTACTTTTCATTTGGAATTTATTCCAACGTTTTATGGTTACTGCTACTTTTAGAAAACATGGATTTTTGTTTTAGTTTTTTTTTAAATTAAAGTTGTTAAATCATATTGAAATTCAATTCCTTAACGGGTTCGATAAATTTTTGAAAATCTGGATTTGCAATCGGGTTTGGGGGAAGACGATGGAACATGTCTTCTTCTCCCGAAAGTTTCAAGTGTACATATGAAAAAATGCCGCCATAAAATGACCTTTCTGCCCCTACGAAAGGGATTGAGGCAGCAACATCGGTTTCGTTTCCCTAGCCCCTTTCGACGGGGTCGAAAGGTGTTGTAGCGTCAATTTATCAACCTTGTCGAAAGGTTTCGCAATTTAGTAGAGTGTAGTCACTGCTCTTGAAAGAAAAATGTTTTGACTTAGTCGAAACATTCTGTGCTGATTGCAATCCATTTTCCTTAGTTAACTTCTGGAAATATAATGCTCCCTCGACCCTTTCAAATCACTTTGTATTTGATGAGTCGAAACCCCTTAGAGTTGTTTTTGTCCAGCTTTGTCAAAACATTCTAAGTGCATATGAGTTTAACTCAGAACCTTTCGACTCAATGAGTATATTAGGTTTCGACAACATTTGTATTCCTCTTAAGTCAAAGGTTTCGAGAGTGTCGAAGGGTCATGTTACTTTGTTTATGAAATTTTCGTAGTGTACATTCTTTTTTGTTTAAGTTAACCCGGACTACTTCCTTTTAACAATTTGGCTTCTATGAAGCTTTCGACAAAGTGCCACTTTACATTCTCATCTTTTCTTTCAACCATGTCGAAAGCCTAGTGATTGCTCATACTTGTGCTTTTGACACTGTCGAAAGGTTGTGGCTAAATGTGAACTTCCTTTTCCTTTGGTCTTTGTCGAAAGCTCCATGAACACTCCAATTTAGGTTTTTGACAGTGTCGAGAGCTATTTGTTAAGTGTTATTGTCCCTTTCCTTCGACTCCGTCGAAAGCCCAATAACTTTAACTTTTAGCCTAGACATTTTTTCAAAAATTTAAAATTTCACGTTTGGTTTTTGTTTAAGTTATTCAAGTAGAATTTTTAACTAATTCTTGAATGAATTCTACGTTCATATAAACTTTAAAATTTTAAACTGAAACGTTTTCACCTGGTAGAACCATGAGTTCTTCGAAGAAGGCCGAAGCTACTTCCATGCATTCTCTCATATCAACCAAACACGAAGTTAATGTTATCCTTAATGACTTCGGCATTATTAGTGTTGAAGCCATTCCTCCTCAAGAGACTAATACTATCAACAACCCTCCCGAAGGATTCTTTGCCTACACTGCCATCCATATATGGCATGGAGGATTCTTGCCTTTTCCGAAGTTCTTATCCACATTCCTTTCTCATCTCGGGATTGCTCCGATCCATTTTTCGCCTAATGTTTATACCTATCTCTTGTCTTTGGCAATGATGGCACTGGAATCTAGACTTCCCCCCTTAATGCTGAAGTATTGAACTACTTGGCCCGAATGGTCAAGTTTAGCAACCTTAACAGTCAGATGAACAGAGCCAATGCCCAGAAGAAGCTGATATTAGATGGGGTTAATAAGTTTAGAGACTGGGAAAATCAGTTTTTCTTTGTCAAGTGCTTTTCAAACATCAGCGGGACCTTCGCCTCCCCTCATAAGTATAAATTTCTACTATCTTCCCTTATTCAATGTTTTCTCTTGCTTAATCTCTACTTTTGTTAGGTGATCCTGCTAAAGAGCTCAATGATGATGATAAGAGAACAGTCAAATCTCTGATTGTGGCTCAGGCCAAGTTGGAAGTCAATCGCTGCTGATTCCTACAAATTTACGGAAGCACTCTCTTCTGCCGATAGGCTAAAGGATCCTAGGCACTCCCTCATCTATTCAACATACTTCTCGTGGCAAATGCTTCCTCTCTCTAGGAGACTCATCCACTTTCTCTCCCATGTCACCCATTTGTGCTGACCTCTCTGGTATATGAAAAACACTGCACTTCTCATGAATTTGCTGCGTTGCTTTTTAATTTATTTTGCTAACATTAAATCTGCTTGGGTTCTTTTTAGTTGCTCCTCAAGTTACAATGCCAGTTAGTGGTGCCACTCGTCTTCCTCCAACTTCTGGAGCATCATCTATTATTGAATCTCTTGCTAAAACTAGGAGGGCCTTCAAAAGGAAATTGGTGCCATCATCTGAAATAGAACCACCTAAGAAGGTTGCTAAAGTTGTTGACATAGAGGAGGAGGAGTATCAATCTCTTGATAAAGCTCTAAAGAGCCCAATTATTGAAGCTCATAAAGAAAAATCGAAGCAGACTCTAACTATGCCCGACCCTCTTTCTTGCCTTTCCATTTCTGATTCTCCAACTGCACTTGAACAAATGCAACTGGCTCTGCAGAAGAATCCCTCTTTAAAGCAAATTCCTTCGAAGCCATCATCTTCTTCCTCTCCTTCCATTAATTTTGAAGAGATAGCCGAGTCTATCTTGCATTCTGAATCTTTCACCTTTATCCACCCGCCTTCAAGTGTCTCTGACTTGGCGGGACATTATCGCTCTATGATAGAGCAATAATTTTTGGTGAGTTTTACCTTAATTAACTTTTTTATCACTAGTTTTCTCTAAATCTCCAACTTTCCTTGCACTTTCTTCTTTCATATTTCTAAGAGTTAGTTGGTTTTGAATGAGCAAGCATCAAAATTCTCAACAGAGTCTTCAAAATTTTGAGAGGAGATTTCTGCTCTTAAGAACCAAGTCTCCTCACTTTCTACGGCTAAAGATAAAGCAACTACATAACTGGAACAATTAAGAGTTTCTCTTGCTCGAGCAGAATCTGATCTCCAAAAATAAAGAAGGGCTTGCCAACTTTTGGCCGACGAAAAATTCACTATGGAGCTAGCTTTAAAAGATTCTGATGAGGAGAAAGCCCACATAGTAGCAAAGCACACTTCTTTGAAGGAGAAGTTCAAGAAAAATAGAACCTCCCTAAAACTCGTTGTCGATACGATCTCTGATGCTAAGCAGCGAGTATCTCAATTTATCAGTCTTGGGCAAATAATGCTGAATTCCTACGAAGAAGCCCTTATGCTTGCTTATGCTAATAATTTTAAGAAGTGCCATATCTTGAGTTTCCCCTTGCTTGACTCTGCCCTGGTTGATAGAGTAATGGGCAAGGTCAATCAAATATAGTAGGGGATTAAGCCTGCAGAAGAGGAGGAAATCGATGCCTCCAAGATTCTTTCCTTCGACGTCCTCTCCTTTGAAATTGAATCTAGTTTTGAGGATGAGGGTGACAAGGATGATGTCACTAGGGAAGAAGGTGATGATAAAAATGATGATGATGACCACAACGATGATAATGATGATGACAATGTTGACGGTGGTCAGGGCTCCGGTGGAGATGGCGAGGATCACAAAGAAGCCTCTGATAAGGATGGGAATGACAACACTAAAGTTTCAGAGAAAGAGCCAACTCCTCCTACAGCTACCCTGCCCGAATCTCTCGGGCCTTTTGTTCCTCAAGAGGATGAGCATGCTCCTGCTAATGTTGAAGAGCCTAAAGGGAAAGAGCAGGCTTCCCAGTCCTCCATCCCAATATAACAGGTATGGGATTCTTTGTTTAAATATCTTTCATTTCAAAGGTTATAATAGTGTAAATCATTTATTTTAGATAAGGAAGAAGTCCTCCCTCCCTTATAAAAAAAATTGAGAGAAGAAAAGCTAAAATAAACAAGTTATATAGGAAGTTAGATAAGCAAATACCGGAGCATAATGTACTTTCTGATAATTATCATAGACTCGATAGAATTGCCTCGGTGCTGGCGTCTTTTAAACATCTGAAGGCTGCCCCCTTATTAAAGAGATTGTGCCTCCGATACGATGCTCTCTTGAAGGAAAATCGAGAGTTAGTCACTCTATTTTAGATGCTCATTAAAGAAAGGGACATTCTAATCAACTTTTTATATAAGGCTTATTCTAGACATTCAATAATTGATTTTTCATACTTAGGCGAATTTAGTGGGGGTCTACTTAGATGTTTTCATAAGAGATACTTGGATGAATTCAGATCTGACCCGCACCTTGGAGCTTGTTGGAACTTACCACGAGTCAGACCGATTCCCCAAGATCTTCCCCCTGAAAAACTTAAGTATTATAAGAACAAATTTGTATCTGAGTTATTTTCTAAGTCTGTTTTGTATGAACCAGATGAGTAGTTATAAATATGTAACAGTGCATTGATTTATAAATATTTGTTTTAGTCTTGCTCTTTATGCTTAGCTTCGTTTTATTATATTATAACAGAGTGACTATCCACTAGGTCGACTTGTCTCTAGAGACCACTTAAGTCAATATGTTAAACTGAGGAGGTTTTATCTTGAAAAGGCATCACTTTTAAAATCTTCAAAATTGGCACGATATTATTTTCTCATGGATTTACAAAAACTCTGTTTGGAATATCCTCGCCTTCACTTTGACTTCCTTGGTGATGAAAAAGAAACATTCCTTAAAGAAATTAGAACATTCCATAGAAAATTAATTTGCGGTGGCGATTGTCCTCCAGTCAGGAAGTGGGACTATAGCAAATGTCCCTAGTGTTAACCCCAGAGGGACTAAATATTCCTTTTGATTCTACAATTACACTTTTTGCAAAATCATTAAATAAAGTTAGAAAAGTAGTTTCTCAGCTTTAAATGTAAATCAATTATTTGTTGCATCTTTCAACTTTGCTATTATTTGAGTTGTAATTTGTTATTATAATAATAAAGAGGTTTTTCATTTCGATTTTAACTTTGTTTTATTTCCTTTTGTTTAAGTAGGAGCTACTATTATTGATAGTTTCTCTCCCTCATGATTTATCGTTACGCATCGCTATCCTCAGGAAGAAACTGTTAAAGTCAAGTGGAATGAATGAACTCAGCGATGACAATTTATTGGAACGCTTCGGTGGTAATGCTAAAGCCTTGAAATTGCATAAAAGATACTTTGTCCAAAAAACCATTGCTAGAAATTTGAAAGATCAAATCGCCTATCTAAGGCTGCCATTAAAAGCAAAGATGAATTGATCTCGTCACTAAAACAACAAATAAAGTTTAACCCTTCAATCAATTTCGATCATAAGATGTCAAAGCTTATCCAACATATTAGCGATTTGGAATTGAAATTGAAGGACAGTCAAGCTCAGTGCGAATCATTAGAATTCATCAAGGGGGAGAAGATTTCAGGTATTGATTTACCGGTTCCTAGTGCTTCTCCCTCGGTTTCCAGGCTCACAAGGTCGAATTTTCTTGCTGCTCAAAAATTTCCTTCAATAATTAACCCTCCCTCGGGCTTGGATAAGAATACTGTGGGTAACTGGTGCAGGAGAGTTAAGTTCGAAATATCTAAGTGCTTTGATGAGCAACAAAGAGTGAAGTATTCTTAGATTATCAGCGAATATGCAACCAAGGTTCAGAAGCTCGAGCACGATAAATACTTCCTTTAAAAGCGCGTTGTAGAGTTAGAAAGGGATAACAAGACAGGGAGCAAACAAAGCATTCAACCATGCTCTGAAGGCAAATATTGATGTGATCGACGACGCAAACATCATAAGAAAGAAGGAAAAGAAACTAAAAGAAGTCCTCTTCATCGCGGTTCATCACATAATCGATCCTTCAGTCGCCGAGAATCTTAACAAAACTGTTCAAGACTTATTATATGTTTGCATCTTTGAAATGTACAAACTTATCTTGTATATATGTGATTAACTCCATAGTTTTGTAATTAACTTCATGACTTATGTAAATTATATAAATTTTGTAAATATCACCTAATTTATAATCCTTTTTTGTAATGTCACGTCTAAAATACTATCAGATAGCCCACTAATTATTTCAGTATTTGTTGAATCTTTCATTTCTCTATGCTGATTTCCCTGAAAAGTATGAATTAAATAATATTTCTAATTGTTAGATTGAATTTGACATACCAGTTTATGCATATCATTTGCTTAGATTAACAAATCATCTTATTAATTGCATGAAGGGTAGTTTATATTAAATGTCTAATTTCCATCTTCAACCTTGATGAGAAATAATTAAGAATTCTGCTCCAACCATTTGGCCGGAATGTCCAAGTCATGTTGATTAAAAATCCTACCCTCAAATATGGGTATAAATATTGGAATGTAATCTTCAAGAAATATTTAATAAAAACCTAAATCCAGAAATCAATATCTGAATATCTGTAATAGAAACCCATTAACCCATTCTCGGGCATTAATGAGATATGAAAGCATAGAAATCCGAGACCCAGATTCGGGCATTAGCGGAAACATAAAGTAATGATCTCCTTAAGAGTATTCTGTAACCCATATTCAGGCATTTGTGATAGAAATCCACTATGGAGATTCATAATAGAAATTCCAAGCCTAGATTAGCGCATTGATGAGTAGTAGCCTCACAACCTAGATTCGGGTATGATAAAGATGTTTTAGTGATTAATAGAGATCTGAAACACCGATTCAGATACTAATAAATGAAGCTCTAAAATGAATATTCTGAAACACAGGTTCGGGTATTAATTGACGAAATTCATATATGGGATACCCCAAACCCAGATTTAGGTATTATATAGATGATGTTTAGAAATGAAAGTCTCGAAACCCAGATTCGGGTATTTATAAGTGTGCTCTGTTCTACTCTTTTGGTTGTGCTAAGGAATGAATATTATCCTTTAGGCCAGTAAAGTAGGAAGGATGGTGAGAATCCTTCTTGAATTTCCTTTCAAATAGGCTTTAGTGGACAGAAGTTACCCAGATCGACCTTTCGACTCAGTCGAAAGGGTTGGTTTATGTGCTTAATGACCTTTCGACCCAAATGAGTCAATATGGATTCTCCATTGAAAGTTTTCCTTTTTGCAATAGATAGAATACCATAGAAAAGGTTTCTCTTAGTTGGATTCGACCTTGTCGAAAGCCTTGGTTATTGGTTAAGTGGGACTTTATCCAAGAATCTAAGACAGAGGTTCCGACTCTATCCAAAGCAAGGCGGTTTGGGTGTTAAAACTTGATCCAGGAATCTAGGATAGGTGTTTCGACTCCATCGAAAGCTATAGACTTAATTATCCTTGGTTTGGATTGAGTATCTCAAGTTGGGAATGGTCAGAATTAGGTTATGACCTTGTTGAAAGCCAGACCTCTTGATTTCTTGTGTTAATCAATGGTTTTAGTGGACAAAACCTCGATTTCGACTATGTAGAAAGGAGAGAATCTGGAGAAGGCGATATGAAGCATATAAACTAAAGTTAATTGGATGTAGGAGGTTCCGGCTGTGTCGACATGAACATTTCGATGTAGATGTAACCTGAAATACAAGAGAAAACCCGACAACATCCTACAAATCAGTAAAGTAATGTGAAATATTAGAGACTTCCCTTTCGTAAGCCAAAAGATGATTTCATTACTTCAAATACCCAAATCAATTTTGTAATTAGGGTTACAACACTTTTCATTAAGAAAAATACAAGTTTAGAGTTGAAGGGATCAGATCCCCAAAACGTGACCCCTTAGGTTTTATTTATATATGCAGGATAGCACCATTCGACCTTGATGCTTCTGACTTGGTCAAAAGGTGGCTGCCGAATGGCTCAAGTATGCTTCGTCTTTGTCGAAAGAAAGGGTTGCACTTCTCTTCTTTGTATTGCCTTGTAAGTGCTTTTGACACTATCGATAGGTATTGTTCAATGGTTTCGATAATGTTGGTTACACTTGAGTACTTGTTTCTGATCTGATGCGGAACCCTCCTGGATCACACTAGTTCGAAAGGCTTACCAAAGCTTTCAAATGGATTGTCCTGGATAATGCTTGCTTTCGCATGATTTAAACAAAGGCAAAACCTTTGGTGTCAAAAGGTTTGGCGCATATGCAAATAGCTGTTCTCATTGTCTTCGAAAGGTGCTACTTTTACTCAATTGAAAGGTCATCATGCATATGAAATAACCCAGTCGAAAGGTGGCTATTGAAGGCGGAAGGATGCTTTCGACTCCTTTGTCTCCTTCAAAAGGTATGAACTCACTGGACCTTTGTTGTGAGACCTTCCGACGCCTTCGAAAGGTTTTAAAGCTTCCAGACTTTGACCGTAGCATCCCTTTGACTCCTTTGAAAGGTTTAGCTGGAACCTTCTTCACTTGTCCTTCTTAGACTTCTGCTCAAAATGATGTCACCCAAGTCGAAAGATTGATTTATGGAGTAACACTGGAGATTACACCACCACTATAATAACTTTTGTATGTTCTTGTCTACTTTCTGCTTTTACCCTTTACTTTTATCTGAACTGGTTCTTTCAACTTGATTTTGGGTGTTGATCCATTCTTTAGGTCAACATTTTGCTGCTTTAACTAAGAAAAAAGCTAGATCTAAAAACTTGAAGTTTGAATATGAGAGTTAGAGAAGATGAAGAGGCCTAATACTAGATCTAAAAACAGAGCAAGTCAACCAAAGCCTAGCGGCAGCCATGTGGTGTCCCCAAATTCTTATCAATCCAACTATGTGACCAAAAAGAGATGAAGAGAATGATGAAGGAGATGTATGATGGAGTGGTAACTAGGCAACAGGAAATGCTTGAAGGATTCTTCCAATGGGTGGGATAGCAAGGAATAGCTAGAGCTTAGGAATTTAGAACAAAAGACCAAAAACCAATGTAGGAGCATCTGGAGATAGAGCAAAGCAAACTGAAACAATTCCCTCACGACTTGGGGGCATGTCAGATTTGGATGTAGGATGAACTTTAATGCCTAGAACAAGCAACGTTGGAGCCATGGAGCCAAGGTGGCAAATCGAAATAAGAAGACATAATAGTAGGAGCTGGAAATAGTTTCTCCCCGTTGAAACAGGAGGTAGAATGAAGTTCTGGTTCAGAGACTTCCATTGGATGACAACCTAATGATCAGGATGGATTGGGGTTAGGTTCGATTCCTTTACCCTAACTTTAAATAAATGATGCAATATAACTGCTGGCCATTTACACGCGCACGGGATCCCAAACGGTCCCTAGGCATGCTCTGAGTTAGATGTCTAAGATGACTATCTAAAACAACAATAACCCTAAACCACTTAGATGTGCACAAAACCTAATTGGTCCCTTGTAATGCTCTAAGTCGGATACCGTTTACACGTGTACGGAACTTAGATTGATCCTTAGGCATGCTCTGAGTCGGATATCTAGGATGGATAATTAGGATTTTTGCTTATTTGCTTCGATTTGGATATTAGAATTTTGAAATTCCACCCGAAGAGTGATGACTGATATTGATCGCTTTAGAATCTTGTCCAGAGAGACGAGACCAGAGTGCAAGGTTCAAATCCCCTTGTTGGAGAGCAAGTGGATGGACTTGTATGGATTTGGATCGCCTTAGAGCTTTCGTTTGAAGAGACGGGGCCGGAATGCATGGTGCAAGTCCCCATGTCGGAGAGTAAGCAGATGGGCTTGTACGGATTTGGATCACATTAGAGCATCCATTTGAAGGCTGAGTGCATGGTACAAGTCCCCTTGCCAAAGAGCAAGTACATGGGCTTGTACGAATTTGAATCACCTTAGAGCTACCATTCGGAGAGGTTGAGGCTGGAGTGCAAGATTTGAGCCACGTCACTGGAGAGTGAAAAGGTTGGGCTTCTTTGGTCGCTATAGAGCCACTGGCCGGAGAGGTGGGCCAAAGTGCAAGAAGTAATTCCCCTCACTAGAGAGAGAGCGGATGGGCTTGCTTGGTTGTTGATTTCCTTTTCCAGAGAGCAAGCAGACTGGGCAAGGATCTGGAGAGATCATCCCCTTGACTTACAGAGTAAACAATCCTGAGAGATCATCCCCTTAACTTAAACATTAAATGATCCGAAGAGATCGCTCATTAAACTGAATATATAACGGTCCGGAGAGTTTGCACGTTAAATTAAATGAAAAATGGTCCAAAGAGATTGAACATTAGAACAAATATATACTCGATAAAAGGATTTGAATGCCTTGTAATTGGAATAAAACTGATAAATCTTGGATGAACATGGGATGATTTTGGATATGTGATGTAATAGCTTCGAATGAAATCGGAATGATTGTAATGCATAAACTACACTTAGATAGAGTCTAGAGTCTTAGGCTATAACTGGTTTGGAATGACCTTTGATTTTTAGGAGAATCCGAAGGAATTGGACGATTAACAGACATTGAAGTAGCCAGAGAGCTCAACTATCAAAGATCGATTACTGGAACTTTTTCTTGAATAAAGCACACCTTACATTCGAAAGACATACTTTAGGAGGCAAGTGTTAACCCACTTTTTACCGAAGTAGATTTTAACCGGATTTAGAAGATTCAAACGAGGAAGAAACAACTTAAAAATTAGCAAGCACTCGTAAATCGAACAAAGAAACAACTCGGCGAAGGTTCACCCCAAAATATTTTAAGGGGAGAAGTCGGTGCCGACATGAACACGTTAGTGATGAATTTTCCTGGTTTTGTACTTCTCACTCAAGCTTCATAAGAATCATTGTCTACCTATTCTATGACTGCTTAAGAATTTTGCGCTCAAAATACATTAAGGAGAGAAGTCAACCTCGACCTCTCATGTCAAACCCGACCTCTCATATCAACTTCGTGGATGCCGCAACTTCTTGGGACACCTCCATAAGGAATTAGAAGAGTGCTGTAAAAATTGCAAGTCATTCCGAGCTAAGGAAAAAAGTCAGTACCGACCTCTTAGGCAAAAAGGCTGATAATGGCTGTTTTGGAGAGAGGTAGGTACCGACTTATTTTACACGACCAACGATCGATGGAAACAACATGGAACACCTTAAAATCAAGTAGCATTAAGGATGCAAGAAGAATCAAAGTGATTTGGACTATGGTGAGATGTCAACCCCGACATGATCATGTCGGTGCCGACATCTAGTGTTAGCTCGGGAGATTCTATAACTCTACACACTACTTCGTGCCGATATTTGGACTCTGCCAAGGTGGATTTTTAGCCCAATACAATTGTTTCCTCTATAAATACAAGCCCACTGCAACCAAAATGGGATTTGGATTCTCTTACCATAGAGACTCTGCTACTTCTTTACTTCTAATCTCTTCTTCATTAAAGCCACCTAGTAAAAACTATTTGCTATTCTAAGACTTGTATCAGCAAATTCTTAGCACTAGTGATTCGCAAAAACTCTATAAACATCATTGTTAATCTGAGATTCAGTAGGTAATGGTCAGATCTAAGATAGCTAGTTGTAATCTAGAGAGAGAACAACTAAAAAAAAGATTAAAGTGGACGTAGGCAGGAGATTATGTCGAACCACTATAAAAAATTCCATGTGTTCTTGTCTACTTTCTACTTTTACTTTTTACTTTTATCTGAGCTGATGCTTTCATCTTGGTTTTGAGTGTTGATCCATTCTTTATGTTAACAATTGCTTCAATTACATAATAGCAATACAATTATAAAGACAATAAAAATTAAGTAAAATAACGGTGATGATTCTGTACGTTCCAATCTTTTCTAAATACGACCCTATCTACCATGTTCAAAATGAAAGCTCCATTGCTTAAGTCTTTATGGTTGACATACGGTCCTTCCCAAATCGGGTCGAGTACCCCGATCTAGGAAACATTAGTTTTAGCATTAAGTCCCCCTCCTTAAGAGGGCAGTTTTAGAGTTGTACTGCCTGGCTATCCTTCTCTTATGCACCTCAACCTTTAATGCATCTTCTTCATGCCTTTCATCAATCAAATCCAATGACATATTTAGCAACTCTTCATTCTTATTCGAGTCTTAATGAATCCTCATGTGTGATGGCATTGCTATCTCAACGGTAACATTGCCTCTGTTCCATAAGCTAGCAAGAAAGGAATACGTCTCGTTGAAAGAAGTGTGATAAGCCCACGGTGTAAAATGAAGCTCATCCACCTATACTCCTTTTGCCTTTTCAAGCAGCTTCTTTATGAGGGTCTTCAAAAGTTTGTTGATCGCTTCCACCTATCTGTTGGCTTACGGGTATGCCACTATAGATAAACTCTTCTTTATTCCATGCTGTCGGTAGAAGTCGGTAAACTTTTCACTGTCAAACTACAATCCATAGTCTGAGATGATCCAAAGAGAAAGTTCGTACCTACATATTACATTCATGACTAAAACATTGATAACCTTGGCTGACAACAGCTTAGTAAGTGGTTCAGGTTTGCCCACTCACTAAAGTAGTCGACTGCCTTTATAGCATACATAGCTCCACCTTTGGCCATAGGAAGTTCACCAATCAGATATATTCTCCAGACTGCAATGGGTCAGGGGCTAACTAGATGAGTTGACTCGATTAGGGAAATCTTGGATCTTCGCAAACCGTTAGCATTTGTCACCTTTCTTTGCATATTCTATTGCATCATGATTTTAACGTTGGCCAGAGGTATCCATATCGTAACACCTTCTTTACTAGAGTTTTCCCCTTAATGTGGTCTCCACAGCGGCCCTGATGTATATTCTCCAACACCTTCTCGACTTCCTTTCCACCGACATAGAAAGAACGGGTGGCTTCTGCAAATGCTCTAGTAAATTACGGAAATGCAACCAAACATTCAACCGTCCTAGTAAAATTGTTTTTCTCCTTCTTGAGTGATTCAAAGAATGGAACATGCATATTAGTGGCTTTAGATATAAACCTGCTAAATGCTACCACCTTTATGTTAAGGGTCTACATCTCCTTTGGGTTTTGAAGGTTTTGAGATCTTCTAAAGCTTGGATTTGTTCTGGGTTAATTTTTGATTCCCATAGCCTGTATGATAAGTCCCAAGAATTTTCCATATGAAACCCCGAAAGAACATTTTTGCAGATTCAGCTTCATCCCAAACTATCATAAAATTTGAAAAATTCTCATCCAGGTGAGAAATGCAGCCCCCGGCCTTCTTTGATTTTACTAGCATGTCATTAACATACACCTCCATTGTTTGTCCAATTTAACTAGCAAACATCTTACTGACTAAGCGATGATACGTTTGCTCCTACGTTCTTAAGCCAAAATGACATGACTTTGTAACAATAAAGTCCCAGGTTAGTAATAAAACTAGTATGCTCCAAGTTAGGAACATACATAGCAATCTGATTGTACCTAGAGTATGCATCCATAAAAGATAAAAGCTCATGTCCTATGGTTCCATCTACTGGCTGATCGATTCTTGGAAGTGGGAAATAATCCTTAGGACATGAGTTGTTCAGGTTAGAAAAGTCAATAAACATCCGACATATCCTATTTGGCTTCCTCATTAGAACCAAGTTTGTTATCCATTTTCGAGTACCGTGACTCCTCGATGAACCCAATTGCTAATAAAGTTTCCACTTCTCCATTAAGGGATTTCGACCGGTTAGGGCCCATACTTCTTTTATTTTGCTTCAACGGGGGTTTCCTTTGGTCATTATTCAAGGCATGACATGTAATTAAGAGAGAGATTCCTCACATATTAACATCGGACAAGGCGAGCACATCATAATTATCCCATAAAAAACCTAACAACTGTATCTTTAGATCATGTTCCAACATAGATCCGATCTTTATCATTTTCATTAGGTCATTGCTATCTACCTCTATGAACTCTACCACCTCTTCAGACTCTACTACGGCTCCCTCTTCTTTATCTCTCGGGTCAAGTTCATTATAAGAAGCATTTCTAAACCCAAGCGAGGGGGCCCTCTTTAACTGCTATGTGATCATCTTTTTAGCACATAGTGCGACCTCTACGCTTTGCCCTTTCCTCGGACATTTATTTTCATAAAGTTAAGCCTCATAACAATCTCCGACAACATCCTAATTTTCTTCTACTACCCGCACTTCTTTGACCGTTGGAAATTTCATGGTCAAACACCATTGGTTTACCACTACACATAAATTTGATAAGGTCGGTCGCTCCCAAGAAGGCGTTATACGTAGAGAATCCATCCGCTAAAAAGAAGATTTTCTTTCTATATGGCTGATCTTGGATGGGTTCCTAGCTTGACAAACACAGCCTTCCTAAAGGCATTTTTCCTTCTCCTATGAAACCATGCATTTATTGGTTGCATGGGGTAGCATCTTTATGGACAATCCCATCATGTCAAAGGTATCTTTGAATAGGATGTTTACCGAACTCCAGTTGTCCACCAAAATTCGATGAACTTCTAGAAGGCCAAGCATGCTGAAATCACCATGGTCCATACGCGGGTGCTGCTTACCTTTTAAGTGACTACCGTTGAAGATTATCTCATCCTGCTCCTAAGAGGGGCCTTAGCCTTTCACTCCTCGCATGTAGTGTACACAATAGCTTCCCCACTCCTTAAAGACATTGCATGTCTTCTCCATCTCATCCCAACTTTTGTCAGCTACATGAGGTCCTCCTGTTATAGTATTAATCACCAACATCTCGTTCTTTCTATGGTTAGCACTAGTTCCTTCTCCCTCATTTCTAGGCAGGGGTTGCCTTGGAGCCTACCGCATAGGAACGTGGGAGCGTTAGGATTCCTGATGTACCACTCAAACTATTTTTTCTGATGTATTCCTGTATAATGTCTCGTAAATAGTGGAAGTCATTAGTGTCATGCCTATGAGATTCGTGGAATCTGCAATATTTTCCTATATTTATGTCAGCTTCAGTTTCTTTTATTAAGGGAGGCAAGTTGTATTTAAGCTCCACTTACAACATGAGGTAGAAGTTTTCCACAGTATCAGTTAGGTCCATATAAGCATCAAACCTTAGCCCAGGTCTAAACCTTCTATGTTCCACTGTCTTTCCTCTAGAACCACCTTAATTGTTATCCTTCTTCTTAATGAAACCTCCTCCACTACCATTGGCCATAACATTCACATTATTTAATACCTCTGATATCTTGACAACTACTCCAGTTTATCGCCCGACTATAGCTTTCTCCAATAGCAAATACTTTGGTGCCTCATAAAATAAGTCCTACATAGTAGTCGGTTTATCTTGAGTTAACCTCTGAGTTATCTTCATGTCTGGGTTCATGCCCCCACACAATGCCATAAGAGTTAGCCGTTTATTAGTATTTTTGGATACTAGCCACTACAGTGTTGAAGAGAGCTAAGTATTGCCATAGTGTTTCATCTTCTCTTTATTTCACGGTTGATAGTGAGTATGGATCCTTAGGTTGCTCTATGTGTACCAAAAATTGGCAAATGAACTTTTCCTTTAACATCACTCACGAGTTGATTGAGGCAGGGGAAGGTGGCAAAACAACATTTTGCCAAGTCTATCGGGAATAAGGGAAAACACTTACCCAAGACTTCCTCTATTTCTCCACTCATAAGCATGTGTTGCATATACCATTGTAGATGTACTATCAGATCAGTCAGACCATCAAATGGATCTATGGTGGGAATTTAAAATCTCATAGGGTCCCGGGTAGTTTCTATCTCCATAGAGAATGAGGATTGAGATTAGGGGATTGAGATTTGTAATTGATAAGGGGTAGCCGTGCCTTATAACAAATGAACTAAAATAAAATGGTTAAGTATAATAGGTGAGGGCAAAATAGGAAAATGTGCATTCTAATACCCTAAACCCTTAGCCATGTATCCTCACAATCAAATCATTTGCAAAAATTAACAAAGAGGCCAGCCCCCATTAGCAAGAACAAGAGGAAGAAAGAGCTAAAGGAAGAGATTAATCAACTTAATCCATTCAAATCTCAAACTCTTTAATCTCAAAAACTAAGGTGAATAATGACTACATCTCATTTCTAAATGTTTTTGGTTTTAAGATGAATCCGAAGTATTTTGCATGATTATGCCATTTTTTGAATGATTAATTGTTTATATATGCTTGTTGATGATTTATGCTTATTCATATAGATTTTATGATATGTTTTAACGTGAAAACCCTATTTAGTAATATCCAAATACCTTGCGATTTTAGATATAGATCAGATATGATATTTTAGATATGGTGTAATGACCCAAAATTTTGGTTATTAGATTTTAAATGTTTAATTAATTTTAAACATTTAAAATAGTTGAATTTTGGAATTTAATAGTTTATAATTCAAATATCGAGAATAATTAAATATTTGAATTGTGAATTAAATGTCAATTGAATGAATTTAATGATTATTTAACTCCATTTAACCAATAAATAATATTGGTAAATCCAATTTGTAAATTTATATACAAATATAAATAAATCAGATTTAAATATCAATAATTAAATATTTAAATCCATGAAATTAGCCTTCTAGGGCATAGTCTCGAATTTCGACGAAACCAGTTTCATTGGATCCGTAATACTGAATTATATTATGCCGTTGAATTTCCTAGCAATCGACGTATCATTTGGTCGTGCGAGATCGAAACGCGTTGAAATTAATGTCGAAAAATTAAAATAATAACTAGGTCCAAAAACCTATCTTCTGCATATGATCAAATTAGATCTCGAAATAAGTTCCATTGCATTTAGAATAGGGGTAAAACATTAGGAACACCAGGCGGCATGTCTCGTTTGGAGTTTGACATTTTCGAGTATATTTTGCTAAATAATTTAAAATTAAAATAATATTTATATTCATATACCCACCATATCAACCCATCATTTCATATCCTACACACCCATCATTTCATAGCCCACAAACATTTTGGCGGCATGAGAAACCTTTCATTGTGAGAAAAGGGAAAATAATCATTTTGTTTTTTTACATATTTTAAAATCAAATAAATTCAATATAGAAAACCTGGTAAACCACTTGTTCTCCCTTCTCTCATTTTTCACGTCTTCATTCTTCCAGTGATTGGAGAAACAAAGACAAGAAAACAAAGCTTCCCCTTTTGCAATTTAAATTTCTAAAACCAAGACCTATAAATATATTCAATGAAAAATTCCAATACAAGCTTTAAAATTCTTAATTCAAGGGGATCTTCGAGTTGGCATGCTTCTGGAGATGTGCAGCCTTGATTTGGTGATAGTGACAGTAAGGTCAAATGGTCAGAGGAGCTAGGGTTGGAGTTTTGGAGAGTTGTGGTCGTCTGGTGTCGAATTAGAGCTTGGATTTGGCTTCGGCATGCCGGAGAGCAGCTCGTAGCAAAATTTGGTGGAGTTTGGTCGCCTAGAGGAAAATGCATCGAAGGGGGGTAGTTGGGCAGTCATTAGGTCGGATTTTGGAGGAGGGGATCGGAGGTGAAATGGCGGGAAGCGGTTGGAAGCTCGCGTGAAAAGGCAGTCATCCGCGAAGTCCGTTCGTAGAACGGTGGTACGGAGCTCCGTGTCATAGGTTGAGTGTACACAGCCATGGTGGGTTTTGTTGCCTGTGCACATTTTTTGAATAGGTGGAAGAGGGGGAAGATGGATTAGAGGATGTGATTAAGGGGTAATATTATAATTAGTTAAAGTTGTTTAAATTTTTAATTTAAATTTGCCGATAAATTATAAAATTTGTATCTTGCTCATACGAGGTCGGATTCGAACGCCGTTTTTTGCATTGGACTTGTGTCGTTGAGATCTTGGTGATAGAGATGGTTTAGTTGGATTTGGAGCAAGTGAAAATTTAGGCTAAAATTGGACGGTTGTTCGATTTTGGTCCGAAATCGGGGCGTTTCGGCGGAAACGGAAACCAATGTGAATATAACTCACATTTAATTTTATTATATCATATTAATGATGTTAAAATCGTTTATTGATTGTTTGGATGTTAGTTAAAATTGTTTGATTGCTTGTTTGGTTGAATTTCCGTTTGGAAAGTGGATGACATATTAATTTGATCGTTTAAACCCATATGATTATCTATATATTTTCGGTAGCCATTGTTTTGCAGGGAAAAATCTATATAGAGACCCAAAGGGGGTTTCTCGACCATAAATTAATTATTTACATCATTATGTTGTAATATTGATGGTTAATTAAAATAAAACCCCGATATTCCATTTAATAGATTAAATGTCGTTATAGCAATATTTGATACATCATCATTCTTTCAATTTCATCCCCAAAAACTTGTCATTTGAACTTGAGCATGTGTTTCTGCTCAAAAGAATATTGAAAATTTATTAATCTTTTTGATTAATGATAATTTTAATTAATTAATCATTTTAATTAATTTGAGATTAATTAACTAATTTAATAAATGATGATTAAAAATTGGTTTATCTTTAGATTTAATTAATCATTTTTGCTAATGATTGTTTTATACTTTATTAATTGATTAACTGATTATTATTTTAGTTTAATTAATTCTTTTAATCAAGGAAAATGGGGCTCAATTAATTTATTAAACTTAATTAATTATTTTAATTAATAATGATGGGATTAAATTAAATATTTCAATTAATGATAATTGAAATTAATAATCATTTTAATTAATGATATTTAAAAGTAATTAATCATTTTAAATAATGATATTTGAATTTAATTAATCATTTTAATTAATGATCGTTTTCAAATTTAATTAATTGTTTTAACTAATGATTTTTAGAGTTAAATCAGCTTAATTAATGATGTTTTATAATAAATAAATCATTTTAACAAATGATGTTTTAATTAATGGTTTTAGCTAATGGAGTTAGAATTTAACTAATCTGATTAATTTATGATTATTTTAAACTTCATTAATTGTTTTAATTAATGGAATTTAAAATTACTCATCATTGTAATTAATGATGTTTGAGATTAATTATTCATTTAATTAATGACTATTTGAATTTAATAAATCTTTTAATTAATGATATTTAAACTCAATTATTTATTTAATAAAAGTGATGAAGTGAATTATCTAATATAATAAAATTTCTTTAATCAACCAATTTCAAGTTAATAAACCGGTTTAATAAAGATTTTTAAAGTTGATTTACCAATGTTATAAAAGTGTTTGGAAATAATTATCTATTTTATTATAGATAATGGATTTGTTTATTTAAAAGATATTTTAAATGTGATTAATTATCTCTCGGGATAATTGATATTGTTTTAAAGTTACGAAAAAGAATTAGAACTCGATTACTGGGATGTTAGGTTGGATAATCTTCTGGGCGTTCGGTCCGACGTTGGTTTAGGCCTTCAGGGTCACTCGCTGGAAAAATTATTCTCTTAAAGTTTTAACAATCAAGAACTAACTCTAAATGTGTTTTACCAATACGGAAATCAAGCAAAAGTTTTGTTCGTTTTTTAAAGTAAAAGTTTAATTCGTTTATCGAAATAAATTATTTCCGTAATGCGAATAACTTATATGGAAACGATTTATTTGTATAATTAGCACTAAACATCGAAGAAGTAAACTTGTTGCTATTTCAAAAGTTAAGAGTGATCGTTGGACATGACTTTGAGGTAACACTACCTTGACTTGTCTGGTATTACTGTTAATTAAGAGAAGTACAAGTTTGAATTCAATAAGTGGTGGTAGGTATACAAGACTTAATTTCCATATACGATCATTTTATATCCTCGATAGTTGGTATCTCAGCTATCGGTTACTTTAGATTCTTTATTATCAGCATTCTAAGACGATATATTGCTCCGTTGAGCTTTGTTATTCTTGTCGGAAATGACTAAACCAAAAGCGCGAGAGGAAGCAAAGTTATATGGGGTTGCTCCCATTAGGATATTTTCACATCTCATCTATATTTTGTGTACCGTCATATGAAAAGCGGTTAAGATTTAGATGTGAAATATTCGAATACTCGGTAAGGTTTGGTGGGGTCCGGCTTGGTATTGTCCGAGAAGTGTCACGGAGTATATGAGCTTCTCAGAAGCATATTACTAGAGGTATACTTCAATGGGGTGCACCTTCCTAGTCATTTGTTGAAAAATTTCCTTTCCTTATTTGATTTGAAAACCTTAAATCTATTTTAGCTTTAAATTGCCATAAGTAGAGTAAACTCCTCATTACGGCATTTAAGTGTTTATTTAGTCCATTTTATCGAGTTTGGACTGTTACTTTATTTAGCCTATTCTATCGAGTTTGGACTGTTACCTTATTTAGTCCATTTTATCATGTTGGACTATTTTCCTTATTCAATCCATTCGGTCTAGTTTGGATTTTACTCAGTTTATTTCCATTCTTTCAAGTCTGGTTGATTTTATTTATGCTCAATCATAATTGGTTTTGTTTCCTGATATTCATTTCTGCTCTTGCCTGTATGGATGTTATTCTTGTGAGGTAAAAACCCGTTCCGCGTTAGTGGCGTGGTCTCATAGAATTTTTATATATGTTTCCCCTTATTCAAGTTATCTCACGCTGGTATTTCCAGACTGATCCGGGTGTTATTTATTTATAATGCCCGGGTCAGACCGAGTATTTTCCCCAGATTGTCTTTGGAGTTTTTGATATCATGGAGGGGAGCTAAAGAATTACCTATCGTAGTATTTTATTTTCCGCTGTATTATATAGTATACCTATCGGCATTTGTAAGGTTAGGATTTTATAACTATCCGGCTAATAAGGTTTGTTTTAACTCTGATATACTTTGTATTTTTTGAAGAGACAGTTTCTACGGTCTTTGTTATATTATATGTTGTCAATTCCGTTGTGAGATTCTATTTTTCTCTATTCTCTGTTCTTTTCTTTTTTATTTACCCTAACAATCTGCCCTTTTGTCAATTGGATGCGCGACATTGGAACACAGTCGTAGTGGTCAATGTCGACTTTCGATGGTAAAAAAGGCGGGTCGTTACATTTGGTATCAAAGCACAAGGTTAAGCGAGAACCTTGGCTTTGGTAGGGTTTGGCTCATTAGAGATAGGGTAAGTGACACCCTAGAATGAGTTTGAAATTATTATATATACGAGAGCATATTTATTAATGTTATAAAAAACATATTATGTTAATTGGTCTATTGAGTTTTTATGAATTCTGGTCGAGACGTGGGATGCCACGGTATTGACAGGGGTTTCTAAACACTCGACCAAGGCCAACATACATGGTATTGAAATTTTTGGAAATTTTGGCAAATTTAATATTTTGCCTAGGATTATATTTCATATATATAAAGGGATAATTTTCAAAACTCTATATAGTTATATAGTGTGTTGGTTTAAATGTGATAATATTTATTTATTATCACTATTGTTTGTTCGGTTATGCTTAACATAAATAAGAAGCCTTAACTGTTGTTTGTTGATTGCTAAATTGTGCTTGGTCTAATTAGGAGCATTTATAACTTTGATTTAAATGAACCCTTGTGAATTAATTTTCACAATTTAACTAAAAAAATGTTCGAAGAATATGTTAAGTTAAAAAGTTCCCCATTTAATAATGGTGGGTTGAGGATTAAACCTTAATAAGAAGTTGTTAATATAATCTAAATAGTAGAATAAGATATTTGGAGAATAAATATTGAAAATAATTTTATTAGAATAAAGAAGGATTATTATAATATGAAATGATTTTTATATAAAGGAATTTTTATATAAATTTAGTTTGAAAAATATGTTTAAAAAGGATTTTTGTATCTAAATCCCGGAATTTTTGAAAAATAATAATTTCAAAGGAATTTTTGAGAAATGAAATAGCTATACTTTTGAAAGTATTTAAAGGTAAAAATATATTGAGAAGTAAAATTTTAAATGGATTGCATTTTCTTTGGGATAACTGGAGGAAATTGTTTCGATTAGTTTTGTGATAATCCGAATAATCTTTTAAGTGACGATCATATGTTTGCTTAGGCAAACTTGTGGAATACTTAGTAAATTATTCTCATTATCATTATGCGATCGAAATGAGTTCAAATCCGAATAAACCCAAAGTGAGTTTTAATAAACAAATTGTTTGAAGTTATTATATATGAAAATATATATGAAACATGCTTTCAAAGATAAGTTTTGAAATTAAAAACCGAGTATCAAATTTTTAAGTTCACTTAAATGGTAATTGTTTTCCAAAAACAAAAAGTTATTAATAATAAGAGATTGTTTTGATAAATAAGATTTTCCCTTAGGAAGATATAGGATAATTTAACATAGATTTATATCTGGTTAAATTTAATAAGAAAGTTCTAATAAATATTGTTTTTGTTAAAACCATAACTTTTTTTAAAACATCTAAGTAGTGTAAAACTACTTGTTGATTGGGTCAACCCATAAATATTATTCGTTTTAACACTATATGTTAAAAAGATTAATAGATTGACTCGGTTTTAAGAAGCCATAATTTGATTTGATCTCCATCTAGATCTTTGGAAAAGTAAAATAAAATTTGTATGTATTCTCAGAATATAAAAGAATACTATATAAATAAATAAAGTGGAATAAGTTGTGACTGATGTTTTATAAAGAAATAACTTTATAAAATATTTTAAAACTTGGGTGAGAAATTATGAAATAATTCATTAATAAATTTAGTATTAAATAAAATACTAAGCGGAAATATAAGCGAATTGGAAATCAATATAATTAAGAAAACTAATAAAATATAGAGTATAACTTTCCAATTTGTCTAAGTAGGTTTGGATAATCTTCTAAGTAATAACCAAAGGCTTTGAGCAAAATGGTACACTTAGATAATTATCTATATTTTTGGACAATTAAGAAAGTTTTGAACCTAAGTTAAAATTTGTCCGTTAGTCATTTGACATTTTGAAACAATGTTAAGTGATTAGTTTTCCCTTATGGAATTTGACTGACCGTTAGTGTTAGTTTATTCCTTCACAAAATTTGATTGATTGGATTTGATTGAATTGAATTTGTTGTTTATGTGATTTCATATACCATTGTCTATAAAGTTTAAATTATAGACAAAGGATTTTGAACTGCTGTTATAAGGACCTAAATCCCGGTGATTTTGAAAAAGGTAATTTTTTAAAATTTTGGTAAAGAAATGGTATTTATTCACTCTAGTTGATATGTTTGGAGGAACCAAAATACCACTGGACGCTCCATGTTGTTTTGATTCTAGAGTTTCACCATCATTTATTTGGATGGATCCCCTGCATGTAATTTTTATTTTGAGCTTTGATTTTTCTCATCTGAGAAATTTGAAAATAAAATTTTGAATTGAAAAAATCAGGTAGTTAGATCTAAATTGTCATTTGAAATAATTGAACGCATAGCATCTACTATAGAATATCCGCTTGTTTGTTGCACATGATTAAGGTATGGTTGTTAGTTATACATGTAGATTTATATCATGCTAGTTATTACGTATAGAATTACACCATATTGCTTTTGTCAATATGATTTTCTTTTAGATTTCATAAGTACAGGTATGTAGTGATTGCTGTTTGATTCTTGTGCATCTGCATTTGCATGGAAGATAATAAATTGCTTGCCAAGAATATAAATCAAATGAAAAAGGTACGTAATAAATTTAGAAAATTTTTAAGAATTTTGGAAAGTTTTGACAACTAAAATTTGATTTTTTTGGATTATATCCTGGAATAAATGAATAGAAGAGAATTAGTTGGTATAGATAAATGAATTTAAAAGACTTGGAAACTTTGGAATCTATTCCAGCTAATGGGTTTTGAAAATAAGTTTAATAACTCATTTTAATTAATAGTTTTAATTCAAGGGTTTGGAACATTTTCTTCCTTAGGAATTTCGGGGACGAAATTCATTTAAGGGGGGAGAATGTAACGATCCAAAATTTTGGTTATTAGATTTTAAATGTTTAATTAATTTTAAACAATTAAAATAATTGAATTTTGAAATTTAATGATTTATAATTCAAATATAGGGAATAATTAAATATTTGAATTGTGAATTAAATGTCAATTAAATAGATATAATAATTTTATCTAACTCTGTTTAACCAATAAATAATATTGGTAAATCCAATTTGTAAATTTATATACAAATATAAATAAATCGGATTTAAATATCAATAATTAAATATTTAAATCCGTGAAATTAGCCTTCCGGGAACAGTCTCGGATTTCGACGAAACTAGTTTATTGGACATGTAATACTGAATTATATTACGACGTCGAATTTCATAGCAATCCGAAGTATCGTTTGGTCGTACGAGATTGAAACGCGTTGAAATTAATGTGGGAAATTTAAAATAATAACTAGGTCCAAAAACCTATCTTCTGCATACGATCGAATTAGGTCTCGAAACAAGTTCCATTGCATTCGGAATAGGGGTAAAACATTAGGAACGCCAGACGACACGTATCGTTTGGAGTTTGACATTTTCGAGTATATTTTGCTAAATAATTTAAAATTAAAATAATATTTATATGCACATATCCACCATATCAACCCATCATTTCATAGCCTACACACCCATTATTTCATAGCCCACACACCCATCATTTCACAGCCCACAAACATTTTAGCGGCTCGAGAAACCTTTTGTTGTGAGAAAAGGAAACATAATCATTTTGTTTTTTTATATATTTTAAAATCAAATAAATTCAATATAGAATACCTGGTAAACCACTTATTCTCCCTTCTCTCATTTTTCACGTCTTCATCCTTCCAGTGATTGGAGAAACAAAGACAAGAAAACAAAGCTTCCCCTTTGCAATTTAAACTTCTAAAATCAAAAACTAGAAATATATTAAATGAAAAATTCTAATACAAGCTTTAAAAATCTTAATTCGAGGGAATCTTTGATTTGGCATGCTTTTGGAGATGTACCGCCTTGATTTGGTGATCACGACAGTAAGGTCGAATGGTTAGAGGAGCTAAGGTTGGAGTTTTGGAGAGTTATGGTCGTTTAGTGTCGAATTGGAGCTTGGATTTGGCTTTGGCATGCCGGAGAGCAGCTCATAGCAAAATTTGGCGGTGTTTGGTCGGCTAGAGCAAAATGCATCGAAGGGTGGTGGCTGGGCTGTCATTAGGTCGGATTTTGGAGGAGGGGGTTGGAGGTGCAGTGGCAGGGTGCGATTGGAAGCTCACGTGAAAAGGGAGTCGTTGGCGAAGTCCGTTCGTCGAACGGTGGTTCGAAGCTCCGTGTCATAGCTTGAGAGTGCATGGCCATGGTGGGTTTTGTTGCTTGTGCACGTTTTTTTGTATAGGTGGAAGAGGGGGAAGATGGATTAGAAGATGTGATTAAGTGGTAATATTGTAATTAGTTAAAGTTGTTTAAATTTTTAATTTAAATTTACCGATAACTTATAAAATTTGTATCTCGCCCATACAAGGTCGGATTCGAACGCCATTTTTTACGTTTGGCATGCGTCGTCGAGATCTTCATGATGGGGTTGGTTTTGTTGGATTTGGAGAAAGTGAAAATTTAGGCTAAAATCGGACGGTCTTCGGTTTTTGCCCGAAATCGAGGCGTTTCGGCGGAAACGGAAATCAATGTGAGTTTAACTCACATTTAATTTTATTATATCATATTAATGATGTTAAAATCGTTTATTGATTGTTTGGATGTTAGTTAAAATTGTTTGATTGCTTTTTCGGTTGAATTTCTGTTTGGAAAATGGATGATATATTAATTTGATCGTTATAAACCCATATGATTATCTACATATTATCGGTAGCCATTAATTTGTAGGGAAAATCTGTAGAGAGACCCAAAGGGGGTTTCTCGACCATAAATTATTTATTTGCATTATTATGTTGTAATATTGATGGTTAATTAAAATAGAACCTTGATATTCCATTTAATAGATTAAATGTCGTTATAGCAATATTTGTTACATCGTCATTCATTCGATTTCATCCCCAAAACCTTGTCATTTGAACTTGAGCTTGTGTTTTCGCTCAAAAGAATATTGGAAATTTATTAATCATTTTGATTAATGATAATTTAAAATTAATTAATCATTTTAATTAATTTGAGATTAATTAACCAATTTAATAAATGATGATTAAAAATTGGTTTATCTTTAGATTTAATTAATCATTTTTGCTAAAGATTGTTTTATACTTAATTAGTCATTTAACTGATGATTATTTTAGTTTAATTAATTCTTTTTATTAAGGATAATGGTGTTCAATTTATTTATTTAATTTAATTAATTATTTTAATTAATAATGATTGGATTAAATTAAGTATTTCAAATAATGATAATTGAAATTAATAATCATTTTAATTAATGATATTTAAAAGTAATAAATCATTTTAAATAATGACATTTAAATTTAATTAATCATTTTAGTTAATGATCGTTTTCAAATTTAATTAATTGTTTTAACTAATGATTTTTAGAATTTAGTTAAATCAGCTTAATTAATGATCTTTTATAATTCAATAAATCATTTTAACAAATGATGTTTTAATTAATGTTTTTAGCTAATGGAGTTAGAATTTAACTAATCCGATTAATTTATGATTATTTTAAACTTCCTTAATTGTTTTAATTAATGGAATTTAAAATTACTCATCATTGTAATTAATGATGTTTGAGATTAATTATTCATTTAATTAATGACTTTTTGAATTTATTAAATCTTTTAATTAATGATATTTAAAGTCAATTAATTTATTTAATAAAAGTGATGAAGTAAATTATCAAATATAATAAAATTGCTTTAATCAACCGATTTCAAGTTAATGAACTGATTTAATAAAGATTTTTAAAGTTGATTTACCAATGTTATAAAAGTGTTTGGAAATAATTATCTATTTTATTATAGATAATGGATTTGTTTATTTAAAAGAGATTTTAAATGCGATTAATTATCTCTCGGGATAATTGATATTGTTTTAAAGTTACGAAAAAGAATTGGAACTCGATTACTGGGATGTTAAGTTGGATAATCTTTTGGGCGTTCGGTCTACCATTGGTTTAGGCCATCGGTGCCGTTCACTTGGAATAATTATTCTCTTAACGTTATAACAATCAGGATCTAACTTTAAATGTGATTTACCAATATGAAAATCAAGCAAAAGTTTGGTTCATTTTTAAAAGTAAAAGTTTGATTCGTTTATGGAAATAAATTATTTAAAGCGAATCACTTATATGGAAATGATTTATTTGTATAATTAGCACTAAACATCGAAGAAGTATACCTGTCGATGTTTTAAAATTAAGAGTGATCGTTGGACATGACATTGAGGTAACACCAGCTTGACTTGTCCGGTATTACTTTTAACCAAGAAAAGTATAAGTTTGAATTCAATGAGTGGTGATAGGTATATAAGACTTAATTTCCATATAAGATCGTTTTATACCCTCGATAATTGGTATCTCAACTATCGGTTACTTCATCTTCTTTATTATCATCACTCTAAGACGATGTATTGCTCTATTGAGCTTTGTTATCCTTTGTTGGAAATGACTAAACCAAAAGCACGAGAGGAAGCCAAGTTATGTGGGGTTGCTCCTATTAGGATATTTTCACATCTCATCTAGATTTTGTGTACCGTCATGTGAAAAACAGTTAAGATTTAGATGTGAAATATTCAGATACTTGGTAAGTTTTGGCGGGGTCCGACTTGGTATTGTCCGAGAAGTGTCACAGAGTATATGAGCTTCTCAAAAGTATATTACTAGAGGTATACTTCAAGGGGTATGCACTTTCCTAGTCATTTGTTGGAAAATTTTCTTTCCTTGATTCGAAAACCCTGAATCTGTTTTATCTTTAAATTGCCACAAGTAGAGCCAACTCCACATTACGACATTTAAGTGTTTATTTATTCAATTCTATCGAGTTTGGACTATTACTTTATTTAGCCCATTCTATCGAGTTTGGATTGTTACCTTATTTAGTCCACTCTATCATGTTGGACTGTTTTCCTTGTTCTATCCATTATGTCCAGTTTTATTTTACTTGGTTTATTTTCATTCTTTCAAGTCTGGTTGTTATTATTTATGCTAAATCATAATTGGTTTTGTTTCCTGATATTCATTTCTGCTCTTGCCTATATGGATGTTATTCTTGTGAGGTAAAAACCCATTCTGCGTTAGCGCCGTGGTCTCACAGAATTTTTATATACGTTTCCCCTTATTCGAGTTATCTCACACTGGTATTTCCAGACTGATCAGGGTGTTATTTATTTATAATGCTCGGGTCAAACCGAGTATTTTCTCCAGGTTGTCTTTGGAGTTTTGGAGATCATAGAGGGGAGCTGAAGATTTACCTATCGTAGTATTTTATTTTCCGCTGTATTATATAGTATACCTATCGGCATTTGTAAGGTTAGGATTTTATAACTGTCTAGCTGGTAAGGTTTGTTTTAACTCTGATATACTTTGTATTTTTTGAGGCGATGGTTTCTACTGTCTTTGTTATATTATATGTTTTTGATTTTGTTGTGAGATTCTATTTTTCTCTGTTCTCTGTTCTTTTCTTTTTTATTTACCCTAACAATCTGCCCTCTTATCGATTAGATGTGCGACATTGGAACATAGTAGTAGTGTTCGGTGTCGACTTTCGATGGTCAAAAAGGCAGGTTGTTACAGATGTGATTCAATTTTCATAATTTTCTGAATTAATGTGGATTTTATATTAATTTTCTAGTGTATAAAATGATTATTTGGGTTTTAAATTTAATTTAAATGATTAATATTTTGTGTTTGGAATTAGTATATGTTAGAAAACATATTAAAATAATTTTCTGGAATTTTTGTAGAATTTTTCCTAAGTATTTTGATAGGTATATAAAATTATTTAAGGTATGGGACTTAAATATTTTATATATTTATAAAAGGAGAAGGGGTATTTTAGAAATGAATTAAATTGTTTATTTCTGAAATATTGGCAACACCTTTAGAAACTTTTTTTGCAATTAATAAGATTTTGACAAACAAGGCAGGTTATTTAAAATGATTACTTAAAAAGGTTAAAAATCAGTTTTACATGCAAAATGCATGTTTCGCCACTTCCGGCACCCTGCTTCCGACTTAGATGGCTTTCGACTTAGTTCCTCCACCTCCATGCCATCGAAACCAATGCACATAGTATCAATAACTTGGTATAGAGTGAATTGGACTAAGGCGGAAGGCACTGGGTCAAGACCAAAAGTTCCGTAGGGGTCAAAGTGTGTCTTTGCTTTTAAATGAAAAATGCATCTGCTTTTCTTTCGACGGTATAGCTTTCGACTTGTTTGTCTTTCAGCTAAGTCAAATGTTTTAAAGGAATGGTTTCGAATGGGTTGTGCCTCTTGTTTTAAGTAAATGCTTTCGTCAGGGTAGAAAACCCTTATCTGCCGCTTTTCTTCTTTATAATGCAAATGGTTTCGAAAGGTATACTTTCCTTTTAAAACTTAGCCACTTCTCCAATGCTTTAAGAAGGTTGATTTCGACACCATCACGTCTTTGCTCAAGAAATGCTTTCGAAAGAGCGCTTTCGACTTAAATGTTTTATGTCCCTTTTGCTCTGTTGAAGGTAGAACCCAGAAAAGGCAGTGTTGGAAGGTACGCTTCAGATTCGTGGTATGTTTGTTATCGTTTTGTTTGATACTGGTGCATCGCATTCTTTTATATCTCGTTGTTTGGTAGATAAGCTTAACCTAGAACCCACATACTTAGTTACTACCTTAAGGGTTGCAAATCTGATGGGAGGGTATGCGACACTTGGGATGAAGTGTGATCACTTAGAGTTTGATTTACTAGGTCATATCTTTGTTTGCAGTTTGCATGTGTTTGACTTTGTAGAGTTCGGAATTATATTGGGTATGGATTGGTTAAGTAAGTATGATGTTAGGATATTTTGCTATGATAGAAAGATATCGCTTAGATACCCTGACTGTAGAGGTCGTATTGTATATACCGTAGAAAGCCCTAATTGTGAGGTGAATGCTTTGTTGGGTGTAGTGGAGTTGGAAGATGAGTTAAATCATGTTTTCCTGGTTAGAGAACTCTCAGATGTCTTCGAGTCTTTAGTAGGATTGCCACCGAAACGAGACATTGACTTTCGGATAGATTTGGTGCTTGGAGCAGAATCGGTGAGTAGACCACCAAGTAGGATGACACCTACAGAGATGTGGGAGCTGAAGGTGCAGTTGGTAGATTTGGAAAGCAAGAGTTTTATTAGTCCAAGTAGTTCACCTTGGGGAGCATTCGTAGTTTTTGCTAAGAAGCTAGACAGATCATTGAGGTTATGTATCGATTATCATAAGTTGAATGAGAAGACGATGTAAAATCGATATCCGTTGCCTAGAATTGACGATTTGTTCGATCAATTGAGTGGAGCCAAGGTATTTTCTTAGCTGGATTTAGCAACAGGTTTCCATCAGCTTAGAGTAGCAGAGGATAATATTGCTTTGACGACATTTAGAACTAGACATGGTGAAGTGACCCACTTCTCTTATCATTTATTTGCAGTGATTTTTAGATGAGTTTTTTTTAAAACAATAGATCACTTCTTTCAATTAATTTTTCCCCAAGATCTGGAATTTACCAATATAAAAATATTAGTATATAAATCAGGTCATGCAATTTATATATATGAAGATATATAAATGTTTCTTTGCCTATCAGAGTAATTAAATTAGCAAAGAAATTCAATCACATAATGTTTCTCACACTTGAGAGATATTTGTGTCACATAGCCATTTCTATTGCTTAATCTTCTTCTTTTTTTTGAACTCATGCTTGGTTAATATTTAGTTCAAATATGACAACTTATTATTTTCTTGTTTTATTTCCCAAATTGATTGAATTCCTGGATTTACAAGCCCTGCACTTGATTTTTGGGATTTTGGAATTTGATACTTGTTATTTTTCATTAAATAAAGGGTGTTAAAACAACTCATGCATATTTGTTTTAACCCGGGGTTCTTATTTCAAACACAAACAATTTTTATGTCAGGAAATATGCTCATATCATGTTTTATAAACTATGCAATGATCAGATGAATATCAAGGTGGTAACCTAGTTTAAAGGCCAAACAGAAGGGACAATACAATTGAACAGAATGCAAACTCAATCTATCATATCAAATGAAGACTTGCATATACATGAAAGCAGTATGATCAAAGCAATGTCAAAATCAGACCAATGCAAAACTTTCAAATGGACATATGGTTTAGATTACTGATGAATTCCCAAAGAGTAGAACCAATGATTATAATCAATAAACAGTGGAATAATTGACATGCTTGATTCCTAATAAGACTACATGGCAATGCATACTACAACTGACTTGTTTAAGACCAAAATGCAATCAGACTTAAATCAAATAGGTAGACAACAAGGCTTAGTTAAATATGGTTGCAGTAGAGATTACAAGTATGTAGCATGCACCTCATCCTACTATACAATGCAATACAAATTTTCACTGGAAATCAGATGTTCAAATAGGATTTGCGGGCTAAGGCTTCAAGCTTTTTCCATGGTCTTATATCAATTATAAGGCATGGGCAAGCTTTACTGGTTAGCCAAAACCAGGTTCAATTTATCACTTAACAATTTTTATTACATGCTTTTTCAAAAACTACTTCAACCTTATAATTAAAAATTTATCAAATATTGCCAAAGAAAGTATGTCCACATATCAGATTACATGGCATAATTTTCTTCATCATAATCCACCAGAGAACATCAAGATCAGTTGCTTATATCAGTAACTCATAAACACACATATAATACTTAATCTCTTTTTTTTATATCCTTTACAAGAAAACAAGCAAATTTCAATCCTGGAAATACATAAAACATAATAGAGTTTGTCTAACTTATTTATTACAATAACACTGCTACTTTTCTTAAACACTTTTAAATTCATCAAGATCTCCAAATATCCATGCAAGCAAGCTACTCATGCATCTTTCCCTGCAGCAATACTTTGAGCTGCCTCAATAAAAATGAGACACCCCAAATATTGCAAAGGCAACAAATAGGGTCAGAAATAAATTCTGGTGTGAGTGAAATCAAAGATTGCAATAACTTGAAAATTACTATGACTGGGTAGAGAGCTCATATATTTGATGCTATTCATTTTCATATTAAAACCTGAGTATATGTATATTTAAACTTATCTAACAATCATTCGTCCAAGCATTCATCGATCTTACTTCATTCAGTTGTACATGCACAAGCTCCTATGGAATAACATCCTAAATTCCATAGCATAATTTCTCAACCTC
Source organism: Allium fistulosum (assembly GCA_030737815.1). NCBI lineage: Eukaryota > Viridiplantae > Streptophyta > Magnoliopsida > Asparagales > Amaryllidaceae > Allium > Allium fistulosum. The sequence goes on from CM060902.1 coordinate 980,760,711, forward strand.
ATTTTCATTTTATTTGGTCTGAAACTCTTGCCATTGAACACAAAGTGTGCATTGCAAAGGGGCTCAATTCTGTTAACCCTTTACACAGAGGCCTACAGGACTTAAGCAAGTCATGCACATACCCATCACCCACCTGATGATGAATAGATCAAGGCACTACTCCTAAATTATTTTATAATTTAGAGACCATGCTTATTTATTTTCTGAGGAATTTCTCTTTTTAATTTCCAGAAATGCTTATGTTCTTTCCTTTATTACATAAGTCAAAGATTATTAAACTCACTCAAAGATTACATCCAGACATACCAAATATTCATGCAAAATTGCACATCTCATTTCAAAATTATTTTTTCTTAAACATATTTTTCTAAAGCCTGCTTATATATTTATTTCTAGAAATTTTCCTATTGCCTGCATAAATCTGATGAGATCATATGAAATACTATGTTTATTTTACTGTGAACATAGGATATGGTTTTTGAGATAAACCCATAAAAACATATTGGCTTGTGATCTGAACTAAACAGCTCATATATATAATATTGCTTTGTTCATATCAATTTTTAAATGAACTAGACATAAGCATGAACCTCATTGTTCACACTGCCTTCTTCATTTCCTTTTTATATCCTATTTTTTAGTAAAACATTTAACTCATTTAAAAACTGGATTATAAAAACCCATTTCTGTGATCAGGATATTTATTTGATTAATTATATATCAAAGCAAAATTGAAACTAACACAACAGATCAAAGCAGATTATAATCTCAACCAAAAGTTCAACCAAAATACCATCCATAATCAACATACATTCATTCATTCAGAGAATAAAATCAAACAGAAAAAAAAACATAATATAATTTTATATAATTAATTTGGCTGCCCTTAATTTGGGTCTTAATGCCTTAAATCTCATAGGTGATTAATCACTCACCTTCCTCTTCTCTTCCCCGAGAATGCTTAAGTTTGAAAACAGTGTGAGTTCTTCCCTTTTTTTTTGAAATATGTTTCTATTTTATTTCTCCCAGAGTAAACTACTGCTTCTCCCCTTGATTTAAATCATTTGACTAGGGTTTTAATAGAGGAAAAACCCATTTTATCCTTACAAAAATAAGAGAATTTTGTATGCATGTTTATGGCTAATTATGCCATTTTCCTTTTGATTCCCATTTCAAGTAAAAGGAGTTGTTTTACTGCTTTTCTATGTACATGCTATTTGCATGATTCACCTATACATTATTTTTGTGTGACTTAGCTTCATTGTATATTTTGTTAAACCTGAATAGTTCACTCATACCCCTTTTTATTATTATTCCTACCTATTATTTCAAACCATTTATTTTCTCTTGATTTATTTAAAAAATGTATTTATGCACAGATAATACTAAACTGGTTTTATGCAATTTAATTATCAGAAGGATTTATTTTATCACTTTATATTTCTCTGGCTACTCATATTTAATATATATACATGAGATATGTGTATGTAAAACTCACTCATACTTGATTTTTTTCTTCTCATTATTATTCATTGAAAAATCACTATCCTCTTATTTAATTATTTCACTCACTCTTAATATTTATTTTCAAACTATTCTATTCTTTAAATATTCTCTGTTAACTGATTTCCAATTTTTTTTTAAAATTATTTTTATCTCAAAAATTTGGGTCTTCACATACTCCCCTCCTAAAAGGAATTGTGTCCCACAATTTTTTTTTCAATTGTATAGTATGACTTCATCTCGGAGATTTCAGAAACTCATGCATTCAAAACCATTCAAATACACTTAAATGCTATTTAAATTTATCATAATTTTTAGGCATACCTTTAAGCAGAAAATAGATTAGGATATTTGTCCTTCATGCTATCTTCAGCCTCCCATGTACAGTCATTCTCATCTAAGCTCCACTGGATTTTAACTAACTTAATTATTTTATTTCTTAATTTCTTTTCTTCTTTAGCCACAATGCCCACTGGTTCTTTCTTATAAATCAAATTTTCTTGAATTTCAACATGTGTAGGAGATTCAAGAATGGTCTCCTTATCATGCACCCATTTTCTCAATTGAGATACATGAAATACATCATGTATATTACTAAATTCCTCTGGCAATTTTAGCTTATAAGCCAAAGTTCCTACTCTTTGAATAATTTCATATGGACCTATATATCTTGGTGTTAATTTTCCTGCCTTGCCAAATCTCAGTATTTTTTCTCATTGGTGAAACTTTGAGGAATACATAATTTCCCACCTTAAATTTCACTGGCCTCCTTCCTCTATCTGCATAGGCTTCTTTGTCTCTCTTGTGCTGCTTTCATTCTTTGCCTTACTAGTTCAATCCTTGCAGAGGTTTCTTTCACATGTTCTGGTCCAAGCAACACTCTTTCACCTGCCTCCATCCAACATGCAGGAGATAGACAAGGCTTCCCATACAAGGCCTCACATGGAGCCATACCTATAGTGGACTGGTAACTATTGTTATAAGCAAATTCAGCTAAGTAGAGATGATCTTCCCAGCTGCCTCCAAAGTCAAGTATACATGCTCTAAGTAAATCCTCTAAAATCTTGTTAACAATCTCAGTTTGCCCATCTGTTTGTGGGTCGTAGGCTGTGCTTAAGCTTAATTCTATCCCCATGGCTTCTTGAAAGCTACCCCAGAACCTTGAGGTAAACAAGGTGTCTCTATCACTAATGATAGTCTTGGGGATGCCATGTAATCTCACTATCTCCTTCACAAATAATTGAGCTAATTTATGAGCATTTCTATTTGAGTTCATTGGGATAAAGTGTGCTGTTTTTGTGAGCCTATCAACCACAACCCATATACTATCATTACCTCTTCTTTTTCTTGGCAAACCATCCACAAAATCCATTGAAATACTTTCCCATTTCCAGGTAGGTACTTCTAGTTTTGCAGTAGGCCTGAGGGTCTTTGATAATCTGCCTTGACTTGTTGACATGTTAAGCACTTTTCCACATATCTTGCCACTGCCCCTTTCATACCTGGCCACCAATAATTTCTTTTAAGATCATGGTACATTTTTGTACCACCTGGATGTATAGTGTATTTTGTTTTATGATGCTCATCCATAACCTCTTGCTTCAGTTCTTCCACATTAGGTATGCAGAGCTTCCCTTTCTTCCTTAAGTAGCCTTTATCATCAACTTCATAATTTTCCACTGATATACCTTGTGATATCATCTCCTTCTTTTCTTTCAAATTAGCATCTTGACTCTGCATTCTTCCTATTTTATCAACCAGAGTTGATCTCAAGGAGATAAGACTTAATCTTCCATATTCAATCATGTTACCGTGTGCATTGTCTGATGCACCAATCTCTTCTCTTATGTCTACTTCACTAAGGATTGTTAAATCCTTGAATTCAGTCATCATTAGGCTTGCCAATCTTGCTTGATGCCTACTCAATGCATTTGCTACTTTGTTAGCTTTTCCAGGAGTATATAATATATCAAGATCATAGGCAGCTAGAAATTCTACCCACCTATGTTGCCTCATGTTCAAGTCTTTTTGGGAAAACAAATACTTAAGTGATTTATGGTCTGTAAACAATTCAAATTTAGTACCTAACAAGTAGTGTCTCCATAGCTTCAATGCATAAACAACAGCAGCAAGCTCTAAGTCATGTGTAGCATATCTAGTTTCATTTGGCTTGAGTTGCCTTGATGTATATGCTATGACTCTACCATGTTGCATGAGTACTGCCCCTAACCCAGACCCACTAGCATCTGTGTAAACCACTAATCCTTCATTTCCCTCTGGGACTTGCAAGATTGGAGCTTCCATCAATGCTTTCTTTAATGATTCAAAAGCTTGTTCACACTTTTCTGTCCACACATATGGTTGCTCTTTTCTGGTTAACTTGGTCAGTGGAATGGCTATCCTTGCAAAGTCTTTTATGAACCTTCTATAGTAACCTGCCATTCCTAAAAATGACCTCACCTCAGTCATTGATTTGGGTCTGCTCCATGATTGCACTGCTATGACCTTGTTTGGGTCTACACTAATCCCTTGTTGAGATATAATGTGTCCCAAAAATTTAACTTCATTTTGCCAAAATGTTCACTTAGTAAATTTTATCTTTAAATTATGTGCTCTTAGTCTTGACAAAACCTGATGCAAGTGCTTTGCATGTTCCTCTTCTGATTTTGAATATACCAGTATATCATCAATAAAGACAACTACAAATTTATCTAGAAAATCTCTAAATGTCCTATTCATTAAATCTACAAAATAGGATGGTGCATTTGTCAATCCAAAAGGCATTACTAAAAACTCATATAGCCCATACCTTGTATTGAATGCCGTGTATTTAATACTCTCCTCCTCAACCTTCATCTGATGGAATCCAGAGGCTATGTCTAGCCTTGAAAAGATTTTTGCTCCATTTAATTGGTCAAATAAATCATCAATTCTGGGGAGTGGGTATTTGTTCCTGATGGTGACTTTATTTAATTCCCTGTAATCAATACACATTCTCATTGTACCATCATGATTCTTCACAAATACCACTGGAGAACCCCAGTTTGAACTACTAGGCCTTATGAAACCTTTCTGTTCCAATTCCTCCAGCTGTTGTTTTAATTCCACTAATTCCTTTGGACCCATTCTGGTAGGCTTCTTGATGATAGGACTTGACCCTGGGATTAACCTTATTTGAAATTCAACTTGCCTATTTTCTGGAACTCCTATAACCTCTCCAAAAACATCTGGGTATTCCTTTATCACTTCTATATCTTCTAGAGTCAATTCTTTTTCAATCATGCTCCATATTTGATTAAGGCAATTTATCTTGGCTGTTTTACTCATGACTATAATATTTTTACCATTTTCTGTTTTCAAAGAAATAGTAAAATTTTCTAAATTCAAAATTGCTTTGAATTTACTCAACCAATCTACCCCTAGAATAATTCCTATTCCAGGATATTTCAACACAAATAAGTCAGATTTAAACACATTTTCACCTATGTTTAATTCTACTCCCAAACATCTTAATCCTAGCAGGCAAGAGCTACCTAGGGGACTCTGAATAAACAAGGGGTTTTCAACTAAATTGCATGTGAGAGCCAATTTATCCACTATGTCTTGTGATATTAAAGAATGTGTAGCCCCTGTGTCATATATAACTGAAATTGGATAATTTTTAATTAGAAGTATACCTTCCAATTGTCCAGAACTTCCCACTGCACTTGCCTTTGCTTTGGCTTCTAATGCTCCTACCTTTGCTCCCTTCTTGAACTCTGGGCAATTCCTTTTGATATGACCTTCTTTCCCACAATTATAGCAACTGAATGGTGTCTTCTTAGCTGCTTGACACCTATTACTCATGTGTCCCTCCTTGCCACAATTGTAGCAAACAGTTTTCTTCTTAGCTTCCCCACTAGTTGCTCCTTCAACCTTCTTATCTGCATTCTTTTTGTCATAGGGATGTGCTCTATTTTCCCCCTTCTTTTGGTTATTAGCCCTCATATTCCTGAATTTCTCTCTTGCATTATCATGTTGTTCAAAAGTAAGAGTGAGATCCATGACTTGATCAAATGTTTTGTCTTTGTATGGTAGCATTGCTCTACTTAAACCAGCATTTAGTACTTGTATAAACCTTGAATTCTTTGATTCCTCATTCCCTATGAGCACGGTTCCATACTTATACAAACTTTCAAATTTTTGAGTGTATTCAGTCACACTCATTGGTCCTTGTCTCAGCCTTATGAATTCCTCAAGCAGTGTTGCCTTAGCTGTTGCTGGGACAAATCTTGCCTCAAGAATCTCCTTGAATTGATCTCATGTTATCTCATTTTCTGGTCTTCCTGTGGTGATCACCTCCCACCAGTCTAGTGCTGCTCCCTTGAGCCTTCTAGAAGCTATTTGCCTCTTCCTTTGGTCATTAATTTGCATATCTGCAAATATTCTTTCTAAGGTCCTCAGCCATGTTTGTACACCCATGACTCCTTCAGTGCCTTCAAAATCCTTGCCTCCTAAATTTGAAAATGTTTTCAATAGCTTAGCTAACTCCTCATGAGGATTTTCTTCCCTCTGCACTGCTCCTTCCCTAAATGCCCTCACTAAATCTTGCAAATTGACAAATAGTGTTGCATTAGAGGGTCCTGCTCCAGTGCTTGGTGGTCTTCCTACCATGATTCACTATTCAAATTGCATAGCTAGTTAGTCTTGTTTCTAATTTAATTATTTCAGCAATTCATTCTTGCTGAGAATATTTTATATTTTTTTTATATGCAATGTTCTTGTTAACATAGCTTTGATACCAATTGAAGTGACCCACTTCTCTTATCATTTATTTGCAGTGATTTTCAGATGAGTGTTTTTAAAAAAACAATAGATCACTTCTTTCAATTAATTGTTCCCCAAGATCCTGAATTTACCAATATAAAAATATTAGTATATAAATCAGGTCATGCCATTTATATATATGAAGATATATAAATGTTTCTTTGCCTATCAGAGTAATTAAATTAGCAAAGAAATTCAATCACACAATGTTTCTCACACTTGAGAGATATTTGTGTCACATAGCCATTTCTACTGCTTAATCTTTTTTTTTGAACTCATGCTTGGTTAATATTTAGTTCAAATATGACCACTTATTATTTTCTTGTTTTATTTCCCAAATTGATTGAATTCCTGGATTTACAAGCCCTGCACTTGATTTTTGGGATTTTGGAATTTGATACTTGTTATTTTTGATTAAATAAAGGGTGGTAAAACAACTCATGCATATTTGTTTTAACCCGGGGTTCTTATTTCAAACAAAAACAGTTTTTATGTCAGGAAATATGCTCATATCATGTTTTATAAACTATGCAATGATCAGATGAATATCAAGGTGGTAACCTAGTTTAAAGGCCAAACAGAGGGGACAATACAATTGAACAGAATGCAAACTCAATCTATCATACCAAATGAAGACTTGCATATACATGAAAGCAGTATGATCAAAGCAATGTCAAAATCAGACCCATGCAAAACTTTCAGATGGACATATGGTTTAGATTACTGATGAATTCCCAAAGAGTAGAACCAATGATTATAATCAATAAACAGTGGAATAATTGACATGCTTGATTCCTAATAAGACTACATGGCAATGCATACTACAACTGACTTGTTTAAGACCAAAATGCAATCAGACTTAAATCAAATAGGTAGACAACAAGGCTTAGTTAAATATGGTTGCAGTAGAGATTACAAGTATGTAGCATGCACTTCATCCTACTATACAATGCAATACAAATTTTCACTAGAAATCAGATGTTCAAATAGGATTCGCGGGCTAAGGCTTCAAGCTTTTTCCATGGTCTTATATCAATTATAAGGCATGGGCAAGCTTTACTGGTTAGCCAAAACCAGGTTCAATTTATCACCTAACAATTTTTATTACATGCTTTTTCAAAAACTACTTCAACCTTATAATTAAAAATTTATCAAATATTGCCAAAGAAAGTATGTCCACATATCAGATTACATGGCATAATTTTCTTCATCATAATCCACCAGAGAACATCAAGATCAGTTGCTTATATCAGTAACTCATAAACACACATATAATACTTAATCTCTTTTTTTTCATATCCTTTACAAGAAAACAAGCAAATTTCAATCCTGGAAATACTTAAAACATAATAGAGTTCGTCTAACTTATTTATTACAATAACACTGCTACTTTTCTTAAACACTTTAAATTCATCAAGATCTCCAAATATCCATGCAAGCAAGCTACTCATGCATCTTTCCCTGCAGCAATACTTTGAGCTGCCTCAATAAAAATGAGACACCCCAAATATTGCAAAGGCAACAAATAGGGTCAGAAATAAATTCTGGTGTGAGTGAAATCAAAGATTGCAATAACTTGTAAATTACTATGACTGGGTAGAGAGCTCATATATTTGATGCTATTCATTTTCATGTTAAAACCTGAGTATATGTATATTTAAACTTATCTAACAATCATTCGTCCAAGCATTCATCGATCTTACTTCATTCAGTTGTACATGCACAAGCTCCTATGGAATAACATCCTAAATTCCATAGCATAATTTCTCAACCTCATTTTCATTTTATTTGGTCTGAAACTCTTGCCATTGAACACAAAGTGTGCATTGCAAAGGGGCTCAATTCTGTTAACCCTTTACAAAGAGGCCTACAAGACTTAAGCAAGTCATGCACATACCCATCACCCACCTGATGATGAATAGATCAAGGCACTACTCCTAAATTATTTTATAATTTAGAGACCATGCTTATTTATTTTCTGAGGAATTTCTCTTTTTAATTTCCAGAAATGCTTATGTTCTTTCCTTTATTACATAAGTCAAAGATTATTAAACTAACTCAAAGATTACATCCAGACATACCAAACATTCATGCAAAATTGCACATCTCATTTCAAAATTATTTTTTCTTAAACATATTTTTCTAAAGCCTGCTTATATATTTATTTCTAGAAATTTTCCTATTGCCTGCATAAATCTGATGAGATCGTATGAAATACTATGTTTATTTTACTGTGAACATAGGATATGGTTTTTGAGATAAACCCATAAAAACATATTGGCTTGTGATCTGAACAAAACAGCTTATATATATAATATTGCTTTGTTCATATCAATTTTTAAATGAACTAGACATAAGCATGAACCTCATTGTTCACACTGCCTTCTTCATTTCCTTTTTATATCCTATTTCTTAGTAAAACATTTAACTAATTTTCTTATAAAAACTGGATTATAAAAACCCATTTCTGTGATCAGGATATTTATTTGATTAATTATATTTCAAAGCAAAATTGAAACTAACACAATAGATCAAAGCAGATTATAAGCTCAACCAAAAGTTCAACCAAAATACCATCCATAATCAACATACATTCATTCAGAGAATAAAATCAAACAGAAAAAAACATAATATAATTTTATATAAATAATTTGGCTGCCCTTAATTTGGGTCTTAATGCCTTAAATCTCATAGGTGATTAATCACTCACCTTCCTCTTCTCTTCCCCGAGAATGCTTAAGTTTGAAAACAGTGTGAGTTCTTCCCTTCTTCTTTTTTGAAATATGTTTCTGTTTTTATTTCTCCCATAGTAAACTACTGCTTCTCCCCTTGATTTAAATCATTTGACTAGGGTTTTAATAGAGGAAAAACCCATTTTATCCTTACAAAAATAAGAGAATTTTGTATGCATGTTTATGGCTAATTATGCCATTGTCCTTTTGATTCCCATTTCAGGTAAAAGAAGTTGTTTTATTGCTTTTCTATGTACATGCTATTTGCATGATTCACCTATACATTATTTTTGTGTGACTTAGCTTCATTGTATATTTTGTTAAACTTGAATAGTTCACTCATACCCCTTTTTATTATTATTCCTAGCTATTATTTCAAACCATTTATTTTCTCTTGATTTATTTTAAAAATGTATTTATGCACAAATAATACTAAACTGGTTTTATGCAATTTAATTATCAGAAGGATTTATTTTATCACTTTATATTTCTCTGGCTACTCATATTTAATATATATATATGAGATATGTGTATGTAAAACTCACTCATACTTGATCATTTTCTTCTCATTATTATTCATTGAAAAATCACTATCCTCTTATTTAATTATTCCACTCACTCTTAATATTTATTTTCAAACTATTCTATTCTTTAAATATTCTCTGTTAACTGATTTCCAATTTTTTTTTAAAATTATTTTTATCTCAAAAATTTGGGTCTTCACACATGGATCATACAAATGGTTAGTGATGCCGTTTGGACTAACTAATGCACCAGCATATTTTGTGGATTTGATGAACCGAATTTTTCGAGAATACTTGGATAGGTTTGTGTTGGTTTTTATAGATGATATATTGATATACACTATGGATGAAAGGGAGCACGAAGTTCATTTTAGAGTGGTGCTTAAGACATTAAGGGAACATCAGCTAAAGGCAAAGTTTTTGAAGTGTCATTTCTGGAAGAAGGAAGTGAAGTTTCTTGGTCATGTGGTTTTAGAGAAGGGGTTGTCAGTCAATTCAGATAAGATCGAAGTTGTTAATAATTGGAAGAGACCAGAGACGGTGACTAAGATTAGAAGTTTTCTTGGATTGGCTGGATATTATCGAAGGTTCTTTAAGGATTTTTCGTGGATAGCAGTGCTGATGACCAAGCTAACGCGAAAGGATGTGAAGTTTGTGTGGACCGATAAGTGTGAGGAAGCATTCCAAAGCTTGAAACACTTATTGACCCATGCACCTATATTAGTTGTTCCGAAAGGAAATCAGGATTTGGTAGTATATACGGATGCGTGTGGAACTAGATTAGGAGATGTGTTGATGCAGAGAGGAAAAGTGATTTCCTATACTTCTCGACAGCTTAGACCGCATTAGGTTAGATATCCAATGCATGATTTGGAGTTGGCTGTAGTAATTTACTTTGAAGGTATGGAGACATTACCTTTTGGGAGAGAGGTTTGAGCTTTATACGGATCATAAGTCATTGAAGTATTTGTTCTCTCTGAAGGAGCTGAATATGAGACAGTAGAGGTGGTTAGAGGTTTTAGTCGCTTATGACTTTGGTATTGAGTACACAGCAGGAAAGGGCAACAAAGTTACAGATGCACTTAGCAGAAAGCATCAGAATGCAGTGTTGGCAATTATAGCAGAGTGGAAAGATTTGGAAGCGTTGCCAACCTGTAGAGTCTAGTGGAGATCTAAGGTCGGATCTAGTGAAGAAGCTGTGTTATCTTGTTTAGAAGTTTGACCAGTAATGCTTGAAAGGATTGCTTCTAAATAGGAGGAGGATCCAGTATTGGTTGAACGGATTAAGAGGTTAAAGGAAGGAACGGAGAGCGATGACTTGAAGGATTTTAGTCTTTACCAGAATGGGTGGTTGAGAAAGAAATGAAGGTTGTGTGTTCTGAATGTGGGAGACATTAGGAAGGAATTTTTGGAGGAATGCCATCGTTGGAAGTTCACTATTCATCCTGGTGGAACTAAGATGTATTAGGACATGAAGAGAAGTTTCTTCTAGAAAGGAATGAAGATGGATGTTGGCTTATGGGTAAAGCAGTTTCTGAACTGTCAATAGGTAAAACCGAACATCAGAACCCAAGTGGGTTGCTACAGCCATTGGATATTCCAATATGGAAATGGGATTCTATTTCTATGGATTTTATTGACAGGTTGCCAAGATCTAGTAAAGGAAATGAAAGTATATGGGTCATAATGGATAGACTGACCAAGAGCACCCATTTCATTCCAGTTAAGTCAACTAGGACGACATCTGTTTTGGCTAAGTTATTCATGAAAAATATAGTTAGACTTCATGGAATTCCTAGTATTATAGTAATCGATAGAGATTCCTTATTCACTAGCGAGTTCTGGAAGAGTCTACAAGAGATTTTAGGAACCAAGCTCAAGATGAGTACTGCTTACTATCCACAGGCCGATGGGAAAACAGAAAGAGTTAACAAAGTCTTGGAGGATTTGTTAAGAGCTTGTGTGTCAGATTTTGGAGGATCATGGGAAGACCATCTACACTTAGTCGAGTTTTCATATAACAATAGATATCATACTAGTATAGGGATGGCACCATTTGAAGCTTTGTATGGAAGGCCATGCGAATCACCAGTTTGTTGGTTAGAGATCCGGAGTCTAAAATAGTACCAACTGTGTTGATGACTTAATAGTAGAGCCAGACTTGACTATAGTTAGAAAGCCGATTCGTATAGTCACAAGAGATGAGAAGAGGCTAAGGAACAAGACAGTCAGATTAGCGAAAGTCCAGTGGAGCGATGATGAGAGAGACTATACTTAGGAGATTGAGAGCAGGATTAGAGATGCTTATCCTAATTTGTTTGATGGTATGTTTTACCTTTATGTTTGGTTGTTATGTACCTTATCGTAATTTCGAGGATGAAATTCTTTAAGGAGGGGAGATTGTAACACCCCATATTTTTAGTAACATTATTTAGGATATTTAATTAGCTAAATTAAATAAAATAATGTGATGATTAGTGGATTGAGATTTGTAATTGATAAGGGGTAGCCATGCCTTGATAACAAATGAACTAAAATAAAATTATTAGGTATAATAGGTGAGGGCAAAATAGGAAAATGAGAATTCTAATACCCTAAACCCTTAGTCGTGTATCCTCACATTCAAATCATTAGCAATAATTAAACAAAGTGGACGACCGCCATTAGCAAGAAAAAGAGGAAGAAAGAGCTAAAGGAAGAATATTAATCAACTTAATCCATTCAAATCCCAAACACTTTAATCTCAAAGCTAAGGTGAATAATGACTACATCTCAATTTTCTAATTGTATTCTGTTTTAAGATGAATCCGAAGTATTTTCCATGATTATGTCATGTTTTTGAATGATTAATTGTTTATATATGCTTGTTGATGATTTATGCTTGTTCATATAGATTTTATGATATATTTTAATGTGAAAACCCTAATTAATGACATCCAAATGTCTTGCAGTTTTAGATATAGATCAAAAATGATATTTTCGAGATGGGTTTCAATTTTCATAATTTTCTGAATTAATGTAGATTTTATATTAATTTTCTAGTGTTGAAAATGATTATTTGGGTTTTAAATTATTTACGGCTAAATAATTAATATTTTAGGTCTGGAATTAATATATATTAGAAAACATATTAAAAATGATTTTGTGGAATTTTTGTAGAATTTTTCCTAAGTGTTTTGATAGGTATATAAAATTATTTAAGGTATGAGACTTAAATGTTTTATATATTTATAAAAGGAGAAGGAGTATTTTATAAATAAATTAAATTGTTTATTTCTAAAATATTGGCAGCACTTTTAGAAAAGAAAATTTGCAACCAATAAGGTTTTGACAAACCACGCAGGTTAGTTAAAAAGATCACTTAAAAAGGTTAAAAATCATTTTTACATGCAAAATGCATGTTTCGCCACTTTCGGCACCCTGCTTCCGACTTAGATGGCTTTCGACTTAGTTCCTCCGCCTCCTGCCATCGAAACCAATGCACATAGTATCAATAACTTGGTACAGAGTGAATTGGAATAAGGCGGACGACACTGGATCGAGACCAAAGGTTTCGAAGGGATCGGAGCATGTCTTTGCTTTTAAATGAAAAATGCACCTGCTTTGGTTTCGACAATATAACTTTCGACTTGGTCGGATTTCGGCTAAGTCAAATGTTTTAAAGGAATGGTTTCGAATTGGTTACACCTCTTGTTTTAAGTAAATGCTTTTATCGGGGTCGAAAGCCCTTATCTGTCGCTTTTCTTCCTTTCGATGCAAATGGTTTCGAAAGGTATACTTTGCTTTTAAGACTTAACCACTTCTCCAATGCTTTTGGAAGGTTGATTTCAACACCATCACTTCTTTGCTTAGGAAATGCTTTCGAAAGAGTTCTTTCGACTTAAATGTTATGACCCTTTTGCTCTGTTGAAGGTAAAACCCAAACGGTTTCGAAGGAGTTAATTTTTAATGGTTTCGAACGGTGTTTCCACATGTTTTCCTTGAACCCAAAGTCTTTCGAAAGGTTTTAAAAAATGGTTTCGAAGGGGTGGTTCCCTAATGGTTTCGGAAGGTTTGAAAGGAAAGGTTTTCCAATGCATTTGAAAGGTAATGTTTAAAGGTTTTGAAGAAGGATGTCTAAGGTTTTAATGCTTTCGAAGGATTGGTTTTTCAATGTTTTTGAAAGGAATATTATGAATGGTTTCGAAAGGAACGTTTTGGCCTTTCGGCCTAGGTGAAAGAAGGGTTTTACATGGTTTCGAAATGGGTACTTTCAATGGATCCGAAAGGGGTACTTTCAAAGGTTTAAATGTTTTCATCAATAAAGATTTGGGTAAAGTATATATAACATGGCAAGGTGATTTTAAGTAAAGCATAGAGTATATATTTTCCTTGTTTAAGTTTGGTTTAAAGGTTTTTAATCAATTTGAGATGAAAAGGTTTTCAAGGAAAATTTAAAGGAAGATTACCCTAATTAAAATGGCTCAGATATTAGAATACCAGAAGGGACTGGTATAGGGTCACCCCCTATACATTAGCTATTAGCCCCAACTACCAAAATTCCGGTGTGAAGGGCTTTGTCACATGTAAGACTAAAATTATGATTACACACAGAAGGGAATATATATATTTGTATACATATAGGTTATTGGTGAGCCCACAACCATTAGGATCAGGTGACCCTAGGAGATGTTAAGTTAGGGACAGACCGTCCAAAAGAGGAGTATTTAACAGATAGTTAGGGATAGACCATCCAGAAGAGGAGTGTCTAAGAGGTGTTAGATTATTTTCATTATATTGTCTAGTAGTTCTGAGTCAGCCAAAGGTTAGTAGTTAGCCAAACAAAAATATAGTGTTCAGATAGATAGTTCATTTGTTACTTGATATGTATGTTTACATAATAATGCTTTATAATTTTAGCCAGTTTTGGTTGTAGGATAAAGGTTTGAAAAAGATATGTTTTGAAAGGATATTAGTGAGGGGAAACCAGTTCCGCTAAGCGGTGCGGTCTCACTTAATATCAAATAACCGAGATGTATAGTATTATTCACACCAGGCTTTATGTCTGACTCGAAGTTTATGTTTTTCCCCTTAAACTCTCGGGTGCTCAAAATTGATTTGAGTGGGCTGAGGGTTGAAGTTTTACTGGTTTTAGTAGGTTGACGAATAAAGCTTCCGGAGACGAGCAGGTGGCTGACGGATAGCTATTTAGGAGTTGTTGTTTTGTTTTATTCCGCTGTGTTGTATTTAAGACAGTTATGTCTATATAGTATTCTAATCAACCAAGAGGGCATCATCATATGTCGCACTTGACATATTTATGTAATAATTATTTTTATCTGAACCTGGGAAACGATTATGGGATTATGTAATCTGAATGTGAAACATGTGTTTTGAAATGTAATCAGTAAAATGTTGTTTTTGAAATCTGTGATTTTGTTTCATATTCAAGTGCTTCTGTTATTATGGATACCATTAACATAGCCATATTTAGTCGCCGGAAGTTAATACTATGGATGACTGCAGCATCTGTAGCGCTTAGCTTTGGGCCGCTAGGTAGGGGATGTTACAGCTTGTTCGGTAGTCTTTGGCTCGATAGGTTGATGTAGATGTTTTCTTGGCTAAGTATAATGAAGCTGCAGCACTCCTCGATCCGGCATGACCCACTTCCCCTCTTGGCTCAGCATTGCCCTTTATCGAACTAGATCTGTAACAATCCTCTCCACCACGGGCCTAATTTTGGACCTAAAAAAGCCCATCGAATCTTAGATCCATTCCAAGGCTAGTTGTTGGTTGGTAAAATATATACAATGAGCAATATGCAAAGCGATCTATTTATGCTTTCAGAATCTCACAGCGAAAAGAATAAGATATAATAACAAAAATAAGTACCCATTCCATTAAAACCAAATCTTAGAAACACATCATACCAAAATATCTATAATGCAATATCTCAAAATAAAACATCAACATGTCTAAAATCTGGGTACATCTAAATACATCATAAACATAAATAAATAACCATACTACTACAAATCTTCACCGCCGTCGTCATCTTCTTTATTAGCATAGTTTCCCCTGACATGTGGGTTGTAATGAGGTGGGAGTCAAAACAACAATGTCTGGTGAACGAAAATCTCAAGTCTTACTATAATAATATTTTAGCAGTATTATGTAGATAAGTATTATGCCAAACACATCCTATACTTAACCTATCGAATTTACCTCCAACTGTAAGCCAAAGGCTCTTGTGGTCCAGCTCCATAATGTACCTCTAACTACAGACCAAGGGCCCTTTCCAGTCCAACTTTATAGCTCTAACATGGGTGCAACACAACTATGGGGTATAACGACCCATCTCCGCCAATCATGCCCTAACGATGTGAGAGAAAGTACCTAAACCACTTAATACATCTTTAAAGAAAAGTAGGTAGACTTTGATTATTTAATACCTATACCCAAGGCAGATCCCTATCATTTAATACCTAGACCCAAGGTGGACGCCTCTCTGGTAGTCCCCAGCTGACATCGTAAGAAATCCCATAAGGCTGATTAATACTTCTTTATAGGAAAGAGGCGGAACCTACAATTAAGTTGTCAATGGATACCCCAAAAATTACAAAATCCATTAGCATCTATATTTGAAAGATGGATAAATATCCGATATTCGAAAAAGCGGATACGGATGTGGATACAAGGTCATCAGCAACTTAAAATTATCCATCCAGTTTTATCAAAATTCTAGCACATTTTATGTGTATTATAATAAAATGAAAGAAATATATTTACTATTTTATTAGGTTAATAATTTATAGTATATTCATTTAATGCATATTAACTACTCTAACTATTTAGTATCATCATTTTTGCATGATTTTATAATCAGTTTGATTAAAAAACAATGATGTCTAATCAAAGGTTTCAATTTATGTTTCTCGAACTATTGATAGTTGGCGGATAGGATAATTATACAATCTCCGTCCGTACCCGTGGATGCGGATATCCGATATCTGAAAATGGTTTCGGAGTAGATGTGGATATGGTACTATCTGCATATGAAAATATCTACTAACTGACCTACCTACAATAGTCACTTAACACTTCAACCTCGAATTAGACCTCTTCAGAGATTTCCTACTACTGCACCTAGAAGATAATCTTGAACATTTAATACTTCTTGACCAGGAAGGAGGCGGACCCTACAATAGCCACTTAATACCCCCAACATAGAAGCGGGCCCGTACTAAGATATCCGTCTTATGATGCTGACCTTAGCCATGACATCTCACATTAGTTAGACTACTCGTAGGTCCTAGTATCCAGATTAGCTGGGTAGGCTTACCCTATAGAATTGGGACTAACCTCGCATCCACTATGAGTAATTATTATAGGAGATGTCTTACATCAGTTCCAAAGTCAAACTGTTGGTAGCCAGATTTACTGAGCAGACTTCTGTGTACTTTTGACCGACCTTGCATCCCGATAACTTAGTCATCTTTCCACTCTTCGAATATACTACCATATACAAACACACACACACATACATATATATATATATATTATATACCTAACCTGCATCTACACATTTAGGCCATATAAGAAAAACTTCTTATTCCACCTTTAACTATAGATTATGTTAACCTCTTCTGTTCACGACTTAGCGACCTACTGGACTCAACGACTTAAGGGAATAAGCGACTTAACTATCCAAGGCATAAACGACTTAACGATCCATAACAAGGCAACGACCTAAAGCACAGAGCGACCTAATATGGCACGACTCAACGACTTAAGAAGCACTAGCGACCTAACGACCTAAAGACTCCTACGATTCAACGGGTTAACGACCTAGCAGCTGAGTAAAGGCAACGACTCAACGACTTAAGAAGCACTAGCGACCTAACGACCTAAAGACTCCTGCGATTCAATGGGTTAACGACCTAGCAGCTGAGTAAAGGCAACGACCTAACGAGTTAAAGAAGGAGCGACCTAACGACCTAGCAAGCTCCAGAGTTAAGCCGCGTGCTCACTGCCTCTTCCTTTAGGTCGCTAACGACCTAAACCAACCGAGATAACTTCTGAACTACACATGCTAAGTCGCTCATAACATATATCTCGTCCAAGATGGCTCCATTAAGTCGCCAACGACTTATGCTACCTTGGGATGGCTCTTAGGTCGCAACTTCTTAGGTCGCTCAAGACCTAAAACATGGCCGACCTAAGCCCAGTTTCTCCTATAAATACCCTGCCTGCTCCGCACTTGAAAGGGGATCGAATTTTCTGGAGCGCCAAGACTCTATTGTTTTCACGACTTCTACACTTGTTCCAACACTTCAAACGCAAAAGAGACTTCAACGAACCTTCGAAAAAGATCAAATTCATTCAATATGAATCCAAACAGCTTTTCTACATCAAAGTTCTAGCTATCTGTCTTGATTGTGTTGTAATCGAAGAATTATTGTAAAGTCTGTAATTAAATCAGCGATAGAAGAGATTAAGTGGACGTAGGCTTGATTTTGAGCCGAACCACTATAAAATTGTTGTCTCCTTTACCGTTTTCTGCTTGTTTTTAGTTCCCGTACCAACGGGTGGTGCTTTCGTTATATCACAACTCACACTGGGGTGTTAGCGTACATTTTTAGCGTTAACAGATTAATTTCTATAATTATCCTAACTCCCTTCCTATAGGATTTAATACTATTTATTAACCTATTTATTCTACACGATACGACTTATAGTTACCATTTATATGCTATTGATATACGTATACTAAACATAAATTTAAGGCTAACTTTATATTCCTAAGTGTGCATAAAAATATTTCTATTCTAAGATTTTTACTTCCTATGCTAATTTTTAAATTGTCAAAACCTCCATATTCATACAAGTCTCAGTTCCATAATATAATTTACAAAATAGTTAATATCCTTGGCTAAACAAAACAGACAAGCATATATATATATATATGTATATGTATATGTATGTATATGTGTGTGTGTATTCAAAAACGAAATTAAAATACCATACTTATTTTACATTAACATAATAGAATCAACACCTCTATTTCAAGAAACAAAATTCTACAATTTAAACCCTTTATATTCTTTTCAACATTTACATGTACAAGCTTGAAGTGGAAAAAGAGATTCATTTTTGCCTAAATTATGGAAATAGGCGGTGTAAACTACAAATAGGAAAATGCATACTTTGCATGTCATTTCCTAATTTTTAAAACCCTTTACCACAACAACATATATTAGAAGTAGAAGTAAAATAAAACATAAATTATTCAAATTGCAAATAACAAATTTAATTTTACTATATTAACATAATACAATTAAGATTCCAACTAGTCTAAGAATTGACATCATATTGGGGAATTTCAAGGTTTTTGGTTTTCATATACAAAATTCCCCAAGGCATAAACAAATCCGAACTATTAATACATAATTTACTAAAAATGTGAAAAACAAATATTTTTCATTTATAGATAGTTTTCCTTGATTTCCTTTGGATTTGATTTAACGCCTTCTCCTAATTCCTCTTCAGTTACCTTCTTTTGGAATATACAACAATTCGATTATATATAGATTAGATTCAGAATTCAATTATTAGGTAAGATAAGAAATAGAATAACATATATGTGTATGTGTAACTTATTACCTTCGAATATGATTGATTTCTTCTCCAAAATTGAATATTGAATCTAACAAAGAATTAAGGAAGAGGGCTAATAGAGTTTCGCTAGCATTTCTATTTTCGTGTGAATAAAAGTGAGGGGGCTACCCTCTTATTTATAATTGTTGGAATGCGTTTGAAACGTCGGATCAAGAATATTTTAATTAAATTATTTCAGGGATGTTTTTGGCCAAAGAAAACCCTAGTCACCATACATTAACCGGTCGACTGGCCTTCCCTAGGTGGTCGACCACAAACGGTCAACCGGTCTTCAGCTATTTGCCCAAATAATTACTTGTCATTACTTTCTAATTTCTTTCCCAATTAACTAATTGACGATAATGTTTTTTCTATACGTTAAGTTTCCCTTAATGTTAAAATATTTACCACCCATTTCAATTTTTAACATTAACATTATTTAATTTTAAATTCACATTTGAATTGTTTTAGATTCGAAAACTTCAAACGTTAATAACTTTTTCGTTTGAACTCTGATCGTGAAATTTTATATGTTAAAGTTGATCAAAAAATCACCACAAACAAAATGGTGTAACTTATGTGGCCAAATTCCAATGTTTGCAAAATTCAAATTTTTAGCCTTATTAATAGTTTATTAATTTTCATGGGGTGTTACATTCTCCGCCCTTAAAAAGGATTTCGTCCCTAAAATCCCCAAGGGATATATATTGTCACATGCACTCTATAACCATGTTATACAGTTAAGTTCCACACAACCACCAACTCAACAAAAAATGCAATGTGTTTATGTATGCACCATAATATAGGTGGGCTAATCCTAGCGTGAATGCAAGATCATGACATACATGCATGTGTGAAAGCATCCTAAATATGCATAAGTTTTTATTTGAGTGCAAAAGTAATACTAAAAAGTGTGGCAACAATCCCCTCCCATCCAATCTTGCAACCACGATGCAACCAAAACCTATACAACACTAAATTTTTAGAAAGAGCAATTTTACCACAGAAAAGCATAGGATGAGAAGCCTTCATCTTCTCTTCTATTTCCCACATGCTTTTTGTTAGATTATTTCCCCATTGCACTTGGACCAGCCTAATTTCCTTATTACGAAGCTTCCTAACTTCGTGCTCCACTATATGTGTGATTGCACGAGGTGCTATCGGCTTCGTCTCTATATCTTCTAAATGATCAGGCGCAACTATGGTAGTTGTTCTATGCAGACATGTCCTCTAGTGTGATACATGACATACAACATGGATTCCCGCTATCTTGGCCGGAAGTTCTACTCATTACGCAAGTTTCCCCACCCTTCCCAGAATTGGTAAAGGCTCAACAAACCTTGGCCCAAATTCCTCGATGTACCAAACCTCATAACCTTCCTAATAGGGGAAACCTTAACAAATACCATGTCTCTAACTAAAAACTCCAATTCTTTCCTTTTCCTGTCAGCATAGGAGTTCTAATGGTCTTATGCGACCTTCATTCACCATCTAAATCTCTACCTTTTCCGAGGTCTCATAAACCAAATCTGGTCCAAGTAGAATTTTTTTGGTGGTTTCCCAATTCCCACTGACAATTAGGTGACTTGCATGGCCTCTCGTATAAGGCTTCAAAGGGTGCATTGCCAATCGTTGCTTAGTAACTATTATTATACATGTACTCGACCAAGGGTAAATGCTACTCCTAATGTCCTTCAAAATCCATGATGCAAGCTCTCAACAAATTTTCCAAAACCATGTTCCTTTCTGATTAACTATTGGTTTGCGAGTAGTAAGCGGTGCTAAGATTTAACGTTGTTCTTAAAGTTGACTACAAACTCCTCAAAAATTCACTAATAAGGGGTCTCTGTCACTAATAATGCTGACTGGAACTCCATGCATTCAAACCACTTCCTTAATATAAATTTGTGCCAAAGATGTTATATCCTATTACTCCTCATATGAATAAAATAGGCATTTTAACTAAGCCTATCCATGATATCCCACATAGCTTCATCGCCTCTTTGACTCCTAGGCAACCCATTTATAAAGTATATTGATATATGCTACCACTTCCAAGTCGGTACCTCTAATGGTAATAACATTCCTTTAGGCTTTCCTTGTTCTGCCTTTATCATCTGGCACGTCAAATACCTAGAGACATACTCCGCTATTCTTTTCTTCATCCCCATCCAATAGGAAATTCGCTTCATATCTTTATACATTTTATCTCCACTAAGAGGAATAATCATTCTAGAATGGTGACATTCCGCTAGCACTTCCTCCAAAATGTCTTCCACCATTGGAACATATAGGCGTCCATCTCTCCTCGAACCCCTTTTGTCTATTGCATACCTACCAACATGGGGGAGATCTTTTCCTTTACTTAACTTGCCCAAAATATTGACTATTGCCACATCCTTCTTCCATTCTTACCCGGTGCGGTCTATTAAAGCTGACCAAACTTTCATTGCTACCGTATAACTTAGAATGAGTTCTGATGGCGATTGGAAATTGAAATTTGATAGGAACTCCAACTACATGCACTCATGTATAGCACTAAAAGTAGCGTGCCAATGGCTAAGGGTGTCGGTCACAACATTCCCTTTACCTAGGGCATACTGAATCTCAAAGTCATATGATTATATAAACTTCATCCACCTTTGCTATCTATGGTTTAAATCTTTTCGGGAGAACATGTATTTAAGGGATTTTTGGTCCGTGAATAACTCAAACCTTTTCCTTAAAAGATAGTGCCTCCACATCTTCAAAGCGAAAACGGTAGCTGCTGACTCTAAGTCATGAGTGGATACCTCTTCTTATGGTCCTTCAACTACCTTCTTGCATATTCTATCACTTTTCCATCTTACATAAGAACAGCTCCTAGCCTCGTACCACATGATTCAATGTAGATAGTGAAAGGCTTGGTTCCATCCGGAATAGTTAGCATTGGTATAGTAGTCAACATCTCCTTCAACTTCTAGAAAGCTTTCATGCATTTCTCATCCAATGCGAAGACTAAGTTTTTGTTGGTTAGTCGAGTCAATGGGACTGTCTTCTGCTACCATGAGTTAATGGAACCCTATCGATAAATCCAACTGGGAAAACACTTTGGCTCCACTCAGCTGATCAAATAAATCATCGATTCTTGGCAGGGGATATTGGTTTTTTATCTTCTTTTCATTCAACTTACAATAATCAATGCACAATCTTAACGACCTGTCTGGTTTCTTCACAAACATCGAGGCTGCTCTCCAAGATGAACTGCTTGGTCTAGTAAAACTCTTTCCTTCGAATTCCACAAGCTGCATCTTTAACTCCATCTTGGTAGGTGTCATCCTGCTAGGCAGTCTACTTACGGGTTCAGCTTCAGGTATAAGATCTATTCGTAACTCAATAGCTCGTTTCAGCGGTAATCCTATAACAGGCTCAAAAACATCTGTAGATTCTCTACCCATGAAAACCTAGTTCCACACATCGTCCTCCTCTATTACACCCAATAGGCACAGACATCAGAACTAGGATTCTCTACCGAGTATATAATTCAATCACTACTATTAAGGCATCTTAGTGATATTTTTCTATTTTGGCAAAATATCCTAGCATCATATTTACTTAACCAACCCATATCCAAAATAATAACAAAGCCCACAAAAATAAACACATGCAAACTATAGGCAAATATATGACCTAATAATTCAAACTCTAAATGGTCACATCTCATCCCTAGAGTTGCACACTCTCCTAACGGATTCGTAATCCTTAAGGAAGTAACTAGGTATGAAGGTTCTAGGCTAAGCTTATCTAGCAAAAATGAGATATAAAAGAATATGATGCTCCAATATCAAACAGTACTCTAACAGGCAAGCCATGAATCAAAAGCATACCTCCCATCATATCTTTTCCTTTCTCCTTAGCTATTGGTCCTGAGGTAGCTAGTTCCAAAGCACACATTTTCCCTTCCTCTACTTAGTTGGTTCCTTGCACTGATTCTTATAGTGTCTATTTTGGTCACAATTAAAGCATTTGATATTCTTCCTTCCAATAATTGTCTTTCCATCTCCTGAATGACACACATTCGCAAAATTTCTTTTCTTGTAACACTTGTAATACACAACATTTGCTTTTCCTTTCTTAGCTGCTCTGCCCTTCTGAGCTCCTTTCTTATGAAAGAACTTTCTTTTCTGATTTTGCCCACTCTAAACCACAACTACCTTATTACAACCGAAGAAAGCAAGCATCTCCACATTTCTCAAAGCCATCACTATGACTACATCACATGTATCCCTAATATGTAGTAAAGTTGACTTAGAAAACTCGGTCCACGGATGAACTTCTCATTCCTTTTAATTAATGTATCCATGGTAGCAAATCCATATCGAGACAGCTCCCCAAACCTTGTTGCATACTCCAACACGGTCATATCACCTTGCACTAATTCAAAAAACTTTCTTAATAGAGCTGACTTAGCGATCTTAGACATAAATCTTTCTTCAAACCTCCTTATAAGTTCAGACCAAGTTAAAGTCTCCTCTGCTATGCTGACAATCACACTATTCCACAAGTACAACGCAGCTCCTTGTAATTGTCTGGATGCCAATCTCCTCTTCTATTCATCATTCAAACCAAGATCAGTAGAAATCTTTTCACAATGAAGCAATTAATTCTCCACTTCAATTGCATCTTCTATTCCAATAAATGGCTTCCCTCCAAGTCTTGCATAGTCTCTACTCAACATGGCATAGTTGTTGAGAACTAGAACTTCCTGATTAGTCCTCCAGCATTTCCACCAACTAACTTAGCAGTAACTCTTGCTTGCATTGTGTTGACAAAGAGCTGATATGCTGCTTCAATATTAACCAATGGTGTTCCTACACCTATGTTAGCAACTGTCTGTCCACCTGGATTTCTCCTAGTGTCGGGTTTGAAATTTTCGTTGGTAGGGGTGGTTCCTCCACCGAGATTCACTCTTCCATTTCCTGCCTCGATATCTTACTTCCTTAAATCTACGTTTGAACCTTAGTAACATACAGAAGAATGGTCTAAGAGAGAGGGAGAATAGATATAAAGAATATACTTATATATAGCAAGTAAATTACTCTAGCGTTATCCATACCCCAATCTTATTCTTTGCTTCATTTGGATTATGTTTTCAAAATATCTTTTTAATGTTCAAAATTATTTAGTTTACATAAACCTATACTTTGATACCAATTTGTAACATCCCCATTTTAACGCCTAAAACTAAGCGTTACAGGTGCTGCAGTCATCTACAGTATTAATTTCCGGTGATAAAATGCGGCCATGTTAATGATATCCATAATATCAAAAGCATAAGAATATGAAATAAAAAAAAAGTTTCACATCGTTTCAAAGTCATAATTTTATATTAAATACATAATCCAAAACGTTGCCCAGGTTTGGACAAAACATAATTATTACAAAATACTCCAAGATTTACATATGAAGATGTCTCCTTGGTTGATCAAAGTTACTAAATAGACAGATCATTTACTATTAATACATTAATAAAAAAATGACATAACACAGTGGATGATAGTAATAGATAGACTCTTACATAGCTAGCTTTGCCTCCTACATGTCTCCAGAAGCTTTATTCACCAAAACCTACTTAACTTGTAAAGTCCTTACTCCTGACCTGCATAAATCAAATTTTGAGCACCCGAGAGTTTAAGGGGAAAACATAAACTTCGAGTCAGATAAAAACCTGGTGTGAATAATAATATGTTATCTCAAACTATAGATATTAGGTGAGACTACACCGGTTAGCGGAGGTTTTCTCCTCGGTAATATCCCTTTAAAATATATCTTTTGCAAATCAAGTCCTGCTACTAAATAGATTAAAATAAACAACATAAACAATAATGTATATACATGCAACATGGGTAATCATGAACAATCTGTCCAAGTCAATGGACTATCCATCCTAATATCATAGTTTTTTTAGGCTGACTACAAACCTATGGCTGACTTGGGCCTACCAGATATGTAACAACCTGCATATTTTACGATTGTATATTTAAATATTTTATTTAAATATAGCATCGTTAGTCGGATTAAAGTCTGAAAAGCTACTTTTTGCAAATAGTCGAATTAGGACTCGAGACCACTTCCATTGAGTCCAAAATGGTGTTTGCGACCTTTTTGAGTATAAACATCGATATGTTTTGAGTTGGGTAGAATTTTGATGTTTTCAATTAGGGCTTTGGGTTTGGGTTTCAGCCCATCAACCCATCTAATACCCTAACACTCCACTCCCTCTTCATTCATTTTATTCTTTTCCTAACACTTTCAAGCTAAAGAGATAATGGGGGAAGAGAAAAGAAATCAAAATTCCTAAGCCCTAGTTTCTATTAGGAATTCAAGTTCTTGCTCCAAATTCAAAAAGAAGCTTAGGTAAGCATCCTCTCCATCTTCTCCATCTCAATCACTCTTCAATTTTCAGAAATTCCTAAACCCTAACTTAGGAAATATTTTCCTATGAGCTTAGATTGGAGCTTCTTGAGTTGAGATTGAAGAGGAATTGGTCTTTCCTTTGTTCTATAGCTTCTCATTTGTTGTTTAGGTTTAAAAGGTAAGTTTTTGAACTCACATCTATGTCTATAGCTATCATAGTTGTTAGGTATGAATTCCTAACACCTATTCGTGTTCATTTGCTTTTGATTTGAATTGACTTGGTGAATTTTCCAAATTTTGATGTTTTGAGGTCAAAATCATTAAAAATCCTATTTTTGTTGTTCATACATGTTGTTGGGGTGTGTCGAAGAGCCTATAAGGCTGGGTTGTCGCTTGGCGTAAATCCCTAGTCGTCGTTGCTCGCTCGATCGTTCCCGTTTTGTGTTATGGATTTTTGCCCTTCATGGGGCTAGACTGACAAGGCAGGAAAAGCCAGTTCAGTAGACTGATCCTGTAGGTCAGTCGACTGAACCTGGGGACAAAAAATTTTCTGTCCCTGTGTCAGTCGACTGACCTACTGGGTCAGTCGACTGAGCCTGGAAACAGAATGTTCTACTGGGTCAGTCGACTGAGCCTGGAAACAGAATGTTTCCAGGCTTGTATCAGTCGACTGACCTACAGGGTCAGTCGACTGAGCCTGGAAACAGAGAGTTTCCAGGCACGAATCAGCCGACTGACCCTGTAGTCCAGCCGACTGAATCTGGGAGGTGATTAATTTGCCTACTTTCGGTTGTTTTTGTGTGGGTTTCCGATTTTTAATCGATTCGAGATGATCCGATTTGTTGTTATCATTTATCGACTCTGATAACTTCTTTTTCGGGATTTTTGAGAATATCCATTTTGATGGATTCAGTATCGATTTTTATGGATTTGATTCACGTCTCCGAATGTAGATTTTGGTGATTGATTGTTCTACAATCATTTCTGTGATTTGTCACTTTAAAATACAAAGGTTTTCTGTACTAGTAGTAAATATTCAAACTCTTTCACAAAACCGATTTCAACGTTATTTTTAATACAAAGCTCGTTTATAAAACCGTTTTCCAATCTATTAGTATATACAAACCTTTACCTCATTCGTATGAGAAATCTAAATAAACGGCTTAGTAAAACAAGTGGTATGAAATGCTTGCGTTTACTTCATCGGTTAATTTTTGGACTTGTTCGATTGAAAATCTTGTGACAACTTTTGAGTGGAAATCTACAATCTGTTCGTAAACATTTAAGTTAAGCCAGTGGTTATGGGACATGAAGCTAAACTCATTTATTTACTAGCTTAGTGTAATTGGCACTTATTGATGATCGATGATGATCATTTTATGGTTTAGACTAGCGATTTGCGATGTCTTTTTGTCCACGTGGGGGACTATACCCCGATTCATGGAGCTTCGTCTCATTTTTATTGGCTAGCGACCTATGGTTTTATGGAGTTCGGTTCAACGGGCGTAACGCTGTATTATGTCATTGTTCCGGCTTATTGGAGTTCGGTTCATCGTGCGTTCGTTGTACTACGTCGTTGTTCCGTATTATTTGAGTTTGGTTCATCGGGCGTTCGCTGTACTACGTCGATGTTCCGGATTATTTGTGTTCAGGTTCTTTGGGCGTTCGCTGTACTACGTCGTTGTGCCTGATTATTTGAGTTTGGTTCATCGGGCGTAACGCTGTACTACGTCGATGTTCTGGATTATTTGAGTTTCTGGTTCCTCGGGCGTTCGCTATACTACGTCGTTGCATCGGCTCTATGGTCAGCGACCATGGGATAGCGACCCATTTGTGATACACGTGTTGGTGAGTTTTCATGCTCCCGTTTGTGATAGGCCTTCCCCCTTTGTGATTTCTGGATTTCTAGTTGATGATTTCTAGAATTTGTGTTTCACCAATTTTGATGATAGGCATTGATGAGCTCTATCAATTATTTGTGTTTTTGGTGAATAATTTAAAGAATATGACATTCTTTTGGTGTTTGAGATGATTTGGGATATTGTATGATTTTTGTTGTTATTTGATGTATACTTGTTGCAGCATGGCATTATTGTTATCATACGTTTTTAGGCATATCTCTTATCCTATCTCAGTTTATATGATATTTATAGCTAGACTGATCCGTTTATTATTTTCTTCTTAAAAATAATAATACTCGGGTCAGACCGAGGTATTTCAGGTGCTCCTGCTTGACTTCTTATCAGGGTTCTTCACTTGACTTTTGGCTAACTACTTTAGCATAGTAGTTTTTGTTAGTATACATTTGAGATAGAGACTCCTTGTTGTATACTTATTCTTCTGTCTAGCACTTGTACCTATTCTTTTGTGTTGTAGTGGATCTAGTTTGACCACTATTTTGATGTACACTTTTATGTGTTATATTCATATCTGTTTCCGCCTTTGTGATATGAATATCTGCAACTGATTTGTGTTATGTTTATTTCTATATTTGTTTCCGAAGTCCACATAGCCACTGTGTGGTAGCTTTGAGTTTGTATTTGATATGTCGGATTTCCTCTTGAAATGAAATGTAAGTTATATTATCTGACATATCGGTACTCGCACAAAGCAATTACACAGATGGTCGCTCCTCAACAGCCTTATTCTTCGTGCTAGTCGACGGCATTACCCAGTAGTGTCCTTGGCTAGCGTGAGTATAGAGGTGGGGCGTCACAGCATGGTATTTAAGCCAAACTTCGGAACAATGTAGAATAATCTAGCAAGGATCATTGTCCTAAGTCTCACTTAGGAATCGTTCCATAGGATTTAATTCGAGTCTTTGTACCATTCTATCCTATTTCTTTTTATGATGCCTTGTTTTATCAATCAAGTTTGTTTGATATTCATTTTGTGAATAACCTTTTTCCTCTTCTTTCTTTCTTAAAGAAGAGAAATGGTTAGACTAGGCCGCCCCTGCGCCGGTCAATCAAGTGCTACTCCTCAGGATGGAGTATTTATGTCTGCTCAGCAACTTTTAGATCTTGTGAACAATGCCCAAGCTGCCGGACCCGTTCCAGCGCCTACTCACCCAAAATCCAGGTTTGCACGCTTGTGCAGAGATTATACCGCTTTGGGTGGAAGGCCATTCAAGGATCCAAAAGTGTTATAGAAATCCAAGCTTGGCTTAGAACATGCAATCGCATCTTTTCCCGCATGGATCTTATTGATCCTATTCGAGTCCTTTTTGATACGAGTTCATCTCCTTCTTTTATATCAAAAGAACTTGTTGATTCTTTTCTTTAAATATTATGGGCTTGATGACTTCATTGAGAATTGCGAATCCGATTGGTGGATCCGCAACACTCATATTACTTTGTGAAAATGTCGAGATTATTTTATGTGATTATTCTTTTTGAGCCGATTTGCATGTTATGCGTTACTTAAGCTTCGAAATTGATTTTTTGGGAAAGGATTGGCTTGATCATTATGAAGCCCACATCCTATGTCCTGAGCGGACTATTTATCTTCGACATTCTCAATCTGTTAAGCAGATTTCTATTGTTTTTAAAGATTTTGATTTCCAAATTTGGTGGCAACATTTTTATTCTTTAAACCCACTTGATGAGGAAGATGTTATTTCTCTCATTCAAGTAATTTGTGAATTTTTTGAAATATATTTGAGCTTGTCTTAGGATTATCACCTAAGCAATCTATTGAGTGGTGCTAAGGTCTTTTCAACTCGACCTTGCCACCGGTTTTCATCAGCTACGAGTTCCGGAGGGTAGTATTCCACTTACTGCGTTCTGCACTCGTTATGATTCGTGCGAGTGGTTTGTTATGTCATTCGGTTTGATGAACCTTCTACCTGATCTCATCCATCTTATGAATCAAGTATTCTACGAATATCTCGATAGGTTTATCTTTGTATTTATTGATTATGGATGAAAACAACAATTTAAAATTTGCAAATCTTTTTAATAAGATATTTATAAGTATGGTTGGATTTTGTTCTTAAAACGAGCAAATAATATTTGTAAAATTTTTGAAAGACATGTTTATCATATAGAAGATGATTTTGTGTTGTTATGCCCATTGAGTGCTTTAAGAATTCTGGTAGATGCGCTTGATCAACATTATCGATAGGAATCTCCTAAACGCTATGATGAGACAGACAAACACAGTAAATTGACTTGTAATAAGTAAATTTTTCTAAAATGATGATTACATAAAGTTAATTATAATTTTGAATGTCTTAGCTTTTTGGGAAAGAATATCGATTAAAAGAACTCCTTTCCGGTGCTCCTATTCTTGTGATTCCCGAAGGGAACCAAGACTTTATTGTTTGTATCGATGCTAGTCGTATTGGTTTGGGTGTCATTCTATTGCAAAGAGAATGTGTTATCACATATGCTTCATGACAATTAAAGCTTGTCGAGACTAGATATGCCATTCATGATCTAGTACTCGCAGCCATTGTTTTCGCTCTTAGAATTTGGCGACATTATCTTTTGGGAGAGAAATTTGTTCTCTACACCGATCATAAATCTTTGAAGTATTTATTTTCTCAAAAGGAACTTAATTTGCGTCAACAACGTTGGCTCGAGTTCCTTGCATCTTATGATCTTGAGATTCTCTATACTCCCGGAAAGGGTAATCGAGTTGCCGATGCCCTTAGTCGTAAGCAACAAGCGGTTTTTTCCATGATGATATCCGAATGGAATGATCTCGAGACTTTATCCACTTGTGAGATTCGAGATCGTGAATCCAATTCGTGTTCATCTCTTGTTTTATGTAGCCTTGAGGCTCATCCTTCTCTTTTAGACCGCATTCTTGAAGATCTTCTTCGAGCATGTGTTCTTGATTTTGGTGGAAGTTGGGAAGATCATATTTCTCTTGTTGAGTCTTCTTATAATGATAACTTCCAATCTAGTATTGGTATGGCACCTTTTCGAGGCACTATACGGAAGGCCATGCCGATTTCCTTCGTGTTGGCTTGAAGCCGGTGAGAAGCTGGTTTTAGGTCCAGATTTTATTGGTGTTCATTTATGTTTCACCTATGAGGGGTGTTGTGCGTTTCAGTCGATCGGGAAAGTTAGCACCTCGATATGTTGATCCCTTTCCCATCACCGAACGTATTGGTTCCGAGGCTTATCGCTTTCTATTGCCGGCTCAATTTTCTGCTATTCGTGACGTTTTCCATGTCTCTCTACTACGGGAATGCCTTAGGGATTCCGATTCTATTCTTAAGCCCGGTGTTATTGAAGAAATTGAAGTTTCACCAAATTTGACTAATGAGCAACATTCTATTCGTATCATTACTTCGGAGTTAAACGCCTTCGAAATAAAGATGTTCTTCTTGTGGAAGTTCAATGGTCCTCAAATCCAAAGGATTTCTCTTGGGAATCTTGAGAATTCATCGGGCAAACACATCTGGACTTACTGTTTCGTGCTCTTTATGGTGAACTTCTTATTTCAAATTTTCTTTTGTGTTGATATGTTTTTATGGTTGTTACTTTTTATTCTCCTCTTAATTATTGCGAGGAAGCAATTTCTTTAAGGAGGGGAGTCTGTAACAACCCGCATATTTTACGATTGTATATTTAAATATTTTATTTAAATATAGCATCGTTAGTCGGATTAAAGTCCGAAAAGCTACTTTTTGCAAAGAGTCGAATTAGGACTCGAGACCACTTCCATTGAGTCTAAAATGGTGTTTGCGACCTTTTTGAGTATAAACATCGATATGTTTTGAGTTGGGTAGAATTTTGATGTTTTCAATTAGGGCTTTGGGTTTGGGTTTCAGCCCATCAACCCATATAATACCCTAACACTCCACTCCCTCTTCATTCATTCTATTCTTTTCCTAACACTTTCAAGCTAAATAGATAATGGGGGAAGAGAAAAGAAATCAAAATTCCTAAGCCCTAGTTTCTATTAGGAATTCAAGTTCTTGCTCCAAATTCAAAGAGAAGCTTAGGTAAGCATCCTCTCCATCTTCTCCATCCCAATCTCCCTTCAATTTTTAGAAATTTCTAAACCCTAACTTAGGAAATATTTTCCTATGAGCTTAGATTGGAGCTTCTTGAGTTGAGATTGAAGAGGAATTGGTCTTTCCTTTGTTCTATAGCTTCTCATTTGTTGTTTGGGTTTAAAAGGTGAGTTTTTGAACTTACATCTATGTCTATAGCTATCATAGTTGTTAGGTATGAATTCCTAACACCTATTCGTGTTCATTTGCTTTTGATTTGAATTGATTTGGTGAATTTTCCAAATTTTGATGTTTTGAGGTTAAAATCATTAAAAATCCAATCTTTGTTGTTCGTACATGTTGTTGGGGTGTGTCGAAGAGCCTATAAGGCTGGGTTGTCGCTTGGCGTAAATCCCTAGTCGTCGTTGCTCGCTCGATCGTTCCCATTTTTTGTTGTGGATTTTTGCCCTTCATTGGGCTAGACTGACAAGGCAGGAAAAGCCAATTCAGTTGACTGACCCTATAGGTCAGTCGACTGAACCTGGGGACAGAAAATTTTATGTCCCTGTGTCAGTCGACTGACCTACTGGGTTAGTCGACTGAGCCTGGAAATAGAATGTTTCCAGGCTTGTATCCGTCAACTGACCTACAGGGTCAGTCGACTGAGCCTGGAAACAAAGAGTTTCCAGGCACGAATCAGCCGACTGACCCTATAGTCCAGTCGACTAAATCTCGGAGGTGATTAATTTGCCTACTTTCGGTTGTTTTCGTGTTGGTTTCCGATTTTTAATCGATTCGAGATGATCCGATTTGTTGTTATCATTTATCGACTCTGATGACTTCTTTTTTGGGATTTTTGAGAATATCCATTTTGATGGATTCGGTATCGATTTTTATGGATTTGATTCACGTCTCCGAATGTGGATTTTGGTGATTGATTGTTTCTACAATCATTTCTGTGATTTGTCACTTTAATATACAAAGGTTTTCTGTACTAGTAGTAAATATTCAAACTCTTTCACAAAACCGATTTCAACGTTATTTTTAATACAAAGCTCGTTTATAAAACCGTTTTCCAATCTATTATTATATACAAACCTTTACCTCATTCGTATGAGAAATCTAATTAAATGGCTTAGTAAAACAAGTGGTATGAAAAGCTTGTGTTTACTTCGTCGGTTAATTTTTGGACTTGTTCGATTGAAAATCTTGTGACAACTTTTGAGTGGAAATCTACAATCTGTTCGTAAACATTTAAGTTAAGCCAGTGGTTATGGGACATGAAGCTAAACTCATTTATTTACTAGCTTAGTGTAATTGACACTTCTTGATGATCGATGATGATCATTTTATGGTTTATACTAGCGATTTGCGATGTCTCTTTGTCCACGTGGGGGACTGTACCCTGATTCATGGAGCTTCGTCTCATTTTTATAGGCTAGCGACCTATGGTTTTATGGAGTTCGGTTCATCGGGCGTAACGATGTATTACGTCATTGTTCCGGCTTATTGGAGTTCGGTTCATCGGGCATTCGCTGTACTACGTCGCTGTTCCGTATTATTTGAGTTTGGTTCATCGGGCGTTCGCTGTACTACATCAATGTTCCGGATTATTTGTGTTCAGGTTCTTTGGGCGTTCGCTGTACTATGTCATTGTGCCTGATTATTTGAGGTTGGTTCATCAGGCGTAACACTGTACTACGTCGATGTTCTGGATTATTTGAGTTTCTGGTTCCTCGGGCGTTCGCTGTACTACGTCGTGGCATCGGCTCTATGGTTAGCGACCCATTTGTGATACACGTGTTGGTGAGTTTCCATGCTCCCATTTGTGATAGGCCTTCCCCCTTTGTGATTTCTGGATTTCTAGTTGATGATTTCTAGAATTTATGTTTCACCAATTTTGATGATAGGCATTGATGCGCTCTATCAATTATTTGTGTTTGTGGTGAATAATTTAAAGAATATGACATTCTTTTGGTGTTTGAGATGATTTGGGATATTGTATGATTTTTGTTGTTATTTGATGTATACTTGTTGCAGTATGGCATTATTGTTATCATGCGTTTTTGGGAATATCTCTTATCCTATCTCAGTTTATATGATATTTATAGCTAGCCTGATCCGTTTATTATTTTCTTCTTAAAAAAATAATACTCGGGTCAGACCGAGGTATTTCAGGTGCTCCTGCTTGACTTCTTATCAGGGTTCTTCACTTGACTTTTGGATAACTCCTTTAGCATAGTAGTTTTTGTTAGTATACATTTGAGATAGAGACTCCTTGTTGTATACTTATTCTTTTGTCTAGCACTTGTACCTATTCTTTTGTGTTGTAGTGGATCTAGTTTGACCACTATTTTGATGTACACTTTTATGTGTTATATTCATATCGATTTCCGCCTTTGTGATATGAATATCTGTGACTGATTTGTGTTATGTTTATTTCTATATTTGTTTCCGAAGTCCACATAGCCACTGTGTGGTAGCTTTGAGTTTGTATTTGATATGTCGGATTTCCTCTTGAAATGAAATGTAAGTTATATTATCTGACATATCGGTACTCGCACAAAGCAATTACACAGATGGTTGCTCCTCAACAGCCTTATTTTTCGTGCTAGTCGACGGCATTACCCAGTAGTGTCCTTGGCTAGCGTGAGTATAGTGGTGGGGCGTCATAAGATATATCAAATTATCTAACCTACTGTTAGAAGATAGTTGAACAGTCTGTCCGAGACTTAATATTCCCAAGGTCAACTAATTCTAATGGTTTTGCGGGCTTACCAATAACTTATCTCATCTGTATGTATTCTTTCTATATGTAAACCTTCTTTTAGTCTTACCCAAGAAAAATCCTTACACACTGGAATTTTAGACTTATATTAGCTAGGGGAAACTAGCTAAAGTATAGGGCGCGACCCTACAACAGTCCCATTTGGTTTACTAATCTCTAAGTCAATTCATCCTATCACAATTGATCTAAACATGATAAGAACACTTATCTTTTCTTTTGTAAATATCTAGGCTAATCACCTTTCGTATTTTCTTGAAGACATAACTCTTAATAAATGATTTAACCTTTGAAATCATACATTTGAAATAAGAAAAATATAGCCCTTTACTTTATTCAAAATACTTATGCCATGATATATGCTTTTATAAAGTAATATTGTTGAAGTTCGAAGTCATTTAAGGTCACCGCCTTACGAAAAAATAGGCTATAGAACCAAACAATATAAAGTCATTATATTGATAAAACTCTGCAAGATATAGTTGACGAGGGTCTTCATCCTTCAAAACATAGGCCATAAGGTAAAGATAATCAAATTCTTTATATTGACAAAGCTCGGTACCATTATCGCCATTCGGGTCATCGCCCCTCTTCAATAAAAGCATTAAAACCTTTAACTTACAAAATGTATGTCCATAGAGTCGATAATATATACTTCGCACTCCATAAAGTGTCGACGCTATAAAATGTAAATTTTGGTTTGCATACTTAGATTCTTATAAGAATCATGTCGATAAAAGTAAACTTCGACATTACTGCCTTAAGGAAAACAAATGGCATCAATAGGGCCAAAGTGATAATAGACGATAAGGATTCAAGTCGATAATCATTAGGGTCGAAGTTGTAAAATGCGGCATTTTATATTGCCGAAGTCAATAATAGCGGCATAGGACGATAAAGTCAAAGTCAACATATTTAGAATATGTGGCATCATTACCACCACTATAAACCACTTTGAAACCATTGGGGTCAGCGAAATTGTTGAAAATAGGTGGCATAGTTAAAAGTGCAGCATCAATGTATTAAGGTAAGCGGCCTAGTCCATTTCGAAGTTCATGACGTCGACCCTAATGCTTGGCTTTCCACTTCGACCGAGCCAATGCATTCCATAGCAACCGACGTTGATACCCTATGCATTACTCTTGGTCGACATCGAATGCCATAGGGGCGGCATGATGAAATGCAGTGTCGTATGCTTTAGTGTGGCAAAGTCGTAATTACTTTAAAAAATGATTTCTTACTAATAAAAGTAATTTATTTTCACCAACCCCTTGTATTTGTCAAAATACTATTGGATACAACCTTCTTTACCAAAAAAATTTCCAGAAACTGCTAAGGAGCAAAATTTTCCAAAGTACTTAGCAAACCTTGCATTTCATATTAATATTTAAATATATTATTTAAGCCTTTCTAGTTCAAATAATTCATATCAGATCATAAACACTTGGTAAATATCCCCAAAAATCATGATAAATCCAATTTATTATCTTCTTTACCATATAAAAATTTCGAGACCAAAAACCTAATTTAGTTAGTTTTAGTAATTAAAATCCAAAATAAACCATTTTCTTACCTTTGGAAATTCACCAAATATTATAGTTAAATCAAAAATTATGAAATTTAACGCCCACTTCCAAAGTAATGTTTCTTACATAATGCTAAAATTTTAAGTCATTTGGATGTCATATGATAGGTTTTCTAACTTAAACATATCACTAAATTTCAAAAATAAATTCCCTTAATTCACCAACAAGCATATAATCCTTCAAAATATCATAGCATGACATAATATAAGCAAAAGATTTGGGTCTACCCTTAAAACTGAAAATAACATTATAAACTTGAAATGCATAGCTATTATTCAGCTTAGTTCGATATAGGAACCTGAGATTTGTGTTTAGACTTGATTTCCCTAAGCTTTCCTTCGATTTCCTAGCTTTAATCTTCTTAAATCGCCTAGGTAATGGCCGACCTTCTTCTTTTGATTATATTTATGTGAATGAAGTGAATAAGTAAGAAGTATTGTAAGGGTATGTATTAGGAATTATGTCTTATTCCTATTTTGCCCTTAGTATATATTCCTCCTTCTTATCTAAGTTCTATTTACTTTTATTGATCAATTAATTAAGGCACGACCTATAATTGATCAAATCTCAATATCCTTTATCATCCTACATTATTTGTTTAATTTTCTAATTAAATTACTAAATAATGTTAATCAATATTAGTGATGTTACAGAAATGGTTTGCGAATATATTTATACCGTTCGGATAAGTAAATAAATATTTTTCAATTATTTTCCAATGATTTTTTATTAATGAAAAGATTAATTAAAGAGCTTTAGTGGTAGCTTATGTGTTTAACCATGCTTGATTTCTTGTGAAATCAAACCTTTGGTTTAATTTAGTTTTTTATTTGACAGCTAAATAACCGACTACCAAATCTTGGCCAAATATAACTCTCGAAATATCTGGAAGAAACACACGAATTATATAGTACAGTCAACTTCGGTAATGCTATACTATACGCATAAACTCATTGTGTTCATATAGGATAAATGATAATGAAATATGCCCGCTTAAATGATTAGGAGGTGATCTTCGCTTTTCTATATTATCTGTTTATTTCCAAAGGAACCGTAGTTGAATTTACCGAAATCTATCGATTAGTTTTAGAGTGACCAATAAGCGGGGGAGTGTACTTATATGAGACGACTCAAAACCATAACCACTCCAAAATCATATATGTATTCGACATTTTAGAAGAGATTCATGATTGGTTCGAGATGATGGAATTGAAGACGGAGTTCTTTAAAATGCAAGGGCTACTTGCTACTAATCCTGAGGATGTAATTAAAGTAGTGCCTTTAGTTTGTTCATATCGTGGATAACCTATATACATGAATGTCGGCATTGCATTATTGCTTGGAGTGTGTTAGCATTCCAAGTAAGATTTGCTAAGAGAGGAAAAAGGTAATCGTGACCTCACAAGTCTCACAATCTGAAATGACTAAAACATGGGATAGGCAGCAGAGCTATGTGGTTCGCTACCATTAAGAGAATCATTCCTCGATTTGAATTTGATATTTATGGATTTTTATGCGTGCACATGGAAAGAGTGGGGCCATGGCCTGGTTCATCTATTTGCAGCCTTGGTGCCTGGGGGATGATGTAATTAAGCTTGTCATGTTAAAGGAGTTGGCCAACTCTGTGTTGGCAGGGATGAAAAATGTTTTTTCTACCCCCATCCATTGTTTTAGAGATGTACTTTGGTGGGGGCGGTACCCCAGTAGCCCAGTCATTGTATGAAATTCAATCTCCAATACGTGCCTTTACGGACATAGTTGTATACCTATTATCTTGGAATGTAACTAATGTAACCATTTTGGCTATGATTAATATTTATTTTTAACCCTATACATTATTATAATTGCACAAGGTTTCTTATAAAATGGTTCGGTTATCGTGAGGTAACAACCCATCCGTGTTTATGTGTAGCGTGGTCTTACGAGATACCTTTATTTTTGAAAGATTTTATAACATTAAAATCCATTTGATTTGTGTTTCTCATGTTGGTTTATTAGACTTATCTGGGCGCTATTTTCTTGTAATGCTCGGGTCAGGGCGAGCATATTTCCAGGATTAATTACGAATGCTTTGGAGCTTAAGGAGATGAACAGGATGCCTCCAAGATGTATTTACGTACCTTTATTTCAGCTACATTAGTTGTGTTGTATTTATCAGCATTTGTGGGGATAGATTATTATAACTGTCCAGGCCGATGATTGGTTAATATTACTCTAATTTTGGTATGTAAAAAATCTGTTCTTTTGTAAACATCATTTTTATATTATATATTACTCATCATGATATGAGATTTTATTCTGTCTTTTATTTCTCTCACCCCAAAAATCTGTCTTTTCGGCACTCGGATGCTCGGCATGTAAATACCATGGATGTATTAGTGTAGACTTTTGAGGGTTGAAAAGACTTGTCTTTACATGTGGTATTAGGGCTTAGGTTGAGCGAACACATTGACCTTGGTGTGACAAACTCATTGCAGATAGGGTAAGTGACACCCTAGAATGAGTTTGAGTGTATAAGTACGAGTGTGTATTATTTGAGCTATAAAAATTATTTTATATTGTATTGATTGATCCATTAAGTGGCTTATAAATTCTGGTCGACTCGCCTGGTCAACGTTATCAATAGAGGTTTCTAAACAATTGAACAAGGCAAACCGACAATATTTTTCAAAATTGGTAAATGAAATAATTTTACCTAAAATTATATTTTATATATAAAATAATAATTTATAAAAATTTATATAAATTTATGATATGTTTTTTTAGGAAATGATAATATTCAATTATTATCATTTATTGTTTGATTGATTGTTCTCGATCAGTTTATGAGTAGTTTTACCTTTTCAATGCATGGATGGGGTAGATAGTAATTATAGGAACATTGAAACGAACACCTTGTGAACTAAGTTTCATAGTTTGGCTATAAGGCATTTGGTGAAAATGTTGCGATAAACTTTAATTTTAATAAAAGTTATTTATTATAATCTCAACAAAGATATACATTCGTGAAGTGAAATTATATAAGTATGGTTTATAAATTATGGTTTATAAATAAAAATAATTTACAAGAGATAGAAAGAACTGAAATCACTTCTATCACTAGAAAATAAATCTAGGGATGAATGCAGCATCATCGGTGTTCATTTTCGAGATTCTAACTGGGGGAATACTACCATAGTAATTTGCTATAGAGTTGTTTTAGCAAAACAAATTTTAGATTAAACTCCAAAAGTATGATTTGGTATACATAAAGGAGATATGTATATTATTATTTCAAAATGATTTGAAATAAAAACCCGGTTTTTAGTTCTTAAGTTTTCTATTAATTTATTTTATTAATGCATGTATTATATGCATTGGGGTAGTTTGGTTTGTACATCTCACCATCATATGTTGTTTGATAGTTTTTGTTTATTGAAATCAAATGGAATTTTCGGTGATTTTGGATAGTCAAAAATTTCCGAATTAATTAAGAACTTGTTGCTAATTATTTATGATAATAGAAAAGTAGAATTTTGTAACTATAGAATGGAAAGATAGTAAGTGAAACAGGTTCTAAATTTGTTAAACATCTCGGTTAAGTAAAAAAAAATTTGATATTCTATATATACTCTAAGGATATAGTTGGTTATTATACAAGTTTTAAAACTTAAGTTAGTTTTTATGAAATATTTTCATAAATAATTTTGGAAGTAAAAAAGAAATTGGTATAAGTAAGAACCAACAAGAATATGTATGTAAGTTGTATGTAGATCATTTCGTTGCGCGATTCTTAATCCAAGATTCGAGTATATGGCTTTCAGGTGATTTACACCGACCCAAAAAAGGACTTATCACTCAAAATGATAAACTATGATTGCTTCATGGCGGAGATAATGGGTGTGGCTGGAGGTCGTCTAGTAAACCATGGTCATGACGACATGCTAGAGTAGTGTTTTGACCTTATCTTTTATGACGTCCAAATTTGGCATTACCGGCGATGATGGAGGCCACCGATTCGAACGTGGAGGTGGTTGAAGGTGAGGGTTTAGGTCGTGGGTCAAACAACGGAGGATGCATGGGTCAAGGTGTTGTGTAGCGACAGTGTTGGAGCGATGTTCGTGTTCGAGTTTGGTTTCCAGGTCACGTCTTTGGTTGCGAATTTGAATTAGGGAGGAATGTTACTATTGAAGGTGGGTTCGGTTTTGGATTATGGTGATGGGCCAGGCCGTGGTTTCTTGGGTAAGAAATAGTTTTATTTATTTGTTTAAATTTATAAATTAAGTGTTGAATTTAAAACTTAATATCTTGCTTGTTTTAAATCCGATTTACCCGTGGACTTTTTCGTAAGACTCGTATTAACGAGTATAATATTATGGTATAACTTATTGATAGTTCTATTGAAGTATAAAATATTGATAAAAAAATAGTACTTGAATATTATCATGTTGATTTATGTAACAACGTAGTTAAAATAACTATACTTCATTTGTGAAATCTATTTAACAGAATAAAACATCATTCTGCTGTAATTAAATGAAACAGATTATTTTGGACATCTATTGAGCAGAATAAATCTCCGTTCTGTGCTTGCAAAGTAAACTAATGATTTTGAAGTTAATTAATATGTGGATGAATTAATATTGAAAAATGATATGTTAACTATTGATTGTTAATTGTTGAGTGCCAGAAGCTTGGTAGCCTGGCCGTATTGGGTGTTACGTTGATATATCTTAAATGTTGGACCTTTTTATTTATAAAGGTAATAGTAGCATTGGTTAGGTGCTATGGTAGCACTGGGCCTTGTTATAGTATTTGGAAATACTATTATTTGAAGTTTTTGATTTAAAAATGGTTTTGATTTGAAGAATGATTTTAAAAGTGACTTTGGAGTTTTCTATGGCATTTATTTAGAAATGGTTTTTGAACTTATCTATTTTATTCCAACTTTATTTGGAAGTGTTTTAAAAGTATTTTAGAAATATTTATTTTATAGAAAAGTTGATATAATAATAAGTGTTTATTTTAAAGGAAATTAAATGCGTTTATCTTTTATTATAAATTGTTTCTGTTTTAAAAGAAGATAGTAGTATTTTGGAATAAATATATGTTAATGTTTTATATAAAATTTTGTAATAAAAGAGAGATTCATAAATGGTAACTTATAAATAAATGAATAGATCTATAAGTGATATTTTAATAATAACGAAGATTTGTGTTAGATATATAATATTTACACAAATGAATTTTTATTTATAGAAGGATTTTTATAAAAGGATTAAAGGATTTTATAACGGATTGTTATATATGGATTTTATAAAGGATGTTTATAAAAGGATTTTTACAAAGGATTTAAAAAGAAGGAGTTTTGTAAATTATTTTATAGATTTATAAAAGGAGTTTTAAAAATAATTTTAAAGATTTATAAAAGGAGTTTTAAAAATAATTTTAAAGATTTATAGAAAGAAGTTGTATAAATTAATTTGGAGATTTGTAAAAAGACTTGTAAATATGGAATGGGTTTATAAAAAGAGAGTTTTATAAAAAGAATAAGATTTGGTTTTGATAAATAATCCTTCTTAATTATGGTGGTATGTAGAATTCTTTCCATACTTAACACCGAAGGAAAAGCATTTTGGGTATATAGTAATAATGTTTTAAATGATATTAGTTTTGGCCCGGTTAAATATGATTTTGGGAAAATGGAAAATGTTTTCCAAGTATCAGAAGTGAAATGGTTTGTGAATATTTTATATACCGTTGAGATAAGTTTAAGAATATTTTTCAAGTATTTTCAAGATGATTTTTAATTAATGAAAAGATGAATTAAAGAGGCTTAGTAGCTGCTTATTTGTTTAACTGTGCTTGGTTTCTTTTGGAATTAAACCTCATATTTGATTGGTTGTTTATTTGATAGTTAAATAACCGACTGTCAAATCTTGATCAAATATAACTTTGAAAATATCTAGAAGAAATACGGAAATTATATGGTATAGTTATCTTCGGTGATGCTATACTGTACATATAAACTAGTTGTGTTCTTCTAGGAGAAATGATGAGGAAATATGTCCACTTAAACAATTTGGAGGTGATCTCTGCTCTTATGTATGTTTATTTTTTTTATTTTTAAAAGAATTGGAGTTGATTTTACTATAATCTATCGATCTGTTTTAGAGCGACCGGTAACATGGGAGTGTACTTGTAGCAATCTGCCTTTCTTATACCTAAAGACGACACTTAATACATCCTCGGTATTCGTGTGCATATCATTTAAGTGTTTGAAAGATAGGTCATTTGGGGTGAAGAAAGAAAAGACAGAACAGAATCTCATATCATAACGAGAAATATATGATATACACAAGATTTTTACAAAAAAGAAATTATCTTTATTATACACAACATCAGAGTACAATAACTTATTATCAGCCTAGATATTTATAACAGCCTGTCCTTATAATTACTGGTAATTACAGGCGAGAACAAAAAAATATAACAGCGGAAGAGTATAAGTTACGTGAATACGTCTTGGAGAATCCAGGTCGTCTCCTAAAAGCTCCAAAGCATCCAACTAAAACAGAAAAATATGCTCGGGCGACCCGACCATTATAGAAAAATAATGTCTGAATCAGTCTGCTAAACCATCATGAAAAACAGACCTCAAATGGATTTTAATGTTATAAAACCTTTTAAAATAAAGGTATCTTGTAAGACCACACCACATATAAACATAGAAGAGTTTTTACCTTACGATAACCAAAACATTTCATAGGAAATCTTTTGATATTATCATAGTGTATAGGGTTTAAAATAAATATTGAATATAACCAAAATTGTTACATTAACTAAATCCAACATAATAGGTATTAAACTAAGTTCGCATGATGCTTATTGGCGAATGGATTCCAACAATGACAAGGTAAGGGACTACCTTTTGTAAAATACATCTCTAGATAAAATGTACCAAGGGCTAAAAATGCATTTGTCCCTCTACCAACATAGGACCGGCCTACCCTTACTGGATAGTACCAAATATGTCATCAGCCCGGTTTCTTTCCAACCTTGATCGAGAGCTCTCATGCACAACCAAATCCATAATATGATGATCTAGAAATGTGATGACACACCTAAATGGGCGCGACCCACATCGCCCTGCCGTATCTACCCTGTTTTAGCTATTTCAGGGGTTTTGAGGCTTGAGGCAGCACTTTTACCTTTTCCTTTAGCAAATCCCACTTGGAATGCAAACACTGCCCTCTAGGCAGCAATGCAATGCCAGCATTCATCCATACAAGTTCGCTCTGGGTCCGAACAAAACCGAAGGCACTACTTCCACTACATACTTTTGGAACCACCCTCAAGATTAGTAGCAAGTAGTTCTTGCACTTCAAAGAAATCCATCTTCGAAACTATCATCATTAAGATGTCTACCATTTGGACGCTCATATTTGTTCGAAGTGGTTTTCAGATTACATACCCAATCCTAGTCTCTTAGAAACAACCGATAATTTCCAATTAACTAAATCCCGATTCTTTTAGAAGTAAGTGGACTACATCAGAGTTCTAAGGGAATCTCTAATATATCCCTTAAAGCTAGAGACGTTTCATCTGAATGAGTTCTCCTAAGGAAACTCAAACCATATGAACACGTGAAGCTCTTATTTACTTCCTAAGTCAAAATTGACCAAGATTTGATTGTCGGTAATTTAACCATCAAATACGCAATCAAACAACAATCCAGAGACCTAATATTTCCATATTAATCACTATGCATCAAAATAAATCTTTCATTTATTTAAATCTCTTTCCAAGTTTTTTATCAAAATATGCATATACTTATCTCATTAGCATAAGTATATTCACAAAACATAGTGAAAGATTTCTTATTTCAAAATCATATTAAAGGATTAAACAAAAGTTATTTGAAAAGAAACGGAGATAAGGATAACCATAAACACTATACCTTCGGTGTTAAGTGTGGAACGAATGTTCCATACCACCATAGTTAAGAAGGTCAGTTTAAGGAAATCAAATTTAAATTTCTTTTATAAACTTCTTCTATAAATACTTTTTAAATAAATCTCTTCCATTTATAAAATCTCCTGTACTAAAATTTCAAATCCATTTATGAAAACTCTTTATAAATCTCCAAGTTTATTTATAAAACTCCTTTATAAATATCAAAAACCATTTATAAAACTTCTTTCCAAATTTGAAAATCACTTTTCAATTTATAAACAAATTTCATAAATTTCCTTATTTAAAACGAACCTCCTTTAATAAATTTTAATCAATAAAGTTCCTTTGATAAACAAAGCAACTATTTAAAACACCTTTAAATAAACAAGTTGTTATTCAAAACACCTTTATTAAATTTTTCTTTAACCGGCATTATCAAAATAATGTCTTTAAACAATTATTTAAAAAGTATAGCATTACTTTAAAACACCTTTGATAAAATAATTGTGTAATTATCCATTAAATGATCATATTTAAAAGGGCAACAAACTTTGAATGTTATGAGTAAGTAATAACTTTACTTAAAACCCTTTAATTAATATAATAATTAACTTTAAAACCATTATCACAAAAAAATATTCAAAATGATTGATTTCTCAAAATCGAAAAGACGCTTAGTGACCATAATGGTTCTTATTTAATTAATTTAAAATTTCCAAGTAATAACATGGGGATTTACATAACAAGCATATATGTAAAAGGAATCAACAAGTAACAATAAACCATTATATAGGTAAATGTCTAAGTTACCAAAATAGGAGAACTAGGATTTTATTTTGCTTAACAGATGTCAAACATAATCTATTAGGTGAATTATTGCAAAACAGTGATTTATTCTACTATATAGATGTCATTGGATTTCATACTCATTTGGAGTTACTTAAGGATAATCAACAAAGAAGTTCCTTGGATTTAAACATCATTGAAAAGAGAGTTGCATTAAAAATAAAATCGATC
The DNA here is from genome assembly GCA_030737815.1 of Allium fistulosum. NCBI lineage: Eukaryota > Viridiplantae > Streptophyta > Magnoliopsida > Asparagales > Amaryllidaceae > Allium > Allium fistulosum. Next base: position 980,805,581 of record CM060902.1, read on the forward strand.
TTTAGAAGTAAAGTAGTTAAAACTTTAAAACTTTTATTCGAAAATTTGGATAACATTTAAACTCGTTATTTTAATTATAATTAAATAATAATTAACTATTAAATAAATAGTTAAATAATATTTATCCTTTAAATAAGTAATTAAACATTTTTTATCCTTTAAATAAATAATTAAATAATAGTTAATCATCAAATAAATAATTAAATACTAATTAATCTCAATTAATGATTAAATAATACTTAATCCTTAATTAATACTTAAATAAAGAATTAAACCTTCATTTAATAATTTAATAATAATTAATTTAATTATTAATTAAATAATAATTAACCCTTAAATGGTTAATTAAATAATAATTAACCTTTTATTAATTAACTAATCATAATTATCTTAGTTAATTTATAATTAAGTATAAATTTCCTTTATTAACTAATGATTAAGTACTAATTACCTTACTTAGTTAATTAATTAAATAATCATTAATTAAATAAATAAATAGATAATAAATTAATTACGTTTTGTTACGTATAAATTGTTGGAGAACACTTTTGAAAAAGATACCTAAGTGAAAACACTTTAGATTTCAAAAAGAGTTCTTTTTTTGAACTGCACCCATAACGACTATCGCTATATGATCCTTAATTTCAAAACTTGTTTTACACTCCAAATAGCTTTCAAAACTATATATTTTCTATTTTAATTTACTTTTATAAACTTTGAATAAAGTTTTGAAAACTAAAAGTAAAGTTTTTAAAACTTTTATAAACCTTTCTGAAAAAATAAAGTAAAGAAAAAAGATTTAAGCAAGGGATTTGGTCAATGTCACAAATCAAGCAACTTTAAATGCTAACTTTTCTTTAGCTTACTACATTGTATTCATGATTACAAATATTTGTATAGGACATAACATTATAATGTAAGCAAAGGTCCTAACATGAAAATTTTTTCTAACTTTAACACCACTTTTCCAAGTTTTTTAACAACCCTTACGTCCAAACACACACACACACACACACACACACACACACACATATATATATATATATATATATATATATATATATATATATATATATCCAAACAAATCAATATCATGCACCCGACAATCAACATATTTAACAACCAAGTGAGAAAAATTTAATGTTTTAAAAGCTTTAAATATAAAGGTGAGCTTACTCGTCAAAACTTAACCAAATCATGTCGAGCCTCCTTTAAACTTTAGATTAACCCTAGATCTTGAATTTGCTATAGTAAAAATAGATCTTTGAATGCTTTAAAATGCTAAAGTGGTTTGGCCATGAAGGATATGGCTTGTTCGTGACTAGTTTAAGGGTAGTATGGGCTGTTTTAGGAGGAAGAAGGTGTCGAAAGGAAGGAGGAGTGTTTAAATAAGGTTTAAGAGTTTAAAAGTGATAAAAGCTAATATTTTTAAACTTTAAAATTCATGGAAGCCATGGATTTTCTTAGGAATTCTTTTTAGAGAAGGAACAAACTAAATGAAATGAGAAGTGAATGAAAAATGGGAAAGAGAAAATAAGAAATTTGGTTTTATACAAAATGCATTTAGTTAATTACCAAAATAGCCTTATGTACATTACCTTCCACTCTTTGAATGCCACCACATCATGCTTCCTCCTCTACCTCATTATACGAAAATCATGCCCCCTTCATTACATTGAGCCAACATGCATTTAATACACATTGTACATATGTTTTCTAAGGCATCTTTTCATTTTAAACATCTTTTTATTCATATAAAGTCACATCAAACATTTAATAATTTTAAGTGAGTATATATGTAAAACATATCTTAATATTTTGTAAATATAAGTATATAATTGTACAATAGTGTACATAGCATTTTCGACAATTTTTAGTCGACAAAACGTCGAAAATTGGTAAAATAAATTTCGCTCACTTTTTCAATTTTTCTTTGAACTAAATATTTTTGTAAATAGATTTTGAAAACTATTTTTCCATTACTAGTTATTATTTAAAAGAGTTTTATTTTAATTATAAAAATCCATTATTTGAATATATAAAATTAATTGAATATTCGCAAATTAATGTGATGAAATTGCGGGTCGTTACACTCTCCCCCCTTAAAAGAATTTCGACCCTGAATTTTACCTCCACCCTAACCCAGACACACTTAACACTATTCATCAGTCTGCATGATATACATAAATGATTCCTATGTAAAATCTGATTTGATCACTCTCTCTCGAATACATAGCTTTACTTTTGAACTAGCATTTCTCGCACGACTTCCTAGTGTGGACTCTGATCAGGCTTCTTAATTAGAAACCTCTGTTCTCCTTACATAGCCATATACTATGATAGAAAACTTTTTGGTTCCATATTAAGAACTCTTACCAAGTGTTCCCCATCAAAAATCATGTGATAAATCCTTATTCGGAATGGTGTGGGACATCTCAAGTCATGTACTTGAATCTTGGATTGAGAACTATGTGAGAAATGGAAATGATCTACGTATAGTTTAAGTACTCATCTAAAGGTTCTTATCTACTCAATTTCTTTTAACCCTCCCAACAATATTTATGAGAACATTCCGAGAAATTCCAATTTAGGTTCAAACATTTTAAAATGACACAACTTTAATTATGAGACCCTTTCATAACATCATTTTACCTTATTATTTGCATAATATTCTCCTATATCCTAAGAGTATATATAAAACATCGGATTTTTAATTCTATTCAGATGTAGGCTGCAAAATAATTTTGGATTCTAAAACTGAGTTGATCAATATAACTTCTTCACTCATTCGGTCTGGTAAGTAGCAAAGATGAGTAGGATGCTGGTATCCAAACTCTGTCCTAGAATCTACTTTTCCTTAGACACTTTATATTAAAATTCAATTTTAACCCCACGTGTCATCAAACGCCTTATGGTCAAACTGTGAAACTTAATTTACAAAGTGTTCATTTCAATGTTTTCCTAAATTTTTATCTACCTAACCCATGTTTTAAAAAGAAAGATTGCAGATAAATCTATAAACCATAGTAAATGCTCAAGACTAGACGAGCATGGCTAATCAAACCCTATATGATAATGATTAAATATTATCAACTCCTAACAACAAACACATCAAAACAAACTATATTGATTTGAAAACTATTCCTTTATATGTAAAATATATTCCTAGGTAAAATTATTTCATTTACCACTTTTAAAACAATATTGTATCGGTTGGTCTTGTTCAAATATGTTAGAATCCCTATTGACAATGTGGCGTTCCACGTCTCGATCAGTACACAAAATTCAAACATAACAGACCAATTAACATAATATAAAACATTTTTATACACTAACAAATACGCACTTTATATATATACTTAAACTTACTCTAGGATATTACTAATCTTATCTCTAATGAGTTGCTCATTCTAGGGCATTACTAACTGTATCTATAATGAGTTTACACCACTAAGGCTTAGGTGTTCGCTCAACGTAAGTTCTGATACCAACTGTAATGATCTTTCTTTCATAAACTTAAAGACGACACTTAATACATCCTTGGTACTCGTATGCTGATCATTTAAATGTCCGAAAGACAGATCATTTGGGGTGAAGAAAGAAAAAGTTAAGACAGAATCACCACATCATAGCCAGAAATATATAATATACACAAGATCTTTACAAAAAAGAAATTATCTTTATTATACACAACATCAGTGTACACTAACCTATTATCGGCCTGGACATTTATAACAACCTATCCTTACAATTGCTGATAAATACAAGCAAGAACAAAACAAAATAGAATAGTGAAAGAATATAAGGTATGTAAACACGTCTAGGAGAATCCAGCTCGTCTCTTAAAAGCTCCAAAGCATCCAGCTAAATCTGGAATATGCTAGGGCTGATTCGAGCATTATAAGAAAATAACATCTAGATCAGTTTGTTAAATCAGCATGAGAAACTCATCTCTAACGGGTTTTAATTTTATAAAATCTTTCAAAAAAGCATTTCATAGGAAATCTTCTGATATTATCATAGTGTCTAGGTTTCAAAATAAATATTGAATATAGCTGAAATTGTTACATTAATTAAATTCCAGCATAATAGGTATACAACTAAGTCCGCATGACGTTTATTGGAGAATATATTCCAACAATGGCAAGGTAAGGGTCTACCTTCGGTACAATACGTCTCTAGATAAAATTTACCGAAGGCTACAAGCGCATTTTCCCTTCTTCCAACATAGGACCGGCCTACCCCTTATCGGATAGTACCAAATATATCATCACCTTGATTGCTTTTCAACCTTAATCGAGAGCTCTGATGCATAACCAAATCCATAATATAATGATTTAGAAAGGTGGCGATACACCTTAATGGGTGTGACCCACATAGCATTATAGCATCTACCTTGTTTTAGCCATTTCTCGGGTTGTGAGGCTTGAGGTAACGCTTTTACTTTTTCTCTGAGAAAATCCCACTTGGAATGCTAACACTACCCTCTAGGCAGCAATGCAATGTCAGCATTCATCCATACAAGTTCACTCTATGTCTGAACGAAACCGAAGGCACTACTTCCACTACAGAATCAACCTCAGGATTAGAAGCATGTAGCTATTGCACTTCAAAGAACTCCATCTTTGAAACTATCATCATCAAGATGTCTACCATTCGAACACTCATGTTGGTTCGAAGTGGTTTTCAAATAACATATCCGGTCCCAGTCTCTTCAAACCAACGACTGATAATTTCCGGTTGACTAAATCTTGGTTGTTTTAGAAGTAAGTGGACTGCATCAGATTCCCAAGGGAATCTCTAATATATCCCTTAAAGCTAGAGACGTTTCATCCGAATGAGTTCTCCCAAGTAACTCAAACCATATAAATACATGAAGCTCTTATTTACTTCCTAAGTCAAAATTGGCCAAGATTTGATAGTTGATTATTTAACTATCAAATACACAATCAAATAACAATCCAGAGATTTAATATTTCCATAGCAACCACTAACCCTCAAAATAAATCTTTCATTTATTTAAATCTCTTTCCAAATTATTCATCAAAATATTCATATACTTATCTCACTGGCATAAGTATATTCACAAAAATTTCTTAAAGATTTCTTATTTCAAAATCATATTAAAGGATCAAACAAAAGTTAATTAAAAAGAAACGGAGATAAGGATAACCCTAAACGCTATTCCTTCAGTGCTAAGTGTGGAATGAATGTACCATACCACAAAAATTAAGAAGGTCAATTTAAGGAAATCAAATCTAAATTTCTTTTATAAAATTCTTCTATAAATCCTTTTTAAATCCATTTATGAAATCTCCTATACTAAAATTCCAAGTCCATTTATGAAAACTCTTTATAAATCCCCAAGTTTATTTATAACACTCCTTTATAAATATCCAAAACCACTTATAAAACTTCTTTCCAAATTTGAAAATCTCTTTTCAATTTATAAAAAAAATTCATAAATTTTCTTATTTAAAATGAAACTCTTTTAATAAATCTTAATCGGTAAAGTTCCTTTGGTGAACAAAGCATTTATATAAAAACACCTTTAAATAAAAAAGTTGTTATTAAAAACATCCTTTATTAAATTTATCTTTAAACAGCATTAACAAAATAATGACTTTAAACAATTATTTAAAAAGTATTTCATTACTTTAAAACACCTTTAATAAAATAATTGCTTAATTCTCCTTTAAATATCATATTTAAAAGGGTAATAAACTTTGAACGTTATGAGTAAGTAATAACTTTAATTAAACCCTTTAAATAATATAATAATTAAATTTAAAACAATTATCACAAAGAAAATATTTAAAATGATTGATTTCTCAAAATTAGAAAGAGGCTTAGTGATCACAATGGTTCTCATTTAATTAAGTTTAACTTTCCAAGTTATAATATGGGTATTTACATAATAAGCAGATATATGTAAAGGGAATTAACAAGTAACAATCAACCATCATATAGGTAAATGTCTAAGTTGCCGAAATAGTAGAACTGTGATTTTATTTTGCTTAATAGATGTTAAAAGTAATCTATTAGGTGAATTATAGCAGAATGACGATTTATTCTGCTAAACAGATATCACTGGGTTTCATACACATTTGGAGTTACTTAAGTATAATCGATAAAGAAATCCCTTGAATTTAAACATCATTTAAAAGAGAGTTGATTTAAAAACAAAACCGACCTTTAGAAAAAAGCAGTTAAAACTTTAAAACTTTTATTTGGAAATTTAAATAACATTTAAACTCTTTATTTTAATAATAATTGATCCTTTAATAATTAAACAATAATTATCTATTAAATAAATAATTAAATAATAATTATTCTTTAAATAAATAAATAAATAGTGGTTAATCTTTAAATAAATAATTTAATATTAATTAATGTCAATTAATAATTAAATATTAATTAATGTCAATTAATAATTAAATAATACTTAATTCTTAATTAATACTTAAATAAAGAATTAAACCTTCATTTAATAATTTAATAATAATTAACCTTTAATTATTAATTAAATATAATTAACCCTTAAATGGTTAATTAATTAATATTTAACCTTTTATTAATTAACTAGTCATAATTATCTTACTTAATTTGTAATTAAGTACATATTTTCTTTATTAACTAATGATTAAGTACTAATTACCTTACTTAATTAATTAATGAAATAATCATTAATTAAATAATTAATTAATTACTTTTTATTACTTATAAATTGTTTGAGAAAATTTTTCAAAAAAATAATTAAGCGAAAACACTTTAGATTTCAAAAAGAGTATGTTTTTACAAACTGCACCCACAACGGCTATCGCTATATGACCTGTAATTTTAAAACATGTTTTATACTACAAATAGCTTTCAAAAATCTATTTTTTATATTTTAGTTTACTTTTATAAACTTTGAATAAATTTTTTAGAACTTTTATAAACCTTTCTAAAATAAACAAAGCAAGTAAAGAACAGGAATTAAACAAGGGATTTCAATGTCGCAAATCAAGCAACTCTGAATGCTAACTTTTCTTTAGCATACTACATTGTATGTATGATTACAATCATATGTATAGGACATAACATCATAATGTAAGCAAAGGTCCTAACTTGAAAAGCTTTGCTTACTTTAATTTTACGTTTCCAAGTTTTTTAGTAACCATTACATCCAAATGCATATATATCCAAATAATTCAATATCATGCACCCAACAACCAGCATATTTAACAACCAAGTAAGCAAAAGTTAATGTTTTAAAAGCTTTAAATATAAGGGTGGGCTTACTCACCAAAACTTAACCAAATCAAGTCGAGCCTCCATTAAACTTTAGGTCGACCCTATATCTTGAATTTGCTTTATAAAAATAGATTTTTGGAGGATTTAAAATGCCAAAATGGTTCGGCCTTAAAGGGTATGGCTTGGCCATGGCTAGTTTAAGGTTAGTCTGGGCTTGTTTTTGAAGGAGGAAGGTGTAGAAAGGAAGGAGAAGTGTTTAAATAAGGTTTAAGAGTTTAAAAGTGACAAAAGTTAATATTTTTAAACTTTAAAATTCATGGAAGCCATGGATTTTCTTAGGAAAGCTTTTTAGAAGGAACAAACTAGATGAAATGAGAAATGAATGAAAAATGGGAAAGTGCAAAAAAGAAATTTGGTTTTATACAAAATGCATTCAGTAAATTACCAAAATAGCCTTATGTATGCTACCTTCACTCTTTGAATGCCACCTCATCATGCTTCCCCCTCCACCTCATGTTCCATATGAAAATCATTCCTTCCTTCACTATACTAAGCCAACATACATTTAATACACATTGTACTTATGTATCCTAAGGCATCTTTTCTTTTGAAACATATTTAATTTTTTGATTTTTTTCATATAAAGTCACATCAAACTTTTAATATATTTAGGCGTATATGTATATGTAAAACATATCTTAACTATTTGTAAACGTAAGTATATAATTATACAATAGTGCACACAACTTTTTCGACAACTTTTCATCGATGAAAAGTCGAATATTCAGAAAACGAATACGAGTCACATTTTTTATTTTATTTTTTGAACTAAATATTAGCAAATAGATTTTGAAAACTATTTTACCATCACTAGTTATTATTTAAAAGGGTTTTATTTTAATAATAAAAATCCATTATTTGAATACTTAAAATTAATTGAGTATTCACAAATCAAAATGGTGAAATTCTGGGTTGTTACAGCACTTGTATGTGATGACTTGAAACCGTAACCACTCCAAAACCATATACGTGTTCAACACTTTGGAAGAGATTCGTGATTGGTTTGAGATGATGGAATTGAAGATGGTGTTCTTTAAAGTGTAAGTGCTACTTGCAACTAATCCTAAGGATGTAATAGAAGTAGTGTCTTCAGTTTATTTATATCCTAAACAACTTGTATGAATGAATGCTGGTATTGCATTGTCATCTGGAGGGCAGTGCTAGCATTCCAAGTGAGATTTGTTAAGAGAGGAAAAAGGTAACCGTGGCCTCACAAGCCTCACAACTTGACTAAAATATGGGATATGCAGTAGAGCTATGTGTTTCATTACCATAAGGAGCATCATTCCTTGATCTAGATATGATATTTATGGATTTTGATATGTGCGCGCATGGGAAGAGTGGAGCCATGGCCTGGTTGATCTATTTGCTGCCTTGGTGCCCAGGGGATGATGTAATCCGACTTGTCATGTTAAAGGGACAGGTCGGCTTTATGTTGGCAAGGGGTGCAAAATATTTTTACGACCTTGGTATATTGTTCTAGAGATGTACTGTACCGGACATTATCTCAGTAGCCCAGTCATTGTATGGAATCCAATCTCCAATACGTGCCTTTACGGACTTAGTCGTATACCTATTATGCTTAAATGTAATTAATGTAACCATTCCAGCTATGATTAATATTTATTTTAAACCCTAGATATTATTATAATATCACAAGATTTCCTATAAATGGTTTGGTTATTGTAATGTAAAAACCTGTTCGTATTTTTGTCTGGCATCGTCTTACAAGATACCTTTATTTTTGAAAGCTTTTATAACATTAAAATTCATTTGATTTGTGTTCTTCACGCCTGTTTACCAGACTGGCCCGAATGTTATTTTTTTATAATGCTCGGGTCAGCCCGAGCATATTTCCAGATTTAGTTATGGATGCTTTGGAGCTTAAGGAGATGAGTTGTGTGCCTCCAAGACGTATTTACATATCTCTATTTTCGCTACATTAGTTGTGTTGTATTTATCATCGTTTGTGAGGACAGACTGTTATAACTGTCCAGATTGATGATATGTTAGTATTACTCTGATTATGGTATGTAAAAAAACTTTTCTTTTGTAAAGATCATTTTTATATTATATATTTCTCGTCAAGATTTGATATTTTCTTCTATCTTTTCTTTTTGTCACCCCAACAATCTATCTTTTCGACGCTCGGATGCTCAATACGTGAATACCGTGGATATATTAGTGTTGAATTTTGTGGGTTGAAAAAGCCGGTTGTTACATCTAATTATGTAGCATTGTATTACCCGTGTGGTTATATAATTAAGAGGCCGTAAATCAACCGTTTGTTAAAATGCTTAAGTGCGTTTTATTGATTTTTATAGAATCAAGGTAAGAATATGAATTTGCAGAAAGGTAAAGCGTAAGAATTTACGTTGTTCGGATGTTACGGAATGCTACATTCACATATCAATTAATTAATATATTCCATCGGACGTATAAGCACATAATTCAATAATGATTCTGACATTGTTTTACAACGTCTTCAATATACATTCTCTAAGTCCGCAAAAGTTTCATCGCTCTCTACTACATTGATCCTTTCCTTTTATAAGAGAATGACAATACATGGACCAACGACAACATCCTTGTACCCAAACATCGATATGGGATATTTCCACATGTCTTCTACCAGCTTGCTTTGGGTTGAGTGCCATGGATTACTATTTTAGTTTAGATAGGATAATTTAGTTTTGTAACACTGAAATTGGCAAGATGTTCTTAGATGTTTGCCACTTGTCTAGGAGATATGTTGTGCGTTGATGGTTTTAACTTGGCCATGTTATGATGTACTAATCTCTGGCATAGCTCTAGATCTGACAATGATTTATTGCTCTGGACTACTTTGAAAAAGTATCATTTCTAACCTAGTTCTTTATTTTGTTGTGATTTATTCCTTGGGAATGCTTCAATGCTCTGCCCCCGAGAGGATGTGTGTTTCGCATTTAAAATGTTGTGTTGCGCCAATGTTTGAAAGTAACCCTTTACTATGTGGTAGCATATTTCGAGGTTCATGGTACCTAGTTTGATGTATTTGAAACGTGTATCCTAACTGATGTAGATTAAGGTCCCATCATCCTCGTACTGCCTAGTTTCATACACTAAAAGTTTCGGACGCACATAGTTATTGATGCCCGTACTATGCGGTCGTTTGTGTTATCCTCTTTCCAATGCTTTGTTTATTTTTATAATATTTTTAGTGAGAAAATGAGTGTAACATATACAATTAGATAGAGATTTAATATTGTAGCTAAATTAAATCACTTACCACTAACTATAAGAGAATTTAATTTGAACTCAAAACTATTTTTGTAAATGTTTTTGGATGTTTGTAACTTGATTTTGCACAAGTTTTTATTGCAATTTACCATGTAACAAATATCCAAAGTATTTGTGGCTAAAATTGTAGCAGCTATTTCAATGGCAGTCTCCTCAAGCCTTGACCCCCTTTCTCTTTCTAGCCTCCTCATTTTGTCCCTTCAGCCCCACCTGACCTCGTTCTGCCATAGAATATCATAGCTTTAAATGAAGATGGTTTTACTCCAGTCATATCAAGGCGCAACAGGAAGAAATCTCGGATCCAGATGTATGATTCAGCAGTAGCGAATTTTCAAAAGCAAAACCTAAGCTAGTAATAAAGGATCATGGAATACACATCACATATATTCTAAAACGCACAGATTCCTAACCTACTTCTCCCATCAGACCAGAGCCAAAGCTAGGGCACCAACGATCCCACAAACCAAAGAGGCAACTTCAAAGCCATATGAAACATCTCAAGAATCGAAAACTATAAGAACGTGGAAGGTTGTCATCACAGAGGAAGATATCTCAGTTTCTCCCCCTTTAAAATTCTATAACACTATAGAATTTAGGAAGAGAACTTGTGTACAAATTACGAATTTAGTTGTAAAATCAGCTAGAAGATATTGAGAAAATTATATTGTTGTATACATGGTTGGCTCACGGCCGTATTACCACTATTTTTGATCATACATTAAAAGGGTCTGGCAAATATAAAAAAATTATTCACACCAAGGAAAATAGATTTTATGTTATCAAATTCAAAGACAAAGAAGACTGTCGAAAGGATATTAGCAGGAGGTCTGTACTTCTATGATAGAAAAATGATGATGATGAAAAGATGGCCTCCGGAGCTTAGTCTCTCAAAAGAGATGCTGCAAACCATTCCTATAAGGGTTCATTTCTCACGACTTAAACTAGAATTTTGGTCAGAAAAGGGAATTAGTAGAATTGCATCGGCTTTAGGAAATCAGTAAAAAATGGATCACTATACTAAAGGTATGATAAAATTTTCTTACGCAAGGGTCTTAGTGGAAATTAATAACGATTTCAAATTTCCAAGTGAAATATACATTGTGAATGAAAACAATGACTTGTTTACCCAACCTGTTGAATACGAATGAAGTCTCATTGTATGCCCAAACCGCAACTACTTTGGTCATCATTGAAACTTTGTACCTTTGAGAAAAAGCGAGTGGCAAAAACAACTGCAACTAATTTTAGACAAACTAACAATGACAACAACAATCATGTTGATGATGATAGCAGAAGTGTCATGTACAACTACACACTAACATAGATGGCATTAGACCAGATCAAAACAAGTCCCTAGCTTCTAAATTACCTCAGCGAGACTCTAACTCGTCAGACCAAAATTGTGCACGTGATACGGATTTGAAATGTATGGAAACTTTATCAAATTGAGATGCAGACTTGCCCATAAAAACCAATACAAAACAATAGTTACACGGTCAGTGAATGCCAAAGTCCTGTTCCAGATCAGAATGATGATCAGACTATGGCAGATGTTCAGGAAAAGTATTCGCAATCTGGAACCCTCCACATTGCTCTCTAACGGTCACATTGGAACACGTTCTAGGTATAAACAGAGCAGGAAGCATCGGCAGGAAGAGATTCCTTTCAAATTTAATGCAACAATACATGATGGCGCGATCGATAACCTTACGTGGCAAAATACGGTAGCACGGCTAAAGTAAAAAGGTAAGAAAATGAAACGAACAAAGACAATCACGAGTATTCTCTTAGGCAGCGTAAGAAATAACGCTGACTACACATAGGGGATGTAGCAGCGGATGCTCTTGCTGTTGTGAGATAAGTGTCATATTCGACGAGCTTTGAGGGAAGATTATGCACTTTGGACACAATGAATTCTTGATCGGATGTGGAATTTAGTATTGAACGAAGTTAAATAATGTTTGGTAGGATATAATCCTTAGCTGGTTTGGTCTTGCACGACGGATGCTTTTGTGCCTTTTCTTTTCTTTTTCGTTTTGGTTCTTTGCGGGCATCTAGAGAACATAGGTTGGTTTTTGAGTATGGTTTATGTTTAACACTTTTACCATGTTTGTTCTCTACATGCTATAAGTTGTATTCTCTGTTTATCTTTTGTATATAAAGTACAATTTTTTTATAAGTTTGACTGTAGCAGAAGACATAGTGAAATAGCCTTAAAAGGACAAGATATGACCAAATTTCCAAAATAACAGACTCGGATTTTGAAAGGTTTCCGGATTATTCCAACTTGGTTCATCTGTTCCAAATTTATAACCACATCTTACCCATCTTCAAAACTACAGTATCTTCCGCACTAAATACGCTTGAACCATTGAAATACTAATTCAGTTCTCTTCGATTTGACATATATTCTAGCGCCAAAATTTAACAAGTGCAAGCTTCCAGCTTATATATCAAGTTAATACTCGATTAGCCGAATAGTCTTATTTAAAAAAAAAATTACATAAATAAAATTAAAAATATAAAAATGCATTTGTTGAGAAAAACAGCTGATCACAATCCATAAAACAAATATAACTTGTCCAAATTACAAGGTCAAACTTCCAGGTGCCTAAACACAATTTCCAGGTTATGTCTAGCAAAAATGATGCAGATAAGCTGTTGAATGCTGGCTGGGCCTGCACTTGTCTGTATCACAGAATGTAGACGGCAACTATTTGTTCCTTTATATATAATTGGTTTGCCTTGAAATACTTTGCCGGCCTTAATCCATTCCATTCCTTGATAACATCTCCTTAACATCACCCTCCAAATATATTACTAAACTTCGTTACAGTTGAATCAATAACATGAAAGGAGTAGCATCAAAGCCGAAATTTGGACCAAAATCTCGTAAAGAAAAGGATGAAGACCTTCTTCTGTTTCGTGAAATGTTTAAGCGTGAAAAGGAAAGGAATGTTGTTAGTCTTCTTGAACCAGTGTCAACTGAGTTCGAACCTTCTCAAGGTTAGTCTTCACCTCACAAAAACTACAACCTTAATGATCTTCTTACAGACATGAGCACTGACATTGTATGATTGTTATAGGAAGCTTTCCGTTTTACAAACTGCCATCATTTAAAAAGAACTTCGGAAATGATTTTCTTGGAGTAGATAAAGAAAAGAATGATTATGACTGGTAAAATTTTTAGAGTTCCCAACTTCTCACTTCTTTGTTACATTAAGTTATTGAATATTGTTATTTTGATCAACTCAGGTTAAAAACGCCACCAGCAACTCCATTGTTTCCATCATTAGAAATGGAGGCTAATGATTCAAACATGATTTTTCAAAGAGAAATACCTGTCTTACAAAATTTCAGAACTGCATCAAGGGTATATTTATGCACGTTTTATCTGTACCATACTACCATTCATCATAAGTTTTATATTATCGTGCACTCCGTATACTTGAATAGAGTCATAAGATCTAAGTTAGTCACTAGAACACAATTTTATAGTACTCAGGTGCTCATAAAGGCTTGATATCTCTTGATTATATGTCTATGTTTGATTGTTGCTTGTTGAATTCTGACTCCTTTTAGGCAAAATCTTATATAAATACCAAGTGCAATTCTTTACTATCAACAGTTTTCCACAAAAATAGAAGAGAAAAGGCAAGAACAAGTGCCTAAATCTCCAAGCTCAAGGTCAACAACATCAACTAAATCACACTCTTCTTCTCAATCCGGAACCTCAACGTCAAGACCAACTTCTTCTTACAAATCAAACATATCAAAAATGCAGGAAAGATCGAAATCTACAACTCGAGGAGCTGCCAACTCAAACAATACCATAAAAACAGAAAAACCAAGGAACAGTGTTTCGACTACAAGAACACAAGCAGCAAGTAGAAAGCCTCAAACTAGAGGAATTTCTCCAATGCCAAGACCAATAATTCCTTGTAACATCACAGGATTCCCGGAAGAAGCTCCTCCGAATCTGATAACATCAACTTCAGTCATAGCAAAGAGAGCCACTTCAGCTACTAGGGGAAGACCTGGAAGTGCAACTTTATTGCCTGCTGTTGAACAGAAGGCTGAAAATAGGAGGCAGTCTTGCTCTCCAAGTGTTTCTAGGGGTAGAAAGGAGGAGAGTTTTGATAGCAAGGTGAAAAATAATAACGGTACGCTTGTTATTGGGAGTAAAATGGTGCAGAATATGATGAATGCAAGGAGACCCGCCGGTAAAGAAGAGTATGGTTTACAGTCTAAAGTTCAGAATCAGAATCAGAATCAGACAGGGAGATTGATGTCCAAAACTTCGGCGAGTAAACAATGGGTATGTAAGTTGTTTCTTGAGATTTACACACAAATTTTCTCTGTAAACTTCTACGAAAATATACACCAACCATACAAAGAATGTATAGTTTCTTCTGCTTGATATATAGTTGTGCTGTGCTATAGCAGGAAACAAGTAGGAATCAGGGAGGAATGAAGTTGGCTACCACAAATTTGAACTCTGCCACAACAAAGAAAACTAACTCTGAAGTAACGGCTGCAAGTTTTGAAGTTAGAAATTTAAAAAGTAGAACAGGTAGTGAAAGCAAGTTTGGTTTTAAAAAAGCTGAAAGTAAAGTCAGGTCAAATTAGTTTAGTGAATAACTTGTAAATGATGGCATCAGTTTGATGCGAGCCGTAAATCTGTGTTATGACAGTGTTATAACAAAGGTTTGGAGTTCTGGCTTTTAGGTGTGTTTTGATCATTTGAAATTTTCAAAGTTTCGGTTTCATTTCAAAAATCCTGAATATTTTTGTTGTACTTACCGGTTCTGCATTAATTACGTCTTTTTTTGTAAATACTTTAATAAATACTATTAACCTGTGTTTATAACCTAAAAAGCCAAGTAATATCTCTCATAAACATACGTTGAGGCCTTAAAAACTTTGAATCTCTAAAGTCCAAAAAACAATTATAACTAAATTCAAAATGATTATAAAGGAAAATCAAAGCTCTAGTTGATCCAAACATGAAAGTATTAAACACTAATTTGTTTTTCAAGTACGTTTTTGTGTATTTTTGTTTTAGTTCTTTGAATTTTACTTTTTTATTGTCATTCCTTTAAACCATAGATTTTTTTTTTTGATTTTATTCATTTTTTCCCATGCCTAGGGAGCACAGAACGGGTTTTATTTGCAAACAACTCCTATACATTTATTTGAAACTGAAACTTCTCCGCCAATCAGTTCATCTGCATAGGTAGAAGGGGGACAAAACCAAGGTTTGAAATTTCCGTTCCCGTTTCGGCTATTGGAAATTTTTATGATTTTGGTTCCATTTCGGAAATTCTGAAATTTCCGTTCCTGTTCCATTTCGGTTTTAATTACTTTTTAATTCAATAATTTGACATAAATAACTTAAAATATACCCAACATACTAATGTTTAAATCTCTAAAGTAAATTTACATCTCATTCATCATTGAAAGCCCAAATTTTCATTTTGTCCATCTCCATCATAACCCTAGCAATCTAGGTCTACCTTCGCCACTCAGAAGAGTTTACTTACTCAAACTTGAAGAAGTCACAACCATTGTATTCGATTTTTACATTGCAGCTCAAAATAGGTATGCATTTCCTTTGTTTTGCTCTATATTTTTAACTGTACTGCAATCTTCCAAATTTTTTCGTTTTCCACCATGAATTTTTTTTTCGTTTTTTATAGATCCAAAACCGGGTTTTATTGAAGAATTCCATCCCGGTCACTACCGGAATCGGATCGGGATTGCTGGAATTCCAGCAAGCCGGAGTCGAACCGTGCATAGAACCATTAGTACAATAGCATGATTAAAAATCGGTGTAAATCACACATTTAAAAGTGGGGCTCACTAACAATAACACGATGAAAATTTTCTGTGCCTCTTCTTCATGTATCCATTTGTCCAAATAAATCTCAACCATTAATCAGAGTGATTTTATTAATATGTGGACCCACTGAACAAAATCCAATGACGACGGTAAAAAATTGAATGCCCAATCGAGAGTAGACACATGCGAGATTTGGGAATAGAACTATTGAGCCCTTTAAACTCTCCATCATTCACACTTTTCCATCCACTACAAGACACATGAACAAATGCAAATTTTGCATTTAGTATCTTCTTCCACCTCATGATGTTAAGAATCAGAAAATGAAATTAACATGCTTCTAGGATCAACAGCTGGAAGCCCTATTTGATTAAGAAAAGCCATAAACTCCTAATGGTTCAACGTATGTAAAACAAAAACACCACATCTTTCTAGAACCCATTCTTACAAAAACGAAAATGCAGCAGCCTTTTCCTTTGGAAGTGGCAAACCTAGACTGCTTTTGGGTTTTATGTTTTCTACACCATCTTTCTCTTGAAAAGTAAACTTAATCAATATGTGTGGAAAGTCGTCTCCATTCAAGTAAAGAGTCTTGTTTATTAAATAAAGAGATGTATTCATTGAAGTGAAAAGTCACGTCTGCTCAGTAAAGAGTCACAATGAATGGTGTCAATTTGCAAAAATGTGTAGTTTAGTATAAATATATGACAATTTTTTTATGTTTGTATGTAAGTTTAATTGAAGTCGTAATAAAAGAATAAATTTTCTTCACTCTTCCTTTATCCGTTAATTTTACAAATATAATTCTCTTTCTTCTAACATTCTGATGTTCTATAGGCTTCAAACAAAGCATTCGTACTTATGCACCACTTATCATAATTTTCTTTGGTGAGAGATGAAACTACTAATAGTATTCCATTTGACATCCTTTTTCAAACTTTAATCTTCAAATATAGATGGCACCGGTAACATTTTGTTGGAAGGATGAGGAGAATTATAATTTTAAAATTAATGGAGAAATGAAGCTAGACTAAAGGAAAATTATTCTTTTATTAACACTTCAATTCAACTTGCATACAATACAAGAAAATGACTACATATTTATAGTAGACTACTGTTGACTAGTTTTCTAGCCAACATCGAAATGATGCGAGTGCGTTGTGAAAAGTAAAGGTTGGTTGCTACTCACCAAGCTTAATAATAAAAAAGGAGTTAAATACGCAGTTGAAAGATAAATAACACAAGATATAGATTGGTTAAGCAAAGCTGCATTCGTCCACTATTAAGTTCTCTTGCTCATACATATTTACAACTAAAAGTAATTACAAGAGAATAATAAGAAAAATGAGGACTTGAGACTAACAAGTTATGTAATCTTAAGAACTTATGTGGTAACGAGAGTGTTGAATTGTGTGTAGTATTCAAAATTCTTGACTGTTCCAACCATATTTCAACCCCGCAATGTAGTGGTATTTATAGTAGCTGAAGTAGATGATGTACTGTTGAGATCGAGCTCGCTCTTCGTAATACCCTGAAATCAGCATCGAATAACAACGTTTGACTTTGGAATAACACAAAAAACGGATTATTAAGAAAGAAAAATAAAATAACAATATACTAAGGCATATCGATAGAATCTTACAGCGGAATGATAATATATAATATGCTGAATACACATGGACATACCAAGATAATAATATATATATATATATGTATATGTATATGTATATGTGTATGTATATGTATATGTATATGTATATGTATATGTATATGTATATGTATATGTATATGTATATTTATGACAGACCGCACTAGGAAATAACTTATAAATGAATATCATTGCACCTATAGAGCGACATATGAAGATTCCCCTTGGATGATCAAAGTATATACAAGCAATATAACAACTTTGCCATTACAAACAACACAACGGAATCAAATAAAAGAAAACTCTATATAGCTATTATGCCTCCTGCACGTTCGGAAGCTTTATTCGTCTAATGAGGTACTTATAAACCTCAACTCTCAAACTATTCAAAATCAATTGAGTACTCGAGAGTTTAAGGGGAAAACATAAACTTCGAGTTTGACATAAAACCTAGTATGAATAATAATCTACCAACTCAATCATTTAGATATCTAGTGAGACCATGCCGCTTAGCGGAACGGGTTTTCCCTTCACTAGTATCCTAAAACCTTTAAAAAACCATATACTGTGCTCCCGCAACCACAATGGTTAAAATATAGTCATTTCAAAATATTACGATGATATGCAAACAAGGTAAAACATTCTGTATTTTCCATCCTCTGTTTAATTGACTCCCTGTCATATTTATAGTTTCTAGAGTCACTATTAACCTGTTAGTTTTCATGGGCTTACTAAATAACCTTTTCATATTATATCGACTCCCTGTTCTATTTCATAGTTTTCATGGATGCATTATGAACCTATTGGCCTCTGCCAATTAACTTAATTAATTCATGGGTTCCTTTAAACCTATTGGTGACTTTAATAACTTTTCTCTTATCCTAGTTTTCATGGGTTGACTAGGAACCTATTGACAACTGTCAATAATTTTTCTTCTTATCCTAGTTTTCATGAGTTGACTAGGAACCCATTAACATCTGTCAATAACTTAATCCAGATATAGTTTTCATGGGTTCACTACAAACCAATTGGCCTCTAACAACCACTCTTTATAACATAGTTTTTATGGGATCACTATGAACCTATTGGCAACTCCAATAAATTCCTAATCATAGTTTTCATGGGAACACCATGAACCTTTCTCCTTGACAACTTCCATATTTAGGCGTCCTATATTCTGGCCTCCCTAACCTTTTGGATGCAATTCTACTCATCCAAGACTTTAATCAATATATATTCACTATTGAGTTAACCTAGCTGGTTCTTCTATCCTTTATCCCTAAAATGCAGTTATGGGTCCATTATGATGTGAATATATTTATATTTGAAGAAGAAAACATAATGACAAAACAATACCACTCCTATGGGTTTAATGTTCTTGAAATAATTTTCATATAAAACATGGTTAATACCTCTAACCTATAATTTTATCAAGGAAAACTTCTTCTTAAAATCATTTCAAAAATCCTTAAATTTAGCCATGGGTTTTTCCTTTAAAAATGAGTTTGGGTTATAAAACCTTTCGAAACCTTGCTTTCGACTTCTTCGGACATCCTCCTTTGAAAGCATATAGATCTATCTTCAAAACATTCAGCACCTGCCTTCCAAACACTTTAAAACCTTTCTTTCGAAACTTTTCGAATGCATTAAAGTATCAACATTTAACTTTAGAATCATTGAAAGTCCCCCTTCGAAACCATTGGAAGTAACCCTTCTGAAATCATTGAAATTCCCCCTTTTGAAACCATTAGAAGTGACCCTTCCGAAATCTTTGAAAGTCCGCATTTCAAAGCCACTGGGTTTA
This sequence comes from Allium fistulosum, assembly GCA_030737815.1. Classification (NCBI taxonomy): domain Eukaryota; kingdom Viridiplantae; phylum Streptophyta; class Magnoliopsida; order Asparagales; family Amaryllidaceae; genus Allium; species Allium fistulosum. Next base: position 980,825,450 of record CM060902.1, read on the forward strand.
TACTTAAAATATTATTTAGGTCAAAGTGAATATAAGCGAAAGTATCTCTTTCGAAACCATCCTTTATCATATAAAAATGTTGGGGAAAACATGATGGTGTCGAGACCACCCTTTCGAAAGCTTAAAACATCTGGGTAAAATATTGGAATGTTGACTTCGAAACCCCTTTCAAATCCATTGCCTTCGAAACCCCTAACTCCTTTGGAAAACTATAGGAAGTGGCTTATATTTATAAAAATACAAAGTACCTTTCGACAGCATTGATATCTTCACTACCATCGAAAGGCTTGAAGTTAAAGAAGGATTTCGACTTAGTCAAAACTACCCCTTCCGAAAGCTTCAAATTCAAAAACTAAGTAACTCCTTCGGAAGCTACTTCTTTAAAAAGACGGCAGCTCATCTTTGAAAACTTGTTTTACAATACCCTTTCGCAAGCATTGTTTTCGAGTCCTTCAAAACCACTTTGTAAACATGCAAACACTTTTCTTTAGAAAATAAACCAAAGATCTCGACTCCTTTGGAAGCTATGTTTCGACACCCTATCTTCCGCCTTTCTCTAATCCACTGCGTACCATCTTTGTGATACCTTGTGTATTGGTTCAGCTTAGTAGGTTTCGACTGGGTTGAAGGCGGAAGTGCTGTGTCGAAAGGTACTTCTAAAGTAGGCGAAACCAACTTTTCTGGAAAAACTCGGTTTAGTACTAATTAAAGTAAACTTTTTTCTAACTAACCTGCCACGTGTAAACACCAGATTGGTTGCCTTAACTTTTCAAATTCTTTACTAAGATAACTACCGCTAATTTCAGATCTAAACCATGGTTAAGTTAATCAAATAAGCTCCTCCATTAAGCAAAACCAATATTCCAAAGAAGTCCCTCTTCTAAAATAATTTAATCTGCATAGCAAATTACTTTGGAAAAATCCCCAAAAATTTCATAAATTCACTTTAATCATGTTATCTAACATATCAAAATTTCAGACCCAAATTCTTAGTATATTTTCCGAAATAAATTTATAAACCCAAATAACCATATTTTCCTTTGAAAATTCATAACATTCTTTCCATAGCATGGAAAATTATCAAAACTAAAACTCAACTCCAAAATCATGTTTATACGACATAAAATTTTTCCATGGTATTTAAACATTAGTATAAATCGGTTTTGCCCTAAAACCGTGCATATTCCCATTTAAACGGTCTTGTTTAAATTAAACAAACTAATATTCAAGCATATCATCATATAATTCATCATAAAAACGAATTTACCCTTAACTCTGAAAACATATGATTCAAAAAAAAATAGAGATGGAATTATTATTCACCTTGATTAAGATGAGGAGTTTGGATTGAGATTGATTTCCCCTAAGCTTTAATTTCTAGCTTTTAATTGAATTTCTCTTGTTAATGGCCGGCTCCCCCTTCTTTAAGCTTTTGGTTTGCGCTTCAAAATGACATGAATGGGAATGAAATGGTAGGAACGAAAATATATAAGGGTAAGGGTTATAGGCGGCAAATTCCTAATATACCTTTATGTAATTTGATTAACCCAAAAACCATTCTTAAGCCCATTTAATTATTTTATTAGGCACGGCCTTAGTTAAATTGATTCAAATCTCAATCCCCTTATCATTTAATATTTACATTATTCTATTTAATTTACCTAACTAAATCTTCTGAATAATGTTATCAAAAATTAGCGGTGTTGCAGGCTCCTCTCCTTAAAGAATTTCGTCCTCGAAATTTAGTAAGGACTAAATACTAAACATAGCAATCATTTGTAACGATTCCTAATAAACATACTAGTCTACCTGACTAGGAATTATCTATATAAATCTAATATAGACATACCCTCAAAGCAAACCAGGATAAGTATCTCGAATCCTGTCCTCTGTCTCCCAAGTACAGTCCTTCTCGTTATCGCTCCATTGAACTTTCACCAACTTGACTGTCTTGTTCCTTAATGTTTTCTCATCTCTCACTAAAACCTAAACTAGTTGTCTAACGATAGTCAATTCAGGATCTACTACTAGATCTTCCAACCCTGTCGGACGAATAGTGGCCTCTAGATCATGCACATACTTGCGAAGATGAGACACATGAAATACATTATGGACACCTTCCATACTGCTCGGCAACTATACTCTATATGTAAGCTTTCCAATCCTTTCTATAATCTAAAATGGACCAACATATCTCGGTGCCAGTTTCCCTGACTTCCCAAACCATACCACACCCTTCATCGGTGATACGTTAATGAAAACCCTATCTCCCACTGAGAACTCTAGGTCTTTACGCCTCTTATCTACGTAACTCTTCTGTTTGGATTGAGCTTCCTTCATCCTTTCTCGGATCAACTCAATCTTCTTCGACGCCTCCCTAACCAAATCTAGACGTAAGACCAATCTGTCTCCAGTCTCCAACCAACATACTGGTGATTTGCATGGCCTTCCATACAAAGCTTCAAAAGGCGCCATTCCTATACCAGTTTGATAACTATTATTATAGGAAAACTCAACCAAATGTAGGCGATCCTCCCAAGATCCACCAAAGTCCAATACACAAGCACTCAACAAATCCTCGAGTACCTTATTGACTCTCTCTCTCTCTCTGTCTGCCCATCCGTTTGGGGTGATATGCGGTACTCATCTTGAGCTTAGTGCCTAACACATCCTGCAGACTCTTTCATAATTCACTAATGAATAGTGCATCTCTTGACTATGCTACTAGGAACTCCATGAAGTCTAATTATGTTCTTCATGAACAACTTTGCCAAAACAGGTGCCGTCTTGGTCGACTTTACTAGAATGAAATGGGTACTTTTGGTCAACCTGTCCACAATGACCCACTCTCATTTCCTACTTGACCTTGCCAACCCATCTATAAAATCCATGGATATCAAATCCCATTTCCAAACTAGAATCTTTAGAGGCTGAAGTAACCCACTTGGTTTTTGATGTTCGGCTTTCACTTAGTGACAGTTTATACACTACCTAACCCACAAGCCAACATCCCTCTTCACGCCTTCCCAATAGAAGCTCCTCTTCATATCTTGATACATCTTGGTCCCTCTAGGATTAATCGTAAACTTGGATCGATGACATTCCTCAAGAACTTCTTTCCTCAAGTTCTCAACATCTGGAACACATAATCAACCCTTCTTTCTCAACCATCCTCTCTAGTCAAGACAAAACCTTTCAAATCATCGATCTCAGTTCCCACCTCAAGCCTTTTGATCTTCTCGGCTAATAATGGATCCTCTTTCTGCTTAGAAGAGATTCTCTCGACCAATACTGGTCGAACTTCTAAATAAGACAACATAGCAGTACTCCAACTAGAACTAGCAGTCGATCTTAACTGCACACCAAAACTGGCCAAAGCTTCTAGATCCTTCCATTCTTCCAACATAGCCAACACCATATTCTGATGTCTTCTACTAAGAGCATACGCTACTTTATTACCATTCCTTGGGGTATATTCTGTACCAAAATCATAAGCAGCCAAAAACTTCAGCCACCTCTGCTGTCTCATATTCAACTCTTTCTGAGAGAATAAATATCTTAAAGACTTAGGATCGGTATACAACTCAAATCTCCCCCGAGAGATAATGCCTCCAAATCTCCAAGGCAAAAATTACCGCAGCCAGCTCCAAGTCGTGAGTAGGATATCTTACTTCATGCGGTCTAAGCTGCCTAGATGCATAGGCAATGACTTTGACCCTCTACATCAACACTGCCCCCAATCCAGTTCCACATGCATCAGTATATACCACCAACCCTTGGTTTCCATTTGGAACTACTAACACTGGCATGTTGGTCAAAAAATGCTTTAACTAAAGGAATGCTTCCTCACATTTGTTAGAAAAAATGAACTTCACCTCCTTCCTATTAAGCTTAGTCAAAGGCGCTGCTATCCACAAGAAATTCTTGATGAATCTCTGGTAGTAGCCAGCAAGTCCAAGAAAACTTCTAATCTCGGTCGTCATCTCTATTCTCTTCCAACTTTTCACAGCTTCGATCTTATCTGGATCGACTGACAACCCTTTCTCTGAAATAACATGACTAAGAAACTTAACCTCTTTCTTCAAAACATGACACTTAGAAAACTTCGCCTTTAGCTGATTCTGCCTTAGCATCTCAAGCACAACTATAAGATGATCTACATGCTCCCTCTCATCCTTAGAGTATACCAAAATGTCACCTATAAACACCAACACGAATCTATCCAAATACTCTCGGAATACTCGGTTCATCAAATCCACAAAGAAAGCTGGTGCATTCGTTAACCTGAATGGCATTACTAACCACTCATACGAACCATAGCTAGTCCGAAATGTTGTAAAAGGAATGTTGTCCTCCGCCACTATCAACTGATGGAACCCTGTCACCAAATCCAACTAGGAAAACACTCTGACTCCACTCAACTGATAAAATAGATCATCTATCCTCGACAGACTGTACTTATTATTTATCGTCCTTTCGTTCAACTTACAATAGTCGATACACATCCTTAACGACCCATCTAGTTTCTTCACGAACACCGCGTCCACTCCCTAAGGCGAACTGCTTGGTTTAATAAAAAAAAATTCCTTCTAGATCCACTAGCTGCACCTTCAATTCCTTTATCTTAGTCGGTGTCATCCTGCTAGGTGGTCTGCTTACAGGTTCAACTCCTGGCACAAGATTTATCTGAAACTCAACAGCTCGTTTCGGTGGTAGTCCTGTGACTGGCTCAAAGACATCTACAAACTCTCTTGCTATTCGAACCTGACTTAGATCTTATCCCACTTCCATTGCACTTAACAAAGCACAACTACTCCGGTCAGAATTCTCTACTGAGAATATAATTCGGTTATGACTATCAGGGTGTCTCAAAGATATCCCTCCATCCTGGAAAAATATCCTGGCCTCGTACCTCCTCAACCAATCCATACTCAAAATGATTTCAAAATCTATGAAATCGAAAATATACAAACTGCATGTAAACTTATGACCTAACAAATCAAGTTCTAACTGGTCACATCTCATCCTAAGAGTTGCATACCCTCCTATTGGATTCACAACGCTTAAGGAAGTAAAAAGGTATATGGGTTCAAAGCATAACCTATCAACCAAATACTGTGATATAAATGAAAGTGATGCACCGGTATCAAATAGTATCCTAACTGGTATACTCTGAATCAAAAACGTACCTTCCATCAGTTTTTCCTTTATCATCTGCAGTATGCTTAGCTGATGATCCAATAGCAACGACCTTGCCCTTATCCGCCCTGACTGGATCTGGACACTGGTTCTTATAATGCCCAACTTGATCACAGTTAAAGCACTTCACGTTCTTCTTATCTGCAGCCTTCTTCCCCTTGCCTGACCGGCACTCATGAGCATAATAGCCCTTCTTGTTACACTTGAAGCACACTAAATCAGCCTTTGCCTTCTTGGCAGCATCCCCTTTCTGGACTCCCTTCTTCTTAAAGAATTTCCTCTTCTTTCCCTAAGGACCCTGGGATTCAACTGGCTTCTCCCTAGCACAACCAACCAGCATTTCTTCATGGCGAAAGGCCATTCTACCACCATATTACAAGGCTCTTAGATATGGGTCATGGTCATCCTAGCAAGCTCAGGTCTCAGTCCTTGAATGAACCTCTCATTCCTTCTGATGTCAGTGTCAACCATAGCATATCCATATCGAGACAACTCATCAAATCTAGTAGCATACTCGATAACCGACATCTCTCCCTGAACCAGATCCATGAACTTCCTCATCAACGCCGACTTAGCAACTTCAGATAGAAACCTCTTCTCAACCCTCTTTCTGAAATCAGCTCATGTCAGTTCTTCCTACGGAACTCCGGTAGTCACACTATTCCACGAGTGAAGCGCTACCCCTTGCAACTTCCTAGAGGTCAGCCTCCTCTTTTGCCCATCATCCAATCGTAGATCAATAAAGATCCTCTCCCAATGCAATAGCCAATTCACAACTTCAATAGCATCCTCCATTCCAGAAAATGGCTTTCACCCAGACGGGTGTAGTCTCTGCTCAACTTAGCATAGTTATTCCAAACTAGAGCCACAAGATTAGCTCCTCCAATATTACCAACAACCCCAGCTTGCAAAAGATTGGCTAATAACTGATACACCATCCCCGCATCTACTGGTGGATTTCCAGCACCAACATTGGCCTCGGCATTTTGGTTAGCATTAGCCGATCGACCATGGTTCCTCCTGGTATTAGGTCGAGCATTTCCGTTGGTTGTTGTGCTTCCTCCACCTAGATTTCCTCTTCGGTTTCCTACTTTTATATCTTCTTTCTCGTAAATCTACATACGAGTCTTAGTAAGATACAGAAGAACGGTCTAAGAGAGGGGAACACGTACTTATATATATATGTCTATATATCAAATACAAGTACGTTACTATAGCGTTAACCCAAACCCCGATCATATTTCCGATTCATTGAAATTATGTTTCAAAAACTTTTAGGTTTAACTTTCTTTTAAAGTTTCATAAACCTATGCTCTAATACCAACTTGTAACATCCCCCTACTTGGAGGCCTAAAACTAATGACTACGGATGCTGCAATCATCCATAGTTATTAATCTTCGACGACCAAATACGGCGGTGTTATATTCATTGATACATAGAAACACATGAATATGGAAAAAATTTAAAACATCAAACACAATCACATTCCAATTCAAAACATTTCCAATTCATTACATAATCCCACCATCATAAACCACGTCCAAAGAAAATATACTTATTACAACATACGCCAAGAGCGACATTTGAAGATGCCCCCTTGGATGATCAAAGTATATACAGGCAATATAACAACTTTGCCATTACAAACAACATAGCAGAATCAAATAAAAGAAAACTCTATATAGCTATCATGCCTCCTGCATGTCTCCAGAAGCTTTATTCGTCTAATGAGGTACCTGTAAACCTCAACTCTCAAACTACTCAAAATCAATTGGGTACCCGAGAGTTTAAGGGGAAAACATAAACTTCGAGTCAGACATAAAGCCTGGTATGAATAATAACCTAACATCTCAAATCATTTAGATATCTAGTAAGTCCACGCCGCTTAGTGAAACGGGTTTTCCCCTCAATAGTATCCTAAAATCATTATAAAACCATATACTGTGCTCCCGCATCATAATGGTTAAAACACATTCATTTCAAAATATTATGATGATATGCGAACAAGATAAAGCATTCTGGATTTCCCATTCTTTGTTTAATTGACTCACTGTCATATTTATAGTATCTAGGGTTACTATTAACCTATTAGTTTTCATGGGCTCACTAATAACCTTTTCACATTGTATAGACTTCCCGTCCTATTTCATAGTTTTCATGGGTGCACTATGAACCTATTGGCCCTTGCTAATTAACTTAATTAATTCATGGGTTCCCCTAAACCTATTGGTGGCTCCAATAACTTTTCTCTTATCCTAGTTTTCATGGGTTGACTATGAACCTATTGACAACTGTCAATAATTTTTCTTCTTATCCTAGTTTTCATGGGTTTCCTAGGAACCTATTGACATATTTAAATAACTTAATCTAGATATAGTTTTCATGGGTTCACTACAAACCAATTAGCCCCTGCCAACCACTCTTTATAACATAGTTCTCATAGGATCACTATGAACTTATTGGTAACCCCAATAACTTCCTAATCATAGTTTTCACGGGATCACTATGAACTTGTCTCCCTGACAACTTCCATACTCAAGCATCCTATGTTCTTGTCTCCCTGACCTTTTGGATGCAATTCTACTCATCCAGGAGTTTAATCAATTTATATTCACTACTAGGTTAACCTAGCTGGTTCTTATACCCTTTATCCCCAAAATGCATTATGGGTTCGTTATCGGTTCATTATGATGTGAATATATTTATATTTGAAAAAGCAAACATAATTACAAAACAATACCACTCCTATGGGTATAATGTCCTTGAAATACTTTTCATATAAAACATGGTTAATCCCTTTAACCTATAATTTTATCAAGGAAAGCTTCTTCTTAAAATCATTTCAAAATTCCTTTAATTTAGCCATGGTTTTTTCCTTTAAAAATGAGTTTGGGTTACAAAACATTTTGAAACCTTCGAAACCTTGCTTTTGACTTCATTGGACACCCTCCTTCGAATGCATATAGATCTATCCTCAAAACATTAGGCACCTGCCTTTCAAACACTTTAAAACCTTTCTTTCGAAACCTTTCGACTGTATTAAAGTATCAACATTTAACTTTAGAAGCATAGCTTCGAAACCAAGTGAAAGTACTCCTTTCGAAACCATTGGAAGTAACCCTTCCAAAATCAATGAAAGTCACCCTTTCAAAACCATTAGAAGTAACCCTTCCGAAATCATTGAAAGTCCCCATTTTAAAACCATTGGGTTTATACTTAAAATATTATTTGGGTCAAAGTGAATTCAATACCATTGGGTTTATACTTCAAAATATTATTTGGGTCTTTCGAAACCATCCTTTATCATGTAAAAATGTTGGAGAAAACATAATGGTGTCGAGACCATCCTCTCGAAAGCTTAAAACATCTGGGTAAAATATTGGAGGGTTGGCTTCGAAACCACTTTCGAACCCACTGCCTTCGAAAACTTTCGAAAACTATAGGAAGTGGCTTATATTTATAAAAACACAAAGTACCTTTCGACAGCATTGATATCTTCAATACCTTCGAAAGGCTTAAAGTTACAAAATGGATTCGACTTGGTTGAAACTACCCCTTCCGAAACTTCAATTTCAAAAACTAAGTAACTCCTTCAGAAGCTACTTCTTTAAAAATACGGCAGCTCTCCTTTGAAAACTTGTTTTAAAATACCCTTCCACAAGCATTGTATTCGAGTCCTTCGAAACCCCTTTGTTAACATGCAAGCGCTTTTCTTTAGAATAAACCAAAGATCGCAACCCCTTCGGAAGTTATGTTTCGACACCCTACCTTTCGCCTTTCTCCAATCCACCGCATACCATCTTTGTGATACCTTGTGTATTGGTTTCGGCTTTGTAGGTTTTGACTGGGTTGAAGGCGGAAGCTCTATGTCGAAAGGTACTTCTAAGGTGGGCGAAATGAACTTTTCTGGAAAAACCTGGTTTAATACTAATTAAAATAAACATTTTTCTAACTAACCTACCACATGTAAACACCATAATGGTTGCCTTAACTTTTCAAATTTTTTACTAAGATAACTGCCGCTGATTTAAGATCAAAACCATAATTAAGTTAATCAAATAAGCCCTTCCATTTAGGGCTGTCAATTTCCAGCACGACCCAAAACCCGCACGGAAATTAGCGGGTTAACCTGACACGTTTAAAAGGGCGGGTCATTTTTGGGTCAACCCGTTTAATAAATGGGTGGGTTTAGGGTTGACCTGTGAACCTGAATTTGACCCGACTAACCCATTTATGGGCTAGGTATTGTTATTCAATTCTCATTTTAGCTTGCACAAGAATGGTATTGTTGTTATTCACTTATTCATACACATTCGCACTTAACAACTTCCTACGTTTTCATATTCCCACGTTTCCATGCCCATTCATATGTAAGAACTTCCCAAATTTTCATACCCATCTTAGCTTGCAATAAAAGAATGACAACAATACCCTTCTTTTTCACTTAAATTTTCATCTTAGCTTGCAAAAGAAGGGTATTGTTGTCATTCACTTATTCCTACACGTTCGCATTTAACAACTTCCCACATTTTCATGCCCATTTCCATTTCTTTATACAAATATTTTTCTTAACGGGTTTCACGAATCAACCAAAAACCCACCCAATATATAATCAGGTCAACCCAAAACCCACCCGTTTAATAAACGGGTTGACCCGACCCGTTTAAAATCAACCCGCACCCGAGTTGACCTGAGCCGAACCCGACCCAACCTGACCCATTGAAAGGCGTACTTCTATTAAGCAAAACCAATATTGCAAAGAAGTCCTTCTTTCTAAAATAATTTAATTTGCATAGCAAATGACATGGGAAAAATCCCCAAAAATTCCATAAATTCACTTTAATCATGCTATCTAACATATCAAAATTTCAGACCAAAATTCTTAATATATTTTTTGAAATAAATTTATAAACCCAAATAACCATATTTTCCTTTGAAAATCCATAACAATCTTCCATAGCATGGAAAATTATCAAAATTAAAACCCAACTCCAAAATCATGTTTTATACGATAATTTTTTTTCCATGGTATTTAAACATCAGTATAAATCGGTTTTGCCCTAAAACCGTGCATATTTCCATTTAAACAGTCTTGTTTAAATTAAACAAACTAATATTCAAGCATATCATCATCCAATTCTTCATAAAAATGAATTTACCCTTAAATCCGAAAACATACGATTCAAAACAAAATAGAGATGGAATTATTATTCACCTTGATTAAGATAAGGAGATTAGATTGAGATTGATTTCCTCTAAGCTTTAATTTCCAGCTTTTAACTGAATTCCTCTTGTTAATGGCCGGCTCCCCCTTCTTTAAGCTTTTGGTTTGCATTTCAAAATGACGTGAATGATAATGAAATGGCAGGAACAAAAATATATAAGGGTAAGGGTTATGGGCAGTGAATTCCTAATATACCCTTATGTAATTTGATTAACCCAAAAACCATTCTTAAGCCCATTTAATTATTTTATTAGGCATGACCTTAATTAAATTGATTCAAATCTCAACCCCCTTATCACTTAACATTTACATTATTCTATTTAATTTATCTAATTTAATCTCCTGAATAATATTATCAAAAATTAGGGTTGTTACAGTCAGAATACATCAAACTCCATACAAACGGAGTCTTAAATATAATAACCGATGCATCAAGTCTCATATATATTGTGTGTGTGTGTGTGTGTGTTTGTGTGTCATGTACAAATACAATATCAAGTATATATACGAAGTATCGATATCGCCTCTATAAAATGCTCCAACTGTCCTGAAAGCGTATCCCAAAAAGCACTAACTTTCAAACTACTCAATCGAGTACCCGAGAGTTGTCATGACATAAACAGACAAAGACAAAATGCAGGTCAGACATAAAGTCTGGCGTAAGGGGAACTATCTCAAAATATTGTATAGTAAAACTATATACAAATAAACATGAGCAACTAAAGCACAACAAGTCCTCTCCATAATCGTGACTTAGGGGTAATCCTGACTATCCATAGACAAGCAAGTAAACCTATCCAAAAGAAAGGAAATCATAACAAAACTTGCTATTCTCCTGTAATTAATGAATCAACACAACTAACATGATGTGGCAAATACGTAACAGCATACAATGATAAAATAAATTAATATACAAACGCTGAGACAATATAAGTAGTCCTATAATACACAATAATATTATCAACCAACTAATATAGCACGAATAATCATAACAATACACGACGAATAACGTGTGTAAATGGATACTCATCATTGCTTATGAGCGAACTCTGATGTGGACGTTAACTGTAATTCAATGATCCCTATGTAGGTTCCAAAATAATTAGGGTCGATACCTAATTGTATTATATACCTCGAGCCGCATCCAGTGTGATCGTACTCATGCAGATCTCACCGTACCCCATATCAAGCATAAGTGATATACGACCTACTCTAGATATCTGACACCTATATAGATCTCACTATAATCCAATGATTCCCGTTGAGGGTCCAAAATCAAATAGAGTCGGTACCTAATCGTACCATAGACCTCGAGTCGCATCTTAATTTATCGAATTCGTGTAGATCTTACCGTATCGGGTATAAGTGATATATGTTCTACTCTATATATCTAAAACCTTTGTGGACCTCACCACTCCCCATATCGAGCATAAGTGATAAATGATCCACCCGTAGATGATATTCATCATCTCTCCCTTAGTCATCATTGATTTATAAGCATATTCACATAACGCCTACCTATACAAAAGAGAACGACGGACATGTCCAGTATAATACGCTATTGGGACCACAAAGGAACACCGATATCGTGTAGATATATATAAAAATATAACATCATATAATCAAATACGCCTATCATAGATGAAGACCAATATTTTATCATTGTCTATCTATACGGATGACTCTCTATAGGACCAATTATATGTTTGGCTACGAATATAAGGCCGGTACAATATACGGTCACTAATATAAGACCAATACCATTCATCAAACATATATACTCAAGGTTGAAACCAAGAGATGCGAATCTCTCCGCTTGAACGTACACGCCTATCGAACGTGATTGTAACAATCATTGTGCCTATCCCATGCCCGATCGTCATTGACCCCATATGAATCACTTAACATTTGCATCTAGATCTTGAACTTCGCCTTGCATTCCACCTCCCCGAATAGCCCAAAGTCTTCTCCGAAGTTGCGCCAAAGCTCCACACGAACCTGCACCCGAAATAAATAAAGAATCCCCTATAAAATGGCACCTGACCTTGGCTTTATTGCCTAGGTCAATGCATCATCGTCCACCGGTGGTCTACCATTGACCGACATGTGGCATCCTATCCTAGGTAATAAAGCCAAGGGCAAGTGCCACCCGATCCATAGGGCCACCAGTTCGTGTGTCGTTTCCTCCGTTGCTTTGCCCAATAAGCCGCCTAGCTTTCGAACTCTGCCTCCACCAGAATGAACCTCCTTCGAAGTTTATTGGTTGATGTTTTGAAAGTAGTTCCTTATGTGTTTAAAACCAACTTCGACACGAAATCCACTCTTCGCATGTGTAGAGTTCAATATGCAAATCTAGTGAACCAGCCTCCTCTAACACGCCAAAACAACATATCTGATCTTCTTATCTTGTGTGTTGCCTACGTGTTCGCCCATACACCCATTTATCTACATTTATATACACATGAACACACAATCACACTTCATTTATATGAATCACGTTCCGAACTTCACCGAAACGATTACTTGGCATGGTATTTTCTCACACAATTTAGTGCACACGATAGTCGCTATGGCGACATAAGACGCTCGCCACGTATTTACATACAAACAAAGATATATGCATACATTTATATACAATAATATATATACATACATACATAGAAACACATGATAATTCTAGCTATGGCATAAGAATTATCTTGATTATTATACTGCTTCAAATACATGTAAATGCATACCCTCTCATGCACATATGCGTACACGTATAGTCGAGTAAGCAATTCAATTATTACTTAAATCAAAACTTACTTTTATTACTAAAATCTTTTCAATAAAAGTAAAATATCATTTTATATTATTTTATATATCTCATTTACTTTATGAAATATCTCATTCATACATTTATAAAATATCACTTTTATATCATTTTACAAAATCACTTATTTTATAAAATATCACTTTTATGTTATAATATTATTTCTTTACATAAATAATATTTATAAATAAACCATTCACTTATAAAAAATATTTCTTTACTTTAAATAATATCTATAAGTATTAACTAAGATCTATGAGGCCTTTAATCACTTTAAATAATAAGTGTAGATCTCCTAACTCAATTAATTAGCTTACTATCTTTCCTCAAATTAATTTAAATGATTTAATTAATTTTTCTAATGACATGCACATCATTATACTACTTAATTAATAACAAATCAATTATGAGGCTTACTAATTTTTCTGAACATGGTTATTAAGGTCTTAAACAATTAATGTATTAATATAATCATGCTAACAACATAAACATAAGCCCAAATCAACACAAATGTTCTCTAAATCATTTCATCTAACTTCATAATCATCAATAAGAAAATATATGAAATTTAATAAGTAAATAAGTAGGAGGATCATCTCACTCACCTCTTCTTCTCCAAACCAAGTTAAAATCACCAAAACCCATCATTTTGCTCTCTTTAAATCTTGGATGAAACTCCAAAATCCTATTCATGGTAATTCCTTTGTGGGTTTTGTAGAGAATGAGAAGAGAGGAATTATAGTTATTTATCGAGATTTATAGAATTTTATTTGAGCATGAATTAGTGATTTAGGGCAAGAGGAGTAAGGGGTAATTAGAGAAGATGAGGAAAATAAACATAGGATGGAAAGTGAATGGGAATTATAAAGGGGTTTGGCTAACTTATATGCTTAGTCCAAATCCTCTCCATACAACACTATTCATCCCCCAAATTATCTACTCCAAACATAGTTAAGTTTATACTCATTTTTCTCACGTTCACAAAGAGGTCTCAACCACAGGTGTCTCCAGACCCAATTCATCCATCTTTCAAAATTTGAGTATAACAAGCATTCCATTAATTGAAGATTAAATATTTAAATTAATTAATTAAACATTCAATCATTGCAATTGCGGGGTGTTACATTTTCCCTTCCTTAAAAGAATTTTGTCCCCGGAATTCCTATGAGTATGAAAAAGTAACACGACTAACCAAAATTCCCAAATCTCAACTTCGAAAAATTTCGGTATTACTTTCCCTTATACTATCAGCATCATGGAAACTCCCAAATTAGAATGCATCACACAAGAAATATGTGATAACCTACATTATTCCACATTTCCCAAAAATACAAACATCTTTTTAAGAAAGCTTCTCGCCATTCAAATGCAAATCAAGGCAAATAAGCATTTAAATATATAAACTACAGCGCTCAAGTACCTAATTGTACTATACAAAGATGATTATGTACCAACACAATAGGAACACAGAACTCAAACATGTATAACCTTAGGGTAGTAACCGATACTACCAAAATCATACATAACAACCAATTTGAAATTAAACTCAAATAAGTCAGTATCAAAATATACCAAAGACATCGAGTTACATCAAAAGACAATGGACTCATATAGATCCCATCTCAACCTCTAAAATGGCCTTAGATGACATGATCTATTTTAGATATTTATCACTACCACTCTCCGAATATACTTTAATAGGAAATTAAAATTAGCATATAAGCAACCATCCAGCAGTAGTCTATAACAACAAACAATCTGCAAGTAATAATAAGCAACAAGTAACCAATAGCAAACAACGATAGACCAAAATAACTAGTATACAAACTATCAAACATGCAAGCAATAAAAATCAATAATCAATAATCAATAATAATAAAATCATCCAACAACAAATAATGCCAAACAGTAGTAAGCCTATATGAGAAATGGCAAACAACGGCAAGCAACAACAACTATTAAGAATCAACAATAAACAATCAGCTATAATTAACATACAAACACTTAATCAACAAGAAATAGCAAACATCAACAATCAATCAAGCTTAATAACATAATATAAGAAAAATAATTAGGAAAAAAAAAGAGTCTATACTGACATGTACGGTAACCAATCAATAGTCTAAGCATGCACGTCAATCTATAAACTCCCATTAGCCTACTCTTCTAAGACGGAGAAAATGCTTAAGTGGTGTAACTCCTATTGTGAATACAATACACGAAAGACTATCACACCTCCAACTATGAAAAGGAGAATGTGACGCGCCACCTCTATACTTTCACTAACCAAGAACACTACAGGGTAATGCCGTTTATTAGCGTAAAGAATAAGGCTGTTGAGGAGCGACCAACTGTAAAATTGCTTTGAGCGAGTACCGATATGTCGGATAGTATATTACGCATTTCATTTCAAGTGGAAATCTGACATATTTAATACAAACTAAAAGCTACTACACAGTGGCTAATTTCCCTTCGGAAACAAATATAAAATAGTCATAACATAAAATCAGTCACAGATATTTATATCACTAAGGCGAAAACAGATATGAATATAATACAGAGAAGTGAACGTCATAGTAGTGGTCATACAAGAACCACTACATAACAAAAGAATATTTATACACCAAAGAGTCTCTATCTCGTATACATTGAAGACAAAAACTACGAAGCAAAGGTAGTTAGCCAAAATTCAAAAGATAGTCCCTGCTAAGGAGTCAAGTGGGAGCACCTGAAACACCTCGGTCTGACCCGAGTATTATTTAAGAAGAAAAATAATAAATGGACCAGTCTAGCTATAATTACCAGGTAAGATGAGATAGGATAAGAGATATGAAAAATATATATGATAACAATGAAAATCATACAATATCTCAAGTTTTCTCAAACACCCAAAAAGAATATCATATTCTTTAATTTTATTCCCCAAATCACAAATATTGATGAAGCTTATCAATGCAAATCACAAAAATTGGTGAAACACAAATTCCAGAAATTAATATTTAAAAATCCAGAAAGCATAAAAGGGGAAGCCTATCACAAACGGGAGCATGAAAACTCACCAACACGTGTATCACAAATGGGATGCTATCCCATAGGTCGCTAACCCATAAAATTTGAGCCGAAGCTCCACAAACGGCCCAAAGACCATGGGTCGCTACCCCACCAAATTGAGCCGAAGCTCCACAAACAGGGTATAGTCCCCCACGCGAACAAATGAGCCGAAGCTACACAAACGGGGTATAGTCCCCCACGCGGACAAGAGACATTGCTCATCGCAAGCCTAAATCACAAAATGATCATCATTGATCAATAAGTGTAAATTACACTAAGCTAGTAAATAAATGAGTTTAGCTTCATGTCCCATAAACACTGGCTTAACTTAAATATTTACGAATAGATTATAGATTTCCACTCGAAAATTGTCATAAGATTTTAATCGAACAAGTCCAAGAATTAACCAAAAAAGTAAACGCAAGCATTTCATACCACTTGTTTTGCTAAGTTGTTTAATTGGATTTCTCATCCGAATGAGGTAAAGGTTTGTATATAGTAATAAATTGGAAAATGGTTTTAAAACGAGCTTTGTATTAAAAGCAGTGTTGAAATTATTTTTGTGAAAGAGTTTTAGTATTTACTACTAGTATAAAACCTTTGTATTTAAAGTGATAAATCACAGAAACGATTGTACAAACAATCTATCACAAAAATCCACATTTCAATGACGTGAATTAAAACCATAGAAATCGATATCAAATCCATCGAATAAAAACACCAAAAATCCAGAAAAGAGATCATCAAAGTTGATATTGAATGACGATAACTATTTGGATCATCAAAAATTGATAAATCGGAAATCCACACAAAAAAATAAGCCAATTCCCAGAAATTGACAGCCACAGACTTCTGTAGGTTTTCACATACGTCTGTGATAAGTCTCTGGAATTTTCATTCCTGAAGCCACAAACGTCTGTGGATAATCCACAGACGTTTTTCGCCGGTAGCAGGACAGAATTTGCCCAGCCCAATTATGGGCAAACCAATTCGGAAGCGATTGAATGAGCAACGACGGCTAGGAATTTATGCCGAGCGACAACCCAACCCTATAGGCTCTTCAATAAACCCAAATCAACATGTCTAAACACCCATACTAGCTTCACATTTGTCTGACCAAATGTACTTGACTCCTTTCTTTGTCAAACTAGTAAGAGGTAAGGAAATTTTAGAAAAGTCTTTTATGAATCGACGGTAATAGCCCGCTAATCCAAGAAAACTACGAATTTCTATTACACTCTCCGGTCTCTTCCAGTTTTGAATCGCCTCAATCTTTGAAGGATCCATGGAAATTCCGGATTCAGAAATAATATGTCCTAAAAATTTCACACGAGATTGCCAAAAATGGTACTTAGAAATTTTTTCTTTCAATTGATTGCTCCTAAGAGTTTCCAACACAATTCGAAGATGTTTTTCATGCTCTTCCTCAGTTTTAGAATAAACAAGAATATCATCAATAAAGATAAGAACAAATCGATCGAGGAAGTCTTTGAAAACTCGATTCATAAGGTCAACAAAATAAGCTGGAGCATTCGTTAAACCAAATGGCATAATAAGCCATTCATAAGATCCATAACGAGTACGGAATGATGTCAAAGGAATATTATCCTCTGCAATTCAAAGCTGATGAAAACCGGTTGCTAAGTCTAACTGTGAAAAGACTCTAGCACTGCAAAGTCGATCGAATAGATCATCAATCCGAGGCAAGGGATATTTATTCTTAATGGTAAAGTCACTAAGCATGCGGTAGTCAACGCAAAGCCTAAGTGTACCATCGGATTTCTTCACAAAGATAGCTGAAGCTCCCCAAGGAGAGGAACTAAAACGAATGAACTGTTTTGCTTCCAATTACGATAATTGTTTACGCATCTCCATATTTTCCTTATTGGATATACGATAAGGAGGACGAGTGATAGGTAGAGCTCCAGGGATTAGATTAATTCTGAACTTAATTGCTCGCTTAGGTGGTAATCCTAAAATAGGCTCAAAGATGTCGGGAAATTCATGAACAACGTCAATGAGGGAAATGACATCTACATCATCGTCATTGCTGTCATCATGTGGGTTTAGAGAATATAAGGATGCCACCTAACTGGAATCGGAATCATTAAAAACAATAGAAATCTGCTTAACAGATTGGGGATGTCGAAGATGGATAGTCCTTTCGGGACATAGGATGTGGGCTTCATAACGATTAAGCCAATCAATTCCCAATATCATTCCGAAACCTAAATAACGCATAACATGCAAATTGACACAGAAAACATAATTACATAAAATAATCTCAATATCCTTATAAAATAAACTGAATGTTGTGGATCCACCACCCAGATTCGCAATTTTCAGTGAAGTCATCAAGCCCATAACATTTAAAGACAAAGTATCCACAAGTTCTTTTGATATAAAAGAGTGGGATGTACCCGTATAAAAAAGAATTTGAATAGGATGATCATGAAACATAATAATGCCATCATGGACAGAATGAGAAATACCTTGACCAAGAGAAGGGTTACTAGAAACTTGCACAACATTCAGCTTTCCCTCCTTCTTGTTTTGAAGTTTGGGACATGAAGATATAGGATGACCCGAACTTTTGCAATAGCGACAAGTAAGGGACCTTGGACACTTATATTGGCATAGTGGTCCTTAGAACCACAATTGTAGCATTCTCCACGACCAGGGGTAGGATTCTTTGCTACCGAAGTTGCTTGCTTCCCTTTCTTGTTGGGATTAGGGCCTTTGAACTTATTATCGGGATGCCTCTTCTTGTTGTTGTTGAAGTTCTTCTTGGCACCCCCAACATCACCATCACTTTCCTTATCGGCCTCTTCAAGTCGAAGAGCGATATCTACAAGCTGATCGAAAGGCACTTCTAGTTTCAGAAGTAAAGCCTTTTTGAGATTCTTATTCAGACCAAAGATAAACCTTTGATTCTTCTTCAATGGGGTATTAATCTACTCGACCCCATATTTAGAGAGGGATTCAAAAGATACGACATAATCTGTCACAGAAGATTCACCCTAAATAAGATCAATGAAGCGTCGAGCTAAAGTTACCTTTTCTGCTTCAGGTACAAACTTTAACTTGAACCTATCTCGGAATTTCTCCCAAGTTCCGCTTCAACAATTTCCAAAATTAAAATCTCATACCAATCTAATGCTCTCTCCCGGAGCATGCTAGAAGCCACTTGGACTCGATGTAAATCCAAAAGATTCATGCGAGAAAAGATGCGATCGCGTGTTCTAAGCCAAACTTGGACTTCTATAATGCTTTCGGAACCTTTGAATGGCTTTCCACCCGAATTGGTGTAATCACTGCACAAGCGTGCAAACCCAGATTTAGGATGAGTAGGCTTAGGAATGGGATCGGCGGCTTGGGCATTCTTTACAAGATCCAAAAGTTGTTGAGCAGACATGAATACGCCATCCTGAGGAGGACCACTGGATTGACCATTGATGGGACGACCTACTCTAACTATTTCTCTTCTTAAACAAAAAGAAAGAAGAGGAAAAAGGTTATTCTCAAGATGAATTCAAAAAAGCTTGATTGATAAAACAAGGCATCATAAAATAAGATAGGACATGACGAATCCTAAGACTCGAATTAAATTCTAAGGCACGATTCCTAAGAGAGACATAGGACAATGATCCTCGTCATAATATCCTATATTGTTCCAAACTTTGGCTCTGATACCATTGCTGTGATGCCCCACCTCTATACTCTCACTAACCAAGAACGCTACTGGGTAATGCCGTCGATTAGCGCGAAGAATAAGGCTGTTGAGGAGCGACCAACTGTATAATTGGTTTAAGCGAGTACCGATATGTCGGATAGTATATCACGCATTTCATTTCAAGAGGAAATCTGACATATTCAATACAAACTCAAAGCTACTACACAGTGCTAACTGCCCTTCGGAAACAAATATAAAATAGTCATAACATAAAAATCAGTCACAGATATTCATATCACTAAGGCAGAAACAAATATGTATATAATACATAGAAGTGAACATCATAGTAGTGTTCATACAAGACCCACTACGTAACAAAAGAATAGGTACATATACTACACAAAAGAATATGTATACATCAAAGAGTTTCTATCTCGTATTCATGAAAGACAAAAACCACGAAGCAAAGGTAGTTAGCTAAAAGTCAGAAGATAGTCCCTACTAAGAAGTCAAGCGGGAGCACCTGAAACACTTCGGTCTGACCCGAGTATTATTTAAGAAGAAAAATAATAAACGGATCAGTCTAGCTATAGTTATCGTGTAAGATGAGATAGGATAAGAGATGTGACAAATATATATGATAACAATGAAAATCATACAATATCTCAAGTTTTCTCAAACACCCTAAAAGAATATCATATTCTTTAATTTTATTCACCAAATCACAAATATTGATAAAGCTTATCAATGCAAATCACAAAAATTGGTGAAACACAAATTCCAGAAATCAATATTTAGAAATCCAAAAAGGACAAAGGGGGAGGCCTATCACAAACGGGAGCATGAAAACTCACAAACACGTGTATCACAAACAGGACGCTATCCCATGGGTCGCTAACCCATAAAATTTGAGCCGAAGCTCCACAAATGGCCCAAAGACCATGGGTCGCTACCCCACCAAATTAAGCCAAAGCTCCACAAACGGGGTACAGTCCCCCACGCGGACAAATGAGCCGAAGCTCCACAAATAGGGTACGGTCCCCCAAGCGGACAAGAGACATTGCTCATCGCAAGCCTAAATCACAGAATGATCATTATTGATCAACAAGTATAAATTACACTAAGCTAGTAAATAAATGAGTTTAGCTTCATGTCCCATAACCACTAGCTTAACTTAAATATTATCGAACAGATTGTAGATTTCCACTCGAAAATTGTCATAAGATTTCAATCGAACAGGTCCAAGAATTAACCGACGAAGTAAACGCAAGCGTTTCATACCACTTGTTTTGCTAAGTCATTTAATTAGGTTTCTCATCCGAATGAGGTAAAGGTTTGTATATACTAATAAATTGGAAAACGGTTTTAAAACGAGCTTTGTATTAAAAGCAGTGTTGAAATTATTTTTGTGAAAGAGTTTTAGTATTTACTACTAGTATAAAACCTTTGTATTTAAAGTGACAAATCACAGAAACGATTGTACAAACAATCTATCACAAAAATCCACATTTCAATGACGTGAATTAAAAACATGGAAATCAATATCATATCCGTCGAATGAAAACACCAAAAATCCAGAAAAGAGATCATCAAAGTTGATATTGAATGATGATAACTATTTGGATCATCAAAAATCGATAAATCGGAAATCCACACAAAAAATAAGCCAATTTCCAGAAATTGACAGCCACAGACGTCTGTGGGTTTTCACATACGTCTGTGATAAGTCTTTGGAATTTTCATTCCTGAAGCCACAGACTTCTGTGGATAATCCACAGACGTCTGTCGCCGGTAGCGGGACAGAATTTGCCCAGCCCAATGATGGGCAAAACAATTCGGAAGCGATTGAATAAGCAACAACGGCTAGGAATTTATGTCGAGCGACAACCCAGCACCTTAGGCTCTTTAGTACACCCAAATCAACATGTCTACACACCCATACTAGGGTTTTCATAAATTTTGACTTCAAAAATACCACAATTAGGAAAATTCACCAAACCAATTCAATTCAAAAGCAATTGAATGAGAAATAGATGTTAGGAATTCATACCTAACAACAATCAAAGCTATAGACATAGATGTGAGTTCAAGAACTCACCTTTAAACCCAAAAATAGCAAAGATAAGCTCTAAAACAAGCTAAGATCAATTCCTTTTCGACTACACCTCTAGAATCTCCAATCTATTGTTACATGCAAAGATTTTCTAGATTAGGTTATAGGAATTTCTGAAAAATTGGAGAGATATTGAGATGGTGAAGAAAAAGAGGATGCTTGCCTAAGCTTCTCTTTGATTTATAACTTGAATTTGAATTCCTAAGAAAAGCTAGGGCTTAGGAACTTTAATTTCCTCTCTTTTCCCCCATTTTTCCTTTTGCTTGAGTGTTAGGAAATTATGAGTAGAATGAATGAAGAGTAGAGGAGTCAGGGTATTTGGTAGAAGAGTTTGGGTTATCTTATTGGGTTAATGGGCTATAACACAACCCAAGGCCCAAATAAAAATACCAAAATCCTAATCAACTCCAAACATAACAATGTTTATACTCAAACAAGTTGTAAACGTCGATTTGAACTCAATGAAAGTGGTCTCATGTCCGGATTCGAATGTTTGTTTGTGCATATATTAATTTTGAGAATATTTGTTTGTGCATTTTATTTTATTTATAGGAATTTGAATGGAAATATGATGATGGTTTCATGAAGATATGCATGCACAAGGATGAAAACAACGGAATGAAGATGAAAATAATTCAAACCATGTATCATGGAGGACCCCACCTACCCACTTACCATTATGTACAATTAGGAGCTAATGCACATGCTAAATGGTCATTAAAGTTATATGCACACTTAATAGAGGATTAATTCATGTAATGATAACTTGGTGGCCGCACTTCCTAGAGGGGTATTTTGGGTAGTCCCCAAAAATATGCATTAAGGTTTCAAAACATGTATACATACCCCATATGTTCATGTAATTAAGCACTTAGCCTCCTCTTTAGTCAGTTTAGCTTTAGGCTGAAATACACACACACACACACTCTCTCTCTCTCTCTCTCTCTCTCTCTTCTTCTATTTCATGGCTTCTTAGCTATTTTCTTCTTTTATGTAATTTATTTTTATATAATGTTAATTCATGCTCTTTTTGTTTACATGCTCTTTACCATTCATGTTAGTAGTTAGTTTTATTTTATGCAAGTAGCTTAGCTTTTATTTTATTTATCTCTCGTTTTCTTTTTGTTTTTCTTTCATGTTGAACTCTACATTTGTTGAAATGATAACAAATATGAGAGGCTAAACTCCATCAATTTAGGGGTAATCAAGCTCTCGATTCAACATTTTGCTAATTTTTGATCTCTTTTTGTGCTTAATGATAATGTTTGAATGGGTAAAATTTTTGTTGTTTTAGCTTTGAATTTGATAGCCTATGTTGTTGAAACCAAATAGGCTATGCTTAAACAAACACAAACACAAATTACCTTTTCATCTACATATGATGTTGGTGATGAAGTGATTTTAAAACCAAAATTTGATGGTCTATATTACTAATCAATAGTAAATAGATCATGCTTAGAATATATTTTATTTTCAAATTCATTGTCAATTTTCATGAGAGTTAGCAAGTAGTTTAGTGGATATGTTAAAGTTTGATGGTTTATATTGGGCTAATTAATAGCACAAATATTCCATACTGATGATAAACATATCAATTAAATTCACTAATGACAAAAAAAGAGATCATAATTTCATATATGTTGATTTATGTGATCTTGAGAAGGACATTGCCTCTAAATTGTCTTCTACTCTAATATTTTTATCCACTTTCTTTTGTTAGTTTTCTACATTTTTAGCTTAAAACAATTTCAAACTCTTGGTTAATTTGATTGAATAGAATTTTAAAATCTAAACAATTTCCTACGGATCGACCCTTACTCGTCACATATTAGAATTGTATGTCGTGCGCTTTCGGTTATTTTTAATTTAATTTTTTTGGCTATTTTCTAATCCGATAGGAAATTGGCCGTCAAACACTTTAGAGATTAAAGAGATTGAGATGTGAATGGATTTGATTCGAATTAACTTCTTCCTTAGCTTTTCTTAATCTTCTTCCTCTTTCTCTTGTTAATGGTGGTCAGCCTTGAGTTATAAAAATTTTCAAATGAATTGAACGTGTATGTGATACACGGCCTAAGGGAATAGATATAGGAATGACCTCTTTCCTATTTTACCCCTCCGTTATTTCATGTTAAACTCTTCTTTTAATTCATGGTAAAATGGCACGGCAATACCTTTATTAAATATCAAATCTCAATCCCATAATCAACACATTATTTTATTTAATTTAGATAATTAAAAATTCTAAATAATGTTATCAAGAATCTAGGGTGTTATAGACTCCCCTCCTTAAAGAATTTCGTCATCGAAATTACGATAAGGTACACAATAAATCAAACAATGAGGTAAAACATACCATCAAATAAGTCGGGGTAAGTATCTCTAATTCTGCTCTCAATCTCCTAAGTACAGTCCCTTTCATCATCGCTCCACTGGACTTTGACTAATCTGACCGTCTTTGTTCTAAGCCTCTTCTCATCTCTCACAACAATACGAATAGGGTTCCTCACTATAGTCAAATCCGGTTCTACCACTAAATCATCTAGCACAGTCGGTGCAATAGCAGTCTCCGGGTCTCTAACACACTTTTCTGAGATGAGAAACATGGAAAACATCATGGACCCCTTCCAAACTACTCGGTAAATCAACTCTATATGCGAGTTTCCCGATCCTCTCAATAATAGGAAAAGGTCCAAAGAATCTTGGTGCTACCTTCCCCGATCTTCCAAACCTAATCACCCCCTTCATCGGTGACACTTTGACGAAAACCTGATCTCCAACTGAGAACTCTAAATCTTTCTGTCTCTTATATACTTAACTTTTCTACCTAGACCGAGCCTCCTTCATTCTAGCCCGAATGACCTCAATCTTTTCTGTAGCTTCTCTGACTAAATCTGGACCAAGAACTAACCTATCCTTGGTCTCTAACCAAAATACGGGAGATTTGCATGGCCTTCCATAAAAAGCTTCAAACGGTGCCATCCCAATGCTAGTCTTATAACTATTGTTATACGAAAACTCGACTAGATGCAGATGGTCTTCCCATGATTCCCCGAAATCTAGAATACAAGCTCTTAACAAATCTTCCAAGACTTTGTTAAATCTCTCTGTTTGCCCATCTGCCTGCGGATTGTAAGCGGTACTCATCTTGAGCTTGGTTTCCAAAACTTCCTGTAGACTCTTCCGGAACTCACTAGTGAATAAGGAATTAATTTGTGAACAACATTTCTTGTCAACACCCCAAAATAATGTTGAGAAAGATGAATATCCTTATGCAAGAACGGCTAGCAAGATTCCCTTAGGAATTGCCTTTCAACTTGGTTTTATTTACAGATAATTCCTGAATCAGACCTTTCGATGTTGTCGAAAGGTGTGGTCTTTGGATTGAGTAACCTTTCGACCTTATTGAGCTAGTATGAGATCTCCTATAAGGGTTTCCCTTTCGATTAGGTTGAAATTTCCTAAGTTTAATCCTTTAAAGGTAGGTTTAAATCTTGTCGAAGGCTAAGGTGATAGCTTTCCTTGGGTATAGTCAGGAAATCATATACTTTAGTGGATTTGAAGTAGATTTCGACCTTGTTGAAAGGTTATATCACAGAATATATAGCTTAGAAAGGTTATAGGGGTTGTTGAGCATAAAGAGTTATCGACCTTGTCGAAAAGTTCAATCCATAAAGCCGATGTCTTCGAAAGGTTATCAAAGATATCAGGATTAGAAGTATCGTCGACCTTGCCGACAAAAAAAAACCTTTCGATGTGGTTGAACCTGAAAAGTAGAAGTTAATGCAATAGAGATTTAAGTAAACAGTAAAGTAATCAACAATGCTTAAGAGTTCCCTTTTTATCCAAGAAAAACATTATTTTATTAAATTCCCAAATCATCACCCAATTAGGGTTACAATGCTTTGTTTAAGAAGAGTACAAGTTTAGAATGAGAAAAAACCGATCCCCAAAACATAAGCCCTTGGGTCTTATTTATAGATGCAGGTGGCACCCCTTTCGAGTCCATGCATTCGACCGTGTCAAAATGTCCCCTTTTTATATGAAGCTATAAACCTTTCGACCTTGTCGAAAGGTTTACCACTCATATGCCATTATGAACCTTTCGACTTTGTCGAAAGGTTTTCCATCCTTATGTCTTCACGAACCTTTCGATTTTGTCTAAAGGTTTGTCTTTCTTATGCCTTCATGAACCTTTCGACTTTGTCGAAAGGTTTGCCTTTTATATACTATTGTGAAACCTTCTACCTTGATGAAAGGTATGTCTTCACTTGTTGTTATGAACCCTTCGACCTTGTCAGAAGGTTTTCACTTTACTTTAATGTTGTCGAGAGCTGCATGTCCCTTCAATGTTTTCGAAGGTTGTACTTCCTCTCGATGTTGTCGAAAGGTTCTCTTTCATTCCTTTGCCTTTGCTGACTTCTGAGTGTTGCTTTCTTCATAGAACCTTTCAACGTTGTCGAAAGGTATCCTGTATGTGTCTTAACCGGTTCAAAAGGCTTGCTATGCTTTTGAAAAGGTCACCATGGGGTTCCTAATACTTGCTTTGACTTCTTCAACTTCTTCAAAAGCTAAGAACTCCCTGAATACTGTGAGATGGAACCTTACGACCCTTTCGAAATGTTTTGAAGTTGTTAAACTTTGATGACTGCATCCCTTCGACTCCTTTGAATAGTTTGGTCTGAACTCCTCTTTCTTAGTCTCCGTTGAAGGATTTTTCAACTCAGTCGAACGGTGGATTTTTGGAATAACAATTTCCCCCCATTCGAAGGGATGCTCTTGACTTTTCAAGTCAACTTTGCCGAAAGCTAAAATTTGCCCGCCTCTTGGCCTTCCTACGTAGATTTGGGCCATCCATTTAAATCTTATCCAACGATCGAGAATCTAGGCATCTTTTCTTATAAAGTACGCTTCTTCTCTTTCTTCTTCTTTTACCTGCAATCAAAATTATTGAGCAAAAGTAAAAGAATTCTCAAAATCTTCCTGAACTTCGCTTCTAAAAATCAAGGTGCTTCCCAAATTTAATAAGTTTTAGATTAATCTCCGTTCTTTTTAGTTTTCAATCAAACTTCATTCATGCCTCAATTAGATTTCAGTTTCCAAATCCCAAAATTGAAATTCAAATTTGGTTCAGCTTGCTAAAAAATTTCCTCCTAAATCAGTTTCTTAAATTAATAAAATTCATCTTTGCTTTGGATTTTGAGGTTGATGGTGATTGTTCTTGAAAATCCCCTTATCGGGTTTAGCTCTTAATCCAAAATTTTTGATTTTGTTCTTTGTTTGTAACCTAGGTTTTCGATTTAATGATAATCTTTATACCACTTTTGAAATCGAGTCAAATCAACTTCAGTTTAAATCCATTTTGATAACGGTTTGATTTACTTATTCCTCAAGAAGATTTTGAAAACTGGATTCATATTCGGGTTTGGGTTAGTAAAACCCGATTCAATCACCTGGAAACTTCTCGTGTACAGATGATAAATTTGGCGCCATAAAAATGACCTTTCTACCCCTTCGAAAGAGGTTGAGATAGCAATATTGGATTTTCCTTCTTTACACCTTTCGATGGGGTCGAAAGGTGTAGTGGTTCCAAATTGATCAATGTTGTCGAAAGGATAAGTAATTAAGTAGAGTGGATCTACCCCTTCGACAACAAGTTCTCGACGAGGCCGAAGACTTTCAAACCTTTCGACTATTAGCATTCGATAAGGTTGAAATTCTTTGACCCTTGAGTTGTCTCTGCCCATCTTTGTCGAAACGTTTAGAACATATATGAGTTGATCCTGAAACCTTTCGACTTCAATGGGTAGGATATGTTTCGACAACATTGACCAAACCTTTCGACGACGTCATTAACTGTAATATTTTACTCAGGAATATTAAGTTCTTGGTTTCGATCATGTCGAAAGGTCTTGTCACTTAGCTTTATGTTACACTTGAGGTGTATCCAAGCTTCCATAGAGCTTTCGATAATGTCGAAAGGTGATGAATGGGTTAATGTTTCATCTCTTCCTTTCGACTTTGTCGAAAGCTCAAGCAATTCATATTATTATTTATTTACTTTTTAGGCTTTCAATCAATGCTGAAGTATGCAGGTTTAAAGTTGATGCCATTGTCCTTTCAACATTGTTGAAAGCTTGAGCTGTTGACCTTTCGACATTGTCGAAAGCTTGAGCTGTTGACCTTTCGACATGGTCGAAAGCTCAAACTACTTAGATTTTCACCATTTTAAAATTTTATGTCTGTTTTCATGCTTGAGTTATTTAAGTAGCTTATTTGTTTAATTCTTTAATGCCTTCTAAATTCATAAATAATCAAGGGTTTTAACTAAAACGTTTTCACCTGGCAAAATCATGAGCTCTCCTAAAGTTGAAGCCATTGCTAAGCATTCTTCCATTGTATCACAAAACGAAGCTGATGCCATCCTTAAGTACTTTGGTATCACTAGGACTGAAGCTATCCCTCCTCAGGCAACTGACACAATCGACAACCCACCTGAAGGATATTTTGCTTAAACTGCCATTCACATATGGCATGGCAGATTTCTTCCTTTCCCAGAGTTCCTGTCTTTATATTTATCTCATATTGGAATTGCTCTAATTCAACTATCTCCAAATGTCTATACTCATCTCCTATCACTAGAGATGTTGGCGTTGGAGTCTGGACTTCCTTTGCTTAACGCTGAAATACTAAACTTCATGACCAAGTTGGCAAGGCTGAGTAATCTCAATAAGCAGATATACAGAGTCAACGCCTATAAGAAGTTAATATTTGATAGTATCAACAAATTCAAGGATTGGGAGAACCGGTTCTTCTTTGTCAAGTGCTTTGCTGATGTTCGTGGGACTTTTTCCTCCCCTCGTAGGTCTGCTCTAGTGTTGTCTTTGCTTTACATTACGTTTTCCGCTAACTAATTTCTTGCTTTTTCAGGTGAATCTTCCAAGAAACTTAATGATGTCGATAGAAGAACCGTTGTTTCTCTAACTGTAGCTTCAAAGCAAACTGGGAATAGATTGACGCTTTTAACCCCTTCCAACTGAAGAAAACATGCTTTACTGCTAACTGGCCAGAGGATCCTAGGAGCTCCTCCCACTATCATGCACACTTCATGCGGCAAGCGCTTTCTCTCCTTCGACGATGCTGAACACTTCTCTTCAATGTCACATATCTATGCTGACTCTTTAGGTATATTAATGGTTTAGAATTTTCTTTCTTGTCCCTATAATTCTTTGAATTACTTTGATTGTTTTTATATTTGCTAGAATTTGTTCCAGCTTCTTCTAAAGCCATTATATCTTCTAGCGGTGCTGCTCCTCCTCCATCATCTTTTGAAGTAACATCAATCTTAGAGTCTTTTGCTAAATCCAAGAGAACTTTTAAAAGAAAACTGATGGAGTCCCTAGAAGACGCACCCCCACAGAAAATAGTTAAAATCACTGACGTGGAGGAAGAGGAGGGGTGCTTGTCTCTTGAACAAGTCTCAAAGAGCCCCATCGTTGAAGCTTCCAAAGATAAAACAGAACAAACTCCACCTACTCCTGAACCTTTTCCTCACATCACTATTTCTGATTCCCCAGCTACAATTGAGTAGATGCAGCCTGCTTTAATGATAACCCCTTCTAAGAAACATATTCCTCCGGATTCATCTCCTTCTACACCTCCATCTACAAATTTTGAAGAATTGATCGAGCTCATCTTGTACTCCGAATCCTTCAATTCTTCTTGTCTGCCTTCTTTCACTCCAGACTTGGCGGGAAGTTATCGTTCTTTAATGGAGCAACAACTTTTGGTAAGCTCCTATTTTGTTGACTTTACTATCATCGGTTCTCTCTATCGCTAACTTGTTTTACACTTCTACTTCCAGATTTCTAGGAGTTGGATAGCTCTAAATGAACATGTTTCAAGGCTTTCTACCGGATCCTCCAAGCTATAGGGGGAAATTCTAAGCTTAAAAATCAAGTATCCTCCTTGACCGTGGCTAAAAAGAATGCCTCCATAGAATTGGAGCGAGTAAAAGCTTCCCTTGACAGGGTCGAGGCTGATTTAGAAGCAGAGAGGCAAGCTCACCAACTCACTACTGATGGAAAATTTGCCATAGAGCTCACTCTGAAAGATATAGAAGATGAAAAAACTCGCTTGGTTGCTAGGAATGCTTCTTTGAGAGATAAATTCAAGAAGACTAGAGCCTTGCTTAAACTCGCTGTTCATACCCTTTCTGATGTCAAGAAGCAAGTCTCTCATTTCGTCACCCTAGGGCCCATGATGCTAAAAAATTATGAAGATGCCCTTATGCTCGCTTACACCGACAACTACAAGAATTTCCCTAGCTTTGGCTTCCCCTCACTTGATCCTTCCTTAGCTGAAAGAGTGATGGGCAAAATTAACCAGTTGAAGATGGGCATTGAACTCGAGGGTGAGGAAGAAGTTAATGTAGCTGAAGTGCTTTCCGTTGATATCTCCTCATTTGAAATCGAATCTGATTCCAAACAAGAGGGTGAAAAAGATGATGATGTCAATAAAGAAGATGATGATGATATCGGCAGTGATAATGATAATGACGGTGACGATGATGATGGTCCAGCTAAAGGCCAAGGCCTCAGTGGAGATAAAGGGGGGGCCTTCTGGAGCCTCTGAAAATGATGGTGATGACCAAGCTGAATTCTCTAAAAAGGAGCCATCTTCTCAGAAGGACATGCCTCCAACATCACCTGGGCCCTCTGCTCCTTTTGAGGATAAACCTGCTCCCGTTCAAACTGAGGATCCAAAAGAGAAAGAGAAAGAGCAGGCCTCCCAGGCTCCCATCTCAGTTTCACAGGTAAGGGCTTCTCTGTTTAAATGTCTTACACTTTGAGGTTAATAATTAGTGCTAAATCATTTGCTTTAGATAAAGAAGAAGTCTACTTTTCCCTATAGAATGAAATTTGACAGAAAACAGGCAGAAATTAACAAGTTATATAGGGAGTTAGAAAAATTGATAAAGGGGCACAATGTTCTGTCTGAGAAATATCATAACCTTGACAGGAGCACCTCCGTATTAGCATCTTTAAAATATCATAAGGCTGCTCCTTTACTAAAGAGAGTGCGCCTCCGGTATGACGCTCTCTTGAAGGAAAATCAAGAGTTATTAACTTTGTTCTGGATGATGATCGAAGAGAGAGACATTTTAGTTAACTTCTTGTATAAAGCTTATTGTAGACATTCTATTATAGATTTTTCGTATTTAGGTTAGTTCAGTTGGGGTCTACTCAGACATTTTCATAAAAGATACTTAGACGAATTTGGATCTGACCCACATCCTGGAGCTTGTTGGAACTTACCACGAGTCAGGTCGATTCCACAAGATCTTCCCCCTGAAAAGCTTAAGTACTATAAAGCTAAATTTGTTTCTAAACTTTTCTCTAAATCTATTTTGTATGAACCAGATGAATGATTGTAAATATGTAACAACTAATTGATTTATGAATACATGTTTTAGCTCTGTTTTCTATGCTTAGCTTCTTTTTACTGTACTATTTCAGAACAACAGCTCTTTAGTATGACTTGTCCCTAGAGACCACTTAAGCTAATATGTTAAACTGAGAAGATTTTACTCTGAAAATGCATCAATTTTAAAGCCTTCGAAGTTAGCGAGATATTTTTCTTCGAGACTTGCAAAAATTGTACTGGGAATACCCTCGCCTTCGTTTCGACTTCCTCGGAGAAGAAAAGGAAAAATTCCTTAGAGAAATCAGAACATTTCATTCTAGATTAATTTTCGGTCGCGATAGTCCCCCAGTTGGGAAATAGGACTATAGTCATTGCCCACCGATAATAACCCCTGAAGGAGTCAGCTAATTCTCTTGATAAAATCAGAAAAGTAGTTTCTAAACTTTAAATGTAACCAAATTGCATGTTGAATCCTTTAACTTCGTTGCTGTTTTAGTTGTAATCCGTTGTGATAATAATAAAGATATCTTTTATCTCTATCTTGATTTTTATTCCATTTCTTTTGTTTAAACGATAAGTAAAGACCAATCCTACAGCCGATTTAGATCAAAAAATGTCTGAACTCGTTCAGCGAATAAATGATTTGGAGATAAAGTTAAAAGATAGCCATGTGCAATGCACCTCTATGGAGTTCATTTTGGGCAATAAGACTTCAAAGATTGATCTTTCGGTCTCTCAAGCAACCCCTCTAGCTGTTAAGCCTACTAGGTCAAAGATTCTTGTGGCTCAAAAATTTCCATCTATGCTCAACCCTCCCCTAGGTTTAGATGATAATGTAGTGGGGAACTAGTGTCGGAGGGTAAAATTTGAAGTAGCCAAATATTTTGATGAGCAGCAGAAAGTGAAGTACTCCCAGACCATTAACGAATATGCTGCCAAGAACAAGAAGCTGAAGCATGATAATTACTTGCTCGACAAGCGTGTTGCAGAGTTAGAAAAAGAGAATAAAACTGTTAGGGCTATGAACAGAGCTTTTAATCGTGCCCTGAAGACCAACATCAATGCAATTGATGATGAGAACCAAATAAGGAGAAAAGAAAAGAAGCTTAAGGAAGTTCTTAGCGCGTCCATCAAACATGTAGTTGATCCTATAGTTGTAGAAACTCTCAATAGGGCCGCCAAAGATTTGTAAATCATCTATATGTTTGAGCTATGTAAATCTATCTTGTACATAATTTTGTCGTTTTGTAAATGATTTCATAACTTATGTAAGTCACATAAACTTCGTAAATATCACCTGATTCGTAATCTTTTTCTGTAATGTCACTTTTTTGAAATGCTTTTGAACTGCTTATTCATTGATTTTTGACCTTGCTGGATATTTTGCTTTTTCTCGTTGTCATGATTTTCTTGAAAAGCATGTAGGAAAAATATTTCTAGTTTTTAGCTTGAAATCGACATATTTGTCAATGTATGTCATTTGCTTAGATTATCAAATCATCATGTTAATTATATGGAAAATCAGTTTATACTAAATGTAAAAATCTCATCTTTGACCACGATGAGAGATGATCAAGGAGTTAACTTCTTCCACTTGGCTGGAATGTTTGAAATTTGCTGATAGAAAATTCTGCCTTGTCACAGAGATATAAATATTATAATATAACCTTTATTTAATAAAGAACTAATTAAGAGATCAATATCTAAAATTCAGATGTAGTAACTCTCTAACCTATTCCTTGACATTAATAAGATTTAAAAATTTAAAAACTCGAAGCCCCCATTCAGAGACTTTTAATAGTGATCTTTAACATTCCTTGACCAAGATTCGGGCATTTGTGATGAATAGAAATCCACAGATCTTGTACCTAGATTAGGGTTTTGATAAGTAGCAGTCTTGATTCCCAGATTTTGGGCATAATAAGTTAGCAATTGATAAAAAGCTGAAACCTAGATTCGGGTGTTAGATGATGAATTTCATATATGAAAGACTTGAAACCCTTATTTGGGTATTAATAGCCGATGTTTAGAAGGGAAAGTCCCGAAACCCAAATTCCGTAATAATAAGCGGAGTTCCGTTCCACTCCTTTGCTTCCGTCTTCTTTGTCATGATGAACCCTTCAGGTTTTGAATACATAGAAATAATCTGATTAGCTGCCTCTTAAGCTAGGACGTCTTAGTCCATGATCGATATGCTTTTTCTCGAGCTTGAACATCTTAGTCCATGATTTGATGAGCCTCTTCCTGGGCTTGGACATTTTAGTCCTTTATTGATTGAGCCTCCGCTTGGGCTTGGACATCTTAGTCCATTGTCGATTGAGCCTCTTCTTGGGCTTGGACATCTTAGTCCATTATTGTCTGGTGCTCTTAATTAGCTCATCTTAGAGGTTGGAACCAAGGACTTACCCGACCTCCCTCCAGGAGGCGCCCTGCCCTAGCCCTTTTGCGGCGCGGACATGGGCTTGTTTGGTGCTCTACATTGGCCATCTTATGGCGTGGATAGAGGCTTACTCCATCCTCCCTTCAGGAGGTGCCTTAACCTGGCCATAGTGTGGTGCGGATAAGGGTTTTTTTGGTGCTTTAACATGGCCATCTTATGGCATGGCTAAAGGATTATTTCGTTCTCCCTCCAAGAGGTGCCTTGACCTAACCAGAGACGCGACCAAGGGCTTATCCGGTGCTTTAACCTGGCCATCTCGTGGCGCGGCTAAAGGCTTACCCGCCTCCCTCCAAGAGGTGCTCTGCCCTGGCCATCTCAGAGCGGACAGAGGCTTTTCTACCATCTTAGGTAGACTACCATCTTATGTAGTATCCAAATATGAGGAGCGTTTCACTCCCAACCATGTAGATTTTCTCCTTACAGAAAGTAGATCTTTATTAATATTTTCTCAAATCATCTTTACAAAATCATGGATTTTTCGTTGATGGAAGAAGTTTATGATCATCCCCTCCAGGGCACTGCAATGGTTAGTTTCATAACCATTCATTATATGGTAATGGCAATAGGATGCACCCAAGTTTCTCTTATGTTTTTCCTTTTTCTTTTGTGACGGCCAATAGTTGAGTTCATCCTTAGTAAGTAAGTAGACATTTTCCATAGATGTGGTTAAGTTGCATTCTTTTGGAAGTCTAGATTTAAAGCTTGATCCTTGTGGATAACTCTTTGACTTTTTGTTCTTTGGCTTTATTGTTTCAAGTTCTTCATTTGACTTCCTTTTCACTACCGTTTGGACTTCTCGTGTTGGAAGTGTTCTCGTTGTAGTTGGTTGTCACTTGTATGCAAAGGCATTGTAATCGTTCATTATTTCTTTCTCAAAGATTGTGCCTTTGGAATAGTGTTGAATGGTTCTTATCATTTGATTAAAGATATAGTCACTTCCGTTTGTTCTTTTTCCAAGTGCAAAGATAGGGGTAAGACCAACATGGAAAGGATTTAAACTCCATTTTTCAGGATCATAGGATTTTGCTTTCTTTTTGTTTATAATTCTTAGGGCTTCAAGCCTTAGTCTCTGTTCTTCATCTTGGTTGGAGTTTTTGATGATTACTTGGGAGAACCATGTCAAATGTGGTTCAGAAGACCCTTGTCCAGACCTTTTAAATCTGATGGCCATGATCATACTAAAGTGGATAAACTTGAAGTAGGATTAAATTAAGCTGGGTTAGAGAATGATGGTGTTAGGGGGTTAACTAAGTCGGAGGTTCGACCCTTCCCTCTAGCACTAAAAATGTTAACAAGATTTCTTATCAACAACCCAAAGTAATGTTGAGAAAGATGAATATCCTTTTGCAAGAACTGCTAGTGAGATTCCCTTAGGAATTGCGTTTCAACTTGGTTTTATTTATTGATAATTCCTGAATCAGACCTTTCGATGTTTTCGAAAGGTATGGTCCTTGGATTGAGTAACCTTTCGACCTGGTTGAGCTAGTATGAGATCTCCTATAAGGGTTTCCCTTTCGATTAGGTTGAAATTTCCTGAGTTTAATCCTTTAAAGGTAGGTTTCAGTTTTGTCGAAGGCTAAAGTGATAGCTTTCCTTGGGTATAGTCAGGAAATCATATACTTTTGTGGATTTGAAGTAGATTTTGACCTTGTCGAAAGGTTATATCACAGAACATATAGCTTCGAAAGGTAACAGGGGTTGTTGGGTATAAAGAGTTGTCGACCTTGTCGAAAGGTTCAGTCCATAAATCCAATGCCTTCGAAAGGTTATAGAAGATATAAGGATCAAAAGTATTGTCGACCTTGTCGACAAAAAAAACCTATCGATGTGGTTGAACTTGAAAAGTAGAAGTTAATCCAACAGAGATTTAGGTAAATAGTAAAGTAATCAACAATGCTTAAGACTTCCCTCTTTATCCAAGAAAAACTCTCCCAAATCATCACCCAATTAAGGTTACAATGCTTTGTTTAAGAAGAGTACAAGTTTAGAATGAGAGAAAACCAATCCCCAAAACGTGACCCCTTAGGTCTTATTTATAGATGTAGGCGGCCCCCCTTTTCGAGTCCATGCTTTCGACCGTGTGCAAAGGTCCCCTTTTTATAAGCAGGTATAAACCTTTCGACCTTGTCGAATGGTTTGCCCTTCATATGCCATTATGAACCTTTCGACTTTGTCGAAAGGTTTGCCTTTCTTATGTCTGCACGAACCTTTTGACTTTTTTGAAAGGTTTGTCTTTCTTATGCCTTTATGAACCTTTCGACTTTGTCGAAAGGTTTTCCTTTCTTATGTCTTCACGAACCTTTCGACTTTGTCGAAAGGTTTTGTGAGGAATGCGGATTAAGGATCTTAAGGCTAGAATTAACACTAGAGGGGGGTGAATAGTGTTTTAAGAAATTTGTTAATCTTTTTTAGTTTATCTTAATTTGTTAACAATGTATACACTAATCAGACACCGATAAGAACACAGAATCAAACACAGATGTAAATATAAAGTAAAAGCAGTAAAGGAAAGAACACACCGGATTTTATACTGGTTCGGAGTTACCCTACATCCAGTCCCGCAACACAAGTACGGATTTCCAATTCTTACAAATACAACCCTCGGTTTCAAGGCTACGAGGTACACCCTCTAGAATCACAATCCTCTTGGTAGAGATACTTGATATCCGGGGCAACAAGTTACCCCAATTGATTTCCAGGGCTACAATCACACCTTCTCTCGCTCAATAGATTACAAAAAGTCTATAACTCAGATTAGCACTTGGATCTTGTAGAGATAGTGGAGAGAATCAAAACCAGAAATTATCTAGTTAGATTCGATATTTATTTCGGCAGAGTAATGGTGTAATTTGTAAATAAGAAAGTGGAGAAGAAGAAGAGAAGTTAAATCAGAGAAAAAAGTGATTAAAATTCGTTGAAAACACCCTTTATTTATAGTAGATCAATAGCCATGTCCATTGGTGAAGGGATGTGGCGAATAGACACTTCTTTTTAAAAAACAATTTAACTGTCACCATGTCGATAGGGGTACATGTGACCATGTCGACATGCCCTTGTATTTTTTGGTGATTTGTTTTTCTTTGAAAATAATTTCTATATTATATTATACTATACTTATATTTAAACTTTATAAATATACTTATATATAGTTATAATACATAAATAACTATAGAGAACAATATTGAAATATATATAATAATTTTCTATACTTATATTTAAATCTTAAGTATAAATATATAAAACAGCTAAATATATTAATATCAAAATTGTAGTTTTAAAAACTTAGGATAATAATTTAAAATCAAAGATATTTAAAATTAAGGATATTTAAAACTAAGGATATTTTTTAGGCTAAAATATATTGAAAAACCAGGACATATGATTTTGGTTTTTAAACAGGAATATTTAAAATCATTTTGAAAAACAAGCTATATATATTGAAAATTATTTTGAAATAAAAGTAAGTGATTACAAAAAGATGTTCCACTAGATTTTTCGTAGGTTCCATCCTACTTAGGGTTCCATCCCTTTAACGAGTACGAAGTGGATTCCATTCCACGAATGAAATAGATTTTAAGATGTCAGTGCCTTTCTATGAGTTTTAACAATATTCCTAACTATATAACTTATCTTGGAAACTTGAACTCTTGAAATTCTTGATACTCATGAGTCTTGAATCTTGATATCTTCAATCTTTGATCTTGAATCTTTATACTGTACAGTTCTTCATTCTTTGGTACCTGCAAACATATCTATATATATCTACACAATAATGTTAGTATTATATATTTTATAATCTAATTCTAAGTAAGGTTGTTGTCATCAAAACCAACTCCTCAGGGACTAACAATCTCCCCATTTTTGATGATGACAACCTTTGTTTATAAAATATCACTTCTATCCTAATACTTCTAATAACTCCCCCTTAATCTATGCCTAACTATCCTATTTTATACTTCTCCCCCTTTGTCATCAACAAAAACCATATAACTCCCTAATACTATATAACTCCATATAACTCCATATAACTCTATATAACTCCATATAACTCCATATAACTCCATATAACTCCATATAACTCTATATAACTCCCCCTGAAACTAAGACTACATTACTTGTGATTATAATGATAGTGTTATCATACATAATCAATACTTAACTTTAAACTAAACTCTTAATAACTACTTTTCTTAACTAATAAACTATATATTCAATGTAAACAAATGTACATGTGTTTTTAATATAAACAACTATATATACAACGATACGAACGAAAGAATGAAAGAAAGAACACTAAGGATTATTCTTGACAATAGGAGACCTATGAATCGAACAATTAGGATAGTGGAGACAGAAGTTTCCACGCTGTTCGACAAGGTTTCCATCCTTATCAAAACATACTTCACCAACGCAAACTACGGTGTCGTCGTCTTCAACTTGCACTTCATGAACAGGTGCGTCCTCTTCTTCTAAAGGTGCTTCTTCCTCTTCCATTGGCACTTCTTCGTTGTCCTCTTGTGTATGGTCACTAGAAGA
Source organism: Allium fistulosum (assembly GCA_030737815.1). Taxonomy (NCBI): domain Eukaryota; kingdom Viridiplantae; phylum Streptophyta; class Magnoliopsida; order Asparagales; family Amaryllidaceae; genus Allium; species Allium fistulosum. The sequence goes on from CM060902.1 coordinate 980,863,928, forward strand.
CTCTTCTTCGATCAAGATCGGGTTCGCTTGGTTATCCATTAGGAACTTCTGCAAATTTCTAAGGATTCGACCTTGCTTCTCCTGTTCTTTACTCATCCGAATTTGTTTGACATGAATCTCAGTCACCATTTGCAGAATATCCTTTGTAGTATCCTCTAATTTTATCACACGAGCGTGAATGGAGCGTTGAAGAGGGCCGAGAGTAGGAGAGTGAAATGAGAAAGTCGAGTTTATGTTTGAATTTGATGGAGAAGCCATTATTTTCTTTGTTTCAGAAGTTAAACCAGAAGAAAATGAGAGAGAATGAAGAGAAAGTCGAAATATGGAAGAATATATAACCAACTTTTCAAATTTTGGTGGGAATTTTAATTTTCAAAAAATATCGTTATAGGTCGACATGGTGGGATATTGGGTTGTCGACAGGGGTATTTTATTTTGGCTTCTAATTTATTTTTAATTTATTTAATTATACTTGTTATATATTTATGTTTTATATTTCAGTTATTGAACAAATACCTAATTCTCTTCTTAATTTAGTAAATATAGATTCATTTAATGGTTTTGTTAAGATATCAGCAGTTTGATTCTCAGAGTTTATATATTCGAGAGTAATTACTTCTTTAGTTATATTATCTCTAAGAAAACGATGTCGAATATCAATATGTTTAGTTCGAGCATGATGAGTAGGATTTTTAGATAAATTTATTGAAGTAGTATTGTCACAATAAATTGGTGATTTTGAGATATTTAATCCAAAATCTCTTAAGGTTTGTTGCATATATATTACTTGAGAACAAGCCAAAGCAGCAGAAATATACTCTGCTTCAGTTGTTGATAGAGAAACTGTATTTTGCTTTTTACTAAACCAGGAAACCAGAGAATGTCCCAAAAAGTGACAAGTTCCACTTGTACTTTTTCGGTCTGATTTACATCCAGCATAGTCAGCATCACAGTATGATATTAAATCAAATGAATCATTTTTAGGATAAAATAAGCCATAATCAAAGGTGTGTTTAATATATCTTATGATACATTTTACAGCTTTTAAGTGAGTTTCTTTAGGATGAGATTGATATCTTGCACAAAGACATACACTATGCATGATATCAGGTCTACTAGCAGTGATATAGAGCAATGATCCGATCATTCCTCTATACAACTTTTGATCTACATCTTTCGAGAGATCTTCTTTACTTAGATATTCATTGGTTGTGTAATGCCCCAGAATTTCAGGGAAATCTTATTTTGGTTAAATTCTGAAAATATATGAAATTATTGCATAGGAATGTATGGGATTAGCTAAGTGCAAAGGTGTGTGCATGTGTGCACGTGCACACTGATATGGCACAAGGAAGAACCCCAAATTTCCTGAAACCAAAACAAGAATTAAAAAGCATTACAAACATGATTTTGTAATGAAAATCATTAAACCAAATATGGATATTTGATTTCTGGATTATATGAATTATTTTAGAAGATAAGAAAAAGCAAGTTTTGTTTGAACAAGTAAACATATTTTACTTAGTTTAAACCCAGGATAAATTGGATAAGAATTTGAAACACATATGCACATATATGTGTATGTCTTTATGTGACTTAGGAGAAGTTAAGTGAACTTATATAAGATATGTATGCATATGTACATTTCTATAAGTACTGATAGTATTAAAAAGAAATAAGCAAGGAAAAAGCTTAACATTAAAATAGTAAAAGACATATTACAAGCAAAACCATTGTTTTAGGCAGAAAATAGAAAGGATGATTTTCAGAAAATATACAGTAATACAGGTGACAATGTCACACAATTATCATGACTTAGGAAGAATATAATATATTCTGGAAAAGTAAAAGGGGTGGTAAGTATCACATATGGCCGGGGTATTAAGGGTGAAAATAAGCAAATCTGAAATGCAAAATGCATGAGTATTGGCCAGGGTAGGAATGGGATTTTACAATGATGAAACCCTAGAAAAACCTCTCTTATAAATCCAAGTTTAAACCAGAAAAACCATTTTCTACCCGAGACATTTAAGAAAACAAAGAAGAAAAATATTGCAAGAAGAAAGGAAAGGTTTCAAAGAGTTTCTTTTCTGGATTAAGCAAAAGGAGCATTTTCTGTGAGTAATCTCACTAAAACCCATGGCATTAAGTCCTGTTATGAGGCAGCCAAGTTTATGTTATTTTCTACATATTTCTGATTTTATTACTATGGTTTTAATGGATGCTTTAATGGGTGTTTATGAATGCTTTTGATTGCTTTGATGGTTGAGTATTTTGCTATGTTTGGTTACACCCAGAAATGTTAAAGTATGAAATCATGAAAGTAAATAGAGAATACTTGTAACTGGTTTAGACATGGCATGGAAAATACAGAAATCAAAAAATATATATGAGTTGCGTTACACTTGTGTAAGTGCTGAGGCTCAAATGAAAGATTCATGGGTGCAATGGAAATACCCAAAAGTGCTGAACCCTTGATCAAACAGAAAACCCATGAGCCAGAAATCTTGTTTAAGCTAGATCTTGAATTTAGTTAAAACATGGTTGCTTATGAAACAATAATAACCCACATGCCTAGTCTCTATTCACAGTTGTAAATATTCTTGTATTTTCTTTAAGCCAGAATATTTGAAAATATGATTTCCCCTGGATATGAATGTTAGCTTGTTTTTGAATTATGCTTGTAAGTTTTATGTAATGTTTCATGTACACTGTGATTCAATCACCAAGCTATCTCATGATAGGATCAAACATGAACACTTAGTAAATAAACTAAGGATTGTGAGCCAAGAAGACGGCTGGAATGCTTGTTATATTTAAAGTATGCAAGTTGGCACATGGCTTGTTTAAGCCCTGAGATCTTTGTGCACTATTGTGAATTATTTTATTGCAATGTGTCCCCGTGATTCCTTTATGGCAGATGAGGCTAGAGACTAATTGGAAAATACAACCATAGAATGATGAAGTAGGAACTTGAATTATTCCTAGGATGGTTGGATTGGAGCTATGATAATTCCTGAGTATCTCTATTTGACATGTATGTTTGCATAATTGAAAGTGTGTACATAATTAGTTTTAATACTAATCATATATGCACAATATATCAGAAACAAGCCAGGCAAATTGATTAGAGAAGTTACGCAAACTTGTACAAAATGCTTATGTCTCATTTAACTACTTAATATCATGGAATTTCTGATATTGCTCATACCAGATCTTGTATCTGACCCTTGTTTTCTTATGGCATCTGGGGTGTCTCATTAAAATAGGGCAACCTCTAATGCTCTTTCAGGGAATGCTGGTTCTAAATAGGAAGCTGCTATGGCTAGGGAGAATGTTTGGATAAGCATGCTAAATTAGAATTAAATAAGAGCTTAGAATGAACTATTTGCATGTAATCTTGGAAGTTTTATAATTCTGATTTTGTTGTTATGTAATGATCTTGAATGTTTGGATTTTATTTAGTTGTTTCAATTGAATTCTGGTAATGTATTAAGGTTGGGAAAAACCAAAGACTTAGTTGAATCTTAAGCAAGAAAATATATTTGAGTATTATGGTAGAAATCTGTAGATGATATATGCCTATATTTGAGAAATGGATACATATATATATTTTGTATTAGTCAATCTTGAGTCACTTAAAAGCTTTAAGTTTTGAGGTTAAAATCTGAGTTTGGTTAAGAATATTCTTTAAAGAGTTTTGTGTCTATATGCTGAAGTATTTTGATAAAAGAATTTATGTATTTTTGAACACTGGTTTATGATGTGTATATGTTTTAAGGGATTTTCAAGTATCTTGTATTTGGATTGACATTGTAATGGTCAGGCATTAAGGTTTGGGACAACCTAGCCATAAGGTTAACCTACCTCAAAAGGAATGAGGTCTAGTTTGATCAAGATGACCAGAGTTTTTGGTTTAAAGGAAGAAAATACACTTTGTAAAATCTGAAGCTTTCTTTGCAAATACATGTATAAAGACAAGATCAAATATTTAAGCAATTCACTTGTATTTTTGAGTAGCATTCTTAGTTCAGAAAGCTCAACACATCTGATATGCACACATACCACATAGACATCACTCATGCTTTATGACCATAAATTCTGGATTTCCTAAACCCAAAAGACCAACCCTTAAATTAGTACAAAACTGAGGTAACTCAGGGATTAGGGAATGGATTTGATTCAGGGAAACACAACAATATAATTGTGAAAGAATCACTTAACTGTTTGGGTCTTAAATATAAAAGAAGTTGGGGTAAAGATCACTCATGTTGAAAATGATAAATGTGTATATCATTTTCTTTCTGGCTTTGATCAAATATCAAACAATTAAACTAAAATTATGATGGCTTGCTATATAATCTAAGATCACTTTGCTAAGTTAAACTAACAGGCAATCATCAAAAGAATGATCAAAATTACTAGGCATAAATCATATATGATTATGAGATTCACTCTCATGACCCAAATATCAAAACAAAGGAAAATGAGCTATGTACTAGTTGACTAGAAATTCAAATTCAATCAGGATGCACTCTTGCTTACCAACACTCCGATCCAAGCAAGAGGGTCACATACATCTTCACATGTATATGAATATATTTATTAATGAACTAATATAAATATATTAGTAGAAAAATTAGGATCCTGGATAATTTAATAGAAAGGCTAAATGACTCTAGGAAATTTATTAATGTAAAAAAAATCCTAGTAAAAATTTGGTAAAATAAATATGGTCATTTCATTTGGTATCAGAGCTATGTTAAAACTATACATAGCTAAGAATGATTGTATTGATTGATTGAAGTACTATAATCATATGTATGTACTGTTTGTTTGTTTGAGTAAAATAATAATTCAGATAGAAAGTTATAGCAAAAGAAAAATACTCATGATAAACTAACCCTATCTACCCATACCCTAGTTATCCAATCATGGTAGGAAGAGGATCTCATCACAGTGCAGGATCAAGTGCACCACAAATGCTTGATATGCAAGACTTTATGAGGGCTTTAAGGGATGGAGTAGGGCAGAGACTTGAGAACCCACATGAGGAACTTTCAAAACTATTAAAGACTTATACCAATTTAGGAGGCAAGAGCTTTGAAGGGACTGAAAATGTGATGGAAATTCAAGCATGGTTGAGAACACTGGGCAGAATTTTCAATGACATGCAATTGGATGATCAAAGGAAGAGGCAAGTGGCCTCAAGACAACTGAAAGGTGTGGCTTTAAGCTGGTGGGAGGTAGTCATAGCTGGGAGGATTGAGAATGAAATCACTTGGAATCAATTCAAGGAGATGTTGGAAGCTAGATTTGTTCCAGCATCAGCCAAAACTCTATTGCTTGAAGAATTCATCAGACTTAGGTAGGGAACCTTTAATGTGACTGAGTATACTCAAAGGTTTGAGGGCTTGTCTAAGTATGGAGCTATGCTTGTGGCTGATGAGGCATCAAAGAATGATAGGTATATTAAGGGTTTAAACCCAGGGCTTAGTAGAGCTATGTTGCCATATGCAGATAAAACCTTTGATCAAGTCATTGATCTGGCCTTAAAGTTTGAGCAACATGACAAGGAGAGGGAGAAGTATAGGAGTTTTCAGAACAATAACAACAAGAAAAATAAGGGAAGGTATAACCATTATGACAAAAAGAAGGAGGAGACAGAAAGCAAGAAAACCAATAATACTAAGACCATTGATACAAAGAGGAAAATAGTGTGTCATCATTGTGGAAAAGAAGGACATATCAAACCAAGGTGTCCAGAATTGAAGGGAGGAGCTTTCAAGTGCTACCTATGTGGTAAGGAGGGACATATCAAGAGAAATTGCCCTGAGTATAAACAGCAAGGGAAGCTAGCAAGTTTGGAGAGCAAAAGAAAATCCACACTAGAAGCTATTGCAGAAAACCATGGTCAAGTGGAAGGTACCTTATTTATTTGTACCCTGTGTAGTCAATTCCCCGATATTGCCCCGATATATCCCCGATATATCTTGTAGCGGACTTTTGGGGCAACGATATTCCAATAAAGCGGCCCAATATAGCGGATCCGCTATTATCCCCGATATTGGGGCAATAATCCGCTATATCCCCGATTTTATTGCCCCGCTATATCCCCCTTTCCTATAAATAAGCATTTTGCATGATGTCTTGCTTTTAGTTATTATTGTAACTTCAAAGTTGATGTAACAATGATATACGCTGTTGGTTATTATAACTAGTTCAAACTTTTTAAGTATCAAATTTGTTTATCTTTACTTTATTATAACTTGTTTTGCTTGGTGGGAAATAATAAGTAATAATTGTTCCTCTTTTTAATATAGAATGTTCATCATTCCTCTTTTTAAAGTCATCCGCTATATCTTGCTATATCCCTGATATATCTCCGCTACAACTTTTCGCACCTCAAACGCTATGGAGCGGCAGGGCGCTTTAACTGCACAGTTTGTACCCACCCATATCAGTAGTGTATGATACAGGGGCAACACATTCTCTAATTTCCCATGAATTAGTTGCATTGCTTAAATTAAATTGCATATTGGTTGAAACCCCTTTGTTAGTGCAAAGCCCATTGGGAAGTTCTAGTGTTTTAAACATGATTTGTGTGGATGTGGAATTAAACATAGGAGGAAATGTTTTTATTTCCAATTTATATGTTTTAAATTACCCAAATATAGGTGTTATATTGGGTGTAGACTGGTTAAGGCAATACAAAGCCATAATTAATTTAGACTCATCCACCATATCATTACAAAATTCTAGAGGCCAAAGAATCACAATTTTGTGTGAAGTAGCCAAAGAAAGGAAATTATATCATTTGATTGACTTAGATAAGGATTCCAGTGAGCCTTCTATTGAAGAAATCCCCATAATTAACAAATACTTGGATGTGTTTGGAGAAGTTAAGGGTGTTCCACACCACAGACCAGTGGAATTTCAGATTAGTCTCATACCAGGAGCAAGTCCAATTATTAAGAAACCCACTAGGATGGGGCCAAGTGAGTTGAAGGAGTTGAAGAAAAAGTTAGAAGAATTGGAAAGCAAAGGATTTATAAGACCAAGTAATTCATGCTGGGGTGCTCCAGTAGTGTTTGTAAGAAAACATGATGGTACTTTAAGGATGTGTATAGATTACAGGGAGCTAAACAAAGTCACTATCAAAAACAAGTACCCCTTACCTAGAATTGATGATCTTTTTGATCAACTTAGTGGAGCAAAAATATTTTCTAGGTTAGACTTGGCATCTGGATTCCATCAGATGAAGGTTGAGGACTCAAGTGTTAAGTATACAGCCTTTAACACTAGGTATGGTTTATATGAGTTTCTTGTCATGCCATTTGGGTTGACAAATGCCCCATCATACTTTTTAGACTTGATGAATAGGATATTCAGGGATTATTTAGACAAGTTTGTATTGATTTTTATTGATGATATTTTGATTTATTCTAAAACAGTAGTGGAACATGAAAATCACTTACACCTTGTTTTGTCTAGATTAAGAGAAAAAGATTTAAAAGCAAAGTTTTCTAAGTGTGCATTTTGGAAAGAAGAAGTGCATTTCCTTGGGCATGTTATATCTGCCAAAGGCATTTCAGTGAACCCCAATAAAATTGTGGCTATCCAAGCATGGAAAAGACCAAGCACAGTAGGAGAAGTTAGGTCATTTATGGGGATGGCAGGGTATTATAAAAGATTTATAAAGGATTTTTCTAAGATGTCATCACCTCTTACCAACCTAACTAGAAAGAACCAACCCTTTATATGGACTGAGAAATGTGAGCAAGCCTTTAGTAAAATCAAGGAGGCCTTAGTCAATGCACCAGTGTTGAGAGTACCAGAGGGAAATGAGGATTTGATTGTTTATACTGATGCAAGTGGTTCTGGGCTAGGAGCTGTATTGATGCAGCAAGATCAAGTTATAGCCTATGCATCAAGATAATTGAAGCCACATGAATCAAGGTATGCAACCCATGATCTTGAGTTGGCAGCAGTGGTATATGCACTAAAGATCTGGAGACATTATCTTCTAGGTGCTAAGTTTATTTTATACACTGACCATAAAGCATTGAAATATCTCTTTTCACAAAAAGATTTGAATATGAGGCAGCATAGATGGGTTGAGTTTCTAGCAGCATATGATTTATACATACTTTATACTCCAGGAAAAGCTAATAAGGTTGCAGATGCTTTGAGCAGGCAGCATGCAAAAGTAGCCATGTTAATGATAGAAGAGTTTAGAAATTTATCTCTACTTACTGATTTGGAAATTGAGGAAAATAATGAGGTGAACATGGAGATGATTGAAGAAGGGAGTAAAGGAAAATTAAGTTTGATAACTTTGCAATCAGATTTAATTTTGAAAGTGGGGAAAATGCAAGGGGAAGATCCAGATTTATTAGAAAAGAAAACTCTAGTAGAAAAAGGAGAAGAAGTAGCAAACTACCACACTGATAAGAATGGTTACTTAAGGAATAAAGGTAGGATATGTGTTCCAGAAGATATAGGGTTGAAGGAAGAGATACTTAATGAATACCATAGGAGTAAATATTCCATACATCCAGGCAGCACCAAAATGTACCAAAACCTAAAAAGGGATTATTGGTGGAGGGATGAAATCAGATGTGGCCAAACATGTTGCAAAGTGTATGACTTGCCAACAAGTCAATGCAGAAACCCAAAGACCCTCAGGTCTATTGCAACCTCTAAGCATACCACAGTGGAAGTGGGAAGATATATCTATGGATTTCATAGATGGTCTGCCTAGATCAAAGAGAGGAAATACAAGCATTTGGGTAGTAGTTGATAGATTGACTAAAGTGGCACACTTTATACCAGTGAAGGCAGAAAGAAATGCACCTAAACTAGCTCAAATATTCATGAAAGAAGTAGTAAGGTTGCATGGAATTCCTAAAACTATAGTGAGTGATAGGGACACAATCTTTACATCCAGATTTTGGAAGAGCTTTCAAGAAGCCATGGGGAGTGAGTTATGCTTGAGTACTGCATACCACCCCCAATCAGATGGTCAAACTGAAGTAATAAACAAAGTTTTGGAGGATTTGTTGAGGGCATGTGCATTGGACTTTGGAGGTAATTGGGAAGATCACCTCCACTTGGCTGAATTTACATATAACAATAGTTATCAAAGCACCATAGGCATGGCACCATTTGAAGCCTTGTATGGCAAACCATGTTTGTCACCAATATGTTGGGTTGAAGCAGGAGAAAGGGCTGTCTTAGGGCCAGACTATATTAAGGAAACCACTGAAACAATTGAGCTTGTGAGGAGAAAGATGGCAGCATCTCAAGATAGGCAAAAGAAGTTTGCAGATGTAAGGAGGAAGCAGGTGGAATATAAAGTTGGTGACTATGTTTTCATCAAATTTGCACCTATGAAGAAGGTGTTAAGATTTGGCAAGCAGGGAAAACTTACCCCAAGATATGTTGGACCTTACAAGATTTTGGAAAGAATAGGTTCATTAGCATACAAGTTAGAGCTACCAGAAGAGATGAGTGCAATGCACAATGTATTTCATGTGTCACAACTTAGGAGATGGGTGCATGATAAAGAGGAAATTCTAGAGAAACCCACTCAAGTTCAAATAAATCCTGATTTGGTCTATGAGAAAGAACCAGTGGGGATTTTAGCTAAAGAGGAAAAGAAGTTGAGGAGCAAAACTCTGAAATTGGTGAAGGTTCAATGGAGCCTAGACCCTAATGATTGTACATGGGAGTTAGAGGATAAGATAAAGATGGATTACCCTAAGCTTTTTGCAGTGGAAGGTAAATTCTAATTTCCTAAAAAGTTTAATGTATATGGTTGTTTTGACTGAATTGTTTGCTTGAGAATTGTTTGATAGATTTTACAAAAAAAAAATCTGAAGTGTTTAAAGTAAAAATAAGAAAATTGTGAGGACACAATTCCTAAAAGGTGGGGTGATTGTAATGCCCCAGAATTTCATGGAAATCTTATTTTGGTTAAATTCTGAAAATATATGAAATTATTGCATAGGAATGTATGGGATTAGCTAAGTGCAAAGGTGTGTGCATGTGTGCACGTGCACACTGATATGGCACAAGGAAGAACCCCAAATTTCCTGAAACCAAAACAAGAATTATAAAGCATTACAAACATGAATTTGTAATGAAAATTATTAAACCAAATATGGATATTTGATTTCTGGATTATATGAATTATTTTAGAAGATAAGAAAAAGCAAGTTTTGTTTGAACAAGTAAACAGATTTTACTTAATTCAAACCTAGGATAAATTGGATAAGAATTTGAAACACATATGCACATATATGTGTATGTCTTTCTGTGACTTAGGAGAAGTTAAGTGAACTTATATAAGATATGTATGCATATGTACATTTCTATAAGTACTGATAGTATTAAAAAGAAATAAGCAAGGAAAAAGCTTAACATTAAAATAGTAAAAGACATATTACAAGCAAAACCATTGTTTTAGGCAGAAAATAGAAAGGATGATTTTCAAAAAATATACAGGTGACAATGTCACACAATTATCATGACTTAGGAAGAATATAATATGTTCTGGAAAAGTAAAAGGGGAGGTAAGTATCACATATGGCCGGGGTATTAAGGGTGAAAATAAGCAAATCTGAAATGCAAAATGCATGAGTATTGGCCAGGGTAGGAATGGGATTTTACAATGATGAAACCCTAGAAAAACCTCTCTTATAAATCCAAGTTTAAACCAGAAAAACCATTTTCTACCCGAGACATTTAAGAAAACAAAGAAGAAAAATATTGCAAGAAGAAAGGCAAGGTTTCAAAGAGTTTCTTTTCTGGATTAAGCAAAAGGAGCATTTTCTGTGAGTAATCTCACTAAAACCCATGGCATTAAGTCCTGTTATGAGGCAGCCAAGTTTATGTTATTTTCTACATATTTCTGATTTTATTACTATGGTTTTAATGGATGCTTTAATGGGTGTTTATGAATGCTTTTGATTGCTTTGATGGTTGAGTATTTTGCTCTGTTTGGTTACACCCAGAAATGTTAAAGTATGAAATCATGAAAGCAAATAGAGAATACCTGTAACTGGTTTAGACATGGCATGGAAAATACAGAAATCAAAATATATATATGAGTTGCATTACACTTGTGTAAGTGCTGAGGCTCAAATGAAAGATTCATGGGTGCAATGGAAATACCCAAAAGTGCTGAACCCTTGATCAAGCAGAAAACCCATGAGCCAAAAATCTTGTTTAAGCTAGATCTTGAATTTAGTTCAAACATGGTTGCTTATGAAACAATAATAACCCACATGCCTAGTCTCTATTCACAGTTGTAAATATTCTTGTATTTTCTTTAAGCCAGAATATTTGAAAATATGATTTCCCCTGGATATGAATGTTAGCTTGTTTTTGAATTATGCTTGTAAGTTTTATGTAATGTTTCATGTACACTGTGATTCAATCACCTAGCTATCTCATGATAGGATCAAACATGAACACTTAGTAAATAAACTAAGGATTGTGAGCCAAGAAGACTGCCGGAATGCTTGTTATATTTAAAGTATGAAAGTTGGCACATGGCTTGTTTAAGCCCTGAGATCTTTGTGCAATATTGTGAATTATTTTATTGCAATGTGTCCCCGTGATTCCTTTATGGCAGATGAGGCTAGAGACTAATTGGAAAATACAACCATAGAATGATGAAGTAGGAACTTGAATTATTCCTAGGATGGTTGGATTGGAGCTATGATAATTCCTGAGTATCTCTGTTTGACATGTATGTTTGCATAATTGAAAGTGTGTACATAATTAGTTTTAATACTGATCATATATGCACAATATATCATAAACAAGCCAGGCAAATTGATTAGAGAAGTTACGCAAACTTTTACAAAATGCTTATGTCTCATTTGACTACTTAATATCATGGAATTTCTGATATTGCTCATACCAGATCTTGTATCTGACCCTTGTTTGCTTATGGCATCTGGGGTGTCTCATTAAAATGGGGCAGCCTCTAATGCTCTTTCAGGGAATGCTGGTTCTAAATAGGAAGCTGCTATGGCTAGTGAGAATGTTTGGATAAGCATGCTAAATTAGAATTAAATAAGAGCTTAGAATGAACTATTTGCATGTAATCTTGGAAGTTTTATAATTCTGATTTTGTTGTTATGTAATGATCTTGAATGTTTGGATTTTATTTAGTTGTTTCAATTGAATTCTGGTAATGTATTAAGGTTGGGAAAAACCAAAGACTTAGTTGAATCTTATGCAAGAAAATATATTTGAGTATTATGGTAGAAATTTGTAGTTGATATATGCCTATATTTGAGAAATGGATACATATATATATTTTGTATTAGTCAATCTTGAGTCATTTAAAAGCTTTAAGTTTTGAGGTTAAAATCTGAGTTTGGTTAAGAATATTCTTTAAAGAGTTTTGTGTCTATATGCTGAAGTATTTTGATAAAAGAAATTATGTATTTTTGAACACTGGTTTATGATGTGTATATGTTTTAAGGGATTTTCAAGTATCTTGTATTTGGATTGACATTGTAATGGTCAGGCATTAAGGTTTGGGACAACCTAGCCATAAGGTTAACCTACCTCAAAAGGAATGAGGTCTGGTTTGATCAAGATGACCAGAGTTTTTGGTTTAAAGGAAGAAAATACACTTTGTAAAATCTGAAGCTTTCTTTGCAAATACATGTATAAAGACAAGATCAAATATTTAAGCAATTCACTTGTATTTTTGAGTAGCATTCTTAGTTCAGAAAGCTCAACACATCTGATATGCACACATACCACATAGACATCACTCATGCTTTATGACCATAAATTCTGGATTTCCTAAACCCAAAAGACCAACCCTTAAATTAGTACAAAACTGAGGTAACTCAGGGATTAGGGAATGGATTTGATTCAGGGAAACACAACAATATAATTGTGAAAGAATCACTTAACTGTTTGGGTCTTAAATATAAAAGAAGTTGGGTTAAAGATCACTCATGTTGAAAATGATAAATGTGTATATCATTTTCTTTCTGGCTTTGATCAAATATCAAACAATTAAACTAAAATTATGATGGCTTGCTATATAATCTAAGATCACTTTGCTAAGTTAAACTAACAGGCAATCATCAAAAGAATGATCAAAATTACTAGGCATAAATCATATATGATTATGAGATTCACTCTCATGACCCAAATATCAAAACAAAGGAAAATGAGCTATGTACTGGTTGACTAGAAATTAAAATTCAATCAGGATGCACTCTTGCTTACCAACACTCCGATCCAAGAAAGAGGGTCACATACATCTTCACATGTATGTGAATATATTTATCAATTGTAATGACCCGTAAATTTTAACCGTTTTAATAACGTAATTAATTGAAATTTTGCGAAATTTTAAACGATAAAATTTTGAAATATAAATTTAATATTTGGAATGCGTCTAGTTAAACATAGCAACTGGAAAATTTTCGTCCGAAAATATGAAAGTTTATTTCGCGCGTAAATTTACTTCAATTTAATCAGTAAACAAGCGATGAAAATAAAATGTTTTCGGAACCTAAATATTTTTACATAGAAAAATTCTAAACCATCTTTTGAGCAAGATGTTAGTTTGTCGTTTTTCCAAATTCGGACATCTTTGGCTCCGTCGATCTTATTTTTCAGTGTTTTTCTTGCATTTTCCGCTATTAGAAAATTCGAATTTTTATATTTCAATCTTACCACTGATATCTGTATACCGTTGTGATCATCCCGTCGTGCGGATCTCTACGGTTTATTCAACTTTAATTTTGAATTTCGGTACACAGCGGAATCCGCGAAATAGTCTCCGTATCGGTATCCATTTTGAAGCTTTTGGTATTCAATGGCCATACAAGTTTCCAATGCGGCTGGTCACTACTTTTAAAATTCCCAGAAATTATTAATTATGACATTTTCTTTCCTTTAGTTTTATTATTTTGTATCGTTCAAAATTGTGTGAATCTTCCATTGAACACATTATATATGATACATTTGCATTTCATCACCTGTCTGTTCACGTTTTATCTACCTATTTCTTTTCAAAAGACCTGCCTCTTCTTTCCATAATTCCCCTCCACAAATTCTTGCACCACCATGCGTCTCTTTCACTTCATACCAAAATCATTCCACCAACTCCTCTTCTTTCTCCTCACTCACGCCCGGAAATCTATCTCAGTCGCCTCCTCCTCTTCTCCTCTCTTTCTTGTGTGAAGCCACCCCATAGATCGGCCAGCCCAAGCAACTCCGCCTTCACCACAGCCTGACCCCACATCTCCACCTATCCGAACTCTCACCGCGTCCCTTTGCATTCGCTGCCTCCGCCCATCGCAGCAAGCCACCGACCTCCACGAGCCCATGCGCCATACAACTGCCAACCTGAAGCTCGCCCGCCTACTACCTCGACTGCCACCGGAGTACACGGCCACACAAGACTACCGCCGTCCCTTCTTCCTCCAGGACATCCATCGACCGAGCACCTACCGATTCACCAGTTGTTGCCCCTCCTTCTGTCGAACCATCTTGGCCACAGGCTCGCCTAATCTCTAGCTTGCCACAATCTCACTTCTCCTCTGCCGAGGGGCACGTCAATCGAATGTTTTCATGCCGATTTTCTCGATCATCTGCTCGGCCTTCTTCGTTCTTCTCCTATTCATGATTGGGTAAGTATATAATATAACTGGTTTCTATATACGGTACCTTATAAAATTTGATATAAGTTCTGTTATAAAATTTATTTACAGCTTATTTATATATGTAATATGAATCTTGTATGTCATATATAATGGTTACACAGCCTAGTAGATTTGTAGATATGTGATGTTTATATAGTATAGATTTATAGTGTATACGTTTAAAAATAATTTACATAAAAGGTCACTTTGAATATATAAGTTTGTTTTATATATATCTTGATGCCTGGTATCATATTCTATGCGTAGATTTTTTACAGACATTTGTTTATAACTATATTGTTATAGGTATGTATATTAGCCTGTACAAGTATATTTGCAGCAGTATAGAGTTTTTATAAAAATTTGTTTATGTAGTTCGGGTTCATATATATTCTTATTATCAAGTTATACGTTCATCCTGTCTATACTATATATATATATATTATTATGTAGTAGTTGTACTTGTATGGTTTAAGGTACATACATAAAAGGGACGTTAGTTTAATATTTACATATAATACAGCAGTAGTTTTCACCTAAATATTAGTAACAGTAGTATGTGCCGTTTATATAATATATGATTTTAACTGTTATGAATTTTATTACATATAAATTTTATATATTTTGGGTTCCATAGCTTTATACTTTTCCTTACTTACAATTATATATACATGTGTTCTTTGCACTATTTTAAAGTCTGCATACATAACAATCTGCAATTGTACAAATAGTTGAAATTTCATTTGGTAAATGTTTGCATGTTTATTTATTTATTTATTTTCTGAACAGCAGTTAGACTTCATGTTCACGATATCATATCTCACTCATGTTTTATCGGAATGGGTTGATTCTATTTTTAAAAAAGAGTCAAAGTTACCTAGTTTATGCCTGTCAAATTTCAGCAAAATCCGACATCGTTTGATTAGTGGTCGAGGATTTGGAAGTTAGACCCAGGCAACTGTTCTTTTGTACTTGAAATTATTTTACACTGCTGCAAACACGACCTGAGTTCGTGTTTGACGCACTGTATCTCTTTCGTCTTAAGTCGGAATACAACGATTCCCTTTTTGTTTAAAAGATAAAGTTGTCTACTTTCTATATATAAAATTTTAGCTTCATACGAGGTGGTTCAGTCCTTTGTTTCTTACCTGAAAGTCAGACCCAGAGGGGTTTTCAGACCTGAACATTTGACAGTCGCAACATGGCCTGAGTCTATGTTCGTGACATCGTAACTTTTCTCGTCTCTTGTCCAAATCAAGTGATTCTTTTGTAGTTTGGAATACAAGTTTTGCTCTTTATTCATACCAAATTTCAGACTATTTCGATCTCGGTAGCACATAGAATTATATTGTTAAACTTTGACGCAGGACATGTTTTATTTGTTGCTATGTTGAATGTTTTGATTTGATCGATTTCTGTTATCAGCTTTGATCGTTGAATTCGTGCCGATTTGTTTTGCTTGGATTCGTAACTCAATCTCTATGTCCGTATCAGTGTGCGTATCCGTGTCATCTTCTCGTGCATCTCTAGCCTCGAAAGGTGAGCAATCACTCACGATTAACGTTCTTTTATTTATTAAATCTGATTTCAATTGAAACGACAATTGAAATATGCAACTGTTAGTTATTTACATTGTTATATATCTGTTATTACCTGAATCAGTTCACCTGTGACATCTGACACCATTATCTGCTATTTATACAATGATAATCCAGTTTAGTTGATAAATGATTGATTGTTAATGTTTATATTGGACGTTAAATTATTAATGTTAAAGTGATAAATAATATGCAATTGAATTGATATATGATAGTTAATGATTTAAATTGGATCTATATGTTGAATTTGATTAGTTAAAAATTCGTATAATATGACCCCTTTAATGTTAAATTAATTGACACGTAGGATTTGGTTAATTACACCTTGAACCGTTGAATGTAGGTTGTTTAAATTGATGATGGATGAAATTATAATAGATGACAAGTGAAAAACCGTAATGTAATAATCTTTAATCTACATGAAATGATAGTGTAGATTCTAGAAATAATTATATTAATTTACACAAACAACAATGTGAATTAATACGATTATTTCGGGATTATTTGAATTGATTTTTGAATTGATATTGATTGATGTTATTGCTTGTTTATTTACTTTGACACCATCCCAGCTATCACACTGCAAGTTCCCTTTGTTATGCTTGATTTTTGAATTGAATTGGAATCGGGTTGAAATGATAAATACCCAAATTGAACTTTGACCTAGGATAGAGAATTAAATAAAACCCGATTGGTCAATAATTTGATTTAAAAATAAAACGAAGATTTTATTTGAGTGAATAAATAATGGTTTCGAAACAAAGTTGGAATTTGATTTTTAATGAAAGGAAATGTTAATATTTAAAATATGAAACAAATATTGACATGGTAGTTGTTGAAAGATCGTTATTTTGAAATTAATTATTTGACAATTAAATTTGGAACTTATCATTGAATTAAGTTTGAAATGATTTAATAATTAAGTTTGAAATTATAATTAAGTTTGAAGGATTAAGTTTTGAAATATTTAATAATTAAATAAGATTTGATTATTTGATAATTAAATAAAAATTTGAATTCTTTGATAAGAGGAATTGAACTTTTGAATAAGTGAATTTTTACTTCGTAAATAATTGAAATTGAATTTCTTTATTAATTAAGTTTTGGAAAATTATTTAAGTAAGTAAATAAGTGAAATTGAATTTCTTTAACAAGGAATAAAATGTGATTTATTGAAATTAATGTAAGACTTGTAATTGAAAGATTTGATTTGATGAATTTAATCTAATGCAATTTGTAAGTTTTGATATAATGGAGTTGAACTTAAATAATTGATTTAATAAATTGGAAGTTAAATAGAAATTGTTTGAAGGATAATTAACTTAACGAATATTGAATGAAATCGATTAATGGATTTAAATGGTTTTGAATGTAGATTAAATCATTTTAAATAATTTCGAAATGAAACTTATATACGAATTTAAATGAATATTGGAATGGTTTAAAAATAAATTGAAATTGAATTATAAGATTTCGAAATGGTAATTTGAAAGTTTTGAAACGTAAATTTTGGAAATTGATTTAGAAAGTCAAATGAAATGTTGGTTTACAAATTCTAGTTGAAATTGAAATTGATTTGGTTTTGAAATATATTAAATGACCAATCGGTGTAATAATTACGGAAGTTATTAAAGAGACCGGAATCGGTTAGGGACATACTCACTGTCTAAACCGAAAACCACTTTAATAACTATACGCGGAGTGTGATCCAGAATGAAGTGGTTGGAATGATGTACGTTGATGACTGAAGAAAGAGAACGATAATGGATAAGCCTTGACACTTGTGTCAAATTGGAAATGACTAAAACAGGAGCCGTGCCGGGCCAAATGGAGGTCAGCTACCTCAAGTGAACACACTTCTTCGAAAACTACTCATTACTTGTTGTCGATTGGTGCACCCTTGATTTTGGGAGTGTTGTTTCGCGGTGTTGCGGTCGCTGCGGCGATGCGTTCTCACCAGTCCGGATCAGGCGAACGGTAGTTTCACTACCTTGGGTATTGCCTCATGTGCCTTGTCATACTTGGATCCCGATATACGCGACCACTACGAATTTGTTTTGTGTTATACCTATGGAGTACTCCCTGATAGCCCACTAGTTTACGGTGGAGTTTACAGTGCTGTATAGACTATAACGCTTATATAAAATGTGTTAAGGGGGATAATGGTAACGCCTTAACACTATTTTGATATCTTATATTACTGATAGGCATTATCTACTTATCGTACACTACTACATAGTAGATAGTTTAACGGATCCTTAAAGGATGGTTATTCCAAACGTCCTTTGAGTTACTTGTATTTCAATTGTTATTTCACTTGAGTTGGGTTTATAAATATAAGAATGTTAATCTTGACTCAAGTGTTTTGTGTTTTGCTTTACGCTCGGGTCAGACTGAGTGTACCAGTATTCGAGACTCACCTTTGGAGTTGGAGCTTTGCTTGAAGATCCAGCCATCTATTCTGCTTTCAGTATTCGACGATTCCAGTGATATATTCTGATTTGTATCTGATGTATCGTGTTACTCTTCCGTTGTATCTGGTTTAACTCTAATGTAACTTATATATTTATATAGTAGCTTCATGAACTACTATCTCTTTTATTTCCGCTGCAATTATTACTCTGTGTCTATGATCTGTGTTCTATTTATTTACTGTATATGTTCAGTTTTGCCAAATTTAAATTAACAACGCGGTATTTTGAATTATTCAAGTTCGACATGTGCGGATGCGAATGGTCCGAAATATCGGGTCGTTACAAGTGGTATCAGAGCTTTGGTAGCTCTAGGCAAAACTTAACATATAGGGTAAATGTATTTACAGAATCACTCTCATTCGAGTTTCAATCTCTTCCTTTGACTCAATTCCTTTGAATTATGGAACGTTCCCCTCGGTTCCGAAATTCATTCGTGTCCTTCACTATTCGTCTTCTTTAAATCATGGAGCATCCCATAACTCCATTCTGAATGTTATCTATAATAGATCGGCGGTATCGCCAATCTTAGAATAATTCGTAAAGGAGTAAACTCCTTTATAATAGGCATCGATTTACCGAAGATTTCTGTATCCTCGGTTTACGATGCTATCTATTACCTGCTATACTTGAATTCCATCTCTTGAGATCGAGTGTTGATTTACCTCGGAATTCAGAATCGATCTTATTCTTGAAGTTATGGACGACCCGGTTAAGTTTGCCCGTGAATTAAATAAACTCATCCATCTCCCGATTGTGGTAATTGAATTTCTTATCTTCTGTTTCAAACTTATTTTCGAATCAAAATTCTCTTTGATTTGAGTCAACTAATTTGAATCCCTATCCTTATTTTGAAAATTCATTCCTGTATCGTCGAGCAAAGAAATATATTTATAAACTAATATATAAATGTTTTAATATATACTGTGTTGTTTGAGTTGTTGATGTTGATTTGGGTTTCCGATCGATTCGTCTGATCAACGCTATCGATAGGATTTCCAAAACACTTGAACAGAGCAAACTGACACATTAGTATTTTCAAAATTTGGTAAATAAAATAATCTTGTATGATTTTTTTTTTTTTATAAGTGCACATTTTCTGAAATTGAATTGTTAACTGAATTGGTTGTCAGAAAGGTAATATTTGATTTTCACTATTTGTTTTGTAAATCATTGATTATTCCAACATAAAAATAAATGGAATTATAAAAGTTGGTTTATAGATTTATTTAGAAATTTAAATGAAATTAAAGTAAGAATTTGAGAATTTAAATTCCTAAAATTTCAAGCTTTGGTTTTTAAATTTTTAAAATGTATATTATTGAACGTATTTTCAAATAGAAACCGTTTTCAAAGAATTTAAATATTGAAATCAGTACTCTTCTCCTTGTCGCTGGAAAATAATTTCGGTGATGGCGGCCGCATCATCGACGTTCATTTTCGAGTTTCGAAGTGGAGAAACCATTCTGTAGCTTTGCTACGGTTTTGTTGGGAAAAATATTTAATTTGAATTTCTTAAGTATGACTTGATTTATATATATATATATATATATATATGGGTATATTATTTTAAATTTAATTTGATTTAATATATATAGTATATACATAATTATTCTAAAGGGTTTGAAATTAAACGGAAATTTAATTCTTAAAAATCATGTTAAAAGATGTTTTCAATTATAAATAAAGCTAAATTTTGAATAAGTATTTAAACTTGAGATAATTGAATTTGAAAATTTTATTTGTATAGCACTAAATTGCATTTCAATATAACTTACCTAAATTATTCATAAGTTAAAATGAAATTGGATAATATACAATATAAAATAATCTTATAAATAAAATTTGAGTGTTTATAATAAATGTTATACACAAAATTTTGATTATAAAGATGTCAATAGAGTTAGATAGGATAATAAGTAAAACTTAGTTAATAATGAAATAAATTGTTTTGAAAGAATTAATAAATTTGTTTTGAAAGAATTAATAAATTGAAATTTGATCAACTTATGAAAATACCTTGAATTTGAAAGCAATTAGTAAATATAAATTAATTTAAATCGAAACTTTTATGGTTTAAATTAATTTATATGGGTTAAATATATGTGATTAGATATATTAAGTAGAACAAATTTAACAATAATTTGGAATAAAGAAGAATTTAAATTGTTGAAAATAAAATATGATTATAATAAAGGATTATTCAAATTTATGGTTTTAGAAATTGTAAATTGAAGATAATTAGATAATAAGATAATGAATTTAGAAATAGTTGAGATTGATTTTAGTGAAATCAAATGGATTAAATCAATTATTGAATATCAATTAATTTAAATTTGAATTTATATGGATTAAATTAATTGTTATTTTGTATTTCAAATCTGTTTTCTTTCTGGTTGTTTCTATTCTCCTACCTCCTTTCTTTTCGAGGACGAAAAGTTTAGAGTGGGGGAGAGTGTAACGACCCAAAATTTTAACCGTTTTAATAACGTAATTAATTGAAATTTTGCGAAATTTTAAACGATAAAATTTTGAAATATAAATTTGATATTTGGAATGCGTCTTGTTAAACATAGCAACTGGAAAATTTTCGTCCGAAAATACGAACGTTTATTTCGCGCGTAAATTTACTTCAATTTAATCAGTAAAAAAACGATGAAAATAAAATGTTTTCGGAACCTAAATATTTTTACATAGAAAAATTCTAAAACATCTTCTGAGCAAGATGTCAGTTTGTCGTTTTTCCAAATTCGGACATCTTTGGCTCCGTCGATCTTATTTTTCAGTGTTTTTCTTGCATTTTCCGCTATTAGAAAATTTGAATTTTTATATTTCAATCATACCACTGATATATGTATACCGTTGTGATCATCCCGTCGTGCAGATCTCTACGGTATATTCAACTTTAAATTTTGAGGTTCGGTACACAGCGGAATCCGCGAAATAGTCTCCGTATCGGTATCCATTTTGAAGCTTTTGGTATTCAATGGCCATACAAGTTTCCAATGCGGCTGGTCACTACTTTTCAAATTCCCAGAAATTATTAATTATGACGTTTGCTTTCCTTTAGTTTTATTATTTTGTATCGTTCAAAATTGTGTGAATCTTCCATTGAACACATTATATATGATACATTTGCATTTCATCACCTGTCTGTTCACGTTTTATCTACCTATTTCTTTTCAAAAGACCTGCCTCTTCTTTCCACAATTCCCCTCCACAAATTCTTGCACCACCATGCGTCTCTTTCACTTCATACCAAAATCATTCCACCAACTCATCTTCTTTCTCCTCACTCACGCTCGGAAATCTGTCTCAGTCGCCTCCTCCTCTTCTCCTCTCTTTCTTGTGTGAAGCCACCCCATAGATCGGCCAACCCAAGCAACTCCGCCTTCACCACAGCCTGACTCAACATCTCCACCTATCCGAACTCTCACCACGTCCCTTTGCATTCGCTGCCTCCGCCCATCGCATCAAGCCACCGACCTCCACGAGCCCATGCGCCATACAACTGCCAACCTGAAGCTCGCTCGCCTACTACCTCGACTGCCACCGGAGTACACGGCCACACAAGACTACCGCCGTCCCTTCTTCCTCCAGGCCATCCATCAACCGAGCACCTACCGATTCACCAGTTGTTGCCCCTCCTTCTGTCGAACCATCTTGGCCACAGGCTCGCCTAATCTCTAGCTTGCCACAATCTCACTTCTCCTCTGCCGAGGGGCACGTCAATCGAATGTTTTCATGCCGATTTCCTCGGTCATCTGCTCGGCCTTCTTCGTGCTTCTCCTATTCATGATTGGGTAAGTATATAATATAACTGGTTTCTATATATAGTACCTTATAAAATTTGATATAAGTTCTGTTATAAAATTTATTTACAGCTTATTTATATATGTAATATGAATCTTGTATGTCATATATAATGGTTACACAGCTTAGTAGATTTGTAGATATGTGATGTTTATATAGTATAGATTTATAGTGTATACATTTAAAAATAATTTGCATAAAAGGTCACTTTGAATATATAAGTTTGTTTTATATATATCTTGATGCCTGGTATCATATTCTATGCATAGATTTTTTTACAGACATTTGTTTATAACTAAATTGTTATAGGTATGTATATTAGCCTGTACAAGTATATTTGCAGCAGTATAGAGTTTTTATAAAAATTTGTTTATGTAGTTCGGGTTCATATATATTCTTATTATCAAGTTATACGTTCATCCTGTCTATACTATATATATATATATATATTATTATGTAGTAGTTGTACTTGTATGGTTTAAGGTACATACATAAAAGGGACGTTAGTTTAATATTTACATATAATACAGCAGTAGTTTTCACCTAAATATTAGTAACAGTAGTATGTGTCGTTTATATAATATATGATTTTAACTGTTATGAATTTTATTATATATAAATTTTCTATATTTTAGGTTCCATAGCTTTATACTTTTCCTTACTTACAATTATATATACATGTGTTCTTTGCACTATTTTAAAGTCTACATACATAACAATCTGCAATTGTACAAATAGTTGAAATTTCATTTGGTAAATGTTTGCATGTTTTTTTTTTCTGAACAGCAGTTAGACTTCATGTTCACGATATCATATCTTACTCATGTTTTATCGGAATGGGTTGATTCTATTTTTAAAAAAGAGTCAAAGTTTCCTAGTTTATGCCTGTCAAATTTCAGCAAAATCCGACATCGTTTGATTAGTTCTCGAGGATCTGGAACTTAGACCCAGGCAACTGTTCTTTTGTACTTGAAATTATTTTACACTGCTGCAAACACGACCTGAGTTCGTGTTTGACGCACTGTATCTCTTTCGTCTTAAGTCGGAATACAGCGATTCCCTTTTTGTTTAAAAGATAAAGTTTTCTACTTTCTGTATATAAAATTTTAGCTTCATACAAGGTGGTTCAGTCCTCTGTTTCTTACCTGAAAGTCAGACCCATAGGGGTTTTCAGACCTGAACATTTGACAGTCGCAACATGGCCTGAGTCTATGTTCGTGACATCGTAACTTTTCTCGTCTCTTTTCCAAATCAAGTGATTCTTTTGCAGTTTGAAATACAAGTTTTGATCTTTATTCATACCAAATTTCAGACCATTTCGATCTCGGTAGCACATAGAATTATATTGTTAAACTTTGACGCAGGACATGTTTTATTTGTTGCTATGTTGAATGTTTTGATTTGATCGATTTTTGTTATCAGCTTTGATCGTTGAATTCGTGCCGATTTGTTTTGCTTGGATTCGTAACTCAATCTCTATGTCCGTATCAGTGTGCGTATCCGTGTCATCTTCTCGTGCATCTCTAGCCTCGAAAGGTGAGGAATCACTCACGATTAACGTTCTTTTATTTATTAAATCTGATTTCAATTGAAACGACAATTGAAATATGCAACTGTTAGTTATTTACATTGTTATATATCTGTTATTACCTGAATCAGTTCACCTGTGACATCTGACACCATTATCTGCTATTTATACAATGATAATCTAGTTTAGTTGATAAATGATTTATTGTTGATGTTTATATTGGACGTTAAATTATTAATGTTAAAGTGATAAATAATATGCAATTGAATTGATATATGATAGTTAACGATTTAAATTGGATCTATATGTTGAATTTGATTAGTTAAAAATTCGTATAATATGACCCCTTTAATGTTAAATTAATTGACACGTAGGATTTGGTTAATTACACCTTGAACCATTGAATGTAGGTTGTTTAAATTGATGATGGATGAAATTATAATAGATGACAAGTGAAAAACCGTAATGTAATAATCTTTAATCTACATGAAATGATAGTGTAGATTCTAGAAATAATTATATTAATTTACACAAACAACAATGTGAATTAATACGATTATTTCGGGATTATTTGAATTGATTTTTGAATTGATATTGATTGATGTTATTGCTTGTTTATTTACTTTGACACCATCCCAGCTATCACACTGCAAGTTTCCTTTGTTATGCTTGATTTTTGAATTGAATTGGAATCGGGTTGAAATGATAAATACCCAAATTGAACTTTGACCTAGGATAGAGAATTAAATAAAACCCGATTAGTCAATAATTTGATTTAAAAATAAAACAAAGATTTTATTTGAGTGAATAAATAATGGTTTCGAAACGAAGTTGGAATTTGATTTTTAATGAAAGGAAATGTTAATATTTAAAATATGAAACAAATATTGACATGGTAGTTGTTGAAAGATCGTTATTTTGAAATTAATTATTTGACAATTAAATTTGGAACTTATCATTGAATTAAGTTTGAAATGATTTAATAATTAAGTTTGAAATTATAATTAAGTTTGAAGGATTAAGTTTTGAAATATTTAATAATTAAATAAGATTTGATTATTTGATAATTAAATAAAAATTTGAATTCTTTGATAAGAGGAATTGAACTTTTGAATAAGTGAATTTTTACTTCGTAAATAATTGAAATTGAATTTCTTTATTAATTAAGTTTTTGAAAATTATTTAAGTAAGTAAATAAGTGAAATTGAATTTCTTTAACAAGGAATAAAATGTGATTTATTGAAATTAAGGTAAGACTTGTAATTGAAAGATTTGATTTGATGAATTTAATCTAATGCAATTTGTAAGTTTTGATATAATAGAGTTGAACTTAAATAATTGATTTAATAAATTGGAAGTTAAATAGAAATTGTTTGAAGGATAATTAACTTAACGAATATTGAATGAAATCGATTAATGGATTTAAATGGTTTTGAATGTAGATTAAATCATTTTAAATGATTTCGAAATGAAACTTATATACGAATTTAAATGAATATTGGAATGGTTTAAAAATAAATTGAAATTGAATTATAAGATTTCGAAATGGTAAATTGAAAGTTTTGAAACGTAAATTTTGGAAATTGATTTAGAAAGTCAAATGAAATGTTGGTTTACAAATTCTAGTTGAAATTGAAATTGATTTTGTTTTGAAATATATTAAATGACCAATCGGTGTAATAATTACGGAGGTTACTAAAGAGACCGGAATTGGTTAGGGACATACTCACTGTCTAAACCGAAAACCACTTTAATAACTATATGCGGAGTGTGATCCAGAATGAAGTGGTTGGAATGATGTACGTTGATGACTGAAGAAAGAGAACGATAATGGATAAGCCTTGACACTTGTGTCAAATTGGAAATGACTAAAACAGGAGCCGTGCCGGGCCAAATGGAGGTCAGCTACCTCAAGCGAACACACTTCTTCGAAAACTACTCATTACTTGTTGTCGATTGGTGCACCCTTGATTTTGGGAGTGTTGTTTCGCGGTGTTGCGGTCGCTGCGGCGATGCGTTCTCACCAGTTCGGATCAGGCGAACGGTAGTTTCACTACCTTGGGTATTGCCTCATGTGCCTTGTCATACTTGGATCCCGATATACGCGACCACTACGAATTTGTTTTGTGTTATACCTATGGAGTACTCCCTGATAGCCCACTAGTTTACGGTGGAGTTTACAGTGCTGTATAGACTGTAACGCTTATATAAAATGTGTTAAGGGGGATAATGGTAACGCCTTAACACTATTTTGATATCTTATATTACTGATAGGCATTATCTACTTATCGTACACTACTACATAGTAGATAGTTTAACGGATCCTTAAAGGATGGTTATTCCAAACGTCCTTTGAGTTACTTGTATTTCAATTGTTATTTCACTTGAGTTGGGTTTATAAATATAAGAATGTTAATCCTGACTTGAGTGTTTTGTGTTTTGCTTTACGCTCGGGTCAGACTGAGTGTACCAGTATTCGAGACTCACCTTTGGAGTTGGAGCTTTGCTTGAAGATCCAACCATCTATTCTGCTTTCAGTATTCGATGATTCCAGTGATATATTCTGATTTGTATCTGATGTATCGTGTTACTCTTCCGTTGTATCTGGTTTAACTCTAATGTAACTTATATATTTATATAGTAGCTTCATGAACTACTATCTCTTTTATTTCTGCTGCAATTATTACTCTGTGTCTGTGATCTGTGTTCTATTTTTTACTGTATATGTTCAGTTTTGCCAAATTTAAATTAACAACGTGGTATTTTGAATTATTCAAGTTCGACATGTGTGGATGCGAATGGTCCGAAATATCGGGTCGTTACATTAATGAACTGATATAAATATATTAGTAGAAAAATTAGGATCCTGGATAATTTAATAGAAAGGCTAAATGACTCTAGGAAATTTATTAATGTAAAAAAAACTCCTAGTAAAAATTAGGTAAAATAAATAGGGTCATTTCAGGTTGCCATGGGAGTAGGTTTTCCACTCGCGGTAGTCAAACCAAATTTATTAACTAGTTCTTTAGCATATTTTTCTTGACTAATAAAAATACTATTATCTAACTATTTTATTTGCAATCCTAGAAAGAAGTTTAATTCACCCATATGACTCATCTCAAACTCTTTTGTCATTATTTCATAAAATTCTTTATTCATTTCGAAGTTAGTTGAACCAAAAATGATATCATCTACGTATACTTGAACTAGTTGAATATCATTTTTATTTCTTTTAATAAAAAGAGTATTATCTATTTTACCAATTTCAAAATTTGATTGTAATAAATAAGATCTTAGTCTATCATACCAGGCTCTAGGAGCTTGTTTTAGACCATATAAAGCTTTCTTAAGTTTGTACACATGGTTTGGTAATTTTTCATCTTCAAAAAGTGATGGTTGTTCAACATATACTTCTTCTTTTACAAATCCATTTAAAATTGCACTTTTAACATCCATTTGAAATAATTTGAAATTATTATGATTTGCGAAAGCAAGTAGAATCCCAATGGCTTCTAATCTTGCTACAGGAGCAAAGGTTTCGTCACAATCTATACCTTCTTCTTGACAATAACCTTGGGCGACTAATCGTGCTTTATTTCTAACGACCTCACCTTGTTCATTCATTTTATTTTTATAGACCCATTTAGTTCCAATTATAGTTTTATCTTCAGGTCTAGGAACAAGTTCCCAAACTTCATTTCTAGTGAATTGATTTAATTCTTCTTGCATAGCCAAAATCCCTGAATCATCAGTTGATGCTTCTTTAGGGTTTTTGGGTTCAATAGATGATATAAATGCTACATTACTCATTTTACTTAGTTGATTTCTAGTTGTAACAATAGATTGCATATCTCCTATTATATTTTCAATAGGAGGATCTTTTAAAAGTTTAATTCTTTTATCAGGATGATTAATTTCATTATTAATTTCGGTCGATTCCTGATTTTGAGTAATTAAATCTTCTTCATCATTTGTAATTTCAAAATCTTTTAAATTTTCATCAAACGAAACATGCATTGTTTCTTTGATGGTGTTAGATCTTAAATTAAAAACTCTATAAGCTTTACTTCTATTAGAATATCCGATAAAGATTCCTTTGTCGGATTTAGGATCAAATTTATCCAAATTATCTTTTGTATTTAAAATAAAGCATTTACTTCCAAAAATTCTGAAGTATGATACCTTAGGTTTCTTTCCATGAAGAAGTTCATAAGGTGTCTTATCAGTTAAAGGTCTAATTAAAATTCTATTCAAAATATAACAGGCGGTAGCAACAGCTTCTGCCCAAAAGTGTTTTGGTAAATTACTATCTGAAAGCATAGTTCTCGCACACTCTTGTATCGTTCTATTTTTACGTTCAACTACTTCGTTTTGTTGTGGAGTTCTTGGAAATGAGAAATTGCGAGTTATTCCCTTTTTATTGCAGAATTCCTCAAACTTTTCATTTTCAAATTCACCACCGTGATCACTACGAATAGTTATAATTTTTAAAGATAATTGATTTTGAATCCTTTTTGTAAAGTTCTTAAAACATTCAAAAGTATCACTTTTATGTTTCAAAAATATTGTCCATGTAAATCTAGAATAATCATCTACAATTACAAAAACATATTTACTATGATTTATTGACTGAATTTGAGATAGACCAAATAAATCAAGATGAAGTAACTCAAGGGGTTTTGAAGTTGAAATCATATCTTTTAATTTAAAGGAACTTTTTCTAAGCTTTCCTAATTGACATGCATCACATAAACTATCTACTTTAAAATTCATTTTAGGAAGGCCTCTTACTAGATCATGTTTTGACAGTCTAGATAAGAGTTTGAAATTCAAATGTCCAAATCTCTTATGCCAAATCCAAGGGTCACTTGTATTTGCCAAAAGACATAGGTTATCATTTGAAACTTTCATACTAAGAATATAAATATTCTTTTTCCTAATTTCCTCAAATATTATGGTTGAGTTATTATCTTCAATATGACATTTATCTTTTTCAAATTTAATCTTATATCCTTTATCACAGAGTTGACTAATACTTAGTAGATTATGTTTTAGATTCTTAACTAGCAAAACATTAGTAATAATAGTAGTTTCAGAGTTATCGACATTGCCGATGCCAATCACGTATCCTTTCGAGTTGTCTCCAAAGTTAACCAGTCCTCCGTCTTTGTATATAATATTATTCAGCATATCCGGATTACCAGTCATGTGTCTAGAGCATCCACTATATAGTATCCACTTATTCCTTTTGATCTGCACAGATTGTCCATTGTGGATTGATTCCTTAATACCCATAAAGCATCTTTCCTGCACATTATAAAATTTGGGTAGACAACTAGAATTTGAATAACATTCATATGCAGACTCATGGAATAATGATTATTTAAACAATTCTAAACTAGTTTTAACAGAGTTTTCAAAAATAGCCATTTTAAAACTTTTCAAAATTCAGATTATGAAACTTTTGAAAACCTTGCTCTATTACCAAATGTGAGGAATGCGAATTAAGAATCTTAAGGCTAGAATTAACACTAGAGGGAGGGGGTGAATAGTGTTTTAAGATATTTGTTAATCTTTTTTAGTTTATCTTAATTTGTTAACAATGTATACACTAATCAGACACATATAAGAACACATAATCAAACACAGATGCAAATATAAAGTAAAAGCAGTAAAGGAAAGAACACACCAGATTTTATACTGGTTCGGAGTTACCCTACATCCAGTCCCGCAACACAAGTATAGATTTCCTTTCAAAAACAATTCTTACAAATACAACCCTCGGTTTCAAGGCTACGAGGTACACCCTCCAGAATCACAATCCTCTGGGTAGAGATACTTGATTTCCGGGGCAACAAGTTCACCCAATTGATTTCCAGGACTACAATCACACCTTCTCTCGCTCAATAGATTACAAAAAGTCTATAACTCAGATTAGCACTTGGATCTTGTAGAGATAGTGGAGAGAATCAAAACCAGAAATTATCTAGTTAGATTCGATATTGATTTCGGCAGAGTAATGGTGTAATTTGTAAATAAGAAAGTGGAGAAGAAGAAGAGAAGTTAAATCAGAGAAAAAAGTGATTAAAATTCATTGAAAACACCCTTTATTTATAGTAGATCAATAGCCATGTCCATTGGTGAAGGGATGTGGCGAATAGACACTTCTTTTTAAAAAAACAATTTAACTGTCACCATGTCGACAGGGGTACATGTGACCATGTCGACATGCCCTTGTATTTTTTGGTGATTTGTTTTTCTTTGAAAATAATTTCTATATTATATTATACTTATATTTAAACTTTATAAATATACTTATATATAGTTATAATACATAAATAACTATAGAGAACAATATTGAAATATATATAATAATTTTCTATACTTTTATATTTAAATCTTAAGTATAAATATATAAAACAGCTAAATATATTAATATCAAAATTGTAGTTTTAAAAACTTAGGATAATAATTTAAAATCAAATATATTTAAAATTAAGGATATTTAAAACTAACGATATTTTTGAGGCTAAAATATATTGAAAAACCAGGACAGATGATTTTGGTTTTTAAACAGGAATATTTAAAATCATTTTGAAAAACAAGCTATATATATTGAAAATCATTTTGAAATAAAAGTAAGTGGATACAAAAAGATGTTCCACTAGATTTTTCGTAGGTTCGATCCTACTTAGGGTTCCATCCCTTTAACGAGTACGAAGTGGATTCCATTCCACGAATAAAATAGATTTTAAGATGTCAGTGCCTTTCTATGAGTTTTAAAAATATTCCTAACTATATAACTTATCTTGGAAACTTGAACTCTTGAAATTCTTGATACTCATGAGTCTTGAATCTTGATATCTTCAATCTTTGATCTTGAATCTTTATACTGTACAGTTCTTCATTCTTTGGTACCTGCAGACATATCTATATATATCTACACAATAATGTTAGTATTATATATTTTATAATCTAATTCTAAGTAAGGTTGTTGTCATCAAAACCAACTCCTCAGGGACTAACAGGTTTATCTTTCTTATGCCTTCATGAACATTTCAAATTTGTCGAAAGGTTTGCCTTTTATATACTGTTGTGAACCCTTCGACCTTGACGAAAGGTTTGTCTTCACATGTTGTTATGAACCCTTTAACCTTGTCGGAAGATTTTCACTTTACTTGAATATTGTCGAGAGCTGCATTTCCCTTCAATGTTGTCGAAGGCTGTACTTCCTCTCGACGTTGTCGAAAGGTTCTCTTTCATTCCTTTGCCTTTCCTGACTTCTGAGTGTTGCTTTCTGTTAACAAGAAATCTTGTCAACATCCACAATGCTATTATAAGA
This sequence comes from Allium fistulosum, assembly GCA_030737815.1. Classification (NCBI taxonomy): domain Eukaryota; kingdom Viridiplantae; phylum Streptophyta; class Magnoliopsida; order Asparagales; family Amaryllidaceae; genus Allium; species Allium fistulosum. The sequence continues at coordinate 980,895,370 of CM060902.1, forward strand.
TAATTTTATTTGAACATGACCATGTGGTTGAGATGATTCTCACATTTGAAAATGTATCTTTTGAATAAAATGACTTAATCGAATGGATTTGAGGAGAAATCTCCAGCTTTCGATAAAGTTGATCTGGGTGAAAGGATCAATCCTTTCAACCTTCTCGAAAGGTTGTTGATAAGACAACTCCAACCTTTTGACTAGGTTGGAATAAAAGTAAATTGCTGAACCTTTTGACCTTGTCGAAAGGTTATTAACATGATAGCTCCAACCTTTCGACTAGGTTGGAATCAAACTAAATTGCTGAACCTTTCAACCTTGTCGAAAGGTTATTAACATGGTAACTCCAACCTTTCGACTAGGTTGGAATAGAAGTAAATTGTTGAACCTTTCGACCTTGTCGAAATGTTATTAACATGATAACTCCAATCTTTCAACTAGGTTGGAATAGAAGTAAATTGCTGAACCTTTCGACCTTGTCGAAAGGTGTGACAAGGCCATTCCAACCTTTCGATTAGAATGAAGTTTTTCACATTCATTTAGCTTTCAGAATCAACACTTTGTTGAGTTCCATCTCCTTTGGGAGTTGAAGGTAGTTATCGTTGATGACACCCACTTCCTTTTTAATCATGTCGAAAGGTGATATGTTAGACCTTTCGACTATATCAAAAGAAAATGCATGTCCCTCTTGTAAGTCCTAATTGCTTTCAACCCCTTGGTGTCAATATTTATTATATGGAATCCTTTTGAAGGGCTTACTGATGCTTAAGGGAGAGGATTCCCTTCGAATGAATTCCATCACAAATTGTTGTTAGATATATAATCCAGGATTCCTCTAGAAAGTAAACCTTTCGACTAAGTTGAAAGATATTCCTCCTTTTGAAGTTATCCTAGTCTAATAATCTTCAACCCATTTTATTTTCCTTAGGTAAGGTCATAGAAATTCCCATAGCTTATGCATTCGAAATAGTCGACACCTTATCATCATCACTTTTATTTTCTGTATTAAAGTTGGTTTCGATGACGATAGGTTTTGATTGGAAACATCTAAGTTGGTCTTATATATAGCATAGATCGGAAGAGATAATGAGAAAAAGGTTGAAATCATGTGCAATTGATCATTAGTCTAGCGAATGATCTTAATGATCTTCCTTATTGCCAAAATCCATCATGAACAAGCCATCTCCACTTTTATTTATCATCCAAAATGAGTTACAAAAGATTGAGCTTTCTCCCCAACTTGATTTAGGGTTTCTTCTAAGTACAATTATCACTAAAAAAGTAGAGCAAAGAAAATGAATTCGGTATACCAAAATTCGGTCCCCTAAAACTAGACCCCTTGGGTATTATTTATAGATGAAGGTTGGCCCCCGCCGCGCCTTTACTTTCGACTAAATTGAAAGGTCCCCTTTATATGCCGCCTTAAAGCTTTTGACTAAATAGAAAGGTTATGAACCTTTCGACGTCGTCGAAAAGTGTTCTCTTCTGCTTCTAGGTTTACCCCTCCACTTTCTTGCCTTCAACCAGGTCGAAAGTTCTTCTTTTATATGCCGCCTTAAACCTTTCGACTTGATCGAGAGGTTCTGAACCTTTCAATGTCGTCTAAAGGTTTACCCTTGTTATGAACCTTTCGACTTTTTCGAAAGGTTTATCTTTCATGTGCTATTATGAACCTTTCGACCTCGTCGAAAGGTTTTCCTTTCTCATGTTGTTTTGAGTCTTCTGTCCTAGTCAAAATCCACGTTTCCTTTCATTGTTGTCGAAGGTTGTGTTTCATTTTGATGCCATCGAAGGCTTTGTTTCCTTTCGACATTGTCGAAAGGTGTCCATGTTCTTCTTGTCATACTCTAGTAGCTTATTTTCTCTTAACCTTTCACCTGGTCAAAAGCCATGACTCTTTTTCGATGTTGTCGAAAGGTTCTTAATTATTCTTTTGCCTTTGTTGATTTCTAAGTATTGTCTTCTTCATAGCACCTTTCGACTCTATCGAAAGGTGTCCTGGGTGGATTTTAAGCGGTTTGAAAGGCTTGCTTGTTCTTTCGAAAAGGTTATTATAGGGCGAATCTTTTGACTATGAAAGGTTTGACATATAGCTGGGAGAGCAACACTGATTGCTTTCGAAAGGAATTTTGAAGTCATTATTGCTTGTTCATCTGTGTCGAAAGGTTGGTATTGGTGGAAGGACTTATCTATTTTCATCTGAATCGAAGGCCTTTGCACGGTATGGGTAGTTGGTGCTTTTGACTCCTCCGATACCTGCTCGGTGCCTTTGAAACATCCTTTTTGTGCTCTTCATGATTACTTGGTCTGTTTCTCCATTGAAACCTCGATTTTATTAGCCTTCTTTCATACTTCTGCTATCAAGTAGATTTTATGGTTAACATTTTGCTCCCCTGTATGAAAGAAGCTTTTGTTCTTTAGGACAAAGTTTTCATAGCTTTCTTACTCTTCATAATTTTGTCTTTCCTGCAAAACTCAAAGTTAAAAACACCATTGTTACTATCATACTTACATGTATGTTTAGTAGTTGATCAGCATATTAGTACCCTTATTCACTTGATAAGCATCATTTGGAATTAATGAACATCAACTTTTGGTTTTGGCATTAAGAAGACTAGCTTGAAATTTTCGGTTGCCTACAACAGACTTAATTATATCAACCAGAAAATCTAACCCAGATTAGGGCATTAACTTGAGAAGTTTAGAAATTGATAACGTGACATCCAGAGTACAGATAATAGTGTCCCAAAAATAGTTTAATATATGGTATTTCTAAACACAGGTTCAGGTTTTTATGGCCAACTAAACGGGAATTAGTAGTATGATTTCCATATTAAGCTTCAAGCCCAGATCATGGCATATATTAGTCAATCCTCTTTGCAGAAAGAATCTCTGGCCCCGATTAGGGCACATATTTTGTGTAAGCAGATAGTTGTTAAAATAAAAATCCCTTGCACGTATCGGGACATACTTTGAATAACCAGAAATTTATGAAAATTGACTTTATAATAGATTCCATGAACCTAGATTAGGGTATTTGGGCAAAATCAGATAATAATCTCAAAGCCCAAGTTCGAGTATTAAGAATTGTAGAGATCAACAATGTTGTCACGCCCTGACTTTGGCTTAATAAAAATGGTGACTGATAGAGTCCCTAAACCCAAATTTGGATATTAGATGCTGAAATTCATATATGAGAATCCCAGAGCCCAGATTTGGGCATTAATAAATGATGTTAAGAAAGTTCTGAAACCCAGATTCGGGTAATAATCAATGGAGTCCATTTCACTCCTTTGCTTTTCATCCTTTTCGACAGATATAAACCCTTCTAGTCTTGCATAGAAATAATTTGATTAGCTACCTCTTGAGCTTGGACATTTTAGTCCATGATTAGATATGCCGCTTTTTAGGCTTGGATATTTCAGTCTTTCACTTGATGAGCCTCCTCTGGGCCTTGGACATCTTAGTCCACAATTTGATGAACCTTTTACCTCGGCTAGGACATCTTAGTCCAACTTTGATTGTGCCTCTTCTCGGGTTTGGACATCTTAGTCCATTGTTGGTTGAGCCTCTTCTCAGGCTTGGACGTCTTAGTCCATTGTTGGTTGATCCTCTCTTGGGCTTGGACGTCTTAGTCCATTATTGGTTGAGCCTCTTCTTGGGCTTGGACATCTTACTCTATTATTGTCCGGTGCTTTTGGTTAGCTCGTCTTAAAGGCTGGAACTAAGGACTTACCTGACCTCCCTCCAGGAGGCACCCTGCCCTGGCCCTTTTACGGTGCAGATAGGGGTTTGTTCGGTGCTCTACCCTGACTATATTATACCCCGGATAGAGGCTTACCCCATCCTCCCTCCAGGAGGTGCCTTAACCTGGCCATAGTGTAGCGCGGATAAGGGCTTGTTTAGTGCTTTAACCTAGCCATCTTATGGCACAGATAAAGGCTTACTCCGTCCTCCTTCTAGGAGGCACCTTGACCTGACCAGAGGCGTGGCCAAGGGCTTGTCCAGTGCTTTATCCTAGCCTCATGGCACGGCTATAAGCTTACCCACCCTCCCTCCAGGAGGTGCTCTGCCCTGGCCATCTCGGCATGGACAGAGGCTTTTCTACCATCTTAGGAAGACAACCATCTTAGGCAGTATCCAAATTTAAGGAGCATTACACTCCCAACCATGTAGATTTTCTCTTCACAAAAATAAGCTCTTTATTATTCCATCTTTGGAAAATATGGCCTTAAATGTTCAACATTCCATATTCTAGGCACCATATTGCCGTCTAGGCGACATAATTTGTACGCTCCCGGGGGAATTACTTTGCATACGATTAATGGCCCCTCCCAGTTTGGTCCTAGGGGTCCATCTGCAAGATTCTTAGTATTGGCCATTACTCTGCGGAGTACCAAATCCCCCTCTTGAAACGATCGAGCTCTTACACTTGAGTTGTAATATTTCAAAATCCATCTCGGATATTCGGCGGTTCTTACCGCTGCTTCATCTCTTAGCTCATGTATCAAGTCCAGTGATTCTTTCTTCAGTTCTTGATTCTTATCAAATGCATAGGCACTCCTTCGGTGCAAGGGTATTTCAATCTCGACTGGTAGCATTTCCTCACACCAATATGTTAGAGAATACGGTGTATATCTCATTACCGTCGTAGCAGATGTCCATTATGCCCATAGCACTAATGGTAGTTCTTCTACCCAATTTCCTTTTTTCTTATTTAGTCACTTTTTCAGAATTGTTTTTAGGGTTTTGTTTGCAGCCTCAACCGCCCTGTTGGCTTTTGGTTGTGCAGCAGATGAAAAACTTTTAATAATCCCATTTTTGTGGCAGAATCGGCAGAATTATTCGCTTTCAAATTGCATTCAATTGTCAGAAATTATCTTCTGAGGAATCCTGAACCTGGTTATGATATTCTTAATAACAAATCTCAATACTTTTCCAGAAGTGATTTTCGAAGTGGTTTGGCTTCAACCCATTTGGTAAAATAGTCGATGGCCACTACGGCATATTTCTCTCCACCTTTTGAAATTGGTAATGGGCCGATCAAATCTATCCCTCTTACATCAAAGGGCTATGGATTTGTGATTGGAGTTAATTGACTTGGAGGCAACCTGGGTATCTTTGAATATTTCTTGCATTTCTCGCATTTTTCACATAGTCCATGGCTTGGCTTACCATATAGGGCCAGTAAAATCCTTGCCTTGTTATTTTCTTTGCAAGTTTTGTTCCATTTGAATGGTCGCCACAAAATCCTTCGTGTGCTTCGACCATTAATTTCATTCCATCATTTATGTTTACACACCTAAGATAAGGTAGAGCATATCCCTTCTTATAGAGGATTTCGTTCATCATAACAAAGGTTGGAGCCTGTCTCTTGATTTTTCTTGCTTCTCCTTTATCGGATCTTAATGTCCCTTTAACTAAATACTCAATAATAGATGACATCCATGTATCATCATATGTGCTATTTAGATTGGGTTGGTCCATTCTTTCATTTGTTAACTCATTACCCCTTTCTATTTCCTCTCTCCTCTGAGATTTGGCTTGAGATCTCATCATAACTAGCAATTCTTTCCCTTTTTCGGGTGTTTCCATCTCAATACTCGGCTTTTCTTGATATTCGACGTGGACAATTCGTGTCTCTGGTGCTCCCTTTGAGCCGGCCAATTTTTCTAAAGAGTCTGCCCGTGCATTTTTTGCCCTTGGAACTTGATTCACTGAAAAATCCTCATTAAAAGCAAGCATTTGCGATATCTTCTTCACATATAAAGATAGCTTGGGGTCCTTTTTTGGAATACCTGCTTCACTTGATTAACCATTGGCTGCGAGTCGCTAAAATTCTATATTCGAGGGATTTTCAACTCTAGTGCCAAAGTTAATCCTGCTACCATCGACTCATATTCGGCCACATTGTTGGTTGTAGGAAACCCAGTTTCATAGCGTAGTGTAAACGATGTCCATCCGAGGTTATGATTATATAACCTGCACCAGCACCTTGTTAATTTGAGGCCACATGGGCTTTTGGTCCTTCTCTTTTTCCAATTGTTCCTTTATAAAGCTGGTGCATTCATTAACAAAGTCTGCCAGTGCTTGCCCTTTAATTGCAGCTCGTGGTTGAAATTCTATCTCATATTGGCTGAGCTCAATCCCCCATTACACCAACCTCCCTGAAGTCTCAGGCTTACTAAAAACTTGCTTAAGAGGAAAATTGGTCAATACCTTGATCGAATGTGCTTGGAAGTATGCTCTGAGCTTTCGAGCGGTAAGAATCAAGCAATAAGCTAATTTCTCTATGATTGGGTATCGAACCTCTGCATCCTTCAATCGCCTGCTTACATAGTATACCGGGAGTTGTGCTCCATTGTACTCTGGAATAAGTAGTGATCTGACTGCATGCTCTGATACTGCCATATATAGATACAAGGTTTCCCCACTCTCGGGTCTTAAGAGTATCAATGGTTTCTCCAAATGGATTTTAGCTCCAAAAAAACTTTTTTGCAATCCACCTCCCATTCAAAGTTCTTCTTTTTCTTAATTACATCGAAGAAAGGTATGCATTTATCAGTAGCTTTTGATATAAACCTGCTTAAGGTAGCTACCCTTCCATTAATGCACATCACCTCCTTGCTAGTTTTTGGTTAAGCCATATCCCTTATAGCTTGAATTTGGTTGGGACTTGCCTCTATTCCTTGAGCACTTACTAAGTATCCTAAGAACTTTCTAGAATGGACACCAAAAGAGCACTTTTACGGATACAACTTCATTTGATACCCCTGCAATATCTCAAACATTTCCTCCGGATCCTTGAGATGGTTTTCAAGTTCGCTAGATTTTACTAGCATATCATCCACATAAACTTCCATATTTCTGCCAATCTATTCCCTGAACATTCGATTAACCACTCTCTGATAAGTGGCCCTTGCATTCTTTAGACCAAATAGCATGGCTCTGTAATAATAAATTCCCCACTCTGTTATGAAGCTGGTAAGATCTACATCTGGCTTGAACATCGGAATCTGATTATACCCTGAATAAGCATCCATAAGAGATAACAACTTGTGCTCACTCGTTGCATCCACCAACTGATCTATTCGTGGAAACGAGAAACAATCCTTCGAGCATGCTTTGTTTAGATCTGTATAATCGATACATATTCTCCACTTCCCATTTGACTTTTTCACCAGAACTAGGTTGCCTAACCATTTGGGAAAACACACTTCCTAGATTAAACCATTTTCAAGGAGCTTATCAACTTCCACCTTCAAATCATATGTTCAAACTTTATCCAATTGTCTCTTTCTCTACCTTATGGGGGTTGCTCCTGGGTTAATGTTATCGGCGTGACACATGAAATTTGAGTCAATACCCACCATATCGGAATGTGACCAAGCAAACACATCCTTGTTGTCTTTGAGGAACTGAATTAGATCATTCTTTAACTCGCCATCAAGATCTTTTCCCACTTTTACCACTTTAGGAGCATCTTTTGAATCCATATGGGTTTCCTCAAAGTCCTCTATGGGCCTTATTCTCTCTATCTCGCCCTTGCAATCAAACTCTACGACTATTGGACCTTCTTCTACAGAGTTAGTGTTAACCCTCTTTCTCTTATTTCCTGCAAAAATGTACTTCTGATACATACGCTTATTACACTTCTTATTATTAATCTTTGCTTCAAATGTTGAATGTGAAAATCAATCGTCCAAAGGCTGTAAAATGGTAGAAGAATCAAAGTAAGCAGAATACTTCCTTTTGTATTGATCGAGCATGGCAAAATCCATTTCATGAGAGCTAAATTGTTCTTCCTGCATAGTCCCACAGCCTCGTTTTGTCAAGAATTTTAGCATAAGGTACTTTGGCGAGATGAAAGCATCAATCTCATCCAGGGCTGGTCTGCCAAAGAAGGCATTGTAGTATGAGGGTTGGTCAATTATCACAAAAAATGGTTTCAAATGTTCGGCAAGTTAGAGGCACCCCCATTTGTAAAAGTAGCTTTATTTGCCCCATCGTAGTTGATCCCTTGTTGTTGAACCCAAATATCGGCTCGGAGCTCGGCTCTGGTTTGTGCTCTGGGATATTCATCTGATCGAAAGCATGCTTGAAGATGACATTAACTACGCTCCCTGTATCGACCATAATTTTGGAGACAATTGATAGCTCAATTTTTGCAGTGATCATTAGGGGGTCGTTATGAGGATGATGGACTCCTTTGCGCAGCTCCTACGGAGTGACCACCAAATTTGGCATTTGAATATTAAGCCGTGGACTCTTCGTTAGAGGCTCCTCTTGAATAGAATAAATTCCCTCCTTGGCTTCCTTGATATATCTTCTTCGAGCTCCTTTACTATTCCCTGCCGGATGTGGCCCGCCATTGATCACATCAATCCTGTTAATTGGCGGGCTTAAGCTGAGGGGGTCTTCATATTTCAGAACATTTACAGCGTTGCTCGGAGGCTTTTGGGAAGAAATTTCAGCTCGTTGGGCTTTGTGCTGATCTTGGATAAATTCTTTGAGATGTCCCTCTTGGATCAGCTTTTGAATTATGTCAGCCAGCACTTTTTTACATCTATTTTATGGTCGTTAGCTTTGTGATAGGCACAGTAGTCTCCTTCCTTCTTCTGCTCTAGATTATTCTTAGCCTTGTAGGAGGTCGAAAAGTTGACTCTTTCCTTTGATGTAGCATATATGTAAGAAAGTGGTCTGTTTAAGGCGACTATATTAACAACTGGCTCTTCCCACCGGTCCCTTTTATGGCTACGGTCCAAGCCAAATTTTCCTCCCTCCTTTCTTGGAAGTGTCTTTCACTTGGAATAGTAATGCTCATCCATCTAGATGAATTTATCCGCCTGAAAGTGAAACTCTTGGAGATCTTTGCAGCCATTGACAAATAACTACTTCCAGAAAGGAATATTTTCGATTAAACCAGAGTGGACAGCTATGAGTTTGTCTCGGTTATTCATGTCCTTAGCCTTCAAAGCTTCTGTGTTGAATCTTCTCAAATAGCCCCCAAGAGATTCACCCTGCCTTTGCTTTATGTTTGCCAGGACCTTATAATCAATAGTTGGATCCTTGCAAATGCAGAATTGTGCTGAAAATTCATAAGAAATTTGCTTCCAAGAGTAGATAGTTATTTCTCTGTACTGTCTATACCACTTGGCTACCGCCCCTTAGAGAGTAACGGGGAACAGTCGGCACCTGACTGCCCCGAAAGCATTGTATAGATCCATCTAACTGTCAAAAGCCATAAGGTGATCATCAGGATCCATATTCCTATGATATTTCATAGACGGGATCTTGACAAAAGGAGGAATTACTGTCGTCATAATCTCATCAGTGAATGGTGGCACCCTCTCACTGTCATTTACATTCACGTCCACGGTCCTTTTTCCTTTTGAATGCATGTCGTCCTTGATAGCCTTCTCAGCGGCATCTTTAAGGTAAGCTTCAACATTCTCATAATTCTTCTGACTCGGGCAATACTCTTTAGAAGTTGAGCTACCAGACTACTTTAATGACTTGTTGAGAATTTTCCCTTGGTCATTAGCTTTTGCTTGAGGAAGCTCTTTCTTCTTTGAGGAGGTCAAGTCCACCTTATCTTTGCATTCCTTGGAACGGGTCTTCAGATATCTTCTAGGAGAAACTACTTCTTCTCCTTGAGTCTGCCTAGGAGTTTTTGATGATCTTTGAGACAAAGCCATCTTCAACGGATCCTGTGTTTCTTGTAGTTGCTGCTCTAAGCACTTGATTTTCTCCGTACTTTCATCTCGCTATGCCGGTGACGAAGTTTTCCCTAAAATGACCCCGTCCAGGTTGAAAGTTCAAGCTATATTTTCCTCTAGGTTGGTAGTGTGTATCACTCCCTCTTCAAGTGCACTCAAATGTTTTGATCTCATTTTTCCTAAGCAAGAGAAACAAACCATGATTAGTCTATATATAGTGATAGGATCGGAGGTTCAAGCCCTCCTTATAGCACCAAATATGTTAACAAGAAATCTTGTCACATCCCTAATGCTTTTATAAGATAATTTTATTTGAACATGACCATGTGGTTGAGATGATTCTCACTTTTGAAAATGTATCTTTTGAATAAAATAACTTAATTGAATGGATTTATGGAGAAATCTCCAGCTTCCGATAAATTTGATCTGGGTTAAAGGATTAATCCTTTCGACCTTATCAAAAGATTGTTGAGAATATAACTCCAACCTTTCGACTAGGTTGGAATAGAAGTAAATTGCTGAACCTTTCGACCTTGTCGAAAGGTAATTAACATGTTAGCTCCAACCTTTCGACTAGGTTGGAATAGAAGTAAATTGCTAAAACTTTCGACCTTGTCGAAAGGTTATTAACATGATAACTCCAACCTTTCGACTAGGTTAGAATAGAAGTAAATTGCTAAACCTTTCGACCCTGTCGAAAGGTGTGACAAGGCCATTCCAACCTTTCAATTGGGATGAAGTTTTTCACATTCATTTAGCTTTCAAAATCAACACTTTGTTGAGTTCCATCTCCTTTGGGAGTTGAAGGCAGTTATCGTTGATGACACCCACTTCCTTTTTAATCATGTCGAAAGGTGATATGTTAGACCTTCCAACTTTATCGAAAGGAAATGCATGTCTCTCCTGTAAGTCCTAATTGCTTTCAACCCCTTGGTGTCATATTCATTCTATGGAATCCTTTCGAAGGGCTTACTGATGCTTAAAGGATTGCATTCCCTTCGAATGAATTCCATCACAAATGGTTGTTAGATATATAACCCAGGATTCCTCTAGGAAGTAATCCTTTCGACTAAGTCAAAAAATATTCCTCCTTCCGAAGCAATCCTAGTCTAATAATCTTCAACCCATTTTATTTTCCTTATATAAGATCAATTTAGAAATTCCTATAGCTTATTCATTCGACATAGTCGACACCTCATCATCATCACTTTAATTTTCTTTATTAAAGATTAGTTTTGATGATGATAGGTTTCGATTAGAAACATCTAAGTTGGTCTTATATATAGCATAGATCAGAAGAGATTATGAGAAAAAGGTTGAAATCATGTGCAATTAATCATTAGTCTAGCTAATGATCTTAATGATCTTCCTCATTGCCAAAATCCATCATGAACAAGCCATTTCCACTTTCATTTATCATCCAAAATGATTTACAAGAGATTGATATTTCTCCCCAACTTGATTTAGGGTTTCTTCTAAGTACAATTATCACTATGAAAGTAGAGAAAAGAAAATGAATTCAGTATACCAGAATTCGGTCCCCTAAACCTTTCGTGCCACCTTAAACCTTTCGACTTGATCGAGAGGTTCTGAACCTTTTGACCTCATCGAAAGGTTTACCCTTTTTATGAACCTTTCGACTTTGTCAAAAGGTTTGTCTTTCACGTGCTATTATGAACCTTTCGACCTCGTTGAAAGGTTTGCCTTTCACACACTTTCTTGAGTCTTCTGTCCTAGTCGAAAGCCACGTTTCCTTTCATTGTTGTCGACGGCTTTGTTTCATTTCGATGCTGTCGATGGCTTTGTTTCCTTTCAACATTGTCGAAAGGTGTCCATGTTCTTCTTGTCATATCTAGTAGCTTATTTTCTCTTAACCTTTCGACCTGGTCGAAAGCCATGACTCTTTTTCGATGTTGTCGAAAGGTTCTTAATTATTCTTTTACCTTTGTTGATTTCTGAGTATTGTCTTTTTCATAGCACCTTTCAAGTCTGTCGAAAGGTGTCCAGGGTGGATTTTAACCGGTTCGAAAGGCTTGCTTGTGCTTTCAAAAAAGGTTACTATGGGGTGAATCCTTTGACTTCGATAGGTTTGACATATAGTTGGGAGAGCAACACTGATTGCTTTCAAAAGGAGTTCTGAAGTCATTGTTTCTTGTTTATCTATGTCGAAAGGTTGGTAGTGGCGGAAAGACTTATCTATTTTTGTCTGGATCGAAGGCCTTTGCACTGTATTAGTAGTTGGTGCTTTTGACTCCTCCAATACATGCTCAGTGCCTTTGAAACATCCTTTTTGTGCTCTTCATGATGACTTGGTCTGTTTCTCTATTGAAACCTTTATTTTTTTAGCCTTCTTTCATACTTCTGCCATCAAGTAGATTTTATGGTTAACACTTTCTTTATAGCACCTTTCGACGTTGTCGAAAGGTATCCTGGATGTGTCTTAACCAGTTCGATAGGCTTGTTATGCTTTCAAGAAGGTCTCCATAGGGTTGCTAATAATTGCTTTGACTTCTTCATCTTCTCGAAAGGTAAGAACTCCCTGGATACTGTGAGATGGAACCTTCCGACCCCTTCAAAAGGTTTTGAAGTTGTTAAACTTTTGATGACTGTATCCCTTTGACTCCTTCGAAATGTTTGGTCTGAACTCCTCTTTCTTTGTCTTTGTTGAAGGACCTTTCGACTCAGTCGAAAGGTGGTTTTTTGGAGTTATAGAATCTCTATCACTAGCTATGCTATTAGGAATTCCATGCAGTCTAACCACATTCTTCATAAACATCTTTGCTAATACAGGTGCAGTTCTGGTTGACTTAACTGGAATGAAATGGGCACTCTTGGTCAATCTGTCCACTATGACCCATATACTATCATTTACTCTGTTTGAACTTGGCAACCCGTCAATAAAATCCATGGAAATAGAATCCCACTTCCATATCGAAATATCTAACGGGTGAAGCAACCCATTTACCTTTTGGTGTTCGGTCTTTACCTGCTAGCAAATCAAGCACCGCTTTACACACAAACCGATATCCCGCTTCATACCTTCCTAGAAGAAACTCCTCTTCATATCCTAATACATCTTAGTACCTCCAGGATGAATAGAGAACTTCGAACGATGGCATTCCTCCAAGACTTCTTTCCTTATGTTTCCTACACTCGGAACACATAATCTTCCTTTCTTTCTCAACCTCCCATTCTGGTCAAGACTGAAATCTTTCAAGTCATCGCTCTCAATTCCATCTTTTCACTTCCTGATCCGTTCAGCTAACACTGGATCCGCTATCTTTTTAGAAGCAATCCTTTCGATCATCACTGGTCGAACTTTCAAACAAGATAATACAACTGTATCTCCACAAGACCCAGCCTTGGATCTTCACTGTACTCTGCAATCTGCTAATGCTTCTATATCTTTCCACTCATCAATCATCGCCAAAACCGCATTTTGATGTTTCCTGCTAATTGCATCTGCAACCTTGTTGCCTTTCCCCAGTGTGTACTCAATCCCAAAATCATAAGCGGCTATAAACTCTAACCACCTCTATTGTCTCATTTTCAACTCCTTTTGAGAGAGCAAATACTTCAGCGGCTTATGATCTGTATATAACTCAAACCTCTCTCCCAAAAGGTAATGTCTCCACACCTTCAAAGCAAAAATAACCGCGGCCAATTCTAAATCATGCATCATATATCTGATCTCATGCAGTCTAAGCTATCTAGAAGCGTAGGCAATCACTTTACCCTTCTTCATCAGCACAGCTCCTAATCTGGTTCCACACGCATCGGTATAAACCAACGAATCCTGATTCCCTTTCGAAACTACCAAAACAGGCGCATGGGTCAATAAGTGTTTCGAACTTCGGAATGCTTCCTCACACTTATTGGTCCACACAAACTTCACATCCTTTCTTGTCAGCTTAGTCATCGAGGCCGCTATCCGTGAAAAATCCTTAATGAATCTTCGATAATAACCAGCCAACCCAAGGAAACTCTTTATCTCCGTCATTGTCTTGGGTCTCTTCCAACTATTTATTGCTTCAATCTTAGTCAGATCTACTAACAACCCTTTCTCAAAGACTGCATAACCAAGAAACTTCATTTCCTTCTTCTAGAAGTGACACTTCGAAAACTTTGCTTTCAGCTGGTGCTGCCTCAGTGTCTCAAACACTATTCTAAAATGGACTTCATGCTCCATTTAAACCTTAGAGTAAATCAAGATATCATCTATGAAAACCAATACGAACCTATCCAAGCGCTCTCAGAAAACTCGATTCATCAAATCCACAAAGAAAGCTGGCATATTAGTCAGTCCGTACGTCACAAACTAACCATTCATACGACCCATATCTGGTCCTAAACGCCGTCAAAGGTATATTATCCTCTGCTACTTTGAGCTAATGGAAATCTGTCGCCAAATCCAACTGGGAAAATACCTTGGCTCCACTTAATTGGTCGAACAAATCATCAATCCTCGGCAATGGATATCGGTTCTTTATCGGCTTCTCATTCAACTTACAATAATCGATACATAGCCTTAACGATCCATTCGGCTTCTTAGCAAACATTGCGGCTGCCCTCCAAGGCGAACTACTCGGCTTGATAAAACTCTTGCTTTCTAAATCCACCAACTGCACTTTCAACTCCCTCATCTCTGAAGTGGTCATTCTTCTTGGCGGCCTACTCACTAGTTCTGCTCCCGGAACTAAATCTGTCCGAAACTCAATGGCTAGTTTTGGTGGCAATCCAACTACAGGCTCAAACACATCCGTGAATTCTCTAACCAAGAAAACTCGACTCATCTCATCATTCAATTTCATTGCACCTAATAAGGCATACATCTCACCGTAAGAAACTTCTACGGTATAAACAATCATGTTACTACAATCTGGGTGTCTAAGCGATATTTTCCTATCCTGGAAAAATATCCCAGCATCGTACTCACTTAACCAATCCATACCAAGAATGATTCTGAAACCCACAAAATTAAACACATGCAAACTACAAACAAAAGCATGACCTAACAAGTCAAACTCTAACTGGTTACACCACAACCTTAGAGTTGCATACCCTCCTATTGGATTCACAACCCGTAAGGAAGTAACTAAATATGTGGGTTCTCGGTTAAGCTTATCTATCAAATATCTAGATATAAAAGAATGCGATGCACCAGTATCAAATAGAACTCTAACAGACATACCATGATTCTAAAGCTTACCTCCCAAAATTGCCTTTCCCTTCTCCTGAGCTATTGGCTTCGAAGTAGCAGGCTCCAATGCAAACACTTTGCCCTTTCCATCCTTTGCGGGCTCCTTGCACTGGCTCATATAATGGCCTATCTAGTCATAGTTGAAGCACCCTTCATTCTTCTTCCCTGCCACCTCCTTTGCCTTTCCAGCATTACACTCATTGGCAAAGTGCCCATTCTTGTCGCACTTGAGTAGACAATCTCAGACTTCCCCTTCTTAGTTGCTCCACCCTTCTGAGCACCTTTCTTAGGAAAGAACTTCCTCTTCTGGCCCTGCCCAACCTAGACTTCTTTAGCCTTACTCTTCTATTGAGAATCAAGCAACTCCTTGTGCCTTAAGGCCATCTCCACTACAAAATCAGAAGGATCTCTAATATGAGGTAATGTAGCCCTGGCTAACTCAGGCTTCAACCCCATGATGAAATTCTCATTCCTCTTCATTACTGTATCCACTGAAGCATACCCATATCTGGCCAACTCCTTAAACCTCCTAGCATACTCCAAAAAAGACATCTCCCCCTGCTCTAATTCAACAAACTTTCTGATCAAAGCTGAGTATTCCATTGCAGACATGAACCTCTCCTGGAACCTCCACTTGAAATCTTCCTAGGTCATAGTATCCTCATCCACTGCCACAGTCATACTATTCCACTAGAACAAAGCTGCTCCCTGAAGCTGTATAGATGCCAACCTCCTCTTATTCTTATCATTGAGCCCCAAATCTGCAAAATTCCTTCGTAGTGCAACAACCAATTCTCTACCGCAATGGCATCCTCCGTTCCAACAAACGACTTCCCACCAAGTTTGGGGTAATCTCCACTAAGCTTAGCATAATGGTTAACTACCGGAACTTTCGAAACCCTTTCTCCTATAGTATTTTCTCCTAACACTCTAGCTTCAACTACCGCCTGCACCATATTCTTGAAAAAATGATACATAGCTTCCATTCCAACTTGCGGGACTTTAGCATCCACATTCTCTGCTTGTGCCTGACCTTGACCTCTTCTCACATTAGGCCTGGCATTCCTATCGGTGCCTTCCCCTACTTGGTTAACTCTTCTTCTTCTACCTTCCATATCTGTATTTAAACCTCATGAGATACAAAAAAATAACCTAACAAAGATAGGAGACTAGAGATAAAGTGTATACTTATATATAGCAAATACAAGTATGTTACTATAGCGTTATCTCATACCCCAGTCTTACTCTAATTCCTTAGGATTATGTTTTAAAAAGCATTTTTAGTTTAAAGCTTTTCATAAACCTATGCTCTAATACCAAGTTGTAACATCCCGTATCTAGAGGCTAAAAGCTAAGCGCTACGGATGCTGCAGTCATCCATAGTATTAACTTCTAGTGACAAATTACGGCAATGTTAATGGTATTCATAATATCAAAAGGACTTGAATATGAAAAAAATCATAGATTTCCAAAAGTAACATTTTATTGATAACATTTCAAACAAATTCATATCCAAGTTACATAATCCCATATCCTTTTCTAGGTAAAGATTAATTATAATTACAATAATACGCCAAGAGCGACATATGACGATGCCCCTTGGTTGATCAAAGTTAATAGTCATATCTGACTTAATATACATAGCGAAATCAAAACAAAATGAAATTGTGAATCCTAATTAGCTATCAGTCAGCCACTTGCTCGTCTCCAGAAGCTCTATTCACCAAAATACTAATACCTGAAAACCTTAACCCTCAGCCTACTCAAATCAATTTTGAGCGCCCGAGAGTTTAAGAGGGAATAAAAACTTCGAGTCAGACATAAATCCTGGTGTGAATATTTATGTTACATCTCAGTTTACTTATATTAAGTGAGACCACACCGCTCAGCGGAATGCGTATCCCCTCACTAATATCCTCTTTAAAACCTATATTTTGCAAATCCTTTCCTATAACCAAACTGGTTAATCAAACTGATTATATCAAAATAGCAATATCCTTTATGATAATAAATGGACTATTTGTCCATAAAACAGGTAATAAGTAGACTATCTTTCCACAACAAAACAACAAAGTCCGTTATGCTAACAAATGGACTATCTGTCCATAAAACTGGGCTGACTACCCGCAAACTGGACTAACTTTCTGAATTATTTTCTTAGGGTTAACTACCCTTCATTTTTTTCCTTGAAAACCATTTCAAAATGATTTAACCTTTTAAATCATACCTTTGCAAGGAAAATTTATTCTTAGCTTTACTCTAAGCTATTTCACCATGATATATACTTTACTCAAAATAATGTTGATGAATTTTAATGAGGATTGACTATTCTTCCCAAACAAGTTAAAACTCTTTTTAACTTGAAAATACTTAGGCTATATTGCATATTTAATACATTTGAAACCTTTGTTTAAAACCTTTAAACATCCCTTTCCAAACCCCTTGAAGGTAACCCATTTGAAACCATTGAAAGTAACCCTTTCGAAACTATTAAAAGCCTTTTCTTCGAAAGCTTCAAAACATTAGACATCTCTCTTTAAAACCATTAAATATTGCCTTTCGAAAACATAGGAAAAACCTTTCCTTTCAATCCTTTCGAAACCCTGGGGAACCATCCCTTTTGAAACCATTCATTAAAACCTTTCAAAACAGTTAAAACTCAATCCTTTCGAAAGCACTTTGGGTTCCATTTAAAACATATGGAAACCTTTCGAAACCATTCAAAAATTTACCCCTTTGAAACCTTTGAAAAACGTCTTGGTCGAAACCATTTGGATTATGCCTTCAAGTAAAGCAAAAGGATCAGAAACCCATTAAAGTCGAAAGCATCTATTTCGAAACCATTTAAAACTATCTCTTTCGAAACCAATTTGGATTTTACTTCAATCATAGAAAAAGGGTCTTAAAAACATTTAAATCGAAAGCATATTTTTCAAAACCATTTCCTAAGTAATGAAGTAATGGGGTCGAAACCATCCCTTCGAAAGCATTTGAGAGGTGGTCAGGTTTTTAGAAAACAAAACAACCATTTTGAAACCATCTGGATCGAAAGGTAGGAAGCTGCAGCTAAAGGCTTCGACTCAGTCGAAAATAGTCATTTAAAACAAAAGCGCAACCCAGTCGAAACCATTCCTTTTAAAACCATTTGACCCAGTCGAAAGCTAACCAAGTCGAAAGCATCTTAGTCAAAAGCAAGCAGGTGCATTTTCCTTTAAATTTCAAAATAAAGCCCTAACCCCTTCGGAACCCCTGGTTTTGACTCTATACCTTCTGCCTACATCCAATTCACTATGTACCAGTAAACTGATGCCATGTGCATTGGTTTCGACAGTGTCGGAGGCAAAGGTAAGGAGTCGGAACCTGGTATCGAAAGCGTCGAAACAGTGTAAAACATGTTTATTTGTACTTTTAAACTATTTCTTTTGTACCTAACTTGCCTTGTTTGTCTAAATCTGATTGGTTGCTATTGTACTTTTTTAAAAGTGCTTCCGACTTTCCCTGATTCAACAAATTTAAATTATTTGCAAAATGTCGCTTCTCCTCTCTTAATTATATAAAACATTTAAGTCCCATACATTAAATAATTTTATATAACCATTGATACACTTAGGAAAATTCTACAAAAATTCTAGAAACTCTCTTTTAATATGTTCTTCAACATATAAAAATTTCAAGACCTAATTCCTTTATTATTTAATGGTAAATAATTTATAATCCAAATTAACATTTTCTTTACTAGAAAATTCATATAAATTCCATAATAATTCGAAAAATTCTGAAAATTGAAACTCATTTCCAAAATAATATTTATGATCTTCATAAAAATTCGCAAGGCATTTGGATATCATTTAATTGGGTTTTCACCTTAAAACATATCATAAATTCAATATGAACAACCATAATTCATCAACATGTATATACATTCATTCCATCATTCAAAAACATGGCAAATCATTGCAAAATATTCGGAATTCATTTTAAAACAGAAAACACAATAAAAAATGAGATGTAAACATTATTCACCTTAGCTTTAGAGATTAAAGAGATTGAGATGTGAATGGATTTGATTTGAATTAGCTTCTTCCTTAGCATTTCTTAATCTTCTTCCTCTTTCTCTTATTAATGGTGGCCGACCTTGAGTTATAAAAATTTTCAAATGAATTGAACGTGTATATGATACACGGCCTAAGGGAATAGATATAGGAATGGCCTCTTTTTTTATTTTACCCCTCCCTTATTTCTTGTTAAAATCTTCTTTAAATTCATGGTTAAATGGCATGGCTACACCTTTATTAAGTATCAAATCTCAATCCCCTAATCAACGCATTATTTAATTTAATTTAGCTAATTAAATATCCTAAATCTTACCAAAAATCCGGGGTGTTACATTTTGGAAGTGGTTCCTTATAAGTTCAAAAAAACAATGAAACCAACTCTTTGCATGTGTAGAGTTCAATAGGCAAATCTAGCGACCCGACCTCCTCTAACATGATAAAACAACATAGTGATCTTTCTATCTTGTGTATTGCCTACGTGTACACTCATACACCCATTTTTGTACAATCACACAAAGAACACACAGTCAAACTTCAAATACGTAAATCATGTTTGGAACTTTACTAGAGCGATTGCTTGGCACGATATCTTCTTACACACTTTAGCGCACGCAATAATCGCTATAGCGACATGAGACGCACGCCATGTGTTTACATACAAATAAATATATATGCATACATATATATATATATATATACAAATATATATATATATATATATACATAACGACACAAGATAATTCTAACTATGACACAAGAATTATCTTGATCATTATACTGCTTCAAATACACAATAACACATGCCCGCATGTGCACATATATGTACATGTATATACGAGTAAGCAATTCAATTATTACTTAAATCATAACTTATTTTTATTTGTTAAATCTTTTCAATAAAAATAAAACATTTTTTTACATTATTTTATAAAGCTCATATAATTTATGAAATATCTTATTTATACTATTTTATCAAATATCCCTTTTATACTATTTTATAAAATCACTTATTTTATAAAATATCACTTTCATCCTATTTTTTAAAATCGCTTATTTTATAAAGTATCTCATTTATGCTATTTTATACAATTGCTTATTTTATAAAGTATCTCATTTATGCTATTTTATAAAATTACTTATTTTATAAAGAATCTCATTTTACTATTTTATAAAATATCTATTTTATATTATAAAATTATTTCTGTACATAAATAGTATTAATAAATAAACCATTTACTTATAAAACTCATTCATTTAGTTTAAATAATATTTACAAGTAGTAACTAAGCTTTATAAGCCTCTAATCATTTTATATAATAAGTGTAGATCACCTAACACACGTAATTAGCTTACTAACTTTCCTTAAATCAATTCAAATGATTTAATTAATATTTTCTAATGACATGCATATCATTATACTACCTAATTAATCATAAATCAATTTTATAGCTTACTAACTGTTCTAAACATGGTTGTTAAGGTCTTAAACAATTATTGCATTAATATAATCATGTTAAGAACACGAACGTAAGTCCAAATCAACACAAATATTCTCTAAATAATTTCATCTAACTCCATGATCATTAAGAAGCAAATATATGAAGTTTAACAAGAAAATTAAGTAGGATAATCATCCCACTCACCTCTTCTTCTCCAAACCAAGCCCAAAATTACCAAAATCCAACATTTGTTTTGTTTAAATCTTGGATGAAGCTCCAAAACACGGTTCAAACTAATTCCTTCGTGGGCTTAGTAGAGAATGTGAAGAGAGGAATTATAGTTATTTATCGGGATTTATAGAATTTTGTTTGATCAATTAGCGATTTAAGGCAAGAGAAGTAAGGGGTAACAATAGAAGTAATTAGAGAAGAAGGGGAAAAGAAATGTAGAATGAAAAGTGAATGCGAATTATGAAGGGGTTTAGCCAACTTATATGCTAGCTTATGGGATTTAGCCCAAATGCTCTCTATCCAACAATATTCATCCTCAAAATTTATCGACTTTGAACATAGCCAAGTTTATACTCATTTTTCTTGTATTTGAAAAGCAGCCTCAACTACGAATGTCTCGATAACCAATTCACATGTCTTTGAAAAATCGATTATAATGAGTGTTCCATTAATTAAAGATTAATTATTTAAATTAATTATTTAAATATTCGATCATTATGTTCTCCCCACCTTAAAAGAAGTCTATCCATGAAATTTCTACGAGTATGAGAAAGTAACAGGACTAACCAAAATTCCTGAATATCAACTTCTGAAAATTTCAATAGTACGTTCCCTTTTGTTATCAGCATTACTGTAACTTCTAAATTTGAATGCATCACATGACTAGGAAATATGTGGTAACCTACATTGTCCCACATTTCCCAAAAATATATATTGCTTTTTAAGAAAGCTTCTGGCCATTTAAATGCAAATCAAGGCAAAGCATTTAAATAGATATACTAAAGCTCTCAAGTACCTTGTTGTATTATACAAAGAGAATTATGTACCAACATAATAACAATACATGATTCAAACATGTATAACCTTAGGGTGCTAACCGATACTACCAAAACATACACGACAATCAATTGGAGAGTAAACTCAAATAAGTTTGTATCAAAATATACCATAGACTCTGAGCCATATTAAAAGGCAACAGACTTGTATAATTTTCATCTTGACCTCTAAAATAGCCTTGGATGACAAGCTCTATTTTAAATAGCTATTGCTATTACTCTCCGAACATACTTTAATAGGAAATCAAAATTAACATATAAGCAACCATCCAATAATAGTATGCACCAACAAACAATCAACAAGCAATAGTAAGCAATAATCAATCAATAGCAAATAACGGTAGGCAACAGTAACTAGCATAGAAACTACCAAAAATGCACGCAAGGAAAAAGATCAACAATCAATAATAAAAAATTAGCCAACAACAAAATCAAACAATAACAAATAACATCACACAGTAGTAAGTAAACATGAGCAATGGCTAACAACAGCAAGCAATAAAAACCATCGATAATCAACAATAAACAATCAATCAACAAACAACAACAAATATCAACAATCAATCAATCAATCAAGCACAACAACAATATAAGAAAAATAATTAGCACATAAAAAGAGTCTATACCGATATGCATGGTAACTAATCAATAGTCTAAGCGAGAATGTCAAATTATAAACTCCCGTGTGCTTGCTCCACTTCCAAGATGAACAAAATGCTTAAGTGGTGTAACTCCTATCGTGAATATAATACACGAAAGACTATTGCACATCTGGCTACAAAAAGGAAAACTTCAATGATATGCTAGATCCTCGAGTCTCAAACTCTTGAATATATCTAGCAATCTAAGTCTCTACTTTCCTTCTCTTTTGAATAGAACCCATTCTTTAAAAGAGGACATTCTACAAATTAAATCATCATTGGATGACGATCTACAAATGTTTGGGTTTGCTCGAGTTTAGACTCACCCCTACCTTACACTGTTAATAGGATAATACTAATTGCACTACGATGCTTGACTAGGCAAGTACCATCTCGTCACTTAAAAGATTATTCAAATCGCCATAAAACTAGTCGAGAAATCCTTTCCTAAACCACCCCAATCAACCTAAGCTATACTACATCAAAATTTACAATAATTAAAGGCCGTCCAAAATGACAGGATGCCCATTCCAACCCTTCATTCACTTATAAAATTTCTTTGTCAAACATGGGTCGAGCACTGATCCTTCTCATGCGGACTCCTATTTGATTCCTTGATCCAACGACTGAAATTTCCTTGCACGACTAGAGTCGAGCTTCGAAAATCTCTTGGTCACTTGAAGAATTCGACTCAAGTGCTCACCTTTAAAATCGAGTGTAAAACCTTTTCCTAACTAGTGCAAATCACTTAAAAACCCTATGCTCGAACTAGTCGCTATGAACTAGTACGTGAAGGGATCAGTCTTTAGAAAATATCCTTTCCAACATATGGGATTACATCCATCACCTAAGGTTTACTAACATAAAGAAAAACAATTCTAACATGAATAACTCTAGCCAAGCACCTATAAGTTATCTGCTATGTCATTGCTCATTACTGGGCATCCATCGAACCTTACTTGGATTCAAATCCAAGTCAAACTTCATCGACCAACCTTCTCAACTTGAAAACTCATGCATCTAGTTTGAATGGTAGTACTCTTGGTCACTTCACCTCAAATTTACAATTAAGGTTACCCATACAAGTTTTATATTTACCGATTGACCTAGTATGAAAGGTGTCAAGTTTAGCCTATCAACCAAGTACCTAGCAATAGATAAATATATCGCTCAACTATCGAAATGAATAGAAGGGAGTTCCCTAAAAATAGAGTATACCTCAATACATAAGCTCCTTCCATTTTTCCCTAAGCAGTAGGCCTACTAGGATCTAGTAATGCTCGTAAGGCATAAGTCGTCATCACTTACCCATTCCTCAACAACATGGGACTATCATTCTTCAAGTGATCAAGCCAACCGTAATTGAAGCACTCACACTTTACTATAGCTTGATGACATTTCATAGTGAAATGCCCTCATATTCCATAGTAGTGACATAATAGGCTAGCTCTCTTCTTTTCATAAGCTCGATCTTCCCATGTATCTTGGTCTTTGTGCTTTGGTTGGAGCTTTGTTTTGATTTCCACTTTCTCTAACAACAATGGTACTTCATGGGTGTTCTCATAGAGTAGAACCATCCCAATGAGACTTTCTTAAATTGCCCTAAATAGGGATACGACTAAGAAATGAACCCCAACTGATAGTTTAAGACTAAAGCAAACTCCTTTGCCCACACCAAATGAGTATGGACCACCTCATTCCCAAAATACAAATGATTGAACCGGTTAATATACCCCTTTTCTAACAAGCTGCCCTGCACAAGTTGGATGGAAAGCTCAAGCTACATGCCCTTCTCGACCTTAGAAATGAATTAAGAAACAAAGAGACGCCTAAATTCATCCCAAGTCACAGGCCTGCCTAATAGCCACATCTGCGACCTACCTAGCCATAGTCTCCCCTCTCCAAATGCCTAGAAACAAATTTCCTTATAAGAACATTCTCTAAACCTATATCGATTGAAGCCCTCTCATGCACATGTCAAAGGCTGTGTTTCGACAATAACCTCAAGACTCAGATATGGCTTCCCTCCAAGGCTAAGGAAATTTCGACACGACTTTGAAGAGTTTAAAGCTGGTTAAGATAGAAATACTAGTGCCCTAAGGGCCACACCACCTCTGATGCCAACCGCGTCCGCTCGGAATGGTCAAGGAGGCAAAACATCCTTTGTGGTAGCTAAATAGTCCATGAATTAATTAAATGCCCAGACTGTCTATCCGTAGTCGCTTGTGCACTCTATCTGCTTATACTGATAGCTTGATGAAGATACGTTAGCAAATGGTAGTAGAAATAAATCAAAGTCCAGAAGATAAGCGGTGTATACAGTATAATATAATTAAAAAACACAAGTATGCTCTCTCATTTTATCTCCTTATAACAGATTGATTAACTCAAACCGGTCTATTTGGTCCGAGTGTTAAGCCTAAGCTATGATAACAAATGTAACAACCCGTCCTTCGTAATACCCTGAAATCAGCACTGAATGACAATATCTGACTTTCGAATACTAAAAAAGATATATTGTTGGGAAAGAAAATTAAAAAACATTATACAAAAGTATATCAAAAGAATATCACAATGGAATGATAATATATAATATACTGAATACACATGAACATACCAAGATAATAATATATGTATGTAACAACCTGACTTGAATATCAGATATGAGATGCTTGTAGAAATTTTTTGGATGATCATATGTAAAAGTATATCAAAATATATCAGTGAGCGAAGAAATAACTTTATCCAATGTTTATACTAACAAGTATAATATGTTAATCCATTATCGAGCATCGCGTAGAAAAGAGCTAACAAAATTTTAAGTATACATATACGGAAATACACACACACACACATTCATACATTTAAATATATATATATATATATACACTTTTATGGTATATGTATTTATATTTATGCACATGTGGGTTAGGTGTATAAATTAGTAAAGAAAGGAATGTTAATGTGTACAAAATGTCAAGTGTAAATAAGTTTATATGTTACCTAAATTTATAACATGCATACATTTGTCATCTTAAGAGTTAAATAGCTTGAGATGGAAGGAAAGAGTTAATTAGCTTGAGATGGAAGGAGTTAAGTAGCTTAAGATGGAAGGAGTTAAGTATCTTATGAAGGAAGAAATTAAATAACTTGAGATGGAAGGAGTGACTTTTCATGCAATTAGGATTATTAAGGGTTCTAAATTGAAAGCATTACACCTATAAATAAGGAAGCATTCCTTCCATTTGAGAAAAGTATAGCAAAACACTTCTTTCCTAAATCACTTTACATTGGGCACGGTGAAGCGAGCGCTTTTAGCTGTTTCGCTTTCTTCTTTATTATTGTGGCGGCTATTATGTATGGCATGGCGGAAATGAACGAAAAGAGCGAGAGGAAATGAATCGATTGATAGATGGCCCGATCCGTTCTGATAGATTGGAAGAGTATGGTCTTTTCTATTAGTTTAAAAATATTCCATCACAAAAATAAAGTTAGTTAAGGCATGCGAAACTAAGGAAAAATATGGAGAATCAAGAAGATTGAATCAAAACTGCATTCACACAACATTGAGTGAGAAAAATATATTTAAATAGGTGTTTTCATGTTATTTCATGATGTGATAGTGAAAATGTTTAGTATAAATACTAGTAGCTCGAAATTGATTGAACACCCCTCAATAATCTGGCTATAACTTTTGCTAATCTAAACGGATTCTAGTTTTTTTAATATTCTAAAATGAAATTTCACAGATCTAAAACATTCATTTATATGCCTTTCACAAATTCTAACATTTTCATAATTCAAAATGTGTTACAATTTCGAACATCCTCTTTGGCCGAAATGAATATGATGACCATCCAAAGACACATTGTTGTATATTGGCCATAAGTCTATATTCTGTGAATGGATTTTACTGAAATTTATCTTGTTAGAAAAATAATTTAAATATCTACAACTTTTTTTTATAAGCTTTGTAAATTTCGAAAGGTTATTGCCTCAAAAACCTATTGCAATGTGACAAATGCTTTTGGACAGAATTTATAATTCAAATCTGATACATTATAGTGCAAGCACCATAACTTTTGACTTACATAATATTTTTATGATCCGTAAACTGTTCCAAAAAGATAATTTTATACACTACAACTTTCATACTTAATACCTCTTAAATAATTTCCTAAATTTAAAGTTTAGGTTCTTCAAAAGAAAAGAGGTACCTATATTTAAATATGATTACAAAATATAAGTATTTTGCGATAATACTTTTCTTATACTTGTGAAAAAGTTTTTGAATGGATCATTAATGATGGTTCGGTTATGCGGTATAAGACAATAGATCTTAGATAGTGCACTATTACTCTTTGGTGCATTTTGGTACTGTAACAAGTAGAGTACGTCCGTACTTGGTGTTCGGATGCCGGCCGTGATAGGATAACATATCCTAGGATCCAATCCAAATTAAGTGTGTGGTTTAGATCCATGTAAAGTAGACAGAGTGTCGATGTGGATTTGGATGAATATGATCTTGGTTTGATAAGAAGAAAATTTATACCAAAATTACCATTGAAAATTTGTTTAGTTTATTCATAGATAATTTTGAAAAATTTATGTTCAACATCATTATAAAACTTTGACATAGTATTATCTCAAAGAAATAAATCTATGATAAACTTAAAAATCCTTATAGTACGATCCATTATGACATGACATAAAATTATAGGTTAGATGGCTATCTCACTAGATCTGTGTTACTCATGATGATACACTTAACCGTTTTAGGTTTAGATGGTTAGTAGTTCGACCTTAGAAGTTAGATGGATGCATTAAAGTGAAGACTTATATTATGTATGTTATCTCTTTTATGTACTTATGTGTATAATTATGTGATGGTTAAACTTTTGAATCTTATGCAATCATGTTGTATGAAGATATGAATGTATAATACTACTTCCGTTTAAAATCATGTATTCTAATTTATTTTATATTATGATATACGCTTGTTAATTTGATACTCTTGTTAAGTTGTGACACTATCGTGATAACACCCATAGTTTGAACGTAGCATCCTCGACTCCGGATAAGGGTACCTGAGTAGGGTATTACAGATTGTGGAATTTGAGCACAGGTTTAGGTGGCGCTTTCTAGAAAAATTTATAGTGTCACAACTAACTTTATCGGAATAGGAAGTTAATACATTTCATTGACATGTTTATAACTGTTTGCAATTGTAAATTATGGGAAGCCAACAAACCTAGGATATGGGAGATTCATGGGATGGTGTTAATTGCACCACTAAACCTAATGAATAATTGATTGCTGCTAATTTAATGATGGAAAAAAAAGTGCTCAAGAGGAGGGCATGGAGGATTTTCCTTGGTGAGATGTATGAAGTAATTAATAGGGCAAACAATTATGAAAATTTTTGCAAAAGGATTTAGTTATACACCATCGATGTCGGAAAAAGAAGCAATTAGAGAAGCCGATAAAGATGGCAGAACATGATTGAATATGGTAAAGCTTGAGAATTTCTAAGGCATAAAAAAGCACTTCCACCACAGGTAGAAAATGTCAAACGAAAAAGGTTCCCAGCCAAGAAAGTGACAAAATATGATGAGGAGGAATCAAAGTAAGTTGGCTTCAATGATTACTCTCAAGAAGTTACCAGACCCACTCAAGCATTGAACTATATAGAAGACCTTTTTCATCGACGAATGGAGGGATAAACTAGATAGAATATGAATTAGGAAACATAATCTAGTTAAAAGTTTTGAGTAGTGTATGGTATAATCTATATTTTGGGAGGTTGTGAATTAACACCCAAATTTTGTTGTAGATATAAGGGTTACAAGTAATATAATAAGTTTGTGTGTACTTGACTTAAGTGTACTCTTAAATGTCTTTTGTCTAAAATGATTATAGATATATTTGATTCTCATTCATGACGGTAACAAGAATTTTTATAAATTGAAGGTCATGACGAATCAAAATAACTCAACAACTCAAAGTTAAGAGGCTCAGTCCTCTACACAACCAAACGCTATAGAGTTATTTACATCTTTTATTAAGAAAATGGAATATGTCTCCTCGACATCTTCATCCAATAGTCTATTCGGCTGTTTTAGAAGTTTACAACTAGAGAAATTTATAGGAAGTGCTGATCCAGTTAATGGTGAACAATGGGTCCAGCATTTGGAAGACATTTTTTAAGTTTTGTAATGTAATGAGGTTGATAGAATGAAGCTGGCAGTTTTCCAATTAACGGATGAAACCCGAAATTGCTAGGAACTAATTCTAACCACCACTAATTTGGGGGAGGTGGAAAGGATGACATGGAAAAGTTTTAAGGAAAAGTTCTTGGATAAATATTTCTAGAAAATGAAAGAGAGAAAATGGAAGAAAATTCCAAAGTCTTACAGAAGAAAGTATGTCGGTGGCTCAATATCAGAATAAATGTGAAGCACTATCCTGTTTTGGAAACCATTTGATTAATACACCTGAAAAACGAACAAGAAGGTTTGCCAATGGATTGATCCGTCCTATAAGAAGGCATGTTATTAGTGATCAGCGCAAGACATATGAGATGATAATCGTTGAAGCTTTGAAACTAGAAGAGGATTATATTGAGTTTCAGCAAGAAAGGAACAATTCCAATAAGTGGAAATCAAATAATCAAAGGTGGTTTAGCAATTAAAAAAACCGAATTGGAAGAAGCATGAACAAAATGGAGGAAGGATCAACAAACAAGAAAAGGAACCTAACAATCTCAGGAAATGTTACCAGTGTTATGAAAAAGGACATATTGCTTCCAACTATCCAAGAAAGGCAATATTGTGTTACAATTGCAATGAACCCGGACATATTAGTAGAAACTGCAAGAAGCCAAAGAAGGATAATAGGTTGCAACAAGGAAATCAAGGAAGAGTATACACGATAGTTTCTGAACATGCTCATGCAGAAGGTACCATACTGCTTTTTGACTTTCAAGCTAAAGTTTTATTTGATACTCTTGTTGAACACTCTCTTATATCCATAGTATTTGCTACTAATTTAGGATTACCAATTAAGCAACTACAAACCCCATTAGTAGTAGACAATTTTGTAGGAGGAAATACTGAACTTAAAAGTATATGTAAGAAATTTGTCCTTAACATTGGAGGGAAGCATATGATGGCTAATTTAATTATCTTCCCATTGGCACATTTTGATATCATCCTTGGGATGGATTAGCTTTCCAAATACCAGGCCATTTTGAATTGCCATGACAAAACCGTAAGTTTTTTCATTCATTTACATGAAACCTTTGTTTACTCATATGATAAATTTAGAGATGTTTTTATATATAGAAATATATCTCATATCAATACTGAGTATAAGGGTAAATTAGTAGACTAAATTCTGTAGTAAAGGAATTCATAGAAGTCTTTCAGGATGTACCGAGATTACCATCAAAAAGCGAAATCGATTTTTTTATGAACCTAGTCCTTGGTGCTACCCCTATTGCTAAAGAAGCTTATCATATGGCTCCTGTGAAAAATCAAGAATTAAAGAAACAAATTAAGGAGATGGGGGGTCAAGGATTTATAAGACCTAGTAAATCTCCTTTGGGAGCACCGGTACTATTTGTAATGAAACATGATGGAACATTCCGCTTCTGTGTTGATTACCAAGAGCTTAATAAGGTAACAATTTATAAAAAATGCCCATTACCTCAAATCGATGATTTGTTTGATCAAATCCAAGGAGCTACAGTATTTTCAAAATTTTATTTAAGGTCTGGGTATCATCAATTAAGAATAAACGAGGAAGACATTCCAAAGACAGCTTTCAAAACACAATATGGACATTATGAATTCTTAGTGATGCCTATTGGCCTTACCAATGCATCCGTGGTATTTATGGATCTTATGAACCATGTGTTCTGCCCATACCATGACTAGTTTTTCATTGTATTTATTGATGATATCCTAATCTACTCTAAGACAAAGGAGGAACACGAACACCATTTGTGTTCTAGTCTCCAAACATTAAAAGAGCATCAACTATATGCAAAACTAAGTAAATGTGAATTCTTGTTGGAGGAAGTGAAATTTCTTAGAAATGTTGTCTCAAAGGATTGATAGGATTGGACCCATCAAAAGTTGATGTTGTATTGAAATGGAATCCTTCGACAACACCATTAGAGGTTCGAATTTTCCTAGGATTAGCTGGCTTTTACCAGAGATTCATTCAAGATTTCAAAAACAACATCTCCATTAACCATGTTAATTATAAGGAAACCAAGTTTATATGGAATGGAAAATGTGAGATGGCATTTGAGACACTAAAGAAAAGGTTGACTGAAGCACTGGTTTTGGCCTTGAAAAAGAGTGGAGTCTTATATAAAATATAATGTGATGCTTGTGGTTAAGGATTAGGATGTGTACTGATCCAGGAGGACAAAGTTATCTCTTATGGCTCTTGCCAACTAAAGCTTTATGAAGTCAATTATCTAACTTATGACTTGGAATTGGCCGTAGTTGTATTTCCTTTAAAAATTTGGAGGCATTATCTATATAGGGAACAATTCCATGTTTACTCAGACTATAAGAGTTTAAAATATTTGTTCTCTCAAATAGAATTAAATATAATACGAAGGAGATGGTTAGAATTTCTAAATGACTACGACTTTACATTGCATTATCATCCAGGAGAGGCAAACATAGTACCAGATGCATTAAGTTGAAAATCCTTTGGCCTAGTAGCCAGTTTAATGATAAGAGAATGGAGAGTTTTAGAGACCCTGGCTGAAATGAATGCTTGCACGAGGAGGACAAATAGAGCAATGGTTAATAAGATAGCACTTTTATGTGTTTTATTATTCAGCCAACTGTAGTAAGTAGAATCTTATAAGCCCAAGAGCAAGACAAGGATTTGAAAGAATTATTTATGAAGATGATGGACAATGAACCTATAGATTGGAACATTAGTAACAATGGAGGTTTTAGATTCAGAAATCGAATTTGTATTCCGAATCAAGCTGAGTTGACAAATAAAATTATAAGTGAAGTGCATCGCTCAAGGCACACAATGCATGCTGGAAGCACAAAGATATTTATGGATCTGAAGCATCAATTTCGGTGGAATGGAATGAAAAAGGATGTTGCTGAATTCGGGCAATCTGTTTTACATGCCAACAAATAAAAGTTGAACAACAATGACCAGCGGGACTTCTACAACCTCTTCCTATCACTGAATGGAAATGAGAACATATAACAATGGACTATATTGTTGGATTACAAATGACAAAGCAAGGTCATGATGTGATACGTGTAGTGGTGGACCGTCTCATAAATTCAGCACATTTCATACCTTACAACATGACCTACTCAATCGAGTAATTGAGTAGAATCTACCTGAAACAAATTATTCGACTACATGGTATATCGATAACCATTTTTTAAGATAGAGACTCAGGGTTCACCTTAAGATTTTGGAGAAGTCTCTAGAAAGTATTGGTTATATCACTAACCCCGAGCACAACCTTTCATCCTCAAATGGGTGGACAAACTTAAAGGGTAAACCGAGTCGTAGAAGATATGTTAAGATCTTGTATAATGGAATTTAAAAACATATGGGAAACTCACATACCATTAATTGAATTTGCATATAACAATAGTTATCATGCAAGTATTGGTATGGCCCTATATACAGCTCTGTATGGAAGACTTGGCGTTTACAAATATATTGGGCAGAAGTTGGAGATAGTGAACTTCTCGGCCCAGATTTATTAAAAGAAACATCAAATAAAATTTCAATCATAAGGGAACAATTACTAGCCGCATAATGTAGACAAAAAATTTATAAGAATCATAGATGAAAGAATTTGGAATTTTAAGTAGGAGATCAAGTTCTTCTAAAGGTTCCTTCGGTACGAGGGGTGATGCGAGAAATAGGAAAAGTTATCACCTAATTTATTGGACCATTCCATAATACCGAGAGAATCGGTAAAGTTGCATACCAACTCGTTTTACCTGAGAAATTACCAGATATTCATGATGTTTTCCATATATCAATGTTGTAGAAGTATATTCCTAATCCATCTCATATGATGGATTTAGGTAGCATTGAATTTAAAAAAGGTACCAAGTACATTGAAAGGCCACTTCAAATTCTTGATAGGAAAGTTAAGAAGTTGCAGATAAAGAAAATTCCCTTAGTAAAGGAATAGTGGAACAGTAATGAAGGCAAAGCATCTTCGAAGGTTGAGTCAAAAATCCATAGAGATTATCCAGAATTGTTTGAAAATTAGTTTTTGAGGATGAAATCTTTTTAAGGGGGTAATATGTAATGAGCTGACCTGAATATCAGGTATGAAGAGCTTGTATAAATTTTTAGGATGATCGTATGTGAAAGTATATCAAAATATATTAGTGTGCGAAGAAACAACTTTGTTTAATGTATATACTAACAAGTATAATATGTCAATCCGTCATTGAGCATCGCATAGAAAAGACCTAATGAAATCTTAACTATATGTATATATATATATATTCAAAGTAATGAGAGAAAGAAGCTCGGTTGCTTCCAACCAATACCAGCTCTGTGATCCATGCTGGAGCAGATCGGCCAAGATCCGGGCCAGATCCGTGGGGTCTTACATCGCTTCTTCCCCCAATCACCTCCCCGGGAAAATTCTGGGAGGGACCATTCTACTGGCAAGGCCAGTCCGCTTGCTTCCAGCAAGTCTTTCCATTTTTCCATTATAATATAAAGTAATAAAGAAAGAAATTTTCATGTGTACAAAATGACAAGTGTAAATAAGCTTATGCATTACCTAAATTTATCACATGCATACATTTGTCATCTTAAGAGTTAAATAGCTTGAGATGGAAGGTATTAAGTAGCTTAAAATGGAAGGAGTTAAGTAGCTTAAGATGGAAGGAGTTAAATAGCTTAAGATGGAAGAAGTGGCTGTGTTGCAATTAGAGTTACTAAGGGTCCTAATTGGAAAAGCATTACACCTATAAATAACGAAGCATTCTCTCCATTTGAGAAAAATGTAGCAAAGCACTTCTTTCCTAAACCACTTTACATCTCTTCTCTTATCTTAATTTTAAAATTTTCATACCACAAAAACAAATTTAGTTAAGGCATGCAAAGCTAAGGAAAAATAAGGAGAATCAAGAAGATTGAATAGAAGACTATATTCATACAATATTGGGGTGAGAAAAACTATTTAAATATATGTTTTCATGTTATTTCATGATGTGATAGTGAAAATGTTTAGTATAGATAGTAGTAGCTCGAAATTGATTGAACACCCCTCAGTAGTCTAGCCATAATATTTGCTAATCTAAATGGATTTTAGTTTTCTTCAATGTTTTGAAAAGCTAATTCAAAGATCTACAACTTTCATATGTATGCATTTTACAAATTCGAATGTTTTCATAACTTAAATAGGTTGCAATGTCGGACATCTTCTCTACCTGAAATGAATATAATGACCATCCAAAGACACATTGTTATATATTGACTATAACTTTTGATTCTATGAATGCATTTGACTAAAATTTATGTTGTTGGAAAGACAATTTAAATATCTATGACTTTTGTTTTATACACTTTGTAAATTTCAAAAGGTTTCTACCTCAAAAACCTATTGCAAAGTGACATATGCTTTTGGGTAGATTTCATAATTCAAATTAGGAACATTTCGATGTAAGAATATAACTTTGGACTCGCATAATATTTTTAAGATCAGTAAAGTATCCCGAATAGATAATTTTGGACACTACAACTTTCATACGTAATACCTCTTAAATGATTTCCTAAATTGAAAGTTTGGATTCTTCAAAAGGAAAGAGTTACCTATATTGGAAGATGATTATAAAATAAAAAGTATTTTGAGATAATACTTTGCTTATGCTTATGAAAGAGCTTTTGAATGGGTCATTAATGATGGTTACCTTCGAATGTGCAGCATAAGACAATAGATCTTAAGTAGTGCATTGCTACTCTACGGTATGTTTTGGTACCGCAACAGGTAGAGTACGCCCTTACTTGGGGTTTAGATGCGGACTGTAATAGGATAATATATCCTAAGATCTAATCCAAACTGAGTGTGCAGTTTAGATCCATGTAAAGTAGATTGAGTGTTGATGTGGATTTGGATGAATATGATCTTGGTTTGATAAAAAAACTTCATACCGAAATTACTATTGAAAATTTGTTTGGTTTATTCATAGATCATGTTGGAAAATTTATTTTGAACGGCATTATGAAATTTTGACATAGTATTACCTAGAAGAAATAATTATATGATAAAACTTGAAAATCCTTATAATATGACCCGTTATAACATGACATAAAACTTTAGGTTAGATAGCTATCTCATTGGGTCTATGTTGCTCATGATTCTACACTTAAACATTTCAGGTTTAGATGGTTAGTAGTTCGACCATGAAAGTTAGATAGACTCATTGAAGTGAAGACTTATATTATGTATATTATCCCTTTTATATAATTATATGTATGGTTATACGATAGATAACCTTTTGGATCTTATGTAATTATGTTGTATGAAGATATGAATGTATAATACTGCTTCCACATAAAATCATGTACTCTGAATGATTTTAAATTCCGACATACTCTTGTTAAGTTGTGATACTATTTTGATTGCTCCATGGATTGAATTTAGCATCCATGATCCGGGCAAGGGTGCTAGAGCAGAGTGTTACTATATATGGAAGGCTACACTAGAGAAAATAACTGATAAATGAATATCAATATATAAAGTCAGAATACAACAAACTCCATACAAACAGAGTCCTGAATATAATATTTGATACATCCAGTCTCATATATCAATACATATCTACCATGTACTACTACAATATCACGTATATATACGAAGTATCGATATCAGCTTCGTAGAATGCTCTAGCTATTCTAAAAGTGTATCCCTAAAAGCACCTAACTCCCAAACTACTCAATCGAGTGCTCGAGGGTTGTCATAACATAAACAGACAAAGACAAAACATGGATCAAACATAAAGCCTGGTGTGAGGGGAACTATATCAAAATATTTTATATTAAAAATATATGCAAATAAATAGGAACTACTAAGGCACGACCTGTTCCCTCCAAAATCTTGGCTCAATGTCCAGACTTTCCATATATAAGTAAAGTAAACATATCCAAATGATAGAAAATCGTACCAAAACCTACTCTTCTCCTATAATCAATGAGTCAGCACAACTAATATAATATGACAAATACATAATAGCATACCATTAAATAAATAAAATAATCCAATATACCAATTCTAGGACAATATAAGTATATCTTAGAATACACAACAATATTATAAACCAACTAATATAGCACGCATAATCATTACGATACACGAACAATAGTGTACGTAAAACGATACTCATCATTTCTGATGAATGAAGTCCGAAGTGGACATTAACCGTGGTTCAATGATCCCAATGTAGGGCTCAAAATGAATTGAGTTGGTACCTAATTATACCATAGACACCGAGCTGCATCTAGGGTGATCGTACTCATGTAGATCTCACCGTACCCCAGATCGAGCATAAATAATATATGACCTACTCCAGATATCTGACATTTATATAGATCTCACTATAATCCAATGATATTTGTTGAGGGTCCAAAATAAATAGTGTCAGTACCTAATCATACAATAACCTAGAACCGCATCCTGATTGATCGAACTCGTGTACATCTCACCGTGCCTTATATCGAGCATAACTAATATATGACCACTCTAGATATCTGAAATTTGTATGGACCTTACCATACCCCATATCGAGCATAAGTGATAAAATGATCCACCCATAGATGATCATCATCATCTCCCCTTAGTCATCATGGATTTCTAAGCAAACTCACATAATGCCTCTACAAAAGAGAATGACAGGTGTGTCCTATATAATACAGTATCGGGACTACAAATGTAAGAGCTCGGGATTTTCGACCCTAGAAAATTGAAACTAATGCATCCACTATATTGCGTGCCAATCAATCTAATGTCGAAAAACCTGAGTGTTAGGGAAAGAAAGAAGAAAGAAGAAGAGAAGAGAAGAAGAAGAGAAAAGAAACTAAAAACAACAAAGAATCTCACAATCACAATGGAACAATATATAATATAATATCAATGATCTTTACAAAAGAGAAACTGTTATATACACACATCTATCAGAGTATAACAAGAAATCACAATCATCAGCATATACAACTATAACAACTTGTCATCACAATTGCTGATGATTTCAACAACAAAGCAGTGGAAAATAAACATATACATGAATATGACTTGAAGACCTCCGATTCATCTCTTGAGCTTTATTGCATCCGAAGAAATCTGTAAATATGCTTGGTCTGACCCAAGCATTATAATAAAGTAACACCTGAGTCAGTTTGGAATACTAGCGTGAGAAAACACACAACAAATTGGATTTTAAAGTTATAGAAAACCTTTGAAAATCAAAAGTATCTCGTAAGACCACGCCGCATATAAACATAGACGGGTTTTTACCTTACGATAACCAAAACAATTTCTATAGAAATCCATTTATATTATAATAATGTCTAGGGGTTAAAGTAAAATAGAATATAGCTTAAATGCTTGCATATCACGTTTCAGCATAGTTGTGCACAACTAAGTCCGTACGGTGCTTATTGGAGAATGGATTCCATACAATGATTAGGCTACTGTTGTACCGCCTATCATGGTGCATCTCTAGATAAAATAACACACAGGTCGAACCTATCGACCCTGCCAACATAGAACCGGCCTACCCTTTACTGGATAGGACCAAATATGATCACCCCTTTGTTAAATGGCCCTGAAGCATACAAATGAGAAATAATATCGGCTCTAGATAAGGATGATCATACCCTACTTAAGAGCGGCCCACTTAGCTGTGCTGCATTTCCCATGTTTTAGTCTTTCCCGGTTGATGAGGCTTGAGGCAACGTGTTACCTTTTATATAGCACTTCCCACTTGGAATGCTAACACTGCCCTCCAAGCAACAATGCAATGTCAGCATTCATCCATACAAGTTCGTTTTGGGATTGAGAAAAACACTTGAGAGCTCTATCTTCAATTCCTTCATCTTTAAGATGTCTTCACTTCGAAACGCTTAAGTTGGATCGAATTGTTTTTCAGATAACATACCCGATCCCGGTCTCTTCGAAACAACACTCGATAATTTCCAGTAAACTCAACCCCGGTTCTTTAGGAAATAAACAGTCAAAGATAAGAGCGGAGATCACCGCCTAACCGTTAGTGGACGGATTTCTTTATCCTTGTCCTAGGAGAACGAAACGAGATTTATACGCACAGTATAGCATCATCGAAGATGACTGTGCCATATAACTCATGTATTTCCTCTGAAAATTTCCAAAATTACGTTTTGGGTCCAAATTTGGTAGTCGGTTATTTAACTATCCATACACACACATCAAAATCGGGGATTTATCCATTAGGAAAACCAACATTTGTTAAGCATATAAGCAACCACCTACCTCCTTTTAATTAATCTTTCATTAATTAAATCCACTTTGTAAATACTTGAATAAAATCCTTTTCGTAAATATATGTATATCCACATATCCCTATTTCTCAATACTTGGAAAAATATCGATAAACTTATCTCAACGGTGTAAGTATATTTACCAAACATTGGAGAAGATTTCCTTTTTATACAATTCTAAAATCATTTATAAACTCCATTATACATTCATAAACTATTTATAACTCCTTTTTATAAATTTATAAATCCATTTCTAAAATTCTTTTATAAATATCTAAACCATTTACAAAACTCTTTTATCTTGTAGATAATCTTCCTTTAAGTTTTCCAAACCATGTTATAAGATTCCTCTTATAAAACTCACATCTGTTTATAAAGTCCTATTTATAAACCTCGAAAATATTTATAAATAAATTGTAATCATTCACTTAAAAACACTATTATATGATAGTAAACATTATAAATAATAAATATTAACTTTAAAACACTTTAAAATAATAATTAATAAATTCCAGAACATCCTAAATAAAACAATAATAATTTATCTTCGACATTTTTATAAATAATAATAATAATTAATTTCCTAAAACTTTATTGGTAAATAATTTTATTTAATTTCAAACCATATTAATATTTTAAATAATTAACTTTTCAAAATATAAAAGTATTGATAAACAACTTTAAAACAATATTAAATAAATAAACACTTTCAAAACATAAATATATATTTCCTTGATACAATTCCACCCCTAATTTTCAACATAATCATTTCCATATTTACAAAACTATACTTTATAAACCTCCTTCTATTTTATGAAACTTCCTTTTTATAAAATCTCTATATTTATGAACCACATTTATGACTCTAATTTTTTTTATAAATCTCGCTTATTTATAAAATCTAGTTCAAAACATAATTTCAACCTTTTTTGAACGTTGCTCCCATATTTATGAATTTCCTTTATAAATTCCTTTTTATTTATAATATATCATTTAACATCTCCCAATTTACCCTCACCATTAATTTCCAAAATAGAATCAACTATTTTCTAAAACAACATTCCACATCTTATAATAAATCCACCGTTTGATTTATTCCTCAATCTATTAAATGATAATAGTTTCTTTTTATAAAACACCGTTTATAAATCTATCCCTTTATAATAAAAATATGATTTCACAAATCTTCACCTTATTTGTAAAATGTCACTTTATACATTATCACCTTTATAAATTTCCATATTTATAAGTAAATCTTAACATTTGTATATATTATACACATAGCACTTTATATAGAATGACTAATAAATATTTATACCAAATATTTCCATATTCTTTTTAAAATTGTATCCCTTTATTATAAAACGCAGACTAATTTTTAAGAGTTTAAAAATCTTTAATCACAGTTCAAAATCTCTATTTAACATTTTATAAAACTATAAATTTATTATTTGTAAAAATCATACTTTTTATTTTAAAATAAACTTCTTCTTTTAAATAATTCAAGAAAAATTATTTAAAAAATATATAATTTCCAAAATCACTTTGAAATCCCTTTTTAAATCAAATTATTATTTTATAGTATTAAAAATACCAAAAATAAGGCCCAATGCTACTAAAGTACTAAATAAGCAAAACCATATCCATGTCATCAAATATGGCATCCAACACATCATATAACAAATTATATGAAATATAAAATCAACAGTGTGAGGAATCCTATTAGATCCCTCCAACATGTTTACCTGCATCACATACAATATATAATCAATAATATAAATCAACCGCTTCGAAGCAGGATCGTATACAAAGGGTCATCCGCTCTTACACGGGAACGTAATAGGGTCTCATCCGCTCCAGGGGCGGGAATATATCCAAACCAACAATATAAAATAGAAAATCATCAAAACATTCAATAACAATCAACAGAGTAAAATATCCACATATACATTCAATAATTTTTATCGACTATAATATATTTCTGGTTAACCAAAAAGGTGAGTTTAACACACATTGATTTCAGTAGTCGCCAAAGCGTTCCGTTTTGAATTAAAATTGAATAGGCGTTTAATTTTTAACCAAATTCCTACTAGCTCCAAATCCATCAAATCCAACTCCATATCGTAGTACTCGCTGATACGATCACAACACAACTTATCATGCTCAATTTCAACGTCGTATGAAAAGGTTATACAATTATAAACATTCGATATTTTTAAAATAATAAATTACATTTATTAATGTTGATTACCATAAATAACCTAAACCCTAATCCACATCAAATTCAAATTGCGATCTCAGGTGCGACATCGAACCCAGAAAAACTCGCGACTTCGTCGAACCGTCGCCGTTGCTATTCGTCGCGCCAGTCGCCGCCGCACATCGCCAGCCCCTCGCCGCTACTACGCCACCCACGCGCGGCCTCCTCTCATTATCAAACGACTGAATCCAACTGCCTAACGTCACGCCTAATTTTCGACCACCACGGCGCTCCATCGTCTATCTCCACCGTTGATCTCGCTTGTCTTGTCACCCCAGTTATCTTTGTAGTTGAAGTCGAAGGTTGGTTTGGCCTGTGGTGGCACCGATGGGTTTGGGTCATTGGATTTGGAGAAATGGCGGCTGGCTTTGGCTTTAGATTTAGGTTTTGCAAAAGAAAGTTTTTCGAGTCCTTTTATAGAAAATTTTTAAAGCACTACTCACATGTTAAATTTTCCAAATCCAAACGAAGCATGTTGTAGGGAGTTCTATATGTGATACCTCTATTCCAAACGCAATGGAACTAGTATCAGAAGCCAATTCCATCATATACAGAAGTTTGATTTTCAAATCAAATTACATTAATTTAAATTTCTCTAATTAATTTCTACACGTCTCGAACTCGCATGATCAGACGGTACGTCTAATTGTCACAAAATTCGATGGCATACTATATCTCACTATTACATATCCAATGAAACTAGTTTCATCGAATTCCAAGATAGCGCCCCAGAAGGCTATTTTCACACTCTAATTAAAATGAATTATTATAAAAACCAAATTAATCACTTTTAAATCTAAATTAAAAGTTTGCTATTTTCATTCTAACCTAAATAGAATTTAAATCAACTTTCAAAATCATTTTTATTCACATCAAATTGACGATTCAATTATTTTAAATTTTTCCAAATATTAAATTTAACAATTTAATTATCGAATAAATAGCTATATTTGAAATCCAAGTTATTTAACTTATAAAGTTAACATTTTAATATTTAAAATCAATTAAATATTCCAAACTTAAATTACTTAAATCCTGGGTCATTACAACAAAGGAACATCGATACCGTGTGTGTGTATGAAAATATTACATCACTTAATCAAATATGCCTCTAACAAACGAAGACCGATATCTCATCATCCTCTATATATATGGTTGGCCTCTACTATAAGACCAACTATATGTACGGCTGCTAAAATAAGCCCAATAAAACATATAACCACTAATATAAGACCAATACCATTCATCAGACATATATACTCAAGGTCAAAACCAAGAGATGTGGATCGATCTGCTTGATCGTACATGCTTGGCAGACATGATAGTGACAATCACTATGTTCATCCCATCCCAATCATCCTTGATCTCATAGAAATCACTTAACATTCGCATTTGGATCTAAAGCTTCGCCTTGCATTTCTCCACCCGAGTAGCCCAAAGTCTTCCCTAAAGTTGTGCCAAAGCTCCACACGAATGCTCATCCGAAATAGAGGAAGAATCCCCGATGAAATGGCACCTGGCTTGGGCTTTATTGCCCAGGTAAGTGCACCACCGGTCCACTTGTTTTCTACCACCGATCAATTGGTGGTAGCCTATCCCAAGCAAAAAGCCTGGGGCAGGTGCCACCCGATTTATACGGCTACAGATTCGAGCCATTTCCTGTACTGCTTCATCTGATGAGCCGCTACTGTAACACCCCAGATTTTTGATAACATTATTTAGGAGATTTAGTTAGATAAACTAAATAAAATAATGTGTTGATTAGGAGATTGAGATTTGATTTTAATAAGTTAGCCGTGCCTTTTTAACTAATAAATTAAATGAAGGGTTAAATTGAATTAGAGGTGGGGTAATATGGGAAAGAGGCGATTCCTATATCACCTTCCTTAGGCCGTGTGTTATACACATATTCATTTCATTTTAAAATTTTCAAAATTGAGACCGGCCACCATTAACAAGGAAAGAAGAAGAGGAAACTAAAGAAAAGTTAAGGGATAAGCAAATTCAAATCAAACTCATTCAAATCTCTAAAGCAAAGGTGAATAATGTTTACATGTCTAAATTTTTATGGTTTCGGTTTTAAGATTAAATCCAATTGATTTTGCAAAGGTTTGCCAAGTTTTTGAATGATAAAATGATAATATATACATGTGGATGATTTATGTATGTTCATAAAGATTTTATGACATGTTTTGAGATGAAAACCCTATTAAATGATATCCGTTAGCCTTGCGAATTTTTATGATGATCTAAAAAGTTATTCTAGAGATGGGTTTCGATTTTATGATTTTTTGAATTTTTGTGGAATTATTATGAATTTTCTAAGCAAGAAAATGGTATTTTGGATTATAAAATTATTTACGGGGAAATAATTTATTGTTTGGATTCGAAAATTTTATATGTTGAAAAGAACATATTAATTGATTTTCTAGAATTTTTCTAGAACTTTCTAAGATGATTCAATAATTATATAGATTTATTTAAGGAATGGGACTTAAATGTTTTATATAATTATAAAGGAGAAAGGGGCTTTTTTCAAAATTGTTTAAATTTCTAAATAAGGAAAGTCGGTAGCATTTAGAATATAAAAATATGGCTACCAATCAGATTTAGACAAATAAGGCTGGTTGGGTACAAAAGAACTATTTTAAAGTACAAATAAATAGTTTTTCTACTATTTCAACTCTTTTGGCAAGAAGTTCCGCCTCTATTCCAAACCTTCCGACAAAGTCGAAAGGTATCAAACCTTTCGACTAGGTCAATAACCAATTCACATGGTATCATGCAACTGGTACGTAGTGAATTGGAAGGAGTCGAAAGGTTTAGGGACGAAAGGTTAGAGCTTTCGAAAGAGATGAAGCTTTGTTTTGGTTTTAAAGAAAATACGCCTGCTAGCTTTCGACAAAGAGCTTTCGACATTGTCAAATGGTTTAAAGGAAAAGTTTTGATTGGTTTGCTTTCTTGTTTAAATTGAAACCTTTCAACGAAGTTGAAAGGTAATCCTTCCGACAAAGTCGGAAGTATAGTTATCGCTTCCTACCTTTCGAATCAATTTCTTTCGAAGGGAATCTTTTGTTTTTTAAATATGTCACCTCTCCATTACTTTCGAAGGATTGGTTCCAACTCCAACACTTCATTGTATTTGAAGGTTTTATTAAAGGTTTCGAGCCAGTTGCTTTCGCCTCCAATGTTTTTCTGATTCTTTTGCTCTACTTGAAGGCATAATCCAAATGTTTTAAGCCGAAACATTTTAAAGGTTTCGAAGTGGTCAACTTCGAATGGTTTCAAAAGGTTTCCACTTGTTTTAAATTGAACCCAATGTCTTCGAAAGGTTTAAATTTTGATTGCTTTCGAAAGGTTTATCAATGATTTCATATGGGAGGTACCCCAGGCTTTCGACAAAGTCGAAAGGTAAGACCTTTCGACTAGGTCGAAAAGAAACCTTCCAACAAGGTCGAAAGGTGAGACCTTTCGACAAAGGTATGGTTTCACAATGTTTTCGGAAGGCTAAGATTTAAAGGATTTAAGGGGTAGATGTCATATGTTTAAAGCTTATAAAAGGAAGGATTTTTAAAAGGTTTTGAAGGAGTTACCTTCAATGATTTTGAGAGGTTTTATTAAAGGTTATGAAGGAGTTACCTTCAATGCTTTCGAAGGGTTTTATTAATAATTTTGAAGGAGTTACCTTCAATATTGTCGAAAGTTGTTTAAAGATTTTAAACAAAAGATTTAAATATAATGATTAGGCATATGGCCTAAGTGATTTAAGTTATAAAGGACTTTAACTAATTTTAAAAGGATAGATAATCCTTAATGAACATCATCAACAGTATTTTGAGTAAAGTATACATATCATGGCAAAAATAGCTTAGAGTAAAGCTAAAGATATATTTGCCTTGTTTATATATGATTTGATGGACTAAACCATTTTGAAAAGGTCTTCAAGGATAATTTGAAGCGTAGTTAACCCAAAAGAAAATCCGTGCAGTTAGCTCATTTAAGTTCAAACAGTCAATCCATTTTGAGGGTAGTCAGCCCAGAGGATAGTTAGTCTAGAGGACGGTTAGTCCAGATAATGGTAGTTGGCCCAGATATGAACAATTAGTTCATTTGTCAACATAACGGACTTTGCTACTTTTTAAGGACAGTTAGTCCACCCTTTTTACTTGTTTTGGGCAGATAGCCCATTATCTAGCATAAAAGATATTGCTATTTTGGTATAATCAGTTTTAGGGCAAATAGTACAGAAAAGAGCAGTTAGCTCAGAATTTAGGACAGATAGTCCAGTAAAGAGCAGATAGTCTATGTTATATCCTGTTTAAGCATAATGGATATTGCTATTTTATTATTATAATTAGTTGATTAACCAGTTTGGTTGCAGGAAAGGATTTGAAATATATTTGTTTTGAATAGAGATATTAGTGAGGGGAAACCCGTTTCGCTAAGCAGCGAGGTCTCACTATATATCAGTAAACAGAGATGTAACAAAAATTATTCATACCAGTCTTTATGTCTGACTCGAAGTTTTTGTTTCCCCTTAAACTCTCGGGTGCTCAAAATTGATTTGAGTAGGCTGAGGGTTTAGGTTTTTAGGTTTTAGTAGATTTTGGCGAATAAGCGTCCAAAGACGAGCAGGTGGTTGACAGATAGCTAATTTAGGAATTATATTTTATATTGTTTTCGCTGTGTATTAAGACAATTATGTCTATAATGTTTTGATCATCCAAGGGGCATCTTCATATGTCACTCTTGGCGTATTGATGTAAATTATATTTGATCATTGCATGGGAATATGTTTGGGGATTTTCGTAACTTGGATATGATTTTGTTCGAAATGTAATCACTGTAATTATTGTTTTGGAAATCTGTGATTT
This sequence comes from Allium fistulosum, assembly GCA_030737815.1. Classification (NCBI taxonomy): domain Eukaryota; kingdom Viridiplantae; phylum Streptophyta; class Magnoliopsida; order Asparagales; family Amaryllidaceae; genus Allium; species Allium fistulosum. The sequence goes on from CM060902.1 coordinate 980,940,162, forward strand.
TGTTCATATTCAAGTGCTTCTGATATTGTGGATACCATTACCATTACCGTATTTCGCCACCAGAAGTTAATACTGTGGATGACTACAACATCCATAGTGCTTAGCTTTTGGCCTCCAGATGCGGGATGTTACAACTTGGTATCAGAGCATAGGTTTATGAAAAATTTAACTAAAATTGGTTTTGAAAACAAATATCCAAAGAAATTAGAGTAAGATTTGTAGTTTGGTTAACGCTTTAGTAACGTACTTGTATTTGCTATATATAAGTATGCGCTTTATCTCCATTCATCTATCTTTGATTAGGTTATCTTTCTGTATCTCATGAGGTTTGAATACAGATATGGATGGTAGAAGAAGCAGAGTTAACCAAGCGAGGGAAGCACTGAAAGGAATGCCGGACCTAGTGCTGGGAGAAACCAAGTTCAGATAGAGAATGTTGGTGCTGAAGTCCCGCGGGTCGGAATGGAAGCCATGTATCAGTTTTTCAGGAATATGATGCAGGCAGTAGTTGCGGCCGGAGTGGTAGGAGGAAATGCTGCAAGAGTAGGGGTTCCGAAAGTTCCGATAGTTAATCATTTCGCGAAAATGATTGGTGATTATGTGAAGCTAGGAGGGAAGCCGTTTATGGGAACGGAGGATGCCATTGAAGTTGAGAACCGGTTGTTGCACTGCGAAAGGATTTTTGCACATCTGGGGCTCAATGATGAGCAGAAGAGGAGGTTGACGTCCAGGCAGCTTCAGGGAGCCGCATTGTTCTGGTGGAACAGTGTGACAACATCAGTTGATGAGGAGACAGTAACCTGGGAGGATTTCAAGAGGAGATTCCAGGAGAGTTTTATGTCTGTAATGGCCCTGTCAGCTTTGATTAGGCAGTTTGCTGAGCTGGTGTAGGGTGAGATGTCTGTTGTTGAGTATGCTAAGAAGTTTGAAGAATTGGCCCGGTATGGGTATGTTTCAGTGGATACAGTGTTGAAGCGGAACGAGAAGTTTATCAGAGGATTGAAGCCAGAATTGGCTAGTGCTACTTTGTCTCATCTTAGAGATCCTTCTAATATTATTGTGGAGATGGCTTTGAGGCAGGAAGAAGTCCACAAGTCTTTGGAGAATTGCAAGGAAAAAGCGGTTCAGGTTGGGCAGGGCCAGAAGAGGAAGTTCTTTTCCAAGAAAGATGCTCAGAAGGGTGGAGCAGCCAAGAAAGCGAAGTCTGAGGTTGTCTGCTATAAATGCGACAAGAAAGGACACTTTGCTAATGAGTGTCGATCAAGGAAGGCAAAGGATGTGGCTAAGGGGAAGAATGTAAGGTGCTTCAACTGTGACCAGATAGGCCATTATAAGAACCACTGCAAGGAGCCCATTAGAGATGGTAAGGGCAAGGTGTATGCATTGGAGCCAACAGCCCGGGTGAAGTGAAAGGCAGTTCTTGGAGGAATGCTTCAGATTCATGTTATGTCTGTTAGCGTTTTATTTGATATTGGTCATCGCATTATTTTATATCTAGATGTTTGATAGATAAGCTTAACCTTGAACCCACATATTTAGTTACTTCCTTGCTGGTTTCGAATGCAATAGGAGGGTATGCAACTCTAGGGTTGAGGTGCGACCGGTTTGAGTTTGACCTGTTAGGTCATACTTTCATGTGAAGTTTGCATGTATTTGATTTTATGGGGTTCGGGATTATTCTTGGTATGTATTGGTTATGTGAGTACGATGCTAAGATACTTTGCTAGGGTAGGAAGATATCTCTTAGACACTTGGATGTTAGTGATCGAATTGTTTTCACCATAGGAGGTTCTAGTGGTGGTACCAAATGTAAAGGCCCGAATTTCCATACCCTTTGAGCCGACAATAAACCACACATGTCCAACTCAAATTGCACGAATAAGCGGATCATTAAGGGGTGAAAAAGAAAATAAAGACAGAATAGAACCTCACGCGAATGGAATAATATATAAAATACTGAACAATATCTTTACAGCGGAAATTTTTTTAAAGGTACATATATCAGAGTCTAACCTAAATTTAGCTTGGACAATTATAAACATATGTCCTTACAAATGCTGACAAACATCAAACAACTGCAGCGGATAATAGAATATGTTCATACATAAATGAATATCTCCAGCTCTCCTCTGGAAACTCCAACCGTCTTCACTAAACCTGAAACTACTCGGATCTGACCCGAGTATTGAAAATACTCAGATCAGGCTTGATAAACCAACGTGAGAAACTCAAATATAAATAACAGTATCATATATCAGCCTTGGAAATAAAATCCTTTGAAAAGAAAGAGTATCTCATAAGACCCCGCCCACACATAAACACGGACGGGTTTTTCCCTTATGATAACCAAAACATTTTTATATCAAAATCCAGTAATATTATTAATAATGTCTAAGTACAAATACTTATTAAAATAGCCGAAATTGTTACATTATTAAATTCCAGCATACCACCTTGTAATACAAGGCTTTCTACATCTAAAATCGTAGAGGCACTTATTGGAGAATGGATTTCCATACAAATAACAAGGTAAGTATAATGGCCCGTTTTTCCGTACCCTTTGAATCGACAATAAACCACCCATGTCCAACTCAAATTGCACGAATAAGCGGATCATTAAGGGTAGAAAGAAAATAAAGATAGAACAGAATCTTACACGAATGGAATAACATATATTATTTCAATAATAATCTTTACAGCAGAAAATTTTAAAATACAATATCAGAGTCTAACCTAGATTCAGCCTGGACAGTTATAACACCTGCCCTTACAAATGCTGACAAACAACAAAACAAATACAATAGATGCACCGGATAATAAAATACGTCTATACAATGATGAAGATCTCCAGCTCTCCTCTGGAAACTCCAACCGTCTTCAACTCAACCTGAAACTACTCGGATCTGACCCGAGTATTAAAAATACGCGGATTAGGCTTGATAAACCAGTGTGAGAAAACTCAATAATAAATGACAGTGTCATATATCAGCCTTTAAATAAAATCCTTTGAAAAGAAAGAGTATCTCATAAGACCACGCCTACACATAAACACAGACGGGTTTTTACCTTATGATAACTAAAACACTTTTATATATCACAACTTTTGATATTATTTTTAATGACATCTCTTTAAAAACATTTGCAAATAAACTTATTAATCTTATCTGAAATGGTTACCCATATAGCATTTCGAGGCTATTTATTACGCCAATACAAACAAAACCGTAGGTTCTTATTGGAGAATGGATTTCCATACAAATGACCAGGTGAAGGATCTACCTTCCAAAATGGGTACACCTCTAGATGGAGGTCCCGAGGAACAGCACAAAGGAACCTCTACCAACACAAGACCGACCTACCTCTGTAACTAGATAGTACCGAATATGTCATCCCCCGGTCGTTATCGACCTTTAACCGAGCGCTCGTTTCCATACACCACATTAATTTACATCCCGAACGTTATAGCGGAAAGAAATATATCTAGAAGGGGATGATCATACCCTACTTGGGAATGACCCACTTAGCCTTGCTGCATCTAATCCTGTTTCGGTCATTTCCGGTTTGATGAGGCTTAAGGCAACGATTACCTTTTCACATAGCACATATCACATCTCTGAATGCCACATTTGCCATTTCCGTTGACCACTAATTGCCTTGCACAAAAATACAACCCTTGAGCTCATACGTCTCAAGGAAGGGTGTTAAGCTAGGAGAAGTTGCCTTCTTCGCCACCAAACAGATGTACGTTTGTAAAAACCAATGTTCGTAATCATTAGAAATGCAATGTCAGACAAACATCCATACAAATTTGTCCAGGAACAGGACAAACCAAAGGCACTCTCCTACTACCATTAGTAGCGAGTAGTCCTTGCAATCCGAAAAATCTCCACAACGAGGAGACCACTACTATATATAACTCGGGAGCTACCCAGAGCAAGTCAACAAGCAGTCCTAACGATCTAAAGATCCACGGTCTTCAATAATCATCATCTTCAACATGTCTTCACTTTCGAACGTATACATTGGTTCGAAGTGGTTTTCGGATAGGGATTACCCAAATCCGACCCCGGTTCCTTCGAAATCCAATTATCGCTTTAAAAGATTTTAAGTTCATATGTGGATATCAATCATCAATCAATCACTTCATCTTTTATTTAAATCAAATATCTTCCTTAGATATATTCTCTTCAATTTATTCTATTTTCTTTTCAAGAGTATATGGAATCATTAAGCCTCATTTATCAAATCATTCGGTTTATTAAACCTCTCTTAAATCATGGAATAATTCCAAATCATCTTCTCTTTTACTTAGGAAAACCTTTCCAAATCATTCTTTTAAATCTTAATCAAAGATTTCTTTCTTAACTTCAAATCATATTCTTGCAAATCAAAGATTTTCGTAACAGAGCACTACTGCCATCCTAAATATGGTAAATTTCACCTCCAGGGGCTAATGGCAAGTTTCACCTCCAGGGACTAATGGCAAGTAATCCTACATCATGAATATCTTTGTCTTTAACGATCTTTGCCTATAATATGTTTTATTTCGAAAATTAGTTTGAAGGGGTTTTCGGATAGGAATCACCCAAATCCAATCCCGGTTTTTCGAACAGGAATCACCCAAATCCGATCCCGATTCCTTCGTACCAATCATCGAATAAAAAAAATGTTAAGTGGTTAAATAACATTCAAAGAATCTGTTTCTTTTCTTTTATTTTGGAAAAACTTAAATATGATCTTTTTAGAGCATCCGGGCTTTTCTTTCGATCTATTCCACCCCTCGCCTAAAAAGAGAAAACATAGGCTTAGTAAGTTTAGGGCACTGGTTGCTCCATCCCTAACTTTAGTTAATCACCTTGTTTTATCTTCCCAGATCTCACAGGCAGCACAAATGTACTAGTCGTTTCCGCATACTCAGTTATTAATCTTCATTTTAAAAATGATTTATTAAACTTCCAAATCATCATTTAAAACACTTAATTATTCTTTTAAAATCTTTCACAAAAGATTTAGGAAAGAATTGTTAAGTTTAAAACTACATTCAAAAGGTTATAGAATTTGCAGCATAAAAGTGCTGCAGAAAGTGCTATATAAGCTTATTTTATTTAAAAAACCTTTTAATATTTGAAAATTCATATTTTCCATTCCAAATCTACTTTAAACCATTTTAATATATTTATCAAATTTATTTCATATTTTTAATCATTTAAAAATATCATTTATAAAGAAATCCCTTTTTGGATTTCGAACTTCAAAACCGCGATGTTTTTAGAAAATTGTTTTTGACATATTTCAAAATATACAAGATGAAATCTTGATTTTTTTTCTTTATTTCTTTAAACATATTTAAATGTTTATAAAACATTTCTAACTCATTTTAAAACTATTTCCAAAAGTTTTAAGCATTCCATATACACCCTTTCATTTTCAAAAGGAAAGTGATTCCCTTTGTTCTTATCAACGTGTATTAACGTGACTTGGTAAAACAATTTAACAATCATATCAATCAATCAATACTTGATGATCAAATCATATATAAGCATCCATAGCAATCATAACACATCATCAAACATGTATATATAAAAATAGAGATGTTAAATAGAGTTTCTCACCATAAACCAAAGCGATAAACTTCCTACCAACATTCTAATCAACCAACACTTCACTAACTACTTCCTACTCCATTAAACACTAGCAAAAAACATCCTCTTCCTTCTAATAGCTTAGTCGAGGCTTGAGATGGAGGTTGGCCGAAAGTATAAAGAAGAAGAGGTAGAGCTTTGAACTTGAATTTCTAAGATTTTGATTCGAAAAATAGGTCATCTTATCTCTTATTTTTGACTCTCTTACTCTCAAAATTTGAAAAACTTGTTAACTGAAAAATTGTTGAAAATTATTTTCTCTTGAATTTAAAAAAACAATCACTTGATTTTGATTAGTTTGAGGAAGATATGATAGAATGAAGAAGAGGTATTGTCGGATTGATAAAAATGAAGCCCGAAAATGCACTTCAAAGAATTGAGTTTCATGTATATCAAACCTCAAAACTAGAAAACGTGACCATAATAAAAGTTGTAGATACTAGAATTTCATATGGTTTGAAAAAATGAATTTCTTAATTTGAATCAGTTATGATCAAAATAAAATGGCCTATTCTCTGGCTTTAAAACTGGGCCAGAGAATGCACTAAAAAGAAGTGTATTTTTGACATAGTAAACTTTAAAATGATACAAAGTGGTTAACTAGAAAGTTGTAGCCACTGGAAAAATATATGAATTAAAGAAAAGAATTTTATATTTTGGATCAACTTTGAAGAAGATATGGCCAGGAGAAGAAAAGGTAAAATATGGAGAAAAAAGGTGTTTGATTTCAAAAGAATGAACATTGATTTCTTTTGAATATTTTGTAAATATTTTGACATTATTTCTTTATAAAAATTTTCTATGGCTTGGAAGCCATTAAAGAGAAGAGGAAGAAGATGAAGAAGCTTGAGAAAAGAAGAAGAAGAAATGTGAATGAAAGTGAAGAAGGAGGTGGGTATTTATAGAAAAAGAAAGAAGTGGTAATTTACCAAAATAAACTCTTACCAAATTACCAAAAGAACCTTACTTCAACCTAAAGTAATCTCCACTTTTTTAATATTTAACATAACCTTTCACATCCTTACTTTATGTCTTAATCCCTTAAGAACTAAGCTAAGTAAAATAATAATTATGTTGGCTTTTGATGTGATATTGATTTGATGTTTACTTTTGACTTTTCTTACTTACTTTTGTTAATTCTTACTTACTTTTCTTAATGACTTCTAGAATTTTTCTAATTTTATTTAGTAAAAGTAAAATTGATTAGCATTAAAATGTGTACATTTATATATTTCAAATATGTTAACAAAGGTGCGATAACGTTGCGATAACTTTTAATCGATAAAACGTTGATTTTCGACAAAATGTTTTCTGGTCACATTTTGACGTTTTTGTTAAACTATTTATTAATGTAAACCAAACTTTAAAATAAATTTCTTATTATCTTTAAATAATTAAAACAAGCATATTTGACTTATAAAATAATATAAAACAATATCCAAATCTTCTTATAAAAATACGACATCGATTTATCGATATGCGGCGAAATTTGTCAATTTTGTAAAACAAGTTTTATATATTTATCAAACCATTATAAATTAAACTACTATTATTATCAAATGGGTTTGATATCGATTATATATATATTTAAAAGGAATTTTTTATCCTTTAAACAAATTTCACGAATATTTATCCTACTTTATCGGAATCCGACTTTTGTCAATTTTACAATGGAAATCCAAAATCTTTATTCAATATCAAAAATAAGTTTACCATTCTTATTTATTATATAAAAAATGATTGTTTAAGTTTGAAAATTCTACATTTGAATATTTAAAATAATTAAATATCCTATTTTCAAAGTGTTAAAATTACGGGTCGTTACATTCTCCCCTACTTAAAAGAATTTCGACCTCGAAATTACCCAAACAAAAGTTTGCCTAAAACATTTATCTTTATACTTAATTCCATTTAATATACACAGATCATCCGTGTGAAATATCTTATTCGATCTCTTATTCGAATACACAACTTTATTTCCAAACTAGTATCGATCCCCCGATCCTCTAGTGCGGACTTTAATCAGGCTCTTTGCTTAGAAACCTTTGCTTTCCTTGCATAGCTCTCAACTATGATAGAAAACTAAAGTACTTAACCACAAACCCTCATCAATGTTCGCCATCAAGAATCGAGTGATAAATCCTTTTTCGGACTGGTGTAAACACCTCAAAGTTCCATACTCGAATATTTGATCAACATTTGTGTGATGAAATGATCTGCATGTAACTTATGTATTTATTAACCCTAAAAAACTTTCATAAAAACTTTATCTTAAGCTCAAACACTTTATACATGTGCTTCTTTATATAATCCCTTTAATTATTTATTTCTAAATATTTTTATTAAAGGAAATTATTCTAAAGAAACCATTTTTCACTCAGATGATAATTTATCTTTATAAAAAAGTTTTCCCACAATCGTTCAACTCAGTGTATTTCCTTTAACACTATTATTATTTATGAATCCTTTCGTAAAACTATCACTTAAGTTTATTACATCTTATAACTTATGCAAATCAATCACGTTTTAAAGACTTAAGTCCAAATATTTATTAATGTTAGAATTCACTAATAAAACTTTTTCCAAATTATAATTACATTTTAAAAAGTCATGATTTTACTTAAGAGTATAAATAGTTCATGACTTAAATCTATATTTGTATGATATACCTTTACATCCTAAGAGTATATACAAATCCCAAATTTCAAATTGGTTTACTTAAGTCCGTCTATCTAACAAATTTAGACTTTGTTGTAATTTACTACTATCTCAAATTCATAAGTTATAAAACTTATTTCTATATTTTTTTAATACTATTACTAATTTTCCAACTTTGGAAAAACAAATTTTAAATTATCGATATTAAATTCTCTATCCTTTTATTTATAAATCACATTTATAAATTATGCTTATCCAATTTCATTTACTCAAAGTATTTCACAATCTTTTTTTCAATTTCTTAGCTTTGAGTTATGTATGATTCAGAAATTTTTGACTGTTCAAAATCGTCGAGAATCCTGCTTTATCTTATCAATAAGTGATCCCAATTTATCTTTGGTTTAATAACTTTTATAAAGATTACTAATCAATTTATCAATTTAATGATTCACATTATCTCTTTAACATAAGAAAATTATATAGATCGAGCAACTCCAAAACAATCCAAGGAACTGGGTACTACCAATAGTATCATATATTCTTTTAGTAAGAAGAGTAATACTTAAGAGAAGTGCTTACCATCCGAACAAATCTCTTGCCCATTTTTAGTTTATTTTCGAGCCAATCGAATTAGTTATCATAAAATACCTCTTTTTATTTGAAATAATACCATTTTCAAAATCCTTTAGAGATTACTTTATAATACCTATTTTATAAATTCATTTTATCTTATATTAGTTAACTTCAGTTAAATTTCCATAATACTTTTACTCGAATTTAAATTCTCATTCCTTTTATATTTATCTTTTTACACAATCCATTTTCTATTATTTAAATACATTTTTATCTTATATGTTCATTTCTTAAACAAATCTTATTATCAAATACCTTATAGTCAAATTATGAAATTCTAATCACAAGATGTTCAAATTTAAATTTCACTTTTCCTGATTTCTAACTATACCACTTTTCAAAATATATACTTTATATTCAAAAAAATAATCCTAGGTAAAATTATTTCATTTACCATTTTTTTTCAAAACCAGTGTGTCGGTTTGCCTTGTTTAAGTGTTTAGGAATCACTATAGATTTCATGGAGCTCTCGTGCATCGACCGAAATCCATATACCACTCAACAGGTTAATCAACACAAAACATTTTTATATCCAATAACAAATACGCACTCATATATAATACACTTAAACTCATTCTAGGGTGTTAATAACCCTATCTATAACGAGTTACTCATCCTAGGGCATTACTAACCCTATCTCTGATGATTCTTTACCCCAACAAAGCCAAGGTTCACGCTTAACCTTCGGCTCTGATACCAAATGTAATGGCCCGTTTTTCCGTACCCTTTGAATCGACAATAAACCACACATGTCCAACTCAAATTGCACGAATAAGCAGATCATTAAGGATAGAAAGAAAATAAAGATAGAACAGAATCTTACACGAATGGAATATAATATATTATTTCAATAATAATCTTTACAGCAGAAAATTTTAAAATACAATATCAGAGTCTAACCTAGATTCAGCCTGGACAGTTATAACACCTGCCCTTACAAATGTTGACAAACAACAAAACAAATACAATAGATGCAGCGGATAATAGAATACGTCCATACGATGATGAAGATCTCCAGCTCTCCTCTGGAAACTCCAACCGTCTTCAACTCAACCTGTAACTACTCGGATCTGACCCGAGTATTGAAAATACCCGGATCAGGCTTGATAAACCAGCGTGAGAAAACTCAATAATAAATGACAGTGTCATATATCAGCCTTTAAATAAAATCCTTTGAATAGAAAGAGTATCTCATAAGACCACGCCCACACATAAACACGGACGGGTTTTTACCTTATGATAACTAAAACACTTTTATATATCAAAACTTTTGATATTATTTTTAATGACATCTCTTTTAAAACATTTGCAAATAAACTTATTAATCTTATCCGAAATGGTTACCCATATAGCATTTCGAGGTTATTCATTACGCCAATACAAACAAAACTGTAGGTTCTTATTGGAGAATGGATTTCCATACAAATGACCAGGTGAAGGATTTACCTTCCGAAATGGGTACACCTCTAGATGGATGTCCCGAGGAACTACACAAAGGAACCTCTACCAACATAATACCGGCCTACCTCTGTAACTAGATAGTACCGAATATGTCATCCCCCGGTCGTTACCGACCTTTAAACGAGCGCTCGTTTCCATACACCACATTAATTTACATCCCGAACGTCATAGCGGAAAGAAATATATCTAGAAGGGGATGATCATACCTTACTTGGGAATGACCCACATAGCCTTGCTGCATCTAATCCTGTTTCGGTCATTACCGGTTTGATGAGGCTTAAGGCAACGATTACCTTTTAGCATAGCACATATCACATCTCTGAATGTTACATTTGTCATTTTCGTTGACCACTAATTGCCTTCCACAAAAATACAACCCTTGAGCTCGTACGTCTCAAGGAAGGGTGTTAAGTTAGGAGAAGTTGCCTTCTCCGCCACCAAACAGATGTACGTTTGTAAAAACCAATGTTCGTAATCAATAGAAATGCAATGTCAAACAAACGTCCATACAAATTTGTATGGGAACAGGACAAACCGAAGGCACTCTCCTACTACCACTAGTAGCGAGTAGTCCTTGCAATCCGAAAAATCTCCACAACGAGGAGACCACTGCTATATATAACTCGGGAGCTACCCAGAGCAAGTCAACAAGCAATCCTCACGCTATAAAGATCCACGGTCCTCAATAATCATCATCTTCAACATGTCTTCACTTGCAAACGTATACATCGGTTCGAAGTGGTTTTCGGATAGGGATTACCCAAATCCGACCCCGGTTCCTTCGAAATCCAATTATCGCTTTAAAAGATTTTAAGTTCATATGTGGATATCAATCATCAATCAATCACTTCATCTTTTATTTAAATCAAATATCTTCCTTAGATATATTCTCTTCAATTTATTCTATTTTCTTTTCAAGAGTATATGGAATCATTAAGCCTCATTTATCAAATCATTCGGTTTATTAAACCTCTCTTAAATCATGGAATAATTCCAAATCATCTTCTCTTTTACTTAGGAAAACCTTTCCAAATCATTCTTTTAAATCTTAATCAAAGATTTCTTTCTTAACTTCAAATCATATTCTTGCAAATCGAAGATTTTCGTAACAGAGCACTACTGCCATCTTAAATATGGTAAATTTCACCTCCAGGGGCTAATGGCAAGTTTCACCTCCAGGGACTAATGGCAAGTAATCCTACATCATGAATATCTTTGTCTTTAACGATCTTTGCCTACAATATGTTTTATTTCGAAAATTAGTTTGAAGGGGTTTTCGGATAGGAATCACCCAAATCCGATCCCGGTTTTTCGAACAGGAATCACCCAAATCCGATCCCGATTCCTTCGTACCAATCATCGAATAAAAAAAATGTTAAGTGGTTAAATAACATTCAAAGAATCTGTTTCTTTTCTTTTATTTTGGAAAAACTTAAATATGATCTTTTTAGAGCATCCGGGCTTTCCTTTCGATCTATTCCACCCCTCGCCTAAAAAGAGAAAACATAGGCCAGGTAAGTTCAAGGCATTGGTTTCTCCATCCCTAACCTTAATTAAACACCTTGTTTTATCTTCCCAGATCTCACAGGCAGGACAAATGTACTAGTCGTTTCCGCATACTCAGTTATTAATCTTCATTTAAAAAATGATTTATTAAACTTCCAAATCATCATTTAAAACACTTAATTATTCTTTTAAAATCTTTCACCAAAGATTTAGGAAAGAATTGTTAAGTTTAAAACTACATTCAAAAGGTTATAGAATTTGCAGCATAAAAGTGCTGCAGAAAGTGCTATATAAGCTTATTTGATTTAAACAACCTTTTAATATTTGAAAATTCATATTTTCCATTCCAAATCTACTTTAAACCATTTTAATAGATTTATCAAATTTATTTCATATTTTTAATCATTTAAAAATATCATTTAAAAAGAAATCCCTTTTTGGATTTCGAACTGCAAAACCGCGATGTTTTTAGAAAATTGTTTTGGACGTATTTCAAAATATACAAGATGAAATCTTCATTTTCTTTCTTTATTTCTTTAAACATATTTAAATGTTTATAAAACATTTCTAACTCATTTTAAAACTATTTCCAAAAGGTTTAAGCATTCCATATACACCCTTTCATTTTCAAAAGGAAAGTGATTCCCTTTGTGCTTATCGACGTGTATTAACGTGACTTGGTAAAACAATTTAACAATCATATCAAGCAATCAATACATGATGATCAAATCATATATAAGCATCCATAGCAATCATAACACATCATCAAACATGTATATATAAAAATAGAGATGTTAAATAGAGTTTCTCACCATAAACCAAAGCGATAAACTTCCTACTAACATTCTAATCAACCAACACTTCACTAACTACTTCCTACTCCATTAAACACTAGCAAAAAACATCCTCATCCTTCCAATAGCTTAGTCGAGGCTTGAGATGGAGGTTGGCCGAAAGTATAAAGAAGAAGAGGTAGAGCTTTGAACTTGAATTTCTAAGATTTTGATTCGAAAAATAGGTCATCTTATCTCTTATTTTTGACTCTCTTACTCTCAAAATTTGAAAAACTTGTTAACTGAAAAATTGTTGAAAATTCTTTTCTCTTGAATTTAAAAAAACAATCACTTGATTTTGATTAGTTTGAGGAAGATATGATAGAATGAAGAAGAGGTATTGTCGGATTGATAAAAATGAAGCCCGAAAATGCACTTCAAAGAATTGAGTTTCATGTATATCAAACCTCAAAACTAGAAAACGTGACCATAATAAAAGTTGTAGATACTAGAATTTCATATGGTTTGAAAAAATTAATTTCTTAATTTGATTCCGTTATGATCAAATTAAAATGGCCTATTCTCTGGCTTAAAAACTGGGCCAGAGAATGCACCGAAAATAAGTGAATTTTTGACATAGTAAACTTTAAAATGATACAAAGTGGTTAACTATAAAGTTGTAGCCACTAGAAAAATACATGATTTGAAAAAAGTATTTTAGGCCCCGTTTGGTTTCGTTTTGAGTTTTATGTTTTGTGTTTTCAACCTATACTACAAAATACAAGAAAATGTGGGAAATTTTTTACAATTCTTAGTCATCGCAATGATGGACGGGAGGCGGAGGAGAAGAATTGTTTTCCATCCTTTTGTTATGTCTCAAAACACGAAAAATCAAATAAACTTGTTTTCTATTTTCTATGTTAGTTTCATTTTTCAAAATTGTGTGTTTTTCAACAATACATAATAAATGCGAATTTTTCTTTAGACGAAAACACAAAACTAAAAATAGCAAACCAAACGGGGCCTTATATTTTGGGTCTGTTTTGAAGAAGGTATGGCCGAGAGAAGAAGAGGTAAAATATGGAGAAAAAAGGTGTTTGATTTGAAAAGAATGAACATTGATTTCTTTTGAATATTTTGTAAATATTTTGACATTATTTCCTTATAATTTTTTTCTATGGCATGGAAGCCATTAAAGAGAAGAGGAAGAAGATGAAGAAGCTTGAGAAAAGAAGAAGAAGAAGAAATGTGAATGAAAGTGAAGAAGGATGTGGGTATTTATAGAAAAAGAAAGAAGTGGTAATTTACCAAAATAACCTCTTACCAAATTACCAAAATAACCTTACTTCAACCTAAAGTAATCTCCACTTTTTCAATACTTAACATCACCTTTCACATCCTTACTTTATGTCTTAATCCCTTAAGAACTAAGCTGTAAAATAATAATTATGTTGGCTTTTGATGTGATATTGATTTGATGTTTACTTTTGACTTTTCTTACTTACTTTTGTTAATTCTTACTTACTTTTCTTAATGACTTCTAGAAGTTTTCTAATTTTATTTAGTAAAAGTAAACTTGATTAGCATTAAAATGTGTACATTTATATGTTTCAAATATGTTAACAAAGGTGTGATAACGTTGCGACAACTTTTAATCGATAAAACGTTGATTTTCGACAAAACGTCTTCCGGTCACATTTCGACGTTTTTGTTAAACTATTTATTCATGTAAAACAAACTTTAAAATAAATTTCTTATTATCTTTAAATAATTAAAACAAGAATATTTGACTTATAAAATAATATAAAACAATATCCAAATCTTCTTATAAAAATACGACATCGATTTATCGATATGCGACGAAATTTGTCAATTTTGTAAAACAAGTTTTATATATTTATCAAACCATTATAAATTAAATTACAATTATTATCAAATGAGTTTGATATCGATTATATATATATTTAAAAGGAATTGTTTATCCTTTAAACAAATTTCATGAATATTTATCCTACTTTATCGGAATTCGACTTTTGTCAATTTTACAACGGAAATCCAAAATCTTTATTCAATATCAAAAATAAGTTTACCATTCTTATTTATTATATAAAACATGATTGTTTAAGTTTTAAAATTCTACATTTGAATATTTAAAATAATTAAATATCCTATTTTCAAAGTGTTAAAATTATGGGTCGTTACAGTTAGGGACTACCTTCCGACAGTACACCTCTAGAGGGATGTACCTAGGGTCGAGATACTCGGCGCCTAAACCAACACAGACCGGCCTACCCCTCATGCTAGATTGTACCGAATATGTCATCCCCGGTCGTTACCGACCTTTAAAGGGATCGCGAGTCATACATTCACCACATACTTAGACATGTGTAGAGTAATCTAGAAGGATGATGGCATCTCCTAATTGGGAGCGACCCACTTAGCCTTGCTGCTTCTACCCTGTTTTTGTCATTTCCGAGTGATGAGGTCTGGGGTAAACGATTACCTTTTCACATAGCACATCTTCTTCACTTTGAATGCCACATTGCCATTCCATATTCACATAACTGATTTCTACAAACGTATAACTCCTGAGCTCATACGTCTCAGGAAAGGGTGTTAAGCTAAGAGAAGGTGTCTTCTCGCCACCAAACTGATATACTTTTATAGAGATCACTCATTGTGATTTGGAATGCAAGGTCAGACATTCATCCATACAAGTTATTTTTGGGACTGAACGAAACCGAAGGTACTCTCCTACTCCATTAGTAGTGAGAAGTCCTTGCATCAGAGATTTTCATAACAGAACACTGCTACCACCATATGATATGGTAATTTTCACCTTGAGGGACAAGTGGAAGATAGCCCTACATCATGAAGATCTCTATCTTCAAAGTCATTTGTCTTCAAACATGTTTTACTTCGAACATAGATTGGTTCGAAGTGGTTTTCAGATAGGAATCACCCAAATCTGACCATGGTTCCTTCAAATCCAATCATCGACTAAAAAATGTTAAGTTCATATACGATTATCAATCATCAATCAATTACTTTATTTTTCCATTTAATCAAATATCTTTCTTAGATATATTCTTTTCAATTTATTCCATTTTCTTTTCAATGAGTACATGGAATCATTAAGCCTCATTTATCAAATTATTTGGTTTATTTACCTTTCTTTTTATCTTTGAATAATTTCAAATCATTTCATCTTTTACTTAGGAAAACATTCCCAAATCATTCATTAAATCTTAATCAAAGATTTCTTATATTCAAGTTATAACTTTTAACTTAGGGACAGTATTCCCAAATCATTCATTAAATCTAAATTAAAGATTTCTGTCTTAAATTCAAATCATGTTCTTGCAAATCGAAGATTTTCATAACAGAGCATTACTGCCACCTTAATTATGATAAATTTCACCTCCAGGGACTAGTGGCAAGTAATCCTACATCATGAAGATCTTTTCTTTTATCTTGGAAAAAAACTTTAAATATGATCTTTTAGAGCATCCGGGCTTTCCTTTCGATCTGTTCCACCCTTCGTCTAAAAGATAAAAGCAAAGGCCAGGTAAGTTCAGGGCATTGGTTGCTCCATTCCTAACCTTAGTTACACACCTTGTTTTACCATTTAGCTCTCATAGGCGGGACAAATATACAAGTCGTTTCCGCATACTCAATTTGTTATTATATTCAATATTCTTCAATTATTGTTTAAGTGTTATAAATAATTCCTCTTAACCATTTATTCAAACTCTTATTAAAACTTCCAAATCATCTTTAAATTACTTAATTCTTCTTTTAAAATCATTCATAAAATATTTAGGAAAGATTTGTTAAGTTTAAAACTATGTTTCAAAAGTTATTAAAAACTGTTGTGGAAAGCGTTGCGAAAAGTGTTGCAAATATATTTTAAAAGCTATATTCTTCAAAACGACTTTTATATCATTTAGAAATCCATCTTTTCAACTTAAATCTCTTTTAAAACATTTTAAAGGATTTTTAGAATTTATTTCATATTTTTAAAATATTTAAAATATCAATTTTAAACTTTGGTCACTTTGTTGCAAAAACGCGATTTTTCTGAAAATTAGTTTTGGACATATTTTAAAATATACCAGATGAAATCTTGATTTTCTTTCTTTATTTCTGTAAACATATTTAAATGTTTATAAAACATTTCTAACTAATTTTAAAACTATTCCAAAAGGTTTAAGCATTCAATATACACCATTTCATTTTCAAAAGAAAAGTGATTTTCTTTATGCTTATCGACGTGTATTAACGTGGCTTGGTAAAAAAAATTTAAAAATCATATCAAACAATCAATACTTGATGATCAAAGCATATATAAGCATCCATTGCAATCATAAAACATCATCAAATATGTATATATATAAATATAGATGTTAAATAGAGTTTCTCACCATAAACCAAAGCGATAAACTTCCTACCAATATTCTAATCAACCAACACTTCACTAACTACTTCCTACTCCATTAAACACTAGCAAAAAACACCTTCTCCCTTCCAGTAGCTTGGCCGAGGCTTGAGATGGAGGTTGGCCGAAATTATAGAGAAGAAGCGGTTGAGCTTTGAACTTGAATTCCCAAGATTTTGATCCGAAAAATAGGTTATCTTGTATCTAATTTTAGGCCCTTTATATCTCAAAATTTAGAAAAGTTTTTAACTAAAAAGTTGTTGAAAATTCTTTTCTCTTGAATTTAAAATAAATAATTATTTGAATCCAAGTTGTTTTGAGGGAGATATGATAGAATGAAGAAGAGGTATTGTCGGATTGACAAAAATGATGCTCCAAAATGCACTTCAAAGAATTGAGTTTCAGGTATAGCAAAACTCATAACTGGAAAAGGTGATCAACATAAAAATTGTAGCCACTAGAATTTCATATGATTTGACAAAAAAATTACTTAATTTGGATCTGTTATGATCAATACAAAATGGGCTATTCTCTATCTTAAAAACTGGGCCAGAGAATGCAATGGAAAGAAGTGGATTTTTGACATAGTTAATTTTAGAATGAGACAAAATGGTAAACCAGAAAGTTTTAGCCACTGGAAAAATACATGATTTGAAAAAATAATAATTTTGCATTTTAATTCTGCTTTGAAGAAGCTATGGCCGAGAGAAGAAGAGGTAAAATATGGAAAAAAGAGGAGTTTGATTTGAAGGGAATGAACATCGATTTCTTTTGAATATTTGGTAAATATTTTGACATTATTTCTTTCTAATTTTTTCCTATGGCTTGGAAGCCATTAAAAAGAGAGGAAGAAGGTGAAGTAGCTTAAGAAAAGAAGAAGAAGAAGTGTCAATGAAAATACGAGCACACTTTATTTTAATCCAAATTTTTTCCACCCGTAATTTCGCTACTTCGAAAATGAGAGATTTCGTTTGTTTTAAATTTAAAAGAATTTAAAACTTAAATAAATATGTTATATATAACAAATAAAAATAGAGAAATTATTTATTCTTATAGTTAATAATTAAAAAATATGAATTTGAATTTTAGAACAAATCAGCAAAAGTTAAGTTTTGTTAAAAATAAATAAATGCTTAAATAAATAGGTTTAAATATTTATATAAAAAGATAAATCTTATTAAAAACACTTAATAAAGAAAATTGAAGTATATTAAAAGATTTAAAAGTATATCAATAATCGTTTTACAAAAATAACCAAAATTTGTCGCATTTTGTCAGTTTTACATAAACTGTAAAAATATAGATTTTGATATTATTTAAATATGATTTTAAAATATGAATAGACATATTTTAATTTATTTAAAAGAATTAAAAAGTTTATTTTTAAGTTTTTGTTTACTTGAGTATATAGTTTAACAAAAAAGTCAAATTTTGACTGTAAAATTTGTCAATAACAACGTTGTTTTCAACTGTAACAAGTCGTCGCAACGTTAAATGATCATATGCACTTTGTAACTTATATAATACATCTTTAAAAACTATACAAACTATATAATACTTACATTATGACATATAAAAACAAATTCACTTTGAAAAGTCAAAGTAAACAAATAATTCAAAAGAGCTTGATTTGACTATTTTCCATATTTAATAAAATTTATAAACATAATCATTACTCAAAAATCCTAACACTCCAACTCTCTTTTATGGCAAGTCCTTTCATTACATGGAAAAGGAGCAAAAAGATTAATTAACATTTTTAAAGTGTAAGAAAAAGAGAAGAAATCATGTCATAAGTACAAAATCAACTATAAATAAGCATGCACACCTTTCACACTTTCCAACGAAACTACCGTAATTTGATAAATAAAATGGATAGGATAAGGCACCGTACCTCCGACCGGGGTTATGGGTGATATTACAATTTTTGGTGTGCTTAACTTTCGTTAATTGTTGTTTTTTCGTTATATTTTTCCGTCCTTGTAATTTCGAGGACGGAATTTTTTTAAGTAGGGGAGAATGTAACGATCCGGAATTTGACCACTTTAAAATATACTATTTAAAATGATTTTAAATATAAAATATATAACATTTTATGATTTAAATAATAATATATAGGGATACGTAGGTAGTCACAAGTAGTAGTGATGCAGCCCCAACAATAACATAACATTTTTCTACTTATTGTTTGCATATATCGTGTATTGATGTACTTTTTCTACTTACTATTTTATTCCGCATTTGACATGTTTATTGAGTTAGCATGAATGGCTATTGTTGTCTCTCTCATCAGAGTTTTGCAGCGGTAGATTTATTTGTATTTGTATTTAGTATGTATTAAAGCACACCTTGTAAAATAAATTAATTTATTACTCTGATAAGTTGTATAATTGAAATTTTATCATATACATTTAGTAATGTTGAATATTTATCAAATATTGTGTATTAAGTTGGTAGTTTCCATTCGAAGTTTTAGAACAGACGGATTTTTCGATGATTTTCGTGGGTCGAAAAATCCAGGTCGTTACAGAGTGTTTGCTTTATTGGGTGCTTTGGATTCAGATGATGAGTTGAGTTGAGTTTTCATGGTTAGAAAATTCCTAAATGTGTTTGATTCTATAGTTGGATTATCGACGAAACGAGCTATTGAGTTTCAGAAAGATTTAGTTCTGGGAGCAGAACCAGTGAGTAGACCGCCAAGCAGGATGACTCCTTCAGAGATGAGGGAGTTGAAGGTGCAGTTGATGGATTTAGAAGGCAAGAATTTTGTCAGGCCGAGCAGTTCGTCATGGGGTGCAGTGGTAGTGTTTGCTAAGAAGCCAGACTGATCGTTGATGCTATGTATCGATTAGCGTAAGTTTAATGAGAGAACGATAAAGAATCGATATTCATTGCCTAGAATTGACGATTTGTTCGACCAGCTAAGTGGAGCAAAGGTATTTTCTCAGTTGGATTGGGCAATGGGTTCCCATCAGCTCAGGGTAGCAAAGGATAGTATACCTTTGACAGCATTCAGGACCAGATATGGATCGCACGGATGGTTAGTTATGCCATTCAGACTGACGAATGCTCTAGCTTTCTTTGTGGATTTGATGAACTGGATTTTCCGAGAGCACTTGGATAGGTTCATACTGGTTTTCATAGATGATATCTTGATTTACTCTAAGGTTGAATGAGAGCATGAAGTTCATCTTAGAGTGGTGCTTGAGACGCTGAAGCAGCATCAGCTGAAAGCGAAGTTTTCGAAATGTTACTTTTGGAAGAAGGAGGTGAAATTTCTTGGTCATGTAGTCTTAAAGGAAGGGTTATCAGTGGATCCGACTAAGATCGAGGCAGTGAATAGTTGGAAGAGACCTGAGATAGTAACTGAGATTAGGAGTTTCCTTAGGTTGGCTAGTTATTGTCAGAGATTCATTAACGATTTCTCGCGGATAGCAGCAACGATGACCAGGCTAACGAGGAAGGATGTGAAATTTGTGTGGACCGATAAGTTTAAGTAAGCATTCTAGAGTTTGAAACACTTATTGACCCATGCATCGGTGTTGGTTGTCCTAAAGCGGAATCAGGATTTGGTAGTCTATACCGATGCATGTGGAATAAGATTAAGAGCTGTACTAATGCAGAGATGTAAAGTGATTTCCTATGCTTCTAAACAGCTTAGACCGCATGAGGTCAGATATCCGAGGCATGATTTAGAGTTGGCTGCCGTGATTTTTGCTTTGAAGGTGTGGAGACATTACCTTTTGGGAGAAAGGTTTGAGCTGTACACAGATCATAAGTCGTTGAAGTATTTATTCTCTTAGAAGGAGCTAAACATGAGACAACGGATAGAGTTCATAGCCGCTTATGATTTCGGGATTTAGTACACACCAAGGAAAGGCAACAAGGTTGTAGACACACATGGCAGGAAGCATCAGAATGCAGTGTTGGCGATGATGGCTGAGTTGAAAGATTTAGAAGCATTAGCAGATTGCAGAGTGCAGTGGAGATCCGAGGCTGGGTCTAATGGTAATACAGTTGTATTGTTTTATTTGGAAGTTCGACCAGTGTTGGTCGAACGGATTGCTTCTAAGCGGTTGGAGGTCCAGTGTTAGCTGAAAGGATCAGGAAGCTAAAGGAAGGAACCAAGAGCGATGACTTGAAAGATTCCAGTCTTGACCGGAATGGGTGGTTGAGAAATAAAGGAAGATTATGTGTTTCGAGTGTAGGAAACATAAAGAAAGAAGTCTTAGAGGAATGCTATCGTTCGAAGTTCACTATATATTCCGGAGGTACCAAGATGTATCAGGATATGAAGAGGAGTTTCTTCTGGGGAGGAATGAAGCGAGAAATTGGTATGTGTGTAAGGCAGTGCTTGAATTTCCAGCAGGCAAAGGCCGAACACCAGAAGCCAAGTGGTTTGCTTCAACCGTTAGACATTCCAGTATGGAAGTGGGATTCTATTTCTATGGACTTGATAGATGGGTTGCCAAGGTCAAACAGAGGTAATGATAGTATATTGGTTATAGTGGACAGATTGACAAGAGTCCCCATTTCATTCTAGTTAGATAACCAAGGACAACACCTATTTTAGCAAGGTTGTTCATGAAGAATGTGGTTAGGCTGCATGGAGTTCCTAGCAGTATAGTTAGTGATAGAGATTCCTTGTTCACTAGCGAGTTTTGGAAGAGTCTGCAGGAAGTTTTGGGAACCAAACTTAAGGTGAGTACCGCTTACCATCCGTAGACAAATGGGTAAACGAAAAGAGTTCACAAGATCTTGGAAGATTTGTTAATAGCTTGTGTTCTGGATTTTGGGGGATCAAAGGAAGACCATCTACATTTAGTCGAGTTTTCGTATAACAACAGCTATCAGACTAGTATTGTGATGGTGCCGTTTGAAGCTTTGTATGGAAGGCCATGCAGATCTCCTGTTTGTTGGTTGGAGACCGGGGATAGGTTGATTCTTAGTCCAGATCTGGTTAGAGAAGATGCAGAAAATATTGAGGACTTCGGGTTAGAATGAAGGAGGCTCGGTCTAGATAGAAGAGTTATGCAAATAAGAGACGGAAAGATTTGGAGTTCTCGGTTGGGGACGAAGTTTTCGTCAAAGTGTCATCGATGAAGGGTGTGCCTAGATTTGGGAAGTCGGGGAAGTTATCTCCTAGGTTCATTGGATCTTTTCCTATTCTTAAGAGGATCGAGAAACTCGCTTATAGACTTGAGTTACCGAGCAGTTTGGCAGGTGTCCACGATGTTTTTCATGTTTCTCATCTCAGAAAACATGTTAGAAACCCGAAGACTACTATTGCGTCGACAGTGCTAGATGATTTAGTGGTAGAACCAGACTTGACCATAGTGAGGAAGCTAGATCGCATTGTTGCGAGAGATGAGAAAAGGCATAGAACCAAGATGGTCAGATTAGTCAAAATCTAGTGGAGTGACGATGATAGAGGCTATGCGGGGGAGGTTGAGAGCAGGATTAGAGATCTTATCCTGACTTGTTTGATCATATGTTTTACCTTCTTGTTTGTTTTGTGTGTGCCTTATCGTAATTTCGAGGACGAAATTCTTTAAGGAGTGGAGTTTGTAACACCCCAGATTTTTGATAACATTATTTAGGAGATTTAGTTAGATAAACTAAATCAAATAATGTGTTTATTATGAGATTGAGATTTGATTTTAAATAAGGTAGCCTTGCCTTTTTAACTAATAAATTAAATGAAGGGCTAAATTGAATTAGAGGTGGGGTATTATGGGAAAGAGGCAATTCCTATATCACCTTCCTTAGGCCGTGTGTTATACACATATTCATTTCATTTTAAATTTTCAAAATTGAGGCTGGCCGCCATTAACAAGGAAAGAAGAAGATGAAACTAAAGAAAAGCCAAGGGATAAGAAAATTCAAATTAAACTCATTCAAATCTCAAGCTCCTTAATCTCTAAAGCGGAGGTGAATAATGTTTACATCTCTAAATTTATGGTTTCGGTTTTAAGATTAAATTCGATTGATTTTGCAAAGGATTGCCATGTTTTTGAATGATAAAATGATAATATATACATGTTGATGATTTATGTATGTTCATAAAGATTTTATGACATGTTTTGAGATGAAAACCCTATTAAATGACATCCGTGATGGGTTTCAATTTTCATATTTTTCTGAATTTTTGTGGAATTATTATGAATTTTCTAAGGAATAAAATGGTATTTTAAATTATAAAATTATTTACGGGAGAATAATTTTTTGTTTGCATCCGAAAATTTTATATGTTGAAAAGAACATATTAATCGATTTTCTAAGATGATTCAATAGTTATATAAAATTATTTAAGGAATGAGACTAAAATGTTTTATATAATTATAAAGGAGAATGGGGCTTTTTTCAAAATTGTTTAAATTCTAAATAAGGAAAGTCGGTAGCATTTAGAATATAAAAATATGGCAACCAATCAGATTTTGACAAATAAGGCAGGTTGGGTAAAGTACAAATAAATAGTTTTTCTACTATTTCAACTCTTTCGGCAAGAAGTTCCGCCTCTATTCCAAACGTTCCAACAAATTCGAAAGGTATCAAACCTTTCGTCTAGGTCAATAACCAATTCACATGGTATTAGGCAACTGGTACGTAGTGAATTGGAAGGAGTCGAAAGGTTTAGAGACGAAAGGTTAGAGCTTTCGAAAGAGATGAAGCTTTGTTTTGGTTTTAAAGAAACTACGCCTGCTAGCTTTCGACAAAGAGCTTTCGACATTGTCAAATGGTTTAAAGGAAAAGTTTCGATTGGTTTGCTTTCTTGTTTAAATTGAAACCATTAGACAAAGTCGAAAGGTAAACCTTCCGACAAGGTCAGAAGTATAGTTGCCGCTTCCTACCTTTTGAATCAGTTTCTTTCAAAGGGAATCTTTTGTTTTCTAAAATAATCCGCCTCTCCATTGCTTTCGAATGATTGGTTCCAACGCCAACACTTCATTGTATTCGAAAGGTTTTGTTAAAGATTTCGAACTAGTTGCTTTCGACTCTAATGTTTTTCCGATCGTTTTGCTCTACTTGAAGGCATAATCCAAATGTTTTAAGCAGAAACGTTTTAAAGGTTTCGAAGTGGTCAACTTCGAATGGTTTCAAAAGGTTTCCACTTGTTTTGAATTGAACCTAATGTCTTCGAAAGGTTTAAATTTTGATTTCTTTCGAAAGGTTTATCAATGATTTCATATGGGAGGTACCCTAGGCTTTCGACTAGGTCGAAAAGAAACCTTCCAACAAGGTCGAAAGGTGAGACCTTTCGATAAGGTCGAAACATATGGTTTTGCAATGTTTTCGAAAGGCTAAGATTTAAAGGATCTAAGGGGTGGATGGCATATGTTTAATGCTTATAAAAAGAAGGCTTTTAAAAGGTTTTATAGGAGTTACCTTCAATGATTTCGAGAGGTTTTATTAAAGGTTATGAAGGAGTTGCCTTCAATGCTTTCGAAGGGTTTTACTAATAATTTTGAAGGAGTTACCTTCAATATTGTCGAAAGGTTGTTTAAAGGTTTTAAACAAAAGATTCAAATATAATGATTAGGGAGATAGCCTAAGTGATTTAAGTTATAAAGGACTTTAACTAATTTTAAAATGACAGATAATCCCTAATGAACATCATCAACATTATTTTGAGTAAAGTATACATATCATGGCAAAAATAGCTTAGAGTAAAGCCAAAGATATATTTTCCTTGTATATATATATATATATCATTAGACGGACTAAATCATTTTGAAAAGGTTTTCAAGGAAAATTTGAAGGGTGGTTAATCCAAAAGAAAATCCGGGCAGTTAGCTCATTTAAATTCGGACATTCAGTCCATTTTAAGGGCAGTCCGCCCAGAGGATAGTTAGTCCAAATAAGTGAAGTTAGCCCGAATATGAACAGTTAGTTCATTTGTTAGCATAACTGATTTTGCTACTTTTTAAGGACAGTTAGTCCACCCTTTTTACTTGTTTTGGGCAAATAGCCCATTATCTAGCATAAAAGATATTGCCATTTTGGTATAATCAGTTTTAGGACAGATAGCCCAGAAAAGAGCAGTTAGCTCAGAATTTAGGACAGATAGTCCAGTAAAGAGAAGATAGCTCAGATTTTTGGCAGATAGTCTATTTTGTTTCCTGTTTTAGCATAATGGATATTGTTATATTATTATTATAATCAGTTGATTAACCAGTTTGGTTGCAGGAAAGAATTTGAAAAATATACGTTTTGAATAGAGATACTGGTGAGGGGAAACCTGGTCTGCTAAGCGGCGTGGTCTCACTATATATCAGTAAATAGAGGTGTAATAGAAATTATTCATACTAGGCTTTATGTCTGATTTTAAGTTTTTGTTTCCCCTTAAACTCTCGGGTGCTCAAAATTGATTTGAGTATGCTGAGGGTTTAGGTTTTCAAGTTTTAGCAGATTTTGTCGAATAAGCTTCCGAAGACGAGAAGGTAGCTGACGGATAGCTAATTTAGGAATTCTGTTTTAAATTATTTATGCTGTGTGTTAAGACAATTATGTCTATATTGCTTTGATCATCCAAGAAGGCATCTTCATATGTCGCTCTTGGCATATTGATGTAAATTATATTTTATCATTGCTTGGGAATATGTTTGGGGATTTTTGTAAGTTGGATATGATTTTGTTCGAAATGTAATCACTATAATTATTGTTTTGGAAATCCGTGATTTTGTTCATATTCAAGTGCTTCTGATATTATGGATACCATTAACATTACCGTATTTCATCACCAGAAATTAATACTGTGGATGACTACAGCACCATAGCGCTTAGCTTTTAGCCTCCAGATATGGGAGGTTACAACTACCTTTTAAAGCTTGCCTCCACCCCATCGTACCTCCTCTGGAGTTTATTGATTGATATTTTGGAAGTGATTCCTTATGTGTTCGAAAACCGACTTCGACATGAAATCCACTCTGTGCACATGTAGTGTTAGCGAATCTAGCGATCTGGTCTCTTTTAACATACCAAAACAACATAACATCTTCCTATCTTGTGTGTTGCCTACGTGTACGCCCATAAACCCACTTGCGTTCAATTATACAAATCATGTTTCAAACTTTGTCCGAGCGATTACTCAACATGGTATTTTCACACACAACTTAGCACATGCGATAGTCGCTATAGCGACATGAGATGCTCGCCACATGTTTACGTACAAATAAAGATATACGCATACATATATACACAATAATATATTTATCGACATATACATAACTACACACGACTATTCTAGCTGTGACACAAGAATTATCTTGATTATTATGTTGCTTCAAATGCACATAAATGCATATCTGCAAATGCACATATGTCTATACGTATATTCGAGTAAGTAATCCGATTATTACTTAAATCAAAACTTACTTTTATTTACTAAATCTTTTTAATAAACGTAAAACATCTTTTTATATTAATTTATAAAATCTCATATACTTTATGAAATATCTCATTCATACTATTTTACAAGATATCACTTTTATACTATTTTATAAAATCACTTATCTTATAAAATATCACTTTCATACTATTTTATAAAATCATTTATTTTATAAAATATCATATAAAATTATTTCTTTATATAAATAATATTTGTAAATAAACCATTTGCTTATAAAAATCATCCTTTTACTTTAAATAATATTTATAAGTACTAATTAAGCTCTATTAGGTCTCTAATCACTTTAAATAATAAGTATAGATCTCCTACCTCACTTAATTAGCTTATTATTTTTCCTTAAATTAATTTAAATGATTTAATTAATCTTTTCTAATGACATGCACATCATTACACTACTTAATTAATAACAAATCAATTATAGGGCTTACTAACTTATCTAAACATGGTTGTTAAGGTCTTACACAATTAATGCGTTAATATAATCATGTTAACAACATGAACAGAAGCCCAAATCCAAATAAACAGTCTCTAAAACATCTCATCAAACTCCATAATCACCAATAAGCAAATATATGAAGTTTAACAAGTAAATTAAGTAGGAGAATCAACCTACTCATCTCTTCTTCTCAAAAGCAAGACTAAAATCATCAAAACCCATCATTTTGCTCTCTTTAAATCTTAGATGAAGCTCCAAATTGTGACTCAAGCTAATTCCTTTGTGGGTTTTATAAGGAATGAGAAAATAGGAGTTTTAGTTATTTTGTTAGGATTTATAGGATTTTATTTGAGCATGATAGAGTTATTTAGGGCAAGAGGATTAAGGAGTAGTTAGAGAAGTAACTAGAGAAGAAAAGGAAAAGAAACGAAAAGTGAATGGGAACTATAAAGGGGTTTAGCAAACTTATATGCAAGCTTTTGGGCTTTATCCTAAATCCTCTCCGTCCAACACTATTCGTCCCTGAAATTTATCGACTCCAAACATAGCTTGGTTAATACTTATTTTTCTCATATTGAAAAAGTGGTCTCAACTACGAGCGTCTCGGGAACCAATTCATCCATCTCTAAGAAACCTAGTATAATGGACGTTCCGCTAATTAATGATTAAATATTTAAACATTCGATCGTTACAATTGAGGAGTGTTACAAAGCGCTTGACCATTGATTTGTGTAACATCCCCTATCTTGAGGCCCGAACCTAAGCGCTACAGATGCAGCAGTTATCTAGAGTATTAACTTTCAGTGACAAAATACAGTAATGTTAATGGCATCCATAATATCAGAAGCACATGAATATGACATAAAATCAACATGGATTAAAAACAATTTTTCTGATTACATTTAAAATCAATATTTCATATTCAGATACATAATCCCAAACGATTCTTAGGTTTTGATCAAATATAGTTATTACAAATTACACCAAGAGCAACATATGAAGATGCCCCCTTGGACGATTAGAGTACTAAATAGGCATATCAGTCTTAATACAATCACAGCGGAAATAAAACTAAATAGCTCCTATATAGCTAGCTTTGCCTCCTGCACGTCTTCGGAAGCTTATTCGTCCAACCTACTAAACCTGGAAAACCTTAATTCTCAATCAACTCAAATTAATTTTGAGCACCCGAGAGTTTAAGGGGAAAACATAAACTTTGAGTCCACGCCGTTTAGAGGAACGGGTTTCTCCTCACTAATATACCTTTTTAAAACATATCTTTTGCAAATCAGAATCCAACAATCAAACTGATTAAAGCAATAATAGTAATATCATATATGCACATAAATCAGGTAATTAATGGACTATCTGTCCGAAAAATATAGTTTTGTTTGGCTAACTATTAACCATTGGTTGACTCGGGCCTACCAAACATAATAAATTATCTAACATCTGTTAGACATACAACTGGGCTATCTGCCCTTTACTATCTTCTTCTA
The DNA here is from genome assembly GCA_030737815.1 of Allium fistulosum. NCBI lineage: Eukaryota > Viridiplantae > Streptophyta > Magnoliopsida > Asparagales > Amaryllidaceae > Allium > Allium fistulosum. The sequence continues at coordinate 980,968,617 of CM060902.1, forward strand.
GGGTCAACTGAATCTAATGGTTTTGCGTGCTCACCGATAACCAATCTCCTCTCTATATATTACTTTTGGGGTGTAACATCATTTTAGTGTTATCGTGACAACGCCCTACACACTGGAATTTTGGACTTATATTAGTTAGGGGCTTATTAGCTAAAGTATAGGATGCGACCCTATACCAGTATCATCTGGTATTCTAATATCCAAGTCATTCACTTAGGGTTAACTACCCCATTAAATTTTCCTTAAAAACATTTCTTTCAAATTGATTTAACCCTTTAAATCATACTTAAACAAGGAAAATCTATTCTTTGCTTTACTTAAATATCTTTTCCATGATATATTCTTTAAACAAAACAATGTTGATGAAAACCTAAATCAATAGGGTTATCTATCCCTTTAAAACAAGTTAAAGCCCTTCTTTACACAAAACAATGTAGATGAAAACCTAAATCAATAGGGTTATTCTAATATCCAAGTCATTCGCATTTGAAACCTTTGTTTAAAAACGGTAAACAATACATTTCGAGTCCATTGGAAGTAGCCCTTTCAAAATAAGTTAACTAATATACTTTGAAACGCTAGGACGAAATGCCAAAACATACCTTTCGAACCTTTTAAATAAACATTTCGAAATCATTGAAGGTATCCCTTCGAAAGCTTTATAAACCTTAGACATCTCCTATTCAAATACTTTAAAATTGCCTTTCGAAAGCATTGGAAACCTTCCATTTGAAGGCTCAAGTAAACCATTCGAAAACATTGGGGATATCTCCCCTTCGAATCCTTCATTATATACCTTTCGAAAGAATTAATGTCCTTTACTTAAAACAAACCTTTCGAAAGCATTGGGTCTATGTAAAAGTTTGTGGAACATAGCTTCGAAACCATTTAAAACCATCCCTTTCGAAACCGTTGGGTTAAACTTTCAATAAAACAAAAGGGTCTTAAAAGAACTGGGTGAAAGCAACTCTTTCGAAAGCATTATTCCTTAGTAAAGAAAGTGGATGGTTTCGAAACCAACCCTTTTGAAAGCATGGGGAAGCAGCTTCAAAGTTTAAGGCAAAAGAACCATTTCAAAGGCATTGATTTGATAGATTGAATGCGACGGCAGGGGTTTTGACCCCTTCGAATGCTTATTTTAAAACTAAAGGCGGCAACCTCTTTCGAAAGCCCTTTTCTAAAAAAGGCATATTTGACTAAGTCGAAAGCTATTTCTTTCAAAAGCCTCATTTTGTAACCAAAATAGTTTTGAGTTTATAAAGACTACTTCTACCCCTTCGAAAGCATGTTTCGACTCTATACCTTCCGCCAATCTCCAATCCACTATGTACCAAGATATTAATACCATGTGTATTGGTTTCGACTAGGTTGGAGGCGGTAGTATGGGGTCGAAAGGTGGCTGCCGAAACTGGCGAAGCAACAATCCGTTACACAACTGTTTTTTAACTTTTTAAAGTAATATCTTACCAACTAACTTGCCTTATTTGTCATCATATAATTGGTTGTCAATTTTTTTTCAAAATCTTTTCTAAAAGTGCTGCCGAATTCAGTAATTAACAATTTAGAACATTTAGCAAATTGCTCCTTCTCCTTTTATAAACATATAAAACATTTAAGTCTCATACCTTTAATTTTATATCTTTAATAAAATACTTAGGAAAATTATCTAAAAATTCCCATAAATCACTTTTAATATGTTTTCTAACATATTTAAATTTATGACCCAAAGCTAACATGTAATAGCCAAAAATAATTTAAACCCAATTTAACCATTTTCTTTACTAGAAAATTCATATTAAATCCACAACAACTTAGAAAATTATGAAACTTGAAACCCATCTCTAAAATAATGTTTCTGACCTTATATCAAAATCGCAAACCATTTAGATATCATTTAATATGTTTGTCAAATCAAAACATTCAATAAAATCTATATAAAGCAACATAATTCATCAACAAGCATACATATCCATTTAAACAATCAAAACATGGCATTTTACTTGCAAAATAATTTCGGATCTTATCTAGAAACTGAAAGCAATAAAATTGAGATGTAATCTATTATTCACCTTAGCTTGATTGTTAAGAAGGTTGAGATTTGCTCTTGAATTGATTTGATTAAGCTTCCTACTTGAATTCTTGCTTATCTTCCTTTTGATTTCTTCTACTGGTGGTCGACCAAGCTCTAGTTTTAGTTTTGTTTATGAATGTTGTAAATGAAATTGGAATAAGAGTTTAAGGTATAAGAATATAACCCATTCCTAGTTTGCCCTTATCTTATTACCTTTTCTTTCTTCATTTTAAATTTTTATTTGTTCATTCATTATGGTACGGCTACCTTAAAATTATACAAATATCAATCTCTTAACCACTTATATTATTTCATTTAATTTATCTAATTAAATGTCCTAAATAATGTTAGCCAAAATTAGAGCCATTACAGACTCCCCTCCTCAAATAATTTCGTCCTCGAAATTATGATAAGGTACTCATAACAATCAATCATAAAAATAAAACATACCTTGAAACAAGTCAGGATAAGTATCTCTAATCCTGCTCCCAGTTTCCCATGTACAGTCTCCCTTGTCGTTACCCTACTGGACATTGACTAATAAACTGTCATGTTCCTTAGTCTCTTCTCATCTCTCACGACTATACGAACTGGCTTTCTACTATAGTCAAATTTGGTTCCACTACTAATTCATCTAATACAGTCGGTGTTATAGTAATCTTTGGATCTCGAATACACTTCCTTAGATGAGATATATGAAAAACATTGTGGACTTCTGCCAAACTGTTCGGAAACTCTACTCTATATGCGAGTTTCTTGATCCTTTCTACAATAGGAAATGGTCCAACAAATATTGGTGCCAATTTTACTGATTTTTCGAATCTGATTAGACATTTCATCGGTGATACCTTGATGAAAACATGATCTCCAACTGTGAACTCTAAGTCTTTCCATCTCTTATCAGCATAACTCTTCTACCTAGACCGAGCTTCCTTCATTCTAGCTCGAATTAACTTAATCTTTTCAGCAGCTTCCCTAACCAAATCCGGACCAAGAACTAACCTATCCCCGATCTTTAACCAACAAACAAGAGATTTGCATTGCCTTCCATACAAAACTTCAAATGGTGCCATCCCTATACTAGCCTAATAACTGTTGTTATACGAAAACTCGATTAAGTGTAAGTGGTCTTCCCATGATCCCCTAAAGTCTAGTACACAAGCTCGTAATAAGTCTTCTAAGACTTTGTAAACTCTTTTCGTTTGCTCATCTGTCTGCGGATGGTAAGTTGTATTCATCTTGAGCTTGGTACCCAAAGTCTCATGTAGACTCTTCCACAACTAGCTAGTGAATAAGGAATCTCTATCGCTTACTATATTACTAGGAATTCAATGCAGTCTAACTATATTCTTCATAAACAACTTAGCTAAAACAGGTGCCGTCCTGGTTGACTTAACTGGAATAAAATGGGCACTCTTGGTCAACCTATCCACTATAAACCATATGCTTTCATTTCCTCTACTCGACCTTGGCAACCACTCTATAAAATTCATTGAGATAGAATCTCATTTCTATACTAGAACATCTAAAGGCTGAAGCAACCCATTTGGTTTCTGATGTTCAGCTTTTATCTGTTGACAGTTCAAACACTGTTTCACCCATATGCCTACATCTCTCTTCATGCCTTTCCAGAAGAAACTTCTTTCATATCCTGATACATCTTAGTTCCTCCCAGATGAAAAGTGAACTTTGAACGATGGAATTCTCCATGAACTTCCTTCCTAATGCTTTCCACATTCGAAATACACGGTCTTCCTTTCTGCCTCAACCACCCATTTTGGCAAAGATTGAAATCTTTCAAGTCATCGCTCTCTGTTCCATCCCTTAACTTTTTGATCCGTTCAGCTAATATTGGACCCTCTCCTTTCTTAGAAGCAATCCTTTCGATCATCACTGGTCGAACTTCTAAACATGACAACATAGCAGTTTCTTTACTAGAATTACTCTTAGATCTCCATTGTACTCCGCATGTAGTCAATGCTTCTAAATCTTTCCACTTGGATATCATAGCCAATACTACATCCTGAAGTTTTCTGCTAAGTGCATCTGCAACCTTGTTTCCTTTTCCTAGTGTGTACTCAATACCGAAGTCATAGCGGCTAAAACCTCTAACCACCTCTGCTGTCTCATATTCAACTCCTTCTGAGAGGATAGATACTTTAATGACTTATAATCCGTATAAAACTCAAAATTTTCTCCCAAAAGGTAATGTCTCCACACCTTCAATGCAAAAATTACTGCCAAATCATGAGTTGGACATCTAACCTCATGCGGTTTGAGCTGTCGAGAAGCATAGGCAATCACTTTGTCTCTTTGCACTAACATAGCTCCTAACCTTGTTCCACATGCATGTGTACACCACTAAGCCCAGATTCCCCTCCAAAACAACTAACACAGGTGCATTTTTCAATAAGTGTTTCAGCTTCTGGAATGCTTCCTCATAATTATCAGTCTAGCCAAACTTCACATCTTTCCACGTTAGCTTAGTCATCGGTGCTGCCATTCACGAAAAATTCTTAATGAATCTCTAATAGTAACCAGCTAATCCAAGAATATTTATCTCAGTCACTGTCTTGGGTCTCTTCCAACTATTCACTGCCTCGACCTTAGCTGGATCTACTGACAACTCTTTTTCTGAGACCACATGACTAAGGAACTTCACCTCCTTCTTCCAGAAATGACACTTCGAAAATTTCGCTTTCAGTTGATGCTGCCTTAACGTCTCAAGCACGACTCTAAGATGAACTTCATGCTCTCTTTCATCTTTAGAGTATATCAAAATGTCGTCTATGAATACCAATACGAACCTATCCAAATGTTCTCGGAAAACTCGGTTCATCAAATCTACGAAAAATGCTGGCGCATTAGTTAGTCCGAATGGCATTGGTAAACATTCATATGATCCATATCGGGTCCTAAACGCCTTCAATGGAATACTATCCTTAGCCACTCTAAGCTGATGGAATCCTATTGCCAAATCTAACTAGGAAATACTTTGGCTCCACTCAACCGGTCGAAAAAATTATCAATTCTAGGTAAGGGATATCGATTCTTTATCATCTTCTCATTCAACTTACAATAATCGATGCATAACCTTAACGATCCATCTGATTTCCTTGCAAACATTGTGGTTGCTCCCTAAGGCAAACTGCTTGGTCTGATAAAGTTCTTACTTTCCAAATCCACCAACTACATCTTTAGCTCCCTCATGTCAGTAGGTGCCATTCTGCTTGGCGATCTACTTACCGGTTCTGCTCTTAGTACTAAATCTATCTAAAACTCAATAGCTCTTTTCGGCGGCAGTCCTACTACGGGCTCAAAGACATCTGCGAATTCTCTAAAAACGAAAACTCGATTTAACTCGTCTTCTGCCTCCATAACCCCCAACAAAGCATTACCCTCAAAACTAGGGTTTTCTAGGGAGTACATTATCTAATCACTACAATCAGGATGTCTATGTGATATTTTCCTATCATGGCAAAATATCCTAGCATCGTATTTACTTAACCAATCCATACCCAAAATAATTCCGAACACTACGAAATCAAACACATGCAAACTGCAAACAAATACATGACCTAACAATTCAAACTCTAGGTGGTCACATCTCATTCCAAGAGTCACGTAACCTCCTACCGGATTTGCAACACTTAAGGAAGTAACTAGGTATGAGGGTTTTAGGTTAAGCTTATCTACCAAAAAATGAGATATAAAAGAATGCGATGCACCGGTATCAAATAGAACTATAACTTATACACCATGAATCAAAAGCATACCTCTTAACATAGATTTTCCTTTCTCCTCTGTTGTTGGTCTCGAGGTAGTTGGCTCCAATGCAAACACTTTGCCCTTTCCATCCTTGGCTGGCTCCTTGCATTGGTTCTTGCTAACAAGAAAACTTGTCAACGCCCCAAAGTAGAGTAAAAGGACAAGGTTATTCCTTTGTGGTTTCTCTTAGGCAATTTAAGAAGAATAAAATGTTAATATTCACTTTGGTTATCCTTTCGATCAGGTTACTTTAGTGAAAATTTGTTCAAATGGACCTTTCGATCCAATCGAAACAGTTGGTTCTCTTTTCTTATCAGCCTTTAGACCATGCTGAGATAGTATTCTTCTTTTCAAAAGCTCTCCTTTCGAAGGAGTTGATAAACTCAAATGGATAATTTGAGGAATCTGAGGTTAAGGTTTGGTTTGGTGGGTTTCGACCCTATCGAAGGCTTAGATGGTTGAGTGGTAAAGGTTTGATCAAGAACTTGGGACCGAGGTTTCAACCTTGTCGAAAGCTGTAGCCTAAAATATCTTGAGTTCGGATTGAGAGCTGGAGGTTAAAGTTAATTGGAGAAGGTTTTCGATCTTGCCGAAAGTAGAAGTCCAGTAAAATGTGGCTTGGATTCTATAACTAGAGTTGCTTAAGTTCACAGGGGTTTTGATTGGGTCGAAAGAGCCTTTCGACTTGCTCGACACCTGGAAAAACACTATTAGTTCTGATTTTAATACTTTGAAACAACTAAGTAATCAAAGTGCAAAGATCTTCCCCCTTTTCCAACACAAAGAAGCTTTTATTACTCAATTTCCCTAAATCAATTACAAATTAGGGTTTTACAGCTTTTGAAATTAAGAAAATACAAGTTTAGAATTATTGAATTCGGATCCCCCAAACCCGACCTCTTGGGTCTTATTTATAGATGCGGGTCAGCACCTTTCGACCTTAATGCTCTCGACCTGGTCGAAAGGTAGTTGCCATATTGTTTCTTGTATGCTTCTGCCTTTGTCAAAAAGAAAGGTTGCGCTTTTCTTCTCTATGTAGCTTTGTAGGACCTTTTGACTTTGTCGATAGGCTTTAGTCATTGGTTTCGAAGGTATTGAAAGGCCGATGGTTTCGATGCCGTTAGTTTCTTCGGAACTCCTGCCTGTGACCTGATGTGGAACCTCCTTGGATAACAATGGCTTTGACCAGTTTGAATGGCATAGTTTAGCTTTCGAAAGGGTTATTCAGGATAATTCATGCTTCTGAGTGGTTTGAGTGAAGGCAAAACCTTTGGTTTCAAAAGGTTTGGCGCTTATGTGAAGAGCTGTCCTCCTTTGCCTTCGAAAGGAGTTGCTTTGACTCATTCGACAGGTTTTCATACATATAGAATCATCTGCTTTGAAAGGTGGTCACTGAAGCAGAAGGGTGCTCTCGACCCCTTCGAAAGGTTGAGAATCTTTTGGACCTTGACTGTAGCATCCTTTCGACCCCTTTGAAAGGTTTTTAAGCTTTTGGACTTTTGCCGTAGCATCCCTTCGACTCCTTCGAAAAGTCTAGCTGAAGCCTTTTCCTCTTGTTCTTCTTTATCTCCTTACTCAATCTGGTTTCGACTAGGTCGAAACGAATTTTAGTAGTAACACCCCCCCTCCCCCCCCCCCCCCGGCGAAGGGATGCCCTTGACTTTCCAAGTCAACTATGTCAAAACCTAGAATCTTCCCACCTTTTGGTATTCCTGCATTAATCTGGACCGCTTATTTGAATCTGATCGAAGGGCTTGACGGTCCTTTCTGACTTTTCTTATAAAGTACGTTCTCTTCTTCTTCCTCTTCACTTATCTGCAATTAAATCAACTTCGAGGGAAAGTAAAGAGATTTTAAAAGTTCTCCAAATCAAATTTTCCTTAATCAGAGAAGAAATCAGATCCAACGTAAGTAAAAATCATTTCGCTCTACAAATCTTTTTCTCTTTCTCTTTTTTTTATATATTTCATGGTGGATTTTAATCTCTCAAATCTCATAATCAAAATTTTAACTTTCGATTTGATTATTGAGAATTGTTTGATTTTTAACCTATCTAGAAGTTCATTTTGATTCGACTTCATAATTTGATTCGATTTATTATTATTCTTTTTTCTGTTAATTTTTCATTTCAACTTTTCTTGATCCTAGATTTTATGACTGTGGTTGTTTTTAGAAAATATGAACTTTCATTTCAAAAATTTCTCAGTTTCAGTAGTTAATTCATGTTTAAATTTGTTGGTTTAATGGTTTTGATTTATTTGTTTATTAAATTTTTTGAATTCCTGGGTTTGGAATCGGGTTTGGGTAAGAAAAGATTTCCTTCGCCCAGAAGCTTTGAATTGTACGGATTAATAATTGGCACCACAAATTTAATAAATCGAATAATAATTTAACTTTTTTTTTGCTTTTTTTTCTCGATTTTCTCGATTTCATAATCAAAATTTTAACTTTTTTTTGCTTCTTAGCCTCTTTCGATGGGGTCGAAAGGTATTGTAGCGCTAATTGGACTGACCTTGTCGAAAGATTATATAGTAAAGCAGCATGCAGTCACCCCTCTCGAAAGCAAAACATTTTGACTTAGTCGAAACCTTTTGTGCTGATTGAAATTTTTTTTTTAGTATGCTTTCAAAACCATAATGTCCTTTTAACCGTATCGAAACCTTCTGTAACTTAATGAGTCGAAACCTTCTATAATCACCTTTCTCCAGCATCGTCGAAACGTTCCAAGTTTATATGGTTTTAACTTAGGACCTCAACCCTATCGAAACCTTTTGTAACTTAATGAGTCGAAACCTTCTATAATCACCTTTGTCCAGCATCGTTGAAACGTTCCAAGTTTATATGGTTTTAACTTAGGACCTTTCGACTTAATGGGTATATAAGTTTTCGGCAGCATTCATATTTCCCCTTGAAAAACTGAAGCAATAGGTGTCAACAGTGTCGAAGGGTCTTGTTACCTTGTCTATTGAATATTAGTAGTATGTACTTTGTTCAAAAAAATTTAAGTTGGTTTTAATCATTCCCTCTTAATAACATGGTTGCTATTAAGCTTTCGACATCGTTGAAAAGTACCAATTAGTCATGTACTTCAACCCTTCCTTTCGACCTTGTCGAAAGCTCAGTGGATGTTCATATTTAGGCTTTCGACATTGTCGAGAGGTGTTTGTTAAATGTTAATTTTCCTTCCCTTTCGACTCTGTCCAAAGCTCTATATCTATGATTTTTAACTTATTATTTTTTCAAGAATTTGAAGTTTTCACATTTGGTTTTATATTTAAGATGCCATAGTAGGTTTTTACCAATCCTTGAAAGAATGTTAGGTTCATAACAAACTGAAAACTTTAACTGAAATGTTTTCACCTAGCAGAACCATGAGCTTTCCAAAGAAAGTCGAAGCCACTTCAAAGTATTCTCCGATATAAACACAAGATGAAGTAGACGCCATTCTCAATGACTATGGAATTACCGGTGTGGAAGCTATTCCACCTAGGGAAACTAACACCATCAGCAACCCTCCCGAAGTGTTCTTTGCTTATACTGCCATTCACATATGGCACGGAGGGTTTCTCCCTTTTCCAGAGTTCTTGTCTAAGTTCCTTTATTATCTCGGAATCACTCCAATCTAGCTATCCCCAAATGTATACACTTACCTTTTGTCTTTGGAGCTGATGGCATTAGAGTCTGGCCTCCCCTCTTTAAATGCCGAAGTACTAAACCACTTGGTTCGATTGCTTAAACTCAGCAATCTCAATAGCCTAATCTTTAAGGTGAAACCTTAGAAGAAGCTGATTCAGAGGGATTTAACACGTTCAGAGACTGGGAGAACTAGTTCTTCTTCGTCAAATGCTTCCCAAATATCAGTGGGACTTTCTCTACTTCCCGTAAGTTCATATTTCAATTATTTTCCTTCTATCCAGTGGCTTTTCTTGTCTAATTTTTGCCTTATGCTAGGTGCTCCTGCCAAAGAAATTAATGAAGCTGATAAGAGAACGGTGGAGTCTCTAATTGCAGCTTCTAAGAAGATCAGAAACCGACTGAAGCTATTGAATCCTACTAACTTGAAGAAGCATTCTCTCCTTCCATCTGGTCAAAGGGTTCTGGGGCAACCTCCTTTGATCCAACATACATCAAAAAGTAAATGCTTCCTTTCCTTATGAGACCCTGCACATTTCTCTCATATGCCACCCATCTACTCTCACCATTTCGGTAAGTTATAGACATGGCATTTGTTTGCTATTTCTGTGTAGTTTTCCAAATTACCCTGCTAACTTATGATCTGTTTGAACTCCCCTCAGTTTCTCCTGGTTATAAAGCCTGTTAGTGGTTCAGCTCCTCCTCCAAAGACTTCACGCACGCCATCCTTTTCTTAATCTCTTGCTAGGACTAAGATGGTTGTCAAGAGAAAGTTGGAGAAATCAATTGTGGTGTAGCCGCCCCTTAAGATTTTTAAGTAGTTGATGTTCCTGATTCAGAAGAGGAGGAATCTTTATCCCTTGATAAAGCATCGGAGAGTCCGATTGGTGAAGTTCCTCAGGATAAATCCAATCAGACTCCTACTGTAACTGATCCCCTCTCTCGCATCACTGTTTCAAGCTCTCCAGCTGCACTCAAGTAGATGTAAAAAGCTTTGGAGATGACCCCCATTCAAAAGCGCATTCCTCCAAGGCCAACATCTTGTTCTCCCTCCATCAATTTTGAAGAGATAGTTCAGTTTATCCTTAGCTCTATGTCCTTTGCTTCTATCCGCCCACCTACCTTTGTTTCTGACTTGGCAAGTCACTACCGTTCCCTGATAGAACAGCAACTCTTGGTACGTTTCTCTTCACTTGTCTTTAACATTACTATTCTTCTTTAAGATTCTGCCTTATGTTGTATTTTCTCTTTCAGATCTCAAAAATCTGGTTATCTCTGCAAGAGTATGCATCTTAGTCTTCTGCTGAATCCTCCAAGCTTCAGAAGGAAATTTCTGCCTTAAAGAACCAAGTCTCTTCCTTATCCATGGAAAAAGATGAAGCAACCTCTAAACTGGAGCGATTGAGAACTTCTCTCACCCAGTCGAAATCTGCTATCATGGAAGAAAGAAAAGCCCGCAAAATCCTCGCAGATGAAAATTTGGAAATGCAAATAACAATAAAAGAATCCGACGAGGAGATGGATTGAATGGTGGCTAAGAATTCCTTTTTGAAGGGGAAGTTGGAAAAGAATAGGGATTCCCTGAAACTGGCAGTCAATACAATCTCAAATGCCAAACAGCGAGTATCTCAGTTTCTTGACACTACCCTTGATGAAATTTTGATGAACTCTTTCGAGGAGGCTCTGATGCTCACTTATGCTGACAATATTGACAAATGCCCTAAGCTAAGCTTTCCTTCGCTCGACTCTGCCCTTGTTGATAGAGTTATGGGAAAGATTAACTTGATGAAGCAAGGAATTGAGGCTGCAGAAAAGGAGGAAATTGATGCCTCAAAGAATCTCACTTTTGAAGTCCCCTCTTTTGAAGTCGAATCTGACTCGGAAGATGAAGGTGACAAAGATGAGGTTGCCGAAGAAGAAGGCCACGGTGATGACACTGATGATGAAAACAATGATAATTATGATAACACCAACAGTGGCCAAGGTTTAGGCGGTGACGGAGAGGGCCACACTGAGTACTCTGACAAAAGGGAGACGGTAATACAATAGCTCCTGAGAAAGCGCCATCTCCTCACACAGCAGTCCCGCCTAAATCTGCTGGCTCCTCTGCTCCTCAAGAAGATCATGCTTCCATAAATGTCGAAAAACCAAGAGAAAAAGAGTAGGTTTCTCAAACATCAGTCCCGATATCATAGGTATGGGATTCTTTGTTTAAACATCTTTTACTTCGAAGATAATGATAGTGTAAACCATCTATTTTAGATAAAAAAGAAAATTATTCAACCCTATAAGATCAGGCTTAAAAGGAAACAAGCAAAGATAAATAGGTTATATTGGGAGTTAGACAAGCAGTTGAAGGACCACAATATACTCTTTGATAAATATCATAGGCTTAATAGGAGTGCAGCAATGCTAGCATCTTTTAAGCATTAAGAAGCTGCCCCTCGGATAAGGAGAGCGCGCCTTCATTATGATGCTCTCTTGAAGGAGAACGGGAGTTAATTACCTTATTCTAGATGTTGATTGAAGAGAGGGACATTTTAGTTAACTTCTTATATAAGGCCTATTGTAGACGCCTAATTGTTGACTTTCCATATTTAGGTGAATATAGTGGGGGTTTACTTAGGTGCTTACGTAAAAGATACTTGGACGAATTCGGATCTGACCTGCATCCTAGAGCTTGTTGGAATTTACCACAAGTCAGATCCATTCCCCAAGATCTACCTCCCAGAAAACTTAAGTATTATAAGGATAAATTTGTTTCTGAATTATTTTCTAAGTCAATCTTGTATGAACCAGATGAATAATTTTAAACATGTAATAATATATTGATTTGTAAATGTTTGATTTAATCTTTCTTTTTATGATTAGCCTTATTTCATTATGTTATCACAGAGTGACCTTTCTTTAGGCCATCTTCTTTCTAGAGATCACTTAATTCAATATGTTAAACTGAGAAGATTTTATCGTGAAAAGGCATCACTTTTTTTAAAATCCTCAAAATTAGCAAGATATTGTTTTCTTAGGGCCTTACAAAAACTTAACTTGGAACATCCCCGTCTCCGCTTTGATTTCCTTGGTGATGAAAAAGAGAAGCTACTTAAGGAAATCAGGACATTCCATACTAAGTTAATTTGTGGCCATGATAGTCCTCCTGAGGGAGAGTGGGACTACAGTAGATATCCACCGGTTATCACTCCAGAAGGAGTCAATATTCCTTTTGACTCGATAGTGACTCTTTTCGCTAATTCATTAAATAAAGTTAGAAATGAAGTTGATGAACTTTAAATGTAGAGTAAATATTCAGTTGTACGTTTTTAGTTTCATTGTCATTTAAGTTATAATTTTTTATCGTAATAATAAAGAGATTTATCATTTTGTTTTGGCTCCATTTTGTTTCTTTTATTTAAATAGGAGTTGCAGTTATCAGCAGCTCCTCTCTCACTCGATTCAGTGTCATGCTTTACTAATCTTAGAGATAAGGTGCTAACAGAACTTGAAAGGAGTAAACTCCTCGATGGTACTTACTCGCTCGCTTTCATGGCAATGCCGAAGCTTTAAGATGGCAAAAAAGGTATTTACTTTAGAAAAATAACGTTAGCAATCTTAAAGATCAAATTGCTAGTTTAGAGACTGATGTCAAAGTTAAAGATGAAACGATTTCTGCACTGAAACGACAAGTTAAGTCGAATCCTTTAATCGATTTCGACCACAAGATGTCAGAACTTCTCCAACAAATAAGTGATTTGGAAATGAAATTGAAAGATAGCCAAGCTCAATGTAAATCGTTGGAATATATTATGGGAGATAACATTTCGAGTATCGATTTACCAGCTCCCCGTGTGGCTCCTTCCATTACCAGACCTACAGGGTCTACTTCCCTCGTTGCCTAGAAATTCCCCACAATGACTAATCCTCCTTCTGGCAAAGACGAGAGGGTAGTGGGCGAATGGTGTAGGAAAGTTAAGCTCAAAGTGGTAAGGTATTTTGATGAACAACAAAAAGCTAAATATTCTCAGAGCATAAATGAGTATGCTGCTAGAATTCAAGAACTTAAACGCAACAACTACTTCCTTCAGAAGCGCATCGTGGAATTAGAGAGGGAAAATAAGACCCTTAAGGGTGCAAACAGAGCTTTCATCGCGCTCTAAAGACTAATATCAATGCAATTGACGATGCAGATAGGATAAGGAAGAAAGAAAAGAAACTCAAAGAGGTCCTCTGCATCGCAATCCGTCATGTAGGTGATCCTTTAATTGCTGAGAACCTGAACAAGGCTACTCAGGATTTACGATAGATTTGTATTAATGAAATGTATATATCTATTCTTTATATTCGTAAATAGTTTCATAAGTTATATAAATCATATAAACTTTGTAAATATCACCTGATTTGTGATTCTTTCTTATAGTGTTGCTTCTGAAATGCTTGTTTGATAGCCCATACTATAATTTATGTATTTGCTGAATCTTTCATTCTTCTTTGCTGTTTTGAATTCCTTGAAAAATATGAAGCAAACCACATTTCCAATTGTTAGCTTGAAACTGATATATAAATTTATGCATATCATTCGTGAGGATTAACAATTCATCATGTTAATCATATGAAAAGTAGTTTATATCAACTGTCTAAATCCCATCTTTGGTTATGATGAGAAATAATTAAGAATTTAACTTTAACCATTTTGCTAGAGTATCTAAAGTCTATTGGTGGAAAATCCTGTCCTGAAGCAGGGGTATAAATATTAGAGAATCTTCCCCTAGAGTAGGTTAATAAAGAACTAAACAAGAGTAAATCCAGAAATCATTATCTGAATATTTTGTAGTAGAAATCCAATGACCCATTCTCGGGTATTAATGAAATTTGTAAACTTAGAAATTCGAAACCCAAATTCGAGCATTAACAGGAACTCATAATAACGATCTTTTTGAGAAAAGTCTTTGACCCAGATTCGGGTATTGGTGGTGGACAATCAGAAATCTATAATAAAATCTCAAGCCCAGAATAGGACATTTTTAAGTAATAGTCTCGAAACCCAGATTCGGATATAATAAAGACCATAAGTGATTGATAAACGCCCGAAACCTAGATTCGGGTATTAATAGATGAAATTTAGAAATGAGAGACCCGAAACCCAGATTCGGGTATTAATATACGGAGCCCTGCTTTACTCCTTAGATTATGTCTTCTATGACATGCATAAACCCTTTAGGCTTTGTATATAGTGGTGGTCTGATCGGCTGCTTCTCAAGCTTAGACGACTTAGTCCATAATCTGATGTGCAACTTCTTGGGCTTGGACATCTTAGTCCGTTGCAGATATACTGCTTCTCATGTTTAGACATTGTAACATCCCCCATCTTAGAGGCCCAAAACTAAAGGGTACGGATGCTGCAATCATGCATAGTTATTAATCCTTGGTGACCAAATACGGCAATGTTAGATACATTGATACACAGAAACACATGAATATAGAAAATTTTAAAACAGCAAACAATGTCCACATTCCAAATTCATTACATAATCCCAGAGCACAGACCACGTTCAGACAAAATATACTTATTACAAAATACGCCAAAAGCGACATATGAAGATGCCCCCTTGGGTGATCAGAGTATATAATAAGACACTAAAACAAGTTTGCCTTTACAATCAAACACCCAGCAGAAATAAAAGAACTCTGATAACAAGCTTGCCTCCTGCATGGCTTCGGAAGCTTTATTAGTCTGAAAGAACACTGGAAACCTTGACTCTCATCCTACTCAAAATCAATTGAGTACCCAAGAGTTTAAGGGGAAAACAAAAACTTCGAGACCTAAAGCCTGGTATGAATAATAATCTACCATCTCAAACCATTTAGATATCTAGTGAGACCATGCCGCTTAGCAGAACGGGTTTTCCCCTCACTAGTATCCTAAAACATTTATAAAACCATATGTTGTGCTCCTGCATCCATAATGGTTAAAACATAGTATTTCAAAACATTATGATGATATGCAAAATAAGTAAATCAAATCTGGATTACCCATCCTCATTCATTCTGACTATCTATCTCAATTATAGTTTCTAGGGTTACTATTAACCTGTTAAATGTTTATGGACTATCTGTCCAATTTCATAGTCTTCATGGGATCACTAAGAACCTATTGTTAACTCCAATATCTTTTCTATTATCCTAGTTTTCATGGGCTAACTAGGAACTTATTAACTAACTATCAATATCTTAATCCGGATATAGTTTTCATAGGCTAACTATAAACCTATTGGCCCCTGCCAATATCAAATAATAGTTTTCATGGGCTGACTATGAACCTATTGGCCCCAGCCAATATCTTTCACTTTACACAGTTTTCATGGGCTTACTTTGAACCTATTGGCCCCTGCCAATATCTTTAATTAAAATTTTATCATTTCATAAGTTATATTCACTACTAGATCAACCTAGCTGGTTATTCTGCCCTTCCCCAAAGTATCGTTATGGGTTAATTACAATGTGAATAAATATATGAAGGATTAATACTCTTAAAAAACTTTATTTATGCCATGGTATTTCCTTTTAAAATGAGAATGGGTTATTTGTTTTGAAACCTTAAAACACCACTTTCGAAACCACTAGATGACCTCCTTTGAAAGCATGGAAAATCCTCTTTTCAAAACTTTAAGTATATACCTTTTGAATGTATCAAAACCTTGCTTAATAATCTTTAGAAAAATAGGTTCGAAACTAATGAAAGTACCCCTTTTGAAAACATTGGTTTTACTCTTTAGAACATCTTTTGGGTCAAAGTGGTTATATACGAATGTATCTCTTTCGAAACCCTTATAGATTTGTTTGGGGAAAAGTATATGGTGCCGGAAACGACTATTCGAAAACTCGAAACCTTTAATTTAAAACTTCGAAGGGTAGCGTTGAAACCCCCTTTTGACCCCATTGCCTTCGGAACCCTCAACCCCTTTCGAAAGCATTTAGGAAGTGGCTTAGCTTAGGTTAAAACAGAGGTAACCCTTCGAAATCATTGATGGATTCAATACACTCGGAAGGGAAAAGAGCGGCCGAGTTTCGACTTGGTCGAAACCATTACTTTCGAAAGCACTATTTCAAAAACAAAAGGAACTCGTTTGAAAGCTAATACTTTAAACATAAACAACAACCTTCTTCGAAAGCTATTTATAAACTCCTTTCGAATACATAGGTTTCGACTATGTCAAATTATTTAGGTAAAACAAAGCAGGCACTTAACATTTGAAAACAGAACTAAGGTTTCGACCCTATAGGAAGCATTGCTTTCGACATCTTAGCTTCCGCCTTTCCTCCAATCCACTACATACCATCTAAGCGATACCTTATGTATTGGTTTCGACTAGGTGGGTTTCGAAAGGGTTGGTTTCGACTGAGTCGAGGTGAAAGAATAGAGTCGAAGGCCACTTCCAAAAGAGGCAGAACCTACTTTTTATTGGAAATGCTGAATTAAGGCTAAGTTTAATAAATTCTTTGTAGCTAACCTGCCCATTTGTAAACACCTGATTGGTTGCCATAAACTTTCAAATACTTTACAATATAACTGCCGCATTTGTCAGATTTAAATCAAAGGAAAATTAACGTCAAAGTCCTTCCATTAAGCAAAACCCACATTGCAAATAAGTCCTTCTTTCAAAATAATTTATTTTCCATAGCAAATCAATCAGGAAAAATCCCCAAAAACCACAGAAGTTCAATTTCATCATGTTATCTAACATATTAAAATTTCAAACCCAATTTCTTCCTGAAATAATCAAAATAAATTTTAAACCCAAATATAGCATACTTTACTTTAGAAATTCATAATAAATCCTCCATAGCTTAGAAAATTATGAAAATTTATACCTATCTCTAAAATCATGTTTTACCTAACATATAATTTTACCATGGCATTCTAAATTAAATAACATTCAGTTTTTCCCTAAAACCGTGCAAATTCATATGTAAATGAATTAATTTAAATCCAACATAATATAGCTTAAGCATATCATTATCCATAACATCATAAAAACAGGTTTAATCTTAAATCTGAAAATATATGAATATAAAACAAAATAGAGATGGGGTGAATTATTATTCAACTTAGACATGATAAGGAATTTGAGATTTGTTGTTGATTAATTCTTTATAGCTTTGATCCTTAGCTTTAGATTTAATTTTCCTCTTTTCCTCCTTGTTAATGGCCGGCTCTAACTTAGGTTTTTGACTTGCATCTGTAAAAAATGAGAAGTGAAACATGAATGGGAAAATACAAAAGTGTATAGCCATGAGTATGAGGAGGTGCGGCTACTTACTAATATGCCCATGTGTATATTAATTAGCTTATAAACCAATTTAAGTCCATCTACTTTATTATTAAGCACGGCCCTATATATATGATTTATTTAAATCTCAATCCCTTATCATCATTATTCTATTTAATTTATTTAATTAAATCTCCTAAATAATGTTATCAAAAATTAGGGATGTTACAAGCTCCCCTTCTTAAAGAATTTTGTCTTCGAAATTCAGTAAGGACTAAAAACTAAGCATAGCAATCATCTACAACAACTTCTAACAAACATACTAGCCTATCTGATTAGTAATTATCTATATAAATCTAATATAGACATAATCTCAAAGCGGATCAGGATAAGTGACTCTAATCCTGTCCTCTGTCTCCCAAGTACAGTCCTTCTCGTTGTCGCTCCACTGAACTTTCACCAACTTGACTGTCTTATTCCTTAATCTTTTCTCATCTCTCGCTACCACTCAAACTGTTTGTCTAACAAAAGTCAAATTAGGCTCTACTATCAATTCTTCCAACTCTATCGGAGGAATAGTAGTCTTTGGATCATGCACATACTTGCGAAGATGAGACATATGAAATACATTATGGACACCTGCCTGCTCGGCAACTCTACTCTGTATGCGAGCTTCCCTATCCTCTATATAATTTGGAATGGTCCAACATATCTCGGGGCTAACTTCCCTGACTTTCCAAATCGTACAACACTCTTCATCAGTGACACCGTAATAAAAACTTTATGTCCAACTGAGAACTATAGGTCTTTACGCATCTTATCTGCGTAACTCTTCTGTCTGGATTGAGCTTCCTTCATCCTTTCTCGGATTAACTCAATCTTCTTAGACGCCTCCCTAACCAAATATAGACCTAAGACTAATCTGTTTCCAACCAACATGCTGGTGATTTGCATGGCCTTCCATACAAAGCTTCAAAAGGCGCCATTCCTATACTAGTCCGGTAACTATTATTATAGGAAAACTCAACTAAATGTAGGTTATCTTCCTAAGATCCACCAAAGTCTATGATACAAGCTCTTAGTAAATCCTCGAGTGCCTTGTTGACTATCTCTCTGCCTGCCCATCCGTCTGAGGGTGATATGCAGTACTCATATTAAGCTTGGTACCCAACACTTCCTGTAGACACTTCCAGAATTCACTAGTGAACAAGGCATCTCTGTCACTGACTATACTACTACGAACTCCATGCAATCTAACTATGTTCTTCATGAACAACTTAGCTAAAACATGTGTCGTCCTAGTTGACTTAACTGGAATGAAATGGGCAATCTTGGTCAATCTGTCCACTATAACCCATATACTTTCATTCCCTCTATTTGACCTTGGCAACCCATCTATAAAATCCATAGATATCGAATCCCATTTCCAAACAGGAATCTCTAAAGACCGAAGCAACCCGCTCGGATTATGATGTTCAGCTTTCACTTGTTGACAGTTTTCACACTGCCTAACCCACAAGCCAACATCCCTCTTCATACCTTCCCAATAGAAACTCCTCTGCATATCCTGATACTTCTTGTTTCCTCCTAGATGAATCGTAAACTTGGTCCGATGACATTCTTCAAGAACTTCCTTCCTTATGTCCTCCACATTGGGAACACACAACCGTCCCCTTTCTCTCAACCATCCACTTTGGTCAAGACTAAAGTCTTTCAGATCATCGATCTCATCTCCACTCTCAAGCCTTATAATCCTCTTGGTTAAAACTGGATCATGTTTTTTCTTAGAAGAAATCCTTTCAATCAACACTGGTCGAACTTTTAAATAGGACAACATGGCGGTACCCTGACTAGAACTAACAGTCAATCTTAACTGCACAACATAACTAGCCAAAGCTTCCAAATCCTTCCACTCCGCCAACATAGATAACAGCACATTTTGATGTTTTTTGCTAAGAGCATCTGCTACCATATTACCTTTCCCTGGTGTATAATCTATACCAAAATCATAAGCATTCAAAAACTCTAGCCACCTCTGTTGTCTCATATTCAACTCCTTCTGAGAAAATAATACCTTAAATACTTATGATCGGTATAAAGCTCAAACCTCTCTCCTAAGAGATAATGTCTCCAAATATTCAGTGCAAAGATCACTACAGCCAACTCCAAACCATGAGTAGGGTATCTAACTTCATGTGGTCTAAGATGTCGTGAAGCGTAGGCAATAACTTTACCATTCTACATCAACACTGCTCCCAATCCAGTTCCACATGCATCAGTATATACCACCAGCCCTTGGTTTCCGTCTGGAACTACTAACACTGGTGCATTGGTCAACAAATGCTTTAACTTAAAGAATGCTTCCTCACATTTGTCGGAGCAGACAAACTTCACCTCCTTTCTGGTCAACTTATTCAAAGGTTCTGTTATCTGCAAGAAGTCCTTAATGAATCTCTGGTAATAGCCCGCAAGTCCAAGAAAACTTCTAATCTTGGTCACCGTCTCTGGTCTCTTCCAATTATTCACAGCTTTGATCTTATCTGGATCGACTGACAAGCCTTTCTCTGAAACCACGTGACCATTAAACTTAACTTCTTTCTTCCAAGAATGACACTTGGTAAACTTCGCCTTTAGCTGATTCTTCCTCAGCGTCTCAAGTACCACTCTAAGATGAACTTCAAGCTCTCTCTCATCCTTAGAGTATACTAAAATGTCATCTATAAGCACCAGAACAAACCTATCCAAGTACTCTCGGAAAACTCGGTTCATCAAATCCTCAAAGAAAGCAGGTGCATTCGTTAATCCAAACGGCATCACCAACCACTCATAAGAGCCATATCTAGTTTGAAATGTTGTCCAAGGAATACTATCCTCTTCCAATCTTAACTGATGATACCTATCGCCAAATCCAACTAGGAGAACACTCTGGCTTCATTCAACTGATTAAACAGATCATCTATTATTGGCAAAGGATACTTATTCTTAATCGTCCTCTCGTTCAACTTACGATAGTCGATACACATCCTCAACGACCCATCTGGTTTCTTTATGAACACTACGGTCGCTCCCCAAGGCGAACTGCTTGGCCTGATAAAATTCATTCCTTCGAGATCCACTAGCTGCACGTTCAATTCCTTCATCTCATTAGGTGTCATCCTACTAGGTGGCCTGCTCACAGGTTTGGCTCCAGGCACAAGATCTATTCTAAACTCAGCAGCTCGTTTTGGTGGTAGTCCAGTGACCGGGTCAAAGACATCTGCAAACTCTCTTGCTACTCGAACCTGACTTAACTCATCACCTATCTTTATAGCATTAAGCAAATTACTAATACCCCAGTCAGAATTCTCCATTGAGATTATAACTCGGTTATGACTATTAGGGTATCTTAGTGATATCTCCCTATCTTGGAAAAATATTCTAGCCTCATACTTACCCAACCAATCCATACCCAAAATAATCCAGAAATCTATGAAATAAATAATATACAAACTGCATGCAATTTTGTGACCTAACAAATCAAGTTCTAAATGGTCACATCTCAACCCTAGATTTTTTACACCCTCCTATTGGATTTGCAACCCCTAAGGAAGTAACAAGGTAGGTGGGTTCTAAGTATAATCTATCAACCAAACACAAAGATATAAATGAATGTGATGCATCGGTATCAAAAAATACCCCAACTAGTATACTCTGAATAAAAAACATACCTTCCATCACAGTCTTTCCTTTATCAGCTTCAGTAGGCCTAGCTAGTCCAATAGCAAAAACCTTTCCTTTGTCCTCCCTAATTGGCTCTAAACATTGATTCTTGTAATGCCCAACTTGATCACAGATGAAGCACTTCACATTCTTCCTACTTGCAACTTTCTTCCCATTTCCTAACCGACACTCATTCGTAAAGTGAACCTTCTTGTCACACTTATAGCAAACTATCTCAACCTTTGACTTTTTAACAGTATCTTCCTTCTGGGCTCCCTTCTTCTTAAAGAACTTTATCTTTTTCCCTGGGAACCCTGAGTTTCCACCAACTTCTCCTTAGCATAATAAGCAAGTAACTCTTCAAGGCGAATGACCATCTCCACCACCACATTACAAGGATCACGGACATGTGTCATGGTTGCTCTAGCAAGCTCGGGCCTCAATCCACGAATAAACCTCTCATTTCTTCTGATGTCAATATTTATGGTAGCATATCCATATCGAGACAGCTCTTCAAACTTAGTAGCGTAATCAACTACTAACATCTCTCCCTGAACTAGATCCATAAACTTCCTCATCAGCTCCGATTTAGCAAATTTAGACACAAACAACTTGTAATGGCCCGTTTTTCCATACCCTTTAAATTGATAATAAACCACACATGTCCAACTCAAATTGCACGAACAAGCGGATCATTAAGGGTAGAAAGAAAACAAAGATAGAACAGAATCTCACATGAATGGAATAACATATATTATTTCAATAATAATCTTTACACCGGAAAAATTTAAAATACAATATCAGAGTCTAACCTAGATTTAGCTTGGACAGTTATAAACCTATGTCCTTACAAATGCTGAAAACAACAAAACAAATGCAATAGATGCAGCGGATAATAGAATACGTCCATATGATGATGAAGATCTCCAACTCTCCTCTGGAAACTGCAACTGTCTTTGATTAAACTTGAAACTACTCGGATCTGACCCAAGTATTAAAAATACCAGGATCAGGCTTGATAAACCATCGTGAGATACTCAAAATTTTAAATGTATAGATCATAATGATGTTATCAAAATCTTTGAAATGAATGGTATCTCATAAGACCACGCCCACACATAAATACGGATGGGTTTTTACCTTAAGTTAACCAAAACACTTTATTACCAAAATAATTTGATATTATCTTTAATGACATTTTTTGGAAAACAGCTTTCAAATAAACTTATTCAAATAAGGTATCAATACCCGGACTAAGTCTAAGGGAACATATCCGGATTAGGTCAACGGAATATACCAGATAGAATATATGATACCAAAAGGGGTAGTTGAAATGTTTGCAAGTCATTACAGCTATTTTGGGACTACAATCAAAACCATAAAGCTCGTATTGGAATTGGATTTCCAACATAATAAGGAACATCGATAACCATGCATAACAACTGGAACCCGATGGTTTTTCGTGCAAGGACCCACACACCACTATTCCTTATATTGCCACACTTCTTGATATCCGGTGGCTTCTCATGCAAGGACTCACACGCCACTATACCATACGATAAGGGTCCCGTATGGACACCTTAGTGACCTCGATCATACGCCGCTGGTCACCTTGAGGGATCATACGCTACCCTCATCATACTAAGCCTGAAATATGTAACATAGTTCTCGTATCACTTTCGAGATGTGAGGCTTGGTAGTGAGGTTACGCTCAACTTAGACAAAGCTACACTTTACTTTCACAAAGCACAATCCACTTAAAATGCCATATTTCCATTCCTTCGATCACCATTTGACTTTTACGAACATACAACCTTTGAGTTCGTATGCTTTGAGAAGGGTGTTAAGCTAAGAGAAGTTGCCTTCTTTGCCACCATAGAAGTATGTTGGTAAAAATCAACGTTTGTGATCTTAGCAATGCAATGTCAGACATTCATCCATACAAGTTCTTTCTGGGACTGAACGAAATCGAAGGCACTTTCCTTGGCCATTACTAGGCGAGAAGACCTTGCAATCCGAAGATTTCAAACACGACAGGACCACTGCTATAATAAATATCTCTATATTGGGAGCTACCTAGAGAATGTCAACAAGTAGTCCTCCTGCTATGAAGATCTTCGGTCTTCAGTAATCATCATCTTCAACACGTCTTTACTTTCGAACATATACATTGGTTCGAAGTGGTTTTCGGACAAGGATCACCCAAATCCGACACCGGTTCCTTCGAAGTCAATCATTGATAAAAAGATGTTAAGTTCATACTTGATTATCAATCAACAATTAATTACTTCATCTTTTATTTAAATCAAATATCTTTATTAGATATATTCTTTTCAATTTATCCCATTTTTGTCCAAGAGTATATGGAATCATTAAGCCTCATTTACCAAATTATTTGGTTTATTTAAACCTTTCCTAAATCTTGGAATAATTCCAAATCATTTTCTCTTTTACCTAGGAAAACCTTTCCAAATCATTCTTTTAATCTTAATCAAAGATTTCTTATATTCAAGTTATAACTTTTAACTTAGGGAAAATATTCTTAAATCATTCATTAAATCTTAATCAAAGATTTCTTTCTTAACTTCAAATTATACTCTTGCAAATCGAAGATTTTCATAACAGAGCACCACTGCCACCCTAGATATGGTAAATTTCACCTCGAGGGACTAATGGAAAGTTGTCCTACATCATGAAGATCTTTGTCATCAATGATCATTATCTTTAATATATTTTATTTTGAAAATTAGCATCAAGGGATTTTCGAATAGGAATCACCCAAATCTTATCCCAGTTTTTCGGATAGGAATCACCCAAATCCGATCCTGGTTCCTTCATACCAATCATCGATAAAAAATGATTATTGGAAGATTTGATGATTGATTTATACATTTCCTTTTATCAACTATCTTCGATAGATATAAATATTTATAAAATATTCTTCTAGTGAATATGGAATCGTTATAGTCTTTCTTTGAAATTTACCGAATCATTTGATTTATTTAAACCTTTTTGAACTTGGAATAATTCTATTTTATTTCACCTTTTATTTAGGAAAACTTTAATATAAATTTTAGAGCATCCGGGCTTTCCCTTCGATCTGTTCCACCTCTTGTCTAAAAGATAAAAGGCCAGGCAAGTTCAAGGCACTGGTTGCTCCATCCCTAACCTTAGTTACACATCTTGTTTACCGTTAAGCTCTCACGGGCGGAATAAATTTACTAGTCGTTTCCGCATACTCAATTATAAATCTTCATTTTAAAAATGATTCATTAAACTTCCAAATCATTATTTAAAACATAAAATTATTCTTTTAATAATATCTATAAAAGATTTGAAAAAGGATTGTTGAGTTTAAATCCATAATTCATAAGTTATTAAAAAAGTGTTGCAAAAAGCTATATTCTTCAAAATAACTTTTATATCATTTAGAAATCCATCCTTTCAACTTAAATTATGTTTAAAATATTTTAAAAGATTTTTAGAATTTATTTCATATTTTTAAACATTTTAAAAATATCATTTTTAAAGAAATCCCTTTTTGGATTTCGAACTGCAAAATTGCGATATTTTTAGAAAATTGTTTTGGACATATTTCAAAATCTACTTAATGAAATTTTGATTTTCTTTCTTTGTTGGGAAACTATGGATATAATAGTCTGGAAATTTTTTATCTCTAAGGATTCCAAGCTATATTCCACTATGTATACTTATTTAACTTTTTCGGTGCGAAATCACGAACTATTGTTACTATAACGTTAACCCAAACCCCAATCATGTTGTCTGATTCATTGGATTATGTTTGAAAAGTCTTTTAGGTTTAAATTTCTTTCAAAGTTTCATAAACGTATGCTCTGATAACAAGTTGTAACATCCCCCTACTTAGAGGCCCAAAACTAACGGCTATGGATGCTACAATCATCCACAGTTATTAATCATCGACGAGCAAATACGGCAATGTGATACATTGATACACAGAAACACATGAATATAAAAAAAATTAAAACAGCAAACAATGTCCACATTCCATTTCAAATTCATTACATAATCCCAAAGCGCAGGTCACATTCAGACAAAATATACTTATTACAAAATACGCCAAGATCGACATATGAAGATGCCCCCTTGCCATAAGGCTTTGTAGGAGCTTTCGACTATATCGATAGGTTGTAGTCATTGGTTTCGAAGGTGTTGAACCGATGGTTTCGATGTTGTTAGTTGCTTCTGAACTCCTGCCTGTGACCTGATGTGGAACCTCCCTGGATAACAATGGCTTCGACCAATTCGAAAGGCTTAGTTTAGCTTTCGAAATGGTTGTTCAGGCCAATTCATGCTTCCGAGTGGTTTGAGTGAAGGAGAAACCTTTGGTTTTGAAAGGTTTGGTGCTTATGTGAAGAGTTGTCCTCCTTTTCCTTCGAAAGGAGTTACTTTGACTCATTCAAAAGGTTTTCATACATATAGAATCATCTGCTTCGAAAGGTGGTCGCTGAAGCGGAAGGGTGCTTTCGATCCCTTCGAAAGGTTGAGAATCTTCCGAACCTTAACTGTAGCATCCTTTCGACCCCTTTGAAAGGTTCTGAAGCTTCTGGACTTTGGCCATAGCATCCTTTCAACTCCTTCAAAAGGTCTAGCTGAATCCTTTTCCTCTTGTTCTTCTTTATCTCCTTACCCAATCTGGTTTCGACTAGGTCAAAAGGAATTTTAGTAGTAACAGTTCTTATAATGTCCAGTTTGATCGAAGTTGAAACATCTCACTCCTTTCTTGTCAGCAGCTTTCTTCCCTTTGCTTGTTCGGCACTCATGAGCATACTGTCCCTTCTTATCATACTTATAAAAGGTAACTTATATCTTTCCCTTCTTGGCAGCTCCACTCTTCTGAGCTCCCTTCTTATGGAAAATTTCCTCTTCTGGTGCTGCCCTCCTTGAGCTTCCCTTGCCTTGTTTCCTTCAAGAAAAGCAAGCATCCCTTTCTGCCTTAAAGCCATCTCAACAACTACATCACACAGATCTCTAATATGCAATATTGTGGCCTTAGCAAGCTCAGGCTTCAACCCGCGAATGAACTTCTCATTCCTTTTAATGACAGTATCAACCGTAGTGTATCTGTATCTCGATAGCTCCTCAAATAAGGTTGCATACTCAAGCACTGTCATATCTCCCTGCTCCAACTCGGCAAACTTCCTGAGCAGAGTTGACTTCGCAATCTCCAACATAAACCTCACCTCAAACCTTCTTCTGAACTCTGCCCAAGTCATAGTCTCCTCATTGACTCCGACGGTAACACATTCCACCAGTATAGTGCTGCTCCCTATAATTTCCTAGAAGCGAGTCTCCTTTTCTGCTCATCATTAAGTCCCAAATCAGCAAAAATCCTCTCGCAATGAAGTAACCAATTCTCAACTTTAATTGTGTCCTCAGTCCCGATAAATGGTTTTCCTCCTGGTTTAGCATAATCCCTACTCAACACAGCATAGTTGTTGACCACTAGAGCTCCCTAATTTCCTCCTTCAACATTTCTTCCAACTAAACCCACAGCAACTCCAACCTGCATCATGTTAATGAAGAACTGATACATAGCTCCATATTAACTTGCGGTATTCCAGCACCCACATTAGCAGCTCGGGCCTAACCTGGATTCCTCATAGTGTTTGGTCTGGCATTTCTATTAATTGTGGTGCTTCCCCCACCGGTCCTAACTTTTCCCCCTTTAGCATCCATATCTTATGTCCATAAAATCTGCATTCAAGTCTTTGTAAGATACAAAAGAATAGACAAAGAGAGATGGGAGAATAGAGAATTAGCGTATACTTATATATAGCAAATACAAGTACATAACGATAGCATTATCCCATACCCTAATCTTTTGTCTAATTCCTTAGGATTATGTTTTTTTTCCAAATCATTTTAAGTTTGAAATTCCTTTTAAATTTTTTAAAAACCTATGCTCTGATAGCAAGTTGTAACATCCCCTATCTTGAGGCCTGAAGCTAAGCGCTACAGAAGCTGCATTTATCTATAGTACTAACTTCCGGTGATAAAATACGATAATGTTAATGGTATCAATAATATTAGAAGCACGTGAATAAGAAATAAAATCAACACAGATTTAAAACACCTTTTCTGATTACATTTCAAATCAATATTTCATATTCAGATACTTAATCCCAAATGATTATCAGGTTTTGACCAAATATAATTATTACAAATTACGCCAAGAGTGACATATGAAGATGCCCCCTTGGATGATCAGAGTACTAAATAAACATATCAGTCTTAATATAATCACAATGGAAATAAAACTAAATAGATCCTATATAGCTTGCTTTGCCTCCTACATGTCTTCGGAAGCTTATTTGTCCAACCTACTAAACCAGAAAAACCTTAACTCTAAATTTACTCAAATTAATTTTGAGCACCCGAGAGTTTAAAGGGAAAACATAAACTTCGAGTCAGACATAAAGCTTGGTGTGAATAATACTATTACATGTCAGTTTACTTATATTAAGTGAGACCACACCGCTTAGAGGAACGGGTTTCACCTCACTCATATCCCTTTTTAAAACATATCTTTTGCAAATCTGAATCCTAGAATCAACTAAATAAAGCAATAATAGCAATATCATATGTGCACATAAATCAAGTAATTAATGGACTATTTGTCAAAAAACATAGTTTTGTTTGGCTAACTGTTAACCATTGGCTGACTCGGGCCTAGCAGACATAATCAATTATCTAACATCTACTAAACACACTACTAGGCTATCTGCCTTTACTATCTTCTTCTAGGGTCAACTGAACCTAATGGTTTTGCGGGCTCACCAATAATCTATCTCCTCTCTGTATATTCCTTTCGGTGTATAACATCATTTTAGTCTTACCTATGACAAAGCCCTACACACTGGAATTTTGGACTTATATTAGCTAGGGGCTTATTAGCGAAAGTATAGGGCGCGACCTTATACTAGTCCCATCTGATGTTCTAATATCTGAGTCATTTACTTAGAGTTGACTACCCCATCAAATTTTCCTTGAAAACATTTCTTTCAAATTGATTAAACCCTTTAAATCATACTTAAACAAGGAAAATATACTCTTGCTTTACTTAAATATCTTTGCCATGATATATGCTTTACACAAAACATTAATGATGAAAACCTAAATCAATAGGATTATCTATCCCTTTAAAACAAGTTAAAGCCCTTTTTAAACTTAGAAAAAATTAGGTTTAAATTCAAGATATCACATTCAAAACCTTTGTTTAAAAATTTCAAACAATACCTTTCGAGTCCAGTGGAAGTACCCCTTTTAAAATAAGTTAACTACAATAACACTAGACTGAAAGGCCAAAACATACCTTTCGAAACCTTTAAAATAAACCTTTCAAAATCATTGAAGGTATCCCTTCGAAAGCTTTATAAACCTTAGACATCCCCTATTCAAATACTTTAAACTTGCCTTTCGAAAACAATGGTGTGTCTCCCCTTCGAAACCTTCATTATATACCTTTCGAAAGCATTAAAGTCTTTTACTTAAAACAAACCTTTCGAAAGCATTGGGTCCAAGTAAAAGTTTGTGGAACATAGCTTCGAAACCATTTAAAACCATCTCTTTCGATACCTTTGGGTTAAACTTTCAATAGAACAAAAGGGTCTTAAAAGAATTGGGGTGAAAGAACCTCTTTTCAAAGCATTATTCTTAAGTAAAAAGAAAGTGGATGGTTTCAAAACCAACCCTTCCGAAAGAATGGAGAAGCGACTTCAAATTTTAAGGCAAAAGAACCCTTTCGAAGGAATTGATTCGAAAGGTTGAGTGTGGTAGCAAGGGTTTCGATGCCTTCGAATGCTTAAAACAAAAGGCGGCAACCTCTTTCGAAAGCCCTTTTCTAAAACAAAGGCGTATTTGACTATATCGAAAGCTATTTCCTTCGAAAGCCTCATTTTGTAACCAAAATAGTTCTGAGTTTATAAAGACT
The DNA here is from genome assembly GCA_030737815.1 of Allium fistulosum. NCBI lineage: Eukaryota > Viridiplantae > Streptophyta > Magnoliopsida > Asparagales > Amaryllidaceae > Allium > Allium fistulosum. The sequence continues at coordinate 980,998,021 of CM060902.1, forward strand.
ACTTCTACCCCTTCGAAAGCATGTTTCGACTTTATACCTTCCGCCTATCTCCAATCCACTACGTACCAAGGCATTGATACCATGTGTATTGGTTTCAACTAGGTTGGAGGCCGCAGTATGGGGTCAAAAGGTGGCTGCCGAAAGTGGCGAAGAACAATCCTTTAAAAAACTGATTTTTAACTTTTTAAAGTAATATCTTTCCAAATAACTTACCTTATTTTTCAACATATAATTGGTTGCCGATTTTTTTTTCAAAATCTTTTCTAAAAGTGCTACCGAATTCAATAATTAATAATTTAGAACATTTAGCAAATTGCCCATTCTTCTTTTATAGATATATAAAACATTTAAGTCCCATACCTTAACTAATTTTATATCTTTAATAAAAATACTTAGAAAAATTCGCTAAAAATTCCCACAAATCACTTTTAATATGTTTTCTAACATATTTAAATTTTTGACCCAAAGCTAACATATAATAGCCGAAAAAAATTTAAACCCAATTTAACCATTTTCTTTACTAGAAAATTCATATTAAATCCACAACAACTTAAAAAATTATGAAACTTGAAATCCATCTCTAAAATAATGTTTCTGACCTTATATCAAAAAACAAAAGCCATTTGGATGTCATTTGATGGGTTTTTCAAATCGAAGCATTCCGTAAAATCTATATAAAGCAATATAATTCATCAACAAGCATATATATCCATTTAAACAATCAAAAAAGGCATTTTACTTGCAAAATAATATCGGACCTTATCTAGAAACCAAAAGCAATAAAAATGAGATGTAATCTATTATTCACTTAGCTTAATTGTTAAGAACGTTGAGATTTTCCCTTGAATTGATTTGATTAAGCTTCCTACTTAAATTCTTGCTTATCTTCCTTTAGATTTCTTCTAATGGTGGCTGGCAAAGCTCTAGGTTTAGTTTTGTTTGTGAATGTTGTAAATGAAATTGGAATATGGGTGTAGGGTATAAGAATATAACCTATTCCTATTTTGCCTTTATCTTATTACCTTTTCTTTCTTCATTTTAAATTTTCATTTGTTCATTCATTAAGGCACGACTACCTTATAATAATACAAATCTCAATCTCTTAACCACTTACATTATTTCATTTAATTTATCTAATTAAATATCCTAAATAATATTAATCAAAATTAGAGTCATTAAAATTAACTATAGAGGTTGATAGTCGATGGCTGTGTCAAAAGATGTGTGGCAAATGAGATGTACTCGTTGCCCCTCTGTACTAGCGTCAGCATGCACTAAATGGGTATTTGATGCTGATGGTAAGTCATATCAGTTATACCACCCTACTATGGTGCTTCGAATGGATGGATGGATTGCTTTTTCATTCACCTGAGTGCCCACATGGCTGAGCTGGTCGACCAGCTGTCGGCAACAAGGAAGAGACTTGGAATCTTGTTGAGGAAAATTCAGCGGAGACGGTTAATGACGAAGACATGGAGCGACCTGGAGGGAGGCCTGATGCAAGTTGGATTTGCTTGTACTAAAGTCAAACCAAAGACAAGCCATGCTTGCCTGATGTGCTATCAGCTATGGCGGGCTTGGATAGGAGCCGACCGTCAGCTGATGTGATGTCGGGCAAATTGTGCTTACTTTTAGCTACTGTTAGAAGAAGTTCGATATGAGCTGGTCAAGATCGTGCCAGGCCTGGTCCGGAACTTGTTTAAGTGTGAAGGTTGCTTTGGGATCAGACGATCGGACTTCATCTTGGTGTCTTATTGAGCAGAAAGGGTGGTTGAGACCAATATGGGCTTGGACCAACCTATGCATGTCGGTGTCATATTAGTTGGGTTGAATTTGATTGGGCTAGACTTCATTTAACTAGCTTGCTAACTACGTACGAGAAAATTAAAAAATATTTTGCCTATAACTGCATACCAGTTTGTGGGTGAGGGCTTGAAAAATTATACAAATCTTGTTGATTAATGGCTATGCAATGCTTTTAATGCGCTTTCCACATGGTTTTGTGCAACTGGTTGTGACAGTTTGTTTTTCCAGACGTGACAGGAGGCGTGTCATGTCTTCCGATGTACTTGACTTAACTTAAAACCGATCTTTTTTGAACGACTGTGATTCTTTTTGCCTTTTGAATTCAATGCATGCGATTGAACAGTGAGTATATAAATATCCCTTCCTCTTCTTCCTTGAGCCCATAAAATCGCTCTTCATGAAAATATTTCAAAGCTTGTGAATCTTTTGTGATTCTTTCTTAATAAAAAGCAAATGGCTTCATCATATGTTTCCTTTCCAAATGCATTTGCATGCATTATTTTTTATCAAATTTAGCTTGGATGTTGAGAAAGGAGAAACCTATTAGGTGCTTGAACTGATATTTTTATATTGCAATTCAAACCATTGGCTGAAAACTTTAGGTTGGGGAAGACTATGTCTTGCCACTTGGTTTGGACCCTTGCCTGCTGGCCAATGTTCTGATGGTGTTTGGGCATCGTCTTAGACTAATGATCCAAATGAAGCTAAGGCGATTCCTTAGTTTGAGGTTCTGATGCTCCCAACCGCAGGTCAATTTGGATTCTTCTACGCTTCTTTCGAAGGAGTAGGGGTTGTAGCTTCTTCGTCTTCTGTCATGGCTAAAGCCTTAGTTTTCTCTTTGGCAAGGTTATTTGAAAACTTTTTAGGGTCTCTTGTGAGATTTGATGTGGAAGGCTTCGAAGATGGGAGCATGCTCAATTTTCTTCAACAAGTTCTGGATCGGTCGACATATCTGAAATTGCTTCTTCGGCTAAGCCAGAGACTTTCTAGATGGTAATAAAAGTGCCAACCGACCTACCTTGGAAGATCTGTTGATGTGCTTCTTCTCTACTCTCGTTTTCTTCTTTTTAACTAGTTAGTGATAAGAATATCATTGTAAGCCTAATGGGGCAGGCGTTGTGTCACCAGTACTGCACCAGAAATGAGCTTTGGTAGTGTTCAAAAAATGCTACCAAATCCTGTAGTAGCGTTTAGCAAACGTCATTATAGAAGGCGCAACTAAAAGTTCAGAACTTTATGTTGTGTTTCCATAAACGCAACCATAAAATCAACATACTACAGCGTTTGTTCTGTGCATCAAAAAACGTCTTTTGAACGTCTAATAAACGCTACTAAAGACGTTGATTGCTTGTTTGGTTTCTGCTGCATTTTTCTCGTTGCATATATCATATAGCAATAATTAACAAATTCTGGTATTAAAAAAGTATCAATCAAGTAATCATAATACTCAAAATAACTGACAAAACACATTAATTACCTAATAAAACAAGATATCCATAACCATTACGATACAAAAGTCTTTAGACAAAATAGGCAAGCTCGTATATAATCCTTGAACATTTATAGACACAAGCTTAAACTGCTAACAACATGTTATAATACAAATGACAATTGGAGCTATGACCATTCATTTGCTGCAACTGGCTTTTCTTCGAAAACGTTTAATTATCTGTGGACAAGTTTAACCATCAATAATGAGAACATGTACAAAAAATTTAACAACGGAACAAACGTTGGGAAGGGCAGCTTATTTCATATAAATAAAATAAAATGGAGACCTAGCACAAAATAATGTACTTCCAATTTATGCGGAAAAAATACATTCCAGATAATGAATGAAGCACCAAGAACCTAGACATGTGGTTGAGAGCAAAAATAAATATTTCTAGATAAAAGGAGTAATTGAAGTAAATGGTAAGAGTTGCATGCCAACATGAGGATCAGGCTTTTGGACCTCCGAGCCTTGAGGAATATTATCCTACTTTGGTTCATACTTATTTATGTAACAAATAGAAAACTGAATATATAAAAAAAAACAAATACAATGGCTAGTATGTTTAAAAGGAAATCATATAGGTGTCTCTAGCATAAACCACAACACAAGAATTTTCGTAAGGAAACTTAGGATAGTTTTAGATGATAGAACTAAAAAACAAGCTGCAAAATTCATCATGAATGTTTGCGAAATATGCATTGGGTCACACAGCATTAAAAATTATAAAAATCATGTTTAGAAATGTGCAAACATTTGGTCTTCTTAAACTATACTGAACTGTTTGCGAAATGATTCAAAAATAATGTATATAGTTTTCAAATTGCAAGTTTATGGTAAATAAAATGCAAAAAATTGTAGCAAAGTCGGGTCACCTAACTCTTATGAAAACACTGGTCAAATTCCTTAGTGTAATCTAGGAAGTAGAAACTAGAAATTTGCAAATTTCTAGTATAACAAAGTCAGGTCACTTGTATATACTTATACCAATTGCCAATATACACTTTTCAAACTAGAAACCTATAATTTATAGTATTCTTAACTTGTGCATGTACGTCCTCTCACTACAAGGGGAAACGCGATTTCCGACGGCCAAAAACCGTCAGCGGCCGTCGGAAGCCGTCGGCCGCCGTCGGAAAAAGCTGTCGGAATTTATTGCGTCAGGGAGCAGTACTTCCGACGGCTTCCGACGGTGCCTGTCGAACATATTTTCGAAGGGTACCAACGGTTTCCGGCGGTTTCCGACGGATGCCGACATGTGTCGGGATCCATCGGAAACCGTCGGGAATAATGATCTACAGGCCGACGGTAACCGTCGGTAGCCGTCGGAAATTTTGACCTGTAAGTCGTCGGGAGCCGTCGGAAGCCGTCGGAAATCTGCTGTGTTTTTTTATTTTGGCTGCAAATATAGCCTTCCAATCACATTTCTCTTCCAAACACTATTATATCAATACTGCACAATCCGGTATAAAATATTCCAACCAAATATCAAAACCCAAACTACACAATATTCAATAAACACACAAATAAAAAAAATTAAATAAAAAAAATACATAATATACATGATCATCCCAACATTGACAATAATCATAACAGTAAGTGTTCTATCATGTTATGAATACACAAAATCATCAACATCCTCATCCACATCGTCATACAACCATAAAACTAAGTGTATCAAACGTATTTATACATAAATCAACAATTAAATCACCCGTCTACCAAATCATTCAAAACTAAAACAAAACATACCTGAACGAGCAAGCAAACATCATCCACCGTGGTTTCTTACCAGATTTCTTAATCTCCGATATCGTGTCCCTGTAGTTCTTGCGCATCTTCTTCATCCAGTATCCTCGTGCCAGCATCATATCGTCTGTCTGGATGTCTATCTCAGCCTGTGTTAAAAAAAATTACACTTTAAATGATAAACAGTAGGAAAACGACAAAAACGAATTAAAAATGGAAAACAGAAAAATACACATACTAAGACATCCTGTCATATGCACTCTATGATGTGAGAAGAGATGCTATCCCACTTCGGCCAGCAAGCACTGATCCTACTGCGATAAGCAGCTCTAGAGACGTCCAGCACAACCTTAGAGGGAAGTAGGTCGAACCCCCTGTTTTTTAAGTACGATATAGATAAGTACGTATATCATAAAAAAAATAAGATGCTGAATAAAATTTAATTCTTACCCATCTGCTCTAGGAACTAACGATACTACTGGACGCTGTGGCTCTTGCGATGGGCCACCGCCATCGCCTCCTAACGATCGTGAAGAGCTCCTACCTCTATATGACATAATGCTAAACCTGTGACATATACACATCATTATATAAGACAATAATAACATGATAATGAAATATATTTCATATGAAAATGACATCAACGGTATAAATTGCTTAATTAATGACTGAAATGGAAATAGAAATGGAAGTGTGTTATACCTAATTCATAATGGGTGTACTCTTCCAACGATAAGCAGAGTTCATTGCATTTTTAATAAAAATTGCTAAATATGACAAATGGAAATAACATAAAACATGTAAACAATAGTAATCGGATTTGGTTTCATAGTTACATCAATTTCATAATACATCAAGAATTAAACATAGTTATATCAATTGCAAAAAAACAGATTCAGATTTATATCAGTCATCATCGTCTTCTGATTCAGATTCGGTCTCGTTTTCGACGATATTTTCCTCTACAATGTCAAACGCTTCTACCAAAACATTTGATTCATCGATCAAAGGACTAAAATCTGTATGATCGTGTGTAATTATTATATCGTTATTTTGCTCGAGATCTGCCTGATAAGCTTGTTCGTTCGGAATATTCTTCCCATCGAATGTGAATCTGGCCTTTGTTTTAAAAACTGCAGACCAATCTGCTTTATATCTTTTTAGAGACGGATAAGGAGCGTAATAAACTTGCAATGCTTGTTTGGCTAGTACAAAAGGATCATACTTGTGATAGTGCGACGTATGCTTTATTTCGATTAGATTATAATCCTTGTGCACATTAATTCCAGAACCTGGAACATTGCTAAACCAATTGCATCTAAATAGAAACACCTCCTCCGCGGGTCATGAGAAATATGTCAGTTGCAAAATTTGTGTTAGAACGCCATAAAAATCATTTAAGTGATTTTCTGGATCGTCATTACCTTTAACAAATACACCAGTATTATTTGTTAATTTTTCTGCACTGTATTCTTTGGTGTTAAATTTATATCCATTGACGAAATATATTGGATATGTCTTGACCACTCTTTTTGGTCTCATCGCAAGATGTTTCAACCCTTCGTCAACAACACAATTTCTCGGCTCATAAACGTAATTTGAAAACCAACCGGAAAATTCTTTACTGAGATCTCCGTTGGGATGTTCACGTTCATAAACACTGTTCATATAAACAAATTATTACATTAGGTTATACACGCACATGCATTATAGAAAAGAATAAAACACAAATTATTAATTCAGATTACCTAACAAACGGTGCAACCTCGGCACAATTTAGAAGAATATAAGTGTGTGCTACATGAAGATCTCTATCGTCTAACCATATTTCTACACATTTTCCAGAAGGCCGACCATGTTGTCTAAAAATAAATAACATTGTTTGAGAGGACTCTTGTTCGTCGCCTTCGTCATTACGAGGAACACTTTGAAATGAAATATTCACATGGTCACTGAAATAGTGAGAGAAAAAGAACGAAGCTGTTTCTTCGATGTAAGATTTACATATCGAACCTTCAACTCGTGCTTGTTGCCTCACTTTTTTCTTCAGATGATTCAATATGGACATGCTAGACGACCGACAGTACTCCATCCCGAAAGCATTGCATAGGCAGGAAAATCACTTATAGTCCACAACAAAGAAGCAAACATACGAAAATTTTTCTTCTTGGACACATCGTATGTTTCTACTCCTTCGTTCCACAGTATTTTTAACTCCTCAATCAACGGTTGTAAATATACATCAATTCCTTGTGTCGTATCGTCGGGGCTAGGAACGACAATAGTAAGAAACATATATTGTGTTTTCATACACATCCATGAAGGTAAATTATACGGTGTGACGATAATGGGCCAGGATAAATATTTAGAACCAAACTGAGAAAATGGAGAAAAACCATCCGTACATAATCCTAATCTAACATTTCGACTGTCCGCTGCAAAATTTGGATACGTTTTATCGAAATGCTTTCATGCTTCTCCATCGGCCGGATGTGTCAATGTACCATCTTCCTCCGTTCTCATGCTATGCCATCTCATATTAGATGCAGTTACAGAAGATGCATATAATCTTTGAAGTCTTGGAGTTATGGGTAAGTAATGCATACGCTTGTACGGAACTTCCTTCCCCTTCTTTTTTCTTGGTTTGTATCTCTCCTGGTTACAAACTTTACAATTTCTAAGGTTTGCGTCTTCTTTCCAAAACAACATGCAGCCTTTTAAACATGTATCTATTTTCTGATAAGGTAAACCAAAAGCCGACATAAGTTTTTTAACTTCGTAGTGATTTTCACACATTAGATTATCGGGCGGCATATGTCTTTTTGCAGCTTGTACAACAGTCGTAAACCCAGCTTCAGTGATGTTGTATTTTGACTTCATCGTAATGTATTCTGCGATTACTGACAACTGAGTGCCGCTTTTACAACCATCCCAAATAGGTTTCTTAGCAGCATCTAGTAAATCATAAATTTTTTTTGCTTCAATATTTGGTTCTTCAACATTTCTATCATCTTCGTCAACTTCAACTATAGGAAACATTGATCGTGCTGCATCTTCGACCATATTTTCTATACGGGTCATCGAAACTATTTCGTTAACGACACTTTCAGACCGTACAGAAGTATTTCCTACAACTTCTCCATGCCGATCCCAAACATAATACTCGGGTGTGAAACCGTGTTGGCACAAATGAACTTTCACAATATCTGGTAACAAATACTTTAAATGTCTACACCTACTACACGGACAACGAATTTCTAAATCGTTTCCGTTATTACTTAAAGCGAATTCAACAAACACGTTTATATCATTATAAAAATCTTCTTTTATTGAGCCCCTCACTCCTTTTCTTTGATACATCCATCTCCTCCGATCAGCAAAATAATCAATCATTTTTCCTATTTGACAAAATGAGAAGTTCAAAATTTAATATTTATTTTGAAGAATACAAATTCGAAAAAGATTATTTTCATGGTCGTATAATATTTGAATTTAAAGAAAAACTTCACAAATTTAAAAATATTTTCAAATATGGCACATTTTATTTTTTAACGTATCGATATAAAAAATTGTATAATTTTTTTTTTCATTGATCAGGCATCCTACTTCCCATTACAAACACAGTAAGCATTTACATTTCATATATTACTTCGTCTCAAACGATTCTATAAAATTTCGGCAGCATTTCCCTTTTGTTCCCTGCATTGTACAGAAATGCGTGTACGCAGGAAACAAAAAAAAAAGTTAGGCCGAAATTTTATGAACCGCTTGAGACGAAGTAGTATACAAAATGTAAATGCTTACTGTGTTCATAACTTGTCCAATACAGGGACAAATCCGACAAACATTGTACCAGATGAATATAAATGGTCGTTTTTCGGAAAAAACGACTATTTATACAATAATCATGTACAACACTCGTCAGACGGGGCCAAAAACTCTCTAAGGGACATTTGTCAATTACATGCGCGCATTTGACGAAAAAATACAGTTTTACTCACTATTCACATTTACAAAAATATATATTAATTAATTTAACACATTTATTCGACGTATTACATCAACTTAAGGCTGGTTTAACATTTTTTAATACACACAATTATAATTTAGAGTAATGCATTTTTTTTGTTTCATAAGTAAATACGTGCACAATATAATACTCCGAGTTCATTCATTCATTTTATCTTATTCCAACTAACGTATACAATCGTACAATAAAGGCATACACAACAATTTACATATACATGAACAACCACAAATTATACATGTTTTTCACAATTTCACGATAAAAGATGAAATACGTATACCATGTGATGCTATAAACCGTTATTACGCTACTGTAAACAATTGCAATCCCTAATTCGCCCTAATATATCAATTTATGCAAATCTAAAATTATGGTAAAAACTGAATTTTTTTACAAAAATAAGATATTATACCTGAGATTAAGAGTAATGGAGGTTGATTAGGCAGCCGTGGAGGATCTGGAAGCTCGAAATTAGGGATTGGAAGCTTGGAGAACGAATTTGAGGATTTTTTGATATAATTTTCGTATGAAATGAGGAAGAAGAAGAGGGCTCGGTTGAGCCCTATAATCGCAGTTTTCCGACGGCTTCCGACGGCCGCCGACGGCCCGTCGAAAGCCGTCGGAAATTAGCCGTCGGAAGCCGTCAGTCCTCGCTGTCGGAATTCAGGTCTTTTCTAGTAGTGTCTCATGTCACTCAGCTTACTAATGTACATGCAGTCAGTGTATCTCTTACCGCTTCGCAGGCCCGGTCCAATGTAAATTTAGGCCATGGGCAAGTATTACACAAAATTAACTTTGAGATTGGACACTGCTTTGCATGTATAAAACAACATGATGTTAAATGTCAGTCCACATGATAGTAGTTGAGGATATTTCAGCACACATGATAGTAGTAGAGGATAGAAATGTCGTAATTTCATTAATTTCAAACAAAAAAACTTACAAAATATCTTCCACCAATCAATTCATTATACATATGGATAAGCACTTTTTTACTTTTTGCTTATTCTCCGTACCACTTATCATAAAGTCACCAAATAAATCATACTCCTATTCGTTAAAGGGTTACTAAGTCTGATTAGCTTATAACAGTAGTTGAAGGATTAAGTGTTAAAGATACTATGTCCGATTAGGTTACAGTAGTAGTTGAAGGACAGGTCCCTCCTTTATATTTTCCAAAAAAGAATCCAAAATTTTGGACCCCTCCTCTATATTAGGCCCAGGGCCATCGCCCGGTTAGCCCATGCCCAGGGCTGGCCCTGCCGCTTCGATGTGGTGATTGTCCATTGGTTGCTGCAATGTTGTACTTATCTAGGCATTGATCATTGGGCTACTACATTGCGTCAAGGGTAGTCCAATTCAAGCGTTAATCTCAGAATTTTATGTTAAGCTTCATTAAAACTCTACTTGGCACTTTGGCCATTCATTATCCTTCTTGACATATTCATTTAAAAAATGCTCATTAAAGTAAATATTATTGTTATCCTGTGCTTAATAACTAAAGTAGGTGTTGTGGATTCAATGCAAAAGTGTCTCTAAATTTTTTTTTTAAAATGCTATTGATATTATGGTTTGAGAGAATAATGAAAATTTCATATTATTGTTGTGTGAAAGTTGAATTTGAATTAGTACAGACTCCTCTATGTGCTGCTAATATGATTTACATTACTGCTTTTGTTCTAACATTCAAAATGTTACATTTGGTAACGATTCATATGTAAAAGCTTCAGCAATCCTTACAAAACTTTAATGGTGTAAATAATTCTTACAACTAACAACAAATTAAGGATTCAAGATAAATAAGCAATATTATTAGTTAACTGTTATATCAAAGAACTCAGAATAAAGTCCAATAAATCTCATTGTTTAAAAATACAAAGCCCACAAAATGTTTGATGGATATCAAAGTTCTATCTCATCCATGTTCTACCACAAAATGAGAAAGTGGAGTAGGATCCATTAAGACTGAACCAAACATCAATACAAAACACAAATGAAACTTATACCAGCAACCATCTAAGAATATCTCCTTCCCTCATGTTCACACAAGCAGTTCGTGCATAAATTGTTATTGTTAACCATTAATTATCCTTGTTATTAGATTTTCTTCAGCTCAAATTTTGGATAAGAGGTTATCGTGATTTGAAAATAAACAGAGACAGTTCAATTGAACTAAACAAATGAAATTTATAATAACACGGGACAACGCATAAGTCAATCAAATGTCTAATTTGATGGAAATTAGGTCTTGGTCATGGGGAAAATATACAGAGATGGTCATAGTGCACACATCCAAACTTTGAGATTTACTTGTCTTGGGCAGTTTGCATATGATGAATTTTAATACAGTATTGACCTTTGATCTCCTGTTAGCATGATAAAAAAAGTATAATTTGATCAGGAAATGATCGTATATATACCACCCACGGATGAGATATAATTTTAATAATGTGATTACGGACTAACATTGACTGAACCTAGACTGAATTTTGTTCTAGCGGACAAATCAAGTTTTGAACTTGCTTTTGCGCTCCTAGTAAGGAAGGAAACTAAAGCACATTGAACATAACATCCAATACTTTTAACTCCAAGTATAATGTAAGTTCTATCTAAATCTGCAGTAAAACCATTGTTATGCATGAACATTTTGGCAGTACTAGAAAACATATTTTAGCTAGTGTGTAGTCTAATTATATAAGTGATGTTTGTACATATGCAGAAAACCATACAGATATTATCACATATATACCTGGAGTTGATGAAATAGCACCATCTGATCTTATGTCATATCTGCAAGATGGACAGAGTCAAACCTTCCATCATAAACCAAGTCATCTTCAAAACACTTGACGAAGTCCGCAATGCAGATTTCATTCTCTACAACAGAAGAGCTTGACTCAAAAACTATTAGTAGTACATCACGCTTCAGTTTGCATACTCAAATACATGTTTGCCTACCCAACAACAAAAGCTCCAGCCTGCTCAGTATAACATCATGCTTCTATTTGTATACTCAAATACATGTTTGCCTGCTTACTATACCATCATGATTCAGACTGCAAACTGCTCAATAAACCATCATTCAACTCTATACACACTCCCATAAAATGTCATCCTTTCAAATACTTTTAATATACTACAATATGCCAAATATCTAACATATATTCATGGCCAATCATGATAAAATATCAACATCTAATACTATGAAATGCGCTATGAAATTTCTATTGGTTTAATTTTTGATTTTAGATATTAAAGTTTAGATATATATTCAAGGCCACAAAAGTATATTAATATTAACATAATGGCCAATAACAAAGGAGCAAGCAGTCCATCCTCCTTGCTTTGACTTGAGAAATGGGTATCTTTTCAAATCAACAAACCGTCTTTCAAGTAATTACCATCCCCTGCTTTAATGCTCTCAGCCATGACTGTTTATTAAATAAAGAGCTTAAGTGTGAGCATATACATTTTTAATATATACACATATATTCGGTTCTACATAAGTTTTTTCCATAGAATTTATTTTGTGCACCTGCTCAAAAAGGGTCCTTGCGTTATTTTATTTACGTTATATTCTATATATACCTATTATTTTCTACCACAAATCAGTTCTTAATTGTTATTGTTAGCTTTCCTAAGTAATATCTCTCGGTCAGCAAACATAACTTGAATACTTTGCTAACCAACCACAACAAACAGTTGCAGGTTACTGTTAACAAGAGAACATGTCAACATCCCCAATGCTTTTATAAGATAATTTTATTTGAACCTAGCCATGTGATTGAGATGATTCTCGCTTTTGAAAATGAATCTTTTGAATAAAATGATTTAATCGAATGGTTTTGAGGAGAAAACTCCAGCTTTCGATAAAGTTGATCTAGGTGAAAGGTATAGTGAATTGCCATAACTTTCGAACTTGTCGAGAGGAATGATGAGGCAGTTTCAACCGTTCGACTAAGTTGGTGAAATATTAAATTGTCAAACTTTTCGATCTTGTCGAAAGATTATTAACAAGATCACTTCAACCTTTCGACTAGGTTGGAATAGAAGTAAATTGTCGAACTTTTCGACCTTGTCGAAAGGTGTGACAAGGCCATCCCAACCTTTCGATTAGGATGAAATTTTTCACAATCGTTTAGCTTTCAGAACCAACACTTTGTTGAGTTCTATCTCCCTTGGGAGTTGAAGACAGTTATCGTTGATGACACCCACTTCCTTTTTAACCATGTCGAAAGGTGACATGTGAGACCTTTCGACTTTATCGAAAGGAAATGTATGTCCCACCTGTAAGTTCTAATTGTGTTCAACCCCTTGGTGTCAATATTCTTTCTACGGAATCCCTTCGAAGGGTTTACTGATGCTTAAAGGAGTAGATTCCCTTCTAATGAATTCCATCACAAATGGTTGTTAGATATATAACCCAGGATTCATCTAGGAAGGAAACCTTTCGACTAAGTCGAAAGGTATTCCTCCTTTCGAAGCAATCCTATTTTAATAATCTTCAACCCATTTTATTTTCCTTATATATGATCAACTTAGAAATTCCCATAGCTCATGCACTCAGCATAGTTGACACCTCATCATCATCGCTTTTACTTTCCGTATTAAAGATTAGTTTCAATGATGATAGGTTTCGATTGGAAATATCTAAGTTGGTCTTATATATATAGCATAGATCAGAAGAGATTATGAGAAAAAGGTTGAAATCATGTGCAATTGATCATTAGTCTAGCTAATGATCTTCCTCATCGCCAAAATCCATCATGAACAAGCCATCTCCATTTTTATTTATCATCCAAAATGAGTTACAAGAGATTGAGTTTTCTCCCCAACTTGATTTAGGATTTCTTCTAAGTATAATTATCAATATGAAAGTAGAGAAAAGAAAATGAATTCAGTATTCAAGAATTCGGTCTCCTAAAACTGGACCCATTGGGTCTTATTTATAGATGCAGGTAGGCCCCCCGCCGCGTCTTTACTTTTGACTGAGTCGAAAGGTCTCCTTTAATATGCCGCCTTAAACCTTTTGACTTAATCGATAGGTTATGAACCTTTCGACGTCGTCGAAAGGTGTTCTCTTCTGCTTCTTGGTTTACCCCTTCACTTTCTCACCATCAACCGAATCGAAAGGTCTACTTTTATATGACGCCTTAAAACTTTCGAATTGATCGAAAGGTTGCTCTTGTTATGAACTTTTCGACTTTGTCGAAAGGTTAGTCTTTCACGTGCTATTATGAACCTTTCGACCTTGTCGAAAGGTTTGCCTTTCTCATGATGTCTTGAGTCTTCTTTCCTAGTCGAAAGCCACGTTTCCTTTCAATGTTATCGAAGGCTATGCTTCAATTCGATGATGTCGAAGGCTGTCTTCTTTTGACATTGTCGAAAGGTGTCCATGTTCTTTTTGTCATACTATAGCAGCTTATTCTCTCTTAACCTTTCGACCTGATTGAAAGCCATGACTCTTTTCGACATTGTCGAAAGGTTCTCTATTATTCATTTGCTTTTGTTGACTTCTGAGATCGTTTTCTTCATAGCACCTTTCGACTCTATCGAAAGGTGTCCTAGGTGAATTTTAACTGGTTCGAAAGGCTTGCTTATGCTTTCGAAAAGGTTATTATAGGATGAAACCTTTGATTTCGAAGGGTTTGACATATATTTGGGAGAGCACCACTGATTGCTTTTGAAAGGAGTTCTGAAGTCATTATTGCTTGTTCACCTATGTCGAAAGGTTGGTAGTGGCGGAAGGTCCTATCTATTTTCATCTGGATCGAAGGCCTTTGTATTGTATGGGTAGTTAGTGCTTTCGACTCCTCCGTTACTTGCTCAATGCCTTTGAAACATCCTTTATATGCTCTTCATGATGACTTTGTCTGCTTCTCCATCGAAACCTCGATTTTATTGGCCTTCTTTCATACTTCTGCTATCAAGTAGATTTTATGGTTAACATTTTGCCTCCCTTATATGAAAGAAGCTTTTGTTTTTTAGGACAAAGTTTTCATAGCTTTCTTACTCTTCATAATTTTGTCTTCCCTGCAAAAGTTAAAAGCACCATTGTTACTATCATACTTACATGTATGTTTAGTAGTTGATCAGCATATTAATCGCTTGATAAACATCATTTGGAATTAATTAACATCAACTTTTGATTTTGGCATTAAGAAGACCAGCTTGAAATTTTCGACTGTCTATAATAGACTCAATTATATCAACAAGGAAATCTAACCCAGATTAGGGCATTAACTTGCGAAGTTTAGAAATTGATAATGTGACATCCAAAGTACATATAACAATGCCCCAAAAAATAGTTTTATATATGACATTTCTAAACTCAAATTCAGGTTTTTATGGCCAACTAAATGGGAATTAGTAGTATGATTTCCATATTAAGCTACAAGCCCTGACCAGGATATATATTAGTCAATCCTCTTTGCAAAAAGAATCTCTGGCCCCGATCAGGGCATATATATTATGTAAGCAGATAGTTGTTAAAATAGAAATCCCTTGCACGTATCAAGACATACTTTGAATAACCAAAAATTTATGAAAATTGACTTTATAACAGATTCCATGGACCCAGATTAGGGTATCTTGGCAAAATTATATAATAATCTCGAAGCCCAAGTTTGAGTATTAAGAATTATAGTGATCAACAATGCTCTCACACCCCGACTCGGGCTTAATAAAGATGGTGATTGATAGAGTCTCGAAACCCAGATTCGGGTATTAGATGTTGAAATTCATATATGAGAATCCCGGAGCCCAGATTCGAGCATTAATAGATGATATTAAGAAAGTCCTGAAACCTAGATTTGGGTAATAATCAATGGCGTCCCATTTCACTCCTTTGCTTTTCGACCTTTTCGACATATATAAACCCTTTAGGTCTTGCATAGAAATAATTTGATTAGCTACCTCTTGAGCTTGGACATTTTAGTCCATGATTAGATATGCCGCTTTTTAGGCTTGGATATTTCAGTCTTTCACTCGATGAGCCTACTCTGGGCATTGGACATCTTAGTGCACAATTTGATGAACCTTTACTTTGGCTAGGACATCTTAGTCCTTATTGGTTGAGCCTCATTTTGGGCTTGGATGTCTTAGTCTATTATTGGTTGAGCCTCTTCTTGGGCTTGGACGTCTTAGTCCATTATTGTTCGGTGCTCTTGGTTGGTTCATCTTAGAGGCTGGAACCAAGTACTTACCAGACCTCCCTCCAGGAGACGCCCTGCCCTGGCCCTTTTGCAGCGCGGATAGGGTCTTGTTCGGTGCTCTACCCAGGCCATCTTATGGCGCGGATAGAGGCTTACTCCGTTCTCCCTTCAGGAGGTGCCTTAATCTGACCATAGCATGGTGCGGATAAGGGCTTGTTCGATGCTTTAACATGGCCATCTTATGGCACAGATAAAGACTTACTCCGTCCTCCCTCTAGGAGGCACCTTGACCTGACCAGAGGTGCGACCAAGGGCTTGTTCGGTGCTTTAACCTGACCATCTCATGGTGCGGCTAAAGGCTTACCCATCCCCCTTCCAGGAGGTGCTCTTCCCTGGCTATCTCGGCATGGACAGAGGCTTTTCTACCATCTTAGGTATTATCCAAATTTGAGGAGCATTTCACTCCCAACCATGTAGATTTTCTCTTCACATAAAGAAGCTCTTTATTAATCCATCTTTGGAAAATATGGCCTTAAATGTTCAGCCTTCCATGGTCTAGGCACCATATTGCCGTCTGGGCAACATAATTTGTAGGCTCCCGTGGGGATTACTTTGATACGATTAATGGTCTGTACCAGTTTGGTCCTAGGGGTCCATCTACAGGATTTTTAATATTGGTCATTACTCTACGGAGTACCAAATCCCCCTCTTGAAATGATCGAGTTGTTACTCTTGAGTTGTAATATTTCGAAATCCTTTTCTGATATTCGGTGGTTCTTACCACTGCTTCATCTCTTAGCTCATGTATCAAGTCCAGTGATTCTTTCTTTCATTCTTGATTCTTATCAAATGCATAGGAAATCCTTCGAAGCGAGGATATTTCAATCTCGACTGGTAGCATTGCCTCACACTCATATGTCAGAGAATATGGGGTATGTCCCATTATCGTCTTAGCAGATATTCGGTAGGCCCATAGAACTAATGGTAGTTCTTCTACCCAATTTCCTTTTGCCTTATTTAGTCGCTTTTTCAAAAAAATTATGGTTTTGTTTGCAGCCTCAATGCTCCGTTGGCTTTTGGATATGCGACAGATGAAAAACTTTTAATAATCCTATTATTGTGGCAGAATCGAGAGAATTCTTCGCTTTCAAATTACGTTCCATTGTCAGAAATTATCTTTTGAGGAATCCCGAACCTAGTTATGATATTCTTAATAACAAATCTCAATACTTTTCCAGAAGTGATTTTAGGAAGTGGTTCGGCTTCAACCCATTTGGTAAAATATTCGATGGTCACTACGTCATATTTTGCTCTACCTTTTGAAATGGCAATGGGCCGATCAAATCTATCCCCCATACATCAAAGGGCCATGGACTTGTGATTGGAGTTAATTGACTTGGAGGCAACCTGGGTATCTTTGAATATTTCTGGCATTTCTTGCATCTTTTCACATAGTCCATGGCTTGGCATACCATATGGGGCCAGTAAAATCCTTGCCTCGTTATTTTATTTGCAAGCTTTGTTCCATTTGAATGGTCGCCACAAAACCCTTCGTGTGCTTCGTCCATTAATTTCATTCCATCATTTATGCTTAAACACCTAAGATAAGTTAAAGCATATCCCTTCTTATAGAGGATTTCGTCCATCATAACAAAGGTTGGAGCCTGTCTCTTAATTTTTCTTGCTTCTCCTTTATTGGATGGTAATGTCCCTTTAACTAAATACCAAACAATAGGTGACATCCATGTATCATCATATGTGCTATTTAGATTGGGTTGGTCCATTATTCCATTTGTTAACCCACTACCACTTTTTGTTTCCTCTCTCCTCTGAAACTTGGCTTGAGATCTCGTCATAACCAGCAATTCTTTCCCTTGTTCGGATGTTTCCATTTCAATAATTGGCTTTTCTTGATATCCGACTGGGACAATTCGTGTCTCTGGTACTCCCCTTGAGCTGGCTAATTTTGCTAGATTATGCATGTGCATTTTCTGCCCTTGGAACTTGATTCACCAAAAAATCCCCAAAAAAAGCAAGCATCTACAATATCTTCTTCACATATAAAGATAACTTGGGGTCCTTTGTTTGGAATACTTGCTTTACTTGATTGACCATTAGTTGTGAGTCACTAAAAATCTGTATTCGTGGGATTTTCAAATCAAGTGCCAGAGTTAATCTTGCTACCATCGACTCCTATTCGGCCACATTGTTGGTTGTAGGAAATCTCAGTTTCATGGCATAGTGCAAACGATGTCCATCCGGGGTTATGATTATATAACCTGCGTTGGCACCTTGCTCATTTGAGGCCCCATCCATGAATAGTTGCCACTTGGGCTTCTGGTCCTTCTCTTTTTCCGATTGTTCCTTTATAAAGCTGGTGCATTCATTAACAAAGTCTGCCAGTGCTTGCCCTTTAATTGCAGCCCGTGGTTGAAATTCTATGTCATATTGGCTGAGCTCAATCCCCCATTTCACCAACCTCCCCGAAGTCTCAAGCTTACTAAAAACTTGCTTAAGAGAAAAATTGGTCAATACCCTGATCGAATGTGCCTGGAAGTATTCTCTGAGCTTTCGAGCTTTAAGAATCAAGCAATAAGCTAATTTCTCTATAACTGGGTATCTAACCTCTACATCCTTCAATTGCCTGCTTACATAGTATACCGGGAGTTGGGCTCCATTGTCTGCTTGAATGAGTACTGAGTTGACTGCATGCTCTAAGACTACCATATACAGATAAAAGATTTCCCTACTCTTGAGTCTTTAGAGTATCGGTGGTTTCTCCAAATGGCTTTTTAACTCCAAGAAAGCTTTTCTATAATCCTCTCCCCATTCGAAGTTCTTCTTTTTCTTAATTACATTAAAGAAAGGTATGCATTTATTAGTAGCTTACGATATAAACCTGCTTAAGGAAGCTACCCTTCCATTTAAGCTCATCACCTCCTTACTAGTTTTTGGTTCAGCATTATCTCTTGAATTTGGTCGGGACTTGCCTCTATCCCTTGAGCGCTTACTAAGTAGCCTAAGAACTTTCTAGAATGGACCCCAAAAGAGCACTTTTGCGGGTTCAACTTCATTTGATACCTTCATAATATCTCCAACATTTCCTCCAGATTCTTGAGATGGTTTTCAAGTTCGCTAGACTTTACCAACTTGTCATCAACATAAACTTCCATATTTCTACCAATCTGCTCCTTGAACATTCGATTAACCAATCCCTGACGAGTGGCCCTTGCATTCTTTAGACCAAATGGCATGGCTCTGTAACAATAAATTTTCCAATCTGTTATGAAGCTGGTATGATCTTCATCTGGCTTGAACATCGGAATCTGATTATACCCTGAATAAGCATCCATAGGAGATAACAACTTGTGTCCACTCGTTGCATCCACCAACTGATCTATTCATGGCAATGGGAAACAATCCTTCGGGCATGCTTTGTTTAGATATGTGTAATCGATACACGTTCTCCACTTTCCATTTGACTTTTTCACCAGAACTAGGTTGGCTAACCATTTGGGGTAATATACTTCCCAGATTAAACCATTTTCAAGTAGCCTATCAACTTCCTCCTTTAGAGCATCTGTTCGAACCTTATCCAATTGTCTCTTTCTCTGCCTTATGGGGCTTGCTCCTGGGTTGATGTTAAAGGCATGGCACATGACATTCGGGTCAACCCCCACCATATCAGAATGTGACCAAGCAAACACATCCTTGTTGTCCTTAAGGAACTGAATCAGATCTTTCTTTAACTCACCATCAATATATTTTCCCACTTTTACCACTTTAGAAGCATCTTCAGAATCATATGGGTTTCCTCAAGGTCCTCTATGGGCCTTATTCTCTCTGTCTTGCCCCGGCAATCAAACTCTGTGACTATTGGACCTTCTTCTGTTGAGTTAGTGTCAACCCTCTTTCTCTTGTTTCCTGTAGAAATGTACTTTTGATACATACGCTTATTAGACTTCTTATTATTAATCTTTGCTTCAAATGTTTGATGTGAAAATCTATCATTCGAAGGCTGTAAAATGGTAGAAGAATCAAAGTAAGCAGAATACTTCCTTTTGTATTGATCGAGCGTGGCAAAATACATTTCACGGGAGCTAAATTGTTCTCCCCGCACAGTACCCGAGCCTCGCTTTGTCAAGAATTTTACCATGAGGTACTTTGGCGAGACAAAAGCATCAATCTCATCCAGGGCTGGTCTGCTGAAGAAGACATTGTAGTAGGAGGATTGGTCAATTATCACAAAGATGGTTTTAAATGTTTGGCAAGTTGGAAGCACCCCCATTTGTACAAGTAGCTTAAGTCGCCCCATCGGAGTTGATCCCTTATTGTTAAACCCAAATATCGGATCGGAGCTCAGCTCTAGTTTGTGCTCTGGGATATTCATCTGATCGAAAGCATGCTTGAAGATGACATTAACTGTGCTCCCTATATCAACCAGAATTTTAGAGACAATTGACAGCCCAATTTGTGCAGTGATCATAAGGGGGTCGTTATGAGGATGATGGACTCCTTTGTGCAGCTCCTGCGGAGTGACCACCAAATTTAGCATTTGAATATTAAGTTGTAGGCTCTTCATAGGAGGCTCCTCTTGAACAGAATAAATTCCCTCCTCAGCTTCCTTGATATAACTACTTCGTGCTCCTTTACTATTCCCTACCAGATGTGGCCCGCTATGGATAACATCAATCCTGTTAATTGGCGGGCTTAAGCTGAGGCGGTCATCTTCCAGAACATTTACAGCTTGCCCAGACGCTTCTAGGGAGCACTTTTAGCTCGTTGCGCTTTGTGCTGATCTTGGATAAATTCTTTGAGATGTCCTTCTAGGATCAGTTTTTGATGCCAGCCAGCACTCTGCATTCATTTGTTTTATGGTCGTTAGCTTTATGATAGGCACAGTAGTCTCCTCCCTTCTTCTGCTCTGGATTATTCTTAGCCTTGTAGGAGGTCGGAAAGTTGACTCTTTCCTTTGTTGTAGCATATATGTAAGACTGTGGTCTGTTTAAGGTGACTGTATTAGCAACCGGCTCTTCCCATCGGACCCTTTTATGGCTATGGTCCAAGCCAAATTTTCCTTCATCCTTTCTTGGAAGTGTCTTTCTCTTAGAACAGTAAAGCTCATCCATCCGGATGAATTTATCTGCCTGAAAGTGAAAGTCTTGGAGATCTTTCCAGCCATTGACAAATAGCTGCTTCCAGAAAGGAGTATTTTCGATTAAACCTGTGTGAATGGCTATGAGTCTATCTCGATCATTCATGTCCTTAGCCTTCAAAGCTTCTGCGTTGAATCTTCTCAAATAGTCCTCCAGAGATTCACCCTGCCTTTGCTTTATGTTTGCCAAGACCGTATAATCAATAGTTGCATCCTTACAAATGCAGAATTGTGCTGAGAATTCATAAGAAAATTGCTTCAAAGAGTAGATGGTTTTTTCTCTGTATTGTCTATACCACTTAGCTACCGCCCCTTGGAGAGTAACGGGGAACAGTCGGCACCTGACTACCCTAGAAGAATTGTATAGGTCCATCTGGCTGTCAAAAGCCATAAGGTGATCATCAGGATCCGTAATTCCCGTGATATTTCATAGACGGGATCTTGACATAAGGAGGAATTACTGTTGCCATAATCTCATCAGTAAATGGTGGCAACCTCTCATTGTCATTTACATTCACGTCTATGATCCTTTTTCCCTTTGAATTCATGGCGTCCTTGATAGCCTTCTCGGCAGCATCTTTAAGGTAAGATTCAACATTGTCATAATTCTTCTGACTCGGGCAATACTCTTTAGAAGTTGACCTACCAGACTACTCTAATGACTTGTCGAGAATTCTCCCTTGGTGATTATCTTTTGCTTAAGGAAGCTCTTTCTTCTTTGAGAAGGTCAAGTCCACCTTATCTTTGCATTCCTTAGAACTGGTCTTCATATTTCTTCTAGGAGAAACTACTTCTTCTCCTTGAGTCTGCATTGGAGTTTTTGATGATCTTTGAGGCAAAGCCATCTTCAACAGATCCTGCATTTCTTGTAATTATAGCTCCAAGCGCTTGATTTTCTCGGTATTTTCATCTTGCTGTGCTGGTAACGAAGTTTGCCCTGGAATGACCCCATCCAGGTTGAAAGTTCGAGCTATATTTTCCTCCAGGTTGGTAGTGTGTATCACTCCCTCTTCAAGTGCACTCAAACATTTTGATCTCATTTTTCCTAGGCAAGAGAAATGAACCACAATTAGTCTATATATAGTGATAGGGTCGGAGGTTCGAGCCCTCCTTGTAGCGCCAAAAATGTTAACAAGAGAACTTGTCAACATCCCTAATGCTTTTATAAGATACTTTTATTTGAAAATAACCATGTGATTGAGATGATTCTCACTTTTGAAAATGTATCTTTTGAATAAAATGATTTAATCGAATGGATTTGAGGAGAAAACTCCAGCTTTCGATAAAGTTGATCTAGGTGAAAGGTATAGTGAATTGCCATACCTTTCGACCTTGTCCAGAGGAATGATATGGCAGTTTCAATCGTTCAACCAAGTTGGTGAAATATTAAATTGTCAAACCTTTCGACCTTGCTGAAAGGTTGTTAACAAGATCACTTCAACCTTTCGACTAGGTTGGAATAAAAGTAAATTGTTGAACCTTTCGTCCTTGTCGAAAGGTGTGACAAGGCCATTCTAACCTTTTGATTAGGATGAAGTTTTTCACAATTATTTAGCTTTAAGAATCAACACTTTGTTGAGTTCCAGCTCCCTTGGGAGTTGAAGGCAGTTATCGTTGATGACACCCACTTCCTTTTTAACCATGTTGAAAGGTGACATGTGAGACCTTTCTACTTTATCAAAAGGAAATGTATGTCCCACCTGTAAGTCCTAATTGCTTTCAACCTCTTGGTGTCAATATTCTTTCTATGGAATCCCTTCGAAGGGTTTACTGATGCTTAAAGGAGTAGATTCCCTTCGAATGAATTCCATCAAAAATGGTTGTTAGATATATAACCCAAGATTCCTCTAGGAAGTAAATCTTGCGAATAAGTCGAAAGA
Organism: Allium fistulosum; assembly: GCA_030737815.1. Lineage (NCBI taxonomy): Eukaryota > Viridiplantae > Streptophyta > Magnoliopsida > Asparagales > Amaryllidaceae > Allium > Allium fistulosum. The sequence goes on from CM060902.1 coordinate 981,021,284, forward strand.
TATTATGTCTTTCGAAGCAATCCTAGTTTAATAATCTTCAACCTATTTTATTTTCCTTATATAAGATCAATTTAGAAATTCCCATAGCTCATGCACTCAACATAGTCGACACCTCATCATCATCACTTTTATTTTCCGTATTAAAGATTGGTTTCGATGATGATAGGTTTCTTTGGAAATATCTAAGTTGGTCTTATATATATACAGCATAGATCAGAAGAGATTATGAGAAAAAGGTTGAAATCATGTGCAATTAAGCATTAGTCTAGCTAATGATCTTCCTCGTCGCCAAAATCCATCATGAACAAGCCTTCTCCATTATTATTTATCATCCAAAATGAGTTACAAGAGATTGAGTTTTCTCCCCCAACTTGATTCAGGGTTTCTTCTAAGTACAATTATATGAAAGTAGAGAAAAGAAAATGAATTCAGTATTCAAGAAATCGGTCTCCCAAAACTGGAGCCCTTGGGTTTTATTTATAGATGCAGCTTGGCCCCCTACTGCATCTTTGCTTTCGATTGAGTAGAAAGGCCTCCTTTATATGCCTCCTTAAACCTTTCAACGTAATCTATAGGTTATGAACCTTTCGACGTCGTCGAAAGGTGTTCTCTTCTGCTTCTTGGTTTACCCCTTCACTTTCTCACCTTCAACCTGGTCGAAAGGTCTTCTTTTATTATCCACCTTAAAACTTTCGACTTAATTGAAAGGTTTATGAACCTTTCGACGTCGTCGAAAGGTTTTCCCTTGTTATGAACCTTTTGACTTTGTCGAAAGGTTTATCTTTCACGTGCTATTATGAACCTTTCGACCTTGTCGAAAGGTTTGCCTTTCTCATGCTGTCTTGAGTTTTCTGTCATAGTCGAAAGCCATGTTTCCTTTCATTGTTGTCAAAGGTTGTGCTTCATTTCGATGCCGTTGAAGGCTTTGTCTCCTTTCGACATTGTCGAAAGGTGTCCATGTTCTTTTTGTCATACTCTAGTAGCTTATTCTCTCTTACCCTTTCGACCTGTTCGAACGCCACGACTCTTTCCAACGTTGTTGAAAGGTTCTCTATTATTCTTTTGCTTTTGTTGACTTCTTAGTATCGTTTTCTTCATAACACCTTTCGAATCTGTCAAAAGGTGTCCTGGGTGAATTTTAAACGATTCAAAAGGCTTGCTTATGCTTTCGAAAAGGTTATTATGGGGCGAAACCTTTGATTTCGAAGGGTTTGATATATAGTTGGGAGAGCACCACTGATTGCTTTCGAAAGGAGTTCTAAAGTCATATTTGCTTGTTCATTTGTCTTGATAGGTTGGTAATGGAAAAAGGTCCTATCTATTTTCATTTGGATCGAAGGCCTTTGTACTGTATGGGTAGTTGGTGCTTTCGACTCCTCTGATACCTGCTCAATGCCTTTGAAACATCCTTTTTATGCTCTTCATGATGACTTGGTCTGCTTCTCCATTGAAACCTCGATTTTTTTAACCTTCTTTCATACTTCTGCTATCAAGTAGATTTTATGGTTAACGGTTACTACACCCCAAAGTCACAACCAAAGCAAAAAAATGTATGCATAAAAGGACCATATTATTCTAGTGAAATTCCATTTCTAGATCACTACAATCTCACAAATTTCCATAAGTAATAGAACTCCTCATGACTCCTGTCATGGTAGGATCAAAACTAAAATACAATAATAGTGTTGCCAGCTCTGATGTTGACTCCTTTAACATTATTCATCGAGTTGAACTATGTTAATGGTGATATAATAAGCATGAAAGTGAACTGAACTGAAGAAGACAACAAGGAGATTTGAACTGAAGAAGACAACAAAGAGATATGAACTAAAATAGACAACACGATGCAGTACGACATGAACTATGTTAATGCTATATACTCTTAACTGAATAGGGATAGGGTAGAACTGATCCAAAATGACTTAAGGGTTAGTGAAATTTTGGTAGTCAACAAGCAACGAAAAGAACAACAAGTTGATGTGATACAAGCAACAGACTTGAGGCAATCGAAGAGCAGTAGCCTGAAGTCTGAGTATTAAAGCTTACCGACTAGAAATTCATCTAGAGCTCAGCTACTGCAAATGGATTTTAATCACTAATTCATCAAGTATTAAACCTTACCGACTAGAAATTCATCAAGAGCTCAACTACTAGAAATATTGTTTTAGCATGGATTTCTTTTACAAAATAGAGCATCCATTTAATTAACAAATATACTTCGCTAAGATCCTTATCAGTATAAATAAGTTAATCTCATTACCTAACAACAACAAAATCATCTTCTAACTTTTTCACTTTCTCTCAAAGAATATATGACCTCACATTATTTAACACTCATTTATAACGACTTAATAAGTTATGTTGTGTGATTATTCTACATAACAGAATGACACAATGTCCACTGAATTATTAAACAAAATTTCATTCAAGCACAGCTTTAACCAATGCGGAGTAACTTTAGAAAATCTAAACATACATAATATTCGTTTTGAACATGCTTAAGTAAACAACTACAGTAGTGAAGTATTATAATATTTTTGTAATAAAAAACAATAACATTAAATAAAGACGAAGATTATTATACTAAATTAATTACTACTATGTAATATATTGATAGGCTGTCAAAATGGCTAGCATTAACTATAAAATATCACTCTTCAATTTTTAATAATTATATAATAATTATTTTATTTTCAAAATAATTTCAAATTTTCATGAATATTCTTTCTTTGATAGAATAAAATTCCAACTACTTTTGGACCAGTTAAAATTTTGAATTTTGAATTTTAAATCGTTATTTTTTAGATAAATCCTAGAATTCATAATTAACCAAATAGCGGGATGTTACAAATTCCTTTCCTTAAAGCAATTGCATCCTTGCAATTTACTAAAGATTACTTAATCAATATAACTAATAACTTTTACAACAAATATAATTATTCTTTACTGCGTTTTCGCTGCGCTACTCTGATAAAATCTCATATATATATATATATATATTATAATTTCTTTTAAAGAATCATTTAGACTTTTAATATTTACCACAAGTATGCGCGTATATATATATATTCTACCCCGATGATCGACCCATTCGATCATTTAACAAATTGCACATTATTAGTGAGAGTCGTACAAAAATGGGTAAACATCCTAGGTCTCACTCCTCTAAGGCCAAATATATATATCTCTATCACTGTATCATTCTAACCTAAACTTTGATACGATGATGTGACTCCATGGCTCTAGTGATCGAAATATCAGATGGAGTTTACTGTTCGATAACTCGGATCAATGGACATGGAAGGAGCGATTTCTCGTATACACTGCTTTGGTTCAACACGGATATGTTTAATACCTGATTACATTTGAAACAATACATATCTCGTCTCGACGGAAGGTAATATACACAAGTTACAGACTTGAATAATACAGTATTAGAAATATAGATCAAAATTTTCCAACTAACAGAATCAGAGTTAATAAAAATGATGAATGTTATAACATATTAAAATTTTAATACATCATCTTACATATTAATACAACTCATCACATCATATCGACCAATACAATGACAATTTAATACAATTACAAATAGAGAAATTATTCACCGTCGTCATTTGCTCTAACTCCACATTGTAGCCCATAAATCACATATAGTCATATCAGACCTGTAAAATAATCATAGTCTGATCCGAGGAGTTGTCACAAAACAAAATCTTGAGTCAGGTTAGATATCGAACTGTGAGTATAATCTTGCAATAGAATATTAATGAAGGTGTTGTGTCGGGTTGTATGGGGTATATAAGTTCTACAAAGGTCACACACACCAAACAAATTCCACAATCTCCATTTTTCACAAATCAGTTTTAACGGCCATGTCACGATACTATTCAATATAACATATACATTTGCAACTCTAATCAACGGGAATATCATATCATATCATTTTACTTATGAGTTGCCCTGTGCTGTATAATATCAAATCAATATTCGAAATAATAATTTTTGAGACAAACGAAATTTCTACTATTACTTATTAGAAGGCTTAAATCATATTCTCGTCTTGTGAATTCCAAGAGAATCGCACACTAATAAATCTCATTTGTGGATTTACCCTCTACATGGACTAATCTACCCCAGTAAGTCGTCTCGATATATTTTACCCGTTACACTTCCAGTCGGCTGTGATATGCAATTCACATGATCCCTTAGTTGTCGTACCTTCAAGTATCTGGAGGCGTGATAAATCTTACCGATGATGCAGTCCGCTGCATTCTATTTCCATCGGTGGTGCTACTTCTCTTTGTTTGCACTACGTCTCTGACGATCTTCATTATCCTTTATAGCTTTAAATGTCCAAGCAACCGATCGTTTGGACAAAGTGACGAGGGACAAGGTCGTCACGATTCGGGTTGCGATCCTCAAATCAACCTGATGGATAGATACTAGCAGTCTAGTAGTTAAATCCTATGCCAAACTCGAGAAATGTTAAATTTATTACTTTTAAAATCATTTGGACATCCGAAACGATATTCATTCCTGCAATATCAGTTTAAGCCCATCATATAGCCCATTTGATTTGTTATGTTCATGCAATATTTTTAACTTTTAGATAATAGAATTATTTATAGCAAAAGCAATTTTAAACACGACACGGTATTAATAATCAGGCTAAAATAAAGTAAATAACTTAAATGATGGAATTTAAACTAATGAACAGGGATGATATCATCCAAACAAGTAATAATCACGCCAATCTATTTTATTACAATCAAAGTGGATTTTGAATTATTAAACCAGGATTTATTTAATCCTAGTTTAAATTCAAAATAATATTAAATAATACAAATCTAAACTTTAAAATAGGATTTTAATTTATTTAATAATTAGAAAACATTTTAAATTAAATCATGTATATTACACGGCGTGTCATCATGCACATGCTACATAGCACTTCCCGGTGTGTTTGAAGTAAATTATCTTATATGGTTTCAAATATGTAAAAGTATAATATTATATTACTACATATTTTATTATTATTATTTTATTTTTTTTCTTTCGTGCATTAAGCGTGTACAGGTTTCATTCTCCTCTTTTCATTTTCTCCCTTCGTATAAATGAATTGTGTACTCTTATTTTTTTCATGCCACACCATCATTTGCTCTCATTTTCTCTTTTTTTGTTTTGTATAGTTTTCCTGGAACCCAACGGAGCCTAACTCTCCGCCTAACCTCACCACCATTGCGACCACATCTTCAGCCTCGGCTTCGCCAGACGATGACTACGCCAGCACCCTAAACATAGACTCAGGCATTCTCCTCTTCAACATGTTGGTTTTCCTTTTTCTCCACTTGGAAGCTGAGCCCTCCTTATCCGCCTAATCGCACCACCAACTCATGTTGCCTCGACCCCATCTCCAGCACCAACTCACGACGTCCTGACCAGCACTTGGTGCCTCTGATTTCTTAATAGCATTGAGTGTGTGCAACTTCCCTTCTTTGATTTAGTATGCATGCACATGCTCGCATGAACTCTCACCTTCTCTTCTTTTCATTGCCACCTCATCCTTTAATTTTCCACTTATATGCATGGATGAATGCATGCACACGTTACCTTTCTTGGCCACTTTACTATTTTCCTAAACATGTGCGCGCGCACCTTTTCTTTTATTTTATATTTTCCTTTTTCTTCCTTAGCTAAATGACCATAACTTCATCATCTTAGGCCATCAACAACCGAATCGAACCCACTATTGCACTCAGATACACAATACTATTCTAGTATCTACTATTCCAACTCTAACATACCTATTTAAAACACCGATACAGACATGATGGTGTATTTTTTGACTATCACGGTCGTCGAAAACAAGGCGAAAGCTAGTCGATTTGATCGTCTCAATTTCCTCCATAACTTCTCTTCTTGTTGCATACTCAAATTCGTCTTAGTTATTGAGTTATAGAAGATTTAAGTTATCAAATAGAAACGTGTACATACGTGGACACATATTTTTGAAGTGGAATCTCATTCCCAGTTATGCGTGCCTGCTTTTACATATATTAAAACATAATCTAATATTCAATGTTTTGCAGGCCTATGTTTATGAATTGAATGGGTTGACATACACACACTGATACAGACACTCACAAAAAAGAAATATTCAGGGCTCTGTATTTGGTTTGTGTAAGATTTGGTAATAAAATATTTCCAATTGCAGAAGATTTGAAAAATATTTGAAATAATTACTCAAATATATTACCTATTTTATAGCATTAAAGAGAGAAATAAATTTCCTACGTGAGAAGAAGAATTAATTTTGCGAGATTGAGATAATCAATTAATTTTCTAATTAGCTGATTAAAGACGGAATCTTATCGGGCGTATGTAAATTGGGGGAAACTGGAAAATCAAATGGTTAAACGTTTCCTGTATGAATAGAAGAATTAATGATGCATTGATTTATGACCATAAATCAATAACTTCAACCCTAAGTAATAATTTTCATATAAAGGCAGAGATTAACATGAGTCGAATCATCTCTCTCAGTTGTATTTCTTATTCTTCTTCTTCATTATCAACCTTGTAAAATTTTCTCCTCTTAGAAAGTAATAAAATCTCCTCTCCCCAAGTGGATGTACACTACCTCATGGCGTTAGTGCAATCACTATAAATCACATGTGTTATTTTCTTTTATTGCTTGATTTATGATTACTTTTAGCTGGTGACTATCTGTTGTTTGTTTTGTCTCACCATCAATCTGGTTATATTGTTTTTTCCGCAAGGTTGGGTTTTCTGTTCATAAGGCGATCTCGAGGGATTTTTCCCCAGTAATCTGGTATCGGAGCGACAAAGTTGATTGAGAAAGGGTGTTAGGCATTGTGGCAGGAGATGAGGGGACTCCAGTGATTGTACCAAGACCTTATGTTAGAGGGACGTATATTACATCAGAATCTAGTTTAGCAACAAAGAAGTGGAATGGTGATAAAGATTTTGAGAAGTGGCAATGGATGATGAAAGTTGTTCTGATTAGAAACGAAGTTCATCCTATGGTGTTTGCTCCTGAGGATTTGACGGCTGAAATTTCAGCCGCCGAAAGGGAGAAGATGGAAAAATGGACGTTTACTACTTTACAATTAGCTATGGGAGAAAATGTTATTTCTGAGATTAGTGGTGAAACCACTGCTAAGGGCATTTGGACCAAGCTGGAAAATATTTGTCTGAAGAAATCTTTGACTAACCGTTTGATTTTGTTGAAGACATTTTTCACCATGAGTATGAGAGATGATACTTCTATCAAAGAGCATTTGGGTTTCTTCGATGATTTAGTGATGAAGATGAAGACTGCATATTTGAAGGTAGATGAAGAGCATATAGCTATAATGCTCTTGTGTTTTCTTCCAAAGCGTTACAAAGGTTTTGCTAACAGCCTTATCTTTGCGAGAGATACTTTAACCATTGAAAATGTGAAGTCGGGTTTTCTATTTGAGGACTTGAGGGATCAGATGAAGGAGATATGTGAAGATAGAGGAGGAAGTAGTAGTCAAGGCCTATTTTCTGAGAGAGAGAGAGGAGAAGAATAATTGGAATTTTAGAGGGTGTTCCAAATCTAGAAAGCCCGGTAATAATTATACAGGAAAGTCTCAGGATGGAAAGTGTCGTCATTGTAAGAAACCAGGCCATTGGAAAAGAGACCGTCTGGATTGGAAGAAAAGGAAGGAAGAAGATGGTTCTTCATCATTTGCGGTGGAGAAAGCTGTATTTGATGATGTGTTATCTACAGTAGTATAAGATGTATCGAACCATTGGGTGCTTGATTCGGGGGCGTTTTTCATATGATGCCTAATAGGGATTACTTCAGTTCTTTAGTCAATAGAGAGGGAAGTGCAATCCTTATGGGTAATGATGCTAGTTGTAGAGTCATGGGAGAAGGTACAGTGCGGATTAGGATGTTTGATGGAGTGATACGCACTTTGACAAGTGTCCGGTATGTTCGGGTCTTCGAAAGTCCTTGATTTCTTTGGGGCAGTTAGCATCCATGGGGTGCAAAGTCACTTTAGAGAAGGATGGTTTGAAGGTTTCGAGGGGTGCTCTTGTTCTTATGAAGGAAGATGTGTTCCGGAATCTGCATTTGCTTAAGAGGACAACGGTTCTTGGAGAGTCGTGTGTTGGAGTTGATATTTCTCGTGCTTTGGATACCACCAGACTTTGGCATCTCACGTTGCGTCATATTTCTGAGAAGGGCTTAGAGTTGCTTTGTGGATGGAAGATGATCAAAGGTGACTTCAACAAGTTGGATTTCTGCCAGGAATGTGTGTTAGGTAAGTAGACTAAGGTATCCTTTGGAGTTAAACTCCATAGATCAGATAAGGTACTTAATAATGTGCATACAGATGTTTGGAAACCAGTTGCTAATGCTTCCATTGAGGAGCGAAGTATTTTATCTCTTTTATTGATGATTTTTCTCGAAAAGTTTGGATGTATGTGATAAAGGCCAAATCAGAGAGCTTTTAGAAGTTTAAGGCTTGGAAGGTGCTTGTTGAGAACCAATCTGGTTCTAATTTGAAGGTGTTGAGATCTGATAACGGCGGCGAGTTTGTCTCTGGGAAGTTCCTCGACTTTTGTAGACAGCATGCCATTGAGAGACATTTCACTACACCATGTGATCCACAATCTAATGGGGCTGCTGAGAGAATGAATAGGACTTTACCTGAGAAAGCTCATTATTTGAGATTAATGGCGGGCTTATCTAGAGGCATTTGGGCTAAGGCACTATTGACTGCGGCTCATATTATTAATCAGATTCCATGCTCATCCATAGATGGGAAGATTCCAGAAGAGAAGTGGAGAGGTAAAGCCGTGTACCTTGGTTATTTTAGTATTTTTGGTCGTCTTGTGTATATTCGCCATGAAGGTGATGATAAGTTGGAGGCTAGATCATACAAGGACATCTCTTGGGATACATTGATGATATCAAAGGGTATCGTATTTGACACCCTATTGATAGGAAGATTGTTCATTCTAGACATGTTACTTTTGATGAGTCAGCAATGTTCAATCCTAAGAAAGACTTACCTACCACATTAGATGTTTCTGATAGGTCTAAGGAGATGGAAGAGGTTTCTATTTTACAGCCTAGTAGTAGAGTTATTGATGCTGTTGAGAGTGAGATAGATGCAGTTGATGTGACATCATAGAGTAATTCACAGGTGCCTTTTAATAGTGTTGGTGATGTGCATGAAACTAGAGGAAGTTCAGATCAAGGTGGAGCTAAAAGGAGTTTAGGTGAAGTTGTACCTGCTCAAGCCAGTCGTAGGACTATTAGGCCGCCTGAGAGGTATGGTGATTGGTAGTATGCAAACCTTAGCCTTAGAGATCAGTTTGATTAGGCACTACATGTGGTTCATGAGGAGCCGCTTGACCTTGATGAAGCTTTGAAGTCATGTGACAGTTCGAAGTGGGTGTGCACTATGGAAGAGGAGCTAGAGTCGTTGAAGAAGAACAAGTGTAACATCCCCCTACTTGGAGGCCCAAAAATAACGGTTACGGATGCTGCAGTCATCCATAGTTATTAATCTTCGGCTACAGATGCTGCAGTCATCCATAATTTCCAATAACTAATCGCCTTATCCTAGTTTTCATGGTTTTACTAGGAACCTATGGATTTATCCAGTAACTCACTTCACATCCTAGTTTTCATGGGTTGACTAGGAACCTACTGATACATCCATTAACCACATACTTATCCTAGCTTTCATGGGTTTACTAGAAACCTATTGACTGATGTCAGTTCTTAATCCGGATATAGTTTTCATGGGTTCACTACAAACCAATTAGCCCCTGCTAACTACTCTTAATACATAGTTTCCATGGGTTAACTAGGAATCTTTTGGTATGCACCAATAACTACCTTATCATAGTTTTCATGGGTTTACTATAAACCTTTTGGTATGCACCAATAACTGCGTTATCATAGTTTTCATGGGTTTACTATGAACCTTCTAGTTTACCTCCAATAACCACAAAATTTAGGCATCCTATATTTTTGGTCACCCTGACTCCATGGATGCAATTTTACCCATTCGGGAGTTTAAGTAATTTATATTCACTATTTCAGTTAACTTACTGGTTCTTCTACCCCTTTTTCCCCAAAATACAGTTATGGGTTATCATGTGAATATACTCATATTTGAAGAAGTAATACGTTAATTAACAATACACTCTTGTGGGTTTAAGGTCCTTGAAATACATATCATAAAACATTGTTGACACCTTTAACTTATATTTTTATCAAGGCAATACTTCTTCAAAATTACATACTTAAAAACCTTACAAAACTCCTTTATATAAGCCATGGGTTTTCCTTTAAAAATCAGAGTATGGGTTTTCAAATCTTTTTAAAACCAAACCTTTCGACCTTGTCGAAATGTCTTCAAAACAACCTTTCGAAACCATTGATACCATTCAGCAATTTAAACCTTTCGAAAGCATTCAACTCTTATAACATAAACCTTTCGAAGACTTGTTGGGTTCAAGTTAAAATATGCGGAAGGTCCTCTTTTAAAACCTTTCGACTACAATGGAAGCAACCTTTCGACCTAGTCGGAAGGTCAGCTTCGAAAGATTTAAAACATTTCATTTAAAACAATAGACCTCCGCCTTTTTAAAACAACTCCTTCGAAAGCTTGGGTTACATTTCAACTATAAAACAAGGGTAAATCATATAAGTAGAAAGCTTTCAAACCTTTCGAAAGCAATGGGAGAAGCGGTTGGTTTTTAAAACAAGTAAACCTTTCTTCTTTGTCGAAAGCAGCGACTTCGAAAGGTTGGAAAAGGCGGCTATAACCTTTCGATTGTGTCGGAAGGTCCAAAACTAAATAATAATAAGTGGCGGTAACCTTTCGACTGTATCGGAAGGTTTCAAAACAAAATAGAAGTAAATCAGCAGCAACCTTTTGCCTTTGTCGAAAGGTTTAAAACCTTTATTTTTAAACATTTGACCTGGTCGAAAGCAACCAAGTCAAAAGTTTCTAATTCGAAAGCAAAGCAGGTGAAAGCTAACGTTTATAAAACAACATATACCCTAACCTCTTTGGCCATCAACCTTTCGACTAAGAACCCTTCGACTCTGTCCAATCCATTACGTAACAAAGTGCTTAATACCATATGCATTGGTTTGACCTTGTCAAAAGGTATAACCTTTCGACTTAGTCGAGAGGTCTAGGTTGGAAAGTTTAATACTGAAAAAGGTTGAAACATGCTAAAAGTATGATTTCTTTGTTTTTAACTTAAAACGGTTAACTTTTCAACTAACATGCCTTGGTTTGTCAAATTCTCATTGGTTAATAACTTCTTCTCAGAAAAATGCTGCCACTAATTTCAGATTTAAATAATAATTTATTTTATAAAATGCCCTTTCTCCTTAATTAAATATATAAAACATTTAAGTCTCATACCTTAAATAATTTTATATATTCATCAAAACACTTAGGAAAAATCCCATAAAATTTATTTTAATATGATTTCCAACATATAAAAATTTCAAACCCAAATAATCTTTATTTTAGCCGTAATTAATTTATAACCCAATAAATCATTTTTTTTCACTAGAAAATTTATATAAAATCCATATAAACTCAGAAAATTATGAAAATTGAAACTCATCTCCAAAATCATGTTTTCGATAACATAAAATTTTCCCATGGCATTTAAAAATCATTTCTTCTCGGTTTTCCATAAAACCGTGTATATCCCTTATTAAACAACCTTGTTTAAACTTATATAATCAAAATCAAGCGTATCATCATTTCATATATCATAAAAACAGATTTATCATTAAATCTGAAACAATTTGATGAAAAATCAAAATAGATGTAGAAACTATTATTCACCTTAGATTGGATAAGGAAATTGAAGTTTGATTGAGATTGATTCCTTCTAACTTGAATCCTAAGCTTTAAGTTGATTTTCTCTTCTCTTCTAATGACCGGCCTTGCTTCCCACGGTTGTAAATATTTTTGTTCTAAGATAAAATGAACGTGCAAAACCAAATGAGAATAGTATAAGCGTGGGGTGTATGGCCATTTACCCTAATGCTCTTATGTTTAGTTTTCTAACCATTTATTTAAGTTCATTAGTTTTAATAAGCACGGCCCTCCTAGTTTATTAATCAACCTCAATCTCCTTATCCACATTATTCTATTTAATTTATTCTAATTAAATCTCCTATATAATGCTAATAAAATTAGGGGTGTTACATGCTCCCCTCCTTAAAGAATTTTGTCCTCGAAATTCAGTAAGGACTAACTAGCAAACTTAGCAATCATCTGTAACATCTCCTAATAACCATACTAGTCTATCTGACGAGCAACAAATCTATATAATCTAACATAGACATACCATCAAAGCAGATCAGGGTAAGCCTCTCGAATTCTGTCTTCAGTCTCCTAAGTACAGTCTTTCTCGTTGTCACTCCACTGAACCTTTACCAACTTGACTATCTTAGGCCTCAATTTCTTCTCATCTCTCGCTACAACCCGAACTGGTTGTCTAACAAAAGTCAAATTGGGCTTTATTACCAAATCCTCCAATTCTGTGTACGGAGCAGTAGACTCTGGATCATGCACATACTTACGAACATGAGACACATGGAATACATTATGAACACCTGCCAAACTGCTCGGCAACTCTACTCTATAAGCGAGCTTTCCAATCCTTTCTATAATCTGAAATGGACCAACATACCTTGGGGCCAACTTTCCCGACTTTCCAAATCGTATTACACCCTTGATCGATGATACCTTAATGAAAACAATGTCTCCTACTGAGAACTCTAGGTCTTGACGCCTTTTATTTCCGAAACTCTTCTGCCTGGATTGAGCTTCCTTCATTTGTCCTCGGATTAACTCAATCTTCTCTGATGCCTCCCTAATAAAATCTGGACCTAAGACCAATCTGTCTCCAGTCTCTAACCAACATGCTGGCAATTTTCATGGCCTTCCATACAAAGCTTCAAAAGGTGTCATTCCTATAATAGCCTGATAACTATTATTATAGGAAAACTCAATCAGATGTAGGTGATCTTCCTACGATCCACCAAAGTCCAATACACAAGCCCTCAATAAATCCTCGAGTACCTTGTTGACTCTCTCTATCTGCCCATCCATCTGTGGGTGATATGTTGTACTCATCTTGAGCTTGGTACCTAATATCTCTTGTGGACTCCTCCAAAATTCGCTAGTGAATAATGCATCTCTATCACTGGCTATGCTACTAGGAATCCCATCAAGTCTAACTGTATTCTTCATGAACAACTTTGCTAAAACAGGTGCCATCTGGGTTGACTTTATCGGAATGAAATGAGCAATCTTGGTCAACCTGTCCATTATAACCCATATGCTTTCATTATAACCCACTTGGCTTCTGATGTTCGGCTTTTACTTGTTGACAGTCAATACACTACCTAACCCACAAGCCAACATCACTATTCATGCCTTCCCAATAAAAGCTTCTCTTAATGTCTTGATACATCTTTGTCCCTTCAGGAAGAATCATAAACTTCGATCGATGACATTCTTCTAGAACTTCTTTCCTTAAGTTCTCTACATTTGGAACACATAACTGTTCCTTCTTCCTCAACCATCCTCTTTGGTCAAGACTAAAATCTTTTAGGTCATCAATCTCTGATCCTCCTTCAAGTCTTCTAATCCTCTCAGCTAAAACTGGATCTTCTCTTTTCATAGAAGCTATCCTTTCGATCAGCACTGGTCGAATTTCTAAACAAGATAACATGGCAGTACCCTGACTAGAACTAGCAGTAGATCTTAACTGCATTCCACAACTGGTTAAAGCTTCTAGATCCTTCCATTCTGCCAACATTGCTAACACCACATTCTAATGTTTTCTACTAAGAGCATCTGCTACCTTATTTCCTTTTCCCAGAGTATACTCTATACCGAAATCATAAGCAGTCAAAAACTCCAACCATCTCTGCTGCCTCATATTCAACTTCTTTTGAGAGAATAAATACTTTAATGACTTATGATCGGTATACAACTCTAATCTCTCCCCCAAGAGATAATGCCTCCAAATCTTCAAGGCAAAGATCACCGCAGCTAACTCCAAGTCATGAGTAGGATACCTTACCTTGTGTGGTCTAAGCTGCCCACATACGTAAGCGATAACTTTGCCCTTCTGCATCAATACTGCTCCCAATGTATACTACCAATCCTTGGTTACCATCCGGAACTACTAACACTGGAGCATTAGTCAACAAATGCTTTAACTTAACGAATGCTTCCTCACATTTGTCGGACCAAACAAACTTCACTTCCTTCCTGGTCAACTTAGTCAAAGGCACTACTATCCACGAGAAATCCTTGATGAATCTTAGGTAATAGCCAACAAGTCCAAGAAAACTCCTGATCTCGGTTACCATTTCCAGTCTCTTCCGATTATTGACCGCCTCGATCTTAACTGGATCAACTGACAATCCTTCCTCCAAAACCACATGACTAAGAAACTTAACTTCTTTCTTCCAGAAATTACACTTGGAAAACTTCGCCTTTAGCGGATTCTGCCTCAGCGTCTCTAACACTACTCTAAGATGAATCTCATGCTCTCTTTCATCTTTAGAGTACACCAAAATGTCATCTATGAACACCAACACAAAGCTATCAAAGTGCTCTCTGAAAAATCGATTCATTAAATCAACGAAGGAAGAAGGCGCATTCGTCAATCCAAATGGCATTACTAACCACTCATATGAACCATACCTAGTTCGGAATGCAGTCAAAGGAATACTATCCTCCGCCACTCTCAATGGATGGAACCCCATCACCAAATCCAATTGGGAAAATACTCTGGCTCCACTCAACTGATCAAATAGATCATCAATCCTTTGTAGAGGGTACTTATTCCTGATTGTTCTTTCGTTCAACTTACAATAGTCGATGCACATCCTTAACGATCCATCTGGTTTTTTCACAAATACCACAGCTACTCCCCAAAGTGGACTACTTGGTTTGATAAAATTTCTTCCCTCATGATCCACTAACTACACATTTAATTCCTTCATCTCCGTCGGTGTCATTCTGCTAGGTGGTCTACTAATAGGTTTAGCTCTCAGTATAAGGTCTATTCAAAACTCAACAGTTCATTTCGGGGGTAATCCAGTGACCGGCTCAAATACATCTGCAAACTCTCTAACCACACAAATTTGACTAAGCTCTTCTTCAGCCTCCATGGCACTCAACAAAGCACAAACACTCTTACTGGAATTCTCCACTGAGAAAATGATTCGGTTATGACTATTTGGGTGTCTTAATAATATTTTCCGATCTTGGCAAAATATCCTAGCCTCATACTTACCCAACCAATCCATTCCTAAGATGATCCCGAAATCCACGAAATCAAAAACATACAAACAGTATGCAAACTTATGGCCTAACAAATAATGTTCTAACTGGTCATATCTCATCCCAAGAGTTGCATGCCCTCCTATTGGATTCGCAACCCTTAAGGAAGTAACAAGGTATGTGGCTTCTATAAATAACCTATCAACCAAACACTGAGATATAAATGAATGTGATGCACTGGTATCAAAAAGCACCTTAACAGGTATACTCTGAATCAAAAGCATACCTTCCATCATAGTCTTTCCTTTTTCTGCTACAGTGGGTTTAGAAGAAGATGGTGGTCCAATAGCAAACACCTTCCTTCTATCCGCCCTGACTGGCTCTGGACACTGGTTCTTATAATTCCCAACCTTGCCATAGTTGAAGCATTTCACATTCTTCTTCTCCGCAGTTTTCTTTCCTTTTCCAGTTCTGCACTCATGGGCATAATGGCCCTTCTTATCACACTTATAACACACCACATCAGCCTTTGCCTTCTTAGCTGCCTCCCCCTTCTGGGCTCCTTTCTTCTTAAAAAATTTCCTTTTTCTTCCCCAAGAACCCAGTGACTCAACTGGCTTCTCCCTAGTTTAAACAACAAGCATCTCCTCATTAGGACGGTCATTTCCATCATTACATGATAAGGTTCTCTGATATGAGTCAAAACCACCTTCCAAGCTCTGGCCTCAAACCCCTAATGAATCTCTCATTCCTCCTAACGTCTGCGTCAACCAAAGCATAACCATATCGAGATAGCTCATCAAACTTAGCAGCATACCCGATCACAAACATTTGCCCTTGGACAAGATCCATGAACTTTCTCATCAACGTCGATTTGGCAACCTCGGACAAGAACCTCTGCTCAAACCTCCTCCTGGATTCGGCCAATGTCAACTCTTCCTCCGGCACCCCGACTGTCACACTATTCCATAAATGAAGCGCCAACCCTTGCAACTGTCTAGAGGCTAGCCTTCTCTTCTCTCCATCGTTTAAGCCAAAATCAGTAAAGATCCTTTCACAATTCAACAGCCAGTTCTCTACTTCAACAACATCTTCCGTTCTGAGAAACGGCTTTCCTTCCAGACTAACATAGTCTCTACTCAACTTAGCATAGTTATATTCAACTGGAAATACAGGATTATCTCCTCCAACATTACCAGCAGCTCTAGCTTGTAAAAGATTAGCCAACAACTGATACACCATCCTTGCATCTATTGGCGGATTTCCAGCACCTACATTGGCCTCAGCATTTTGATTAGCATTAGCCTGTCGACCTTAGTTTCTTTGAGTATGCATTTCCATTGGTTGTGGTGCTTCCTCCACCCAGATTTCCTCTTCCGTTTCCTACCTCCATATCCTCTTTCTCATATATCAGCATACGAGCCTTAGTAAGATACAAAAGAACGGTCTAAGAGAGAGAGGAATATGTACTCATATATATATATATATAGCAATTACAAGTATGTTACTATAACGTTAATCTAAACCCCGATCTTATTTTTAAATTTATTGGATTATGTTTGAAAAGGATTTTAGGTTTATCTTTTCTTTTAAAGTTTCATAAACCTATGCTCTGATACCAACTTGTAACATCCCCCTACTTGGAGGCCCAAAACTAAGGGCTACGGATGCTGCAGTCATCCATAGTTATTAATCTTCGGCGATCAAATATGGCCGTGCTAGATACATTGATACACAGATCATAGAAATATGGAAAAAAATTGCAATTTCAAAAACACATTTCCATTTTCAAATCAAAACATTTCATGTTCATTACATAATCCCAAATTACATTAACCACGTTCAGAAAAATATAATTGTTACAAATACGCCAAGAGCGACATATGAAGATGCCCCCTTGGTTGATTAGAGTATATAGTAAGGCTCATATATCAGCCTTTGCAAACAAACACATAGCGGAAAAGAAAACACTAAATAACTGTTATCCCGCCTTTTGGCAAGGCCGTGATACCAGGAACTTAACTGGAAACCGAAGACAGTCCATCCCGAAGATCGGTTATACACGGGCTCACTATGGATATCGATGACTTTGTCCGAGTCCGGATCGAGCTACAATTGACAAGACATGACAAGCAAAGCTATGAAAGCCAACATTCCAAATTTCAAGTCAATCCGAGTTCGTATGCTCAAGATATGATCGATGCAAGCCAAAGAAATCATCTCGATCACATCCATCATTTCGTATCGGTTAGGCCGTCTCCATCAATTCGCGTCCCTCATTTCCCATCCATCAAAACGCATTACTTCATATCCATCAGAGGAATATGCTTTATTCGTATCGATCTATTGGACTCCATCAGCAAACAACTCTACTTCGTATCGATCAGAAGTTGTCTTGTTCGTATCCATCGAGGATGGCCTTCTTCGTATTCATCAGAAGGCAGGCCCACTTCGAATCGATCAGCTATTGTCCCTTTCGTATCCATCGACTGCAATACAAGTGTCTAGTTCGTGTCGATCAAACATCATACATACTTCGTATCGATCAACCACAGATCGATATGAAATAGCCACTTCCCATCGATACGAACAGAACCAAGCACTCGATTTTGTACGAATATAATAGATCGAGCGATCGATACGAACAGGACCAAATACGATTGATATGAACAGAATAGTTAATATCGATATGAACAAGGCCAAAGACGATCGATACGAACAAGGCCGAAATCGATCGATACGAACAAGGCATCGATATTGGATGCGAATGAGGAAGCAGTCAACACGGCACGAAAAGTGGATCGATCCGAGGAGTTAGCACCACGTCAACTTGCATGCACGTGCTCAAAAGCAATTCGAATTGATCGATACAAAGGTATCGATTCGAACAAGCATACGAGAAGCCCAAACTTGCATCGATCATAACTCACAATCTACAAGTCCAAATGCCACCAAATATTCACAGGAGCTTGCGTACAACATAAAGAATGTTCATGCTAAGTTTCGACTCGATTGGGCCAAATCTTGATCGATACGAAATTGGTTCGTATCGATCACGGACCGAGTGCAAATCACGTGGGATCGATCGCGTGGGCCCACACACGTGCCAGAAGAGGTCTCCCGAGATCTGAGCGAGATATTTGCAGCCTACGCCAATAAATAGCATCCTAGAGCCTACAAAAAAGGGATCTTTTTGGCTCTTTGACATCCAGACTCTACCGAATTCACCATTGTATTCAAATTCCACTGTTGTACTCGAGATTTACTACTGTAATTCGCTATAACCAGCAACCAAAAGTTAATAAAGATCAATCGTTTCATAGTGGACGTAGGCAACACGCCGAACCACTCTAAATTTCTATGTTTCTGCATACTTTCTTGTTTGTTTTTGAAGTGTTTGTTCGATAATCCTCTTTTTCCATTTAATTTCTTCATTTTATCTCTTCAAACCCTTCCGAAGAGTGTTGTGCCCAATTTTGGTACAAACACTTTGGTGCTTTCACTAAGAGAAAACCCAGTTTTTTCCTTCTGCTCATTGGATCTACTGCCGATATCGGATTGCAAACATCCAAGGGGAAGATCCAGATCTCAATTTCAGATGTTCTTTCATCCTATTCAGATTTGCTACAAGTCTAGGAGAGAGCTTCATCATCCATCATGGTTAACACAAGGACTACTTCTAAAGCTGCAGATCCAGAAGGACGGGACAGACAGAATCCCATACAGCCGCTTCCAGCCGATCAGAATGCTACCGGACCATCAGATCCACAAGGCCATGTTGCCAGGGAAGAATTTCAGATGTTAATGCAAGAATTGACTCAGAGCCGCCAACAGCTCACTCAACAGCTCCGTGCTAATGCGGAACTAACCAACCAACAGAACCGTCAGCGACAAAGGAGATCCAGGAGGGATCAGGCTTCCTATTCCTCCACCGAGAGTTCAGCCTCTTCTGATTATCATCATAGATCTATACGCCCACAGCTAGACGGAAGCTACACACAGGCCACTGGGCATCAACATACATTGAATGTTGGGCAACTGAGAGTTGGCCTGTCAACCAGCCATCAGACTGGACCCTCCTCCCAAGGAGGCGCTACCCCACACCATATTATTGATAACCGTACTGTGACAGCTACTGATTTGGGCGTTGATACCTGAAATCGGACAGATCCGAACCATCACCAGCGTGAATACCATCTTGAGCCTTACGTCCCCGAAGACATAGAACCAAGGAGGCAAGGCATGGACCTTCGATAGCGACCGGCCCCTCCTTGCATTGTGGAACCCGACCACACCTTGGCCCAACCTGCTCAAAATGTCCAGATACCTGACCTGCCAGCAATGATCCGTCAAATGATCTGTGAAAGTCAAGGTCTTAGCAATGATGACTAGGGAATCTCCCGGAGTCATACCCCTTTTACTGATGAGATACTCTATGCTGAACCACCTCAGCGATTCAGGATGCCGACTTTACCCGTTTATGAAGGAAACTCTGATCCTAATCATCATATCCTGAAGTATGAATGGTTGATGAATGCTGCACGAGCTGATGATGCAGTCAAGTGTCGAAGCTTCCCGATCTCACTGGGGGGCATAGCGACTATGTGGTTTACCGACTGCCACCTCGATCTATCTCATGCTCCGATCAGTTGGCAACAAAGTTTATTGAGCAATTTCGTATGCATGTTGTGAGACCGAAGGATGTTAATACTTTATCTAGTGTCACTCAAGCTCCTGGAGAGACACTCAGACGTTATTTAGAGAGATTTCATGCTGCATGTGTTGAGATCAGCAACCCAAATGATAACTTTATTCTTATGGCACTGACTAAGGGGATTGAGCCCGATTCTGGGTTCGGCAACTGGTTGGCCGGAAAACCCCCTACATCATTGGACCATTTCTATTCCAAGGCAACCCAATTCTTGAGAAGGGAGGATGCGAAACAGTCTAGGAAGAAGGATGATGCGGGGCCTAGTTTGGAAGGAATTCAAAGTAATACTGCTGTTAAACAATCTGGGGAGAGTTCTGGAAAAGTGCAATTGAAAATTCAGAATAAACAAGATCAGCAAAAAGGCAATGGTAACCAAAATAGAAAACGGGATCAGAACCGTGGTCCATGACGTAGAGCTCCTATGTTTGATAATTATACTCCTCTGAATACGCCGCTGGAGAACGTATATCTACAAACCTGCAATACCATTCAGTACAAGAAGCCTGTTCCGAAACAGTCATCGGAGAATCAAATTTAGATGGGGAAGTTTTGTAGATTCCACGAAAGCTACGGCCATAACACAAATGAATGTCATCACTTGCAGGATCTCATCGAAAAGTTGATAAGAGAGAGGAAGTTAGAACAGTTTGTGCGAGCGCCGTAGTCTGGAGGTGCGGGCTCATCGAATCAAAATCATGTACTGAATCCGGCTAGATAGGAGGAACCCGCTCGTACTGGCGGGAGGTTAGTGATAAACACTGTTAGTGGTGGACCTCATCCAGCAGACCGAAGCTAGAAGGAAATGGAGTCGTATGCCAGCTCTATCAGGCATGCGGACATTGAATGTTGTAGTAATTCCGAAGATGGGGCTCCGACCAAGCAACAAAGGACGACGGCAGATGACATCATATTTTAAGGTCGGGATGCCGACAGGGTCGAAGCCCCCACTATTGATCCGCTTGTCATATCAGCTCAAGTAGGTCCTGCTTGGATGAAGAGGATCTTGGTAAACGGTGGAAGCTCTATGAATATCTTGTTTAAACGAGCCTATGACCAGATGAGAATGGAGACTAAAGACTTGAAGCTATATCAGTCTCGTATTCATGGCTTCAACGGGAGTGCAACTATACCCACTGGAGTGGTGGAATTGCTAGTGGAGTTAGGAATTGGTGAACGCCGGAGAGTCCGGATACTGCAGTTTGTTGTTTTGGATATAAACTCCCCATATAATGCTTTCTTGGGCCGACCAGCCCTAGCTGAATTCAGGGCTGCCATCGCCCCATGGTGTTTGACTTTGAAATTCCCTACCGACAATGGTGTTGGAGTTGTTCAAGGAGATCAGGCCGCAGGATGAGCCTGTTACGTTGCTGAGCTGCGCGAGGCGCAGCGGAAAGAAAAAGGAAAGGGCGTAGAGGAATCTCTCTGTGTCTGCTTTGCTGATAATTGACAATTACCGCCTGGGCCCGGGACCGGGCACCCCAACCGATTCCAAAGAGATCTTAACCCGAGAGATACCGAAAGTGATGATAAAGGTAAAGAAAGTCAAGC
Organism: Allium fistulosum; assembly: GCA_030737815.1. Lineage (NCBI taxonomy): Eukaryota > Viridiplantae > Streptophyta > Magnoliopsida > Asparagales > Amaryllidaceae > Allium > Allium fistulosum. Next base: position 981,042,896 of record CM060902.1, read on the forward strand.
TTCTCCGGCCGAACTGACGATCAATGTTCCAATCGACGATGATGACGACTCGAAAATGATAAAGATTGGATCTCAGCTAAGCCAACAAATGCAAGAGGAATTGGTTGGATTTCTCCGGGTAAACCCTGATGTGTTTGCCTAGACGCACTCCGATATGTGTGGGATCTCGCCGGACATCGCGAGCCACACACTGAATATTGACCCGTGGTACGTCCCGGTCAAGAAAAAAAGGCATGGTATGGATCCAGAGAGATCTGCCGCCCTTAAAGAAGAGGTAGATATGCTTAAGGTGAATGGATTCATTCGAGATGCATTATACTCGGAATGGGTATCCAATCCTGTACTTGTCCGAAAGCCAAATGGAGAACTTGTGTTGACTACTCGAACTTGAATAAAGCTTGCCCCAAAGACAGTTTTCCACTTCCTCGAATTGATCAACTTGTAGACTCAACGGCTGGACATGAACTTTTATCCTTTATGGATGCATACTCTGGCTATAATCAAATACCCATGCACTTGCCCGACCAGGAGCATACCAGCTTCGTAACCAATATGGGACTCTATTGCTATAAAGTTATGCCTTTTGGACTCAAGAATGTCAGGGAAACTTATCAACGGTTAGTTAATCGAATGTTCGCTAACCAGATTGGAAAAAGTATGGAGGTATATGTGGACGACATGCTAGTCAAGTCGCGATTTTCCACTGATCACATCAGGGACCTGGAGTCAATGTTTAATATCCTCCAAGAATACAGAATGAAGCTCAACCCGTTGAAGTGTCACTTCGGGGTCGCATCCGGAAAATTCCTTGGGTTTATCGTCAACGCCCGAGGAATCGAAGCCAATCCCAAAAAGATCTGGGCGATCAGAAATCTTGAAACTCCGAAAACTATAAAGCAAGTCCAGAGTCTTAATGGGAAAGTAGCAGCACTGAGCAGGTTCATTTCAAAGTCCACTGACAAATGCATTCCCTTCTTCGATCTGATCCGAAAAGAAAAACGAAACTTTGAATGGACTACGGAATGTGAGGGCACATTCCTAGCTCTAATTCAACATCTCTCCACACCGCCAATTTTGTCAAAGCCTATCGATCATGAGAAATTGTACATTTACTTGGCGGTATCAGAAAACGCAATCAATGCTGCCCTAATTCGGGAGGAAGACCGAATACAAAAGCAGGTCTACTACATAAGCAAGCGGCTAACCGGAGCTGAGAGAAATTATCCGAAGCTAGAGAAGTTGGCTTATTGTCTTGTTATTGCCTCGAGGAAGCTCCATCCATATTTCCAGGCTCACCCAATCACCGTTTACACCGACCAACCGTTACGACAGGTCCTTACACGTCCTGAGACGCCTGGTAGGTTGCTCAAATGAAATATCGATTTAAGTCAGTTTGACCTTACTTACACTCTAAGGCGAACCATCTAAGGACAAGTCTTTGCAGATTTCATAATTGAATTTACCATCCCAGAGGACTTACCCGAAACAAGTGAATCTCCCAAGTATATTTGGAAGCTACATACAGATGGTGCATCAAATGACCGTTGCTCAGGTGCAGGGGTTGTACTTGAAACTCCTGAAGGTCGATCCATATGTTATGCTCTAAAGTTCAACTTTCGTGCAACTAATAACGAAGCCGAGTATGAAGCCTTACTGGCTGGATTGAAACTTGACAAAGATTTAAGAGTCATTGTGGTGGAAATTTATTGTGATTCACAATTGGTCGTGTGTCAAGTCAGAGGGGAATATCAAGCCAAAGATCGAAGACTGGCTGCTTACCTTGTTCAGGTTCAGGAGACATTGAATCAGTTTGACTATTATGCCATTTATTACATACCACGAGAACACAACCAGAAAGCCGAATCGTTAGCAAAGTTAGCCAGTATGGGTGAAGCACAACAAATGGGGCTCGTTCTCGTAGAGACATTATCTTTGCCAAGCATCGGTCAGATGGAAACCGATTGGATATTTGATGTCGTTTCAGAGAACGAGTCATGGATGACTCCATTCAGAAATTATCTCGAGCACGGAACCCTACCAGAGAGTAGGAGTGAAAAGAGACAAATTCTTCGAAAAGCTTCGTGGTTCACTATTCAGAATGGAGTCATGTATAGTAGAGGATACTCTGTTCCTTTACTCCAAGGTATCGCTCACGATGAAATCAAACGAGTATTGCATCATGTACACGAAGGAGAATGTGGTGATCACACCGGGGGGCAAGCTCTTGCCAAGAAAGTACTTCGATATGGATATTATTGGCCGATTGTAAATCGTGATGCATCAGATTATGCCAAGAAATGTGATAAGTGTCAGAAGCATGCTCGAATTCCTAGAGCCCCACCTACCGAGATAACACAGATGGTCAGCCCATGGCCATTCGCGGTATGGGGCATCGATATTATTGGCTCTTTACCCCTAGCCAAAGGTAGTGCGAAGTACGCCATCGTAGTAGTTGATTACTTTACCAAGTGGGCGGAAGCCGAACCCCTTGCTACAATTACAACGAAGAAGGTGATCAACTTTGTAGTATGCAACATCATCTGCCGATTTGGTCTCCCACGTACTATCATCACTGACAACGGGACCCAATTTGACAGTGCTGAATTTAAGGATTTCTATCAATGATTCCACATTCAGAAGAAGTTCTCCGCAGTTACACACCCTCAAGCGAATGGACAGGTTGAAGCTGTTAATAAAGTTATAAAATCCATTCTGAAGAAACGACTGGAAAATGCTGGGGGCAAATGGGTCAATGAACTTCCTATGGCCTTATGGGCCTACCGTACAACCCACAAGTCCGCGACCGATCACACTCCATTCTCTCTCTCTTATGGTTTAGAAGTTGTTATTCCAGTCGAATTAGAAGTACCTTCTCATCATGTGACATACTACGATCCAAAGACAAACGCTATATTACTTGCTGAATCTCTCGATTTATTGGATGAGAAGCGTGGAGAGGCTGATTTGAGGGCAGCCGCATATCGAAGTCGAGTCACCCGATTATACAATGCCAAGGTCCGACCCCGAACCTTTGAACTTGGCGATCTCATACTCAAAAGAATTTATCTGGTCTATTCACATATGAAGCCAACTTGGGAAGGACCATATGTTATTGAACGAAAGCTCGGAGATGGCACATTCAAATTATCGACCGTTGATGGTCTCACTCTTCCGAGAGCCTGGAACAGCAAGTCTTCGTCTCTACTACACATAACAGGCTCTGTTTATTTATTCAATCTATTTTTTCACTTGCAATTTATTTATGCACTTCAAAAATTTGAATTTGTAATAAGGCAACTGATTTTGCTGTATTTTCTTATTTCAGCAATAAAGTGCAATCTCTTCGAGCCAGAGCTGTGATTTACTTGAAATACTTCACATGACCATCACTATGCACGAAGAGCTAAGTTCCATCATACGGTGGGATTTATTCAAACAGGGAGTGACTGTGATATGATCGGTCACTCACTAAGTGAAACCCGAGCTTGGGGACAAGCCATCACACTGAAGTCAAAAATGGTTTGATACACGACAATCCTTTACCTAACTTCGGATTCCCAAAGTGCGAACTGGAGTATAAACTTACAAATACGGTTTTGAAGAGGGTGGATCCATCCACCTAATGACTACGCCCGTATTTGAACCAAGTTTGAGGAGGATGGAACCGTCCATTTAACGACCTTACTTGTTAACTCAGGGTGGATGTGATCCGACCATCCACGATCCTGATACGCCTTTCGTTCCCAGAGTGCGAACAAAATTCAAAAACTCACAACAGATGTGATTGACCGTCTATTTACCAACTCCGGACTCCCAGAATGCGAACTGGAGTATAAACATCACCTGACTCCGGATTCCCAGAGTGCAAACCGGAGTATAGACATCGAAACGATTCGGATTCCCAGAGTGCGAACCGGAGAGTAAACGTCAACCAACTCCAAGTCCCGGAGCGTGCACTGGATTATAAAATGCTAATTAACTCTAAATCCTCAGAGCGCGGACCGGAGTATAAACTCAGGTCGGGTGAGACCAAGCACCCGTGAATTTATTTAAGTCCCCAGAGTTCAGACGAAAGGCTAAGTGTCAAGCAAACGTGGCTGATCGCCTGTGAAAATAACTTAAGTTCCCGGAGTATGAACTTGCACTTGAAACTTGAGCAGATTCAACCGACGCGCAAGTGCAATCCCCGAAGTGTGGATACAATCATCAATAAAAGAGCGAGTGTGGTTCGACCACTCAAATTCTCCCTGTCTCAGCGTCAATTCAACGATGTTAAGCACGATACGTTGAAGGCAAAATACGACCGCTAGCCGATCTTTTCAATTCATCCCTGAAACTGGGGGCAGAACTGAAGTGTCAATCGCTGATTGAAGCAGTACAACATCGAAGTTCAACTTAATATCCAGTCATGACTTGTGGCCATGATTTTAGGGCTTGACGGGTAATCTCAAGCAAGATTCGAAAGTTGAAACTTCACAAGTGTACTAAACGAAGAATTCAAATGCGGGAACACTTAAGAAAATAAACGCACATCAAGTTCAAAAACAAAATAAAGTTTCATTTGAACTATTTGCGAAAAGAAATTATGTACAAGTTGATTCCAAAATTCCTACTAGCGGGGGCCAAACCCGCATCTGCACACGGCCTACAAAAGAAAAACGAAAATAGATTCCTATCTATCTATCTATCAAAAATAAACTGAAGAAGCACGTCTACTCTCTCTTCTTTTTTGGCTTCTTCTTCGGTGTGGACCCACTGGAGCTGCCACTTATTTTTCTTTTCGAACCTTTGCCTTTCGGCGGCTGATCTCTAGTAAGGGGCATGATATCAACTTCCTCATCCGAGCTTAAGTGCACGGGAATGTTCCCTGAAGGTGGAGTCGGAGGAACTGGATCGACTATAGGAGGCAGGATAGGCACGCTGGTATCAATAACTGTACCACCAGGTTATATCATCCTTAACGGAGCCGGACCAGGTTCCACCATCCCACCTCCAAAACTACCACCACGAGCCGCTGCCTCCATTTCAGCGTCGATTTCGACCAATATTTCTTCCTCACGAATCACTTGAGCCTCGCTGGGAGCATCAGTGGTTGGCATTGAAGAGCCAGTAGCAGGTGCGCTTCCACCCATAATGAATGGTAGGTCCGCAAAAGGATCGCTGTGATGACCGAGGAGTTCCTCCATCATCTGCTCATCAAAAATAAGCATGCTCCCATGCGTTCCATCAGTCGGTGTCGTGGTCGTTGTGGTGGTCGCTTCAATGATGATGGCCTCCTACGCTTGATGTAATTCTTGAGTGGTAGGAAGCATGACCGGTGTAGCATCAATCACTGGACAAAAACAAAAGGAGAACTGTTAGTAACTACTTCATATGACAATTCCGATTTCGGATAAGCATAGAGAATGTTCAGAGTACCTTCCTCGGTTTGACTTGTGGACGGCTGAACGGCTTCGGAAACTTGCTCTCTAGCCGGAGATAACTGCGGCTGATCCAGATTGTAAGCAGGAACTGATTGGGAATCAACCACAGGTGCATATTCAGGCTGGGTTGGCATAGGAACTTCAGGACTTGCATCGCGGTGCTCAACACTTGAACCTTCTCTGGCCTCCAAGTGTTGGGTGTCGAGCCTCTCTTTTTCATGCGAAATCATCGACTCATGGAGAATCTTTCGCTCATCTTCATTTAGCATACGATTCTCAAGCTCAAACTCATCGATTGATTCACCCAGATGCACCGCCTTCTCCTCCTCAACCAATCGGCCCCAAGCGTTGTATAAATGTGTCAGGTAGTTGTCGAGTCAGGCTAGGTTTCTGTGCTTCAATACGTTAGTGTTGTAAGTTATCAAGAGATCTTCTATATCCGTCTCTAGCCTGGACTCATCCGATTTAATCTTCTCCTCGACCTCAGCCTCCACCACCCGGACCTTAGCCGTTGCTGCATCCCATTCTCCCCGAAGCACGACGGTCTGTTCACATGCTTCCTGGGCGGCTTTGTTTGCATCGTCCTTTTCTTTGATGATTTCGGAAAATTTAGCTTTAAGCTCAGCAAGTTCTTTCAGAGCAGTGTCCCGTTCAGCCGTGACAGTGGTGTTTCGGTGGCCCATCTGCTCCACCAAGGCAAAGTGTGTCTGCCTCATCCTCTCCATGGCCAAGTTCGCCTCATCTGCCTTTTTAGTGGCCTCTATCTCTAATTTCCGAGAGGACACGGCTTCATTATTAAGCACTTGGACGATGCGGTCCTTCTGGGCGAGATCAAATTCTAACTTTTCGATTATTTTAGCCCGCTCGAAGGCCACCTTCGATGCTTTCTCTGCAGCCTTCGCCCACTCTTTATACTGAGAATATATGTCATGAATGTAATCATGCATTGTGTTCTCCACCTCCGATGGAATTCTCTTTAAGTGAGGAGGGAAAATGTAGCCGTCAAAGCATATATTTGGAAAATCCTTCTTTAGCTGAGCAATTCTAATAGCTCCTTCCCCAGTAGTCTCAGTGATAGCATGATCAGCGACGATTGGAGGCTCAACCTCAGTTCTGTGGCACTACGACTCGGACCTTGAAGCATGCGAAGATGGTTTGTGACGAGGGGGCTCTACTAGCTGTTTTCCCTGGCCCAAAGGTTGTGTGGAGAGTCAAGGGGGTAGAGAGTGCGATCGAGATCGATATCCCTGTTCTCTGTAATCCCTATCTCTGCCCCTCTCATAGCGTTCCTGATTAGAATAACCGCGATCGCGGTTTCTATCATCCTCCCTCCGGCGGGACTCATAATACGAGCCTGATGATTGGCGTGCCGAACGAAGACTGCTGAGCATAGAATCTCGTCTGTTCATCGTATCTGTAAAGTGAAAGGAAAACGGAGTTATTGAATTCTTGAAACAGGCAACTTAAAGCTGGAAACCGTGTAGTGCCGTGAAGTGTGTATGTGTGTGCAACCCCCCGACTAACCGGTAATGTCGGCCGCACTGATGGGTAGAGACTCGCTTAAATCTAGAGCATTTTGAAGCTCCTCCAATCCGCTATCATGTGGAAGTGACACAAAGTCCGGAATCGGAATATCAACAAGCCCTTCAAAAGGACTCTGTTGGCGAGGGAGGAGCTTCTGAGATTCTAATGCCGGGAGCCGACAAAGAAACCACAAATGATTTCCGCCTCGAAGACTTAGAGCGTTTGTGAGCAGCAGCCTTGCCTTTTCTCCTTCCTTCTGTCGCCTGAAATTCGGCGGGAGGCCTAGCAACAAGTTCATCATCCGTGGGCGTTCTCTCTTCCTCACCTTCCTCAGCAATTACGACCCCGGGCGCTTTGCGTTTTACCCACTTCTTCGGGGCCACTCTTAGCGTTCCTTCAAGCCTTATGCTCTGGTTTCGCTCGATAAGCCCAACGGTTCTCAAGTTTCGGTCTGTTAGCACCGAGTCTATGTCTCTCATTTCGCTTGGCACTTCTTGAAGAACCCTCACAATTTCTTTAAAATGCACACCCTTAGGCCATGGAATTGCAGCTGCAAAAGAAAGAGAGTATTAGTACCAATGCCAATTGCAATTTTTTTGTCGACTAGCAGAAAAGTCGAAGTGCTTACGTCTGGCTAACCATTGGCTAGCATATCCTGGAGGGCATCGAACAAAGAACCATTCGGTTTTGAAGTAACTCAGTCTTGTCCAGGAGCTGGTCATAACTTGATAATTTCTGACTGCCTTTAGAAAAGTAAACGAGGGACTATCTCCCCGACTCTTGACATTAAATAGATATCTAATCTCGATCGGGATCAGTGGTCGGAAAAGATGCACCATAGATAAAATGAACAGACTGTTAAGCAAAGCGTATCCATTCGGATGTAACTGTGATGGAGCAATTCCGAAAAAGGACAACACTTCCCTAATGTATTGGTTAAATAGAGGAAGTGTTCCCGCTGTACATGCATGGCGATTAAAGGCCGTAAACCCCTCTGGGGGAGCATGCGGTCTATCGTTCGGACCCAGCAATAGAACATCGTCCAATGACAAACCGTGCCTTAGGCATATACGACCCAACATGTCTTTGAAAACGTTAGACGACACAGAATCCTGCGGATTCATGATAACCGTGGCACCAGGCAGCTCATTCGGAGTTGCGTCTATAACTTCGGCCGCGATGGCCGGAATCTCTAGGACAAAAGGAGATGAATCCTGAAGCTCTTGCTGTTGTGAACTTGTGGGTTCCATAGCTAATCAACTTATCAAAAACTGTCATTAGATGATAATAAGCCCGTGTGTACCCCGGTGTGAAGTGTTTGAATGTGTTGTGTATTGCGGTGCTACATAATACTTGAAAGATTCTACGGGATTAAAAGATATTAAAATGACAAGACTTCGAATTTCAGCCAGAGCGACCGTCATCGCTGACCGTCACAGCCGTGCCATTTAAACTTTGAAGACCGATACGAGTTAAAGTTCGTTAAATTTTTTGTTAAGTTACGGTTCTATCGACGAGCTTTGAAAGGCGGTCAAATATGCAGTGAAATGGTTAAGTCAAATTATGCAAGGCGGAAGCTCATCAGAGTCATGTGTTCAAATGTACAGAGGACTTCGAATTCGTCAAGATTCAACTCGTATCGATCACCAAGGCTCCAATTCGAGTCAATCAAGGGGGCTTTTCGTATCCATCAAAAAAATGTTCGTATCGATCTCCTGACAAGCAATTCGTATCGATCTCCTGACAAGCAATTCATATCGATCAAGTACAACACCTTCGTATCGATCAGTAAGTCCAAGCATTCGTATCGATCACCTCGTATCGATGCGAAGCCCTATCATCAATCGATGCGAGGATCTCCACTTCTTCGTTATGAAATCTCATCACCCAGATCGATTCAAACGCTCCTACTCCGGGTTGATACGATCCATCCTTCCTCCTCCATCGACACGAAGCGAAGGCCAAGCCATTCCTCCACAAATCCTTCGTATCCCAAACTCCATCTTCTCCAAAAGCTTCGAAGGAACTGGTTCTTCGATCCTCAACCTCACTCCAACCAAATTATGGCGTCAACGATGCCGGAATTGGCCACGACAATGGATGCAATGGCATCGAGCCCCAAGTCTCGTCATTTTAAAGTCGATTTAGCTAGTCAATTACCTAGTTTAAAGAGTCGGTTTGAAGGATTAATGAGTTATTTGATTTGGAGACGAAGGCGTTCTTTTTTCTCGTGTTCTCGATCGATACGAAGGAAGGTTAAATGCAAATGAACAAGTGGGAAAAATGCTAAGTACAAAAGCATTATATACTAGGGAGAGAGTCTATTCGTCTCCCAGTGATTACGACCGGTTGAAGCGGTCCATAGCACAATCGATATGAAAACCAATTCGTATCCAATATTCAATACGAAGCAATTCGTATCCATCCAACGAACGATACGAAGCGCGGTGCCATAGCTTGTTTGGACTGTTCGAACCCATTAGAAATGCATCGATACGAACTGTACCGTTCATATCCATCAACATACAACCCATAAAGGCCCGTATTCATCGATACGAATAGTGCACAGGGGACCAGTCGCTCTGTTCGCATCCTTCATTAGTCAATCGATACGAACTGCAACTTCGTATCCATCATTTAGAAAATTGCAAGAAGTTCATGGTCATCGATACGAAGAATGCATTCCAACTTCTAAAATCGATCCAGGAGAGGATCGATACGAAGAGATACACGAAAATAACCATCAAGTGTTGTTACAACTCGAATTTCACATTGATTTAGGAGAGGATCGATGCGAAAGTCGATACAAAAAAAAACTGAAAACCTGACAACGACTTGTGAACGTACGAACGTTAACGGGTGTCAGGTTAACATACATTCATGAATAATGAATTAACATCCAATCTTTGAAATTCGCAGGAATTAAATGCTTGTCTAGTGACAATTACAACAACAAACGACGAATTACTATCATACATCGATCAATTACAACAGTACGCAGTACAATAATGGGCAGTCTACGGTTCATAATTCATGTTTCTATGGATCAATCAAAGATTACAACTTTCGATGAGAAAACTACGGCCGTTTAACAAGTCAGATGGAACTTTTCAAAATGAAGATTGCAACTTTTCATATCCATCGACTGCAATACAAGTGTCTAGTTCGTGTCAATCAAACATCATACATACTTCGTATCGATCAACCACAGATCGATACGAAATAGCCACTTCCCATCGATACGGACAAAACCAAGCACTCGATTTTGTACGAATATAATAGATCAATCGATCGATACGAACATGACCAAATACGATCGATACGAACAGAATAGTTAATATCGATACGAACAAGGCCGAAGACAATCGATACGAACAAGGCCGAAATCGATCGATACGAACAAGGCATCGATATTGGATGCGAATGAGGAAGCAGCCAACACGACACGAAAAGTGGATCGATCCAAGGAGTTAGCACCATGTCAACTTGCATGCACGTGCTCACAAGTGATTCGAATTGATCGATACGAAGGTATTGATTTGAACAAAACAGCATACAAGAAGCCCAAACTTGCATCGATCATAACTCACAATCTACAAGTCCAAATTCCACCAAATTTTCGCAGGAGCTTGCGTACAACCTAGAGAATGTTCATGCTAAGTTTCGACTCGATTGGGCCAAATCTTAATCGATACGAAATTGGTTCGTATCGATCACGGGCCGAGTGCAAATCACGTGGGATCGATCGGTGGGCCCACACACGTGCCAGAAGAGGTCTCCCAAGATCTGAGCGAGATATTTGCAGCCTACGCCTATAAATAGCATCCCAGAGCCTACAAAAAAAGGGATCTTTTGGCTCTTTGACGTCCAAACTCTGCCGAATTCACCATTGTATTCAAATTCCACTGTTGTACTCGAGATTTACTGTTGTAATTCGCTGTAACCAGCAACCAAAAGTTAATAAAGATCAATCATTTCATAGTGGACGTAGGCAACACGCCGAACCACTCTAAATTTCTGTGTTTCTGCGTACTTTCTTGTTTGTTTTTGAAGTGTTTGTTAGATAATCCTCTTTTTCCATTTAATTTCTTCATTTTAGCTCTTTAAACCCTTCCGAAGAGTGTTGTGCCCAATTTTGGTACAAACAATAACTATCTGCCTCCTGCACGTCTTCGGAAGCTTTATTTGTCTAAGAAGAGAACCTGGAAACCCTTAAATCTCAAACTACTCAAAATCAATTGAGTACCCAAGAGTTTAAGGGGAAAACAAAAACATTGAGTAAAACATAAAGCCTGGTATGAATAATAATCTAACATCTCAATCCTTTTTAGATGTCTAGTGGTACCTCGTCGCTTAGCGGAATGGGTTTTCCCCTCACTGGTATCCTAAAACCTTTATAAACCAAATTCTATGCTCCTGCAACCACAATGGTTAAAACATACATTTCAAAACATTATGATGATATGAATACTTGAAAATAATTAATATTTCCCTTCCCCAGTTTAAACTGACAACCTGTCTTAGTTATAGTTCCTGGATCACTATTTACCTTTTTAGTTTTCATGGGTTAACTAATAACCTTGTTACAATTAATAGACACCCTGTCATATTCATAGTTTTCATGGGATCACTAAGAACCTATAGGCTTCTGCTAGTTAATTCAATTAATTCATGGGTCCTCCTGAACCTATTGGTTTTTCCAATAAATAATCACCTTATCCTAGTTTTCATGGGTTTACTAAGAACCTATGGATTTATCCAGAAACTCACTTCACATCCCAGTTTCCATGGATTGACTAGGGACCTACTGATACATCCATTAATCACTTACTTATCCTAGTTTTCATGGGTTTACTAGGAACCTATTGACTGATGTCAATTCTTAATCCGGATATAGTTTTTATGGGTTCACTACAAACCAATTAGTTCCTACCAACTACTCTTATTACATAGTTTTCATGGGTTAACATGAACCTTTTGGTATGCACCAATAACTGCCTTATCATAGTTTTCATGGGTTTACTATGAACCTTTTGTTATGCACCAATAACTGCCTTATCATAGTTTTCATGGGTTTACTATGAACTTTCCGGTTTACCTCCAATAACTACAAAATTTAGGCATCCTATATTATTGGTCACCCTAACTCCATGGATGCAATTCTACTCATTTAGGAGTTTAAGTAATTTATATTCACTATTTGAGTTAACCTACTAGTTCTTATACCCCTTTTTCCCCAAAATACAGTTATGGGTTATCATGTGAATATAGTCATATTTGAAGAAGTAAAACGTTAATTAACAATACCACTCCTGTAGGTTTAAGATCCTTGAAATACATATCATAAAACATTGTTAACACCTTTAACTTATATTTTTATCTAGCAATACTTCTTCAAAATTACATACTTAAAAATCCTTACAAAACTCCTTTATATAAGCTGTGGGTTTTCCTTTAAAAATTAGAGTATGGGTTTTCAAATCTTTTTAAAACCAAACCTTTCAACCTTGTCGAAAGGTCTTCAAAACAATCTTTCGGAACCATTGAGACCATTCAGCAATTTAAACCTTTCGAAAGCATTCAACTCTTATAACATAAACCTTTTGAAGACTTGTTGGGTTCAAGTTAAAATATGCGGAAGGTCCTCTTTTAAAACCTTTCGACTACAATGGAAGCAACCTTTTGATCTAGTCGGAAGGTCTGCTTCGAAAGCATTAAAACATTTTATTCAAAACAACTGACCTCAACCTTTTTAAAACAACTCCTTCGAAAGCTTGGGTTACATTTCAACTATAAAACAAGGGTAAATCATCTAAGTCGAAAGCTTTGAAACCTTTCGAAAGCAATGGGAGAAGCGGCTGGTTTTTAAAACAAGTAAATCTTTCGTCTTTGTCGAAAGCAGCGACTTCGAAAGGTTGGAAAAAGCGGCTATAACCTTTCGACTGTGTCAAAAGGTTCAAAACTAAACAATAATAAGTGGCAGTAACCTTTCGACTGTGTCGGAAGGTTTCAAAACAAAATAGAAGTAAAGCAGCAGCAACCTTTTGTTTTTGTCGAAAGGTTTAAAACCTTTATTTTTAAACATTTGACCTGTTTGAAAGCAACCAAGTCGAAAGTTCTAATTCGAAAGCAAAGCAGGTGAAAGCTTAAGTTTATAAAACAACATACCCCAACCTCTTTGGCCATCAACCTTTCGACTAAGAACCCTTCGACTCCGTCAAATCCATTACGTACGAAAGTGCTTGATAGCATATGCATTGGTTTGACCTTTTCAAAAGGTATAACCTTTCGACGTGGTCGGGAGGTCTGGGTCGGAAGGTTTAATACTAAAAAAGCTGGAACATGCTAAAAGTATGATTTCTTTGTTTTAACTAAAAAGGGTTAACTTTTCAACTAACCTGCCTTGGTTTGTCAAATTCTCATTGGTTAATAACTTCTTCTCAGAAAAATGCTACCACTAATTTCAGATTTAAATTATAGTTTTATTTTATAAAATGCCACTTCTCCTTAATTAAATATATAAAACATTTAAGTCCCATACCTTAAATAATTTTATATATTCATCAACACACTTAGAAAAAATCTGAAAAAATCCCAGAAATTTTATTTTAATATGTTTTCTAACATATAAAAATTTCAAACCCAAATAATATTTATTTTAGCCGTAATTAATTTATAACCCAATAAATCATTTTCTTCACTAGAAAATTTATATAAAATCCATATAAACTCAAAAAATTATGAAAATTGAAAGTCACGTCCAAAATCATGTTTTCTATAACATATAATTTTTCTATGGTATTTAAAAATCATTTCATCTCGGTTTTTCCCTAAAACTGTGTATATCCCTTATTAAACAACCTTGTTTAAACTTATATAATCAAAATCAAGCATATCATCATTTCATATATCATAAAAACAGATTTATCATTAAATCCGAAACCATTTGATGAAAAATCAAAATAGAGATTTAGAAACTATTATTCACCTTAGATTGGATAAGGAAATTGAATTTTGATTGAGATTGATTCCTTCTAACTTGAATCCTAAGCTTTAAGTTGATTTTCTCTTCTCTTCTAATGGCCGGCCTTACTTCCCACGGTTGTAAATATTTTTATTTTGAGATAAAATGAACGTGCAAAACCTAACGAGAATAGTATGAGGGTGGGGTGTATGGCCATTTACCCTAATGCCCTTATGTTTAATTTCCTAACCATTTATTTAAGTTCATTAGTTTTAATAAGCACGACCCCCCTACTTTATTAATCAACCTCAATATCCTTATCCACATTATTCTATTTTATTTATTATAATTAAATCTCCTGAATAATGCTAATAAAATTAGAGGTGTAACAACAAGACTTTGGATTTGGTACTCCTCAAGGAAGCTGAGCCATAGGTTGCAAGTGGGTGTTCAATGTGAAGGATGTTGGAAGATACAAGGCTAAACTTATTGCTAAAGGAGTTTCACAGAGGAAGGAGTAGGATGAAATTTTTTCTCCTTTACTTAGACACGCCTCCATCCGTATTTTGCTTGCTATAATTGCCGCCCATGACTTAAACCGCCCATGACTTAAAGTTGGAGCAACTTGATGTGAAGACTGCTTTCTTGCATGGAGACTTAAATGAGACCATTTACATGAAGCAGCCAGACGGATATGTCATAAATGGAAAAGTGAAATGGGTTTGCAATCTAAAGAAGTCATTGATGGACTTAAGCAGTCGCTTAAACATTGGTACAAGATGTTTGATTTGTTTATGCTTTCACTTGGTTTTGATCATAGCATCAAAGATGCTCGTGTATACTTCAAGCATTTGAAGAATGGTTATTGGGTGTATTTACTCTTGTATGTGGATGATATTTTGACTACTTCCAAGGATAAAGCTGAAATTGATAGTTTGAAGTTGAAGCTTAAGGCAGAATTCAAAATGAAAGACCTTGGAGAAGCAAGGAAGATTTTGGGTATGGAAATCCAAAGGGATAAGAAGCTTGGACTTTTGACACTCACTTAAAAGGAATATATTCTGGAAGTGCTTGCTCGGTTTAGCATGGAAGGAGCAAAGGCAATTAGCACACCCATGCCTTTGCACATACAGCTTTCTAGTAGAGGCTCTCCGATTTTGGAGAAGCACAAGGCTTATATGGAGAAGGTTCCCTATGCAAGTGCAGTTGGTAGTTCGAGGTATACCATGGTTTGCACTAGGCATGACATTGCACTAGCAGTTGGATTGGTGAGTATATTCATGTCAAATCCAGGAAAGACGCATTGGAAGGCAATGAAGCATATTTTCGGACATCTTAGAGGGACTACAGTCTATGGACATGTCTTTTGCAGCAGATATAGAGATTTCAGCTTGGTTGGATTTTGTGATTCTGACTATGCTAGTGATAGAAATCGAAGGAAGTCAACCCCAGGTTATGTGTCCACCATTGGTGGGACAACTATTAGTTGGAGAGCGAGGTTGTAGACGATTGTGGCTTTGTTTACTACAGAGGCACAGCTTATAGTTGTGGTTGAAGCAGCTAAGGAGGTGCTATACTTGAAGCATTTGTTGTGTGACTTGGGCTTTGTGTATGAAGGTATAGAAGTGAATTGTGATAGCCAAAGTGCAATTCATTTAGCTAAAAATCTGGCTTTCAGCTCAAGGACGAAGCGTATTGAGGTGAGAGGGTCCTTTCTTGTCTCTATGGATGAAGAGAAGCTTTTATGTCTTAAGAAGGTTCACACAGAGGAGAATGCAGCGGATATGTTTACCAAGCTGTTACCCATTGCAAAGTTCGAGCATTGCTCGAACTTGATTCACTTGATGAAGTGCTAGTGCCACAGGGTGGCATATGGGAGAGTGAGTTGGTAGATGGATACGTTTGTTTTCAATATGAAGATTGATAGGTCCTACTTGGAGAGGGTACTTTCAACACTTTGTTGGTGGACGGTGGCCTTGCCAGAGTTCGTTGACAAAGTGCAATGGGTTAATGGCTATGCCGAAGCTCATTGAGAAAGTATCCGCGGTGTCTTGTAATAACCCTAATTTTGACTAACATTATTTAGGATATTTAATTAGACAAATTAAATGAAATAATGTAGATTGTTAAGGGATTGAGATTTGTTAATTAATAAGGGTCGTACCTTAATGAATATGTAAGAAAAAGATAGTGAAAATAAGTAAGTAGAAGGTATATGGTAAGGGCAAAATAGGAATAGTCTTTGTTCTTATACCCTAAACCCTTCTTACCTTCATTTCTTATCCATTTCAACATTTACAAACAAAACCAAAACACTTGTAAGCTCGGCCAGCTACCATTAAGAAGAATCAAAAGAAAATAAGCTAGGAATCAAGTAAAAAGCTTGAAGAAATTAAACAAAGGGAAAATCTTAACCTTTTTAACATTAAGCTAAGGTGAATAATTTGATTTACATCTCACTTTTGTTAATGATTTCGGTTTCAAGGTTGGATCCGAATTATTTTATAAATAATATTGTAATATCCCGGAAATTTGGGGCAATATCAATTTAATAATCTGTTTAAATAATTAAATTGATTTGATAATCTTTGATAATAAATGTTTGAATTGATTTAATAATCTAATTAAATAAATATTTAATTAGTGAATTTTATCTTTTAAAAACTAATAAAATGATTTCTATTTATAATGTATATATATATATATGTGTATATATATTGTAAATAGATAGGCTTTGGTTTGAAATTTAATAAATAAATAAAGTCTTGTTTTAAATTTCTAATATACATTTTAATAGTTTTGTATTTTAAAATATATGTATGAACTTTTATTTATAAGTATAATTGATTTTATTCTCTTTAAGAAGTTATATATATATATATATATAAGTAATTGTATTTAATAAATAAAGAAAAAGGTTTTTACATTTAGAATAAATATAAATTAAATAAAAGGACATGTGTAAACATATAAAGGCTTGTTTAAAACAAGTGTAAACCAATTAACACATATAAAGACAAGTGTCAATCTTTTAATTTATATTTTATTTTATTTTTAAGAAATTATTTTCAGCCTACATATGCATGTTTTCCTCATCTATATTTCTTTCTAATCTTCAATTCTAAAATCTGAAATTCATTTTCCCCTTCTAAGAGCAAACCAGAAAATAAATCCTCAAAAACAAAATCTGTAATCAAAGTCTCCAAAGCAATCTGTAAACAAATTCCTCAAAAACCATAATCTCAAATCAAAAACTAAATTCCTGTAAAACATCCTCTTCAAAACCATAATTATCTTTCTCAAATACCCTGTAATTCATTTCAAAAATCAAGCCTGCAATTTCGTTTCTGGAAGCATTTTCAAACAAGACAATCTTTGCATGCAACTGAGATCTTTTCAAGTCTGGAATCTAAGCAACCTGTCTACATTCTTCTAAAACCTGGAAGCCAACATGCATGTAGTTTAATCAAGTTTAAAGCTTCTATAACTCAAGTTTTTAAATCAAAAGGGCATGCAAGTTTACAGTTTTCAAAAGCAAGGCAATTCCAGTTTTAAAATTCAAAAGCAGTTCAAGGATAGGCTCTGTTTCAATACATATAAGGTGAGTAACACTTTTCTAAAAGCTTAAGTATTTTTATCTGGTTGCATGTTATGGTAATAAATATGTTATGTGTGATTTTATATAAGTAGACTTATCTGTATATATGGATGTATATATATGTTGGTGTGCATATCTGTTATTAGCTCTGTTCTTCATCTTTCAAACATGTGAGTAACTTTTAAACTTAAAATAAAATATGGTTGCATGTTAAATCACTGTGACATATATATGTATTGATGTATGAATATACAAGTGCATTTTTATTCTGTTTGTATATATGGATGTATTGTATGCATGTATGAACATGAACTCTGTTCTTGTTTGTTTACCCAGACTCAGAATTCTATTTGAAAATCCTTACCACTTGATTTAGTTTTTATTAGGACTTAATTTATAAATAAGAATGGTTTGATTTATCATATACTAAGGTTTAAAAATTTTAGTTAAGTCAAATTTAAGGTCTGAATGTCTCTGTAACCAAAACAACATTATATGTTATATAAAAGTGAAAATTTAAACCTTGTAATTTATAAATTCAGGTACATGAATTGAAAACATAAACTATAACATGATTTTTAGTATTGGAATCATAATTTATAGTTTAGAAATAAGGGTGCAGTTCTGTATTTAACTAAAAATGGATTTTTGGGTAATACTGTTGATCTCTTTGGTTTGAAATGTTGAATTTTTCAGTAGTGAAGGTGGAATGATCGAGGATGCAAGAAAAATTTTTAGAACTTGAATTAAAGCATCGAAGAAGTAATAATTTAGGATTTAAATTTCTAAACCTAGTTTTGATCAGGTTTTGAATTCGATCATTTTTGACTTTATGGTTGTTGGAGTGCTTTGTGGCTTTGGGAAAGCGTGGCTGGGACCATGACGAGGTTGTGGCCAAGGTTTCGACTCAAACGATGATCGGAGGGGGAAGATCTGGCCGTTGACAGGTTTGGGGTTTTGGAGGAGTTCGCTGTTTCCAGTTTTGTGATTGAGATAGCTCGATTTCGATTGTTGAGGTTGTTCGAGTTTCTGGTGATCGAGATCGTGAGAGATGGTCGTGGAGGAGATGCCGGCGATGGAATCGATGGTCGGAGGCGATCAACTCGCGTGTGCACGTGAACAAGTGCCAGTCGTATCAGTGTTTAGTTTGGATTTTAACAGAGGGAAGTCTCGAGTTCTCGCGTGTAAGGCTCGGAGCAATTGGGTTTCGACTCGAAGTAAACTCAGTTTGTCTCGGGTAGATTTAGTGTTTCAGTTTAAAAGCCTGACAGTGGTTTTTAAATTTAAAATGAGTTTAAACTTTGAAAATAGGATTTAAATCCAGATTTAAATCAAGTTTAATTATGGGTTCAAGTTTAAATGTGTATCCTAGAATTTGAGACAAATAAAGTTTTATAAAAATAATGTTTTAACAAATTTAAATTGTTAAAAGTATATTTTAAAAAGGTTTTGAATTTAAATAAATTGGTTTAAAAATCTTTTAAATGTTAAGTGTTTCTTAACATTTGGAATTTAAGAAGATTTTGTAAATTAGATTCAAATTATGGTTAAAGTTAAATTGTAATTTATTTTAAAGCATTAATTTAAGATAAATTAAAAGAAAGATTTTAATGTAAATGTTTTAAAGTCTTTGTTAGTAATAATTAAAGTAGTTAAAGGTTAATACTTTAATTTAGAAAGTGATTAAGGTTTAATGATAAAGGAGTCATTAAATTAATAAGGTAATTAAAGAATAATTAGGTAATTTAATTAATTAATGATTTAGTGTTAATTAATTAAATAATTAGGATTATAAGTTAATAAATTAAGGTTAATTAATTTGGGATTAATCATTTATTTAGATAAGTATAGATTTTAATAAATGATAAATCTTTTATAAATTGGTTAAGTATAATTACTTAATGAAAGTAATTAAAGGAATTAATTACTTAAGGTAATTAATTAAATAAATTTGATGAGTTAAATTAATTAATTAAATTAATTTAAGATAATCATTTAGAGATGTGATAAATATAATTACTTAAATGTAATTAATGAAGTGTAATTACTTAGGAAAGTAATTAAAGTTAATTAATGGATATAATTAACTAAAGATGATTTTAATAATGAAAGTAATTTGAGTTTAATTACTTTTGAATAATTAATCAAAGGATTAATTAAAGGATAATTAATTAAGGAGTAATTAATTTATGAAGTGGAGTAATTAAGGGAAGTTAATTACTAAATGAGATTAATCAAAGGTGATTAATAAATGTGACTAATTAATTATTAAATGTAATTAATTTAAATAAGATAATTAATTAAGAATAATTAAGGATCATTAATTAATATAATTAATGATGTAATTAAGAATTGATTAATTAAGATTAATTAATAAATAATAAGTGATTAAAGTAATTAATTAATTGTAATTAATTAAGGATTAATGTAATTAAGTATGGTTAATTAATTAATGAAGTAATTTAAGATTAATTACTGAAATGGTTTAAGATAATTAATTTGTGAAATCAATTATGGATTAATTACTTAAAGTAATTAGAGTATAATTAATCAGGAATGATTAATTAAGATGGATATTTAGAGTAATGATTAATTAATTGGTTTAATTAATAATTAAGTAAGCAGGATTTATAGAATGAAGTAATTAGTTTAATTCACTTTAAATTAATTAGATGATATAAATCATTGCTTAAGGATGGATGAATGAGATTGAATGTATTTCATTGTTTGATATCTCTGATGAGATATGATTGATATATGATATGGATGTTTGGTTGAATTATAATGATAAAGTGAATTATCTGTTTGGGATGATAATGTAGATAATCTATTGAATTATCTATCTTTGTGTATATAGATAAGAATTGAATTGTTTTAACCTTAAAACAACTTGGCCCTTAAAAGATACGTTTTGGATTTCGATGAGACCGGGATCGGGTTTCCGTATACCGGGATTCCAGGTCTGGAGACCCGAATACCACATCGATCCAAATTACGATAGGTCGTGAATCTCAAGTGAAGATGAAGATTCAGAGTGCAAGGGTTATTGTCGTTAACTCTGAGGGTGATTCCAAAACGAGTGTAACGAGATAATGCCTTCGGTTTCGTTCGAACCCGGAACGAACTTGAATGGATTGAATGCTTTCAGCACATCGTCAGGCGGACGATGAGCATTCTAAGTGATATGTTCTGATTAAAGGTAATCGTAACCTCAAGCCTCATCAACCGGGAATGGCTAAAACAGGGGAGGTGCAGCAAGGCTTCGTGGGTAGCACCCACTGAGAGCAAGATAGATCCCTATCTAGAGGTCCCTTTTCTTTTTATTCGGCTTAGTGTGTGGTTGGTCGCGCCAACTACGGGGTTATCTTGTTCGGAATTATCCAGTAAGGGATGGTTCCGGCTTTGTGTTGCAGGGGATTGGGAGTGATCCTCGGTACGGTGATCTAGGCCACGTACTGTGACGGGCGGTACCCCAGTAGCCCTGCCATTGTATGGAAACCCATTCTTCCTACGTGCCCTTACGGTTTTGATTGTATAACCCACTTTGTGGCTAGTATGCTGGAATTTAATAATGTAACAATTTCAGCTATTTCATATTTATTTGAAAACCCTAGACCCTATTATAATATAACTGGATTTCCTATCAAATGTTTTGGTTAGCGTAAGGTAAAAACTTACCCATGTTTATTTGTGGGGAGTCTTACGTGATACCTTTTCTTTCTAAAGGTTTTGAAGTTAAGCAAGTTTAACCTGTTACTCACACCGGACCCATGTCTGACCCAAGTGTTTATTTCTGTTTTATAAACTCTTGGGTACTCAAATTTTTACGAGTAGCCAAGGGATTCAGGTTTAGCTTTGACGAATTGTGGAGGAGCAATGGAGCAGGAGGCTTCAGCGTTGTAGATATATATAGTAGTTCCGCTGTGTCTGTATCTCTATAGTGTATTGAGTTGTAATGTCTAGACAGATGTTATAACTGTCTAGTAAGTGATGTATATGCTGTGTAACTCTGTAAAGTGTTGTATACTATGTAATAGTATATGTTATTAATATAATTTATTCGTTCCGCTGTGAGATCGTTGTTGTTGTTTCTTTCTTCTCTTCTTTTCTATTTTCTACCCCTTTCTTTCTTATTAATGATACGACTTTCTGTGGAGAAAAAGTCGGGTCGTTACAGTTGGTATCAGAGCATAGGTTGAGCGAATGCCTAAGCTTTTGGTTAAGTGAATATCAGAACACTAGGTTGAGTGAATACCTAGGTTCGGAAGGATTGTTCATTAGAGATAGGATCTGTAGCAACCTGCTGAGTCTGAGTATATATATATATATATATACGAGAGCGCGTATTTGTTAGTTATATAAAATGGTTTTATATTGTGTTAATTGATCGGTTGAGTGGTATATGGATTCTGGTCAATACGAGTAGCTAACGTTATTGATAGGGATCTCTAAACACTTGACCAGGCCAACGGACACAATATTGTTTTAAAGAGGTAGATGAAATAATTCTACCCAGATATAATTTCTATATAAAAAGTATCATTTTAAATGTATATGGTATTTGTAATGATTGGTTGAGATGATAATAATTTATCATCTAGGATTAGGAGTCTGAGTGTTGAGGTTGGAAGTGTATCTGTCGAGACTGTAGACCTAATACCATCTCGAGTAAGCTTTGTTGTGGTGTAAGGATTTCATCGATCTCTGAAGGAAACCTGTTAAGGTTCGGAGTTTATCTTTGTAGTTTGGATGAGTAGAGTTGGATCTGTCGGTTAGGCAGAAGCGAGTGATGATATCTCAGGAAATTGTAGCTGTGTGATGAGATACAGTGACTATGGATGTTCCCGAAGATGTTTTCTTTGGAATGAGTATAAGGAAGTGTGTCTGCTTCGGTGTTGTGGCTGAGTTCAGCATGGTGTTTCTGCTTTGTTTGGGTTCGAGTTTCTCGAAGAGCTTTGGTTAGGAAGTCTTTGGCATTGTGGCAGCGTTGCAGCTCGGAGTATTCTTGGATTTGCCAGGAAGTTTTTCTGGCTGAGCAGTTTTTCTGAAGTGGAGTTCAGAAGCAGCAGAGTATATCCATTTCTTCGATGAATTGGATAGTTAAGTGTGAGCTGTTCTGATTGGTAAAGAGAGAACCGTTTTATTTGGAATTTGGCTGAGTTGATCGCAAAAGTGACTTGCGATAGTTTGAGTATTCTTTTGAGATTATCCGATATTTTCTGGGATATGTTGTCCAGTCTGTGCTTGTGTTCTTCATCAATCTTTTCATTCTACTCCAGATTAGAATGGTGCAGCGGAAGTAGTTTGGCGAGTGCATCTGTTTGTCTTTTCCAGATAGGAGAAGTTAGTTCGGTCTTCTGATGTTGTGAGTAGATTTGTGTTTTGGATTATGGGTAGATTTTGAGAGGATCATTTTGTCGAGTTATTTTTGGTCTAGTTTGTTTCTAGAAGCATCGGCGAAGGTTGAGCTGATCAGAAAGGATTTGTAGGAAGCCGAGATCGTCTGAAGATTTTGTGGATAAGAGACGAAGGAATTTGAAATTCGAAGTTGGAGACTTCGTTGTTGTGAAGTTTTTCTCTGATTAAAGGGAGCTATAAGATTGGGTAAGTCTGGGAAGTCAGCTCCGAGTTGTTTTGGATCTTTTCTGTGATCTAATTTGGATAAGTACTTTGATCTACAAGGTTGAATTGTCAGTTTGGATAACTGGAATTCGATGTATTTTACGTATCTTTGAGGGAGTACGTGTTTGATCTATCTCTGGTTTTGAAACCAGCAGTTCTGGAGGTTTTGGTTGTTGAGTCAGACTCGTCTGTAGTCTGATATTCTGTTTAGTTTTGTAGATCTAGATGAGTAAGAACTCTATAGCCTAGTATTGTTGATTGTTTGGATTTTGTAGAGCGAGTATCCCGGTATATTTATACTTGGGGAAACTCGAGGAGATTGTATTCAGAATTTTGTTTGGATAATTAGAATTGTTTGATTGGATGAATTGTTTGCTATGGTTGTTAGCATATGGATGATAATATATGATTGTGATTTAAAAAGATTATTTAATTACCTTTGTTTTAAATTTCGGGGACGAAATTATTTTAAGGGGGGAGGAATGTAATATCCCGGAAATTTGGGGCAATATCAATTTAATAATCTGTTTAAATAATTAAATTGATTTGATAATCTTTGATAATAAATGTTTGAATTGATTTAATAATCTAATTAAATAAATATTTAATTAGTGAATTTTATCTTTTAAAAACTAATAAAATGAATTCTATTTATAATGTATATATATATATATGTGTATATATATTGTAAATAGATAGGCTTTGGTTTGAAATTTAATAAATAAATAAAGTCTTGTTTTAAATTTCTAATATACATTTTAATAGTTTTGTATTTTAAAATATATGTATGAACTTTTATTTATAAGTATAATTGATTTTATTCTCTTTAAGAAGTTATCTATATATATATATAGATAAGTAATTGTATTTAATAAATAAAGAAAAAGGTTTTTACATTTAGAATAAATATAAATTAAATAAAAGGACATGTGTAAACATATAAAGGCTTGTTTAAAACAAGTGTAAACCAATTAACACATATAAAGACAAGTGTCAATCTTTTAATTTATATTTTATTTTATTTTTAAGAAATTATTTTCAGCCTACATATGCATGTTTTCCTCATCTATATTTCTTTCTAATCTTCAATTCTAAAATCTGAAATTCATTTTCCCCTTCTAAGAGCAAACCAGAAAATAAATCCTCAAAAACAAAATCTGTAATCAAAGTCTCCAAAGCAATCTGTAAACAAATTCCTCAAAAACCATAATCTCAAATCAAAAACTAAATTCCTGTAAAACATCCTCTTCAAAACCATAATTATCTTTCTTAAATACCCTGTAATTCATTTCAAAAATCAAGCCTGCAATTTCGTTTCTGGAAGCATTTTCAAACAAGACAATCTTTGCATGCAACTGAGATCTTTTCAAGTCTGGAATCTAAGCAACCTGTCTACATTCTTCTAAAACCTGGAAGCCAACATGCATGTAGTTTAATCAAGTTTAAAGCTTCTATAACTCAAGTTTTTAAATCAAAAGGGCATGCAAGTTTACAGTTTTCAAAAGCAAGGCAATTCCAGTTTTAAAATTCAAAAGCAGTTCAAGGATAGGCTCTGTTTCAATACATATAAGGTGAGTAACACTTTTCTAAAAGCTTAAGTATTTTTATCTGGTTGCATGTTATGGTAATAAATATGTTATGTGTGATTTTATATAAGTAGACTTATCTGTATATATGGATGTATATATATGTTGGTGTGCATATCTGTTATTAGCTCTGTTCTTCATCTTTCAAACATGTGAGTAACTTTTAAACTTAAAATAAAATATGGTTGCATGTTAAATCACTGTGACATATATATGTATTGATGTATGAATATACAAGTGCATTTTTATTCTGTTTGTATATATGGATGTATTGTATGCATGTATGAACATGAACTCTGTTCTTGTTTGTTTACCCAGACTCAGAATTCTATTTGAAAATCCTTACCACTTGATTTAGTTTTTATTAGGACTTAATTTATAAATAAGAATGGTTTGATTTATCATATACTAAGGTTTAAAAATTTTAGTTAAGTCAAATTTAAGGTCTGAATGTCTCTGTAACCAAAACAACATTATATGTTATATAAAAGTGAAAATTTAAACCTTGTAATTTATAAATTCAGGTACATGAATTGAAAACATAAACTATAACATGATTTTTAGTATTGGAATCATAATTTATAGTTTAGAAATAAGGGTGCAGTTCTGTATTTAACTAAAAATGGATTTTTGGGTAATACTGTTGATCTCTTTGGTTTGAAATGTTGAATTTTTCAGTAGTGAAGGTGGAATGATCGAGGATGCAAGAAAAATTTTTAGAACTTGAATTAAAGCATCGAAGAAGTAATAATTTAGGATTTAAATTTCTAAACCTAGTTTTGATCAGGTTTTGAATTCGATCATTTTTGACTTTATGGTTGTTCGAGTGCTTTGTGGCTTTGGGAAAGCGTGGCTGGGACCATGACGAGGTTGTGGCCAAGGTTTCGACTCAAACGATGATCGGAGGGGGAAGATCTGGCCGTTGACAGGTTTGGGGTTTTGGAGGAGTTCGCTGTTTCCAGTTTTGTGATTGAGATAGCTCGATTTCGATTGTTGAGGTTGTTCGAGTTTCTGGTGATCGAGATCGTGAGAGATGGTCATGGAGGAGATGCCGGCGATGGAATCGATGGTCGGAGGCGATCAACTCGCGTGTGCACGTGAACAAGTGCCAGTCGTATCAGTGTTTAGTTTGGATTTTAACAGAGGGAAGTCTCGAGTTCTCGCGTGTAAGGCTCGGAGCAATTGGGTTTCGACTCGAAGTAAACTCAGTTTGTCTCGGGTAGATTTAGTGTTTCAGTTTAAAAGCCTGACAGTGGTTTTTAAATTTAAAATGAGTTTAAACTTTGAAAATAGGATTTAAATCCAGATTTAAATCAAGTTTAATTATGGGTTCAAGTTTAAATGTGTATCCTAGAATTTGAGACAAATAAAGTTTTATAAAAATAATGTTTTAACAAATTTAAATTGTTAAAAGTATATTTTAAAAAGGTTTTGAATTTAAATAAATTGGTTTAAAAATCTTTTAAATGTTAAGTGTTTCTTAACATTTGGAATTTAAGAAGATTTTGTAAATTAGATTCAAATTATGGTTAAAGTTAAATTGTAATTTATTTTAAAGCATTAATTTAAGATAAATTAAAAGAAAGATTTTAATGTAAATGTTTTAAAGTCTTTGTTAGTAATAATTAAAGTAGTTAAAGGTTAATACTTTAATTTAGAAAGTGATTAAGGTTTAATGATAAAGGAGTCATTAAATTAATAAGGTAATTAAAGAATAATTAGGTAATTTAATTAATTAATGATTTAGTGTTAATTAATTAAATAATTAGGATTATAAGTTAATAAATTAAGGTTAATTAATTTGGGATTAATCATTTATTTAGATAAGTATAGATTTTAATAAATGATAAATCTTTTATAAATTGGTTAAGTATAATTACTTAATGAAAGTAATTAAAGGAATTAATTACTTAAGGTAATTAATTAAATAAATTTGATGAGTTAAATTAATTAATTAAATTAATTTAAGATAATCATTTAGAGATGTGATAAATATAATTACTTAAATGTAATTAATGAAGTGTAATTACTTAGGAAAGTAATTAAAGTTAATTAATGGATATAATTAACTAAAGATGATTTTAATAATGAAAGTAATTTGAGTTTAATTACTTTTGAATAATTAATCAAAGGATTAATTAAAGGATAATTAATTAAGGAGTAATTAATTTATGAAGTGGAGTAATTAAGGGAAGTTAATTACTAAATGAGATTAATCAAAGGTGATTAATAAATGTGACTAATTAATTATTAAATGTAATTAATTTAAATAAGATAATTAATTAAGAATAATTAAGGATCATTAATTAATATAATTAATGATGTAATTAAGAATTGATTAATTAAGATTAATTAATAAATAATAAGTGATTAAAGTAATTAATTAATTGTAATTAATTAAGGATTAATGTAATTAAGTATGGTTAATTAATTAATGAAGTAATTTAAGATTAATTACTGAAATGGTTTAAGATAATTAATTTGTGAAATCAATTAGGGATTAATTACTTAAAGTAATTAGAGTATAATTAATCAGGAATGATTAATTAAGATGGATATTTAGAGTAATGATTAATTAATTGGTTTAATTAATAATTAAGTAAGCAGGATTTATAGAATGAAGTAATTAGTTTAATTCACTTTAAATTAATTAGATGATATAAATCATTGCTTAAGGATGGATGAATGAGATTGAATGTATTTCATTGTTTGATATCTCTGATGAGATATGATTGATATATGATATGGATGTTTGGTTGAATTATAATGATAATGTGAATTATCTGTTTGGGATGATAATGTAGATAATCTATTGAATTATCTATCTTTGTGTATATAGATAAGAATTGAATTGTTTTAACCTTAAAACAACTTGGCCCTTAAAAGATACGTTTTGGATTTCGATGAGACCGGGATCGGGTTTCCGTATACCGGGATTCCAGGTCTGGAGACCCGAATACCACATCGATCCAAATTACGATAGGTCGTGAATCTCAAGTGAAGATGAAGATTCAGAGTGCAAGGGTTATTGTCGTTAACTCTGAGGGTGATTCCAAAACGAGTGTAACGAGATAATGCCTTCGGTTTCGTTCGAACCCGGAACGAACTTGAATGGATTGAATGCTTTCAGCACATCGTCAGGCGGACGATGAGCATTCTAAGTGATATGTTCTGATTAAAGGTAATCGTAACCTCAAGCCTCATCAACCGGGAATGGCTAAAACAGGGGAGGTGCAGCAAGGCTTCGTGGGTAGCACCCACTGAGAGCAAGATAGATCCCTATCTAGAGGTCCCTTTTCTTTTTATTCGGCTTAGTGTGTGGTTGGTCGCGCCAACTACGGGGTTATCTTGTTCGGAATTATCCAGTAAGGGATGGTTCCGGCTTTGTGTTGCAGGGGATTGGGAGTGATCCTCGGTACGGTGATCTAGGTCACGTACTGTGACGGGCGGTACCCCAGTAGCCCTGCCATTGTATGGAAACCCATTCTTCCTACGTGCCCTTACGGTTTTGATTGTATAACCCACTTTGTGGCTAGTATGCTGGAATTTAATAATGTAACAATTTCAGCTATTTCATATTTATTTGAAAACCCTAGACCCTATTATAATATAACTGGATTTCCTATCAAATGTTTTGGTTAGCGTAAGGTAAAAACTTACCCATGTTTATTTGTGGGGAGTCTTACGTGATACCTTTTCTTTCTAAAGGTTTTGAAGTTAAGCAAGTTTAACCTGTTACTCACACCAGACCCATGTCTGACCCAAGTGTTTATTTCTGTTTTATAAACTCTTGGGTACTCAAATTTTTACGAGTAGCCAAGGGATTCAGGTTTAGCTTTGACAAATTGTGGAGGAGCAATGGAGCAGGAGGCTTCAGCGTTGTAGATATATATAGTAGTTCCGCTGTGTCTGTATCTCTGTAGTGTATTGAGTTGTAATGTCTAGACAGATGTTATAACTGTCTAGTAAGTGATGTATATGCTGTGTAACTCTGTAAAGTGTTGTATACTATGTAATAGTATATGTTATTAATATAATTTATTCGTTCCGCTGTGAGATCGTTGTTGTTGTTTCTTTCTTTCTTCTCTTCTTTTCTATTTTCTACCCCTTTCTTTCTTATTAATGATACGACTTTCTGTGGAGAAAAAGTCGGGTCGTTACAAATATGCCATGTTATATTTGTTTAAATGATAAAATATACTTGTTGATTATTTATATTGTTTCATATAGATTTTATGATAAGTTTAGATTGAAAAACCTATCAAAATGACATCCAAATGATTTGCGTTTTTCATATATGAACAAGAACTTTATTTTAGAAATGGGTTTCAAGTTCCATAATTTTCTAAATTATTGTGGATTTATTATGAATTTTCTATGAGAGAAAATAGCAAATATTAGGTTTGAATTATTCAAAGCAATTATATAACGATTTTGGCTCTGAAATTTAAATACGTTAGAAAACATATTAAAAAGGAATTTAATGATTTTTGGGGAACTTCCCTAAGTATTTTACTATGGTTATAAAATTATTTAAGTTAAGGGACTTAAATATTTTATATGTTTTATCAAGGAGAATGGCTTGTTTGTTAAACATTTTTAATTGATAATTTTGAATTCGGCAGCCTTTTTAGAAAAGGATTTTGATAAAGAAATGACAACCAATTACATTTTTACAAATTAGGCAGGTTAGGTGAAAAGAAATTACTTTGTAAGGCATAGAAACAGTTTTGCTTAGACTTACCACTTCGCCACTTCCAATAGCTAGCTTTCATCACCATACTTCTGTTAAATACAAAACCAATGCACATGGTATCAAGCAATTGATACATTGCGCAATGGAGAAAGGAGGAAGGGATGATGGTGTCGAAGGACATGCTTTCGAAGGGGTTATTTTTAACTTGTCTTTATTTTTAAAAGGAAGCTTTCGAACTCCTTGCCGCTTGCCTTTGTTTTTAGAAAAGAGCTTTTGAATGAGTTGCCACTTACTTACATTTTACAAAGAAGCTCTCGAAAGGATATATGCTTTTGAATCCATTCGAAACTCATGCTACCACATTCATACTTTTCGAACTAGTTAAGGCCGCTTTTTCTTTATAGCCTTAGAATAACGTATTAGAAAGGGTGCTTTCACCTTTTTCTTTGAAGCTGCCTTCTCAATGCTTTCGAAAGGGTCGTATAGCCACTTTCAAAATGGTTTTGGAGGCAATGGTTTCAAAAGGGTACGCTTTGAAATTATCCTCTTTCTTTTACTTGGGATTAATGCTTTCGAAAGTAATGCTTTCGCCTCAGTTCTTTATGACCTTATAGTTAAATTATATGTTAGACCTAATGGTTTCGAAAGGATTGATTTTAAATGATTTCAAAGCTATGTTTCCACAAATTCATACTTAAGCCCAATACTTTCGAATGGAACATTTTAAGTGTTTATAAGGAGAAGGGTTCCAATTTTTTTGAAAGGTATACTTCGAGTGTTTTGAAAGGTATATTTTAAGCATTCTGAAAGGTTTTTTATAAGTATTTTGAAAGAAAGGTTTCCAATGCTTTCGAAAGACAAGTTTAAATGGTTTCAAAAGGGGATGTCTAAGGTTTTAAGAAATGATTTCGAAAGGCATATTTTCAATACATTCGAAAGGTATGTTTTTGCCTCTCGGCCTTATGTTTTCAAGGTTAAAGTAGTTAACTTGTTTTGAAAGAGGTACTTTCAATGAATTCGAAAGAACTTGTTTAAGGTTTTAAACAAAGGTTTCGAAGGTATTGGCTTGGCCTTTTAACCTAAAGCATTCTAAGTTAAAAAGAGGTTTTAACTTATTATGGGGGGATGAATAATCCCATTAATGAGATTTCATCAACATTATTTTGTGAAAAACATATATCATGGCATAAGTGTTTTGAGTAAAGTTAAGTATATGACATGAAATGAAAAATGAATAAGGTAGTTAACCCTAAATTTATGACTCGGATATTAGAAGACCGGATGGGACCGGTGTAGGGTCGCGCCCATACTTTAGTTAATAGCCCCTAGCTAATATAAGTCCAAAATTCCTATATGTTGGGCTTTGTCACAAATGGGACTAAAATAATGTTACACACAGAAGGGAATGTACAGAATAAAGATCGGTTATTGGTGAGCCGCAAAACCATTAGGATTAATTGACCCTAGAAGAAAAAAGTTAAAGGCAGCCAGCCCAGTATTGTGTCTAACAGAAGTTAGATTATTGATTATGTCTGGTAGGCCCGAGTAAGCCAATGGTTAATAGTTAGCCAGATAAAACTATAGTGTGGACAGATAGTCCATTGATTTCCTGATTATTATGCATATATGTATTTGTTATTATTGTTATAATCAGTTTAATTGCAGGATTTTGATTTGCAAAAGATATGCTTTTAAAAGGATATTAGTAAGGGGAAACCCTTTCCGCTAAGTGGTGCGGTCTCACTTAATATCGGTAAATTGAGATGTAATAATATTATTCACAGTAGGTTTTATGTCCGACTCGAAGTTTATGTTTTCCCCTTAAACTCTAGGGTGCTCAAAATTTGATTTTGAGTAGATTGAGAGTCAAGGACTTTTCAGGTTTAGTAGGTTGGACGAATAAGCTTCCGAAGACGTGCAGAAGACAAAGCTAGCTATGTAGGAGCTATTTAGTATTATTTCTGCTGTGAAGTAATTATGATTGATATGTCTATCTAGTACTTTGATCATTCAAGGGGGCATCTTCATGTGTCGCTCTTGGCGTAATTTTTAATAATTATATCTGATCAAAACCTAGAAATCATTTTGGGATTATGTAATTGGATATGAATATATGGATTTGAAATGTAATTAGAAAAGTTGTTTTTAATTAAAATCTGTGTTGATTTTATTTTATATTCATGTGTTTCTGATATTATGAATACCATTAACATTACGTATTTTGTCACCGGAAGTTAATACTATGGATGACTACAACATCTGTAGCGCTTAGCTTCGGGCCTCAAGATAATGGATGTTACATGTCTTATCCGAGAGCTACTTGGAGTAAGAGGATGTAGGTGAAGTTGATAGACTTGCGAGAAAATATAGTATCAAGGTGGAGATTGTAAGATTTAGTGATACAATATTTCCAATTGTAGAAGATTTGAAAGATATTTGAGATAATTACTCAATATATATTGCCTCTTTTATAGCATTAAAGAGAATAATAAATTACCTATGTGAGAAGAAGAATTATTTTGAGAGATTGAGGTAATCAATTAATTACCTAGTTAGCTGATTAAAGAAGAAATCTTATCAGGCACATGTAAATTGGGGGAAATTGGAAAATCAAATGGATAAACGTTTCCTATATGAATAGGAGAATTAATGAGGCATTGATTTATGACCATAAATCAATTACTTCAACCCCAAGTAATAATCTCTATATAAAGGCAGAGATTAACATGAGTAGAATCATCTCTCTCGGTTGTATTTCTTATTCTTCTTCTCCATTATCAATCTTGTAAAATTTTATCCTCTTAGAAAGTAATAAAATTTTCTCTCCCCAAGTGGATGTGCACCATCTCGTGGCGGTAGTGGAAACTCTATAAATCATATGTGTTATTTTCCTTTATTGCTTGATCTGTGATTGCTTTTAGCTGGTGGCTATTTGTTGTTTATTTTGCCTCACCATTAATCCGGTCCTATTTTTTTTCGCAAGGTTGGTTTTTTTCTTCCGAAGGCGATCTTGAGGTATTTTCCCCAACACTTTGTTTACTGACTAAGGATGGTGCAAAGATAACGAAGTACTGAGCGTGATGATTAAGTAAAAGGTCCTTTATTTTGTTACAGTATACTATAAAATGAAACAAAGAAGAAAATTCGATGCTGATAATCAAAATATGGATGTTAATCTCACTAAACCAGGCTGAGGAAGGAAATATACTCATTGATTACTATAAAGTTAAAATCAATTGATGTACTTACTATATTACTCAGATTAAATTGATATGCTCAATGAAAAAATAAAATAAGTGGATATGCTCACTATAAATATTTAGAATATATTACTATACTCATAGTTAGAAATAAGAGAAAATATATTATACTCACAGTTTTTGAAGTTTGATGAAGATAGAATAATACAAGCTGCTACTTATTTTTGTTTAGACTGAATGAATAGAATATGGAGACGAACAATACTTAAATAGGTAGGAAGATAGTCTTTTAGGGAAAAAGGTAAGTATATAAGTTAATTTATTATTGTGAAAGAGAAAAATATGCAGATATGCATAATTATGAAAGAGATAAGAACGGTATAGACGAGTTCCAATGAAAATAAAGCTTATTTATTTTATTTTTCGGTAAATAATTTTACACCCTATAGATAAAATTTACACTCTTTACTGTGTTATTTCCTTGTCGTAATTCGATCTCCGAATAAAATTCCATTGGAGACGTTTTAATCCAAAATTTTGTCTTATTCTTGTAATGATTTTTCTTTTAATAAAATATCACGCTTCAGTTTTCAATAATTATAAAATAATTAGTTTATTTTCAAAATAATTTCAAAATTTCACCAATTTCTTTCTTTTGATAAAATAAGCTTCCAAATAACTTTTGGACTAAATAAAATTTCAAATTTGAAATTTAAATCGTTATTTTTTAAATAAATCCTGAATTAACCAAAGAGCGGGATGTTACATGTTGTCTTTCTAGTTTATCCTATTGGTGATCTCATCTGGTGGTGACTTGAGCCTTAATTGGAGCCTGTTGACTATCAGTGATTAATGTCTAATTAAGCACTTGAAACTCTAACCCTAATTAGAGCAAAAAATTAGAATCACTACGGAAAAGATGAGGTGTAGCTTGTGAAAATAATATGAACAAATTTGTGTTTTTGTAATTTTACAAGATATTTTAAAGGGGAGAAAGTTGGGAGGGATGGCGGAAAATTAAAGAGAAAACCAAAAGTTAATAAAAAATTTCGAATTAATAAATTTTACCAAATCATAATAAATATGACCGCCTAGCTTTTCATGTCCCACCTAAGATTTTCAATAGAAATAGAGTTTTAATTTTCATTTCTATTTCTAATAATGAAAAAAAGTAGTGGATGGATATTGTGCTATCAATAGTTGCTTTTCTTGCAATGCA
Source organism: Allium fistulosum (assembly GCA_030737815.1). NCBI lineage: Eukaryota > Viridiplantae > Streptophyta > Magnoliopsida > Asparagales > Amaryllidaceae > Allium > Allium fistulosum. The sequence continues at coordinate 981,076,728 of CM060902.1, forward strand.
CGCTCTATTGAACTGAATGAGATAGAATTTTTATTGCAAACTCTGATTTGAAAATTTTATTATATTGCTTGATCATCTGTGTGACTTGTTTAACGGATACCTTGAGTATCAAATAGTCACTGTATTTATTCTATAGAAATTTATTTCCTTTTAGGATTATGCTAATTACCAATGTGATAATAAGGCATGCTAAATACAGCCGTTAATGGAGCAAGTGACGGTCGTATGTAGAGTAGCGGTTTGTTGGGCATGAGCTGAAATGCAAAACTGCTTGCATGTTCTCTTGGGTGGCAAGAGGTCAAGCATAGAGTGGCTGACGAGCCCAGGACCTGAGGGCATGGGGCTGTGAGGTTCATCTAGGGGACATGTCGCCTATTGTGACGCGATCATTGATCCCAAATTGAAATGGAGTGCATTTTCTTAGCTTAGACACTCTAGTGTAAGTGCGTTGCATGATGGTGAGGCAGACTATACGCAGTTCGCTTAAAAGGACTTAATAGTGAGATAGATTATACACAGTCCATTCACAAGGAATAAATATATGGAAAAGTATTTATGTTATTTTCTTTTCTTTTGTGAAGGAGGACTTATCTATAATGGTGGGTCCAACCTGATTTTTTGATGCTCCTGGCTTTCAAAAGAAGTGGTCAGTTGTGAGAGAGTAGAGGTTGCTATTAATGCCTTGGAATTAGGGGCGGTCTTGGAAAGAACCAAGGCGTTGACTGGCCCGTTGGATCTACTTAGAAACCCACCATCGATGGTGGAATGATATTGTTGCAGCATGAGAACGCCCTCCTTCTCTTGCCCGAGGGAAGTTCTGTAACGCTCTTTTGCTTTTTGCTTGTTGCCCCTGATTTTGTCGATCCCGGTTTGGACGGCATATGATGAAAAGAGCATATTACAACGTTTTTTACAACATTTATTTATAAAATGTTGTAAAAAGTCCTTTTTACAATGGTTTTGAAGCAAACATTGTAAAAACAATTCATTTAAAACGTCTTTATAGAAAAATTTGCAAAAACCATATTTTTTACGATGTTTTTTGTAATGGTTGTAATAATACCTTTTTAACAACTTTTATAGCAAAAATATTGTATGAACTTGTGCAGTTAAGGCGCTTAGTGGTTCAATAGCGGTTGAGATGCAAAAGGTTATAGCGGGGATAAAGCAACGATATAGCGAAAAATAGCGGAGGTGCAAAAAGCATTATAAGATATAAAGCCAAATATTTAAAATTAATTTATTCTTATTCTCACATTATTTGTGTAGGAAAAAAAATATGTTTTAATCTTATATAACAAAACCAAATAATATCATGATTTATGCAGATTAGATTTGGTGACTACAAAAGATTTCGAACATATATTGAGCACTCATGCCTTAAAATTAGTCTTTACCCTAATTTTTTTATTTAATTTAAAAGAAAACTAGTTAAATCAACCTTTGTATATTAATATTGCTAAAACGGGTGCTAAAACGCCTTGATTTAGTGGGTTTAGCGAAAAATAACGAGCTTAAAGCGGGTCTACTATTTAATAGGGCCAAACTGAAATATCGTAGCGGTCAAAAAGCGCTATACGATATAGTGTGGATTTTGCTGGACTTTAGTAGGGCTTTACCTACACAGGTACGAACATTGGATTTACAACTTTTCCCTAAACGTTGTAAATATTAATTTACTACGATAATAGTTGTTTCACTCAAGGTTGTAGAAATATTTGGGAAAAATGTTCGCTATACGAAATGCCAAATCAACGTTATTCATTTTTGAGTATATTTGCTATTGCTTTAAATATTATAATTATTAATAATTATTAATTTATAATTAATAACAAATAATTAATAAATTAATAATTTATAAATGGTAATTTATAATTACTAATTATAAGTGACAACTTATGTAAGTCATTATTTATAATATTTCACAACTAATGATTATTAATAAATAATTTACAAATATAAATTATTACCTCTATTCGATAATTATTTTTTATATTTAATAGTTTATTATAATTAATTATTAATAATTAGTAAATTACAAATAATATTTATTATGGACATGTAATGATTAGTAAATAGAATTAATAATTAATATTAAATAATTAATATCAGATAATTACTATTAAGTAATTAATAATTAACTTTTAATATTTAAATTTAATGATTAATGTTTAATATTTAATGTATAATTAATTTACTATTTTAACAATTAATATTTAATAATTTATTATAGTTTAATATTTAATATTTAATATTTGTGTTTAATATATAGTTTACTATTTACTGAAATAATTAATTTAATAATTAATATTTAATATTCAATGATTAGTAAGTAATATCTAATAATTAAGAAGTAATATCTATTATTCAGTATTTATTATTGATGATTTTAATTGATAATTATATGTAATTTTTAATATTTCAAAATTTTCAAAAATTTTAAAACTTCTGAAATAAACTAAAAAAAATTCATCTAATTTAAAAAGAAAATTTATGAAATTTTCACAATATTAAAAAATTAAATTTTAAATAAATTTAAAATTTTATAAAATGTTCAAAATTCCAGAAAATACCAAAATGTTAAAAAAATTCAAAATTCGAAAATATAAACATTACGTTGCAAATTATGTTTTCCATATGTATCTAAAAGTTTTCTTTTGTAACCTTATTCTTTGAAATAAAAGCTTTTTTTGCACTAAGGGTGCGTTTATTTATGATACGGAAGAGGCATATAAAAGGGCTATGGTGTTTTGCGAAAAGGTAATGTCTTCTTGTGTACGAAAGGGGCATTCTAGAAGGGGCATTTTAAATATTCGAAAGTATTAATTATTATTAATTATGTCTGAGAGTATTAATTATTTGTCTTGAAAATTGGGCCAACGTATAAATAAACATAGTTTTGAAGACCGAATCGTGGAAAGAACCGAAATTTTTTCTATATAACACAACTTTAGTTTGTATGCTTTTATATAACAATTTTATAATTTTAAAATTAATATCCGGTGGAAGTTTTTTTTCAAAATTATTTAAATTAATTGCCAATATGAAGAGGGTTCAATAGGTGGCAACCCCCTAGGTGGGGATGTGGGGGCAAAACCCCGCTAACGGCGATCGACCTGGCGGATCAGGTCATAGGGGTACAGGGGGCAGCTCCCCTTGGCGGGCGCGGGGTAGCACCCCGTTCGAAAAACGATGTTGTAAAATTTGTTAAGCACAACCGACGTCCGAAAAATATTCAATATATAAACCGAGTGCTAATTTTGATTAGGTGATGCTGGCGTCTGACGCGTTGGATGCAAATAGCTCAAATTTCCCAGTTCAGCTAAATGGGGCATTGGTATGGGCCGACTCTTGGCACGTCAAATGCATCACACTTGACGTGAACGTAAACTGAACAGAAATTGTCTATGAACGCATCCTAAATATCGAAAAAATTTCTCCAATACGAAATTTTTGGATCCAATAATTGATAATTAATAATTACTATTAATAATTAGTAAGGTAACAGGAAAATAAGCACCGGGAAGAAGTTGCAAAAAATTTAGTCTCAGAGAACAAGTTTGCGTTTTAGTTTGAAGGACACTTTTTAGTGTAAACAGAAAATGATAGTTACAACTATCATTCTGTGATTTACACTAGAATGTGTCTTTCAGCCTAAAAAAAAACTTCTTGCCCTTTAAACTAAATTTTTCTTCAACTTTTTCCTTTTAAGCCTAAAAACCCCTAATTAGTAATTACTCATTACTAATTATTTGACATGTATAAGTTAATTTTTGCTTCATTCTAAATTTTTGGCTCCAACTGCAAAATTTTTTGCTCCAGACCAAAGTTTCGTTTTGAAGCTTTTCTTCCTTCTTGGCGATTTCCCCATCTCTTTTCGAGTTCTTTCTTTCACTTTTCCCCAAATCAAATTTTCTTTTCTATCTCCTACTTCATAAATCTCGATCTCTCTTTCATCTAAAAATGTTCTCCAATCAAATTTTCAGATCTGGTTCCGTGAGAAGCTTTTCTTCACATGAAATGCTAATTGCGAATTTGGAAAGGATAAAAAAGCATCATTCTTTGCAGATTCCAATCCAAACTCACCGCTTTTCAATTCCTCATTGCTTCGAAGTTTTTATTATAAGATCGATAACCGTTCATTTGATACTTCAAGTCGATTCAACTGGTTTAGATGCATAGCAACAGATTGTTCAATAAACAACCTTAATCTCTTTCAAGATTTGAGTCGATGAAAAGCACTAGTGAATATAATCGCAATCAATGGTAAAAGGATTTCAATATAACCATTCTCCTGGTAAAAGGTCCGATAATTGGAATGTTTTTTAGTTTTTTATGCTGAGTTACATGGCATATACGCATGTCATATATTTATTTTATGAGCTTAAATTAGAGGATTACTGCCTTGAAGATTTCACGTTATGGATATCATGAGGATATCAACACCGTTTATGCTGTGTGATATATTTTTTGGGTTCGATGTTACTCTGTAGAAAATTTGAGTTTATTCAATTTAGTTAACTATTGAAAATTGGTATGGTTTAGCAACAATTTTAGTAACAATTGTATGCAAGTGTTCGATAGAGTACCACCGTCGTATGCATAGCCCAAAACGATGAATCTGTTTCACGTAGGTTAGCTCTTACAGTACTCATTGGCGCTGCCAATCTTGAAGTCAAGGTTCCACCCGTTCATGCTGCTTATGGCCAATCCAGTACTTTAATATTATCATGTTAATTAGCCTATTTATCAAGCAGTAATCATTATTTTATTAATTATTATGCAGCTAATGTGCTTGGAAAGCTAAAGACAAACACATATTTCCAGACTGCAACCAAAGATGCGTTTAAGATACAGGTTCCATCAAAGTGGAACCCGAGTAAAGAGATCGAGTATCCTAGCATCTAGTTGAGGTTCGAGTATAACTTCAATGCTACCAGTAATGTTCCTGTCATTGCTAATCCTACCAAAAATAAATCTACCAAGGATTTTGGCCCACTTGAAGGATTCCTTTCCAAATTATAATTTTCAATATGAAAAACTTATTTTCTACATAAATGCATATAACTCAACTAAGAAAGTTAAATTTGTACATAGGTGGACTTTCTCTTAAGGAAACAATCATAGTTTGGCAAAACTAACTCCGAGGTGAAATTTCCAAATATTTAAAATTTTCCTTTTTATATGATTAATGTGGTGTTACTCCCTTGAATTTTCCAAAATAGGGTACGCTGTTAAATTAGTCGCCTTCATGTTACTTAGAACAAGTTACAACCATTTATCAAAGAGTGGTATGATTTACTTAAATTCAGTAGTGTATTTAGAGCTAGAGAGCCATGTCTGACTAATGTGAACTAAATGCAAATTTTTTGTATGCGTGTAGGAAGTGTTTGAGCCTGATGCAGTGGCAACAACAAACATTGGTGGAAAAGACTACAATTACATTCAGGTACTGACAAGAACAGCTGATGGAGTTGAAGATGGAAAGCATTTGATTGTAATTGCGACCGTGTCTGATGGAAAGCTATATATTTGCAATGCTCAGGCAGGACTTAGGAGACAAAAGATGATTTAAAGGTTCAATTGTTGAGAGCACTGTTGAACCTTCTTGATTATTTTCACATATTTGTTTAGGATGCTTGAAATACCACCTTCATCCATTCTGACCTCTTTATCATGGGAAAAAAAATCATAATCAGTGCTAATTTATTCGTTTTTATCATTATTTATTTCACTGTTGCAATCATTTTCTGCATCATATTCTACACTGTTATTTTTTTTCATGAGGCTTTGGTGAAGTGAACTCCGATGCTGGCAGTGGTGAAGGAGGTCACAGTAATAGAATTAGTGTTTCGGAGCAGTGTTTTGTTGGGATAGAGCAATGTATTTCAAAGCAGTGTTTTGTTGGGTTAGATTCAAGATGAGTGGTCACAGTAATAGAATTAGTGTTTTAACTGTAATGTATGCCAAAGCAGCTTTTGTTGGGTGAGGTTGTGTATATGGTTCTATGTAAGGTTGTTTTGTTAGGGGTAGATGTGATATAGTATGAGATGTAAAGTGAATGTTTTATTATATGAAAATGTTATTATTTGAACCTTTGAATTCTATGTATCTGGATCAATGAATTTTAAGTTTTTTTTTTTTTTTTGAATTTCAATTGTATAATAGTATTTAGGTCAAAGGTGTAGGTTGAAAATAGTTGAAATGTCTGCAATTTTTTTTTAAAGTTGTATCATTTTCGCAACATTTGAAGAAAGTTTTAAAAAATATTCTGCAACATTTATAAAAAGTTGTAAAACATATTTCGCAACATCTAAAAATAGTTGTGGTTGTAATTATTACAACGTTTTTTGCAACATCTTAGAAATATTTTAAAAGACGCTGATCCTATTACAACTTGGTCTAATACTACATTTGCAAAAATGTTGTGAAACTGATATTTCAACGTTTTTTATGTTGTAATAGGGTATATTTGTTGTAGTATGCAGAACTTCATGATGAGGCGGTTGTAGGAGACAATGTAATCCAACTTGGCAAGAGTCGGTCGCCCTGTTAATAGGTTATAAGCATATGGGCAATCAACAACTACAAAGTTTATCAAGATTTTCCAAGTGGGGTTCTTGGCTGGATGTTGCTACGAACAAGGTTGTGCCCATCGGGACAATAGCCACACCCCAAAGCCATAAATGGGCAAGACGCACTGGGTGAGGCTGGAGGCAGAAAGCCTGCACTATACCAAATTAGTCATTCTGTATCACTTGTTTTTTGTCAATCCTAACATCTATTGCCGTTATTAATTACCAACGGTTTTTTTATTTGTACTATATCAATCACACTTATAATCGTGAAGATGTTTGGCAATTTTGTAATTAAAATTAAAACAACATAATAGGTTCGTAATTGATCTTCCATATTTACTAATACCTCATTCTTAACACATCCATTATGCATTTCAGTTTCTCAATTTAGGGTTCTCGTCACCTCAATCAATTTTGGGATCTCAAGTAACGTCTTCCTTTTTAAATTCAGGTCACTTTGTAACCGTTTGTCTTGGAGATTGATTATGTTATTAGAAGTTAAATCATTCACATTCTTGCCTCTTTCGAATCTAGGGTTTTTCTATTGAATCCAATTTGAATTTCAATTAAAATTCATCATATTCAAATCTTTGTTTTCGTATTCGAATTTGAGTTTATCACATTCGAATTCTTTTTCTGCTCCTCTTGATTCTAAAAGGCTTTAGAGAAATTATTGCTATTATAGGTTATTTTTTCTAGAATTTTAAACTATTTAAGTTTGTTTTAAACGTATACTTTCAGTACTTCAAATTTGTATTTGTATTAAGTTTGATGTTTCTAATGTAGAATTCGCAAAACTGTGATCCAAATAAGTATTATATTTTTCATAGCTATTTTATATAGTATTATGTTTCTAATATATACTTTTCATGTAATAAATTTATATTTTAAGTTATTACTATTATTTTAGCACAGAACTTTATATACATAGCGTGTACAAACTAGTTCAAACTTTATCCTATTCTAATGCATAATATTAAAATAAGCTAAATACTATTATTATGCTTGCTTTCACATTACACTTTTACTTATTCATACTAGCCTTCAACACTCCCCCTCAAGTTGGAATGTATGTTAATGACACCCAACTTGCTAAGTAATGTCTCAAACTGTAATAAACTCAATGGCTTAGTGAACAATCTCCAATTTGATCTTTTGGTCTCACATGTGCTGTTTTGATCAAACCTTTCTGAATTTTCTCAGGAACCAAATGGCAATGAATCTCAATGTGTTTGACTTCTAAGTCTTTCAAGACATTCTTTAACCAAGTTATTTCACAACAAGTAGTAGCCATAGAACGATACTCCGCCTCAGCTATTGATCTAGCCATAGTAGTTTGCTTCTTTATTTTCCAAGAAATGGGTGATTGTCCCAGATATATGCAGTAACCTATCACAGATTTTCTTGTGTCTTTGCAATGTGCCCAGTCTGCATCACAAAAGGATTTTAATTGAAATGTGCTAGTGGAGGGTAGTAAAATACCTTGCCTTGGTGTTTGCTTTATGTATCTAAGAACTTTATATGCTGCCTCACGATGTGGTACATGGGGTTTGTCCATAAATTGACTTAAAACATGGACTGGATAAACCAAATCTGGTCTAGTAATGGTCATATATATCAATCTCCCTACAAGACGTCTATATATTGAAGGATCACTCTAAAGATCTCCATCAGACTATGTAAGAGACAAGTTCTGATCCATAGGAAACCTTGCAGGTTTAGCTCCTAAAAATCCAACATCTTCTAGTATCTCTGATGCGTATTTTCTTTGGGTGGTAGAAATGCCTTTTGTGGACCTTGCCACTTCTATTCCAAAGAAGTATTTAAGTTGCCTCAGATTGTTATGTTTGAATTTCTTGGATAGAAACTTCTTCAAATCCTGAATTTGTTGCATGTTGTTTCCTACTAATATCACATCATCTACATATACAAGAATTTTTGTAAAACTACCTTTTTGAGATCTGACGAATAATGAGTAGTCTACCTTTGATTGTTGAAAACCTGCACTTTGAAGAGATGAAGAAAATTTCAAAAACCATTGTCTCAAAGATTGTTTCAAGCCATATAATGACTTATTTAGTTTGCATACTTGAGTCTCCCCTTTTCGTCTGAATCCAACAGGTAGTGACATGTACACATCTTCAGCAAGGTCACCATATAAGAATGCGTTGTTGATGTCAAATTGATGAAGCTTTGCAACTATGGCAAATGTCTCTCTATGATCAAGTCCTTCAATCTGACTATACCCTTTGGCGACTAAACGAGCTTTTTAGTATTTTATGATTCCATCAGATTTGAGCTTTATATTGTACACCCATTTACATCTTATGGATTTCTTTCTAGGTGGAAAAGGCATTGGTATCCATGTATTGTTTACTTGAAGGGCTTGAACCTCACTTTGCATGGCTATGCGCCATAAAGGATCTTTCATGGGAAAAACTAGTCGGTTCCTTTGTAGTGGTCAAGAAAGTGGTAAATGTTTTATGAGAGGTGGATAATTTATCATAAGAAAGTACTTTAGATAGATTACGTGTCATACCAAATGTAGTAACCATGCTTGAGGTAGATGATGATCCAGGTCGAGATAGAAGGGATGATTCTACATGATAATTCTGAAGAATAGAAGCTTGTTTTGTTAGACTTGTTGAGTGATGATGCACCCAGGTAGGTGTGCGGCTGTTTGGAGCCATGTGATGAGAATTATTATCATTATTCTCGGTTTCATCATTTTGTGGTGGAGTAACAACAGGTTTCTCAATGTTGTTCTGTGATATAGTGAGATCATCATAGATAACAGATTTATAAGGAAATGCGATAGGGTTCTCAATTATGGGTGGAGTATTTTTGAAAGGAATTTTATTTTCAAAAAAAGTAACATCATGAGACAAAAAAACTTTACAAAGCTCAAGATCATGTACACGATATCCCTTTTTCCCATAAGGATAACTAAGAAAAATACATCGTGTGGCACACTTATTGAATTTGGATGGCTTTTGGGCATAAGTGGAAGCAAAGCACAAACATCCAAGTACCCGTAAATGCAAGTAATTTGGTTTTGAATTAAAAAGCCTCTCATAAGGCTTTTTTTCCTTACAAGATTGCGTTGATGTGCGGTTTATAAGGTATGAAGATGTCAAGAGGGCATCCGCCCAAATTTTTTTAGGAAGACGAGCTTCGAAAAGAAGAGCTTGTGCCATGTTTGTCAAATGTCTATGTTTTCATTCGACCACTCCGTTTTGTTGTGGAGTGTTTACACAACTTGTATGATGAATGATCCCTTTATATACATAGCTAGTACAAGCTAGTCCAATCTTTGTCTTATTCTAATGCCTAATATTAAAATAAGCTACGTGATATTATTATGGATGAAATCTCCTACCCCATTTTTCATGTCTCCATGTGCCTAAATAAATCTTAACCATTGATTATAGTGATATTATTAACACATGGGATCCACTAAATTAAATCCAATGACGATGACAAAAAAAACAAAGGTTGATAGCGAGTAGGCATATGGGATAAGTAGTATATGGACAAAAGAATTGAGTTCCTATTATTATGCCTGTTTTCACATTACACTTTTGCTTATTCATACTAGCCTTCAACATCATGTGTACTGTAAACTAAAACCATTTTCATCTAGCAAATTTATAATGTTTAATCTCATAATATTATTGATACATACACTTTTAGATGTAATGGAGATAATACATAATGGGTCTTTTCAAAAATATTTTCTCATTCTTAACCCAAGACACACCAAAAATTACAATTTTTGGTTTATTAGGTCATAACCGACTGTTAGGAATAGAGAATTTAAAATATCATGTGTCTCATGTACTTTCATTCCTTTTTTTAGTTACTCTGTATGTCTATTAAAGTTGGCCATCTTTCAAAGTTGATGGGCAAGAAAAATATTTGTGAACTCTCCACTTTTTGACAGTTTTCAATATGGGGAGTCCACTTAGTGCAATACAATATGCACTCATATCTGATACACTTGAAAAAACATTTGATTATACTATATCCTATATACCAATGAATTATGAATCTATACCTCTCATTTCAGTACATGCAACTAACTTGACTGTAAATCTATATCATAGACATGAAATAAAACAAATTTCATTTTGTTTCCTTTTCATCGCAAAATGCTTATATGTTGCTTTGTTGTTACTTAAGAGTTTTTAGTGCTATATAAAATCATTATATATATATATATTGTTAGATTTGGTGATATAATATTTCCATACTGAAAAGGATTTGTATGATATTGTTAATTTCAATGATACAATATTTGCAGTTGCAGAAGATTTGAAAGATATATTTGAGATAATTACTCAAATATATTGCCTTTTTTATAGCATTAAAAAGAGCAATAAGTTATCTACATAAGAAGAAAAATTATTTTGGGAGATTGAGGTAATCAATTAATTCTCTAATTAGCTGATTAAAGAAGAATCTTATCGAGCGCATGTAAATTGGGAAAAACTGAAAAATCAAATAGACAAATGTTTCCTGTATGAATGGGAGAATTGATTAGGCATTGATTTATGACCATAAATCAATTACTTCAACCCCAATTAATAATCTCTATATAAAGACAGAGATTAACATAAGTAGAATCATCATCTCAAGTTGTGTTTCTTATTCTTCTTCTTAGCCTCCACTATCAATCTTGTAAAATTTTCTTTTCTTAGAAATAATAAAACCTCCTCTTTCCAAAGTGGATGTACACTATCTCACGATAGTTGAATCACTATAAATCCATGTGTGAACTCTATCTTTACTTTCTTCCATGATTTGCTATTTTATTTTCTTGTTTTTGTTTGTTTTATCATGCTACAACACAATCTTATTGCTTTCACATTTATTTGGGGTGATTTACAGTCATTTGTGTGAAATCTACCCTAACGATCTAGCATTAAAGCATTGAAGTTTGTTTTTGAAGCCTAGGGATAGAAGGTGATCCATAAGATGGCAAGAACTAAAGATGGAAGTAAGATTAGACCTACCCAGGAGTATGCATCCTACACTAGGGTTCATATGCAGCATCCGGTTCACAATTGGCTATGGAGAAGTGGAACAGTGACAATGATTTTGAGAAGTGACAGTGGAAGATGAAGGCGGTGTTGAGAATAAATTGTGTTCATCAGGTTGTGTTTGATGCAGAATCATTGCCAATTGATATCTCAGAATTGGAAAGGAAGGAGATGGAAGAATGGGCCTTTACTACCCTCCAATTGGCCATGGGTGAGAATGTCATCCCATAAATTAGCAGTGAAGCTACCACTAAAGGCTTGTGGAAGAAATTGGAGGATTTTTATATGAAGAAGTTGCTCACGAATAGGCTGATTTTGTTGAAGACTTTCTTCACTTACAAGATGTGGGAAAGTATGTCATTGAAAGCACATCTTAACTTCTTCGATGACTTGATGACGAAGATGAAAGTTGTTCATATAAATGTGGATGAGGAGCAAAAGGCAATGGTGGTATTGTGCTTTCTTTTAGAGCGATACACGGTATTCGCTAACAGCTTGATCTATCGCACAAGCACGCTGATATTAGTAGATGTGAAGATGAGACTCCTGAGTGAAGAGATGAGAGATCAAATGAAGTTTATGAGCCAAAATGGAGAAGCTAGTAGCAGTCAAGGATTATTCGTAGAGAGAGGAAGTAAGGAGAAGAAGGAAAATAATTTCAGAGGGCGTTCTATGTCTAGAATGCCCAGAAGTGGTTGGAGAGGCAAGTCTAGAGACAACATATGTCTTCATTGAAAGAAGCATAACCACTAGAAGAAAGATTATCCAGATTTGAGGAAGAGAAATGAAGTTGATGGTTCTTCATCTATTGCGGTGAAGAAGGTTGTTTCTGATAATGTGCTGACTACACTTGTTTTTGATGTATCAGACCATTAGGGTTTGGATTCACGAGTGTCTTTCCATATGAAGCCTATGAAAGAGTATTTTTGTTCTTATGAAGATAAGGAGGGAAGTTCTATATTAATGGTGAATGATGCTACTTGCAATACTTTAGGAGAATGATCTGTGCGTATTCACATGCATGATGGTGTGGTGTGCACTATCACTGGGTTCCGCTATGTTCCAGGTTCAAGAAAATATTTTCTGTCTTTACGTCAGCTAGCATCTTTGGGATATAGAATTATGATATAGTCGGATAGCTTGAAGGAGACACGTGGTGCTCTTGTATTAATGAAAAGAGTAATGGTCCGGAGTCTTTATCTGTTGAAAGGATCTACAGTTCTTGGAGAGTCATGCGTTGGAGTTGATAGTTCACGAGCTTTGGATGACACAAGACTTTGGCATCTCAGATTGGGTCATGTTTCGAAGAAGAGCTTGGATTTTCTTCGTAGAAGGAAGATGATCAAGGGTGAAAGCTTCAACCGCTTAGAATTCTATAAGGAATGTGTATTGGGAAAACAGACAAAGGTTTCTTTCAATGTCAGTAGACAAGAGTTCAAAGGGGTAATAGAGTATGTCTGTACAGATGTTTGGGGACTAGTAGCTACACCTTCTATTGGAGGAGCTAAGTATTTTATCTCTCTTATCGATGACTACTCTCGTAAGGTTGGGTGTTTGTGATGAAAGCTAAGTCAGAGTTGTTTGAGAAGATCAAAACTTGGAAGGCACTGGCAAAGAATGAAGTTGGAAGGAAGTTAAAGGTGTTGAGATCCAATAATGGCGGTGAGTTTGCTTCTAAGGAGTTTAGAAATTTCTATAAGCAGTATGGAATTTGGAGACACTTCACTACACCCGGAGATCTGCAATCAAACGGAGTCGTTGAAAGGATGAATATGACTTTATTGGAGAAAGCTCATTGTTTGAATTGACAGCGGGTTTATCTAGAGGTTTTTGGGCTAAAGATTTTGTTAGTCCTTGAGATGATGGTTTTGATGACAACAACCTTAGAATAAGATTATAAAATATAAATACTAACATTATAGTTTAGATATATATGTATATGCAGGATTTAGCCATGCATGTACAAAGAATAAAGACTGTACAGTATAGAGATTCAAGATATTAAGATTGAAGACTCATGAGTATCAAGATTATCAAGATTTCAAGATAAGTATTGAGTCTAGAATTATGTTAAAACTTCATAATAGCACTGAAATCTTCACTCCATTTTTCTTTTGGGATGGAACCCATTTCTACCTTTTTAGTGGCTTACAAACCCACGACAAGTAGCTTACAAACCTACGACAAGTGGCTTCCAAACCCATGAACATCCTGGTTTTGTACAAGTTCTCCAGTCCTGATGTGATGAGATATTCTGCAGGAAGAAGCTTGCAAAACTACTTCAAAATGATTTTCAAAACTACTTCAGAATGATTTTCAAAACTGCTTTTCAAAATGTTTTAGCCTTAAAAATTATCTATTCAAATGATTTTCAAAAAGATGTTTTAGCCTTAAAATATTCTTTGTTTTTGTTTTTAATAAACTCTTGTTTTAAACTTCGTTTGTTTTAAACTTCGTTTGTTTTAAACTATCTTTTAATTATAATATATTTATACTTGGATTTAAATATAAAATTATAGTAAAATTTTATATATATTATTCTCTATATTTATCTATGTATTTTATCTATAGTCAAGTATATTTATAAAGTTTAAATAGTTTTTAATATAAGGTAAAGGTTATTTTCAAAGAAAATCAAATCTTCAAAAAATGCTTTGGGATGTCGACATGCCCTAGTACCCTATGTCGACATAGTGACAGTTAGATTCAAAATTTTGAATTTCAAAAGAAGTGTCTATTCGCCATAATCTTTCACGAATGGACATAACTGCTGTTCTTCTATAAATAGGGGTTAGTTTCAACGAATTTATATATAGATTTTCTGGTTTTTCACTTCTCTTCTTCTTCCACATTTCTTTATACATATTCTTACCATTACTCTGCCGAAATCAACATTGAATCTAACTAGCTTTGATTGAAATTGTTTGTTTTGATTGATTTGATTGACACTTGGTGTGGATTGATGAATGTATAAATATACATTGATATATTTATAATCGTTGATTGAATATCATGTCTATAAGTATAGTTATTTCTTAATATACTCTATTATTTAGTTTATTAATGCAGGTACTTGAGTACAAGAATAAGGGGAGTTATATAGTTTAGAGTTTGTTTGTTTTTGTTGATGACAAAGGGGGAGAAATATAAAATAGGGTAGTTAGGCATAGATTAAGGGGGAGTTATTAGATTTAGGGGGAGTTATTAGGATAGAAGTAATATTTTATAAACAAAGGTTGTCATCATCAAAACGGGGGGAGATTGTTAGTCCTTGAGATGATGGTTTTGATGACAACAACCTTAGAATAAGATTATAAAATATAAATACTAACATTATAGTTTAGATATATATGTATATGCAGGATTTAACCATGCAGGTACAAAGAATGAAGACTGTACAGTATAAAGATTCAAGATATCAAGATTGAAGACTCATGAGTATCAAGATTATCAAGATTTCAAGATAAGTATTGAGTCTAAAATTATGTTAAAACTTCATAATAGCACTGAAATTTTCACTCCATTTTTCTTTTGGGATGGAACCCATTTCTACCTTTTTAGTGGCTTACAAACCCACGACAAGTAGCTTACAAACCTATGACAAGTGGCTTACAAACCCACGAACATCTTGGTTTTGTACAAGTTCTCGAGTCCTGATGTGATGAGATATTCTGCAGGAAGAAGCTTGCAAAACTACTTCAAAATGATTTTCAAAACTACTTCAAAATGATTTTCAAAACTGCTTTTCAAAATGTTTTAGCCTTAAAAATTATCTTTTCAAATGATTTTCAAAAAGATGTTTTAGCCTTAAAATATTCTTTGTTTTTGTTTTTAATAAACTCTTGTTTTAAACTTCGTTTGTTTTAAACTATCTTTTAATTATAATATATTTATACTTAGATTTAAATATAAAATTATAGTAAAATTTTATATATATTATTCTCTATATTTATCTATGTATTTTATCTATAGTCAAGTATATTTATAAAGTTTAAATAGTTTTTAATATAAGATAAAGGTTATTTTCAAAGAAAATTAAATCTTCAAAAAATGCTTTGGGATGTCGACATGCCCTAGTACCCCATGTCGACATAATGACAGTTAGATTCAAAAATTTGAATTTCAAAAGAAGTGTCTATTCGCCATAACCTTTCATGAATGGACATGGCTGTTGTTCTTCTATAAATAGGGGTTAGTTTCAACGAATTTATATATAGATTTTCTAGTTTTTCAATTCTCTTCTTCTTCCACATTTCTTTATACATATTCTTACCATTACTCTGCCGAAATCAACATTGAATCTAACTAGATAATCTCTGGTTTGATTCTCTGTCACTATCTCATCAAGATCCTCAGTGTTATTCGGAGTTATAGGCTTTCTTTGTAATCAATAGAGTAAAAGGTGAGATTGTAGCCTTGGAAATCAATCAAGTGAGAAAAGGTGTGATTGTAGCCTTGAGAAATCAATTGGGTGAACTTGTTGCCCGGAAATCAAGTATCTCTACCCAGAGGATTGTGATTCTGGAGGGTGTACCTCGTAGCCTTGAAATCGAGGGTTGTAAATGTTGAATTTCTTTTGAAAGGAAATCTGTACTTAGTTGTGCAAGACTGGATGTAGGGTAACTCCAAACCAGTATAAAATCCGGTGTGTTCTTTCCTTTACTGCAGTTACTTTATTTCTGCATCTGTGTTTGATTCTGTGATTATATCTGTGTCTGAATATTGCATACATTTGTGTACAAATCAACAATAACTCAAAAAGATTTAGTAATTTCTTATAAACACTATTCACCCCCCCTCTAGTGTTCATTCTAGCCTTAAGATCCATATTCCGCATTCCTCACAGATTTATCGGTTGCAGCGTATACAATCAATCGAATTCCTTGCTCAGCCATTGATAGGAAGATTCCAGAGGAAAGGTGGAAAGGTACATTTATACATATATGTTATTTTCGTATATTTGGTAGCCTTGTGTATGTTCACCATACATGAAATGATAAGTTGGAGGCTAGAGCCTATAAAGGCATATTTTTGGACTATACAAAAGGCATCAAACGGTATCGCAGTTGGAACCCTGTTGATAGGAAGATAGTGCAATATAGACATGTCACATTTGATGAGTCCACTATGTTCAAGCCAAAGGGGAATCCACCTAGTTCGATATATTCAGAAGCTAAAAGGCCTAAGGAGATGGAAACTATTCCCATATATCAGCCTAATAGTAGAGTCAGAGTTGCAAAAGAAGACAAACTAATTGCAGTCGTTGACACATCACATGAAAGTCCACAAAATTACTCTAGTAATGATGGTGATGGTCGTGAAGCTAGAGATGATTCATCTCAAGGTGGAGTTGATAGAAGCTTAGGCGAAGTTACACCTATTCAGGCTAGTTCTATAGTTAGAAGGCCACCGAATAGGTTTGAGATAGGAATTATGAAAATCTTAACCTTAATGATCAGAACGCACTGCATATAGTGCAAGATGAGCCTTTCGACCTTGAAGAAGTTATGAGTTTGAATGCCAGTTCGAAATGGATGCATGCTATGGAGGAGGAGATTGATGCATTAAAGAAGAATCAGACTTGGGAATTGATACCACCCCCTCAAGGAAGCTGACCCATAGGATGAAAGTGGACATATAAGGTGAAGGACAATTGGAGATACAAGGCTAAACGTGTTGTAAAGTTCGAGCATTGCTGGAACTTGATTCTCTTACTGAAGTGCTAGGTGCCAATTGGTGGCATAGGGCGAGAGTGAGTTGGTAGATGGTGATGTTTGTTTTGGAGATTGATTGGCCTTCATGGAGAGGGTACCTTCAACACTTTGTTGGCGGGTGGTGGCCTTCCCGGAGTTCGTTGATAAAGTGCAATGGGTGTTGGCCATGTCAAAACTCATTGGAGAAGTATCCATGGTGTCTTGTCCGAGAGCTGCTTGAAGTAAGAGGATGTATGTGGAGTTGGTAGACTTGCGGGGAAATATAGTATAAAGTTGGAGATTGTTGGATTTGTTGATACATTATTTCCATAAAAAATAGATTTGGAAGACATTGTTGATTTCAATGATACAATATTTCCAGTTGTAGAAGATTTGAAAGATATTTGAGATAATTACTCAAATATATTTCCTCTTTTATAGCATTAAAGAGAGCAATAAATTACCTACATAAGGAGAAGAATTATTTTGGGAGATTGAGACAATCAATTAATTCCCTAATTAGCCGATTAACGAAATAAAATTATCAAGCACATGTAAATCGGGGGAAACTGGAAAATCAAATGGATAAACTTTTCCCGTATGAATAGGAGAATTGATGAGACATTTATTTATGACCGTAAATTAATTACTTCAATCCCAAGTAATAATCTCTATATAATGGCAAAGAATAACATGAGTAGAATCATCATCTCAAGTTGTATTTTTTATTCTTCTTCTTAGCCTTCATTATCAATCTTGTAAAATTTTCTTTTCTTAAAAATAATAAAATCTCCTCTCTCCAAAGTAGATGTACACTATCTCGCAATAGTGTAACCACTATAAATCCATGTGTGAACCCTCTATTTACTTTCTTCTATAATTTGTTGTTTTATTATCTTGTTTCTGTTTGGTTTATCGTATTACAACACGATCTTATTGCTTTCACATTTATTTAGGTTGGTTTACAGTCATTTGTGTCAAATCTACCCCAACACGTGTGTCTGTGAGAGAACTTATCACAATTGTTTTGTATGTATATATTGACTATTTTAAATGAGAAACGTTGGCCTTTTAAGTTTGAATAAGAACGGTTCTATGAAACTCTATACAGCAACCTACACTCTCTTTAGGTCCAATGTGTTATTTAGATTTACCCTATATTGTAGGATCATATATGAATACTCAACTATAATTCATTTAGTATATCACAACAGTGCCTCAAAATTGAATGTACATATAATTTAATAAACAACGGATCCTAAAAAAGTAGAACCAATGTAATTTAATTTGGCGACTAAAATAATGAAGTAAATCCTCGGTAAATAGAGAAATATCTAGAGGAATAATTACGAGCCGTCCTATATACACCTCAACATGGACTACAATTTACCCACTCTTCATTTTATCCAGTTTAGTTTAATTAGTGCTACATATTACTCATACTTTATTTTATACTATCCGAACCGGGTGGTGCACAGTAGATAAATGAATATAAGTTATGACATATAACTACCGTTCGTTGTACTTGAGCCGTTTAGAAAAAAATAGTTATTCATACTACCCGAAGTCGGTCGGCAGACGACTGCCTATAATTTACCCACTCTTTATTTTATACAGTTTAGCTTAATTGCTGCTATATATTATCCATACTTTATTTATACTATTCGAACCGGGTGGTGCATAGTAGATAAATGAATATAAGTTACCACATATAACTACTGTTCACTATAACTAAGACGTTTTAAAAAAAGTTAGTTATTCATACTACTCGAAGTCGATCAGCATACGACTGCCGCCCGATAGATAATTACCGAATAACTCTGAGTAATATGAAATATAGATTTCATTTTTTTTTTCCTTATGTGGTAAAGCACGACTCATAATTAAAGTGAGTTGAAATTTGATTGTTTGAGATCCTTTTGCATTCATCTTTTCGTGAATTAATGACCTGTAAAGGTAAATGTATTATATTTGAAACTTTCTAATCATTTGTAAATACATCAACATATATTCATTTGAAAGAAGTGAATGAGCATTTAAATTTTTATTGGTTCAGACCAAAAAAAATATTTTGTTGATCTGAGTGAATCCATGTGATGGTTCAAAGTTATTTGATTTAACCTTTTCTTCTGTAGTACCATGGTTGAAATTACTAGATAAACCTTCTAAATTGTAGTTTATAGTCGAAATATTGTTGCAGTTTAAATTTGTGGAATATTCTTAAGAAAAAAATCATAAGAACAAGATGCTCTTCTTATGGACATGATCATCTTAGTAATATATTCACCAAAATTTCTTTTCACATGTTTCCAAACTAAAAAATATGCACCAATTTTAGGCAATGAATAGGATCATAATACCTTCTTAACCCAACACTTTTCAAATCAATAGTTTCTTGAAAATTGCAAAGGAATCAAATATCATTAATGGGGAAATAGCCAACCAGGATCTTTGATCAAAAAAAGGAAAACTATGCTTTTCTTTGACATAAAATACAGTAGTAGGAGCAGCCAAACTGTATAATTCATTGAAAAAAAGACAAGTTGAACCTCTCTAAGGGGACACCAGCTCAAAAGTAAGCCGGGTCAAATGAAATTTTGTGTTCGGAAAGTTGAATAAAATTTAAAGTTATTATAAGTATAGGCCCGAGGCTTGAATTTTAAGAAAGATTATAGCTGCAACTTAGTTTTAACATAATTCCATAAAACTATAATTGATACAACTTGAATTCACATCAATTAAACATTGAAACGCTAGCTCTACCATTGAGTTACATTATACTTTGTCTTCATTCACTGAAATAAATAACTTAGGTGCTATTTTTAAAACAAAAATTAAAATTTTTGGGCCTTTTCTTCAAATTGAGTCCTGGGTAGTCGTCCGACTAGCCCGGGCCCACGGCCGGCATTGCTCAAAAGAAGCATAAAATTGAAGTAGAACAAGCAGTAATAAGAAGGTCGGTTTCAAACACAAACCTATGAGATTAGCATAAGGGCCATTGCTACTTGGGATGGAACATGGAATGTAAGTCTGGTATTTGAGATGAGCCGATTCATGTTTTAGTTTGGTATGATAATTTGAATGACAATATGAGTGATATTGTTATTAAAGGGGTATTTCACTAGAAGGACAAACTTTGCAGTCCAATTAGTTTCTAGGACACACATTCAAAGAAATTACTTTCAAGGCCAAAGTCAACAGAATAATTACTTTCAAGGACAAAGTCAGCAGTCCAATTACTTTCAAGGACATAATTTCATAGGTTTTTAGGCCCTAGAAACTAATTATTTTACGTTTTGTCCTTGAAAGTAATTATTTCAGTTGTGTGTCCTAGAAACTAATTCCACTTGCTAAAGAGGCCCTTGTGGCTAATTTCCACGTTATTAAAAGTCTACGTTATTAGTGAAGCAAAACACACAACGTTGTAATTAAATTTTAAGTCATTCATGTAAATACATACATACATCCCTACACACACATGTGTGTGTACATGTGTGTGTATGTGTGTGTATATGTATATATTGCTTCACATTCACATCAGAAGTTATCACCTTTGATTCTGCCAATTAAATTGGCTACCCACTTTTGCATAGAAAGTGCATGCGTACTTTGAAAGCACGGTTCCTCTGTCTTCCATTCAATCGTCCCCATGTGTCTATTACATCATAACCATTAATTTCTCCATTATTTCTATAGTAAGTCCCATGTATCAAGTAAATAATTATAATGTGTGGCTGTAATTTGATGGGGACGGGGGACATAGAAAAGGAGAATAGAGGAATTCATTGCTTTGAACATAGGACATATTTTACGTTCTCTGTGCGTATTGATGCTACGATGGTGTTTATTCATTATAGAATTGGTAGAAAAATATGCTTTTAAGCATTATTGAGCTTTGATTTTTATTGCTACACTTTGTTCTTATTAATTTAAGATTTGATTCCTAATTAAACTAGTGCAAACTCGTGCTACACACACGGGTTCACCACATAATTTGTTTAACACAATATATTTTTAAAATTTAAATTTCGAAGATGAAAGTGTATGTTGATGAATTTTAATTTTTTACAGAGTATATTTTTCTTGAACACTGTTAATAAACATTTGCTGAAAAATTTAATTAAGAAATCTTGAAGTACACAATGTATAATTACTTTTTTTTAGAGCACAACACTTTCATACAACAAACGATAACATAAACCATCAATTATTCTTAACTTCGTAAGCATTATATTACTATACATCGCTATTAGTTTTCTAAGCAACATATATTCAATATAAGTTGATCCTAGATTTAACATAGAAACATGTATTTGGATACACACATACATACATGTATATAGTTTTTTTTATAATAGTGTTTCTAACCTGACATAGAAAAATATATATTAAATTGAAATATTGTTAAAATATTTGGTTCAAATAAATAACATTTTAAATTCGAGCCCGTCTTTTGAGATTACCTAATTTTAAGTGCACTAGAAAAATATTAAAACAACGTTGACACATCATATTTCTCAATACATGCAGCATAATATGACATGAAAAATCTATGTAGAATATAAATATTATACAGTTTAATTCTTAAAACAATTTTTTCCATTAATTTAAATATTCATATAGGCTCAACAATTAATATAATTCAATGCAAAAAAATTTATCATGATCACATGGAATCATTTTAGATGAAAAATAAATTGGATGACATTTTAGTATAGAAAATAGCAATAAGATCAAATGGTGTAAGGAAACACAATTTACAAATTGAACTATTAGAAATAAATTATTATTAGTAGAATTTTTTTATTTTTCATTGATATATTGTAAAGTAGAGCAATATAAGGCTATATTTGCATAGCAAAGAACTTGAAAATGTAGGAGTATTATGTAGCAAAAGTGGCCAAACTTAATTAGTCTTACTGTGAATTAAATTTTGTAGGGAATATAATTTACTCGAAGATAAATTATGCACTTCTTCCACAAAAAGATAAGGCATAACGTGCATATCAACATATATTTCTTTGCTCATTTATTTTATCCTTGTATTAAATTTATTAAGAAAAAAGTACTTGTTAGGAATTGGTATTAAGTTCCAATTTTATTACTTCTATGCGGTAGTTCTTACACTAAACATTATACGTAACTACGTATCAAATCCATAATCTCTAAATATCTCTAATCTTAAAAAAAGTCAAAGCACCGTAACATTAAAAAAACCTTTGTAAACAACATATAATTATCACATTGTATCATAAGGTCCCTATGAATTTAGTTGTAAGTATGCACTCAAATGAAGAAATCGTGTTACTAATGCACATTGAACACCGTCAAAAAATATATTACCTCCTAGGTTGAATAAGGCAGATTTATAAGATTTTAGAAAAAATACATTCATTTCGACTAAGACCAAATAAAATATTTATAAAGGAATAATTATATATAATACTTCTTTAATAACAAATTTTAAAATTGTCAACTATAACCATAACAAAAATGTTATTATACATCTATACTTACTTTTTAAAATACAATATGAAAATTTATTGCTTGAATATTTTTCACACCTAACTTAATTTCCTTATATAAATTTGATAATAGAGATGTACATAGAAATCTAAACACTAAAACTAATAGGTAGCAACTCGATCCCTGAAACTGTGAATAATATCATAAATATTAAGTTAAATATAAAAGTGAAAAGTTATCGATGAATTTATTCAAATTCTATCATATTAAAAAGTTAGAAAGATAGAGTAAATATTGTTTGAAAAGAATCTTTAATTTGGTTCGGACTAAAAATAGAATTTTTCCTTTTAAATTGTAATATACATATGAAACTGAAAAAGGAGTGACAAAATTGAGAAAATGAAATGGCATGGAGAAGAAATTGAAAATGGAAAGTAACAGAGAAAATTAAAAAAGACTGTATTGAAACTGTGGAGAAGATGAAGAAATCGCAATTAAATCATATGGGAATATTGATTTGTTTGATTTGTGAAAGTCGGTATGAATCCTTAATATTAGAAGGATAAATTTACGATAAAAAATTGTTAAGATTTTTTTTTTAGTTTTGATAAAATGCATTTTGTTTGGAATGAATATTGTAGTTAATTATCACAATTATGTTTCAAGTTGCAAAAAATCGAATAGTTAAGAGAAAATATGTGGAATTAATTTTTAACCGATGGAGAGAGTAAAACGTGTATGTCACTAATGTGATATGTCATATTTTATGAATACGGGCGTTGTTAATGCAAATATTAGCATTAAATAAAGATTTGGACTTTAATGTAAAATTTATGCAACAAATTATGAGAATTAAACATTTGAGATAAGATTAAAGGAGATGGAAGATAAATATTACATCTATATCGATTTCCTTGTAAAGATAAACAAAAAGGATAGTACAGATAAAAAAGTCTGTCAAAATGTTCAAATTGAATTAGTTGAGCTTAATCACTAAGTTCTCATTAGAGCCTCCAGCTTTGAAATATACTTTATTGAAATTCATATACTAATCGTTTGTGAAGTTAATTCATGCTTTCCAATCATTACACACATATTTATATACATATATTTATTTTCATAGCATGATATAATATTTTATAATAAAACAATATATCTAAGTTACCGTCAATTGAAATCGCTTGAAAATTAATCCTCCAATTCTTTGAATTATCGATTACATGAATTCATCATAAACCCTGCAACAATTTAAATACGAATAATAAAATCAACCCCCAATAAAGAAATTAACAAAGTATCTAGATTTTGTAATATTCTAATATCTTGTAATAAAAATCACAAAAATCTAAAAATCACATGAAAATCAATCCTTTCATTCTCTAAATTATCGATTCCACTAACTTTGAATAATACGACAATTTAGATATAAACAAAAAAGCCAATTGAAATAAGTAACTAAACAAAATTAGTTTACAATAGGCCAAAAAATATACGTTGGTTATTATTTAAAAAATGGGAAACTCAAATCAGGATGAAATAAACAAATTGAAGAGGTCAAGTAAAATAAATGGCACACTATAGCCATTAATGGTACAATTAATATTTGATATGTATGAAAATGAAAAGGGTGTAAATGTTAATAACCTCTCAAATCACTAAGAATTCAGTACATAAGATGAGATGAATCGTGAAAAGAGTATACAAAGGGTGAAATATTCTCTTTTATATACAAAAAAGTCAATCCTGAACAAGTGATTAAACAAAATTAGTTGGTAATGAGCCAAAAACCATGCGTTTATTTTTTTTAAACAGATAACTCAATCAAAATGAAATACATAAATGAAAGGAGGTTACATGAAATTAATGGTATATTAAAGCCATTAATGCTATCATTAATATTTAAGATGTATGAAAATGAAATTATAAGCTTGTAAATTCTAATAATCCCTCAAATCATTGAGAATTCAGTATACATGATGAGATGAATTATGAAAAGAGTATACAAATGGTCAATATTCCCTTATATATATATATATATAATAGAATAGGTCTTAGATATAATAGATAGTCATGGAATGAAACTACCTTTCATCAACATAGAGCCTTGTAATTCATTCATCAATTGTAATCTATAGTTCTGTACAAATTAAGATACAAGTTTAATCAAAAAAGTATTATTGAAAAAATATATGAAATTACTCATTTATATATCAAATAAAACCTCATTGATACCCAAGCCCTCATATTATTCACTTGCATCATTTTTGTTCTTAGAATTAGGCTACTTCGATATGGTATATTATGTCATCATTGTTAATACCTTAGTTATTGATTTGATTTAATAACAAAAATACATTCATATAAAATGTCAATAATAATGTTTTGTCAAGTTATATAGTATACAATGCATAATATTATATAGATGTTGAATCGAAGGCTGTACAGTATAAAAACTCAAAGAATGGACATGAAGACTCATAAGTATAAAAACTAAGATACGAAGATCTCAAGACTATAGTATAGTATATAGAGTCATAGAATTTTGTTAAATCGTTGATCTTTATTTCCCATTTTCTTATCCTTTATTTTTAAAACAAAATATATTTTTAAAAATATATATAAAAATATTTTAAAAAAGTTTTTCAGAGTTTAAAATATTATAAACTATGTTTAAATTATTTTACAAAGTATCAATATATTTTATAAAACATAAGATTTCCAAAAATATTTTAAAATAAAGAGTTTTCAAAATATACACGGGTATGTCGAGATATACCCTATAAGTACGTCGACATATATGCCACCAATTGGTTTTTCAAATTTTAAAATGAAGTGTCTATTCGTCGTAACTCTTTACGAATGGGCACAATTGTTGATTCACTATATATAGGGAGTTCCAAACAAATTTTTATTAACTACTTTCTTATTATCTTCTCTCCTCTTACTCTCTCGAAAGACTTCCTGAAAATTACTCTTATTTCTACTCAAAATTATACAGAATCAATTCAAACTTCTTTGATTTGATTCACTACTATTTATTATCAGTTTTCAATCATCTCTCTCTCAATCAAAGATCAAATTGTTGTCTAAGAGGCTATAGGATCCATTATATCCAAAGTTTAAGAAATTGTCTTTAAAAAAACCATCAAACTTTAGTTGTATTTTCTTGGATGCGATTGTAGCCCATTCGATTCAATTGGGTGTGCTTGGTTGCCCAAAAATCCGAGTGGGTGTGCTTGTAGCCTATCCAAATCAAGTGAGTGTACATTGAGCCTGGAAAATCAGGGGGATGTATCTCATAGCCTCGAAATCGAGATTGTAATTGGCTTTGCCTTTTTCTCATTTAAAGATTTTCATTTGAAAAGAAATCTGCATAAGAAATTATACGGGACTGATGCAGGAGAAATCTGAGCCAGTATAAAATCCTTGGTGTCATATTTCTAACTCTCTACTTTACTTTATTGCTTTTATTTTATTTGTGTTTGCATCTATGATTGATTGTTGATACATTTCTGTGTTGAAAATTTATGATTTAATATTAAACTTGAAAGAAATTTAAAAAGACTTACGAAAGTTAGAAACAAAATTCACCCGCCTCTAGTGTTTATTTAGCCTTAAGATCCATAATTCCGCAACCTACATGAAATGACCCTCTCTTTTATACCTTAATTTGTAAGGATTTTTTTTACATATATATATATATATATATTATCATATATATATATTTCTGAAGCCTAGAGTCATTTTTCCTCTTTTTTTTTCAATAAACAATTTATCCAGGATCAAATTTTTTACCAATATAAATATATCAGTGTATTCACAAAGATATGCACACACATATGAAGATGCATGTGCCTCTCTTGTTTAATCAGAGTTATGGTAAACAAGAGGATAATTTGATTGATTAAATTTAATCAATCCACCCATAGTTCAATTTAATTCATACAATAAAATTCCATCCATATATATATATATTTGTAAGATCTCAACTCTTGATTTCTTACTGGATTCTCTATGAAGTGTAATTCCTAAAATTCAAGGAAATTGTGTCATGATCACATATAAATTAATGGTGTAGTGCTTATGCTCTGAAAATGATATAAGTTTATATCATTTTCTATGTTTGATTCTCTATAAAATCTGCCTTAGATACAAACTCTTTTCTGGAATATTTTTAAGTGAGATTTCATAATTCTAAAGCTTAATTCTTTGATGTCATGAGCTATGCTAAATGAAATGCAAACATGAGTGAGTTTCCTGAGACCCTGAGTATCCAAAACATGGTTCAGCCAGACTCTTTGTTCTGGTATAAGCCATAGGGTTTTAAAAATGCATTTTGAACAAAGCCTTAGTGAAAAGGAATTCAGATTATTCTAAAAATACAGAGGTAGCTGATGTGCTAATATCTGAACAAAATAGATTTAAACATGTATATATATAAACTATCATGGACTTGACTTTCAACTCCTATGTTACAGATTCTTCCTTTATTCAAGAATAAGGTATAAAACATTTGCATAGTACAAATTGCATTATGAAAACATGCAGACACATAATACATTTTCCCTATGCCTTTAAACTCTTGTATGCAATTGTCATAATGAAAGAATAAACCATATTGTTTGTTGAGACTCAACTGTCCAGATTTTCCAATACTTAATCCTTTTCAAAGACTCAAGATTGACTAATACATTTATAAAATATAACCGTCCTATTTATCATAGTGTTCTTGCTCAAATTTACTTACAAAATTATAGATTAACTTCTTCAACTTTTCAGATAATCACCAAATTTATAACTCCAGTTACAAGTTAATTCCTTAGCAGAACACTTAGCAAAACATCCATCCATCATTTAGTACTTAATACAAGTCATAATTTAAAAATATCAATACATGCAGATTTCATCTTTTAAGCTCTTATCTAACTAATTTTAGCATGCTATAATCTTCTTCTCAAAGCCTTGCTCCTACTCCTACTTAGTTGCTGCAGTCCCTAAAAATGCATTTGAAGCTGCCCCATATTAAATGAGACACCCCATATGCCATTAGCACACTAGGGTCAGACACATGTCTGGTATGAGAAAATCCACTAAAACAATTTGTAAATCAAGTTAAAGTTGAAACATGTATAAATCTGTATATCCTGCCTTTGGAAAACAAATAAGTCATGGTGTGCATGTTCTGTGTCAGTGTGCATGTGCACACTTAAATCTTTCTTTCCAGAAACCTTATAAAGATATGGAACATGCATACATTCATACAAATCAGCCATAAATCAAATAAGCATCCATACAAAACAAGGAAATCACCAAGATGAATTAAATCATTTTATTCCCTGCTCAGATTTTATTCCAGGAAAACTCTAGTTCCTTCTTATATCAAATTTTCTTACATTGATATATTTATCTATCTTGGTCCCATCTGCAATCATATGAATCAATGGACACATTGTAATGGACTAATTCACTCCATTACACACAGATCTCAGGACTTAAACAAGCCATGTGTCAACCTGTATTACTCAAGAACACAAGTCATTCCTGCAGTGCTCTTGACCCCATTTCCTAATTAGTTTTAAGTTGATAATAACTCTTTTGATTTTTCATGACTAAACCATTCAGTGAATCATTTCAATAAAACAAACATCCATGTCATGGCATTTTATATCATTCATAACCAAACAAAGACAAAATGCAATTAAACATAGGTGTCTAATAATTAGGATTCTGCATCTATATATATATATATATATATTTGCATTTTAAAAGGCGTATAGGCAACTAACATTGGCTTATGGCTTTCTGAGAGAATTTTCCAACTTGCAAACATCTGTGCTTAAGTTAAACTTAGAATGACCAAGTTTCACTGAATCACAAATTTATTTGCTATGTATATGGCTATTTATATATTTTCATTGAATCAGGAGCATCAGCACATAGGCAACCCTATTGCACCCCTAATTCCTTTTTGTCTCAAGCCTCAGCACCTATACACAAGTATATTGCAGCTCAACATGTTTGTATTTTCTGGGTTATGCCTAAGCCAACACTACTTGCCTTTATTTATCATTTGATTCTCTGGGTATTCACTTATTTTTTTCCTAATATTAACATATCAGAGAGATCTGGGTTTATAAAAACATATTTACTAATAATACTTAGAACTTTCACATAATAAATCAAACAGAACAACCAAACTATAGATCAAAGCATTTTCATCTTAGAAATCAAAGAAAGATAACCACATATAAAAATACATTTTAAGAAAAATCAACTTATAAACTAACTGCCTTCATTAGGACTTAGTGCCTTAGATTTTTGAGTGAGTTTTCTCACCTAGCTCTCTTTCACTTCTCGGTTGATTGATAAGCTTCTGCCCCCAAACCCTTTTCTTTACTTGTTTTATATTTATATGATATTTTTTTTAAGAACTATCAGGGAAGAAGAGAAGGCCCCTCTTATCACTGCTTATTTCTACAGGGTTCTTCTAGGGTTTAAGGTGTTAGCTAAAGTCATTTTTGCCCACCAGAAATCATGCCATTTGCATTTAGTTTAAATCCAAAATCCTACCCTCCGCAGCTCAGGTTTGTGAGAGAAAAGAGGTTTTATCTTTTTGGTTATTTTCAGAAATTTTGCTTTTCCAGAAAATGCTTTTTCTCTTATCTAATATCATGCTAAAGGTGTGACTTGATTTCCATTATTTTATCTTATATATATATATACCAAGTGTTCTTCCTAATTCTGCCTATACAAAACATATCACTGGTTTATCTTATTTTTTTTCTTTCTATTTTTAGCTTTCACTTAAATAGCATGTGCTTTCCTTATTTATTTATAAAAGGATTGCTCCTTTTATATCTTCATTCTTTCTTTCTGCCTATAAAATATATTTGTGTATTTTTATTTTTATTTTACTGATTTGAACTTTGGCATTTGATTAGCATACATATATGTATATATATATAGATGTCTTACATAAATAATTAATACATATATATATCTACACATTATTTTTACTGAACACATATGCACATGTACACTCAAATACAACCAGTAGCATCCATATATATTTATGTATATAGCTTTTAAGGATTTAATCTATTTATCAGTATATATATATATTCATACACATCAACATATGTTCATTCATATCATCCAAGAATTTAGCTTTTATTCATGTGTATTTCCTGTGCACACATGTACACACATAGCTACACTATATCAAGCCATATCAATTCCTTTTCAAAATTAGTTTAAAAATTATTTTAAACTTATTTATATTTTCAAAAGAAATTCCTAAAATCTTGGGTCATTACATATACCCCACCTTTTTGAAATTGTGTCCCACAATTTTCCTAAGTTTAAATTAAATTTAAACTTAATTCAGAGAACAAATACATTCTCAACCAAATAGGTTTTTTTTCTTCAGTTCTATCACAATAACTAAAATACATGCATCCCAAAAGGAAAAACAAATTAAAAATCAGAATTACCTTTAATCTGAAAATAGCTTAGGATAGTTCATCCTAACCTTGTCTTCTAATTCCCATGTGCAATCACTAGGATCAAGACTCCACTATACCTTCACAAGTTTCAGTGATTTATTCCTCAACTTCTTCACATCCTTTGCCAAAATTCCCACTGGATCCATTTCATAAATCAAATTAGGATTTATTTGCACTTGGGTTGGGGTCTCAAGAATTTCTGCCTTGTCATGAACCCACCTTCTCAATTGTGATACATGAAAAACATTATGCATCGCTTTCATTTCCTCTGGTAGTTCCAATTTGTATGCTAAAGAGCCTATTCTTTCCAGAATTTTATAGGATCCAACATACCTTGGGGTTAACTTGCCTTGTTTCCCAAACCTCGGTACATTTTTCATAGGTGAGATTTTGATGAAGACAAAATTTCCTACTTCATATTCCACCTGCTTCCTTTTCATGTCTGCAAATTCTTTTGCCTGTCTTGAGCTGCTGCAATTCTTTTCCTTACCAACTCAATTTTCTCTTTAGTTTCTTGTATGTACTCAGGCCCTAAAATAGCTCTTTCTCCTGTTTCTACCCAACATACAGGTGATAAACATGGCCTGCCATATAAGGCTTCAAATGGAGCCATCCCTATGGTGCTTTGATAGCTGTTATTGTATGTAAACTCAGCTAAATGGAGATAATCTTCCCAGTTACCTCCAAAATCCAGTGCACATGCCCTTAACAAATCCTCTAAAACTTTGTTCACCACCTCAGTCTGCCCATCTGATTGAGGATGGTAGGCAGTGCTTAAGCACAATTCACTTCCTATGGATTCTTGAAAACTTTTCCAGAACCTTGATGTGAAGATGGTATCCCTATCACTCACAATAGTTTTGGGAATGCCATGCAATCTTACCACCTCCTTCATAAATACTTGAGCTAATTTTGGTGCATTCCTTTCTGATTTGACTAGAATGAAATGTTCCACTCTAGTTAGCCTATCTACTATCACCCATATACTTGTGTTTCCTCTTTTAGATCTAGGCAGTCCATCTATGAAATCCATAGATATATCTTCCCATTTCCACTGTGGTATGCTAAGAGGTTGTAACAACCCTGATGGCTTTTGTGTTTTTGCCTTGACTTGTTGGCAAGTCATACATCTTGCAATATATTTGGCTACATCTGACTTCATTCCCTTCCACCAAAAATTTCTTTTTAAATTTTGATACATCTTTGTACTGCCTGGGTGTATGGAGTACTTACTCCTATGATAATCATTTAATATTTCCTCCTTCAATTCTGTGTTTTCTGGAACACATATCCTATTCTTGTTCCTTAAATAACCATTTTTATCAATATGGTAATTTGTCACTTCCTCCCCGTTTGATATGAGAATTTTCTTCTCCAATAAGTTTGTGTCTTGTTCTTGCATTTTTCCTACCTTCAAAATTAAATCTGATTGCAGAGACATTAAACTCAATTTTCCTTTACTCTTATCTCCTTCAATTGGTACAATTTGTACCTTACTACTTGCTTCAATTTCCAAGTCAGTGAGTATAGAAAAATCTTTAAATTCTTCCATCATCAACATAGCTATCTTAGCATGTTGTCTACTCAAGGCATCTGCAACTTTGTTTGCTTTACCTGGTGTATAGAGTATGTCTAGATCATAGGCAGCTAAGAACTCCACCCATCTATGTTGCCTCATGTTTAAATCTTTTTGTGAAAATAAATACTTTAAAGACTTGTGGTCAGTGTAAAGTTCAAACTTAGTTCCTAACAAATAATGTCTCCAAAGTTTCAAAGCATAGATCACAGCTGCTAATTCAAGATCATGTGTGGCATACCTTACTTCATGGGGTTTGAGTTGTCTGGATGCATATGCAATGACCTGGCCTTGTTGCATCAACACTGCACCCAAGCCAAACACACTAGCATCAGTGTATACAACTAATTCTTCATTTCCCTGGGGTACTTTCAAGATTGGAGCATTCACCAATGCCTCCTTCAACTGTTCAAAAGACTTCTCACACTTCTCTGACCAAACAAAAGCTTGATTTTTCCTGGTTAGGTTAGTAAGTGGTGTAGAAATTTTTGAAAAATCTTTTATAAATCTCCTATAATATCTTGCCATCCCCATAAATGATCTTACTTCACTCACTGTGCTAGGCCTTTTCCATGCTTGAATAGCTATTACTTTATTGGGGTTCACAGAAATTCCTTTGGCAGAAATGACATGGCCAAGGAAATGTACCTCCTCTTTCCAAAATACACATTTTGAAAATTTTGCCTTTAAATCTTTTCCCTCAATCTAGACAAAACCGGATGCAAATGACTTTTATGTTCTTCCACTGTTTTAGAATAAATTAAAATGTCATCTATAAAAATCAGCACAAATTTGTCTAAATAATCTCTAAAGGTTCTATTCATTAAATCTACAAAGTATGATGGTGCATTAGTCAAGCCAAATGGCATAACCAGAAATTCATACAACCCATACCTAGTGTTAAAGGCAGTGTACTTGATACTTGAATCCTCCACCTTCATTTGATGAAAACCAGATGCTAAATCTAGTCTAGAAAACACTCTTGCCCCAACTAATTGATAAAAAAGATCATCTATTCTTGGCAATGGATATTTATTTTTAATAGTTACTTTGTTCAATTCTCTATAATCTATACAAAGTCTTAAGGAACCATCTTGTTTCTTAACAAATACCACTGGTGCTCCCCAGCAAGAATTACTTGGTCTTATAAAACCCTTATCTTCTAATTCCTCTAATTGTTTCTTTAATTCCTTTAGTTCATTTGGCCCCATTCTAGTTGGCTTTTTAATCACCGGGCTTGCTCCTGGAACTAAATGAATTTGGAATTCCACTGGTCTATGGTTTGGAACACCCTTAACCTCCCCAAACACATCCAAGTATTTATTTACAATGGGTATTCTTTCAATGGTTAGCTCACCTGTTTCACTGTCTAAGCTATATAAATGAGCTAAAGTTCTTTCCTTGGTGGCCTCACAGAGAATGGTAAGTCACCGGCCCTTATCATTTTGAAGTTAAATGGTGGATGCTTCCAAATTAATTATAGCTTTATAATGTTTTAACCAATCAACACCCAATATAATACCTATATCTGGGTATTTCAAGACATATTAATTAGAGTTAAAAAAATTTCCTCCAATGTCTAGTTCTACATCCACACATAACATGTTCAAAATACAAGAATTTCCTAAGGGACTTTTCAAAAGTAAAGGTCTTTCCACCAGAATGCATTTCAATTTCAACAACTCAACTATATCATGTGAAATTAAAGAATGTGTTGCCCCTATGTCATAAATCACTGATATTGGCATTTTATGGATAAGTAATGTACCTTCCATTTGTCCATGATTTTCAGCATTAATCTCCACTGTGGATTTGCCTTTGCCTTCCAAATTTGCCAATTTTCCTTGCTGTTTATACTCAGGACAGTTTCTCTTCATATGCCCCTCTTTCCCGCATAGATAGCACTTGAAAGCTCCTCCTTTTAATTCTAGACATTTTGGTTTGATGTATCCTTCCTTACCACAGTGGTGACACACAATTTTCTTCTTGGTTTCCTTAGCTTTGGTATCTCCAGTGCCTTTGTTACTGGCCTCTTCTTTCTTCTTATCATAAGGGTGATATCTCCCCTTACCCTTTTTAGTGTTATTATTCCTAAAATTTTTGAACTTCTCCCTCTCCTTGTCATGCTGCTCCAATTTCAAAGCCAAGTCTATTACTTGATCAAAAGTCCTGTCAGCATAAGGTAACATGGCTCTGCTAAGTCCTGGGTTCAAACCTTTAATGTACCTATCATTTTTGGATGCTTCATCTGCCACTAGCATTGCTCCATATTTGGATAACCCCTCAAACTTTTGAGTGTATTCAGTGACATTCGGAGTTCCTTTCCTGAGTCTAATAAATTCTTCGAGTAAAGTGGTCTTAGCTGATGCTGGTACAAATCTTGCTTCCAACATTTCCTTGAATTGATTCCAAGTGATTTCATTCTCATTTCTCCATGTAATGATTACTTCCCACCATCTTAAA
The DNA here is from genome assembly GCA_030737815.1 of Allium fistulosum. Lineage (NCBI taxonomy): Eukaryota > Viridiplantae > Streptophyta > Magnoliopsida > Asparagales > Amaryllidaceae > Allium > Allium fistulosum. Next base: position 981,111,051 of record CM060902.1, read on the forward strand.
GCTACTCCTTTCAGCTGTCTTAAAGCCACTTGCCTCTTCCTTTGATCATCAAGCTGCATGTCATTGAAAACCCTATCCAATGTTCTCAACCATGCTTGAATTTCCATAATACTTTCTGTCCCTTCAAAGATTTTGCCTCCTAAATGAGTATAAATCTTGAGTAATTTTGAGAGCACTTCATGGGGATTTTCTTGCCTTTGTCCTGCCCCATCCCTAAATGCTCTCACCAAATCTTGTAGATTGACCATTGGTGGTGCATTGGAGGATCCTGCTACCTGATTTGGTGGTCTTCCTACTATAGTTTGCTAATAATAATTTACATAGCTAGTTAGTTTTTTTATAATGTCTAACTCAGACTTGATCATCCAGTGATCAATCCCTACAAAATATTCTACTTATATTTTGTTTCTTAAGTTTTTAGTTTCATAGAAGGATTTGATTTCAATTTTCAACTATGTTTTAGTAACATAGCTCTGATACCAAATGAAATGACCCTCTCTTTTATACCTTAATTTGTAAGGATTTTTTTTACATAGAGATATATATTTATTATCATATATATATTTCTGAAGCCTAGAGTCATTTTTCCTCTTTTTTTTCAATAAACAATTTATCCAGGATCAAATTTTTTACCAATATAAATATATCAGTGCATTCACAAAGATATGCACACACATATGAAGATGCATGTGCCTCTCTTGTTTAATCAGAGTTATGGTAAACAAGAGGATAATTTGATTGATTAAATTTAATCAATCCACCCATAGTTCAATTTAATTCATACAATAAAATTCCATCCATATATATATATATATTTGTAAGATCTCAACTCTTGATTTCTTACTGGATTCTCTATGAAGTGTAATTCCTAAAAATCAAGGAAATTGTGTCATGATCACATATAAATTAATGGTGTAGTGCTTATGCTCTGAAAATGATATAAGTTTATATCATTTTCTATGTTTGATTCTCTATAAAATCTGCCTTAGATACAAACTCTTTTCTGGAATATTTTTAAGTGAGATTTCATAATTCTAAAGCTTAATTCTTTGATGTCATGAGCTATGCTAAATGAAATGCAAACATGAGTGAGTTTCCTGAGACCCTGAGTATCCAAAACATGGTTCAGCCAGACTCTTTGTTCTGGTATAAGCCATAGGGTTTTAAAAATGCATTTTGAACAAAGCCTTAGTGAAAAGGAATTCAAATTCTTGTAAAAATACAGAGGTAGCTGATGTGCTAATATCTAAACAAAATAGATTTAAACATGCATATATATAAACTATCATGGACATGACTTTCAACTCCTATGTTACAGATTCTTCCTTTATTCAAGAATAAGGTATAAAACATTTGCATAGTACAAATTGCATTATGAAAACATGCAGACACATAATACATTTTCCCTATGCCTTTAAACTCTTGTATGCAATTGTCATAATGAAAGAATAAACCATATTGTTTGTTGAGACTCAACTGTCTAGATTTTCCAATACTTAATCCTTTTCAAAGACTCAAGATTGACTAATACATTTATAAAATATAACCGTCCTATTTATCATAGTGTTCTTGCTCAGATTTACTTACAAAATTATAGATTAACTTCTTCAACTTTTCAGATAATCACCAAATTTATAACTCCAGTTACAAGTCAATTCCTTAGCAGAACACTTAGCAAAACATCCATCCATCATTTAGTACTTAATACAAGTCATAATTTAAAAATATCAATACATGCAGATTTCATCTTTTAAGCTCTTATCTAACTAATTTTAGCATGCTATAATCTTCTTCTCAAAGCCTTGCTCCTACTCCTACTTAGTTGCTGCAGTCCCTGAAAATGCATTTGAAGCTGCCCCATATTAAATGAGACACCCCATATGCCATTAGCACACTAGGGTCAGACACATGTCTGGTATGAGAAAATCCACTAAAACAATTTGTAAATCAAGTTAAAGTTGAAACATGTATAAATCTGTATATCCTGCCTTTGGAAAACAAATAAGTCATGGTGTGCATGTTCTGTGTCAGTGTGCATGTGCACACTTAAATCTTTCTTTCCAGAAACCTTATAAAGATATGGAACATGCATACATTCATACAAATCAACCATAAATCAAATAAGCATCCATACAAAACAAGGAAATCACCAAGATGAATTAAATCATTTTATTCCCTGCTCAGATTTTATTCCAGGAAAACTCTAGTTCCTTCTTATATCAAATTTTCTTACATTGATATATTTATCTATCTTGGTCCCATCTGCAATCATATGAATCAATGGACACATTGTAATGGACTAATTCACTCCATTACACACAGATCTCAGGACTTAAACAAGCCATGTGTCAACTTGTATTACTCAAGAACACAAGTCATTCCTGCAGTGCTCTTGACCCCATTTCCTAATTAGTTTTAAGTTGATAATAACTCTTTTGATTTTTCATGACTAAACCATTCAGTGAATCATTTCAATAAAACAAACATCCATGTCATGGCATTTTATATCATTCATAACCAAACAAAGACAAACAGGCAATTAAACATAGGTGTCTAATAATTAGGATTCTGCATATATATATATATATATATGCATTTTAAAAGGGGTATAGGCAACTAACATTGGCTTATGGCTTTCTGCGAGAATTTTCCAACTTGCAAACATCTGTGCTTAAGTTAAACTTAGAATGACCAAGTTTCACTGAATCACAAATTTATTTGCTATGTATATGGCTATTTATATATTTTCATTGAATCAGGAGCATCAGCACATAGGCAACCCTATTGCACCCCTAATTCCTTTTTGTCTCAAGCCTCAGCACCTATACACAAGTATACTGCAGCTCAACATGTTTGTATTTTCTAGGTTATGCCAAAGCCAACACTACTTGCCTATATTTATCATTTGATTCTCTGGGTATTCACTTATTTTTTTCCTAATATTAACATATCAGAGAGACCTGGGTTTATAAAAACATATTTACTAATAATACTTAGAACTTTCACATAATAAATCAAACAGAACAACCAAACTATAGATCAAAGCATTTTCATCTTAGAAATCAAATAAAGATAACCACATATAAAAATACATTTTAAGAAAAATCAACTTATAAACTAGCTGCCTTCATTAGGACTTAGTGCCTTAGATTTTTGAGTGTGTTTTCTCACCTAGCTCTCTTTCACTTCTCAGTTGATTGATAAGCTTCTGCCCCCAAACCCTTTTCTTTACTTGTTTTATATTTATATGATATTTTTTTTAGGAACTATCAGGGAAGAAGAGAAGGCCCCTCTTATCACTGCTTATTTCTACAGGGTTCTTCTAGGGTTTAAGGTGTTAGCTAAAGTTATTTTTGCCCACCAGAAATCATGCCATTTGCATTTAGTTTAAACCCAAAATCCTACCCTCCGCAGTTCAGGTTTGTGAGAGAAAAGAGGTTTTATCTTTTTGGTTATTTTCAGAAATTTTGCTTTTCCAGAAAATGCTTTTTCTCTTATCTAATATCATGCTAAAGGTGTGACTTGAATTCCATTATTTTATCTTATATATATATATATACCAAGTGTTCTTCCTAATTCTGCCTATACAAAACATATTACTGGTTTATCTTATTTTTTTTCTATTTTTAGCTTTCACTTAAATAGCACGTCCTTTCCTTATTTATTTATAAAAGGATTGCTCCTTTTATATCTTCATTCTTTCTTTCTGCCTATAAAATATATTTGTGTATTTTTATTTTTATTTTATTGATTTGAACTCTGACATTTGATTAGCATACATATATGTATATATATATATCTGTCTTGCAGAAATAATTAATACATATATATATCTACACATTATTTTTACTGAACACATATGCACATGTACACTCAAATACAACCAGTAGCATCCATATATATTTATGTATATAGCTTTTAAGGATTTAATCTATTTATCAGTATATATATATTCATACACATCAACATATGTTCATTCATATCATCCAAGAATTTAGCTTTTATTCATGTGTATTTCCTGTGCACACATGTACACACATAGCTACACTATATCAAGCCATATCAATTCCTTTTCAAAATTAGTTTAAAAATTATTTTAAACTTATTAATATTTTCAAAATAAATTCCTAAAATCTTGGGTCATTACACTACACTTGGTATCAGAACACTAAGTTTTCAAGAACTTGCAATTTGATTTTTGATAAGTTTTAAATAGCTAGCGACACTTTTAATACATTTGTTAACACTTTTGTTGAAGGACAATCTACTGCTAGACCCCTACTTTTTGATGGCAGTAATTACACTTATTGGTCTTGTAGGATGAAGATTTATAGATATTTGGAATGTTATACAATATGGGTACACCCACAAACTAATTTTGCACAATGGACTGCTGACCAAAAGGCACTTGAATAGGATAATTCTAAAGCCATGAATATTCTATTTTATTCACTACATAAAATGAATTTAATAGAGTCTTTATTTATAAGTCTGCATTTGAAATTTGGAGAACAGTGCAAGTTACACATGAGGGCACTAGTAAAGTGAAATAGACTAAAATTTCCATGTTAGCTAATCAATTTTAATTGTTTAAAATGAATCCAAATGAGTCTATTTCTAACATGTATTGTAGATTTCAAGATATAGTGCATTTATTAGTTGCATTAGGTAAAACTTTTCTAAAGAGGACCAACTTAGAAAAATCCTCAATTCACTCTCTTCAGAGTGGGACAAAAGACACTTGCAATTGAAGATGCTAACGATATTTGTACTTTGAAAATTGAAGAGTTAATAGGAAATTTAATGTCCTATGAATCACAGTTGCAAGGTATAGGAGAAAGCAAGGCAATAGAAAAGAAATCCATTGCTTTCAATGCAATAACTGACGATTAGGGTTCACACGATGACAATGACGAATAAATTGCTTTCATGACTAGAAATTTCTAAAAATTCCTAAAGCATAGAAAGATGAACAATTTTCGGAAATTGAAAATAAGACTTCTGGCACTGGAACTGCAATTAGATGTTTCAACTGCGATGAATTTGGTTATCTACAAAGAGACTGTCCACATGCAAATAAATTAAAGATCTCACCAGCAAATAATTCATCTAGAAAAAGAAAAAGGGCCTATATCAACTTTGGATGATTCATATACTTCCTCTAGCGACAATTAACCAAATATTGAAAATATGAATATGTATTTCATGACAACAACAAACTAGTCAGAACTGATCAACAAAAGCGGCAAAAATGGTACCTTTTATATTTAATAATTTTGATTTTATTTTTTTGGTATATTTTGGTTTTAGGGCATATAGATTAATAATGGGGCATTTCACCAGAAGGACAAACTTTGCAGTCCAATTAGTTTCTAGGACACACATCCACATAAATTAATTTCAAGGCCAAAGTCAACAGAATAATTACTTTTAAGGACAAAGTCAGCAGTCCAATTACTTTCAAGAACATAATTTCATAGGTTTTTAGGCCTTAGAAACTAATTATTTTGCATTTTGTCCTTAAAAATAATTATTTCAATTGTGTGTTCTAGAAACTAATTGCACCTGCTAAAGGGCTAATTTCCACTAATCAAAAAGTAAAGAAACTACAAATAAAAACAACTAACCTTGAACTGTTATAAAATGAAGAAAGTAGAAGCCATTAGAGAGAGAACAATTTTATTCATACAGAGATTAGTTATCTATTTACATTACATAGCCTCCTCTATATAAAGGCTTTGCAGCTTGGTACAAAACTTATTCCATGATGTGTGACTAAACAAAATAACATAAAAGCATATTCACTTCATTATTTACATATATTGTAACACTCCCCCTTGAATATGCGTCTTCAAAATCTTGAATGCTCTGATAACTTGAAATTTTCCCTTTCGAAACGTGTATGATGATTGCTCCCCCTCATTATTATCTTGCTTGCATTTATCTATTCAGTCGATATAGATATTGTTCGTTGCCTCATTAAAAACCTCTATTAGGAAAACCCAGTGGGAAAAAACCTTGAACGAGGAAAAGAGTGCAACTTGTAAAACCATATTAAAAATGATATTCCTTCTAAGAGTTTGATACTTCGGGATCAAAATAATGTCTCATTAAAACCTTACTAAGAAAAACCCAATGGGAAAAATCTTAGTGAAGGAAAAAGAGTACAATGACGTATTTTATTTTCTTATTTCTTCAAATAAAGCTTGATACTTTTGGATCAAACAATGCCTCGTTAAAACCTTACTAAGAAAAACCCTATGGGAAAAATCTTAATGAAGGAAAAAGAGTACAATATAGTATGACATATTTCAATAATTTATGAAATCAAATAGAGTTTGATACTTCTGGATCAATATAATACTTCATTAAAAACCTTACAAAGAAAAACCCGATGGGAAAAACCTTAGTCAAGAATAAAAATACAATTTAACTTAAATAACATATTTGAGATGTTATTTCTTGAAAAGACGTTTGATTCTTCTAGATCAAGATAATGCCTCATTAAAACCTTAGTAAGAAAAACCCAGTGGGAAAAATCTTAAATAAGGGAAAAGAGTACATTGTAACTTATTTTCAAATGTTACTAGGGAGTTGATACTTCTGGATCAAGATAATGCCTCATTAAAACCTTACTAATAAAAACCCAGTGGGAAAAATCTTAGTTAAAGAAAAAGAGTGCATTATAAAATACTTATGGATGCTCCCCCTGATTTAAAAATTTCCTCTGAATTCATATTCGTATTTCGATAACTCAAATTGGTTATAAATAATTCTAGATCCATAAATATGTATCTCATTAATAATATAATTTATTAATAGTTTCCTTCGATACAATCAAAATTTCCAAGATTGTTTCTTCCAAATATGATTTTCATTTTATGCATTTTGTTTGCTACCTTTATGAAAAACACATAATGTGCTTTCATTTTTATGCTTCAAATCAGTTTTGCATATTGCAACTACACCTTTGATGAATATTAAAAGTTCCATTACAATAATACTAAAAAGTAGGAAGTAATCTACTCATCTTGAAGTATATCAAGATTTTCACTACAACAATACTTAGAAGAAGGTTGTAATCTACACTTCATGTCATTTGCATTCTTTATAACTATAAAAGTTATATATATTCTTCAGGAATTTGTATACTTTAATAAGTATTTGCATATCGCAACTACCAATTCAATGGATATTAAGAGTTTCATTACAATAATACTTAAAAATAGGAAGTAATCTACTCATCATGAATTATATCAAGATTTTCATTACAACAATACTTAAAAGTAGATTGTAATCTACGCTCCTTGTCCTTGCGTTCTTTATAACAACGAAAGTTATTTATATTCTTCAGGAATTTGTATACTTTCATCATTTAATATGATTCAAACCACATTTATACCTTCGGGGTATATTAAGCATTTCAATGGATATTAAGAGTTTCATTACAACAATACTTAAAAATAGGAAGTAATCTACTCATCTTGAATTATATCAAGATTTTCATTACAACAATACTTAAAAGTAGATTGTTATCTACGCTCCTTGTTCTTTGCATTCTTTATAACCACGAAAGTTATTTATATTCTTCAGGAATTTGTATACTTTCATCATTTAATATGATTCAAACCACATTTATACCTTCGGGGTATGTTAAGCATTTCAAGTACTTTCGCTACTTTGTGGACAACATGTCCATATTTCTCCATTAGTAAAGGATTCATGATGGCTAGTCATGTTTTCCTCTAATTCAAGATCCTTAATCTATTTATAAACATAAGCGCTTTACTGTTTACAAATTTACCATCGATGATTATTTCTTGTCAGTTCTAGACATGATTTATTGAGATCTCTTTAATTATCATGTTTTAGGTACCTAAACCACTTCTGGGGTAATTTGACAATCATGTCATTAGTCTCTTTAAGAGCACTCTTAAGTGTTTCTTCAAGAACACTCACATCTTTTATTTGGCATCTTTATTACTTACTCCAAAAGTATTTCAAACTAACTTTTGTACCATATTTCAGATGTGGTTTACACATTTTGATCCTTCAGTGATTCAAATCTATATTGGAGAAAGTCTACTAGGGATATTATTAATAATTTATTCAATTTACTTAATATTTTGCATCATTATACATGTTAACAAATACCTGACACTAATGATTAAAATGAACTTGTATCCCTTTATCCTCCCCCTCAATGTTAACAAACATTGTCATATTAAATAATAATCATCTTTGGATTCTTATTTTGATCCATTATCATATTGCTACTAGCAAATACACCATACATATTAATAATAAGAGGATAATTCTTTTATCAATTGATAAGATGCATTCAAGTGATATTTGTGAGCTTCTGGCTCATGTTTAAATATGGGATTCAATTATGCCAAATTTCGTGAAATATAATTCAGTTGAAATTGTATCAATTTTTTTTCTTTCTAAAATAAGCTTCTGGCTTTAAATTTTAGAAATAACGCAAAGATATTCTTTGACGTTTTCATTATAGTTCCAATATGGTCGCCATTCATTTATATATCCTCAAAACTCAACAAATTTCTTTTAAATTTGCTTGAGTATAATGTATTTTGAATTAAGATATATGTACCATTTGGTAATACTATATGGGCTCTTTCGGACCCTTCAATTATATAAGCAGATTTGCTATGGTTGAAACTTTTAGCTAAAATATTTTCAGATAGTTCAGAGAAAACTTCTGGTTTTCAAAGTCATATAAGTAGTTGCACTATCTAGTAGGCATATATTATCACTCAAATATTGATGGTCCATAACTTAAGAATTAAAGACAGTATAGTTAGTCAGCTATTAAAATTTGTAAGCATTAAATAAATGCTAATACTTCCAAAAAAAATAAAAATGGACAACTGATTAAAACACAACATTCATTGGTACGTTATTTCAATTAGTTCTGAAAGGAAAAACATACAAGCACCAACTTCCAACTAGTTGAAACTTCAGGTTCAACCACTCTTGTCTAGTGTTTGGAAGTGTGACCATCTTCTAGTGGTCATAACGCTCCTTCAGGGAGTTCCATAAGTAAAGATGATCTTTTTCAGTTAAATGTCTTATTTTAAGATTGTCGTGAATATGACCCTTAAAAATATAAGAGCATTTGTTTTATCCTACCGGGGCATATTATTATCATTTTTAATGGCATTTTCTAAGCATTGAGATTGTAATTGAATGTCAACATCCAATATCTATGACAAAAAGTTATCTCCTAGTAAGTCCAAAGTTTTAAATTCAAGCTTGGCTATGTTTATCATATTACCAACTATAAGTGGAAATAAAAATGCATAAGCATCAAAATATTGTTCATGGGTATATAATCAATGCATTTCATAAAATAAGAACCCATATCTGATAGTAGTTACAGTGAAAAAAAACATTAATGCAAAATAGTAAAAGACAACCAAATATAATCTATAAAGCGACTACAATTTCTTATTTATATTCTTTTGATAGCTCTAGATCCAATCTCATTAATTGCATTCATTAATTTCCTTGAAAATGCAAAACTACCCTTGAAAATGTGGAAAGACCTTTATATGGATTGATTGATGGAGAAGGGATGAATTATAATCAAAGATTGTGCATAGCTTGCATGAAAATTATGATATGAAATATATACCATCTCTTCGAGAGAATATTTAAATATATTTCTTCAAGAAATGATTATGCATATAATATTTCTTATGAAATAATAACTAGGAATATGACCTTTATGGTAAAATTAGACATATGAACATAGAATAATGTATTCTTGAGATAATCTTAAACCTTTTGGATCTAATTTAAACTAAATTAGGATCCTTCATAATCATATTTATGTACGCTTATTTGGTTTATAAAATTACCAAATATATAAATAAATCTCTTCTAGAGATATGTTATCATTTTCAAATTTATAAATCTCTTCTAGAGATATTTTAGTATCACCACTTCTGGAGTGAACTTTCTCTTCTAGAGATATATATATATGCACTATTGGAATTCCATATCAATATACAATATTTATTTTATATAAATTACATAATTACTACTTTTACAGTAGCATAAAATATCCATGCTGAAGATTTTTGTTGTTGTAACTTCTTTTAAAATGACATATCAAACTTTAAATACAGTGACAAAATTAGATTCGCCAAGTGAAAGTAAGATGCAAGAGATAAAACCACTACTTCTGGAGTGTAACATTGGTATACAATATCACTTTTTTCGATAAATTATTGTTATTACCTCAAAAAATTTATATCATTATTCCTTCAGGGAATATAGTATTTCCTTTTAAGGAATTGCAATGTAACAAAATAAAATTCCTATAACATCTCTTCTGGGATGTTGGATTTTGCAATATAAATATAAATAAATCTCTAAAACATCTCTTTTGGGATGATTTATTAATTTCCTTTAATTTCTTCAAGGAGTACAACCTTATAATTTTACACAATTTCAATAGAGCTTCGAGCTTATAATTCATGAACTTCAAGTTCATTAATTTGTTATGAACTTCAGGTTCTCAAATTTTGTGTAAACTTCCTTTTTAGAAGCTTGTACATTTTGACAAATTAAAAAAAGATACCGATAAGTTTTCAAGCTTGTAAACTTTATCAGAAATTCTTTTCATAATTCAAGACTTCAGGTCTTGGATTTTGAGTTATACAACATCTATTAAAATAATTTCTTTGCACAACTTCAAGTTGTTGTTAAACCTAATTCTTCCGTTATGCCAGACATTACTTGTCAAAATAAATACATCAAACAGTACATCATACGTCAATTCTTATTCCAAACACAAACATAAAATATTATTTAATTTACAATAACCAATGCATTTAATACATTTATGATAAAAATAAATGCATTTAACCTTTATGTGTTCTAAGATATAACTACTAACATAACAAAATGATTTCATTATAAATATATATGAATCAATTGAACAAACAATAGTTAAAGTAACATAATTTCATCTCAGATCTAGGTTCGAGAATTACTCAATAATAAAATTAAAATGGATATCTTAAAGAGAAAGTTTATTCTCAATAATTAAAATTTCTAAAATAAACAACATTATCATCTCAGATCTATCCATATCATTCATAATCATAAATAACTATACATCTCAGATCCAAATTATTTCCCTTATAAGAAAATTAACTTCATAATTTTTTACCAAATATAGCAAAACAAACATGTAAATCTTCAAATGTTATCTCGTAAATTTGGGGAATTAAGATTATTTCCAAAAAATAAAAATATTTTAGAATTTTATTTAATTACACAAACTATATACAGATCATTTAGATCTTGCTTTCTACATCAGAAGCTACCTTTTGGTCTAGGAAAAACAACCTAGCTTCAAACCAAATCCAAAATTATCAACAACAAAAAAAATCTTTCATACATAGATTAAATAGATATGAAATTTGAGTAAGATATTACAAGAATTCAATGACTTATAAATAAAGTCGATTCAAAACTTACTCAAATTCAACATTATCACAAAAAATGGATATACATGAATAAAATATAAATAAGAGATCCGATGATTAAAATCTACAGATCTAAAAAAAAATATCATTTGAACATGATAGTAAAATCTACATGAGATCTAAAAAATTAGAATTAAAAAAAAATAAGATATACAACAAAGTAAGATCTGAAAAACATGGACAAATAAAATAAGATATACAAATAGAATCAGATCCGAATAATTAGATCAATGATACAATAAGATCTAAAAGAAATAAAATTAATAGAACGAGATCTGAAAGATTTGATCAATCAGATCAGAAAGATAGCTTACCGTTTTGAAGATTTATAAGAGCTTTGTGCTGATAACGTGTTATAAAATGAAGAAAGTAGAAGCCATTAGAGAGAGAACAATTGTATTCATACAAAGATTAGTTATCTATTTACATTACATAGCCTCCTTTATATAAAGGCTTTGCAGCTTGGTACAAAACTTATTCCACGATGTGGGACTAAACAAAATAACATAAAAGCATATTCACTTCATTATTTACATATACTGTACCATGAACTCATTATTCAACAAAAGTAAGAGGAAATAAGATTCAATCCACCCATGACTTGCAAACTTGAATTAACCAACCAAAAATTTAACAAAACATCAATACTACAATGAATTGGGAATTGAGCATGAGATTAGAAGAGCACAAAACAAAGATTAGAATTGCGAATAGAATTCCAAATAATAAGAGAATTAAGCACGAAATAGAGATTAGTAGAGCACAAATTGCGAATTGAGCACGAAAAAGGAATTACTACAGCATGAGAGAAGAAACCGAAAAGCAGCGCAAGCCGTCGGAAGCCGTCGACCGCCGTCGGAAATAACCGTCGGAAATGGCGTTGTCGGGAAGCAGTATTTCCGACGGTTTCCGACGGACGCTGCCGTATACATTTCCGACGGCCATAGACGGTTCCCGACGGTTTCCGACGGATTCCGACGGGTGTCGGAATCCGTCGGAAACCGTCGGGAATCGTCTGAAACAGGCCGTCGTTATCCGTCTGTAACCGTCGGGAATTTCGACCAATAAGCTGTCGGAAGCCGTCGGAAGCCGTCGGAAATCTGCTGTTTTTTTTTTATTTGCTTCAGATTTAGCCTTCCAACCGCATTTCTCATCAAAACATTAGAATATCAATACTACTACACAATCCAATATACAATAGTCCAACCAAATATTCAAACTCAAACCACAAAATATTTAATAAACACACAAATAAATAAAATTACATCAAAATATAAATAACCATTCCAACATTAACATAATCCTAACAATAACTGTTCTACCATGTTGTTAATACACAAATTCATCAATATTCTCATACACGTTCTCATACTACCATAGAACCAAATGTGTCAAACATAATTATACATAAATCAATAATTACCTACGCCGTCTATCAAATCATTCTAAGTTAAAACAAAACATACCTGAACGAGCAAGTAATGAATTAATCTCCTGCAGATCCAGAGCCAGCCGAGGAAGGAAAGTGACCACCACCCTGTTGCTGCTGCTGCATGTACTCTAACAACTGTGCGGTGTGCATGGCCTGTTGGCGGTTCTGCTCCTCCAACTGGGCAACTCTAGTACGCAATTCTTCTATATCTGCAAGATCGCTCTGATGTCTACCCCGCCGTCCCCTACTCTGACTACTGGACTGCAATAATTGAAAATTAAATAAAATTCAAGTTTAATGTTTTGAAAAAGTGAAAATATCATATTTTTAGAAAAAGTAAATTATTTACCGCTAAATTGCCAAATCCGTATCGTCGACCATGCTCTGCTGGATCCATAACGGACTCAAATATAACGTCTTCCTCATTGGTCGTCAGCTGATCTCGACCTGTGTCAGCAAGGAGTTTCTTCCGCTGCTCCATAAACTTCTCCTGCATTAACAAATTAATAATATCATATCTTATGTCATCATAGTTTAACAATTAAAACAATTACTAATACTGAATAAAATAAAATATGCTTACATGGCTTTTGCTAGATTTATCGTCCTGCCATGTGTACGAAACAGTCCCGTCTGGATTAACATGCTCGACAGCATGCGTACGGGTGAACACGTCCATATAGCTGACAGGACCATGTGACTCGGCTTCCTGAAGGTGATTATTACATACAATTATTATACATTTAAAATCATATAATATAAACTATTTACATTTATTATTCAGTAAATTTACCAACTCCTGCCGATACTGCTGAAACGACTTCGATCCTCCGCGATGAGTGACGGGATTCTTATTTCTATTTGCAGAGTTTCTATCCGACTCTGCCTGTACATTCAAAATTTTATACGTTAATTTTCGATCACGTCAAATTAATAATTCAAAAAAAATTAGTATACTTGCCTTCGCCTCGTCCGTCTCCCAGTATCTCAACCAAGCTTCCCACACGCTCTCTCCCATCCACCGTGGTTTCTTACCAGATTTCTTAATCTCGGATATCGTATCCCTGTAGTTCTTGCGCATCTTCTTCATCCAGTATGCTCGTGCCAGCATCATATCATCTGTCTGGATGTCTATCTCAGCCTGTGTTATAATTAAAAAGATTACACTTTAAACGATATAAACAGTTAAAAAACGACAAAAACGAATTAAAAATGGAAAACAGAAAAATATGCATACTAGGACATCCTGCCATATGCACTCTATGATGTGAGGAGGGATGTTATCCCACTTCGGCCAGCAGGCACTCATCCTACTACGATAAGAAGCTCTAGAGACGTCCAACACAACCTTAGAAGGAAGTAGATCGAACCCCCTGTTTTTAAGTACGATATAGATAAGTACGTACTTATATCATAGAAAAAATAAGATGCTGAATAAAAATTAATTCTTACCCATCTACTCTAGGGACTAACGATACAACTGCACGTTGTGGCTCTTGCGATGGGCCACTACCATCGCCTCCTCCTGACGATCGTGAAGAGCTCCTACCTCTATATGACATAATGCTAAACCTGTGACATATACACATCATTATATAAGACAATAATAACATGATAATGAAATATATTTCATATGAAAATGACATCAACGGTATAAATTGCTTAATTAATGACTGAAATGGAAATAGAAATGGAAGTGTGTTATACCTGATTCATAATGGGTATACTATTCCAACGATAAGCAGAGTTCATTGCATTTTCAATAAAAATTGCTAAATAAATGACAAATGGAAATAACATAAAACATGCAAAAATAGTAAACGGATTTAAAATCATATAGTTACATCAATTTCATAATACATCAAGAATTCAACATAGTTACATCAATTGCAAAAAACATAATCAGATTTATATCAGTCATCATCGTCTTCTGATTCAGATTCAGTCTCGTTTTCGACGATATTTTCGTCCGCACTGTCAAACGCTTCTACCAAAACATTTGTTTCATCGATCAAAGGACCAAAATCTGTATGATCGTCTGTAATTATTATTTCGTTATTTTGCTCAAGATCTGCCTGATAAGCTTGTTCATCCGGAATATTCTTCCCATCAAATGTGAATCTGGCCTTTGTTTTAAAAACTGCAGACCAATCTGCTTTATCTCTTTTTAGAGACGGATAAGGAGCGTTCACGTTCATAAACACTGTTTATATAAACAAATTATTACATTAGGTTATACATGCGCATGCATTATAGAAAAGAATAAAACACAAATTATTATTTCAGATTACCTAACAAACGGTGCAACCTCGGCACAATTTAGAAGAATATAAGTGTGTGCTACATGAAGATCTCTATCGTCTAACCATATTTCTACACATTTTCCAGAAGGCCGACCATATTGTCTAAAAATAGATAACATTGTTTGAGAGGACTCTTGTTCGTCGCCTTCGTCATTACGAGGAACACTTTGAAATGAAATGTTCACATGGTCACTGAAATAGTGAGAGAAAAAGAACGAAGCTTCTTCTTCGATATAAGATTTACATATCGAACCTTCAACTCGTGCTTTTTGCCTCACTTTTTTCTTCAGATGATTCAAATATCTATGAAAAATTAATTTATATTAACTTCATCTTTCAAATACAATTAAATTACATTATAACATATTACATACCTCTCAAATGGATACATCCATCCATATTGGACAGGACCTCGAAGTCGTGCTTCAGTTGGGAGATGAACAGGTAAATGTTCCATCACATTAAAAAAACCTGGCGGAAATATTTTCTCTAATTTGCAAAGCAATATAGGAATGTCCACTTCAAGTTTACGTAAACGTTGCACTTTTAAAGTAGTCGAACAAAGCTCTTTGTAAAACATACTAAGCTCCGTTACTACCTTCCAAACTTTTAACGGCAGTAGTTCTTTGAACATTACGGGAAATAAATTTTCCATCATTATGTGACAGTCGTGACTTTTCATTCCGCTCAATCTACCATTTTTAAAGTCAACACATCTACGAAGATTTGATGATATCCCATCAGGAAATCTTAACCCTTCCACCCATTTTAACACAGTTTTAACTTGATTATTATCTAATTCGTAACATGCTTTGGGTTTTTTACTATCATTTGGTTTCATATGAAGCTCAGGACGTTTGCATAATTCTTCTATATCACGTCTTGATTTCAAATCATCCTTCGTCTTCCCTTTCACATTCAAAATTGTGTTAAAAACATTATCAAATACATTTTTCTCATTGTGCATCACATCTATGTTATGGCGAAGCAGAAGATGTTTCCAATACGGCAACTCCCAAAAAATAGTTTGTTTGCACCAGTTATGAACAACTGATTTGCCTTGAATTTCTGTTTGCTCGCCCGTTTCATATATCTTTGGATAGTCCTTAACAAGTTCATATATGTCTTCGCTTGACCATATCGTCGGTGGTTGTCTGGTTTCTACTCTATTAGCTAAAAAGTTTTTCTTGTCTCCTCTAAAGGGATGATTTACATGGAGAAAATATCGATGACAGTCAAACCATGAAATTTTCTTACCATGAGGTAAAGAAAACGCTCGTGTTTCATCCATGCAATATGGACATGCTAGACGACCGGCAGTACTCCATCCCGAAAGCATTGCATAAGCAGGAAAATCACTTATAGTCCACAACAAAGAAGCAAACATACGAAAATTTTTCTTCTTGGACACATCGTATGTTTCTACTCCTTCGTTCCACAGTATTTTTAACTCCTCAATCAACGGTTGTAAATATACATCTATTCCTTGTGTCGGATCGTCGGGGCCAGGAACGACAACAGTAAGAAACATATATTGCGTTTTCATACACATCCATGGAGGTAAATTATAAGGTGTGACGATAATGGGCCAGGATGAATATTTAGAACCAAATTGAGAAAATGGAGAAAAACCGTCCGTACATAATCCTAATCTAACATTTCGACTCTCCGCTGCAAAATTTGGATACGTTTTATCGAAATGCTTCCATGCTTCTCCATCGGCCGGATGTGTCAATGTACCCTCTTCCTCTGTTCTCACACTATGCCACCTCATATTAGACGCAGTTACAGAAGATGCATATAATCTTTGAAGTCTTGGAGTTATGGGTAAGTAGTGCATACGCTTGTATGGAACTTCCTTCCCCTTCTTTTTTCTTGGTTTGTATCTCTCCTGGTTACAAACTTTACAATTTCTAAGGTTTACGTCTTCTTTCCAAAACAACATGCATCCTTTTAAACATGTATCTATTTTCTGATACGGTAAACCAAAAGCCGACATAAGTTTTTTAACTTCGTAGTGATTTTCACACATGTGATTATCGGGCGGCATATGCCTTTTTGCAGCTTGTACAACAGCCGTAAATCCAGCTTCAGTGATGTTGTATTTTGACTTCATCGCAATGTATTCTGCGATTACTGACAGCTGAGTGCCGCTTTTACAACCATCCCAAATAGGTTTCTTAGCTGCATCTAGTAAATCATAAATTTTTTTAGCTTCAATATTTGGTTCTTCAACATTTCCATCATCGTCGTCAACTTCAACCATAGGAAACATTGATCGTGCTGCATCTTCGACCATATTTTCTATACGGGTCGTTGAAACTATTTCGTTAACGACACTTTCAGACTCTACAGAAGTATTTGCTACAACTTCTCCATGCCGATCCCAAACATAATATTCGGGTGCGAAACCGTGTTTGCACAAATGAACTTTCACAACATCTGGTAAAAAATACTTCAAATGTCTACACCTACTACACGGACAACGAATTTCGGGATCGTTTCCGTTATTACTTAAAGCGAATTCAACAAACACGTTTATACCATTATAAAAATCTTCTTTTATTGAGCCCCTCAGTCCTTTTCTTTGGTACATCCATCTCCTCCGATCAACAAAATAATCAATCATTTTTCCTATTTGACAAAATGAGAAGTTCAAACTTTAATATTTATTTTGAAGAATACAAATTCGAAAAAGATTATTTTCATGGTCGTATAATATTTTGAATTTAAAGAACAGCTTCACAAATTTAAAAATATTTTCAAATAGGGCACATTTTATTTTTTAACGTAACGATTTAAAAATATATATAATTTTTTTTTTCATTGGTCAGGCATCCTACTTCCCATTACAAACACAGTAAGCATTTACATTTCGTATATTACTTCGTCTCAAACGATTCAACAAAATTTCGGCAGCATTTCCCTTTTGTTCCCTGCATTGTACACAAATGCGTGTACGCAGGAAACAAAAAAGAAAAGTTAGGCCGAAATTTTATGAACCGTTTGAGACGAAGTAGTATACAAAATGTAAATGCTTACTGTGTTCATAACTTGTCCAATACAGGGACAAATCCGACAAACATTGTACCAGATGAATATAAATGGTCGTTTTTCGAAAAGAACGACTATTTATACAACGATCATGTACAACACTCGTCAGACGGGGCCAAAAACTCTCTAAGTGACATTTGTCAGTTACATGCGCGCATTTTGCAAAAATATACAGTTTTACTCAATGTTCACATTTACAAAAATATATATTAATTTAACACATTTATTCAACGTATTACGCATCAACTAAAGGCTCGTTCGACGTATTTTTTTGTTGCATAAACTAACACAATACAATGATAACAGTGCTACACACATATATAATCAATATAAATTATACATGTTTTTCGTAATTTCACGATATCAGATGAAATAGGAATACCATGGAATGCTAGAAACTATTATAACACTATTGTAAACAATTTCAATCAACAATTACCCCTAATTTATCAAATTATGCAAATCTTGAATTAGGATAAAAACTGAAATTTTGGCTAAAACAAGAGATTATACCTGTTCTAAAGAGCAGTAGAAGTTAATTGCACAGCCGGGAAGAACCTGAAATCTCGAAATTGCTGATTGGAGGGTTGGGGAAGAGAATTGGGGGAAATTAACCTAGAATTTTCGTATGAAAGTGAAGAAGAAGCAGGCTCGGCTGGAGCATAATATTCGCGAATTTCCGACGGCTTCCGACGGCCGCCGACGGCCCGTCGGAAACCGTCGGAAATAAGCCGTCGGGAGCCGTCGCCCTGCCCTGCCGGTTTTTGAGCTTTTTCTTGTAGTGGAGAGCAAAGAGCAACGCGAATTTAAAGACGTTGAAGAAGGGTAGAGTAGATTGAAAATTAAAATTTTAAAACTTACGAGAAACTAGGACCAAAAAAATAATAATAAGAAAAGGAATGTAATTTATTAAAAAAAAAAAAGAAGAATAGGGATCGTGTCCCAATTCTTCACACATCTTTATATAATAAAGTTACATATAAAGACCGTTGGGGTTTTATTTCCTTATAATGAGGCAGAGAGACCACTTTCTTCTCATTTTCATCTTCATTTTCATATCACTCTCTTTTACTGATTTCATTTCTCTCCCCTCTTCTCTCCTTTCGCCTTCTCTCACATTTCAATTGTATCTTATTATCGTAGATAAATATAGGAGAAAATCTGAACTTCAATTTTATTTGATCATTAGGTACCATATCTTCTAGTTACTTTTTTGGATTAAATTCTCTCTTCAATAATCATATATTAATTGTAGAAAAGATACAAAAACTGTAATTGGTATGCATTTCAATCAAGTTATCAATTGTTAATAATCTTTCTGCGTAGATCAATTCAACCTTATTTGTTAAAATCAATAGACGCGTAGATACTTAAAATGTTTCGTTTCTTCACACATTTCATGTAGATTCACATTGTCTTCAATTGTAGTGACTTAGCTTACTCATAAAACATATTTTTCTTTTGCCCTAACAATATATGTACAAAATTATAGGTACACATAGTGGATCCAATGATGCCATCTCCAAGCTCACTCCCACAAACGATCTCAACCATCCAATCATCAACGGCATCATCAACATCCACCTCTCCATGCGCCGCCTGCAAGTTCCTGCGTCGAAAATGCCAGCCAGACTGCATTTTTGCCCCCTACTTCCCTCCCGACAACCCTCAGAAGTTCGTACACGTACACAGAGTCTTCGGTGCAAGCAACGTTACCAAAATTCTGAACGAGCTCCCCACCTGCCACCGTGAAGACGCTGTCAACTCTCTTGCCTATGAAGCTGACATGCGTTTGCGTGACCCAGTCTACGGCTGTGTAGGAGTCATTTCCATCCTTCAGCGTCAGCTTCGTCAGCTTCAGATCGACCTTAGCTTGGCTAAGGCCGAACTTTTGAAGTATCAAAATAGTAGTATTATTACTAATAACAATGATGACAACGGTGAAAGTTTGAACAGTTCGATGGGCAATTTAGGGCAGTTTATGAGCGTTGGAAGCTCCTGTTATTATCAGCCAGGTACTGGTGTTGTGATTAGAAGCTTGGAAAGGGAGACGGTTAATGGTGGAGGGTATGATGGTAATTTTATGCTTTCCGATAACAGTGGTGGTGGAGGTGTTCTTGGAGGGCAGTTCTTGAAAATGAGCACTAACGGCAGGGACGCGTTAGGCCTTGGGAGGTAATATATATGTTATTGTTATTAATTTAGGTTTTCGTTTTTCATTAACTTATTAAAAAAAAAAAGGGAAGATAAAGGATGATTATGAATTAAGGTTTTGGATCTTGGTGAAAATGTGCAGTGACTAGCTAATAGATAGTAAACATAATCAAGCAATTTAACTATGCACAGAAACCATAATTTATACAATGCACTTTCCACAGCAGACAACGACTTTTCCGATTCAAGATAAATAGCAATGCTAACTTCATTGAAATTATTTGTCATAGCCAATTGCAACTAGTGTTTACTTCGTCACTGTCATATTTATTTCAATTAGATAGCCATGAATGCGCCATAACTTTTTTGTATGAATCTACAAACTACGTTAGATGTATGTGATTATGTACGTTTACTTGGAATTTTTTGAAACCCAAAACGTGATGATAGGTTAAAATACGATGGATGCATTTTAGTGAAAACAGGATAACATATATACTGGTCTATCTAGAGCAAGCAAAAATCATCAATAATGTAGACCAGAAAACCATGTAAAAGGAATTAAATTTATCCATTGACGGACATATGCATTTAATGGGTTCAATTTGTTGAGCTGTCATTTAATAGACATTATTATTTCGCATTGTTGCATATTGTTTTCATGATATACTGATGATTAATTTGCATTCTTCAACTGCAGGATGATTAACAACAATAGAGTCAAATCTAAAACAGGAAATTAAGTTTTGTTATAAAATTTATCCTTTAATAGTTGAAGAAACTTTATATGTCTTATCTTCCTTTTCCACTGATTAGGGTTTGTTTCTTGTCTTCAATTTCTTGTGGTAGTTCTAATCATGGATGCTTGTTTTGCATCTCAACTTCTTTTATCAATATATGATCGTTTTTCCCATGCTTGCTTATATACTAATGTTTTGTGCATTTTATGAAGATATATAATTAAATAATTTATCCTTCTCATTCATACTGCATGCACCTCTTGACAGGTTCGTAACCCTGTCTCATTATATAATTTGTTGATTCTTGTTTACATGATTTTTTTTATGTAACAACCTGGGTCTTTTTACCAGAATTCAAGCCTCCTTTTCACTGCGCCGCACCCGCGGACATACTGTATAAAACATATTTATACAGCGTTTACTCATAATACACCAGTGGAGATTTTCAAAAAGATAACAGTCTCTTCACCTTTTACAAAACTCTGAAAACAGAAAGGCTATATGGAGTGTTTTTAGGGACTTTAAAATTTAACTCTTTCAAAGCGCTTTTCACCATACAGTAAAAGAATGGTCGTGATTCTTTATACTCAATGTCCACTTAACCAGAAGTTCCAAACATAGGTTGTCTCAAAATAAGGACTGAGTTTGATTCAGTTCATGAACATTTTGTAAAGCTACTCCAGCAAGTTACTAAAGATCTTTGATTTATGAGTCAGCAAAAAGTTGCATTTAGAAACAGTAGCTAAAAAGTAATATAAATTTTTCACTCTTTTTCTTAGATGTCATGTTGACTAATGTAATATGTGGGTGGATATCTAAATAAGTAAATAACGGTCTAGAATCTTTCTTTCTTTTTCTTTTTTTAGTTATACAAATCGAAGGTATTGTTATTTTCAATCATAAAGTCCGTGTCATTGAACTAAATTTCCGTTTAAAAGCAAATCCACAGAAGAAAACAACTGACGCACACACTCTATTGGAGAGATTTTTGTAATAATATTCTCGATTAGTGGTGCATAAAAAGAGTTTACACCCATTGATACGATCAAATAGATAATGATCAAGTATCTACAATATCAGCCGATGATAAAGTACTGAGGCAATCTCCTTATAAAAGAAATGCTCAAAGCAAATCCTCTTTCTCCAATATCTTATATCGATCGCTATTGTTGCAAAAAAGTTGGTCAAGACAGCAAATCAAACTAGAAACGAAAATTTGACTACTAAGAATATAGAAATGATAGAAAGAAGATGCAGTTTTTAAAGTGGTTGGGCCGGAATCTCATACTTGTGTCCACTACCAATTTATTTTGGATTACTTTGCAACTACAATCAAGTTTACAACATTTTAGATTTATGAATAAGCTGATTTTGAAAACGACAATAATTCAGCGCAAAATCCAAAAAGGAATCCAAATGTCCTTTTCTAATTGATAAAGGTTTTCTATTTATAGACGAATTCTAGTATGAAAATTGTTAGATATGATTTGAACGAGCAAATATCTTCAGATCCGAAGTTCCAATACGAAAATGATGTCAAAACATACGAATTCAAACAATCAATATGGTTCGGTATCAGTCCATATCTTTGACCTTTTCTTTTATCCTTTTATTTGGCTAATGCAAGTTTCTTAGCTTGAAATATTGTCATCAAAAACTCTATACGATCGGTATCGACCCATATGGTTCGGTATCGATCCATGTCACATCATGGACAACTTTTTTAATCCTTGAGGTTTGACTCTCACAAGAGCTAGGTAATCCCTACAATCTTCTAAGATCGTCCAGTAACAACCCATATGGGTCGGTGCCAACCAATATGAGTCGCATGTTCTTTGCCTAATTTCTTGAAATCTTCAACTCTAACGTCTTCCAAGCTTTTCGATCCATTTCTTTATCATTTCATAATCCATATCCATCGAAACGTCACTTGGTTTAAATATTAGATAACATTTGCCCTCAAAGTATGCTTTTGTGATAACAAAACATGCTTTGGACCAAATAAACGACCAAAATTACCAATTCTCCATAGACATGTCTTCATTTTAACTGTTCTCATGAAACAATGCAACTCTTTTGAGAATATCGGCACATCTTCTCAAATGGTTGTAAAAACGCACTTTTTTGCAGATACAAATGTTGGCGTCTTCCATCTGTCGTCATCGCTCATCACCGAGGATTTCTGAAAACTACTTGAATCTCTGGCGAGATAGACTCCTGCTTTCCTTTCCATTTTAATACCATATCATTTCACATTTCAGTTTCATCATTTTTCTAAATAAAACTCATGAATCAGTTCCACTCCATATGGATCAGTTCCAATCCATTTGGATCAGAATCGATCGATTGGAAATTTTACGTATAAATACAATACTTAATTTTTTTTCAATTACTTCAACATTTCAGCCTTTGTTCTTTCTTGAGTACTACGACTACCTTAGCCCTTCATGACCTTGACCTTTGTCGTCGTCGCTCTAGGTATTCAAACCCCATCGTTTCCTGATCTAACTCCATTGCAGACGACCTATAGAACAACATTTCATCTCCATTCGCTGATAATATTCAACGATGCCGCCATTATCATTTCCAGATCTAGATTCCAATCCTAAACTAGAGGGTGCCTCCTTGCCTTTATTGCCACCATCTCAGTGTTAATGTCGACCCACTTCTATTCAAACACCATCCTCAACTATTGCTGCCCCTAACTCCAATGATAAGAAAACTAAGAAAACCGTAGGGTGGAGATGATGGAAGAAAGATAGGTACTATTCTGGGTTGACAATGGAGATGTATTGGGTTTAGTGTTCAATCGAGTCAATTTATGAACTCGCCTTGTTGAACACATTTCAATAATCAACGAATTTATGTGTCGACGCAATCCAAGATTTTCATTTCATCGACATTTGAAGTCAAACTACAGACACATTTTGTCATTCGAAGAAAATTTTCGCATCGTCGTGGATGCGGTTTTGTTAACGTAAATCATACGTTAATGGATAACAACGGACACACAGTTCCATCGTGCGTTGGAGTTTGTTTGCTAACATGAGTGAGCTATCTATACAGAGTGTTTTCATTTATCATGCCAAGGATAAAGGATGCACATTTCATAGACCGAATCACATATCCTTGCCCCGATTGATGTATTGAATCTGATTGGTCAACACAGGTCGACACTCATTAGATTATCCACATCGGCTATGTGGGCATTAATCATAGTAAACATTAAATCTAAATCATATCTGCTATGAGCATACCTTAAGATTTTAGTATAAAATCGACCTTTAGTGCTCTTAGCATATTTCCATTGCACCTGTAAGCCCTTTTACTCCTGAATTCACTCCTTGACAGCGAGTTCTTCTTCCGCCCCCACTTCCACTTCAACTCTTTGTAACGTCCCGCTATTCTGGACCATTCAAATCGACAATAAACCACACATGTCTGACTTGAATTATTCAAAATACCGAATTATTAATTTATATTTGGCAAACTCATCATATACAGTAAATAAATAATCAGAGATCACTGACACAGAGTAATATAATACAGCGGAAACAAAGAAATAGTAGTTCATGAAGCTACTATATAAATACATCACAGTTAAGTAAGATACAATAGGAATACCAAGATACAACATGAGTGACAGTATGATAATCAGGTACAGCTCAGAATACAACTGGATAACAAAATGGATAGATATCTGGTTCTTCAAAGCAAAACTCTAGCTCCAAAGGTGAGTCTC
This sequence comes from Allium fistulosum, assembly GCA_030737815.1. Classification (NCBI taxonomy): domain Eukaryota; kingdom Viridiplantae; phylum Streptophyta; class Magnoliopsida; order Asparagales; family Amaryllidaceae; genus Allium; species Allium fistulosum. Next base: position 981,135,998 of record CM060902.1, read on the forward strand.
TAATGCTGTATCACTCAGTCTGACCCGAGCGTAAAGCAAAACACAAAACACTCGAGTCAGGACATACATACTTATACAATGTAAACCAACTCAAGTGAACTGTAATAAAGGTACAAGTAACTTAAAGAATGCTTGGGATCGCCCATTCTTTAAGGATCCATTAAACTATCTACTATGTAGTAATATTCGTTATTATAATAATGTCTAATATAAAATAAACATACTTTTTAATAGCGTCAAGGGGTTACCCATATAGCCCTTAACACGTAATAGTCCCAGTAGTCTATCCAGTATTAGCATACTTCCAAAATGGGGGCTACCCTCGATACTCCATAGGCTACGGGAGAAATCACAAATCGTAGTAAAGCTCGCTATGGTAGGTGACACGGCACAACTAGGCAATGCCAAGGTAGATATATCAATTTTGCATCCAGACTGGTGGTGATGCATAGCAGCCACTACCGCCCACCTCGAATAACACTCCCAAATCAAGGGTGCGCACCAAATCAATCACAAGTAATAGAATGATATCGAAGAAGTGTGTCCGATCAGAGGTGCTACCTCCTTGGTCCGTCAATCGCTCATGTTTTAGCCACCTTATGCCAACTCACGGGAGTTGGGTCCACGTATATACCTTAGGATCGTCGCCACCATCCTACTTCATTCTGGAAACTTCACCGCGTACACAGTTGTTAAAGTGGTTTTCAGTATCGACAGAGAGTATGTCCATATCCAATCCCGGTCTCTTTAACAACAAATCGTTATTATAACCCGTGGTTATAAATTTTAAAACAGTTTATATTTTCAAAACCAAAATATCATATCTATTTCAAACCATATCATTTATTTTAAAATAGTATATACTTTCAAAACCAAATTATCATATACACTTCCAAAATTAAACATTCAATTATAACACTCTGAAACTATAATAATTTAAAACCCATAGAACTCTAAAATGTAACTTTTATAACCATAACAATTTGAAACATTACATTTTAGAAATAATAACATTTCGAAAACATAACCTTAGGTCATCATAGCATTTTGGAAAAACGATACTTAAGAAATCATAGCAAGTTGGAAATGTAACCTTAAGGGATCATAGCGTTTTTGAAATGTAATATTTAAGAAATCATAGCGTTCTGGAATGTAATACTTTCCACTTTACCACTTTATACAATCCAAATGTTTATATACTTACAATTTTTACTATAGTTGTTTTATCACTTCTATTTTATTACACAAATTAATTCATTTGGATATTAAATAAACTATGCTTTTAAGTTAAATAAACTTAATTACTATAATTTCCCATTTAAAGTTGAAATTCCTTATGTTAAGTTAAAGTATATTATTAACTTGCATTTCATTATTATAGTAAGGAACATTTATTGTTTTAATCAATATTACATTAACTAAAATTACATGTCACATGTTCATTTTTAACTTACATTTTTTTTTCCACAATAAAGAGCATTTATTGTCTTAATCAATCCCATTAATTAAAATTACATGTCAAATGTTCATTTTTAACATACATTTTATTTTCACACTAAAGAGCATTTATTGTCTTATTCAATCTCCCATTAATAAAAATTACATATCAAATGGACATTTTTAACTTACATTTTATTTTCACAATAAAGAGCATTTATTGTCTTAATCAATATCACATTAATTAAAATTACATGTCAAATGTTCATTTTTAACATACATTTTATTTTCACACTAAAGAGCATTTATTGTCTTATTCAATCTCCCATTAATTAAAATTACATGTCAAATGTATATTTTTAACTTACATTTTATTTTCACAATAAAGAGCATTTATTGTCTTATTCAATCTCCCATTAATTAAAATTACATGTCAAATGTATATTTTTAACTTACATTTTATTTTCACAATAAAGAGCATTTATTGTCTTATTCAATCTCCCATTAATTAAAATTACATCAAATGTATATTTTTAACTTACATTTTATTTTCACAATAAAGAGCATTTATTGTCTTAGTCAATATCACATATTTCCAAATTAGGTTATATTTCCAATCACAAATTTCCATTCATTTATTTAACATTTTTAATACATAGAAAATCATTTTCCACTTTATTAAATCATTTTAAAAACCAAATTTAAATTAAAATATCAAAATTTACATTTTCAAAATACTTAAAACTTCCAGAAAAATATATAAAATAACCACAAGTCTGTATAATATTTTCTAGCCTAAGTCAAGTGATACGGATAATATATCATTTTAATCCGTAGTTTACCAAGAAAATCCGGGTTTTATCATTTCAAACCCGCAATCCCAAGTAAATAAAATTAATTAAAAGTCGCTCATGCTTATCATTTCAGCCCATAATGGTCTTTCCCTATTCTAAAGTCCGTTCGGGTATGTATCATTTCAACCCATAGTGATTCTATTCTACAGGGAACTTGTAGTGTGATTTAACAGAATAGAATAACAGTAAAATAAAACAAAATGCAACAAATGATATGACATGCAATTTAACAGGTTTAACATCATATATAAATAATCACAGGCAATTATAACATCGTTTTTAATTCTACACATTCAGTTGTGGTTGCTTCACAATTATATAAGTATGAATAGTCGTGTGAGATTTACTCACCTTTTAAAAGCTAGAATTGAAATTCAAACCCAAATCTAAACTCCGCCAAGCACGAAAAGGCACGACAATGTTCTTTTGGGTGGATGAAGAGTCGGATCCAAATCTTGTATTACACAAACATAAGTGTATAATTCAACATACAAGATTATGAATCAAACAATGAACAATATGGATCAAAGGGACATAACCTTTTGATAAAACAAAGCAAGATGCAAACTTGAGTGAAAAGAGGGCCCAAAATCCACATCTTGTACATAAAAAAATAGAACAAACAAATATCCCAAACATAAGAACATGATTCAATACAAAGAATAGAGATTACAACAATGAAAAGATAGGAAATAAAAATGACATAACCTTGATAACTCAAAGCAAGGTGATCAATACATGGCTTGGTTTGGTCAAAGTTTTGGTGATGTTATCTTCATGGTGGTCACGGCCTTGGATGGTGGTGAGGAGGAGGGATGATGGGATGAGGTCAGAATTATGGTGGAGGCCAAGCAATAGCAATGAAACAAAGGAGAAACAAAAGAGAAATGGAAAGGAGGAAGAGAAGAAGCCATGGATCTATAGCTTTATTTTTTATCATGTAAATGAGAAATGAGATGTTTTGGGAAGTTTTGTATGTGAATTGGTAAGAGAACTCACGGCTAAATTAGTGGAGAACGGTTAGGGTAAGAAATAAAGAGGCTAGGCAAAAAGGCAAGAGTTTGAATGGTAAGAAAAGGAAAAGAATCTTGCATATAATTTTTTCTTAAATGCAAAAAAAGAGAGATGGGAAATAAATTTTCTTGTACGTGATTTGTGAATGAATACACGGCTAAGAAGAGAGTGAATGGCTAAGGTTTGAAATAAAGAGGGTAGGTAAATAAAAGGCAAGAAATTAAAAAGGCACAAATTAAGGAGGAAGAATCTTGTGTAATTTTTCCTTTGTTCGCACGCAATGAAAAGGCAATAAATATACAAACAAGTAACATATATCTCTTGAAATTCCTAATCTATTATTCAAAGAAAAATCAATCAAAGATAAAATGAATATATTCAAAGTTTATACAAAAAAAAATAGAAAATAAAAATTAGAGAAACAAACATAGGGAAATAGAAAATAAAACATAGAAAGTCATTGCGTGCAAACACTGTATTTTTATTTAAATTAAAAGTATAAGTTTAAATTCCCAAAAAAAATCCATATTAACATTGGTTTAGATACTAATACATTAATAACTTCCCAATTCATCCAAATTTCAATTAGCAAAGTAATTAATTTCATTCTCTTACCATAATTCTATTTGTTATGAAATTGAATTCCCATAAGTAATAAATAAATTTCAAATAAACTGATTTTATTCAATTCTAATCCATTTATTAAGTCTATACCACTCTACAAATTTCATTACATTAATATATATACAAATATCCATCTTTCCTTTGTATTAACAGTTGTTCTCAATTATATTGAGTTTGTTAAATGTATACATTTGTTATGATTGAATACTCCATTAATTCATTCAGATAGGTTTCATTCTTTTATATTATCTTATGAATAAAATATGCATTTCCATTTATTTCTTACATTCACATTTTTACAATTTACTGTCCTATCCCAAGTTAATGAACATTTACTTACATTTAAATGTAATAAATTTCCAATTCATTTTATAGCCTAAATAGAATGTAACTTGCAATAAATGTTATCCTTATCTTTATATTACATTCAAGTTTATTATGTCCACTAATTATCATAATTGCTTACAAAATGTTTAATTCATCCAATTACCATAAACTATATACAAATTCATTTATTCATACCACACTTACATTTATTCACTTATATTCAGTTTTATACCCAAATGTAACATTTATAACTAAATTAATAGACCAATTAAATAGTAACTTACAACCGTTACTATAAATTTTAATCACACTTTTGAATTCATTGTTCACAAACATATGTTACCATTCTTATATATCTAATCTTTATCTAGTGGTCATTTATTTCATACTAAATCATTTATAAATTTTAATGTTTGCATTTGTTCTCTTACATAAATTTATAGCCAAGTATAACAATTTACATTACTTCAATAAATTGTAATTTCATTTCAATTGTTAATAATTAGTTTTTAAATACATTGTTACATTTCATTTTGGCATTCATTTCATTATTAAATTACAAAGTTTTTATTTCTTCCAAATTTATTTACCAAAATCTTATTAAATTGACAACTTTAATTATTGAAAATTTACGGGTCGTTACACTCTTCCCCACTCAAAACTTTTCGTCCTCGAAAAGGAAGAAGGTAGGAGAAAAGAAACAACCTGAAAGAAAAGAGATTGGAAAGCAAAGAAGATAATAAATCTAAAACCATGGAAATTTCAACTTACATTAATAATTAATGTTATCCATTTGATTTTCTTTCTTAAGTTAAATAAATCTTAATTATTTATAAATCTCATTATCTCATCATCAAATCAACAATTTATAAAGTCATGAATTTGAACAATCATTTATTATATTCATCTTTATTCATTAAATTTCATTCTTCTTTATTCCAATTTATTCTTAAATTTATTCCACTTAATATATCAAATCCTATATATATTAAGTTTATTTCACTTATTATAGCTATTTCAATTTATTTATAATTCCTTTAATACCATTTTAAATTGTAAATTATTCAATTGACCTTTTATTCTATTCACCTCTATTAATCCTTTATAACTAAAATTTAAGTGTATAACATTTATTATAACCACTCAAATTTTATTTATAAAATCCTTTTATATTGTACATTATCCAATTACATTGTTAACTTCTAAATAATTAAGGTAAGTTATATTGGAATGCAATAGAATATTATACAAATAAAACTTTCTAGTTCAATTATTTCAAGCTTAAATATTTATCCAAAAATTTTGGCTTCATTTTATATTTGAAATCATCCTTTAAGATAAAATTTAAGAATTGAATTTCCGATTAACTTCAGACAATTCTAGGTAAATAAATATATATACATAATATATATCAAATCAAATTCGAAATCATATACCAATATATATATTATAAATTAAGTCATATTTTAGAAATTCAAATCAATTAAATTTTCCAAAACAAAACTGTAGCAAGGCTACAAGATGGTTTCTTCATTTCAAAACTCGAAAATGAATGTCGATGATGCTGCAGTCATCACCGAAATTATTTTCCAGTGACAAAGAAAAGAGCACTGATTTATAAATTAAAAATCCTTTGAAATAATTTCTACTAGAAATACTTTTAAATAATATATCCTTTTAAAACTTTCAAAACAAAGTTCGAAATCATCGGAAATTAAATTCTCACATTCTTGATTTAAATCCATTTAAATTTCCAAATTAATTTATAACCATGTTTAATTATTTAGATATGAAACTAAAGCCAATGATTATAAAAATACATGCAAAGTTAAATATTATTTCTTAACACCCAATTCCATTAATTATCAAAAATTCAGAAAATTAACCTTATACATATTATAATTATACAAAATTTATCCATCTACTAAATTTAAAAATAATATTGTGTCAGTTTGTTCTGTTCAAGTGTTTTGGAGATCCTATCGATAACGTTGATCAGACGAATCGATCAGAAACCCAAATCAACATCAACAACTCAAACAACACAATATATAAAACATCTTTAAAATATAAAATTTTCAAATACAAGATTAATTTCCAAAATAAGGATAGGGATTCAGATTTGATGGACTCAAATCAAAGAGAACTCTGATTTGAATATAAGTTGGAGACAAAAGATAAGATGATTAAACAACAGAATAGAGAGTATGGATAAGCCTATATAAATCGCGGGCAACCTTAACCGGGTCAACCGTGACTGAAAGACTAAGATCGATGTGTATTTTCTAGGGTAAATCTACATTCGATCTCAAGAGATAGAATTCAGAATAGTAAGAGATACTAGCATATAAACCGAGGATATATAAAATCTCCGATGAATCAATGCCATTGTAAAAGAGTTTCACCCCTTTACAAATCATTAGAATATTGGCGGGACTGCCAATTCATTATAAAGATCATCCGAAGTGGAGTTAAGGGATACTCCAAAATCAAGAAGACACGAATAGGGGAGGACAGGAATGGACTTGGAACCGAAGGGAACGTTCCAAAATTCAAAGGAAACCGAATCGAAGAAGAAGGAATTCAAGTTCGAACGAAAGTGATTCTGTAATTAAATTTACCCTATATGCTGAGTATGCCTAAAACCAGAGCTCTGATACCAACTATAACGTCCCACTATTTTAGACCATTCAAATCGACAATAAACCACACATGTCTGACTTGAATAATTCAAAATACCAAATTGTTAATTTATATTTGGCAAACTCATCATATACAGTAAATAAATAATCACAGATCACTGACACAGAGTAATATAATGCAGCGGAAACAAAGAAATAGTAGTTCATGAAGCTACTATATAAATACATCAAAGTTAAGTAAGATACAATAGGAATACCAAGATACAACAGGAGTGACAGTATGATAATCAGGTACAGCTCTGAATACAGCTGGATAACAAAATGAATAGATATCTGGTTCTTCAAAGAAAAACTCCAGCTCCAAAGGTAAGTCTCTAATGCTGTATCACTCAGTCCGACCCGAGCGTAAAGCAAAACACAAAACACTCGAGTCAGGACATACATACTTATACAATGTAAACCAACTCAAGTGAACTGTAATAAAGGTACAAGTAACTTAAAGAATGCTAGGGATCGCCCATTCTTTAAGGATCCGTTAAACTATATACTATGTAGTAATATTCGCTATTATAATAATGTCTAATATAAAATAAACATACTTTTTAATAGCGTCAAGGGGTTACCCATATAGCCCTTAACATGTAATAGTCCCAGTAGTCTATCCAGTATTAGCATACTCCCAAAATGGGGGCTACCCTCGATACTCCATAGGCTACGGGAGAAATCACAAATCGTAGTAAAGCTCGCTATGGTAGGTGACATGGCACAACTAGGCAATGCCAGGGTAGATATATCAATTTTGCATCCAGACTGGTGGTGATGCATAGCAGCCACTACCGCCCACCTCGAACAACACTCCCAAATCAAGGGTGCGCACCAAATCAATCACAAGTAATAGAATGATATCGAAGAAGTGTGTCTGATCAGAGGTGCTACCTCCTTGGTCTGTCAATCGCTCCTGTTTTGGCCACCTTATGCCAACTCATGGGAGTTGGGTCCACGTATATACCTTAGGATCGTCGCCACCATCCTACTTCATTCTAGAAACTCCACCGCGTACACAGTTGTTAAAGTGGTTTTCGGTATCGACATAGAGTATGTCCATATCCAATCCCGGTCTCTTTAACAACCAATCGTTATTATAACCCATGGTTATAAATTTTAAAACAGTTTATATTTTCAAAACCAAAACGTCGTATCTATTTCAAACCATATCATTTATAGTATATACTTTCAAAACCAAATTATCATATACACTTCCAAAATTAAACATTTAATTATAACACTGTGAAACCATAATAATTTAAAACCCATAGCACTCTAAATTGTAACTTTTATAACCATAACAATTTGAAACATTACATTTTCGAAATAATGACATTTCGAAAACATAACCTTAGGTCATTATAGCATTTTGGAAAAACGATACTTAAGAAATCATAGCAAGTTGGAAATGCAACCTTAAGGGATCATAGCGTTTTTTAAATTTAATATTTAAGAAATCATAGAATTCTGGAATGTAATACTTTCCACTTTACCATTTTTTATAATCCAAATGTTTATATACTTACAATTTTTACCATAGTTGTTTTATCACTTCTATTTTATTCACTTCTATTTTATTACACAAATTAATTCATTTGGATATTAAATAAACTATGCTTTTAAGTTAAATAAACTTAATTACTATAATTTCCTATTTAAAGTTGAAATTCCTTATGTTAAGTTAAAGTATATTATTAACTTGCATTTCATTATTACAGTAAGGAACATTTATTGTTATAATCAATATTAAAAATTACATGTCACATGTTCATTTTTAACTTACATTTTTTTTTCACAATAAAGAGCATTTATTGTCTTAATCAATCCCATTAATTAAAATTACATGTCAAATGTTCATTTTTAACATACATTTTATTTTCACACTAAAGAGCATTTATTGTCTTATTCAATCTCCCATTAATAAAAATTACATATCAAATGGACATTTTTAACTTACATTTTATTTTCACAATAAAGAGCATTTATTGTCTTAATCAATATCACATTAATTAAAATTACATGTCAAATGTTCATTTTTAAAATACATTTTATTTTCACACTAAAGAGCATTTATTGTCTTATTCAATCTCCCATTAATTAAAATTACATGTCAAATGTATATTTTTAACTTACATTTTATTTTCACAATAAAGAGCATTTATTGTCTTATTCAATCTCCCATTAATTAAAATTACATGTCAAATGTATATTTTTAACTTACATTTTATTTTCACAATAAAGAGCATTTATTGTCTTAGTCAATCTCCCATTAATTAAAATTACATGTCAAATATATATTTTTAACTTACAATTTATTTTCACAATAAAGAGCATTTATTGTCTTAGTCAATGTCCCATTAATTAAAATTACATGTCAAATGTATATTTTTAACTTACATTCTATTTTCACAATAAAGAGCATTTATTGTCTTAGTCAATCTCCCATTAATTAAAATTACATGTCAAATGTATATTTTTAACTTACATTTTATTTTCACAATAAAGAGCATTTATTGTCTTAGTCAATATCACATATTTCCAAATTAGGTTATATTTCCAATCACAAATTTCCATTCATTTATTTAACATTTTTAATACATAGAAAATCATTTTCCACATAATTAAATCATTTTAAAAACCAAATTTAAATTAAAATATCAAAATTTACATTTTCAAAATACTTAAAACTTCCAAAAAAATATATAAAATAACCACGAGTCTGTATAATATTTTCTAGCCTAAGTCAAGTGATACGGATAATATATCATTTTAATCCGTAGTTTACCAAGAAAATCCGGGTTTTATCATTTCAAACCCGCAATCCCAAGTAAATAAAATTAATTAAAAGTCGCTCAGGCTTATCATTTCAGCCCATAACGATCTTTCCCTATTCTAAAGTCCGTTCGGGTATGTATCATTTCAACCCATAGTGATTCTATTCTACAGGGAACTTGTAGTGTGATTTAACAAAATAGAATAACAGTAAAATAAAACAAAATGTAACAGATGATATGACATGCAATTTAACAGGTTTAACATCATATATAAATAATCACAGGCAATTATAACATCGTTTTTAATTCTACACATTCAGTTGTGGTTGCTTCACAATTATATAAGTATGAATAGTCGTGTGAGGTTTACTCACCTTTTAAAAGCTAGAATTGAAATTCAAACCCAAATCTAAACTCTGCCAAGCACGAAAAGGCACGACAATATTCTTTTGGGTGGATGAAGAGTCGGATCCAAATCTTGTATTACACAAACATAAGTGTATAATTCAACATACAAGATTATGAATCAAACAATGAACAATATGGATCAAAGGGACATAACCTTTTGATAAAACAAAGCAAGATGCAAACTTGAGTGAAAAGAGAGCCCAAAATCCACATCTTGTACATAACAAAATAGAGCAAACAAATATCTCAAACATAAGAACATGATTCAATACAAAGAATAGAGATTACAACAATGAAAAGATAGGAAATAAAAATAACATAACCTTGATACCTCAAATCAAGGTGATCAATACATGGTTTGGTTCGGTCAAAGTTTTGGTGATGTTATCTTCATGGTGGTCACGGCCTTGGATGGTGGTGAGGAGGAGGGATGAGGTCGGAATTATGGTGGAGGCCAAGCAATAGCAATGAAACAAATGAGAAACAAAAGAGAAATGGAAAGGAGGAAGAGAAGAAGCCATGGATCCATAGCTTTATTTTTTTATTTTTCTCACGTAAATGAGAAATGAGATGTTTTGGGAAGTTTTGTATGTGAATTGGTAAGAGAACTCACGGCTAAATTAGTGGAGAACGGTTAGGGTAAGATATAAAGAGGGTAGGCAAAAAGGCAAGAGTTTGAATGGTAAGAAAAGGAAAAGAATCTTGCATATAATTTTTTCTTAATTTCAAAAAAAAGGGAGATGGGAAATAACTTTTCTTGTACGTGATTTGTGAATGAATACACGGCTAAGAAGAGAGTGAATGGCTAAGGTTTGAAATAAGGAGGGTAGGTAAATAAAAGGCAAGAAATTAAAAAGGCACAAATTAAGGAGGAAGAATCTTGTGTAATTTTTCCTTTGTTCGCACGCAGTGAAAAGGCAATAAATATAAAAACAGGTAACCAATATCTCTTGAAATTCCTAAGCTATTATTCAAAGAAAAATCAATCAAAGATCAAATGAATATATTCAAAGTTTATACAAAAAAATAGAAAATAAAAATTAGAGAAACAAACATAGGGAAATAGAAAATAAAACATAGAAAGTCATTGCATGCAAACACTGTATTTTTACGGATCGTAAGATTGTAAAACAGTTGTCATTAGGTCGTTCAGAGATAAGCCGTGTTATAGCTTAAGTCGTATGGTAGCTTAGGTCGTGAAGGAGGTTAGGTCGTGGAGCGACTTAAGGGGTAGACGACTTAAGGGGAAGGCGACTTAAGAGTTTGGAGCGACCTATAGGAAGTTAGCGACTTAAGGGGGTTGGCGACCTAAGGAAGTTGGTGGTAGTAGTTGGCGACTTAAGGGAAGCAGCGACTTAAGGGTTAGCGGCTTAGGGGATTTAACGACCTAGGGGGTTAAGCGGGTTAACGACTTAAGGAATATGGGATAAGTCGTTGAAGTTTAGGTCGTAAGACCCTGTGTGTGTAGTTAAGTCGTGGACGAGTTAAGATAAGTCGTTGAGTCGCTATGGTATGTTTAATTAGGTCGTAGACGACCTATGATAGTATGCTGGTGTAGTTAGGTCGTGAGGTGTTAAGTCGTAACCCAGCTAAGTCGCGAAGGTATTGAGTCGTTAAGGTCGTTAAGTCGAAACCCAGTTAAGTCGTTAGGCCACATTTTTGTTAAGTCGTTGAGTCGCGCACTTGCGTTAGAGTTAAGTCGTATAGCGTTAAGTCGCAAGGTCGCTAAGTCGCACATATGTGTTAAGTCGCGCAAGGTTAAGTTGTAGGATTTGTTGAGTCGTTGAGTCCTGGTTCGCGCGCGTGTGTTATGGCTTAAGTCATAAGTTGTGGGATATGGTAGGTAGTAGGTTGTGGGTTTTCTTAAGTCGTGAACGACTTAAAAGCGAGCAAACGACTTAGGGATTTCAGCCTATAAATACACGTCCATTTCCTCACTTTTTGGGATCCGGATTTTTGAAGCGACGAAGTGCTGCTATTTTGAGAGCTCGAGTTCTACACTTCTTCACTTCTCTTCCCCACTTTAATCTTGTGATTCCTTTCATCCAAATTGAAGATCAAATCGAAGATCCAAGAGCTTAGATTGAGGATCTACATTCTTCGAAGAGAGATTTCATTGTTTGAAGCGGAATTTTGATAGATCGAGTTAGATCCTTCGCTGTCCAGATCTGAAGTGTGTTGCTTTTAAGGTGTTTAGGTGATTTGGTGAGTGGTGGTTATCTCTCACACGGATCCAAAGGAGTATATCGGATTGATGGCTTGATTTGGTGTTAAAATAGTGATTTCCATGCATTTTCATAAACTTAAGCATAGATCTATTGTTCATGATGATTTGACATCCATTTTACTATATGTTAACCTATGTAAGTTCATTCATCAAGTTGTAGAGATATTGCTCATAATTCATGCTTGTTAGATTTGGAGTCTTTATTTACAAGATTGCCATTATTGTTATAATTGTTTATTTGATCATGTTTGAATGCTTGATTACTTGGATTAATGATTGACTTGATTGATTGTTATAAATTAGTTGATTGATGATTTGATTTGGACAAGATGGTCGAAGATGATTCAAAAGCTAAGGGAAAGGCTCTTGAATTGGAAAAGCTGCTCGTGGCATATGTGGTGGATGATGAAGCCCATATGGATAGATTTGATGATGTTGATGTTGAGATGAGGCTTTGCTATGATGAGATAAAGCGAGGCATGGTATGAGATAGCCTTGGTTTAATCCAGACGGGATCATTCCAAGCATGTTGATAACTCGGTGAAATGGTTCGGGTTTGAGGATAATGGTTTGCTCGAGAGGCGCTTGAGCTAGTATGAGAATAGTCGTCGAGAAGGATGACTAGAAGGCTGAGATTTCATCGTTGTTGAAGGTTCAAGCAGGCTCAAAGCAAGAGTACGTTGGGCAGATTCGATAGTCCCTAAAGACTATGATTGTAGTCGAGTACTCTGGGCAGATTTGATAGTCCTAGGCACGGGCTGTGACGACGTGCGGAGTTCTGTCTAGAACCGGGGTTGCCATTAACCCTTGACGGACGGCTGAAAGAATGTGTCGGTCATTCAATTAACGGTGGTATCGAAGCAAAGATAACAGTGATAGCCATAGTCATGGATGTTTGGTTGTATCGTCATTCGGTCTCAAGAGCAATGTTTTCTGGGTGCTTATCTGATCTTGGTTTAGGCCTTGGGGGTTTGTACTTGGAAAATGTTGACCTTGACTCCAGTGATAATTGCTTTACTTTAAATGTCTGCTTTGCTATGTTTACTTCTGCTTAGTGTGTCTGGGGGCTATCACTGTAGAAAGAGGTGGAGTGGGAGGGTTGGATTCCTATTCCTTTTTCCTTTATGCTCTTTTGGTATGTTGTTAGTTAATTTACCGCTCACTAAGACTGTTGTCTGACTCAAGGCTTTATATTTAACTCTTATTGCCTTGGGCTGTTCATCCGCTTTGGGATGGGCAGACTAGGTAGCAGGTGACATGTGCTGTTCTTCGTTTCCGACGATGCTGATGACGAAGACGAGCTGGAGGCTTGCATATTATTTTCTTACTATATGTACTGGATGTTCCGCTGCTTTGTATAATTCTCTGAGTGATATGTAGTGAGGCTTGATGTATTGACTATTCAGATGTTTGTATTCAACTATTATGAAGCTTAATTGATGAGATTCTATTTTGAGATGCTTCACTATATATATTCTCTATTGTATTTTATCCATGCGCTGTGAGTAATACGATAGATTCCGCTGTTTTAATTTAACCTTGGCAATCGTCCATGGCTGCCTGGCACACTTTACAGCGCACTATTTCCATGTTCAATGCAGGGGTCATGGGCGGTCGTCACATTTGGTATCAGAGCTTTGGTTAATCGATTTTACCCAACGCTCGCTGACGTAACTACGTATGAGAGACGTAATTGTATTTTGATGGATGATTACTATATATAATATAGTAGCTTAGAAGGATTTGAGTCCTTTATGCAGTTGTTTCTCAAGGTGTATTAATCATTCCATTTTATAGATATTAAGGATGAGTCGAAGAGGGAGACCAGCTGCTAGGGAAGGCCGTGCTACTGAGGGGGCTACTGATTATGCTGCTATGTTCGAGGCTATGATGACTTCGATCATGAGAAGGATACCAGCTCCCGGGCTATCAGTTGATGTTGGAGTTCAAGTTCAAACTCCAAAACCAGTGGATTTTGCTAAGCTGTGTAAAGATTATACTGCTCTTGGAGGAAAGGTTTTCATGGGAACAGAGTCAACCATTGAAGTCCAGAGGTGGATAGATGCTTGTAGAAGGATCTTTGGTGATTTGGGAATCGAGGATGCAACCAAAAGGAAGCTTGCATCAAGACAGCTTCAGGGAAGAGCTTTTGATTGGTGGAACTCTATCACCATTGATACTCCGGAGGAAGAAATTACTTGGGAGCAATTCCAAGCCAGATTTGAAGCTAAGTTCATTTCTACAGCTCAGAAATCTGTTCTGTTCAAGAAGTTTGTGGAGCTCAAGCAAGATGGAAGACCAGTTCTTGAGTATGTTTCTGAGTTTGAAGCCTTGTCTAAGTATGCTCGGTCGTATATTGAATCTCCTTCTCAGAAGAACGAGAAGTTTGTGATAGGCTTGGACAGTTATCTTGGGAGGCAGTTGGTGGATCATCTGGACGATCCATTTGAGAAGCTTGTAGAGAAGGCTCTCAGGCACGAGAATCTGTTTCCTAAAGAAGGATCTGTTGTTGCTGTAACCAAGGAAGAGTCTAAACCACAGCAGGGTGGAAACAAGAAGAGGAAGCAGCAGTAGCAAAAGGGTAAGGATGGCCAGAAGAAGCAGAAGGGCGAAGTGACCTGCTACAATTGTCAACAGAAGGGCCATTTCTCTAGGGATTGCAAGAATCCAAAGGTACCGGTGAAGTGCCACAACTGTGACAAACCGGGGCATATTAAGAGGAATTGTCCAGAACCGCGGAAGGACAAGAAGATTGTGCAAGCTTATGCTTTGGGGGCTGTTCCATCATCTTCAAAAGCTCCTACTGTTGAAGAGAAAGGAAAGAGTGTGGTGGTTCAAGGTACTCTTTCCATATGTGGTGTTCCAGTTAGAGTGTTATTCGATACTGGGGCGTCGCATTCTTTTGTTTGTAATGAACTTGTAGGCCGGTTGGGTTTAGAACCGGATATTGTTGATAGACTATTGGTTGTGACTAATCCAGTTGGGGGTTCGTCTTGTCTGTGTATGCTATGCCGTGGTCTGATTGTATCGAGTCATGATTGCTCTTTTGTTTGTGATTGTTTTGTTCTGAATTTTGCGGGGTTCGGAATTATTTTGGGTATGGACTGGCTTAGGAAGTATGCAGCAAAGGTTGATTGTGAAAGGTTGGAGGTGACAGTCGAGAATGTGGAAGGGCAAAAGGTTGTGATACGATGTAAGCATGAGGAAGGCGTCTTCATGAGCTTCATGTATTCGCTGGTTGTTCCACGGGATGGACTGTCATTGCTGCCAATCGCTAATGAATTTGAGGATGTCTTTGATGAGGTCAAAGGGTTATCGCCGCATAGGGAAATCGAGTTTCGTATCGATTTAGTTGAAGGAGCCAGACCTGTTGTGATGCCTCTTAGGCGGATGGCGCCTATGGAACAGAAAGAGTTGAAGGTGCAAGTTGATGATCTTTTACAGAAAGGATTCATTCGGCGTAGTGTGTCCGAATGGGGTGCACCAGTTGTGTTTGTAACCAAAGCGGATGGATCGTTGAGGTTGTGTGTGGATTATCGTGAGCTGAATAAAGTGACTAAGAAGAACAAGTATCCATTGCCGAGAATAGATGACTTGTTTGATCAGCTTCACGAAGCTAAGGTGTTTTCTCAGATGGATTTGGCAACAGGATTTCACCAGTTAAGAGTGGCTAAGGATAGTGTGCCGAAGACTGCTTTCAGGACACCATCCGGTTTCTTTGAGTGGCTGGTAATGCCGTTTGGATTGACCAATGCACCAGCATATTTTGTGGATCTTATGAATAGAGTGTTCAGAGATCAGTTGAACAAGTTCGTACTAGTGTTCGTTGATTATATTTTGATTTATTCCAGAACTGAAGAAGAGCACAAGACGCACTTGCGTATTGTTTTGGAAATCTTACGGAAACATCAGCTGAAGGCTAAGTTTTCGAAGTGTCACTTCTGGAAGAGTGAATTGAGGTTCTTAGGCCATATTATCTCTGGAAATGGAATAGCGGTTGATTCCGCTAAGGTGGCAGCAATCCAGGATTGGGTTAGACCTAAGAATGCATCTGATGTGAGAAGTTTTCTTGGATTAGCAGGATACTATCGACGATTTATCAAAGACTTTTCCAAGGTGGCTGCACCATTAACAGGATTGACGAAAAAGAACCAAGTATTCAGATGGGATGCTAAGTGTGAGCAAGCTTTCAGAATCCTGAAAGAGCGAATGACAAGTGCTCCTGTTTTGACTATTCCAAGTGGAAATGAAGAGATGATGGTTTACACCGACGCATGTGGTACTGGACTTGGAGCAGTGCTGATGCAGAAGGGTAAAGTTGCTGCGTATGCAAGTCGACAACTGAAGCCGCATGAAAGGAATTATCCGACTCATGATTTGGAGTTAGCGGCGATTGTTTTTGCTCTGAAGATGTGGAGACATTATCTATTGGGAGTTCGATTCGAGTTGTTTACAGATCATAAGTCGTTGAAGTATCTTTTCTCCCAAAAGGATTTGAATCTTAGGCAGCAACGATGGCTAGAGTTTTTTGCATCATATTATTTCGGTATAGCCTATACTCCGGGAAAGGGCAACGCAGTGGCAGATGCGTTAAGTCGAAGACATGCAGGATTGGGAGCCATGTTTTCAGAATGGAAGAATCTCGAGTATTTAGCTGGATTTGACTTCAGGCCCAGATGTGAATTGGAACCTGAGATGTTGGCAAACTTATCGATAAGACCGACTCTTGTGGAAAGAATTGGCGAGAGCCAAAAGCGAGACGATAAGCTTGTCAAGATTATCCGTGACTGGGAATCTGGATTGGACCCAGAAAAGGATAAAGGATTCAAGGTCGATCGAGAGGGTTGGCTTCGGAAGCAAGGACGACTAGTTGTTCCCGATATAGATGAATTGAGAAATGAAGTTCTGAGGGAAAGTCATCACTCGAAGTTGACAATTCATCCAGGTGGAAATAAGATGTATCGGGATATGAAGAGAACCTATTACTGGGAAGGTATGAAGAAGGATGTTGGAAATTTTATTTCCAAGTGCATGAACTGCCAGTTGGTAAAAGCCGAACAGAAGAAGCCAAGTGGACTGCTTCAGCCATTAGAAGTTCCTACATGGAAGTGGGAGCAAATATCGATGGATTTTATCGATGGACTACCTAGAACAAGAACGGGAAATGAAGGGATTTGGGTCATCATATATCGTCTGACTAAGAGTGCAAGATTCATTCCTGTTCGATCAACTAGGACTTCATCAAAGTTGGCTGAGCTGTATGTTAAGTGGATAGTCCGATTCCATGGTATTCCGAAGAGTATAGTGAGCGATCGAGACCCATTGTTCACTAGTGGATTTTGGAAGAGCTTCCAGGAAGTTTTGGGAACCGAGTTGTGTTTGAGTACAGCTTATCACCCCCAAACAGATGGTCAGACCAAGAGAGTCAATCGAGTTTTGGAAGATCTCCTTAGAGCTTATGTTTTGGATTTCGGAGGATCATGGGAAGATCACCTTCATTTGGTACGATTTTCGTATAATAACAGTTACCAATCCAGCATTGGTATGGCACCATATGAGGCATTGTATGGAAGACCGTGTAACTCTCCGACATGTTGGTTAGAGACAGGAGAAAAGTTGATACTTGGGCCAGAAATGATTCGACAGACTTCGGATTTCATAGAGATCATTCGGCAATGAATGAAGGCAGCTCAAGACCATCAGAAAAGTTATGCTGATAAGCGTCGTAAGGATTTGGAATTCGACGTAGGTGATATGGTTTTTGTGAAGATTTCTCCACTAAAGAATGTTATTCGATTCGGAAAGAAAGGAAAATTGACTCCGAGATTTGTTGGACCATTCCCGATCATCGAGCGAATTGGAAAGCTCGCCTACAAATTGGAGTTACCAGAAAAGATGTCGAGTGTGCACAATGTTTTTCATGTATCGTATCTACGGAAGTATGTGTACGACTCGAATACAGTGGTTTCTGCATATAGCTGTGAAGATTTTGAGATTTACCCAGTTGATAAGAGACCTCGTAAGCCGCTTCGTGTTATAGAAACTGACACGAAACAGCTTAGGAGGAAGGTAGTTAGGTTGCTCAAGGTACAATGGAGTGATGATGTTAACGACTGTACATGGGAGGTGGAAGAGAGGATGAAGGCAGCTCATCCTGAACTCTTCAAGGTGTGGCCATAAGGTGTCGTGTCATCTCACGATATTGTAACTTGTTCTAGTTTTAGAATTCTGCATGCTAAGCTAGAATTGGATGCATGGTTTGTTGATTGCTATGGATGGTAGGCATGCAAAATAGTTTTGATTGCTCTTGTTTGTTTGGAATTTCGGGGGCAAAATTCCTAAGGGGGAGAGAATGTAACGACCCGTATTTTTACGGATCGAAAGATTGTAAAACAGTTGTCATTAGGTCGTTCGGAGATAAGCCGTGTTGTAGCTTAAGTCGTATGGTAGCTTAGGTTGTGAAGGAGGTTAGGTCGTGGAGCGACTTAAGGGGTAGATGACTTAAGGGGAAGGCGACTTAAGAGTTTGGAGCGACCTATAGGAAGATAGCGACTTAAGGGGGTTGGCGACCTAAGGAAGTTGGTGGTAGTAGTTGGTGACTTAAGGAATTGGCGACTTAAGGGAGGCAGCGACTTAAGAGTTAGCGGCTTAGGGGAGTTAACGACCTAGGGGGTTAAGCGGGTTAACGACTTAAGGAATATGGGATAAGTCGTTGAAGTTTAGGTCGTAAGACCCTGTGTGTGTAGTTAAGTCGTGGACGAGTTAAGATAAGTCGTTGAGTCGCTATGGAATGTTTAGTTAGGTCGTAGACGACCTATGATAGTATGCTGGTGTAGTTAGGTCGTGAGGTGTTAAGTCGTAACCCAGCTAAGTCGCGAAGGTATTGAGTCGTTAAGGTCGTTAAGGTCGTTAAGTCGAAACCCAGTTAAGTCGTTAGGCCACATTTTTGTTAAGTCGTTGAGTCGCGCACTTGCGTTAGAGTTAAGTCGTATAGCGTTAAGTCGCAAGGTCGCTAAGTCGCACATATGTGTTAAGTCGCGCAAGGTTAAGTCGTAGGATTTGTTGAGTCGTTGAGTCCTGGTTCGCGCGTGTGTGTTATGGCTTAAGTCGTAAGTTGTGGGATCTGGTAGGTAGTAGGTCGTGGGTTTTCTTAAGTCGTGAACGACTTAAAAGTGAGCAAACGACTTAGGGATTTCAGCCTATAAATGCACGTCCATTTCCTCACTTTTTGGGATCCAGATTTTTGAAGTGACGAAGTGCTGCTATTTTGAGAGCTCGAGTTCTACACTTCTTCACTTCTCTTCTCCACTTTAATCTTGTGATTCCTTCCATCCAAATTGAAGATCAAATCGAAGATCCAAGAGCTTAGATTGAGGATCTACATTCTTCGAAGAGAGATTTCATCGTTTGAAGCGGAATTTTGATAGATCGAGTTAGATCCTTCGCTGTCTAGATCTGAAGTGTGTTGCTTTTAAGGTGTTTAGGTTATTTGGTGAGTGGTGGTTATCTCTCAGACGGATCCAAAGGAGTATATCGGATTGATGGCTTGATTTGGTGTTAAAATAGTGATTTCCATGCATTTTCATAAACTTAAGCATAGATCTATTGTTCATGATGATTTGACATCCATTTTACTATATGTTAACCTATGTAAGTTCATTCATCAAGTTGTAGAGATATTTCTCATAATTCATGCTTGTTAGATTTGGAGTCTTTATTTACAAGATTGCCATTATTGTTATAATTGTTTATTTGATCATGTTTGAATGCTTGATTACTTGGATTAATGATTGACTTGATTGATTGTTATAAATTAGTTGATTGATGATTTGATTTGGACAAGATGGTCGAAGATGATTCAAAAGCTAAGGGAAAGGCTCTTGAATTGGAAAAGCTGCTCATGACATATGTGGCGGATGATGAAGCCCATATGGATAGATTTGATGATGTTGATGTTGAGATGAGGCTTTGCTATGATGAGATAAAGCGAGGCATGGTATGAGATAGCCTTGGTTTAATCCAGACGGGATCATTCCAAGCATGTTGATAACTCGGTGAAATGGTTCGGGTTTGATGATAATGGTTTGCTCGAGAGGCGCTTGAGCTAGTATGAGAATAGTCGTCGAGGAGGATGACTAGAAGGCTGAGATTTCATCGTTGTTGAAGGTTCTAGCAGGCTCAAAGCAAGAGTACGTTGGGTAGATTCGATAGTCCCTAAAGACTACGATTGTAGTCGAGTACTCTGGGCAGATTCGATAGTCCTAGGCACGGGCTGCGACGACGTGCGGAGTTCTGTCTAGAACCGGGGTTGCCATTAACCCTTGACGGACGGCTGAAAGAATGTGCCGGTCATTCAATTAACGGTGGTATCAAAGCAAAGATAACAGTGATAGCCAGAGTCATGGATGTTTGGTTGTATCGTCATTCGATCTCAAGAGCAATGTTTTCTGGGTGCTTATCTGATCTTGGTTTAGGCCTTGGGCTTTTGTACTTGGAAAATGTTGACCTTGACTCGAGTGATAATTGCTTTACTTTAAATGTCTGCTTTGCTATGTTTACTTCTGCTTAGTGTGTCTGGGGGCTATCACTGTAGAAAGAGGTGGAGTGGGAGGGTTGGATTCCTATTCCTGTTTCCTTTATGGTCTTTTGGTATGTTGTTAGTTAATTTACCGCTCACTAAGACTGTTGTCTGACTCAAGGCTTTATGTTTAACTCTTATTGCCTTGGGCTGTTCATCCGCTTTGGGATGGGCAGACTAGGTAGCAGGTGACAGGTGCTGTTCTTCGTTTCCGACGATGCTGATGACGAAGACGAGCTGGAGGCTTGCATATTATTTTCTTACTATATGTACTGGATGTTCCGCTGCTTTGTATAATTCTCTGAGTGATATGTAGTGAGGCTTGATGTATTGACTATTCAGATGTTTGTATTCAACTATTATGAAGCTTAATTGATGAGATTCTATTTTGAGATGCTTCACTATATATATTCTCTACTGTATTTTATCCATGCGCTGTGAGTAATACGATAGATTCTGCTGTTTTAATTTAACCTTGGCAATCGTCCATGGCTGCTTGGCACACTTTACAGCTTACTATTTTCATGTTCAGTGCAGGGGTCATGGGGGGTCGTCACAAAGAATCTTGTGTAATTTTTCCTTTGTTCGCACGCAGTGAAAAGGCAATAAATATACAAACAGGTAACCAATATCTCTTGAAATTCCTAAGCTATTATTCAAAGAAAAATCAATCAAAGATCAAATGAATATATTCAAAGTTTATACAAAAAAAATAGAAAATAAAAATTAGAGAAACAAACATAGGGAAATAGAAAATAAAACATAGAAAGTCATTGCGTGCAAACACTGCATTTTTATTTAAATTAAAAGTATAAGTTTAAATTCCCAAAAAAAATCCATATTAACATTGGTTTAGATACTAATACATTAATAACTTCCCAATTCATCCAAATTTCAATTAGCAAAGTAATTAATTTCATTCTCTTACCATAATTCTATTTGTTATGAAATTGAATTCCCATAAGTTATAAATAAATTTCAAATAAACTGATTTGATTCAATTCTAATCCATTTATTAAGTCTATACCACTCTACAAATTTCATTACATTAATATATATACACATATCCATCTTTCCTTTGTATTAACAGTTGTTCTCAATTATATTGAGTTTGTTAAATGTATACATTTGTTATGATTGAATACTCCATTAATTCATTCAGATAGGTTTCATTCTTTTATATTATCTTATGAATAAAATATGCATTTCCATTTATTTCATTACATTCACATTTTTACAATTTACTGTCCTATCCCAAGTTAATGAACATTTACTTACATTTAAATGTAATAAATTTCCAATTCATTTTATAGCCTAAATAGAATGTAACTTGCAATAAATGTTATCCTTATCTTTATATTACATTCAAGTTTATTATGTCCACTAATTATCATAATTGCTTACAAAATGTTTAATTCATCCAATTACCATAAACTATATACAAATTCATTTATTCATACCACACTTACATTTATTCACTTATATTCAGTTTTATACCCAAATGTAACATTTATAACTAAATTAATAGACCAATTAAATAGTAACTTACAACCGTTACTATAACTTTTAATCACACTTTTGAATTCATTGTTCACAAACATATGTTACCATTCTTATATATCTAATCTTTATCTAGTGGTCATTTATTTCATACTCAATCATTTATAAATTTTAATGTTTGCATTTGTTCTCTTACATAAATTTATAGCCAAGTATAACAATTTACATTACTTCAATAAATTGTAATTTCATTTCAATTGTTAATAATTATTTTTTAAATACATTGTTACATTTCATTTTGGCATTCATTTCATTATTAAATTACAAAGTTTTTATTTCTTCTAAATTTATTTACCAAAATCTTATTAAATTGACAACTTTAATTATTGAAAATTTACAGGTCGTTACACTCTTTCTAGAGTACGGTTGCCTCGTCGCCAACCTCATCAATCACTGCCCCCACCTCCATATTTTCCCTTTGGAGATGATAACATTCCAGATGCCAGCTTATCGGGTGTGATGATCCTCGGCAAGCACATGCATTCTTCAGCCGTGGATGTTAAAAGAAACTGTGACCAACACATCATCCTATTAGACAAAACTTGAGTTCTACTTCCATCACAATGGGCGCACAGTCCTTTGGAAGGTTGTATAGCTTGCAACAAATACATGTGTCTTTCCAGAGCTGTTCCTCCATTCAACAACTTTATAAGGTTGATGCTTTAATTCCTCAGGCTGGTTTTAACCCAATTACATCGAAACGGGTACACCGCCCTGACTTGCACATACATGATCTTTATTGGCATTTGGGTAGGATGCCAACTTTCGAGGAATCCAATACTTCTACAATTTGAAAAGACGGTCTGATGGCCCATGCCTTCTTAGAGCCTACCATGGCTATAAAATTAAGGATGATCTCCACAAAATACTCACCTACTTTAAAGACTAATGCTTCTTCATCGAATATCCAACCAGCTTCCCCCAAAACTGGCTCTCTAGACGTAAGTTCCAGGTCTTCACAGTCCATTCTATTAGAGTTTAATTAACTCAAAGTTTCTAACTCTCCTTTACCCCTTCTTTAATAAATATTCTTCAAAGAACACAATGTAGCTCTGGCATAAACTCTCCAACTCCTTAAAGACGTCTCAGATGAAGAAAGGAAAAGAGTGAACCTCCTCATCGACATGTGACTATGTCACTTATGACTGGTGCACGACGGTCGAAGATTAGTTATTTTACCTCCTACTCCTAGGGCTACCCAAACTACTTAAATTATTCCATATGATGAGATTGATCCTCCGTCTCTCATGCCTCAAGATGTCCTAATATGGAAGAGGATGTCCACAGTATAATCGATGAGGAAGAGAGAGAATATAGAAGGAGAAGGAGAATTAGGAGGAGAGGAGAACAAGAGGGAGAAGAAGAAAAAGATGATGAGGAAGAGGATGAAGATGTCAACTGAGGAGACGAAGGGGGAGATTTGACCGGGGAGACTGGTATATGGGAAGAGATAGCTCCACTACCCCAAGGCCCTTAAAACCCAAAATGAAAGCTACAAGGTTGGAAACCAAGCCTAACAGAGTCCAGTTGGGGATCCTTCCCTTGCCCAACTGTGTAGGATGTCTTTAGTAATTAATCCAGTCTAGAAAATATTCTTGAATTCGTTGGGCCAAAGTTCAACATCGATGACTTTCCCACTTTGATTTCCAATCTAGTCCCGATGCGCCTTTTACTTCTATGAGGAATTTACCCCGATCACTCGACCCAACGAGCATAGTCCATAGAATCAATAGAACACACCAACACTCCACACCATATTTAGGATCACAAGCACGTTGATTTCCCAGATACTATAATGACCCATAAATCGATAAACAGTTAATTGAAGAAATTAATTATGAAAACAAAGATTAGTTTATTTAATTAAGAAATTAAATAAGAGAATGAATAAATTAAATAAGGTAAATAATTAGAGGACTTTATTTACCAATTTTATATACGACATTATTAAAAGAAGGAAATTATTAATTGATAGTTGTTAACCATAAAAATTCACTAATGAATAAAGGTATAAAAGACAGCTTATAAAGTGATAGGCTCTATAAGAATTGAAGACATGGGTTTCGCCAAAGTTCAAAAGCATCATTTCGAAGGTATTGAGATGGATTGCGAAGGAGTCGCAAGCGCCATCTACCATTACAAATGACAAGCGGAACAAAAGCTTTCGAAAGGGTAGAAAAGAAGGCAGGGTTACCATTCCACCTCATCTAAACCTTTCGACGCAGATGACTTCACATATATAAGAAAGTCTAGTATAGGTTCGAAACACCTTTCGAAGGTGTTGAACGATAGACTTTCACACAAGAACCAATTCCTTCAAAATAGTGGGTTTCGTCGTTGTTAATCTACTACTTGAGGAAATGATTCCAATACACACCTTTCGAAAGTAAGAACAAGCCTTTAAAAATGGTTGGAATCCTTCGAAGGCATAATGAAAGCTCCACATAAAGACCTAGTGTCCTTCTGCTAAGATCCAGTCATCACTCACTATTCCTTTCGAAACTATGTGAAAGCTCAACTTGTCTCTCACTTACAACAGTATAGAAACACAAAGTGAAGAGCGCTCTTACCACCCTTTCGACAAAGTCGAAAGCAGTACAGTAAAAGGCAAAGTAAAAGAGGCACTCAAACTTTAACGGTAGCAGAGGTTGTCAAGGTAATCCTTTCGACTGGGTCGAATGGTCTGAAACGAAAAGGTAAAGGCGTAAGAATGTATGAGAACGGTTAAAAGAAAAGCCTTTTGACTTCATCGAAAGGAGGCATGCAGAAGGATAAAGGAAGGCCTTTTGGCCATGTCGAAAGGATGCATGTGGAAGGTTGAAGAAAGACCTTTCGACTAAAGAAAAAGGATGGACGTGAAAGGGTGCCAACCTGCATCTATAAATATGACCCTAAGTGTCCGAGTTTGGGGACCGAACTTTGGGGGAACCCTAAATTCTTTATCCTATTTCTTAGCAAATCAAATCTTTGTAACCCTAAATCAATTTGGGGAAAAGCTCTCTTACTTGTAACTCAATTTGGATTAATGCAAAAGGAGGAAGCGTATGGATTCAATAAAGATTTTGATCATGAGAAAGATCATTTCGACCATTAGCATGATTAATGACCAATTGCACATGATGCTTACTTATCTTCTTAACTCCTATTTAACTTATGCGATGCAGTGGGATCAACTTGGACAATATGTATTCGAATCACATTATCATCGTGTTTAATGATATCAAATGTTAAACAAAGATGATAATAGTGTTTCCATATTAATAAGTTCATAGAACTTATATTTGTCCGAGATGTTATTCCATTGCATATAGATCATAGAGCTTTGTATATTGCACATTGAGTCCGCTTCAAAAGAGCAAACACCCTTTCGACCGGATCAAAAGGGACGTTTCAGAGAGGATTTGATGTATGAATATTGAGTTACGCTAGCTGGATGGACGTCTTTGAAAGGTGTACACATATCACAATACATACAACTCCTTCGAAGGAGTTCTTTCCAAAAGAACAGAAATAATACTATCGAAATAGAATTCTCATTTTTAAGGACAGAATGGTCCTTTCAACATAATTGAACGAGACAATTGTCTGATACAAATAACCCCTTTCGACTCATTAAAAAAGGGGCTTCGAAGGGGGTGTTCTCTCCTTAACCTTCATTTCAATAGGGTTGACTGGACCTATTAACTACAATTAATATTTTCATAAGATCGCCCTCCACAATCAGTCTTTCCTAATCAACCAATTCGTAAGGGTTTTCGAAGAGAGTGGTCACTTCTAAAAACTTTCTTTTGAAGAGTTAATAACATTTCTTGTTAACCACTTAGTTTTAGGGATGTTGACAAGTTTTCTTGTTAACATTTTTGGCGCTAGAAGAAGGACCAAAACCTCCGAACTTGAGGCTACCTTATAGACTAATTATGGATTGTTTGACTTGGTGTAGGAAAATGAAATCTAAAAGGCTTAGTCGAATGGACGAGGAGGCTTTTAGAAGAAAACATAACACCAAATTTCAACTTGGAGGGGGTTGTGCAAGGGCAACTGTCAACTCCAGCCCAACAAGACGACAATGCAACCAAAATAAAGCGCTTGGAACAATAATTGCTAGAGATTTAAGAGCTTCTCAAAGCAGCACTGTCTCAAAAGTCTTTGAAAACAGCAAAACCAACAACTAGAGATGAGGTGATCTCTCGAAGAAGAAACTTAAAGTCTTATACCAATGAGAACAAGAGCAAAATAGACTTGACGTCTTCAAAGAAAAAAGAGCGTCATCCGACTAAACTCGATCATCAAGGTATGGTACTGGATAGATCTCTTGAGCAATCTGAAATCTCGACATTAAATGAACATAACCCAAACCGAAAAAATTATCATGACACCGAAGCTTATTTGAAGGACGTAGTAGAAAAGACAATCAAGGACATGCTGAATGCTAAGGGGAAGAGGACTTTGGATGAGAAAGCAAATGATAATGAATGAGTGGCACCTTTTACAGACGAAATCATGTCAACGGTTATCCCATCTTATGTAAAGATCCCAACCTTGAAGTATCATGGAACTACTGACCCCGATGATCACTTGATGGCTTTCGATAGTCAAATGGATCTGTATTATGCTTCAGGAGCCGTTCGATGCGGACTATTTCCGATAACTTCAAGGGGCCGCTACTAAATGGTATTGACAATATCAAAAAAGATGATATATTCATGGAAATGGTTTTCTTAAGATTTCTCTGCGCAATTCTATATATGCAAGGATCCAACAATCGATTACACTGTTCTAGCCAACATTAAGTAGAGACAGGGAGAGTCACTCAGTGATTACCTCAAGAGGTTCAACATGAAAGCATTAAAAGCTAATGATATTAATGACAGGGATATGCTCAGTGTAGTACATTCTGGGTTAATAGAGAATACACCATTCTGGAAGCAACTCTTTATTCATGGGTGTAAGGATCTGCCATACTTCCATTTTCAGGCTGATAAATTCATTCGAATGGATGAATTATATCATGCTAAAAAAAGCTAATCCTAAAAGGGAAAGTGGAAGGTTTGGTTTAGATTGGGGACATAAAAGAACAAGATGGAAGGAGCCTAACACTAATTCAACCGCCTTAAACAAGCCGTTGTCTTATATCTATGCTATGGCTAAGGAGAAGGTTAACTTTCCAACTTCATTTAAGGCCAAAAATTACCCTGAACAGAGGAAAGGGAATGACTATTGTGCTTATCATAAAGCAAATGGCCACTAAACTGATGAATGTAGGGTGTTGGCTGGAATCATTTAGAAACTAATTCATGAAGGGCATCTAAAGGAATTCATCCAAGACAAACAAAAGGCACCATGGAATGATGATGGTTCGCAAAAGTTTCCTAATAATGCTGTCAACATCTTGGAAGAAATAGATCCATTGAGCTTGAGTCCGCCATTGAATAGGATTGATGTAATCCATGGGCGGCCACACCCGACAGGGACTAGCAAGGGGGCCATAAACATATACATTAAAGAAGCTAGAGAAGGAGTGTTCTCTATTCAAGAAGAGCCCCCGCTTAAAAATCCAAGACTCAACATCCCGATGCTAAATCTGGTTATTACTCCCCAAGAGCTGAAGAAAGGGATCCTTCGCCCTCATAATGACCCACCTCATGATCATGGCTCAAATTGGACTATCTATAGTGTCTAAGATTCTTGTAGACACTGGTAGCGTAGTCAATGTTATTTTCAAACATGCCTTTGATCAAATGAGCATCCTAGAAGACAAGCTAGAACCCAGCCTTGAACCAATCTTTGGGTTCAACAACAAGGGATCGACCCCAGTACGACAAGTGAAGTTGCTAGTGCAAATGGGAGTACCGACATGCTGCTGAACTTTTGAAACTCTCTTCGTAATCATCAATCAACCATCATGCTATAATGCTTTCTTTGGTCGATCCGCACTTGATGAGGTAAATGCATTTGTCTCGCCAAAATACATAATGGTAAAATTCCTAACTAAGAGGGGTTGGGGCACTATCCATCGAGAACAATTCAGCTCCCGCGAGATGTATTTTGCAACGCTTGATCAATATAAGAGGGAATATTCTGCTTACTTTGATTCTTCTACTGTTTTTCAGCCTTCGGATGGTGGATTTTTACATCCAACATTCGAAGCAAAAGTAAGATCTAATAAGACTAACAAACGTATGTATGAAAGGTACATTTCCACTAGAAGAAAAAGAAAATTGATCGATGCTAATTCCATGGGCAAAATCATCAAAGAATTTGATTGTTGTGGAGAATTGGAAAGGATAAAACCTATAGAAGATCTTGAGGAGACATGTATAGACCCAAATGATTCAACTAAAGTAGTCAAAGTAGGAAAGGAGTTGGAAAGCAGTTTGAAGAAAGACTTGATTCAGTTTCTTAAATCCAATAAGATGTGTTTGCATGGTCTCATTCAGATATGGTAGGGATTGATCCATCGATTATGTTCCATACACTATACATTAATCAAGAAGCGACCCACATCAGACAGAAGAAGAGACAATTGGATAAAGTGCGGTCCGATGCCCTAAAAGAGGAAGTTAAAGGGCTCCTTGAAAATGGATTCATTCGGGAATTCTTCTACCTAAAGTGGCTAGGGAACCCGGTATTGGTAAAGAAGTCGAATGGCAAGTGGAGGACTTGCGTTGATTATACTGACTTAAACAAGGCCTATCCAAAATTTTGTTACTCATTACCCCAGATAGATCAGTTGGTTGATGCAACTAGCAGAAACGGATTGTTATCTCTCATGGATGCTTACTCAAGATATAATCAAATACCCATGTTTAAACCAGATGAAGAACACACAATTTTCAAAACTGATTGGGGAATTTTTTACTACAAATCAATGCCTTTCGGAATAAAGAACGCAAGGGCTACTTATCAAAGATTAGTCAACAAAATGTTCAAAGAACAGATTTGTCGAAATATGGAAGTTTATGTTGACGATATGCTAGTAAAATCTTATGAAGCTAAGAGTCATGTTGAAGATCTAAAAGAGATGTTCGAAGTATTACGGAAATATCAAATGAAACTAAATCGCCAGAAATGCTCTTTCGAGGTTCATTCTGGGATGTTTTTAGGCTATATTGTGAGCGCTTAAAGAATTAAGACTAGTTCAAGCTATAAAGGATATAACTGAGCCTAGAACTAGCAAAGAGTAATGAGTTTAAATGATACGGTAGTCGCCCTAAGCAGGTTCATTTCCAAGGCCACTGATAAGTGCATTCCCTTTTTCAATGTGAACAAGAAGAAGAAAAACTTTGAATGGGAAGAAGACTGTAAGAAAACTTTTCAAGAGTTGAAAAATCATTTGGAAAAACCACCAATACTATCTAGTCCTGAGAATGGTGAAGTCTTGTACTTATACATGGCAGTTCCGGAACATGCTGTAAGTTCTGTTTTAATCAAAGAGGAAAGTGGAACTCAACTTCCTGTTTATTATGTGAGCAGGTGGTTAGAAGATGCAGAGGTTTGGTGCCTGGTAATAGAAAAACTGGCTTACTGCTTGATACTTACAACATGAAAACTTAGAGCATACTTTCAAGCACATCCAATCAGAGTATTGACTAACTTCCCACTCAATCAAGTTTTCAGCAAGCCTGAAACTTCGGGTAGGTCAGTAAAGTGGAGAATTGAGCTTAGTCAGTATAACATTAAGCTTCATCCATGGGCAGCTATCAAAGGGCAAACATTGGTGGACTTTATTAATGAGTGTACAAACTTCATTAAAGAATAATCAAAAAAGGAAAAGAATAAAAAACCTATGTGGCAGTTATTTGTGGATGGCACATCGAATGAGCAAGGAGCTGAAGCGGGATATGTCAGAATAACACTAGACGGACACTGCCTACACTATGCCATGAAGTTAAGGTTTCCCACAACAAATAATGTAGCCGGATATGAATCAATGGTGGTAGGATTAACTCTGGCTTTAGAGCTCAAAATCCCATGAATTCAAATATTTAGTGATTCGCAACTAATGGTAAACCCGATAAAGCAAGTATATCGGCCTAAAGGTGCCAAACTATCTTTATATGTAAAGAAGGTATTGAAGATGCTCACTTTATTTGAAGATTTTTCTATACATCAAGTTCCAAGGGGAGAAAACTTTCAAGCAGATTCATTAGCAAAGTTGGCTAGTCCAATGGGAGCCCTAGAAATTCGAATCGTGCCGGTAGGGTACGAAAAAAATCCAAGCATTGAAGAAGGAACACCCGAACAAGAAAAGGAATTGTTAGTCCTAACTAGATCCCAAGCCATAGCACAAGAGAGAGAGAGGAAAGGGAAGTTAATGAAGAAATCCTAAATGAGAGGATTAATCATCCAAGAACAGATGACTATTATAGTGACACTTGGATGTTGCCTATTGTCAAATATCTTTCAAAAGGGATATTGCCATCTAACAAAGTGGAAGCTAGGAAAATCAAGCGACATGCTCCGACTTTCACAATAGTGGATGGAATTCTTTACAAGAAAGGATATGCATTACCTTACCTAAGATGTGTGAGTCTGGAAGATGGGATGAAATTGTTAGTGGAAGCGCATGAAGGATTTTGCGAAGAGCGTTCCAGGGCAAAGTTAAGAAAGAAAATAATAAGACAATGTTCTTATTAGCCTCGAATGGCAAGTCAAGCTATTTAATATGTAAGGAGATGTGAAAGATGCCAGAAATACTCAAAGATCCCTTGATTGCCACCAAGTCAATTAACTCTGATTTCAAGTCCATGGTCCTTTGATATATAGGCAATCGACTTAATCGGGCCATTGCCAATTTCCAAAGGAGGAGCAAAATATGCTATGGTCACCATAGACTACTTTACTAAATGGGTAGAAGCAGAACCACTCCCCAAAATCACTTCTGGGAAAGTGCTTAGATTCTTCATTAAAAACGTTATTACCAGATTCGGAATCCCCAATAAGATTATAACATATAATGGAACACAATTTGAAAGTGAAGAGTTTCTCGATTTTTCCATAAGAATGGGATCATTAAAGGCTTTTCTTCCGTGGCATATCCAATGGATAATTGGCCATTGAAGCTGCAAATAAGACTATTAAGACTATCTTGAAAAAGCGATTAAATAAAGCCAATGGGAATTGGGTAGAAGAATTGCCACTTGTACTCTGGGCCTATCAAACATCCACTAGAACTGCAATGGGGCATACCCCCTACTCTTTAACATATGGGTGTGAAGCGATGTTACCAATTGAAATTGAGATACCCTGACATCGAAGAATCACATATGCATTTGAGACAAATCAGGAATTGAAGAAAGAATCATTAGATTTAATACATGAATTGAGAGATGAAGCAACTATCCGAACTATAGAATATCAGAGAAGAATCTTAAAATACTATAATTCGAAAGTGAAGACGAGGTCATTTCAAGAGGGAGACTTAGTACTCCGAAGGTTGATGGCACACACAAGAAATCCTATGGATGGATCGCTAGGACCAAATTGGGAAGGTCCCCTAGTTGTATGCAAAGTAATTCCCCTTGGAGCTTACAAGTTATGTCGACCAAACGACAATATAGTTTCTAGAACGTGGAATGCGGAACACCTGCGACCATATTTTCTTGCAATGAATGAATGAAGCACGTCTTCCTTAAAAAGAAAAATCTACATGATTGGGAGTGGAATTCTCCTTGAAATTGGACATTACCTTAAACGGTCAAAGCCTTTGTCCACGCCGAGTTGGCTAGGTCAAAGCGCCTCCTGGAGGGAGGTTATAGCAAGCCTTTATCTACGCCATGGTATGGCCATGTTAAAACATCGACAAGCCCTTGACCGTACCACGCTATGGCCAGGTCAAGGCACCTCCTGGAGGGAGGATGGATTACGCCCTTGGTCTCGCCATGCTAGGGCTTGGCCATAGCACTGAACAAGCCCTTGATATCCCCACCCTATGGCCAGGTCAAGGCACCTCCGGGAGGGAGGACGGAGTAAGCCCTTGCTGTGCAGTTAAAGAGCTCGGCAGACTCAATGCGGCGGAGGTGCAAAAAGTCATAGCGGGGATACAACGAGGATATAGCGGGATATAGCGGATGACTCTAAAATAGCATATAAAACTCATACTTAATGTTTTTACAAATATATAAATGGTAATTAAGTGAAAAATTAACATTCAATTGAATTATAATTAGTACATAAATAATTTTAAATAAAAACATGTGCGAATATACTGTAAATAAACGTAAAACTGTTATATAACATAATTGAATTTAGTAGTATATTAGAGTATTTTCATTTCTGAAAATATATTAAAAAATCAATTAAATTAATTAATTTCATAATTTTTATAATGTATAAATATCATTTTTTAATTCATTTCTTTTAAATAAGATATAGCGGAAACATCAGAATATAGCGGAAATAACGGGATATAGCGGAAATAGCGGGGCTTAAAGCGGAAAGGCTATATTTGGGGATATATGAAAATATTGTAGCGGCAGAAATCCGCTATGAGATATAGCGGGGTTATAGCGGGGCATTAACTACACAGAGCCCTTGGTTGCGCCATGCTATGGCCTGACCAAGGCACCGGATAAGCCCTTGATCGCGCCACACTACGGCCAAGTCAAGGCGCCTCCTAGAGGGAGGTTGGGTAAGTCCTTAGGTCCTGCTTGTGGATAAGCTAACCAAGTGCACCAAACAATAATGGACTAAAATGTCCGAGCCCGAGAAGCGACATATCAAACAACGCACTAAGATGTCCTAGACCGAGAAGCGGCATATCAAACAACGGTCTAAGACGTCCGAGCTCGAGAAGCAGCATATCAAACAACAGATTAAGACGTCCGAGCCCGAGAAGTGGCATATCAAACAATGAATCAAGACGTCCGAGCTCGAGAAGCAACAAATCGAACAACAACAACATACAAAGCATAAAGAGTAACACATGTCAAAAGACTCAAAACCTAAGAAGCAGTACATAACAGAAGGCTTAAATAAGAATCTATAGCCTCTGACTTATTATCAAAGTAGAATTTCTAAACTTCACTAATTAATACCTGAATCAGGGTTTCAGGTCATTATTAATAATTTGTGGTCTTCATCATACCCGAATCTGGGTTTCAAGACTATTACTATTAATTACTGGACTTCAATCATTAATGCCCGAATCTGGGCTTAAGATTTCTATTATGAAGATTATTATTATGGATTTCTGGTTATAATCCACTAATACCCGAATATGGGCTTAAGATTTCTATTATGAAGGCTATTTCTAGTTATCATCTACTAAAACCCGAATCTGAGTTTCAAATCTCTTACTATTGACTTCTAAACTTCACTTATTGATGCCTGGATCTAGGTTTCAAGTTTCTGGTCTTCCTAACACCTGAATTTGGGGTTCGGGTATTTTATCATCATTTTTTAGATTTTATTTGTTAATTCTAGAATCTGGGTTCCAAGGCAGTAAGTATTGAATCTAAATGGACTTCTAGTCTTCCATTAAAACTTTGATTTTGTTTTCTTAATACCTAAATCAGGGTCATTGGTTTACTACTACTAACTTTTGAACAACATTTATCCATCTGAATCTCAGTCCCTGGATCATTATTATTTCCAATAGGAGTTTCTAAATACCTGTTACTTATCCCTAAATAAGGATTCATGGTTTTCAATGACTTATTTCCAAATGATAGCTCGTGGCCTTTTATTACCAAACATTTGTTGTCATCAACGGAAAGTTCCTAGATTTCAATTATTATATGCCTGGTTTTATATTAATATCATGGTAGTTCAATTTACAAACTTCATTTGTAACTACTAAAGTTGGATGGTGGGACTTCTAATTTTGCTAGACAAAAGTTCTTGGTTCTCAATCGTTTAAAACTGCAGATTTCTTATCATTTATTAACTCTAGATGATGACCAAATAATTTTTTTTACTTCTGAACTTAGGGTTCAAGAGCTCTACTATACTAACATCATTTTCAAATCACTAATCATAGTTTTATACAAGTCATGATATAACGATAGAAAATACTATTTACTTTGAATTTTCTAGGGAAATAAGGTTATTAAGAACGGAGTAGTTATTAAAATTTTTGTCCTAAAGAACAAAAGCTTCTTTCATACAAGGGAGAGGGCAAAATGTTAACCATAAAATTTCACATAAGAATAAAGGTATGAAAGAAGGCTTATAAAGTGATGGGCACTACAAGAATTGAAGATATGGGTTTCGCTAAAGTTCAAAAGTAGCGTTTCGAAGGTATTGAGATGGCTTTCGAAGGAGTCGCAAGTGCCATGTGCCATTACAAATGACAAGCAGAACAAAAGCTTTCGGAAGGGTAGAAAAGAAGGCAGGGTTACCCTTCCGCCTCATCTAAACCTTTCAACGTAGATGGATTCACGTATATAAGAAAGGCTAGCATAGGTTCGAAACACCTTTTGAAGGTGTTGAACAATAGACTCGCACACAAGAACCAAATCCTTCAAAATAGCGGGTTTCGTCGTTGTCAATCTACCACTTGAGAAAATGATTCAAATACACACCTTTCGAAATCAAGAACAAGCCTTTCAAAACAGTTGGAATCCTTTGAAGGCATGATAAAAGCTCCACATAAAGATCCAGTGTCCTTTCGCTAAGATCCAGTCATCATTCAACATTCCCTTCGAAAATATGTGAAAGCTCAACTTGTCTCTCACTTACAACAGTATAGCAACACAAAGTGAAGAGCGCTACTACCACCCTTTCGACAAAGTCAAAAGCAGTCCAGTAAAAGCAAAGTAAAAGAGTTACTCAAACATTAACGGCAGTGGAAGGTTGTCAAGTTGATCCTTTCGACTGGGTCGATAGGTCTGAAATGAAAAGGTAGAGGCGTAGGAATAGGTGAGAAAGGTTAAAAGAAAAGCCTTCGACTTCATCGAAAGGAGGCGCTGTAACGGTCTAGAATTTCAGTCATTTGAATTTGGAATATTTAATCAAATTTTAAATATTTAAAGTTAATTTTATAAGTTAAATAACTTGAATTTCAGATATAGTAATTTATTGGATAATTTAATTATTGAATTTAGTAATTGAAATTGTTTAAATAATTGAATCTTGGGTTTTAAGATGGATAAAAATAATTTTAAAGCTTATTTAAATTCTATTTAACAAGAATGAGGATAATAAAACTTTTGAATTGGATTTAAAAGTGATTTAATTGATTTTGAAAATAACTCGTTTTAATTAACATATAAAAATAGCCTTCAGGGGCACTGTCTCAGATTTCGATGAAACCAGTTTCATTAGGTCCATAATAGTGCGTTATTGTATGCCAACGATTTTCATGGCCATCGGGCGTATCGTTCGGTCATGCGAGATAGAAATGCGTAGAAAATTTATTTCATAAATTAATATAATGACTTGGTTTGAAAAGCTATCTTCTGCATATGATTAAATTAGGCCTCGGGACAAGTTCCATTGTGTTCGAAATAGGGGTATAACATATAGAACGCCAGGCGGCATGATTTGATAAGATTTCGATAATTTTGAACGTTTATAGCTTGATAATTTAAATTTAAATATATAAATACATAATATGCTCGCCATGCCCTCCCCATGCTTTGTACTATTCAACCAATACTTCCATCCATGTTCAGCCATACCGCTTATCTTATTTAATCGCATCTCCTATCTGTGCAAATGGTTCCAAGAATTTGAATTGAAAATATGCCTTATCGAACGGCCATGAATCATTGAGGCCAATCGACGTCGTTTCAGGCAAAGTCCCCAACTACGAACTTGGTCGCAAGCAAGAAGGGAAGTCTTTGGATGGTTGGATGGGTCTAAAGATCATCATGGTGGGCAAAATTTCGAGTTGATCGTCGAATCTACTTTTGAAGATTCCAGCGATTCTATGTGTTGTTAGGTAATGGGGTCTGAAGAGAAGATGTCGTGGAAGGTGAGGGCAAGGTGCTGGCGAAGTTTCTTGGCCAACGGTCAACCATGGAAACAAAAGTTTTGAGATAGTCGTGGCATGTTTGGGTTCCTTTTTGGTTGGTCGGCGACGCGATAGGGCATCAGACAAGGGGGGTTAGGTGCAGCGTGGCGATGGCGTTTGGCGTCGAGCTCAAAGAGGCGCACGATTGATAGTAGCAGAGGCAAATGATGAGGAAGTGAATGTGTTTCTGGTGACTGGAAGCGAGAACGAGGATAGGTTGGAGGTAGTTTAGTGTGGATAAATAGTTCAAATAATTAATTAATATAAGTGAATGATAAATTAGAAATCAATTAATTTAAAATTGTATAACTCTCTCATACGAGTTCCAATCGAGGCACAGATTTTTGCATTGCGCTCGTGATGACGAAAGCTTCGCGATGGAACTGGTTTGGTCAAATTTGGAGATTATTGAAATTTGGGCTAAAATCGAATCTCGTTCAATTTTAGTTCCAAACCGAAACGCTTCGACAGCGATAGAAAATTTTGGTGAGTTAAACTCACCTTTTTAGTTAACTAGTATGATTTATAGTTGATAAAAATTGTTGAATGATTGTTTGGATGATTAGTTGGTTTGGATATATTCCCGCCTCCAGAGCGGATGAGACCCTATTATGTTCCTTTATAAGAGCGGATGACACTTTGTATAAGAATCCTGCCTCGATGCGATTGATTTATATTCTTTGATTATATAACGTTTGTGATGCAGGAAAGGCAGGTCGGAGGGATCCAATAGAATTCCTCACCAATGTTGATTATATTTACATATATATGAGCTATAATGCAGGGGACATGTTGGAGGGATCCAACGGGATTCCTCGTGATTGTTGAATTGTTTCAATAATATTTCTTTTATATAGATTATTAAAAATGAACCTGATCGTGAACACTATAGTTATAACATTGTTATATGTTTGAAAACTAAAATCCAGTAGTGATAGAAAATCAATATCGATATTGGTTAAGTGTTGGGTGGCTATTGGCCTCAAATTAGTATTTTAACAATACTAAAAATTGCCATTTGAGTTGAATTGGTTTTTGAGACAGGAAATTATCTTTAAATCCAAAATGGGGTTTTGGAAATATTTTGTTTAAAGATTATCTATTTACATTAATATTCTGTTTTAAAGATTATCTATTTATATTAATATTCTATTTTAAAGATTATCTATTTATTTTAATATACTATTTTAAAGATTTCCTACTTACATTAATATTTTGTTTAAAAAATTATCTATTTATATTTAATTTTGTTTTAAAGTATTTAATTTTATTAATATTGTTTTAAAGTTATTTAATTATATTAATATTGTTTCAAAGTTATTTAAATATAGGAATATTATTTTAAGGTTATTTAAGTATATTAGTATTATTTTAAACTTATTTGTTTATAGTTAATATTATTTTAAAGAATTTATCAAAATGTTAATATTTTGAAAGGTTAATTATTTAAAGAATAATTATGGTTTGAAATTAAGAATAATGATTATTAATAAGGTTTTGAAAATAAATAACTATTATTTATAGAAATGGTAAAGATTAATTATTATTGTTTGATTAACAATATTTTGAAATTATAAGTTATTATTTTTTAGATTTTTTAAAGTTAATAATTTCTATTTATTTATAATGTTTATTGTTAATAATTATTATTATATAATGGAGTTTTGAAGTAAAAGATTTTCTATTATATATAAATGTTTCTAAGACCCATGAATAGAGTTGAAAGACTTGAATTTTATCAAGGAGTTTCTCAAATGGTTTGAAGACTTAAGGGAAGATTATTTACAAGGTGAAAGAGTTTTATCAATGGTTAGATATTTATAAACAAATTTTAGAAATAGGATTATAGATTTATAAAAGGAGATTTATAAATGGGGTTATGGATTTATAAAGGGTTCATAAAGGGTTTTTGAAATGTACAAAGAATTTATAAATGATTGAATTTTATAAAGGGATCATAAATGGTTTTTCGAAGATTAATAAAATGGTTTATAAATAGTTTTAGAGTGTAGCGACCAAGATTTTCGACCCTTGAAAATTGACATAAACATGTTCATTGTATAACAGCCGAATATCCAAGTGCCAGAAATACTGATTGCTAGGGGTAATGAAGAAAGAGCTGGAAGAAGAAACAGAAACAACAACACAGAATCTCACAAACGCAGCGGAACAATATATAATATATAATAACATATCTTTATACAAAAGAACTGTAACTGTTAATATATATACAATTATGAGAGTACAATAATAAACCAATCAATCTGGATAGTTATAAATAACTTGTCCTCACAAATACTGAATATTTAGTATAACATACATAGCAGAATATAAATCAAGTACGGAAATACGTCTCTGTCATCCAACTCGTCTCCTGAGCTTCATAACATCCTACCCTGAATCTGTAATACTCGGTCTGACCCGAGCATTATAATAAAATAACACCCGAGTTAGCCTGGAAAACTAGCATGAGTAAACACACTCAAATTGAATTATTAAGGTTATCAAAATCCTTTGAAAAGCAAAGGTATCTCGTAAGACCACGTCACACATAAACATGATGGGTTTTTCCCTTACGATAACCAAAACA
This sequence comes from Allium fistulosum, assembly GCA_030737815.1. Taxonomy (NCBI): domain Eukaryota; kingdom Viridiplantae; phylum Streptophyta; class Magnoliopsida; order Asparagales; family Amaryllidaceae; genus Allium; species Allium fistulosum. The sequence goes on from CM060902.1 coordinate 981,175,035, forward strand.
TTTTATAGAAAATCAATGATATTATTAAAGTGTCTAAGTACAAATACTTGTTAAAATAGCTGAAATTGTTACATTAATTAAATTCCAACATACTAGGCTCTACAATCAAAACCGTAAAGGCTCGTAGTGGTTTTTGGATTCCATACAATGACTGGGCTACTAGGGTACCGCACGTCACAGTACACCTCTTGAAAAATGAACCAAGGACCTCGACGGGATCCCCTGCCAACACAAGACCGACCTACCCCTAACCTGGATAGTACCGAATAAGTTATCACCCCGGGTGTTCCCACCCTTAACCGGGAGCTCTTTTATCCATGCACAACCATATCCATAATTTATATATATTCGAGGGTATCTAGAAAGGTGATAACATACCCTAATTGGGTGCGACCCACTTAGCCTTGCTGCATCCCCTGTTTTAGTCATTCTCGGTTGATAAGGCTTGAGGCTAACGTTTACCTTTTAGAATAGCATTCATACTTGGAATGCTAACACTGCCTTCCAAGCAATGATGCAATGATAGCATTCATCCAAACAAGCTGTCCTGGGTCTGGACAAACCGAATCTAAGTCTTCACTGCCTTCACGATATCCATCCGTAACGCTCAAATCGGATCGAAATGGATTTTTGATAATTAAATCTGATCCTGGTCTCTTCGAAACGATCAACGAATTTGGCCAATATTCGATGGTCGGTTATTTAACTATCAATCGTTCGTCGCTAAATATTTCCAAAAATTCTTTAATTTCCACACTTAGGAAAATATTATAGATCCATTTTCCGAAATCATTTCTATTATCAATACTCAGGAATTATTTCATATCTTATCTCCTACATTTTTGGAATTTATATTAATTCCTTTTACATTTACAAAAATCGACTATACTCACCTATAATCTCATCTATCCATTTATAACTTCTTTATGAATTTAGATTCAATCCTGAAGTTCTTGTTTTCTAATATTTCAGAAATTTCCTTAAGCCTCCTGAGTTTCATTATAAGATTTTCTCATATAAAATCTCATCTGTTAAATAAACCACGTTTAAAATCTCGAGAGAACTTATAAATAAATTCTAATCATTCCAAACCTCTATATATATATGTATAAGTATTTTTAAAGAATAATAATTTATTTTTAAAACCAGTTTAAGTAACTATTTAAAATATCAAAACATTTTTAATAAGACATCAATAAATCATTTCCAGCTCATTATTAAATAAACTAATCGATTTACAAAGCTGAATATAAAAATTAGAAATTTATTTCAATTAATATTAAATATTTGAAAAATCCATTTTCGAAGTATTTTATTACTAAAGCAGCTTTAAATTACATAGTTTGAATAAATAAAAAATTCTCTTTTAAAACAATTTAAATTCTCGATAAAAATATATATTTTTAAAATCCAATAACCAATTCAATTTATGAATCCAATAACACATTGATATCATTCTGATTCCTAACCATCCTCACTTTTCAAAAATAGAATTCACTATTTTTCCTAAAAATCTATTTTTCATATCTCGATATAAATTCACCTTGTGGAATTATATTCCAATTTATCAACTGATATCATTTTCCCTTATTATAAACATCGTTTATAAATTTATAACTCCTTTGAGTTTCACTTGTTTATAAAACCAATCCCATTTATACAATTCCATTTTATAAAACCATTTCTTAATAATTTCCATATATTTCACAAATCTATTTAAAATATCAATTTCAAACTCCTTTTCATATTTCCTAGAAATATCGTTTAAAAATCCATCGTTTAAAAATCCAACTACAAATATATCAAATTACTAATATATATATACTAATGTGTGTATATATATATATATATATATATCATTCAATAGATAATAATTTATAAATCCAACCAAGCATCCAGAATTAATTTTAACTATTTAAAATTTAATTCGATAAGCCAAATGAGTGAGAATTTCTTGGCTTGATTTTTATTTGCCGAACATTCAGATTTTATTTTTTCTATAATCCCGACGGACTCCAAAAAATGCCAAACCAAGCCCAGGATGTGAGTTTCGCAGCTACGAATCTAACGTGGCTGATTCTGTGATTTTTGGATCTCGTATGAACAAATTCGAATATAAATTAACGATTACAATTTACATTATAATTAATCAACTAATTATTTAATTTATAAACTGAATCACCATATTACTTTTAATTGCAAAAGTATTAATTACCTTGTAAATTTTGATAAGTGGTAAAACTTCACATTCCCCACTCGACATAGCCGAGCACGTCAGCCAACGCTTCACGTCCCTGCTCGCACTCTGCACTCGTTTGGAATCTCGCTGCACCCCCACCCTCGAACTACGTCATTGCCCCTCCACCTTCCACCTGGAGCCTCCTTGTCTTCAGCCTTGACACCTTCACTGCAATTAAGCCAACCAACCTCATCGTCGCTCGTTCCAGCTCGTAGCCCTGCCCCGAGCGAACCTTAACCCAACCCTATGCCAACGCTGCTGCCAAACTCACCCTCAACACCGAACTCCAATCACCCATAACCACTGTCGAGCTTCCCAGCCTCGGCCCTCCAACCCTATACGCAATCGATCGCCACCATCACCTTCCAGTCGAACGCGATCGTCTCCCTTTCCCTCGCAACTCCAGACTTCGCGAACGCCTCCTTCGATCGCGGAAAAATGTTTTCCCCTTTTCTTTGCATGGATTTATTTGACGAAGAAGAAGGGGGGAATGTACGCGATTTTTAATTCGTTTTCTTCTTTCCTTTTTTTTGAACTGGTAATTTTCAAGTAGGAGGAGAAAACTCGCGATTTTAAACGAGGCGGCTTCCATTTTTTCCCGAACGATTTCAATTTTTTTTCGTTTTTCTTTGTTCAAACCTGAAGAATTGAAAAGGGGAAAGAACGCAATTTAAATAGATGGAAGGCGGCTTGTCTTAGGGGTGTAGGGTGGCGATGGATATAGGCTAGGTCGGCTGAGATTGACCCTGATTTGATTTATTTTATTTTATTAATATCCAAATATTCCCGCTTTTCATAACTCAAAACATCGAACCCTTATTTTGGCGTGCCGCCTGGCATTCCTAATGTTATACCGCTATTCCGAACCCAATGGAACAAGTTTCGAAACCCAATTCGATCGTATGCAGAAGATAGCCTTTTAAATCGACAATTTAAATTAATTTTAATTAAATTATTTCTAGGCGTTTCTATTCCGTACGACCAAATGGTAAACCCAAACGCAATGAAATTTGAAATCCGATTATAATATACTATTATAGATCCAATGGAAATAGTTACATCGAATTTTGAGACCGTGCCCCAGATTTCTATTTTAACGCGTCGATTAAATTGACGATTTCAAAAATTAGCGAAATCGCTTGAAATTTCAGTTTTAAAATCTTACTAACTAAATTATAATTCCAAATCCAATATTTAAACCATTTAAATATCCCTAATCAAACGTCGCAAAATCTGGGTCGTTACATTCCTCCCCCCTTAAAAGAATTTCGTCCCCGAAATTGCTGAGTAGGAAAAATGGCCCAAACCCATTAACTTATTCAAAACCCACTAAGTTAAACTCGATATTTCACATTTCTAAATCTTTTAGTTTCGACCAAAACAATTAGTTTCAATTTCTAATTCAAAATTCCTTATTTCAGTTACACTTTAAAAATCACCCTTTTTATGTTAATAAAAAAATTAAAAATTTTCAACAATTTTTTAACACCCTACATTTCCGAAATTTTTTGGTAGAGTCTCCTTTGTATGGAGTACCTTTTGCAATATGACAAGAGAGATAAAAATATATACATCGACCCACACGGTCAGAAAACATGATATATACCTATATTTATATATTTGCGGTATTTAATCCGAAAACGTACCTTTATTTAGCTTTTTAAGCGTTATTAAGCAAGCGAGCTTACTTTATATGCAATTTCACAACCCAAATCTAGCCCAATAGTCTCTCGGTACTTGTACTTACTCAATTTAAATGTGTAAGTACCAAAAACATGAGATTTAATAACAGTTCATTTATTTAACTAGTTAAACACATGAATTTCATAACCCAACATACCAAACATATATTTATAAGCAATTATATGGTTTCAATACTAATTTAGTTACTTTCAATCGATCCATATATCATTTCATTCAATTCGAATGATTCACAACCAAATTTACTTGCATTCAATTCACATTTATACCTAACAAATTCATATCTATTTCAAATTGATTAAAAATCAATTTATTCACTTTCTATTAATCTACAGAATTTTATTTACTTCCATTTACGACAAACGTCAATTTTTTCCATGTAAATTCGATGATATTCATTTAATAAAATAACCATTCCAGTTTATAGCTATTTTAAATTGATTCCAAATCAATTTATATTCAATTTTATTGATTCTCAATCAATTCATTTGCATTCCATTCATATCCACTTTCATTTCATTCATATCCATTTTATTAAGCTGGGAATCATTCCATGCTATTTACTTATGAATTATTCCATATATTCTTTCGAGCCAAGCTTCCATCCAATTAATTAACTTAAGTTAATTTGTTTGTTTTCAATCATTTCAACCATATAACTTAAGTTTATTTCCTTTGCAAACAAATTCCAATTTTATTTAGATTAATTCTTATTCAATTTATTTACTTCTATTGATTTGCATTTCCATTTGCTTGGTATATCTCCATTTACACTATATTATTTGAGAATCATTTCATAAAATTAATATTAAGGTTTATTATAACCTTATATACAACACATATATTCATTTCCACTTTAAAACTCAATTTCATACTCGAATTCATTTAAATGATTTCCAAGGCCATATTCAATTTATTTACACTTAAATTGAAATTTTTATTATAACTTAAGTCATCACTACTTCAATTCATTTCTATTTTATTCGACAACATTTCAAAATATATTTAATTCGCTTATAATTAAGTCGAATTTCATTTATATCTCAGGTTCCACATTTAATTGTTTTAACTCGGGATTATACATCACTTTATAGCTTAAGTGTATTTATATTTCATTAATTCCAATTTTGTAAGCTTTTCAAACTTACTTATTCATAGTTCCAAAAAATTTCACTTAAATTTTATTCCATTCAAAATTTATAACTTATAGTTATATAGTCACTTTACAATTCACACTTTATATATTTAATTCAATTCAATATGGTTTCAAATCCAATCCAATTTTTCATTTAACTTATCTCAAGTTAAATTCTAACCCATATAATTTTTCTTCTTCTTTTACAAATTCAATTTATTTAACTTTCATAAGTTAAATTTTAATTTCATATTGAAATTCCCATTTCCCAAGTTATAAATCCAAAAACTTATTTTTCTTCTGGATTCACAAAACAAATAGTTGAGAATTTCAGAATTCAAACACCAGGTTCCAATTTAAATCATTTTGAAATCAAATTCATAGCTCTTCCTCGATTTTAACAAACCATTCTTTTGGAATTTACAAAATCAATTTGGTTTTATCCAACACAAATTTCCTTTCCAAAACAATACTTGTTTTTCAAACAAAATACTCATATCAAATTACTACGGTAGCACCCATCACTTAGAAACTCGAAAATGAACACCGATGATGTTGCGATCATCATCGGAATTATTTTCCAGTGACTGTAGTGAGTTCAGTGCTATATCACTTCCAAATCAATTTTAAACCATTTTATTTCAAAAATATTTCCAAAATAACACAAATTTCATTTCCATAACACTTCTGAAAATATTTTCCAAACCTTCCAGGATTTAAATTTCTGGATTCGAGTTTGAATCCATTTTAACTATAATTTATTTGTATATTTCATACTTATACAACTTTCATTTGATTATATATACCCATTTTAATTTTAAAATCTTGTTTCGATTATAATGATATCATCCAAACACACCAATTTACTATAATAATTTCTAGGAAATTTATTTCTTTTTGCATCAAAATATAGTTTGGGTAAAATTATTTCATTTACCCTCTTTTCAAAACAATACTGTGTCGGTTTACCAGTTTCAAGTGTTTAGAAACTCCTATCAATTTAGTAGCATCCCACTACTCGATCGGAATTTATATGCCACTCAACAGATAAATCAACACAATATAAAAAAATTTATATTCACTAATAAATATGCGCTCATATCTATTAATACACTCAAACTCATTTTAGGGTTCTACTGACCCTATCTCTAATGAGTAATCTCCACTAAAGCCAAGGTTCTCGCTTAACTTTCAGCTCTGATACCAAGTGTATCGACCCGAATTTTCGACCCTCGAAAATTGACATAAACACGTTCACTGTATAACATGCCAAATATCCAAGTGCCGGAAATACCGATTGCTAGGGATAAAGAAGAAAGAGGTAGCAGAAGAAACAGAAACAACAACACAGAATCTCATAAACGCAGCGGAACAATATATAATATATAATAACATATCTTTGTACAAAAGAACTGTAACTGTTAATATATGTACAATTATCAAAGTACAACAATCAACCAATCAATCTGGATAGTTATAAATAACTTGTCCTCACGAGTACTGAATATTCAGTATAACACACACAGCAGAATATAAATCAAGTACGGGAATACGTCTCTGTCATCCAGCTCGTCTCCTGAGCTGCATAGCATCCTACCCTGAATTTGTAATACTCAGTCTGACCCAAGCATTATAATAAAATAACACCCGAGTTAGTCTGGAAAATCAGTGTGAGTAAACACATTCAATTTTGATTATTAAGGTTATCAAAATCCTTTGAAAAGCAAAGGTATATCGTAAGACCGCGTCACACATAAACATGACGGGTTTTTCCCTTACGATAACCAAAACATTCTATAGAAAATCCAGTGATATTATAATAGTGTCTAAGTACAAATACTTATTAAATTAGCCAAAATTGTTACGTTAATTAAATTCCAGCATACTAGGCTCTACATTCAGAACCGTAAAGGCTCATAGTAGTTTTTGGATTCTATACAATGAATGGGCTACTAGGGTACCGCCCGTCAGTACACCTCTAGAAAAATGTACCGAGGACCTCGCCGGGATCCCCTACCAACACAAGACCGGCCTACCCCTAACCTGGATAGTATCGAATATGTTATCACCCCGGGTGTTCCCACCCTTAATCGAGAGCTCTTTTTCCATGCACAACCATATCCATAATTTTTATATATCCGAGGGTATCTAGAAAGGTGATAACATACCCTAATTGGGTGCGCCACTTAGCCTTGCTGTATCTCCCCAGTTTTAGTCATTCCCGGTTGATGAGGCTTGAGGCTAACATTTAATATTTAGAATAGCATTCATACTTGGAATGCTAACATTGCCTTCCAAGAAATGATGCAGTGATAGCATTCATCCAAACAAGTTGTCCTGGGTCTGGAAAAACCGAATCACCCTCTTCACCGCCTTCATGATATCCATTTGTAACGCTCAAATCAGATCGAAGTGGTTTTCTGATAATTAAATCCGATCCTCGTCTCTGGAGACGATCAACGAATTCGGCCAATATTTGATTGTCGGTTATTTAACTATCAATATAACATCCATAAGCAGTCACTGAGCCCATATTATAAAATTTTCAAAACATTCATTTCAAAAATATATTTACAAAGATATATATTCAATCTCTTTCGATATTGCAATATTTGAAAACATTTTCGAATACTTATATCCATAACGGGATATTTCAACCCATATCTTACTTTAACACTTACTGAAATATTTCCAATTTCGATTTATAATCCACTACTTAGAAAAATATCTCGATATAAATCCTTCGTCGCTAAATATTTCCAAAAATTCTTTAATTTCCACACTTAGGAAAATATTATAGATCCATTTTCCGAAATCATTTCTATTATCAATACTCAGGAATTATTTCATATCTTATCTCCTACATTTCCGGAATTTATATTAATTCCTTTTACATTTACCAAAATTGATTATACTCATCTATAATCTCATCTATCCATTTATAACTTCTTTATGAATTTAGATTCAATCCCGAAGTTCTAGTTTTCTAACATTTCGGAAATTTACTTAAGCCACCAGAGTTTCATTATAAGATTTTCTCTTATAAAATCTCATCTATTAAATAAACCCCGTTTACAAATCTTCAGAGAACTTATAAATAAATTCCAATCATTCCAAACCTCTTTATATATATGTATAAGTATTTTTAAAGAATAATAATTTATTTTTAAAACCAGTTTAAGTAACTATTTAAAATATCAAAACATTTTTAATAAGACATCAATAAATCATTTCCAACTCATTATTAAATAAAACTAATCGATTAACAATGCTGATTATAAAAATTAGAAATTTATTTCAAATAATATTAAATATTTGAAAAACCCATTTCCGAAGTATTTTATTACTAAAGAAACTTTAAATTACATAGTTTGAATAAATAAAAAATTCCCTTTAAAAAAAATAACTTCTCCATAGAAATATATATTTTTAAAATCCCAATAACCAATTCAATTTATAAATCCCACTCAATTCATAACACATCGATATCATTCCGATTCCTAACCATCCTCACTTTTCAAAAATAGAATTCACTATTTTTCCCAAAAATCTATTTTTCATATCCCGATATAAATTCACCTTGTGGAATTATATTCCAATTTATCAACTGATATCATTTCCCTTATTTATAAACATCGTTTATAAATTTATAACTCCTTTGAGTTTCACTTGTTTATAAAACTAATCCCATTTATGAAATTCCATTTTATAAATCCATTTCTTAATAAATTCCATATATTTCACAAATATATTTAAAATATCAATTTCAAACTCCTTTTCATATTTTCTAGAAACATCGTTTAAAAATCCTCTATAGAAATTATTTTAAAATCTCTATTTAAAATATATTTTTACGAATAGTTAAATATAACCCAAAATCAATTATTGTTTTTTTCCAAATCAATTTCTTTAAAATAATCCAAATTTCGATATATATATTTTTATATTCGAAATTCGAAATTCCTTTTTAATTCCTTCAAATTTAAAAATAATATTTATGGTATTTAAAATACTAAAATTTTGGGCCAGTGCCACTATAGCATCTAATAATTCATATCACACAACAATCCATACAGATTATCAATGTAACGACCCGTAAATTTTAACTGTTTTAATAACGTAATTAACTAAAATTTTGTGAAAACTTAACGATAAAATTTTGAAATAAAAATTTAATATTTGGAATGCGTCTAGTTAAACATTGCAACTGGTAAATTTTCGTCCGAAAATATGAAAGTTTATTTCGTGCGTCAATTTACTTCAATTTAATCAGTTAAAAGCGATGAAAATAAAATGTTCTCGGAACTTAAATATTTTTACATAGAAAAATTCTAAACCATCTTCTGAGCAAACATCATTTTTCGTTTCTCAAAATTCGGACTTCTTTAGCTCCGTCGATCTTATTTTTCTACGTTTTTCTTGCATTTTCGATAGTAGAAAATTCGAAATTTTATAATTCAATCATACCACTGATATCTGTATACCATTTTGATCGTCTCGTCGTGCTGATTTCTACGGTATATCCAATTCTGTGTTTTGAAATTTGATAAACGGTGGAATTTACGAGACGGTGATCGTATCGATTCTCGTATTTTTGAACCTTTGGTCTATCTTTTGCCTTTTCGTATATCCAATCTGAGAAATCGAATGGCCATACGCTTATTCCCGGATTCTACCTTGTGACTTTTGATTCCCAACGTTAATTTATGGTATTCATCATAGTTATCTGTTCATTTGCTTTGAAATAAAGAGAGGAACCCATACATTTTTCTACGTTCTCTGCTAAACTTCCTGAAGGCTTTGGTGACCTTTCCTCCTTCCCCTTTCCTTTGTAATTGTCTCATCTCCCCAAAGACAAAAAATGCAGCCGCCCTCCACCATACATAGCCCATATTCCTCTTCCTTCGATCTCCCTTCCTTCCATTCAATAACCGATCCAACCCAAGGCCAGTAACCGGAAGCCGCGCAACCACCCTGTCCGCCACCGTCCTCTCGCCTCGGCCTTCTTTGGTTTCCGCCTATAGCCTGACAGATCAGTTCCCAAAACCCGAGCATCCCCATGATCTCAGCCTCCACGTGACATGGCCTGACCCCAAGCATGGCCACATGCAACCCAGCAGCAACGCCTCTGCTCTCATCCTCCTTCCTTTTGCTGTGAAATGGGTATAGGCATTTTAGGCATATGTTTGTTTTATAATTGGGTTGTTTATACTTTTGGTTGCCGGTTCTATATAAAGGGGTTGCAGTTCTATATATAATACATGTGTTAAGTTATACAAATGGATTTAAAACATATTGTATATTAGTTTATAAATTCTATATACATAGTTACAGTTTTAATATGTTGTTATATATTTTCTAAGTTATATAATATGTTGTTGTTTTTCTATATAGTATGCATTGGGTCAGTTTATATAGTATGTTTATATAGATATTATTTAGCTACAGTTCATGGTATGTATACATTATATATTGGTCGGTCTGCATACATATACGGTAAAAATATATATATAGTTTGAAAAGAAACGTGTGTATTATATATATTTACTATTAGCTACTCTATTGTATGGGTAAGATGTTTGGCACACTGTATCTCCTGTATTTCTTGTCGAAATTCAATGATTTTTTTTTGTTTGGAAGTTGAGATTTTCTAGTATATGTCTGCAAAATTTCATTTCATTCGGATGTAATTTGTTACACCGTTTTGATGTCCGAAAGTTGGACTGTCGAATGTTTTCAGCTGTACTTAGAATTATTCGCGCTGTTACAAACACGACCAGTGTCCATGTTTGACACAGCGTATCTCTTTCATTTCCTATCAAAATTCAACGATTCTTTTTTTGATTGAAAGATGAGATTCTATAGTTTACGCATGTAAAAGTTCAGTCCAATTAAAGGCTGTTTGGTCTTCTGTTTTATACCTGAAATTTGCAACCAAATTGATTTTGCACTTGTTTACACGTTTGTTTATTTTTTTCTGAACAGCAGTTAGACTTCATGTTCACGATATCATATCTCACTCATGTTTTATCGGAATGGGTTGGTTCTATTTTTAAAAAAAGAGTCGAAGTTACCTAGTTTTTGCCTGTCAAATTTCAGTAAAATCCGACATCATTTGATTAGTGGTCGAGGATCTGGAAGTTAGACCCAGGTAGCTGTTCTTTTGTACTTAGAAATTATTTTACACTGCTGCAAACATGGCCTGAGTCTATGTTCGTGACATCGTAACTTTTCTCGTCTCTTGTCCAAAACAAGTGAATCTTTTGCAGTTTGAAATACAAGTTTTGATCTTTATTCATACCAAATTTCAGACCATTTCGATCTCGGTAGCACATAGAATTATATTGTTAAACTTTGATACAGGACATGTTTTTATTTGTTGCTATGTTGAATGTTTTGATTTGATTTCATCGATTTCTATTATCAGCTTTGATCGTTGAATTCGTGCCGATTTGTTTTGCTTGGATTCGTAACTCAATCTCTATGTCCGTATCAGTGTGCGTATCCGGGTCATCTTCTCGTGCATCTCTAGCCTCGAAAGGTGAGTAATCACTCACGATTAATGTTCTTATATTTATTAAATTTGATTTCAATTGAAACGACAATTGAAATATGCTGCTGTTAGTTATTTATATTGCTATATCTATGACATCATCTGTATCAGTTCACCTGTGACATCTGACACCATTATCTGTTATTTATACTGATGATATATGCCTGTTACCGTTGTTATATTATTATCATATCTGTTATCACTCTGCAAGTTCCCTGTTAGTATAGAATCACTATGGGTTGAAATGATACATACCCGAACGGACTTTAGAATAGGAGAAAATCGTTATGGGTTGAAATGATAAACCCAAGCGATTTTCAAATTAAAGTGAATTTGGGATTTCGGGTCGAAAAGATATATACCCGAATATATTTTAAATTGCAGATTGAAATGATAAAATATCCGTATCACTTGACCATAGGATAGAAAATTATATACAGACACCGTTGGTCTATATATAAATGTTTTGGAAACATTTCTACGGTTTTGAAAGAAATATATGGTTTTAATAAATAATGATTTTAAAGATTTATTAAAGTTGATTTAATAAAGTTGATTTGAATCAATATGAAATATGTTTAAGTATTTATGTAAAATTTATATTTTTAAATATAGAATTTATATGTTTCAGGTTGAAAGATAAATTTGAATTGATTTGGAATTCTTAATTATTTAAGAATTATACTTAAATAAGTTAATTTGAAATCTATTAAATTTGAAATTTTAAGATATGTTTTATAACTTGAATTAATTAAGAAGTGGCTTAAATGAATATTTCAGGCTTATATAAATTTAAATGGGATATTTTGTCTATATAAATTTGTAAATTGAAGTTGTATTTTGATGTGTTGAAATGATTAAAGAAATATTTCAGAAACTAAATGTAATGAAATTAAATTTGGACATAAATTGAATTATCGAATTTAGTTTTGAAAAGTCGAATATTTAAACTTTGGAATATATTGAAATTGAAATGGTTTATTTATAGTTCAAATAGGCATTTGAAATCGATAATTTGAAAGGGTTTATTGAGAAACTAAATTGAATTGAAATTGATGATTTGAGATTTAATTAAATTTTAATTTTGGAACTCGAGTTTATGTGAATTGATTTGTGAAATTTGAGGAAGCTATTTTATATTAAGTATTTAAACTATATCTTAAACTATTTATATTTTACTTTATAAATTTTAATATAAATTATTTTAATATAAATCATTTTCAATATAAATTATTTTATTTTTAATTATAACTATTTTATATAAACTATTTTATTTTATAAACTATTTTTCTATATATACAAATTTTAATATCTAAACTGTTTAAGAGGAAAGTGATATGATTTTGGAAATGGATTTATTTGAAGGAAAAGTGATATCGTATTGATATGGTTTTGAAATGGCAATGATATGTCAGTTTTGAAATATAACTATTTTGAAAATTTATTAAATGACCATCGGTGTAATAATACGTAGTTATTAAAGAGACCGGGATCGGATATGGACATACTCTCTGTCGATACCGAAACCACTTTAATAACTAATGTACGCGGAGTGTTGATCCAGAACGAAGTGGATGGTTTTGATGAACGCGTTGACTGAAGAAAGAGAACGATATTGGATGACCCCTGACATGACTAAAACAGGAGCCGCGCCGGGCCATTGAGGATCGCCATCTCTAGCGGACACACTTCTTCGATACCTTATCTATTACTTATGTGATTCGATTTGGGTGCACCCCTTGATTTGGGAGTGTTGTTTTGCGGTGTTGGGATAGTAGCTGCTATGCCCAACATCAGTCCGAATCAGGCAACTACTAGTATCCTAGTTGGTATCGCCTCATGTACCTTGTCATACTGATTATCCTATTCGCGACCACTACGATTTTGGTTTGTACCTTTAGTATATGGATTGCCCTCTGGTGACTTCCGGTTTTGGGGAACTACGGTCTTGTATATGCTCTTGGGAATAAAAATGTGTTAATGGTGGAATGGGCCATGACTTAACGCTATTTTGATATCGTACTTTACTGATTAAACATTATCTACTTAGCGTATTCTACTGTATATATAGATAGTTTAATGGATCCTTAGAGGATGGTTATCCCAAACATCCTTTGAGTCACTTGTATTTCAGTCGTTATTTCACTTGAGTTGGATTTATTGATATAAGAATGTTAATCCTGACTCGAGTATTTTGTGTTTTCTTTACGCTCGGGTCAGACTGAGTGATACAGTATTCGGGACTCACCTTTGGAGTTGGAGCTTCGCTTGGAGATCCAGCTATCTATCCAGCTTTCAGTTATTAAGTTGATTCCAGTGATGTATTCAGATCTTGTATTTGACTATTGTATTGAGATATCTATGTATTCGAGACCTCTGTTGTATCTTGTTTAACTCTGTTATATATAAATATATAGTAGCTTCATGAACTACTATTCTTTTGTTTCCGCTGCATTATTGTTATATTACTCTGTGTCTGTGATTATTTATTTATTGTATATGCTAAGTTTTGCCAAATTTAAATTAACAATCTATTATCTTGAATTATTCAAGTCTGACATGTGTGGATTACTGTCGATTTGAATGGTCCAAAATAGTGGGTCGTTACAAGTGGTATCAGAGCTTTGGCTCTAGGCAAAACTTAACATATGTGGTAAATTTATTTACAGAATCACTTTCTTTCGAGCTTGAATCTCTTCCTCTTTGACTCGGTTTCTTTTGGATTTTGGAACGTTCCCCTATGTTCCAGAATCTATCCTTGTCTCCCCTATTCGTGTCTTCTTGATTCTGGAGTATCCCATAACTCCACTTCGAATGATCTCTATAATAAATCGGCGGTCTCGCCAATATCTGAATAATTTGTAAAAGAGTGAAACTCCTGTACAACCAGCATTGATTCACCGAAGATTTTTGTATCCTCGGTTTACGTTGCTGTTACCTTTTGCTATACCCGAACTCTATCTCTGGCGATCGAATGTCGATTTGTCGTAGAATTCTACATCGAATTTATTCTTGGAATCACGGTTGACCCGGTTAAGGTTACCCGCGATTTATATAAGTTTGTCCACCTTCTGTTTGAAAACTCAATTATCTTATCTCCCTATCGAGTATACCTTTTAGTTGAATTCTTTTAGTTAGAGTTTCTCTAATCTGAATCTCTATCTTTGTTTTGAAATCCATTCGAGGATATCTGAGTGAGGGAGTGTATTTGTAATTAATATTAAAATGTTTTATATATTGTGTTGTTTGAGTTGTTGATGTTGATTTGGGTTTTCGATCGATTCGTCTGATCAACGCTATCGATAGGATTTCCAAAACACTTGAATAGAGCAAACTGACACAATATTATTTCAAATTTGGTAAATTGAATAGATTCGTATGATTATATAATATATATATAAGTATAGGATTTTCTGGAATTAAATAGTTAATTAAATTGGTTGTTGAATGATAATATTTGATTATCAATTATTGTTCTAAATGAATTTATAAACATGGTTTATAAATTGATTTGGAATCGAAATGAATTTTAAAAATCAGGAATTTGAGAATTTGATTTCCGGTGATTTCAACTTTGGTTTTAAAGTGTATATTATTAAAGGTATTTTCGAATAGAAACCGTTTTCAAAGAATTTTAAAATGTTGAAATCAGTACTCTTCTCTTTTGTCGCTGGAAAATAATTTCGGTGATGACTGCAGCGTCATCGACATTCATTTTCAAGTTTCGAAGTGGAAAGACCATTCTGTAGCTTTGCTACGGTTTTGTTTTTGGAAAAATATATTTTGATTTGAATTATATATATATGGGTATATTATTTTAAATTTAATTTGAATTAATATATACAGTATACACATAATTATCTCTAAAAGGTTTTGAAATTAGATGGAAATTTAATTATTAAAATTTTGTTAAAAGGATGTTTTCAACTATAAATAAAGTTAAATTTTGAATAAGTATTTAAACTTGAAATAATTGAATTTGAAAATTTTAGTTGTATAGTACTAAATTGCATTTTAATATAACTTACCTAAATTATTCAGAAGTTAAAATGTAATTGGATAATATACAATATAAAATGATTTTATAAATAAAATTTGAGTGTTTATAATAAATGTTATACACTTAGATTTTGATTATAAAAAAAAAGAGGCTAATAAAGATGATAGAATAATAAGTTAATTGAATGAGATGAAAATAATCAATTTTGTTCTGAAAGAATTAACAAATTGAATTAGTTCAACTTATGGAAATACCTTAAATATAAACCAATTATTGAATATAAATTAATTTAAATTGAAACTTATATGGTTTAAATTAATTTATATGATTTAAATATATGTGATAAAATATATTACGTGGAGCAAATTTAATAATAATTTGGAATAAAAGAACTAAATTTGTTGAATAAAATATGAGTATAATAAATGATTATACAAATCGATGATTTAGAAATTGTTAATTGAAGATGACTAGATAATAAGATAATGAATTTACAAATAGATATATTAATTTAACTTAAGTGAACTAAAAAGGATTTAACCAAATTGTTAAATATTAATTAATTTAAATTGAAATTTATATGGTTTGAATTAATTGTTTTACTTGTATTTCAATCTATTTTCTTTCTGGTTGTTTCTATTCTCCTACCTCCTTCCTTTTCGGGGACAAAAAGTTTTGAGTGGGGAAGAATGTAACGACCCGTAAATTTTAACTGTTTTAATAACGTAATTAACTGAAATTTTGTGAAAATTTAACGATAAAATTTTGAATTAAAAATTTAATATTTGGAATGCGTCTAGTTAAACATTGCAACTGGTAAATTTTCGTCTGAAAATATGAAAGTTTATTTCGTGCGTCAATTTACTTCAATTTAATCAGTTAAAAGCGATGAAAATAAAATGTTTTCGAAACTTAAATATTTTTACATAGAAAAATTCTAAACCATCTTCTGAGCAAACGTCATTTTTCGTTTCTCAAAATTCGGACTTCTTTAGCTCCGTCGATCTTATTTTTTTACGTTTTTCTTGCATTTTCGATAGTAGAAAATTCGAAATTTTATAATTCAATCATACCACTGATATCTGTATACCGTTTTGATCGTCTCGTCGTGCTGATTTCTACAGTATATCCAATTCCGTGTTTTGAAATTTGATAAACGGTGGAATTTACGAGACGGTGATCGTATCGATTCTCGTATTTTTGAACCTTTGGTCTATCTTTTTCCTTTTCGTATATCCAATCTGAGAAATCGAATGGCCATACGCTTATTCCCGGATTCTACCTTGTGACTTTTGATTCCCAACGTTAATTTATGGTATTCATCATAGTTGTCTGTTCATTTGCTTTGAAATAAAGAGAGGAACCCATACATTTTTCTACGTTCTCTGCTAAACTTCCTGAAGGCTTTGGTGACCTTTCCTCCTTCCCCTTTCCTTTGTAATTGTCTCATCTCCCCAAAGAAAAAAAATGCAGCCGCCCTCCACCATACATAGCCCATATTCCTCTTTCTTCAATCTCCCTTCCTTCCATTCAATAACCGATCCAACCCAAGGCCAGTAACCGGAAGCCGCGCAACCACCCAGTCCGCCACCGTCCTCTCGCCTCGGCCTTCTTTGGTTTCCGCCTATAGCCTGACAGATCAGTTCCCAAAACCCGAGCATCCCCATGATCTCAGCCTCCACGTGACATGGTCTGACCCTAAGCATGGCCGCATGCAACCCAGCAGCAACGCCTCTGCTCTCATCCTCCTTCCTTTTGCTGTGAAATGGGTATAGGCATTTTAGGCGTATGTTTGTTTTATAATTGGTTTGTTTATACTTTTGGTTGCTGGTTCTATATAAAGGGGTTGCAGTTCTATATATAACACATGTGTTAAGTTATACAAATGGATTTAAAACATATTGTATGTTAGTTTATAAATTCTATATACATAGTTACAGTTTTAATATGTTGTTATATATTTTCTAAGTTATATAATATGTTGTTGTTTTTCTATATAGTATGCATTGGGTCACTTTATATAGTATGTTTATATAGATATTATTTAGCTACAGTTCATGGTATGTATACATTATATATTGGTCGGTCTGCATACATATACGGTAAAAATATATATATAGTTTGAAAAGAAACGCGTGTATTATATATATTTACTGTTAGCTACTCTATTGTATGGTTTAGATGTTTGGCACACTGTATCTCCTGTATTTCTTGTCGAAATTCAATGATTTTTTTTTGTTTGGAAGTTGAGATTTTCTAGTATATGTCTGCAAAATTTCATTTCATTCGGATGTAATTTGTTACACCGTTTTGATGTCCGAAAGTTGGACCGTCGAATGTTTTTAGCTGTACTTAGAATTATTCGCGCTGTTACAAACACGACCAGTGTCCATGTTTGACACAGCGTATCTCTTTCATTTCCTATCAAAATTCAACGATTTTTTTTTTGATTGAAAGATGAGATTCTCTAGTTTATGCATGTAAAATTTCAGTCCAATTAAAGGCCGTTTGGTCTTCTGTTTTATACCTAAAAGTTGCAACCAAACTGATTTTGCACTTGTTTACACGTTTGTTTATTTTTTTCTGAACAGCAGTTAGACTTCATGTTCACGATATCATATCTCACTCATGTTTATTGGAATGGGTTGATTCTATTTTTAAAAAAAGAGTCAAAGTTACCTAGTTTTTGCCTGTCAAATTTCAGTAAAATCCGACATCGTTTGATTAGTGGTCGAGGATCTGGAAGTTAGACCCAAGCAGCTGTTCTTTTGTAGTTAGAAATTATTTTACACTACTGCAAACATGGCCTGAGTCTATGTTCGTGACATCGTAAATTTTCTCGTCTCTTGTCCAAAACAAGTGAATCTTTTGCAGTTTGAAATACAAGTTTTGATCTTTATTCATACCAAATTTCAGACCATTTCGATCTCGGTAGCACATAGAATTATATTGTTAAACTTTGATACAGGACATGTTTTTATTTGTTGCTATGTTGAATGTTTTGATTTGATTTCATCGATTTCTGTTATCAGCTTTGATCGTTGAATTCGTGCCGATTTGTTTTGCTTGGATTCGTAACTCAATCTCTATGTCCGTATCAGTGTGCGTATCCGGGTCATCTTCTCGTGCATCTCTAGCCTCGAAAGGTGAGTAATCACTCACGATTAATGTTCTTATATTTATTAAATTTGATTTCAATTGAAACGACAATTGAAATATGCTGCTATTAGTTATTTATATTGCTATATCTATGACATCATCTGTATCTGTTCACCTATGACATCTGACACCATTATCTGTTATTTATACTGATGATATATGCCTGTTACCGTTGTTATATTATTATCATATCTGTTATCACTCTGCAAGTTCCCTGTTAGTATAGAATCACTATGGGTTGAAATGATACATACCCGAACGGACTTTAGAATAGGAGAAAATCGTTATGGGTTGAAATGATAAACCCAAGCGATTTTCAAATTAAAGTGAATTTGGGATTTCGGGTCGAAAAGATATATACCCGAATATATTTTAAATTGCAGATTGAAATGATAAAATATCCGTATCACTTGACCATATGATAGAAAATTATATACAGACACCGTTGGTCTATATATAAATGTTTTGGAAACATTTCTACAGTTTTGAAAGAAATATATGGTTTTAATAAATAATGATTTTAAAGATTTATTAAAGTTGATTTAATAAAGTTGATTTGAATCAATATGAAATATGTTTAAGTATTTATGTAAAATTTATATTTTTAAATATAGAATTTATATGTTTCAGGTTGAAAGATAAATTTGAATTGATTTGGAATTCTTAATTATTTAAGAATTATACTTAAATAAGTTAATTTGAAATCTATTAAATTTGAAATTTTAAGATATGTTTTATAACTTGAATTAATTAAGAAGTGGCTTAAATGAATATTTCAGGCTTATATAAATTTAAATGGGATATTTTGTCTATATAAATTTGTAAATTGAAGTTGTATTTTGATGTGTTGAAATGATTAAAGAAATATTTCAGAAACTAAATGTAATGAAATTAAATTTGGACATAAATTGAATTATCGAATTTAGTTTTGAAAAGTCGAATATTTAAACTTTGGAATATATTGAAATTGAAATGGTTTATTTATAGTTCAAATAGGCATTTGAAATCGATAATTTGAAAGGGTTTATTGAGAAACTAAATTGAATTGAAATTGATGATTTGAGATTTAATTAAATTTTAATTTTGGAACTCGAGTTTATGTGAATTGATTTGTGAAATTTGAGGAAGCTATTTTATATTAAGTATTTAAACTATATCTTAAACTATTTATATTTTACTTTATAAATTTTAATATAAATTATTTTAATATAAATCATTTTCAATATAAATTATTTTATTTTTAATTATAACTATTTTATATAAACTATTTTATTTTATAAACTATTTTTCTATATATACAAATTTTAATATCTAAACTGTTTAAGAGGAAAGTGATATGATTTTGGAAATGGATTTATTTGAAGGAAAAGTGATATCGTATTGATATGGTTTTGAAATGGCAATGATATGTCGGTTTTGAAATATAACTATTTTGAAAATTTATTAAATGACCATCGGTGTAATAATACGTAGTTATTAAAGAGACCGGGATCGGATATGGACATATTCTCTGTCGATACCGAAACCACTTTAATAACTAATGTACGCGGAGTGTTGATCCAGAACGAAGTGGATGGTTTTGATGAACGCGTTGACTGAAGAAAGAGAATGATATTGGATGACCCCTGACATGACTAAAACAGGAGCCGTGCCGGGCCATTGAGGATCGCCATCTCTAGCGGACACACTTCTTCGATACCTTATCTATTACTTATGTGATTCAATTTGGGTGCACCCCTTGATTTGGGAGTGTTGTTTCACAGTGTTGGGATAGTAGCTGCTATGCCCAACATCAGTCCGGATCAGGCAACTACTAGTATCCTAGTTGGTATCGCCTCATGTACCTTGTCATACTGATTATCCTATTCGCGACCACTACGATTTTGGTTTGTACCTTTAGTATATGGATTGCCCTCTAGTGACTTCCGGTTTTGGGGAAACTACGGTCTTGTATATGCTCTTGGGAATAAAAATGTGTTAAGGGTAGAATGGGCCATGACTTAACGCTATTTTGATATCGTACTTTACTGATTAGACATTATCTACTTAGCGTATTCTACTGTATATATAGATAGTTTAATGGATCCTTAGAGGATGGTTATCCCAAACATCCTTTGAGTCACTTGTATTTCAGTCGTTATTTCACTTGAGTTGGATTTATTGATATAAGAATGTTAATCCTGACTCAAGTGTTTTGTGTTTTCTTTACGCTCGGGTCAGACTAAGTGATACAGTATTCGAGACCCACCTTTGGAGTTGGAGCTTCGCTTGGAGATCCAGCTATCTATCCAGCTTTCAGTTATTAAGTTGATTCCAGTGATGTATTCAGATCTTGTATTTGACTATTGTATTGAGATATCTATGTATTCGACACCTCTGTTGTATCTTGTTTAACTCTATTATATATATATAGTAGCTTCATGAACTACTATTCTTTTGTTTCCACGGCATTATTGTTATATTACTCTGTGTTTGTGATCTATGATTATTTATTTATTGTATATGCTAAGTTTTGCCAAATTTAAATTAACAATCTATTATCTTGAATTATTCTGGTCTGACATGTGTGGATTATTGTCGATTTGAATGGTCCAAAATAGTGGGTCGTTACAATCAATTCACATCATATATTACTATATATGAAAACAATCAATATATATTTGAGGAATCGAGTTGGATCTCTCCAACATATTTCCCTACATCCACAGATGTTAGATAACATAAAAATACCAATCCCACTACGAAGGGGACAACGTGGTAATATAGGGTCATTCGCTATTATGTGGGACGCATAGGGTCTCATCCGCTCCAACGGCGGGAAATACATCCAACTACTAATATATATTTATATATACTACTATATATATCATATATCATTCAACAGATAATAATTTATAAATCCAACCAAGCATCTAGAATTAATTTAACTATTTAAATTTAATTCGGTAATCCAAATGAGTGAGAATTTCTCACCTTGATTTTTATTTGCCGAACATTCAGATTTTATTTTTTCTAAAATCCCGGCGGACTCCAAAAAATCCCAAACCAATCCCAGGATGTGAGTTTCGCAGCTACGAATTTAACGTAATAGATTTCGTAATTTTTGGACCTTGTATGAGCAAATTCGAATATAAATTAACGAAAACAATTTACATTATAATTAATCGACTAATTATTTAATTTATAAACTGAATCACCATATTACTTTTAATTGCAAAAATCTTAATTACCTTGTAAATTTCGATCCGTGGCAAAACTTCACATTCCCCACTCGACATAGCCGAGCACGTCAACCAATGCTTCACGTCCCTGCTCGCACTCGTCTGGAATCTCGCCGCACCCCCACTCTCGACCTACATCGTTGCCCCTCCACCTTCCACCTGGAGCCGCCTCGTCTTCAACCTTGATGCCTCGACTGCTTTCAAACCCACCAACCTAATCGTCGCTCGTTCCAGCTCGCGACCCTACCCCGAGCGAACCCTAGCCCAACCCTATGCCAACGTTGCTGCCAAACTCACCCTCAACAACGAACTCCAATCACCCATAACCACCATCGAACTTCCCAGCCTCGGCCCTCCAACACTGTACGAAATCGATCGCCGCCATTACCTTCCAGTCGAACGCGATCGCCTCCCCTTCCCTCGCGACTCCAGACTTCGCGAGCACCTCCTTCGATCGCGGAAAAATGTTTTCTCCCTTTTCTTTTACGTGGATTTATCTGAAGAAGAAGAAAGGGGGAATGTACGCAATTTTAATTTGTTTTCTTCTTTTCTTTTTTTTGAACTGGGAATTTTCATGTAGGAAGAGAAGAACTCGCGATTTTAAATGAGGCGGCTTCCATTTTTTTCTTATTCTCTGAACGATTTCATTTTTTTCATTTTTCTTTGTTCGAACCTGAAGAAATGAAAAGGGGAAAGAACGCGATTTAAACAAATGGAAGGTGGCTTGTCTCTGGGGTGTATGATGGCGATGGATATAGGCTAGGTTGGCTGAGATTGACCCTGATTTGATTTGATTTGATTTGATTAACATGCAAATATTCCCGCTTTTCATAACTCAAAACTTCGAACCCTTATTTTGGCGTGCCGCCTGGCATTCCTAATGTTATACCGCTATTTCGAACCCAATGGAACAAGTTTCGAAACCCAATTCGATCATATGCAGAAGATAGCCTTTTAAATCGACAATTTAAATTAATTTTAATTAAATTATTTCTAGGCGTTTCTATTCCGTACGACCAACTGGTAAACCCAAATGCTATGAAATTTGAAATCCGATAATAATACACTATTACGGATCTAATGGAACTAGTTTCATCGAATTCTGAGATTGTGCCCCGGATCACTATATTAACGTGTCGATTAAATTGACGATTTCAAAAATCTGCGAAATCGCTTGAAATTTCAGTTTTAAAATCTTATTAACTAAATTATAATTCCAAATCCAATATTTAAACCATTTAAATATCCCAAATCAAACGTTGAAAAATCCGGGTCGTTACATAGAGAATTATAAGTTTATAAATGATTTTAGAACTGAATAAAAAGAAATCTTTCTCAAATTTGTAAATGATAAGTATTTGAGTGCATTTTCTAAGATGCAAAGTGTAATGTTTGTGAATATACTTATACCGTTGAGATAGGTATATTAATATTTTCTAGTATTGAAAATATAGGGAATGGTGGATGCACCTTTGTAAAAGTATTTTGTTACAAGAAATTTACAAAGTGATATAATTATTGAAAGATCAACTAAGGAGGCTAGCGGTTGCTTATATGCTTAACCAATGTTGTTTTTCTCTCTGGAAATAAATCCTGATTTGAATGTATGTTTATTGATAGTAAAATAACCAACTATCAAATGTGGACCCAAAACATAACTTTGGAAATATCTAGGAGAAACATGTGAGTTATATGGCAAAGTCATCTCCGATGATGTTGTACTGTGCGTGTAAATATCGTTTCGTTCTTCTAGGACAAATGATAAGAAAATGCCTCCACTAACGGTTAGGAGGTGATCTCTGATCTTATAACTGACTGTTTATTTCCTAAAGAAACGGGTTGAGTTTACCGGGAATTATCGAAAAGTTGTTTTGAAGAGACCAGGATTGGGTATGTTATCTGAAAACCACCTCGATCCAACGAATGCGTTTCGAATTGAAGACGTCTTGAAGATGATGGAATTGGAGACTCAAAATAGGTCGATTGCAAGTTTGATGGATTGGACTCAACCACCACCGTCCGTGTTTATTTGCGGCAAGGACTTACAAGGTACTTTTATTTCAAAGATTTTTATAACTTTAGAAATCCAATTGGTGTGTTTTTCTCACGCTGGTTTTCCATACTGACTCGGGTGTTATTTTATTATAATGCTCAAGTCAGACTGAGCGTATTTATAGATTGCTTTGGAAGCATTGGAGCTCAGGAGATGGGTTGGACGTGTTCAAGCCGTATTCATGTATATGTTTATTTTGCGATGTTTTGTATTGAAATCATCAGCAATTGTGAGAACAGGTTATTATAACTGTCCAGGCTAATGATTATGATTGTTGTTGTACACTGATGGGTGTATGTATATAATAGTTCCCTTTTTAAAAAATCATTGATGTAATATTATATATTGTTCCGTTGCGATTGTGAGATTCTGTATGTCGTTTAGTTTCTTTTCTCTTCTTTTTCTTCCTATCTTTTTTCCGTTTTCTTTTCTATCTTCTTTCCTTCTTCTTTTCACCTAACTTTTGGCTTTTTCAGCATTCGATTGCTCGGCATGCAATACAGTGGACGTATTAGCATCAATTTTCGGGGGTCAAAAATCCCGTTCATTACATTTGGTATCAGAGCTGAAGATTAAGCGAGAACCTTGGCTTTGGTGGGGTAACTCAAAATAGGTCGGGTCAAAAGTACCCTAGAATGAGTTTGATTGTAAATATATGAGCGTGTATTTGTTAGTGATATAAAATTGTTTTATATTGTGTTGATTGGTAAGTTGAGTGGCTTATGGATTCTGTTCAATACGAGTAATTATCGTTATTGATAGGGATCTCTAAACACTTGAAAGAGCAATTCAACATGGTATTATTTTGAAATTTGGTACATGAAATAATTTTACCTTGATTATATTTTTATATAAAGGAATAATTTTTCAGAAATTATTATCGTATATATATGGTGTGCTTGGTTGTTAGAGAATGGTAATATTTGATTATTATCGTTTTTTGATTGTTATTTGTAATTGAATAAAAGTTGTTATTATTATAATAAAAACAAAGAAATGATTTTGTATAACCAAAGTGAAACTATATAGATATGATTTATAAATGGAAAGGAAATGAAATTTCATAAGTATATTATAATATGATTTGTAAATAAAAGGTTTAAAAACTGGGAAATTTTAGAATTCAAAACCCGTTGGTTTTGGAAATTGTTTTTCAAAGTTTTGGAAAAACAATAATAATATTATTTAGAGAATATTTTCAATGGAAATATTTTTAAGAGGATTTTAAGGAGATAGAAAGCACTGAACTCACTTCGGTCGTTGGAAAATCATTTCGGTGATGACTACAACATCATTAACATTCATTTTCGAGTTCCCAAGAGAGGAATTGCTACCATTGGAGTTTTGTTTTGGTAAAGCTATTTTTGATTTTAAAATTTAAAAGAATGATTTGATATACAAAAGGGATTGTATATATATATATATGATTTTAAATTTATTTGAAATAAGAACAGGGTGTTTTGACTGTGGAAATTTTCAATTAAGTATTTTATGAAATAATGAAAAAATAAGTTTGATAACTTATAAATTTTGAAAATTTGTAAGTTGAAACAATATTTTAAAATTTTGAATATGAATGTTAAGAAAGGTAAATTTGGAATTGAACTTTAGAATTAAATTTACCTTAAGATAAGTTAAACAAAATGAATTTTGAAAAGGAGTTTGACCTAAGTTCGGTTAAAAGCAATAAATTTTGAAATGAAATTGATTGCGATTGAAATGAATTAATGAATGAAATAATTAAATAAATTAGTGAATTGGATATGGTTTTGGAATGTGGTTGCTAAAATGGAATATTGAAATTGGAAAATGGATTGAGTTAAAGGAAATTTAATTTGATTTGTAATGGATATGGGCTTAAGTTGTGAAGTGGTAATAAACATGAGGAGGGTTGTATAAAATGTTTATAAACTAGAGTAAAATTTATAAAATAACTCATAAATGAATTTAGTATGGAGTGAAATGTTGTTAAACATAATTTGATGAAAAGGTTCTTAAATGATATTAGTATTGAAAGAAATATACTAAGTAACAGGTGAATGTAAATAAAGCAATGTGAATAATTAAATGTAGATCAATTGAAAGTGAATAAAGTGAATGACAATGAAGTGAATATAAGTAAAAATAATTTGGTATAGATAAGAAATCAATTGAAATACATATGTTGTACATATATTATTTTATTCGCAAAATGGTTAAACCAGATTCGAGTACATGATTGAGATGATTTGCATCGGTCCGAGTTGGGATTTTTCACTCGATTCTCAACCGCGAATACTAGATATGGATTTTTGATTGATCCTGAAATTCTCTATCATAGTATAGGGCTATGCAAGGAGAATGGTGGTTTTCAATCAAGGAAACAGATCTGAGTCTGCACTAGAGTAGTCATGTGAACGATACTAGTTCGAAAGTGAAATTGTGTGATCGAGTGGGCGATCGGATTTGATATTGTGTATGGATGATATGTATATCGTACGAGTTTTAGTAAAGAAAATGTTGGAAATTGGAATTATAGAATAATATGATTATGCATTATATGATTATATATCATTGGTAAATAAGATGCAGGTATATAAAAGCAAAAGCTAATTTGATGCCTTGGGTTTCATAAGAAAATTTTGGTTGCCCGACTAAAAGGTACATGCTTACATTGTTGATTGAATTTGATGGTTTTATGATCAGCCGCTTGGCTTTTGTTTCTTCTTGGTTGATGTGGGTCCGTAGTGACGAATTGTAGTTTTTCTGATCGAGTCGCGCAAAGGAGACGCTGACAAAATTTTTCGTAAATTTTAGAGTTAGAAAATTTTTGAAAAATTTTCAGAATATATTTTTAATAACTAAAGTTTGATTTTGGGTTATAACTTGAAATGGTTGAATGGGATAATATTAGTTAGAAACTTAATAAAAGTAATGACAAAGTTTCAACAAGTTTATTTTTGGGAAAAGTTAAAGCTTAAAAAGATTTGTTAAGTTATTTTAACTAATTGGATTTAAAGTAATGGGTTTGAGCATTTTTCTTACTTTGGCAATTTCGGGGACGAAATTCTTTTTTAAGGGGGGAAGAATGTAACGACCCAGAATTTTAGTAATTTGAATTTGGAATATTTAATTGATTTTAAATATTGAAAAGTTGATTTTGTAAGTTAAATAACTTGAATTTCAAATATAGCGATTTATTGGATAATTTAATTGTTGAATTTAATAATTGAAATTGTTTAAATAATTGAATCTTGGGTTTTAAGCTGGATAAAAATAATTTTAAAGCTTATTTAAATTTTATTTAATAAGAATAACGATAATAAAACTTTTAAATTGGATTTAAAAGTGATTAAATTGATTTTGAAAATAACTCGTTTTAATTAACACATAAAAATAGCCTTCCGAGGCACTGTCTCGGATTTCGATGAAACCGGTTTCATTGGGTCCATGATAGTGAGTTATTGTATGCCGACGGTTTTCGTGGCAATCAGATGTATCGTTTGGCCATGCGAAGTCGAAACGCGTAGAAAATTTATTTCAGAAACTAGTATAATAACTAGGTTTGAAAAGCTATCTTCTGCATATGATTGAATTAGGCCTCGGGACAAGTTCCACTGTGTTCGAAATAGGGGTATAACAAGTAGAACTCAAGGCGGCACGACTTGATAGGATTTTGAGATTTTCGAACGGTTATAGCTTGATAATTTAAATTTAAATATATAAATGCATAATATGCTACCAATACCCTCCCCATGCTTTATACTTTTCAACCCATACTCCCATCCATGTTCAACCATACCCCTTACCTTAATTAATCGCATCTCCTATCTAATAAAATGGTTGTAAGAATTTGAATTGAAAATATGCCTCATCGAACGACCATGAATCATCGAGGCTATTCGACATCGTTTCAGGCAAAGTCCCCAACTACGAACTTGGTCACGAGGAGGAGGGGAATCTTTGGACGGTTGGATGGGTCTAAAGATCATCGTGGTGGCCAAAATTTTGAGTTAATCGTCGAATCAACTTTTGAAGATTTCGGCCATTCTATGCACATTTAGGTGATGGGGTTTGAAGGGAAGATGTCGAGGAAGGCGAGGGCAAGGCGCTGGCGAAGTTTCATGGCAAACGGTCAACCATGGCAACGAAATTTTCGAGATATTCGTGGCACGTTTGGGTTCCTTTTTGGTTGGTCGGTGATGCGATAGGGCATCAGACCTGGAGGGTTAGGCGCGGCATGGTGATGGCATTCGACGGCGAGCTCAAAGGGGCGCACGATCGAAGGCGACGGCGGCAAATGACGAGGATGCAAACGTGTTTCTAGTGATTGGAAGCGAGAACAAGGATAGGTTGGAGGGAGCTTAGTGTGGGTAAATAGTTTAAATAATTAATTTATTCAAGTTAATGATAAATTAGAAATTGATTAATTTAAAATTGTATAACTCTCTTATACGAGGTCCAATCGAGGCGTGGATTTTAGCATTGTGCTCGTGATGACGAAAGCTTCGTGATGGAACTGGTTTAGTCAAATTTGGAGACTATTGAAATTTAGGCTAAAATCGAACGCCGTTCAGTTTTAGTTCCAAACCGGAATGCCTAGGCGATGATAGAAAATTTCAATGAGTTAAACTCACCTTTTCAGTTAACTAGTATGATTTATAGTTGATAAAAATTGTTGAAAGATTGTTTGGATAATTTACTATATTTATTAGTTGGTTTGGAAATATTCTCGCCCTAAGAGCGGATGAGACCCTATTACGTTCCCGTGTAAGAGCGGATGACCCTTTGCATACGAATCTCGCTTCGAAGTGGTTGATTTATATTTTATGGCTATATAACGTTTATGATGCAGGAAAAGCGGGTCGGAGGGATCCAACAGGATTCCTCACTAATGTTGATTATATATATATATATATATATCTGTGTGTATGTGTGTGTGCTAATATATATATATATATATATATATATATATCTCTGTGTGTGTGTGTTTGAGCTGTGATGCGGGCGATGGGTTGGAGGGATTCAAAAGGATTCCTTGCTATTGTTGAATTGTTTCAATAATATTTCTTTTATATAGATTATTGGTAATGAACCCGATTGTGAACACTACGGTTATAACATTGTTATATGTTTAAAAACTGAAACCCATTAGCGATAGGAAATCAATATCGATGTTGGTTAAGTGTTTGGAGGCTATTGGCCTCAAATAATTATTTTAAAAATACTATAAATTGCCATTTGAGTTGGAATTGGTTTTTGAGATGGGAAATGATTTTTAGATCCGAAATTAGGTTTCGGAAATATTTTTTATAAAGATTATCTATTTATATTAATATTCTGTTTTAAAGATTATCTATTTATATTAATATTATGTTTTTAATGATTATCTATTTAGAATAATATTCTGTTTTAAAGATCATTTATTTATATTAATATTTTGTTTTAAAGATTATCTATTTATATTAATATTCTATTTTAAGGATTATCTATTTATATTAATATTGTGTTTTAAAGATTATCTACTTATATTAATATTTTCTTTAGAAGATTATCTATTTATATTTAATATTTTTTAAAGTATTTAATTATATAAATATTGTTTTAAAGTTATTTAATTATATTAATATTGTTTTAAAGTTATTTAATTATAGGAATATTATTTTAAGGTTATTTAATTATATTAGTATTGTTTTAAAGTTATTTGTTTATTGTTAATATTATTTTAAAGAATTTATCAAAATGTTAATATTTTGAATGTTTAATTATTTCACGAATAATTACGGTTTGAAATTAATAATAAGGATTATTTATACGGTTTTGAAAACAAATTATTATTATTTATAAAAATGGTAAAGATTAATTATTATTGTTTGTTTAACAATATTTTAAATTATAATTTTTTTTAGAAGTTTTAAAGTTAATAATTTCCATTTATTTATAATGTTTATTGTTACTAATTATTATTATATAATGGTGTTTTGAAGTAAAAGATTTCAATTATTTATAAATGTTTCTGAGACCCATGAATAGAGTTGAAAGACTTGGATTTTATAAAGGAGTATATAAAATGGTTTGAGGACTTAAGGGAAGATTATTTACAAGGTTAAAGAGTTCTATAAATGGTTAGCTATTTATAAACAAATTTTAGAAACGAGTTTATAGATTTATAAAAGGAGTTTTATAAATGGGGTTATGGATTCATAAAGGGTTTTTGAAATGTACAAAGAATTTATAAGCGATTGAATTTATAAATGGATTATAAATGGTTTTTTTGGAGATTTATAAAATGATTTATAAATAGTTTCAGAGAATTATAAGGAGTTTATAAATGATTTTAGAACCAAATAAAAAGAAACCTTTCCCAAATTTGTAAATATAATTATATCGTAGAGATAAGTATCTGAGTGCATTTTCTAAGATGTGAAGTGTAATGTGTGTGAATATACTTATACCATTAAGATAAGTATACGAATATTTTCTAGTATTGAAAATATAAGGAATGGTGGATGTACCTTTGTAAAATTATTTTATTACAAGAAATTTAAAAAGTGATATAATTAATGAAAGATTAATTAAGGAGGCTAGTGGTTGCTTATGTGCTTAACCAATGTTGGTTTTCCCTTTGGAAATAAATCCTGATTTGAGTGTGCGTTTGTTGATAGTTAAATAACCGACTATCGAATATGGACCCAAAACATAACTTTGGAAATATCTAGGAGAAACATGCGATTTATATAGCATAGTCATCTTCAATGATGCTGTACTATTCGTGTAAATCTCGTTTCGTTCTTCTAGGACAAATGATAAGGAAATCCATCCACTAACGGTCAGGAGGTGATCTCTGATCTTATATTTGACTGTTTATTTCCTAAAGAACTGGAGTTGAGTTTACCGGGAATTATCAAAAAGATTTTTCGAAGAGACCGAGATTGGGTATGTTATCCGGAAACCACTTCGATCCAATGAATGCCTTTTGTAGTGAAGACATCTTGAAGATGATGGAATTGGAGATGGAGTTCTCAAGTGTTTCATTCAGTCCCTGAATGAACTTGTATGGATGACTACTGGTATTGCAATGGTTGCTTGGAGGGTAATACTAGCATTCCAAGATGGTTTTCAAGGAGGAAATGGTAAGAGCATGGCTTTTTCGAGCCTCACACCTAGGAAATGAATAAAGCAAGGACATGCGGCATGGCTAAGTGGGTCGCACCCAAGTAGGTTATGATCATCCCAAATCTAGAGCGATATTCATGTATGCTTCGGGGTCTCGTTGTATGGTTGTTGATGGCAGCCAAAAGATGATCATATTCGGTGCTACTCGAGAAAGGGGTAGCGTTGGTCTTGAGTAGTAGAGGTGCAATGTGTTGTAGCCTGCCGTACATTTTATCTAGAGTGTATGGATTCATGTGTAGAACCTTACCCATTCATTGTTGGAATCAATTCTCCAATACGAGCCATCGGTTTTGGTTGTAGAACCTAGAATGCTGGAATTTAATTAATGTAACAATTTCGGCTATGATTAATAAGTACTTGTATATTAGACACTACAATATAGTATCAGAGCATTTCATATCAAATGTTTTGGTTATCGTAAGGTAAAAAACCATCCGTGTTTATGTGCAGCGAGGTCTTACGAGATACTTTGATTTTAACGATTTTTATAACTTTAGAAATCCAATTGGTGCATTTTTCTCATGATGGTTTTCCAGAATGACTTGGGTGTTATTTTATTATAATGCTCGGGTTAGACCGAGCATATTTATAGATTGCTTTGGAAGCATTAGAGCTCAGGAGACGGGTTGGAGGTCTTCAACCCGTATTCACATATATGTTTATTTTTCATTATTTCGTATTTAAATCATCAACATTTGTGAGGACGTGTTATTATAAATGTCTAGGCTGATGATTGTGATTGTTGTTGTACTATGATGGGTGTATGTATATAACAGTTTCCCTTTTTAAAAGATCATTGATATTATATTATATATTGTTCCGCTGCGATTGTGAGATTCAGTGTTGTTTAGTTTCTTTTCTCTTCTTTTGCTTCCTACCTTCTTTCCCTTTTATTTTCCCCTAACTTTTGGGTTTTCCGGTATTCGATTGCTCAACATGAAATACAATGGACGTATTAGTGTCGATTTTATGATGTCGAAAATCCTATTCGTTATAAAAGTGCAAAAGGATAAAGGAAGGCCTTTCGACCATGTGGAAAGATGCATGTTGAAGGTTGTAGGAAGGCCTTTCGACTGAAGAGAAAGGATGGGTGCGAAAGGAGGCCAACCAACATCTATAAATATGACCTTTGGGGTCTGAGTTTGGGGACCGAATTTTGGAGGAATCCTAAATTCTTTTTTCGATTTCTTAGAAAATCAAATCTTTGTAACCCTAAATCAGTTTGGGGAAAATTTCTCATACTAGTAACTCAATTTGGATTAATGGAAAATGAGGAAGCGCATGAATTCAATAAAAAAATTGATCATGAGAAATATCATTTCGGCCATTAGTTTGACTAAAGACTAATTGCACATGATGCTTACTTATCTTCTTAACTCCTATTTGACTTATGCGATGTAATGGGATCAACTTGGACAATATGTATTCGAATCACATTAACATCGTGTTTAATGATATCAAATGTTAAATAAAGTTGATTATAGTGTTTCTATATTAATACTTTCATAGAAATTATATTGTCAGAGATGTTATTCCATTGCATATAGATCATAGAGCTTGTATATCGCACACTGAGTCCACTTCGAAAGAGCAAACACCCTTTCGACCTGATTGAAAGGGACGTTTCATAGAGGATTTGATGTATGAATATTGAGTCATGCTAGCTGGTTGGACATCTTCGAAAGGTGTACACATATCACAATACATACAACTCTTTTGAAGGAGTTCTTTCCAAAAAAGCTGAAACAATGCAATCAAATGTGAATTCTCATTTTTAAGGGCAAAATGGTCCTTTCAACACAATCGAAAGAGACAAATGTCCGGTACAAATGACTCTTTTCGACTAATTCAAATAGGGGCTTCGAAGGGGGTGTTCTCTCCTTAACCTTCATTTCAATAGGGTTTATTGGACCTATTAACTACAATTAATATTTATAAGATCACCTTCTACAAGCAATCCATCCTAATCAACCAATTCGAAAGGGGTTTCGAAGAAAGTAGTCACTTCTAAAAACTATTTTTTGAAGAGTTAATAACATTTCTTATTAACCACTTAGCTTTGAGGATGTTGACAAATTTTCTTGTTTACAATAGTTAAGTGTAAATGGGAAATAATTAAATGCCGTATATGAGATAATTAAGTTAACATCTGAAAAGAGAGGATGTTGCAAAGAAGGAAAAAAATTAATAAAATAGGGAAAAAAAGCCCAAAACCTACTGTATAAACACCATTAAACATGTTCTCCTCATTTTCATTTTACTATCTTTAAATTAAAACAATAGAAAGAGCTAGCCAACCGCCATTATTAAGAGAAGATGAAGAAGAAGAAGATAGATAAAACTATGGAGAACATAAAGCTTTTAAAGATCAACGCAAATCAAAGGTTTAGTTAAGTAATGTTATTTGTATTTAAGATATTTTCCTATAAGTTGATAAGGCTTTTATAATTTATGGTAGAATTCATATAATATGTGTTTTGAATGATAGGTCTTGATTTACTGAATGTTTTGGAATAAAATGGCTTTACTTGGGAAGGTCTGTTATGATTCCCTACTCTAATAATTTTGAAATACTATGAAAATTTATTATAATGGAAAAAACATGTTCCTGGAGATGGGTTTTGATTTAGAGAATTTCCTACATTACACTTTTTAGTTATGAAATTTTTGAATGAAATACGCATATTAAATAATAAAGGGGAAATGGATTAAATATATAAACAGGAGTAAAAATATGCTAAACAAATTATTTGTGAATTTATGGAAAACTATAAGTATTTTTCTAAGTAAAAATAATAATCTTTGGAAGCTAAATTGGAACGCCAAAAATAGATAATAAGGCCCGAAACTATATGTAATTAAGTAATAAGGGGATAAGTTCCTATAAAAGTGCTGGAATAGTAAACGAAGGACACTACCACTAACTGAAAGTGGAGGAGGGATGAATAAGGAGGCGACGCATAGAAATCAATGAGCAGACGTGCAGATGTAGGTAGTTAGTAATTCATAAATTATTACATGCATTAAAGGGAAAGATTGCCGAAAGTGTTATGTTGGGGATATAACAACTTAAACCTAAAATTAACAATGTTACTAAGAGAAGTTCTAAGTAAATGTACTAATTAAGA
Source organism: Allium fistulosum (assembly GCA_030737815.1). NCBI lineage: Eukaryota > Viridiplantae > Streptophyta > Magnoliopsida > Asparagales > Amaryllidaceae > Allium > Allium fistulosum. The sequence goes on from CM060902.1 coordinate 981,209,379, forward strand.
CTATAGTTGAAGAATACAACTGAAGGTTCCAATTGTGGATTCTGAATGAAGGTGATCCTAGAACAAGTGCATAAACCAGGCTTCCCTAGGATGAAACTTGAGTGGAGTGATTCGATAGCTGAAACCTATTGACTTTCGAGGAGAGGCAATACCAAGACCTATTAGCTTTTGGATGAAAGCTAATAACGAGACTCATGGCTTAAGATGCCCGAAGGTAGTATTTAGAGTTTACTAAAGCAAGACGCATGATTTAGTTGGTTTTATGTTGTTTTTAGTGATTTGGGAGATTTATGCAAATATGTAAAAAGCAGGGACTAAATTGTAAAAGACACGCGGATTTATAGTGGTTCAGCCAGAATGTGCCTACGTCCACTTTATATATTATTTCTCCTTTCTTGTTCAGATTACAAGTACAAAGCTTTGATACCAGTAAAAGAAAGTTGTTTGAAAGTTCTATCCGTGCTTGAGCTCTCAAACTCGTCCCTCATTGTTGTACCCCTGCCCCTCTATTTATAGAGTGAGGCTGGGGGCAGGGGTCTTGGATGTATATAGCTGTTAGCGGGCCTGGGCCGCTGTAATCTGGCCTGGCAGTGTTGGTTCGATCGGCTTCTTGGTCCGGTTGCACTTGGTCCGGTGGCACTTGGTTCGGTGGTGGTTGATTCGGTGGTGGAGGCGTGGTTTGGTCCAGTAGCACTTGGTCCGGTGGCACTTGGTCCGGTGGCACTTGGTCCGGTTGTATAGTCCGGTAGGTTGATTCGGCTGGGACTTGGTTCGGTGGAGGTCGGTTCGGCAATAGTTGGAGGAGTGTTGGTTCAGCTGGGACATGGTTCGGTTCGGCAGGGGTTAGGAGACCTGTTGGTTCGGTTATGGTTGGACTGGTGGGGAGAATTCGCCCAACATTTGCCCCCCAAAGTGGGGCATATGCTGGCATATGGCTTACTTTGTTTTTTTGGTCATCTCCATTCGGTCCCTGAGTGCCGAATCAATTGGTCCGGTATCCTATATCTGCCTATAAGTAGGGGCTATACACTTTCGTCATTCCTTACCAATCCGATATAGCCGAACCAGATTTTTCTTTCTGCCGAATCAATTACACTGCTGAAACCTTCTGACTACCGAACCAGGTAATTGCCGGATGATTTTAATGTTTTTGAACTACCAAATGACATTGAGATCGTGAGTGCCGAATGTCCCTTAGCCTTGAGCCGCCGAATGAGACTGGTGATGTCGATTACCGAATGAACCTTATGCTGGAAATGCCGAATGAACCTGCGTTGGGAAATGCCGAATGAACCTGTGTTGGAAACACCGAATGAACCTTGGTATCGAACCCCCGAATGACCATGGGGAGTTTGATTATCAAACGAGTTATCAGACCCCTTGTGCTCTTAAATTACAAACGAAACCCTAGATTGTACGCACTCGCTTGTCTGTATCTCTACACTTCCTTGTTCTAATAACGTGCCCTTTTGTGTTTGCAGATAAATGTCTCACAAAGTGGAAACCCGATCAGAAAAGAAGAGATCTCAGGACAGAGAAGAGCCTTCTGCCGTGCCCCCAGCCCCGTCAGGACCGGGACGTTATGGGCCCGCCCCGAGATCATTAGTAGATGGGTATGGTCCTCAGGAGCTTCTGAACTCGCCTCCCGATTGTTTCCCTAGCTCACTCAAAGACGAGCAGCTCGATGTCATCTCTCGCTCCTTTGGGATTGATAGAGCACGCATGCTACTGCCGGGGGAGGGAGTGATGCCATATAATCCCCCCGAAGGATATTTCGCCTATAGTAGGTACCACTGTATGTGCGGGGCCATTCCCCCGATCAATGCTTGGATAATCAGCTTCATCGCCTACTTGAAGGTAGCTCCATTTCAGCTTCAGCCTAATTCCTACGCCATCCTGGTGAGCCTGTTTGTCATTTTCCAGAGGAGATACGGGCGTCCTCCCTCCAACCGGGAGATCCGGTACTTGTACAATTTGAGAGGCTATAAGAAGGGGTCTCCATACATCAGCTTGGAATCAGCCGTATCTTTCAAGCCTGTCCTGGACTTATATTCGAAGTTCAGTATGTTTAAGAAAGAATGGTTTTTTATCAGGGATGACCCTGTTTCCATCCGTCGCTTCACCTCCGGCTGTAAGTGTGAAGCTTTATTTATAATTTCCGTTATAACTGCAATGCTTCTTCTTATGTGTTTTTATTTCTTACTAGCGACAGGTGGCTTTGCGGTCGTGGAGAATGATCGCCTGGTTCAGATGGCTGTGGAAATAGAAGCCATTACGGGAAGGGACAGGTCGGCTTCTTACTTGATCAGGAATGCTACACTTCTGGGGCACAACCTGATCCTTCCGCATCAATCCGTGGTTAAGCAGAGAGACATGGCGGAGGAGAGAGCTGCCAAAGCTACAGGAGGGGCCACGGCGAAAAGCAGCAAAAGGAGACCCTTCCCGCCGCATCCAGTCGCCGGGGGGAAGAAACTAAAGAAGTCCAATGGACCCTCTCCCAGTACACATCCGGATGTTCAGGAGGAGGAAAAAGGTGAGGACGAAGGAGGTGAGGCGGAGAGTGGAAGTGGTTGAGAAGGTGACGGTGATCGTCACGGTGATGATGGTGGCGAAGGACAGGGCGGTGATGGCACCGGGGCTTGCCTCCCGGGCAGGCGGGCGTGATTCAAGAGTGGACAGATGACGCTCTCCGCCAAGCCTTCGAAGAGTTGGAGGAAACGGAGAAGTCCAAGAAAGCTGGTAAGGTCGGGACCGGCGCTGATTTATCTTCCGGGAGCGCTTCTACTGAGGCAACTTCTGCGATTCAAGGTGAATTTCTCTTTATTCTTTTTAATTCTTGAATGATGGCTCAATACATGCTGGTGACACTTGGTTTTCTTTACAGGAGCGGGCAAAATGGCCAAGACCTCAGATCTTCGGCACAGGCTTGAACAATACAAACTCCTCAAAGCTTCCGCCAAGCCGAAGCCTCCTACTAACCGTCCTGGAGACGTAGTCGGCTATCGTCCTCTTCTTGGAGTTATTGAAGAAGATATACAGAAGAGGAAGAGGAGTCGATCTACGTTTGAATCTCTTCCTGGTCCTCCGGCCCCACTCCAGCCTATTCACGATATTACGGAGGATGATACTGAGTTTATGCCTTCCCCACATCCGTCCGAGAATCCAACCTTCACCCCGATAGATCACCCTGGCTTGGTTCGTAACCCGTTTGCGGGTCATCCAGACCTGGACCCGGCCTCTCATGACATCTCCTTCGATGAGGTTAATGGTGAGCATCTTCTCCCTCGCAATCCCATGGTACGGGTGCTTGACGAAGCTAAGTCCCTGGACCTCGATTTGCTTACTTCCCGGGTTGTAACTCTGGTGGATGAAGCTAAGGCGAATATTGACCGGGATGCTGAGGAGACCAGGAAATTGATGGGGCATCATGCCCGACTAGTCAAGGCCGGGGAGGAAATTGGGAGTGCCAACATTCGGCTACGGTTAATGGTCTTCGACCAGGCTAAGCAGCTTGCCGATCAAGCCATTCAAATTTCTCAGCATGAGGCCGCATCCAGGCAACTGAAGAAGACTATGGAAGAGGCCAGCAAGGCAGAGTTGCGAAAAATGGAGGCCGCCTGCAAGGAGCGAATTGACATGGCCATTGTGACGGTGGATGAGGTTCGACAAGCGGACCTCGAGCGGGCACAGGAATTGTCGGGTAGACTCGAGGCCGTGGAGCTTTCTCAGTCCAGGTTGAAGGAGGAGATGGAGGCGATGAGGATATCCCTTCAGGCGAACCACTCATGATACCGATCGGAGAGGGATGCTGTTGTTGCTAAGTTGCGCGCTTCTGAGGCCCGAATGAGGGAGCTTGAGGAAAACGAGGGGATGATGAATGAGATGCTCCAGGATATGTATTTCCATACTTGGAAACAGGGTAACTTATCCTGGATGGATGATTACCCCCGAGTTATGGCCAGGATCTATCTCCGGGCTCTAGAGGAGGCTAGGGCTGATGCGGATAAAGAGGATGGCACGGTCTTCAGAATGGATGTGGTCACTGCCCAGTTTACCAAGGAGGAGAAGGTGGTGGTGAAGGAGGGTATGCGGCTACATGCTGCTGAGGAGGCAGGTGTGCAAGTAGAGGATGATGACCAGGATGGTCAGGAAGCTGGTGCTGGTAAGTCTTCCTTCCTAGTCTTTCCGTTAACTTGGTTGCTTATCACTAATGAATTCTTTCTTTGACTGGACAGGTGGGCAACAGGACAAGGACAAAACTCCGACGCAGCCGGCTCCTTGATTTGACCTGGATATCTTTTTGTGGACTTGACATTGTTGTATATGTTAGTCTCAAAACAGTAACGTAACTTTTAGGTTGTAATTATGCTACTTGTAATAAACAACATTATTCTTGATGTGTAACTTTTTAACTTAAGCTGATTCTGTCGTTTTTGAATATTTTTGCTATTTTGACATGTTGTATGAGAAATATAGCTATGCATATGCTTGTAATTCAATTGTGTTTGATGTCAAGTTCTTGTTTAAAACATAATTTCATGTTTTGCAATGTTGGTGTGATGTGTGAACAAATTACAGCCACGTGTTTATACATGAAAGAAGAAAGTACCGCCCTTCATATTTTACTTATAGATGGCAGCTTTGAATGTCTTGCGTGACTGAGTATGGAATGCGGTCGAGCGTCTTGCTGTGAGTATCCACTTCCATTAGCGAATGTCTCTTATTCTGTGTCATGTACTTTAGGGATTGTTACAGAGGATAGGAGAAAAGTTTCTTGAATAAAATTGAAATATGCGAAATAGTAAAACTTCCAATCACGGAAGGCCATCGATGTGCTTAAGTTCGTGGCAAACGGGCTTTGTAGTCACTTTCCCTAGCTGTGGGTCTTGGAGACATTTGTTACCCATCTTACGCCTCCGCGGGGAGTTAATCTTTTTTACCACAGCCGTACTTAAGACACATCGAAGCCGAGATCGCGCACAGTAACTACCCGGGCCATTATGGCCCGTAATCGTGGGTATTATTCGATTTACTGTGGCCAGCTAGCGTAGGTGCCGATCGTCAACCCTGAACTACCCCTAGCTGGCCACACCTTATGTTGGGGCTTAAAGTAGGTACACAGTTGCCGGCGAGCCGAACGCCGTAATGAGCTGCCTTGGCTATAATCGGCCTTCTCGGTGGCTTATAATCGGCTCATTACAGTTGGCTTTAAGGGCCGTCGCGAGCAATGAGTTAACCCGCAGCAGAGGGATGCCGGAGCAAAAGTGTCTCATTGGCGAGGGCATAGATTCGCATAGTACCTATTAGGTCTTGTCCAGGTGAAGTTGCGTTGTGGAGTGCCTTGAATGGCAATGCTATATGCACAGGATTTTGTTCAACAGAAAAGGATAAAGTTAACAAGCAGCCAAGACATAAAGGAACAAGTTAAAAAAGAGACAAGGTTTTTTAAAGTGGTTCGGCATGAAAATGCCTACGTCCACTGATTCACTTTGTTAATTCACTTCATATGCGCAGTACAAGTTAAGAAAAGTATCGACGGAGGTGTTGGATGTTCCATGCCCTTTGGAACACCTCTCCGTCCACTGTTGACAAAATATAAGCTCCATTGTGGAGATCTTTATGAATTACATATGGTCCATCCCAGATTGGGTCTAGTGCTCCGGGGCGAGGGAAGATCCGCTTGAGGACAAGATCTCCTTCTTGTAAGGTACAATGCTTGACTTTGGAGTTCTTCGTTCTCTTCTGGGTTATAGTGGATCCTACGGTGGGAAGGCACGATAGTTTCAACTGGGAGCATAGCCTCCGATCCGTATGCCAGAGAGAAAGGAGTATGCCCCGTTGATGTTCTGAAAGATGTGCGATAGGCCCACAGTGCCGTAGGGAGTTCATCCACCCAAGCGCCCTTTGACTTTTCGAGTTTCTTTTTGATTAGAGTTTTCAGAATTTTGTTGACGGCTTTGACTTGTCCGTTTGCCTGGGGATAAGCTACGGATGAGAAGCTTTTGTGAATTCCGTGCTCTTGGCACCAGTTGGCGAACTCCTCGCTGTCAAACTGAAGTCCATTGTCCGATATAATTTTGAATGGGACTCCGTACCTGCATAGAACATTTTTGATCAAGAAGTTAATAACTTTTGCTGATGATACTTTATTTAGGGGTTCTGCTTCCACCCATTTGGTGAAATAGTCGACTGCCACTATAGCATACTTGGCCCCGCCTTGGCCCATTGGTAGCTCGCCAATCAAGTCAATTCCCCATACTGCAAAGGGCCAAGGGCTGGTCATTTGAGTAATCTCAGTTGTTGGTAGCCGTGGAATCTTAGGAAACTTTTGGCATCTGTCACATTTTCTGATGAAATCTAAGGCGTCCTTGCTTAAGGTGGGCCAGAAATATCCATACCGGAGTACCTTTTTGGCCAAAGTCTGCCCTCCAGTGTGATCTCCGCAACTTCCTTGATGAATGTTGGATAAGATTTCCTTGGCTTCCCTTCCAGCGGCACACCTTAATAAGGGGTTAGAGAAGCCGCGCCGATAGAGGGTGCCCTCTTGTATTGCGTAGCGGGAAGCTTTCCTCAAGATTTTCTTGACTTCGTTACGCCCGTTGGGTAGTGTGCCACTTTGTAAGTAGTCTCGGATGGGAGTCATCCAAGTTGCTTCTTCGGTTGCAGCTATCAGATTCACTTGCTCAAAACTTGGGGTCAGTTGTTTTGAGATGGCTACTGCTCCAGAAATAGCGCCGTCTCTCACGCTAGCTTGCTTTGCCAAATCGTCGGCCTCTTGATTCTCTTCCCGAGGGATGTGTTTAACTAAGTAGTGGTCCAATCGACTGAGAAGTAACTTGGTCTTCCTTAAATATGCTATGAGTCGTTCTTCTCGAGCCTGGAATTCTCCTAGTACTTGATTAACAATAAGTTGAGAATCGCTATGAAGACACAAAGAATTGGCTCCAATTTCTAAGGCAAGTTCTAATCCAGCTATCACCGCTTCATACTCTGCATCGTTGTTGGTGGCAGCAAATTCCAACCTTATAGCATAGTGCAACTTATTTCTCCTGGGAGTGATTATTACCACACCTGCCCCCGAGCCTTGTTCGTTTGATGCACCATCCACAAAGAGGATCCACTTGATGTCTTCTGCTATTTCTGATTGCTCCTTACCTTCGTTGGTAGTGAATTTGGCAATGAAATCGGCCATGGCTTGCCCCTTGATGGCGGTGCGAGGATGGTAGGTAATATCATATTGACTCAGTTCAATGCACCACTTAAGTAGTCACCCAGAAGTGTCGGGACGATGGAGTACCTGCCTTAGCGGTTGATCGGTCAGAACTCTGATGGAATGGGATTGAAAATAGTGTCGCAGTTTTTGTGATGCGATTAGTAGACAATATGCTAGCTTCTCAAGTTTAGAATATCTGACTTCTACCCCTGTAAACCTCTTACTTACAAAGTATACTGGCCGCTGCGTGCGGTTGTCTTCTCTTACCAAAGCAGCGCTTAGAGCATGAGATGATACAGCAAGGTATAGGTATAACTCTTCGCCTTCGCTTGGAGTCGAGAGTACCGGCGGTTTCTGGAGGTGTTCGATTAAGTTAAGGAAAGCTGATAAGCATCCGTCAGTCCATTCGAACTTTCCTTTGTCTTTCTTTAGAGCTTCGAAGAAGGGGACGCACTTGTCCGTTGCTTTGGAGATGAATCGGCTTAGGGCAGCCACTTTCCCATTTAGACTTTGCATTTCCTTTTGAGTGGAAGGTATCTTGATATCTCTTAGAGCTCAGACTTGTTCAGGGTTTGCTTCAATCCCTCTGGCATGGACGATGAATCCCAAGAATTTTCTTGATGATACTCCGAAGGAGCATTTTAGAGGATTAAGTTTCATTCCATATTGGCGAAGTACTCGAAACATCTCGCCCAGGTGGTTTACATGATCGTCGGCTTTCCTTGACTTTACCAGCATGTCATCCACATACACTTCCATAGTTTGTCCTATTAGCCCTGCAAACATCTTGTTGACGAGGCGTTGGTAGGTGGCTCCTGCGTTTTTAAGTCCGAAAGGCATTACCTTGTAGCAGTACAATCCCCGGTCAGTGATGAAACTAGTGTGGTCTTGATCGGGAGCATGCATAGGAATTTGGTTATATCCTGAGTATGCGTCCATAAAAGATAAGAGTTTGTGCCCGGCTGTGCTGTCCACAAGCTGATCGATTCAGGGAAGTGGGAAGCAATCCTTCGGGCAGGCGTCATTTAAGTTGGAGAAGTCAATGCATGTTCGCCACTTCCCATTAGCCTTCTTTACCAGCACCGGGTTGGCGATCCACTCTGGGTAGATGGATTCTCGTATGAAGTCATTGGCAAGTAGATTCCTTACTTCTTCATCGAGGGCTGCTAATCGTTCTGCACCCATTCTTCTCTTTCTTTGTTTTACGGGCGCCTTGGTAGGATCAATGTTTAGTACGTGGCATACTATGTCAGAGGAGATTCCGGTCATGTCAGAATGTGACCATATAAATACATCCAAGTTGTGGCGGAGAAAGTCAATGAGTTGTTCCTTCAACTCTGCTTTTAGTTGTGACCCGATTTTCAATAGTCTACTCGAGTCATGTTTGTCTACAGATACAAATTCCATAGCCTCTGCAGGCTCGGCGGTGGCCTCCTCCTCTTTGTCCCTAGGGTCTAATTCATTGAAAGGGTCGCTGGTATATCGAAGAGGAGGGGCTTTCTTTAGTTACTATGCTTCCAAACTCTTTGTGCAGAGGGCAACCTCTACACTCTTCCCTTTATCCTTCATGTGGTTGTTGCGAAGTTCAGTTACATAGCAGTCTCGAGCAACGTCCTGGTCTCCTTCTACTTCCCCTACTCCATTGTCCGTTGGAAATTTTATCTTTAGGCACCATGGGGCCAGGACAATTTGGAAGTCAGACAAGGCTGGCCTTCCTAAGAAGGCGTTGTAGGCCGAGTGATTTTCTATCAGCACAAATGTCTGTTTCCGCACAACGGAGCGGGGATGACTTCCAATTTCAACAAAGAGGTCCAGTTGCCCGAGGGGCATCTTCGCATCTCCAGTGAAACCGTGTAGTGGTTTATTGCAGGGAGAAACGTCCTTTATTGATAGTTTCATTTTGTCGAATGAATGCTTGAATAAGATATTTACTAAGCTTCCAGTGTCTACTAGAATTCGGAAAACTTCGGCTGGACCGAGCCGGGCAGAGATAACCATGGGATCCATGTGAGGGTACTGCCTTCCCTCTAGGTCATGGCTACTGAATGTGATGTCATCACTCTCTTTCCGCTTCGGGTGGCGTTCTTCTATAACAGAATTAACACAGTCTTCATTGTTTCTAAGCGACTTTCCATATCTTTCCATTTTTGCCCAGCTTCTGTCGGCGATGTGCGGTCCTCCCGAGATGGTGTGGACAACTATCTTCTCTTGATTGGAGCCGCTAGTGTTGTGGTTTCCTCTGCCTATCTCTGGTGAGGGTAGCCTTGGGTTCTTATTGGCAAGAGCTGGAGTCCTGTTCTGACCTTTTACATAGCGTTCCAGTCTCTTCCTTCTGATGTGTTCTTCAATCAAGTCCCGGAGATGATGGCATTCATTGGTGTCGTGCCCATGAGATTCGTGGAAGCGGTAGAACTTTCCAGATTTTTGTGCGTTATCTGATTCCTTCTTGTATGGCGGGTGTTTGTACCTAACTTCGTCTTGGGTGGCAAGGAAGATGTTTTCAATGGTTTCATTCAAAGGAGTGTAAGTGTCAAATCTCGGTCCTGGCCGATATAGGCGCTTTTCTCCCTTCTTGCCCCCAGCATTGTCTCTAGAATCATTTCTTCGAACGTCCTTCGCTGCAGTGGGCGTGTTGCCGTGAGCTGCCTTATTTTGTTGCCCTGACTGCCCCTCAGTGGCCGCATCTTCAAGCCTCATATATTTCTCGGCTTCATGGAAGAAATCGGGTAAAGTAGCTGGTTTTTCTTTTGTCAATCTTCTAGCAAATTTAGTATCCGGATGCACACCACTACAGAGGGCCATTAGGATAAGCTTCTCATCGGCATCTTGGACTGCGGCCGCTGCGACATTGAATCGGGTTAGGTATTGCTGCAGCTTCTCTCCAGGTTTCTGTTTGATACTGGATAAGGAATAAGCGTCCTTGGGTTGTTCCACATGAATGCGGAACTGGCTGATAAACTTTTCTTTCAACATTTCCCACGAGTTGATGGATCCTTGGGGTAAATGACAGAACCAGGAGGTAGCTAGATCTGCTAAGAATAGCGGAAAGCATTTGCACAGTACTCCCTCTGTTGCTCCACTCATGAGCATATGTTGTGTGTATCTCTGTAAGTGTACAACGGGGTCGGAGGTTCCTTTGTAAGGTTCCATTGTTGGCATTTTCCACTCTCGGGGGGTGATGGCAATTTCGATATTGCGGGCGAAGGGGCTGGTTACCCTAGCGCCTATCCCTCGATCTCTTTGATCCCGTTTGATGCACTCTCTGAACAAGCGTGCCATCCTTTCATCAGAATTCGGAGCAGGTAGGAATGAGTTCGGTTCTGCTTTGTGGGACTGATTCCGTCCGGATGACCTGTAGGGATGGTATCGTCTATCATTCTTGATATTTTCCAGTGGCTGTCTTTGGTCTTCTGGGAGCATGCTAGGATCAGCTACAGCTGTCCCTTGCCTCGATCTTCCCATGCTGGGTTCTGATCTAAGCACTTCCTTGGGTTCAACTTCGGGCTGGACTCTAGCTCGGCCCCGTTCATTGGCGTTTCTGTGGTTAGGCAGTACGACAGGCTCAGCTACAGTTGACCTCCTCCCGGTACCTCCCATGTTGGGTTCGGTTCCAAGCGTCTCCTCAGGCCTAACTTTGGGCTGTGCTCGGTCTCGGCTCCTACCATGGTCGCTTCTGTTGTTAGCTCCTTCGAAGAAGGAAGATCTTTGCTGTCTCCGAGATCCTCCGGACTGGGACTCTCCCCATGATTCAGTGTTATGGTTGGACTCTTCAGCATCCCTTAAGCGTGACATGAGATGGTCCACCAAGGCTTCCTGCTGGGATGCGAAGCGGTTAGTCACTTCAGCCACAATCCTGTCTAGATCTGCCCTGGTAATTGATGCCGACTGTTCTGCTGCAGGGGTGGTCGGATTTGCCTGACCTTCATTTGGTAATGCTGCTGGAGGGGGACGATTTACTTGATCTGTGACCACTGGATCTGGAAGACTGCTGGTTGTGATGTTTTTTCCTTTGTTAACATCTTTCTTCTGCTTGGGAGGCATGTTTTCCAAGCAATGAACGATGCTGTTAGGAAGAAGGTTAAGTGGAAGAAGCTGAAGCTTCGAGCTTCTAGCTCTCAATGAAAGCACCAAAAATGTTTGCACAAAAAATGGAAAAACACCTCCAAGTCATATGATTTAGTTGGTTTTATGTTGTTTTTAGTGATTTGGGAGATTTATGCAAATATGTAAAAAGCAAGGACTAAATTGTAAAAGACACGCGGATTTATAGTGGTTCAGCCAGAATGTGCCTACGTCCACTTTATATATTATTTCTCCTTTCTTGTTCAGATTCCAAGTACAAAGCTTTGATACCAGTAAAAGAAAGTTGTTTGAAAGTTTTATCCATGCTTGAGCTCTCAAACTCGTCCCCCATTGTTGTACCCCTGCCCCTCTATTTATAGAGTGAGGCTGGGGGCAGGGGTCTTGGATGTATATAGCTGTTAGCGGGCCTGGGCCGCTGTAATCTGGCCTGATAGTGTTGGTTCGATCGGCTTCTTGGTTCGGTTGCACTTGGTCCGCTGGCACTTGGTCCGGTGGTGGTTGATTCGGTGGTGGAGGCGTGGTTTAGTCCAGTAGCACTTGGTCCGGTGGCACTTGATCTGGTGGCACTTGGTCCGGTTGTATAGTCCGGTAGGTTGGTTCGGTTGTAGGGGGAGTAGGTTGATTCGGCTGGGACTTGGTTCGGTGGAGGTTGGTTCGGCAATAGTTGGAGGAGTGTTGGTTCGGCTGGGACATGGTTCGGTCCGGCAGGGGTTAGGAGACCTGTTGGTTCGGTTATGGTTGGACTGGTGGGGAGAATTCGCCCAACAAGACTGCTTAGGGTTGTACTTTGATGTATAAACATGAACAACTAAGACTGCTTAGTGTCATACTACAGTGTAAAACATAAAAAACCAAGACTACTTGGAGTGTACCTTATAGAATAAACTAAGTAAAAGGCTAACCAAAACTACTTAGGGTGGTACCTTGTAGAATAAAATAAACTAATGAGTTAATGAGATCATGAGGGATTGTACCTTTCAATATAAAATACGTTAAAAGAAAGTAAAGACAGTTTCGTAAATGATATTATTGGAACCTGTATTTGACCTAAGTTAAGTAATGTGTTTGAGACCCTAAACCTTAGATGGCTTTAGGTGTAGTTTTGTGTAACACCCCGTAAAATCGACCATATATAAATAATTTGAATAAGTTAAATTATATAAGATAGGAATAAAATTGAAAATTTTGTAAAAGTCAGAATCTAACGACGAAAATCATGTCGTTGTGTTCATGGCAAAATTCTAATCAATTTCCATATATAGTATGTTGAAAACGGAGCTCAAACGGAAAAATTATGGATGTTTGAAGTTTTCGAATTCAAATTCAAATAATTAAATAATTCTCAAATTTGAAAATTTTGAATGTTAACAGTAATTAGGCTTAGGGTTACGTAAACTTTAAAAATTAACGTTAACATTAAAGTATAATTAAAGAATATAATAAATAAAACAACGGCATGATGAAAATCTTTCCAAAATAGGCATAACAGTCGACCGCTCTATAGGACTGGACGATTGCTAGCGATCGACCAGTAGTATAGGGGTGGTCGATCGATAGGTGCATTTGCGGTTAGTTTTTTTATTTGTATGAACGTTACGGATTTAACTATTTAAATTCGACAGTTCTAATGCTTTCTCACCACTATAAATAAAACCCTAGACCCCTCGCTTTTATCCATAAAATATTTTGAAAACCTAGTGAAGCTTTGGCAGTTCATCGCTTATAGGATTCAAATAAACTCCAATAGTGTTTTAGGTAAGAAATTCTATATATCTATTTTGTTTTCTATTTATTTTCCCAACTTATTCTTCGCCAACTTTCTGAATCTAATACACACACAAATCTATTGTTGTATATATCTAAAAATATAGATCTGCTAGGGATTATGGAAGGTTCATCAAATCCAAAGTAGGCAAAGCTAATGATGTACTATAAGTGAAAATCTTAGCTTTTCTATTTTAGTAATTGATTACTGTAATTTAGGTTTGAATATGCCTTAAGGAGTTTTGGTTTGCGAAAACATCAGATTATAAACCCCTAAAACTCCTTCAATGCGAAATGTCAATTCTAGGTTGAATACTCAAATCTATTTATGTCAAACTAATGGGAATTGTGTAGATTTGCAGTTTTGATAATTTTACCTTCCATTCCACTCCTTATTCTTTTTCTTTGAATTTGGTTAAAGAATTTCGATTAACGAATAGTGAGTATGGGAATTCATTTTTATGAAGAAAAAGGAGTTGAATAGAGCATAAAAACTGGAATTGTAAGTTTCTATTATTAGTATATTCTATTATTTGATGTAACAAGTTGAGTTTAAATTTTTATTCTATACAAGTCTATTGGTTGGAATTTTTGGATTTGAATATTGGAATTTTGGTATTTTAGATAATATGGAATGAGGCTGGTATAATTGTTTAAAGAGTTAACATTTAAATGCAATTTTATAACATAAACTCTGCACGCTTAGAAATTACTAGGTTCATGTGTGTGTGTATTAGCATTGACAATATATATATATCCAAATTGGTATTGTGTGGATAGCTACGATTATTAATAATAGATTAAATATTCTTTTTAGGATTTCGACATTTTCGAAGGGTGTGTTTAGGTGCTTGTATTCCATCCTCCTTTTCGACACCATCGAAAGCTCAATTACTCTCATAATTCTTGTTAACTTCAACCCCCTTTCGAAGGCATGGAACCATATGCTTCTGCGGATATTTGAGCCGTTGTAATAGGCTTTCGACACCTTCAAAACGCGTTAATAGTGAAATGAAGCATAACCTTAATGAAATTATTTCACCTAGCAGGATCGTGGGTTTAAAAAGAAATTCTAAGAGATCTGAGAAGGATATAGTTTCAGAACAAGAATCTTCCCCAAAGAAGATTGAACTAGTTTCAAAGCATTCCCTTATAGCTTCTCAAGACGAAGTAGATGCAATCCTTAATGACTTTGGAATTACAGGAGTTGAAGCTATTCCTACTGGCGATAATGACACCATTCAAAATCCTCCTAAAGGATATTTTGCTTACACCGCCATCCACATTTGGCATGGAGGTTTTATTCCATTTCTAGAGTTCTTGTCAAGATTTATAGGTTGCCTTGGCATAGCTCCTATTCAATTACCGCCCAACGTATATACATACCTCCTCTCCTTGGAGCTAATGACCTCAGAGTCGGGCATTCCTACTCTAAGTGCTAAAGTTCTTAATTACTTGGTGCACCTCGTTAAGCTTAGCAATTTGAATAGCCACATTTTCAGGGCTAACCCTTACAAAAAGTTAGTTTCGGAGGGAATAAACAAGTTTAAGGATTGGGAGATGCAATTATTTTATATCAAATGATTTCCAAGAATTAGTGGAGCCTTCTCTTCTCCTCGTAAGTAAACCATTACCATTATTTTTATTAAATTATTTTCTTTTTCTAAATTATGTTTTCTTATTTGGACCTACTCTTAAGGATCTCGATAATGAAGGCAAGAGAATTGTGAAGTTGTTAATCGCTGCCTAAAATAGCATAGGGAATATGCTCGCATTACTAACTCCTGGCAATCTACAGAAACATTCTCTCCTTCCAGAAGGCTAGAGGATTCTTGTACAACCTGCTCTTGTCCAGCATACTTCTAAAAGCAAACACTTCTTATCCTTGGGTGACCCCAAAAAAATTTCACTTTTATCTCCGATTTGTCCTGATCAACCTAGTAGACTTAAGTGTACCGTTTGTAACTTACCATCGTGTTAGTCTTTAGATTGCTTTGCTAACATATGCTTTTTGGTTTTAACAACTGCTCCTCCTACTGAATTAACCACAAGGGATCCACTCCTTCAATCTCTTGAATCTGGTGCTTTAGCTCTGACCCAATCCATTGCTAGGTCAAGAATGATTGCCAAAAGAAAATTAAGCGGAGTGACTGCCGAAGGTCCTACTTCCAAGAAAACTAAAATTACTGACATCCAGCCTTCTTTTCCTCTAAAAGAGGGTGAACTTGTTGATGTAGGTAAAGCTTTAGAAGGTCCTACTCTTGATGCCACTGCTAAGCAACCCAGAATGATTCCTTCGAAGGTGGACTTCATGTCTCACATAGTTGTGTCCGATTCTCCGAGCATCATTGAGCAAATGCAGAAGGATTTAGGCACTTCCACTCCTTGCTAGGAGTTGAATCCCTCTAGACCCTCATACCGGTGTTTCCTAATGATTTTGAGAATGTTGTACAATCAATTCTGAACTCTTCATCATTTTCTTCTATTCAACCACCTTCCTCTATACCCTACCCGTCACGTCATTGTCGATATCTTATTGATCAACAACTTCTAGTATGTTCCATACTAGTTGATTTTCTTATAACTATTTTATATTGAATCATAACTCATGTTTTACTTTTCCTTCTAGATCTCCAAAAGCCGGTACTTCCTCCAAGAAAATGTTTCAAAGTCTTCCGCTGAGACGTTAAAGTTAAAAGAAGAAGTCTCAACTCTAAATAACCAGATCACTTCCCTAACTGCTGCTAAAGATAACGCAATGAGGGAACAAGGAAGATTGAGCACTTCTCTTGTTCAAGAAGAATCTACAATTTCCAAGGAGAGGAAGGCTAGACAAATCTTAGCCGATGAAGTCCTAACTTTGAAAATGACTTTGAAAGAGTCGGAGGACGAAAAGGCCAGGATGAATGCTAAACATGTTTCTCTCAAGAAGAAATGTACATATTTAAAAAAGAAATTGGAGAAGAAAAAAAATTCTTTAATCATGGCCATCAAAACCATTTCCGAGGCTAAACAAAAGGTGTCTCAATTTCTGAGTACTTCTCTAAATGATATCATCATAAATTCTTATGAGGATGCACTCATGTTAGCTTACTTCGATAATATAGAGAAGTGCCCAGATTTAAGCTTTCCCTCACTCGATCCTGTGTTAGTTGAAAGATTCGTGGAAAAATCAAGGAAATGGAGCAAGGGATTGAGGTCCTTGATAGAGAA
Organism: Allium fistulosum; assembly: GCA_030737815.1. Lineage (NCBI taxonomy): Eukaryota > Viridiplantae > Streptophyta > Magnoliopsida > Asparagales > Amaryllidaceae > Allium > Allium fistulosum. Next base: position 981,225,652 of record CM060902.1, read on the forward strand.
GAAATTGATGCCTCAAAGCTCCTATCTTTTGAAGTCCCTCCTGTAGAAGAAGATGTCGATTCAGACAAGGAGAAAGATGATGATGATGAAGCCGTTGTTGAAGAAGGTGGCAATGATAATGATAATGATGATGATAACCCTGATGATGATTATAAAGGTCAGGGTTTTAGCTGCAATGGGGGCGGTCATGATGACTCTCACAGAGGGGGTGACGATGACACTTCCAGGGCTTCGGATAAAGTTATCCCTTAACATAATGCCCACGAAGTAGGTTAGACCGAATTCCCCGAACCCTCTGGTCTCCACGAAAAAGATGCCGATATTGATGCTGGAGAGCAAGAGGGGAAAAGCGGACTCTACAAACTTCAATCCCCATTTCGCAGGTATGAAATTCTTTGTTAAAATGGCTTTCTCTCCTAAGATAACATTGGCTAATATCTTTCCATTTTAGATAAGGAAGAAATTTATTCATCTTTATAAAACAAAGCTTGAAAGAAAACAGGTGGAAATAAATAGCCTGTATAGGGAGTTAAATAAATAATTAAAAGAATACAATGCACTCTCTGACAAGTATTATAAGCTTAATAAAAGTGTTGTAGTATTAGCGTCTTTTAAAGATCAGGAAGCGACCCCTCGACTGAAAAGGGTGCGCCTTCGCTATGACAAACTCTTGGAAGAGAGCAGAGAATTGATAACACTCTTTTGGACGTTGATCGAGGAGAGAGATATCCTGGTAGACTTTGTATATAAATCTTATTGTAGACATCCAACTATAAATTTTTCATACTTGGGTGATTTTAGTATGGGTCTACTTAGATATCTACATAGGAGGTATTAAACGAATTTGGATCTAATCCTCATTCGTGGGCTTGTGGAAATTACCACGAGTTAACTCAATTCCTTACGCATTGCCTCTAGAAAAACTTAAATATTATAAGGATAAATTCATTTTCGAGTTATTCAAAAAATCAATATTGTATGAACCAGATGAAAATTTGTAATCATGTAATTATATTGATCTAAAAAATTTCTGTATTAGTTTTCTTTTATATTTAATCGTATTTTATTACGTTATTACAGAGTAAATCTCTCTCAAGGAGCCTAGTTACTTGGGATTACTTAGGCAAATACGTCAAATTAAGAAGAGATTACTTAGAAAAGGTCTCACTCTTGAAATCCTCAAGATTGGCCAGATATTGCTTTCTTAGAGATCTACAGAAGCTTTATATGCAACATCCCCACCTTCGCTTTGATTTTCTAGGCGAAGAAAAGGAGAAAATCTTTAAGGAAATTCGAACATATCATACAAAATTGATTTATGGTCATGATAGTCCTCCCACTGGAGAATGGGATTACATCAAATGTCCCCCAAGTATTACCCTTAGTAGAATTTAATGCCACTTTTCAATCGACAATCACTCTTTCGACTAACTCTTTGAATAAAGTTAAAAATGATGTTTATAGAATTTAAGTGTGAAAGGGCAAAGCAAGTATTTGACTATAACGTTGATACCGTTCCTTTTGTTTTATTTATTTTTTTGAGTTATAAACTCTACTATTGTAATAAAAGAAATTTGTTCTTTCAGTATTAATTTGTTTCTTGTTTATTTGAATAGGAATTACAGTTAGCTACCACACCACTCTCATTAGATCCATTTTTCACCAGTATTAGAGATAGGATGATGGCGGATCTTTAAAAGAGAAGCCTAGTATAGATCCTTTGTCTGCCCGACTTCAAGGTAATACTGAAGCGTTGGAATGGCATAGAAATTTTTTGCCACTAAAGGCGATTACTAGAGACCTCAATGATTAAATCACTAGTCTCGAAGCAGATATCAAGAATAAAGATGAAACAGTTTCCCAATTAAAATGCCAAATTAAATCAAACCCTTCGATCGACTTTGATCATGAGATGAAGCTTTTCCAATAGGTAAGTGATTTGGAGATAAAATTAAAAGATAGTCAAGCTCAGTGTAAATCCTTGGAATTTATTATGGGAGGCGACATTCCGAATATCAATGTACCAACTTCCCCGATCACCTCATTTATTGTGAAATCGACAAGGTCTTTGTCTTTAGCTATGCAATAATTCCCAGCTACAACAAACCCTCCTTCAGGTTTAGATGAGAAAGCGGTGGGTGAATGGTGCAGAAAGGTCAAATTGAAATCATGAGATACTTTGACGATCAACACAAAGTGAGATACTCAAAACACATCAATGAGTATGCAGCCAAAATTCAAAGGCTGTAACATGAACAATATCTTCTTCAAAAGCGTATCGCCGATTTAGAAAGACAAAACAAGACTCTTAAAGGTTCCAAAAGTGCTTTCAATCATGCTTTGACGACCCACATTGAATCTATTGATAATGCTGAAAAAATTAAGAAGAAGGAAGAAAAGCTCAAAGAAATTATTTGTATAGCGATTCGCCATATTGTTGACCCTTTAGTTGCTGAGAATTTAGATAAGGTTGTCTAGTATCTTTGAAGTATACATTAACGTCGTCTAATATTCTTGTAAATAATTTTGTAAATTATGTAAATATCACCTGGTTTGTTGGCCTTCCCTGTATTTGTAATATCGTTTCCAAATCTGCTTCCTGATAACTTTGACTATGGTTTTTGTATTTGTTGAATCAATTGGTCTCCCTTATTAATCTTGTTTTCCAAAAAAGTACAAAGTAGATAACATTTTTTATTGTCAATTTGAAATCTATATAATAATATGTTCGGTAATACATCCATATTATTTGCGATAGTATTAGAATTCCCAATAACAAAATTCCAGAAATCTAAATCTGGGAGTAATGGAAGTCAACAGATCATCATCCAAAGACAGTAAGTGATGAGAAGTCCACCATTAGAATGGTTACAAACTAGAAATCCTCATCCGACAATAATAGAAGTCCTATGATCCAATTTTGGTAATAAGAGAAGACTAAATGAAATTAGTAACAAAGGACTAGAAATTCAAGTTTGGCTTTATTAATAGAAATTCTCTCTAGAAATAACTGACAGAAGGCCAAGAACAATCGTTTGGTAATAATGAAAGGCTTAGAGATCATCATCTAGGAATAATAGAAAACTCGCAACCCAGATTTGGGTATTGTTAAGTGTAATCCAGAAATTAATAGTATAAGACCCGATACCCACATTCGGGTATTAGTGATAGAGACCCAGAAGTCGTCTTTTAGATATAGTAGAAGACCATAAATTTATAATAGAAGACATAAAACCCAGATTCGGGTACTGATAAGAGAAGTCCAGGAATCATCTTCTAGAAATTTGCCGAAGACCATAAATAATGAAAATAGTTTGGGAATTATCGTCCGTAAATAATAGAAGACCAGAAATCCGTTCCTGAGAATAAGAAGGAAAGTTAAGAAAATAATATTATTTGAATAAAAATTTAGAAATTCTTATTTGGGCCTTTTGTTCTGCACCACTCTTTGGGGCTTTGGTTGTTTGCTTCTTTTGCTTTGTATCACCTTTCCGATTCCATGTACTTGACTCTTTTGATATGTGCCATCCTTTAGGCTTCATATATTATTAATGCTTTGTGTGTCGCTTATTTGGCTTGGACTTCTTTGTCCGTTGTTGTCCGGTATGCTTGGTTAGCTTATCCTCAAGCAGGACCCAAGGACTTACCCGACCTCCTTCCAGGAGGTGCTCTGGCCAGGCCTTATAGGTGGGATTGAAGGCTTGTTCGGTGCCTTGACTAGGCCATAGCGTGATGGGATCAAGGGCTTACTCCGTCCTCCCTACAGGAGGTGCTTTAACCAGGCCTTATAGGTGGGATTAAAGGCTGGTCGGTACCTTGACCTAGCCATAGCTTGGCACGTTCAAGTGCTTACTCCATCACCCTCCAGAGGCGCCTTGATCTAGCCATAGCATGGAGCAATCAAGGGCTTGTAAATACTTTAACCTAGCCATAGCATGGTGCAGATAAAGGTTTACTTTAACCTACCTCTAGGAGGCGCTTTGACCTGGCCAACTCGGCGCGGACAAAGGCTTTTGACCATTTAAGGTAGTTTCCAAGTTTTAGGAGAATTCTACTCCCGGCCATGTAGATTTTTCTTAGAAAAGAGGTGCTTTATTGAATCAACTAAGATTGGTTTACAAATCTATTTATTTTGCCTTGTCTAAAAAAGTTGACAATCATTCCTTCAAGAGCTACGCATTGGTTGGTTTTGTGTCCATTCACCAAATGATAGTGACAGCAAAGTCCTCCTAGATTTCTTTCTTACTTGGGCTCTTTCTTTTTGGATGGCCAGTAATTGAGTTCTTTCTTTGTTAATATGTAGATGTTCTCAATAAATGTAGTCAAGTTGCATTCCTTAGGGAGCCTTGATTTGAAGCTTGTCTTTTATAGCCGATTTCTAGATCTTTTGTTGCTTGATCCAAGAGCTTCACCCTCAATGACCAATTTTCTTTTTAATACCTTTCGAAGTTCATATGTGGATAATGATCCACATGTTACTTGATGCCATTTTTTAGCAAAGGTGTAATAATCAGCCATCATTCCTTCTTCGAAGATAGTGCCTTTAGTATATAATTGAATAGACTTCCTCATTTGATCAAACAAGTTATCACCCTAAATTTGTGCTCCTCTTAAAGCAAAGATGGGTGTAGGGCCAATATGAAATGAGTTTAAGCTCCAATTGTCTGGATCATAAGATTCAGCTTTCTTCTTTTTCATGATTCTTAAAGCCTCAAATCTTAACATTTGTTCTTCATACAGCTTAGAATCTTCAATAATTTCATGAGAGAATCCAACCAAGTGTAGTTCCGAAGATCCTTGCTTGGACTTTTTGATTTTTCTAAGCATTATGGGGTAGGGTCTAAAGTTAGCTTGGAACGGAATAGGGGTAGAAGAAAGTAAGGTTTGGAATTCAACAAAGTTGAAGGTTCGACGCCTTCTTCTAGCACCAAAAATGTTAACAAGAAATCTTGTTGACACCCAAAGTAGGATTAAAAGTGAGAATGACCTCTTCGAAACCACCTTTCGAATCAGTTGAAGTATTCTAAGACCGCTTCTCAACTTATTTGAAACTAGCTTTCGAAATGGATAAGGTAATTTATGGTTGTGGCTTTACAGTGTCTAAGGGTTTTATTCCTTCGAAAGGTATTCCTTCGATAAGCATTGATCGGAGTACTCTATAGCTGAATCCATATACAAGCATTGAATCAGGTTCTATGTATTTGAAAATACCATGCACTTGCTTTATTAATATTTTTCATGAATACAAGAGGTTTAAGTATTACAAGGAAGTGAAATCCCTAATTTGATTTAAGGACTAAGGTTTACAAATTCAAGAAAAGATAAGAACAAATATCGAATGAATCCCTTTAGATCCCCTAAACAATACCTCTGGGGTCTTATTTATAGGCGCGGATTGGACCCTTTCGCATTAGTCCTTTCAACTCAGTCGAAAGGTTGACTTGATGACCTTTCATCACTGTTGAATTCATGGCACCTCTCTAACTCCGCTTTTGAATGGAATTTGGGTGCTTTCGACTCCATTGAAAGGTGTAGAAGCGACCTTCACCTTGTTGTTGATGTATTGTGTAAGCATGAAAGGATGTTCAAATGCGTTCGAAAGGTACTCATTCAACGCTTGTGGAAGGTGATGATGCTTTATTTGTTTAAGCTTTCAAACACTTGAATCTTCCATCATTAAGTATCGAATCTATTTGCACTACACTTTCATGCATTTTTGGAGGCTTTCGACATTGTCGAAAGGGGTATTTTCTTGGCTTTGAATGACTTGTAGCATAGTAGAAGGTTGCGGAAATCGAAAGCATTCCCGTTGATTAATGTGGTACCCCCATTTTCTGGTGTTTGAGGAAGCAATATTGGTCTCATGTGAGATCTAATTTATATTTGTGGAAGGTTTCAACTGATTTGAAAGGCTGGTCTATGCTTTCGAAGGGGTCGCTTTGGCAAAATGTTCTTCTACTGAAGGTAAACAGCGGTGGAACCATCCATTTTGAAAGGTCTTATACATGTGTGGAAGCATGTTATTCGATACCTTCGAAAGTGCTTTTAACATATAAGATACTCCTTTATGCATGTGGAACAAACTATTTTGAAAGGTGTTAACTAAAATGGAAGGGTGGCCTCATCCCCTTTCGACCTCTTTGAAAATCCATAGCTCATCCAACATTTACAAAAGCATCCATTCGACTCTTTCAAAAGGTCTTGCTATTTCTATCGTTCTTCATGAATCCTTCTTTTCTATTCTTTTAGGTTTCGACATAATTGGTGTGATTTTCAATTATAACATCCCACATCTTTCTTTATCCCTTTTAGAAGAAACTTCTCTTCATATCTTGGTACATCTTCGTACCTCCAGGGTGTATGGTAAACTTTGAATGATGATATTCGTCCAATACTTCTTTCCGCATTCCTTCCATACTCGGAACATACAACCTTCCATTCTTCCATAGTCTGCCATCATCAGCAGTACTGAATCCCTTCAGCTCCAGTACCTCGACTTTTGAGTCCAAGCTCATCATAAGATCACGGTAGGATTTATCTTTCTTTTGCAATTTAGCTATTCTTTCAACCAGCGCATGCCTAACTTCAAAGCATGCTATCATTCTGAATTCACGGCTTGAATCTGCACTAGACTAAACTTGTACATCACACGCAAAAAAGGTTTCTAAAACCGTCCATTCTCTAACATAGCCAAAACAAAACTTTGATATTTTTGGCTCAAAGCATTAGCTACTTTGTTGCCTATTTCCTGGGCTATACACCGTCTCAAAATTATAGGATGCTAGAAACTCTAACCACCTCCGCAACCACATATTCAACTCCTTTCGAGAGAATAATTATCTCAATAACTTGTGGTTAATAAAAAAATCAAACCTCTGTCCTAAGAGATAATGTCTCCAAATATTCAAAGACAAAGACGACTGTTGCCAATTCTAAATCATGACTTGGATATCGAACTTCATGCGGTCGCAACTGCCTAGTTGCAAGGCAATCACCCTGCCCTTCCGCATAATTACTGTACGCAATCCTGCTCCTAAAGCATCAGTATACACAGTCATACCATCATTCCCTTCAGGTATCATTAACACAGGTGCATCTGTCAATTGATACTTCAATTCCTAGAATGCCCTCTCACAATCCGATGCGAAGATAAACTACTCCTTCCTGGTTAGCCACATCATTGGCATAGCAATACGAGAGATGTCCTTATTGAATTTTCGGTAGTAGCCAGCCAATTCCAAGAAACTTTGCACCTCAGTAACAGTTTCAAGCCTCTTCAACCCATTCACTGCGTCAACTTTCGAAGGATCCATAGCTAACCCTACTTCAAAAATCACATGACCTTTACTTCCCTTCTCAAAAAACGACACTTGGAGAACTTCGCCTTTAGCTTGTGCTCCCTCAATGCCTCCAGCATATGCCTTAGGTAGACTACGTGCGCCTTCTCATTTCTTGAGTACACTAAGATATCATATACGAACACCAACACAAACTTATCTTGTCGATCTCATAGAACTCTATTCATCAAATCAACAAAGAATGATGGTGCATTGTCAGCCTAAATAGCATCACTAGCCATTCATATGAGCCATACCTTAACTTGAACGCAGTCAACGAAACACTATCCTCAACAACTCCCAGTTGATGGAACCTTATATCTAAATCTAGTTGTGAAATAGCTTAGCTCCATTCGGTTGGTCAAAACGGTCATCAATTTCGGCAATGGATATCTGTTCTTCATCGTTCTTTTGTTCAACTGTCGATAGTTTATACATAATCTTTGCGACCCATCTGTTTTCTTCACAAATACTATTGTTGCTCCCCATGGTAAGCTATTTGGCCCGACGAAGTTCTTGCCTTCTAACTCAACTAGTTGCTTCCTCAACTTCTCCATCTCCCTTAGAGGCATTCTACTAGGAGGCTGACTAAATGGTTCAGCCTTGGTAGTAAATCTATATGAAACTCTACTACTCTCAAATGTGGCAAACCCAAAACTGGTTCAAATACATCACGAAACTCCTTCCCTGCCCGTACTATTCCCATTTCTTCCTTTGTCTCTGAAGCTAAAGTGGAAAAAATTCTTCTGCCCCTATCCCTATACTCCTCTAAGACCATGTATACTCTAACTTTGTGGTCTGAATGGCTAAGAGTAATAATTATCTTAGCACGGTGCACACTTGCGCAGTACTTTTCTAACTAATCCATTCTTAGAATGAAAAACCTATGAAGTCAAATACATAGGGATCATAAGAAAACTTGCACTTATCCAACTCAATATCTATATCAGTGCACCTCAATCCCTGAGTGGCATATCCCCTATCGGATTAGCTACACGTGTGGAGGTGACTAAATAGGTAACTCCTAACTCCAGTCTATCAACCAAATCTCTTGCTATAAAGGTATGTGTAGCACCAGTATCATACAGTACCCTAACTGAAATACCAAAAATTAGAGCCATTCCTTCAAAGATCTTTCCTTCGCCTCTTACTTTGGCAGATGGTCCTTCCTTGGGTCCCTCGAAAGCATCCCAGGCCTTCAACTCTAGGAAATCCTGCTTCAAATGCCCCACTATATAACACTTAAAGCATTTAGCCCTCACTAGACTCTTCGGTGCTAGACACTTGGTAGCATAGTGTCCCTTCTATCTACAACTGAAACTGATGACTTTTGTAGTGGCTTTTCCACTCTTTCCCATTGGCACTCCCTTCTTGCCTTTGATATAAGGAACAAACTTCTTCTTTATCTCAACTTTGGGCTTTGTCTCTACTCTTCTCTACCCCTGATACATCATATTGTATCTCCTGGCCATATCAACTATGAATTCAAAAGGAAATGCCAGTGAGCCATCACCTTATGATCATATTTAGCCCTCACTAACCACAAACTGCATACATAATACTGCATAAAATAAAGGTCATATTTGCTTACCCTGGAAACTTCCCAAGTTTTACTTAATACAGATACTACTGCGCCTTTGCATAGTTCCTACCCAGTCCCAACTGACCGAAGTGAAAATCTAATGTTGCATAAAATCTAAATAGTTACTACTACATTCCGACGTTGTTCCTTTTTAATTCTTATCATGTTTTATTTATACTACACTGACCCCAATCTCCACATTATAAATTTATACATTTGTTTAAAATTTGTCCGCATGGAATTACTTCCCAGCAAAACTGCTTTATTTTCTCTGGACTACTATGCATCCCCACCAGTAGTCCTCATTCTTATCCCTTGTTAGATTCCAATCTGCTATGAAACAACCACCTGCACATTCTTTTATTTATTTTATTTAATATTAGACTTGTTATAAATCATCCATCCGCAAGTCTTAATTAATTGTTTTATTTAATGTTGGACCTAGGACTACAATGGATCATCCACCCGCAACCACTTGTCTAATGCTTATTCATTTAATTTTGACCAGCTATGAATCGGCCACCCACAAGTCTCATTTAATTATTTAATTCTAGGTTACAAAGAATCAGCCACATGTAGTCCCTTACTGCATAGAAGCCCCTCCATAGTATTGTTTTATTTTAATTTGAGATTGCATAGAATCAGCCCTTGCAAACCTCTAGATGTTGAATACCTTTTCTCACCTGAAGTTTTTTCATGTGTGCATTCGAGTAGGCGTCCTTACTTGGCGTTACTAGCCTTTTCTTGCCTTACTTCTGCCCATGAAACTTTGGCGCAGTACACCCTGCCCTGACCCATGTGTGCAATACACTCTTTACTTATTAAGCGTGCTCTGTCCCAAATTTCTACACAATATGATGGTGCAATTTGTCTCATTCTCTTCAGTTTAGTGTGACACTATTTTTCTTTTGCAAATTTACGGCGCAGAATTACTTTCTCCCAGAAAGTTTTTAGATTTCTTTTGCAAATCACTACCCGACTACCCAGCGTAGTTTTATTAAGCGGAGTTCTCCTTAGAGATGTTTGGCCACTGCCTCCCTAGTTCCATATCTGACCATATCTGATAACTCCGACAAGGCACGTGACCGCTTTTACACATGTCGCCATTAGATACATTACTTTATCTTTTTCTGACATTTACAGTGTCCTTTATTTATCATTTCTGCTATTTTTATGGATCTTGTCCCCTTATATTATTATATATACATATATATACATATATATACATATATATATATATATCATTCCATCAATTCTCAGCGTAGATCCTCCCTTGTACACCAATGCAGTTCTTCATATATTCTAGCTTATTTTACATATAGAAAGTCTTATAAAATTCCAAAAATTCGTGAATAATTCCTTTATCATGACCCTGTCTTACATTTGGATTACAAGGTATTTTCCCTATATATTTTATAAAATTTTCTTTAGAAATTCATAACAATTTATTCCCGAGCCACGAGCTTCTCAAATTACTAACCCATCTTTAGAATGATGGTTAGGACATAATTTCAAGTTTACATTTTGACATAAATACATATGAAAACCAATAAAATATCATAACCCAAATCAATGGAAACAAACTAAATAAAAGGTTAAGTATTACTCACCTAAATCATTTAAGAAATCTTGAACAAATCTTCTTCTCTTTTTCCTAGCTTGTATTTGCTTTATTTTCTCTTTATTCATGTTTGTGTAAGCCACTGCCACTAACATTTATTTTGAGCCTTTTATTTTACTTTTAGCAGAATGGAATGAATGAATGGAAAAGAGTCATGTTTATTGTCCTACAATCACTTGGGCTTTGGCCCATATCCTTGTTTCCATTAATTCGTCATCCACTTTATTTTGTTTCTTAGCCCCTCTTAGCCCTTTAATTAATTAATAAATAAATCATAAATTATGGGTTGTTGCAATAGCCAAAATGTTAGAACGTTAGTAGCGATAGCTAAGTTTGTAAGTGTTGGATAAGATCCAAGAAATGATACAACAGTATTGTTCAGCAAGCATCAAAATTAAACAAATATTTTGATCGAGAATAGGTTTGATTATCAGTTAAAATGAAAAGGAAGCATGTGTATGTAAGAAATAATATTAAAAAGTACTAAAATATTTATATAGTTGTAAATAAGGTGTTGGGATTGTTCCAAACAATATACACAGACACCATATTAAAATATCTAAAATGGAGCATATGAGAGGGATTCCTTATGCACTAACAGGAAATACCATACATGCAATGTTGTCTATTATATCTCAATTTTCTTACATAGTCGGTACATTTAGCGAATATCATTTCTGATTTAATATCAATAAATTGCAGTTAAGAGTACTCTCAAGTACTTATGAAGTACTAGAGAATGGTTTTTGGAAACAACAAACTCCTCATAAAGGAGTGTTCAGACCCAAACTTAGTAAGTGATATCTAATATAGTGTGTCAGTCCTAAATTTATGTATAGCCTTAGATAAAGGGCTTTAAGTTGGAAATATTCCAAACAAGAGGTAGTTGCTGACTCAATCAAAAGGCAAAGAACATCGCCTCCAATAGGGCCAAAATAAAAGCAGTACAAATATACATACACAAATTTATAACTGAGCTAGGAGTGATTCCAAATATTGAGAATCCCATGACATTTTTTTGAGAAAAAAATATCGTGATATTGATCGTAAAAGAAACTAGGGCTCACAAGATGTCAAGATACATATTTTGAAAGTTCCACATGATAAAGAATGTTTATCAACGATGGAAAAATGCTGGCTAATATAGTGGATAGTAATACAATATAGCAGATCCATTCACTAGGGGCTTAGCCTAATCAATTATGAACTGATCGAAGGAATGAGTTTAGGATTCCACAATTGACCTCAACTGCGAGTGGGAGATTGAAAGAGTTAATGATATGCCCTAGGGGAAAATATGTATTTTGTTAAATATACCTATTATTGTCAATCTTAAAATAGTCACGACATTTATTTTCTTTTATGTACTTCATTATATTATGATTTAATTAATTAAGTAATTAGTTTAAATTATATAATAAGAAAATCCTTAAATAAAATATTATGTAATTGTAGTTGCAATCATGAGTAATCAATTACAAAATAAAATTACATTTTATTTAAATATTCCTTATCAAGGTATTTCAAGAAAAGAATATCGATTCATCCATTGAGACAAGAGTACGCAATGCTCCTCAAATGTTGGACAGTGTATGACTCATGAATGTTGGGGCACCAAAGGGTTACATACTAATAGCTATTGGATAACTATGGAATGACTCACCCGAGAGTTTCCAGTGGGTTAATAACAACTAGGTCAAAGAGGAAATCTTGGAGTGATGATATTATACGATTCTCTCAATTTTAGAATATTGTTGAGGATCAGTGTAGAAACTCCACTTTGATTGTATTAAAATCACGGAATGGCGTCCATCGAGCGACTATAACTAGGTCTGAGTTAAAGCATTAGAACTGTAATACTATTTAATAAAGAATTCATCTTCTTAGTTGTACGAGGTACATATCACGGTCAACTGTAGTCAATTCAAAGTTAAATTCTTTTACCAGAGTAGTACAATTAATAATAATAATTATTATTAAACCAAGGACTTTTCTTATAAACTAACTCGGTTAGATAAGGATGATATTGGAATTTTGACCAAAACTAAATTCCATAACCCTAAAGTGATATAGTGTCAACGAAGAGAATATATGAAAATTATCATTATTAAAAGGTACCTTTAAAGAAAATATAAAGTGGATTATACCCAAAAGATCTATAATTGACGAATTCAGCCAAATTGTCACACTACTAGCTAAGGTGACATATGAATATTAATATTTGAATTGTTCAAAATTAATCGCCAACCGATTTCAGACCTCTGAGTGTCACAACCTTATTTGTGAATTCTTCGAAAAATCATATGATTTAATTAGTTTATAATACATTAATTAATATTTTTAAAATATTAATTTTTATTAATTTTTTTCATATTTTTTGTTTGTTTGTAGTTATTTGAATTCATGTATAAAGTTAAATTTGCGTGCATCGATATTTGATATCGATATATTTTTTAATGGGTTTACACAAGAGATAATTGCTTGAAGGGATTTTGGAAATTTTACACTATAACTGGCAAATAATGGACGACCGCATATGAAGTGAGAGGGGTGGAGTGAAAGAAAATTAAGTGTGATGACCCGTCTCTTCAACCCCTAAAAATCAACACTAATACATCCATGGTATTCATGTGTTGCAAATTCAAGTGCCGAAGCGGCGGACATCTGGGGTAAAAGAAAATACAGATAGAAGGTAGAAACAACAGATTCTCACAATGTATTGAACAACTTACAATCATACATGAAGGTAGTACATACATTTACTCCCAAAGTGCTACATCAGAGTCATGGCAAGTACTAACCCAGCCAAGGACAGTTATAAGTGCCTATTCCTACATAGGTGATGGTATATATTTATACAAAATACAATACAAATAGAAGTTGATAACTATCAATAGAGGAATCTTCTACTTTAGGCTCCTCCCCAAATGCTCCAAGCTAGATCTGACTACTTTGTTTCCCGAAAATTAAGGCACCCAAGAGTTTAAGGGAAAAGAGTGGGTCAGCCATGGGACTGGTGTGAGAAAACTCAAAAGAACATATACTTTTGAAAACAAAAGATATCTCATAAGACCACGCCGCACATAAACACGAACGAGTTTTTACCTTATGATAACCAAAACCTTTGCTATGTAAAATCAAAGATATTATAATAGTGTCTTGGGTACAAATACATACTAATCATAGCCAAAATTGTTACAGTCATTTAATTCTAGCATAATAGGTATACAGTCAAGTCTGTAAAGGTATATGTTGGAGAATGGATTCTCAATAATGACAAGGTAAGGAACTATCTCTCGATAGTACATCTCTAGAGGAATGTACAGAGGCACAACTTTCTGGCCCTCTACCAACACAGAACCAGCCTACCTCTATCACAGATAGTAAAAAATATCCCATCACCCTAATCATTCCTGACCTATCTGTGGGATCCCAAAGCATATACAACAAACCAGAAATATAGAGGGAAATCTAGAACGATGATGATCATATCCTAATGGGCATGACCAACATAGTCCTACTGCATCTACTCTGTTTTTGCCATTACCGATGTGTGAGGCTTGAGGCAACGTTTTACCTTTTACATGACAAATCCCACATTGAATGCCGAGTTACCATTTCCGATGACACACTAATTGGTTTCCACAAAAGTGCAATCCTCGAGTTCATACGTCTTAGGGAAGGGTGTTAAGTATGAGAGAGGTCACCTCCACACCACCAAACAAATGTACATTTATAAAAACCAATGTACGTTGTCTTAAAAATGCAATGTCAAACATTCATCCGTACAAGTTATCCATGAACATGACAAACCAAAGGTACTCCTACTACATCCTGTTTGGGAATCACCCTTAGGATTAGTGACGAGCTATCTTGCATTGAAGATTTCAAAATAATTGTCTTCAACATGTCTTCACTTTCGAATGTGTAAATTGGTTCAAAGTGGTGTTCAGATAGGAATCACCCAAATCCGATCCCGGTCTCTTCGAACCAATTATCGATAGAAAAGATGTTAAGTATGTGGGGGATTGGTGATTATCATTCAACCAATTAATATCTTTGTAACCAATAAAATATCTTTAGAGATATAATTCAATCCATTTCTTCTTGGTATATACAAATTTATTAAACCTATTTCTAATTTTGGAAATACCAAATCATTTCCTTTAAATTACTTAGGAAAAATATTGCCATCTTCTGTAATTTGAATCTTAATGGAGATTACTTATTTCCAAAACATATATTTTAATGGGTTAAAAATAATGTTTTTTAAGACATTTACTGTATACCCAAACCAAGTAATACTAAATAAAAAGGATTCATAGATTTCAGATTAATTACACTCAATACTAACTTCTGTATTCAACCTGCACTATTCGTCGAATAACGGTGAAATCAACTTTTAAATTCACATGGATAGTATGAGTTCCCTCCTCGGAATTTAATACAGTTTAACTAAAATGTTCTCTTTACCGTCAGTCTTATTTGAAATCTTGTTTAAATTTATGAAAATTTCCAAGTCCCTTTTCTTATATCTTAAGAAAATATGATCTAAATTATTAAATTAAACTATCCCCTCTGTCGGGCTAGTCCAGATAGCTAGAGGGAGCAGGCAACTGGTTTCCCAAACTCCAGCTTAGAGACTATCTCTTAGTTTCCAATAAGATGGTTAAGTTATTTGATCGACTCTAAACCTTTAAAATACTTGTATGGTTATTTGGAAAACATTTCCAAAAGATTTAGGAAGAGAAATCCAAGTTTAAATCATTTATTCCAAAATTTCCAAATTGTGATTTTTAAAGCTTTATAGATCAAAACACTTATTCCATTATATATTTATGTCCATTTTTATAACTCAATTCCCTTTTAAAACATTTTAACATATTTATGGAATTTATTCCATATTTTTCAAGATATAAAAATATCAAATTTTAAAAGTACGAAAACCATGGTTTATGAACTACCAAAACACAACTATTTTGAAAATCAATTTGGACATATCTCAAACTTTATTAAATGAAAACTCGATTTTTCTTTTTCATTTGTAAACTATGGTTATAAGAGTCTGAAAAATTCTTATTCCAAAGAATTTTGACTCATAATATTCCATTCTATAAATGGATTTAACTTTTTACGGCGTAAAATCGCGAACTACCATTATGCGTTGTGCTTATTTTGACTCCATTTTCCAATCTTTTTCAAAAAATTTCGAAATGATTTTTAATGTTTATAAAACATTTTATAAAACATTTTTTATCCATTTTTAAAGAGGTTAACAATGTTAAATACCATTATAATTTATAAAGGGAAGTGATTTCTTTATGTAAATTCAACGTGTATTTTACCGTGAATTATTTCCATATCAAGCAAGCATATAATCAACATCCAGAACATGATGATCAAGCAACATAACAAGCATATAAACATAACATATCATCATAGAAATTATTGGTAAAAGGTATGGAATTGTTCTCACATATATAGCGATCTGTTTCCTAACTTTTAACGCCTTTTCTTTTCCGGTTCAAAGCCTAAGGAACTCAGCCTCTGTAGGGATGGTCATGGCCTATAAGTGAATAGGTGGAGGTACTCAGTGAGGTGATGGTGGCCCTAGATGAGCATGATCAAGATGGAGAAGTGGATGTAGATCACTATTTTGAACTTGAACTAAGGTGGTATATTTTGTATATATTTTTAGCAAAGATTTGCTATGATGAAGAAATATTTTGGAGAAAAAGTGGAGATAATGTAAGCCATTGATAAGTTTGTGAAAAAGGAAAAGAAATTGAGAATTTGGTGTGAAGAAATGAGAGGGTGCAGGGTGCTATTTATAGATTTTTTAATAAAAATATCTACAATATAATCATCACGTCTCCTAACACCCATGTGCTACACAACCCCCCTACTCTCGACTGAACCCACTCCCAGCCCACTCCCCTCCCTTGTGTTTGTCTTCTAATGAGTGGGTGATGGTGAGTTTTCCTTTTCAAGATGCATTTGTTTATACATAAGGAGCTTATATGTATACAATGCAACATCCCCCTACTTGGAGGCCCAAAACTAACGGTTACGGATGTTGTAGTCATCCATGGTTATAAATCCTCGGCGATCAAATACGGTGACATTAAATACATTGATACAAAGAAACATAAGAATATGGAAAAAATTAAACAGCAGACAAATTCTACATTCCATTTCAAATATTCAAAATTGATTACATAACCCCCAATCGCAGACCATGTTCAGATAACATATAATTATTACAAAATATGGCAAGAGCGACATATGAAGATGCCCCCTTGGTAGATCAGAGTTTATATGTAGGCAAGAAAACAATTTTCCTTTATAAACAAAACACACAGTGGAAATAAAAGAACTCTAATAATAAGCTTGCCTGCCTCTTGCACGTCCTCGGAAACTTTATTTGTCTAAAAGAACACCTAGAAACCTTAACTCTCAACCTACTCCAAATCAATTGAGTACCCGAGAGTTTAAGGGAAAAACAGAAACTTCAAGTCGGACATAAAGCCTGGTATGAATAATAATTTACCATCTCAAACCATTTAGATGTCTAGTGAGACCACGCCGCTTAACAGAACGGGTTTTCCCTTCACTGGTATCCTAAAACATTTATAAAACCATATATTGTGCTCCTTCATCCACAATGGTTAAAACATAGTATTTCCAAAACTTTATGATGATATGCAAAACAAGTAAATCAAATCTGGATTACCCATCCCCATTCATTCTGACTATCTGTCTTAGTTATAGTTTCTAGGATTGCTATTAACGTATTAAATGTTTATGGACTATTTGTCCAACATCATAGTTTTCATGGGATCATTAAGAACCAATTGGTAACTCCAATATATTTTCTATTATTATAGTTTTCATGAGCTAACTAGGAACCTATTGACTGACTATTAATATCTTAATCCGGATATAGTTTTCATGGGCTAACTACAAACCTTCTGGCCCCTGCTAGTATCAAATCATAGTTTTCATGGGCCGACTATGAACCTATTGGCCCCTGCTAATATCATACAGCTTTCATGGGCTTAGTGTAAACCTATTGGCCCCTTCCAATATCTTTAATTAAGATTTTAACATCTGTTAAGTTATATTCACTACTGGGTCAACCTAACTGGTTATTCTGCCATTTCCCAAAAATATAGTTATGGGTTAATAACAATGTGAATAATATTTCCAAAATCTTTATTAATTCCATGGTTTTTCCTTTAAAAATGAGAATGGGTTATTTGTTTTGAAACTTTAAAACATCACTTTCGAAACCACTGGATGACCTCCTTCGAAAGCATAGAAAACCCCTTTTCAAAACTCTAAGTATATACCTTTCGAAACCAGCGATACCAATTGACAGCATCAAGAAAACATTCCTTAAAAGATAGCTTCGAAACAAATATAGTGTTAGTCCATGAGATGATGGTTTTGATGACAACAACCTTATAATAGATTATAAAATATAAATACTAACATTACAAGTTTAGATATATATGTGTATGCAGGATCTAACCATACAGGTATCAAGAATGAAGACTGTACAATATAGAGATTCAAGATATAGAGATAGAAGACTCATGAGTATCAAGATTATCAAGAGTTCAAGTTTCCAAGATAAGTTATATAGTTAGGAATATTGTTAAAACTCATAGAAAGGCACTGACATCTTAAAATCTATTTAATTCGTGGAATGGAATCCACTTCGAGCCTGTTAAAGGGATGGAACCCTAAGTAGGATGGAACCTACGAAAATCTAGTGGGACATTGTTTTGTATCCACTAATCTTAATTCAAATGATTTTTCAAAATTATCTTGTTATCGAAATGATTTCAAAACTTTCCTTTTAAAAAGATTCAAAACCCTCGATTCCGATTTTAAATAATTTTAGCCTCAAAACATCTTTATTTTCAGAGTCAAAATTACTCCTGATTTTAAACTGTCTTTTCAAATAATATATTTAACTTTTAAATTATTTACTTTGATTTAAATTATAGTTAAAATAATATATATTGTTCTTTATATTCACTTATGAATTTCAACTATATTCAAGTATATTTATAAAGTTTTAAATAGTTTTTATATAAGATAAATATTATTTTTATAAAAATTCAAAACATCAAATTTGGCTGAGGGATGTCGACATGCCCATAGGCACCATGTCGACATGGTGACAGTTGAGTTCAAAATTTAAATTTCAAAAGAAGTGTCTATTCGC
This sequence comes from Allium fistulosum, assembly GCA_030737815.1. Lineage (NCBI taxonomy): Eukaryota > Viridiplantae > Streptophyta > Magnoliopsida > Asparagales > Amaryllidaceae > Allium > Allium fistulosum. Next base: position 981,244,428 of record CM060902.1, read on the forward strand.
CATAACTCTTCACGAATGGACATGACTATTGTTCTTCTATAAATAGGGGTCAGTTTCAACGAATTTTATAACATTTTTCTCTGATTTAACTTCTCTTCTTCTTCTCCACTTTCTTATTTACAAATTACACCATTACTCTGCCGAAATCATTATCGAATCTAACTAGATAATTTCTGGTTTTGATTCTCTCCACTATCTCTACAAGATCCAAGTGCTAATCTGAGTTATAGACTTTTTGTAATCAATTGAGCGAGAGAAGGTGTGATTGTAGCCCTGGAAATCAATTGGGTGAACTTGTTGCCCCAGAAATCAAGTATCTCTACCCAGAGGATTGTTATTCTGGAGGGTGTACGTCGTAGCCTTGAAACCGAGGGTTGTAATTGTTGAATTGATTTTGAAAGGAAATACGTACTTAGTTGTGCGGGACTGGATGTAGGGTAACTCTGAACCAGTATAAAATCCGGTGTGTTCTTTCCTTTACTGCTTTTACTTTATATTTGCATCTGTGTTTGATTCTGTGTTCATATCTGTGTCTGATTAGTGTATACATTGTTAACAAAGTAAGATAAACTCAAAAAGATTAACAAATTTCTTAAAACACTATTCACCCCCCCCCCTCTAGTGTTAATTCTAGCGTTAAGATCCTTAATCCGCATTTCTCACATTTGGTATCAGAGCTTTGTTTTCAAAAGTTTCATAATCTGAATTTTGAAATGTTTTAAAATGGCTATTTTAGAAAAATCTGTTAAAACTAGTTTAGAATTGTTTAAATCATCATTGTTCCATGAGTCTGCATATGAATGTTATTCAAATTCTAGTTGTCTACCCAAATTTTATAATGTGCAGGAAAGATGCTTTATGGGTATTAAGGAATCAATCCACAATGGACAATCTGTGTAGATCAAAAGGAATAAGTGGATACTTGATAGTGGATGCTCTAGACACATGACTGGTAATCCGGATATGCTGAATAATATTATATACAAAGACGGAGGACTGGTTAACTTTGGAGACAACTCGAAAGGATACGTGATTGGCATCGGCAATGTCGGTAACTCTGAAACTCCTATTATTACTAATGTTTTCCTAGTTAAGAATCTGAAACACAATCTGCTAAGTATAAGTCAACTATATGATAAAGGATATAAAATTAAATTTGAAAAAGATAAATGTCATATTGAAGATAATAACTCAACCATAATATTTGAGGGAACTAGGAAAAAGAATATTTATATTCTTAGTATGAAAGTTTCAAATGATAACCTATGTCTTCTGGCAAATACAAGTGACCCTTGGATTTGGCATAAGAGATTTGGACATTTGAATTTCAAACTCTTATCTAGACTGTCAAAACATGATCTAGTAAGAGGTCTCCCTAAAATGAATTTTAAAGTAGATAGTTTATGTGATGCATGTCAATTAGGAAAGCTTAGAAAAAGTTCCTTTAAATTAAAAGATTTGATTTCAACTTCAAAACCCCTTGAGTTACTTCATCTTAATTTATTTGGTCCATCTCAAATTCAGTCAATAAATCATAGTAAATATGTTTTTGTAATTGTAGATGATTATTCTAGATTTACATGGACAATATTTTTGAAACATAAAAGTGATACTTTTGAATGTTTTAAGAACTTTACAAAAAGGATTCAAAATCAATTATCTTTAAAAATTATAACTATTCGTAGTGATCACGGTGGTGAATTTGAAAATGAAAAGTTTGAGGAATTCTGCAATAAGAAGGGAATAACTCACAATTTCTCATTTCCAAGAACTCCACAACAAAACGGAGTAGTTGAACGTAAAAATAGAACGATACAAGAGTGTGCGAGAACTATGCTTTCAGATAGTAATTTACCAAAACACTTTTGGGCAGAAGCAGTTGCTACCGCCTGTTATATTTTGAATAGAAATTTAATTAGACCTTTATCTGATAAGACACGTTATAAACTTCTTCATGGAAAGAAACCTAAGGTATCATACTTCAGAATTTTTGGAAGTAAATGCTTTATTTTAAATACAAAATATAATTTGGATAAATTTGATCCTAAATCCGACAAAGGAATCTTTATCGGATATTCTAATAGAAGTAAAGCTTATAGAGTTTTTAATTTAAGATCTAACACCATCGAAGAAACAATGCATGTTTCGTTTGATGAAAATTTAAAAGATTTTGAAATTACAAATGATGAAGAAGATTTAATTACTCAAAATCAGGAATCAACCGAAATTAATAATGAAATTAATCATCCTAATAAAAGGATTAAACTTTTAAAAGATCATCCTATGTAAAATATAATAGGAGATATGCAATCTATTGTTACAACTAGAAACCAACTAAGTAAAATGAGTAATGTAGCATTTATATCATCTATTGAACCGAAAAATCCTAATAAAGCATCAACTGATGATTCATGGATTTTGGCTATGCAAGAAGAATTAAATCAATTCACTAGAAATGAAGTTTGGGAACTTGTTCCTAGACCTGAAGATAAAACTATAATTGGAAATAAATGGGTCTATAAAAATAAAATGAATGAACAAGGTGAGGTCGTTAGAAATAAAGCACGATTAGTCGCCCAAGGTTATTGTCAAGAAGAAGGTATAGATTGTGACGAAACCTTTGCTCCTGTAGCAAGATTAGAAGCCATTATGATTCTACTTGCTTTCGCAAATCATAATAATTTCAAATTATTTCAAATGGATGTTAAAAGTGCATTTTTAAATGGATTTGTAAAAGAAGAAGTATATGTTGAACAACCACCACTTTTTAAAGATGAAAATTTACCAAACCATGTGTACAAACTTAAGAAAGCTTTATATGGTCTAAAACAAGCTCCTAGAGCCTGGTATGATAGACTAAGATCTTATTTATTACAATCAAATTTTGAAATTGGTAAAATAGATAATACTCTTTTTATTAAAAGAAATAAAAATGATATTCAACTAGTTCAAGTATATGTAGATGATATCATTTTTGGTTCAACTAACTTCGAAATGAATAAAGAATTTTCTAAAATAATGACAAAAGAGTTTGAGATGAGTCATATGGGTGAATTAAACTTCTTTGTAGGATTGCAAATAAAACAGTTAGATAATGGTATCTTTATTAGTCAAGAAAAATATGCTAAAGAACTAGTCAATAAATTTGGTTTGACTATTGCGAGTGGAAAACCTACTCCCATGGCAACCAATGAATATCTAAGTAAAGAAGATTTCTCGAAAGATGTAGATCAAAAGTTGTATAGAGGAATGATCAGATCATTGCTCTATATCACTGCTAGTAGACCTGATATCATGCATAGTGTATGTCTTTGTGCAAGATATCAATCTCATCCTAAAGAAACTCACTTAAAAGCTGTAAACGTATCATAAGATATATTAAACACACCTCTGATTATGACTTATTTTATCCTAAAAATGATTCATTTGATTTAATATCATACTGTGATGCTGATTATGCTGGATGTAAATCAGACCGAAAAAGTACAAGTGGAACTTGTCACTTTTTGGGACATTCTCTGGTTTCCTGGTTTAGTAAAAAGCAAAATACAGTTTCTCTATCAACAACTGAAGTAGAGTATATTTCTGCTGCTTTGGCTTGTTCTCAAGTAATATATATGCAACAAACCTTAAGAGATTTTGGATTAAATATCTCAAAATCACCAATTTATTGTGATAATACTAGTGCAATAAATTTATCTAAAAATCCTACTTATCATGCTCGAACTAAACATATTGATATTCGACATCATTTTCTTAGAGATAATATAACTAAAGAAGTAATTACTCTCGAATATATAAACTCTGAGAATCAAACTGCTGATATCTTAACAAAACCATTAAATGAATCTATATTTACTAAATTAAGAAGAGAATTAGGTATTTGTTCTATAACTGAAATATAAAATATAAATAACAAGTATAATTAATAATTAATATTAAAATAAATCATAGAGTTAAAATATAAGGACCATGTCGACATCCCTAGGAAGACTGTCGACATGTAACGTTTTTATTTTTAAAAAATATTTCCCACCAAAACTCAAAAATTTAGTTATATATTCTTCTCTATTTCGAATTCTTATTCATTCTCTCTGTTTTCTCTTTATTTTCTATTCTGAAATATATAAAATAATGGCATCTTCCTCTAAATCAAACATAAAATCAACTTTCTCATTCCCCTCTCCTACTTCTGGTCCATTCCAATGCACTACTCTCGCACGTGTAACTAACTTAGAGGAGTCTATGAAGGATACTCTTCAGATGTTGACTGAAATACAAGTGACTCAACTTCGTATGGCGAAAGAGCAAGAGAGGCAAGGCAAGATTCTTAGGAATTAACAAAAATTCCTAATGGATAACCAGGCCAACCCTATCTTAATCGATGAAGACTCTTCACTCAATCAAGAACATGAGGTCAGCGACGAAGAAGAAGAACCAATGGAAGAAGCACACGAGGAGGATGATGACCAAGTAGTATGCATTGGAGAAGTGTGTTTCGACAAAAATGGGAATTTTGTCGAACAACGTGGAAATTTCTGTTTCCACTATCCAAACTGTTTAATTTATAAATCTCCTATGTTCAGAAACACACATTAGTTTCTTCTCTTTCTTTCCGTTGTTATTTGTGTTTTTATGTTTTTCAAACGCAAATGTAAATACAACCATACTCGTAATAAATAAACTCGTGTTCTTATATGGATAGTTAATAGTTTAGGATTATATTTTTGTATTAGATTTAAGTACTAATTATTTATGATAACACTATCATTATAATCACACGTCATAGAGTAAGGGGGAGTTATATAGTTTGGAGTTATCTAGTTTAGAGTAAGTTTTTGTTGATGACAAAGGGGGAGAAGTATAAAATAGGATAGTTAGGCATAAATTAAGGGGGAGTTATTAGAAGTATTAGGATAGAAGGAATATTTTATAAACAAAGGTTGTCATCATCAAAAAGGGGGAGATTGTTGGTCCATGAGATGATGGTTTTGATGACAACAACCTTAGAATAGATTATAAAATATAAATACTAACATTACAAGTTTAGATATATATGTGTATGCAGGATCTAACCATGCAGGTATCAAGAATGAAGACTGTACAGTATAGAGATTCAAGATATAGAGATAGAAGACTCATGAGTATCAAGATTATCAAGAGTTCAAGTTTCCAAGATAAGTTATATAGTTAGGAATATTGTTAAAACTCAAAGAAAGGCACTGCCATCTTAAAATCTATTTTATTCGTGGAATGGAATCCACTTCGAGCCCGTTAAAGGGATGGAACCCTAAGTAGGATGGAACCTACGACAATCTAGTGGGACATTGTTTTGTATCCACTAATCTTAATTCTAATGATTTTTCAAAATTATCTTGTTTTCGAAATGATTTCAAAACTTTCCTTTTAAAAAGATTCAAAACCCTCGATTCCGATTTTAAATAATTTTAGCCTCAAAACATCTTTATTTTCAGAGTCAAAATTACTCCTGATTTTAAACTGTCTTTTCAAATAATATATTTAACTTTTAAATTATTTACTTTGATTTAAATTATAGTTAAAATAATATATATTGTTCTTTATATTCACTTATGAATTTCAACTATATTCAAGTATATTTATAAAGTTTTAAATAGTTTTATATAAGATAAATATTATTTTTATAAAAATTCAAAACATCAAATTTGGCTGAGGGATGTCGACATGCCCATAGGCACCCTGTCGACATGGTGACAGTTGAGTTCAAAATTTAAATTTCAAAAGAAGTGTCTATTCTCCATAACTCTTCACGAATGGACATGACTGTTGTTCTTCTATAAATAGGGGTCAGTTTCAACGAATTTTATAACATTTTTCTCTGATTTAACTTCTCTTCTTCTTCTCCACTTTCTTATTTACAAATTACACCATTACTCTGCCGAAATCAATATCGAATCTAACTAGATAATTTCTGGTTTTGATTCTCTCCACTATCTCTACAAGATCCAAGTGCTAATCTGAGTTATAGACTTTTTGTAATCAATTGAGCGAGAGAAGGTGTGATTGTAGCCCTGGAAATCAATTAGGTGAACTTGTTGCCTCGGAAATCAAGTATCTCTACCCAGAGGATTGTTATTCTGGAGGATGTACCTCGTAGCCTTAAAACCGAGGGTTGTAATTGTTGAATTGATTTTGAAAGGAAATCCGTACTTAGTTGTGCGGGACTGGATGTAGGGTAACTCCGAACCAGTATAAAATCCGATGTGTTCTTTCCTTTACTGCTTTTACTTTATATTTGCATCTGTGTTTGATTATGTGTTCATATCTGTGTCTGATTAGTGTATACATTGTTAACAAAGTAAGATAAACTCAAAAAGATTAACAAATTTCTTAAAACACTATTCACCCCCCCCCCTCTAGTGTTAATTCTTGCCTTAAGATCCTTAATCCGCATTTCTCACATATAGTACCCTTTCAAAATCATTAGGTTTGCTCTTTAGAAACATCATATGGGTCAAAATGGTTATATACATAAGTATCTCTTTCGAAACCAACTAAAATTAATTTGAGGAAAAGTTGATGGTGTCGAAACCATATAGTCGAAAGCAAAGACCTTTATTCGAAGGTCAGACTCGAATCCCCCTTTCGACTTCATTACCTTCGAAACCCTCAACCCCTTTCGAAAGAAATTAGGAAGCGGCTGAACCTAGGAAAAAGCAAAGATAGCCTTTCGAAGGCATTGATGATATCAATACTTCGGAAGGAAAATAGCGGCTAGGTTTCGACTAGGTCAGAACCAACCCTTTCGAAAGCTCTTATTTAAAGGAAAATGACACCCCTTCGAAAGCTGATACTTTAACATAGTATGACGACCTTCTTCAAAAGCTATTTATAAAAACCTTTCGAAATCATATGTTTCAACTATGTCGAAGGGTTTAAGTAAAACTAGGCAAGACTTTAACTTTTGAAAACAAAGCAGGGTTTCGACCCTAGCGAAAGCTTACCTTTCGACACTAAGGCTTCCGCCTTTCTTCCAATCCACTGCGTACCACTAGGTGATAGCTTGTGTATTGGTTTCGACTATGTGAGTTTCGACTAAGTAGGTTTCGACTAGGATGGGGTGGAATCATTGGAGTTGAAATGGCTATTAATTGAGGCGGAACACCTTTTTTCTGAATTAAAGGCTGAAATGTTGCTTCTTTTATTAATTGCTTTATAACAACTTGCCTATTTGTAAACCATTGATTGGCTGCCATAAAATTTTCAAATACTTTACATTTAAAACTGCCGCACTTATATCAGATTTAAAACATAAAAATGTAATGTTTAAGCCCTTTCATATACCAAGTCAATTATTTCAGAAAAGTTCTTCTTTTAAATAATTTACTTTCCATAGTGAATCAATTGGGAAAAATCCCAAAAAATAATAGAAATTCGATTTCATCATGTAATCAAACATATTAAAAATTTAAACCCAATTTCTTTCTGAAATATTCAAAATAAATTTTGAACCCAATTACATCATATTTATCATCAAAAATTCATAATAAAATTTCCATAGCTTGGAAAATTCTGAAAATTAAAACCCATCTCCAAAATCATGTTTTACTTAACATAAAAATTTTCCATGGCATTTTAAAATCAATAACCCACTATTTTGCCCTTAAACCGTACGAATTTCATGAACAAATAAATTATTTAAATAAACAATTCACAAATTAAGCATATCATCATCCAATACAAAAAAAATACTCAAATCCGAAATCATATGATTATAAAACCAAAAAGAAATGAAATGAATTATTATTCATCTTAGATTTGATAAGGAATTTGAGATTTGTTGTTGATTAATCCTTCCTAGCTTTGATTCTTAGCTTTAGATTGAAATTTCTCCTTTTTCCTCCTTGGTAATGGCCGGCTCTATTTAGTTTTGATTTGCGTTTGTGAAAAGATGAAAATGGAATGTGAATGGGGAATTACAAAAGGTCATAGCCGTGTATAATAGATTGGCTAATTTACTAATATGTCCATGTGTAATTCAATTAACCTATAAACCAATTTAAGCCCATTTAATAATATTATTAAGCACGGCCCATCATATAATTATTTTCAAATCTCAATCCCCTTATCAATATTATTCTATTTAATTTATCTAGTTAAATTTTCTGAATAATGTTATCAAAAATTAGGGATGTTACATACACGCTTAAATATTTGTTTTGGCTTCGATTTGGCTAATTGTAATACACGTTTATATGTATATGTATGTGTGTGTATGATCAAACAAGGTTGCTACAACATATAATCATTTCCATTTGTTAAACCATTGTAAATCCAAATTCCGGTCATATTTTCAGTTTCCAATCAAATTATTTATTTATGTAATCAAAAATTGAAAATAAATTTCTTATCATTATATAATAATTTAAAATGAATTATTTATCTTATAAAATAATTATTTGAATATTTAAAATTAATTTAATTTCCCAAATTAAAGTGATAAAATTATAGGTCGTTACATTCTTCCCCCTTAAAGAATTTCATCTCGAAATTAAAGCAAGAAGATATCTTAAAAGAATAGATATTATATATGATGAATAGGATAAGTGATCATACCATAGGTGTTGAGTTCACTACATTGATACAATATACAAACTAATCTTATAGCCTTTTTCCACAACCACTTCTCATCACGATCAATGATTCGAATTAGCCGTTTTATAACTACCAAGCTTGGCTCTACTTCTAAATCTTCTTGGGAAGCTGTCTCTACAATTAGTTTCGAGTCATGCACATATTTTCGTAAATGGGACACATGGAAAACATTGTGCACACCTAACAACCTTTATGGTAATTCCACTTAATAGGCTAGTGGGCCAATCTGTTCAAGAATTGGAAAAAGTCCAATATATCGAGATGCTAATTTTCCAGTCCACCTAAATCTTACTACTCCTCTCATCGGAGAGATTTTCAAAAATACAAAATCTCCAATCGAGAATTCTAAATTTCTATGCCTCTGATCGGCATAACTTTTCTGTGTGCTTTGGGCTTTCTTTAGCTTCTTCCGGATCATATCTACCTTCCCCGAGGCTTCTCAAATTATATCAGGACTAAGTACTAACCGATCTTTGGTTTTGATCCAACATGCTGGTGATCTACATGGACGACCATATAAAGCTTCATAAGGCGTCATGTCAATATTTTCCTGGTAACTATTATTATAAGAGAATTTCACCAAATGAAGATGATTTCCCATGAACCTCTAAAGTCTAAGATGCAAGCTCTTAAAAGATTTTCTATTACTCGGTTCACTCTTTCTATTTGCCTATAAGTTTGGCGATAAGATGCGGTGGTCAAACTCAGCTTCATTCCCGAAGCTGTTTGTAATGCTTCCCAGAAATGACTGGTAAACATTAGGTCCTAATAACTTACTATGCAACTAGGAATTACATGCAAACGAACAATCTCCTTTATGTATATATCTACCAGGCTTGAGGCAGTCCTTGTTGGCTTTACCTAAATAATGTGCGTGCTTTTCGTCAATCGATCTATTAAACCCAAACGCCTTCATTTCCTTTCCTTGCTCGAGGTAAGCCATTAAAGAAATCCATTGATATCTGGATTCACTTCCAAGTTGGAATCTCAATAGGTTAAAGTAGTCCTGCAGTCTTTTGTTGGTCGCTTTTGTTCTGTTGATAGTTCGCACATCTGCTAACATGAATGAAGATGTCCATCTTCATACTTTCCCACCAAAAGTCTTCTTTATGTCTTAATACATTTTGGTAACTCTGGATGCACTGTAAGTGGAGAATTGTGACTTTCTGCCAGAAATTCTTGCCGAATCGCATCGACATTTGGAACACATACCCTTCCATTTAACCATAATATCCTATGGTTATCTATTTCTAAGCTTAAATTATGCCCTTTACTTATATCCTCAATAATCTTCATTGGATGTTGATCTTCTCTTTGCTTACTAGCAAATCTTTCTAGAAGAGTCGAAGTCACTGCTTGATGAGCTATAACGGCATGCCTTTTGCTTAGCGCATCCGCTACTACGTTGGCTTTCCTGAGTGTATATAAAATGTCAAGCTCGTATGATGCGAGAAATTCTAACCAGCGCTGTGATCTCATGTTTAGATTCTTTTGTGTGAAAAGATATTTCAAAGGTTTCTGATTTGTGAAGAGATCAAACTTCTCACCCTATAAATAATGCCTCCATAGTTTTAATGTGAACAAAACAACTAATAGTCCTAAGTCGTGGGCTACCTATTTCACTCATGACTTTTCAGCAGTCTACTTGCACAAGCGATAACTTTCCCATGCTGCATTAATACTGCACCCACTCCTTCTTCACAAGCATCTGTATATGGTCAAACAGCTGCTTCCATTAGGAATAGCTAGGACTAGAGCGCTAGTCAATGTTTTCTTCAGCTAATTGAATGCTTCCTCACATTTTGGTGTTCAGTCAAATTTAAGATTCGTCTTGGTTAATTTCGTTAGATGGGAGGAAATTTTGGAGAATTCCTGAATGAGCCTCTGGTAATATCCCGTCAATCCTAAGAAGCTGCGGACATCGTTGGAGTTCATGGTTGCTTCTAGTGTTGAACAACTATAACTTTTCTTGGATCAACCAAAATTCCATCTCCTGATAATACATGTCCAAGGAACCTTACCTCTTTTTCCCAAAAATGGCACTTTGAGAATTTGGCTTGAAGCACATGTCTCCTTAATATCCCTAATACAATCTCCAGATGTCTTTCATGTTCCTCTTCGGTCTTTGAATAGATAAGAATATCGTCAATAAAAACCAACACGAATTTGTTGACCACATCTCTAAACACTCTATTCATGAGATCTACAAAATAAGCGGGCGCATTGGTCCGCCCAAAAGGCATAACCAACCGTTCGTAGAAACAGTCCAAACTTTGAATACAGTTAACGGAATGCAATCTTCTGCTATTCTTAGTTGATGGAATCTTGTGCCCTAATCCATTTGTGAGAATATTCGAGCACCACGAAGTTGATCAAACTAGTCATCTATATGGGGAAAAGGATACTTGTTCTTAATCGTCTACTTGTTCAAGTCTTGATAATCTACAAAAAGCCTTGGGGAGCCATTCAGATTTTGCAACGAAAACTACCACTACACCATAACTTGTGCGACTAGGTCTTATCAACCCTTTCATTAACAACTCATCGGTTTGCTTCCTCAACTCATCCTTCTCTTTTTGAGCCATCATTCGAGTGGGGTGTATAACAGACCTAGCACCAGAAATCAAGTCAATAAGTAACTCAATTTCCCAATGTGATGGCAAATTTTCAATTCTTCAAAAACATCCTAAAACTCCTTAACAATTGGTATTATTTCTAAAACTTTTTGGGATAAGCCTAGTGCATACATAGAACTGTCCCTCACCGGACTAGGTTCTTTACACAATATTTCAATAATCTTGCCTAACTTTGTTTCCACTAGTATAGTCCTCCTAACACAATCAAGAACATCTTTATTCCTAGATAACCAATCCATACCGAGTAAAAATTTGAATCAATTAAAGTCAAGGATAAATAGGTCGAATGAAAAATTATGGGAAAGGTGGGTAACTCAGAATTTTTACAAACCATACAATGATTAGTCGTACCGCCTATGGGATTAGACACACAAATAGGGGTATCTACTTTTTGTGTCTACTATTTTTGTGAACAGTTTTAATCTATTAACCAATCCTTTTGCAATAAAACTATGGGAAGCCTCGGTATCAAATAATAATTTAACTAAATCTTCGTAACATAGATATTACCTTCTAGAACTCCTTTACCCTTTACATCTTTAGAGGTTGAAGGCTCGTCCTTGATAGCATAAACCTTAACCTGCTATCCTTTCTTCATTAGTGGGCAAGCATTTTTCCAATGTCTGGGCAGATGGTAGTTGTGGCAGAGACTTTTCAAAACTACAGGAGAGATTGGACCCTGTTGTAGTTTCTAAACTTTGGGACTCCTATAGAACCTTGAAAGATGGCCTTTATTTCTACAGTTAAAACACTCCACATTCTTAAACCATTTCCATTGAGATCCTCCATTGGTCTTTCCATGTCGGGGCTTCTTCCTCTTATTATTTTTGTTGCCTTGAACTGCTACCAAAATCTTTTTGTCCAAAACTTCATACCGAAAACCCATATCCCCTAGACTTACAGAGGTTCCTTTCACATGAGCGGTCATTCAATCCTGATGTTGCTCCTTCATCCCAGTAACAAGCATCTCATTTTTCTTCAGGGGAGTAAATACTAGTCCAGGTCCAAAACGAGATTATTCACTAAATTTGCTCAAATATTCTTCCACGAACATTTCTCCTTTCTTCTGATCCATAAAACTTCTATAAAGGCGGGACTTTCCAGCAGCGGGTATGTATTTTTCTTCAAAAACTTTTTTAAACCTTGTCCAAGAGAATTATCTACCGATTCATTAAGAGTAATGGACACCACCAAACTAGAGCTCCATCCTTCAATTTCCAGGAGGCTAAGAACCTTTTTCGATCATCGCTGATGTTTAATCCTTAAAAGATTTTCCTCCCAAGCTGGTATAATCTTTGCATAGTGCAGCAAAGTTAAACAGAGGTTGCAAAGGAACTACTACTTCTTTAATTACAGCAGCATATGGAGATTGACCATTGTTGGTCATTTTGCTGTTATTTCCTCCTTTACGTCCTCTTCGGTAACTCATTTCCTACTATCTACCTATAGTAGGTGTTAATTTAGAATACATAGACGAGATTGTCTTAAGGGATGGGTATAAAATAACTCGAATATATTTAATTGGATAAAACTTTTAAATACGAACTCGCATTGACTAAACTCATTCTAGGGAATTACCAACCCTATCTCCAATGAGTAGACCCCATCAAGACTTAGATGTTCGCTCAACCTAAGCTTTGATACCAAGTGTGACAACCTGTCTCTTTGACTCTCGAAAATCGACACTAATACATCCATGGTATTCACGTGCCACAAATTCAAGTGCCGAAGAGGTGGATGATCAAGGGTAAAAGAAAATAAAGATAAAAGATAGAAACAACAGATTCTCACATCTATTAAAAAACTTATAATTATACATGAAGATAGTACATACAATCACTCCCAAAGTGATACATCAGAGTTATGGCAACTACTAACCCAGCCACGGACAGGTATAACCGCCTATCCCTATGTAGGTGTTGGAATATACTTATATACAAAATATAGTGAAAATAGAAGTAGATAACTATAAACAGAAGAATCTTCTGTCTAGGCTCCTCCTAAAATGCTCTAAGCAAGATCTAACTACTTGGCTGCCTGAAAATTAAGGCACCTAAGAGTTTAAGGGAAAAGAAATTAACTTTGGATCAGTCGTAGAACTGGTATGAGAAAACTCAAAAGAATGGATACTTTTGAAACCAAAAGGTATCTCATAAGAACACGCCGCACATAAACATGGATGGGTTTTTACCATATCATAACCAAAACCTTTGCTACGTAAAACCAGAGATATTATAATAGTGTCTAGGGTACAATACATATTAATCATAGCCAAAATTGTTACATTGATTTAATTCCAGCATAATAAGTAAATAATCAAGTCTGTAAAGGTACGTATTGGAGAATGGAATTCCAAAAATGATAAGGTAAGGGACTACTTATCGACAATACATTTTTGAAGGAATGTAACGAGGCTACACCACTGCCTTTACCATAGATAGTACCGAATATCACATCACCACGGTTATTCCAGACCTATGTAACATCCCCTATTTTGATGCCCGAAGCTAAGCGCTACGGATGTTGCATTCATCCGTAGTATTAACTTCTGGTGATAAAATATGGTAATGTTAATGGTATCCATAATATCAGAAGCACTTGAATATAAAATAAAATCAGCACATATTAAAACAACTCTTCTGATTACATTTCAAACAAATATTTCATATTCAGATACATAATCCCAAAACGATTCCTAGGTTTTGATCAAATATAATTATGAAAAATTACGCAAAGAGTGACTTATGAAGATGCCCCTTTGGATGATCAGAGTACTTAATAGACATAGTAGTCTTAATACATCACAGCGGAAATAAAAATAACAACTCCTAAATAGCTAACTTTTCCTCCTGTACGTCTTTGAAAGCTTTATTCGTCCACCTACTAAACCTGTAAAACCTTAACTCTCAATCTACTCAAATTAATTTTGAGCACCCAAAAGCTTAAGGGGAAAACATAAACTTCGAGTCAAACATAAAGCCTGGTGTGAATAATACTATGACATCTCGGTTTACTGATATTAAGTGAGACCACGCCTCTTAGTGAAATGGGTTTCCCCTCACTAATATCCTTTTTTAGGACATTTCTTTTTGCAAATCAAAATCCTGTAATCAAAATGATTAAACAATAATAGAAATATTATATATGCTCGAAATAAGGTAATAAATGGACTATATGTCCGAACAATATAGTTTTGTTTGGCTAACTACTAACCATTGGTTGACACGGGCGTACCAGACAAAATAAATGATCTAACATCTATTAGACACACTTCTGGATGGTCTATACTTAATTTACTTCTACTAGGGTCACCTGATCCTAATAGTTTTGCGGGCTCAACAATAACCTATTCTCCTTCGCAGTATATTCCTTTCTATGTGTAACATCATTTAATCTTACCTGTGACTAAGCCCTACACACTGGAATTTTGGACAAAATTAACTAGGGACTATAGCTAATGTATAGGGCGCGACCCTATACTAGTCCCAACTGGTATACAAATATCTGAGTCATTTACTTAGGGTTAACTACCCATCAAATTTTCCTTGTAAACATCTTTCAAATTGATTTAACCCTTTAAATCATACTTAAACAAGAAAAACATACTATTTTCTTTACTCAAATCTCTTTGTCATGATGTATGCTTTACTCAAAACATTGTTGATGAAAACATTCGAAACTTTTGTTTAAAGGTTTTAAACAACCTCTTTCGAATCCTTTGGAAGTACTCCTTTCAAAACCATTAAAAGTGCCTCTTTCAAAACAAGTTAACTACTTTACTTTGAAACCTTAGGCCATAAGCCCAAAACATACCTTTCGAAACCATTTACATTAGACCTTTCGAAAATATTGAAAGTGTCCCTTTCGGAAGCTTTATAAAACCTTAGGCATCCTCTTTTCAAAACACTTTATACATGCCTTCCGAAAACATTGGAAACCCTCCATTTAAACACTAAAGGTAAACCTTTCGAAAACATTGGGGAACTATACCTTCGAAACCTATATCATATACCTTTCAAAAGCATTAAGTCCTTTACATAAATCAAACCTTTCGAAAGCATTGGGTTCAAGTAAAAGCATGTGGAACATAGTTTCAAAACTATTTAAAACCATTCCTTTCGTAACCTTTGGGTTTAACTTTCAAAATATCAAAAGGGTCTTAAAACAACTGGGATGAATGCAACTCTATCGAAAGCATTTTCCTAAATAAAAGAAGTGAATGGTGTCGAAACCAACCCTTTCGGAAGCGTTGGAGAAGCGGCTCAGGGTTTAAAGTGAAAGAACCCTTTCGAAGGCATTGATCCGAAAGGTAGAATGCGGCAGCAGGGGTTTCGACCCCATCGAAAGCTTATTTCAAAACAAAGGTGGCAACCTCTTTCGAAAGCTCTTTTCTTTAAAACAATTGACCAAGTTGAAGCTATCTCATTCGAAAGCCTCATTTACAACCAAAATAGTTCTAAGTTTTCAGAAGCTACTTCAACCCCTTCGAAAGCCCTATTTCAACTCCATACCTTTCGCCTAACTCCAACCCACTACGTACCGAAGTTGATACCATGTGTATTGGTTTTGACTTAGATGGAGGCGGCAGTATAGGGTCGAAAGGTGCTACTATAAGTGGCGAAGCAGTAAAACTTGTTTCTAACTTTATAATGTAATTTCTTTCTAACCAACTTACTTTGTTTGTCAACATATGATAGGTTGCCAAAACTTTTCAAAATCTTTTCTAAAAATGTTATCGAATTTCAGAGATTAATAATTTAAAACATTTACAAATTGCCCCTTCTTCTTTTATAACATATAAAACATTTAAGTCTCATACCTTAAATAATTTTATATACTTATTAAAACACTTAGGAAAATTCTCCGAAAATTCCCATAAATCAATTTAGATATGATTTCTAACAAATATAAATTTCTGGCCCAAAGCTAACATATAATAGCCGCAATTAATTTTAAACCCAATTTAACCATTTTTTTCACTAGAAAATTTATAGTAAATCCACAATAATTCAAAAAACTATGAAACTTGAAACCCATCTCTAAAATATTATTTCTGACCATAAATCAAAATCGCAAGGCATTTGAATGTCATTTGATAGGTTTTTCAATCATAACTTATCATAAAACTCTATATGAACAAATAAAATTCATCAACAAGCGTATATATCTATTTATCATTCAAAAATGGTACAATACTTTGCAAAACATATCCGGATCTGACCTAGAACTGAAAATAAGAAAATATGAGATGTAACCTATTATTCACCTTAGCTTGTGATTAAGGAGTTTGAGATTTGCTCTTGAATGAATTTGATTAAGCTTCTTCTTTTGATTCTTAATTATCTTCCTTCTGCTTTCTCCTAATGGTGGTCGGCCAAGCTTGGTTTAGTTTTTATTTATGAACATGTAAAATGAAAGTGGTATGAGGGTTTATGGTATAAGAATATAACTTATTCCTATTTTGCCCTTACTTAGTTCATTTTAATTCCCCTTTTGCTCATTAGTTTATTAGGCACTGCTACCTTCTAATATTCAAATCACAATTCCCTTAACCCTTTACATTATTTTATTTAATTTATCTAATAAAATGTCCCAAATAATGTTTGTCAAAATTAGGGTCATTACAACCTATCCATGGGATCCTAAATCATACACAACAAACCCGAAATATAAAGGGAAATCTAGAAAGATGATGATAATATCCATATGGGTGTGACCTACATAGCCCTGCTAGATCTACCATGTTTTTGCCATTACCGATGTGTGAGACTTGGGGTAATGTTTTTCCTTTCACATGACAATTCTTACTTTGAATGCCACATTGCCATTTCAAATGACACACTAATTGGTTTCCACAAAAGTGCAACCCTCATTTTCATACGCCTTAAGAATGGGTGTTAAGTACAAGAGGCGTTACCTTCTACACCACCAAAAAGATGTACATTTGTAAAAACAATGTATGTGGTCTTATAAATACGATGTTAGACATTCGTCCATACAAGTTGTCCAGGAACTGGACAAATCGAAGGTACTCCTACTACATCCTGTTTGGGAATCACCCTAGAATTAGTAGTGAGCAGTCCTTGCATTGAAGATTTCAAAATCATTGTCTTCAACATGTCTACACTTTCGAACGCGTAAATTGGTTTGAAGTGGTTTTCGGATAAGAATCACCAAAATCCGATCCCGGTCTCTCTGAACCAATTATCGATAGAAAAGATGTTAAGTATGTGGGAGATTGGTGATCATCACTCAATCAATTAATATCTTTATATCTAATAAAATATCCATAGAGATATATTTCAACCATTTCTTCTTGGTATATATAAATTTGTTAAACCTCTTTTTAAATTTGGAAGTACCAAATCATTTCATTTAAATTACTTAGGAGAAATATTTCCATCTTCTATAATTTCAATCTTAATGGAGATTATTTATTTCCAAAATATATGTTTTAATGGGTGACATCGTTTACTGTATACCCAAACCAATTAGTACGGAATAAAAAGGATTCATAGAGTTTAGATTAATAATATTTAATACTAATTTCCATATTCAACATGTACTATTCGTCAAATAATGGTGAAATCGCCTTTCAAATTCATACAGATAGCATGGGTCCCACCTTAGAATTTAATACAGAGATTAACTAAAACGTTCTCTTTACCATCAAAATCTTATTTGAAATCTTGTTTAACTTTGTGAAAAGTTCCAAATCTCTTTTCATTTATCTTAAAAAATACGATCCGAGTAGATCAAATTAACTATCCCCTCCGTCGGGCCAGTCCAAATAGCTAGAGGGGGAGATGATAACTAGTTTCTCAAACTCCAGCCTATAGACTACCTCTCTGTCACCCATAAGGCGGTCAAGTTATTTGATCGGATCTACACCTTTAAAATACTTGTATGGTTATTTGGAAAACATTTTCAAATGATTCGGAAGAGAAATCCAAGTTTAAATCACTTATTAAAAAATTTTGAAATTCAGTTGTTAAATTGCTCGTGAATAGTGATTTTTAAAGTTTTGTAGATCAAAACACTTATTCCATTATATACTTGTGTCCATTTTTATAGCTCAATTCCCTTTTAAAACATTTGAACATATTTATTCCATATTTTAAAGATTTAAAAATTTTAAAATTTTAAAAATTTAAAACCGTGGTTTACGAACTCCCAAAATGCGACTATTTTGAATTGATTTGGATATATCTCAAACTTTATTAAATGAAAACTTTGTTTTTCTTTTTCGTTTGTAAACTATTGTTATAAGAGTCCAGAAATTTTTTATTTAAAAGAATTCCGACTCATATTTTATTCTATAAATGGATTTAACTTTTTACGGCACGAAATCGCGAACTACCGTGACGCGGCGTGCTTATTTTAACTCCATTTTCCATTCTTTTTCAAACTTTATCGAAATGAGTTTTAATGTTTATAAAATATTTATAAACCATTTTTATCCATTTTTAAAGAGGTTAACAATGCTATATCTACCATTATAATTTATAATGGAAAGTGATTCCTTTGTGTAAATTCGACGTGGATTTTACCGTGAAGCATTTACATATCAAGCAAGCATATAATCGATATCCAAAACATGATGATAAAGCAACATAACAAGCATATAAACATATCATATCATCATAGAAATTATTATTAAAAAGTATAGAGTTGTTCTTGCATATATAGCAATCTGTTTCCTAACTTTTAACGCTTTTTTATTTCTCGGTTCGAAGTCCAAGGAGCTCGGTCTCTATAAGGATGGTCACGGCCTATAAGTGAATATGTGGAGTTGCTTGACGAGGTGATGGTGGCCCTAGATGAGGAGGGTCACAATGGAGAAGTGGATGTAGATCACTATTTGAACTTGAACTAAGGTGGTATATTTTGTATATATTTTTAGCAGAACTTTGCTATGATGGAGAAATATTTTGGAGAAGAAGTAGAGATGATGAAAGTTAACAAGCTTGTGAAGAAGGAGAAAAACTTGAAAATTTGGTGTGAAGAAATAAGAGGGTGTAGGGTGCTATTTATATACATTTTAACAAAAATATCTACAACATCATCATCACATCTCCCATCACCTATGTGCTACACACCCACCTCTCTACTCTCGGACAAACCCACCCCTAGCCCACTCCCCTTCCATATGTTTGTCTTCTCAAGAGTGAGTAGTGGTGAGTTTGCTTTTTCAAAATTCATTTTTTATACACAAGTATCTTATATGTATACATGCTTAGATATTTCTTTTGGCTTCGATTGGACTAATTGTGATACACATTTATATGTATATGTATGTGTGTGTATATGTTCAAACAAGGTTGCTATAACTTAAAACCATTTCCATTTGTCAAACCTTTGTAAATCCGGAATCCGAATTCCGATCATATTTTCAGTTTTTAATCAATCTTTTTATTTATATAATCAAAACTTGAAACTAAATTTCTTACCATTATATAATAATTTAAAATGAATTATTTATCTTATAAAATAATTATTTGAATATTTGAAATTAATTATATATCATAAATTAAGGAGATAGAATTATGGGTCATTACGTTAAGGCATTAATTAAGGAAGTTTTAATTAAAACAATAGGAAAGATTTCATTTTCTGGATTAAAATAAATCCACTGATCTTATTTACTTCAGTTGTTTCCTTTCTCCTCTTTTCTTCCTACCATGGCCGAAATTATCTTCCTCCTCTTCTAAACAAAATCAAATCCAAAACTAGTAAAACATCAAATATGTATAAAGGCTATGTGGTCCATACTTCTCCTGCAAAGTAGGGTGTAGGTTTAAGGAGCTAAGGAGGGAATTCCAAATCAAAGTATCACTTATTGGCTAGATTAGAAGGATGTATTTTAAATTTAATTTAAATGACTTGTTAGATGGTTTGATTTCTTTTAACTTGATAAATTAATATCTAAATTTATTTATGCATAAAACAATGTTTTATGCTATGAATCCACGTTTTTAAATTACCAATATTGATATTCTAAACATATTATACAATTTAATAATTTTAGTGTTTCGGTTTGAATTTTTAATCAATCCTAACACATAGATATCTTGTTTGATTATTCAAAACAAAAATTTATGCATGAAATTTCGGTTTTATAGTATGTTGATTGTTTAAAAAATAACTTTTTATTAGGGTAGAAATTTTACTTATTTATACATACACACACACACGAAAATATATATATATATATATATATATATATATATATGTGTGTGTACTTATGTTACACCCAATTTTCTTCTATAAACATGCATAACGTAGATCAACAAAATAGCCATAAATAGAACTACGCAACCAAAACAAAAGGAAAGTAATTCAGCCATAGTATCACCAAAAGAAGGAAACTCCACAAAGCTAGACATCTATAAACCTAACAAATTACATTAAGAGACAACCGGACAAATACGAAATTTATATACAATCAACAACATCATAAGGGAATCAAAGGCGGCAGATGCCATAGCAATTAAACCGAATCAAAGAAAGACGATACATCTTTATAGATGAACTACATTGATACTGAGATAGCGTACGGCAGGAGGCAAATAAGAAAGCCACTCCTTCATAAAACGACTAAATAAGTCATATCTGCAAGCAAAAGTAAACTCAAATAATTTGTCTACTGGCGAAAGATAAAGACTACACCAATTTTCCTAACAAACTGCATCATCGTCTCCTTGAAGACTGTACCAACCTCTATTAGGTGATTGCGTCATCATTAGGACTGCACAGACTTCGCTCGAAGACTGTGCCACCATCCTATTAATGTCTAATTCATCATCCCTTTGAAGATTTTGCCACTTTCACTTAAAAGTTAGCTTCACCATCTACTTAAAATCAACATCACTACCTAGTAAGTATCTACATTAACTCTTTCCTAGGACCAGTGCCGACACCACCTTCAAATCTATGCCATCATCTTCCTGAAATCTATATATCATCAATTAAAGAACAGCACAAACACTAAATGCGGGCTTCGTCACTATGCTCAATAGGAACTGCACCTATTAAGGACAAATACATAAGCCACAATGTTGTAAGCTAGCAAAGCGCAGTCTTCAGAGGGTTAACTCCCTAAGGCTCCAAAGTTCAAATTTCATGCCTAACATTAAATTCAAAATTCATGCCTTCAGCTAAATCTTCCTGCATAAAGAACTTACCTTGACTTCATCCATGTTAGAAATTCATGCACAAATCATCAAGCAACAAGATTAATGACATATGCAAATATCGAATGGTAGGGAGGAAACATTGAATAACGGGATTAGCATTCCACGTGATATCAGGACACTATAAACAAAAGGTTACTGTAGCAAGAAAAGGGACTTTTTGAAACATTCTCTGAATTCAATGCAAAATATATTCATACTCCCTACTATTAAAAAAGTTTGTACCGGGAAGAAATATATAAGCAAATATTTGGCCCATGGACATAGGATTCTTCAAATCAGAACCATATAAATTTCTGTGTTCTTTACGATTTTTGCACTTTAGTTATTCCTTTTTGTATCGGATTTTCTTTCTGTCTTTGCGTTAATTAAACATAATTGGACTTGACATTTTGACGAACAACCAGAGTAAAATCTCATAATTGTGTAAGCATACAGCGGCATAATTACTACCCCAAGGCAAACCTAAAATCACTTAAATTTATTAATTCTTGATTATAGAAAGCGTTTAGCACCGTAATTAATTCGTTATTAACTTGATTTTGTGAAACAAAAAATGTCACTAATATTTTTGGCACTAGAGGTAGGGTGACCCCAAAGCAAACCTTAATCAAACTACCACATACTTAATCCCTACAACTTCACTGAAAACTCAAATCATACGACCTGAGAACTCCTCTATCCCTCCCCAACAAGAAAATGAACAATTACATGCAAAGCTAGAGAATAAACCCATCACTTCCTCATCCAAAATCATCTGTCCACTATAAAAATAGCCACCGATCCTATCCCCGATACCCTTAATGCCTTTGTTGCCCAAATCAACGAAAGAGTGGCCGACATTAAGAAGCTGATTGCCTAAAATCATACCAGATCATCCAATTCCCACAGTTCCACAGCTCACCGCCAGCATCTCCCTACTGCAAAACAAGTGCAAGTAGAAGACAAATACGACACTCTCTTTAACAGGAACATTGAGGTTGGACTACTTAGCTTGGGACCAAGAGCAAAGAATAAGGCCCCAATAAATTCAAACATCAAAGACAATTCGATAAATAGGAATTCATTGTTTCTAGAAAAAATAAAAAAAAAAACAAACCGTACAAGACATGGATGAGGCCGTTTCAGCTTATAAAGGTGGCCCATTGCATGAAATGATAAAGACGAGGGGATGTAGGAGCTTAAAGGCTATATAGAGGAGTTGGCTAAGATATGTGAGCTGTGTAATAAGGAGGGAAGGAAGGAAGAGCATTCATCCCTATTTAGTGAAGAGATCATTGATGCGGATTTCCTTGATATTTTCAAGGCACCAACCAGCGAAATGTATGATGGGCTGTCAAATCTAGAGGTCCATCTATGCACATTCAAATATAATATGGATATCGTAAAGGTAGGGTGGTTATATCGCTATAAGTTGTTACCTGTATATCTTACGAGAAAAGCCTCCAATGGTTTCGAAGATATTCACCAGGAGAAAACCACTCCTAGGTGTAGTTATTTGTAAACATTTGGAGATAGTTCTATGCGGGAAAAAAATTTCCCAAGATTTGTATACCTTATCCTATTTAAGCGGAGGGATGATGAAAACTTGCGCAGCTTAATCAAACGCTTCAAAGAAGAAGCAATGAGTATTGGGGTCACTAGTAAGGAAGCATTACAAATGGTAGCCCATTCCTGAATAAGAAGAAATATAGACTTCTGAATAAAAACAGTAGAATGCATGTAGAAGCATGAAAGCCTTCTACAAAAGAGCCAATGGGTACACAAGCACCGAGGAAGTCAAAAAAGTTGGAGTAATGTCTGGTGAAAGAGCTACCACGGCAAACAATGATAGAAAGCGGAGGGTGGAAAAAAACAACAACCCACCCGCAAATAGACCGAGGGAGTTTCACTATGCAACAAAAATCCCACTTATGCACACTCTGGGCCAGATCAACGAACCGGCAAGGACAAAATTAACATACAACATCCCAAATAAAGGGAAGAAAGCTAAACCAAATATATGTAGGTAGATTACAAGTTCCACCAAGTGAACGGACACCATACAAATAACTGTTGTCGTCTTAAGATTGAAATTGAAAGGCTCTTTAGAAAGGCTACCTGGTAACTTACCAAAAAGACACTCGAATCAATCCTACACACAACCGGTCTCCTAACCCTCATGAATATTTGGTGGGATATCCCAATACCCTCGTTGCTTCCATTCATGGGGTCCCCACCTTGAAGGTCAAAGTAGAAAGGCATAGGAGAAATATGTGTAAGAATCTCGTATTGAACAACAAACTTTGTTCCACATCAAGCAAAAGCCAATGCCGGACACCACTTTTACTTCTACAGACTAAACTGGAGCCACATACCCACATCAAGACCCCCTGGTGATAATCGTGCAAATCTCCAACTGCACAATGAAGAAAGTCTTTATGGATTCAGGAAGCTCCATGAATGTTATTTTCAAAACCACGTACAGAAAAAAAAGACTTCCAACTAAGATCCTGTAACCAAGTCCGAAGCCAATATACGACTTCAACAATATGGCATCTATCACTGTAGGAATAGCTTGACCTCTTGTCATCATCGGGGTTGCGCCATTGCAAAAATCTTTTTACACGAGCTTATATATTATAGACTAGCATTCTTCTACAATGCCTTCCTAGGGAGAGCTGCAGTAAAAGAGGTTTTGTACCTATATATAGATCTCCTAGAAAGACTTACTTATGAGGTTTTATACCTCCTTAGGAGTTGGAAGTGTGAGAGGAGAGCAACTATTAGCTAGGGAATTATATAATATAGCCTTTAATCCTAGCAATAAAATTATTTGAAATTATACTATTGTGTCCTTTGATTTATATAAAAATGAAAATAACATGTCAGTTCAAAGAACTGCATCTGAACTAAGTTCCAAGGCAGATATTGAAACAGGTCATATCACGACCATAATAACTATAAGAAAAGCCAAAAGTGATTATTTGCATGTAGGTGGAACAATGAATATGATTCTATGATTGTGTGGTGTCTATTGTATACTTCATCACTCCAAAAGGGTGAAGTCTCGTCAAAATCACGAGAAATAGAAGATGAAGTGGACTCACACTTGGGATTGAAAAGTAATGACATGAAGCTAATAGATTATTAGGAGGACATTCAAATAGATCTAACCAAAATCATGAAGACTGGAAAAAAAACTAAGCAGCAAACTGCGCATTGAGTTAATCAGTTTCCTAATGAAATCCCATGATCTCTTCGCTTGGACCCATTTAACTATGAAAGGAATCGACCCTGCAATAATTTACCATGCCCTAAATATAGATCCCGATGCACACCCAGTCGGACAAAAATGTTTACCTTAGACCAGGAGAGATATAATGCCTTTCATGAATAAATTAAGAAGCTAAAGGAAAATGGATTTATTCGAGAAGTGTATTACTCAAAGTGGATAGAAAATCTAGTTCTGGTGAACAAATTCAATGGAAAAGGGAGGACTTGCATAGACTTCACAAACCTCAACAAAGCCTAACCTAAAGATGGCTCTCCATTACCATAAATAGATCGGTTAGTCGATGAAACCAATGGACATGAGCTACATATATTCATGGATGCATACTCTGGATATAATTAAATAGCCATGTTCGAACTAGATCAAGAACATATGAGCGTCGTTATCGACGAAGTGTTGTATTGTTATAAGGCGATGACCATTTGGATTGAAGAATGCGAGAGCAACATATTAGAGTTTAGTAAACATGATGTTCGAAGACCAAAGTGGTAATAATGTGGAAGTTTACATTAATGACATGTTAGTCAAGCTTAAAACCGCTTTGACCCATGTACGATATTTAGAGAAAACCTTCGCAACCTTTAGGCAGCGTGGGATGAAATTGAATCCCTTAAACTATACCTTTGTAATCCAATCCAGCAAATTTTGGGATATATTGTGAGTTCCTGAGAAATAGAAGTCAATCTAGAAAAGATTAAAGCTATTAGGAAAATGGAGATCCCAAAAAAGCCTAAAGACGTAATGAGTTTGAATGGGAAAGTGACAGATCTGAGTAGATTTATTTCTAAGGCCACCGACAAATGCATTCCTTTCTGCGACCAAGTCAGAAATGGTAGGAATTTCGAATGGATGGAAAAGTGAAAAGTAGCTTTTGAAGTCTTAAAAGACCACCTGGTCAAGTCGCCATGCTTTTAAAGCCGATCTCAGGTAAGATTTATTTCTATACTTAGTTATAACTAACCAGTTTATGGGTGCAGTAGTAGTACGAGAAGAGGCAGGTATACATAGACCTATATACTTCACTAGCAAGCGCTTAAGTAGAGCCAAACTAAACTATTCGACAATCTAGAAGCTAGCCTACAATTTATTGCTTATAGCCCCAAAGCAACGGTCATATTTCCAGGCACACCCCATCAAAGTACTAATAGAAAAACCAATAAACCAAATACCGCAGAAGCCTAAAACATCAGGTCGCCTTTTAAAATGGGCCATTGAACCGAGTCAATATTATATCTCCACCTGCCCAAACGATGCCATAAAAAGTCAACCTTTAGCAGATTTCATTATGGAATGCATCGCCCTAACAACGCAGTCCGATATCGAAATAGTTGACCCTCTATAGATTTGGAAACCCTGTGTAAATGGGGCAACAAATGAGCAAGGGGCAGGAATAGGATATGTGCTTGTTACCCTTGACAAACAAAATCTATATAGGATAATCTAGCTAGAATTCGAAGCAACAAATAACATTACGTAATATGAAGCACTTATTATTGGGCTAAAAATGTCATAGGTAATGAAAGAAATTCACATTAAAGTTTATAGTGATTCACAGCTTGTTGTAAATTAAGTGTAGCAAAGTTACCAAGCCAAGGAACCTAGTCTTGTCAAATATGCGGAGTTATCCAAAAAAAATCTAGCTTGGTTCAAAACATTTGGTATGGAGCAAATCCCCCGAGCATAAAATTCTTCTACAGACTCCTTGACAAAGTTGACGAGCACTAAGGTTGCACATGAAATGGAAGTGGTTCCTGTGGGACATTTGGCCAAACTAAGCATTTCTAAAACATAACAGATCCTAGTGCTAACACGAACCAAGCGAGCAAGGGGCCAGAAGGATACAAACCAAGGAGAAGCATATGGGACACAAAGTTATCATGCCCTATGAATGATAAACCAAGAAAAAAACATAATCATGGATGACTCCCTTCAAAAATTTCCTACTAGAGGAACCCTGCCAGCAGATAGAAAAGCAACATGAAAAATTAGATATTAGACCCCTTATT
The DNA here is from genome assembly GCA_030737815.1 of Allium fistulosum. Lineage (NCBI taxonomy): Eukaryota > Viridiplantae > Streptophyta > Magnoliopsida > Asparagales > Amaryllidaceae > Allium > Allium fistulosum. Next base: position 981,271,171 of record CM060902.1, read on the forward strand.
TCACATTTTTTGATGGAATACTTTCAAAGAGAGGTTACTCGACTCCCTATCTAAGATTCATAATAAAAAAGGAAGGAGTAAGAGTCATGAGGGAAGTTCATGAAGGAAATTACGGAGATCATTTGGGGGGACAAAGTTAGCCAAAAAGATATAAAGACAAGGATATTTCTGGCCAACCGCCTTAGCCAATGCACAAGATTTTTTCTGAAGATGTGATAGATGCCAGAGGTTTGCCAATATCCTAAGGCAGCCATCGCATGGACTCACAGCTATGACTAGCCCATGGACGTTCGACGTATGGAGAATCGTTTTGATAGGACCACGACGATGTCTAAAGGGGTGCAAGGTTTGTAGTATTGGCAGTAGATTACTTCACCAAATGGGTTGAAGTTGAGCCCCATGCAACCATAACTTCTAAGAAGATAGTCACTTTTATGGTCAGAAATATTATCAGTAGGTTTGGGGTCCCCCATGAGATAATCTCTGATAACGAAGCATAGTTCGAAAGCAAAGAATTCTCCAACCTATGTGAGAAAAATGGCATCATCAAAAGTTTCTCCTCGGTAGCTCACCCATAAGCTAATGGATAGACCGAAGCAAAAAACAGAACAATAAAGAAGTTTCCAAAGAAATGGCTCACAAGGCCAAGTAGAAAAGGCCCGAGGGTTGCCTTTGGTGTTATGGGCATATAGAACATCCATTAGATTCCCCACAAGACATACCCCCATTTTCTCTGACATATCTTATGAGGCCATGCTACCAGTCGACGTAGAGGTACCCTCACATCGGTACTGATCATACATGGCGGAACAAAACTCACACCTGAAAGAAGCCGCATTGCACTTCATACAGGAAAGAAGAGATGAAGCGGTGATCAGTTCTACAGTTTATAGATAGAGCATGGCTAAAACATATTAATTGAGTCTCAAAGAAAGGAAATTCCACAAGGGAGACTTATACTTAAGAAAAATAATGGCTAACACAAAGGAACAAACTGAATGCGTGTTTGTATTGAATTGTGAGAGACCTTTGATAGTTGCAGAAACACTTTCGAAAGGCCCATACTGCCTCTCCAGACTTCATGGGAATTTAATTTCAAGGGCACATGGAACTCAGAGCACCACTGACCATATTTTATTTGACATTTATTTTCTAGTAATAAAGTATAATGTACCAAGCTATGATTGAAAAGAATTAATAAAATACTAAACTTGATGTAGGGATATTGGATGGCCTGAACCAGTATAAAAACCCACTTGTCAATTGCATTTTCTTACAAATTATACCGAGAGCTATGACCCCATATCTCGGCTTTTCTGCCAAAACTTCACTGGACATAGGGATATTTGAATGCCTGAACCAATATATGAACCATGGGCATGAAATAAAATTTTGTAAACACATGACTTGACTTCATAGTCAAAAAAATAAAACATCGGTACTTCAAGTGGGGCAGATCATGCCAAGCGCTGAACAAAAAGAAAAAACCTCATTCATAACAAAAAATGGGAATGGAAAGGAGAAAATGGAGGTTCACACCATAAAGAAGAAAAAGGAAAATTTAAAGAAAGTCTGCACAAAGCCCAAAATGTACGCGTATAATTTTATAATATCACTATGGATCCTTGTTACAAATTATTTCATAATGTACAAATGCTTGCACAAATAAAACACCCTAGTCAGACTATGACCCCTCATCTATTATAAGATTCCTACTCTTCCACGAAGTAGAAACCGTTTGAGATAGTGAAATCTCAGTTAAGACAATAGAGGAACGATGAGGTGCTCATACAACATGAAGCCTATGATCATAGCTCGCACTCACCCAAGGATTGATAAGGTCTTGCTCCTTTAAAATGTATTCAAATAGATTGTAAAGAAAGCATTGGTCTAAGTTCAGCATGAAGTGGTTGAACATATCAACCGCCTGCTTCATAGCTATGTCGTCCATAATGCATTTAACCCTCTCTTGCTTAAGTTTTTCTGCTGACTTATGTTCAACGACGGAATTTCTATCGAGTTAGAAAACCGTCGAAAAATTTCATATTAAATTATACCGCAAGCGCACGGCGTACAATCGTAGTACGTGGCGAGTATGGGTCGATCTGTGGGGAATTGTTGATTTTAAATTTCTATTCAATCAAATTAACCAAAGACTTAGAGTGATTAGCTAAAAAAATGAGAAAAATGACAAAAGAAGATTGATAAAAATATGAGAGTGTTAAGACAATTTAGAGGTAATTTTCACTCTCTAGATCACATAGTTCAACAAAACATGAAATTATTATCTCTCTTTTTTGGTCATTAGTTAGTTTAATTGATGTGCTTATCATAAGTATTGCTTATTTGTGCTATTAATTAGCTCAACATAAGCAATCAAACTATAACACACCATTTAAACTACCTTTCAACTCTCATGAAAAATGACAACAAGTTGAAAGCAAAATATATTTTAAGTATGGTCTATTAACTATTAATTAGAAATATAAACCATCAAATTTCAATTTCAACATTCACTTCTTTGCCATAATCATATTTAGATGAAGAGGCAATTTTTGTTTGTGATTGTTTAAGCATAGCCTATTTGTTATGAACAACATAAACTATCAAATTCAACATGAAACAATAAATCACATCAACATTCATTTAAGCACAAAAGAGAGCAATAATTATCAAAATGTTGAAGCTACATGATTAGAGGCTTCATTACCCCTAAATTGAAGGGATTAGCCTCTCATTTGTATTATCATATCAACGCAAGTAGCATGCAACATTAAAGAAAACAAGAGGAAAAACAAGAGGAAACACAAGAGCAGAAGGAAAGAAGAACTAAAACTAATCTACTTGCATTAAAATCAAACTACACTGCTTGCATGAAAGGAAGTAAACAAGAAAAGAAAAGAGCAATGTATTAAAGTTGCATATAAAAAAGTTACATGAAAGAAATGGCTAAGTAGCCATGAAAAGAAAAGAGAAGCTTTCTTTTATTTCTAAGCTAAAAACTAACTAAGAGGAAGAAGAGGTTACATGAAGATATGGGGTATTTATACAAGTTAGAAACCCTAATTCATTTTTTTGGGGAATGCCCAAAATGCCCTTGTAGGAAGTGTGGTGGCCAAGTTATCATTAGCTTCAGTAATCACCCATTAAGTGTGCATGAAAGTGTAATGGCCATTAGCATGTGGATTAGCTTCTAATTTATACATGAAGGAAGGTGGGTAGGTGGGGTCCTCCATGATCATGGCTTTGAATTACTTCCATCTCCATTCCTTTGTATTCACTCTTGTGCATGTATATATCTTCATGAAGCCATTTGTATATGAAGCCAAATTCCTACAAAATAATATAGAAATTTCCAATTAAATTTTCTCAAATTAATATATGCACAAAAATGACCATTTTGCCCTTGGATGAAGATGAATATGTGACGATTTGAAATAATTTGAATTTTGGTTTAAACAAGTTAAAATACCCAATATGATCGTTTATTTAATTTAAATAGATTAAATATGGTGGTAAAAATATGCACATTTACGTGCACATCAAATACCCCCACACTTATCTTTTTATTCGTCCTCGAGTAAAGACAAAAACTAAGATAAATCCGTTTTCGTAGGAAACACGATTGCATTGAGTGTATGCAACAAGCTGTTAAACCTCTGGGTGTCCTTAGTAAGACGAGTGTTGTCTCGTGAGGGTTTTCAGCGGATACTACCCACAAAATCCAAATGCAGGATGAAAATATTTACAGAATGCAAGATTTATTTATAAAGACATGAATGCAAGTTTTTGAAAATATATACAAATGAAGGGTTTACTTTTAAATTGACACAAATAAGTTAAATATAGGTTTCGTTCATTATCTTGAAAATTTAAGTCATTTACTGATCAAAATTTCTAATAAAAACGAAGTTATCAAAGCAAATACAGTATAGTTTAACTTGTTGTTTCAGTTGATGATACGGTGTAACTATGAAAGAAATCCTTAGTCGATTATCAAAGTTTATAAAAGTGGTATTTTCATTTCTTTTCAATAACAAGTCAAATCAAGTAAGTTAAAATAGTGCTCGGATTTCATTTTCTTACTCTCTCCATTTTTTCTTTTGAAAATTTTAGTGATATTAACCATATTTACATATGCCCAACTCGGATAAACTGAGGCTAGATATATTACCCATGCACTGCCTTACGGACTGATGTGATGGGAATATAGAGCATGGCGAGTGAACACACAAGTGTGAACACTTATTGACTGTAGGCGTTATTAGTAAAATAATTTTTATATACACACACCTAACTCAGATAAACTGAGGCCAGATATACCGATCGTGCACTGCCTTTCGGGCTTACGTAAGAAGGATACAGAGCATGGCGAGTGAACACATGACTCTAGGTGTTTATTAAAAATATACATATATACAAGAAATATATTTTTTGTGGTTTTTTTAAGAGAGAGTTTCGCACTATCATCTTAGCACCATTTAACTTAGAAGACAACAAAATGTTATATCTTTACTTTAAATCAACCACTTTTTAGAACAAAGATTTTCAATTAGAATGTATTTCATAATGAACACGTATGAATCATCCTATATACTAGTTAAACCATTGTTATTTTTAATAAAACTTCATTTTTATTTTTGTTAAGACAAGTAAAATAAAAAAATTCAATTTAATAAACCAAAACCATATATTTATCTTATAGTGTTTCTTTAAAAATAAATCAAAATGCTTAGAAAAAATTGTTTTTGAGATTTTTTTTTGAGTTTTAGAGGAAAAATGAAAAATTAATCATGAAAAAACAAAAAAAAGATGAGTCTCCCCCCACACTTGATTTTGACTGTGTCCCCACAGTCAAACCAAGTGAAAGGAACATTTATTATTATTTACATGATCAAAATGAAAGGTATTTACACGAGATCAGAAAGTATATCGTCAAAAAGTAAATGAAATGGTCTTCCAAAGACCGATTCATTTGTCTCGTCAAGTATGCGAGACACAGCTCAAGCTCGAAAAACCAAACCGTAAAAGATTTCAAAGTTGAATTTTGATTTAGGAAAACGAATGTCGTTTTATTTAAAATCATACAAGTTGTTTTACTTTCGATGATTTTTGGGGTTGATAAAACAAGGAATTGAAGTTTGAGTTTATTTTCATCAAATTGAAAGTCAAGCTTATCATTGAAAACATCTTCAGAATTATCGATTTCAAAACCAAAATGGTGATTTAAATCACCCCCTTCAGAATTCGACAACTCGTCGTCGAAAAGTTCAAAAAATTCGTGTTCATTGAATTCGTCTTCCTCATTTGGATTATCAACAACTTCATCGCATATATTAAGTTCAAAATCCAAAGTTGTTGTATTCAAATTTTTGTAATCAAGAAAAGGAAGATTGAATTTTAAATTTGGTTCCACACCCTCAAAAGAATTGAAATCCAACTCAATTACCGTGTTTTCAACAACTTCATTAAGATCATCATTTTCAGTTTCAAAAGTTGTTGTTTGAAAATCGTTGATTTGGTTAAAAGATTGATTATCATTTGACTCGTCACTTGTTAGGATTTGATTTTGTTTATCACGTTGTTTCATATATGTTTCAATCAACAAATTCGTGTGATCATCGTAAATTTCATTCATTTGTTCAATGAAATCCAACTTATAATTATTAACTTGAGGATTTTCGATTTGGATTTGTTGAGAGCATAAATTTTCACTCGTATCGTGATTAAGATTATTCCCACTGCCAAAATTATTTGAAAAGTGGATCACATTTTCGTTTTGATTTTGAAATTCATTTTGTAGTTCAGAATTGAATTGGCATGGGCTATACTCGAAGTCATTTGAATTTTGAAGCGATTTCAAATTTTGATTATTTTGAAAATTTTGACTTGAGTTATCACACAAATAAGAATCACACAAATCATTTATCATTTGATTTTGTTGTGTACAGATTTTAAGTAGAGATGAAATGTTATTTTCGAGATTCGAGGGTTGTTCGTCATTTTGAAAATTTTGTGGTTCAAAACTCGAATCGTTTAAACAATAGTTGTTGTTGAAATATCCTTAAGAATTTGAAGTGAAATTATATGTATTATAATTATTTTCACAACTAAATTCAATTGAGTAAGGAAAAGGAAACTCGGACATTTTCAAGATTTTTTTTTGGTTTTTTTATAAAGGAAAAATATTTACAAATAGAATTTATTTATTTTTTCAAAATAGAAATTGATTTTTGTTTTGTATTTTGGTTTTTTAAATTTTTTCTTTTTTGCTTTTGAAAAGATTTTATATTTATATATATTTAAAAAAAATTTCTTTTAATTTTCAAAGGAAAAGGACTTCAAAATTTCAAAGAAAAAGAACAGGAATATTTACAATTTTTTTAGTTTTGGATTTTGAATTTTTTTTAAATATGCATGAACTAATGCAACTAAATGAATGCAAGGGTTAATTACAAATGATTTATCCTAAGCTAACCCAAAATTGTATAATCACACTCTGTCTTAAATCAACAAGATAGTTCTCAGCCAGGTAACGGACCGGATTTATCGGTGCACCACGAATCACCGTAGCAATGCAGCCGAAGGTTTAAGTACCTTCAGAGAAACAATCAGTATAATATTTACGAATCACCATAATATTTATAACTGATTATTTCTCTGTCGTAGCCTAGACACCAAGAAATTAAATTGTCGAAAGAGGACAACTTGTCAATATACAATTAAGTGTTATCGATGTCTAATCGTTATTATTAATCAAAATCTAAGATGAAATGCAAAACAGAAATTAAACGTGTATTAACAATGCCACTACAATGGATTTTGTTTTTGTTTTTGAATTTTTTTTTAAATGCAAGCAATCAATAATGCAAAGCAAATAAAACAATAGATAAGGGTGCAAATTTTTTATATAGGCAAGCTAGCAATTTATTTTTGACAAGCAGTTCTTCTCCTTTTGAAATTCTGCTTTCGCAACCTGAAAATAAAAACAAGATATGTACAGTTTTTTTTCTTTATTTTTAAAATAATAAAAAAAAACTAAGACAAAGGAAAAAAACAAACTAAAACCAACTGAAAACAATCCCCTTTTTTTCTTTTTCCCTGTTTTTTTTGAAGAGAAAGGAAAATTTTAAGGCAAAACTGAAATCAAAAGAAACCTGAAGACAAAGTGAATTGTAAACCAAACAGAATTATTGAAATTTATTTCTCCTTTTTTTAAGAAGAAATCAGATCAATCTTGCTCTAAAGAAAATATATATATATATATATACTAAATTATCAAACACTTGTTTTTATTTTTAATAAAACCTAGCCAGGGCCCGACCCATTTTAATCAACTTGAGCAAACCAAAGAAAATAACACTGCTCTATTCGATTATCACCACAGTTCTTTCACAACTACACAAAACCAAAACTTTGCAATCAAATCAAATTCGCAAAACAAATTAAAATTCAAAATTCATGCTAATTCCCAAATAACCAAATTCTAAGAATCAAAATCAAAAAGGAAGGGTAGAGGTTGCGGTGATTTGGAGGGAGGGCGAAGCAGTGGTCGAGTTCGATTGTCGGCGGTTGGTGATGGGTCGTGGTTGGGTTTAGGTTGTGGTCGACTTGAGGGGTATTGGAGGTCGCGGTTGCTGAAGAGCTTGTGTGTTCTGGTGGTGACTTCAGATGGTGATTGGGGTTGCTGTCAGGGGAGTCGAGAACGAATTAAAGGAGTAGGTTCGCTGATGGTAGTAGTTGTTGAGTGGCGTTTTGGTTTGCGACTTCGGTGATTGATTTCAAGCGTTCGAATTGGTGAATTGGGGTTGGATGTGAAGTCGTTTCTGGTCTGGAGGGTTTCGAGGCTGGAAGTAGATGTTGTGGTGTGAGGAGGTGCATGTCGATTGTGGTTGATGGTTGGGTGAAGGCGGTTAACTGGGTTGAACAAGTTGGAGTTTGAATACGAGTTGCAGGGCAAGTTGATTGTAGAATGTTGTTGCTTTGCAGTCGTGAATGTTTGTTGCACTGCTGTGGGTAGTTATAGTGTGGAGGAACTGTTGTGATGGAGCTGCAAAGTTTGTTCGAGGTTCGGGAGGTTGTTGTTCAGGTCGAAGTTGGAAGATGTAGGAGTGGCTTTAGCAGTGTTTTGGGAAGTGTGGATGGCTGAAGTGAGGCTGATAGTACTGTTCTAATGTCAGTGGGATGGCAGTTTGAAATGTAAATGTCGAGTTTTATGTAGTCGTATGGAAAGAGTTGTACGGCTGTTAGGGAAGTATGTAGATGTATGTGTAGTTGTTGTTTGGTGATAGAGGTAGGAGCTGTCGGTGGTAATGAATGGGGGAGAGCTTGATGTTTGTATTTGCAGTTTTGATGTTGAGTGGGTTTATAAGAAGTGCATAGTTGTTGAGTGGTATAAGTGGTAATGCAATAACCAACACAAAATAGAATTTACAGAATTGTCTATTGATAGAATTGAGTCGCACAGGGATATGGGTTGATATATGTATGGTGAAGGCAAGAAGAGGAGGATGTGCACAAGTTGCACAGGGAAATTTGTATATGAAGACTTGTATCTGACAAGTATGCACAACAAAATGTATTGTAATAGGAAATAGACAGTTGATGAATGAAGTGATGGAGATGCACAGTGGAAGATGATGGTGGAAGGATGTTCGCCGTGGTTTGCTGCGACTGGTGGTAGGGCTTGTTATGTAGTATAGGAGTTGTAGCTGTGGATGGGGCACTGAAGGATGGTGGAGTGGAAGTGCTGCGGTGGAGTGAGATGATTGGAGATTCGAAGTGGTGATTTTCTTCTGGTTATGATTGTTGTGAAGGAAAGAAATGTGGTAGTTGGAATAGTTTCTGTGTTTGTATAAACAGTGACGCAAAACTGCTATTGTTTGAGGTTGAGGCAGTTGGAGGGGGAGATGGCAGAAGTTCAGGCAGAGGTGGGTTGAAAGGTGGTCTGTCAGCAACTGTTGTTTGGGGTTTGAAGTAGTTGTATGTGACTGGTTGACACTTGAGGAGAAGAGGCAGAGATGGTTGTGTTCACTTTTTTGAAAGGTAATATTGAAAGTAATAGTGGAGAAAGACAGTAAGGGGTTGTTGATGTATGGCACAGAGAGGCAGAATTGTATTGAGGAAGTGAACTGGTGAAGAGTTGTTGCTGTCAAGCAGAAATGTGCACAGCACAGTGCACAGTGAACAGTGCACAAGTGTACACATTTTTTTTTGTAAAAGCAAAGTTATAAGGAGAAAATGCAATTGTAAATGTAAAAATGTCAAAGCAATAAACTATTTTTCTATGGAATTGTGTATGTTTTTATATATATATGAAAATGCAAATGAAAATGTAAACTAGACAAACAAGTACATAAATGAAAAGCAAGCAAAAATCACACACAAACACACAATAAATTTTTTTTTTAAGGCAAACACACAATAAAATCAAGAGAAAATAATTCGAAGAATAGAAAATCAAAATCGAAACAATTCCCCGGCAACGGCGCCAAAAACTTGTTCAACAACGGAATTTCTGTCGAGTTAGAAAACCGTCGAAAAATTTCAAATTAAATTTTACCGCAAGCACACGATGTACTATCGTGGTACGTTGCGAGTACGGGTCGATCCGTAGGGAATTGTTGATTTTAAATTTCTATTCAATCAAATTAACCGAAGACTTAGAGTGATTAGCTAAAAATAATGAGAAAAATGACAAAAAATGATTGATAAAAATATGAGAGTGTTAAGACAATTTAGAGGTAATTTTCAGTCTCTAGATCACATAGTTCAACAAAACATGAAATTATTATCTCTCTTTTTTGGTCATTATTTAGTTTAATTGATGTGTTTATCATAAGTATGACCTATTTGTGCTATTAATTAGCTCAACATAAGCCATCAAACTATAACACACCATTCAAACTACCTTTCAACTCTCATGAAAAATGACAACAAGTTGAAAGCATAATCTATTTTAAGTATGGTCTATTTACTATCAATTAGAAATATAAACCATTAAATTTCAATTTCAACATTCACTTCTTCGCCATAATCATATTTAGATGAAGAGGCAATTTTTGTTTTGTTTGTGGTTGTTTAAGCATAGCCTATTTGTTATGAACAACATAGACTATCAAATTCAACATGAAACAATAAATCACATCAACATTCATTTAAGCACAAAAGAGAGCAATAATTATCAAAATGTTGAAGCCACATGATTAGAGGCTCCATTACCCCTAAATTGAAGGGATTAGCCTCTCATTTGTGTTATCATATCAACGCAAGTAGCATGCAACATTAAAGAAAAACAAGAGCAAAAACAAGAGCAAAAGGAAAGAAGAACTAAAACTAATCTACTTGCATTAAAATCAAACTACACTACTTGCATGAAAGGAAGTAAACAAGAAAAGAAAAAAGCAATGTATTAAAGTTGCATAAAAAAATACATGAAAGAAATGGCTAAGTAGCCATAAAAAGAAAAGAGAAGCTTTCTTTTATTTCTAAGCTAAAAACTAATTAAGAGGAAGAAGAGGTTACATGAAGATATGGGGTAATTATACAAGTTAGAAACTCTAATTCATTTTTTTGGGGAATGCCCAAAATGCCCTTGTAGGAAGTGTGCTGGCCAAGTTATCATTAGCTTCAATAATCACCCATTAAGTGTGCATGAAAGTGTAATGGCCATTAGAATGTGGATTAGCTTCTAATTTGTACATAAAGGAAGATGGGTAGGTGGGGTCCTCCATGATCATGGCTTTGAATTATTTCCATCTCCATTCCTTTGTATTCACTCTTGTGCATGTATATATCTTCATGAAACAACTTGTATATGAAGCCAAATTCCTATAAAATAATATAGAAATTTCCAATTAAATTTTCTCAAATTAATATATGCACAAAAATGACCATTTTACCCTTGGATGAAGATGAATATGTGACGATTTGAAATAATTTGAATTTTGGTTTAAACAAGTTAAAATACCCAATATGATCATTTATTTAATTTAAATAGATTAAATATGGTGGTAAAAATATGCACATTTACGTGCACAACAACTTAGAGTACATAGTTATAGGAGCCTCAATCTCCATAGGATGCGAACGTGAAGTGACCCATTTTTCTTCTACTATATTTTACTGATTTTTAGTTGAGTTTTTTATTTTAAACAAGGGATCACTTCTTTTCTTGCCTCTTTCATTTCTTTTAATTAATTTCCCAAGATCCAGAATTTACTAATCTAAAAATATCAGTATTTTAATCAAGTCATATCATTTATATATGTGAAGATATATAAATGTTTCTTTGCCTATCAGAGTGTTAATGTAGCAAAGAAATTTAATCACACAACATTTTCCATAATTGAAAAGTTTTGTGTCACATAGCTATTTTTACACTTTAATCTTTTATTTGACTCAAGACTGACTAATACATGATTCAAGTGTTACTACTTTAAAATGACTCAGGATTAACTAATACATTTTCAGGTATTTTCATCTTGGAATGACTCAAGATTGACTAATACATTTTTCAAGTATTAGCACCTATATTTCTCTTCTTCATTTTCCAGATTATTCTATAAACCAGATTGATTAATTTGTGGATTTATAACCCATGCTTTAGATCTTTGGGATTCAAAAATTCATACATGTTGTTTTAGAATGATACAACATATTAAAACTTGGTTTGATCTATGGATCTCTGGTTAGTCTAGCCCAGATTCAGGATTCAAACATAAACATGCACAAAACATGCACAAACATGCACAAGCAATTCAGGTCAAGCAAAATGCACATATCCAGGTTCATGAAGCATGTAATGATCATGTGAGTAATAGAGTTGTAAACTAATCTAAAGGTCATACGGATTTTTTATATTTAGATTGGAAATAGTGTTGAATATGATTTTAGAAAGATCTTTGCATATTTCTGGCTAAAAGCATATAGAGTGTGATGTTCTGAATTTTTAAACACTTAACAAAATTACTCTACAATCTGGTTTGAGTTTATATTGTTTGTCCCTATTTCTGACTTGCTACTTCAGTTTCATATTGAAGTCAGTTCCAGATTTTACCCATTTCCAATTCCTAAAATCCTTGTATACTTATGATTTTTAGGTTTTATGATATCATAATCCTACTCTTGTTCTAGACATGTCATAGGATTTAGTTGCATTCCGAATTAGCTTACACTATGGTCTTGTTTGCTCCAGAAATCTAAAGACTATTGCTTCAAGCTTTTGCATGTACTTGTATCAATTACAAGACATGTACAAGCCTTACTGGTTAGCCAAGACCATGTTCAACCCACCCACTCAATGCTTTGGCACATATATATTCAAAAACAACTTAATCTTTATAATTGAAATATAACAAGCATTCCAAGGAGAATATATCCACATATCAGATTATATGGTATGTTCTCCTTTATTATAATCCTCTGGATTATTTCCAGAGTCTGTTACTTGAATCAACAACTCACAAGCACATATAATACTTAAGTTTTTTTTCTTCTTTTACATGTTCTTTTTCAAGAAAACAAAGCAAGTATCAATCCTGGAAATACACAAGACATAAGAGAGTTTGCCTAGATTATTTATTACAATCAAACTTCTACATCTCTAAAGCATTTTAAGACTAGCAAGTTCTTCAAACATCCATACAAGCAAGCTACTCAAGCATCTTTCCCTGCAGCAACACTTTGAACTGCCTCAATGAAAATGAGACACCCCAAAGATTGCAAAGGCAACAAATAGGGTCAGAAAATATATTCTGGTGTGAGTGAAATCATAGTTTATAAATAACTTGTAATTACTAAACTCTGTGCAGAGACTCATATGTTTGATACTTATTTAGATTCATACTAAAATCTGAGTGTGTATATATATGCATATAAGCTCATACTAACATACATGCACACAAGTATTCATTCATCAACACAATTCGGTTATATGTACATATACTCCTATGGGTTGACTCCCTTAATTCCATAGCTCAATTTCCCAATCCCCATTTATCATTTATATGGTCTTAACTCTTGCCATTGAACACCATGTGTGCATTGCAAAGGGGCTCAATTCTGTTAACCCTTTACACAGAGGCCTATAGGACTTAAACAAGTCATGCACATACCCATCATCCACCTAATGATGAATAGATCAAGGCACTACTCCTAGATTAGCTTTATAATCTAGAGACCATTCTCATTTTCTTTCAGGAGAATTTTATTAATTCTTGAAATGCTTCCTATTCTTTTCTTCCTTTCATAAATCAGAGAGTATTAAACTTACTCAGGGATTTCAGCCAGACATACAAAGTATTCATGTAAAACACCACATCCTATTTTAAGGTTATTTTTATTCAATCATATTTTCTAAGACATGCATAAATTTATTTCCAGAAATATTCCCATTTCTTACATAAATCTGGTGAAGTCATATAAAACCTTACATTTATTTTACTGTGAACATAGGGTAAGGTTTTTGAGAAAAACCCATAAAAACATATTAACTTGTGATTTGAACAAATCAGCACACACACACACACACACACACACACACACACACACACACACACATATATATATATATATATATATATATATATATATATATATTGCATTGTTCATATCATTTTTAAAATGAACTAGACATAAGCATGAATCCCCTTATTCACACTGCCTACTTCATTCTTCATTAGTACCCTATTTCTCAGTAAAAATGTTTAACTCATTCCCATATAAAACTGGATTATAAGTTACATAAGCCATTTCTGTAATCAGGGTGTTTGTCTTTTAAAAGCATTAATCAAAACAATCAAAACAGATCCAAACATCAACCAAAGACTCAGCCAAAACACCAACCATGATTAACATTTATTTATTCAGAGAATAAAATTAAACAAAACATGATATGGTTTTATAAAAGTAATATGGCTGCCCTTAACTTGGGTCTTAATGCCTTAAATCTCATAAGATGATTAATCACTCACCTTCCTTCTTCTTTCCCCGAGAATGCTCTAACTTGAAAACAGTGTGAGTTTGCTCTTCTTTTTCTAAAATATGTTTCTGTTTTCAAAAATAAACTGCTGCTTATCCTTTTATTTTTAAAACATTTAGCTAGGGTTTTAGTGGAGTGAAAAACCCATTTTATCCCCACACAAATAAGAGAATTTTGTATATGTTTTTATGGCTAAATATGCCATTTTCTTTTTGATTCCATTTTGGGTATTTCAGTTGATTTTCTTCTTTTTCTGTGTACATGCCATTTGCATGTTTCACCTACACACTATTTTCATGTGACTTATCTACATTATTTATTTTCTTTAGACAAATCTGAAATGTTCACATATATATCTTTTAACAATTAATTCCTTGCTAATGTTTCAAGCCATTTGTTTTCTCTTGATTATAAAATGTATTTATACCTATATAATACTAATCTGGTTTCATATATTTTAATCATCATAAGAGTTTATTTTATCACTCTATACTCTTCTGACTACTTATATACAATATATATATATATATATACGAGATATGTGAATATAAAACTCATTCATACTTAGTTATTTTCTTCTCATTATTATTTATTGAAAACAACTATTCTCTTCCTTATTTATTTCACTCATTCTTGATATTTATTTTCAATTTATTTTATTCTTTGAATATTTTCCATTAACTGATTTTTATAAAATTATTTTCATCTCAATAATTTGTGTCTTCACAGAACGTGAGGAAGTTATGGCTAGGGATTGCACAGGCGGATCAGATCAGAGTATCTGGTCCTCCAACACGTTAATTTGCTCAATAGCTACACGCCTCACTCATTCCAAATCATCTAAATGTTTTTCTCTAGTCTTTTTGGTCTACTTTGTGAATGCACCAAACAATTTTAAAGCGGTTGAGAGACCCTCAACCTTCACTTCTTTCTTAGAACCTCCTAACCTCTTTTCATAAGCAATCTTCAACTCAAATTTATTTTAATAATGGGCCATGACTACTTTTTTCCACTGATGGGCCACCTCATTATCCAGGCTTAGAGAGCTTTTGGAACTACACCCATGAGGGATTCTTTAGAAAGGACAATCTTAGAAGGCGATTTGCCCTCTTCAACCAGCCAACGAGCTACTTGCTCGGATAGTTCTTCAATGGTTTTCTCAAGTCTCTTAGTGTCATCTTCATAAGTAACCCTACATAACCCCTCAGCATTTTTCAATGGATCCTCTAGGTACTTTATCTTTTCATTTGTAGTATTTAGATCCGAGCGTTGCTTAGTTATACAATCATATTGCCTAGTAAAGTTTGTTTAGCCTTAATCAATTCATTCATTAAGTCTTGGGGTTGTTTTTCCATCCGCTCCCTCTCTAAGTTTAGATTGAGGAGGTTATCGTCGATGGCTTCCAATCCTCCACCAACATCATCCTATGCCATAAAGACATTGGCTACGACCAAGTTAAACGTTATTGGAACATCAGGTTGCACACCACATAAAAGATAAAGTAATCAATTAAATAAGTAAATACAAATAGATAAACAAAGGCAAATTATTAAAATAAGTAATAGTATACAATATACAACAAATGCAACCCCAGGGCTATCAATGGCTAAGTCTATTCTAAATCCACAATAAGTAGTGCTATAAAGGAAGCAGTTCACTCTTTAGCGGGGAGCCCCATTTGCGCATTACTAGGTCATAATGTGCCCCTTTCATGAATAACTTTTGTAATTCAAAATAAAAGTTCTTGGGATTCCTTTATTAGTTGGATAATGGATCTTTCTAGCTCAACCTCTTTCCTACGAACAAAGTCTACCTTCCTTGATAAGCATTCCACGACCTACTTTTCAAGACACTTAACTTACACTTTCCGATATCGAATTAGATTACCTTTGTTGGGTGACATCATTAAATGAGATTTATCGACATTATCAATCCTTACCTAAAAAGGTAAAGGAATTAATTCCAGTACACAACTATATCCAGCATGAAACACCAAATCAACAATCACTATAACAGAAGAAGACGAAATGCAAAAGGAATACTAAAATACTTAACAAAATTCATCAGTTACAAAGCCACAATCAAAAACCACCATGACAACAAATGGAACTATAAATATATCAAAAATGTTAATATTAAAAAATTCCCCATAACAACAATGAGCGGCTAGAAAATAAAAAAAACAAGAGTTTAAATATTTACTTCAACGAAGTGGGAAAGGCCATGAGCCAGATCAACATCAAGCGGATCCTTGGATGCCTCATTATTTCCTAAGTTTCTGTATCAACTTGAACAATAGTCAAAGAACTTGCCTTACTACGCTCCTCGACCCACAACCTGCAGGGAGTGCTCTTTGGTAGCCTTTGCAACCATAGGATTAGTTAGAATCTAAAGATCACTTCTGCCTCTGGATCATCGAGACACTCTATAAAGAACTATCTCTTAACTTGTACATGTATCTGGTAGATAACATTGTAGATGGAACTCTCGGCATCTTTTACTTTTTGGGCCAGTTTCTTCTTCAACTACTTCTCCTCTCCCTTGGTCATTGCAAGGTCAACCTTAACTCTTGCCACACGAGCCTCAATCTTAAGAATATTTCACCTTAAGCTCATCAAGCTCCTTCTTGTGCCCTTCTTTACAACCAAGCTTAATGTCCCCATTAAGCTTTTAAATTTCAGCCAACAAAGTTATCGGCGCTGGTTCGGTGGACCCAACCCGACGACGCAGCGCCATAGCCAACACATACCCCTGCATGAAACAAATAAACAAACAAATAATTGTTCATCTGATATATAAATAATTATCTTCAGAAGTGGGATTAAAATATTACATAAGACAAACTCATGTGAAGGCTTTGGACACCTTTAGCGAAAAGAGGCTCTATAACTGGAAGAAGTAATGAGGAAAAGAGAGCAGAATCTGGGGTCGAAATATCATCAATCATGAGTCGCCCCATCTGCTCAGCCAAAATAGAAATGGCATTTCTCTCTAGAATAGGCAAGAATCATTGAGAAGTAGGGAGCATATTAAGGGGAGGCACTTCCCCGCCGGGAATGTCAACATGAGGTGGAGGACGATAGGTCTATCAATGGATAACCGAAAAATCCAAAATACGTCCACATCTGTATTCGAAAAAGTGGATAAATATCTAATATTTAAAAAAAATATGGATGCGGATACGAAGGTATCCTGATTCGAAAATTATCCGTTCGGTTTTTGTCAAGATTATAGTTAGTATTTCATGTATTTTAATACAACGATAAATATGTGTTTGTTTTTTATTAAGTTTATAATTTGCATTATATGAATTTCATGTATATTAATTACTTAAAACTATTTTTTACCATTATATTTGTTTATTTTTCATACTTTTATAATCATTGGGATTGAAAATTTTTATCTAAAATAAAATTTTCTATTTATATTTCTCGATTTATTGATTGTTAACGGATAGGATAATAATCCAATATCCATCTGTATCCGTAGATGCGGATATCCGCAATTCGAAAATGATTTCGGATGCGGATGTAGATATGGCACTATCCATATCTGAAAGTATCTATTTACAGGCGAAGAGGAGGAGGAAGAGTATAACCGTCCATGGATTGTCCCTCTCCAACTCCAATCCTTTTTCTCTTTGTTAGCTACTTGGGTTTGAATGCGTCTAAAAATTCACACATGTTATCTGCGTAATTCAATCAACGAAGCATTTAAAGCACAAGAGTTAAACAATAGATAACTTAGTGGAAAGTGACCATTAGTCTGACACACACAGGAACATACATGTGCCTTAATCCCCATGTATACTAACAAGTTCACATAAATAACAAATATACCATGTGAAATAGAGGTAACGAAATCATAAGTAAACACTGAGCGAGAAAAGTGACGATGTGAGTCTAGGAAGGTATATTTTCATAGTAACGGTTTAGTAAAAACATTGGAACCTTTACGAATAGCCTTGTTAAAGTTGAGTATATTGTTTCCATGCAATAAAATGAGTCTCATTCCCTGCTGAGAAAGTTAGGGCATTTAACTTGAAAAAAGGAAAGAAGGAGAAATAAAAAAGGAGAGAAAGATCACACAAGTCAGCTTAGCTTAAAGTAATAATAATAATGAAAATTTGAATGATAAAGGGGCGATAATAATTCTAGGAGATCTCAAAGGAGGAAATAAAACCGTCTCGATTAGAAATATAGAAAAACTTGCGCGCTCATCTTTGAGTCTTACAAGGAGTAACAGGGAAGAGGGATTTTAGGGCTTGAACATAAAAGAATCCATTATAGCCAGCAGTTGTATTCTCATGAATTGAGTACAAAAACAATAGCT
Source organism: Allium fistulosum (assembly GCA_030737815.1). Classification (NCBI taxonomy): domain Eukaryota; kingdom Viridiplantae; phylum Streptophyta; class Magnoliopsida; order Asparagales; family Amaryllidaceae; genus Allium; species Allium fistulosum. Next base: position 981,289,484 of record CM060902.1, read on the forward strand.
CATGATATGTAGGAGGCATATTCATGCACTCAGCATACAAGATAAAGGTGGATGTGAGCAGGCAATAAGAGACATAAGACGGATGGGTTAGGGATAGATTAATGGCAACCAACCATTCCCTAATGATGGGATGGGTTGGAAGATAGAACCCATTCCGAATGTGTTTAGTTGTTATAGAAAAAATCCTTCTTGTGGCATGTTAATGTAGCTAGAGTGGGTAGGAACCCTAAGCATATAATTAATCCCCGAACCAAAAATCATTCAAAATCTCTTGCGCTTGACCTTCACAAACGGCTGAATTCATTTCAGGGAAAGAAATTGAGCCACAAACCGAAGTGCTCGAAGGGTTGTCTTGAGCCATGAGTAACTAAATGAGAAAAAAATGTAATATGAGGATATTGTTGGAGTCTCTAATAAAAGGTAAATATGTATGCATAAAAAATAAGACGAGGACCCGACTAATTAGTCATAGTCAATCAATCATATTAATCTAACTCAAGGATGAGTAAAAGAAATAAGCTCATCTAAAATACCGAATTGATTGAAAAACCCATACATATACATTTCTCGAAACACATACAAAGTGTGGATATTTATATTCATAAATTAATGAGAAGAGAAAAGATATTAAAAAATATGGAAGAGTAATAAAAAAGGGGAAGGGGGTCTAACCTGTGATTCAAACAATTTATGAATCAAAGCGAAGAGCGCTGTGAAGAAATAAAGTAAAGGGCTACTATAATTAGAAGTTAGAATTTCCCGAGTAGGAAAAAGGGAAATGATAAGCGAAGGAATTTATATATTTTATAGTAAGAGAATCTCAACTCTAAAAACTTTAAAACCATGATAAACAATGACTATTAGATTGTAATAATGACAATCCCAAATACACAAAGAATGGAGAGGATTTGTTGAAATTCGAAATAACTCGTATATAACATGTGTAATGTAGGTCAATAAAATGAGCATAGATTGAATTGTGTAGCCAAAAGAAGAAAAAAGGGAAATTTGTCCAAAGTATCACCAAAAGACGAAACTGTATAAAGCTAGACATCCTCAATCCTAATAAACTACATTAAGAGACAACTGGACTAACATGAAGTTTATATACAATCAACAGCGTCACAGGGGAATTAAAGAGTAAGATGCCATAGCATTTAAACCAAATCAAAGAAAGACCGCAAGATGAACTGCACTAATACTGCAATAGCATATGGAAAGAGGCAAACAATGAAGTCACTCCCTCAAAAAATGACCAAATAAGTGCCGCCTACAAGCAAAAGAAAACTCAAAGAATTCATCCACTAGTGGAAGATAAAGACTGTGCTGACTCTCATGAGAAACTACATCACCGTCTCCTTGAAGACTGCGCCAACCTCTCTTGAGTAACCACGTCATCATCAGGACTGAGCAGGCTTTGCTCTAAGACCGTGCTCCCATCTTGTTAAAATCAATGTCACCACCTAGTAAATATCTACATCAACACTTTCATGGGACCAATGTCGACACCACACTCAGATCTACATTGTCATCTTCCGAAAATCTGTATATTATCAATTAAAGAACAACACAAATACTAAATGAGGGCTACGCCACTATGTTTAATAGGAACTGCACCGATTAAGAACAAATACATAAGGCATAATGCGGTAAGCTATCCAAAAGTAGTCATTAGAATGACTTCAGAGATTAACCCCCCATATCCCCAAAGTTCAAATTTTCCTCCTAACTTCAAATTCAAAACTCCCACCTTCAGCCAAATCTTCCCACCTAAAAAATTTACCCTTGCCTTCATCCACGTTAGCAATCTGTGCAAAAATCATCGAGCCACGTGATTAATGACTTGTGGAAATATCGAATGGTAGGGAAGCAACATAGAATTAGGAGATTAGCGATCCATGTGATATCATGGCACTATAATTAGAAGGTTACTATAGCAAAAAAAGACTTTTGGGAACATTCTTTGAATTTTATAAAAAATATACTCGTACTCTCTGCCATTGAAAAAGTTTGTAACAAAAGAAATATATAAGTAAAGATTTGTCCCATGGACGTAGGATTTTTTGAATTCGAATCAACTAAATTTCTAGGTCTTTTACTTTTTTGCACTTTACTTATTCCTTTTTGCATTGGATTTTCTTCTGTCCTTGCCTTAATTAGACATAAATTGGACTTGACATTCTGATGGACAGCTAGGATACAATCTCATAAGTATGTAAGCATATAGCAGCACAATTACTAACCTAAGGCAAATTTAATGTCACTTATATTTGTTAATTCTTGATTATGGAAAGCGTTCAGCGCCGTAATTACTTCGTAACTAACATGGTGTTGTGAGACAAAAAATCTTAATAACAACTTATTTGCAAATACCTTAGAAAGGTTTATTGTAATATGGATTCCTGTTTCAAATCAATTGGAAACCATTTTAGGTTAATCATTATATATGTATGTATGTATGTATGTATGTATGTAGGTGTATGTGTGTATGTATGTTTGTGCATAAATACCTAAATTTTTATTTTATTGTTAAGACTTGTATTTTAGAAACATTTCCTTTTATATATATAAGTTTATTTTTATTGGAATATTTAAAATGGAGGTAATACCATATGCATATAAATAGTAAATATAAACATTGTAGATATAAATCCCAATATCTACATATGTAAATATTGATCATGTTATTGTTTATTGCTTTTGTATAATGAACATATTGTTGTAATGCATCATCTCTTATGAATTGATTTGTTGTAGTATTAATTAAATATTTGCAAAATAGGAAAGCTGGAATCAACCAATGATGTCCCCATTTTATCTTTCCTTTTAGATCTTGACATGATTGTATCTAGATCTAATTTCATGTTTGTTCCCTCCTTAAACACCAAACAAATTACACTTACTATATTTTTCACATGTTCGTCATAAATATGAATATATTTGATATATTCATATCTTTCGAATTTGACACTTAGTTAACATAGATTTAATAATAAGAATAAGACAATAGCAATAAAATATAATTTTGTTAAAAGTAACTAACTTAGATCTAGTGAAATTCATTAGCTTCATAGGCCCACTATGATCCAAATAGGGAAACTTTTTGAAATCTACCCATTTCACCCGCTGTAAAACATACCGAGTTCCTTCACATGATCTATACAATTGCCCATCGCTTAAGTTCAAGTCCCAACTTCTCCTGCTCATGCCACTGGAGATACCCCTACAGAGACTCCCAAGATTCCACCTGAAATTAAAGAAGATTCTGATTGGACTGGCTTCAAAGACAAAGGAACACCTTTATCCGGGACTGGGGATAATAAGATGCACAGAAAACCCCGAGCTTTCGGGAAACTAGAAAGCATCTGAATAGGGTTCGAAAGTGATCTGATCTTGCCACCTTCTAAAGACTAATTTTTTTTGTCTTTTATATTCTTTTGGACATAGGTCATTACTGTGCGGGTATGACCACCGCCATTTTGTTAAAAAATATAATGTAATTAAAAGTTGTGTCAAGTTCAACTCTGTAAAATTTACTTTATTACGTCTTTTTTTCCTACCTATGTACTAGCCTGCACATATAAATAAACAATTCTCTATAATGGAATTCATTATATATTATATATGCCTTTGTATGTGATCTGTGCAATGCTTTTATTTATTTTAACTCTATATATGTATAAAAGTATCCGCTATTGCCCAGTGTTCATCTATTACTTAGCTTTATTTATTATCGATCAAACATTTCTTGTTTAAAGAAACAAAACTAGATATCACCAATCAACCTTGTTTATAATCTATCAAACATATCTCGTCTGACTACAAACAAAGTTATGCTCTATCGATGCGGCTGAGATTTTAAGGCTTATCTTTTTATGTTGGCACAAGCACCGATATAACTTTGTAGTACATCTGCATGTGAAATTCAACCACATTCCGATGCCTATCTTTTTAAATTGGATTTTTGATTCCTATCTCCGAGCACCATCTATGACCATGCCCATCTCTTGGCCTTAGTCGGAGATGTGATGTTTAAGGGAAAATTATCTGATCATGTCCTGATTTGATTATACTCCAATGATCCGATCATGGACCAGAGAAGTTGTCGGTACCTATATTTAGGAACATAGACATCTCGTTTTCAAAACATAGAATGTCTGACTGTGTTACTACTTTTGCAAAGCGAGGCTTTAAGAAATACGGTTCCATTGATTCGAAAGGTTAACTTTATTTATGAATAAATGAATGGAAATTATTGCATTATTACATCGAATCTTGATGAATATGGTGCCTTATTTATAGAAAGAAATCAAATGAAACAGCGGCTCAAATGCCTACTATTCCACGTTCACGGAATTAAGATCTAACCAATTGTCGATAGTTTGAAAGTGTTGTCTCCAAGCTTTTATCTTATAATATAGGGACTTTTCTAATTTTGACCAAGTACCCCCATACCTGAAAATACTCGTTTTAAAATGAGATCGCCTATTTTGAAGATACGGTTTCTAACCTTGGCATTGAATTGTCTTGCTACTCTTCGCTAGTGAGAAGATGCCCCCAAATTAGCCTCATCTTGTTTTTCTTCCCCAAGTCGAGGAAGATAGCAACACCTCTTTATTCACTTTGGGTCAGAATACATTCGCCTATGAGAGTGGACTTCGGCTTCAATCAGAATCATGGCCTCAGTTCCATAAGCCAAAGCAAATAGAGTATGACCAATCGTGGACTTTTGGATTGTCCAATAGGCCTATAACGCCAATGGCAACTCATCCACTTAGTAACCCTTGGCTCATTTCAATCGCTTCTTAATGATCAATTTGATGATCTTGTTCACCGCCTACACCTGATTATTCTCTTGTGGATGTGCTACTGCTACAAAACTCTTCTCAATTCAATATGGCGCATATAATTCATGGAATTTAGCACTTTTGAATTGGGATCCAATATCGATAATGATCTTCCATGGAACTCCAAATCTACACAAAATGTTCTTCAGTGTGAAATTTTTCACTTTCTCCAAAGTGGCCGTTGTAAGAGGCTGTCTTCATCCCTTTTCATGAAGTAGTCCATTGCCATAATCGCATACTTTGCACCTCCTTAAAGCATCGATAGCCCTCCGATGATATCAAATCCCCAAATCACAAATATCCATGGGCTAACTATCTGCGTGGGCTCGTCAGATGAGGCTCTTGGAATCTTCATAAAATTTTGGCACTTGTCGCATTTCTTTGAATATTCAACTACTACTGTTATTACAGTTGGCCAAAAGTATCCATAACGAAGAATCTTATTTACTAAAGTATGCCCCTATTGTGATTGCCATAGCTTCCTTCATGTACATCGGTAAGGATCTTTTATCCCAATCTTCATCGACACACATCAGAACGGGGATAGAAAATCCTCTACTACGTAGCACTCCTTAGATAATGGACCAACATACCTTTCGAAGAAGCTTTCGACATTTTGAGAGAGCCCCTTTAGCAAATAGTCTTTATCGGAGTCTTCCATGATTCTTTCTTCTCTTCAACCTTCAAGATCCAATCAATGTCCATATCATTGATTGATTTCAACACCTCTACCAATACGATTCTCAACAACTTTGCATCTCTGGAGCTTGCTAACTTGGCTAATGAATCAACATTCACATTCCCCTCTCTGGGGATGTGAATTATCGTATAATGCTCAATGTCCCCTGGTAGTTCTAAAACCTCCGATGGGTAATGGGCTAGTCGTTTGCCCTTACCTGAAATTCTTTCTTTGCTTGGCAAACAACCGGTTGGGAGTCGCTAAAGATATGCAATGTCTCGCCCTAATTCTTTCATGATCTTGAGTCCTGCTGTCAACACTTTATATTTTGCTTCATTATTCATTGCATGGAACTCAAGTTTCAATGCATAACAGATATTCCTACCATCTAGGGTTATTAGAACTACTCTAGCCATGGAATCATGGTCATTAGATGCTTTGTCCATTTATTTCATCCTACACTTGGTCATCACGAATAGTGAATTAAGCAATGAAATTTCCCAATGCTTGTTGAAACACCCCCACACCCCTTAGTATACCCAGAAGGACACACTAAAAGATGTGGTGCGTTGTAGGTATAGCTAAAACTTACAGAGACTAAGATTCACAAGGCAAAATAGATCAAAACAGCGTAAACAATTAAAACAATAATTTTCCAAAAATCCAACTTCATAAGATAGAGTTATAAAACCAAATACATAAGATGTCTCAAAATGAAAATACATGTCTTATGAAAATCATAACCTCGGTCTCATAAAAATCAGAGTACAAAACTATCCATCAAAAAGTATCAGTACATCAAATAAAGCTAAAAATTAAAAATGAAGAAAAGGAATACATGAGAAAATCACCGCCACTGAAGTCTCCAAGTGTCCGTAATCTACTGTCCTTGCCCTTGCTGGTTTGTGGGAGAAAAAGGGGAAAATAGAGGAGTGGGTCAGACTAAAAGTCTGGTGAATGATAGTAATTACTAGTATTCTTGGTAAAGATAATAGACTTTGCAACAGTTCTTATATAAAAGAAAATAAAGAAATAGGAGGAAAGGTAAATCTGGAAATAAATACGATTTAACTATTAGATTAATTCGATTGGATAACTTCGATTGTTTGCACTTGTCTTAGATAACTGCTTTGATTAGGTTGAATTCCCAATCCTACTTTAATTAGGCTGAAGTCCTAATTTTACCATTTGATCGGCCTTCTACTAATGTGTCTACTGTAAGCTAGACACCATTGCATCAAAAGGCACCTACTAAGCGCTTGGAACTCAATAGCGAATTATATCCCCTACACCGAGGTTGGACGCTCAACCACCGTTGGGTTCACACTATTTTTTGCTCCCTCTTTTGACCTTTTATTTACCATAGACAGCATAAGCGTGCCCTAATCTCACTTCAGGCTATAGTGAGACACCTGTGTCCATAGAAAATAGGGAATGCTGTTGGTACTGTTTCCCGTCAAACAAAATCTAGTTGCGCCCCTTGTCCAAATCCCCATGATTTGGACTTTTAATTATTGACCTTTTATCTACCCTAAGCAGCATAAGCATGCCCTCATCTCACTTCAGGCTATTGTGAGACACCTGTGTGTATAGAAAATAGGGAATACTGTTGGTACAGGTCCTACTTTTGCTTATTAACTTAGTATAAATTGTTTAAATAAGCCTCTACTATTATCCTTGCTATCTTTGCTTATTAATTTATTTTAAGTCTCAAAATAAGCCTTTTTCTGTTCTGTTTCTAATTATAACTTATGTTATAATATTGCTTATTAACTTAACTCAAGGACTAAGTATAAAAATAAGCCACTTTCTCTTTTTACTCTTCCTAATCATATTATACATCATAATTAGGTTTAAATTCAGTCCAAGTCCAATTTATTACAATCTTCACATTTTACATCTTATTTTTAGTAATTTCAGTGTTCTTATTATTTAGTCTGTTTGCACCAAAAATGGTCACAAACCCCAAGTGTAGTGAAAGCACCAGCATATGAATACAAATCAACAGTATTCACACACAAATCACAGATCTAAGCAAGTAACAAGCGGTAATCGAGAAATAATGAACAGTGACACACAATTTATAGTGGTTCGGCTATCTCCGGCCTACGTCCACTTCAAGGTTTTTATGATTTTATTGCTCGATGATTGAAGATTACAATTTCGTATGTTGTGTTACAACTGATTTGCTGAACTAAGTCTGAATCTAAGGCAGCAATGGTGATCTGGAGTAAATCTGGCAGAATCTGGGCGCTCTTTAGCTCTCAAAATTGTCCGACCCCTTTTCTGAATGACCAGGGGCTCTATTTATAGGTGTAGAAGGCTGATATTTCGCCTAAAATGAAGGGAGACCAGTTCTGGTACGTCAGGGGGCCCACATGCCCGCTTTATGGAAATCCGGGCCCACTTTGGGATCGATTCGACCCTTGGTTCGAATCGATCAAGAAAGTGTCCAATCGAGCTGAAATTTGGTGTGAACATTCTTCAACATGTGCTCAAGCTTCTGTGAAAATTTCATAGCATTTGGATGTGTAGATCTCAAGTTATGATCGATTCAAGGTTGCATTTCTGGTTGACTAGCCTGGTTCGAATCGATCTAGTTCGAATCGATTCGTTCGAATCGATCCAGCGCGCGCTTCTGTGATGACGTGGAGCGCTTCCTTCATGTTGATCCGTCTTGTGCTCCGAGTTGCCCGGGTCGACTCCACGTTTCTAGCTGCCGTTTTGACTGGGGATTCGTGGTAGTGGATTCGAAGACATCCCTCTTCGAATCGAATGAGCGAAGGTCTGTTCGAATCGATCTGGGTACAAAGTTGATCGATTCGAAGTTGCCTCAAACAGTGTGGATTCGAAGTACATGGATTCGAACTGGAGTATGGATTCGAACTTAGGCATATGAGGACTTGTTCGATGGAGTCGAAGGTGGGGAATGCTCCAAAGGATTCGAAGCTTAAGGCATGCGCGGATGGATTCGAAGCATGGTTGCTCCTGATGGATACGAACCAATGCCCGATAGTTGGAGTCGAAGCAAGTGTGCTCTTCATGGATTCGACGCAATGCTCCTCTGACCGATTCGAATCAGCCTTTCCTCATGGATTCGACCCTAGCCTATTTCATCCATCTTCCATTGGCGATAACTCGAGCATATGAACTCGGATTGCCCCGAAATTTGGAATGCTGGTTTCCACTACTTCGCTTGTCGTGTCTTATCAATTGTAGCCCGATCCGGACTCAGACAAAATTCATCGATATCCGTGGTGAACCTGCGATGCACAATCGATGTTCATGACTAATAATCATTGATTTTCAGTTAATCTTTGGGTATCTCGACTTTGCCAAAAGTTGGGATAACATTTTGCCCCCCAAAACATGCCTTTTTGGTAAAAGGCGTGTTTTGATCAGTCTTAAATTGGATGTAGTGAGTTCATGTTTTACTCATAGCTTATAGCATTTTCAATCAAGTCTATGGCTGTTCGAAGCCAAATTGTTATCAATTTTTTCCAGTGGAAGTTAAGAATAAAATTCTACGGTCTCTCCGTACTATTGATGGTCACTCCGGACCCTTGTCAAACCCATTCTAGATTTAGCGATTGAATAGAAAGATCCTATTGCACTCCGACGTTGCTTTCTATCCCTTGCACTCTGGCCCCAGCTAGGGCGTATAGCGATGTCTTGGTCATTCTCGGCCGATTATAGCCTCTCCGGGCTCATGCTGGATCCCATCCTGTCACTCTCCGGTGAAGGGGAAACAACGTTAAGTGAGTCAATCCTGTCGCTCTCCGGCGAAGCGACTCACCTCCTGCATTCCGGTTCAGTGTATCTGAACATTAAGCGATGTCATGACCTGAATCGTCGATCGATCACAGCCTCTCCGGGCTCATGCTGGATCCCATCCTGTCACTCTCCGGTGAAGGGGAAACAACGTTAAGTGAGTCAATCCTGTCGCTCTCCGGTGAAGAGACTCACCTCCTGCACTCCGGTTCAGTGTATCTGAACATTAAGCGATGTCATGGCCTAAATCGTGGGCCGATCATAGCCTCTCCGGGCTCTTATCGAATCCTGATCCAATCACTCTCCGGTGAATAGGAAACGATGCTTAAGTGAGTTGATCCTGTCGCTCTCCGGCGAAGCAACTCACTTCTTGCACTCCGGACCCTGCCTCTCCGGGTAGGATCATAAAGCGATCATGTTTATATTGATATTTAATGTTTATCCTTTAACTCTCCGGTCAAAGGTTTATTTTAATAAGTGTTTCTTTATTACATTCAAATCCTAGATGTTCAATCTCAAACACCAGGAAAAACAAGATAATGCCTCTCCGGGCGGAGCGGTCTATTTCCATCTCAAAGCATGCCTAGGGATCTCTCCGGTTCCCGTACATGAGTAAGTGGGATAGCCGTTTTATTTTGGAAATCAAATCTAAGAAAACTAATCGACCAGAGTCCAAATCTTGAACTTGGCCCTTGCCATCACAATCAGTTGATGACGAGTCGTGATCCCGATCCAGGATCATTCCTGTTTGGTTGATGCGGTAGTTGTTCGGGTCTAACCGCCGTCGTACGTTCTCTGACATACTGCGGCAATCTACCACTCCTGGCATGTTCTTCCACCTCATCCTTCAGGTGGCGGCATTCATCGGTAGTGTGCCCATCCAGCTCATGGAATAGGCAGTACTTTCCAGTCTTACGTTCCCGCTCCGTGGGATCTCTCCTGGGTGGTTTTCGATAGGGGAGTTGCCCCCGAGTTTCGGTGTAAATTCGTTCCAGTCCTGCCACCAAGTCTGTGTATTGCCTGAATCTGGGCTCTCGGAATTTCTTCCGTTTATCAGGACCATCATGTGCGTCATCCTGCTTTCTCTTTCCTTTGTCTGTCCTAGACTGTTCCCTGGCGGTTCCTTCGCCTTGTGCAACATTTATTTCCTGCCTCTCGGCTCATGATTCCTCTAATCGAATGAATTTTTCAGCTTGATGGAAAAACTCTCCAAGATCTTGCGGTGGATCTTTAGTCAAAGAGTCTTTGAATTCGGTGCCTTCTCCAACTCCTGCCACTACCGCCATCAAAATCATCGACGGGTCCGGGCGATCTACAGAAGTCACCATCGCATTAAATCGTAACAAAAAATCTTTTATGGACTCTCCGGTCCTTTGTTTTATTGATGCCAAAGTCATTACGCTCTTAGGTCGCGTCACGTGAACCCTAAACTGCTTCATGAAGCAATCCACAAGCTCGCCCCATGTCCTGATTGATCCGGTTTCTAGTTGCCTAAACCAAAGCGCAGCCAAATCTGATAAGAATAAGGGGAAACATCGTGCCATCACTTCCTCGGATGCTCCCAGCACTTCCATGTGTCTGATATATCTGGTGATATGCATGGTCGGGTCTGACTTTCCGTCATAAGGATTCAGCGTTGGTAGTTTGAACTTTGGAGGGTTCCTTGCATTCCTGATATTCGGAGCGAACGGACTCCGACTAACTTCTTCCAATCCTCCTCCTGAAAACCCTCCTCTCATGAGTCGTCTTACTAGGCCGATCATTCTTTCATCTCCATCTAGGGGTTGTTCCCTTGTCATGTCCCTGTCTTGCCCTCCGAGCCTTGTAGGGAATTCTGGTACGTACTCTTCGGGTGGCTCGTTAGCATTTATGTTGGCCCTAGCCGGTTGAGCTCCTTCCAAAGGTACTTCTGCGTTGGATCCTGCGGGCCTGCCCCCAAGCCCTTGTTGATTGACTTCTGGTTCTGTATTCTGTCCTCCGTTGGGTTCCATAGCCCTAGCTCCTTGTTCCACATTCACAGCCGTTGTAGTTGGTCCAAGGTTCTGTGTTCCTGCAGCTCTCATCTGCTCGAAGAAATTCTGCAGCATCTCTTGTTGGCTTTTCATCATTCTTTCCTGCATTTGGTTATTCATAGCCTCCATCTCATCTCTAGTAATGTAGATCGAAGCTTGTCCTTCCCCAGCGCCAGAGGATGCCTCTTGACTTCCTACCTGTTGGCTCCTCTCAGTTCTTTGTCTAGTTTGTCGAGTCATTGTAGAGTCAGATCTGAATCCTTAAAATTCCAAATCTAAATTTTGAATTTGGTGTAGCGGGTGCTAGTTCTTCTCAGTGAAAGCACCAAAGTGTTTGCACCAAAAATGGTCACAAACCCCAAGTGTAGTGAAAGCACCAGCGTATGAATACAAATCAACAGTATTCACACACAAATCACAGATCTAAGCAAGTAACAAGCGGTAATCGAGAAATAATGAACAGTGACACACAATTTATAGTGGTTCGGCTATCTCCGGCCTACGTCCACTTCAAGGTTTTTATGATTTTATTGCTCGATGATTGAAGATTACAATTTCGTATGTTGTGTTACAACTGATTTGCTGAACTAAGTTTGAATCTAAGGCAGCAATGGTGATCTGGAGTAAATCTGGCAGAATCTGGGTGCTCTTTAGCTCTCAAAATTGTCCGACCCCTTTTCTGAATGACCAGGGGCTCTATTTATAGGTGTAGAAGGCTGATATTTCGCCTAAAATGAAGGGAGACCAGTTCTGGTACGTCAGGGGGCCCACATGCCCGCTTTATGGAAATCCGGGCCCATTTTGGGATCGATTCGACCCTTGGTTCGAATCAATCAAGAAAGTGTCCAATCGAGCTGAAATTTGGTGTGAACATTCTTCAACATGTGCTCAAGCTTCTGTGAAAATTTCATAGCATTTGGATGTGTAGATCTCAAGTTATGATCGATTCAAGGTTGCATTTCTGGTTGACTAGCCTGGTTCGAATCGATCTAGTTCGAATCGATTCGTTCGAATCGATCCAGCGCGCGCTTCTGTGATGACGTGGAGCGCTTCCTTCGTGTCGATCCGTCTTGTGCTCCGAGTTGCCCGGGTCGACTCCACGTTTCTAGCTGCCGTTTTGACTGGGGATTCGTGGTAGTGGATTCGAAGACATCCCTCTTCGAATCGAATGAGCGAAGGTCTGTTCGAATCGATCTGGGTACAAAGTTGATCGATTCGAAGTTGCCTCAAACAGTGTGGATTCGAAGTACATGGATTCGAACTGGAGTATGGATTCGAACTTAGGCATATGAGGACTTGTTCGATGGAGTCGAAGGTGGGGAATGCTCCAATGGATTCGAAGCTTAAGGCATGCGCGGATGGATTCGAAGCATGGTTTCTCCTGATGGATACGAACCAATGCCCGATAGTTGGAGTCGAAGCAAGTGTGCTCTTCATGGATTCGACGCAATGCTCCTCTGACCGATTCGAATCAGCCTTTCCTCATGGATTCGACCCTAGCCTATTTCATCCATCTTCCATTGGCGATAACTCGAGCATATGAACTCGGATTGCCCCGAAATTTGGAACGCTGGTTTCCACTACTTCGCTTGTCGCGTCTTATCAATTGTAGCCCGATCCGGACTCAGACAAAATTCATCGATATCCGTGGTGAACCTGCGATGCACAATCGATGTTCATGACTAATAATCATTGATTTTCAGTTAATCTTTGGGTATCTCGACTTTGCCAAAAGTTGGGATAACATAGTCCATATTCGCATTTTATTCTATTCTATTCCATTCGCGTAAAAAGGAAAAATAGAAAAAAACTGACAATTATAGAAGAAAATCCCAAACGTAGAAAAGATATAAATAAAACGTAAATGATAGTAAGTTATAAATACTATAAATAACTGTAAATAAATGGAAAAGCTATAATTAACAGTAATTAACTACAAATAACTGAAAAGAATAGCTAAAAGGAAATACACTAAAAAATAAATCTAAAACTGAAAATAAACTGGTAAAAAGGTTATTTCAAACTCGTAGAATACTACAACTATTGGAAACCCTATTATTTTAAATTACTTAAAAATCTAAAATAATTACTAATCACTCACCTGTGGTCCTTAGCTCTTCCCTTGGTCTTCCCAGATCCACTTGAGGGTATTAAATATTTTAATTTAAAATGATCTTCTCCTTGAAAATTATTCCTTTTAGGGTCTTGCGTGATAAGGTGAACCCAAATGGAGAAAATCTAGAATGAGAACAATAGCTAGGCCTAGGGTCTTATTTATAGTGGTGCTTATGGATCTCAAACCGTTAGATTTGGAGGTTGAGTTTGGTGCAACCACTTCATAGGCTGAATAGGAGTCGTTGGATTCAGGCTTTTAAATCTCCCCGAGATGGCCGAGATGAAAAATCCGAGATATCAGCCAAAATCCGAGATTTGGCAGCCTATTTAGTTATAAGTGTTTTAAATATCGCCCGAGATAGCCGAGATATTTTCCCGAGATATTGGCCAAAATCCGAGATTTAAAACACTGGTTGGATTGAAGCACGGACGCACCGGATGAGAGGAAATAACCCTAAATGACGTGTTCGAAGCTTACAGGAACGAAGAATTAAATTCTTCGTTCATTCAACAAGGCGGGTCGACCTAGGTGTCGACCACCCCCTTGCTAGGTCGACATGCCGGTCGACCTAGGCAGTGGGTAGGTCGACCTGGGTGTCGAGCTAGCCCTATATGTATGTGTGTGTGTGTATATATGTATGTATGTATGTATTCTTCTTTTCTAATTTCTTGTTTAATTCGTATATTCTTCGTTCTAGCTCGGATTCTGACGTTCTATATATGGAAATTGACCAAAAAATTGCCACGGACACAATGGTGCAACTCCCGTGGCTCAATTATTAATTAATTCATTAATTAATTATTATAGCTTAATTTTCAGGTTGTTACATTCTCCCCTCCTTAAGGGTTTTGTCCCCGAAATCTCTAAGGATAGAAGAATGAAATAAAAATTTTCATCCAAGTTCTACAACCAACTACTCAACCATCATCCATTACACTCATTGTCCTTAAGTCTTTCTAACGCGATTTATGATACTTATGCAATTAGTGTAGTGTCAATGTCCCTAACTAATGCAAAAGATTAGGTGGTCCACTGATTCAGTCGACCCCCTTTTATGCAATCATGTTTGTACCATGTATCTAAATGAATGCAAATTCCCTAATAAAAACGGATAGTTCTATATGCGTGCGACAATCATCATCCAAATGCAACAATCATGTGATAATCATCCATTTATAGCAACCATGGAAAATAAAATAAAAATGCAAATGCGCACACATCCATATGCATATGCCCTACTGTCCTAGTTAGGCCGATCCCTAAGAGATAATAGTGCTTAATGTAAGTATATGCGTCCATTAACTTCCACTAGCAAACACTTGCAACCACTAGCATCCATCATAGATATCATGCTCTAATAACATGTTTACATTAAATCCTACCATCCATAGGTTAAATCCTAAGTTCTACCCTCCCAAAGGATAATAAAGGAAAGAACCTATTCAAAACTAAAGATGGAAATAGGAAATTATAAAACTTACTATCAAAAAGATGAAGATAAGAAGTACGAATCTTCTCTTCAGCCTCCCACGTAGCGTCTGCAACGTCATCTCCCCACTGCACCTTTAATAATGGAACTTCTTTATTCCTAAGCCTCTTGGTGTCTCGTCCAATGATCTTCGTAGGAATATGACGAATCGATGCTTCCTTTTCTACTTACACTACCTCCAACTGACTAGGCTGCACAACCTCCTCCGAGTCATGTAAGCACTTTCTCAAGTGCGAAACATGGAAACGTCGTGCACTCCTACGAGCCTCTCTGGGAGCTTCACTCGATGCGGCCTCTTCCCTACTCTCTCTAAGATTGGGAATGGTTCTACAAATCTGGGGGCTAACTTCCTACTCAATCCAAACCTTACCACCTTCCTTAGCGGGGATACCTTAATAAAAACTAAGTCTCCAACCTCAAACTCAATGTCTCTCCTTCGCTTGTCTGCATAAGATTTCTGCCTATCTTGAGCTATCTGCATCCTCCTTCGAATCAAATCCACCTTCTCCAAGGTTTCCCTAACTATGTCAGGACCAAGTAGCAACATCTCCGTAGACTCTACCCAACATGAGGTTGATTTGCAAGGTCTCCCATATAGAGCTTCAAATGGTGCCATCCCAATGCTTGCTTGGAAACTGTTATTATATGCGAACTCTACCAAAGGAAGATGCTCCTCCCAAGTTCCTCCAAAGTCTAGAGTGCATATCCGTAACAAATCCTCAAGCACTCTATTAACTCGCTCCATTTGGCTATCTGCCTGATGGTGATAGGCCGTACTCAATCTAAGCTGCGTCCCTAAAGCCTCTTGCAAGCTTCTCCAAAACTCGCTAGTAAAAATAGGGTCTCTATCGCTCACTATGCTAGAGGGAACTCCATGAAGTCGGACAACCTCGCGAACATATAAGGATGCCAAATAAGATGTCGTCCTCTTACTCTTAACCGGAATGAAGTGGGCGCTCTTAGTCAAATGATCTACAATCACCCAAATGCTAGTATTCCCCTTCCTAGATCGGGGTAAACCCTCTATGAAGTCCATCGAAACATTGTCCCACTTCCATTCGGGTATATCCAATGGCTAAAGTAGTCCACCGGGTTTTTGCTGCTCCGCCTTAACCCTTTGGCACACAAGACACTTAGCTGCAAACTCCGCTACATCCTTCTTCATGCCACTCCAATAAAACATCCTCTTCATGTCCCTATACATCTTTTCACCACCCGGATGAATAGTCATACGAGAATGGTGTGCTTCCTCTAGAACCGCTCTCAACAAATCACTAATGCCGGGAACAGAAAGCCTTCAATCTCTCCTAAGCCACCCTTTGCAATCAGTGGAATAAGATTGGATATGTCTAGAGACCTCTCCTCGGCTAATCCTATCCATAATATCCATAAGCTCTGAATCCTCTTGCTACCTCGAGCCAATCTGATCTATAAGGGTAGGCCTTACCTCAAGCGCTGCTAACAATCCAGGAGAGATGTCCGTAAAGGCTTAAAATCAAAAGTGGAAATAAATGTTAGGAACTGAGATGTTGGTTTTGATGACAACATCCTTTTTAACTTATCTTATTATAAAATATATACTAACACTATTGTCTAGATAGATATGTATATGCAGGATATATATATAATATATATATATAATATATATATATTTATATATATATATATGCAGGTATTGATTACTAAAGACTGATCAGTATAAAGACCCAAGACTCAAGATTGAAGACTCTAGAGTATCAAGATCAAGATTTCAAGATATGTGTCTAGTTTTTGTTAAAACTTCATAATAGCATGGAAATCTTCATTCCGAATTTCATTTGGGATGGAACCCATTTCTACCTTCTTAGTGGCTTACAAACCCAAGACAAGTAGCTTACAAACCTATGACAAGTGGCTTACAAACCCACGACAAGTAGCTTACAAACCTACGACAAGTGGCTTACAAACCCACGACAAGTAGCTTACAAACCTACGACAAGTGGCTTACAAACCCACGAACATCCTGGTCTTGTACAAGTTCTCGAGTCCTGATGTGATGAGATATTCTACAGGAAGAAGCTTGCAAAACTACTTCAAAATGGTTTTTTCAAAACTGCTTTTCAAAATATTTTATCCTTTAAATTATCTTTTCAATTGATTTTCGAATAGATGTTTTAGCCTTAAAATATTCTTTGTTTTTGTGTTTTAAAACATAGTAAAATTAGTTTATTTTACTCCAGAGTCATTTCATTTTGTTTTCATTTCAATACCATTTTCAAAACAAAATTTATATTATTTTTAACATAGGGATGTCGACATCATGGGATACCCCATGTCGACATGATGGCTATTGAATTCAAAAGTTTCAATTTTCAAAAGAAGTGTCTTTTCGTTTAAATCTCTTCACGAATGGTTATGACTGTTGGTGCTCTATGAATAGCTTTCACAAACGAATTTTTTAACTAACTATTTTCATATTTTCTTCACTCCTTCTTCTCTACAAATCCATATTCTAAAATATTCATATTTTTAAGTTCGTGTCGATATTCTGCCGAATTCTCAAGTGAATCAAATTAGAATCTCATTCTTGTTTTATTCTTTGCCCTCTCTCGAAGATCAAAGTGCTATTCAGAGTTATAGCATCAATTTGTAATCAAAAGCTTATCGAGTCTCTCTATAAGGTGTGGTTGTGCCTGGAAATCAATTGGGCAATCTTGTGGCCCGTAAATCAAGAGAGTTTGCCCCGGACTCGTGAGATAGGAGGGTACCTCAAGGCCTTTAGAAACTGAGGATTGTAATCTCGACTTTGGTATAATAAAAATCTGTATGAGGTGTTCTGCCTTGGTACAGGACTGGATGTAGGGTAACTCCAAACCAGTATAAAATCCGGTGTGTTCTTTCCTTTTACTGCTTTTTATTTACTTTCTGCATCTGTGTTTGATTCTGTTATTGTTCTGTGATTAAGTTCTGCATTTGTTTGTGTCATAATTTTAATTTAGTTCATGTACGCCTTAGAATCCATTAAACACTATTCACCCCCCTTTAGTGTTAAATTAGCCTTAAGATCCTTAATCCGCACTCCCTTTCAATTGGTATCGGAGCATAGGTTTTCATAGTTTTCATAATCTAAAATTTGAAAATTGTTTTAATGGCTACCAACACTGGTAATGTCAACTCTAGCACTAGTTCTATTAACACTAACATTAGTTCATTAGTAGAAGGTCTGTCTACTATCAGACCACCATTTTTCAATGGCAGTAATTATGCATATTGGGCTTGTAGAATGAAAATTTATTTACAATCAGTAGGATTAGACACTTGGAATATCACACAAACTGAGTATGTTGAACCAACTACCAATTTTGCCCAGGGGACTACTGAGCAAAAGAATGTTGCACAAAATAACTCAAAGGCCATGAATATATTATTTTGTTCACTAGATAGGAATGAGTTTAATAGAGTGTTTGTTTGTAAGTCTGCATTTGAAATCAGGAAAACTTTGCAAGTTACTCATGAAGGAACAAGCAAAGTTAAACAGACTAAAATTCCATATTAACTAATAAGTTTCTATTGTTTAAAATGCATGCAAATGATTCCATTTCCGACATGTATTGTCGATTTCAAGATATTGTCCATTCATTAATTGCACTGGGAAAAAGCTTTTCGGAGGAAGACTAAGTAAGAAAAATTCTAAATTCACTCACTCCAGAATGGGATCAAAAGACACTTGCAATCGAAGAAGCAAATGATATCAGTCTATTGAAAATAGAAGAATTAATTGGGAATCTGATGTCTTAAGAAGTTCAACTGCAAGGAAGAAGAGAAAACAAGGTTACAGAAAAGAAGTCATTAGCATTCAATGCAACAACTGAAGATTCGGAATCAGACAGTGATGAGGAGATTGCTTTCATGACAAGAAACTTCCGGAAATTCCTTAAATATAGAAAAATGAATAATTACAAAAGAAATGATCAAAGGAATTCTAGAAATAATACGGAGAACGTCAACAATGATAGATGCTACAATTGCAATAAAGTCGGACATCATAGGAAAGATTGTCTGTATCCAGATAAACAGTTGTTCCCTCCAAACAATGATTCGTCAAGGAAAAGAAAGAAAGCATACACAGCAAATCTTGATCACTCAGACTCATCATCCAGTGATGATAAGAAGATGGATAATTCAAATCTGTGTTTCACTGCTATTCATGAATCAGACGACGATGAGAGTATGGATCTAAAAATAGGTACGCATTTACATTATTTTTAATTTTTTTTGAATGGATGCTTGTTTGTTTGCTTGTTTTTTTTAATTTCCATGAATTTTAAATTCAAATTTATCCCTTGAAATTTGAATTTTAAATTCAAAAATAATATTATTTTAATAATATTTTAAATATTAAATTATTAATATTTAAGTATTATTATGTTTAATGTTATCATAGGAATTATGTAATTAGGATATAGAATATAATATATATATATTTATTAGAAATTAGGATTAGACACTTGTCCTTTGATTCAATAGGCACATGTCGACATGCCCGGATACCCCATGTCGACATGCCTATCAGAATTTGATTTCAAAATTTGAATTCAAACTTTTGAATTTCCCTCCACCTTTTCACCAACTTCAATTCTTTGGAAAGATGTCTCTTGACCAGAGAACATGTCTATAGAATCTTTATTTATCTCACTTTCTTTATCATCACTTTTCACTTTTATTTCAAATTTCAAACTTATCTTCATTATCTTCAACTCCTCTCGAACTTCTTCAATGGCCTCTTCAAGCACTCCTAACACCATTAGACTTCCAAAATCTATGAAAAACTTTCTCTTTAATGACCCGGAAGCTATCAAAGCTTACATCAACTATGTAAACTTTGGTAAAATACATACGGGGAAATTTGCTATTTTTGAAGATTTTCCTTCTTATGAAATTGAAAATCTTTTTCAACAATGTTCTATTCTTAGTGTAGTAGATAACAAACAAAATGATTTTGTATGTTATCCAAACCTTGTTAAGATGTTTTATGCGAATTTAAATCGTGGTTTTTATGATGGGCAAGATGGACAAATTTGGAGTAGTGTTAAAGGAACACAAATAGTTTTGGATTGTGAAATTTTAGGAAATATTTTGGGATGCAAGTATACCGGAATGAATCTCTCGGAATTTCAAATAAATGAAAATGATCGAGAGACATTTCATCACATCTTTGAAGGGGATGACAATTTTGAATTCAAAAATCGTTATTTTCATCCAAAAGCAAGAATTATTAACCTTCTTATTCAACACACCCTTATACCAAGATCGGGAAACTACAACAACCCAACTTTGAAAGTTTGTAAAGCTCCTTTTGCAATTTTTGGAAATTATGATATCAATTAGGCTCAAGTTATTTTGGATGAGCTAAGACCCAAGAATTTTACTATGGGTGAAAACACATTATATCATGGAATTTATCTCACTCGGATTTTTAATTACTTTGGAGTTGATTTCAAAAGGGAAGAATTTATAACTAGAAAAGTGTTCAACCATGGAAACATTTCCCTTATGAAAATTCCATTAGTGTTTCAACCATATGAAACACTTACGGAAAAGGAAGAAAGGCTTGCTCACGAAGAGATGGAAGAAATGGAGGAAGAAGAAGAAGATGAAGAGGAAGGAATGGAAGTTGAAGAGGAAGAAGAGGAAGATCAAGAAACTTCCTTATAAAGTATTGAATATCCTACTAATCCCGCTAATCCATCCAATAAGACCATTCTCAATAATCGAATAATTATAGTGGAAATCAAAAGACACTTAAAAGATCAATGAGTAAGAAAATGGAAAAGATTTCCACTAAAATCGACAAGTTCTTCGGGAATGTTAGTAGAAAGCTTGGACTATCATCTTCTTCATCTTCATCTAACTAGTTTTAGTTCATGTTATCTTAAGTTCTATCTGTATATTTTCTTTTAGTTAATATTATATTATGTAATGTTAATTAGAATTATTAATGAAATCATTCATTTCCTGTTATTCATATTCACTTGTCTCTATAATTGCTTATTTTTATATTATACAAATTTTAGTTTAATAGATTTGTTAATAATATTCAAGACAAAGCAAAATGTCACTTTAGGCAGAGACATGTCGACATACACCATCCCCCCATGTCGACATCCAACGGGCAGAAACTAGTTACACTTTCAAATTTTAATTTCATGTAACTAACTTATGTCTATTCATTTCAAACGACTTTCTATCCCTATTTATATCTGTTTCTTCCAGAATAAATTGTCAAACTTCATCTCTAATCACTCTCTTTCATAGTTCTTTCTATTTCTTGAATTATGGCTTCTCCGATTAAGAATCTAAGTGACAATCTTGAGGAAACTCTCACTTCCTTCAAGAATATTCTTACATTCATACTTCGTAATCAACGCCACTTAGAATTAAGTCAAATACAGATGATCAAGGAGCAAGAGAAACATTTCGACACCCTTCGTTGGATGATCTCAGCCCTTAACAAGGACGATCTCGAAGGAATTCCACCAGTCACTCCCGACAAAGATAAAGAAGAATGGGATGCCATTAAAGCAGACCTTATCTTTGGAGAAGATGGATGGGTGGAAGTACCAAGAAATGTCTAGTTATTCTGTATGATATTTGTTTGATTTGATTGGTGTGTTTGAAACTTGATTGACTTAACTTATTTGGTATGGTTTGTATATATGTTTGAATTATTACTGTAAATATATGATTATATATGATTGGATGATTATTGGTTTACTTCTGGATTATGATCACATTTCACATTTATGTTCACATTTCATACTTATGATCACGCTTAGCATTTATTACACTTATATATGGATTACTCTAGTTTGTATTATGGTTGATCATATTATATCAAGTTCAGGGAATTTATTCGTAAGGAGTTTTTGTTGATGACAAAGGGGGAGAAGTTATAAAATAGTAGTTGGCTTGGAGTAAGGGAGATTTATGATGGCTTGGAGTAAAGGGAGTCATGGAGTAAGGGGGAGTTATGATAGGAGTTATGGTACAGTAAGTATATTTTATAAATACAGGTTGTCATCATAAAAAAGGGGGAGATTGTTAGGAACTGAGATGTTGGTTTTGATGACAACAACCTTTCTAACTTATCTTATTATAAAATATATACTAATACTATTGTCTAGATAGATATGTATATGCAAGATATATATATGCAGGTATTGATTACCGAAGACTGATCAGTATAAAGACTCAAGACTCAAGATAGAAGACTATAGAGTATCAAGATCAAGATTTCAAGATATGTGTCTAGTTTTTGTTAAAACTTCATAATAGAATGGAAATCTTCATTCCGAATTTCATTTGGGATGGAACCCATTTCTACCTTCTTAGTGGCTTACAAACCCACGACAAGTAGCTTACAAACCTACGACAAGTGGTTTACAAAACCCACGAACATCCGGGTTTTGTACATGTTCTTGAGTTCGGCTGTGATGAGATATTTTGCAAGAAGAAGCTTGCAAAACTACTCCAAATGGTTTTTTCAAAACGATTTTCAAAATTGCTTAGCCTTCAAATTATCTTTTCAAATGATTTTCAAATAGATGTTTTAGCCTTAAAATATTCTATGTTTTTTTGTTTTAAAACATAGTAAAATTAGTTTATTTTACTCCAGAGTCATTTCATTTTGTTTTCATTTCAATACCATTTTCAAAACAAAATTTATATTATTTTTAACACAGGGATGTCGACATCATGGGATACCCCATGTCGACATGATGGCCGTTGAATTCAAAAGTTTCAATTTTCAAAAGAAGTGTCTATTCGTTTAAATCTCTTCACGAATGGTTATGACTATTGGTTCTCTATAAATAGCTTTCACAAACGAATTTTTTAACTAACTATTTTCATATTTTCTTCACTCCTTCTCCATAAATCCATATTATAAAATATTCATATTTTTAAGTTCGTGCCAAAATTCTACCGAATTCTCAAGTGAATCAAATTAGAATCTCATTCTTGTTTGATTCTCAGCCCTCTCTCGAAGACCAAAGTGCTATTCAGAGTTATAGGATCAATTAGTAATCAAAAGTTTATCGAGTCTCTCTATAAGGTGTGGTTGTGCCTGGAAATCAATTGGGTAATCTTGTGGCCCGTAAATCAAGAGAGTTTGCCCCGGACTCGTGAGACAAAATGGTACCTCAAGGCCTTTAGAAACTGAGGATTGTAATTTCGACTTTGGTATAATAAAAATCTGTATGAGGTGTTCTGCCTTGGTACAGGACTGGATGTAGGGTAACTCCGAACCAGTATAAAATCTGGTGTGTTCTTTCCTTTTACTGCTTTTTATTTACTTTCTGCATCTGTGTTTGATTCTGTTATTGTTCTGTGATTAAGTTCTGCATTAGTTTGTGTCATAATTTTAATTTAGTTCATATACGTCTTAGAATCCATTAAACACTATTCACCCCCCTCTAGTGTTAAATTAGCTTTAAGATCATTAATCCGCACTCCCTTTCAATAAACTCTAGGCTCCTCCATTCTATGAACAAAGGACTAAGGGTTGCTTTCTTTCCACTCAACGCATCTGCAACCACATTTCCCTTGCCAGGCGTATAAGCTATCTCAAAGTCGTACGACACCAAAAATTCCATCCATCGTTTCTGCCTCAAGTTCAAATCCTTCTGTGAGAATAGGTACTTCAATGACTTATGGTCGGTGAAAAGCTCGAACCTCTCTCCAAGCAAGTAATGCCTCCAAGACTTGAGCGCAAAAACTATAGCAGCCAACTCCAAACCATGGGTAGGGTAGTTCTTCTCATGCGTCCTCAACTGCCTACTTCCATAACATACTACCCTCCCTTCTTGCACCAACACCGCTCCTAGACCCGTCCCACATGCATCAATGTATACTGTAAAAGGCTTAGCTCCATCAGGTAGAACTAACACTGGTGCACTAGTAAGAGCTCTCTTAAGCTTCGTGAAGGAATCCTCACAATCCACGTCCCACACGAATGCTTTGTTCTTCTTAGTGAGGCGAGTAAGTGGTGTTGAAATCTTGGCAAAATCTCTGATGAACTTCCTATAATAGCCAGCCAATCCTAGGAAGCTTCTAACTTCGGTAACGTTCTTGGGGCCTTCCAATCTTGCACTGCCATCACCTTAGCGGGGTCAACAGCCAAACCCTCTCTCGAGACTATATGCCCTAAGAAACATATCTCATCTCGCCAAAAGTGACACTTTGAAAACTTTGCCCTCAATTGATGATTACAAAGTGTGCGAAGAACCTCCTATAAATGAACAGCATGCTCCTCTATACTCTTGGAAAACACCAAAATGTCATCCGCGAATACCACCACGAACTTATTTAGGACATCTCTAAAAACACGGCTCATCAAATCTACAAAATAGGCTGGAGCGTTGGTTAGCCCAAAAGGCATGACTAACCACTCAAATAATCTGTTGGGTGTCCTAAATGCGGTCTTATCAATGCTATCATCAACGACCCTAAGCTGATGAAATCCAGTGGCTAAATCAAACGGAGAGAATACTGAAGAGCTAACCAACTGGTTAAAAAGATCATCTATCCTAGGAAGTGGATAACGGTTCTTCTTCGTGAGCTTATTTAATTCTCTATAGTCCACGCAAAGTCGAAGGGAACCATCCGCCTTAGCAGCGAAGACGACTGGTGCTCCCCACTCCGATATGCTCCTTCTTATGAAACCTTTCTCCAAAAGCTCACGAACTTGCTTTCTCAATTCCTTCCTCTCCCTAGGTGTCATGTGCCTCACGGGTAATGCTACTAGCTTAGCATTATCAGTCAAATAAATCCTAAAGTCAATCTCTCTCTTAGGGGTAGTCCTCTAACCTCCTCAAAGACGTCCGAAAAATCTCTGACGACAAGAACTGAATCTAACTCTGCTGATAATGAATCAAGGGAATAAAGGAAGATCAACTTATCTGACCTTTGTGGGTTGCAAGAAACCTCGAGAGTCATACCGCTGCATGTCTCTAGTCTAACGACTCTCCTCTCACGGTCTAATATAGCTCCATATGTGGATAGCCAATCCATCCGCAAAATCATCCCATACCCTGAGAATACCAATACATAGGCATCACAATCAAATTCTATGCCTGGGATAAAAATTTTCAAACCTCTACAAACCATAGACAAGTGCGTCGATCCTCCTATGGGGTTTGAAACAACAATGCGGTCTACTACTAAAGAGATGTCTAAGTGCAAACAATCTACCAAAGAACTAGAGATGAAATAGTGTGATGCTCCAGAATCGAAAAGAGTCCGAATGGGAAAATCAGAAATAGAAATCAAACCTTCGACGGTGACTTACCTACCTCTCTCTGGCACGTTGCTGGACGGTGTTGCATCTAATGCTTGAATCTGCGCTGCCGGTGCACTCACTCCCTGCCCCGTTTTCTGGGGACAATTCCTACTCATGTGACCGGGTTGCCCACAATTATAGCACTTTCCCTTCATCTTCTCCTTCCTGCATTTCTTGGTGATATATCCAACAA
Source organism: Allium fistulosum (assembly GCA_030737815.1). Taxonomy (NCBI): domain Eukaryota; kingdom Viridiplantae; phylum Streptophyta; class Magnoliopsida; order Asparagales; family Amaryllidaceae; genus Allium; species Allium fistulosum. Next base: position 981,314,909 of record CM060902.1, read on the forward strand.
TCCCACAACTATGGCACTTCACTCCTTTCTTGATTTGCTTCTGAGGGCCTTCTCCTTTCTTCTTTTCTTTATTGTTCTTCCACTATTTTTTCTTAGGACCTTCCGACTTAACAACTTCTTTAGACTCCCCCTCCTTAGCTGCATCAGACATAAGCGCCATCTCCACCAGTAACTCGTAGGTAGCTCCCATCGGTACGTGAGTCAACAACAACCCTTGAAGGGGCTGATTTAATCCCTTCGCGAACTTCAGAGCCTTCTTGTGCAGTGTATTCACCAACTCCATTCCAAACCGCGGTTACTCATTAAATTGGTTGATATACTCCTTCACAGACAAACTTCCTTACTTCAAGCTAATAAACTGCTCCAACTGGACACTTCTTCTGCTTGAGATAAAAACTTCCTATCAAATCGCTCCCGGAATCCATTCCAATTAACGTCTCTTCCTTCCAAATCAATAATCTCCCACCAATAAGAAGCCTCCTCTTTTAGCTGCCAAGATGCTAGTTGAACCCGCTGTTGATCCTCCAATCCCAATAGCCCGAATATCCTTTCTGTATTCCTTAACCAAGCCCGCGCCGCCACAAAAGTCTCCGTACCAGAAAAACTCTTTCCTCCCAAATTCGCAAAATCCTTACAAAGCTTAGAGAAATTGACTGCTGCAGGTGGGTTGATGGGATTTCCACCCGCTAGTGCTAGATTGGGCGCTTGCCCATGCACCTCTAGATTCGTGGATTGTAGATACCTACAAAACTAGCTTGGGACTGGAATACCCCTGGGAAGATTAGGGGCATCCGCCTTTCTACGCAAAGAAAGGAGAATTTAGGAAAGAGTCGAAGGGAGATTGAACTGGACTTTTAAGGGGATTTTTATAAGAACTCTTTTATACTTGAAAACTATTTCTAAGAGTTCCTTTCTGAAAAATACTTTTAAAACAAGTTATTTTGAAAAATACTTTACTTTTAAAACAAATTTTTAGGAATCCTATAACCTTAGGCTCTGATACTAAATGAAATACCCCACACCCCTTTGAATACCCAGAAGGACACACTAAAAGATGTGGTGCATTGTAGGTATAGCTAAAACTTACAGAGACTAAGATTCACAAGACAAAATAGATAAAAACAGCGGAAACAATCAAAACAATAATTTACCAAAAATCAAACTTCATAAGATGGAATTATAAAACCAAATACATAAGATTTCTAAAAATGACAATACATGTCTTATGAAAATCATAACCTCAGTCTCATAAAAATTAGAGTACAAAACTATCCCTCAAAAAGTAACAGTACATCAAATAAGCTAAAAACTGAAATGAAGAAAAGGAATACATGAGAAAATCTCCGCCACTGAAGTCTCCAAGTGTCTGTAATCTACCGTCCTTGCCCTTACTGGCCTATGGGGGAAAACGGGAAAATAGAGGAGTGGGTCAGACTAAAAGTCTGGTGAATGATAGTAATTACTAGTATTCTTAAGCAAGGTAAAGATAATAGACTTTGCAATAGTTCTAGTATAAAAGGAAATAAAGAAATAGGAGGAAATGTAAAGTTGAAAATAAATACAATTTAACTATTAGATTAATTCGATTGGATAACTTCGATTGTTTGCACTTATCTTAGATAACTACTTTGATTAGGCTGAATTCCCAATCCTACTTTAAATAGGCTGAAGTCCTAATTCTACCATTTGATCGGCCTTCTACTAATTTGTCTACTATAAGCTAGATACCAGTGCCTACGAAAGGCACCTGCTAAGCGCTTGGAACTCAATAGCGAATTATATCCCCTGCACCGAGGCCGCACGCTTGACCACCGTTGGGTTCACACTATTTTTTGCTCCCTCTTTTGACCTTTTATTTAACCTAGACAGCATAAGCGTGCCCTCATCTAACTTCAGACTATAGTGAGACACCTGTGTCCATAGAAAATAGGGAATGCTTTTGGTACTGGTCCCTGTCAAACAAAATCTAGTTGCGCCCCTTGTCCAAATCCCCATGATTTGGACTTTTAATTATTGACCTTTTATCTACCCTAAACAGCATAAGCGTGCCCTCATCTCACTTTTGGCTATTGTGAGACACCTGTGTCCATAGAAAATAGGGAATGCTGTAGATACAGGTCCTACTTTTGCTTATTAACTTAGTATAAATTGTTTAAATAGCCACTACTGTTATCCTTGCTATCTTTTCTTATTAGTTTATTCTAAGTCTCAAAATAAGCATTTTTCTGTTATGTTTCTAATTATAACTTATGTTATAATATTTCTTATTAACTTAACCCAAGGTCTAAGTATAAAAATAAGCCACTTTCTCTTTTTACTCTTCTTAATCATAATTATATATCATAATTAGGCTTAAATTCAGTCCAAGTCCAATTTATTACAGTCTTCACATTTTACATCTTATTTTCTGTAATTTCAGTGTTCTTCTTATTTAGTCCATATTCATGTTTTGATCTATTCTATTCCATTCGCGTAAAAAGGAAAAATAGAAAGAAACTGACAATTACAGAAGAAAGTCTCAAACGTAGAAAAGATGTAAATAAAATGTAAATTATAGTAAATTATAAATATTGTAAATAACTGTAAATAAATGGAAAAGCTATAATTAACAGTAATTAACTACAAATAACTGAAAAGAATAGCCAAAAGGAAATAGACTGAAAAATAAATCTAAAACTGAAAATAAACTGGTAAAAAGGTTATTCCAAAATCGTAGAAAAGCTACAACTACTGGAAAACCTATTATTTTAAATTACTTAAAAATTTAAAATAATTACTAATCACTAACCTGTGGTCCTTAGCTCTTCCTTTGGTCTTCCCAAATCCACTTGAGGGTATTAAATATTTTAATTTAAAATGGTCTTCTCCTCGGAAAATTATTCCTTTTAGGGTCCTGCCTAAGAAGGTGAACCCAAATGGAGAAAATCTAGAATGAGCAAAAATAGCTAGGTCTAGATTCTTATTTATAGTGGTGCTTATGGAACTCAGACCGTTGGATTTGGAGATTAAATTTGGTGCAACCATGTCATAGGCTGGATAGGAGCCGTCGGATAGAAGCACAGACGCACCGGATGAGAGGAAATAACCTAAAATGACGTGTTCGAAGCTTGCAGGAATGAAGAATTAAATTCTTCGTTCATTCAACAAGGCGGGTCGACCTAGGTGTCGACCGCCCCCCTTGATAGGTCAACATGCTGGTTGACCTAGGCAGAGGTCGACCTAGCCATATATATATATATATATATATATATATATATATATATATATATATATCTTCTTTTCTAATTTCTTGTTTAATTCGTATCTTCTTCGTTTTAGCTTGGATTCTGATGTTCTATATATGGAAATTGACCAAAAAATTACCACTGACACAATGGTACAACTCCCATGGCTCAATTCTGATAATTTCATAAATTTATTTTATCATTTAATTAATTCGTTAATTAATTATTATAGCTTAATTTTTGGGTTGTTACACTTGTCCTCGTATCACCTTCCTATTATAATAAGTGATGTCTTACTGAATCAACTCGATGTTCCTCTTTATCAATTTTCCCAAAGTCTTAGGATGATATAGCACTTGTCTGTGTAGTTGATCTGTCAACACCTTTATCAAATGAGCCTGAAAGTATGGTCTCAACTTCATTGATGCCATTAACAAGCAATATGCCAACTTCTCTAACTTCGGGTATCATTTCTCTTCACTAGTAAATCACTGATGCAGCGCAACCCATAATTGTCAAAGACCTAAGTCGTCCACGACTTAACGAAGCGGCTATAAGTCGTCCACGACTTAACAAAGCTGAAGACCTAAGTCGTCCACGACTTAACGAAGCGGCTATAAGTCGTCCACGACTTAACGAAGCTGAAGACTTAAGTCGTCCACGACATAACGAAGCAGCTTTAGGTCGTCCATGACATATCAAAGCAAGAGATAAAAGGTTACGACCTAATAATGCAATCCAGGCTACGAATTCTGTGGAGAAGCTAAGTCATTGCAAAGTCTTAGGCCGTTCACGACTCAACTCAAGCGGGTCACGACCTAAGGAAGGAGATTTAAGTCGTCCACGACTTAAGGGAAAGGAGCTACGACTTAAGACTACAGGAGGAGCGCCACGAGACAATGAAGTAGCAGCACGAGTTGAGAATGCGCAAGACTTAAGTCGTGAACTGGGTTAAGTCGCTTGTTGTTGAGTCGTGAGTCGCGGCACCTGCTAACTCGTGGGCATTGATAAGTCATTAGGTTTTAAGTCGTATGTTGTGGGGGTTTTGTTGAACTATTGTATATATGTGTTGAGTCGTCTGTACATAAGTCGTAGGTCGTGTGAGTTGTATCTTAGGTTGCAGGATTGTAACTCTGTGTTGTAACTTGTTGAGTCGCTGAGTCGTGATGGTTGAGTCGCTGCCGACTTATGATGAGTCGTAAGTCGCAGGTGTGTTGCAGATTGTACTAAGTCGCAGGTTATAAGTCGGAAACGACTTAAGGGTTGTACATTTTGGTGCGTGAGTTGTAATGCCTATAAATAGGCAGGTTGGGTCATTTTGTAAAGTGAGTTGATTTGAATAAAATTTCGTTTTGTTAGCTTTGTGCTTTCATCCAAATTGGTAGTCGAGTGTAATCTCTTATCTCCACCTTCGACATTCGAGTGCGCTCGAATCTTCGATCGTTGAAGCCAATTCGCGGAATCAAGTGCGCTTGATCAACGCTCGAAGAATTGTAGATCTCTCCTCACGGTATCGTGCGCGATCAACGTGTCAGAGATAGCTAGAATTCGGTATCTTCGGATCAACGAATTTGGGCATTTCAGTATTCATCAATCCACCGATTGCTACTTTCATCGTTCTACCTTGTTTTGTTTAATCCGCTGCGTCAGTTTGGTATCAAAGCTTGTTTTAGCCAATCATAGCTAAATCGAGTCTTGGAGCCAATTCTTTTGAAGAAGTTTGAAGAGATCAAGTCGAGCCGAGCTATATCATTCAAGGCCGGGTTAAGTCGTGTACATCATTTGGTATCTTTTGATTTGTCCAAACCGAGAATTGAAGTGTTTGTGAAGTTTTCAAGTATGCCGCCAATAAGAGCTAATCGACATCAAAACGTTGAAGCATTGTATCGAAGAGAAGAAGCTGATAAAATGGAGCAAAGAATAAACGAAAACTTTAGTGAGAAGCTTAATGAAGGGATTGGTCGATTAGAGAAGATGATGTTAGAGATGAATCAAAATCGGAGAAGGGTTTCACCTGAATCTAACCATGGGGGCAGTAGAGTCTCACCACATTCCAATCGGGAGAGAAGTGTTGATAATGATCATAGAAGTGCGAGTTGAGATTGTTATAGAAATGATGATGATCGAAGACGTTATAGAAATGTGAATGATCGTGAACGGAGGAATGTAGATAGAAGGGATGTTGGTGGAAGACGTGATGGGAGTAGAGATGTTGGTGGTCAGGATCGACATCGATATACATCAGATTTTGAGGAAGAGTATGACGGTGGTAGTGTTTATGGACAAGGACGTGGACAAGGAAGAAATCAATCGGAGTATGATCACAAGTGGGAATCTGGGATGAAAACTGAAATACCGGAGTTCATGGGTGGTATGCAAGCCGAGGAGTTTTTGGATTGGTTGTCTAATGTGGAGGAGATTTTTGACTTCAAGGAAGTTCCAGAACATCGTAGAGTGAAGTTGGTTGCTACAAGGTTGAGGGGTAGAGCTTTGGCATGGTGGCAGCAAACCAAACTTACACGTGAACGGATGGGGAAGTCAAAGGTTGAATCATGGGAAAAGATGAGGAAAATGATGAAAGCCACATTCTTACCTTACAATTATCAATCGCTTATGTATAAGAGGCTGCAAAACTTAAGGCAAGGAACGAAGTCTGTTAATGATTATGCTGACGAATTCTATCAACTGATTGCAAGGAACGATATCATGGAGACAGAGGAACAATTAACAGCTAGATTTGTTGGAGGGTTGCGTATGTAGATTCAAGACATGGTAAATATGTTTGATCCCAGATCTGTAGCGGAAGCACACCAGAAAGCGTTGGCTTGGGAGAAACAGGGAAGACGAGGAGGTGGTGTGTTTACAAATTCCAACAATCAAGTGAAGGGCGTTAGTGGAAGTTCTAATGTTTCAAAAGCTGTTGCAAAACCAGTTGTGAATGAGGTTGGAAAGACGAAAGTCAATAATGGGTTCAAGTGCTATAATTGCCAAGAAGTGGGCCACAAAAGTAATGAATGTCCTAAGCCGAAGAAGAGAGCTATGATAGCAAAGGTTGAGGATGAGGATGAAGAAGCTGAATGTTCCAATTCACTACCTGATGAGGGGGAAGAAGAAGTGTTAGGGGACGAAGGTTGTAATCTGATGATGAGGAGGTCTTGTTTGACACCACAGCTAGAGGAGGATTGTAGTTGGTTGAGGAGCAATATATTTCAGTCGACATGTACTATTCTGGGGAAAGTTTGCAAATTTGTTATTGATGCTGGAAGCTGTGATAATATAATTTCGTCAGAGGCTGTGAGGAAGTTGGCATTGAAGACTGAGAAACACCCGAAACCGTACAAGTTGGCTTGGTTGAGGAAAGGCGGGGAGGTGAAAGTTGGACGAAGAGCTTGTATTAAATTTTCGATTGGGAAGAAATACAAAGATGAAATTTGGTGCGATGTTGTAGATATGGATGTCTATCATTTGTTGCTGGGGAGACCGTGGCAATATGATAGGGCGGTGCAACATGATGGGCGTACCAACAGTTACAGTTTCATGTTTGAAGGCACGAAGATTACTCTAGTTCCGAAGAAGCGACAACAAGAAGAAAACAAACTAGAGGAGATTGAAGAGCTGAAAACTTTATTATCTTTGAAGGAGTTTGTTAAGGAGCTTGAGGAAGAGCCGGAAGTATTCTTGTTGATTGGACGTGAGAGCAGTGAAGAGGTTGAAGTTCCAGAGGAAGTGAAACCGGTATTGAAAGAATTTGAGGATGTATTTCCAGAGGAGTTACCAAAGGAGTTACTGCCACTGAGAGACATTCAACATCAAATTGATCTTGTTCCGGGAGCAATGTCGCCACATAGACCACATTATCGAATGAGTCCGAAGGAACATGAAGAATTGAGGAGGCAAGTGGAAGAATTGCTTGAACAGGGGCGTGTGCAGGAAAGTTTGAGTCCATGTGTTGTGCCAGCTTTGTTAGTACCGAAGAAGGACGGGACGTGGAGAATGTGCACTGACAGTCGAGCATTGAATAAGATTACTGTGAGATATAGATTTCCAATGTCGAGGTTGGATGACTTGCTAGATCAATTGAGCGGGGCTACTATCTTTTCGAAGATTGATTTGAAGAGCGGATATCATCAAATTCGTATCAGACCAGGTGATGAGTGGAAGACTGCTTTTAAATCCAGGGAAGGTCTATACGAATGGTTGGTAATGCCATTTGGCTTATCAAATGCGCCAAGTACATTTATGCGGGTGATGAATCAGATTTTTAGACCATTCATTGGGAAGTTTGTGGTGGTGTATTTCGATGATATTCTGATATATAGTGGAAGTCCAGAGGAACATTTGAATCATCTGAGAGAAGTGCTGATGGTACTGCGACAAGAACAATTTTATGCTGTTGTGCAAGCTATTAAACACTGGAGACACTATCTATTTCAGAAAGAGTTTGTTCTGTACACTGATCATGAGGCGTTGAAGCATTTACAAAGGCAAGACAAGATTTCAGCAAGACATGCATCATGGATTGCCTATTTGCAGCAGTTTACGTTCGTTGTCAAACATAAGTCAGGAGTGACGAATCGTGTGGCTGATGCTTTGAGTAGGAGGAGTCATTTATTGACAACAATGAAAGTTGAGGTGACAGGTTTGAATTATTACCAGAATTATTCGTTGATGATCCTTACTTCACAAAGTTTGTAGATAAAGTCAAGAAGGGGGAGACAGATGAGTTTATGATGGTGGATGGTTTTCTGTTTAAAGGAAATCGATTATGCGTACCGGATTGTAGTTTGAGAATGCAGATTGTGAAGGAGATACATGAAGAGGGCTACGTGGGTAGAGACCGAACACTACAGCTGATTTCTCAGTCTTACTTTTGGCCATCAATGAGGAAAGAAGTGGAAAGGTTTGTGGAGCGATGTCATATCTGTTAGGTTTCGAAAGGAACTGCGACCAATGCTGGATTATATATGCCGTTACCTGTACCAACTAAGCCTTGGGTTGATGTGAGTATGGACTTTGTGTTGGGATTGCCGAGAACGCAGCGTGGTAATGATTCCATTTATGTGGTGGTTGACCGATTTTCGAAAATGGCACATTTTATTGCTTGTAAGAAGACGGCGGATGCTGTTCATGTTGCTCAATTATTTTTCAAAGAGATATATCGACTTCATGGATTGCCAGAATCTATTGTGTTGGACAGGGATACTCGTTTTCTGAGTTATTTCTGGCTAAGTTTGTGGAAGATGGTCGGAACGAAGCTGAATTTTAGTAGCGCTTACCATCCACAAACTGATGGACAAACGGAGGTGGTTAACAGATCGCTGGGGAATTTATTGCTATGTCTGGTGAAAGATAATCTGAAGAGTTGGGACATGAAGTTATGCCAGGCAGAGTTCGCTCATAATCATGCGGTAAATCGTAGCACAAGGTTCAGTCCATTCCAAGTTGTGTATTCAAACTTGCCAAAGGGACCGTTGGACTTAACGGTAGTACCACAACCGAAGGGGACGGTAAAATGAGCTGTAGATTTTGTTGATGGATTGACTGAATGTCATAAAATCGTTCAGGAACGATTGGAGAAGGCGAATGAGAAGTATAAACGCTCTGCAGATCTGAAGCGAAGAAATGTTAAGTTTAATGAAGGAGATATGGTATATGCTGTGTTAACAAAAGATCGTTTTCCAGTGGGCGCTTATAACAAGTTGAAAGCCAGGAAAATTGGTCCTGTAGAAGTCGTGAAACGGATTAATGAAAATGCTTATAAGTTGAAGCTGCCGGAGGATGTATATACATCTGATGTGTTTAATGTTAAACATCTGGTACCTTATTATGGGGATGAACAAGCTGATGTGGAAGAATTTACAAATTCGAGGACGAATTTTTCTCAACCTGGGGAGGATGATGCAGCGCAACCCATAAGTGTCAAAGACCTAAGTCGTCCACGACTTAACGAAGCGGCTATAAGTCGTCCACGACTTAACGAAGCTGAAGACCTAAGTCGTCCACGACTTAACAAAGCGGCTATAAGTCGTCCACGACTTAACGAAGATGAAGACCTAAGTCGTCCATGACATAACGAAGCAGCTTTAGGTCGTCCACGACATATCAAAGCAAGAGATAAAAGGTTACGACCTAATAATGCAATCCAGGCTATGAATTCTGTGGAGAAGCTAAGTCGTTGCAAAGTCTTAGGTCGTTCACGACTCAACTCAAGCGGGTCACGACCTAAGGAAGGAGATTTAAGTCGTCCATGACTTAAGGGAAAGGAGCTACAACTTAAGACTATAGGAGGAGCGCCACGAGACAACGAAGTAGCAGCACGAGTTGAGAATGCGCAAGACTTAAGTCGTGAACTGGGTTAAGTCGCTTGTTGTTGAGTCTTGAGTCGCGGCACCTGCTAACTCGTGGGCATTGATAAGTCGTTAGGTTTTAAGTCGTATGTTGTGGGGGTTTTGTTGAACTGTTGTATATATGTGTTGAGTCGTCTGTACATAAGTCGTAGGTCGTGTGAGTTGTATCTTAGGTCGCAGGATTGTAACTCTGTGTTGTAACTCGTTGAGTCGCTGAGTCGTGATGGTTGAGTCGTTGTCGACTTATGATGAGTCGTAAGTCGCAGGTGTGTTGTAGATTGTACTAAGTCGCAGGTTATAAGTCGGAAATGACTTAAGGGTTGTACATTTTGGTGCGTGAGTTGTAACGCCTATAAATAGGCAGGTTGGGTCATTTTGTAAAGTGAGTTGATTTGAATAAAATTTCGTTTTGTTAGCTTTGTGCTTTCATCCAAATTGGTAGTCGAGTGTAATCTCCTATCTCCACCTTCGACATTCGAGTGCGCTCGAATTTTCGATCGTTGAAGCCAATTCGTGGAATTAAGTGCGCTTGATCAACGCTCGAAGAATTGTAGATCTCTCCTCACGGTATCGTGCGCGATCAACGTGTCAGAGATAGCTAGAATTCGGTATCTTCGGATCAACGAATTTGGGCATTTCAGTATTCATCAATCCATCGATTTCTACTTTCATCGTTCTACCTTGTTTTGTTTAATCCGCTGCGTCAATCACTTACTGATATAGTAGACTAGCCTATGGATTTTACACTCCTTACACACCAATGTTGCACTCAATGCATGAGTCGAGATTGTTGGATAAATATAAAGATCCTCCTCTCTAAAGGCTTCAACCAAATCCATGATTTTTTCAATTGCTTCTATAGAATTTGAAAAGTGGATTCACATTACTTGTTTATTAGAACTTTCCTCTCTCTTTATTGAGAGAATCAAAGAATGGTTTGCACTTATAGGTCGCCTTCGAGATGACCCGACTCAAAGCGATGATTTTACCATTCAAGCTTTGAATTTCCTTCCTTGTATTGGGCTAGCAACAAGTCTTAATGCTTCAATCTATTATGCATTCGTTTCAATATCCATCGAGTTTATAATGAAACCCAAAAACTTTTCAATATAACTCCCAAAGAATACTCATAAGAGTCGATTTTGTTCTATGCTTCAGAAGCACGACAAACATCTACAAAATGTCACCCATGTAATCCTCCAATTGCCATAACTTCGTGAGCATATCGTCCACATAAACTTTCTTTATCCATGCGATCTGTTCTTTGAACGTCTTATTTACTAGACCCTGGTAAGTGGCTCCAATGCTCTTCAGGCCAAACAACATAAGTATGTAATAGTATTGTCCTAACTCTATAAAAAAACCATATGCTCTTGATTTAGTACGTATATTGCGATCTAATTATAGCCAAAGTACGCATCCATGAAGGGCAATAATTCATATCCGGCTGTTCCATCCACTAATTGTTATATTCATGGTAAGGGGCAGTAGTTCTTCGGCCATGCTTTGTTCAAGTCGAAATAATTAATGCATGTCTGCCATTCCCCATTTGCTTTCTTAACCAAAACTTATTTTGGTACCCACTCATAGTGCATTGCGAATAAAACCATCTGCCTTCTGCCTATCCACTTCTTATTTCAATGCAAGGGATCACTCTAGTTCCATGCTTTATCATTTCTACTTCATTGGAGGGTAACTTGGGTTTACATTCTATGCATGACATGCAACTTTAGGTGATATCCCATTTATATTGGAATATGTCTAGGAAAACATATTAGTGTTTTCCTAGAGCACTACCTAATCCTTCCTAATCTTCAATCTCAGTTGAGATCTAACTTTGAGAACCTTCGATGGATCATCATCATCTACCGAGACCTCAATCTTCAGCTGCACCAATTCCTCCCTTTCCTCTTCTGGTTCCGTTCATGGGTCCATATATTTATAGAATTTATTGTTGGATCTAGGCTAAGTTTTAGGTGATAATTGCAATGCATCAGCGAATTTGAGGTAGAGAGGCTTCTTTGCACCTATTCCTTTCTCTTATCGCCTCGCCTCTTTGAGCTTAGTAATGTAGGACTCACGACCTATGCTTTGGTCTTCTTGAATTGCCCCTACCCCATTCTTTTTCGAAAACTTCATCATTAAGCACTATGGAGTGAGTGCAACTCCAAAATTAGCAAGGGTCGGTTAGTCTAAGAAAACATTATAGGTGGAAAATCCATCCACAACCACAAAATTTTGTAACCGCACCACCTTCCATTCTCATCTGCTAACTTAATGGATAATTCAATGCATCTAATCAGGTCTTGGCTTCTCTTTTAAACTCTTTAATGTGGGATTTACATAGCTGAATATCTTTCTCATCCATTTTCATCTTATCGAAAGCTTGTTTAAATGGGATATTCACCAAGCTCCCATAGTCAATAAGGACTCGATACACTATAACTAGCCCTATTGTGGCCATCATCACCATCGGGTCAAGGTCGGAGACTCAACCCCATCAACATCTCTATTGCAAAAGATTATATCATCATTGATTCTCTGTTATTGCTTCGTTGGAGCTTCCTCTTCCATGGCATAACACATCTCCTAAGGCACATTCCTTAAAGAACTCCCATAGTGCTCCATTTCATTACATCTATTCTCTGTAGGATGTGAACCTCCTAAAATGGTATTAATCACAATGCCTACAACCGATTGTCTAGACCCTTCACCATAGGTCCAGTTGCATAGCCTTGAGTCTGCCTCTGAGGTTGACCATTTCCTTGCCTTCCCTCTTGTGGCTTTCTAACATATTATTGCAATTTATTTTTGCAAATCAAAGCTTTAATTGCGTCATGGAGATGTCAGCACTCATTCATATTGTATCTATGTATCTCATGGAAGAGATGATACTTGCCATAGTGCCTTGCCTCATGAGTTGCCTCCCACGGGGTGGTTTCTTGTATTTCTATATACCATGTGGGCAAGGTACAAAGAAATACAAGAAGCCACCCACAAGATAGATGTTCCCAATGGAATCAATCAACTTCATGTAATTGTCATCACGAATGAATCATGAATGCTTCGTTATATCTTGCTTCTTGCTACCAACGTTACTGAGTTCTTTCGTTTGTTTCCATTCCCAAAATTATTATTTCCAATGCCATCACCATTCTTCTAGACCACCAATGCCAATTATTTCTTCAAGTTCCACATCTTCAAAGCTCAAAAATTGATTGTCCTTTCTATAAACATGATGAAAGGTACATAGAAATACAAGAAGCTACTCACAAGGTAGATGTTCCCTATGGAATCAATCAACTTCATATAATTGTCATCACGAATGAATCTCAAACACTTCTTTATATCTTGCTTCTTGCCACCAGCATTATTGGATTTCTTTCGCTTGTTTCCATTCCCAGAATTATTATTTCCATTGCCATCACCATCCTTCTAGACCATCTATACCAATTCCTTCTTCAAGTTCTACCCTTTCCATTCTTAGAAATCGATTTTCCTTTCTATAAAAATCTTTCAAAAAAGATGGCTTCTTCATCCTAATCCACTTCCCTATGTCAGTATGGCTATGGACTGAAGAAACCAAATCCATTTCGCAACACGTGAAATGGGTAGATTTCATAAAAAATTCCTAATCGGATCTTAGTAAATGTATGAAATCTAATATTTAATATTAGATCCAAATTGTGTTTAATAGAATCATATTTTATTAAGGTTATTTCATTCTTGATTAATTAAATCTATGTTAATTAATTATGACATTTGATTAAGTATGCATATTTCCAATGTATTCATGTATATGTATAAGGTTTGATATGCATATGAAATATATATATATATATATATATATAATGAATATGATTATATGGTGTTTAATTTGAATATATTTAATATAGATATTCATAGCATAACTTGATAGCAAATAGATATAAACATGTGTATAACCATATATATATATACATATAGATATTGGGATTTATATCTACTGTATATACACATATATCATACTTACATATATATAAGATAATTTCACATACATATCAAGAATATAAATCCCTAAGTATACACATATGCTTAAATGCACTATAATATACGTATATGGTTTGTATAAAGATAAATTTTTATAAAAAAAGGTAAGCCGGTTTTTATAATGGATTGTCCACTTTTTATTATTTTGAAAGGAAAATGATATGCTTCTGAAGCAGTTACAACTCACACGAAGAACTATATGAACAAAACATGATTACAAAACTTAATGACTAGTTACCACTAGCACAGGCACTATGACAACGTGATGTTATAACACATGCTTACATATCTCTTAACATCACACTAAGAGAAACACTATGACGTATGAAACATAATGACATACATGGAAAATCCAAAGACCATCAACTATTACACATAAGCCAAAATTTCATTCAGCATAAACTAATTTTGCTATCACCAAGAGAAATTTTTCAGATTACCAGATGCAAGCAACATTCCATAAGAAGAACAGAATTCCAAAGCAGTATAACATAAGCTAAAGTCAAACTTAGTCGATTGTTTTTTACATATATAGTTTAGAAATTTATTTGTATATGTAGTATGTATTTCCATTTTTCTATTTGTATACAAATATATAGTTAAGAAAGTAAATTAATGTATTTCAATTAGAAAAGATTTGGTAATTAAAGATGAAATGGAAAAGACTTTCAACGTTCCCCTTTTTCAAACTTCTAATTAAGTCTAAATCTAATCTTTAGAGGAAGCTGGAAGAATGATTCAATGGTTATTCATAATCAAAATGTTTAGGCGTTAAATATTAGATTTAAAGCATCACATAAACATATAAACCAAAATCAAATTAAAACAATATCATAATTAAAATTGTTCCAACAATTTTAAATTTCATATTTATGTCCATATTCAAATTCATTGTTTCATCACATATGATCCAAAAAAAATTTAAGGAGCAAAAATAAGCTTAAACATCGAAAATTTTAAATATAATATACATATGTACATACAACTACTTCATTGTTTAATTACAACATAATACACCATGACATGAAATATTAAACGTATGTGAATATATATATATATATATGTGTGTGTTAAGTACGTATATGTGCATTAATAAATTTATTTTTCTAAAACAAACGTCAGTCAAAACAACTTTAAATCCAAACTTACATTAAACATTATGATCTAATTCAAGCATCAATACACACACACATATATCTGTGTGTGTGTGTGTTTTTTTTTTTTCTACTTTTGTAATTTCAATTATTTACAGTTTGAAAATAAATTAGAAACTCACAATCATATTTCAGTTACTAAATAAAATAATTTGAAATGGTATCTGGAAATAATACATACAAACAGGGGATGAGGGCATATGTAAAATACAATATGAAGAATTAACTAAGTAGATCCATCCCTTTATAACACCTTAACCCGAAAATTCTTCCCTAGATTCCTAGAATCAACCACCAATTTTGCAGGAATCAGATGAATCGCTTGTTTTAACATGAGGTGGTTATAATGGATGGAGCAAAGAAAGAGCAAGAAATTCAAAGGAAAAATAAACGAGACGATTTGCTTTAATGAGAGAATAAAAACTTTTCTCATTCTCTCTTTAAAACTTCCACTTTTTATTTTCAATTAATTTTCAATAATGCCAAGCATTTACTCTTCCTCCCCCAATATAGTCGAACATGATTGCCCTGGACGGATATTTTTGGTTTAAAAGCCCATTGAGTAATTATCTCTATTAAAAACCCACTTAAATAAATACTAATACCGTATATCAACACATGCATATATAACTTTTATATATAGATCCAAGTAATTACTAACAACACCCAAAACATCAAATAAATTAACGATTAATATATAAAAATTAATTAATTTATAACATTTTATAAAGTAATTATATCGTGTGGTTTTTCGGAGAATTCACAAATGCGCTTGTTTGACTTAGATGTGTGGATTCAGTCAACAATTATATTGAACAATTCAAATGTCAACATTCATACATCACCATAGCTAGTGGTGTGACAATTTGGTTGACTTCATGGCTTATAGAACATTTTGGTAAAATTCGATTTTGCATTTTCTTATGGGTCCCTTTTAGTAATGATTACTTACACACGTTCTCTTTATCAAAACTATATCACTTTAGTATATACGTAATTTGGTATTGGTCAAAATTACAATATTACCCACATTCAACTCAGGTAGTACAAGTACAAAGTCTTTTTGTTCAATAATAACATTTATTATTAACCATACTAATTTGGTCATAGACTTTGACTTTGAGTTGACTATAGTTGACCATGATATTAAACTCATACAACCGAGAAGACGAATTCTCAATTGAATAGTGTTTCAATTTCAATACTCCAACTCAAACCTAACTATAGGTTCTCAATGGATCGCCATGCCATTATTTAACTATAATCAAAGTGGAGTATTCATATTGAAGTTCTACTGTATTATCAGGTCAGGGAAACTGTGTAATGTCGTCACATTGAGATTTCATATTTGACTTAGTTGTTATCAACTAATAGAAAACTCTCTAACGAGTCATTCCATGGTTATCAAATAACTATAAGTACGTAACTCCTTGATGCCTCTAATCGCCATGAATAATACACTGTCCAACATTTGAAGAGCGTTACGTGCTTCAATCTCAACGGATGAATAAATCTCATTTTCTCGAAACATCTTGATCAGAAATATTTAAAATAAAATGTCACTTTATTTTGTGATTAATTACTTACAATTGCAACTATTTGCAACTACAATCACATAACATTTCATTTAAGGATTTTCCTAATATATACTTTAAGTTAATTACTTAATTAATTATATCATAATATAACAAAGTATATAAAGAAAAACAAACACCATTACTACAAATAAGATTGACTATAGAGTTGGATATATGTAAAAAAAATTCATAATTACCCGAAGGGCATACCACTAATTCTTTCATAGACTCCTCTACTAAAGCCATTAAAATAATTTTCTTCCATGGGTCTTCACCTCCGTCACAGCAGCGTTGGACCTCTATAAGAAACTTTTCTAGGTCTCACCAGACCCTTGGTGCAAGTTTGCCAAGGACATCGCGTCCTTCGGTTGCATAGAATGCACCCTAAACTGCTCCAAAAACTTTTCGGCAAGTTGATAAATAGATGATGTAGATCTAGACTCAGGTCTATAGAATGGCATGTCCACAAGAGAGAAGGGAAAACATATACTTCTCATAACATCGATTGCATGTACACCATGAAAGTGCTGCCCATAATTCATCAAATGTTGCATAGGGTCGGTCAAACTAATTTTGCATGCATCATTGGCATAACAAACTTCTTTGGATACAGAGCTTCTCTAATCTCTTTCATCAATAGGCTTCAACTAGCTTTGGACACCCATTTATCATCTTGTTGTTGTTGATTCTGGTGCAACAGTCTTTATCGTCTCTGTCTACAAATCGTCATTACCAAAATTTCATTTTAAGTGGTGGTTGTCATGGGCATCGCCATGTGTTCATGTAGATAAATGCTCATGGTTAGCCTAATAAGGTCTTGGACTCTTAGTTTCTAGGGAGTCCATTCGCACAGTTTTCTAGCAATGTCGGCGTGAGCTACGTCTACTTCTCAAGGCACAACTGCATTCCTTTTAGTACATACTCTAAGAGGACTAGCAGCTTGTCCATTGCCAATATTAATTTCTTGCAACTTGGACTCAAAATAAGAAAAATTCAGCCTATCTTTGGGTCAAATGGTATCGACCCACCTAGATCGATTGGTACTGACAGATATCCCAGTGGTAATTATAGCAACAACCTTCAAACTATGTCGCTTCTTTGCCTCCATCATCCTCTTTGCGCATCTTCTATTTGCCTTCTCTGTGACTATGCTCTGATGAAGAAGAACTCTCTTAATCTGAATCTTAAGATGAGTAATTTCTTTTGCTCTTTCTGTGCCACTGAGTCTCTTCTAACTGTTGGGGTTGGAACATCAATCTCTTCATCTCTTCCATAACGGACATTTGATTTTTCATCATTTTCCTATTCATCTCCGCCATCATGTGGTCCAACTCAGCCTTTGTTACTATAGCCGGCACACTCAAAGTTTCTTCATGAGTTCGTTGAGTAGTTTTATCTTTATGGTGGGAGCCTTGATGCTCTCTTTTGATTACAGCTCTGGATCTAATAGCCTTCTCTAGAGCCATATCTTTTCTTAGTTTTAAGTGGAAATTTTATCCAAGTCCTAGTAGTAATCAGATCTAACCTTGAATTCCTTGCATCTAATGAAAGCACTAAAAAATGTTGGCCAAATTTTGGTCACCACCCCAGACGAATTGAAAATTAAAATTAAACTAGCAAAAATCAAAAGAAGATAGAAATAGGATGTAATTTCTAAAGTAGTTCGACCAGAATCTTAAGCCTGCATCCACTATTTTATTTAGGATTAATTCTACAGTTATAAAAAAGTTAACAACTACTTCAAATTTAAAAATAAGTTAATTTTGAAAATGGCGGCAATTCAATGCAAAATCTGAAGAGATCGAAAAGTCCTTTTCTAGTTGATGAAGATTCCCTATTTATAGAAGATGAATTCAAGCACATGAATCATTAGATCTTTTTTGAACGAGAAAATATCTCTAGATTCAAAGTTCCAACATGTAGAACATGTCAAAACATACAAATTTCAATAATCAATATAGTTTGTATCGATCAATATGGATTGTACCGACCCATATCTTTGGCTTTTCCTTTGACTTTTACTTTGGCTAGTATGGATTTCTTAGCTTGAAATAGTCTTTCTCAAAAACTCTATATTGTTTGGTACCGACCATGTCACACCATGGATTTATCTTTTTTTAATTTTTGAGCTTTGATTCTCATAAGAGCTAGGTGGCCCCTAGAATCTTCTAGGATTGTTCGATACCGACCCATATGGGTTGGTATCGACCGATATAAGTTGCACATTTCATATGGGTTTGTACCAGCCATGTAAATCTGACTTCTTCCAAGTTTCTCAATCCATTTCTTCATTATTTCATAATCTCGATTCATCGAAATGTCATTTGGTTCAAATACTAGGTAACATCTATACACCTATTTCATTTGGGTTGTTGATTCACATGTATTTTAAGTTAATTTAATTTAGATAACAACTAATTCATAGTCAAAATGTATAAGCTGGTACATAAAAACAAAAATTAGGTCATGGAGATTTGCTTTAAATAATGCTAGCGTTTTTTCTAATAAAGACATATATATGATGGCGATTTTGAATTTTTGGTACATAAAATAGAAATTCGGCATAGAATAGTTCAGTTTATGATTTGTATTGTTCCGATATTTCTGATGTTGGACTTTTGCGTTGATTGTATGGCTACATACATTTAGGCGTAGACATTTGTGTCAGTAGCATCTGTATATATATAAGTAGATATTTGTGTTGGCTATATGGTTTGTATGTATGATTGTAGACATTTGTGTTTGTCGTATGGTTTGGTTATATGTGATATTATGATGTCGGATAATATTTGTTATATTATGATGTTGGGTAATATGGTTTAGTATACGAATTTGTGGTATATGATAGTATGGCATATGAATTTGTTACATCAATATGTTATGTTGGGATGATTACATATCATATATATTTGAATGTATGAATGAGGTGAGAAATGTAGTAGAAATGCTGCAAATATATTTCAGCAATGGCATCGTTAAGGCGTCGGCTAGGTGTCGAAAAATACATTTTGTATATTTCAATTGGGGGTCGCTATGGCATCGGTACGACATCGGGAAATCCTTTTTTACAATTCAACGTGTAGTCGGTTAAGCATCACAATAGGGTCTAGAAAAAGGCCTCGACCTGGCATCGGTATATGTCATTAATTTGGCGTCGATAACAACGACGTCGGAAATGATTTTCAAACAATATTTTTACAGACGTATTTATGGCATTGGTAATTTTGCTTGTTTTTGTAGTGTAATGGTAGTAAAAACAGAGTAGGTTATAACTTGTTAATGTCATCCACTACGTTATTTCTATCTTTTACTACTGTTGAAAATCCATAATGCATTATAATTTATATGTTTCTTTTATTGTTAGCCATTGTTTTATGCTTCGCTTAATTATTTCAAAATTTAATTGTTGGTATCTTTCTTATTTCATTTGAGTTTTTTCTTCAACGATATTCACATATTTTGTTCTAATAGAAGATTTAAAATTACTTGTAGTCTGTAGGTGATTGGTTTGTATGAGAGATTTAAAATTGATGGTTGAATGTTCCAAAAATTGAGCTTTAGCAACTTTTATTAATCTTGTTAGTTCAAAGTAGAATTAGATGATCTTAATCAAGGATGGACCTGCACCGGTCTTAGTAGGGTGGGCCTCCTCCACTCAATTTAGTATGAAAGTGAATTGAAAAAACCTTTTTCTTATAACCATGGAAAATTTTTTGTATCAAAATCATTACTTTTAAGCTTCTTTGACTAGTAAAAGTTATTTAAGAGTGGAAACACATGATTTATCCTTTTATGTAATATGATCCATAAACCATCACATTATAGTTATTCATTTTGTTGTAACACGGTATTTTTTTAAAGATGCAATATTGCTAGCAAGTTTTAATGGAGGAAATGGTTCAAACGAAGAAATGTATGGTGAGCAATACATTTACTTTCTAAGTCAATAGATATGAAAACCAAGCCAAATCAATTGACAATTCTTGCTCCAATTGCTCTAGAATCCACTAGGGTTTTTTAGTTATTTGAATCGGGCTTATTTATATTAACATCTTTTCTACTTGCATTTTTAACAAGATTTTGATGATTTAGATTAAAAGAAAATTTGTATTAGATATCATCCAAACAAAGAAAATTTTCTAAATGAATTAGTTTGATGAATAAAAGTGACTATGTGTAATAATATTGTAAGCTATATTGTGTTTCTTTAATGAATAATAGTGGTATTTTATTCAATTCGAGCAATTATTTTGATGTTTCTAAGGCTCGAATTCATGATCTTTGAAACCTCGGCTTACAATATGATATCACTTGCCATTTGAGCTATATTTGATTCTACTTCGCCACCACTAACCAATTTTTTTGCGTACTTCAACGTTTATAATGTATATATAATATAAGTTTTCCACTGTGGTCAAAGTTGTTGTTCCCATAAAAAATGCTTTCGTACATACCATCGTTTATATATAAATCTGTGACTTTTGTCACAGAAAGGGTTGCTATGGACACTCTCTTTAGTGCAAGTGCAACTCATACTTTCCTTTTGATTGGTTTAAATTGTGTCAAGCTAAATATTTTATTGTTTTTAAATTTAACGGGGACCCAACATTATTTGTACAGCCAATAGTAGGACAAGTAGTATGCATACTTCTTTCAAGCAAGTGTACTTAGCATTTTTTATATTAATTTTTTATCATACTTTACACTAAATATCTCTTTGAAATCGTGCATGTTCACACATCGATGTTACTCTGAACGTGAAGACATTAAACACCAAAAAAGAAAATGGTTGAGAGAATGAAAGAGAGAGTGGGAGAAAGGAGGCATGAAAGGATTCCCAAAATGCATTATGACTCTCAAATATCACCATCTAAAGATTTCAGATCACACAACAAAAAATAATGAAATAATAATTATAAGATTTTAAGATGAATTTGATATTGAATATTGAGAAATGTATAAACTAAACTTTACTGAATGATATGATTCGATATAGCTATTGTACAGTTTGCTTCTGTTTATATAATAACAGAGATATTATTATTGGGCTGCGGGTTGGCCCAAACATAAACCCGCACTTGATACTTAGTAAACACATAAGTAAACCCTTATGTTATGCCTCATTCTCTCATATCCCCCCTCAAACCCACTGTCGGCTAGGGTTTGTACGAGAGATCTGAAATCCACCACCTCCAAAAAATTCATAGAGAGGATCAACAGATTAAAGTTGATTTTTGATGCAATAGTATTCTCCTTTGCTCTTCAGTCTTCTAGAGAGGATCAACAGATTAAAGTTGATTTTTGATGCAATAGTATTCTCCTTTGCTCTTCAGTCTTCTAATGGCTCAAAGATAGTAGCTTGACTGGAGAACAAAGAGAGATTGAAGAAAGTGTGTCAAAAGACTTCAAGTTGGTATCTTTTTGAGATGTTTATCTTCCTTATGCTCTTGAATGGCCTTCGGTATGTAAACTGGAGTCTGAGATCTTTGACTGATGTTGGCTACGTCCACATTTAGTTCGTGCTTGAACTTAGTGAAGTTCTGTCTTGAAAGAGGCTTAGTGAGCACATCAGCCTTTTGGTAAGTCGAAGGTATGTGGTTGACTCTGATTTTATTTTTCATGACTTGTTCTCTGATAAAGTAGAGGTCGAGTTCCATATGTTTGGTTCGAGAATGTAATATTGGATTAGCAATAGGTGATATTGCACTGATATTGTCGCACCAAATAGTTGCCTTGCTGTTAGGGTTAATTTGTAGCTCACTTAGTAATGATTGCATCCACATGATTTCTACTGCTGTACTGGCTATGCTCTTGTACTCGGCTTCAGTACTTGACCTTGAGACAATTTATTGTTTTTTTGCACACCACGATACTGGATTCTTTCCTAGAAAAATACGATAGCCAGTAGTAGATTTTCTGCCATCATGATCGGTGGCCCAAACAGCATCTGCATAGGCATTGATATTCAGTGATTTACTTGATTGCATGATTAAACCTTGATTTAGAATACCCTTGAGATATCTTAGAATGCGCTTGACTGCTTTCCAGTGTTCATCTAATGGTCTTTGCATAAACTGACTGACTTTATTCACACTGGAAAAAATATCTAGTCATGTTATAGTAGCATACTGCAATGCACCAACTATGCTCATGTATTGTTTGTCATTAGATATGGGTTCGCCCTTGTATTTTGATAGATGCAAGTTACTTGTCATAGGTGTAGGAAGTGGACTGCTTTGTCCATATTGGCTTTTACCAGAATCTCAGTGATATATTTTCTTTAATTCAACTGCATTTCATTGTTTGGCAGTCTTTTAACTTCAATTCCAAGAAAGTAATTTAGATCTCCTAGATCTTTGATTGTAAACTCCTTGTGTAGATATAGTATGATCTTTTCAATCTCTGACCTATCGTTGCCTGTAATGATAAAGTCATCAACATAAATCAGTATATATGTGACAATATTATTGGAAAGTTTAAGGAATAAAAAGTTGTCTGATTTTATTAAATTGTATCGAAGCTTTTCGAACCACACTCTTGGTGCTTGCTTGAGGCCATAAATAGCTTTGTTTAATCTGCACACAAGATTTTCATTTCCTTTCTTTATGAAGCCTTGTGGTTGTTCCATATATACTTCCTCCTGCAAGATGCCATTTAGAAAAGCATCATTGACATCTAGTTGTCTAATTGTCCAGTTCTTATGCAAAGCAATAGTTACAATAATTCTAATGGTTGAGGCTTTTACAATAGGAGAGAATGTTTCATTAAATTCGAATCCATTCTGTTGTAAATACCCTTTTGCCACTAGTCTTGCTTTATGCTTAAGAACTGAACCATCTGAGTTACTTTTAATTCTGTATGTCCACTTGCATCCAACCACATTTTTATGCATTGATAAGGATACAAGATCCCATGTTTTGTTCTTTATCAATGCATTATATTCTTCCTTCATGGTTGTTCTCCAATTGATATCTTGTATTGCCTATTGATAAGTACTAGGCTCAGTGCAATCTGACACAACACTGTAAATTTTTGGTTTTAATATGCCACTTTTGGCCCTTGTTATCATGTGATGCCCAGTGTTTAAAGGTTAAGCAGGTTGATCACTGTTGCCTTCAGTGACATCTTGTTGGGTATTGAGTGATGGAGTATCATTCAATATCTGACATGTGTCAGAATGCTGACTGGTGCTGGATTGAGATAGATCCCTTGACTTTCAGGCATATTTCCTTGCTCTTGATCTGATTCACTTATAGACCTGTAAGGATGAGTGCTGAAACCATCTCTTTCCTTATTGCCAGTAGTGTGAACTGAAGTAATCTCTTCAGAGAAGAGAGTTATTGGAGGTAATGAGTATCTAGCATTGTATATTTTTTCGGATGTCTTGATTGCTGCATTGCTGAAAGGAAATTCTTGTTCATTAAAAATTACATGTCTTGATATGTATACATTTCCTTTGCTGTCAAGACACTAGAACCCTTTTTTATTTGATGCATATCCTAGAAATGTACATGGTTGAGATCTAAACTCTAGCTTGTGTGTGTTATAAGGTCTTAAGTAAGGAAAATATAGGCATCCAAATACTTTTAGATTTTGATAGTCTGGCTTGACTTTGGTTAGTGTCTCTAATGGACTTTGTAATTCAAAACCTTTGTGGGTAATCTATTAATCAAATAAAATGCTGTAGAAAAGGCATCAGGCCAAAATTTTAGTGGTAGTGATGCCTGAGCCAACAAAGTCAAGCCAGTTTCTACAATGTGCCTATGCTTTCTTTCTATAAGACCATTTTGTTCAGAGGTGTAGGGACAGTGTAGGATCGATTTCACCCTAGAGGGGGGGTGAATAGGGTGATACTATTAATTATAAAAATTATTGCGGAAGTTTAAAAAATAATTGCAACACAGATATAGCAGAGTAAAAGCAGCACAGATAATAGCAAAATAATAAAAGCAGAAAATATAACACACAGATTTACCCAGCTTCGGCAAAACCCAGCCTACGTGCTGCCCCCAAGGTTTCTACTAGAAATTAGATAGTCAGACGCTTACACACGTAAACTCGCGACACCCGCTATCGACTAATCCTAACTCTACGCTCAAAACCCTGCCACAACTCAGCCACTGAGTTGCGAATTCTCGAACTACACCACCGCAGTTCATACCCTAGTCACACGACTAGAAATTACACAAGTTTAAAAGAAAAATACAAATTTAAAAACAATTATAAAACAAAACCCTAATTTTTAAAATATAGAAGCCCAAAATGATTAAGCCGGCCTAATATAAATATAGTGATAAGTATTATTCCTTTCTTCCCTTTTATATCTTCGGCCGACTCCTTTATTTGTGATAATGGCTGCTCGTTCCTTTATTCGCTTGCTCGAAAATTAGGGCTTTTGGATAATTGAATTCGCCGATTGATTGTAAGTCGATTACAATGGATTTTACTCTGATTTGCGTTGGCAATCGACCGTCTCTTCACTTTGCTCACGGCTCCTTCAATTTGCATCGAGTTTGTCTGTTGTGAAAATTGGTACGTTCGTTCCTTCTTCGATTTATACTATACTCGACTTGATTCGAGTTCCTAATTGATGTTGTGATCTGTGATATGCTTGAACTCGAATGATTTTAAAAGCCGATGATGTTATTGTTTATATAGAGTTCGATA
Organism: Allium fistulosum; assembly: GCA_030737815.1. Taxonomy (NCBI): domain Eukaryota; kingdom Viridiplantae; phylum Streptophyta; class Magnoliopsida; order Asparagales; family Amaryllidaceae; genus Allium; species Allium fistulosum. The sequence goes on from CM060902.1 coordinate 981,339,907, forward strand.
TCATGTAATCTCGTTCTTCTGATAATTGTTTGAATTCGTCTGTAACTCTACTCGGCCATTCGATATTATACTGATGCTTGTGATGATTTCTGACCTTTTCAATTTCGTATAATTCGTTTGCTTGTTTCCCACGGTGTTGACTTTTTTTCGTGGCCACCACGACTTCGATTTTGAGCTGTTCGATCTTTTCCTGGTCACCACGTCTCTGACTTTGATTTGAAACACGACTTTCTTTGACATTGATTAACACGGCTCTGACTTGATTTTGGAATTTGATTTTGTTGTGATTTTTTTTTGCATTACTGCAACCTGTACTTTTGCACTGCATTTTTCACTGTGATTTCGATACTGTACTTGATTGCTTGCATGTATATATATATATGCATTCATGTATGTATATATGTGCTATCATCTTGTCTGGAGTAGTTCTGCAGTGTTGTGGCTATACATTTGTTGTCACATTGATTTAAATTTGTTCATCACCATATATGTACATATATTTGTGCATTTTGATGTTCAGTCTGGATTTTTGCTTGAACTTGAATTTGTATACTTTTGGCTGCTTCATTGTGGTCCAGACATTGTTGTTCACTTGATCTTTGTTGGATTGTGTCTTTGTGCCATGCTGTTTTGAATTTGGAGCTTGTAAATTTCATTCCTGGTATGGTTTCTTTTTATGTCTATTGTCTTGACTTTGTACTTGACCATATACATGCTTATGATTCTGGGTTGTATAGTCTACTTTATGGCATCATTATGTAGTCTGAAGTATGGCCTTGCTTGTATATGGTTTGTGTTGTATTCGCCTCGTTGTACCTTTCCTTGACTCTGAGCTTGTATTTGCAGTGCACCACCCCTTATGTGCATGTTTCACTGTTATGTGTATATATGTGCACTTGTTTACTTCCCTGACCTGTTTTTGCTGGTTTGAGTTTTGCTGCCTTCATGTAATCATTGATGCATCCCTTATTGTCACTGCCTGATTTTGGTTTCTTGATGCAGTCATGTTGACTTTGTTTGCTGCCTGGTCTTTGTTTTCATGTGTATGACTTGAACTTTGGTCGAGGCTTGATTTATGAGTTTTGACCATTTGCACCTATGTTGAACCCAGTTAGCAGCTCGGGTTTGACCTTGTGCTCGTGTCGTGACATTATTTTTATTGCACTTGAGTTGAACCCGACTTTTCATTTGGGTTTGACCTGTGCTCACCTGTCCCTATAATTTTATCAAGTGTATATCGGTGTGCACGGCCTTGTGGCATGTACAGTGATACACTGTGCATGTCACAAGCTGTTCGTGTATGATGAATTTAGAATTAAATGATGACGAACAACCCAAATAACTTAGGCAAATAAAATTTTCAATGTCACATTTTATTTTATACTGCAAAAATAATTCTTTTTCAATTTTACTCCGTTAGTGTGTATTTTTGCAGATTACTCAGATGCTGGATTCAATCTGGAATAGAGTTGAAGATAAATACGAGTGTGAGTGAAATGTAGTGAGGTGCATTTGTAGATGAGAATTGTGATGTAGTCAAATTTGTATTGTAATTGAAAATTGTATATAATGAGAGCTCAAAATTGTACTATTCAAAGTTGTAATAAATATTTGTTTGAATAAAATATCTGTTTGAATTTTAATTCCATGTTATTTATTTTATTTAGCAAATATTTATTTAATTATGCGTGAAATAAAATAGTACATTAATAAATACATTTAAATGAATATATATATATATATATGTTTATTATCATCAAACAAAAATCATATAGTCGCATATTCAACAATCTCCCCCTTTTGATGATAACAAACATATATTTAAGATTTTGAGCTTATTAAATGTATTTGTTCATTCAATTTGCTCCCCCTATTTGAATGCTCCCTCTCTACACAACCTCCCCCTTCATATATTCATGTAAAAAATATGCAAATGAGCCTAGATGCAAATAGAAAATATTTGACCTTTATTTGCCAAAATCTTAACTTTTCTCTCCCCCTTTTGTTATCAGCAAAAGAGTAATAGTGTTAGAAAAATAGAGATAAAGTGATAGACATTAATACAACATTAATACTCAATTGAGTATAAATATTAAATTTCAATAAAAAATCAAACAAAAATCATAAATACTCTGTTTGACGCATATTCCACTTTAGAATGATATGGATAATGTCATCATATAAAACCATATAGTTGTGTCTATTTATGGTATATTTATATTAGGAATTTGAATATCTACTAACCATGCATAACCGTTAGGACTTTTAAATGAGATTAGTAGTATTCCAAAATTTAAAATAAATAAATGAATTCAAGTATCTTCTAACCACGCATAACCGTGAGGACTTTTAAATGGGATTAGAATCAACTTGTCTATTTAATTAATCAATTTTGATATGCGTTCCATACATGCATAACCGTGAGGACTTTTAAATGAGCATGGAAGCACATAATCAAAAATCCAAGTAATTCACCCATGCATAACCGTGAGGACTTTTAAATGAGAGTGAATACTTTGGATGTTTTTATTTAAAAAGATATTAAAATGAAAAACAAACGATTCCTGTTTAAAATACCACATATTGACATTCTATATTGGATTTTGATAAGTGATAGTTGATAGAAATATGATAGAAATAGAAATGTCATGGAATTTTTACCAAACAAAAGTTTTCATTACTCTTGTTTAAATTTCTAAAGAAATTTACTAATTATACTGTCTCAAGTTATAATATATGATTAATATCAACACTTATCACTTTTTCAATCACTATTCATCTTTTCGATAATCACTAGAAAGTTACATAAGTTAATGTTGGCATTTAAGGTCATAAAAATATAGAATCAAATTTCTAAAATGCCTAAATTGAGACGAAGTCGACAAAAAATATTTTCTGGAAGGGGTTTTGTAAAAATATCTACCAGTTGAGAATCGGTTGAGATGAAATTTATGCAGATATTTTCTTTGGAAATATGATCTCTAATAAAATGATGTCTAACATCTATATATTTTGTCTATGAATGATGTACAGGATTATTTGTGAGATCAATTGCACTTTTACTATCACACATTAGTGGTACACATTTAAAATTCAGACCATAGTCTTGCAAAGTTTGTATCATCCATAAAATCTGAGTAGAGCAACCACTTAGAGCAATATACCCTGCCTCTGTGGTGGATAATGCAATACAATTCTATTTTCTGGTTGACCATGCAACTAATGAATGTCCTAACATAAAACACGTGCCACTTGTACTTTTTCTATCAATTAAACTTCCAGCATAATCTGCATCTGAATATCCTTTTAATTCAAAGTTATCATTAGTTGGATACCAAAGACCAAAACGTGGGGTGTGCAACAAATATCTTATAATTCTTTTAACAGCTTTTAAATGAGATTCTTTTGGATAAGATTGAAATCGTGCACATAAGCAGACAGAAAACATGATATCAGGTCTAGAAGCGGTAAGATAAAGAAGTGATCCAATCATACCTCGATATTGCTTTTGATCAACTGCCTTACCTTTTTCATCCTTGCGAGTTTAATTATTGTGCTCATAGGGGTTTTTGCAGGTTTAGCATCTTTCAATCCAAATTTGTTGACCAGTTCCCTAATATATTTCGTTTGAGAGATGAATGTACCTTTATCGCTTTGTTTGATTTGAAATCCTAAAAAGAATTTTAACTCTCCAACCAAACTCATTTCAAACTTTTCCTGCATAACTTTTTCAAATTTCTCATACAACACTTGATTAGTGGCACCATAAATAATATCATCAACGTATATTTGAACAATCAAAAGATCATCATTTTCATGCATTAGGAACAGTGTGGTGTCTACACAACCCTTTTTGAACCCATTTTCAAGGAGATAAGTGCTAAGACATTCATACCAAGCTCTAGGAGCTTGTTTTAATCCATATAATGCTTTCTTAAGTTTATATACATGATTAGGGTATTCATGACTTTCAAAACCTTCTGGTTGTTCAACAAATACATCTTCTTTCAAAATTCCATTAAGAAAAGCACTTTTAATATCCATTTGTCTTAGCTTAAATCCTTTATAGCAAGCAAAAGCTAACAATATCCTAATGGACTCTAGTCTTGCTACTGGTGCAAAAGTTTCATCAAAGTAAATTCCTTCAATTTGATTATAGCCTTTAGCAACTAACCTAGCTTTATTCCTAATCACATTTCCAGATTCATCATATTTGTTTTTAAAAATCCATTTTGTTCCTACAACAGGATAATCATTAGGTCTTGGTGCTAGAGTCCAAACATCATTTCGCTCAAATTGATTTAGATCTTTTTGCATAGCCATAAACCAATTTTCCTCATTAAGAGCTACATCTACGTCTTTGGGTTCAATTTCTGAGATAAATCCACTATATAGACACAAATCATACAAATTTCTAAAGGAAGAACGAGTTTGAATACCTGCAATAGGATTTCCAATTACCAACTCTGGAGGATGATCTGCTTTGAATTTTAATTTCTCTGGATCCATATTTCTTTGGACTTCTTTTGTGGTTGTGGTTTCTTTTGGTTTTTCATTTTCATCTTTTTCGTTCTCCTCTTCTACATTTCTTTTGATTGTTTCCTTGTTTTGATCATCAATTCCTTCATTGAATTTCACATTGATTGACTCCACGATTGTTCTTGTCCTTTTGTTGTATACTCTATAGGCTTTGCTTCTGGATGAGTATCCCATGAACATCCCTTCGTCGGCTTTTGCCTCAAATTTTCCCAGTTGATCACCTATATTAAGAATGAAACACGGACAACCAAAAAACTTGAAATATGCAATGTTTGGCTTTTTGCCGAACCATAGTTCATACGGTGTTTTCTTAAGAATTGGCCTAATCATGACTCTATTCATTACGTAACAAGCTGTATTTACTGCCTCTGCCCAAAAAGTCAAGGGTAGTTCATATTCGTTTATCATAGATCTAGCCAACTCTTGTAAGGTTCGATTTTTTCTTTCGACTACTCCATTTTGCTGTGGAGTACGTGGGGCAGAGAATTCATGCCTAAATCCATTTTCATCACAAAAATTTTCAAATTCATAATTTTCAAATTCTCCTTTATGATCACTTCTTAGTGAAATAATAGAAACTCCTTTTTTCATTTTGAACTAATTTTGTGAATTTGGTGAAGTAAGAAAAAGTTTCCGATTTTTTAGCTAAGAAGTATACCCATGAGTATCTAGAGTAATCATCAACCAATACGAAACAATATTTCTTACCACCTAGACTTGCAATACCGTTAGGTCCAAACAAATCCATATGAACTAGTTCAAGAACTCTAGAAGTGCTTACATTGTTCTTGACATGAAACGATGATTTTTTAAGTTTTCCCATGGTACATGCTTTACATAAGATTTCAGTTTCAAAATCACGTGATGGAAAACCTCTTACCAAACCTTTTCTTTTTAATTGGTTTAGCAGATTCATGCTAGCATGTCCTAATCATCTATGCCATAAATTTACTTCTACATCCTTAGCTATCAAACATTTTGAAAGAGTGAGATCATCAAAAGATAGAGAGTATATATTACCTTTCCTCTTTCCTGAAAATAAGATTTCTTTTGATGATTGGTCAATAATTTTGCACAAGTCAGAATCAAAAACAACATTCATTCCTTTGTCACATAATTGACTAATTGAGATCAGATTATGGTGTAGATTTTCAACATATAATACATCGTTTAAGGTAAACTTACCATTACCTATTTTACCTTTACCAATAATCTTGCATTTCTCGTTGTTGCCCATAGTGACTCTCCCTCCTTTGTGTTTTTCTAGGCTAAGAAACTTTAATTTGTCACCTGTCATATGCCTGGAGCAACCAGAATCTCGATACCATTCTTGTTGTTCCTTAGCCTGCCAACACACTTCATTTGGTTCTTCACTTTCACTTGTTTCCCCTGTGAAACACTGATTACTAAATCCTTCATGATGAGATTGGGAGGTTCCTTCATGAACTGCTTCAAGTGTGTACCAGATTTCCTACGCAGTTAAACAATGTGAAACGTAGTTATATTCAATTTGGTCTAAAGAACAAATAATATCATTCATAGCCTTGATATTTTCCATCAATAGTTTATTTCAGAATTTGTCCATTGATTCATAGGTTTTTCTATTTCTTGATTATCTATCATAACTGTTGGTGTCTTATAACCAGTTTCAACAATATTCCAAACATCAATGGATTTTAGAAAAAAATTCATTTTTAATTTCCAATTTAAAAAATCCGTTCTATCAAATATAGGAGAAATTATATCGGACCGACCCTCGTAAAAAGTAGTATTAAAAGTAGCCATTTTTTTAAAAATAAAATTCAAATTTTCAAATCGAAAATTGACTTCTGTTCCTAGCTCTGATACCACTTGTAGGATCGATTTCACCCTAGAGGGGGGGGTGAATAGGGTGATACTATTAATTATAAAAATTATTGCGGAAGTTTATTAAATAATTGCAACACAGATATAGCAGAGTAAAAGAAGCACAGATAATAGCAAAATAATAAAAGCAGAAAATATAACACACAGATTTACCCAGCTTCGGCAAAACCCTGCCTACGTGCTGCCCCCAAGGTTTCTACTAGAAATTAGATAGTCAAACGCTTACACACGTTAACTCACGACATCCGCTATCGACTAATCCTAACTCTACGCTCAAAACCCTGCCACAACTCAGCCACTGAGTTGCGAATTCTCGAACTACACCACTGCAGTTCGTACCCTAGTCACACGACTAGAAATTACACAATTTTAAAAGAAAAATACAAATTTAAAAACAATTATAAAACAAAACCCTAATTTTTAAAATATAGAATCCCAAAAAAGATTAAGCCGGCCCAATATAAATTAGTGATAAGTATTATTCCTTTCTTCCCTTTTATATCTTCGGCCGACTCCTTTATTTGTGATAATGGCTGCTCGTTCCTTTATTCACTTGCTCGAAAATTAAGGCTTTTGGATAATTGAATTCGCCGATTGATTGTAAGTCGATTACAATGGATTTTACTCTGATTTGCGTTAGCAATCGACCGTCTCTTCACTTTGCTCACGGCTCCTTCAATTTGCATCGAGTTTGTCTGTTGTGAAAATTGGTACGTTCGTCCCTTCTTCGATTTATACTATACTCGACTTGATTCGAATTCCTAATTGATGTTGTGATTTGTGATATGCTTGAACTCGAATGATTTTAAAAGCCGATGATGTTATTGTTTATATAGAGTTCGATCTCCTGTAATCTCGTTCTTCTGATAATTGTTTGAATTCGTCTGTAACTCTACTCGGCCATTCGATATTGTACTGATGCTTGTGATGTTTTCTGACCTTTTCAATTTTGTATAATTCGTTTGCTTGTTTCCCACGATGTTGACTTTTTTTTGTGGCCACCACGACTTCGATTTTGAGCTATTCGATCTTTTCCTGGTCACCACGTCTCTGACTTTGATTTGAAACACGGCTTTCTTTGACATTGATTAACACGGCTCTGACTTGATTTTGGAATTTGATTCTGTTGTGATTTTTTTGCATCACTGCAACCTGTACTTTTGCACTGCATTTTTCACTGTGATTTCGATACTGTACTTGATTGCTTGCATGTATATATATGCATTCATGTATGTATATATGTGCTATCATCTTGTCTGGAGTAGTTCTGCATTGTTGTGGCTATACATTTGTTGTCACATTGATTTAAATTTGTTCATCACCATATATGTACATATATTTGTGCATTTTGATGTTCAGTCTGGATTTTTTCTTGAACTTGAATTTGTATACTTTTGGCTGTTGCATTGTGTTCCAGACATTGTTGTTCACTTGATCTTTGTTGGATTGTGTCTTTGTTCCATGCTGTTTTGAATTTGGAGCTTGTAAATTTCATTCCTGGTCTGGTTTCTTTTTATGTCTATTGTCTTGACTTTGTACTTGACCATATATATGCTTATGATTCTGGGTTGTATAGTCTACTTACTGGCATCATTATGTAGTCTGAAGTGTGGCCTTGCTTGTATATGGTTTGTGTTGTATTTGCCTCGTTGTACCTTTCCTTGAGTCTGAGCTTGTATTTGCAGTGCACCACTCCTTATGTGCATGTTTCACTGTTATGTGTATATATGTGCACTTGTTTGCTTCCCTGACCTATTTTTGCTGGTTTGAGTTTTGCTGCCTTCATGTAATCATTGATACATCCCTTATTGTCACTGCCTGGTTTTGGTTTCTTGATGCAGTCATGTTGACTTTGTTTGCTGCCTGGTCTCTATTTTCATGTGTATGACTTGAACTTTGGTCGAGGCTTGATTTATGAGTTTTGACCATTTGCACCTGTGTTGAATCCAGTTAGCAGCTCGGGTTTGACCTTGTGCTCATGTCGTGACATTATTTTTATTGCACTTGAGTTGAACCCGGCTTTTCATTTGGGTTTGACCTATTCTCACCTGTCCCTGTAATTTTATCAAGTGTATATCGGTGTGCACGGCCTTGTGGCATGTACAGTGATACACTGTGTATGTCACAAGCTATTCGTGTATGATGAATTCAAAATTAAATGATGACGAACAACCCAAATAACCGAGGCAAATAAAATTTTCAATGTCACATTTTATTTTATACTGCCAAAATATTTCTTTTTCAATTTTACTGTGTCAGTGTGTATTTTTGCAGATTACTCGGATGCTGGATTCAATCTGGAATAGAGTTGAAGATAAATACGAGAGTGAGTGAAATGTAGTGAGTTGCATTTATAGATGAGAATTGTGATGTAGTCAAATTTGTATTGTAATTGAAAATTGTATATAGTGAGAGCTCAAAATTGTACTATTCAAAGTTGTAATAAATATTTGTTTGAATAAAATATCTGTTTGAATTTAAATTCCGTGTTATTTATTTTATTCAGCAAATATTTATTTAATTATGTGTGAAATAAAATAGTACATTAACAAATACATTTAAATGAATATATATATGTTTATTATCATCAAACAAAAATCATATAGTCGCATATTCAACAGACAGGTGGTTCTTTGTGTAATTCCCTTCTTTTGAAAATAATTTTTCAGTGGTAGAAACTCTTTTCCACCATCTGTTTGAATAACTTTTACCCGACACCCTGTATGTCTTTCTACATTGGCTACAAACTGCATTGTTAGTTTCAGACTTTTCCTTTAAAAAATATATCCATACATGTCTAGAGTATGCATCAATGAATGAAATATAATATTTATAACCATAATCACTACCTATTGGGGCTGGCCCCCATAGGTCAGTAGCAATTAATTCTATTGGTTCATGATAAACAGTCTCAGAATCTGGAAATGCAAGCTTATGACTTTTACCCATTTGACAAAATGTACAAGTATAAGAATTTGGAATTTTATCAATAGAGATATCACTACAGTTGTTTACAATATGTTTTTGGATTTTTATACTGGGGTGACCCAGTTTACAGCGCCAGTTATTAAAGCTTTTACAATTATCATCAGTTTTTAATTCATAAACATAGCACCAATTTTCTTTATGTCCAACATGTCTTGAATTTGCAACATCAAATTTGTATAATCCCTTATATTCTTTACCCTGCAAGAGAGTTTCCCTTGTTAGTATGTCTTTTACAAAGCAATAATTTTGGTAGAATTCAAAGTAAACACTATTATCTTTGGCAAACTGAGGTACACTCATTAAATTCTTTTTAATAAGTGGGACTCTAAATAAATTATTGAGATAAAGTTGCCTTATACCTCTTATGCTTGCATTCCCAGCATGGGAGACGTGAATAGGTTTACAATTACCTAAGTATAATAATTGTGTACCTTTGTATTCCCTGTTTTCAAGATTCAAGTTGCTCAAGTTGCTAGTCACATGGTTGGTAGCTCCTGAGTCAGGATACCAACTATCATCATGTATATCCTCAATCTTGGCTCTGTCATCATTTGTATTTTCAGCTTTGATATCTGGTTGTGTGTTAACCAAGTTTGCACTGGAATTTTGAGTTTTTGAACTGTTATTGCTTTGTTGAGATGGAATGAAATTAGCATCAAATTTAAAGTAACATATATTTGCTGTGTGCCCATATTTTTCACATATCTGGCATCTTAGTCTGTTATTATCACTCTGTCTGCCTCCTTTGCCTCTGGACCTATTGGATTGACCACCCCTTCGATTACTGTTAAGTTGATTTCTGTTTCCATTGCTTCTTTCTCGATTTCTGTTTCTGCTGTTTGCAATGTAATGATGAAATATTCTGAGTTAGTTGACTTCATTTGCTCTAACATGCCCTCGTGAGAAAGAAGTATAGAGTGTACGTATTGTAGTGATGGTAATACTTCATTTGAAGATATTACTGCCACTACTGACTCATACTCATCATCAAGACCATTTAATACAGATAAAACTTGCTCAGTATCAGAGACTTTGTGTCCAATAGAGGCAAGTTGATAACATATTGTTTTAGCCTTTGATAGGTATTCTGTAACGACCTGGAATTTTCGATCTCGAAAATTCCAGATAGTTAGGGAAAAGAAGAAAGAGATAGAAGAAGAAGAAGAAACAGAAACACCAAAACACAGATTCTCACAATCGCAGTGGATAAAATATAATATCAAATAATATTCTTTACACAAAGAAAGCTGTATCAGTCAATTACATTTTAATACATCAGAGTTACAACATTCACAATCACTGGACGATAAAACAACATGTCCCAGATAAACAATAATGTATCACAGCGGAATACACTCCATACGTTCCTACCATCCAGCTCGCCTCCTGAGCTCCAGAACGTCCTTACCTGAAATCTGTAATACTCGGTCTGACCTGAGCATTACGATAAAGTAACACCCGAGTCGGGCTGGAAACCAGCATGAGTAAAACCCATTTTAATTTGAAATACTAAGGTTGTAAAACTACTTTGAAAAGCCAGGGTAACTCGTACCTCACTACGAGTTCTTATCTTGTTATAGTCAACACTTATTTCACCAAATAATATCTAAGTACCGTTTCTTAGTTTCAATGGTCCAGTTACTTAATTTATTCCATTCCAGTCTATTTGATTCTATAATCAAATCTATAACGAATTATATATTACTAATCGAAGTGGTTCCGGATATCGCTGATATCCGATCCTGGTCTCTTCGAATTCAATACCGTCTTTTTAAGCCAAGTTGTTTTAAGTTTAAACAATTCAATTTATATTCGGGATATCATATTCACATGGCAATTCTATCATACATAGATAACTTACATTATCACAATTCATCCAAAGCATCTCATATCATAGAGCATCACAATCACATATCAGATATATCAAATAATCCAAGGAATTCAATATAATTTAATCATCCATAAGCAAGGTTAATTAGTTATACAATTCCTAATTAATTTAATTTAATTAATTACTTTTAATTCCTTCTTAATTAACATTAATAAATTAAAAACCATTTATTATTACTTTAATTAATTAATGAAATTAATTAATTAATCCTTAATCATTCACATAAATTAATTTACCTTTAATTATTTACATTAATTAATTAAACTATAATTAATTATAGTAATAAGTGATCCTTAATTAATTACATTAATTAATTATCCCTTGATTAATTATCCTTTAATTAATTACCTCAATTAATTTTATTAAGTAATTATCCTTTAATTACTTTCATTAACTGATTATCCTTTAATCAATCTCATAAATTAATCATCCTTTAATTAATTACCTTAATTAATTAATCCTTTAATCACTTTCATTAAGTAATTATTCTTTAATTACTTTCATTAATTAACCAACTCTTTAATTAATTACATAAATTAATTAATTCTCGAATTAATTACCTCAAGTAGTAAATCTTTAATTACTCACAATAATTACAACAAGTAATTAACCTTAAATTAATTACATACATTAGTTATCCTTTCAATAAAAACCGGGTTTATATTCTTTTGAAAACTTATAAACTTGTAAATGAAAACCCGAGCCACACCATCAAAATCCCCGAGCCAAACCCGCTATCTCCCCGAGTTCTTTCCCGAGCCACTTCTTCTTTCCCAAACTCAAATCAATCCTGACACGAACGTGCGCATGTGCACGTGCAACAGCAACCCACGTTGCTCCGATCAACTATGCCAGCCTCGACACATCGCCGATGATCCCCACTAATCTCCTGACCACCCAGATCCGAAGATCCCGCCATGAAATCGAAACGAGGAAATCGAACGACAATAGAACCCAAAACTCGATCAACAAAAACCCTCGCCGACGACGATCTAGACCACCAGAGGGCACGCAAACGTACCCGAAGCTTCATCGATGTCCAACGCCTCGATGACCCCATGTCCAGCTACCCCCGATCCACTGAAGACGCCGCAGTTTATCGAACTCCGACCAATGCCAAAATGTGAACTAAAACCCTAGATTATCAACGTTCGACCACCACGATGATCAGGAATTTTCTTGATCATTTTTCCCGAGTTCGAACATCACCCAGCTACCTCCAGTAGCGATCCCCCTCCTCCATTTTACTCCGATCGTCGAGAAACACCAGAAAACCCAAAAACGATCAACCCGAGATATCTCCATGTTTATTTACATAAAAATCATGATTCCACTTTCAAAAATCATTGTTTTCGAAAACATTTTACATGATATAACTAAAACCCAAAATCATGATGCTTGAATTTTCAATATATATTGGGATTTCCTGTATCTTCTAATTTCCAGAAAAGCCTTAGTCAATTTTACAAAAAAAATATTTTTAGGATCTAGATCTTGATTCAACAAACATGTTTTGTTTAGATTCTAAACCCTAAAGAAAATCAGAGGGAGAGATTTTGATTTTGATTTTTTTTTTAGAAACAGGTTTAAACTCTGATAAACCTGGAACAAAGGCATTTCTGCCTGTACTGACATGCACACACAAATATTTGCATATAATATACATGCAAGCCTTTCTTATAACCATATATTTATCATTTATCACATGCATCAAAAGTTCAACCCAGATTCAAGCTTTTAAAATAGTGTTTACTCACCTTTGTTTGAACAAAGGAAGTTTGAAAATCTGGAAATGGTTTGATAACTGGAACTGCAATCTTGAGTTTGATCTAGAAACTTGATTTGCTTGTTGGATTTTTGAGCTGAAATTGCTTAGTTTCAGGTTTAAGAACTTGGAGAAGATTGTTTGAATTTATATCTTGTTTCAGGTTAAAATTTTTCAAGAGTTTGATTTCTTTTTCCTTTGGATTCTCCGGTTTTTGAAATGTAAAAATGAAGCCTGGTTCTTCTTTTTAATACATGTTATCTAATTTTAAATTAAAATGAAATGCCATTTGTAATACTAAGCTTACATTTGTCAATGCATAAAATTATTTTCTTACATGTGTTAATATGCAAGAATGAGATATTTACAAATGTTTAAACTTATATTCAAATACCTCTTATGTTTTATATGTATTTATATGTATTATGTTTATAAACTTTTCTTTATATATATACAAAATGCATAAATTACAAATATAAAAGAAAGTGTATTTAAATCTTTGTTAAATCTTATTTTAGGCCATCATATTTTTGAATTACTAAATATTAATTTTTAGTGTTTTTGACAATGTAGAATTATAACTTAAAATAATAATTTGAAAATTTGATACATTGAATTCAAATCAAATGCTTTCTATACACCCACATAAGTATCTATAATAATTAGAAAACATTATCTTATTTGAATTGTTTATATATATATACTCACACCTTACAAATTTCCATGTATACTACTTCACATGGCAAATACATATATATATATACACACTTATATACTTATATGTATATACTTGAAATTCCCAACATTATAAAGTTTGCCTATATTTATATATATATATATATATTAATTTCCTACAAGATTTATCATTTCCAAATATTTACATTTCAATATTTATTATAGTTTTCAAATTCATTTATATATCCAGATATCTTTTATTATCAGAATTTTTATCTGTTCAATTGAATAAACCAGTTAATTATCCAATTATCAGATGTCGAAAATCCGGGTTATCACATTCCTCCCCCCTTTGAATCTTTTCATCCTCGAAAAGGAATGAAACCAGAATTTATTCAATACTTAAAATCTGATAAATTTTTCTTTGATCATTTTTAAAACACTTTTAAAAATCTATATAATATTATAAAATAAAAATATATTTTATAACTCGATGTTTCAACAAGTCCATCCTTGTTCTCATAGAAATTCGGTCATACGTTGATCAGGCGTAGGACTGAAAATCTATAAGTACTTGGTAAACCTGTTTCCAACACCCAGTGAAAATACTTGGAAAATAATTCTATTGAAAATATAGAAAACATTTTTGAAATCGAGGAAATATCTTTGGTAAGAATGCTTTGGAAATCATCACCCCCATCCATGGTCGCAGTTAACCCGATGGTTACGTTGCCATCCCGGCAAAATCCATAGATAACTGTAGGCACTCCGCGCCCCTCAATTACACCATGGAACCCGCTACAGATCGTAGTTACATCCTGGGTTACGTTGTCATCACAGCAAAAGTCCATGTAACTGTAGGCATCAGTGCCCTCGAATTTCGCTGCCAAAAGAATGAAACTTCTCCACTCCCACATAGGTCGCAGACTACATCAGTCAAGTCCCAATGTAGCCTTAGGCTCTCACGGCCTCTCAACTTTCGCTATGTCTTCATAGATCGAAGTCTACCGATGTTACGTTGCCATCCCGGAAAAATCAAACGTAGACCGTTGGCTCTCAGCAGCACACACAACATCCGCTATGGTCCGTAGTAGATCGCAGTGACATCGAGCTACACTATCGTCATAGCATAATCCAATGTCTCTGTAGGCATCAACGCCCTCGACTTTCGCTACCCACTACACATAATCCTTAGGAACTAGTTTGTCCGGACTCCTCACAGGATCAACTTTAGAACCCCCCCCTTAGGGTTCAAGGTAGTACCACCCTGTGGCACTCCTGAGAAGTACATTTCAAGGGAGCGCCTTTTTCCCCAAAGCCATTCTCAAAACACGTTATACTATACACTTATAGTATCTTCAAATCATACCCTTTATGATTTATATCAAAATCTCCTTTACACAAAATCGATATCCCAAATCGATAGTTCCAAACTTGGCTTTCCAAATTCCCAAAACTGATTTTTCTCAAAATTCAAAAGCCTTTCCAAAATCCATAGGTTCCAAAACCTTTTCCAAAATCATTCTCATAAAATCCCTTATATATATAGATATATATATAACTTTGAAAATCTTTGGATCACTTCATACTTGTATAAATTCCCTTTTTATACTTTAAATACTTTAAACCCTTTTCTTCTGGCTATAGATTCAACAAGGGGAGTTTATCATATATAACAAAGATATATAACTTTATTTATTCCAAATCAAATATTCAAATTTGATTACTCTTTTTATAAAGTTATTAACCATATCACTTTTCTATAAAATGAGTTCTAATAACAGAAATAATCAACTCCCATTTTATTTCATCATTTATTTCTCAAAATATACCCTTCCATTTCAAAATCATTTTACAGTTTTTATCCACAAATTTTCAATATCAATTTCATTTTGCTTAATCATTTACACATTTCATTATTAAACACAACAACCATTTATAATAACCAAGATTATCATATCTGGAAACCAATTCATTATTATCTTTATTCTGAAAATACTTCTACAAATTCAAGATTTTAATTTCAGTTTGGATCCATTTCAAACTTATCTTCATTCAATTTCAATTTGGTTGTATTACTATTATTTTATTTAATTCCAATGATTCAACAACCAATTTCTTTAATATATTTAATAATTAGGAAAAATTATTTCTTTATATATCAAAAAATAAACTTATATAAAAATCATTTATTTTTAAAACCATTTTAAAATCTTTATATAAGAAGATAACAAGTACGCTCTCATATATAATACTCTCAACTCATTTTAGGGTACTATTGACCCTATCCTTAATGAGTAAACCCACCAGAGCCAAGGTTCTCACTTAACCTTCTGCTCTGATACCATTGTAACGACCGAGAATTTTC
This sequence comes from Allium fistulosum, assembly GCA_030737815.1. Classification (NCBI taxonomy): domain Eukaryota; kingdom Viridiplantae; phylum Streptophyta; class Magnoliopsida; order Asparagales; family Amaryllidaceae; genus Allium; species Allium fistulosum. Next base: position 981,355,999 of record CM060902.1, read on the forward strand.
AATCTCGAAAATTCCAAATAGTTAGGGAAAAGAAGAAAGAGATAGAAGAAGAAGAAGAAACAGAAACACCAAAAACACAGATTCTCACATTCGCAGCGGATAAAATATAATATCAAATAATATTCTTTACACAAAGAAAGCTGTATCAGTCAATTACATTTTAATACATCAGAGTTACAACATTCACAATCACTAGATGATAAAACAACATGTCCCAGATAAACAATAATGTATCACAGCGGAATACACTCCATACGTTCCTACCATCCAGCTCGCCTCCTGAGCTCCAGAACGTCCTTACCTGAAATTTGTAATACTCGGTCTGACCCGAGCATTACGATAAAGTAACACCCGAGTCGGGCTGGAAACCAGCGTGAGTAAAACCCATTTTAATTTGAAATACTAAGGTTGTAAAACTACTTTGAAAAGCCAGGGTAACTTGTACCTCACTACGAGTTCTTATCTTGTTATAGTCAACACTTATTTCACCAAATAATATCTAAGTACCGTTTCTTAGTTTCAATGGTCCAGTTACTTAATTTATTCCATTCCAGCCTATTTGATTCTATAATCAAATCTATAACGAATTATATATTACTAATCGAAGTGGTTCCGGATATCGCTGATATCCGATCCCGGTCTCTTCGAATTCAATACCGTCTTTTTAAGCCAAGTTGTTTTAAGTTTAAACAATTCAATTTATATTCGGGATATCATATTCACATGGCAATTCTATCACAGATAGATAACTTACATTATCACAATTCATCCAAAGCATCTCATATCACAGAGCATCACAATCACATATCAGATATATCAAATAATCCAAGGAATTCAATATAATTTAATCATCCATAAGCAAGGTTAATTAGTTATACAATTCCTAATTAATTTAATTAAATTAATTACTTTTAATTCCTTCTTAATTAACATTAATAAATTAAAAACCATTTATTATTACTTTAATTAATTAATGAAATTAATTAATTAATTCTTAATCATTCACATAAATTAATTAACCTTTAATTATTTACATTAATTAATTAAACTATAATTAATTACAGTAATAAGTGATCCTTAATTAATTACATTAATTAATTATCCCTTGATTAATTATCCTTTAATTAATTACCTCAATTAATTTTATTAAGTAATTATCCTTTAATTACTTTCATTAACTGATTATCCTTTAATCAATCTCATAAATTAATCATCCTTTAATCAATTACCTTAATTAATTAATCCTTTAATCACTTTCATTAAGTAATTATTCTTTAATTACTTTCATTAATTAACCAACTCTTTAATTAATTACATAAATTAATTAATTCTCGAATTAATTACCTCAAGTAGTAAATCTTTAATTACTCACAATAATTACAACAAGTAATTAACCTTAAATTAATTACATACATTAGTTATCCTTTCAATAAAAACCGGGTTTATATTCTTTTGAAAACTTATAAGCTTGTAAATGAAAACCCGAGCCACACCATCAAAATCCCCGAGCCAAACCCGCTATCTCCCCGAGTTCTTTCCCGAGCCACTTCTTCTTTCCCAAACTCAAATCAATCCTGACACGAACGTGCACGTGTGCACGTGCACCAGCAACCCATGTTGCTCCGATCAACTACGCCAGCCTCGACACATCGCCGATGATCCCCACTAATCTCCTGACCACCCAGATCCGAAGATCCCGCCATGAAATCGAAACGAGGAAATCGAACGACAACAGAACCCAAAACTCGATCAACAAAAACCCTCGCCGACAACGATATAGACCACCAGAGGGCACGCAAACGTACCCGAAGCTTCATCGATGTCCAACGCCTCGATTACCCCATGTCCGGATACCTCCGATCCACTGAAGACGCCGCAGTTTATCGAACTCCGACCAATGCCAAAACGTGAACTAAAACCCTAGATTATCAACGTTCGACCACCATGATGATCAGGAATTTTCTTGATCATTTTTCCCGAGTTCGAACATCACCCAGCTACCTCCAGTAGCGATCCCCCTCCTCCATTTTACTCCGATCGTCGAGAAACACCAGAAAACCCAAAAACGATCAACCCGAGATATCTCCATGTTTATTTACTTAAAAATCATGATTCCACTTTCAAAAATCATTTTTTTCGAAAACATTTTACATGATATAATTAAAACTCGAAATCATGATGCTTGAATTTTCAATATATATTGGGATTTCCTGTATCTTCTAATTTCCAGAAAAGCCTTAGTCAATTTTACAAAAAAATATTTTTAGGATCTAGATCTTGATTCAACAAACATGTTTTGTTTAGATTCTAAACCCTAAAGAAAATCAGAGGGAGAGATTTTGATTTTGATTTTTTTTAGAAACAGGTTTAAACTCTGATAAACCTGGAACAAAGGCATTTCTTCCTGTACTGACATGCACACACAAATATTTGCATATAATATACATGCAAGCCTTTCTTATAACCATATATTTATCATTTATCACATGCATCAAGAGTTCAACCCAGATTCAAGCTTTTAAAATAGTGTTTACTCACCTTTGTTTGAACAGAGGAAGTTTGAAATCTGGAAATGGTTTGATAACTGGAACTGCAATCTTGAGTTTGATCTGGAAACTTGATTTGCTTGTTGGATTTTTGAGCTTAAATTGCTTAGTTTTAGGTTTAAGAACTTGGAGAAGATTGTTTGAATTTATATCTTGTTTCAGGTTAAAAAATTTCAAGAGTTTGATTTCTTTTTCCTTTGGATTCTCTGGTTTTTGAAATGTAAAAATGAAGCCGGGTTCTTCTTTTTAATACTTGTTATCTAATTTTAAACTAAAAGGAAATGCCATTTGTAATACTAAGCTTACATTTGTCAATGCATAAAATTATTTTCTTACATGTGTTAATATGCAAGAATGAGATATTTACAAATGTTTAAACTTATATTCAAATACCTCTTATGTTTTATATGTATTTATATGTATTATGTTTATAAAATTTTCTTTATATATATACAAAATGCATAAATTTCAAATATAAAAGAAAGTGTATTTAAATCTTTGTTAAATCTTATTTTAGGCCATCATATTTTTGAACTACTAAATATTTATTTTTAGTGTTTTTGAAAATGTAGAATTTTAACTTAAAATAATAATTTGAAATTTTGATACATTGAATTCAAATCAAATGCTTTCTATACACCCACATAAGTATCTATAATAATTAGAAAACATTATTTTATTTGAATTGTTTATATATATATATATATATATATATATATATATATATATATACACTCACACCTTACAAATTTCCATGTATACTACTTCACATGGCATATACATATATATACACACTTATATACTTATATGTATATACTTGAAATTCCCAACATTATAAAGTTTGCCTATATTTATATATATATATATATATATATATATATTAATTTCCTACAAGATTTATCATTTCCAAATATTTATATTTCAATATTTATTATAGTTTTGAAATTCATTTATATATCCAGATATCTTTTATTATCAGAATTTTTATCCGTTCAATTGAATAAACCAGTTAATTATCCAATTATCAGATGTCCAAAATCCGGGTTATCACATATTCCCTCATACTCAGATTGTCTTTCTTTAAATGGTGCAACTGCCTCTTATACTGCATGATTCTTGTAGCAGATTGAGAGCTATAAACTTGTTCAAGAGTGTGACATATCTCATGTGTTGTTTTACATCCAACAAGTTGTGGTAATAAACTAGCACTGATAAATGATAACAGCCATGAACTAATCAGACTGTCTTGTCTCTGATGTGCTATATAATCTTTGTTACTCATGAGCTTTCCTTCTTGATTTGCAGTGAACTTAGGTGGAACACTTAAGGTGCTAAGAACATAATCCTCAATCCCATATCCTCTGATTACAGTCTCCATCTGAAATTTCCACAGAAAGTAATTTGATTCTTCCAATTGAATGGTGAAAGCTTGACTTTGTGGTTTAATGAGTGAATTCATGAGTTCTTCGGTGATGCTGGATTAGGTTTGAGTGGTTCTTGGAGTGGTTCTTGGTGCATAAGTTGAGGATGCAGCAATGCCCTCTTTAGTCATGATGATCAGATTAAATCAAAAAACAAGAACAGAGGAAAAGAAAAGAGAGGTTGGTAAAAATGATGAGTGAACTTCTCTGATTCACCTTTCAGGCTGATACAGAACAGGTAAATTTGATGACCGATGAACTTCTTTGATGATTACTGGTGCAGCCAGTTGGATGGTGAATGATGAGCACTGACACCTTCTGACTTGGCACGGCACAGTGATCAAATGATAAGAACAGTGATGGATTTCTTGAATACTATGAAATACTATAAAAATCTAATTATTAAATAAAAATTTGTCAATTTAAATTCACTTAACAACTTAAATTTGTAATTTATCAATTTCATAAACTATGAAATACTTTCATGTAAATTTATCAATAACCAAGTTAATCATTAATATACACTATTTTTTCATCTAAAACAACTAACCATGTTAATCGCCAACACTAATTATCTACATCAACCATTTATTCAACTTGATCATGATAAACTAATTAATGTAATACTTAATTCAAGTTCATGATAATAAACTAATTAATCTACCAAATCAACATACAACACTACTAATACTCAATTTAACAACAAATCTCAATTTTACAACAAATCATAATTGAATTAGGGTTTAAACTAAACCTAAAAACATCAAATTTACATTCAAACAAGAGATTAGGAGCATACCGACACAAATTTGGATGATTTGGAGGCGTTGAAGGTTGGGGCGGCGGCTACGGTGACGGGGGGCGACGGATTGGGGGAAGGAGGAAGGTTTTGGAGGAGCAAGTGAAGTGAAGCTGCTGCTCTCGGCTTGGATCTGTATATTGCGTATAACGACGGCTAGTGACGGCCGATTTTTTTAGCCGTCGCTAGGCTCCGCCGCTATACGAAGCCTTTCTAGTAGTGTGACCTGATGAGAACATATCGTGCATCCTATCCTCAGATGACGAGATAAACTCTAATAAGGGTATGACGAGGCACAACGCTGTTAAGCAAATCTTGGCTCTAATACCATATAAAATTTTAAGATGAATTTGATATTGAATATTGAGAAATGTATAAACTGAACTTTACTGAATGATATGATTCGATACAGCTATTGTACAGTTTGCTTCTGTTTATATAATAACAGAGATATTGATATTGGGTTGTGGGTTGGTCCAAACATAAACCCGTATTTGATGCTTAGTAAAAATATAAGTAAACCCTTATGTTATGTCTCATTCTCTCGTAATAATAAAAAACCATTGTATGTACGTACGTCGCATTTAAAGCACAATTTATCGGTCCTCTGAAACTCTGAAAATATCAATGTGGGAGATGCAAATCTTGAATTTCAGTGGCCATTAATTAATTTATATATATATATATATATATATATATATATATATATATATATATATATATAATGGCTATGTGCATATAATTTTTTAGTTTTGAAAACATGAGCAAGGACTGTTATGCTAGAGCTAGATATTAAAAGCTTTACGGTCAAAACATACAAGTCATGACAAATGATGACCTACAATGTAATCATGACTGCTAGCTACTTAAATGCATGCCACTATGACTATGCTCACGTCTCCTTCTGTTACTTCTGCTTCTTACCCTTCATCTCTGCATACTTTATATTTGAATGACTAGAAAATTATGTGCGATGATCTGTTATGCAATTTACCTGTTAGTAACTGATGTGATATTCTAATGCACAAATTCTCGACGTGTACACAGTATATTAGTACACTGTCTAATGAAATCTACTAATCAATGTATGTAAAGAACACTTTACTATTACAACAGCGTGTCTCAACGTACACATAATGCATTCATTAATAATCACTAATGATTATATGAGCTCGAATAACTTCTTTTATTTCTAATTAAATGCATTTTGTTCAATACTCAATATAGGAACATTATAACACACATAGTTTTCTACGAAAAGAATAATGTTAAAAAAAAATTCAGCAAGTGTTTACACATATAAAAGATGAAAGGAGACGTAACAACCACGTAAATTATGGACTTTGTATGTCATTTCTTTGATGTAAAAACGAAAATTGAGAAGCACGTGCAGTTTTGGTGAACGGCACATACATTCAATGAAGAACAGGATACATAAAGGATGTGTCTAATCATCGAATACTTAGTAAAATATCCTTTCAGGTTGGACGGTGGAGATTTGACACACATCCATGTGTCCTATGAATCTCCAACCAGACATAATGAAGCAAGGGATTTATTGATTATGATGTGATGTATGAATGAACTTTTCAAAATTGAATTGCGAGGGATATTCAGACAACCCCATGCTTGGACAGGTACTTCTACTAAAAGTAACAATGAAGGGGTTTGCTTAACGTTACTCTTCCATTTATTCTGAAAGAAACAAATTCTAATAAATTCGTAACAAAAAAGTGGTGATCTCTGATTCCAAAAAACAGGAACGTGCAGTTATTATTGTTAAATCATTCATCTTCGTTGCTTCAAGGTTCAATCTAGACAAGAGTCAATCAATTAATTTCCATTCCTCCCATGTTATCTCTTCGTTTATTTAGCTGTGGACAAGCTAATGTTAGGGAGTATTTGATTGGTTCAATGGATACGACTATGAAAATTATTATATCCAACTAAAACCAATTGAAATGAAAATTAAATCAAATCGATTAGAAATCAGCATGATTTGTTTGGTTGGTTATCTAGTTTAAACAAACTAAAAATATATATTTCAAATTTTACGTTTGAAATATTTATTTTACTTCAAAACAAAAATGTAAGAAAATAAAACATTATTAAATTGAGTACAATTCAATTAACGTTAAGTTAATTTGGTTAAAAAGAGAACAAACTAATTTCTTTTATGGGTTAATTATAAACCAATTTAGTTTAAAACGAAACCAAAATTATTGAAACACAAACTAGTGTTATTATTTGTTTCATAATGTTATCTTGACAAAAACAATAATCATCATCAACTCCATACATTTGTACTGTATACGTATAGAACACATGATTATTAAATCACTTACACGCTTAAGAAGAAAAATCCGATCGGAATACACATTGCTACTTAATACATTTCTGCTTGGGACATGGATTGAGAAACATAGAGGAGCATTCTTGATAAAATTACATTTATGAATATCATGTTAGAATATAGCTTGGAAGAACAAAAGAATCTGATTTACGTGGAGTGGTGGGTAAGAAATTTATGGCAAAGGAGCTACTATATTTAACTCCATATATGTTTACATAGAATCAGTTACAAGATACAGGAAAGAATTTTGGAATCGTGAGTTTAATTTGACCATTCCATTCTATCTTGGAGTTTGATAAAGCTACACAGTTTATATGTAGACATATGTATATGACTGTGCATAGATGAACAGCTATGATTACAGAAGGAGACAAAATGAAAAGGTAAAGAAAGAAAAGGACAGCCCACACAAAAACCCCCTTCTATTGCTCCTTAAATACCACCTCTTCTGTCTACTGTCACCGTGGGTCAAAGGAAGATTTAATATTATTCAAAATTACAATCCCTCTTTATCTTGTTAAAGAGAAACGACTGCGAAATCAAAACAATATCTTTATATAACATTAACATTATTTGGTTTAAAAAAGAATTTTGTATTTTTAATTTTTAATGTGTATGTCAAATATAAGAAAAATGAAGGAACAGTAGAGAAAATAAAAGAAAGACGGATGGAAGGACGAAGGGGATAGAAGGACGATGAATTAATGGATTGTTTCACGTGCTTGTGTTATTTTCCAAAACACGTAAAATAAAAAAAGTTTGTTTTCTATTTTGTATGTTAACTTCGTTTCTAAGTTAGTCGTTTTCGGCAATATACATACGTCGTAGTATTTTTGAATGGACGAAAATCCAAAAGTAAAAACAACAAACCGAGCAATACCTTATTTTCTAATATTTTCTTTAAAATTACGAACCCTCATATTTTCATTTTGCTTCATTTAAATCGCTTCATCTATACAGGCCCGGCCCCAGGGTAAGCCTGGCAAGCCGACCGCCTAGGGCAACCCATCCGGCAGAGGCAACAGCAGGAGGGTTGATGAGTATAGTGTTCCGTTGAAGATAAATATATTTTTATCCAGTAGTAAATCAAAAGATGTGGTAGTGTAGTGGAAGTAACATTGCTAATTGAGTGGGACAACCCGAGTTTGATTCCTATCTATGTTGTAATATTTTTGCTCAAATGCCGGAAAACTGGACTGGGGCAACAATAATGCTTGGGCCGGCCCTGCATCTATAGTGGATCCACTGGTATATCCTTTCGAAGATAGACTGTTGTTATACAAAAGGGGTGGAGATCCATTATTAATTTATTTTACTCAACAACGTTTGGTACTGATCTTATCACCCTACATGGTAAGTAGGATTCTTCATACTCGATTATTAATTTATTTTACTGAACAAATGTATCACTTGTCGTTGTTCAATGGAGCAAAATGAATGCTCCAGTAGCGCATTATCATATGAAACCGCCACCAACAGCCCTTTGAAACAAACAAAATTCATTAAAGCCGGAATAAAACAGAAGGAAGAGCGACACCTGAGAGATTCGAACTCTCGCGGGGAAACCCCATGTACTTAGCAGGCACACGCCTTAACCACTCGGCCAAAGTGTCTTCGTTGTTCGCTTTGGAAAAGAATCATTCATTACGATTTATTTGTTTAAAGAATGGCGACCTGCACCTGCAACTCTCTGCGAACCATAAATGTAGCGACGAAACGAAACATAGATTGAAACTTACAGCATACTGATTGACAAGTGTTAGAATAATATATGTTATTATGCATGTTTATTTTATTTGTTTTACTAGGTCATAGTTGTCCTAGTTAGTAGCCGCACAACTGTTGTTCAAATCATGCCTAAAGTATATGAGCTTTTTTTTGGTTTCGTCATGTAAAGCCTGTTATAAAAGGCTGCTAGTTTATTGAATAAAACAACACAGTAGTTATTTGTTTCTCAACTTATCTTTGTATATTCTTATATCCCAACAATTGGTATCAGAGCCATAGTTGCTCATAAGAGTTTTCCGATCCTGTGTTATCTTCCGGCGGCGGTAGCCACCATACAAAGGTTGCCGTCCGCCGGATCGCTTTAAAAATTATGGTGGAGCTGCATTGTGATGTTGTTGTGATTTGGTTGAGGTGGTGTAATTTGCAGTGATGATAGGGATGAGATGCAGTTGTTGATTTGTGGCAATGTGTAGAAGTAGTGGTTGTTATGGTGCGATTATAAAGGCGGTTGGGCATCCAATAGCAGATGAAACAAGGAGGAGTTCAGAAGAGTTATTTGTGATTTTGGGTCTGTTTCAAAGAATGGTGCAACAAGGAGTGAGACCTAATGTTGTGACATTTTCTGCCATTCTGAATGCTTGCAGCCGGTGCAATTCATACAATGATGCATCTGTATTATTGGAACAACTGCGTTTATTTGATAGCTCTATATATGGTATAGCACATGGACTTTTGATTGGTAACAGAAAGGTGTGGATGCAGGCACGGTCCCTTTTTGATGAGCTACAGAACATGGATCTGCCTACTTCATCTGCATTTTATAACGCACTTACAGATATGCTGTGGCATTTCGGTCAGAAAAGGGGAGCTCAAAGTGCTTGAAGGAGTACAGCGTCAAGTGTGGGAGAGCACATGGAGTAAATTCTGCTTAGATTTGCACCTCATGTTATTAGGTGCTGCACAAGCTATGCTTCATGCCTGGCTTCTTAGCGTTCGCTCTATTGTTTATCAAGGAAGGCAGCTCCCTGAAGTACTAAGCATTTTTGACTGGGTGGGGAAAGCACAGCAAAATGGTGAAGGTAGCATGATTGTGATCGTCGAAGCAGAATTCTGAGCATTTTGGAGTACGTTGCGACCAATGTCACGCGGTGGCTGTTGCGATCGGAGGTAACAGCAGTTTGGTGCGGTGATGAAGTGAGGTGGTGACAGTTGCATCAACCTGGAGCTAAGACAATGGTATTAGAGATGCATTGAATTGCAGCAGTGGTTTGTGATTGCAGTTTGTGATGGCTTGGGAAGTTGAAGCTAAAGGAGCGTTTGATCAGGTCTTGAGGCGGCGCAATGGTGGATCTATGTTAGGAGGCGTCGAGTGGTTGGCGTTTCAGAGGCAGGGAAGCCGAAGTCTGGTAGAATTCGGGCATGGCCCTGAATGGTGGAAGTTGGCGAGACGTTGGGGGTCAGGTGGAAGCGTGATGTTGATGAGAGGATCGGGTATGGTTTCAGCGGAGTTAAGTTTCGATACTCCGCGTTCCGGTTTCTAGTTTGCTGCTGTTGCTCGTAAGTTGCATCACGTCGCCATCAAAAGGAGCAACCACCTTTTGTATGTATTTGATGATGTGTTGGTGCTTAATGTTGCTACTTGTTGAGGCACTTTGATTGATGGTGGCCAGTGTCTTTGCAGTAGTTGGAGACTGGATGCTTGATCGTCGCCTGCTGGAGTTCGCCATTGGATGATCTTGCGATGCCTGAAATTGGTTTGTGATACTTACATATAATGCTTGCATAGGATTTTGTTCTTGGGGAGAAGTGAATTCTAGCAGTCTTGTTGAGGTGATGGTTGGGTATGAGTATTTTGATTGAGAAAGAGGCAGGTGGATTGTTGCAGCAGTAATTTGATGTGATTCAATAATGTAAAAGTCCAAATATGTTTCAGTAGACGAGATGTGTTTGCGTCGCTCTCGTCTGTTCTTAGTTGCTTGTGCCGCCTGGATGCCTAAGTCGATGATGATATTTGCTTCATCTGATTTACTGTGTTGAAGAGATGAATAATTATGAGAATCGATGTGGAATAGATTAGCAGAAACACAAATTTGATGCTGGAGCGAGAGTTGAATTCGTTCGTCTGAAGTGACGCTAATGTGAAGTCGATGACTAGTCTATGATTTATGGTTTTCTGCTGATGTTCACATTGGTAGTTGATGTTCAATGAGTGGAGGGCTGTAATGTGACGCTGTGATTGGTTTGCACAGAGAAGGAAGGCAGCAGATTGAGGTTTCCAATTGAATTTAAATGGCAGTGACGTGATGCTGTGATTTGTTTGAAGCAGCGGCGGTTTCTGTGGTAAATTAGAAGGGAAGATGTGGGAAGTTGTGGTTGTTTCAGGTGGTGATTTGAATGGTTGCTGTTTTTTGTCGTTGGAGTCACGGATGTGGCAGGCTAGGAGGCAGTGTGATTGCTAGAGAGTGGATGTAGTATATTAGTGGAGACGGTTTATAAGAGAGATGGTTTGGAAGAGAGACGTGATATGTTGTAGAGTTGTGGGTTGGTGGAGAAGTATGGCTATAGATAGCAGAGGTGTTGTATGTTATGGGTAGAAAGGAAGTGTTAGCAGTTGCTAGAATATGCAGTGAAGTGGTTGTAGGGTTGTGAATGTAGGATGTTGATCTACAGTTATGGTTTGTTGCAGTGATTGCTGCAGTGATGGGTTGATCTTGCTATAGTGGTAAGATTTAAAAAAAAAATAACTGAAAAACAGTAAATGGTTGAAACTGTTGAAGAGATGCTGCTGCAGTTGGTTGATCAGACAGTGGAGTGCAAGTGAGAGTAAGCTTGGTAAGGGGGCCGTTGTGAGGCTGTTGTATCGACGAAGGCAAGACAGTGATTGTGAGTGCTGCAGTTGAGAGTAAGATTGATGGAGTTTGGTGAAGAGAGTAGAGCAAGTGATGTTATTGAGCGAAGCCGGCGACGGTGTTTATCAGATGGCAATAGAGTTGTTGGCAGTGGAGTTGTAGAAGAAGTGCAAGTTGAATGGTGAAAAGAAGATGAGAAGCTGAAGTCTTGTATTGGTGAAGATATGTTGGCAATGAAGCAAGGGGCAGGTGCTTACTATTGACAGATGAGTGACATAGATATGAAGACGAAGACGACGAAGGATGGAACGTCGCTTATGGGGTTGGACATTTATGGAGAGCGCTCATGAACTGTTTGATGATATGCCTAAGAGAAAATAGGCATGCCTACATGTGAAATAGGCTGAGTGAGAAAGACTTGGTTTTGTGTCATCAAACAAGTAAAAAGGAAGAGGAGCCGCGGTTCTCACTTGTTGGGGGATGACATATACAAGGGATGACCCGAATAGAGAGGTCAGTGGATCCCTAAGAGAAAACCAAGAGTAGTTGTTGATGGTTAAAGTACCAATCAACGCGAAACAGTTGACCATGTCCAACCAAGTTAAGATGAAAGTTATGATCGAGTTTGTCTCTGCAAGAAGATGAAGAAATTGTATTGTAAACTGAATATTAACCTATTCAGTTTAAGGGAGGGTGTTAGAATAATATATGTTATTATGCATGTTTATTTTATTTGTTTTACTAGGTCATAGTTGTCCTAGTTAGTAGCCGCACTACTGTTGTGCAAATCATCCCTAAAGTATAGGAGCTTTTTTTTGGTTTCGTCATGTAAAGCTTGTTATAAAAGGCTGCTAGTTTACTGAATAAAACAACACAGTAGTTATTTGTTTCTCAACTTATCTTTGTATATTCTTATATCCCAACAACAAGTATCCACATGATATATATATATATATATATATATATATATATATATATATCTTTCTTCTTAAATACAAATACAGGATCCAAGTATCTTAACCCAATTACGATTGACGAAAACAGCACTGCTTATTTGTATTACACGTATTGATGATTCCTCCTCACAGTTCACAGCATCAATTTGTAGTCTCGCACGCAATCGTCACTTGTAGTTTCTGCAAGGTTAGATGAAAACAAAAGAATCTGAAGAACAAATAAGACGGACAAGAATAGACAAGCCCCAATTTTTATATGCCCGCAACCAGGCCCGGCCCACTCATAAGGCCCGATTGTCTAGGGCATCCTCTCCTAACCCAGACGAGAAAGCTGAAGTAAGGCGATTGATTAATTTTATTAAGTTCTTTTTCAGGCTAATTAATAATTTATTTCAGGGCTTCCATGTATTGTTCACAAGAGTTTGAGTTAATTAGCGCCTTCGATTTCAATTTGTGTGATCGCTTGGTTAAGAATTGATTTGTAATTGTTTCTTCCGTGCAAATTATAACTCAATTCCCATCATATTGTTTGAATATTTGGATTAGTTTAGACTGAGCATCATGTTTGGTGCTTATGGCACCACATTTGACGGAAAATCACCTATCAAACATTTGTTTGGTCGGCGGTATTTCGCCGACCGCAGTGTAAAAAAAAGAAAAAGAAATTTCTTCATATTGGTTAACGCCTGGTGCCTTTAGCCTCCATATTAGTTTATACAATTTATAATTGAAAACCTAAAACAAAAACAACTTATTCTTTCAATTGGAGAAAATTGATAATTCATAATCCCTAACCGGAGAAGATGGCTAATTTATAATTTTTCACACGATTGAACACTTGTTCATGATAATTATTTTGTACCTGGCTAGCAAGCAACTATTAAGCGCAATTCGATTAATTGAAGTATAATTTGAAGTAGAATTGGAGTAAAATTTGAAGCAACTGATATTACTTTTTTTCTTCATATTCTTACAAACAATAAATTAATAACTGCATGAGCAAATAGAACTGGATATTATCGATTTTGCAAATACATTATCATTGTACTTTTGTTATGAATATAGGATAGTAACGAAGAACGGAGATGACAAAATTCCTATAAGGTTTCAAAATCGAAATCACAAAGCTTGGCACAAGAAGATCGAACAACGAGAAGACAAATTAGCTAAATCATCGGTGTACTCAATTTCCAAATTATTTCAAGACAAGACTTAAAAATCCCCAACCATCAACTTCGAGTAAAATTGGAAAATCTAGTGACAGAGGTGAACACATTAATGAAAACGTTGGGACTGATGAAGGTTTTATCATTCCATACATTGATGTAGCAAATGAGGACGAAATTCTCAATGACGTAGTTATAAATATAGAGGGGCTTCAAGAAGATATTTTCATGGGTGATCATAACAACAATGTTACCCATGAACGTGTTAATGATGGAGTTGTGTCCAATCTTGAAAATAACATTGATGTCAATTACGATCCAGGAGTGTGGGGAAGAATTATTAACAAAGATAATCATGCTAATTCAACTAGGACCTATTAAAATCATATTAAAAAGTGATATCATTTCAAAAAAAATTAGAGCTAATGGTAAACATCGTACTTCCAAAACACTATGTTGGTGGTTATCTATGTAGAGAAGAGCAAGAAAGAAAGTGGATAATGTAGTCAAATGAATGTGACAATTTATTTGTTTTTGTTGCAAGCTATTCGAATACCACGAAAAACAAAATTAGCTGAAGAAAGGGTAGATGATTGGCGAAATATTTCCTTCAAAATATAAAAAACGTGAAAGCAACGCTTTAAAATGTATTGATAAGATAATCGACTAAAATGATTAAAGGAATAATAATTGGGAGTATACTTACCTGCTTTTTCCCTTCGATATTAATGCCTTCTAACGCCAATTTGGATTTTTTCTAGTGGCCGGTAAACAAACCTATATAACCTCAAAATGGTGAGTATCAAATGGCCATAAAGACCTATTAGTTGATGGGTTGATGTTGTAGCATTCTTTCATGGTCATTCAGATATAATCAGATCTTTATCAAATCACATCTAAATTCTTGCTTTAATGCGAATGGAATAAAAATTATGCCACGAAAAAAGCCAAAATCTTTTGTTTGGTAAAAGCAAAGTTCTTTGCAATTATCCTTGGTTATATTCTGGATTAAGCCATAAATAACGAATGTTAATTATCATAAATTCATGGATATTGAAGATGCAAGAAATACAAAATTGGAGGAATTCTTTCGTGGAAAATTGAAGGAATTATTTCTTGGTTATATTAAAGTCGATGGCACATTGAGACTTGGTCATTTTAAAGAACTTGATGATTGATCTTAAACTCAATTTATTTATGTAAGAGGTCAAAGTTATGATAACGGTTTGAGTATGAAAGGAATGACCTGCTTCTTTTTTTATTAACAATGCATTCAATTTTTATATGTTGATTATATTCTTACTAAAATTTATAGGTAAACATCAAGGTGTAGAAAAAAGATTAATTGAATCTTGTGGATGTCATAGATTGAACCTTGTGCTATGTGGTATAGGAAAATTATGCACTAAAGCTTGAATTTTTTTGGCTTGTTTGAAAATAAATTATACCTTATCTTTTGCGTGACGGCCCACTATTTCTATTATATAAAATTAGTCACAAGTGCCATCAGTATACGCTTGCACACTAATCTCATATATTAAAAATAGCGAGTCGTTGACTGTATAACTTAAAAATATAAAACTATGAATAAAATGTGGAAACATCACAGCGAAATTTAAATAAAAATATACATTCATCCTGAAAATGGATACATACATCTCAATAAAACATACAAGGCCCAACACAATAAATAACACATATACATCTTTCTATATGTTAGTCATTTTTAAATTTATAAACAATACACCAATGTACAAGAGAAATATACAACCTGTTGTTGCAGCCTACAACCAGATTTCTTTTCCTTTTTTTTTAAATTGCATACCTTACAAATACATAGACGGACACACACAACGCGCACGCGCACATATACATACATACATACATAGGAAAAGGTGATGCACTATGTTTGGACTGTGCCTTATCTTACATACTCCGACCATAAGGGAACCGAGAGCTATTGTATAGGGAAAGACAACCTACGTACCCTTTGGAATTAGGCCAGTAGCTCTATTTCCTACTCTTCTCCTTCATCAAATACTTATTAGCATGTAACATTACATAATCATGCAACCAATACAAGCAGAAAAGAATGCAGTTCACTTGGCTACCGCAATTAATCATCATAAATATAAGGTAAAATTAATTATAGCTACACATTGCCCTCGAACATCACACAAATTTGATAACACTCAATGTTAACCCTAAAAATTGAATGAATCAAATGTATACTAATCACCCATCACTACACTACAAGAAAAAACATCTTTAATAACTGTGCATTAACATTGTTAAAACACATTAACAACATTAATCATGCTGTTGTCATATCCATAGTTGCATAAAACATAGATCTTTCACAATAGTTATTTGATGTTGTTTAGAACGTCGTAAATACTATGTTTGCAGCATTATGTATGGTGGCCCATATCCGACATATCAACTAGAAATACTTTGCACTATGATTTCTAAATATTGTAGAATATAGTTCTACGACATATTATAAATATCAATAAAAAATTTCTACATCATTCATGAAACATTGTATTTTACTTTTTCGATGTTGTGTACAAGTTGTAAATATAATTCTAAAACAGTACTCCTTTGTAATAAAAAAATAGCATATGCAACATTCACAAGAGGTTATGATTAAATTTTATACAACGCTTTTTAAACATGGTAAAACATCATTTATAGAACAATATATTTTGCTTTTTCAATGTTATGTACATGTTGTAAACATAATTTTAAAACAATACTAAAATGTTATAAAATTAACATATGCAACATTCACAAGAAGTTATACTTAAATTTTATACACTATTAAAACATTTTACACATCTTAATATAATATTTTTCAAATGTCATACTTATTATTTAAACCATGTGTAACAAACATAATAGATGAACTTTTTCCAACTCTTTAGAAATATTATAAAAATAATAGTTACAAATATTTTAAAAAAGTAGTATAAACATTTTGTATAACATTTCAAAAACATTGTAAGATTTATCTTTAACAATAGTATATTTGTATATATAATCTAATATCCACAACTGTTTTCTAATAGTGTTTATATGGTTACAACAATGACATATTTCTATTATTAAATAAAATTTAACTATCCAATATTATTGTCTAAATGACAAGAATGCTCTACTTTAGACATATTTAATGTAGCATCAATTATAACAACAAAATCTCAAGCAATTAATCAAAGTCTTATCATTGCTTCTACAAATAGGAAAGTTCATGTCCCATTGTTTTTTTTTGAAATGGTACTTAGATACAACATGTCACTGGGACAACAAATCCAACTCACATGTCAATATATGTTCGAATCACGCTATGCAAGTTTCGAACTTGTGACATCTCGCACCAAAGTCGAATCACAACTCACATGTCCCATTGTTGTCTAAATGGCAAGAGTCAAATATTGTCATGTTCATGAATAAGTCTCAAGAGCAACAGCTATCAGATGGCATCATTTTTAGATTGCCATAGCTATCATTTTCCACAGCTGTCAACGCCTCACCTCAGATGGCCAGCAACAACTTGTCCTCCTCAACTCAGATTTGCAACAAAACTCCATGGATAGCAAAGGGCATCGACGCATTGTAGCAGTCCCCCATCTCTGTTCGCTTGTCCAGTCATGATATCCAAAAGACCGGCAAATATCTACCCACCTTCACACTGGTCACCTGTAGTTTTTCATCAGTTCACCGATCCAGCTCTCACTCTTATCTTAATACTCCAGTTTCAGCATTAACCTCAATTCAATCTACAGTATACATCATCTCAGTGTAAGATTTGGTGATAAAAATTTTCAATTGCAGTTATTTGAGATAATTACTCAAATATATATTGCATCTTTTATAGCATTAAAGAGAGCAATAAATTAACTACGTGAGAAGAAGAATTATTTTGGGAGATTGAGGTAATCAATTAATTCCCTAATTAGCCGATTAAAGAAGAAATCTTATCAGGCGCATATAAATTAGGGGAATTAATAAAGCATTGATTTATGACCATAAATCAATGACTTCAACCCAAGTAATAATCTCTATGTAAAGGCAGAGATTAGCATGAGTAGAATTATCTTTCTCAGTTGTATTTCTTATTCTTCTTTCCCGGTATCAATCTTGTAAAATTTTCTCCTTTTAGAAACTAATAAAATCTCCTCCCCCCAAGTGGACGTACACTACCTCGCGGTAGTGGAACCACTATAAATCACGTGTGTTATTTTCTTTTATTGCTTGATCTGTGATTTCTTTAAGCTGGTGACTATCGGTTGTTTTTTTTGCCTCACCATCAATCCGGTCCTATTTATTTTTCTACAAGGTTGGATTTTTTGTTCCTAAGGCGATCTTGAGGGATTTTTCCCAACAGTCTAGTATCAGAATGACAAGGTTGATTGAGAAAGGGCGTTAGGCATTATGGTAGGAGATGAGGAGGCTACAGCGGTTATACCAAGACCCTATGTTAGAGGGACCTATATAGCATTAGGATCTAGTTTAGCAGTAGAGAAGTGGAACGGTAATAAAAACTTTGAGAAGTGGAAATGGAGGATGAAAGCCGTTCTGATGAGAAACGAAGTCCATCCTGTGGTGTTTGCTCCTGAAGAGTTGACGGTTGAAATTTCAACGGCAGAAAGGAAGGAAATGGAGAAATGGATGTTTATTACTTTGCAATTAGCTATGGGAGAAACCTTATTTATGAGATTAGCGGTAAAACTACTGCTAAGGGCATTTGGACCAAGCTGGAAAATATCAATCTGAAGAAATCTTTGACTAACCGTCTAATTTTGTTGAAGACATTTTTCACCATAAGGATGAGAGATGGTACTTCTATTAAAGTGCATTTGGGTTTCTTCAACAATCTAGTGATGAAGATGAAGACTGTGGATTTGAAGGTAGATGAAGAGCATATGGCTATGATGCCCCTGTGTTCTCTTTCAGAGCGTTACACAGGTTTCACTAACAGCCATATCTTTGTGGGAGATACTTTAATTGTTGAAGATGTGAAGTCGGGTCTTCTATCTAAGGACTTGAAGGATCAGATGAAGGAGATGAGTGAAGGTAGAGGAGGAAGTAGTAGTCAAGGCCTATTTTCTGAGAGAGGGAGAGAGGAGAAGAATAATTGGAATTCTAGAGCACGTTCAAAATCTAGAAAGCCTGGTAATGATTGGAAAGGTAAATCCAGAGATGGAAAATGCTACATTTGTAAGAACCCAGGCTATTGGAAGAGAGATTGTCCGAACTTGAAGAGGAAGACTGAAGATGGAAGTTCATCGATTGCGATGGAGAAAGTTGCATTTAATGAATTGTTAATGGCGGTAGTATTGGGTGTATCAGACCATTGGGTGCTAGATACGGTTGCGTTTTTCCCTATGATGCCTAATAAGAATTATTTTAGTTCTTTTGAAAGAAAAAGGGAAAAGGAGATTCTTATGGGAAATGATGTTGCCTGTAGAGTCATGGGCATAGGTACTGTGAAGATTCGCATGTTTGACAAGGTGGTATGCACCTTAACAGGTGTCCGTTATATTCCAGGTCTTTGAAAGTCGATGATATCTCTTGGACAGTTGTCATCGAAAGGATGCAAGGTGATTACAAAGAAGGATAGTCTGAGGGTTTCTAAGGGTGCACTTGTAGTGATAAAGGGAGATATGTTCCAGAATTTGTATCTCCTAAAGGGAAGGACTGTACTTGGAGGGTCTAGGGTTGGAGCCTACAATTCTCGTGGAGAAGATGTCAAAGCTAAGCATACGAGAAGGGACTTTGAGTTTCTGCATAGATAAAACGGGATCAAAGGGGAAAGCTTTAACAAGGTGAGGTTATGCCAAGAGGATGTGCTTGATAAGCGGAAGAAGGGATCGTCTGAAGTTGGCCATTAGAGATTAAAGGAGAAAGCAGCGGATATGCATAAGTTTTTACAAGCTGCAGAGTTCGGGCGTTACTCGAACTGGAATCGCTTATCAAAATGCTAGGTGCCACATGGTGGCACGGGGCGGTGGGAGAGTTAAGATGGTTCATGGAGATGTTTGTTTTCTTGGTGGAGATTGATAGGTCCTACTTGGAGTAAGAGGATGTAGGTGGAGTTGATAGGCTTGCAAGGAAATATAGTATCAAGGTTGAGATTGTAAGATTTGAAGATACAATATTTCCAATTGCAGAAGATTTGGAAAATATTTGAGATAATTACTCAAGTATATATTGCCTCTTTTATAGCATTAAAGAGAGTAATAAATTACTTACGCTCTACTAGAACAACTAGTAAATCACGACGGATGCTTCAGACGACCGCCGATGGTTATTTCCGACGGATATTGACGGCTAACGATCTCTGTGGCTTTTACTTAAATAAAATATAGTAGCCATGGTAAACCATCGAAATCCTATGTAAATTTTCTGTCGGCGGCCGTTGAAATCCGTCGCAAAAAAGTGTGTATACAGGCAGCAAGCCAAGACCTGATTCATTATCCCCTTTACCACCAAATTCACAAAATCCCTAACTCCATCACCTCCTCCTCATCGTCAGCCAACCCCCACTCCTCCCCGATCATCTCCAACTTCATCATTCTCCACTCTCGAAAAGCCTAGGCCCTTCATTAATCTCCAATCAGGTTTTATTCCTAAATCCTAATTAATTTTGATTTGTTAAATTAAGGTTAATTTGTTATTCTACTTGTTTATAATACCTCATTGATTGTTTACTATACTCCATTGAATGCTAATTACAGTTATTATCATCTGAATGATGAAAATATTAATTTGTTTAGTGTATGTCAGTGTATATACATTGATTAATTAGTGCATATACGCATTAGAGCTAGCTTGGGTTAATTAGGGTAGCTGTGCATGATTTAGTGTATGTGTTTTCTAAAATATCGAACATGATTATTAGTACTTTATTTTTTATAAATCTCCCTTAGAGAGATTTTGGCCCCGTCTTACAAGTATTGTATATGATCGTTGTATGGATATTCGTTTTTTCATAGAATGGACATCTATATTCATCTGATACAATATTTATAGGATTTGTCCCTATATTGGACAAGTTACTAACACAATAAAGTAATTTATTTTGTATATTATTTCATTTTAAACGGTTCACAAAATTTCGACATCACTTCCATTTTATTCCCTATGTACATGCATTTGTGTACGATACAAGGAACACAGGGGAAGTGCTGCCGAAATTTTGTTGACTCGTTTAAAATGAAATGATTTACGAAATGTAATTACTATTGTGTTTGTAATGGGAAGTAGGATGATCGACCATCAAAGTAGAAAACAATAACCTAAAATTTTAATATTATATTCATAATGCCAATCCATAAAATGTATAAAAGATAATTAGAATGAATTATGGTTAAAGAAATAATATAATGTATAAATGAATTGAAAAATAAAAAATTAAAGGAAAATAATACTATATAATATGTAAACATTAAACTGTATGATTGAACTGAAAAATAAAATGCCAATCCATAAAATGATTAATATTTTTTTATATTTCTATCATATGTTTTAAGGTAGGGAAAATGATCAATTATTTTTTTGATCAGAGTTGGATGTATCATCAACAAAGAGAAATGGGAGGCTCGATAAGTAAACATTTTTATAATGGTATACACGTATTTATTGAATTCGCTTTAAGTAATAATGGAAACAACGAAGAAATTCGTTATCCATGTAGTAGGTGCAAATTGTTGAAGCATTTGATACCTGATATGGTTAGAGTTTATTTGCGCCAATACGGTTTTGTGCCGAATTATTTGGTGTGGGATCGTCATGGAGAAATTGTAGCACCTAAGCATGTACAGTCAGAGGAGGAGGTTGGTAATGAAATTATTACGATGAATCTCATAGAAGATATGGTTGAAGATGCAGCACGATCAATATTCCCTACTGTTGAAGTTGATAATGACGATGTTAATGTCGAAGAAGAACCAAATGTTGGAGCAAAAAAAAATCTATGATTTATTGGATGCTGCTAAAAACCACTTTGGGATGGCTGTACAAGCGACACTCAATTATTAGTAACTGCAGAATACATTGCGATGAAATCAAAATATAACTTCACAGAAGCCGGATTTACAGCTGTTCTACAAGCTACTAAATGGCATATGCCACTCGATAATTTAATGCGCGAAAATTATTATGAAGAAAAATGCAACGACCCGTATTTTTAACTATTTTAAATTATGAAATTTGGTATAATTATTGAATAAAAATGGTTAAAAATATTTTTTTTAAATGATTTATTTATATAGTTATTGAATATGAACTTGAACAAGATTTTGAAATAAACAAATTTCGAAAATATAAGTAATAACAAGTATTGAAAGGAAATGTTATGTATTGAATGTATTTACAATCAATAGTTGAATTGAATAATAAATGTCGAATTCATTAGATGTAAATAAAGTAACTGGTTGATAACTAAAATTCATGTGAAAACTAATATTGAAATTTATTGAATATTGGACAATTAAATTGTTTAAAATTTAATCTTGAAAATTGTATAAATAACTGAATCCTAAATTAAATATTGTAATCAGGTGTGCATGAAGTTGGATTCTGGTGTGCACGAGATAGCTTGGTTATATTGATTTGTTCTTTATTGAGGAGCTGGGCTTATTAATTAGTGAAAGCCCGATTATCTAAAGAGGCCTGCTATGTGTTGTTCGTTGTTACCATCTTCTAATTTACCTAAGTATAAATTCAAACTTGTACCGCCGATTATAAGTGAGATAAAAATAATAATAATAAAAGTTCAATGGCTTCTTTTTCTATTTCTCAAATCTTATTTCTATCTCATTAAAATAACATGGTATCAGAGCAATGAATCGATCTAGGGTTTCGACAACGTAAATTTGATCTGGTTCTTTGTCCGCTCAACAATCAGGTGTTCTTGTGTGCATTATTATCTGATTCGATTATGGCAGAATCTAAAAGCGTCGATGTGATGTCAATGATGCCAAAAATTACAGATCGCAAATTAAATAGCACCAATTATCTCGATTGGAATAAAACTATTCGGTTGTATATTAGGAGTATAGATAAGATTGATCACTTAATCAAAGATCCACCACAGTCTGACTCAAAGGATAACGAAGATCAGAATTGGCTTCGTGATGATGCTAGATTGTTTTTACAGATTCGAAATTCTGTTGAGAATGAAGTGATTGGGCTAGTTAATCATTGCGAGACAGTAAAAGAATTGATGGAGTATTTAGAGTTTTTATATTCAGGTAAAGGAAACTTAACAAGGATGTATGATGTATGTCAGGCATTTTATAGGGCAGAAAAGAAGGAAATGAGTTTGATGAATTATTTTATGTCATTCAAACAAACATATGAGGAGTTCAACCTCTTGTTGCCAATGAGCACGGATATAAAAGTACAGCAGAAACAGAGAGAACAAATGGCTACTATGAGTTTTTTGGCTGGCCTACCTTCAGAGTTTGATGGTGCAAAATCACAGATACTTGCTAATACTGAATTGAATTCACTCCATGAAGTATATAGCCGGATTCTTAGAACTGAAATTGTAACAAATGTGAGTGGCACAAACGAGAATACTGGGAGCAGTGCTTTTGTTGGTGGTAGTGGCAATGCTGCCTTGAATAATCAATCAAGCATGGATAAGGGAAGTGCACAGCAACATATACAGAATTGGAGACCTAGACCACCTTGCCCACAATCATGGCGACCACCTAATCAAACATGGAGAACCCCAAGACAACTAGGGAGATCACAGAGGCCATCATGGAGACCACCACCCAACCAAAACAAAATCTGCAATTATTGCAAAAGAATTGGTCATGTTATTTCTGAATGCAGAAGCTTGCAATGGAATCAAAGAAACACAAACCAATCAAACATTAAGACTGTACTCATGACTGATGAAGAATTTGATAAGTACTCCAAATTTCAAAATGCACTACATACTAATTTTCCAGAACCTGCACATACATCAACTACCACATCAGTGGCAAACACAAGTACTGGATCTTCAACTTCTAAATGGATAATAGATTCTGGAGCTTCAGATCATATGACAGGTAACCACACTTTGTTTACACATTTAAAGGCAAATAACAGGTCTCAATGGGTTACATTAGCTGATGGCTCTAAGTCTGTAGTAAAAGGAATAGGTGAAGTTAAGCCAAACACTTCAATATCAATGCACTCTGTATTATACTTACCTTCACTATCATTCAATTTGCTCTCAGTAAGTCAAATTACACATAAGCTCAATTGTAGTGTTACTTTCTTTCCTTCCCACTGTTTGATCCAGGATCTAGTGACGAGACAGATTATTGGTAGAGGAACCGAATATGGTGGTTTATATACTCTTGACACAAATCCAGAATCTGTAGCATGCTCTATTACAAATGAAGCCTTCAAAATGCATTGCCAACTTGGTCATCCATCCATCACATTGTTCAAACTGCTGTGTCCTCAGTATAGCAACCTATCAACAATAAATTGTGAAGCTTGTCAGTATGCAAAGCATCAGAGAAGTAACTTGCCACCTAGAATCAATAAGAGGTCAAGTAATCCATTTTCTTTAATTCATTCTGATATTTGGGGACCTGCCTCTGTAACTTCTAAACCTGGTTTCAAATACTTTGTTACTTTTGTTGATGATTACACTCGAGTTACCTGGCTATTTTTGATGAAATCAAGATCTGAATTGTTCACTATATTTTGTAAATTGAATGCTGAGATCCAAACACAGTTCAACACTACTATACAAACACTTCGTAGTGATAATGCAAAGGAGTATGTGTCAACTGAGTTTAGAAATTATTTAGCACAACAGGGTATTATTCATGAAACATCATGTGTTGATACACCTTCCCAAAATGGTGTAGCAGAGAGGAAAAATAGGCATTTATTAGAGACAGCTAGAGCTTTATTATTTCAGATGAATGTGCCTAAGGTGTTTTGGGCAGATGCTGTTTCCACAGCTTGCTTTCTTATTAATAGAATGCCATCTACTGTACTCAATAATGAAGTACCACAACAGGTCTTACAACCACACAAGAACATGTTTCCAGTTAGGCCAAGGGTTTTCGGATGCACCTGTTTTGTGAGAGATGTGAGTCAACAGTTAAGTAAACTTGATCACAAGTCATTGAAGTGTATTTTTGTGGGGTATTCTAGAGTACAGAAAGGTTATAGGTGTTATTGCCCCAAGTTACAGAAGTATATTGTGTCCATGGATGTGACATTTATGGAAGACATACCATTTTATCAAACTGGTAGGACTCAAAATCTAGAAGGTGATGAAGAGTTTCTAGTTTACTCCACCATACCTAGTGTGACCTCTCCTTTAAACAATGGTGTTGATGCACACAGGAATGACCAAATCCCTGTTGATACTACACAAACAAGTGAGCAATCCTCTGTTGACCTATCTGCACAAGAAATACAGCAGAGTGAAGAAGATACAAGTCTTGATCTACCCATTGCTATTAGAAAAGGGAAAAGAAGTTGTACATATCCTATTTCTTCATATGTGACATATGATAAGATCCCACATAACATTCATGCATTTATTACAACTTTAGACTCAGTCATCATTCCCAAGACAGTAGGTGAAGCCATGGCATCCCCAGAATGGTATGATGCCATGATGGAAGAGCTGAAGGCACTTGAGGAAAATAAAACCTGGAACTTAGTGAAATTACCTCCAAACAAAAAAGCCATAGGAAGTAAGTGGATTTTTTCAACTAAAATGAATGCTGATGGAACAGTAGCTAGATTAAAAGCTAGGTTAGTAGCTAAAGGCTATGCACAAACTTATGGCATTGACTACTCTGAAACTTTTTCACCTGTGGCAAAAATGACATCAATTCGATTGTTTATTTCTATGGCTGCAAGATATAAATGGAGACTTCATCAATTAGACATTAAAAATGCATTTTTGCATGGGGATCTCACTGAAGAAGTATATCTTGAGCAACCTCCTGGGTTTGTTGCTCAGGGGGAGACTGGTTTGGTGTGTAGACTTAACAAATCATTATATGGACTCAAGCAAAGTCCTAGAGCATGGTTTGGCAAGTTTAGCTCAGCTATGGAGAAGTTTGGTGTGAATAGAAGTAAAGCTGATCATTCAGTATTCTTCAAACATTCTAATAGGGGGTTAATTTTGTTAGTAGTGTATGTTGATGATATAGTCATCACTGGTAATGATGAAGCTGGTATATGTAGTCTCAAACAATTTATTCATACTCAGTTCAATACTAAGGACCTAGGTGAATTACAATATTTCCTAGGTGTGGAGATTACAAGAAACACTGAAGAGATACTTTTGTCACAGAGGAAGTACACTCTTGATCTGTTAAGAGAAACTGGAAAGCTAGCAGCCAAGCCATGTAGTTCACCCATGTATACTAATAGTGGGTTGAGTGATGATGGGGATCCAGTTGAAAACCCTGAAAGATACAGGCGTATAGTAGGAAAGTTGAATTATTTGTGTGTGACCAGACCAGACATAGCTTTCTCAGTTAGTGTTGTTAGCCAATTCATGTCACAACCGAAGACACATCATTGGGGTGCACTGAATCAAATTCTACATTACCTAAAGGGTACTGTTGGACAGGGCATTGTATATAAGGACCATGGACATATGAATATTGAATGCTTTAGTGACGCTGATTGGGCAGGTTCAAAGGTTGATAGACGATCAACTTCAGGATTTTGTGTATTCGTTGGTGGAAACTTGGTGTCATGGAAAAGCAAGAAACAAACAGTGGTGTCTCGTTCTAGTGCGGAGTCTGAATATCGAGCAATGGCTAATGGTGTGTGTGATGTTATGTGGGTGATCCATTTAATGAAAGAATTCAATATGTACAGAGGCTTGCCAGCAAAATTATGGTGTGATAATCAGGCAGCAATTCATATAGCGTCTAACCCCGTGTTTCATGAACGAACTAAGCACATCGAAGTAGATTGTCACTTCATCAGAGAAAAACTTCAAGCTGGAATTGTTGAAACTGGGTATGTGCGAACTGGAGAACAAGTGGCTGACCTATTCACTAAAGCTTTGCCTGGTTCTAGAATGACATATCTATGTAACAAGTTGGGAATGAAAAATGCATATTCTCCAACTTGAGGGGGAGTGTAATCAGGTGTGCATGAAGTTGGATTCTGGTGTGCACGAGATAGCTTGGTTATATTGATTTGTTCTTTATTGAGGAGCTGGGCTTATTAATTAGTGAAAGCCCGATTATCTAAAGAGGCCTGCTATGTGTTGTTCGTTGTTACCATCTTCTAATTTACCTAAGTATAAATTCAAACTTGTACCGCCGATTATAAGTGAGATAAAAATAATAATAATAAAAGTTCAATGGCTTCTTTTTCTATTTCTCAAATCTTATTTCTATCTCATTAAAATAACAAATATGAATGAAATGATTTTAAAAGTTGATTTAGATGTTATTTAAATATGGATGAAGATTGTCAACACTTAAAAATTGAATTTAAGTGATTAACTCAAAATTTGAAAATTCTATATTTTAAATTAACATATAAAAATAGCCTTCCGGGGCACAGTTTCGGATTTCGACGAAACTAGTTTCGTTGGATCCGTAATAGTGTATTATTATCAGATTTCAAATTTCGTAGCGTGTGGAGTTGTGGTTTGGTCATACAGAATAGAAACGCGTTGAAATTAATATCGAAAATTCAATATAATAATTGGGTCCAAAAAGCTATCTTCTCCATACGATCGAATTGGAACTTGAAACTTATCCTATTGCGTTCGGAATAGGGGGATAATATTATGAACGCCTAGCGGTACACTTCGATTGAGATCCGGAAATTTTAGCTAGATATTTTCGAATTTAAATAATATATATATCCTTGATTTGGACCACCAACCCACATTCTTTCACTTCAGCCCATATCCTTTCTTTTCTAGCCACCCTACCTATGGCCTACCTACTCCTTTTCTATTTAAACACAGCAGAGCACATAGAAGAAAAGAAAAGGAGAAAAATATGAACTTTTCAAAACTTTAAAAATTTAAATCTCACAAGTTACTCGATGAAAAAATCTAAAACCAATTTATAAATTCATTGTTTAGAAAGTGCTTTGATCTGGTATAGTTTTGAGAGGTGGAGCGTCGAGTTGAAGATCTCGACTATGAAAGTCGAATGGCAGTTTTGCCTAGGGTTCCTTATTGCCTTCGATTTGGGGCGTATTGGTCGATTTGGGCATTGGGAAAGTGTTCGTCAGGCGGAGGAGAAGCGACGCCTTGGAGATGGTGAGGTCCGATCATCGTTTGGCCTTTGCGACCTGACACAGCAGCGCTGATTAGGGGAGCAGGTCACATTTTTATATGGAGGTTCGGGCTTTGATTTTAGGGTACAGGCGGATGGAGAACGTCGAGCGGAGGCTGTCGGCGTTGTCGGATTTTTGTTTCGAGTTGTGGAATGCTGTATCACTTTAATTGTGCACGCGGATATCTTGGGTTAGAGCATGAGTCATGTACAAGGAAGGGATTGGGGAAGAAGGTATGGAGGGTAGTTTTGTAATTTTAGTAAATTTTTAATTAAATTATACTATTTAATTTAGAGTATATCGATAAGTTATAAAATCTGTATCTCTCTCAGACGAGGTCCGATTGAAATGAAACTTTTTGCATTGCGATCATAATGACAAGAGCTTCACAATGAAAGTGGTTTGGATGGATTTGGAGACCGTCGAAATTTGGGCAAAGATCGGACGTTGTTCGGTTTTAGTTCCAAATTGGAACGCCTCGGCAACAACAGAAAATAGAGGTGAGTGTCTTATAACGCTCACAACGTACTAAAATATTTTTATGCTAGTTAAATTTGAAATTATGAAGTGATATAAATTTATTTATCATTGTTTGATAAATTTAATTGTCGTCTAAATTGTCATTCGAATTAACTGTTAAAAATTAAAATTGACAGTTAAGTTAGAAATTGGAATTTAATTGCCAGTAAAATACCTGGTATTAATAACTATGAAATTGTTGTGAATTAATTCGATTGTTTGGATGATTGATTATTGATGGATGCCAATTGATTGATATTTGGATGATTGGATGTTTATTCATTTTTATATATATCATGTTATCACCTGGTAAATTATTTACAGTATACAAAACTGTAAGTTGAATTATTTTGCATAAATTAAAAAATAACTTGAAATGATATATACCTAAGACACTGTGATTTGGATTGAAATGATATATATCCGCCGCTGAATTAAATTGAAATAACTAATCACTTGGCTATAGGGTTTAAAATTATATAGGAACACCGGATTGGTTAAATTAAATGATTTTAAATTTTTTTGATTTGAAATTTATTTCAACGATTTGATTTAAGAAAATGAAAATCGAATTTATCGAAATCGAACTATTTCGAAATTGAGCTCGGAATTGAATTATACTTGAGGATTTGGATTTCAAATTGGGTATTGAAAGTAAACTGATTTAAGTGTTCTGAATCGATGATTTGAAAATCGAACTCGGAATTGATAAAAATCGAAATGGTTCAAAATTTGAAATTGAAAGTATTTTGGAGTTGTAATTGAAATTAATTTGAAATTGGAATTAAAATTAATTTGAAATTGACATCGAAATTAATTTGGAATCAAAGTAAAATTCGACTTGAACTCGGAATTGAATCGATTAAATCGAAATGGAAATTTAAAAGTGATTTGAACTGGAAGATTTGAAAATTAAATCAGTTTGACTTTGAAACTATTTTCAAATAAATTATTTTGATATAAACTATTTAAATCTATCTTTTTAAATATTCAAATCATTTTGGATTTTCCAAACTGTTTTGCTATATCAACCACTTTAATACTTAAACCTTTTATATTAAAACTATTTTGACCATTTAAACTATTTTTAACCATTTTAACCTTTTAAACTATTTTAATTATTTAAACTATCTTAAAATTATTTAAACTATTTTCTAAAAATTCAAATTGGTCAAAAGGGGTGAAATGTTTATAATTAAATCTTGGATTTAAGTGCAAATTGGGTTAAAATGAAGTTATAACCTAAACTGAAATTCGAAACGATTTGGAAGCGAAATCAAAATATTGAGGCGATAATGATTTTGAAGTGAAATGGTATATTTTGAGTAAATATGATGATTTCGAAATGGATTTGATTCGAAGCGAATATGATATTTTGATATCAAGTACGAATTGTTTTCGAAATGTAAAAGTACCAACCGGTGTGTAAAACGACGTTTGGTTATTAAAGAGACCGGGACCGGATATGGGCATACTCTCTGTCGATACCGGAACTACTTTAATAACTGTGTACATGGAGTGATGATCCAGAACAAAGTGTTTGGATTTGGCGTACGTTTGCTGGATTTGAAGAAAGAGAACGATGATGGATTTGCCTGGCACTTGTGCCAATTTGAAATGACTAAAACAGGAGCCGTACCGGCCAAGTGGGTTAGCTACCCCGAGCGGACGCACTTTTTCGTATTACCATCATTTACATTGTGATTGTTTGGTGCGCACCCTCGGATTTTTGGGAGTGTTGGACGCGGTGGGCGATCATGGCTATGATGTGTTACCACCAGCCGGGAAGGGTAAACTGGTAGTATCCTACCTTGGGCATTGCCTCATGTGCCTTGTCATACTTTTATCCCTATACGAGATCCATACGATTTTGTTTTAGTGTTGTCTTATCACGGCGCATCCCTGACTACCGACGTGCTACTGGTGGTGTCAAATGCAAACTGTACGCCAATGCTTAAAAACGCGTTAAGGGGGATCAATGTAAAGCCTTAACCTTAAGAAAAATATTTATTTTATTGATTAGACATTATATATGTAGTGTATTCTACTACATATAAATATTTTGACGGATCCTTAAAAGATGGAAATTCCTGTAACATCTCTTGAGTTATTGCACGCACGTTATACACTGGATAGGAGATGTGCAATCCCATAAACATCTCTGACAGTAGTACACTCATGTTATATGCGATATTGATTTGACTTACATAAGGATATTTTAGTCCTGACTCGAGTGTTTTGTCTTTTCATTATGCTCGGGTCAGTCCAGAGTTTTTTAGCTTATTGAAGATTTATTCTGGAGGACGAAGATGAAGATTTGGTATATTATTACTAGTATTATTCCATCATTGTTTGTTCTGCTGCATTATTTTATTTGTTCTGTTGTATATATATAACTTTGATAAATGTTGTATAAATTATAATCAAAAGTATAGTAAACAGCTTCATGAACTGTTTATTTGATTATTATATTTTGTCATTCCGCAGCAAGATTCTATGTTGTTTTCTTCTTATTTTCTTATTTTCTTAATTTACCCCAATGATTATCTATGTTCTGGATTGTTTAAGTTGGACATATATGGATTATTGTCGATTTAAACCTTCCGAAATGTGGGTTGTCACAGTTGGTATCAGAGCTTAGGTTTAGCGATAACCTTGGCTTTAAGGGGTAACTCATTAGCGATGGGGTCAGTAGCACCCTAGAATGATTTTGAGTGTATTAATAGATATGAGCGCGTATTTGTTGGTGAATATAAAAATTGTTTTATATTGTGTTGGTGGATCTATTGAGTGGCTTATGGATTCTGGTCAATACGAGTAATTAACATTATTGATAGGGAAATCTCTAAACACTTGAACAAGACAATTCGACATAGTATTGTTTTGAAATTGGGTAAATGAAACAATTTTACCCTAATTATATTTTGTATATAAAGGAATAATTTTCAGAAATTATTATGGTATATATAGTGTGAATTGGTTGTTAGAAATGATAATATTGATCATTATCGTTTATTGTTTGATTAGTCAATATTCCTAAATTATTAGCTATGATATGGTTATAAGAAAATGAAACTGTATAAATGTGATTTATAAAATATAATTTGCAAGTAAAATGAATATAAAATTGAGAAATTGAGAAATTTAAATTCCGGTGTTCCTGAAAAAGGTTTTCAAGGTTTGGAAAATAATATCAGTATTGTTTAAAAGTATATACAAATACAAATTGTTTTCAAATAAATTTTAAAGGGAATGAATTCAGTACTCCCTTCTTTTGTCGCTGGAAAATAATTTCGCTGATGACTGTGCAACATCATCGACGTTCATTTTTGAGTCCTAAAGTGGAGGAGACTTCTGAGAAGCTGTGCTATGATTGTTTTGATAAACGGATTTTGGTTTAAACTCCAAAAGTATGATTTGATATACAAAAGATATAAGTATATATACTTATTTCAAATGATTTGAAAAGAACCTGGTATTTAAAATTTTAAAGTTCTGTTAATTAATAATCTTCAAATTATTTGAATGAAATGAAATATTTGAATAACCAAAACTTATAAAATAAGAGAATTAAGAAATCTAAGCTAAATGTTTTGAGAAACATTAGATTTAAATTTACAACTCTAAAATTTAAAGTAAAGAAAATTTAAACAAGTTAAAATAGTGAACATTCAAATTAAGTAAAATGAATCAGATTAATTTGTATAATACCAAATTACATTCTAATAACATATAATGAGAATTACCAAATGTTAAAAGTTAAAATGATGATTTGGATATGTAATGGGATATTATACAAGTAAACAAAACTTAAAAGTAATTAAAACGTATATAAATGGAAATTTAGTTGTAATAATAAATGTTATATACTTAATTAGTATATTATGAAATGATTAATGACTAAATGAAATAAGTAGGTGGAACTTAAGAAAGTAGACAAATGAATCAAATAATATCTTTGTAAATTGGTTACAGAATTAAATATAAATTTGCAAAGAAATTTTGAAATTGACTTTGTAACTTTTGAGATAATTATAAACTTAGATAACGTCTCATATAAGAAGTTGGACTTTAATAGAATGATTATAAACTAAAGTGATGATTAATAAAATGTTTTACAAATAAATTTGTTATTAAATGAAATTGTGAAAATAAATGTGAATTAAGTTGGAAAGAAACTTAAGTAAGATATAAGAAATAATTCACTAATGATGTTGATGCTAAAAATGGAGATATGAACATTATAATTCAAATGTTTCACGGGAATGTAAAGTAAAGTTATAGTTTATGACTTTGATAAATGTTAGTTAAACAAGATGATAAATGAATTGATATGAGATGTTGCCAAAGGTAAAATGAAACAATTGGAATTTAACAAATTGAATTTGAATGAAATAGATGTGAATAAATTGAAAGTAAATCAATCCAATGTTAATAAATTTGAAGCAAACCAATTAAATATTAACAAACAATGAATGTTAATAAGAAATGAAGTGTAAAATTGAAATAGAGACATTGGATAATGTAAATTCATATCATTATGCATTAATTGGATGAATACTAATAATTGAGTGGTTTCTTTTGTTGTAAATCATCGTTATAACTGTTTTTATTGTATATGATTGTTGTTTGTCGTATATTAATGCTTATATTATGATTTGGGTTTAAAATTCATGTTATTTGATTCTGTTTAACTCATATATGCTTCCCAGATCTTCATAAGTGTCTAATATTCTAAATTGAGTTGAGATAGGTACATACAAAGACCATTTAGACGTGTACGTGGATTTTATATGCTTTGCTTGCTTAATACGAGCGAACTCGCTCTATTAATAATAATAAGGTACATATCTCGGATTACATTCTGCGCTTTTATATTTTTCCCTATGGGATGCCTCATCATTGAGATGAGATGTATATTTGATATCTATTTGGTATATTTGGATTATATATTGAATTGTAAAAAATTTTTGATCGAGTTGCGCAAAGGAGACTCTGCCGAAATTTTCCGTAAATCCGGGTGTTAGAAAATTTTTGAGGTTTTAAAATTTTTATAACTTATTTTCTTAAATAAATTATAAATTCCATAAGCCGATCGGAGTAGCGTAGTAGAAGCATAGTAAAAGTTTTCTAATGTATTTTATGTTTTATAAGTTGATTATTATTCTTTTAATATATCAAATGTAAGATTCTCTACTTAGTTCCTTTTTGAGGATGAAAAGTTTTGAGCGGGGTAGAATGTAACGACCCGTATTTTAACTATTTTAAATTATGAAATTTGGTATAATTATTAAATAAAAATGGTTAAAAATAATTTTTTTAATGATTTATTAATATAGTTACTGAATATGAACTTGAACAAGATTTTGAAGTAAACAAATTTCGAAGATTTAAGTAATAACAAGTATTGAAAGGAAATGCTATGTATTGAATGTGTTTACAATCTATAGTTGAATTGAATAATAATGTTGAATTCATTAGATGTATATAAAGTAATTGGTTGATAACTAAAATTCATATGAAAGCTAATATTGAAATTTATTGAATATTGGACAATTAAACTGTTTAAAATTTGATCTTGAAAATTATATAAATAACTGAATCCTAAATTAAATATGAATGAAATGATTTCAAAAGTTGATTTAGATGTTATTTAAATATGGATGAAGATTGTCAACAGTTAAAAATTGAATTTAAGTGATTAATTTAAAATTTGAAAATTTTATATTTTAAATTAAAATATAAAAATAGCCTTCCAGGGCACAATCTCGAATTTAGACGAAACTAGTTCTATTGGATCCGTAATAGTGTATTATTATCGAATTTCAAATTTCGTAGCGTGTGAAGTTGTTGTTTGGTCGTATATAATAGAAACACACTGAAATTAATATCGAAAATTCAATATAATAATTAGGTCCAAAAAGCTATCTTCTCCATACGATCGAATTGGGACTCGAAACTTGTTCCATTGCGTTCGGAATAGGGGTGTAACATTATAAACGCCTGGCGGCACACTTCGATTGGGATCCGAAAATTTTAGCTAGATATTTTCGAATTTAAATAATATATATATTCTTGATTTGGACCACCAGCCCACATTCTTTCACTTCAGCCATATCCTTTCTTTTCCAGCCACCCTACCTATGACCTACATGCTCCTTTTCTATTTAAACACAGCAGAGCACACAGAAGAAAAGAAAAGGGGAAATATGAACTTTTCAAAACTTTAAAAATTTAAATCTCACAAATTACTCAATGAAAAAAATCTAAAACCAATTTGTAAATTCATCGTTTGGAAAGTGCTTTGACCTGGTATAGTTTTGAGAGATGCAGCGTCGAGTTGAAGATCTCGACTGTGAAAGTTGAACGGCAGTTTTGCCTAGGGTTCCTTATTGCCTTCGATTTGGGGCGTATTGGTCGATTTGGGCATTGGGAAAGTGTTCGTGAGGCGGAGGAGAAGCGGCGCCTTGGAGATGGTGAGGTTCGATCATCATTTGGCCTTTGCGACCTAACACTATAGCGTTGATTAGGGGAGCATGTCACATTTTTATATGGAGGTTCGGGCTTTGATTTTAGGGTACAGGCGGATGGAGAACGTCGAGCGAAGGCTGTCGGCGTTGTCGGATTTTTGTTTCGAGTTGTGGAATGCCGTATCACTTTAATCGTGCACGCGGATATCTTGGGTTGGAAAATGAGTCATGTACAGGGAAAGGATTGGGGAAGAAGGTATGGAAGGTTGTTTTGTAATTTTAGTAAATTTATAATTAAATTATACTATTTAATTTAGAGTATATCGATAAGTTATAAAATCTGTATCTCTCTCATACTAGGTCCGATTGCAATGAAACCTTTTGCATTGCGGTCATGATGATGAGAGCTTCGCAATGAAACTGGTTTGGATGGATTTGGAGACTATTGAAATTTAGGCTAAAATTGAACGTTGTTCAGTTTTATTTCCAAACTAGAATGCCTCGGCGACAACAGAAAATAGAGGTGTGTGTTTTAGAACGCTCACAACGTACTAAAATATTTTTATGCTAGTTAAATTTGAAATTATGAAGTGATATAAATTTATTGATCGTTGTTTGATAAATTTAATTGTCGTCTAAATTGTCATTCGAATTAACTGTTAAAAGTTAAAATTGACAATTAAGTTATTTATTGGAATTTAATTGCCAGTAAAATATCTGATATTAATAACTATGAAATTGTTGTGAATTACTTCGACTGTTTGGATGATTGATTGTTGATGGATGCCAATTGATTGATATTTGGATGATTGGATGTTTATTCATTTTTATATATATCATGTTATCACCTGGTAAATTATTTACAGTATATAAAACTGTAAGTTGAATTATTTCGAATAAATTAAGAAATAGGTTGAAATGATATATACCTAAGACACTGTTATTTGGATTGAAATGATATATATCCGCCGCTGAATTAAATTGAAATAGCTGATCACTTGGCCATAGGATAGAAAATTATATACGAACACCAGATTGGTTAAATTAAATGATTTTAAATTTTTTTGATTTGAAATTTATTTCAACGATTTGATTTTAAGAAAATGAAAATCGAATTTATGGAAATCGAACTATTTCGAAACTGAGCTCGGAATTGAATTATATTTGAGGATTTGGATTTTAAATTGGGTATTGAAAGTAAATTGATTTAAGTGTTTTGAATCGATGTTTTGAAAATCGAACTCGGAATTGATAAAAATCGAAATGGTTCAAAATTTGAAATTGAAAGTATTTTGGAATTGTAATTGAAATTAGTTTGAAATTGGAATTAAAATTAATTTGAAATTGACATCGAAATTAATTTGGAATCGAAGTAAAATTCGACTTGAAATCGGAATTGAATCGATTAAATTGAAATGGAAATTTAAAAGTGATTTGAATTGAAAAATTTGAAAATTAAACCTGTTTGACTTTGAAAATATTTTCAAATAAATTATTTTGATATAAACTGTTTAAATCTATCTTTTTAAATATTCAAATTATTTTGGATTTTCCAAACTGTTTTGCTATATAAACCATTTTAATACTTAAATTATTTTATATTATAACTACTTACCCATTTAAACTATTTTTAACTATTTTAACCTTTTAAACTATTTTAACTATTTTAATTATTTAAACTATTTTAAAATTATTTAAACTATTTTCTAAAAATTCAAACTGGTCAACAGGGGTGAAATGTTTATAATTAAATCTTGGATTTAAGTGAGAATTGGATTAAAATGAAGTTATAACCAAAATTGAAATTCGAAACGATTTGGTAGCGAAATCGAAATACTGAGGCGAAAATGATTTTGAAGTGAAATGGTATATTTTGAGTAAATATGATGATTTCGAAATAGATTTGATTTTGAAGCGAATATGATATTTTGATATCAAGTACGAATTGTTTTCGAAATGTAAAAGTACCAACCAGTGTGTAAAACGACGTTTGGTTATTAAAGAGATAGGGGCCGGATATGTGCATACTCTTTGTCGATACCGGAACTACTTTAATAACTGTGTACGTGGAGTGATGATCCAGAACGAAGTGGTCGGAATTGGCATATGTTTGCTGGATTTGAATAAAGAGAACGATGATGGATTTGTCTGGCACTTGTGCAATTTGAAATGACTAAAACAGGAGCCGTACTTGCCAAGTGGGTTAGATACCCCGAGTGGACGCACCTCTTTGTATTACCATCATTTACATTGTGATTGATTGGTGCGCACCCTCGAATTTTTGGGAGTGTTGGACGCGGTGGGCGATCATGGCTATGATGCGTTACCAACAGCCGGGAAGGGTAAACTGGTAGTATCCTACCTTGGGCATTGCCTCACGTGCCATTTTATACTTTTATCCATATACGAGACCCATACGATTTGGTTTAGTGTTGTCTTATCACGGCGCATCCCTGACTACCTGTAACGACCTAGAATTTCTGTCATTTGAAATTCGTATATTTAATTGATTTTAAATATTCAGAAGTTAATTTTATTTGCTGAATGGATTTTATTTCGAATATCTGGATTTAATTGGATAATTAAATGATTAATTTAATATTTGAAATTGCTGAAATAATTTGAAATTGGAATAAATGTGAATGAAAATGTATTATCAAGTTGAATTTAATTCTATTTGAATTAGAATGATGTTAGAGAACTTTTAAAACTGAATTAAAAGTTAATTTGTTAAAATTGAATATTTTAATATTTAATTAACGTGTGAAAATAGCCATTTTTCATACAGTCTCGGATTTCGACGAAAATAGTTTCATTGGATCCGTAATGTTAAATTATTGTAAGATTTCAAATTTCGTGTTAATCGGATGTACGGTTTGTCCGGGGCAAGCTAAAACGCGTAGAAATCGGTTTAAGTGAATTTTAAATTTAAATAATTCGATTCGAAAACCTATCTTCCAAATACGATCAAATTGGATCCCGATATATATTCCATTGTATTCGGAATAGGAGTAAAACGTAATAAACGCCAGGCGGCACGCTTCGTTTCGAGTTCGAAAAATTTCCGGATGAATAGTGTCATCAAATTTTCTTTAAAAGGACCTATATTTTTTCTATTTTGCCAAAACCCTAACAAGAACTAGGGTAGGCCGCCACTTCATTTCAATGGCCGAAAATCATCCTCTTTCCCTCCTTGATATCTCCCAATCCATCTGTGACGACCGCCCATGACCCCTGCACTGAACATAGGAATAGTGCGCTGTAAAGTGTGCCAGGCAGCCATGGACGATCGCCAAGGTTAAGTTAAAACACCAGAATCTATCGTATTACTCACAGCGCATGGATAAAATACAATAGAGAATATATATAGTGAAGCATCTCAAAATAGAATCTCATCAATTAAGCTTCATAATAGTTGAATACAAACATCTGAATAATCAATACATCATGCCTCACTACATATCACTCAGAGAATTATACAAAGCAGCGGAACATCCAGTACATATAGTAAGAAAATAATATGCAAGCCTCCAGCTCGTCTTCGTCATCAGCATCGTCGGAAACTAAGAACAGCACCTGTCACCTGCTACCTAGTCTGCCCATCCCAAAGCGGATGAATAGCCCAAGGCAATAAGAGTTAAACATAAAGCCTTGAGTCAGACAATAGTCTTAGTGAGCGGTAAATTAACTAACAACATACCAAAAGAGCATAAAGGAAAAAGGAATAGGAATCCAACCCTCCCACTCCACCTCTTTCTACAGTGATAGCCCCCAGACACACTAAGCAGAAGTAAACATAGCAAAGCAGACATTTAAAGTAAAGCAATTATCACTCGAGTCAAGGTCAACATTTTCCAAGTACAAACCCCCAAGGCCTAAACCAAGATCAGATAAGCACCCAGAAAACATTGCTCTTGAGACCGAATGACGATACAACCAAACATCCATGACTCTGGCTATCACTGTTATCTTTGCTTCGATACCACTGTTAATTGAATGACCGGCACATTCTTTCAGCCGTCCGTCAAGGGTTAATGGCAACCCCGGTTCTAGACAGAACTCCGCACGTCGTCGCAGCCCGTGCCTAGGACTATCGAATCTGCCCAGAGTACTCGACTATAATCATAGTCTTTAGGGACTATCAAATCTTCCCAGCGTACTCTTGCTTAGAGTCTGCTAGAACCTTCAATAACGATGAAACCTCAGCCTTCTAGTCATCCTCCTCGACAACTATTTCCATACTAGCTCAAGCGCCTCTTGAGCAAACCATTATCCTCAAACCCGAACCATTTCACCGAGTTATCAACATGCTTGGAATGATCCCGTCTGGATTAAACCAAGGCTATCTCATACCATGCCTCGCTTCATCTCATCATAGCAAAGCCTCATCTCAACATCAACATCATCAAATCTATCCATATGAGCTTCATCATCCGCCATATAAGCCACGAGCAGCTTTTCCAATTCAAGATCCTTTCCCTTAGCTTTTGAATCATCTTCGACCATCTTGTCCAAATCAAATCATCAATCAACTAATTTATAACAATCAATCAAGTCAATCATTAATCCAAGTAATCAAGCATTCAAACATGATCTAATAAACAATTATAACAATAATGGCAATTTTGTAAATAAAGAGTCCAAATCTAACAAGCATGAAACATGAGAAATATCTCAACAACTTGATGAATGAACTTGCATAGATTAACATGTAGTAAAATGGGTGTCAAATCATCATGAACAATAGATCTACACTTAAGTTTATGAAAATGCATGGAAATCACTATTTTAACACAAAATCAAGCCACCAATCCGATATACGCCTTTGGATCCGTGTGAGAGATAACCACCACTCACCAAATCACCTAAACACCTCAAAAGCAACACACTTCAGATCTGGACAGCGAAGGATCTAACTCGATCTATCAAAATTCCACTTCAAACGATGAAATCTCTCTTCGAAGAATGTAGATCTTCAATCTAAGCTCTTGGATCTTCGATTTGATCTTCAATTTGGATGGAAGGAATCACAAGATTAAAGTGGAGAAGAGAAGTGAAAAAGTGTAGAACTCGAGCTCTCAAAATGGCAGGACTTCGTCGCTTCAAAAATCCGGATCCCAAAAAGTGAGGAAATGGACGTGTATTTATAGGCTGAATCCTTAGGTCGTCCGCTCCTTAAGTCGTCCACGACTTATAAAAACCTCACGACTTACGACTTAACAGATCTCATGACTTACGACTTAACAGATCTCACGTGCGCGACCTAATGACCCAACGACCTAAGCCTCAACATTAATACACGACCTACGACTTAACTGAGATGCGATTTAACGACTTATCATAAGTCGCGACCTAACTGTACACGACCTAACGACTTAACTGCTTAAGCCCTTACACGACATAACTACACACACAGGGTCTTACGACCTAACACTAAGCCAAGTCCCAATGACTTAAGTCCTTACGCGACCTAACGGCTTAACTGGGATACGACTTAACACTTTTAGGTCGTCTAACGACCTATCTATACGTAGGGTCACAATGACCTAACTATAACGACTTAAGCATTCTATCTTAAGTCGCTTACGACCTAACTTCCTTAAGTCGTTAACCCGCTTAGGTTACTCATTTCCTTAAGTCGCCAACTACTACCACCCACTTCCTTAGGTCGTTGCCGACCTATCCTCCTTAAGTCGCTCACCTATGCCGCTGATTTCCATAGGTCGTTTACCCTTCTTAAGTCGGTCAATTCCTTAAGTCGTCTACCCTTCTTAAGTCGCAAACTTCTTTAGGTCGCTCCATGACTTAAGCTTCTACACGACTTAACTTCTAGACGTCTTAACCTCTGAACGACTTAACAACACTAACAACCTAATACAACTGTTTTACAAACATTCGATCCGTAAAAATACGGGTCGTTACATTCTCTCCCCCTTAGGAATTTCGCCCCCGAAATTCCAAACAAACAAGAGCAATCAAAAACTATTCCGCATGCCTACCATCCATAGCAATCAACAAACCATGCGTCCAATTCTAGCCTAGCATGCATAATTCTAAAACTAGAACAAGTTACAATGTCGTGAGATGACACGACACCTTATGGCCATACCTCAAAGAGTTCAGGATGAGCTGCCTTCATCCTCTCTTCCACCTCCCATGTACAGTGGTTAACATCATCACTCCATTGTATCTTGAGCAACCTAACTATCTTCCTCCTAAGCTGTTTCGTGTCAGTTTCCACAACACGAAGCGGTTTACGAGGTCTCTTATCAACTAGGTCAACTTCAAAATCTTCACAGCTATCAGCAGAAACCACAGTATTCGAGTCGTGCACATACTTCCGTAGATACGATACATGAAAAACATTGTGCACACCCGCCATCTTTTCTGGTAATTCCAATTTATAGGCGAGCTTTCCAATTCGCTCGATGATCGGGAATGGCCCAACAAATCTCGGAGTCAATTTTCCTTTCTTCCCGAATCAAATAACATTCTTCTGTGGAGAAATCTTCACAAATACCATATCACCTACGTCGAATTCCAAATCCTTACGACGCTTATCGGCATAACTTTTCTAACGGTCTTGGGCTGCCTTCATTCGTTGCCGAAGGATCTCTATGCAATCTGAAGTCTGTCGAATCATTTCTGGCCCAAGTATCAGCTTTTCTCCTGTTTCTAACCAACATGTCGGAGAGTTACACGGTCTTCCATACAATGCCATACCAATGCTTGACTGGTAACTGTTATTATACGAAAATTCCACCAAATGAAGATGATCTTCCCATGATCCTCCGAAATCCAAAACACATGCCCTGAGGAGATCTTCCAAAACTCGGTTGACTCTCTCGGTCTGACCATCTGTTTGGGGGTGATAAGCTGTACTCAAACACAGTTCAGTTCCCAAAACTTCCTGGAAGCTCTTCCAAAATCCACTAGTGAACAATGGGTCACGATCGCTCACTATACTTTTCGGAATACCATGGAATCGAACTATCCACTTAACATACAGCTCAGCCAACTTTGATGCAGTCCTAGTTGATCGAACGGGAATGAATCTTGCACTCTTAGTCAGACGATCTACGATGACCCAAATCCCTTCATTTCCCGTTCTTGTTCTAGGTAACCCATCAATAAAATCCATCGATATTTGCTCCCACTTCCATGTAGGAACTTCTAATGGCTGAAGCAATCCACTGGGCTTCTTTTGCTCAGCTTTTACCAACTGGCAGTTCATGCACTTGGAAATAAAATTTCCAACATCCTTCTTCATACCTTCCCAGTAATAGGTTCTCTTCATATCCCGATACATCTTATTTCCACCTGGATGAATTTTCAACTTCGAGTGATGACTTTCCTTCAGAACTTCATCTCTCAATTCATCTATATCGGGAACAACTAGTCGTCCTTTCTTCCGAAGCCAACCCTCTCGATCGACCTCGAATCCTTTATCCTTTTCTGGGTCCAATCCAGATTCCAAATCACGGATAATCTTGACAAGCTTATCGTCTTGCTTTTGGCTCTCGCCAATCCTTTCCACAAGAGTAGGTCTTATCGATAAGTTTGCCAACATCTCAGGTTCCAATTCACATCTAGGCCTGATGTCAAATCCAGCCAAATACTCGAGACTCTTCCATTCTGAAAACATGGCTCCCAATCCTGCATGTCTTCGACTTAACGCATCTGCTACTGCGTTACCCTTTCCCGGAGTATAGGCTATACCAAAATCATATGATGCCAAAAACTCTAGCCTTCGTTGCTGCCTAAGATTCAAATCCTTTTGGGAGAAAAGATACTTCATCGACTTATGATCTGTAAACAACTCGAATCGAACTCCCAATAGATAATGTCTCCACATCTTCAGAGCAAAAACAATCGCCGCCAACTCCAAATCATGAGTCGGATAATTCCTTTCATGCGGCTTCAGTTGTCGACTTGCATACGCAACAACTTTACCCTTCTGCATCAGCACTGCTCCAAGTCCACTACCACATGCGTCGGTGTAAACCACCATCTCATCATTTCCACTTGGAATAATCAAAACAGGAGCACTTGTCAATAGCTCTTTCAGGATTCCGAAAGCTTGCTCACACTTAGCATCCCATCTGAATACTTGGTTCTTTTTCGTCAATCCTGTTAATGGTGCAGCTACCTTGGAAAAATCTTTGATAAATCGACGATAGTATCCTGCTAATCCAAGAAAACTTCTCACATCAGATGCATTCTTAGGTCTAACCCAATCCTGGGTTGCTGCCACCTTAGCGGGATCAACCGCTATTCTATTTCCAGAGATAATATGGCCTAAGAACCTCACTTCACTCTTCCAGAAGTGACACTTCGAAAACTTAGCCTTCAGCTAATGTTTCCGTAAGATTTCCAAAACAATATGCAAGTGCGTCTTGTGCTCTTCTTCAGTTCTGGAATAAATCAAATTATCATCCACGAACACTAGTACGAACTTGTTCAACTGATCTCTAAACACTCTATTCATAAGATCCACAAAATATGCTGGCGCATTGGTCAATCCAAACGGCATTACCAGCCACTCAAAGAAACCGGATGGTGTCCTGAAAGCAGTCTTCTGCACACTATCCTTTGCCACTCTTAACTGGTGAAATCCTGTTGCCAATTCCATCTGAGAAAACACCTTAGCTTCGTGAAGCTGATCAAACAAGTCGTCTATTCTCGACAATGGATACTTGTTCTTCTTAGTCACTTTATTCAGCTCACGATAATCCACACACAACCTCAACGACCCATCCGCTTTGGTAACAAACACAACT
Source organism: Allium fistulosum (assembly GCA_030737815.1). Lineage (NCBI taxonomy): Eukaryota > Viridiplantae > Streptophyta > Magnoliopsida > Asparagales > Amaryllidaceae > Allium > Allium fistulosum. The sequence continues at coordinate 981,399,890 of CM060902.1, forward strand.
GGTGCACCCCATTCGGACACACTACGCCGAATGAATCCTTTCTGTAAAAGATCATCAACTTGCACCCTCAACTCTTGCTGTTCCCTAGGCGCCATCCGCCTAAGAGGCATCACAACAGGTCTGGCTCCTTCAACTAAATCGATACGAAACTCGATCTCTCTATACGGCGGTAACCCTTTGACCTCATCAAAGACATCCTCAAATCCATTAGCGATTGGCACCGATGACAGTCCATTCCGTGGAACAACCAGCGAATACATGAAGCTCATGAAGACGCCTTCCTCATGCTTACATCGTATCAAAACCTTTCGCCCTTCCACATTCTCGACTGTCACCTCCAACCTTTCACAATCAACCTTTGCCGCATATTTCCTAAGCCAGTCCATACCCAAAATAATTCTGAACCCCGCAAAGTTCAGAACAAAACAATCACAAACAAAAGAGCAATCATGACTCGATACAATCAGACCACGGCATAGCATACACAGACAAGACGAACCCCCAACTGGATTAGTCACAACCAATGGCCTATCAACGATATCCGGTTCTAAACCCAACCGGCCTACAAGTTCATTACAAACAAAAGAATGCGACGCCCCAGTATCGAATAACACTCTAACTGAAACACCACATATGGAAAGAGTACCTTGAACCACCACACTCTTTCCTTTCTCTTCAGCGGTAGAGGCTTTTGAAGATGATGGAACAGCCCCCAAAGCATAAGCTTGCACAATCTGCTTGTCCTTCCGCGGTTCTGGACAATTCCTCTTAATATGCCCCGGCTTGTCACAGTTGTGGCACTTCACCGACACCTTTGGATTCTTGCAATCTCTGGAGAAATGGCCCTTCTGCTGACAATTGTAGCAGGTCACTTCGCCCATCGGCTTCTTCTGGCCATCCTTACCCTTTTGCTGCTGTAGCTTCCTCTTCTTTTTTCCACCCTGCTGTGGTTTAGACTCTTCCTTAGCCACAGCAACAATAGATCCTTCTCTAGGAAACAGATTCTCGTGCCTGAGAGCCTTCTCTACAAGCTTCTCAAATGAATCGTCTAAATGATCCACCAACTGCCTCCCAAGATAACTGTCCAAGCCTGTCACAAACTTCTCATTCTTCTGGTATGAAGATTCAATATACGACCGGGCATACTTGGACAAGGCTTCAAACTCAGAAACATACTCAAGAACTGGTCTTCCACCTTGCTTGAGCTCCAAAAACTTCTTGAACAGAACAGATTTCTGAGCTGTAGAAATGAACTTAGCTTCAAATCTGGCTTGGAATTGCTCCCAAGTAATTTCTTCCTTCGGAGTATCAATGGTGATAGAGTTCCACCAATCAGAAGCTCTTCCTTGAAGCTGTCTTGATGCTAGCTTCCTTTTGGTTGCATCCTCAATTCCCAAGTCACCAAATATCCTTCTACAAGCATCTATCCATCTCTAAACTTCAATGGTTGACTCTGTTCCCAAGAAAACCTTTCCTCCAAGAGTAGTATAGTCTTTACACAGCTTAGCAAAATCCACCGGTCTTGGAGTTTGAACTTGAACTCCAACATCTACTGATGGCCCCGGAGCTGGCATCCTTCTCATGATCGAAGTCATCATAGCCTCGAACATAGCAGTATAATCAGCAGCCCCCTCAGTAGAACGGCCTTCCCTAGCAGCTGGTCTCCCTCTTCGACTCATTCTTAATATCTATAAAAAGGAATGATCAATACACCTTGAGAACAACCGCATAAAGGACTCACATACTTCTAAGCTACTATATTATATATAGTAATCATCCATCAAAATACAATTACGTCTCTCATACGTAGTTACGTCAGCGAGCGTTGGGTAAAATCGATTAACCAAAGCTCTGATACCAAATGTGACGACCGCCCATGACCCCTGCACTGAACATAGGAATAGTGCGCTGTAAAGTGTGCCAGGCAGCCATGGACGATCGCCAAGGTTAAGTTAAAATAGCAGAATCTATCGTATTACTCACAGCGCATGGATAAAATACAATAGAGAATATATATAGTGAAGCATCTCAAAATAGAATCTCATCAATTAAGCTTCATAATAGTTGAATACAAACATATGAATAGTCAATACATCAAGCCTCACTACATATCACTTAGAGAATTATACAAAGCAGCGGAACATCCAGTACATATAGTAAGAAAATAATATGCAAGCCTCCAGCTCGTCTTCGTCATCAGCATCGTCGGAAACTAAGAATAGCACCTGTCACCTGCTACCTAGTCTGCCCATCCCAAAGCGGATGAAAAGACCAAGGCAATAAGAGTTAAACATAAAGCCTTGAGTCAGACAACAGTCTTAGTGAGCGGTAAATTAACTAACAACATACCAAAAGAGCATAAAGGAAAAAGGAATAGGAATCCAACCCTCCCACTCCACCTCTTTCTACAGTGATAGCCCCCAGACACACTAAGCAGAAGTAAACATAGCAAAGCAGACATTTAAAGTAAAGCAATTATCACTCGAGTCAAGGTCAACATTTTCCAAGTACCAACCCCCAAGGCCTAAACCAAGATCAGATAAGCACCCAGAAAACATTGCTCTTGAGACCGAATGACGATACAACCAAACATCCATGACTCTGGCTATCATTGTTATCTTGGCTTCGATACCACCATTAATTGAATGACCGGCACATTCTTTCAGCCGTCCGTCAAGGGTTATTGGCAACCCCGGTTCTAGACAGAACTCTGCACGTCGTCGCAGCCCGTGCCTAGGACTATCGAATCTGCCCAGAGTACTCGACTACAATCATAGTCTTTAGGGACTATCGAATCTGCCCAGCGTACTCTTGCTTAGAGTCTGCTAGAACCTTCAATAACGATGAAACCTCAGCCTTCTAGTCATCCTCCTCAACAACTATTTCCATACTAGCTCAAGCGCCTCTCGAGCAAACCATTATCCTCAAACCCGAACCATTTCACCGAGTTATCAACATGCTTGGAATGATCCCGTATGGATTAAACCAAGGCTATCTCATACCATGCCTCGCTTCATCTCATCATAGCAAAGCCTCATCTCAACATCAACATCATCAAATCTATCCATATGAGCTTCATCATCCGCCACATATGCCACGAGCAGCTTTTCCAATTCAAGAGCCTTTCCCTTAGCTTTTGAATCATCTTCGACCATCTTGTCCAAATCAAATCATCAATCAACTAATTTATAACAATCAATCAAGTCAATCATTAATCCAAGTAATCAAGCATTCAAACATGATCTAATAAACAATTATAACAATAATGGTAATTTTGTAAATAAAGAGTCCAAATCTAACAAGCATGAAACATGAGAAATATCTCAACAACTTGATGAATGAACTTGCATAGATTAACATGTAGTAAAATGGGTGTCAAATCATCATGAACAATAGATCTACACTTAAGTTTATGAAAATGCATGGAAATCACTATTTTAACACAAAATCAAGCCACCAATCCGATATACTCCTTTGGATCCGTGTGATAGATAACCACCACTCACCAAATCACCTAAACACCTCAAAAGCAACACACTTCAGATCTGGACAGCGAAGGATCTAACTCGATCTATCAAAATTCCGCTTCAAACGATGAAATCTCTCTTCGAAGAATGTAGATCTTCAATCTAAGCTCTTGGATCTTCGATTTGATCTTCAATTTGGATGGAAGGAATCACAAGATTAAAGTGGAGAAGAGAAGTGAAAAAGTGTAGAACTCGAGCTCTCAAAATGGCAGGACTTCGTCGCTTCAAAAATCCGGATCCCAAAAAGTGAGGAAATGGACGTGTATTTATAGGCTGAATCCTTAGGTCGTCCGCTCCTTAAGTCGTCCACGACTTATAAAAACCTCACGATTTACGACTTAACAGATCTCACGACTTACGACTTAACAGATCTCACGTGCGCGACCTAATGACCCAACGACCTAAGCCTCAACATTAATACGCGACCTACGACTTAACTGAGATGCGACTTAACGACTTATCATAAGTCGCGACCTAACTGTACACGACCTAACGACTTAACTGCTTAAGCCCTTACACGACATAACTACACACACAGGGTCTTACGACCTAACACTAAGCCAAGTCCCAACGACTTAAGTCCTTACGCGACCTAACGGCTTAACTGGGATACGACTTAACACTTTTAGGTCATCTAACGACCTATCTATACGCAGGGTCACAACGACCTAACTATAACGACTTAAGCATTCTATCTTAAGTCGCTTACGACCTAACTTCCTTAAGTCGTTAACCCGCTTAGGTTACTCATTTCCTTAAGTCGCCAACTACTACCACCCACTTCCTTAGGTCGTTGCCGATCTATCCTCCTTAAGTCGCTCACCTATGCCGCTGATTTCCATAGGTAGTTTACCCTTCTTAAGTCGGTCAATTCCTTAAGTCGTCTACCCTTCTTAAGTCGCAAACTTCTTTAGGTCGCTCCACGACTTAAGCTACTACACGACTTAACTTCTAGACGTCTTAACCTCTGAACGACTTAACAACACTAACAACCTAATACAACTGTTTTACAAACATTCGATCCGTAAAAATACGGGTCGTTACACCATCGACCTATAGGCTTCATCATCAACTGGAAAGTTGTAGAGCACGCCGAGTACTTCACATCCAACGGCGGAGATCGCCTGGAGTTCGTCGTGGGTGCCAAAAATTGACCGCGTTCATCATTGAGTCGCACACGTTTTTCATAACATGGGGGGACCGAGCTTTGCCTCGTCGCAGCCGAAGGTAGGGTAGAGCGTGGGCTTTCGTGTGGTGCTAGCTGATCGACGTCGATGTGGATGTTGGTGCCGCAAAAATTCAACCAAAAGGGGCGGCTTCATGGGTTTCACGTTCGAATTGGAACGAAGGAGGAAGAAGATGCTCATGGCCCAGATTTGTCAAAAGAAAATCGAATGGCCTGGAATAAAGCAAGGTTCAAAAAGAAAATAAAATTGTATATTAAATTGTATATAAAATCGTATAACTTTAAAACTGCATAACTTCTTCATACGAGGTCCGTTTCGCACGAAACGAATTGCGTTGGGTCCGTATTAACGAGTACTACATTTTAGAGCAGGTTTGGAGTTGATTGGAGCTAGTGTGAATTTTGGGTAAAATTAAACGCTCGTTTAATTTTATTCGGAATAAAACACTACAACTGATATTGGACGCAATGTGAGTACAACTCACTCTTTCTGACTCACTGATATTTTTATATAAGTGAGGTATAAATTTATTTATGATGATTGATGATTGTTTGGAGGATATATGATATATTGATTTTATTTGGATATATACCAGCCTATTGGAGCAGATGACCCTATACGTTCCCGTGTATGAGCGGATGACCCTTTGTACGTGCGTCTGCCTCGAAGCGGACATTGTACACATATTCTAAAATGTATATTTGTTGCAAGCGACAGGTTGGAGGGATCCAACTGGATTCCTCACCAGTATTGATTTATTTACAGATATTGTGATATATGCTGTTATCATATGATATATGATGTTTTGGTTGTCGTGATTGATGTATTTGGTGCTGTTGCAGCATTGGGCCTATTTTGGAGTTTTGAAAATGTTTAAGTAATGATTTCCAAATTTAAAAGGATTTTAAAGTGATTTGGAAAATAGATGTTTTATTAATTTTGAAATGGTAAAGGAATAAATTTATTTTGAATAAATAAATGTTATAATTTTTAATATTATAAAAATTATGAGTTTTGTGAATGTTAAAATGAAGTTATTAGTGGATTTTATAAGTAAATAAGATTGTGAATTTGTGAAGTTATAAATGAAGGAATTTTTAAATAAATGATTTATAAGTAAATTGACTTATAATTTGGATTTTGGTATATAATTGAGATATAAATAGAATTGGTAAATGAAAGGATTTTATGAATTGAAGTTTTATAAAATATATATGGAATTTATAAACATGGTTTTATAATTCCGAAATCAATTGAATTGGATAAGTTAAATATAGAAGTTTATTAAAGGAGATATATCCACGATTTTGGACAGTGGATTATCCTTTAATAAATATGTAGAAGTATTAAATTTGGTTAGGGAAGTATATCCACGATTTTGGACAGTGGATTATCCTTTAATAAATATGTGGAAGTAAGGAATTTGGCTAGATAATTATATCCACGATTTTGGACAGTGGATAATCTTTTAATAAATAGTAGAAGTATTGAATTTGATAAACAAAGTATATTCTCGATTTTGGACAGTGAATAATATATTAAATAAAATGAATGTTTTGGGCAGTGATATTTTAAATGAAATTAAATGTTTTGAAAGATGGTTTAAATTGTGTAAGTATCGAATGCATAGATTTCAACATTCATTGTTGAAATAGACATTTTCGAGAATTAAAGAAATGATGGACTATAACACTGTTGTTATAGTAAATGATTTTCGAAAGGAAATATTTTGTATAATATTTGGGATTTATATATCTATCTTATTTTCGAATCCCTATACTATTGATTTTGGGTTGTCGTAACGATGTTTTACGCAACATTCGTTTTAAACCAAATAAAAGTGTTTTAAAAGAACGTTTTCCTTATGAAATAAAATATATACTTAATCGTGATTTAAGTATATGGAATATTTTTCAAATGTTGAAAATAAATTGAATTGTGAATTACTTATTATTAAATAAGTATTTGGAAATGTTTTCCAATATAGAACATTGAATGGTTTTGAGAATATATCTTTTTAAAGATAATTTGAGTGAATATTTGGCAAGAGAATTAATTAATAAAGATTAATAAAAAGAGCCTAGTGATTGTATATGCTGCTAAATATTTGTTTGTTTGCTTTGATAGTTAAATAACCGACTATCAAATTTGGCCATTTTAGTTTCTCGACTTGATATGGGAACTATTTAGTCGTACACTTAGTAAGTAGCCTTCTGTGTAGGCTTGATTATCGTTTGTGTTGAGGATGATGATTCATATAGTGTGGATTATTACTCCAATCTATCGAGCTTCCTTCTTGGCCCGAAGGATAGCAAGTTGAAAGTTGGAGACGTGATAAGTCTATGTGACTTAGTTTCTGTGTGAGGTTGAGAAACGCTTTTGCGTTGTTGGTGCGAAGAGACCGGGATCAGATTTATCTGAAAACCACTTCGGACCAACATATATGCGACGATTGTGCAGGTTGCTTGTGATGATATTGATATTCAGGATTTTCATAGTGGGGGACTGCTTGTTGATCGTTTGGGGTTAAAATCCCAATATACATCCAGTAGCAGTGGTCTCTTCATTATGAAATATCTAATGCAAGGACTATTCGCTACTAATCCTAGGGATTTCCCTACAGGATGTGGTAGGAAAGTACCTTCGGTTTGTCATGTTCCTGGACAACTTGTATGGATGTTTGTTTGACATTGCATTTCTATAGATTCGTACATTGGTTTTTACAAACATACATCAGTTGGTGGCGGAGAAAGCATCTTCTCTTAGCTTAACACCCTCCTTAAGACGTATGAGCTTAAGGGTTGTATTTTTGTGGAAGGCAATTGGTAGTCAACGGAAATGGCCGTGTGGCATTCAAAGTGATGTGATTGTGATTGTGAAAGGTAATCGTTACCTCAGGCCTCATCAATCGGAAATGACCAAAACAGGGTTAGATGCAGCAAGGCTAAGTGGGTCGCTCCCAAGTAGGATATGATCATCCTCTTCTAGATATATCTTTACACGCTATGACGTTGTTTATCTGATTATTGTGGTTTGTATGCTTAGAGGGCCCTCGGTAAAGGTCGGTAACGACCGGAGGATGATATATTCGGTACCATCTAGTTATAGAGGTGGGACGGTCTTGTGTTGGTAGAGGATCCTTTGTGTTGGTCCTCGGTACATCCATCTAGAGGTGTATCCTTCGGAAGGTAGTCCCTTCACCTGGTCATTTGTATGGAAATCCAAACTCCGCTACGTACCTGCCATTTTGATTGTATTACCCAATTGGGCTATATGTTGGAATTTAATCAGTGTAACAATTTCGGCTATGATTAATATTATTTGTATATAGTAGACACTACTATAATATCAGAGGATTTGATATGATATGTTTTAGTTATCGTAAGGTAAAAACATGTCCTTGTTTATGTGTGGACTTGTCTTATGAGATACTTTTGTTTTGATAAAGGGAAAGTTTGGTAATCTAATAAATTCAGTTGAGTGTGTTTCTCACGCTGGTTTACCAGACTGATCCGGGAGTTCTTCCCTTTCAATGCTCGGGTCAGACCGAGTATATTTACAGGTTCAGTTTTTGTGCTTTTGGAGCTTCAGCAGGAGAGCTGGAGAGCTGGAGATCTTTATTTTTGTATACACGTATCTGTTTTGATTTTTGATTATCCGCTGCATTGCTTAGTTGTTTATATTATCGGCATTTGTGAGGACAGGTTATTATAACTGTCCAGTGAAATGACCCTATTTATTTTACCTAATTTTACTAGGATTTTTTTTACATTAATAAATTTCCTAGAGTCATTAGCCTTTCTACTAAATTATCCAGGATCCTAATTTTTCTACTAATATATTTATATCAGTTCATTGATAAATATATTCATATACATGTGAAGATGTATGTGACCCTCTTGCTTGGATCAGAGTGTTGGTAAGCAAGAGTGCATCCTGATTGAATTTGAATTTCTAGTCAATTAGTACATAGCTCACTTTCCTTTGTTTGTTATATGAATCATGGGAGTGAATTCCCATGATCATATATAATTTATACCTATTAATTTTTGATCATTCTTATGGTGATTTTCTATTAGTTTGTCTTAACAAAGTGATCTCAGAATGTAGCAAGCCATCATGATTTTTGTTTAATTATTTGATATTTGATCATAGCCAGAAAGGGAAAAATGATATACTCATTTATCATTTTCAACATAAGTGATTTCATCACAAATTCCTTTACTTATAACCAAGTCAGTTGAGTAATCCTTTCACAATCTATATAGTTGTATTTCTCTGAACCAAATTCATTCCCTAATCCTTGAGTTACCTCAGCTTGCATCCTAATTTACAGGTTGCTTTACTGGATATAGAAAATCCAGATTTTATGGTCATTTAACAAAGGTAATAATTAAGTAATATGTGTGCATATCAGATGTATTGTGCTTTCTGGACTAAGAAAGCTACTCAAAAATAAAAGTGAATTGCTTAAGTATTTGAAAATGTCTTTGTACATACATTTGCAAAGAAAGCTTCAGATTTTACAAATGCATTTTCTTTCTTTAGACCTAAAAACTTTGGTCATCTTGATCAACCCAGACCTCACTACTTTTGAAGTGGGTTAACCTTATGACTAGGTCATTAAAACATTAGTGTCTGGCTATTGCAATGTGAATTCAGATACAAGATACTTGAAAAATCTCTTAGAACATGTACACCTCTTTATATAATGCACAATTATATATATTTTTTTCTTTTATCAAAACACTTATGTATATTATCACTAAATTCTTGAAATATTACTTCTAGCTAAAACTCAGATTTTTAACCTTCAAACTTAAAGTTTTTATGTATTTCAAAATTAACTAATACAATATATGTGTATATATATATCCATTTCTCTAACACAGGCATATACCATCTAGAGATTTTCACCATAATGCTCAAATATATTTTCTTGCATAGATTCAACTAAGTCTTTGGTTTTTCCCAACCTTAATACATTACCAGATTCAATTGAAACAACTAGATAAAATCCAAACATTCAAGATCATTACACAACAACTAAAGCAGAACTATAAAAACTTCCAAGATTACATGCAAATAATTCATTCTAAGTTCTTATTTAATTCTAATTTAGCATGCTTATCCAATCATTCTCATTAGCCATAGCAGCTTCCTATTTAGAACCAGCATTCCCAGAAAGAGCATTAGAGCCATAGCAGTTTAAATGAGACACTCCAGATGCCATATGCAAACAAGGGTCAGATACAAGATCTGGTATGAGCAATATCAAAAACTTCCATGATATTAAGTAGATAGATGAAACATAAGCATTTTGTATGGGTTGGCACTATTTCTTTAATCAATTTGCCTGACTTGTTTCTGAAATATTGTGCATATGTGATCAGTATTAAAACTAATTATGTACACACTTTCAACTATGCAAACATACATGTCAAACAGAGATACTCAGGAACTATCATAGCTCCAGTCCAACCAACCTAGGAATAACTCAAGTTCCTACTTCATCAATTTAAGGTTGCATTTACCAAATTTCTTCCGAGCCTCATCTGCCATAAAGGAATCACAGGGACACATTGCAATAAAATAATTCACAATATTGCACAAAGATCTCAGGGCTTAAAAAAACCATGTGCCAACTTGCATACTTTAAATGTAACAAGCATTCCAGCAGTATTCTTGGCTCACAATCCTTAGTTTATTTACTAAGTGTTCATGTTTGATCCTATCATGAGATAGCTAGGTGATTAAATCACAGTGTACATGAAACATTACATAAAACTTGCAAGCATACTTCAAAGGCAAGCTAATATTCATATCCAGGGGAAATCATATTTTCAAATATTCTGGCTTAAAGGAAAATACAAGAATATTTATAACTGTGAATAGAGACTAGGCATGTGGGTTATTATTGTTTCATAAGAAACCATGTTTGAACTAAATTCAAGATCTAGCTTAAACAAGATTTCTGGCTCATGGGTTTTCTATTTGACCAAGAGTTCAGCACTTTTGGATATTTCCATTGCACCCTTGAATCTTTCATTTAAGCCTCAGCACTTACACAAGTGTAATGCAACTCATATACATTTTGATTTCTATATTTTTCATGCCATATCTGAACCAGTTACAAGTATTCTCTATTTACTTCCATGATTTCATACTTTAACATTTCTGGGTGTAACCAAACAGAGCAAAATACTCAACCATCAAAGCAATCAAAAGCATTCATAAACACCCATTAAAGCATCCATTAAAACCATAATAATAAAATCAGAAATTTGTAGAAAAATAACATAAACTTGGCTGCCTCATAACAGGACTTAATGCCATGGGTTTAGTGAGATTACTCACTGAAAAATGCTTCTCTTGCTTAATCCAGAAAAGAAACCTTTTAAAACTTGCCTTTTTGCTTGCAAATATTTTTTCTTTGTTTTCTTAAATGTCTCGGGTAGAAAATGATTTTTCTGGTCTATACTTGGATTTATAAGAGAGGTTTTTCTAGGGTTTTATCATTGTAAAATCCCATTCCTACCCTGGCCAAAACTCATGCATTTTGCATTTCAGATTTGCTTATTTTTCACCCTTAATACCCCGGCCATATGTGATGCTTACTTCCCCTTTTTCTTTTCCAGAATATATTATATTCTTCTTAGGTCATGATAATTGTGTGACATTGTCACTTGTTTATTTTCTAAAAATCCTCCTTTCTATTTCTACCTAAAGCAATTGTTTTGCTTGCAATATGTCTTTTGCTATTTTAGCGTTTTACTTTTCCTTTCTTATTTCTTTTTAAGACTTTCAGTACTTATAGAAATGTACATATGCATACATATCTTATCTAGGCTCATTTAACTCCTCCTTAATTTCAGAAAGACATGCACATATATGTGCATACAGGTTTCAAATCCTTATAACATTTTTTTTCTAGGTTTTAAGTAAAATCTGTTTACTGATTCAAAACAAAACTTGCTTTGTCTTATTTTCTAAAATAATTCATATAACTCCAGAAATCAAATATCCAAATTTGGTTTAATAATTTTCATTACAAAATCATGTTTGTAATGCTTTTTAATTCTTGTTTTAATTTCAGGAAATTTGGAGTTCTTCCTTGTGCCATGTCAGTGTGCACGTGCATACATGCACACACACTTGCACACAATTAATTCCATACATTCCTATACAAATAGATTCATATATTTTTAAAATTCAACCAAAATAAGATTCCATGAATTTCTGGGGCATTACAATCACCCCACCTTTTTAGGAATTGTGTCCTCACAATTTTCTTATTTTGACTTTAAACATTTCCAGATTTTTATAAAATCTATCAAACATTGCATAAGCAAACAATTCAGTCAAAACAACCATACATATTAAAATTTTTAGGAATTTAGATTTTACCTTCCACTGCAAAAAGCTTAGGGTAATCCATCTTTATCTTATCCTCTAACTCCCATGTACAATCATTAGGGTCTAGGCTCCATTGAACCTTTACCAATTTCAGAGTTTTTCTCCTCAACTTCTTTTCCTCTTTAGCTAAAATCCCCACTGGTTCTTTCTCATAGACCAAATCAGGATTTATTTGAACTTGAGTGGGTTTCTCTAGAATTTCCTCTTTATCATGCACCCATCTCCTAAGTTGTGATACATGAAATACATTGTGCATTGCACTCATCTCTTCTGGTTGCTCCAACTTGTATGCTAATGAACCTACTCTTTCCAAAATCTTGTAAGGTCCAACATATCTTGGGGTAAGTTTTCCCTGCTCGCCAAACCTCAACACCTTCTTCATAGGTGAAACTTTGATGAAAACATAATCACCAACTTCATATTCTACCTGCTTCCTTCTTACATCTGCAAACTTCTTTTTCCTATCTTGAGCTGCTGCCATTCTTCTCCTCACAAGTTCAATTTTCTCTGTAGTCTCTTTAACATACTCAAGCCCTAAGACAGCCCTTTCTCCTACTTCAGCCCAACATATTAGCGACAAACATGGTTTGCCATACAAGGCTTCAAATGGTGCCATGCCTATGGTGCTTTGATGACTATTGTTATATGTAAATTCAGCCAAATGGAGGTAATCTTCCCAATTAACTCCAGAATCCAATGCACATGCCCTTAACAAATCCTCCAAAACTTATTACTTCAGTTTGACCATCTGATTGGGGGTGGTATGCAGTACTCAAGCATAACTCGCTTCCCATGGCTTCTTGAAAGCTCTTCCAAAATCTGGATGTAAAGATTGTGTCCCTATCACTCACTATAGTTTTAGGAATTCCATGCAACCTTACTACTTCTTTCATGAATACTTGAGCTAGTTTAGGTGCATTTCTTTCTGCCTTCACTGGTATAAAGTGTGCCACCTTAGTCAACCTATGAACTACTACCCAAATGCTTGTATTTCCTCTCTTTGATCTTGGCAGACCATCTATGAAATCCATAGATATATCTTCCCACTTCCACTATGATCTGCTTAGAGGTTGTAATAGGCCTGAGGGTCTTTGGGTTTCTACCTTGACTTGTTGGCAAGTCATACACTTTGCAACATGTTTGGCCACATCTGATTTCATCCTTCTCCACCAATAATCCCTTTTTAGGATTTGGTACATTTTGGTGCTGCCTGGATGTACAGAATATTTGCTCCTATGATACTCATTAAGTATCTCTCCCTTCAATCCTTTATCCTTTGGAACACATATCCTATCTTTATTCCTTAAGTAACCATTCTTATCAGTGTGGTAGTTTGCTACTTCCTCTCCTTTTTCTATCAAAGTTTTCTTTTCTAATAATTCTGGATCTTCCTCTTGCATTTTCCCCAATTTCAAAATTAAATCTGATTGCAAAGTTATCAAACTTAATTTTCCTTTACTCCCTTCTTCAATCATCTCCATGTTTACCTCATTGTTTTCCTTAATTTCCAAATCAGTAAGTAGAGATAAATTTCTAAACTCTTCTATCATTAACATGGCTACTTTTGCATGCTGCCTGCTCAAAGCATCTGCAACCTTATTAGCTTTTCCTGGAGTATAAAGTATGTCTAAATCATATGCTGCTAGAAACTCAACCCATCTATGTTGCCTCATATTCAAATCTTTTTGTGAAAAGAGATATTTCAATGCCTTATGGTCAGTGTATAAAATAAACTTAGCACCTAGAAGATAATGTCTGCAGAGCTTTAGTGCATATACCACTGCTGCCAACTCAAGATCATGGGTTGCATACTTTGATTCATGTGGCTTCAATTGTCTTGATGCATAGGTTATAACTTGATCTTGCTGCATCAATACAGCTCCTAGCCCAGAACCACTTGCATCAGTATAAACAATTAAATCCTCATTTCCTTCTGGTACTTTCAACACTGGTGCATTGACTAAGGCCTCCTTGATTCTACTAAAGGCTTGATCACATTTCTCAGTCCATATAAAGGGTTGGTTCTTTCTAGTTAGGTTGGTAAGAGGTGATGACATCTTAGAAAAATCTTTTATGAATCTTCTATAATACCCTGCCATCCCCATAAATGACCTAACCTCTCCTACTGTGCTTGGCCTTTTCCATTCTTGGATAGCCACAATTTTATTGGGGTTCACTGAAATGCCTTTGGCAGATATAACATGCCTAAGGAAATGCACTTCTTCTTTCCAAAATGCACACTTAGAAAATTTTGCTTTTAAATCCTTTTCTCTTAATCTAGACAAAACAAGGTGTAAGTGATTTTCATGTTCCTCTACTGTCTTAGAATAGATCAAAAAATTATCAATAAAAATCAATACAAACTTGTCTAGAAAATCCCTGAATATCCTATTCATCAAGTCTACAAAGTATGATGGGGCATTTGTCAACCCAAATGGCATGACAAGAAACTCATATAAACCATACCTAGTATTAAAGGCTGTATACTTAACACTTGAGTTCTCAACCTTCATCTGATGGAAACCAGATGCCAGGTCTAATCTAGAAATTATTTTTGCTCCACTAAGTTGATCAAAAAGATCATCAATTCTAGGTAAGGGGTACTTGTTTTTGATAGTGACTTTGTTTAGCTCCCTGTAATCTATACACATCCTTAAAGTACCATCATGTTTCCTTACAAACACTACTGGAGCACCCCAGCATGAATTACTTGGTCTTATAAATCCTTTGCTTTCCAATTCTTCTAACTGTTTCTTCAATTCCTTCAACTCACTTGGCCCCATCCTAGTGGGTTTCTTAATAATTGGATTTGCTCCTGGTATGAGACTAATCTGAAATTCCACTGGTCTGTGGTGTGGAACACCCTCAACTTCTCCAAACACATCCAAGTATTTGTTAATTATGGGGATTTCTTCAATAGAAGGTTCATTGGAATCCTTCTCTAAGTCAATCAAATGATATAATTTCCTTTCTTTGGCTACTTTACACAAAATTGTGATTCTTTGGCCTCTAGAATTTTGTAATGATATGGTGGATGAGTCTAAATTAATTATGGCTTTGTATTGCCTTAACCAGTCTACACCCAATATAAAACCTATATTTGGGTAATTTAAAACATATAAATTGGAAATAAAAACATTTCCTCCTATGTTTAATTCCACATCCACACAAATCATGTTTAAAACACTAAAACTTCCCAATGGGCTTTGCACTAACAAAGGGGTTTCAACCAGTATGCAATTTAATTTAAGCAATGCAACTAATTCATGGGAAATCAGAGAATGTGTTGCCCCTGTATCATACACTACTGATATAGGTAGGGTACAAATAAATAAGGTACCTTCCACTTGACCATGGTTTTCTACAATAGCCTCTACTGTGGATTTGCTTTTGCTCTCCAAACTTGCTAGCTTCCCTTGCTGTTTATACTTAGGGCAATTTCTCTTGATATGTCCCTCCTTACCACATAGGTAGCACTTGAAAGCTCCTCCCTTCAATTCTGCGCACCTTGGTTTAATATGTCCTTCTTTTCCACAATGATGACACGCTATTTTCCTCTTTGTATCAGTGGTCTTAGTATCATTGGTTTTCTTGCTTTCTGTTTCCTCCTTCTTTTTGTCATAGGGGTGATATCTTCCCTTATTTTTCTTGTTGTTATTGTTCTTAAAACTCCTATACTTCTCCCTCTCCTTGTCATGTTGCTCAAACTTTAAGGACAGATCAATGACTTGATTAAAAGTTTTATCTGCATATGGCAACATAGCCCTACTAAGCCCTGGGTTTAACCCTTAATATACCTATCATTCTTAGATGCCTCATCAGCTACAAGCATAGCTCCATACTTAGACAAGCCCTCAAACTTTTGAGTGTATTCAGTGACACTCAAAGTTCCTTGCCTAAGTCTAATAAATTCTTCTAGTAAGGTGGTCTTGGCTGATGCTGGCACAAATCTAGCTTCCAACATCTCCTTAAATTGGTTCCAAGTAATTTTATTCTCAATTCTTCCAGCTATGACTACCTCCCACCAGCTTAAAGCCACACCTTTCAGTTGTCTTGAGGCCACTTGCCTCTTCCTTTGATCATACAATTGCATGTCATTGAAAATTCTGTCCAGTGTTCTCAACCATGCTTGAATTTCCATCACATTTTCAGTCCCTTCAAAGCTCTTGCCTCCCAAATTGGTATAAGTCTTTAATAGTTTTGAAAGTTCCTCATGTGGGTTCTCAAGTCTCTGCCCTACTCCATCCCTTAAAGCCCTCATAAAGTCTTGCATATCAAGCATTTGTGGTGCACTTGATCCTGCATTGTGATGAGATCCTCTTCCTACCATGATTGGATAACTAGAGTATGGGTAGATAGGGTTAGTTAATCATGAGTATTTTTATTTTGCTATAACTTTCTATCTGAATTATTATTTTACTCAAACAAACAATTAGTACATACACATGGTTATAGTACTTCAATCAATCAATACAATCATTCTTAGCTATGTATAGTTTTAACATAGCTCTGATACCAAATGAAATGACCCTATTTATTTTACCTAATTTTACTAGGATTTTTTTTTACATTAATAAATTTCCTAGAGTCATTAGCCTTTCTATTAAATTATCCAGGGTCCTAATTTTTCTACTAATATATTTATATCAGTTCATTGATAAATATATTCACATACATGTGAAGATGTATGTGACCCTCTTGCTTGGATCAGAGTGTTGGTAAGCAAGAGTGCATCCTGATTGAATTTGAATTTCTAGTCAATCAGTACATAGCTCACTTTCCTTTGTTTAATATATGAATAATGGGAGTAAATTCCCATGATCATATATAATTTATACCTATTAATTTTTTATCATTCTTATGGTGATTGTCTGTTAGTTTGTCTTAACATAGTGTTCTCAGAATGTAGAAAGCCATCATGATTTTTGTTTAATTATTTGATATTTGATCATAGCCAGAAAGGGAAAAATGATATACTTATTTATCATTTTCAACATAAGTGATTTCATTACAAATTCCTTTACTTATAACCAAGTCAGTTGAGTAATCCTTTCACAATCTATATAGTTGTATTTCTCTGAACCAAATTCATTCCCTAATCCCTGAGTTACCTCAGCTTGCATCCTAATTTACAGGTTGCTTTACTGGATTTAGAAAATCTAGATTTTATGGTCATTTAACAAAGGTAATAATTAAGTAATATGTGTGCATATCAGATGTATTGTGCTTTCTGGACTAAGAAAGCTACTCAAAAATAAAAGTGAATTGCTCAAGTATTTGAAAATGTCTTTGTATATGCATTTGCAAAGAAAGCTTCGGATTTTACAAATGCATTTTCTTTCTTTAGACCTAAAAACTCTGGTCATCTTGATCAACCCAGACCTCACTACTTTTGAAGTGGGTTAACCTTATGACTAGGTCATCAAAACATTAGTGTCTGGCTATTGTAATGTGAATTCAGATACAAGATACTTGAAAAATCTCTTAGAACATGTACACCTCTTTAAATAATGCACAATTATATTTTTTTTCTTTTATCAAAACACTTCTGTATATTATCACTAAATTCTTGAAATATTACTTCTAGCTAAAACTCAGATTTTTAACCTTCAAACTTAAAGTTTTTATGTACTTCAAAATTAACTAATACAATATATGTATATATATATATATCCATTTCTCTAACACAGACATATACCATCTAGAGATTTTCACCATAATGCTCAAATATATTTTCTTGCATAGATTCAACTAAGTCTTTGGTTTTTCCCAACCTTAATACATTACCAGATTCAATTGAAACAACTAGATAAAATCCAAACATTCAAGATCATTACACAACAACTAAAGCAGAACTATAAAAACTTCCAAGATTACATGCAAATAATTCATTCTAAGTTCTTATTTAATTCTAATTTAGCATGCTTATCCAATCATTCTCATTAGCCATAGCAGCTTCCTATTTAGAACCAGCATTCCCTGAAAGAGCATTAGAGCCATAGCAGTTTAAATGAGACACCCCAGATGCCATAAGCAAACAAGGGTCAGATACAAGATCTGGTATGAGCAATATCAAAAAATTCCATGATATTAAGTAGATAGATGAAACATAAGCATTTTGTATGGGTTGGCACTATTTCTTTAATCAATTTGCCTGACTTGTTTCTGAAATATTGTGCATATGTGATCAGTATTAAAACTAATTATGTACACACTTTCAACTATGCAAACATACATGTCAAACAGAGATACTCAGGAACTATCATAGCTCTAGTCCAACCAACCTAGGAATAACTCAAGTTCCTACTTCATCAATTTAAGGTTGCATTTACCAAATTTCTTCCTAGCCTCATCTGCCATAAAGGAATCACGGGGACACATTGCAATAAAATAATTCACAATATTGCACAAAGATCTCAGGGCTTAAACAAACCATGTGCCAACTTGCATACTTTAAATGTAACAAGCATTCCAGCAGTCTTCTTGGCTCACAATCCTTAGTTTATTTACTAAGTGTTCATGTTTGATCCTATCATGAGATAGCTAGGTGATTAAATCACAGTGTACATGAAACATTACATAAAACTTGCAAGCATACTTCAAAGGCAAGCTAATATTCATATCCAGGGGAAATCATATTTTCAAATATTCTAGCTTAAAAGAAAATACAAGAATATTTATAACTGTGAATAGAGACTAGGCATGTGGGTTATTATTGTTTCATAAGCAACCATGTTTGAACTAAATTCAAGATCTAGCTTAAACAAGATTTCTGGCTCATGGGTTTTCTATTTGACCAAGAGTTCAGCACTTTTGGATATTTCCATTGCACCCTTGAATCTTTCATTTGAGCCTCAGCACTTACACAAGTGTAATGCAACTCATATACATTTTGATTTCTATATTTTTTATGCCATATCTGAACCAGTGACAAGTATTCTCTATTTATTTCCATGATTTCATACTTTAACATTTCGGGGTGTAACCAAACATAGCAAAATACTCAACCATCAAAGAAATCAAAAGCATTCATAAACACCCATTAAAACCATAGTAATAAAATCAGAAATCTGTAGAAAAATAACATAAACTTGGCTGCCTCATAACAGGACTTAATGCCATTGGTTTAGTGAGATTACTCACTGAAAAATACTTCTCTTGCTTAATCCAGAAAAGAAACCTTTTAAAACTTGCCTTTCTGCTTGCAAATATTTTTTATTTGTTTTCTTAAATGTCTCGGGTAGAAAATGATTTTTCTGGTCTATACTTGGATTTATAAGAGAGGTTTTTCTAGGGTTTTATCATTGTAAAATCCCATTCCTACCCTGGCCAAAACTCATGCATTTTGCATTTCAGATTTGCTTATTTTTCACCCTTAATACCCCGGCCATATGTGATGCTTACTTCCCCTTTTTCTTTTCCAGAATATATTATATTCTTCTTAGGTCATGATAATTGTGTGACATTGTCACTTGTTTATTTTCTAAAAATCCTCCTTTCTATTTTCTGCCTAAAGCAATTGTTTTGCTTGCAATATGTCTTTTGCTATTTTAGCGTTTTACTTTTCCTTTCTTATTTCTTTTTAAGACTTTCAGTACTTATAGAAATGTACATATGCATACATATCTTATCTAGGCTCATTTAACTCCTCCTTAATTTCAGAAAGACATGCACATATATGTGCATACAGGTTTCAAATCCTTATAACATTTTTTTTCTAGGTTTTAAGTAAAATCTGTTTACTGATTCAAAACAAAACTTGCTTTGTCTTATTTTCTAAAATAATTCATATAACTCCAGAAATCAAATATCCAAATTTGGTTTAATAATTTTCATTACAAAATCATGTTTGTAATGCTTTTTAATTCTTGTTTTAATTTCAGGAAATTTGGAGTTCTTCCTTGTGCCATGTTAGTGTGCACGTGCACACATGCACACACACTTGCACACAATTAATTCCATACATTCCTATACAAATAGATTCATATATTTTCAAAATTCAACCAAAATAAGATTCCATGAATTTCTGGGGCATTACATCCAGGCTGATAACTATTGATTGATTGTTGTACTCTGATTAATATATATATATATATATATATATACAGTTTCTATTTTGTAAAGATCATTGATAGGATATTATATGTTTTCTGCTACGATGTGAGATTATGTATTGTTCTGTTTAGTTCTATCTTCTCTCTTTCTTCTCTTCTCCTCTTCTCTCTTCTTTTCTTTCTCTTGACTTTCCGTTAGTCTGTGCTTTTTGGGTCGGACATGTGTAGATTATTGTTGGTTCAAAGGGGACAGATTTGCGGGTCATCACACGTGGTATCAGAGCTTAGATTTTGTATATTGCTAAGCTTTGATGTGTACTCAGTATAGATAGGGACAGTAGTACCCTAGATTGAGTTTGAGTGTATTATATGTATGAGCGCGTATTTGTTAGTGATATAAAATGTTTTATATTGTGTTTACTTATCCGTTGAGTTATTTGTGAACTCTGGTCGGTATGTGGGATGCCATGTTATCGATAAGGATTTCTAAACACTTAAACGAGCCAAGTCGACATAGTATCATTTTAAATTGGGTAGATGAAATAATTTTACCTCTATTATATTTTATATATAAAGAAACACTTTTTCAGAATTATTAAAGTGTATATAAATGAATTGTTGGTTATTTGAAAATGAAAATATATATAAGTTAATGAAAGTTGTTTGAATAATCTAAATAAAATAACAATTGTAGAAAGAATAAATTATATAAGCAAATTAATTATAAAGTATGGAATTATAATTAAAATGAATTACAATTGTAAAATAATCTTATATATAAGAAATGAATTTAAACTAAGAATTCGAAAATTTGAATCTTTGTTGATTTTGAAAGTTGTTTTTTTAAAGTTAAAGATGTTATATTGTTATAAATCTAAATAAGATAAATAAATTTGGAATGATCTTATATAAGTAAAGTAAGATAGTGAAATTATAAAAGTAAAAGAGTTTATAAATGTGATTTATGAATAAAAGGAAATTTTTGAAAGAATAAAAAGCACTGAATTTACTACTATTACTGGGAAATAATAAGGGTGATGACTGCAGCATCATTAGTATCATTTTCGAGTTTCTGTGTGATGGATTTGCTACCAATAGTAAATTGAAATTGAAGTTTTGTTATGATAAATGAATTTGAATTTAAAAATCCAAGTTGAAATTGATAAATATAAGTAAAATGATTTTTGGACTTATAATATGAAATAATAAATTTAACTTTGGTAAAGTTGAAATAAATTTGAGTTAGCATAATAAAATATATGTTGAAATTTAACTAAAGGAAAGTTAAATAATATGAACTGGATTAGATAAATTATTGAAATGGAAATTTAAACTTAAAAGATAAGTGATTATATAACATGAATTTGAAAGTTTAAATAAATAAGTTGTATAACTTATAAAATGAGAAAATTTAAGTAAAACCAATTATTAAAATGGTTAAACAATTTTGTTAAGCAAAACAAAATCTGAATTTGGATAGTGATATGAAATTTGACTTAAGTAAAAGTTAAATAAAATGATTTTAGAAATGAAATCTAAGTTAAGTTAAATAAAATAGAATTTGAATTAAATTAGTAGTAAACTTAAGTTGTATAGTGAAGATAAAATGCAAGTGAGAATAAAATGAAATTTAACTTAAGTAAGGTTGAATGAGGTTGAATTTGATATCAAAATGAATTAATAAAGTGAAGTAATGAATATGAACTTGAGTTATAAAATGAAATTCAACTTGAAATGTAAAATGAATTAGCAATTGAATTAATGAATGAACTGAACTAATGAAGTAGATTAGTAAATGAAATATGGAGTGAATATTAAACCAATTGAAATTAAAAAGTGTTGAACCAAATTGATGGTAAACGAAGTAAAGTAAATTGATTTGGTTATGTTGGATATGCATTGATTGCTAGATGGATGTTAGTGGATTAAATAGAAATTCATTAAGTATAATGAAATTTAAAGTTAAATAATTAAATTCAAAGTGGAAGTAAGTAAATCTAAATAGAATTGAATTTGATTGAATTGGAAGTGAGCAAACTTGAATATGAATTAGTGAATGTAAACTAATTGAATATGAATGAATGAATGTTAGTAAAATTCAACGTTAATGAATCAAATGTGATTTAAATTGGAAACCAATTCAATGAATATTAATAAGAAATTAATGTATATTGATTTGGTTGTGGATTTACTGGATAGATATTGGTTTGTTGGATGTTAGTTGGATGATAATCGTTTGTTGATTGGATTTGTTGTTTTGTTGCATTTGCTATATTGGCATATATAGTTGTTGTGTTGGTATATGTTGTATGTTGATATTACTTTCATATATATGTGTTTCTCATTGTTTGTTGAGTGTTTAGTAGGTGCGGATGGCGCTTGCTTCGTATTTGAGCTCGCTTTCGTGCTACATTAGCCGTATATGCTCGCTAATAATATATAAGATACATATCTCGGATTACATATCGTACTTTTATACTTTTTTCCTTACGGGATGCCCCATCCTCGAAGATGAGATGTATATTTGTGATCCTACTACGATTGAACCGCGCAAAGGAGGCTATGGCGAAATTTTTTGAAAATTTTAAAAGTAAGAAAAATTTTGAGAGATTGGGAAAAATTTTTTGATAACTAAAATTTTGGTTTTGAGTTATAAAAGTTAAACGATATTAGTTAGTTTTGAAAAGATAACTAAGTAAGGATTTGAAAACTAGAAAGTTTTTGTAAGAAGTTTAACGAATGGATTTTGGAAAAAGTTAAAATGTTTAAATAGATTTGATATCTAATTTGAATGATTTATTTTGAAAAGTTAATGGATTTTGTGACTTTTTCTTACTTGGTAATTTCGAGGACGAATTTTTTTTAAGTAGGGGAGAATGTAACGACCCAGAATTTCTATCATTTGAAATTCGTATTTTTAATTGATTTTAAATATTCAGAAGTTAATTTTATATGCTGAATGGATTTTATTTTGAATATCTGGATTTAATTGGATAATTAAATGATTAATTTAATATTTGAAATTGCTGAAATAATTGGAAATTGGAATAAATGTGAATGAAAATGTATTATAAAGTTGAATTTAATTCTATTTGAATTAGAATGATGTTAGAGAACTTTTATAACTGAATTAAGAGTTAATTTGTTAAAATTGAATATTTTAATATTTAATTAACGTGTGAAAATAGCCATTTTTCATACAGTTTCGGATTTCGACGAAACCAGATTCATCGGATCCGTAATGTTAAATTATTGTAAGATTTCAAATTTCGTATCAATCGGATTTATGGTTTATCCGGGGCAAGCTAAAATGCGTAGAAATCGGTTTAAGTGAATTTTAAATTTAAATAATTTGATTCGAAAACCTATCTTCCAAATACGATCGAATTGGCTTCCGATATATATTCCATTGAGTTCGGAATAGGGGTAAACCATTATAAACGCCAGGCGGAACGCTTCGTTTCGAGTTCGAAAAATTTCCGGATGAATAGTGTCATCAAATTTTCTATAAAAGGACCTAGATTTTTTCTATTTTGCCAAAACCCTAACAAGAACTAGGGCAGGCCGCCACTTCATTTCAATGGCCGAAAATCATCCTCTTTCCCTCCTTGATATCTCCCAATCCATAGACCTATAGGCTTCGTCATCAACTGGAAAGTTGTAGAGCACGCCGAGTACTTCACATCCAACGGCGGAGATCGCCTGGAGTTCGTCGTGGGCGCCAAAAGTTGACCGCGTTCATCATTGATTCGCGCATGTTTTTCAACACATGGGGGGACCAAGCTTTGCCTCGTCGCAGCCGAAGGTAGGGTAGAGCGTGGGCTTTCGTGTGGTGCTAGTTGATCGACGTCGAAGTGGATGTTGGTGCTGTGAAAATTCAACCAAAAAAGGCGTCTTCATGGGTTTCACGTTCGAATTGGAACGAAGGAGGAAGAAGATGCTCACGGCCTAGATTTCTCATAAGCAAATCGAACGGCCTGGGATAAAGCAAGTTTCAAAAAGAAAATAAAATTGTATATTAAAATATATATAAAATCGTATAACTTTAAAACTGCATAACTTCTTCATACGAGGTCCGTTTCGCACGAAACGAATTGCGTTGGGTCCGTATTGACGAGCACTACATTTTAGAGCTGGCTTGGAGTTGATTGGAGCTAGTGTAAATTTTGGGTAAAATTAAACGCTCGTTTAATTTTATTCGGAATAAAACACTACAACTGCTATTGGACGCAATGTGAGTACAACTCACTCTTTCCGACTCACTAATATTTTTATATAAGTGAGGAATAAATTTATTTATGATGATTGATGATTGTTTGGAGGATATATGATATATTGATTTGTATTTGGATATATACCTGCCTATTTGGATATATACCTGCCTATTGGAGCAGATGACCGTATACGTTCCCGTGTATGAGTGGATGACCCTTTGTACGCGCGTCTGCCTCGAAGCGGACATTGTACACATATTCTAATATGTATATTTGTTGCAGGCGACAGGTTGGAGGGATCCAACTAGATTCCTCACCAGTATTGATTTATTTACATATATTGTGATATTTGCTATTATCATATGATATATGATGTTTTGGTTGCCGTGATTGATGTATTTGGTGCTATTGCAGCATTGGGCCTATTTTGGAGTTTTAAAAATGTTTAAGTAATGATTTCCAAATTTAAAAGGATTTTAAAGTGATTTGGAAAATAGATGTTTTATTAATTTTGAAATGGTTAAGGAATAAATTTATTTTGAATAAATAAATGTTATAATTTTTAATGTTATAAAAATTATGAGTTTTGTGAATGTTAAAATGAAGTTATAAGTGGATTTTATAAGTAAATAAGATTGTGAATTTGTGAAGTTATAAATGAAGGAATTTTTAAATAAATGATTTATAAGTAAATTAACTTATAATTTGGATTTTGGTATATAATTGAGATATAAATAGAATTGGTAAATGAAAGGATTTTATGAATTGAAGTTTTATAAAATATATATGGAATTTATAAACATGGTTTTATAATTTCGAAATCAATTAAATTGGATAAGTTAAATATAGAAGTTTATTAAAGGAGATATATCCACAATTTTGGACAGTGGATTATCCTTTAATAAATATGTAGAAGTATTAAATTTGGTTAGGGAAGCATATCCATGATTTTGGACAGTGGATTATCCTTTAATAAATATGTGGAAGTAAGGAATTTGGCTAGATAATTATATCCATGATTTTGGACAGTGGATAATCTTTTAATAAATAATAGAAGTATTGTATTTGATAAATAAAGTATATTTACGATTTTGGACAGTGAATAATATATTAAATAAAAAAATGTTTTAGGAAGTGATATTTTAAATGAAATTAAATGTTTTGAAAGATGTTTTAAATTGTGTAAGTATCGAATGCATAGATTTCAACATTCATTATTGAAATAGACGTTTTCGAGAATTAAGGAAATGATGGACTATAACACTGTTGTTATAGTAAATGATTTTCGAAAGAAAATATTTTGTATAGTATTTGGGATTTATATATCTATCTTATTTTCGAATCCCTATACTATTGATTTTGGGTTGTCGTAACGATGTTTTACGCAACATTCGTTTTAACCCAAATAAAAGTGTTTTAAAAGAACGTTTTCCTTATGCAATAAAATATATACTTAATCGTGATTTAAGTATATGGAATAGTTTCCAAATGTTGAAAATAAATTAAATTATGAATTACTTATTATTAAATAAGCATTTGGAAATGTTTTCCAATATAAAACATTGAATGGTTTTGAGAATATATCTTTTTAAAGATAATTTGAGTGAATATTTGGCAAGTGAATTAATTAATAAAAGATTAATAAAAAGGGCCTAGTGATTGTATATGGTGCTAAATATTTGTTTGTTTGCTTTGATAGTTAAATAACCGACTATCAAATTTGGCCATTTTAGTTTCTCGACTTGATATGGGAACTATTTAGTCGTACACTTAGTACGTAGCCTTCTGTGTAGGCTTGATTATCGTTTGTGTTGAGGATGATGATTCGTATAGTGCGGAGTATTACTCCAATCTATCGAGCTTCCTTCTTGGCCCGAAGGATAGCAAGTTGAAAGTTGGAGACGTGATAAGTCTATGAGACTTAGTTTCTGTGTAAGGTTGAGAAACGCATTTGCGTTGTTGGTGCGAAGAGACCGGGATCAGATTTATCTGAAAAACACTTCGGACCAACATATATGCGACGATTGTGCAGGTTGCTTGTGATGATATTGATATTCAGGATTTTCATAGTGGGGGACTGCTTGTTGATCGTTTGGGGTTAAAATCCCAATATACATCCAGTAGCAGTGATCTCTTCACTATGAAATATCCAATGCAAGGACTATTCGCTACTAATCCTAAGGATTTCCCGACAGGATGTGGTAGGAAAGTACCTTCGGTTTGTCATGTTCTTGGACAACTTGGATGGATGTTTGTCTGACATTGCATTTCTACAGATTACGTACATTGGTTTTTACAAACGTACATTAGTTGGTGGCGGAGAAGGCAACTTCTCTTAGCTTAACACCCTCCTTAAGACGTATGAGCTTAAGGGTTGTATTTTTGTGGAAGGCAATTAGTAGTTAACGAAAATGGCCTTGTGGCATTCAAAGTGATGTGATTGTGATTGTGAAAGGTAATCGTTACCTCAGGCCTCATCAACCTGAAATGACCAAAACTGGGTTAGATGCAGCAAAGCTAAGTGGGTCGCTAACAAGTAGGATATGATCATCCTCTTCTAGATATATCTTTACACGCTATGATGTCGTGTATCTGATTATTGTGGTTTGTATGCTTTGAGGTCCCTCGATAAATGTCGTAACGACCGGAGGATGATATATTCGGTACCATCTAGTTATAGAGGTGGGCCGGTTTTGTGTGGGTAGAGGATCCTTTGTGATGGTCCTCAGTACATCCATCTAGAGGTGTATCCTTCGGAAGGTAGTCCCTTCACCTGGTCATTTGTATGGAAATCCAAACTCCGCTACGTACCTGCCATTTTGATTGTATTACCCAATTGGGCTACATGCTGGAATTTAATCAATGTAACAATTTCGGCTATAATTAATATTATTTGTATATAGTAGACACTACTATAATATCAGAGGATTTGATATGATATGTTTTAGTTATCGTAAGGTAAAAACATGTCCGTGTTTATGTGTGGACTTGTCTTATGAGATACTTTTGTTTTGATAAAGGGAAAGTTTGGTAATCTAATAAATTCAGTTGAGTGTGTTTCTCATGCTGGTTTACCAGACTGATCTGGGCGTTCTTCCCTTTCAATGCTCGGGTCAGACCGAGTATATTTACAGGTTCAGTTTTGGTACTTTTGGAGCTTCAGCAGGAGAGCTGGAGATCTTCATTTTCGTATACACGTATCAGTTTTGATTTTTGATTTTCCACTACATTGCTTAGTTGTTTATATTATCAGCATTAGTGAGGACAGGTTATTATAACTGTCCAGGCTGATAACTATTGATTGATTGTTGTACTCTGATTAATGTATATACATATACTGTTTCTGTTTTGTAAAGATCACTGATATGATATTATATGTTTTCCGCTGCGATGTGAGATTCTGTATTGTTCTGTTTTGTTCTATCTTCTCTCTTTCTTCTCTTCTCTTCTTCTCTCTTCTTTTCTTTCTCTTGACTTTCCGTTAGTCTGTGCTTTTTGTGTCGGACATGTGTGGATTATTGTCGATTCAAAGGGGATGGATTTGCGGGTCGTCACACGTGGTATCAGAGCTTAGATTTTATATATTCCTAAGCTTTGATGTGTACTCAGTATAGATAGGGACAGTAGTACCCTAGATTGAGTTTGAGTGTATTAAATATATGAGCACGTATTTGTTAGTGATATAAAATGTTTTATATTGTGTTTACTTATCCGTTGAGTTGTTTGTGAATTCTGGTCGGTATGTGGGACGCTATGTTATCGATAAGGATTTCTAAACACTTAAATGAGGCAAGTCGACATAGTATCATTTTAAATTGGGTAGATGAAATAATTTTACCTCTATTATATTTATATATAAAGAAACAATTTTTCAGAATTATTAAAGTGTATATAAATGAATTGTTGGTTGTTTGAAAATAAAAATATATATAAGTTAATGAAAGCTGTTTGAATAATCTAAATAAAATAACAATTGTAGAAAGAATAAATTATATAAGCAAATTAATTATAAAGTATGGAATTATAATTATAATGAATTACAATTGTAAAATAATCTTATATATAAGAAATGAATTTAAACTAAGAATTCGAAAATTTGAATCTTTGTTGATTTTGAAAGTTGTTTTTTTAAAGTTAAAGATGTTATATTGTTATAAATCTAAATAAGATAAATAAATTTGGAATGATCTTATATAAGTAAAGTAAGATAGTGAAATTATACAAGTAAAAGATTTTATAAATGTGATTTATGAATAAAAGGAAATTTTTGAAAGAATAAAAAGCACTGAATTCACTACTGTTACTGGGAAATAATAAAAGTGATGACTGCAGCTTCATCAGTATCATTTTCGAGTTTCTGTGTGATGGATTTGCTACCAATAGTAAATTGAAATTGAAGTTTTGTTATGATAAACGAATTTGAATTTAAAAATCCAAGTTGAAATTGATAAATATAAGTAAAATTATTTTTGGACTTATAAAGTGAAATAATAAATTTAACTTTGGTATGGTTGAAATAAATTTGAGTTAGCATAATAAAATATATGATTTGAAATTTAACTAAAGGAAAGTTAAATAATTTGAACTGGATTAGATAAATTGTTGAAATGGAAATTTAAACTTAAAAGATAAGTGATTATATAACATGAATTTGAAAGTTTAAATAAATAAGTTGTATAACTTATAAAATGAGAAAATTTAAGTAAAACCAATTGTTAAAATGGTTAAACAATTTTGTTAAGCAAAACAAAATCTGAATTTGGATAGTGATATGAAATTTGACTAAAGTATTATGGTTTCCCGATAGGATTTCTTCTAATCTTCATAGATGCGTTGACTATATGAACAATAAACTGAGTGGGATGAAAAGCCATGATTGTCATGTAATGATGGAAAATTTATTACTCATCGCTTTCAAAGAATTGTTGCCTGCAAAATTTTGGAAAGTTGTAATGGAACTTAGTTTGTTTCATAAGGAGCTTTGTTCCATTACGTTAAAAGTTGATCGTCTATGTAAACTCGAGGAAGAAATCTCTATACTACTCTACAAACTGGAGAAAATATTTCCTCCAGGTTCCTTTAATGTAATGGAGAATTTACCTGTTCATCTTCCATATAAAGCACGTCTTCGAGGTCCTGTGCAATATAAATGGATGTATCCATTTGAGAGGTCCTGTGCAATATTGAGCATGTTAAAAATTAATTAAATTATGTATAATTTTTTTAATTTGAAATAATTTTTAATTGGGACTTAAATCATCTAAAGAATAAAGTGAGACAAAACGCACAAGTTGAAGGTTCGATTTGCAAATCATCACTACAAGAAATTTTATTTTTGGTGGCGTACAAAAAACGCTACCAAAACTTATGTAGCGTTTTGATAAACGCCGTGATAAAGCCCGCAACTAAATTTAATTGCATTTATTTCAATGCCACTATAAATCCTTTTATTCCAGCATTTCTCAAGCGCCACCAAAAGGTTTTTTGTTGCTACCAATAGAGTTTCCAACTTTACCCCTACTTTACGGTTGTGTTTACTCAACGCCACCATATGTATTTCTATAGCCTTTCTGAACGCTACTAAAAGTTGTTTATCATTTTGCACCAGTTTTTCATGCTATTATCTCCTGTTGATGGTCTATTTTGTTTCTACTATGTCAATCAACAATCACTCACATAATCATCATATTCAAACAATTAAAAAAACATATTAATCATATAATCAAATAAGATATCCATAACCATTCTAATACAATAGTTTTTTGATAAAATGACCAAACTCACATACAATAATCATTCGTATACAAATTTACACACCTAGTACTAATAAAAAGTTATACCAAACCGGTGCTAACAAAACGCTTAAGTACCCATAATTCTATGTTGCATGCACAAGTGAAAGCTAGCACAATAAAAGTCCAACCTTGCTCTCTTCGGAAATCCAATGCCTACACAAGTGAAAGCACAACATATAGTCAAACAATTATGTTAATTTGTAGGACTTTCAAATCTAATATCAAACATCTACAACATTGTACGAGTATATCATATTATAAATAATGTCATATAAATAATCAAAGTTATAAACGAAATGAAATAAATAAAGTCCAATCTTATAGTTATATATAAAATGTTGTTAAATTAGTTATATTATTATTATTTATAAATTTTAGTTAACTTAAACTTGGTTAATTTTATAAAACTTGTTTAATTTTAACAAAGCCTAGTTAATTTTATTAACTTAGTTAATTTAATTTATTATTATTATTATTATTATTATTATTATTATTGAAACTCAGTTAACTTAATTATATTATTATTATTATTATTATAAACTTAGTTAAATTTTATAAACTAAGTTAATTTATCATCATCATCGTTATTTATAAATCTTTGTTAAATTAGTTATATTATTATTATTTATAAAATTTAGTTAACTTAAACTTAGTTAAATTTAACAAAACTTAGTTAATTTTTATTAACTTCATTAACTTAGTTAATTTATTATTATTATTACTAAAACTCGGTTAATTTAATTATATTATTATTATTATAAACTTAGTTAATTTTTATAAACATAGTTAATTCATCATCATCATCATAATCATTGTTATTATTTATAAAATTTTGTTAAATTTGTTATATTATTATTATTTATAAAATTTAGTTAACTTAAACTTAGTTAATTTTATAAAACCTATTTAATTTTAGCAAAACTTAGTTAAAATTTATTAACTTGGATAACTTAGTAAATTTATTTTTATTATCATTATTATTAAAATTTAGATAACTTAATTATATTATTATTATTATTATTATTATTATTATAAATTTAGTTATTTTTTATGAACTTAGTTAATTCATTGTCATCACCATCATCATTATTTATAAAACTTTGTTAAATTAGTTATATTATTTTCTATAAAATTTAGTTAATTTAAACTTAGTTAATTTTTATTAACTTGGTTAACTTAGTTAATTTATTATTATTATTAATATTAAACCTCGATTAACTTAATTATATTATTATTATAAACTTAGTTAATTTTTATGAACTTAGTTAATTTTTATAAACTTAGTTAATTCATCATCATCATCTTTATTGTTTATAAAACTTTATTAAATTAGTTATATTATTATTATTTATAAAATTTAGTTAACTTAAACTTAGTTAATTTTATAAAATTTGTTTAATTTTCACAAAACTTAGTTAATTTTTATTAACTTGGTTAACTTAGTTAATTCATTATTATTATTATTATTAAAACTCAGTTAACTTAATTATATTATTATTATTATTATAAACTTAGTTAAATTTTATAAACTTAGTTAATTCATCATCATTATTATTTATAAAACACACTAGTGCACACACACTATAACAACCCACCTTTTTGGACGTTTCAAATCGACAACAAACCACACATGTCAGACTCAAACCATTCAAAAGGGAGGATTGTTAATGGGGTAAATAAGAAAAAAAGGAAAAAAAGAAAACAAAACACAGAATCTCGCAGCGGAATAACAAAATATAATAATCAAATAAACAGTTCATGAAGCTGTTTTACAAATAACATTTGATTACACTTTTACAATTCAAATCAGAGTTATACATACATCAGAAATAAACAAATAATGCAGCAGAACACAGAATGTAGTGAAATAATAAATAGCAATAATATATTGAATCTTCGTCTTCATCCTCCAGAAAATAAGTGTCTTCGCTAAACTGAAATACTCGGTCTGACCCGAGCGTAAAGTAAAACAAGAACACTCGAGTCAGGACTAACATTCTTATTTAAGTAAGTCAACTCAAGTGAAATGTACAGATAACTCAATAAGTGAAATGCTTAGGTTTAAATAAACATCATCTTTCACACTATGAATCAGTTCAGTTCAAATACCGACTTTATGTTCGTTTCCAATCGATTCATTATTAAATCCAACTTCAGATTTCAATTTTTCAGTTAAAGCTATTAAGTTATAATCAACAACAAGTTTAAATCTAAAAATCCAATTAAAACTTTCATTAAATCAATTAAATTTCAATTTCATAATTTCAAGTTCAAACATAAATTTAAACTTACAATATTCCAATTTTATTTCTAAATCAATTTATTTAAACCCAAAGTGGTTTTATATCGGGTATGTATCATTTCAATCCAAAGTGATTTTGCCAACTATCAGGGATCTTGGAGTGTGAGAACAATAACAACATAAATAACATAACATGTCAATTACCAACATGCGTGCATAATTAACAATTTAATATATACACATGCATAACTAACATATCACATGGTCACATATCGTAAACAACATAAGTGAATATTTAAAATTCTAACATAACATATAAATATATAACATGACATATATCAAGGAACTTGCAAGGTAATTTACAATAAATTAACATGGCATATCATTTTTCACAAACATAACACATTATTTTCACATAGCATATGTGACATGTTATTAACATAGCATGTGCAACATATGATTTTATTAACTAACACATTTGTTTCAACATAGCATATGTGATGTATTTCAACAAGGCATATACAAATATTTTTCCTAACATAACACATTTTTTTACACATCATATGTGATGTATTTCAACATGGCATATAAAAATATACTTTTCTAACATAACACATTTTTTTTTACATATCATATGTGATGTATTTCACATACATATGTGACAATTAATCAAATCAACATAACATACTACTTGTGACATATAAAACAACATGTGCATGTGAATATCATAACACAAATTCAAGGGAACATAACAACATATATCACATATTCATATCTAAAGCAAACATTTCTTATAACATTTTGATGTTTATTTACCTAACAATAAAAATGTTAATCGTGAGTGATTGCTCACCTTTCGAGGTTAGAGAGTTTTTGACAACACAAATATGTAGATCCTAGTTGAAATCCAAACACGACAAGCTAACCAATCTTATCCATAGCAACAATCTAATAGAAAAGCAAAGCACGACGATGCAAATCGAACAGATTGAGTTTTACTTCTTTTTTTTTAGAGAGATGAAGCAAGGGGAATTTGTGGATTTAGAAATTTTGGAGTTTATGTAGTTTTGAGGATGGAGAAAGTGTGAGCAGAAAGCTTCAGATAGAGGAATGAGAAACAATCTGTACGTACTTTGGTTTTGTTCTCTAGTGGGAAATTGAAAAGTCAACAGGTTGGAAAGTGGGAAGGTGATAAAAGAATACAAAAATAAAGTAAGCTTTTCAAAGAAACGACGTGGTTATGTGTTTTATAAGAATAAACATGAACAGGCTAGCAGGAATGATGCACGTGCATTAAATCTAAATTGTTAATGGACGAATTAGTGCAGGCAGAAGTTATGAAAAAGAGTGAATACTAAAAGTTGTAACGTGTAAAAATAAATGCTTAGATGCAAATACAAGAGGTATATAAGAATTAGGTCGAATAAAATTGGGTGAGAGAATGTATAGCTAACAATAAGAATGGAAAATGAATATATAGAGAATAAATGAAAGTTTTATGAAATAAAGAGAGAGGTTTTTTTTATATGAATAGCTGAAATGTGAGAGTAAACAAGGCAGAAAAATATGAATGAGATAGTAGTTAGAAAAAGCAATAGAATATGAAACGTGCATGAATATGAATTCATGATGAACATCACCTTTCATACTTCAAAAGGAATTTAATGTCACATTAATTCAATATGGAAATATTTTTCAATTCAATTAATTTCTTTAACTCCAAATCAACTCAACTTTACACCTATCTAAAAGTTTTATTAACATACAGAAAAAAAAATTTGAACACACCAATTAAAGTAACGATGACCACCGCTACATAAAAATAAAAGGAGAACCATGATTCCAAATTCCAATTCAAAATCGGCGTTTTTCTCAACGCACAATCATGAACATAAAATATTTAATTTATTCTAAATTTTACGATTAGCATTAAAATCACTTCTATATTGCCAAAGATTATTATTCAACGACCGTAAAATATTGCTTCAAAATTCAATTTTTTTCTTTTTATAAAATTACACTTACTTTAAATACAACAACGTTTATTTTGTTTTCATTAAAACATACCTTTTTTAACAATAACGTACATTTCTTTCGTTAAATCCATTAATTACAATTAATGGTTTTTTTTTTGCCTCTTTAATATTGAAAGATTCCAAATCGACATAATTTTAATTAGTTTCAAAATTACACTTTAAAGTGGATCCTGTACATTTCATTCAATAAACATCATTAAGTTCAATTAAATTATCTTTCCCTTTTATTGAAAGATTTCAAATTAAATCCACGGCAATAAATTTCAACATTAAAATTTAAAATGGAAAATAATTAATGGATAAATAATAAAAACAATTGAATTCTTTTTACAGTAACTTAAATACATTTATAGAACCGTTGTTTACACATAAGAGTTATAAATTAACTTGCTTAAATAGATTATTTTCCTACTCTTGTAATCCATCTGTATGCTAAAACATAGTTCAAATATACATATATTTCTTCCTTTAAATCAATCATTCTATTCCTTATTTTAATGAAATTAAACCTACATTCACAAATGAAACATTCATTTCATTTGATATAAATGTTCTTTTCATTAAATCAACTTTCCTTATATTTTCATAAGACATAAGCTACGTTTAATTACACCTATTAATTTACAATTTGGTGTCCTGTCTACCATTAATTGAAATTAACCAATTACATTAATTTCAATTGTTTACAAAGGTGAATTTAAAATGAACAAAATAAATGTAATGAGAAATAGAACAATTATTTCCTATCTAATAGTAATTTAAACATAATTACACACAATTGGATACAAACAAAAATTATACATTTCTTACCAAATAATAGTTTCTCGTCTCTGCAATCAATCTTTCAGCTACCAAACATTTCAAATAAATAAACATATGATTTCTTATTTAATAAAGAAACATTTATTATTCTTCATTAACATTTATTATTCCAATCAATTGGAAATTTACATTCAGACAATTGTTAATTTCACTCAAACCAACGCTATTAAAATACACACTAGCATTTGTTATCATCCTTACATTATTGCAAACATGTTTCATTAATAGAATTTTTACTTAAGCACATAACTTGGATTATAATTAAATTTGTATCATTAAAATCTTGCAAAAAAAATTCCTAACAATTTTATTCAAAAATCTTATTTAATTTAATATTTTTAAATGTTTAAAAATACGGGTCGTTACAATCTCCCCCACTCAAAAATTTTCGTCCCCGAAAAGAAACAAGAAGGAATTCAAAAATTTGTTACATTTTATTTAAAACAGTCAATTTATTAATCCGAAAACGTACCTATTTGTCGGGCAAACAAACTTTATTTATGAAACCAAAAGCAGTAGCTGTTGCTTCTATAACCTGTATTTCACTTATATAATCCAAAGAGTTAAAATTATGTGAAAGAATAATATTTCAGTTGTTTCAAATCAATAGCACAAACAACATACAATATATCACAATCATATGCACACAAAACTATACAACCATCATAGGCAACAAAGAATCCATCGCACATCCATAACAACCAAAACTAATAGTTTGTTCAGGTTCAGAACTTTTAATCGTACAAGGGTGATAAATAAACTAATAAGTGTACTTTATGCTCAACAGCCTTAGATAATCACTTAATAGATTATTCATACAACCTCAAACAAATAGAAGTATTCTTTTCCAAACTTCCCATCAGCCAAACAACAAGAATTTTAAATTTACTTAAATTTATTCTACTAGTTTTTTTTCTCATCATTTACCTTTCCATTCATTTATTTATATAAAGATCAATCACTTGGATAATTTGTTTTCCATTAAATATTTAAGTCATTAATGAATCATTTCATAAAATACTACTTAAGCTCCTACTGCCTTACCTAAGTTTATAACTTAATTCTGTTATAGAATAAAAATTTAAGTTTTTGGTATTCGCTCTTGAAGAGAAAAGAAATATTTCAATATATCTAAAAATTCAATTAAAACATTTAATCTCATTCACTTAGGAAGAATATAAGATATATTTAAAACATCCTCATAGCATTTTGCAAGGATTTTCCAAAAAGTTTAAACAATGTTAAAAGTTTATATCAAAACATATGATAAGCTTTTAAAAAAAAAGTTCCTTAAATTTGATAATTTATTAGACTCATTAATTTAAAATAAGTATAAACTCTAGATTATTAAACTGAAACTAATAGTATAATCAAATCTTACATTAAATATCCAAATCAAAGTATAAAATTTCATATCTTCATAATTAATTGTACACACTTGTTTTAAAACGAATATTCAAATCATGGAAAAAAAATTATTATGGTTTAATACAAAATTCAAATAGTAAATAAACCTATAAATTTACTATTAAACCATGTTTTACATAAATAAAAAATATTTTAAACATTTTAAAGTATTTAGAAATGAAAAAAAATAACCAAAATATCTTTTATATAATACTTTTTCAAAATATTTTTATAACTCGATGTTTTAACAAGTTTATCCTCGTTCTTGCAGACTCTGGTCGTACGTTGATCAAGCGTAAGACTAGAATTCTCCAAGTACTTAGTAGACCTGTTTCAACATCCAGTGAAAAATACTTAAAAACAGGTATGAGAAGTACCGCTCAAAATTTGATGTCAAATGATGATATTACGATAGCATTGGCCCGCTGCTGATCCAGAATTTACGCAATGGACACAAAACTTTCCAGAAGATCCTTCCACCTTCCAGATTCCAGAAAAATATCGTAGCCATTTTGTAAACAAGGGACCATCGACCCCTGCTGCAGTGGTAACTGCTGATTCTTTGATTTACGCAATGGATGCACTTCCTTCCCGGAAGATCCATAAACAACAGATCCCAGGATCGAAAGCGCCTCCATTGGGTAAACTAAAGAACCATCTACCCTGGAAAAAAAATCGAGGAACTCATGAGTTTATGTCCGGACCACCATATCGGTTCGAATCCATTTCTGAATTCACCCAAGTATATTAGGGTTTATCGGTCGAATCCATTCCTGGATTCCCCAAGTCCATCTGGGTCGAAGCATATCACACTATACTTCTTCGTGGAGGGTACTTCCCATACCTCTTACTTCAAAATATAACATACCATATATAGTACCCTTTCAAAATAATAGCTTCAAATATCGCACTTATATAAATTCCATTATATATAAGATTTCATTTTCAAATAAAGTACTTTCCAAAATCAATAATCTCGAATATATCAAATCATTCTTATATAAATTCCTTTATATGTAAGATTTATCTCTTTAGATTGAATACCTTCTAAAATCAACAGTTTTAAAAATCACCTTATACTTATATAAAGTCCGTCTTATACAAGAATCAAAATTTTTCCAAAATCAATTTTGCTATATGAAAAGCCATATGGGATTGAACATCTTTGCTTTATAAAAGGTTTCGAATTTAGAATAGTTTTGTACATAAAATCGTTTTGTGAAATAGTTTTGTATATAAAATAGTTTTGTAAAATAGTTTGTAAATAAAATAGTTTGTAAAATAGTTTTGTAAATAAAATAGTTTGTATAAGAAAAATAAAAGAAAATAGTTTTGTAAAATGGTTTAAATTAATAGTAGTTTTGCATACAAGAAAAATTCCAATTTAAATTACAAAGATATCCAACCCAACGACTTTCAAATTCAGCGTCAAAGCATATCAATAATATTAGAACATAAGAGGTACATATGTCATCATTTCACAAAATCACATTCGATCGCTCGCTCGACTACACAAGTTTGCTTTCGAACTAGTATTTTTCATTCGACTTCCCTAATGCGGACTTCGATAAGGTTTCTTGACTAGAAACTAACATTCTCCTTGCATAGCCATATACTATGATAGAGAATTCTAGAATCAAACCAAAAATCTGTATCAAATATTCGCCATCAAGAATCGAATGAAAAATCCTAACACAAAGTGGTGTAATTCATATAGAACTTGTGTACTCAAATCCGGATATTTTTGCGAATAAAACAATATACATACAACATACGTTATTATTCTAATTTGTTTCATCACAATTACATTTCAATTAAATTCATTTTTAATCTCATTGATTAACACAAATATCACTTCATACTTTAATATTTGTTTCACAGAATTTCTCCAATTAATATAAAACATTAATGTATTCATTCTCATAAAATTGCTTATATTTCTCTTCACTTTAAATTACATTCATTTCACATGTAATATTTCTTATTTAATACAACATTTATTTGCAAATCTTTTCATAAGGAATTTTCTTAAGTTCGTAACCAATTTATAAAACTTAATTCCTCTTTATAAGACATTGTTCGAGTTTAAAGTTATCACAACTTTATTTATAACCATTTATTACATCCATTAATTTCATATCAATTTACAATTCATGGCTTTATTTATAATCATTTCACTTTTAATTCATATATGCTTATCCCATTACTTTCACCTTTACCTCTCAATTTATTTATGTTAATTAAATTTATAAACATATTTTTCTTCAATTTAATCACATTTACAACATTTCCTTAATCACAATTTCAATTTAAACATCCAAAGGCTTAAAGTTCACACTTTTATATTATTACATTACATGCCAAGAATGTATACAACAATTCTATTCATTTACTGAACATAGATATAACAAATTAAACCTTGTTTCACTTGCTTTCAAATTAATGTTATCAAATTCAACTGCATAGTTCAACACAATTTCTAAGTTTTAACTCATATATTAATTTAGAAGGTTTCGATTATCCAAAATATCCAGATATTCCATTTTATTTTAATAGTTGAAACTACCGGTCAACAAACAACAAAATTCACAACAACATTTCAGTTTCATAAACAAATATCCTAATTATTCATTTTATTCTCTTTAATACACCATTATTAAACTAGTGTTTAGTCTATTATTTCAATCAACAATAATTGCTAATGTTTATAATTTGATTAAATACAACAAATTAACAATAAATGATAATAATTAGATATTACCATTTCATAAAACAAACACATTACAAATAACTATATCAGTTATAAAATTTTATTCCTTTATATATATCATATAATATTAGGAAAAATAATTTCATTTCAAAACATATATATTTATAACACTAACAAATACGCGCTCTCGTATATACATTCAGACAACTCATTCTAGGGTACTTCTACCCTATCTCTAATGAGTTAACCCCAACAGGCTAAGGTATGTCTAAACCAAAGCTCTGATACCAACTATAACAACCCACCTTTTTGGACGTTTCAAATCGACAACAAACCACACATGTCAGACTCAAACCATTCAAAAGGGAGGATTGTTAATGGGGTAAATAAGAAAAAAAGGAAAAAAAGAAAACAAAACACAGAATCTCGCAGCGGAATAACAAAATATAATAATCAAATAAACAGTTCATGAAGCTGTTTTACAAATAACATTTGATTACACTTTTACAATTCAAATCAGAGTTATACATACATCAGAAATAAACAAATAATGCAGCAGAACACAGAATGTAGTGAAATAATAAATAGCAATAATATATTGAATCTTCGTCTTCATCCTCCAGAAAATAAGTGTCTTCGCTAAACTGAAATACTCGGTCTGACCCGAGCGTAAAGTAAAACAAGAACACTCGAGTCATGACTAACATTCTTATTTAAGTAAGTCAACTCAAGTGAAATGTACAGATAACTCAATAAGTGAAATGCTTAGATTTAAACAAACATCATCTTTCACACTATGAATCAGTTCAGTTCAAATACCGACTTTATGTTCGTTTCCACTCGATTCATTATTAAATCCAACTTCAGATTTCAATTTTTCACTTAAAGCTATTAAGTTATAATCAACAACAAGTTTAAATCTAAAAATCCAATTAAAACTTTCATTAAATCAATTAAATTTCAATTTCATAATTTCAAGTTCAAACATAAATTTAAACTTACAATATTCCAATTTTATTTCTAAATCAATTTATTTAAACCCAAAGTGGTTTTATATCGGGTATGTATCATTTCAATCCAAAGTGATTTTGCCAACTATCAGGGATCTTGGAGTGTGAGAACAATAACAACATAAATAACATAACATGTCAATTACCAACATGCGTGCATAATTAACAATTTAATATATACACATGCATAACTAGCATATCACATGTGTCACATATCGTAAACAACATAAGTGAATATTTAAAATTCTAACATAACATATAAATATATAACATGACATATATCAAGGAACTTGCAAGGTAATTTACAATAAATTAACATGGCATATCATTTTTCACAAACATAACACATTATTTTCACATAGCATATGTGACATGTTATTAACATAGCATGTGCAACATATGATTTTATTAACTAACACATTTGTTTCAACATAGCATATGTGATGTATTTCAACAAGGCATATACAAATATTTTTCCTAACATAACACATTTTTTTACATATCATATGTGATGTATTTCAACATGGCATATAAAAATATACTTTTCTAACATAACACATTTTTTTACATATCATATGTGATGTATTTCACATACATATGTGACAATTAATCAAATCAACATAACATACTACTTGTGACATATAAAACAACATGTGCATGTGAATATCATAACACAAATTCAAGGGAACATAACAACATATATCACATATTCATATCTAAAGCAAACATTTCTTATAACATTTTGATGTTTATTTACCTAACAATAAAAATGTTAATCGTGAGTGATTGCTCACCTTTCGAGGTTAGAGAGTTTTTGACAACACAAATATGTAGATCCTAGTTGAAATCCAAACA
The DNA here is from genome assembly GCA_030737815.1 of Allium fistulosum. Taxonomy (NCBI): domain Eukaryota; kingdom Viridiplantae; phylum Streptophyta; class Magnoliopsida; order Asparagales; family Amaryllidaceae; genus Allium; species Allium fistulosum. The sequence continues at coordinate 981,441,165 of CM060902.1, forward strand.
CGACAAGCTAACCAATCTTATCCATAGCAACAATCTAATAGAAAAGCAAAGCACGACGATGCAAATCGAACAGATTGAGTTTTACTTCTTCTTTTTTTAGAGAGATGAAGCAAGGGGAATTTGTGGATTTAGAAATTTTGGAGTTTATGTAGTTTTGAGGATGGAGAAAGTGTGAGCAGAAAGCTTCAGATAGAGGAATGAGAAACAATCTGTGGAAGACTCTGGTGGTTCTGGGTTCTTGGTCATGGTGATTGCAGGTAAAAATGGAGTTGGTGAAGGTTAGTTTAAGGAGGCAAATGATAATATGGAAGTGTGCACGTGCACAGATTGTTCTGGAAAGAAAATCAAGAACAGATAAAAAAAGGAAAATGACTCGAAGGGATTGTGGGGAAAAGGAAGGGTTTCTCGAAGCAGAAATCTAGGTAAAAGATGTACAAGAATGAACAGCAGTTTCTTCCAAGATTCAAAAGATTTTCGCAAAGCAAGAATTTAATGATTGAACAAAGTAAGAGATAAAGGCTAATGAAAAGAATCAAATAACAAGAATTTAGAACAGATTAAGGTAAATGATAGGATCAATCAATCAAGAAAATTAGACATATGTAAAAAAATACAAAATGAACAAAGCAGGGAACTGATATGATCAAGAACAAGGCAGATCTCAAAAAAAAGGAAAACAGAAGTACTTAGCAATAGCAAATGAAACTGAGAACAATTTTATTCAATTTTCTTTCACACCTTACAACTGTTACAACTTTGCTTTATATAAGCACACTCACGCATACAAGATCAAATACAACCCAGTAACAGTCCATTAACACTAACTAATATACAGCAGCATGCACAAACATGCACAAGCCCATATCTCCTTCCATCTTCTCAATTGCAGTCAAACTGGTTGCTCTTCTCCTTCATTCCAGCCATGGTGCTGCTGCATCCTTCCATGATCATTTTGGTTAGAGCGTGGTTGTTACATCTCCCCTCCTCTTCAAGAATGGACCTTGTCCCAAGGTCCAAAGTAGGAAATTTACGAATAGTAGGCCAGTAATCCTCCCACGTAGCATCTTCCCTAGGCTTGTCCCTCCACTTCACTAATATCTGGACCACTGCATTATTATCACGGGGAACTATCCTCCTGTCCAGTATAGTCTCAGGCTGCTCCACAATTTCTTCAACGAAGCTAGGTGTATTATCCTGCAATACTATCTCATTTCCCAGCCTCTTCTTCAGTTGAGACACATGGAATACCGGATGTATCTTGGCTCCATCTGGTAACTGTAACTTGTATGCAACCTGCCCAATTCTCTCAAGTATCATATAGGGTCCATAGTATTTTGGAGATAACTTGTGAGTTCTCTGAAGCCTTGCAGTAATTTGTCTATATGGTTGGAGCTTTAAATACACCCAGTCCCCTTGATTGAATTCTCTGTCTGTTCTTCTCTTGTCAACATATCTCTTCATTCTACCTTGAGCGAGTTTAATACTATCCTTCAAAAACTCTATGATGATGTCCCTAGAATATAGTACTTCCTCCACTTGCTCTACTTTGGCTGTGTTAGGTATGTATGACAACAAATCTGGAGGATCTACACCATACACTGCCTTGTATGGGGTCGTATTAGTGGAAGTCTTCCATGTAGTATTGTACCAATACTCTGCTACTGTTAACCACTTCACCCAGTCCTGTGGCTTGTGACAAATGAAACATCTCAGATAGCATTCCAGAATCTTATTTACCACTTCAGTTTGGCCATCACTCTGAGGGTGATAGGCAGTACTCAACTTCAAAGTGCACCCCTGTAACTTGAACAATTCCTGCCAAAACTTGCTTGTAAAAATAGCATCTCGATCACTTACTATGGATTTGGGTAGGCCATGCAATTTGAAAACACCATCAAAGAACACTGCAGCAACTTCCTTGGCTGTGAAGGGATGACTCAAAGGAAAGAAGTGCGCATATTTACTCAATCTATCGACCACCACAAATATAACTGTATATCTGTTACTCCTTGGCAAACAAGTGATAAAGTCCATGGAAATATCAACCCAAATTCTCTCAGGAATAGGCAAAGGCTGCAGGAGACCAGGAATTAGTATATTTTCTTCCTTATTCCTCTGACACTCATCACAAGTCTTGACAAAGTTTTCGACGTCTCTCTTCATTTTCTTCCAATAGAAAGCTTGTTTAATTCTCTTAAGGGTAGCCTTGATGCCAGAATGTCCACTCAAGGGAGTTGAATGATGCTCTCTGATCAAGGGAAGTAACACTTCCTTTATATTATGATCTATCAATAATTTCCCCTTATGGTATATCACTTCATCCATTATTTGATATTTTTTGTTAGGTGAGGTTTGATTGCGTATCTGTAACAACTGTTGCCGGTACCATGTTGACAAATGTAATGTCTTTTTAATCTCCTGGAACCAGGGGGCCTGTACTATGGATATAGCCTGCAATTCAACATCCTGACCATGCTCCTCTCCTACTTCATCTCTTCTAGACAAGGCATCTGCTACTATATTCTCTTTCCCACTTCTGTATTCCACTATGTAATCAAAGCCATGTAATTTAGCTAACCACTTATGTTGTAACCCCGTATGTAGTTTTTGTGTCAAAAGGTATTTAAGGCTTTGATGATCTGTTCTGATTACAAACTGCCTCCCTAGCAAATATTGGCTCCATTTCTTTGTGGCTATAATAATAGCTAATAACTCCTTCTCATAAGTGGATAAAGCTAAGTTTCTTCCATGCAAAGCTTTACTCAAAAATGCAAGAGGTTTATTCTTCTGAGATAGGACAACACCTACTCCATAGCCACTGGCATCACATTCCAGGACAAATGGTAGGTTAAAATTAGGCATAGCTAGAATAGGAGGATTAATCAAACATTGCTTCAATTGTTCAAAAGAGTGCTTTGATACGTTATCCCATTTAAAGGAATCTTTCTTCAACATCTCAGTCATAGGCTTGGCTATTATCCCATAGTTTTTTATGAACTTCCTGTAATACCCACTGAGTCCTAAAAATCCCCTTAGTGCTTTTATTGTTTGAGGTAGAGGCCAGTCTAAAATAGCTTGAATTTTTGTAGGGTCCACAGCTAGGCCTTTAGAAGAAATCACATGCCCCAAATACTCCAAGGTCTCTTTAGCAAAGCTGCACTTTGATAGTTTGACTACTAGTTTATTCTCCTGCAATACTTGAAAAGTTTTTTTAAGATGCTGTAGATGATCAAACCATGTTTTGCTATATACTAATATATCATCAAAAAACACCAGTATAAACTTCCTCAAATATGACTTAAAGATATCATTCATCAAGGATTGAAACGTGGAAGGAGCATTAACTAAACCAAAAGGCATCACCAGAAATTCATAATGACCATGGTGAGTTCTGAAGGCAGTCTTGTGTATGTCAGGATCATGCATGCGAATCTGATGATAGCCTGATCTCAAATCAAGTTTAGAAAACCAATTAGAGCCCTGAAGTTCATCAAAGAGATCATCGATCAAGGGAATAGGGAATTTATCCTTTAGAGTATGCGAATTCAAGCTTCTGTAATCAACACATAATCTCCAAGTACCATCTCTCTTCTTAACCATCACCACAGGAGAGGAGTAATGTAACAACCCGGTTTTTTCGCGTCAGTTTTTAAAATGACGATTAAATCATTCTTAACTGCTAATGCAGATTTGATTCAAGTTTAAATTCATTCGAAAATTGTTAAAAGAATTGTTGGGGCCTTTAGATGTAAACGGGTCCATTTTGTTTGTTTACCCTGACCGTGGTTATTACCTAGGGCATAATTGTTCCCCCTGATTCATTCTTTTAGCAACCACAAAACAAACGAAAGAATTATAAATGGTGGCGGCCTCGTTTACCTCGTTCGTCCCCAAAAATTAGGGCTTCCTGATATCTCGAAGTGCTGGCTTAGCTTAATCGAATCAGTGAATATTCGCGTGGAGCCTCGTCAATCGTTCATCCACGTGAGCGCGTTCGGCTGCTCCAATTCGTCGAAGGGGAATTCGAGCTTGGCTTCGATCGACTGAGAGGTGCCACAGCTTCAACTCGGAGGTGTTCAATCCTCAAATTCGTGTCGTTCGAGTTGATTCTTGCTCTAAGTGATCGCTGTCCCTTTGAGGTCGCTCGACAGCAAATCTGGGTAGTTCGTCGAAAATAGGTGAGTGATAATCTCGCTCACATCTAGTTCAACTTTATGTTATTTCTGAGTTGAGTTCTTGTTCTCGTTCATATGATTTTCTGAATTGTTTTGGGGTTTTGCTGATTTGAGTTACATTGTAACATTTGCTTTGAAATACCGTTGTTTCATTGTTCTTGACTAGTGCTAGTTCGATTGAGCGTTGCTTGATCTCATCTCGGTCATTCGAGTATATTGTAGTGTTGATGATTTTTGGGTTTGTCGACTTTGGCCATTCTTCGGCCACTCGATTTTGTTAAAACTGTACCCTGATCTTCAATTGCTTTGCTGTCTTCAGCCTTAACTCAAATTTTGTTTTCATCCATGACTTCGACATTGCTTTACATTTGTCTTCGGTCACTCTGATTTTGTTGTGGAAATTTCTGGGGTTTTGGGTCTGCAGTAGCCTTGGAATTGGGTGGGTTGTTTTTATCACATTATTTATTATCTTGGACATGGCATTTCTTAAATGGGAAATCTTTGTTCAAACGTATCACCAGTGGTATATTTCTCTTGTGACGTGATCTGGTTCATGTCTGCGTTTACTTCTGTCCATAGTACTTCGAGTTGTGTTGCATTCATTCATCACCAGGATGTTTGGAGTCTGATATTTCCGTGTACAGCTGCATTCGTGATTGCATTGAGGCTCACTGCACTCGTATCTCGCCATTGCTAGCTGCTGTACACATTTGTATATCTCTCTTTGTTCCATTTGATATAGACATGTATGTGTATACTTATATATATTTGCATACATGTAAAAACTGTATTTGCTTGGCTTTGGGATTATTCGAGCTAGCCACATCGAGTTTTAAATTGTTTTAAAACTGCTGCCTTGCGTGATTTTGTCTCATCCTTGGACACTACAGCCCTGGATATGTATGTGTTCTTGGGAAGTTTTAGTTGTTTCGGTTGCTATGGGTTTGGTTATGAGATGGTTGTTCTTTTCCTGTTCACCACGACTTTGACTTTAGTTGATTCTTGATTTTGTCTTCATTGAATTGGTTATACTGTTTTAGTATCAGCAGTTAATAATTGTTTCACTGTGTGAAAATTTCAACTACATTTTGATTCGAACCCCCTTGCTTTGATATCAGTCTCTTCTGGTTCGTTGTATAATATAAGTTAGGGTTCATTAGTAGTTGCATTCCTTTGTATCCGAGTATATATTTGCATCGGGTTTGTTCTTGGTTATAACTGGACCTGAACTTGTAGTCCTCATTGTATACGCTTTGAGTCAGGGTTGTTGTGTGCTGTTCACTGGCGCATACTTGTTGATTTGTGGTTTTACTTCCTTGACATGTTAAGTATTCATTAGCAGTTACACTTCATATTATCTGTGCATTTGAGCCATATTGCAACCACAGTTGCACTTCAGTTGCGTGTATACATGTACACACCTGTTCACTTAATTCATTGCTGTATTGGGTTCACGTGATTACTTGAGTTCACATATGATAGTGATGTCTTACTCACTATTGCCTGGTTTACGTATATGAAGTGTTCATCTCTGATGGCACTGTCCAATGTTGTTTGAGACTATTTACCTCGTGACAGTGTCAGGTCCATATTACTTTTGCACTGTTCAGTTTCATGTTGCCCTCTAGTTCTGTCCTCCGTTCTTTGAGACACTTAGTATAAGTGTACATCACTGGCTCTTGTTTTACTTGTTGCCAGTTGAGTTTCACTGTTCATCTGACTGTTTCTTGCTCCTGACTGTTTCTTTGTTCGAATTGGCATTGCTTTGAGTTGTTGTTGACCATATGCGGTTGTGTTTGCACTTTATTTATCAGTGCATCACTCGCCTCTCTTGTATCGCTTTTCACTGATCTGTCTTGATCTGGGCTATCGTTTTTATGGCGCACTTGCTTGGCCATTTTGTACTTCTGGCCTTTGTTTGGTTCTGGTCTTGCTTGTGTTGTTGCCTTTGTTGGTTCGTGATTATTTCAAATTGATTTTTGAGATTTTACAGCGAGTTGAATCCGGTCTCAAAGACCCGGGTTTGACCCTGTAAGTTTATTTATGTTGACTTCTACCGTTTTGATTGCTGTTAGTTTCCACCGTCGGGATGATTTCATGTACTGTGTGGCGAGGCAGTGCACGCGTGCGTGTGCTGCAGCCACCCAGAAATTTGATGTGTTTGATCATTTTAAGATTTCTGATTTGTTGATTTACACTGCTTAGTATTATATTTGTCGTTATCCGATTCTCGTATCGAGAGTTGAATATACGAGATTTCTGCGACTGTCGTCTATTTGACGTTTGATTATTATTGCTCCTATGCACTAATAACTGAGTTTGAACTAGACTGACCCGTGTATTATTTTCTTTTGAATGTAATACTCGGGTCAGACCCGAGTATTTCAGGTTGTAGATTTCTTTCTTTGAGTTGCTGTTCGGGATTGAAGACTTTTCACATCTTCTGAAGTTGTCAGAGTCATTTTGTCATTGTATAGAACGATATGTATTCATGTATATTAGTCGATAATGTACTTGTATATATAACTTCTAGAGTCGACAGTTGTAGTTGTATCATATGTATCGTGTCAACTATGTATTAACTGACATCAGTTATATATATATATATGAGACTTTTGTTTTTATATGTGTTCCGCATTTATATTATCTGTGTTATTGTTATATCTAATGTCCTAAACTATTATGAACCGTCGTAGTTCGTTTTATACTAGTATTGGGTGTGTCGATGGGAGTAAATAAATAATAGAAGAAAAATAAAAAGTATGTACCACTCCTATCGAGATAACCAATATTAGTGTAAGGCCAATTACGGATGGTCGCTCCTATCCAGCCTTATTCTTCGTAATAATAGACAGTATTTCCTTTAATACTCTTTGTTATTATGAGCATAGAGGTGGGGCGTCACAGTTGGTATCAGAGCTTGGGGTTTATGGACATAATATAAAACTTAACTCGGAAGGAACATATGTTACAACTATCAGTCGATGTTTTATTTGTGCTTGAGTCAAAACTAAAGTTTTGAAATTTGGATGAAATTTTTAAATAACTTTATTTAAAAATAAAAGTGAAATTGTGTTCTGATGATTTGATTGATTTGTGTTCTATTTATCAGAGTGCGCAGCGGAAACAGTGAAACTGTCTTCGCTGAATACAACTGATAATCTTTTTGATTTAAGAATCAAAATACGAAATTGATATGAATTCCAATTGTTGTTTACATAGCTGTAATTATTTGTTTCTTTGAGAATTTCGAATCCAAATTGAGGATTCGAAGAAATTGCAGATATGTGATTTTTGTTGAAATTTCCGCTGGCTTTCTTTTGTACTAATCATCTATTGATTAGATTTTGCTGTTTTGAATTGTCTTCATTAAAGATACATTTGAATGATTTCTCTGTTCATTTTGTAGTACGTGCAAAAATTTGAATTGCACGTTATTGCATTTATTTTACGTTGAACCGATGCTTGGTTATGATACGTATTTTGTTGCCGTTATTTTTATAATGGACTTTTTACACCAATGCTGAATTTTTGAGGCACGGTGTTTTGTTGGCAATTTTAATGAATGAAAATTCACTGATGTCACATTTTGATGTGTAACCGTTTTTACGGTATTTTGAGAAGTACAATTTCCTTATCGAAATTGTTACTGATTTGCTGTTTTAATCACGTGATTGGAAAATCGTTTTAAAATGAAAATTGTTTTATAAATTTTAACGATTTGCGTTTTCAAAAGAATGAGAAAGTGACTTAAACGATTCAGCAAAATCGAGGATTATGACCCCTTTCTTTTACTGTTTCGCTTAACTCCGGACTTGTCCAGTTGAGAATGCGAATTGTTATTTTTACAAAATAAATAAAATTGTTTTCAAAAATTTTTACAGTTTGCGATTTCAAAAGAATGAGGAAGCGATTTAAACGTTTCAGCAAAATCGAGGACTATGACCCCTTTCTTTTACTGATTCGCTTAATTCCGGACTTGTCCGTTTGAGAATGTAAAGTGTATTTTTACAAAATACACAATTTTGCACTTTCAAGGAAACGATGAAGAGATTTAAATGATTTAGCAAAAGTGCGGAGTATGGAACCACACTTTTACTATTTCGGTTAATTCCGGACTCGTTAATTGAATATCTGTTGTTTTGATGATTTTGATGAATTTTACACTTTCAAGGAAACGATGAAGAGAATCAAACGATTTAGTAAAACACGTGGTATGGGACATGTGCGTTTGCTATTTCGGTTAATTCCGGACTCGTTAATTGAAATATTTGATGCTTTCGTGTGCTTTCGAGCTACTATGATGGACCTTCGGGTCATATGATGGACCTTCGGGTCAAATACCAGTACTAGACCTTCGGGTCACTCTGCGGACCTTCGGGTCAATCTGATGGGCGCCAAAAATTATGTTGAGTACTTGGTAGGCTTCGGCCATATGAGATGCACGTGCGGCGAATTAAAAACTCGCCATATGATGGGATCGATCCAAACTTTTATGTTGATTTTCTAGTCTTCTTAATTGATTTCTAGATATTTGTTGTTTCCAATTATCTGCAGGTAATTGGATATTTGTTGATATGAGTTCTGATTATCGTTTTTGATAATCGGATATTTGTTGTTTCTAATTATCGCTTGTGATAATTAGATATTTGTTGATATGAGTTCTGATTATCGTTTTTGATAATCGGATATTTGTTGTTTCTAATTATCGCTTGTGATAATTAGATATTTGTTGATATGAGTTCTGATTATCGTTTTTGATAATCGGATATTTGTTGTTTCTAATTATCGCTGTTAGATAATTAAATATTTGCTGATTCGAGATTTAATTATCGTCTTTGATAATTAAATATTTGCTGATTTGAGATTTAATTATCGTCTTTGATAATTAAATATTTGTTGATTTTAAATTTAATTATCGCTGTTAGATAATTAAATATTTGCTGATTCGAGATTTAATTATCGTCTTTGATAATTAAATATTTGCTGATTTGAGATTTAATTATCGTCTTTGATAATTAAATATTTGTTGATTTTAAATTTAATTATCGCTGTTAGATAATTAAATATTTGCTGATTCGAGATTTAATTATCGTCTTTGATAATTAAATAATTGCTGTTTTGAGATTTAATTATCGCTTGAGATAATTAAATATTTATTGATTGAGATTTAATTATCGTCTGAGATAATTAAATAGCTGTTGATTTAAAATTTAATTATCAGTTGAGGTAATTAAATATTTTCTGTTTTGAGATTTAATTATCGCTTTAGATAATTAAATATTTGTTGATTTGAGAAATTTGATTATCGCTTGTGATAATCGAATATTTGTTGATTTGAGAAATTTGATTATCGTTTTGGATAATTGAATATTTGTCTTCTGACTATCGTTTGAGATAAGTAAATATTTGCGACTTTTGAGATTTGAGCTTCGTCTTTTTCTCTGGCGATTCAAGTGAGTAATTTTGATTACTCACATTCAATTCGTGCTCTGTATGGGATTTCCGCTCTGTTTTTCCTTCTCTTTTAGTTGCTGGAACTCGATTGATTCTTGCTTTAGACAGTCGTCTGATTTTGATTCCTTAATCCCCACGATGTTGATTCTTTTGATTTGAATCAGTCGGACCTTTTGATTTCATTTCTAATACTTCCCCTGCTGACATTTGCTTTGCTTATGCACTCGTCATTGCCATGCTCTTTTGGTTGTTACCTTTTATCCATTTATTCCCTATGATTGCGTGGACGCAATTTCTTTAAGAGGGGGAGTCTGTAACAACCCGGTTTTTTCGCGTCAGTTTTTAAAATGACGATTAAATCATTCTTAACTGCTAATGCAGATTTGATTCAAGTTTAAATTCATTCGAAAATTGTTAAAAGAATTGTTGGGGCCTTTAGATGTAAACGGGTCCATTTTGTTTGTTTACCCTGACCGTGGTTATTACCTAGGGCATAATTGTTCCCCCTGATTCATTCTTTTAGCAACCACAAAACAAACGAAAGAATTATAAATGGTGGCGGCCTCGTTTACCTCGTTCGTCCCCAAAAATTAGGGCTTCCTGATATCTCGAAGTGCTGGCTTAGCTTAATCGAATCAGTGAATATTCGCGTGGAGCCTCGTCAATCGTTCATCCACGTGAGCGCGTTCGGCTGCTCCAATCCGTCGAAGGGGAATTCGAGCTTGGCTTCGATCGACTGAGAGGTGCCACAGCTTCAACTCGGAGGTGTTCAATCCTCAAATTCGTGTCGTTCGAGTTGATTCTTGCTCTAAGTGATCGCTGTCCCTTTGAGGTCGCTCGACAGCAAATCTGGGTAGTTCGTCGAAAATAGGTGAGTGATAATCTCGCTCACATCTAGTTCAACTTTATGTTATTTCTGAGTTGAGTTCTTGTTCTCGTTCATATGATTTTCTGAATTGTTTTGGGGTTTTGCTGATTTGAGTTACATTGTAACATTTGCTTTGAAATACCGTTGTTTCATTGTTCTTGACTAGTGCTAGTTCGATTGAGCGTTGCTCGATCTCATCTCGGTCATTCGAGTATATTGTAGTGTTGATGATTTTTGGGTTTGTCGACTTTGGCCATTCTTCGGCCACTCGATTTTGTTAAAACTGTACCCTGATCTTCAATTGCTTTGCTGTCTTCAGCCTTAACTCAAATTTTGTTTTCATCCGTGACTTCGACATTGCTTTACATTTGTCTTCGGTCACTCTGATTTTGTTGTGGAAATTTCTGGGGTTTTGGGTCTGCAGTAGCCTTGGAATTGGGTGGGTTGTTTTTATCACAATATTATCTTGGACATGGCATTTCTTAAATGGGAAATCTTTGTTCAAACGTATCACCAGTGGTATATTTCTCTTGTGACGTGATCTGGTTCATGTCTACGTTTACTTCTGTCCATAGTACTTCGAGTTGTGTTGCATTCATTCATCACCAGGATGTTTGGAGTCTGATATTTTCATGTACAGCTGCATTCGTGATTGCATTGAGGCTCACTGCACTCGTATCTCGCCATTGCTAGCTGCTGTACACATTTGTATATCTCTCTTTGTTCCATTTGATATAGACATGTATGTGTATACTTATATATATTTGCATACATGTAAAAACTGTATTTGCTTGGCTTTGGGATTATTCGAGCTAGCCACATCGAGTTTTAAATTGTTTTAAAACTGCTGCCTTGCGTGATTTTGTCTCATCCTTGGACACTACAGCCCTGGATATGTATGTGTTCTTGGGAAGTTTTAGTTGTTTCGGTTGCTATGGGTTTGGTTATGAGATGGTTGTTCTTTTCCTGTTCACCACGACTTTGACTTTAGTTGATTCTTGATTTTGTCTTCATTGAATTGGTTATACTGTTTTAGTATCAGCAGTTAATAATTGTTTCACTGTGTGAAAATTTCAACTACATTTTGATTCGAACCCCCTTGCTTTGATATCAGTCTCTTCTGGTTCGTTGTATAATATAAGTTAGGGTTCATTAGTAGTTGCATTCCTTTGTATCCGAGTATATATTTGCATCGGGTTTGTTCTTGGTTATAACTGGACCTGAACTTGTAGTCCTCATTGTATACGCTTTGAGTCAGGGTTGTTGTGTGCTGTTCACTGGCGCATACTTGTTGATTTGTGGTTTTACTTCCTTGACATGTTAAGTATTCATTAGCAGTTACACTTCATATTATCTGTGCATTTGAGCCATATTGCAACCACAGTTGCACTTCAGTTGCGTGTATACATGTACACACCTGTTCACTTAATTCATTGCTGTATTGGGTTCACGTGATTACTTGAGTTCACATATGATAGTGATGTCTTACTCACTATTGCCTGGTTTACGTATATGAAGTGTTCATCTCTGATGGCACTGTCCAATGTTGTTTGAGACTATTTACCTCGTGACAGTGTCAGGTCCATATTACTTTTGCACTGTTCAGTTTCATGTTGCCCTCTAGTTCTGTCCTCCGTTCTTTGAGACACTTAGTATAAGTGTACATCATTGGCTCTTGTTTTACTTGTTGCCAGTTGAGTTTCACTGTTCATCTGACTGTTTCTTGCTCCTGACTGTTTCTTTGTTCGAATTGGCATTGCTTTGAGTTGTTGTTGACCATATGCAGTTGTGTTTGCACTTTATTTATCAGTGCATCACTCGCCTCTCTTGTATCGCTTTTCACTGATCTGTCTTGATCTGGGCTATCGTTTTTATGGCGCACTTGCTTGGCCATTTTGTACTTCTGGCCTTTGTTTGGTTCTGGTCTTGCTTGTGTTGTTGCCTTTGTTGGTTCGTGATTATTTCAAATTGATTTTTGAGATTTTACAGCGAGTTGAATCCGGTCTCAAAGACTCGGGTTTGACCCTGTAAGTTTATTTATGTTGACTTCTACCGTTTTGATTACTGTTAGTTTCCACCGTCGGGATGATTTCATGTACTGTGTGGCGAGGCAGTGCACGCGTGCGTGTGCTGCAGCCACCCAGAAATTTGATGTGTTTGATCATTTTAAGATTTCTGATTTGTTGATTTACACTGCTTAGTATTATATTTGTCGTTATCCGATTCTCGTATCGAGAGTTGAATATATGAGATTTCTGCGACTGTCGTCTATTTGACGTTTGATTATTATTGCTCCTATGCACTAATAACTGAGTTTGAACTAGACTGACCCGTGTATTATTTTCTTTTGAATGTAATACTCGGGTCAGACCCGAGTATTTCAGGTTGTAGATTTCTTTCTTTGAGTTGCTGTTCGGGATTGAAGACTTTTCACATCTTCTGAAGTTGTCAGAGTCATTTTGTCATTGTATAGAACGATATGTATTCATGTATATTAGTCGATAATGTACTTGTATATATAACTTCTAGAGTCGACAGTTGTAGTTGTATCATATGTATCGTGTCAACTATGTATTAACTGACATCAGTTATATATATATATATATATGAGACTTTTGTTTTTATATGTGTTCTGCATTTATATTATCTGTGTTATTGTTATATCTAATGTCCTAAACTATTATGAACCGTCGTAGTTCGTTTTATACTAGTATTGGGTGTGTCGATGGGAGTAAATAAATAATAGAAGAAAAATAAAAAGTATGTACCACTCCTATCGAGATAACCAATATTAGTGTAAGGCCAATTACGGATGGTCGCTCCTATCCAGCCTTATTCTTCGTAATAATAGACAGTATTTCCTTTAATACTCTTTGTTATTATGAGCATAGAGGTGGGGCGTCACAAGTAAGAACTACTACTAGGCCTGATAAGCCCAGTTTCCAACATATCATCAATAATTTTTTCTAGTTCATTTTTTAAATGATAAGAGTGTCTGTATGGCTTCATACAAGTGGGTTTGGTGTTAGGCTGTAGAGGGATTTTATGATCATGGGCTCTTTGAGGTGGGAAGGGAGGATTATCAGTGGTAATCATAGGAAATTGGTTCAGGAGTTCAACAATTTCAGTGGAAGTATTGGAGTTTGTTGGGGTTGTTTCATGGTGTGATAGCATGTGAAGGCATAACATCATGGTAGTTTGAGCATGAGTACTTTCTTTGTCCATAGCTTTCCTATCAATCATTTTCACATCTTCTGGTTTAATGCCTTGCCACACATATAGTTTGTTATTATAATGAAATTTTACTTGCAAGTGCTCCAGATTCAGAGTGACTTCACCCAGGCCCTTCATCCATTGAGCACCCAGCACCACTTGACATCCTTCTAAAGGTAAGAGAAGTAATTCAACTGGCATTCTGCATCCTTGGCATTTCAACAAAACCTCTTTACAAATTCCTGATCCAGTTAATTTCTCTCCATTAGCTACTGTCACTTCATACACTTTAGACTCGTCAATTTTTAATTTGAGTTTCCTTGCCAAATCCTCATTGATAAAGCTATGTGTTGATCCCGAGTCAATCAAAATTTGCACTATTGTCTTATTGATAACTCCTTGAACCTTGATGGTGGATAAAGCTGGAATGCCACACATGGATTGAAGTGTTATGGAAAGTGTTTCTTCTAATGCTGGTTCTTCCTCTACCTCATTCAGTTCCTGTCTTCCATTGTCACCTGTTTCTTCATCTCTAAGGGTCATTACACCTTCTAGCACGTATACTCGGGGAGTAGGGCATTTGTGGTCCCTGTGCCACTTCTGTTTACAACCATAACATAAACCTTGCTTTCTCATTTCAATAATCTCCACAGGGGTCAGGCCTTTGGGGCGAGCTGAGTTTTCCACATTGGTATTGCTTTCTTTAGGATTTGTGGTAGGTTGGTGACTTGGTATAGGTTTAGTGGATGAAGTGGGAGCAATTTGGGTAGTTTTTGACAACAGTGGGTTGTTGTTTTTAGTTCCTTTCTTTATTTGCATATACTTGCATTCAAACATCTTAGCCAAAGCAACAGCTTCTCTGAAATCATGAGGTCTAGATGTCAATACATCATATCGAATCTCTTCTTTTAATCCTCCAATGAAACGGTCTAACAAAAACTTTGAGGGTAGGGTATCAATCACAGCCTGTAACTGCTCGAATCTGCTTAGGTATGCCCTAACAGTAGTGTACTGTTTCAGTTTGGACAAGGTTTCATAGGGTCGCTCCATTTCTTCTGTGTTGAACCTCACCAAAACTTCTTCTCTAAATACTGGCCACAACTCATGATTCTCTATGGTATTGGTATACCAGTGATACCATTGTAAAGCTTCTTTTCTTAACGAAAATGAAGCAATCTCAACCCATTGATGTACATCAGTATGATGGAAGCGAAAGTACTGTTCTATTTGCCGCAACCAATATGTAACTATTTCATCACCGGTGAAGATAGGAAAGTCCAGTTTCATGGAAGGAATGGTCTGATGGTAAGTTGGGGGATAGTAAGGGTTGGGTTGTTCTTGCATAGGGTAATTGGGGTAGTAATTTCTTGGTTGAGGTGGTGGTTCGTGTGGTCTCATGGGGGTGTTCATCTGCATCGGATTATTTCTTGGAGGATATGTAGGGTAGTTTCTTGGTAGTGGTAAATTCGGTCTATTAGGAGGAATCATATTTCTAGGGTTTGGATTTTGTACCGGGGTAATAGGAGGAGGAATATTTTGGTAATATGGTGAGGAAGCAGGGACTTGAGGAGGAGGAGGCATTGAAGATGATGCTTGCTCACGAGATTGCTGTCGTGCCAACACATTCAGTACATTTCCTAAACCTTCCACTTTTTGTATGAGATTATTCAAAAGAGCGTCATTCTTGTTGTTGTACTCATGTTGCCGTTGCCATTGGTGATCAGAATCTTGTTCTTGAATGGCTTCTTGTACTGGACTTCCAGAATTTTCTTGATCGAACTGTGGAATTGAGTTGAAACTCAACTCGGCGACAGGCTCTGATACCAAATTGGAAGACTCTGGTGGTTCTGGGTTCTTGGTCATGGTGATTGCAGGTAAAAATGGAGTTGGTGAAGGTTAGTTTAAGGAGGCAAATGATAATATGGAAGTGTGCACGTGCACAGATTGTTCTGGAAAGAAAATCAAGAACAGATAAAAAAAGGAAAATGACTCGAAGGGAGTGTGGGGAAAAGGAAGGGTTTCTCGAAGCAGAAATCTAGGTAAAAGATGTACAAGAATGAACAGCAGTTTCTTCCAAGATTCAAAAGATTTTCGCAAAGCAAGAATTTAATGATTGAACAAAGTAAGAGATAAAGGCTAATGAAAAGAATCAAATAACAAGAATTTAGAACAGATTAAGGTAAATGATAGGATCAATCAATCAAGAAAATTAGACATATGTAAAAAAATACAAAATGAACAAAGCAGGGAACTGATATGATAAAGAACAAGGCAGATCTCAAAAAAAAGGAAAATAGAAGTACTTAGCAATAGCAAATGAAACTGAGAACAATTTTATTCAATTTTCTTTCACACCTTACAACTGTTACAACTTTGCTTTATATAAGCACACTCACGCATACAAGATCAAATACAACCCAGTAACAGCCCATTAACACTAACTAATATACAGCAGCGTGCACAAACATGCACAAGCCCATATCTCCTTCCATCTTCTCAATTGCAGTCAAACTGGTTGCTCTTCTCCTTCATTCCAGCCATGGTGCTGCTGCATCCTTCCATGATCATTTTGGTTAGAGCGTGGTTGTTACAATCTGTACGTACTTTGGTTTTGTTCTCTAGTGGGAAATTGAAAAGTCAACAGGTTGGAAAGTGGGAAGGTGATAAAAGAATACAAAAATAAAGTAAGCTTTTCAAAGAAACGACGTGGTTATGTGTTTTATAAGAATAAACATGAACAGGCTAGCAGGAATGATGCACGTGCATTAAATCTAAATTGTTAATGGACGAATTAGTGCAGGCAGAAGTTATGAAAAAGAGTGAATACTAAAAGTTGTAACGTGTAAAAATAAATGCTTAGATGCAAATACAAGAGGTATATAAGAATTAGGTCGAATAAAATTGGGTGAGAGAATGTATAGCTAACAATAAGAATGGAAAATGAATATATAGAGAATAAATGAAAGTTTTATGAAATAAAGAGAGAGGTTTTTTTATATGAATAGCTGAAATGTGAGAGTAAACAAGGCAGAAAAATATGAATGAGATAGTAGTTAGAAAAAGCAATAGAATATGAAACGTGCATGAATATGAATTCATGATGAACATCACCTTTCATACTTCAAAAGGAATTTAATGTCACATTAATTCAATATGGAAATATTTTTCAATTCAATTAATTTCTTTAACTCCAAATCAACTCAACTTTACACCTATCTAAAAGTTTTATTAACATACAGTAAAAAAAATTTGAACACACCAATTAAAGTAACGATGACCACCGCTACATAAAAATAAAAGGAGAACCATGATTCCAAATTCCAATTCAAAATCGGCGTTTTTCTCAGCGCACAATCATGAACATAAAATATTTAATTTATTCTAAATTTTACGATTAGCATTAAAATCACTTCTATATTGCCAAAGATTATTATTCAACGACCGTAAAATATTGCTTCAAAATTCAATTTTTTTCTTTTTATAAAATTACACTTACTTTAAAAACAACAAGGTTTATTTTGTTTTCATTAAAACATACTTTTTTTAACAATAACGTACATTTCTTTCGTTAAATCCATTAATTACAATTAATGGTTTTTTTTGCCTCTTTAATATTGAAAGATTTCAAATCGACATAATTTTAATTAGTTTCAAAATTACACTTTAAAGTGGATCCTGTACATTTCATTCAATAAACATCATTAAGTTCAATTAAATTATCTTTCCCTTTTATTGAAAGATTTCAAATTAAATCCACGGCAATAAATTTCAACATTAAAATTTAAAATGGAAAATAATTAATGGATAGATAATAAAAACAATTGAATTCTTTTTACAGTAACTTAAATACATTTATAGAACCGTTGTTTACACATAAGAGTTATAAATTAACTTGCTTAAATAGATTATTTTCCTACTCTTGTAATCCATCTGTATGCTAAAACATAGTTCAAATATACATATATTTCTTCCTTTAAATCAATCATTCTATTCCTTATTTTAATGAAATTAAACCTACATTCACAAATGAAACATTCATTTCATTTGATATAAATGTTCTTTTCATTAAATCAACTTTCCTTATATTTTCATAAGACATAAGCTACGTTTAATTACACCTATTAATTTACAATTTGGTGTCCTCTCTACCATTAATTGAAATTAATCAATTACATTAATTTCAATTGTTTACAAAGGTGAATTTAAAATGAACAAAATAAATGTAATGAGAAATAGAACAATTATTTCCTATCTAATAGTAATTTAAACATAATTACACACAATTGGATACAAACAAAAATTATACATTTCTTACCAAATAATAGTTTCTCGTCTCTGCAATCAATCTTTCAGCTACCAAACATTTCAAATAAATAAACATATGATTTCTTATTTAATAAAGAAACATTTATTATTCTTCATTAACATTTATTATTCCAATCAATTGGAAATTTACATTCAGACAATTGTTAATTTCACTCAAACCAACGCTATTAAAATACACACTAGCATTTGTTATCATCCTTACATTATTGCAAACATGTTTCATTAATAGAATTTTTACTTAAGCTCATAACTTGGATTATAATTAAATTTGTATTACTAAAATCTTGCAAAAAAAATTCCTAACAATTTTATTCAAAAATCTTATTTAATTTAATATTTTTAAATGTTTAAAAATACGGGTCGTTACACACACTGCCAGAATAACACACACACAAACACCCATTGACAACACGTGCAAGCACGAAAATATACTAGAGAGGGCACTAAGTCAGGCAACAGCTAATTCATGCGTACATGTATATATAACATTATATGATTAAACAAAGGTTATGTGCGTGGAATACCTTTAGTACCATAAGGGTCTTCCCATTTGTAAATTTGCGGTCCATCTAATATTGATATCACCTACATCAACAAATATGTCAACAAAAATAAAAGTTATAAGAAATTAATGAAGATATTAAAGAAAATGTAGATCTCTCATGAATATTAAAATAAAAGCTACAAGCAACAATAGTCGGTAGATCCATAATGCTAAGAACCAAAATATTAAAATGAATTGATAGCATTAGAGAACTTCTATGCCAGACCTTATTTCTAATGCAAGAATAGGATCAGTAGGATGTGCTATCACGTGAAAGGGTTATCTACTTGAAAGAACTAACATCTATATCCACCTCTTAATAATTCCTTGGACTTCAGCAAATTTCTTCTCACGATAATCTCATTCGCACATAGACTAGAAGATGAATACATGTTTGGCATTTAAAATATTTTCCATTAACCCCAACCACCTCGACCAAAAACTTGACACCTTCAAACTGATCAACGACTCTTCTATAATGACTTTAGCAATTGCACCAGAATCAGAGACACCAGCTATCATACCCGAGGGAAACTGCTTTATTATTCATACATATAGGATACATGACTTTTATAAGCAATGATGCTTAGATAAAGTGCCATAAACACTGAAAATGGATAATACAACCATACTAGGCAAACCAGCTATAATCAATATAAGCCATATTATAGGTTGAACCCAATTTCTTGAATTCACTCCCATATTCATGAGTGAAGAAATTTAGTATACCAGTTGGCCGATTTTTTAGGGATTCTTGCAAGATTATTTGTGGTCGATGTAGAGAAGTCCATAGAGATTAGTGTATCCTGACATCCACTCATAGTTATCCATCAACGACCACACAAAATATCCTTCTACTTTCGGCCCCTCGCTAGTACAAGATAAGATCAATGTATGTAACTCTTCTCTTTTTATCCTAATTTTTCCCTTCCATTTAATAAAATATCATGTTATGATGTCTACATTATTTTAAGTCTAGCCATGCATGTAATTTTAACTTACCGATCGATACATCTCGAAGTTCTTTAAGATGAAGAATCATGTAATTAACCCTATCCTGGTCGGAGATTGCACTTTCTAATGGTAACTTGTTATCATGGTAATCAAGCTGCATTGTTCCTATAAATTTCAATACGAGAAAAGAGATTTATTTTTAGTTTTATTCTTCTTCAATCTATCATATTGAATTTTTTTATTTATTGATAACATGATATGCTATAATGTTTATTAAAAAAATCTTTTGGATTCCACTGCATTTGAATATACCGACCATTTTCCATGACTTAGAACTTAGGAACATCTTTTTTGTATAAGTTAACAGATCTGGTAATCCATCTGGGACCATGTATATCCATGTACCTTGCTGCAAAATATGATGGAAATCAAATTAAGTAAACATGAATAGGAAACATTCGATCGAAATTTTATATTTTGACATAAAGAAGAATAATAAAAGTTGTCGTGCTTACCCATTGACATATTTCCATGTCATCTATGTTTTTTGCTGTAAAAAAAGTTAGAAAGAAAGATAAGATGAATTAATAATGAGTATCAGTGTACACACATACACACACTCTAATGTATATCTCCTCAAGTTAGAAGTACTATTCAACAACATTTAAATTTGGATACTAATCTTGTTTTTGCACCTTGTTTGAGTCACCTTAGACATTACAAAGCACAAAACATGCATAGTATACTACTGAACATACCAGTTTCATCAACCCAGGAGTCATCGATGCTTTTAGCCGGAGAAAATGTCTTTGGAACTTTTTTTTGCATATTTTGATGTGTAATAATTAAGTTCTATAAAATCAAACGATCCTTTTATCATGTCTGACTCCTCCTTTTTGAATTCTGGAAGTCTATGTCTGACCAATTCTCTCATAATATATGGATATTCTCCGTTCACTAACGGTTCCATTACCTGTTTCCACATAATAATATTGTGATTTAAACATGAATCGTAACTGGTTTATATATATGTATAAGCTTCTTTATTGCTTACTGACCATCCAAGCATTAACTCCAGTGCCCTATGTTTTGCATCTTTATCCTTAAGTGAATCTGAATATGGCTTGTACCATGTGCAATTCAAAACGATTCCAATTTCCCCTCCCTATATCGACTGAAAATAAAAGGGCACAATGTATAAGAATAAGACTCATATCTTAAAGCATAAAATCATCCCAGTTCTTTTTAATTTAAACTCGTTTTTTTAATATCAGATTCTTAAATATTAATCATTATAGATGTATTAAGTCCGAGAAACGTACTTTGTTGTGGTTTCTATAAAGTTGAACAATTGTTGCATGTGCTAATAGGAGATTGTGAGAAACCGTGTACGGTTCAATGAGAGAATCACCGACAGGGCACTCATTTCCAGAGCAGTGCCCTGGTGCAATTTTTCCAGTTGAATAATCAAAGCAACTAAATATGTATGGCTCATTCAAAGTTGTCCAATGTTTGACTCTATCCCCGAACTCTTGGAAGCATATTTGACAATAATCTTTGAAATTATTCCTAGTTAAGAAAAAATAACTTTGAAATCACCAACAGGGTATTCAGTTAAATCTCCAATCGTTCTAGAGAGTTCAAACCCAATCATTTCAAAAAATAAAAATGAATAAATAAAATAAAATTCTCATTTAAATACTTCCAGATCCTAAATGAGATTTAGTGAGAACACAAGCATTTCAATGTTTTTCCATCTTATAATAAAATTCTTTTAAGTGCTATATACGAATAAAATACTCATAGAATCTCTTTGCTATCGACGACCATACTGCCATTACCATCATCGACGACCACGAACGCCTTGACCTGATTCCCTAACCAGCGCGTGTCTGCTTTTGTACCGACATGATTTTCATGACCTCATCCTTCAAGCCGAGAAAGAGCAGATTGATGATTTGGTAATCCTTCACGGCGAGTCGATGGAGGTAGATATCTTCGAGTGATCCAATCTCACCGTCTTTGACGAACAGGGACCTACTCTTCTTTAGTGTTATCATCGCGATTGTTACTTCTACGAGAGAAATTTAAGGGTTTGAGAGAGAGAATATGGGAGGTACGGAACTGATTGCAGAGGATTGTTTAGGGTAATCTTCCTTCTTCAAAAGAAGATGGGAAATAAATTGTTAGCAGTGTATTTTGCTAAGGGTAAGAAAAAGATATTTGAGCGGCCACGAAAAATTTTAGGACGAATTGTTGGCGGGATATTTTGGTCGCGTTTAGTTATTTACTTTTACCTTTTTATATGATTAGTTGTAGTAGTTAGTGTTGAACGCTACTAGGATATGCCACTAAAAATAGTTTTTCTTGTAGTGCATATATCATCGAAGAAGCTTCATTCTTTTTTTCCCATTAATTCAGTAATCATGTGAACTTATCATTTGAAAGTGCCACGTGTAATGATGAACGCATGGAACAAGATTCTTCTAAAGCAATATTATTTAATTTTAGACAACATGGCCGACCTGTTGGAAAATGTATGGACGTATGGGTAAACGATAGAGATTATCATGTAGCACATACATATATTCTTCTTAATTGTGCTGAAGTTGCACCATTTGTTAGGTAATATTAAACAACAAGTCTGGATATATTTATTTTAATAATACACGTGTACATTAATTTTAATGCAACTATTATCTATATCTGCAGTGTTTATGAATCACAACATCCAAGCGACGATATTAGTAAAGATTGCACTAATTGGTTTTCGAACTACGTTTATGATCCGATAAATTGTGCGGTCGATGAAGGATTGAAACATCCAGTGATGGAACGAAAAAGAATAGTCAAGACATATCCAATATTCTTCGTTAATGGATATAAATACAACACTAAAAAATATGGTGTTGAAAAATTAACTAACAATACCGGTGTATTTGTTAAACGCAAGGATGATCCAAATGATCATATAAAGGATTTTTATGGCATGTTAACCCAGGTTTTGCAATTGACATATTTCACAAGACCTGCGGATGAAGATTTTAGATTTAGATGCGACTGGTTCAGCAATGTTTCAGGTTCTAGAATCAACATGCACCAAAATTATAATCTTATTGAAATAAATATTACCTCACGTTATCATAAGTATGATCCTTTTATACTTGCCAAACAAGCCCTACAAGTTTATTACACTCCTTATCCATCTCTAAAAGGAGATAAAGTATGTGACGCCCCACCTCTATACCCACGCTAGCCAAGGACACTACGGGGTAATGCCGTCAACTAGCACGGAGAATAAGGCTATTGAGGAGCGACCATCTATATAATTGCTTTGTGCGAGTACCGATATGCCAGATAAAAATATATCTTTTCATCTCAAGAGGAAATCCGACATACCGATACAAACTCAAAGCTACTACACAGTGGCTATATGGACTTCAGAAACAAATATAGAAATAAACATAACACAAATCAGTCAAAGACAATTCATATCACAAAGGCGGAAGAAGATATGAATAAATATATAACACATGAAAGTGTACATCAGAGTAGTGGTCAGAAAGATCCACGATAATACAAAAGAATAGCAACACGTGCTATACAAAAGAGTAAGTACACAACATAGAATCTATATCTCAAAGGTGTACATCCAAAAACTACTTATCTAAGTAGCTAGCCAAAAGTCAGAATAATCCTGAAGAGAAGTCAAGCAGAAGCACCTGTAACATCTCGGTCTGACCCGAGTATTATTTATAAGAAAATAATAAACGGATCAGTCTAGCTATAAATATCAGATGATATGGTATATAGTAAAAGGCATGACATGAACATGTAATAACCATAACGGTATACTACGATAAGTACGTAAATGATAACCAACAAAAGATTAATCAATATCACAAGAATCTTCTCAAAGATAAAATAGGGTATCATACCCTAAACTTGTATTCATAACAAGTCAATAACACATAAATTCACCAATGCACAAAAACTGATATCATATCAATGAAAATCATGAAAATTGGTGAAGCATAAAATTCCAGAAATCATCACCAGAAATCCAGAAAACACATAAAAGGAGGGGGGGAAGGCCTAACACATGAATGGGAGCATGAAAACTCACCTACGCGTCACACAGGAATGAGAAGCTATCTCATGGAAGCTATCCATTAAATTTCCACACAGAAATGGCCCGAAGACCATAGGGGCTACCCCATATATGTGATGGCGAAACATCACAAAAGCAGGGTCTAGTCTCCCTCGCAGACAAATAGACATCGCTCAATCGCTAGTCTAAATCACAAAAATGATCATCATGATCATAAGGAAGTGTCAATTACACTAAGCCAGTAAATATATGAGTTTAGCTTCATGTCCCATAACCACTAGCTTAACTTAAATATTTACGAACAAACTGTAGATCTCCACTAGGAAATTGTCACAAGAGTTTCAATCGAACAAGTCCATAAATTAACCGACGAAGTAAACGCAAGCGTTTCATACCACTTGTTTTGCTAAGTCGTTTAATTAGATTTTCTCATACGAATGAGGTAAAGGTTTGTATATACTAATAGATTGGAAAACGGTTTTAAGAAACGAGCTTTGATATTGAAAATAGAGTTGAAATCGTTTTGAAGAAGAAGTTTTGATATTTAATACTAGTATAGAAAACCTTTATATTTTGAAGTGACAAATCATAGAAGTGATTGTAGAAACAATCAATCATAAAAATTCACATTCGAAGACGTGAATAAAATCCAAAGAAATCGATACCGAATCCATCAAAATGGATATTCCCAAAAATCCCGAAGAAAAGAAGTCATCAAAGTCGGTAATAAATGATAACAACAAAAGGGAAACAACACGAATCGATTAAAGTTGGAAATTCAAACAAATAGGCAATATAGGAAAAATTGGCAAATAGGAGCAGGTCGGTCAACCGGCTCACTGAGTTCGGTTGACCGGACCAGGGGCAGAAATTCTCGGGTAGCAGGTCAGTCGACCGAACCCTGAGGTCGGTCGGCCGAAGCCTGTAACCTGCACTCCCCAAAACAGAGGCAGGGAAATGCTAGAGTAGCAGGTCGGTTGACCGGACCCTGAGGTCGGTCGACCGGAGCCTGTTTCCAGCACTCCCATGCCAGTCAAATGAATGCCAATCCCTTTCGAAATGCAATCGCTCGAGCAACGGCACTAAGGGTTTACGCCCATCGACTACCCGGCCATATAAGCTCTTCGATTCATCACCAAAAACATGATCAAAACATCAAAGTTAGGATTTTCAAAGAATTGAACTCAAAACACAACAATTTGGAATATTCACCAAATCAATCCAAACCAAAAGCAATTTCACAAGAATAAGTGTTAGGAATTCATACCTAACAATCGAAGATAAATATAGTTTAAGATGTGAGATAAAAATCTTACCTTTGAACCCAAATCAATGAAGAAGAAGCTCGAAAGCAATGGCAAGGGCAATCACTCTTCAATTCCAACTCAACAAGCTTGAATCAAAGCTATAAAGAAGGACATTCCCAAAGTTAGGTTTAGGAATAAACTGAAATTAAAGAGGAGAAGAAGATATAGAAGATGAAGAGGAGGGTTACCAATGGGTTCTCTTTGAATTTGGAGCTAGAAGTTGGAGTTTGCAAGAGGGACCCGGGCTAGGAGTTTCTAATTCCCTTTCTCTTCCCCCATTTTCAGTTTTGCTTGAGTGTTTGGAGAATAAGAGTGAAGTGAAGAGGAGAGGTGGACTGAGCTAGGTTAATAAGTGGGGTTATTGGGCTGAAACCCAACCCAAAGCCCTAAGTGAAAAGTGGCAAAATTCTCCTAACTCCAAACATATCGAAGTTTATACTCAAAAAGGTTGCAAACGGCATTTTGAACTCAATGGGGGTGGTCTCGAGTCCTAATTCAACTGTTTGCAAAAAGTAGCTTTTCGGACCAAAATCCGACGAACGACGAAATATTTAAATAAAATATTTAAATATAAAATCGATAAATATGCGGGTTGTTACAGACTCCCCTCCTTAAAGATATTGCGTCCTCGCAATACTTAAGAAGAAAATAAATAGTAACAACCATAAAAGCATATCAATACAAAAGAAAATTTGAAATGAGAAGTTCACCAAAAAGAGCATGAAAGAGAAAACCCGGACGAGTTTGCTCGATGAATTCTCTAGATTTCCCAAGAGCAATCCTTGGGATTTGAGAACCATTTAACTTTCACAAGAAAAACATCTTTATTTCGAAGGCGCTCAACCTCCGAAGCAATAATATGAATAGGATGCTGCTCAAAAGTTAAATTAGGTGAAA
Source organism: Allium fistulosum (assembly GCA_030737815.1). Taxonomy (NCBI): domain Eukaryota; kingdom Viridiplantae; phylum Streptophyta; class Magnoliopsida; order Asparagales; family Amaryllidaceae; genus Allium; species Allium fistulosum. The sequence continues at coordinate 981,467,017 of CM060902.1, forward strand.
CTTCAGTTTCTTCCACAACGCCAGACTCAAGAATATAATAATCGGAATCTCAAAAGCATTTCCGTAATCGAGAAACGTGAAACATGTCACGAATAGCAGAAAATTTGAGCCGGTAATAAAAGGCGATACGTCATGGATTCACTATGTCTAGCGAAATGGCCCAATATGTTGAGGTGCTAACTTTCCCGATCGACTGAAACGTAAAACACCGTTAATAGGTGAAACACGAATAAAAATCTGGACCTAAAACCAGCTTCTCACCGACCTCAAGCCAACAAGAAGGAGATCGGCATGGCCTTCCATAGAGTGTCTCGAAAGGAGCCATACCAATACTAGATTGGAAGCTGTTATTATAGAAAATTCAACGAGTGAAATATGATCTTCCCAACTTCCACCGAAATCAAGCACACAAGCACAAAGAAGATCTTCGAGAGTTTGATTCACACGCTCAGTTTGTCCATCGGACTGGGGGTGATAAGCGGTGTTAAAAATCTCGAAGACTTTCCCAAAATCCACTATTAAACAATGGATCGCGATTGCTAACAATAGAAGTAGGGACACCATGCAATTTACCAATTTCCTTGATAAAGAGTTTGGCCAAAAGAGAAACGGTTCGGTTAGACCGAATGGAAATAAAATGGGCGGATATAGTAAGTCTGTCAACTATCACCCATAAGCTATCATGACCCGAACAAGAACGGGAAAGGCCATGACTAAAATCCATGGAAATTTGATCCCACTTCCAAATTGGAATTTCGAAAGGTTGCAATAACCCACCATGCCTTTGTGAAGTTGGCAAGTCATGCAACACTTAACAAAGTTAGCAATAACAGATTTCATTCACTCCCAATAATAAAGCCCCCTAACTTCGGCGTACATTTTACTTCTACCGGGATGAATGGTAAATTCAGAATGATGATAATCTTCTAAAGTATCTTTTATGAAGATCACTAATATTTGGTACGATAAGTCTACCAAATTTCCAAATGCCGCCACGAAATCAATATCGAGGTCTTTCAACTTTCAATATTAATTTTATCCCTACAACTTTGGCTAAAAAGAGCCAATTCGGGATCTAGCCTTTGAGCTTCAAGTTTGCAGTCTAAAAGAGAAGGACGAGCCTCAAGGCTTCATAAAACAAGAGATGAACATGAATTAGAACTCACGATCTCAAATCTCACGAGTGGAGGAAATCTCGAGATCATTCCATTCGGATATCATCAAAGAAATAACTGCCTGTTGCTTAAGACTAAGTGTATTGGCAACACGGTTTCCCTTTCCGGGGTATAAAGGATACCAAGATCATAAGATACAAGGGATTCGAGCCAACGTGGTTGACACAAATTAAATTCCTTATGAGAAAATAGATATCCCAATAATTTATAATCGAGGTGGAGAACAAATTTCTTCCCCAGGATGATAATGCCAAACTTGGAAAGCAAAATCAATAGTCGCGAGTACCAGATCATAAGTGACATACCTAGCCTCGATCAGCTTTTAGGATTTAGAAGCACAAGTGATTGCGCTCTCTCTTTTTCAAGAGAATGGCATCCAAACCAACACGATTAGTATTGGTACAAAAGATAAAGTTTTGGTTCACTTCGGGAATCACAAGGATAAAAGTATCGAAAAGGAAGAATTTAATCTTCTTTCCCGAAAAGCTAAAACTTTCAAAATCACAGTTACCTTTATAGAAAAATTTACATTTTACAAGTCAATTTATTGTGTCTGATTGTCTCATCAAAGCGTTTAGGAAATCCCTATCGATAACGTTGATCAAGCGCATCGACCAGAATTCTTAAAACACTAAATGGGCAATACAACACAAAATCATCTTCTATATGATGAAAATATCTCCTAAAAGTTTTGAAAATATTCTTTGCTTGTTTAATTAAAAATCAATTTGTACTTATAAATAAATCTTATGAAAAAGATTTGCAAAATTTTAAATTTCTATTTTCATCCAAAATTAATAAATACAAGAATGGAATTATTGAGATATTCATAGAATACTCGATTTATAAAATGGATGAAATAAGCTGGATAAACCGAATGACATAATAAGTCATTCATAAGAAGCATAACGAGTGCGGAATGTGGTAAGCGGAATGCTAACTCCCGCAACTCCTAACTAATGAAATCCGGTGGCAAGGTCAAACTGGAAAGACCTTAACACCTCTTAAAAGACTGCTTCGGTGATGATCCTAAGACAAGCTCAAAGATTCCAGAAAATTCACAACTACCCAATTGAGAGAAATAATTCTTTACTCAACATGGGAGCTTAAAGAATAAGATGTTGCCATTAATTTGGAATCGAAATTACAAAGGAGAAATATGAATCTGCTTAACAGATTAAAAATGTCGAAAATGAATAGTCCATTCGGAAAAATAGGATATGGGCCTCATAATGATTAAGCCAATCCTTTCACGCAAATCAATTCCGAAACCTAAACAACACATAATATGCAAATCGGTTCGGAAAGAAAAATCACATGAAATAATTTCGACATCAATAAAAAGCAAATTGAGTGTTGTGGATCCACCAACCGGATTCGCAATTCTCAAAGAAGTCATCAAGCCCAAAATGTTTTAAAGAAAAAGAATCAACAAGTTCTTTTGATATAAAAAGGATAAGATGAACCCATATCAAAAAGAACTCGAATAGGATAATCACAAAACAAGTGTAATTAAAGATTGAATAAGAAATACCTTGACCAAGAGAAGGGTTGCTAGGAGCTTGCAGCTTTCCCTCTCTCCTACTTTGAAGTTTGAGACAGGTAGATAAGTAATGACCCGAGCCTTTGCAATAGCGGCAGTAAAGGGGTTTCGGGCACTTAATAACATAATGGTCCGTGGAACCACAACTATAGCATTGTTTACGACTAGCGGTAGGAGTCTCAACTACCAGAGTTTCTGGTTCCATCTTCTTCTTGCTCAAAAGTATGGGGCAGACAGAAATATGATGACTTGAATTTTTGCAATAACGACAAAAGAGTGGTTCCGGACACTCCTTTGCGTAGTGGTCCTTAGAATTACAATTGTAGCATCCTCTACAAATAGAGTTTAGAGTCTTTGCTACCAAAGTAGGTTGCTTCACCTTCTTATCGGGATAAGGGCTTTTGAACTTTATATGCCTCTTCTTGGAAATCCCAATATCACTATCAATTCCTTTACCAGCCTCTTCATGTCGAAGAGTGATATCCACAAGTTGATTGAAGGTAACTTCAAGTTTCAGAGGTAAAACCATTTCGGGGTTCTTACTCAAAGCACAGATGAACCTTTGATTCTTAGCAAGATCAAAAAGTTGTTGGGCAGACATGAGTACGCCATCCAGAGAAGAGCTACTGGATTAACTAGCGCTAGGACTTCCAGAACTAACCATCTCTTCTTCTTTTAAGAAAGAAAGGAAGAAGAAGAAAAAGGTTATTCTCAGAACGAATATCAAGCAATCTTGATAGATAAAACAAGGAATCATAAAGAAAACCGGATGAATCGGTTCGAAGACTCGAACTAAATCCTGAAGCACGACTCCTAAGGTGGACTTAGGACGATGATCCTTGTTAAGTTATTCTACATTGTTCCGAAGTTTGGCTCTGATACCAAGTTGTGACGCCCCACCTCTATACCCACGCTAGCCAAGGACACTACGGGGTAATGCCGTCAACTAGCACGGAGAATAAGGCTGTTGAGGAGCGACCATCTGTATAATTGCTTTGTGCGAGTACCGATATGCCAGATAAAAATATATCTTTTCATCTCAAGAGGAAATCCGACATACCGATACAAACTCAAAGCTACTACACAGTGGCTATATGGACTTCAGAAACAAATATAGAAATAAACATAACAGAAATCAGTCACAGACAATTCATATCACAAAGGCGGAAGAAGATATGAATAAATATATAACACATGAAAGTGTACATCAGGGTAGTGGTCAGAAAGATCCACGATAATACAAAAGAATAGCAACACGTGCTATACAAAAGAGTAAGTACACAACATAGAATCTATATCTCAAAGGTGTACATCCAAAAACTACTAATCTAAGTAGCTAGCCAAAAGTCAGACTAATCCTGAAGAGAAGTCAAGTAGAAGCACCTGTAACATCTCGGTCTGACCCGAGTATTATTTATAAGAAAATAATAAATGGATCAGTCTAGCTATAAATATCAGATGATATGGTATATAGTAAAAGGCATGACATGAACATGTAATAACCATAACGGCATACTACGATAAGTACGTAAATGATAACCAACAAAAGATTAATCAATATCACAAGAATCTTCTCAAAGATAAAATAGGGTATCATACCCTAAACTTGTATTCATAACAAGTCAATAACACATAAATTCACCAATGCACAAAAACTGATATCATATCAATGAAAATCATGAAAATTGGTGAAGCACAAAATTCCAGAAATCATCACCAGAAATCCAGAAAACACATAAAAGGGGGGGAAGGCCTAACACATGAATGGGAGCATGAAAACTGACCTACGCGTCACACAGGAATGAGAAGCTATCTCATGGAAGCTATCCATTAAATTTCCACACAGAAATGGCCCGAAGACCATGGGGGCTACCCCATATATGTGATGGCGAAACATCACAAAAGCGGGGTCTAGTCTCCCTCGCAGACAAAGAGACATCGCTCAATCGCTAGACTAAATCACAAAAATGATCATCATGATCATAAGGAAGTGTCAATTACACTAAGCCAGTAAATATATGAGTTTAGCTTCATGTCCCATAACCACTAGCTTAACTTAAATATTTACGAACAAACTGTAGATCTCCACTAGGAAATTGTCACAAGAGTTTCAATGGAACAAGTCCATAAATTAACCGACGAAGTAAACGCAAGTGTTCCATACCACTTGTTTTGCTAAGCCGTTTAATTAGATTTTCTCATACGAATGAGGTAAAGGTTTGTATATACTAATAGATTGGAAAACGGTTTTAAGAAACGAGCTTTGATATTGAAAATAGAGTTGAAATCGTTTTGATGAAGAAGTTTTGATATTTAATACTAGTATAGAAAAACTATATTTTGAAGTGACAAATCATAGAAGTGATTGTAGAAACAATCAATCATAAAAATTCACATTCGAAGACATGAATAAAATCCAAAGAAATCGATACCGAATCCATCAAAATGGATATTCCCAAAAATCCCGAAGAAAAGAAGTCATCAAAGTCGGTAATAAATGATAACAACAAAAGGGAAACAACACGAATCGATTAAAGTTGGAAATTCAAACAAATAGGCAATATAGGAAAAATTGGCAAATAGGAGCAGGTCGGTCAACCGGCTCACCGAGTTCGGTTGACCGGACCAGGGGCAGAAATTCTCGGGTAGCAGGTCGGTCGACCGGACCCAGAGGTCGGTCGGCCGAAGCCTGTAACCTGCACTCCCCAAAACAGAGGCAGGGAAATGCTAAAGTAGCAGGTCGGTTGACTGGACCCTGAGGTCGGTCGACCGGAGCCTGTTTCCAGCACTCCCATGCCAATCAAATGAATGCCAATCCCTTCCGAAATGCAATCGGTCGAGCAACGGCACTAAGGGTTTACGCCCATCGACTACTCGGCCATATAAGCTCTTCGATTCATCACCAAAAACATGATCAAAACATCAAAGTTAGGATTTTCAAAGAATTGAACTCAAAACACAACAATTTGGAATATTCACCAAATCAATCCAAACCAAAAGCAATTGCACAAGAATAAGTGTTAGGAATTCATACCTAACAATCGAAGATAAATATTGTTTAAGATGTGAGATAAAAATCTCACCTTTGAACCCAAATCAATGAAGAAGAAGCCCGAAAGCAATGGCAAGGGCAATCACTCTTCAATTCCAACTCAACAAGCTTGAATCAAATCTTTAAAGAAGGACATTCCCAAAGTTAGGTTTAGGAATAAACTGAAATTGAAGAGGAGAAGAAGATAGAGAAGATGAAGAGGAGGCTTACCAATGGGTTCTCTTTGAATTTGGAGCTAGAAGTTGGAGTTTGCAAGAGGTACTAGGGCTAGGAGTTTCTAATTCCCTTTCTCTTCCCCCATTTTCAGTTTTGCTTGAGTGTTTGGAGAATAAGAGTGAAGTGAAGAGGAGAGGTGGACTGAGCTAGGGTAATAAGTGGGGTTATTGGGCTGAAACCCAACCCAAAGCCCTAAGTGAAAAGTGGCAAAATTCTCCTAACTCCAAACATATCAAAGTTTATACTCAAAAAGGTTGCAAACGGCATTTTGAACTCAATGGGGGTGGTCTCGAGTCCTAATTCAACTGTTTGCAGAAAGTAGATTTTCGGACCAAAATCCGACGAACGACGAAATATTTAAATAAAATATTTAAATATAAAATCGATAAATATGCGGGTTGTTACAAAGTAGATTGGTCGGTAGCTTTTAAAATGAAGGCAAGATTTACGTTTGATGGAAAAAATATTCCAGACGAACAAGGTTATCAAGTAAATATCGAGGAAAATGGCGAAATAACAATAACCGATGATCAAATCGATTTTGGACTTCTAAATGATGAATCAAATGTATTAGTAGAAGCATTTGAGACTGCAGAGGAAAACAATATAGAGTACGAGACCGAGTCTGAATCAGAAAACGTCGAGGACTGATTAATAATGTACATTCTAATAGAAGGTACGCAGTTTATGCGATTATTTATGTTACATTTTTCTCAGTAACAATGATAGGCTTTCTCATAATTAAATGATATGTTATGCGGTAATAAAATGATATGTTTATGACAGCGCAACATCCCCCATTTAGAGGCCCAAAACTAACTGCTACAGATGCTGTAGTCATCCATAGTTATTAAATTTTCGATGACCAAATGCAGTAATGTTAGATACATTGATAAACTAGAAACACATGAATATGAAAAAATTTAAACTCAATTTAAAACAAAATTATCATTTCATTATAAGTAGCATTTTAGATTCATTACATAATCCCATACGAAAGACACGTTAAGAGAAAATACAATTTATTACAAAATATGCCAAGTGCGACATATGAAGATGCCCCTTGGTTGATCAGAGTCTAAATATAGGTAATTAAACAAATTTCCCCTTACATCCAAATAACACAGCAGACAATAGATAGAATCTCCTAAATAGATAGCTTGCCTCTTGCACATCTCTAGAAGCTTATTCGTCAAATAATAACTAGAAAACCCTTACCATCAACCTACTAAAATTAATTTTAAGCACCCGAGAGTTTAAGGGGAGAAACATAAACTTTGAGTTAGACAAAAAGTCTGGTGTGAATAATAATATACCATCTCAAAACAAATAGATATCTAGCAAGACCATGCCACTGAGCGGAACGGGTTTTCCCTTCGCTGGTACCTTAACCAAAAACTAATTAACCATATCTGTGCACCTACATCCACAATGGTTAAAAAATAACATAATATGATGATATGCAATTACAAAATATATCTTGGATTTTCCCTCCCCATTCATCTAACTATCTGTCTTAAGTTATAGTTTCTAGGGTCACTATTACCCTATTAGTTTTCATGGGCTAACTAATAACCTATTCCAAGCTTATGGACTATTTGTCCCGTTTCATAGTGTTAACACCTCTTTTTCATGACTTAGCAACCTATTTGACTCAACGACCTAAGGGAATAAGCGACTTAACTATCCAAGGCATAAACGACTTAACGACCTATAGCAGGGCACGACCTAACGACCTAAAGCACATAGCGGTTCAATATGGCACGACTCAACGACTTAAGGAGCTCCAGCGACTTAGCGACCTAAAGACTCCTGCGATTCAACGGGTTAACGACCTAGCAACTCAATGAAGGCAACGACCTAACGAGTTAAGGAGCTCCAGCGACCTAGCGACCTAAAGACTCCTGCGATTCAACGGGTTAACGACCTAGCAACTCAATGAAGGCAACGACCTAATGAGTTAAGGAAAGGGCGACCTAACAACCTAGCAAGCTTCAGAGTTAAGCCGCATGCGCACTGCCTCTTCCATTAGGTCACTTACGACCTTAGCAAGCCGAGATAACTCATGTGCTACACATGCTAAGTCGCTTACAGCATATATCTCATCCAGGATGGCTCTATTAAGTCGCTAACGACTTATGCTACCTCGAGATCACTCTTAGGTCGCAACTCCCTAGGTCGCTCACGACCTATGACATGGCCGACCTAAGCCCAAGTTCTCCTATAAATACCCCGCCTACTCCGCACTGAAGGGTGGATGATTTTTTGGGAGCACGACGACTTTGTTGTTTTCTCTACTTCTACACTTGCTTTAACACTTCAAATGCAAAAGACACTTCAAAGAAACTTCGAAAAAGATTAAGTTCATCCAACATGAATTCAAAGAGCTTTTCTGCATCAAAGTTCTAACCATCTGTCTTAATTATGTTGTAATTGAAGAATTATTGGAAAATTTGAAATCAAATCAGTAAAAGAAGAGATTAAGTGGACGTAGGCTTGACTTTGAGCCGAACCACTATAAAAATTGTTGCCACTTTACTATTTTCTGCTTACTTTTAGTTCCCGTACCAACAGGTGGTGCTTTCGCTATATCACAACTCACATTGGGGTGTTAGCGTACATTTTTAGCATTAACATTTTTGGTGCTTTCACTGAGAATTGAACTCAGGGGTGCTCTCATCATTGCTTCACAAAGATTTGTGGAAAGACTCTCCCTAAGAACCAGAAGTCTATCCGAAATTATGGCTCTTGGAAGGAAAAGTAAATCTACTAGATCTGGAAATGCTCATGACAACACCGCCACTTCTCCCGCGTCAAATCAAGTGGCTCCTATTGTTGGAGTCACAAGGGCAGAATTGGATGCTGCAGTGTTTGGGTTGTATCAACAAATGGAAGCCCAGAACACTTTGATGTTGGACAAGTTGAATGCTTTGCTTGGAGTTAACTAGCAACCAGAAAATAATGAAGAAACCTTCGCTGAGGATGTTCATGATTCCCAAGGGAAAAGTATTCCTCAGAGGGCAGCTGGCACCGCCGAAGAGGCACCTTCCCAAGCTGGAGGTTCAAGGCCGCAACCAACTCTTCGTGAACGTTTGTCCATGCAAACTTCCGAAAAAGTAGCTGACGTCTGTCCCGCGGATCCTCTAAACGATGAGGAGTACCTCTCGGGAATGATTCAACAAATTATGAAGAATAGCATGCGAAGGGAGGAAGATGAAAGTGACTGGGGGTTTGCTCCAAGCAAAACTCCTTTTACTGAAAGAATTCTGAAGGCTGAATTTCCAAAGAAGTTTGTTCCCCCCACTATTCCAGCTTATCGGGGGACAAGCGATCCTAACCAGTTCTTATACAAGTATGACTGGCATATGACAAGTGCCAGAGCAACAGACGAGATCAAGTGCAAATACTTTCCTTTGTACTTGGAGGGAGTGGCCTTGCTTTGGTTCACGAAGCTGCCAGTTCGATCCGTGGATCAGTTCTCCGATCTAACTTGGAAATTCAAAGATCAGTTCAGGTTATATGCTTCGAAGGCCAAGGACATAATGTCACTATCTAGCCTCGAACAAAGCCCCGAAGAGTCTATCAAATCTTTCTTAAACCGCTTCAATATAGCCTTGGCCGAAGTTGATAATGCAGAGCCTCGGATGATTCTGACTTACTTGATGCGAGCTATTGACAAATCAAGTGAATTCGGAAAATGGCTAAAGATGAAAGAGCCAAATTCACCTAAGAAGTTCTACAAGAAGGCCGATGAATTCATGCGCTTAGAAAGTCTTTCTGTGCCAGCAAAAGTAGACGTGGCTGAAGTTAAGAATAACAATGTTGCTTCTAACAAAAAGGAGTTTGGTGGTCAGAAGAGGGAGAATGACGGTGGGAAAAAGCAGAAAGATGTGAAGAAAACTCGCTTCCTTAAAACTTCAGATTTTACTCCCTTAACTGATACTCCAGAAAATATCTTTTTCGCAACCAAGGATGTTGTCCAATACCCCAAACCACCTGAGATGAAGCCTGGGAAAAATGTTGTGCATAATGGGAGATTCTGTCGGTTCCACAATCAACCTGGCCACGACACTAATGAATGTCGCCATTTGAAGAATTTGATTGAAGAGCTGTTGAGACAGAATAAACTACAACAATATGTGAAGAGAAATAGAAGTGACCCGACCTCATCTACTCAGGGGCAGCAAGTTCCTGCTCATCAATCCGACTCAGGTGAGAGGACTGCAGCGTAGGAATCTGAGAGGCCTGTCATTAATGTTATCACAGGGGGTCCTCACCCAGCGGGCAGAAGTTGGGGTGAGATGGAGAGATATGCTCACGCTTTGAGATATGCCCCGGTGGAAGAAAATGTTTTTGTCTTGGAAGATGCTGCACCTTTAAAACAGCAAAGAACTTTTAACGATGACATCATATTCCAGGCTAGAGACTCTGTTGGTGTTGAAGCTCCCACCATGGATCCCTTGGTGATATCTGCAAGCATCGGATCAGCCATTGTAAGAAGGGTGCTTGTTGACTGCGGCGCCTCTTGCAATGTCCTCTTCAGAAAGACATTTGATCAGATGAAAATTCCCATGGCTGATGTCCAAGCTTCCTCACAGAAAATTGTCGGGTTCACTGGAGAACCAAAACAGCCTATTGGGACTATTGACTTATTTGTGGAGCTCGGAGAAAGGGAAAAGAAGGTGGTCCGAAAACAAACTTTTGTGATTGTTGATGAATTCTCCGCTTACAATGCCTTCTTGGGTCGACCGACTCTTGCCGCATTTAAGGCCATTCTCGCCCCATGGTGCCTGACTATGAAGTTCCCCACTGATAATGGTGTCGGTGTTTTGAAGGGGGACCAAAATGCCGGGCGAGAATGCTATCTCATAGAGTTACGGGAAAGAAAGAAAAGAGAAATGGGTAAGGGTGCGGCAGCTCCGATCCGCATCAAAGAGCCCACCTTGTAGCAATTACGGGGTGGACCCTGCACTGGTGAGCATAGTGATGCACGTAAAGAGATTGATCCTAGAAAAACCAGTGCAGGGGTGAGTAGAGTGGTGCCGGTGGAAGTGACGGTGACAATACCTGTTGACCTGAACAATCCAAACAAGGTGCTAAATGTGGGATCACAACTCGGTGTGACGGTTTAGAATATGCTGATATCATTCTTGAAAGCAAACCTGGATGTATTCGCTTGGAGTCATGCCGACATGTGTGGAATATCTCCAGAAATCCCAGTGCATGCTTTAAATATTGATCCAAAATTCACACCCGTAAAACAGAAAAGACGAACCCAGGGTCCTGAAAGGTCGACAACATTAAAAGAAGAAGTAGATCGGCTCATGCAAAATGGCTTCATCAGAGAATCCACTTATCCAAATTGGGTTTCTAATCCGGTGTTGGTTAAAAAAGCAAATGGGAAGTGGAGAGTATGCATTGATTTTTCAGACTTGAACAAAGCATGCCCCGAAGACTGTTTCCCGTTGCCCAGGATTGATCAGTTGGTGGATGGAACAGCCGGGCATGAATTATTGTCTTTTATGGATGCTTACTCAGGATATAATCAAATCATGATGCATGAGCCAGATCAGGAGGACACGAGCTTCATCACTGATGTTGGTCTTTACTGCTATAAAGTCATGCCCTTCAGACTAAAGAACGCGGGGGCAACTTATCAAAGACTTGTTAATGCCATGTTCAAACCCCAGATTGGCAAGACTATGGAAGTATATGTTGATGATATGTTGGTGAAATCGAAGAAGGGAGTAGACCACATGGATCATTTGGCAGAAATGTTCGCGGTCCTCCGAAAGTATGGGATGAAGCTAAATCCTCTGAAATGTTCATTCGGGGTAGAGTCCGGAAAATTCTTGGGTTTCATTGTGAGTGCTAGGGGCATCGAAGCTAATCCTGCTTAGATTAATGCTTTAAGAGAAGTCAAAGCCCCTAGAACAAAGAAGGAATTGCAAAGCCTCAACGGGAAAGTCGCTGCTTTGAGTCGGTTTATTTCCTGGGTCACTGATAAATGCATTCCCTTCTTTGACGCTCTGAAGAAAGGAAAGAAAAACTTTGAATGGACTCCTGAATGTCAGAAAGCTTTTGATGAATTGTTCGTCACATGGAAATGCCTCCAGTACTTTCTCAGCCCAGCAATGGTGAAGATCTTTTTATATACTTAGCGGTTTCATCTCATGCTCTCAGTGCAGCATTGGTACGGGAAGACGCAAACGTTCAGCACCCGGTTTATTACATCAGCAAAAGATTCACTGGGGCAAAGATGAATTATTCAAAGCTGGAAAAGCTCGCCTATTGTCTGTTGATTGCGTCCAGAAAGTTGAGGCCATATTTCCAGGCTCATCCTATTAAAGTCCTCACTGATCAACCTCTAAAGCAAGTCCTGTTTTTCCCTGAAACTTCGGGTCGTCTTCTGAAGTGGAATATTGAACTCAGTCAATACGATATCACCTACCATCCCCGAAGATCAATCAATGGACAAGCTTTAGCAGATTTAATTGCAGAATACACAGATAAAGGTGGCAGTGAGGAAGAGGTGATTGATGACATCCCGATCCGATGGAAATTATATGTTGATGGTGCAAGAAATGACTATTGTTCCGGAGCTGGGGTTGTGCTTGAAACCCCCGAAGGGCGGTCATTGTGCTATGCATTGAGATTAGAATTTCCTTCGACAAATAATGAAGCAGAATATGAAGCTCTTGTTGCCGGCTTGAAGATTGCTAAAGAACTAAACATCAAGGTATTGCAGATCTTCAGTGATTCCCAGCTTATTGTATGCCAAGTCAAGAAAGAGTTTCAAACTAAAGGAGGAAATCTGCCTGCTTACTTGTCATAGGCCTAGGAGCTTCTCGATGATTTTGATCATTATACAATAAGCCATATACCCCGGGAAGAGAACATGAAGGCAGATTCTCTCGCAAAATATTCAAGCTCTGGTGAAGCTCAATTATCGGGATTGGTCCCTGTGGAAGTCTTGTCAGCTCCAAGTACTGATGAGATGGATATTGACTGGATTATGGCTGTATCTCAAGAGAAGGAGTCGTGGATGACCCCGATCAAGGAATATCTACTCAATGGCTCCCTGCTAGAAAACTCAAAAGAGCGCCAGAAGCTGTTAAGAAAAGCCCTGAGATATGTAATTCAAGATGGCCATTTGTACAGACGAGGATTCTCGATGCCATTACTCCGATGTGTAACCAAGGAAGAGGCTAAGACAATTTTAGCTGAGGTGCACGTAGGAGAGTGTGGGGATCATTCAGGTGGCCAAACTCTTGCAAAGAAAATTCTCCGCTATGGGTATTTTTGGCCAGATATTAATCGAGATGCTGCTAGCTATTCCCGAAAGTGTGACAGATGCCAGAGATTTGCAAAAATCCCAAGAGCACCTTCCACCGAGCTAACACAGATGGTCAGTCCATGGCCATTCGCCATTTGGGGGATAGATATCATTGGGCCTTTTCCGATTGCCAATTCCGGAATCTAATATGCTATTGTAGCTGTTGATTATTTCACTAAATGGGCTGAAGCTGAACGATTGGCTACTATTACCTCTAAAAAGATGATAAACTTTGTGACTAAAACTATCATTTGCAGGTATGGTGTGCCTCAGAAGATAATCACAGACAATGGTACCCAATTCGAAAGCGGAGAATTCCAGGACTTTTGCAGGCGATTCAAGATCCAAAAAAGCTTCTCAGCAGTGGCTCATCCGCAGGCAAACGGGCAAGTGGAAGCAGTGAACAAAATTATCAAATCAACCATCAAAAAACAACTAGAAAAAGCAAAAGGTGGTTGGGTCGATAAACTACCACTAGCACTTTGGGCATATAGAACTACCCACAAAACTGCAACTGGGCACACTCCATTCTCATTAGCATATGGATCAGAAGCAATGATTCCAGTGGAAATAGAGGTCCCCTCACACAGGAGAATTCATTTCAACCAAACTGAAAATGAAAAGCTGCAACTTGAAGCACTTGACTTGCTTGATGAAAGAAGGAAAGAGGCTGAGCTTAGAGTTGCAGCTCATCAGCAAAGGATAGCCAGGCACTTCAATTCTAAAGTTCGCCAATGCAGCTTTGAAATTGGGGATCTAGTCTTGAAAAGGGTCATGACAGCAACAAGAGTGTTTGGGCCAAACTGGGAAGGGCCATATGTCATAGGCCAAAAACTTCTTGATGGCACTTTCAAGCTCACAACCGTCGAAGGAGATCCAATTCCGAGAGCCTGGAACAGCAATCACTTACGTCCATATTTTACTTAGAAGCTATGCTTAAATTTGTAAAATGATTATGGATGTATCATTCTTGTATTGTAAGCCATTGTAAAATCAGTGTGAATCAATAATAAGAACTATAAAGTGGATGTAGGCCTAATTCTTGGCCGAACCACTATAAATCTTGTGTTCTCTACTACTATAAAATGCCTATCTTATTTCGATGTGCAAATATTTTAAATATGTTGCTAAAATGTCGATTTAATATTGCATGCTATCAAAGCAAAACTTACTTATTCAACACATCACAAGGCCAAGCGATTCCTACAAATCACTCAACAAACAAATGTCAAGCCACAAAAATTCCAGATTCAATTCCTACATAAGAAGTGCTTCTCACAAACAGTTGGTGATTCCACCAAAGGGGCACCTTCCTAACATAGAGGTTCCAGGCCCTTGCTAACTGATTGCGATCGTTTGTGCAAACATGCATCCGGTTAAGTAACTAGCGCCTGCCCCGTGGATTCACTTAACAATGAAGTACACTTCTGTGGAAAAATCAAACAACCTGCAAAAGAAAGGAACATGTACTTAGAGGTGATAATGAGGAATCGCTGAGGGACAGATGGTGAAAAGACATGGGTAAGCAGACAAAAATAGCCAAAATGGAATCTTGTCTCTCAACAAAAAAGGTTGGTGGGACCACCGAAGGGGCACCTTCCCAAAGTGAAGGTTCCAGGCCCTTGCTAGTTAATTGTGATCGTTTGTGCAAACAAACATCCAGTTAGGTAGTTTGCGTCCGCTCCGTGGATCCACTTAACTGTGAGATGCAACCTTCCTGGCAAACGAAACAAAAAAAGCCCTCTTTGGAGGCACACTTCTACTCTCAAGGGAAGATCAATTTCTCCATAATGAGAACATTCTTCCCCAAAAAAGTTGAAGTGCCAAAGAAAGCCCTCCAATGAGGCACGCCGAAAAATGAAATGTTTTTCTCAAACAAAATGGTTGGTGGAACCACCAAAGGGGCAGCTTCCCAAAATAAAGGCACCGGGCCCTTGCTAACAAATTGTGATCGTTCGTACAAACGAACATCCAATTAGGTAGCTTGCGTTCGCCCCGTGGATCCATTTAACTGTGAGAAGTAACTTTCAGGCAAACAAAAAAGCCCTATTCGGAGGCACACTTCTACTCTCAAGGGAAGATCAATTTCTCCATAATGAGAACATTCTTCCCCAAAAAAGTTGAAGTGCCAAAGAAATCCCTCCAACGAGGCACGCCGAAAAATGAAATGTTTTTCTCAAACAAAAAGGTTGGTGGAACCACCGAAGAGGCACCTTCCCAAAATGAAGGCACCGGGCCCTTGCTAACAAATTGTGATCGTCCGTACAAACGAACATCCAATTAGGTAGCTTGCGTCCGCCCCGTGGATCCATTTAACTGTGAGAAGTAACTTTCAGGCAAACAAAAAAGCCCTCTTCGAAGGTACACTTCTACTCTCAAGGGAAGATCAATTTCTCCATAATGAGAACATTCTTCCCCAAAAAAGTTGAAGTGCCAAAGAAAGCCCTCCAACGAGGCACGCCGAAAAATGAAATGTTTTTCACAAACAAAAAGGTTGGTGGAACCACCGAAGGGGCACCTTCCCAAAATGAAGGCACCGGGCCCTTGCTAACAAATTGTGATCGTCCATACAAACGAACATCCAATTAGGTAGCTTGCGTCCGCCCTGTGGATCCATTTAACCGTGAGAAGCAACTTTCAGGCAAACAAAAAAGCCCTCTTCGGAGGCACACTTCTACTCTCAAGGGAAGATCAATTTCTCCATAATGAGAACATTCTTCCCCAAAAAAGTTGAAGTGCCAAAGAAAGCCCTCCAACGAGGCACGCCGAAAAATGAAATGTTTTTCTCAAACAAAAAGGTTGGTGGAACCACCGAAGGGGCACCTTCCCAAAATGAAGGCACCGGGCCCTTGCTAACAAATTGTGATCGTCCGTACAAACGAACATCCAATTAGGTAGCTTGCGTCCGCCCCGTGGATCCATTTAACTGTGAGAAGTAACTTTCAGGCAAACAAAAAAGCCCTCTTCGGAGGCACACTTCTACTCTCAAGGGAAAATCAATTTCTCCATAATGAGAACATTCTTCCCCAAAAAAGTTGAAGTGCCAAATAAAGCCCTCTAACGAGGCACGCCCAAAAATGAAATGTTATCTCTTGAAAAAGTTGTTGATGGAACCACCGAAGGGGCACCTTCTCAAAAAGAAGGTTCTAGGCCGCAGCTAACTGCTCGCGATCGTTTGTGCAAACAAATATCCAATAAAGCAGCTGACGCCTATCCCGTGGGCCCACTTAGCGATGAGATATAACTTTCTGGCAAACAAATCAAAGCCTTCTTCGGAGGCCCGCTTCACCGCGTAGGGGAATCAACTTCTCAAAAATAAAAGTGTCCATCTCTGAAAGTTGAAGTGTAAAAACTTTTTCTAAAAAAAACAGAAAACTTCTCCGATACAAGGCACACTCTACTAGAGTAGAATAATATTTCCTCAAAATGGAAGAATTATTCTCTAGAGTAAGAGTACAAGTCTTTTCAAAATGGAGAAGATTGCAATAAGCCGTGGTATGGGGGCAATATAGCTACATTAATAAAAGCAATGCTCAAGCAGCATACCACGAGCTCACTACAGTATCATACAAAGAAAATAAAGAAACTTGTGCTAAAATAAGGAATAAATGCATTCACAAATACAGACAAAAGATTGTACAAGTAAAAAGAGTCATTCTATTCCATACTATAAAAGATTTGTATACATGTGCAGGTTTCAAAAAGCGGGGGCCGGTACCCGCACAATCTCCGGTCGATACAAGTCTTTAGATACAAGCAAAAAGCAAAAAAGCAGAACAAGAAGGATAAAACTAGACTCATTACTTCTTCTTTCCGCTGCCTTTGGAGCCCTCGCCTGGCCTAATGGTTAACTTCTTGAGTCGGCTTGAACGAGTCGGGGAAGAAGGAGAAAGAGGTGCATTTGGGTCCACTTCCGCTTTCTCATCGCTAGCAGAAGTGCCCTTCTTTTTCTTCGAAATTCCACGCTTTCCCCTCTTCTTTGAAGAAGATTCGTTGCCCGGAGTGATAAGATCAATCAGCTTTGTATCATCGGCAGTAAATTTCTCCGGGGTCCTCTCACCCTCCTCAAGTTTTTCAGCTTTCTGCTCTTGTGAAGCGGCCGGGTCATCTAAGCCTTGAAGAGCTCCTATTTGTTCTTCTTGCGACCCCGGTTGAGAAGCAGAAGAAGTAGTAACTTGAAGAGGTGGAGGGGCAACAGCTGGAGGAGGCGAAGCCTGTACAACGCTTGTTGTTTTCACTACAGAAGAAGAAAAGTTAAACATCAGTATTCCTCGCAAAGAGAGGAGATAGTGGCACGTCGAGGCTTAAGTAATAAGCAAGAATTTCGTCGAGCTCATGTGAAGCAAACGAGTAGTCCACTTGAGCTGGATCGGTGTTGAAGTTACCTGGAGAGATTGGCTTTATCACGTCAATTTCAAAATCATGGGCTTCGGTGTCTTCTTGGGCCTCGTCTTCGGCATGAGCAGTTGTAGTTTCGGTTTCGGCTTTGGCAGGAGGCAGAGAGTGGGAACTAGAGCCAATAATATCGATGTCGACCGAAGATGAAGGACGTGTTGGGTCAGCCAAAGGTGCCTTCCCTAGATGCTCTCCTTCCGCCGCTTCGGCTCGTTCCTTGGCAAGTTGTTCTTTCCCTCTGGCAAGGGCGGCACGACCCTCATCATCCAAATAATGAGCCTCAAGATCCTCCTCAGCGTAGCCAGCGTCTCTAAGCGTTTCAATTGCTGTCTCCCACACTTCATCCAGGGTAACCTCATACTTTGGGCCCAAAAATGAAAGACTTCCATGCCCCAAGACGCTGAGAACATAAAACTCGAATAAAGTGGAACTAACGTTGGCCTTAGTCGCCTCATGTGATTGTTCAGCTGCTGCTTTTCCAGCGATGGCCTCGTCACGCTCCTTTTCAGCCTTAGAAAGCTGGGCCTTTAACATTGTAATCTCCAAATCTTGGGAGCTAGTCTTTTCCCGCAGCTGAGCAGCATCATTGCGGTAGATTTCCACGATTTTCCGCTCCGCCTCAAGTTTAGCCTCAGCATCTCATTGAGTAGCGTGGGCGTCTCTTACTTGCTTTTGAAGAACCTCTTCCTTTTGAGTATAAGAAGTGGAAGAGGTGGCAAGATCATCTTTAAGCTTCTAGATTTCAGCCTCAAGTTTCTCGTTATGGGCGGTGATGTTCTTCATCTCCGTATCATGCTGATCAAGAACTTTTTGCCACTCAGACTTATCACTTTCCATGGTCAGCATAGCCTCGAGATTTAAACGATTTACTATTTGAAGCTCATCAACTAGCTTTTGCCAGCCGGACATTCTTTCAATATCAAGCTTGACAGCGTCGAGATTTCTTAACATGGCCTGTTTATCAATTGGAACCAAGTCCAGATCGAAACGTACTCCTTTCAAACACCAATGAGGAAATCGGCTTTGGAGTGCAGACAGAGGCTTCTCAACTTGATAAGGAGGCCTATTAATGATTGCTTGAATTTCAGCTCTTTTAAGGGTAGGAGAGCTAGAACGGATGTCTAGAGAGATAGAAGCAGCATGCACTTTAGAAATTTCAGATGTAGACTTTTCGTCGAGCTTGGCTCGCTTGCTTGAATCTTCAGCTACATGACTCTTCCCCTTATCGTCACGAGACTTTCCCTTACGGGAGTCATCATCCCTCTGGTAAGAGTCGTGTCGGTCGTCTCTTCTTCCATAACGCTCCTCATAAGCCTGCCTTTCGCGAGCTTTCCTACCTGGTCTTTCCTCATCAGTCTCCCTAGGGGCAGGAAGATAGCGCCTGGGGTCATAAGAATCACGCCTCGCATAGCGTTGAAAGTCATCGTAATATGAGCTGCTGCGTACCATGGGAGAACCTGAAAGTGAAGAAGAGACAAAATTTAGAAATCCTCGAAATAAAGAAGCTAAGTGCGCATAATTGCCAAAAATCCTAAGTGTGTGTGTGGCATGCGAACTACGCGCGTCAAGCTACAAACCACTCTTTGGCTTAGGAGTGATGTCAGCTTTTGCAGCAGGAGTCAACTCTTGGGTTGATAGAATTGATCGCAGGATGGATGTCGCTTCGATTGCTGGAGAAACAAACTTAGAAGTGGTGGTGTCATCTTTAAAGAGCTCATGGGAAGTCACCATAAGATCGCTCAGTCCTCCAAAGATATCATCACCATCATGCCCAACGGAATGGGTCATATCAGTAGTGCCCTCTTCGGCACGTTTTACACTCTTCGTAACGGAACTTTCTTTCTCAGCTCCCTCATCAGTTTCTCTAGTAGCCTTCCCAGAATGTTGAGGAAATTCCTCTTCTTCAATAACTGAGGGAAGTTTAGATTTGCCAGATAACCCCACACCGTCAACAGAACTGGAGCATTTCACTAATGAAGTCTCTACAATAGGTTCCTTCGGTGCGAATTCCTCTATGGAGGCTGGGGCATCTGACGCTTCTGCTTGAGAACTAGGGGCATCACGGGACTGAATGGATCAAGAAGAGTGCAAGAGTCCGAATTGGTGCAAAAATTCATTCTTCTGTAGAAACTTAATACTTCTCTCATTGATAGCTACGACACTCAATCTTTCGAAAGTCGATTTGTGACTAGAATATTTAGAGGGAGAAGGAAGTGCTGCAAAAGTAAAGAATGAAGTTAGCATTTGACGACTCAAATTTTGAAAGGCACAGAAATGAAGTAAACGGAGATAGGTAGTCTTACTTCCTACTCTCCAGATATCGTAGAATCCCGAGGAGCAACGGACAAAGAAGAACTGGTTTAAAAACCCGTGAGCGCTCTCGGGAAGATCCGTAATCAGCTTGTGGTTTCTTGCGCTCCTTACAAGAGTAATGGAAGGGTGATCTTTGTTCCTCCCGAATGAACACAAATAGCAGATCTCCTCGAAGCTTGGGAGGCAGTTAAGCGTCCTCCTAAATTGTAACGACCCTGAATTTCGAACAAATTAAATTGAGAATATTTAATTAATTTTAAATATTTGAATGATGATTTAATTTGTATCCCGAATATAACTTTGAAACTGACGATTTAAATTATAAAATTTTATCTATTGAAAGTGAATAAAAATTTGAATCTTCAAATTTAGGCCGATTAAAAATATTTCAAAGGATGGTAACATTTATATTGATTATACTGAAGATAATTAAAACTTCAGAATCGAATTTGAAATTGATTTGTTCAGTTTTGAAATTGAATCGTTCGAATCGATATTTAAAAATAGTCATTTTTCAAACAGTCTCGGAATTCGACGAAACAAGTTCCATTGGGTCCGTAATATTGAATTATTACCGGATTTCAAATTTCGTATTTATCGGAGCTGTTATGTGAACGTACGACGAATAAACGCGTTAAAATTTTAAGACGAATTCAAATTAAAAAATTTTATTTATATTTTAATATTACACGTTTCTTCCCCTTGTTTCAGCCTTTAATCACGCCAAGTATCACGGAAGAAAAATCGTGCCAAGCATGCTGAGATCATTTTTATATATCTCGTCTCCATTCCTTCCTCAGTTCAAATCATTCGAAATCTCGAGCGAAGAAAATTAAAAATGGCCGAAGCCTTCCTCACGCAAGAAATTAATCCAACCCAGATTTTGAAATCGTGATTCAATAAATAAAAAGAGGACGAAATCATTTTCTCGTTCGAATTAAGTTGAAGGAGAGGCGACTCGCGATCGAATCAGGGCTCGAGCCCTGACGTTTTTGAGCTCTCGCGAGGGTCTGAGTGTTTGTGTCGCATGTCGTTGAGTCGCCGTGGGTGGGCGACGACGTGAGGATAGGGCGGCGCTCGAATTGATTGGTGGGGGCGCAGCGATTTGGTAGAGGCGTGATTTGGGTTTAGTTTCGCGTGCGACTCTGGGAGGACAGTCCTCGCGTGGTGGTCGAGTCGAGTGGGAGGGAGAAGGGAAACGCGAGATGTGTGATTAGGATTGCTGTCGAAATGGTGAAGAGGAATCTCGACTTTGGCACGTCAAGATGTCAGGGACTATCGTGGATCTGGAGGCTGCTCGATTTTGTTCGAAGCGCGCGATGGTTCAGGCTTGGAATCGATGGATGAGCTCGGTTTAGGGCAGCGAGGTAAAAGAATTTAGTTTTATTCGATTAGGAATTTATATATATGTATATTTGTAGACAGGAAGTATACATATGAAATTTCTGAAGATAAGAGTTTTGTTTGTTTTAAATGAATATATGCGTATATATATAGAGAAAAAAATTATTATTTTGTTTAAAGGATGGTTATTTATAAAATTGAATTATTGGATAAATTGAATTCATTTGTCAAATAAATTGTTAATAAAACTTATTTATTTGTTTTAGTTACCGAAGGATATTTTTATTAAAAGGGGATTTATTAAAGTCAAATCATATTAGTTGAATTTATTTAAAAGGAAAGTTTAATTGTTTAAATTAAAGTTTAGTTAAATAAATTTATAAAAGGGAAATGGGTTTAAAGAAATTTAAATGGTGGTTAAATGAAATTTATTAATTTAGAAATTGGTTTAGAACGAACTATCAAAATTTAACAATTAAAAACGGAAATTGGTTATTTAATTGGCTCGAATATTAATAAATTTGTATAATTATTTATACAAGGTATAAATCAAGAAATTGGGTCGAGATAGGATTGGATTGCAAATTAAAGGCGAAAGGTGAGATTATTTTCTCACTCAAAATATGTTTTGTATGACAGTTATTGATTTGACTGATATTGATTGCTATTGGATGTGATATTAGATATAGTAGGATATATCTATATATATATAGCAATATATACATATTGGCATATGTATATATTGGATTGATTGATTTCCCGCCTCGTATAGCGGATGAGACCCTATTGCGCCGTTAGTAAGCGGATTTTTATAAAACCCATATACCGCGATAATTCCGTACTGGAGTGGAATTGGTATTGTGCTAACATCTTTGGATGTAGGGAAACAGGTTGGAGGGATCCAACTGGACCCCTCACATTTATTGAATTTATTTCTATTGTGATATGAATCTGTGAATGATTATAGTGATGCTATTAATCATATTGATATCTGGAAATTGGTTGAAAGCTAAAATTTAACTGAATGGATGTTTTGACATCATTGGATTCCAAAGATAAACGAAATTGAAATTTTTGAAATTCAAGTAGAAAATTTCTAAGTGAATCAATTTTTGAAATTGAAGGAATTTTGAAGAAAGAAATTTTTAAAGTATAAAAAGTTAATTTTTATAATCTTATTGAATAATTTCCAGAATCAAGTGAAAACGTTAAATAAATGAATTTCGTATAATAGTGATTTTAAATTGAAGAATTTAATTAAAATTTGGATTTCTAAATAGTTGGAAAAAGATAAAAGGGATTTATTTTCTTTAAGAGGAATTTGTTTAAAATGAAATAAGTTGGAAGTCCAATTATAAATTTAATTGGCAAATTGAAACAAGTTTAGAAAAAATCAATATAAAATGATTTGGGATGGGAAATTAATTTAGAAATGAATATTGAAATTGATTTGGTATTGAAGTAAAATTAGAAATCAATTTGGGATTTGATTTTGGGGTTAAAAGTGAATATTTGGGAATGTGGATTTAAAATTGGAAATGATGTTAAAATGGGTTTATTTACAGTTGTAAAGTTTAAAAGAACGATTTCTTTTAAAATAAATAAATTATAAGTATTTAACTTATAATATGGATTTTTGATGTATACGTTGAGTTATAAAATTGAATGGGTCATTAAAGGAAATTTATAAAATCGAAGTGGTTATAGAATAGAAAATAGAATTTATAAAAGTTGTTTTATAAATTCGAAATCAATTGGATTTGATAAATTAAATATAGAAGGACATTAAAGAAGATATATTCGCGATTTTAAATAGCGAATTTTTATTGAAATAAAATGTGTAGAAAAGACTGAAATGTGGTTAGTGAAGTATATTCACGATTTTGGACAGTGAATATATTTTTAAGTAAAATGGATAGGGTTTTGGGAAAGCGATATTATGAAATGAAGTTAATTGTTTTAAAAGATGTTTTAAAACGTGTGAACTATCGAAATCATAGATTTCAACATTTATTGTTGAAATAGACGTTTTCGAAAAATAAGGAAATGGTGGACTATAACACTGTTGTTATAGTAAATGATTTCCGAAAGGAAATATTTTATATAGTATTGGGATTTATATATCTATCTTAATTCCGAATCCCTATACTAGTGATTTCGAGTCGTCGTAACGATGTTTTACGCAACATTCGTTTTGACTCAAATAAATGTGATTTAAGAATGATTTCCTTAAAGAATGAGATATATACTTAATTTTGATTTTAAGTATATCGAATATTTTCAAATGTTGAAAATAAATAGATTTGTGAAATACTTATTTTTAAATAAGTATGGAAATGTTTTTCCAATATGAAATGAACTGTTTTGAGATTTTATCTTCAAAGATAAATTGAAATGTGGAAATTGATTTGAAATTGTTTTTCAAATGGTTAAGTGTGGAAATTTTATATCTAGTAAAGATATTTTTGAAGATAAATAATTTGGAAAATTATTTGGAATCTGATGATGTTGCGCATCTTTATTGATAGTTAAATAACCGACTATCAATAATTACCTTGAATTGGTATTTGTTGTGAATTGGATGAATTTGAATGCCACACTTATTTTTGAATAATCGCTCACTATTCGGGTTAGCCGGGAAAGGACCATGGGGTCGTATAACCCATTCCGAATACGTGATACGTCGTTATGAATTGCATTCGAAGACCGGTGTTGAAGACCGGATATTTTTGAAAACGGAAGGATTACCGTCGAGTTACTCTACATCGACTGATCTTCGATTTAGAGGTTTTATCACCCTTAGTGACGGGAAGTCCCGACGTGATTGAAAATTATCCGGATGTGCAAGGGCTTCGTGAGAAGTGCCTTCGGTTCTGTTCGATCCCGGAACAGACTTGTATGGATTGTGTGTCTGACGTTACAATTTAAGATATAAAGCTGATTTCTTTCAAATACATATCTGTTGGTGGCGGAGAATTTATTCTCTTAGCTTAATACCCTTCTCTGAGACGTACGAGCTCAGAGGTTATGTAGTTGAAATTTATTAGCGATATATCCCAATTTGGTAACGTGGCATACTGAGTGTTGCTGTGAAATGATCAGTGTTTGATCATTTGTGATATGATCATTGTTTGATCTTATATCTTTGTGATCATAGGTTGATCATTTTGTTTGACCCGAAGCAGGGCTTTTTGAGAAAGCGTAGCTTTGTGGACGAGACTTCATCGAGCCTCACACCCCGGAAATGGTCGAAACAGGAAGAATGCGGCAAGGTTCTAGGGAGTAGCGCCCCTTAGTGTATGTCATTCCTTCTGGATAAAGGTGGTATCATGGTATGGAGCCCAGATACTTAACCTCTATGGTTGCTGCAAAATTTATTTCTTTGTGGTTGTTGCGAATCGGGGATCCTCGGGAAGATCGGTGACGATCGGGGGATGGCATACGCGTGTCAGTAGTTACCTATTTTTGCAGAGGTAACCCGGCCTTGTGTTGGCAGAGATCCGGTTAGGTTCTCGGGTCGTCTATTCCAGGGACGTACCCATCGTGGATAGGAAGTTCCTTAGCCTGACCATTTGTTGGAAATCCAAACTCCAATACGCACCTTGTACGGTATTAGTTGTAGAACCTGCCATTTACGTACGGTGGTCACCACTGTTTAGATGGTAGCTATAGTAGGCATACGATACTGGTCGTATGTTGGCTAAGATTAATATTATGCTTTCGAAATGTTTTCTACACTATGCACTAATAATAATATCAAAAAGAATTTGATTTTTGCGTAGTAAGCATCTTTGACTATCATAAGAAGAAATCTCCTCCAATTCTGCGTTTGCATTGTGTGTGTGGTGGGAGGTCTTATGGTAGTTTCATTTTCCAAAAGCATTTCGAATTGACTTTAAAAATTATTTTGTTGTTATAAAGAATAACTGTTTTACGATCTCACACCAGTCACCATGACTGACTCGGAGTTTATTGTTTCCCTTCTAAACTCTGGGTGCCCATAAATTTTCACACGGGTAGTCTAGAGTTAGATTATCAGGATATTCTGGATATTCTGGAGCTTTGGAGATAAGCTGGAGGACGAGACGTAGTATTTGTATCAGATAGTATTTATTCCGCTGTGTATTCTGTATGAGGACAAGCTTATATAACTGTCCATTGTTGTATATTGACTCTAATGATTGATGTATGTATAAAATGATATAGTTCTTTGTTTTAAAAGACTAGTAATTATCTATTGTATATTGTTCCGCTGCGATGTGTAAGATTCTGATATTGTTTTCTATATCTGATGTTGTTCTGTTGTTCTTCTTTCCTTTTCTGCCTTCTTCTTCTTCTTCTCTCTATCTTTTCTTCTACTTCTTCTTTCTAAAACCCTCACTATTGGAGTTTCCGGCACTCGATTGCTCGGCAGTCGATAAAGGGAGTATCGATGTCGAATTTTCGAAAGTCGAAAATTTCGGTATGTGACAAAGTGGTATCAGAGCATATGGTTAAGCGACAACCCTGCTCTGTTGGGTGTTACTCATTAGAGATAGAGTCAGTAGTACTCTAGAATGAGTTGAGTGTAATAATAGATACGAGTGCGTATTTGTTAGTGAATATAAAATGTTTTGTATTGTGTTTGCTTATCCGTTGAGATGTTTATGAATTTTGGTCGGTATGTGGGACGCCATATTATCGATAGGGATTTCTAAACACTTAAACGAGGCAAGACGACATAGTATTGATTTTAAATATAGGGTAAATGAAATAATTTTACCCAAAACTATTTTTGTATAGAAAAGAAGCGATTTTCTATGAATTACTATAGTATATGGTTGCATGGTTGCTAGAAGTGATAATATTAAATTATTATCATTGAAATTTAATAAGGAATCGAAATCATAACTCGAAAGTTAAGAAATAAATTCACATACAAATGAAATTAAAGAATGTAAATTATAAATGTGACTTATAATTTGAGACGGAATTCCAGAGAAGTATTTGGAAATATTTTGAAAAGAATTTGAAAATTTTGGAGATTTGGAAAGTTTAAATTCCTTTTTGATTTGAAAATGAATTTCAAAGGTTTGAAAAGCATTTTTTGAGGAATGAAAAGCTCTAAACTCTTTTCGGTCGCTGGAAAATAATTCCGATGATGATCGCGACATCACCGGTGTTCATTTTCGGGTTTCCAAAAGAGGGATTGCTGCCAATTTGTTTTAAATGGAAGTTGTTTGAAAAATTTGGGTTTTGTTTTGAAAATTCAAAGGATGATTTCAATTGTTTTCAAAATGGCTTTGAAAGGTTGAAAAGACTCTGGAATACCATATTTATGAAATGTAAATAAGTTGATAACTTATAAAACATTTGAAATCTGATTGGAATAAGATTCAAATTGAAAAGGACTAAATTAGTGAATGATGAATAAATTGCGATTGCAAGTGCCAGAAAATGAAATTGAATGTTAAAGTTCATTTTGAATTTGTAAGAAAATGAGACTGAATTGAATTTGATTTGTAATAAACAAAGTGAAGTATTGAAATAAGAAAATTAGTAAGCGAAACTAAGTGAAAAAAATAGTGATATGAATCAGCTATAATTGAAAGATAAAATTCAATATTTCAGAATAGAAGTTAAATAGAATTCAAATTGAATTGAACTTAAATGAAAATTGAAATGCAAAATTGAATGATAATGAATATGTAACTTCAATGGTGAAGTAAAAATGATATAAGAAGTATATATTGAAAATTTTGTAATTGAATGTACGAAATGGTTTAATATATGTAACTAGATATTATGGCTAGTAGGATATACAGGTGTTATAAAGAAATTGGGATTTTACTTTCAAAGATAAATTTGAATTGCTCGAAAAAAGGTACGTATTTGAATTTGAATATGAGCTTTGATGACTTATTTCTCTAGCCGTTTGGCTTTTTCTTTTTCTTTTTGAAATCTGAGAGTCCGTAGGGACATTTTGTAGTTGTGCCGTATTAGCCGCGCAAAGGAGACGCTGGCGAAATTTTTCGAAAATTTCGAGTGTTAGGAAATTTTTGAGAAAATTTTGAAAGTTAAAATTTGAATTTGAATTTGAATTTAAATTTGAATTGTTAAGAAAACAATGTTGTTTAAACTTATGATTGAAGTTGGAAATTTAGTTGAATAGATAACGAATCTTTAGTAGGAAGATTTGTTTTGATAAATTTGATAAAACTATTGGATTGTGAAAAATAGTAGACGAGTTAAGGACATTTTTTCCTAACTTGTAATTTCGAGGACGAAATTCTTTTAAGGAGGGAAGTCTGTAACGACCCTGAATTTCGAACAAATTAAATTGAGAATATTTAATTAATTTTAAATATTTGAACGATGATTTAATTTGTATCCCGAATATAACTTTGAAACTGACGATTTAAATTATAAAATTTTATCTATTGAAAGTGAATAAAAATTTGAATCTTCAAATTTAGGCCGATTAAAAATATTTCAAAGGATGGTAACATTTATATTGATTATACTGAAGATAATTAAAACTTCAGAATCGAATTTGAAATTGATTTGTTCAGTTTTGAAATTGAATCGTTCGAATCGATATTTAAAAATAGTCATTTTTCAAACAGTCTCGGAATTCGACGAAACCAGTTCCATTGGGTCCGTAATATTGAATTATTACCGGATTTCAAATTTCGTATTTATCGGAGCTCTTATGTGAACGTACGACGAATAAACGCGTTAAAATTTTAAGACGAATTCAAATTAAAAAAATTTATTTATATTTTAATATTACACGTTTCTTCCCCTTGTTTCAGCCTTTAATCACGCCAAGTATCACGGAAGAAAAATCGTGCCAAGCATGCTGAGATCATTTTTATATATCTCATCTCCATTCCTTCCTCAGTTCAAATCATTCGAAATCTCGAGCGAAGAAAATTAAAAATGGTCGAAGCCTTCCTCACGCAAGAAATTAATCCAACCCAGATTTTGAAATCGTGATTCAATAAATAAAAAGAGGACGAAATCATTTTCTCGTTCGAATTAAGTTGAAGGAGAGGCGACTCGCGATCGAATCAGGGCTCGAGCCCTGACGTTTTTGAGCTCTCGCGAGGGTCTGAGTGTTTGTGTCGCGTGTCGTTGAGTCGCCGTGGGTGGGCGACGACGTGAGGATAGGGCGGCGCTCGAATTGATTGGTGGGGGCGCAGCGATTTGGTAGAGGCGTGATTTGGGTTTAGTTTCGCGTGCGACTCTGGGAGGACAGTCCTCGCGTGGTGGTCGAGTCGAGTGGGAGGGAGAAGGGAAACGCGAGATGTGTGATTAGGATTGCTGTCGAAATGGTGAAGAGGAATCTCGACTTTGGCACGTCAAGATGTCAGGGACTATCGTGGATCTGGAGGCTGCTCGATTTTGTTCGAAGCGCGCGATGGTTCAGGCTTGGAATCGATGGATGAGCTCGGTTTAGGGCAGCGAGGTAAAAGAATTTAGTTTTATTCGATTAGGAATTTATATATATGTATATTTGTAGACAGGAAGTATACATATGAAATTTCTGAAGATAAGAGTTTTGTTTGTTTTAAATGAATATATGCGTATATATATAGAGAAAAAAATTATTATTTTGTTTAAAGGATGGTTATTTATAAAATTGAATTATTGGATAAATTGAATTCATTTGTCAAATAAATTGTTAATAAAACTTATTTATTTGTTTTAGTTACCGAAGGATATTTTTATTAAAAGGGGATTTATTAAAGTTAAATCATATTAGTTGAATTTATTTAAAAGGAAAGTTTAATTGTTTAAATTAAAGTTTAGTTAAATAAATTTATAAAAGGGAAATGGGTTTAAAGAAATTTAAATGGTGGTTAAATGAAATTTATTAATTTAGAAATTGGTTTAGAATGAACTAACAAAATTTAACAATTAAAAACGGAAATTGGTTATTTAATTGGCTCGAATATTAATAAATTTGTATAATTATTTATACAAGGTATAAATCAAGAAATTGGGTCGAGATAGGATTGGATTGCAAATTAAAGGCGAAAGGTGAGATTATTTTCTCACTCAAAATATGTTTTGTATGACAGTTATTGATTTGACTGATATTGATTGCTATTGGATGTGATATTAGATATAGTAGGATATATCTATATATATATAGCAATATATACATATTGGCATATGTATATATTGGATTGATTGATTTCCCGCCTCGTATAGCGGATGAGACCCTATTGCGCCGTTAGTAAGCGGATTTTTATAAAACCCATATACCGCGATAATTCCGTACTGGAGCAGAATTGGTATTGTGCTAACATCTTTGGATGCAGGGAAACAGGTTGGAGGGATCCAACTGGACCCCTCACATTTATTGAATTTATTTCTATTGTGATATGAATCTGTGAATGATTATAGTGATGCTATTAATCATATTGATATCTGGAAATTGGTTGAAAGCTAAAATTTAACTGAATGGATGTTTTGACATCATTGGATTCCAAAGATAAACGAAATTGAAATTTTTGAAATTCAAGTAGAAAATTTCTAAGTGAATCAATTTTTGAAATTGAAGGAATTTTGAAGAAAGAAATTTTTAAAGTATAAAAAGTTAATTTTTATAATCTTATTGAATAATTTCCAGAATCAAGTGAAAACGTTAAATAAATGAATTTCATATAATAGTGATTTTAAATTGAAGAATTTAATTAAAATTTGGATTTCTAAATAGTTGGAAAAAGATAAAAGGGATTTATTTTCTTTAAGAGGAATTTGTTTAAAATGAAATAAGTTGGAAGTCCAATTATAAATTTAATTGGCAAATTGAAACAAGTTTAGAAAAAATCAATATAAAATGATTTGGGATGGGAAATTAATTTAGAAATGAATATTGAAATTGATTTGGTATTGAAGTAAAATTAGAAATCAATTTGGGATTTGATTTTGGGGTTAAAAGTGAATATTTGGGAATGTGGATTTAAAAATGGAAATGATGTTAAAATGGGTTTATTTACAGTTGTAAAGTTTAAAAGAACGATTTCTTTTAAAATAAATAAATTATAAGTATTTAACTTATAATATGGATTTTTGATGTATACGTTGAGTTATAAAATTGAATGGGTCATTAAAGGAAATTTATAAAATCGAAGTGGTTATAGAATAGAAAATAGAATTTATAAAAGTTGTTTTATAAATTCGAAATCAATTGGATTTGATAAATTAAATATAGAAGGACATTAAAGAAGATATATTCGCGATTTTAAATAGCGAATTTTTATTGAAATAAAATGTGTAGAAAAGACTGAAATGTGGTTAGTGAAGTATATTCACGATTTTGGACAGTGAATATATTTTTAAGTAAAATGGATAGGGTTTTGGGAAAGCGATATTATGAAATGAAGTTAATTGTTTTAAAAGATGTTTTAAAACGTGTGAACTATCGAAATCATAGATTTCAACATTTATTGTTGAAATAGACGTTTTCGAAAAATAAGGAAATGGTGGACTATAACACTGTTGTTATAGTAAATGATTTCCGAAAGGAAATATTTTATATAGTATTGGGATTTATATATCTATCTTAATTCCGAATCCCTATACTAGTGATTTCGAGTCGTCGTAACGATGTTTTACGCAACATTCGTTTTGACTCAAATAAATGTGATTTAAGAATGATTTCCTTAAAGAATGAGATATATACTTAATTTTGATTTTAAGTATATCGAATATTTTCAAATGTTGAAAATAAATAGATTTGTGAAATACTTATTTTTAAATAAGTATGGAAATGTTTTTCCAATATGAAATGAACTGTTTTGAGATTTTATCTTCAAAGATAAATTGAAATGTGGAAATTGATTTGAAATTTCAAATGGTTAGGTGTGGAAATTTTATATCTAGTAAAGATATTTTTGAAGATAAATAATTTGGAAAATTATTTGGAATCTGATGATGTTGCGCATCTTTATTGATAGTTAAATAACCGACTATCAATAATTACCTTGAATTGGTATTTGTTGTGAATTGGATGAATTTGAATGCCACACTTATTTTTGAATAATCGCTCACTATTCGGGTTAGCCGGGAAAGGACCATGGGGTCGTATAACCCATTCCGAATACGTGATACGTCGTTATGAATTGCATTCGAAGACCGGTGTTGAAGACCGGATATTTTTGAAAACGGAAGGATTACCGTCGAGTTACTCTACATCGACTGATCTTCGATTTAGAGGTTTTATCACCCTTAGTGACGGGAAGTCCCGACGTGATTGAAAATTATCCGGATGTGCAAGGGCTTCGTGAGAAGTGCCTTCGGTTCTGTTCGATCCCGGAACAGACTTGTATGGATTGTGTGTCTGACGTTACAATTTGAGATATAAAGCTGATTTCTTTCAAATACATATCTGTTGGTGGCGGAGAATTTATTCTCTTAGCTTAACACCCTTCTCTGAGACGTACGAGCTCAGAGGTTATGTAGTTGAAATTTATCAGCGATATATCCCAATTTGGTAACGTGGCATACTGAGTGTTGCTGTGAAATGATCAGTGTTTGATCA
This sequence comes from Allium fistulosum, assembly GCA_030737815.1. Taxonomy (NCBI): domain Eukaryota; kingdom Viridiplantae; phylum Streptophyta; class Magnoliopsida; order Asparagales; family Amaryllidaceae; genus Allium; species Allium fistulosum. Next base: position 981,498,925 of record CM060902.1, read on the forward strand.
TTTGTGATATGATCATTGTTTGATCTTATATCTTTGTGATCATAGGTTGATCATTTTGTTTGACCCGAAGCAGGGCTTTTTGAGAAAGCGTAGCTTTGTGGACGAGACTTCATCGAGCCTCACACCCCGGAAATGGTCGAAACAGGAAGAATGCGGCAAGGTTCTAGGGAGTAGCGCCCCTTAGTGTATGTCATTCCTTCTGGATAAAGGTGGTATCATGGTATGGAGCCCAGATACTTAACCTCTGTGGTTGCTGCAAAATTTATTTCTTTGTGGTTGTTGCGAATCGGGGATCCTCGGGAAGATCGGTGACGATCGGGGGATGGCATACGTGTGTCAGTAGTTACCTATTTTTGCAAAGGTAACCCGGCCTTGTGTTGGCAGAGATCCGGTTAGGTTCTCGGGTCGTCTATTCCAGGGACGTACCCATCGTGGATAGGAAGTTCCTTAGCCTGACCATTTGTTGGAAATCCAAACTCCAATACGCACCTTGTACGGTATTAGTTGTAGAACCTGCCATTTACGTACGGTGGTCACCACTGTTTAGATGGTAGCTATAGTAGGCATACGATACTGGTCGTATGTTGGCTAAGATTAATATTATGCTTTCGAAATGTTTTCTACACTATGCACTAATAATAATATCAAAAAGAATTTGATTTTTGCGTAGTAAGCATCTTTGACTATCATAAGAAGAAATCTCCTCCAATTCTGCGTTTGCATTGTGTGTGTGGTGGGAGGTCTTATGGTAGTTTCATTTTCCAAAAGCATTTCGAATTGACTTTAAAAATTATTTTGTTGTTATAAAGAATAATTGTTTTACGATCTCACACCAGTCACCATGACTGACTCGGAGTTTATTGTTTCCCTTCTAAACTCTAGGTGCCCATAAATTTCCACACGGGCAGTCTAGAGTTAGATTATCAAGATATTCTGGATATTCTAGAGCTTTGGAGATAAGCTGGAGGACGAGACGTAGTATTTGTATCTGATAGTATTTATTCCGCTGTGTATTCTGTATGAGGACAAGCTTATATAACTATCCATTGTTGTATATTGACTCTAATGATTGATGTATGTATAAAATGATATAGTTCTTTGTTTTAAAAGACTAGTAATTATCTATTGTATATTGTTCCGCTGCGATGTGTAAGATTCTGATATTGTTTTCTGTATCTGATGTTGTTCTGTTGTTCTTCTTTCCTTTTCTGCCTTCTTCTTCTTCTTCTCTCTATCTTTTCTTCTACTTCTTCTTTCTAAAACCCTCACTATTGGAGTTTCCGGCACTCGATTGCTCGGCAGTCGATAAAGGGAGTATCGATGTCGAATTTTCGAAAGTCGAAAATTTCGGCAAGAGTCCGAATTGGTGCAAAAATTCATTCTTCTGTAGAAACTTAATACTTCTCTCATTGATAGCTACGACACTCAATCTTTCGAAAGTCGATTTGTGACTAGAATATTTAGAGGGAGAAGGAAGTGCTGCAAAAGTAAAGAATGAAGTTAGCATTTGACGACTCGAATTTTGAAAGGCACAGAAATGAAGTAAACGGAGATAGGTAGTCTTACTTCCTACTCTCCAGATATCGTAGAATCCCGGGGAGCAACGGACAAAGAAGAACTGGTTTAAAAACCCGTGAGCGCTCTCGGGCAGATCCGTAATCAGCTTGTGGTTTCTTGCGCTCCTTACAAGAGTAATGGAAGGGTGATCTTTGTTCCTCCCGAATGAACACAAATAGCAGATCTCCTCGAAGCTTGGGAGGCAGTTAAGCGTCCTCCTAAATAGTATGCACAACCCCATCAAAATGGCATAGCCATTAGGGTGCAACTGGAATGGAGAAATAGTTAGTTGAAAGAGGAGTGTTCTAAGAAAATCGTTGAAGGGGGGAATAGCTCCATTCAGACACATTTGACGATTGACTGCAATGAAGCCAGGTGGCGGCCTATCGGCAGTGTCAATTACCCCAGGAAGAAGAGCATCCGCTTCAGCAATGCCGAATTGAATACATAGCTGGCTGAAAGCCCGTTGGTTCAATGTAGTTGAAACTCTTTTCGGAGAATTCTCCAAAGGGTCAGCAATTGGGAAAACCTCATCGGCCCGCTCTACTATCTCTCCTCGCACTTGTTGAGAAGCCATTCTACACAAGGAATTGGATATTCAAATATGAAGGTGCACGTTTCCTAAAAGCGTGTGAAGTGTTGTGCAAAGCTACTGAAATAACAAGTAAATAAAGTCAAACTTGAAATAATACTGGTTGGCGCACGTCAATTCAGGAAGATTCAAGGCTTGGTATTGGATCAAAATTAAGTGTAGTATCAATGCAGATAATATTCAGTGATAAGCAGTTATAACTGTATGAATTTTGCGTTGATGCTTCATTTAAGTCAGTTGATCCACAGCATTTCATTTTTAAAAAAGATTCATATTATTTTACTTAAGTAAAATATTATCTCTTTGATCTAATCCATCACTCGATGTGGGCAGTCGATGATGAGTATATTCGTCCTAGTTTTCTGCAAATGTTGTATTTAACAGGTTGTTAGCTTAAAAGTTAATACAATCTGTGAAAGAGTGCAACAAGTTCAAGCATGTTCATTCTGGCAGTTCAAGTTGGAAATTCAATCAAGTTCTGTCAAATTCCACAAGTATTCAAGTCTTGTTCATTCCTTAAGTCTTAGGAACGACTTAAGTTAGCTCGGGAATCTTTAGGTCGTCCAGATCATGTCCAAACGACTTAACATAGGTCGGGCTTTCCTAAGTCCCTCTGCTCGAGTTATGGAGTTCATCAGTCATGTTCCTAAAAGTTAAAGCTATGTTGCTGGTTAAATTAGGTCGTGTTGATTCTTTAAGTCATTCTGCTTTAAGTCATGTGCTATTCTGGCAAGTTAAGTCGCAAGTCATATGAGTCGCAATCCCTTATGTCATTCAGAGTTTGGATGTTAAGTCGTTAAGTCGTTCACTAAGTTAAGTCGTGCGATTCATGTCCAAACTGCTAAGCCCTAGGTCGTTCGAAGCTCCTAAGTCGGGCACCGCCTAACTCGCTAACCCGTTAACTCGTAACCCGATAACCCGTTAGCATCTCCACAATGAAATCCATCATCTCTCCACACCGCCAAATCATCCAAGACCGATTCAGATCGCCTCAGATCCATCATAGATCCGATGCACTGCTATGTTCTCATGAATTACAATGACAACATGTCCAATGACGATCAAAGATCGATCGTAACATGACTCGTGGTGAAATGTGGCACATGAAATCGGATTAGGGTCGGAAAATAGGGGATTCATGATTCGATGATGGTCGTGGTTGGATAATGATCGGATTCACTTACGTAATGTGATGGTGAAGATGATCAACGACTAGTTAGTTTGAATTCGTCTTCAAGAGCTCGAAGATTCTTCAATGGCGGGTTAGAGTGTTAGAGCAGGTGAAAAGAAGAAGGAGCGACCTAAGCGACTTATATATAGGGGCAATGGAACTCGAATCGGCGCGAACGACCTAGCTCTCTCATAAGTCGCTCACGACTTAGCGACTCAGGATGGCGCGAGTTAAGAGGCATCGAAGCACACGACCTAGCCCCTAGGCGTATACTTCGAGGGGCAAGTGTTAACACCTCTTTTTCATGACTTAACAACCTATTCGACTCAACGACCTAAGGGAATAAGCGACTTAACTATCCAAGGCATAAACGACTTAACGACCTATAGCAGGGCACGACCTAACGACCTAAAGCACAGAGCGGTTCAATATGGCACGACTCAACGACTTAAGGAGCTCCAGCGACCTAGCGACCTAAAGAGTCTTGCGATTCAACGGGTTAATGACCTAGCAACTCAATGAAGGCAACGACCTAACGAGTTAAGGAGCTCTAGCGACCTAGCGACCTAAAGACTCTTGCGATTCAACGGGTTAACGACCTAGCAACTCAATGAAGGCAACGACCTAACGAGTTAAGGAAAGAGCGACCTAATAACCTAGCAAGCTTCAGAGTTAAGCCGCATGCACACTGCCTCTTCCATTAGGTCGCTTACGACCATAGCAAGCCGAGATAACTCCTGTGCTACACATGCTAAGTCGTTCACAGCATATATCTCGTCCAGGATGGCTCCATTAAGTCGCTAACGACTTATGCTACCTCAGGATCGCTCTTGGGTCGCAACTCCCTAGGTCGCTCACGACCTATGACATAGCCGACCTAAGCCCAACTTCTCCTATAAATACCCCGCCTACTCCGCACTGAAGGGGGGATGATTTTTTGGGAGCACGAAGACTTTGCTGTTTTCTCTACTTCTACACTTGCTTCAACACTTCAAATGCAAAAGACACTTCAAAGAAACTTCGGAAAATATCAAGTTCATCCAACATGAATTCAAAGAGCTTTTCTGCATCAAAGTTCTAACTATCTATCTTAATTATGTTGTAATTGAAGAATTATTGGAAAATTTGTAATCAAATAAGTAATAGAAGAGATTAAGTGGACGTATGCTTGACTTTGAGCCGAACCACTATAAAAATTGTTGCCTCTGTACTATTTTCTGCTTACTTTTAGTTCCCGTACCAACGGGTGGTGCTTTCGCTATATCACAACTCACACTGGGGTGTTAGCGTACATTTTTAGCGTTAACACATAGTTTTCATGGGATTACTAAGAACCTACTTGTGTCTACCAATAATATCATTCAATCATAGTTTTCATGGGCTGGCTATGAACCTACATAACATCTCTTAGGTCATAGTTTTCATGGGATGACTATGAACCTACTGAATTTTATCAACAACCTATTCCGGATAGTGTTTTCATGGGATCACTATGAACCCGGACAGAGTTTTCATGGGATCACTAAGAAACTATTGGCCTCTGCCAATAACATTTCTTAAGGCATAGTTTTCATGGGCTATAAATTTTTATAGGTGTAGAATTAGGGTGTCTAACCTATTCTGTTGCTTCCGAAAGATGGTTTGGCTTTCCGTAAAGTGGTCATAATAGAGAAATGAACTAACGGTTAAAAAGTTATACATGTTTTAAATTTGGAAACATAGCTAGTGAAAGGGTACTAAAGCAATAGTGGCAAAAGGGTGTTCCACCCAACAGTGGAGAAAGGGGTTCCACAAACGGTGGAGAAAAGGGGTTCCACCCAACGGTGGAGAAAGGTGGTTCCACCGACGTTGGAGAAAGGAGGTTCCACCGACATTAGAGAAGGGGGTTCCACCGATATTAAAGAAGGGGGTTCCTCCGAAAGTGGAGAAAGGGGGTTCCACCGACATTGGAGAAAAAGGGTTCCTCCGACAGTGGAGAAAGGGGGTTCCTCTGACATTGGAGAAAGGGGGTTCCACCGACATTGGAGAAAAGGGGTTCCACCGACATTGGAGAAAAGGGGTTCAGTGGTAGATTCGTAATTAACGTAAAACTGTAATTTTGCTAAATAAAGTATATTGTTTTCACCAACTCCTACTCTTTGTCAAATTTTTTTTGGGTTGTGACTTCTTTAACCATTTCTTTTTAGAAAAACTAACTAGTTCAGAATTTAGTAATTTTAAATTATTTGCCACCCTTCAATATTTATTATTATTTTAAGATAATCATTAAGCTTTTCTAATTTGGAACATTCATAATAAATCAAAAACACTTAGGAGAAATCCCAAAAATTTGAAATAACATTCTATATAACATATAAAAATTTCAGGGCAAAATTCATTGATTTTTAATAATTAAAATCCGAAATAAATGCCCTTTTCACCTTAGAAAATTCATAAAATATTCCTATTAATTCCAAAAATTTTGAAATTAAAAACCCATCTTCAAAATTATGTATGACATAACATGTCCAAAAATTAAGTCATTTGGAGGTCATCCGCTAAGTTTTTCCCTCGAAACCTATCATAAGAATTCCAATAAATCACCATTTATGCAAACAATGGTAAAATCAATCCTATCATCATCAAACAATGTGGAATACATCAAAAATCTAAAATTTAACACATATGAATTAGATGAATACTATTATTCACCTTGTTTTGAGAAAAAGAGTTGAGATTTGAGTTGTTGATTTGATTCCCCTTAGATTTAACTTGATTCTCTTACTTTTCTTCCTTTAAAAGCTTTAGTAATGTCCTATACTTTGTTTATGTTTTGTATGGATGCAAAAATGAATAAGAATATGAGGGTGGAAGGGTTTATGTTTAGGAAATGAAGCTTATTCCTATTTTTCCCCTCTCATAAATCCTCCTACTTATGTTAAAGTTAAAACAATCTTATATGTTGATTAGTTAAGGCCTAACACAATTAATTATCAAATCTCATCTGCTTTTCACGGTACACATTATTCTATTTAATTAATCTAATAAATCTCTTGAATAATGTTAAATAGAAATTAAGGGTATTAAAGGCTCCCCTCTTAAAGAATTTCGTCCTTGAAATTCAGTAGGGACTACAAACAAGCATTTCAATCATGCCAATAAAGTAAGTATATCCCACCAGCGAAAAGTCTATATAAAACAAATATAGAACATACCCTCATAACAACCTAGGATAAGTATCCCTAATCCTGTCTTCTGTTTTCCAAGTACATTCCTTCTCGTTGTCGCTCCACTAAACTTTTACTGACTTAACTGTCTTGTTTCTTAACCTCTTCTCATCTCTCGCTACAACCCAAACTGGTTACCTAACAAAAGTCAGATTCGGTTCTACTATTAAGTCTTCCAACGCAGTCTGAGGGATAATAGTCCCTGGAACATGTACATACTTATGAAAATGAGACATATGAAACACATTATGGACATCTGCCAAACTACTCGGCAACTCTACTCTGTATGTGGGCTTTCCAATCCTCTCTATGACTGGGAACGGTCCAACATATCTCAGTGCCAGTTTTCCTCTAACAACCCAAATTCCAGCGGTTCGGATTTTTTTCAAGAATGCTAAAAACCAAGACCACTGAAACCCGAGTTGGGTATCTGGTATCCTGCAAATAGGCAAAGATAAATATATCAGAACTCAATTAATTATCTCACAGCGGAATTGACTAAAATATACTAGTAAGTAAATACTCACCCAAATAACAGCACATTCTAAGCAAGTGTCGCAAAGCTGAGAAGTCTCTGCCATCTACCTAACCTGTAGGATGTTATGAGGAGGGGGTCAGAACAAAAGTTCTAGTGAATAGATAAGTTATATACTTCTAGGCTTAATTCTACATATACCATTTTATTTCCATTTATTCTTATATTAGATTCATTAGGATACAATACTCTCACCTCTGCTTGTAAACCGTGCCCATTTACTCCATAGTAGATAAAAATCTAATAACTAATATATACATATATGTAGCTATATGCCCAATGACCATATTGGTCCTAGGTACCACCCATGGTACCTTCCGTGTCCTCCTCGAAAAGGACTCCATCGTCTAGCATCGATAGCGTTCTATAACTACATCTGTAAAGGACCGCTTCGTAAGACCTACAATACAGATGCTCCCCTACTTACTACGAAAACGTAAATTGCATCCGCACTAATCTATACTAGTGCTCGAACATCCACAATGTACCACCCAGTGCGTACATTGAGGACTATGTAATCGTTTTGTCTACTATCTGAGTCCCGCCAACAAGGTCTACCATGTACGGAACTCGATCGGGGATTTTCTATATCTTTAAAGGATTGCTTCGTTAGGCTTACAATACAGATATTCTAGTTGGTCTGTCCCTTTCTCTTCGTGGCTATGGCCCCACGCAACCACCCCTCAACTAATCGAAAGACTTCTAATAAGTTAAGTGGCCGTGCCCCTCCATCCAGTGTCTCAATAGTGAAAGTATCATTGGACTGTCGGTTTAACTCTAGTCTTTCCCGAACTCGCTCCTGGTCTTGATGCTGGCCGATATCCGCATGCGACTATCCTTAACCTTACTCGCAAGTACTGGACATACGAATACCCTACTCCAAACACCAAGCCCTTCTGACTGCCTACAAACATCCGCTTCGTTAGGCCTACAATGAAAATGCAGTCAAGGCATACTCTTTTGATGGAACACCTACAGACCTGCCTCGGGGATGCAGATTCGTTAGGCCTACCCAAAGGGTCATCCTAGAGTATCCTCATGTCCCGTTGAAGTCTCATACTTCCCTCTAGCCCAAAATCACTATGTTGGACGTGCTCCTCCATTTCTGAAATCCGTGATGAACTGCTTCGTTAGGCGCTTCATCCTTTGGGCTGCTCCAAACGCATTTCGATTCTTTTATTAGACCCTAAGTCTAATCTTTTAATTTGCATTTAGTTTGCTTTCTTATTCTGTTGGCTACCTATTTTAATTTAGTTAGCACATTCTTTCCCCATCTCACTTCTAAATATCGTGAGATAACCGTATGTCTAATGCTGTTAGTATGAGCCAGATTTACTATCTTGCTTATTTAACTTAATATATAAATTCTTAAGTTCCTTAAAATAAGCTTCTTTTATTATTTCCGTTTTATTTGCTTATTAACTTAATATAAGTTGTTTAAATAAACTTCTATCATTATTCTCTACTATCATCGCTTACCAATTTATTTTAAGTCTCACGATAAGCTTTTCCGTTTTTATTTCATAATTATAACCTATGTTATAATTCTACTTGGAATTGTTACTTTTTCTTCTTTTATAGTCCGTTATACAATTACAAGCGTTTCTTGCCTAGTCTGCCATCTTTTATTATGATATAGAATTTTCTTTAATTAATATTACATGATTCACTTATCATAATAATTGCCTAGTTAAATAGTCTGCACAGTAAATGCAGACTTAGGCTCCTTAAATTTCTTTGTAGCCTTAAATTCTCAAATTGTTTTCAAATCATACTTTACATTATTATCCGATATTTTTGGAAGTAATTCTATTTTATTTGGTTGGTTATGAAGACTATATAATCCATTTCCATATTTTAATGTTGAATAACACTATAAACAATAATCCATAACTACAAGGTGTCTCTTTTACTATTTTGGAGTAGTGTAAAATATAGCGGTTTCTCTATTTTACACTAATTTCCCCTTTTTATTTCTTTTATTCCGGCAGTTACATTTATCGTTATATTTTAGATATTAAATTATGGAAATGTATCACATCTTCAAACCAACCAATTAATCTAATAATTACCCCCAAATTAACTTTTCCCGTTTCAATGCAATTTATTACAATAATTTTATCTCTCAACTTTTACCATTTTACATCTATTTTCTTTCATTTCAGTTTTCTTATTTATATAATCCATATTCGCGTTTTATTTATTCTAATCCATACGGGCAGAAAGAAAAGAGGGGATAGAAGAAAACCGATGCTTGCATAAAAATCCAAAATGTAGAACAAAAGATGTAAATACAGCATAGAAATTAGTGTTTAAATGCTATAAATAAACTATAAGTTTTCTTATAGTTTAGCCTAATTTAATTAATATGATTAACTACCGAATAAAATTTTCGAAACGGGAATCTAACAATAATATATCTTAAACTTAAAAGATATATAAATAAATCCACTCACCTGTCGTCCTTAGCTTCGCTTGTGCTCCGCCCGGTTCCACGGTCCTTCTGGATCCCCTTCTTCCGATGCGTATAATATTTTAATTCAGAACATCTTCTCCCTAGAAATTATTTTCTTTTTAGGGTTCAGCCTTAGGCAATGAACCCATAGGGGAAAATCTAATTGTGAGAAGATAGCTAGGCCTTGGGTCATATTTACATTGGAACTTGGGGATCTCAGACCGTCGAATTCTTGGATTGAAGCCAAGGTTTCAAATCTCGGATTTTGGCCAATATCTCGGGCAAATATCTCGGCTGTCTCGGGCGATATTTAAAAGACTTATAACTAACCAAGCTGCCAAATCTCGGATTTTGGCTAATATCTCGGATTTTCATCTCGGCTGATCTCGGGGAGATTTAAAACCTTATTTGAAGCTGGAGCCACCACATCACAGGGTCATTCGGAGCCATAGGATTGAAGAACGCATGACTAAGATCGCACAAAAAGGAGAAAACACGTCACTGTATAAATCTAGACGAATGTTCGTCCAGATTGTGCGCGGGTCGACCGGTGGTCGACCGCCCTTAGTTAGCAGTCGACCGTTTCACCAATTGGGTTGACCTACGGGTCGGCCCATATCCGCGTTATTTTATATATTTTTTCTGTTCGGTTACTTATTTTGTTTCATCCTTAACTCCTTCATATTAATTCGGTTCTAGACAAGTTATATATGGAAACTGATCATAAAATTTCCCTGGATGCAATGGTACAAGTTCCATGCCATATTCCGATAATTCCAAAATTATTTATTTTCATTACTTATCGTTATACGTTACATTTTGACTATATAAAAATGCGGGGTGTTACATTCTCCCACCCTTAGAAAATTTCGTCCCCGAAATTTGACAAGGGTAAACATTTATGTAATCTCTCACATTAATTACAACCATTTTGTGTACATCCAATTTTGCAACCATCCGTGCTTTTGTGCAAAAGTGCTTTTCAAGTCAAAGTATATGCATGTACATAAATCTCTAAGCGGTACCTCCTATATGAATGCTTTTTATTTTAAAAGTTTACTTTTAAAACATGATGCACACAACCTAAATATACTTGCAATTTCTATATGAATGCAACTTTTTGAAAAACTAAAATATTTTTCACCCAATTTTTCCCACACTCCTATTAAATAGGGCTGTAGTTCAACCAATTTTTCGTCCAAATCCTAACACACAATTTTTAATATTCAAATTTCAGAAAAATCTAATTTTCTGAATTTGAGTTTTAATGTTAGAAAGAAGACAGAAACGGAGAAACTTCAGTTTTTTTTCTCCGATTTTCTTTTCGTACATCTTTCCTCATACTTGGAATTTTGGGTTGCTATCCTATAAAAATCCCTTTTTAATTTTTCCCAAGCATGGCTTACATAAGAAAATAGCTCTTTTTTTTTAATCTTTAGTTGACGTTTCCGTCACCTCTTTAATTTGCTGTTTTCCTTTTTGTTATTCTTATAACATTCTTATGTCCTTATTTTCCGCTTGTGAATATCACAAAAATAAAGAGAAAAAGCATCAATACTGATATACTACCATAGAATTTTAAATGCATACTTAAGAGTATAATTTTTATAACTAAAAAGAGAAAACAAATCCTACTACAACACGATACTAGATAGATGACATACGTAGTCTAACATAGCCATCCTCTCAGGATAGGGGGCCTATGCCCATGTCCGCCATGACACAGGAAAGCTCTCATAAAGGAATCCAAATAGCTAAGGCGCTCCTCCTACCGCCTAGTGCTCACCTCAACCTCACGCTGAGACCTAGCTAACTCATCATGTCTCCTAATCATCTCCTGCTGCCCCTAAAGAATCTCTGCATGCTCCATAGCGAGCCGCTCTTGCCTCCCGGCAAGGGTCCTAAACTGATCCTCGTAGCTCATCGATAGAGGGAGCTGAGAGGGTTATGCTCCCTCTCCCCAAGATCCATATTCATGTCCATATTCCCACGTACTCTACATCGTGGGCTCTGATGGCCAAGCGGGCCATGGCGACTCGGTATGTCCTACGCCACCTCCAAACGGTGGCGCGGGAAAGTGTTGATGCTCATGAAAGTACTGGGGTGCCTACCAATGTGGTGAGGGCTGTGGTGATGGTTAGTGCTCGTGCTCGTGCTCCTCCCGCGGAGCCTGAAACTGGGCCAATCCTATATGCATCCTCCTTAAAGTGGATGAATCTATCATGGGGTGGGCCTGCTCATTGTAAGTCTCTCTCTCATCTTAACCCCGGCCCACCTGAAGACCTGTGTCCAAAGGCGACAGTAAATCATAGTGGATCTGTGAAGTCCGGTCGCTGTCATATACTGGGCCATATTCTAGCCCAGTTCACCTGCAATCCTCCAAATATGGCATATGTGGCTTGCCTCACAATAGAGTATATCTGATCAAAACTCCCTGTCTTGGGGAAAAGGTTATGCTACAGATGCGGATAACTAACCTAGCTAACGAGGTCAACTGCCCAGCGCTCTAGTCGGGGTGTTGGGGGTGTTGGCGCCAAAATTGGTCACTAACCTCGTTGAGAAAGATTGTGTAGAGATGTAAGTGATGAAGTTAAATTAAACAAGGAAGAATATGCTAATTTAAATGCAGAAAGTAAGAACACCGCATTTATAGTGGTTCAGCGTAATTGCCTACGTCCACTTTGAGGTTAAACTTTATTGCTTTACTTGATGATTGATTACAGATACAATCCATAGACCAAACACTTGAATACAATTGCTAAGTAAAGAGGATGAGTCTTGAAAGCGGCAGAGTCTCCCTAGTGTTCTCCAAAAAAGGTCCATTTCACTGTGCCCTTGCCTCTCTATTTATAGGCGAAGGTGGGTCGGACTTCTCCGGTGGGCCTGGTAGCTGAATAACTCGGTCCAGATAGTGTGAGTCCTATGCGCCGAACCAGATAGGCCGAACGATAGAATGCCGAGCTTCCCTCTTTATGCCGAACGATTGTGAGACTGGGCACTCTGAATGCCGAACACCCGTTTGTACTGGATGACTGAATGCCAAACAAAACCTAGGCCGGACGATACACTGGCCGAACGCCATCAAGGCCGAACCAAATCTTGGCCGAACGAACTTAGGCCGAACAATAGTTAGGCCGAACAATATCTTATGACGAACAATCTAGCCATGCCGAACGTTTGTACACGCCGAACGTTATACCATGCCGAACGTCTCTTGATGCCGAACGTTGGTTTGATGCCGAGCGCTTCTGGATGTCGAACGCTTCTTGGATGCCGAGTGCTCCTGGATGCCGAACGCTTCTTAGATGCCGAGCGTTGCTGGATGCCGAACGCTTCTTGGATGCCGAGCGCTCCTGGATGCCGAACGCTTCTTGGATGCCGAGTGCTCCTGGATGCCGAACGCTTCTTGGATGCCGAGCGTTACTGGATGTCGATCGTAATGGGATGCCGAACAACCTAGTTGAGCCGAACGATATTGATGCCGAATGACCCATAAATGCCGGACAGTAGCTAATGCCGAGTACTTAGTTGCCTGGTCAAGTCTCCAGGAAACACTTGCCCCTCAAAGTGTACCACGTGACCGAACGTGATACGCTTTGGATTACATGCTCTCTGTGTTCCGCTTCGATCCTTGTCTTATTTCTCTCGGAGGTGTCATCTTGTGATTACCAGGTGGTGTGTGCCGAACGTTATGTGAATGCCCAACAGTACAGCTGAAGCCGAGCGCTTCGTGTCTGCTGAACGACTTTGTTTTGACCGGTTCAAACGGTCATCGTCTCTTCGACTTCTTCTTTTTTCCTATATAAAGGCGGGCCTGCTCCATCTTCTTCTCTTTTTTACACTCATTTCTTCTATCTTGTACTTGAGAAACTCGCCTGTTAACAACCTTCAAAGACTTAACAATTCTTCCTAACCTATTCGGCATTAATCAAAACCGCGCCGTCAACTCCAGATTTCTCCAAGTCTCGATCTACTAACTAGGTAACAATTCCTCTAATTAAATCCTTTCCCTGAACAAAGAGGTTTTAACACGAGGCTCGAGTTCGTAAATTGTAACTGTAGCCCATAGGTGTTGCGTGGATGAAGGAATCAAACTTCGACTAGGACTTTTTTGGGCCAGATGATGTGGAGGAAAGTAGGAGTTGGCTAGAATTCCGAACAGGATGGTCCGGTATGACTCGCCGAACGATTCGTCCTCGTGGTTCGGTGTGGATGGAGGAAGAAGAGGGGAATGAGGTCGCTGTTAAGGATGGTGTGTCGAGCGTTGGCGCTCGGCGTAACCTTGGCTCGGCATGATTCGTCATATGTCGGGCAGTGCAATGGAAGGATATGGAGGGAGTATGAGTCAGATAGGATGTCGAACGTTGTCTCGGCCGAACAAAATTTTGGCCGAACGACGCTTTGCCGAACAGTCACAAATGCCGAACCATCATGAGTGCCGGACAAATATAAGTGCCGAACCACACATAGGCCGAACAATACAAATGCCGAACAATCATAAGTGCCGAACAACATAAATGCCGAACCACATTTAGGCCGAACAATACGAATGCCGAACAATCATAAGTGTCGATCAAACATAAATGCCGAACCACACTTAGGCCGAACAATACAAATGCTGAACAATCATAAGTGCCGAACAACAGAAATGCCGAACCACACTTAGGCCGAACAATACGAATGCTGAACAATCATAAGTGCCGAACAACATAAATGCCGAACCACACTTAGGCCGAACAATACGAATGCCAAACAATCATAAGTGCCGATCAAACATAAATGCCGAACCACACTTAGGCCGAACGATCAATTGCCTTGCCTAATCACATAACCAAACAAGGACAAGGACTCTAGCATACTAGCATATCAAACTGACCTGGACTATTAACTCCCTAGCTTCAGTAGACATAAACTGACATAATCGGATAGCTTCTTTTAACGTTTTCTGAATCTGAAACTGTAATCACCACAAGGCAGGCTTTTGGAGACGGTCAGTGATGACGGTCTTCGAAGGCGATGATTTGACGCTCAATTTTATATAAGTAACTTTGCGACCTTCAAATTTTCAACGCTTATACACGATTTCTTGCACTAGTTCACACACCACGTGGGGGGGGGGAATATTCGTGTTGCTGATTCTAACGTTGAACATTTTTCAAGTATAGTTTTCTCAGGCGCTTTGCCAGACTCACTATTTATTGGAGATGTCTAAAAAATCTAGCTCCGCTACTATATCTGATAGGCCCGGGTCGTCTTCAAGGCAAGAAGTCACGGACACTTCAAATCCGTCGACTTCCCCTGCTCATAACTTAGTTCCTGATGCCCTGGAGGCATCGATTCTCTTGGACAATCTGATCGACTCACAGGCTTTGAAGATTAACGAAGTCGTGCTTCGGCGAATATGCTCCATCCAGGGAATCCCTTTCGCCGATGTGTTGGTCCCGTCGAGACATGATCATCCTCATCTGCCCCTAGTCGGGTATACCGCTTGTAATAAGTTTATGTGCTGGATGGGCAGCGTGCCTCCATTCAATTTATTTCTTCGGGACGTGTTGCAATACATAGACATCGCCCCATCGCAGCTGCATCCGAACGGTCACGCGTTCATATACGGGACCTACCTACTTTTCATGGCCGTCTTCTCTAGGCCTCCAACTCCCAGCGACATCAGATATATCTATATGATCAAGAAGCGGAAAGATAGCCCCTCCTTTATGTTCCTCGAGCCGTACCACAAATGCCAGATTTTGACCGGAGCATGTAGCAAATTTGCCCTATGCAAACAGGAATGGTTCTATGTGCGCTGCCCTCCTGGTTTCGCGAGGAGATGGGTCGAAGGCAGTAAGTCTCTTCCTTGAGTCGACATTTGCGCTCAATCGGATCTATGCTTTTTCTAACTTCTTGTTTCATCTTTTCAGGTATCAACCCGCGTCCTGAGGGCCGAGGATATTCTGAGACCATCGAAGCCATTAGAGCTCTTCCTGCCGAGGAACGGGACATCCGAACCATCATTTCAAATGAATCCTTGTCGATGTTTGGACTGTTAGCAGGAGGTCGCCGGATTAGCCTTCCTAAGGGCGTTTCCATTCCTAAGTCCGCATCCGTTAAAGGGAAAAAACAAGCTGAATCGTCATCACGCCATTCCCCCGATGCACATGAAGGGGGAGAAAACAAAGAGGATGAAGCTCCTGAGACACAAGGCGAGAATGTGGGTCCTGCTTGGGACCCGGCGGTCGAAGTGCACGATATTGAAATGCCATCTTCCCCTTCGAAGGGGAAAAAGAAATTGACGTACAAGATACGGAAGGAGAAAGTTGACGGAACTGCCAAAGTTACGCTCATCCCATCAGAGAAAGAGGCTTCTTCACAACACATAGAAAGTTCTTTAAAGGGTCTGTCAAACCTCACCATTCCCGATGATCTACTCAATTATGGTTTCGACAATCCGGAAGCCCTTAAGTTTCATTCGCCCGCTAGAGGCAACGCGGGAGTTCAACCCCTAGTTCAGGGAGATAACACTCCAATCAGTAAAGATAAAGGAATCGGTCTGTCGGGGGGAACACTAGGACACACAAGCACACATGCACTTCACCATACACTTCAAGTTTTTTCACTACCCTGATTTTTCCTAATTCGTCGTTATTTTATTTTATGCAGGTGACATGGGGCGCTCCCACGGGTTCGATCGCCTCCACGGTTCTTCTGTTCACCATCCGGGACGGGATTCAGGCTCCGGTAGACGTAGGGACAGAGACGATTACGAAGATTGAGACAACCGTCCTCGGGATTCGTCTTATCGAAAGAAAGCATATTCCCAGTCTTCATATTCTCGTGACCCTCCTCCTCAAACCGAGCCAGATAGAGAAAAGCCTTCACAGAAGGGGTCTCAGCCCGATGTCTCCCGAGAACAACATTCCGGTTCGTCGAGCACAAGGCAAACTCGGGAGAATCGGAAAAGAACAGAACTTTCAAAGCCTCCTCCCCCTACTCCCGTGGCTGACCCAACTATAGCAGAGAAGATGGTCGATCTTAAGGCTAAATTCCCAAAAATCTGCTTTGACGGCCTGAAATTCCTCCCAGCTATTCATCATATCCCAAGGGTCAAGCAGAGTGCCATCGCCTGCAACAACGACGTCTATGTTCAACATGACGCGTTTGTACACTTGGTCGAAAAAGTCTCGGAAGTATCTATTGAGCGCCAACAGAAGATTGATCGTTTGAAGTTGGAAGCTGGCTTTGACAAGGACATCATCAAGAGTCAAGATGAAGAGCTTGCTTCGTACAAGTCGAAACTTGAAGCCGCAGAGCAGAGTACAAAAGACACTGCCGAGGCCGTCACTCGTCTAGAGGCGACCCATAAAAAGGAACTTGATGAAGCAGTCCAGCGCAGTGGAGCTCTTGTCTTAGAAAAAGATTATATCCAGAAAGAGAGGGACGCGCTCGCCCTGCAAGTCAAAGAGTTGAAAGAGCTATTCTCTAAGGAGAAAGAAGAGAAAATAGCCGCTCTAGAAGAGTCCCAACGATACTGCGACGAAATCGTTGCTACACGGCTCTTAAAAACCAAGCTCGATGATGAACTTGCTAAGGTTGAGATAATGAAAGATGAAGCCCGTGAGGAGGGCAGGATAAAAGCTTCTGAGGAGATTGACTCTCGCCTCGAAGCAGCTGTAGAGGCGGGTAGAGAAGAGGTCAAGTGCATGTTTGACCCACTGATCGCCGAGTACAGCGCCCGCGTTCTTATGCACCACGACTTGACATTCCTAGGCGAGGGCTATCTTGAATCTCTAGCTGAAGCCTGGGAAACTTTAATAAAGATCAAAAAGATCGAGTCGGGCTCTGAGGAAGTCGATGAGGATGCTCTGGTGAAAGAATTTATCAGGGGGAACGAGCCAGTGGACTTATCTGCAGCTTTGGCTCTTTATAGCAAAGGCTCTCCCCTACCAAAAGAGAAAAACGATGAAGCTGGTCCATCTGGGGCTAAGGCTTCAGCTCCTCCTTCTGCTCAATCGGCCGATCGGCCAACACTTGATCCATTTGAGCAGCATACCAGCTATGATCCAGAAGATCCCGGGCTTGGCGTTCATGTGCTATCCCCTATTCTAAAGGGTGAAACTCCACGTGCAACTGATAGCCAGCCAGAACTCGGTATAAAATTCTTCTTTTAGAAGTTAAAAGATCTATCACTTTCTGGTAGTGGTTATTTGTCCTAATGTTCGTTCTTTATGGTTTATGCAGGCCACTCTGATCCTGAACCAACTCCGAGGAGCGACGACGCCAAGGAGGAGGCAGGGAAAGCAAGCAATGTTGCTCATGCAGGAGTAACTCCTGGCCCTGATGCTCAAGTGATCGGGGCGCTTGATGATGATAAGTTTGACACTTCATCTCCCGTCGAAGGGAGTGATGAAATCGAGATCACTGGCGCCTCCGAACATACTTCAAAGATGAGCATGAAGGAGCGACTCGCAGAAGAGGAGAAAAAGAAGGTCGAGATCAAAGTCGAGCCTCAAATACTGGAACTTACCGACCCGCGGAATAGACCTCTGAAAATCATTCTCCCCGGCAAATCCAAACCGCTGGATGTTCCTCCTCCCACTCCTGACTCTGCTTCCTTGGCAAGCAAAAAATCTAAGAAGAAGCGTGAAGGAGAGGAGTCATCTGAGAAAACAAAAGTAGACAAGAAGAAGAAACCGAAGAAATAGTTGCCATACTCATTCAATGAGATTTTGTTTAGGTCTTGTAACTACTTTCATTTTTTCGTTTCCGTAGTTTGTGTAGATAGATTTTTGACTCCAAGTTTTGGAGGAATAGCTGTGTAACCCCATTTTGGACTATTAAATAAATTTTAGTTTCTTTGTCACTTGAATGATTCTTTTGCTTTTTTAGCTTTCTGAACAACTATGGTCAAAACTCAAGTTCTTATGAGTTGCATAATTTCCCAATCCATTCTTATATTGTTCCAACATTCTTTGGAGTGGCATATTCCTTGTTCCACATTCTTGGGTACTTAGAATTTTTTCTAAATCCGCACTCCAGGGATTTGGAGTAATTCGATCCGCATTTAGGGGATTCGGAGATTCGAATCGCCTATAATCTAGTCCGCATTCCGGGGACTTAGAGTACTCCGGTCCGCACTCAGGGGACTCGGAGATTGAAGTCGTTTATACTCTAGTCCACGCTCCGGGGACTTAGAGTACTTCGGTCCGCACTCAGGGGACTCGGAGATTGAATTCGTTTATACTCTAGTCCGCGCTCCGGGGACTTAGAGTACTCCGGTCCGCACTCAGGGGACTCGGAGATTGAAGTCGTTTATACTCTAGTCCGCGCTCCGAGGACTTAGAGTACTTCGGTCCACACTCAGGGGACTCGGAGATTGAAGTCGTTTATACTCTAGTCCGTGCTCCAGGGACTTAGAGTACTCCGGTCCGCACTCAGGGGACTCGGAGATTGAAGTCATTTATACTCTAGTCCGCGCTCCGGGGACTTAGAGTACTCCGGTCCACACTCAGGGGACTCAGAGATTGAAGTCGGTTATACTCTAGTCCGCGCTCCGGGGACTTGGAGTACTCCGGTCCGCACTCAGGGGACCCGGATATTGAATTCGTTTATACTCTAGTCCGCGCTCCGAGGACTAAGAGTACTCCGGTCCGCACTCAGGGGACTCGGAGATTGAAGTCGTTTATACTCTAGTCCGCGCTCCGGGGACTTAGAGTACTCACATCATACAGAATAATGTAACTCCAGCAATTCATCACCCGACTGTGAGATATAGAAACATTAGTAATTTGTGGGAAAGATGGCTTCAAGCCTTTATTAATGAAAACCAACTAAATTGCCTGATTACACGGTAAAAAAGAAACTAAGTGATAACGGAACGAAAACATACAGGAAATAACTGTGCCTAAAACAAGAAAGAAACAGGCTAAATGTAATAATGTCGCAAATGTTCACTGTTCCACGCTCGGGTGAGTGTCACGCCGTCGATGGTCGCTAGCTTGAATGTTCCCTCTCCAAGCTTCTGTTCAACGACGTATGGACCTTCCCAGTTGGGATTCATACGTGATGGTACCGGGAAAACTCGTTTCAAAACGAGATCACCCACATCAAAAATTCTTGGGCGGACTCTGCCGTCGTAATATCGCTTAACTCGGTGCCTATGTGCTGCCGCCCTTAATTCAGCCTCTTCTCATTTTTCATCGATGCAGTCCAGTGATTCCAACAAGAGATTCTGATTCGTCCTGGGATCATAATATGTCACTCGATGCGATGGAACTTCACGTTCCACGGGTATAACGGCTTCCGAGCCGTATGCCAAGGCGAATGGAGTGTGGCCGGTCCCGGACTTGTAGGTAGTTCTATAAGCCCATAATGCTGTCGGGAGTTCATCTACCCACTTGCCTCCGGCCTTTTCCAGACACTTCTTCGATATTCCACTTTAACAATCTCCAAGAAGTTTCTGGTCACTGGAGTACCTGCCGTAGGGGCTGATCGGTATAGACACTGACTGAGTGTGCTTGAAAGTATGGGCGCAGCTTACGTGATGCAATCACTAAGCAATAGGCCAATTTCTCAATTTTAGGGTAATTTCTTTATGCCCCCGTTAAACGTTTACTAACGTAATACACCGGTTTTTGGACTCGGTCCTCCTCGCAGACCAAAGCCATACTTATAGCATGTGGGGATACAGCCAAGTATACGTACATCATCTCGTGGTCTACTGGCTTTGACAGCACTGGAGGACTCTCCAGATGCCTCACCAGATGCCTCACCAGATCTCGGAATGCTTCCTTACAGTCAGATGTCCATTCGAAATTCCTCTTCCCTTTCTTTATTATATCAAAGAAAGGGATGCACTTGTCCGTGGCTCTGGATATGAATCGACTCAGCGGCCACTTTCCCATTCAAGCTTTGTACCTGTTTTATAGTTCTGGGCACTTGCACATCTCGAATAGCTTGAATCTTTTCTGGGTTAGCTTCAATTCCCCTTGCGTTGACAATGAATCCCAAAAACTTCCCCGACGCAACGCTGAAGGAACACTTCAGAGGGTTGATCTTCATCCCAAAACATCTGAGTATATCGAACATCTCTGCTAAGTCTCTAATGTGGTCGTTTGACTGTCGTGACTTCACGAGCATGTCATCCACATATACTTCCATCGTTCTACCAAGCTGGTCTTTGAACATTCGATTCACCAAACGCTGATAAGTTGCTCCTGCGTTTTTCAATTCGAAAGGCATTACTACATAGCAATATAACCCGACGTCTGTGACGAAACTAGTATGTTCTTGGTCCGGAATATGCATCGGGATTTGATTGTATCCTAAGTATGCATCCATGAATGATAACAACTCGTGTCCTGCAGTGGAGTCGACCAACTGATCAATTCTAGGCAACGGGAAACTGTCCTTGGGGCATGCTTTGTTCAAATCGGAATAATCTATGCAAGTTCTCCATTTCCCGTTCGCCTTTTTCACCAGCACGGGGTTCGATACCCATTCAGGGTAGAGGGCGTCGCGGACGAACCCATTGGCTTTGAGTTTGTCCACCTCCTCTCTGAGAGCAGCGGACCTCTCTGGGTCCATTCCTCTCCTCTTTTGTTTAACCGGGATGTATTTCGGGTCTATGTTCAACATATGAATCGTAATGGCAGGAGAAATCCCGCACATATCAGAATGCGTCCAGGCGAAAACATCAAGATTCGCTCGGAGGAAATCATTAAGGTCTTCAGTCATTGCGGAGCCGAGTTGTGATCCGATCTTGAGTACTCGCGATGGATCGTCTCAGCTGACTGAAATATCAACTGTTAATTCAGCCGGCGCTGCCTTTTCTTCCCTGGGTTTCTCATCGTCGTCTCTCAGATCTATGTCTCTGAAGATCCGAGAATTATGCCCGAGCCAGGGCTCGGGCACTACTTGTCAATTATCAGTATTATGGATGCGGACGGGATTGTCCGCAACCTTTCCTTTCTCCCTCCGATGGGCCTCTCGGAGCTCAGCCACATAACAGGCACGACCAGTCGCCTGGTCGCCATGAACAATACCCACTCCTTTGTCAGTTGGGAACTTCAAAGTTAAGCACCACGGGGCTAATGCTGCTCTAAACTCAGCCAGGGCCGGTCGGCCCAAGAACACATTGTACGGAGAATCCACATTCAAAACTACGAAGGGTAGGATTCACACCCTCCGACGTTCACCTTGTCCCAGTTCAACTGGTAACTCAACATACCCCACTGCATCGGTTACTGCGCCATTAAAGCCATGTATACGAGCTTTAGATGGTTTCAAATCCTTCGTTTCCATCTTCATCTGGTCATAAGCCTTCTTGAAGATGATGCTGATAGAACTTCGAAAATCAATCAAAATTCTTTTCACATAAGCTGGTCCGATTGTCGTAGATATGACCATCGGGTCGATGGTAGGAGCCTCCACTTGGTCAGCATCTTTGTTTCTGAATATTATATCGTCTGTCATCACGCGCAGCTGTTTAGCAGGGGTCCCATCCTCTACATTGGAACAACACTCGAAATCTGCGCGCTTCAGGGAACTAGCATACCGCTCCATCTCTTGCCAATTCTTATCCACGGTGTGAGGTCCGCCGATGATCGTGTTTATGACTAGTCTACCCACAGTCCGGGCAGGCTCCTCGGGATGACGTGGAGCTGGTGCACGACCTGGGTTGGATGTTCCCTGTCCTCCTTCCTGTGGATCCTTCACAAACTCTTGTAACTTTTTCTGCCTGATCAACTTCCCTATGGCGTCATGTAGGTGTCTGCACTCTTCCGTATTGTGCCCATAAGTCTAATGGAAGCGGCAGTATTTCCCAGTCCGCTTCTGTTCCTCGGTTGACTCCTTTGGACGTGGCTTTCTGTACTGAAAAGTATTGCTGGTTGATAGGTAAATGTTCTCAAGAGACGCATTCAGTGGGGTATACTCGTTGTAGCTTGGTCTTCCACTTCCCCGCTTCTCTCTTCTTCCCTTGACTTCTTCCTCCAGATTCCTTAGGCTGCCCAGGCTTGTTCTGGACATTGACTTGGACTTTTCCCGAGTTGTCTCCAGACTGCTTCACAGCAATGTTGCTTTTTACGGACTCCTGGACAGGTCCCGGTGCCTTATCTCGCCTCACCCACCTGGCTTCCTCTCTTCTTATGAACTGGTGTGCCTTTGAGTAAAAACGCTCCAGTGTAGTTGGAGGTTTTCCTACCAGCCAGTCTCCAAACTCAGAATTCGGTTCCACACCTCGCATCACAGCCATTAGAATTGCATGATCATTGGGATTACTGACTTTAGTCGCCGCAACATGGAATCTCCGTAAATACTCCTTCAATGACTCTCCAGGAGTCTGGATTACACTTGTTAGAGATATCACGTCCTTTGGACGAGTTGTGTGTATCCTGAACTGTTCTATAAACTTCTTCGCCAACTCCTCGAAACTGGATACGGACCTCGGAGGAAGTCGGGTGAACCATATAGTAGCGATCCCAGATGGAGTAATTGGAAAGCATCTACACTTGGTTGCATCGTTTGCTCTAGCTGAATCCATCATCCACTCATACCTCATGACATGCTGTCTGGAATCAGTCTTTCCCTCATAAGCTGGGATAGTTGGCATACTAAACTTTCTTGGGTACACTGCCTGTAGAACAATGTCTGTGAACGGAGTATGACTTCTCGACACTCCCCAATCGTCATTCGATAACCCTTGATTCTCTTTCATCAATTGTCTGATCATGGCTGTCAGGTCTGGTGTTTGTATGGAAGGTGGAAGGTTGGAGTCTGTTCTACGTGACTGATCATGCTGATTCCTCCTCTGCTGGCGATCTGCCAAACGTGCATCTTGAGGTTCGACATCGTTAGCGTTTTGATGGTCTGGGCCTCTAGCCTCCACCTGCACTCCAGCTCCTAAGTTTCTAGCTCCGGCTTGGTCACGGTCTCCAGCTGTTCGGATAGCAGCACCAGCCAGTTTCAGTCTTACGGTGTCTACGCCTGGGAGGTTCATCGGAGGAAGTTAAGCTGTCGGATGAGGAATAAGGAGCGGGATTGCCCCCCAGTATTCTGGTGCTGTGGTTGAGTGAGTTGTGCCATGAGGTTGGCGTTGGCTTGCATCTGCTCTCCGAGTTGTCTCCTGCTTTCCCTGAGTTCTCTCATCAAGTCGTTGAACTCTATTCTGGTGACAACCGGCATTTGGTCCTGGGCGGTAGTCCCTGCACCTGGAATCGCTTGCTGATTGCTAGGTCCTGCTTGTTGCACGCTAGCAGTCTCGTGGGCGTCCGCATTATGAGAAGCTGATCTGGTACGTGGTCTTGCCATTGTAGAGTTATTGGTATGAACTCTGAGTAGAATCAACGGACGTCCTATCAATGAGTCGGATCTTCTTTGGAGGATTTATTCAATCCAGTACCTTCAAAACAGATCCTTGAGGTCTGAGAATTCAATTTTCAGTGAAAGCACCAAAGTGTTAGCGCCAAAATTGGTCACTAACCTCGTTGAGAAAGATTGTGTAGAGATGTAAGTGATGAAGTTAAATTAAACAAGGAAGAATATGCTAATTTAAATGCAGAAAGTAAGAACACCGGATTTATAGTGGTTCAGCATAATTGCCTACGTCCACTTTGAGGTTAAACTTTATTGTTTTACTTGATGATTGATTACAGGTACAATCCGTAGACCAAACACTTGAATACAATTGCTAAGTAAAGAGGATGAGTCTTGAAAGCAGCACAGTCTTCCCAGTGTTCTCCAAAAAAGGTCCATTTCACTGTGCCCTTGCCTCTCTATTTATAGGCGAAGGTCGGTCGGACTTCTCCGGTGGGCCTGGTAGCTGAATAACTCAGTCCAGATAGTGTGAGTACTATGTGCCGAACCAGATAGGCCGAACGATAGAATGCCGAGCTTCCCTCTTTATGCCGAACGATTGTGAGACTGGGCACTCTGAATGCCGAACACCCGTTTGTACTAGATGACTGAATGCCGAACAAAACCTAGGCCAGACGATACACTGGCCGAACGCCATCAAGGCCGAACCAAATCTTGGCCGAACGAACTTAGGCCGAACAATAGTTAGCCAAACAATATTTTATGACGAACAATCCAGCCATGTCGAACGTTTGTACACGCCGAACGTTATACCATGCCGAACGTCTCTTGATGCCGAACATTGCTTTGATGCCGAGCGCTCCTGGATGCCGAACGCTTCTTGGATGCCGAGTGCTCCTGGATGCCGAACGCTTCTTGGATGCCGAGCGTTGCTTGATGCCGATCGCTTCTTGGATGCCGAGCGCTCCTGGATGCCGAACGCTTCTTGGATGCCGAGTGCTCCTGGATGCCGAACGCTTCTTGGATGCCGAGCATTGCTGGATGCCGATCGTAATGGGATGCCGAACAACCTAGTTGAGCCGAACGATATGGATGCCGAATGACCCATAAATGCCGGACAGTATGCTAATGCCGAGTACTTAGTTGCCTGGTCAAGTCTCTAGGAAACAGGGGGTCTACAAGAATCTGCTGCAAAACAGCCATCTCCGTCATCTCAATCTGCCCTACCTCTAAGCCATACCCTCTAATATCCAAAATACTAGCCAACTTAGACTTGGTGAAAACTATCCTAACTCCCTTGACCTCCGAATGGAAGGCCAACTCCTCATCCTCATTGCTAGTATGTAAGTTAGCATCAAAAAGACGTACTAATCTGGAATACGCTCGCTGCTCGAACGTCTCATAGTTAAGAATCTGTCGCAGCTTTGTGTCTAAGAAGAGCTGCTTTAAATGTGTGCCCGGAAAATCTGTAAACTTTACCGCCCTTCCTTGCAGAAATTAGTATGCGACTGTATCAGAGTAAGACTATACTATATGCCTATCACTCTGACACCAAGCTATCACCTGCGGTGTGAGGTGGGGAAAGAGGTGAAATAGAGAGGGTCTTGGAGGCATGGTGAAAAACTTTTAGATTTGCGTTAACAGAGTATGGATCTGAGTAGATCTTGCAACGCGCTTTGATTTGGCACTAACTGCGGGTTAAACGGTGGAGTTTTGGAGGAATTTGGGTGGTTGGAAGAGGGATTTTTGGGTGCGGCTACTGTCTTTGGGGAGGAAGCAAAATGATGAAGGGGAGCAAAAATGAGCAGGAGAGGGGCAAAGCATGCGTATATACGCGTGAAATTTGCAAGCGAACGGTCGACCGCACGGTCGACAGGTCGGTCGACCTGGTCGGCCTGTGCTATATTATTTATTATTTTTCGTCTCGTCCGCCTCCCCTTGACTAATCGAAGCCTATGCAAATTCTACCCACTACCGGCTGTCTGAGTCGCGGTTACGACTTTGGCTAAATATCCCTGTCCGCTTTCCACCCTCCAAGTAGAGTCTTGACATCTTCTATACTTCAATTGAACCTACATTACTGTCCATAAGCTTGCTCTAGCCACTTAAGTCGTCTAGCCCATAAAATTCTTTTTCAAAACAGCTTAACTTTCTTTACAGCCAGAAAAATCATTTTTACGTACTTATAAACCTTTTCGTACTTAAATAAGGATTTCAAAATACGTTTCTACTCGGCTAAGACAGATGTGGCGTAAAACATCGTCACTACGGCCCAAAATACTAGTTTTCAATTAAAGTTAATAATACCTACATTTTTTTTCTAACTGTAAATCTCTACTTTCAAATTCAAAAACGCTTTTAAAATTGTTTTTCCCCTATTTAAACCAATAAAATCATGAAGCTGTAAATTTCTAAAGTTAGAACTTGGAAATCTTTTCAAACTTTTCAAATTCCTAAGAGTTTAGTTGCTGGGCTAGACTAAAAAGTGGCTTTTTAATTTGCTTTCACCTTTCCAAATATCCCTTACTGAATCCAAAAATCTTTGCCATATGAGGTCTTTTGGCTTTTGGAATTTCCTCGTTCCAAGTATTGATATACTGAATTGTTTTCCAAACTTTCTCCAACTATTGATTTACTTAAAAGAATGGACTTCTCTTTGAGGTTTTAAGAGTGTGTGTGTGTGTATATATATACACACTAAAATACAACTACGTTCACTCACTACCTACCTAGGAATCTAAACTTAGGCTCCAATACCATTTGTAACAACCCAAATTCCAGCAGTCTGGATTTTTTGCAAGAATACTAAAAACCAAGCCCATTGAAACCCGAGTTGGGTATCTGGTATACTGCAAATAGGCAAAGATAAATATATCAGAGCTCAATTAATTATCTTACAGCAGAATTGACTAAAACATAATAGTAAGTAAATACTCACCCAAATAATAAAACTTTCTAAGCAAGTGTTGCAAAGCTGAGAAGTCTCTGCCATCTACCTAGCCTGTAGGATGTTATGAGGAGGGGGTCAGAACAAAAGTTATGGTGAATGGATAAGTTATATACTTCTAGGCTTAATTCTACATATACCGTTTTATTCCATTTATTCTTATATTAGATTCATTAGGTTATAATACTCTCACCTCTTCTCGTGAACCGTGCCCATCTACTCCATAGTAGATAAAAATCCAATAAATAATATATACATATATGTAGCTATATACCCAATGACCATATTGGTCGTAGGTACCACCCATGGTACCTTCCGTGTCCTCCTTGAAAAGGACTCCATCGTCTAGCTTCAAGAGCATTCCGCAACTACATCTGTAAAAGATCGCCTCGTAAGACCTACAATATAGATGCTCCTCTACTTACTACGAAAACGTAAATTGCATCCGCACTGGTCTATACAAGTGCTCGGACATCCATAATGTACCACCCAGTGTGTACGTTGAGGAGTACGTAATCGTTCTGTCTACTATCTGAGTCCCGCCAACAAGTTCTACCTTGTACAAAACTCGGTCGGGGATTTTCTATATCTATAAGGATTGCTTCGATAGGCTTACAATACATATATTCTAGTTGGTCTGTCCCTTTCTCTTTGTGGCTATGGCCCCACGCAGCCACCCCTCAACTAATCGAAAGACTTCTAAAGAGTTAAGTGTCGTGCCCTACTGCAAATAATCTAACATCCAATTGGCGGTGCCCCTCCATCCAATGTCTCGATAGTGAAAGTATCATTGGACTGTCGGTTTAACTCTAGTCTTTCCCGAACTCGCTCTTAGTCTTGATGCTGGCCGATATCCGCATGCGACTATCCTTAACCTTACTTGCAAGTACTGTACATCCGAATAACCTACTTCGAACACCAAGCCCTTCTGACTGCCTATAAAGGATCAGTTTCGTTAGGCTTACAATGCAAATGCAGTCAAGGCATACTCTTTTGATGGAACACCTACAGACCTACCTCCGGGGATGCAGCTTCGTTAGGCCTACCCAGAGGGCCATCCTAGAGTATCCTCACATTCCGTTGAAGTCTCATACTTCCCTCTAGCCCAAAATCACTAAGTTGGACATGCTCCTCCATTTCTGAAATCCGTGATGAACTGCTTCGTTAGGCGCTTCATCCTTTGGGCTGCTCCAAACGCATTTCGATTCTTTTATTAGACCCTAAGTCTAATCTTTTAATTTGCGTTTAGTTTGCTTTCTTATTCTGTTGGCTACCTATTTTAATTTAATTAGCACATTCTTTCCCCCATCTCACTACTAACTATCGTGAGATAACCGTATGTCTAATGCTATTAGTATGAGCCACATTTACTATCTTGCTTATTAACTTAATATATAAATTCTTAAGTTCCTTAAAATAAACTTCTTTTATTATTTCTATTTTATTTTCTTATTAACTTAATATAAGTTGTTTAAACAAGCTTATATCATTATTCTCTACTATTATTGCTTACCAATTTATATTAAGTCTCACGACAAGCTTTTCTGTTTTTATTTCATAATTATAACCTATGTTATAATTCTACTTGGAATTGTTACCTTTTCTTCTTTTATAGTCCGTTATACAATTACAAGCATTTCTTACCTAGCCCGCCTTCTTTTATTATGATATAGAATTTTCTTTAATTAATATTACATGAGTCACTTATCATAATAATTACCTAGTTAAATAGCCTGCACAGTAAATGCAGATTTAGGCTCCTTAAATTTCTTTATAGCCTCAAATTCTCAAATTGTTTTCAAATCATACTTTACTTTATTGTCCGATATTTTAGGAAGTAATTCTATTTTATTTGGTTGGTTATGAAGACTATATAATCCATTTCCATATTTTAATGTTGAATAACACTATAAATAATAATCTATAACTGCAAGGTGTCTCTTTTACTATTTTGGAGTAGTGTAAAATACAGTGTTTTCTCTATTTTACACTAATTTCCCCTTTTTATTTCTTTTATTCTAGCAGTTATGTTTATCGTTATCTTTTAGATATTAGATTATGGAAATGTATCCCATCTTCTAACCAACCAATTAATCTAATAATTACCCAGAAATTAACTTTTCCCATTTCAATGCAATTTATTACAGTAATTTTATCTCTCAACTTTTATTATTTTACATCTATTTTCTTTCATTTCAGTTTTATTATTTATATAATCCATATTCGCGTTTTATTTATTCTAATCCATATGCAAAGAAAGAAAAGAGAGGATAGAAGAAAACCGACGCTTGCATAAAAATCCAAAATGTAGAACAAAAGGTGTAAATAAGGCATAGATATTAGTGTTTAAATGCTGTAAATAAACTGCAAGTTTTCTTATAGTTTAGACTATTTAATTAATATGATTAACTACCAAATAAAATTTTCTAAACGGGAATCTAACGATAATATATCTTAAACTTAAAAGATATATAAATAAATCCACTCACCTGTCGTCCTTAGGTTCGCTTATGCTCTGCCTGGTTCCATAGTCCTTCTGGATCCCCTTCTTCCAATGCGTATAATATTTTAATTTAGAAGATCTTCTCCCTTGAAATTATTTTATTTTTAGGGTTCAGCCTTAGGCAATGATCCCATTAGGGAAAATCTAATTGTGAGAAGATAGCTAGGCCTAGGGTCCTATTTATATTGGAAGTTGAGGATCTCAGACCGTCGGATTCTTGGATTGAACCTGGAGCCATCATGTCACAGGGTCGTTCGGAGCCATTGGATTGAAGAACACACGGCTCAGATCGCACAAGAAGGAGAAAACACGTCACTGTATAAATTTGGATGAATTTTCGTCCAGATTGTGCGTGGGTCGACCGGGCGATCGACCGCCCTTAGCAAGCGGTCGACCGTTGTGCCAATTGGGTCGACCTACGGGTCGGCCGATATCCGCGTTGTTATTATTATTTTTTCGGTTCGATTACCTATTTTGTTTCGTTCTTAACTCCTTCATATTAATTTGGTTCTAGACAAGTTATATATGGAAACTGGTCAGAAAATTGCCCTAGACATAATGGTACAAGTTTTGAAGCAATATTCAGATAATTCCAAAATTATTTATTTTCATTACTTATCGTTATACGTTACATTTTGACTATATAAAAATGTGGGGTGTTACATCCTAACTTTCCAAATCGTATCACACCGTTCATCGGTGATACTTTAATTAAAACCCTATCTCTTACTGAGAACTCTAGATCCTTACGGCTCTTATCTGCATAACTCTTTTTTCTAGACTAAGCTTCCTTCATCCTACACCGGATCAACTCCACCTTCTCTTTTACTTTTCTCACCATATTTGGACCAAGGTCTAATCTATCTCTGGTCTCTAACTAACACGATGGTGATTTGCATGGCCTTCCATATAAAGCTTCGAAAGGTGTCATCCCTATACTAGCCTGGTAGCTATTATTATAAAAAAACTCAACCAAGTGCAAATGGTCTTCCCACGACCCACCAAAATCCAATACACAAGCTCTTAATAGATCCTCGTGCACCTAGTTGACTCTCTCTGTCTGCCCATCCATCTATGGGTGATAAGAGGTACTCATCTTAAGCTTGGTTCCCAACATTCCTGGTAGACTCTTCCAGAATTCAATAGTGAACAAGGCATCTCTGTCAACTATGCTACTAGGAATCCCATGTAGTCGAACTATGTTCTTCATAAAAAATTTAGCCATGACAGGTGCTGTCCTGGTTGATTTGACTGGAATGAAATGAGCACTCTCGGTCAACCTGTCCACTATGACCCATATACTTTCATTTCCCCGGTTCTACCTTGGCAAACCGTCTATAAAATCCATGTATATCGAATCCCATTTCCAAACTAGTATCTCCAAAGGTTGAAGCAACCCACTCGGCTTTTTATGTTCGGCCTTCACTTGTAGATTGTTCACACACTGCTTTACCTACAAGCCAATATCCCTCTACATATCTTCCCAGTAGAAACTCCTCTTCATATCGTGATACATCTTGGTCTCCCCAGGATGAATCATAAATTTTGATCGATGACCTTCTCTAAAGACCTCCTTCCTTAGGTTTTCTACATTCGGGATACACAATCGTCCCTTCTTTCTCAACTACCCTCTCTGTTAAAGAATAAAATCCTTTAGAGCAGCAATCTCAATTCCGGCCTCTTGCCTTCTAATCTTCTTAGCAAACATGTGGTCATCTTTCTGTTAGATGCAATCCTTACGATCAATCTTGGTCGAACTTCCAAACAGGACAACATGGCAGTACTTGTTAGTCCATGAGTTGATGGTTTTGATGACAACAACCTTAGAATAAGATTATAAAATATAAATACTAACATTATAGTTTAGATATATATGTATATGCAGGATTTAACCATGCAGGTACCAAGAATGAAGACTGTACATTATAGAGATTCAAGGTATCAAGATTGAAGACTCATGAGTATCAAGAATATCAAGATTATCAAGAGTTCAAGATTTCAAGATAAGTATTGAGTCTAGAATTATGTTAAAACTTCACAATAGCACTGAAATCTTCATTCCGTATTTTCATTTGGGATGGAACCCATTTCTACCTTTTTAGTGGCTTACAAACCCACGACAAGTAGCTTACAAACCTACGACAAGTGGCTTACAAACCCACGAACATTCTGGTTTTGTACAAGTTCTCGACTCCTGATGTGATGAGATATTCTGCAGAAAGAAGCTTTTAAAACTACTTCAAAATGAATTTCAAAACTACTTTTCATAATGTTTTAGCCTTAAAAATTATCTTTTCAAATGATTTTCAAAAGGATGTTTTAGCCTTAAAAAGTATTCTTTGATTTTGTTCTTAAATAAATTCTTGTTTTAAACTTCGTTTGTTTTAAAATATCTTTTAATAAATTTAACTTTTAATATTTACTTTGATTTAAATATAAAATTATATATATATATATTATTCTCTATATTTATCTATGTATTTTATCTATAGTCAAGTATATTAATAAAGTTTAAAATAGTTTTAATATAAGATAAAGGTTTTCAAAGAAAAACAAAACATCAAAATTTCCTTTGGGATGTCGACATGCCCTAGTACCCCATGTCGACATAGTGTTAGTTAGGACCAAAAATTTGAATTTCAAAAGAAGTGTCTATTCTCCATAACCTTTCATGAATAGACATGGCTGTTGTTCTTCTATAAATAGGGGTTGGTTTCAATGAATTTTAGATCAGATTTTCTGGTTTTTCACTTCTCTTCTTCTTCCACATTTTCTTATTCAAAATCCTATCATCACTCTGCCAAAATCAACATTGAATCTAACTAGATCATCTCTAGTTTGATTCTCTATCACTATCTCAACAAGATCCCAGTGCTATTCAGAGTTATAGGCTTCTTTGTAATCTATCCAGCGAGAAAAGGTGTGATTGTAGCCTTGGAAATCAATCAAGCGAGAAAAGGTATGATTGTAGCCTTGGAAATCAATTGGGTGAACTTGTTGCCCCGGAAATCAAGTATCTCTACCCAGAGGATTGTGATTCTAGAGGGTGCACCTCGTTGCCTTGAAACCGAGGGTGTAATTGTACAATTGCTTTTGAAAGGAAATCCGTACTTAGTTGTGCGGGACTGGATGTAGGGTAACTCCGAACCAGTATAAAATCCGGTGTGTTCTTTCCTTTACTGCATTTACTTTATTTCTGCATCTGTGTTTGATTCTGTGATTATATCTGTGTCTGAATATTGCATACGTTTGTGTACAAATCAACAATAACTTAAAAAGATTTAGTGATTTCTTATAAACACTATTCACCCCCCCTCTAGTGTTCATTCTAGCCTTAAGATCCATATTCCGCATTCCTCACATTTGTTATCTGAGCAAGGTTTTCAAAAGTTTCATAATCTGAATTTTGAAAAGTTTTATAAATGGCTACCAACATTGGTACTGTTTCTAACACTAGTTCATTTGTAGAAGGTCAGTCTACTGTCAGACCACCACTTTTTAATGGCAGTAACTATGCATATTGGGCATGTAGGATGAAAATATATTTACAATCTGTAGGATTAGACACTTGGAATATCACACAGAATGAATATTTTGAACCCACAACTGACTTTGCACAGTGGACCACTGAGCAAAAGGCTGTTGCACAAAATAATTCTAAAGCAATGAATATTCTGTTTTGTTCACTTGGTAGGAATGAATTTAATAGAGTGTCAGTTTGTAAGTCTGCATATGAAATCTGGAAAACTTTGCAAGTTACTCATGAAGGAACAAGCAAAGTTAAACAGACCAAAATTTCCATGCTCACAAATCAGTTTCAGTTATTTAAAATGAATTCTAATGAGTCTATTTCTGATATGTATAGTCGATTTCAGGAAATTGTACATTCTCTCATATCCTTGGGAAAAGTGTTTTCCGAAGAAGATCAAGTCAGGAAAATTTTAAACTCTCTCACTCCAGAATGGGATCAAAAGACACTTGCAATCGAAGAGGCAAATGACATCAGTACTTTAAAGATAGAAGAATTAATTGGAAATCTAATGTCGTTTGAAGTCCAAATGATCGGGAGAAGAGAAAGCAAAGCATCTGAAAAGAAATCAATGGCATTCAATGCATTGACCGATGAATCAGACTCAAATAGTGATAATGATGAAGCGATAGCTCTTATGACCAGAAATTTTCGGAAATTCTTGAAATACAGAAACATGAATAATTTCAAGAGAAACAACTATAAGAATAAGGGAAATCAGAATGTAGTGACAAATAATGTCAAATGTTTCAACTGTGACGAACCAGGCCATATCAAAAGAGACTGTCCGTATCTAGAAAGGCAGAATCCTCCTATAAACAATGAATCAGTAAAGAAACGGAAGCGTGCATTTACTACTACTCTAGATGACTCAGACTCGTCCTCAAGCGATGATGATCAGAAGACAGATAACTCAAATTTGTGTTTCACGGCAGTTCACGACTTCAACAAATTCAAGGAAACAGACTCAGAAAAAAGTACACATTTACAATACAATTGATTGAAATTGCATTCTTAGAATTAGATGATTGATTGCTTGATTGATTTTTTTTGAATTGGTGTGTTGATTGAATTTTAAATTTATTTTCTATTATTTTATTATAATTTTATTATTTTTATTATTTTCATTATTATTTTTATTATTTTTATTATTATTTATATATATATATTTTATGGAATATAATCTAATCATAATATTATTCCAAATATATATATTTAGTCATATATATATATATATATTAGAGTAGTTAGGAAAATTAAATCATAGAATATTTCAGGCATATGTCGACATGGTCCCTACCATGATGTCGACATGGGTACAAATTTTGAAATTCAAAATTTGAATTCAAATGCTTGAATTTCCCTCCACCTTTGCACTTCATTCAATACTCTTAAAAGGCATCTTTTGACCAGTGAACATGTCTTTCAAAAATCTATTTATTCACTATCTTTTATCACATCTTTTCACTTTCATTTTCAAATTCAAACTCTCTCTTCAAAACTCCAAGCTCTCTACTCTCTACTTTAATGGCTTCTTCAAGCAACCCCTCCACCATGAGACTTTCCAGAAACTTGAAAGAGCAACTCCTCAATAATCCGAAGGCAATAAAAGCATACATCAATTATGCTAACTATGGAAAAGTCCATTTCGGAAAGTTTGCTATTTTTCAAGATTTTGTTTCTTATGAAATTGATACTCTTTTTGCAAACAATCAAATTCTTAGTCTTGTTGATTCTTCTCAAAATGATTTTGTTTGTTACCTAAATCTTGTTAAAATTTTCTATGCAAATCTCAATCGAGAATTTTATGAAGGAAATGATAATGAAATTTGGAGTAGTGTCAAAGACACTAAAATTGTTTTGAATTGTGATCTTTTGGGTACCATTCTCAATTGCAAAAGCACGGGAATGGATCTTTCTAGTTTTCAAATCGATGAACATGATCGTGAGACATTTCATCATATTTTTGAAAGAGATGAAAACTTTGAATTTAAAAACCGAAACCTTCGTCCTAAAGCAAGAATTGTCAATCTTCTTTTACAACATACTTTGACCCCAAGATCGGGAAATTTTAACAATCCTACTTCAAAAGTGTGCAAAGCACTTTTTGCTATCTTCGGAAATTATGATATCAATTGGGCGCAAGTTATTTTGGATGAACTTCGTCCTAAAAATTTTGAAATGGGAGAAAACACTTTATATCATGGAATTTACCTTACTCGGATTTTCAACTAT
This sequence comes from Allium fistulosum, assembly GCA_030737815.1. Taxonomy (NCBI): domain Eukaryota; kingdom Viridiplantae; phylum Streptophyta; class Magnoliopsida; order Asparagales; family Amaryllidaceae; genus Allium; species Allium fistulosum. The sequence goes on from CM060902.1 coordinate 981,533,965, forward strand.
TTTGGAGTAAATTTCAAAGGAGAAGAATTTATTTCAAGAAAAGTTTTTAATATCTCAAACATTTCTCTCATGAAAATCCCATATGTTTTTCAACCTTATGAGACTCTTGCTGAAAAGGAAGAGCGTTTGGCTCATGAAGAAATGGAAGAGGAGGAGGAGGAAGAAGAAGAAGGGGATGAAATGGAAATAGAAGAAGAAGAAGAAGGTGAAACATCCCTAGAAAGTATTGAATATCCCTCCAATCCTACCAACAAAACCCTTCTCAAAAACCAAAAGATAATTGTTAAGAATCAACAGATTCTTAAACGATCTGTTAGTAAGAAGTTGGACAAAATGTCATCCAAGTTGACCAAGTTTTTCTCCAAAGTCAGCAAGAAACTTGGATTATCTTCATCTTCATCATCCTCTAACTAGTTGTATCTTTTCATTTCATGATGTATTACTCTAGTTTGCTTTAGTTTGAATGTTTATGTAGTTCTTTATGGTTAATCATTGTATTATCCTATTATGCAATGAAATTGATTTCCTTTTCTGTTATCTAGCTTATCTTATCTCATGAATAAATGTTATTATATTATATAAATATATATATATATATATACACACACAATTATTCACAAAATCAAAAAAAGTCATCAAAATTCACTGGACCATGTCGACATCCTCCCCTTGACCATGTCGACATGTACTGGTCAGAAATGACATTTCATTTCAAGTTTGAAATTTGAATAACTACCCTATGTCTATTCATTTCAAACGAATTCCTACACCTATAAATACCTATTTCTTCCAGAATTCTTCACTCAATATTATTTTCTATCTTCTTTATCTCTTATTCTTCCCATAAATTCAAAAATGGCAAATCCTATTCAAAGTTTAACCGAGAATCTTGAAGAGACTCTTAATTCGTTCAAGAATATTCTTTCGTTCATTCTTCGTAACCAGCGACACTTAGAGTTGAGTCAAATGCAGATGATCAAGGAGCAAGAAAGGCATTTCGATGCAATGCGATGGATGATTTCTTCACTGCACAAGGATGATAACGAAGCACACTCCTGTCCCTCTCACAAATGACAATGAAAATTGGGATGCCATCAAAACATACCCTATTTTCGGAGAAGAAGGATGGGTGGAAGTTCCTCGAAACGTTTGATGTTGGTTTGTTTGCTTTGTTTGATTTGATTGCTTTGATTGAAATTGAGTGTTTTGATTGGTTTGATTGACACTTGGTGTGGATTGATGAATGTATAAATATACATTGATATATTAATTGAATATCACGTGTATAAGTATAGTTATTTCTTAATCTATCTATTATATACTCTATTATATAGTTTAATGCAGGTACTTAAGTACAAGAATGAGGGGGAGTTATATAGTTTGGAGTTAGTTTGTTTTTGTTGATGACAAAGGGGGAGAAATATAAAATAGGAGAGTTAGGCATGGATTAAGGGGGAGTTATCAGTTTTTGGGGGAGTTATTAGGATAGAAGTAATATTTTATAAACAACGGTTGTCATCATCAAAAATGGGGAGATTGTTAGTCCATGAGTTGATGGTTTTGATGACAACAACCTTAGAATAAGATTATAAAATATAAATACTAACAATATAGTTCAGATATATATGTATATGCAGGATTTAACCATGCAAGTATCAAGAATGAAGACTGTACAGTATAGAGATTCAAGATATCAAGATTGAAGACTCATGAGTATCAAGAATATCAAGATTATCAAGAGTTCAAGATTTCAAGATAAGTATTGAGTCTAGAATTATGTTAAAACTTCACAATAGCACTGAAATCTTCATTTCGTATTTTCATTTGGGATGGAACCCATTTCTACCTTTTTAGTGGCTTACAAACCCACGATAAGTAGCTTACAAACCTACGATAAGTGGCTTACAAACCCACGAACATCCTCGTTTTGTACAAGTTCTCGAGTCCTGATGTGATGAGATATTCTGTAGGAAGAAGCTTGCAAAACTACTTCAAAATGATTTTCAAAACTGCTTTTCAAAATGTTTTAGCCTTAAAATTATCTTTTCAAATGATTTTCAAAAAGATGTTTTAGCCCTAACAAATATTCTTTGATTTTGTTCTTAAATAAATTCTTGTTTTAAACTTCGTTTGTTTTAAACTATCTTTTAATATATTTAACTTTTAATATTTACTTAGATTTAAATATTAAATTATAGTAAAATTTTATATATATTATTCTCTATATTTATCTATGTATTTTATCTATAGTCAAGTATATTAATAAAGTTTAAAATAATTTAATATAAGATAAAGGTTATTTTCAAAGAAAAACAAAACATCAAAATTTCCTTTGGGATGTCGACATGCCCTAGTACCCCATGTCGACATAGTGTCAGTTAGGACCAAAAATTTTAATTTCAAAAGAAGTGTCTATTCGCCATAACCTTTCAAGTATAGACATGGCTGTTGTTCTTCTATAAATAGGGGTTGGTTTCAATGAATTTTAGATCAGATTTTCTGGTTTTTCACTTCTATTCTTCTTCCACATTTTCTTATTCAAAATCCTATCATCACTCTGCCGAAATCAACATTGAATCTAACTAGATCATCTCTGGTTTGATTCTCTATCACTATCTCAACAAGATCCCAGTGCTATTCAAGTTATAGGCTTCTTTGTAATCTATCTAGCAAGAAAAGGTATGATTGTAGCCTTGGAAATCAATCAAGCGAGAAAAGGTGTGACTGTAGCCTTGGAAATCAATTGGGTGAACTTGTTGCCCCGGAAATCAAGTATCTCTACCTAGAGGATTGTCATTCTGGAGGGTGTACCTCGTAGCCTTGGAAATCAATTGGGTGAACTTGTTGCCCCGAAAATCAAGTATCTTTACCTAGAGGAATATGATTCTGGAGGGTGTACCTCGTAGCCTTGAAACCGAGGGTGTAATTGTACAATTACTTTTAAAAGGAAATCCGTACTTAGTTGTGCGGGACTGGATGTAGGGTAACTCCGAACCAGTATAAAATCCGGTGTGTTCTTTCCTTTACTGCATTTACTTTATTTCTGCATCTGTGTTTGGTTCTGTGATTATATCTGTGTCTGAATATTGCATACATTTGTGTACAAATCAACAATAACTCAAAAAGATTTAGTAATTTCTTATAAACACTATTCACCCCCCACTAGTGTTCATTCTAGCCTTAAGATCCATATTCCGCATTCCTCACAGTACTCTGACTAGAACTAGTAGTAGATCTTAACTGCACACTGCACGTAGTTAATGCCTCAAGATCCTTCCATTCGACCAACATGGCTAATACCACATTCTGATGTTTCCTGCTAAGTGCATCTGCATCCTTGTTACTTTTCCCCCGCGTGTACTTTATACCAAAGTCGTAAGCTACTAGAAACTCTAGCCACCTCTACTATCTCATATTTAGCTCCTTCTGAGAGAATATGTATCTTAAGGACTTATGATTGGTATATAACTCGAATCGCTATCCCGAGAGATAGTGCCTACATATTTCCAACGCGAAGATTACCGCAACCAACTCTAAATCATGAGTAGGTATCTCACTTCATGGGGTCTAAGCTGTCGAGAGGCATAGGCAATGAACTTACCCTTTTGCATCAACACAGCTCCTAATCTGGTTCCACATGCATCAGTATATACTACTAATACTTGATTCTCGTCTAGAACTACTAACATAGGTGCATTGGTCAATAGATGCTTCAACTTAAGAAACGCTTCCTCATATTTGCCAGACCAAGAAAACTTTACATCCTTCCTGGTCAGCCTAGTCAAAGGTGCTACTATTTGCAAGAAATCTTTAATAAACCTCCGGTAGTAACCAGCAAGCCTAAGGAAACTTCTGGTGTCAGTCACCGTCTCCGGTCTCTTCTAGTTGTTAATAGCTTCGATTTTATCCGGATCAACTGACAAACCCTTCTCTGAAACCACGTGACCAAGAAACTTAACTTCTTTCTTCCAGAAATGACACTTTGAAAACTTCGCTTTCTGTTGATGCTGCCTCAGCATCTCAAGCACCACCCTATGATGAACTTCATGCTCTCTTTCATCCTTAAAGTATATTAAGATGTCATCTATGAATACTAATATGAACATGTCCAAGTGCTCTCGGAAAACCCGGTTCATCATATCCACGAAGAAAGCTGGTGCATTCGTTAATCCGAATGGCATCACCAACCACTCATATGACCCGCATCTTGTCCTGAACACTATTAACATAATACTATCCTCCGCCACTCTTAGCTGATGAAACCCTGTTGCGAAATCCAATGGGGAGAATAATCTAGCTCCATTCAACTTATCGAACAAATTATCGATTCTCAGCAAAGGATACTTATTCTTGATCGTCCTTTCGTTCAACATGCGGTAGTCAATACACAACCTTAGAGATCCATCTGGTTTCTTCACAAATATTGTAGCTCTCCCCAAGGAGAATTGCTTGGTCTAATAAAGCTCTTCCCTTCCAAGTCCACTAGCTGCACCTTCAGCTCTTTAATCTCAGTAGGTGTCATCCGACTAGGTGGTCTACTTATAGATTCTGTCCCTGGCACAAGATCTATAAAAAACTCGATAGCTCACTTTGGCGGTAGCCCTAACACTGTCTCAAAAACATCTACAAACTCTTTTGCTAACAACACCTGATCTAATTCTTCTTCTGCTTCCATTGCATTAAGCAAAGCACAAGCACTTAAGTACGACTTCTCCATCGAGTATATAATTCGGTTATGGCTATCGGGATGTCTGAATGATATTTCCCCATCCTGACAAAATATTCTTGCATCGTATCTATCTGACCAACCCATACCCAATATGATCCTGAAACCCCGGAAATCAAAAACAAACAAACTACATGCAAACTTAAGACTTAACAAGTCAAGTTCTAACTGATCACATCTCATTCCCAGATTTGCATACCCTTCTATTAGATTTGCAACCATTAAGGAAGTAAGTAGGTATGATGGTTCTAAACATAATTTATCTACCAAACACTGAGATATAAATGAATGCGATGTACCGATATCAAATAGTACCCTAACTGGTATACTATGAATCAAAAGCGTACCTTCCATCATGGATTTCCCCATCTCAGCTGTTGTTGATCTGAAAGAAGATGGTTCCAAGGCAAAAGTTTTTCCCCAGTCTGCTCTAACCAGTTCTAGACGCTTATTCTTGTAATGCCCGATCTGGTCACAGATGAAGCACTTCACTCCTTTCTTTTCCGCAACCTTCTTCCTTTTCCGGGTTGACATTCATGAGAAAAATTTCCTTTCTTACCACACCTGTAGCAAACTACATCGGCCTTTCCTTTCTTGTCTGCTCGTTCTTTTTATTTAAAGAACTTTCTCTTCTTTCCCTAGGGACCTTGAACCTCAACTGATTTCCCTTTACTGAACGTAGAGAGCATCTCTTCATTCCTGATGGCCATCTCCACTACGACATTGCTTAGGTCATGGAGGTGTGACATGGTTGCCCTAGCAATCTCTTGTTTCAGTCCTCGAATAAACTTTTCATTTCTCTCGATGACGGTTTCAGTCACGGCTTATCCGTATCTGGATAGCTCATCAAATTTCATGCCATATTTGATTACCGGCATCTCCCCCTGCTCTATATCCATAAACTTCCTCATCAATGCCGACTTTTCCACTTCCGATAGAAACCTCTCTTCGAATCTCCTTCGAAACTTGGCCTAAGTTAATTCTTCTTCAGGTACTCCAACAGTAACCCCATTCCACTAGTATAATGTTGCTCCCTGCAACTGTCTAGAAGCAAGTCTTCTCTTCTGTTCATCATCTAATCCCAAGTCAGTGAAAATTCTTTCACAGTGCAATAACCAGTTTTCTACTTCGACGGCATCCTCTGTTCCCAAAAAGGGCTTCCCACTAAGACTGTTGTATTCCTTGCTCGACTTGGCATAGTTGTTGCCAACTGGGGCCATAGGATTTGCTCCCCCAGCATTCACAGCATTTCCCCTAGCTACTCCTATAGCTGCTCCATCATGCATCAGATTGACGAAGAACTGATACATCATCCCCATGTCTATGGGCGGGGTTCCAACACCTACGTTGGTATTTGCATTTGGATTAGCATTTGCTTGTCGACCCGGATTCCTTATGGTATTGGGTCGAGCATTTCCATTAGTTGTGGCGCTTCCTCCACTTAGACTTCCTCTCCGTTTCTTGCCTTTGTATCTTCCTTTCTCGTATGTCTTCAAACGAACCTTAGTAAGATATAGAAGAATGGTCCAAGAGAAAAGGGCAATACATACTTATAGATATATGTATATAACAAATAAATGTACGTTACTACAGCGTTAACCCAAATCCCGGTCTCATTCTCTGATTCATTGGGTTATGTTTTTAAAATCTTTAGGTTCAAATTTCTTTTATATTTACATAGACCTATGCTTTAATACCAACTTATAACATCCCCATTTAAAGGCCTAAAACTAACTATTGCGGATGCTGCAATCATCTGTAGTTATTAATTTTCGGTGACCAAATATAGTAATATTAGATACATTGATATACTAGAAACACATGAATATGAAAAAAATTAAACTTAATTTAAAACAAATTTCTCATTTCTTTATAGATAGCATTTTAGATTCATTACATAATCTCATACGTAAGCCATGTTCAAAGTAATTACAATTTATTACAAAATACGCCAAGAGCGACATATAAAGATGCCCCCTTGGTTGACCAGAGTCTAAATATTGGCAATTAAACAAATTTGCCATTACATCCAAATAACACAGCGAACAATAGATAGAATCTCCTAAATAGCAAGCTTGCCTCCTACACGTCTCCAGAAGCTTGTTCGTCAACTAATAACCTGAAAACCCTTACCCTCAGCCTACTCAAATTAATTTTGAGCACCCGAGAGTTTAAAGGGAAAAACATAAACTTCAAGTCAGATAAAAAGTCTAGTGTGAATAATGATATACAATCTCAAACCAAATAGATATCTAGCGAGACTACGCCACTGAGCGAAACGGGTCTTCCCCTCGCTAGTACCTTAACCAAAAACTAATTAACCATATACTATGCATTTATATCCATAATGGTTAAAACATAACATAATATGATGATATGCCATTATACAATATATCTTGGATTTTCCATCCCCATTCATCCGACTACCTGTCTCAAGTTATAGTTTCTAGGGTTACTATTACCCTATTAGTTTTCATGGGCTAACTAATAACCTGTTCCAAGTTTACGGACTATCTGTTTGGTTTCATAGTTTTTGTTGGATTACTAAGAACCTATTGATGGGTACCAATAACATCATCCAATCATAGTTTTCATGGGCTGACTATGAACCGTCTCTCAGGTCATAGTTTTCATGGGCTTACTATGAACCTATTGATCTCTATTAATAACCGATTCCAGACATAGTTTTCATGGGATCACTAAGAAAATATTGGCCCCTACCAAAAACATTTCTCAAGGCATAGTTTTCATGGGCTATAACTTTTTATAGGTGTAGAATTAGGGTATCTAACTTATTCCATTGCTTCTGAATGATGGTTTCTCTTTCTGTAGAGTGGTCATAATAGAGAAATGGACTTACGGTTAAAAAGTTATACATGTTTTAAGTTTTGAAATTATAGTTGGTGAAAGGGTACTAAAGCAACAGCAGCAAAAGGGGTTCCACCCAACAGTGGAGAAAGGGATTCCACCGACGTTGGAGAAAGAGGGTTCCACCGACGTTGGAGAAAGGGGGTTCCACCGACATTGGAAAAAGGGGTTCCATCGACATTGGAGAAAGGGGTTCCACCGAGAGTGGAGAAAGAGGGTTCCACCGACAGTGGAGAAAGGGGTTCCACCGACATTGGAGAACAGTGAAGAAAGGGGGACTCACCGAGAGTAGAGAAAGGGGTTCCACCGATAGTGGAGAATTCCACCAACGTTGGAGAAAGGGGTTTCACCAACAGTGGGGAAAGGGGGCTCCTCCGACATTGGAGAAAGATGTTCCACCAATAGTGGAGAAAGGGGGTTCCACCGACATTGTAGAAAGGGGATTCAGTGGTAGATTTGTAATTAACATAAAAGCTGCTATTTTGCTAAATAAAGTCTATTTTTTTCACCAACTCCTATTCTTTGTCAAATTTCTATCGGGTTGCGACTTCTTTAACCACTTTCTTTTCAGAAAAACTAACATAGTTCAGATTTTAATAATTTTAAATTATTTGCAACCCTTCAATATTTATTATTATTTTAATATAATTATTAATCTTTTCTAGCTTAGAAAATTCATAATAAATCAAAACAACTTGGGAAAAATCCAAAAAATTCACCAAAATTTTGAAATAACCTTTTATTTACCATATAAAATTTCAGGGTAAAATTCATTATTTTATTATTTTTAATAATTATAATCTGAAATAAATGCACTTTTCACCTTAGGAAATTCATAAAATATTTCTATTAATTCCGAAAATTATAAAATTAAAAATCCATCTCCAAAATTATGTATTACAAAACATATCCAAAAATTAAGTCGTTTAGAGGTCATTCACTATGGTTTTTCCTCTGAAACCTATAATAAAAGTTTCATAAAAATTCCAATAAATCACCATTCATGCAAACAATAGTAAAATCAACCCTATCATCATCAAACAATGTGGAATACACCAAAAATCTAAAATTTCACACATACGAATTAGATGGATACTATTATTCATCTTGTTTTGAGAAAAAGAGTTGAAATTTGAGTTGTTGATTTTAATTCCCTTTAGCTTTAACTTGATTCTCTAACTTTTCTTCCTTTAATAGTTTTAGCAATGGCCTCTATTTTGTTTACATTTTGTGTGGATGTAAATATGAACAAGAATATGAAGGTGGAAGGTTTTATGCTTAGGACATGAAGCTTATTCCTATTTTGCCCCTCTCATTAATCCTCCTACTTATGTTTAAATTAAAACAATCTTATATGTTGTTTAGTTAAGACCTAACCCAATTAATTATCAAATCTCATCTCCTTTTCATGCTACACAATATTCAGTTTAATTAATCTAATTAAATCTCATGAATAATGTTAAAGAAAAATTAGGGGTGTTACAGACAGGTATCATGTATTTTTTCCAACACCGCGGTTCTTCCCATTCATATTCTCCCTCTTCTTCTCAGAGAAGGGCTGCTGTTGGAGGTGATGGCAGCAGCTTGTCAGAGCAGGCACCGCGCACCGTAGTGACTTTGCAGCCTAAAGAAGATGGGTCGTAAGTATTAATATTAGCATTAAAAATAGTTTGTGTATGATATATTAGTCATGATTTATTAAAGGTCCGTTTCATATTTAACACGGAGGATTTGAGCTGGAGCCATCAGGGATTGTTCTTAGTATTTTGTAGCATGCTTACATGAGCAGGATGACTTCATGTTGGCCTAGATGGAGTGAGATCCCAGACCCCATCAGGCAGAGTATCTGGCATGACTTCCTTGTGAGTGCAAATTTATATATCATTATATATTACCGCTTTACAATTTGCTGACTAAGTATAAATGTATAACTTATATTTTCTCAACGTTCAGGTGGCGGTAAACTTGCAGGAAACTGGCATTCCTCTTTGCCAATGCCACTGGAGTTCAAAAATTGCTAAGAATTTTTGAGACACTATGTCTGGCCTTAGGAAAGCGTTGAAGAAACCTAACCGGATGAGCGCTAGCATGTGGGACGCTTGGGTTGCTTGGTGGAACAACGATGAATTTAATGTAAATCTATCATGTATCACTTAGATTTGTTTTATAGCTGTAAAATATAATGTCCAATTTAAATTTGCAGGCGGAGTCGGAGAGGAACTCCACGAATAGAAACAAGGACCTGGTCACACATCGCAGTGGTTCCAAGTCATTTCAGCATCATCATGAGGATCTGGTAAATTTATTAATTCCAATTATAAACAGTTATTACATTTGTATATTTTAAGTTATAAGTTATTAATAAAAAGTTGTTATGATAGTAATAGTGCATGGAGGTCTTGTCTTATATATAGATGTATTTGCTCATACTCATGTCATCAAGCATACATATGAAGCTGGCAACCTCACGTACGCATGGGACGATGATGTTAAAGCAACCGTTTCCTATGTAAGCATATTTTAAATTTTAAGTTATTAATATTGACCAGTTTAAGTAATTAGCAATAAAGAATTAAAATAATGTTGTGTAAATTTCAATTGTATTTTCTATTGCATTGTAGGAAAAATTTATGGAAGTAAGATCACAAATGCTGCAGGAAACGGGACGGGAAGGGTTGATGTGTGATGAGGAGGACGCCATTTTTGACTCTATCATGAAACCGACATCGCGGTGTAGGCGTTTTGGCTTTAGCAACCAAGTAGTAATTTATAAAAATAAACTACCTTATAAAAGTTGCACAATTTTTATAAAAGTTACGTAATATCTATAACAATTTATTTCTATTCGCAGGCCAGGACCTCCCAGAAAGCATACCAAAAAGCTCAGGATGAAGTAGAGATTGCAGAGCTGAGAGCCATGGTTGCATAGCTACAAGAGCAAGACCACCTTCATGCTGTGGAGATGACGCTACTGAACAAACGCTTGGCGGAGTATGTGCAGCAGCCTGGGACATCTCTTCATCGTCGAGTGCTTTAGGAGACGAGGACGAATCTTGATAGGTGTGCTATTTTGTGTTTGTGTTTGGACATTGTATACATGCACTTGGAGATGGTGAGTATGATGTGTTTTGTTATGTTTGATATACGTTGATGACAGGTTAGATGTTTTATGTTGATTTGGGTATGTTTGATACATTTTATGGAGATGTTGGATGTTTGTTTTTATGTTTGTTGGATTGTTTGAGCTTGATTTCTTGTTAATATTGTTGTTGGTATAACATGATATTTTAGCTTATATAGATATATATGATATATGTGTGTGAAATGGAGCTGTGAAATATATTGATGTATATGGATTGTATGGGAATCGAATGGCCGTTAGCACAAAAAAACACATAGATTTTCGACGGCTAGCAACGGCTATCTGGTCATAATATTTCGATGGATAGCGACGAATATCGATAGATTATTAGTAGGTTCGTGGCCACGTGTACACCGCCAGCCGTCGAAAAACCGTCGCTAAATTTTGTAGGAAGCCATCGGAAATACGTCGCTAATTCTAGTAAAAAAGAGTCGGCAAGCGCGTACGTTATTTCGACGGATATGCCAACGGCTAGTGATGGCCACCGAAGGTTATCTACCATCGGAATTTGATGTTATTCTTGTGGTGATGTGAGAAGAAGAATAATTTTGTGAGATTGAGGTAATCAAATTATTCCCTAGTTAACCGATTAAAGAAGGAATCTTACTAGGCGCATATAAATTAGGGGAAACTAGAAAATTAAATGGATAAACCTTTCCTGTATGAATAAGAGAATTAATGAGACATTGATTTATGACCATAAATCAGTTACTTCAACCCCAAGTAATAATCTCCATATAAAGGCTGAGATTACCATGAGTAGAATTATCTCTCTCAGTTGTGTATTTCTTATTCTTCTTCTCCATTATCAATCTTTTAAAAATTTCTCCTCTTAGAAAGTAATAAAATCTCCTCTTCCCAAGTGGATGTACACTACCCCTCAATAGTGGAACCACTATAAATCCCATGTGTTATTTTATTATTGCTTGATCTGTGATTGGTTTTAGCTGGTGACTATCGATTGTTTGTTTTTCCTCACCATCAATCCTATCCTATTTGTTTTTTTCAAGGTTGGGTTTTTGTTCCTAAGGCGATCTTGATGGATTTTTCCAACAGTCTGGTATCAGAATGACAAGGTTGATTGAGATAAGGTGTTAGGCATTATGGTAGGAGATGAGGAGGCTCTAGCGGTTGTACGAAGACCCTATGTTAGACTGACCTATATTTCATCAGGATCTAGTTTAGCAATAGAGAAGTGGAACGGTGATAAAGACTTCGAGAAGTGGCAATGGAGGATGAAAGCCATTCTGATGAGAAATGAAGTTCATCCTATGGATAAACAATCGTGTAGAAAATTTGTGTGATCATGTCCTGCTCATAAATGCTATCACAAATAAACTTTTAGTGGGGACTGATTTCGCATACTGTATTACACTATGGTGGAAGATGATTTGACTCTCTGGTGAATATATACCAGCAATGGTAAGTGATCAAATTTTGTTGTTTTCCTGAAAACAAGTTTTGGACATGGTTATCCCATTCATGTTTGATTTCTCTTGAAGATTAAAGATTGTTGGATATGAGATTTCAATTGTAAGACGGTGAAAGTTTTAGAATGAGTAGATAGTTTGTAACTTGCATGGTTGCTTTATAGGGAACATAACCAAACTGTTTATCTTTGCATTCTGTTTGGCGTGTGTAAGAAGTGAACCTAGCTGCTACATGTAAGTTTTATCAACTTGTTTCTTGAAAGCAGATGTTCATCTTCTTCCTAAAATAACTTGTTACGTAATACTTTAATAGTTGGATTTCGCTCTAAATAATATCAGTAGAGCCAATTAATGTATGTTTGTCTCAAAATTGTTAAATGATGTTATTTTGACGTATTTAATGATGTTATCATACTAATTTTGATATGATTGCCCGATGTGTTTGTGTGAGATTTTTTTTATTATTCTAACATTTTCAGTTTGATCTAACTAACAAGTTCATGTATAGAGAACTGTAGTGTTTTGTAACACCTCGAAATTTTACGGGAAATATAATTAAAAAGAAATTAAAAGCACATTTGGTACAGTGGTAAAGGTGCATGTTGACTTCCTTCGCGACCAGGGATCAAGTCCCGTTGTCGCCTAAAATATGGAGCGATGTTTTTTTAGCTGGTTCATTTCCAATGATTTTCCAACATATTTCAGCGTTGTTTCTGACATGTGGCGGCTTCCCATTCGCTCCAGTGATGTAATAAGATTAGATGGATAAATTTTATTGGTTAAGTGATGTGTATGCACTAGAATGGATAACCAATAAGTGTATGAAAGATCCAGATTTAATCTAAAATAATCTAATGGATTATATTCACTCAAACAATCTATAAATAAACCAGCTAACCTAAACCTAATCTCTTATTCAGTCGTCGCCATAATTCTACAGTAAAATTAGCGTGTATTATTCTTCCTCCTTTTTTCTACTAAATAAACAAATCTCTACCAAATTAAATTATCTATATATATATATATATATTCAAGCAATTTGGGGAGTTTAGAAGAATCAAAGGGAGAAAGATTAAAGCAAAGCTTTTTCAAATTTATACAAGCTCAAGTGCCAGGTGAGTGGAAATTAATATGAAATAGAAAAATAAAGTAGTTCAATTTCAGTTCTTTTCTGGCACGTTAATATGAATTAATTTCTGTTATTAATTGAGAATAGATGTAAATTATTGCAACTTCTTCTTTTTCTTTCACTTCTCAAATCTAATCCTTGTTTGGTTTAAAACATGGGACATATAAATTGTCTATTCACATTTTATGACATAAATAAGATTGAAATTTATGTAAATTATTGTATCTTCTCCTTCTACCACTTCTCAATTCTAATTCATGTTTAGGTTAAAATTTGGAACAAGCAAATTGTTATTCACGCGTAAATAAGATTGGTTTAATTAAGTTGAATTAGAATTGTTATTCAATTTCTAATGGTAAAACAGGTTATCTGAACAAATTCAGAATATGTTACTTGAATAAATTTGTGGTTTTGATTGACTTTGAATATGGTTTTGGAACAAAATTGGGAAGTCTAATTGGCATAATTGTTTGTTTCATATGTGGCCTAAAAATGTAAAAGTGAAATTTTGTGTAATTAAATGGTTTGTGGTTATTGGATAAAAAATTTGTACAGATTAAATCTCTAAAAGGAGAACGTAAATTAGGGTGTAAAAAAATGTAAATTAAGTGTGCTTGTACCACAATTGGGCACAACACTCTTCGAATGTGTTTGAAGAGATAAAATGAAGTACATGTAAAATAAGGAAGATCTAACAAACACACCTATTAACAGATAAGAAAAAGTGCTGAAACACACGAATTTAGAGTGGTTCGGCATATGGCCTACGTCCACTATGAAATGGTTCATGTTTATTGATTATAGCTTGCTAGTTACAAGTGATTACAATAGTACAACTGAAGTATGGTAATGATTTCGGCAGAGTACCAGCGTAGAGAAGCCAAAAAAGTCCATTTTCTGTAGGTCCAGGGTCACTATTTATAGACGTAGGCAGCAAATATCTCACCCAGATCTCGGAGGACTTCTTCTCTCACGTGGGTGGGCCTACGGTATCGAGTTCAGGTGATTTTGACTCGATATTAGAGCGATACGAATGGAATTTGTATCGATCTAGAATTGATCCTTTTTGGCTGAAATTGATCTGGTACATTCTTGACGTTGTAGGCAAGCTCTTGTGAAAATTTGGTGGCATTTGGACTTGTAGAGCTCGAGTTATGATCGATGCAAGTTTGGATTTGTATGACATTATCGTCATCATATCGATACTATTTCGTATCGGTCATGCGTGGCTTTATTCGTATCGATGCTTCATGTTTCTTTCTTCGTATCGATCGGTGGTTGTTGCTCTTCGTATCGATGGTGGAAGATCGATACGAGAAGGATGGAGGGAGATCGATACGAAATGGACATTTGTTGATGGATACAAAGTGTTGTTAACATGATGGATACGAAGTAGCTTCATTTTGATGGATACGAAGGAAGTTAGTGGGCGATGGATACGAACTGACTCTTTCTTGGGGAATGGATACAAAATTGGATGGATACGAATAGAGTTGGTTTTCTCAAACTTGATCGATCAATATCTTGAGCATAAGAGCTCCGATTGACCTGAAATTTGGAATGTTAGCTTTCATAGCTTTGCCTGTCGTGTCATACCAATTGTAGCTTGATCCGGACTCGGGCAAAATTTACCAGTATCCATAGTGAACGTATGTATAACCAATCTCTAGGACGAACTGTACTTGGTTTCTAGTCAAGTTATTAGTGTCACGGCCTTGCCAAAAGGCGGGATAACAAAGTGGTCCCTAAAGGCTAGTGTAAATCCATAACAAAATGGTATAAAATTTACAGACAAACCATACGGACTGAACGGATGTGAAATTGAAACACCATTTATGTAAGAAAAAGGGAAATTGTGAAATAACCAAATCGGATGTAAAAATGGCCTAAAGCAGATAAATGGGAATAAAATGTATGTAAACTGTAACGGTAAAATAAATTAATCTGGAAGCGATTTGGTAGGCAGACCTTGTAAAGGTCTGGATAGGTGTTTCATGCTGTTAAGACCAAAATATAGCTTTGGCTATATGTACTAGGAGCGGGCAAGTAGGTTCGCAAGGATGTTTGTTAGCTTTCATAGGTTGCTAGTACGTAGGATAGATAGCATCTGCAATCATAGGCTACTTCAGGCAGATCGACGCGGACGGAATATGACAAGTGTGCTCCGACATAGGCTTCTTTAGGCAGATCATTGGAGGATTTTGCGCATCCAACCCAGCTGCGGACACTCTTTTAGAGGACCAACACTTTGGATAGGGGAAAGTCCACGTTGATGACCGAGGAGACAGGAGGATAAGAGTCCAGTTTGGCAGAGCCTGAGCGCAACTTTGGGGTCCTGTGAGGTTGTTTGAGTCGGCGCCGGTCAGACGTAAGAGGCATTTAATCACAGTGCACGGGTGAAGAGTATGACTTTCACGATGTAGCCCATGGATAGACAGTCACAATGCACGGGTGAAGAGCATGACTTTCACACTGTAGCATGTGGATAGGTAAGGACAGCAGGTCCGACAGGCCGATTGACGTTTAGTATTACTACATGGTTGACTTCCCTATAGTGACCATTGACTTTGGATTTTTAGGAACCGTATCTAAGAAGGATTCACTGCATTATATTATTCACCCTCTGCGATATCCGGGGAAGACCTGGAATTAAATTGTTTTATTCTTTCTGCTTCATTTTATTTCTCATTCACCAGACTTTATGTCCGACCCATTCATGTTTTCCTATTTTCCCAAATCACAAGAGGGCAGGTCTAGGTTGCAGTTCTTTGCAGCTTGGGGGGTCATTGGAGCAGTTGTTATCTTCAGCTTTTGTTCCTTTTGTTTCATGTACTTTGTTTCTCTTTTCCATACTTTACTCTATATATGGGGACCTATATTGTGAACTTTGTTATGTTTTATGTTTTGGTGGAGACTACTTGGTACGTTTGGTTTCAGAAATAAATTTGGGATAATGTTGTTTTTAATGAAGCAGTTTTGCTATTAATTTATAATTAGTGAAAGTTTTCTTCCGCTGTAATATTTTAATCATTTTATATTGTTTCCTTAGTCTCTATGCTATGTTATGGATTTTTATTTGACCACCCATGCTTCTAGCCATGTCCGATTTTCGGGGTGCCTAGTGGTGCGGGGTGTCACAGTTTGTATCAGAGCTAAGGTTTCTGTAATCCTAAAACTATTGTAAAAATATAAAGGTTTTCAAATAATTTTTAAAGGGTATTCCAAATAATACTTTTAAAAGTATATGTTTATATTTTGGAAAGAAAAGAAATTTTAGAAAGGGGTTCCTCATATCTCTTCCTCCCTATCTATTGAACTATTTGTGGAGTACCTATTCCCATCTTTTTAATATCCACATATATAAATGTCTGAACCATAAGATATCCCCGAAGTTCCAGACCTTAATATGCCTACTTGGTTCAGACATTATTTGTAGGCTACTACAAGAGCAAAGCCACCTGCTAGGGATGCTGCTCTGGCGGAAGGGGCTCCAGCCAGTCCGCCAGGCATTCCCAATTTTCCCAAGTTATGCAAGGACTACACCAACTTAGGAGGCAAGCCGTTTCTTGGCACCAAGTCATATACTAAGGTGAGAGCTTGGATCCGTAGTTGTGAGTGGATATTTGGACTTATGGGATTAGAGGACTTGGCTCGGAGGTAGTTGGCTTCATGGCAGTTGCAAGGATAGGCACTTTTTTGGAGGGAGATTGTGGAGGATGAGGCTGATAATTTGACTTGGACGGATTTTCGTACTAGGATCAAGAGGAAATTCTTATCGCAGGATGAAGAGGGAGTGCAGCTAGAGAAATTTATACAGCTCAAGCAAGGGGATATGATGGTTAAGGAATATGTTAATCAATTCAATGAACTTGCCAGATTTGGACTAGACCTGATCAATACTCCTTACAAGAAGGCGCTGAAGTTCGTTAAGGGTTTGAGTCAGCCACTGTAGAGTTTGGCGGTGAGCCACATTCCGATAGGATCCACTTTTGAGGGATTGGTAAAGATGGCTTTACTTGCTGATACCGAGGAGAAAGGAGATGTGGCGCAGAAGTGTGATAGGAAGAAGCAGTGGAAAGGAAAGAGTAGAGGAGGAGGGGTCAGGTGGAAAAAGGAAAGTTCCAAGGAAGGATTGGAAGTGCAATACTTGTGGGAAACCAGGTCATCTTGCTAAGGATTGTAGAGAGGCAGGAGAGAGCGACTGAGACTGAGGTGATATCTTTGCGATCAAGTGGGGAATATGAAGAAGGACTGTCCATCGAAGCCCAAGGACAGTTCACAGACACCTTCACAGCCTGCTCAAACTTATGCTTTAGAGGCAGCTCCTTCCTCTAGTACTTGTCCAGTTGTGGACAAGGGAAAGAAGGTGATCATTAAAGGTGTGTTATCTGTCTCTGATTTTCCTGTTCGTACCCTATTTGATTCTAGAGCTTCGCACTCTTTTATATCTAGTACTCTTGTAGAGAGTCTTGGTCTTGATGCTTGCTTAGTGACGGACTCGGTAGTAGTATCAAATCCCGTAGGAGGATCCACCTATTTGTCCAAGTTATGTCAGGATTTGAAATTGTTTAGTTTAGGGGTTGAGTTTGACTGTACTATCTTTGTATTGGGCTTTTCCGGGTTCAGGTTGATTCTTGGTATGGATTGGCTATCCATGTATGATGCTGTTCTTAATTGCGATAAGAGGGTAGTGGGGTTAGGCACTTGTAGTGGACGTATCTTGGAGGTATTTTGTGATCCTAAAGGATCAGTCATGTTGAGCTACCTTTATTCTCTTGACTTATCGTCCGATAGTTTGAGTTCGATACCCATTGTTAGAGACTTTCCACATGTGTTCAAGGAGGTTGCTGGTCTTCCACCTCGGAGAGAGACCGAGTTTAAGATTTATCTTGTTGATAATGCCAAACCAGTTGCTTTATCGGTAAGGCATATGGCTTCTAAGGAACGTCGTGAGTTGAGCAAGCAGGTTGGAGAGATTTTGGAGAAGGGCTTCATTCATAGGAGAATTTCTGAGTGGGGCGCACCCATCGTCTTTGCCACTAAGGCGGATGGCTCTCTCAGACTTTGCATGGATTATAGGGAGCTTAATAAGCTGACGAAGAAGAATCGTTATCTTCTTCCCTGTATAGACGATCTCTTTAACCAGTTAGTAGGAGCCAAGGTATTTTCACAGCTTGATTTGGCCATGGGATTTCATCAGTTGCGTGTAGCAGAGGATAACATCGATAAGACTGCGTTTAGGACTCCAGATGGGTTATTTGAGTGGTTAGTCATGCTATTTGGGATAACCAATGCTCTGGCATATTTTGTGGACCTGATGAGTAGAGTATTTCGTGAATCGTTGAACAAGTTTGTGGTGGTGTTCGTCGACGATATTTTGGTTTATTCGCGAAGCAAGGAGGAGCATACTGTTCACTTGGAAGAAGTGCTTAGGACCCTGCGAGCACATAAGTTGAAGGCAAAGTTCTCCAAGTGCCACTTTTGAAGCGATGAGGTTCGCTTTTTGGGACACATCGTTTCGGAGGATAAACTTGGAGTAGATCTGGCGAAAGTGGCAGCAGTACAGGATTGGAAGACCCCTAAGAATGCCACGGACATAAGGAGTTTCCTTGGTCTTGTGGGCTACTATAGGAAGTTAATTAAGGACTTCGCTAGGATATCAGCTCCACTTACCCGCCTTACAAAAAGGAACTCAGCTTTTGTTTGGGATGTCAAGTGTGAGGATTCCTTTGGTCAATTGAAGGAAGCTTTGACTACCGCGCCCGTATTGGTATTACCAGATGGAACCAAGCCTTTCTCAGTTTATACGGATGCTTGTGGTACGAGGCTAGGGGTGGTACTGATGCAAGAGGGTAGCGTAGTGCGCTATGCGAGTAGACAGTTGAAAACGCATGAGAAAACTACCCAACGCATGATCTTGAGTTGGCAGCTATAGTTTTTGCTCTCAAGTCTTGGAGGCACTATCTCTTAGGAGAAAGATTTAAGCTTTTCACGGATTATAAGTCTTTGAAGTATCTATTCTCTCAGAAAGACTTAAATTTGAGACAACAAAGATGGATGGAGTTTTTAGCCTCTTATGACTTTGAGATTTCCTATACCCCTAGCAAGGGTAATGTAGTGGCAGATGCATTGAGTAGAAGCAAAGTGGTTTTAAGTCCTATGTTTTTGCAATGGAAGCATTCGGAGTACATTGCTACCTTTGATTTTATACCTCCATCGGATTTAGCTCCAGGATTGTTAGCAGCCCTCGACGTCCAGCCTACTTTGATGGAGCAGATTGGAGCAAGGCAAGGCGAGGACGAAGAGTTAAAGGACATTTTAGATAAGCTTGGTAGAGGAGAGTCATCACCACATCTTAGGCGTTATACCGTGGACACTAGGGGATGGCTTAGAAGGGATGGTAGACTTTGTGTTCCCCGTAGTGAGGATTTAGTAGATGCGGTGTTGGCTGAGTCACATCTAAAAGAGACTGTGCTATATGATCGAGTAATATGGAATATAATAAATAACTAGTGCGGAATAAAAATAAAAGAAAATAGTAAATGGCACCAGAAATTTTTATACTGGTTTGAACTCCCATTCTACGTCCAGTCCCAGACTCCTTCTGGAATTATAGCTAGCAACCCTCACTTAACCCGGAGGAATAGGTTTACACCGCCTGAGCAACCGAACAGGACTTGACCGCTTGAGTAACAGAACATGACTTGACCGCCTAAGCAACCGAACATGACTTTCTTACAGACTAGATTTAACTTGACTTTGTGTGTTCTGAATAACATGGATTTGTCACTTGTAGTACACCCTTCCTTTAATCTTTTCCTCAAGATTGATGTGTATAATTGTGTGTGTATGAAGATTAGGAAGATTAATATTGCTTGAAGAATATAGAAGTGACTTGGTAAGCAATGATCGTATGAGAATTTGTGAATAAAGAACTCAAGATTGCAAAGCACTATAGATCAAGAGAGATTAGAAAATTAGGTAATTTGATTAATGATTCATGAGTGTTTATATAGTGTATGAAGAGTTATGGCTTCTGGTAATAGGTATCTATTAATAGCTAACCGATGCATCCATCCAGGAAGAAGATAACTCTTGATCAAAAGAAGTGTCTATTCAAAAAGTTGACAGTTGCAGTTTTCAGTCGACTGGACATGCTTGGTCGGTCGACTAAATTCAAAACGTGCACAAAAATTTGCACAGACTCGGTCAACTGACCCGGTGTGTTCAGTCGATTGGTCAGTGATTTAAAAAATATTTTTATACAGCCTTAGTCGACTGTTTACAGTAGGTCAGTCGACTGAGTGCTGTTATTTCTGTGCAATAAAACTATTTGTGTGTGTATATTAAATATATAAAATGAATGCAAGTTTTTTATGAATTTATGAGTGATGAACCTTGAGGAAAGATTTTAACAAAGCTCTAAACTAGACTAGTCCTTTTTAATTTGAAGTAGTTTGAGAATTTTCTATAATTTTGGAAAGATTTTCTCTTCCTTTATTAAAATTAGAGACATTTTTAGTAATATCTTCTAACTTTGTTTTAAGGCAAGAGTTATCTAATTCCAAAATCTTGACATTTGCTTTAAGATCATGATTTTCAATTAATAGTGCATCATTCTTTTCTTTCTGTGTTTCTATCTCTTGACTTAACATAGAGAGTTGAGATTTAATATTAAAACAAGATTCTTGAGTAACCTCAAATTCTTCTTTTAAGATTTGTTTCTCATCTCTTAGCATATGTACTTCAATTTCACTTCTATTCGGTTTTTCAAGAGATTCTTTATATTTTCTTTTGATGTCTTTTAGCTTATCAAGTAATTCTGAGTTTATTTCTAATAGATTGTCAAAAGTTAGATCACTCACCTCATCTTTTGTGGTCACAAAACCTACATTGGCTTGTTCTGTATCACTGTCCGAGTCATTATTTGATGATGAAGATGATTCTCAATCGTCCCAAGTGATAGATAAAGCTTTCTTCTTGAATCTGTCTTTCTTGTGCTTATGTTTGACTTTCTTTTTCTTTGGACTGTCTTTCTTGATGTGGCTTTTCTTGTGACATTCATAACATTCTAGAGTAGATGATGATGGTTTCTTGGTGTTGTTATTGTTGCTGAAACTGTCCTTGTTATTTCTGAATTTGTTGCTTTTTCTAAATCTCAAAAACTTTTTGAAATTTTTAGCAATGAACGCTATATCTTCTTCATCTGAATCCGATTCATCCGTTTCTTCCTGGAATGCTATATTCTTCTTATCTTGAGCCTGTACTCATTTTGCCTGGAGACTAACTTCATAAGACATTCATTAGATTTCCAATCAACTCCTCCGGTTTTATGGTCGAAATGTCGTTAGCTTCTTCAATTGCTTAGACTTTTCGTTCCCACTCATCCGTTAGTGAGTTGAGGATTTTTGAAACAATATCAAAATCTATATAAGTTTCTCCTAATGCTATTAAAGAATGATATATATCTTGAAATCTAGTGTACATTTCATTTATAGTCTCATTTTTGTTCATTTTAAAATTTTGGAATTGATTTTTGAGCGTAGAAATTTTACTCTGTTTTACTTTGTTAGTACCTTCATGTGTAGTTTTAAGTGTACGCCAAATTTAATTAGCAATTTTACACATGCTTATTCTATTAAATTCATATTTATCTATTGCACAATATAACATATTCATAGCTTTAGCATTTGCAGTAGCTCTAATTTTTGTGTGTTAGACCATGCTGAATATTCAATAGTAGGAATAGTATATTCAGATTGCATAACGTTCCAGGTTTCATAACCACTTGCTTGTATATAGATTCTCATTCTAGTAGCCCAATAGTTATAGTTCATTCCATTAAATAGAGGTGGTCATACAGTAGATTGACCTTCTAGAAAGGTGGTGTTAGTTACAATGCTGGTGTTGTTTTCCATATTAAAAAATATATCAAATAACTATGTTACAGTTTTATGATGGCCTTGCTTTGATACCAAGTGAAAGAGACTGTGCTATAGGATCGAGTAATATGGAATATAATAAATAACTAGTGCGGAATAAAAATAAAAGAAAATAGTAAAATGACATCAGAGATTTTTATACTGGTTTGAACTCCCATTCTACGTCCAGTCCCAGACTCCTTTTGGAATTATAGCTAGCAACCCTCACTTAACCCGGAGGAATATGTTTACACCGCCAGAGCAACCGAACATGACTTCACCGCCTGAGCAACAGAACAGGACTTGATCGCCTGAGCAATCAAACAGGACTTTCTTACAGACTGGATTTAACTTGAGTTTGTGTGTTCTGAATAACATGGATTTGTCACTTGTAGTACACCCTTCCTATAATCTTTTCCTCAAGATTGATGTGTATAATTGTGCGTGTATGAAGATTATGAAGATTAGTATTGCTTGAAGAATATAGAAGTGAATTGGTAAGCAATGATTATATGAGAATTTGTGAATAAAGAACTCAAGATTGCAAAGCACTATAGATCAAGAGAGATTAGAAAATTTGGTAATTTGATCAATGATTCTTGAGTGTTTTATGAAGAGTTATGGCTTCTGGTAGTAGGTATCTGTTAATAGCTAATAGATGCATCCATCCAGGAAGAAGATAACTCTTGATCAAAAGAAGTGTCTATTCAAAAAGTTGACAGTTGCAGTTTTCAGTCGACTAGACATGCTTGGTCAGTCGACTGAATTCAAAACGTGCACAAAAATTTGCACAGACTTAGTCGACTAACCTGGTGTGTTCAGTCGACTAACCTAGTGTGTTCAGTCGACTGGTTAGTGTTTTAAAAAATATTTTTATACAGCCTCAGTCGACTGTTTACACTAGGTCAGTCGACTGAGTGCTGTTATTTCTGTGCAATAAAACTATTTGTGTGTGTATATGAAATATATAAAACAAATGCAAGTTTTATATGAATTTGTGAGTGATGAACCTTGAGGAAAGATTTTAACAAAGCTCCAAACTAGACTATATATATACTTATTGACTCCAGCTAAGATATATAACAAGACGAACCAATATTTTGAGTCGATCAGTCCAGATGTTGTTGTAGTCATAGATTCATGAATTATTGTATCTTGTCAGCACTCAAAACCTATGATCCAACATTCTCCCCCCTTTTGATGATGACAACTCCATTTGCTACGAGCGAATCTTTGATAAGCTTTGTTGATTTATCTCTCCCCCTGAATATATACCTGCAACTTTGATATAGTATTCTTCCCCAGAATCTATGCTATATTTCTTGTTAATAATTTATATTTTCTCCCACTTTGTCATCGATAAAAAGGAGAGCACTCAAAGTAGAGAATATTAAAATACGAGCAATATAATACGGGAATAAAAAACATAGCATATATAACACAGAAACACATCAAACATATTACACAAAAACAAGAGTACACAACTACATAATCAGAAAACATAGAGTTCAAAAGTTACATAGTCAAACTAGAAAGATACCACATATAACATGGCATAAAATAGATATTGTTTAAAAATAGAATAACATAGAAGTTCAAGATAACAAGAGCATTTAAAAAAAAATTCTTACTCATCACTTCCACTTCCTTCATTTGATCTTTCTTCATCACCTTCAGTTTCCTTGTCGCCGGATTCGTCACCAACTTCTTCGCCTTCTTCCTCTTTTTGTTCTTCATTTGAAGTAGACCACGTGAAGTGCTCCGCTGGTCGTTTCCCATGAGAGGTAGGCACATGAACAGAGGTTGAAGAAGGTTGGGAGCACGTGATCGCTTCCTAAATATTGTTGAGAAAACTTTTAATATGATTAAGCTTTTTTTGACCTTGGTGACGTTTTTATCAACTCTAGAAACACTTGATTCTACCCGAGATAGTCGTTGATCAAGGAGTCTTTGGTTACGAGAGATGGTAGATACGGCTTCTTGCGGCCTTGCTTGAGGATCCACTTCTTGAATCTCATAGACTTCCCGTTTGGGTAGAGGAGGTTGGGATGATGAGGAGGCTTGAATATAGGGAGTTTGTAAGCGAGAGGATGGTTGAGCTTGACCGGAGGATTGGTTTTCAAGCCAATGCTCATATGTAATGATAGTGTGGTCAAGATATTGTTTCGGAAGATTCATTAAACTAAGTTTCTTGGTGTTTAATGAGCCAATGGTTGAGCATTCCGAGTCGGAAAAAGGAACCTCAAAGTGCTTGAGAATATGCATAATATATACGCCATAGTGTATTGTTCGCATCCGACTTTGGTTGAATGTTTGAAATTCATCCAAGATGACTTTAGCCCAATTTGCTCGTCGACTTCCCCAAATAGCATACAATGATTGAAAATCTCTCCGATATACCTTCTCATAACTTCCGGTCCTACGGTTGATGGTGTGGGTAAGCGCACGGTGCATGATGCGAGCTATGCGTCGTAGCGCAACTGCCTTTAGTTCCGTTAAATCATCGGAGAGGAACATATGACTAACACGATCTCGAGTCTCCATATTTACAGCTATTTCCACTAATTCTTCACCTTCATCCGGACATATCAGAATTCTTAAAAGCCGCTGAAGTGGAAGGAAAAATTTTATACCACATACCACAGTCCAAATTGCATCATCCGGGTTTGAAATGACGTGGTGGTCGAGATTCAAGTTGGCATAGAAGAGCTTGACGAGTAGATGGTTGATCTTGTTGTTGTTTGCAGCGTAGTCGATGAGAGACTCTATTCCGCTTCAACGAGCTAATTCTTGAATCACATAAGGAGCGAAATCGGGGAACTTAACAAATGATCCTTCGAAAATGCGGCAGTTTTTCATCTTGTCGAAACGTTGTACCGCTTTTTCATTGTGGAGCCATCCTCTAATTTGAGAGTCGGAAGGACCAGCTGATGATTGAGATTGACGAGCTCGTTTGGGTGCCATTTGTTAAACTAGGGTTTGGAGAGGAAGTAGAAAGTTGAAACATTGAAGAGGATAGTTTAAAATTTGAACGATTTTGAAGTGGGAGCAGGGATTAATGGCAGAGAGTTGAAAGTGTTGGAGTAATAAAGTGAAAAGGTGAAAGTTTAAATAGTGATTTTGAAGTGGCTGTTAGGAAGGAAAACAAGGTTAACCAATTTCAATCGACTGAACCTTCAATGTCAGTCAACTGACTGGTTATATAAAATTCAATTTTAATGAGTCAGTGGACTGACTACAGAGGTTCAGTTGACTGAACTCTTCCCGAGAAATTTTAGTGTAAAAAGGGCAGATTCAGTCGACTGAAATGGGAAGTCATTCGACTGACTGGAGGGTAAAAATGAAGTATTTATTCAGGTTCAGTCGATTGTTTTCCCCACTTTAGTCGACTAATGCTAGTGAAGCTGTACGGTGATATTTCAAGCATTTGCAATAAATTTTTGAACAACCTAACTTTATACCAGAATTAAAAGAAAGGTATATTATTTTTCAATGCAAACAAAACAAAAAATTATAAGATTACAATATATGCAAAACTATATAAAAAATTAAGAGTTTTTGGATGAAGAGGACGGAGTGTGGTGTTCGTCCGGTTCAGCTTTTGTATTCTCCTGAAGAGGTCGCAGTGGTGACCAACTATGTCCACGTTCCCATGAATTTGGAGAAACCGGGGATGTTGAGGTGATGGTTCCCATGGATTATGACATAAAGGAGAAGTTGGTTGGTGAACCGTGTTGTGCGATGACAAGCCATAGAATTTTAGTGCCACTTGTTCAAGGAAGCTTAATCGGTTTGCATTTACCTTCTGCTTGTATTACAGCTCTCGCTATAATTCCAGCATCTTCCGTTGATAATGACGAATGTCGTCTATCTTTTCTTTGGTAGACGATGATCCGAAAAATAAAGAGCGTTTAGCTCTTTTACCGGGAGGAGTATAGCCTGTTTGAGTGGATGGTGGAACAATCGGAATGGGCTCATAAATGGGGGTTGGAGTAAGTAAGTTGACAGAATCTGAGCTAATAGAAGTATAGGAGAGAGAAGAAGATTATGAGTTGTGTTGAGAAGACATGATTGATAATTAGAAGAGTTTGGATCTTTCTTTTTGAATTCAAGTAGTTTTTGTGAAAGAAACAATAAAACACTCTTGACTTTATAATAAACAGAAGATTTAAAAATAGATAGGAAAGAGTAAAAAAATGAAAGCCAAGAAAAAAATAACCAACAACCAGAAATAGGAATGGTTGTAAAACAAAAACAGAAATAATTTGATGTAAAAAAAATAGAGAGAAGCAACAACATATAGTAAAGTGGTAGTATACTATATTGCCAGTTTAGAGGTTTGAAGTTCAATTCTGGCAATGTCTTAAAAAAATTATTTAAAAACCTTTTGAAAGAAAATAAATATAGATCTTTTGAAGGAAAAATTCCCAATTCTCTTCGAAGTTTTATAAAAATATTTTCATTCAAAGGTTTTATAAATATATCAGCCAGTTGATTTTCAAAGGATACAAATTCCAACCTAACTAAATCCTTTTCAATATTATCATGAAGAAAATGGTGATGTATGTCAATTTTCAAAGGAGCAAACGTTTCTTCGTAATCAATTCCTTTTTCTTGATTATATCCTTTTGCAACTAATCTAACTTTATTCCTAGTTATATTACCTTATTCATCTGCTTTATTTTTGAAGACCCATTTAGTACCAATGACTGTTTGATCACTCGGTCTAGTAACTAGTTCCCAAACTTCATTTCGTTCGAATTGGTTTAGCTTTTCTTGCATAGCTATAATCCAATAATCATCAGTAGAGGCTTCTTTTGCATTTTTCGGTTCAATTTTAGAAAGAAATGCTACATGGCCCATTTGATTAAGTCGATTTCTAGTTCTAACATGTGAATCAAATTCTACTATGACACTTTCTACTGGGTGATCTTGTAAAATCCTAAGAGGGGATCTTAATTCATTTTCATTATGAATAATGTTTTCATCTTCTTCAAAATTGTGAATAATTTTTTCATCTTCTTCAAAATTATTTTGAGTAATTGTATTTGTGACTATCTTAGGTATAACTTCATCATTCTCAAAAAATTTATTAAATTTGAAATTTTCGTCGAATGAAACATGAAGTGTTTATTCGATTGTTTTTGTTCTTTTATTCAAAATTTGAAAAGATTTGCTTCGTTCCGAATATCCTACGAAGATTCCTTCATCGGATTTTGGATCGAATTTTCCAAGCTGATTTTGTCTTTAAAATAAAACATTTTGAACCAAAAGTTTTAAAATAAGAAATGTTCGGTTTTCTTTGATGAAAAAGTTCATATGGAGTGTGTTTTGTTAAAGGTCAGACGAAAACACGATTCAGAACATAGCAAGCAGTTGCTACAGCTTCTACCCAAAAATGTTTTGGTAATGTGCTTCCATTTAATAAAGTTCTTGTACATTCTTGTAACGTTCTATTTTTCCTTTCAACCACTCAATTTTGTTGTGATGTTCTAGGAAAAGAAAAATTATGATAAATTCCCTTTTTATTTCAAAAATGTTCAAAAGCTTAATTTTCAAATTCACCCCATGATCACTTCTAATATTTTTAATTTTAAAATTTTTGAGATTTTGAATTCTTTTTGCAAAGATCTTGAAATTTTCAGAAGTATCGCTTTTACTTTTCAGAAAAATAGTCCAAGTTTATCTTGAGAAATCATCTGCTATAACAAACACATATTTGTTGTGATTTATAGATTGAACTTGAGTTGGACCAAAGAGATCCAAATGCAATAATTCTAATAGTTGTATAGTAGAAATATTTTTGTTTGATTTAAAGGATGATTTTGATAATTTTCCTAATTGACAAGCATCACAAATATTGTTTACTTTAAAATTCATTTTTGGTAAACCTTTTACTAACTCATTTTTAGATAATTTATTTATAGCTTTGAAATTAATATGATAAAATCTTTTGTGCCATAACCAAGGATCATTTTCTTTGGCTATTAAACACATATTTGTATTGTAATTTACATTCATATTTAAAACATAAATATTTTTATCTCTAAAACCTTCAAAAATCAGATTTTTATTTTGATCAAAGATGCTACATTTATTTTCAGGAAAAGAAATATTGAATCCTTTGTCACACAATTGCCTGGTACTAAGTAAATTATTCTTCAAATTTTTAAATAATAAAACATCTATAATAAGAGGTAAATTAGATATACCATTATTGCTCACATCGCCTTTGCCGATGACATATCCTTTTGAATTATCCCCAAATGTGACAGAACCACCATCTGAGTAGATAATATTCATTAGCATCCCTTTGTTTCCTGTCAATTGTTCTAAGCAACCACTATCTAGTATCCATTTTTCTCCTTTTTAGATGGTACCTACAAAATACAGAAATAACATTGGTACCCACCATTTTATTTTCGGTCCTAAGAGTTAGATCTTAGAAAGCCAAACCCAATAGGGTTCAGAATTCATTTTGAAAATAAAATCTTTGTTTTTATGAACAATTTTTATAAAAGATTTTATATATTTATTTCTAATCAAATAGTCATTTGTTTTAAGAACCCAAATTTTAATTGATTTAGTAAAATTTGAAATTTTTGAATTCGGTTTCTCAACTTTATTATTCCTTTTATATGAAGAATTCTTTTTCTTTGGAATAATTTTAGAAGATTGCTTATATCCTAGTCCTTTTTTATTTGAAGTAGTTTGAGAATTTTCTATAATTTTGGAAAGATTTTCTCTTCCTTTATTAAAATTAGAGAAATTTTTAGTAATATCTTCTAACTTTGTTTTAAGGCAAGAGTTATCTAATTCCAAAATCTTGACATTTGCTTTAAGATCATGATTTTCAATTAATAGTGCATCATTCTTTTCTTTTTGTGTTTCTATCTCTTGACTTAACATAGAGAGTTGAGATTTCATATTAAAACAAGATTCTTGAGTAACCTCAAATTCTTCTTCTAAGATTTGTTTCTCATCTCTTAGCATATGTACTTCAATTTCACATCTATTCGGTTTTTCAAGAGATTGCTTATATTTTCTTTTGATGTCTTTTAGCTTATCAAGTAATTCTGAGTTTATTTCTAATAGATTGTCAAAATTTAGATCACTCACCTCATCTTTTAAGGTCACAAAACCTACATTGGCTTGTTCTGTATCACTGTCCGAGTCACTATCTGATGATGAAGATGATTCTGAATCGTCCCAAGTGATAAAGAAAGCTTTCTTCTTGAATCTGTCTTTCTTGTGCTTATGTTTGACTTTCTTTTTCTCAGGACGGTCTTTCTTGATGTGGCTTTTCTTGAGACATTCATAACATTCTAGAGCAGATGATGATGGTTTCTTGGTGTTGTTATTATTGCTGAAACTGTCTTTGTTATTTCTGAATTTGTTGCTTTTTCTAAATCTCAAAAACTTTTTGAAATTTTTAGCAATGAACGCCATATCTTCTTCATCTGAATCTGATTCATCCGTTTCTGCCTGGAATGCTATATTCTTCTTATCTTTAGCCTGTACTCGTTTTGCCTGGAGAATAACTTCATAAGACATTCATTAGATTTCCAATCAACTCCTCTGGTTTTATGGTCGAAATGTCGTTAGCTTCTTCGATTGCTTAGACTTTTCGTTCCCACTCATCCGTTAGTGAGTTGAGGATTTTTGGAACAATATCAAAATCTATATAAGTTTCTCCTAATGCTATTAAAGAATGATATATATCTTGAAATCTAGTGTACATTTCATTTATAGTCTCATTTTTGTTCATTTTAAAATTTTGGAATTGATTTTTGAGCGTAGAAATTTTACTCTGTTTTACTTTGTTAGTACCTTCATGTGTAGTTTTAAGTGTACGCCAAATTTAATGAGCAGTTTTACACATGCTTATTCTATTAAATTCATTTTTGTCTATTGCACAATATAACATATTCATAGCTTTAGCTTTTGCAGTAGCTCTAATTTTTGTGTGTTAGACCATGCTGAATATTCAGTAGTAGGAATAGTATATTCAGATTGCATAATGTTCCAGGTTTCATAACTACTTGCTTGTATATAGATTCTCATTCTAGTAGCCCAATAGTCATAGTTCATTCCATTAAATAGAGGTGGTCGTGCAGTAGATTGACCTTCTAGAAAGGTGGTGTTAGTTACAATGCTGGTGTTGTTTTCCATCTAAAAAATATATCAGATAACTATGTTACGGTTATATGATGGCCTTGCTTTGATACCAAGTGAAAGAGACTGTGCTATAGGATCGAGTAATATGGAATATAATAAATAACTAGTGCGGAATAAAAATAAAAGAAAATAATAAAATGACATCAGAGATTTTTATACTAGTTTGAACTCCCATTCTACGTCCAGTCACAGACACCTTCTGGAATTATAGCTAGTAACCCTCACTTAACCCGGAGGAATAGGTTTACACCGCCAGAGCAACCGAACAAGACTTCACCGCCTGAGCAATAGAACAGGAGTTGATCGCCTGAGCAACCAAATAGGACTTTCTTACAGATTGGATTTAACTTGAGTTTGTGTGTTCTGAATAACATGGATTTGTCACTTGTAGTACACCCTTCCTATAATCTTTTCCTCAAGATTGATGTGTATAATTGTGTGTGTATGAAGATTATGAAGATTAATATTACTTGAAGAATATAGAAGTGAATTGGTAAGCAATGATCATATGAGAATTTGTGAATAAAGAACTCAAGATTGCAAAGCACTATAGATCAAGAGAGATTAGAAAATTTGGTAATTTGATTAATGATTCTTGAGTGTTTTATGAAGAGTTTTGGCTTCTGGTAGTAGGTAACTGTTAATAGCTAAGAGATGCATCCATCCAGGAAGAAGATAACTCTTGATCAAAAGAAGTGTCTATTCAAAAAGTTGACAGTTGCAGTTTTCAGTCCACTGGACATGCTTAGTCAGTCGACTGAATTCAAAACGTGCACAAAAATTTGCACAGACTTAGTCGACTGACCTGGTGTGTTCAGTTGACTAACCTAGTGTGTTCAGTCGACTGGCTAGTGTTTTAAAAAAAAATATACAGCCTCAGTCGACTGTTTACAGTAGGTCAGTCGACTGAGTGCTGTTATTTCTATGCAATAATACTATTTGTGTGTGTATATGAAATATATAAAACAAATGCAAGTTTTATATGAATTTGTGAGTGATGAACCTTGAGGAAAGATTTTAACAAAGCTCTAAACTAGACTATATATATACTTATTGACTCCAGCTAAGATATATAACAAGGAGAACCAATATTTTGAGTCGATCAGTCCAGATGTTGTCGTAGTCATAGATTCGTGAATTACTGTATCTTGTCAGCACTCAAAACCTGTGATCCAACAACATCATTCTAGGATAACAGTGCACCCCGGTGGTGATAAGATGTACCAGGATATGAAGAGAGTATTCTATTGGCCCGGAATGAAGAAGAGGGTGGCAGAGTATGTATCGAAGTGCATCACTTGCCAAAGGGTAAAGGTGGAACAGAAGAAGCCCGGAGGACTGTTGCAGCCATTGGATATTCCGTTATGGAAATGGGAGAGCGTCTCTATGGATTTCGTGGATGGATTACCAAGGTCATGGAGAGGGAACACAAGCATTTGGGTCATTGTGGATAGACTGACGAAGAGCGCTCATTTTATACCTATTAAGAGTAATAGGACGGCAGCTTCTTTGGCGAATCTTTATGTAAGGGAGATAGTTAGGCTTCATGGAGTTCCCGCTAGCATTGTGAGCGACAGAGATCCATTATTCACCAGCGAGTTTTGGAGGAGTCTTCAACAAGCCTTGGGAACGGAATTGAATATGAGCATGACATATCACCCTCAGACAAATGGACAGACTGAGAGGGTAAATAGGGTTTTGGAAGATTTGCTCAGATTGTGCATCATTGACTTCGGAGGCTCTTGGGAAGACCACCTACCTTTGGTGGAGTTCGCGTACAATAATAGTTATCAAGCAAGCATTGGGATGGCACCATTTGAGGCCCTCTATGGCAGACCATGTAGATCACCAGCCTGTTGGTGGGATACCACCGATATGATCTTGCTTGGACCAGACTTGGTGAGAGAAACTTTCAAGAAGGTGGATTTGATTCGCAAGAGGTTGAAGATTGCAATAGATAGACAAAAGTCATATGCCGACAGAAGACGTTTAGATTTGGAGTTTAAGGTTGGAGATATGGTTTTTGTTAAGGTTTCTCCTCTGAGAAACATTATGAGATTTGGCCTAGTGGGTAAGTTGGCACCGAGATTTGTAGGACTCTTCCCTATTACCGCACGGATTGGAAAAGTGGCATACATAATTGATCTTTCAGATAAGTTGGCAGGAGTTCACGATGTTTTTCATGTTTCGCATCTGAGGAAGTGTCTACATGATTCCGCAGTAGTGGTAGAAACCGATCAGCTAAGGGAAGTGGAGGTAAAGCGCGAATCACTTGTGCGTCGTACACCCACTCGTATATTGGAACACGGCGTCAAGAGAGTAAGCAACAAGGAAGTTCATTTAGTGAAGGTTCAGTAGGAAGATGACCCCAAGAAGTGCACATGGGAATCTGAGGAGAGAATTCGAACTTCTTATCCTTTTCTATTTTAAGGTACACTTCAGATATCCTATCTTTGATCTTTCCTTAGTTAGGGTCTTTTCGATAATCTTTAGGTGAAACTTATGGATGGTAACTTGGTTGTAAACATGTCCTTAGGGGATGTTATGTATGATGGATGAAAATGATTACAAGTGGATGCCAATGTTTGCAAATGGATGCATTGCATGCAGTAGATAGATATTTATTAGGATAATCGGCCAACTAGGTACACACACCTGCATATTCGCGCCCATTATTTATTGCATTTGCACATGGTTGTGTGTGTGTGTGTATATATATATGTGTGTGTGTGTGTAAATGGATGTTGCATATGGATGGTGCATTTGGGTGAATGATTGAAACATACATATAGAATTATCAATTATACTAGGGTAATTGCATACATTTGGTTGCATGGCATAAGCATACTTGCATTATAAGAGGCCAACTGAATCAGTAGACCGACTACCGTTTCGCATTAGGTAAGTTCATATGCATTTTACTTTGCATAAATTATAAATTGCATTAGTTAAAAATAAGGATAATGGTAGAAATGGATGATGATTTATTAGATGAAGGTAGTTCTTGGATGCTGGTTGTTAATTACGTTCTTCCGTTTTTGGAGATTTCGGGGACGAAATCCTTTAAGGGGGGAGAATATAACACCCCAATATTTTACGGGAAATATAATTAAAACGAATTAAAAGCCCATTTGGTACAGTGGTAAAGGCGCATGTTCACTTCCTTAGTGACCAGGGATCAAGTCCCGTTGTCGCCCAAAATCTGGAGCGATGTTTTTTTAGCTGCATCGTTTCCAGCGATTTTCTACGTATTTCAGCATTGTTTCTGACATGTGGCAGCTTCCCATTCGCTCCAGTGATGTAATAGGATGAGATGGCTAAATTTTATTGGTAGAGTGATGTGTATGGGCTAGAATGGATAACCATTAAGTGTATGAAAGAACCAGACTTAATCTAAAATAATCTAATGGATTATATTCACTCAAAAAATCTATAAATAAACCATCTAACCTAAACCTAATCTCTTATTCAGCCGTCGCCATAATTCTACAGAAAAATTATTGTGTATTATTCTTCATCATTTTCTCTACTAAATAAACAAATCTCTACCAAATTAAATTATTTATATATATTCAAGCAATTTGAGGAGTTTAGAAGAATCAAAGGGAGAAAGATTAAAGCAAAGTTTTTTCAAATTTATTCAAGCTCAAGTGCCAGGTGAGTGGAAATTAATATGAAATAGAAAAATAAAGTAGTTCAATTTTAGTTCTTTTCTGGCACGTTAATATGAATTAATTTCTGTTATTAATTGAGAATAGATGTAAATTATTGCAACTTCTCCTTCTTCTTTCACTTCTCAAATCTAATTCATGTTCGGTTTAAAATATGAGATATATAAATTGTCTATTCACGTTTTATGGCATAAATAAGATTGAAATTTATGTAAATTATTGTATCTTCTACTTCTACCACTTCTCAATTCTAATTCAAGTTTGGGTTGAAATTTGGAATAAACAAATTGTTATTCACGTTTCATGGCGTAAATAAGATTGGTTTAATTAAATTGAATTAGAATTGTTATTCAATTTCTAAAGGTAAATAGGTTAGTTGAACAAATTCATAATATGTTACTTGAATAAAATTGTGGTTTTGATTGATATAATTACATAATTTTGAATATGGTTTTGGAACAAAATTGGGAAGTCTAATTGGCATAATTGTTTGTTTCCTATGTGGCCTAAAAATATAAAAGTGGAATTTTGTGTAATTAAATGGTTTGTGGCTATTGGATAAATTTTCTTTACAGATTAAATTTCTAAAAGGAGAACATAAATTAGGGTGGAAAAAATGTAAATTTAATGGACCCTAAAGGTTAGTGTAAATCCGTAACAAAATGGTATAAAAATTACAGGCAAACCATACGGACTAAACGGACGTGAAATTGAAACACCATTTATGTAAGAAAAAGGGAAATTGTGAAATAACCAAATCGGATGTAAAAATGGCCTAAACGGATAAATGAGAATAAACAGTATGTAAACTGTAATGGAAAAATTAATAAATCTGGAAGCGATTTGGTAGGCAGACCTTGTAAAGGTCGGGATAGGTTTTTCATGCAGTTAAGACCAAAATATAGCTTTGGCTGTACGTACTAGGAGCAGGCAAGTAGGTTCGCAAGGATGTTCGTTTCATAGGTTACTAGTATGTAGGATAAATAGCATCTGAATCGTAGGCTTCTTTAGGAAGATTGACGCGGACAGAACAAGACAAGTGTGGTCTGACGTAGGCTTCTTTAGGCAGATCGTTAGAGGATTTTGCACAGCCGACCCAGCTGCGGGCGCTCTTTTGGAGGACCGACATTTTGGATAGGGGCAAATCCATGTTGGTGACCGATGAGATGGAGGATAGGAGTCCAGTTTGGCGGAGCCTGAGCACAACTTCAAGGTCCAGTGAGGTTGTTTGAGTCCGCGGCGCTTAGACATAAGAGGCATTTAATCACAGTGCATGGGTGAAGAGCATGACTTTCACGCTGTAGCACGTGGATAGACTGTCACAGTGCACGGGTGAAGAGCATGACTTTCACGCTGTAGCACGTGGATAGACTGTCACAGTGCATGGGTGAAGAGCATGACTTTCACGCTGTAGCATGTGGATAGGTAACGACAACAGGTCCGACAGGCCGATGAACGTTTAGTATTACTGTAAGGTTGACTTCCCTAGAGTGACCATGGACTTTGGCTTCTTAGGAACCATATTTAAGAAGGATTCACTGCATTATATTATTCACCCTCTGCGATAGCAGGGAAAGACCTGGAATTAAACTGTTTTATTCTTTCTGCTTCATTTTATTTCTCATTCACCAGACTTTATGCCCGACCCATTCCTGTTTTCCTATTTTCCCAAATCACAGGAGGGCAGGTCTAGGTTGCAGTTCTTTGCAGCTTGGGGGGTCATTGGAGCAGTTGTTATCTTCAGCTTTTGTTCCTTTTGTTTCATGTACTTTGTTTCTCTTTTCCATACTTTACTCTATATATGGGGACCTATATTGTGAACTTTGTTATGTTTTATGTTTTGGTGGAGACTACTTGGTACTTTTGGTTTCAGAAATAAATTTGGGATAATGTTGTTTTTAATGAAGCTGTTTTGCTATTAATTTATAATTAGTGAAAGTTTTCTTCCGCTGTAATATTTTAATCATTTTATGCTGTTGCCTTAGTCTCTATGCTATGTTATGGATTTTTATTTCAACCGACTACCCGTGCTTCTAGCCATGTTCGATTTTTTGGATGCCTAGAGGTGTACGGTGTCACATGTTTATTTTATACAACTTCATAATCTTGATTATGTGAACTAGTTGACTCATTTACGCGGTTATTCAATTATTTGTAGTTGTTAGACATAACTCATATGGTAAGCCGAAGATGAGCTGTAGGTCTAAGTTGTTATATATCGGCTTACCTAGATGATGTATAAGCTGAGCAGCAGGCTGACGTAGCATAAGATGAAGTGGGTCTACATGTGTGTTCTTAGCAATAAAAGCCCTAGTGGATGGGTGTGTGGCTACTGGTCTAACTCGTGATCTTGCTCTTGGTCTTGCATCTCAAACAACAAGTTTATATATATTAATAGTATTCTGAAGTTGATGTTTTCGATAAATGAAATTAAAGTTACTGCTTTTGCATATTATTATGTTGGTTTTAGGTGCAGCATCTATCGTAGAAATATAAGAAAGCATCTAGGTCAACTGAAAGATGTTGTAACATCAGTAGTTGGCTAATCTGGTTGAATTGATGAGTAGATTGAGGCTGGAACTAGAGCCGAACAAGTGCCGCGGGATCGGTGACAAGCTGAAATAGTTGACTACATGTGGACTGGGTGAGCTGACTAAAATGCAAAATGTAACTATGCATATGCTTTGAATGGTGCCTCAAATAAAATAAGCATACCTAAGGACAGGGCGAGCTGAATGAAGAAGGCGTGTGACAGTTTGCCTGGCTAGATTCACACTACAGGCTAAATTTGCTTTAAGCTGATTGGAAGGGTGGATGCCCGAAGGCAATGCTAAAGTGAGGAAAAAATCAGAGCTAGAACTCACAAGCATGAGTACTAAAAAATGTGAACAGTAAGCTGGTATGGAGCAAGAGTTCTACAGGAAAAATAAATGAAGGCTGCACGATTACTAAAGTTGTGCTGACATGTAGACTGGCATGGGGCAAGTGTGCTGTTGAGAAAATACTGAATTCTACAGTGAGTGCCATGTGTTCAAGGCAGGGTACTGAAGTAAAGGTGAGCTAAATTTCATCAACAACTTCTGATTAGAAAAGAGAACAACATAAAAAAATCAATGCATGTAATCGTAAGTTTGAGGCATATAGCATCAACAAGTAGTGCTGGAAATAAACTTGGTTTTTAGGAAACATTGATTATGTTGACAATTATAATCTTTGTATTTATGGAAATGTCAAATTAAGCATAGAGAAAAATCTAGAATTATCAAATATCTAATTTGGAGAATTCTAGAAAATGCTTTGTTAAGAAAAATCTGAAAAATAGAAGATTGAAGAAAAGTCTAGAGAATTGTAATGCCCCAGAAATTCATGGAATCTTATTTTGGTTGAATTTTGAAAATATATGAATTTTTTTGTATAGGAATATATGGAATTAATTGTGTGCAAGTGTGTGTGCATGTGTGCACGTGCACACTGATATGGCACAAGGAAGAACTCCAAATTTCCTGAAATTAAAACAAGAATTAAAAAGCATTACAAACATGATTTTGTGATATGGATATTTGATTTCTGGAATTATATGAATCATCCCAGAAAATAAGAAAAAGCAAGCTTTGTTTTGAATCAGTAAACAGATTTTACTTAATTTAAACCCAGAAAAAAAATTAGATAAGGATTTAAAACATGTATACACATTTATGTGCATGTCTTTCTGAAATTAAGGAGGAGTTAAATAAGCCTAGATAAGATATGTATGCACATGTACATTTCTGTAAGAACTGAAATATTAAAAAGAAATAAGCAAGGGAAAGTTTAACACTAAAATAGCAAAAGACAAATTACAAGCAAAATAATTGCTTTAGGCAGAAAATAGAAAGGAGGATTTTTAGAAAATAAACAAGTGACAATGTCACACAATTATCATGACTTAAGGAGAATATAATATATTCTGGAAAAGTAAAAGGGGAGGTAAGTATCACATATGGCCGGGGTATTAAGGGTGAAAAATAAGCAAATCTGAAATGAAGAATGCACGAGTCTTGGCCAAGGTAGGAATGGGATTTTACAATGATAAAACCCTAGAAAACCTCTCTTATAAATCCAAGTATAAACCAGAAAAATCATTTGCTACCCAAGACATTTAAGAAAACAGAGAAGAAAATATTTGCAAGCAGAAAAGCAAGTTTTAAAAGGTTTCTTTTCTGGATTAAGCAAGAGAAGCATTTTTCTGTGAGTAATCTCACTAAACCAATGGCATTAAGTCCTATTAAGAGGCAACCAAGTTTATGTTATTTTTCTACATATTTCTGATTTTATTACTATGGTTTTAATGGATGCTTTAATGGGTGTTTATGAATGCTTTTGATTGCTTTGATGGTTGAGTATTTTTCTCTGTTTGGTTACACCTAGAAATGTTAAAGTATGAATCATGAAAGTAAATAGAGAATACTTGTAACTGGTTTAGATATGGCATGAAAAATATAGAAATCAAAATATATATGAGTTGCATTACACTTGTGTAAGTGCTGAGGCTCAAATGAAAGACTCAAGGTTGCAATGGAAATATCCAAAAGTGCTGAACCCTTGATCAAATAGAAACCCATGAGCCAGAAATCTTGTTTAAGCTAGATCTTGAATTTAGTTCAAACATGGTTGCTTATGAAACAATAATAACCCACATGCCTAGTCTCTATTCACAGTTGTAAATATTCTTGTATTTTCTTTAAACCAGAATATTTGAAAATATGATTTCCCCTGGATATGAATGTTAGCTTGTTTTTAATTATGCTTGTGAGTTTTATGTAATGTTTCATGTACACTGTGATTCAGTCACCTAGCTATCTCATGATAGAATCAAACATGAACACTTAGTAAATAAACTAAGGATTGTGAGCCAAGAAGACTGCTGGAATGCTTATTGTATTTAAAGTATGCAAGTTGGCACATGGTTTGTTTAAGCCCTGAGATCTTTGTGCAATATTGTGAATTATTTTATTGCAATGCGTCCCCGTGATTCCTTATGGCAGATGAGGCTAGGAAGAAACTTGGTAAAAGAAACCTCAAATTGATGAAGTAGGAACTTGTGTTATTCCTAGGTT
The DNA here is from genome assembly GCA_030737815.1 of Allium fistulosum. Classification (NCBI taxonomy): domain Eukaryota; kingdom Viridiplantae; phylum Streptophyta; class Magnoliopsida; order Asparagales; family Amaryllidaceae; genus Allium; species Allium fistulosum. The sequence continues at coordinate 981,573,126 of CM060902.1, forward strand.
GGTTGGACTGGAGCTATGATAGTTCTTGAATATTTCTATTTGAAATGTATGTTTGCATAGTTGAATGTGTGTGCATAATTAGTCTTAAATATATCATATATGCACAATATATCATAAACAAGTCAGGCAAATTGATCAAAGAAGCTACGCCAACTTATACAAAATGTTTATGTCTCACTTATTTACTTAATATCATGGAATTTTTGATATTGCTCATACCAGATCTTGTATCTGACCCTTGTTTGCTTATGGCATCTGGGTTGTCTCATTTAAAATGGGGCAGCCTCTAATGCTCTTTCAGGGAATGCTGGTTCTAAATAGGAAGCTGCTATGGCTAATGAGAATGATTGGATAAGCATGCTAAATTAGAATTAAATAAGAACTTAGAATGAATTATTTGCATGTAATTTGGGAAGTTTTTATAGTTCTGCTTTGGTTGTTATGTAATGATCTTGAATGTTTGGATTTATTTAGTTGTTTTGATTGAATCTAGTAATGCATTAAGTTTGGGATTAACCAAAGACTTAGTTGAATCTATGCAAGAAAATATATATTTGAGTATTATGGTGGAAATCTGTAAAAGACATATTCCTGTATTTGAGAAATGGATATGTATATACATATACTGTATTAGTTAATTTCAAGTTACTCAAAACTTTAAGTTTGAAGGTTAAAAATATGAATTTTTAGCTGGAAGTAATATTTCAAGAATTTAGAAATAATATGCAGAAGTGTTTTGATAAAAGAAGAATATATATATATATATATATATATATATATTTGTGCATTTTATAAAGAGGTGTACATGTTCTAAGAGATTTTCCAAGTATCTTAAATCTGAATTCACATTGCAATAGCCAGGCACTAGTGTTTTGATGATCTAGTCATGGGGTTAACCCACTTCAAAAATAGTGAGGTCTGGGTTGATCAAGATGACCAGAGTTTTTGGGTGTAAAGTTTGAAAATGCATTTGTAAAATCTGAAGCTTTCTTTGCAAATGCAAGTACAAAGACATTTTCAAATACTTGAGCAATTCTCTTTTATTTTTGAGAAGCTTTCTTAGTCCAGAGAGCACAATACAGCTGATATGCACACATATTATTTAATTACTACTTTTGTTAAGTGACCATAAAATCTGGATTCTCTAAATTCAGTAAAGCAACCTGTAAATTAGATGCAAGCTGAGGTAACTCAAGGATTAGGGAATAAATTTGGTTCAGAAAAATACAACTATATAGATTATGAAAGAATTACTCAACTGACTTGGTTATAAGTAAAGAAATTTGTGATAAAATCACTTGTGATGAAAATGATAAATGAGTATATCATTTTCCTTTCTGGCTTTAATCAAATACCAAATAATTAAACTAAAATTATGGTGGCTTGCTATATAATCTGAGATCACCTTGCTATTTCAAACTAACAGACAATCACTATAGGAATGGTCAAAAATTACTAAGTATAGATTGCATATGATTTTGAAATTCATTACCCTAACTCAAATATCAGTAGGCATGGAAAATGAGCTATGTACTGGTTGATTCAAATTCAAATTCAATCAGGATGCACTCTTGCTAAACAACACTCTGATCCAAGCAAGAGGGTCACATACATCTTCATATGCATGTGAATATATTTATTAATGAACTGATATAAATATATTAGTAGAAAAATTAGGATCCTGGATAGTTTAGTAGAAAGGCTAAATGACTCTAGGAAATTTATTACAGATGTAAAAAAAAATCCTAGTAAAAAATTAGGTAAAATAGGTAGGGTCATTTCATTTGGTATCAGAGCTATGTTAAAACTATACATAGCTAAGAATGATTGTATTGATTGATTGAAGTACTATAACCATATGTATGTACTGTTTGTTTGTTTGAGTAAAATAATAATTCAGATAGAAAGTTATAGCAAAAGAAAAAAAAATACTCATGATAAACTAACCCTATCTACCCATACTCTAGTTATCCAATCATGGTAGGAAGAGGATCTCATCACAATGCAGGATCAAGTACACCGCAAATGCTTGATATGCAAGACTTTATGAGGGCTTTAAGGGATGGAGTAGGGCAGAGACTTGAGAACCCGCATGAGGAACTTTCAAAACTATTAAAGACTTGTACCAATTTAGGAGGTAAGAGCTTTGAAGAAACTGAAAATGTAATGGAAATTCAAGCATGGTTGAGAACACTGGATAGAATTTTCAATGACATGCAATTGGATGATCAAAGGAAGAGGCAAGTGGCCTCAAGACAACTGAAAGGTGTGGCTCTAAGCTGGTGGGAGGTAGTCATAGCTGGGAGGATTGAGAATGAAATCACTTGGAATCAATTCAAGGAGATGTTGGAAGCTAGATTTGTTCCAACATCAGCCAAAACTCTATTGCTTGAAGAATTCATCAGGCTTAGGCAGGGAACTTTTAATGTGATTGAATATACTCATGGGTTTGAGGGCTTGTCTAAGTATGGAGCTATGCTTGTGGCTGATGAGGCATCAAAGAATGATAGGTATATTAAGGGTTTAAACCCAGGACTTAGTAGGGCTATGTTGCCATATACAGATAAAACTTTTGATCAAGTCATTGATCTGGCCTTAAAATTTGAGCAACATGACAAGGAAAGGGAGAAGTATAAGAGTTTTAAGAATAACAACAATAATAAAAATAAGGGAAGATATCACCCCTATGACAAAAAGAAGGAGGAGACAAAAAGCAAGAAAACCAATGATACTAAGACCACAGATACAAAGAGGAAAATAACATGTCATCATTGTGGAAAAGAAGGACATATCAAACCAAGGTGTCCAGAATTGAAGGGAGGAGCTTTCAAGTGCTACCTACGTGGTAAGGAGGGACATATCAAGAGAAATTGCCCTGAGTATAAACATCAAGGGAAGCTAGCAAATTTGGAGAGCAAAAGCAAATCCACAGTAGAGGCTATTGCAGAAAACCATGGTCAAGTGGAAGGTACCTTATTTATTTGTACCCTACCCATATCAGTAGTGTATGATACAGGGGCAACACATTCTCTGATTTCCCATGAATTAGTTGCATTGCTTAAATTAAATTGCATACTGGTTGCAACCCCTTTGTTAGTGCAAAGCCCATTGGGAAATTCTAGTGTTTTAAACATGATTTATGTCGATATGGAATTAAACATAGGAGGAAATGTTTTCATTTCCAATTTATATGTTTTAAATTACCCGAATATAGGTGTTATATTTGGTGTAGACTGGTTAAGGGAATACAAAGCCATAATTAATTTAGACTCATCCACCATATCATTACAAAATTCTAGAGGCCAAAGAATCACAATTTTGTGTGAAATAGCCAAAGAAAGGAAATTATATCATTTGATTGAATTAAATAAGGATTCCAGTGAGCCTTCTATTGAAGAAATCCCCATAATTAACAAATACTTAGATGTGTTTGGAGAAGTTGAGGGTGTTCCACACCACAGAACAGTGGAATTTCAGATTAGTCTGATACCAGGAGCAAGTCCAATTATTAAGAAACCCACTAGGATGGGGCCAAGTGAGTTGAAGGAGTTGAAGAAACCGTTAGAAGAATTGGAAAGCAAAGGATTTATAAGACCAAGTAATTCATGCTGGGGTGCTCCAGTAGTGTTTGTAAGGAAACATGATGGTACTTTAAGGATGTGCATAGATTACAGGGAGCTAAACAAAGTCACTATCAAAAACAAGTACCCCTTACCTAGAACTGATGATCTTTTTGATCAACTTAGTGGAGCAAAAATATTTTCTAGGTTAGACTTGGCATCTGGATTCCATCAGATGAAGGTTGAGAACTCAAGTGTTAAGTATACAGCCTTTAACACTAGGTATGGTCTATATGAGTTTCTTGTCATGCCATTTGGGTTGACAAATGCCCTATCATACTTTGTAGACTTGATGAATAGGATATTCAGGGATTATTTAGACAAGTTTGTATTGATTTTTATTGATGATATTTTGATTTATTCTAAAACAGTAGAGGAACATGAAAATCACTTACACCTTGTTTTGTCTAGATTAAGAGAAAAAGATTTAAAAGCAAAATTTTCTAAGTGTGCATTTTGGAAAGAAGAAGTGCATTTCCTTGGGCATGTTATATCTGCCAAAGGCATTTCAGTGAACCCCAATAAAATTGTGGCTATCCAAGCATGGAAAAGGCCAAGCACAGTAGGAGAAGTTAGGTCATTTATGGGAATGGCAGGGTATTATAGAAGATTTATAAAAGATTTTTCTAAGATGTCATCACCTCTTACCAACCTAACTAGAAAGAACCAACCCTTTATATGGACTGAGAAATGTGAACAAGCCTTTAGTAAAATCAAGGAGGCCTTAGTCAATGCACCAGTGTTGAAAGTACCAGAAGGAAATGAGGATTTAATTGTTTATACTGATGCAAGTGGTTCCGGGCTAGCAGCTGTATTGATGCAGCAAGATCAAGTTATAGCCTATGCATCAAGACAATTGAAGCCACATGAATCAAAGTATGCAACCCATAATCTTGAGTTGGTAGCAGTAGTGTATGCACTAAAGCTCTGGAGACATTATCTTCTAGGTGCTAAGTTTATCTTATACACTGACCATAAGGCATTGAAATATCTCTTTTCACAAAAAGATTTGAATATGAGGCAGCATATATGGGTTAAGTTTCTAGCAGCATATGATTTAGACATACTTTATACTCCAGGAAAAGCTAATAAGGTTGCAGATGCTTTGAGCAGGCAGCATGCAAAAGTAGCCATGTTAATGATAGAAGAGTTTAGAAATTTATCTCTACTTGCTGATTTGGAAATTGAGGAAAACAATGAGGTAAACATGGAGATGATTGAAGAAGGGAGTAAAGGAAAATTAAGTTTGATAACTTTGCAATCAAATTTAATTTTGAAAGTGGAAAAAATGCAAGAGGAAGACCCAGATTTATTAGAAAAGAAAACTCTAATAGAAAAAGGAGAAGAAGTAGCAAACTACCACATTGACAAGAATGGTTACTTAAGGAATAAAGGTAGGATATGTGTTCCAAAGGATATAGGATTGAAGGAAGAGATACTTAATGAATATCATAGGAGCAAATATTCTATACATCCAGGCAGCACCAAAATGTACCAAAACCTAAAAAGGGATTATTGGTGGAGAGGGATGAAAACTGATGTGGCCAAACATGTTGCAAAGTGTATGACTTGCCAACAAGTCAAAGCAGAAACCCAAAGACCCTCAGGCCTATTACAACCTCTAAGCATACCACAGTGGAAGTGGGAAGATATATCTATGGATTTCATAGATGGTCTGCCTAGATCAAAGAGAGGAAATACAAGCATTTGGGTAGTAGTTGATAGATTGACTAAAGTGGCACACTTTATACCAGTGAAGGCAGAAAGGAATGCACTTAAACTAGCTCAAATATTCATCAGAAAAGTAGTAAGGTTGCATGGAATCCCTAAAACTATAGTGAGTGATAGGGACACAATCTTTACATCCAGATTTTGGAAGAGCTTTCAAGAAGCCATGGGAAGTGAATTATGCTTGAGTACTGCATACCACCCCCAATCAGATGGTCAAACTGAAGTAATAAACAAAGTTTTGGAGGATTTGTTGAGGGCATGTGCATTGGACTTTGGAGGTAGTTGGGAAGATCACCTCCATTTGGCTGAATTTACATATAACAACAGTTATCAAAGCACCATAGGCATGGCACCATTTTAAGCCTTGTATGGCAAGCCATGTTTGTCACCAATATGTTAGGTTGAAGCAGGAGAAAAGGCTGTCTTAGGGCCTGAGTATGTTAAAGAGACTACAGTGAAAATTGAACTTGTGAGGAGAAGAATGGCAGCAGCTCAAGATAGGCAAAAGAAGTTTGCAGATGTAAGGAGGAAGCAGGTAGAATATGAAGTTGGTAATTATGTTTTCATCAAAGTCTCACCTAAGAAGAAGGTGTTGAGGTTTGGCAAGCAGGGAAAACTGACCCCAGGGTATGTTGGACCTTACAAGATTTTGGAAAGAATAGGTTCATTAGCATATAAGTTAGAGCTACCTGAAGAGATGAGTGCAATGCACAATGTATTTCATGTGTCACAACTTAGGAGATGGGTGCATGATAAAGAGGAAATCCTAGAGAAACCCACTCAAGTTCAAATAAATCCTGATTTGGTCTATGAGAAAGAATCAGTGGGGATTTTAGCTAAAGAGGAAAAGAAGTTAAGGAGCAAAACTCTGAAATTGGTAAAGGTTCAATGGAGCCTAGACCCTAATGATTGTACATGGGAGTTAGAGGATAAGATAAAGATGGATTACCCTAAGCTTTTTTGCAGTGGAAGGTAAATTCTAAATTCCTAAAAGTTTAATATGTATGGTTGTTTTGACTGAATTGTTTGCTTGTGCAATGTTTGATAGATTTTATAAAAAAAATCTGGAAATGTTTAAAGTAAAAATGAGAAAATTGTGAGGACACAATTCCTAAAAAGGTGGGGTGATTGTAATGCCCCAAAAATTCATGGAATCTTATTTTGGTTGAATTTTGAAAATATATGAATTTATTTGTATAGGAATATATGGAATTAATTGTGTGCAAGTGTGTGTGCATGTGTGCATGTGCACACTGATATGGCATAAGGAAGAACTCCAAATTTCCTGAAATTAAAACAAGAATTAAAAAGCATTACAAACATGGTTTTGTGATATGGATATTTGATTTCTGGAATTATATGAATCATCCCAGAAAATAAGAAAAAGCAAGCTTTGTTTTGAATTAGTAAATAGATTTTACTTAATTTAAACCCAGAAAAAAATTAGATAAGGATTTAAAACATGTATACACATTTATGTGCATGTCTTTCTGAAATTAAGGAGGAGTTAAATAAGCCTAGATAAGATATGTATGCACATGTACATTTCTATAAGAACTGAAAATATTAAAAAGAAATAAGCAAGGGAAAGTTTAACACTAAAAGAGCAAAAGACAAATTGCAAGCAAAATAATTGCTTTAGGCAGAAAATAGAAAGGAGGATTTTTAGAAAATAAACAAGTGACAATGTCACACAATTATCATGACTTAAGGAGAATATAATATATTCTGGAAAAGTAAAAGGGGAGGTAAGTATCACATATGGCCGGGGTATTAAGGTTGAAAAATAAGCAAATCTGAAATGCAGAATGCATGAGTCTTGGCCACGATAGGAATGGGATTTTACAATGATAAAACCCTAGAAAACCTCTCTTATAAATCCAAGTATAAACCAGAAAAATCATTTGCTACCCAAGACATTTAAGAAAACAGAGAAGAAAATATTTGCAAGAAGAAAAGCAAGTTTTAAAAGGTTTCTTTTCTGGATTAAGCAAGAGAAGCATTTTTCTATGAGTAATCTCACTAAACCCATGGCATTAAGTCCTGTTAAGAGGCAGCCAAGTTTATGTTATTTTTCTACATATTTCTGATCTTATTACTATGGTTTTAATGGATGCTTTAATGGGTGTTTATGAATGCTTTTGATTGCTTTGATGGTTGAGTATTTTGCTCTGTTTGGTTACACCCAGAAATGTTAAAGTATGAATCATGAAAGTAAATAGAGAATACTTGTAACTGGTTTAGATATGGCATGAAAAATATAGAAATCAAAATATATATAAGTTGCATTACACTTGTGTAAGTGCTGAGGCTAAAATGAAAGACTCAAGGTTGCAATGGAAATATCCAAAAGTGATGAACCCTTGATCAAATAGAAACCCATGAGCCAGAAATCTTGTTTAAGCTAGATTTTGAATTTAGTTCAAACATGGTTGCTTATGAAACAATAATAACCCACATGCCTAGTCTCTATTCACAGTTGTAAATATTCTTGTATTTTCTTTAAACCAGAATATTTGAAAATATGATTTCCCCTGGATATGAATGTTAGCTTGTTTTTGAATTATGCTTGTGAGTTTTATGTAATGTTTCATGTACACTGATTCAGTCACCTAGCTATCTCATGATAGGATCAAACATGAACACTTAGTAAATAAACTAAGGATTGTGAGCCAAGAAGACTGCTGGAATGCTTGTTGTATTTAAAGTATGTAAGTTGGCACATGGTTTGTTTAATCCCTGAGATCTTTGTGCAATATTGTGAATTATTTTATTGCAATGCGTCCCCGTGATTCCTTATGGCAGATGAGGCTAGGAAGAAACATGGTAAATGCAACCTCAAATTGATGAAGTAGGAACTTGTGTTATTCCTAGGTTGGTTGGACTGGAGCTATGATAGTTCCTGAATATTTCTATTTGAAATGTATGTTTGCATAGTTGAATGTGTGTGCATAATTAGTCTTAAATACTGATCATATATGCACAATATATCATAAACAAGTCAGGCAAATTGATCAAAGAAGCTATGCCAACTTATACAAAATGTTTATGTCTCACTTATTTACTTAATATCATGGAATTTTTGATATTGCTCATACTAGATCTTGTATCTGGCCCTTGTTTGCTTATGGCATCTGGGGTGTCTCATTTAAAATGGGGCAGCCTCTAATGCTCTTTCAGGGAATGCTGGTTCTAAATAGGAAGCTGCTATGGTAATGAGAATGATTGGATAAGCATGCTAAATTAGAATTAAATAAGAACTTAGAATGAATTATTTGCATGTAATATGGGAAGTTTTTATAGTTCTGCTTTGGTTGTTATGTAATGATCTTGAATGTTTGGATTTATTTAGTTGTTTTGATTGAATCTAGTAATGCATTAAGTTTGGGATTAACCAAAGACTTAGTTGAATCTATGCAAGAAAATATATATATTTGAGTATTATGGTGGAAATCTGTAAATGACATATGCCTGTATTTGAGAAATGGATATGTATATACATATACTGTATTAGTTAATTTCAAGTTACTCAAAAATTTAAGTTTGAAGGTTAAAAATCTGAATTTTTAGCTAGAAGTAATATTTCAAGAATTTAGAAATAATATGCAGAAGTGTTTTGATAAAAGAAGAATATATATATATAGATATATATATATATGCATTTTATAAAGAGGTGTACATGTTCTAAGAGATTTTCCAAGTATCTTAAATCTGAATTCACATTGCAATAGCCAGGCACTAGTGTTTTGATGATCTAGTCATGGGGTTAACCCACTTCAAAAATAGTGAGGTCTGGGTTGATCAAGATGACCAGAGTTTTTGGGTGTAAAGTTTGAAAATGCATTTGTAAAATCTGAAGCTTTCTTTGCAAATGCAAGTACAAAGACATTTTCAAATACTTGAGCAATTCTCTTTTATTTTTGAGAAGCTTTCTTAGTCCAGAGAGCACAATACAGCTGATATGCACACATTTTACTTAATTACTACTTTTGTTAAGTGACCATAAAATCTGGATTCTCTAAATCCAGTAAAGCAACCTGTAAATTAGATGCAAGCTGAGGTAACTCAGGGATTAGGGAATAAATTTGGTTCAGAAAAATACAACTATATAGATTATGAAAGAATTACTCAACTGACTTGGTTATAAGTAAAGAAATTTGTGATAAAATCACTTGTGTTGAAAATGATAAATGAGTATATCATTTTCCTTTCTGGCTTTAATCAAATACCAAATAATTAAACTAAAATTATGGTGGCTTGCTATATAATCTGAGATCACCTTGCTATTTCAAACTAACAGACAATCACTATAGGAATGGTCAAAAATTACTAAGTATATATTGCATATGATTTTGAGATTCATTACCCTGACTCAAATATCAATAGGCATGGAAAATGAGCTATGTACTGGTTGATTCAAATTCAAATTCAATCAGGATGCACTCTTGCTAAACAACACTCTGATCCAAGCAAGAGGGTCACATACATCTTCATATGTATGTGAATATATTTATTAATGAACTGATATAAATATATTAGTAGAAAAATTAGGATCCTGGATAGTTTAGTAGAAAGGCTAAATGACTCTAGGAAATTTATTACAGATGTAAAAAAAATCCTAGTAAAAAATTAGGTAAAATAGCTAGGGTCATTTCAAGAATATACTCCATTATAACTTGAGATGTGTTGTCTCATTTGATGTATCCAAGTAAGCAAATGTAATTGTATGCATGCAAGTAAAAAAAGAAAAGTGGAAAGAAAAATAAAGCTTATTTCCTCCTTTACAAAATATTCTCTCAATCTCCATTTGCAAATTAGCAGTTACTTCTCCTTCCTTCTTCTTATAGAAATTTCCTAACATTGGTATTAGAACTTAAATGTCCTCCTAAAATTTCCAACAGTGGTACCAGAGCTCGGTTGCTTATCAAGAAAGATGGAAAATGGAACGACTCCTTTTCAAGTTCCTTTATTAAAAAAGGAGAATTATGAAAATTGGAGCATTCGCATGAAAGCGCTGCTTGTATCGCAAGATGCATGGGATATCATAGAAAATGGGTATGAAGAACCGACCGATATTTCCACTTTATCCCAAATTGAAAGGGATAATTTGAAGAATTTGAAGAACAAGGATCGAAAGGCTCTTACGCTCATTTACCAAAGTTTGGATAATGCTATGTCCAAGAAGATAGCTAATGCACAAACTAGTAAGGAAGCATGGAAGATTTTGGAGAACGCTTTTGAGGGAATTGACAAAGTGAAGAAAATTAGACAATAAACCATACGAGGTCAGTTTGAATCTTTACATATGAAATCATCAGAATCAATTGATGAATATTTTTCTCGAGTTTTATCTATTGTAAATCAAATGAAAAGATATGGAGAACAAATGAAAGACTCTAGAGTTGTTGAGAAAATTCAACGATTATTAGATTCAAAATTTGGTTACATAATTGTAGCAATTGAAGAATCCAAAGGTCTAGGATCCATGATTATTGATCAACTCATGCGTTCACTTCAAGCCCATGAAGAAAAATTGAAGAAAAAAGTTAAAGAAGAGCCATTAGAGCAAGCTCTTCAAACAAAACTCACCTTACGGGAAAATGAGACATTTAAAAATGGAAGAAGTCGGAGCCAAAGTGCAAGAAGTCATGGTCAAAGTTACGGAAGAAGTGACCATCATAAAGAGGAGAAAAGACAAAATATATATACCACAAGAGGTCGAGAACGAGGAGGAAACGCAAATTACAATGGAAGACTAAGGTATGATAAATCACAAATGAAATATTATAATTGTAGTAAATTTGAGCATTTTGCTTCTGAATATAGATCTACTTTCACTAAACTTCAGGAAAGATCTAATTTCATTAAAGAATATGAAGAAGATTGTTCACTTTTATGGTCACTTAAAGTAGTTGAAATTAAAGATGAAAATGCATGGTACTTGGATATGGAAGCTAAAAAGAAAGAAATACAATAAAGGTGGAACCCAGTGCACGAGGCTCCCACATGATAACGGGCTTTGGGGAGGTCAATAATGTACACAGCCTTTCCCTCGCATTATGAAGAGACTGTTTCCGGACTCGAACCTGGACGCCCAGATCACGATGCGGGTGACATAACCATTGCGCCAAGGCTCCACCTCAAAAAGAAAGAAATAAAATATGTTGAAGAAAATATGTTGGCCGATGAAAATGATGAAAAGAAAAAAAATGAGCCGAAAGAGAATGCAGCAAAGGAAGAGAAAGAGAAAAGGAAGAATGTTATAGAGGAGAAAGCCGCAGAACAGCTGCCAAGGATCAATAAAGTAAGTGAAGAGAGAATCAGAAGTATAAAAGATGAAGAGCTTGCAGAAATCGAGGATGTGAAAAATGAGACTACCAAGTAAATAAATATGAAAGAGAATGAAGAAAACGAAGATGAAGAAGACAAAGTCAACAAAGATGACGCAATGATAAAAAGTGCGAAAGCAAAGGAGATGAAAATGAAGAAGTCGTGAATCAAGGAGAAGAAATTCAACAACTTAGAGGAGATTTAAAGTATATGCAGAAATTTAAAGAAATGAAAATAGAGAATACAAAAGAAATAAAAATAGAAATGGTCAAAGAAGGAAGTTAAAGAAACCAACGATGAATTTCACGAAGATATTGGATTGGTTAAAGATTGCAAGGGTGGAATTAAGAAAGAATGCAAAAACAATACATATGGCTCATTCGAAATTTACAACACTGGAACAAGGTGGATATTTAAACGCCTACTTTTTGGAGTATTTTATAGTAATGATGGAAGACAAAATGAATGGAGTACAATAATGATTCATGAAAGTGCGTCGAAGATCTCGACATTGGAGAAGATCGTTAATACAATAAGGAAAGATTGGATAATATCCTTATTTCTGCTGAAATACGTAAATTCCAAAGATTGAAAAATTTACTCGGAGTTACAAAACCAAGTTTACGGGGTGTTGTTGGAAATAAACTTGGTTTTTAGGAAATGTAACTTACGTTGACAATTATAATTTTTGTATTTATGGAAATGTCAAATTAAGCATAGAGAGACTTATCAAATATGTAATTTGGAGAATTCTAGAAAATTCTTTGTCAAGAAAAATCTTGAAAATAAAAGATTGGAGAAAAGTCTAGAAAAAAAGTCTAGAGGATATACTCCATTATAAATTGAGATGTGCTCTCTCATTTGATGTATCCAAGAAAGTAAATGTAATTGTATGCATGCAAGTAAAAAAAGAAAAGTGGAAAGAAAAATAAAGCTTATTTCCTCCTTTACAAAATATTCCCTCAATCTCCATTTGCAAATTAGCAGTTACTTCTCCTTCCTTCTTCTTATAGATATGTTATTATCTGCATTTGTTAACCTATGTTAATTGACATATGACACCATAACACGTTGTGTGTATATATATATTATATTCTAAATTGTTAGTTATGATCCATGCTTGTAATTGATATCTTATGCTATTTTAAATTATTATTTTGTTGTTATCACTCTACAAGTTCCCTGTTAGTTAGGAAAATCCCTATGGGTTGAAATGATACATACCCGAACGATATTATAGATTAGGGAAAATTGTTATGGGTTGAAATGATAAACCCAGGCGATTTTACAAATTTTGAAATTTTAGGACTGCGTGTTGAAATGATATATACCCGTAAATATTAATTTATTACGAATTGAAATGATAAATATCCGTATCACTTGACCATGGGATAGAAAATTATATACGGATAACGTTGGTATATTTTTAAATGATTTCCAAATTTTTTGAAAAAGGAAGTATATGTGTTTTGGTTTTAATAAATGATATTAAGATTTTATTTTAATTTTAATATGTACAAAAATTAGATTTTTAAATTACATGTTTGGAAATTTTAAATTATAAGCTAGGTTTTGAAAAATGTAAATTTCAAGATTTTACTTATAATTTTATTATTTTTAAATTTATAAAATAATATTTAATATAAAATAAATTTAATATTAAAATTTAAATTAATAAAATTTAATTTAATAAAATTTAATTTAACTAATATATTTAATATGTTTAAATATTTATCTAGAATTTATGTGAATATTATAAAAATAGATTTTTGGTAATAACTTTAAATAAATAAAGGTTGGAAAGATAAATTGAAATGGATTTGTAACTTAACTCGGTTAAGAATTTTGTTTAATGTGAATTGATTTGAACTTACTAATTTGAATTTAAAGATATGAGAATTGATTCGATCTTATTAAATTTGAATTTTAAAGATATGGGAATTGAGTTGAAACTTATTGATTTTGAAATTTTAAAGATATGATTTATAACTTATTAACTATATTTTGATTAAAGGTCATTAAATCAATATTTTCAAATTTAAATAAAATTGACATTTAATATTTAATATTGATTTGAATTTGTGATTTGAGATTTTATTTAAATGTTATTAAAAACGATTAAGTGAATATTTTCAATTTTAAATAAATTAAAGTTGAAATTTGAAATATAAATGAAATTTATCAAATTGAGTTATTGTAAATGTTTGAATATTTAAACTTTGAAACCTATTGAATTGGAAGTGGTTTAAATTTATAGTTCAAACCTGGATTTGAAATCGATATAAACAAAAATGGTTTTAATGAGAATTTGAATTGAACCTTTAACCTTTTTAAATTGAAATTGTCGAACTGAGATTGATTTATATTGAATTTTGGAACTATGGTAGATTTGAATTGATTTGTGAAATTAGAAGAAACAATTCTAATTTGAAACTATTTTCGATATAAACTCTTTTAAATATATATATTCTAATCTATAAAATATTTTAATACATACACTATTTTAATCTATAACCTATTTTAAAATATAAACTATTTTTAATGTATAATGTAACGACCCGATATTTTGGACCATTCGCATCCATTATAAGTGTATAGGTAGACACTCATGCCGGAATTGAATTGCTCAAAATACCGCGTTGTTAATTTAAATTTGGCAAAACTGAACATATACAGTAAATAAATAATCACAGATCACAGACACAGAGTAATAAGTGCAGCGGAAATAAAAGAGATAGTAGTTCATGAAGCTACTATATAAATGTATAAGTTTATCAGAGTTAAACTAGATACAACAGAAGAGTAATACGATACATCAGATACAAATCAGAATACATCACTGGAATCATCGAATACTGAAAGCAGAATAGATGGCTGGATCTTCAAGCAAGGCTCCAACTTCAAAGGTGAGTCTCGAATACTGGGACACTCAGTCTGACCCGAGCGTAAAGCAAAAACACAAGACACTCGAGTCAGGATTAACATTCTTATATTAATAAATCCAACTCAAGTGAAATAGCAATTGAAATACAAGTAACTCAAAGGATGTTGGAATAACCATCCTTTAAGGATCCGTTAAACTATCTACTATGTAGTAGTGTACGATAAGTAGATAATGCCTATCAGTAATATAAAATATCAAAATAGTGTTAAGTCATGGCCCATTCCACCCTTAACACATTTTTATTCCCAAGAGCATATACAAGACCGTAGTTTCCCCAAAACCGAAAGTCACTAGAGGGAAATCCATATACTAAAGGTACAAAAAAAATTGTAGTGGTCGCGTATAGGGATACAAGTATGACAAGGCACATGAGGCAATACCCAAGGTAGTGAAACTACCGTTTGCCTGATCCGGACTGGTGAGAACGCATCGCCGCAGTGACCGCAACACCCCGAAACAACACTCCCAAAACCAAGGGTGCACCAATCGACAACAAGTAATGAGTAGTTTTCGAAGAAGTGTGTTTGCTTGAGGTAGCTGACCTCCATTTGGCCCGGCACGGCTCCTGTTTTAGTCATTTCCAATTTGACACAAGTGTCAAGGCTATCCATTATCGTTCTCTTTCTTCAGTCATCACGTATATCATTCCAACCACTTCATTCTGGATCACACTCCACGTATAGTTATTAAAGTGGTTTTCGGTTTAGATAGAGAGTATATCCATAACCGATTCCGGTCTCTTTAATAACCTTCGTAATTATAACACCGATTGGTCATTAATATATTTCAAACCAAATCAATTTCAATTTCAATTAGAATTCGTAAATCAACATTTCGTTTGTCTTTATATATCAATTTCCAAAATTTACATTTCAAAACTTCCAAATTACCATTTCAAAATCTTATAATTCAACTTCAAAATTTTTGTTTTAAAATAATTCAAATATTGATTCAAGTTTGTATATAAGTTTCATTTCGAAAACATTTAAATTAATTTAATTTAACATTTAAATCAATTTAAATTCATTTATCGATTTCATTCAATATTCATTAAGTAAATTTGCCATTCAAAAACAATTTCTATTAAATTTCCAATTTATAAATCCATTATTTAGATTCAACTTCCTTATATCAAAACTTACAAATTGAATTAAAATAAATTCATCAAATCAAATTCTTTAAATTTCAAGTCTTACATTAATTTCGATAAATCACATTTTATTTCTTGTTAAAGAAATTCAATTTCACTTATTTACTTACTTAAATAATTTTCCAAACTTAATTAATAAAGAAACTCAATTTCAATTATTCAAGAAGTTCAATTACACTTATTAAAGAAGTCAATTTATTTAATTATTTAAATAATTCAATCTTATTTAATTACTTAATAATTTCAAAACTTAATTATTAAATAATTTCAAACTTTAAAACAACGTTCATTCATCATCTACTATGTTAATATTTTGATTCAGATTATTAAATATTAACACCTCCTTTCATTAAAATTCAAATTCCAACTTCATTTCAAAACATATTATTTATTCAAATAAAATCTTCATTTTATTTTAAAATCAAATCATTGACCAATCGGGTTTTATTTAATTCTCTATCCTAAGTCAAGTTCATTTGGGTATTTATCATTTCAACCCGATTCCAATTCAATTCAAAATCAAAGCATAGCAAAGGGAACTTGCAGTGTGATAACTGGGATGGTGTCAAAGTAAATAAATAAACAATAACAACAATCAATAACAATCCAATCATCAATTCAAATAATCCCGAAATAACTGTATTAATTCGCATTGTTGTTTGTGCAAATTAATATAATTATTTCTAGAATCCACACTATCATTTCATGCAGATTAAAGATTATTCCACTGATTATTTATACGGTTTTTCACTTTCATTCAATTACAATTTTATACTACAACAATTAATCCAACATACGTCGACGGTTCAAAGTGTAATTATCACTATTCTACATGTCAATTAATTTAACAACTAAAAGGGGTCATATTCCACTAATCAAATTTAACATATAAATCAGTTTTAAAATCATTAACTATCCTATATCCATTTCAATTTTGCATATTATTTATCATTTAACACTAACAATTTAACGTCCAATATAAACATCAACAATCAATCAATTATCAGCCAAACTGTATTATCATCACATAAATAATTAACAGATAATGGTGTCAGATGTCATAGGTGTGCTGATATAGGCAATAACATATATAACAGGGTAATTAACTAACAACAGTATATTTTAATTGTCGTTTCAATTGAAATCAAATTTAATAAATAAAAGAACGTTAATCGTGAGTGATTGCTCACCTTTCGAGGCTAGAGAGGAAACAACGGGATGAGTTACGGATCCAAGCACGGATTTAAAGCAAAGCACGATGGACTCGAGTTCGACGGACAAGCTGATAATAGAAAGTGATGGGAACGAATCAGAACTAGATCGTTAAAAATTATTGATATAAATGAATTGGTATAGATAACATATATTCAAAAATCAGATTCTAATTTCAACATTTATAAATACAATATATATACTTGTAATTCAAAACTCATAGGTTTAAATTAATAACACATAAACAAAGTCTCAATATGTAAATTTAAAACCAGACCAATGTATACTTAGCCCTCAATATTCAGTTTCAACTTTAAAACAAAATTTTGAAATACCAATATATATATTTTAAAATTAAACATGTTGACTCATGTATATCATACTTAAAATCAAGCTACACTTGATGTAATAAACCTAAAATCAGCAAACAAATAGTACAGGAAAATATATACAACTTGATATGAACTTGTATAATTCATATATATAGCAGACCCATTAAATATACCTATCAACGTTTAACCCATTCAGTACTTCCCTTATACATCTAGTACACAGTAACATAGATATAACTATAGCTGAAACCATACTTATAAAATTCACCTATTATAATATACATATCTATATATTACCTTTGGATAAAAGCATATAGGCCGACAACCTTAAGTATCTTATATAACAAATATACAAACATACGGAACTGGTGCCTACATATCAGTATATAAATATATATATATATATATATATATATTATAGTTAAAGAATATATAGAAATGAAAATATGTATGTAGACTGGAAACTGTCAAAAGGAAGGTATGTAGGCAGCTTTGAAATATATATAATAAAATATACAATCGTTTTTTTAGACAAGCTGATATGCTTGAAATATATATATATATATATTCCTTCTAATACATACACAACATATATAGTATACATGTACATATAATATTTTAAGCTAAAAAAAACAACAAATATATACAAACAAATACATTTATAATAATTTAATACATCAATAAAATATATGCATGCATTTAAAAATCACCCCTAACATAAACACGCACCAACAATGTTTGCGCCAAAAATGGTCACAAACCCCAAGTGTAGTGAAAGCACCAGCGTATGAATACAAATCAACAGTATTCACACACAAATCACAGATCTAAGCAAATAACAAGCAACAATCCAGAAAAAATGAACAGTGACACGCAACTTATAGTGGTTCGGCTATCTCCGGCCTACGTCCACTTCAAAGTTTTTATCTTTTTATTGCTCGATGCTTGAAGATTACAATTTCTTATCGCGTAATACAATAGATTTTATGAGTTAAGTCTGAATCCAAGGAAGCGGTGGTGATCTAGAGTAAATCTGGCAGAATCTGGGCGCTCTTTAGCTCTCAAAATTGTCCGACCTCTTTTCTGAATGACCAGGGGCTCTATTTATAGGTGTAGGAGGCTGATATTTCGCCTAAATTGAGGGGAGACCAGTTCTGGCATGTGAGGGGGCCCGCACGGCCGAAATCTGGAGATCCGGACCCACTTTGGGATCGATTCGACACTTGGTTCGAATCGATCAAGAAATTGTCCAATCGAGCTGAAATTTGGTGTGGACATTCTTCAACACGTGCTCAAGCATCTGTGAAAATTTCATAGCATTTGGATGTGTAGATCTCAAGTTATGATCGATTCAAGATTGCATTTCTGGTTGACTGGCTTGGTTCGAATCGATCTGGTTCGAATCGATCCGTTTGAATCGATCCTCTTGCACGCGAAGACAATGGTGTGGTGCGTATGCTTCGGGTCAACCCTCTTTTATCTCCGAGTTTTACTGAGTCGTACCCGGGGTTTTAGCTGTGTGGACTAGGTGGATTTAAGGCAATCGATTCGAAGACACGTTTCTTCGAATCGATGGAATTGGTGCTTGGCCGAATCGATCCAGATATGCCACTACGGATCGATTCGAAGTTATCTCAATATGTGGGTTCGAAGATGCTGGAGTCGAAGTTCCTTCAACTGTATGGAATCGAAGGGTTTCTCATTGACGGATTCGAAGGTGGGAATGTGAGGATGGACTCGAACTATCGGAGTCGAACTAATGCTTGCTCAATGGAGTCGAAGCAAGGCGTATTCTGATGGGTTCGAGGCAAGGCTCGTCGTGATCGATTCGAGGCAAAGGCTTGATCGATGGATTCGAAGTAAGCTGACTTCTCATGGATTCGAGGCAACACATGTTTGATGGATCCGACCTTATACCACCTTATCCATCTTCTTTTGGCGATATCTTGAGCATACGAACTCGGATTGACTCGAAACTTGGAACGTTGTTTCATCTGGCCTTGCTTGACATGTCTCATCAATTGCAGCCCGATCCGGACTCGGACAAAATTCATCGATATCCATGGTGAACCTGCGATGCACAATCGATGTTCATGACTAATAATCATTGATTTTTAGTTAATCTTTGGGTATCTCGGCTTTGCCAAAAGTCGGGATAACATTTTGCCCCCGAAAACATGCCTTTTGTTAAAAGGCGTGTTTTGACCAGTCTCAAGTTAAATGCAGTGAGTTCATGTGTTTCTCATAGCTTATAGCATTTTCAATCAAGCCCATAGCTGTTCGAAGCCGAATTGTTATCAATTTTTTCCAGTGGAAGTTAAGAATGAAGTTCTACAGTCTCTCCATACTATCGGTGGTCACTCCAGACCCTTGCCAAGCCCATTACAGACTTAGCGATCGAATAGAAAGATCCTATTGCACTCCGGCGTTGCTTTCTATCCCTTGCACTCTGGCCCCAGCTAGGGCGTATAGCGATGTCTTGGTCATTCTGGACCGATCGTAGCCTCTCTGGGCTCTTACTGGAACCCATCCTGTCACTCTTCGGTGAAGGGGAAACAACGATGAGTGAGCCGATCCTGTCGCTCTCCGGCGAAGCGGCTACACCCCCTGCACTCCGGTTCAGTGTTTTTGAACATTAAGCGATATCATGACCTAAATCTTTAGGCCGATCATAGCCTCTCCGGGCTCTTGCTGGATCCCATCCTGTCACTCTTCGGTGAAGAGGAAACAACGTTAAGTGAGTCAATTCTGTCGCTCTCTGGCGAAGCGACTCACTTCTTGCACTCCGGTTCAGTGTATCTGAACATTAAGCGATGTCATGGCCCAAATCGTGGGCCGATCATAGCCTCTCCGGGTAAGGTCATAAAGCGATCATGTTTATATTGATATTTAATGTTCATCCTTTAACTCTCCGGTTAAAAAGGTTTATTTTAATAAGTGTTTCTTTATTAAATTCAAATCCTAGATGTTCAATCTCAAACACCAGGAAAAACAAGACGGTGCCTCTCCGGGCGGAGCGGTCTATTTCCATCTTAGAGCATGCCTAGGTATCTCTCCGGTTCCCGTACATGAGTAAGTGGGATAGCCGTTTTATTTTGGAAATCAAATCTAAGAAAACTAATCGACCAGAGTCCAAATCTTGAACTTGGCCCTTGCCATCACAATCAGTTGATGACGAGTCGTGATCCCGATCCAGGATCATTCCTGTTAGGATGAGGCGGTAGTTGTTCGGGTCTAACCGCCGTTGTACGTTCTCTGACATACTGCGGCAATCTACCACTCCTGGCATGTTCTTCCACCTCATCCTTTAGGTGGCGGCATTCATCGGTAGTGTGCCCATCCAGCTCATGGTATAGGCAGTATTTTCCAGTCCTGCGTTCCCGCTCCGTGGGATCTCTCATGGGTGGTTTTCGATACGGGAGTTGCCCCCGAGTCTCGGTGTAAATTCTTTCTAGGTTTGCCGTCAAATCTGTGTATTGCCTGAATCTAGGCTCTCGGAATTTCTTCCGTTTATCAGGACCATCATGTACGTCATCCTGCTTTCTCTTTCCTTTGTCTTCCCTGGACTGTTCCCTGGCGGTTCCTTCGCCTTGTGCAACATTTATTTCCTGCCTCTCGGCTCGTGATTCCTCTAATCGAATGAATTTTTCAGCTTCATGGAAAAACTCTCCAAGACCTTGCGATGGATCTTTAGTCAAAGAGTCTTTGAATTCGGTGCCTTCTCCAACTCCTGCCACTGCCACCATCAAAATCATTGATGGGTCCGGGCGATCTACAGAAGCCACCGTTGCATTAAATCGTAACAGAAAATCTTTTATGGACTCTCCGGTCCTTTGCTTTATTGATGCTAAAGTCATCACGCTCTTAGGTCGCGTTATGTGAACCCTAAACTGCTTCATGAAACAATCCACAAGCTCGCCCCATGTCCTGA
Organism: Allium fistulosum; assembly: GCA_030737815.1. Taxonomy (NCBI): domain Eukaryota; kingdom Viridiplantae; phylum Streptophyta; class Magnoliopsida; order Asparagales; family Amaryllidaceae; genus Allium; species Allium fistulosum. Next base: position 981,594,376 of record CM060902.1, read on the forward strand.
TTGATCCTGTCTCTAGCTGTCTAAACCAAAGTGCAGCCAAATCTGATAAGAATAAGGGGAAACATCGTGCCATTACTTCCTCGGATGCTCCCAGCACTTCCATGTGTCTGATATATCTGGTGATATGCATGGTTGGGTCTGACTTTCCGTCATAAGGATCCAGCATCGGTAGTTTGAACTTTGGAGGGTTCCTTGCATTTCGGATATTTGGAGCGAACGGACTTCGACTAACCTCTTCCAATCCTCCGCCTGACAATCCCCCTCTCATGAGTCGTCTCACTAGGCCAATCATTCTTTCATCTCCATCTAGGGGTTGCCCCCTTGTCATGTCTCTGTCTTGCCCTCCGAGTCTTGTAGGGAATTCTGGTACGTACTCTTCGGGTGGTTCGTTAGCATTTGTGTTGGCCCTAGCCGGTTGAGCTCCTTCCAAAGGTCCTTCCGCGTCGGATCTTGCGGGCCTGCCCCCAAGCCCTTGTTGATTGCCTTCTGGTTCTGTATTCTGTCCTCCGTTGGGTTCCATAGCCCTAGTTCCTGGTTCCACATTCACAACCGCTGTAGCTGGTCCAGGGTTCTGTGTCCCTGCAGCTCTCATCTGCTCGAAGAAATTCTGCAGCATCTCTTGTTGGCTTTTCATCATTCTTTCCTGCATTAGGTTATTCATAGCCTCCATCTCATCTCTAGTAATGTAGATCGAAGCTTGTCCTTCTCCAGCACCAGAGGATGCCTCTTGACTTCCTGCCTGTTGGCTCCTCTCAGTTCTTTGTCTAGTTTGTCGAGTCATTGTAGAGTCAAATCTGAATCCTTAAAATTTTAAATCTTAAACTTTGAATTTGGTGTAGCGGGTGCTAGTTCTTCTCAGTGAAAGCACCAAAGTGTTTGCGCCAAAAATGGTCACAAACCCCAAGTGTAGTGAAAGCACCAGCGTATGAATACAAATCAACAGTATTCACACACAAATCACAAATCTAAGCAAATAACAAGCAACAATCCAGAAATAATGAACAGTGACATGCAATTTATAGTGGTTCGGCTATCTCCGGCCTACGTCCACTTCAAAGTTTTTATCTTTTTATTGCTCGATGCTTGAAGATTACAATTTCTTATCGCGTAATACAACAGATTTTATGAGTTAAGTCTGAATCCAAGGAAGCGGTGGTGATCTGGAGTAAATCTGGCAGAATCTGGGCGCTCTTTAGCTCTCAAAATTGTCCGACCTCTTTTCTGAATGACCAGGGGCTCTATTTATAGGTGTAGGAGGCTGATATTTCGCCTAAATTGAGGGGAGACTAGTTCTGGCATGTGAGGGGGCCCGCACGGCCGAAATCTGGAGATCCGGACCCACTTTGGGATCGATTCGACCCTTGGTTCGAATCGATCAAGAAATTGTCCAATCGAGCTGAAATTTGGTGTGGATATTCTTCAACATGTGCTCAAGCTTCTGTGAAAATTTCATAGCATTTGGATGTGTAGATCTCAAGTTATGATCGATTCAAGATTGCATTTCTGGTTGACTGGCTTGGTTCGAATCGATCTGGTTCGAATCGATCCGTTCGAATCGATCCTCTTGCACGCGAAGACAATGGTGTGGTGCGTATGCTTCGGGTCAACCCTCTTTTATCTCCGAGTTTTACTGAGTCGTACCCGGGGTTTTAGTTGTGTGGACTAGGTGGATTTAAGGCAATCGATTCAAAGACACGTTTCTTCGAATCGATGGAATTGGTGCTTGGTCGAATCGATCCAGATATGCCACTACGGATCGATTCGAAGTTATCTCAATATGTGGGTTCGAAGATGCTGGAGTCGAAGTTCCTTCAACTGTATGGAATCGAAGGGTTTCTCATTGACGGATTCGAAGGTGGGAATGTGAGGATGGACTCGAACTATCGGAGTCGAACTAATGCTTGCTCAATGGAGTCGAAGCAAGGCGTATTCCGATGGGTTCAAGGCAAGGCTCGTCGTGATCGATTCGAGGCAAAGGCTTGATCGATGGATTCGAAGTAAGCTAACTTCTCATGGATTCGAGGCAACACATGTTTGATGGATCCGACCTTATACCACCTTATCCATCTTCTTTTGGCGATATCTTGAGCATACGAACTCGGATTGACTCGAAACTTGGAACGTTGTTTCATCTGGCCTTTCTTGACATGTCTCATCAATTGCAGCCCGATCCGGACTCGGACAAAATTCATCGATATCCATGGTGAACCTGCGATGCACAATCGATGTTCATGACTAATAATCATTGATTTTCAGTTAATCTTTGGGTATCTCGGCTTTGCCAAAAGTCGGGATAACAAACAACATACATGCAATCGAAATATGCACAACCCATATATATATTTAAGTATACAAATGCAGACCCTACTCAACTTTCAACCCACATTTAAAAGTAACTAGATTTATAACTTATACATATAATAAATTTCGAAACTTGAATACGTTTTAAAATATAATACATGGTCCTCATATTAGCAGCACAAAGCAAAACCCAGATAAACATTCATAAAAAATATATATATAGGTAAATGTTCTCAACTGTTTACGGAAAATACACATACACAGGCTGGTATAAAATAAATATATAAAGCTATAAAACTTACTTTATAAACAGAAGGCCGAGCCTTCTTTGGGAACGAACAAGTGGGCGGAGGAAGAGGAAGGGGTCAGCGGTGGTTGTAGAGGCGGAGAGGAGCGGGCCGAGCAGTTTCAAGGCAAGGTGGTGCTACGCAATGTCTAGTGAGAAGGCGGAAATGGAAGGTCAGTCGCGTCAAGTCGGACAGGCTGTGGTGATCGGCTGGGCGTAGAAGCGGGTGGTGGAGGCTTGGCTTGGGTATACGGTGAGGTGGTAGCTGTTTCGGCCGAAGGTGGATGAGTGAGCGCTTGACGTGGCGGCGCTTGGAATAGAGGAGGTTGCAGAAGATGTTGCTGGGTGATGGAGATTGCATGACTATGGTAGCACGCAACAGTGGCAAGAGAAGCAAAAGTGTGGATTTGCATGGCTAACCAGTGAAGGTAAAGGAAGAAATATGGAATGTAACCGAAAGAAAGATTTTGTAGAAGAATGAAAGGAATGGTCATGAACAATAGATTTTATGGGAATATGAAATGTAAACGGCTGTTGAGTTATACGATGTTGACAGCTGAATTATAGCAATTTTGAAAAGTTATGTTGATTTCAAAAATAATGAACAGTTCCCAACAAAGAAGGCAAAACGATGTATAACGTGTGTAATTTGGAAATGACAGGACATAAAAAAAAGTACCGAATAAATATCAACAATGGAATAGTCAAAAATTAAAATATTAAATTCTAAATATTTGAAAAGCAGTGTCTATTAGTTTTCAGCCGCATGGCACATTAATGGTCATAGAATATCCAAAACTCCAAAATGGATACCGATACGGTTATCCGTTTTCACGGATTTTATCGCGAACCGGACCACGAAACACACAAACGACTATGCTGCTGAGATCAGCACGACGAGACGATCAAAACGATATACAGATGTTGGTGGTATGATTGAATTATAAAAATTCGAATTTTTCTACTAGCGGAAAATGCATGAAAAACACAGAAAAATAAGATCGACGGAGCTAAAGATGTCCGAATTTGGAAAAACGAAAAATGACGACTTGCTCAGAAGATGATTTAGAATCTTTCTATGTAAAAATATTTAGGTTTCGGAAAACGTTTTATTTTCATCGATTACTAACTGATTAAATTGAAGTAAATTTACGTGCAAAATAAACTTTCATATTTTCGAACAAAAATTTACCAGTTGCCATGTTTAACTAGACGCATTCCAAATATCAAATTTATATTTCAAACTTCTATCGTTTTTTAAAATTTCGCCAAATTTCAATTAATAACGTTATTAAAACCAGTTAAATTTACGGGTCGTTACATATAACTATTCCAATATATAAAATACTTTCAATATTCAAACCGTTAAGTTGGAACTGTTATGATTTAGATTTAATGGGTTTAAATGCTAATACCTTGATACGATGGTTTAAACTATTTTGTGGTTATGATTTTGGAAATGAATATGATTTTGAAGTAAATAATGATTTCGAAAGTGATATTTTTTTGAAATGAATATGATATTTTGGTATGAAGTATGAACTGTTTGAAACAAAAAATGACCACGGTGTGAAATAAGCGTTTGGTTGTTAAGGAGACCGGGATCGGATATTGTCATACTCTCTGCCAATACCAAAAACCACTTTAACAACTGTGCACGTGATGGAGATTCCAGAACGAAGTAGGATATGGGTAACGCCTTAGCGCTATTTTAATATTTTACTTTATTGTAGACATTATCTATGTAGCATATTGTACTATGTATGTAGATAGTTCCACGGATCCTTAAAGGATGGAATCCCAAACATCCTTTAAGTTATATTGCATTTCACTTGGACATTTCACTTGAGTTGATTTACTTGCATAAGAATGTTAATCCTGACTCGAGTGTTTTGTGTTTTGCTTTATACTCGGGTCAGCCTGAGTGTCACAGCATTTGAGACTCACCTTTGGAGTTTGGAGCTTAAGTGATCTATCATTCAACTTTTTAGCTTTTCAGTTATTCTAGTTATTTCCAGTTATTTATATTCAGACTTGTGATTTGCTTTTGTATTATAGACTTCTGTATATCTGGGATTTCTGTTTTATTTGTTTTAGACTCTGATGTTTCTGTAGTAGCTTCATGAACTACTATTTATCTATTCTGTTGCTTATTGTTATATTACTCTGTGTCTATGATTCTATGATTGATTTATTTACTGTATATGCTAAATTTTGCCAAATATAAATTAACAATCCGTTGTTCTGAGCAATTCAAGTCTGACATGTGTGGATATTGTTGATTTGAATGGTTCGAAATGACGGGTCGTTACACTCCCACACGATTGCGGGCTTTGGGAAGTTCAATAATGTACGCAGCCTTTCCCTCACATTGCGCGGAGACTGTTTCCGGACTCGAACCTGGATGCCAAGATCACCATGTGGTGACCTAACCGTTGCACCAAGGCTCCACCTCAAAAAGAAAGAAATACAATATGTTGAAGAAAATATATTGGCCGACGAAAATGATGAAAAGAAAAAAATAAGCTGAAAGAGAATGCAGTAAAGGGAGAGAAAGAGAAAAGGAAGAATGTTATAGAGGAGAAAGCCGCAGAAGAGCTGCTAAGGATCAATAAAGTAAGTGAAGAGAGAATCAGAAGTATAAAAGATGAAGAGCTTGTAGAAATCGAGGATGTGAAACATGAGACTACCAAGGAATTAAATATGAAAGAGAATGAAGAAAACAAAGATGAAGAAGACAAAGTCGACAAAGATGATGCAATGATAAAATGTGCGAAAGAAAAGGAGATGAAAATGAAGAAGTCGTGAATCAAGAAGAAGAAATTCAAGAACTTAGAGGAGATTTAAAGCATATGCAGAAATTTAAAGAAATGAAAATAGAGAATACAAAAGAAATAAAAATAGAAATGGTCAAAGAAGGAAGTCAATGAGACCAACGATGAATTTCACGAAGATATTGGATTGGTTAAAGATTGCAAGGGTGGAATTAAGAAAGAATGCAAAAACAATACATATGGCTCATTCGAAATTTACAACACTAGAAAAAGGTGGATATTTAAACGCCTGCTTTTTGGAGTATTTTATAGTAATGATGGAAGACAAAATGAATGGAGTAAAATAATGATTCATGAAATTGCGTCGAAGATCTCGACATCGGAGAAGATCGTTAATACAATAACGAATGATTGGATAATATCCTTATTTCTCCTGAAATACGTAAAATGCAAAGATTGAAAAATTTACTCGGAGTTACAAAACCAAGTTTACGGGGGTTGTTGGAAATAAACTTAGTTTTAGGAAATGTTGCTTATGTTGACAATTATAATCTTTGTATTTATAGAAATGTCTAATTAAGCATAGAGAGACTTATCAAATATGTAATTTGGAGAATTATAGAAAATGCTTTGTCAAGAAAAATCTAGAAAATAGAAGATTGAAGAAAAGTCTAGAAAAAAAAATTCTAGAGGATATACTCCGTTATAAATTGAGATGTGCTCTCTCATTTGTTGTATCTAAGCAAGTAAATGTAATTGTATGCATGCAAGTAAAAAAGGAAAAGTGGAAAGAAAAATAAAGCTTATTTCCTCCTTTACAAATATTCTCTCAATCTCCATTTGCAAATTAGTAGTTACTTCTCCTTCCTTCTTCTTCTTATAGAAATTTCCCAACATTGGTATCAGAGCTTAAAGATCCACCTAAAATTTCAAACAAGTAGGTGGTGAGTTGCGGCAATAAGCAAGCGCTATAACATTGCTAAATGAGAAAGCCAATCAAGAAAGGCATGGCAAAGTATATCGGTGAGCAAGGCATGTCATTACATTGTAACAATACATGTAAGTACCATTTAATGAGGTAATATTGTATTGGACCACTAATCTATACCATAAGCTCAAAATTTTGTGTGTTTAACCGATAGACTGATTGGGAAACTAATGAAATATATGCTCAAATGACTCTTTAGCCAGTGAAATCTATGAGCAAAAATTACTTGTCATAGTATGATATAATATTCTAAGGTTAATAATATTTTTGGCTTAGTACATCACGTAAGTATCAAAATCATGATAAGTGAACAAAACAAGATACACACACACACACACATTTTACAAACTCTCTAGTATCTCCACGTATAATACAGTTTAATAATACTTCCTTATTCAGGATGCAGATGTCAACAAAGTGATTTTCTATGTAAAGATTTTGATTGTTGGTGATACAAGTGCTAATGGTGGTTTTTTGGTGGCACGTAGAGCTGCTGAAAAGTTATTCCCTCAATTGGTAAGAATAAACATGATACAAATTCATAACTTGCATCTTCAAGGCAATTAAAGGTCAAATTTGTTTGATTTAGATGGTATCTATATTTTTCAGGATTATTATATGCAACCACTAAATCAAGAACTAATTGTCAAAGACATACACCTAGATATTTCGGCACATTTACAAAGGTTTTTGCAATACACATTGACTGTTTTTCTAACTTTTTCTCTCATGCTTGAAACTTGTTTTCTTTGTTCAGAATATTTCCTCTCAAGCATAATGCCCTTATCTCCTAGTTCTGAATGTTAGCTCTCAGTGTCTCCAGATGTCGCAATCAGTCACACTACTGTTGCATCAAACCAGCTTGTTTATAAACTCTGATATTCTTGATCTTTAGTACTACGTTGGTCACTACAGACTAGAAGAGTATGCTCAGGTTGCACTGGTGACTGTGGTTCACACTCATCTTATTTTAATGGGCAAAGCAAAGACCAATTCTAGAATACTTTATAGTAATGCTTTAATGTGGTTTGCTACATCACTGTTAGGGTCGGCTAGTAAGGAAACAATAGGAAAATCAGCAGTTTGATCAACATTTGGATCAGCTTGATACTTTTGGATAATTCCTAGTTTTCCTCTCAGCATTGCTACTTTAGTCGCACTTTGAAATTCATTCCTAGTAGAATGAGATGAAAAGGATATTTTTCCAGTTAAGTGTTGAACAATAGCCATGAATTCATGTACTTTTGCACGTATTACTTTTATAGGAACCTTTAGATTATCATAGGTTCCTTGTGTATTTTCTCTCTACAATCAAAATCAGATGATGTATTCTTTTACTTTTAAGATTAGTTAATTTGGTGTTGTTTATATGGTGTTTGATGAGGCTCAACTTGGATTAGTTGTCGAAATGTCTGATTCAACTTTATCAAAGTTAGACATTTGATGTTTGTCAACTACTATAGTTAAATGAAAAGTTGCAGATTTATATAAATATATGAGAAAACTGTTAGATTATAGTTTAATGTAATGTCTCACGCTATAATATACTCAAGTAAGCTCAAATATAGTTTAATGTAATGTCCTTCAACTATTTTGAATAATGGTACCTTAATATGGATTGAAGAGGTCAACATTTAGCCTACTTAAACTGTAATATTCAATATGTCCTAGTTGAAAAATTGAGAGTTAAACATTGTTAAAACATGAAAATGCATAATGAATTACACAAATCGGTAATAAAACATCCCTAGTAAAATATTTTACAATATCAATTAACTTCATTAAATGTGATGTACTTTACGATATCAAACAAACATAATTAAATGCAAAATATTTTAAATATTACCAAAACGCTTTTGTTTGTAACATAAAATTACAACATCAAGTTGAAGTTGTTACACATTTAAAAATATATATATTCACAGTTTGTAGTCTTTATTTAGACCTTTAATAATACCATAAAAGTTATAAAGTGTTCTTATGACAATATTACTAGAATATTAATGAAATTTGAGAATTAACAACATCAACCAGTTGTTGTTAAATATAATGTCAGTAACAATGTAAAATAAACATTGTCCTAAATATGAATATGAATCGTGATAACATTATGCAGATGTTGTAAAATAAAACATAAATAGAATTTACAACTATTTTTTTATTGTTGTTTGTCTTTTAGTTTACAACATTTGATAAATATTGTTTAATACTATAAACTTACAATGTTTATAAAACGTTTTTTTATTCGCATGTTTCAATAACATTACATATATGTTATGAAAAATTAATCATAATACAATGTAAGAAATTCATTGTTAAAAGTTGTTTTTTATGACAGTTTAAACAAACATTGTAGATAGTTTTTGTTTTACAACATTTGTACATAAAACGTTGTTTAGAAAAAACTATTGCAACGTTTTCCTTAACAACTGTTGTGAAAGATCTACCATTTTTACAATACTTTAGTGAACTGTTGCAAATCAGTACTGTAAAATGGTATATTTGTTGTAGTGCTAGTAACACAACATCAAATGATTCTAAGGAATACTAGAGGTGAGAAAAGGATGATAGAGACCCAATGGAGCTATATTGCTTATTTCACTTATTTTAGCTATCTGTTATTTCAGTACTATGTATTTTTGTTGAATCAGTTGTTATGGAAGTGGTATTTCTAGCTTGATGAAATAGCACATATGATTATAATCTAGTCCTATTCTGATATTTCAATTACATGTGATATTATATTTTGTTCTCCCCAATGTGAATTCTGAAAGTTGTTGTTAAAGTTGATATCTCTATTTATATGTAATATCTAAATGATCTATTGCTCATGGCTTTCGAGATTTGAGAATCGATTAGGACGTAGAATTAGACAGTCCAAAATGGTGAGTTTTTATGGCCAAACTATCACGTTCAAGTAGTACCCTGCATGGGTCCATCTACTTAGATTCAAGTGAGAGACCCACTTTTAAAAATGTTTATTTTCAAATATTTTAGAAAAATGGCCTTGCCGAACTATCATATTTAATCACAAGTTGGTCATCCTACCATTTACGTGCATATATATTCGGATGTCTCGTGATGTATGAGTGCGTTCTAGCTTCATGAAATACATGAAATGTAACTGATCACCATGTAACCATGTTTGGTTTATACTCATATGGGTCGTTTAAGAGAATTCAATTATTAAGGAGTGAATGTAACATCCCCCTACTTGGAGGCCCAAAACTAACAGCTACGAATGCTGCAGTCATCCAAAGTTATTAATCCTCGGTGACCAATTATGGCAATGTTAGATACATTGATACATAGAAACATATGAATATGGAAAACATTTAAAACATCAAAACAAATTCCACATTCCATTGTAAAACATTTCATGTTCATTACATAATCCCAACACACAAACCATGTTCAGATAAAATATAAATACAACATACACCAAGAGCGACATATGAAAATGCCCCCTTGGTTGATCAGATTATATAATAAAGCAATAAAACAAGTTTTCCTTTATATCCAAAACATGGCGGAACAAAAAGAACTCTTATTAATTTGCTTGCCTCTTGCACATCTTCGGAAGCTTTATTCGTCTAAAGAAACCTGAAAACCTTAACCCTCTAACTACTCAAAATCAATTGAGCGCCTGAGAGTTTAAGGGGAAAACAAAAACTTCGAGTCAAAAAAAGCCTGGTTTGAATAATAATCTACCATCTCAAACCATTTAGATATCTAGTGAGACCACGCAACTTAGCGGAACGGGTTTTCCCCTCACTAGTATCTTAAAAACTTTATAAAACCGTATATTGTGCTCCTGCATCCACAATGGTTAAAACAATTCAAAATAATATGATGATATGCAAACAAGTAAGTTAATTCTGGATTACCCATCCCAATTCATTCTGACTATCTGTCTCAATTATAGTTTCTAGGAGTACTATTAACCTATTAGTTTTCATGGTCTCACTAATAACCTGTTAAATGTTTATGGACTCCCTATTCGATTTCATAGTTTTCATGGGATCACTAAGAACCTATTGGTAACTCCAATTTCTTTCCTCTTATCCGAGTTTTCATGGGCTGACTATGAACCTATTGACTGACTGTCAAAATCTTATTCCGGATATAGTTTTCATGGGCTAACTATAAACCTATTGGCTCCTTCCAATATCAAATCATAGTTTTCATGGGTTGACTATGAACCTATTATCCCCTGCCAATATCTTTTCCTTTATACAGTTTTCATGGGCTTACTGTGAACCTATTGGCCCCTGCCAATATCTTTAATTGAGTTTTTTAACATTTCTTAAATTATATTCACTACTGGGTCAACCTAGCTGGCTATTCTGCCCTTCCCTAAAGCACTGTTATGGGTTATTTACAATGTGAATAAATATATGAAGAAGCAATCATAATAAAAAAAATACCAACACCTATGGTTTAATATCCTTGAAATCATTTTATATAAAACTTGGTTAATCCCTTCAACCTGTTATTCAAGGAAAACTTCTTCAAAAAATTCATTTTAGAGCTCTTTATTTATGCCATGGTTTTTCCTTTAAAATGAGACTGAGTTGTTTGCTTTGAAACCTTAAAACATCACTTTCGAAACCACTGGATGACCTCCATCGAAAGCATAGAAAATCTCTTTTCAAAACTCTAAGTATATACCTTTCGAGGTTCTAGAATCAATCATTTCGAAACCAAATCATACCTTTCGAATGTGTTAAAACATTGCTTAATAATCTTTAGAAATATAGCTTCGCAACCAATGAAAGTACCCCTTTTGAAAACATTAGGTTTTACTCTTCAAAAACATCTTTTGGGTCAGGGTGGTTACACACAGAAGTATCTCGTTCGAAACTTTTAATAAAATTGTTTTGGGGAAAATTTTGATGGTGTTAGAACCATCTATTCGAAAGCTCAAAACCTTTGAGTAAAACTTAGAAGGATAGCATCGTAACCCTCTTTCGACACCATTGCCTTCGGAACTCATGAGCCGTTTCAAAAGCATTTAGAAAGTGTCTTAACATAAATTTAAAACAAAAGCACCCTTTGAAAGCTTTGATGACTTCAATACTCTCGAAAGGTAAAAGAAAACCAGCTGGGTTTCGACTAGATCGGAACCACTACTTTCCTAAGCATTCTTTTATAAATAAAGTAACCCGCTACGAAAGCTTGTACCCCTTCAAAAGCTTATACCTTTAAAACATAAAATGGCAACCTCCTTTGAATGCTATTTAGAAAAACTCCTTTTCGAAAACATATGCTTCGGCTACGTTGAAAACTTTAAGTAAAACAAAGAAGGCACTTAACATTTGACAAAACTAAGGTTTCGACCCGGAAGCATTGCTTTCGACACCATGGTTTCCGCCTTTCCTCTAATCCACAACATACCATCTGAGTGATACCTTGTGTATTAGTTTCGACCAGGTGTGTTTCGGCTGGGTTGGTTTCGACTGAGTTGGAGCGGAAGCATTGGAGTCGAATGTCACTACTATAGGAGGCGGAACCGACTTTTCTGAATAAAGGCTGAAATTATGCTATTTTTAATAATTTCTTTATAACTACCTACCTATTTGTTATCCATTGACTGGTTGCCTTAAAACTTTTCAAATACTTTACAAAATAATTGTAACATCCCCCATTTGGTGGCCCAAAACTAACGACTACGGACGCTGCAGTCATCCATAGTTATTAATCCTCGGCGACCAAATACGGTAATGTTAGTTAAATTGATATACCAAAAACACATGGACATGGAAAAAGTTCAAAATTTCAAAACAACTTTCACATTCCATTCCAAACTCATTTCAACATTCATTACACAATCCCACAACGTTAACCACGTTCAGAAAAATATAATTATTACAATATACTCCAAGAGCGACATATGAAGATGCCCCCTTGGTGATCGGAGTGTATAATAGGCAATAAACAACCTTGCCTTAAAAAAACAACAGCGGAATCACATGAGAAAGAACTTAAATAACTACATGCCTTCTGCACGACTCTGGAAGCTTTTTCGGCTTAAGAGGTACCTGAAAACCTCAAATCTCAAACTACTCAAAATCAATAGAATACCTGAGAGTTTAAGAGGAAAAATATAAACTTTGAGTCAGACATAAAGCCTGGTATGAATAATAATATATACCATCTCAAATCATTTAGATATCTAGTGAGACCACACCGTTCCCCTCACTAGTATCTTAAAAACCCTTATAAACCATTTTCTGTGTCTCTGCATCAACAATGGTTAATTCAGTTCAAAACATTATTATGTGATGATATGCAAAACAATTGAATCAATTCTTAATTACCCATCCCCAATTCATTTTTACTATCTGTCATAATTAGAGTTTCTAGGATTACTATTAACTAAATAGTTTTCATGGGCTAACTAATAACCAGTTAAACTTTTAAGGACTCCGTGCCTAGTTATATAATTTTCATGGGATTACTATGAACCTATAGGTAACTCCAATATCATTTCTTTTACCCTAGTTTTCATGGGCTAACTAGGAACCTATTTACTATTTGTCAATATTTCATTTTCTTATCAGGATATAGTTTTCATGGGCTTACTATAAACCTATCTAACTAACATCTATAATTATACATAGTTTTCATGGGCTAACTATGAACTTATTGGCCCTTGCCAATATCTTTATAGTTTTCACGGGCTTACTATTAACCTATTGGCCCCTGTCAATGTCTTTTATTTATTCACTACTAGGTCAACCCAACTGGTTATTCTACCTTTTTCCAAAGTATAGTTTTTGGATTCATTATAAAGTGAATATATACATATATGAAGAAGCAAACAATATAACATGGTTAATTCCTTTAACCCATTTAGACTTCTTTATAAGTTCCATTTCAAAATACTTTTTTTATTAATATGCCATGGTTTTGCTTTAAATAAGATTGGGTTATTTGTTTTGAAAACTATACTTTCAAAACCTTTAAAACCTTGCTTTCGACCCCACTGGATATTCTCCTTCGAAAGCATATATCTCTTTTTAAAACATTAGGCTTCTGCCTTTAGAAACACTTTAAAATACTTCTTTTGAAACCTTTCTAATATAGTAAAGTGTTACTTATTAATTATTAGAAACATAGCTTCGAAACCATTGGAAGTATCTCTTCCTAAAGCATTGAAAGTCCCCATTTTGACATCATCGGGTTTACCTTTTAAAATATCATTTGGGTCAAGGTAAATATAAACGAAAGTATATCTTTTGAAACCATTCTGTACTATATAAAAATATTGGGGAATTTAAGAAGGCGTCGAAACCATCTCTTTCGATAGACTCGAAAGCATATATTTAAAATACAGAAGGATAGCTTCGAAACCCCTTCCGAAGCCATTGCCTTCGAAACCCATAACCCTTTCGAAAGCACTTAGAAAGTGGCTTAATATAGCTTTAAAACAAACAATTCCTTTCGACGGTATTGATGACTTCAGTACACTCGAAAGGCACAAGAATCGGCGGCAGGGCTTAGACTTGGTCGGAACCCCTTCAATTGAAAGCATTGATTTATAATTAAAGGAACTCCTTCGAAACCCCTTTTTCTTTTAAAACAAACATGGTAACCCCTTCGAAAGCCCTTATAAACTTCTTTCAAAAACATTCGTATCGACTAAGTTGAAAGCTTTAAAATAAAGGAAGGTGCTTATCTTTTCAAAACAAACTGAGGTAACGACCCCATAAGAAGCTATACTTTCGACACCATACCTTTCGCCTTTCTCCAATCCACTACGTATCACATAGATGATACCCTGTGTATTGAATTTAGCTTAATAGGGTTTTGACATAGTCGAAGGCGAAAGGTAAGGGGCAAAAGGTACTCTGAATAGAGGAGAAACCTGTTTTTTTGGGTTAAATACTAAACTAAGTAACTTATATAAACTAACCCGCCTGCATGTAAATTTCTTATTGGTTACCTTTACTGTTCCCATGCTTTTCAAAACTAACCACCTTTTTATTATGGATAAGTATCAAACTTAAACTTTTCCAAATAAAACCGTCCTCCTATTTATACGTACATCATTTTGATCCTCTTTTATTTTATTTTGTATATCAAATCACTTAAGAAAAATCCCTCAAAATCACCGAAATTTACTTTGATCATGTTATCTAACATATCAAAATTTCAAACCCAAATTCCCAATATATTTTCTAGAATAAATTTATAAACCCAATGTACTATAATTTCATTCAAAAATTCATAATAATCTTTCCAAAGCTTGGAAAATTATCAAACTAAAAACCCACTCTAAAATAATATTTTGCATTACATATAATTTTTTCCATGGCATTTAAACATAAATAACACAAAGTTTTGATCTAAAACCACATGAACCACTATTTAAATAATCTTGTTTAAGTTTAAATAAACTACAATTCAAGCATATCATCATCAAACATATAATATACGAATTTAAACTTAAATCCGAAACATATATTTAACAAATAGAGATGGAAATTATCATTCACCTTAATCTTTGCTAAGGAAAGTAGATTGAGATGAGTTTGATTCCCTTTTCTTTAATTCGTTTTCTTTTCTTTGAATTTCCTCTTCTTCTTTTACTGTTAATGACCGGCTTTCTTTCTTTTGCTTATATTTCTTATTTTTGAGAAAATGATATGAGTCTCAATGGCTTAAGAAGTAAACATATATATATATATAAGGGTAAAGATAGGTGTAGCTAAATCCCATTATACCCTTACATAACTTAATTAATCTTTAAACAATTCTTTAGATCAATTAAATTAATAAGCATAACCACTTAAATTTATTCAAATCTCAATCCCCTTATCACTTAACATTTTCATTATTCTATTTAATTTATCTAACTAAATATCTCGAATGATGTTATTTAAAATTAGGGGTGTTACAGGCTCCCCTCCTTAAAGAATTTCATCCTCAAAATTCATTAAGGACTAAATACTAATCATAGCAATCATCTGTAACCACACCTAATACCTATACTAGTTTATATAACTAGTGATCATCTATATAATCTAATATAGCCATACCGTTTAAAGTAGATCAGGATAAGCAACTCGAATCCTGTCTTCTGTCTCCCAAGTACATTCCTTCTCATTTTCGCTCCATTGAACTTTCACCAACTTGATTGTCTAGGACCTTGATCTTTTCTCATTTCTCGCTACAACCCGAATTGGTTGTCTAAAAATTGTTAGATTAGGCTATATTACCAACTCATCCAATCCCGTTGGAGGAATAGTAGTCTTTGGATTATGTACATACTTGCAAAGATGAGACACATGAAATACATTATGGACACCTGCCATATTGCTCGGCAATTCTACTCTGTATGCGAGCTTTCCAATCCTTTCTATAATCTGAAATGGACCAACATATTTCGGTGCCAGCTTTCCTGACTTTCCGAATCGCATCACTCCCTTCATCGGTGACACCTTAATAAAAACTCTGTCTCCAATTGAGAACTCTAAGACTTTACGTATTTTATCTGCGTAACTCTTCTGTCTGGATTGAGCTTCCTTCATCCGATCTCAAATCAACTCAATTTTATATGACGCCTCTCTAACCATATCTGGACCTAAGACTAATCTGTCCCAGTCTCTAACCAACATGTGGGTGATTTGCATGGCCTTCCATATAAAGCTTCAAAAGGCGTCGTTCCTATACTAGTCAGAAAACTATTATTATAGGGAAACTCAATCAAATACTGGTGATCCTCCTAAGATCCACCAAAGTCTAGTACACAAGCCCTCAATAAATCTTTGAGCACCTTATTGACTCTCTTAGTCTGCCCATTTGTCTGTGGGTGATATGCTGTACTCATCTTGAGCTTGGTACCTAATACTCTCTGTAGACTTCTCCAAAACTCGCTAGTGAATAGTGCATCTCTATCATTGACTATGCCACTAGGAATTCCATGAAGTCTAACTATGTTCTTCACGAACAACTTTGCCAAAATAGGTGCCGTCCCGGTTGACTTGACCGGAATGAAATGGACACTCTTGGCCAATCTATCCACTATGACCCATATGCTTTCATTTCCCTTGTTCGACCTTGGCAACCCGTCTATAAAATCCATGGATATAGAATCCCACTTCCAAACTGGAATCTCAAAAGGCTAAAGCAACCTACTTGGTTTCTGGTGTTCGGCTTTCACATGTTGATAGTTAGCACATTGTCTAACCCATACGCCAACATCTCTCTTCATGCCTTCCAATAGAAGCTTCTCTTCATATCTTGATACATCTTGGTTCCCCCAGGATGAATCGTAAACTTGGATCGATGACACTCATCTAGAACTTCTCTTCTCAAGTTCTCTACATTCGGAATACATAATCGTCCCTTCTTCCTCAACCATCCTTTCTGGTCAATGCCAAAATCTTTAAGATCATCGATCTCAGATCCCACCTCGAGTTTTCTAATTTTCTTGGCTATCTCTGGATCCTTTTTCTGTCTAGAAGCTATCCTCTCGATCAGCACTGGTCGAACCTCTAAACATGCCAACATAGTAATACTCTGACTATAATCAGTTGTCGATCTCGACTTTATACTACATGTTGCCAGAACTTCTAAACCCTTCCATTCTGCCAACATAGCTAACACCACATTCTGATGTTTCCTGCCAAGGGCATCCGTTACCTTATTCCCTTTTCTAGGAGTATATTCTATACCAAAATCATAAGCAGCCAAAAACTCTAGCCACCTCTGTTATCACATATTCAACCTCTTCTGACATAATAAATATCTTAAGGACTTATGATCTGTGTATAGCTCAAACCTCTCCCCTGAGAGATAATGTCTCCAAATCTTCAATGCGAAGATCACCGCAGCCAACTCCAAACCATGAGTAGGATATCTTACTTCGTGTGGTCTAAGCTGTCGAGAAGCGCAGGCAATGACTTTATCATTCTGCATCAATATAGCTCCCAATCCTGTTCCACATGCATCAGTGTACACCACCAACCCTTTGTTTTCATCTGGAACAACTAACACTGGTGCGTTAGTCAACAAATGTTTTAACTTAAGGAACCCTTCCTCACATTTATCGGACCAAATGAACTTCACATCCTTTCTGGTCAACTTAGTCAAAGGTGCTGCTATTCTCAAAAAATCATTGATAAATCTGCGGTAATAGCCAGCAAGTCCGAGAAAACTTCTGATCTCGGTTACCGTCTCTGGTCTCCTCTAATTATTGATAGCTTCGATCTTAACTGGATCTACTGCCAAACATTCCTTCGAAACTGCATGACCAAGAAATTTGACCTCCTTCTTCAAAAAATGACATTTAGAAAACTTCGCCTTCAGCTGATGCTGCCTTAGCGTTCAAGCACTACTCTTAGATGATTCTCATGCTCTTTCTCATCTTTTGAGTACACCAAAATATCATCTATGAACACTAACACGAACCTATCCAAGTGTTCTCGGAAAACGCGGTTCATCAAGTCAATGAAGAAAGCAGATGCATTCGTCAACCTGAATAGCATCACTAACCATTCATACGAACCATACCTAGTTTGAAATGCTGTCAAAGGAATACTGTCCTCTGCCACTCTCAACCGATGGAAACCGGTTGCCAAATCTAATTGGGAAAACAATCTGGCTCCATTCAACTGATCAAATAGATCGTCAATTCGCGGCAAAGGATATCTATTCTTGATCATCCTTTCGTTCAGCTTACGGTAGTCGATGCACATCCGCAATGACCCATCTGTCTTCTTTACGAAAATTGCGGCCGCTCCCCAAGGCGAACTGATTGGTCTAATAAAATTCCATCCTTCTAGATCCACTAGCTGCACCTTCAATTCTTTTATCTCAGTCGGTGTCATTCTGCTAGGTGGTCTACTAACAGGTTCAGCTCCTGGTACAAGATCTATCTAAAACTCAATAGCTTATTTCGATGGTAGTCCTGTAATCGGCTCAAATACATCTACAAACTCTCTTGCAACTCGAACCTGAATTAGCTCCTCCGCTGCTTCCGTAGCACTTAACACAACACAAAGACTTCGATCAGAACTCTCTAATGAGAAGATGATTCGATTCTGACTATTTGGATGCCTTAATGATATTTCCCCATCCTGGCAAAATATCCTAGCCTCATATCTACCGAACTAATCCATACCCAAAATGATTTTAAAATCTACGAAATCATAAACATACAAACTACATGCAAACATATGACCTAACAAATCTAGTTCTAACTGGTCACATCTCATCCCTAGAGTTGCATACCCTCCTATTTGATTCGCAACCCTTAAGGAAGAAACATGGTAAGTGGGTTCTAAGCATAATTTATTAACTAAATTCTGGGATATAAATGAATGTAATGCACCGGTATTAAATAGTATCCTAACTAAAATACTTTGAATCAAAAATGTACCTTCCATCACAGTCTTTCCCTTATCTGCTGCAGTTGATTTGGAAGAAGATGGTGGTCCAATAGCAAAAACCTTTACTTTTTCTACCCTAACTGGCTCTGGACACTGGTTCTTGAAATGCCCAACTTGATCGCAGTTGTAACACTTAATATGCTTCTTATCCCCAGCCTTCTTCTGCCCCTTGCCTGACCGACACTCATTTGCAAAATAACCCTTCTTGTCACATTTGTAGCAGACTAAATCAGCTTTTGACTTCTTGGCTGAATCTCCCTTCTGGACTCCTTTCTTTTTGATGAACTTTCTCTTCTTTCCCTAAGAACTCTGGTATTCAATTGGCTTCTCTCTAGAACAAATAGCAAGCATCTCTTCATGGAGAATGGCCATCTCTACCACCACATTACAAGGATCATGGATATGAGTCAGGGTCGCACTAGTAAGCTCGGGCCTCAGTCCTCGGATGAACCATTTATTCCTTTTGATGTCAGTGTCTATAATAGCGTATCCATATCGAGATAGCTCATCAAATCTATTTGAATACTCGATAACTGACATGTCTCCCTGAACTAAATCCATTAATTTTCTCATCAATGCTGACTTGGAAACTTTAGAAATAAACCTCTGTTCGAATCTCCTTCGAAAATCAGCCCAAGTTAACTCTTCCTTCGGAACTCCAGCAGTCACACCATTCCACCAATGAAGTGCTGACCCTTGCAACTGCCTAGAGGCCAACCTTCTCTTCTATGCATCTTCTAAACCCAAATCAGAGAAAATCCTTCCATAGTGTAACAGCTAGTTCTCCACTTCTATAGCATCTTCCGTTCCCATAAATGGCTTTCCACCCAAACTAGTGTAGTCTCGGTTTAGCTTGGCATAATTATTCCCAACGGGAATCACAGGATTTGCTCCTCCAATATTTCCAAACACTCCAGCAGTTCCTGCTTGCATCAAATTAGCAAGGAACTGATACATCATCCCCGCATCTATTGGCGGATTCCCAGCACTCACATTAGCTTCCGCATTTTGATTAGCGTTAGCTTGCCAACCTTGCTTCCTCTGGGTGTTAGGTCGAGCATTTCCATCAGTTGTGGTGCTTCCTCCACTTAAATTTCCTCTTCCGTTTCCTACTTCCATATCTTCTTTCTCGTAAATTTGTATATGAGCCTTAGTAAGATATAGAAGAACGGTATAAGAGAAAGGGAAATTACGTACTTATACATATCTATATATAAAATAAAAGTACATTATAATCACGTTAACCCAAACCCCAATCAAATTTTTGATTCATTGGATTATATTTTGAAAATCTTTTAGGTTTTAATTACTTAAGTTTTCATAAACCTATGCTCTAATATCAACTTGTAACATCCCCCACTTGGAGGCTTAAAACTAACGGCTACAGACGCTGCAGTCATCCATGGTTATTAATCCTCGGCGACCAAATACGGTAATGTTAGATAAAGTGATATACCAGAAACACATGGATATGGAAAAAGTTTAAAATTTCAAAACAACTTTCACATTCCATTCCAAACTCATTTCAACATTCTTTACATAATCCCGCAACGTTAACCACATTTAGAAAAATATAATTATTACAATATACTCCAAGAGCGACATATGAAGATGCTCCCTTGGTGATCAGAGTGTATAATAAGCAATAAACAGCTTTGCCATAACAAAAACAACACAGCGGAATCTTGTGAGAAAGAACATAAATAACTACATGCCTTTTGGATGACTCTGGAAGCTTTTCCAACTTAAGAGGTACCTGAAAATCTCAAATATCAAACTAATCAAAATCAATTGAGTACTTGAGAGTTTAAGGGAAAAAACATAAACATCGAGTCTAACATAAATCTTGGTATGAATAATAATACATACCATCTCAAATCATTTAGATATCCAGTGAGACCACACCGCTTAACGGAACGGGTTTCCCCTCACTAGTATCTTAAAAACACTTATAAACCATTTTCTGTGTCCCTGCATCCACAATGGTTAATTAAATTCAAAACTATATTATGTTATGATATGCAAAACAATTGAATCAATTCTGGATTACCCATCCCCAATTCATTTTGACTATATGTCATAATTAGAGTTTCTAGGATTACTATTAACCTAATAGTTTTCATTTTTCTAACTAATTACCAGTTAAAATTTTAAGGACTCCCTTGTCCAATTATATAGTTTTCATGGGATTACTATGAACCTATTGGTAACTCCAATATAATTTCTTTTACCTTAGTTTTCATAGGCTAACTAGGAACCTATTGACTATCTGTCAATATTTCATTTTCTTATCAGGATATAGTTTTCATGGCCTTACTATAAACCTGTCTAACTGACATCTTTAATTATACATATTTTTCATGGGCTAACTGTGAACCTATTGGCCCCTGCCAATATCTTTACAGTTTTCATGGGCTTACTGTTAACCTATTGGCCCCTGCCAATATCTTTTATTTATTCACTACTAGGTCAACCCAACTGGTTATTCTACCTTTTTCCGAAGTATAGTTTTTGGATTCATTATAAAGTGAAGATATACAAATATGAAGAAGCAAACAACATAACTTGGTTAATTCCTTTAACCCATTTAGACTTCTTCATAAGTTCCATTTCAAAATACTTTGTTTATTAATATGCCATGGTTTTTCTTTTAAATAAGATTGGGTTATTTGTTTTGAAAACTATACTTTCGAAACCTTCGAAACCTTGCTTTCAACCCTACTGGATAGCCTCCTTCGAAAGCAGATATCTCTTTTCAAAATATTACGCTTCTGCCTTTAAAATCACTTTAAAATCCTTCTTTTGAAACCTTTCTAATATAGTGTTACTTATTAATTATTAGAAACATAGCTTCGGAACCATTGGAAGTATCTCTTCCTAAAGCATTGAAAGTCCCCCTTTCGTCGTCATTGAGTTTACCTTTTAAAATATCATTTGGGTCAAAGTAAATATAAATGAAAGTATCTCTTTCGAAACCATTCTTTACTATATAAATATATTGGGGAATTTATGATGGCGTCGAAACCATCTCTTTCGACAGACTCGAAAGCATATATTTAAAATACAGAAGGATAGCTTCGAAACCCATTACCCTTTCGAAAGCATTTAGAAAGTGGCTTAATATAGCTTTATAACAAACAATTCCTTTCGATGGTATTGATGGCTTCAATGCACTCGAAAGGCACAAGAATCGATGGTAGGGCTTTGACAAGGTCGGATCCCCTTCTTTTGAAAGCATTGATTTATAATTAAAGGAACTCCTTCGAAACTCCTTTTTCTTTTAAAACAAACATGGCAACACCTTCGAAAGCCCATATAAACTTCTTTCAAAAACATTCACATCGACTTAGTCGAAAGCTTAGTAAAACAAAGGCAGGCGCTTATCTCTTCAAAACAAAGTGAGGTAACGAGCCCATCAGAAGCTTTACTTTCGACACCATACCTTTTGTCTTTCTCCAATCCACTACGTATCACCTAGATGATACCCTGAGTATTGAATTTAGCTTAATAAGGTTTCGACATAGTCGAACGCGAAAGGTACTCTGAATAGAGGTGAAACCTGTTTTTCTAGGTTAAATACTAAACTAAGTAACTTATATAAACTAACCTACTTGCATGTAAATTTCTTATTGGTTTCCTTTACTTTTCCCATGCTTTCAAAACTAACCACCTTTATATTATGGATAAGTATCAAACTTAAACTTTTGCAAATAAAACCTTCCTCTTATTTATACGTAAATCATTTTGATCCTGTTCTCAAACACTAGTACAAAAAGTGCATATTGCTTCGCCTCATTTGCATCAGTTGAAGTAAAAACTGATGCAAATAGAACTATTTGCATCAGTTCTATCTTAATAACTGGTGCAATTAGTACGTGAAAAGCAATAGATAATAAAAAATCAAATTTGCATCAATTGTCACCAACAACCGAAGAAAATACATTGATGCAAATAGTTTTAGTCGCATCGGTTTTAAGGCCAACCGATGCAACTACACACTCTCCTCCCTTTCTAAATTTTTGTTAGAAATTTACCGCGAAATCTTTGCGTTTTGGAGGCGGACCTTTTTTTTCACCAATTTGATGCGGTAAACATTTTCACACACTCTTCCCCTTTCATCACTCTCTCCTATCCCCGAATAAAAATCAAAACCCTAAAAAAATCTTAATCCATAGCGTCCCTAACTTTTATTCTATCCTCACCTCCCAAATTCCACCCTTTCATCCTAAATTCCACCCTCGCTTCCTTATTCAGAATCTATCTTCTCAAATCCACCAGAAGGAGAATATGGTAGCATCATCAGCACATAATTTCACTTGCATTAGCTTGATTTCAATAGCCTCACCTGACTTAAACATAACCCGCTTCAATGTGGAAAGCAAACAATTAGGATCCAGATGCGAGCGGCGGAGGGATCTAGGCTGGATCTGAATAGGTACTTTATTTTAGTTGATATTAGGAAAATATAATAATCTTGGATCAATATATATGGTAGCCTCTAAAACGTTTCTCAGAGCATACTTCACTTCTTCGCCAGGATGCTATTTTTCAAGTAGTGGCTGGTGTTCTTCATTTAGGGAACATTGAATTTTGCGAGGGAGACGAACCAGATTCATCAGTGCCTAAAGATGAGATATCCCGTTTTCATCTTAAAACTGGGGCCGAACTATTCATGTAAGCAGTGAAAATTTCTCAATGCACAAGTGTTTCTTTTCCAGATTACATGATGGTACATTGATAAAATTATGGATAACCTTGCTCTCTAGGTGATGAAAAAGCCCTTGAGGATTCTTTATGCAAGCACATCATAGTAACTCGTGATGAGAACATAGTTAAATCTCTTGATCCAGAAGGTGCAGCTCTTAGCAGAGATGCATTGGCAAAAACTATTTACACACGTTTATTTGATTGGTAAAAAACATATATTTGATTTACTTATTATCTTGATAGCCATATTGTTCGATTTTGATTTCTTATATTTTTAAATCAATTGGAGGCTTGTGAACAAGATAAATAATTCGATTGGACAGGATCCAAAATCAAAATTTTTGATTGGGGTCCTAGATATTTATGGCTTTGAAAGTTTCGAGACTAACAAGTACTTAATAGGTATGCTTTTAGGTTTAATTTGCATGAAGACCATTGCACTTGGATAACTTCAGAAAAAAGCAGCATTCCTGTGAACTATATTACAGCAATTATTGTCGTCATATGTCTTAGAATTTTAGATTTGAGAGCCGAATCATGGAATTCTCTATTATGACATGTTTAATACTGATGTTTTCATGTATAACTATTTATGAATAATTAAAATCATATACCCTTTAATGTTTGTGAAACCAACAGGCACCAAATTTTTAAAGTAGATTACAGGGTACATGGCCTATTATATTATGATCACACAGTTATGCCTTTATGGCTCTTATCTTTTTGTAAACTAATTTAGCTGAAAGTACATTTGCTATTTTATAGACTGGAATCCTTTACTGAGATGGGACTCTTGATTATGTATCCTAACTGTAAATTTCAATATTTTTAATTTCTATTTTGCAGTTTTGAACAGTTCTGCATTAACCTGACAAATGAAAAGCTTCAACAACATTTTAACCAGGTATGGATATGAAACCACCCCCCTCCCCCCCACTCCCCCTCCCTCTCCACATATTGTTTATAAGAACTGTCTACACATGGTACATTACATACAATCAATAGTTTGGTTCCTGATGCAATGCTTCTTCTTGTAACAGCATGTTTTTAAAATGGAGCAAGAAGAGTATACAAAGGAAGAGATTAATTGGAGTTATATCGAATTCATTGACAATCAGGACATTCTTGATCTCATTGAGAAGGTTTTTCTTGGCTTTGATTTTATTCTTATGAGAAAACAAGCTATATGTTAATATATATTGAAATAATTCAAATTACACAGTCATCTATTTATATGCTATGATCACATGTCTGATAGTGGCATAACCCACCTGTGACAAAATCAATTTAGGTTACATATCAAACAGAGTTGTTTTTGGACAAAAACAAAGACTATGTTGTGGCTGAGCATCAAGCTCTTTTAACTGCTTCAAAATTTTCATTTGTTTCTGCTCTTTTTCCTCCTCCATCTGAAGACTCGTCAAAATCTTCTAAATTTTCTTCAATTGTTTCAAGATTTAAGGTTAGCGGTTCATTATTAATTTATGATATCTTTCTAGAAGTTTCCTTGTGCATGTTACACATCTCTCTTTTACAAATGCTTTTGTGCGAATATCACAGCAACAACTGCAATCTTTGTTGGAGACATTGAGTGCTACTGAGCCACATTATATCCGTTGTGTTAAACCAAATAATCTTCTTAAACCAGCAATTTTTGAAAATAGTAATGTTCTTCAGCAGCTTCGTTGTGGGGTATATATCTAGACTTTTGCATATATGTAATAATTGGATTTTATATTTTATTTTACAGTGCATGATATTTAACTTGTTATTTATTTCCCTATTATTATAGGGAGTAATGGAGGCAATTAGGATTAAGTTGTGTTGGGTATCCAACTAGACGTTCATTTGATGAATTTATTGATCGGTTTGGTATCCTAGCACCCGAAGTTTTGGATGGAAGGTGCGCATATACATTCTATTGTGGTAAATATTGTTTCATGTTTGATTGTGCTTATTTATTAGTTTTTGATGTGTTGCAGTTGTGATGAGGTAACAGCTACAAGAAAGCTGCTTGAGAAGGTGAAACTTGATGGTTATCAGGTAACTTCTTAAAATCAACATTTTTATACCAATGTTGTTAAAGCGGATGTTAAAAAACCTTGATGTGACGGTCAGGTATAGCAGAAAATAGCGGAACTTAAAACGGATCTAATGTTTAATAGCGTTATATTAAAAAAACATAGCAGTTAAATAGTACTATACACTATACAAGAGATTACTTAGGGAATTAGCAAGGCTTTAACTGCACAAGATAGCAGTACGCTCGGCCATGTTTTATGGGTATGGTAGTACAATATGTATGTTATGTGTTCTTATTCTGGTGTAATGTTCAAGCTTCGTTTCTACGTGTTTTTTGATACATTTTCTGTTTGACTTCAAGCATGCACTTTGTACTGCTCGAAGGCACATTTTACAAGATTTTGACCCCATTAATCATAGTGCATTTATCGGACACTCAAGAAGTATTTGGTGATATGATCTACTCGGTACCATGAGAGGTAATCCGTGGCTCCTTAATCCAAATGCAAGTCATTGTCAGCATTAAATGATACATAGTCCTGTGAGGAGCTACATAAGAACGCTCATCTTACATTTAGACGGGGTTTTGCCTATGTTTGACTCTAGATTCTCACTTTGGGTAGATCGATGGGCATATCCTGACTATTTGTATTAGCAGCTCACTTTTGTTGTATCACTTAGTTCGGTATGACTTGTTCTTGCCTTTTTAACACCCGCGATGTTTTGTCTAGCTTACATACACCTTTAGTTTGTATGTTTTTACTAAAAATAATTGTATCTTTGTTACTCACTGCATATCATTAAATCTTATATATACTCAGGGTCTATGCATAGCCTTAACTAGCCATTTTTATTTCTAAAGCGAAAAATTAGAAAATAACCAACTTTAGCAAACTACATTGACAGATGAGTAGTGTTCATTTTAACGTTTTACAGCATATATACTCTTTTGTATTGAATAAATGAAAGCAGCCAAAGAAGTCATGAATTTATTGCTCAAGCACTATCTGTCAAAGAACTCATCAACTCGTTGAAGGTGAATTGTATTGTGTTTCAGGTAATCTTGAAAATCCATCTGTACACAGATTTTTTTTGGAGCTTGGACTTTGGAGATTAACATTATAAAGGACACAATCTGGTAAGATAGGGAAAACATCACTCCTCAATTCATCCATAGTATATGAGTGGCCCGAAAGCAAGGTCTAGGACAAGCCTACTGCACTAAGTACTTTATCATGAATAAGGCTGACATAAAACATGCTCTTAGCGGACATAATATCATCTTATTCATTAGTCAATCGAACCTTTTATATACACATACAATTAGTTGACAATTAAGGAAATGAATTAGTATGTTAAGTACACAGGAGACATGCCCACAAGTGTGATGTTGATATTACTTCAATTATTACAGATTACTGGTATGCTTAAACAATTGGTGTGGGACATGTTACAGTCTTCCATCTACTACTGGTTAAAGGTTTGAACCAGCACCGAATTCTTCCTACAAAATATCTTGCACCTAATCGACAAGGTAAAGTTCTTTTGGCCTGAAGTTGTTTACTTTCTGTATCATATTCGTAACCATGATAGTTATGAGAATATTTAGCTATTTATACAATTGAATTCTTCCATTTCAATTGGCTGTCTAAACAGTATTGAATTATACCAATCATTTGTAATAAAAATAAAACACAAAATGTAATAAAGCTATTTATCGTTACAGATTTTGTCTCTATAACTGTTGCTACCATGATCTGTATCCATATGCCACGTTACTCAGTATCAAACACAAATTGCAATGAATGCTGTATGGTTAATTCATTATCAAGTACTCTTAGTTGAAAAACAAACACTTCAATTTGAACCTCTTAAACGTTCAATGACACGATTTTTTTCTAAGATATTATCTATTTTAGCACTTTTAATTATATGTTTTAGTTAAATCCATTAACAGAAGTAATGGACTAGGATTTTATTGAACTAAGGCAAACTAATAAAGATTTGATCCTCATGTTTTTCGGTTCTTCTTCTGTTCTGTTCCTCGTCATCTTCCTCTTCCTCTTCTACTTTTTTTTTTATTTTGTTGTTGTTTTATTTGCAGTTGAAGACAAAATTGTATTGTCAATGATTTATCTATTTATAGTTGAAAACATGTTTTTTTCTTTCTGTTTTTTTGGTTAATGATATGGAAAATACCATACCATTTCCCCAATAATCAAGTGTCTCGAACTTCAGGCCTAACCGAGCAAAATCTGACCTAAAAACAATTGAGTTTCCACCACTTTTTTTTTTGTAGTTACTGATTTATGCATATTGCAAAAAAAAATTATGACTTCCAGCTCATGGGATTTTCATTATAAGGTAACCACACCAATACTTTTGGAATAGAATTGTAGCTAGTTAGATATAGTGTATTGCTTTTAAATAGATAGAGGTTTATTATACATTGAGTTTGAAGATCTCCTTTACAAATAATATTTTACTTGGTATGAACCGGTCTAAAATATATACAATTTACAAAGCATATACACCACTGTCAACATCTTCTTTGTTTAACCATATCTGGTGATAAGAAAATAGCTGTTCCGTGCCAATATAAAACTTTTCCACGTAGATTTTAACCAAATTCCTAATAATAATGTCTATAAACCACTATCAATCTATCATATATTCATGTCAGAAGAATATTGTCAGATATACTGACATGCACGCCGATTACTCTGGGAAAGGATTTGATCAGTTGTTTGATGTAATTGACAAAATAAAGAACAATCCAGATGACCGCCGCATTATAATGTCAGCCCTTCCTCCTTATCACATGTTTGCACAGGTTGGTGGTAACCAAACTTGAGCATTTTGTTCAAACTACATACATTTGTTGCATTTTCTGAGATATAGTTAAATTTTTATCATTGCCTGGCATGCCATAAACTTATGCGTTAGAACAAATAGTTTTTAGAATAGAGACCCTTCCATGAAGGTATGTGTAGCTTGTCAGGTTAAGGCATCCATATGTCATTGCACTTGTTGTGGCATTGGTTAGCATTGAAAGGCGATCAGCAAGGACATCCACTGTTCCATTCATTCTCAATGTCCCATGTGTAGGTACCTAGTGGAATACATTGTTCACAATTTAGGTTGTGTCTTTAGATTGAAATTCTAGATGCTATGATTACAGAACGTTTAACATGTTTGTTTTTAATTTTTCAGATGTAAAGAAACAGCAAGTAATGAATTTTTCTTTTATATTACTTATTTTAATATCTGATGTATAATATTTGTCATGTGGCAAACGTATTCCAAAAAAATGTAGCACTATTAATTATGTATTGTATAAAACCTTTAGTGTTGTTTTTGTATGAGCTTTTTAAGAAAACCTGGAATATGTATTTTTGTGTGTCTACATATAACATGTTGCATTTATTTTTTACTACTGACTGTCTGATTATGTACCGTGGAATTTATTTATGTTTTTCATTCTTTTGTAGAATTATTAAATCTGATTATGTATTTTCCATCAAATTTAATTTTGAATGATACTAATATTGCATGCAATAATTGTTTGTTATAATCAATAATATATATATAGTCTATTTGAGTACTGTAATAATGGTATCTGAGAATGGTTTTTTTGCATCAGGTGTAAATAGCTGATGCAATAGAGGGATTAGTTTGCATCAGTTGTTATAAAAAACCGATGAAATAGAGGGATTAGTTGCATCGGTTTTTATTACAACCGATGCAACATGGGGGCTGTGTCCAAACAACTAACCATGATATTTTGCATCAGTTGTTAGTAACAACCGATGCAAAAAGGACATTTTTGCATCGGTTTCAGAACTGATGCAAAAGTGTTAAGCCTGTTGCATCGGCTGCATATGCATCGGTTGTTGAACTGATGCAAAAGGGGGGTAAACAACCGATGCAAATGGCATGTTTTGTAGTGGTGAAAATAATTTTATTTTGTATATCTTATCACTTAAGAAAAATCCTCAAAAATCATAGAAATTTACTTTGATCATGTTATCTAACATATCAAAATGTCAAACCCAAATTCTAAATATATTTTCTAGAATAAATTTATAAATCCAACATGCAATAATTTCATTCAAAAATTCATAATAATCTTTCCAAAGCTTGGAAAATTATCAAACTAAAAACCCAACTCTAAAATCATATTTTGCATAACATATAATTTTTTCCATGGCATTTAAACATAAATATCACACGGTTTTACACGGTTTGATCTAAACCATATGAACCATTATTTAAACAGTCTTGTTTAAATTTAAATAAACTACAATTCAAGCATATCATCATCAAATATCATATATACGAATTAAAACTTAAATCCGAAACATATATTTAATAAATAGAGATGGAAATTATCATTCACCTTAATCTTTGATAAGGAATGTGGATAGAGATGAGTTTGATTCCCTTTTCTTTAATTCTTTTTCTTTTCATTGAATTTCCCCTTCTTCTTGTAATGTTAATGGCCGGCTTTCTTTCTTTTACTTACGTTTCTTATTTTTGAGACAATGATTATGAGTCTCAATGACTTAAGAAATAAACACACACACACACACACACACACACATATATATATATATATAAGGGTAGGTGTAGCTAAATCCTATTATACCCTTACATAACTTAATTAATCTTTAAACCATTCTTTAGCCTAATTAAATTAATAAGCACAGACACTTAAATTTATTCAAATCTCAATCCCCTTTTCACTTAACATTTTCATTATTCTATTTAATTTGTCTAATTAAATATCCCGAATAATGTTATTTAAAATTAGGGATGTTACAATAAATGCCTTATTTATCAGATCTAAATCAAGGGAAAAAGTAACGTTTAAGCCCTTCCATTAAGCAAAACTAATATGGCAAATAAGTCCTTCTTTTAAAATAATTTATTTTCCATAGCAAATCAACTAGGAAAAATCCCCAAAAATCATAGAAATTCACTTTCATTGTGTTATCAAACATATTAAAATTTCTGACCCAATTTTTTCCTGAAATAATCGAATAAATTTTAAACCCAAATATATCATAATTTCCTGTAGAATTTCATAACAAATTTTCTATAGCTTGGAAAAATATGAAAATTGAAACCCATCTCTAAAATCATGTTTTACCTAATATGTAATTTTTCCATGGCATTCTAAAATCAATAACAATATGTTTTTCCCTAAACCGTGCAAATTCAAATGTAAATGAATTGGTTTACATCAAACATATACTAATTCAAGCATATCATCGTTCGAAACATCATAAAAACGAATTTAATCTTAAGTCCGAAAAGATATGATTTTAAAAACATAATAGAGATGGAATGAATTATTATTCACCTTGGATATGATAAGGAATTTGAGATTTGTAGAAGATTGATTCCCCTAGCTTTGATCCTTAGCTTTGATTTAATTTTTCTTCCTTTTCGCCCTTGTTAATGGTCGACATCTCTTAGGGTTTGATTTAATTTTTAGGTTTTTAGAATGAACGTGAAAAAAATGAGAAAATTAAACGCGAATGGGTATAGCTGTGAATCAAAAGGTGCGGCTATTTAGTAATATGCCCATTTTTTTAATTAATAACATATAAGCCATTCTAAGCCCATTTATCTTATTATTAAGCATGGCCTTAATTTATATTTTCAAATCTCAATCCCCTTATCATTCTAATTCTTACATTACTCTATTTAATTTATCTAATTAAATCTTCTGAATTATGTTATAAAAAATTAGGGGTGTTACAGTGAATTTGAATCAAAGTTAATTTAAATGACCATCGAGCATGCCCTTAATTCAATCACTTTTGTCTAGGTTCATGACATATTGTTCCACATAAGTCACTCTATTTGAGGATTTATTGTAGGTGTATCAAAATAATTTGACACACAATATACAAGTATATTTATTAAAGAACTTTGATTCATAAAACAGTTCTTACAACATTTATTACATATGAAGGAATGTGCAAAAAACAAACGGGGAATCTAAATTCAAATTTTGAATGTATGGTATCCCAAGAACCTCCACTAAGAACAAGCTAAAACTTTCTCTCTCTCTCTCTCTCAGAAACTACTCAACTTAAACAAATTTCTCTATCTCTTCCAAAATTTTCTAAATGAAAAATAAAATAAACAAAGTGAAATTAAGATAGCGGAGAGAATCAAAATTGAAAGAGAAAATGAGGAGGAAGGTTAATTAATCAACGAAATCTGGATTCAAATCGTAGTTAGGTAGATAAAGCTTCAAAAAGGTGAGTGAATTGATTGATACATTTGTGTGATTATAGTAATTGAATTCCTTTGTAATTCTTTATGATTTGAAAATAAAGTTATTGTATTTGAATAATAATTCCAACTTGAATCTATTTTGAATTACAATTTCAATTTTGAATTAAAATGAACGGTAATGACGAAAAACCATTTTTTTAGTTTAGTGGAATTATTATTGAAAAAGGAAAAGAGAATAGATTAGTAAAATCCATATCAATTTCTATAAAGATAAATCCTTGTTGATAATGCTAAGTTGGTTGGGATAGATGTAGAAACCAAATACTCTTTTAATTCACCTTGAATTGATTTTGTAATTTAAAATGTACGTAGAATTTTCATTAGAAGCACATACGTAATTTTAAATAAAGCAATGAAATACACATATATAAGCATGAAATTAACAAGTTACATTCACATAAACAAAGGTAAGAACTATACACAACTATCTGGTTGAAAATAAACCTTAAGTCCATATTCGAAATCATGAAGAAGATGAATGAAAAAACTAAAATAAATAAAAACTTTAAAAATATGAAAATTCATACCAAACGTCCTAAAAAGGTGTTAGACGTCTGGATTTTCATAAAACTCAACCCGAGAGGAATTAGTTTGCATTTGACCTGATTTAGAGGTCTATATCCATTTTTGGACGTTTGGAATCAAAGATGGACATCTGAATGCTCAAAATACATTTTTTTTATAAAGTGAAGGTCGGACGTTTGAAATAGCTAACTAGACATCTGAATTATTTCAAAAAGAATAGGTTAAACCTAGACATGGTGTAGGCCAAGTAGGGAGAGGTACGGGACTTGTGTCCCACAATATCGACTATTAGGAGTTTGCATAGCTTCATGGAGTAGGTGCAACGAGAAGTAGCACTTCATGGTGAGCGTGGCATTGAACTCGATAGGATGGATGTTAGCAGGGAAATTAGAAGCTTTTATTTTTATCGAGGTTCCCTGATCATATTTTAACCATATAGGAACATGGGAAGGTAAGACGGAGGCATTCACATAGTATGGCTACACGGCTAGGCAGTAGATGGACCTGTAGAGAAATCACTATAATGATTTTTCATAATACTTCAGGTTGAATGATAAAGAGTATAAAACATGTTTACTACTAAGATGTTGGCATGAATGATTAGGTAGACCTTAGATCGTCGAAGTAGTATACTTAGTGCGATGTCAAGAATTGCGATGTTCGCTCATTGTGTAAGTGGATATACCATTTTTTTGGCAAGGCCAACCGGTTTTATAGTGGACCGTCCACTTTTTATTACGAACGTAATAAAAATTGAAGTACAGGAGCAAGGCAAAAGCGCCTTAACTACTAAATGGGAAAAAAAAGCACAGGAATGTGACCGACATGCCACAGTTACTAATAGTAAAATCAAGACTAAGATTCCTCCGAAGAGGTAATATCCCCATCAACCACTAACACCTGGGAAGAGACCAAAGGGTCTTTCCCAATTAAACCAGCATAAGGGCGGAAGAGGCTCGCCAGACAAGGATCATAATCAACAGAATCAGGAGAGTAAACAAAGGATCGATCCCAAGAAGAATCAGCTAACATGACAACATTAGATCTCGCTTGCAGACCATCTATATCGAGGACTAAAGAATCACCAGAAGGAACATAATGAAGGCATCTAAGGTCCAAATGATCATCGGAAACAAATCGAAAAAAGGAATCAGCATTGGGATTAAATCTCACCTCGGACTTGAGATTAACTCAACACCTCTCAGACTCGTCCCAAACAATAGGAACACGCGACGGAGATGGAACCGGAGAAGGAAAAGGAAATGCAGAGACATCACATGGGACCACAGGAGCAGAAGGAGAGGCAGGCCTATCAATAGGACAAGGAGGCGGACTCGAGACAGATAATGGAACTGCAGGAGGAGGGACAGAGGCAGAAACCTTAGGGACCCATTTCCGGAGCAGGGGGCGAGGCAAGGGGATCTTAGGAGTAGCCGCAGAGACAACAGAGTGCAAGCAGGCAATAGCCAGGTGACCAAAGGAGTGATAGGAAGTGCAGATATCCGGAACCCAACCATAGCGAACACGTACTTCCTTAACATGCCCAACAGCTAGCTGGACAGGAATAGAGGTTGGAAGAGGCTTATCTGGGGAAATCTCAATCAGAGCTTTAGCATACACCAATTTTTCTCGAGCAACAGTATTAGAGTCAAAACACCTCAGTTTTCCAACATTACAGGCTAGCCAATTCAAACCAAGCAACGGTTGAAGAGCAACAGTAAGTGGATATACCTAGTTTGTCATTTGAGAATGTTAACCCAATGTTGGTTAAGAAGTTAACCATCAAGATTCACATATTAGGAATTGACCTTGAATTATTGGATGTGATTGTTCTACCCTTGGTTAGGAAACATTTGTAAGTTGTTGTAGGTGTGATTAGAATTACACCCTTGATTTGTATAATAACCAATCCTTTATATATAGTAAATAAACATAAATTGATACCCTAGGTCATGTAGTTTATAAATGAAGTTAATTGCTTGTAAACACCATATACTAGTAATGTAATTCTTTCACAGACTATGTCTGATCCACTCTTTTCTTCCCTTTTGTACCCACTAGAATACGATAGACCAGCAGTAGATTTTCACCAAATATAGTGCGTTGAGGAGGATACTAGGTGCATAGAGTTATATCTGTTTATTGTTACTCTCCATGTACTCTATTTCGTATTATATTTTTTCTATTTATCAGACTCTATGTACAACTATTTGGATATACTATTGTAGGGACCATATTATTGAGACTATAATCCAATCTAGATTATTTTCAGTATTTATACTTTATTTCCTTCTTCTATGAGATCTAAAAGTGTATAATGCTTAAAACTTTATATTAGTTTCAATATCATGTAATGTTCTAAAACCTAATGGCTCACACTTCTTGGCATGGTGCGAGTTCGAAAATCGATTTAGATTTTGAATCGGTGGGTCCGAAGGTGTGGGTTGTCATAGTTGGTATAAGAGCTTAGGCTAGGTGGTATCCTACAAAATTAGGATGTATAAGAGAGCGTATTTGTAGTTTTCTATTATATATATATATATACACGTGTATGTATGTTAATTTATGTACACACGACACACTATATATATTGACTTATAAGGTAGTTGTTGGCTTGTCCCTTCTATAAGCAAACAACTGCAAGTTAAAATAAACGTTAAGGTTATAATAGTAGTGGTGAAAAATAAACCTATCACATTTACACCACAAAGAAACGCTAACAGAGGTTCCCTGTACCAACCAGTATTAGCGAGTAAATTGTGTCTCTCTAAGGGTAAATAGAAGAAGAGTTGTACTATTGGACCCATATAAAAGAAGTTTGATGTTGATAAGGCGTAAAGGAGACATGAAAGAAGGACATCTCAAAGTTAGAGTGGATCTCCCCAGTTAAAGTGGAAGACGTATTCTTATATTAGGAATAGTTGCAAAAAATCCATTTGACTTAAATTGATAGCTAGAGTGTTCCACATCGGAGTTGGACACCGTATTGGAGGATAGACTTAAGTTAACTATTTCTTCAGAAGAGCGGCAAAAACCCTATGCACTTAAAGCATTTTCAGATGCTGTTAGGCTTGTGTAAATTAGGTTGTTTTCATCTACTCCAATCTAAGTGTTAAATCCTTAGAAATGTTTTCTAAAAAGTTAGAAATATTATATCTTTGATATTAAAGAAAGCAGAATTGAAAGAGTTTTTTATGAGTTAAAAACATCAGTGTTCTAAATCTTTGGAAAAGTATACAATTTGAAGTTTGAACTGGTAACTACCTATTTTATGGTTTAAACATAGGGAAGCTTAATAAAGGTAACTTTCCATAACTATATTAAAGCTTTTATTTTTAGAATAAGTTAGTGTAAGGCACATTAGTTGCACTTATCTTTTGATATGTAATTTGCTTCTGGACAATGATACTTTTGAAAAGTAAATTAAGAAAAGTATAAAACCCGTTCTTCTGAAATATTTCTACCGCACTTTGAAAAAAAAGTTAAAATACCACTTTTTCTTTTAAAATACACATTTGTAAAGATTTCTTATCCATAAAAGAAAAATTACAAAGATACATTTACATGTCTAGTTTTCTAAATTGAGTTAAAACAATGGGATAAAAATTAAAGTTGAAAAAAAAGTGTATCATGATTTTTATCAAAAGGAACCATTTTTTAAAATTTATAGAGAATTTTGTAGTTTTAAAAGCTTTATAGTTTTGTGGAAGTAATATCAAAATTAGAAATGTTTTATTTAAATAGAAAAAGAAAAACTAAATTGAAAAAAACTATTGGTATTTTAACTTGAAGTTTTATTGGAGTTAGAAGGATTACATAGCCTATAAAGCTTGAATTGATTAGATTGGATTAGTTAGCATAGTCAATATGCATTGTACTAAGGACCTTCTAATTATGGAGTTATAAAGAAGTGGAAGATCTAGTGTAAATAAAGAAATTAAAATAGAAATTTGGTGGCCTTTTCAATCAACATTCGAAGTGGAAAGATAGGGTACACATTAAATTTTCTATAATAACAAAGAGTGAACATTACTTTATGTTTTTCTACCCAAATATGGTTTGAGTTACCTAATCTTAGCATGAGAAGGTTTGGAGGATGTGATCTAACTAAACTTATTTAACTTTAAAGAAAGAAGTAGCCAAGATATTTTATTGTACCAAAGGTGTTATGGAGGTACGAAACTTCCTTGGTTTGGCTAGCAACTATAAGAAGTATGTTAATGAGATTTTTCATCTCATAACAAGAACTTAATTATGAAGCAATTATAGTGTTGAATGCTTACCGTAATAAGGAAATTGACAAATTTATGTAGTGTTAAATTGGCCTTAAAGTAGTAATTATGTCGCTGTATGTTTACACTATTATGAAGTTACACTCTAATTGTTCGTTAAAATGTTAAGTCTAATTTATGTCCAATTAAGATAATAACAGAAAAGAATCTAATACTAAAAAGCGCAAGTAGAATGAAGAAAAATTAAAGGATACATAAATTATGTGGTTCAAATTTCAAAGAATCCTGCATCAACGGGTCAAATCTTTGCTTATATATATGTTTTTTCTAGTACAAACTTTTGGAATGGTGGAGTCAGTACAAGCATATTTGGTATAAAATTCAGAGAATGTTCAGAAAGTCATTTTCTCCACTACAATACCCTTTTAGTTAAAATACTATAATATCACATGGATCGCTAATTCCCTAATTCAACATTGCTCCTCTGCCGTTTAATCCTTCCATGTGTCATTAAGCATATTGCTTGTTGATTTGTGTAGGATTTCTGACGTGGCTAAAGGCATGGGAAAATTTTTTAGGCGAGAATATTTGGCTAAAGGAGGGAATTTTAGACTTAGAGTTAGGTGGAAAATTTGAGTTTCGAAGCTTTAGGGGTTAACCCCTGGATTGGTTATGAGGATTGCGCTTTGCTTACTTGTAGTGTCGTAGCTTTTGAATTTGTTCTTAGTCGATGCAGCTTCTCTTCAAACATAGTGATGAAATCTTCCCTTGGTTTTATTTCATAATTGACGGAGTTTGGATTTCAGGAGATGCCAACCCAGATCCGAGGACGGCTTCGGGCTGGTTTCAAGTGGGTGCTGATGTAGATATTTATGAGGTAGAGATATGGACCTTATGTAGATGATGAAGCTAATTTTTAAAGAAAAAGGCGGAACAGTCTCCAAAGGGATGGTGGATAAGTCCTTAAAGGGTTGGCGTAAAAGTTTCTTTGGAGATGTTAGTAAAGTCTTCAAGGAGACGTTGATGTAGCTTCTGTTGAGAGGCCAATGCAGTCTTCATAGAGACTATTGTGCAGTCTCTTAGAAGAGCTCTATGCAGTCTTTTCTTATGTTGGTTGATGAGGTCTCTTGGTTTACTTTTGCTTGTAGGAAACACTTATTTTGCCATTTTTGTAGGAGTGACCTCTTGATTTGTTTTCCACTATATGATGTTGTAGTATAAGTGTAATTCATCCATTGAGATCGCGTGACCTATCTTTGATTTGACTCAACTGCCGTAGTGTCTTCCATCTTTAATTTCTTTGTTACTTCGTTGATTGTATATAGGTCGCATATTTGTCCAATCATCTCTTAACATGGTTTCTTGGGTCTGAAGAAATTAATATTTGTATAGTTCCCTCCTTTTGGTGAAGCTATGGTCGATTTGCTTTTCCTTTTAGGTTGCACGGTTCTTATGTGCTCATTCCGTTAATCTGCATCACACATGTTTATAGGAGAAAAATGGGTGTAACATGTTGCCCCCAAGTCTGCGCTAATGTTGACTAGTGTGAACTTTTCATCTTCGTACAGTTCCATCATTTGTCTGGTCAATCACATCGTAATTAATGCTCTTTACACATGCCTTATTGTGAATGCCTATCTTTCTGTCCATTATATATAAGTCATTTCGAACAACAAATCCTCCTTATTCTTTGTATATTTGGGATTGTCATTACTATAATCTAATGGTCCATGATTTTTGTTCTTTAAAGTTGTAGGGCTAAGATTCTTTTACAAGAAACGTATAAATTCCTCTACCCCTTTTCGTTTCTCTTTACTTACTCAAGAAATTCAAACTTCTGATCGTGGTTTTTTTCTCTTTATTTCTTCACAATGCTCTTCGCTCTGATTCCTAGATTGTTCAAATCACATTTTAGACCTTTTC
This sequence comes from Allium fistulosum, assembly GCA_030737815.1. NCBI lineage: Eukaryota > Viridiplantae > Streptophyta > Magnoliopsida > Asparagales > Amaryllidaceae > Allium > Allium fistulosum. Next base: position 981,632,844 of record CM060902.1, read on the forward strand.
TTTTTCACTTTTACTGCTCTTCCATGTATTTTCCATACATCTTCTCTCTTTCTTTTGATTTATTATTATGCATATTCACACCTCGAAAGTGTTTGGGGAAATGTCAATATGGGTTGTTTGATTGATTCGGTACTTGGGTTAGCTCTTTTCTTATATTCATCCTCGAAATGGAATGATTTGATCGATTGACTATGATTGATTAGTCTTTTTTTTAAATTCAATAATGCACACATATTTCCCTTTTATTTGGTTAGAGACTCAAAAAACATCCTCCTATTATATTCATTTTTTATTTAAATTAATCATGACTCAAGACAATCCTCGGAGCTCTTCAGGTTCTGATTTAACTTCTTTTATTTAAATGACTTTGGCCATTTGTGAATAAGATAAAGTGCAAGAAAGTTTGGATCATTTGGGTTTAGGGATAATGTGCTTAGGACTCTTGCTCCTTCTGGTCACATTCACATGCCCCTAGAACGATTTGTCTCTATAACACACATCTAAAATAGGCTATATCTTCCACCCTATCCCATCATCAGGGAATGGTTAACAACCGTCAATTTATCCAAAATCCAACTATCTCCTATTTCTTATTATTTGCTCACATCCACCTTTATCTTGTATGTTGAGCGCCTGAATGTACCTCCTAATTGTCATATACTATTGTTATTGTACCCAATTCGCGAGAACATGGCTATGGCCTGCAATGGTTCTATTGTGTTCAAACCTTACAATCATAATAATGATGTTACCGATGAATATGTTAACGATGAAGTAGTGCTTAATCTTGAAAATGACATTTATGTTAATTATGATCCGGGATCGTGGAGAAGAATCATTATCATTAAGAGAATTATGCTAGTCCAACTACGACCTATTAAAGTCATATTAAAAAATGATAGTTCGCAGATGTGGTGCAATGGAAAAGGGGTGCCTAGGTTTGTTAACCTACCTTGGTTCGAGCACTGCCTTACACACATTTCTTACAAATAATAGTACCCGGAGGTTACAAGTGCCATGAGTTAAAGCAGATAGGCACAACTTAATTCCTTTTCACAACACCAGAAAGGCAATTTCCTCACGGTTATAAGCGTGACAAAACTAATTTGTCACGGTTATAACCGTGAAAATAAGTACCGTGGGCAATTTCAGTCACACTTTTGCTCACGGTTATAACCGTGACAAAATAATAATTTCTCACGCTTATTACCGTGACAGAATAGTATTTACTCACGGTTATAACCGTGACAAAATAGTAATTTCTCACACTTATAACCGTGATAGAACAATAGTTTCTAACATTTATAACCATTACCAAAAAGGATACTCTAACACTTATAACCGTGACAAATGCAAATTATATTATAGTTATAACCATTACGAAACGTTATTTTCTAACACTTATAACCGTGATAACTAAAACAGTATCAAACAAACTATATATCATGTAACAACAAACATCAAACAGATTTCATTCCATGATACAAATTCAAATTTATAGTAATAACAAACATGTAACCAAATTTCAATACTGTAGCACCAAATTTCAAAACAAACATCATACATACTAAATACTTCATATCAATTTTACAAAGCCCATGATAACTTCGAATTTTCCTAGCACAAAACGTCTAAAAGCTTACAAACAACGAATACGACTTTCCGGCCAAATTACAAAACCTCTATAACTAACTCGACCAATTTTTATTTGCTTCTGATTTTTGCTTTTCTGCTGTAGCTTTTATTAAATCCTGCATATGCATAAACAATGCTCAGTTTATAAAACAAATAGAAGGAAAGCTTCATTATACTTGAAAATAGAACTGCATCAAATATGATAATAAAAACTGATTGTTTTGCTCAGTTAAAAATTGCGCTTTACAGCGTAGTTTATAAACTGGGCTAATCTCAATTTGTAACTGGGCTTCACCACTTAGTTTGTAACTGAGTCGTAAGCTCAGTAAAAAAACTAAGGTTTACTGGAAATCCAAACGTGCCCATGACCTATGATTAAAAATAAACATGTATTGCTGCTTTGTTATAGAAATAAAACAAAATAAAATGCTCGCTATATGATCACGTTGATGAATGTTTTCTGCACTTGTTTAATTGGTAAAACAAAATTACCGCTGTTGATACATGAGACCTTCCATTCGATGCTTAGGCTTGAACTCCTTGTCTAGTAGTACATTCGATGCTTTGAAATCCCTAAAAATTACCTATCATCAAATGCATAAATGTTCAGATCAAGATATACAAATGAGTTGTATTTGAAGTATATGTCCTCTGCTATATCAATATGCAGGTTTACCTGAATTTCCAAACCCTCGTGCAAGTAAGCCAAACCTTCAGCAGCCCCTAAGGCAATCTGAAGCCTCACATTCCATGGAATACAAGGATATGCTCGACTAAATAGATGATTTCTAAGCTCTTATTTGGCATGAATTCATATACTAAAAGCCTTTGGATTGTGTTTTCATTGTCTTTAGCACAGTATCCTATTAGTTTAACAAGGTTCTGATGATTTACCACTCCAAGAAATTGAACTTCAGCCAGAAATTCTTTATGTCCCTGCATTAGATGATGCATCATATTACTTGAATATCAGATGTCTATTTTACTATGTATAGTAAGTGGCATACATAAAAAAAAACTTGTTTTCTTCTCTATATTGGTGTCCTAAGTCCTAACTTCTGCTTTATTGATACATAGTAGACAAAAATGTTGGTAAAAATGCAAAATTATTACTAATTAGGTCCTTTGGATTCTATTTCTTTGTCATATTAGTACATATGTAGGTTAGCAACAATATAATACTTCCATTCAAATGCCATTTGCAATTAAGTTTACATATATTACTTTAGTTAATACACTTTGTTTTACACTACTTTCATACAACTAAGAAGACAAACAAATAAACACAGAATGTTAACTATCATATTCGAATCCATTAGACAAGGATCAATTAACTATATACAATTAGTGAAATTTACACTAACAAATACAATCAATTTGAAGTAACCCATACAGCAGCTAGCTTGTGCATGTTCGAATCTTACAAGGAAATAAATTCAATATTTATGAAATATACAATGGACTGATGTTAATTTCTGGTTCGAGACGTTGGACATGAAGAAGATCAATTAAGACAACTAATCACACAATATATTACACAGAAGAAAAAAAGAAAAAAAAGAAGAACAACGATAAATTAATTAAGAAGTATACCTGCAAACCCTTCTCATTTAATCTCTTGATTGCAACACAAATTTTATCACAACTACCATCTGAAGGCATAATTAGTCCTTTATAAACTTGTAAATGCAAAATTGTAAAAGACTTACATATTTTTCAGCGGCGCAAGGAAGCACCTCTCCAGTTTTTTTACTTGTGTGCGCCACTTTCCATGCCTTTGCTCGTGTAATTTTACATTCGAGATTATCAGTTTCCTACATAAATAAATGTAAATATATTAAACAATTATACAATATTATCGCGATTAGTTGTGAAAGACTTACTACGAACGCCTCATTCTACGAACGCCTATATTCATAATGTCCACACTAACTTCTTTACCCGATCTCTGTTTCATTTGATCTACGTCACAACCACTCTATAGAAAATGAGGTCCAAATCAATAGAAAATAATCATAAGGTTCTCCACAGCCAAGATAAATATTTCACAGCAATGCAAGGTTTCTATTCAAAATAACTCTCTGTTAAAGCCAGGATAAATATTCTACAGAATTCAGCTTGGTACCCACAAAATAAAATTGCACCACCTAATTCAGAGTACATAATCTCTAACAAAACTGGCTGAGCATTCAAAGCTAAATATCAAATTACACAACAAATTTTTATATAGATTGATCGTTTGAGTTCGATTTTAAAGCTAAATATCAAATTACACAACAAATTGTTATCGGAACTAATAATTTAATTAATCAAAAACCGTTATAAAATTAAAGAATTTAATGAAAATATTTTTTTTTATTTTTAGAAATTAAATCGTTGTTTTTAAACAAATGTCAAATTTCTATAATTAATAGGTTAAAATAAAGCGATAAATTGAATTAATTAAAATGATCAGTCGTCGAGAACGTATTGATGGGGCCATCGGTGGCTATTAGAAAGGTCGGTTGCTTTATAAACCATTTCTAGTAATGTAGCAAGAAAGTCACTGAAATACTACACGGATGGTTGAAGACTGCCAATAGATATTGATACAAAGAGTTTATCATGTTGCCTCGTTGCTTAATGAAAGTTGACAGCATTGAGTTGTTGGAGAGTAAAGCTTATGGTGGAAAGATTGTAGTTTCCATTGTAAAACATTGAATGTTACCTTCTACACGTGTAAATAGACTATAATCCTTCCAACATAAATCTAATTAAAAGAGAACTAGTATGGCAATATAACTTGTACTTTCTTATGAATATTAGTAAAAAAATTAATCGGCGGCATCCAAAATTATAATTTAAAAAAGTCACTACAAAGAATGACTTAAAGTGCCTATACAGTCCTGTTTACATTATAATTTCTACATATATAAGTCTACGGTTGTTCCACTGTCAGCTGTTCCAAAGAATAAAAATGATGTCAGCAGAGCTAAAAACTAAAAGAGACAGTTTAATACAGAAACTTCGGTTGCATATGCAAATTGAGTTGATAATAGAAAATGATCAGCTACGCCTAAAAACTTTTGATAACATAAGCAAAATTATGACAAACAATAAAAAGTTGAATTTGATAACTAAAGTAGATACAAAGACGAAAATCAATTAAAAAGTTAAGTGGTTCGTTGGATTTGGAATGCCCAAACCCAAGACTCCATGTACTTGACAACGGAAGTACATAACAGACACAAAAGCAAAAATCAGAAATCACACCAAAAGCTAAACGATCAAATCTATATAACTTAGGCAATATTCCTGTTTGAAATCGAAATCCCAAAATTTATGCATTCGAAGTCACTTACGTATGCACATTCATTTCAACACAGTAAAACTCTTTGAGATGATTTTGTGGTGTATCTTATGCATATTCAGAAATACTTCTATTTCTTCCTCACTATCCGTCATACAAAACCAAATGTATGCAAAATCTTTAACAAGACAAAACCCTTAAAATATACAAAACCCTAAATAAACAATCTTAAAACATACAAAACCAAATTAAAAACGAAAATTATTACCTGACGATCGGTGGGCGACTGGCAACGAAAGATAGAAGCTAATTAAAAACCAAAATATACACGGCGATAGGCGGGCGACTCCTGCGACGGCTTTAACCTAATTAGATTTGAGGAAGAAAGATAGAAGCCAGAAGCGTGACAAACGTATGAAGCAAGGATTGTAACATAAATGACAACTCTGCCCAATGTCTTCTAATTATTTACGAAAAGCCCAAATTTTGTCACGGAAATAACCGTGATAATACAATATAACAATAATAACCGTTACAAATTCCCAACAATAATAACCGTGACAAAATGAAATGAAAAAAGTGTGACAAAATGGTCTGTTTGGTGTAGTGTTTCGGAGTTTATCGGTCCGTTGGGTTCTCCTAAGTACATTAAAAAAATGATATATTTCTAAAAGAAATAGAGCTAATGGTAGATACTTTACTTTCAAGAAACTATTGTAGTTATCCACGCAGAGAAGAGCAAGAATGAAAGTAGCTAGTGTATTCCAATGAATGTGACAATTGTTTTTATTGTAAGTTATTCAAACATTGTACAAAAATCAAAATTAGTCAAAGAAAGGGTAGATGATTGACAAAATAAAGCAACCCAATAAATACTACATTACTTATGAAATGGATTAACTTGCTTAAAGTGTTCAAACAAAAATAAACAATTAACAAAAGAGTGGAATCATAAATTGATAAAGAGAGAAAAAGTATGAAGCTAATGCTTATGTGTATCATTGGTGTTGTAAAAACTATATCTCCGGGTAATTCACCATTTCATGGATCTAATGAGTGAATTAATGAGAATAAATAGTGAACTCTTTTATTCTCAACTCACCTAATCTATTGCAAAGTTTAATCCAATAACGAAAGATCGTTAATGACGTGCGATAAATAATGAAGCCAATATTCATTATCCTACCCAAAAACTGAAAATGTATCAATAGGTTTATCACTAGAATGATTAAAGAAACAATAATTACAAATATTTTTACGTGTTTTTGTTCATGATATGAAGGCCTTCTAATTCCAGTTTGGACCTTTTCAGTCATGGGTAAAACCTCCAAAGGTTGAGTACCAAATGCCCATGGCAAACCTATTGGTTGATACTACAACATTCTTTCATGGTCACTTCGGATATAGCCAGGTCATTATTGGATGACGAATCAGAATAATTCTTGTATGAATGCAAATGGAATAAAAATTATGCTATCGGTAAAAACGAAACTTTCAATTGGTAAAAGACAATTTCTTTTCAATTATCCTTGATTGTATTTCGGGTTTAAGCCAGAAAAAATAAACGTCGATTATCATAAATGTGTGGATGTTGATGATGCATGAAATACAAAATTGGAGGAATTCTTTTTGGTTATATTAAAGTGGATGACATGCTGGGACTTGGTCTTTTCAAAGAACATGATAATTGATCGTAAACTCAATATTAATAATGTAAAAGATCAAAATTATTGTAACATATAATGATTTACATATGAAAGAAATAATTTGCTTCTCTTATGATTAACGACACGTTCAATTTTGATGTATTGATCGGATCATATTCTTATTGAATTTTGTGGATAAACATCAAGGTGTACAAAAAAGACTAACATAATCATGTGGATGTCATAGCTTGTCTAATGATATGTGATATAGAAAATCATGCATATGTCTGAAAGAAATTTCGGATTTTACCTTATCTTTTGGTTTAAGTCATCAATGGGTTATACTCAAAGGATGTGCAGAAAGATTGACTCCAAAAGCATTATCCTCTACTTATGGGAAAGCCATATTGAAAGTATAAAAATGATAAGTAATTAAGCTCCCGAGCTAAGAGATGCATTAAATAAAAATGCAAATAATTCCAATAATGATACCATAATTTTTTATTAGCCTACCATAATACTAGATAATATTAATCGGGTTAGAAAAATACTTAATCGAGAGGTCATTAATATGAAGGATACTAATACAAGTGTAAATGAGCTTATTCTATTCTTGGAAAAACTTAAAGAAGATGAATTCCAAAAATTCACGACTGAAGCTAAGAAACTTGTGGACAAAGCTAGCCTTATTGGTCCTAAATGTTGAAAGGTCCTAAATGTTGAAATAAAAAAGAGAGTTACTCATATTAAGAAACAATGTAACGAAAATACGGAAGTAGGTACTAACGATACAATTATTAGAAGACAACTTTAAAGTTACTTATTCTCTTCACATTATCGATCAAGCCATTTTTTCATAAAAAGATCGATATAAGAAATTTTAGCTTTATGAAAGTACATTTAGGGTCTCACAGAATACAAAATGCAAAATTCAATAATATTAAATGCAAATAATTAAAGGAGAAAATTTTCAATTTAAAATTCTTTTTGGAACACAACGAAGAGTGTGATATTTATGGAGTAGAATTATTTCATGAACTTTGGTAATTAATTTTTTTTTACCATCAGAAGTTACAAAATCAATTGACATTCCTAATGTTTTTTAAAGTCTAGCCGTGATATCAATGGATATACAAATGTGTACGTGGCTAGTAGAATTTTTTGACTCGCTTATGATTGCTTCGGTGGAAAAAAGTTTCTCAAAATTATAGTTAATTATAACTTATCTTCTAATAGAATTAAGGGTGTGAGCTTAGGGAAATTATTTAATTGTTATCAAATTTTAACTTTGCAAACAATCTTGTTTTAAGTAAAATATATTTTTGTTTTGCATTACATTATATATGTTTGTTATATTATGATACAAGTAATGACTTAATAAACATTAACCATGTATTAGTAGTGCTTTATCGATTGCAGTTATGAAATGTTCATAACCATGAGTATTAAGTCAATACAAAAAAAACATAACTCCTAAATGTCCCTTGGCGAGAAATATCTAGAAAAAGATATTGATATGTCTATTGAGACTAGTGTACGTAATGCTCTCCATGTAATGGACGGTAATTTACTCATGACCGTTTGGAGCATCAAAGGGTTATATTCTTGCGATTGTTTGGAGCAATTGCAGAACAACTTAGGGAGAGTGTTCTATAGGTTATGTAACTTAACCAAAATAGAAGATATCATTGTAATGATGTAAAGTAGTCGTTCAACTTAAGAGTATTACCGATCTTGAGTGCATGTGTAACAAACCGGTAATAAGGGACAATTAATAAAAGTTAATAATAATTATTTGATTTGTTAAAATGGATTTTATAGATTAAATAAGAATGGACTTAGTAGGGAATATTGAAAATTTATAATAATTTAATTAGTGATGAAATTAATTGTTTTTTAGAATAATTATTTGTCTAAAAGGTTGTGAAATAAATTAATTTGGAAATTAATTAATAAATAGGCTTAGAATGTGAATATCGGGTATCTAAAATTTAAAGGAATTAAAAAAATAAAGAAATAAATTTTAGAATTTTTTTATAATGTTGGGAAAATAATTAAGTATTGTTAATATGATTTATATTTGGAATTTTATTTTCATTTAATTACATAGATAGTTTTATATAAAGGAGAAGATTGAAAAAGAAAATAAATATATATATATTTCTAACCTAAAGACCAAACCCATAGCCCAAAACTTCACCATCCCCATATCCTAATTTTTATAATCTTCAAACATTTCGAATTTGAGATTTCTCACTCCCTTCATCAAATAACAGTTTACATATATCTCCTGATCACTTTACCTTAAACCTGATACTTCTCCCCCAAGAATCTCTATCTTTCAAATTCTATAATAAATGAAACAAATTATTAAAAATCATCAAAATAGAGTCTATGCATTTTAGCACCCATATACACCAATGACAAGAAGGAATTCGAGTTTTCATTATTGCGTGAATGTGCTAGGTTGTGCAAGCAAAGAGAGAAAGGTGAAGAGGAATGTATAGTAAGTGTACAAACTCACAAATCTATGTCTTAAATCACTTAATTCATATCATATATGTTGGAATTTAATTATTGTTTGGGTACAATAGTTGTTTGCATTGAGTTGGAGAAGATAGTGGCGAGGAAGGAGGAGGAGATGGCTAGAATTCGATCAAAATGATCGACTGGGGTGCACAACCAGTGGGTTAAGCAGTCGGCCTCCTAGGTTCCAACCGCTTGACCGCTATATATTGACCGGTGGTGCATTATAAGAAAATAACCCTATTACAATAAGTTATTTACAGCTGACGCTAGATGACATTTGTAATAAATGGTTTTGAACAACTGACATTTATAGACAGTTGTTATAAAGAGTTTCTAACAACTGATTTTTCCTGATAGTTGTAATAAACATATTTTTAACAACCGAGTTTCCTTGCCAGTTGTAATAAATGTATTTTTAACAACTAAGTTTTCCTACTAGTTGTAATAAACTTATTTTTAACAACTGGGTTTTCCTGCCAATTGTAACAAACGTGTTTTTAACAACTGAGTTTTCCTATCCGTTGTAATAAACTAATTTTAGCAAATGGTTTTACAAACTAATTATCATTAATAACCAATAATTATATTTTATATTTAATAATTTATTACAGTTAATTATTAATAATGAGTAAATTATAGTTAATATTTATTAATTACATTTAATAATATATATAATTAATAATTAATATTAAATAATTACTATTAAATAATTTACTTTAGTTTTGATAACTAATATTTAATAATTAATGTTTAACATTTAATATTTAATTAATAAGTAATATTTTGTAATTAAGAAATAATATTTAAATAAATTAAAAAATACCTATGATACAAAGTATACTTTCATATGCATTTATTATTTATTATTTAATAATTATAATTAAAAATTATATTTAATATTTAAAAAAGTTGTAATTAATAATTCTAAATAATAAATAATAATTAAATAATTAAATAATTAATTTTTAATTTTAATTTACTTTTAATTTTTGATTTTTGATTTATATATAAATATTATTATTATTTAATGATAACTTGCAAAAATAATTAAAAATTCATATTTATTAGTTAATAATTGATAATTAACATTAAAGTAAGAAAGAGAATAAATGATTAATGATTAATATTCAATAATTAATAATATTCACTTGAACTCTAGTTGCAAATATAAGCTCTATGTAAAATAAAATAAATTAGGAATAATATTGAAGTATCTAAATTAAAAGAATGGGCGATAACCAAATTTGCAGGCAGGCTTACAAAAAATTAGATGACCGCTCTTTAATTAGAATTTCCCGGCCGTTCTCCAAGGCTCCAAAGTTCTTCCTCTTCTAAATTTGATTTAGGGTTTCACGAAATCCCTAATTCTCCACACCAAAAATCTCATAGCTTTTTCTCAACCATATGTTATTCAATCAATGAAAGCCTGGACTTGACTCCTTGTCTGGGATCATCTTCTGTCTTTTGTCTAACTACATTACATTTGTAGTTTTTGTTGTTATATATTCGAGATATACACTCTATGATGTATACATATTCTTTTGTCTAGCACTTGTATCTATTCTTTTGTGATATTGTGGATCTTTTTGACCACTACTCTGATGTACACCTTTTTGTGTTATATATTCATATCTGTTTCCGCCTTTGTGATATGAATGTCTGTGACTGATTTATGTTATGTTTATTTCTATATTTGTTTCCGAAGGCCTCATAGCCACTGTGTGGTAGCTTTGAGTTTGAATTTGATATGACGGATTTCCTCTTGAAATGAAATGCATGTTATACTATCTGACATATCGGTACTCGCACAAAGAAATTACACGGATGGTCGCTCCTCAACAGCCTTATTTTCCGCGCAAGTTGACGACATTACTCCGTAGTGTTCTTGGCTAGAGTGGGTATAGAGGTGGGGCGTCACAGCTTGGTATCAAAGCCAAACTTCGGAACAATGTAGAATAATCTAGCAAGGATCATTGTCCTAAGTCTTTCTTAGGAATCGTGCCATAGGATTTGATTCGAGTCTTCGTACCGTTCTATCCTATTTTTCTTTTGTGATGCCTTGTTTTATCAATCAAGTTTGTTTGATATTCATTATGAGATTAACCTTTTTCTCTTTTCTTTCTTTCTTAAAGAAAAGAAATGGTTAGACCTGGCCGTCCCAGCGCTGGTTAATCTAGTGCTACTCCTCAGGATAGAGTATTTATGTCTGCTCAGCAACTTTTTGACCTTGTGAGAAATGGTCGAGCTGTCGGTCCTATTCCGGAGCCTACTCACCCTAAATCTGGGTTTGCACGCTTGTGCGGTGACTACACTAATTTGGGTGGAAAGCCATTCAAAGGCTCCAAGAGTGTTATAGAAGTCCAAGCTTGGCTTCGAACATGCGACCGTATCTTTTCTCGCATGAATCTTATTGATCTCCATCGAGTCCAAGTGGCTTCGAGTACGCTCCAAGAAAGAGCATTAGACTAGTACGAGGTTCTATCTCCGAAATTATTGAAGCGGACCTTACTTGGGAGCAATTCCGGGAAAGGTTCGAGTTGAAATTCATGCCGGAAGCTAAAAAATTATCTTTAGCCCGACGCTTCATAGACCTTGTTCAAGGTGAATCTTCCGTGACCGACTACGTCGCATCTTTTGAATCTATCTCAAAATATGGGGTCGAGTATATTAATACCCCATTGAAGAAAAACCAGAGATTCGTTTATGGCTTGAATAATAGCCTTAAAAAGCCATTACTTCTGAAATTAGAAGTTTCTTTTGATCAACTTGTTGATATTGCTCTTCGTCTCGAAGAGGCTGATAAAGATAGTGATGCTGAGGTCAAACCAAACATCAACAAGAAGAGACCTTTTAAATTCAAGCCTAATCCCAACAAGAAAGGAAAGCAAACAACTTCGGTAGCAAATACTCCCAACTTTCGTCATGGAGAATGTTACAATTGTGGTTCTAAGGATCACTATGCAAACAAGTGCCCGAAGCCTCTTTTCTGCCGCTATTGAAAGAGTTCGGGCCATACTCTATCTTTGTGTCCCAAACTTCAAGGCAAGAGGGAAGGCAAGCTAAATGTTGTACAAGCCCCTACTAACACTTCTCGTGGTCAAGGTATTTCTCATTCTATCCTTGATGGAATTATTATATTTCGTGAATTTCCTATTCGAGTTCTTTTTGATACGGGTGCATCTCACTCTTTTATATCAAAAGAACTTGTTGATGCTTTGTCTTTGAATGTTATTGGCTTGATGACTTCTTTGAGAATTGTGAATCCGGTAGGTGGATCCGCAACACTCAGTTTACTTTGTAAAGATGTCGAAATTATTTTATGTGATTACTCTTTCCGTGCCGATTTGCATGTCATGTGTTACCTAGGTTTAGGAATGATTTTGGGAATGGATTGGCTTAACCGTTATGAAGCCCATATCCTATGTCCTGAGCGGACTATATATCTGCGGCATCCTCAATCTGTTAAGCAGATTTCTCATATTCTTAAAGATTCAGATTCCAATTTGAAAGCATCCTTATATTCTCTCAATCCTCATGACGACGATAATGATGATGAGGAAGATGTTATTTCTCTCATTCACATTGTTTGTGAATTTCCCGACATATTTGAGCCCGTTCTAGGATTACCACCTAAGCGAGCAATTGAGTTCAGAATTAATCTAATCCCCGGAGCTCTCCCTATTACTCGTCCTCCTTATCGTATGTCTAATAAAGAAAATGAGGAGATGCGCAAACAATTATCCGAATTGGAAGCGAAGCAATTTATTCAATCTAGTTCCTCTCCATGGGGAGCTTCAGCTATTTTTGTGAAGAAATCTGATGGTACGCTTAGGCTTTGCGTTGACTACCGCAAGCTTAACGATCTCACCATCAAGAATAAATATCCCTTACCGCGGATTGATGATTTGTTCGATCATCTTAGTGGTGCTAAAGTCTTTTCACAATTAGACTTAGCAACTGGTTTTCATCAACTCCGTATTGCAGAGGATAGCATTCCTTTGACATCGTTCCGTACTCGTTATGGATCTTATGAATGGCTTGTTATGCCATTTGGTTTGACGAACGCTCCAGCTTATTTCGTCGACCTTATGAATCGAGTTTTCAAAGACTTCCTCGATCGATTTGTTCTCATCTTTATAGATGATATTCTTATTTACTCTAAAACCGAGGAAGAGCATGAAAATCATCTTCGGATTGTGTTGGAAACTCTTAGGAGAAATCAATTGAAAGCAAAATTTTCAAAATGCCACTTTTGGCAATCTCGTGTGAAATTTTTGGGGCATATTATTTCTGAATCCGGAATCTCCGTGGACCCTTCAAAGATTCACTACAAGACAACTTACTTTTAACTGCATATATTGTCAGCGTTTGGCCCTCAAACGCAGTAAAACTTATTTCACAAAGAGTTTTATTCCCATACCAACGCTGAGGATATTCTTAGGTCTCTGGGTTTAATATTTGCCGCTTCTCTCCTTCCATTTTGCAGAAAAAATTCATTTTCCCTCTTCTCTCCATACCGTCGCTCCCTTAATCAGTTCTCCTTTATTTTCAATTTCCTTCTAATTTCGCTCGTTCTTCGATTTTCCTTTGGTGGATTTGATCGCCGCTGCCCTAATTTCTTATTCATGCTTTAGGTATTGCTAATTCCTTGTTTTTAGGTCTATTTGATTCATCGATTTTTAGGTTTATGTCATTGGTTAATTTTGATTTCATATTTCAAGCATGTCACTTTGTGGACCGCCATTAGTAAACTTTGTTCGATTATTAATTGTCGAGACAACTTTCTGGAAATTCGGTGGAGTCGAACTGCTGCCAAAGTTCAACTACTTCAGGTAGCTTCAATAGATGAAACAAAATACTTTTATTTGATTTATTACTAGGTTGTGTTTGTTTTTAATAAAAGATGCTTGATTACTCGTCTAATTACCGATTTCGAAGCTTATTTATTTTCGATTCTAGTAAGGCTCCTATTAAGAGGAAAGTGTTCAACACCTTTTGTTATGATTATCTTAAGTTCTTTAAACCGAATGATGATTTCTTCCATGTATCACTATTAACATCTAGGAAATTATAATAAATTTTGAATTTGAAAATCACCTTTTGATATTTCAGGTTTAAGAAAATTCAAAACTCTATAATTAAAACTTTTGACAATTGTAATGTTTATTTCTTTATTTTTTAATTCAAGCATTTTAAAGTTGATTTTATAAACCAAGAATATTTATATTTTTCAAACTGAAAGTTTCAGAATATGGAGTATTCTAGAGATAAATTTTGTTTAGAAAATCATTATTTTTAGAAATTGTAATTTTGAAGATAGGAAGCTTTATTGGTTCAGCTGTGGGTTATATAATACAATCAGCATCATTTTATTTTGCATCTGTATCCTTTTTGTGTGATATCAACACTAATTAAAAGAAGCATCAACTTTATTGGTTCAGTCATCCTTTTAGATTCCAAAGTTTAATTCTTTTATATCGTTCATATTTTTATAATAGATTGGACTATCAATCCACCACTTTCTCCTTGAGCTGAGTTGGAACTTGAATTCGTGCACTTAGGTGTAATAGGAGATAGAGTGCAGCATTAAAATGAAGCAAAGCAATGCAAAATTGTGTTCATAGGCGAATGGCGATGTATTGAGCTGAGCTGAAACATGAAGTTAAGAATTGAGCTGAGCAAAAAGGTTGATGTTTATGTGCTGAGTTTGGTAACTTTTCAACTTGTGTATTTGTTTAATTTCACCAATTAATCTGGAATTTATGTTAATTTTTCCAAAAAAAGTGCACTTCTGTTTGATTTTTAACAAAAGCAGATGTTAATCTGTTAATTACTTCTTAGATGATCAACATCAATACTTTGTATAACCACCAACTACTGTTTTCTACCAATTAATCCATCTGAACCTTGATCATTGGCACGACTTACCTATTAGACAGTATCAGCGAGCCTAAGCTGTGTTGTTCAGAGCCTAAGCAGAGCTTTAGGTAATATAGTTACAGTAGTGTAAATGGATACAGCTAAACCGTGATACTAATTTTAGCAAACTCAAATGTAACTAGTTCTGTTATGTATACGGAACTACATCTATTCTGACAATACACACAAAGAAATACCTAAAACAAATGTTATTAGCAGGCAAACTTAGAAGTCATGGTTTCACAAGATAAATCAACTTCTATTACACAAACAATATGTATAGATAAACATGTAAGTGACATTTTCACAATGTAAATCCCTTCATAGTTCATGCTTCCTATAAAGCAGGAACATATGTTATTGGGTTGGATTGGATCACAAAATTCCTAACTTCTAGGTTATAAATAATAGTTGATTTTGTATTTGCAGAATTTACAAATTCATTACTCAGACATTTTCTTTCTCTGAAATAGTGATGATTCTTAAAGTTTGCATAAGAATGAATAAACAAGGCATGCTTACAAAGTTATACTTTTGGCTTTTCTTCTTAACTTGTACTTTTCATAGCATGCGACTGGTTATATTAACAATCTCATTTAATCCGAACAGCCGAATTTTAGGTGGCTAATGTTCATTTAAGAACTGCGAAATTATAGGTTGTTGATGTAAGAAAAAGAATACGCATACATGATGTGGAAGGAAGGTAACTTCAATAATGTGCTTCCTAACTTTTCCTATGCTACTATTAACACTAGCTATAAACACTGATCAAAGCATGCTATTTTTTAAAGTTTATTCTTTGTCACTCAATCTTGTGTACCTTCTTGATATCTCAAAACAATGCACCTCAACCATAAACTCAAATGAGCTCTCTTTCTATTTCGTTTTTGTCACTATAAGGTTAGTACCGTAAAAATATGCGTTACCCTTCTTTGATGGATATACGACTAATTCACATGCAAAAATGAAAAAAATTATTTTCCCAACATCTTCATCTATTGATTTTCACATACAACATTTCCTTATATGAAATGTACCATTCATTTTCTTGAAATGTTTTTGTAGATTTATGAATACTCCTGGAAGTGATCTCAGTCTGTTCAACAAATGAAAATTAATATCTTCGTACTTAATTTCTAAAATTTATTATTTTTTTATTTGTTTCTATTGCAAATTTTAAATTACAAAGATAACATTGTCATATTTTTCTGCACGAAACATATCATTCACTGCACAGGGTTCAACTTAAACTTTCTGGACAGTTGGTAGTCTATAGAGCAAATACATGTGAGTATGTTCTCCTTTTAGTCATAATTAATTGCTTCAACAATTCCTTTTTGTCTGTTTTCATGAAATAATCTTCTTAATGTTATTTGCATACAAGTAGATGAATCTGGAACAAAGTCGAAGTGTCACAACAATTCCTTCGAGCTTGCTGGTCGCTGAATGGGAGGAGGCAAAGGTTGTTTTATCATTATTTCTGCGCATCCATCATCAATTATTACTTGCCTTTCTTCCATACAATATTGCAGGTTTGTTTTACTCAGTTAAAGAAGCTTACTCAGAATACCCAGATTCATTTGTTTTGATCCAGCTTTTAATTTATTTACTTGGTCATAATGACTGCACTTTTTAGACGTGCATAGCTAAAAGCTCTAATTTCCATCCATGGCAAAGATGTATAAATGTTTGATTATTGTTTATATTGTAGAATTATTTGATACCATCCTTTCCTGTTCTAAAATTTGACACTATCATTTTGACATTATAAGAAGGTAAGGGCGGGGAGCTCACTCATGACAGGACAACTTATGCATATAAATTTAATATTCATATATAAAGCATATATGAAGTGGGTGTTTTGTAGATATTAGCTTATTAGGATGAGAAAATGTGTTTGTTTTACAGAGTTCAGTAATTATTATCAATTGTCCACCTATATTGCAATGTCATGACTTTATTCGTTGTTTAGAGTGGGTGTCTTCCTGATTTGCTTAATATGAAAATAGTTTACTTTTAATATTCATGAAATTAGAATCCTTGCGTTTAATGAAATAAATGGTTTTTGCAAATTCTAGACATTCTAGTTCCTCGTCTTTGTTTCTTAATTGTTCCTGTGCCCATTTAATAGTGAATGCCTGTTTCGAAATCCAAACGTCTTCTTGTTTTCCTGTGAATAACAAGATATATTTAGTTTCTTGTGTTGCTTGTGATGTGGCGGTATTTGAGCTTTGGTTCCACTGGTTATTCTGAATAAACTGGCTGACTTTGAATCTCTACCTCCATATAATGTATCACATCCTAGTCTTTTTACAAAACTCTTACCATCTACCCATGGATCAAATCAAAAGCTTGTGTTTTTACAATTAGCTAACTTCTTTATATTTGCTGTGCCAAATCATTTCTCATTTTTAGAATTGCTTTCCAAGCACCAAAACCGTTATTGTCCTCCTCCATAATCCATAAACTGTAGATTTTTCCATCCATTATATCCGTAGTCCTCTTCCAGATATGATTTTCCAGGACATTTTCATTGCATATGTTTCTTAAAGTCTCAAGTTTCTTAGTCGCACTCCACCTTCTTTTCTTTGGCCTACATAACAGTTTGCGTGACATCTTAAGCAAGCCTCTTTTCACTTGTATAGACATTTTCAATCTTTTCAAAAGATGCACTAGGTAGTTGAAATGTTTGAAGCTAGAATCTTATCATTGGAGCAATCATTATGTCAGGCTTTGTATTTTTTTCCATCTTTTGATATTCTACTTTAAACAAAATTAAGTTGGATAATAGAATATGGCTGTTAACTTGGTTACTAGAGAAGGATTTTAATTTAAAAACAACGGGGAGGGCCAAAGAATACTCTGAAACTTCATCTGATTCTTCTTCATATGTTGCCAGACACACTTTGATTTTAATCAATGATATGCAAGTTGCAGTGGGAAGAATTACTAGGGATTAATGGAGCAAAAGCAATGTATTAATGTGAGAATTTGATGAACTGTATACAGTAAGAATTACCAAGAAATAAATGAAAATATTGATCAATGCTTGGGGTTAATGCTTGGGGTTTGAAAAGATAAAGAACTGTGAATTGCAGAAAACAAGAACTGAAGTTTGGAAAGTATTTGAATTATTTTCGAAGATCTTATATTTTTCTTTAAAATCTTTTGAAACATTTTGACATTTTCTAGAAAAAGAGAAAAATGGTTTACACTTTACTCAATATTTTACGGTGATTTTTGTATTGTTTGAACCTCTGACCTTGTGACTTTCTTCTCTTTTCACATATGTTTTACTCATTTTTGGAATTTTCATGAAAGTTTATGAACTTACTTTGTAGGCAGCCTGTTTGATATTGCAAAATATGTAGTCATTGACATTTTAGGAGCACAACCTTGTAATCTAGTTATGAAGTGAAAAATTTAAATCCATGAAGGACATGCAAATGCCACACATGTAGTCGTCGAGGGATGGCTCGATCAACCGAAGATTTGGTGAGAAAAATATTTAAACGCTTTGCCATCAAAAACAATATAGTTGGAAATAATTGTACACCACTAATACTTCCTAAAGTATCCAAACTGCCTCCATAAAATAAATATAGTTATTCTCATATAACAAGCATACTAATCCAATTAAATTCCTGATAGTTGTACACTTCATTATCAAATACTGTACTGAATGCTTATGATTTCATATTTATTAATATGGTAAAGATACCATCAATTTTTCTAACACTTATATATGTCAACACACATGGTGTGATGAATGAATAATTCTGTTATTATCTAGGCATTCGTTGATATAATTTTCTGTACACTATTGCCCATCAACATAGCTGGAACTTGGTTGACGTTTCAACCGATTTGATATATTCACTAGAACTGCCTTATCAAGTAAAAGTATGTGACTGATAAAATTACTGCAACTTGAAAAATATGCATTAAATATATCACCGTGCAAATATTGCATAGAACTTCCAGTTACATGTTTATTGAAAAACACATTTTTTTCAACTGGAAATTGTACTCTTTATATTTAACTAACAGTTATACGTCTAAAGCTTACTGTAATTACTACTCACATGATGTTGACAAAGCCATGGTTAGTGATAGCTCAACAACAAAAAGTCAAGAAAAAAAGACAGAAGGAGGAATCTTGCCGAGTTCAGACTGCCCTGTTGGCAACAATTCAGTAAACCAATGTCTAACTATCTTCGTACTGCCACTTTTCATTTTCAGCCTGTATTTGAACTACTTTTATGCACGTTTTGTCGATAATATTAGATGCAAACTTGCTTTCTAGATATTGTGCATTTGTCTAATTTTGTATGTAGTTGGTTTATAAATTTTATCTCTCTTTACGGGTTTATGTAAACTTTGTTCATGGATATTGTGTTCAACTTATTTTATGGAAGTGATTAATAGTTATGCTTTTATTTTACAATTTTTAGTTTGATTTGTTTATGTTAGTACATTAACTGATTAAAATATAATTAAATGTAGTTTATATTAATGATATGTGTGAATATTGCAATGGCACAACATTGCTGTCAATTCTTTGGAAAAATAATGCATATCCCTACGACATCGTTTATACATTGTTGTCAATTCATTGGAAAAAAATGCATATTCCTACGACAGCGTTTATACATTGCTGTCAATTCATTGGGAAAAAAAATGCATATCCCTACGACAGCGTTTATACCTTGCAGTAGAAAACTATTAACAGCGTTTATACCTTGCAGAAGAAAAATTATTAACAGCGTTTAAAAAACGCTGTAGAAAGTGGGTTTGTGACAGCGTTTATATTTTGCAGTTAAAAATTTAGGGTCAACGACCGCATGTCGTTATACAGCGTTTTTTAAAACGCTGTGAAAACTTTTAACAGTGTTTTTCAAACGCTGTGAAAAGTCTTTTTTGTTGTAGTGATTGAAGAGATTCAAAATTGGAAGAGACCGGAGAGCGTGACGGAAATTCGTAGCTTCCTTGGATTGGCGGGCTATTACCGTCGGTTCATAAAAGACTTTTCTAAAATTTCCGTACCTCTTACTAGTTTGATAAAGAAGGGGGTTAAATACATTTGGTCAGATAAATGTGAAGCTTCATTTCAAAAATTAAAAGAACTCCTTTCCGATGCTCCTATTCTTGTGATTCCCGATGGGAACCAAGACTTTATTGTTTATACCGATGCTAGTCGTGTTGGTTTGGGAGCCGTTCTCATGCAGCGGGAACGTGTTATCGCTTATGCTTCTAGGCAATTAAAGCCTGCCGAGACTAGATATGCCACTCATGATTTAGAGCTTGCGGCTATTGTTTTCGCTCTTAGAATTTGGCGTCATTATCTTTTGGGAGAGAAATTTGTTCTCTACACCAATCATAAATCTTTGAAGTATTTATTTTCTCAAAAGGAACTTAACTTGCGTCAACAACGTTGGCTTGAGTTTCTTGCATCTTATGATCTTTATATTCTTTATACTCCTGGAAAAGGAAATCGTGTTGCCGATGCCCTTAGTCGTAAGCAACAAGCGGTTGTTTCCATGATGATATCCGAATGGAATGATCTCGCGACTTTATCCGTTTGTGAGATTCGAGATCGTGAACCCGATTTATGTTCATCTCTTGTTTTGTGTAGCCTTGAGGCTCATCCTTCTCTTTTAGACCGCATTCTTGAAGCTCAAAAGCATGACCCCGAATTGGTTCTTCTTAGCCAAAGTTGTAGGGATAAAATTGATATTGAAGGTTTGAAAGACTTTGATATTAATGCTCGTGGCGGTGTTCGAAAATTGGGTAGACTTATCGTGCCAAATATTTGTGATCTTCATAAAGATATATTAGAAGATTCTCATCGTTCTAAATTCACCATTCATCCCGGTAGTAGTAAAATGTATGCGGATATGAAGCGACTTTATTACTAGGAGGGAATGAAATCTGATATTGCTAACTTTGTTAAGCGTTGCATGACGTGTCAACTCGTTAAGGCCGAGCATCAAAGGCCCGGTGGGTTATTGCAACCTTTGGAAATTCCATTATGGAAGTGGGATCAAATTTCCATGGAATATTTTGACGGTCTTCCCCGTTCTCGTTCAGGCCATGATAGCCTATGGGTGATAGTGGATAGACTTACAAAATCCGCCCATTTTATTCCTGTTCGGTTCAATCGGACCGTATCTATTTTGGCTAAACTTTTTGTCAAGGAAATTGTTAAATTGCATGGAGTTCCTACTTCTATTGTTAGCGATCGTGATCCATTTTTTACTAGTGGATTCTGGAAAGGTCTTCAAAAAGCTTTGGAACGAAGCTTAATTTTAGCACCGCTTATCATCCTCAGTCCGATGGACAAACCGAGCGTGTGAATCAAACTCTTGAAGATCTTCTTCGTGCATGTGTTCTTGATTTTGGTGGAAGTTGGGAAGATCATATTTCTCTTGTTGAATTTTCCTATAACAATAGCTTCCAATCTAGTATTGGTGTGGCACCTTTCGAGGCACTATACGGAAGGCCATGCCGATCTCCTTCATGTTGGCTTGAAGCCGGTGAGAAGCTGGTTTTAGGTCCTGATTTTATTCGGGATGCCACAGAAAAGATTGACCTTATTCGTCATAGGATGAAAGAAGCTCAAAGTAGACAAAAATCCTATGCCGATAATCGAAGAAGGAAATTAGAATTTTCTGTGGGAGATTTCGTATTTATTCGTGTTTCACCTATGAAGGGTGTTGTGCGTTTCAGTCGATCGGGAAAATTAGCACCTAGATATATTGGCCCATTTCCCATCACCGAACGCATTGGTTCCGTGGCTTATCGCCTTTTATTACCGGCTCAGTTTTCTGCTATTCATGACGTGTTCCACGTCTCTCAACTACGGAAATGCCTTCGAGATTCCGATTCTATTCTTGAGCCCGGTGTGATTGAAGAGATTGAAGTTTCGCCTAATTTGACTTATGAACAACATCCTATCCGAATCATTGTTTCGGAGGTTAAATGCTTTCGAAATAAAGACGTTCCTCTTGTGAAAGTTCAATGGTCCTCAAATCCTAAGGATTGCTCTTGGGAATCTAGAGAATTCATTGAGCGAACACATTCGGACTTACTCTCTTGAGCTCTTTGAGGTGAACTTCTTATTTCAAATTTCTTCTTTTGTGTTGATATGCTTTTACGGTTGTTACTTTTTGCTCAAATATTTCTTATGATTGCGAGGACGCAATTTCTTTAAGGAGGGGAGTGTGTAACAACCCTCATATTTTACAATTATCTATTTAAATGTTTTATTTAAATATGGTATCGTTAGTCGGATTTTAGCCCGAAAAGCTACTTTTTGCAAACGGTCGAGTTGGGACTCGAGACCACTTCCATTGAGTCCAAAATGGCGTTTGCGACACTTTTAAGTATAAACATCGATATATTTGGAGTAAGTTTAATTTTGCTATTTTCTATTGGGCTTTGGGTTTGGGTTTCACCCAACTAACTCTATGACGTAGTTCAGCCCTCCCCTCTCATCTTCACTTCATTTCTATTTTTCTCAAACACTTAAGCAAAACTGAAAATGGGGAGAGGAATGGGAAATTAAAACTCCAAGCCCTAGTTTTCATTTGCAAATCCAAGTTTAGCTCCAAATTCAAAGAGAAGCTATTGGTAAGTATCTCCATCTTCTTCTCCAACTCAACCCCTCTTTAAATTCAGAAATTTCCTAAACCTAACTTTGGAAATGTTCTTCTTTTGAGCTTAGATTCAAGCTCCTAGAGTTGAGGTTGAAGAGTGGTTGATTCTCCTTTGTTTTCAAGCTTCTTCTTCCTTGTTTTGGTGTAAAAGGTGAGATTTTTATCTCACATCTTAGTCTATAATTATCTTCGATTGTTAGGTATGAATTCCTAACACTTATTCATGTGCATTTGATTTTGGTTTGGATTGATTTGGTGTATATTCCAATTTTTGGTGTTTTGAAATCAAAATCTATGAAAATCCTATTACGGATATTTGGACAGTGATATTCGAGGCATATCGAAGAGCCATTAAGACTGGGTTGTTGCTTGGCATAAATCCTTAGTCGTCGTTGCTCGTCCGATCGCTCCCGATAATCGTTTGGCCATTTTTGGCCTAGGTTTAGGGAATGCCCTGAACTTCAGTTTCAGACGTCTGAAACGTAGGGTTTAGACGTCTGAATATTATATTGGGAATTTTTATTCCCCAGTATTCAGACGTCTGAACCCAAGGTTCTGGACGTCTGAATTAGCTCGAGTGCAACCAGAAAGGAAATAGGCTTAAAAAGCCATATTCAAACGTCTAAAATATTTGGTTCAGACGTCTAAATCGGGTTCTGGAAAATATTTAATTTTCTAGATTCAGACGTCTAAATCATACACTTCAGACGTCTGAATCTGCATGTTTTTACCTATTCTGCCTATTTAGCTTGAGTTTCCAAATTTAACCAATTCGTATTGATTTCCATTTGTTGTTATCATTTATTATCGACTTTGATGACATTTTCTTTGGGATTTTTGGAACCTCTACCTTGATGGATTCGGTATCGATTTCTTTGGATTTTATTCACGTCTTCGAATGTGAATTTTAGTGATTGATTGTTTCTACAATCATTTTTGTGATTTGTCACTTTAAAAATATAAAGGTTTCAATACTAGTAGTAAATATCAAAACTCTTTCATCAAAACGTTTTCAACACTATTTTTAATACAAAGCTCTTTATAAAATCCGTTTTCAAATCTATTAGTATATACAAACCTTTACCTCATTCGTATGAGAAAATCTAATTAAACGGCTTAGCAAAACAAGTGGTATGAAACGCTTGTGTTTACTTCGTCGGTTAATTTTTGGACTTGTTCGATTGAAAATCTTGTGACAATTTTCGAGTGGGAATTTACAATTTGTTCGTAAATATTTAATTTAAGCTAGTGGTTAATGGACATGAAGCTAAACTCATATATTTACTAGCTTAGTGTAATCGACACTTTTATTGATCGTTGATGATCATTTTGTGATTTAGACTAGCGATGTGCGATGTCTATTTGTCTGCGAGGGAGACTAAACCCCGTTTCTGTGGAACTTCGGTTCAATTTGGCGGGGTAGCAACCCGTGGTCTTCAGACCGTTTGTGGAGCTTCGGCTCAATATTTATGGTTAGCGACCATGGAATAGCGTTCCGTTTATGATACACGTGTTGCTGAGTTTTCATGCTCCCATTTGTGATAGGCCTCCCCCCTTGTGATTTCTGGATTTCTTGTTGTGATTCCAGGAATTTGTGTTTCACCTCTTTTTGTGATTGGCAATTATATGTTTGTCAATATTTGATGTTTGGTGAATAAAATAAAGAGTGTGATATTCTTTTTGGTGCTTTGAGATTTTAGAGATATTGTATGATTTTGTTGATGTTTAAAGTACACTTGTCATTGTATGTCATTTTTATTATCATACGATTTTTAGTCATATCTCTCTTCCTATCTCATTTTATCTGATATTTATAGCTAGACTGATCCGTTTATTATTTTCTTATTAAATAATACTCGGGTCAGACCGAGATGTTACAGGTGCATCTGCTTGACTCCTTGTCTGGGATCATCTTCTGTCTTTTGTCTAACTACATTACATTTGTAGTTTTTGTTGTTATATATTCGAGATATACACTCTATGATGTATACATATTCTTTTGTCTAGCACTTGTATCTATTCTTTTGTGATATTGTGGATCTTTTTGACCACTACTCTGATGTACACCTTTTTGTGTTATATATTCATATCTGTTTCCGCCTTTGTGATATGAATGTCTGTTACTGATTTATGTTATGTTTATTTCTATATTTGTTTCCGAAGGCCTCATAGCCACTGTGTGGTAGCTTTGAGTTTGTATTTGATATGTAGGATTTCCTCTTGAAATGAAATGCATGTTATACTATCTGACATATCAGTACTCGCACAAAGAAATTACACGGATGGTCGCTCCTCAACAGCCTTATTTTCCGCGCAAGTTGACGACATTACTCCGTAGTGTTCTTGGCTAGCGTGGGTATAGAGGTGGGGCGTCACAGCTTGGTATCAAAGCCAAAATTCGGAACAATGTAGAATAATCTAGCAAGGATCATTGTCCTAAGTCTTTCTTAGGAATCGTGCCATAGGATTTGATTCGAGTCTTCGTACCGTTCTATCCTATTTTTCTTTTGTGATGCCTTGTTTTATCAATCAAGTTTGTTTGATATTCATTCTGAGATTAACCTTTTTCTCTTTTCTTTCTTTCTTAAAGAAAAGAAATGGTTAGACCTGGCCGTCCCAGCGCCGGTTAATCTAGTGCTACTCCTCAGGATAGAGTATTTATGTCTGCTCAGCAACTTCTTGACCTTGTGAGAAATGGTCGAGCTGTCGGTCCTATTCCGCAGCCTACTCACCCTAAATCTGGGTTTGCACGCTTGTGCAGTGACTACACTAATTTGGGTGGAAAGCCATTCAAAGGCTCCGAGAGTGTTATAGAAGTCCAAGCTTGGCTTCGAACATGCGACCGTATCTTTTCACGCATGAATCTTATTGATCTCCATCGAGTCCAAGTGGCTTCGAGTACGCTCCAAGAAAGAGCATTAGACTAGTATGAGGTTCTATCTTTGAAATTATTGAAGCGGACCTTACTTGGGAGCAATTCCGGGAAAGGTTCGAGTTGAAATTCATGCCGGAAGCTAAAAAAGTATCTTTAGCCCGACGCTTCATAGACCTTGTTCAAGGTGAATCTTCCGTGACCGACTACGTCGCATCTTTTGAATCTCTCTCAAAATATGGGGTCGAGTATATTAATACCCCATTGAAGAAAAACCAGATATTCGTTTATGGCTTGAATAATAGCCTTAAAAAGCCATTACTTATGAAATTAGAAGTTTCTTTTGATCAGCTTGTTGATATTGCTCTTCGTCTCGAAGAGGCTGATAAAGATAGTGATGCTGAGGTCAAACCAAACATCAACAAGAAGAGACCTTTTAAATTCAAGCCTAATCCCAACAAGAAAGGAAAGCAAACAACTTCGGTAGCAAATACTCCCAACTTTCATCATGGAGAATGTTACAATTGTGGTTCTAAGGATCACTATGCAAACAAGTGCCCGAAGCCTCTTTTCTGCCGCTATTGAAAGAGTTCGGGCCATACTCTATCTTTGTGTCCCAAACTTCAAGGGAAGAGGGAAGGCAAGCTAAATGTTGTACAAGCCCCTACTAACACTTCTCGTGGTCAAGGTATTTCTCATTCTATCCTTGATGGAATTATTGTATTTCGTGAATTTCCTATTCGAGTTCTTTTTGATACGGGTGCATCTCACTCTTTTATATCAAAAGAACTTGTTGATGCTTTGTCTTTGAATGTTATTGGCTTGATGACTTCTTTGAGAATTGTGAATCCGATAGGTGGATCCGCAACACTCAGTTTACTTTGTAAAGATGTCGAAATTATTTTATGTGATTACTCTTTCCGTGCCGATTTGCATGTCATGTGTTACCTAGGTTTCAGAATGATTTTGGGAATGGATTGGCTTAACCGTTATGAAGCCCATATCCTATGTCCTGAGCGGACTATATATCTGCGGCATCCTCAATCTGTTAAGCAGATTTCTCATATTCTTAAAGATTCAGATTCCAATTCGAAAGCATCCTTATATTCTCTCAATCCTCATGACGACGATAATGATGATGAGGAAGATGTTATTTCTCTCATTCACATTGTTTGTGAATTTCCCGACATATTTGAGCCCGTTCTAGGATTACCACCTAAGCGAGCAATTGAGTTCAGAATTAATCTAATCCCCGGAGCTCTCCCTATTACTCGTCCTCCTTATCGTATGTCTAATAAAGAAAATGAGGAGATGCGCAAACAATTATCCGAATTGGAAGCGAAGCAATTTATTCAATCTAGTTCCTCTCCATGGGGAGCTTCAGCTATTTTTGTGAAGAAATCTGATGGTACGCTTAGGCTTTGCGTTGACTACCGCAAGCTTAACGATCTCACCATCAAGAATAAATATCCCTTACCGCAGATTGATGATTTGTTCGATCAGCTTAGTGGTGCTAAAGTCTTTTCACAATTAGACTTAGCAACTGGTTTTCATCAACTCCGTATTGCAGAGGATAACATTCCTTTGACATCGTTCCGTACTCGTTATGGATCTTATGAATGGCTTGCTATGCCATTTGGTTTGACGAACGCTCCAGCTTATTTTGTCGACCTTATGAATCGAGTTTTCAAAGACTTCCTCGATCGATTTGTTCTCATCTTTATAGATGATATTCTTATTTAATCTAAACCCGAGGAAGAGCATGAAAATCATCTTCGGATTGTGTTGGAAACTCTTAGGAGAAATCAATTGAAAGCAAAATTTTCTAAATGCCACTTTTGGCAATCTCGTGTGAAATTTTTGGGGCATATTATTTCTGAATCCGGAATCTCCGTAGACTCTTCAAAGATTGAAGCGATTCAAAATTGGAAGAGACCGGAGAGCGTGACGGAAATTCGTAGCTTCCTTGGATTAGCGGGCTATTCCCGTCGGTTCATAAAAGACTTTTCTAAAATTTCCGTACCTCTTACTAGTTTGATAAAGAAGGGGGTTAAATACATTTGGTCAGATAAATGTGAAGCTTCATTTCAAAAATTAAAAGAACTCCTTTCCGATGCTCCTATTCTTGTGATTCCCGATGGGAACCAAGACTTTATTGTTTATACCGATGCTAGTCGTGTTGGTTTGGGAGCCGTTCTCATGCAGCGGGAACGTGTCATCGCTTATGCTTCTAGGCAATTAAAGCCTGCCGAGACTAGATATGCCACTCATGATTTAGAGCTCGCGGCTATTGTTTTCGCTCTTAGAATTTGGCGTCATTATCTTTTGGGAGAGAAATTTGTTCTCTACACCAATCATAAATCTTTGAAGTATTTATTTTCTCAAAAGGAACTTAACTTGCGTCAACAACGTTGGCTTGAGTTTCTTGCATCTTATGATCTTTATATTCTTTATACTCCTGGAAAAGGAAATCGTGTTGCCGATGCCCTTAGTCGTAAGCAACAAGCGGTTGTTTCCATGATGATATCCGAATGGAACGATCTCGCGACTTTATCCGTTTGTGAGATTCGAGATCGTGAACCCGATTTATGTTCATCTCTTGTTTTGTGTAGCCTTGAGGCTCATCCTTCTCTTTTAGACCGCATTCTTGAAGCTCAAAAGCATGATCCCGAATTGGTTCTTCTTAGCCAAAGTTGTAGGGATAAAATTGATATTGAAGGTTTGAAAGACTTTGATATTGATGCTCGTGGCGGTATTCGAAAATTGGGTAGACTTTTCGTGCCAAATATTTGTGATCTTCGTAAAGATATATTATAAGATTCTCATCGTTCTAAATTCACCATTCATCCCGGTAGTAGTAAAATGTATGCGGATATGAAGCGACTTTATTACTGGGAGGGAATGAAATCCGATATTGCTAACTTTGTTAAGCGTTGCATGACGTGTCAACTCGTTAAGGCCGAGCATCAAAGGCCCGGTGGGTTATTGCAACCTTTGGAAATTCCATTATGGAAGTGGGATCAAATTTCCATGGAATATTTTGACGGTCTTCCCCGTTCTCGTTCAGGCCATGATAGCCTATGGGTGATAGTGGATAGACTTACAAAATCCACCCATTTTATTCCTGTTCGGTCCAATCGGACCGTATCTATTTTGGCTAAACTTTTTGTCAAGGAAATTGTTAAATTGCATGGAGTTCCTACTTCTATTGTTAGCGATCGTGATCCATTGTTTACTAGTGGATTCTGGAAAGGTCTTCAAAAAGCTTTGGGAACGAAGCTTAATTTTAGCACCGCTTATCATCCTCAGTCCGATGGACAAACCGAGCGTGTGAATCAAACTCTTGAAGATCTTCTTCGTGCATGTGTTCTTGATTTTGGTGGAAGTTGGGAAGATCATATTTCTCTTGTTGAATTTTCCTATAACAATAGCTTCCAATCTAGTATTGGTGTGGCACCTTTCGAGGCACTATACGGAAGGCCATGCTGATCTCCTTCATGTTGGCTTGAAGCCGGTGAGAAGCTGGTTTTAGGTCCTGATTTTATTTGGGATGCCACAGAAAAGATTGACCTTATTCGTCATAGGATGAAAGAAGCTCAAAGTAGACAAAAATCCTATGCCGATAATCGAAGAAGGAAATTAGAATTTTCTGTGGGAGATTTCGTATTTATTCGTGTTTCACCTATGAAGGGTGTTGTGCGTTTCAGTCGATCGGGAAAATTAGCACCTAGATATATTGGCCCATTTCCCATCACCGAACGCATTGGTTCCGTGGCTTATCGCCTTTTGTTACCGGCTCAGTTTTCTGATATTCATGACGTGTTCCACGTCTCTCAACTACGGAAATGCCTTTGAGATTCCGATTCTATTCTTGAGCCCGGTGTGATTGAAGAGATTGAAGTTTCGCCTAATTTGACTTATGAACAACATCCTATCTGAATCATTGTTTCGGAGGTTAAACGCCTTCGAAATAAAGACGTTCCTCTTGTGAAAGTTCAATGGTCCTCAAATCCTGAGGATTGCTCTTGGGAATCTAGAGAATTCATCGAGCGAACACATTCGGACTTACTCTCTTGAGCTCTTTGAGGTGAACTTCTTATTTCAAATTTCTTCTTTTGTGTTGATATGCTTTTATGGTTGTTACTTTTTGCTCAAATATTTCTTATGATTGCGAGGACGCAATTTCTTTAAGGAGGGGAGTCTGTAACAACCCTCATATTTTACAATTATCTATTTAAATGTTTTATTTAAATATGGTATCGTTAGTCGGATTTTAGTCCGAAAAGCTACTTTTTGCAAATAGTCGAGTTGGGACTCGAGACCACTTCCATTGAGTCCAAAATAGCGTTTGCGACACTTTTAAGTATAAACATCGATATATTTGGAGTAAGTTTAATTTTGCTATTTTCTATTGGGCTTTGGGTTTGGGTTTCACCCAACTAACTCTATAACCTAGTTCAGCCCTCCCCTCTCCTCTTCACTTCATTTCTATTTTTCTCAAACACTTAAGCAAAACTGAAAATGGGGAGAGGAATGGGAAATTAAAACTCCAAGCCCTAGTTTTCATTTGCAAATCCAAGTTTAGCTCCAAATTCAAAGAGAAGCTATTGGTAAGTATCTCCATCTTCTTCTCCAACTCAACCTCTCTTTAAATTCAGAAATTTCCTAAACCTAACTTTGGAAATGTTCTTCTTTTGAGCTTAGATTCAAGCTCCTAGAGTTGAGGTTGAAGAGTGGTTGATTCTCCTTTGTTTTCAAGCTTCTTCTTCCTTGTTTTTGTGTAAAAGGTGAGATTTTTATCTCACATCTTAGTCTATAATTATCTTCGATTGTTAGGTATGAATTCCTAACACTTATTCATGTGCATTTGATTTTGGTTTGGATTGATTTGGTGTATATTCCAATTTTTGGTGTTTTGAAATCAAAATCTATGAAAATCCTATTACGGATATTTGGACATTGATATTCGAGGCATATCGAAGAGCCATTAAGACTGGGTTGTCGCTTGGCATAAATCCTTAGTCGTCGTTGCTCGTCTGATCGCTCCCGATAATCGTTTGGCCATTTTTGGCCTAGGTTCAGGGAATGCCCTAAACTTCAGTTTCAGACGTCTGAAACGTAGGGTTCAGACGACTGAATATTATACTGGGAATTTTTATTCCCCAGTATTCAGATGTCTGAACCAAAGGTTCCGGACGTCTGAATTAGCTCGAGTGCAACCAGAAAGGAAATAGGCTTAAAAAGCCATTTTCAGACGTCTAAAATATTTGGTTCAGACATCTGAATCGGGTTCTGGAAAATATTTAATTTTCCAGATTCAGACGTCTGAATCATACACATCAGACGTCTGAATCTACATGTTTTTACTTATTCTGCCTATTTAGCTTGAGTTTCCAAATTTAACCAATTCGTGTTGATTTCCATTTGTTGTTATCATTTATTATCAACTTTGATGACATTTTCTTCGGGATTTTTGGAACCTCTACCTTGATGGATTCGGTATCGATTTCTTTGGATTTTATTCACGTCTTCGAATGTGAATTTTAGTGATTGATTATTTCTACAATCATTTTTGTGATTTGTCACTTTAAAAATAGAAAGGTTTCAATATTAGTAGTAAATATCAAAACTCTTTCATCAAAACGTTTTCAACACTATTTTTAATAAAAAGCTCTTTATAAAATCCGTTTTCAAATCTATTAGTATATACAAACCTTTACCTCATTCGTATGAGAAAATCTAATTAAACGGCTTAGCAAAACAAGTGGTATGAAACGCTTGCGTTTACTTCGTCGGTTAATTTTTGGACTTGTTCGATTGAAAATCTTGTGACAATTTTCGAGTGGGAATTTACACTTTGTTCGTAAATATTTAAGTTAAGCTAGTGGTTATGGGACATGAAGCTAAACTCATATATTTACTAGCTTATTGTAATCGACACTTTTATTGATCGTTGATGATCATTTTGTGATTTAGACTAGCGATGCGCGATGTCTATTTGTCTGCGAGGGAGACTAAACCCCGTTTCTGTGGAACTTCGGTTCAATTTGGCGGGGTAGCGACCCGTGGTCTTCGGACCGTTTGTGGAGCTTCGGCTCATTATTTATGGTTAGCGACCATGGAATAGCGTTCTATTTGTGATACACGTGTTGGTGAGTTTTCATGCTCCCATTTGTGATAGGTCTCCCCCCCTTGTGATTTCTGGATTTCTTGTTGTGATTTCTGGAATTTGTGTTTCACCTCTTTTTGTGATTAGCAATGATATGTTTGTCAATATTTGATGTTTGGTGAATAAAATAAAGAATGTGATATTCTTTTTGGTGCTTTGAGATTTTAGAGATATTGTATGATTTTGTTGATGTTTAAAGTACACTTGTCATTGTACGTCATTTTTGTTATCATACGATTTTTAGTCATATCTCTCTTCCTATCTCATTTTA
Source organism: Allium fistulosum (assembly GCA_030737815.1). Taxonomy (NCBI): domain Eukaryota; kingdom Viridiplantae; phylum Streptophyta; class Magnoliopsida; order Asparagales; family Amaryllidaceae; genus Allium; species Allium fistulosum. The sequence goes on from CM060902.1 coordinate 981,664,832, forward strand.
TCTGATATTTATAGCTAGACTGATCCGTTTATTATTTTCTTATTAAATAATACTCGGGTCAGACCGAGATGTTACAGGTGCATCTGCTTGACTCCTTGTCTGGGATCATATTCTGACTTTTGTCTAACTACATTACATTTGTAGTTTTTGTTGTTATATATTCGAGATATAGACTCTATGATGTATACATATTCTTTTTTCTAGAACTTGTATCTATTCTTTTGTGATATTATGGATCTTTTTGACCACTACTTTGATGTACACCTTTTTGTGTTATATATTCATATATGTTTCCGCCTTTGTGATATGAATGTCTGTGACTGATTTATGTTATGTTTATTTCTATATTTGTTTCCGAAGGCCTCATAGCCACTGTGTGGTAGCTTTGAGTTTGTATTTGATATGTCGGATTTCCTCTTGAAATGAAATGCATGTTATACTATCTGACATATCGGTACTCGCACAAAGCAATTACACGGATGGTCGCCCCTCAACAGCCTTATTTTCCGTGCTAGTTGACGGCATTACTCCGTAGTGTTCTTGGCTAGCATGGGTATAGAGGTGGGGCGTCACATTCACTTTACTTTTATTTGGATTGATATATTTTCTTGCATCTATGCACTTTCCTTTTTGGACATACTATAATTTAATCTTTACTATTGGTCGAGTTCATGGTTCTTATTAAGTAAAACTGTTAGTTATTTATTTGAGGTGAGAATTTCGGTGGAGTTTAAAAGTTGAGATTCTACATCACAATCAATTTAATGTTGAACTAGCTAAAAATTTAAGTGTTTTCTTTTACTTTGATTTTAATACCTTTGTGTTGTCGAATCACAATCTAATGATTTAATTTTCACATATGGCTATATAAACTATTGTTCCTATCCAAACGTGTAGGATTCCATTGTTGCTCTTACTATTTTGATCGGTAAAATTGGCTTATAGTTAAATGTTCAAATGACTCAATCTTAAGTAATCATAGACAACATTTCACTTTTTTAGCATTAGGTTATCACTAGTTCCAATTTAGAAGTCTTCTTACACAATACACTTATATGGGTTTTGCTATGTATAATTGGGCTTGATGTGGCGAGTCACATATACAGTTGTGTGTTGGCAATTATTAAGAGCCGTGTATTAGCCAATATATAGAGCCATGTATTGGCAATTCGACAGAGCAATGTGTTGGCATTTATGTAAAGATATGTGTTAGCTATTGAGTATAAATACTATATGTCAGTCTATCTTTGTCTAACTTTATTTATGTTTTGGAAGTGAACTAGATTGGCCATTATCCAATCCGGTTGCATGATTGTGGGTTTGCGCCCTGAATATGTGACACCGTATACATATGTAGACGTGTTCTACCACCGTATGCGTTCATCCCTATGTTACATAGGGTAGCAATCTATTACCATAGGGCCATGTGCCAGGTTGTGATCGAATTGAATCCTCACATAGACGAGCACATATGTGGATCTTGCCATGATGCATAGGGAAGGTACCCGAATGTTATAGGAGTCGTGTTAGACAAACACACATGTGGCTTCTGGAGCAAGCAGACATGATATAAGTCTTCTGCCTGGTTCTGCTGTGTGTGGTAGATAGACATATACTATTTATATTCTTATGAGATGATGAGATATGACTCTACTTGGGACTTTATGTCCGTCGTATAGTCATTCCCCATTAAAATATATTCCTATTAATCGTTATATGAGGAGATGAGATTACATCTGGATAGGTGTCCAGAGTATAATAGATTCTTGTATTTTTTATTATACCGATAGGTAGACTGTCATGTCCTGTATGTTGATGATGTGCTCATTATTGAGATTGAGAGATATACTTGGGCAACGCCATGTGCTAGCCTGACTATACCTGATGATATCTCATTTGATGATTTCTGGACTTTGATGATGATTTCTGGACTTTGATGATGATTTCTAGATATGGATGATTCACCCATTTGATGATGATTTTGTGATTTCTTATTTGATTTGTTTCAATATGGGTGATGACGTCTTCATGTATGCTTTTGGTGATATTGGACGTCATGTGACATTTAAGGGATTGTTTATATACCATGCATTTATTGCTATATACACTATATATATATATATATATTGACACATGTGATTTTTGGTGATTATCTTTTGATATATCATAGTTATATATGTTATCGTATTTCTTTGTGTGTATTACATAAATATATATATGTATATATGTATATATATGAGTAACCCCTATGATTTAGACATAATCTAATCTATGTGTTATATATATATATGTATGTAATACTCGGGCCAGTCCAAGAAATTCCAGGTACAAGGACGATGAGACCAACTTCTATTATTTTGGCATAGAGGAGACTTGATATAGGATAGTTGTGTATCATTAACGTGATGTAGACTTATTGTTAATTTGATATAGTGTTGTATATTGATTATACATTATTTGAGATGTTTTGTACACTCACTGTACCTTATATATGTATATATGTGTGAGTGTGTGTGTATAATATCTTATCACTATGATACCGACTCTGTGTTCTCTGATATTCATTATATATTGTGTATTGTTCTTTCCTGTAGGAACATGTGTTATTGCTTGTACAGATACTATGTATGTTTTATGGTGAGTTGAATGCTATGTTTAAATACGTACTAGTGTTAGCCTAAAGGAATATTCATGTGTGTACCCTATATTGCCTTATTTTCCGTATTATCTGATAGTATTACCTAGTAATACCCTTGGATAGTAGGGTATAGAGGTGGAGTGTTTCAACATGACTATACTTCGATTATGGTCAATCACATGACATAGTAATCATGTTATGGTCATAGTTAGGTGTACGTCTAACTACCAAAGTGAAACATTACTAAATAGAGGATTCGTCTCCTTTGTTATAGAAGGTTAGTATTATAGTAATTGGTAAATCAGATTAAAGTCATAGTCTCTGACCAAAGCAAATCGATTAATCGATAAGTATTATCAGATTGAACCAAGGACTTTAAATTGACCTACTTAATTAATAAGGTTATTAATAGGGTTTTGGAACTTAGACCAAACTCTAAATATCTAAGTGATATAGTGCTGAAGAAAAGAATGTGTGTGCAAACTATCGTTACTAGTGAGCTTATATTAGATCAGAACACGACGTCTATCAAATGATTTATAAGCCTTAAACTTAACCTCATACTATACTTCTGCAAAGCTTATGCAAACTTTGATATTTAAATAGTTTAAATATGACCGTGGATTGAGTTAACATCAAAGAGTCAATACAACTACTTTTTAGTTATTTTAGAATTCGACCAAGATATAAACCAATTCATATACGTTATAAATCGATAATAAATTAATACAAATGTTGTATTCATATGTAGCTATGTTTAATTATTCCATTCAAGCTTAAAACTAAATAGAATGACGTATAAAAGTTGTATGATGATTCTTTTAATTTAAGAGATAGGAATTAATTTGTTAATATGTTAATTCAACTTGGAGTCAACTAGGATTTTGACCATGCTTGGTCATACCCAAGGGCGAGCATATATAGAGCTGCCGATGGCTATAAATAGCCTAGCCTCTATAAAAATGTTTATACAAAATTTTAAGCTCTTTCTCTACTATTCCCTAGATGAAACCCCCTTGGTGTTGTCATTAGTTTGACCTTGCAAATCAAAGAGAAGATAGAGACGGTGGTGCTCCAAGAAGAAATGCTACCAAACGACATATTGGTTCCCTGCGAGGTCACTTTGAAGTAAGGTATGAATTTCTAATTTACATATATTCACTTATATATATGCCTTATCATCGTGCAATATTATTATACTCAACCATCATTAAGAAAATAATAATAATTTTCGAAATTAATTTCGATTATTTAAATATTTTGAAATCATTGATATATATTTTAAAACATATAAATATATTTCAAATCTATAAAATTATACATGAATATATTATAACCATGTTTATTTCTGGCGAAAATCTTAGCTTTTAATTATATATATCTATATATATCATTATTATAAATGAAACTTTTGATTTATTATATATATATATATATATATATGTATATATATTAAAAAATTCATTTATTACCTAATATATGTACGTGTGTGTATATACTAATACATATATAAATCAATTAAAATATCCATTTGTATATTTGTTTAAAAAATACTTTTGGATCTGATATTTGAAATATTTTATTAAGCCAAAATTGTTTAAATTCGAAAAACTTTAAATTCAAACGTAAAATATTCAGCAATAGATAAATGGAAATAAATTGACAGCTCAATCATTTAATAATAAAAAATTGAATAATTCAAAGTCTTTGAATTTGAATTTTATATTAATAAAATATACATACCAAAAAATAAAATAGATTATATATAAAATATTTATTTTCTAATTTTACAGCAAATAAAATTATTTTAATCATTTATAAATATTATATATATATATATATATATATATAATTCTAAATGTATATATATTTTAATTAAATTCTCAACTAGCATAACCAAAATAACATACATACATACATACATACATACATACATATGTGTGTGTGTCACATTTAGTCATTTTATTGACTATATGACAAAGTAGTCAATTTTTCCCATAAACCCCTAGATTAGGTTAGGTGATATTTGTATTGTGAATACGAATGGAATAGCATTTTAAATATAAATAAATTTTAAATTAAATTATTAATAAATTTACTTTAAACATTAATAATAAATAAATATTTCAATCAATAAAATTAGATTAAGATATTACCTCTTCTATTAACCAAATGCTAAATTTAGTTTAGGATAAACAAATATTTATTTACAAAAACATAGAATGAAGATCTTGTGCAAATTAACGAAACAATTTTTATTTTGAAATTCGCCTTTTCAACCTTGTTGCTAGTGCCAAACTAATTCAACAATGGTATCAGCATATGTATTGTGCTTGTGTAAATAAATTAGCCAACACTATGGGCATTACTTTTTGAAAAAGTTAAAGTAAATGGGTGCCTAAGAAAAAGGTGCTTAAACTAAGGAGAATGTTACTTCAATTAAGGAGCATTATATATGGAAAACCTCTCGATCACCCGACCCTTATCCGACTCATCAAAATGATTTGATTTTATGGTATGCCCTTGTGCAAGACTTGGTAGTGTTTTTAAGTCTTAGGTTAACTCAAATAGCGTATAACAATATTATAAAATTAAATAATCAATTAATTTAATAAAAGTTACAAAATGCAATTTAAAATTATTTTTAATTAAGTAATTAGTTACATAATTTATGAAGGGTTATAAAGTACAAATCAAAATTATTTTTAATTTAGATAAATAAATGTAAATGTTATGTTTATAAATCAATTAGAATTTTTAATTAATTAATAAATAAATATATATATATCATCAAATAAATTATAACTGTTATAATTAAAAGTATATACATTATATGTATAAAATAAATAGGAGGTCAAAATAAATAAACCCATGAGATTGAAAGGAGTATACATTTGATGTATATAAGTTATAATCTTATATACTCAGCTCACTTGAATGGTCGATAATTTAACGACCCAGAATTTTATCACTTTTATTTTTGGAATACTTAATTATTTTTAAATACTCAATTTGGAGTTTGGTAATAAAATCTATGTTTCAAATAATTGTTCGATTCTCAATAATGTCTCTTTAATTTAATTTATAGTACTTTTCCATAATTTTTAAATTTGAAAAAAATAATTTTTCATTTGGCGTATTTTACATTGAACATTGGCATTTTGGAAATTAAACATAATAAGTTTACTTGTCTATTTTATTGTTGTTTTGGGATTGCATCGCAATTTCGTATGCAATCGTATATTATTTTAGGTCGATCGCAGCTCATAATGGACACGATACGGTATGGTGGGGTACCCAAAATCTTTTCAAAATCAACTCTTACACAAGTAAACACAGAGCACCTACTTTGTTTCCTCTACCTCCTATCGGCTGCCATAGTCCACACTTGTCTCCTATAACGAAACGTATTTTTAACCACTTTAAATTACAGAATTTGATATAATTATTAAATAAAAATGGTTAAAAATAAAGGTTTAATGATTTTGAATGTAAGTTATTGGATGTGAACTTGAATAAAATTTTGAAATAAACCAATTTCGAAGATTTAAGTAATAACAAGTATTGAAAGGTAATGCTATGTATTGAATGTGTTTACAATCAATAGTTGGATTAAATAATAAATGTTGAATTCATTAGATGTAAATATAGTAATTGATTGATAACTAAAATTCAATTAAAAATCTAATATTAAAATTTGTTGAATATTGAACAATTAAGTTGTTTAAATTTAATATTGGAAATTATTTGAATAATTGAATACCGAATTTAATATGATTGAAAATGATATTGGAAGTTGATTTAATTTTTATTTAAACAACAATGAAGATTGTTAACATTTAAAATTGGATTTAGAAGTGAATAATTAGAAACTGGAAATTTTATATTATAATCGAGACATTAAAATAGAGATCCGGGGCACAATCTCAGATTTTGATGAAACTAGTTCCATTGGTTTCGTAATGGTGTATTATTATCGGATTTCAAATTTTGTATCATTTGGAGTTATCATTTGGTCGTACGGAATAAAAACGCGTTCAATTAAATATCGAAAATTTAATATTTTAATTGGGTTCAAAAAGATATCTTCCACATACGATCGAATTAGGCCCCGAAACATGTTCCATTGTGTTCGGAATAGGGGTAAAACATTATAAATGCCAGGCAGCATGCTTCGTTTGGAGTTCGTCCGGAAAAAGTTGAAAATAATATTAAAATATTATATTCATGTTTATAAATACGTTTGTTCTGGAGAAACCCTAACCCTATTTCTTTGAGCCGCCACAACCATTAATGTACGGCCGAAAATCTTCCTACTTTCTTCCCTCCGATCTCCAAATCCACACGCTATTTCCAGAAACTCTCAACTGCAAACATGTAAAGCACCTCAAGGTCTTCAATTTCAACGACTACTATTGAGAACGGAGCGAGGGATCGGCGGCTATTCGTTTTCAAACGCACGCGTTCGTTCACATTTTCCATGGGCTGGAGATCGAGCTTGACAGGTCTTCTGGCGTTGATGGTGTTCATGATGGTCAACACGATGGTGGTGGTGGATCGTTGTCTCGATCGACGATAATGACATGGCAATTTGAAGTTTAAAGGCGACCGTGGGTTTTTCTTGTGTACTCTTTGCCTATTGCAATCATGAGGAAGGAAGAAGAAGCAAGTGCAGCTAGGATTCTTAGATCTGGATTGAACGGCTCTGATTGGATGTAGGTTTTAAAAAAAATTGTTTATTTAAATTGTTTTCAAACTTTAAAAATGTGTAACTCTTTCATACGTCGTCAGATTTGGATGAAACAAGCGGCGATGGAATCGTGGCGACGAGCATTATGTCATGGAGTGGATTTGGAGAGGATTGGGAATAACTAAAATTTTAGGTTAAATCGAACATCGTTCGTTTTGATTTAAAATTGAAAACTCAAGGTGAGTGTTTTATAACGCTCACAAGTACTAGAATATTTTATGCTAGTTAAATTTGAATTATGAAGTGATATAAATTGTTGGTCGATTGTTTGACAAATTAAATTGTCATCTAAATTGACATCTGAATTAACCATTACAAATTAAAATTGACAGTTAGAATTGAAATTGGAATTGAATTGCTAGTAAAATACCCGATATTAATAACTAGGAAATTGTGGTGAATTATATTGACTGTTTGGATGATTGATTGCGATGGACGCTATTGGTTGATATTTTGGATGATTTGATGTTTATTTATTCTGATATATCCTATTATCACCCTGTATATTATTACAGCATATAAACTGTAAATTGAATTATTTTGAATAAATTAAGAAATAGGTTAAAAGGATATATACCTATTACATTGTGATTTGGATTGAAATGATATATATCCATCCCTGAAATTAAATTGAAATAACTGATCACTTGGCCATAGGATAGAAAATTATATACGAACACCGGATTGGTTATATTAAACGATTTTAAATGTTTGATTTGAAATTATTTAAATTGTTTTGATTTAAAAGAAATAAAAATCAAATTTATAGAAATCAAATTATTTCCGAACTTGAGCCCTGAATGTTGAAATTTAAATTTGGTAATCGAAATTGTTTAAATAATCAAAGTTGAGATTTTTAAGTTATAATCGAATTATGATTTAAATTTCAGAAATTGATTTGTTTTAAAAGATTGAATTTTTATTCGAACTTTGAATATTACTAAGTAAAAGTGATATAAAAACGTTATTTCGAAATTGAGCTTGGAATTGAATTATATTTGAAGATTGGGATTTTAAACTGAATATTGAAGGATAATTTGATTTAAATGTTTTGAACCGATATTTGAAAATCGAGCTCGAAATCGATATAAATTGAAATTGAAATTGAATTAATTGGATTAGAAAGTGGAATTGAATTAATTTGAAATCGAAGTCGAAATTGATTTGGATTGAAATCGGAATTGAATTATATTTGAAAATTGGATTTTAAATTGAATATTGAAGATAAATTTGATTAAGTGTTTTAAACCGATATTTTGGAAATCGAACTTGGAATTGACGTAAATCGAAATGGTTTAAAATTGATAATTGAATTGAAATGGTTTCAAATCGGGATTGAAATTGAATTAATTGGATTTGAAAGTGGAATTGAATTAATTTGAAATCGAAGTTGAAATTGATTTGTATTGAAAACGAAATTAAATCGATTGAATTGAAATTGTAATTGATTTGAATTGGGAAGTTGGAATTGAATCGGTTTGACTTTGAAACTATTTTCAAATAAATTATTTAATATAAAACTATTTAAAAGCTATCTTCTTAAATATATAAATTATTTTGGTTTTCCAAATTATTTTGCTATACAAACTATTTTAATACTTAAACTATTTTATATTAAACTATTTTAACCATTTAAACTATTTTTTAACTATTTACACTATTTTTAACTATTTTGATCATTTAAACTATTTTAAACTATTCAAACTATATTTCGAAAAAAAAATTCAAACTGGTCAAGAGTGGAATGTTTGTACCTTGGATTTAAATACGAATTGGCTTAAATGAAGTTATAACCCAAATTGAAATTCGAAACGATTTTGGAAGCGAAATCGGGATGTTGAGGTGAATATGATTTTGAACTGAAATAGTACAATTTGACTAAATATGATGATTTTGAAATGGATTTGATTTTGAAGCGAATATGATATTTTGATATTAAGTACGGATTGTTTTCGAAATGTAAAAGAACCAACCGGTGTGTAATATGACGTTTGGTTGTCAAAGAGACCAGGGCCGGATATGGGCATACTCTCTATCGATACCGGAACCACTTTAACAACTGTGTACGTGGAGGAGACTCCAGAACAAAGTGGTTGGATTTGACGGCGATTGTTGGATTTGAAGAAAGAGAACAATGATGGATAGACCCCGGCTCTTGTGCCAATCTAAATGACTAAAACATGATGGCTTGACAGGGCCAAGTGGGCTAATTACCCCGAGCGGACATTCGTTCTTTGATTTTTTTGGACTCTGTCCATATTATTACTCTTGTTGTTAGTTTCGATTAGTGCACCTTGATTTGGGATAGCCTCCCTTGGACTTGATATGGGATGGATGGACGCGGTGGGCGGCCGTGGCTATGATGCGTTACCACCAGCCCTGCTACCCGAACTGGTAGTATCCTACCTTGGGCATTGCCTCTCGTGCCTTGTCATACTTTTATCCCTATACGAGACCCATATGATTTTGGTTTAGTGTTGTCGTATCACGGCGCATCCCTGACTACCGACGTTCTACCATTGGTGTCAAATGCATACTGTACGCCAATGCTTAAAAATGTGTTAAGGGGATCAATGTAAAGCCTTAACGCTAAAAATATTTATTTTATTGATTAGACATTATATATGTAGCGTATTCTACTACATATAAATATTTTGATGGGTCCTTAAGAGATGGAAAATCCCGTAACATCTCTTGAGTTATTGCATGCACGTTATACCCTGGATAGGAGGTGTGAAACCCCGTAAACATCTCTGATGCCACAACACTCATGTTATATGCGATATCGATTTGACTCACATAAGAATATTTTAGTCCTGACTCCAGTGTTTTGTCTTTTCATTGTGCTCGGGTCAGCCTTGAGTTTTTCAGCTTATTGAAGATTTATTCTAGAGGACGAAGACGAAGATTTAGTATATTATTACTATTAGTATTCCTGCATCATGTTATCTGCTGCATTATTTATTTATTCCTGATGTATTTTTAACTCCGATAAATGTTGTATAAATTATAATCAAATGTATAGTAAACAACTTCATGAACTGTTTATTTGATTATTATATTTTGTCGTTCCGCTGCGAGATTCCGTGTTTGTTTTCTTCTTCTTTTCTTATTTTTCTTAATTAACCCCATTGGTTATCTATGTTTCGAATTGTTTAAGTTGGAAATGTGTGGATTATTATCGATTTAAACCTTTCGAAATGTGGGTTGTCACATCTCCCCTTGTCTCTTGCCATGTAACACCCCACCTCTATACCCACGCTAACCAAGAACACTACGAGGTAGTGCTGTCAATTAGCACGGAGAATAAGGCTGTGGAGGAGCGACCATCCATGTAACTTCTTTGTGCGAGCATGGATATGTCAGATAGAATAGAATGCATATCTTTTAAGGAGGAAATCCGACATACCGATACAGACTCAAAGCTATCACACGGTGGCTATATATAATCTTCGGAAACAAACATAGAAGTAATCATAACATAAATTAGTCACAGACATCCATATCACAAAGGCGGAAGAAGATATGAATATGTATAAAACACGTGAAAGTGTACATCAGAGTAGTGGTCAGAAAGATCCACGATAATACAAAAAGAATAGCAACACGTGCTATACAAAAGAATAAGTACACAGCATAGAGTCTATATCTCAAATGTGTACATCCAAAAACTACTAAGCTAAGTAATTAGTCCAAAAGTCAGAATGATCCTGAAGAGAAGTCAAGCAGAAGTACCTATAACATCTCGGTCTGACCCGAGTATTATTTATAAGAAAATAATAAACGGATCAGTCTAGCTATAAATATCAGATGATATGTATAAAGTAAAAGACATGGCATGATCATGTTATAACCATCGTGGCATACTACTATAAGTATATAATTGAAAATCAACAAGAGATTAATCAATATCACAAGAATCTTATCAAAGATTAAATAGGGTATCATACCCTAAACTTGTATTCATAACAAGTCAAAGACACACAAATTCACCAATGCACAAAAATTGATATCATATCAATGAAAATCATGAAAAATTGGTGAAGCACAAAGTCCAGAAATCAACACTCGAAATCCAGAAATCACATAATTCGGAGCAACGACGTCGTACAGCGTGACATCCGATGATCCAAAGGCACAATAAATAGGAACAACGACGTCGTACAGCGTAACGTCCGATGAACCAAAGCACAATAAAAAGGAACAACGATATCGTACAGCGTAACATCCGATGAACCAACACGTGGTGAAAATAGGACAACGACGTCGTACAGCGCAACGTCCGATGATCCAGAGACACAATAAAAAAGGAACAACGATGTCGTACAGCGTAACATCCGATGATCCAACACGTAGTGAAATGGAGTGACGACGTCGTACAGCGTAACGTCCGGAGGACCAAATCACGATAATACAGAACAACGACGTCATACAGCGTAACGTCCGATGAACCGAATCAAAAAGACATCGCACATGGCTAGTCTAAATCACAAAAATGATCGTCATTGATCATCAACAAGTGTCAATCACACCAAGCTAGTAAATATATGAGTTTAGCTTCATGTCACATAACCACTTGCTTAACTTAAATATTTACGAAAAAGCTGTGAATCTTCACTAGAAAATTGTCACAAAAGGGTTCATTCGAACAAGTCCAAGAGCTAACCGACGAAGTGAACGCAAGCGTTTCATACCACTCGTTTTACTAAGTCGTTTAATTCGATTTCTCATCCGAGTGAAGTAAAGGCTTGTATATACTAATAGATTGGAAAACGGTTTAGGAAAAAGAGCTTTGTAGTAAAATAGAGTTGAAATCGTTTTGATAAAAGAGCTTTGATATTTACTACTAGTATTGAAACCACTATGTCTTTAGAGTGACAAGTCACATAACGATTGTTGAAACAAATCGAATCACATAAATTCACATTCGAAGACGTGAGTAAAGTCCAAAGAAATCAATCCCCAAAACCATCAAAGTAGGAATGCTTGTAAGGCCAAAGGTGACCGAATTAAAGTGGTGTGCGACCTAACATAGCCGAGGTAAAAACTGCAAGCAGACCGGACGACCTAGTGGTTGCGACCTAAGATAGTGAGGTCGAGCGACCTAAAAGATGTAAGGTCTAATGACCTAAAGAATATAGGGTCAAGCGACCTAAAAGGGTAGAGGGCTAGGCATGCGACCTAGTGTAGAACGCTCCTTGCCAAGCGACCTAAGGAAGCAGGTCTAACGACCTAATGAATATAAGGTCTAACGACCTAAAGAGTTTGCGACTTAAGGGATACGACCTAAGTGGCGAACGACCTAAAATCAGAGGCCGGGCGACCTAAGGGGTACGCGACCTAAGGGGTACGCGACCTAAGTGGTACGCGACCTAAGGAGGTATGCAACCTAGGATGGTACGCGACCTAAGAAGTTGGTAAGGTCGAGCGACCTAAAGTGGACTAACTCGTGCGGCCTAGCGAGCTAAATGCAGGTGAGTCTCTTCATACCCGAACTACCTAGTAATGTAAGGAGTGAGCGACCTAAGTCTAGATCCACGCCAGAGCGACCTAGGGCCAACGACCTAGAGTACAACGACCTAACTAGGTAAATGAAGCAGAGCGACCTACGACCTAAGTGCCGAACGACCTAACTCGTGACGAACGACCTAAGCCCAGAACGTGCAATTTGCAGGCCTGTCTTCTCCAAACCCGAACGACCTAAGCCCAGAATTTTGCCAAGACACTAAAAATCAGGTTTTTCACCAATTCAATCCAAACCAAATGCAAATGCATATGCACAAGTGATAGGGAATCATTCCCAACAGTCCAATGACAGTTATAGGCAAGATGTGAGATTAAAAATCTCACCTTTGCACCAAAAACCAATGAAGATGAAGCTTGAAGCAAAACAATGACAACAACAAGCTTGAATCAATGTCTTCACTTGAATTCAGAGTAGATGTTGGATTAGCAATGAAGATTAAAGCTTTGGAGTTTTAATTTCCCATTCCCTCTACCATTTTTGAAGAAGCTTGAATGCATATGAAAATAGAAATGAAGTATGAAGAGAAGGAAGGGGTTGGGCTGAGTTAGTGAATGGTTCAGCCCCAAACCAAAGCTCAAAGCAAAAAGTGACGAAAATTTCACTATCTCCAAACATATCGAAGTTTACACTCCAAAAGATCGCAAACGTAATTTTGAACTCAATGGAGGTGGTCTCGAGTCCAAATTTGACCGTATGCAAAAAGTAGCTTTTCGTACTAAGATCTGATTTACGATTAAATATTTAAATAAAATATTTAAATATAAAATCGATAAATATGCGGGTTGTTACAGACTCCCCTTCTTAAAGAAATTGCGTCCTCACAATATATAAGATGGAAATAAAAAGTAACAACCATAAAAGCATATTAACACAAAAAGAAATTTGAAATAAGAAGTTCACCACAAAGAGCATGAGAAAGCAAGTCCGGATGTGTTTGCTCAATGAATTCTCTAGGTTCCCCAAGAGAAATCCTTGAGATTTGAGATCCATAGAACTCACACAAAGAGAACATCTTTATTTTCGAAGGCGCTCAACCTCCGAAGCAATGATGCGAATAGAATGTTGCTCAAAAGTCAAATCTGGTGAAACTTCAATCCCTACTATAACACCAGGCTCAAGAATAAAATCGGAAACCTAAAAGTATTTCCATAGTTAAAAGACGTGGAAAACGTCAAGAATAGCAGAAAATGGAGCCGGAGCAACGGCGTAGTACAAAAACGGTATGCCCGAGAAACTAGAATATCGAATAATTTGGAACACCGACGTAGTACAAAAACGGTACGTCCAAGTGAACCGAAAAGCCGGGACATCGATGTAGTACAATAACGGTACATCCGGTGAACCGAACACTATAAAAGAACATCGGACGCTAGTCCATAAAGGGAATGAGATGAAACTCAATAAAATGAAGTATATCGAAACGTCCGATGTTAGAAAGATGATCATTCCATTTGAACATCCTCAAAGAAACAACCACTTGTTGTTCACAACAAAGTGCATTGGCAACACGATTCCCCTTTTTAGGAATATACAAAGGATATCAAGATCATAAGACGCAAGTGGCTCGATCCAATATCAAGTTCCTTATGAGAAAATAAATATTCCAAAGAGATTTTTTTTATCAGGGTAGAGAACAAATTTCTCTCCCAAGATAATGATGCCAAATTTTTAAAAGAGAAATCGATAGCCACGAGTACTAGATCATGAGTGGCATATCTAGGCTCAATAGGCATTAATGATTTAGAAGCACAAGAGATAGCACGTCCTCTTTTACAAGAGAACGACATCTAAGCCAATACGATTAGTGTTGGTACAAAAGATAAAGTCTTGGTTCCCATCGGGAATCACAAGAATAAGAGTATCGGAAAAGAGTTCTTTTAATCCTCTTTCCCGAAAAGGTAAAACTTTCAAAATTGCATTTATCTTAATGTAATAATCTTTCTAGAGAAATTTACATTTTTACAAGTCAATTTATTGTGTCTGTCTCATCAAAGAGTTTAGGAGATTCTTATCGATAACGTTGATCAAGCGCATCGACCAGAATTCTTAAATCACTCGATGGGCAATACAATCACAAAATCATTTTCTATATGATAAACATGTTTCTTAAAAACCTTTAAGAATATTCTTTGCTCGTTTAAGAGCGAAAATCAAATTGTACTTATAAACAAATCTTATGAAAAAGATTTGCAAAATTTTAAATTGCTGTTTTCATCCAAAATCAATAAGTCATCGAGATCGTAGAATACTCGATTCATCAAATGGATGAAATAAGCTAGACAAACTGAATGACATAATAAGTCATTCATAAGTTTCATAACGAGTGCGGAATGCGGTAATGCTAACTCCCGCAACTCGTAGCAAATGAAAATCGGTGGCAAGGTCGAGCTAAAAAGACCTTATCACTACACAAAAGATTGCTTAGGTGATAATCCTAAGACAAACTCAAAAATACCGGAAAATTCTCAAACTACTTGAATGAGAGAAATGACACTTTCCTCATCATGTGAGCTTAAAGAGTAAAATGATGTCCTCAAATTGGGATCAAAATCACAAAGGAAAAACATAAATCTGTTTAACAGATTGAAAATGTCGAAGATGAATAGTCCACACGGGACAAAGGATATGGCTTCATAATAATTAAGCTAATCCTTACAAAAGTCAATTCCGAAGCATAAGTAAAAAAATCAGCTCTGAAAGGAAAAAAATCACATAAAATAATTTCGACATAATTAAAAAAACAATTTGAGTGTTGCGGATCCACCAATCCGGATTCGCAATCCTCAAAGAAATCATCAAGCCTAGAAATGTTTTAAAGAAAAAAAGAATCACAAGTTCTTTTGATATAAAAATAATGAGATAAAACCCATATCACAAAGAACTCGAATAAGATAATCTCAAAAGAAATATCGTCAAAGATAGAAGGAGAATTACCTTAACCAAGAGAAGTGTCACCGGGGACTTGAACAACATTTAGCTCTCCCTCTCTCCTACTTTTAAGAATGGGACATGTAGATATAAGATGACCCGAATTTTTGCAATAACGGAAAATGAGAGGATTCGGGCACTCCCTTGCATAGTGTTCTGTAAGACCACAATTGTAGCATCGTCCATGACTAGGGGTAGGAGTCTTTGCTACCGGAATTTGTTGCTTCCCTTTCTTGATGGGATTGGGGCCTGTGAATTTTATAGGCCTTTTCATGTTGTCGTTGAAGTTCTGTTTGGCACGCACAACTTCAATATCGCTTTCTCTATCGGCCTCTTCAAGACGAAGAGCGATGTCAATAAGCTGATCAAATGATACCTCTAGTTTCAGAAGTAATGGCTTCTTGAGGTTCTTATTCAACCCATAGACGAACCTTTGATTTTTCTTCATCGGGGTATTAATATACTCAACCCCGTATTTAGAAAGAAATTCGAAAGATGCGACATAGTCTGTCACAGAAGATTCACCTTGAACAAGGTCTATGTAGCGCCGTGCTAAAGTTACTTTTTCAACCTCCGGCACAAATTTCAATTCGAATCTTTCCCGGAATTGCTCCCAAGTAAGATCCGCTTCTATGATTTTAGAAATTAAAAGCTCATACCAATCCAATGCTCTTCTTGGAGCATGCTAGAAGCCACCTGGACTCGATGTAGATCAATAAGGTTCATGCGAGAAAAGATGCGATCGCATGATTTGAGCCAAGCTTGAATTTCAATAACACTCTCGGATCCCTTGAATGGCCTTCCACCCAAATCGGTATAGTCTCTGCACAAGCGTGCAAAACCGGATCTAGGATGGGTAGGCTCTGGAATGGGTCCGGCTGCTTGAGCATTCTTTACAAGATCAAGGAGCTGCTGGGCAGACATAAATACTCCTTCCTGGGGAGTAACAGTAGATGGTCCGGCTCTCGGACGGCCTGGTCTAGACATTCTCTTCTTTAAGAAAGAGAGAAGAAGAAAAGTTATTCTCCAAATAATTATCAAGCAAATCTTGATAGATAAAACAAGGATACATAAAAGAAAATAGGATGAATCGGTACGAAGACTCGAATTAAATTCTAAGGCACGACTCCTAAGTTGGACTTAGGACGATGATCCTTGTTAAGTTATTCTACATTGTTCCAAAGTTTGGCTCTGATACCAAGCTGTAACACCCCACCTCTATACCCATGCTAACCAAGAACACTACGAGGTAGTGCTGTCAATTAGCACGGAGAATAAGGCTGTGGAAGAGCGACCATCCATGTAACTTCTTTGTGCGAGCACCGATATGTCAGATAGAATAGAATGCATATCTTTTAAGGAGGAAATCTGACATACCGATACAGACTCAAAGCTATCACACGGTGGCTATATATAATCTTCGGAAACAAACATAGAAGTAATCATAACATAAATCAGTCACAGACATCCATATCACAAAGGCGGAAGAAGATATGAATATGTATAAAACACGTGAAAGTGTACATCAGAGTAGTGGTCAGAAAGATCCACGATAATACAAAAAGAATAGCAACACGTGCTATACAAAAGAATAAGTACACAACATAGAGTCTATATCTCAAATGTGTACATCCAAAAACTACTAAGCTAAGTAGTTAGTCCAAAAGTCAGAATGATCCTGAAGAGAAGTCAAGCAGAAGCACCTGTAACATCTCGGTCTGACCTGAGTATTATTTATAAGAAAATAATAAACGGATCAGTCTAGCTATAAATATCAGATGATATGTATAAAGTAAAAGACATGACATGATCATGTAATAACCATCGTGGCATACTACTATAAGTATATAATTGAAAATCAATAAGAGATTAATCAACATCACAAGAATCTTCTCAAAGATTAAATAGGGTATCATACCCTAAACTTGTATTCATAACAAGTCACTGACACACAAATTCACCAATGCACAAAAATTGATATCATATCAATGAAAATCACGAAAAATTGGTGAAGCACAAAGTCCAGAAATCAACACACGAAATCCAGAAATCACATAATTCGAAGCAACAACGTCGTACAGCCTGACGTCCGATGATCCAGAGGCACAATAAATAGGAACAGCGACGTCGTACATTGTAACTTCCGATGAACCAAAGCACAATAAAAAAGGAACAACGATGTCGTACAGCGTAACATCCAATGAACCAACACGTAGTGAAAATGGGACAACGATGTCGTACAGCGCAACGTCCGATGATCCAGAGACACAATAAAAAAGGAACAATGATGTCGTACAGCGTAACATCCGATGATCCAACACGTAGTGAAATGGAGCGATGACGTCGTACAGCGTAACGTCCGGAGGACCAAATCACGATAATACGGAACAACGACGTCATACAGCGTAACGTCCGATGAACCAAATCAAAAAGACATCGCACATGGCTAGTCTAAATCACAAAAATGATCATCCATGATCATCAAGAAGTGTCAATCACACAAAGCTAGTAAATATATGAGTTTAGCTTCATGTCCCATAACCACTTGCTTAACTTAAATATTTACGAACAAGTTGTGAATCTTCACTAGAAAATTGTCACAAAAGGGTTCAAGCAAACAAGTCCAAGAGCTAACCGACAAAGTGAACGCAAGCGTTTCATACCACTCGTTTTACTAAGTCGTTTAATTTGATTTCTCATCCGAGTGAAGTAAAGACTTGTATATACTAATAGATTGGAAAACGGTTTAGGAAAAAGAGCTTTGTAATAAAATAGAGTTGAAATCGTTTTGATAAAAGAGCTTTGATATTTACTACCAGTATTGAAACCTCTATGTCTTTAGAGTGACAAGTCACAAAACGATTGTTGAAACAAATCGAATCACATAAATTCACATTCGAAGGCGTGAGTAAAGTCCAAAGAAATCAATCCCCAAAACCATCAAAGTAGGAATGCTTGTGAGGCCAAAGGTGGCCGAGTTAAAGTGGTGTGCGACCTAACATAGCCGAGGTAAAAACTGCAAACAGACCGGGTGACCTAGTGGTTGCGACCTAAGATAGTGAGGTCGAGTGACCTAAAAGGTGTAAGGTCTAACGACCTAAAGAATATAGGGTCAAGCGACCTAAAAGGGTAGAGGGCTAGGCACGCGACCTAGTGTAGAACGCTCCTTGCCAAGCGACCTAAGGAAGCAGGTCTAACGACCTAATGAATATAAGGTCTAACGACCTAAAGAGTTCGCGACCTAAGGGATACGACCTAAGTGGCGAACGACCAAAAATCAGAGGCCGGGCGACCTAAGGGGTACGCGACCTAAGGGGTACGCGACCTAAGTGGTACGCGACCTAAGGAGGTACGCGACCTAGGATGGTACGCGACCTAACAAGTTTGTAAGGTCGAGCGACCTAAAGTGGACTAACTCGTGCGGCCTAGCGAGCTAAATGCAGGTGAGTCTCTTCATACCCGAACTACCTAGTAAAGTAAGGAGCGAGCGACCTAAGTCTAGATCACGCCAGAGCGACCTAGGGCCAACGACCTAGAGTAGAACGACCTAACTAGGTAAATGAAGCAGAGCGACCTACGACCTAAGTGCCGAACGACTTAACTCGTGACGAACGACCTAAGCCCAGAACGTGCAATTTGCAGGCCTGTCTTCTCCAAACCCGAACGACCTAAGCCCAGAATTTTGCCAAGACACTAAAAATCAGGTTTTTCACCAATTCAATCCAAACCAAATGAAAATGCATATGCACAAGTGATAGGGAATCATTCCCAACAGTCCAATGACAGTTATAGGCAAGATGTGAGATTAAAAATCTCACCTTTGCACCAAAAACCAATGAAGATGAAGCTTGAAGCAAAACAATGACAACAACAAGCTTGAATCAATGTCTTCACTTGAATTCAGAGTAGATGTTGGATTAGCAATGAAGATTAAAGCTTTGGAGTTTTAATTTCCCATTCTCTCTACCATTTTTGAAGAAGCTTGAATGTATATGCAAATAGAAATGAAGTATGAAGAGAAGGAAGGGGTTGGGCTGAGTTAGTGAATGGTTCAGCCCCAAACCAAAGCTCAAAGCAAAAAGCGACGAAAATTTCACTATCTCCAAACATATCGAAATTTACACTCAAAAAGATCGCAAACGTCATTTTGATCTCAACGGAGGTGGTCTCGAGTCCTAATTTGACCGTATGCAAAACGTAGCTTTTCGGACTAAGATCTGATTTACGATTAAATATTTAAATATAAAATCGATAAATATGCGGGTTGTTGCAAGCCAGTACCAATATGTTTGCCTATATCTTTTTACTCAACAACATATTTACTTGAGAATCCTCTTCTTGTTGCCATGGTTGCCCCTATATTCATCTTCTTCTTCTTACTTATGTTTTGCTTGGAGATGAAAACAAACTCCACCTTCTATTCAAAATTCAAATCCTCTCAATTTACTCATATTTAGCCTTAGTGACCAAAACAAAAGTTGTCCATCTTGATCTCAACTATTTTTAGAAATTGTTTTCACTCGATTTCATCGAAAAATGATTGAAATATAATCATAAACTAGTAAAGAAGGGAAACAATCATCAAACTTCAAAAATTAAATTCTCTTGATTCGCTTCGAATCGATCGACGTCGTATGTGTCGTTGGGATCGTAAGATGATGTAGTATTTTTGGTGAAGTTTTGGCAGCATTCTATGACGACAATCGATGATCGCCCAAAGCTAGGGTAAGGTATTTATGGAATTTGGTTCATCGATTTACGAATTTGAGATTGGATGTGGGATCAGGAGGTTGAGGCACACCGAGCTACAAATTTTGGAGGACCGTGGCTATGAGATGGAAGGTGCGACACTCGTAACCGTAGTAGGCCGAGGAGAAGGCAGATTTGATATGGGGGTCGGAGGCCAAGCAAAGGGTACCTGTAACAACCCTGTATTTTTCAAATATTTTTTTTTATTGATTTTTCCAGATTCAAAAGCTTTATTTATGAAAAGAATAAATTTTGTTATTTTAAATATAAACTTTGACTTTGATGTGGATTAGAATTCCAAATATGACTAAATTTAATATTTCCTGAAAATGTGAATTTTGGTCAATAGTCAAACTTTGACTTTTAAGTTTAAATTTTTAATAGTTTGAAATTATAAATTTTATCTTTTATTATGAAAATAGATTTAATAACTTGAACACTACTTTTCGTTTCGTTGAAAACGGAGTTAAAATGTAAAAGTTATGTACATTTCAATTTTTAGTATAATTTGTTTATTTGTGCAATTTTGCCTATTTTAAATTTTTTTAAATCATATTTTCTTTCTTATATTTTTTTTAATATGTGTTAATATGTTTTTTATGTATATTTTGTCTTTTTATGTTTTTAAATTGATAATAGTATTTTTCCAAAATTTACTGTATTTATTTTTCATTTTTAAAGGCTGTTTTCCTATTTTCTGCTATTTTCTTCATTAAAAATTATATGTAAATTAAATTTTAAATATTTATTTTGTGAATATATTTTTATTTTATATATTATTTATGTTTAAAAATATATTGCAAGCTCATATGAATTTTCTAAAATTTTTTCTATTCAATTTCAAAATTTTCTAGTCTAGTTCACTGTTTTAACTATTTTCCTTAATTCTACTTTATATAATCAATAAATATTATATATATTTTTATATTTTATCAAATTTTCGAATTTTTAACTGGAATTTCTGTTATTATCAGAAATATAAACTTATAAAAAATGAATTAAAGAAATTTGAAAGGCCTTAAACTTTCTATCTTCCTAAGGCCCTTTTTTTTCTAACCCTTCTACTTTTTAACCTAACTTTTCATTCAATTGGCAACATCTCCTCATTTCTTCAGCCGCCACTTTTTTTTTTCTCTCATTCACGAAATTCCAAAGCTCCTAAACCATAAAAAAATATGGCTTCCATTCTCCTCTTATCTTCTTCCTTTATCTCTTCTTTACTTCACAATTTCCATTGATTTTGCCTTCCTCCTCTTCTAGCTTTGCTTGGCCTCTACCACCTTCATCTCCACCATCCTCTCCACCTTCAGTCCCACCACCATCTACAGCAGCACCTCCTCCTCCTCCACTGACCATGACAAGCCATGCCCATCCATTTAAGTTTGCACCACAAAATTGCACAAAAACCCTTCCAAACAATGCCTAAACCACATATGCTTCACCACCACCTTCATCTATCGCCTTGGCCACCCCTAGAACCACCACCACCAGCAACTACATGACCTTTGGCTGCTGCTGCACCATCACCCTCCACTGTCCAGACCTGTACCATGCATGACTGAGCCAAGCAATGACCAAGTCGAGCCTTGTTGTGACCAAAACTTCACCTATTTGCCTTGTCCATTGATATTCTTCATGTTGCATCTCCTACCCTTCACATCACTTCATGTTGCCATGCTTAGGTGTGCTAAACCTGACCTATATGATGCTAACCTGAGCCCAAACACATCATGGCAGAGCACTTGATCCCCTATGGTCAAGCATTTGAATGGTAAAGGCAAAGTCTTGTCTTTATTGCTTTGTATTTCAATTTGTTCAACATTGTTTTATGTTAAGTATATTCATGTGCTATATTGTTTTGTCTTGTTTGGGTATTGTTTACAAGATGATATCTTGGCTATTTTCTCCACTCAAATCAAAGGTCGTGCCTTCTGGATCCATTGTGTCATTCTAATTGATATCTCCAGCATAAAAAGGTGAGTTATTCTCACCAGACAATATGTACCTATATAACTAGTAAATTGACACCCTGCGAATCTGTAGAAATATATTATCATGTTATATATGCTTATATTATTATCATATGATGTTCACACCTGTTATTACACCTGTTATATCATATGTTACTGTTATTTAATGTTATTCTGTTATTTATATCTGTTATCACCATTGCAAGTTCCCTGTAGACTAGAATCACTATGGGTTGAAATGATACATACCCGAACGGACTTTAGAATAGAGAAAAATCATTATGGGCTGAAATGATAGGCCTGAACGATTTTTATTTAATTTATTTTAACTTGGGATTGCGGGTTTGAAATGATAGAACCCGGATTTTTCTTTTTTTTACTGCGGATTGAAATGATACATATCCGTATCACTTGACCTAAGTTAGAAAATTATATACAGGCCCGTGGTTATTTTATAAAGTGTTTTGGATATTTTTAAGTATTTTAAAAATTATAAATTTATGAAATTTGATTTAAATAGATTTTGAAATGTTTAAAATAAAGAAATTATGATTTTTCTATGTGCTAAAAATGTAATTAATGAATGGTTTAACTGGATTTTTGAAATATAACTTAAGTTGGAAATTTGGAATTTGGATAAAAATGATATTTAAGTTATATAAATAAAATGGATATTAAATTTTATTTGGAAATGGTAAATATGATAATTTGATTAAATGTGAATTTAAGTGATTTATTAAAGTATTATTGATTTTTCTATGAATTTAAGTGGTTAAATAAATGAATGTTTAAAAGTGATCTTTTAAAATATAACTTGACTTGGAAATGTGAAATTTGGTTTTAATTAAAGGTTTTAGTTAATTAAATAAAATTGGAAATTTAGTTAAATTTGTGAAATGGTAATTTAAATTTGAAGTGTTAAGTTATTTGTTGAAATGTGAAGAATTGGAAACTTTTACACTTAAATTTATTAAGTAAATTGTTGAAAATTGGATTTAATTATAAGAAATTTATTGTGAAAAAGATACATGTTAAATGATATGTAAATGAACATTTTAAATGTTAAATTATGATTTTTAAAATGTTTAAAGAGTTTAAAATGAAGTTATTTAATTGCTGGAAATACACTAAAAAGCTGGAAATCACTTTTAATAGCATTCAGAAATGCTATGGTTCTGAATTACACTAAAAATTGAATAAAAGGGCTACTACATTTCTGAAATGCTGCAGTTGCTGCAGTTGAACTTATAGGCTAATATTGAACCCAGGTCTATTATAGCATTCTCTGGAAATGCTATAATGGTCTGTAGTCTTTGCTGAAACCAAATTTAACCCCTTGTTTTGAAATCTGAACTACCGCAGCACTTCTGAAATGCTGTCTTTTCTGTTTTGAACTATAATTCAACTAAAACTAAGTTTTAACAGCAGTTTTAAGTGCTGTCTTTGCTGAATTAAAAATGTTTTCAAATATAACTTATAGCAGTTGTTTTAAATGCTGTGAAATGCTGAAATTTTAATAATTAGGGTTTTTGACTTAGTAAACGAACTCAGAATGGTTTGAAACTTTGGAAATTGAATACTTGATTTGAAAATATAATAATTACACTTTTAAAAGGTTTAAATGAATTATTTTGATTGGAATATAAACTATTTAAAGGTGATTTGAAATGATAGTAAATGAACGATATCTTTGAATTTAAAAGGTATTTAAAGTTGAATATTTGGATTTGAACTGATAGGATATTTTATTTTATTAAAATGACTTGAAATGAAGTTTTGTAAGGATATGATATTTTATTATATTAAAATGATTTGAAATGAAGTTTTGAAATTATATGAAAATTTAAATATATGGAAATGGTTTGGAATTGATTTAATCTTTATTTTGATAAAGATATGGTTTGAAATGATATTTTATTTTGAAGTAAAGTATTGTTTTTAAAAGTTATAACCACGGGTTATAATAACGTTGGGTTGTTAAAGAGACCGGGATCGGATATGGACATACTCTCTGTCTTACCGAAAACCACTTTGGCAATTGTGTACGCGGTGGAGATTCCAGAATGAAGTAGGATGGTGGCGACGTTCTTAAGGTATGTTACGTAGACCCAACTCCCGTGAGTTGGCATAAGGTGGCTAAAACAGGAGCGATCTCGGACCAGTGAGGTAGCACCTCTTCTCGGACACATTTCTTCGATATTATACTCTTACTTGTGATTGATTAGATGGCCATCCTCCGATTTGGGAGTGTTGTTCGAGGTGGAACGGTAGTGGCTGCTATGCGTATCCATCAGTCCGTGTGCGTAATTGGTATATCTACCCTGGCATTGCCTAGTTGTGCCGTGTCACCTACCATATCGAGCTTTACTATGATTATGATTTTAAGGTCCGACCGCGTTAAGGTTCTCCATCCCCTTAACGCTATTTTCTATATGATTATACTTTACTTATTTAGACACTATTATAATATCGAATATTAGTACATAGTAGATAGTTTAACGGATCCTTAGAGGATGGGCGGTCCCAAGCATCTTCTAAGTTACTTGTACCTTTATTACAGTTCACTTGAGTTGGTTTACATTATATAAGTATATATTGTCCTGACTCGAGTGTTTTGTGTTTTGCTTTACGCTCGGGTCAGCCTGAGTTATTCACAGATTTGGATTTCCACTCGCTTGGAGATTTGAATCGCTGGAGATTATCTGCTTGTCTTGTCCTATCTATTTCAGTTCCGTTGTTCTACTCATCTTGTACTTGGTTATTTTATTGAGACTTTTGTTGTACTCTATTTCTTCTGTTGTATCTTATGTAACTCTGACATATTTAGATAGTAGCTTCATGAACTACTATTTCTTTTACTTCCGCTGCATTATTTTACTCTGTGTCTGTGATCTGTGATTATATTTATTTACTGTATATTCTGAGATTTGCCAAATTTTATTTACAACGCGGTATTTTGAGCAATTCAACTCCGGCATGAGTGTCTACCTATACACTTATAATGGATGCGAATGGTTGAAAATATCGGGTCGTTACAGTTGGTATCAGAGCTTTGGCTTTGAGGCAAAACTCAGCATATGGAGTAGATTTATTTACAGAATCACTTTCGTTCGAGTTTGAATCTTTTCCTCTTGATTCAAAATTCCTTTGAATTTTTGGAACTTTCCCTGCGGTTCCAAAATTCATTCTTGTCCCTCACTATTCATCTTCTTTTGATTTTGGAGTATCACATAACAGCACTTCGAATGATCTTTATAGTAAATTGGCGGTCTCGCCAATATTCTAATTTTCTTGTAAAGGGGTGAAAATCCTTTACAATCAGCATCGATTAACCAGAGATTTATATTTATCCTTGGTTTAGATTCTAATATCTTTTGTTATTCCAAACTCTATCTCTTGAGATCGAAGGTAGATTTACCCCAGAAAATCCACATTTGATCTTATCCATTAAGTCACGGTTGACCCGGTTAAGGTTGTCCGCGATTTATCTAAGCTTACCCATCTCTCTACTCTGTTTAATCATCTTGTCTTTTGTTCCAATCTATCTTCCAAACATTTTTGAACTGTACTTGTAAATTTATGTTTTGTTTTATATTGTGTTGTTTGAGTTGTTGATGTTGATTTGGGTTTCCGATCGATTCGTCTGATCAACGCTATCGATAGGATTTCTAAAACACTTTGACAGAACAAACTGACACAATATTATTTTAAAATTTGGTTTATGAAATAAATTTGGATATATAATTTTATGGAACTTAAAAAATTGATTTAAATTGATAATTTGAAATGATAATACTTGATTTATCATTTATTGTTCTACAAATGAATTTATAAATAGTTGTTTATAAATTTATTTGGGAACTGAAATGAATTTAAAACAAGAAAGTTAAAGAATTTAATTTCCGATGGTTTCAAACCTTGTGTTTAAAATTTTTAAAAGGATATTATTTAAAGTATTTTGAATAAAAATTTGTCTCTAAAGGATTTTAAAGTTTAAAAATTTAGTGCTCTTCTCTTTGTCGCTGGAAAATAATTTCGGTGATGACTGCAGCATCATCGACGTTCATTTTCGAGTTTCGAAGTGAAGAGACCGTTCTGTAGTCTCGCTACAGCTTTGTTTTGGAAAATATAATTGATTTGAACTTCTAAAATATGATTGGATTATAATATATATAGATATATGATTTAAATTTGATTTGACATATTATGTATATATAATTACTTATCTCCAAATGGTTTGAAAAGAATCGAAAGTTTAATTCTTAAATTTTATTTTTAAGAATGATTTCAGTTATAAGAAGAAAATTAAATTTTTTGAATAAATGATTCAAACTTGAGATAATTGAATTGGAAAGTTTTATTTGTATAATACAATTGCATTCAAATATAACTTACCTTAAATTTTTTTAGAAGTTAACAATGTAATTGGATAATATACAATATAAAAAGGATTTTATAAATAAAATTTGAGTGGTTATAATAAATTTTATACACTTAAATTTTAGTTATAAAAGATTAACAGAGGTAAATAGTGAAAAAGGAATTTAAGGAGATTTTATTTAAATAACTTAATAATCAAATTTGATTTAATATGGAACCTTAAGTCTAACCTAGGAATTTTAATAATGGTTATTTCCTGAAATGAATATGTTGTATAATAAATAATGATCTTTGAATAGATAAAATAAAATACATTTGAATTAGACATTTTGTAATAAAGTTTATTTAACTTGAATTCATAGTTTAATTGATGTCTAAATGAATAAATGTGTAAAGAAATTTGATTGTTATATTTGCTATATAAATATTTTATTTATGAAATAGATATGTCTTGAAAAATGAATGATTATAATTTAAATAGTTAAAATGTATTTTAACATCACTAAAAATTGATAATTGAGAATTTGGTTTTCAAATGGAATTTTAAGTGTAACTTATTAAAGGAATATCTATTTATGAAATGGGCATTTTAAATAAAGTATTAGGTTATGTGTTAAATTAAGAGCTAACTAAAATAGTGAGCTTTTGACTTAATAAATGAAGTATAGTTTAATTTGGACATTCTATTCATAAAAGTTTGTTTTTAATAAATCATAAGTTAAATGATATCCAAATGAATATTTCTGAAATTAAACTGATTTGAAATACTAATATATCTACTGTAGCATTTTATAAGTGCTGCTGTTTTGAAAATACAATGTTTTGGAAATTTTTATAATTGAATGAACTTAGAAATGTTACAACTTTAAAATGAATATTATTTGACCTTGAATTAAAATATTTTAAATGAAGATTATTTTAAAAGGTGTTATGATTTTCTAAGTATTATGTTTTTTTAGAATAACATTTCCAATGTGTTATGATTTTAGTAGTATGATTTCCAAATGATAAACACCTCTAAATTTTTATGATTTCAAAGTATTATGATTTCAAAGCATTATGGTTTCAAATTATTATCTTATTTTGTTTTTCAAACCATCTTTTGGTTGTCCTTATTTTCCCTCATCTTGCTACAGACTGGTATAAGCATCTTTCTATAATCTTTTTATTTAGAAATCTTTCTGTAATCTATGATAATCTTTGTTACTCATCTGGATCTGAACACTGT
Organism: Allium fistulosum; assembly: GCA_030737815.1. NCBI lineage: Eukaryota > Viridiplantae > Streptophyta > Magnoliopsida > Asparagales > Amaryllidaceae > Allium > Allium fistulosum. Next base: position 981,693,002 of record CM060902.1, read on the forward strand.
TTTTCCATTCATGGACTGTCGGTCAAGTGAAAGGGAGATTCAGACTCTAGAGGATCTTTTTCGTGCTTATATTCTTGATTTGATCACCTCCATCTTGTTAAACTTACCTATAACAATAATTATCAGGTGTAATTCCAATCGTCTTATCATCTTGTCTTAATTCTATTTCATTCTATCTTTTTCTGTGCTTTCCCGTACCTCGTTCCTTTTCGGGGACGAAAAGTTTTGAGTGGGGGAGAGTGTAACAACCCTGTATTTTTCAAATATTTTTTTTTATTGATTTTTCCAAATTCAAAAGCTTTATTTATGAAAAGAATAAATTTTGTTATTTTAAATATAAACTTTGACTTTGATGTGGATTAGAATTCCAAATATGACTAAATTTAATATTTCCTGAAAATGTGAATTTTGGTCAATAGTCAAACTTTGACTTTTAAGTTTAATTTTTTAATAGTTTGAAATTATAAATTTTATCTTTTATTATGAAAATAGATTTAATAACTTGAACACTACTTTTCGTTTCGTTGAAAACGGAGTTAAAATGTAAAAGTTATGTACATTTCAATTTTTAGTATAATTTGTTTATTTGTGCAATTTTGCCTATTTAAAATTTTTTTAAATCATATTTTCTTTCTTATATTTTTTTTAATATGTGTTAATATGTTTTTTATGTATATTTTGTCTTTTTATGTTTTTAAATTGATAATAGTATTTTTCCAAAATTTACTGTATTTATTTTTCATTTTTAAAGGCTGTTTTCCTATTTTCTGCTATTTTCTTCATTAAAAATTATATGTAAATTAAATTTTAAATATTTATTTTGTGAATATATTTTTATTTTATATATTATTTATGTTTAAAAATATATTGCAAGCTCATATGAATTTTCTAAAATTTTTTCTATTCAATTTCAAAATTTTCTAGTCTAGTTCACTGTTTTAACTATTTTCCTTAATTCTACTTTATATAATCAATAAATATTATATATATTTTTATATTTTATCAAATTTTCGAATTTTTAACTGGAATTTCTGTTATTATCAGAAATATAAACTTATAAAAAATGAATTAAAGAAATTTGAAAGGCCTTAAACTTTCTATCTTCCTAAGGCCCTTTTTTTTCTAACCCTTCTACTTTTTAACCTAACTTTTCATTCAATTGGCAACATCTCCTCATTTCTTCAGCCGCCACTTTTTTTTTTCTCTTATTCACGAAATTCCAAAGCTCCTAAACCCTAAAAAAAATATGGCTTCCATTCTCCTCTTATCTTCTTCCTTTATCTCTTCTTTACTTCACAATTTCCATTGATTTTGCCTTCCTCCTCTTCTAGCTTTGCTTGGCCTCTACCACCTTCATCTCCACCATCCTCTCCACCTTCAGCCCTACCACCATCTACAGCAGCACCTCCTCCTCCTCCACTGACCATGACAAGCCATGCCCATCCATTTAAGTTTGCACCACAAAATTGCACAAAAACCCTTCCAAACAATGCCTAAACCACATATGCTTCACCACCACCTTCATCTATCGCCTTGGCCACCCCTAGAACCACCACCACCAGCAACTACATGACCTTTGACTGCTGCTGCACCATCACCCTCCACTGTCCAGACCTGTACCATGCATGGCTGAGCCAAGCAATGACCAAGTCGAGCCTTGTTGTGACCAAAACTTCACCTATTTGCCTTGTCCATTGATATTCTTCATGTTGCATCTCCTACCCTTCACATCACTTCATGTTGCCATGCTTAGGTGTGCTAAACCTGACCTATATGATGCTAACCTGAGCCCAAACACATCATGGCAGAGCACTTGATCCCCTATGGTCAAGCATTTGAATGGTAAAGGCAAAGTCTTGTCTTTATTGCTTTGTATTTCAATTTGTTCAACATTGTTTTATGTTAAGTATATTCATGTGCTATATTGTTTTGTCTTGTTTGGGTATTGTTTACAAGATGATATCTTGGCTATTTTCTCCACTCAAATCAAAGGTCGTGCCTTCTGGATCCGTTGTGTCATTCTAATTGATATCTCCAGCATAAAAAGGTGAGTTATTCTCACCAGACAATATGTACCTATATAACTAGTAAATTGACACCCTGCGAATCTGTAGAAATATATTATCATGTTATATATGCTTATATTATTATCATATGATGTTCACACCTGTTATTACACCTGTTATATCATATGTTACTGTTATTTAATGTTATTCTGTTATTTATATCTGTTATCACCATTGCAAGTTCCCTGTAGACTAGAATCACTATGGGTTGAAATGATACATACCCGAACGGACTTTAGAATAGGGAAAAATCGTTATGGGCTGAAATGATAGGCCTGAACGATTTTTATTTAATTTATTTTAACTTGGGATTGCGGGTTTGAAATGATAGAACCCGAATTTTTCTTTTTTTTACTGCGGATTGAAATGATACATATCCGTATCACTTGACCTAAGTTAGAAAATTATATACAGGCCCGTGGTTATTTTATAAAGTGTTTTGGATATTTTTAAGTATTTTAAAAATTATAAATTTATGAAATTTGATTTAAATAGATTTTGAAATGTTTAAAATAAAGAAATTATGATTTTTCTATGTGCTAAAAATGTAATTAATGAATGGTTTAACTGGATTTTTGAAATATAACTTAAGTTGGAAATTTGGAATTTGGTTAAAAATGATATTTAAGTTATATAAATAAAATGGATATTAAATTTTATTTGGAAATGGTAAATATGATAATTTGATTAAATGTGAATTTAAGTGATTTATTAAAGTATTATTGATTTTTCTATGAATTTAAGTGGTTAAATAAATGAATGTTTAAAAGTGATCTTTTAAAATATAACTTGACTTGGAAATGTGAAATTTGGTTTTAATTAAAGGTTTTAGTTAATTAAATAAAATTGGAAATTTAGTTAAATTTGTGAAATGGTAATTTAAATTTGAAGTGTTAAGTTATTTGTTGAAATGTGAAGAATTGGAAACTTTTACACTTAAATTTATTAAGTAAATTGTTGAAAATTGGATTTAATTATAAGAAATTTATTGTGAAAAAGATACATGTTAAATGATATGTAAACGAACATTTTAAATGTTAAATTATGATTTTTAAAATGTTTAAAGAGTTTAAAATGAAGTTATTTAATTGCTGGAAATACACTAAAAAGCTGGAAATCGCTTTTAATAGCATTCAGAAATGCTATGGTTCTGAATTACACTAAAAATTGAATAAAAGGGCTACTACAGCATTTCTGAAATGCTGCAGTTGCTGCAGTTGAACTTATAGGCTAATATTGAACCCAGGTCTATTATAGCATTCTCTGGAAATGCTATAATGGTCTGCAGTCTTTGCTGAAACCAAATTTAACCCTTGTTTTGAAATCTGAACTACCGCAGCATTTCTGAAATGCTGTCTTTTCTGTTTTGAACTATAATTCAACTAAAACTAAGTTTTAACAGCAGTTTTAAGTGCTGTCTTTGCTGAATTAAAAATGTTTTCAAATATAACTTATAACAGTTGTTTTAAATGCTGTGAAATGCTGAAATTTTAATAATTAGGGTTTTTGACTTAGTAAACGAACTCAGAATGGTTTGAAACTTTGGAAATTGAATACTTGATTTGAAAATATAATAATTACACTTTTAAAAGGTTTAAATGAATTATTTTGATTGGAATATAAACTATTTAAAGGTGATTTGAAATGATAGTAAATGAACGATATCTTTGAATTTAAAAGGTATTTAAAGTTGAATATTTGGATTTGAACTGATAGGATATTTTATTTTATTAAAATGACTTGAAATGAAGTTTTGTAAGGATATGATATTTTATTATATTAAAATGATTTGAAATGAAGTTTTGAAATTATATGAAAATTTAAATATATGGAAATGGTTTGGAATTGATTTAATCTTTATTTTGATAAAGATATGGTTTGAAATGATATTTTATTTTGAAGTAAAGTATTGTTTTTAAAAGTTATAACCACGGGTTATAATAACGTTGGGTTGTTAAAGAGACCGGGATCGGATATGGACATACTCTCTGTCTTACCGAAAACCACTTTGGCAACTGTGTACGCGGTGGAGATTCCAGAATGAAGTAGGATGGTGGCGACGTTCTTAAGGTATGTTACGTAGACCCAACTCCCGTGAGTTGGCATAAGGTGGCTAAAACAGGAGCGATCTCGGACCAGTGAGGTAGCACCTCTTCTCGGACACATTTCTTCGATATTATACTCTTACTTGTGATTGATTAGATGGCCATCCTCCGATTTGGGAGTGTTGTTCGAGGTGGAACGGTAGTGGCTGCTATGCGTATCCATCAGTCCGTGTGCGTAATTGGTATATCTACCCTGGCATTGCCTAGTTGTGCCGTGTCACCTACCATATCGAGCTTTACTACGATTATGATTTTAAGATCCGACCGCGTTAAGGTTCTCCATCCCCTTAACGCTATTTTCTATATGATTATACTTTACTTATTTAGACACTATTATAATATCGAATATTAGTACATAGTAGATAGTTTAACGGATCCTTAGAGGATGGGCGGTCCCAAGCATCTTCTAAGTTACTTGTACCTTTATTACAGTTCACTTGAGTTGGTTTACATTATATAAGTATATATTGTCCTGACTCGAGTGTTTTGTGTTTTGCTTTACGCTCGGGTCAGCCTGAGTTATTCACAGATTTGGATTTCCACTCGCTTGGAGATTTGAATCGCTGGAGATTATCTGCTTGTCTTGTCCTATCTATTTCAGTTCCGTTGTTCTACTCATCTTGTACTTGGTTATTTTATTGAAACTTTTGTTGTACTCTATTTCTTCTGTTGTATCTTATGTAACTCTGACATATTTAGATAGTAGCTTCATGAACTACTATTTCTTTTACGTCCGCTGCATTATTTTACTCTGTGTCTGTGATCTGTGATTATATTTATTTACTGTATATTCTGAGATTTGCCAAATTTTATTTACAACGCGGTATTTTGAGCAATTCAACTCCGGCATGAGTGTCTACCTATACACTTATAATGGATGCGAATGGTTGAAAATATCGGGTCGTTACAGTACCAGCGTGGTAAGCTTGGCAAGTCGGTCATGTTAATGGACTAGGATGCGGCGATGGGTGGCCGGAGTTATCGTGCACATGCACGTTCGTGTATTTGGGTTCCAGAGAAACGAGTATAGTGGATTTGGGAAGAAGGGGGTGTTGCGTTTGGGTTCCTTATGCGGGCCTTGGGCTTGTTTTATGATGGTGAGGGACTATATCTCTAATTTAATTGTTTATTAAAATGTTTAAACTTTGCGGATCTATATATATTGCACACTAAATCCATTTGACACACAGATTGTTGTGTTTTGTTCGTATTTACGACTACAATGTTTTGACATAGCTTGTTAATTAGTTTGATGGAGTACAAATTTATGTCATATTTAAACGGATTGGATATAAATTACATTACTTTGATTAATAACATCATTTAAATTTATATACCTTAATTATTAATGTTTATTTGGCTAAATAAAATACCGTTGAGTTAAATTGTATTGAATATTGTAATTGGACATTTGGTTAGCAGGATAAAACACTGTTTCTCTATTTAAATTAATTGGATATCTGTTTAGAAGAATAAATCACCGTTCTGCTATTATTAACTGGATAGTTTAAATTTGGACATTTGTTTAGCAGAAATAAATCCTGCTCTGCTATTGCAATACTATAGACACTTTTGTGCTTTCAATTTGATTAATATTGGTTAAGTTTGATATTAACAATTGCTTGTTAATTATGGATTTAATTTACATATCTGATTTTATGTAAATACCTGGATTATAACTTGGATAGTTTAATGGAATAAATGGTGACTTGATTAAGTACCATTGGAGTGACTAAGCCTCTTTCTAAATTTGGAAGCTAATTTTTTAATCAGAAGTTATTTTAAGAATAATTATTATCTATTAATAAGGTTTTAATGGATATTTATTACTTATTAATAATGTTTTAAAAACAATTAATAATTGTTTTTAATAATTATTTAAAGTTAGTTATTTTATTAATATGATTATTAAAAGTTATTTCTTAAAGTTATTTAAGAATATTTCATTATTATTTTAAAATTATTTAATCATTGTTTAAAAATGTTTTTAACTTATATTTGAACTATTTATTTAAAATTATTTAACTATACTTAAATTTAAATTTAAATTATTTAATTATATTGATTTAAGTTATATTTATAGGTTAATAAATTTTCATATTAATATTATTTAAAAGTTAATTGATTATTGTATTAATAACGTTTTAAAGTTAGTTAATTATTATATTAATGTTGTTTTGAAGTTAATTTATTAATACAATAATAGTGCTTAAAATTAATTTAATATGTTATTAATGTGATTCTAAAGTTATTATTTTGGATGATATTTAATGAAAATGAAATAGAAGGATGTTTAAATAATAACTTTTTATTTAAAATTATTTTAAATAATTTATGGTTTATCAAGGGAACCTTACCGACTTAAAGAGTCTATTAAATAAGTTTGTTTAAATATGGTTAGAGTTTTATAAATGGCTTTTGATATTTATAAAAGAATTTATAAATGAGTTTTAAAAATCTGAAAAGGAGACGTTTTACAAATGGAGTTTTGAGATTTATAAAAAATGTTTTATAAACAGATTGGAGATTTATAAAGAAACTTTGTAAATAGATTTGGAGATATTTATAAAATAAAGAGATTTGGAAAGAAATGGTTGATTTTCATAGCATAATTCAAGTGGCAGGGATTGCCCACATTTTACGATGGATTCATTGGGATAGCGACGTAACTATTGAGTAAACCGCGATCCATCATTGATACTGAACGGTGCTTTCTATATCTATTTTTAACAGTTTTCAATTATTTTTGAAACAAATTGTTTGTGAGTATACTTATACCATTGAGGTAAGTATATGGTTATATTTTCTATATTTCGAAAATATAGTATTTTGTGAATATACTTATTCTATTGACATAAGTATATGGAAGTGATTTCGAAGTGTTTACAAAGTGATTTTTATTAATGGAAATTTAACTACATGAGGCTTAGTGATTCCATGGAAAAGGTAATCTCTATTTGAATGTTTGTTTATTGATAGTTAAATAACCGACTATCAAAATCTGGACAAAACCGTAACTTTGGAAATATCTAGGGGAAACATGGGAATTATATGGTACAATTACCGTCGGTGGTGCTATACTGTATGTATAAACTCGTTTTGTTCTCCTAGGACAAATGATAGGGAGATCCATCCACTTAAATGGTTAGGGGAGGTCCCGCTCTTACGTATTGTCTGATTATTTCCAAAAGCACCGGGGTTATCACATTTCATACCTTCCTAGTAGTAAAGTAGTTTCTAATCTATGTACATTTTGCTACTACCTGGGTCGATGGTGTATCGTGACATATGGTAGTCTTCCAATACTTCTTTGCGTAGAACATGAACATCTGGTATTACTGACATGTTCCTTTTACGTAAGCATCTAAGAGAGTCTAAAGAATAGATAGTCAAATCTTCATATACATCACCAAATTCCACTCTCTGGATAAGAGCTAAAGTAGTCGGATTTTTCTTCTGTGCTTCTGCGATCCAATCCATTAGAGATGGTCTTGCTACTAAGTTAGCCATTACTGCTTCTAGACCAACCATGGAGTGTGTCTCGAATCTCGCATATAGATATTGTTTCGAGATCCTTCCACACAGCTATCATCATGGATAGTACAGCTTGGCTCTTTTGACTCAATGCATCAGTAACTCAATTGCTTTTACCAGGTGCACACTGGATTTCAAAATCATACATGCTAGAAATTCTATCATTGTTGTTGTATCATGTTGAGATCCTTCTGTGTAAACAAATACTTCAGCGACTTGTGATTAGTATATAACACTAATTTCTCTTTAAGCAGGTAGTGTTGCCAAATCTTCAAAACAAAGACAACGGCTGTAGGTTCCAAATCATGTGTAGCATATCTAATCTTATTAGGTCTTAACTGTCTCGATGCATATGCATTAACTCTTTCCTTCTACATTAGTGCTACACCTAATCTAGAACCATATGCATCTATAAATTTCCAGATCCTAGTTGCCTTCATGTACTATAAGCACAGGTGCATTAATGAGCAATTCCTTCAAATTCAAATAAGCTTACTCACACTTACCTATCCATTAGAACTTCACTCCTTTTCTAGTAAGATTGGTCAGAGGTTGTACAATTTTCGAGAAATATTTGATGAATTATCGATAATATCTACCTAATCCCAAAAAACTTCTAATCTCTAAAACCGTCTCTTGCCATTTTCAATTCTAGATCGCCTCTACCTTGGCTAGGTCTATTGAGATACCCGCTTTAGAAATGACATGGCCTAAGAATTTGATTTTCCTCTGCCAGAAATGACATTTGGAGAACTTGGCTTTTGACTTATTCTTCCTTAATGTCTCCAACACCATTCTGAGGTGCTTCTCATGCTCCTTCTTAGATTTAGAGTATACCAGTATATCATCAATGAAAACTAGGATGAACTTATCTAAGTAGTCTCTGAAGACTCTGTTCATTAGATCCATAAAGTAAGCTGGAGCATTCGTTAAGCAAAAAGGCATCACAAGCCATTCGTATGAACTATATTTGGTTTTAAATGAGGTCGGTGAAATGATGTCTTCAACAATTCTAATTTAATGAAATCCTGTAGCTAAGTCCAATTGCAAAAAGATCTTAGCTCCACTCAATTGCTTGAACATATCGTCGGTCCTAGGAAATGGGATACTTTTTCTTAATAGTCAAATCATCTATCTTTCTATAGTCGTTACATAGTCTAAGGGACCCATCCGCCTTCTTTTTAGATATAGCTTACTTAATAGTCAGGTGAACTACTTAATCTAATAAAATGTTTCGACTTTAATTCCGCCAATTATTTCTTAAGTTCTTCATTTTACTTCGTAGACATTCTTGTCGGAGGTCGACTCATAGGTTGAGCTCTAGCAAAAAGATCTATTTGGAGCTCAGTAGCCCACTTAGAAGGGAGATCTATTATAGGTTCAAAGATATTTGGATATTCCTTAACCACTGGAATCTGAGCAATCTCATCCTCATCTCGAGCTTCAATAGCAAAACGAGATCCGGTCGAATCATCACTAACACTCATAAGATCTATACTTACTCTCTCCTCAAAATCCAAATGGCCAAGAGTTACAATCCTTTTAGGATATAAAAGATGTGCCCTATAATGATCCAGCCAATCCATCCAATAATGTTGCCAAATCCTATGTATTGAAATACATGTTGATCACAGCAAAAAGAGTGACCATCCAAAAGCAATTCAACATCTTTACACAACATCCTAAGGGTTGCATATCCTCCAATAGGATTCACAATAACAAAAGAGGAGACTAAGTATATACATCAAGATTAAACTAATCCACTAGTTCTTTCAATATGAATGAATATGACGCACACGTATCGAATAGTATAATACATCAAGAATTGTACCTTCAAGAACTGCAAGTGCTTTTTCTTTAGCTTGAAAAGTACTGCCTACTACTTATATAGCATTCAGCTACCCAATCTTCTTCTCCACTATAGGAGAAGTGTAGCTAAAATGTCCTATTTCTCTACTGATTCTACACCTAGGTTGGTGTAATGATCTGCATTTTCAACCATCAATAGTCAGCACCAAATACATCCACAGTATTCCAATGATGAACATCCGATCGCCAGAAAGGTAGATTTTTAGAGTAAAGTAAAAAGAACAAACAAAGAAAATAGAATTTCACAGCGAAATTGACAACATATAATACAATAAAAAAGTATAAACTATCACTTCAAGATACAAGATACATCAGAGTTAAAAACAAACCTCTTCCGTTAGACAATTATAAAATTTTGACCTTACAATTGTTGATAGGTATACAATATACAACAACGGAAAACAAAATACTATGGTTGGTAAACATCCAACTCTTCTTCAAGAGCTCCATAACACCAATGCTAACCTGGAAAATACTCAGCTTGACCCAAGCATTATAATAAAATAATACCCGAGTTAGTTTGGAAAACCAATGTGAGAAAACTCAAGGGATATGTTAAACATAAAATAATTCTATGAGACCATGCTACTAAACACAGAACGAGTTTTCACAAGAACAATATTCGTACATGAAGAAATGGGAAACAAATCAGAATAACAATCCAAATAAGAAAAGATGGACATATACAAGATTAAAATCCAAACTTAAAGAATGGAAAAAAATAATTAAACATAGAGAAGATCTCAAGGCAATTCTCGATGCAATTAAGAAAAGATTAACTCCAAGGTTCGAATTAAACAAGGAGAATGAATTTATCCAACATGACTAGGAGGGTGCGCCCCCTACATCGAAAGTATATCTCTAGATAAAATATACTTCAGAGCCCACGCCAAACACGCATCACTCTTGGGATTTTCCAAGCTGGATCCTACTTCACACGAGCATCCGAATATTTCATATCATTGAATGCATGCAACCAAAAATCTCAAGATAAATGTTAATATACCATAATAGTCATGACCCAAATGTCTTGGCTCCCACTCATTCTTTGGTTTTAATTATCTACGGTATTGGATGCCAATGCTCAAAACGAGTAACAAATCGTCTTAGATAGACGAAACACAAAGAAGGATATTAAAATCGATATTCTATGAATTCAACTATCGAAAACAAACTAATACTACGCTAGGAAAAATAATGAAGCCGGATAAGTTAGAGCAGTGTTGCTTCCTATCTTGACATGACAACATTCTTAACTTTAAGAATAACAAGAGTTTAAATGCCCCAAACAAGCAAACAAATCATATTAAATCGACAAAACACAAAGAAGAATATCGAAAATTGAGAGTTAGAAAATTAACTATCGGAATCAAACGAATGATTATATATCGGAGTTTAATCACATACACTTTCCACTAATAAATAAATCAAGCTTTTAAAACATCAGATTCTCACTTGTGCTTGATTTTCACATCACAAATATTTGTAAAACACATTAAAAAGACACTCTTTAAAAATATTCTATTAAAGAGCAAATTCTATTTCTAAGTGTATTAAAAACATTGTTTACAAAAAACCCTGAACAATTTACACTTAGCTTTGGTTTTAAACATTCCTTTTAAAGGATTTTCTCATCTATAACAATCTTTTATAAATTCTAAACAATATTAATTATCTCGAAGGAAATTAAATCAAATTTATAACCTTTTATAAATTTAAATCAACATTAATTATCCCAAAGGAAAATTAATCAAATTTATAATCTTTTATAAATTTAAAACAACAATAATTATCCCAAAGGAAAATAAATTACATATATAATCTTTTCTTATATTCTAAACAACTTTCAAAAAGCAAAAACGCGACCAAACATTTATTTTATAAAAATACAAGCATAAGTTCAGCGCACACAAGGGTTTCAAAGGGCCAATTTTGCACCCAATCCCTACCGTCCAATACTTAATACACAATTTTTTTAACATCCAAAATTTTGAAAATCTAATTTTCCTAAATCTACACTCCAATGCCAAAAAAGATATTTAGACGGTGAATTTTACATTTCCACCTTTCTATTGGATCCCAATTCTATTGTACCTTGGAACTTTCTCTAATGCCCCTGAACCTTATCCAATTTTTCCGAGTACAATTAGCACAAGAAGGATTATTTTTGGATGTGAAAACAGAATTATTCTAAACGCAAGTTTTTGTTCACTATCTACAAAGTATGGAAATAGAAATTCTAAAGCTAAAACAGGTTTTTCCCTTGTTATTCCCTATGATTGGTATACCGTCACCCTTGTCAGACAGTAAAACTCATATTCACTAATACATTAACGCTTCCTACACTAAGCAAGTGACATTTGAAAATTAGAAAATTTCTCATTTCAATGGAAAACTTATTCCTATTTTAAACAAATTAGCTTGAAAAATCAAATTCCCAAAAGCATTTAAACACCATTTCTTTCAAAAGCACTTGAATAAAATTTTCTAAGGCATTCGAATCCTACTTCTTAAAAGCATTTAAACAAAAAATTCAAAAGCATTTGAACATAATTTTTCAAAAAATTTGCCGCTCCATCCTTAAAAACCAATCAGACCATTTCTTAACATAATCGAGACTCTGTCAATGAGTTAATACATATGATTAAGTCTAGCATTGTACAGTTAATTTAGATTTGTAGAACCTTTCCTTTTACTCTAAAACAACAAACATACCAGCCTATCTATAAATTTTAGCTTTTAAGGCGTAGGGAAAATGACCTGTGATTTCGCAATAACCCTTCCCTGTCCTCTACTTGCTAAAACTTATTTTTCACAAGATTCTAAAGTTTGGGATCTAAGCATTATTTATTGCTAGTCGCTAACCTAATTTCCTAATTCATATTATAAACTTCCTGCTTTAATTACATTCATCGCTAATTAAGTGTCCTTATGAGATTTCCTTATTTACACTATTTTCCAATATGTATGGCGGTCAAAGCTCGTCTAGAAAATTAACACAGTAACAAAATAGGAATATATCTCATATCATATCGCTTTTCTGATAACCGAAGGGAGACAAATAGCTATTACAATCCAAATAACCTTAACGAAAATGATTGTTGGAAGTTTCCCTTCAACATCAACTGGAGTTAATGATGTTGTGGCTCTCCCGGTCCTTACTCTATTAAGATGGACATTCCTAGTATGCCATTCTACTATGTCCCAATTGTATTAACTCACATTTTTGGCTTCTAATAAATAACGTCCATTAATTACTTCAATTATTACATCTGATTATAGGATAAATTATGCATTCTCATACTGAAGTGGGTAAGAAATATAAGCTATGCACATTTAGAATAACTCATCGAATAATTGGCATGGTGGAATAACTTCTACCACCTATCTTGCCTTCTTTAACCTTGAATCACCCCCACACCCTTTATGTTTTTTTCCATCTTATTACTCTCTTCTCTAATCATACTAACTTCTTCTCTTAATCAAAATCACTTAATAGTATCTTTAAACTTTGGTATTTACTTTCCTTATCCTTGATCTTTCATGCGAGCATACCCTAGGACTCGTGAAATTGTATTTTGATAACATTCCCCATTCCTTTGAGGGTTCTTTTTATGGATTCCACATATCTAAAATATTCCTAGGTTCATACCAATATTCCTTATATTAAATGAGGATTCTTTCTTGCTATCCTACAAGAATCTACAGCTGTTTTATTCATAGTCTTAACCTTTACCCGTCTTAGCTGGGTAGTCATCCTTATCTATTCCATATCAAAAATTGGTTTGCTTTTCACAACCCTTCTAAAAAATTAAAAATTTAATAGTCATGAAGTACTTAATCCAAACTTTTATTTTTGACAATATAAACATAGAAACTTTTTTCAAAAATTGCTTGGTTTCTAAAAGGAGCCATGAAAAATTCCCCTTTCAACCAACTTTGCCTTTTCAAAGACTTTCTACAACAGAAATTTACTTCTTTTAAAGTAGGATTTTTAAACTCAAAACATTTATCACATTTGAAAACCCAATTGCCGTACCAAACCATTTTTCAAAAACATCTTCTATAGCTTAAAAAAATGAAAACCAGAGTATATAAGGATTACTTCCATTCTATAATTTTCTTACTACTCATGCAATTTCCACTTTCAACCTTAGCAGAAATTCTAATAACACATAAAAGGGACTTCAAGAAGATATACAATTTTTTTTTGCACATTTCTATGGTAATTATCCATTTCTCCTATCCTACCCATATTATTTTTCTCCTATATTATTTATCATATCTTCACTCTCAGGCATTCTTACCCTTCTACTCTCTTTATCTCATTTCAATCAAGTACCATTTTCATTTATCCATCCCTTAGAAAGAATTTTAAAAAGGAACTTTTGAATTTACAAAATTTGAAAAATTCATCAAGCCAAACATATACACTCTTTTCCATTCATTTCAAAAAAAATGAAAAACCCCTTTTACCAAAAACCTTTAAATCGAAAACTTTTTGAATCAACCAATTTTAAGCTAAAAATTCCAAAATTTCCTTTCCTTTCAAAACATTAACTTCCCAATAAATCCTTTGAAAAAATCATTCAAAACATTTCAAGGAATTTTCAAAAATCTTCTTATCAAATACTTCCACATGGAGTTGGGCTTAAAATGGGACTTCAATCGTCCTTTCTTTTGAACTTTCCTTATTCCCTACTTATTCTTAATCCATCTTCATTAAAAATCCATTTTATCATCTTGCAGTGGTTAATATACACCTCCGTATTAGAGTTTGCTCAATCCATCTTCACATCTTACTTTCGAATGCTTGTAACATATAGATTCTTACTTCTCATCTATTTGGATAATATGTACATCTACAATTGGCAGTCTAGAAAAATCCATAATCATAAGGCAGTCTAGGCCCAACAAAGGAGTCAAGTACCATCTAGCGTCTAGGGTCCTTCTACATGTCGTGCTCATACTGTTCTCTGTCAACACCTTTCGGTACGACATACACTCAATAGGGTAATCATGGTAAGTGAATAAATTTAACTTTATTCATTATTCCAACTCATAGTTGCCTCATCCATCTTTTCAGAATATGGTTGCAAAACCTTTTATAGTCGGAGTTCATATAGTTTGGCGTATAATATATATATATATATATATTATAGGTAAAAATGCAAATACATTCTCTCAACGTTTCTTAATTTCTATGATCGACTAACCTAAGCTCTTATACCGAATACAACAACCTGCATCTTAATGGACCCGACTTTCAATAAAATTAAAACCCAAGTCCACTGGGGCATGGATTATTGGTTTTAGTAACATGTAATGAACATATGATATCAGAGAGCGATCAATATAAACCCACAGTAGAATAGAAAAATATAATAAATCATAAATACAGACTGAGGCTACTACCTGAGAATCAATGGTATTCCTTGGATATCTAATTGCATATTGAATGCCAAGCATGAATAAGAAGACTTCCAAATCTACATTTCTCGTCTTGCTCCAGTAACCTGTCCCTCTAATCTATCTTGTGGGTTGTAATGTGAATGGGTTTGGAACAACGTTTTAATGACTGGAAACTTACATACTTTATTTACAACACTAATTTACGTGATTGATTCCTATTTAAGTGTTTTTCTATTATATACGGCTAATACGTTCAATCCTATGAGCACATACGATATGTCCAATCTTATGCGAGGTATAACTATATATATAAGCCTATATATATATACATACATACATATATATATCTAAATGATGTACAACCCAGATACCTCGGCTACATAATACTTCTTAAATAAGGAGGAGGCGAACTCAACGGCCATTTAATACCTCAACACTAAAGCGGGCCCTCCGTAATGTAATCACTATTCAACCGACTCTAGCTATAGAGATCGATAACCCCTAGATACAACTTTATAATTTAATTGTCGTATTACTAATGCATCTCGAAGACTCATCTAAGGTTTAACTAGCCTACCTTCGATAAACAGACAATTAACTAATTAAACTTTGAGGTCGGTGTGTATTCCATACAGAATCTACACTAGTAGGAAGCGAAATCCATCAGGGCATATCCTGAGTCTTTGCTATCGACCGCTCAGTTTCGCTGGTGGTTATAACCTATATGCCAATCCTAATACTAAATACTGATTCAACAACAATACTAATATAGCCCGCCGACCTCTCACAGCTGAAATATCATTTAGACTAACCTAATGTAAGTGAAGGAAAATAACTACTCCAGTTACTTAATACCTCTTTTCAAAAATAAAGCTGACCCCATTTCCTTAAAAAGTATTGGGCCATTTAATACTTAAAATCCAAGGCGAACCTTTTGTATATTTTCCCCTACCTATAACAACCGTAGATTCCTTGTCAACGAGTCTTATGGTTGGAGATGTCTCACATCTGCAATACGTATACACAACTACTAGTAGCCTCTTAGCGAAGAGCATACTTCTGTTGTGTAACTCTACTGACCTTGCATCCCAATCCATTAAACCAAACCAATTATCCTAAGCCTAAATGTTGGGCTAGGCCCAATAATTCATGCTCATTCTAAACGTATAATTAAAGCTGCATAATTTCCCACTATGAAAAATGATACTGCTTTAACACATTTAATTCCTATCTTATGTACTTATGTACTATATTCCATAAATGTCAATTGTTCGTAATAAATTGTAACAACCCGCATATTTATCGATTTTTATATTTAAATATTTTATCGTTAGTCGGATTTTTGGTCTGTAAAGCTACTTTTTGCAAACGGTCAAATTAGGACTCGAGACCACTTCCATTGAGTTCCAAATGACGTTTGCAATCTTTTAAGTATAAACTTTGATATGTTTGGAGTTAATGGAATTTCGCTACTTTTTCGCTTTGGACTTTGGTTTGGACTTAGCCTATTAAACCCAACCTTCACCCCTTCTCTTCATAACTTCATTTCTATTTTGTTAAACCTTCAAGCTTCATAAAAAATGGGGAAGGGAATGGGAAATTAAAACTCCAAAGCTCTTGTTCATTTGCCAATCCAACAACTAACTCCAAATTCAAAGTGAAGACATTGGATTCAAGCTTCTTCCATTGCTTTTAAGCTTCTCCATCATCAATTTCGTGAAAAGGTGGGATTTTTATCTCACATTCTTGTCTATAACTATCTTGGATTGTTGGGAATGATTCCCTATCACTTTAGTATGTGCATTTGCATTTGGTTTGGATTGGATTGGCGAAAAACTCCAATTTTTAGTGTTTTTGGTGAATTACTGGGATTAGGTCGCACTGCCACGAGAAGACTAGGCCTGCATATGGCTCGTTCGCCCATAGGTCGTTCTGTCGCTTTTAGGTCGGCCGTGAGTTAGGTCGCCACCTCTTTAGGTCGTTCTGCCTTAGGTCGTTCTGCCTTAGGTCATTCTGCCTTGAGTCTTTAGCTCGTTTTGCCTTGGGTCATTCTTGTTAAGCCCTTAGGTCGCATGGCCTTGATATCGTTAGGTCGCTTGCCCCCTTTTCTCCTTTAGGTTGTTCGCACGAGTTAGGTCGTAAGACCTTAGGTCGTTCGTCTAGCTCGTCCCCACTTAGGTCGCTCGACCTATTTAACTCGCACCTGTTCTGTGCTTGAAACCTCTAGGTCGTTCAAGGCTTAGGTCGTTTGCATCCCTAGGTCGTTAGCCTGTAGGTTGTTGCACGATAGCTCGACCATGTGCTAAGTCGCTTGCACCATTAGCTCGTGTCTGGCCTTAAGTCGCTCGCCCTCTTCATGGGTTAGGTCGCTCGGCTCTACCACTTCCTTAGGTCGTGATTCATTAGGTCGCACCTCGATTGGTCGCACCTTTGCTTAACTCGACCGAGTTAGGTCGTGCACCTCCTTAGGTCGTTGCACCTTAGGTCGCGCCATTAAGTCGCTTCTTCTTTCGGTCGTTTACACCTTAGCTCGGCCATGTTAGGTCGTAAGGGAATTTATACTTTGATGGCTTTGGAATTGATTTCCTTGGATTTTATTCACGTCTTCGAATGTGAATTTTAGTGGATTGATTTGTTTCTTCAATCAATTTTGTGATTTGTCACTTTAAAAATATAAAGGTTTCAATACTAGTAGTAAATATCAAAACTCTTTCATCAAAACGATTTCAACTCTATTTTACTACAAAGCTCTTTCCATAAACCGTTTTCCAATCTATTAGTATATACCAGCCTTTACTTCACTCGGATGATAAATCTAATTAAACGGCTTAGTAAAACAAGTGGTATGAAACGCTTGCGTTTGCTTCGTCGGTTAATTCTTGGACTTGTTCGATTGAACCACTTGTGACAATTTCCTAGTGAAGATCTACAGTTTGTTCGTAAATATTTTGAGATGACCCACTTTTTACATAAAGTTTTTTTTCCCAGTATATATAGTGATCATCTATTCAAGAGAACATCCTTTCTCTACCATCCAGGATCTTTCCACCAATATAAAAATATTGTTGTAATCAAATCACCTAACTTATCTACAAGAAACCATGTATAAATGATACTTTAAGGTTTCCTCTTTCTTTTAATCAGAGTAAAAGAATTTTGGATGCAGGGAATTTATTTTGGAATTCTCTATATAATTTCTCATGGCAAAATAATTTCCAGAAAGCTTTTCTGTCTTACTTATTTTTCTTTTGGCAAATTCTAGATGTTATTCTTCTAGTTTTAGAGTTTGCTTAGATTTCCATGAATTTAGATCTACTGAACACTTAATTATCCCCGGTGCAAGTGTGTGTATATGTATTCTGTGTGCATGTGTGTATCTGTGTTCTGTGTGCATGTGTGTGTCTGTGTTCTGGGTGCATGTGTGTGTTTGAGTGATTTCAGGTAACATATATATTTCCAATATAACTATCTTGGTTTTCTGGTTTGCTTTATTTGTTATATTTCCTAATCAATTAGCTTAGGGTAATAGGCTGGTTGAACCCAGGCTTGACAAAATTGGTCATGTTAACCTGAATTCCTCTACTACTTTACACACTTCTTACACAAATTAATCTGAGTTTTCATCCTACCTATTCTTTCCATTACTACTTACAACAGATCTCAGGTTACTCTTTTAAATTTCCAATTTACAGATCATTTCAAATTATTCTTATTGTTGCACACTTAGGTTAAGCATTCAGGGAGTTAATACTATAAATTATCACTTAATAAAACATTCTCAAAAGCAACTTGCAACTGTTAATAGAAATCTCATGAGTAGTTCAATACTTGCAGATAGAAAATAGCATTACATCTGTTTCCTCCCAAAACAACTTAACTAACATTTCATAACACAAGTTCAATTTGACATCTATTTAATATCCTGGAGTCTGTAACTATTATATCCATTTCCTTAGCAGCTAATTCATCCAATTCTTGATCAAGAAAATGCCTATTTACCTGCACAATCACCACGAGCTGCCTCATCAAAAGATGAGACACCCAATGGTATATAAACACACAAAGGGTCAGACCAACTTGTCTGGTATGAATAATCTTACTAAAAATGTAAATAACTTTTTAAGACAGATAGTAAAGCAATGTTTTTCTTATATACATTCCTCTACCACCTGTGCATGTTTATTAATGCATAACATAAAAATACATGATTCAATGGATTTATTTCAGAGAGCACAACATATCATTCTCAATAGAATACTCTGAACCCACCAACATAATCATCATTTAATCATTTTCCATATTTATACTCTTTCTGTCTATCAGGGATTTTACCCAACCTACCTGTGAACTTATTCTCCAAATTCAATCTCAGGTATTTTTATGATGGACTTTAGCTACTTTCTTTCTATTAAAACACACACTGTTTGGGGCATATTCACTGTTAACCCAGCACACTCAGGCCCCTGGGTATAATCATACCATGTGTGAGCTTGCAATATTTCCCTTGCCAAGCCATACTTTGTAGCCCTAAGATCCAAATCCTTAGTTATATTACTAAGTGTTCATTTTCCCTCTTTCCCCCATTCATGCTAATCCCTTCTGCATCTCATACATCAATCAAAGAAAATAAAAAACTCAACCATCATGTAAATGTTCAAAGAATAAAGATCATCTTTTCATAATCATAGATTTATTCACACAAGCTAGTTTGATTTCTCAGTGTACATATTATTTAAATCATGGGGTTTTCTTTTGAGGAATCATGCCTATAAATGTATGGTCATGTTTAGTTTGTCTTGATGCATCCATTTGCCTCTGGCTTAATCAGATACTCATAGATTCATGAGATCTGACTAAACCACAAGCTTCTAATCTTATTTGGATTTATTTGTAATCATAGAAGTTCAGCACAAGTATAACTTTGCACTTCTATGTTACCACATTTATTCTTGAGACATAAGCAGCAACCACTTTATGCTACAGTCCCATTTGTTTTCCATTTTTAGACCATAGACTTATATCATATATCCCTGGAGTTCCCATGAATTAATTTATGTGCAGCAGTCACATAAAAAAAAAACATCTTATCTCAAAGATAATTCATGATACAGTAATTATTCAAACATGAAAGCCATCAATATATTTTCTGGATATATTAACACACAATATTTAAACAGATCACCAACACATCAATCTCATAAAATAAGCACAGATTAATTAAAAACATAAAACCATTTAGGCTACCTCAATATTCAGGACTTAATGCCAATTTTTAGTTAGATTACTCACCTTAATCCTTTTTCTTTTGATTTGCTATCTCCTACTTGTCTCTAATGGCCAGTGCTTCTCAGTTTTTCTCTTTTGCTAACTGTCTATATTTTCTGTATATTTATTTAAAGAAAATGGTGACAGATCCTTTCACCCTTGACCCTCTTTTATACCAGACCTTGGCTGCCTCTAGGGTTTTAGAATTTACCCAATGTCAATTCTACCCTACAACTTATGATCAGCCTCTCTTTCAATTTTTAAGAGCAAATGGGTAAATGGTCCCTGGTTCTATCAACAGAAATTTACACTTTATTACCTCAGTCACCATATTTGCATGATATCTCTAAAGCTAAGAAAATTGCTAAAAGTGGATAAAGTATTTTTCAACAACTCATGCTATTTTCATGCAATTTCTAATAATTTTCTTTAGCCAGACTTTGTTTAAAATGCCTGTACACTATCTATATTTCTATTTCTGCCTAAGTCTTTATTTCCCTTACCCTAGACTTGTTTCAATGGCACATTCATATTTTGTCATGTTCATGTATTTATAGTTTTCTTTAGCTTACAAATAATTTTCTACTTACTTTTTTTTCCAGAGAAGTATGTACATATGTATTATATCATCTTGTATACATATCAATATTTACCCAATATATATTTATGGTCAACTTATCATATATATTTTTCCTAGGCAACCAAAAATAATTCAAACAAGTATATTAAATTAAATTATAAAACTTGTTCATAAAATCAGGGTTATCACATATACCCTTCCTTTTAGGAATTGTGTCTCACAATTCTTTCATACTTAATTCAGACATTTTCAATTTTGCAATCTATCAGATCAATCATTAATTAACTCCTATGCATAACAAAGTATTCAATCAAATCATTCATTAGTATATTTATGTGTATATATATATATATATATATTTACCTTCTGATTCAATCAATTAGCTGTGGATAATCACTTCTGATTTTATCTTCCACCTCCCATGTGCAATCATTTGGGTCAAGACTCCATTGCACTTTTACTAATTTTATTTCTTTGTTTCTCAGTTTCTTAATTTCCTTTGCAACTATGCCTACAGGCTTCTTCTCATACACCATTCTGGGATCAATTTGCACTTTCTCAGGAGATTTTAAAATTGTTTCTTCATCATGAACCCATCTCCTTAACTGGGATACATGAAAAACATCATGCATAGCTCTCATCTCTTCTGGTAATTCTAATTTATAGGCTACATTTCCAATTCTTTCTAGAATTTTATATGGTCCTATATATCTTGGGATCAACTTTCCTTGTTTTCCAAATCTCAAAATCTTTTTCATGGGTGATATTTTAATAAATACATAATTCCCCACATCATACTGCACTTCTTTCCTCTTTTGATTAGCATATTTCTTTTGCCTATCTTGAGCAGAAGCAATCCTTTTTCTAATCAAGGCTATCTTCTCAGAGGTTTCTTTTACATTTTCTGGTCCTAAGACCACTTTCTCCCCAGACTCAATCCAACTTGAAGGTGATAAACAGGGTCTACCATAAAGTGCTTCAAAGGGTGCCATGCCTATACTACTGTGATGGCTGTTGTTATATGCAAATTCCGCCAGAAATATGTGATCTTCCCAACTTCCTCCCCAATCTAATATACATGCCCTCAACATGTCTTCAAGTAATTTATTCACTATTTCTGTTTGGCCATCTGATTGAGGGTGATATGCTGTGCTCAAGCACAAATCAGTCCCCATTGCCTTGTGGAAACTTTGCCAGAATTTCGAAGTGAAGATGGTATCTCTATCACTTACTATAGTTTTTGGTATTCCATGCAATCTAACTACTTCTTTAATAAATAACTGAGCTAAGGTGCATGCATTCCTATCTGATTTTACAGGTATAAAATGAGCTGTTTTGGTTAACCTATCAACTACAACCCAAATACTATCATTTCCCCTCCTAGTCTTAGGCAAACCATCAATGAAGTCCATGGATATGTCTTCCCATTTCCATTGTGGTATTTGTAAAGGTTGCAGCATTCCCGAGGGTCTTTGATATTCAGCCTTTACCTGTTGACAAACCATGCACTTAGACACATATAATGCCACTGCACTCTTCATCCCACTCCACCAATAATCTCTTTTTAGGTTGTGATACATTCTGGTACTTCCTGGGTGTATGGTATACTTGCTTCTGTGATAAGCATCCAAAATTTCTTGCTTCAATTCTTCAATGGCAGGCACACATATTCTCTTTCCTTTCTCCAAATGACCTTGTTTATTCAATTGGAATCCTTCCACTACCTCACCATTTAATATTTGAACTTTCTTCTCAAGTAAAAATGGATCTTGGTCTTGTAGCTTTACAATTTTATTTTTCAATTCTGATCCCAAAGTAACAAAACTCAGCTTCCCTATTTCTTCTTTCCCACTGCATATGCTCATATTTTCTTCACTGTCCCTTTTCACTTCTGAGTCAATCAGTAATGACAAAGTGTTAAATTCTTCTATCATCAATCTAGCTACATTGGCATGCTGTCTACTTAAAGCATCTGCCACTTTATTAGCTTTACCAGGTGTATATAGTATTTCAAAATCATATGAGGCTAAGAGTTCAATCCACCTTTGCTGCCTCATGTTCAATTCTTTTTGTGAAAACAAATATTTGAGTGACTTATGATCTGTATAGACTTCAAATTTAGCCCCTAACAAATAATGTCTCCATAACTTAAGAGCATATACTATAGCAGACAGTTCAAGATCATGTGTAGCATACATTACCTCACTGGGCTTCAACTGTCTAGAGGCATAAGCTATTACCTGATGTTGTTGCATCAACACTGCCCCAAGTCCCTGTCCACTAGCATCAGTATATATCACCAAGTTCTCATTCCCTTCAGGCACCTTTAGTATTGGAGCTTGTATCAATGCTTCTTTTAATCTCTCAAAGGCTTTCCTACACTCCTCAGTCCAAATAAAATCCTGATTCTTTCTAGTCAATTTAGTTAATGGAATTGAAATTTTTGCAAAATCCTTTATAAACCTTCTATAATAACCAGCCATTCCCATAAATGACCTAACTTCTATGACACTGGTAGGCCTTTTCCATGTTTGAATTGCCATCACCTTATTGGGATCTACAGATAGGCCTTTTTCTGATACTACATGACCTAGAAATTTTATCTCATTTTGCCAAAAAGTACATTTTGAAAATTTTGCCTTCAATTTTTCTTGCCTTAATTTCTGCAGTACTATATGCAAATGGTTCTCATGGTCTTCAATTGTTTTAGAATAAATTAGTATATCATCAATAAATATCAATACAAATTTATCTAAATATTTTCTAAAAATTCTATTCATCAAATCAACAAAGTAAGAGGGGGCATTAGTCAAGCCAAAGGGCATCACCAAAAATTCATAAAGCCCATACCTAGTATTAAAAGCAGTATACTTGATGCTCTCCTCCTCTACCTTCATTTGATGAAATCCTGAAGCTAAGTCAAGTCTAGAAAATATTTTTGCACCACTTAATTGATCAAAAAGATCATCAATTCTTGGCAAAGGGTATTTATTTTTAATTGTGATTTTATTTAACTCTCTATAATCAATACATAACCTGAGAGACCCATCTTGCTTCTTAACAAAAACCACTGGTGCTCCCCATGATGAGCTACTGGGTCTGATGAATCCTTTTTCCTCTAGTTCAACTAATTGCTTTTTCAGTTCTGTTAATTCCTTAGGCCCCATTCTAGTTGGCCTCTTAACCACTGGGTTAGCTCCTGAAATTAGTTTGATAGAAAATTCTACTGGTCTATGGTTAACAATTCCCTTAACCTCACCAAACACATCAGCATACTGATTTGCTACAGGGATTTCTTCCAATGCAGGCATGTGCTTCTCACCAGTCAAATTGTCAAGGGTGGCCATGTTCCTGTTTTTATCTACTTCACAAAGAACAATTACTCTTTTTCCATCAGAAGTTTTCAACGATAAGGTGGAGGTCTCCATATTTATAACTGTCTTATATCTTTTTAACCAATCAACTCCTAAAATAACTCCCATGCCTGGACATTGCAACACATATAGGTCTGCACCAAACATATGCCCCCCTATATTCAGTCCTAATTGTTTACATATTATACCCAATATACAGGAACTACCTAAAGGACTTTTAATAAGCAAGGGCTTATCTATAAGCATACAATTTAATTTTAGCTGTTGTACAATGTCATGGGAAATTAATGAGTGTGTAGCCCCAGTATCATACACTACTGCAAAAGGTATTGAGTGAATAAGCAAAGTACCTTCAACTTGGCCATGATTTTCAACATTTGGACTTCCAGTCATTTTGCTTTTCCCTTCCAACATTCCCATCTTTCCTTGTCTCAACTCTGGACAGTTCCTTCTTATATGCCCTTCCTTCCCACAAAGATGACATTTGAAAGATGCTGGTTTGGGATTTGTACACCTATTCTTCATGTGTCCCTCTTGTCCACAATTATAGCAGGTGATCTTCTTTTTAACCTCAGCAGTTTTGACTTCTTCTGATTGCTTGGTGGAAGCTACATCCACTTTCTTTTTATCATAAGGGTGAAACTTACCCTTTCCTTTCTTGTTTTGGTTATTTTTAAATGCTCTGAAATTTTCTCTGGCTTTATCATGTTGTTCAAGGCTCAAAGTCAGATCTAAAACTTGATCAAAGGTCCTATCCTTATACGGCAGCATGGCTCTACTGAGACTGGCATTCAATCCTTGGATGTATCTACCATTTTTAGCTTCCTTAGTTGTGATGAGCACTGCACCATACTTTGCTAGAGATTCAAACTTCTAGGTATACTCAGTAACACTCATAGTTCCCTGTCTTAATTTAATGAATTCTTCCAGCAAGGACTCTTTAGCTGATGCAGGTACAAACCTTCCTTCCAACATTTCTTTAAACTGGTTCCATGTCACCTCTCCTTCAGGTCTTCCAGCTATAATGACTTCCCACCAGTCCAAAGCTGCTCCTCTCAATTGTCTAGATGCTATTAGCCTCTTCTTTTGGTCTTCCACTTGCATATCAGCAAATATTCTATCCAAAATTCTGAGCCAATTTTGAATTCCCATTATTCCTTCTGTTCCATCAAAAGTCTTGCCTCCAAGATTGGTAAAAGTCTTGAGTAGTTTAGAAAGCTCCTCATGTGGATTTTCTTGCCTATTGCCTACCTCATCCCTTATGGCTCTCATGAAATCTTGCATATCCACCATGGGTGGTTCACTTGGTCCTACCCCTTGTTGTCTGGGTCTTACCATAATTCTATGGATACAACACTTGAGTTAGTCCATTTTATCTAATCTTTTATAAGTTAACCTATTCCAACTTATTATCATTCAATTATAACAAATAGTATTAACATAAGTATATAAAGACAAGGCATCCAAGACAGTCAATACTTTCATATATTCAAAACAATCCAGTTCATTCAAGATTTTTACTATGTTATTTATCAACATAGCTCTGATACCAAATTGAGATGACCCACTTTTTACATAAAGTTTTTTTTTCCCAGTATATATAGTGATCATCTATTCAAGAGAACATCCTTTCTCTACCATCCAGGATCTTTCCACCAATATAAAAATATTGTTGTAATCAAATCACCTAACTTATCTACAAGAAACCATGTATAAATGATACTTTAAGGTTTCCTCTTTCTTTTAATCAGAG
This sequence comes from Allium fistulosum, assembly GCA_030737815.1. Lineage (NCBI taxonomy): Eukaryota > Viridiplantae > Streptophyta > Magnoliopsida > Asparagales > Amaryllidaceae > Allium > Allium fistulosum. The sequence continues at coordinate 981,718,960 of CM060902.1, forward strand.
TAAAAGAATTTTGGATGCAGGGAATTTATTTTGGAATTCTCTATATAATTTCTCATGGCAAAATAATTTCCAGAAAGCTTTTCTATCTTACTTATTTTTCTTTTGGCAAATTCTAGATGTTATTCTTCTAGTTTTAGAGTTTTCTTAGATTTCCATGAATTTAGATCTACTGAACACTTAATTATCCCCGGTGCAAGTGTGTGTATATGTATTCTGTGTGCATGTGTGTATCTATGTTCTGTGTGCATGTGTGTGTCTGTGTTCTGGGGGCATGTGTGTGTCTGAGTGATTTCAGGTAACATATATATTTCCAATATAACTATCCTGGTTTTCTGGTTTGCTTTATTTGTTATATTTCCTAATCAATTAGCTTAGGGTAATAGGCTGGTTGAACCCAGGCTTGACAAAATTGGTCATGTTAACCTGAATTCCTCTGCTACTTTACACACTTCTTACACAAATTAATCTGAGTTTTCATCCTACCTATTCTTTCCATTACTACTTACAACAGATCTCAGGTTACTCTTTTAAATTTCCAATTTACAGATCATTTCAAATTATTCTTATTGTTGCACACTTAGGTTAAGCATTCAAGGAGTTAATACTATAAATTATCACTTAATAAAACATTCTCAAAAGCAACTTGCAACTGTTAATAGAAATCTCATGAGTAGTTCAATACTTGCAGATAGAAAATAGCATTACATCAGTTTCCTCCCAAAACAACTTAACTAACATTTCATAACACAAGTTCAATTTGACATCTATTTAATATCCTTGAGTCTGTAACTATTATATCCATTTCCTTAGCAGCTAATTCATCCAATTCTTGATCAAGAAAATGCCTATTTACCTGCACAGTCACCACGAGCTGCCTCATCAAAAGATGAGACACCCAATGGTATATAAACACACAAAGGGTCAGACCAACTTGTCTGGTATGAATAATCTTACTAAAAATGTAAATAACTTTTTAAGGCAGATAGTAAAGCAATGTTTTTCTTGTATACATTCCTCTACCACATGTGCATGTTTATTAATGCATAACATAAAAATACATGATTCAATGGATTTATTTCAAAGAGCACAACATATCATTCTCAATAGAATACTCTGAACCCACCAACATAATCATCATTTAATCATTTTCCATATTTATACTCTTTCTGTCTATCAGGGATTTTACCCAACCTACCTATGAACTTATTCTCCAAATTCAATCTCAGGTATTTTTATGATGGACTTTAGCTACTTTCTTTCTATTAAAACACACACTGTCTGGGGCATATTCACTGTTAACCCAGCACACTCAGGCCCCTGGGTATAATCATACCATGTGTGAGCTTGCAATATTTCCCTTGCCAAGCCATACTTTGTAGCCCTAAGATCCAAATCCTTAGTTATATTACTAAGTGTTCATTTTCCCTCTTTCCCCCATTCATGCTAATCCCTTCTGCATCTCATACATCAATCAGAGAAAATAAATAACTCAACCATCATGTATATGTTCAAAGAATAACGGATCATCTTTTCATAATCATAGATTTATTCACACAAGCTAGTTTGATTTCTCAGTGTACATATTATTTAAATCATGGGGTTTTCTTCTGAGGAATCATGCCTATAAATGTATGGTCATGTTTAGTTTGTCTTGATGCATCCATTTGCCTTTGGCTTAATCAGATACTCACAGATTCATGAGATCTGACTAAACCACAAGCTTCTAATCTTATTTGGATTTATTTGTAATCATAGAAGTTCAGCACAAGTATAACTTTGCACTTCTATGTTACCACATTTATTCTTGAGACATAAGCAGCAACCACTTTATGCTACAGTCCCATTTGTTTTCCATTTTTAGACCATAGACTTATATCATATATCCTTGGAGTTCCCATGAATTAATTTATGTGCAGCAGTCACATAAAAAAAAACATCTCATCTCAAAGATAATTCATGATACAGTAATTATTCAAACATGAAAGCCATCAATATATTTTCTGGATATATTAACACACAATATTTAAACAGATCACCAACACATCAATCTCATAAAATAAGCACAGATTAATTAAAAACATAAAACCATTTAGGCTGCCTCAATATTCAGGACTTTATGCCAATTTTTAGTGAGATTACTCACCTTAATCCTTTTTCTTTTGATTTGCTATCTCCTACTTGTCTCTAATGGCCAGTGCTTCTCAGTTTTTCTCTTTTGCTAACTGTCTATATTTTCTGTATATTTATTTAAAGAAAATGGTGACAGATCCTTTCACCCTTAACCCTCTTTTATACCAGACCTTGGCTGCCTCTAGGGTTTTAGAATTTACCCAATGTCAATTCTACCCTACAACTTATGATCAGCCTCTCTTTCAATTTTTAAGAGCAAATGGGTAAATGGTCCCTGGTTCTATCAACAGAAATTTACACTTTATTACCTCAGTCACCATATTTGCATGATATCTCTAAAGCTAAGAAAATTGCTAAAAGTGGATAAAGTATTTTTCAACAACTCATGCTATTTTCATGCAATTTCTAATAATTTTCTTTAGCCAGCCTTTGTTTAAAATGCCTGTACACTATCTATATTTCTATTTCTGCCTAAGTCTTTATTTCCCTTACCCTAGACTTGTTTCAATGGCACATTCATATTTTGTCATGTTCATGTATTTATAGTTTTCTTTAGCTTACAAATAATTTTCTACTTACTTTTTTTTCCAGAGAAGTATGTACATATGTATTATATCATCTTGTATACATATCAATATTTACCCAATATATATTTATGGTCAACTTATCATATATATTTTTCCTAGGCAACCAAAAATAATTCAAACAAGTATATTAAATTAAATTATAAAACTTGTTCATAAAATCGGGGTTATCACATATTTAAGTTAAGCTAGTGGTTATAGGACATGAAGCTAAACTCATATATTTACTAGCTTAGTGTAATTGACACTTCTTGATGATCATGCCGATCATTTTTGTGATTTAGACTAGCGATTGAGCGATGTCTCTTTGTCTGCGAGGGAGACTAGACCCCATTTGTGTGATGTTTCTACTCACATATGTGGGGTAGCGCCCCATGGTCTTCGGGCCATTTTAGTGGAGTTTTGACTCATGGTCTTCGGGCCGTTTAGTGAAATGGTTAGCAACCATGGAATAGCTTTCCGTCTAGTGATACACGTGTTGGTGAGCGTTCATGATCCCGTTCTAGTGATAGGCCTCTTTCCCTTTTTCGTGATTTCTGGATTTCTTGTGATGATTTCTGGAATTTGTGCTTCACCAATTTTAGTAATTTTCATTGATATGATTTATAAATTTTTGTGCATTGGTGAATTCGTGTGTCATTACCTTTTTGTGGATTTGGATCTTTGAGAAGATTCTTGTGATATTGATTGATCTTTTGTTGATGTTCATTTACATACTTATCATAGTATGCCATTATGGTTGTTACACGTTTATACCATGTTTCTTATTCTACATCATATTACCTGATATTTATAGCTAGACTGATACGTTTATTATTTTCTTATAAATAATACTCGGGTCAGACCGAGATGTTACAGGTGCTTCTGCTTGACTTCTCTTCTGGGATTGCTCTGACTTTTGGCTAACTACTTAGATTAGTAGTTTTTGGATGTATACATTTGAGATATAGACTCTATGATGTATACTTATTCTTTTGTATATCACGTGTTGCTATTCTTTTGGTTATTGTGGATCTTTCAGACCACTACTCTGATGTACACTTTCATGTGTTATATATATATATATATTCATATCTTTTTCCGCCTTTGTGATATGGATGTCTGTGACTGATTTGTGTTATGTTTATTTCTATATTTGTTTCCGAAGATTATATATAGCCACTGTGTGATAGCTTTGAGTTTGTATCGGTATGTCGGGCTTCCTCATTAAATGAAATGCATGCTATACTATCTAACATATCGATGCTCGCACAAAGAAATTACACAGATGGTCGCTCCTCAACAGCCTTATTCTCCGTGCTAGTTGACAACATTACTCCGTAGTGTTCTTGGCTAGTGTGGGTATAAAGGTGGGGCATCACAGCTTGGTATCGGAGCCAAACTTCGGAACAATATAGGATATTGTAACAAGGATCATCGTTCTAAGTCCATCTTAGGAGTCATGCCTTAGGATTAATTTGAGTCTTCGAACCGATTCATCCTATTTTCTTTTATGATTCCTTGTTTTATCTATCAAGATTGCTTGATATTCATTTTGAGAATAACCTCTTCCTTCTTCTTCCTTTCTTTCTTAAAGAAGAAGAAATGGTTAGTTCTGGCAGTCCTAGCGCTAGTCAATCCAGTAGTCCTTCTCTAGATGGCGTATTCATGTCTGCCCAACAACTTTTGGACCTTGCTAAGAATCAAAGGTTTATCTGTGCTTTGAGTAAGAATCCCACAAAGATTTTACCTCTGAAACTAGAAGTTCCTTTCGATCAGCTTGTAGATATTACTCTACGACAAGAAGAGGTTGGTAAAGGAAGTAACAGTAAGGTTGGAGGTTCCAAAAAGGGCCTCATTTCCAACAAAAGGAGGTATATTAAGTTTGAGGGCCTTAATCCCTACAAGGAAGGGAGGCAGGCGACTTCTGTAGCAAAGACTCCAATCCCTAATCATGGACAATGCTACAATTGTGGTTCTAAGGACCATTATGTAATTAAGTGCCCAAAACCCCTTCATTGCCGCTATTGCAAAGGCTCGGGTCATTACTTATGTACATGTCCCAAGCTTCCAAGCAAGAGAGGAGGAAAGCTGCAAGCCCGTAGCAACTCTTCTCTTGGTCAAGGTATTTCTTATTCAATCCTTGATTACACTTGTTTTGTGATTATCCTATTCGAGTTCTTTTTGATAAGGGTTCATCTTATCATTTTTATATCAAAAGAACTTGTTGATTCTTTTTCTTTAAAACATTTTGGGCTTGATGACTTCTTTGAGAATTGCCAATCCGGTTGGTGGATCCGCAACACTCAATTTGCTTTTTATTGATGTCGAAATTATTTCATGTGATTTTTCTTTCCGAACCGATTTGCATATTATGCGTTGTTTAGGCTTCGGAATTGATTTGCATGAAAGGATTGGCTTAATCATTATGAGGCCCATATCCTATTTTTCCGAATGGACTATTCATTTTCGACATTTTTAATCTATTAAGCAGATTCATATTTTTCCTTTGTGATTTCGATTCCAAATTAATGGCATCATTTTATTCTTTAAGCTCACATGTTGAGTAAAGAATTATTTCTCTCAATTGGGTAGTTGTGAATTTTTCGGAATCTTCGAGCTTGTCTTAGGATCATCACCTAAGCAATCTTTTAAGAGGTGTTAAGGTCTTTCCAGTTTGACCTTGCCAGCGGTTTTCATTAGCTAGGAGTTGCGGGAGTTAGCATTCCACTTACCACATTCCGCACTCGTTATGATTCTTATGAATGACTTATTATGTCATTCGGTTTATCCAGCTTATTTCATCCATTTTATAAATCGAGTATTCTATGAATATCTCAATAATTCCATTCTTGTATTTATTAATTTTGGATGAAAATAGAAATTTAAAATTTTGCGAATCTTTTTCATAAGATTTATTTATAAGTACAATTTGATTTTTAATCTTAAACAAGCAAAGAATATTCTCAAAACTTTTAAGAGATATTTTCGTTATATAGAAGATGATTTTGTGTTGTATTGCCCATTTAGTGTTTTAAGAATTCTGGTCGATGCGCTTGATCAACGCTATCGATAGGGATTTCCTAAATGCTTTGATGAGACAGTTAGGCACAATAAATTGACTTGTAAAATGTAAATTTTTCTATAAAGGTAATTGTGATTTTGAAAGTTTTAACTTTTCGGGAAAGAAGATTAAATTCTTTCTTTTCGATACTCTTATTCTTATGATTCCCGAAGGGAACCAAGACTTTATCTTTTGTACCAATGCTAATTGTATTGGTTTGGATGCCGTTCTCTTGCAAACGAGAGCGTGCAATCATTTGTGCTTCTAAATTTTAAAAGCCGATCGAGACTAGGTATGCCACTTATGATCTGGTGTTCGCGGCTATTATTTTTGCTTTCAGTGTTTGGCATCATCATCTTTGGGGGAGAAATTTGTTCTCTACCTCGATTGTAAATCATTGGGATATCTATATTCTCATAAGGAACTTAATTTGTGTCAACCACCTTGGCTCGAATTTCTTCCATCTTATGATCTTGATATTCTTTATACTCCCGGAAAGGGGAAATCGTGTTGCCAATGCACTTAGTCGTAAGCAACTAGCGGTTGTTTCTATGATAATATCTAAATGGAATGATCTCGAGACTCTATCCACTTGTGAGATTCGAGATCGCGAAATCCAATTTATGTGCATCTCTTGTTTTATGTAGCCTAGAGGCTCATCCTTCTCTTTTATACTGCATTCTTGAAGCTCAAAGGGCTAGATCCCGAATTGGCTCTTCTTAGCCAAAGTTGTAGGGATAAAATTAATATTGAAAGTTTGAAAGACTTCGATATTGATTCTAGTGGCGGCATTCGAAAATTTGGTAGACTTATCGTACCAAATATTAGTGATCTTCGTAAAGATACTTTAGAAGATTCTCATCATTCTAAATTTACCATTCATCCCGGTAGTAGTAAAATGTACGCAGATGTGAAGCGACTTTATTATTGGGAGTGAATGAAATCTGATATTGCTAACTTTGTTAAGTGTTGCATGACTTGCCAACTTGTTAAGGCAGAGCAAAAAAGGCCTGGTGGGTTATTACAACATTTAGAAATTCCAATTTGGAAGTGGGACCAAATTTCCATGGATTTTAGTGATGGCCTTTCCCGTTCTTGTTCGGGTCATGATAGCTTATGGGTGATAGTTGATAGACTTACTATATCCGCCCATTTTATTCCCGTTCGGTCTAACCGAACCGTTCCTCTTTTGGCCAAACTCTTTATCAAGGAAATTGTTAAATTGCATGGTGTCCATACTTCTATTGTTAGCGATCATGATCCATTGTTTAATAGTGGATTTTGGAAAAGTCTTCGAGATTTTAGCACCGCTTATCACCCCAGTCCGATGGACAAACCGAGCGTGTGAATCAAACTCTTGAAGATCTTCTTCGTGCCTGTGTGCTTGATTTCGATGGAAGTTGGGAAGATCATATTTCCCTCGTTGAGTTTTCCTATAATAATAGCTTCCAATCTTGTATTGGTATGGCACCTTTCGAGGCACTCTATTGAAGGCCATGCCGATCTCCTTCTTGTTGGCTTGAGGCCGGTGAGAAGCTGGTTTTAGGTCCAGATTTTATTCATGTTTCACCTATTAAGGGTGTTTTACGTTTCAGTCGATCGGGAAAGAATTAGCGCCTCAATATATTGGGCCATTTCCTATCACCGAACGTATGGATTCCATGGCTTATCGCCTTTTATTACCGGCTCAATTTTCTGCTATTCATGACGTGTTTCACGTTTCTCAATTACGGAAATGCTTTCGAGATTCCGATTTTATTCTTGAGTCCGGTGTTATGGAAGAAATTGAAGTTTCGCCTAATTTAACTTTTGAGCAGCATCCTATTCGTATTATCGCTTCGGAAGTCAAACGACTTCGAAATAAAGATGTTCCGCTTATGAAAGTTCAATGGCCTCAAATCCTAAGGATTGTTCTTGGGAATCTAGAGAATTCATCGAGCGAACACATCCGGACCTACTTCCTCATTCTCTTTGTGGTGAACTTCTTATTTCAAATTTCTTTTGTGTTAATTTGCTTTTATGGTTGTTACTTTTTGTTTCCATCTTATATATTGCAAGGACGCAATTTCTTTAAGGAGGGGAGTCTGTAACAACCCGCATACTTATCGATTTTTATATTTAAATATTTTATCGTTAGTCGGATTTTTGGTACGAAAAGCTACTTTTTGCAAACGGTCAAATTAGGACTCGAGACCACTTCCATTGAGTTCCAAATGACGTTTGCAATCTTTTAAGTATAAACTTTGATATGTTTGGAGTTAATGGAATTTCGCTACTTTTTCGCTTTGGACTTTGGTTTGGACTTAGCCTATTAAACCCAACCTTCACCCCTTCTCTTCATAACTTCATTTCTATATTCTTAAACCTTCAAGCTTCATCAAAAATGGGGAAGGGAATGGGAAATTAAAACTCCAAAGCTCTTGTTCATTTGCAAATCCAACAACTAACTCCAAATTCAAAGTGAAGACATTGGATTCAAGCTTCTTCCATTGCTTTTAAGCTTCTCCATCATCAATTTCGTGAAAAGGTGGGATTTTTATCTCACATTCTTGTCTATAACTATCTTGGATTGTTGGGAATGATTCCCTATCACTTTAGTATGTGCATTTGCATTTGGTTTGGATTGGATTGGCGAAAAACTCCAATTTTGAGTGTTTTTGGTGAATTACTGGGCTTAGGTCGCACTGCCACGAGAAGACTAGGCCTGCATATGGCTCGTTCGCCCATAGGTCGTTCTGTCGCTTTTAGGTCGGCCGTGAGTTAGGTGGACACCTCTTTAGGTCGTTCTGCCTTAGGTCGTTCTGCCTTGAGTCTTTAGCTCGCTTTGCCTTGGGTCGTTCTTGTTAAGCCCTTAGGTCGCATGGCCTTGATATCGTTAGGTCGCTCACCCCCTTTTCTCCTTTAGGTCGTTCGCACGAGTTAGTTTGTAAGACCTTAGGTCGTTCGGCTAGCTCGTCCCCACTTAGGTTGCTCGACCTATTTAACTCGCACTTGTTTTGTGCTTGAAACCTCTAGGTCGTTCAAGGCTTAGGTCGTTTGCATCCCTAGGTCGTTAGCCTGTAGGTCGTTGCACGATAGCTCGACCATGTGCTAAGTCGCTTGCACCGTTAGGTCATGTCTGGCCTTAAGTCGCTCGCCCTCTTCATGGGTTAGGTCGCTCGGCTCTACCACTTCCTTAGGTCGTGATTCATTAGGTCGCACCTCGATTGGTCGCACCTTTGCTTAACTCGACCGAGTTAGGTCGTGCACCTCCTTAGGTCGTTGCACCTTAGGTCACGCCATTAAGCCGCTTCTTCTTTTGGTCGTTTACACCTTAGCTCGGCCATGTTAGGTTGTAAGGGAATTTATACTTTGATGGCTTTGGAATTGATTTCCTTGGATTTTATTCACGTCTTCGAATGTGAATTTTAGTGGATTGATTTTTTTCTTCAATCAATTTTATGATTTGTCACTTTTAAAATATAAAGGTTTCAATACTAGTAGTAAATATCAAAACTCTTTCATCAAAACGATTTCAACTCTATTTTACTACAAAGCTCTTTCCATAAACCGTTTTCCAATCTATTAGTATATACCAGCCTTTACTTCACTCGGATGAGAAATCTAATTAAACGGCTTAGTAAAACAAGTGGTATGAAACGCTTGCGTTTGCTTCGTCGGTTAATTCTTGGACTTGTTCGATTGAACCACTTGTGAAAATTTCCTAGTGAAGATCTACAGTTTGTTCGTAAATATTTAAGTTAAGCTAGTGGTTATGGGACATGAAGCTAAACTCGTATATTTACTAGCTTAGTGTAATTGACACTTCTTGATGATCATGACGATCATTTTTGTGATTTAGACTAGCGATTGAGCGATGTCTCTTTGTCTGCGAGGGAGACTAGACCCCGTTTGTGTGATGTTTCTACTCACATATGTGGGGTAGCGCCCCATGGTCTTCGGGCCATTTTAGTGGAGTTTTGACTCATGGTCTTCGGGCCGTTTAGTGAAAATGGTTAGCAACCATGGAATAGCTTTCCGTCTAGTGATACACATGTTGGTGAGCTTTCATGCTCCCGTTCTAGTGATAGGCCTCTTTCCCTTTTTCGTGATTTCAGGATTTCTTATGATGATTTCTGGAATTTGTGCTTCACCAATTTTAGTGATTTTCATTGATATGATTTATAAATTTTTGTGCATTGGTGAATTCGTGTGTCATTGCCTTTTTGTGGATTTGGATCTTTGAGAAGATTCTTGTGAAATTGATTGATCTTTTGTTGATGCTCATTTACATACTTATCATAGTATGCCATTATGGTTGTTAGACGTTTATACCATGTTTCTTATTCTACATCATGTTACCTGATATTTATAGCTAGACTGATCCATTTATTATTTTCTTATAAATAATACTCGGGTCAAACCGAGATGTTACAGTTGCTTCTGCTTGACTTCTCTTCTGGGATTGCTCTGACTTTTGGCTAACTACTTAGATTAGTAGTTTTTGGATGTATACATTTGAGATATAGACTCTATGATGTATACTTATTCTTTTGTATAGCACATGTTGCTATTCTTTTGGTTATTGTGGATCTTTCAGACCACTACTCTGATGTACACTTTCATGTGTTATATATATATATATTCATATCTTTTTCCGCCTTTGTGATATGGATGTCTGTGACTGATTTGTGTTATGTTTATTTCTATATTTGTTTCCGAAGATTATATATAGCCACTGTGTGATAGCTTTGAGTTTGTATCGGTATGTCGGGCTTCCTCCTTAAATGAAATGCATGATATACTATCTGACATATCGGTGCTCGCACAAACAAATTACACGGATGGTCGCTTCTCAACAGCCTTATTCTCCATGCTAGTTGACAACATTACTCCATAGTGTTCTTGGCTAGCGTGGGTATAGAGGTGGGGCGTCACATAAATGGTCATTGTTATTTAATTGGATAATTTCTAATGACATTTATTTATTCGTTCTAATTAACCTATTATGCCTATTTCATCTCCCCATAAATGCCATATTAAATTCTTTAATCCATCTCATTAAACATATTTATCTCCTCATTTAATTCGTGCAACCCCCTATTAACTGCACATTATTGCTCTATTAATTTTGGAGTTCCTATCTCTTTTCCATCTATACCTCCTAATCCTATAATTTACTATGCTATTTATAATTAAACATCCTAAGTATAACTAATATGATTATCGATGTATATTACACTATATAAATATATTTTATTAATCCGCAAACGCGGTTATACATGTTTGTGTGTGTTCATATTTCTAACTATTAATCCCTAAACCAAACAATTTCTTTCCTGTTTTAATTTATCCGAACTATCCTTCCGAAAAGAATTACTATTATACCTCTCCATAAATTAACCAAAAGTGAGAACCATGCTTCATTAAAAATTACAAAGAACTGCATCTTTTCTTTTATTGAAATAGACAGTGCAGACTATGGGGAAGAACATCCATACTTTACACATCTGTTTAATTTTTTGTATATTACTTATTATTTCAAATAACGCACTCTTTATGCATTTGTGAAATTAGATAATTAATGGAAATTACATAGAAATAGATACGACTAAATTGTAACCCTCTCTCAGTAAACTAAAACATAAAAATTCACATTCCAAGTCAAATTAGGGCAATCTAAACCAATACCAACATTTTACAACCCAACTACAAATCCAGAATAGACTTTACAACTTTATTAACATTAATAGTTTAGGGGTTGATTTCCAATTACTAGGGTGTATACTCTATTCCAATTACCTAACCTATTGAGTATGTAGGCAAGGTTTCAACTAAATACGTTCATTTTAAGCCTAAAACTCATCAGATCTTATATCGGTATAATAATTAAATAAAATTCAATGATATAAATTTTAGTGTTAAAAATAAATCATATAATTTCACTCACCTTTCAAAATTTTCAAAACTCCCAAACCCAAATTCATCCTTTTACTTGACTCCTTTTCCTTTCCAATCCAAAAGAATATATTTAACAAGATATATGTATTTATTAGAATTATACATCTGAGAAGAGATTTCAGGTTTAGAGGAATATAGATTTATAATTATGAAATTTAACCTTTTCCACAAATCGATACGCTCCTTCTCTTCTTTTGTTTTATTTTCTACCTTTCTCCAATTATATATACACATACTATAATATTTTATATTTAGTTGAAATAGTAGAGAAGGAAAAATGGTAGAGCATTCGCCACTTTCATTAGAAAATATGAGAAGAAGTGGGGTTAGGCCTATATTTATGGGTTCTCAAATCGATCGTATCCGTTAGATTTAAAATAATAAAATCTCTGTCGTTTGGCCAAAGTTCAACTCTAGCAGCCACCTTCACCATTGGTCGACTGCCCCTATAAGCGGTTGACCACTTGAGGTCGACCAATCCAAGCAAGAGGGCCAAACAGTGGGGTCCACGCTATTAATATTATTTATTTCTTTTTCTCATTTTAAATTATTTCCTCTTTGAAAACTTCAAACGCTCTTCGTTTAAGCTCCGATCGCAAAACTCCAAATATGAAAATTGCTCAGAAAATAGCCACGAATGCAATGGTCCAAGTTTCGTTACCAAATTCTGACATTTTCTCAAGTTCCTTTTTAAGCCTTAATTAAATACCGTTAATTTTATGGGGTGTTACAAAATATCTGTCTGTTGGCAACAAAATAAGGATTTTTTCCATCTCTTTGATCCTTACATCGAAGTTTTGCCATTTTTTGATGTCAACTAGTTTTAGAACTATACTTGCTACTAAAAGATGGTTATATTTGTAAGGATTGTCTTAAATAAACTAATAGTGGACATGGGTAATAGATTTGAGGCGAAACCACTCAAAAAATCTCATGTGTTCTCATTTTCGATTTTATTTTCTACCTTACTCATCATTATTCTTATATCTAGGTTGTTGTGCCCTTTTTTAGTGCAATTGTAACACCTTGTAAATAAACCTTGATTAAATTAAATGAATTAATAAATAATTTATAAGGCTTAAAAATGGAATTTGAGTAAATGTTAGAATTTGGCCATGAAACTTGCACCACTCTGTTCGTGGCGATTTTTCGAGAAAATTTTGTATATAAAGCTTCACGATCGGAGTTCAAGTAGAGTAGTCATCGACGTTTGAAGATTTCAAATCGAAAATAATTCAAATTAGAAATAAGGAAATAAATACTAATTAATAATAAAAAATTAAGATTACGTTTAAACGGAAATGAATAATGTAGGACCACGCATTAACAGCCATACTGGTCGGCTAGGGCTGGCGGCTATTTGAACCACTACCTAATGACTTAGATTTAATAAATTTTAATCTAATGAACAAAATTGATTCGAGCGCCTATGAATACAGGCCTATCACCTTACTTATCTTCTCGTATTTTCTAAACTGAGTAGTGATGCTCTTCCATTTCACCTTCTACACTACTTCTACAAAGTTTAAAAATTATATATATATATATATATATATATATATATATGTGTGTGTGTGTGTGTGTGTGTGTGTGTTTGTCTGTGTATTGGAGAAGGATAGAAAATAAAAGGAGAGGAAGCGAAGGAGTGAATCAATTTTGGGAAAAAGGTAAATTCTTGATTTATAAATTTAGACCCCACTGAACTCAGACCGCCTCTTAAATCTTAAATTCTAATAGGTATGTGTACACTTTTGTATTTTTGGTTAAAAAGAAGAGGAGTCAAAGTAAGAAGAATAGGTTTGGATCTGGAGATTTGAATGGCATAAGATGAGTGGAAAATTATGTAATTTACATAATACTAAATTTATATCTTTGAAATTCTATTTTGGGTTGTTATGTCTACGTTAAAACCATTGAATTGTAGGCTTAATGTAACGACCCGCATTTTTGACTGTTCAAGTCGACAAAACATACACACATGCCGACTCAAACAATCCAAAATACAGATAGTTATTGGGGTTAAATAAGAAAAGAAAGGAAAGAACAGAAACAAACTCAGAATCTCACAGCGGAAGGAACAAGATATAATAATAAAATAACAGTTCATGAAGCTGTTAAATAAATAAATTTGATTATTATTATACATCATAAATCAGAGTTACATACATATCAGAGATAATACAACAATGCAGCGGAAAATAATACAGTAGTAGAATACAAATGATGTAATACCAAACTCCGTCTTCGTCCTCCAGAATAGATCTTCAACCTTATCTGAAATGCTCAGGCTGACCCGAGCGTAATGAAAGGACAAAACACTCGAGTCAGGACTAAAATATCTCATGTAAGTTAAATCGAATAAGTAAATATGAGTGTGACGGCGTCGGAGATGTTTACGGGTTTTAGACACTTCCTATCCAGTGTTTAACGTGCGTGCATTAACTTAAGAGATGTTCGGGATTTCCATCTCCTAAGGATCCGTTAAACTATCTACTATATAATAGAATACGCTATATACAATAATGTCTATCATAAAGTAAAGTATCAAAATAGCGTTAAGCCATGGCCCATTCCACCCTAAACACATTTTTATTCCCAAGGGCATATACAAGACCGTAGTTTCCCCAAAACCGGAAGTCACCAGAGGGAAATCCATATACTAAAGGTACAAACCAAAACATAGTGGTCGCGAATAGGATAATCAATATGACAAGGTACATGAGGCGATACCAACTAGGATACTAGTAGTTGCGTGATCCAGACTGATGTTGGGCATAGCAGCTACTACCCCAACACCGCGAAACAACACTCCCAAAATCGAGGGGTGCACCCAAACCGAATCACAACAGTAATAGACATGGTAACAAAGAAGTGTGTCCGCTAGAGGTGGCGAACCTCAATGGCCCGGCGCGGCTCCTGTTTTATTCATGTCAGGGGTCATCCAAAATCGTTTTCTTTCTTCAGTCAACGCGTTCACCAAAACCATCCACTTCGTTCTGGATCAACACTCCGCGTATACTAGTTACTAAATTGGTTTTCGGTATCGACAGAGAGTATGTCCATATCCGATCCTGGTCTCTTTAATAACTACGCATTATTACACCGATGGCTCTTTTACATTTCAAATCGATTCATAATTGATATCAAAATATCATATTCGCTTCAAAATCAAATCCATTTCAAATATCATCATATATATTCAAGATGTAAGATTCCGTTTCAAAATCATTTTTCGCCTCAATATCTCATTTCGATTTCAAAATCATTTTTCGCCTCAATATCTCATTTCGATTTCAAATCATTTTTCGCCTCAAAATCTCATTTCGATTTCAAAATCATTTTTCGCCTCAATATCTCATTTCGATTTCAAAATCATTTTTCGCCTCAATTTCCACAAATCGATTCACATAAACTCGAATTCCAAAACTTAATCAAATCTCAAATCATCAATTTCAACTCGATTCAGCTTCTCAATAAACCATTTCAAATTATCAATTTCAAATACATATTTAAACCACAAATATAAGCCATTTCAATTTCCATATATCTCAAAGCTTTAAATATTCACATTTCAAAACTAAATTTGATAATTCCATTTATATCTCAATTAAATTTCATTGCATTTGGTTTCTGAGATATTTCTTTAATCATTTCAATACATCTAAATACGACTTCAATTTAAAATTTTAAATAAACAAACTCTCCCATTTAAATTTATATAAGTTTGAAATATTCATTTAAGTCACTTTTAATCAAATTCAAGTTATAAAACACATCATTCAATTTTCAAATTTAATAATTTCAAATCAACCTCGTTTAAGAAAAATTCTTAAATAAATATAATTTCAAATCAATTTTATCTTCAAATTTAATTCAATAGTTTCAATTTAGTTCAATTCACAAATTTATTTAAATTTCAATTCAATTCCAAATTAATTAAATCTCAATTTCAAATTAATTTTCAATTCCAAACTCAAACTTGAAATGTCATTTCATTTAAATTTTCTTAGAAATATTCAGAGTTCGATTAAAAGTCCAATCTTTTAAAACAAATCAACTTTCGAAAATTTACACCGTATTTCAATTTTTTTTTCTCAAAAATCTAAACTTCGAATAATCAAACAATTTCATTTATCAAGTTTAAATTCCAACATCTCAAGCTTCAATTCAAAATAATTCAATTTCCATAAATTGGATTTTATTCTTAAAATCAATTCATTTAAATAATTTCAAACAACTTTTAAAATCATTTAATTTAACCAACCCAGTGTCCGTATATAATTTTCTAACCTATGGCCAAGTGGATAAATATTTCAATTTTAATTTCAAGGATGGATATATATCATTTCATTCCAAAAAGATGTCATAGGTATATCATTTCAACCTATTCCTTAATTATTCGAAATGATTCAGTTTACAGTTTTATATGCAATAAACAATATACATGATGATAGCATGATATATCAAAATAAATAAACAACCAATATCGACCAATAGCATCCATCACAACCAATCAACCATAAAGCAATAACATTCACAACAATTTTATAATTATCAATATCGAGTAATATACTGCCAATTTAAATTTAAATTTATTTTGACGGTCAATTTAAATTCTATCAATTAATTCATATATCAATACAGATGATAATTAAACCTACCAAACAACAGTCAATAAATTTCATATCACTTCAGAATATAAATTTAACTAACAAAAAATTATTTTAGTCAATTGTGAGTGTTGGGTGAATTCTTACCCGGAAGACCTCGAGACCCAGAGACGTGATTCATTCGGCAGCTCTCCCCCGAGTCCATTCGGCATGACCCATTCGGCAGCTCTCCCCCGAGTCCATTCGGCATAACCCATTCGGCAGCCCTCCCTCGTGTCCATTCGGTAGACCTTCATCCGGCAACTGCCACCGGTCCAACCTCACCACTCCACACTTCACCGGATGAAGCCCAACCAGACCAACTCCATACTTCACCGAACCAAGAGAATACCGAACCAGACTGCCAGGCCAGATCACTTCAGCCCAGGCCCACCAGCAGCTGTATACATCCAAGACCCCTGCCCCCAACCTCACTCTATAAATAGAGAGGCAGGGGTACAACAATGGGGGACAAGTTTGAGAGCTCAAGCACGGAGAGAACTTTCAAACAACTTTCTTTTACTTGTATCAAAGCTTTGTACTTGTAATCAAAACAAGAGAAGAGAAATAACATATAAAGTGGACGTAGGCACATTCTGGCTGAACCACTATAAATCTGCGTGTCTTTTTACAGTTTAGCCCCTGCTTTTCATATATTTGCATAAATCACCCAAATCACTAAGAATAACATAAGATCTACTAAATCATACAACTTTGAGGTGTTTGTCCATTTTTTGTGCAAACATTTTTGGTGCTTTCACTGAGAACTAGAAGCTCGAAGCTTCAGCTTCATCCGCTTAACAAGTTTTCCTAACACCATCGTCCGCCGCTCGGAAAACATGCCTCCCAAACAGAGAAAAGATGTTAACAAAGGAAAAAACATCGCATCCAGCAGCCTTCCTGATCCAGCTGCCACAAATCAAGTGAACCGTCCTCCTCCAGCAACGGCAACAAATGAAGGACAGGCTAACCCAGCCACTCCTGCCACAGAACAGCCTGCAGCAATTACTAGGGCAGATTTGGACAGAGTTGTTGTTGAAGTAACTAACCGCTTCACGTCCCAGCAGGAAGCCTTGGTAGACCATCTCATGTCACGCTTGAGGGACGCTGAAGAATCCAACCGCAACACTGAATCATGGGGCGAGTCCCAATCTGGAGGATCTCAGAGACAGCAAAGATCTTCCTTCTTCGAAGGAGCTAACGGCAGGGGTAGCCATGGTAGGAGCCGAGACCGAGCTCAGCCCGAAGTTAGGCCTGAGGAAGCGTTTGGTGCCGAACCCAACGCGGAAGGTACCGGGCGGAGGTCAACTGCAGCTGAGCCGGTCATGCTGCCTAACCACAGGAACACCAATGAACGGGGCCGAGCTAGAGTTCAGCCCGAAGTTGGACCCGAGGAAGTGCTTAGATCAGAACCCAACAGGGGAAGATCAAGGCAAGGGCCAACTGTAGCTGACCCAAGCATGCTCCCAGAAGATCAAAGGCAGCCACTGGAAAATATGAGGAATGATAGACGATACCATCCCTACAGGTTGTCTGGTCGGAGTCAACCCCACAGAACGGAACCAAACTCATTTCTGTCCGCTCCAAATTCTGATGAAAGGATGGCACGCTTATTCAGAGAGTGTGTCCAACGGGAGCAAAGAGATCGAGGGATAGGCGCTAGGGTAACCAGCCCTTTCGCCCGCAATATCGAAATTGCTATCACCCCCCGAGAATGGAAGATGCCAACAATGGAACCCTACAAAGGAACCTCCGATCCCGTTGTACACTTACAGAGGTACACGCAGCATATGCTCATGAGTGGAGCAACAGAGGGAGTGCTGTGCAAATGCTTCCCGCTCTTCTTAGCAGATCTTGCTACCTCCTGGTTCTGTCATCTACCCCAAGGATCCATCAGCTCATGGGAAATGTTGAAAGAAAAATTCATCAGTCAGTTCCGCATTCATGTGGAGCAACCTAAGGACGCTTATTCCTTATCCAGCGTCAAACAGAAACCTGGAGAAAAGCTGCAACAATACCTAACCAGATTCAACGCCGCAGCAGCCGCAGTTCAAGATGCCGATGAGAAGCTTATCCTAATGGCCCTCTGCAGTGGGGTGCATCCGGACACTAAATTTGCTAGGAGATTGACAAAAGAAAAACCAGCTACTTTACCCGATTTCTTCCATGAAGCCGGGAAATACATGAGGCTTGAGGATGCTGCCATTGAGGGGCAGTCAGGACAGCAAAGTAAGACGACCCATGGCAATGCCCCTGCTGTGGCAAGGGACGTTCGAAGAAATGATTCCAGAGACAATGCTGGGGGCAAGAAAGTAGAGAAACGCCTATATCGGCCAGGACCAAGATTCGACTCTTACACCCCTTTGAACGAGACCGTCGAAAACATCTTCCTTGCCACCCAAGGCGAAGTTAGATACAAACGCCCACCATACAAGAAGGAATCAGATAGCGCACAGAAATCTGGAAAATTCTGCCGCTTCCACGAATCCCACGGACATGATACCAACGAATGCCATCATCTCCGAGATCTGATTGAGGAACACATCAGAAGAAAGAAACTGGAACGCTATGTAAAAAGTCAAGGCAGGACTCCAGATCCTGCCAATGAAAACCCAAGGCTACCCTCACCAGGGACCGGCAGAGGCGACCGCAACGCTAGCAGCTCTAGTCAAGAGAAGATAGTGGTCCATACCATCTCAGGAGGTCCACACATCGCAGACAGAAGTTGGAAAGAGATGGAAAGATATGGGAAGTCGCTCAGAGACAATAGAGACTGTGTCAATACGGTTATAGAAGAGCGCCACCCAAAGCGGAAAGAAAGTGATGACATCACATTCAGTAAACGCGACCTAGAAGGAAGACAGTACCCTCACATGGATCCCATGGTTATCTCTGCCCGACTCGGTCCCGCCGAAGTTTACCGAATCCTGGTAGACACTGGAAGCTCTGTAAATATCCTGTTCAAACACGCATTCGACAAAATGAGGTTGTCAATGAAGGACGTATCTCCCTGCGATAAACCGCTACACGGTTTCACTGGAGATGCGAAAATGCCCATCGGGCAGCTGGACCTCTTCGTTGAAATCGGAAGCCATCCCCGCTCCGTTGTAAGGAAACATACGTTTGTGCTGATAGAAAACCATTCGGCCTACAACGCCTTCCTAGGAAGACCAGCCCTATCTGACTTCCAGATTGTCCTAGCCCCGTGGTGCCTAAAAATGAAATTTCCAACAGACAGTGGGGTAGGGGAAGTGGAAGGAGACCAAGATATTGCACGAGACTGCTATGTAACCGAACTTCGCAACAACCACAGGAGAGATAAAGGGAAAGGTGTAGAGATTGCTCTCTGCACAAAAAGCCTTGAAGCATAGCAACTAAAGAAAGCCCCTCCTCTTCGATACACCAGCGACCCTTTCAATGAATTAGACCCGAGGGACAAAGAGGAGGAGGCCACCGCCGAGCCTGCAGAGGCTATGGAGTTTATATCTGTAGACAAGCACGACTCAAGTAGGCTACTGAAAATTGGGTCGCAATTGAAAACCGAATTGAAGGAACAACTCGTTGATTTTCTCCGCCACAACTTAGATGTATTCGCTTGGTCACACGCTGACATGACCGGAATCTCCCCCAACATAGCGTGCCACGTATTAAAAATTGATCCTACCAAGGCACCCGTAAAACAAAAGAAGAGAAGTATGGGGGCAGAGCGATCAGCAGCCCTCGATGAAGAAGTAAAGAATCTACTCGCCAATGACTTCATACGAGAAGCTATTTACCCAGAATGGATCGCCAACCCGGTACTAGTAAAGAAGGCTAATGGGAAGTGGCGGACCTGCATTGACTTCTCCAACCTAAATGACGCCTGCCCAAAGGATTGCTTCCCGCTTCCCAGAATCGACCAACTTGTAGACAGCACAGCCGGGCACGAACTCCTGTCTTTTATGGATGCATACTCAGGATATAACCAAATTCCTATGCATGCTCCCGACCAAGATCACACTAGTTTCATCACCGACCGGGGTTTGTACTGCTACAAAGTGATGCCCTTCGGACTTAAAAACGCAGGAGCCACCTACCAGCGCCTCGTCAACAAGATGTTCGCAGGGCTAATAGGACAAACAATGGAAGTATATGTAGACGACATGCTGGTAAAATCACGGAAAGCCAAAGATCACGTAAGCCACCTGGGCGAGATGTTCCAGGTACTTCGACAGTATGGAATGAAGTTGAATCCACTAAAGTGCTCCTTCGGAGTGTCATCAGGAAAATTCTTAGGATTCATCGTCCATGCCCGAGGGATAGAAGCAAACCCTGAACAAGTCCGAGCATTAAGAGACATCAAGATACCTTCCACCCGAAAGGAAATGCAAAGCCTAAATGGAAAAGTGGCTGCCCTAAGCCGATTCATCTCCAAAGCAACGGACAAGTGCGTCCCCTTTTTCGAAGCTCTAAAGAAAGATAAAGGAAAGTTCGAATGGACGGACGAATGCTTGACCGCTTTCCTTAACCTAATCGAACACCTCCAGAAACCACCAGTACTCTCGACCCCAAGCGAAGGCGAAGAATTATACCTATACCTTGCTGTGTCATCTCACGCTCTAAGCGCTGCCTTGGTAAGAGAAGATAACCGTACGCAACGACCAGTTTACTTCGTCAGTAAAAGGTTTACTGGGGCAGAAGTCAGATATCCTAAGCTCGAAAAGTTAGCATACTGTTTACTAATCACTTCACGAAAGCTACGTCATTACTTCCAATCCCATTCCATCAAGGTTCTAACCAATCAACCACTGAGGCAGGTACTCCATCGTCCCGACACTTCCGGGCGACTACTTAAATGGTGTATTGAGCTGAGTCAATATGATATCACCTATCACCCTCGCACCGCCATCAAGGGACAAGCCATGGCTGATTTCATTGCAGAATTCACTACCAACGAGGATAAGGAGCAACTGGAAATAACAGAAGATATCAAGTGGAATCTCTTTGTGGACGGTGCATCTAACGAACAAGGCTCGGGGGCAGGTGTGGTAATCATCACTCCCAGGGGAAATAAACTGCACTATGCTATAAGGTTGGAGTTCACTGCCACCAACAACGATGCAGAATACGAAGCAGTAATAGCCGGATTAGAAATTGCTATCGAGATCGGAGCCAATTCTTTGTGTCTTCACAGCGATTCTCAGCTTATTGTTAATCAAATACTAGGGGAATTCCAAGCTCGAGAAGAACGACTCATAGCATATCTAAAGAAGACCAAGTTACTTCTCAGCCGATTGGACCACTACTTAGTCAAACACATCCCTCGGGAAGAGAACCAAGAGGCCGACGAATTGGCAAAGCAAGCAAGTATGAGAGACGTCGCCATCTTCGGGGCAGTAACTGTCTCAAAGCAAATGATCCCGAGTTTTGAACAAGTGAATCTGATAGCTGCAACCGAAGAAGCAACTTGGATAACTCCCATCCGAGACTACCTACAAAATGGCACACTACCCGACGGGCGTAACGAAGTCAAGAAAATCTTGAGGAAAGCGTCCCGCTACACAATACAAGGAGACATCCTCTATCGGCGTGGGTTCTCTAACCCATTATTAAGGTGTGTCGCCGGAAGGGAAGCCAAGGAAATCTTATCCAACATTCATCAAGGAAGCTGCGGAGATCACACCGGAGGGCAAACATTAGCAAAAAAGATACTCCGATACGGATATTTCTGGCCCACCTTAAGCAAGGACGCCTTAGATTTCGTCAAGAAGTGTGACAGATGCCAAAAGTTTGCTAAGGTCCCTCGGCTACCAACAACCGAGATTACCCAGATGACCAGCCCTTGGCCCTTTGCAGTATGGGGAATTGACTTAATCGGTGAACTGCCAATGGGTCGAGGCGGCGCCAAATATGCTATAGTAGCAGTCGACTATTTCACCAAATGGGTGGAAGCAGAACCTCTAAATAAAGTATCTTCAGCGAAAGTTATCAACTTCTTAATCAAAAATGTTCTGTGCAGGTACGGAGTCCCACTAAAAATCATATCAGACAATGGACTTCAGTTTGACAGCGAGGAATTCGCCAACTGGTGCCAAGAACACGGAATTCGCAAAAGCTTCTCATCCGTAGCATATCCCCAAGCAAACGGACAAGTCGAAGCAGTCAACAAAATTCTGAAAACTCTGATCAAAAAGAAGCTCGAAAAGTCAAAGGGCGCTTGGGTGGATGAACTCCCTACGGCACTATGGGCCTACCGCACATCTTTCAGAACATCAACAGGGCACACTCCTTTCTCTTTGGCATACGGATCGGAGGCTATGCTCCCAGTTGAAACCATTGTGCCTTCCCACCGTAGGATCCACTATAACCCAGAAGAAAACGAAGAGCTCCTCAACATGTCTTTGGATCTAGTCGAGGAGAGAAGGAATGATGCAGTCCTAAAAACAGCAGCCCACAAGCAAAAGGTGGCAGCACAATACAACTCCAAAGTCAAGCATCGTGCCTTACGAGAAGGGGATCTTGTCCTCAAGCGAATCTTCCCTCGCCCCGGAGCACTAGACCCAATCTGGGATGGACCATATGTAATTCATAAAGATCTCCACAACGGAGCCTATATTTTGTCAACAGTGGACGGGGAGGTGTTCCAGAGGGCATGGAACATCCAACACCTCCGTCGATACTTTTCTTAACTTGTATTGCCCATATGAAGTGAATTAACGAAGAGAATCAGTGGACGTAGGCATTTTTTTCGTGCCGAACCACTTTAAAAAAGCCTTGTCTCTTTTTAACTTGTTCCTTTGTATCTTGGCTGCTTGTTAACTTTATCCTTTTCTGTTGAACAAAATCCTGAGCATATAGCATTTCTATTCAAAGCACTCCACAATGCAACTCCACGTGGACAAGCCCCAACAGGTACTATGCGAATCTATGCCCTCGCCAATGAGACACTTTTGCTCCAGCATCCCTCTGCTGCGGGTTAACTCATTGCTCGCGACGGCCCTTAAAGCCAACTGTAATGAGCCGATTATAAGCCACCGAGAAGGCCGACTATAGCCGAGGCAGCTCATTACGGCGTTAGGCTCGCCGGCGACTGTGAACCGATTATAAGCCCCAACATAAGGTGTGGCCAGCCAGGGGCAGTTCACAGTTGACGATCGGCACCCACGCTAGCCGGCCACAGTAAGTCGAATAATACCCATGAGTACGGGCCATAATGGCCCGGGTAGTTACTGTGCGCGATCTCGGCTCCGGTGTGTCTTAAGTGCGGCTGTGGTAAAAAAGAATTAACTCCCCGCGGAGGCGTAAGATGGGTGACAAATGTCTCCAAGACCCACAGCTAGGGAAAGTGACTACAAAACCCGTTTGCCACGAACTTAAGCACATCGAAGGCCTTCCGTGACTGGAAGTTTTACTATTTCACATATTTCAATTTTACTTAAAAAACTTTCCTCCTATCCTCTATAACAAACCATAAAGTACAGGATGCAGGGTAAGAGGTACCCGCCAATGGATGCAGAGATTCACAATCAGATGGCGGGGCAGTCAACTACTCTCCATGCTTGGTCATA
This sequence comes from Allium fistulosum, assembly GCA_030737815.1. Classification (NCBI taxonomy): domain Eukaryota; kingdom Viridiplantae; phylum Streptophyta; class Magnoliopsida; order Asparagales; family Amaryllidaceae; genus Allium; species Allium fistulosum. The sequence goes on from CM060902.1 coordinate 981,742,853, forward strand.
TAAGATATTCGAAACTGCCATTTACAAACAGAACATGAAAGGCGGTATTTTCTTCCTTTATGTACAAATGCATGACTATAATTTGATTTTTCCACACCACACGCTAACATTGCAAGTCATGAGATTATGATTTAAAACCAGAATCTGACATCAAACACAATTTAATTACAAGAATACACATAGCTACATTTCTCATACGATATGTCGAAATAGCAACAAATATTCAAGAAATGACAAAATCAACTTGAGCTAAAAAATTACACGTCAAGAATAATGTTATTACAAGTAGCAAGAATTACAACTTGGAAGTTACCCTACTGTCTTAAGACTAACAGATACAACAATGCCAAGCCTACAAAAAGAATTTTTCAGGTTCAGTCATGGAGCTGGTTGCGTCGAAGTCTTGTCCTTGTTCTTTTGCCCGCCTGTCCGGTCATAAAAAGGGTTCATTAGTGATGAGTAACCAAGTTAACAGAAAGACTAGAAAGGAAGACTTACCAGTACTAGCTTCTTGACCATCCTGGTCGTCATCTTCTACCTGCACACCCGCCTCTTCAGCAGCAAGCAGCCGCATACCCTCCTTTACCGCCACTTTCTCCTCCTTGGTGAACTGGGCCGTGACCACATCCATACTGAAGACCGTTCCACCCTCTTTATCTGCATCAGCCTTAGCCTCCTCCAAAGCCCGAAGATATATCTTGGCCATGACTCTGGGATAATCATCCATCCAAGAGAGGTTACCCTGCTTCCAAGTCCGGAAATACATGTCCTGGAGCATGTCATCCATCATTCCTTCGTTTTCCTCAAACTCCCTCATCCGGGCATCGGAGGCCGACAACCTTTCCACGGCAGCATCTCTCTCCAGTCTGTATCTCGAGCAATCAGCTTGAAGGGACCTCCGCATCACCGCCATCTCTTCCCTCAACTTAGCTTGAGCAAGCTCGGCAGCCTCAAGCTTCTCGGACAATTCCTCCACCTGCTCGAGATCCGCTCTCCGAACCTCATCCACCGTGGTAATAGCCATATCAATCCGCTCTTTGCAAGCAGCTTCCATTTTCCGCAATTCGGCCCGACTAGCCTCTTCCATGGTTCTCCTTAATCGCCCAGTGGCAGCCTCATGCTGAGAAATCTGGATAGCCTGATCCGCAAGCTGCTTGGCCTGATCCGAGACCACCAATCGAAGTCGGATATTGGCGCTCCCTATCTCCTCTCCGGCCTTAACCAGCCGAGCGTGATGCCCCATCAGCTTCTTGGCCTCCTCCGCCACCCGATCAATGTTGGCCTTGGCCTCGTCTCCCATAGTGACTATACGAGTGGTGAGTAGATCGAGGTCTAAGGACTTGGCTTCGTCAAGTACTCGTACCATGGGGTTACGGGGGAGAAGGTGTTCACCAGTAACTTCGTCAAAATTAATATCCTGAGAACCCGGATCCAGATCAGGATGACCGGCAAATGGATTACGGGCCAGATCGGGACGGTCGATATGAACAACAGAAGGGTTTCCGGATGGGTGTGGAGAAGATACAAACTCGCTGCCCTCCTCAGTAATATCATGAATAGGCTGAGCCGGAGGCTGAGAACCGAGCGAAGTTTCGGATAAAGGATGACTCCTCTTCCTCTGCTGAATACCCTCTTCGATGACCCCAAGAAGAGGGCGGTACCCGACTACATCCCCGGAGCGTTGGGCTGAGGGCTTCGGCTTAGCAGAAATTTTGGAAAGTTTATATTGCTCGAGCCTGTGTCGAAGGTCTGAAGCTTTGGGCGTCTTGCCTGCTCCTGATATAAAGAACAAGTGTCATAATCTTACATTACAATATGATTCAAGGAACGCGGTAAATTGCAAGATTAGAAAAGGAAAAGAAACACAGCTGTGGTTGTACAAACCCTGGGGAGGAGTGGGATACTGCAATAAGTCCCGGATTTCATTCCAGGACGGGAGCGGGTCATAAAATATTCCTAAGTCCCTATCATTAGTGAAGCATGCAGGGGTCAAGAGTTCACCTTGAGTTGTCAGAGCCACCTTGGCCGGAATAGTCGGAGAAGACTCACTTGCACCAGTCCCGGTTTTGTCCGCCTCCCCGGTCTTCTCTACCAAAGCCGGATCATCACCCAACTCCTCAAAAGCCTGACGGAGAGCATCGTCCGTCCACTCTTGCATCTCGCCTACTTGCCCAGAAGACAAAGCCCTGGAACCATCACCACCCTGTCCATCGCCACCCTCGTCACCAAGACGCTCAACGTCACTCCCGCCCTCCGCCTCACCTCTTTCCTCCTCCGCGTCTATCTCCCCCTGAGTAAGTGGACAATTGCTGGGAGAAGGACCGTCTGACCTCTTAAGTTTCTTACCTCCAACGGCTGGAGGTTTCGTGAATGGTTTTCTCTTTCCACCCTCTGCCGCAACGCCTCCCTTGGCCTGAGCAGCCGCCCTCTCTTCCGCCGTTTCCCTCAACTTAACTACAGACTGCTGCGGAAGGATCAAGTTGTATTCTAGAAGGATCGCATTTCTAATCAAGTAAGCAGATGATCTGTATTTCCCAAGAATGCCTTCTATCTCCGCCGCCGTCTGAACCAGGCGGTCAGTTTCCACAACAGGAAAGCCACCTGTCGCTAGCAAAAATGAGAAAGTATGAGAAGAAGCATCACAATCAGGATAGAAATTATAAGTAAAAGCATCAACTTACATCCAGAGGTAAAGCGCCGGATAGAGACGGAGTCGTCCCTAACAAAGAACCATTCTTTCTTGAACATGCTGAATTTGGAATAAAGGTCCAGGACCGGCTTGAAGGTCACAGCAGATTCCAAGTTAATATATGGGGACCCCTTCTTGTAGCCCCTTAAGTTGTACAAGTACCGGATCTCCCGGTTGGAGGGAGCGCGACCATACTTCCTCCGAAAAATAACGAAAAGGCTCACCAGTATGGCGTAAGAGTTGGGCTGAAGCTGAAATGGGGCCACCTTCAGGTACGTGAGGAAGCTAACTATCCAAGCATTGAGAGGCGGGATAGCACCACACATGCAATGGTACCTGCTATAAGCGAAGTATCCTTCGGGAGGACTGTATGGCATGACTCCTGGACCCGGCAGCAGCATGAGGGCTCTATCAATCCCAAAAGAACGAGATATAACATCGAGTTGCTCCTCTTTGAGAAGGCTAGGAAAGCAGTCAGGCGGGGAATCCAGCAACTCCTGGGGACCATATCCATCCACTAATGACCTCGGGGCGGGCCCATGACGCTCCGATCCTGATTGAGCTGGGGGCACAGCCGATGACTCTCCTTCACCCACGGATCGCTTCTTGTCTGATCGAGTTTCTACTTTGCGAGACATTATCTACAATACCGGAAAAACACATTTAGAACAGAGGATATAAACAAGTATATGACTTCATTCGGTAAAAACATATTCAGTATCATTTTCATTCGGTGGTTCAAGTATGGGTTCATTCGGTGTCTCGAGTGTAAGCAAAGAAAGTTCAAAGTGCTCAAACTCCCATCGTCATTCGGTAAAGACAATGGAAATTCTCGAACTCTCAAGGTCCATTCGGTGGTTCAAGTATGGGTTCATTCGGTGTCTCCCGTTCTCGTCCGGTAATACGAGAATAAGATCTCATTCGGCAGAATAAAATCTCACCTGATTCGGCAATGATAAGGGTCTAGTTCGGAAAAAATGGGAGTCAAGTGGTTCGGCTATCTCGAAAAGTGAAGAAACAATAGTAGAGTGGCGCCCTTATTTATAAGCGAAGCACATCGACCGGACCAACTGGCTCGGCGCAACCAAGACCGAACGAAGGAAGACAAAGCACGACATATGTTAGACATATGCCCTACTTTGGGGGGCAAATGTTGGGTGAATTCTTACCCGGAAGACCTCGAGACCCAGAGACGTGATTCATTCGGCAGCTCTCCCCCGAGTCCATTCGGCATGACCCATTCGGCAGCTCTCCCCCGAGTCCATTCGGCATAACCCATTCGGCAGCCCTCCCTCGTGTCCATTCGGTAGACCTTCATCCGGCAACTGCCACCGGTCCAACCTCACCACTCCACACTTCACCGGATGAAGCCCAACCAGACCAACTCCATACTTCACCGAACCAAGAGAATACCGAACCAGACTGCCAGGCCAGATCACTTCAGCCCAGGCCCACCAGCAGCTGTATACATCCAAGACCCCTGCCCCCAACCTCACTCTATAAATAGAGAGGCAGGGGTACAACAATGGGGGACAAGTTTGAGAGCTCAAGCACGGAGAGAACTTTCAAACAACTTTCTTTTACTTGTATCAAAGCTTTGTACTTGTAATCAAAACAAGAGAAGAGAAATAACATATAAAGTGGACGTAGGCACATTCTGGCTGAACCACTATAAATCTGCGTGTCTTTTTACAGTTTAGCCCCTGCTTTTCATATATTTGCATAAATCACCCAAATCACTAAGAATAACATAAGATCTACTAAATCATACAACTTTGAGGTGTTTGTCCATTTTTTGTGCAAACAGTGAGCGTATAAACACTCACCTTTTGAATTTAAATTGAATTTAAATTCAATTTAAACTCAAAAATTTGGCAATCTTAGAATTCGACCAAACCAGCATCATCAGGTCCGGAATTTCAATACGATCCTAACAAAAGAAACCGCGCCTAAATTGGTGTTCGTATGTGATAGATATTGCGAAAATTGTGATTGAATTTCAATTAAATAAAATAACAAAAGTGAACACATTTCTCACCCTTTATATGCCACGTCACCACTCCATATGCAAGCTACAGGAATGAAGACGCACGCGAACTCTATCTCTCCAGACACGAAAAGAAACGGAGCACGCACGGAAACAACGCTCACGTTCGATCAACCGCGCCACCTCCTGACGTTCTCCGCCGCTCGCCCACGGTCGCCAATGGCCAGCGCGATGTTGAGGTAGCTGCTAGCTATGCAGGCAGGGCGGAGGTGGGCTGGAGGGGCGGAGCAGGCTGGGGTAGGGCGGAGCGGGCTGGCAGGGGCAGGCGGGGCGGATGTGGGCTGGAGGGCGGAGCAGTGTAGTGCGGAGGTGGGTGCGGCGGAGCGGGCTGGGGTAGGGCGGAGCGGTGCGAAGTGGGTGGTGGGACGCGGAGGCGGAGCAAGTGGCGAAGTGCGGAGGCTGTGGGCAGTGCATGGGTTTCGTGAGTTTCATACTGGAATTTAGAAAATAAATTTAAAAATGATAGAGGAAGAAGAAAAGAAGAGCAGAGGGCAGGAAGAAAGGAGCACGTACCAGAGAGTTTGAGTGCGAAGTGAAAAATCAATTAATGCAGAGGGTAGCTGATATATACAGAGGGGTTTAGAGTTCAAGGTCACAGAAATGATGTCCTTGGTAAACGTGATGGCTATTGGGTTTTTGAATGGCCAAAGGCTCCTAGAATTCTGAGCGTGGGAAAGTTGGGTACCGGTTTGTGTGGCGTAACGGACCAGTTTGTACTCCGTTAAACAATTTATAATTTGCAACGCCGAACTCCGATTGACACAAATAAATATACCGTTTTGATCAGCGCGACGAGGCGGACACAACGGTATGAAGATATTGATGGTTTGACATTGTTTGCGAAGTGGTAAATCTTATTGAACCATTTGCTCGAGCGACAATTTAACTAGCAATTAAAAGCGGAATTTGACGAAACGAAATGCGTCGTCATCATCGGAATATTTTTCTTATGCAACATTGTGAAAAATATTTGAGTTCGGACGATAGAAAATTTACACATAAAATTTAAACTAATATGTAAATGCGACGAGCGAAATTTACTTCCATATTATTCGCGCCTATGTCTATCTAGACGCATTCCAAATGTGAAGTTTGAGTAGCAACGGAATTTGTTTGTGAAAATTCGAATTTCTACACTAAATAAATGATTTTTAAAATTTTCAACTGGGTCTGAATCTAGAGTTTTTGTTTGTCTGCCATTGAAGAGAAGAGAGTTGAGATGTATGCACAGACAAATGAGAATTAGGGAGGCTAGGGTTTATAATAGGATATTTATAGGGAAAGGTTGGAAAGAAGAATGGATCGGGTCTATTAGATATACGCGTTAACGACAAAGTGGCCCAAAAGCCCGTTCTGACTCCGGAACGAAATTGCGTCAACCCATATATCAAAATAGATGTTTTAAAATATTTTAAACGCAATGGAAAAGGTTTCGGGTTCAAATTGCATCGTATAAAGAAGTTATGATAAAACAATAATTTCCAAATTGATTTCAATTGATTTCAATTGCATTTATTTCAAGGCGTTTCGAGTCTGTACGATCAAACGACAAGTCCGATCGCTACGAAACTTGAAATCTTACAAAAATTCACCGTTACGGATCCGATGAAACTGGTTTCGTCGAAATCCGAGACAGTTATAAAATGGCTATTTCTACTGTTTAATTTCAATATAAAATTCTCAATTTTAAACTATTAACTTTTAAATCAAATTTCAATTGTTCACAAATTACATTTTTAATTTCAGAGTGATTAACAATCTTTTACAATGCAGTTTTCTATTATAAATCCAGTATAAAAGATTACATTAGATTCAGCGTTCAATTATATTGTAATTCAAATTCAAGTTATTTAATTCCAATTGAATTCTTTTATTTCGATTTACACTTTCATTATTGAATCAACCATTTACTTATACATTATTATCAATAGTTTATAATTCATGTACTTTCATTTTCTTCGGCTATCATCTTATTTAAATTCACAGTAATACTAAATTACATTCATTTACGTTGATTTCAATATTATAACTTCAATATTAAATGTAGCATTTTGTTTATTTCGTTGTTTACAATCAAATTCAATTCGTTTCAGTTACTTGTTACATTCAATTTTAAATCTTTACTTACGTTCAATTATAAGTTAACATCTTTATCAAATTACAGTTTCAGTTATTATCTGATTTCAATTAACTGTATTATTAAGTTACATTTATTTACATTAGTTTCAATAACATAAACTTCCACTATTAAATCTACCATTTTATTTATTCTTTGTTTACAATCATAACCAATTTGGTTTACAATCAAATTCAATTCATTATTTATATTCAATACAGGTTAGCATCCAAATTTAATTTACAAATAAGTTATTTCAGAATTCAGTTTTGTATTTTAACTTGTAATTCACATTTAACAACACAAAATTTTATTTCCTTTGGATTTTTTTATCCAAAATTTTTGTTTTAATTCGTATTTTTAAAGTGTTAAAAATACGGGTCGTTACATTCTCCCCCACTTAAAACTTTTCGTCCTCGAAAAGGAATGGAGAAGGGGAAACCATCATTTAGATATAATTCATTCTAAATATTCGACTTAGTTGCAAAATTTATTTATAGGATTTTTTTTTCTTTTTTTTTAAAATCTCAAAATTTTCTAACTTCCGGATTTTTGAAAAATTTCGGCAGCACCTCCTTTGCGCGGCTAGGACCAAAAAATTTCACAGTGGTAATAATTGCATGATATATATCTCATTACAAGAATGAGGCATCCCAAAACATGGGGAACACAATAATATACCACAACATAAACCGTAATCCGAGAACGTACCTTTTATTAAGCGTTTATTAGCATTTTAACTTACATTTTGCATTTAGCGCAGAAGCGAGCTCCACAAGCGAAGCGCAACCCTTTGCTACCTACTAAAATACTCAACAACCAAGTAAGAATCATACATATGAAAATAGATCGATATGCTTAGCATATACAACATATATATATATAATGTATTTAACTTCAAAACTGAAATTTTTAAATTCAGGACAGCGAACAAATCCCAGTTTTTGGTCAGCTAAACGATAAAATTTTAAAATGGAACCTAAATAAAAGTTGTTGCATTTGTTTCAGGCTTTCCGAAATGTCCAAAATCATTGAATTCGGACCATCCGTTCAAAAGTTACGGCCGTTTTACTAAGTGGATACGCCTCAGCCTGGGCAATGAATTGCGCAGCTCAGCGACGTTCACTCACGTTTCCGACCCTCTAAATGATAGAAAACACAAAACATTTAAAACAAAAGTTTTAGCTTAAGTTCTAAGCTTTCCAGAAAGGGTAAGATCGTCAAAATCCGATAAACCAGTAAAAAGTTATGGTGAAAATACTAAGGGTATATGCTACTGATTTTGCTTCCTTTTTACACAGGCCAGCGAGAAGAAATTTTTTTTAACTAAGTAAATGAAGGAATTTCTCAAGACACTCTAAACAAAAGTCGTGCTACAGTTTCTAAGCTTTCCGACAAGTCTAAGATCATCAAATTTCGTTAAGCCATTTAAAAGTTATGGTTGTTTTCGTTTCAGTATATATTGGATAATTTTGGATTTTTCCAAAAATTTGCTTTTATTATTTCAAAGTACAAACCATCAAACTTCAAATTTTCTAAAGAAACAATCATAAACACAAAGTTGTTTATTTTCTTATTTATCCATGAAATAAGTTTACATTCGATTTGTTTCCGATTTATTCAAGTTTGTTTCCTTCATAATTTAAATTCAAAAGGTGAGTGTTTATACCTATTAAATAAATTTCCAATTTATTACTTCCCAAATTAAGGGTTACTCCTAAAAAAATTTTCACTTAAATTCAATTTCACCTTTTCAATTCATAAGTTTCTAACAATTCAAGATTTACTTTAGTTTAATAATTAAAATCATTCCTTATTACAGAATTTAAGAATTTCAACTCCGGATTCGATTTAAACCATTTTTTTTCTAAATATATATATATATATATACTAATATCTTTATATCTCAAATCATATTTTTTAGAAGAATTTTAATCAGCATTTAAATATATATATATATATCTATATATACTTATTTTCGTTTCATACTTTAGAAAATTACAATTCAATTTCTATTTAATCCAAAAGAGTACAGAAAACTTTTAAGTGATCTCCCCCACTCAGACCCTTGAAAATAAACGTCGATAATACGTGCACTCATTACCGAAATTATTTCCCAATAACAAGAGGGGAATACACCACTTATTTCTTTTCAAATCATTTGTAAATCATTTCTATTCAAATTACTTTCACATAAGGATATATTATTTTCAAACCATTTACAAAAATTTCAAAGCACCGGAAATTTAATTCTCAAATCCTAAATTATATTCATTTAATTTCATTATCAACTATATTCACAGAGTTTCATTTTCTTTTTCATTCAATAGTCAATAGTTTAGAAATATTGACTAATCAACCAATGGACGATGATAATCTAATATTATCATCTCCTAACAACCAATAAAGTCAATATATATATTCATAATTATATTTATATATAAAATATAATTCAAAACAATATTATGTCAGTTTGTTCTATTCGAGTGTTTAGAAATCCCTATCGATGCCTTGGCGTCCCAAGTACCGAACAAAATTCATAAATACTCAACGGAACAAATTAACACAATATAAAATCATTTTTATATCAAAATTACAAATATGCTCTCTCATATACACTCAAACTCATTCATAAGGTTTAACCCTATTTCAATGAGTTATTCCCAACTAGACCCAAGGTAATCTAAACTAGAGCTCTGATACCAACTGTAACGACCCGCATTTTTGACCGTTCAAGTCGACAAAACATACACACATGCCGACTCAAACAATCCAAAATACAGATAGTTATTGGGGTTAAATAAGAAAAGAAAGGAAAGAACAGAAACAAACTCAGAATCTCGCAGCGGAAGGAACAAGATATAATAATAAAATAACAGTTCATGAAGCTGTTAAATAAATAAATTTGATTATTATTATACATCATAAATCAGAGTTACATACATATCAGAGATAATACAACAATGCAGCGGAAAATAATACAGTAGTAGAATACAAATGATGTAATACCAAACTCCGTCTTCGTCCTCCAGAATAGATCTTCAACCTTATCTGAAATGCTCAGGCTGACCCAAGCGTAATGAAAGGACAAAACACTCGAGTCAGGACTAAAATATCTCATGTAAGTTAAATCGAATAAGTAAATATGAGTGTGACGGCGTCGGAGATGTTTACGGGTTTTAGACACCTCCTATCCAGTGTTTAACGTGCGTGCATTAACTTAAGAGATGTTCGGGATTTCCATCTCCTAAGGATCCGTTAAACTATCTACTATATAATAGAATACGCTATATACAATAATGTCTATCATAAAGTAAAGTATCAAACTAGCGTTAAGCTATGGCCCATTCCACCCTTAACACATTTTTATTTCCAAGAGCATATACAAGACCGTAGTTTCCCCAAAACCGGAAGTCACCAGAGGGCAATCCATATACTAAAGGTACAAACCAAAACGTAGTGGTCGCGAATAGGATAATCAGTATGACAAGGTACATGAGGCGATACCAACTAGGATACTAGTAGTTGCATGATCCGGACTGATGTTGGGCATAGCAGCTACTAACCCAACACCGCGAAACAACACTCCCAAAATCGAGGGGTGCACCCAAATCGAATCACAACAGTAATAAACATGGTAACGAAGAAGTATGTCTGCTAGAGGTGGCGAACATCAATGGCCCGACGCGGCTCCTGTTTTAGTCATGTCAGGGGTCATCCAAAATCGTTCTCTTTCTTCAGTCAACGTGTTCACCAAAACCATCCACTTCGTTCTGGATCAACACTCCGCGTATACTAGTTACTAAATTGGTTTTCGGTATCGACAGAGAGTATGTCCATATCCGATCCTGGTCTCTTTAATAACTACGCATTATTACACCGATGGCTCTTTTACATTTCAAATCGATTCATAATTGATATCAAAATATCATATTCGCTTCAAAATCAAATCCATTTCAAATATCATCATATATATTCAAGATGTAAGATTCCGTTTCAAATTATTTTTCGCCTCAATATCTCATTTCGATTTCAAAATCATTTTTCGCCTCAATATCTCATTTCGATTTCAAATCATTTTTCGCCTCAAAATCTCATTTCGATTTCAAAATCATTTTTCGCCTCAATATCTCATTTCGATTTCAAATCATTTTTCGCCTCAAAATCTCATTTCGATTTCAAAATCATTTTTCGCCTCAATATCTCATTTCGATTTCAAAATCATTTTTCGCCTCAATATCTCATTTCGATTTCAAAATCATTTTTCGCCTCAATATCTCATTTCGATTTCAAAATCATTTTTCGCCTCAATTTCCACAAATCGATTCACATAAACTCGAATTCCAAAACTTAATCAAATCTCAAATCATCAATTTCAACTCGATTCAGCTTCTCAATAAACCATTTCAAATTATCAATTTCAAATACATATTTAAACCACAAATATAAGCCATTTCAATTTCCATATATCTCAAAGCTTTAAATATTCACATTTCAAAACTAAATTTGATAATTCCATTTATATCTCAATTAAATTTCATTACATTTGGTTTCTGAGATATTTCTTTAATCATTTCAATACATCTAAATACGACTTCAATTTAAAATTTTAAATAAACAAACTCTCCTATTTAAATTTATATAAGTTTGAAATATTCATTTAAGTCACTTTTAATCAAATTCAAGTTATAAAACACATCATTCAATTTTCAAATTTAATAATTTCAAATCAACCTCGTTTAAGAAAAATTCTTAAATAAATATAATTTCAAATCAATTTTATCTTCAAATTTAATTCAATAGTTTCAATTTAGTTCAATTCACAAATTTATTTAAATTTCAATTCAATTCCAAATTAATTAAATCTCAATTTCAAATTAATTTTCAATTCCAAACTCAAACTTGAAATGTCATTTCATTTAAATTTTCTTAGAAATATTCAGAGTTCGATTAAAAGTCCAATCTTTTAAAACAAATCAACTTTCGAAAATTTACGCCGTATTTCAATTTTTTTTCTCAAAAATCTAAACTTCGAATAATCAAACAATTTCATTTACCAAGTTTAAATTCCAACATCTCGAGCTTCAATTCAAAATAATTCAATTTCCATAAATTGGATTTTATTCTTAAAATCAATTCATTTAAATAATTTCAAACAACTTTTAAAATCATTTAATTTAACCAACCCGATGTCCGTATATAATTTTCTAACCTATGGCCAAGTGGATAAATATTTCAATTATAATTTCAAGGATGGATATATATAATTTCAATCCAAAAAGATGTCATAGGTATATCATTTCAACCTATTCCTTAATTATTCGAAATGATTCAGTTTACAGTTTTATATGCAATAAACAATATACATGATGATAGCATGATATATCAAAATAAATAAACAACCAATATCGACCAATAGCATCCATCACAACCAATCAACCATAAAGCCAATAACATTCACAATAATTTTATAATTATCAATATCGAGTAATATACTGCCAATTTAAATTTAAATTTATTTTGACGGTCAATTTAAATTCTATCAATTAATTCATATATCAATACAGATGATAATTAAACCTACCAAACAACAGTCAATAAATTTCATATCACTTCAGAATATAAATTTAACTAACAAAAAATTATTTTAGTCAATTGTGAGCGTATAAACACTCACCTTTTGAATTTAAATTGAATTTAAATTCAATTTAAACTCAAAAATTTGGCAGTCTCAGAATTCGTCCAAACCAGCATCATCAGGTCCGAAATTTCAATACGATCCTTACAAAAGAAACCGCGCGCAAATTGGTGTTCGTATGTGATAGATATTGCGGAAATTGTGATTGAATTTCAATTAAATAAAATAACAAAAGTGAACACATTTCTCACCCTTTATATGCCACGTCACCACTCCATATGCAAGCCACAGGAATGAAGACGCACACGAACTCTATCTCCCCAAGCACGAAAAGAAACGGAGCACGCACGGAAACAATGCTCACGTTCGATCAACCGCGCCACCTCCTGACGTTCGCCGCCGCTCGCCCACGGTCGCCAATGGGCAGCGCGATGTTGAGGTAGCTGCTGGCTATGCAGGCAGGGCGGAGGTGGGTTGGAGGGGCGGAGCAGGCTGGGGTAGGGCAGAGCAGGCTGGCAGGGGCAGGCGGGGCGGATGTGGGCTGGAGGGCGGAGCAGTGTAGTGCGGAGGTGGGTGCGGCGGAGCGGGCTGGGGTAGGGCGGAGCGGTGCGAAGTGGGTGGTGGGACGCGGAGGCGGAGCAGGTGGCGAAGTGCGGAGGCTGTGGGCAGTGCATGGGTTTCGTGAGTTTCATACTGGAATTTAGAAAATAAATTTAAAAATGACAGAGGAAGAAGAAAAGAAGAGCAGAGGGCAGGAAGAAAGGAGCACGTACCAGAGAGTTTGAGTGCGAAGTGAAAAATCAATTAATGCAGAGGGTAGCTGATATATACAGAGGGGTTTAGAGTTCAAGGTCACAGAAATGATGTCCTTGGTAAACGTGATGGCTATTGGGTTTTTGAATGACCAAAGGCTCCTAGAATTCTGAGCGTGGGAAAGTTGGGTGCCGGTTTGTGTGGCGTAACGGACCAGTTTGTACTCCGTTAAACAATTTATAATTTGCAACGCCGAACTCCGATTGACACAAATAAATACACCGTTTTGATCAGCGCGACAAGGCGGACACAACGGTATGAAGATATTGATGGTTTGACATTGTTTGCGAAGTGGTAAATCTTATTGAACCATTTGCTTGAGCGACAATTTAACTAGCAATTAAAAGCGGAATTTGACGAAACGAAATGCGCCGTCATCATGGAATATTTTTCTTATGCAACATTGTGAAAAATATTTGAGTTCGGACGATAGAAAATTGACACATAAAATTTAAACTAATATGTAAATGCGACGAGCGAAATTTACTTCCCTATTATTCGACGAAATTTGGCGTACGCCTATGTCTATCTAGACGCATTCCAAATGTGAAGTTTGAGTAGCAACGGAATTTGTTTGTGAAAATTCAAATTTCTACACTAAATAAATGATTTTTAAAATTTTCAACTGGGTCTGAATCTAGAGTTTTTGTTTGTCTGCCATTGAAGAGGAGAGAGTTGAGATGTATGCACAGACAAATGAGAATTAGGGAGGCTAGGGTTTATAATAGGATATTTATAGGGAAATGTTGGAAAGAAGAATGGATCGGGTCTATTAGATATACGCGCTAACGACAAAGTGGCCCAAAAGCCCGTTCTGACTCCGGAACGAAATTGCGTCAACCCATATATCAAAATAGATGTTTTAAAATATTTTAAACGCAATGGAAAAGGTTTCGGGTTCAAATTGCATCGTATAAAGAAGTTATGCTAAAACAATAATTTCCAAATTGATTTCAATTGATTTCAATTGCATTTATTTCAAGGCGTTTCGAGTCTGTACGATCAAACGACAAGTCCGATCGCTACGAAACTTGAAATCTTACAAAAATTCACCGTTACGGATCCGATGAAACTGGTTTCGTCGAAATCCGAGACAGTTGTAAAATGGCTATTTCTACTGTTTAATTTCAATATAAAATTCTCAATTTTAAACTATTAACTTTTAAATCAAATTTCAATTGTTCACAAATTACATTTTTAATTTCAGAGTGATTAACAATCTTTTACAATGCAGTTTTCTATTATAAATCCAGTATAAAAGATTACATTAGATTCAGCGTTCAATTATATTGTAATTCAAATTCAAGTTATTTAATTCCAATTGAATTCTTTTATTTCGATTTACACTTTCATTATTGAATCAACCATTTACTTATACATTATTATCAATAGTTTATAATTCATTTACTTTCATTTTCTTCGGCTATCATCTTATTTAAATTCACAGTAATACTAAATTACATTCATTTACGTTGATTTCAATATTATAACTTCAATATTAAATGTAGCATTTTGTTTATTTCGTTGTTTACAATCAAATTCAATTCGTTTCAGTTACTTGTTACATTCAATTTTAAATCTTTACTTACGTTCAATTACAAGTTAACATCTTTATCAAATTACAGTTTCAGTTATTATCTGATTTCAATCAACTGTATTATTAAGTTACATTTATTTACATTAGTTTCAATAACATAAACTTCCACTATTAAATCTACCATTTTATTTATTCTTTGTTTACAATCATAACCAATTTGGTTTACAATCAAATTCAATTCATTATTTATATTCAATACAGGTTAACATCCAAATTTAATTTACAAATAAGTTATTTCAGAATTCAGTTTTGTATTTTAACTTGTAATTCACATTTAACAACACAAAATTTTATTTCCTTCGGATTTTTTTATCCAAAATTTTTATTTTAATTCGTATTTTTAAAGTGTTAAAAATATGGGTCGTTACACTTAAATAAATAATTCTAACTTAAAATCTTTGCCTAGATATTCAAGAATTGTTCAACCTTGATGAAATAACATATACACACCCTAGATTTGGATGTTATTGAGAATATTCCCTAAAATTTATGAGATATAATATTAATAAGAATTATGTAGTTATGTCCAGATTTTGTTATTTGGATCGTAAATGGTTAAACTTGATAATCATCAATTGGAGATGCTATAATTTGATTTGGAATGTTAATTTCTATATTTTAATTCATTAGAATTATAAAATCTTCATGGGAATTACCATAAATTGTCAAACCTCACAATTATATATGAAAGGCATGTCGTTTGAAATAACAAAGAATATGCCAAAAATGAAAGGGATGTGCAAACTAGGGAAGTGTTTCCATTGTTTGCACTATCTATTTCACTAATAATTGAAAACGATAATTCTTTTGAATTTCAACCACGGCATAATTCCATTTTTTGTAGTATAAGAAAATTGCAATGGTCATGTTTCCTTCTTGGAAAAGATATGGCCTATGCACTAAAATGCGGAAATATAATATTTCTGTGGAAGTTACACATAAGTGTATATCTAGAAATCCCTAAATGTAGAAATTAAAAATTTATATATAAAAATATAAATAATCCAATTCACCAACTATATATATATATATATATATATAAAGTAAGGTATAAGTATAGCCAAGAAAGTAAACAAACGTTAATTACATCATAAATACATATAGGTATGGTACCATGCAATTAATTGTATATTATCATATTAATTATGAATAAAATTCTAAACAGGAATAAGGAAATAAATTAAGGAGAATAAGGGAAGTACTATAATCAAGTCAATATATGTAGTAAATCATTTAATGAATTTAATTATAGAGACCAATTATGACATTGGGAAAGGAAATTGAACATGCATGGAAAATTAATTTTGAAACGTACAAATAAATGCCTTTAATACATTTTTAATTTGAATATAAAAGACTATTTATGAAGGGAATTAAATAGACGAAATAGAAGAAGTAAACGACAATTAATATAACATTAATGAAATAAGATTTTAAAGATAGCATATAAAATAAAAGGGAAGTTCATTGAAAGTAAATAAATGAACTTAGGTGGCATAATAATTTCCATAACTAAAAATATAAGGCCTGAATAATATGGTTGCGATGGATGTGAATTATTGGGACTAGCCTAATATTTAGATTAATTATAAATGACTTGTCTTAGTATGGGTTGGGATGTGAGGTCAGTTAAGTTACACAATGGAAGTATGCCCTCCGCATGGGGATACAAATAGTTGTGTACGTACTATTGACTTAGGACATCTCCAACTATAGGACCTATGGATGGGATATACTTTTGGGTATAGGTTTTGGAAAATATACAAGGGGTTCGCCTCAGATTTGAATTATTAGATGGCTAATTACCTTTAGGTGGTAAAGGGGTTTACTTCAGGGTGGAGTGTTAATTGGCTATTGGGTCTGCCTCTGCTCTATTCCAGAAGTCTTAAAATAATATATGACAGTACCTAATTGGTAAGGTAGGGTCTGCTTCATTTCCAAACCAAAGGTATTAACTAACAAGTAGTGGGCATTTTCCTTAATTTGTGTTAGGAAAATATAAAATGGATTTTGAGTGGTGGTACGCTATGTGAGCATTATTTGATAAATTGAGATTTATGTAGTAGGGATGGCATAGTTTGTGGCAACAATCGATCTTGAGCAGTCGTTAGCAAAGATTTGGCTTAAACCTATATGGATTACACTCCCAACATTGTGTAGAGTTTGTATGGGATTTCCACTGATCACAAAGTTGGTTGTTTGTTTTTTTGGTTGGAGGTTGGATAGTTAACCCTTAGATAAGTCTTTGTGATGCGGTAGTAATACAACTCGCTAAATTATAAAGCCATGTATAGGTTTCATCGACCTTCATGCCGATTGACTATCGATCACGATGCGAAAGAGTTTCTTTTGGGAAGTATATTGATGCACCTATATATATATAGGGACATGTATATAAATACTTATACCTCAGAGTAGGTTACATATATTGACACACAACCTCGGAGTAGGTTATGGATATAGATACTAATACCTTGAAGTAGGTTGGATATATCATACACAAATAAGGTATTAAATGACTAATCCATGGATAATAGACATAACACCTAAATGGAAATCAACCAACATAAACTAGTGTTACAGATAATGTATCTAATTTACTAATCACCAGAACATTGTTATGACCCACTACTCATTGCAACCCATAAGATAGATTTAGAGTGACATGATACTAGCACAAGATGGGAATGATAGATGGACATGTCTTTTTACTCATGCTTTGCACTAACAAGGCAACTAGATATCTAAGGAATAATATTAGTTCCAAGGTAGCAGCCTTAGTTGGTTTATATGTCTTATTATATTTAACTACCCCGCTTTGAGTTCGTATAGATAACTCTCTGATATACTTACATTTATTAAAGGTTACCAACACAAACGATCCATACCCTAATGGATTCGGGATTTCAATTTAGCCCAAAAATTAGGCCTATCAAAATGCAGGTTGCAACATTAGGTATCAAAGCCTAGGTTAGGTGATTGTAAGAATTAGGATAGGTTGAGTCAACGTACTTTTATTTTTATCAAGAATTAGATATATATATAATATATGCCAAAGTTTATAGATTCTGATTATAGAAGTAGTTGCGACCATATTCTCAAAAGATGGATAAGGAAACTATGAGTTGGAATAATTAATTGAGTTAATTTATACCCCTAGCCTAATTACCCCACTGAGAGTAGGCTGTACCTTAAGATGATTGATTTAAGAATAACATAAGCATGGCTTATAAGGGTCCCTGAAGCTGGATGTACTCAACTCCTTTTGTTCGGCCTAAACTTCCCTATGATTATGAATTTCGCTGGATTGACATTTGATGAAGTACTTTTCATCTAGACAGTTGCGAAATAAGAATCTATATGTTGCAAATATCCGAAGGTGAGGTATAAATAAGAATGAGCAAGTTCTCACAAAAAGATATGTATTAACCACTCCAAGTTGATAGACGAATTTTAATATATTCTTGATCAAGATAAGCTAGGAATAATAAGAAAAGAAGAAACTTCCAAAAGAAAGGATAAATGAAATCCATTTCTGAGTATGACCCCATGTGAAAGGATTTTATAAAAGATTTTAAATTTTCTTAAAATATTTGAAATGGCTATCAAAGAATTTATTATAAAAATAAACAAATCATACCACCAAGAAGTTATATCCTAAAAGTAAGTAAATACTAAAATTTTTGTAATATAAAATATCCTTTGAAAATTGGTTCTTGAAATACTAGGAAATTTAAAAAAATTAATTAAAAGAGCCATATAGAAATTCCTGGTAGAAATTAAAACTTGCTAGACTAAAATTTTTCAATAAAAGGCGTTTTGGAAAAGAGACTTTTCCTTTTTGAAATAAATAGAAAATAGAGCACGCTTGATGATTTTTCTATTTCTGTAAATTTGAAAGTTTTAAAAACTCTTTAGAGGGGCGGATGATTGGAAGTAGTCCTAGATTTAAATGGGGTTAAAGTGAGTAGAAGGGTAAAAGCCCCCGACAATGAAGGTTCGAAAATATTCTTGTATGAGGAAAATATGGAGAAAAACGATCAATGAAGGATTTACGCAATTAATTAGGTAGGTTTGGATGGGAATGAGATTTTTAGTAGAAGTTATTTTAAGGGAGAAAAGAGCTCGATGATCAAAGCAGCAGGCTAATACATCGCCATGGGTAGATAGGAATTTTTCTAGAATGGTTACGATTGAAGAAGACAGAATCGGGAACAAAAGAAAATAAACTAATAAAATATATTACCTTGGCCGATTAGGGTCTAAGTTCAACCTAGGCCTAAAATTTGGAAACTGGTCGACATTCTGGGTATAACTAATCGACCGATCTCGGCCCACCGCCCACAGATCCAACAGTCGATCGATCTTCGTCTTTTCTCATACCGTGAACCTCGAACGTGGCATAAAGCCACGTCCGAACCTTCATCCTCCTCATTCTTGGCCTTCCCTGTCCTTTCTTCCTCTCGAGCTCTCTCTTCCTCCTACTGTTAAATGTCGCAGCCCTCTAACCAGCTATAAGCGATGCCAGCAAGCCCACTTCAAGTTCAATGCACGACCAAGCTAAGCAAAGTGCCTTACTAGACCCAGCTCCAAAACCCCCGACCTCCTTCTCCTCCAAAATAGTCCATGTCACCCCTAAGATAAGCCGAAAGACCTTCAGGCCATCCAATACTTACTGAGGCTGGGCCGTGGGAGATCTAAGCCGAACAGCAGCACTAGGGCCACCAGCTCGGGTGCCTAGCTGCCATGCTGCGCCAATTCAGGGAGTCCGATAATGGATCGATCCATGGTAGGGGAGCAGGTCCATCTCGCAATTTGAAGCTTGTAGTAAGTAGTAAGTAGTAGTAGTTGATTCAAACATTTGCTTTCTTTTTAGGTTATTTAGATCGTAACCATTAGTTATCTCTTTTTACATAAAAACTACATACGATATAATATGAGATACATTCCTATTTTATTGTTGTGCTGATTTTTTGAGTGTATTTTTACCACTGGATACATAGATACATACATACATATATATATATATAAAGATATATATATATATATATATACGTATGTATGTATATGTATGTATGTATATATTAGAAAACTGTACAAATAGGGAAATCTCATAAAAACATTCAACTAATGATGAATGAAAAGTAGGGCTAGAATTTTATAAAATAAAATTGGAAATTAATTAAATTAGCAACTAGAAATGAATAGTGCTTAATTCCAAAAAAATTAGGACTTTAGGAAAAAAATATAGCAAGCGAAGGATAAGGAAGGGTTGTTGGAAAACTAATAAGTCACTATCCTTATGCCTTGAAAGATAAAATTTGTAAATGTGCTTGTGTGTTTATTGTTGTTTTGAAATAAAAGAAAATATTTTTAAAATTTAACATGCAAGGGTCAATCGTATGCATTAACTCATTTACTGAGTCCTGAATACATTAAGTTGTGGCTTGATTTATTTTGAAGGTGTAAAGGCAAATGCTTTTGAAAAATTATGTTGATAAAAAAAAGAAAACTATTTTAATTTAAAATTTTCTAACTATTTTACAAATTTAATTGAAAGGGTAAAATATTTTGAATGCAAAATGAGAAAATCTTTGATTTTTAAATGCCACTTGCTTAGCTAGGAAGGGCTGATGTGTTAAAGAATATGAATTTTACTGTTCAGTAAGTATGATAGTATAAAAAACATGGATAATAAGGGGAAAAAGCTGTTTTAGTTTTGGAGTTTCAATTTCCATACCAGTTGATAGTAAAGAAAAATTGTTTTTAAAAATAATTATGTTTTAAAATTTAAGAATAGATCTCCTTTTGTGAATTGTACTTGGAAAAGCTAGAAAAGGTTCGGGGCAAAAGAAAGGTTCCAAGGTACAACAGAAATCGGTATACAAAAGAAGGGTGGAAATGTAAAGTTTTCTATCTATATTCCTTTTCTAACATAAGAGTATAAATTTAGGAGAGCTTTATTTTTCAAAATTTTGGATGTTAGAAATGTTGTGTTAGGTATTTGATGCAAAATTGGTGGAACCATAGTCCTACTCATAGGAGTGTGGAAATTTTTGTGTGAAAACAAGGATTTTGATTTTTGAAAACTTATACACATATAGAGCTGCCAGTATATATAGGTTGTTTGCACCATAGTTTTAAAATAGTTTTAAAGAGTGCATTCAAATATGAGGCACTGATTTAGTATTATTTAGTATACATTTCATTATGTTGTGGTACACTATGTAGTTATACACGATTGGGTACAAAATTGGTTGTACAATAATTGGTTTGATAAATAAGAATGGTTAGGTGTTATGTTACATAATTTAGTCCTTGGGGAATTTCGAGAACAAATTCTTTTAAGGGGAAAGAATATAACACCCCGTAAAATAATTAGTAATTAAATAAAAAGAATTAATCAATAATTTATGAGGTTTAAATAAGGAATTTGAGCAAACGTCATAATTTGGCCATGAAAATTACACCATTGTGTTCGTATATAATGCTTCGCGATTAGAGTTCAAACGGAGAAGTCATCAATGTTTAAAGATTTAGGATCAAGAATAATTTAAAATACAAATAAGGAAATTAATATTAATAAATAATTCAAACATTAAATATAATGTTTAAATGGAAATAAATAACATAAGACCACTGCTCGACAGCTAAGATAGGGCCAATCGACCACTAGGGTCAACTACTCCTATTGACTAGTCGGTTAGGGCTGGTGGCTATTTGAACCTCAACCTAACGACTCAAATTTAATAATTTTTTGTCTAATGAATAGAATTGATTTGAGCACCAATAAATACATGCATGGTCCCTCACTTTTCTTCTCATATTTTTTGAACTATGCAGCGGAGCTCTGTCATTTCTCATACTCCATTATTTCTAGAAATTATAAAAATTATATATATTAGAGAAGAATAGAAAATAAAATGAGAAGAAGAGAAGGAGTGAATCAATTCTTCGAAAAAGGTAAGTTCTAAAATTATAAATTTAGACTCAGGTTAACTCAAATCTACTCCAAAACTTAAATTCGATTAGGTACGTGTACACTTTTAAATACATATTTTTGGTTGAAAAGAAAAGGAGCCAAAGTAATAAGAATGAGTTTGGATTTGGAGATTTAAAAGGCATAAGGTGAATGGAAAATTTTGTGATTTACATAATACTGAATTTATATTGTTGAAATTCTATTTTTGGTTATTATGCCTATTTGAAAAACAATGAATTGTCAACTTAAATAAAAATTCTAGCTTGAAAATTTTTCCTACATATTCACAAGTTGTTTAACCTTGATGAAGTAATATATATACACTCTAGATCTAGAAGTAAGGGAGAATAGTCCCTAAAATTTATGAGATATAATATCAATAAGAATTGTGTAGTTATTTCCAGATTTTTGTTATTTGGATTATCAATGGTTAAACTTGATAATCATCAATTAGAGATGCTTTAATATGATTTGGGATTTTAATTACTATATTGTAACTAATTGGAATTGTAAAATCTCTATAGGAATCTCCATAAATTCTCTAACCTCACAATTATATACGAAAACGGCATCAATTGAAATAATCAGAAATATCCTCAAAATGAAAGGGATGTGCAAATTAGGGATTTCTTTCCGTGGTTTGCACCATCTTTTTCAATAAAAATAGAAAAAGATAATTCTTTGAAATTTCAAACGCAGCACAATTACAGTTTTTGGTAGTTTATGAAAAATTGCAATAGTAACATAGATTTCTTGGAAAAGATATGGTTCCAATGCATTAAAATGTGGAAATAAATATTTTCATGGAAATTACACATAAGTGTATATCTAAAAATTCCTAAATGTAGAAACTAAAACGTTATAAACAGAAATATATGTAATCTTGTTTACCAATTAAATATATATATATGTTAAGTAAGGTATAAGTTTAAGAAATAAATAAACAAATGCCAATTACATCATAAATACATATAGTTGTTGTAACATGCAATTAATTGCGTGTTATCATATTAACTACAAATGAAATGCTAAATACAAATATGGTAATAAATTAAGGAGAAAAAGAGAAGTTACTGTAATCAAGTCAATATAGGCAGTAAACCATTTAATTAATTTAATTGTAAAGACCAATTATTACATTGATGAAGATAATTAAATAAGCATGGTAAATTAATTCTGAAATGTACAAATAAATGTCATTAACACTTGTTCAATTTGAATATAAAAGGCCATTTATGAAGGACGTTAATGTGAGGAAAAAGAGTAGTAAATGACATTTAATAACATTAATGAAATAAAAAGTTAAAGATAGTAAGTGTATAAAATAAAAGGGAAGTTCATAGAAAGTAAATAAATGAAAATTAAAAATGAACTTAGGAGGCATAATATTTCCACAGTTGAAATTATATGGCCTCATTAATACGTCTGCAAAGGGTGTGAATTATTAGGGCTAGCCTAATATTTAGATTAGTTATAAATGACTTGGCTCAGTATAGGTTTGGACACGAGTTTAGAAGAGTTACCCAATGGAAGTCTGCCCTCCGCTAGGGGATACAAGTAGCGTGTATACATTCTACTGATGTGGGACACCTCTAACTATAAGACCCGTAGATGGGATACACATATAGGTTTGGGAAAATATACCAAGTGGTACACCTCGGATTTGAAGTATTAAATGGCTAAGTACCTTTAGGTGGTCCGGGGGTTTACTTCGAAATGGAGATATTAAACGGTTATTGGGTCTGCCAGTCTTAAATAACCTATGGCAGTGCCTAATTGGAAAGGTGGGGTTTTTTTCATTTCCAAACCAACGGTATTAAGTAACAAAGAGTGAGCGTTTTCCTTGATTAGCGTTAGAAAAATCTAAAAGGAATTTTGGGTGGTAATACATTATGTGAGCATTATTTTATAAATTGAGATTAATGTAGTAGGGTTAGCATAGTTCGAGGCCACCATCGATCCCGAGCAATCATTAGCAAAATCTTGGGTTAAGCTTGTATAGACTACACTTTCTATTAGTGTAGAGTTCGTATGTGATATGAACTGATATCAAAGTTGTTTGTTTATCTATTTAGTCGAAGGTAGGAAAGTTAACCCTTTGATAATCTTTAAGATGTGGTAGTGATATGGCTATTTAAATTATAAAGCCATGTTTAGGAGTTATCGGCCTTTGGGTCGGTTGAATGTTGATTACATTACGAAGGGGTTTTCTTTTGGGAATCACAGTGACACACCTACACACACTCACACGTATGTAGATACTTATACCTCAGAGTATGTTACATGTATAGAAACTTGTACCTTGTTGTAGATTACATATATAGTACTCATAACTCGGAGTAATTTGGATGTATTGTCTGTGGAAAAGGAATTAAATGACTAATCCATGGGTCGTGGACATAACACTTAAATGGAATTCAATCAGTGTTAACTAGTGTTATGGATAAAGTATGTAATTTACCAGTCACCAGAACATTGTTGTGGCCCCTACCTCATTACATTCCACATGATAGATTTAGAGAGATATGATACTGGTATAAGACGGGAATGGTAGATGGACACGTCTTCTCACTAATGCTTTGCACTGACAAGGCAACTAGATATCCATGGAATAATATTAGTTCTGCTTTGAGTTCATATAGATAGCTTTCTAATATACTTATGTTTATTATAGGTCACCAACGCCAATGACCCGTATCCTAATGGACTCGGGCTTTTGATTTAATCACAAATCAGGCCCATTGAAATGTGTGTTGTTACAGCAACATTTTCCATGCTTGCACTGAAAAAAAAATCTCAAAAGTAGATTTGGTCTTTTACTTTGGATTTGAAGAATCTATAAGTTAGTAGTGCTTTCGTTGAAGATCTAATAAGAAATGGATCCAAGAAAGGCTGCGTCTAAGACTGGAGTTGCTATTAAAGGAGATCATGAAAGCTGATAGCATGAAGAAGAAATGACTCAACCCTTGAATTCTTTACCAGGACTTTCATCTCAACAAAAGATGATGACAATGGTTGAATTTGATAGGATGATGGTTGAGATGAACAAAGGATGCTGGAGAGTCAGAATGACACCATAGAAAGGATGAAACAAAATTTTGCTATGGTGTCCCCACTACCTCAAAGGTATGAAAGAAGGCGCAAGGTTTCGTTATCTTCGAATTCTAAGGAAGAAGTTCATCTTTAAAAAAAATCAAAATTGAAGATATGACAAGCAAAAATTAAAGAGGAAGGATGTGGACTATTAAGGAAGAAGACTACAAAAGATGGAGCAAATCTAGCAAATGCAAATAATGTCGGCACTGAAAGAAATAAAGTCGGTGCTGAGAGAATTAGTAATGTCCATACTAAGAGGTCCAGGGAAGCACTGAATTTTTTTAATAGCGAAGAAGTTTTACAAGTTGTTGATGTCAATAAAGGACTAGTTACTAGTTCTTAGATTGGTGGTGTTCAAATGAACGCTACAGAACCAACGAGGCATCGACCGAAAGGGTCAGACAAATGGGTTCCTCGAATATATGGGAGCCTAGATGTCATGCAATGAATCGAGAGCATTTGTTGAGTTAAACGTTATGGGATGTTCTCGATGATCGTCATCAGCCACCCAAAGCAGCAAGGAGTATATCACCAATATGGTTCAGATATTGTTGAGTGAAAATCAACATAGAAATAATGATGAGTGGGATTCATCATTGATTCGAACCCCATTCACCAAAAACATCTAAAAGTGAAGTACCTAAAGAAGATTGTGATGCCAACTATGTCATCCTTTGATGGCACTAACCTGAGATTGAATTTATTGAATTATGGGTCACATATGGATAGCGCTCGTGCAACGAACGCGGTTAGATGTAGATGTTTTTCGATATTCCTAGATGGAGTTGCAAAAATGTTGTCACGACCCGCCCTTCATGACCCTCGAAAATCGACATAAATACGCTCATTGCGTAACCCGTCTAATGATTGAGTGCCGGAAAGACAAATCGTTGAGGGAAAAGAATGTAGGTAGAAGAAGAAGAAAACTAAACAAAAACAGAATCTCACAGCGGACAAAACAATATATAATATCAACAGCTCTTTACACAAAATCAAAACTGTAATATACATATTTCACATTAGAGTACACAAATCAATAATTACCAGCCTGGACAGTTATAACAACCCGCCCTCACAATTGCCGGTAATTTCAAACAAAACACTGCAGCGGAATAAAACAAATACGAGAATACATCTCGGTCTCCAGCTCGTCTCCTGAGCTTCATGGCATCCTAACCTGAACCTGAAATACTCGGTCTGACCTGAGCTTTATAATAAAATAACACCCGAGTCAGTCTGGAAAACCAGCGTGAGAAAACACACTAAATTTTGAATTATTAAAGTTTTCAAAATCCTTTGAAACTCAAAGGTATCTCGTAAGACCACGCCACACATAAACACGACGAGTTATTACCTTACGATAACCAAAACATTTCATATCAAAATCCTCTGATATTATAATAGTGTCTAAGAACAAATACTTATTCAAATAGCTGAAATGCTTGCATCTCACGTTTCAGTATAGTTGGGCACAATCAAAACCGTACGACGCTTATTGGAGAATGGGTTCCAACTGAATGACTAGGCACTAGGGTACCACCTGTCACAGTACATGTCTAGAAACACTGTATCGAGGACCACGCCAGGATCCCCTGCTACACAAGACCGGACTATCCCTAACATGGATAGACCGAATATGCTATCACCCCGGGTGTTCCATCATCTTTTCGAGCTCCTTCCATACATCGTAGTAATAAAATAATATCCGAGGTTATCTAGAAAGGTGATAGACATACCTACTTAGGTGCGACCCACTTAGCCTTGCTGCATCCCCTTGTTTTCAGTCATTCCCGGTTGATGAGGCTTAGAGGCTACGATTACCTTTTTAGAAAGATTTCACTTAGAATGCTCATTGTCCTCCAATGACAATGTTCTGATAGCATTCATCCATACAAGTCTGTTCCGGGTCCGAACGGAACCGAAGGCACTATTCCTACTACATCCAATTTGGAATCACCCTCAGGATTAGTAGCGATTATCCCTTGCACTTCACTACTCCATCTTCGACTCCATGCTCTTGTCTTCATTTTGAAAACGTACTCGTTGGATCGAAGTGGTTTTCGGATAACTTATCCGATCCCGGTCTCTTTAAAACAATGTTCACTATTTTCGGTAAACTCAACCCCGGTTCTTTAGCAAATAAATAGACGACGTAAGATCGGAGATCACCCCTTAACCATTAGTGGACGGATTCCCTTATCAATGTCGTAGAAGAACAAAACGAGTTTATACATATAGTATAGCACCTCGAACTGTAACTTTACCATATAATCCCGTGTTTCTTCTAGATATTTCCAAAGTTATATTTAGGTCCAGATTTGATAGTCGGTTATTTAACTATCAAATAACAATCATTCAACCAAATACTTCATTTTCACTGAAAATGTAACGTCCCAGATTTTCGCGCTCGAACATCAACATCCATACTTTACATCGTATTCGAATGCCGTAGATTCGACCGTTCAAATCCGAGTCGCCGGAGCTTATAACAACATTAAGTAAACAACACAGCGGAAATAAAAGAATATAGATATACAATATCTGATGCAATATCCAGATACAATGATGATACAATGAATATCTATATACATCAGAGATATGATACAACAAATAGCAGCGGAAAAGAAAACGATAACATCAGCAGCGGATAATCTCCATCTTCAAAGCGCCAATCCATAAATAGCTCGAACTCCCAATAACGAGGCACAAAGATAAGCAAGTGCAGTCCGATCCAAAGACTGAACTAGCTCCAAATAATCTACTAAATCTGAATATCTGAAAAACCAAACTCTAGACTGCTCGTGTAGAAAATTTTGAGCATCCAGAGTTTAGGAAAGAAACAATAAACTCCGGATCAGTCATGGGACTGGTGTGAGCAACAAAAACAGTTTATCTTTAAAAACAAATAGCAGAGAATTTTAAAGTCAATTCGAAATGCTTTTGGAAAATGAAACTACCATAAGACCTCCCACCACACACACAATGCAAACGCAGAATTGGAGGAGATTTCTTCTTATGATAGTCAAAGATGCTTACTACGCAAAATCAAATCATTTGATATTATTACTAGTGCATAGTGCAGAAAACAATTTCAAAAGTAGAATATAAATCTTAGCCAGCATAGACATTTCGCACTTATGCCTACTATAGCTACCATGTTCAATAGCAGGTTACCACCACATTCCATGGCAGGTAATACAACTAAAACTGTACAGGGCTCGTATTGTTTTGTTTGGATTTCCAACAAATGGTCAGGCTAAGGAACTTCCTATTCCACGAAAGAAACGCCTCTGGCGGGACGTTCCGAGAACCAACTGTTCTCTGCCAAACAAGGCCGGCAACCCCTTTTCCCAAGGGATAAAAGAAACCTCAGATATGCCACCCCCGGTCCTTTGGGACCTTTAACCGAGGTACCTCTAATCCAACATCACACGTCATAAATAAAGTGTGTCCACATGAGTAAGTATTTGGGCTCCATACCATGATACTACCCTTTTCCAGAAGGAATGGTCATACCCTAGGGGAGCTACCCCTGAAAACCTTGCCGCACAATTCCTGTTTCGACCATTACCGGGTTGTGAGGCTCGACGAAGTCTCGTCCACAAAGCTACGCTTTTTCAAAAAACCATGCTTTGGGTCAACAGATGATCAACCTATGATCACAAAGATAAATGATCAAACAAATGATCATATCACAAATGATCAAACACTGATCATCACACAGCAACACTCAGCATGCCACATTACCAAATTGGGATATATCGCTGATAAATTTCAACTACATAACCTCTGAGCTCGTATGTCTCAGAGAAGGGTGTTAAGCTAAGAGAATAAATTCTCCGCCACCAAACAGAAATGTATTTGAAAGAAATCGGCTTTATATCTCAAAGTGTAATGTCAGACATACAATCCATACAAGTCTGTTCCGGGATCGAACAGAACCGAAGGCACTTCTCACGAAGCCCTTGCAAATCCGGATAATTTTCAAATCACGTCCGGACTTCCCATCACAAAAAGAGTGATATAAATCTCTATACCGGGAGCTACCCAGTGCAGAGACATTCGACAGGTTGTCCTTTCATTTTCGAAAATATCCGGTCTTCAACACCGATCTTCAAATGCTATCCATATACGACGTATCACTATTCGGAATGGGTTATATGACACAGATGTCTTTCCCGGCTAACCCGAATAGTGAGCGCAATATTCAAAAACCAATGGATAATGGGATTTCAATTAAGTCACAATTTAAACCCAAACTTTCTCTTTCAAATGGTTAAACAAATTTCCATTTTAATCTTTTTTAAACAAAAAGATTTAATTCACAAAGTTCACTTAATTTCACAAAGATTCATTCACAGATTTTCCAAATCGATTTCCATTTCAATTTAATTAATTCGTTGAATCTTTAAATCAAAGATTTAACAAATAGCTTTCAAAACAATTTCATTTCGGATGGTTTAACAAAACATCATTTTAAACCTGTTAAAAATAAACAGATTTAATTCATAGCTTTCGAAAAGAATTCATTTATAACTTGGAAAACCATTTTTCAATTAAATCTTGAAATTCCTTTACCTAAATTGGAATTTCATTTCTTATCTAAAAGCTTTTATCCTTTGAAAACAAACAGTTTTCATTTTGGAAATCTGATTCATTTATACGAGTTAAGGTTCTTGGGTTAAATCCAAATTCCCAACTTATACTTTTAAAATGGTTTAAATTCATATAAACACATTTATATCATCTTTACTCCCTAGTTTCCAAATCATAGCTTAATTTCAAACTTGAATCCAAATTTAAATCTAACCATTTAAATTTTCAAAACTCGATTAAGTTATTTAAAATAACTTTTCTCTTTGAAATTCCATTTCAAAAGCTTTTTACTTTAAACCCCGAATTTCTAATTTCAAAATCAATTGAAATTAAAATTTCAATTTCAAAACATTAAATTTAAATTATCTGTGACTTAACCGATATCCATGTGAAATCCATATTTGTGTGTGTAAAGGTGTGGTCCAGGGGTTTCACACACAATAGTGCAACATCAATCATCACATAACAAAATACAGGATATAGTTGATAAGCGATATAACTATAACGCTTATCGTTCATTCATAGATCACATATATACATCACAGGTAAGTAAACTACAGATCACAACATAAATCAGGGTATATCACAAAGCATCGTATATCAGGGATATCAAACAATTCAACCATTCAATAAAATCCAAACATCCATAAGTAGGATCAATTGATTATCTGATTAACTTTACTTACTAATCCTGGTTAATTAACATTAATTAATTATAAAACATTGGATAAATTTTTCTTTAATCATTAATTAACCTTCTGTTAATTCATCAATTAATTTTAACCAGTAATTACCCATTAATTAATCTCTAATTATTAAATTAATTTAAACCTCAAATTACTTATTTAATTAATTACAAAATAAATTAATCTTAACAAATCTCATTTATTAATCCTTAATAAATCCCCATTTGATTAATTTCCCTTAATTGATCATAACAAGTAATTATCCCTATTTGATTACTTTTATTAAGTAATTATCATTAATTAATCACCTTTAATAAATTTATCATCTTTAATTAATTACCTTAATTTATGATTCACATTAATAAATCAATTCTTTTAAATCGATTACACAAATTAATTAACCATCCTTTATTACATTAAGTCATTAATTCTTTATTACCTTAAGTCTTTTAAATCACCTTTGAAAACATTGTTTACAAGTGTTTAAAATCTGAAAATTTTCAAAGTAAAACTGTTTTAAACTTAGCTTTAAAAACATGGTTTAAACTTTGCTTAATAATTCAAAA
This sequence comes from Allium fistulosum, assembly GCA_030737815.1. Taxonomy (NCBI): domain Eukaryota; kingdom Viridiplantae; phylum Streptophyta; class Magnoliopsida; order Asparagales; family Amaryllidaceae; genus Allium; species Allium fistulosum. The sequence goes on from CM060902.1 coordinate 981,773,679, forward strand.
ATCATTATTTAGATTTAAAAACAGAACAGGTTTAAATATTGAAACCTGTAAACCCACATTCGACCCGAGCTATCGTTAATCTGCTCCGAGTCTAACTTCCCTCTTCTTTAAACAAACCACTCCAGCTACTCGAGAAACCCAGACCCCAATTTCCTTCTTCACAAATTTGTTAAAGTTTTAGAAAAAAAACTGGAACAAATCTCCCACGTTATTACTCGAGTCATTCACACGTCTTCCCCGAGCCAGGAACTTCCTCTCCACCCAACTCAAAACACTGATACAAAGAGATGCACGTATACGTGCACAATCGCGATGACCACCGCCGATCATCGTTGCAACCTCCAGCACGTCGCGTACGATCACTACAATCAAGAACCAAGATCAATTCGATGCGAAAATCTCCAGGTCGCGATTAGGCCCTTCGTTCGAAATTCTGAAACTCGACTCTCCTCAGCAAATCACTTCGCCCCATCCACGCCGTCCACCTGAGGCGTCGTGATTCCAGCCTCACCTTGTCAACCCCCTCCACTACACTTCCCCAGAGTTTCGTGCAACTCGGTCAATCAGAGGTGATGAAATCACCTCGTTTCCAGACCACATCAATTTCGAGTCTAAAACCCTAAGTTTGATTCGTTCAATCAATTCATGCATTAGAAAAATTATTCAACAATTTTTATGAAATCCTCAATGTTCAAACTTGCTTCAAGCGAAATTTCAATAGCAAATGTTGGATAGATCATCAGAAATTTATAAAAATGCAAAATTTGTTCAACTGTGAACTGCTCGTGGCATACACCACTAAAAATCTCCATTTTTATTTTAAAAATCCTATCTTTAGCCGTTAATTCAAGTTATACAAACGAATCAATGTTTTAAATTATTTGAGTTTATCATATATTTGTCTATTCCCTGTAAAACTGGATTTACAGAGTCTTTTCTTCATTGTCATGCAGAAAACAAATTTTTTTGTGCCATAATTTAGATTTAAACAAACTTGTTTTGTTGATACTTTAAGCCTAACAAAGGTTGATGATAGTATTTTGAATCTTGATTTAATATTTGACTCTGTGACTTCAACAGAGAACACCAGTATTTTTAATTTTCACAAAAACAAAACTATATATATATATATAACACAGAAACTATATTCAAAGCCAAAACATATACAAACCATATTATCAATGAATTCTGTACTATTTTTAATTAACTCAAAGCTTTAAAGTTTATGTTTACTCACATTAATTAATTAATCTTTGGTCTGGTTCAAAGCTAATGACAGGAAGATACAGAACCTATATACAGATGGGCAAAGCAACATCATCACAGTGATTCATATGCATCATAGATTTGTTGCTTAAGTTTTTTTTTCCAAAAGAAATGGGGAGAGGGGTTTTACATGCCACTGTAACTTGAAATGTTACAGGGAAAAACAAAACAGGAAACAATGTTTCCAGAAAATCAAAACACAAGCCTATCATTCATTCAATTTAAAGCCATCACATTCATACTAGAATTCATGCACAAAAGATTTGAATAAACATAGGTTTACTCACAAACAAAAATAAACAGATTCAGGAAGGAGATTGCTCACCTAGAAAAAGAAATTAAACAGAGGACACTTCTTGTTTGAAACTGCAGTTTTCTTGCTTTGTTTTTGTTGTTTAGAATTGATCAGGTCCTTGTTTTGTTAGAGTTTTGTTTTGGTTTATTTGTTTACAAAGTGATATCTCAGTTTTTCTTTGCTAAGGATTTTCGAAACTGAAATGAAGGAGTTGGAGATATAGAAATGAGTTGTACAGGAATATATACTATTTTGTACAAGTGATGTTACATATTTTTTTTTCTTTCCATTTGCATGGAGGCTGAAGAGATATGGTCTCGGCTGAAGATATATGGCATTAATTGCCTTGCCATACTTATCCATTTATTTATATTTCGTGTGTACTTGTATGCAGATATTGTGGTATGTTAGCATTTATTATACTTGACATATTTGTTTCTTTTGTCTTGTTTACTTTTCCAGGTTGTATACTTTATGTTTGTTTCTATACTTTGTTTTTTTATTTTATTTTATTACTTTACTTTATACATTGCATTTCGGCTGAGAAGATGATGCTAGAACAGGTGATGTTTTATATTTTCTTTAAGCTTGGAGATATTTTGTTTTATCTTTTGTTTACATATATATATATATCTATCAAGAATTAAAAATGACAATTTCTATGTTTATTTGTTTCCTCTATTTTTCTTACTACTTTGAAATGTAAATAAATTTCTATTCTAAATTGTTGTTAGATTTTTAACAAATATTCTACTTCTATTTTTATTAAAACTTACCTTATATTAATTTCAATTTCTAGTTCAAATATTAATTATCATTATCATTTTATTTTACAATTTAAACTCAAATAGAATATATATCAATATATTTATTATTTTCAAATTCAATCATATACGATCGGGGAAACTCGCTTCCATTTTATCGATTTATTTTACTAATTTTATCCAAAAATTTATTTAATTACTCAATTTAATTCAAAAATTCATTTAATTATTAATTTAAATAAATTTAAATTTCGGGGTCGTTACAAACTTCCCCCCTTAAAAAAATTTCGTCCTCGAAATTCGCAGGCACGAGAATAACACAGAGATAAACAGAGGTGATCTCCTATAATTCCTCAAACACAAGATATGGATTCCAAACTCAAGTCGGAATATCTCTGAATACATATCAATTTGTCCCTCTTCGGACCTTGATATTTCAAAAGAAATTACAATAGAATTTCAAATTTGGTTTTAAACGAAATCGTTTTATCAATCCAATTCAAATTTAGCTTCATTTTCTATTAATCAATTTAACTAAATTTAAATTTCCAATTTCAAATTCATTAAGGTTTAAATCAAAAAGCTGATAAGAAACCGATTAAGATACGAAGTAAGAATTTCTACAACGATTCGTAGAGCCACCATCACACGGAAACTTCTTCTTGTGGCTGATACGAAGCAATGAAAAGAATTTTGGAAACGAATCAAAGAAGATTGATAAGAAAGTTGTTTCCACCGTTGCAGGGTATTGACCATTTATAGTCGTATTCCCTTGTCCCCTATCTCGTCCTCTTCTTGTACTCATACTCACTATCAGTGGATAGTAAGAGAATTTACTGAGACGTTTAGACTGATATCTTAGGGATACACTCATTCTAGAGTTTACTTCACTCTATCTCTAATGAGCTACTTAAGGTGTTATACTCCTGAGCTAAAGTTCAACCTTAGCTCTGATACCAAATGTAACGTCCCAGATTTTCGCGCTCGAAAATCAACATCCATACTTTACATCGTATTCGAATGCCGTAGATTCGACCGTTCAAATCCGAGTCGTCGGAGCTTATAACAACATTAAGTAAACAACACAGCGGAAATAAAAGAATATAGATATACAATATCTGATGCAATATCCAGATACAATGATGATACAATGAATATCTATATACATCAGAGATATGATACAACAAATAGCAGCGGAAAAGAAAACGATAACATCAGCAGCGGATAATCTCCATCTTCAAAGCGCCAATCCATAAATAGCTCGAACTCCCAATAACGAGGCACAAAGATAAGCAAGTGCAGTCCGATCCAAAGACTGAACTAGCTCCAGATAATCTACTAAATCTGAATATCTGAAAAACCAAACTCTAGACTGCTCGTGTAGAAAATTTTGAGCATCCAGAGTTTAGGAAAGAAACAATAAACTCCGGATCAGTCATGGGACTGGTGTGAGCAACAAAAACAGTTTATCTTTAAAAACAAATAGCAGAGAATTTTAAAGTCAATTCGAAATGCTTTTGGAAAATGAAACTACCATAAGACCTCCCACCACACACACAATGCAAACGCAGAATTGGAGGAGATTTCTTCTTATGATAGTCAAAGATGCTTACTACGCAAAATCAAATCATTTGATATTATTACTAGTGCATAGTGCAGAAAACAATTTCGAAAGTAGAATATAAATCTTAGCCAGCATAGACATTTCGCACTTATGCCTACTATAGCTACCATGTTCAATAGCAGGTTACCACCACATTCCATGGCAGGTAATACAACTAAAACCGTACAGGGCTCGTATTGTTTTGTTTGGATTTCCAACAAATGGTCAGGCTAAGGAACTTCCTATTCCACGAAAGAAACGCCTCTGGCGGGACGTTCCGAGAACCAACTGTTCTCTGCCAAACAAGGCCGGCAACCCCTTTTCCCAAGGGATAAAAGAAACCTCAGATATGCCACCCCCGGTCCTTTGGGACCTTTAACCGAGGTACCTCTAATCCAACATCACACGTCATAAATAAAGTGTGTCCACATGAGTAAGTATCTGGGCTCCATACCATGATACTACCCTTTTCCAGAAGGAATGGTCATACCCTAGGGGAGCTACCCCTGAAAACCTTACCGCACAATTCCTGTTTCGACCATTACCGGGTTGTGAGGCTCGACGAAGTCTCGTCCACAAAGCTACGCTTTTTCAAAAAACCACGCTTTGGGTCAACAGATGATCAACCTATGATCACAAAGATAAATGATCAAACAAATGATCATATCACAAATGATCAAACACTGATCATCACACAGCAACACTCAGCATGCCACATTACCAAATTGGGATATATCGCTGATAAATTTCAACTACATAACCTCTGATCTCGTATGTCTCAGAGAAGGGTGTTAAGCTAAGAGAATAAATTCTCCGCCACCAAACATAAATGTATTTGAAAGAAATCGGCTTTATATCTCAAAGTGTAATGTCAGACATACAATCCATACAAGTCTGTTCCGGGATCGAACAGAACCGAAGGCACTTCTCACGAAGCCCTTGCAAATCCGGATAATTTTCAAATCACGTCCGGACTTCCCATCACAAAAAGAGTGATATAAATCTCTATACCGGGAGCTACCCAGTGTAGAGACATTCGACAGGTTGTCCTTTCATTTTCGAAAATATCCGGTCTTCAACACCGATCTTCAAATGCTATCCATATACGACGTATCACTATTCGGAATGGGTTATATGACACAGATGTCTTTCCCGGTTAACCCGAATAGTGAGCGCAATATTCAAAAACCAATGGATAATGGGATTTCAATTAAGTCACAATTTAAACCCAAACTTTCTCTTTCAAATGGTTAAACAAATTTCCATTTTAATCTTTTTTAAACAAAAAGATTTAATTCACAAAGTTCACTTAATTTCACAAAGATTCATTCACAGATTTTCCAAATCGATTTCCATTTCAATTTAATTAATTCGTTGAATCTTTAAATCAAAGATTTAACAAATAGCTTTCAAAACAATTTCATTTCGGATGGTTTAACAAAACATCATTTTAAACCTGTTAAAAATAAACAGATTTAATTCATAGCTTTCGAAAAGAATTCATTTATAACTTGGAAAACCATTTTTCAATTAAATCTTGAAATTCCTTTACCTAAATTGGAATTTCATTTCTTATCTAAAAGCTTTTATCCTTTGAAAACAAACAGTTTTCATTTTGGAAATCTGATTCATTTATACGAGTTAAGGTTCTTGGGTTAAATCCAAATTCCCAACTTATACTTTTAAAATGGTTTAAATTCATATAAACACATTTATATCATCTTTACTCCCTAGTTTCCAAATCATAGCTTAATTTCAAACTTGAATCCAAATTTAAATCTAACTATTTAAATTTTCAAAACTCGATTAAGTTATTTAAAATAACTTTTCTCTTTGAAATTCCATTTCAAAAGCTTTTTACTTTAAACCCCGAATTTCTAATTTCAAAATCAATTGAAATTAAAATTTCAATTTCAAAACATTAAATTTAAATTATCTATGACTTAACCGATATCCATGTGAAATCCATATTTGTGTGTGTAAAGGTGTGGTCCAGGGGTTTCACACACAATAGTGCAACATCAATCATCACATAACAAAATATAGGATATAGTTGATAAGCGATATAACTATAACGCTTATCGTTCATTCACAGATCACATATATACATCACAGGTAAGTAAACTACAGATCACAACATAAATCAGGGTATATCACAAAGCATCGTATATCAGGGATATCAAACAATTCAACCATTCAATAAAATCCAAACATCCATAAGTAGGATCAATTGATTATCTGATTAACTTTACTTACTAATCCTGGTTAATTAACATTAATTAATTATAAAACATTGGATAAATTTTTCTTTAATCATTAATTAACCTTCTGTTAATTCATCAATTAATTTTAACCAGTAATTACCCATTAATTAATCTCTAATTATTAAATTAATTTAAACCTCAAATTACTTATTTAATTAATTACAAAATAAATTAGTCTTAACAAATCTCATTTATTAATCCTTAATAAATCCCCATTTGATTAATTTCCCTTAATTGATCATAACAAGTAATTATCCCTATTTGATTACTTTTATTAAGTAATTATCATTAATTAATCACCTTTAATAAATTTATCATCTTTAATTAATTACCTTAATTTATGATTCACATTAATAAATCAATTCTTTTAAATCGATTACACAAATTAATTAACCATCCTTTATTACATTAAGTCATTAATTCTTTATTACCTTAAGTCTTTTAAATCACCTTTGAAAACATTGTTTACAAGTGTTTAAAATCTGAAAATTTTCAAAGTAAAACTGTTTTAAACTTAGCTTTAAAAACATGGTTTAAACTTTGCTTAATAATTCAAAAATCGTTATTTAGATTTAAAAACAGAACAGGTTTAAATATTGAAACCTGTAAACCCACATTCGACCCGAGCTATCATTAATCTGCTCCGAGTCTAACTTCCCTCTTCTTTAAACAAACCACTCCAGCTACTCGAGAAACCCAGACCCCAATTTCCTTCTTCACAAATTTGTTAAAGTTTTAGAAAAAAAACTGGAACAAATCTTCCACGTTATTACTCGAGTCATTCACACGTCTTCCCCGAGCCAGGAACTTCCTCTCCACCCAACTCAAAACACTGATACAAAGAGATGCACGTATACGTGCACAATCGCGATGACCACCGCCGATCATCGTTGCAACCTCCAGCACGTCGCGTACGATCACTACAATCAAGAACCAAGATCAATTCGATGCGAAAATCTCCAGGTCGCGATTAGGCCCTTCGTTCGAAATTCTGAAACTCGACTCTCCTCAGCAAATCACTTCGCCCCATCCACGCCGTCCACCTGAGGCGTCGTGATTCCAGCCTCACCTCGTCAACCCCCTCCACTACACTTCCCCAGAGTTTCGTGCAACTCGGTCAATCAGAGGTGATGAAATCACCTCGTTTCCAGACCACATCAATTTCGAGTCTAAAACCCTAAGTTTGATTCGTTCAATCAATTCATGCATTAGAAAAATTATTCAACAATTTTTATGAAATCCTCAATGTTCAAACTTGCTTCAAGCGAAATTTCAATAGCAAATGTTGGATAGATCATCAGAAATTTATAAAAATGCAAAATTTGTTCAACTGTGAAATGCTCGTGGCATACACCACTAAAAATCTCCATTTTTATTTTAAAAATCCTATCTTTAGCCGTTAATTCAAGTTATACAAACGAATCAATGTTTTAAATTATTTGAGTTTATCATATATTTGTCTATTCCCTGTAAAACTGGATTTACAGAGTCTTTTCTTCATTGTCATGCAGAAAACAAATTTTTTTGTGCCATAATTTAGATTTAAACAAACTTGTTTTGTTGATACTTTAAGCCTAACAAAGGTTGATGATAGTATTTTGAATCTTGATTTAATATTTGACTCTGTGACTTCAACAGAGAACACCAGTATTTTTAATTTTCACAAAAACAAAACTATATATATATATAACACAGAAACTATATTCAAAGCCAAAACATATACAAACCATATTATCAATGAATTCTGTACTATTTTTAATTAACTCAAAGCTTTAAAGTTTATGTTTACTCACATTAATTAATTAATCTTTGGTCTGGTTCAAAGCTAATGACAGGAAGATACAGAACCTATATACAGATGGGCAAAGCAACATCATCACAGTGATTCATATGCATCATAGATTTGTTGCTTAAGTTTTTTTTTTCCAAAAGAAATGGGGAGAGGGGTTTTACATGCCACTGTAACTTGAAATGTTACAGGGAAAAACAAAACAGGAAACAATGTTTCCAGAAAATCAAAACACAAGCCTATCATTCATTCAATTTAAAGCCATCACATTCATACTAGAATTCATGCACAAAAGATTTGAATAAACATAGGTTTACTCACAAACAAAAATAAACAGATTCAAGAAGGAGATTGCTCACCTGGAAAAAGAAATTAAACAGAGGACACTTCTTGTTTTAAACTGCAGTTTTCTTGCTTTGTTTTTGTTGTTTAGAATTGATCAGGTCCTTGTTTTGTTGGAGTTTTGTTTTGGTTTATTTGTTTACAAAGTGATATCTCAGTTTTTCTTTGCTAAGGATTTTCGAAACTGAAATGAAGGAGTTGGAGATATAGAAATGAGTTGTACAGGAATATATACTATTTTGTACAAGTGATGTTACATATTTTTTTTTCTTTCCATTTGCATGGAGGCTGAAGAGATATGGTCTCGGCTGAAGATATATGGCATTAATTGCCTTGCCATACTTATCCATTTATTTATATTTCGTGTGTACTTGTATGCAGATATTGTGGTATGTTAGCATTTATTATACTTGACATATTTGTTTCTTTTGTCTTGTTTACTTTTCCAGGTTGTATACTTTATGTTTGTTTCTATACTTTGTTTTTTTATTTTATTTTATTACTTTACTTTATACATTGCATTTCGGCTGAGAAGATGATGCTAGAACAGGTGATGTTTTATATTTTCTTTAAGCTTGGAGATATTTTGTTTTATCTTTTGTTTACATATATATATATATATATCTATCAAGAATTAAAAATGACAATTTCTATGTTTATTTGTTTCCTCTATTTTTCTTACTACTTTGAAATGTAAATAAATTTCTATTCTAAATTGTTGTTAGATTTTTAACAAATATTCTACTTCTATTTTTATTAAAACTTACCTTATATTAATTTCAATTTCTAGTTCAAATATTAATTATCATTATCATTTTATTTTACAATTTAAACTCAAATAGAATATATATCAATATATTTATTATTTTCAAATTCACTCATATACGATCGGGGAAACTCGCTTCCATTTTATCGATTTATTTTACTAATTTTATCCAAAAATTTATTTAATTACTCAATTTAATTCAAAAATTCATTTAATTATTAATTTAAATAAATTTAAATTTCGGGGTCGTTACAGAAAAACACCAAGTCTTTATTTAAATTAAATTTTAATAAATTAAAACTCTTTATGCAAAATATGTGTACTTATCTTATCAAATTCAGTATATTCACAAATTTTCCTTTTCAAAAATATTTGTAAACCCTTTTAAAATAATGTGGAAAGTACCACCGTGGTATCAAACCATGGATCACAGCTCAATGGTTACACCTCTATTCAAGAGAAATCTAAGACTTAACTGCAGGCACTCACTGCCTCCGATTTACGCCACGCGAGTAACCAATACTCACCGAAAACTTTATTTAAAGATTATCTCAAAACACTGCTTATAAGTTCTAAAATAAATTTTCATGTTTAAACTAGATAAATATACTTAAATAAAATTTCTTATACAAAGCCTTATTAATATTTAATAATTTATCCTTTAAAACAAAATGCCGACTAGTTCTTAAATAGTAATAAATCTTTAAAAATCATTATAAAATAATTAATTAATAATTTAATAGGTTTAATAGTTTAAAATAATTAAATAACTAATTTACAGAATATTTTAACACTTATAAAATTATCAAATTACTGATTAAAAATCCTCTTTTTTAAAAACAAGCCCAATTTTCTCGATTTCCAATTTCATTTCGTAAATTTGGAAATCCTACTGAAACTCCAGTATAACCAATTTTATACTTATTTCCAAATTCACTTCTAATCTTCTGAAATATTTAAAATCTCGATTTTAAAACCTTTTAATATTTTTAAACAAGTGCCACTTAAGAATTTATTATTTAAAAATCCTTTATATACTTTATTCCAAAAGTCCCTGTTTACAATAACCCGAATTTGTTACGTAAAAATTCCAAACCATTTATTTATCCAATTAATTAACCCAAAATTCTTTATAAACACTTTACTTCAAAAATCCCTGTTTAAAATTCTTCTAAATTCAAACCATATTTTTTTATTGGTTTTTTAAAATACCAAAATCAAGGCCAAACAACCATAGCATTCAATCAATATAAATTCCATAGTAATCTATCACAGATTATTCCAATAGAACATATATCATTGTATATGAAATTAGATTCAACATTTTTGAGGAATCCAGTTGGATCCCTCCAACCTGTTTCCCTGCATCCACAGATGTTAGCACAACATAAAAATACCAATTCCGCTTCGAGGCGGAATATCGTGGTATATAGGGTCATCCGCTATTATGCGGGGCGCATAGGGTCTCATCCGCTATATAAATGCGAGAATATCAATCACTCCAATATATATATACTACTATATATAACATCACATTCAACTGATAAAAATGCATCAATTTAACCATTCAATCATTTATCAATTTTAACTATTTAAAATTAATCACTAGCAGTCCAAAATCGAGTGAGATTAACTCACCTTGAGTTTAATTCGCCAAACGCTCCAATTTTAAATTAAATCGAACACGTTCGATTTAACCTAAAATTTTTGCTAGCTCCGATCGACTCCAGATCTATTCCACAGCGTAGAGTTCGTCTTTGCGATTTCGATGCCGCTTGTTTTGTCCGATTCCGACCTCGTATGGAAGAGATATGCATTTTTAAAGATTTGAATATATATTAATATAAATAAATTAGAATTTTCTTTTTTTATTTATTAACAAACCAGATCTGCCGTTGATTTTGAATTGAGGAAATCTAGTCGTTCCCTTTTCTCACGACCGTCTCCAGGGTTTTTAAAACCCATTGCCTCCATTTTGATCCCCCCTTGCCGCGACTACCCCGTTCATCAAGAGAGCAATCAATCGACGACATCTCGAAGTTCGTCGCACCACCTTCCTTCGGCCAGAGACCGGTCAGACTCGACTTCCCCATAGCCTCACAATTCGCGCTCGAACGCAGCCCCTTCGTGGTGCGATTGCCGACAATCCACTCAAAGATTTTCGATCATAGCCGATCGAATTGTAATGTTCAACGAGCTCTCGATTTTTGTAGTTGATGATTTTAGCTAATTGTTTACGGATAGGGAGAATTTTGAAGAAGAAAACGAGAGCTTTTCGGCCATTGAAATGTTAAAGTGGCGGCTGCGTATTGGAAACTAGGGCTTGGCTACTGTGCATCTATATATATAGGATTTTATATATATATTTTTTATTATTATTTCCAATTTTTACATGCTTTTTCAAACGAACTCCAAACGAAGCGTGCCGCCTGGCATTTATAATGTTTTTCCCTTATTCCGAACATAATGAAACATGTTATCGATTTAAAATATTAAGTTTTCGATATTTATTTCAACGCGTTTCTATCCCGTACGACCAAACGGTAACTCCAAACGCTACGAAATTTAATATCCGATAATAATACACTATTACGAATCCAATGGAATTGGTTTCATCGAATTCCGAGGCTGTCCCCCGGAAGGCTATTTTAACTCGTTGATTTTATCGAGTGATTTTCAGAATCGTCGAATCATTTTAAATTTTAAATTTTACTATTTTACTAACTTCACTATAATTCAAATAGAATTTGTATTCATATTAGAAACCATTCCTATTCATATTAAATCAAAATTCAATTATTTACACTATTAAATAAATATATAAATTTCTAATTTTAACTTATCGACTTTTAATCCCATTCAAAAGTCCAATACTAAAATTCAAATCCAAATAGAATTTTAAATCAATTTTTTTAGAAATCATTCCCGTGTCCATTTATTTCCAGATTCACATGTTATCCAATTTCAAATATTAAATTTATATTTACCAAATCCAATTAACCGCTATATTTGAAATTATAAACCATTTCACTGATTCTTCCATTTTCAAAATCAATTAATAATTCAAATTCGACATTTAAAACAAATTGAATGCTTAAAATCAAACGACCAAAATTCCAGGTCGTTACAAATGTGGTTCACTCGACTGGTGCCAAGGTCCATCTCATCATTTGACCTGCTGGCTGAGAAGTTTATGGAGCATTTCCAAGTCCATACTATGTGATCAAAGGGTGTGAAGTCATTGTTGAATATTCATCAAAGTTTCGAAGAGACTTTGATGAACTTTTTTAAAGAGGTTACTAAGGTGAGCAACCCCAAAGAGAAAATCTTATTGATGGTGTTAATCAATGGGGTTCACAAGATGATAGATTTTGGTAGGTGGCTTAAGAGAAAGAAGCCATCTACCATGGAAGAGTTTTACCAGTGGGCATCCCAATTTCTATACTTAGAAGAGTACATATTTGTCAACCGACTTTGGTTGTTTATCCTCAAGGGGTGCCGAGTAATGCTATATAGAGCAAAACTCCTATCAAATAGACTAGTGATTGTGTTGGAAACGTTGTAGTAAATTTTGTAAATAATAATAATGCTAAGGTAATGGACTAGGCACTGGTGGAAAGAAGCTAGACACAAAGAAGTGCACTAGGTACACTAGACTAGGAGATTGTACTCCTTTGAATGATATGTTTGAAAATATTTACCTTGTAACATAAGGTACTATGCTATAAAAAACTAACTTTGTGGGAAGCACTGAGGAAGAAAGAAGTTCAGGGACATATTTTTGCTTCCATGATAACCATGGGCACAATATGAACGAGTGTAAGCATCTAAAAGATATCATTGTAAGAAGAAATTACAGCGGTACATAAGGAACTGACAGACCGTTAAGCAAAATAGAAATAATTTCCAAGGGTAGCGTAGCTAAGGGAATCCGACTGGGTCCGATAGAGTGGGACAAAAACAAATGAGAGAAATCATGATCAATACCATTTCTAGGGGCCCACGTCGAGTGGAGAAAAATTGGAATGAAATGGAGCGTTATGGCAGCTTGTTGAAGCATGTTCCTTAAGGAACATGTTTCGCAACAGAGGTTGGGACTTTGCAAAGCAACATAGAGCTATGAAGTAAGAGATTATGTTTCGTAAAAGAGACGTAGATGAGGTTGAAGTGCCGATTGTTGACCCGATGGTGATAATGGTTGCAATAATGCTAACTACAATACATCATGTCCTTATAGACTGTTGAAGCTGGTGAATATCATGCTCAAATAAACTTTTGACAATACCTTGATGTGAAGGATCCGAAGCCATGTAAATCCCGCATCCATGGATTTACCTGAGAGGCTAAAGTGCTGGTGGGGTGCATAGACTTGCAAATTGAGTTGGGATAAGGTGACCGCAAGGCTGTGCAGGTGAAAAAATTTATTGTGCTGGATGGTTTTTAAGCATACAACATTTTTCTCGGCTGCCCTGCCCTTTCTAGTATTCAGATCACAATTGCTCCATTATGTTTGATAATGAAGTTTCTAACTGGGAGTGCAGTATGCGCGATTTGAAAGTGCTATGTCGCAAGCTCAGAAAGGTGAAGCAACAATAAAAAGAGAAGGATATAGAGAAGCCTCTCTGTATTAAATCCTCCGAGACATAGCGACTACTTCCCAAGCCTTGACATGAGTCTAATAACAAGTTTTACATACTAAAGGATCCACAAAAAGACACAGATGAAGTGAGAGAGACCGCGGTGGAGCTGACGATCGACATTCTAATCAATGATGAGGATCTAACAAAGGTTCTCAAGATTTGGTCTCATCTCAACCTGAAGATGAGGAAGGAGTTGGTAAGGTTTCTTTGAGAAAACACATACGTATCTTCTTAGATGCATTCTGATACATTTGGAATTCTGTAACACCCCTAATTTTTTATACAATATTCAGGAGATTTAATTAGATAAATTAAATAGAATAATGTAAATGTTAAGTGATAAGGGGGTTGAGATTTGAATAAATCTAATTAAAGTCGTGCTTAATGAAAGAATTAAATGGGCTTAAGAATGGTTTTAGGATAATTAATTTACATAAGGGTATATTAGGAATTTGCCGCATATAACCCTTAACCCTTATATAGTCTCGTTCCAACCATTTCATTCTCATTCACATCATTTTGAAAACAATAACAAAAACGTAGGAAGGGGAGTCGGCCATTAACAAGAGAAATTAAACCCAAAGCTAGAGATTCAAGAATTACGGGAAATCAATCTCAATACAATCTCCTTATCTTAATAAAGGTGAATAATAATTCCATCTCTCTTTTGTTTAGAATCATATATTTTCGGATTTAAGGGTAAATTCGCTTTTATGGTGAATTGGATGATGATATGCTAGAATATTGATTTGTTTAATTTAAACAAGATTGTTTATATGGGATTATACATGGTTTTAGGGTAAAACTGGTTTATGTTGATGTTTAAATGCCATGAATTTTTTTTATTTTAGGTAAAACATGTTGGGTTTTAATTTTGATAATTTTCCAAGCTATTGAAAGATTGTTATGAATTTTCAAAGGAAAATATGATTATTTGGGTTTATAAATTTTTTTTGGAAAATATATTAAGAATTTGGGTCTGAAATTTTGATATATATATTAGATAAGATGATTAAAGTGAATTTGTGGAATATTTGGGGATTTTTCCAGAGTGATTTGCTATGCAAATTAAATTATTTTAGAAGAGGGACTTCTTTGCAAAATGGTTTTGCTTAATGGAATGGCTTATTTGATTAACTTAACCATGGTTTAGATCTGAAATTAGCGGTAGTTATTTTAGTAAAGAATTTAAAAATGTTAAGGCAACCAATATTCTATTTACACGTGGTAGATTAGTTAGAAAAAGGTTTGCTTTAACTAGTAGTAAAAGAAGTTTACCCAGAAAAGTGGGTTTTTCCTACTTTAGAAGTACCTTTTTTAGAACCACTATTCTATGATTTCGATGACAACAAATATACAATCATACACATACAATATATACTTCATCTACTTACAGGTAAAAGCTTCCAAAATTCAACTTAAAGATGACTAGCAAAGAAGAAGAATCATCGGTATTAGAAAACCTAATATAGTGTGTTATTGTCATAAATATATAACTTATAAAATCTCCTTTAGTAGTTTTTTTTAAAACACAAACATTGCACGAAAAAATTCTTTCAGCTCTTATATCAAAAAGGCTAAACTATAGAAAACCGCATATGTCAGACGTCTGATATCATATATCAGACGTCTGCCTATAGCTTCTGATTTCAAAAAACGAATACATATCAGACGTCTGAGTCTAGCTTCTGTCAATATATATATATATATATATATATATATATATATATATATATATATGTTCAGACGTCTAAACGTTAAGGATAGAAGTCTGTGTTGGGTAACGACCACAAACTATAAATAGTCACCTGCTTCGTTTTAACGGTTGCTTTCATAACTCTTCACCACATCTCTTCTTACTCAATGATTGCGACCTTTAGACTGAAACAGAAAACTCTAATGGATACTACTTTTCACAATAACTCTTCAACGTAACATCTATAAATATGTAAAGATTCTAAGAATCAACTCACTTGAATTTCCTAAATCTCATATCTGTATTCTTTGCATATTTTGATTTCTAAAAGCAAACAATATCAGTCTTTATCACTTCCTAAAAGCAAAGCTTCACGTACACATACTACTCAAAGGAGATTATAGGAAGATTTGTACTGTGCAGTCAAAATCAGTGTTTCTCAGAACACATACTTGTCTTAGAAAGAACATTTGTATCAAGCCTATTCCTCCAGGCAAAGCAAGGGTTGTTAACTAGTTAAAGCCGAAGAGGAGCTTCGGGACTGGACGTAGGACGAGAGGTCCGAACCAGTATAAAAACTCTGGTATGATTGTTTCTTTACTATTATTTACTTTACTCTGTTAGTTATAAGTTAGCTTTTTATTACACTTTCATATTAGACATATATATATGATCCATACACTCTTTCATTTGGTATCGGAGCACGGTTATCTCAATTAACAATAACACGTAATTGAAACATATTTATTATGGCAAGTACATTTCAAGAAGGACAATCAACTGCACGTCCACCACTATTCACTGGATTAAATTATGCTTACTGGTCAACACGTATGCTTATTTTTATGGAAGCAAATGGTTTAGAAATTTGGCAAGCAACACAAGTTAAATATGTTGCACCGGAAACGGATATAAGCACTTGGACAGATGCTCAAAAGAACACAGCAACAAACAATGCTAAAGCTATGAATGTTTTATTCTGTTCGCTTGACAAAAATGAATTATCACGTATCATGTTGTGCACTACTGCATATGATATGGTGTACACTACAAATCAATCATGAAGGCACTAACAAAGTTAAACAAACAAAGATTTCTATTTACAAAATCAGTTTTCTTCATTTAAAATGAAAGCAAATGAATCTATTAGTGATATGTATGCTAGATTTCAAACTATACAACATGATCTCATGGCACTTGGAGTCAAATTCACATATTTTGATTTAGTTACATGTATTTTAAATTCCTTAACTAATGAATGGGAACGAAAAGTGTTGGCTATCGAAGAGGCAAATGACTTATCTCAACTGAAAGATGAAGAATTGATAGGAAATTTGATGTCGTACGAAGCAAATCTACAGGCAAGAAAAGAACAAATCAATGAAAAGAAAAACATAGCCTTTCAAGCCAGTGATAATAATTAAGACTTAGATGAAGATGAGATCATATTTATTGCCAAAAACTACAAAAAAATTCAAGAATCCAAAAGGATGTCGAGATCCCAAAATGAAGGAAATTCAAATTCATCCAACCAAACTTCGATCAAAAGATTTGGGTGTGACAAGTTCGGACACATGACGAAACAATGCCCAGAACTCAATAATGACAAAAAGAAAGGCAAGTTCAAGAAATTCAAGAAAAGAAAACGGGCTTTTCAAGTAACTTGGGATGACTAAGATTCGTCTTCATCATCAGACAATGACAGCAATAGTGATCCTAAGCAGGCTAATGTATGCTTCATGGCAAATACAGAGGTGGTATGTCCTGATCTTACTTATAATGAAATTTTAGAACTCAGCATGGAATTAGATGACAAATATAGAGAAACTAAAAAGTTAAATAAAGAATATGTTGCTAAAATTAATCGAATGGAACTTGAAATAGGATTATTAAAAGATGAGAAAACCATTTTAGAAGAAGAATTAGAAACTACACAAGAGAAATATAAGAATCTATCTATTCAAAATGACTCATTATTATGCGAAATAGGAAAAGTTAAACTAGAAAATGATGATATTATAAAAGAAACATTGTATAAAAGAACGATTTAGAAGCATTAAAATCCGAAATTTCTCACCTTAATGATAAATTAGACAAGATTACTAACAATGTTTCAAAATTCAATAAAGAAAAGTAGAACTTGGATAACTTGATCAAAATTTCTAAACCATCTGGAAATCGCAATGGATTAGGATTTAAGAAATCTTCAAAAAATAAAAACTATAGCTCACTATATAACAGGTTCAAGAAGTCAGATACTAAAGAAAAGATGTTTAACACCAAAATAATTAAAATATGGATTCTGAAATCCAATAACATACTAATTAGACAAAAATACATCGATAACTATCTGTAAATGTTGTTCATAATAAAAATTACTTTTTTAAAGGTCCCAAACACTCTTGGGTATGGCAACCTTCTCTTTCTAACACTTAGGACCCTAACAAAGGAAGTGGTACCAATTAAACTATTTTTATCTTGTAGGTAACCAAAGAAAAATCAAATAACAAGGTGAAATGGATACTCGATAGCGGATGCTACGAACATATGACTGGAAATGCACAAATGTTATCAAATATAACATACAAAGATGGTGGTACTGTAACTTTTGGAGATAACTCAAAAGGATTTGTCATTGGAATTGGAGATGTCATCAATGTTGGTATGTCCATTTCACCTGTTATTACGAATGTTCTTTTAGTTAAAAATTTAAAACATAACCTTTTAAGCATTAATCAACTTTGTGATGAAGGATTTAAAATTAATTTTGAAAAGAATAAATGCAACATGTTTGATCAAAATAAAAATATGATTTTTGAAGGATCAAGGAAAAGAAACATCTATGTCTTAAATATGAAATTTAAGAACTCGAGTGATTTATGCCTAGCCAGCGATGTTAATGACCCGTGGATATGGCTCAAACGATTATGTCACATAAACTTTAAGTCTTTAAACAAACTAGCTAAACACAATTCGGTTAGAGGTCTCCATAAAATAAATTATAAAGTTAAAAATTTATGTGATGCATGTCAATATGGCAAATTGAAAAAGAGTTCTCTTAAATCTTAAAAGGAAATTTCAACCAAAAAACCCTTTGAATTATTACATCTTGATTTATTTGGATCTACTCAAATACGATCAATAAATCATAACAAGTATGTATTTGTTATTGTAGATGATTTTTCACAATATACATGGACACCATTCTTAAAACATAAAAGTGATACTTTTGAAATGTTTAAAATTTTTGCTAAAAGAATTAAAATTTGATGAATCTTAAAATAAAAAGTATTAGAAGTGATCACGGAGGTGAATTTGAAAACAAAATTTTTGTAACAAAAAGGGAGTTAAACATAATATCTCGTTTCCACGAACACTCCAAGATTGTGCACGAACTGTGCTTAACAGTAGTAATCTACCAAAAAACTTTTGGGCAGAAGCTGTAGCTACTGCTTGTTATGTATTGAATTGTGTCACATTACATCCTTTAACTAAGAATACTTGTTATGAAATGTTATTTGGTAAAAAACCCAAAGTATCATATTTTCGAATATTTGGTGCAAAATGTTTTATACTAAATACTAAAGATAATCTTGGAAAATTTGATTCAAAAGCCGACAAAGGAATCTTTATTGGATACTCAGATCGTAGCAAAGCTTTTAGAGTATATAATAAACATACTAGTACTATAGAAGAAAGTCTACATGTTTCTTTTGATGAAAATTTTCCATTAATAAAAACAGTGATGATAATGAAATTTTAATAAAACCTTTTGAAAATAACACAACTATACAGAACAATAATGAGAATATCGTTAACAATGATAATACATTAAGATCACCACCTCGTATTTTGAAAAACCATCCAGTTAACAATATAATTGGTTAATGAAATACAAAGGTTTCTACCAGACATCAATTAAATCAAATGAGTCACATTGTATTTATTTAAAATTTTGAACCTAAAAACTATAAACAAGCTTCAAACGATGAATCATGGATTATCGCGATACAAGAAGAACTCAACCAATTCGAAAGAAATGAAGTATGGGAACTTGTACCAAGACCTACGAATCAATTCGTAATCGGAACAAAATGGGTATATAAAAATAAAACTGAGGAAAATGGAAACATTATTCATAACAAAGCAAGGTTAGTAGCACAAGGGTTTAATCAAGAGGAAGGCATTGACTATGAAGAAACGTTTTCTCTAGTCACACGTCTAGAAGCCATCCGAACATTACTTGTTTTTGCATGTCATCACAACTTTAAAAAAATTCAAATAGACGTAAAAAGTGCTTTTCTAAATGGTTTTATAAAAGAACAAGTTTATGTTGAGCAACCCACATTGTTCATACATGAAAAATTCCCTAAACATGTATATAAACTGAAAAAGGCTTTATATGGTTTAAAACAAGCACCTCGTGCTTGGTATGATAGACTAAAAACTCATTTAATAAATTCTAGTTTTCACGTTGGAAAAATAGATACAACCTTATTTATAAAAGAAATTATAATGATATTTTAGTTGTTCAAATATATGTAGATGACATAATTTTTGGTTCAACTAATGAAAATCTATGTAACGAATTTGCAGATATTCTGAAAAATGAATTTGAAATGTCACATATTGGAGAATTAAATTTTTTCTTAGGATTACAGATTAAACAATTAGAAAATGATATTTTTATAAATCAAGAAAAATACTGTCACAATTTGTTAAAACGTTTTGGAATAGAGAAAACATCAAGTAAACCAACCCCCATGAGCACAAGTACCCATTTAGATAAAGATGAAAACGGAAAGTATTTTGAGCAAAATTATATCGAAGTATAATAGGATCACTATTATACTTAACGGCTAGTAGACCCGATATCATGATGAGTGTGTGTCCTTGTGCAAGATTTCAAGCACAATCTAAAGATTCACACTATCGGGTAGTTAAACGTATTTTGCGTTACTTAACCATCACTGCGAATTACGGTCTTTTCTATCCTAAAGATAGCTCCTTTGAACTTGTATCCTATAGTGATGTGGATTTTGGCAGTTGCAAAACTGATAGGAAAAGTACAAGTGCCACCTGTCACTTTATCGGTCAGTCTCTAGTCTCTTGGTTTAGTAAAAAACAGAATTGTGTATCACTTTCACTTGTGAAGTAGAGTATATTGCTGCCGCTTTAGCTTGCGCACAAGTAATATATATGCAACAAACCCTTAAGGATTTTGGAAAAATTATAAACAAATCTCCAATTTTTTGTGACAAACACTAGTGCAATAAACCTGTCTAAAACCTAATAAATCATTCTCGAACGAAACATATAGATATTCGTCATCATTTTTTAAGAGATAATGTCGAAAAAGAAATAATAACTCTAGAATTTGTAAATATCGAAAATCAAATAGCTGATATTTTTACAAAACCACTAAGCGAACAAAATTTTATTAAGTTAAGACGTGAACTTGGGATTGTGTCGTTAAACGATTTATAATAAAATATATTTTGTTTCCTTCTGGCAGTTATATATATATATATATATATATATATATATATATATATATATATATTAACCTTACATATCTTCTACTGGCTGAAATTTTCTACTATTTTTTAACCACTTATATTTTTTCTTTTATTTCTAACAACTGTCTTATGACTAACATTCTTTAAAAACTAATAAACGAAACTTACTCCTCTTAAAATAGTATATAAATTTCATAAAAATATATGAGAACCTTATCAAAAAATTTATCCAAACTTTTATACTTAACTAAAGGAACATCTTTGAAAACAAATATATCAAAAATGTCTTCCGATCATGATTCTACATATTCCGCGATTGACTATGCCTCCCCTTCCGGGAGAACCTACGTCTCTCCAACAAAAGTCACCCCGACATCATCTCCATCTCTAAATATCATTCCTTCACCAACTTACCTTACTGGCTTCTCTCCAAAAGGAAAGAAAGCCAAACATGGAATCGACCTTCAATCAACCTCTCTCTTTGACAAAGTCGACGATATCCATCATTATCAACAGGATATGATAGGAGTTCAAAGAGAGATGTATTATGAACAACGCTGTCAAGGTGCTTATCTTAACTTTCTTGAAAAATGTATCCTCGCCATATGTGGTCATTCACCTACGAAAGACTGCTTACATCAGCAGTCTCCCCATGCATGAGAAACTCCTTCAAGAGCTCACAAGATCACTCCATGAAGATTATGGGGAGAAGGGACATCTAATATAGAACATAGTCCTATATGTCCTTACTGGTCCCCACTTAGTCTGTCAATCGAGGATACCAAGATTGAACTGAATTCTTGGGAGAAACAAAACTATCATTCTCCTGATTCTCCTGTTGACAACTAAAGAAGTATTTTCGTACCCATCAAACGGTATATATATATATATACGTATAAAATAAATGTATTTACAATTATTTTTAATTCTTCCATTTTCAATAAATATTTATATCAAGATTTACAGAGGCAATAAGTAAATTTTCATGCGACCAGACGTCCGAAACTAAAAGTTAGACATCTGAACAGATGCACGGGAATCTATTTTTCTGAGGTCAGACGTCTATCATAACTTCATACGTCTAAAAAATAGAAAAAATATTTTTCCTTCAACATAGACGTTTGTATCAAAATCCATACGTCTATTGACACTCTCTGGATACAAAAAATTCTAACAGCTTCAACACAGATGTCTGAACAAAACATCAGACGTCTGTAAAGGCTCCCTGTAAAATAAAAAAATACTCAGCTTCAGCATAGACGTTTGAAATTATAGTCAAACGTCTGTCGAAACTCACTGAAAACATACCATTTTCGAAGACAGACATCTGTATTTCTTTCCAGACATCTGAATATCTTCTCTGTCTATAAACCCTTCCACGCTCAGACGTTTGATCCCCCATTACCATACGTCTGAACTCGACTGCTACCCCACCTTTTCACCCTCCTATAAATTATCTTTTACACTTTCTTCCTTTTTCACCGTTCTTTATTTCAAAACCTCAGAAATTCCTATTTCAATTTGCTCTCTCAAATTACCAAATCAGTGGCCCCTAAACCTAAGAATTCGGTTGTAATACGTCGCAAAGCTTCCATAGGCCAAAGCTCACAACCACCCTCTCAACAATTTGTCACCGATCACCACATTGAGGAGTGGATTATGGAGAAGGAGCATGGAAAACAAAGTCTACAATAATTAGAGAAGAAACCCTTCCACACTGGACCGTTCTATCCTATTCGCCGTTTCAACCACTACGATGCGATGGATCTGCTTGAGGATGCTCAGCTTTACCACTTGGTCAACTACGACGACAATGCTGTGAAAATTGACCAATTTGCGGTATTTCTATTTTTAATTTTTATTCATTAACCCTTTGTTATCCCTCCGATGAGGATAACTGGATCTGGACTAGTGTTTATGGTCATTTAATAAAACTCAACGTTTAAATGATTGGGCAAATCCTTAACTGCTCTTATGAGGGAATTCGATTACAAGAAGTTCCTGATAAACGTTATGCCTCCAGAGATGCTATTACTCATCTTATCTGGGATGACAACTTCTGGAAATTAAAACCATCTAATTTCCGTCCACAAGCTCGACTTCTTAACTGAATGCTTGTTAGCACTGTCATCCCTAGATTAGGTAGTCACGAACAAGTCTACGATGATGATCATAAAGCTTTATATGCTATTTTTGGTTAGATTAAAGAAAATTGGGCACAATACATTTTTGACCAAATTAAAAGTTTTTGGACACGTACCCGTCGTAGCATTGTTTATGCTCCCTACATCATGAGAATTCTATAGTCATTAGGAATTCCTTCATATCTCTCCCAATATGAAGAAATATCTATAAAAGATAGCGGCATTAGATTTCTCTCCTTAATGCATCTCCCAAAAACACCGCTGGACATAGTTCCCTTTTCCCAATATCAACCTCCTCGACAACATCAACAAGCACCTCCAACTCGACCTTCCCAACCCACCAGAACTTCAATGTCTATAGAGTATTACTTTAATTCCGAAATATAGGAAGCAAAAATAGCAGCGGGTCCAAGAGAGAACTATCGAGATATCACACTACAAAACCATTATCTTCTCACCTTAAGCAAACAGGTGGTAGATAAAAAGATGTAACATCTGGAACGGTCCTTTTCTACTCGTATGACCAAAGTAGAAATGGCGTTAGAAAAGATCGTTTCAACTTTGGGAAAGGTTCTCCGAAAAGTTCGCAGTCGTTCTTCCTCTCGCTCTTCATCTTCGCCATCCCCTACACCACCACCACCATATTTTCACTTAGGCCCATCTTTAGGAACAGGGCCTTCACAAGAACCACCACACCACTTTCGTCATGGCAAAACACCTATCTGTCTTGATATCTAAGAGAGTGAGGGTTTATCATTTCCCTCAGAAGATCCTCCAGCTCCACAAGACCCCTAGGACTATAACTACTGCACGTCATTCCAGCGTCTCTCTATTCAAGAAGATAAGGAGTATGCTGACCAATCTCAATGGCATCAAGGTACATATAATGATGACTCGTTAAGCTTCTGGGGATATTATCACTATCGGTAAGATTTTCTTTGTGAATCCGGTAGTATTTATTTAAGTATTCTTATTTTTCTTTATTCTAAAACTATGTGCCTGTATAACTGTTGATACTTCTCTGTGATTGTATGTGGTCTTATATTTTTTCACTTTCTCATATTTTACTCCATCTATATGTCTTTTTGATAATGCCAAAGGGGGAGAAATATCATACTGCATGTATATAGGGGAAGGAATCACATTCAGTGGGAGTTATATGCTTATTTGTTAAAGCGATTGTATAGTTGT
Organism: Allium fistulosum; assembly: GCA_030737815.1. Lineage (NCBI taxonomy): Eukaryota > Viridiplantae > Streptophyta > Magnoliopsida > Asparagales > Amaryllidaceae > Allium > Allium fistulosum. Next base: position 981,797,958 of record CM060902.1, read on the forward strand.
CATTATCAAAAAAGGGGTGAATTTTAGAACCACTATTCTATGATTTCGATGACAGAAACTATACAATCATGCACATACAATATATACTTCATCTACTTACAAGTAAAAGCTTTTCAGAATTCAACTTGAAGATTACTTGCAAAGGGGAAGAATCATCGGTATTAAAAAACCTAATTTATTGTGTTATTATCATCGATATATAACTTGTAAAATCTCCTTTAGCAGTTTTTTTTAAAACACAAACATTGCATGAAAAAATTCTTTCAACTCTTATAGCAAAAAAGCTGAACTATAGAAAACAGCATACGTCAGACGTTTGACATTGTATATCAGACTTCTGTCTACAGCTTCTGATTTCAAAAAACAAATACATATCAGACATCTATTAAAACATTCAAAGTATGAGTCTGGCTTCTGTCAAAAAATATATATATATGCTCAGATGTCTGAACGTTATGGACAAACGTCTATGCTGGGTAACCGCCATAAACTACGAATAGTCACTAGCTTCATTTTAACGGTTGCTTCCATAACTCTTCACCGCATCTCTTCCTACTCAATGATTGCAACCAATAGACTGAAATAGAAAACTCTAATTGATACTACTTTTCACCAAAACTCTTCTACATCTATAAATATGTAAAGATTCTAAGAATCAACTCACTTGAATTTCCTAAATCTCATATTTGTATTCTTTGCATATTCTGATTTCTAAAAGCAAACAATATCAGTCTTTATCACTTCCTAAAAGCAAAGCTTCATGTACACATGCTACTCAAACGAGATTATAGGAAGATTTGTACAGTGCAGTCAAATCAGTGTTTCCTAGAACAAATACTTTTCTAAGAAAGAACTTTCGTATCAAGCCTATTTGTAACAACCCGCATATTTTACGGTTGAATATTTAAATATTTTATTTAAATATAGAATTGTTAATCGGATTAAAGTCCGAAAAGCTACTTTTTGTAAACAGTCGAATTGGGACTCAAGACCACCTCCATTGAGTCCAAAATGGTGTTTACAACTTTTTTGAGTATAAACATCGATATGTTTGGAGTTGAGTAAAATTTCGATGATTTCATTTAGGGTTTTGGGTTTGGGTTTCAGCCCATTAACCCAACATATCAACCCAACTCCACTCCACTCCTCTTCACTTCATTCTTATTTTCCTAACAATCAAGCTTCAGTAAAAATGGTGGTGGAGATAAGAAATTAAAATCCTAAACCCTAGTTTCTTTAGCAAATCCAAGTTTTAGCTCCAAATTCAAAGAGAAGCTTTGGTAAGTATCTCCTTCTTCTTCTCCAACTCATTCTCTCTTTAATTTCAGAAATTTCCTAAACCTAACTTAGGAAATTTTCTTCTTTTGAGCTTAGATTCAAGCTTCTAGAGTTGAAGTTGAAGAGTAGTTGATCTTCCTTTGCTTCCAAGCTTCTCCGTCATCGTTTTTGGGTTTAAATGTGAGTTTTTGAACTCACATCTATTTCTATAGATATCGTTGTTGTTGGGTATGAATTCCTAACACTTATTCATGTACATTTGTTTTCGATTTGGATCGAATTGGTGAATTGTTCAATTTTTGGTTTTTGGAATCCAATTTTTGTAAAAATCCAATCTTTGATGTTTGAACACGTTAGTGGAGCGTTTCGGAGGGCCATACAACGCTGGGTTGTCGTTTGGCGTAAATCCTCAGTCGTAGTTGCTCGTTCGTTCGCTTCCGTCCGTGTTATCAAATTTTCCCCAAAGGGGGGGCTAGGCTGAATGTGCTTCTGAAGCAGGTTCAGTCGACTGAACCAGAATATCAAAAGTGCTTAGAAGCAGGTTCAGTCGACTGAACCAGACCCAGGAAATTGCCTGGGTCTGTGTAAGCCGAGTGACCATCTGCGTCAGTCGACTGACCCTGGGGATACAAAAATCGTATCCCTGTGTCAGTCGACTGACCTGATTATCTCAGCGTACTTGATTATTTTGCTTTGATTTCCAATTTTATCGATTCGTGATTTTCCGATTGGTTGTTATCATTTATTATCTACTCTGATGACTCCTTTTTCGGGATTTTTGTGGTTATCCATTTTTGATGGATTCCGTATCGATTTCTCTAGATTAGATTAACGTCTTCGAATGTGAATTTCTGATCGTTGATTGTTTCCACAATCACTTCTGTGCTTTGTCACTTTAAAATGCAAAGGTTTCTATACTAATAGTAAATATTCAAATTCTTTACAAAGATGATTTCAACTCTATTTTGAATACAAAGCTCGTTTATAAAACTGTTTTCTAATCTATTAGTATATACAAACCTTTACCTCATTCGTATGAGAAAATCTAATTAAACGGCTTAGCAAAACAAGTGGTATGAAACGCTTGCGTTTACTTCGTCGGTTAATTTATGGACTTGTTCGATTGAAAATCCCGTGACAATTTTAGAGTGGAAATCTACAGTTTGTTCGTAAATATTTAAGTTAAGCTAGTGGTTATGGGACATGAAGCTAAACTCTTATATTTACTGGCTTAGTGTAATTCACACGTTTTATCGATCGATGATGATCATTTTGTGATTTAGACTAGCGATGTGCGATGTCTATTTATTTGTGTGAGGACTACAATCCCCGTTTGTGGAACTTCGGTTCAATTTGGCGGGGTAGCGACCCGTGGTCTTCGAACCGTTTGTGGAGCTTCGGCTCAAAATTTATGGTTAGCGACCATGGAATAGCGTTCTGTTTGTGATACACGTGTTGGTGAGTTTTCATGCTCTCGTTTGTGATAGGCCTCCCCCTTTTGATTTCTGGATTTCTAATTGATGACTTCTAGAATTTGTGTTTCACTAACTTTTGCGATTGGCATTAATATGTTTGTCAATATTTGTAGTTTGGTGAATAAAATAAAGAATATGATATTCTTTTTGGTGCTTTGAGATTTTTGAGATATTGTATGATTTTGTTGTTGTTTTATATCATATTTGTTCTAGTATGACATTATTGTTATCATACATTCTTATTATATCTCTGCTTATATTTCATTCCTTTATCTGATATTTATAGCTAGACTGATCCATTTATTATTTTCTTATTAAATAATACTCGGGTCAGACCGAGATGTTACAGGTGCTTCTGCTTGACTTCTTATCTGGGATCGTCTTCTGACTTTTGTCTAACTACATTACATTTGTAGTTTTTGTTGTCATACACTTGAGATATAGACTCCATGATGTATACTTATTCTTTTGTCTAGCACTTGTATCTATTCTTTTGTGATATTGTGGATCTTATATGACCACTATTCTGATGTACACTTTTATGACATATATTCATATCTGATTCCGCCTTTGTGATATGAATGTCTGTGACTGATTTGTGTTATGTTTATTTCTATATTTGCTTTCGAAGGCCTCATAGCCACTGTGTGGTAGCTTCGAGTTTGTATTGGATATGTCGGATTTCCTATTGAAATGAAATGTAAGTTATATTATCTGGCATATCGGTACTCGCACAAAGCAATTACATAGATGGTCGCTCCTCAGCAGCCTTATTCTTCGTGCTAGTCGACAACATTACCTAGTAGTGTTCTTGGCTAGCGTGAGCATAGAGGTGGGGCGTCATAGCTTGGTATCATAGCCAAACTTCGGAACAATGTAGAATAATCTAGCAAGGACCATTGTCCTAAGTCTTTCTTAAGAATCGTGCCATAGGATTTAATTGGAGTTTTCGTACCGTTCTATCCTATTTCTTTTTATTATGCCTTGTTTTATCAATCAAGTTTGTTTGATATTCATTCTGATATTAACCTTTTTCCTCTTTTCTTTCTTTCTTAAAGAAGAGAAATGGTTAGACCAGGCCGTCCCAGCGCCGGTCAATCTAGTGCTACTCCCCAAGATGGAGTATTTATGTCTGCTCAGCAACTTCTAGATCTTGTGAGAAAGCTAAAGCTGCCGGACCTATTCCTGAGCCCACCCATCCTAAATCTGGGTTTGCATGCTTGTGCAGTGATTACACCAATTTGGGTGGAAAGCCATTCAAAGGTCCCGAGTGCGTTATAGAAGTCCAGGCTTGGCTTCGAATATGCGACCGCATCTATTCTCGCTTGAATCTTATTGGTCTCCATCGAGTCCAAGTGGCTTCTAGCATGCTCCAAGAAAGAGCATTAGACTGGTACGAGCTTTTGATCTCTGAAATTAGTGAAGCGGACCTTACTTGGGAGCAATTCCGGGAAAGGTTCGAATTAAAATTTGTGCCGGAAGCCGAAAAAGTATCTCTAGCTCGGCGCTTTATCGACCTTGTTCAAGGTGAATCTTCTGTGACCAACTACGTCGCATCTTTTGAATCTCTCTCTAAATATGGGGTTGAATACATTAATACCCCATTGAAGGAAAATCAAAGATTTGTGTATGGCTTGAACAAGAGCCTCAAAAAGCCATTACTCCTGAAATTGGAAGTTTCTTTTGACCAACTTGTTGATATTGCTCTTCGACTCGAAGAGGCTGATAAAGATAGTGATGCTGAAGTCAAACCAAATATCAACAAGAAGAGACCTTTTAAATTCAAGCCTAATCCCAACAAGAAGCGAAAGCAAGCAACACCAGTAGCAAATACTCCTAACTCTCGTCGTGGAGAATGTTACAATTGTGGTTCTAAGGACCACTATGCAAACAAGTGCCCGAAGTCTCTTTCTTGCCGCTATTGCAAGAGTTCGGGTCATACTATATCTTTGTGTCCCAAACTTCAAGGCAAGAAGGAGGGCAAGCTAAATGTTGTACAAGCCTCTGCTAACACTTCTCGTGGTCAAGGTATTTCTCATTCTATCCTTGATAGCTTTATTATATTTCGTGATCTTCCTATTCGAGTTCTTTTTGATACAGGTGCATCTCACTCTTTTATATCAAAAGAACTTGTTGATGCTTTGTCTTTGAATGTTATTGGCTTGATGACTTCTTTGAGAATTGCGAATCCGGTCGGTGGATCCACAACACTCAGTTTACTTTGTAAAGATGTCGAAATTATTTTATGAGATTACTCTTTCCGTGCCGATTTGCATGTTATGCGTTACCTTGGTTTCAGAATGATTTTGGGAATGGATTAGCTTAACCGTTATGAAGCCCATATTCTATGTCCTGAACGGACTATATATCTTCGGCATCCTCAATCTGTTAAGTAGATTTCTCTCATTCTGAAAGATTCAGATTCCAAATCGAAAGCATCCTTGTATTCTCGAAATCCTCATGATGACGATAATGATGATGAGGAAGATGTCATTTCTCTCATTCACACTGTTCGTGAATTCCCCGACATATTCAAGCCTGTTTTAGGATTACCACCTAAGCGAGCAATTGAGTTCGGAATTAATCTAATCCCTGGAGCTCAACCTATTACTTGTCCTCCTTATCGTATGTCCAATAAATAAAATGAGGAGATGCGCAAACAATTATCCGAATTGGAAGCGAAGCAATTTATCCAATCTAGTTCCTCTCCATGGGGAGCTTCAGCTATTTTTGTGAAGAAATCTGATGGTACACTTAGGCTTTGCGTTGACTACCGCAAGCTTAACGATCTCACCATCAAGAATAAATATCCCTTGCCTCGGATTGATGATTTATTCGATCAGCTTAGTGGTGCTAAGGTCTTTTCACAGTTAGACTTAGCAACCGGTTTTCATCAGCTCCGTATTGCAGAGGATAGCATTCCTTTGACATCGTTCCGTACTCGTTATGGATTTTATGTATGGCTTGTTATGCCATTTGGTTTGACGAATGCTCCAGCTTATTTCGTCGACCTTATGAATCGAGTTTTCAAAGACTTCCTCGATCGATTTGTTCTCATCTTTATAGATGATATTCTTATTTATTGTAAAACCGAGGAGGAGCATGAAAATCATCTTCGGATTGTGTTGGAAATTCTTAGGAGCAACCAATTGAAAGCAAAATTTTCTAAATGCCACTTTTTTCAATCTCGTGTGAAATTTTTGGGGCAAATCATTTCTGAATCCGGAATTTCCATGGATCCTTCAAAGATTGAAGCGATTCAAAATTGGATGAGACCGGAGAGTGTGACGGAAATTCGTAGCTTTCTCGGACTGGCAGGCTATTACCGTCGGTTCATAAAAGACTTTTCCAAGATTTCCGTACCTCTTACTAGTTTGACAAAAAAAGGGGTTAAATACATTTAGTCAGACAAATGTGAAGCTTCATTTCAAAAATTAAAAGGACTCCTTTCCGATGCTCCTATTTTTGTGATTCCCAATGGAAACCAAGATTTTATTATTTATACCGATGCTAGTCGTGTTGGTTTGGGAGCCGTTCTCATGCAAAAGGAACATGTTATCGCTTATGCTTCTAGGCAATTAAAGCCTGCTGAGACTAGATATGCCACTCATGATTTAGAGCTCGCGGCTATTGTTTTCGCCCTTATAATTTGGCGCCATTATCTTTTGGGAGAGAAATTTGTTCTCTACACCGATCACAAATCTTTGAAGTATTTATTTTCTCAAAAGGAACTTAATTTGCGTCAACAACGTTGACTCGAGTTCCTTGCATCTTATGATCTTGATATTTTTTATACTCCCGGAAGGGGAAATCTTGTTGCCGATGCCCTTAGTCGTAAGCAACAAGCGGTTGTTTCTTTGATGATATCCGAGTGGAATGATCTCGCGACTTTATCCACTTGTGAGATTCGCGATCGTGAATCCAACTCATGTTCATCTCTTGTTTTATGTAGCCTTGAGGCTCATCCTTCTCTTTTAGACCGCATTCTTGAAGCTCAAAGGCATGATCCCAAATTGGTTCTTCTTAGCCAAAGTTGTAGGGATAAAATTGATATTGAAGGTTTGAAAGACTTTGATATTGATGCTCGTGGCGGTATTCGAAAATTTGGTAGACTTATTGTGCAAAATATTATTGATCTTCGTAAAGACATTTTAGAAGATTCTCATCGTTCTAAATTTACCATTCATCCCGGTAGTAGTAAAATGTACGTGGATATGAAGTGACTTTATTATTGGGATGGAATGAAATCCGATATTGCTAACTTTGTTAAGCGTTGCATGACTTGCCAACTTGTAAAGGCTGAGCATCAAAGGCCCGGTGGGTTATTGCAACCATTGGAAATTCCAATATGGAAGTGGGATCAAATTTCCATGGACTTTATTGACGGTCTTCCCCGTTCTCGTTCGGGTCATGATAGCCTATGGGTAATAGTAGATAGACTTATAAAATCCGCCCATTTTATTCCCTTCGGTCCAATCGGACCGTACCTATTTTGGCTAAACTCTTTGTCAAGGAAATTGTTAAATTGCATGGAGTTCCTACTTCTATTGTTAGTGATCATGATCCATTGTTTACTAGTGGATTTTGGAAAGGTCTTCAAAAAGCTTTGGGAACAAAGCTTAATTTTAGCACTGCTTATCATCCTCAGTTCGATGGACAAGCCGAGCGGGTGAATCAAACTCTTGAAGATCTTCTTCGTGCTTGTGTTCTTTATTTTGGTGGAAGTTGGGAAGATCATATTTTTCTTGTTGAGTTTTCCTATAATAATAGCTTCCAATCTAGTATTGGTATGGCACCTTTCGAGGCACTTTACGGAAGGCCATGCCGATCTCCTTCATGTTGGCTTGAAGCCAGTCAAAAGCTGGTTTTAGGTCCTGATTTTATCCGTCAGGCCATAGAAAATATTGACCTTATTCGTCAGAGGATGAAGGAAGCTCAAAGTAGACAAAAATCCTATGCCGATAACCGAAAAGGAAATTAGAATTTTCTGTGGGAGATTTTGTGTTTATTCGTGTTTCACCTATGAAGGGTGTTGTGCGTTTTAGTCGATCGGGAAAATTAGCACCTCGATATATGGGCCCATTTCCCATCACCGAACGCATTTATTCCGTGGCTTATCACCTTTTGTTACCGGCTCAATTTTCTGCTATTCATGACGTATTCCACGTCTCTCAACTACGGAAATGCCTTCGAGATTCCGATTCTGTTCTTGAGCCCGGTGTTACTGAAGAAATTGAAGTTTCGCCTAATTTGACTTATGAGCAACATCCTATTCGATTCATTGCTTCGGAGGTTAAACGCCTTCGAAATAAAGATGTTCCTCTAGTGAAAGTTCTATGGTCCTCAAATCCTAAGGATAGCTCTTGGGAATCCAGAGAATTCATCAAGCGAACACATCCGGACTTGCTCTCTCGTGCTTCTAAAGGTGAACTTCTTATTTCAAATTTCTTCTTTTGTGTTGATAAGCTTTTATTGCTGTTACTTCTTATTTATTTCTTAAAGATTGCGAGGACGCAATTTCTTTAAGGAGGGGAGTCTGTAACAACCCGCATATTTTACGGTTGAATATTTAAATATTTTATTTAAATATAGAATCGTTAATCGGATTAAAGTCCGAAAAGCTACATTTTGTAAACAGTCAAATTTGGACTCGAGACCACCTCCATTGAGTCCAAAATGGTGTTTACAACTTTTTTGAGTATAAACATCGATATGTTTGGAGTTGAGTAAAATTTCGATGATTTCATTTAGGGTTTTGGGTTTGGGTTTCAGCCCATTAACCCAACATATCAACCCAACTCCACTCCACTCCTCTTCACTTCATTCTTATTTTCCTAACAATCAAGCTTCAGTAAAAATGGTGGTGGAGATAAGAAATTAAAATCCTAAACCCTAGTTTCTTTAGCAAATCCAAGTTTTAGCTCCAAATTCAAAGAGAAGCTTTGGTAAGTATCTCCTTCTTCTTCTCCAACTCATTCTCTCTTTAATTTCAGAAATTTCCTAAACCTAACTTAGGAAATTTTCTTCTTTTGAGCTTAGATTCAAGCTTCTAGAGTTGAAGTTGAAGAGTAGTTGATCTTCCTTTGCTTCCAAGCTTCTCCGTCATCGTTTTTGGGTTTAAATGTGAGTTTTTGAACTCACATCTATTTTTATAGATATCGTTGTTGTTGGGTATGAATTCCTAACACTTATTCATGTACATTTGCTTTCGATTTGGATCGAATTGGTGAATTGTTCAATTTTTGGTTTTTGGAATCCAATTTTTGTAAAAATCCAATCTTTGATGTTTGAACACGTTAGTGGAGCGTTTCGAAGGGCCATACAACGATGGGTTGTCGTTTTGCGTAAATCCTCAGTCATAGTTGCTCGTTCGTTCGCTTCCGTCCATGTTATCGAATTTGCCCCAAGGGGGGCTAGGCTGAATGTGCTTCTGAAGCAGGTTCAATCGACTGAACCAGAATATCAAAAGTGCTTAGAAGCAGGTTCAGTCGACTGAACCAGACCCAGGAAATTGCCTGGGTCTGTGTCAATCGACTGACCATCTGGGTCAGTCGATTGACCCTTGGGATACAAAAATCGTATCCCGGTGTCATTCTACTGACCACCTGGGTCAGTCGACGGACCTGATTATCTTTGCCTACTTGATTATTTTGCTTTGATTTCCAATTTTATCGATTCGTGATTTTCCGATTTGTTGTTATCATTTATTATCTACTCTGATGACTCCTTTTTTTGAGATTTTTGTGGTTATCCATTTTTGATGGATTCGGTATCGATTTCTCTAGATTAGATTCACGTCTTCGAATGTGAATTTCTGATGGTTGATTGTTTCCATAATCACTTCTGTGCTTTGTCACTTTAAAATACAAAGGTTTCTATACTAATAGTAAATATTCAAATTCTTTACAAAGATGATTTCAACTCTATTTTGAATACAAAGCTCGTTTATAAAACCGTTTTCTAATCTATTAGTATATACAAACCTTTACCTCATTCGTATGAGAAAATCAAATTAAACGTCTTAGCAAATCAAGTGGTATGAAATGCTTGCGTTTACTTCGTCGGTTAATTGGACTTGTTCGATTGAAAATCCCGTGACAATTTTTGAGTGGAAATCTACAATTTGTTCGTAAATATTTAAGTTAAGCTAGTGGTTATGGGACATGAAGCTAAACTCTTATATTTACTGGCTTAGTGTAATTCACACTTTTTATTGATCGATGATGATCATTTTGTGATTTAGACTAGCGATGTGCGATGTCTATTTATTTGTGTGGGGACTACAATCCCCGTTTGTGGAACTTCGGTTTAATTTGGAGGGGTAGCGACCTGTGGTCTTCGGACCGTTTGTGGAGCTTCGGCTCAAAATTTATGGTTAGCGACCATGGAATAGCGTTCCGTTTGTGATACACGTGTTGGTGAGTTTTCATGCTCCCGTTTGTGATAGGCCTCCCCCTTTTGATTTCTAGATTTCTATTTGATGACTTCTAGAATTTGTGTTTCACCAACTTTTGCGATTGGCATTAATATGTTTGTCAATATTTGTAGTTTGGTGAATAAAATAAAGAATATGATATTCTTTTTGGTGCTTTGAGATTTTTGAGATATTGTATGATTTTGTTGTTGTTTTATATCATATTTGTTCTAGTATGACATTATTGTTATCATAAATTCTTGTTATATCTCTGCTTATATCTTATTCCTTTATTTGATATTTATAGCTAGACTGATCCGTTTATTATTTTCTTATTAAATAATACTCGGGTCAGACCGAGATGTTACAGGTGCTTCTGCTTGACTCCTTATCTGGGATCATCTTCTGACTTTTGTCTAACTAACATTACATTTGTAGTTTTTGTTGTCATGCACTTGAGATATAGACTCCATGATGTATACTTATTCTTTTGTCTAGCACTTGTATCTATTCTTTTGTGATATTGTGGATCTTATATGACTACTATTCTAATGTACACTTTTATGACCTATATTCATATCTAATTCTGCCTTTGTGATATGAATGTCTGTGACTGATTTGTGTTATGTTTATTTCTATATTTGTTTTCAAAGGCCTCATAGCCACTGTGTGGTAGCTTCGAGTTTGTATTGGATATGTCGGATTTCCTCTTTAAATGAAATGTAAGTTATATTATCTGGCATATCGGTACTCACACAAAGCAATTACACAGATGGTCGCTCCTCAGCAGCCTTATTCTTCGTGCTAGTCGACAGCATTACCCAGTAGTGTTCTTGGCTAGCGTGAGCATAGAGGTGGGGCGTCACATTATTCCTCCAGGCAAAGCGAGGGTTGTTTACTAGTTAAAGCCGAAGAGGAGCTTCGGGACTAGATGTAGGATGGGAGGTCCGAACACGTATAAAAACTCTGGTGTGATTGTTTCTTTACTGTGATTTACTTTACTCTGTTATTTATATGTTTGCTTTTTATTACACTTGCATATTAGATATAAATACACGATCTGTACACTCTTTTACCTTTCTACATAGGGATTCTGCCTTCAACCCAGTCGAAACCTATTAAGCCAAAACTAATACACAAGGTATCACAAAGATGGTACGTAGTGGATTGGAGAAAGGCGAAAGGTTAGGTGTCAATAGCATGGCTTACGAAGGGGTTAATACCTTAGCTTGTTTTAAAAAGAGAAGCGACTGCCTTTATTTTTTTCGAAAGAGGTGTTTAAAGCTTTCGAAGGGGTTGCCATTAACTTATGTTCGCTTTCAAATGAGTTCCTTTACTTATGAAATTATTCTTTTGAAAGAAGGGGTTCCGACCTAGTCGAAGCCCTGCTGCTATTTTTTAGCATTTTGAAGGTATTGAAGCCATCAATGCTTTCGAAAGGTAGAGTTTGTTTTTAAAGATGTTTTAAGTCACTTCCTAAAGGCTGTCGAAAGGGTCCAAGGGCTTCGAAGGCAATGGCTTTGAAAGGTGTTTCGACGCTATCCATCAATGTTTTGTTTAAATGGTTTGAAGCTTTCGAAAGGATGGTCTCGAAACCATCATGTTTTCCCCAATATTTTTATATGATAAAGGATGGTTTCGAAATAGATGCTTTTGCCTATATTCACTTTGACCCAAATAATATTTTAAGTATAAACCCAATGCTTACGAAAGGGGGACTTTCAATGATTTCGGAAGGGTTACTTCAAATGGTTTCCAAAGGGGTACTTTCAATTGGTTTCGAAGCTATGCTTTTAAATGATTAAATGCTAATGCTTTAATAAATTCGGAAGGTTTCGAAAGTAAATTTTAAAGTGTTTGAAAGGTAGGAGCCTATTATTTTGAAGATAGACCTATATTCTTTCAAAGGAGGATATCCAATTAAGTCGAAAGCATGGTTTTGAAGGTTTCGAAAGGTTTTGTAACCAAAACTTATTTTTAAAGGAAAAACCCATGGCTAAAGTAAAAAAGTTTTGAATAATTTTAAGAAGAAGCTTTGTTTGATAAAATTATAGGTTAAAGGGATTAACCATGTTTTATATGAAAAGTGTTTCTAGGACATTAAACCCACATGAGTGGTATTGTTTTGTAATTATGTTTCCTTCTTCAAATATAATTACATTCACATTATAATGGTCCCATAACCACATTTTGGGGATAAAGGGTGGAAGAACCAGCTAGGTTTAGCCTAGTAGTTAATATAAATTGATTAAACTCCTGAATGAGTAGAATTGCATCCCAGAGATCAGGGAGACCAGAATATAGGATGCCTAAATATGATATTGTCAGGAAGACAGGTTTAGAGTGATCCTATGAAAACTATGATTAGGAAGTTATTGGAGTTCCCAATAGGTTCATAGTGATCCCATGAAAACTATGTTATAAAGAGTGGTTGGTAAGGGCCAATTGGTTCATAGTGATCCTATGTAAACTATATCTGGATTAAGTTATTACCAGATGTCAATAGGTTCTTAGTCAATCCATGAAAACTAGGACAAGAGAAAAGATATTGGAGTCATAATACGTTCAGGGGAACCCATGAATTAATTAAGTTAATTGGCAGGGGCCAATAGGTTCATAGTGCATCTATGAAAACTATGAAACGTGACAGGGAGTCCATATTATATAAAGGTTATTAGTAAGCCCATGAAAACTAATAGGTTAATAGTGATCCTAGAAACTATAAATATGACAGAGAGTCAATTAAACGGAGGATGAGAAATCTAGTATGTTTTAATATGTTTGCATATCATCATAATAATTTGAAATGACTATGTTTTAACCATTGTGGATGCAGGAGCACAGTATATGGTTTTATAAAGGTTTAAGGATACTAGTTAGAGGAAAACCCATTCCGCTAAGTGGCGTGGTCTCACTAGATATCTAAATAATTTGAGATGGTAGATTATTATTCATACTAGGCTTTATGTCTGACTCAAAGTTTATGTTTTCCCCTTAAAATCTCGGGTACTCAATTGATTTTTAGTAGTTTGAGAGTTGAGGTATACAGTACCTCATTAGACGAATAAAGCTTCCGGAGACGTGCAGGAGGCATGATAGCTATATATAGTTTTCTTTTATTTGATTCTGCTGTGTTGTTTGTAATGGCAAAGTTGTTATATTACTTGTATATACTCTGATCATCTAAGGGGGCATCTTCATATTTCGCTCTTGGCGTATATTGTAATAAATATATTTTCTCTGAGCATGGTTGATGGTTATGGGATTATTTAATGAATTGGAAATGTTTTGAAATGGAATGTGAACTTGTTTGATGTTTTAATTTTTTTTGCATATTCATGTGTTTCTGTGTATCAATGAATCTAACACCACCGTATTTGGTCGCTGAGGATTAATAACTATGGATGACTGCAACATCCGCACTCGTTAGTTTTGGGCCTCCAAGTATGGGGATGTTACAAGTTGGTATCAGAGCATAGGTTTATGAAACTTTAAAAGAAAGTTAAACCTAAAAGAATTTCAAACATAATCCAATGAATTTGAAAATATGATTGGGGTTTGGATTAATATTATAGTAGCGTACTTGTATTTGATATATATATATATATATATATATATATAAGTACGTGTTTCCTTCTCTCCTAGACCGTTCTTATGTATCTTACTAAGGCTTGTATGCAGATTTACGAGAAAGAGGATATGGAAGCAGGAAACGAAAAAGGAAATCTAGGTGGAGGAAGCACCACAACCAACGGAAATGCTCGACCTAATACCAGGAGGAACCAGGGTCGATAGGCTAATGCTATCCCAAATGCTAAAGCCAATGTTGGTGCTGAAAATCCGCCAGTAGATGCGGGGATGGTGTATCAGTTGTTAGCCAATCTTTTGCAAGCTGGGGTTGCTGGTAATGTTGTAGGAGCTAATCATGTGGCTCCAATTGGGAATAACTATGCTAAGTTGAGCAGAAACTACACCAGTCTGGGTGGAAAGCCGTTTGTTAGGATGGAGGATGCTGTTGAGGTTGAGAATTGGCTATTGCACTTTGAGAGGATCTTTACTAATCTAGGATTAGATGATGGGCCAAAGAGGAAGCTGGCCTCTAGGTAGTTGAAAGGGGCAGCGCTTCACTGGTGGAATAATGTGACTACCGGAGTTCCGGAGGAAAAACTGACATGGGATGATTTTAGAAGGAGGTTTGAGTAGAGGTTTCTATCTGAGGTTGCTAAGTTGGCATTGATGAGGTAGTTCATATATTTTGTTCGGGGATTGATGTTAGTAAATGAGTACGCTGCTAAGTTTGATGAGCTGTCTCGATATGGATATGCTATGGTTGACACTGACATTAGAAGGAATGAGAGGTTCATTCGATGACTGAGACCTGAGCTTTCTACAATGACCATGATCCATATCCGAGAACCTTGTAATGTAGTGGTGGAGATGGCCATTCGCCATGAAGAGATGCTGGCTGGTTATGCTAGAGAGAAGCCAGTTGTATTCCAGGGTCCTCAGGGAGAGAAGAGAAAATTCTTTAAGAAGAAGAGAGTCCGGAAAGGGGATGCTACAAAGAAGGCAAAGGTTGATTTAGTGTGCTTCAAGTGTGATAAGAAGGGTCATTATGCTCATGAGTGCCGGTCAGGCAAGGGGAGGAAGGCTACAAATAAGAAGAATGTGAAGTGCTTCAACTGTGATCAAGTTGGGCTTTATAAGAACAAATGTCTAGAGAAAGTCAGGGCGGACAAGGGAAAGTCTTTGCTGTTGGATCATCAGCTAAGTCTACTACAGCTGATAAGGGAAAAACTATGATGGAAGGTACACTTTTGATTCAGAGTCTACCAGGTAGGGTACTATTTGATACTGGTGCAGCACATTCATTTATATCACAATATTTGGTTGATAGGTTATGCTTAGAACCCACATACCTTGTTAATTCCTCAAGGGTTGCGAACCCAATAGGAGGGTATGTAACTCTGGGGATGAGATGTGACCAGTTAAAACATGACTTGTTATGTCATATGTTTGCATACAGTCTGTATGTTTTCAATTTTGTAGATTTTAGAATCATTTTGGGTATGGATTGGTTGAGAAGGTATGAGGCCAGGATATTTTACCAGGATGGGGAGATATCACTAAGACACCCTGATAGTCATAACCGAATTATATTCTTAGTAGAAAATTTTGACCGGAGCAGTTATGCTTTGTTAAGTGCAATGGAAGTGGGATAAGGTCTAAGTTAGGTTCGTGTAGCAAAAGAGTTTGCAAATGTCTTTGAGCCAGTCACAGGACTACCATCGAAACGAGCTGTTGAGTTTCAGATATATCTTTTGCCAAGAGCTGAACCTGTAAGTAGACCATCTAGCATGATGACACCGACAAAGATGAAGGAATTGAAGGTGTGGTTAGTGGACCTAGAAGAAAGGAATTTTATTAGACCAAGCAGTTCGACTTGGGGAGCGATGCGGTATTCGTAAAGAAACCAGATGGATCGTTAAGGATGTGTATCAACTATCGTAAGTTCAATGAGAGAACGATAAAGAATAAGTATCCTTTGCCGAGAATTGATGACCTGTTTGATCAGTTGAGTGGAGCCAGAGTATTTTCCCAGTTGGATTTGGTGACGGGGTTCCATCAGTTAAGGGTGGAAGAGGACAACATTCTTTTGATAGCATTTTGAACTAGATATGGTTCATATGAGTGGTTGATAATGCCAATTGGGTTGACGAATGCACCTTCTATCTTTGTGGATTTGATGAACCGAGTCTTCCGAGAGTATTTGGGTAGATTCGTGTTGGTGTTTATAGATGATATTTTGGTATACTCTAAGAATAAAAGAGAGCATAAAGATCTTCTTAGAGTGGTGCTTGAGACACTGAGGCAGAATCAGCTAAAGGCGAAGTTTTCCAAGTGTCATTTTTGGAAGAAAGAGGTTAACTTCCTTGGTTATGTGGTTTCAGAGAAAGGGTTGTTAGTCAATCCAGATAAGATTGAAGCTATTAACAATTGAAAGAGACCAGAGACAGTGACCGAGATTAGAAGTTTTCTTGGACTTGCTGGCTATTAACGGAGATTCATTAAGGATTTCTCACGGATAGCAACACCTTTGACTAAGCTTACCAAGAAGGAGTGAAGTTTGTTTGGTCCAACAAATGTGAGGAAGCATTCCTTGAGTTAAAGCATTTGTTGACCAATGCTCCAGTGTTAGTAGTTCTAGATGGAAACCAAGGGTTGGTAGTATACACTGATGCATGTGGGACTGGATTGGGAGAAGTGTTGATGCAGAGGGGCAAAGTCATTGCCTATGCATCTAGGCAGCTTAGAGCGCATGAAGTAAGATATTCTACTCGCGACTTGGAGTTGGCTGCGGTAATTTTTGCCTTGAAGATTTGGAGGCATTATCTCTTAGGGAGAAATTTAAGCTATACACAGATCACATGTCTTTAAGATATTTATTCTCTCAGAAGGAGTTGAATATGAGGCAGCAAAGGTGGCTAGAGTTTTGGTTGCTTATGATTTTGGTATAGAACATACCCCAGGGAAAGATAATAAAGTGGTTGATGCTCTTAGCAGAAGACATCAGAATGTGGTGTTGGGTATGTTGGCAGAATGGAAGGATCTAGAAGCTTTGGCCAGTTGTGGTGTGTAGTTAAGATCGACTACTAGTTCTAGTTAGAGTACTGCCATATTGTCCTGTTTAGAAGTTCGACACTTCGACCAATGTTGATCGAGAGAATTGCTTCTAAGCATAAGGAGGATCCATTATCAACCGAGAGGATTAGAACACTTGAGGTTGGAACTAAGGTCGATGATTTGAAAGATTTTTGTCTTGACCAGAGAGGATGGTTGAGAAAGAAGGTGGTGATTATGTGTTCCAGATATTGAAAACTTGAGGAAAGAAGCTCTTGAGGAATGTCATTGATTCAAGTTTACGATTCATCCTAAAGGGACTAAGATGTATCAAGATATGAAGAGAAGCTTCTATTGAGAAGGCATGAAGAGGGATGTTGGCTTGTGGGTTAAGCAGTGTGCAAACTATCAACAAGTGAAAGCCGAACATCAGAAACCGAGTGGGTTGCTTCAGCCTCTAGAGATTCCATTTTGGAAATGGGATTCGATATCCTTTGATTTTATAGATGGGTTGCCAAGGTGGAATAGGGGAAATGAAAGTATATGGGTTATTGTGGATAGGTTGACTAAGAGTGCCCATTTCATTCCAGTAAAGTCGACCAAAACGGCACCTGTTTTGGTAACGCTGTTCATGAAGAACATAGTTAGACTACATGGAGTTCCTAGTGGCATAGTCAGTGACAGAGATGCTTCATTCACTAGCGAATTTTGGAAGAGTCTACAGGATGTGTTAGGCACAAATCTCAAGATGAGTACCACATATCACCCTCAGATGGATGGGCAGACAGAGAGAGTCAATAAGGTACTCGAGGATTTGTCGAGAGCTTGTGTGTTGGATTTTGGTGGATCTTGAGAGGATCACCTACATTTGGTTGAGTTTTCCTATAATAATAGTTATCAGACTAGTACATGAATGGCTCCTTTCGAAGCTTTGTATGGAAGGCCATGCAAATCACCAGCATGTTGGTTGGAGACTGGAGACAGATTGGTTTTAGGTCCAGATTTGGTTAGGGAGGCGTCAAAGAAGATTGAGGTTATCCGAGAAAGGATAAAGGAATCTCAGATGAAGGGTGTGGTACGGTTTGGGAAGTCAGGGAAACTGCAACCGAGATTGTTGATCCATTCCAGAATATAGAAAGGATTGGAAAGCTCCCATACAGGGTAGAGTAGCCAAGCAGTATGGCCGGTGTCCATAATGTATTTCATGTGTCTCATCTTCGCAAGTATGCGCATGATCCAGAGGCCACTATTCCTCCAATAGGGTTGGAAGATCTAGTAGTAGTGCCTAATTTGGCTTTTGTTAGACAACTAGTTCGGGTTGTTGCGAGAGATGAGAAAAGACTGAGGAACAAGACAGACAAGTTGGTGAATGTTCAGTGGAGCGACAACGAGAAGGACTGTACTTGGGAGACAGAGGACATGATTTGAGATACTTATCCTGATCTACTTTGAGGGTATGTCTATATTAGATTTATATGGATAATTCCTAGTCAGGTAGACTAGTATGGTTGTATGAGTCGTTATAGATGATTGCTATGTTTAGTATTTAGTCCTTACTGAATTTCAAGGATGAAATTCTTTAAGGAGGGGTGCCTGTAACACCCCTAATTTTTGATAACATTATTCAGGAGATTTAATTAGATAAATTAAATAGAATAATGTAAATGTTAAGTGATAAAGGGGTTGAGATTTGAATAAATCTAATTAAGGCCGTGCTTAATGAAAGAATTAAATGGGACAGTCTCGTTCGTACCATTTCATTTCCATTCACGTCATTTTGAAAACAATAACAAAAACGTAAGAAGGGGGAGCTGACCATTAACAAGAGAAATTAAATCAAAAGCTAGAAATTCAAGCTTAGGGTAAATCAATCTCAATCCAATCTCCTTATCTTAATCAAGGTGAATAATAATTCCATCTCTATTTTGTTTTGAATCACATGTTTTTGGATTTAAGGGTAAATTCATTTTTATGGTGAATTAGATGATGATATGCTAGAATATTAATTTGTTTAATTTAAACAAGATTGTTTATATGGGATTATACACGGTTTTATGGTAAAACAGGTTTATGTTGATGTTTAAATGCCATGGAAAAATTTTATGTTATGTAAAACATGATTTTGGAGTTGGGTTTTAATTTTGATAATTTTCCAAGCTATGGAAAGATTGTTATGAATTTTCAAAGGAAAATATGGTTATTTGGTTCTATAAATTTATTTCGGAAAATATATCAAGAATTTGGGTCTAAAATTTTGATATGTTAGATAACACGATTAAAGAGAATTTCTGTAATTTTTGGGGATTTTTCCAAAGTGATTGCTATGCAAATTAAATCATTTTAGAAGAGGGACTTCTTAGCAAAATTGGTTTTGCTTAATGGAAGGGCTTATTTGAATAACTTAACCATGGTTTAGATTGAAATTAGCAGCAATTACTTTTGTAAAGAATTTGAAAATGTTAAGGCAACCAATATTCTATATACACGTGGCAGGTTAGTTTGAAAAGGAATTCTTTAATTAGTAGTAAAACAGGTTTACCCAGAAAAGTTGGTTTCGCTACTTTAGAAGTAACTTTTGACACAAAACTTCCGCCTTCAACCTCGAAACCTATTAAGCCGAAACCAATACACAAGGTGTAACAACCCGCATATTTCACGATTGTATATTTAATTTTTTTTATTTAAATATAGCATCGTTAATCGGATTAAAGTCCAAAATGTTACTTTTTGTAAACAGTCGAATTGGGACTCGAGACCACTTCCATTGAGTCCAAAATGGTGTTTAAAACTTTTTTGAGTATAAACATCGATATGTTTGGAGTTGAGTAGAATTTTGCTATTTTCTATTTTGGGCTTTGGGTTTGGGTTTCAGCCCACTAACCCAACTTAATACCCTAACTCAACTCCTCTTCATTCATTTCATTCCTCATTTCCTAACATTCAAGCTCTAGAGAAAAATGGGGGAAAAGATTGGAAATTAGAATTCCAAAACCCTAGTTTGTTTAGGAAATACAAATTCAAGTCCAAAATCAAGGAGAAGCTTAGGTAAGCATCCTCTTCATCTTCTTCATCTCTATCTCTCTTCAATTTCAGAAATTCCTAAACCCTAACTTAGGAAATATTTGCTTATTAGCTTAGATTGGAGCTTCTTGAGTTGAAGTTGAAGAGGAATTGGCCTTTCCTTTGTGTTAGAGCTTCTCGTTCGTTGTTTTTGAGTTTTAAAGGTGAGTTCTTTAACTCACATCTACGTCTATAACTTTCATTGTTGTTAGGTATGAATTCCTAACATTTGTGCATGTTCATTTGCTTTTGATTTGAATTGATTTGGTGAATTTTCCAAATTTCGGTGTTTTGGTCCAATTTTATGAAAATCCTTCTATGGATGTTTGGACATGATATTTGGGGTGTATCGAAGAGCCTATAAGGCTGGGTTGTCGCTTGACATAAATCCCTAGTCTCCGTTGCTCGTCCGATAGCTTCCAATTCGTTTTGGCCATCAAGGCCTTGGCAACCTGTTGCCCAGACCAGGTCTTCAGACGTCTAAATTTCAGTTTCAGACGTCTGGTTATGCCTTCTGGAGAAAAGAATATACGACGGAAAAATAAAAATGGCAGAGACTAATTTCAGACCTCTGAATTTATGGTTCAGACGTCTAAAATGGGTTTCAGACGTCTGCTTAGAGATTACAGACGTCTGGATGGTTTTATGGAATATTTCCAGAGACCAAATCCAGACGTCTGGAATTATCCCCAGACGTCTGGAACTGTCCAGTTTTGCCTATTTGCCTATTTTTGAGTGAATTTCCATTGTTTAATCGATTTTTGTCGATCTGGTTAGTTGTTATCACTTATTATCGACTTTGATGACTTCTTTCTTTGGATTTTTGGGAATATCCGTTTGATGGATTTGATATCGATTTTTTTGGATTTAATTCACATTTTTGTATGTGAATTTTTGGTGATTGATTGTTTCTACAATCATTTCTGTGGGTTGTCACTTTAAAATACAAAGGTTTCTATACTAGTAGTAAATATTCAAACTCTTTCACAAAAACGATTTCAACACTACTTTTAAATACAAAGCTCGTTTTTAAAACCGCTTTCAAATCTATTAGTATATACAAACCTTTACCTCATTCGTATGAGAAATCTAATTAAACGGCTTAGCAAAAGAAGTGGTATGAAACGCTTGCGTTTACTTTATCGGTTAATTCTTAGACTTGTTCGATTGAAATCTTGTGACAATTTTCGAGTGGAAATCTACAATTTGTTCGTAAATATTTAAGTTAAGCTAGTGGTTATGGGACATGAAGCTAAAATCATATATTTACGAGCTTATTGTAATTAACACTTCTTATTGATCAATGGTGATCATTTTATGGTTTAGACTAGCGATTTGCGATGTCTCTTTGTCCACGTGGGGGACTGTACCCCAATTTATGGAGCTTCGTCTCATTTTTATAGGCTAGCGACCTATGGTTTTTATGGAGTTTGGTTCATCGGGCGTTCGCGGTACTACGTTGTTGTTCCGGATTATTTGAGTTTGGTTCATCGGGCGTTCACTGTACTACGTCGTTGTTCCGTATTATTTGAGTTTGGTTCATCGGGCATTCGCTGTACTACGTCGTTGTTCTGGATTATTTGAGTTTCAGGTTCATAGGGCGTTCGCTGTACTACGTCGATGTTCCGAATTATTTGAGTTTTAGGTTCCTCGGGCGTTTCGTTGTACTACATCGTGGCACCGGCTCTATGGTTAGCGACCATGGGATAGCGACTCGTTTGTGATACACGTATTGGGGAGTTTTCATGCTCCCGTTTGTGATAGGCCTTCCCCTTTTTGTGATTTCTGGATTTCTAGTTGATGATTTCTAGTATTTTTGTTTCACCGATTTTTGTGATTGGCATTGATATGTTTTGTCAATATTTGTGTTTTGGTGAATAATTTAAAGAATATGACATTCTTTTTCGTGTTTGAGTATATTTGAGATATTGTATGATTTTTGTTGATATCGGATATATTCTTGTCACAGTATGGCATTATTGTTATCATACATTTTTTGTGATATCTCATATCCTATCTCATTTTATCTGATATTTATAGCTAGACTGATCCGTTTATTATTTTCTTCTTAAATAATACTCGGGTCAGACCGAGGTATTTCAGGTGCTTCTACTTGACATCTTATCAGGGACCATCATCTGATTTTTGGCTAACTACTTTAGCTTTGTAGTTTTTGTTGTTATACATTCGAGATATAGACTCCTTGATGTATACTTATTCTTTTTTCTAGCACTTATATCTATTCTTTTGTGATGTAGCGGATCTTGTATGACCACTACTTTGATGTACACTTCTATGTGTTATATTCATATCTGTTTCCGCCTTTGTGATATGAATATCTGTGACTGATTTGTGTTATGTTTATTTCTATGTTTGTTTCTGAAGCCCACATAACCACTGTGTGGTAGCTTTGAGTTTGTATTTTCTATGTCGGATTTCCTCTTGAAATGCAATGTAAGTTATATTATCTGACATATCGGTACTCGCACAAAGCAATTACACAGATGGTCGCTCCTCAACAGCTTTATTCTTCGTGCTATTCGATGGCATTACCCCGTAGTGTCCTTGGCTAGTGTGAGTATAGATTGGGGCGTCACACAAGGTATCAAAAAGTTGGTACGCAGTGGATTGGAGAAAGGCGAAGGTTAGGTGTCGAAAGCATTGCTTTCGAAGGGGTTGATGCCTTAGTTTGTTTTAAAAAGAGAAGTGCCTGCCTTTGTTTTTTTCGAAAGAGGTCTTTAAAGCTTTCGAAAGGGTTGCCATTACTTATGTTTGCTTTCGAATGAGTTCCTTTACTTATGAAATAATGCTTTTGAAAGAATAGGTTCCGACCTAGTCGAAGCCCTATTGCCATTCTTTAGCCTTTCAAAGGTATTGAAGTCATCAATGCTTTCGAAAGGTAGAGTTTGTTTTTAAAGATGTCTTAAGTCACTTCCTAAAGGCTTTCGAAAGGGGTTTCAACGCTATCCTTCAATGTTTTGTTTAAATGGTTAGAAGCTTTCAAAAGGATGGCCTCGACCCCATCATGTTTTCCCAATATTTTTATATGATAAAGGATGGTTTCGAAAGAGATGCTTTTGGCTATATTCACTTTAACCCAAATAATATTTTAAGTATAGACCCAACGCTTATGAAAGGGGGACTTTCAACGATTTCGGAAGGGTTACTTCCAATGGTTTCGAAAGGGGCACTTTCAATTGGTTTCGAAGCTACGCTTCTAAATGATTAAATGCTAATGCTTTAATACGTTCGAAAGGTTTAGAAAGAAATTTATAAAGTGTTTAAAAGGAAGGAGCCTATTGTTTTGAAGATAGGTCTATATGCTTTTGAAGAAGGGTATCCAATGAAGTCGAAAGCATGGTTTCAAAGGTTTCGAAAGGTTTTGTAACCAAAACTCATTTTTAAAGGAAAAACCCATGGCTAAAGAAAAGAAGTTTTGAAATGACTTTAAGATGAAGCTTTCCTTGATAAAATTATAGGTTAAAGGGATTAACCATGTTTTATATTAAAAGTGTTTCAAGGACATTAAACCCACAGGAGTGGTATTGTTCTATAATTATGTTTGCTTCTTCAAATATAAATATATTCACATTCTAATGGTCCCATAACTGCATTTTGGGGACAAAGGGTAAAAGAACCAGCTAGGTTAACCTAGTAGTGAATATAAATTGATTAAACTCCTAGATGATTAGAATTGCATCCCAAAGGTCAGGGAGACTAGAATATAGGATGCCTAAATATGGAAGTTGTCAGGGAGACAGGTTCATAGTGATCCCATGAAAACTATGATTAGGAAGTTACTGGAGTTACCAATAGGTTCATAGTGATCCCACGAAAACTATGTTATAAAGAGTGGTTGGCAAGGGCCAATTGGTTCACAGTGATCCTATGAAAACTATATCCAGATGAAGTTATTGACAAATGTCAATAGATTCTTAGTTAACCCATGAAAATAGGATAAAAGAGAAGTTATTGGAGTCACCAATAGGTTCAGGGGAACCCATGAATTAATTAAGTTAATTGGCAGGGGCCAATAGGTTCATAGTGCACCCATGAAAACAATGAAATAGGATAGGGAGTCCATATATTATATAAAGGTTATTAGTAAGCCCATGAAAACTAATAGGTTAATAGTGATCCTAGAAACTATAAATATGACGGAGAGTTAATTAAACAGAGGATAGGAAATCCAGTATGTTTTAACTTGTTTGCATATCATAATAATAATTTGAAATGACTATGTTTTAACCATTGTGGTTGCAAGAGCACAGTATATGTATGGTTTTATAAATGTTTTAGGATACTAGTTAGGGGAAAACCCGTTCCACTAAGCGGCATGGTCTCACTAGATATCTAAATGATTTGAGATGGTAGATTATTATTCATAACAGGCTTTATGTCTGACTCGAAGTTTATGTTTACCCCTTAAACTCTCAGGTGCTCAATTTATTTTGAGTAGTTTGAGAGTTGAGGTTTACAAGTACCTTATTAGACGAATAAAGCTTTCGGAGACGTGCAGGAGGCATGATAACTATATAGAGTTTTCTTTTATTTGATTCCCCTATGTTGTTTGTAATGGCAAAGTTGTTATATTGTCTGTATATACTCTGATCATCCAATGGGGCACTTCATATGTCACTCTTGGCATATATTGTAATAAATATATTTTCTCTAAACGTGGTTGACGATTATGGGATTATGTAATGAATTGGAAATGTTTTGAAATGGAATGTGAACTTGTTTGATGTTTTAATTTTTTTCCATATTCATGTGTTTCTATGTATCAATGAATCTAACACTGCCATATTTGGTCGTTGAGGATTAATAACAATGGATGACTACAGCATGCGTAGTCGTTAGTTTTGGGCCTCCAAGTAAGGGGTGTTACAAATCCCGTTGGAGGTATCATGCTATGCAGTGAATGTGGACCCAAGATACCTTACTGTGAAGCAAAATAGGCACAGTATGGAGCCGGACCGATCCACTATTTTAAAAGATGAAGCGGATAAGCTGAAGGCGAATGGCTTCATCTTGATGCATTATACCTAGAAATGGTATTGAATCCGATGTGGGTCAAAAAGGCGAATGGGAAATATGGGACATGTATTGATTATTTAAATTTGAATATGCCCAAAGGACTGCTTCCCATTGTCGCAGATTGATCAACTTGGAGGAGGAATAGCCGAGGATGAATTGTTATCTTTTGTCGACGCGTTCTTAGGCAACAATCAAATTGCGATACATATCCTAGATCAAGAGCACACCTATTTTATTAAAGATCTTGAGTTGTATTCTTATTGAATCATTCAGTCTAAAGAGCGATGGAACTACTTACCAATAATTGGTGAACATAATATTTAAAGATCAGATTGGATGGACAATGGAGGTCTATAAGGACGATATGCTTATGAAGTCATAGCAGCGGAACATATTGGCGATCTCTTAGAAATGATTAATGTACTATGGAAGTCTGGAATGAAGCTTAACCCACTGAAGTATTCTTTCGAAGTTGCATTGGGCAAACTTTTGGGTTTCATTCTAAACTTAAGAGGCATTGAAGCTAACCTAGAGCAAATTAAAACACTAAGAGATGATAATGTCCCCAAGATGAGGAGAGAGATGCATAGCTTGAAAGTCATACCATTGAGTAGATTTATCTCATGGGCGAACAATAAATGCATACCATTCTTTGATGCCCTTAAGAAAGAGAAGGGAATGTTTATTTTGATGAAAGAGTGTTAGGATAACTTTCAAAATTTATTGGACCATATGGAGAGACCACCATTTTTATCAAACCCTTTAGAATAGAAGATTTGTTCATTTATTTAATAGTGTCTGCTCACGTACTAATCCTAGCCTTGTTACATGAGGAGCAAGAATCCAAATGCTAGTTTACTACATTGGCAAATAGTTTACTGTAGCGGAGAAGAATTATCTTAGCTAAAGAATCTAGCATACTATTTATTTACTGTTGTCAGGAAGTTGAGGCCATATTTGTAGGTTCATCTTGTAAATGTCTTAATTGATCAGCCGTTGAGACAAGTAATATAACAACCCGAGACATTAGGAAGAATGATAATGTGGAATATTTATTTGAGCTAGTATGACATAACGTATAACTCTAGGAAGGTGATACTAAGACAGGCATTGGCATATTTCATTGTCGAATTCACTGTTCGAGGTGTGAAGTGGAAGAGGAATGGGTTTAGCTTTCTTAATAGAAGTTGTATGTGGACGGAGCCTCCAGTGAGCACGATTCTGAAGAAAGAGTTGTTTTTATGACCACGGAGGGGTTGAGGTGCTATTACACCTTAAAGCTAGAGTTCCTGGCGACGAACAACATGGCTAAGTGTGAAGCGTTGATTGCGGGACTCAAGATAGTGAAGAAACCGAAAGTCAAGACATTCCATATATTTAGCGACTCTTAATTAGTAGTCTATCCGGTGAAAAAGGATTTTCAGGCTAAGGGAATGTGACTTGCCCCTTACCTATTGAAGGTATTTGAACTTCTAGATGATATTGAGCACTATACGATAATGCACATCCCCGAAGCAAAAAATGAGGATGCTAATTCATTGTCTAAATTGGCAAATTCTATGGATATGTAACTTTTTTATATCGTTCCAGTTGAGACTTTGATGACTTCAAGCGTAAACAAGATAGATGTTGATCGGATCTTGGATTATGAGGAAGAGAACGAATAGTGAATAACTCTGATTAATGAATATTTTTCAAGGGGACTCTCCCGAGTGGAAGGAATGAAAAGTGAAAACTCCTATGTAAGGTACCTCGGTTCCTTATGCAAGAGTGTGAGATGTATCAAAGAGGATTCTTGGTACGCTTGCTAAGATGTGTCACAAAAAACAGAGCTAATGAAATTCTTGTAGATGTGCATGAAGTTAGTTGTGATGATCACACCGAGGGACAAACACTGTCAATGAAGACTCTTTGTAATAAAAACTTTTGGCCAATAGTCAACTAAGATGTAGTCAACTATTCAAGAAGATGTGATAAGTGCTAGAGGTTTGCAAAGATACCAAGAGCCTAATTTATTTTGCTTAAGATAATGGTTAGCCTGTAGCCATTTACGATATGGGAGATAGATATTATTGATATGTTACCGACGTCGAGAGGTGGAGCAAAATATGCGATAGTGGTTGTGGACTATTTAATAAAAAGGGCTGAAGTAGAAATGCTTATAATGATCGCTTCAAAGAATGCAATTGACATTGTAGTGAAGAACATTTTGTGCAAATTTGGAGTTCCATTGAATATAATAACTGATAATAGAACTCAACTCAAGAGTACCGAGTCTAAAGAATTCATTATTTAGCACTGAATTGAGAACAACTTCTTGGTAGTAGCACAATCGAAATCGAATGGATATGTGGTGGAAATGAATAAAATCATCCAATTCATCATCAAGAAGAGACTGAAAAGAGCCAAGAGCCGTTGGATTGGTGAGCTACCACTCACATTGTAAGCTTATAGGACAACCCACATGTTATCGATTGGCCATACTCCATTAGCTTTGGCCTATAGAGCCAAGGCCATGATACCAATTGAGTTTGAAGTACCGGATCATGGATTGCACTTTGATCCTAAAATGAATGAGAAACTCTTGCCCGAGTCCTTTGACTTGGTTGAAGAAAAACAAGAAGAGGCTGGTCTGAAGGTTCGTGCTCACTAGATAAGAGTAGCATAGCAATTCGATGCCAGGTCAGAAACCTTACCTTTGAGATAGGAGACCTCGTTTTGAAATAGATATTTCCTAGCATAGAGGCACTTGATCCGAACTGGAAAGGTTCCCACGTCATTGCATAGAAGCTTGGAAATGGAACTTTCAAGGTATCGACCATTAATGAGATTGTTATTCCACTAGCATGGAATAATGAAACCTTACGATGCTATTTCACTTGAATTCTTTTTTGGAAAATAAAACATCCTGTTGATTAGTATTTGATGTAATAAGGTAGAGATTGTCATTTTTTCATTTCTAAATAAATTTGCCTTTTGAATCAATGGAACCATGTTCCTAAAGTCCGACTTTGTGCTATGTGTTCAGTAGAAAAATTAGACATTCTATGTTTTAAAAAACCGGATGTCTAGGTACTCGAAGATAGGCACTGATGAACCCCTCCGATCCATGATCCGGTTGTTGGAGAATAATTATACTGGAGTCAATCAGATGATTCGCCCTTACATATCTAATCTTTGACAAATGCCCGGAGATAGGTAGGGTGAAGGATTGATGTCTCGAGATAGGCATCTAAGACACCAAATTCTAGAGATTAAAACTGGTGTAGAATGATGTATTTTTTGCAGGTGTAACTTTGTTTACGACCCAAATGAGATGATTTTTCGATGATAGATGAAGTTGGTGTAATATCCCATTCCCTAGTGAATCTGAATTTTCAGAAAATCGAAAATCCAAGTCTACCAAAGCATGGATCGTTGGTTTAGTATGTTGTAAATAAACAAATAAATGCATTTCAGAGTACTATTGATATAACTCTCAGGGGAAAAGTAATGTACAATAAATCATATCGTTACTGACCAAGATTAACACCTCCAATATAGTGTCCTTATCGGTGTCTAGCATGCATAAGGAAACCCATCCTTCCACCGTTCTCGCCTTGCGCCAGTACATGTCCCTTTAAACCTATCCTGTGAGTTGTAATTAGGAAGGGGTCAAAAAAACATTCTAGTAACTGGTAAATTATACATTTTACACATAACACTAACACTAGTTTATGTCCATCGCCTTCCATCACATGTTATGTCTTTTCATTTTACTTAGTCGTCTCGACTCCGTGTACGCGTACGATACACCTCATCTGCCTGAAGCGACCATAACTACATACGTGCATATATATATATATATACATATATCTGTGTGTGTGTGTGTATGTATATGTGTATATATATGTGTGTGTAGGTACCACAGTCTCCCTTTGGATCAAGATACTATCTCCACTAGTATCCCTAACCCAGCACCCGTCAGGATCAATCATCAATCTAGTATCACGTCCTTATTGTAGTGCCTACCAAGGAACTCCAGCAGTGTGTAATAACGACGTTACAATAGTTTAGCCATATTATATTTCACCTTAGGGATTTGATAATTATATGCTTCCTATTGTGGACTTAGCTCCATAGACTATTGAGGACTTAGCTTCTTGGACTATAGAGGACTTATCTCTTTGGACTCCTCCATTCATTTTTAAAGACCTTACTTAAGTGTTATTTAGCCTTGCCTCCTAACAAACAAACTAACAAGCAACTGTAGCGGTGCATGACCTAAACGCGACCTACACTAGTAGGAGGTGTAGCCCGTTTAGGTGTAACCCTTGTCTTTCTCACTGATCGCTCGGGACTGATGATGTTCTCGACCTATATACAACTCCTACTCCCTAATAATGTAACAAAACATAATGACATAGTGCCGAACATTGCTCACCGTCTCATTTAGATTGCACAATGCAATCAAGGAAATACCCCCCATAAAAGATTAAGAAGACCCTACTGGGGTATTTCTTCACCTATATGCAAGCATATTTAATTCCACTAGTCCTATGGTTGGATATGTTTCACATCAGTATAATGTAAACACAACTAATGGTAGCACCTTGCGGTGGGTAGACTTCTATTGTGTAACACTACTGACCTCGCATTCCAACCCAATTTAATGACGATGTCATTCTTATCCATTAAAGTTATTTACTAAATTTAATAATTCACACCCGTCATAAACGCATACTTAAGGCTACGTATATATATATATATATATATATATGTATGTCTGTATGTATATGTATGTATATGTTTGTATATTCACTCGTACTTGTTTGATTATTATACCTCCAGTGTTCAACCATTAATAACATTTCTTATCTTTTAGTCCGTTTACTTCTTACCCAATTTAAAGCCATTTACCGCTTTCTTTTAAAAGTTCTAAATATCTTCTTCCATTTACTCCTATTTCTATTTATTGACTTTTCATTCTATTCTTTTTTAACATTTACTACCCTTCCATGTTCAATGAGCTTTCCATACTCTTTTTATTTTTAAATTACTACCTGACTACCTTTTAATCATTATTATATGATTTTATTCTTTCTTATGTTATATATATATTATTCTCTTATACCATTATTATTATCAACCTTACCATTATTTAATTAATCTTTAGAGGTTTCTATATTTTAATGCATTGGAATTACATTTCTCCCATAAGGAAATGTTAACACTGTAAATTCCTATGTCTTATCCAAAAGGAGAATTTGTGTTACTTTTGGAATTACAAGGAATTATCTTTTTCATAGTTTTTGAAATAGACAGTACAAAATACGATAACTATCCCTATTTTGTACATCACTTTCTTTTAGGCATATTCCTTATTATTTCAAACAATACACTTTTATTTATGAAACTTGATAATCCATAGGAATTTACACAGCAACTACTAACATTCCAATGAATTTAGATATTACTTAAATCCCTACAATTTTATTGTGATAACTCTAATTTACATTTTACTTGCATAAGTCATTTAAATCTGCAAATCAGGAACTACACATAATTTACCAAATTTAGGGATTACTATTACCCAATACTTTCTAGATACACATACATGTACTATACAATTTAAGTTATCAATCACAGAATATGCAGGTAGGGTTTATAAATTCATTACATGTATACAATTTTAGCGTACAACTCCAATATACATTTTAGAGATACAGGAATAGATTTACAATGTTATAAATCCAATATTATGTAAAAATATATAATTCCCCTTCACCTTTTAGCTTTTCAAATCATCAGATGTAATCCTAGTTATCCCAGTTTGACTCCCTTTATTCTCCATATTTGAATACATATCCTGCAAGCATACACATATCTATTAAGAATCTAGATCAGAGAAGAGATTTGGATTTAGTTTAGATTTTAGATTCGAATTTATAATTTACCTTTGCTTTGACGTTTTGATTTGACCATATTCATCTTCTCAATAATCCTATACGACTCTTCATTTGTATATACATATGTGAACTATAACTGTTCTTAAAAATTAAGATTTTTATGGAGAAGAGAAAATGGCAATGCTTCGCTAATACTTCAGAAAATTTGAGAAGAAAAGTGTGGAGCTAGGCCCATATTTATAGGGTTGGATCAATGTCAGCCGTTGGATTCTTTTTTTTTAAATCCTAGCCGTTTGATTAGCTATGCTGTTTGATTTTGTTGCTTTAATTCCTTCAAAAAATGTTCTATACAATTTCTTTCCACCGTTAACTTACTTAACGCTTAAGTAACGTTAACTACCAGTTAATTCTAACTAACTGTAATTAACATTAGTTAATTATTTTTGACTTAAAATTTCAAATGTTAATAGTTTTTCCATTTGATGTCCGATCGAAAAACTTTATTTATGAAAATTAATCAGAAAATCGTTACAAACCCAATGGTGCAAGTTCGTAGTCAAATTCTGACGTTTGTAAAAATTCACTTTTCAATGATACTAATTATTAATTAATTTCTTTTTAATTAATTATCATAAAAATGCGGGGTGTTACATTCTCCCAGCTTAAAAGAATTTCAATCTTGAAAATCCTTAAGGATAGATCACATAACATAACGCGTAACCATTCTAAAATATTTAACCAATTAATGTACAACCAATTTTCCAACCAATCGTGTACAAGTGCACGGTATTTCACAATATATATGAGATGCATACCGACCAATTCTAAATTGGCACCTTCTATATGAACGCATTCTTTTAAACTAATTTTAAAAAATATGATGCAAACAACTTATATATACCAGCAGTTCATATATATGCAAATTTTGAAAATCAAAATCTTTGTTTTCGCATCTAAATTTTTCCACCCTACTACGAATAGAATTATAATTCAACCAATTTTGTATCCAATCTCTACCATCTAAAATCTTAGCACATTATTGTTAACATCCAAATTTTGAAAAATTCAATTTTCCGAGTCTACACTTTTATGTCGGAAATAGGTTTAGATGAAGAATTCCATATTTCTATCCTTTTCTTGGGTACCCTTTTTTCCACTATACCTTGGAACTTTTCTTTTGTCCCTAATTCTTTTCTAACTTTTCC
Source organism: Allium fistulosum (assembly GCA_030737815.1). NCBI lineage: Eukaryota > Viridiplantae > Streptophyta > Magnoliopsida > Asparagales > Amaryllidaceae > Allium > Allium fistulosum. Next base: position 981,829,936 of record CM060902.1, read on the forward strand.
AAGTACAGTCCATATATGGAAATTTACTTTTAGATTTTTAAAATTTTAAAACAGAGTTATTTTAAAACAGGTTTGGTTTATCTGTTGACAAGGTATGAAAAAGAGATTTCATAGCTAAAACAGCCTTTTCCCCTTTCCACTAGCTATCTTTTTCTTTTACTATCACTTCTCCTACATTGTAAAGTTCATACTTATTATCCCGTCAAAATTTTCCCTATCTAAGCACGTGGCATTTGAAAATCAGAAACTTTTCTCTTTTCTGTTCAAAACCCTTTTAAATTAAAATTTGAAATGCTTTGAAAAATTCTTAAAAATTCATGATTCCACTACTAGTTTTCAAAACTTTTCATAGCAGTATTTTATCCCTAAAATAATGAATTTTGGACAAAACTTTCAAATGTATTTTTTTCCAAAACAATTCATGCCACATCCTGCACAATCGAGGTCTAGTTGGTAGTTTATGTCCAAAACAGACTCTATTCTATTATATAGTAAATGTAATTTAAAAAACTTTTCTTTTAATTTTAAATAACAATCAACACACAAGTTCATTTATAAATTTTAGATTTTAAGGCACAGGGACACTGATTCATGGCTTCACAACAAACTTTCTCTGTCCTTCGCTTGCTAAAATTTATCTTTCCAAAACTTTAAGGCTTTTGGACTTAATATTACTTCACTTTTAGTTTCTAATAAATTTACTAATTTATGTTATAAACTTTCTGTCTTACTTGCATTAGTTAAGTGTTTGCATGAAATTTCCTTACACGGTTTCCTAATCAATATAGTAGTTCATCAAAAAAATCAATTTTTAAAAGGAACGTTTCTCATGACATTGTATGCATTTTATACAATAGAAACAACTAATGCTTACAACCCAAACCTAAAAGAAACAATTGTTTGAAGCCGACCTTCAACATTAACTGACATTTATGTTGTTTTGGCCTCATCACGCTACTAAACTAATTGGATCTTTCTAACATGACATTCGACTGTAACCCGCATGTCTTAACTTTCTTTTGGATTCTAATAATTAAGGTTCATCCATTACTTCCAGTATCTCCACCAATTATGGTAAAAATTGTGCATCCTCACATTGTAGTGGGCAAAAAATATAAAAAAGCACATTTAGAACAACTCATCGACAAATTGACTTGGTAGAATAACTTTTCCGACAACTATCTTGTCTTCCTAAACCTTGAACCTACCAACGTCCTCTATGCGTGTTTGTCGTCTTATTACCCTCTGTTCCTATCTTCTCTTAATCCAAATCTCTTGATAGCATTCTCAAATTTTTGGTATTTACTTTCTTTTATCCTTGACCTTTCTTGCGAGCTTGTTCTGGAACTCGCAGAATGTATTTTGATACCATCCATCTCTCTATTGTGGGTTCTTCTTATGGCTTGCACACATGTCTAAATAAAACATTCCTAGGTTCTCAGCAATATTCCTTACACTCTATGGGGATTGCTTATTGATACACTATGAGCAACCATCACTATTTTCTTCATAGCCTTATCCTTTACCCCATCTTACTTACGCAATCATCCCTATCTACTCCACATTAAATTTAGGTTTGGTTTTCGCAACTTTTTTTCAAAAACTAAAACTTCAAAGAAGCACTTAATCTCAAAACTTTAATCTTTAAATGTACAAAATTAGGAACTTTCTATTAAATTCAAAAATAATTTGACGTCTTAACTTTCAAAACTATAATATGGGATTTTTGGAAATAAGCCTATTTTTCAAGTTTAAAAGAAAATGTTAGCGATTTAATTTAAAAAATTACTTTTGTTTTTCCTTCAAATCAACTGTTTCTTTTAAAGCCTTTTCTCAATAACAATGATTTTTACTTCTTAAAATTGTGATTTTTAACTCAAACCATTTGTTAGTTTTGCTTTTAAGAACTAGATTCTTATATCAAACCATTTCTTTAAAAAAATACACTTTAAAATGTTTCCAAAACATTCTTTACAATTTTAAACAATAAATACTAGAGTAGACAAGGCACTTCCATCCTGTCATTTTTCTATTACTCATTCTATCTCCATTTTCAATTCTTGGCCAAGTCTCTAATAGTATGTGAGGGGGTCTTTTTTTAAAAGATGCTTGCAATAAATGTGCACAATATTGAAAACATCCATTTTTCTTTGCTTTGCCTTTAATTTCCTATGTTGCTTCTAATTAGATTAATAGCATTATTTTTAATATAATCTCCTAACGTTATTTCTAATTACTAACATTATTTTTTATAAATTTCTAACATTTTTCCTATTTATATTCCATAATGTTAGTATTATTTAATTGTCTTCTACGTAAACTGCTCTTATTAAAATTGCTTCTATTTCAAGTTCTAACCTTCTTTTCTGTTTTTTACCCTATTTCAAACCTGTACCCCTTCCTATTGTCCACCCCTAAAATGAATTTTATCACTTAAAATTCTTCTTCATTTTAGAAAAATCAATGGGATACATATGCCATACTATCTTCAAACTAAATAACTCTTTATAAAAAACCCTTTTAAGGAAATTTCCAATTTAACTAATTTTTAATCCCTACTAAAACTTATTGTTTAAACAAAATATAAATATTTTTATTTTTCCAAATTTTTTTATATTTATTTACCTTCCAAAAATAGGGTTTTCTTTCTTCAAATAGTTCTTTTGAAAACCATTTCAAATATATTATTTATATATTTTTCTCAAACTTTTATATTAAAATCATTTGAACTATTATACTAAATTCTTTCATATGGGGTCAGACTCATAATGGATTTTTATTTGTCCCTTCTTTTGGACTTTCCTTCTTTTCTAACTTAACTTCTCACAGAATATTAAAATTCGGCCATCATCATTGAGTGACTACTACAGACCATCCTTTGGGAACTTATTTAATTCTGGCTTCTGGATATCTACAACATATATACTCTTACTTTCCTCTTATCTAGACCTACTATACATCATCAATCGACAAGCCTGTTAGGATCTACAACCATTGGGCTATTGGTAGCCCAACTAGGGAGTCATGTATTATCCAGCTTTAGGGACCTTCCATATGGTGCACACATGCTCTTCTTAAGTCAACGACATTCCATATGATCTCTTTCTATGGGTTCATCGGGGTAGGTGTACATATTCAACTTCATCCACTGTTTCGACTCATAATTGACTTATCTACATTTCAGTGTATGGTTGCAACTACTTCTATAGTCAGAATTTTTTGGATTTGGAGTATAATATATTTATAGGCAAAATATAAATACATTCACTCAACATTTCCTAATTTTTAAGATCGACGAACCTAGGCTCTAATACCAAATGCAATAACCCGCACCCCAATAGGCCTGAATTTTTGCTAAACCGATAACCTAAGTCCACCAAAGTATGAATCGTTGGTTTGGTATCCTTTAGATAAACAAACAAATGCATTTTAGAGCACTATCGATATAACTCACAGTATAATAATAAAGTACAATTAATAATATAGTTACTGATTAAGATTGACACCTCAAATATCTAGTGTCCTTGTTAGTGGCTAGCATGCAAAAAGAAACCTATCTGCTTACTTTTCCCATCTTGCACCGGTATCTGTCCCTCTAAAACTGTCATGAGGGTTGTAATGAGGAGGGACTCCATGTATGCATATAATATGCCCCATCTACCATAAGTAGATTATAACTACTTATGTATATGTGTATGTGTGTGTGTGCATATGTGTGTAATGTGTACAGGTACCACAGTCCTCATTTGGACCTAGATACTATTCTCACTAGTATCCCAAACCCAACACCCCGTCAGGATTCATCATCAATGTAGTATCACGTTCTCATCGTCATGCATGCCAAGAACTCCCGCAGTTCCAAATAACGATGTTATAATAGCTGTATTCTATCTCGCCTTAGGGATTTACTACTTGTATGCTTCCTATTATGGACTCAGCTCCACGGATTATTAAGGACTCGACTCCTTGGACTACCCCATTGCTTTGAAAGACCCCACTTAAGGGTCATCTAGCCTTGCCTCCTAACAAACAAACTAACAAATAACTATGGTAGTGAATGACCAAAACATGACCTAAGCATGACCTACAATAGTAGGAGGTGTAGCCTATTTAGGTGTAACCCTCGCCTTTGCCGCTGACTGCTCAAGATCGATGACATTCTCGACCTATGTACAGCTCCTACTCCCTAATAAGGTACCAACACACTGACATAGTGCCGATCTATGCTCACCAACCATTTAGATTTCCTAATGCAATTAAAGCAATACTCCCCAAAAGATTGAAGCAGACCATGTTGGGGTATTCCTTCACCTATACGCAAGCGTATAGAATTTTACTAGTCCTACAGTTGGATATGTCCTACATCAGTATAATGTATACATAACTACTGATAGGCCCTTGCAGTGGGCTGACTTCTATTGTGCAACACTATTGACCTCGCATTCTAACTCATTCTAATGACCACGTGTTTCTTATCCATCTAAGTTACTTACTAACTTTAATAATTCACACCCGTCATAAACACATACTTGAGGCCACATATGTGTGTATACATTTTTGCTGTGTGTATATGTGTTTATGTGTGTGTGTATATTCATTCATACTTGTTTGATTATTACGCCTCCAATGTTCAACCGTCAATATAATATCTTGCTTTTTAGTGCGTATACTTCTTACCGAATTTAAGGTCATTTACCGCATTTTTAAAAGATCTAAATATTTTTTCCCATCAACTCCCATCTCTTTTTATTGAACTTTTCCTTCTATTCCTTTTTAACATTTACTAGCCTTCCATGTTTAATGAACTATCCTTACTCTTTTTATTTTTAAATTACTACCTACCTTTTCATCATTATTATATGATTTCTGTCTTGCTTATATTGTACATATATTAATTCTTCTCTTAGACTGTTATTATTATCACCTTTAGAATTCTTTAATTAATCTTTAAGGATTTCTATATTTTAATGCATTGAAATTTCATTTCTCCCCTAAGAAAAGGTTAACACAGTAAATTCCTATGACTTATCTAAAAGGAGACTTTGTGTTACATTCGGAACTACAAGGAATTATCTTTTTCATAATTATTCAAGTTGACAGTACGAAATATGATAACTATCCACATTTTATACATCTCTTTCCCTTAGGTGTATTCCTTATTATTTCAAATTATACAATTTTATTTATGAAACTTGATAATCTATAGAAATTTACATTGCAACCACCTACATTCCAATGAATTAAGATACTACTTTAATCCCTATAGTTTATTGTGATTACTCTAATTTACATTTTCTTGCATAAGTCATTTAAATATACAAATCTAGAACTACACATAATTTATCAAATTCAGGGACTACTACTACCTAATACTTTCCAGATTCATATACATGCAATACACAATTCAAGTTAACAATTACATAATATGTAGGCAGAATTTATAAATTCATTATACATATGCAAATTTAGCCTATAACTCCAGTTTACATTTTAGACATACAGGAATAAATTTACAATGTTATAAATCCAATATTATATAAAAATATATAATTTCTCACTCACCTTTTTAGCTTTTCAAATCTCCAAATCTAGTCCCTGTTGTTCCAGGTTGACTCACCTTATTCCCCCTATTTAAATACATATAGTGCAAGCGTACATATATCTATAAAAAATCTAGATTAGAGAAGATATTTGGATTTAATTTAGACTTTAGATCCGGATTTACAATTTACCTTAGCTTTGAAGATTTGGTTCGACCCTATTCTTCTTCTCAATCATCCTCTACTCTTCTACATTTGTATATACTTATGTAAACTATAACTATTTTTAAGAATTAAGAATTTTGTAGAAAAGTGAAAATGATAAGCTTTATCATTGTTTTGGAAAATAAAAGAAGAAAAGTGTAGGATTAGGTCCGTATTTATAGGGTTTTTTGGGGGTTTGAATTAATGTCAGTCGTTAGATTCTTCTACTTTAAATGTGAGTTGTTCAGCCATGTCAAAATCCTTAATTTGATAACTCAACCGGTTGACCATCACCCTACCAATCGACCGGCCCAAGCTAGGAGTCGATCGATCGATATGAATTACGTTAATTAGCTATGCCTTTTCATTTTGTTGATTTAATTCCTTTTAAATCCAATCAATACAGTTTCTTTCCATTGTTGCTAACTTAACGTTTAAGTAACATTGACTATCAGTAAACTCTAACTGACGATAATTAATGTTAGTTAATTATTTTTATTATCTTAATTATATATATAATTATTTCCGATTTGAAAACATTAAACGTTAATAGCCTTTTCGTTTGAAATCCGATCGGAAAACTTTATATATGAAAATTTATCAAAAAATGGCCACGAACTCAATGATGTAAGTTTCATAGCCAAATTCTATCATTTGTAAAAATTATAATTTTGGGTTATTAATTATTAATTAATTTTCTTTTATTTAATTATCGTAAAAATTGCAGGGTCTTATAGTTGGTTAGTAAAATATCTATGATCAGGATTAGAGATAGGTAAAATCGAGGATAGGTGCCTAGAAACAGATATTTGGTATATAATTGGATCTCATGCAGACACAACTTTGTTTATGACCAAACAAGATATGTTCGGCTGGATAAACAGAGTTAACCGATGGAAATTTTTTTTAGTAAAGTAAGAAATGGTTAACCAGCGATAAACAATGCTAAGTAATAGAAAATACCAAGCAACAGCATAATACAAAGTTACAGTAAATAATGGCATTACAAAAATCATGGTCATAGGAAGGTATAATATAATTGAAGGTATAATATATAGACGATTATATTTATAAATTTAGACAAATATATAGGCAAGAGAAATTAGAGATGCATAAATGTAAATGAGATAAAGAATGAACACTAAACAATATATTTTTTAGATCATCTTTAAGTATAGAGTTGTGGAGGTCGCTCCCATACAACTATGACCTATATACATGACTACGCCAGAAAGAATGAAACACAAAAAGACAAAAATAAAGTGTCTTCTTAAAATAGAAATAACCGGCTACATCTTCCTCTTTAGTTTGACTCTCTCTTTCTGCTACTTAACGAAACATTTCTTCTCTATCTTTTTGTCCTTTTTCCTCCTCCTTCTTCGGGGTGCTCTTCCTTTAATGAGAAGTCTTTTTCTTGATAGTCCAAGAGATGGGCTCCTCCAGTTTGTTAGGCATGCCAGGAGGAATTTTGGAAGCGCTAATAGCATGACTTGAGGGTAGGCTTGTAACGACCCGTATTTTTACGGATCGAAACATCGTAGAACAGTTGACTATTGGTCACATTTGTTGATAAGTCGTCTAGAGTCTAAGTCTTAGGTCGTAGGAAGGTTTGAAGCGACCTAGGCATTGGAATAAATCGTTGGGAAATTAGGTCGTATGGGGTGGCTTAGGTTGAGTGACCGACTTAGGAAGTGTACGACTTAAGATATTGAGACGACTTAGGATAGTAGACGACTTAAGGTTAGGACCGACCTAAGAAGACTGATCGAGTTAAGGTTTTGAGCGAGCTAAGGGATAGGTCGGCAGCGACCTAAGGAGAACCAGTATTTAGCATGGTTAGGTCGTAGACCACCTAAGAGTTAGGTCGTAAGATTGTATGTTGAGGCTTAGGTCGTAGCTGACTTAAGGAAATAGGCGACGACCTAAGGAGGCTGGGATAGTAGTAAACGACCTAAGTAGGATAAGTCGTAGAAGACTTAGGAGTTAGGTCGTAAGAGGTTAAGTCGTGTCCCAGTTAGATCGTGTGTATAGCTAGGTCGTTAGACGACCTAAGGGGTTAGGTCGTAGCCTGGTTAAGATAGTATGTCGCGTGTGTGTTAGGTCGCGCCTGTTGCTAAGTCGGTAGGTCGCATGAGTGTTAGGTCGGAACTATTGCTAAGTCGTAGGTCGTAACCTCTTTAGGTCGGTGGGGTTCGTTAGGTCGTAGGTCATGGTCTTTAGGTCGGAGACGACCTAATAGTGGACGACCTAGGGAGGAAATCAGCCTATAAATAGGAGGGGATTTCTTCATTTTTGGGATCCGGATTTCGAAGCGACGAAGTGCTGCCATTTTGAGAGCTCGACTTCTACACTTCTTCACTTCTTTTCTCCACTTTAATCTAGTGATTCCTTCCATCCATATCGAAGATCAAATCGAAGATTGAAGAGCTTGGATTGAAGATCTTCATCCATCGAAGAAAGATTTCATCGTTTGAAGCGGATTGGTGATAGATCAAGTTAGATCCTTCGCTGTCCAGATCTGAAGTGGGTTTCTTTTGAGGTGTTTAGGTGATTTGGTGAGTGGTGATTATCTCTCACACGGATCCAAAGAAGTATATCGGATCGTTGGCTTGATTTGGTGTTAAAATAGTGATTTTCATGCATTTTCTTCATCCTAAGTATAGATCCATGTACATCCATTGTTCATGATGATTTGAAAACCATTTTACTAAGTGTTAACCTATGCAAGTTCATTCATCAAGATTATAGAGATATTGTTCATGTTTTCATGCTTATTAGACTTTTGACTCTTTAATTACGAAATTGCCATTATTGTTAATATTGTCCAGTTAGGTCATATTTGAATGCTTGATTACTTGGATTAATGTTTGATTTGATTGATTGCTATGAATTAGATGATTGATGACTTGATTTAGACTGAAGGTGATTCAAAAGCTAAGGGAAAGGCTCTTGAATTGGAAAAGCTGCTCGTGGCATATGTAGCGGATGATGAAGCTCATATGGATAGGTTTGATGATGATGTTGAGATGGAGCTTTGCTATGATGATGATGAGGCAAAGCATGATATGAGATAGTCTTGGTCTAATCCAGACGGGATCATTCCAAGCAAGTTGATAACTCGGTGATATGGTTCGAGTTAGAGGATAATGGTTTGCTCGAGAGGCGCTTGAGCTAGTATGGAAATAGTCGTCGAGGAGGATGACTAGAAGGCTGAGATCTCATCACTGTTGAAGGTTCTAGCATGCTCAAAGAAAGAGTACGTTGGGCAGATTCGATAGTCCCTGAAGGCTACTGATTGGGTAGTCAAGTACTCTGGGCAAATTCGATAGTCCTAGGCACGGGTCACGATGACGTGCGAGAGTTATGTCTAGAACCGGGGTTTCCATTAACCCTTGATGGATGGCTGAAAGAATGTGCCGGTCATTCAATTAACGATGATATCGAAGCAATGATAACAGTGATAGCCAGAGTCATGGATGTTTGGTTGTATCGTCATTCGGTCTCAAGAGCGGTATTTTCTGGGTTCTTATCTGATCTTGGTTTAGGCCTTGGGGGTTTGTACTTGGAAAACATCGCCCTTGACTCGAGTGATAATTGCTTTACCTTAAATTGTGTGCTTTGCTATGTTTGCTTCTACTTAGTGTGTGTCTGGGGGCTATCACTGTAGAATGAGGTGGAGTGGGAGGGTTGTATTCCTATTCCTTTTCCTTTATGCTCTTTTGGTATGTTGTTAGTTAATTTACTGCTCACTAAGACTGTTGTCTAACTCAAGGCTTTATGTTTTAACTCTTATTGCCTTGGGCTGTTCGTCCATTTTGGGACGGGCAGACTAGGTAGCAGGTGACAGGTGCTGTTCTTGCTTTCCACGGTGTTGATATCGAAGACGAGCTGGAGGGTTGCATATTATCTTCTTATTATATGTACTGGATGTTCCGCTGTTTGTATTTTCTCTGAGTGTTATGTAGTGAGGCTTGATGTATTGACTATTCTGATGATTGTAATCAACTATTATGAAGTTTTATTGATGAGATTCTATTCTGTGAAGCTTCACTATATATATATGTTATATTGTATTTTGTCCATGCGCTGTGAGTAATACGATAGATTCTGTTATTTTAATTTACCCTGGCAATCGTCCATGGTCGCCTGGCACACTTTACAGCGCACTATCTCTAGGTTTAGTGCAGGGGTCATGGGCGGTCGTCACAAGGCTTATCTTGAGTGGCGCAATCGATGGAGCAGAAGCCTTCTGGTCGGGACTAGTAGGGGTTTGATTTGAATACTTGTGCTAGGAAGAGATGTAGATAGAGAAGGAAGGGTCTTCTCCATGTTCGATTCAAGCTTGACATTTATTTCGGAGAAGTCGATCTTCAACCTCTCTACCATCGAGGTTGATTCATGCCATTTCTCACTAACTACGGTCACCTCATCATTGATAGAAACATCAATATCCTCCTAGTTCTTCAAAGTCTTTATATCCTTAGAATCATGTCTAATGCCATAAATGGTGGACAATGCGAAGGAATGAGCATTGTGATGATGACAGTTGACTCAATAGTGAAAGCAATAGGGCTTGGGACATGTACAATAGGTTTTGAAGGTAGTAATGAATGTTACTGACCTGTAAGATTATAGATAGAAAGATAAAGATTAAAGACGTCCTTTGGAGAGATCTAAAGCTTCTCGAAAACCAGAGAGACATGACATATACCTTGAGTAGGTGAGGCTTCTTTTGGAGGAGTGAAGGTTAGAGCGTTAGGATTGTAACCCCCAGAAGTAGCAGTGTCAGAAGCGGTAGTCACATGTGTCTAAATTGTAGCAACCACAAGATCGGTAGCCATAGTAGTGATGTTCTCCACTTGAGACCCTTTTATATAACTGTGGCATCATCCACACAATCCCAAGGGTTAGGACCAGTGAGAGTCTCAATAGGCACATATTGAGCACCTTCGGCGTTTGCTGCCTTAATTTTTATGCCTTCTTCTAGAGCTATCAAATCTTCTTCATCAAGAAGCTGGCTCTTCAGCCTCTCCTCATCAACATTGTCACATATTCTCTATCCCTTTTTATAATATCTTCCCAGGCTTCAATCGATGTATCGGGGTAGCCACATTCTAGTCAATTAAGATTCTTCATTTTAATAACATTCACAATAAACTGAAGGAGAGTGGCTCTAGTGTTTTCTTCTATCTGGGCTACCTTGGCCTTAAGATCTGCATTTTCCTTCTCTGTTGTGGCTAGCTTGATTCTTAAATTGGCAGACTCACCATAAGCCTGCTCTCTTAATCTTTTAAGGCCTGCAGATCTAATTTAAGCCTACTGATCTCTATTTGAAGTTCGGCCTCCTAAACCTCTTGATTCTTGATTTATTTTTCTGTATCACTGGTGTAAGCACGGGCTTTCTTCACTTATTCATTGAGGACTAGGCTCTCAACCGTGTGGACCTTAGCAAATTCGACCAGTCTCTACTGTGAATCTTTTGCAGACTTAACCTTTTATCTCTTTCTTTAAGGAGCTTATACAAGTTCTTCTTATTATCCTCGCAAATGCATGCATAATCAATTTCCTAGATATTGAAGCTCTAAATGATTAACTGGTTCGCTTGGTTGACATCCGAGAAGCCCTTGATTAGCTTCTTCCATTGAAATAGCTGCTCCATGACTTTTTGGTGCTTGGCGATGCCTTCGTTCCTATAGCTTCATGGAAAGTCATTGACATCGCAATCTAACCCGACCCTGTCAAGTTTGTTTTGTTTGTTGAAATGGCTTATGGTCATGCTATTTTTATTTTCTCTCTCGTTTGTCTACTGTATGTTTGATGTGTTTTTGCAGTCCAAGGGATGATTTAGATTATTTGACTGCCTTATTAATTCATGACCTTAGCATCTTCCTTCAGATTTAGATTAATGACTTGGAAGGGATATTTCTTTTCATTATGTGGATGTTTTTGGCTACTTTTCAGGCTATTGGCAACAACTTTAATTCATGTAGAATATAATTATATGAGCACTCTCTTCCATGAGAGGATCACTCATTTTCCTCAAAATGTACCAAAATTTATCTTTGAAAAATATTTATCTCTTGTTTGATAGAGGATGGATGCATTTTTATTTGTAAAGAAAATATTAATGCAACAACCCAAAATTTAAGCTATAATAATTAATTAATGAATTAATTAAATAATAAAATAAGTTTTTGAAATTGTCAGAATTGAGCTATGGGAGTTGCACCATTGTGTCCATGGTAATTTTCTGGTCAATTTTCATATATAATTTGTCAAAATCCAAGTTAATATGAGAAAGATACGAAATAAACATGAAATCTAGAAAACGAGAAAAAAAATATAGGGTTAGGTCGACCCAAGCCTAGGTCAGGTCGACCCTAGGGCCGACCCCCACCATTCTTAGGTCGACCCTCACTGAAGCAAGGTCGACCCACCTTTTTATTTGGACATAAATTCATCCAGATACGAAGCGTATGACGTGTTTTACAATTTTCTTTCAATCCTGTGCGTTTGTGCTTCCATCCAACGATTCCCAGCGAGCCTATGACATGGTTGCACCAGATTTAATCTTCAAATCCAATGGTCTGAGATCCCTAAGTAACACTATAAATAGAACCCTAGGCCTAGCTATTTTTCTCATTCAAATTTTCTCCTATTTGGGTTCATTGCCAAAGGCTGGACCCTAAATAGAAAATTTTTCTAAGGAGGAAATCTTTCTAATAAAAATATTCTTCGCTCTAGAAGTGGATAAGGAAGACCAAGGACTAGAGCTAAGGACCATAGGTGAGTGTTTTGTAATTATTTTAGATTTTTAAGTAATTTAAAATAATAGGGTTCTCAATAGTTGTAGTTTTTCTACAATTTTGAGACGGTTTTTATATAAGCTTATTTATAGTCTATTTTAAGTTAATTTCATATGTTCTTTTCAGTCTACTTTTATTCAGCTATTTTATTTATTTATTTACAGTTATTTACATTTATTTACATCTGTTTTAAGTTGAAATTTAGCCTGTAAATGTTAGTTTCTTTTTATTCTTTTTTACGTGAATAAAATATTAAAAAGTGAAGAATTCGCTAATATGGACTAAAATATAGGAACATTAAATTTATAGAAAATAGATGTAAAATAAGAAGAACTGTAATAAAAAGAAGATAGACTGAAATAGGCAAATTTAAGATATTTTCAAGCATAATTATAACAAGTGATTATAACTAAAAAGAGAAAATAGAAGAGCAACAGAAGTGGCTTATTTTATAACTTAAATCTTGGATTAAGTTAATAAGCAAAAGAACAGTTATATCACATAGGTTATAATTAAAAAGTAACAGAAGAGACTTATTTTAAAACTTACACTAAGTTAATAAGAAAACATAGAAGAAGGGTCCATACCAACAGCATTCCCTTTCAGTCAGGAACTTATGGTCTCACAATAGTTAGGTGAGGCTGGGACACGCTCATAATAATTAGGGTAAATAAGTGGCCAATAGATAGAAGCTCAAATCTGGGGATTTGGGCAAGGGGCACAACTAGAATTTGTTTGTTAGGACAAGTATCAGCCGCATTCTCTTTCAGTTTAGGTATGATGATCTCACAACACTTAGGTGAGGCTGGGTAGCATTCCCTTTCAGGTCTAGGTCTGTTGGTCTCACAACAGATTAGGTGAGGCTGGGCATGCTTATGCAGATTATGGTAAATAACAGGTCATAAGAGGGGCGACAGTTAGCGTGCGCCAGCGATGACCGAGCATGCGACATTTATTAGGGTAAATAATTCGCTACTGCGTTCCAAGCGCTAAACATGTGTCTGTTGCTGTGGGACCAACAGGATTTGACTAGCTCACAGTGGCACAACAAAGATAGAAGGCCGATCAACATGTAGAATTAGAATTTAAGCCTAATTAAAATAGGATTAGGATTTCAGCCTAATCACAGTAGTTTAAGCAAGTGCAAACAATCCAAACAAACAGTCAAACAAAATCAGAAATAGTATTTTACCCAGTTTTATCTTTTCACTATTTCTTTCCATACTAGAACTATTGCTTAGTCTATTATCTTTATCTTGCTTAGAAATGCTAGTAAATACTTTCACTCACCAGACTTATTGTCTAATCCACTCCTCTATTTCCCCTTTTCCCCCATAGGCCAGTAGAGGCAAGGACAGTAGATTCAGATTTCTTGGAGATTTATTCTCGGAGTTCTTTATGAAAGACCTTGCAAGTCGCCTACATGTTGGTTGGAGTCTACAGAGAGATTGCTACATGGCCACGACATGATTAGAGAGACTTCAAAAAAGATTGATTTAATTAGAAGGAGAATAAAGAGGGCCCAAGATAGACAGAAATCCTATGCAGATAAGCGGAGAAATGATATTGAGTTTGAGATAGGAGATTTGGTTTTCATTAAGCTGTCTCCGCTAAGAAAGGTTGTGAGGTTTGGATCAAGTGGGAAACTTGCTCCCAGATTCGTAGGACTGTTCCCCATTGTGGAAAGGGTAGGGAAGATGGCGTATCAGATAAAGCTACGAGAGAGGCTTGCGGGAGTTCATGATGTTTTTCATGTTTCGCACTTGAGAAAGTGCTTACATGATTCAGCAGATGTAGTGGAACCTAGCCAACTTGAAGAAGTTGAAGTGGAGAGAGAAGCATCGGTTCGTCGCATTCCTACCAAGATTATTGGACGTGATATCAGCAAGCTTAGGAATAAGGAAGTAACTTTGGTTAAGGTGCAGTGGAGAGACAGCATTGAGGATGCTACGTAGGAGGCTGAGGAGAAAATATGTACCTCTTATCCGTATCTTTTCGATGGTACATCTTAAATTTTCTATTTCCATCTTTAGTTTTGAATAGGTTCTTTCCTTTAGTATCCTTTGGGAGGGTAGGTCTTAGGATTTGACCTATGGATGATAGGACCGAATGTAAACATGTTACTAGAACATGTTATGTATGATCGATGCTAATGGTTGCAAGTGTTTGCTAGTGGATGCTAATGGACGCATATACATACACTAGGCACTATTATCTCTTAGGGATCGGTCTAACTAGGTCACTAAAGCATATGCATATGGATGTGTGTGCATTTGCATTTTTTTATTTCCATGGTTGCTATAAATGGATGATTATCATATGATTGTTGCATTTGTATGATGATTGTAGCATGCATATAGAACTATCTGTTATCATTATGGAATTTGCATTAATTTGGATACATGGCACAGACATGATTGCATAAAAAGGAGGTCAACTGAATCAGTAGAACGCCTTATCTTTTGCATTAGTTATGGACATTGACACTACACTATTGCATATGTCATAAATTGCATAAGAGAGCTTAAGGACAATGGATGTAATGGATGGTGGTTGAATATTTGGTTGTAAAACTTGGATGAAAATATTTTATTTCATTCTTTTGTCCTTGGTTATTTCGGGGATGAAATCCTTTAAGGAGGGGAGAATGTAACAACCCAAAATTTAAGCTATAATAATTAATTACCGAATTAATTAAATAATAAAATAAGTTTGTGAAATTTTAAGAATTGAGCTATGGGAGTTGCACCATTTTGTCTGTGGCGATCTTCTAGTCAATTTCCATATATAATTTGTCAAAATCCGAGTCAGTATGAAGAAAATACGAAAGAAATAATAAATCAACGAAAAAGGGAAGAAAAAAAAAGAAGGTCAGGTCGACCCCTAATATGCATAGGTCGACCTCCAACATATATAGATCGACACCCATGCATTTTATGTCGGCCCGCTTATGCCAATGGACGTAAATTTGTCCAGGTTCGAGCGTATGACGTGTTTTCCAATTTTCTTCAAATCCTGTGCGTTCGTGCTTCCATCCAACGGTTCCAAGCGAGCCTATGACGCGGTTGCACCAGATTTAATCTTCAAATCCAACGGTCTTTAATCCCTAAGCTACACTATAAATAAGACCCTATGCCTAGCTATTTTTCTCATTCAGATTTTCTCTTATTTTGGGTTCATTGCCAGAGAGTGGACCCTAAATAGAAAATTTTTCTAAGGAGGAAATCTTTTTGATAAAAATACTTTACGCTCTAGGAGTGGATCAAGGAAAACCAAGGACTAGAGCTAAGGACCACATGTGAGTGTTTTGTAATTATTTTAGATTTTTAAGAAATTTAAAATAATAGGGTTCTCAATAGTTGTAGTTTTTCTACAATTTTGAGATAATTTTTATGTAAGTTTATTTACATTCAGTTTTTAAAGTTCATTTCAGTCTATTTTATTCAACTAATTTATTTGGCTATTTTATTCAATTATTTACAATTATTTACATCTGTTTTACGTTGAAATTTAACCTATAAATGTTAGTTTCTTTTTATTCCTTTTTACGCGAATAGAATATTAAAAAGAGAAGAATTAGCAAATATGGATTAATATAGAAAAACACTTAATCTACAGAAATTAGATGTAAAATAAGAAAGACTATAATAAAAAGAAGATAGACTGAAATAGGAAAATTTGAGGCATTTGCAAGCATGGTTATAACTAGTGGTTATAACTAAAAAGAGAAATTAGAAGAGTAACAATTATAACGTAGGTTATATTTAAGCAGAAAGAACAGAAGAGGTTTATTTTAAAACTTAGATTAAGTTAATAAGCAAATATAGCAGAAATAACAAAAGAGGCTTATTTTTAAGCTTACATTAAGTTAATAAGAAAAGGTAGAAGTAGGGACCGTACCAACAACATTCCCTTTAAGTCAGGAACTGATGGTTTCACAATAGTTAGGTGAGGCTGGGACACGCTTATGCTGATTAGAGTCAATAAGTGGCCAATGGATAGAAGCTCAAATTTGGGTATTTTGGTAAGGAACGCAACTAGAATGTGTTTGTTAGGACCAATACCGGCAGCATTCCCTTTCAGTCTAGGTCTGATAGTCTTACAAAACTTAGGTGAGTCTGGGTAGCATTCCCTTTCAGGTCTAGGTCTGATGGTCTCACAATAGATTAGGTGAGGTTGGGCACGCTTATGCTGATTAGGGTAAATAAGAGGTCACAAGAGGGTGTGATAGTTAGCGTGTACAAGCGATGACCGAGCTTGTGACATTGATTAGGGCAAATAATTCGCTACTGCATTCCAAGTGCTAAATAAGTGTCTTTTGTTGTCGGACCAACAGGATTGGATCAGCTCACAATGGCACAACAGAGATAGAATAGGCCGATCAAAGGGTAGAATTAGGATTTCAGCCTAATTAGGATAACAGTTGAGATAGGATTAGGGTTTCAGCCTAATCACAGCAGTTTAAGACAAGTGTAAACAATCAATTCAATCACAATCAAAGCAAACAGTCAAATAGTATTTTATCCCAGTTTTACCTTTTCTATATTTTTCTTTCATACTAGAACTATTGCAAAGTCTATTATCTTTATCTTGCCTAAAAATACTAGTAGTTACTTTCACTCACCAGACTTATAGTCTGACCCACTCCTCTATTTCCTCCGTTTTCCCCCATAGGCTAGCAGAATCGAGGACAATAGATTCAGACCGCTTGGAGATATATTCTTGGAGTTCTTCATGTATTCTTCTTCTTCTTTTCATTTGACTTTAGATGTACTGTTACTTTATAAGAGGGATGATTTTTATGTACTATGATGATGTGACTAAGATTGTATTTTTCATAAGACATGTGTATTTGGTATTTGAGACATGTGATGTTTTTCAGACTTATTTATGAAGTTTTATTTTGAATAATAAGTTACCATTTAAATGTTTCCTCTGTTTTTACTTATTTGTCTTGTGAATCTTAGTCTCTGTAATGTTTTAGCTATACCTATGACGCACCATATCCTTAACCTCTCATTCATCCAAGTTCTACAACCAAATATTCAACCACCATCCATTACATCCATTGTCCTTAAGCTTTCTAATGCAATTTATGACATATGCAATAGTGTAGTGTCAATGTCCCTAACTAATGCAAAAAATTAGGCGGTCTACTGATTCTATCGACTTCCTTTTATGCAATCATGTCCGTGCCATGTATCCAAATGAATGCAAATTCCCTAATGATAATTGATAGTTCTATATATGTGCTACAATCATCATCCAAATGCAACAATCATGTGATAATCATCCATTTATAAAAACCATGGAAATAAAATAAAAATGCAAATGCATACACATCCGTATGCATATGTTTTAGTGACCTAGTTAGGCCGATCCCTAAGAGAAAATAGTGCATAGTGTCTGTATATGCGTCCATTAGCATCCACTAGCAACCACTAGCGTCCATCATACATAACATGTTCTAGTAAAATGTTTACATTCTGTCCTACCATCCATAGGTTAAATCCTAAGATCTACCCTCCCAAAGGATACTAAAGGAAAGAACCTATTCAAAACTAAAGATGGAAATAGTAAATTCAAAACGAACCATCGAAAAGATGCGGATAAGAGGTATGTATTTTCTCCGCAGCCTCCCACGTAGTGTCTTTAATACTATCTCCCCACTACACCTTAACCAAAGATACTTCCTTATTCCTAAGCTTCTTGATATTATGTCCAACGATCCTGGTAGGAATGCGACGAACCGATGCTTCTCTCTCCACTTCAACTTCTTCAAGTTGGCTAGGTTCCACTACCTCTGCTGAATCATGTAAGCACTTTCTCAAGTGCGAAACATGAAAAACATCATGAACTCCCACGAGCCTCTCTGGTAGCTTTATCTGATACACCATCTTCCCTACCCTTTCCACAATAGGGAACGGTCCTACGAATCTGGGAGCAAGTTTGCCACTTGATCCAAACCTCACAACCTTTCTTAGTGGAGACACCTTAATGAAAACCAAATCTCCTATCTCAAACTCAATATCATTTCTCCGCTTATCTGCATAGGATTTCTGTCTATCTTGGGCCGTCTTTATTCTCCTTCTAATTAAATCAATCTTTTCTGAAGTCTCTCTAATCATGTCGTGACGAAGTAGCAATCTCTCTGTAGACTCCAACCAACATGAACGCGATTTACAAGGTCTTCCGTAAAGAGCTTCAAAAGGTGCCATCCCAATGCTAGTCTGAAAACTATTATTATATGCGAACTCCACTAAAGGAAGTTGCTCCTCCCAAGTTCCTCCAAAATCAAGAATGCATATCCTCAACAAATTCTCAAGAACTCTATTAACTCTCTCCGTTTGGCCATCCGTCTGAGGGCGATAGGCCGTATTCAATCTAAGCTGCATCCCTAAAGCCTCTTGCAAGCTTCTCCAAAACTCGCTAGCAAAGATAGGGTCCCTATCGCTCACCATGCTAGAGGGAACTCCATGAAGTCAGACTATCTCACGAACATATAAGGATTCCCTCTTGACCGGAATGAAGTGGGCGCTCTTAGTCAAACGATCTACAATCACCCAAATACTGGTATTCCCCTTCCTAGATCGGGGTAAACCATCTATGTAGTCCATCGAAACACTATCCCACTTCCATTCGGGTACATCCAATGGTTGAATCAATCTACCGGGCTTCTATTGCTCCGCCTTAACTCTTTGGCACACAAGACACTTAGCTATAAACTCTACCACATCCTTCTTCATGTCGCTCCAATAAAACATTCTCTTGATGTATCTATACATCTTATCACCACCCGGATGAACATTCATTCGAGAATGTTGTGCTTCTTCTAGAAATGCTCTCATCAAATCAATAGTGCAGGGGACACAAAGTCTTCCATCTCTACTTAGCCACCTTTTACTATCAATGGGATAGCGTTGTAGATTTCTAGAGACCTCTCCTCTGCTAATCCTATCCAAAATATCCATAAGCTCTGAATCTTCTCGCTCCCTTGAGCCAATCTGATTTATGAGGGTAGGCTTAACCTCAAGTGCTGCCAATAATCCAGGGGTAATGTTTGTAGAGGGCTTAAAATCAAAGGTAGAAATAACCTCTAGGCTTTTCGACTCCACGAACATTGGACTAAGGGTTGCTCTCTTCCTACATAACGCATCCGCAACTATGTTCCCTTTACCAGGGGTGTAAGCTATCTCAAAGTCATATGATGCCAAAAACTCCATCCAACGCTGCTGCCTCAAGTTTATATCCTTTTGTGAGAATAGGTACTTCAATGATTTGTAGTCAGTGAAAAGCTCGAATCTCTCTCCTAGCAAGTAATGTCTCCAAGACTTGAGCGTAAAAACAATAGCAGCTAACTCCAAATCATGGGTGTGGTATTTCTTCTCATGAGTTCTCAACTGTCTACTTCCATAACATACCACCCTCCCTTCTTGCATCAATACTGGTCCAAGACCCGTCCCACATGCATTAGTGTATACTGTAAAAGGCTTAACTCCGTCGGGAAAAACTAACAATGGTGTACTTGTAAGGGCCCTCTTCAGCATCAATAAGGAATCCTCACAATCTACGTCCTACAAAAATGCCGAATTCTTCTTAGTGAGGCGAGTAAGCGGTGCTGAAATCTTAGCGAAATCTCTGATAAACTTCCTATAATAGCAAGCCAAACCTAGGAAGTTTCTAACTTCGGTAGCTTTCTTGGGGGCCTTCCAATCCTTAACTGCTACTATCTTAGCGGGATCCACACCTAAACCCTCTCTTGAGACTACGTGCCCTAAGAAATTCACCTCCTCACGCTAAAAGTGACACTTTGAGAATTTTGCTTTTAACTCATGAACACGAAGTGTACGAAGAACCTCATCAAGATGAACGACATGCTCTTTCATACTCTTGGAAAACACCATAATGTCATCCAAAAATACTACAACGAACTTATTTAGGACATCTCGAAAAACATAGCTCATCAAATCTACAAAATAGGCTGGGGCATTGGTCAGCCTAAATGGCATAACCAACCACTCAAAGTGTCCATCGGGTGTCCTAAATGTTGCCTTATCGATGCTATCGTTAGCGACCCTAAGCTGATGAAATCCAGTGGCTAAATCAAGCTGAGAAAATATTGAAGAGCTAACCAACTTGTAAAGACCCGTAAATCCGTACCCCTTTGAGTCGACAATATTCCACCTCAGCTCAACTCAAATTGGACGGAAATACGAATCTTTAGGGAAGAAGAAGAAAGAGGTAGAAGAGAAATAGAACCAACAACACAGAATCTCACAATCGCAGCGGAACATAATATAATATATAACAACAGATTTTTATACAAAAGAATCTGTAACTGTTTAATACTTACAATCATCAGAGTACACAATCTTTCATCAAATCTGGACAGTTATATCAACTTGTCCTCATACAGCGGAAATATCCAAGTACGTGATATACGTCTGAACTCCTCCTGCTTGTCTCCTGAGTTCCATAGCATTTAAATTGAATCTGTAATACTCGGTTTGACCCGAGCATTATAATAAAATAATACCCGAGTCAGTCTGTAAAACCAACGTGAGAAAACACACTCAATTTGAATTATTAACTTTTCAAAATCCTTTTAAAAACAAGGTATCTTGTAAGACCACGTCACAAATAAATACAACGGGTTTTTGCCTTATGATAACCAAAACATTTTTATCAAATCCGTCTGATATTATAATAGTGTCTATAGAAAGTAAATAGAATATAGCTGAAATGCTTGCATCTCATGTTCCAGCATAGTTGGGCACAATCAAAACCGTACAATGCTTATTGAAGAATGGATTCCATCGAATGATTGAGCTACTGGGGTACCACCCGTTACAGTACACCTCTAGAATAGCGTACCGAGGATCACTCCAGGATCCCTTGCTACACAATACCAGACTATCCCTTAAACTGGATAGTCTGAGTAAGATTACCCCGCGGTTGGGATCAGCAATCGCAAAACACAGACCGAAATTAAAAGGGACTCTAGATAGGGATAACCTTACCCTATTTGGGTGCTACCCACTTAGCCTTGCTGCATCTCCCCTGTTTTAGTCATTCCCCGGTTGATGAGGCTCGAGGCTAAGCGTTATCTTTTAAAGAAAACATTCACTTAGAATGCTCATCGTCCTCCAATGACGATGTTCTGATAGCATTCGTCCATACAAGTTGTCCTGGGTCTGGACAAACCGAATCACTGTCTTCGTCCTCTTCACGGTATTCATTGGTTACGTTCAAACCGGATCGAAGTGGTTTTCGAATAATTAAATCTGATCCCGGTCCCTTCGAAACAATTAACGAAATTGGACAAAATTGATAGTTGGTTATTTAATTATCAATACATATCCATAAACAATCATCAGGCCTTGTTATAAATTTTCCAAAATTTATCTCAAAATATCTTTATAAGATACTACTTCCCATACTTCAACATTTTGAAAAAAAAAAATAGTTTCAAACCCCTTTTTATTTTCGCTTGACATTCCCAACCTTTCCCAATACTTAAGAATATTTTCTTCACTTCATTTGATATTCAACACTTGGAAAATATTTCTCTTATTTCCTTTTCTTTTCTCAAAAATCATTTACAACTTTATTTGTAAATTTCCAACTCGTTTTACACGAATTCTATAAATTCCAGGATTTCTTAGTTAATTCCTTTAATATTTCCAAAGCCATTATGCTTATTTATAATTCCAGTTTTCACTCCTACTTCCTTTGTGAATTTTATTTCATCTTCCGAAGTTCACCAATCTTACACTTTGGAAATTTATTTAAGTTCCCATAGTACCACTATAAGATTTTTCTTCTAAAATCTTATCCGTTTTATAGACTTTGCTTCCCATCTCGAGAGGGTTTATAAATGAATTTAAAACATTTATATATATATATATATATAAGAAGAATAAAGGTTTATTTTCGAAATATGTTTTTAGGTAAATCTAGGACATAAACATCTTAAATAGCATTAATAATTCATATCCAATTACTAATAAATTTACAAAGCTGATTTATAAAATTAGAATTTATTTCAATAAATATTAAGTATTATAATAACTAACTTCGGAATATTCTAAATCCAAATAGTAGTTTAAACTATTTAGTATAGTAATTTAAAATTCCATTTAAAACAAATTTTAATTTCTCAATAAAAATATATTTTGAAGAAAATCCCATATTCACCAATTCAATTTATAAATCCCTCTTGATTCATATCACATCGATCATATCTAAATTTATCACCATTTCTCACATTCGAAATATATTCCATGATTCCCATAACTCGATATAAGTTCTGTAACAACCCTGTATTTTACAATTATTTTTAAATTGATATTTCCAGATTTAAAAGCTTTATTTATGAAAAGAATAAATTTTGTTATTGTAAATATAAAAACTTTGATTTTGTATGTGGATTAGAATTCCAAATATGACTAAATTTAATATTTCCAAAAATGTGAATTTTGGTTAAAATAGTAAAACTTTGACTTTTAAATTTAAATTTTAAATATTTGAAATTATAAATTTTATCTTTTATTATGAAAATATATTTAATAACATGAATACTGCTTTTCGTTTCGTTGAAAACGGAGTTAAAATGTAAAAGTTATGTACATTTCAATTTTTAGTATAATTTGTTTTATTGTGCAATTTTGCCTATTTTAAATTTTATAAATCATATTTTCTTTCTTATATTTTATTTTAATATGTGTCAATATGTTTATTTATGTATATTTCCATCTCTAAATATTTTAAAAATGATAATAGAATTTTTCCAAAATTTACTATGATGATTTCCTATTTTTAAAGGTTGTTTTCCTATTTTCTGCTATTTTCTTCATTAGAAATTATATGTAAATTAAATTTTTAATGTTTATTTTGTGAATATATTTTTATTTCATGTTATTATTTATGTTTAAAAATATATTACAAGCTCATATGAATTTTCTAAAAATTTATTCTATTCAATTTCAAAATTTTCTACTCTAGTTCACTATTTTAACTATTTTCCTTAATCCTACTTTATATAATCAATAAATATTATATATATTTTTATATTTTATCAAATTTTCGAATTTTTAACTGGAATTAATGTTATTACCAGAAACATAAACTTATAAAAATGAATTAAAGAAATTTGAAAGGCCTTAAACTTTCTATCTTCCTAAGGCCCTTTTATTTTCTAACCCTTCTACTTTTTAACCTAACTTTTCATTCAATTGGCCACATCTCCTCATTTCTTCAGCCGCCAATTTTTTTTCTCTCATTCACGAATTTCCAAATCTCCTAAACCCTAAAAAAAATCATGGCCTCCATCTTGCAAAAAAATTAGGTAAATCCCTCTCTTCTTTCTACTTTTTCTCCTATTTTATATGCAAATTTGCTTTGCTTTCCCCCCTGATTGGAGCGGCTCTCCCCCTATTCCATGGCCACCACCTCCTTCCCTCTCTTCCCTACCATCACCACCATCTACCTCACCAGATCTGACCATAGCCGAACCCCAAATGATGGTCAAACCCCTCAAACTACAACCTAGATGCCTAGATCTATACTTATTTCACCTCTACATGCTCATCCACTTCAACCACCACCCAAACCACCACCATAGCCACCACCACTCCCCTGACCTGACCTTGACACACCCCTCCCCACCTCTGTCCAGATC
The DNA here is from genome assembly GCA_030737815.1 of Allium fistulosum. Taxonomy (NCBI): domain Eukaryota; kingdom Viridiplantae; phylum Streptophyta; class Magnoliopsida; order Asparagales; family Amaryllidaceae; genus Allium; species Allium fistulosum. Next base: position 981,854,166 of record CM060902.1, read on the forward strand.
TGAAACATGAAGATCCGAGCCAAACAATGCATGTAGACGAGCCTTGTGGTGCACCAAAACTCCACTGTCAAGCCTAGACCCCTTGTATTCTCATGCTTGTAACCTCCACCTTGCTCTTGCCCTGTAGCCATGCCTTTTAGGTCCAAACCAGACCCAAACCATGTCCAAATCTGAACCAAAACATTCCCTAAGTCATGCTAGCAAGTGTAGAAAGAAAGGCAAAAACATTCATTCCTTTGTTGTCTCTTATCTTCATTTTTCAACATTGTTTGTGTTAAATATTTATGTATATATTGTCTTGTTTTGGTTATTGTTTACAAGATAAATATAAGGGCTCTATATTCATTCAAATCAAAAGTCATGTTGTATCGTGTTTGTCGTGCTTTATGGAATCTATTCTGTGTGTTTTGATCGCTAACTCCAGCATAAAAAGGTGAGTTATTCTCACCAGACAATATGTACCTATATAACTAGTAAATTGACACCCTACGAATCTGTAGAAATATATTATCATGTTATATATGCTTATATTATTATCATATGATGTTCACACCTATTATTGCACCTGATATATCATATGTTACTGTTATTTAATGTTATTCTGTTATTTATATATGTTATCACCATTGCAAGTTCCTTGTAGACTAGAATCACTATGGGTTGAAATGATACATACCCGAACGGAATTTAGAATAGGGAAAAATCGTTATGGGCTGAAATGATAGGCCTGAACGATTTTTATTTAAATTATTTTAACTTGGGATTGCGGGTTTGAAATGATAGAACCCGGATTTTTCTTTTTAACTACGGATTGAAATGATACATATTCGTATCACTTGACCTAAGTTAGAAAATTTTATACAGGCCCGTGGTTATTTTATAAAGTGTTTTGGATATTTTTAAGTATTTTAAAAATTATAAATTTATGAAATTTGATTTAAATATATTTTGAAATGTTTGAAATAAAGAAATTATGATTTTTCTATGTGTTAAAATTGTAATTAATGAATGGTTTAACTAGATTTTTGAAATATAACTTAAGTTGGAAATTTGGAATTTTGGTTAAAATGATATTTAAGTTATATAAATAAAATGGATATTAAATTTTATTTGGAAATGGTAAATATGATAATTTGATTAAATTTGAATTTAAGTGATTTATTAAAGTATTATTGATTTTTCTATGAATTTAAGTGGTTAAATAAATGAATGTTTAAAAGTGATCTTTTAAAATATAACTTGACTAGGAAATGTGAAATTTGGTTTTAATTAAAGGTTTAAGTTAATTAAATAAAATTGGAAATTTAGTTAAATTTGTGAAATGGTAATTTAAATTTGAAGTGTTAAGTTATTTGTTGAAATGTGAAGAATTGGAAACTTTTACACTTAAATTATTAAGTAAATTGTCGAAAATTGGATTTTATTATAAGAAATTTATTATGAAAAGATATATGTTAAACGATATGTAAATGAACATTTTAAATGTTAAAATATGATTTTTAAAATGTTTATGTGTTTTAAATTAAAGTTATTTAATTGTTGGAAATACACTAACACCTGAAATCTCCTTTTAATAGCATTCAGAAATGCTATAGATTCTGTTTTGAACTAAAATTGTGTAAAAAGAGCTATTACAGCATTTCTGAAATGCTGTAGTTGCTGTAGTTGAACTTATAGGCTAATATTGAACTCAGGCCTATTATAGCATTCTCTGGAAATGCTATAATGGTCTGCCGTCTTTGCTGAAACCAAATTTAACCCTTGTTTTGAAATCTGAACTACCGCAACACTTCTGAAATGCTGTCTTTTCTATTTTGAACTATAATTCAACTAAAACTGAGTTTTAACAGCAGTTTTAAGTGCTGTCTTTGCTGAATTAAAAATGTTTTCAAATATAACTTATAGTAGTTATTTTTAAATGCTGTGAAATGCTGAAATTTTAATAATTGGGGTTTTTGACTTAGTAAACGAACTTAGAATGGTTTGAAACTTTGGAAATTGAATACTTGATTTGAAAATATAATAATTACACTTTTAAAAGGTTTAAATGAATTATTTTGATTGGAATATAAACTATTTAAAGGTGATTTGAAATGATAGTAAATGAACGATATCTTTGAATTTAAAAGGTATTTAAAGTTGAATATTTGGATTTGAACTGATAGGATATTTTATTTTATTAAAATGATTTGAAATGAAGTTTTGTAAGGATATGATATTTTATTTTATTAAAATGATTTGAAATGAAGTTTTGTAAGGATATGATATTTTATTATATTAAAATGATTTGAAATGAAGTTTTGAAGTGATATGAAAATTTAAATATATGGAAATGGTTTGGAATTGATTTAATCTTTATTTTGATAAAGATATGGTTTGAAATGATATTTTATTTTGAAGTAAAGTATTGTTTTTAAAAGTTATAACCACGGGTTATAATAACGATGGGTTGGCAAAGAGATCGGGATCGGATATGGACATACTCTCTGTCGATACCGAAAACCACTTTGACAACCGTGTACGCGGTGGAGATTCCAGAATGAAGTAGGATGGTGGCGACGTTCTTAAGGTATGTTACGTGGACCCAACTCCCGTGAGTTGGCATAAGGTGGCTAAAACAGGAGCGATCTCGGACCAGTGAGGTAGCACCTCTTCTCGGACACATTTCTTCGATATTATACTCTTACTTGTGATTGATTAGATGGCCATCCTCCGATTTGGGAGTGTTGTTCGAGGTGGAATGGTAGTGGTTGTTATGCGTATCCATCAGTCCGTGTGCGTAATTGGTATATCTACCCTGGCATTGCCTAGTTGTGCCGTGTCACCTACCATATCGAGCTTTACTACGATTATGATTTTAAGATCCGACCGCGTTAAGGTTCTCCATCCCCTTAACGCTATTTTCTATATGATTATACTTTACTTATTTAGACACTATTATAATATCGAATATTACTACATAGTAGATAGTTTAACGGATCCTTAGAGGATGGGTGGTCCCAAGCATCTTCTAAGTTACTTGTACCTTTATTACAGTTCACTTGAGTTGGTTTATATTATATAAGTATATATTGTCCTGACTCGAGTGTTTTGTGTTTTGCTTTACGCTCGGGTCAGCCTGAGTTATTCACAGATTTGGATTTCCACTCGCTTGGAGATTTGAATCGCTGGAGATTATCTGCTTGTCTTGTCCTATCTATTTCAGTTCCGTTGTCCTACTCAGCTTGTACTTGGTTATTTTATTGAGACTTTTGTTGTACTCTATTTCTTCTGTTGTATCTTATGTAACTCTGACATATTTAGATAGTAGCTTCATGAACTACTATTTCTTTTACTTCCGCTGCATTATTTTACTCTGTGTCTATGATCTGTGATTATATTTATTTACTGTATATTCTGAGATTTGCCAAATTTTAATTACAACGCGGTATTTTGAGCAATTCAACTCCGGCATGAGTGTCTACCTATACACTTATAATGGATGCGAATGGTTGAAAATATCGGGTCGTTACAAGTTCACACCCTAACTTATATTCTAACATATCCACTGATATCATTTTATCTTATTTATAAACCTCGTTTATAAATTTAATAACTCCCTTGAGTTTTCACTTATTTATAAAACAATCAATTTATATAATCTCATTTTACAAATTCCTTTCCTTAATAAGTACCAATTTTTATTTCAAATCTATTTTTAATATCGATTCCAATTCTTTCCAACATTTCAAAAAATATATCTTCCAGGTCCTTAGTATTATTTTTATTTAAAATCTCTACTTAAACCAATTTACAAATAGTTGAATATAACCAAGTTAATTTATATATCTCACTCCACTTAATTTTCCTTTCAAAATAATCCAATTTCAGTTTTAATATCTTTCATTCAAAAATCTTCCTTTTTAAATTTTCTTCAGATTAATTATTTATGGTATTTAAAATTACCAATTTAATTCTCATGCTATTTCACATTTAATGATTCAATCCACACGCAATCCATAGCAATTAATCCATCATACCATATATCAATATATATGAATCCATAAATATTTTGAGGAATCCAGTTGGATCCCTCCAACCTATTTTCCCTGCATCTACATATGTTAGTCAACAAATAAAATACCAATCTCGCTTCAAGGCGGGATATCGCGGTATATAGGGTCATCCGCTATTATGCGGGGCGCATAGGGTCTCATCCGCTAAAATATGCGGGAATATCAAATCCAACTACAAATATATATAACCATATATATATATTTAACAGATAATAATTATTGTAACTCAACCAAACACATCCAGTAATTTAAATTTAAACATTTAAATTTAATTATGGAAATCCAAATAAGTGAGAAAATTCTCACCTTTGATTTTTACTTTGCAATCCGATCTAATCCGGCTTGTCTCTCCAGGATTTTAGGCCTTGTATACACATTATATGGTTTATTAACATTTTAAATAATCAAACAATCAATTACCTTTTTATTAAATTTAATTTAAAATAATTTCCCCATGATAAATAATTTTTAGTAACTAAAATAATTGAAAAAGTTAATTAAACAAGTTAATCACCATAATCCATTATTTTAAAATAAACTAGTGAGCGAAAATATGTATGTATATTTTTATATAGATATATTTATATTTATATAATTTTCTTTTTCTGTAAATAAAAAAAGTAGTAATTTTCTTTACTATAAAATTTTTTCTTCTTTAATATATATATATATATATTTGTAAAAATAAAAATCTAATTTTAAAATTCCTTCTTTTTCCTTCCTCTATATATATATATATATTTTAAAAAAAATATTTGCTTTACCTCACTGCTCTTTTATCGAAACCCTAGCTTCGACAGGTCGCCGAACCACGCGGCAAGCACCCCCCCCATCGCCATGAACTTTCTAGCACCGCCTTCACCTCACTTCAAAATCGCGACCATCACGGCCCTGCCTCTACGCGCACGCAACCCACTGCGAGCCTCCATCACCAAAACCCTAAAACCCTCTGTTGCTTCCAAGCCGCTCGATAATCGACTCCTCCCCAAGTCGAAGTCGAACACGCCAAACTCGAGCAGCCAAGTCGTCATTCGCGACCCTTGCCGCCCCCTCCCTCCTCTCCTTGTGTGCTCGAGCGCCTCCCTCCCTACAGCCGAAGTCGCTGACCTCGCGAAACCCCTTCCTTGACTTCGAGTTAGAACTGGGGAATGAAGAGATCGGCTTGAGAGATTTTTTTATATTTCATTTTCGATTTTAAATGAAGAAGAGAAGAAGAGGATTTCGTTCGTTATTATATATTTTTTCATTTTTCCTTCTGCCAATTGAAGGAGGCAAGGCGTGATTTAAACGATTGAAAAGATGAAGGTAGCATGCTTTGAAAATGTTGCGTGTTGAATGGGGAAGGCTGAGAGGACGGAATTTCTGCTGAAAGGAGATTGACTAGACAATTTTACTATATTTTTTTTTTCAAAAGTCTCTAATTACAAAAGGTGAAATCTGATTTCCTATTGAGGCGTGCCGCTAGGCGTTCACAATGTTATACCCCCATTCTAAACGCAATGGAAAAGATTTCGAGTTGATCGTATGGAGAAGATAGCTTTTCGGATCGACTACTTAAATTAAATTCGATCAATTTATTTCTATGCATTTTCATTCCGTATGATCAAATGAAAACTCCAAACGCTACGAACTTTGAAATCAGATAATAATACATTATTACGGATCCAATGGAACCAGTTTCGTCGAATTCTGAGACTGTGTCTCTGAAGGCTATTTTTAAAAGTCAATTTAAACGATATATTTTTAAAACTGAACAAATCACTTTTAAATCCCAATTTCAAACTTTTATTATCTTCATTATCGTCAATATAATTTTTACAAGCCTTTAAATTATTTTTATCGAGCTTAAAACTCAAGATACAATATTTTAACAAATTTTCCATCATTAAATTCAATAATTAAATTATTCAATAAACCGCTATATTTAAATCCTGAATCTATTTTACAAATAAACCCTAAGTTTTCCATATTCAAAATCAATTTATAATTCAAATTCAATACGTAAAACCATTTAAATATTCCAAATTCAACGTCGAAAAATCTGGGTCGTTACATTCCTCCCCCCTTAAAAGAATTTCGTCCCCGAAATTTCTAAGGCATAAAGAATTCCCAAACCCATTAACTTTCAAAATTCACTTTGTGAAAACTCGATATTCACTTTTTCTAATCCTTTAACTTCAACCAAAACAATTGGGTTTCATCTTCTAGTTCAAATCCTACATTTTCATTACAATTTGAAAATCAACTTTTTGTTAACAAAATTATTTTTCCAAAATTTTCAAAATTTTTCTAACACCCTAAATTTCCGAAATATTTTGGTAGAGTCTCCCTTGTACGGAGGACCTTATGCAATTTGACAAGATAGACAAATATATATATATATATATATATATATATATATATATATATATATATATATCGACCCCCACGGTCGGAAAACAAAAATATATATCAATATTTATATTTTTCGCAGTATTTAATCTGAAAACGTACCTTATTTAGCGTTTTTAAGCATTATTTAGCAAGCATTTACTTCATATGCACACAAAAAACCCCAATCTAGCCAAACAATCCTTTTGGGTACCTGTACTTACTCAATTTAAACCCGTAAGTACCAAAACATGAAATTAATTACATTCCACTTATATTAAATAGCTAAAACACATGAATTTTCAATAACCAATCACGCTAAACATGTATTATAAGCAATCATAAGGTTCTGACATTCAATTTATTATTTTCAATCAATCCATATGTCGTTTCATTCAATCTGAAATGATTTACAACTCAATTTGCTTACATTCAATTCACATTTGTACTAAAAAAATTAATATTCATTTCGAATTGATTAGAAATCAATTTATTCACTTCTATCAATTTGTAAAATTTCATTTACTTCCATTTACGTCAAACACCAAATTTTCTATGCAAATTCGATAATATTCATTTAATAGAATAGCCATTTTAGTTTATCGCTATTTTAAGTTGATTCCAACTCAATTTACATTTCATTTTTATTCCATTTCAAATTCAAACCATTCACTTGCATTCCATTTAAATCCACTTTTACTTGACTTGAAATCATTCTAAGCAATTTAATTTAATGGCCACTTCGCAAATTTACTCGAAGTCAAGCTTTTATTAAATATTAACTTAAGTTATTTATTTCAATCATTTTAACCAACACTTAAGTTCATTTCCATTTGCAACAAATTCCAATTCAATTTAATTTGGTTCTTATCTAATTAATTCCATCCCAATTTACTAACTTATTTAATTATTTCATCCACTCAATCCACTTCAAATTTCTAATTGCACACTCGAATTCATTCCCGAATTCTTTTAAATGATATCAAGGCCATATTTAATTCATTTACACTTCAATTGGATTTATTTATAACTCAAGTTTCTTTTCAAAAATCCATTTTTAATTCACAATCCAAGTTAAATTCCATCTTCATATTCGATTAACTAATTAATTATCTAATTAGTTCACTACCCCTTTTTTTCCACATCTGATTTCACTTCAAAAATCACTTCTTTCAGGTTACTCGAGTTCAAACTCATTTTAAATTCAAGTTTGGATTTTGTTTCCCCACCAAAAATATAAAATCATTCTATTTTGGATTTTCTATTTTACTTTTCAATTTTATAAGTTACACAACCTATTTTCCACATTTCCGCCAATTTTATAGTCGAGTATGTTCCTATTTTATTTTTAACTCGAGACTATACATTTATTTATAGCCTAATTATATTTTTATTCAACTCATTTCAATTTTTATAAGCTATTGAAGTTTATTTATTCTATTCAAAATCATATATAACTCGATTCAATTTTATTTTAATTCAATCCAGATTCAACTCAAATTCATTTAGTTTAAGTTAAATTCAATTCAATTCAATTTTATTTCTCATTTCAATTTTAATTTTATTTTCCAATTCAATTCATTTACATCCCAATTTAATCCATTTAACTAGTCTACTTCACTTATTTATTTCATTCAAATCACCATCAATTAAATTTCAAAAATTTAATTTCCTCAATTTAATCTAAGTTAAATTTCATTTTAACTTTTTCACTTTTAATTTTAATTCCAAAATTCAATCCCCATATTTTTCTTCAAAATCATTCACCATTTATAAGTTTATAACTTATCTCCTGATGATCTCTAAATTATTTAATTAAGGATTCCAGAATTTTTAAACACCCGGTATTCATTTCAAATCATTTTGAAATCACAAATATCCCAAATCATACTTTTAAATTTTAAACCAATCCTGGTTTTTCTCCAAAACCAATTCCCTTCAAAATTTCCAAAACAAACTTGTTTTTTCTCAAAACAATCCAAAAACCACACCACGGCAGTAATTCATCACTTAGAAACTCAAAAATGAATATCGATGATGTCGCGATCATCATCAGAATTATTTTCCAGCGACCGAAGTGATTTCAGTGTTATTTTCACTTTCAGAAATTCATTTAAAAACATTTTTTTATTTAAAAATATCCCCAAATAATAATACTATTATTTACCTCCAAATACTTTAGAAAACATTCAAAAATCTCCAGGATTAAAATTTTCAAATTCTGGTTTGAATCCAATTTAATTATAATCCATTTGTATAATTTATACTTATACAAATTTTCCTTTGCTTATATAAATCATTTCAAATTTTATAAGATTATTTGACTATAATAATTATCATCCAAACATTCCAATTATATATAATAATTTCAGAAATTATTTCTTTTATATCAAAATATATTTTTGGGTAAAATTATTTCATTTACCCACTTTTTAAAACAATACCATGTCGGTTTGCCTAGTTTAAGAGTTTAGAAATCCCTATCGATATAGTTGTCCAGACTATACCGACCAGAATTTATAAACACCTAACCGATAAGTCAACACAATATAAAATAATTTATATTCACTAACAATTACGCGCTCAGATCTATTAAAACACTCAAACTCATTCTAGGGTACTACTGACTCTATCTCTAATGAGTAATCCCCACCAGAGCCAAGGTTCTCGCATAACCTCCAGCTCTGATACCAATTGTAAAGGATCGTAAATCCATGTCCCTTTGAGTCGACAATATTCCACCTCAGCTCAACTCAAATTGGACGGAAATACGAATCTTTAGGGAATAAGAAGAAAGAGGTAGAAGAGAAATAGAACCAACATCATAGAATCTAACAATCGCAGCGGAACATAATATAATATATAACAACAGATTTTTATACAAAAGAATCTGTAACAGTTTAATACTTACAATCATCAGAGTATACAATCATTTCATCAAATCTGGACAGTTATAACAACTTATCCTCATACAGCGGAAATATTCAAGTATGTGATATACGTCTGAACTCCTCCTGCTTGTCTCCTGAGTTCCATAGCATTTAACCTGAATCTGTAATACTCGGTCTGACCCGAGCATTATAATAAAATAACACTCGAGTTAGTTTGGAAAACCAGCGTGAGAAAACACACTCAATTTGAATTATTAACTTTTCAAAATCCTTTGAAAAACAAAGGTATCTCGTAAGGCCACGTCACAAATAAACACGACGGGTTTTTTCCTTACGATAACCAAAACATTTTTATCAAATCCGTCTGATATTATAGTAGTGTCTATAGAAAGTAAATAGAATATAGCTGAAATGCTTGCATCTCACGTTCTAGCATAGTTGGGCACAATCAAAATCGTGCGGCGCTTATTGGAGAATGGATTCCACCGATTGACCGGGCTACTGGGGTACCATTCGTCACAGTACACCTCTAGAACAACGTACCGAGGATCACTCCGGGATCCCCTGCTGTACAAGACTGGACTACCGCTTAAATTATATAGTTCGAGTAAGAATACCCTGTGGTTGGTATCAGCAACCGATCCACACAGACCGAAATAAAAAGGGACTCCAGATAGGGACAACCTTACCCTACTTAGGTGCTACCTACTTAGCCTTACTGCATCTCCCATGTTTTAGTCATTCCCCGGTTGATGAGGCTCGAGGCTAAGCCTTATCTTTTAAATAACACATTCACTTAGAATGCTCATCGTCTTCCAATGATGATGTTCTGATAGCATTCGTCCATACAAGTTGTCCAGGGTCTGGACAAACCGAATCACCCTCTTCTTCATCTTCGCGGTATTCATTGGTTACGTTCCTACTGGATTGAAGTGATTTTCGGATAATTAAATCTGATCCCGGTCCCTTCGAAACGATTAACGAAATTGGCCAGAATTGATAGTCGGTTATTTAACTATAAATACACATCCATAAACAATCATCAGGCCTTGTTATAAATTTTCCAAAATTTATCTCAAAATATCTGTATAAGATACTACTTCCCATACTTCAACATTTTGAAAAAAAAAAGTTTTCAAACCCCTTTTATTTTTGCGGGACATTAACAACCTTTCCCAATACTTAAGAATATTTTCTTCACTTCATTTGATATTCAACACTTGGAAAATATTTCTCTTATTTCCTTTCCTTTTCTCAAAAATCATTTACAACTTTATTTGTAAATTTCCAACTCGTTTTACACGAATTCTATAAATTCCAGGATTTCTTAGTTAATTCCTTTAATATTTCCAAAGCCATTATGCTTATTTATAATTCCAGTTTTCACTCCTACTTCCTTTGTGAATTTTATTTCATCTTCCGAAGTTCACCAATCTTACACTTTGGAAATTTATTTAAGTTCCCATAGTACCACTATAAGATTTTTCTTCTAAAATCTTATCCGTTTTATAGACTTTGCTTCCCATCTCGAGAGGGTTTATAAATGAATTTAAAACATTTATATATATATATATAAGAAGAATAAAGGTTTATTTTCGAAATATGTTTTTAGGTAAATCTAGGACATAAACATCTTAAATAGCATTAATAATTCATATCCAATTACTAATAAATTTACAAAGCTGATTTATAAAATTAGAATTTATTTCAATAAATATTAAGTATTATAATAACTAACTTCGGAATATTCTAAATCCAAATAGTATTTTAAACTATTTAGTACAGTAATCTAAAATCATATTTAAAACAAATTTTAATTTCTCGATAAAAATATATTTTTAAGAAAATCCAATATTCACCAATTCAATTTATAATTCCCTCTTGATTCGTATCACATCGATCATATCTAAATTTGTCACCATTTCTCACATTCGAAATATATTCCATGTTTCCCATAACTCGATATAAGTTCACACCCTAACTTATATTCTAACATATCCACTGATATCATTTTCTCTAATTTATAAACCCCGTTTATAAATTTAATAACTCCCTTGAGTGTTCACTTATTTACAAAACAATCTATTTATAAAATCTCATTTTACAAATTCCTTTCCTTAATAAGTACAGATTTTTATTTCAAATCTATTTCTAATATCGATTCCAATTCTTTCCAACATTTCAGAAAATATATCTTCCAGGTCCTTAGTTTTATTTTTATTTAAAATCTCTACTTAAACCAATTTACAGATAGTTGAATATAACCAAGTTAATTTATATATCATGCTCCACTTAATTTTCCTTTCAAAATAATCCAATTTCAGTTTTAATATCTTTCATTCAAAAATCTTCCTTTTTAAATTTCCTTCAGATTATTTATTTATTGTATTTAAAATTACCAATTTAATTATCATGCTATTTAACATTTAATAATCCAATCCATACGCAATACATAGCAATTAATCCATCATACCATATATCAATATATATGAATCCATAAATATTTTGAGGAATCCAGTTGGATCCCTCCAACCTGTTTTCCCTACATCCACAGATGTTAGTCAACAAAAAAAATACGAATCCCGCTTTGAGGTGGGATATCGTGGTATATAGGGTCATCCGCAATTATACGGGGCGCATAGGGTCTCATTCGCTAAAATATATGGGAATATCAAATCTAACTACAAATATATATATATATATATATATATATATACCATATTTATATATTCAACAGATAATAATTATTGTAACTCAACCAAACACATCCAGTAATTTAAATTTAAACATTTAAATTTAATTATGGAAATCGAAATGAGTGAGAAAATTCTCACCTTTAATTTTTACTTTGCAATCCGATCCAAACCGGCTTGTCTCTCTACGATTTTAGACCTTGTATAAACATTATATGGTTTATTAACATTTTAAATAATCGAACAATCAATTTCCTTTATAATAAATTTAATTAACTAATAATTTAATTTAAACTAATTTCCCTATGATAAATAATTTTTAGTAACTAAAATAATTGAATAAGTTAATCAACAAATTAATCACCATAATCCATTATTTTAAAATAAACTAGTAAATGAAAATATGTATGTATATTTTTATATAGATATATTTATATTTATATTTATATATTTTTCTTTTTATGTAAATAACAAAAATAGTAATTTCCTTTACTGTAAAAAATTTTCTTCTTTAATATATATATATATATTTGTAAAAATAAAAATCAGATTTTAAAATTCCTTCTTTTTCCTTCCTCTGTATATATATACATACATATATATATATATATATAATTTTTTTTAAATAAAATTTGCTTTACCTCACTGCTCTTTTATCGAAACCCTAGATTTGACAGGTCGCCGAACCTCACGCAGCAAGCAACCCCCCATTGCCACGAACTTTCTAGCGCCGCCTTCACCTCACTTCAACATCGTGACCCCGCCTCTACGCGCACGCAACCCACTGTGAGCCTCCATCACAAAAACCCTAAATCCCTCTGTTGCTTCCACGCCACTCGACCATCGACTCCTCCCCAAGTCGAAGTCGAACACCCCCAAACTCGAGCAGCCAAGTCGTCGTTCGCGACCCTCGTCGCCCCTCCCTCCTCTCCTTGCGCGCGCGAGCGCCTCCCTCCCTACAGCCGAAGTCGCTGACCTTGCGAAACCCCCTTCCTCGACTTTGAGTTCGAACTGGGGAATGAAGAGATCGGCTCGAGAGATTATTATTTTTTTGATTTAAAATTAAGAAGAGGAGGAGGTTTTCGTTCGTTATTTTTTTTTCATTTTTCCTTTTGCCGATTGAAGGAGGCAAGGCGTGATTTAAACGATTGAAAAGATGAATGTAGTGTGCTTTGAAAATGTTGCGTGTTGAATGGGGAAGGCTGAGAGTACAGAGTTTCTGCTGAAAGGAGATTGACTTGACAATTTTATTATATATTTTTTTCTTTTCAAAAGTCTCTAATTACAAACGGTGAAATCCGATCTCCTATTGAGGCGTGCCGCTAGCCATTCACAATGTTATATCCCCATTCCGAACGCAATGGAAAAGGTTTCGAGTCCTATTTCGATCGTATGGAGAAGATAGCTTTCGGATCGGCTACTTAAATTAAATTCGATTAATTTATTTCAAGGCGTTTTCATTCTGTATGATCAAACGGTAACTCCAAACGCTACGAAATTTGAAATCCAATAATAATGCATTATTACGGATCCAATGGAACTGGTTTCGTCGAATTCCGAGATTATGTCTCGGAAGGCTATTTTTAAAAGTCAATTTAAACGATATATTTTTAAAACTGACGAAATCACTTTTAAATCCCAATTTCAAACTTTTATTATCTTCATTGTCATCAATATAATTTTTACAAGCCTTTAAATTATTTTTATCGAGTTTGAAACTCAAGATTCAATATTTTAACTAATTTTCCATCATTAAATTCAATAATTAAATTATTCAATAAACCGCTATATTTAAATCCTGAATCTATTTTACAAATAAACCCCAAGTTTTCCATATTCAAAATCAATTTATAATTAATATTCAATACTTAAAATGATTTAAATATTCCAAATTCAACGTCGAAAAATCCGGGTCTTTACACAACCGTAACGACCCGATATTTTCAACCATTCGCATCCATTATAAGTGTATAGGTAGACACACATGCCGGAATTGAATTGCTCCAAATACCGCGTTGTAAATAAAATTTGGCAAATCTCAGAATATACAGTAAATAAATATAATCACAGATCACAGACACAGAGTAAAATAATGCAGCGGAAGTAAAAGAAATAGTAGTTCATGAAGCTACTATGTAAATATATCAGAGTTAAATAAGATACAACAGAAGAAATAAAGTACAACAGAAGTCTCAATATGATAACCAAGTACAAGCTGAATAGAACAACAGAACTGAGATAGATAAAACTGGATAAGCAGATAATCTCCAGCGATTCCAATCTCCAGAAAGTGGAATCCAAATCTGTGAATACTCAGGCTGACCCGAGCATAAATAAAAATACAAACACTCGAGTCAGGACATTATATACTTATATAATGTAAACCAACTCAAGTGAACTGTAATAAGGTACAAGTAACTTAAAGAATGCTTGGGATAGCCCATTCTTTAAGGATCTGTTAAACTATTTACTATGTAGTAATATACGCTATATACAGTAGTGTCTAATTAGTAAAGTATAATCATATAGAAAATAGCGTTAAGGGGATGGTGAACCTTAACGCGGTCGGATCTTTAAACCAAAATCGTAGTGGGCTCGATATGGTAGGTGACACAGCACACAAGGCAATGCCAGGGTAGATATACCAATTACGCATCCGGACTGGTGGTGATGCATAGCAGCCACTACCGCCCACCTCGAACAACACTCCCAAATCAAGGGTGCGCACCAAATCAAATCACAAGTAATAGAATGGTATCGAAGAAGTGTGTCCGATCAGAGGTGCTACCTCCTTGGTCCGTCAATCGCTCCTGTTTAGCCACCTTATGCGAACTCACGGGAGTTGGGTCCACGTATATATACCTTAGGATCGTCGTCACCATCCTACTTCATTCTTGAAACTCCACCGCGTACACAGTTGTCAAAGTGGTTTTCGGTATCGACAGAGAGTATGTCCATATCCGATCCCGGTCTCTTTAACGACCAATCGTTATTATAACCCGTAGTTATAATTTAAAAACAGTTTATACTTCAAAATAGAATATCATTTCAAATCCAAATCTTTATCAAAATAAAGATTAAATCAATTCCAAACCATTTCAATATATTTAAAATATCATATCATTTCAAAACTTCATTACAAATCATTTCAGTATATCAAAATATCATATCTTTCCAAAACTTAATTTCAAATCATTTTTATATATCAAAATGTCATATCCTTCCAAAACTACATTTCAAATCATTTTTATATACCAAAATATTATATCCTTCCAAAACTTCATTTCAAACCATTTTTATATACCAAAATATCATTTGAGTTCAAATCTAAATACTCAACTTTAAATACTTTTTAAATTTAAAGATCTCATTCATTTATTATCATTTCAAGTCACCTTTTAAATGGTTTATATTTCAATCAAAATAATTCATTTAAACCATTTAAAAGTGTAATTATTATACTTTCTAATCAAGTATTAAAATTTCCAAAGTTTTAATTCAATTCAATCATTTATTTCAATTAAATTTCCATATACCATTTCAAATCTTATAAATTTCAAATATAGATTTAATCCACAAAATAACTATTCAAATTATGAAATAAATTCCAAAGCTTTAATATCCTATATTTCATAAGTCCAATATCTTTTAAATAGATTCAAATTACAAGTAAACCAAATATTTTTCATACTAATATAAACTTCAATTATTCATTGCAAGATTTAATATCATTTCAAATTCATTTCAAAATATCAAAATATCATTTCAAAACATCATTTATTTAATTTAAATTTAAATACCATTTAATCACATTTCAAAATAGTTGTATTTCCCAAATCAACTATTCCATTTAAATCATTTAAAGTCAATTCATTATATTTAGTAATTAAATATTTAATTTCCAAAATTTAATCTTTTTCAAAGATCATTTATCCACTTGAATTTATTAAACAAAGAAAATTCAACTTTCGCGCACTTAGAAAATGCTACGAAATGTTATGTTTAAAAACAGTTCATTAACAAAAGACGGCATTTAAAATGCTGTAATATCTTAATTTAGTTTCAATTAAAAATTTTAGTTAAATTTAACAACTATAGCACTAACAAAGTGCTATAATAACCCTTAGTTCAAATTTGCTATTTGGTTCATTTAAAACAGTTACAGCATTTTCCAATGCTATAATATCTTTAAATTACATTTCAAAAATGCTGTCAAATCAAATTCAGAGTTTTATTTACAATTTCACACATAATTAACTTTTAATATAAATCATTTTAACTTATAAAATCATATATTTTCACATTAAAAACAATCATTTAAGTGCCTATATTTCTATGATTTTAGAAAGTCAAATTTCCATACAAAAATCAAATTAAATAACAATTAAATTTTCATTTCTTTAATTAAATTCTTAACTTAACAACTAAGTTTAAATTTCCAAAATATAACTTATTTCCATTTATTTTACTTAATTAATATTTCACTTTTAAACAAATTTCACAAAAATTCAATTTAAGTTATATTTCCAAATTCAGCTTAAATATTCATTTATTTCATATTTTAAGTTATACAAAATCATTAACACTTTATAATCATTATTTCTTAATAAAATCATTAAATTCATTTTTAAATCAAATTTGTCATATATTCTTACTTTACATATATTCCATTTATAAACAAAATCATAAATTCCAAAATTAACTTATATTTCAAATTCTACTTCACCATTTACTTAATTCACTTATTTAATTTGTAGAAAATCACTAATATTTTATAGAAATCATTTTAAATAAAATTTAAATCAAATATCATAATATTTACATTTTTAAAAATATTTTAAAATTTTCAGAAAATATATAAACCATGGGTCTATATAAAATTTTCTAGCCTAGGTCAAGTGATACAGATATGTATCATTTCAATCCGCAGTTTACAAAGAAAAACTAGGTTTTATCATTTCAAACCCGCAATCCCAAATAATATAATTAAATAAATAAATAAATAGAAACCATTCAGGCCTATCATTTCAGCCCATAACGATTTTTCCTTATTCTAAAGTCCGTTCGGGTATGTATCATTTCAACCCATAGTGATTTCTAGTCTACAGGGAACTTGCAGTGTGATAAACTGATATAAATAAACAGTATACAATATACAACAGTAACAGATGATATAACATGTGTATAAACATGGATGAACATCATATAATCATAATATAACAGTTATAACATGATGATATAATTTTACAGATTCAAATGGTGTCAGTTTACTAGTTATATAAGTACACATCGTCTGGTGAGAATTACTCACCTGTATTAGCTGGAGATGACAAACAACAACACACAACAGAGAAGCTTCGAAGGCACGACAACACGAATATGATTTGAGAGTGGAGAGCCAAAGGAATTTGACTTGTTCAAACATTTACACAAAACAATACAATAACACATAAGTTACAACACAAATTTACCGTCAAATAACATAAGAAATATATACCCAAAACAACAACAATTGACTTGCACTTTCTCTCTACCTTAGGTACTTCAGTTATGCAGTGATTAAGCTCAGCTAATACAGGGAATTGGGTCAGGTTTGGGTGTGCAAAGGTCGGCCTACACATGAGTTTTGATGTGGTGAAGTCTAGGTGCAACATAGCAACACTGCAAGGCGAATAACATCACATCTATGCTATACTTTGGTTCGGCCATGGGCTGTGTGGGCCCATCCAGTGGTGCAGGTGGTGGTGGGTGATGTGGCAGAGGTTGGAGGTCAGGTCAGAGGTGGTGGTGGTGGAGGTGATGGCAACCAAAGGTGGTAGAAGGAGGAGATGACAACCTAGGCTAGGCTAGTGCAATAGGTGATAGGTTGTGATGGTTTTTGATGGATTTTGTGTAGATCTTGGCCTTGGATTGGTTCGGCCTGAGGAGGAGGGTTGCTAGGATGGGTGATGGTCAGAGGAAGGGGTGGTGGTGGTCGGGTCAGATCTGGTTGAGGAGGAGCCAAGCTATGAGGTAGAGAGCATATGCAAAACAAAGGTAGAAAACATAGAAAACAAGAAAAAGGAAGGAAGAATTTTACCCAATCTCTTGAAGCCATGGCCGTGATTTTTTTTTTGTGGGTTTGAGAAGGTTAGAATACGTGAAAAAATTGAGGAAGTCAGCTGAAATGAGAAAAGTATTGTACGGCCAATTTTTTTAATGAGATGTAGGTTGGAAAATGGAAAGGCGGAAGAGGAAAAGTCAAAAGGAGATAAAGAGTTTCAAGTCTTTTCAAATTTCCACAAATTCATTTTAATTTTATAAATACATAACAAGGCTGATAGTAAAGATAAATAAACTTAGAAAATAAAATAAATAAGAAAAGAAAATAAATAAATTTAAATAAAAATAAAATAAATAAAGAAAATGGCAATATATACATAACTAGGCTTTATAAATTTGAAACAAATTCAAATGAACTTTAGAAAATCTTTATGTATTTGAAAAATATTTATAAATAAAGATAAGAACACAAAATAAAAATGAATTTGCAAAAATAAATAAATATATTTTAATTAAATATAATTTAATGAAGAAAATAGCAGAAAAATGGAAACTAGGCTTTATAAATTGAAATAAATTCAAGTATACTTTAGAAAAATTATATTATCATTTTAAAAATATTAAAAGACATAAAATAACCTATTAACACATATTAAAACAAAATATGACAATAAAAACATAATTTATATGATTTAAAATAATAATATTGCAAAATAAACAGTTTATACACAAAATTGAAAATTACATAACTTCTACAATATAAGTCCGTGTTCAACGAAACGAAAAGCAGTATTCATGGAATTAAATCTATTTTCATAATAAAAGATAAAATTTAAGAATTTGAAATATTTAAATTTAAAGTTCAAAAGTCAAAGTTTGACCAGTTTGAATAGAAATTCACTTTTCAGTGAAATATCCAATTTATACTAGTTTGAACTATAAATCACTTAAAAATCAACATTTATATTTAAAATGAAATGTTTGAAATAGAACAAGTTTAAAATAATTTAAAATAAAAATAAAGTCAAAATTAAAATATATGCAAAAATCTAGGGTTGTTACACTCTCCCTCACTCAAAACTTTTCGTCCCCGAAAAGGAATGAAGTACGGGAAAGCACAGAAAAAATAGAGTGAAATAAGATTAAGACAGGATGACAAGGAGATTGATATTATACCTGACAACTATTGTTATAGGTAAGTTTAACAAGGTGGATGGCAAGCAATGCTCAGATTAAAATAAGTACCAAAGATTATTAAAGATTATAGAAGGATTTCTTAACAGAAAGATTATAAAAAGATGCCTATACCAGTCTGTAGCAAGATGAGGAAAATAAGAATAACCAAAAGACAGTTTGAAAACAAAATAAGATAATAAGTTTGGAAAACAAAGTAAGATCATAGGTTTGAAATTTTCATGGTTTCAGCTTAAATTGATAATTAATTTTACACAAGTTAAATAGATCTTACTATCTCTAATTTCATTATCTTATCATCAAATTTTCTTAAACTAACAATTTCAAAAATCATGGATTTGCAAATTCATTATTTATTATACTCATAATGTACTTAACAAATTTAATTCCTCTTTATTCCTAATTAAAATTAAATTTATCCCTCTCAATATATTTTATCACCTATGTTAAATATACTTACACTTATTATAACAGTTTTAATTTATTTTTAGTTCCTTTAACATCATTTATATTGTAAATTATTCAATTAACCCTTTTTATTCAATTTACCTCTGTTAATCTTTTTATAACTAAAATTTAAGTGTGTAATATTCATTATAACCACTCAAATTTCATTTATAAAAATCTTTTTATATTGTATATTATCCAATTACATTATTAACTTCTAAAAATTAAGGTAAGTTATATTGGAATGCAATTGAGAATTATACAAATAAAACTTTCTAAAATTAATATACAATATAAACATTCTAATTCAATCATTTCAAGCTTGAATATTTATTCAAAATATTGATTTTTTTTATACTTGAAGTTATTATTTAAGATAGAATTTAAGAATAAAATTTCCGATTTCTTTCAAACCATTTAGAGATATATAAATGTATGTACATAATTTGTCAAATCAAATTTAAATCATATATCTATATATATTATAAATCAAATCATATTTTAGAAATTCAAATCAATTAAATTTCCCAAAACAAGGCTGTAGCAAAACTACAGAATGGTTTCTTCACTTCGAAACTCGAAAATGAACGTCGATGATGCCGCGGTCATCACCGAAATTATTTTCCAGCGACAAAGAGAAGAGCACTAAAATTTTAAAACTTTAAAATTCTTTGGAAACAAATTTCTGTTCAAAATACTTTAAATAATATGTCATTTTAAAACTTTAAACACAAGGTTTGAAACCATCAGAAATTAAATTCTCAAATTCTTGATTTAAATTCATTTCAGTTCCCAAATCAAATTTATAAACAACTATTTATAAATTCATTTATAGAATGACAAATCAAGTATTATCATTTCAAATAATCAATTTAAATCAATTTATTAAGTTCCATAATATTTACTTATATCAAAATTTATTTCATTAACCAAATTTTAAAATAATATTGTGTCAGTTTGTTCTGTCAAAGTGTTTTAGAAATCCTATCGATAGCGTTGATCAGACGAATCGATCGGAAGCCCAAATCAACATCAACAACTCAAACAACACAATATATAAAACAAAACATAGATTTACAAGTATAATTAAAAATGTTTGGAGATATTTTGGAAACAAAACAAGATGATTAATTAACAAAATATGAAGATGGATAAGCTTAGATAAATCACGGGCAACCTTAACCGGGTCAACCGTGACTTAATGAATAAGTTCAATGTGGATTTTCTGGGTTAAATCTACATTCGATCTCAAGAGATAGAGTTTGAAATAACAAAAGATATTAGCATCTAAACCAAGGATAGATATAAATCTCTGGTGAATCGATGCTAATTGTAAAGGGGTTTCCATTTTTAAAAGTCATTTGAGTATTGGTGAGACCGCCAATTCACTATAAGGCTCATTCGAAGTGGAGTTATGTAATACTCCAGAATCAAAAGAAGATGGATAGTGAGGGACAAGAATGAATTTTGGAACCGCAGGGAACGTTCCAAAAATTCAGAGGAAATTCGAATCAAGAGGAAATGATTCAAACTCGAACGAAAGTGATTCTGTAAATAAATCTACTCCATATGCTGAGTTTTGCCTCAAAGCCAAAGCTCTAATACCAACTGTAACGACCCGATATTTTCAACCATTCGCATCCATTATAAGTGTATAGGTAGACACACATGCCCAAATTGAATTGCTCAAAATACCGCATTATAAATAAAATTTGGCAAATCTCAGAATATACAATAAATAAATATAATCACAGATCACAGACACAGAGTAAAATAATGCAGCAGAAGTAAAAGAAATAGTAGTTCATGAAGCTACTATGTAAATATATCATAGTTAAATAAGATACAATAGAAGAAATAAAGTATAACAGAAGTCTAAATATGATAACCAAGTACAAGCTGAATAGAACAACATAACCGAGATAGATAAAACTAGATAAGCAGATAATCTCCAGCGATTCCAATCTCCAGAAAGTGGAATCCAAATCTGTGAATACTCAGGCTGACCCGAGCGTAAATGTGACGACCGCCCATGACCCCTGCACCGAATCTAGAGATAGTGCGCTGTAAAGTGTGCCAGGCGACCATGGACGATTGTCAGGGTAAATTAAAACACAACAAAATCTATCGTATTACTCACAGCGCATGGACAAAATACAATAGAACATATGTATAGTGAAGCTTTACAGAACAAAATGACATCATATAAAACTCCATAATAGTTGAGTACAAGCATCCATATAGTCAATACATCAAGCCTCACTACATATCTCTCAGAGAATACAAAACAGCGGAATATCCAGTACATATAATAAGAAGATAATATGCAACCCTCAAGCTCGTCTTCGATATCAGCATCGTGAGAAGAGAACAGCACCTGTCACCTGCTACCTAGTCTGCCCGTCCCAAAATGGACGAACAGCCCAAGGCAATAAGAATTAAAACATAAAGCCTTGAGTCAGACAACAGTCTTAGTGAGCAGTAAATTAACTAACAACATACCAAAAGAGCATAAAGGAAAAGGAATAGGAATACAACCCTCCCACTCCAACCTCATTCTACAGTGATAGCCCCCAGACACACACTAAGTAGAAGCAAACATAGCAGAACATACAATTTAAAGTAAAGCTACTATCACTCGAGTCAAGGGCGATGTTTTCCAAGTACCAAGGCCTAAATCAGATAAGCACCCAGAAAATACCGCTCTTGAGTCCGAAATAACGTTACAACCAAACATCCATGACTCTGGCTATCACTGTTATCATTGCTTCGATATCACCGTTAATTGAATGACCGGCACATTCTTTCAGCCGTCCGTCAAGGGCTAATGGAAACCCCGGTTCTAGACATAACTCCCGCACGTCGTCGCAGCCCGTGACTAGGACTATCGAATCTGCCCAGAGTACTCGACCATCAACAGTTAGTCGTTGGGACTATCGAATCTGCCCAAACGTACTCTTGCTTAGAGCATGCTAGAACCTTCAACAACGATGCTATCCAAGCCTCCTAGTCATCCTCCTCGACGACTATTCTCATATCCATTCATTATCCTCAACTCGAATCATATCACCGAGTTATCAACATGCTTGGAATGATCCCGTCTGGATTAGACCAAGTCTTCATCATATGATGCCTCGCTTCATTACATCCTCGCAAAGCCTCATCTCAACTTCACATCGTCAAATCTATGCATAAGAGCTCCATCATCCCGCTACATATGCCACGAGCAGCTTTTCCAATTCAAGAGCCTTTCCCTTTAGCTTTTGAATCATCTTCGATCTAAATCTAATCATCAATCGTCTAGTTCATAACAATCAATCAAATCAAACATCAATCCAAGCAATCAAGCATTCAAAAATGATCTAAGTAGACAATTATAACAAAAATGGCATTTTCGTAATTAAAGAGTTGAAAGTCCAATAAGCATGAAAACATGGATTATATCTCTACAAACTTGATGAATGAACTTGCATAGGTTAACATATGATAAAATGGATGTAACATCATCATGAACAATGGATCTATATGGATCTACACTTTGGATGAAGAAAATGCATGGAAATCTATATTTTAACACCAAATCGAGCCAACAATCCGATATACTCCTTTGGATCCGTGTGAGAGATAATCACCACTCACCAAATCACCTAAACAACCTCTAATCAACACGCTTCAGATCTGGACAGCAAGGGATCAAGCTTGATCTATCACGAATCCGCTTCAACCGAAGAAATCTCTCTTGAAAAGATGAAGATCTCCAATCTAAGCTCTTGAATCTTCAATCTTGATCTTCGATTTGGATGGATGGAAGCACTAGATTAGAGTGGAGAAAAGAAGTGAAGAAGTGTAGAAGTCGAGCTCTCAAAATGGCAGCACTTCGTCGCTTCAAAATCCGGATCCCAAAAATGAAGAGAAGCTCTCATATTTATAGCTGAAATCCCTATCTCGTCTGCCTCCATGAGTCATTTACGACTCACGACTCAAAGCCCTACGACTTAACTTCTGCCTATGACTCATGACAAAACAGCTATCTCCTAAGTCGTCTCCGACTTATAGCATGCGCCTACGACTCACCAGACCCCCTGTCTACGACTTAAATGCGCACGCCTTACTTGGTTAGACGACTCAACTACTAACTCGTATACGACTCATCACAAAGGCTACGACTCATCCACTTGCGCGAGTTATCACCTACGCGCGACTCAACAGCTTACGACTCATCCCTTAACT
Source organism: Allium fistulosum (assembly GCA_030737815.1). Lineage (NCBI taxonomy): Eukaryota > Viridiplantae > Streptophyta > Magnoliopsida > Asparagales > Amaryllidaceae > Allium > Allium fistulosum. The sequence continues at coordinate 981,878,088 of CM060902.1, forward strand.
CGTCCACGACTTAACTGGTTAGACGAGATAACCCATTCTACGACTTATAACCTAGCAGCCAACTACTGAGTCGGTCACGACTTAACAAATAGCTGGGGTTACGACTCAACTGGTCAGACGACTCATCAGATAACCAGGATACGACTCATCAGATAACTTGAGTATGACTCATCAGATAACCTGGGTACGACTCATCAGATGACTTGGATATGACTCATCAGATGACTTGGATACGACTCATCAGATGACTTGGGTACGACTCATCAGATGACTTGGATACGACTCATCAGATGACTTGGATACGACTCATTAGATGACTTGGGTACGACTCATCAGCTTAACTCGATCACGACTTAACTGTTACAACTTAAGCCTTATCTCGCCCAGTCCTTAAGTCGCGCCTACCCCTTAAGTCGTTCAAACGACTTATCCTTACACCCTTAACTAGCCAAATCCCTGAGTCGCTCCTATCCCCTAAGTCGTATACGACTCACGACTTACACTAAGTCGTTCACGACTCAGGACTTGGCCATTTTCGCCTAAAATCTGAAATGGCTCAAAAACTCTAAAATTCCAGATTCTGACGAACTTGTCGATCCGTTAAAAATACGGGTCGTTACATTCTCTCCCCCTTAGGAATTTCGCCCCCGAAATTCCAAACAAACAAAGCAATCAAAGACTATTTTGTACGCCTACCATCCATAACAATCAACAAACCATGCATCCAATTCTAGCTTAGCGTACAGAATTCTAAAACTAGAACAAGTTACAATATTGTGAGATGACGCGACACCTTAGGGCTATACCTTAAAGAGTTCAGGATGAGCTGCCTTCATCCTCTCTTCCACCTCCCACGTACAGTCGTTATCATCGTCACTCCATTGTATCTTGAGCAACTTAACTACCTTCCTCCTAAGCTGTTTCGTGTTGGTTTCAACAACACGAAGCGGCTTACGAGGTCTTCTATCGACTGGATCAACTTCGAAGTCTTCACAGCTATCAGCAGAAACCACTGTATTCGAGTCGTGCACATACTTCCGTAGATATGATACATGAAAAACATTGTGCACACCCGACATCTTCTCAGGTAACTCCAACCTATAGGCGAGCTTTCCAATTCGCTCGATGATCGGGAATGGTCCAACAAATCTCGGAGTCAATTTTCCTTTCTTCCCGAATCGAATAACATTCTTTAGTGGAGAAATCTTCACAAAAACCATATCTCCTGCGTCGAATTCCAAATCCTTTCGACGCTTATCAGCATAACTCTTTTGACGGTCTTGGGCTGCCTTCATTCGTTGCTGAATGATCTCTATACAATCTGAAGTCTGCCGAATCATCTCTGGCCCAAGCATCAGCTTTTCTCCAGTTTCCAACCAACATGTCGGAGAGTTACACGGTCTTCCATACAATGCCTCATATGGTGCCATACCAATACTTGACTGGTAACTGTTGTTGTACGCAAACTCCACCAAATGAAGGTGATCTTCCCATGATCCTCCGAAATCCAAAACACAAGCTCTGAGGAGATCTTCCAAAACTCGGTTGACTCTCTCGGTCTGACCATCTGTTTGGGGATGATAAGCTGTACTCAAACACAACTCGGTTCCCAAAACTTCCTGGAAGCTCTTCCAAAATCCACTAGTGAACAATGGATCTCGATCGCTCACTATACTTTTCGGAATACCATGGAATCGAACTATCCACTTAACATACAACTCAGCCAACTTTGATGCAGTCCTAGTCGATCGAACAGGAATGAATCGTGCACTCTTAGTCAGACGATCCACAGTGACCCAAATCCCTTCATTTCCCGTTCTGGTTCTAGGCAATCCATCGATAAAATCCATCGACACTTGTTCCCACTTCCATGTAGGAACTTCTAATGGCTGAAGCAATCCACTTGGCTTCTTCTGCTCGGCTTTTACCAACTGGCAGTTCATACATTTGGAAATAAAATTTCCAACATCCTTCTTCATACCTTCCCAGTAGTAGGTTCTCTTCATATCCTGATACATCTTATTTCCACCTGGATGAATTGTCAACTTCGAGTGATGACTTTCCTTCAAAACTTCACTCCTCAATTCATCTATATCGGGAACAACTAGTCGTCCTTGCTTTCGAAGCCAACCCTCTCGATCGACCTCGAATCCTTTATCCTTTTCTGGATCCACTCCAGATTCCAAATCACGGATAATCTTGACAAGCTTATCATCTCACTTTTGACTCTCGCCAATCCTTTCCACAAGAGTCGGTCTTATTGATAAGTTTGCCAACATCTCAGGTTCCAATTCACATCTAGGCCTGAAGTCAAATCCAGCTAAATACTCGAGACTCTTCCATTCTGAAAACATGGCTCCCAATCCCGCATGTCTTCGACTTAACGCATCTGCCACTGCGTTACCTTTTCCCGGAGTATAAGCTATACCAAAATCATATGATGCTAAAAACTCTAGCCAACGCTGCTGCCGAAGATTCAAATCCTTTTGGGAGAAAAGATACTTCAACGACTTATGATCCGTAAACAACTCGAATCGAACTCCCAACAGATAATGTCTCCACATCTTCAGAGCAAATACAATCGCCGCTAACTCCAAATCATGAGTCGGGTAATTCCTTTCATGCGGCTTTAGTTGTCGACTGGCATACGCAACAACTTTATCCTTCTGCATCAGCACTGCTCCAAGTCCAGTACCACATGCGTCGGTATAAACCACCATCTCATCATTCCCACTTGGAATGGTCAAAACAAGAGCACTCGTCAATCGCTCTTTCAGGATTCCGAAAGCTTGCTCACACTTAGCATCCCAACTGAACACTTGGTTCTTTTTCGTCAATCCTGTTAACGGTGAAGCTACCTTGGAGAAGTCTTTGATAAACCGTCGATAATATCCTGCTAATCCAAGAAAACTTCTCACATCAGATGCATTCTTAGGTCTAACCCAATCCTGGATTGCTGCCACCTTAGCGGGATCAACCGCTATTCCACTTCCAGAAATCACATGGCCTAAGAACCTCACTTCACTCTTCCAGAAGTGACACTTCGAAAACTTAGCCTTCAGCTGATGTTTCCGCAAGATTTCCAAAACCATACGCAAGTGCGTCTTGTGCTCCTCTTCCGTTCTGGAATAAATCAGAATATCATCCACGAACACAAGTACGAACTTGTTCAACTGATCTCTGAACACTCTATTCATAAGATCCACAAAATATGCTGGCGCGTTAGTCAATCCAAACGGCATTACCAGCCACTCAAAGAAACCGGATGGTGTCCTAAAAGCAGTCTTCGGCACACTATCCTTGGCTACTCTCAACTGGTGAAATCCCGTTGCCAAATCCATCTGAGAAAACACCTTAGCTTCGTGAAGCTGATCAAACAAGTCATCTATCCTCGGCAATGGATACTTGTTCTTCTTAGTCACCTTATTCAGCTCACGATAATCCACACACAATCTCAACGACCCATCTGCCTTAGTTGCGAACACAATTGGTGCACCCCACTCGGACACACTACGCCGAATGAATCCTTTCTGCAAAAGATCATCAACTTGCACCCTCAACTCCTGCTGTTCCCTAGGCGCCATCCGCCTAAGAGGCATCACAACAGGTCTGGCTCCTTCAACTAGATCTATACGAAACTCGATCTCTCTATGCGGTGGCAACCCTTTGACTTCGTCAAAGACATCCTCGAATCCATTAGCGATTGGCACCGATGACAGTCCATCCCGTGGAACAACCAGCGAATACATGAAGCTCATGAAGACGCCTTCTTCATGCTTACATCGTATCACAACCTTTCGCCCCTCCACATTCTCGACTGTCACTTCCAACCTTTCGCAATCAACCTTTGCCGCATACTTCCTAAGCCAGTCCATACCCAAAATAATTCCGAACCCCGCAAAGTTCAGAACAAAACAAACACAAACAAAAGAGCAACCATGACTCGACACAATCAGACCACGGCATAACATACACAAACAAGACGAACCCCCAACTGGATTAGTCACAACCAATGGCCTATCAACAATATCCGGTTCCAAACCTAACCGGCCTACGAGTTTACTACAAACAAATGAATGCGACGCTCCAGTATCAAACAGAACTCTAACTGGAACACCACATAGGAAAAGAGTACCTTGAACAACCACACTCTTTCCCTTCTCTTCAGCAGTAGGTGCTTTCGAAGACGACGGAACAGCTCCTAAAGCATAGGCTTGCACAATCTGTCTGTCCTTCCTTGGTTCTGGACAATTCTTCCTGAAATGCCCCGGCTTGTCACAGTTATGACACTTCATCGGCACCTTAGGATTCTTACAATCCTTCGAGAAATGGCCCTTCTGCTGACAGTTGTAGCAAGTCACCTCGCCTTTCGGCTTCTTCTGGCCATCCTTACCCTTCTACTGCTGCTGCTTCCTCTTCTTATTTCCACCCTGCTGGGGTTTAGACTCTTCCCTGGTCACAGCAACAACAGATCCATCCTTAGGAAACAGACTCTCATGCCTGAGAGCTTTCTCCACAAGCTTCTCAAATGAATCGTCCAAATGATCCACCAACTGCCTCCCAAGATAACTATCCAAGCCGGTCACAAACTTCTCATTCTTCTGATAAGCAGATTCAATATATGACCGGGCATACTTGGACAAAGCTTCAAACTCAGAAACATACTCAAGAACAGATCTTCCACCCTGCTTGAGCTCTACAAACTTCTTGAACAGAACAGACTTCTGAGCTGTAGAAATGAACTTAGCTTCAAACCTAACTTGGAATTGCTCCCAAGTAATCTCTTCCTCCGGAGTATCGATGGTAATAGAGTTCCACCAATCAGAGGCTCTCCCTTGAAGCTGCCTTGATGCCAACTTCCTCTTAGTTGCATCATCAATTCCCAAATCACCAAAGATCCTTCTACAAGCATCTATCCATCTCTGGACTTCGATAGTTGATTCTGTTCCCAAGAAAACCTTCCCTCCAAGAGCAGTATAATCCTTGCACAGCTTAGCAAAATCCACTGGTTTCGGAGTTTGGACTTGAACTCTAACATCAACTGCTGCCCCCGGAACTGGTATCCTTCTCATGATCGAAGTCATCATAGCTTCGAACATGGCTGCATAATCAGCAGTCTCTTCAGTAGCACGGCCTTCCCTAGCAGCTGGTCTCCCTCTTCGACTCATTCTCAATATCTATAAAAAGGAATGATTAGAACATCTAGAGAAACAACTGCATAAAGGACTCAAACTCTACTAAGCTACTATATTATATATAGTAATCATCCATCAAAATACAATTACGTCTCTCATATGTAGTTACGACGGCGAGCGTTGGGTAAAATCGATTAACCAATGCTCTGATACCAAATGTGACGACCGCCCATGACCCCTGCACCGAATCTAGAGATAGTGCGCTGTAAAGTGTGCCAGGCGACCATGGACGATTGTCAGGGTAAATTAAAACACAACAAAATCTATCGTATTACTCACAGTGCATGGACAAAATACAATAGAACATATGTATAGTGAAGCTTTACAGAACAAAATGACATCATATAAAACTCCATAATAGTTGAGTACAAGCATCCATATAGTCAATACATCAAGCCTCACTACATATCTCTCAGAGAATACAAAATAGCGGAATATCCAGTACATATAATAAGAAGATAATATGCAACCCTCAAGCTCGTCTTCGATATCAGCATCGTGAGAAGAGAACAGCACCTGTCACCTGCTACCTAGTCTGCCCGTCCCAAAATGGACGAACAGCCCAAGGCAATAAGAATTAAAATATAAAGCCTTGAGTCAGACAACAGTCTTAGTGAGCAGTAAATTAACTAACAACATACCAAAAGAGCATAAAGGAAAAGGAATAGGAATACAACCCTCCCACTCCAACCTCATTCTACAGTGATAGCCCCCAGACACACACTAAGCAGAAGCAAACATAGCAGAATATACAATTTAAAGTAAAGCTACTATCACTCGAGTCAAGGGCGATGTTTTCCAAGTACCAAGGCCTAAATCAGATAAGCACCCAGAAAATACCGCTCTTGAGTCCGAAATGACGTTACAACCAAACATCCATGACTCTGGCTATCACTGTTATCATTGCTTCGATATCACCGTTAATTGAATGACCGGCACATTCTTTCAGCCGTCCGTCAAGGGCTAATGGAAACCCCGGTTCTAGACATAACTCCCGCACGTCGTCGCAGCCCGTGCCTAGGACTATCGAATCTGCCCAGAGTACTCGACCATCAACAGTTAGTCGTTGGGACTATCGAATCTGCCCAAACGTACTCTTGCTTAGAGCATGCTAGAACCTTCAACAACGATGCTATCCAAGCCTCCTAGTCATCCTCCTCGACGACTATTCTCATATCCATTCATTATCCTCAACTCGAATCATATCACCGAGTTATCAACATGCTTGGAATGATCCCGTCTGGATTAGACCAAGTCTTCATCATATGATGCCTCGCTTCATTACATCCTCGCAAAGCCTCATCTCAACTTCACATCGTCAAATCTATGCATAAGAGCTCCATCATCCCGCTACATATGCCACGAGTAGCTTTTCCAATTCAAGAGCCTTTCCCTTTAGCTTTTGAATCATCTTCGATCTAAATCTAATCATCAATCGTCTAGTTCATAACAATCAATCAAATCAAACATCAATCCAAGCAATCAAGCATTCAAAAATGATCTAAGTAGACAATTATAACAAAAATGGCATTTTCGTAATTAAAGAGTTGAAAGTCCAATAAGCATGAAAACATGGATTATATCTCTACAAACTTGATGAATGAACTTGCATAGGTTAACATATGATAAAATGGATGTAACATCATCATGAACAATGGATCTATATGGATCTACACTTTGGATGAAGAAAATGCATGGAAATCTCTATTTTAACACCAAATCGAGCCAACAATCCGATATACTCTTTTGGATCCATGTGAGAGATAATCACCACTCACCAAATCACCTAAACAACCTCTAATCAACACGCTTCAGATCTGGACAGCAAGGGATCAAGCTTGATCTATCACGAATCCGCTTCAACCGAAGAAATCTCTCTTGAAAAGATGAAGATCTCCAATCTAAGCTCTTGAATCTTCAATCTTGATCTTCGATTTGGATGGATGGAAGCACTAGATTAGAGTGGAGAAAAGAAGTGAAGAAGTGTAGAAGTCGAGCTCTCAAAATGGCAGCACTTCGTCGCTTCAAAATCCGGATCCCAAAAATGAAGAGAAGCTCTCCTATTTATAGCTGAAATCCCTATCTCGTCTGCCTCCATGAGTCGTTTACGACTCACGACTCAAAGCCCTACGACTTAACTTCTGCCTATGACTCACGACAAAATAGCTATCTCCTAAGTCGTCACCGACTTATAGCATGCGCCTACGACTCACCAGACCCCCTGTCTACGACTTAAATGCGCACGCCTTACTTGGTTAGACGACTCAACTACTAACTCGTATACGACTCATCACAAAGGCTACGACTCATCCACTTGCGCGAGTTATCACCTACGCGCGACTCAACAGCTTACGACTCATCCCTTAACTCGTCCACGACTTAACTGGTTAGACGAGATAACCCATTCTACGACTTATAACCTAGCAGCCAACTACTGAGTCGGTCACGACTTAACAAATAGCTGGGGTTACGACTCAACTGGTCAGACGACTCATCAGATAACCAGGATACGACTCATCAGATAACTTGGGTATGACTCATCAGATAACCTAGGTACGACTCATCAGATGACTTGGATACGACTCATCAGATGACTTGGATACGACTCATCAGATGACTTGGGTACGACTCATCAGATGACTTGGATACGACTCATCAGATGACTTGGATACGACTCATCAGATGACTTGGGTACGACTCATCAGCTTAACTCGGTCACGACTTAACTGTTACAACTTAAGCCTTATCTCGCCCAGTCCTTAAGTCGCGCCTACCCCTTAAGTCGTTCAAACGACTTATCCTTACACCCTTAACTAGCCAAATCCCTGAGTCGCTCCTATCCCCTAAGTCGTATACGACTCACGACATACACTAAGTCGTTCACGACTCAGGACTTGGCCATTTTCGCCTAAAATCTGAAATGGCTCAAAAACTCTAAAATTCCAGATTCTGACGAACTTGTCGATCCGTTAAAAATACGGGTCGTTACAGTAAATAAAAATACAAACACTCGAGTCAGGACATTATATACTTATATAATGTAAACCAACTCAAGTGAACTGTAAGAAGGTAAAAGTAACTTAAAGAATCCTTGGGATCGCCCATTCTTTAAGGATCAGTTAAACTATTTACTATGTAGTAATATACGCTATATACAGTAGTGTCTAATTAGTAAAGTATAATCATATAGAAAATAGCGTTAAGGGGATGGTGAACCTTAACGCGATCGGATCTTTAAACCAAAATCGTAGTGGGCTCGATATGGTAGGTGACACGGCACACAAGGCAATGCCAGGGTAGATATACCAATTACGCATCCGGACTGGTGGTGACGCATAACAGCCACTACCGTCCACCTCGAACAACACTCCCAAATCAAGGGTGCGCACCAAATCAAATCACAAGTAATAGAATGGTATCGAAGAAGTGTGTCCGATCAGAGGTGCTACCTCCTTGGTCCGTCAATCTCTCCTGTTTTAGCCACCTTATGCCAACTCACGGGAGTTGAGTCCACGTATATATACCTTAGGATCGTCGTCACCATCCTACTTCATTCTGGAAACTCCACCGCGTACACAGTTGTCAAAGTGGTTTTCGGTATCGACAGAGAGTATGTCCATATCTGATCCCGGTCTCTTTAACAACCAATCGTTATTATAACCCGTGGTTATAATTTAAAAACAGTTTATACTTCAAAATAGAATATCATTTCAAATCCAAATCTTTATCAAAATAAAGATTAAATCAATTCCAAACCATTTCAATATATTTAAAATATCATATCATTTCAAAACTTCATTTCAAATCATTTCAATATATAAAAATATCATATCTTTCCAAAACTTAATTTCAAATCATTTTTATATATCAAAATGTCATATCCTTCCAAAACTACATTTCAAATCATTTTTATATACCAAAATATTATATCCTTCCAAAACTTCATTTCAAACCATTTTTATATACCAAAATATCATTTGAGTTCAAATCTAAATACTCAACTTTAAATACTTTTTAAATTTAAAGATCTCATTCATTTATTATCATTTCAAGTCACCTTTTAAATGGTTTATATTTCAATCAAAATAATTCATTTAAACCATTTAAAAGTGTAATTATTATACTTTCAAATCAAGTATTAAAATTTCCAAAGTTTCAATTCAATTCAATCATTTATTTCAATTAAATTTCCATAGAACATTTCAAATCTTATAAATTTCAAATATAGATTTAATCCACAAAATAACTATTCAAATTATGAAATAAATTCCAAAGCTTTAATATCCTATATTTCATAAGTCCAATATCTTTTAAATATATTCAAATTACAAGTAAACCAAATATTTTTCATACTAATATAAACTTCAATTATTCATTCCAAGATTTAATATCATTCCAAATTCATTTCAAAATATCAAAATATCATTTCAAAACATCATTTATTTAATTTAAATTTAAATACCATTTAATCACATTTCAAAATAGTTGTATTTCCCAAATCAACTATTCCATTTAAATCATTTAAAGTCAATTCATTATATTTAATAATTAAATATTTAATTTCCAAAATTTAATCTTTTTCAAAGATCATTTATCCATTTGAATTTATTAAACAAAGAAAATTCAACTTTCGCAGCACTTAGAAAATGCTACGAAATGTTATGTTTAAAAACAGTTCATTAACAAAAGACGACATTTAAAATGCTGTAATATCTTAATTTAGTTTCAATTAAAAATTTTAGTTAAATTTAACAACTATAGCACTAACAAAGTGCTATAATAACCCTTAGTTCAAATTTGCTATTTGGTTCATTTAAAACAGCTACAGCATTTTCCAATGCTGTAATATCTTTAAATTACATTTCAAAAATGCTGTCAAATCAAATTCAGAGTTTTATTTAAAATTTCACACAAAATTAACTTTTAATATAAATCATTTTAACTTAGAAAATCATATATTTTCACATTAAAAACAATCATTTAAATGCCTATATTCCTATGATTTTATAAAGTCAAATTTCCATACAAAAATCAAATTAAATAACAATTAAATTTTCATTTCTTTAATTAAATTCTTAACTTAACAACTAAGTTTAAATTTCCAAAATATAACTTATTTCCATTTATTTTACTTAATTAATATTTCACTTTTAAACAAATTTCACAAAAATTCAATTTAAGTTATATTTCCAAATTCAACTTAAATATTCATTTATTTCATATTTTAAGTTATACAAAATCATTAACACTTTATAAAATCATTATTTCTTAATAAAATCATTAAATTCATTTTTAAATCAAATTTGTCATATATTCTTACTTTACATAAATTCCATTTATAAACAAAATCATAAATTCCAAAATTAACTTATATTTCAAATTCTACTTCACCATTTACTTAATTCACTTGTTTAATTTGTAGAAAATCACTAGTATTTTATAGAAATCATTTTAAATAAAATTTAAATCAAAATATCATAATATTTACATTTTTAAAAATATTTTAAAATTTTCAGAAAATATATAAACCACGGGTCTATATAAAATTTTCTAGCCTAGGTCAAGTGATATAGATATGTATCATTTCAATCCGCAGTTTACAAAGAAAAACCGGGTTTTATCATTTCAAACCCGCAATCCCAAGTAATATAAATAAATAAATAAATAAATAAATAAAAACCGTTCAGGCCTATCATTTCAGCCCATAACGATTTTTCCTTATTCTAAAGTCCGTTCGGGTATGTATCATTTCAACCCATAGTGATTTCTAGTCTACAGGGAACTTGCAGTGTGATAAACACATATAAATAAACAGTATACAACAGTAACAGATGATATAACATGTGTATAAACAGGGATGAACATCATATAATCATAATATAACAGTTATAACATGATGATATAATTTTACAGATTCAAATGGTGTCAGTTTACTAGTTATATAAGTACACATCGTCTGGTGAGAATTACTCACCTGTATTAGCTGGAGATGACAAACAACAACACACAACAGAGAAGCTTCGAAGGCACGACAACACGAATATGATTTGAGAGTGGAGAGCCAAAGGAATTTGACTTGTTCAAACATTTACACAAAACAATACAATAACACATAAGTTACAACACAAATTTATCGTCAAATAACATAAGAAATATATACCCAAAACAACAACAATTGACTTGCACTTGCTCTCTACCTTAGGTACTTCAGTTATGCAGTGATTAAGATCAGCTAATACAGGGAATTGGGTCAGGTTTGGGTGTGCAAAGGTCGGCCTACACATGGGTTTTGATGTGGTGAAGTCTAGGTGCAACATAGCAACACTACAAGGCGAATAACATCACATCTATGCTGTACTTTGGTTCGGCCATGGGCTGTGTGGGCCCATCCAGTGGTGCAGGTGGTGGTGGGTCATGTGGCAGAGGTTGGAGGTCAGGTCAGAGGTGGTGGTGGTGGAGGTGGTGGCAACTAAAGGTGGTAGAAGGAGGAGATGACAACCTAGGCTAGGCTAGTGCAATAGGTGATAGGTTGTGATGGTTTTTGGTGGATTTTGTGTAGATCTTGGCCTTGGATTGGTTCGGCCTGAGGAGGAGGGTTGCTAGGATGGGTGATGGTCAGAGCAAGGCGGTGGTGGTGGTCGGGTCAGATCTGGTTGAGGAGGAGCCAAGCCATGAGGTAGAGAGCATATGCAAAACAAAGGCAGAAAACAAGAAAAAGGAAGGAAGAATTTTACCCAATCTCTTGAAGCCATGGCCGTGATTTTTTTTTGTGGGTTTGAGAAGGTTAGAATACGTGAAAAAAGTGAGGAAGTCAGCTGAAATGAGAAAAGTATTGTACGGCCAATTTTTTTAATGAGATGTAGGTTGGAAAATCAAAAGGCGGAAGAGGAAAAGTCAAAAGGAGATAAAGAGTTTCAAGTCTTTTCAAATTTCCACAAATTCATTTTAATTTTATAAATACATAGCAAGGCTGATAATAAAGATAAATAAACTCAAAAAATAAAATAAATAAGAAAAGAAAATAAATAAATTTAAATAAAAATCAAATAAATAAAGAAAATGGCAATATATACATAACTAGGCTTTATAAATTTGAAACAAATTCAAATGAACTTTAGAAAATCTTTCTGTATTTGAAAAATATTTATAAATAAAGATAAGAACACAAAATAAAAATGAATTCACAAAAATAAATAAATATAATTTAATTAAATATAATTTAATGAAGAAAATAGCAGAAAAATGGAAACTTGGCTTTATAAATTGAAATAAATTCCAGTGTACTTTAGAAAAATTATATTATCATTTTAAAAATATTAAAAGACATAAAATAACCTATTAACACATATTAAAACAAAATATGACAATAAAAATATAATTTATACGATTTAAAATAATAATATTGCAAAATAAATAGTTTATACACAAAATTGAAAATTACATAACTTCTACAATATAAGTCCGTTTTCAACGAAACGAAAAGCAGTATTCATGGAATTAAATCTATTTTCATAATAAAAGATAAAATTTAAGAATTTGAAATATTTAAATTTAAAGTTCAAAAGTCAAAGTTTGACCAGTTTGAATAGAAATTCACTTTTCAGTGAAATATCCAATTTATACTAGTTTGAACTATAAATCACTTAAAAATCAACATTTATATTTAAAATGAAATGTTTGAAATAGAACAAGTTTAAAATAATTTAAAATAAAAATAAAGTCAAAATTAAAATATATGCAAAAATCTAGGGTTGTTACAACAACTGATCGAAAAGATCGTCTATCCTAGGAAGTGGGTAACGGTTCTTCTTCGTGAGCTTATTCTACTCTCTATAGTCTACGCAAAGTTGAAGGGAACCATCTGCCTTTGTCGCGAAGACGACTGGCGCTCCCCATCAGATATGCTCCGTCTGATGAAGCCTTTCTCCAATAGCTCCCCAATCTGCTTACTTAACTCCTTCCTCTCCCTAGGAGCCATATGTCTCACGGGCAATGCCACTGGCTTAGCATTGTTATTCAGATAGATCCTAAAGTCGATCTCTCTCTTAGAGGGTAGTCCCCTAACCTCCTCAAAGACGTTTGGGAAATCTCTAACGACTGGAACTAAATCTAACTCTCCTAGTGATGAATCAAGAGAATAAAGGAAGCTCAACATGACTGACCCATGTGGGTCACGAGAAGCCTCGAAAGTCCTTCCGCTACATGTCTCTAGTCTGATGACTCTCCTCTCGTAGTCTAATATCACTCCATAAGTGGATAACCAATCCATCCCTAAAATAATCCCATACCATGAAAATCCCAGTACATAGGCGTCACAATCAAACTCTACGTCTAGTATAAAAAAATTCCAACCCTTACAAATCATGGATAAATTTGCCGATCCTCCTATGGGGTTTGAACCAGCCCCTTCAAGGGTTGGCATTGACATGTACCTTCATCGTATTCCTTCAATTATCTTCCAAAAGCCCTTTGATTTACAACTTGAATTTAGGGATTATAGGAATTAGGGTTTTGAGAGTATAGGGAAGTCTATTTTCTAACTTGGCTGAAAGGAAATGAGAATGAGAAAACAACGTACCGTTTCTTTCCTTATTACTTACTATTTGGGCCAAAAGGGTTTGGCATGTACCCAATAAGAGATGTGTTAATATTTCTTTTGTTTTCCCTTTAAAACACTATCTTTTACTTTAAATGATGTCTTAAAAAATCATAGATTGATATCTCAATTTTACTAAACCCAATCAACCAGATCAAAATTCCTATTTCTATTAATATTGAAATATCTTATTCAATTAAATACGACTTTTGAAAATAAAAGTTTTTCTTATTATTTTTAATAAAATAAAATAAACTATTAAATGCAAATTCTCATTTTAATGCAACAAATCTCAATATTGACAATTTGTCCTAAATGCCCAATTTAAATAATTGATTTTTTTTTACTATTTCAAATTTGAATTGAAAATCCCTTTAAGAAATGAAACTCATTCCTTAGTAAATCAAATAACCTATTCTCAAAAACTAGATTTAATTTCATAACTAAATTTCACAACTCACAATTTAGAATTATTTATCGATGATTAAATTTAATTAGTTAGGCAAATAACAATAGGGTTGTTATAGACGCCCGCCCCTCCTTACAGAAACCAGTCACACTACGGGAGCTGGCCATGCCCAAAGTCATTACCTTAACCGCAAGGAAGGGGATGCCGAAGGCGGGGCTAGTGACTGGAGTGAAGTCGTAACAAGGTAGCCGTACCGGAAGGTGCGGCTGGATCACCTCCTTTTCAGGGAGAGCTAATGCTTATGCTTGTTGGGTATTTTGGTTTGACACTGCTTCACACCCAAAAAGAAGCGAGCTACGTATGAGCTAAGCTTGGATATTGAAGTCTTCTTTCGTTTCTCAATGGTGAAGTAAGACCAAGCTCATAAGCTTATTATCCTAGGTTGGAACAAGTTGGTAGGATCCAACTTTTACGTCGTCCCCGCAATTTCCTTAACGAAATAAATCTATAAATTAAATTTCCATATTTTTCTTTAGCCGGAATTTTTATTTCACAAATTTTCTCAAGAATTTTTTTAATTATAACTCTTTACCAGCCCAACATTTACATCTTTCCAAAGAATATAATCTATATCTTCAAATAAAAGGTTCCAATTCCATTTTTTGTTAATTTATAATTTGAAATTCCAATTTTAACATCCATCTAAATTATAAAATGATATACACAATAAATCAAATTTTTTACATACTATTCTTCTTAGTATATATATATCCAAATAAACATTAATTATTTAAAATATAAAATAATTTAATGACGTTGCCTTGCCATCTATTTATAACGAATCTTTATGTCAAATGGCTGCGATGTTGACCGTGAAGTCAACATAGCCTCGCCACTGACTTCTGTTACTGCTAAGGTTCGGTGGCTACACACATCATCCAAAATAATACATATATAATGCACTTTCATAATTTCCAATATTATTTTCGAAACCACCAAAACTTTTAAACACATATATACTAGTAGATAAATTTCCCTTTTAAATTTATTTTCTAAAAATATTTTTCCCAAAATATTTAGCTTCCACAAATAGTAATATCAAGTTTCAAATCATTTACTTAATATAATTATCAAAACTCCAATTAATATTTTCCTTTCAAAATAACCATATAACTCAAAATAATTCCTTTCCAAATATTATTTATAACCACAATACATACTTTTAATATTTATCCCATTTGTATATACAAATAAATATATTTTTCCATAAAATATCCTTTCACTTCAAAAAAATTTATTTTCATAATTTCTTAATTTTTAACATCTTATTAATTAAGATTCATATACGATAATTTATTTTCATTCAAACCAAACAACTTGAAAGTGAAATTCATAAATAATATATATATATATATACTACTACATAGTATATCACATCCAATCAATTCAATCATTCACCAAATATTTAAATTTAACCATTTAAATTTAAATAATAATCCAGATGAGTGAGATTAACTCACCTTTGATTTTTGTTTTGCAACCCAATCCAAACCGGCTTGTTTTCTTCACGATTATAGACCTTGTACAAGCATTATATAGTTTTATTAATATTTAAACTAATCGAAAAATAAATCACCATTTATTAATTTAATTTAAACTAATAATTTAATTAAACTAATTTTCCCTTTAATAATTTCTTATTAATTAAAATAACTTAATAAGTAGATTAAACAAGTTAATCACCCTAATACATACTTTAAAAATTAAACGGTAGGTTTATAATCTATATTTAAAATTAAAGATCTAATTTTTTTCATATAAACTCTTCAACATTTAAAACTCCTATATATTTTTTTCAAAATCTTTTCTATATATATAATGTTTCCCTGTTTACCCATATATAATTAAATTAAAATGGAATGTGTATATATTTTCTCTCCTCAGTAATGAATATTCCTTTACTGTAAATTTTTTTTCTTCTAATATATATATATATATATATATTTATAAAATTAAATTAAAATAAAACTACTCTATACCTTATTGTCGATCGAACTCCAGGCTCGACCCCAAAATCGCCAGCAGAACGAACTCGATCTCCATCGATCTCCAAGACTGCCGACCATTCCTAAACAGCACCTCCTCACTGCATTTGCAACGATCACCTCGCGCATAGCAAACGCGACTTGCCGAGACCCCCTTTCCCTTGGCCTGAACTGTTGCGCACCACGAATCAACGACCGTCTTCCTCCAGATTTTGGTCGACTGGCACGCCGAACCCCCCTTTGGCCACTGCCATCGATATCCCCCACACTATCCCTCTAGGCTCGAGCAACAAGGCGCCCTTGAACCGATTGCCGAGCCGCCCAGCCCTCACGAGATTGCGATTTCCAAACACGAGCCTTCTTCCATTTTTTTTCCCGATTCTAAGATTTCATGAATGAAAACAAAGGAAGAAGGATACGCGATTTGTTTTAAAGGCCGCCATTTTTCTCAGATCGATTTGGGTTATGATGTATTGCGGAACGAAGGGAGTAAATAGACAGAGGCCACATGATTTTTGAATTCGAGCAGAAGATAGTCGGCTTTGATTTGATTTTACACTGAGGTAAAACGCGATTTCTTGTGTTGAATGCCTGCTACAGAGAAGGCAAAAAGTGCTGATGTTGAAAGAAGGCAGGCTGAAGAAAGGGAATCTCGGCTGTGTTGACCAGGGTATTTAAATATATATAAATTTAAATTTAAATTCAAATTGTCTCTAAATTTGCAACTCAAAATCTCGACCTCCTATTGAGACGTTTCGCTAGGCATTTATAATGTTAAACCCCTATTTCGAACACAATGGAAAAGGTTACAAGTCCTAATTCGATCGTATGGAGAAGATAGCTTTTTGAACCCAGTTATTATATTAAATTTCGATACAGATTTCAGCGCGTTTATATGTCGTACGCTCACACAACAACTCCAATCACTATGAAATTTGAAATCCGATAATAATACAATATTACGGATCCAACGAAACTGGTTTCGTCAAATTCCGAGACTGTGCCTCGGAAGGCTATTTTTAAATTCAATTTAAACGATATATTTTCAAAACTGAACAAAACACTTTCAAATTCAAATTTAAAAGTTCTATCACCTTCAGTATTATTAATATGAATTTTTCAAGCTTTCAAATTATTTTTATCTGGCTTAAAATCCCAGATTCAATATTTTACCCAACTTCAAATTATTCAACTTAGTAATTTTAAATTACCCAATAAATGTTGATATTTGAAATTCAAGTTAAAAATTAACCTTTTGAATATTTAAAATCAATTAAATATTCTCATTTCAAATATCCAAAATTCCGGATCGTTACATTCCTCCCCCTTAAAAGAATTTCGTCCCTGAAATTGCTAGTTAAGAAGAATGGTCCATAACCCATTAACTATTTCCTCAATCCAAATAGTTTTTAACCACTTCCCAAAATCTTTTATCAAAGACACACTCACTCTAACTAACTTCCCAAAGCCTTCCATAGTCCCCCAAACAACATTACTTATTCAACCATTCAAATTATAATTCAGATTCAAATTTAAAATTATCAAATTTCTCAAAAAAATTCTAACTCCTTAAATTTTCGAATTTTTTTGCAAGCGTCTCCTTTGCGTGGCTAGCTCGGTACAACTACAAAATGCCTCTATGGGCCCCCAGGTTTCCAAAGAAAACAAAAAGCCAAGTGGCTAGGCAAGAAAATAATCAAATTTCATAAGCCAATTTAAAATACATACCTTTCTGTCGGGCCATACAAATTTATTTTATGAAATCAAAAACATCAATTTCCTTTCGCCTTTAAACCACCTGTATATCCTACTTAACAATAATGTCCACTCACAGAATTCAAAGTCATTCTGTACATTTCCTTTCAAAAGTTTCAACATCTATTTCATTCAAGTCCGTACGATGCACATATATCATCCGTACGCAAAACCAAATCTGATCGCTCACTCGATCACACAATTTCACTTCCGAACTAGTATTGTCCACCCGACATTCTAATGCAGACTCAGATCCGGCTTCTTGATCAGAAACCGTCATTTTCCTTGCATAGTCCTAAACTATGATAGAGAATTTCCAGAATCAATCAAAATCCATATCCAGGGTTCGCCGTCGAAAATCGAGTGAAAAATCCCAACTCGGATCGGTATAACTATCTCGAAATTCTATGCTCGAATCTGGATCAAATTGCTATGCGAATAAAATAATATACGCATATCCTACGTATTAATTTCAATTGATTATCAATTATATAAATTTCCTTTTTATTCACATTCATTTTGTTTTCTATTCACTTTTCCACAATTATCTCATTTCACAATTCACTTAGTCTCCATTCCAAAATTACTTAGTATATTCCCAATACCAATTTACTTAAGAATTTCACCTTTCATTTCTTAAGTTCAACATAAGCATTTTGTATACCCTTATACTATTACTTTCACTACACCACTTGGTTTTAATTTACTTCTATTCAAATTGGATTCCAATTCCATATAGATTCAATTTGCTTCAATTTACTAATTATTTCAAATCTAAATACTTTTTCCCAATTTCCACTCAGATTTCCATCTTCAATTTTTCCTGAATTCAATTTGTCTTCAAACTCTGAATATTGAATTTTTATCCACTTTACTTTACATACACAATTGTAAATCAGATTTCAATATTCAGTTTCAATTCTATTTGCTTACAAATATTAAATCATTTGTCGTTAGTGAAAATTTTAAAAAATTTCTAACTCTCAAAATTTTCGAATTTTTTTGGCAGAGTCTCCTTTGTACAAAGGAGCTTTTGCAATTTGACAAGAGATATAAATATATATACATCGACCTACTCGGTCAGAAAAGCAAAAACATTTCATATTTCCTATTTTTATTGCGTAGGCATACCTTATTTAGCATTTTTAAGCAAGCAGATTATTATTTTAGCATTTTAAATGACCCAACCCAGCCAACGGCTTCCCTGAACCTGTACTTACTCGATTTAAATGTGTAAGTGCCAAATATAGAAAATTTATTAACATTTCACTTACTTTCAATAGCTAAACACATGCATTCATAAGCAACATACACCAAACACTTTCTATGAGCAATTTATATGATTGCAAAACTAATTCATTTGCTTTCAATCAATTCATATGCCATTTCATTCAATTTTAAGGGTTTACAATTAAATTTCTTACATTCAATTCATTTTTAAACGAAACGAACTCATATTCATTTCAATTGATTCAAAAATCAATTTTTATTTTCTTCTATTACTCAAATAATTTTATACAATCTCGTTTGCGTCAACGACGACCATTTCTATGCAAATTCAATGATATTCACTTAATAGAATATCCATTCTAGTTTATAACTAATTTAAATTGGTACCAACTCAATTTACACTTTATTCTATTTCATTTCCAATTGATTCCGTTCAATTCATTTTGCATTCCATATTGATTACATCAAATACTCATTCCACAATTTATTTACAAACCAAACACTTATCATATCAAATTGGTATTCAACCTGCATTTAACCAATTCAAGTTCCATTTCCATATTTCATTAACTAATTAATTATCAATTAGTTTATTCAAATTTTATACCCAATATTTGATTTTTATTACAAAAATCACTTTAACTATTTACTTGAGTTCAATCTATTTTATAATTTATGTTTTGGATTTTTATTCATCTTCCAAAATACAAAACAATTTTATTTTAGGCCTATTTATCCCACTTCTAAATTTTATAAGTCACAACTTATTTATTATTCCATAAACACTTTAAATAAGATTCCAGAGTTTAAACAATTTCCCAAAATTTCAAAATCACCTTTGAAATCAACTATATCCAAAATCCCTTTCAATTTAAAAATCAAACCCAGTTTTTTTGCAAACAACTCCAATTTAAACATTCAGGTAGCAATTCCTCCTTTGGAAACTCGAAAATGAATACCGATGATGTCGCGATCATCATTGGAATTATTTTCCAGCGACCGAAGAGAGTTTAGTGCTTTTATCCTAATCAAAAGCATTCAAATATTTTTAAATTCCAAACCTCACCAGATTTCGAATTCACTCAAAAATATTTCCCAAATAATATCACCATTATTTCTCCAAAACCTTTGAAAACCATTTTCAAACTCAAAGGAATTTAAACTTCCTAAAAATTCCAAATTCCAAAATCCATCCAATTTATATCCAAACATTACTCTGGAATTTTCAACTCAATTTCAATTATAAATCACATTTATAATTCACATTTACAAATTCCACTTTATTATCTGAATTTATTTCCTTAACTATGGTTATAATTCGATTTCTTATTCAATTTTACACTTAAATGATAATCATTTAGTATTATCACTTCCTAACAACCAAGCATCCAAATACTATAATAATTTACAAAAATTATTTCCTTTATATACAAAAATAATTTGGGTAAAATTATTTTATTTACCCATTTTTAAACAATACTGTGTCGAATTGTTCTATTCAAGTGTTTAGAGATCCCTATCAATAACGTTAATTACTCGTATTGACCAGAATCCATAAACTACTCAACAAACAATCAACACAATATAAAACCATTTTATATTCACTAACAAATACGCGCTCATATCTACTAATACACTCAAACTCATTCTAGAGTTCTATGGACTCTATTTCAATGAGTAATCCCCACCAGAGCCAAGGTTATCACCAGCCTAAGCTATGATACCACTGTAACGACCCGCAGTCCCGTACCCCTTGAATTGACATTAATCTCCATCAAATCAACTCAAGAAGAACGAAATTATGAATCATTTGGTTAAAGAAGAAGGAGATAGAAGAAGAGAAAACAAAATAACAACAGAATCTAACCATCGCAGCGGAATAAAATATAATAGATAATAAATGATCTTTACAAGAAAGAAACTATATCTGTTTATACATACATCAGAGTACAATATAATCAACATCACAATTCAGGACAGTTATAATAACTTGTCCCACATACAGAATACACAACATACACAACACATCGGAATATATATACCAAGTACGAGTGATACGTCTCGCCATCCAGCTCGTCTCCTGAGCTCCACAGCACCATATCCTGTATCTGTAATACTCGGTCTGACCCGAGCATTATAATAAAATAACACCCGAGTCAGTCTAGAAAAACAGCGTGAGAAAACACACTCAATTGGATTATTAAAGTTTTCCAAACCCTTTGAAATCAAAAGCATCTCGTAAGACCACGCCACAATAACATGTCGGGTTTTACCTTACGATAGCCAAAACACTTTTTATCAAATCCTCTTATATTATAGTAGTGTCTATATACAAATACTTATTCAAATAGCTGAAATTGTTACATGATTAAATTCCAGCATACTAGCCACAATGTGGGTAATACAAACAAAAACCGTACAAGGCACGTAGGGAGAATGGATTTCCAACTAATGACTAGGCACTGGGGTACCACCTGTCACAGTACCTGGTCTAGATCAGCGTACCGAGGACCACGCCCGATCCCCTGCAACACAAAGCCGGAACTACCCCTTACTGGATAATTCCGAGTAAGATCGCCCCATGGTTGGGATCAACAACCGCACCACTAAGCCGAAATAAAAAGGGACATCTCGACAGGGATGACCTCACCCTAATGGGTGCGACCCACATAGCCTTGCTGCGTAACCCCTGATTTTCAGTCATTCCCGGTTGATGAGGCTCGAGGCTAAGCGTTACCTTTATAGAACGTTTCACTTAGAATGCCCATCGTCCACTTGACGATGTTTCGAAAGCATTCATCCATACAAGTCCGTCCTGGGTTCGAACGGAACCGAATGCACTATTCCTACTACATCCATTTTGGAATCACCATCAGGATTAGTAGCGACTAGCCCTTGCACTTCACTGTACCATCTTCGACTCCAAACTCGTTTTTCCATGGAAACGTACAAACCGGATCGAAGTGGTTTTCGAGAAATTAATCCCGATCTCGGTCTCTTTGAAACGATCAGTGCATTGGCCAATATTGATAGTCGGTTATTTAACTATCAATTAACATTCACAAACATTCATCAAACATAAATAATTTCCCAAATTATTTATTACTCTCAAAATATCTTCACAAGATATATTTCCACTTTTCAACTCTTTTGAAAACAGTTTCAAACTCCCTTTCTCTCATAGAATAAATTTCCCAAATATTTTCTATTTCCACTGGAATCACCAAGTACAAACACTTTAGAAATAATTTAGAAACACTTTATTATAAATATACTTTAAATTAAACTAATTTATTACTTTATTCAAAGATATATACTTTAAGCATATTTAAAATAAAGCTAATTTATAAAATATAAAACTAAATTTTTAACCCTTTAAAACAAAATTTCAGTCACCTTTAAAAAAATTCTACTATAATAAAATTTGATAAATACTTACTTTAAAATCTAAACATTTAATAATAAATTTCCTAAAACATGCTTTTTAAAACAACATTAAAAACTTTTAACTTATATTTTAAAATTTGCTTCGAAAACGTACTTGGCTATCCAGGGAATACGCTTCTCTTTGACATCTTTAAAAATAAATCACTATTTATTTTTAAACAAATTTATCCATTCCTTTAATAAATTCCTACCTTGATAAATTCCTACCTTGAATTTATGTTTCCAAATATCCACTGATATTTTACTTCACTTTATAACCCAGTTTATAAATTCCAAAATCTCACTTCTCTTTTAAATCCCAATTCCAAACACTTAAATCAATTTACAATTGATTTCCAATTTACTTCACTTTGAAATAAATTTCCTTACTTACTCCATTTATTTCAAAATCCATTAACTTCGGATTTATTCCTTAATTATAGTTCAAAATCTTTTAACTGAAATTACCCATTTCATATTTTCCCAAATTCTCTTTTTATTCTTCCCAATATATTCAAACCTTGAATTTTAAAATAAATCCTTCATTCCTTTGAATAAGAACACTTGAGTTTAAAAATTCATTCATTTCCACTTATTCAAAAATCTCATTCCGCATACTTGGAATTTTTCTATTTGAATTTAAAAATAACTTTTATCCTTTTCCAATTCATTCCTCTAATTTATCCAAATTCTCAATAATTATTTTTCTTAAAAATTCTATCTTTTATTTTCTTTTCAAAAATATAACCTATATATTTTTGATAACTCAGTATCCCCAAATATTCCAAATCAAACATAGCATTCTATATTTCCAATCACCAATATAATCTATCACAGATTGTCATATAAACAATATCACAGAATATTAAACAATCTAAATAATTTTGAGGAATCCGGTTGGATCCCTCCAACCTGTTTCCCTAAATCCATAGATGTTAGCATAATACCAATTCCACTTCGAGGTGGAATATCGCGGTATATGGGTTTATGAAAAATCATCCGCTATTATGCGGCGCATAGGGTCTCATCCGCTATATAATGCGGGAAATCAATCACTCCAATATATATATATATATATATACTACTATATAGTATATCACATCCAATCAATTCAATCATTCACCAAATATTTAAATTTAACCATTTAAATTTAAATAATAATCCAGATGAGTGAGATTAACTCACCTTTGATTTTTGTTTTGCAACCCAATCCAAACCGGCTGGTTTTCTTCACGATTATAGACCTTGTACAAGCATTATATAGTTTTATTAATATTTAAACTAATCGAAAAATAAATCACCATTTATTAATTTAATTTAAACTAATAATTTAATTAAACTAATTTTCCCTTTAATAATTTCTTATTAATTAAAATAACTTAATAAGTAAATTGAACAAGTTAATCACCCTAATACATACTTTAAAAATTAAACGGTAGGTTTATAATCTATATTTAAAATTAAAGATCTAATTTTTTTCATATAAACTCTTCAACATTTAAAACTCCTATATATTTTTTTCAAAATCTTTTCTATATATATAATTTTTCCCTGTTTACCCATATATAATTACATTAAAATGGCATGCGTATATATTTTCTCTCCTCGGTAATGAATATTCCTTTACTGTAAATTTTTCTTCTTCTAATATATATATATATATATATATTTATAAAATTAAATTAAAATAAAACTACTCTATACCTTACTGCCGATCGAACTCCAGGCTCGACCCCAAAATCGCCAACAGAACGAACTCGATCTCCGTCGATCTCCAAGACTGCCGACCATTCCTAAACAGCATCTCCTTACTGCATTCGCGACGATCACCTCGCGCATAGCAAACGCGACTCGCCGAGACCCCCTTTCCCTTGGCCTGAACTGTTGCGCACCACGAATCAACGACCGTCATCCTCCATATTTTGGTCGACTGGCACGCCGTACCCCCGTTTGGCCAATGCCATCGATATCCCCCACACTATCCCTCTAGGCTTGAGCAACGAGGCCCCCTTGAATCGATTGCCGAGCCGCCCAGCCCTCACGAGATTGCGATTTCCAAACACGAGCCTTCTTCCATTTTTTTCCCGATTTGATGATTTCGTGAATGAAAACAAAGGAAGAAGGATACGCGATTTGTTTTAGAGGCCGCCATTTTTCTCAGATCGATTTGGGTTATGATGTATTGCGGAACGAAGGGAGTAAATAGACAGAGGCCACATGATTTTTGAATTCGAGCAGAAGATAGTCGGCTTTGATTTGATTTTACATTGAGGTAAAATGCGATTTCTTGTGTTGAATGCCTGCTACAGAGAAGGCAAAAAGTGTTGATGTTGAAAGAAGGCAGGCTGAAGAAAGGGAATCTTGGCTGTGTTGACCAGGGTATTTAAATATATATAAATTTAAATTTAAATTCAAATTGTCTCTAAATTTGCAACTCAAAATCTCGACCTCCTATCGAGACATGCCGCTAGGCGTTTATAATGTTAAACCCCTATTTCGAACACAATGGAAAAGGTTACGAGTCCTAATTCGATCGTATGGAGAAGATAGCTTTTTGAACCCAGTTATTATAAATTTCGATACAGATTTCAGCGCGTTTATATGTCGTGCGCTCACACAACAACTCCAATCACTATGAAATTTGAAATCCGATAATAATACAATATTACGGATCCAACGAAATTGGTTTCGTCAAATTCCGAGACTGTGCCTCGGAAGGCTATTTTTAAATTCAATTTAAACGATATATTTTCAAAACTGAACAAAACACTTTCAAATTCAAATTTAAAAGTTCTATCACCTTCAGTATTATTAATATGAATTTTCCAAGCTTTCAAATTATTTTTATCTGGCTTAAAATCCCAGATTCAATATTTTACCCAACTTCAAATTATTCAACTTAATAATTTTAAATTACCCAATAAATGGTGATATTTGACATTCAAGTTAAAAATTAACCTTTTGAATATTTAAAATCAATTAAATATTCTCATTTCAAATATCCAAAATTCCGGGTCGTTACAGAGTACGTCTACTGACTGTGCCCGAGAGCAGGTATTATCTATTCCAGTTTGGGTTTACTTTCCTCATATACCTTTTGTTTTGCAACCTTTGATAGGACTAAATTAGCTAGCTAGTACTGTTGGGAAATTGAAATGCTTTGATGCTAATACCGTTGCAGGAGAAAAGCTAGTTTATGCTAAGCGTTGATTGAAAAAATTTGGATAAGCCACTTCCAAATAAGATTAAGGTCAGAGTATCTTAGGATCATGATGCTGAGATTGTTGTTCGATATGGTTAGAAACCAGATATTTGCATGTCATGTTAGTCTTTTGGTCATCTCTAGAAACTTTATACTCTTAGGACTGTTGTTGCACCGTTGCTGCTCTTTGTTAGGACTCCTCTTTCTCAACCTCATGCCATGAGTGGGTCCCGAAAGTGCACCCAGTGCATGATGTTGCTCCTCCCGTGATAGTGCCTTCTATAGAGGTTGATGTTGTTATGCCTCCTGTGGAGGACGTCGTTGCAGTTGTCTCTACCGCTATGGTTCCCCTTTCCCATCCTATTATCTGGATCCCTACTAAGCATTCTTGGATCCATGTTCCTTCAGATATAACATATTCTCTTGATCGAGATTCTTATCACAAGTTGTGAGTGTTGATGAGGGTGAGACCAGGTGTCCCTTCTACCACATTGAGGGTGGGGGGATTTCCCTTACTACGGAGGGTGAAATTGGTCGGTTGAACAAGAATTTTCTTTTGGACACATCTTGGGATAGGAAATACATTTACAGTGACACCTCCATCGACTATGTTATTAACCTTCCTCATATATTCTTTGGCTATGTTCTTGTCATTGGTCTAGACTTGGCCAATAATTGTAGGAGTTCTTCCTCTTTTGAGGGAAGCTAATCATAATACATAGTAATTTAGGCGTGCTGCCTAACTCTTATGCTCTATTTTTTATTTTGGTTTAGTTGCAAAGGCCTTTCTTAGCCTCTCTCCTGTTCTGCATTTTGTTTAGTGGTATGGGCACTATAAAATCATCATAGTTGGTCTATGCATGTGCAGGTCACCTGTTTTTTTTCATATATAAATAAGTGGTACGGCCCACTATAAAGTCGACTAGCTTTGCTTAACAAAATTTTAAAACAATTTCCTTAACTTATCTCGTTATATAAAATAATATTAATCCACAAAATTTAGTGGTTCATTTCGTCACTTGACTGCAAAGTTGATTACTTAGAATATCAACATGGCCTCGCCATGCTCTCCACTTCGCATAATTTATTCGACGGCTAAAATATTATTTTAAATTATTTTAACTCAAATACTTTATACATTTCCAAATTAATTATTTCTCATGTCAAAATGTCTCGTTAGATGTTTAGGAACTCATATCGATAACATGGCGTCCTACATATCTGTAACGACCCAGTATTTTGGACCATTCAAATCGACAATAAATCCACACATGTCGGACTTGAATAATTCAAAACAATGGATTGTAAATAAAATTTGGCAAAACTCAGCATATACAATAAATAAATAATCACAAAATCACAGACACAGAGTAATATAACAATAGTGCAGCGGAAACAAAAGAATAGTAGTTCATGAAGCTACTATATATATATAACAGAGTTAAACAAGATACAATAGAGGTCTCAAATACATAGATATCTCAATACAATAGTCAAATACAAGATCTGAATACATCACTGGAATCAACTGAATAACTGAAAGTTGGATAGATAGCTGGATCTCCAAGCGAAGCTCCAACTCCAAAGGTGAGTCTCGAATACTGGTACACTCAGTCTGACCCGAGCGTAAAGCAAAACACAAAACACTCGAGTTAGGATTAACATTCTTATATCAATAAATCCAACTCAAGTGAAATAAAAACTGAAAATACAAGTAACTCAAAGGATGTTTGGGATAACCATCCTCTAAGGATCCGTTAAACTATTTATATATATAGTGTACGCTAAGTAGATAATGCCTATCAGTAATATAAAGTATCAAAATAGCGTTAAGGCGTTACTATTATCCCCCTTAACACATTTTATATAAGCGTCATAGTCTATACAGCACTTTAACTCCACCGTAAACTAGTGGGCTATCAGGGAGTACTCCATAGGTATAACATGAAACAAATCGTAGTGGTCGCGCATAGGGATACGAGTATGACAAGGCACATGAGGCAATACCCAAGGTAGTGAAACTACAGTTTGCCTGATCCGGACTGGTGAGAACGCATCGCCGCAACGATCGCAACACCGCGAAACATCACTCCCAATTCAAGGGTGCGCACCAATCAAAACAAGTAATGAGTAGTTTACGAAGAAGTGTGTCCGCTAGAGGTAGCTAACCTCACTGGCCTGGCACGACTCCTGTTTAAGTCATTTCCAATTTGACACAAGTGTCAAGGTCATCCATTATCGTTCTCTTTCTTCAAATCCAGCAACGTCATCATTCCAACCACTTCATTCTGGATCACACTCCGCGTATAATAGTTATTAAAGTGGTTTTCGGTTTAGACAGAGAGTATGTCCCAAACCGATCCCGGACTCTTTAATAACTATGTAATTATTACACTGATTGGTCATTTAATAAACTTTCAAAATAGTTTATATTTCAAAACCAAAATATCATTGCCATTTCAAAACCATATCAATACGATATCACTTCCATTTCAAAACCAAATACGATATCATTTCCATTTCAAATATATCCATCTCAAATATATCCATTTACAAAATCTTAGTACTTCAAAGTTATAACACTTTCTAAATCAAACACTTTGGAAATCATAATACTTTGGAAATCAAAATTTAGAAATCATAATGCTTTGGAATCATAACACTTCCCACTTAACCATTTAAATATAAATAATAGTATATATAATAAAATAGTTTATAATTTAAAATAGTTTATATAAAAATAGTTATAATTTGAAATAGTTTATATTAAAAATAATTTATATTAAAATAGTTTATATGAAATAAATTTATAAAGAAACATATATAAATAGTTTTTAAATATAATTTAAAAATACTTTATATAATAAAATAGCTTCCTCAAATTTCACAAATCAATTCCAAATCAACACCAATCCCAAAATTCCAAATTTAGTCAAATCTCAAATCATCAATTTCAATTCAATTCAGTTCTCAATAAATTATTATATCGATTTCAAATACAGATTTGAACCATAAGTAAACCATTTAAATTTCGATATATTTCAAAGCTTTAAATATTCCACATTTCAAAAAAAATAAATTTGATAATTCCATTTATATCTTAATTTAATTTTATTTCATTTATTTTCTAAGATATTTCTTTAATCATTTCAATACATCTAAATACAACTACAATTTACAAATTCATATAAACAAAATATCCCATTTAAATTTATATAAGTTTGAAATATTCATTTAAGCCACTTTTAATCAAATTCAAGTTATAAAACACATCTTAAAATTTCAAATTTAATGATTTCAAATCAAACTTATTTAAGTATAATTCTTAAATAATTAAAAATTCCAAATCAAATTCAAATTTATCTTTCAACCTGAAACATTATAAACTCTATATTTGAAAATATAAATTTTACATAAATACTTAAACATATTTTATATTGATTCAAATCAACTTTATTAAATCAACTTTAATAAATCTTTAAAATCAATATTTATTAAAACCATATATTTCTTTTCAAAACCATAGAAATCATTTTTTTCAAAATATATATAGACCAATGGTGTCTGTATATAATTTTCTATCCTATGGTCAAGTGATACGGATATTTATCATTTCAATCCGTAATTTAAATATATATATACGGGTATATATCCTTTCAACCCGCAATCCGAAATTCAATTCAATGAAAATCGCTTGGGTTTATCATTTCATCCCATAACGATTTTCTCCTATTCTACAGATCGTTCGTGTATGTATAATTTCAACCCATAGTGAATTCTATACTAACAGGGAACTTGCAGAGTGATAACAGATATGATACTAATATAACAATAAGTAACATGCATATATCATCAGTGATAAATAACAGATATTGGTGTCAGATGTCACTGGTGAACAGATACAGATAATAGCATATATATCTAGCAATATAAATAACAGATAATGGTGTCAGATGTCACAGGTGAACAGATACAAATAATGGTATATATATAGCAATATAAATAACTAACAACAGCATATTTCAATTGTCGTTTCAATTGAAATCAAATTTAATAAATATAAGAACATTAATCGTGAGTGATTGCTCACCTTTCAAGGCTAGAGAGAATAGACACTGAAATTGAGTTACGAATCCAGACACGAATTCCAAAGCAAAGTGAGATGGGCACGAATCGACGAAGAAAGCTGATAAATCAGAATTGATGAAATACTTAGAGTCAGCTTGATAGAAACAGAATATATATATATATATATTCCCATGAAATCAAAAGTTTAAATTTGAAACAAATATTAAAATAACATATATATAATTAAATCATTTTTTTAATTAAACACCCATATTTAAAAATAAACAGATCAACATGGTATGTTTTAAAATAAATACATATGTACTTATCAAAAATGCAAATTACTCACATATTTTATGTATGTTCAATTGAAAGTATCTATATATATATATTCAAAATAAATTTAAACATATACCAATACAAAACCCTAACTCATATATAAATAAACTTATATATACCTACATATATAACTTACTGATCATAAATATCAAAGTAGACACATATATATATATCATACTGCAGCATACATACTATTTCTAAACTTTATATACTTATAATACTTGGAATATTAACACTATGGTATAAACACATATGTTTAAAACCAAACATATATAAATTGCATCCTTTAAAACGATCATCTAAGAATTCATATATTAAAGATCAAATTTTTCAAATAACACTAAGATTCAAAATATGTACCAACGAAAAAATATATATGTATTTTAAAAAAGAAGGTCACGAGTATAGATCTTAATAACAAGTACAAGCCTATATATATATGATACCCTTTTCTAGATGAAATATGTAACAGCTGTTAAAATCTTTATAAACTATAAAACTGAAAAGAAGAAAAGAAATCGTAAACTCATATATACATATACATTAGAAATCAGTATTAACACATATATGAACGCTATACAAATAAGTTTGAAGCATGTACACCAGACACGTAATATATATTATATATATAAGCTATAAATTCTATATACTAATATATATAAGTTTAACACCTAACATAAAAAAAATGCAGGCAGACCAATATATCCAACATATTATGTGACTAATGATATATATCAGTATAAACTAATATATGTAGTTAATATATAACTGACATAATATTATTATTTGAAAAAAAAAATCACTATTTAATTTTAATACATATTTCCCTAAAGAAAAATCAATCCCTTAGGACAGGGCATACATACATAATTTTTGTTTCATATACAGAGAAAAGATTTTTGCAAGTGAACCTATACATACGTAACATATAAAAGTTTTATAGAACATAACAAAGCATAGAACTTTGTAATATCAGTGCTTATATATACAACATACAGTTCGAATATATATACTCATATATATACACACTTACACATTATATAAACAGACTCTAGTTTATTTTATAAACAAACACAGCATATAAACATAAATATATATCTATATACATCTAACTAATATACTAACATATGTTTGTACATTGCAAAATATTAACATATAATACATAACAGATAATAATATATATCATACAAATAATACTGCAGGCAAAGTGTTTTATATTATATGTAATATATGGACGAGCTGATATATACCTCACTTATATATATATACTTATACGAACAGAACTTATTAAAATCAAGTATAACTCAAAAACAATTATTTTTCTTTTTTTTTGCAAATAAACATATATTTATCAAAATCTGTATACATGCGTACCATATATAAACAAAACAAAAAAATGACAACTATAGCTTGCATACTATATTTTACCAGATTATAAAATATAATACAACCTTATTCTATTTAAACATCTTAAATCTAAAACATGTACATAAAACAAAATCAAATATATATGTTAGTTTACAAAGTTGTTTTCTTAAAACACATCTAACACACACAAAATATTTATGTATATACGTTATACAAGAAATGGAGTAGGCTGCTTACTTGCTGTGGTCGGAGAGACAAGACAGCGGCTATGGAGAAGGGCTCGGCCAGGCAGAGGGGATGAATAGGCGGAGTAGGAGGAGGCGCACGGTGTGACTGGGCTTGGCAAGGAGTGGGGTTATGGTGGATACGGCCATGGATGGGCTCGGTAGGGGAAGAGAAATAGGCTAGCAGGAAAAAAAACTCGGGTGGAGTGAGAAGAGGCCGGCTTTGGGCTGGTAAAGTGAGCTAAGTGGAACGGTGGTGGAAGAAGAAGAGGCAGCGAAGTGGAGAAGGGAAGAGGAAAGAAGAAAATGGGAAGTGAAAGTGTCAGGTCATATTCTTTGCTTTTTTTTAGAGAAAGATAGAACGAATAGACAATAAAGGTAAGAAAATGAAAGGTTACAAAATAGTATGTACCACAAATAATTCATTAAATATTCACAAAGCCCAAAATAGAATGAGAAAGTAAAGGTAATGGAATGACAACCGGCAACAGCTGTATTTTGGAAATTTGAAAAGGCAAGTGGCTGCTAGAATTTACACGGTAGATAAATGAAAGAGTATAGGGAACCCAAAAGTCAAATCGGAACCGATACGGAGATCCTTCCGTAGATTCTGCTGTCTCCCGGACTTCGAAACACACAAATGAATATACCGTGAAGGTCAGCACGACGAGACGATCCAAACGGTATACAAATATCAGTGGTACGATCACTCGATCAAAAATTCATATCAGTACCAAAATGCTGCTATTTCGCCGAAAATAAGATCGACGGAGCAATAACAGTCCAAATTTGGAGAAACGAAATATGACATCTCACTCAGAAGATGATTTACAAATTTTCTATGTAAAAATATTCAGATTTGGAAAACATTTTATTACCATCGATTTTTAACTGATTGGAATTAAAATAGAATTACACACAAAAATAAACTTCCATATTTCCTGATGAAAATTTACCAGTTGCTATGTTTAATTAGACGTATTCCAAATATAAAATTTTTATTTCAAAATTTTATCGTTTAAAATTTCACAAAATTTCAACTAATTACGTTATATAAATAGTTTTTAAATATAATTTAAAAATACTTTATATAATAAAATTGCTTCCTCAAATTTCACAAATCAATTCCAAATCAACACCAATCCCAAAATTCTAAATTTAGTCAAATCTCAAATCATCAATTTCAATTCAATTCAGTTCTCAATAAATTATTATATCGATTTCAAATATAGATTTGAACCACAAATAAACTATTTAAATTTTGATATATTTCAAAGCTTTAAATATTCCACATTTCAAAAAAACTAAATTTGATAATTCCATTTATATCTCAATTTAATTTTATTTCATTTAGTTTTTGAGATATTTCTTTAATCATTTCAATACATCTAAATACAACTTCAATTTACAAATTTATATAAACAAAATATCCCATTTAAATTTATATAAGTTTGAAATATTCATTTAAGCCACTTTTAATCAAATTCAAGTTATAAAACATATCTTAAAATTTCAAATTTAATAGATTTCAAATCAAACTTATTTAAGTATAATTCTTAAATAATTAAAAATTCCAAATCAAATTCAAATTTATCTTTCAACCTGAAACATTATAAACTCTATATTTGAAAATATAAATTTTACATAAATACTTAAACATATTTTATATTGATTCAAATCAACTTTATTAAATCAACTTTAATAAATCTTCAAAATCAATATTTATTAAAACCATATATTTCTTTTCGAAACCATAGAAATCATTTTTTTCAAAATATATATAGACCAACGGTGTCTGTATACAATTTTCTATCCTATGTTCAAGTGATACGGATATTTATCATTTCAATCGGTAATTTAAATATATATATATATGGGTATAAATCCTTTCAACCAGCAATCCCAAATTCAATTCAATGAAAATCGCTTGGATTTATCATTTCAACCCATAACGATTTTCTCCTATTCTACAAATCGTTCGGGTATGTATCATTTCAACCCATAGTGAATTCTATACTAACAGGGAACTTGCAGAGTGATAAGAGATATGATAATAATATAACAATAAGTAACATGCATATATCATCAGTGATAAAGAATAGATATTGGTGTTAGATGTCACAGGTGAACAGATACAGATAATAGCATATATATCTAGCAATATAAATAACCGATAATGGTGTCAGATGTCATAGGTGAACAGATACAAATAATGGCATATATATAGCAATATAAATAACTAACAACAACATATTTCAATTGTCGTTTTAATTGAAATCAAATTTAATAAATATAAGAAAATTAATCGTGAGTGATTGCTCACCTTTCGAGGCTAGAGAGAATAGACACTGAAATTGAGTTACGAATCCAAACACGAATTCCAAAGCAAAGTGAGATGGGCACGAATCGACGAAGAAAGCTGATAAATCAGAATTGATGAAATACTTAGAGTCAGCTTGATAGAAACAGAATATATATATATATATATATATATTCCCATGAAATCAAAAGTTTAAATTTGAAACAAATATTAAAATAACATATATATAATTAAAATCATTTTTTTAATTAAACACCCATATTTAAAAATAAACAGATCAACATGGTATGTTTTAAAATAAATACATATGTACTTATCAAAAATGCAAATTACTCACATATTTTATGTATGTTCAATTGAAAGTATCTATATATATATATTCAAAATAAATTTAAACATATACCAATACAAAACCCTAACTCATATATAAATAAACTTACATATACCTACATATATAACTTAATGATCATAAATATCAAAGTAGACACACATATATATCATACTGCAGCATACATACTATTTCTATACTTTATATACTTATAATACTTGGAATATTAACACTATGGTATAAACACATATGTTTAAAACCAAACATATATAAATTGCATCCTTTAAAACGATCATCTAAGAATTCATATATTAAGGATCAAAATTTTCAAATAACACTAAAATTCAAAATATGTACCAACGAAAATATATATATGTATTTTAAAAAAGAAGGTCATGAGTACAGATCTTAATAACAGGTACAAGCCTATATATATGATACCCTTTTCTAGATGAAATATGTAATAGTTGTTAAAATCTTTATAAACTATAAAACTGAAAAGAAGAAAAGAAATCGTAAACTCATATATACACATACATTAGAAAATCAGTATTAACACATATATGAACGCTATACAAATAAGTTTGAAGCATGTACACCAGACACGTAATATATATTTTATATATAAGCTATAAATTCGATATACTAATATATATAAGTTTAACACCTAACATTAAAAAAATGCACGCAGACAAATATATCCAACAGATTATGTGACTAATGATATATCAGTATAATCTAATATATGTAGTTAATATATAACTGACATAATATTATTACATGAAAAAAAAATCACTATTTAATTTTAATACATATTTCCCTAAAGAAAAATCAATCCCTTAGGACAGGGCATACATACATAATTTTTTTTCTCATATACAGAGAAAAGATTTTTGCAAGTGAACCCATACATACGTAACATATAAAAGTTTTATAGAACATGACAAAGCATAGAACTTTGTAATATCAGTGCTTATATATACAACATAAAGTTCGAATATATATACTCATATATATACACACTTACACATTATATAAACAAACTCTAGTTTATTTTATAAACAAACACAGCATATAAACATAAATTTATATCTATATACATCTAACTAATATACTAACATATGTTTGTACATTGCAAAATATTAACATATAATACATAACAGATAATAATATATATCATACAAATAATACTACAGGCAAAGTGTTTTATATTATATGCAATATATATAGACGAGCTGATATATACCTCACTTATATATATATATACTTATACGAACAGAACTTATTAAAATCAAGTATAACTCAAAAACAATTTTTTTTTGCAAATAAACATATATCTATCAAAATCTGTATACATGCGTACCATATATAAACAAAACAAAAAAAAATATGACAACTATAGCTTGCATACTATATTTTACCAGATTATAAAATATAATACAACCTTATTCTGTTTAAACATCTTAAATCTAAAACACGTACATAAAAAAAATCATATATATATATATGTTAGTTTACAAAGTTGTTTTCTTAAAACACATCTAACACACACAAAATATTTATGTATATACGTTATACAAGAAATTGAGTAGGCTGCTTACTTGCTGTGGTCGGAGAGACAAGACAGTGGCTATGAAGGAGGGCTCGGCCAGGCAGAGGGGATGAATAGGCCGAGCAGGAGGAGGCGCACGGTGTGACTGGGCTTGGCAAGGAGTGGGGTTATGGTGGATACGGCCATGGATGGGCTCGGTACGGGAAGAGAAATAGGCTAGCAGGAAAAAAAACACAGGTGGAGTGAGAAGAGGTCAGCTTTGGGCTGGTGAAGTGAGCTAAGTGGAACGGTGGTGGAAGAAGAAGAGGCAGCGAAGTGGAGAAGGGAAGAGGAAAGAAGAAAATGGGAAGTGAAAGTGTCAAGTCATATTCTTTGCTTTTTTTTAGAGAAAGATAGAACGAATAGACAATAAAGGTAAGAAAATGAAAGGTTACAAAATAGTATGTACCACAAATAATTCATTGAATATTCACAAAGCCCAAAATAGAATGAGAAAGTAAAGGTAATGGAATGACAACCGGCAATAGCTGTATTTTGGAAATTTGAAAAGGCAAGTGGCTGCTAGAATTTACACGGCAGATAAATGAAAGAGTATAGGGAACCCAAAAGTCAAATCGGAACCGATACGGAGATCATTCCGTAGATTCTACTGTCTCCCGGACTTCGAAACACACAAATGGATATACCGTGAAGGTCAGCACGATGAGACGATCCAAACGGTATACAAATATCAGTGGTACGATCACTCGATCAAAAATCGATATCGGTTCCAAAATGCTGCTATTTCGTCGAAAATAAGATCGACAGAGCAATAACAGTCCAAATTTGGAGAAACGAAATATGACGACTCACTCAGAAGATGATTTACAAATTTTCTATGTAAAAATATTCAGATTTAGAAAACATTTTATTACCATCGATTTTTAACTGATTGGAATTAAAATAGAATTACACACAAAAATAAACTTCCATATTTTCTGATGAAAATTTACCAGTTGCTATGTTTAATTAGACGTATTCCAAATATCAAATTTTTATTTCAAAATTTTATCGTTTAAAATTTCAACTAATTACGTTATTAAAACAGTTAAAATTTACGGGTCGTTACAATATCGATTAGAATCTTTAAACATTTTATCGACAGGTCAACACAATAAATAATCACAAGTTTTCCTTAGTTATATTTATTTTATTATCATAAGCATCCAAGCATCCAGTATAAATAAATACAACCAAGAAACAAATTCCTAACAACTAATCAACAAAAACTAAATAGTCGCTTCCAGTAGAACAATTGTATTCGTTAAATTTCGCTGCGCAACTCCGATTACTCCTAAATTATTTAAATCTTAAATTTATTTAAATTTCAATTTATCTAATTAAAATTTTAAATCAAAAATATTTCCCAATTGATTATCCCAATAATCAATTTATATTCCTATCCCTATATAGATAATTAATATAACTATCTACCACACACCCCAGGGGACATGACTCTAAGTCTCATTAGGTCTAAATCTTTTACACTATACATTATAATGTTCTGACTCTGCTCTAATACCAAACTGTAATGACCACACCGCCATACCCATATTATTAAAGAACATTATAAATAATGTTGTCTAACAATATGGAGAATACGACTTGTTAAGGGTGATCAAATGTGAATATCACTTTAAACTGACACTAACACGTCATACTTACCATTTTACTGAATCTCTAAAAAAAATTGACATGTTCAGTCTCAGTTCAAAATAATAAACACAACGGTTTCTCAAAATCAGAATAGTATATCATATAAATAATTGGCACATATCACAATGGAATAATAAACATCATATACATATACAAAACTGAGAATCTTCAAATATAACAGTAGACTCATATAATATACATCAGATACAAATCTCTAACTCAGATATACATCTCATATACAGACACAAAATCCTACA
Source organism: Allium fistulosum (assembly GCA_030737815.1). NCBI lineage: Eukaryota > Viridiplantae > Streptophyta > Magnoliopsida > Asparagales > Amaryllidaceae > Allium > Allium fistulosum. The sequence goes on from CM060902.1 coordinate 981,916,097, forward strand.
TGAGATAAACTAAAGATCCAAATGGTTTATCTCTCTGATAGCCCAACCATTCAAAGGTCAACCTGTCCTGTAACCTGAAAATTCTTGGCTGACCCGAATATTATAAAATAAACAGGTCAGGCTATTTCTAAATATTCAAAACGGTGAGAAAAAGATATAACACAAGAATATATAGCATAAGAAAATCTAGAAGTCTAGGATATACAAGTCATGAAATTAATTTAACTCAGAATCCATCACAAGACACAAGAACGTATATTTATTTCACGAACACAGAATCCAAAATTTCCAAAATCTAAGAGATCTTAACCCGTACCGATCGTAATGATCATCCATACCAATCACAATGATTGTACTCATACCGTGGCAAACAAACAAAGGTATCACTCATACCGGTCCAATACCAAAGATCATACTCATACTGGGAACACAGAATCACAACTGATCTCAAGGATAGTCCATACTAATCAAGATGATCATAGAAACCATGCCTCGAAGACTCTATATTATTCATTACTATTATATATTTATAATTGTGAAGAAATCCATAAGTATACCTCTTAAGGATCTATCGGTCCCACCAAAGACCAAAAGATAGTAAACTCTGAAGTGTCAAATATTATCACTTTTAGTAATCACAAGAATTTAACCAAAATGTCTCATACTGTTCGGTAAACTTCAAGTATTTACTAGAAGCTAGTAAATCTCACTTATTATGGATATACTGAAAAACCTAAACTGTATTCCATAAAGGATCTATTGGTCCCACAGAACACCGAAAGAGAATACAACCCTAAACTGTCAAAAAAACTTCCTAATAGCAATCACAAGAATTTAACCAAGGCATCCCATACTACCCGGTGAAATTTGAGTATTCATTAATGGGCTAGTAAGTACCACTCAAACATTCTATTCAATGAGTTGTAAAATATTCAATGAAACATTATTCGAGAGCATTTAAACTAATCTGTAACACTAAGTTGATTATTAGTACTCCCCATATTATAGAACTAAGGCTCTCAAAACATTTATCTTATAAAAGTTTATATTTGAGAAATCCAATATTATAATCTTCATATAGGAAATGATTTAAAAAACTTTATTTATGAACTTATCTTCGGGCTTCTCTTTTAAAATTCATAATCTTATAATATATATATATATATATATATATAGAAACACTAACCCAATATTTCACTTTTAATATCCAAATAATCTCATATAGATATATATATAGTTGGTCCATATTCCTTTTTAAAAGATCCATAGTTCCTAAATTATTTTCTAAAGGCTACATATATAAGCAATCTCTTAATTTTATCAAAATATAATACTCGAAATCCAACCTCTATCAGTGTTTAAACACTTGTTTAAATAAAATACTGAGTTTATAAATTTACCAAAATAGTATGATAAAGATCCATAGTCCTTCTTAGTAACAAGATATACTATAGGTATATAATTACTCATAAAACCATTTATATAAGAACGAGATTAATTTAGAAAACAAGTTTGATATTAGTAAAATTAAATAACTCTCTTTTATGAAATTATTTATATATAATATTTGGTGTTTATATTTATAAAATAGATAGTTATAAGTTTATAAAATTCCAGACCTTTGAATCGAAGTGATTCAAAGTCCATAGTAGACAATAAAATTCACTACAATAATAGACTAAGTCATCACAAGATTATTTTCATGAATTAGTCCATAAGGTTTCCACTCTAAATTATTTCCAGTTATATTTTATAGATTAGCAAAACGATGGAAATGGACATCCAAAGGGCCACAAACAAACATGCAAAACACAACACAACAACATTAGCAAACAAGACAAAGAATAAGGTAAGAAACGGACGAGTCAGGGCGGCACCTAGAGCTGAAATAGCTCTAGGTGTGCACACCACTGGTGCACCGATGGTGCCCCACCACTCCACATTGGTGATGCAACCTGGAGCTATATCAGCTCTAGGTTGCCCCCACCTCCTCCCCTCCGGGCAGTCTGTTGGCGATGACTTCTTCGGTGGTGATTGTACTGACATCTAAAGCACTAATTTTGCCAGAAGCACACATATTTCAACTATAAATGATGTTAAAGATGATCACAAGGTGATGGTTCCAATAAACTAAGAATTTCATAACCTAGTTTATAATTAGCAGATGAAATAGAGAGCATCTCAATCCTATATTCAACCAATTAATGAACAACGAACATGATTTCATTTAGAGATAGTAGTATGAGGTAAACACACCTTTTTAGCCTCTCACATGTTCTGCATTTTGTTTAGTGGTATGGCCACTATAAAACCATCATAGTTAGTCTTTGCATGTGTAGATCAATATTTTTTTTCATATATAAATAAGTGGCATGGCCCACTACAAAGTCGGCTTGCTTTGCTAAAATAAATTTGAAACAATTTTTAACTTATCTCATTATATAAAATAATATTAAGCCACGAAATTTAGTGACTCATTTCACTACTTGGCTACAAAGTTGATTGCCTTGAATATCAACATTGCCTCGCCATGCTCTCCATTTCTCATAATTTATTCAATCTCTAAAATATTATTTAAATTATTTTAAGTAAAATATTTTACAAATTTACAAATTAATTATTTTTCATGTTAAAATGCCTCGTTTGGTGTTTAGGGACTCCTGTCGGTAACATGGCGTTCCACATATCGATTAGAATCCTTAAACATTTTCTAGACAAATCAACATAATAATATTCACACGTTTTCCTGGTTATAATTATTTTATTACCACAAGCATCCAGTATAAATAAATACAACCAAGCAACAAATTCCTAACAACCAATCAATAAAAACTAAATAGTCGCTTTTAGCAGAACAATTATATTCATAAAATTGCGCTTCGCAACGTCGATTATTCCTAGATTATTTAAATCTTAAATTTATTTACTAAAATTTCCCAATTTCTCTATTAAAGAAAAAATTTCAATTTAAATTAATTTGATCTATTTTACCTCTTTTAAATTAATTTTCCAATAATCCAAAAGTAATTTTCTAAACTCTAATAGATTTTAACACACCACTTTCCAAAATTTCAATGGCACAAATTTCAGTTTATTTAATTAAAATTCTAAATAAAAAATACACCCTAATTGATTATCCCAATAATATATTTATATTCTTATCCCTATATAGATAATTGATATAACTATTTACCACACACCCTAGGGGATATGACTCTAAGTCTCACTAGGTCTAAATCTGTTATATTAAACGTTGTAATGTTCTGACACTGCTCTAATACTAAACTGTAATGAGCCTACTGTTATCCCGCCTTTTGGCAAGGCTGTGACACCAAAAAGTTGACTGGAAAACTAAAGACAGTTCGTCGTTAAAGTTCGTTATACACTGTTTTACTATGGATATCAATGAATTTTGTCCGAGTCCGGATCGAGCCAAAATTGATAGGACATGAAAAGCTAAGCCATGAGAGTCAACGTTTCAAATCTCAAGTCAATCCGAGTCCGTTTGTTCAAGTTATGATCAACGCAAGATAGAAGAATCTATGTTCGAATCCATCAGTGTAGCCATCATTCGAATCCATCATCCCTGCCTTACTTCGAATCCATCGATATCGTCTTCTTCGTATCCATTGGTAGGGTTCATGTTCGAATCCATCCAAGACATCGCTAGTTCGAATCCATCAAGTTACCCCTGTACGAAACCATGGCATTCGAATCGATCAAAAGGTAAATAGCCTCGCCTCCATCAGGTTCGTATCCATCAAACTGAAGGTCCTTCGAATCCATTCAGACGGCTAAGCTTCGTATCCACCATCCAAGGCAGCATGTTCGACTCGATGGAAGTTTCCCTTGGTTACTTCGAATCCACGGAGCTGCAGATACTTCGAATCCACATTGTTTGAAGCAACTTCGAATCGATCGACTTTACACCTAGATCGATTCGAACAGACCCTCGTTCATTCGATTCGGAGAGGGATGTCTTCGAATCCACTACCACGAGTCCACCCAGTCAAAGCGGCGAAGAACATGGAGTCGACCCAGTAAATCCGGAGTGAGAAGCGGATCGATGCGAAGCATGCGCACCACGCTGTAGTCTTCGCGTAAAGGAGGATCGATTCGAACGAATCGATTCGAACGTATCGACTCGAACGACTCCAGGAAACGAAAAACACCTACTTGAATCGATCATAACTCGAATTCTACAAGTCCAAATGCTATGAAATTTTCACAGAAGCTTGAGCACATGTTGAAGAACGTTCACTCCAAATTTTAGCTCGATTGGATGATTTCTTGATCGATTCGAATCAAGGGTCGAATCGATTTCAAAGTGGACCCGGATCTCCAGATTTCGGCCATGTGGGCCCCCTGACGTACCAGAACTGGTCTCCCCTTATTTTAGGTGAAATATCAACCTCCTACACCTATAAATAGAGCCCCTAGTCATTCAGAAAAGAGGTCGGAGAATTCTAAGTACCGAAGAGCGCCCAGATTCTGCCAGATTTACTCCAGAACACCACCGCTACCTTAGATTGAGATTTAGAGTTTAATTTCAGTTGTACAACATTAGAAGAGATTGTAATCATCGAGTGAATATCAATAAAATCATCAACTTCAGAGTGGACGTAGGCAAGATCGCCGAACCACTATAAATCTCGTGTTTCTGTTCATTATTTCCGAATTGTGATACTCTGTTTGTTTAGATTTGAGATTTGTGTGTGAATATTGTTGATTTATATTCATATACTGGTGCTTTCACAACATTCGGGGTTTGTGACCAATTTTGGCGCAAACACTTTGGTGCTTTCACTGAGAACTGAACTCAGGAGTTCCATCATTTGAAAGTTGAATCAGAAGGCTAAGAGATTTAAGACCCGAAGAATCATGACGAGACAAACTAGTAAAAGGCAGAGACCAGAGCGAAGTCAGCACGAAGGGAGTCAAGAGGCTTCCTCAGGAGCAAACCAAGCATCGATCTTCATCACCAGGGATGAGATGGAGACAATGATGAAGAGACAGGAGGAGATGATCCAGAATTTGCTTCAACAAATTGGACAGCTTGGAGCGCAAAATCAAGGAACAACCAGAATCCAGAACGGAGCAGGACCATCTGGCGCAGTGCCGGAGCTGGGGGGCATACACTTAGGACATGTTGATCCGAACCTGGGAAGAGAGACAAGGACATCCGAGCAACCTGGCGGCAATAGAGGGATGAACGCTCAGCCAAGGGGGCAGACACCCGAGAGCTCACACGGACTCGCGGGGCAGATCGAAGGTAGTGAACAAGGACTACAACTTGGAGATAATGATAGATTGGCAGAGATGGTCAGATGAGCCATGAGAGGCGGATTAGTAAACAAAGATCTTGAAGACGTGAACAAGAGTCCCTTTTCTCCTGCGATTAGGTTGGCTAGGAACCCACCAAAATTCAAGCTGCCAACAGTAGAAATGTATGATGGGAGGACAGACCCTGCGGTCCATCTAACGAGGTATATAAGGCACATGGAAGTGCTGGGGGCATCACAGGAAGTCATGGCCCGATGCTTCCCATTATATTTGACAGACATAGCAGCTTTATGGTTCAGATAGCTAGAGAGCGGCTCCATTGGGACATGGACCGATTTGATTGAGAAATTTATGAGGCAATTCAGGGTTCACATTTCAAGACCCAAGAATGTGATGAGTTTGGCAACGCTAAAACAGAAAGCTGGAGAGTCTTTGAGGAATTTCCTGACGCGATTCAATGCGGCAGCAGCATCGGTGTATCGGCCAGATCCATCCATGGTTATGATGGCAGCTGTGTCCGGAATAGCTGACGGCACAGAGTTCAAAAATTCATTAACTAAGGATCCGCCTATGGATCTAGGGGAATTCTATCACGAGGTAGAAAAGTTTTTGCGATTGGAAGACGCTAATGCTGAAAGAGAAGAAGGAGAGGGAATAGAAGTTTATGCACTTAAAGACAAAAAGCCTCTCGAAAATGATTCAGATAAGGATAAAGGAAAACGAAAGCCTGAGGACAATGGTGATAGGTCAAAGCGACTGCGGAGAGAGCCACGATTCACCACTTATTCAGAGCTGAATGAGAGTTTGGAGCGAATCTACCAAGATACTCGAGAGCAAGTTCCCTACCGTAGGCCAATACGAAGGGATCCCACTGTTGACGAGAGGAAATCAGACAGATACTGCTTATTCCACGAACTGAATGGTCATAACACTAACGACTGTAGACATCTGAAGGATGAGGTGGAAGGGCACATCAGGAACGATATGCTACTTCAGTATGTGAGAAGGCGAGCTCCAGCAGTGGAGCCAGAGCGACCACCATCTACATCAGCTAGGGGTGCCCCCGAGCCGGGACACCGTATGATTATCAATTAATTTAAATAACGATGAACAAGTCGTAAACCTCTCACCAACCCGGGTAAGTCATTTACACATGTGCAAGATCACGAGCGGTCCATAGGCATGCTCTGAATGACTATTAACCCTATCGTTGTGGGAGTTTACACTTTGACATCCTTGCTTTGTTTTTGTTTCGTCTTGATTTGAACATTTGAACTTGATTTTGTTTAACATTTCTGCTAGAAACTTATTCTCAATGAAAAAATTGCTACTTGTGATTTCATAACGGCTAAGTCACTTACACATGTACGAGATCGCGAACGGTCCCTAGGCATGCTCTGAGATGGCGACAAACCGTTGCAACAAACAATCCGGGAATTCACCCGAACGTGAAACCTGGTATTGATGATACTAAGTCCCTCCCCGGGCACACTCAAATCGCCACGAACGGCACCCGACCGCGAACAGTCACAATTCGATCGCGAACGATCACACTTCGCCACGAACGGCACCCGACCGCGAACGGTCACAATTCGATCGCGAACGATCACACTTCGCCACGAACGGCACCCGACCTCGAACGGTCACAATTCGATCGCGAACGATCACACTTCGCCACGAACGGCACCCGACCGCGAACGGTCACAATTCGATCGCGAACGATCACACTTCGCCACGAACGGCACCCGACCGCGAATGGTCACAATTCGATCGCGAACGATCACGCTTCGCCACGAACGGCACTCGACCACGAACGATCACAACTCACCTCGAACGGCACCCCTCACCTCAAATGGCTTGATCATGAACAGTCGTCATTTGGGGCCGTACAAAAAATACTAGATCGCGAACGGTCACATTCCACCTCAAAATGGCTAGATCGCGAACGGTCGTCATTTAAGGTCAAATAAAACTATCAATGTCTTTGCAGGTCATCAGCAGGATATGAACATCCAACTTATGAAACTACAAAACACACCTTCCTATCGCAAGGCATGTTTTGGGGGGCAAATGTTATCCCGCCTTTTGGCAAGGCCGTGACACCAAAAAGTTGACTGGAAAACTAAAGACAGTTCGTCGTTAAAGTTCGTTATACACTGTTTTACTATGGATATCAATGAATTTTGTCCGAGTCCGGATCGAGCCAAAATTGATAGGACATGAAAAGCTAAGCCATGAGAGTCAACGTTTCAAATCTCAAGTCAATCTGAGTCCGTTTGTTCAAGTTATGATCAACGCAAGATAGAAGAATCTATGTTCGAACCCATCAGTGTAGCCATCATTCGAATCCATCATCCCTGCCTTACTTCGAATCCATCGATATCGTCTTCTTCGTATCCATTGACAGGGTTCATGTTCGAATCCATCCAAGACATCGCTAGTTCGAATCCATCAAGTTACCCCTGTACGAAACCATGGCATTCGAATCGATCGAAAGGTAAATAGCCTCGCCTCCATCAGGTTCGTATCCATCAAACTGAAGGTCCTTCGAATCCATTCAGACGGCTAAGCTTCGTATCCACCATCCAAGGCAGCATGTTCGACTCGATGGAAGTTTCCCCTGGTTACTTCGAATCCACAGAGCTGCAGATACTTCGAATCCACACTGCTTGAAGCAACTTCGAATCGATCGACTTTACACCTAGATCGATTCGAACAGACCCTCGTTCATTCGATTCGGAGAGGGATGTCTTCGAATCCACTACCACGAATCCACCCAGTCAAAGTGGCGAAGAACATGGAGTCGACCCAGTCAATCCAGAGTGAGAAGCGGATCGATGCGAAGCATGTGCACCACGCCGTAGTCTTCACGTAAAGGAGGATCGATTCGAACGAATCGATTCGAACGTATCGACTCGAACGACTCCAGGAAACGAAAAACACCTACTTGAATCGATCATAACTCGAATTCTACAAGTCCAAATGCTATGAAATTTTCACAGAAGCTTGAGCACATGTTGAAGAACGTTCACTCCAAATTTCAGCTCGATTGGATGATTTCTTGATCGATTCGAATCAAGGGTCGAATCGATCCTAAAGTGGGCCCGGATCTCCAGGTTTCGGCCATGTGGGCCCCCTGACGTACCAGAACTGGTCTCCCCTCATTTTAGGCGAAATATCAGCCTCCTACACCTATAAATAGAGCCCATAGTCATTCAGAAAAGAGGTCGGAGAATTCTAAGTACCGAAGAGCGCCCAGATTCTGCCAGATTTACTCCAGAACACCACCGCTACCTTAGATTGAGATTTAGAGTTTAATTTCAGTTGTACAACATTAGAAGAGATTGTAATCATCAAGTGAATATCAATAAAATCATCAACTTCAGAGTGGACGTAGCCAAGATCGCCGAACCACTATAAATCTCGTGTTTCTGTTCATTATTTCCGAATTGTGATACTCTGTTTGCTTAGATTTGAGATTTGTGTGTGAATATTGTTGATTTATATTCATATACTGGTGCTTTCACAACATTCGGGGTTTGTGACCAATTTTGGCACAAACACCTACCACCATGCCCATATTATTAAAGAACATTATAAATAATGTCATCTAATAATAAGAGAATACGGCTTGTTAAGGGCGAGCAAATGAATATCACTTTAAACTAACACTCACACGTCATACTTACCATTTTACTAAATCTCTGAAAATAAATTTTGATTTGTTCAGTCTTAGATCAAAATAATAAACACATCGGTTTCTCAGAATCAGAATAGTATACCATAGAAACAATAGTCATAGATCAAAATGGAATAATAAACATCATATACATATACAAAACTAAGAATCTATCAAATATAACACTAGACTCACATAATATACATCTGGTACAAATCTCTAACTCAAATGTACATCTCATATATTGACACAAAATCGTACATGAGATAAACTAAAGGTCCAAACGGTTTATCTCTCTGCTAGCCTAACCATCCAAAGGTCTACTTGTCTTGTAGCCTGAAAAGTCTCGGCCTGACCCGAGTATTATTAAATAAATGGGTCAAATTATCTCTAAATATCCAAAAGGGTGAGAACAAGACATAACAAGAATATATGGCATAAGTAAATCCAGAAGTCCAAGATATAACAAGTTACGGAATTAGTTTAACTCAGAATCCATCACAAGACACAAAAATATATATTTATTTCATGAATACAAAATAGTCACAGAATCCAAGAGATCTTAATCTGTACCGTTCGTAATGATCGTCGATACAAATCACAATGATTGTACTCCGACCGTGGTAAACAAACAAACAAATTTATCACTCATACCGATCTGATACCAAAGATCTTACTCATACCAGGAACATAGAATCATGGCTGATCTCAATGATAGTCCATACCGATCTAGACGATCGTGGCTACCATGACTCGAAGACTCTAGATTATTCATTATTATTATATATTTACTATTGCGAAGAAATCCATAAGTATACCTCTTAAGGATCTGTCGGTCCTGTTAGCACCAAAATTGGTCACTAACCTCGTTAAGAAAGATTGTGTAGAGAGATAAATGATGAAAGTAAATTTAAACAAGGAACAATATGCTAAATTGAATGCAAAGACGAGAACACCAAATTTATAGTGGTTCGGCATAACTACCTACGTCCACTTTGAGGTTAATCTTTATTGTTTTACTAGATAATTGATTACATATACAATCCGTTTGCCAATTACTTGAATACAATTGCTAAGTAAAGAGGATGAGTCTTGAATGTGGCAGAGTCTCCCCGGTGTTCTCGGAAAAAGGTCCATTTCACTATGCCCCTGCCTCTCTATTTATAGACAAAGATGGGCTGGACTTCCCTGGTGGGCCTGGTAGCTGAATACCTCGACCTAAATGGAGTAACTCTATGTGCCGACCCAAATATGTCGAACGGCTAAATGCCGAACAGGGCATGAATGCCGAACGATCTCCTTATGCCGATCGAAGTGAGGTCGAACACTCTGAATGCCATAGGAAGTATTTGTGCCGAACGACCATCTTCCTGCCGAACGAAGTGAGGTGCTGAGTGGGGAGTGTATGCCGAGCAATGGTTGAAGTTGACTGAGGTTGGATGAATGCCAATTACCTCTGGCTGCCGAACATTCTCGGGATGCCGAGCAGTCTTTGGATGCCGGACGAACTCAAATGCCGAGCAAACCTCTTGTGCCAAACGTTCACACATGCCGGACGATATACAATATCAAACGTCTCTTAAGGCCGAATGCTCTTGCGTGCCGAGCATCCCATAGACGCCAGACAATCTTGGATGCCGAGCACTTCTGGGTGTCGAGCGCTTCTTGGATGCCGAGCGCTTGCTAATGCCGAGCGCTTCATGGATGCCGAGCGCTTGCTAATGCCAAGCGCTTCGTGGATGCCGAGCGTAACGAGATGTTGAACAACCCAGTTGAGCCGAACGGTATAGATGCCGAATGACCCATAAATGCCGGACAGTATGCTAATGCCGAGTACTTAGTTGCCTGGTCAAATCTCCAGGAAACACTTGCCCCCCAAAGTGTATCACGTGACCGAACGTGATACGCTTTGAATTACATGCTCTCTATGTTCCGCTTCGATCCTTGTCTTATTTCTCTCGGAGGTATCATCTTGTGATTACCAGGTGGTGTGTGCCGAACAACATGCGAATGCCGAACAGTACAGCTGAAGCCGAGCGCTCCATGTCTGCCGAACGACTTCGTTTTGACCGGTTCTAACAGTCATCGTCTCTTCGACTTCTTCTTCTTCCCTATATAAAGGCCGGCCTACTCCATCTTCTTCTCTTTTTTACACTCACTTCTTCTATCTTGTACTTGAGAAACTCTCCTGTTAATAGCCTCCAAAGACTTAACAATCCTTCACAATCTATTCGGCATTAAATAAAACCACGCCCTCAACTCCAGATTTCTCCAAGTCTCGATCTACTAACTAGGTAACGATCCCTCTAATTAAATCCTTTCCCTGAACAAAGAGGTTTTAACATGAGGCTCGAGTTCGTAAATTATAACTGTAGCCGATAGGTGTTGCGTGGATGAAGGAATCGAACTTTGACTAGGATATTCTTTTAGAGCCAGATGATGTGGAGGAAACTAGGAGTTGGCTAGAATGCCGAACAGCATGGTCCGGTATGACTCGCCGAACGATACGTCCTCGTTGTTCGGTGTGGATGGAGGGAGAAAAGAAAAACGAAAGCGTTGTTTAAGGTAGGAGTACCTAGCAGTGGGGCTCGGCGTAACTTTGGTTCGGCGTGATTCACCACATGCCTAGCAGTGGAATGGAAGGATATGGAGGAAGTACGAACTAGATATGATGCCAAACGATACTTCGGCCGAACAGAACTTAGACCGAACAGAGCTTTGACCGAACGATACCCAGGCCGAACAATAGTTAGGCCGAACGATAATTTGGCCGAATGAGATTTAGGCCGGACGATAGATAGGCCGGACGATAGTTTGGCCGGTCGATTCTAAGGCCGAACAACGTGAATGCTGAACCATACTTAGGCCGATCAATCATAAATGTCGAACCACACTTAGGCCGAATAACACAAATGTCGAACCATCAATTGCCTTGCCTAATCAGATAACAAAACAAGGACAAGGACTCTAGCATACTAGCATATCAAACTGATCTGGACTATTAACTCCCTAGTTTCAGTAGACATAAACCTGAACTTAGATTGACATAATCGGATAACTTCTTTTAACGTTTTCTGAATCTGATACATAATCACCATAAGGCAGGCTTTTCGAGACGGTCAGCGATGACGGTCTTCGAAGGCGATGATTTGAAGCTCAGTTTTATATCAGCAACCTTGTGACTTTCAAATTTTCAACGCTTATACATGATTGATTGCACTAGTTCACACACCATGTGGGGGGAATATTCGTGTTGTTAATTCTAACTTTGAACATTTTTCAAGTATAGTTCTCATAGGTGCTGTGCCAGGTTTACTATTTATTGGATATGTCTAAAAAATCTAGCTCCGCCACTATCTCAGATAGGCCTGGGCCGTCTTCAAAGCAAGAAGTCGCGGACACTTCAAATCCGCCGACTTCCCCCGCGCATAATTTAGCTCCTGATGCCCTGGAGGCATCCATTCTCTTGGATGATTCGATCGATTCACAAGCTTCGAAGATTAACGAAGTCGCGCTTCAGCGAATATGCTCTATCCACGGAATCCCTTTCGCCGACGTGTTGGTTCCGTCGAGGCATGATCGCCCACATCTGCCCCCAGTTTGGTATACTGCCTGTAATAAGTTTATGTGCTGGATGGGCAGCGTGCCTCCATTCAATTTATTCCTTCGGGATGTGTTGCAATACATAGACATCGCCCCATCGCAGCTGCATCCAAATGGCCACGTGTTCATATACGAGACCTACCTCCTTTTCATGGTCGTCTTCACTAGGCCTCCAACTCCCGGCGACATCAGATATATTTATATGATTAAGAGGCGGAAAGATAGCCCCTCTTTTGTGTTTCTCGAGCCGTACCACAAATGCCAAATTTTGACCGGAGCATGTAGCAAATTTGCCCTGTACAAACAGGAATGGTTCTATGTGCGTTGCCCTCCTGGTTTCGCGAGGAGATGGGTTGAAGGCAGTAAGTCTTTTCCCTGAGTCGACATTCGCGCTCTATCGGAGCTACGCTTTTTCTAACTTCTTGTTTCATCTTTTTAGGTATCAACCCATGTCCTGAGGGCCGAGGATATTCTAATACCGTCGAAGCCATTAGAGCTCTTCCTGCCGAGGAACGGGACATCCGAACTCTCATTTCAAATGAGTCATTATCAAGATTCGGACTGTTAGCAGGAGGTCGCTGGATTAGCCTTCCTAAGGGCGTCTCCATTCCCAAGCCCGCATCCGGTAAAGGGAAAAAACTAGCTGAATCATCATCACGCCATACCTCTGATGTACAGGAAGGGGAGAAAATCAAAGAGAGTGAAGCTCCTGAAACACAAGGCAAGAAGGTGGGTCCTACTCAGGATCCGCTGGTCGAAGTGCATGATATTGAAACGTCATCTTCCCCTTCGAAGGGGAAAAAGAAATTGATGTATAAGATACGGAAGGAAAAGGTTGGCGGAACTTCCAAAGTTACGCTCATCCCGCCAGAGAAAGAGGCTTCTTCACAGCAGATGGAAAGTTCTTTAAAGGGTCTGTCGAACCTTACCATTCCTGATGATCTTCTTAACTATGGTTTCGACGATCCGGAGGCCCTTAAGTTTCATTCGCCCGCTAGAGGCGATACGGGAGTTCAAGCCCGAGTCCAGGGAGATAATACTCCAATCAGTAGAGATAAAGGAACTGGTCCATCGGGGGGAACACTAGGACACACACGCACTTCACCATACACTTCAATTTTCGCCATTACCCCGATTCTTCCTAACTTGCTATTATTTTTATTCTATGCAGGTGACATGGGGTGCTCCCATGGATTCGATCGCCTCCACGGCTCTTCTATATTTCAACATTCTGGACGGGATTCAGGCTCCAGTAGACACAGGGACAGAAACGATTATGAAAACCGAGACAACCGTCCCCGTAAGTCATCTTATCGAAAGAAAACATATTCCCAGTCTTCATACTCTCGCGATCCCCCTCCTCAAACTGAGCCAGACAGAGAAAAACTTCCGCAAAAGGGGTCTCAACCGGATGTTTCCCAAGATCAACATTCTGGTTCATCCAGCACACGACAATCTCGGGAACATCAGAATAGAACAGAACTTTCAAAGCCTCCTCCCCCTATTACTGCGGCTGACCCAACGATAGCAGAGAAGATGGTCGATCTTAAGGCTAAATTTCCAAAAATCTACTTTGACGGCCTGAAGTTCCTCCCAGCTATTCATCACATCCCAGGGCACGTCAAGCAGAGTGCTATCACCTGCAACAACGACGTCTATGTTCAACATGACGCGTTTGTACACTTGGTCGAAAAAGTCTCGGAGGTATCCGTTGAGCGACAACAGGAAATTGACCGTTTGAATCTGGAAGCTATCTTCGACAAGGACATCATCAAGAATCAAGACGAAGAGCTCGCTTCATTCAAGTCCAAGCTTGAAGCCACAGAATAGAATGCTAAGGAGACTGCGGAGACCGTCGCTCGTCTAGAGACGGCCCATAAGAAAGAACTTGATGTCGCAGTTCAACCCAGTGGGGCCCTAGCTCTAGAGAAAGATTCTATTCAAAAAGAAAGGGATACACTTGCCCTGCAGGTTAAAGAGCTAAGGAGCTTCTCTCTAAGGAGAGGGAAGAAAAGATAGCGGCTCAAGAAGAGTCTCAACGGTACTGTAACGAGATCGTTGATACACGTCTCCTGAAAGAAAAGCTCGATTGTGAGCTGTCTAAGGTTGAGGTGATGAAGAGCGAAGCCCGTGAGGAGGGTAAGAGACTAGCTTCCGAGGAGATCAACTCCCGTCTTGAAGCAGTTGCAGAAGCTGGCAGAGAAGAGGTCAAGTGTATGTTTGACCCGCTGATTGCCGAATACAGCGCCCACGTCCTTATGCACCGCGATCTGACATTCCTAGGCGAGGGCTATCTTGAATCTCTAGCTGAGGCCTGGGAGACTTTAATAAAGATCAGGAAGGATGAGTTGGGCACTGAGGAGGTTGACAAGGAGGCTTTAGTGAGAGAGTTTCTCAAGGGGAATGAGCCATCGGATTTGTCCGCAGCTATGGCTCTCTTTGGTAAAGGCTCTTCCCCGTCAAAAAAGAAAGATGACGAAGCCGGTCCATCTAGAACCGAGGCTGCAGCCCTTCCTCCTACTCAACCGGGTGATCGACCAGCACTTGAACCATTTGAGCAGCATGCCGGCTACGATCCAGAAGACCCCGGTCTCGGCGTTCATGTGCTATCCCCTATTCTAGTGGGTGAAACTCCGCGCGCAACTGATAGTCAGCCAGACACCGGTATAAAACTCTTCTTCTAGAAGTCCAAAGCTCTGTCGCTTTCTGTTAGCGGTTATAGGTCCTAATGTTCGTTCTTTATGTTTTTATGCAGGCCGCTCTGATCCTGAACCAACTCCAAGGAGCGACGACGCCAAGGAGGAGGCAGGGAAAACAAGCGATGTCGCCCACGCGGGAGTAACTCCCGGCCCTGACGCTCAAGTGATCGGGGCGCTAGATGATGATAAGTTTGACACTTCATCTCCCGTTGAAGGGAGTGATGAAATCGAAATCACTGGCGCCTCAGAACATACTTCGAAGATGAGCATGAAGGAGCTACTCGCATAAGAGAAGAAAAAGAAGGTCGAGGTCAAGGTCGCGCCTCAAATACTGGAACTTACCGACCCGCTGAATAGGCCTCTGAAAATCATTCTCCCCGGCAAATCCAAACCGCTGGATGTTCCTTCTCCCACTCCTGACTCCGCTTCTTTGGCAAGCAAAAAATCCAAGGGGAAGCGTGAGGGAGAGGAGTCATTTGAGAAAACAAAGGAAGGCAAGAAAAAGAAGCCGAAGAAATAGCCGCTATACTCCTTCAACGAGATTTTGCTTAGGTCCTGTAACTATTTTTTACTTTTTTGTTTTCATAGTTCATGTAGATAGATTTTTTACTCCAAGTTTTGGAGGAGTAGTTGGGTAACCCCATTTTGGATTATTGAATAAAGTTTAGTTTCTTTGTCACTTGAACGATTCTTTTGCTTTTTTAGCTTTCTGTATAACTGTGGTCGAAACTCAAGTTCTTATGAGTTGCATAATTTCCCAATCCATCCTTACATTGTTCGAACATTCTTTGGAGTGGCATATTTCTCGTTTCACATTTTCGGGTACTTAGAATTTTTTCTAACCCGCGCTTTGGGGATTTAGAGTAATTCGGTCCGCATTCAGGGGACCCGGAGATTCGAATCATCTATACTCTAGTCCGCACTCCGGGGACTTAGAGTACTCCGGTCCGCACTCAGGGGACTTGGAGATTGAAGTCGTTTATACTCTAGTCCGCGCTCCGGGGACTTAGAGTACTCCGGTCCGCACTCAGGGGACTCGGAGACTTAAGTCGTTTATACTCCTGTCCTCGCTCTGGGGACTTAGAGTACTCCGGTCCGCACTCAGGGGACTCGGAGATTCAAGTCGTTTATACTCTAGTCCGCGCTATGGGGACTTAGAGTACTCCGGCCCGCACTCAGGGGACTCGGAGATTCAAGTCGCTTTATACTCTAGTCCGTGCTCTGGGGACTTAGAGTACTCTGGTCCGCACTCAGGGGACTCGGAGATTGAAGTCGTTTATACTCTAGTCCACGCTCTGGGGACTTAGAGTACTCCGGTCCGCACTCAGTGGACTCGGAGATTCAAGTCGCTTTATACTCTAGTCCGCGCTCTGGGGACTTAGAGTACTCCAGTCCGCACTCAGGGGACTCGGAGATTGAAGTCGTTTATACTCTAGTCCGCGCTCTGGGGACTTAGAGTACTCCGGTCTGCACTCAGGGGACTCGGAGATTGAAGTTGTTTATACGAGTTCGTACATCATACAGAATAATGTAACTCCAGCAGTTCATCACCCGACTATGAGATATAGAAACATTAGTAATTCATGGAAAAGACGGCTTCAAGCCTTTATTAATGAAAACAAACTAAATTGCCTGATTACATGGTCAAAAAGAAACTAAGAGATAACGGAACAAAAACATACAGGAAAGAACTGCACCTAAAACATGAAAGAAACAAGCTAAGTGTAATAACGTCGCAAATGTTCACTGTTCCACGCTCGGGGGAGCGTCACGCCATCAACGGTCGCTAGCTTGAAAGTTCCCTCTCCAAGCTTCCGTTCAATGACATATGGACCTTCCCAGTTGGGATTCATACGTGATGGTACCGGGAAAACTCGTTTCAAAACGAGATCACCCACATCAAGGATTCTTGGGCGGACATTCTCGTCATAGTATCGCTTGACTCGATGCCTATATGCTGCCGCCCTTAATTCAGCCTCTTCATGTTTTTCATCAACGCAGTCCAGTGATTCCAACAAGAGATCTCAATTCATCTTAGGATCATAATGTGTCACTCGATGTGATTGAACTTCAAGCTCCACGGGTATAACAGCTTCCGAGCCGTATGCCAATGCAAATGGAGTATGGCCAGTCGCGGACTTGTGGGTAGTTCTATAAGCCCATAGCGCAGTCGGGAGTTCATCTACCCACTTGCCTCCAGCCTTTTCCAAACGCTCCTTCAATATGGACTTGATTATTTTGTTCACGGCTTCAACTTGTCCATTAGCCTTCGGATGAGCAATGGCGGTGGACTTTTTCTCAATGCCGTACTTTGAATAGAAATCTTTGAACTCATTACTTTCAAACTGAGTTCCATTGTCCGTAATGATGGTTCGCGGGAGGCCAAAGCGGCATATAATATTTCGTACAATGAAATTAATGACCTTCTTGGAGGTGATTGTGGCTAAAGGCTCTGCCTCGGCCCACTTCGTGAAGTAGTCGACTGCAACTATCGCGTATTTTGCACCACCTTTGGATATAGGCAAAGAACCGATTATGTCGATTCCCCAGATTGCAAACGGCCAGGGACTAACCATTTGTGTGAGTTCCGTTGGTGGAGCTCTTGGGATTTTCGCATATCTTTGACACTTGTCACATTTTCTTGCATAATCTGCAGCATCCCGATTCACAGTTGGCCAATAGTATCCGTAACGGAGGATCTTTTTCGCTAGCGTTTGCCCCCCAGTATGGTCGCCACATTCTCCCTCATGAACCTCCTTCAAGACCCGCTTTATCTCATCATCGGCAATGCATCGTAATAAGGGGACCGAGAACCCCTTCTGATATATTACTCCATCATGCATCACATATCGTGTGGCTTTTCGAATGACCTGTCGTCTTTCGTTCCTTTTTTCCGGTAAAGTCCCGGTCATCAGGTATAGTTTGAATGGGTTCATCCATGACTCCATCTCGATTCCTGTTTCCAACACAAAATCAACTTTCATCGCGTCTATGCTTGGAGCATGCAAGGTTTCAACGGGAACCAATCCCATTTGCTGCGCATCGCCAGTGCTTGCGAATTTAGCCAATGAGTCGGCTTCTTTGTTCTGTTCACACGGGACATGCGAAATGTCATAATGTTTGAGGTTTGACAATAGTTCCTGAACCAGAACAAGGTACAGAGCACGCTTCTGTCCCCTTGCTTGGTAATCTCCCCGCACTTGGTAGACCACCAACTGTGAGTCACTAAATATTTCGACTGACCTTACCCCGAGTTCTCCAATAAGCTTTAAACCAGCAATCAATGCTTCATATTCTGCTTCATTATTCATAGCCGGGAAATTGAGCTTCACGGCATAACAAATCGACCGATTTTCTAGAGTCAGGAGAACTACTCCAGCTCCGGAGCAGCGGTCGTTTGATGCCCCATCAGTGTACAATTTCCATTCAATGGGGGAATGACACTGTGACCGTCCAGTTCGTCAGATACAGTAAACTTAGCGATGAAATCTGCTAATGCTTGCCCTTGTATGGCTCTTCGTGTCAGGTAGGTAATAACTGACTCAACTCGATATTCCATTTTAACATCCTTCCAAAAGTTTCTGGTTGTTGGAGTACCTGCCGTAAGGGCTGAGCGGTATAGACACCGACTGAGTGTGCTTGAAAGTATGGACGTAGCTTACGTGATGCAATCACCAAGCAATAGGCCAATTTCTCAATTTTAGGATAATTTCTTTCTGCCCCCGTTAAACGTTTGCTAACGTAATACACCGGCTTTTGGACTCGGTCCTCATCGCGGACCAAAGCCGCGCTTATAGCGTGCGAGGATACAGCCAAGTATACATACAGTATCTCGTGGTCTACTGGTTTCGACAGCACTGGAGGACTCTCCAAATGCCTCACCAGATCTCGGAACGCTTCCTCACAGTTGGATGTCCATTTGAAATTCCTCTTCCCTTTCTTTATTATATCGAAGAAAGGAATGCACTTGTCCGTGGCTCTGGATTTAAATCAACTCAGCGCAGCTACCTTTCCATTCAAGCTTTGCACCTGTTTTATAGTTCTGGGCACTCGCACATCTCGAATAGCTTGAATCTTTTTCGGGTTAGCTTCAATTCCCCTAGCGTTAACAATGAATCCCAAAAACTTCTCCGACGCAACGCCGAAGGAACACTTCAGAGGGTTGATCTTCATCCCATAATATCTGAGTATATCAAACATCTCTGATAAGTCTCGAATGTGGTCGTTTGACTGTCGTGACTTCACGAGCATGTCATCCACATAGACTTCCATCGTTCTACCAATCTGGTCTTTGAACATTCGATTCACCAGACGCTGATACGTCGCTCCCGCGTTTTTCAATCCGAAAGGCATCACTACATAGCAATATAGCCCAACGTCTGTGATGAAACTGGTGTGTTCCTGGTCCGGAATATGCATCAGGATCTGATTGTATCCCGAGTATGCATCCATGAATGACAACAACTCGTGTCCTGCAGTAGAGTCGACCAATTGATCAATCCGAGGCAATGGGAAACTATCCTTGGGGCACGCTTTGTTCAAATCGGAATAATCTATGCAAGTTCTCCATTTCCCGTTCGCCTTTTTCACTAGCATGGGGTTTGATACCCATTCATGGTAGAGGGCGTCGCGGACGAACCCTTTGGCTTTGAGTTTGTCCACCTCCTCTCTGAGAGCAGCGGACCTCTCCGGGTGCATCCCTCTCCTCTTTTGTTTAACCGGGATGTACTTCGGGTCTATGTTCAACATATGACTCGTAATAGCGGGAGAAATCCCACACATTCAGAATGTGTCCAAGCAAAACCATCAAGATTCGCTCGGAGGAAATCACTGAGATCTTCAGTTATTGCGGGGCTAAGTTGTGATCCGATCTTCAGTACTCGCGACGGATCGTCTCGGCTGACTGAAATGTCAATTGTCAATTCAGCCAGTGCTGCCTTTTCTTCCCTGGGTTCCTCATCGTCGTCTCTCGGATCCATGTCTCTGTAGATCCGAGAATTATGCCCGAGCCAGGGCTCGGGCATTATTTGTCAATTGCCGGTATTATGGATGCGAACGGAATTGTCCGCAGCCTTTCCTTTCTCCCTCCGATGGGCCTCTCGGAGCTCAGCCACATAACATGCACGACCAGTCGCCTGGTCGCCATGAACAACACCTACTCCTTTGTCAGTTGGAAACTTCAAAGTCAAGCACCACGGGGCTAATGCTGCCCTAAACTCAGCCAGGTCCGGTCGACCCAAGAACACATTGTACGGAGAATCCACATCCAAAACTACGAAAGGTAGGATTCGCACCCTCCTTCGCTCAACTTGTCCCAGTTCAACTGGTAACTCAACATATCCCAGTGCATCGGTCGCTGCACCATTAAAGCCATGTATGCGAGCTTTAGACGGTTTAAAATCCTTCGTCTCCATCTTCATCTGGTCATAAGCCTTTTTGAAGATGATGTTGACTGAACTTCCACAATGAATCAAAATTCTCTTTACATACGCCGGCCCGATTGTCACAGATATGACCATCGAGTCGATGGTAGGAGCCTCTACTTGATCAGCATCTCTGCTCCTGAATACTATATCGTCTGTCATCATGCGTAGCTGTTTAGCAGGGGTCCCATCCTCTACGTTGGAACAACACTCGAAGTCTGCGTGCTTCACGGAACTAGCATACCGCTCCATTTCTTGCCAGTTCTTATCCGCAGTGTGAGGTCTGCCGATGATCGTGTTTATGACTAGTCTGCCCACAGTCCGGGCAAGCTCCTCGGGATGACGCGGAGCTGGTGCACGACCTGGATTGGATGTTCACTGTCCTCCTTCCTGCGGATTCTTCACAAACTCCTGTAACTTTTTATGCCTAATCAACTTCTCTATAGCCTCGTGTAGGTGTCTGCACTCTTCAGTGTTGTGCCCATAAGTCTCATGAAAGCGGCAGTACTTCCCAGTCCGCTTTTGTTCCTTGGTCGACTCCTTTGGACGTGGCTTTCTGTACTGAAAGGTATTGCAGGTTGATAGGTAAATGTTCTCAAGAGATGCATTCAGCGGGGTGTACTCGTTGTAGGTTGGAATTCTCGACTTCCATTTCCCCACTTCTCTCTTCTTCCCTTGATTTCTTCCTCCGGATTCCTTAGATTGCCCGGGCTTATTCTGGACATTGACTTGAACTTTTCCCGAGTTGTCTCTGGACTGCTTCACAGCAATGTTGCTCTTCACGGATTCCTGGACAGGCCCCGGTGCCTTATCTCGCCTTACCCACCTGGCTTCCTCTCTTCTTATGAACTGATGTTCCTTTGAGTAAAAACGCTCTAGCATAGTCGGAGGCTTTCCTGACAGCCAGTCTCCAAACTCTGAATCCGGATCCACACCTCGCATCACAGCCATAAGAATTGCATGATCATTGGGATTGCTGACTTCAGTTGCCGCAACATGGAATCTCTGTAAATACTCCTTCAATGATTCCCAGGAGCTTGGATTACACTTGATAGAGACATCACGTCCTTTGGACGAGTAGTGTGTATCCTGAACTATTCTATAAACTTCTTCGCCAACTCCTCGAAACTGGATACGGACCGCGGAGGAAGTCGGGTGAACCACATGGTAGCGATCGCAGATAGAGTTATTGGAAAGCACCTACACTTGGTTGCATCATTTGCTCTAGCTGAATCCATCATCCATTTGTACCTCTTGACATGTTGTCTGGGATCAGTCTTTCCTTCATATGCTGGGATAGTTGGCATACTAAACTTTCTGGGGTACGCAGCATGTAGAACAATGTCTGTGAACGGAGTATGACTTCTTAACACTCCCCAATCATCGTTTGATAAGCCTTGATTTTTCTTCATCAATTGTCTGATCATGGCTGTCAGGTCTGGTGTTTGTATGGAAGGTGGAAGGTTGGAGTCCGTTCTACATGATTGATCAGGCTGATGTCTCCTCTACTGGCAATCTGCCAAATGTGCATCTTGAAGTTCGATATCATTGGTATCTTGATGATCCGGGCCTCTAGCCTCCACCTGCACTCCAGCTCCTAAGTTTCCAGCTCTTGCTTGGTCATGGTCCCCAGCTGTTTGGACAGCAGCACCTGCCTGCATAGTTTCAGTCTTACGGGTCTACGCCTGGGAGGTTCGTCGGACGAAGTTGAGCTGTCGGATGAAGAATAAGGAGTGGGATTGCCCCCAGCATTCTGATGCTGTTGTTGAGTGAGTTGTGCCATGAGGTTGGCGTTAGCTTGCATCTGCTCCCCGAGTTGTCTCCTACTTTCCCTGAGTTCTCTCATCAAGTCGTTGAACTCTATTCTAGTGACAACCGGCATTTGGTCTTGGGCGGTAGTCCCTGTACCTAGCATTGCTTGCTGATTGCTAGGTCCTGCTTGTTGTACGCTAGCAGTCTCGTGGGCGTCCGCATTATGAGAGGCTGATCTGGTACGTGGTCTTGCCATTGTAGAGTTATTGGAATGAACTCTGAGTAGAATCAACGGACGTCCTACGAATGAATCAGATCTTCTTTGGGGGATTTATTTAATCCAGTAGCTTCAAAGCAGATCCTTGAGGTCTGAGAATTCATTTCTCAGTGAAAGCACCAAAGTGTTAGCACCAAAATTGGTCACTAACCTCGTTAAGAAAGATTGTGTAGAGAGATAAATGATGAAAGTAAATTTAAACAAGGAACAATATGCTAAATTGAATGCAAAGACGAGAACACCAGATTTATAGTGGTTCGGCGTAACTGCCTACGTCCACTTTAAGGTTAATCTTTATTGTTTTACAAGATAATTGATTACAGATACAATCTGTTTGCCAATTACTTGAATATAATTGCTAAGTAAAGAGGATGAGTCTTGAATGTGGCAGAGTCTCCCCGGTGTTCTCGGAAAAAGGTCCATTTCACTGTGCCCCTGCCTCTCTATTTATAGACAAAGATGGGTTGGACTTATGGCTAAATGGAGTAACTCTATGTGCCGACCCAAATATGCCGAACGGCTAAATGCCGAATAGGGTATGAATGCCAAACGATCTCCTTATGTCGATCGAAGTGAGGTCGAACACTCTGAATGCCATAGGAAGTATTTGTGCCGAATAACCATCATCATGCTGAACGAAGTGAGGTGGTAAGTGGGGAGTGTATGCCGAGCAATGGTTGAAGTTGACTGAGGTTGGATGAATGCCGATTACCTCTGGCTGCCGAACATTCTCGGGATGCCGAACAGTCTTTGGATGCCGGACGAACTCAAATGCCGAGCAAACCTCTTGTGCCGAACGTTCACAGATGCCGAACGATATACAATATCGAACGTCTCTTAAGGCCGAATGCTCTTGCATGCTGAGCGTCCCATAGACGCCGGACGATCTTGGATGCCGAGCACTTCTGGATGCCAAGCGCTTCTTGGATGCCGAGCGCTTGCTAATGCCGAGCGCTTCATGGATGCCGAGTGCTTGCTAATGCCGAGCGTTTCGTGGATGCCGAGCGTAAAGAGATGCCGAACAACCCAGTTGAGCCGAACGGTATGGATGCCGAATGACCCATAAATGCCGGACAGTATGCTAATGCCGAGTACTTAGTTGCCTGGTCAAATCTCCAGGAAACAGGTCCCAACGAATACCAAAAGATAGTAAACTCCAAAGTGTCAATTACTATCACTTTTAGTAATCACAAGAACTTAAACAAAACGTCATGTACCATCCGGTGAAATTCAAGTATTTACTAGAAGCTAATAAATCTCATTTATTATGGATATGCTGGAAAACCTAAACTATATTCCCTTAAGGATCTATCGGTCCCGCTGAACGTCGAAAGAGAATACAACCCTAAAGTGTTAAATAATTTGTAATAGCAATCACAAGAATTTAACCAAGGCATCCCATATTACCCGATTAAATTTGAGTATTCACTAATGGCTAGTAAGAACCACTCAACAATTCAATGAGTTGTACAATATTCGATGAAGCGTTACTCGAGAGCATTGAAACCAATCGGTGACACTAAGTATAATATTATTACTCCCCATTTTATAGAACTAAGGCTCTGAAAACATTTATCTTATAAAAGTTATAGTTTAGAAATCCAATATAATAATCTTCATATAGGAAATGATTCTAAATACTTTATTTATGAACATTTCTTTGGACTTCTCTTTTAAAATTCATAATCTCATTTATTTCACAAATATATATATATATATATCTGTGTGTGTGTCATAGAAATAGTAACCTAATATTTCACTTTTAATATCAAAATATTCTCATATAGATATATAGCTATTCCATATTCCTTTTTAACAGATCCATACTTCCCAAATTATTTTCTAAAGGCTACATATATAAGTAATCTCTTAATTTTATCAAAATATAATTCTTGGAATCCAACCTATATCGATGTTTAAACACTTGTTTAAATAAAACACTTGGTTTATAAATTTACCAAAACCATATGACAAAGATCCATAATCTTTCTTACTAACTAGGTATGTTATTGGTATATAATTAATCATAAAACCATCTATAAAAGAACTAGATTAATTTAGAAAACAAGTTTGATATTTGTAAACTTAAATAACTCTCTTTTATGAAACTATTTATATATAAATTTGGTGTTTATATTTGTAAAATATGTAGATGTAAGTTTACAAAATTCTAAACCTTTGAATCAAATTGATTCAAAGTCCATAGCAGATAATAGAATTTACTACAATAAAATACTAAGTCATCACAAGGTTATATCCATGAATTGAACCATAAAGTTTCTACACTAAATCATTTCCAATTCTACTTTATAGATTAGCAAATCAATGGAAGTGGACATCCAAAGAGCCAAAAACAAACATGCAAAACATAACACAACAACATCAGCAAACAAGACAAAGAATGAGGTAAGAAATTGGCGAGTCGGAGCGGCACCAAGAGCTAATATAGCTCCAGGTATGCACGCCACCGGTGCACCGGTGGTGACGCAACCTGGAGCTATCTCAGCTCTAGGTTGCCCCTCTCTCACAAGCAGTCTGTTGGCGATGACTTCTATGGCGGTGATTGTACTGACACCTAGAGCACTGATTTTGCCACATGCACACATATATTCAACTACAAATTGATGTTAAAGGTGATCAGAAGATGATGGTTTCAACAAACTAAGAATTTCATAGCCTAATTTATAATTAGCGCAGGGAATGGAGAGAAATTCCATCCTAAATTTAACTAGCTACTGAACTGCGAACATGATTTCATTTAGAGATAGTAGTGTGAGGTAAAATCACCTTTTCTGCTCAAATAAATTAGCCAAACTCTTTTCAGTTTTGTATTTAAATTCAGTTAACCCTAAGCAATTTCTCAACCAAAATAGGAAACAATAAGAATTATAAACTGAAATTAATTAGTTTAAGTAACCCAGTATGGATTGAATTCATTACCTTGATCTTATTTCTTCAATTATTCACCAAAAGCCTTTGGTTTACAGCTTGAATTTGGGGATTATAGGAACTAGAGTTTTGAGAGTATATGGAAGTTCATTTCTGATTCCTTATTACTTACTATTTGGGCCAAAAGGGTTTGACATGGACCCAATAGGAGATGTGTTAATATTTTCTTTTATTTTCCCTTTAAAACACTATCTTTTACTCTAAATAATGTTTTATAAAATCATAGATTGATTTCTTAATTTTACTAAAACCAATCAACAAGATAAAAATTCACATTTCTATTAATATTGAAATATCTTATACAATTAAATGGGACATTTGAAAATAAAAGTTATTCTTAGTATTTTTAATAAAATAAAATAAACTACTAATTGCATATTCTCATTTTAAAGCGAAAAATCTCAATATTAACAATTTATCCTAAATGCCAAATTTAAATAATTGATTTTTTATAATATTTCAAATTTAAATTGAAAACTCCTTTAAGAAATGAAACTCATTCCTTAATAAATCAAATCAACTATCCTCAAAAAGTAGATTTAATTTCATAACTAAATTTGACAAATCAAATTTAGAATTAATTACCCATAATTAAATTTAATTAATTAGTTAATTAACAATTGGGTTGTTACAGATCATTTCCTTATAGTTATTAAACATTAATTTTAATTTATAATATCTCCTATGCCACTCTTGCGCATCTGGATTATTTGGAAATTGTAAAGCTAAAGTGTATTGAGAAGACTTCCTCTTTTCAATATCGGTCATCAATTTATCTTTAATATCATGAAACCGAGAAAGAATATTTATAGGACCAGGTGCGAGCTTTAACTAACTTTCCTATTTAAAACAAAAAAGTGGAAATTAATTGACAAAAATTAATTTCTTTTATTAATAATAACAAAGATTTACAAAATATAAGGAAATTCGAATTACATCACAGTCTTATTTTCAAACATTCAATTAGCTCTTAAAGTTTTAAAATAGCAGTTTTGACATTTTCAAATTGCCCAAATGACAAGGTAAAAGTGGAATCAAAAGAAGTTTTAATCCCTTCAATGGAATTAATTGGAGGGAATCGATGATATTCCCATTTTTCGGTCGGAGGGATAGTGTGACCACATAGCAATTTGGCATGATAAGTCAGGATTTTGCTAAGAAATTTATCTTTGTCACCCCCAAGAAGTTAAAATGAAGCCGTGGAAATCGCGTGTAAACCTCCTGTAAATCTCTAAGAAAATAATGCTTTACTAACTGATAAGTTCTGAGAATTAGAGACTTCTCCTTAAAGTCCAACTTTAGCTTGATAAATTTATTTTAAAATTTTGTGGGAATAGGACTATTTGGGGATTCCTAATCTATATATTAAATGGAAAATTACACTAAGCACAGGAGAAACAAAAGTGATAAAGTTTATGAGCTACTTGAGTTACATAGTACAATTATACAGTCATTTGGGTTCATACAAAATCAATTTCTTATATAGTTCAGAAATAAATCTCTTCTAATTGTATTTGAGTTTTTTAAGGGGAAAAGAGCGAGAAAAAATAGGAATAGAAGCCACTCTTGGGAGATTCCAACATGTCTCGGGATGAGGATCGGACCCATGTTCATCTAAGTATTTGCGATGGGAGCGCCTAAGAAAACCCCCATAGTTGTCGCCCAAATAGGAGAAGTCGACAAATTTACCCTTAGAGTAAACTCTATAGAGAAACTCCTCCAAGGCATTCCTATCATTGATCAACAACCAAAATAGGGTCATTAGCTCTGAATTCTCTGTAGGGAGTCTCTCCTGATGAAGGCTTGCTTTCTTCCTCCGTGGGGCAACTTGCCTTTCTTTAAAAAATCATAGTTTTGATGCACCAGCAGCAAGATTCTTATATTTCTCAGGCAATTTATTATACCCTTTCAACTGTCTATCCAATTCCCTATTCAATCGATCTATTTCCATTTTCCACTTTTCAAGCACAGTTACATAATGATATTTTGATTTTCTCATTGACTAAAATAATTAACATATTAAATAAGAACTAATTGATAACTTAAGGCATTTACGTAAAGGGATCCATATCTGAGAGAGAGGAATTGAAGATGAATGTATCTGCTCTTTCCCTTTAGGTTTGTGGCCTTGAGGAGCACTGGCTTTTTAAGGAGAATCTTTAGTTAAGGAATCGGGAATTTCAGTGACATCAGTACTTGAGGCTGCTAAGTCCGGGTTAGCGTCCACTGATCTGTCCTCCTCCGACGATCCAGAAGGACCCTTTCCATCTACTACCATTGTCATCATTGTCATCATTATTATCCTCATCACCATCACCATCATGATCATCATTTCCTTTTTGCTCATCATCATCCTCCCCCTCATTATTAGATTATTTTTCTTCATCTACTAGATGGTCGTCGAAAGTCAGAAGTTTCTTGGAATCATTCTCCTCCTCCTCCTTAACAGATTCTTCCACGGATCGCCGGGCTTTCTCCAGTATAGCTTTAAATTTCTTCTTAAACTCTTCATTCAAAGCTGGAGGGAGAGAGAGAAAGTCCTGATCTGGACATTGTTGGATGTTGTTGGCATATGCTATGTAGAGTGCCTTCTCATGTGATTTCTCAATAATAGTATCGAGAGTTGTGTTAAGGAAATGAGACACCTTTTGCTTTGCATCTCTGATTATGCCAGTGGATTTTCTAGGAGAGTCCTTTTCCTTCTGAGTTTCTCCTTTAGAAACTTATTCTCCTCCATAAGCTGGGCCTCCCTCATACCGACCTTCTCAAGGCTTGTCTCTAAATTTTCACTTTATCTTCTAAAGGCCGTCTGGCACTTCTTTCCTCCTTAAGAGAGGTTCTTTTTTAATTAAGGGAGGTGGAAAGTTTTCTTTTCTCATTTACATCCTTATCTTTTATATCGAGACATCGATTATGCGATCATTGAGCGAATAAATTTGTTCCTTGAGCTTAGATACTTCACCAGAAGATCCTAAGACATCATCTTGAAAAAGAAAAATATGCTTAGCTACTCGAAATGAGTAATAGGTATGAATCGTAATATTATGTAAAAGGTTAAGAGCCTAAAATAGCTAACAGAAGAAATACAAACCGACAAAAACTGCTTAAGGATAGTAAAGCAGTGGTCTTGAGAATAAGATGAGGGTTGTGGTGACTTAAGGCATCCAAAGATGGAGACTGTATGACCATCTGGAGAAGGTCATTAAAAGTGCTAATAGGGGTTAGAGACTAAGACTTAGAGGAAAGCGGGTCTTCTGAAAGAAATACACAGGTTGTGCTCCTCACAAAGACGATTCAGAGCCTTAGGAGAGCTCGAGAAAGAAATACAAAGAAGCGAATCTTGAGACTACCCTGCCTTAGCCGGCTATTGAGCTTTTTTTCCAAAAAAGCCAAGGTTTAAAACCCCAGGGCTAGGGTTGATATTTACAAATTGTTATTCATCCACAACAACAGGGGTATGCATGCCGCCGACTTTGGGCTTCTTGCTAGGAGTTGTGTCAGCAATGGAACCATAGTTTGATTTCCTTTATAAGGACTTAAATGAGGTAGCAATGATGTCCTTGAAATATTGAGGTTCAGGGGCCTAAGTTGAGACAAAAGTGCCATCTATGCTGTCCTTTTCTTCGGGAGCATCACTTGCGATCTCCTTCTCTTTGGAGGTAGTTACTAAGGTAGATGAACCTAAATTGAAAATAAAAGCTTATAAGAGGACATCACAATAGGTCTTGTATAGAACACAGTGATATTTTACCATGAGTCTCGGGTTGCACTAGAGAGTTAGAAGAAAAAGATTTTGACTTGCCCATTACTAACAATCGTCTTCCTTGAGCATTTCCTTTGACCATCGAAGGCTCCCCCAAGATCTTTTGGTGATCCAAAATAACAGAATATTGAAGGAGATTTGCTGGATTTAACAGCTTAAGCCTGTTCTCCATATTCTCAACTTCTCAAGATAAGGACTTCATAATTTCTTGGTCAGTGGGGCTTAGCATTTTAGGTGCAGGATCTGAAGAAAAAACTTATCAGTAAAGAATAATAAATAAATATGGGTAACAAGAGACAAGAAACTTACTGGCGGTAGAAAATTTCCCTCTAATGTTATAATAGCATTTGACGTGAAAGAACTGTGACTCCCATCCTCTCGTCTTATTAACACCCTCATAGATTAAGCTTTTTAGTGGAGGATAGATCCAATATAGTGGATGATCTTGTTGTTTACCAATCTTAGTTGGATCGGCTATTGAATAAAGAATCTTAGCGTTAAGAGAAGGGAGTCCTATCTCTTGAGCTAATACTTCAAGACATGCCAAATATGTATATTAATTGGGAGAGAACTGGATTAGAATGATGTTCAAGTGCTCCAGGTATCTTAGAAGAAAATTAAGAAATGGAAGATACCTATGGGCCAGATGTGAATCAGGGTAAAAGAAAAGTACCCTTCCAGTGGATTATTAATGTTTTCTGAAGGACCGGCTGGAATTGCTGCAACGCCAATGATTCCAAATTGCTCCAAGATGGAGTTAACTTCAACCTGAATGGTGATGTATAATGGATTCAGGAGGTGGTTCCCCTTCTTGCTAGTGGAAGACGAAGCCTTGGTGCCTATGCTAATCTTTTTGATGGACTTCTAGGATTCTTTCTGACCTTCCATTTGCCTGTCAGGTGATATTATTTCAATTTTAAGAAATGCTAATGCTTGTTATATGGATGGTTAAAAAGCATCTAAGTGATTTACTTACTCTCTAAGCTATGACATCGGAAATTAAAAATATGAAATCCAACATGGTGCTAGTTAAGTAGTTAATATCAAAATTTAAAATCAAGGTTCAGAGTAGATGTTAAATTTATGATAATAAAGTAAGCTTATAGAAATTGACAAGAAATTTGAATAAAGTTAGCTCAAAGGAATTCTACGTAAAATGTAGCATCAATAGGCCCATAACAAATGGATATATCGATGCCGAATGTCGCATAGATTATATTATAAAACAATAATGAATGTTGCAGTTATAACCAGTGTCGAAATAATAAGGTTGTCGACATTAAAGAATAGTGACGACATAGATCGATAATGTAGTAACCGTTTAAGTTACTTATAAGGTTCTGAAATAGCAGTGATGTAAATAACGATATCAAATGAAGCTCAATTTATAATGTAAAGGATGGTAACTTAAAGATAGTAGTAGACAGTAAGGCTGTCGGTATCAAACCATACCCATAAGTCAGTGACAAAAATAAACATCTTTTATAATTCATTCCGAACTAAATAATGCCACATCTAACCGGTATAAATTTTCTTATTACACTAGGAGGATTACCGCACTTTAATTTAGTAATTAATGATGTGGAAATTCCACATCATAGTTTTACTAAAAGTCGATATCAACTGTAAGAATGATGGAACGGCAAAAAAAACTCAAGTATCATCGAATATCATATCTATATCAAAAAATATCAATTTCGACATAAAAAATGAATCAGCATCGAACATTATAACAATGACGTATGTCATCAGCATCGATATAGGGCAAAGTAGTATCGGGTATCCGGTCTAATAAATCATCTTCTTCACCGTTAAACTAAGAACACATAGTTTTTGTACAGACATCGATTACTTA
The DNA here is from genome assembly GCA_030737815.1 of Allium fistulosum. Classification (NCBI taxonomy): domain Eukaryota; kingdom Viridiplantae; phylum Streptophyta; class Magnoliopsida; order Asparagales; family Amaryllidaceae; genus Allium; species Allium fistulosum. The sequence goes on from CM060902.1 coordinate 981,947,380, forward strand.
AAATCCATTTGTACAACATAAAAATTCAACGCTAATCTAACCTCAAGTCATAATCGATTATAAACCTAGTTAGTAATATAAGCATCGAGGCCTAATAATCAAGCCCAATTTTTAACCTGAAATCGAGGGAACTCAAACCAAGCCCTAGCAGCAATTTCAACACAAAATTACCTAATTTAATTCTTTAACTTAATCGATATAAAGCGACTATCGTACCTGAAGTTTGATTCGAATGCTTGAGAACTAAAGTTTTAGATTTCTTTGAAAATTTGATTTCTTACCGAAGCTTCTCAATTGCAGGTAAAAATAGAAGAAAGGAACACTAAGCTATTTATAGAAAAGAAAGAAGATGAACATGCACCATCGATTCATTTTGAGTAGAAGGCAGGATGTGCATGGAATACCAACAGGCGGCAAAGTTTATGCCAGGATTATTGACTTGAAAAGTCAATGCTACATCTATACTGAGGGCAAATGTTACTACTGTTATTATTCTCGAAAATATGTGACATGCGATATACCTATGACACTATACCAATAATAAATGTCGAAGGAATGGAAGTAAACCAATGTCGAAAGTATGAAGATGGATTAACGTCGGAGGCATATGGCGTTACATCTCATTAATAAAGGGTCATATACAATGTCGTATGTCATAATAAAACCAAGGATACCGAACGCTAATGATGCCACATACCAACTATAAAGTTGGATGATTAATTCTGAGTCTTTTATATCATTAATCAATGCCATAATTCATCAAAGAATCAATGATGTCGAACATAATCGATATCGTGAGTCATTAGTATCGCACCTCATTAATGTCGTGTTCAATCAATATCGCCATTCGCCTATGAAGACAGCTATACACTGTTGTCGTATGCCATTGTTATCGAAGCCATATTACTGCTGATACTACTCCAATTTGGTACCGCCAACAAACATTTCTATATCTTATTGATGGCGCACTCTGTCAACCCATAGAAGACACTGCACATCTATACATGCGATTTTGATGCTGAAAGTCGTCAACATTCTCAAGAGTTACCAAGGCCGATATCATACAAAATGATGTCGATTCCTGCTAATGTCGCTCCACAACAATGTTGCACTATATCAATCCTACGTTATGTCAGTATTGATTCATGCTAGTATAACTTTCGATTGATGACATTCCATGTTGATGTCGGTTGCCTCCTCTATTTGAGCAGTGCTACAGTCCAACTAAGCGTTGAAGAATGTCGAAGATCGTCTTCCAACAAGGCTTAGCGCCATGTGGCATTGGTGATGCCGAAGGACATAGATGCTGAAGTCAAGCTATAGCGCATGCCGCATTTCTACCCCTATAAATATAGACCTGGGGTCATTGTAGAGGAGGCGAGTGATTCTTCTCTCTCTTCTTACATTTTAAACTTTGTAACCCTAAATTGATTTAGAGATTTTAGTTCCAAGAGGCTATTGCACATGGGACTTTGTACATTCAACATTATATATAATAAAAGCAAGATTTCTCGATTTATTGCTTACTTTTGAATTCCAAAGCACTTGTCATTTCTTAATCATAGCTTGCTTCGAATTCCAAAAGTATTCATATAGTTGATTTCTATTTTTTGCACACAATTGACTACATAAATCAACTTTAATTACATATGAGCTCACATGACTTTGCATAAGACTTCTTCATGGACCTAAACCTGCTTGTTCACTCCTCTTAAGCATTAACTCAACCAAGTGTCGCTTTTTGCCAACACCCGTTGAGGTTAAATCTAGGCTCTCTAAATTCCATCATTAGCCAAGGTTCCCTTACTTGCAGTTTTTAGGGTTAATGAAGAAATTCATGAACAACTACGTAACTTAACTCTTAAAATAGAATCTTGCTGCAACAACCCGGCTTTTCAACCCTCAAAAGTCGATACAAATACATCCACGGTATTTACATGTTGAGTATCCAAGTGCTGAAAAGACAGCTTGTTTGGGGAAAAGAAGAGAAATACATAACAGAATGTCATATCATGATGAGTAACATATAATATACAATAGATCTTTACAAAAGAAAAATTGTAATATACATATATCAAGTTAGAGTACAATAATCTATCACCAGCTTGGACAATTATAACAACCTTTCCTCATAATTGCTGATAAATAAAACTACAAATGCAATGGAAAATATAATATACATGAGTATGTCTTGGAGGCCCCCAGATGATCTCCTGAAGCTCCAATGCATCCAAGCTAAATCTGGAAAACATGCTCGGGCCGACCCAAGCATTATAGGAAAATAACACCCGGATCTGTCTAGTAAACCAGCGTGAGAAACGCACTTCAAATGGATTTTAATGTTATAAAAACCTTTCGAATAAAGGTATCTCATAAGAATATGCCGCACATAAATACGGACGGGTTTTTACTTTATGATAACCAAAACATTTTATAGAAAATCAAGAGAGTATAATAATGTCTCGGGTTTAAAGTAAATTATGAATACAGCTGGAATGCTTGCATCTCACGTTCTAGCGTAGTTAAGAACAACTAAGTTTGTACGACGCTTATTGGAGAATGGATTCCATCAATGACAAAGCTACTAGGGTACCGTCTGTCATAGTACATCTTTAGATAAAATGTATCGAGGTCGAAAATCTTTCGACCCCATTTATGTAAGACCGGCCTACCCTTTACTGGATAGTACCGAATATCTCATCATCCCAGTTGCTTTGCAACCTTATCCCGAGGGCTCTCATTTACAACCAAATCCATAAATAATAATCTAGAAGGGTGATGACAATATTCGAATGGGTGCGACCCATATAGCCTTGTGGCATATCCATTATTTTACTCATTCCTGGTTGATGAGGCTAGAGGCTACGTTTTACCTTTTTATAAAATCCCACTAAAAATGCTAAGACTGCCTTCCAAGCAATAATGCAATGCCAACATTCATCCATAAAAGTTGTTCAGGATATGAACAAATTGAAGGCACTACTTCTACTACATCCATTTTGGAATCACCCTCAGGATTAGTAGCAAGCGGCCCTTGCACTTCAAAGAACTCCGTCTTCGATCATCATTAAGGTGTCTCACGTTCGAACGCCTGTGTCGATCGAAGTAGTTTTCAGTTAATATATATCCAATCCTGGTCTCTTCAAACCGACAACGATAGTTTTAAAATGGACCAACATTTGATAGTCGGTTATTTAACTATCAAATAAAAAAACAATTCAACCACTGATTTAACCAAGCATGGTTAAGCACAAAGCAACCACTAAAATTAATCCTTTCATTAATTAAAACCACTTTGTAAATACTTATATCAAAATACTTTTAAAAAGATATATCATAAGTCTCCTCTACTCTTTACAATACTTTTAAAATACTAATATACTTATCTTAACTGTATAAGTATACTCACAAAATATTTCACTTTCAAAGCTTAGAATTACTTTTCCATATACTTATATTAATAGTACATGTATATTCACAAAATACTACATTTTCAATACTTAGAAAATGTATTCACATACTTATCTCAATTGTATAAGTATTTTCACAAAACATTTCACTTCCAAAACCATATTTAATTGGGTTAAAACAAATGTCATTTAAACATTGATAATAATAATAAACCCAAAACACATCTCTTTTAGCGAAAGTAAATATATTATATATAAATTGGACCAAATATACTTACTACCACTTCTCGATTTAACACGGTACCATCCCTCGATAAATAATGAAACTGGACAAGTTAGATAACTAACCTTGCCTCGATACACATTCTTAATTCTTAAGATGGAGATGAGTTTCCATACCTCGGAATTTGGTATTGAGTACTGAAAGAACATTTTCCATACCACCATAAGTTGAAATGATCGTTTATAGAAAATGGATCTTATTCTTCTTGTAAATCACTTTTTATAAAATTCCTTTACAAAACTCCTTATATTTACAACTCCTTTCATAAATTATTGTTTATAAAATTCCTTTGCAAATATCTAAACCATAATTATAGTCTCCTTTTATAATTTTCCAAATTTATTTAATAACTTCTTTGTAAACATCCTTTATATTATTTATAAGCTCTTTTTATAAAATTTCCTTTTATTAAATATCATTTATAAAACTCATTTAAAAATTCCTGAACTTCTTTGCAACTCTTTTATAAAATTCCTTTTATAAATTTATAAATATAATTACAAAACTACTTTTTATAAACAAAACTCTAAATATAAAACCAAACCCTAGATATAAAACAAACTCCAAAATATAATTATAAACTCGTAAACTTTCGATAATACGATCATTCAATTTATTACAATAAATTCACAATTGTGTTTTATATCTCCAATTTATCAAATGATAATATTTTTTCTTTTATAAAATACCATTTATAAATATGTCTTTTTATTTATAAAACACTGCATATAAAATCTCTCTTTAATTTAAAAATTACCATTTATAAATCTGTTCTTTTATTACAACATTTTTATATAAAATGCTTCACAAATAATTATCTAAAATATTTTTCTCTTCTTTTTAAAACAAAAAACGTTTTAAAATAAAAATAAACCCTTTTTGTTCCTTTAAAATAAGCATTCATTATTATAGTAACTTGTCTATAAAAACAATTATTTTCAAAAATAATTTTCAACCATTTACATATATATGCATATATTAGAAAAGAATAAATAAAGAAGTTGAAGTAAAATAGAGAAGTTCAAAAACTAAAATAAAATATCAAAGCAAATTAAAAGGGCTGATTAAAAATCACTTTTCAAATCGAAAGTCATTTCCAAATCAAACAACTGTTAATATTATTTCCAAAATACTATATCGAGGCTAATATTTACTATAGCACTTAATCGGTCCTATACTACCTTTTTCTTTTAAAATGTTCAACTTTTAAAATATGTCGGTGTCACATCCAATATGTCCAAACTATCAAATTTTAACATTTAACAATATATATAACATGTATATTACTGAAATAAAATCAACAGGAATGTAACTAGAAACTAAAAATCACAATATTGAGAAATCCGAATTTCTCTACTAAATTCCTATATTTCCATTTTAAATGTCAATCGCATTTCAAAAGCGGATATTTAATCAAATCAACCAAAATTTCATCCAAACACAAACAGTAAAGTTTATCTACTATATATCATACTAATTATCCAAAAATGTTCCAACAAATGCGTAGGTGTTCCAGTTTGAACTTTAGGTCAAAATTTCACTTGCTCTAAATTCAACGAATCCAATTCTGTCACGTGGCTATCGCCATTATGAATGCAACGCAAAAGAGTTCGTCTTGATTGGACCTCGTATGAGAATGTAATACAATTTATAGATTTGATAATTAAATCCACTTAACCCCATAATTAATTACCCGAATTATTTCAAATCCCTCTTCCTTAACCTATTCCCGCCCCAGACTTGAGAACACGCGACCGAACCCACCATGGCTGTGTGTTCCTCCTCCTCTATCTCCCTCCATGCTCTGCTAAACTCAAATCCGACATCACCACTAAATTCCTCACCTCAACCTCCTCCTTCTCGCCTCCGCCACCTCATGCTCGCACTGCCACACCTAGCCACGACGTGGACGATGTCAAACGACCCCCGTACGGATGCACTCCACCATAAGTCGACGCAATCACCAAAACTTTGGCCCTAGGTGCTAATCAACCTCACAAACCCGAAATAAGACTCCATTTCATGAATCGATAAACTTTAAATAATCACAAACCCTGGTCCAAAAACCCCACACGACATTCACTGTCGAGCTTCCAACATATTATCGCAAACTCCAAAAACAAAACAACATGTCGATCTACCCATTATACACTCAAAGACCTCACCGTTTTTTTTAAACCATCTATTTGAATTTTTATAAGAAGAGGATCTATATTTTTTTACTTGTTTTAGGAATGCAATGGAACAGTATAAGTGAAGGGAGAGGAGCAAGTATATTAATTTTCTAAGTGTTAGGTTAGTTTTATTTTGAAATTTTTGGCAACTCATCACACAAAATTTTTTTTGCGTATGACACGCGAACAACAAACAAAATACGATCATGCACAAAAATGCGATACAATCTCAAAATAATAATAATATACACTCGCTAACTGATTTGATAAAATCACATAAACATTTTCGTTTGCCGAAAAGTCGTCAAATGATAATTTAAATTCGACAAACGATAATTTAAATACTTTCCAAATTGAAAATTATGGAAACATCAAATAAATTAAATTAAAAATACGTCAACAGTTCAGCCTGCCTTTCCCATTGGGCTAGGGCTTGCTATGACCTCTGAAGGACCTTTTCCATCAGTTCAGCCCTGCCTTTGGCCAGTTTGTCTTTAGTGTCTTAGGGTAGTATTATTGGGGTTTGCATTAGGAAAAGGCCTTGTAAATTTACATTATTGAACATTGTATTTGGGGTTGTATATATGCTATGCAAATTGAGATTTCTTTGCGAAATTTGTGAGTTTTTTGTACTTATTTGTACTTATTTGTATATATGTACTCCTTTTTAATTTCGTTTTGTATGGGCTCGTTCATTTTTAGCCGCTTCTTTCGAACATGACCTAGAGGTGGCCACTTTTGAAAGGAAGCTTAATTCTGCTATGTTTAGGATTGCAGAACTAGAAGGTTTATTGAAGGATGCCAAAAGTGTATAAGAGATCGTTTATATGAATGAAATTAAAGCTATGAAACGTAAAGTTGAAGAATTAGACGAGCAGCTTGCCAAGCGGATTAGTGTCGCACCCTCTACAGCTCTAAACCTAGGTTCTACTTCTGGATTAGGTGTTTCCCCCGCATCTCCATCCGGGGCTGATCTAGACAATGTACTTAAATGGAAAAATGATTGGAAAAATTATTGTGAAACTAAGTTTAATGAGTTAGATGATCATTATAAAAAGGAATTGGGAACCTCTGGAATGCGCACTTCACCTTACCTTTCTTCTATGCAAGAGCTCTTCGGTCCTTTTTCTAGGACCATTGAGAAAACAAGGGATCAAATTCTGTACGAGATTGAACAAACTAGGAGGGTTGCTATAGGTTGTGTGAACGCCCTTGAGAATAAGATATTCAATCTTGAGTGTGAAGCTCACCTGGACTCTGTTCCAGTTTTTCGTGGAGGGTTAGATAGGGCTTCCTTGTTGGAAAAGCTTCACGATGTGAAGGTTGATATAGTTAAGGCAAACATTGGTGTGAAGCGTACAATTGATGTTTTCATTCACTTATGGCCATGATTTGATCTGACCTTCTTATACAATTGGGAAAATTATGAATTTGATCCACAAGACTATGTTATGACCATTAGCCGACACTAGTTACGATCCATATTCTGCTTACAGCCGTGCTGCCCCCAATCATTCATTGGTTGTCATTACTGAACTGAATGACCCACCTCCTATCCTTCAACTTTAGGGTAGGTCTCCTCAACGTTCTGCACTGAATTCCTATAGGTCATACCGCCGGAGAAGGATTATAACTAGTTCTTCCTCCGAGTCTGGGTCTGACTTGTAATGTAGTTTCGTTTAGTTGGAGTGTGTTGTTTTTTCTTTTTCACATTTTAAAGAGTTTGTAGAAATACTACTTGTGTACATATGAGTGTAGTATTTAGTTTATTCTAACAGGATTTAAATAATATAAGAAAATCATTATTTTTTATGCTTACTTGACAAGCTCTGAGTAATTTTTGGAATTGTACTGGATCTGTAGGCCATAGTACATTCCATGTATCGTTTTTCCTTGCCATTTTCTGAATAAACTTCTTATGTAGCTCATGAATCCTAACCTGAGCTTTTGACATGCATATTTTTCTACATGCTTGGCGTGACCTTCCCTATTGTTTGGAGGCAGGTTCACGTTCATGCGCTTGGCATGATCTGTCCTGCTATTTGGGGTAGACTGTTATTTGACTATGATGTTAGGTCGCCTGTTTATAACCTTCTCAAATCATGTGCATGGTTTTTATAACTGGTTCAGGTTGTCTAATATCCTTACATCTAGTGTGGTTATGTTAGCAGTTAACATAAAGGGGTTTTTATACTGGTTCAGGCCGTCCAATATCCCTACGTCTAGTTCAGTATTTTTGTTGAAAAGTTAAGCTGCGTTTGCACTGTTTTGTTTTGAAAACTGGTTTGGGCTGTCTAATATCCCAACATCCAGTATAGCTATGTTAACATAATTAACATGAAGGTTTTTTATGCTGGTTTGAACCATCCAATATCCCTAAGTCCAGTAATTTAGCTATGATAGAGAGATAAAATAGAGAAAATTTTATACTATTTTAGGCCGTCTAATATCCCAACGACCAGTTCATTGAATTACTATTTTTCATAATAATTACAATGTTTATTATATAAGTAATGCACATCGTTCAGAATGAGGTTTGAGATTCCTAGCGTAGTACCAAGCACTTTTCCTTTTGCAGTCATAGTTGTTGCTTCACTTTTAATTTTCTTCAAAAGTCCCCAAGTGCCATGGGATTCCGACCTCTATTCTTCTTCTGACTTTGGTACTTTTTTTACTTGAGACTTTCAAATTGGTGTGCATATCAATACTTCAGCTTCATGCTTAGCCAGGACAATGGTTGGTGCAGAGAACATAGCAACTGAATTTCTTAGTCTTTGAGCAGAAAGTGCAAGCATCCTCAATGATTTGATTACGGTAATGTTTTTCTTGATCCTTTCATAATGGCAAAGGGGGACTCTTAGGTTTCGGTCCCAGACTAGGCTTCATCCCATCATCGAAATCACTGTCAAATTGGTAGTCATTGGTTGATAAAGGTGGATAATTGGGGAGGAGAATGAGAAGATTCGGGAAGGCGGGACGTCTAAAGGTTCAGAGGGATCTAAGGAAACCGAGATTATTCCTCCCCTGTTGCGGTATTATCTTTAAGGACATATGGGGTCATTTGAGTTGTCGAGCCTTCGCTACTTGTTTGTTTCTACCTTCTTGGCAGTTGGGAGCTTCATATCCAAAGATACTCCAGGAAATTGTCTACTAGAAGGAATAGTAGGAGAGAAAAGGAAATGAGTAATGAATTGACAGTGGATCGGGTTGTCCTTAAAGGGTAAGGTGGCACTGTCATCATTGAGTGCAGATTGAACTCTCTTTTCTCTTTGCGATAAGGGATTAATAATAGATGACTTGATTTTGACTCATAGGCTAGCCTCACCGTTCTCATTTCTGAGAGTGTCGTTATCATTCACCTGCTGCATAGTCAACGTGCTTGGTGAGGGATGGTGGTGGGCTGTGGATGGTCATGGTGTTGTTGGTCGAAGGGTAGTACCTTGACTCATTGTTTCCTTCATCTCCTTCATCTATTGGTCTTCCTGATTAAAGGTCTAAATCATGATTATGATGGGATCCATTGGGGTTTCAATGGAGGCTTTTGCCACAGTTTTGGATTTTGAAGCTATGATTGAGCCTTTTTGAGTGAATGCAATGAATGGATCAATGGGATTCATGTTTTGTAGGAGAGATGTAGGCAGTGCTTTTTGAAAATAGGCAAATGGAGGTTAGGGACCTCCTTCTAGTGCCAAAAAAGTTGATGAGATTTTTCATCTCACAACACCTCAAGTAATTGTGGAGTACTGGAAGCTTTTAATTACTTCAACAATTTAGGATCAACAAATTTAAATTATGTTAAATTTACCTTTGAGAAGTAATTGTGTTGCTCGAATCTTACACGATCAAGTAGTTGCACTCTAACTATTTGTGAAAATGTCAAATTAGATCTATGTTCTACTAACGATTCGAAGTTGAAAGGGATTTGAAATAAAATGGTTAAGTAATGGTGCATAAAAATAAAAGACATATGAATTTTACGTGGTTTGGATTCTTTCGAGATCCTACGTCCATGGGTTAAATCTTTGATTATATATTTCTCCTTGATATAACTTTACATGGATGAGAGTAAGAATAGAAGATGCAATTCTTTTCATTTTCCAAAAAAAGGATCTTCTTTTCACTCCAGACTATCTCCTACTTATAGTGTAGAAAATGTACATGGATTCCCGTAATCACTCTTCTTCCGCGGCTTTAATTCCCACCATTGGATTATGCCATGTATCATCCATCCACATCGTTTGTTTGGTGGGTGTAGATCGCTGATATGTCTTTGGCGAGAAAGCATAATTTGAGCGGTTAAATTCTGGGAGTTGGTGGCAAGTTTGTAATCGAGGCGGGGATATCTAAAATTGAAGCGGGAATGTCTGAGTTTAAGATGGGAGGTCCCAAATTTGAATGGGATCTGGGTTTCCACTATTCGGAGGGTGAGTGATCCAGGCATTATTTCCATTTTGTGGATGTGAGTATGGAAAGTTGTTGTCCCCTTTTTCTTGAGTATTAATTTCGCCTCAAAAGATAGTTGGTCCTTTGATTTTCCTTGAGTATTGATGATATTTACAAGGTCGGTTAGGGCGATCGGGCCGCCATTTGGGAAGGCAATCGCTTTATGTATTTTGTGCCGAGCTGCTTCTTGTAATGGACTGCGTGGGTTATTGATGAGGGAGACGTATATCTTTGTCGTTTATTCGTAAGAGTGGTTCTGCGTTGGTGCACTATTCGAGCGACCCAGTGTGCTGCCCTTTGACTGCTTTTGACTCCGCATGGCACTACTTAGGTAGCCCTTAGTGAGTGCAATGCAGATCCGTTCTTGGAGATGTTAGCAATATATAAGCTATGGGAATGATATTGTGGTTTATTCAACCCTTTGAGTGCAGCCTAGATTGTCATTGCCCTTGTGTCTTGATGGCGGTGTATTTCTTTGTTGACATGTCCTGATAACGTCGCATTGTGCCACTTCACTCTTTTTTAGTGTTAAATGAAAGCGGGGGCAGCGCCTCCCTATTTTCCTTCAATGCAGGATTGTTGGCATAGTTCTACTATCTGTATATATTGGCTTGTGACTGCAGTATGTCATTTATGGCATTTGTCTTTTTTAAGTGAAGTGTGTTATGTTTTGACGCTATTTATATAGCTCCGTGTATCGCAGCGCATTATTAACGTTTTATTGTTATTTTAGGATTTTGGTTACGCTGTAGTTCAATGTATCATGGTTGTAGACTATTTACTGCACCCTTTGGTCGTATTCGGTTTTGGGCTTAGTATAGCAATGTAATACTAGGATTTAGGGAGATCAACGTAGTTTGAACCTTCGTTGTCATCCTATAGTTTTCTAGCGCAGTATTCTTTTGACTTCATATTATTCTTTGCTTTTCCTTTTCGCAGTTCAATTTTTATCGTGAGGGCATCTCTTTCTGTTTTAGGTGTTACATCACCTTACCTTTAATGGGGCTCGAGAAATATAGGTGTAACATAATAAAGTTGGAACAGTTTGGCTAAAGAGAGTGAATGATCACTTCTGTTTCATGAAGAGATGTTGTAAATGCAATTAGTTAAAATATTTTTAGACACTTAATAAGGAACAAGAAATACAATTTCTATTTCAAATGTATTTTTCTTATATATATTTGTTCTCTATAAGGTTTATTTCTTTGAGTTCGAGATAATTGGTCTAAAACTCTTGACTGTAAATTAGTTATAATGGAAGACAAAAAAATCCCCTGGTAAGTGGTTAAATGGAGCTTCATGTTTCAAATGTTGCTATTATAACAGTGTAAACATTGGGAGCGTACTATATAATACTTGCTAGTGGATGCATTAAGTTTTGAAACTTACTTTCATGTATGCTAAATATTATTTATGAATAATAATTTTTCTCAATATTTACCAAAAATAGAAGAAGTTTTATTTTAGTATGAATATTTCTTATAAAATAAATTTATATTTTTATATTTCAGTGATATTTGTTTTCATAACAGTATTGATGTGTTAGCTACAGAAAATACAGAAGCATCTAAATATTTAACAATTTAATTTTCGAATTATGGACTTAGCTATATCATTAGGAAATAATTCTCTAATCGTATGATTTAGAGTCATATGTACTCATGAATTGTATCTTAGATGATTAATGACGAAGCACCCGTTCGGTCGGTGCGACAAATGGAGTTAATGAACTCTTTGACTTGATACATATATATGTATATAGATTAAAGCCTAATGACACCAAAAGCGGATCCGCTTTGTTAAATTCACCAATGAATAATCACATATATGAAAATGTGTATTTGAGACACAAGTTAGATATCTATGGTAAATTCATAGAATATAAAATGAAAGTAGGAAATAAGAACTTGCAAATGAATAAAATAATCCAATTTGATCAAATAGGTGGTTATATTGGATAAGAATTCCAATAACGCCTAAATGGAAGTAAGATTCAATCTTAAACATCATTTCTTCCTATGATGCATCGATAAGGAGCAATCAAACTTTGTTGGACAAAGTAGATAGCGAGTGAAGTTGAGTTTCTTCTTCCCATAATGATATGTACTTAAGAATATATACATATGTTAAATATCATTTCATACAAAAGTATAGTTTGTAATTTCATATACGATATGAATTTTGAAGGAACCTCGATCTTAAATAGTTTGAGATGTGTGGTTGTCGAATTTACATTAAAAATGAATGTTTTGTAAATTCAAAACAAGATTATTTTATATTAGTCTAATATAAAGTTTATTAAATGTTTTGAATGTCTGTTCAATTGGACTAAGAAACAAGTTGTTGTTTCAAGACATACCAGCTTCTTGTCGAAGGAATTTCTTTCCAAAGAAAGTAGTGGTAATGCACCAGAGTTGGATTATCCGAGATTTCAACATATTAACAAATTAAACAAATAAAGTAAATTTAACCAAGCCCAAAATGGACAAAATTACATTAGAGTGTCTAATGAGATTTCTCGCTCATTGAAGAGAAACTACGGGTTTCTTATCAATACCAATAAAACGATATGTTACTAATAACAATCTCTATAGTTCTCAACAGGCCATGAAGAGTATAGACTCTACCATGTGGCACAATGCTTCAAATATGAGATGAATTTCAAATATGATCCATAGACCGCAAATGAGTCTTCGAGAAGAAGATCAATTCAGTTGGAATTATATAAACCAATGTTGAAAAAAATGACTACATCAATTTCAAATGTTGAAAATAGTGGAGTAATTTTCCTAGTCAAGATGGTTTAGTCTATTCGAATTCTACATGCAGTTATCTCACAATCTGGTTTTGAGTTTTGGCACATTGATGTTGAACAAAGGTTCTAAATAATGATTTAGAAGAGGGACACAGAAGCTAAAACGTCTCAAAGTTAGTGGAAGTGATAACATTGTTAATAGATTTTAGATATGATCCAAGAGTTGATACAACAATAGAGTTGGAAAAGCATCATAGTTAAACAAGTATTTTTACATAGAAATCAAATGGTTTGATAAAGATCAATATGGAGGGGAAGCATGTGTTTGTAAGAAAGGAAATCAAGGGTACAAAGTACATTTCTAAATATTACAAGCAAACAACATACTACTAATTGTCAATGAGGTACATGTGTTAAAAGTAGTTTAGTTCTATTGTTTAATTCTTGAAGAAGTATTTGATTGAGACATCTTTTTAGTTAGTATAAGAGGATGTTGGGATGGTCCTAAACGATATACACAAACATGTATGAAACATATAGAATATATGATGTAGATCCCTTATGTATCGGTAGTTAGAATCACCACATATGATATGTTATGTGGTATATTAGATATTTCTTATACACTTGGTGTATTAAGGAAATATCAAATCTCAGGTAAAATCTCTAAATGGTAGTTAAAAGTGTTCTCGAGTATTTATGAAATACTAGAGAACTGTTTATGGAAAAAAACTTCTTATAAAGGAGTGTTCAGACTAAAGCTTCACAAGTGATATTAAATACAGTAAAGTCAATATTAAATTCATGTTCCACCTTAATTATGGATCTTTAAGTTGGAAATGTTCCAAAAGAGAGGTTGTCAATGACTGAACTAAGAGGCTAAATACATCACCTTGAATAGTGCCATAATGAAAGCAGTATGTGTACATGAATTCATAAGAGAGCTAGGAGTGGTTTCCAATATTGAAATTGAATAACATATTATGATTACAATATTGCACTATTGATTGTATAGGGGATGAAAATTTGTTTAGATATTAAAATATGCTCTCCATAATGAACATGCGATAAAAGAATTTATCAATAACAAGAAAGCGTAATCGAAAAGTAGATATAAAAAATATTGTAGATCCATTCACTAAGGTCCCTCCTTAGTCTAGTTTAGGTAGACAGATCGAGGGTATGGTCATGAGGCACCATAACTGCAATCAAATGCAAGTGGAAGATTGATATAGTTAATGGTGTGCCTTAGGGGCAATTATGTAATTAATTACATAACTAAACTCTTAAACATAATCTTTTTCGAAATGATGTATGCGTTTGATTTATTTTTCTTTTATGTATGCTGTTACATAGACGCATGAATAGTGAATTAAATGCATTAAAATTATATAATTAGAAAACCCTTAGGAGAAGTATTTTATCAATTGTAGTTACAATTATGTTTATAATCATGATTATTGAATCAATACATATATATTAATATGTCAATAAATACTTACTCCTTAAATGCTCCTAGTCAACATATATCGAGAAAAGGATATTGATGGATGATGAATTACTTATATGATGGATGATGAACTACTCATGACCATTAGGGGCACCAAGAGGTTACGTACATATAGTTGTTTAGAATAATCACAGAATGACTCGGCAAGAGTCTTATATAAGTTAATAAAACTAAATACACATATAAGATCTTTGGGTAACAACGTACGGTAGTCCATAGACTTGAAGGTTCTATTGTTGTTTAGTAGTTAAGCTATACTTTGATCATGGTTAGATACTTCGCATGATGACCTTGTTACAACTATAGTTGGGCATACGTTGAACTATATGAAGTGAAACACTACCCAAGAGAGGATTCAACTCCTTCAATATAGAAGGTTAGTATCACCGTATTTGCTAGTTAACTTAAAGTCAAAATCTCTAGCTAGAGTAAACCAGTTAATCGATAAATTTTATCAAATTGAACCAGAGACTGTTAAGTTGTTTATACAATTAAATATGGATATTAATAGAGTTTTTGATCTTAGACCAAACTCTAGATATCAAAGTGATACAGTGATGATGAAAAGAATACATGTATAAACTGTCCTTACTATATGGGCTTATTTTAGATCAAAAATATGATTTTGCCTAAATAATCTGTAAGTGTTGAACTTGGCCATATACTATGATTTAACAAAGTCCATAGAGACTTCAGTGTTTAAATTGTTTAAATATTGACTATGGACCGAGCTCACACCAAAGAGTCAACACAACCGCTTTCTTTATTATTTATGATTTCTACCAATGGAAAAATTAGTTTATAAATGTTATAAATTAATAAAAACGTTGTATTAGTATTTTAATTATTTATTTTCAGCTTAAATCGAACAGAGTACTGTATAAAAGTTATTCAATGGTTAGATCGATCTAGGAGCTAGAAATTAATTGTTTTAATGGTGATTCAAATGGAATTCAAAGAAATCACCGACCTTGCCTAGTCAAGCATATAGCCAACCACATTTGGGGTTATTGGAAGGCTTTATCAAGTCATTAAGAGCTAGAGGAAATAGTGGAGAAAGGGGTGAAAACCCATGGCTATAAATAGAATAACCTCCACTCTATTTTAGCACACCTTTATTTTGTGATCACACTTACTAGCCGCCTACCCTTACCCTAATGGTGACGCCATTGATCAACAAACCACATGTTAAACTCTTGGAGGGACTACTTCCATGAAAGGTATACACTTCTATATTATTATTTTATATTAATATATATAAATCTATGTTTGATCACCTTGTCCTCTTTTAATATATGTTTGACCATTTACTCAAAAAGAAACATTTCTTTAATTATTATATATATAGTTGAATTTAAGAATCAAATTTTCTACATGTTTGTATGTGTATATATATTAAATGTATATGTATCTATTATTGTGTTTTCAGTCACTTTCTAAAAAATATTGTGTTTTCAACAAAAAAAATTCAGATTCAAATATATATTATTTATGCATAAATTTTTTTTAACAAAATTATTTTAAATATGTTTTCAGTTATCAAATTAAAAACTCAAAGTCTTAACTATTTTAGACTCAATATTATATATATATATATGTAAATTAATATCCTTCGAGATATTAAGTCAAAAAATATTATTTTCTTTTGGATGTCGGACTTTGAAAAACATTTTTCTATATTTTATTACCAAGTTAATTCAATTCCAAATTTAAATATATGAATTTTCTAGATTACTATTTTAGTTTGGCCAAATAAAAAATTATCACTTAATGTTGGCAGCTTCAACATATAAAAATATTAATATATATTATTTTGAATAAGTCAAAATTTTAAATATGAATTCAAAATCATTTATTTTTAAACCAAAAATAAAATTATATATAAATATGTGTGTGTGCGTGTATTACATCTTATATATATACTGTGCATATATTATTAAATACAAATATTTATGGCAAATAATAAATTTATAATTTATAAAGAATTATATATATATTTATATTTACTCATAAATATTTTATAAACACATTTCTACATAATTTACATGGCTAAATAAAAATAATTATTTCAGTTTATTAGTATATACATTATGTTATTTTATTTGTGATATTATATTAATATTATATCACTACATGACATATTACCGACCGTAGGACACAATGGTCAATTTTCACTTTTAACACGTAGGATTGTTTTTTATATTGTTGTGATATTCAAATTGTGAATAAAAATTTCATAAAATATTAAAATATAAAATTAAAATAATTAATAAATTGATTTCAAACTAATTTATTAATAAATTTTATTTTCAATATTAACAATAAATAAATATTTTAACTAAATTAAATAAATAAAAAATTATCAAAAATGTTTATTAATTAAATACTTAGTTTGGTTTAGTATAAAAAAGTATTTACATAAACATAAAATAATATCTTGTGCTATTTAAAAATGGTAAATTTTCGAATTCCACCATGTTCACACCGTTTCCATTACTCTTAATCCAATTTCCCTAGCCAATTAGATCAAATCGTAATCGACAATTTGGGATAAAGGACAAAGAATGATATTTGCATAACAATGCATGGTATTTTCTTTATGTATACTTGTTGTAAAATCCTTTATTAGTTCAAGAAAGTTAGTCAAATTTTCTACCTAACAACAATATATCAATATAAACTAAAACCAAAGCTTACTTTAGTAAGAACAAGAATCTCTGAGTTAAGTATATAATTTATTACATAATTTCCCCTAAGGCACATCCTTAACCCTATAAATCTCCTACTTGCAAGAGACAATTATATTGATTCATAACCATACTCCCGATCAATTTTCCAAGCCAAACTAAGAAAGAGGCTTAATGAGTGGATTTATAATATTATTTTCCCAATGTCTAATTTTTCGAGTATACTTCTCCATCACTAATAAACTATTTTATTACATGTATAGAGAACATAACTCAACCTCTTATTAAGCTATCAGTTCATATTACAATATATATTTCATCATTATCATCACCATACATCATTAGATTCTTAATGGTGGGAACCATCATATCTTTCTTATAAATCTGCGCACATATACTAGTTTTATTGCATAATTATCCGGTGATATACTCAGGATTTGTAGTTGAATCTGCTACAACCTCTTATTCGGAACCTTTCCAATTTATAGTTAAACATGAATTTAGGATTGGCTTATTATTTTCGATATTACTTATGAAGTTCTAGTTTGAACACTCCTTCTTCAGGTGTTCCTTTTTTCCATAAACAAATCTCTAGTATTTCATGATTACTCAAGAATACTCTAAGCTTCCATTAAGTAATTTTAATTTGGATTTGATATTCACTCATTACACCAAGTGCACAATCGAATTTCAGTCAATTACATAACATATCAAATAGTATGGTTCCTATTATCGATGTATTAGGAATCTATTTCATATGCTACATGTTAAACATTTTAATAAAGTGTGTGTGTATATCGATTGGAACATTCCCAACATCCTCTTATACTGTATAAATAATGTCTCCTTCGAAATCTTCATTAAGAATTAAAAAACTAAGCTTTTACATATTATTACATAGGTGCATCATTACCATTTAGTAGCATGTTGTTTACTTATGGTAATAGAGATAGATTAATGGCTACAATTTTCTTTCTTACAGACACACGTTTCCTCTGCATTTTGATTAAAATAAAAATATTTGATTCCTCTATCCAAATACTTATTAAGCCTTTGTATGCTTATTTATGATCATAAACTATATTAAAATTTCCACATGCTTTATTTTACTCCCGCTAACTTCGAGACATTTCTTATGGTATGCAAACAGTTTCTTCTAAATCAATATTTAGAGGTCAATTTCAACCTTAGTGTGCTAAAACACATAGTCATATTGTGTGATAATTTTCAAGTAGAATCCGAAATAACTTAAGCATGTTGATCGATGAAATGGGTTCACTAATTTCAACATTTGAAATTGAGGACTTCATTTACCATCAACCTTGCTTTATATATTCCCAATTGGGCATTGATCTTCTTCTCAAAGACTCATTTGCGGTAGAAGGATCATACCCGTTTGGTAAATTTCCCAAGAGATAATTTTTTCAATGTACTTGGAATCCATTTTGGCTTTAAATCATCATTCCATGTAGCAGAGTCTATACTCCCGATGGTATGTCGTCAACTTAGGAGATGGTTAAAACTAATAGTCTATTTTTTTAACATCGATAAAAGCTTACAGTTTCTCTTTAATGTGTGACTATTCCTAAACCTTCTAATTTTTGTGTCCTTGTTTGGGCATGGTATAATTTGTACCATTTAAATAATCAGTTTCCACATTTGAATATTGGATAACATCCATGTCCATTACACTACCACTAATTTATTTAGAAAGAAATTCCTTTGTAAAAATATATTGTGTCTAGAAACAACAATTTGTTTCTTGATGTAATAGAATAGGCATTCAAAACATCGAACTTACATAAAATAGATTTAGCTTTTTTTAACCCAAAAAATGGATCAATACCCTAGTTTGAGTTTGAAAGCCCCAACCCTGTTCTGACAGGGCAATATCACAGATCACAGATATAGAAAAAGAATAGTAAAAGAAAGAAGACAGAGAATTTTTATAGTGGTTCGGCTGTTAATGAAGCCTACGTCCACTTTATAGTTTTATTATAGACTACTTGCTGTTATAAGAAATGTTTGATAACAAGACTTTGATTATCTTTAAGTGGATTAATCCCCAGGTTTGGAATCCACTGGAGAATCACAGTGAATCACTTTGGAGATTGTTGTAATGGAGGTAGAGAGTGAAGAATGTTTCCAGTAGAGTTTTAGCAACCAGTCTGGAGAAGATCCAGCTTATGTTGCAGGTAGGATGGTATTTATAGGGATCAGAGAGCTTCTGGGCCAGGCCACTTCATCAACTGCTTGCAGGTAGGTAGGGAACGACCTAGGGAGGTCTAGATCGCGATCCGAGCCAAAATCATGGGTCGGTAGCGACCCATGGCCTATGAGTCGCTAGCAACCCATAGAGTTGACTCGTGCACGAGCTAAGGACTTGGCTCCTTAGCCATTGCATTGCTTGGTTGGCTCATTGAAGACTCGTGGAAAAGCATGGGTCGCTATCCATGATGTATGGGACACTGGCGACCCATACACTTAGCATTTTTTCAGCATCCTCCTTCCTTCTCTTCTTCCCTGCATCACAGTGACCTTCCATTTTGCATGGATCGCTAATGATCCATAGGGTATGGGTCGCTGGCAATCCAAGCACTTAGGATTTTTTTTTGGAGTTTGGGATGTTTCCATGGTCTTGCATCGTCATTGTTTGCGTAGTCTTGTCGCACATTGTTCTGTTCCGATGACAATTTACTAGCTGTTTGTGTTGAACTACTGATTGGGATGAAAGAATGCTGATCTCTTGGTTTAGTCGATGTCAGTCGTTGTCCCAGTAATATAGCTTGGCTCTTGTTAACTCCTTGCCTTTGCTCCTCTTGTTAAGGTTAAGTTCTAAACCATTATGATGTCACGGGATTGTTCTGTTTCTTGTTGGATTCTGCTGCTGGGTTAAAAACTCGGATAACATTTTCCCCCTAGAGTACGTCTTCGTTGTAAACAGGGTATCCTCTGGAAGTTATCACTCACAATATATGTCCGTCGATTTCCAAGTGATTGCGTTAGAGTTTTACGAGTACGTGGCAGGTCATGCCGTTGGCTATCTAGCTTTGGTCTTGACTGCTATTGCTTGCCATAATGGATCAAATTTCTTCACGTAGTTTTCCGACATGCTTCGACGAGAAAAATATTCCCCAACCTTATGGGTCGCTAGCGATCCATGTTGTATGGGTCGCTAGTGACCTAACCACTTAGACAAATTTCACTTCGGAAAGGTAGGTCGCTAGCGATCCATGATGGATCTCACGCGACCAAATGACTTAGCAATTTTTGCTGCGTTCCCCTACTCGCCTATATCTATGACTCGAGCCGACCCTTCCTTCTATTTCGCACACGACCTAAACTAGCTCCTTACGATCGGAAATCCTAGGCGACTCAATTCATCTAGCTCCATTCGATCCATTATTTTCTTAGATTTTCCTTGTCCAATCTCTCGGCCTTGATTTCTAATCATACCGTCGTGCTTCATCAGTTCGTCTTGAAACCCTAGCTTGCCTCTAAATCGCCTCCAACCCATCGTTAGCTCGCCGCCGACCCATCATTAGCTCACCACTGACTTGAGTACTTATCACTGGTTTGCCTTTGGGACTGTTGATCCAAGTCTTCGACCATTTTTACATTTAAAGCTTAATCCAAGGTGGGTTTGCTAATTAGTTTGCTAATTATAGCGTCCGTGTAATGATTTGATGGTGAGTTTGCATTTGCAATGTCGTTCGCGAGAAGTTTGAGTTGATTGCGGTTTAACGGGTGCAGATAGCCAACCGAGTCTTGAGTTTTCTCCCGTAACGACGTTCGGGCTTTGGCCTAATGCTTGATGCGTTTTGCTATCTTCGTCCGTTAAACAAGAATTGACTTGTGCCCAGTTTTGTAGATGTTACTGCACGACATATCACCAATCGATCTCGATTCTTCTAGAGAATTTTGACTTATCCTGCTCGCTTGTTGCACGCTGGGCATTTCTGTAGTGAGAAAAGTTTTCCGTGTCGCTTTAGATAACAGATCCGTTATCGATCATTGATCGATAACGGGTAAGTGTACAAGAAGTACAAACAAAAATAAAGTGACATGGGAAATTCTTTTCTTCTTCCACTACGAGCGAACTAACTACATGGGATAGAGTGTTTGTAGTGTTTCGGGCGCTGAGTTTATCCCGTATAGATAGCACACTGCACTTGCCCCAGTTCACACATGAAATCCGACATGTCAATTACAAGTTAATATTTCTTTGGAATTCAAGTGTGGTAGGGGAAGCTATTAGTTTAGCATAGATTTACCTGACCGTTTTGGACGCGAGTTTTGTTATTTAGAATGAAGCAGCCATCCATGCATCGTTAGTCAACTGGGGGAAGCCTGACACTCTCAGAAGACGAGTCATCATACATCGCTCTTTCTTCTGCCACTTTGCAAACTCAGTATGCCCAGTTGGTCCCGGTTGGGCTAATCGTGGATCGAACGCCTTTAAACTTTAGAGTTCTACTTAATCTGCCTGAGAGAGCTTCTTTGGTGGTTTCTGCTAAGATTCTTCATAACATCTGTGCGCAACACAAAATTCCAGAAGAGGATGTGCGTCTGCCAGAGAAGGATGAGTTCGCTCATATGCCTCTACCGGGGTACACCGCATGTAACCGGTACATGTGTTTGAATCGAGCCGTGCCTCCCTTTAAATACTTTCTGTGTGAGACTCTTTCGAACTTGGGTATTGCCCCATTTCAGCTTCATCCTAATGGCTACGCCATCTTGGCTTGCCTACATGTTCTATTCAGGCGGGCGTTCAACCGCGCTCTAAGTTTTGATGAGTTGCGGTACTTTCTGGCATTCAAGAGGAGAGATGACTGTCCCTCCTTGATCATAATCGAAGCCTAAAGAAACCAAAAAATCGTCCTGCACTTGCAAAGCAACTTATTGCAATTCAAGATGCAATATTTCTTTGTTAGATGCCCCGAGGGGTTCAATCGTCGGCGGACGACAGGGGGTAAGTTTCTTTTTTCATTCATCGAGCTTTGATGCGTTGCAATGGAGTTTCTACCCAGCCATATGTCTCTTGATGTTATTCCAAGGCCAAATAGAGATATGTCTCTTGATGAAGTTTGTCAGACTCTAAAGGCTATTAATGCCGAGGAGAGATGCGTTAAAGTGTTACTGATCGATGAGAACTTGCGTCGGTATGGGTAACTGGCTCTGGGTAGATCTGCTGTTTAAGTTGAAATTCCCTCTCCTGCCCAATCTAGGGTTCGTACAAGATCTACTTCTTCCTCCCATGATTTCGGGGAAGGTGCCTCTCAGGAGAGAAAGCCCGTCCAGAGGATCAACCGATGAGGCCCACAAAGGAAGGGACGCTACTGCAATTGGATTAAGTGGCCTGGTTAGAATGCATCTAATTCCGAAGGAGGGAGAAGAGGAGTTCAAACAAAGAGAAGGCAAGGCCGCGTTGGACTTGAAAAAGGAAGAAGGTGAGTTTGAGAGTAGTAGCGATGAGTCTACTGCGAGTAATGATCTATGTATATAATCTGATGACGAGGACTAAGAATCATGTGCCAAACTCCGGGTATGAGCCCTATTTTTCCGAGCTCGCCTCTACCTGATATAAGTGATAAAGAAAAGCTCCAGAGTCCGGAAGGCATCGAGATTCTCCAAGTAAAGACGCCGGAGTGAAGTTCGGGGATTTCAGTGACGTTTATGTTGACTTTGATGAGCTCATGAAAGAAGATTTTAAATTTGATACGGTGCCTCCCCGCTCGAGTGATATCGTGCCGGAATTTAGTCAGGTTCTGACTACGACGGCCGTTTGTTCCGGTTCATGATGGCATTTTAGGCCCACCTTTAAACACACTACATGTCTCACTGGGATTGCTCTCACTTATTTTCATTCCTTTATTTTCGTGGTGTTTATTTTATGTTTTTGAAATCTTTTATGTATGTTTATGCCAGATATGACGAGAGGACGAGGTTTCTATGATGACTTCGAAGAGTTTACTGACTCACAGCGGTATTCTAAGCGCATCTTTGGCCGTCATCAATTCCGAGAAACGGAGAAGGAATATAGGAGGAGGAAAGAGCTTGAAACCAAATCCCACCGCCAAGAAGAAAGAGATCGAAGTCGATTGTATAAAGGTGGGTAAGAGAAGAGGAGATCTTTCGAAGAAAATAATGAACCATCAAAAAGGTCGAAGTTTGACCATCGCCCTCATTCTTCAGAGCTTGCTCCAACACATTCTTTTGTGAGTCAAGAAATTCCTATTACTTCTACCCCGCTTCCGCCTTCGACTCATATTTCGTCATCTTCTGTTGTTACTGCCGCCTCCGGTGCTTCTCGCCCCGACCGGAGATCTGCCTATGTCCTTCCTTCGGGCCCTCCTAAACTTGAGGCAGCGCTTCCTGGTTGGTTTTTGAAGGGGGTTAACTTCGACTGTGATCTACGCCCAGTTCGTAAAGATTCGTATACGCCGCACCTCCAGGCTATTCGGAGCGACTTAGAACAGGTCGAAGGATGGGAGAAACTTTGTAAACAATTGGCGGATACGAATCACAATAACTATCAGGAGATCCTCTCTTTTGAATCAAAGAAGGACGACTTTGAGAGGGCATTGGCCGATCGTGACACCAAGATTAAGCAGCTAGAGGAAGAGAAAGCAACGGCGCTGCAAGAGAGCATGAGAAACACCGACTTGCTAAAAGTGGTGAAAGAGGCGCATGATCGAATAGAGATCGTCTATAGAGACGAAATAAAAAAGGCACATGGAGAGGAGGAGAAATTGAAATAAGAAGTGACTGTCTATAGCGCAACGATTGAGGCTCAACGGAAAACTATTGCTGATCACGACCTCATCGTTGAGGGGCACAACAAAACTATCTCTGACCAAGTCGAGACCATTACCAAGATACAGACTCAGGTCGCACAGCTCAGTGCCGATCAGCTGCTACTGAAGTTGGGAAAGCTACCGTAAGAGTGGATTATTTGGAACTCCAAAATGCCTTTGAAAGAAAGATGGAGAAGCTTGATGCAACCATCCTAAATTTTTATGTTAACTCCATGTTGCATCAAGGAAGTCTCAACTATCTGGGCTTAAAGTTCCTACGCACTCTTGCTCTGGTATAGGAAGTAGTCTTGTCCCGCTTTTCTGATAGTGGCGATGTCTACACCGAGCAAGAGTTGGAGGATGCTTACCTGAATAAAGAGTCAAAGAAAGCATTGCTTGAGGGCCGGGAAATCTTGCAGGCCGAGAGAGAGAAAGAAGCCACCGATGCTGCCTTGACAGCTGCCACCGAAGTGCTCACCAAGCCCCTTATTTTTAGCGTTGGAAAATAAATAGGGCAACTCCACGACCTACATGTAAGTTCAGAGCTTGAGATTCTTCTTTAGGTAGTGGAGCCATCGAAAGAAAGCGAAGGTGGTGAGTTTGAAGTCGACATTCTCGACCATTCCTCCGGTGCAGGTAATGTTCTTGCTTCCTCCGAATTCGGGAGCTTCCAGCTTATGCCATAAGAGCAGGAAGAATTTAATGCTTTCATTTTTGATCTTATAGGTCCATTTACCTTTCTTGTTGACGTGCCAGCTTCTTCGGTGCTCGGACCTGTCGCCATTTCCACATCTTCCATAGTTGTTTCCGTTCCTGTTCCAACTTCCACGTTTGCATCTGGCTCGCAACCGGGGCCAGATGCTGAAATGATAGCCATGCTTCATGGCTTGAATGACCCTTCTATGTCTTTGGAAGGTGACATAACAGCGGCAGAGGCCAAGGAGCATGAAACTCAGTCAGAGCAGGCCCAGAAGACTCAACTCAATCTGGTCGCCGTCAAGAAAAAAAAGGTTGAAGCGATCAAGGCCTCAAAGAGCTCCCGCAAATCACTGAAACGCAAAGAGAAGGGAGGGTCTTCTGAGAAGGCTGCATAGGAAGAGGAGGACATTGCCACCGAAGTGTTCATTGATATCACCAGTAGTGATAGCACTCCTGAGGCGAGGCAAAAGCTGCCAACAAATGGCGGAAAGGGAAGTGGAGGAAAGAAGCGTTGAGTAGCTTGTCCGAAGGCTACTTTGATTTTGGTTCTTTTTTGAGTCGTTTTGTACAAGTACAGAGTCTGCATTTAGCG
The DNA here is from genome assembly GCA_030737815.1 of Allium fistulosum. Classification (NCBI taxonomy): domain Eukaryota; kingdom Viridiplantae; phylum Streptophyta; class Magnoliopsida; order Asparagales; family Amaryllidaceae; genus Allium; species Allium fistulosum. Next base: position 981,972,730 of record CM060902.1, read on the forward strand.
TTTTAGTTGTGGAGTCTGTATTTTCTTTTTGTTGGTCAGTGTTGTATGGGTACGACCCCCACATTTTGACCTCGTGTAAAGAAAATTATAAACAATATATTAATATTTTGACTGTATTCTCATCTGTCTGCTCATATATGTTTTGTGCACTTGTGCTTGTTTTTTTATACTTATCTAGTCCTGTGATTACTTAAAAATTAATAGAATTTAATAATTCTTTGCTTAGAAAATAATGGAAAAATTCTTTGTTTGGAGTAACAAAACTTGTGAACTTATTGTTTTCACGTGTTGACAGAGCTTGTGAATTTATTGTTTTTACGTGTTTCTACCCAAGTACCGGTGTATGCCCCTTAGTTCACAAGGTTGTTATTTCAAACAATTTAGATAACCGGTAACTTAGGGTTTAGATAATTTTCACTGGAAATTTGGCTTAGTTACAGCTTGATTCTCCTTTTTTTTGGAAGTTTTGCAACTTTAGCATGTAATCCAAGTTTCTTGTGATATTCCAGCAAGTTTGCAATATATGCGTATTTGAGAGGTGCACATTGCATGGGTTAATTGAGGACAGTTTTCAGTTGGTTTGTAGCATTCCAATTTTGCTGGAGCTGTGCTCATTATTCTCGATTATAGGAGCAGTTAGCGCTGGTTATGAGATGCGCGGTTTTTTGGTGCTCCTCAGATTGAGGAGTTATCATTTTAGTGCGCGGCTTATGAGGTGCGCGGCTTTTGATTTTCCTCAACGTTGCCTATCTTCGAGCAACGTGAGGAGTTGTTATTTTAGTGCACGGCTTATGAGGTGTGCGGTTTTTGGTTTTCCTCGGTGTTGACTATCTTGGGCAATATGAGGAGTTATTATTTTAGTGTGCGGCTTATGAGGTGCGCGGCTTTTGTTTTTCCTCGGTGTTGCCTATCTTCGGGCAACATGAGGAGTTATTATTTTAGTGCGCGGCTTTTGTTTTTCCTCGGTGTTGCCTATCTTTGGGCAACGTGAGGAGTTATTATTCTAGTGCATGGCTAATGAGATGCACGGCTTTTCTTTTTCCTCGGTGTTGCGTATCTTCGGGCAACGTGAAGAGTTATTATTTTAGTGCGTGGCTTATGAGGTGCACTGCTTTTGTTTTTCCTCAGTGTTTCCTATCTTCGGGAAACATGAGGAGTTATTATTTTAGTGCGCAGCTTATGAGGTGCGCGGCTTTTCTTTTTCCTCGGTGTTGCCTATCTTCAGGCAACGTGAGGAGTTATTATTTTAGTGCGTGGCTTATGAGGTGCGCGGCTTTTCTTTTTCCTCGGTGTTGCCTATCTTCGGGCAACATGAGGAGTTATTATTTTAGCCTTCTCGATGTTGTCGGAGCAACACTGGTTTTTAGAAGGCAAAGACCGGTTTTCGCCGATCTAACTGTTTGAGTCGATTTGCTTCCGTTGACTCGGCGGGTAATTATTAAGAACACGGTTTTGTTGGTTCAAGAAGCAAACTTTATTAAGAAAAATCAGGTATTTTTTGCTTATATATAATGCCCTTTGTATCTCGGGATGGCTTATTTGCTGGAAAATAAAAAATACATAAGGTAGCATTCAGACAAAGTAACGGCGAAGGGATTCTCTATTCCATACACTGGGAACTTGAGTTCCGTTGACGGTTGTCAACTTGAAAGTCCCGTCTCTTAGCTTTTGATTAATGACATATCGTCCCTCCCAGTTTGTTCTGAAGGCCCTCGGAATGGGGTAAACTCGCTTGAGCACTAGATCTCCCACTTCGAAGGTTTGATTGTGAACTTTGGAGTTGAAGTACCGTGCGACCCTTTTTTTGTGGGCGGCGGTTCCCAGCTCTGCTTCTTTTTTTTCCATTAACCATATCTAGCAATTTGAGTAGGAGCTACTCATTTTGTTTTTGATTGAAATTCTACCTTCGGCACGAGAGGACATCTGATTTAATAGGAATCATTGCTTCTGAACCATATGCTAGGGCGAACGGAGTGTGACCGGTTGCCGCTTTGTGGGTAGTTCTGTAAGCCCATAGTGCTAGTGGAAGTTCATCAACCCAGTTTCCTTTGGCTTTTGCTAGTCGATTTTTCACTACAAGAAAATGTTATATTAATAGCAAGTGGGGATTGCATGGGAGCTTGACTTGCTATGGTTAAGTAGTTAGTGTTAATATAGGGTAAAGGATAACTTGTCTTAACGCCATTACTATTAACGTTAACGCCATTATTATTAACGCGAGAGAAATTTGGTGCGGTCCAATTTTATTTCCCTCCATCTTATTTCTATGCCGCCCAAATCCAATTTTTTCACATTCACTTCCATCTTTAGATTCTTCTCTTCACTCTCTTCAATAATCCCTCTTTAATCCGAAAGCTCTGCAATCCTCTCTCCCTCAAGGCTTAATTCCAAGTGATTCCCACCAATTCTTCAAGGCTACTTAAGAACGATTCCACAACAACCAATTGGCTCGACTTCGCGGTTCTCTTTAGGCTCGATTCCGAACGATTCCGCAATGACCAATTGGCTCGACTTCGCGGTTCTATCAAGGCTCGATTCCGCAATGACCAATTGGCTCGATTCCAAGTGTCTTCAAGGCAGCTGAAGCGCGTCTCCCTCAAGGCTCGATTCCGCATGATTTCAACTTCACGATTCGTCAACCAAACTTGATTTCAACTTCGCGATTTGTTAACCAAGCTGAAGCGCAAGTCTTCAAGGCAGCTGAAGCACGATTTCAACTTTGTGAACTTGGGTGTGGGTATATTTTTTAAACTTAAGCATGATTATACAAAATTTCAAATCGACTTTCTCCTGTTTGACATGAGTTTGTTGTTTTAAGCGGCACTAGTATCTTTTTAGTTTATATAAGTTTGTATTACATGAGTATGTGAACTGTTTTGAGTTTGTCTTACATGAATACGTTAGGATTCTCCTGTTGTGAGTTTGTATTACATGAATACGTGAACTGTTTTACAAACCACAAGTAAATGTTGTTTTACATGAATGCTATGAGTACATACCACTAACTGTTTTACATGAATTGTTTGAAATTTGAAATAAAATTTAAACTTTATTTAATTCAAGTTAAAAGATAGAGAAGAAAGTTAATTATATACCAATCATAATTATTTTAATAGTGAATTATAAAGTTTATTTTTTATATTTAATTTGAAGTTAAAAATGTTAATATTGACTTTGCATGAGTATAACTTGAAATGGTACGAGTATAATTTAATACATGAAAGAAGTCTAAATTAAACTGAATTGATGATGTATAGAAAATTTAATAACTCTATGAAAGAAACTATATTGACGCCATGATGTAATATAATTACTTATTGCATTATGATTAACAAATTAATCTCACCTTTCATGTTGAGTTGACATCTTTTGTAAATTTTGTTACTACTCATTAATTATTACAAAAGTACATACCTATGCTTAAGAGCTCCTAAATACTAATAGTTAGAAAAAATATATTCTCCATATCCTATGGAGTGCATTCCTTATATCAACATGAAAATAAATGGATGGTTGTAAGTTTATTTTTGCGTGTCATCATAAAGAATAGTTTGGTTATATTCCTTACTCTTACAATTTATTTTTCTTAAGAATATATAAAAGTGATATATTTTGTTGTTCTCTTTTGTGTAATATTGAATTCTAAATTGTTGTAGATTACAACTCATTCATCATAGAGCTGCGATTGCCCAAATATGTTTTTGTTAGTCATGAACACTTTTATTTTTTTTCACTTACATAAATTTGATATGTATCTATGTTTATTTGCCTATATTATTATTATCTACTCACTTAAGTAATTTCAATCAATAAATGACAATAGGGATTGAGAATTGATAACCAATTTAGAGTTGTTCAAATAGTGGTTATGATTAGGAATAAATCATGTGCGAATAGAATGACATCAAAGAGACATGGAAAATTTGAAATAACAGGATATAAATACTGATAATATATGAAATTAAGAAACTAAATGAGATGTTGAGACTGACCATTAAAGACATACGTCATGGTAGCACCATTGGCTGTGCCAGCTTTGCAATATGGTCATAAGGTTGATAGTCTCATTGCATAGGAATATCCATCAAATTGAAGTTCATAGTGAATGCATGGATGAGGTTAGTGGGAACTCTTATAAGTGAAGCTATGAAAAAAGCTAGTTTAATGTATGAAACAACTAATAAAATGTATAAGTGATAATAGAGAACCGAAAAGACATTATTTTTGATAAACTTTAATGACACGTAGGACTAACCTGCTAGGAAACTAGCCCACTAACAATGAAATGAAAATTATGTCATTGAGTTTCTGCTTTAATCTAGGTGTAGTTCATAACATAATAATTATCATACTGTTGTTGCCAACTAATTAAGTATTGGCGATTTTGTTAATCTTTTTTTTCTTTTGAAAATTGGTAGTTGGTGGCAAGAATTTTGAAATCAAATCAATGAAGCGGGAAGTGTAGGTCATGAGATAGTGAGATTTAAATTCTTATCCAAATCAATGAAATTAATTAGTTTGGCAAGTGCGGTCAACATGAAAATCCAGATAGATACATTGAATAAAGAAAGTACGAGAGCACCACATTTTTGCTGCAAACAACTAACGGAGCAGCTTCAATTTTAAGTAAAATGCTTTCTAGGTTTTCTCATGTATGTCAGATTACAAATTTACAACAATGAACTTTGTCCAAAATGCATTCCCTTCCCTTTCCAGTAATAAAGTTGCAAATTTTCAAACAAAGTTGACATCTGTTCTGTTGGATTTAGTAATATATCGATCCTCGGTCCTAATGAAATAAATGCATGCACTAATGTTAACATATAAACCTGATGATCACACATGTATGTATGTATATTTACACATACACATGCCCAGTACAAAGGCAAGTCTGCCAAGATTTTGGGCAACAACGGAAAGGGCAACACAACTTTAGCTGCTTAAAAAAGTGGCATGCAGGGCCTTCTTCGAAAAAAGGGCAACACAATTTATTAATATAGCTTCAAATAGGCTCTTAGTCGTGCATGATCAGTTACATGTAGTAGTTTTTAAACCATAGGTAAACCTTACAATGTGGAGTTTTAAAATTCATTTTTAAACCAAACACTACCTTAGATTTTGTCACTAAAAATAGAAGAATGTAAAGGATGTGTATCTGCCTTTAACACATACCATACATAAGGATCAAAATCAGTATAAACATAGTAGGATCTAAACATAACCAGAGGGAATATTTATCTTTGTATGGATTTCATATTTAAATTTTGACCTTAAATATGATAGTTAGTTTCCCTATTTTTCTTAATTTATCAACAGTTTGGAGTAACATTTTGATACTAAACCCTTTTGAATATGATTGCATGATTAGAAAAAAGATAAAGGTGAAATTTCTTTTTTACTTTTGAGAGGACATTCATATTGGAATTCATATGCATGTCCAGTTCACTCTTACATGTTTACCACTATCTAACTGTAATGTCACTTGTTTTGTTTTAGTATATATCTGTTCATTCCATATTCTTTGTTTAAAGATTTGAGCTTTTCAATTCTTAGTGATAGTTTCATTAACACTGCAAATCGTTGTTTAATACATGTATTACGCATCACATGGTTTCACTCTTTTTGTTTTTCCTTTCCTTTCGAAGACTACTGCTAACCATAACATTATAAACTGTAGATTAATTTTATTGATCGGGACAGAGACAGTGACATTATTTGTAAAGAAGAAAATAACAAAAGGAAAAGAAAAGCTAGTAAAGGACAGAGACAAGACATTATTGTTATTGACCGGGTATGTACTAGTGGTATTATATACTTATGCCTGCTTAATTTTAAAGCATTTAGTTCTGATACAATGCATGAACTAATGTTAATGGGTTTTGTATTTTACTTTCAAGCGTTATGGCTTTCAGTATTTTACATGGCTTCTCCTTTCCCAATATTCCTCCTTCGGCTTGATTATGCACCACCAAAGTAAAATTTTAACACTTTCTCATAACAATGTAGCTAATAACTTATTTTCTAATTTTGTTTGATATGAGAGCTTTGGTTTATTGCATGTACACTTCTGATTCAATTATGAATTGACATTGAAATCTAAGTCTAGGTTATTGTATGGTAATACGATCTTTAACTCTGAAAATTTGTCTCAAAGGCTTATCAAATTCATTATATTTTCATGTCACTATTAATTTTATTCACTGTTACTTCAATCTGTTCATCACGTTTTTGGTGGCGGAAAGCGTAATATTATTATCCTAACAAATGTTTTTGTTTCTATCTGTTTGTTTTGGGTTGATTAAGCGTAATTTATGGTTTGTTGACTTGTTTTTAGTTTAGATCCGGAAACTACTATTATGCTTAGAGATTTTTGTTTAATTAAATCAAATCCAGTTTTGATTTAAGCTTAGTACTAGTTGGTTCTTATCATAGTTTTTTTAATATTAAACCTTGATTTGGAATTTATATATCATCATTATGTGGAATACATGTATACATTGATTAAGTAAACAAGTTGATCAAAGTGATATTCATTTTCATCCTTTCGTTGGGATGTATGTCAATGAATAATAAACAGCTTTCAAATAACATTTACTGACAACAATATCGTTTGTTGGATAAAAAGCGACTGAGTTATGTTTCTATATTAGCAAAAATTTCAAATTTTTATACTTATTAGCAACTTATTCAAATCGTTTACATGTTAAGTGTTTCAGCATAAGTGTTTCAAATTTTTATTGATTAAAACTGTGTTATACCACATATATCTTTCTATTCATGTTTGTAATTTGTATTATGACATAGCAAGTATGAAATGGTCTGCACTTAATATTTCAACATGTTTTTTTTTTGTTGGTGTATATTCAACCTTTGAAACATTAGGATAACTGCTTTTACTCTTTTTTTATCTGCATAACATTAGCAAGTGAAGCAAATGTAACTGCTTTTAATATTATTTTCCAACTTGATATACATTGTTATGCGATCTCATATAGTGATGATTATCCTATTTGCAAAATTTCTAATAACTACCTCTTAGTTTGACAGCCGCTATTAAAGTATACTTTAGGTTTAAAGTGGTTAATATTAAGACCATCATTTCTTCCCAATAGTTGAGTTATCTAATGAATGCATTGAGCCCTTTTTCATTTGCTGTTGCAAATATTATGAGATCATATGCATAAAGTAAATATGAACTTTGTGGCTAAGCAATAGGTGTAATTTGTTTTCTTCTCACAGTTGCTTCCAATTTAAGTGACATATGTTCCATTGCATTATAAATAAATAAAAATAGTGGGTCGCTTGTCTTATTTCCCTATTTAAAGTGACATATCCTTGTGGCACTCCATTACTTAAGATAAAGTAAGTAGGCGATCTAATTCACTTGTGTATAAGCTGGACAAATTGATTTGGAAAGTGCATCTTAGCAAGCATGCGACATATTAAACTCTTATTTATTCTGTCATATGCTTTTTCTTTATTTTCTTAGCTTTCTTTTCTTTGTTTTTGGCCTTGTCTGAGCGATGATGATGATGGGGACTTCAGAAAACAGATTGATAGTGGGTGTGTTAGAAGATGATTAGTGAACAGAAGGCAGGTGATTTGGGTAGCGTGGGTTGTGAAGTGGTTATAGGTGTGGAGTTGTTCGAAGCATCAAGTTTTAGAACATAGAGCAAGTAGAATGCAATTTAATCATGGAAGATGTCTGGTTGGATAATGTTTTTTTTCATACAGAAGGTTGGTGATAGATTTAGATAGGTAAATGTTAAAGTAAGGCAGTGGGTCTGGTGATGGGGAAGTGTGTTATGTGTCATGGGGTTTATGACTGTGATAGGATGTTATAATTGAGTAAGTGGAAGATTATCTAGTGGGTTATTACGATACAAGTTAGTTAATGGGTTAGTGGATTGAGAAGAGTGGTTGGGAAGGTGGTTTAAATCTGTTGCAGTGGAGGCAGATTTAGATACAAAGTGTGATGCTTCAACAGAGGCAATATATCACCTTTTTGAACATTCAGATCTAAACTCTCGTGTAAAACCAGTTTACATACTAATTTATTCAACCATTCATTGATGTCAACGTGCATGATTATAGCCAGGGTTATTGGATTTGCATTACCTTGTGCCTTCGTATTAGATATGCTTCTGTCTAAGCCTTCAAGTTGCAACGTATTTTATATTATTATATCTCTGTACCAATATCAACTCTTATTAATTGTGTGGTTTGTGGTTGATCATCACTAAATATGTCCGCATAGAACTGAATTGCCTGTGCTTGAATTCACTATGCATCAAATAAAAGTTCACCCTTCTCATTGCATAATGTTTTTATGTTATTTCTGCATTACCTCATTTAAATTTTTACATGGAAAAATCATGAGCTTGTATCTCCTTCAGTAACTACATCCATATATTTGTTATGCATTTGTTTTCTTAATTATGTACTTGTGTTCATCATTTCCTCATACAGATACACATCCTCGGGATTGCAGTTAGATGCCAGTAGCTTTTCATTAAGGATTGACACGAGTTGGAGAAGCCACTGGTATTAAAGTTGCATGGCCTGAATCGAAAGTATTTATCGATACAGTTAGCACTGCATCATTAAATAATCATACGAGTAATGTCGTAGTTGCCGAGAAGGTAAGTATCAAACTTATTCATACGCGATTCAATTATTTATTCATCGTACAAATTATTGAAGCACGTACTAAAATAACCTCTTTGTTTAATTGATAGAGTACAAATTCTATTTACATGTAGCACTCAGATAATGCTACACTAACATGATTTATTACAGATAATGCTATTTACATGTAGCACTCAGATAATGCTACACTAACATGATTGGAGTAATATTGAAATATTGTACTTAAAATGAATAGCATTATATGAATATCATGTAGACACTGGTGAATGAGAATAGCATTATCTGCAACTCTCATCACTGCAATAAAACATGAATAGCATTTTTCTTGGGCATCCACTGTTTGGATCTCCGATGTTAAACCATGATAATCCATTGATAATATGTTCTCGTTTATAACCTTCACAATTCATCATTATTTTAAGACACCATCATCGGCCGAACTTTGAAATAAGCTGAAACTTTAAGGGATATTGTTTTCTTAATGTTTAAATCTTTTGTGTTGATAACATTAGAAAAATCCGAATGAGAAGGAAAATCTTGAACATGTATTAATATATAAATCTGTTTATTAGAATGACAATGGCAATTAAAACCGAGTGACAAAACATTTAACTTAATGGACTTTAAGGCTATGCATCAACTTTATAAAGCAGCTTATATGCATCCGCTTTCTGAAAATATAAATGATTTGCGCGGCTTTAAAAGTAACAAACTTTTGGAGAAGAATTTCTGCTTATATATATTTGCAAGAATATGTTTCACGAATATGTATTTCATATATACTTCCAGGTTTAACTTCAAATATATGTACATCAGCTTTCTAAAACAATATATGCATCAGCTTTCTGAATGTATGAAACAATATATGCAGTCTATTTGGCATTGAATTTCTGCTTATATATGAAACAATATCACTTCAAATTTCTACTTATATATATTTGCAAGAATCCTAAACACTTTACACTTACTTTTAGAAACAATATATGCAGTTCTTAAATGCAGTTCTCAACCTTGAATGCATTTTAACATCCAGTTTTTTCTTTTTGACAGGTGGTGTATGATGCTCTGGGTTTACGCTATGGTGGAAGGCATGAAAAAATATGTTGCCGCACTCGTTCTCCTTCAAATGTATTTTGTGTCGATGTTCTTACATCTTTACTTTTACTATGTATCGTTTTTGGTTAGCTATGGTTGTATGGATTGTTACTTTTATTATGTATTGTTTTGGTTAGCTACGATTGTATGAATTATTACTAATATTTATATGCTTAATATTGTGCATGAAATTCTTTTATTCATATATATTTTTTATGCTTAATTGTTAATACTGTGTGAAATACCGAATATTATAGCATTATGCTAGTGCAATAAAAATATTCTGCAACGATTAAACAGTTTTCATGGCAAGCAAATAATGCTATGAAAGACTAAAGTAAACATTCTATAGCATTTTTACAGCATTTATAGTTGCTATAATAATCAGGCAATGATATTTCTATATCATTTATAATTGCTATAATAATCAGTTAATGATATATCTATAGCATTTACAATTGCTATAAATAGCAAATAAATGACGTCATAAATATTAGCATCATAAACAATAACTCTGCGTAAAAGTTCTATAGCAAGCACCAAAATGCTATAGAAAGGTACTTGTATGTCATGAATCGTCCATTTAATAGCAATTCAGAAATGCTATAAGTAACGTCATTTATAGCATGTTTTTATAGCGATTCTGAGGTTGCTATTATAGATCCCTGACATATTACAACTTGTTGATATACAGCGTTTATAAAAACGCCATCGTATCCTTTTACAGCGTTTTTTAAACGCTATAAAAAGGTATTTTTCTTGTAGTGTTTGATAGTGGACTTGATGACCTTGTTCATCGCCTCCACCTGCCCGTTTGCTTGCGGATGAGCCATTACAGAAAATCTCTTTTCAATTTGGAAGCGCTTAAAGAACTCTTTGAACTTGGCACTTTCAAATTGGGTTCCATTGTAGTGATGATTATTTGCGGCACACCAAACCTGCAAATGATGATTTTAGTAACAAACTTAATAAATTTCTTTGTGGTTATGGTGGCTAGCGGTTCCGCTTCGGCCCATTTTGTGAAATAATCTACGGCAACTATAACATATTTGGCTCCTCCTTTTGCTATCGGTAAGACGCCAATCAAATCGATCCCTCATATCGCAAACGGCCATGGGCTGACCATCTGTGTTAGCTCCATTGAAGGAGTTCTCTTAATTTTTCTGATTCTTTAGCAGCGATCGCATCTTCTGGCGTGATTTGCGACGTCGCGATTTATTGTTGGCCAGAAGTACTCGTATCGAAGAACTTTCTTCAGAAGGGTCTGCCCCCTAGTGTGGTCTACGCGTTCGTCTTCATGTACCTCCTTTAGGATTCGTCATGCTTCGTCACCGGTCACACGCCTAAGAAGGGGGGTTGAGAATCACCTTTGATAGAGTATTCCATCCTGTTTCATGAGCCGTGGCGCCTTTCGGAGGAGCTTCTTTCATTGATTCCGGTCAGTTGGAAGAGTTCCTGCGAGCAGATAGTTCTTTATTGGTGTCATCCATGTATCTGGTTTAACGGTGGTTTCGAGAATCCAGTCTACGTCCATTTCATCTACGCTTGGGTTGGCCAGAGTTTCGACTGGGACTAGTCCCAATGACTTAGCTTCTCCTGAACTTGCCGATTTAGCCAAATAATTTTCCTTAGTGTTTTTCTCCTATGGGATGTGAGTTATGGTGTAGTGCTCGACGTCGCTTAGCAGTTCCTATACTTTGGACAGGTACGGGGCGAGATTCTCATCACGCGCCTGATACTCCCCTTTTACTTGATAGATGACCAGTTGTGAGCCGCTGTATATGTGAATAGCTTTTATTTTGAGCTCCTTCACAACTTTCAGTCCAGCGATCAACTTCATATTCTGCTTCGTTGTTTGTGGTGGGGAATTCCATGCGCAAAGCGTAACTAATGGCTTGCCCCTCGGGGGTTTCAAGCACTACTCCTACTCCAAAACAGAAGTTGTTGGATGCGCCGTCGATGAAGAGCTTCCATTGTGTGTCTGTTTTCGACTGGACTTCCTCTTTGTCATCCCATATAGTAAATTATGAAGTCAGCCAACGCTTGCCCATTGATGGCTTTCCTTAGATGGTATGTGATATCATATTGTAACGCCCCACTCCGAGAGCCTCATTAACAAAGAGTGTTATATGGATAATACCGTCTGCTAATGCGGACAATAGAGTATAATGGAAGCGACCATGTGTAATCTTACTTTAACTATCTACTGAACACGTCGAAAAGTGGAATCTATATTTTATTTTTCATCTCATGTGGTTCGACATATTCAATAAATACTTAAAGCAAAACTACAATGGCTAAAAGATCTATCAGAACAAAGTATAATAGCAAAATGAACATCATCACAGAACAACATCATATAATAAGCAAATAGTCTCAGCACAATACAACATCAAGTACAGATCCAAATATAAAAGTGGGTACAAAGCCACTACTCACACATCCGTGAGTCAAAAGAATATACACAAGATAGTCATAATATCAGAGTATCATAAAGGATGGATAACAAGTAAAGCTATCTATAGTATAGTGGATATATCCAAAGCGGAAGCATCGAAGCAAGCTAAGTCCAAAGCGACCTAACCTGAAACAACTCGGTCTGACCCGAGCATAAAATACTCGGGTCAGGCTAGCTAAACAAAACAGTTAGATAAACTGAACAATAATCATGATAAGGTAATGAGGCAACATATAACATAATAATCTCCAAAAGAGAAACATATATCATGGTAATAAAGACCAAAATTTCTCACATAGAGAAGAAACAAACATCTAAGTAGAGATGTATAACAAGCCTCATATCATCGGCATAACATAAGCACAAGTGCCAATGTAGGCATAAAACAAGTTCCACAACGTAGTCGCGCTTATATCGTGTGGTTGCATAAAACCATCACCGAATGGCGCTACACGAGGGAATAAAAATCACACAGGAAAACATTAGCGCGCTAGTACTGTACTCAATCACACAGGAAATATACCCCAGTGACACACCCATCACTTTAGCTAAAGGGCAACACCTAAAGGAGACAGTCCGAAGACACTATCCAGAAGGTGATGAGCCAGAAGGACACAGTCCGAAGACACTATCCCAAAGCCAAATAAACCAAAGGGAGATAGTCCGAAGACACTATCCCAAAGCCAAATAAACCAAAGGGAGATAGTCCGAAGACACTATCCCAAAGGTATCACTCAGGAAACACGCCGTAGTGGTAAAGGCTCGTACGCCCAGTACTCGTTTACCACTAACGGTAGGAATGTGTCACGAACTCTTAGCAAGGAACTCGTAAAGTAGTAAGGTGAGTCCCATACCCCAACGTTCGCACTAAACGGTTTACTAACCAATCGTAAGCTTCCACACTCAAAGCAGTAAAAAGTTCACCTCATGTCATCGGTAAACTAGGCCAAAAGGCCAAAACAATCAATCGAATAGGTCGGGGATTAATCGGAAAGATAAACGCGCGGTTTCATGGTCCGTGTTTTACCTAACCATTTAATCACCTTTCCACTTCGCTCGAAGTGCAGAAGAGTGTATATTTTACTTAGAAAATAGATGGAGAAAGCGGATTTTTAATCGTTTGAAAACCTCTTTAGAAATAGTCTTTGAAATTCTCCTATTATGGAGTAATTAATTTAATATTTAAAATAATACTAAATAATAGTTTCAAAAGCCAATTTGATGGAAAATCACTTTAAAATGATTTATAAAATCCGTGCATGAAATCTAGAGGCAAATCTCAAAGAAATCGAAAAAACACAGAAAAATAATCGAAATTATACTGTATAAAATTGCTGAAAACAAGTCGAAGTCACTAGTTCGATGGCAGATTTGAACCTTCAAACCAAGTCCAAATGGTATTAAAATTGGCAGGCATGTAGACCAACATACCTGTTCCAAACTGAAAAAATAATCGGGCAATTCTGACTTGAAAGGAAGAAACGGCGTCGTCTCAAAGTCGGACAAAAATCACAAAACTCTGCTGTGTCAAAATAGTGCAAAGGTCCCACTTCGACGACATGGTCGAAGGGTTATATGAACCCAGATCTTGATGAAAATTTGCAGGAGCATAGTACAGTACTCCTACTTTGATATGCAATAAGAATCGTTCGGTTCCGACTTGAAACTAAGAAATGGCAATGTTTCAAAGTTGGTCCGACGATAACTGAAAATGATCACTATTGTAAAATAGTTTCTGGGTGCTACTTCGGCAATAGAGAAGAAGTATCTAACGCAACCAGATCTAAACCAAACTTTTCCGGATTGAAGATCTCGACCTCATCATTCCAACGAGACCAAATTCGATGAAATCCGATATCGAACCCGCCCGCAGCGAGGTCGCGAAATTGGACGTTTGAACTACAATTAATCAATGTTTTTCAAAACAGTTTCTGGGTGCTACTTCGGCAATAAAAACGAAGTATCAAACGAACCCAGATCTTAACCAAATTTTACAGGGTTGAAGATCTCGACCTCATCTTTCCAACAAGACTAAATTTGATGAAATCCGACATCGGACGAGCCTGGGATGGCATCGCAAAGTCGGGGTTCTGTGCTGAAAACAACGGGAGAAAAGAGACTAAGGCCTGTAGCTATGCACTAACAGGCCAGAGACGAAAACCCACAATTTTGGCATAGTAAACTTCAAATTCTGGCAAAATGAATAAAATAAAAGTTGTAGCTTAGTTTCTAAGCTTTCTGGAATGACCAAGACCGCCAAATTCTGATCAGGGATTAAAATTCTATGACTAAAACAATTCTCAGATCTAAATTCTATATCACTGTCGTTTTGCTCTCGGTGTAGTAGTAAGAATGCACAGTTTTGACCAAATTAACTTCGAAATTTCATGGAACTCAAAACATGAAACTTTTAGCCCTATATCTATGCTTTTCAGAACATCCAAAATTATTAGATTTGGATAAGAAACGAGTAACTTATGGCCAAAACAATTTCAGGTTTTTATTTTATCAACCCTGTAGTTTGTTGTCAGGTCAGCAACAAACAAACGTGATTTCGACCATTCAAATCTCAAAATAATGCAAAGCTCAAAACATAGAAGTTATAGACTACAAAATAAGCTTTCCAGAACATCACGAAAATCTTAATTCCGATTTATAATGAATGAGATATGCTTAATTTACTAACAGCAATATACTAATTTTAATTTTAGCTAGCATGTATTACAAGAAGAAGATCAACCACTCTTCACTTCAACCCTACAAGTTTCAATCTAATATCAAAACAAGTATTTCCTAAATTAGGGTTTAGGCATTTCTGAAATTGAAGAGGAGAAGAGATGGAGAAGATGAAGATGGAGCTTACATTAGCTTCTTTTGAATTTGGAGCACGAATTTGAAGTTTGCAATTGAATCTAGGATTTTGAATTTTAATTTCCCTTTCCTCTCCCCATTTTCAGTTGCTTGAGTGTTTAAGAAAATAGAAATGAAGTGAAGAGGAGAGGAGAGGGGTTGAACTAGGTTATATGATGAGTTGGGTCAAACTCAAACCCAAATGGCCCAACAGAAAATAGCAAAATTCAACTTACTCCAAACATATCGAAGCTTATACTCAATAAAGTCGCAATTGCTATTTTGGACTCAATGGAAGTGGTCCCGAGTCCTAATTCGACCGTTTGCAAAAAGTAGCTTTTCGGACTTAAATCCGATTAACGACGATATATTTAAATAAAAATATTTAAATATAAAATCCTAAAATATGCGGGTTGTTACACATATTGACTCAACTCTATATTCCACTTGATTAGTCGTCCGAAAGTTTCTAGTCGGTATAACACTTGCTTCAGGGGCTGATCAGTCAACACTCTAATTGGATGAGCCTGAAAGTATGGTTGTAACTTCCGGGACGCGATCAAGAGGCAATACACTAGCTTTTCCAGTTTTGGGTAATTCTTCTCAGCTCCGGTGAATCGTTTGCTAATCTAATACACGGGTCGTTGGATTCTCGCTTCTTCCCGCATAAGAGCGGCGCTCAATGCATGCGGGGAGACTGCTAAATAAATGAATAGATCTTCTCCATCCACCGGCTTTGATAAGATTGGGGGAGCTTCCACGTGTCGTAGCAATTCTTCAAAAGCTATTTGACAAGCTTCACTCCATTCGATGTTTTTCTTTACCTTCTTCAATGCATCAAAGAATGGTATGCATTGGTCTATAGCTTTTGAGATAAATCGGCTTAGTGGTGTGACTTTTCCATTCAAGCTTTGCAGTTCCTTCTTATCTCTCGGGGCTTGGACTTCTTGTAGTGTCGTTATTTGTTCTGGATTTGCTTCGATGCCTCGGGCACTTACTATGAACCCCAACAATTTCCTAGAGGAAACTCTAAAAGAACATTTGAGTGGGTTGAGCTTCATTTCATACTTCCGAAGTATTTCGAACATTTCAGCAAAAAATTTCTAGATGGTTAGTAGCTACTCGAGATTTGACCAACATGTCGTCCACATAAACTTCCATAGTCTTTCCGATCTGATGTTTGAACATAGTATTTACTAGCCTTTGGTACGTTGCCTCGGCATTCTTTAACCCAAATAGCATTACTCTATAGTAGTACAGTCCCAAATCGGTGATGAAGCTGGTGTTTTCTTGATCTAGCTCATGCATCAGGATCTGGTTGTAGCCCGAGTATGCATCCATAAATGATAACAATTCATGCCTCGCCGTTCCATCCACAAGCCGATCGATTCTGGGGAGTGGGAAGCTAACTTTCGGACTAGCCTTATTTAGATCCAAGAAGTCAATACAACTTCACCATTTTCCATTAGACTTCTTGACTAAGACTGGGTTCGATACCCATTCAGGGTAAGTTGCATCCCGGATGAAGTCGTTAACCATCAACTTATCAACCTTCTCTCTCAATGCCTTGGACCTCTCACGGCCCAAGCTGCGCCTTTTTTGCTTTAGCGGTGTGAATTTGGGGTCAATATTGAGCGCGTGGCAGGCAATTTAGAGTGATACCGCACACATATCGAAGTGTGTCCAAGCAAATACATCCAAATTGGCATGGAGGAATTTGGTTAGTTCTGACCGCATCCTGTTTCCAAGTTGCGATCCAATTTTCAGGACCCGCGTTGGGTCATCCATACAGATTGGGACAAACACCGTCAATTCTGCGGGTGCTGCCCGATCCTCCCCTGAGCTTTTCGTTCTAGAGTCCAAAGCCTTGTTGAATCGGCTATGGTTCCCAATCTAGGTGCGGCTCTATAGTTTCTATTCAAAGGGTTCACGGATGTGTAGGGTCTTCCCCACATCCTTTCCATTTCCCTTTCTTCTTGACTCACGCAATTCCACAATGTAGCATTCTCGGGCGGCGCTTTGGTCTCCTTTCACAATTCCGACTCCGTGTTCTGTAGGAAACTTCATTATAAGGCACCATTGGGCCAACGCTATTTTGAAGTCGGCTAATGTGGGCCGTCCCAAGAAGGCGCTGTATGCTGACATTTCATCTACAATCACAAAAGTCTGAATGAGGGTGACCCTTCGCTCAACCTCTCCAAGCTCCACAGGTAGGTTAATTGTTCCTACCGGTTGTTTGGGTTCACCGGTAAACCCCTGAATCTTTGTTTGGCACGCGGATACGCTTTTCATGCCAATCTTCATTTGATTGAAAGTAAGTTTGAAGAGTATGTTAACGGAGCTGCCACTATCAACCAACACTCGCCGAACTACAGCATCGGATTGAGAGTTGGAGCTTCGATCCCTTCGGTGTCCCGATTTTGGAACACAATTTCATCATTCAAGACCCTTTGCATCTTGGCTAGAGTTTTGTCTTCTACAGCTAAACATGATTCCTTCGGAACATGCTTCAACGAACTCGCATATCGCTTCATCTCTCCCCAACTTCTTTGCGCGGGATGTGGTTCCCTAGATATCGTTCCAATAATAAGCTTTTGGTCGGTTCGTTTCGACCCTTCATCACTGGTTCCAACTTGGTTCCTTCGGTCTCTAGGATGTTGAGGAGCCGCAGGTTGATCAAGGTTTTGTGGCTGTCTTACGTACTGCTAGAGTTTGTTATTCTGGATCAACTCCTCAATGAGATGCTTTAGGTGGTGGCATTCATTCGTATTGCGGCCGTATGTCTCGTGGAAGTGGCAAAATTTCCCTGAGCGCTTTTGCTTCTCGGTTGCTTCTTTTTTGGGGGGCTTTTTGTATTCCTCGGTTCCTTGGGTCGCGAGGAAAATGTTTTCCGGTGTATCGTTTAGGGGAGTGTAGACTTTGGGCCTAAACACTTTGAGCTTTTTATTGTTACCATTACCATTCTTCTTATTGGAGTTTTGACTTTTTCACTTTGAATTTCCATCTTTCCCAGTGATACCTTCAGCAATCCGAGAAGCGTGCGCATTTTGATTTATTGCTACATCGCTTTGCCCAACATTCATCGGTTGCACACTAGTAGACTTCCTTTCCAACTCCTACGCTTCCTCAAACATTAAGTACTGACTTGCTTTATGATTGAAATCCTTCCTGGTGGTAGGTTGCTTCATCTTAATTCACTTTCCGAATTCAGTTTCCGGGTGAATGGCACGGACTAATGCCATAAAAACCATGTCTTCATTGGGGTTACATACTTCCGTCACTTCAGTGTTAAACCTATTCATGAAAGATTTCAGTGATTCGTTATGCCCTTGGAACAATCCGGATAGGGACATGACATCTTTTGGCTACATGGTATGGAGTCTGAACTGATCAAGGAACCTTCTCGCCAGTTAGTCAAAAATGGAGATAGATCTTGGTGGAAGCCTAGTGAACCACATTGATGCAACTTCTTCGAGAAAGATAGGAAAGCATATGCATCAAACAGCTTCAGAGGCATTTGCTCCATCTATATACCAACTAGATTTGTACAAATGAGTTTTCGGATCCTTTGTCCCGTCATAGGACGGAATAGTTGGCATTGTGAATTTTTCTAGATATCTCTCATTCAAGATTTCATCTGTGAAGGGAGTCCGACTTGGCGCAGATCCCCATTCATCATCTCTTCTATTTTTACTCTCCTCCATTAATCGTTTAACCATATCTGCTATGTATGCCTCTAATGTCCGGTAGTCCTGAGGGCGGCAATCAGTTACTGCGCCAAGTGTTTGGCTTTGCAAACGGTCTTGGTGAGTGGGCTGAAACCTAGGCTCTCCTTTCTTCGGGAGAACCACTCCTGCAAGGTCCCGTTGGCTTGCGGTTGGTCTAGCTTGAGCAGTTTGGGTATTCCTTGCATTATCAAATGCATTGGCATTTTCTTCCAATTTGTCATCTTGCTCTCCGTCCTCTAAGTCGGAAAGATCCATAACTATGTCTTCTATGGAGGTCTTTACCCCTTGACTCAAATTCAAATAAGTTTCCTTGTGGCGAATGGAGTACTTGCATTTTCGTCCACGTTAAGTCTTGTTGTCACCCTTTTTTGTGGCTGTTTTCCGTTTCTTTTATATAGACCAGAAACAGAGGAATTCTCTTGTTCCATAGCAGCCGCGGGTTCAGGATAGTCCTTAGAGCGGCATTTGATTGTAGGGTCAGGAGAGCATTAAGCTTATCCATTAGAGCCTTTTGGCTACTTTCCATTTTTGGTTGATCTCATCAACCATTTTATTCAACTCATCCATTAGCGCCATTTACTTTAGTTTGTTGGGGATTAACATCTTCTCCAGCTACTACTGCCCGTATGGATCTTCCAGAGGCAGTTCTTCTTCCTCCGAGGGCCATTGATTCCAAACAGTGGATTCTTCAAGCAAAGATTAAGGATCTAACCTCTGGACCTATAGGATCCAAAGTAGATAACTAGATCTGGATCCTAAGTTGGATTTCTCAGTGAACGCACCAAAATGTTATCCCATAAAATGGATCAACATCCTGGTTTGAGTTTGAAAGCACTAGCCCTGTTTTGACAGGGTAAT
Organism: Allium fistulosum; assembly: GCA_030737815.1. Taxonomy (NCBI): domain Eukaryota; kingdom Viridiplantae; phylum Streptophyta; class Magnoliopsida; order Asparagales; family Amaryllidaceae; genus Allium; species Allium fistulosum. The sequence continues at coordinate 981,992,368 of CM060902.1, forward strand.
ATCACATATCATAGATATGGAAAAAGAACAGTAAAAGAAAGAAGACAGAGAATTTTTATAGTGGTTCGGCTGTTAATGAAGCCTACGTCCACTTTATAGTTTTATTATAGACTGATTGCTGTTACAAGAAGTGTTTGGTTACCAGACTTTGATTATTTTTAAGTAGATTGAATCCCCAGGGTTGGAATCCACTGGAGAATCATATTGAATCCCTTTGGAGATTGTTGTAATGGAGGTAGAGAGTGGAGAATATTTCTAACAGAGTTTTAGCAACCAGTCCGGAGAAGAACAAGCTTAAGTTGCAGGTAGGATGGTATTTATATGGATCGGAGAGCTTCTGGGCCATGCCACTTCATCAACTTCTTGCAGGTAGGTAGGGAACGACCTAGGGAGATCTAGCTCGCGATCTGAGCCAATATCATGGGTTGCTAAAGACCCATGGTCAAGGGGTCGTTAGCGACCCATAGATTTGACTCGTGCGCGAGCTAAGTACTTGGTTCCTTAGTAGTTGCATTGCTTAGTTGGCTCACTGAAGACTCATGGAAAAGCATGGGTCGTTGGCGACCCATACACTTAGCATTTTTTCAGCGTCCTCCTTCCTTCTCTTCTTCCTTGCATCACAGCGACCTTCCATTTTGCATGGTTCGCTAGCGATCCATAGGGTATGGGTCGCTGGCAATCCAAGCAATTAGGATTTTTCTTGGAGTTTGGGATGTTTCCATGGTCTTACATCATCATTGTTTGCGTAGTCTCGTCGTACGTTGTTCCGTTCTGATGACAATTTACTAGCTGTTTGCGCTCAACTGCTGATTGGGTGAAAGAATGATGTTCTCTTGGTTTAGTCGATCTCAGTCTTTGTCTCAGTAATATAACTTGGCTCTCGTTAACTCCTTGCCTTTGCTTCTCTGGTTAAGGTTAAGTTCTAAACCATTCTGATGTCATGGGATTGTTCTGTTTCTGGTTGGATTATGCTGCTGGGTTAAAAACCCGAATAACAGCTTTGAATTCACAAAAATTACGTTCATAATGTAAATTGTACATCCAAATATCTTAAACTATCTAAGAGGTGGTTTCTTCTCAATTCATATCTTATATGGAATCATAATCTCAGCTTTAGATTAGATCAAATTCAACATATGTGCTTATTTTAAAGTACTTATCCTTAAAGAAAGAGGTATGTCAACTTCTCTCATTATCAATCATACTTTCTCCAACAGAATCTGATTACTCCTTGTTGATACATCATTATGTGGCATAGGGAGGAGTGACCATGAGTGTGAATCTTATTCTCTTTTTGGTACTATCGAAACTCTTTTCCAAGATACTCATTTAGTTGATTAAGTTGAATTGTTTTCATTCTTTTGTATTTTATATTTTCTACCTTCGTCTTATACTTTACGAACTTATCGTAGATTTCAAACTTGTGTATCGAATATACATTTTCATATCAAAGATAATTCATCATTTAAATTAACACAAAGTATGTTTCTCCACTTTTAGTATCATTAGACCTTGGACTACATACATCTATATGCATCGATCCGAAGCATTTACTAAATTTATTATCACTCCTACAGAATGGTACCTTGCTGTTAATACTTGGGAAAACAATTGACAAGTACCATATTATTTATAACCATATGATTAAGGAAATTTTTCTCAAGGTTACGGCCAAGTTTGTGGTTCCAAAAACATTTGTTAATTTTTTTGATGCTTTTTTATTTTCTATAGCTAACACATCTCTTTAGTTATGAAAATAATGGATGTCATCGAAATACCAAAACAGATTTAATTTATAAAGAATATTTATAGTATTCATATTAAAATAAATCTGCATCTATTTTCGATCAAAATCGAAAATGATAATTATTTCCTAAATAATATTTGTTATACATGAAAATAAATTTTCAAAACTTAATGTGTCCATTGGCAATTGTTATATGGTATACTTCCACTATTTATTGTTACAATAAGAAAAATTTAGAATATGAAGCTCCATTCAATCGCTCACTATGAGCTATCTATTTTTTCAATTTTTATGGTCTAGAGTTTCAGATTAAGTATTCTAAACTCAAAGAAATAGATCTTATAGAGATTGCTTTTCTATAAGAAAAATATATTTGGAATAAAAATCATAATTCTTATCCCTTATTAAGCGTCTAAAAATATTTTACACTGTTACGTTCTGATGTCCCTTCATAAAGCAAAGGTGACCATTCACTCTCTCTTCATCCTAATTATGTCTCTATTACTTCTGCTCACAAAATTTTGCTCTCTCTTTTAATTGTCAAATCATTCAAAATAGAAATCCATTACTACAACACTGCACAAAATTTCTTCATAAAGATACATATAATCATCCTTAACATGTTAAGGAGGTCGAATAAGTTGTATTTAAGTAAAAGTATCAAAACTTACATTTCAATGATCGAATTCTTAGATCTGTGCATAGCCCTTTGTCTAATGTTGTCTCCAACAAAACAAGATCCTTATCATATTCAATCATACTGATCATATGACCTCAAACAATGGATTACTTGCTCATTTCAAATGAAAGAATTCCCTCGAAATTTTGTATATTATGGAACGCGATTGTTCACCATACAACTTTTGTATGTGACAGAGTATGGATCGAATATTCATACTCTCGTGTTTTTTAGTGTTCAAAACTCATAAAAGATAATACATTGTTTAGGCACATTTTCACTTAAGTACCCAAGGTATGAAAGTTTTAATGTTTATAATTGGACCCTTGCATGAGTATTAAAGTGACAACATCTCAAAAAACTAATTTATTTGTAAATAAATTTCACGTTTCTTCATCAATCTTTGACTCGATTCCTTTAATATATTTTAACTAATAAAAAATTAATCAATTAAACTATCTTATAAAATTTACTAAAACAGATTATTATAATATTACAAATGTTCATATACTTGCTAGAATGGTTTATTATATTTTTCTAATAGGGATCCTACTAGATTTCACATCATTTAAAAACCTTAAATGATATGTAGGAATTTCGTTGATTCCTCTTGTGAGTGTTAGGATCCATTTATAATGTTGCTACAACCTTGAGGGTAGCCTACAAACTGGTAATCCCCATAAATGGTAAATAACATGTCATAGTTATATTTCGTATATAATTCTTATATGTGCATTCTTTGCTCCTTGTCATCTTTTATACCTTGAGAGTACTCAACCAATTATAAAGTACATTAGATACTCTTGACCCACCATTTTGAGATTTCCTAAGTAAAATTTTGTCAACCTTGAGGGTGCTTAAAAAATTACAATCTTTTTTTACCAATCTAGGGATACTGTAAACAACATTATGAAAAATTTATGGATTGAGGTTGTTCAACAACCATAAATATGTATAGTACTTTATCTATTTGCAAATGATAAAACGCAACATTATTTTAAAGTCATAATACCAAAATAATAATAGTGACAATTAAATTATTATGACAAGTATTATCGTGTTTAAGAAATAATGAGTATTCATGGTACTCAATGACATCATTTTCATTTTATACACACACACAAAATTATATACATAAGTATTTACTCCATATAATTATAATGGGTTCTATTTTGATTTTAACTTTTAAAAGAGTATTAATTTATTTTATTTTATATACTTTATATAAGATTCTCCTATTTAATTATAACAATTATAATGTAATATTAAACCTTATATTTATGTAGATATTATTATTAATTAATAGTTAATTAGTATTACGACTTCATTGTTACCTATTTATGAACTATAACGTGTATAGTACATATTATAATTTTTAATTAATTTATTTAGGATTATAATTTGAAAATAATTTCAAATTTTTTTATTTATAACTTTTTAAATACTTTTATTTTTTTATATTCAACCATTATGAATACAAATTTAAAACAATTTTAGATTTTATTCATAACCTTTATAAATTTTAATTTAATTTAAATCATTTTAAATTAATTTATCTATAACTTTTATGAATGCAAATTTAAAATAATTATAAACTTATTCATAACCTTTGTAAGTTTAAATTTAAACCAAATTTAAATTCAATTTTTATATATTTTACATAATAACACAACGCGGGCTCTGATACCAATGTTGGATCAAGTGCATCATCCAGCAGGGAAAATTAGGCAAATTTTTAAAAGAATCCTTTTAACTCATTATATAATATATATTTAACTTATGTTATCATGAATAATTTTACAACATCAAATCATATTTAGTTTTGTTTGGTATATTAAAAATTATATTTAAAATAATTTTGGTAATTCATTTCCTTAAACCACTAAACACATATACATAAATGTTAATATACGCTATGTGTCGTTAATAAATTAATTAACCTATTTGAAATTCTGTGACGACCGCCCATGACCCCTGCACCGAATCTAGAGAAAGTGCGCTGTAAAGTGTGCCAGGCGACCATGGACGATTGTCAAGGTAATTTAAAAACAACAGAATCTATCGTATTGCTCACAGCGCATGGACAAAATACAATAGAACATATGTATAGTGAAGCTTTACAGAACAAAATGCCATCATATAAAACTCCATAATAGTTGAATACAAGCATCCAAATAGTCAATACATCAAGCCTCACTACATATCTCTCAGAGAATACAAAACAGCGGAACATCCAGTACATATAATAAGAAGATAATATGCAACCCTCCAGCTCGTCTTCGATATCAGCATCGTGAGAAGAGAACAGCACCTGTCACCTGTTACCTAGTCTGCCCGTCCCAAAAATGGACGAACAGCCCAAGGCAATAAGAATTAAAACATAAAGCCTTTAGTCAGACAACAGTCTTAGTGAGCAGTAAATTATCTAACAACATACCAAAAGAGCATAAAGGAAAAGGAATAGGAATACAACCCTCCCACTCCAACCTCATTCTTCAGTGATAGCCCTAGACACACACTAAGCAGAAGCAAACATAGCAGAGCATACAATTTAAAGTAAAGCTACTATCACTCGAGTCAAGGGCGATGTTTTCCAAGTACCAAGGCCTAAATCAGATAAGCACCCAGAAAATACCGCTCTTGGGTCCGAATGACGATACAACCAAACATCCATGACTCTGGCTATCACTGTTATCATTGCTTCGATATCACCGTTAATTGAATGACCGGCACATTCTTTCAGCCGTCCGTCAAGGGCTAATGGAAACCCCGGTTCTAGACATAACTCCTGCACGTCGTCGCAGCCCGTGCCTAGGACTATCGAATCTGCCCAGAGTACTCGACCATCAACAGTTGGCCGTTGGGACTATCGAATCTGCCCAAACGTACTCTTGCTTAGAGCATACTAGAACCTTCAACAACGATGCTATCCAAGCCTCCTAGTCATCCTCCTCGACGACTATTCTCATATCCATTCATTATCCTCAACTCGAATCATATCACCGAGTTATCAACATGCTTGGAATGATCCCGTCTGGATTAGACCAAGTCTTCATCATATGATGCCTCGCTTCATTACATCCTCGCAAAGCCTCATCTCAACCTCACATCATCAAATCTATGCATAAGAGCTTCATCATCCCGCTACATATGCCACGAGCAGCTTTCCCAATTCAAGAGCCTTTCCTTTAGCTTTTGAATCATCTTCGATCTAAATCTAATCATCAATCATCTAGTTCATAACAATCAATCAAATCAAACATCAATCCAAGCAATCAAGCATTCAAATATGATCTAAGTAGACAATTATAACAATAATGGCATTTTCGTAATTAAAGAGTTGAAAGTCCAATAAGCATGAAATCATGGATTATATCTCTACAAACTTGATGAATGAACTTGCATAGGTTAACATATGATAAAATGGATGTAACATCATCATGAACAATGGATCTATATGGATCTACACTTTGGATGAAGAAAATGTATGGAAATTCCTATTTTAACACCAAATCGAGTCAACAATCCGATATACTCCTTTGGATCCGTGTGAGAGATAATCACCACTCACCAAATCACCTAAACAAACCCAAATCAACATGCTTCAGATCTGGACAGCGAAGGATGAAGCTTGATCTATCACGAATCCGCTTCAAACGAAGAAATCTCTCTTGAAAAGATGAAGATCTTCAATCTAAGCTCTTGGATCTTCAATTTGATCTTCAACTTGGATGGATGGAAGCACTAGATTAGAGTGGAGAAAAGAAGTGAAGAAGTGTAGAAGTCGAGCTCTCAAAATGGCAGCACTTCGTCGCTTCAAAAATCCGGATCCCAAAAATGAAGAGAAGCTCTCCTATTTATAGCAGAAAATACCCTAAGTCGTAACTCGTCTGCCTTCATGAGTCGTCTACGACTTACGACTCAACACCCTACGACTTAACTTTTGGCTTCAACGACTTAACACACTTCTGCCTATGACTCACGACAAAACAGCTATCTCCTAAGTCGTCTCCGACTTATAGCATGCGCCTACGACTCACCAGACCCCCTGTCTACGACTTAAATGCGCACGCCTTACTTGGTTAGACGACTCAACTACTAACTCGTATACGACTTATCACAAAGGCTACGACTCATCCACTTGCGCGAGTTATCACCTACGCGCGACTCAACAGCTTACGACTCATCCCTTAACTCCTCTACGACTTAACTGGTTAGACGAGATAACCCATTCTACGACTTATCAAACAACAGGGATACGACTCATCAGATAACTTGGGTACGACTCATCAGATAACTAGGTACGACTCATCAGATAACTGGGTACGACTCATCAGATAACTGAGATACGACTCATCACCTTAACTCGGTCACGACTTAACTGTTACAACTTAAGCCTTATCTCGCCCAGTCCTTAAGTCGCGCCTACCCCCTTAAGTCGTTCAAACGACTTATCCTTACACCCTTAACTAGCCAAATCCCTGAGTCACTCCTATCCCCTAAGTCGTATACGACTTACGACTTACACTAAGTCGTTCACGACTCAGGACTTAGCCATTTTTGCTAAAAATCTGAAATGGCTCAAAAATTCTAAAATTCCAGATTTTGTCGAACTTGTCGATCCGTAAAAATACGGATCGTTACAAATTCAGTTAAATATCACTTCCCTTACTCCACTTGAATATTGGTTTATTTAAGATTTACATATAACCCATTGCATAGAGATCTCATATAAAATATTTACTTCGTTACTATTGGTGCTTATGGAACTAAAGAAATCAGTTTGTCTTTAATAACACTTATAGGACTACTCCAACTCTCTTAACATGGAAAATATAGTTATGGATAGGTTCAAGCGAAAGGAACGTGGAATGGAAGTATGATTCGATCATTCATAATTTTCTCACACGATAAACCCTATAGATCCTTCTTGTGCTACTTTGACATATGATTCATAGTTCGTTAACAGTGGTAGCTCAAATATCACATTTTATGACTGTAACTACCTACACCTTAATGGGTCCGAATTTTTGTTAAACCGAAAACCCAAGTCCACTAATGTACGGATCATTGGCGTTGGTATCATATAAGTAAATAAAAGTATGTTAGAGCACTATCGATAAAACTCACAATGGGATAGTAAGTATAATAAAATATATAATTACTGACCAAGGCTAATCCTCTAGTATCTAGTACTGCTGTCATTGCTGAGCATGCATAAGAAATCTGTCCTTCCACCCTTCCCGTCTTGTACCAGTACCTGTCCCTTTAAGTGTATTTTATGGGTTGTAATAAGGAGGGGATCAGAACAACATTTTGGTGACTGGTAAATCACATACTTTATGCATAACACTATTTTATGTCGATTGCTTTCCATTACATGTTATGTCTACTTTTTAAACTTAGTCGTCTTAACTTCATATATGCATACGATATGCCTCACCCACTCGAGGTATACAATAACTACATACATGTGTATATATAAGTACCACAATCCCTCTTTTGACCAAGATACTTTCCCCGCCAGTATCCATAACTCTGCACATGTGCTAGGTATCCACCATATGTGTCTAGACTGAATTGTCCGCATACACCAAGGATCTTCCCGTTAGTGCCTAACAACGACATTACAACTATTTAAGCTTATTCTACCATGTCTTGAAGACCTATCTAGCTACTTCATATTGAGGACTCTATTCCTCAGACTAAGAATGGACTCAGCTCCATGAAATACTGAGGACTCCGCTACTCAGGCTATCCTATTCACTTGAAAGACCTCAATTAAGGGTTATCTAGCCTTGTCTCCTAACAATAAACAAACTAACAAACAACTGTGAGGCAGTGCATGTCCCAAACATGATCTACACTAGTAGAAGGTGTAGTCTATTTAGACATGACCCTCATCTTTCCACCGATTGCCCAAGGACTAATAATGCTCTCGACCTATGTGTACATCCCTACTCCTCACATATATGGCACCACCTTGCTGACATAGCATCGAGCCTATGCTCACCATCCCATTTAGATTGCCTAATGCAATCAAGGAAATGCCCACTTGGTTACTTAACGCATACCTTTTAAGTATTAAAGCAAACCCTAATTGGTCTTTTGACTATATCATGTCGTAATTTTAAAAGTAATTTATTAAAAAGAAATTTTTTAGTAAATAATAACGACGAAAACTTGAATTTTTACAAACGTCATAATTTGGCTACAAAACATGCACCATTGTCTCTTGGCGATTTTCTAATCAATTTTCATTGGACTTCAAACAAATAAGTTATTGACGTTTGAAGTTTTCAAAATAAAAATAATTATATATGTAACTATGGTAATTAAAATAATTAACTAGCATTAATTACCGTGAATTAGTGTTAATGGATAGTTAATGTTACTTAAGCGTTAAGTAAGTTAATCATGGAAAGAAATTGTATCAATTGGTTTTAAAAGAAATTAAACCAATAAAATTAAACAGCATAGTTAATTAACGTAATTTGTATCGACCGTCAAACCCTAACTTCGGTTGGTCGATCGCTAGGGGTCCACCGGTAAAGGGTGATAATTGACCAGTTAAATTGTTAATTTGAGATATTTGACGTGGCCGAACGACCTCGATTTAAAATAAAACAATATATCGGCTGGCTATAATTCGAACCTCTATAAATATGGACCTAACCCCTCACTTTTCTTCTCATATTTTCTTAGTAACGTCGAATTTCTGCCATTTTTTCTTCATTAGAAAATTCTAAATTCTTAAAAATAGTTTTAGGTTATACATATGTACAAGTGGAGAATAATAGAGGATTATTGAGAAGAAGAATAGGGTCGAATCAAATCGTCAAAGCCAAGGTAAATTATAAATTCGGATTTAGAAATTAAATTAAATCCAAATCTCTTCTTTGATCTAGATTTCTAATTAGTATGTGTATGCTTGCCGTGTATGTATTCAAATAAGGAAAAAAAGGGAGTCAAATTAAATAACAGGGTTAAATCTTGAGATTTGGAAAGCTAAATATATAAGTGAGAAATTATATATTTTTATATAATATTAGATTTATATCTTTGTGAATATATTCCTGTATGCCTAAAGCATAAATTGGAGTTGTAGTCTAAAAATTGTATACATGCAATGAAATTATAAACCCTTCCTACATATTCTGTGATTGATAACCTGAATTATATATTGCATGTATGTGAATCTGAAAAATATTGGGGGTGGTAGTCTCTGAATTTAGTATCGGCCAGTAGTAGTCCCCGAAACCTCTAATTATACGATAGTTCCAGATTTATAGATTTAAATGACATGTGTAATTAAAAATGTAAATTAAGTCATCGCGGTAAATTGTTGGGATTTAAGTGGTCTTTTAATTCAATGGAATGGAGAGGGTTGCAATGTAAATTCCTATAGATTATTTGGTTTAGATTTAGAAATATAAGTGTATCATTTGAAATGACAAGGAATACACCAAAAAGAAAGAATGTATAAAATAGGGATATTTATAATATTTTGTATTATCTATTTCAATAACTGTGAAAATATAATTCCTTGCAATTTCAAAAGCAACACAAATTATTTTTTTGGATAAGACATAGAAATTTACAATGTTAACCTTGTTTTTAGGAAGATATAGTTTCGATGCATTAAAATGCAGAAATCTCTAAGGACTGATTAAATAATTGTAAATGTGATAATAACGACGATTTAAGAGAAGAATTAATATATATGCAATATAAGCAAGATAAAAGTCAAACAATAAAGATGAAAAGGTAGGTAAGTAGTAAATTAAAAATAAAAAGAGTATGGAAAGATTATTAAATAAGGGAGGGTATTAAATGTTAAAAGGGAATAGAAAGAAAAGTTCAATAAAAAGAAATGAAAGTAAATGGGAAAATATATTTAGATCTTTTAAAAGAATGCAGTGAATGACCTTAATTGAATAAGAAGTAAATGCATTAAAAAGTAAATTAATGTTATTAACAGTTGAATATTAGAGGCATTGTAGTCAAATAAGTATGAATGAATATATATACATATACATAGTTTTTGGAGTGTTTAAAAGTCAGTAGTACGATGGATTTGTTGATCTATGTCTTAGAGAAGCAAACAATAGCTTCCTAGGTGACTTTAATGGAGGGGAAGTAAGATGTGAAGAAGGAGAAGAAGTAAGCGCATTAAAAAGTAAAGAAATGTTATTAATAGTTGAACATGGGAGGTGTAATAGTCAAACAAGTATGAATGAATATATATACATACACATATATATGTGGCCTCTAGTATGCGTTTATGACGGGTGTGAATTTTTAAGAAATAACCTTGTAGGGACTACTTCAATCTTTTAGGAGGGGTATTACCTTGATTGCATTAGGCAATCTAAATGGGACAGTGAGCAAAGATTGACATTATGTTAGTGTGTTGCTACCATATTAGGGAGTAGGAACTGTACATAGGTCGAGAACGTCATCGATCCTTAGCGATCTACGGGAAATACGAGCGTTACACCTAACGGGATACATTTGCTACTAGTATAGGTCAAATTAGGCCATGCACCACCATAGTTGTTTGCTAGTTTGTTTATTAGGGGCAAGGCTAGATAACCCTTAAGAGAGGTCTTTCAAGTGAATAGGGTAGTCCATGGAGCCGAGTCCATAATAGTCCGTAGAGCTGATTCCTCTATAGTCCATGAAGCTGAGTCCATAATAGTCCAAGGAGTGAAGTCCTCTATAGTTCGTGGAGCTGAGTCCATAATAGGAAGCAAACAAGTAGAAAATCCCCAAGGCAGATAGAATACGGCTAAACTATATAGTTATCTATTAGGCAATATGGGAGTTCCTTGGTATGCACGACGATGAGAACATGATACTACATTGATAATATTCCTGACAAGATGCTGGGTTACAGATACTAGCGGGGATTGTATCTTGGTCCAAAGGGGGACTATGGCACTTACACACACATACATGTATGTAGTTATGGTCTACTTCAGGTAGATGGGGCGTATCATATGCGCACGTGGAGTTGAGATGACTAAGTAAAATAAAACGACATAACATGTGATATAAGCCAATCGACATAAACTAGTGTTATGTATAAAGGGTATAATTTACTAGTCACTAGAACGTTGTTCTGACCCCTCCTCATTACAACCCACAAAATAGTTTAAGGGAGACAGAACTGTTGTAAGGCAAGAACAGTGGAAGGACAAGTTTCCTTATGTATGCTCGGCACTAAAAAGGACACTAGATATTGGAAGTGTCAATTTTGGCCAGTAACTATATGATTTATTATACTTTAATTTTTGTTGTGAGTTATATCGATAGTGCTCTCATATGCATTTATTTATTTATTTGCAGGATACCAAACCTGTGGAATATGCATGTATATGCTTTTTGTTTGATGATAATAAACATATATACATTCATTTAAATGTATTTGATATTGTACTATTTTATTTTTCACAGATTAAATAGATATTTGCTGAATAAAATAAATAACACAGAATTTGAATTCAAACGAATATTTTATTCAAACAAATATTTATTACATTTTTTAGTACAATTTCAAGCTCTCACTATATACATCAATTTTGATCACAATACAATTACATCACGATTTCATAGTTACATCATTTCCTCACTACATATCACTCACACTCGTATTTATCTTCAACTTCATTCCAATGTGAATCCAGCATCTGAGTAATCTGAAAAAATATACAGTGACGCAGTAAAATTGAAAAGAAAATGTTTTTGCAGTATAAAACAAAATGTGATTTTGAAAATTTTATTTGCCTCAGTTATTTGGGTTGTTCGTCATCATTTGTATTTGAATCCATCATTCACGAACAGCTTGTGACATGCACAGTGTATCACTGTACATGCCACAAGGCCGTGCACACCGATATATGTATATACACTTGATAAATTTACAAGGACAGGTGAGCATAGGTCAAACCCAAACCAAAAATCGGGTTCAACTCAAGTGCAACACAAATAGAGTCATAACACATGCACAAGGTCAAACCCGAGTTTTTAGAAACTGGATTCAACACAGTGTGCAGACAAGTGCTACAAAGACCATGTCAATCACAGTGCACAAGACAAGTACACAAAGACTCGAATGAACAAGTGATGAACAACAGAGTGAATCCAACAACAACTGTGTACATGACAAACAGTATGCATCTATAACTCATGTGAAACCAGACTAGATGAATGCACCAAGTACACAAGTGCACAGGTACAAGTCAATGCATCTGTAAGTCAGATGATAAAACAAAAGTGCAATACAACAAGAAATCCAAGTAATTCCAGAAGCCAAAACAGTTTCAAGAATGTAAGCACTACAAGGAAACTGACTCCAAGCTGCATGTACACTCAAATAAACAACAGCAAGTAATGCATAGACACACAAGTCAGGTCAGAGACTAGGCAGAAATGAATCAGTGATGAAGGCAATTACCAAAGAAAAAATGAAACCAAGTGCAGTAAACAATGAAGGAAATTATACAGAAGAGAATATGCTATGCAGTGAAGCCAAACAGGTCAGGGATGAACATACATGAAGAAACACAACTACAAGGGTATATACAGATCAAAATCACTGCCAGGGATGAACACGAACAAGAAGCAAAGTCGAAACTCACAGGAACGACAGAATCAAGCAACAACATGTACAGGTCAGTAAACAACATCAAGTTAAGGTCAAAGTCAACTAGTGCCAAGTTCGAACAGTTTCAAAACAATATCAAGTGTATCAACCTCAAATATCAAGCCGCAAGAAAGCCAAAGATACAAGTGCGAACAAAGTAAATAAATATCGTCAAATATAGTCAAGCCGTGGTCATCAAAGAAATATGCAGTTCGAAATCAAAATACTATAATGGCCAAAGTCAAAGAAAATCAACACCGTGATTACCAAGGCAACAAGTTCGAAAATATACGCATATGAACAGGTCAGAGACGTGGTGAACGACTCAAATTCAACACCGTGAAAAGCAAGTATCTGAATATACGAATATATACGTGAATTGAACGAGTCAGGAATAATCTCAAGCATCGAAACTAAAATCAGCGGCCAGAGAAAAGAATTTGACAAATTCAAATACATATAGACGGACGAATATACAGGGATTCGAACCCTATAAAAGACCAAAATCATCACCGGCAAAAGTATTCGAGTTTTGAGCTAACAGAGAACAATAAACCAATAACTCGAATCACATTCAATCAATCCAAAACCAGCAAAGCAAAAGGAATTCACATACCGGTATCACAGACGAACTCCAGAGAGAGAGCCGACGCAAAGATCATTGCAAGCCAGAGCTACAGAGAATCAACGAAGCCGAAGCTCCAATTTCTCCAGCAAAACTAATAAGGGAAAAGCCCTAATTCAGTCGAGCAAGTTGTGAAGAAGATCGAGCTCGTATTCGCCAGAGAATCAACACATCCCCGAAGCCCTAGTTTCGAAATTGCCATTTTCTTCTCAAAGGGGATCGGGCTAGTAAAATAACAGAAGGGATTGAACACAAATTGAATCGGGCCGACATTTTTAGTAAATAAAAGGAACGGGCTGAAGTATTATCGAAAATTATTGAAGTGGGCCGGCCAAGCTTTTTAAATAGGGTTTTAAAGTTTAATTTAGTTTTAAATTTGGGCTGGGGTTTTTGATTTAATTTTTAGGCCTAGTTTATTTGAGGGCAAAATTGTTTTTAAATTGTCAATCTATATTTTGCCCTAGGTTTTTAAACTGTGTTTTGTTTTTCAGTCTGTATTTTCAAAGTCCAGTTAGAGTGAATCACCACCTAGGGTTTAGGTGTTGTCAGATTGTCTAGTTAGGGTTAGTTCAGTGAGCAGGGAGGCTGCAAGTTTGCAAAGCTCTATAGGCGGGAGCAGAGTTTGCGAGTAAATGAAACTCTATAGGCGGAGCAGGGTGTGCGAGTCTGTAGGAGTGTTTGTGAGCGGGAGCGAGTGTCTGCGAGTCTGTCAGAGTGTTTGTAAGCAGGATACTGTTTAACTCTAATAGAAATCTGGGAATGCAGCAATAGGCAGGGGTTGCCGAAGCTGGGTAAATTCTGTGTGTGATTTACTTTACTGCATATTTATTTATCTGCTGTTTACTTCCGCGTTTAATTTAAGAAAATTTGCGATAACCCTATTCACCCCCCCCCCCTCTAGGGTTAATCTAGATCCTACAAGTGGTATCAGAGCCTGGTATTTTTTCTTTAACTCTAGAGTCATGAATCTATCAAATAATGCTTTTTCTGAGGGGCAATCTATTGTTAGGCCACCAATGTTTAATGGGAATGATTATGCTTATTGGAAAGTTAGGATGGGTATTTATCTTAGTTCTGTTGATTATAATGTTTGGGATATTATTGAAACTGGCTATAAAGCTCCCACTATAATTGTTGGTGATACTGAGATTCTTAAACCTAAGGATAGGTGGGACGCTAATGATAAGAAATTAAAAACTACAAATGCTAAAGCTATGAATGCTTTAATCTGTGCTCTTGATAAGAATGAATTTAATAGAATTTCTCGTTGTACAACTGCGCAGGAAATTTGGCATACTTTGGAGGTGACACACGAAGGAACTTCTCCAGTCAAGGAGTCTCGTCTAGCCCTGTTCAGCAATGAATACGAGAATTTGTGATGGACAAAGGCGAGAGCATAAAGGACATGTTTGGATGCTTCTCAACCTTGGTGTACAATGCTAGAGCGCTTGGAAAGATATTCTCTGAGGTAGAGTTAGTGAGGAAGATACTACGAGTCTTACCGATGAACTTTGAGGCAAAAGTCACAGCAATACAAGAATCGAAAGATCTGAGTAAACTAAGCATGGAGGAGTTGATTGGCAACTTGATGACATATGAGCTTGAGCTAAAAACAAAGGAGGAACGCAACAACTCCGAACCAAAGAAGAAGACGATTGCCTTAAAGAGTAAAGAAGAGAGCGATGAAGAAGAAGAAGATCCAATTGAAGAGATTGCAATGGCTGTCAATAATCTTAGAAAATTGTCAAGATTCAGGCCACGCAAGAAGAAAACGAATGGTTATAAATCAAAAGATTCTGACAGTTCAGAAAATGAATTAACCTGTTATAACTGCAACAAGCCTGGCCACTTCAAACCAAACTGCCCACTTCTCAAAAACAACAAAGGAAAGAAAAAGAAGAAGAAGGTCTTTGCAGCAACTTGGGATGATGAAGAAGGAGAGGAAGCTTCGAATAATAGCTCAGAGGAGGCTAATTTGTGTTTTACGGCAAGGTCAGATTCAGAAGCAAGCTCAAAGGAATCAAGATCAAATTCATAAGAAAGCTCAGAGGAATCTAGTGAGGTAAAGAACTATTCGTATAAAGAACTTGTTTATATGTGCCTTGATCTTACTAAAACAGTTGATGCTCTTGATTCTAAAATTGATAAACTGAAATCTGATAGGAGAGAACTTGCCCGTGAAAATTTTAGGTTAGAAACTGAACTTGAAAAGATTCAGAATCTAGATTGTAAAAACTGTAAAACTTTAGATTCAGAATTATCAAAACTGAAGAATAGCTTGGAGAATCTTGAAAAAGAAAACTTGAATCTTAAGGAAACCATTGACACTAGGAGAAAGGATTTTATAAATAGATGCACCTCACTTGTGACTGAAAACACAACACTAAAAACCAAAGTCCAAAGTCTTGAGAAAACTCTGAATAACTTTTCAAGAGGAGAAAAATCATTCAATATGTTATTGGGAAATCAATTTTTTGCTAACAACAGAAAAGGACTAGGTTTTGGGAAAACACAAGTTGATGATAAGGCAAAAAGTAAGAGTGTCTTTGCTAGATGTGAAATAATTGTCCATCGTGTTGAAAATTGTAGTCATAGGAACAAGAACACAAAATTTATTCAAATTTGGGTTCCTAAGAATTCTACAAACCAATTTCATATCTATTGGAACAAGAATGAAAAGACAAAACAAGTTTGGGTTCCAAAGGGATTGTTTATTCATAATTATTTTGCCACTAACAACCATGGACCTATAAAAAGGTCACAAAAATCTTTTACCGTGTAGGTGTGGTGGCAGGCTAAGGAACAACATTAGTGTTGTCTGGATTCTGGCTGTTCCAGACATACCACGGGCGACAAATCAACGTTCCTTAGCCTAGTATAAAGGTGACAGATTCACAATGGGCAAACAACGAAAGGTTATCGTTCAGGTAAAACAGGTAATTGAATTTATTTTCAAACGATAGATAAAATGTGAAAATCTGCACCATAATCTGAATTAAATCATCCAGTTATGTGAAATGATTGATGATGTTAATTCTGATTTTTTAATCAATCATCTTTAAAAGAGAATTACTTGAAGTAATTATGATGGTTGACAGATTCTGACTAACTTGATATGATCTTACATGACTTGTTCTTATCTATGACTTTGATTTATGCTTAAAAGTTGACCAACCATTTTTCATTGAACTTAATCTGTTTTTGGTCAAATTATGTTGTTGATTGATTATTGATTTCTCAAAGGATTTTTTTTGAAACTGTTTGGTGAAACTTCAAGAAATTGTTTTTGAAATAATGATGATTGTTTAATGACTGTTGATCCTATGGTTTCTTAATCTGACACTGAGATATTTTTTTGATGGTTAACACGACTTCAATTTAAAGTCAAGTTTGTTGAAAATGACTCTGAGATAATTTGTTGAAATTTCACAATCTGGTCCTATAACATCCAAACGAGTGATATTGAGTCAGATGTAGATTACACTGGTAATGTAGTTGATAGAAAAATTACTAGTGGAACGTGATTACATTTTGAGACATTCATTTGCTGCATCATTTTTCAAAGAAAATATCTGCATATCTTTCACTTGAAATATTTTTCATTTTAGCAGAATTTTTCTTAAAAACCCCTTCTAGAAAATAATTTCTTTTGACCTTGTATCAGATTTGTTATTTAAGAAAACTTGATTTTATTGAAATTGATTAACTGATCTGACTCCCTAATAATTATCTAAAAAGATAAATAGTGATTGAAAATAAGATGAGTGTTGATATTAATCATATATTATAACTTGAGAAAGTATATTTAGAAAATTTCTTTAGAAATTTAAACAAGAGTTATAAAAACTTTTTGTTGATAACTATTCCATGATCATTTCTATTTCTATCATCCGTCTATCGACCATCACTCATCAAAAATCAATATAGTATGTTAATATGTGGTAGTTTAAACAAGGAATCATTTGTGCTTCAATTTTATTATATTTCTAACAATAAAATCCAAAATATTCACTCTCATTTAAAAGTCCTCACGGTTATGCATGAGTGAATTACTTGGATTTTTGATTTTGTGCTTCCATGCTCATTTAAAAGTCCTCACGGTTATGCATGTATGGAACGCATATCAAAATTAATTGATTAAATAGACAAGTTGATTCTAATCCCATTTAAAAGTCCTCACGGTTATGCGTGATTAGAAGATACTTGAATTCATTTTTTTTAAATTTGGAATACTACTAATCTCATTTAAAAGTCCTAACGGTTATGCATGGTTAGTAGATATTCAAATCTCCTGAAATAAATATACCACAAATAGACACAACTATATGGTTTTGTTTGATGAAATCATTCATATCATTCTAAAGTGGAATATGCATCAATTAAAGTATTTATGATTTTTGTTTGATTTTCTTATTGAAATTAATATTTATACTCGATTGAGCTTTAATATTGTATTAATGTCTATCACTATATCTCTACTTTTCTATTACTATTATTCTTTTGCTGATAACAAAAGGGGGAGAGAAAAGTTAAGATTTTGAAGATAAAGGTCAAAGATTTTCTAATTGCATTAAGGCTCATTTGAATTCTTTATTCTCATGCATATATGTAGGGGGAGTATTGTGTAAAAAGAGAGCATTCAAATAGGGGGAGCAAACTGAATAATCAAATACATTTAATGTAGTCAAAATCTTAAATATATGTTTGTTATCACCAAAAGGGGGAGATTGTGGAATATGCATGTATATGCTTTTTGTTTGATGATAATAAACATATATACATTCATTTAAATGTATTTGATATTGTACTATTTTATTTTTCACAGATTAAATAGATATTTGCTGAATAAAATAAATAACACAGATTTTGAATTCAAACGAATATTTTATTCAAACAAATATTTATTACATTTTTTAGTACAATTTCAAGCTCTCACTATATACATCATTTTTGATCACAATACAATTACATCACGATTTCATAGTTACATCATTTCCTCACTACATATCACTCACACTCGTATTTATCTTCAACTTCATTCCAATGTGAATCCAACATCTGAGTAATCTGAAAAAATATACAGTGACGCAGTAAAATTGAAAAGAAAATGTTTTTGCAGTATAAAACAAAATGTGATTTTGAAAATTTTATTTTCCTCAGTTATTTGGGTTGTTCGTCATCATTTGTATTTGAATTCATCATTCACGAACAGCTTGTGACATGCACAGTGTATCACTGTACATGCCACAAGGCCGTGCACACCGATATATGTATATACACTTGATAAATTTACAGGGACAGGTGAGCACATGTCAAACCCAAACCAAAAATCGGGTTCAACTCAAGTGCAACACAAATAGAGTCATAACACATGCACAAGGTCAAACCCGAGTTTTTAGAAACTGGATTCAACACAGTGTGCAGACAAGTGCTACAAAGACCATGTCAATCACAGTGCACAAGACAAGTACACAAAGACTCGAATGAACAAGTGATGAACAACAGAGTGAATCCAACAGCAACTGTGTACATGACAAACAGTATGCATCTATAACTCATGTGAAACCAGACTAGATGAATGCACCAAGTACACAAGTGCACAGGTACAAGTCAATGCATCTATAAGTCAGATGACAAAACAAAAGTGCAATACAACAAGAAATCCAAGTAATTCCAGAAGCCAAAACAGTTTCAAGAATGTAAGCACTACAAGGAAACTGACTCCAAGCTACATGTACACTCAAATAAACAACAGCAAGTAATGCATAGACACACAAGTCAGGTCAGAGACTAGGCAGAAATGAATCAGTGATGAAGGCAATTACCAAAGAAAAAATGAAACCAAGTGCAGTAAACAATGAAGGAAATTATACAGAAGAGAATATGCTATGCAGTGAAGCCAAACAGGTCATGGATGAACATACATGAAGAAACACAACTACAAGGGTATATTCAGATCAAAATCACTGCCAGGGATGAACACGAACAAGAAGCAAAGTCGAAACTCACAGGAACGACAGAATCAAGCAACAACATGTACAGGTCAGTAAACAACATCAAGTTAAGGTCAAAGTCAACTAGTGCCAAGTTCGAACAGTTTCAAAACAATATCAAGTGTATCAACCTCAAATATCAAGCCGTAAGAAAGCCAAAGATACAAGTGCGAACAAAGTAAATAAATATCGTCAAATATAGTCAAGCCGTGGTCATCAAAGAAATATGCAGTTCGAAATCAAAATACTGTAATGGCCAAAGTCAAAGAAAATCAACACCGTGATTACCAAGGCAACAAGTTCGAAAATATACGCATATGAACAGGTCAGAGACGTGGTGAACGACTCAAATTCAACACCGTGAAAAGCAAGTATCTGAATATACGAATATATACGTGAATTGAACGAGTCAGGAATAATCTCAAGCATCGAAACTAAAATCAGCGGTCAGAGAAAAGAATTTGACAAATTCAAATACATATAGACGGACGAATATACAGGGATTCGAACCCTATAAAAGACCAAAATCATCACCGGCAAAAGTATTCGAGTTTTGAGCTAACAGAGAACAATAAACCAATAACTCGAATCACATTCAATCAATCCAAAACCAGCAAAGCAAAAGGAATTCACATACCGGTATCACAGACGAACTCCAGAGAGAGAGCCGACGCAAAGATCATTGCAAGCCAGAGCTATAGAGAATCAATGAAGCCGAAGCTCCAATTTCTCCAGCAAAACTAACAAGGGAAAAGCCCTAATTCAGTCGAGCAAGTTGTGAAGAAGATCGAGCTCGTATTCACCAGAGAATCAACACATCGCCGAAGCCCTAGTTTCGAAATTGCCATTTTCTTCTCAAAGGGGATCGGGCTAGTAAAATAACAGAAGGGATTGAAGACAAATTGAATCGGGCCGACATTTTTAGTAAATAAAAGGAACGGGCTGAAGTATTATCGAAAATTATTGAAGTGGGCCGGCCAAGCTTTTTAAATAGGGTTTTAAAGTTTAATTTAGTTTTAAATTTGGGCTGGGTTTTTTGATTTAATTTTTAGGCCTAGTTTATTTGAGGGCAAAATTGTTTTTAAATTGTCAATCTATATTTTGCCCTAGGTTTTTAAACTGTGTTTTGTTTTTCAGTCTGTATTTTCAAAGTCCAGTTAGAGTGAATCACCACCTAGGGTTTAGGTGTTGTCAGATTGTCTAGTTAGGGTTAGTTCAGTGAGCAGGGAGGCTGCGAGTTTGCAAAGCTCTATAGGCGGGAGCAGAGTTTGCGAGTAAACGAAACTCTATAGACGGAGCAGGGTGTGCGAGTCTGTAGGAGTGTTTGTGAGCGGGAGCGAGTGTCTGCGAGTCTGTCAGAGTGTTTGTAAGCGGGATACTGTTTAACTCTAATAGAAATCTGGGAATGCAGCAGTAGGCAGGGGTTGCCGAAGCTGGGTAAATTCTGTGTGTGATTTACTTTACTGCATATTTATTTATCTGCTGTTTACTTCCGCGTTTAATTTAAGAAAATTTGCGATAACCCTATTCACCCCCCCCTCTAGGGTTAATCTAGATCCTACAAAACCAATTGTATGTACTTTGGTGGACTTGGATTTTCAATTTAGCAAAAATTCAGGCCCATTGGTGTGCAGGTTGTTACATTTGGTATCAGAGCTTAGCTTAGTCGAACTTGAAAAAAAATTAGGAAACATTGAGTGGACGTATTTGTATTCTGCCTATAGATATAAATATATTATACGCCAAATCCTATAAATTCTAACACTAGAGTAGTTGCAGCCATACACTAAAAAGATAGGTAAGTAGATTATGAGTCAGAATAATGGATGAAGTTGAGGATGTACTCCTATCCCAGTTACCCCATGAGAAATAGGTCATATGGAAAGGCGTGATCTAAGAAGAGCATGAGTGCAGCATACGGAAGGTCCTTGAAGCTGGATAGTACGTGACTCCCTAGTTAGGCTCTAGATAGTCCAATGGTTGTAGATCCCCACAAGATTGCCGATTGATGATATACAGTAGATCTTGATAAAGGGAAAGTAAGGATCCCTATGTTGTAGATATCCGGAAGCAATAATTAAATGAGTTTCCAAAGGAAGGTGTATAGCAGTCACTCTGAGATAATAGCCGGATTTTTAATATTTTGAAAGAAGATAAGTCAATGAGTAAGTTGAAAGAAGAAAAGTCCAAAAGGAGGGACTAATAAAACCTAGTTTGAGTCCGATGCTATATGAAAGAATTTAATAAAATATTAAAAAAAAGGTTTTAGGAAAATATGTAAATAATATATTTGAAACAATTTTCAAGAGATTTGTTAAATGTAGAAAAAAACCCTATTTTTGAAAAGTAAGTAAATAGTAAATTTTCTGAAAAATAAATAAATAACTATGTTATATTTAGGTAATAACTTTTAGTAGAAAATTTAAAATCCGTTTGATTGAGAAATTGCAGTAAATGGGTTTTTATAAAAAGTTAATTGTTTTGAAAAAAATAGTCAAGCGTATGTAGCCCGTTGATTTTTCTGAGATGAAATGTTTTAAGTCAAAAAATTCTTTTGAGGGGTGGACAATAGGAAGTGGTACTAGTTTTAAATTGGGTAAAAAGTATGGGAAAGAAGATTAGAACCCAAAAATAAAAGCAGTAGGTGAACGCACTGCAATGGTGTAACGACCCGTAAATTTTAACTGTTTTAATAACGTAGTTAGTTGAAATTTTGTGTAAATTTTAAACGATAAAATTTTGAAATAAAAATTTAATATTTGTAATACGTCTAGTTAAACATAGCGACAGGTAAATTTTCGTCCGAAAATATGAAAGTTATTTCGCGCGTAAATTCACTTCAATTGAATCAGTTAAAAAGCGATGAAAATAAAATGTTTCCGAAACCTAAATATTTTTAGATAGAAAAATTCTAAAACATCTTCTGAGCAAGATGTCAGTTTGTCGTTTTTCCAAATTCGGACATCTTTGGCTCCGTCGATCTTATTTTTCAGCGTTTTTCTTGCATTTTTTCGCTATTAGAAAATTCGAATTTTTATAATTCGATCATACTGCTAATATCTGTATACTATTTTGATCATCTCGTCGTGCTGATCTCCGCAGTATATTCATCGGTGTGTTTCGGTGGTCGATATGTGGCGGAAACCACGAAGCTGTTATTCGCATCGGTACCTGTTTTTGAGTCCTTTCGTTTTTGAGTCCTTTTTGTTCTTTTGTCTATTCATTTCCCAACGTGCAAAGCTGTCAGCAATTAATTATTTCTTGGTATTCACGTTGAACTTTTGATTTCCCTTTCACTTTAATATATGTCCGTTCACTGCTATCCCATTTCTTTCTCTACGTTTTGTCTGTACTCTTCTTAAAGAAAAATGGCAATGCGTATATTATGCTAAGTTTTTCTTCCTTGGTCCATTTCAACAACAGCCACCATGGTTATTCCCCTACAAGCTTTCACGCAACCAACCATAGGGAACCCCGACCCTCCTTCTTCCCCGCGAGCACCCGCACCCCGACTCGGCCTCGACAAACTCCGTCAGTGCCTTGACAACTAGCCTCCCCCCTGACCGACTTCGACAGCCATGTCCTCCCCACGCCATAGAAGCCTGCCCCGCTCCTTCGCCCTTCGCTGCCACACACCCGAAGTTGCCGACCAACTTTTCCATTCCCCTTGCCTCGTCATCTGACCACCATCTCAAGACCGTGACTTCCTTTTGTTTTGCCGAGCACGAACTCAAGCAACCACCGATCGGGCCCCTCCCTCTGTCCTCCCTACCGCCTGCCACCTCACCATCACTCAGCCTACCGTCCCGCTTCCAACCATCCACAACACCTCAAATCTGACAGCCGTGAGCAATCTCCACAACCCGTGAACCTACGGCACTTCCAACCCATTACCCACCGAAGCCTTCGCCTAAGGACGTGCCACATACAATCTCAAGCACCTCCGCCAAACTCCATGCCTTCTTCCACGTCATACATGCTTTCTGCCCTCCATCTTCTTTAATTGCTCGAGCCATTATATTTGTATGGTATGTATATTTTATATATATTGAGTTGTTTGCATAAAGATTTATACTTTAGTCATAAACTAGACTTCATATATATACAATAAGTTGTGGGTCTGCATGTGTTTGTAGATGATTATATAAGAGTTGTATCAGAAAAACGTGTTTACTTCAATTTGTTCAAAATTATAAGGGTCTGTATATAATTTGTTTCTGTTAGTTTGCTAAATTTTATATATTGTTATCTGTAGCCTACATGCGAGCTTAGTTGTGCTATTTTGTTTTATAACTTTATAACTACAGAAGGTACTACTTATGTTTTCCATTCGCCTTCATCTTTATATTTTGCTCCGGTTCTGAGGTGAACTTTATATGCTATGTATGCCGGTGAAATTAGTGTTATAGAAAGAAAAAAAAACCCTGACAAGAAAACAATATGCATTTTATGAACTTGTTTGCAGCTTGTAATATGCTATTGTTCGCTTCGGTGAAACTGCTCAAACGAACAGTTTGGACTATGATTAATGAGTATATGTATGACTAAATAAATCATGAATTTTGTACGTTTCTATCTTGAGAGAAAAAAAAAGGGTGCATGCATTATAGATTTATGTTAAAAAAAATTGATTTAATATTTGTAATCTTGCAGTTCATGACAGCCTAGGTGTTTTGAACCCAGTCTAATGAAATTGTTTTACATAGACATATTTACTACATGGTGCATGTTCCCGTATGTGGCCGCATTTGAGTGTTTTCGTATGCAAATGTTTACATTATTTACCCCGTACGCACGTATATTTGGTTGGACATCATATAGCGTCTGCATAGGTTGTCTACTCATATATTTTATTATATATAATGTGTAAGTTGTATAATATTAGTTTATATAGGGTGTTTATACTTAGGCTCCTATATGCATGTCTTATTAGTCGTACCATTTATGTATATATTAGTTATATATAACTTAGCTACTGAAATAATGATATAATATACATCTTGTCCAAATTGTGTATCAATCAAATTTGATTTGATTTCATCGATTTCTGTTATCAGCTTTGATCGTTGAATTCGTGCCGATAGTTTTGCTTGGATTCGTAACTCAATCTCTATGTCCGTATCAGTGTGCGTATCCGTGTCATCTTCTCGTGCATCTCTAGCCTCGAAAGGTGAGCACTCACTCACGATTAACGTTCTTTTATTTATTAAATTTGATTTCAATTGAAACGACAATTGAAATAGGCTGCTGTTAGTTAATTATACTGTTATATATGATATTGCCTGTATCAGTTCACCTGTGACATCTGACACCATTATATGTTAATTATTTATGTGATGATAATACAGTTTGGCTGATAACTGATTGATTGTTGATGTTTATATTGGACGTTAATTTGTTAGTGTTAAATGATAAATAGTATGCCAAAATGAAATGAATATAGGATAGTTAACGATTTTAAAACTGATTTATATGTTAAATTTGATTAGTTGAATATGACCCCTTTTATTTGTTAAATTAATTGACATGTAAATTAGTGATAATTACATTCTGAACCATTGAACGTATATTGGATTAATTGTTGTAGTGTTAAAATTGAATCGAATGACAAGTGATGAACCGTATGAATAGTTATTGTAATAATCTTTAATCTACATGAAATGATAGTGTAGATTCTAGAAATAATTATATTAATTCGTACAAATAACAATGCGAATTAATACGGTTATTTTGGGATTATTTGAATTGATTATTGGATTGATATTGATTGTTGTTATTGCTTGTTTATTTACTTTGACACCATCCCAGTTATCACACTGCAAGTTCCCTTTGTTATGCTTTGATTTTGAATTGAATTGGAATCGGGTTGAAATGATAAATACCCAAAATTGAACTTTGACATAGGATAGGAAATTAAATAAAACCCGATTGGTCAATAATTTGATTTAAAAATAAAATGAAGATTTTATTTGAATAAATGATAAGGTTTTGAAATGAAGTTGGAATTTGAAATTTTATGAAAGGAAAATGTTAATATTTAAATCTGAAACAAAAGATTAACAATGTTATTAATGAAAGAACGTTGTTTAAATTGAGAAATGATTGAATTGAGTTTGAAATGATTTAATAATTAAGTTGGAAATTATAATTAAGTTTGAAATTATTAAACTTTGAAATTATTTAATAAATTAAGTCTTGAATTATTTAATTATTAAATAAGATTGAATTATTTATTGATTTAATTGAATTGAAATTATTTAATAAGAAAAATTGAACTTTTGAATAAGTGGATTTTACTTCGTAAATAATTGAAATTGAGTTTTCTTTATTAAGTAAGTTTTGGAAAATTATTTAAGAAAGTAAATAAGTGAAATTGAATTTCTTTAACAAGAAATGAAACTGTGACATTTTGGAATTAATGTAAGATTTGTAATTTAAAGAATTGATTTGACGAATTTAGTTTAATTCAAAATTGTAAGTTTTGATTTAATAAAGTAGAACTTAAGAATTGATTTAATGAATTGGAAATTTAATAGAAATTGTTTTGAAGGATAAAGTAACTTAATGAATATTGAATGAAATCGATAAATGAATTTATATTGATTTAAATGCTAAATAAAATTTATTTAAATGATTTCGGAATGAAACTTATATACGAACTTGAATCAATATTTGAATTGTTTTAAATAAAGATTGAAATTGAATTATAAGATTTGAAATGATAATCTGGAAGTTTTGAAACGTAAATTTTGGAAATTGGTTTAGAAAGTCAAACGAAATGTTGATTTATAAATTCTGATTTAAATTGAAATTGATTTGGTTTTGAAATAAATAAACGACCAATCGGTGAAATAATTTCGAAAGTTATTAAAGAGACCGGAATTCGGTTATGGATATACTCTCTATCTAAACCGAAAACCACTTTAATAACTATACGCGGAGTGATGATCCAGAATGAAGTGGTTGGAATGATGTACGTGATGACTGAAGAAAGAGAACGATAATGGATAGCCTTGACACTTGTGTCAAATTGGAAATGACTAAAACAGGAGCTGTGCCGGGCCAATGGAGGATTAGCTACCTCAAGTGGACACACTTCTTCGAACTACTTATTACTTGTTGTCGATTGGTTCACCCTTGATTTTGGGAGTGTTGTTTCACGGTGTTGCGGGCGCTGCGGCGTTGCGTTCTCACCAGTCCGGATCAGGCGAACGGTAGTATCACTACCTTGGGTATTGCCTCATGTGCCTTGTCATACTTGTATTCCATTTATACGCGACCATTACGATTTTGATTTGTACCTTTAGTATATGGATTGCCCTCTGGTGACTTCCGGTTTTGGGGAAACTACGGTCTTGTATATGCTTTTGGGAATAAAAATGTGTTAAGGGTGGAATGGGCCATGACTTAACGCTATTTTGATATCTTATTATTACCGATAGACATTATCTACTTAGCGTACACTACTACATAGTAGATAGTTTAACGGATCCTTAAAGGATGGTTATTCCAAACATCCTTTGAGTTACTTGTATTTCAATTGCTATTTCACTTGAGTTGGATTTATTAATATAAGAATCTTAATCCTGACTCGAGTGTCTTGTGTTTTTGCTTTACGCTCGGGTCAGACTGAGTAGTCCAGTATTCGAGACTCACCTTTGGAGTTGGAGCTTTGCTTGAAGATCCAGTCATCTATTCTGCTTTCAGTATTCGATGATTCCAGTGATGTATTCTGATTTGTATCTGATGTATCGTGTTACTCTTCCGTTGTATCTGGTTTAACTCTGATGTATCGTATTACTCTTCTGTTGTAAACTCTTATGTATCTTATATATTCATATAGTAGCTTCATGAACTACTATCTCTTTTTATTTCCGCTGCACTTATTACTCTGTGTCTGTGTTCTGTGATTATTTATTTACTGTATATGTTCAGTTTTGCCAAATTTAAATTAACAACGCGGTATTTTGAGCAATTCAACTCCGGCATGAGTGTCTACCTATACACTTATAATGGATGCGAATGGTCCAAAATTCTGGGTCGTTACAAATGGTTCAATAAAGAAGGCAGTCAATTGAGAGGAAAGCTATATAAATAGAAACAGTTTAAATAAGAATAGTATAGGTAGAAGAAATCTGAATAGTAGTGTTATCCAAATATTTTCTAAAGGAAATAAACATGGAAGCAAGGGAAGATGATGTCGAATTAATAAGTCCATCATGGGGCTTACAAGTTAATGGTATAACAAGCGCAAACATAAGATGTCGAAATTAAAGGGATATAGTATCTAAAGGCTAGAAGGATATCGTAGCCGAAGGTTAAAAGGATGTCAAAATTAAAGGGATATAGTATCAAAAGGCTGGAAGGATATCGTAGCCGAAGGTAAAAAGGATGTCAATCTCAAATGCCATATGGGTTATCGCACCTACAAACATAAAACGATTGCAAATAGACGATATCGAACCTATGAAGATAAGGTTGTCAAATACATAGCATTTCGAACTTATGAAGGTGAAAATAATAAGCTTCTACAACAACAAAAGGCAAAGCCTAACTTAAGGACAGATGGAGATATCAAATTTAAGAGTATAAGTCATCTTGCATCAGTAAGCAACATAAAATGTCTCATGTCATCGGGGAAGTGATGATGTCGAATAACAGCATATCATAAGCCATTAAGGTGAGAAAGGATACCGTAATGTCACCAAAGCCACACTGCATCAATAAAAAAAGCAGATGTCATAAACTATCAATGAAAAGCAGATGCCGCATACCGACAAAGTGATAGGGATATTAAAAAGCTAAAGTATGGCACTGATATCGTAAATCAGCAGCACTATAGAAGGATGACCACATGTTAAAAATGTTAAGGGATGTCGAATGCCTATCCTCAATGGATATCGTAACTCACCAATAAACAAAGGATGCCGCAAATTATCAACATCCAAAAGGATATTGAAAATCTTCAATAACAAAGCATGGTGCCAGTGAGATCGAGATAGCTGATGATGTCAAATGTCAAGCATACCGGAAGACAAGTGGCAACTATTCCGCCCATCTCTGCACCTATAAATACAGACCCTATGGCCATGAAGAAGGGGAAAATCATTTCTTTCTCTACTTCTTAAAATCAAAGAAGTGTAACCCTAAATCGATCTGGGGAAAATCTTTGAATTGATTGTAAACATTACAATTTTAACAAGGATTTGAACAAATATCTAGCAGGACCTATTTACCTTGACCGTACCGATTTAACTATTTTTGGGCATGGATGTGCATACGACCAAGCTCTTTGGACCCAAGCGTAATTTTAGGACTTTATCCTGAATAAGGTCATTCAAGCTTTGGCCTAAATTAGTGTCCATTTTGCATAATGATTGTTTTGCCAACCAACATGTGGACAATGGATCATAACTTATGTGGATTGCCTATTTAACCCATTAAAAAATGCTTAATGGACTATTGCGCATATATGCAACTTACATATTTTACCCTTGAACATGTGACATGGGCTTTTGAATGACAACATCAAAAGTCTATCGGCATCATGAAACCATCTCTAAATGACATCATCGTGTACTAAGCCTTGAACATTGGGCCAATTTTTGGTTTATAGCACCACTTAATCCTACAAATTATGCCATACTAAGTAGAGTCACTAACGGTGTTACAATCAACTTACAGCTCAGCATGGCATCATGGATGTTATACCAATTTTTAGTTTAACTTTTTGGCGCTAGAAGGAAGGGTCGAACCTCTAAGTTATTATAGATAACGCCCCACCTTTATGCTCATATTACCCAAGAATATTACAAGTAATATTGTCGAGTGATACGGAGAATAAGGCTGGTTAAGAGTGACCATCCATAATATTGCTTTAGGCGAGTATCGATACGTTGAATTATGTAACTATATTTTTTCTTTCCTTATAAGAAGAGATTCGGCGTATACAATCCAGGCGTAAAACAATAATACAGTGGCTTAATATAATTTAGAACAATATATCAGAGGATATACAAAACAGAATCACAAATTGCAACGGGAATATAATACAACAATTATCTCTTTAAAGTGTAAGTCTACAAGAGGAAAGACTAGACTTACATACACAAATATATACATGCATAAACTATGACATGTCAAAGTATACTTGATAGCTTAAGCCAACAGTATATCAAAACATATAACTAGTATACATATACAACTAGCATCTCAAAGTGAAACACTATCATATAGGTAACACTCAATATATCTACTATAGCTAGCCCTCATCCAAGGTCATTGAGTCCCTATACCTGTCAAGTCCTGCTCTGGCCCGAGTATTATAAGAATAATAAATGGTCAGACTATTATAAATATAAAAAAGATGAGATCATAACAATAAGTATGCATAATATCAAAGATATTGATATTTAAATAGTATAAGAAACTAAACAGTTAAAATACTATAATAGTAACTCATAGCAAGTGATCCCAAAATCTAGAAATAACCAAAAGAAAGTACATGGCATCACATCTCATATTTCACCAAATTATGAAACACAATTATTGCCCTTTATAGGCAAAACAGAATTATGGTGAAATCCTAAATCAAGTCTCAAATCTCAAAGATTAGCCATTAGGAAATACCCCAAATATCACCAATAATATCTCATAAGGAAGTGCCTAAATATCTAAAAATAACCATAAATATAGCAAATAGCACTTCTAAATCAATTATCACCAAATCCCAATACTCAAATATTGGCCCGTCATAGGCTAGATAGAAATATGGTGAAATCCCAAATTAGTGAATCAAAACTCAAAGTTCGAAATCAATAACAAAATGGCTCCACACAAAACCCCAACCATAAGGCTATACCTAATGATCGATTATATCCCCAAAGAAGAGTGCAAAAGGGTATTTCTAATGACAATGAAAGATTGCCTTCTCAAAGACAAGCTTGAAAGCTACCATTGACGACCACGAAGAATCACCTTCACAAAGACGAGCATGAAGGTTTCGCCTGACGAGCCGAAGGATCGCCTTCCCAAATACGAGCATAAAGGCTACGCCATCCCCAAAAGTGTCACTTACTCTCAATTAGTAACCAAATGGGTTTCATCAAGGCGTCCCATACCACCCAGCGAAATTTAGTGTTTACCAATAGACAGTAAACTCTACTGGATTAGTGTAATGTACTCTCAATTAGTAAGTAAATGAGCATCGTTCAATGTCCCATAACCACTTTGCGATACTTAAATATTTACTGAAAGATTGTAAATCCTACTTGACTAAAATATTTAATCAAATGAGTCCAAGAATTAACTGATAAAGTAATACAAATGTTTCATACCACTTGTATTGTTAAATCGTTTAATTCGATTCCTCATTCAAGTGAAGGCAGAAATTCCAAGAAAGTAATAATAACAAAAGTCACGCAAGAAATGCTAAATTAGGATATAAATAGCCAAAGGCTGCGCACAATAAAAGCAATTATGAGTTTATAGTTTTGAAAGTAAATAATATATCTTTTATCATATAGAAAATGATTTCTAAATACTTTCTCTATATACTTACTTTCAAACTTCTCATTCTAAAATCCTTAAATTTGTGGGTTATTCAACTATATATATTTATTTATCACTTGAGTACATAAACTATAAATCTGAATAGATAACAAAATGTATTTATTTATATAGTTGTTCCAAAATCTCCTTATATAGATATATAGTTCTATAACTATATTCCAATAGCCACAAAAATGAGTACATATTTATTTATAAAAGTAGAAATACTCATAATCTAAAACCATATCGATGTACAAACATTTGCTTAGAAACAACATCGGTTTATATTTCAATAATTATAAACTGTTTCTACTAATTGTATTCAATGTATAATTACTTCTTAAAATCATTTATAAAAGGAATTAGAATAATTTGGAAACAAGTTTGAGATTGGTAAATTATATTAAATAATTTAGAAGGCACTTTTATGAAATTTGCCTGAAACCAAATCAGCAAGACCATAAGATTTGAAAACAATAATTATCAAAACAATTTTCATGAATCACTGAAAACAACTATAAATATATTCAAGCCATAAGCAAGAATTTTAACCCATAATTCTTCACAAATCGAAAACTAATAGGAGAATTAAAGTATATGTAATGGATAGCATTTAGAAAGTCATGAACACCAAAACAATACAAGAAAACCCAGAGAAAGAAATGCAAACAAAACAGAAACTCAAACAAGCAGAAAAGCAGTTGTGCTTTGGGTACTAGGTTAGTTGACTAAACCCATGGGTTCAGTCGAATGGACGTCTTTCCTGGATCTATAAGCTCCAGGTCGTCTCGTTTTGTCGACTGAACACGAATTCCTTGAGCAGTTCGCTCTAGGTTCTAGTTTTCAGTCGAACATCAGAGCAAACTTTGGTGATGCACTTGTTACCCACTATATTATATGGTATATAACAATCAATTACTTACATGCAACACCAAAACAAACGTATAGAAACAAACTATAAAATTTAAAGGTGATTGCATTCAAGAATAACAAGCATCTAAGTTGACAGTGAGCAGCGGTTCATAGCAATGTAAACAACATATAAATATATCACTAATTTTCACAATCAATCAACATCCAAGAACTGATTTCAAATTAGCATGCAATCAGAAGTTTAGAGATATATTTTGTGAGGTTTAACTCACCTTATAGCCTTGTTACAACTCTATATTGCCTTTATCTTCAAGCTACAACATTTTTCCAAATTAAAACCTAGAACTCAGATTTTCAAAGATACACAAAACTGAAATTGAATATAATAATTAAACAAACGATTTTAGCTGTAGATGGAATTAGGGCCAAAGCTCTTACCTAAATTTTGTTCGGATTTTTCTTGATTTTATTTTAATTTAAAAACTTGATTTTTGAAGAAGATAGGTTTTACGAATGAGGAAGGAAGAATTTTTCTGTTTTACAGTAACTTGAAAATGAACATATAGTATACTTAAGAGGGGGATTTTCTCCTTAGATAATACTAAAATGGTCTTGGGTTTGAAATTAAACCCATAAGAGAAATTAGGAATTTTCTATCTTCTTTATATATTTAACAAAGCACCTTTCTTATTGTTTCTAAAGCTATGATTTTTACTCAAGAGTTTAAAACCAAAGCTCAACATTTAGGTAAGAGGATTTCTTAAGTAATTAATAAAATAGACATTATTTTGGGCTTTAGTTTTAATTTGTAACCCAAAAAGAATTAACCGGCCACTTTTATTTAATTACTTACTAATAGCTTCATAAATCAAAAGCTTAAGTATTTAAATCATAGCCAAATGAATAAAATGACTTCTTAAATTATTTTAACAATGAACAATGTTTTTATAAAGAAGTCTTACCAATCTCAAATTCTTCTTTTATTTTAAAAGGTTCAAACTAGATAAATATTATTATCCAAACTCTAGTTCCAATTATCTTTAAATAAAACTCTAAAATTGTAATTTCTCCAATATTCTATAATTTTAGAATTCACCAAAAATAAAATCTTAATAATGTTTTTAAGTGATTTCAACCCCTTTGAAAATACTAATATTTCTCAATTCTACAATGATTTAGAACTAACCATTCTAAAATAATTTATTCTTTACAAAAAATACAAAATCCATATTAATGATTTAAATTCTCCGATTTAAATCGGTATTTATTTTATTTAGTAACTCGAAGATCCTGGTTGTTACATTACAACTCTATCTTGAAACTGATTACATAATTTTTTGTTTTAGGAAATTAGTGAGACCAAAGTGAGTTAACGTTTCAAACAAGGAGATAATATAAAGGACGACATTAGAAGACAATGTCATCCTCAACTTCAGTCTAGAGAATAAGATGGACAACCATCGGAGCCAGCAAGGTCGACTAACAATGACCCTAAAATCAAAGACCTGACATAGCAAATTGCAACAATTCAGAAGTTTGTTGGAAAAAGGTCCATATATAGAAATCTTCTAGAACAACCAGACTGAATGAGAAGAAGCCGAGTCTCCTAGAAGAAATCTAAATGCTTCCATGCTCAGGAGTAAAGACAAAATAACTCCGAAAAAGAAGAGAGAAAACCAAGAAACGGGAGTAACCGAATTTTCCCCTAAATCACTGGCAGACACTACGTTAAAGAAAAACATTAATAGAAGTCTATGAACAATCAAGAAGCTTAATCACCCGAAAGGAGTACAAACTTTATAGAAGAAAATATCAAAGTAATGAAGCTTACTTTAGAGACATAGCTAAAAAGATGGCGAAAGGCATGCTTAACATCAAAGGGAAAAGGTCCATTAATCCTAGGGTCAACAAATTTTGTGAAGCTCCCTTCATAGATGGAATTATGGCTTGTAGAATTCCATCTCACATCAAAATTCCATTCGTAAGATACAATAGGAGTACTGATCCGGATGATCATCTACTAGAAATTGGAAGCCAAATGGACCTATATAATGCTTCAAGAGCTATATGCTGCATACTTTTCCCAACCACCTTTCAAGGGGCAGCAACTAAGTGGTATAGACATTGCCGGGAGAAGAAAATTTATTCTTGGGAACAATTCTCATAAGATTTCTCAGCACAATTCTGTGTGTGCAAGGATCCTACTATTGATTTTAGTGCACTGGCTAACGTCAAGCAAAGACCGAGAGAGCTGCTAACCGACTATCCTAAAAGATTCAATTTAGAGGTGCTGAAAGCAGAGGATATGACTAATGGAAACAAGTTAATGGCAGGTTGAGCAAACACCTTTCTAGCATGAACTTATATTCATGTATGTAGGGATCTTTGGGACTTTCATTTTCAAGCTAACAAATTCATCCATATAGATGAAATGTATCATGCTAAAAGGAAGATCCAATCAAAGAAGGAAATGGGAAAGTTTGGCCTTAATCATCACAATAAGAAACTAAGATGGGAAGAAGTCCCAGCATCCAATCATGTTGCCTTGAATAAGCCGATCTCCGCCATCTTCGCTACAACTAAAGAACTTGGAAACTTCCTGATTTCCTAAAAAGCGAAAAACAATACCGAACCTAGAAAAGGAGGAGATTATTGTGCCTATCATAAAGGAAACGGGCACAAGACTGATGAATGTCTTGTTTTGGCTGGGACTATCTAAAGCACAATTCAGTTTGGACAATTGAAGGAAATTGTCAAAGAAAATCAGAGAGCTACTTGTGTTGAGGAAAATAACCAAAGGTTCCCAAGCAACACTGCAAACTTTATGGAGAACGATGCTTATCCAGATTTCCTTCCACCAATTAACCGGATAGATGTAATTCATGGAGGTCCTTATTTAGCTGGAAATAACAAGGAGGTCAGAAGCCGATACAATTGGGGAGCAAAAGATGGGGTCTTCTCCATCCAAGAAGAGTCACCACTCAAAAACAGCAAATTCCAAATCGAAATGCATAATCTGACGATATCTCCACAGGATCTACGGGGGGTTCATCATCCACACAATGACTCGTTGATGATAACTGCACAGATTGGGCTTTCTATAGTGACTAAAATTCTTGTTGATACCGGAGGCGCGGTGAATGTTATCTTCAAACATGTTTTTGGTTAGATTGGAATTCCAAAGGAAAAAATTAGAGCCAAGCTTTGAGCCCATCTTCGGATTCAATAACGAGGGATCTACTCTAGTGGGGCAGATAAGGCTACTGGTGCAGATGGTAATTCCACCTCATGTAAGAACCTTCGAAACCTTTTTTGTCATAATGGATCAGCTTACTTACTACAATGCCTATTTGGAAGACCGACACTAGATGAGGTGTAGTATAACATCCCCCTACTTGGAGGCCCAAAACTAACGGCTACGTATGCAAGAATCATATAAAATTTTAAACAACAAACAAATTCCACATTCCATTTCAAAATATTCCAAATTGATTATATAATCCCAGTTCGCAGACCTTGTTCAGATAACATATAAACATTACAAAATACGCCAAGAGCGACATACGAAGATGCCCCCTTAGTTGATCAGAGTATATAACATGGCAAGAAAACAAGTTTGCCTTTATAATCAAAACACACAGTGGAAATAAAAGATCTCTAATAACAAGCTTTCCTCCTGCATGTCTTTAGAAGCTTTGTTGGTCTAAAAGAATACCTGGAAACCTTAACTCTCAACCTACTCAAAATCAATTGAGTACCCGAGATTTTATAGAGGAAAAAACTTCGAGTCATACATAAAGCCTGGTATGAATAATAATTTACCAT
Organism: Allium fistulosum; assembly: GCA_030737815.1. NCBI lineage: Eukaryota > Viridiplantae > Streptophyta > Magnoliopsida > Asparagales > Amaryllidaceae > Allium > Allium fistulosum. The sequence continues at coordinate 982,028,308 of CM060902.1, forward strand.
CTCAAACCATTTAGATATCTAGTGAGACCACGCCGCTTAGCGGAATGAGTTTTCCCCTCACTAGTATCCTAAACCTTTTATAAAACCATATATTGTGCTCCTGCATCCATAATGGTCAAAAACATAGTATTTCAAAATATTATGATGATATGCAAAACAAGTAAATCAAATCTAGATTACCCTTCCCCATTCATTCTGACTGTCTATCTCAAGTATAGTTTTAAGGGTTACTATTAACCTATTAAATGCTTATGGAGTACTTGTCCGATTTCATAGTTTTCATGGGATTACTAAGAACCTATTGGTAACTCCAATATCTTTTCTCTTATCTTAGTTTTCATGGGCTAACTAGGAACCTATTGACTAACTGTCAATATCTTAATCCGGATATAGTTTTCATAGGCTAACTACAAACCTACTTGTCCCTACTAGTATCAAATCATAGTCTTCATGGGCTGACTATGAACCTATTAGCCCCTGCCAATACCTTTTGTTATGCACAGTTTTCAAGGGCTTATTGTAAACCTATTGGCCCCTACCAATATCTTTAGTTTTAAGGTTTTAACATTCCTTAATTATATTCACTACTGGTCAACCTAACTGGTTATTCTGCCCTTTCCCAAAATACAGTTAAGGGTTAATAACAATGTGAACAGATATATGAAGAAGTATGCATAACAACAATTAATACCAACACCTGTGGTTTATTATCCCTGAAATCATCTTATATATATATATATATATTCTAGTTAAACCCTTTAACCTATTTATTCAAAGAAAACTTCTTCATTCCAAAACCCTTTGTTTGTTTATGCCATGGTTATATCTTTAAATTGAGATTGGGTTTATGTTTTGAAATATTTAAAAACATCTCTTTCGAAACCTTATGATGACCCCTGTCGAAAGCAAAAACTTCTTTTCAAAACATAATAAACTTAGCTTTTGAAATAAATGAAAATACCCCTTTCGAAAGCATTGGATTTACTTTTTAAAAACATTATTTGGGTCAAAATGGTTATGTACGAAAGTATTTCCTTCGAAACCAACAAAAATTTGTTTTGGGGGAAAAAGTTGATGGTGTCAGAACCGTCTAGTCGAAAGCAACAATTCTTTAAATTTAAACTTCAAAGGATAGATTCGAAACCCATTTTTGACTCCATTGCCTTTGAAACTTTCAACCCCTTTCGAAAGCATTCAGGGAAAAAGCTTAGTTTAAGTTAAAACAAAGAGAACCCTTCGACAACACGGATGGTTTCAATACGGTTGAAAGGAGAAAATTTGCGGTTGGGTTTCGACTTGGTCGAAACCAATCCTTTCGAAAGCTCTTATTTAAGGAGAAAGGTACCCCTGCGAAAGCTAATACTTCAACATAATAAAGCAACCTTCCCCAAAATCTATTTGTATAAACCTTTTCGAAAGCATAAGTTTCGATTGTGTCGAAAGCTTTAAGTAAAACAAAGCAAGAACATAGCTTTTGAAATAACATATGGTTTCGACCCTAACGAAAGCATTGCTTTCGACACCCTACCTTCCGCTACCTACCAATTCACTTCGTACCAATACCATTGATACATTGTGCATTGGTTCCGACTATGTGGGTTTCACCTAAGATGGTTTCGACTGAGATGGTGCGGGGGTAAAGGAGTCGAAAGGTACTGCTATTTGAGGAGAAACCTACTTTTCTGGATTAAAGGCTTAAATGCAGCAACTTTTAGTAATTACTTTATAATCACTTGCTTATTTGTAAACCTTTGATTGGTTGTTGTATAACTTTTCAAATACTTTACAATTATAACCGCTGAATTTAACCAGATCTAAATTAAAGAAATTATAACGTTTAAGCCATTCCATTAACAAAACCAGTATTCGCAAATAAGTCCCTCTCTTGAAATAATTTATTTTCCCTAGTAAATCAATTGGAAAAAATCCCCAAAAATCAAAGAAATTCAATTTTATCATGTAATCAAACATATTAAAATTTCGGACCCAATTTCTTCTTGAAATACTCAAAGTAAATTTTAAACCCAATTATATTGTATTTTCCTTTAGAAATTCATAGTAAATTTTCTATAGTTCAAAAAATTCAGAAAATTAAAACACGTCTTTAAAATGACGTTTTACTTAACATAAAAATTTGCCATAGTATTCTAAAATTTTAAACTCTCGGTTTTACATCAAAACCGTGCAAATTCATATGTGAGTGAATTAAAATAAATCAAACATAATATTGTTCAAGTATATCATCATCCATCTCGTCATAAAAATGAATTTAATCATAAATCCAAAAATATATATAACCATAGAATAAAATAGAGATGGTATGAAATCATTATTCATCTTAGGTATGATAAGGAATTTGAGATTTATTGTTGATTAACCCTTCCTAGCTTTAGATAAATTTTCCTCCTTTCTTCCTTGGTAATGGCCGGCTCTTAGGTTTTAGGTTTGCGTTTGCGAAAATGAAAAATGGAACGTAAATGCACAAGGGTGAGATGTATATAGCCGTGTATGATAAAGAAGCTATTTTACTATTATGCCCATGTGTAATTTAGTTAACCTCTAAACAATTTAAAGCCCATTTATTTTATTTTTAGGCACGGCCCCTTATATGTTTTACTCAAATCTCAATCCTCTTATCATCATTATTCTATTTAATTTATCTAATTAAATTTCCTTAATAATGTTATCAAAAATTTAGGGATGTTACATAGAGCTTTTATCTCATCAAAATACCTTATGTGAAATTTCTAACTAAGAGTGGATGGAGAACGATAAGAGGGGAGTAATTCAGCTCTCGTGAATTATACTTTGCTCCCTTGTTCGATGAAAAAGAGAAAATCTTTCTTATTATGATTCAAAGAATGATGGGTCAATCAAGACTGAGATCATAAAGTCCTTAGTTGATGGTTCTTCAAGACAATCATCTGAAACAAATGAAAAAATTGAGATGACTATGAAGCTAAGATTATGCTAAAGAGGTTTAAATTTTTTGAAAGAAAAAGAAAAAGTAATGAAGCAAATATGGTAGACGGAGAAATAGATGGTGAAGAAATTATCATCGAATTAGATTGTACAAGCTAGCAAGAAAGGATAAAGCCCGCCGAAGATCTTAAAGAAATATGTTTGGATGGTAAAGATCTAGAAAGAGCCACTGACAAGCTCAGAAGTAACCTACCTAATTTCTTCAGTCCAGCAAAGATGTATTTGCTTGGACCCACTCAAACATGGTCGGAATATACCCAATGGTCATGAGCCATGCTTTAAACATAGATCCAAATACCACTCCCCGTCTGACAAAAGAAAAGGTAATTTATAAGAGCGGAGCTAACATTTTAGGAGAAGAGGTTAAAAGGCTACTTGAAAATGGGTTCATTAGAGAGGTATTTTATCCAAAATGGTTGGTTAACCCTGTGCTGGTCTAGAAATCTAATGAAAAATGGAGAACATGTGTTGATTACTGTAACGACCCGCTATTTTGGACCATTCGCGTCCATTATAAGTGCATAGGTAGACACTCATGCCGGAGTTGAATTGCTCAAAATACCGCGTTGTTAATTTAAATTCGGCAAAACTGAACATATACAGTAAATAAATAATCACAGATCACAGACACAGAGTAATAAGTGCAGCGGAAATAAAAGAGATAGTAGTTCATGAAGCTACTATATGAATATATAAAATACATCAGAGTTTACAACAGAAGAGTAATACGATACATCAGATACAAATCAGAATACATCACTGGAATCATCGAATACTGAAAGCAGAATAGATGGCTGGATCTTCAAGCAAAGCTCCAACTCCAATGGTGAGTCTCGAATACTGGATCACTCAGTCTGACCCGAGCGTAAAGCAAAAACACAAGACACTCGAGTCAGGATTAACATTCTTATATTAACAAATCCAACTCAAGTGAAATAGCAATTGAAATACAAGTAACTCAAAGGATGTTTGGAATAGCCATCCTTTAAGGATCCGTTAAACTATCTACTATGTAGTAATGTACGCTAAATAGATAATGTCTATCAGTAATATAAGAAGATATCAAAATAGCGTTAAGTCATGGCCTATTCCACCCTTAACACATTTTTATTCCCAAAAGCATATACAAGACCGTAGTTTCCCCAAAACCGAAAGTCACCAGAGGGCAATCCATATACTAAAGGTACAAAACAAAATCGTAGTTGTCGCGAGTAGGATAATCAGTATGACAAGGTACATGAGGCGATACCAACTAGGATACTAGTAGTTGCCTGATCCGGACTGATGTTGGGCATAGCAGCTACTACCCCAACACCGCGAAAAAACACTCCCATAATCGAGGGGTGCACCCAAATCGAATCACAAAAGTAATAGATATGGTATCGAAGAAGTGTGTCCGCTAGAGATGGCGATCCTCAATGGCCCAGCGCGGCTCCTGTTTTAGTCATGTCAGGGGTCATCCAAAATCGTTCTCTTTCTTCAGTCAACGCGTACATCATTCCATCCACTTCATTCTGGATCATCACTCCGCGTATAGTTATTAAAGTGGTTTTCGGTTTAGATAGAGAGTATATCCACAAACGAATTCCGGTCTCTTTAATAACTTTCGGAATTTATTACACCGATTGGTCGTTTATATATTTCAAAACCAAATCAATTCAATTTCAAATAGAATTCATAAATCAACATTTCGCTTGTTTTTCAAAAACCAATTTCCATACTTTACGTTTCAAAACTTCCAAATCATAATTTCCAAATCTTATAATTCAATTTCAAATTTCTATTTAAAACGATTCAAATATTGATCCAAGTACGTACAAAAGTTTCATTTCGAAATCATTAGAATCAATTCAGTTTTACCATTCAAATCAATTTAAACTCATTTATCGATTTCATTCAATATTCGTTAAGTTACTTTATCATTCAAAACAATTTCTATTAAATTTCCAATTTATTAAATCAATTTCTTAAGTCCAACTTCATTAAATCACTTACACTTTTGAATTAAATTAAATTCGTCAAATCAATTCTTTCAATTACAAGTCTTACATTGATTCCAAAAATATCACATTTTCATTTCTTGTCAAAGAAAATCCATTTCACTTATTTACTTTCTTAAATAATTTTCCAAAACTTACTTAATAAAGAAATTCAATTTCCATTATTTACGAACAAAATTCTCTTTTTCAAAGGTTCAGTTTTTCTTATTAGAAATCCAATTCAATTTAATCATTAAAAATTCAATCTTATTTAATTATTAAATAATTCAAAACTTAATTATTAAATAATTTCAAAGTTTAATAATTTCAAACTTAATTATAATTTCAAACCTTAATTATTAAATCATTTCAAAGTTTAATAATTTCAAACTAAATTCAATTAATTTCTCAAATTAAACAACATACTTCCATCAATTTCATTGTTAACATTTTGTTTCAGATTATTAAATATTCACATTTTCCTTTCATCAAAAATTCAAATTTCAACTTCATTTCAAAACCATATTCTTTTTTCAAATAAAATCTTCGTTTATTTTCAAATCAAATTATTGACCAATCGGGTTTTTATTTAATTCTCTATATCTAAGGTCAAAGTTTAATTTGGGTATTTATCATTTCAACCCGATTCCAATTCAATTAAAAATCAAAACATACAAAGGGAACTTGCAGTGTGATAACTGGGATGGTGTCAAAGTAAATAAACAAGCAATAACAACAATCAATATCAATCCAATAATCAATTCAAATAATCCCGAAATAACCGTATTAATTCGCATTGTTATTTGTACGAATTAATATAATTATTTCTAGAATCTACACTATCATTTCATGTAGATTAAAGATTATTACATTACGGTTTTTCACTTGTCATCTATTTACAATTTCATACATCATCAATTTAACAACATACATTCAGTGGTTCAAAATGAAATTAAACAAATCCTATGTGTCGATAATTTCAACAGTTAAAGGGGTCATATTATACAAATGTCAGTTAATCAAAATTAACATTTAATTATCCTCTATCAAGTTCAATTTCATACTATTTATCATTTTAACATTAACAATTTAACGTCCAATATAAACATCAACAATCAATCAATTATCAGCCAAACTGTATTATCATCGCATAAATAGTTAACAGATAATGGTGTCAGATGTCACAGGTGAACTGATACAGGTAATAGCATATATAACAGTGTCATTAGCTAATAGCAGCATATTTCAATTGTCGTTTCAATTGAAATCAAATCTAATAAATAAATGAACGTTAATCGTGAGTGAGTGCTCACCTTTCGAGGCTAGATAGATTCGACAAAGAAATGAGCTACGAATCCAGGCACGAATCTCAAAGCAAGGCAAGATTGAATGAACAAGGCTGATCAATAGGAATTGATGAAAACAATCAGGGTCACTCATATGAAACCGAAACAAAATATACGGTAAAATTTCTTAAAAACCAAATTTAAAACGTACATTTAAAACAAGAGGTATATATATAATTCCAAATCAATTTTTTTTTAACACATACATACAAACAAGCTTATAAATATACACATACAACTGGCGTAGACCATATATATCTACCACAAATATTAAGTATGTTTATAACCCGGAAACATATATCTAAATAAAATAGACTAGGACTTTAAAATAAATATATCACTCACATAAACTTAATATACGAACATACTTTTGGTAAACATAAAACTCTGTAATATAATACAATTTATATGTATGATGGTTAGATAACATATATACTTTTAAACGTAAATATATATTCACCCAAATAGATACATACAATTTTAATATTGTAAAACTGTGAACATGAATATTACATACATTACAGGACTCATTATACAACTATTACTCATGTCAGGTATATAACATTCTATTTATATTAATACTAACCTAACAGGCAGCAACCTAATATTATAGATTTACCAAAATATATATAGTTTGAAAACCTTTTCATACAAAACAGAGGAAAATATACATAGCTTTATCATGTAAAACTAACTAGACAGAAGATAATTGAGATATATATACATTCTAGATATATACATACAAGGGGAAGCCGAAGGAAAATCGGCACCAGACAGGTCGGAGCCGCCGCATGCGTGACTATCGAATGGAAACGGCAGAGGTTGGCTGCCATGTATTGCTGATGGGTGGGATCGGGTAGTTATCGGGTTGGAGGGGGATGAGGAGGCGGGTGGTGTGGCAAGTGGAGTTATGGTTGGAGTGGTTGGGTTGCAGCGGGGCGCGGCTCTGGAACTAGGTGGAGAGAGGACGGTGGCATGCGCGAGGTGGAGGCGCGACTTGGCGCTGGTGGGGGAAGTGTCGGATGCGAGGTGGTTCGATGAGTGGATGGTGGAGAAGCTGATGGTTTTGGTGACGTGGAGACAGGGTGTAGGAGAGATGCGAGGGGAGAGGCGGTGATGGGTGATGGAAGGCCATGCAGCAGCTCGGCGAGGGGAGGATAGTGCTGAGCGGAAAGTCGGTGAGAAGGCGAGCATGGTAACGCTGTCCCATGCTACAGGTAAAATATAAAGTTTTGATTTTTTGATTTTTTTTTCTCGTGCAAAAGAATGAACAAGGAGAAAAGGAGTAAGTGGAGGCCAGTTTATTGGTAAACGAGATGTAGAAGAAATGTTACGTTGGAAATCAAAATAAATGAACTCGAAGCAAGAAAATCAAGAGCCTGGGAACTCAAAAGTTATTGAAACAACAGTCGACATAAATTTGAATATAAAACGTAGTGGCCATTCAGTTTATACGTTGGTTAAATGAAAGGTCGCGGGGCTCAAAAGTTCCCAAACGGTTACCGATACGCTAGACGTTACGCAAAGTGCAACGTACACCGGAACACCGAATTTTACAATCGAATATACCGTAGAGATCAGCACGACGAGACGATCAAAATGGTATATAGAAATCAGTGGTACGATCATCCGATAAAAATCGATATTGGTGCCAGAAAACTGCTATTTTGCAGAAAATAAGAACGACGGAGCCAAAGATGTCCGAATTTGGAAAAACGACAAACTGACATCTTGCTCAGAAGATGGTTTAGAATTTTTCTATGTAAAAAATATTTAGGTTTCGGAAACATTTTATTTTCAACGCTTTTTAAACTGGTTAGATTGAAGTAAATTTACGCGCGAAATAAACTTTCATAATTTCGGACGAAAATTTACCAGTTGTTATGTTTAACTAGACGCATTCCAAATATCAAATTTATATTTCAAAATTTTATCGTTTAAAATTTTCACAAAATTTCAATTAATTACGTTATTAAAACGGTTGAAATTTACGGGTCGTTACACTCTCCCCCACTCAAAACTTTTCGTCCCCGAAAAGGAACGAGGTAGGAGAATAGAAACAACCAGAAAGAAAAACAGATTTGAAATACAATATAACAATTAATTTAAACTATATCAATTCAAATTTAAATTAATTGATTTTCAATAATTGGTTTAATAAATTTGATTTCACTAAGATCAATCTTAACTATTTCTAAATTCATTATCTTATTATCCCATTTTCTTAAATTTACAATTTCTAAAACCATAATTTGAATAGTCTTTTATTATAATCATATTTTCTTCAACAATTTTAAATTCTTCTTTATTCCAAATTACTGTTAAATTTATTCTACTTAATATATTTACTCACATATATTTAACCCCTATAAATTAATTTAAATCATAAAAGTTTCGATTTGAATTAATTTACATCTATTAATTTCTTTAAAATTCAAGGTATTTTCATATGTTGATCAAATTTAAATTTATTAATTAACCTTAAAATTTATTTTTCAACTATCTTATTATTCTATTTATCTTTATTAACATTTTATAATTAAAATTTAAGTTTATAACATTTGTTATAACTACTCAAATTTTATTTATAAATTCAATTTATCTTATATATTATCCAATTACATATTCAACTTCTGAATGATTTAGGTAAGTTGTATTAGAATGCAGTTGAACAATATACAAATAAAATTTTTCCAATTCAATTATTCAAGTTTAAATATTTATTCCAAAATTTGGTTTTATTTATAATTAAAATCATCCTTTAACAAAATTTATGAATTAGATTTCCGATTTACTTTAAACAATTTAGAGATATATATAATATATTTATATCAAATCAAATTAAATTTTAAAATAAGATACCTATATATATGTAAATCAAAATATACTGAAGAAATTCAAATCAAAACAATTTTTCAAAACAAAACCGTAGCAAAACTACAGAATAGTATCTCCACTTCGAAACTCGAAAATGAATGTCGATGATGCGGCCGCCATCACCGAAATTATTTTCCAGCGACAAAGAGAAGAGCACTGATTTCAACATTTTAAAATTCTTTGAAAACGATTTCTATTCGAAAATACTTCAATAATATATACTTTAAAATTTTAAAACCAAAGTTCCAAATCACCGGAAACTAAATTCTCAAATTTCTGAATTAAATTCATTTCAAATTCCAAATTAATTTATAAACCGTATTTATAAATTTATTTAGAACGATAAATGATAATCAAATATTATCATTTCAAACAACAAATTAACTTATTAAATTCCAGAAAATTTTACTTATATATTTATGGTATAATCACACAATTATTTCATTTACCAAATTTGAAAACAATATTGTGTCAGTTTGCTCTGCTCAAGTGTTTTGGGAATCCTATCGATAGCGTTGATCAGACGAATCGATCGAAAATCCAAATCAACATCAACAACTCAAACAACACAGTATATATTAAAACATTTATATATTAGTTTACAAATACGTTTCTTTGCTCGACGATACAGGAATGAAATTTTCAAAATAAGGATAGGGTTTCAAATTTTGATGAACTTAAATCAAAGAGAAATTTGATTCGAAGATGAGTTCGAAACAAGATATGATGGTTAATAGCAAAGTAGTAAGATTGATAAGTTTATATAAATCGCGGGAAACCTTAACCGGATCGACTGTGACTTCAAGAATGAGATCGGTGTAGAATTTCCGAGGTAAATCGACATTTGATCTCAAGAAATAGAATTCAGATATAGCAGGAGGTAGATAGCATCGTAAACCGAGGATACAGAAATCTCCGGTAAATCGATGTCTATTATAAAGGAGTTTAACTCCTTTACGAATCATTTGAAGATTGGCGAGACCGCCGATCTATTATCGATATCATTCGAAATGGAGTTATGGGGTGCTCCAGAATTGAAAGAAGACGAATAGTGAAGGACACGAATGAAATTTGGAACCGTGGGAAACGTTCCAAAATTTCAAAGGAATTGAGTCAAAGGAAGAGATTGAAACTCGAATGAGAGTGATTCTGTAAATACATTTACCCTATATGTTGAGTTTTGCCTAGAGCTACCAAAGCTCTGATACCAACTGTAACGACCCGCTATTTTGGACCATTCGCGTCCATTATAAGTGCATAGGTAGACACTCATGCCGGAGTTGAATTGCTCAAAATACCGCGTTGTTAATTTAAATTCGGCAAAACTGAACATATACAGTAAATAAATAATCACAGATCACAGACACAGAGTAATAAGTGCAGCGGAAATAAAAGAGATAGTAGTTCATGAAGCTACTATATGAATATATAAAATACATCAGAGTTTACAACAGAAGAGTAATACGATACATCAGATACAAATCAGAATACATCACTGGAATCATCGAATACTGAAAGCAGAATAGATGGCTGGATCTTCAAGCAAAGCTCCAACTCCAATGGTGAGTCTCGAATACTGGATCACTCAGTCTGACCCGAGCGTAAAGCAAAAACACAAGACACTCGAGTCAGGATTAACATTCTTATATTAATAAATCCAACTCAAGTGAAATAGCAATTGAAATACAAGTAACTCAAAGGATGTTTGGAATAACCATCCTTTAAGGATCCGTTAAACTATCTACTATGTAGTAATGTACGCTAAATAGATAATGTCTATTAGTAATATAAGAAGATATCAAAATAGCGTTAAGTCATGGCCCATTCCACCCTTAACACATTTTTATTCCCAAAAGCATATACAAGACCGTAGTTTCCCCAAAACCGGAAGTCACCAGAGGGCAATCCATATACTAAAGGTACAAAACAAAATCGTAGTTGTCGCGAGTAGGATAATCAGTATGACAAGGTACATGAGGCGATACCAACTAGGATACTAGTAGTTGCCTGATCCGGACTGATGTTGGGCATAGCAGCTACTACCCCAACACCGCGAAACAACATTCCCATAATCGAGGGGTGCACCCAAATCGAATCACAAAAGTAATAGATATGGTATTGAAGAAGTGTGTCCGCTAGAGATGGCGATCCTCAATGGCCCGGCGCGGCTCCTGTTTTAGTCATGTCAGGGGTCATCCAAAATCGTTCTCTTTCTTCAGTCAACGCGTACATCATTCCATCCACTTCATTCTGGATCATCACTCCGCGTATAGTTATTAAAGTGGTTTTCGGTTTAGATAGAGAGTATATCCACAACCGAATTCCGGTCTCTTTAATAACTTTCGGAATTTATTACACCGATTGGTCGTTTATATATTTCAAAACCAAATCAATTCAATTTCAAATAGAATTCATAAATCAACATTTCGCTTGTTTTTCAAAAACCAATTTCCATACTTTACGTTTCAAAACTTCCAAATCATAATTTCCAAATCTTATAATTCAATTTCAAATTTCTATTTAAAACGATTCAAATATTGATCCAAGTACGTACAAAAGTTTCATTTCGAAATCATTAGAATCAATTCAGTTTTACCATTCAAATCAATTTAAACTCATTTATCGATTTCATTCAATATTCGTTAAGTTACTTTATCATTCAAAACAATTTCTATTAAATTTCCAATTTATTAAATCAATTTCTTAAGTCCAACTTCATTAAATCACTTACACTTTTGAATTAAATTAAATTCGTCAAATCAATTCTTTCAATTACAAGTCTTACATTGATTCCAAAAATATCACATTTTCATTTCTTGTCAAAGAAAATCCATTTCACTTATTTACTTTCTTAAATAATTTTCCAAAACTTACTTAATAAAGAAATTCAATTTCCATTATTTACGAACAAAATTCTCTTTTTCAAAGGTTCAGTTTTTCTTATTAGAAATCCAATTCAATTTAATCATTAAAAATTCAATCTTATTTAATTATTAAATAATTCAAAACTTAATTATTAAATAATTTCAAAGTTTAATAATTTCAAACTTAATTATAATTTCAAACCTTAATTATTAAATCATTTCAAAGTTTAATAATTTCAAACTAAATTCAATTAATTTCTCAAATTAAACAACATACTTCCATCAATTTCATTGTTAACATTTTGTTTCAGATTATTAAATATTCACATTTTCCTTTCATCAAAAATTCAAATTTCAACTTCATTTCAAAACCATATTCTTTATTCAAATAAAATCTTCGTTTATTTTCAAATCAAATTATTGACCAATCGGGTTTTTATTTAATTCTCTATATCTAAGGTCAAAGTTTAATTTGGGTATTTATCATTTCAACCCGATTCCAATTCAATTAAAAATCAAAACATACAAAGGGAACTTGTAGTGTGATAACTGGGATGGTGTCAAAGTAAATAAACAAGCAATAACAACAATCAATATCAATCCAATAATCAATTCAAATAATCCCGAAATAACCGTATTAATTCGCATTGTTATTTGTACGAATTAATATAATTATTTCTAGAATCTACACTATCATTTCATGTAGATTAAAGATTATTACATTACGGTTTTTCACTTGTCATCTATTTACAATTTCATACATCATCAATTTAACAACATACATTCAGTGGTTCAAAATGAAATTAAACAAATCCTATGTGTCGATAATTTCAACAGTTAAAGGGGTCATATTATACAAATGTCAGTTAATCAAAATTAACATTTAATTATCCTATATCAAGTTCAATTTCATACTATTTATCATTTTAACATTAACAATTTAACGTCCAATATAAACATCAACAATCAATCAATTATCAGCCAAACTGTATTATCATCGCATAAATAGTTAACAGATAATGGTGTCAGATGTCACAGGTGAACTGATACAGGTAATAGCATATATAACAGTGTCATTAGCTAATAGCAGCATATTTCAATTATCGTTTCAATTGAAATCAAATCTAATAAATAAATGAACGTTAATCGTGAGTGAGTGCTCACCTTTCGAGGCTAGATAGATTCGACAAAGAAATGAGCTACGAATCCAGGCACGAATCTCAAAGCAAGGCAAGATTGAACGAACAAGGCTGATCAATAGGAATTGATGAAAACAATCAGGGTCACTCATATGAAACCGAAACAAAATATACGGTAAAATTTCTTAAAAACCAAATTTAAAACGTACATTTAAAACAAGAGGTATATATATAATTCCAAATCAATTTTTTTTAACACGTACATACAAACAAGCTTATAAATATACACATACAACTTGCGTAGACCATATATATCTACCACAAATATTAAGTATGTTTATAACCCGGAAACATATATCTAAATAAAATAGACTAGGACTTTAAAATAAATATATCACTCACATAAACTTAATATACGAACATACTTTTGGTAAACATAAAACTCTGTAATATAATACAATTTATATGTATTATGGTTAGATAACATATATACTTTTAAACGTAAATATATATTCACCCAAATAGATACATACAATTTTAATATTGTAAAACTGTGAACATGAATATTACATACATTACAGGACTCATTATACAACTATTACTCATGTCAGGTATATAACATTCTATTTATATTAATACTAACCTAACAGGCAGCAACCTAATATTATAGATTTACCAAAATATATATAGTTTGAAAACCTTTTCATACAAAACAGAGGAAAATATACATAGCTTTATCATGTAAAAATAACTAGACAGAAGATAATTGAGATATATATACATTCTAGATATATACATACAAGGGGAAGCCGAAGGAAAATCGGCACCAGACAGGTCGGAGCCGCCGCATGCGTGACTATCGAATGGAAACGGCAGAGGTTGGCTGCCATGTATTGCTGATGGGTGGGATCGGGTAGTTATCGGGTTGGAGGGGGATGAGGAGGCGGGTGGCGTGGCAAGTGGAGTTATGGTTGGAGTGGTTGGGTTGCAGCGGGGCGCGGCTCTGGAACTAGGTGGAGAGAGGACGGTGGCATGCGCGAGGTGGAGGCGCGACTTGGCGCTGGTGGGGGAAGTGTCGGATGCGAGGTGGTTCGATGAGTGGATGGTGGAGAAGATGATGGTTTTGGTGACGTGGAGACAGGGTGTAGGAGAGATGCGAGGGGAGAGGCGGTGATGGGTGATGGAAGGCCATGCAGCAGCTCGGCGAGGGGAGGATAGTGCTGAGCGGAAAGTCGGTGAGAAGGCGAGCATGGTAACGCTGTCCCATGCTACAGGTAAAATATAAAGTTTTGATTTTTTGATTTTTTTTTTCTCGTGCAAAAGAATGAACAAGGAGAAAAGGAGCAAGTGGAGGCCAGTTTATTGGTAAACGAGATGTAGAAGAAATGTTACGTTGGAAATCAAAATAAACGAACTCGAAGCAAGAAAATCAAGAGCCTGGGAACTCAAAAGTTATTGAAACAACAGTCGACATAAATTTGAATATAAAACGTAGTGGCCATTCAGTTTTTACGTTGGTTAAATGAAAGGTCGCGGGGCTCAAAAGTTCCCAAACGGTTACCGATACGCTAGACGTTACGCAAAGTGCAACGTACACCGGAACACCGAATTTTACAATCGAATATACCGTAGAGATCAGCACGACGAGACGATCAAAATGGTATATAGAAATCAGTGGTACGATCATCCGATAAAAATCGATATTGGTGCCAGAAAACTGCTATTTTGCAGAAAATAAGAACGACGGAGCCAAAGATGTCCGAATTTGGAAAAACGACAAACTGACATCTTGCTCAGAAGATGGTTTAGAATTTTTCTATGTAAAAAATATTTAGGTTTCGGAAACATTTTATTTTCAACGCCTTTTAAACTGGTTAGATTGAAGTAAATTTACGCGCGAAATAAACTTTCATATTTTCGGACGAAAATTTACCAGTTGTTATGTTTAACTAGACGCATTCCAAATATCAAATTTATATTTCAAAATTTTATCGTTTAAAATTTTCACAAAATTTCAACTAATTACGTTATTAAAACGGTTGAAATTTACGGGTCGTTACAATTACACCGAGTTAAACAAAGCATTTCTCAAAGATTGTTACCCATTTTCGAGAATATACCAATTAGTTGATGCAACAGGTAGTCATAAACTATTATCCTTTATGGATGCATATTCCGGGTACAACCAAATTCTGATATTCAAACTGGATGAGGATGAGGATAACACAATTTTTATAACAGATTGGGGAACATAGTATTATAAAGGCATGCCATTCAGACTTAAAAGTGCCGGGGCAACATATCAAAGATTGGTAAATAGAATGTTCCAAGAGTAGATTGGTCGATATATGGTAGCGTACGTAGATGATATGCTAGTTAAATCCCTAGAGGAGGGCAACCATTTAAGCAATTTCGAAGAAATGTTTTGGGTATTAAGAAAATATTAGATTAAGCTTAATCAATAGAAATGTTCTTTTGAAATCCAATCTAAAAAATTCCTAAGATACATTATTAGTGCTCGAGGAATCAAAGCCAATCCAGACCAAATTCAGGCTATCAAGGACATGGCCAAGCCGAAGACAATAATGAGCTTGAATGGAAGAGTAGCAGCACTGGATAAATTTATTTCTAAGGCCATCGATAAACGCATACCATTCTTCGATGTAATTAAGAAGAAAAACAACTTCGAATGGGGGGAAGATTGCCAAAAGACCTTTAAAGAGCTGAAAGATCATTTAGGAAAGCCACCAATCCTATTTGGCCCGGTAGGAAGGAGAATTTTTATTTCTATATGGAAGTTTTCGAGCATGCAGGAAGCTCCGTTTTAACAGGGAAAGCGAACATAACTAGGCTTCCAATATACTATGTTAGCAAAAGGCTTAAAGATGCAAAAATTAGATATCCAGTCATAGAAAAGTTGGCATTCTGTTTAATGATCAAAGCCCGAAAGCTAAGGGCCTATTTTCAAGCACACCCAATTAAAGTCTTAACTAATTTTCTACTCAAACAAGTCTTTAGTAAACCTAAGACATCAGGAAGATTAGTAAAGTGGGCTATAGAACTCATCCAATATGATATTGAATTTCAACCTCGAGTGGCAATAAAGGACAAGCTTTAGCTGAATTAGTAAATGAATGCATAGGATTTATCAAGAATGGACAAAAAAGGAAAAGGATTTGAAACCAAATGGCAATTGTTCGTTGATAGACCTTCAAATGAACAAGAGCTGGTGGGAGATACATGATCATCACCCCCGATGGACATCGCTTACATTATGCGATAAATTAGGTTTTCCCGTCGCCAATAATGTGGCAGAGTATGAATCAATGGTGGCAAGACTCACCTTAGTCCTACAATTGAATATTCCAAGAATTGAGTATTTAGTGACTCCCAATTGATGGTAGAACAGCTAAATCAAAAGTACTAAATGAAAGATGCTAAATTGGTCCTTTATGTTAACAAGGTACTAAAAATGTTGACCCAATTCAAGGATTTTTCGATACATCAAGTACGAAGAGGAAAGAATTCCTAAGTCAATTCTTTGGTCAAATTAGCTAGCTCACAAGGAGCACCAAAAACTCGAATTGTGCTAGTTGGCTTCCAACTAAATCAAAAAGAGGAAAAATATCTGAGTCAAAAAGTGAGACATTGGTACTAAGTAGATATCAAGCACTCACAATAATGGAAGAGGGAAATGAACTACGAATCGGTAATGATGAAAATAAAGGATGATGCACTCATGCGAAAATAAGCGACCAATACGAAAACAATTGGATGACACCAATAATTGAATATTTGATGAAAAGAAAATTGACAACAAGTAAAAAGGAAGCTAGAAGAACAAAACACCAAGCTCCAACCTTTATTATTATGAATGGAATACTTTGTAAGAAAGGATACTCGCTACCTTATTTAAGATGTGTTTGTCCCAGAAATGGAGCAAAATTGTTAAAAGAAGCCCATGAAGGATTCTGTGGAGATCATTTGAATGGCATAAATGTAGCAAAAAGGTTATGAGACAAGGCTTTTATTGGCCCTAAATGACTAACCATGCCATGGATTATGTAAAGAGATGCGAAAAGTGCTAGAAATTCTCAAGAATCCCACATCTACCACCGAGTGAGTTGACCTCAATCTTAAGCCCATGGCCTTTTGATATGTGGAGGATTGATTTGATAAAACCATTACTTATATCTAAAAGAGGAGCTAAATATTCGGTAGTAGCTATTGACTACTTCACAAAATGGGAAGAGGAAGAGCCATTACGAAACATAACGTTAGAAAAAGTGCTAAAGTTTGTAATCAAGAATATAGTTACCAAATTTGGAATACCATATAAGATCATATATGATAATGGAACCTAATTTGGGAGTGAAGAATTCACCAAACTCTGCAATAAAAATGGTATTATCAAAAGCTTCTCATTCATATTCATCCAAAGGCTAATGGAGCCATTGAAGCCGATAATAAAATTATCAAAATTATCCTTAAGAAACGACTAGATAAAGTGAAGGGAAATTTAGTAGAAGAATTACCTCTTGTGCTATGGGTATACAAAACTTCTACTAAAATGGCAACATGGCATACCCCATTTTCTTTAACATATGGATGTGAAGCAATGCTTCCAATTGAGGTCAAAGAACCATCCCATCAAAAAATCGCATATTCTTTTAATCTTAATGAAGAACTAAAAAGAGAATCTTTGGATCTATTTAATGAGCTGAGAGACGAAGCGTTCGTACGAACTACTGAATATCAACAAAGAATAACTAAATACTACAATTCCAAAGTCAAGGAAAGATCATTTCAAAAAGGAGATTTGGTAATCCAAAATGTTGTGGCAAATACTAAAAATTCAGTGGATGAACCACTTGCGCCAAATTGGGAAGGACCCCTCATTATCCATGAAGTAATCCCACTAGAGACCTGTCGACTATGCTGACCAAATGGTAACGCTATAGTAACAACTTGGAACGTCGAAAATCTAAGGCCATATTTTCCTATGATGGATGAATAAAGAAATTAAGACAAGTATGTCTACGGAATTGATAGTCCAATAAATGGGAAGAATTAAAAGGAAAAGCCTAAATCATTACCTAAAAGGTAGTAAGGGGCGAAATAAAGCCTTTGATCCTGCCAAGAGGGCCTGGTCAAAGCACCTCCTATAGGAAGGTCAGAGTAAGCCTTCGGTCCCGCCATAAATGGCCTAGACAAAGCACTGCAAGCCTTTGGTCCCGCCTATGTGGCCTAGTTGGAGTGCCTCCTAGGGGGAGGATGGAGTAAGCCTTTGGTCTCGCCTAAGATGGCCTGGCCAGAGCATCGAACAAGACTTCAATCCTGCCTATAAGGCCTGTTTGAATTGCTTCCTGGAGGAAGGTTGGGTAAGACTTTGGTTCCGTTTAAGATAGCTAACCAAACGCACCAGACAAAAGATCTAGATAATCACCTGAGACGGTGATAAGGTGTTCGATCTAAGTTGGGTTCATTACCTAAAAATGGTAAAAAAGAAATCAATCAAAGCCTAAATAACCGCCTAAAGATGGTAGTAAGGGGTGAAAGAAATCCTAAAGAATGGATTAAAGAAAATCTTCTAGAGGAAGATCAATCAAAAATGAGCCAATGTGCTCCAAAGCAAAGATGAAGCAAATCTCCTAGAGGAAGATCGACCAAAAATGAGCCACTGTGCTCTAGAGAAAAAATCCAGCGATCTTCTGGTGGAAGATCTGTTAAAGATGAGCTATTGCGCTTCAAAGCAAAGATAAAGCAAACTTCAAGGACCATATGGTTTTTCTGATCTACTATTCATATTATTATAATAAGATAATTTTCTGGTTTTCTCTTCAAGTGATATAATTACCAGATGGTTTTTCTGGTCTTCTATTCAGATTATTATTACCAGATAATTTTCTAGTCTTATATTCAAGTGATATTATTACCAAATGGTTTTTCTGGTTCTCTATTCAGATTATTATTACCAGATAATTTTCTGGTCTTATATTCAAGTGATATTATTACTAGTTAGTTTTTCTGGACTTCTATTCAAATCATTATTGCCAGAATAGTTTTCTGGTGTTTTATTCAGATTATTTCCAAAATGGATTTCTGGTCTTTTATTCAGATTATTTCCAGAATGAATTTCTGGTCTTCTATTTAGATTATTACTAAAATAGATTTCTAGTCTTTTATTCAGATCATTATTGAATGGATTTCTGGTCTTCTACTCGGATTATTATTACCAAAGAATTTTTGCTCTCCTATTCAAAAAGAGCTATGATATTATTACCAAATTGAATTCATAGACTTTCTATTGAACAGATTTTCAATCTTCTGAATCAAATTTGACTTTGAAGTATGAAAACCTCTTTTATATGAAAGAGAGGATAAGCTAGTTCTTGGCTTTATCAAATCCCAGAGGGTTTGCCCAAAATCAAATTTAAATTTAATAATGAAAATCATCACTTACTTTTTGTTTTATAGGAAAACGAGATTGGAACAAAAACCATGCAAAGAATTAAGGAAAGTGAGAAAATTCTTGGTTTTACACTAGAGTGTAGAAAGCTTTTTTTATACAAGGAGGGCAAATGTTATCCACATATTTTCTAAAGGAAACAAACATAGAAGAAAGGGAGTATGATGTCGAATTAATAACTCCATCATGGGGC
This sequence comes from Allium fistulosum, assembly GCA_030737815.1. Classification (NCBI taxonomy): domain Eukaryota; kingdom Viridiplantae; phylum Streptophyta; class Magnoliopsida; order Asparagales; family Amaryllidaceae; genus Allium; species Allium fistulosum. The sequence continues at coordinate 982,048,157 of CM060902.1, forward strand.
TTACAGGTTAATGATACAATAAGTGCCAACACAGGATGTCGAAATTAAATGGATATAGTATCTAAAGGCTGGAGGATACAATAGCCGAAGGTAAAAAGGATATCAAACTCAAAGGCTATATGGTTATCACACCTACGAACATAAAATAATTGCAAACATATGATATCAAACCTATAAAGATAAAATTGTCGAACACAGAGCATTTCAAACTTATGAAGGTGAAAATAATAAGCTCTTACAACAGCAAAACACGATGTCAAACTTATGGACAGATAGAGATAAATTTAAGTCTGTAATGCATCTCGCATCTGTAAAGGCAGCATAAGATGTCGCATTTTATCGGGGCAATGATGATGTCGAATGGCAGCATATCGTAAGCCATCAATGCGAGAAAGGATACCATATGTCACCAACACCGCACCTCATCAATAAAAAAAGTGGATGTCGTAAACTATCAATGAAAAGCAGATGCCATGTGTCGTTAAGGTGATGAAGATATTAAATAGCTACAATATGGCATTGATATCGTAAATTAGCAGCGTTATAGAAGGATTGCCGCATGTTAACAATGCTGAGAGATGTTGAATGCCTATCCTAAATAGATATCGTAACTCACCAATATAGCAAAGGATGCCACAAATCATCAACATCCAAAAGGATATCAAAAATCTTCATAACAAAGCATGGTGTCGAACGACATCAAGATTGTTAATGTTGTCGAATGTCAGGCATTCCAAAAGACATGTGGTAGCTATTATATCCATCTTCATCCCTACAAATATGGACCTCATGGCCATGAAGAAGTGGTGAATCATTTCGTTTATCTATTTCTTAAAATCAAAGAATTGTAACCCAAAATCGACTTGGGGAAAATCTTGAATTGATCGTAAACATTATAATTTTATATGAACAAGGACTTGAACAAATATCTAGCATAGCCTTTTTACCTTGATCGTACAAATTTAACTATTTTTGGACATGGATGTGCATAAGACCAAGCTCTTTAAGCCCAAGCTTAATTTTGGGACTTTATCTTAAATAAGGCCATTCAAGCTTTGGCCTAAATTAGTGTCTATTTTGCATAATGACTGTTTTGCAAACAACATGTGGACAATGGATCATAACTTATGTGGATTGATTATTTAACCCAAGAACAAATGTTTAATGGACTATTGTGCATATATGCAATTTATTTATTTTACCTTTGAACATGTGACATGGGCTTTTGAATAACCACATCAAAGGTCCATGGGCATCATGGAACCATCTCTAAATGACATCATCTTGTACTAAGCCTTGAACATTGGGCCAATTTTTTATTTTATAGCACCACTTAATCCCACAAATTATGCCACACTAAGTAGAGTGAATAAGGGTGTTAAAACCAACTTTTGGCTTAGCATGGTATCATGGATGGTATACCAACTTTTAGTTTAACAAGTAGTAATATACTGAAATAACGTTAGGAGATTATATTGAAAATAATGCTAGTAATCCGAATAGAAGCAACGAAGGAAATTAAAGGCCAAAAGAAAAAAGAAAAATGGATATTTTTCATAACTATGTGCATTGATTACACGTATCTTTTAAAAAGTCCATCTTATGTGCTATTAGAATCTTTGCTAAGGTTGAAAGTAGAAGTAGCATGAGTAGTAGGAAAATGATAGGTTAAAAGTTGTCCTTGTCGACCTCGGTTTTAGTAAAGGTTATAAAAGATTTTTATAAATACTATAAAGTGCATTTTTTAAAGAAAATTGTTTGGTATAAAAATTGAGTTTTTAGAATACGAAATATAGTAGTTTGAGTTAAAGATACCACATTTAAGAAGTAAAATCTTTGTTATGAAAAGGGTTTGAAGAAAAAGTTGATTTGAAGGAAAAAGGAAAGGATCTTTTAAAAGTTAAACTGCTAACAATTCCTTTTCTGACTTGATGAATAAGCTTAATTCAAAAATCTTAAATTACATTTTTAAAAGTTAAGACACCAAGTTATTTTTGAATTTAATAATTCTAAATTTGCACTTTTAAAGATAAATGTTTTAGGAATTAAGTACTTTATAATTGTGAAGTTTTAATTTTATAAAAATGATGAAAACCAAACCAAAATTTCAATATGGTATAGATAGAGATGATTGCTTAGGTAAGACGGGGTAAAAAAAATTAAAGCTATAAATAAAATAGCGATGAATGCTCGTAGAGTTGCAGTAAGATATCCCCGTAGAGTAAAGAATATTGATGAGGACCTAGGAATGTTTTATTAGACATGTATGCAAGCTATAAGAACTACCCATATGGGAATGATGAATAGTATCAAAGTACACTTCTATGAGTTTTGGAGTATGATCACAAGAAAGATCGAGGATAAAGAAAATAAGTATCAAAATATTTAAGAATACTATCAAGAGATTTGGATTAAGAGAAGATAGTAGCAGTGGGTAGTAAGATGGAAAACACATATAGAGGACGTTGTTAGATTCAAGGTTAAGGAAGGTAAGATAGATGGTGGAAAAGTTATTTCGCTAAGCCAATTTGTCAATGAGTTATTCTAAATGTGCATAATTTGTATTTCTTACCCACTACAATGCGGGGATGCACATTTTAAATCATAAGTGGTTGTGATAATGGAAGTAATGGATGAACCTTAATTATTTGAAGCCAAAAAGGAAAGTTAAGTTATGTGGGTTATAGTAGAATAATATGTTAAAAAGGTCCATTAAATTTAAATAAGAAGTGGTAGTGCTGCGATATCATTAATGTCAGCTGATGTTGAAGGGCGGCTTCTAATAATTGTTTTTAAGGTTTGTTGGTTTGCAAGCATCATACGATGTTATGAGAAACATTGCTTTTTATTTCTTTCTGGATTGACCGCTATATTTATTGAGAAACAATATAAAAACTAATGCAAAATAAATAAATAAAAGTTTTAAAGAGTATAAAATAAATTAGGAAATTTATTAAATTAGCTATTAAAATAAAAGTAAAGATAAGTCCTAAAGAGTACTAAAATTTTAGGAGATAAATTTTGGTAAGCAAAAGGCATGAAAAGACTGTTGCGAAATCACGGGTCACTATTCCTATGCCTTAAAAAGCTGAAATTTATAAATGAACTTATGCGCTGGTTGTTATTTTAAATAAAATAAAAGGATTTTGAAATTGAAAATTTTACCATGTAACATGATAGAGTCCAATATGGACGTTAAACTATTGACTAAATCCTGACTGCATAGGATGTGGCATAACTTGTTTTGAAAAAAAAAATACTTTTGAAATATTTCGTTCAAAATCCTTTGATTTTAAAAATAAAATACTTCTATGAAAAGCTTTGAAAAAAAATGAATCTTTGAATTTTAAAGATTTCCCAACTATTTCAAAATTTTAATTTAAAAAGGTTTTGAACAGAAAAGATGAAAATTTCTGACTTTTGAAATCCCACATGCTTAGCATAGAGAAAAGTCGACGGATTACCTAGTATGAATTTTACTATGCAACAGAAGTGAAGGTAAAATAAAATATAGTTAGTGATGGGGGAAAAAGATGTTTTAGCTTTGGAATTTCCCTTTTCCATATCTGACGATAGGTAAACCAAACTTGTTTGAAAATAACTCTGTATTTTAAAAAAATTAAAAATTAAAAGTAAATTTTCTTATGTAGACTATACTTGGAAAAGTTAGAAAATAACCAAGGGCAAAAGAGAAGGTTCCAAGGCACGGTGGGTTGTGTACACAAGATAAGGATGAAAATACGGAATTCTCCATTTAAACCATTTTCTAACATAAGAATGTCGGTTTAGAGAACCGAATTTTCAAAATTTTGGATGTTAGAAAATTGTGTGCTAGGTATTAGATGAAAAATTAGTTGAACTATGCTTCTACTCGTAGAAGCGTGGGAAAATTTGGATGCAAAAAAAATAAAGATTTTGATTTTCAAAAATTGCATACATATATAACTATAGTATATATAGGTTATTTGCATCATATTTTCAAAATTGATTAAAAGAATGCATTCATATAGGAGGCGTCGATTTAGAATCATTCAGCATACATGTCATATATGTTGTGATACACCATGCCCTTGTACACTAGTGGCTGCAAAATTGGTTGTACGCTAATTTATTAGGTAGCTTAAATTGGTTGCACACTGTGTTACATGATTCAATTCTTGAGGAATTTCGAGGACGAAATTATTTTAAGGGAGAAGAATGTAACACCTAGTAATTTTAACAATAATTAATTATAAATAAATTAATAAATAAATAATAACATTGAAAAATAGAATTTTTATAAACGTCGGAGTTTGACTATGAAACTGGCACTGTTGAGTTTATGGCGATTTTCTGATCAATTTTAATATATAAAGTTTTTCGACCAGAGTTCAAATGAAAAAGTTATTGACCTTTGAAGTTTTCAAATTAGAAATAATTGTATATGTAATTAAGGTAATTAAAATAATTAGCTAACATTGATTACCGTTAGTTAGAGTTAATTGATAGTTAACGTTACTTAACCGTTAAGTAAGTTAACTGTGGAAAGAAATTGTATCGATCGGTCTTAAAAGGAATTAAATCAATGAAATTAAATGGAATAGCTAATTAACGTAATTCACATCGATCGGTCGCCCCTAACTTAGGCATCGACCTCTAGAGGTCGACCAATAGGATGCAGTGGTTGACCAGTTGAACTATCAATTCGAGATTGTTAACATGGTTGAACGGCTTGGATTTAAAATTAAACAATCTAACAACTGGCATTGATTTGAACCCCTATAAATACAGATCTAATCCCTCACTTTTCTTCTAATATTTTCCGAGTGACATCAAAGCTCTGCCATTTTCTCTTCTCTTGTAAATTCTTAAAAATAGTTTTAGTTTATATGTATATACAAGTGGATAATAGTAGAGGATGATAGAGAAGAAGGATAGGGTCGAATCAAATCATCAAAGCCAAGGTAAATTATAAATTCGGATCTAGATTTTAAATTAAATCTAAATCTCTTCTCTGATTTAGATTTCTGATAGGTACATGTATGCTTGCGGTGTATGTATTCAACTAGGGGAAAAAAGAGTCAAATTGAATAAAAAGGATTAGCTCTCGAGATTTGGAAAGCTAAAAAGATGAGTGGGAAATTATATATTTTTATATAATATTGGATTTATATCGTTGTGAATCTATTCATGTATGCCTATAATGTAAATTGGAGTTATAGGTTAAAAATTGTATACGTATAATAAAATTATATACCCTGCCTACATATTTTGTGATTGATAATTTGAATTATGTATAGCATGTATGTTAATCTAGAAAATATTAGATGGCAGTAGTCCATGAATTATTGTTATCTTCACTACTTACAATACTTATGATTTATATTTAGGGCTTTCTGCATTTTAATGCTTTGTAATTACCACTTCCCAAAAGAAAATGTTAACTATGTAATTTTTAATAAATTATCTGAAAGAGGGCTTGCGTTATATTTGGGACTACAAGAAATTATCTTTTTCCTTTTTATTGAAATAGATGGTACAAAATTCGATAAATACCCATATTTTGTACATCACTTTCTTCTAGGCAAGTTCCATGTTATTTCAAACGATACACTTTTATCCATATTTATAAAACTGGATAATTCATAGAATTTTACAATTCAACAGACTCCATTCCAATGAATTAAAATACTACTTAAACCCCAATTCAAATTATAATAACTTCCAATTCTTGTTTACTAACATATATCATTCAACCAACAAACTTGGAATTATTACACAATATTATAGATTGAGGGACTATTTTCACACTTACTTTCCAGATTCAAGTATATGCAATATTTAGTCAACTGAATATGTAGGCATGGTTCTCAAATTTGTTACATGTATATATTTAAGCTACAACTCCAAAATTACTTTCAAGCGTACAAGGAAGAGATTTATAACGATATAAATCAATATTATGTAAAAAATATAATTTCCCACTCACCTCTAAGCTTCCAAATCTCTAGATCTAAATCCCATTATTCATATTTGACTCCCTTTTTTCCTTCAAAAATATGCATCGAAAGCATATACATATTTTTTAGAATTATAGGTCAGAGAAGAGATTTGAATTTAATTTAGATTTGGATTTGGATTTAAAATTTACCTTGGCTTTAATGATTTGATTCGACCCTATTTTTCTTCTTTATTATTCTCCGCTATTCTCCACTTACATATATTATAGTTTATACAGATTTAAGAATTTGTGGAGAAAAGAAAATGGCAGAACTTCGTCATTGCCTCAGAAAACATAAGAAGAAAAGTGAGAAGCTGAGCTTGTATTTATGGGGGTTCGAATCAATGACAGCCACTAGATTAGATTATATTAAATCTAGACCGTTCGACCTAAGTTCAATATATAGCCGTTGGCTACCACCGGTCGACCGCTAGTGGTTGATCGATCCAAACAAACGGGTCAACGGGTTGCTTTATTTATGTTAATTAATCTTTGCAGTTTTGTCTAATTCCTTTTACAATTTATTTTGTTCAATTCCATCTTATCTGATTTAACATTAATTCTGCTTAGACGTTAAGTAACTATTAATGATAATTAACATTAATTAATTATTTTTATTTCCTTAATTACATTTGTAATTATTTCCAATTCGGGGAAATATTCAAATGTTAATAACTTTTCATTTGAACTCCAATCATAAAAATTAATATATGAAAATTGATCAGAAAATTGCTATGAAAATAATGGTGCAAGTTTCGTAACTAAATTCTGACATTTGTTAAAATTCCATTTTAGCCATAATAATTATTTATTAGTTTCCTTTAAAATAATTATTATTCACTTTACAGGGTGTTACATTCCCACCCACCCTAAAAGAATTTCATCCTCAAAATTCCCAAGAACTAAACCACGTAACATTACATGCAACTATTCTAAGCTATCTAACCAATTTGTGTGCAACCAATTTTGTTGCCAGTCATGTTTTATGTTCATGGTATATCACAATACATATGATATTTATGCTGAATAATACTAAATCAGCACCTCATATATAAATGCATTCTTTAAAACAATTTTGAAAATATGGTACAAACATCTTATATATACTAACAGTTCTATATGTATGCAAATTTTGAAAAAAAAAATCAAAATATTTGATTTTGCATACAAATCTTCTCACACTTCTATGAATAGAAGTATAGTTCAACCAAATTTACATCCAATACCTACCATCCAAAATTCTAGCACACGATTCGTAACAACCAAAAGTTTGAAAATCCAATTTTCTAAACCAATATTCTCATGTCGGAAAAAAAGTTTAGATGGAGAATTCTGTATACCCATCCTTCTCTTGTGTACCCTTTCCATTGTACTTTGAAACCTTCTCTTATACCCTCATATCATTTTCAACTTTTCCAAGTACAGTTTGCATTTGAAAATTTATTTTAGAAAATTTAAAATTTTAAAACATAACTATTTCAAAACAATTTTTTTTCACCTATCAACAAGGTATGGAAAAAGAAATCCCAAAGCTAAAATAGCATTTTCCCTCGTCACCAAATATATTTTACTTACTATCACTTCTGCTGTACGGTAAAATTCATATCTGCTAACCCATCAACTTTTCCCTATGCTAAGCATGTGACATTTAAATAATCAGAATAGATCCCTTTTTAAAAATCTTTATCAATTAAATTTTAGAAATAGTTGGAATGTTTTTAAATAGAAACTTGTAACGACCCGTAAATTTCGATAATTTAAATTAGTTAATTTAATAATATTTTGATAATTAAATTTGAAAGAAATAAAAATTGGAGGTTTAGTAATGTAATAAATACTAAAATGAAATGTAACAATGGTAATTAAAGCTAATTATTGATAAATTGAATGAAATTACAATAAATGAAATAATGTAAAATGTTATACTTGGTTATAAATTGAATATAAGAAAACAAACGTAAATATTAAACCAATTAATGAATTAATATATAGTAAGTGGTAATTGAATAAAATCAATGTTCTGTGAGTAATTATAATATTTGTTGGAAATGATAAACTTATAAAAGTATGATTAAGAGTGAATGGCAACAATTATTATAAGTTACCTATATATTTAATCCGTTAAATTGAATTTGAAATCAATTGCAATAAATCTAATGTAAATATTATGTTAATGTAAATTAAGTTAATATTTAGAAATAATGTTAATTTTATTCATAATATGATAATTGGTTGAATAAAAAGAATGGAAATTAAGATTTATTAATTTATTGGAATTTAAATTATAATAATTGGATTAATTGCAAATAAATGAAATTAAATAATTAAATACTACGTTAATTGAAATTAAGATGAAATTTGAGAATATTACTGTAATAGATCATGAACTAATGTTAATTTCATCCATCTGATAATAATGGATTGAATAATAGAATGAAAGGTCAATTAAATGGAATTTTTGAAAATTTAATTTATAAATTCTGAATTTAATGAAATTGAAATTAAACAATGGAATTGATGGATTAATCAACTTTAAATTGACATCTAAATTTGTTTAAATTATTGTAAATAATTAGGAAATCAAAAATGATAGAAGTTGTAAATTATTAAAAATTTAAACGGAAAAAGTGATTTGATTAATTAATTATTAATTTATTTAATTAGCTGAAATATAGCCATTTTGGCCACTGACTCGGCTTTCGACGAAACCAGTTTCATCGGATCCATAACGGTGAATTATTGTAAGATTTCAAGTTTCGTAACAATCGGACTTGTCGTTTGATCGTACGGGCTCGAAACGCCTTGAAATTAATTTAATTGAAATCAATTGAAATCAATTTGAAATCAATTGAAATCAATTTGAAATCAATTGATTTTACCATAACTTCTTCATATGATAGAATTAGGACTTGAAACTTCTTCCATTGAATTTGAAATCATCAAAAATATCTATTTTGTTATATGGGATTACCCATTTTCGTTCCGGAGACAGAACAGGCTTTTTTGGCCATTTATCGTTCAACGTTATAATAAAATCTTATCCGTTCTTTCTATTTTCTGACCTATCTATAAATATCCTATTATAAACCCTAGTGTTCCTCAACTCAATTTTTCTGTACGTACAATTTCATATGTTCCTCTCTTTCCAATGGAAGATAAACCCTAATTCCCAAATTGCAAATCCAAATCAAATTCCAAATCAAAATTTTCAAACTCCACAAACTATATCGAATTTTATATCGATTTGAAGCTCTCGACGAGCGCAAGTCAAATCTGCAGTCCGTTTTTCGATTTGGATTTCTGTGTGGTCAGAAATTGATGATTAATTCTCAGCCGTCCATAGGGTTCTGATCAACGTCGATGGATTGTCAAATTGATTATACCCTCGTGTGGAGAGGGTTGCGCGCTGTCCATCGGCATGGCTCATTCTTTGTTACAGTGGCTAGATTGAGAGGAATAATTCGCATAGGGTTTTATACGTTTGGCGGCGGCTGTCATTATTGGGCCCAAGCATCGATTGGGCGAGGTCGCAAGGCCAGGCCAGGGCGGCGTCTCGATGGCGGTGGCGCGCAAGGCCGTAGGTGACGAGGGGCGACGCGCGTTAGTGCTGTAGAAGGCGGTGAGTTGGTGGCTTTGTGCTCGCATTTGAAACCAGATAGGGCTTCGCGTATGCGACTGTGTAGGTGACGTGTTGGTTTTTTTTCAATTTTATTATAATTTAAACTCGTATATCTTCTAACGCGTATAACTTTCGCATACGAGGTCCGATTCACGCGCGGTTTTCTCCGCTAGGATCGTAATAAAATTTCGGACATTTTGACACTTGTTTGGACAAATTCTAAGGCTGTTTGAATTTTGGGATTAAATTGGATTTAGATTCAATTTAAATTCAAAAGGTGAGTGTTTTGACCCACTCACAACTTCTAAAATTTCTTATGTTTGTTAAATTAAATTTATGATGTGATTAGAAATTTATTTATGACTGTTTGGTATATTTTAAATCATCATCTCAGTAGATTTGAATTTATTTGAATTAAATCGTTATTTAATTTATTATTGAATATATATTGCCCGTTAAATACCTGTTATTGATTATCAGTTCTATATGGATATTTATTGATTGATTTGGATGATATTTGTAATGGATGTTGATTGTTGATATTGGATGAATGGATGTTTTATTTTATATATCGTTATAAACTGCAAGTTCACTATGGGTTGAAATGATACATACCCGAATGATCTATAGATTAAGGAAAAATCGTTATGGGTTGAAATGATAGACTCGAGCGATTTTATAGATTTGATATTTTCGGGATTGCGGATTGAAATGATATATATCCGTAAATATAAAATTTTTAAAATCACAGATTGAAATGATAAATATCTGTATCACTTGACCATAGGGTAAAGAATTATATACGGACACCGGATTGGTTAAATTTAAATGATTTTGAATCCTTAAATTTTACATTGAGTTAAAATATATTTTGAAATAAAATTTTGGGTCATATAAATTGAATTTTTATCGAACTTCGAGTTTTATATTAAAATGGAATTGTTTTGAAAGATTTGTTGAAGGAATAAAATTGAAATTTTATAGTAAATTTGAAATATAAGTGAAGTTTATCGAAATTGAGTTATTAAAAATCATTGAAATATAACTTTGAAATTGATGTTTTAACATGGATTTAAGCAATATTGAATTTAATATTTATTTAGAATTCTGAGTCGGAAAATTTGAAATTGGGTTTTGGAACATTGTAATGGTCAAAGTTTGTTGGAATGAAATAAATAGTTTAAATTGATATAAATTTCAAATTCATATTTTTCATATAAGCTGTTTTAAATATATTATTTTAAAAGACTTTAATTATTAAGATTTTCAAATTTTTAAACTAATTAAACCATTTGACTTATTTTAAATCTAATTAATCTATTTAAAGCTATTTAATCTATTTTAATTATATTTAATCTATTTTAAATCTATATTAACTATTTATAACTATTTAAACTATTTTCTTCTAAATTCCAAACTAAGTAAAATGGATGGGTTTATATTCAAATTCTCGATTTTTAAGTGAATACGGTTAATGATGTTATAACCTACGTTGGGAATTAAATAACATATTTGGTTCAATATGATAATTTTGAAATGAGAGTTTAACCTATTTTGGAAACACGACTTTTGAAAGGAAATATAATTTCGAACTATGATTTCAAATGTGATATGATTTCGAAGGTAAATATGAGTAATGATTTCGAAAATGATATGATTTGAATTGAATATGATATTTTGATATCAATTATGAAATGGTTTTGGAAATGTAAAAGAACCATCCGGTGTGTAATAAGCGATTGGTTGTTAAAGAGACCGGGATCGGATATGGGCATACTCTCTGTCGATACCGAAAACCACTTTGACAACTGTGTACGTGGTGGAGATTCAAAAATGAAGTAGGATGGTGGCGACGGTCCTATACGAGGTATATACGTGGACCCGACTCCCGTGAGTTGGCTTAAGGTGGCTAAAACAGGAGCAATCGACGGGCTAAGTGAGGGTCATTCCTCCGATCGGGAACACTCCATCAATCTATATTCCGACTTTGTGATTTATTTGGTGGCCACCCTTTGATTTTTACTCGGGAGTATGTTTTGAGGTGGGCGGTAGTAGCTGCTATGCGTTACCACCAGTCCGAAAGTGTAATTGGTATATCTACCCTAGCATTGCCTAGTTGTGCCATGTCACCTACCCTAGCGCCTTCTACGAGTTTGGTTAGTACCATACCTATGGAGTGCCCTCTGACGACACCAAGTTTACAGGTGGGATTACAGTACTGTATAGACTATGGGAAATAAAAATGTGTTAAGGGGGAAAATGTAACGCTTTAACGCTATTTTAATAGTTTATATTACTGTAGACATATTATAATAGCGTATTTTACTACATAGTAGATAGTTTAACAGATCCTAAGGAGATGTGAATCCCGAACATCTTTTTAGTTACTGCACTCACGTTAGACACTGGATAGGAGATGTCAAAACCCGTAAACATCTCCGACACCGTTTACACTCATATTTATTTCCTATTGATTTAACTCACATAAGATCTTTTAGTTCTGACTCGAGTGTTTTGTCTTTTCAATTCGCTCGGGTCAGCCTGAGCATTTCAGGATTTGAAGACCTTATTTCTGGAGGACAAAGACGAAGATTTGTACTACTATTATTTACTACGAGTACATATGCACACCCAGGTGGGCCTGCATTTAACCACAATGTGCATGCATTTTTATTTGTACCTGTGGAATTAGATTTGATAGTAGCATCCCCACATTTGAACGCCGTCTAGGCAGAAACCGCTTTTTTTTTGTTCTGACTGCAATAACTTCTTCATACTAACTCGGAATCAGGCAAAACTTCGACCGATGAATTCCTACCTAAATTACAGACAATATGGTACACTCGGATACTTCATCTTGTGAACGCACACTGTAGTTCTTCATGGGGACTGACAGTTTACTTAGAAAATAACATGCTACCATATCCCCATATTTGAACTCCGCCTAGTGCAGAAGCCGCTATTTTTTTTGTTCAGTCTGCAATAACTTCTTCATACTAATTCGGAACCCGGCGAGACTTCGACTGATTAACTCCCACCTAAATAACGGACAATATGGAACACTCGTATACTTCATCTTATGAACGCACACTGTAGTTCTCCATGGGGACTGACAGTTGTACTTAGAAAATAAGAGGCTACCACATCCCCATATTTGAACTCTGCCTAGTGCAGAAGCCGCTATATTTTTTGTTCAGACTGCAATAACTTTTTCATACTAATTTGGAATCCGGCGAGACTTCGACCGATTAACTCCCACCTAAATTACGGACAATATGGAACACTCGGATACTTCATCCTGTGAACACACATTGTAGTTCTCCATGGGGACTGACAGTTGTACTTAGAAAATAACAGGCTACCACATCCCCGTATTTGAACTCCGCCTAGTGCAGAAGCCGTAATTTTTTTTATTCAGACTGCTATGTTTTCTTCATACTAACTCGGAATCCGGCGAGACTTCGACAGATTAACTCCCACCTAAATTACGGACAATATGGAACACTCGGATACTTCATCTTCTGAACGCACACTGTAGTTCTCCATGGGAACTGACAGTTGTACTTAGAAAATAACAGTCTACCACATCCCCAGATTTGAACTCTGCCTAGTGCAGAAGCCGCTATTTTTTTTGTTCAAACTGCAATAACTTCTTCATACTAATTCAGAATCCGGTGAGACTTCGACCAATTAAATCCCACCTAAATTACGGACAATATGGAACACTCAGATACTTCATCTTGTGAACGCACACTGTAGTTCTACATGGGCACTGACAGTTGTACTTAGAAAATAACAGGATACCGCATCCCCATATTTGAACTCCGCCTAGTGCAGAAGCCGCTATTTTTTTTTGTTCAGACTGCAATATTTTCTTCATACTAACTCGGAATCCGGCGAGACTTCGACCGATTAACTCCCACCTAAATTACGGACAATATGAAACACTCGGATACTTCGTCTTGTGAACGTACACTGTAGTTCTCCATGGGGACTAACAGTTGTACTTAGAAAATAACAGGCTACCACATTCCCATATTTGAACTCCGCCTAGTGTAGAAGCCGCTATTTTTTTTGTTCAAATTGCAATAACTTCTTCATACTAATTCAGAATCCGGTGAGACTTCGACCAATTAACTCCCACCTAAATTACGGACAATATGGAACACTCGGATACTTCATCTTGTGAATGCACACTGTAGTTCTCCATGGGCACTGACAGTTGTACTAAGAAAATAACAGGATACCACATCCCTATATTTGAACTCCGCCTAGTGTAGAAGTCGCTATTTATTTTTGTTCAGACTGCAATATTTTCTTCATACTAACTCGGAATCCGGCGAGACTTCGACCGATTAACTCCCACCTAAATTACGGACAATATGAAACACTCGGATACTTCATCTTGTGAACGTACACTGTAGTTCTCCATGGGGAAAATAACAGGCTATATTCCCATATTTGAATACTATTTCTCTATAAGATGTAAAAGGGTATATTTGGAATTTCAAAAAGACACTGAGTAAATCTATTCAATGAATTCTCTTTATTAGTTGTAAAGATAAAGATAGAGTGAACGATTTCCATAATTATAATGAGGGGTATTTCTGGTATTTCAAAAAGACACGGTTGAATTACTATTCAAGGAATTCTCATTATTAGTAGTAAAGATATTTATTCCACCACATTCATACTGTTCCGCTGCATTATTTGTTTATCTCTGATATGTGTAACTCTGATTCTGTATTGTATAAGTATAATCAAATGTTTTGTAAACAGCTTCATGAACTGTTATTTGATTATTATATTTTGTCATTCCGCTGCGAGATTCTGTTTTGTTTTTTATTTCTTTCTCTTTTTCTTATTTACCCCAAATAACAATCCGTCCTTCTGTATGGTTTGAGTTGGCACGTGTGTCTGCTTAAAGCGTACAAAAAGGCGGGATGTTATAGTTGGTATCAGAGCCACGTTTAGCGAAAACCTTAGCTTTGTGGGGTCTGACTCTTTAAAAATAGGGTAGTAATACCCTAAAATGAGTCATTGAGAGTATATATATGAGAGAGCGTATTTGTTAGTGTTATAAAAAGGTTTTTATATTGTGTTAATTTGTTCCCTTTTTTATTTATAAATTCTGGTTGGTGCATAGGACGCTATGACATCGGTAGGGATTTCTAAATGCTTAATAGGACAGACCGACACAATATTTGTTTTGAAATATAGGTAAATGAAATAATTTTGCCTATTGTATATTTATATATATATATATATATATATAATAATGATTTATAAATTATATATTTGGTTGTAATATATTGGTTGTTAAGTAGTGAAATTTATAAATATTGGTTGTAAAATAAAATTATAAGATAAATGAAATTTGGAAATTTAGAACTTAATTTCCGGGATTTTTGAAAATTTCTTTCGAAAGATTTTAGGATATAATAATAATATTATTAGAAGTATTTTCTGATATAAATATTTCAATATAATTTGAAAGAATTGTTTTAATGAAATTTTGGAAAGAAATAAGTTCTGTACTCCCCTCTCTGTCGCTGGAAAATAATTTCGGTGATGAGTGCACGCATCATCGACATTCATTTTCGAGTTTCAAAGTGGGAAGGCCATTGTAGTAGTTTTACTACAGATCTATTTTGATAAATAAATAATTTTTTAAAAAAGTTTAAATATGATTGGATAAAAGTTATGAGTATATATATGTAGATGTTATTTTAAATGATTTAAAAATGGAACCCGTCATTTAGCTCTTAAATTTTTATAAACTAGAGATTTCAATTACTGAAATGGAATAAAAATTTTAACTATTTAATAATTGAAACTTATAAACGAAAATAATAAATCATATGCTAAGTTATGACTGAAATATACAAAGAATTTGAAATTTGTACTTGTAAACGAAAAGAATATGGAAAATAAGAAATGATAATTATTTAACCTTAAGTTAATTAGAATAAGTAAGTCAAACTTGTGTAACTTTCAATTGCATTCTTAAAGACATATATATATATATATATATATAACTTACAAATTATAAAAAGTTGAAATGTTAAAAGAATATGTAATGGAAATTTTTACAAGTAAAACTTATGTAATGGAAGTGTTCAATGAAATTTACTTTTATAAATAAGAAATTTGATATGAATATAGTTATAAACTTGAGTTAAAATTGTAATACTACTAATTAAATGAAATAGAAAATGAGTACTGTAAGTAAAGGATTTTGAACTTAAGTTAATATTGAAACTGTTTATAATTAAAGTAAATAATAAAATAAATGTAATGCAATAAAAGAAATTGACATGATATGAATAAATGAAAATGAATTTCTGTAAGTAATAAAGGAAAAAAATAAATGAAATAAACACTGAATGAACGAATGGGAATAAAATTTTGTAAGAGATAAATGAAAGTTAAAGAAATAATCCTTGTATGAATGAAAAGAAAAATAAAAACTGTAAAATGTTGTGAAAGAAATTTAATAAGAATAACTCAAGTACATTGCAAATTATTGTTTGTTTTGGTTTATGGGTTGTTTGGGATAGAATACTTCTAATTGTTTGGATGTATGAATAATCTATTGAGTTTTATCTAAGACTGTTGAGTAAATGGTATACTTAATAGTTATTAGTCATTCTAGGTGATTGAGAGTGTCTTAAACCGAACAAACCATTTGTTTGTTTGCTATGGATGGATAGTTAATTTTATTGTTTTCATACGATGATTGTATGCTGTGGTTGCAAGTGATTGTTGTTTTACATTTTTTTGTTTATTAGTGGTTAAAACAACTTTAAATATTTCATTTTATATAATTATTAACCTCTTTGGATTATATAAGTGAAATACAGGTTATGGAAGCATTTGCCACTACTTTTGGTTTCATAATTAAGCGTTGTTTCCCCGACAAATAGGTACGTTCTCGGATTACAGTTTTCTAATGATATTATATTGTTTTCCCGCTGTTGGGATATATTATTTTGGAAAATTAAGAAATATATTATTATATTTGATATTATATTTTCTCCCGAGCCTCTCCGTACAAAGGAGACCCTGTCAAAATTTTTCGAAAATTTTGGACATAGAAAACTTTGAAAAATGTTATCCAAACTTTCTTAACTTGATTAAAAAAGGATTTAATTGTTATAAATTGATATCTTTTATTTAAATTATTTAATTTTGTAAATTATTTTTTTATGAATTTAATATTTTGAATAACATATATTGATTTCTAAATTCTTCTTTTCCCTCCTTTTTTCATTTTCGGGGACGAAAAGTTTTGAGTGGGGGAAAGTGTAACGACCCATAAATTTCGATAATTTAAATTAGTTAATTTAATAATAATTTGATAATTAAATTTGAAAGAAATAAAAATTGGAGGTTTAGTAATGTAATAAATACTAAAATGAAATGTAACAATGGTAATTAAAGCTAATATTGATAAATTGAATGAAATTACAATAAATGAAATAATGTAAAATGTTATACTTGGTTATAAATTGAATATAAGAAAACAAACGTAAATATTGAACCAATTAATGAATTAATATATAGTAAGTGGTAATTGAATAAAATCAATGTTCTGTGAGTAATTATAATATTTGTTGGAAATGATAAACTTATAAAAGTGTGATTAAGAGTGAATGGCAACAATTATTATAAGTTACCTATATATTTAATTCGTTAAATTGAATTTGAAATCAATTGCAATAAATCTAATGTAAATATTATGTTAATGTAAATTAAGTTAATATTTGGAAATAATTTTAATTTTATTCATAATATGACAATTGGTTGAATAAAAAGAATGGAAATCAAGATTTATTAATTTATTGGAATTTAAATTATAATAATTGGATTAATTGCAAATAAATGAAATTAAATAATTAAATACTACGTTAATTGAAATTAAGATGAAATTTGAGAATATTAATGTAATAGATCATGAACAAATGTTAATTTCATCCATTTGATAATAATGGATTGAATAATAGGATGAAAGGTCAATTAAATGGAATTTTTGAAAATTTAATTTATAAATTCTGAATTTAACGAAATTGAAATTAAACAATGGAATTGATGGATTAATCAACTTTAAATTGACATCTAAATTTGTTTAAATCATTGTAAATAATTAAGAAATAAAAAATGATAGAAGTTGTAAATTATTAAAAATTTAAACGGAAAAAGTGATTTGATTAATTAATTATTAATTTATTTAATTAACTAAAATATAGCCATTTTGGCCACTAACTCAAATTTCGACGAAACCAGTTTCATCGGATCCGTAACGGTGAATTATTGTAAGATTTCAAGTTTCGTAACGATCGGACTTGTCGTTTGATCGTACGGGCTCGAAACGCCTTGAAATTAATTTAATTGAAATCAATTGAAATCAATTTGAAATAAATTGATTTTACCATAACTTCTTCATACGATAGAATTAGGACTTGAAACCTCTTCCATTGAATTTGAAATCATCAAAAATATCTATTTTGATATATGGGATTACCCATTTTCGTTCCGGAGACAAAACGGGCTTTGCGGGCCATTTATCGTTCAACGTTATAATCAGATGTTATTTGTTCTTTCTATTTTCTGATCTATCTATAAATATCTTGTTATAAACTCTAGTGTTCCTCGACTCAATTTATCTGTACGTACAATTTCATCTGTTCCTCTCTTTCCAATGGCAGACAAACCCTAATTCCCAAATTGCAAATCCAAATCAAAAATTTCAAACTCCACAAACTATATTGAATTTTATATCGATTTGAAGCTCTCGACGAGCGCAAGTCAAATCTGCAGTCCGTTTTTCGATTTGGATTTCTGTGTGGCTGGAAATTGTTGATTAATTCTCAGTCGTCCATAGGTTCCGATCAACGTCGATGGATCATCAAATTGATTATACCATCGCGTGGAGAGGGTCGTGCACTGTCCATCGGCATGGCTCATTCTTTGTTCCAGCGGCTAGATTGAAGGGAATAATTCGCATAGGGTTTTATACGTTTGGCGGTGGGTGTCATTATTGGGCGCGAGCATCGATGGGGCGAGGTCGCAAGGCCAGGCCAGGGCGGCGTCTCGATGGCGGTGGCGCGCAATGCCGCAGGTGACGAGGGGCGATGCGCGTTAGTGCTATAGAAGGCGGCGAGTTGGTGGCTTTGTGCTCGCATTTGAAACCAGATAGGGCTTCACGTATGCGACTGTGTAGGTGACATGTTTTTTTTTGTTTTTTTCAATTTTATTATAATTTAAACTCGTATATCTTCTAACGCGTATAACTTTCGCATACGAGGTCCGATTCACGCGCGGTTTTCTCCGCTAGGATCGTAATAAAATTACGGACATTTTGACGCCAGTTTGGACAAATTCTGAGGCTGTTTGAATTTTGGGCTTAAATTGGATTTAGATTCAATTTAAATTCAAAAGGTGAGTGTTTTGACCCACTCACAACTTCTAAAATTTCATATGTTTTATAAATTAAATTTATGATGTGATTAGGAATTTATTTATGACTGTTTGGTATATTTTAAATCAGCATCTCAGTAAATTTGAATTTATTTGAATTAAATCGTTATTTAATTTATTATTGAATATATATTGCCAGTTAAATACCTGTTATTGATTATAAGTTCTATATGGATATTTATTGATTGATTTGGATGATGTTTGTAATGGATGTTGATTGTTGATAATGGATGAATGGATGTTTTATTTTTATATATCGTTATAAACTGCAAGTTCACTATAGGTTGAAATTATACATACCTGAATGATCTATAAATTAAGGAAAAATCGTTATGGGTTGAAATGATAGACTCGAGCAATTTTATGGATTTGATATTTTCGGGATTGTGGATTGAAATGATATATATCCGTAAATATTAAATTTTTAAAATCGCAGATTGAAATGATAAATATCCATATCACTTGACCTTAGGGTAAAGAATTGTATAAGGACACCGGATTGGTTAAATTTAAATGATTTTGAATCGTTAAATTTTACATTGAGTTAAAAGATATTTTGAAATAAAATTTGGGTTATATAAATTGAATTTTTATTGGTCTTCGTGTTTTATATTAAAATGGAATTGTTTTGAAAGATTTGTTGAAGGAATAAAATTGAAATTTTATAGTGAAGTTTATCGAAATTGAGTTATTAAAAACCGTTGAAGTATAACTTTGAAATATATTGAAATTGGAGAAATTAAATTGATGTTTTAACATGGATTTAAGAGATATTAAATTTAATATTTATTTAGAATTATGAATCGGAAATTTGAAATTGGGTTTTGGGACATTGTAATGGTCAAAGTGTGTTGGAATGAAATAAATATTTTAAATTGATATAAATTTCAAATTTATATTTTTCATATAAGCTATTTTAAATATATTATTTTAAAATACTTTAATTGTTATGTTTTTCAATTTTTTAAACTAATTAAACCATTTGACTTATTTTAAATCTAATTAATCTATTTAAAGCTATTTAATCTATTTTAATTATATTTAATATATTTTAATTATATTTAATCTATTTTAAATCTATATTAACTATTTATAACTATTTAAACTATTTTCTTCTAAATTCCAAACTAAGTAAAATGGATGGGTTTATATTCAAATTCTCGATTTTTAAGTGAATACAGTTAATGATGTTATAACCTATGTTGGGAATTAAATAACATATTTGGTTCAATATGATAATTTTGAAATGAGAGTTTAACCTATTTTGGAAACACGACTTTTGAAAGGAAATATAATTTCGAACTATGATTTCAAATGTGATATGATTTCGAAGGTAAATATGAGTAATGATTTCGAAAATGATATGATTTGAATTGAATATGATATTTTGATATCAATTATGAAATGGTTTTGGAAATGTAAAAGAACCATCCGGTGTGTAATAAGCGATTGGTTGTTAAAGAGACCGGGATCGGATATGGGCATACTCTTTGTCGATATCGAAAACCACTTTGACAACTATGTACGCGGTGGAGATTCAAAAATGAAGTAGGATGGTGGCGACGGTCCTATACGAGGTATATACGTGGACCCGACTCCCGTGAGTTGGCTTAAGGTGGCTAAAACAGGAGCAATCGAGAGGCCAAGTGAGGTCATTCCTCCGATCGGGCACACTTCATCGATCTATATTCCGACTTTGCGATTTATTTGGTGGCTACCCTTCGATTTTTACTCGGGAGAGTGTTTCGAGGTGGGCGGTAGTAGCTGCTATGCGTTACCACCAGTCCGGAAGTGTAATTGGTATACCTACCATAGCATTGCCTAGTTGTGTCGTGTCACCTACCCTTGCACGTCTTCAACTAGTTTGGTTGGTACCATACCTATGGAGTGCGCTCTGACGACACCCAGTTTACGGGTGGGATTACGGTACTGTTGAAACGACCCGCAAATCTATACCCCTTTGAGTTGACAATATTCCCCATTAGTTCAACTCAAATTGGACGGAAATACGGACCATTGGGGTTAAAGAAGAAAGAGGTAGAAGAAGAAATAGAAAACACCCGAGTCAGTCTTGAAAACCAGCGTGAGAAAACACACTCAATTGAATTATTAAAGTTTTAAAAATCCTTTTCAAAATCAATGGTATCTCGTAAGACCACGCCACAAATAAACATGCCGGGTTTTTACCTTACGATAACCAAAGCATTTTTATATCAAAACCGTCTGGTATTATAATGGTGTCTATAGAAAGTAAAATAGAATCTAGTTAAAATGCTTGCATCTCACGTTCCAGCAATAGTTGGGCACAATATAAACCGTACAAGCGCTTATTGGAGATTGGGTTTCCATCAATGGCAGGGCTACCGGGGTACCGCCTGTCACAGTACCTGGCCTAGATCAGAGTACCGAGGATCACTCCCGACCCCCTGCAACACAAGACCGGAGCTACCCCTTACTGGATAGTCCGAATAAGATCACCCCGCAGTTGGGATCAGCAACTTCCACTACCCGAAATCAAAAAGGGACATCTTGACAGGGATGACCTTACCCTAATTGGTTGCTAGCCACTTAGCCTTGCTGCACCTCCCCTGTTTTAGCCATTCCCGGTTGATGAGGCTTGAGGCTATGCGTTACCTTTTTAGAACACATTTCACTTAGAATGCTCATCGTCCTCCTGACGATGTTCTGAAAGCATTCATCCATACAAGTTGCCTTGGGTCTGGACAAACCGAATCACCGTCTTCATCACCTTCACGGTCTTCATTCGCAAACGTTCAAACCGGATCAAAGTGGTTTTCGGATAATTAAATCCGATCTCGGTCTCTTCGAAACGATCAGCGCATTGGCAAATATTGATAGTCGGTTATTTAACTATCAAATTCAAACAATCATTCACTAATTGTTTTTATTCCCACTGAAAAGCACCAAGTCCTTTAAAATTTAGCTTTTAACCAAATTAAATTACTTTATCCAAAATACACTTAAAACATTTAAATAAACTACTTCCATTACATTACTCAAAATAATACTTATAAATTCTAAATAACTTCCCGAGTAAAACTTTAGCCAAAACTACTTTTCAAAATAAACTGTTATATAAGGTATAATATTTAATAGTTATCCTTTGCATCAAAATACTAATTTAACCTTTGAAAAATAGTTACTACTATAATTAACTTAAATAAATATTTGCTTTAAAATTTCAAAACAACTAAATAATAATTTTTCTAAAAACATTCCTTTAAAATCACTTTTAAAACTTCTAATTTATACTTAAAAATCTATCTTGAAAATATACTTGGCTTTTCAGGAAAATACACTTCCATTTCAATATAGCCCATCTAATCATTTATAAATCATTCTCGATTTATCCCAATTTAATTTACGTCCCCATCCCTTGAATTTCTTTTCCACACTTTTAAAAATAAAACCACTATTTATTTTTAAAACAAATTACCATCTCCTTATAAATTCCCACCGTGAATTTATAATTTCAAATTTATCCACTGATAAATATTTCACCTTATTTATAAACCCGGTTTATAATTTTCATACCCCCATTTTCCTTTAAATCACGGTTTCCAAAACACTTAATCGATTTCCCAATCGATTCCCTGAATTAATTCCATTTTTAAAATTTATTTTGATTTACCCAAATTTATCCCAAAATCCATAAATTCCATATTAACTCCTTTATTATGATTTAAAACCTTATTTAAATCTGAAATATCAATTTCACGCTTATTTTCAAAATTCTCCTTTTATTTTACCTAGCTCGTCTAAATCTTGAATTTAAAAATAAATTCTTTTATTCTTAAACAATATCGCTTAAGTCCACAACTCCTTTATTTCCATTTATTTAAAAATCTCTATTCCTTTCCCATATTCGGAATTTATTTAATAGGATTAAAAAAATCAAACTTTTTATCCTTTCCCAAATTCATTCTTTCAAATTTATCCAAATTCACTATATTTATTTTACTTAAAATTCTCTTTTTATTTTCCTTTTTAAAAATCCCATCTTTATATTTTAGACATCTTAAAATATCAAAATATATCTAGCAAACCTTATCATTCAATAATTTCAATTTTAAATATAATCTATCACAGATTATCAAATAAATCACATAACTGAATATGAAAATAAATTCAACATTTTTGAGGAATCTAGTTGGATCCCTCCAACCTGTTTACCTGCATCCACAGATGTTAGTCAATAATTAAAATACCAATCTCGCTTCAAGGCGGGATATCGCGGTATATAGGGTCATCCGCTATTATGCGGGGCGCATAGGGTCTCATCCGCTATATAATGCGGGAAATCTATCACTCTAATATAGATATATACTACTATATATAATATCATCCAACTGATAAATCATAATTTATCAATCAAGTCATGCACCCAATAATTTAAATTTAACATTTAAATTTTAACAAGGCAATCCAAGTGAGTAAGGAATGAAAGTCTATATGGATCGATAATATAGTTAAACTACGACTAGCAAGTGCGGAATTATAAATAATAGTAAATGGCAGTAATAAAAATGACACCAGGGATTTTTATACTGGTTCGAACTTCTTGTTCTACGTCCAGTCCCAGACTGCTTCTGGAATTTCTCGAATAACCCTCACTTAACCCGGAGGAACAGGTATTACACCGCCTGAGCAGCCGAACAGGACTTTTCCGCCTAAGCAACCGAATAGGACTTTTCTGCCTAAGCAACCGAATAGGACTTTTCTGCCTAAGCAACCGAATAGGACTTTTCTGCCTAAGCAACCGAATAGGACTTCAATTACAATTTGGTAAATTGTTTCTTGACTTGTGTGTTCTTTGAATAACACGAATATAGTCAATGTAGTACACCCTTCCTATAATCTTCTTGATATGATGATTTGAATGTGCAAAGATAGGAAGTAGAGAATTGAAAATCACTTGAGATTATGACAATATAAGATCAGAAAAGATAGAAAGAATTGGTTGTTAAAATAGTGAATTTTCATCTCTATTTATAGTAATGAATAGTCTTAATTTAATAATTGCAACTCTTTGAAGAAGTGCAACTCTTGGTGAAGAAGACAACTCTTCAGATTTTGATATTTTATGAAGAGATGCTTCAGTTCGTCAAGTTCAGATGTCTGAGATAAAAGTGACAGAAGTCTGGATAATTTTGAATTTCGAAAAAATCAATGGAAAACAAAAACAGTTAATTTAGACGTCTGTCTTTTAATTCAGACGTCTGTCTAGGGTGACAGATGTCTGTTATTAAATTGACAGACGTCTATTTCATATAGAAATAGAGCCATTAAAACCATAGAGTTCAGTCGTCTGTTATATTAATTTAGACGTCTGATATTGATGTCAGACGTCTGAATTAATATACAGACGTCTATTTCTGTACTGTTTTGTTCCTTTGTCCATTTTAGTATTTTTGAACTTGAGAAAATATATAATTTTGAAAATACCTTTTTATATTTATTTTAAAGCATGATTTTCAAAAGTATATTTGTGTGTGTGTGTGTTTCATCACCATATCAGAGATTGTACATATATATCTAAAAGATTTTGTTTAAGAACTTTAATCTTGTTGATGATAATAGCTTCTTTTGACGATTCCTGCACGAATATTTGACATAATAGTATATAGATTGAAATATATAGTTGTCGCATTAAAATCGAAGAAGGCAGGTTTCAACATTCTCCACCTTTTTGATGATGACAACTATATAACTCATCGATTAGTATAATCATACCTTTTGCTCCCCCTGTCAATATGACCATATTATATAGCAGAAATATAATTATTTCTCCCCCTTTGTCATTAACAAAAAGAATTGTTGGGGTTGTTTTGGATAAAAAGAAGTAACAAAACTGTGAATAACACACTAATTAAGAGATGTAAACAGACCAAGCAAGATAATAACAAATAAATGTTTAGGATACATCATTTGTTTACCTAACATAGTTGATTTAAGAAAGACAGATAAAATTATACAATCTTATCATTCACCATTGTTGAACCAAAAAATTTTTTTATGAGAGAAGACATTGATTGAACCAAAAGAGAAACCAAAAGAAAACCATCTTCATTCACCATTCTCCCCAAGTTGGAGAAGAAGGAGGAGAGGATCCATGAGACTTTTTCCATAATTGACGAAGAATTGTCTTGATATTTTGCAATTCTCGTGCATTCTCTTCGACTTTGGCATCTAAGTAATCTATTCTAGAATTGATGGAAGAAAAGCCGTGTGCTATTTGTTGAGAGATTTTCTTTTGATTTTTAGAAATAGTGATGTCGGATTTGAGCTTTTCATTTTTAGTATACGAGCGAGAAGTACCAGAAATTAGTTCTATCTTGAAATTTTCCGAATTTGGGCTTTGGATAAAAGCTTGCTCAAAAGCTTCATCTTCATCTTCTTCTTCATCTTCCCTTTCTTCATCATCCTTTTCTTTTTCAGTATCGCCTTCATCTCCATTATGTCCGGAACTACTTACTTTTACTTTTGCTTTTTCTTTTTGTAAAGCAAGTTGTTCCGCTTTATAATCATTAAATGTTGGAAATGTCGGAGGAGATTCTGGTAATCCCATTAAACTGAAGAAGCGAATGTTGGATACCTTGATTTTTTCAAATTCAATTGATGGACTTTGAATAGAAGGCAGTTAGAATTCGAGTAATATAGGGAGCATAGATAATTGAGCGTTTCTTGGAGTCATGATAAGTGCGAAAAGCATCATAAAAGTATTGAGCCCAATTGATTTGAGTATTGGATAGAATTGATTGAAGTGCCTTATCTTCATCATCGTAAATGACCTCATGGCTTCCTTGTCGGGGAAAAATTGTTTTTATTAGCATTCTAAGCAATAGTCGAGGTCGAGGACGAAGATGATTTGATCTATCTGTGGATTTTTCAGGTTCAAAAAGATAATATTCTATTTGTTTAAGTTCCTCTCCTTCTAACTTAAAGTCATCTATGTCGACTCCTTCCGAGCTACATTTTAAAATTCGTCCAATGTCAGAAGGAGTTATTTGCAGAATGTTTCCAAAAACGCTTGTCCAAAGCGTTCCTTTTTCTCGATGAAGTCTAATTTTTGGATTGTTAACATTTGCTAGAAATAATAAAACACTAAGTCGACAAATGTTGACTTGATTATCTTTGAAATCAATAAGGCTTGTAATCTGAGATCTATCAGTATAGAGCCTAAGTTTGTAGAAAGGAAAATGATCAAGATTATGAAAAATACCATGAAATGATTGAAGAGAACATAAATGCTTGTAACGAGCCATGCTTCGAGGTTCGTGGTATAACCAAGCTTTAATTTGATCTTCCGAAGGAGGAATGTGAGGAGGTTGTTGAGATGAATCTCTTTTTTGTTTCTTAGATTTGGGCGCCATATGATTAATTGGAAAAAGCTAGGGTTTTGAGTTTGAGAAACAAAAAAGACGAGAAGAAGAAATAAACCGTTGGAATGATTTTTATAGATTTCTTCTTAACAGTGTTTCGGACGTCTGAAAAAATAAACAGACGTCTGAGATTCTGTAGAATAAATTCAAAGACAAGAAGAACAAACGTCTAAAAATTTATGACAGACGTCTAAGACGTATGACAGACGTCTAAAAATAATTTACAGACGGCTCAGAAGGTTTAAAATGAAACAGAGAGTAAAAAACATTTTGCACTAAATTCAGACGTCTGATAAGTTTATGTTTAGACGTCTATAATGAATAACAGACGTCTGTTACCTTTAAACAGACGGCTAATTGTTGGCTGCAAAAGTATAGTCAGATTTAGACGTCTGTGAAAAATGATTCAGACATCTGTGTGGCTGAAAATAGTAAAAATAGTTGTTTTTATAGACGTCTGTTGAAAAATATAGACGTCTGTCTGTCTGATAAAAGATTTTCTTTATGCTTAGGCTAAAAAAAATTTAATAGTTTATTTATTTATATTGATAAGAACATAAAACAAGTATAAATCAACAAATCAAACATACAGAATTATATATTATCTATTTAGGAGTCTTTGGAGTTTTTAGAGACTTCGGAGACTTCCCTTTGGATGATTCGTGTTGATTTTGTTCAGCAGACTGATAAATAGGAGACCATTGAGGTTGACGTTCCCATGAATTTGGGGATACATGAGGACGTTGAGGTGAGAGAATATGTGCATTTGTGTTGATCGGAGATGAACCACATATTTTTGCAGCACATCGTTCAAGAAAACTGAGTCGTCTTCCATGACTCTTTTGTTCAAAATACATTTCTCGCTGAAGATCAAGTGTTTCCCTCTGATAGTGATGTAAATCATCTATCTTTTCCTTAGTAGATGGAGATGGAAATAAATTTCTTCGCGTACGTTTATTTTCTGGCGTATATCCCGTATGATGACTTTGTGGTGGACATATCGGAATATAAGCTGGAGTTGGAGTCGGAAGTTCGGAAGACCCAGAACTAGGAGTTTCAAAATTAATTGAAGAAAATTCAGATGTATAGGAGGGCTCATCTGAAGATGAACCAGCCATGGTATATAAGAATAATGCAAAGTTAAAAAACATATTTGAATAATTTTTTGCTTTCACCTTTGTAAAAAGAATAGATAAGCTGAATGATAATTTTCTTTGGTAAGAAGAAATTTATAGACAACTAAAAGCTAAAAAATAAATGGTTAAGATTAAAAGAAGAGAAAATTTAATGTTAACCAGAAACAATATGTGTGGGTAAAAAAAATTTAAATAAAGACAGAATAGCTGAAGTATACTTCATAAATTTTTGAGAGAGATAATACCAAGTTCTCGTCTCAATTTTACAAAAATGTTTTCATTCAAAGGTTTGGTAAAAATATCTGCTAATTGATTTTCCGAAGATATAAATTCTAGATTGATTATATCTTTTTCAATATTATCACGAAAAAAATGATGACGAATATCAATATGTTTTGTCCGTGAATGATTTACTGGATTTTTAGATAAATTAATAGCACTAGAGTTATCACAGAAGATTGTAGATTTAGATAAGTTAAAACCAAAATCTTGAAGAGTTTGTTGCATATAAATTACTTGAGCACATGCCAAAGCTGCAGATATATATTCTGCTTCACAAGTAGAAAGTGATACGCAATTTTGTTTCTTACTGAACCAAGATACTAGAGATCGTCCAATGAAGTGACAAGTCCCACTTGTACTTTTTCTATCCGTCCGACTTCCTCCAAAATCAGCATCACTATATGATACTAATTCAAAAGGACATTCTTTCGGATAAAATTGTCCAAAATCTTTGGTTTTGTTGAGATAACGTAAAATACGTTTCACTGCTCTAATATGTGATTCTTTAGGATCGGCTTGAAATCGTGCACACAAACAGACACTCATCATTATATCGGGTCTACTAGCAGTTAAATATAATAACGATCCAATCATACTTCGATATAACTTTTGGTCTACACTCTTGCCATTTTCATCTTTTTCAAGATGTATGGTTGTACTCATAGGAGTTGGTTTGGCAGAGGTATTTTCCATACCAAAGCGTTTGATTAAATTATTACAATATTTTTCTTGATTTATAAAAATACCATTATTAATTTGTTTAATTTGAAGTCCAAGAAAATATGTTAATTCTCCCATATGAGACATTTCAAATTCATTTGTCATTATTTTAGAAAATTCTTGACATAATTTATCATTAGTTGATCCAAAAATAATATCATCTACATAAATTTGAACAATTAAAATATCATGTTTCTTTTTCTTAATAAAAAGAGTTTGATCAACCTTTCCAATTTCAAAACCAGAATTGATTAAATAAGTTTTTAAACGATCATACCAAGCACGAGGTGCTTGTTTCAAACCATATAAAGCCTTTTTAAGTTTATAAACATGTTCTGGAAATTGTTCGTGTGTAAACAAGGGAGGTTGTTCAACATAAACATTTTCTTTAATAAATCCATTTAAAAAAGCACTTTTAACATCCATTTGATATAATTTGAAATCATGAAAGCAAGCATAGGCTAATAGAATTCGTATTGCTTCTAATCTTGCGACAGGAGCAAATGTTTCTTCATAGTCAATTCCTTCTTCCTGATTATATCCTTGAGCAACTAATCTAGCTTTATTTCTAGTGATATTACCATTTTCATCAGCTTTATTTTTAAAAACCCATTTAGTGCCAATAACTGTTTGATCATTTGGTCGTGGAACTAAATCCCAAACGTCATTTCTTTCGAATTGGTTTAGTTCTTCTTGCATCGCAATAATCCAATAATCATCAGTTGAGGCTTCCTTAATATTTTTAGGTTCTATATTAGAAAGAAACGCTATATGACCCATTTGATTTAGCTGATTTCTTGTTTTAACTCTTTCATCAATTTCTCCTATTATATTTTGAATTGGATGATCTTTTAAAATTCTTGGTGGAGATTTTAATTCAGTTTCAAATTGATTTATAGAAGTGATATTGTCAGGTGTATTGTTGTCAAAAGTAGAATTTGAATTTGTTACAATGTCTTCATCATCATTTGTTTTAATTTTGAAATTTTCATCAAATGATACATGAAGTGTTTCTTCAATAGATTTAGTTCTTATATTATAGATTCTATATGCTTTGCTTCGTTCGGAATATCCGATGAATATACATTCATCCGATTTTGGATCAAATTTACCTAATTGATCTTTTGTATTTAAAGCAAAACATTTAGAACCAAAAAATTTTGAAGTAAGATATAATAGGTTTTCTACCGATGAAGAGTTCATATGGAGTATGTTTAGTTAAAGGTCGAATAGATACACGATTTAGGACATAACAAGCAGTAGCAACGGCTTCTGCCCAAAATTGTTTTGGAAGAGTAGTTCCATTCAATAAAGTCCTAGCACATTCTTGAAGTGTTCTATTTTTACGTTCAACAACTCCATTTTGTTGAGGCGTTCTTGGAAATGAAAAGTTATGAAATATTCCTTTTTTATTACAAAACTTCTCAAACATTTCATTTTCAAATTCTCCTCCATGATCACTTCTAATATTTTTTATTTTTAGATTTTTAATATTTTGAATACGTTTAGCAAAGATTTTGAAATTTTCAAAAGTATCACTTTTGTTTTTCATAAATAAAGTTCAAGTATATCTAGAGAAGTCATCAACTATTACAAAGACATATCTATTGTGATTAATAGATTGAGTCTGAGTTGGTCCAAATAAGTCTAGATGCAACAATTCAAGAGGTTGCAAAGTTGAGATGATCTTCTTGGATTTAAAAGTAGATTTAGTTAGCTTTCCTAGTTGACAAGCATCACAAATGCTATTTACCTTAAAATTCATTTTAGGTAATCCTTTTACCAAATTTTTTTTGGATAATTTATTAATAGCTTTGAAATTTATATGACAAAATCTTTTATGCCATAGCCAAGGATCATTTTCTTTGACTAATAAGCACATATTTGTATTATGATTTATTTTCATATTTAAAATATAAATATTATGATCTCTTACTCCTTCGAAAATGATATTTTTGTTATGATCAAAAATATTGCATTTATTTTCAGAAAATACTATGTTAAAATCTTTATCACATAATTGACTAATACTTAGTAAGTTATGTTTTAAATTTTTAACTAATAAGACATTTGTAATAAGAGGTAATTTAGATGTACCGTCATTGCTCACATCGCCTTTGCCGATGATGTAACCTTTTGAATTATCTCCAAAAGTGACAGATCCTCCATCTGAGTAGATAATGTTAGTTAACATATTTTTGTCGCCTGTCATATGTTTTGAGCAACCACTGTCTAGAATCCATTTTCCTCTTTTCTTAATCGGTACCTGCAAAAAATATTGAAATTCTATTGGTACCCACTTCCTCTATAGGGTCCTAAGGGTTAAATCTTAGGAAGCCAAACCCAGTTGGGTTTAGAGTTCCCTTTAAAAATAAAATTTTCATTCTTATGTACAGACATAATAAAAGATTTAATGTAGTTTTTCTTAATCAAATTATTATTAGTTTTTGGAACCCAAATCATAATTGTTTTTGGATGAATAATTTTTGAAGAAGATTTTTGAGCAGATATAGATTCCTTTTTCTTAAAATTAGTATATAAAGAACCATTATTTTTATTTTGTATTGGTTTTTTATATCCTAATCCCTTTTTATTTGAACAAGTTTGAGAATTCTCAATTATTTTAGAGAGACTCTCTCTTCCAGTGTTAAATTTAGAAACACTTTTAGAAATATTTTCCAGTTTTGTTTTAAGATGTGATACTTCTATATCAAGTGTTTTAATATTAGAGTTTAAATCATAATTCTCTTCTGCCAATTTAACATTCTCATATTTTTGTCTTTCCATTTCACTGCTTAAATCAGTAAATTGAGATGTTATATTAACATAAGATTCTTGAGATTTTACTAATTCTTCCACTAATATTTTCTTTTCGTCTTTTAACATGTCAGTTTCTATTTCAGTTCTATTTAATCTTCCTAAAGCATCTTTATATTTACTCTTTAGGATTCTAAGTTTATCTAACAATTCAGAGTTTATTTCTATTAAATCGTCAAAAGTTTAATCACTTACATCATCATTTGTTGCCATAAAACAAACATTGGCTTGTTCTGAATCACTGTCATTATCACTGTCTGACGAAGAAGATTCTGTATCATCCCATGTAACTGAGAAGGCTTGTTTCTTTTTATATTTGTCCTTTTTGAGATTATTTTCTTTCTTCCGATCAGGACAATCTTTCTTTATGTGGCCCTTCTTGTGACATTCGTAGCATTCAAGAGATGAGCTTGATGGCTTATTAAAACCCTTGTTATTTCCAAATTTATTACCCTTTTTGAATTTTAAAAACTTTTTGAAATTCTTAGCTATAAATGCCATATCATCTTCTGATTCAAAGTCTTCTTTTTCTGCTTGAAAAGCGATAGTTTTCTTGTCCTGTGCTTGTGCTCGTCTTGCCTGCAAATTTACTTCATAGGACATTAGATTTCCTATTAACTCTTCTGTTTTTATGGTTGAAATATCATTAGCTTCCTCGATAGCTAAGACTTTTCGTTCCCATTCATCAGTTAAAGAGTTAAGGATTTTTGATACTACATCAGATTCAGTAAAAGTGACTTCTAAAGCTAAAAGTGAGTGATAAATATCCTGGAATCTAGAGTACATTTCACTAATACTTTCTCCTTGTTTCATCCTAAAGTTTTGAAATTGGTTTTTAAGCATAGAGATCTTGCTTTGTTTTACTTTATTTGTTCCTTCGTGTGTAACCTTAAGAGTATTCCAAATTTCATATCCAGTTTTACAAATACTAACTCGATTAAATTCATTTTTGTCTAATGCGCAAAATAACATGTTCATTGCTTTTGCGTTTGCTGTAGCATCTAGTTTTTGTGTATTAGACCAAGCAGCATATCCTGTAGTAGGAATATGATATTCAGTTTGAATGATATTCCAAGTTTCAAATCCACTTGCTTGCATAAAAATTCTCATTCTAGTTGACCAATAACTATAATTTAATCCGTTAAACAATGGTGGTCGTGTAGTGGCTTGTCCCTCAGTAAAACTGTTGCTAGTGTTATTGTCCATATTTTAAAAAATATCAGATAACTATGTTATAGTTATGTGATGACCTTGCTCTGATACCAAATGAAAGTCTATATGGATCGATAATATAGTTAAACTACGACTAGCAAGTGCGGAATTATAAATAATAGTAAATGGCAGTAATAAAAATGACACCAGGGATTTTTATACTGGTTCGAACTTCTTGTTCTACGTCCAGTCCCAGACTGCTTCTGGAATTTCTCGAATAACCCTCACTTAACCCAGAGGAACAGGTATTACACCGCCTGAGCAGCCGAACAGGACTTTTTCACCTAAGCAACCGAATAGGACTTTTCTGCCTAAGCAACCGAATAGGACTTTTCTGCCTAAGCAACCGAATAGGACTTCAATTACAATTTGGTAAATTGTTTCTTGACTTGTGTGTTCTTTGAATAACACGAATATAGTCAATGTAGTACACCCTTCCTATAATCTTCTTGATATGATGATTTGAATGTGCAAAGATAGGAAGTAGAGAATTGAAAATCACTTGAGATTATAACAATATAAGATCAGAAAAGATCAAAAGAATTGGTTGTTAAAATAGTGAATTTTCATCTCTATTTATAGTAATGAATAGTCTTAATTTAATAGTTGCAACTCTTTGAAGAAGTGCAACTCTTGGTGAAGAAGACAACTCTTCAGATTTTGATATTTTATGAAGAGATGCTTCAGTTCGTCAAGTTCAGATGTCTGAGATAAAAGTGACAGAAGTCTGGATAATTTTGAATTTCGAAAAAATCAATGGAAATCAAAAACAGTTAATTTAGACGTCTGTCTTTTAATTCAGACGTCTGTCTAGGGTGACAGACGTCTGTTATTAAATTGACAAACGTCTATTTCATATAGAAATAGAGCCATTAAAACCATAGAGTTCAGTCGTCTGTTATATTAATTTAGACGTCTGATATTGATGTCAGACGTCTGAATTAATATACAGACGTCTGTTTCTGTACTGTTTTGTTCTTTTGTCCATTTTAGTATTTTTGAACTTGAGAAAATATATAATTTTGAAAATACCTTTTTATATTTATTTTAAAGCATGATTTTCAAAAGTATATTTGTGTGTGTGTGTGTTTCATCACCATATCAGAGATTGTACATATATATCTAAAAGATTTTGTTTAAGAACTTTAATCTTGTTGATGATAATAGCTTCTTTTGACGATTCCTGCACGAATATTTGACATAATAGTATATAGATTGAAATATATAGTTGTCGCATTAAAATCGAAGAAGGCAGGTTTCAATAAGGAAATCTCACCTTTATTTTTGTCTACAATCCACTCCATCTCGCCTCGGTTTCCCGATTTTCAGACCTTGTATAAACATTATACGGTTTATTAATATTTGAACTAATCGAACAATCTATTAGCATTTAATAATTTAATTTAAACTAATTTTCCTTTGAATAATTTTTAGTAACTAAAATAATTGAATAAGTTGATTAAACAAGTTAATCACTCTAATCCGTTAATTTAAAATAAACCGGTAAGTGAAAATATGTATGTATATTTTTATATATAGATATATTTATATTTATACTTATATTTTCCTTTTTCTTTGAAACCCATACACTTATAAAAATTAATTTATATAGATTCAAAAAATCTACTTTTATATAAACTCTTCAACATTTAAAATCCCTATATTTTTTTTTCACAATCCTTTCTGTATATAATTTTTTTTCCTGTTTACCTATATATATATATATATTAGATTAAAATAGGCATGTATATATACACATTTATATTTATATTATACCTTTCTTTACTGACCACATTATAATTTTTATACAGGATGTATATACATACTAATTACCATTGTACACATTTTAACATTAACAGTGAGTTAATTATATATATTCTAATATATATATATATATATACCCAAACCTGTATGTATAGATTTTATAAAATAAAAATTAGCTATACCTCACTGCCCATCGACAGAGCATAAACCCATCGCAACGGGAAGTTCGTCGAACCATCTCACATCGCTGCGTGACCAAAGTTTTCTCGCGTTGCCTGTATCTCGTTCTCACGCTCGACCCTCTTCTGCATTAGCGAACGAGTCGCCCCCATCGCCACGAACTCCAATCAGACCAACCCAACCACGCTCGCCACACGAGCTCCCCCAGTCATGCCTGCCTTCCCCTCGGCCACGCGACAACGTTCGATTCCCCTTTCGCCTCGCCCGCTCGCACTGCACTGGGTTCGAATCGATTGGCAGGAAGAAGGTTTTGGAGGAAGGTTAAATCTCGTTCAATTTTTGTACCGGGAATTCGAAGTTAGACAAGAATTGAAAAAGAGCTGTCGCCATTTTATTTATTTATTTGCGAACTGAATTTGATTTGAGAAAGAAAATTTTTAAGGAGGGAGGGAAAAAGACTTCGTTCGAACGAGAAGGTAAGTTCCAGTTTATTTTTCTTGTTCGGCCATTCCTTTTCAAATTTTATTTTTTCTTTGTTTTCTCGTTTGAAATATTTGAACTCGGCTGTTAACATAAAGAAGAGGGAGATACCTTGCGTAAAATTTTGCCTTGCTACAGTGACCACGAGATGAAAGCAAAAAAGTCTTATGTGAAAAGTATTTCAGCTGATGGTTGACCAGAATATAAATATATATATATATATATTTAATTAAATTTAAATTCAAATTGCCTCGATAAATGCAACTCAAAATCTCGACCTCCTATCGAGGCGTGCCGCTAGGCGTTTATAATGTTATACCCCTATTTCGAACGCAATGAAAAAGGTTTCGAGTCCTAATTTGATTTTATGGAGAAGATAGCTTTTTGGACCCATTTATTATTTTTAATTTTCGATATAAATTTTCAGCGCGTTTACACACCGTACGACCACACGATAACTCCAAACGCTCCGAGATTTGAAATCCAATAATAATACAATATTATGGATCCAATGGAACTAGTTTCGTCAAAATCCGAGACTGTGCTCCAAAAGGCTAATTTTAAATGTCAATTTAAACGATATATTTTTAAAACTGGCCAAATCACTTTTAAATTCAATTTTAAAAATTTTATTATCTTCCGTATTGTTAGTACAATTTTACAAGCCTTCAAATTATTTTTAACAAGCTTAAAAACTAGGATTTCATATTTTACCTAATTTCCAATTGTTGAATTCAATAATTTAATTATCCAATAAATAGTAATATTTGAAATTCAAGTTAGAAATTAACTTTTAAATATTTAAAATCAATTAAATACTCCAATTTCAAATATCAAAAAAATTTGGGTCGTCACATTCCTCCCCCCTTAAAAGAATTTCGTCCCCAAAATTACCGAGTAAGAAGAATGGTCCAATACCCGTTTACTATTTTCCAAAACCAAACAGTTTTTAACAACACCCAAACAATCTTTTTATTAAAGACACTATGACACTTACTAACTTCCTAAACTAATTCATAGGTTCCAAACAATATCACTTACTCAACCATTTCAAATTTTAATTTAAAACCAAATTTTAAACTATCAAAATTTTCTCAAAATTTTTCTAACTCCTTAAATTTTCGGAAAATTTCGCCAGCGTCTCCTTTGCGCGGCTCGATCAGTACAACTACAAAATGCCTCTACGGGCCCCCAAATTTCAAAGAAAACAAAAGCCGAGTGGCTAGATCATAAAATCATCAAATTTCATACGACAATTTAAATACATACCATTTTGTCGGCCAATTCAAAATTTATCTTCTGAATTGATGGATTAATCAACTTTAAATTGACATCTAAATTTGTTTAAATCATTGTAAATAATTAAGAAATCAAAAATGATAGAAGTTGTAAATTATTAAAAATTTAAACGGAAAAAGTGATTTGATTAATTAATTATTAATTTATTTAATTAACTAAAATATAGCCATTTTGGCCACTAACTCAAATTTCGACGAAACCAGTTTCATCGGATCCGTAACGGTGAATTATTGTAAGATTTCAAGTTTCGTAACGATCGAACTTGTCGTTCGATCGTACGGGCTCGAAACGCCTTGAAATTAATTTAATTGAAATCAATTGAAATCAATTTGAAATAAATTGATTTTACCATAACTTCTTCATACGATAGAATTAGGACTTGAAACCTCTTCCATTGAATTTGAAATCATCAAAAATATCTATTTTGATATATGGGATTACCCATTTTCGTTCCGGAGACAAAACGGGCTTTGCGGGCCATTTATCGTTTAACGTTATAATCAGATGTTATTTGTTCTTTCTATTTTCTGATCTATCTATAAATATCTTGTTATAAACTCTAGTGTTCCTCGACTCAATTTGTCTGTACGTACAATTTCATCTGTTCCTCTCTTTCCAATGGCAGACAAACCCTAATTCCCAAATTGCAAATCCAAATCAAAAATTTCAAACTCCACAAACTATATTGAATTTTATATCGATTTGAAGCTCTCGACGAGCACAAGTCAAATCTGCAGTCCGTTTTTCGATTTGGATTTCTGTGTGGCCGGAAATTGATGATTAATTCTCAGTCGTCCATAGGTTCCGATCAATGTCGATGGATCATCAAATTGATTATACCATCGCGTGGAGAGGGTCGTGCACTGTCCATCGGCATGGCTCATTCTTTGTTCCAGCGGCTAGATCGAAGGGAATAATTCGCATAGGGTTTTATACGTTTGGCGGTGGGTGTCATTATTGGGCGCGAGCATCGATGGGGCGAGGTCGCAAGGCCAGGCCAGGGCGGCGTCTCGATGGCGGTGGCGCGCAATGCCGCAGGTGACGAGGGGCGATGCGCGTTAGTGCTGTAGAAGGCGGCGAGTTGGTGGCTTTGTGCTCGCATTTGAAACCAGATAGGGCTTCACGTATGCGACTGTGTAGGTGACATGTTTTTTTTGTTTTTTTCAATTTTATTATAATTTAAACTCGTATATCTTCTAACGCGTATAAGTTTCGCATACGAGGTCCGATTCACGCGCGGTTTTCTCCGCTAGGATCGTAATAAAATTACGGACATTTTGACGCCATTTTGGACAAATTCTGAGGCTGTTTGAATTTTGGGCTTAAATTGGATTTAGATTCAATTTAAATTCAAAAGGTGAGTGTTTTGACCCACTCACAACTTCTAAAATTTCATATGTTTTATAAATTAAATTTATGATGTGATTAGGAATTTATTTATGACTGTTTGGTATATTTTAAATCAGCATCTCAGTAAATTTGAATTTATTTGAATTAAATCGTTATTTAATTTATTATTGAATATATATTGCCAGTTAAATACCTGTTATTGATTATAAGTTCTATATGGATATTTATTGATTGATTTGGATGATGTTTGTAATGGATGTTGATTGTTGATATTGGATGAATGGATGTTTTATTTTTATATATCGTTATAAACTGCAAGTTCACTATAGGT
Source organism: Allium fistulosum (assembly GCA_030737815.1). Taxonomy (NCBI): domain Eukaryota; kingdom Viridiplantae; phylum Streptophyta; class Magnoliopsida; order Asparagales; family Amaryllidaceae; genus Allium; species Allium fistulosum. The sequence continues at coordinate 982,086,210 of CM060902.1, forward strand.
TGAAATGATACATACCTGAATGATCTATAAATTAAGGAAAAATCGTTATGGGTTGAAATGATAGACTCGAGCAATTTTATGGATTTGATATTTTCGGGATTGCGGATTGAAATGATATATATCCGTAAATATTAAATTTTTAAAATCGCAGATTGAAATGATAAATATCCATATCACTTGACCTTAGGGTAAAGAATTGTATAAGGACACCGGATTGGTTAAATTTAAATGATTTTGAATCGTTAAATTTTACATTGAGTTAAAAGATATTTTGAAATAAAATTTGGGTTATATAAATTGAATTTTTATTGGTCTTCATGTTTTATATTAAAATGGAATTGTTTTGAAAGATTTGTTGAAGGAATAAAATTGAAATTTTATAGTGAAGTTTATCGAAATTGAGTTATTAAAAACCGTTGAAGTATAACTTTGAAATATATTGAAATTGGAGAAATTAAATTGATGTTTTAACATGGATTTAAGAGATATTGAATTTAATATTTATTTAGAATTATGAATCGGAAATTTGAAATTGGGTTTTGGGACATTGTAATGGTCAAAGTGTGTTGGAATGAAATAAATAGTTTAAATTGATATAAATTTCAAATTTATATTTTTCATATAAGCTATTTTAAATATATTATTTTAAAATACTTTAATTGTTATGTTTTTCAATTTTTTAAACTAATTAAACCATTTGACTTATTTTAAATCTAATTAATCTATTTAAAGCTATTTAATCTATTTTAATTATATTTAATATATTTTAATTATATTTAATCTATTTTAAATATATATTAACTATTTATAACTATTTAAACTATTTTCTTCTAAATTCCAAACTAAGTAAAATGGATGGGTTTATATTCAAATTCTCGATTTTTAAGTGAATACGGTTAATGATGTTATAACCTACGTTGGGAATTAAATAACATATTTGGTTCAATATGATAATTTTGAAATGAGAGTTTAACCTATTTTGGAAACACGACTTTTGAAAGGAAATATAATTTCGAACTATGATTTCAAATGTGATATGATTTCGAAGGTAAATATGAGTAATGATTTCGAAAATGATATGATTTGAATTGAATATGATATTTTGATATCAATTATGAAATGGTTTTGGAAATGTAAAAGAACCATCCGGTGTGTAATAAGCGATTGGTTGTTAAAGAGACCGGGATCGGATATGGGCATACTCTTTGTCGATATCGAAAACCACTTTGACAACTATGTACGTGGTGGAGATTCAAAAATGAAGTAGGATGGTGGCGACGGTCCTATACGAGGTATATACGTGGACCCGACTCCCGTGAGTTGGCTTAAGGTGGCTAAAACAGGAGCAATCGAGAGGCTAAGTGAGGTCATTCCTCCGATCGGGCACACTTCATAGATCTATATTCCGACTTTGCGATTTATTTGGTGGCTACCCTTCGATTTTTACTCGGGAGAGTGTTTCGAGGTGGGCGGTAGTAGCTGCTATGCGTTACCACCAGTCCGGAAGTGTAATTGGTATACCTACCATAGCATTGCCTAGTTGTGCCGTGTCACCTACCCTTGCACGTCTTCAACTAGTTTGGTTGGTACCATACCTATGGAGTGCCCTCTGACGACACCCAGTTTACGGGTGGGATTACGGTACTGTTGAAACGACCCGCAAATCCATACCCCTTTGAGTTGACAATATTCCCCATCAGTTCAACTCAAATTGGACGGAAATACGGACCATTGGGGTTAAAGAAGAAAGAGGTAGAAGAAGAAATAGAAAACAACATCAGAATCTCACAATCGCAGCGGAACAAAATATAATATATAACAACAAATTTTCATACAAAAGAATCTGTAACTATTTAATACTTACAATCATCAGAGTACACAATCATCATCTCAAATCTGGACAGTTTGGTAACTTGCCCTACACAGCGGAATATACAAATCTACGGAAATACGCTTCGTCATCCAGCTCGTCTTCTGAGCTCCACTACATCCTAACATGTATTTGTAATATTCGGTCTGACCCGAGCATTATAATAAAATAACACCCGAGTCAGTCTTGAAAACCAGCGTGAGAAAACACACTCAATTGAATTATTAAAGTTTTAAAAATCCTTTTCAAAATCAATGGTATCTCGTAAGACCACGCCACAAATAAACATGCCGGGTTTTTACCTTACGATAACCAAAGCATTTTTATATCAAAACCGTCTGATATTATAATGGTGTCTATAGAAAGTAAAATAGAATCTAGTTGAAATGCTTGCATCTCACGTTCCAGCAATAGTTGGGCACAATATAAACCGTACAGGCGCTTATTGGAGATTGGGTTTCCATCAATGGCAGGGCTACCGGGGTACCGCCTGTCATAGTACCTGGCCTAGATCAGAGTACCGAGGATCACTCCCGACCCCCTGCAACACAAGACCGGAGCTACCCCTTACTGGATAGTCCGAATAAGATCACCCCGCAGTTGGGATCAGCAACTTCCACTACCCGAAATCAAAAAGGGACATCTTGACAGGGATGACCTTACCCTAATTGGTTGCTAGCCACTTAGCCTTGCTGCACCTCCCCTGTTTTAGCCATTCCCGGTTGATGAGGCTTGAGGCTATGCGTTACCTTTTTAGAACACATTTCACTTAGAATGCTCATCGTCCTCCTGACGATGTTCTGAAAGCATTCATCCATACAAGTTGCCTTGGGTCTGGACAAACCGAATCACCGTCTTCATCACCTTCACGGTCTTCATTCGCAAATGTTCAAACCGGATCAAAGTGGTTTTCGGATAATTAAATCCGATCTCGGTCTCTTCGAAACGATCAGCGCATTGGCAAATATTGATAGTCGGTTATTTAACTATCAAATTCAAACAATCATTCACTAATTGTTTTTATTCCCACTGAAAAGCACCAAGTCCTTTAAAAATTAGCTTTTAACCAAATTAAATTACTTTATCCAAAATACACTTAAAACATTTAAATAAACTACTTCCATTACATTACTCAAAATAATACTTATAAATTCTAAATAACTTCCCGAGTAAAACTTTAGCCAAAACTACTTTTCAAAATAAACTGTTATATAAGGTATAATATTTAATAGTTATCCTTTGCATCAAAATACTAATTTAACCTTTGAAAAATAGTTACTACTATAATTAACTTAAATAAATATTTACTTTAAAATTTCAAAACAACTAAATAATAATTTTTCTAAAAACATTCCTTTAAAATCACTTTTAAAACTTCTAATTTATACTTAAAAATCTATCTTGAAAATATACTTGGCTTTTCAGGAAAATACACTTCCATTTCAATATAGCCCATCTAATCATTTATAAATCATTCTCGATTTATCCCAATTTAATTTACGTCCCCATCCCTTGAATTTCTTTTCCACACTTTTAAAAATAAAACCACTATTTATTTTTAAAACAAATTACCATCTCCTTATAAATTCCCACCGTGAATTTATACTTTCAAATTTATCCACTGATAAATATTTCACCTTATTTATAAACCCGGTTTATAATTTTCATACCCCCATTTTCCTTTAAATCACGGTTTCCAAAACACTTAATCGATTTCCCAATCGATTCCCTGAATTAATTCCATTTTTAAAATTTATTTTGATTTACCCAAATTTATCCCAAAATCCATAAATTCCATATTAACTCCTTTATTATGATTTAAAACCTTATTTAAATCTGAAATATCAATTTCACGCTTATTTTCAAAATTCTCCTTTTATTTTACCTAGCTCGTCTAAATCTTGAATTTAAAAATAAATTCTTTTATTCTTAAACAATATCGCTTAAGTCCACAACTCCTTTATTTCCATTTATTTAAAAATCTCTATTCCTTTCCCATATTCGGAATTTATTTAATAGGATTAAAAAAATCAAACTTTTTATCCTTTCCCAAATTCATTCTTTCAAATTTATCCAAATTCACTATATTTATTTTACTTAAAATTCTCTTTTTATTTTCCTTTTTAAAAATCCCATCTTTATATTTTAGACATCTTAAAATATCAAAATATATCTAGCAAACCTTATCATTCAATAATTTCAATTTTAAATATAATCTATCACAGATTATCAAATAAATCACATAACTGAATATGAAAATAAATTCAACATTTTTGAGGAATCTAGTTGGATCCCTCCAACCTGTTTACCTGCATCCATAGATGTTAGTCAATAATTAAAATACCAATCTCGCTTCAAGGCGGGATATCGCGGTATATAGGGTCATCCGCTATTATGTGGGGCGCATAGGGTCTCATCCGCTATATAATGCGGGAAATCTATCACTCCAATATAGATATATACTACTATATATAATATCATCCAACTGATAAATCATAATTTATCAATCAAGTCATGCACCCAATAATTTAAATTTAACATTTAAATTTTAACAAGGCAATCCAAATGAGTAAGGAAATCTCACCTTTATTTTTGTCTACAATCCACTCCATCTCGCCTCGGTTTCCCGATTTTCAGACCTTGTATAAACATTATACGGTTTATTAATATTTGAACTAATCGAACAATCTATTAGCATTTAATAATTTAATTTAAACTAATTTTCCTTTGAATAATTTTTAGTAACTAAAATAATTGAATAAGTTGATTAAAAAAGTTAATCACTCTAATCCGTTAATTTAAAATAAACCGGTAAGTGAAAATATGTATGTATATTTTTATATATAGATATATTTATATTTATACTTATATTTTCCTTTTTCTTTGAAACCCATACACTTATAAAAATTAATTTATATAGATTCAAAAAATCTACTTTTATATAAACTCTTCAACATTTAAAATTCCTATATATTTTTTTCACAATCCTTTCTGTATATAATTTTTTTTCCTGTTTACATATATATATATTAGATTAAAATAGGCATGTATATATACACATTTATATTTATATTATACCTTTCTTTACTGACCACATTATAATTTTTATACAGGATGTATATACATACTAATTACCATTGTACACATTTTAACATTAACAGTGAGTTAATTATATATATTCTAATATATATATATACCCAAACTTGTATGTATAGATTTTATAAAATAAAAATTAGCTATACCTCACTGCCCATCGACAGAGCATAAACCCATCGCGACGGGAAGTTCGTCGAACCATCTCACATCGCTGCGTGACCAAAGTTTGCTCGTGTTGCCTGTATCTCGTTCTCACGCTCGACCCTCTTCTACATTAGCGAACGAGTCGCCCCCATCGCCACGAACTCCAATCAGATCAACCCAACCACGCTCGCCACACGAGCTCCCCCAGTCATGTCTGCCTTCCCCTCGGCCATGCGACAACGTTCGATTCCCCTTTCGCCTCGCCCGCTCGCACTGCACTGGGTTCGAATCGATTGGCAGGAAGAAGGTTTTGGAGGAAGGTTAAATCTCGTTCAATTTTTGTACCGGGAATTCGAAGTTAGACAAGAATTGAAAAAGAGCTGTCGCCATTTTATTTATTTATTTGCGAACTGAATTTGATTTGAGAAAGAAAATTTTAAAGGAGGGAGGGAAAAAGACTTCGTTCGAACGAGAAGGTAAGTTCCAGTTTATTTTTCTTGTTCGGCCATTCCTTTTCAAATTTTATTTTTTCTTTGTTTTCTCGTTTGAAATATTTGAACTCGGCTGTTAACATAAAGAAGAGGGAGATACCTTGCGTAAAATTTTGCCTTGCTACAGTGACCACGAGATGAAAGCAAAAAAGTCTTATGTGAAAAGTATTTCAGCTGATGGTTGACCAGAATATAAATATATATATATATATATTTAATTAAATTTAAATTCAAATTGCCTCGATAAATACAACTCAAAATCTCGACCTCCTATCGAGGCATGCCGCTAGGCGTTTATAATGTTATACCCCTATTTCGAACGCAATGAAAAAGGTTTCGAGTCCTAATTTGATTGTATGGAGAAGATAGCTTTTTGGACCCATTTATTATTTTTAATTTTCGATATAAATTTTCAGCGCGTTTACACACCGTACGACCACACGATAACTCCAAACGCTCCGAGATTTGAAATCCGATAATAATACAATATTACGGATCAAATGGAACTGGTTTCGTCAAAATCCGAGACTGTGCTCCAAAAGGCTAATTTTAAATGTCAATTTAAACGATATATTTTTAAAACTGGCCAAATCACTTTTAAATTCAATTTTAAAAAATTTATTATCTTCTGTATTGTTAGTACAATTTTACAAGCCTTCAAATTATTTTTAACAAGCTTAAAAACTAGGATTTCATATTTTACCCAATTTCCAATTGTTCAATTCAATAATTTAATTATCCAATAAATAGTAATATTTGAAATTCAAGTTAGAAATTAACTTTTAAATATTTAAAATCAATTAAATACTCCAATTTCAAATATAAAAAAAAATTGGGTCGTCACATTCCTCCCCCCTTAAAAGAATTTCGTCCCCGAAATTACCGAGTAAGAAGAATGGTCCAATACCCGTTTACTATTTTCCAAAACCAAACAGTTTTTAACAACACCCAAACAATCTTTTTATTAAAGACACTATCACACTTACTAACTTCCTAAACTAATTCATAGGTTCCAAACAATATCACTTACTCAACCATTTCAAATTTTAATTTAAAACCAAATTTTAAACTATCAAAATTTTCTCAAAATTTTTCTAACTCCTTAAATTTTTGGAAAATTTCGCCAGCGTCTCCTTTACGCGGCTCGATCAGTACAACTACAAAATGCCTCTACGGGCCCCCAAATTTCAAAGAAAACAAAAGCCGAGTGGCTAGATCATAAAATCATCAAATTTCATACGACAATTTAAATACATACCATTTTGTCGGCCAATTCAAAATTTATCTTCTAAATTTTGAAGACACCAATTTATCTTTTGGTTTTAATTACCTGATCCTACTTAGAAATAATATCCAATCACAGAATTCAAAATCATTTTATTCATTTCTTTTCAAAATTTTCAATATATGCTTTACTTAAGTTGTACGATGTACATATACCATCTGTACGCAATATCAATTCTGATCGCTCACTCGATCACATAATTTCACTTCCGAACTAGTATCGTCCACCCGACTTCCTAGTGCGGACTCAGATCTGGTCTCCTGATCAGAAACCGTCATTCTCCTTGCATATCCATACACTATGATAGAGAATTCCAGAATCAATCAAAATTCCATATCCAGGGTTCGTCGTCGAAAATCGAGCGAAAAATTCCAACTCGAATCGATATAAATATCTCGAAATTCTGTGCTCGAATCTGGATCAAATCGTTATGCGAATAAAATAATATGCGTACATCCTACGTATTTATCTCAATTGATTATTAGCTATATCAATTCTCTTTTATTTTATTCACATTTATTTTGATTCCCATACACTTATTTACAATTATCATTTCACACACCTTTATTAAACCTTCATTCACATATTTACTTAGAATATTTTTCAATTCCAAATTTACTTAAGAATTTCACCATCCATTACTTAAGTTCAATATAAGTATTTTATACACTTCTTATATCTATTTTCACTTCACCACTTTAGTTTATATCTACTTCTATTCAAATTGGATCTCCAATTTCCATATGAATTCAATTTATCTTCAAACTCTTAATATTGAATTTTATCAACTATCTTCCATTTATAACTTATTCATATCATTATTTTAAATTAGTTCCATTTACTAATTTATTTAAAATTCCAATTCATTTTATCTCAAACCATTTTTAATTAATCATTTCTTTAATTAGTTCCATTCGCTAATTTATTTTAAATCTCAATGGATTTTATTTCCCACTTTAATTATTTTTAGTCCACTTCGAATTAATTCTACAACTTTACTTTACTTTCACAATTTAAATCAAGCATCATCACAATATTCAATTTCATTTCATTTGCTTACCACTTAAATCAATCAGTTTACTTACTAATTTTAATTTCAATCCTTTGTTTTATTTAGTCCAACTTGACTAATTTCCCATTTTACACAATTCAAATTAAATTCCCATATTCAATTCCAATCCCATTTACTTACAAATGCAAATTCATTTGTCTATTCACAATTTTATTTCCAACTTATAATTTTTATTTAAGTAACCATTTCACTTAGTCTCCTTAGACTTTTCTTTTAAATCCACTTTTATTTAACTAGATTTAATTACACGCCGATTCAATTTAAATTTTAAACTTCTATAAGTTTTCCAAATTTAATTACATTTGCTAACTTTTTTTAATTCACTTCAATTAATTAGCTTACCTTCCAACTTATTAGGGTTTCACACTTATTTTTTTTAACCCTATTCAAGTTGTTCATATTCCAACAAATTTCAAAATTTTAAAAGTTTTCAAACTTATTTATATTCCGTAAACATTTTAAATAAGATTCCAGTGTCTTTTAAACTATTACTCAATATTTCAAAATCATTTTTGAAACCAATTATATACACAATTCATTTTCATATCAAATTATCCCTTGAATTTTAAAACCAAACCCAGATTTGCAAACAACCCGACTTAAAACATTTAGGTAGCAATTCCTCTCTTGGAAACTCGAAAATGAACATCGATGATGCTGCAGTCATCACCGAAATTATTTCCCAGCGACCGAAGCGAGTTTAGTGCTTTTACTTCTCTAAAAACATTTCAAATATTTTTAAATTCCAAATCTTACCAGATTTTCATCCCCAATTCAAAAATATTTTCGAATAATATCAATACTATCCCTCTAAAACCTTTGAAAATCATTTTCAAACTCAAAGAGAATTAAATCTCCTAAATTTCGAATTCCAAATCCCATTCTATTAATGAATTTATTTCCTTAACTCTGGTTATAATTTCAATTACTTATTCAATTTCCACAACAACAATGATAATAATTTAATATTATCACTTCCTAACAACCAAGCAAAGCATATACTATAATAATTTACAAAAATTATTTCTTTTTTATACGAAAATAATTTTGGGTAAAATTATTTCATTTACCCCATTTTAAAACAATACTATGTCGAATTGTTCTATTCAAGTGTTTAGAGATCCCTATCAATAACGTTAATTACTCGTATTGACCAGAATCCATAAACCACTCAACAAACCAATCAACATAATATAAAACAATTTTTTATATTCACTAACAAATACATTCTCATATCTATTAATACACTCAAACTCATTCTAGAGTACTACTGACTCTATCTCTAATGAGTAATCCCCACCAGAGCCAAGGTTCTCGCTTAACCTTCAGCTCTGATACCAAGTGAAACGACCCGCAAATCCGTACCCCTTTGACTTGACAATATTCCCCATAAGTTCAACTCAAATTGGACGGAAATACGGACCATTGGGGTTAAAGAAGAAAGAGATAGAAGAAGAAATAGAAAACAACATCAGAATCTCACAATCGTAGCGGAATTATTTATAATATATAACAATAGATTTTCATACAAAAGAATATGTAACTGTTTAATACTTACAATCATCAGAGTACACAATCATCATCTCAAATATGGACAGTTTAGTAACTTTCCATACACAGCAGAATATACAAATTTACGGAAATACGCTTCGTCATCCAGCTCGTCTTCTGAGCTCCACAACATCCTAACCTGTATCTATAATACTCGGTCTGACCCGAGCATTATAATAAAATAACACCCGAGTCAGTCTGGAAAACCAGCGTGAGAAAACACACTCAATTGAATTATTAAAGTTTTAAAAATCCTTTTGAAAATCAAAGGTATCTCGTAAGACCACGCCACAAATAAACATGTCGGGTTTTTACCTTACGATAACCAAAACATTTTTATATCAAAACCGTCTGATATTATAATAGTGTCTATAGAAAGTAAAATAGAATCTAGCTGAAATGCTTGCATCTCACGTTCCAGCAATAGTTGGGAACAATCAAAACCGTACTGGCGTTTATTGGAGATTGGGTTTCCATCAATGGCAGGGCTACCAGGGGTACCGCCCGTCATAGTACCTGGCCTAGATCAAAGTACCGAGGATCACTCCCGACCCCCTGCAACACAAGACCGTAGCTACCCCTTACTGGATAGTCCGAATAAGATCACCCCGCGGTTCGGATCAACAACCGCCACTAAGCCGAAATCAAAAAGGGACATCTAGACAGGGATGACCTTACCCTAATTGGTTGCTAGCCACTTAGCCTTGCTGCACCTCCCCTGTTTTAGCCATTCCCGGTTGATGAGGCTTGATGCTATGTGTTACCTTTTTAGAACACATTTCACTTAGAATGCTCATCGTCCTCCTGACGATGTTCTGAAAGCATTCATCCTTACAAGTTGCCCTAGGTCTGGACAAACCGAATCACCGTGTAACGACCCGTATTTTTACGGATCGAAAAGTTCGTTGAAATCTGGAATTTTTAGCGTTGTTAAGTCATTCAGGTTTTGGCAGAATTTTGCTAAGTCCTAAGTCGTAGCCGACTTAGGAGTTGTAGACGACTTAAGGAAGTTGGTGACCTAAGAATTTTGGTGAGTTAAGTGTTAGGTCGGCAACGACCTAAGGAAGATGGGGTAATAGTGAATGACCTAAGTGATAAGTCGTGACCGACTTATAGGATTGGCGACCTAAGATAGTTAGGTTGTGGGCTTCTGGGTGAGTTAGCGACCTGAGGGGGATAGGTCGGCAACGACTTAAGGAGTTAAGAGATAGGCAGTTTAGCGACCTAGTGTATAGTTAGGTCGGTAGATGACCTAAGGAGATAAGTCGTAGCTGGGCTAAGTTAGTAGGTCGAAGTTAACTCGGCAAGTGTTAAGTCGCAGGATCACTAAGTCGTAGTCTGTTAAGTCGGAATTGTTGGCTAAGTCTTAGATCGCGTGTTGGCTTAAGGTTAGGTCGTAACCCGGTTGAGTTGTTGAGTCGTAGGATGGGTTATCTCGCTAAGTCGTCTAACCAGTTAAGGCGCGTGTGCATTAAGTCGTAGGTCGGCATGCTAAGCAGTTAGGTAGTGGCACTGTTAGGTCGCATCTATTGTTAAGTCGCTAAGTCATAGGTCGTAAGATGGAGAGCTTTGATAGGTCGTTGAAGCGCCTGGGTGTTAAGTCGTAGAGTTGTTAGGTCGGTGAAGACTTAGGTCGGTGAAGGTCTTAGGTCGTAGGTCGGAGACGACCTAATTCCGAGTTACGACTTAAGGGGGATTTCGCCTATAAATAGAAGGGGGTTGGCTTCATTTTTGGGATCCGGATTTTTTAAGCGACGAAGTGCTGCCATTTTGAGAGCTCGACTTCTACACTTCTTCACTTCTTTTCTCCACTCTAATCTAGTGCTTCCATCCATCCAAGTTGAAGATCAAATTGAAGATTCAAGAGCTTAGATTGAAGATCTTCATCCTTTGAAGTGAGATTTCTTCGTTTGAAGCGGATTTGTGATAGATCAAGCTTGATCCTTCGCTGTCCAGCTCTGAAGCGTGTTGATTTGAGGTTGTTTAGGTGATTTGGTGAGTGGTGATTATCTCTTACACGGATCCAAAGAAGTATATCGGATTGTTGGCTCGATTTGGTGTTAAAATAGTGATTTCCATGCATTTTCTTCATCCTAAGTGTAGATCCATGTAGATCCATTGTTCATGATGATTTGACAACCATTTTATCACATGTTAACCTATGCAAGTTCATTCATCAAGTTTGTAGAGATATTGTTCATGTTTTCATGCTTGTTGGACTTTCAACTCTTTAATTACGAAAATGCCATTATTGTTATAATTGTCTACTTAGATCATATTTGAATGCTTGATTGCTTGGATTAATGTTTGACTTGATTGATTGCTAGAAATTAGATGATTGATGATTTGATTTAGACCGAAGATGATTCAAAAGCTAAGAGAAGGGCTCTTGAATTGGGAAAGCTGCTCGTGGCATATGTAGCGGATGATGAAGCTCTTATGCATAGATTCGATGATGATGATGTTGAGATGAGACTTTGCGAGGATGTGATGAAGCGAAGTATGATATGAGATAGTCTTGGTCTAATCCAGACGGGATCATTCCAAGCATGTTGGTAACTCAGCCATATGGTTCGAGTTAGTCTTGGTCTAATCCAGACGGGATCATTCCAAGCAGGTTGATAACTCGGTGATATGGTTCGAGTTTGAGGATAATGGATGCTCGAGAGGCGCTTGAGCTAGTATGGAAATAGTCGTCGAGGAGGATGACTAGAAGGCTGAGATCTCATCGTTGTTGAAGGTTCTAGCATGCTCTAAGCAAGAGTACATGGGGACGCCCAAAAGACTAACTGTTGATGGTCGAGTACTCTGGGTAGTTGCGAAAATCCTTGGCACGGGCTGCGACGACGTGCGGGAGTTATGTCTAGAACCGGGGTTACCATTAGCCCTTGACTGACGGATGAAAGAAGGAGCCGTTCATTCAACTAACGGTGATATCGAAGCAATGATAACAGTGATAGCCAGAGTCATGGATGTTTGGTTGTATCGTCATTCGGTCTCAAGAGCAGTATTTTCTGGGTGCTTATCTGATCTTGGTTTAGGCCTTGGGGGTTTGTACTTGGAAAACATCGCCCTTGACTCGAGTGACAATTTCTTTACTTTACATTGTATGCTCTGCTATGTTCGCTTCTGCTTAGTGTGTGTTTGGGGGCTATCACTGTAGAAAGAGGTTGGAGTGGGAGGGTTGTATTCCTATTCCTTTTTCCTTTATGCTCTTTTGGTATGTTGTTAGTTAATCTACTGCTCACTAAGACTGTTGTCTGACTCAAGGCTTTATGTTTTAATTCTTATTGCCTTGGGCTGTTCGTCCATTTTGGGACGGGCAGACTAGGTAGCAGGTGACAGGTGCTGTTCTCTTCTCACGATGCTGATATCAAAGACGAGCTAGAGGGTTGCATATTATCTTCTTATATGTACTGGATGTTCCGCTGTTTGTATAATCTCTGAGTGTTATGTAGTGAGGCTTAATGTATTGACTATTTGGATGCTTGTATTCAACTATTATGGAGTTTTATATGATGGCATTTTATTCTATAAAGCTTCACTATACATATGTTCTATTGTATTTTGTCCATGCGCTGTGAGTAATACGATAGATCCTGTTATTTTGATCTACCCTGACAATCGTCCATGGTCGCCTGGCACACTTTACAGCGCACTATCTCTAGATTCGGTGCAGGGGTCATGGGCGGTCGTCACACACCGTCTTCATCACCTTCACGGTCTTCATTCGCAAACGTTCAAACTGGACCAAAGTGGTTTTCGGATAATTAAATCTGATCCCGGACTCTTTGAAACGATCAGCGCATTGGCAAATACTTATAGTCGGTTATTTAACTATCAAATTCAAACAATCATTCACCAATTGTTTTTATTCCCACTAAAAAGCACCAAGTCCTTTAATATTTATCTTTTAACCAAATTAAATTACTTTATCCAAAATACACTTAAATCATTTAAATAAACTACTTCCATTACTTTACTCAAAATAATACTTATAAATTCTAAATAATTTCTCGAGTAAAACTTTAGCCAAAACTACTTTTCAAAATAAACTGTTATATAAGGTATAATATTTAATAGTTATCCTTTGCATCAAAATACTAATTTAACCTTTGAAAATAGTTACTACTATAATTAAATTAAATAAATATTAACTTTAAAATTTTAAAACAACTAAATAATAATTTTTCTAAAAACATTCCTTTAAAATCACTTTTAAAACTTCTAATTTATACTTAAAAATCTTTCTTGAAAATATACTTGGCTTTTTAGGAAAATACACTTCCCATTTCAATATACCTTATAAATTCCCACCGTTTATTTGTACTTTCAAATTTATCCACTGATAAATATTTCACCTTATTTATAAACCCAGTTTATAATTTTCATACCCCCATTTTCCTTTAAATCACGATTTCCAAAACACTTAATCGATTCCCCAATCGATTCCCTGAATTAATTCCATTTTAAAAATTTATTTTGATTTACCCAAATTTATCCTAAAATCCATAAATTCCATATTAACTCCTTTATTATGATTTAAAACCTTATTTAAATCTGAAATATCAATTTCACGCTTATTTTCAAAATTCTCCCTTTATTTTCCCCAACTCATCTAAATCTTGAATTTAAAAATAAATTCTTTTATTCTTAAACAATATCGCTTAAGTCCATAACTCCTTTATTTCCATTTATTTAAAAATCTCTATTCCTTTCCCATATTCGGAATTTATTTAATAGGATTAAAAAAATCAAACTTTTTATCCTTTCCCAAATTCATTCTTTCAAATTTATCCAAATTCACTATATTTATTTTACTTCAAATTCTCTCTTTATTTTCCTTTTTAAAAATCCCATATTTATATTTTAGACATCTTAAAATATCAAAATATGTCCAGCAAACCTTATCATTCAATACTTTCAATTTTAAATATAATCTATCACAGATTATCAAATAAATCACATAACTGAATATGAAAATAAATTCAACATTTTTGAGGAATCCAGTTGGATCCCTCCAACCTGTTTCCCTGCATCTACAGATGTTAGTCAACAATTAAAATACCAATCCCGCTTCAAGGCGGGATATCGCGGTATATAGGGTCATCCGCTATTATGCGGGGCACATAGGGTCTCATCCGCTATATAATGCGTGAAATCAATCACTCCAATATAGATATATACTACTATATATAATATCATCCAACAGATAAATCACAATTTATCAATCTAGTCATGCACCCAATAATTTAAATTTAACATTTAAATTTTAACAAAGCAATCCAAATGAGTAAGGAAATCTCACCTTTATTTATGTCTGAAATCCTCTCCATCTCGCATCGGTTTCTCGATTTTCAGACCTTGTATAAACATTATACGGTTTATTAATATTTGTACTAATCGAACAATCTATTAACATTTAATAATTTAATTTAAACTAATTTTCCTTTGAATAATTTTTAGTAACTAAAATAATTGAATAAGTTAATTAAACAAGTTAATCACTCTAATCCATTAATTTAAAATAAACCAGTAAGTGAAAATATGTATGTATATTTTTATATATAGATATATTTATATTTATACTTATATTTTCCTTTTTCTTTGAAACCCATACACTTATAAAAATTAATTTATATAGATTCAAAAAATCTAATTTTATATAAACTCTTCAACATTTAAAATCCCTATATTTTTTTTTCACAATCCTTTCTGTATATAATTTTTTTTCCTGTTTACCTATATATATATATTAGATTAAAATAGGCATGTATATATACACATTTATATTTATATTATACTTTTCTTTACTGACCACATTATAATTTTTATATAGGATGTATATACATACTAATTACCATTGTACACATTTTAACATTAACAGTGAGTTAATTATATATATTCTAATATATATATATATATATACCCAAACCTGTATGTATATATTTTATAGAATAAAAATTAGCTTTACCTCACTGCCCATCGATAGAGCATAAACCCATCGCGATGGGAAGTTCGTCGAACCACCTCACATCGCTGTGTGACTAACATTTGCTGGTGTCGCCTGTATCTCGTTCTCACGCTCGACCCTCTTCTGCACTCGCGAACGAGTTGCCTCCATCGCCACAAACTCCAATCAGACCAACCCAGCCGCGCTCGCCACACGAGCTCCCTCAGTCATGCGTGCCTTCCCCTCGGCCATGCGACAACGTTTGATTCCCCTTCCGCCTGGCCCGCTCGCAGTGCACTGGGTTCGAAACGATTGGCAGGAAGAAGGATTTTGGAGGAAGGTTAAATCTCGTTCAATTTTTGTACCGGGAATTCGAAGTTAGACAAGAATTTAAAAAGAGTTGTCGCCATTTTATTTATTTATTTGCGAACTGAATTTGATTTGAGAAAGAAAATTTTTAAGGAGGGAGGGGAAAAGACTTCGTTCGAACAAGAAGGTAAGTTCCAGTTTTTTTTTTCTTTTTTTTCTTGTTCGGCCATTCCTTTTCAAGTTTTATTTTTTCTTTGTTTTCTCGTTTGAAATATTTGAACTCGACTGTTAACATAAAGAAGAGGGAGATACCTTGCGTAAAAATTTTGCCTTGCTACAGTGACCACGAGATGAAAGAAAAAAGTCTGCTGTGAAAAGTATTTCAGCTGATGGTTGACTAGAATATAAATATAAATTTATATATTTGATTAAATTTAAATTCAAATTGCCTCGATAAATGCAACTCAAAATCTTGACCTCCTATCGAGGCGTGCCGCTAGGCGTTTATAATGTTATACCCCTATTTCGAACGCAATGAAAAAGGTTTCGAGTTCTAATTTGATTGTATGGAGAAGATAGCTTTTTGGACCCATTTATTATTTTTAATTTTCGATATAAATTTTCAGCGCGTTTACACACCGTACGACCACACGATAATTCCAAACGCTCCGAGATTTGAAATCCGATAATAATACAATATTACGGATCCAATGGAACTGGTTTCGTCGAAATCTGAGACTGTGCCCCAGAAGGCTATTTTTAAATGTCAATTTAAACGATATATTTTTAAAACTGGCCAAATCACTTTTAAATTCAATTTTAAAAGTTTTATTATCTTCCGTATTGTTAATAAAATTTTACAAGCCTTCAAAATATTTTTAAAAAAGCTTAAAAACAAGTATTTCATATTTTACCCAATTTCCAATTGTTCAATTCATTAATTTAATTATCCAATAAATAGTGATATTTGAAATTCAATTTAGAAATTAACTTTTAAATATTTAAAATCAATTAAATACTCCAATTTCAAATATCCAAAAATTCTGGGTTGTCACAACTGTATAGACTATGGGAAATAAAAATGTCTTAAGGGGGAAAATGTAACGCCTTAACGCTATTTTAATAGATTATATTACTATAGACATATTATAGTAGCGTAGTGTACTATATAGTAGATAGATTAATGGATCCTTAGGAGATGTGAATCCCGAACTTCTTTTAATTTACTGCACTCACGTTAGACACTAGATGGGAGATGTCAAAACCCGTAAACATCTCCGACGCCGTTTACACTCATATTTATTTACCGTTGATTTAACTCACATAAGATCTTTTAGTTCTGACTCGAGTATTTTGTCTTTTTAATTCGCTCGGGTCAGCCTGAGCATTTCAGGATTTGAAGACCTTATTTCTAGAGGATGAAAACGAAGATTTGTACTACTATTATTTACTATATTTATTCCACCACATTCATACTGTTCCGCTGCATTATTTGTTTATCTTTGAAATGTGTAACTCTGATTTTGTATTGTATAAGTATAATCAAATGTTTTGTAAACAGCTTCATGAACTGTTATTTGATTATAATATTTTGTCATTCCGCTATGAGATTCTGTTTTGTTTTTTATTTCTTTCTCTTTTCCTTATTTACCCCAAATAACAATCCGTCCTTCTGTATGGTTTGAGTTGGCATGTGTGTCTGCTTAAAGCGTACAAAAAGGCGGGATGTTACAAAACACATTTTTAAAATAAACATTTTTTGAACAAAAATTTTCAAAAGTTTTTTTTTTACTTTTCAAACAAATTTTTCAACAACCTATGCAATCGGGATTTAGTCAATGGGTTAGCATCCATGATTGATTATTTCTACTACATGATAAATTATCAAATTTTCCTTTTTATTTTAGTACAACCATCGGCACAGAAGTTCATTTATAAATTTCAGCTTTTAAGGTGCAGGGATAGTGACTCATGGTTTAAAAGTAACCTTTTCCTATCCTTCGCTCGCTATAATTTATTTTCCAAAATTTTTAACACTATTTTTTTGGACTTAACTTTACTTTTCTTTTAGTAGCTAATTAAATAAACTTCCTAATTTACTTTATAAAATTCTAATCTTATATACATATATATATTATTATTTTCTTTTGCATTAATTAAGTGTCATTTATGAGATTTCCTTATAATATTTTCCAATAAATATAGCGGTCAATCCAGAAAAAATAAAAGGAACATTTCTCAAAACATCATACGTGTTTATACAAAGAGAAACAACAAATGTTTACAACCCAAACCTAAAATAAAAACAAATTTTAGAAGAAAACAACTTCTATTACCAGCCCTACTGCTACCTATGGGCTGTGGGATAGCCCTGATCCTTCGTGAGATTCCAAACTACTGCTGCAACCTTTGAACAGTTAGAGCACGACGACTATACATCCAAGCTCGAGAGCCCGGCACTGTAGCTCCGCCCGTATCTACTACAGCCCGGCACTGAAAGCAAGTCAAAATATATCGTCAAACCCAAGGCATACATATGAGTATGTTGTAGTCAAGTTTGAAAAATGAGTAAACCTGCAAAGACGTACATGAAAGCACATCGGTGAATAAGCCTAAAAGCAAGTAACCACATACAAAGGCGTACATAAGAGTACATCGAAAACAAATCCAAAAATAAGTCAACATGCAAAGATGAACATGAAAGAACATTAATGAACAAGCCTAAAAGCGAGTCACCACATCCAAAGATGTACATAAGAGTATATCTATGGCTACCCGGATTTTTTTGGTAGTTTGAATTAGAATATTTAATTGATTTTAAATATTGGAAAGTTGAATTTATAAGTTAAATAGATTTAATTTCAAATATAATGGTTATTTGAATAACATAATTGGTTAAATAATTGAATATGGAATCTAATGTGAATAAAAATGATTTCTAATGTGGATTTAAATACTATTTGAATTAGAATAGAATTAGTAAACATTTAAAATTTGAATTAAAAGTTGATTTACATAAATTGGAAATTTTAATATTTATTTAGACGAGTAAAAATAGCCATTCGGGACACTGTCTCAGAATTGGACGAAACCAGTTTCATTGGATCAGCAATAGTGAGTTATGGTAGGATTCCAAATTTCACGTCAATCAGACTTACGGGTTGAGCTAGGAAGCTTGTAACGACCCAGAATTTTGACCAAACTGAATTGAGAATATTTAATTAATTTTAAATATTTGAACGATGATTTAATTTGAATCCCGAATGTAACTTTGAATTTGGCAATTTAATTATATAATTTAATCGATTGAAAGTCGAATAAAAATTTGAATCTTCAAATTTAGGCCGAAGAAAAATATTTCAAAAGCTTTTAAAATTCGTAATGATAACACTGGAGATAACAGCAGCTTCAGAATTGAAATTTAAACTGTTTTGCTCAGTTTTGAATTTAATTGTTTGAATCGATATTTAAAAATAGTCATTTTTCAAACAGTCTCGGAATTCGACGAAACCAGTTTCATTGGGTCCGGGATATTGAAGTATTGCCGGGTTTCAAATTTCGTATTTATCAGAGTTGTTATGCGAGTGTACGGCGTATAAACGCGTAAGAATTTTTAAAGTAAATTCAATTTAAATTTAAAACTTAAAAATTAAGTCAACCCTCAGCACGTCATCTCCCTAAATCTACGCCGAAAATCACGAAGATGATCGTGCAAGCACGACTCTCCTCTGTTAAATCACGTATCTTCCATCCACCCCTTCATTGTAAATTCTCGATCAAAAAGAAAATACTCTCGTTCAGTTCAAAGATAAATGGCCGAACTCATTTTTTTTAAAAGAAACCAAAGCTGTTCGATTTGTCAAGCCTCAGTTCAAAAAAATCGAAATCCTTAAATCTCGTTTTTCTCCTCTATTCGAATCGAGTTGCGAGCTCGAGTGCGACTGGCCGCGACACACGATGAGGTATCGACGTGGTTAAGCATGAGGGTCGCGATCGTTTGTAGGCGAGTTGTTCGCGTGGAGGCCGGAGGTGGATGGGGTCACGATAGCAGTGATGCTCACAATCGAGTTCGTCATTAGTTAGGGCTTCGAATTGGGTCAGTCGAGCAATTGAAGGCGATTTGGTGGAAGTCATCGCGATGGTCGGAATGAGTCAGGCGACGTGGGCTCGCGACTTGTTCGCGAACGCGAGTTCGATGTCGCGTGATGGAGGCAGGAGGTTCGTGGAGTTGGGTGGCCAGAGGCGACGATGTCAGAGTAGAGCGGCTCACGTGCGCAGTGGGGTTCGCGTGCTCGAAGCAAAGGGCTATCTCAATCTGCAGTCGAGGGTCGCGATTGAGGTTGGAGCTGTAGGCTCGCGAAGCTGGAAGTGTTTTGGAGGGATTGGGACACGAGAACTAGGGCCTTCGATCGAATTGCAGGTATTCTCTGAGTGGTTTAAGTCATTCAAAATAAAATTGAGTAGTAGATTTTATTTTACAGAAAATTTATAACGTAGTATTTATTTAAGTTTAAAAAAATCTGTTTTAATTTAAGACGATAATTTGTATATGTAGTTTTAAATTTAACAAGAAAAATAAAAGCATTGAATAATTGAAATTGCCGAATGCAGAAATTTTTACTGTTACATCATGTTTAAATTATATATATATATATATAAGAATAGGTAGACAACAAATTTTAAAAATACTTTGGATTGACAAGTATATAAAAGAAATTAGGTTGTGGAAATTTTATAAGATTTGGAAATAGGATATGTGTTTTCAAAATGAAAAATAAAATAAAATCACCGGTGAACTTATAATTATCAAAATGAAAATTTGTTATTCGATTTATTTCGAATATTAATGAAATTGTATGAAATGTTTATACAAGGTATAAAGCAAGAAAAATCAAGTCAAGTGGAAAATGAAATGGCAAATAAAAGGCTAAGGTGAGATTTTTCTCACTCAAATTGAATGTGGAATTTTTTTCAGTTATTGATTTGATTGCTATTGGATGTGATATTAGATATGATAGGATATATCTATATATATAGCAGTATATACATATTGGCATATGTATATATTGGATTGATTGATTTCCCGCCTCGTATAGCGGATGAGACCCTATTGCGCCGTTAGTAAGCGGATTTTTATAAAACCCATATACCGCGATAATTCCGTACTGGAGCGGAATTGGTATTGTGCTAACGTCTTTGGATGCAGGGAAACAGGTTGGAGGGATCCAACTGGACCCCTCATATTGATTGAATTTATTTCTATTGTGATATGAATCTGTGAATGATTATAGTGATGCTATTAATCATATTGATATCTGTAAATTGTTTGAAAGCTAAAATTTAGCTGAATGGATGTTTTGACATCATTGGATTCCAAAGATAAACGAAATTGAATTTTTGAAATTCAAGTAGAAAATTTCTAAGTGAATCAATTTTTGAAATTGAAGAAATTTTGAAGAAAGGAATTTTAAAGTATAAAAAGTAAATTTTTATAATCGTATTGAATAAATTCCAGAATAAAGTGAAAATGTTAAATAAATGGATTTCGTAAAATAGTGATTATAAATTGAAGAATTTAATTTAAAATTTGGATTTTTAAGATAGATTGAAAGAAACGATTGAAATTTATTTCCTTAAAAAGGAATTTATTTAAAAGAAGACAAGTTGGAAATCCAATTAGAAATTTAATTGGTAAATTGAAATAAGTTGTGAAATCAATGTAAAATGATTTCAATTTGAAGAATCCATTTTAAAACCGAATATTGAATAATTTGAGAAAAATAAGGAATTCACTTAGTAGTGATAAATAAAATTAGAAGTCAATATTGAAATTGATTTGGTATTGAAGTTTTTATAAATAGAATTAAAATTTTTTAAAAGTTGTTTATAAACCCAAAGTCACTTATTTTGATAAATATAGAAGTTGATAAAAGAAGGTTTATAAGTCGAAGTTGTTATAAAAAAAAGAGAAATAGAATTTGTAAACGTGTTTATAAATTCGAAATAGATTGAATGTGATAAATTAAATATAGAAGGTTATTAAAGAAGTTATATTCACGATTTTGGACAGTGAATATATTGTTAAGTAAAATGGATTTATTTTTGAAGAAGTGATATAAAAAAAAATGAAGTTAAACATTTTAAAGATGTTTTAAAATGTATTATGAATTGAAAGCATAGATTTCAACAGTTCTTGTTGAAATAGACATTTTCGAGAAATTTAAGGAAATGGTGGACTATAACACTATTGTTATGGTAAATGGTTTCCGAAAGGAAATGTTTTATATAGTATTGGGATTTACCTATCTATCTAAATTTTTGAATCCCTATACTAGCGATTTTGGGTCGTCGTAACGATGTTTTACGTAACATTCGTTTTGACCCAAATAAATGTGTTAAAAGAATATTTTCCTTAAAGAATGAAATTATACTTAATTTGATTTAAGTATATCGAATATTTTCCAAGTGTTGAAAATAAATAGATTTGTGAAATACTTATTATTAAATAAGTATGGAATTGCTTTTCCAAAAAATGAAATGAAATGTTTTGAGAATTTATCTTTGAAAAGATAAATTGAAGTTGAATATTGAAATCGATTTGAAAATCGTATATCAGTAGATATTTTTGAAATATAAATTCACTATGGAATTTATAAAAGGAATGGAAATTTGTTTAAAAATAAATATTGATTTATTTTTGAAGTGTGGAAATTTTATATCTAGTAAAAGATATTTTTGAAGATGAAATAATTTGGAAAATTATTTGGAATATTATGATGTTGCGCATCTTTATTGATAGTTAAATAACCGACTATCAATAATTACCTTGAGTAGGTATTTGTTGTGAATTGGATGGATTTGAATGCCACACTTATTTTTAAATAAGCGCTCACTATTCGGGTTAGCCGGGAAAGGACCATGGGGTCGTATAACCCATTCCGAATATGTGATACGTCGTTATGAATCGCATTTGAAGACCGGATATTTTTGAAAACGGAAGGATTACCGTCGAGTTACTCTACATCGGCTGATCTCCGATTTAGAGGTTTTATCACCCTTAGTGACGGGAAGTCCGGACGTGATTAGAAATTATCCGGAAATGCAAGGGCTTCGTGAGAAGTGCCTTCGGTTCTGTTCGATCCCGGAACAGACTTGTATGGATTGTGTGTCTGACGTTACAATTTGAGATATAAAGCTGATTTCTTTCAAATACATTTCTGTTGGTGGCGGAGAATTTATTCTCTTAGCTTAACACCCTTCTCTGAGACGTACGAGCTCAGAGGTTATGTAGTTGAAATTTATCAGCGATATATTCCCAATTTGGTAACGTGGCACACTGAGTGTTGCTGTGAAATGATCAGTGTTTGATCATTTGCGATATGATCATTTGTTTGATCTTATATCTTTGTGATCATAGGTTGATCATTTTTGTTTGACCCGAAGCAGGGCTTTTTATAGAAAGCGTAGCTTTGTGGACGAGACTTCATCGAGCCTCACACCCCGGAAATGGTCGAAACAGGAAGGATGCGGCAAGGTTCTAGGGAGTAGCGCCCCTTAGTGTATGTCATTCCTTCTGGATAAAGGTGGTATCATGGTATGGAGCCCAGATACTTAACCTCTGTGGTTACTGCATTATTATTATCTATGTGGTTTGTTGGAAATCGGGGATCCTCGGGAAGATCGGTGACGATCGGGGGATGGCATACGCGTGTCAGTAGTTACCTATTTTTGCAGAGGTAACCCGACCTTGTGTTGGTAGAGATCCGGTTAGGTTCTCGGGTCGTCTATTCCAGGGACGTACCCATCGTGGAAAAGGAAGTTCCTTAGCCTGACCATTTGTTGGAAATCCAAAGAAACAATACGATCTTGTACGGTTTTAGTTGTAGAACCTATCATTCACTTATGGTGGTCACCACTGTTTGGATGGTAGCTATAGTAGGCATAAGTGCGGAATGCCTATGCTGGCTAAGATTAATATTATACTTTCGAAATGATTTCTACACTATGCACTAATAATAATATCAAAAATGATTTGATTTTTTGCGTAGTAAGCATCTTTGACTATCATAAGAAGAAATCTCCTCCAATTCTGCGTTTGCATTGTGTGTGTGGTGGGAGGTCTTATGGTAGTCTCATTTTCCAAAAAGCATTGCGAATTGACTTTAAAATTTTTCTGTTGTTTATTTTAAAGATAAATAACTGTTTTACGATCTCACACCAGTCACCATGACTGACTCGGAGTTTATTGTTCCCTTCTAAACTCTGGGTGCCCACCAATTTCCACACGGGCAGCCTAGAGTTAGATTATCAGGATATTCTGGATATTCTGGAGCTTTGGAGATAAGCTGGATGGCGAGACGTAGTATTTGTATCTGATAGTATTTATTCCGCTGTATATTCTGTATGAGGACAAGTTTATATAACTGTCCATTGTTGTATATTGACTCTGATGATTGATGTATGTATAAAATGATATAGTTCTTTGTTTTAAAGATTATTCATTTATCTATTATATATTGTTCCGCTGCGATGTGTAAGATTCTGATATTGTTTTCTGTTCTGTGTGTTCTGTTCTTCTTCTTTCTTTCTTCTCTTTTTCTTCTATCTTCTTCTTCTTCTACTTTTTCTTTTTCTTAAAACCCTCACTATTGGAGTTTCCGGCACTCGATTGCTCAGCAGTCGATAAAGTGAGTATCGATGTCGAATTTTCGAAAGTCGAAAATTTCGGTATGTGACAAAGTGGTATCAGAGCATATGGTTAAGCGACAACCCTGCTCTGTTGGGTGTTACTCATTAGAGATAGAGTCAGTAGTACTCTAGAATGAGTTGAGTGTAATAATAGATACGAGCGCGTATTTGTTAGTGAATATAAAATTATTTTATATTGTGTTTGCTTATCCGTTGAGATGTTTATGAATTTTGGTCGGTATGTGGGACGCCATATTATCGATAGGGATTTCTAAACACTTAAACGAGGCAAGACGACATAGTATTATTTTAAATAGGGTGAATGAAATAATTTTGCCCGAAAACTATTTTTGTATATAAAAGAAATGATTTTCTGTAATATATGGTTGCATGGTTGTTAGGAAAGTGATAATATTGAAGTGTTATCATTATAATGAAATTGAATACGAAATGGAAATTGTAACTCCAAAGTTAAGAGATAAATCCATGTACAAATGAAATTGAAGAATGCAAATTATAAATGTGATTTGTAATTTAAAATGAAATTCCAGAGAAGTTTTTGGAAATGTTTTGAAAAGAATTTGAAAATTTTGGAGATTTGGAAAGTTTAAATCTTTTTGATTTGAAAATGGATTTCAAGGGTTTTGAAAAGTATTTTTGAAGGAATGAGAAGCTCTAAACTCTTTTCGGTCGCTGGAAAATAACCTCGATGATGACCGCGGCATCGTTGGTGTTCATTTTCGGGTTTCCAAAAGAGGAATTGCTGCCAAATTGTTTTAAATGGAAGTGTTTGGAAAATTTGGATTTTGTTTTGGAAATTAAAAGGATAATTTGAATTGTTTTCAAATGGTTTTGAAAAAGTTGAAACGACTCTGGAATCCTATTTAAAATACTTACGAAATATTAATAAGTTGATAACTTATAGAATATTGAAATCTGATTGGAATGAAATTCAAATTGAAGACGAATGAATTAGTAGATGAAACTAATTTAAAATAGTGCGGTTATGAATGAAAGATAACTGATAAATTCAATATTCAGAAGTTAAATAGAATTCAAATTGAATTGAAATTGTAAATTGAATTCAAATGAAATTTGAAATGTAAAATTGAATCATAATGGATATATAACTTCAACAGTGAAGTAAAAATGTATAAGCAGTTTATACTAGAAATTTTGTAATCAAATTTGCAAAATGTTTGAATGCTGTAACTAGATATTATGGCTAGTAAGATACAGGTGTTATTAAGGAATTGGATTTGATTTTCGAAGATAAATTTGAATTTGCTCGAAAAAGGTATGTATTTAAATTTGAATATGAGATTTGATGACTTATTTCTCTAGCCGCTTGGCTTTTTCTTTTTCTTTTTGAAATCTGAGAGTCCGTAGGGACGTTTTGTAGTCGTACCGTATTAGCCGCGCAAAGGAGACGCTGGTGAAATTTTTCGAAAATTTCGAGTGTTAGAAAATTTTTGAGAAAATTTTGGAAGTTTAAATTTGAATTTGAATTGAATTTGAATTTTTAAGAAAACAATGATGTTTGAAAACTATGAAAGGTTTAGAAATTTAGTTGAATTAATAACGAATCTTTAGTAGAGAGATTTGTTGTGAGAGATTGATAAAACTATTGGATTGTGAAAAATAGTAGACGAGTTAAGGACCATTTTTCCTAACTTGTAATTTCGAGGACCAAATTCTTTTAAGGGGGAAGTCTGTAACGACCCAGAATTTTGACCAAACTAAATTGAGAATATTTAATTAATTTTAAATATTTGAACGATGATTTAATTTGAATCCCGAATGTAACTTTGAATTTGGCAATTTAATTATATAATTTAATCGATTGAAAGTCGAATAAAAATTTGAATCTTCAAATTTAGGCCGAAGAAAAATATTTCAAAAGCTTTTAAAATTCGTAATGATAACACTGGAGATAACAGCAGCTTCAGAATTGAAATTTAAACTGTTTTGCTCAGTTTTGAATTTAATTGTTTGAATCGATATTTAAAAATAGTCATTTTTCAAACAGTCTCGGAATTCGACGAAACCAGTTTCATTGGGTCCGGGATATTGAAGTATTGCCGGGTTTCAAATTTCGTATTTATCAGAGTTGTTATGCGAGTGTACGGCGTATAAACGCGTAAGAATTTTTAAAGTAAATTCAATTTAAATTTAAAACTTAAAAATTAAGTCAACCCTCAGCACGTCATCTCCCTAAATCTACGCTGAAAATCACGAAGATGATCGTGCAAGCACGACTCTCCTCTGTTAAATCACGTATCTTCCATCCTCCCCTTCATTGTAAATTCTCGATCAAAAAGAAAATACTCTCGTTCAGTTCAAAGATAAATGGCCGAACTCATTTTTTTTAAAAGAAACCAAAGCTGTTCGATTTGTCAAGCCTCAGTTCAAAAAAATCGAAATCCCTAAATCTCGTTTTTCTCCTCTATTCGAATCGAGTTGCGAGCTCGAGTGCGACTGGCCGCGACACACGATGAGGTATCGACGTGGTTAAGCATGAGGGTCGCGATCGTTTGTAGGCGAGTTGTTCGCGTGGAGGCCGGAGGTGGATGGGGTCACGATAGCAGTGATGCTCACAATCGAGTTCGTCATCAGTTAGGGCTTCGAATTGGGTCAGTCGAGCAATTGAAGGCGATTTGGTGGAAGTCATCGCGATGGTCGGAATGAGTCAGGCGACGTGGGCTCGCGACTTGTTCGCGAATGCGAGTTCGATGTCGCGTGATGGAGGCAGGAGGTTCGTGGAGTTGGGTGGCCAGAGGCGACGATGTCAGAGTAGAGCGGCTCACGTGCGCAGTGGGGTTCGCGTGCTCGAAGCAAAGGGCTATCTCAATCTGCAGTCGAGGGTCGCGATTGAGGTTGGAGCTGTAGGCTCGCGAAGCTGGAAGTGTTTTGGAGGGATTGGGACGCGAGAACTAGGGCCTTCGATCGAATTGCAGGTATTCTCTGAGTGGTTTAAGTCATTCAAAATAAAATTGAGTAGTAGATTTTATTTTACAGAAAATTTATAACGTAGTATTTATTTAAGTTTAAAAAAATCTGTTTTAATTTAAGACGATAATTTGTATATGTAGTTTTAAATTTAACAAGAAAAATAAAAGCATTGAATAATTGAAATTGCCGAATGCAGAAATTTTTACCGTTACATCATGTTTAAATTTTATATATATATATATAAGAATAGGTAGACAACAAATTTTAAAAATACTTTGGATTGACAAGTATATAAAAGAAATTAGGTTGTGGAAATTTTATAAGATTTGGAAATAGGATATGTGTTTTCAAAATGAAAAATAAAATAAAATCATCGATGAACTTATAATTATCAAAATGAAAATTTGTTATTCGATTTATTTCGAATATTAATGAAATTGTATGAAATGTTTATACAAGGTATAAAGCAAGAAAAATCAAGTCAAGTGGAAAATGAAATGGCAAATAAAAGGCTAAGGTGAGATTTTTCTCACTCAAATTGAATGTGGAATTTTTTCCAGTTATTGATTTGATTGCTATTGGATGTGATATTAGATATGATAGGATATATCTATATATATAGCAGTATATACATATTGGCATATGTATATATTGGATTGATTGATTTCCCGCCTCGTATAGCGGATGAGACCCTATTGCGCCGTTAGTAAGCGGATTTTTATAAAACCCATATATCGCGATAATTCCGTACTGGAGCGGAATTGGTATTGTGCTAACGTCTTTGGATGCAGGGAAACAGGTTGGAGGGATCCAACTGGACCCCTCACATTGATTGAATTTATTTCTATTGTGATATGAATCTGTGAATGATTATAGTGATGCTATTAATCATATTGATATCTGGAAATTGTTTGAAAGCTAAAATTTAGCTGAATGGATGTTTTGACATCATTGGATTCCAAAGATAAACGAAATTGAATTTTTGAAATTCAAGTAGAAAATTTCTAAGTGAATCAATTTTTGAAATTGAAGAAATTTTGAAGAAAGGAATTTTAAAGTATAAAAAGTAAATTTTTATAATCGTATTGAATAAATTCCAGAATAAAGTGAAAATGTTAAATAAATGGATTTCGTAAAATAGTGATTATAAATTGAAGAATTTAATTTAAAATTTGGATTTTTAAGATAGATTGAAAGAAACGATTGAAATTTATTTCCTTAAAAAGGAATTTATTTAAAAGAAGATAAGTTGGAAATCCAATTAGAAATTTAATTGGTAAATTGAAATAAGTTGTGAAATCAATGTAAAATGATTTCAATTTGAAGAATCCATTTTAAAACCGAATATTGAATAATTTGAGAAAAATAAGGAATTCACTTAGTAGTGATAAATAAAATTAGAAGTCAATATTGAAATTGATTTGGTATTGAAGTTTTTATAAATAGAATTAAAAAAATTTAAAAGTTGTTTATAAACCCAAAGTCACTTATTTTGATAAATATAGAAGTTGATAAAAGAAGGTTTATAAGTCGAAGTTGTTATAAAAAAAAAGAGAAATAGAATTTGTAAACGTGTTTATAAATTCGAAATAGATTGAATGTGATAAATTAAATATAGAAGGTTATTAAAGAAGTTATATTCACGATTTTGGACAGTGAATATATTGTTAAGTAAAATGGATTTATTTTTGAAGAAGTGATATAAAAAAAAATGAAGTTAAACATTTTAAAGATGTTTTAAAATGTATTATGAATTGAAAGCATAGATTTCAACAGTTCTTGTTGAAATAGACATTTTCGAGAAATTTAAGGAAATGGTGGACTATAACACTATTGTTATGGTAAATGGTTTCCGAAAGGAAATGTTTTATATAGTATTGGGATTTACCTATCTATCAAAATTTTTGAATCCCTATACTAGCGATTTTGGGTCGTCGTAACGATGTTTTACGTAACATTCATTTTGACCCAAATAAATGTGTTAAAAGAATATTTTCCTTAAAGAATGAAATTATACTTAATTTGATTTAAGTATATCGAATATTTTCCAAGTGTTGAAAATAAATAGATTTGTGAAATACTTATTATTAAATAAGTATGGAATTGCTTTTCCAAAAAATGAAATGAAATGTTTTGAGAATTTATCTTTGAAAAGATAAATTGAAGTTGAATATTGAAATCGATTTGAAAATCGTATATCAGTAGATATTTTTGAAATATAAATTCACTATGGAATTTATAAAAGGAATGGAAATTTGTTTAAAAATAAATATTGATTTATTTTTGAAGTGTGGAAATTTTATATCTAGTAAAAGATATTTTTGAAGATGAAATAATTTGGAAAATTATTTGGAATCTGATGATGTTGCGCATCTTTATTGATAGTTAAATAACCGACTATCAATAATTACCTTGAGTAGGTATTTGTTGTGAATTGGATGGTTTTGAATGCCACACTTATTTTTAAATAAGCGCTCACTATTCGGGTTAGCCGGGAAAGGACCATGGGGTCGTATAACCCATTCCGAATATGTGATACGTCGTTATGAATCGCATTTGAAGACCGGTGTTGAAGACCGGATATTTTTGAAAACGGAAGGATTACCGTCGAGTTACTCTACATCGGCTGATCTCCGATTTAGAGGTTTTATCACCCTTAGTGACGGGAAGTCCGGACGTGATTAGAAATTATCCGGAAATGCAAGGGCTTCGTGAGAAGTGCCTTCGGTTCTGTTCGATCCCGGAACAGACTTGTATGGATTGTGTGTCTGACGTTACAATTTGAGATATAAAGCTGATTTCTTTCAAATACATTTCTGTTGGTGGCGGAGAATTTATTCTCTTAGCTTAACACCCTTCTCTGAGACGTACGAGCTCAGAGGTTATGTAGTTGAAATTTATCAGCGATATATTCCCAATTTGGTAACGTGGCACACTGAGTGTTGCTGTGAAATGATCAGTGTTTGATCATTTGCGATATGATCATTTGTTTGATCTTATATCTTTGTGATCATAGGTTGATCATTTTTGTTTGACCCGAAGCAGGGCTTTTTATAGAAAGCGTAGCTTTGTGGACGAGACTTCATCGAGCCTCACACCCCGGAAATGGTCGAAACAGGAAGGATGCGGCAAGGTTCTAGGGAGTAGCGCCCCTTAGTGTATGTCATTCCTTCTGGATAAAGGTGGTATCATGGTATGGAGCCCAGATACTTAACCTCTGTGGTTACTGCATTATTATTATCTATGTGGTTTGTTGGAAATCGGGGATCCTCGGGAAGATCGGTGACGATCGGGGGATGGCATACGCGTGTCAGTAGTTACCTATTTTTGCAGAGGTAACCCGGCCTTGTGTTGGCAGAGATCCGGTTAGGTTCTCGGGTCGTCTATTCCAGGGACGTACCCATCGTGGAAAAGGAAGTTCCTTAGCCTGACCATTTGTTGGAAATCCAAAGAAACAATACGATCTTGTACGGTTTTAGTTGTAGAACCTATCATTCACTTATGGTGGTCACCACTGTTTGGATGGTAGCTATAGTAGGCATAAGTGCGGAATGCCTATGCTGGCTAAGATTAATATTATACTTTCGAAATGATTTCTACACTATGCACTAATAATAATATCAAAAATGATTTGATTTTTTGCGTAGTAAGCATCTTTGACTATCATAAGAAGAAATCTCCTCCAATTCTGCGTTTGCATTGTGTGTGTGGTGGGAGGTCTTATGGTAGTCTCATTTTCCAAAAAGCATTGCGAATTGACTTTAAAATTTTTCTATTGTTTATTTTAAAGATAAATAACTGTTTTACGATCTCACACCAGTCACCATGACTGACTCGGAGTTTATTGTTCCCTTCTAAACTCTGGGTGCCCACCAATTTCCACACGGGCAGCCTAGAGTTAGATTATCAGGATATTCTGGATATTCTGGAGCTTTGGAGATAAGCTGGATGGCGAGACGTAGTATTTGTATCTGATAGTATTTATTCCGCTGTATATTCTGTATGAGGACAAGTTTATATAACTGTCCATTGTTGTATATTGACTCTGATGATTGATGTATGTATAAAATGATATAGTTCTTTGTTTTAAAGATTATTCATTTATCTATTATATATTGTTCCGCTGCGATGTGTAAGATTCTGATATTGTTTTCTGTTCTGTGTGTTCTGTTCTTCTTCTTTCTTTCTTCTCTTTTTCTTCTATCTTCTTCTTCTTCTACTTTTTCTTTTTCTTAAAACCCTCACTATTGGAGTTTCCGGCACTCGATTGCTCGGCAGTCGATAAAGTGAGTATCGATGTCGAATTTTCGAAAGTCGAAAATTTTGGTATGTGACAAAGCTGAAACGCATAGAAAATTATTTAAGTAAATTTAATTAAAATAATTCGATTCGAAAACCTGCCTTCCAAATACGATGGAATTAGCCTCCAGTACATATTCCATGGTGTTCGAAATGGGAGTATAACATAAGGATCGCCAAGCGGTATACTTTGTTTGGAGTTCAAGAGTTTTAACCGTGAATAGTACAATGAATAGTAATTTTTATTTGGTTATAAATAGAAGACAACCCACTCTATGATAAACCCTAGCCCTAAATTTAGAACGCGCTGCCACCCTCTTTCCCTCTCGATCAAACGGCTATCGTTCATTTTGGCCACCACAGGCCGATCAGGCTCTCGGCTTCCAAACGAAAAACGTGCGCCTTGACACGAGAAGGCTATCCAACGGTTGAGATCGACTACGGGGCGGCAAATCGATGGCAACCTTCATCAGAACACGGTGCAGTTTTAGGTGGTTCTCATGGTGGAGGAAGAGAAGTTAGGGGACTGGAGCGGCGTCGATGGGTTGCTCGTGGTGGGGGCGTTCATGGGGGTTCATGTGATGGCCAGTGGTTGATCGGAGCGGCATGGAGGAGTCGACGAAATTGGGTTCGAACGCGGCCGTGATGCCTAGGAGTAACGTGTGAAGAAGAGAAGGATTAAGGTAAATGTGATTAGTTCTAATTATTTTAATTAAGGAAATAATTATTTATTTTAATTCGTGTATCTTATACATACTGTAACGTGTTCATACGAGGTCCAAAATGAACGAAACAAGTTGCGTTGCGCTCGTAGCATCGAATACTATGCATAGGAATTGGATTGGAGTCGATTGGAGCTAGCAAGAATTTGGATTAAAATTAAACGCTTGTTTAATTTTAATTCAAAACGGAACGCGAAAGCAACAATAGAAAATTTCGGTGAGTAAATCTCACTCATCTTGGATAATTAGTTTTATTTTAAATAGTTAAAATTATTTTTTGGCTGATTGGATGAATTGATAAATTATTATAATCAGTTGGATGTTATATTATATATATTAGTATATATATTAGTAGTTGGGTATATTCTCGCCGATTAGACCGGATGAGACACTATGTGCCCTAGCATAATAGCGGATGACCCTTTTTATTGTGATATCCCGCATCGAAGCGGGATTATTATTATTTTATGTTATATAACATCTGTGGTTGTAGGGAAACGGGTTGGAGGGATCCAACTGGATTCCTTAAAAATGTTGATTTTAATTTCATATATGTTGATATATGATGTGTGTGAATATTCTACTATGTATTGTGATATGTTTGATTTATTGGATGCTATATTAGCACTGGCTTAAATTTTGGTATTATAAATACCATAAATAATATTTTTGAATTTTAAAAAGAAATTCACAAGATATTCTAGAGATGGAAATATTTATATCGAATTTTGGATTATCTTAAAGAAGGTTGATTCGGATAAAAAATGATTTGATTTTGAGTTTGTACTTAACTATTTGTAAAATGTTTAAAATAGAGATTTTAAAATAATTTATATAAGGGATTTTTAACAATGGATTTTTGAATGATATTTCTGAAAATATGGATTAGGAGTTGAAATCAATATTGAAAATAGATTTGAAAAATAAATGGGATTTATAAAGTGATAGATCTAAAAATGAAGTTTATAAATGAGAATGTTTTATAAACAAGTGAAACCCAAATGAGTTTATCAGTTTATAAACGATGTTTATAAATAAAGTGAAATAATTTTCATTTGATAATTTGGAAATATAAATTCGCAGTGAGAATTTATAATGAGATATAGAAATTGGTTTAGAAAGAAATAGTAGATTCTATTTTTTAATTTGGATATAGTTATGAAATTGGAGACGCAGGTCGATTTGTGATAAATCGAGAGAGAGATTTGTAAATGCTAAAGTGGTTATATTGGATTTTAAAATAGATTTTTATTGAGAATTTAAGTTTTGTTTTTAGAAAGGGATTTTTATTTATTAAATTATGTGGTTTAAAAACTGTTTAGTATTGAAATTATTTTGAAAAGTTGGTTGTTCAAATATTTGATATTAGTTGAAATGAATTATAAATTTTTATAATAAGTTTGGTAAATCGATTAGTATTATTTATAAAGGAATTGGAAATTGGTATCGTTGTTTGTTTAAAAATGTTTTGGATATTTTAAATGATTACTTAACCATGTTTTGAAAATAAATTATTATTCTTTAAAAATATTTTTTTACATAGAATTTAAAAGTAATTGGAATTTATTTATAAGTACTCTCGAGACTTGTAAGCCAGATTTTATTGAACTGATGTGATTCTATAAGAGAAAATCTTATAATGGAATTCGGGAACTTAAGAAAATTTGGAGAAAAGAAAATTTCCAAATTGTTTAGATATGGTAACTTCGAAAATGAATCTGAATTCATAAAAGAAGTTATAAATTGTTAGTTGTGATTATAAATAAGTGTAATTAGTTTTTGAAATTGTTAAAAGGAATTTATTAATAATTCTAGAGATTTATGCGATAAGTTATGAAATATTTCCTTATTTTGATACTAAAATGATTTTGGAGAACATGTTTATAAATATTTTCCTAAGTATTGAAAAGAGGGTTTTGGAAATATTTTAAGTGTGAAATGAATGGTATAGAAATATTTTTCTAAGTGCTATAAATTGAGTTCGGAAATAATTCTTAGTGTTGATATGGTTTGGAAATATCCTGTTATGGATATAAAAATTTGAATTTGTTTTCAGATAATGAAATATTGGAAGAGATTTGAATTTATATATATATATATATATATATATATCTTTGTAAAGTTATTTTGAAATAAATGTTTTGAAAGATTTATAATATGGTCTAGTGACTGCTTATGTGTGTAATTTGATAGTTAAATAACTGACTATCAAATCTGGCCAATTTCGTTGATCGTTTTGAAGAGACTGGGATCAGATTTGATTATCTGAAAACCACTTCGATCGATTTGAGCATTACGAATTGTGAAATCGTGAGGATAATGAAGACGGTAATCTTTAAAGAGATGGTTTTTTCAGACCCAGAACAACTTGTTTGGATGAATGCTATCATTGCATTGTTACTTGGAAGGCAGTGTTAGTATTCCAAGTGGGATTGCTATTCAAAAGGTAAACGTAGCCTCAAGCCTCGTCAACTGCGAAATGACTAAAACAGGGCATGCAGCAGGGCTAAGTGGGTAGCTACCATTAGGGTATGTCATCATCTTTCTAGATTACCCTATATTTATGGAATTGGTTGTGCATGAGAGATCACGAATAAGGTTGGAAGACCGGGACGATGACTTATTCAGTACTACTAGTCAAGTGGTAGGCAGGTTCTGTGTGGCAGGGTACAAAATGTTCTTGTTAGACCAGCGGGTGCATTGATCTAGAAATGTACCCATCAGAGGTAGTTCCTTACCTGGTCATAGTATGGAATCCATTCTCCAATAAGCACCGTACGGTTTTGACTGTGCCCAACTATGTTGAAATGTGAGATGTAAGCATTTTGGTTATTTTAATAAGTATTTATACTTAGACATTACTATAATATCACTGGATTTTATATAAAAATGTTTTTGTTATCGTAAGGTAAAAACCCGTCGTATTTATTTGTGGCGTGGTCTTACAAGATACCTTAGTGTTTTTTTCCTAAGGATTTTGATAACAGTAATAAGTCAAATTGAGTGTGTTTTCTCACGCTCGTTTTCTAGACTGACTCGAGTGTTATTTTATTATAATGCTCAGGTCAGACCGAGTATTACAGATCCAGGTTAGGATACTATGGAGCTCAGGAGACGAGCTTAAGGATTTCAGGCGTATTGCACGTATTTTGTTATTTTTCAATGTGTATGTTAAACTGTATATTCAGTACATGTGAGGACAAGTTACTAGAACTATCCAGATTGATTGTTGACTGTTGTACTCTGATGATTGTATGAATATTAATTGTTACAGTTTCTTTTGGTATAAAGATCAATTAATGTATATTATATATTATTCCGCTACGATTGTGAGATTATGTGTTATTGTTTCTGTTTTCTTCTATTCCATTTTATTTTCACCCCTAGCAATCGGTATTTCCAGCACATGAATATTCGGCGTGTTATACAGTGAACGTATTGATGTCGATTTTCGAGGGTCGAAAATCTCGGGTCGCTACCTTTGGTATTAGAGCTGAAGGTTAAGCGAGAACCTTGGCTTTGGTGGGGATTACTCATTAGAGATAGGGTCAGTAGTACCCTAGAATGAGTTTGAGTGTATTATAGATATGAGCGCGTATTTGTTAGTGAATATAAATTATTTTATATTGTATTGGCTTATCGGTTGAGTGTTTATGAATTCTGGTCGAGTAACGGGATGCCACGACATCGATATAAGTTTCTAAACACTTAAACAAGGTAAACCAACACAATATTGTATTGAAATGGGTAAATGAAATAATTTTACCCAACTATATTTTGATATAAAGAAATAGTTTTTAGAGGTTATTATAGCATAATTGGTGTGTTCGGTTGTTATTATTATAATCCAGACAAGATTATATAATTGGAGTGGTTATATATAACCAAATTGAGATTGTATAAGAATGATTAATGCATATGAATTATAAATAAAAATGGATTCAAACCAAAATTTAAAGATTAAAATCCTGGAAAGTTTAGGAAAATATTTTCCAAAGTGTTGTGAAAAAAAATGGTATTATTTTGAAATTATTTTTGGAATAAATATTGTTTTAAATGGATTTTGGAAGTGATAAAGTACTGAACTCACTTCAGTCGCTGGAAAATAATTCTGATCATGATCGCGACATCATCGGTGTTCATTTTCGAGTTTCTAATTAACGGATTGCTACCATAGTAATTTGATATAGAGATTGTTGTTTGAAAACAAGGGTTGTTTTGAAAATTCTGAAGGGAATTTGTTTCGGATAAAACCAAGTTGATTTTGAAAATTTCAAAAGGAATGGTTTATTAAACCAAAAGAGCTATATAAATATGATTTCAAATTGATTTGAAATAAATACCGAGTGCTTGAACTCTAAAAATCCATATTTTATGTTTAGGAAAATATCAGGAGACAAGTTTTTGAACTTAAGTTGAGAATGATATTAATAAGGAGAGAAAGTGTGAAAACTAAATTTTGGAATTTAAAATTTAACTTGGGTAAGTTTAAATGGATTGAATGAATTGAGATTTAACTTAAGATAAGTTAAGTAAAAATTGAATTGGAATTGAAATAATATCAAATTGCATTATATATAAAATTTGAGTTGTAAAATGATTGTATAACTATAAGTCATAAATTTTGAATGGAATCAACTCAAGTATAAAATTGATGAAAATGTGGAAAATAAGTTATGTAACTTATAAATTGGAAAAGTGGAATGGTAAAACCAAAATGGAAGTGGTTTGATATTTTTCTAAAGGAATGGAAATCCAAATTTGTATTATAAAATGAAGTTGAACTCAAGTCGACCCAATAGAAGTGATTTTTGAAATAAAAATCAGATTTTGGAATTATAAAATGGAAGTGAACTAATTAGATAAATTAATCAGTTAATTGAATATAGAAATGGAACTTAACTTGGTTAAGTAAATTGGATTGTGGATTGAAATTGAAATTGAATGTGAGACTTGAGTATAAATGGAATTCGACTTAAATGTAAGCAATTAAATATATTTTGAAATGTTGTCGAATAAAATAGAAATGGATTGAAATGGTGATGACATAAGTTATAAATGAATAAAATTTAAGTGTAAATTGAATATGGTGAGAAATATTGTTGATAAGAATGGAATTCAACTTAAGTAACTAATTTATGAGATGGTTCATAAATAAATTGGCATGGATTGGTTGGTTATTGAATATAAAATTGAGAAAACAAGATTTTGTGAATAAATTGAATGTGGATTAATAAAAAGTTGATAAATTGATTTGGAATCAATTTAAAATAGCTATAAAATGAAATGGTTATTTTATTAAATGAATATCACCAAATAGCATGGATTGAACTGTCATTCGACATAAACGGAAGAAAAACAAATTCTGTGAATTAATGGAAAGTGAATAAAATGATTTAGAATCAATTTAAAATTTATATGAATATAATGTGTAGAAATATGTATTGAATGCAAATAAACTGCTTGTGGATTATTAGAAATCAAATTAAAGGTATATAAATCGATTGAAAGTGGATAATTTCATGCTAGAACCTTGCAATTGTTTATAAATACATGTGTAACATGTTGGTTTATGCGATCTATATGTTTGCATTAGTAGAATGAATGTGAAGGTATTAAATTTAATAAATTTTGAAACTTATGGATTTTATTCGAGTAAGTACAGGTACATGGAGTTGTTTGGCTTGATTTTGGTTGCGCAATTGCATATAAATTAAGCGAACTCGCTTAATAACGTAAAATAAGGTACGCTTACGAATTTAGCGTGCGAAAAATAAAAATATCGATATATATTGCGTTTTCCAGCCATGAGAGCCGATGTATATATTTTTTAATCATAAGCAAAAGGTTCTCTGTACAAGGGAGACCGCCAAAAAAATTCCGAAATTTTGGTTAACAGAAAATTTGATTTGAAACTTAAATCAGAATTAAAGGGTTTTGGATTTGAAATGAAAACTAAATGTTCTTGAATGGAACTAAAGGATTTAGAAAAGTAAAATATCGAAGTTTAACTAAGTGAGGTTTGAAAAGTAAATGGGTTTGGAGCATTTTTTCTATCTTCGAAATTTCGGGACGAAATTCTTTTTAAGGTAGGAGGAACGTAATGACTTGGATTTTTTTGGTCATTTGAATTAGAATATTTAGTTGATTTTAAATACTGGAAAGTTGAATTTATAAGTTAAATAGATTTAATTTCAAATATAATGGTTATTTGAATAACATAATTGGTTAAATGATTAAATATGGAATATAATGTAAATAAAAATGATTTCTAATGTGGATTTAAATTCTTTTTGAATTAGAATAAAATTAGTAAACTTTTAAATTTGAGTCAAAAGTTAATTTATAGAAATTGGAAAATTTAATATTTAATTAGACGAGACGAAACCGGTTTCAATGGATTCGTAATAGTGAGTTATTATAGCATTCCAAATTTCATGTCAATCAGACTTACGGGTCGGGCGTACGAAGCTGAAACGCATAAAAAATTATTTAAGTAAATTTAATTAAAATAATTTGATTCAAAAACCTATCTTCCAAATACGATGGAATTAGCCTCCGATACATATTCCATTGCATTCGGAATGGGAGTATAACATTAGGAACGCTAGGTGGTATGCTTTGTTTGGAGTTCAAGAGTTTTAACCATGAATAGTACAGTGAATAGTAATTTTTATTTGGTTATAAATAGAAGACAGCTCACTCTATTATAAACCCTAGCCCTAAATTTAGAACGCAGCTGCACCCTCTCTCCCTCTCGATCGAACGACTACCATTCATTCTGGCCACCACAGGCCTATCAGGCTCTCGGCTTCCAAACGAAAAACGTGCGCCTCGACACGAGGAGGCGACCCAACATTGAGATCGACTACGGGGCGGAAAATTGACAGAAACCTCCATCAGAACATGGTGCGGTTTTAGGTGGTTTTCACGGCGGAGAAGAAGGAGTTAGGGGACCAGAGTGGCGTCGATGGGTAGCTCGTGGGGGGGCGTTCATGGGGGTTCATGCAATGGCCAGTAGTTGATCGGAGCGGTGTAGAAGAGTCGACGAAGTTGGGTTCAAACGCGGCCATGATGCCTAGGAGTAACGAGTTAGGAAGAGAAGAATTGGGTAAACGTGATTAGTGCTAATTATTGTAATTAAGGAAATAATTATTTATTTTAACTTGTGTATCTTATAAATACTATAACATACGAGGTCCAAAATGAACGAAACAAGTTGCGTTGCGCTCGTGGCATCGAATACTACGCATAGGAATTGGATTGGAGTCGATTAGAGCTAGCAGGAATTTGGATTAAAATTAAACGCTTGTTTAATTTTAATTCAAAACGGAACGCGAAAGCAACAATAGAAAATTTCGGTGAGTAAATCTCACTCATCTTGGATAATTAGTTTTATTTTAAATAGTTAAATTTATTTATTGGTTGACTGGATGAATTGATAAATTATTATTATCGATTGGATGTTATATTATATATATTAGTATATATATTAGTAGTTGGGTATATTCCTGCCGATTGGAGCTGATGAGACACTATGCGCCACACATAATAGCGAATGACCTTTTTTATTGCGATATCCCGCCTCGAAGCGGGATTATTATTATTTTATGTTATATAATATCTGTTATTGTAGGGAAACATGTTGAAAGGATCCAACTGGATTCCTCAAAAACGTTGACTTTGATTTCATATATGTTGATATATAATGCGTGTGAATATTCTGCTATGAATTGTGATATGCTTGATTTATTGGATGCTATAATAGCATTGGCCTAAATTTTGGTATTATAAATACCATAAATAATATTTTTGAATTTTAAAAAGGAATTCAAAAAATATTCTGGAGATGGAAATATTTATATCGAATTTTGGATTATCTTAAAGAAAATTGATTCGGATAAAAAAATGATTTGATTTTGGGTTTGTACTTAACTATTTGTAAAATGTTTAAAATAGAGATTTTAAAATAATTTATATAAGGGATTTTTAACAATGGATTTTTGAATGATATTTCTGAAAATATGGATAAGGAGTTGAAATCAATATTGAAAATAGATTTGAAAAATAAATGGGATTTATAAAGTGATAGATCTAAAAATGAAGTTTATAAATGAGAATGTTTTATAAACAAGTTAAACACGAATGAGTTTATCAATTTATAAATGATGTTTATAAATAAAAATGATTTTCATTTGATACTTTGGAAATATAAATTCACAATGAGAATTTATAATAAGATATAGAAATCGGTTTAGAAAGAAATAGTAGATTCTATTTTTGAATTTGGAAATAGTTATGAAATTGGAGATGTAGGTAGATTTGTGATAAATCGATAGAGAGATTTGTAAATGCTAAAATGGTTATTTTGGATTTTAAAATAGATTTTTATTAAGAAGTTAATTTTTGTTTTTAGAAAGGGATTTATATTTATTAAACTATGTGGTTTAAAAACTGTTTAGTATTGAAATTATTTTGGAAAGTTGGTTGTTCAAAAATTTCATATTAGTTGAAATGAATTAAAAAAAATTATAATAAGTTTGGTAAATCAATTAGTATTATTTCGTTGATCGTTTCGAAGAGACCGGGATCAGATTTAATTATCCGAAAACCACTTCGATCCGATTTGAGCGTTACGAATAGTGAAATCTTGAGGATAATGAAGACGGTGATCTTTAAAGAGATCGGTTTGTTCAGACCCAGAACAACTTGTATGGATGAATGCTATCATTGCATTGTTGCCTGAAAGGCGGTGTTAGTATTCCAAGTGGGATTGCTATTCAAAAGGTAAACGTTGCCTCAAGCCTCGTCAACCGGGAAATGACTAAAACAGGGCATGCATCAGGGCTAAATGGGCCGCTCCCATTAGGGTATGTCATCATCTTTCTAGATTACCCTACATTTATGGAGTTGGTTGTGCATGAGAGATCTCGATTAAGGTTGGAACACCGGGATGATGACTTATTCGGTACTACTAGTGAAGTGGTAGGCCGGTTCTTTGTGGCAGGGTACAAGATGTTCTTATTAGACCCGGGTGCATTGATCTAGAAATGTACCCATCGGAGGTAGTTCCTTACCTGGTCATAGTATGGAATCCATTCTCCAATAAGCGCCATACAGTTTTGATTGTGCCCAACTATGTTGAAATGTGAGATGCAAGCATTTCGGCTATTTTAATAAGTATTTGTACTTAGACATTACTATAATATCACTGGATTTTATATAGAAATGTTTTGTTTATCGTAAGGTAAAAACCCGTCGTATTTATGTGTGGTGTGGTCTTACGAGATACCTTTGTGTGTTTTTTCCTAAGGATTTTGATAATGGTAATAATTCAAATTGAGTGTGTTTTCTCACGTTGGTTTTCCAGACTGACTCGTGTGTTATTTTATTATAATGCTTGGGTCAGACCAAGTATTACAGATCCAGGTTAGGATGCTATGGAGCTCAGGAGGCGAGCTAGAGTATTTCAGGCGTATTGCATGTAGTTTGTTATTTTCCGCTGTGTATGTTAAACTGTATATTCAGTACATGTGAGGACAAGTTATTAGAACTATCCAGATTGATTGTTGACTGTTGTACTCTAATGATCGTATGAATATTAATTGTTATAGTTTCTTTTTGTATAAAGATCGGTTAATATATATATTATATATTGTTCCCCTGCGATTGTGAGATTCTGTGTTATTGTTTCTGTTTTCTTCTATTCCTTTTTCTTCTTTACCCCTAGCAATCGGTATTTCTAGCACTTGAATATTCGGTGTGCTATAAAGTGAACGTATTGATGTTGACTTTCGAGGGTCAAAAATCCTGGGTTGCTACAATGTCGATGAAAAATCCAAAAATAAGTCAACATGCAAAGACGAACATGAAAGAACATCGATGAACAAGCCTAAAAGCTTGTCACCTCATCCCGAAAGTGATCATTTCTGATCTGAAATGTTATATGCTTTCTAGTACTAAATACTCGAGATTCCCCTTATGTCCCATAACCACTTGGTTATTCTTGAAAAGTTAGAATACGATAGTAAACTCCACTTTATAAATTAAAAATCTGCTAAACAAGTCAAAAAACTAATCGATATAGTGATACGAATGTTCCATACCACTAGTACTAATAAGTCGATTAATTAGAATTTTCATTTCATAGAAGTAATATTTTATATGAAATTGCTTCTTTTAGAAATCGGTTAAAAACGCGTCTATTGACTATATTTAGTACAAAGAAAACTCTTCTTATTTAAACATAGCCTTGAAATACTATTTCTTTGCTTTAAAAATTATTATATTAAATATTTCTATCATATAATAATTTGAATTGGAAAATATTATCATAGGAAAATTTTATAGAATTTACAAAATCGGGTTTTTTCAAATTTTATATCTTATAATATGAATTTCAAAAACTATTTTCAAAAATACCTTAAGTTTATATATATATAAATATATATGTTATCATGGAAAATTTCCCCGAATTCATAGAATAATATCCCATCATATCACAAGCCAAAATTGCATTACAAACCAAGAATCGGGAATTAAAACAAAATAAACCCTAAATTCATAGAATTAAAATTCCATGAAATTACAATGTCAAAGAATTAGAAATAGTGCAAGAATCAAGAACTAAAACCAAGGAAGTTAAATGGTAAATGCTTGGAGAAATCATGCTCAGGGACTACAACCCAATCAGGTCTACTACTATCATACATCTAACTGTCATTATTTAGTTTAGCTACAAAATTGAGTGTATTTTGATAATTATCAACATACATGCACTTTCAATAATCGACAGTCGAATCAAATTCTACATTTAAACACATAGTTCGACCAATTCGTACATCAAACAAATTGAACCCATAACAAGCAATTTATTTCAATAATTTCATCCAGTCGCTACTAAAATTTACACAACTCATAAGCGATTCATAAGATAAGAAGAACATGCAAAGTGAGATTTTTTTTTGTAGATATAACAATGTGAGTTAAGAGGATAAATCACCTTTCACCCTAGAATTAGCAGCTTATACACTTGTTTCCAATCTACTTCCTTCCAGCAGCCAACCCTTATCGGTTGAAGTTTCCATTCGCAACCGCCATCACCTAAACCCTAACATCCATTGATGAACAACAGCTCCCAAATCCTCCGCCTGCAACAACAACTGCCTAAAAAATGTGTCGGCAACCAACTTACGTTATCTTCTTCGTCACGCTGCTAGCAACCTAATCGCCACAACCACCTAATCCTTGAACGCATTTCCGGACGATAGCCACCACAACACCTCCGCCTTGCTACCTACGAAGCCCAAATCGTGTGACCTACTATCTCCTCTCACCACTTCCCCACACAAGCATAGCTTAAGTGTAACAACCCTGTATTTTGCGATTATTTTAAATTGAAATTCCTGATTTAAAAACTTTATTTTATTTATTAAAATGAATAATTTTTTTTATTTTAAATATAAATTTTGGTTTTGATGTAAATTAGAATTCCAAACATGTATAAATAGAATATTCTCCGAAAATGTGAATTTTGGTCAATATGGTCAAACTTTGACTTTTAAATTTAAAATATAAAATTAGAATTTTTGATATTTATCTTTATTTTATGAAAGTAAATAAAATTTCAAGAATACTACTTTTCGTTTCGTTGAAATCTGATTTATAATGTGAA
This sequence comes from Allium fistulosum, assembly GCA_030737815.1. Taxonomy (NCBI): domain Eukaryota; kingdom Viridiplantae; phylum Streptophyta; class Magnoliopsida; order Asparagales; family Amaryllidaceae; genus Allium; species Allium fistulosum. Next base: position 982,130,316 of record CM060902.1, read on the forward strand.
AGTTATGCCCTTTTGAATATTGTGTGCAATTTGCTGTATTTAACAAAATTGTTTATTTTAAATTATATATAAATAATATTTTATTTGGTCATGTAATGTTCTAATTTATATCTATATGGGTAAAATAACATGGTATGTATATATTTTGGTTTTAAAAACATTTTAAAAGTATAATTGACATTTTCCAGTGTCAGTTGTATTTTGTTTACAATTTCTAATTTCCAGTTTCAATTAATTAAAATAATTCTTTATTTATTTTTCTATTTTTCTTAAGATCTTATTTTTTTATCATTCCCACTTTATTTTGTTCCTCGTTTATTTTACTTATTTGACTTTTTATTTGTTTTAAAGTGAAATAAAAATTTTATAAAGCTAGTGATGTTTTATTTGTAATTTTAAGCCTTGTTTTAAATTAAATAAACTATTTCTTTATTCTTTTTCTATTTTCTCTAAATTTAATTATTTATTTCACTTTATAAATGATAAATGAATTATTTATTTCAAAGTTTTGCTTTAGAATATTTTTAAAATGAAGTAGATATTTTTCCAAAGTCAATAGTGGTTTATTTGTAATTTCTGGACACTGTTTTCAATTTTTAAGTAATTTCTTATATTCTTTTCCATTTTCTTTAAAATTAATTATTTATTTTTATTTCATATTATTTTGTTTCGGTTTTAATAGTTAATTTCTGTTTTTTATTAGTTTTATTTGATTTATTAAAAAGGGGAAATATGAAAGAGTTTAAAATGCTTTAGAAACTGAAGTCTTTTCATCTCCTATGTCCTTTCAATAGCCACAACTCCTCATTTACTTCTTTTGGCTGTGTATTACTTTGTTTGGCCGTATTCCAGTGCCCATTCCTGCAAAAAAACATTTGTTCCTCATTCTATTCATGGCTTGCAAAAAAATTTGGTGGCTACTTTTTTCTTCTTCTTCTTCTTCTCATTTTTCATGGTTTTTGCCTTGTTTCTTAGATTCTTTTGCACTTCCTCCTCCTCATATCCACGGCCACCACCTCATACACCTTTTCCCGCCACCACCACCTCTGACCAAACCACCACACACCCCTCTAGCCTATGACCTGACCCACACCCCACTGGCCGAGCCCAAAGTTGAACAAAAACCTACCCTATGTTGCTTGAACCCCTTCACCTTCCCAAGTGTAACTTCCTCTACATGTTCTTGCTTATGCCATGCATTTCCTAACCCAAACCTGAGCCATACTATGTTTAAACCTGAGCTAAACCACCCCCTAGGCCGTGCAAAGGAATAGAGAAAGCAAGGCAAAAGTCGTTGTATTCATATTTGTTTTATTCCAAAGTTATATCATTTCAAAGTTGCATTGAAATTTATGATTTGTTTTGATTTTTTTTTGGGTTGTAACACAAGATTTGTAACTTGGATCTCGCTCTCCACTCAAATTTGTAGCCTTTTCATTGTGTTCTGTAATCCGTTGTGTCATTTGTATTGCAATCTCCAGCACAAAAGGTGAGTAAATCTCACACGACATTTTATACTTATACAAATGTGAAGCGACAACAATTGAATGTGTAGAATATTATGATATGTTATAACTGCCTGTGATGATTTAATTATATGATGTTAAACCTGTTAATTTACTTGTCATCTCATCTGTTACTGTTATATATTGTATACTGTTCATTTTATATCTGTTTATCACATTGCAAGTTCCCTGTAGATTAGATTCACTATGGGTTGAAATGATACATACCCAAACGGACTTTAGAATAGGGAAAAATCGTTATGGGCTGAAATGATAGGCCTGAACGGTTTTTTATTTATTTTATTTTAACTTGGGATTACGGGTTTGAAATGATAGAACCCGGATTTTCTTTGTAAACTACGGATTGAAATGATATATATCTGTATCACTTGACCTAGGTTAGAAAACTATATACAGACCTGTGGCTAATTTTTGAAGTGTTTTGAATTATTTTTAAGTATTTTAAAATGTAAATTTATGAAAATTTGATTTAAATAGATTTTTAAATGGTTTGAATATAGAATTTATGATTTTTCTATAAGTTAAAAATGTTGAATAAATGACTAGTTAAAGTGAATTTTGGAAATATAACTTAAGTTGGAAAACTTGGAATTTTGGTTTAAAATGGAAATTAAGTTATATAAATAAAATGGAAATTTAATTATATTTGGAAAATGGTAAATATGATAATTTGTTTTAAATGTGAATTTAAATGATTTAATAAAGTATTATTGATTTTTCTATGAACTAAAAATGTTAAATAAATGAATGCTTAAAAGTGTAATTTTAAAATATAACTTGACTTGGAAATATGAATTTGGTTTTATATAAAGGATTAAGTAAATTAAATAATTTGGAAATTTAGTTTAATTTGTGAAATGGTAATTTAAAAATGTAAGTGTTAATAAATTGCCAAATGTAAAAATGGGAAAATTGTACACTTGAATGTGTTAAGTGAAATTATTGAAAATTTGGATTTTATTGTAAAAGTTTACTTTATAAAAATCATAAATTAAAAGAGTATTGTTAATGAACATTTTGAATGTTAAAAATATGATTTTTATAATGTTTAAATGGTTTAAATTAAAGTTTATTATTTGCTGGAAATACACTAAATCTGGAAAATACTTTTAATAGCATTCAGAAATGCTATGGTTCTGAATTGCACTAAAATTTGAATAAAAGAGCTATTACATCATTTCTGAAATGCTGTAGTTGCTGTAGTTGAACTAAATAAGCTAAAATTTGACTCGGGTCTATTACTACAGTTCTGTAATTGCTGTAGTGGTCTGCTGTCTTTGCTGAATAAGTTTAAAACCCTTATTTTGAAACCAAAGATTTAACAGCAGTTTTAAAATGTTGTCTTTGCTGTTTTAAACTAATTTTCAACTAAACTGAGTTTTAACAACAGTTTTTAAATGCTGTCTTTGCCGAGTTAAAATGTTTTAAAGTATAAATTATAATAGCTTTTCTAAATGCTGTGAAAGGCTGAAATTTTCAATGTTTATGGTTTTTAACTTAGTAAATGAACTCAGAATAGTTTAATACTTTGGAAATTTAATACTTGATTTGAAAGTATAATAATTACACTTTTAAATGGTTTAGATGAATTATTTTGATTGAAATATAAAGTATTTAAAAGGTGACTTGAAATGACAATAAATGAATGATATCTTTAAATTTAAAAAAGTATTTAAAGTTGAATATTTAGATTTGAACTCAAATGATATTTTGGTATATTAAAATGATTTGAAATGAAGTTTGAAAGGATATGATATTTTGATATATTAAAATGATTTGAAATGAAGTTTTGGAAAGATATGATATTTTGATATATTGAAATGATTTGAAATGAAGTTTTGAAATGATATGATATGTTAAATATATTGAAATGGTTTGGAATTGATTTAATCTTTATTTTTGATAAAGATTTGGATTTGAAATGATATTCTATTTTGAAGTATAAACTGTTTTTAAATTATAACCACGGGTTATAATAACGATTGGTTGTTAAAGAGACCGGGATCGGATATGGACATACTCTCTGTCGATACCGAAAACCACTTTGACAACTGTGTACGTGGTGGAGTTTCCAGAATGAAGTAGGATGGTGGCGACGATCCTAAGGTATATACGTTGTAACGACCCGTATTTTTACGGATCAAAACATTGTAAAATAGTTGTCATTAGGACGTAGTGTTGATAAGTCGTCTAGTGTTGTTAGAACATTCAGAGCTTAAGTCGTTCGGAGCTTAGGTCGTATAGTAGTTAGGTCGGAGGAGCGACTTAAGGAGTTGGCGACTTAGGAGGGTAGACGACTTAAGGATTGGAGCGACTTATAGGATTTGCAAACTTAGGTTAGTAAGAGACTTAAGGAATTGGCGACTTAAGAGAGTCGGCGACTTAAGAGTTAGCGGCATAGGGATAGCGACCTAGGAAACTGGGCGAGCTAACGACTTAAGGAGATAGGTCGTGAGCGACTTAGGAGCGAGCTAAGGTTAGGTCGTGTGTTATGGCTTAGGATGTTGTACCGTTAAGTCTTAGGTCGGAGGCAGTTAAGTCGTAGGGTTTTCTTAGGTCGTGTACGAGTTAAGATAAGTCGTTGTGTCGCTATGGCATGTTTAGTTAGGTCATAGACGACCTATGATAGTATGCTGGGTGTAGTTAGGTCGTGAGGTGTTAAGTCGTAACCCATCTAAGTCACGAAGGTATTGAGTGTTAGGTTGCGACTGTTGATAAGTCGTAGGATCTGCTAGGTCGTAGGATGTGTTGAGTCATGGTGTCTTTAAGTCGTAGGTCGTTGGGTTTTGATAAGTCGTGGAAGACTTAAGGAGGCGAACGACTTAGGGATTTCAACCTATAAATACACGTCCATTTCCTCACTTTTGGGATCCGGATTTTGAAGCGACGAAGTCCTGCCATTTTGAGTGCTCGAGTGCTGCACTTCTTTACTTCTTTTCTCCATTCTAATCTTGTGATTCCTTCCATCCAAATCGAAGATCCAAGAGCTAAAGATTGAAGATCTTCAACCATCGAAGAGAGATTTCATCGTTTGAAGCGGAATTTTGATAGATCGAGTTAGATCCTTCGCTGTCCAGATCTGAAGTATGTTGCTTTTGTAGTGTTTAGGTGATTTGGTGAGTGGTGATTATCTCTCACACGGATCCAAAGGAGTATATCGGATTGATGACTTGATTTAGTGTTAAAATAGTGATTTCCATGCATTTTCGTAAACTTAAGTATAGATCCATTGTTCATGATGATTTGACATCCATTTTACTACATGTTAATCTATGCAAGTTCATTCATCAAGTTGTAGAGATATTGTTCACGTTTCATGCTTGTTAGATTTGGACTCTTTATTTACAAAATTGCCATTATTGTTATAATTGTTTATTAGATCATGTTTGAATGCTTGATTACTTGGATTAATGATTGACTTGATTGATTATTATAAATTAGTTGATTAATGATTTGATTTGGACAAGTTAGTCGGAGATGATTCAAAAGCTAAGGGAAAGGCTCTTGAATTGGAAAAGCTGCTCGTGGCATATGTGGCGGATGATAAAGCTCATATGGATAGATTTGATGATGATGTTGAGATAAGGCTTTGCTATGATGAGATGAAGCAAGGCATGATGTGAGATAGCCTTGGTTTAATCCAGACGGGATCATTCCAAGCATGTTGATGACTCGGTGAAATGGTTTGGGTTTGAGGATAATGGTTTGCTCGAGTGGCGCTTGAGCTAGTATGGAAATAGTCGTCGAGGAGGATGACTAGAAGGCTGAGGTTTCATCGTTATTGAAGGTTCTAGCAGACTCAAAGCAAGAGTACGCTGGGCAGATTTGATAGTCCCTAAAGACTATGATTGTAGTCGAGTACTCTAGGCAGATTCGATAGTCCTAGGCATGGGCTACGACGATGTGCGGAGTTCTGTCTAGAACCGGGGTTGCCATTAACCCTTGACGAACGGTTGAAAGAATGTGCTGGTCATTCAATTAACGGTGGTATCGAAGCAAAGATAACAATGATAGCCAGAGTCATGGATGTTTGGTTGTATCGTCATTCGGTCTCAAGAGCAATGTTTTCTGGGTGCTTATTTGATCTTGGTTTAGGCCTTGGGGGTTTGTACTTGGAAAATGTTGACCTTGACTTGAGTGATAATTGCTTTACTTTAAATGTTTGCTTTGCTATGTTTACTTCTGCTTAGTGTGTCTAGGGGCTATCACTGTAGAAAGAGGTGGAGTGGGAGGGTTGGATTCCTATTCCTTTTTCCTTTATGCTCTTTTGGTATGTTGTTAGTTAATTTACCGCTCACTAAGACTGTTGTCTGACTCAAGGCTTTATGTTTAACTCTTATTGCCTTGGGCTGTTCGTCCGCTTTGGGATGGGCAGACTAGGTAGCAGGTGACAGGTGCTTTTCTTTGTTTCCGACGATGCTGATGACGACGACGAGCTGGAGGCTTGCATATTATTTTCTTACTATATGTACTGGATGTTCCGCTGCTTTGTATAATTCTCTGAGTGATATGTAGTGAGGCTTGATGTATTGACTATTCAGATGTTTGTATTCAACTATTATGAAGCTTAATTGATGAGATTCTATTTTGAGATGCTTCACTATATATATTCTCTATTGTATTTTATCCATGCGCTGTGAGTAATACGATAGATTCTGCTGTTTTAACTTAACCTTGGCAATCGTCCATGGCTGCCTAGCACACTTTACAGCGCACTATTTCCATGTTCAGTGCAGGGGTCGTGGGCGGTCGTCACTTTTGGTATCAGAGCTTTGGTTAATCGATTTTACCCAACGCTCGCTGACGTAACTACGTATGAGAGACGTAATTGTATTTTGATGGATGATTACTATATATAATATAGTAGCTTAGAAGGATTTGAGTTCTTTATGCAGTTGTTTCTCAAGGTGTACTAATCATTCCTTTTTATAGATATTAAGGATGAGTCGAAGAGGGAGACCAGCTACTAGGGAAGGCCGTGCTGCTGAGGGGGCTGCTGATTATGCAGCTATGTTCGAAGCTATGATGACTTCGATCCTGAGGAGGATGCCAGCTCCGGGGTCAGCAGTAGATGTTGGAGTTCAAGTTCAAGCTCCAAGACCGGTGGATTTTGCTAAGCTGTGTAAAGACTATACTGCTCTTGGAGGAAAGGTTTTCTTGGGAACAGAGTCAACCATTGAAGTTCAGAGATGGATAGATGCTTGTAGAAGGATCTTTGGTGATTTGGGAATCGAGGATGCAACTAAAAGGAAGCTTGCATCAAGACAGCTTCAAGGGAGAGCTTTTGACTGGTGGAACTCTATCACCATTGATACTCCGGAGGAAGAAATTACTTGGAAGCAATTCCAAGCCAGATTTGAAGCTAAGTTCATTTCTACAGCTCAGAAATCTGTTCTGTTCAAGAAGTTTGTGGAGCTCAAGCAAGGTGGAAGACCAGTTCTTGAGTATGTTTCTGAGTTTGAAGCTTTGTCCAAGTATGCCCGGTCGTATATTGAATCTCCTTATTAGAAGAACGAGAAGTTTGTGACAGGCTTGGACAGTTATCTTGGGAGGAAGTTGGTGGATCATTTGGACGATCCATTTGAGAAGCTTATGGAGAAAGCTCTCAGGCACGAGAATCTGTTTCCTAAAGAAGGATCTGTTGTTGCTGTGACCAAGGAGGAGTCTAAACGACAGCAGGGTGGAAACAAGAAGAGGAAGCAACAGCAAAAGGGTAAGGATGGTCAGAAGAAGCCGAAGGGCGAAGTGACCTGCTACAATTGTCAGCAGAAGGGCCATTTCTCCAGAGATTGCAAGAATCCGAAGGTACCGGTGAAGTGCCACAACTGTGACAAGCCGGGGCATATCAAGAGGAATTGTCCAGAACCGCAGAAGGACAAGCAGATTGTGCAAGCTTATGCTTTGGGGGCTGTTCCATCATCTTCGAAAGCCTCTACCGCTGAAGAGAAAGGAAAGAGTGTGGTGGTTCAGGGTACTCTTTCCATTTGTGGTGTTCCAGTTAGAGTGTTATTTGATACTGGGGCGTCGCATTCTTTTGTTTGTAATGAACTTGTAGGCCGGTTGGGTTTAGAACCAGATATTGTTGATAGGCCATTGGTTGTGACTAATCCAGTTGGGGGTTCGTCTTGTCTGTGTATGCTATGCCGTGGTCTGATTGTATCGAGTCATGATTTCTCTTTTGTTTGTGATTGTTTTGTTCTGAACTTTGTGGGGTTCGGAATTATTTTGGGTATGGACTGGCTTAGGAAGTATGCGGCAAAGGTTAATTGTGAAAGGTTGGAGGTGACAGTCGAGAATGTGGAAGGGCGAAAGGTTGTGATACGATGTAAGCATGAGGAAGGCGTCTTCATGAGCTTCATGTATTCGTTGGTTGTTCCACGGGATGGACTGTCATCGGTGCCAATCGCTAATGGATTTGAGGATGTCTTTGATGAGGTCAAAGGGTTACCGCCGCATAGAGAGATCGAGTTTCGTATCAATTTAGTTGAAGGAGCCAGACCTGTTGTGATGCCTCTTAGGCGGATGGCGCCTAGGGAACAGCAAGAGTTGAGGGTGCAAGTTGATGATCTTTTACAGATTGGATTCATTCGGCGTAGTGTGTCCGAATGGGGTGCACCAGTTGTGTTTGTTACCAAAGCAGATGGATCGTTGAGGTTGTGTGTGGATTATCGTGAGCTGAATAAAGTGACTAAGAAGAACAAGTATCCATTGCCGAGAATAGATGACTTGTTTGATCAGCTTCACGGAGCTAAGGTGTTTTCTCAGATGGATTTGGCAACGGGATTTCACCAGTTAAGAGTGGCTAAGGATAGTGTGTCGAAGACTGCTTTCAGGACACCATCCGGTTTCTTTGAGTGGCTGGTAATGCCGTTTGGATTGACTAATGCGCCAGCATATTTTGTGGATCTTATGAATAGAGTGTTCAGAGATCAGTTGAACAAGTTCGTACTAGTGTTCGTGGATGATATTTTGATTTATTCCAGAACTGAAGAAGAGCACAAAACGCACTTGCATATTGTTTTGGAAATCTTACGGAAACATCAGCTGAAGGCTAAGTTTTCGAAGTGTCACTTCCGGAAGAGCGAAGTGAGGTTCTTAGGCCATATTATCTCTGGAAATGGAATAGCGGTTGATCCCGCTAAAGTGGCAGCAATCCAGGATTGGGTTAGACCTAAGAATGCATCTGATGTGAGAAGTTTTCTTGGATTAGCAGGATACTATCGTCGGTTTATCAAAGACTTTTCCAAGGTAGCTGCACCATTAACAGGATTGACGAAAAAGAATCAAGTATTCAGATGGGATGCTAAGTGTGAGCAAGCTTTCAGAATCCTGAAAGAGCGACAGACAAGTGCTCCTGTTTTGACTATTCCAAGTGGAAATGATGAGATGGTGGTTTACACCGACGCATGTGGTAATGGACTTGGAGCAGTGCTGATGCAGAAGGGTAAAGTTGTTGCGTATGCAAGTCGACAACTGAAGCCGCATGAAAGGAATTATCCGACTCATGATTTGGAGTTAGCGGCGATTGTTTTTGCTCTGAAGATGTGGAGACATTATCTATTGGGAGTTCGATTCGAGTTGTTTACAGATCATAAGTCGTTGAAGTATCTTTTCTCCCAAAAGGATTTGAATCTTCGGCAGCAATGATGGCTAGAGTTTTTGGCATCATATGATTTTGGTATAGCCTATACTCCGGGAAAGGGTAACGCAGTGGCAGATGCGTTAAGTCGAAGACATGCAGGATTGGGAGCCATGTTTTCAGAATGGAAGAATCTCGAGTATTTAGCTGGATTTGACTTCAGGCCTAGATGTGAATTGGAACCTGAGATGTTGGCAAACTTATCCATAAGACCTACTCTTGTGGAAAGAATTGGCGAGAGCCAAAAGCGAGACAATAAGCTTGTCAAGATTATCCATGATTTGGAATCTGGATTGGACCCAGAAAAGGATAAAGAATTCGAGGTCGATCGAGAGGGTTGGCTTCGGAAGCAAGGACGACTAGTTGTTCCCGATATAGATGAATTGAGAAATGAAGTTCTGAAGGAAAGTCATCACTCGAAGCTGACAATTCATCCTGGTGGGAATAAGATGTATCGGGATATGAAGAGAACCTATTACTGGGAAGGTATGAAGAAGGGTGTTGGAAATTTTATTTTCAAGTGCATGAACTGCCAGTTGGTAAAAGCCGAACAGAAGAAGCCAAGTGGATTGCTTCAGCCATTAGAAGTTCCTACGTGGAAGTGGGAGCAAATATCGATGGATTTTATCGATGGACTACCTAGAACAAGAACGGGAAATGAAGGGATTTGGGTCATCGTAGATCGTCTGACTAAGAGTGCAAGATTCATTCCTGTTCGATCAACCAGGACTGCATCAAAGTTGGCTGAGCTGTATGTTAAGTGGATAGTTCGATTCCATGGTATTCCGAAGAGTATAGTGAGCGATCGAGACCCATTGTTCACTAGTAGATTTTGGAAGAGCTTCCAGGAAGTTTTGGGAACCGAGTTGTGTTTGAGTACAGCTTATCACCCCCAAATAGATGGTCAGACCGAGAGAGTCAACCGAGTTTTGGAAGATCTCCTTAGAGCATGTGTTTTGGATTTTGGAGGATCATGGGAAGATCATCTTCATTTGGTGGAGTTTTCGTATAATAACAGTTACCAGTCAAGCATTGGTATGGCACCGTATGAAGCATTGTATGGAAGACCGTGTAGCTCTCCGACATGTTGGTTAGAAATAGGAGAAAAGTTGATACTTGGGCCAGAAATGATCCGACAGACTTCGGATTGCATAGAGATCATTCAGCAACGAATGAAGGCAGCCCAAGACCGAAAAAAAAGTTATGCCGATAAGCGTCGTAAGGATTTGGAATTCGACGTAGGTGATATGGTTTTTGTGAAGATTTCTCCACTGAAGAATGTTATTCGATTCGGGAAGAAAGGAAAATTGACTCCGAGATTTGTTGGACCATTCCCGATCATCGAGCGAATTGGAAAGCTCGCCTATAAAATGGAGTTACCAGAAAAGATGTCGGGTGTGCACAATGTTTTTCATGTATCATATCTACGGAAGTATGTGCACGACTCGGATACAGTGGTTTCTGCAGATAGCTGTGAAGATTTTGAGATTGATCTAGTCGATAAGAGACCTCGTAAGCCGCTTCGTGTTGTGGGAACTGACACGAAACAGCTTAGGAGGAAGGTAGTTAAGTTGCTCAAGATACAATGGAGTGATGATGATAACGACTGTACATGGGAGGTGGAAGAGAGGATGAAGGCAGCTCATCCTGAACTCTTCAAGGTATGGCCATAAGGTGTCGTGTCATCTCACGACATTGTAACTTGTTCTAGTTTTAGAATTCTGCATGCTAGGCAAGAATTGAACGCATGGTTTGTTGATTGCTATGGATGGTAGGCATGCGGAATAGTTTTGATTGCTCTTGTTTGTTTGGAATTTCGGGGGCGAAATTCCTAAGAGGGAGAGAATGTAACGACCCGTATTTTTACGGATCAAAACATTGTAAAATAGTTGTCATTAGGACGTAGTGTTGATAAGTCGTCTAGTGTTGTTAGAATGTTCAGAGCTTAAGTCGTTCGGAGCTTAGGTCGTATAGTAGTTAGGTCGGAGGAGCGACTTAAGGAGTTGGCGACTTAGGAGGGTAGACGACTTAAGGATTGGAGCGACTTATAGGATTTGCAGACTTAGGTTAGTAAGCGACTTAAGGAATTGGCGACTTAAGAGAGTCGACGACTTAAGAGTTAGCGACATAGGGATAGCGACCTAGGAAACTGGGCGAGCTAAAGACTTAAGGAGATAGGTCGTGAGCGACTTAGGAGCGAGCTAAGGTTAGGTCGTGTGTTATGGCTTAGGATGTTGTACCGTTAAGTCTTAGGTCGGAGGCAGTTAAGTCGTAGGGTTTTCTTAGGTCGTGTACGAGTTAAGGTAAGTCGTTGTGTCGCTATGGCATGTTTAGTTAGGTCATAGACGACCTATGATAGTATGCTGGGTGTAGTTAGGTCGTGAGGTGTTAAGTCGTAACCCAGCTAAGTCGCGAAGGTATTGAGTGTTAGGTTGCAACTGTTGATAAGTCGTAGGATCTGCTAGGTCGTAGGATGTGTTGAGTCGTGGTGTCTTTAAGTCGTAGGTCGTTGGGTTTTGATAAGTCATGGACGACTTAAGGAGGCGAACGACTTAGGGATTTCAGCCTATAAATACACGTCCATTTCCTCCCTTTTTGGGATCCGGATTTTGAAGCGACGAAGTCCTGCCATTTTGAGAGCTCGAGTGCTGCACTTCTTCACTTCTTTTCTCCACTCTAATCTTGTGATTCCTTTCATCCAAATCGAAGATCCAAGAGCTAAAGATTGAAGATCTTCAACCATCGAAGAGAGATTTCATCGTTTGAAGCGGAATTTTGATAGATCGAGTTAGATCCTTCGCTGTCCAGATCTGAAGTGTGTTGCTTTTGTAGTGTTTAGGTGATTTGGTGAGTGGTGATTATCTCTCACACGGATCCAAAGGAGTATATCGGATTGATGGCTTGATTTAGTGTTAAAATAGTGATTTCCATGCATTTTCGTAAACTTAAGTATAGATCCATTGTTCATGATGATTTGACATCCATTTTACTACATGTTAATCTATGCAAGTTCATTCATCAAGTTGTAGAGATATTGTTCACGTTTCATGCTTGTTAGATTTGGACTCTTTATTTACAAAATTGCCATTATTGTTATAATTGTTTATTAGATCATGTTTGAATGCTTGATTACTTGGATTAATGATTGACTTGATTGATTATTATAAATTAGTTTACTGATGATTTGATTTGGACAAGTTAGTCGGAGATGATTCAAAAGCTAAGGGAAAGGCTCTTGAATTGGAAAAGCTGCTCGTGGCATATGTGGCGGATGATAAAGCTCATATGGATAGATTTGATGATGATGTTGAGATGAGGCTTTGCTATGATGAGATGAAGCGAGGCATGATGTGAGATAGCCTTGGTTTAATCCAGACGGGATCATTCCAAGCATGTTGATGACTCGGTGAAATGGTTCGGGTTTGAGGATAATGGTTTGCTCGAGAGGCGCTTGAGCTAGTATGGAAATAGTCGTCGAAGAGGATGACTAGAAGGCTGAGGTTTCATCGTTATTGAAGGTTCTAGCAGACTCAAAGCAAGAGTACGCTGGGCAGATTCGATAGTCCCTAAAGACTATGATTGTAGTCGAGTACTCTGGGTAGATTCGATAGTCCTAGGCACGGGCTGCGACGACGTGCGGAGTTCTGTCTAGAACCGGGGTTGCTATTAACCCTTGACGGACGGCTGAAAGAATGTGCCGGTCATTCAATTAACGGTGGTATCGAAGCAAAGATAACAGTGATAGCCAGAGTCATGGATGTTTGGTTGTATCGTCATTCGGTCTCAAGAGCAATGTTTTCTGGGTGCTTATCTGATCTTGGTTTAGGCCTTGGGGGTTTGTACTTGGAAAATGTTGACCTTGACTCGAGTGATAATTGCTTTACTTTAAATGTCTGCTTTGCTATGTTTACTTCTGCTTAGTGTGTCTGGGGGCTATTACTGTAGAAAGAGGTGGAGTGGGAGGGTTGGATTCCTATTCCTTTTTCCTTTATGCTCTTTTGGTATGTTGTTAGTTAATTTACCGCTCACTAAGACTGTTGTCTGACTCAAGGCTTTATGTTTAACTCTTATTGCCTTGGGCTGTTCATCCGCTTTGGGATGGGCAGACTAGGTAGCAGGTGATAGGTGTTGTTCTTAGTTTCCGACGATGCTGATGACGAAGACGAGCTGGAGGCTTGTATATTATTTTCTTACTATATGTACTGGATGTTCCGCTGCTTTGTATAATTCTCTGAGTGATATGTAGTGAGGCTTGATGTATTGACTATTCAGATGTTTGTATTCAACTATTATGAAGCTTAATTGATGAGATTCTATTTTGAGATGCTTCACTATATATATTCTCTATTGTATTTTATCCATGCGCTGTGAGTAATACGATAGATTCTGCTGTTTTAACTTAACCTTGGCAATCGTCCATGGCTGCCTGGCACACTTTACAGCGCACTATTTCCATGTTCAGTGCAGGGGTCGTGGGCGATCGTCACATACGTGGACCCAACTCCCGTGAGTTGGCATAAGGTGGCTAAAACAGGAGCGATTGACGGACCAAGGAGGTAGCACCTCTGATCGGACACACTTCTTCGATACCATTCTATTACTTGTGATTGATTTGGTGCGCACGCTTAATTTGGGAGTGTTGTTTGAGGTGGGTGGTAGTGGCTGCTATGCGTCACCACCAGTCCGGATGCGTAATTGTTATATCTACCCTGGCATTGCCTAGTTGTGCCGTGTCACCTACCATAGCGAGCTTTACTACGAGTTTCTATTTGTGTCGTACCTATGGAGTATCTTCTCATAGCCTTGCGAGGTATGCATGTACTGTATAGACTATTGGCACTATTATGTGTTAGGGTGAGTTCAGATTAAATGTAAAGCCCTAATGCTATTTTAAAGTATGTTTATTTTATCATTAGACATTATTATAATAGCGAATACTACTACATAGTAGATAGTTTAACGGATCCTTAAAGAATGGGCGATCCCAAGCATTCTTTAAGTTACTTGTACCTTTATTATAGTTCACTTGAGTTGGTTTACATTGTATAAGTATGTATGTCCTGACTCGAGTGTTTTGTGTTTTGCTTTACGCTCGGGTCAGACTGAGTGATACAACATTTGAGGCTCACCTTTGGAGCTGGAGTTTTGCTTTGAAGATCCTGATATATATTCATTTTGTTATCCAGTTGATTCTAGTTGTATTCTGAGTTATACATGATTATCATACTGTTACTCCTGTTGTATCTTGGTATTCCTATTGTATCTTAATTAACTCTGATGTATTTATATAGTAGCTTCATGAACTACTATTTCTTTGTTTCCGATGCATTATATTACTCTGTGTCTGTGATCTGTGATTATTTATTTACTGTATATTCTGAGTTTGCCAAATTTTTATTTACAACGCGGTATTTTGAGCGATTCAAGTCCGACATGTGCGGATGCGAATGGTTGAAAATATCGGGTCGTTACACTAGGTCGCGTGTCCTTCCACTTGGCCTCCATCGCCTCCAAGAATGATGGGCAGCCGCCCCACTTGCCTACGGCGATTTCATTCCCAAATGCGCTTTTTTTCGAATGCGACTTGCAAGTTGCTTTCTTTTTCTTTGCGTTGAGAAATTGGGGGTTAGGGATTTAGGGTAGTAAGGGAGTTATGGCTGTGGAGTACACAAGGAAAAGGAATGGGTTTGCCTAGGGAAAATAAGCAAGAATGTTGGATCTAATGGGCTTGGGCTGGTTGGTTTAGGGTATATTTTTAATTAATTGACTTTCCTTTCTTTTCTTCTCAATAACTTAATAATTTATTTGTAAATAAATTCCTATCAAATTTAAATTTACTCACACATTATTCTGCAAATTACATTTTGACAACTGGACGATTCCATCCTTTCAACACCCGTTTATTTATTTTTAATCATTCATTATATTATTACTAAATAAATTTGTATTTCATTTATTTTTTTCAAATATTTTGATGATATAAATCTTATTTCACTTATGAAAATATTATACTGATTTGGACCATTTTATTTAGAAGTAATTCACTAATAATTCAACTTATTAAACAAAAGTCCTCTATTAAATAGATTTTAACCAACTAAAAATTTATTTTTACAATAATATTTATCTAAAATCAAATTTGAATATTTTTATTTAATTTAAATCTAACTAATATTACGGCTTCAAAAACAGGATTGTTATAGACCTTCCCTCTTAAGAAAATTGCGTCCTCGTAATTTCTTATAAGAAGACGTCCTACACAACTCATACTCTTACTTACTTCATATACTACAACTTCAACTAACTTATGCTTAAACCTCTATGTCGTTCTTTTTATAAGTTATCATTTCGTAATTTAGTTGTTAAACAAATTTATTCAACTAATTTCTTATTTTCGCATATGATAAAATTACGCGAAAATTATTCGAAGTATCAAAATTTTCAAAAAATTTCAGCATGGTCTCCTTTCTATGGAGAGCCTTTTGAAAAATTACAATATAAATATATAAATACACACGATCTAAACAAGCCCACGATATATCATACAATATCATATATTTTGACACATAAGCGTAAAACATGCCTATTTTGCAATTTTAAGGGAAGTTACTTTTAATGTGGGCAAAGCGAGCTAGCATTACAAACTAGTCAAAATAGCAATCTTTATGTACCTATTCTCAACTCAAATAAATTCATAAGCTTTCATAGAAAACGATTCGTGTGATGACCCGGAATTTTGAGCAATAACAATTTGATAATCTTCATTTATAATAATCTGAATTGGCAATATTAATTGATAATCTAATTATTTTAAACTGGCAAATTTATAAAAATATGTTTTCAAATTATAATATATATATATGTATATATATATTGTGATTTGGAAGTTATGTTTTAAAATTTAATATAATAGTTTTTCAAAAGGCTATTTAAAGTTAATTCTATATTTTCAAAACTCTAAAAAAATAAAAAAAATAAAAAAATATTTTTAATTTAAAAAAGGTATATATACTTTCATTTAAAGTTATACTTGGAAAAATGTAGTTTGTTTATATATAAATATATAAAAAAGTTTAAAACTCTAAAGATAAGTATTGTAAGTTTGAAATAAGATTTTGATAAAGGTATATGCATTCTTTTAAAATTTTATTTGAAAATAAAGATAGTTTGTATATATATATATAAAGATTTAAAAGCTTATTAATAAAAACATATAAAAATAGACATAATATACATATAAATATAATACATAAAACATATAATACATAAATTTATATAAAACATAAGAATATATTTAAACATTGTTTTGACATTTGTAAATTAATTATAACATGCATTAACATTTGTAAGCTAAAGATTACATGCAAAATACAAGTGGCTTGATTTTCTTTTAATTGAATTATAAATATAAATGTAGAAGAAACCTGGCTATTTATTTTTTAGTTCAACATCTTTCTCATCTTCATTTCTCTACTCTTTTATTTCTTCCAAAACCAAAATAAGTAAAAGAAAACTAAAACCAAATTCAAACTGAATCAAACAAACAGCAGTTTCAAAAAAATTCAACAACAACTCAAACTGTTTCAAGTTCAACTGAGCTAAAGATCAAGCAAAGATTTCAATTCAAGATCAGTTCAACATCAAGTTTCAACAATCAATTAACAATTTCCAGATAAAAGAATAAAGCCATGTTCTCTGTTATCATCTTATATGGTGAGTAAACTTTTCTTTAAAAACAGTTTTAATCTATGTTTATACTTAATGCATGTGATAAACCTGTGTAGTTATGTTGTAAATGTGGTTTGCATGAATGAATGGATGTGATTTCATGTATGTATATAGGGAATAACTGTGCATTTCTATGTATATGCAAATATACATTACTCTGTTGAATTACAGGTTTAAATTCCCTAAACTAAATTCAATATCTCCTCATATAATCAATGTTTGGTCTTTATCTCTAAACGAAAGATGATTGTAATAGCATAACATCATTTTTAAAAATAATTTCAAAAGTTGATATTAAGTAATTAATTCAAAAATAGAAATTTACAGTAAAAATCAATTTTGGGTCAAAAATAAAATGTCAGGAAATCATGTTTTGATTTTACAATCTGATTCGTTTTGGAAAAACATCAATTTTGATATAGATATCTTGATTTTTAAGTGTGTAATTATCGAGAATTTTCGAGTTGATCAGATTTGGCATTTTTGTCGAATTCCGACGAACGGAGGAAGGATGGTCGCTGGGCTTTGGTCTGGAGGTGGGGGGTAGCCTGGTGGTCACTGGAAAAATGGTGAGAGAATTTTTAGATGGTCGTGGTGGCCAGGCGGCGTCGAACTAGGATTCAATGACTGTTTTGGTCGTTGAGGTAGTCGAGACATTTGCGTGGTCGTGGGTGAACTGGAGACGATCGCATATGGGGGATCAGAAGCGTGGGCGAATGGTGGTGGTCGGGTAGTGATAGCGAGGCCTCAGGCGATCGTGGGCGGCGGCGCGTGACGTTTTTCCCTTGATCAAGTTGGGTTCGAGTGTTTCCACATGCTCGATTTTTTTTTCCAGTGTGCATTGTTGGTTCTGGGTGGTCAGAAGGTTCGTGTAGATCATCGTCGACTGGCGAGTGTCGCGGTGAGGTGTCGGAGACGTTCAGATCGGCGTGCACGTGCACGTGTGCATGGTAATGTTTGGGATTGTTTTGTCTCGGGGTAGTTTAGGTTATTCTCGGGTTTGGCTCGAAGATGTTGCGGGATTGACTCGAGGGAAGGGTTGTACGCGAGCGAATCGAAGTTTGGCACGGGGTTTCTGCTGTTTGGCTCGGGTCGTTTTATTTTGTTTTGTTTCTAGGTTTGGACAGTTTTATAAAACATAGAAATACAAAGTTTTCAAGCACAAAGAAAAAGTACAAAGTTTAGAAGCTAAACTAAACAAGTTTAAAGTTTTAGAAGTGTATTTAAAATGAATATGTTTTCAAAGCAATATAAACCAAGTTCCAAAGTAAATTATTAAACAAGTTTTAATCAAGTTTTCAAAGATTTAATTCTAAATTTAAATGTTTTCTTTAAAAGTGTTTTGTTTAAAAGTAATTATATTAGGATAATTATGTAATTAATTCCTAATTGTTTTTTAAATGAGATTAATAATGTAATTAAGATGTGATTAAGGTAAGAGTATTAAATTTAAATTAATAAAAATATTCTCAAATGTTTTTCAAGCATTTAATTCAAATATAAATGATGAGTAAGTGTTTAATTAAGGTAAATGGTTTATCTTAATTAATTAAGGTTTTATTAATAAAAGTAATTAAAGTGTAATTACTTAATTAATTAAATATAATTAATTAATGTAATTAATTTAAGATAATTAATTGGGTTAATTAATTAAGGATAATCACTTAATGAAATTAATTAAGTATAATTAATTAATGTAATTAATTAAAGGTTAATTACTTATTGCAATTACTTGAAGGATAATTACTTAATGGAAGTAATTAAGGATTAATTACTTAGTGTAATTAATTAAAGGATTAATTAATATAATCAATTTAAAGGGTTAGTTAATTAATGTAAGTAATTAAAGGATAGTTAATTACTTAATGTGATTAATTTAAGAAAATTTAATAATTATAATCACTTAAAGGATAATTACTTAATAAAGGTAATTAATGGATAGTTAATTTATGTAATTTATTAAGGATCATTAATTAATGTAATTAATTATAGTATAATTAATTAATGAGGGTAATTAAAGGTTAATTAATGTGAATGGTTAAAGGATAATTAATTTATGTAATTAATTAAAGGCTAATTACTTAATGTAATTAAGGAATAATTAATTAAAGATGATTAATTAAGATGGATAATTAAAGGATGATTAATTAATTGGTTTGAAATTAATTAATGTTAAGTAAGTAGGATTTAAAATTAATTAAAGTAATTAATTTAATTTATTTGGAGATTAAGTTAAATTAATTAGGAATTGTACATCTAATTAATCTTGCTTATGGATGATTGAATGATATTGAATGCCTTGGATTATTTGATATCTCTGATATGTGATATGTGCTTCTCTGTGATATGAGATGCTTTGGTTGAATTGTGATAATATGGATTATCTATCTGTGATAATGTGAATTATCTATCTGTGTGAATATGTTACTCTAAATATAAATTAAACTTTTTAAACTTAAATAACTTGGACTTTAAGACGTCGTTTGGATTTTGGTGAGACCGAGATCGAATATCAAATTTGTTATCCGAAAACCACATCGATCCAAATTAAACGATAGGTCATGAAATCTCAAGTGAAGGTCGAGATGAAGATTCAGAGTGCAAGGACTATTCGTCGTTAACTCTGAGGGTGATTCCAAAACGAGTGTAACGGAGATAGTGCCTTCGGTTTCTAGATGAAGATTCAGAGTGCAAGGGCTATTGTCCTTAACTCTGAGGGTGATTCCAAAACGAGTGTAGCGAGGTAGTGCCTTCAGTTTCGTTCGAACCCGGAACGGACTTGTATGGATGAATGCTATCAGACCATCGTCATTGGAGGACAGTGAGCATTCCAAGATATGTGTTCTAAAAAGGTAATCGTAGCCTCAAGCCTCATCAACCGGAAATGGCTAACACAAGGGAGGTGCAGCAAGGCTAAGTGGGTAGCACCCAAGTAGGATGAGATTTTCCCCTGTCTAGAGGTCCCTTTTTATTTGGCTTAGTGGGCGGTTGGTCGCGCCAACTGCGGGGTTGTCTTATTCGGGATTATCCAATTAGGGGTAGTTCCGGTCTTGTGTTGTAGGGGATTAGGGTGGATCCTCGGTATTCTGATCTAGACCAGGTACTGTGACGGGCGGTACCCCAGTAGCCCTGCCATTGTATGGAATCCAATCTCTAATAAGTGTCGTACGTTTTGATTGTGCCCAACTATGTTGGAACGTGAGATGTAAGCATTCCAGCTATTTCCTATTTTACTTGAATACCCTAGACACTATTATAATATCACTGGATTTCCAATCAAATGTTTTTGTTATCGTAAGGTAAAAACTTATCCATGTTTATGTGTGGGAAGTCTTACGAGAGACCTTTGCTTTCAAATGATTTTCAAAGTTAAACAACTTTAAACCGTTTACTCACACTAGACCCATGTCTGACCCGGAGTTATTTTCTGTTTTCTTAACTCTTGGGTACTCAAATTTTTATGAGTAGCCAAGTGATTCAGGTTAGCTTTGACGTATTTTGGAGGAAGGCTTGGATCATGAGGCTTTTGCGTATCTAGCTATATATGTTCCGCTGTGTTGTATCTATGTATGCTTTTGAGTTGTAATGTATCGATAGGTCATCACAACTGTCTAATATGATGTTGTATTAAGCTATATGACTCTGATGTATGAAGACTATTATGTAATACTTATGTGATGTAATATAATTTTTCGTTCCGCTGTGAGATTCTGATATTGTTTAGTTCTTTCTTTCTGTTTATTCTCTTTTCTACCGATTTCTTTCTTAATGATGATACGTCTTTCTGTGGAATGAAAGGCGGGTCGTCACAGCTCGCTAAGTAGGGCATTCATGAACAAACGATATTGCATTCTTATATAGTGAGTATTACGACTAACTTTATGATGTCAAAAACACAAAATTAGTAAATTCCTTCAAGACTAAAGTTGTAGAATTATTTATTAACTTTGCACAATAGTTTTCGGATCATAAAAATGTGGAGTATAATAAAGTTTATGAAGGTTTTCCCAGAGATATACAAATCTGGTTTTAGATTTTTAGCGCGGGTCCGCTTAAGAAAACTGCATTTTTAGCCTAATAAAGTTCAAACTTTTGCAATAGTCTTAAAACAAAAGTTGTTCCTTATATTCTTAGCTTCTCGGAAAGGCCTAGTCCATCAAAATCGAATAAGGCATTTGAAAGTGATGGTCGAATGAATTCAACGTTGTTTTAAATTGTTGACAATTTCGAGATAGCGATACAATTGCTTAGTAATCCGTTTTTAACCCTAGAAAACTCTTATATTTTGCTTTGCTTTTAAAAGAGAAGTTGTTATATAGAGGTATAGCTTCTAATGGATCTAAAATCATCAAGGATAGATTAGCAGGTCGAGATTTGTGATCAAAACATGCCACGGATTTAACATAAAAAATTTAACGTTTGGTTAAAAATCTACTCTTACTCAAGCACTTCTTCTCCTTTTTTCCTTCTCTAGTTGTCTTTTTTTCAATAACAACTTTTAACTTAAATTTGCTAAACCTTAAAAAACAAGATTTTTTTTAGTGTTAACCACAAACAGTTAATGTTAAGGACAATAATTTGTTTCCATTACCATTGCACTTCTGCAACAGTTCCATTGTATACATATTTTTCAAAACAAAACGAAACACCATGATCATTTTGTAAACATTTATTTTCAAAAATATTCCACATAATTCGAAAATCTTTTATGTAGGATTTTCTAAGAACTATTCCATTTTTCCTCAAAATATCCATCTTATATTTAATATATATATTTATTTATTTATTCCAAAGACTAAACACTATTATTATTGTTATTGTTATTATTATTATTATTATTATTCTCTTCCATGCAACAGTTTTTTCTAAAAAGAAAATATTTCACAAAATTCGAAAATCTTTTATAGAAAATTCTCTTGGAATTCTTTTTCTCAAAATAAAATATTTCACAATAAATTCAAAAATTTACATTTTAATTAACCACTACTTAAATTAAGATTCTCGATCATTTGCGAACCTTTTGCCAAAATATTAATTAATTTAAAAAATTCCAAATTGAAAATTTAATCCATCATTTTTTCCCAACTTCTTTTTATTAACGAAAGCATAAGTTTTAATCCTTCCTTTTTTTGCAAATTTGTTATTTCATATTTGAAAAGCTTTCCCTTTTAAATTTCATTTTATCACCCTTGTACAAACATATCTCTTTCTTACTTATATATAGATATTAACATTTTCACTTTATTTTCTTCTTCTTCTATGACCGCATATTTTACTTCATTTATAAATCTTCTTTTTGGTAAACTATGAGTTGCAAATACTCGAGTTCTTATTAACAAATTAAACTTATAATGATTAGAATAATTTAAATTTCCTTCTTATATACTCATCTTTTATTCCATAAGTAAATAAATATATTTATTCAATGATTAACTATGTTGAGTTTTAGCTTATGTCAACCGCCTGATTTTTTTTTTTTTCCTAAAGCCTTTAACAATGCTATTCAACTGTAATAGACTTTCCTCATATTACTGGATAAGTTGAGCACCAGGACTATTTATTAATTACAAGCATGCAAATGTTGTTTCTTTCCCTAATGCTTTCACGTTGTGCTTTTATGTTGCTTTATTGTAATCCATCTCTTTAGCCTTGCTTTTATATGTTTCTGCTTAAAATGAACCCTATATAGGATTGGCTGCAATGTTAAAATTAGTCTTATTTTGTATGGCTCTATCATATCCTACTTGTGTAATCCAAGCACTAATATACTTAAATGACTTAAGCTTTACTTGAAAAATTGTTAATGAAACACCCTACTCCTTTTAGTATACCCAAAAAGGGCACACTAAAGAATGTGGTGCATTATATGTATAGCTAAAAAATCTCTAGAGACTAAGATTCACAAGACAAATAATAAAAAAAACAGCGAAAACATTTAAATAATAACTTGATATTCAAAATTAAACTTCATAAATTAATGTCATAAAATAGAGTATGTCTCAAATACCAAATACACATGTCTTACGAAAAATATAATCTCAGTCACATCATCAGAGTACGTAAACAATAAAAATCATCCCTCTCATAAAGTACCAGTACATCCCAAGTCAAAAAAAAGAAAACTAAAAGAAGATGAATACATGAAGAATGAGAAAGCTTTGCAAATGAGACTCCAAGAAATCTGAATCTACTGTCCTTGCCTCAAGAATACATGAATAATGAGAAAGATTTGCAAATGGGATTCCAAGAAATCTGAATCTACTGTCCTTGCCTCTGCTGGCCTATGGAGGAAAAGGGGAAATAGAGGAGTGGGTCAGACTATAATTCTGGTGAGTGAAAGTAACTACTAGTATTTTTAAGCAAGATAAAGATAATAGACTTAACAACAGTTCTAGTATAAAAGGAAATAAAAGAAAGATAAAACTGGGATAAAATACTATTTAACCGTTTGCTTTGATTGTGATTGTTTGCACTTGTCTTAGATAGGTGCTCTGATTAGGCTGAAATTCTAATCATATTTTAATTAAGTTGAAGTCCTAATTCTACCCGTTGATCGGCCTTCTATCTCTGTTGTGCCACTATGAGCTAGTCCTATCACGTGGGTCCCACAACAAAAGACACCTGTTTAGTGCTTGGAACGCAGTAGCAAATTACAACGCTAATCGATGTTGCACGCTCGGTCACTGTTGGTACACACTCACTGTCGCCCCCCTCTTGTGACCTCTTACTCACCCTGTCAGCATAAGCGTACCCAGCCTCACCTAATCTGTGGTGAGACCATCAGTCCTAACCTGAAAGGGTCCTGTCAATTCTCACCTAAGTGTTTTGTGAGACCATCAGTACTAGTCTGAAAGGGAATGTTGTTGGTACAGGTCCTAACAAACAAAATCTAGTTGCGCCCCTTACCCAAATCCCCCGATTTGAGCTTCTATCTATTGGCCACTTATTTACCCTGTGTCCCATCCTCACCTAACTATTGTGAGACCATCAGTCCTAGTCTGAAAGGGTCCTGTCCAGCCTCACCTAATCTTTTGTGAGACCATCAGTCCTAGTCTGAAAGGGAATGCTATTGGTATGCGCCCTTTTTCTGTTCTTGCTAATTAACTTAGTGTAAGTTTTAAAATAAGCCTCTTCTTTTATTTCTGCTATGTTTGCTAATTAACTTAATCTAAGTCTTAAAATAAGCCTTTACTGTTCTTTCTGCTTAATTATAACCTATGTTATAATTGTTATTTTTCTGTTCTATCTTTTTAGTTATAACCACTAGTTATATGCATGGTTGCAAATGTCTCAAATTTTCCTATTTCAGTCTATCTTCTTTTTATTACAGTCTTTCTTATTTTACATCTAGTTTCTGTAAATTTAGTATTCAATTCTATTTAATCCATATTTGCGAATTATTCTCTTTTTATTATTTTATTCGCGTAAAAAGGAATAAAAAGAAACTAACATTTACAGGCTGAATTCTAACGTAAAATAGATGTAAATAAATGTAAGTAACTGAAAATAACAGTAAATAACTGAATAAAATAGCTAAATAAAAATGGCTGAATAAAATAGACTGAAAAGAACTTTAAAAATTAACTGTAAATAACTTATATAAAAATTGTCTCAAAATTGCAAAAAAACTACAACTATTGAGAACCCTGGTATTTTAAATTACTTAAAAATCTAAAATAATTACTAAACACTCACATGTGGTCCTTGGCTCTATTCCTTGGTCTTCCTTGATCCACTTCTAAAGCATAGAATATTTTTATCGAAAAGATCTTCTCCTTAGAAAAATATTCTATTTAGGGTGCGGCCTCAAGCAATGAACCCAAATATGAGATAATCTAAATGAGAAAAATAGATAGGCCTAGGGTCTTATTTGTAGTGTAGTTTAGGGATCTCAGACCATTGGATTTGAAGATTAAATCTGGTGCAGCCACATCATAGGCTCGCTGGGAACCGTCGGATGGAAGCACGAATGCATAGGATTGGAAAGAAATTGCAAAACACGACATTGGTTGAAACTGGATGAAACATCGTCTAAATACAAGGGTGGGTTGACTTGCAGGTCGACCTATATATGTTGGGGATCGACCTATAGGTCAACCTAGCTATAGTAAGGGTCGACCCTAGGTTCGACCCGACCTTGTAATTGTTTTTTCGTTTTCTTATTTCTTGTTTAATTCGTAACTTCTTCGTTTAAGCTCGGATTTTGACAAACTATATATGAAAATTGACCAGAAAATTACCCCGAACACAATGGTGCAACTCCCGTGGCTCAATTCTGATAATTTGACAATATTATTTTATTATTTAATTAATTCGTTAATTAATAATTATAGCTTAAATTTCGGGTCGTTACATTCTCCTCTCCTTAAAGGATTTCGTCCCCGAAATCTCTAAGGACAGAAGAATAAAATAAATATTTTCATCCAAATTCTACAACCATATATTCAACCACCATCCATTGCATCCATTATCCTTAAGTTTTCTAATGCAATTTATGATATATGCAATAGTGTAGTTTCAATGTCCCTAACTAATGCAAAAGATTAGGTGGTATAATGATTCAGTCGACCTCCTTTATATGCAATCATGTCTGTGCCATGTATCCAAATGAATGCAAATTCCCTAATGGCAACTGATAATTCTATATGCGTGCTACAATCATCATCCAAATGCAACAATCATATGCTAATCATTCGTTTATAGCAACCATGGGAATAAAAAATAAAAATGCAAATGCACACACATCCATATGCATATGCTTTAGTGACCTAATTAGGCTGATCCCTAAGAGATAATAGTGCCTAGTGTATATATATGCATCCATTAACATCCACTAGCAAACACTTGCAACCACTAGCGTCCATCATACATAACATGTTCTAGCAACATGTTTACATTCAATCCTACCATCCATAGGTTAAATCCTAAGATCTACCCCCCCAAAGGATACTAAAGGAAAGAACCTATTCAAAACTAAAGATGGAAATAGGAAATTCAAAACATACCATCAAAGAGATACGGATAAGAGGTATGTATTTTTTCCTCAGCCTCCCACGTAGCGTCCTTAATGCTATCTCCCCACTTTACCTTAACTAATGGGACTTCCTTATTCCTAAGCTTCTTGATATCACGTCCAACAATCTTGGTAGGAATGCGATGAATCGATGCTTCTCTCTCCACTTCAACTTCCTCAAGTAGGCTAGGTTCCACTTACCTCTGCTGAATCATGTAAGTACTTTCTCAAGTGCGAAACATGAAAAACATCATGGAAACTTGCGAGCCTCTCCGGTAGCTTTATCTGATACGCCATCTTCCCTACCCTTTCTACAATGGGGAACGGTTCCACGAATCTGGGAGCAAGTTTCCCACTTGATCCAAACCTTACTACCTTTCTTAGCGGAGATACTTTAATGAAAACCAAATCTCCTCCCAAGTTCCTCCAAAATCCAGAATGCACATCCTCAACAAATTCTAAAGAACTCTATTAACTCTCTCCTTTTGGCCATTTATTTGAGGGTGATAGGCCGTACTCAATTTATGCTGTTTTCCTAAAGCCTCTTGCAAGCTTCTTCAAAACTCGCTAGTAAAGAAAGGGTCTCTATCGCTCACTATGCTAGAGGGAACTCCATGAAGTTGGACTATCTCACGAACATATAAGGATGCCAAATAAGGTGCTGTCCTCTTACTCTTGACCGGAATAAAGTGGGTGCTCTTAGTCAAACGATCTACAATCACCCAAATACTGGTATTCCCTTCCTAGATCGGGGTAAACCATCTACAATGTCCATCGAAACACTATCACACTTCCATTCGGGTACATCCAATAGTTGAAGCAATCCACCGGGCTTCTGCTGCTTTACCTTAACTCTTTGGCATACAAGACACTTAGCTACAAACTCTGATACATCCATCTTCATGCCTCTCCAATAAAATACTCTCTTCATGTCCCTATACATCTTTTCACCACCCAGTTGAATAGTCATTCGAGAATGGTGTGCTTCTAGAACTGCTCTCGTCAAATCACTAGTGCAGGGGACACAAAGTCTTCCATCTCTCCTTATCCACCCTTTACTATCAATGGAATAGCATTGGAGATGTCTAGAGACCTCTCCTATGCTAATCCTCTCTAGAATATCCATAAGCTCTGAATCCTCTCGTTGTCTTAAGTCAATGAGGGTAGGCTTAACCTCAAGTGCTACTAATAATCCAGGGGTAATGTCCGTAGAGGGCTTAAAATCAAAGGTGGAAATAAACTCTAGACTTTTCCACTTCATGAACATTGGACTAAGGGTTTCTTTCTTCCTACTTAACGCATCCGCAACCATGTTTTCTTTACCAGGGGTGTAAGCTATCTCAAAGTCATATGATGCTCAAAACTCCATCTAATGCTACTGCCTAAAGTTTAAATCCTTCTGTGAGAAAAGGTACTTCAATGACTTATGGTCAGTGAAAAGCTCAAACCTCTCTCCTAGCAAGTAATGTCTCCAAGACTTGAGCGCGAAAACAATAGCAACTAACTCCAAATCATGGGTAGGGTACTTCTTCTCATGCGTTCTCAATTGTATACTTCCAAAGCATACTACCCTCCCTTCTAGCATCAATACTGCTCTAAGACCCGTCCCACATGCATCAGTGTATACTATAAAAGGCTTAACTCCGTCGGGTAAAACTAACACTGGTGCACTAGTAAGGGCCCTCTTCAGCATCGTGAAGGAATTCTCACAATCTACGTCCCACACGAATGTCGCATTCTTCTTAGTGAGGCGAGTAAGCGGTGCTGAAATCTTAGCGAAATCTCTGATAAACTTTCTATAATAGCCAGCCAAACCCATGAAGCTTCTAACTTCGATAGCGTTCTTGGGGGCCTTCCAATCTTGTACTGCTACTAATTTAGCGGGATCAAAAGCTAGACCCTCTCTTGAGACTACATTCCCCAAGAAACGCACCTTCTTCGCCAAAAGTGACACTTCGAGAACATAGCCTTCAACTGATGAACACGAAGTGTACGAAGAACCTCCTCAAGATGAATACCATGATCTTCCATACTCTTGGAAAACAACAAAATGTCGTTCACGAATACTACAATGAACTTATTTAGGACATCTCGAAAAACATGGCTCATCAAATCTACAAAATAGGCTAGGGCATTGGTCAGTCCAAACGGCATAACGAACCACTCAAAGAATCCATCGGGTGTCCTAAATGCTTTCTTATCTATGATATCATCAGCGACCCTAAGCTGATGAAATCTAGTGGCTAAATCCAGCTGAGAAATACTAAAGAGCCAACCAACTGATCGAAAAGAACATCTATCCTAAGAAGTGGGTAACGGTTCTTCTTCGTGAGCTT
The DNA here is from genome assembly GCA_030737815.1 of Allium fistulosum. NCBI lineage: Eukaryota > Viridiplantae > Streptophyta > Magnoliopsida > Asparagales > Amaryllidaceae > Allium > Allium fistulosum. Next base: position 982,158,558 of record CM060902.1, read on the forward strand.
ATTCAACTCTATATAGTCTACGCAAAGTTGAAGGGAACCATCCGCCTTTGTAGCGAAGACGGCTGGTGCTCCCCACTTAGATATGCTCCGCCTGATGAAGCCTTTCTCCAATAGCTCACCAATTTGCTTACTTAACTCCTTCCTCTCCCTAGGAGCCATATGTCTCACGGGCAATGCCACTGGCTTAGCATTGTCATTCAGATAGATCCTAAAGTCGATCTCTCTCTTAGGGGGTAGTTCCCTAACTTCCTCAAAAATATCTGGGAAATCTCTAACGACTGGAAGGGAATTTAACTCTTCTAGTGATGAATCAAGGGAATAAAGGAAGCTCAACATGACTGACCCCTGTGGGTCGTAAGAAACCTCGAGAGTCCTTCTGCCGCATGTCTCTAGTCTGATGACTCGCATGTCTCTAGTCTGATGACTCTCCTCTCATAGTCTAATATCGCTCCATAAGTGGATAGCCAATCCATACCAAAAATCATCCCATATCACGAAAATCCCAGTACATTGGTATCGCAATCAAACTCTACGCCTAGTACAAAAATTTTCAAACCCCTACAAATCATGGATAAATGTACTGATCCTCCTATAGTGGATCGCGAAGTGATGATTAACAAAGAGAGTTGGCACGAATGAGGGTCAGAACTACTCTTCGACACTATTATTTCTACTCCATTACTTTCTACAATACTGAACCATGACCCTCCTCTTCGACTTTGATCATTAATGCGGCTTCACACTCATGTCACATGTAATTTCACATCAAACATAATAAAGGTAATAACAGTTAGTGTTAAAGAGGGACAATGATGACGAGCGAAATTGTTCAACGACGATGTAGGTCTTTACTGTTGACAAGAGCTGGTGCTGATTAAAGGCGATGTTGGTTATGTGCGATGTTCTATTCTTTTGACATTGATCCTTAAGTGTATCACTGGTCATATATCTTCGGGAGTATTGATGGCAGTCAACGTGATCAAAGAGCGTCTCTACCTCTTCGAAATCAGCATCGGTAATAATTCTCGTTATTATAAAGGCCTAGTTACTTCTTTTTGCAATGAGGCTCGGCATCATCTTCTTGAAGCTTTAAATTAGAAACCATAGCCTCTTGAGAAATTATGTCGATGACATTTCCCCCACCCCACCGAAGTGTAGTAAAAAAGTTGACTTTTCAAGTCAATAATCCAAAACATGGTGCTTGTCACCTTTCAATTCTACTCAATTTGATGGCGTTCCTCTTTCTTCTGCAATTCAAACTCAAACAAAAGATGTTTTCAAATTATCGAGATCATTTGACATCTTAAATTCCATATACCTGGGTTGATACTAATATTTGACTTAATACTAATGTATTTTTTCTTTGTAGCATAACTCATATGGCATTTGGTATTAATCTGCTTATCCGTCATGGTTTTACTGATCCAACATTATACTTGGGATACCCTTTTAGTTAATAATCATTCAAGTTCCTGGCACATACCCATGGACTTATTTTCTTGTCATAAACTTAGCATTTATTTGTGTTCTTCTAGTCAACCGAAAAGTTTAAGCTTTTCTTACGAACGTGACATTGGTTATTCCATGGTCATTGACTTGTGGTAAAGGTTATTTTGGATTTTAAGCCTTCTTTTTTTAGATATCATGTAAATCACCTACATTCTTTTAGGAATGGGTATTCAAATTTGGAATAATATCATCCGTAGACAGACGGAGGCCTAGGCAAGAAGCTTTTCAAGAAGACTGGTATGGATTCTGAAGCTTTTCCTCTCGAGCTAATTCTTCTTTGGTTGTTGGAGTTTGGCTTTCAATATTGAGTTGCTTGTAAAAATTTAGATCAGACTCCTTTGTTGTTCAACTTTTGATTCTTGTCTTCTTATCGTAACTTCTATCTCAAACCTAAAATCTACTTTGTTGATATGTTAGTGACTAAAAATTCATTTGAATAAAAATTAGAAAAATAACAGGCACTAATTTTGAAGAAAAGGTAAGAAAACTTCCGATAATAAGGAAGCTAGGAATTCCGTTTATCATCTGACAATATGAAACCTAGAATCCCATCTGATAATAAGAAGTCCAAAAATATGTCTTGTAATAAGAAATCCAGGATCCCATCTTATAATAAGAAGATCAAAAATCCATCTGATAATAAGAAATCCAGAATATCTTTTGATAATAAGAAAAGACTAGAGATCCATATCTGACAAAAATTGATGACCAGAAATCCAATCTGATAATAACAGAAGACCAGAAATCCAAATTGAGCAATAATAGAAAACTAGAAATCCATATCTGACAATAATAACCGAAGACCATAAATCCACATCTGACAATAATAGAAGACCAGAAATTTGCACTGATAATATTAGAAGACCATAAATAAAAATTGGGCAATAATAAAAGGCCAAAAATTAATATCTAGCAATAATAATAGAAGACCAAATATCCACATTTGGCAATAATAGAAGACTAGAAATCCACATCTGGCAATAATAGAAGAAGTCTAGAAACTGTCAAAAATAAAAGAAAAGCATAAATCCAATCTGATTATGAAAACTCGAATTCCACAAGACAACTAGAAATTCAATAGGAAGTCCAAAAACCAAAAAGAAAACCAACAAGAAGACCAGGAATACATTTGTTAAGAAAATTAGAAATTCAGCCAAAAAAACTTAATCAAATGCTTGTCAGAATTTCATCTGATAATAAGAAACTAAGAAAACCATCCGATAATAATAGAAAATCAGAAAATCGTCTAGTAATATTAATTTTGAGTTGATCTAAAGCAAAAGACTCGTAATTCCATATGTCGAATAGCATCGAAGATTCTCGTGTTCAAAGGAATGCCTCTTATTAGGCGATATGTAGTCGTTAAGGAGTTTATTTATTTATTTTTATTATTATTGTATTGGGGCCAAGTAGTTCTATTCAATCATCTAGTCATTCAGCAAAGTAGTTTCATTCAACTATTCAATCGTTCAGCAAAGTAGTTCTATTTAACCATTCAACCTTTTAACAAGGTAGTTCCGTTCAACTGTTCAACTTTTCAGGCATCTAGCCATTCAGCAGGTAGTTCCATTTAATTCTTTGGTTGTTCAACAGGTAGATCCATTCGGTTGTTTAGCCGTTCAGTGGAGTAGTTCCCTCCGGCTGTTTGATTGTTTTGCAGACTCAATTAATTTATTGATGCTTATTATATAGACCTTCCTTTGATGGTTTCCCTATTTCTAGGTCTAGAATGGGTTTATTAGAAATCTGCTTTGATCTATCCCTTGAATGAAGCTATTCTTTACTTTTTTAGTAAGGATTTGTTCTTGCTCAATTAATTTTGCCACTCCATTGGATTTTGGATTTTTTCATATCTTCTGTTTTTGCCTTCTAATGATTTGCTTTTTTTAGACTTTGGGCATCTTCATCTTTCCCTTTTTTCCCCTTCTAGGGCTTTACTTTTTAGTTTGAGCTTTGGACATCTCCGTCCTTCTTATTTGTGCTCCTTCTTGGGCCTTGCCTTTGCTTTGAACTATGGACATCTTCGTCCATTTATTTGTTTGTGCCCCTTTTTGGTCTTTGCCTCTGCTACAGGCTGTAGACATCTTCGTCCTTTTATTTGTTTGTGCCCCTTCTTGGGCCTTACCTTTGCGTTAAGCTGTGGACATCATCGTCCATTTATTTATTTGTGTCCCTTCTTGGGCTTTGCCTTTTTTTGAAGCATTATGGCATATGCTCAATTGATCTTCCTCTAAAAGATTGTTAGTTGGTGCTAGGCTAGTCTCTCCCTCTAGGAGGTGCTCCAGAGTGGACATCAGAGGTTTTTGTCCCTCCCTCTAGGATATGCTACGGATTGGACATCAAAGGATTTTGTACCTCCCTCTAGGAGGTGCTCCGGATTGGACGTTGGAAGCTTTTGTCCTACCCTCAAGGAGGTGCCCCAGATTGGACATCGGAGGCTTTAGAGAAGTTTTTGTTTTGAAAATTTTGTTTATGAAAATAATTTTTTGGAAAATTGAAATGTTAGTGAAAACTCTTTTGAAAATCAATTTTTCCATCACAAAACTTATTTTTGGAAGAAATAATTTTCCATAAAAGGAACTTTCTGATAAATCGAGGAATTATCCCTAAAATTGGTCTTGCTTTTGAAAAAGGTTTTGAATGTTTGAATTTTTTGATAAAGATGTCCCTTGCCGGCATTGCCATTAGGAAGAGTTTTTGGGTCGCTCTCATAACAGAAATGCAAATCTCAAATAAGAGACTGAGTGGTCATGATTCATAAACCAATAGACTTTTAATTGAGTATAGGCTCTTCTAATTAGAGATTTTTGCAGTGCTAGTGAGTTTTGGTAATTCTTTTCTTGAGGAAATGTGTATTGGTCTTTCCTTGCAAATAATTTCAAAATGCTTTGAAAATGCTTTTGTCAGGACATGCTCGGTCAAAATATTTAGTGTGCATTTATTAATGCTAAGTATTATATTTTTTTGAAGATTGAAGAAATCTTTCTTGAAGTAAATATTTGTTTTCCCTGATCCGTAGGTTAATAATCCTTCTTGACTTTTGAAATTAATTTTTCTCAAAGACGTGTTTAGTAAATCTTTTGATAATAAAATGTCTAGCTAAGAATAAAGTGGTGTATATTACTTTCCCGTTTATATGATATATATAATGACACCTCTTCAAGTTTTTCTTAGCAAAAAGGAATGTCTTATATGTAAGTCTGGGAAATCATGATTCATGAACTAATAGACTTTTACAGACAAGAGTATGCTTTTCTATAAGAATCCCTTCTTTTGGGTAAGATTTTGGATAGTTACCTTTTTCCATAATCCGGCCTATGATGAAAGTTTAATGGTAATTCAAAACTCTATAAAAGAAATTCTCTACACCGCAATGATTCAGGCCTTGAGGTAGAGAGCTATTTTATCTTCGATATTTGAATTATCTTCTTTCAAAGTTAGCTAGAAATTTGTGATGCTTTGTGATGTGCACGTAAATGTGCATATATTTACATCCATATATTATCTCTTTTTATTTAAATAAATATCATATTTGGGCATTTTAACATGTTTAAAACCAAAATTCAATTATTTTCAAATCATCATATATTCATCTTCATTCAGGGGCAAAATGGTCATTTTTGTGCATGTGTCAATTTGAGAATTTTTAATTGGACATTTTTTATAGGAAATTTTGATGCATATGTAAGATGATTTCATGAAGATATATTCATGCACAAGAGAATACAAAGGAGGGATGATGGAAATAATTCAAATGCATGATCATGGAGGACCTCACCCACTTACCTAAATCTACAATAAGAAGCTAATGGACATCTAAGTGGAAATTAAAGCTTTATGCACTTTTAATGATGGATTTATTAGTAGCTAATGGTTATTTGGTGGGCACACTTCCTAAAGGACATTTTGGGAAGCTCCCTAAAAATTGAATTAGAGTTTTATGCATGTATAAATAGTCCTCTTATGTACATGAAAATATCTTCTACTTTTTAAAATTAGTTAGGAAACCAAAAATGAAAGTTGTAAGCTCAATGGTGAATGAAATAAAAATGGCTTTCTAGCCTCTTTCTCTTCTCTTTTCTACTTGTTTTTCTTTACTTTTATGCTCATTTTTATTCTTATGCTCTCTTACATTTCATGTTCATAGTTTAGATTTACATTTATGCACTAGTTAATTCATTTCCTTCTAGTAGTTAATCTTCTTTTCTTTGTTTATTCTCTACTTTATTTCATTTTCAATGTTGAAATCTCTATGTGTTGAAATGACAACACAAATGAGAGGCTAAACCCTTACAATTTAGGGGTAATGAAGCTTTCTTTTATCATGTAGATTCAACATAAAATTTTCTTTGTTTGATCTCTTTTATGCTTTATGAGAAAATGGATGTTTATGCTTGTTTGTGTTTTATGTTGAATTTGATAGCCTAATTTGTTCATAACAAATAGTCTATGCTTATCTAATTAATCACAAATTGCCTCTTCATCTAAATATGATCATGGCAATGAAGTAAAGTTTGAATCAAAATTTGATGATCTATGTTACTAATTAATAGTAAATAGTTCATGCTTAAACTAGATTTTGGTTTCATTTTCTATGCTATGTTTCATGAGATATGAAAAGTAGGACTAGAGTTGTATTATAGTTTGATGGTTTGATTTGTGTTAATTAATAACTTAAATAGGCCATACTTATGATAAATACATCACTAATCCTACTTAGATTAAAAAGAGATCATCATTTGATTTTATGTTGAATTATGCGAAAAATATAAGAAAGTGGATTTGCCTCTAAATTGAATTTTAATCGCATAGTTTTTAATCTCAACATTTGCTTAGCTTTCTAGTTTTCAAAACAATCTCCACTTTTGGTTTAATTTGATTGATTAGAAAATTTTAAAATCCAACAATTCCCTGCGGATCGACCCGTACTCGCCACGTACTAACTTTTGTACGTCGTGCGCTTGCGGTATAAATTTAACTCAAAATTTTATTGGAGGTTTTCTAGTTGATAGAAAATTTGTCGTTAAACAAGTTTTTGGTGCCGTTGCCGGGGAATTTGTTTTGCTTTTGATTTTCTATTCTTCTAATTATTTTTGTTTGATTTTTATTGTGTTTATTTTGTGTGTTTGTTTGCATTAAAAAAATTTGTGTTGTGTTTGTTTGATTTTTGTTTACATTTTGTTTGTGTGTTTGTTGTTGTTTTCTAGAGTTTTGTTCATTTGCCTTTCATATTAAAAAAAGAGAAAAAAAACAAACACACTTCTAAAAAAAATCATTTCATTCACTGTTCACTGATTTCATTTGATTACATTCTATTACATTTCTCAATCTGAATTCAATTCATTCATTGTTCTCTAACATTTCACTGTGCACGGTGCACACACCCTCCTGAGCACTTCAACTCACTACCGATACATCTACTACCCACACCAAACAAGACCACTTACGTACAATCACATGCATCATAGTGCTGTTCCACTTGAACATCTTCTGCAACACCATCCTGTTACCTTACTGCAAAACATCACCTTCATCACTTGCAATCTACTCAAACTTCATCACTTTCAATCCTACCATCAACCTGCCTCTACATTTCCACCTTACTGCATTCATACAACTTCAAATGTGCACATTTGAAATTATGCCTCTACCACCTCATCAAACTGACCACCTGAAACTGCCTACATCTCCAACATCAACACATGACACACGACAGTCATCATTTCACTTCGACTGCAGCAAAGCAACTTCAACCACCATATCATCTACAGCACCCCCTACACACTACAACTTCATTATCTCCAACCATACCCTTTCCCTTCAATCCACTACCATCAAATTCACCACCTACCTGCACACCCCTACTTGCCTCACTACCATATACATAAAATTTCAAAACATCAACACTGCCACCATACCTGCACACTCCTACTTGCCTCAATATTGCCACCTAAGTCAGCATACCACATATCATATACATTCTTCCCCTTACTGGCAACTTCAACTCCTTACTGTCAACTTACCTCTTGAACATCTTTCAAACATCTCCACACTTACTCTACAAACTACCGTTGAACCTCTCCATATAACACTGAATATTCCCTCCTGAACAACATTCATGCCTCTTCTCCACAACATACTTCACCTTACAACATTCTGCTGTGACCGTAGTTCACCACTCTGCCGCCACCCATTCATCCACAACCCATTGCTGCCATAACTTCTGCTACAGATACAGCCACTTTACTGAAATTTAACTTTGCCTTCAATCACTTGCCAACCCCTCTAACTCACCTCTGCCTTCTACCCACAACAACTGTTTCCACTGTAAAAACTGCCAACTCCACCATTCTAAAACAGAAACTACTGCAAATACATCCAACTCCATCTCCAAACCAATACCCTTACCTAACCTCTGCCATATCATTCTGCTTCAACTCCAAAACTGCCAGACAATACAACATCTTACCACTTCATCCACTTCTGTTCAACAAACCACCCCGACCACAACCTACATACCACTGATACATACACACTTCTTCCATCAACACTTCTTCATTTACAAACATCGACTTCACCCCACCAAAATTCACCCACTGACATTCACACTGACCTCCATAGAACCCATCTCCATTCAACTACACATCCCCCTCCACGAACCCAAAAAAAAATTCGCCATCGAATTCCACTACATCCTTCAGCACTTCGCGACATTAACTTGAAAACTTGCAATCATATCGCTGCCAACAAACAGCCGCAATCACCACCAAAAAACATCGACATCGACACCAACCCAAACACCTGAAGCTCGAAGCCCCCGTTCAATCAACAACAACAGTCACAACAACTCGTAATCGACCATCTGACATACGAACCGCTGCTCCATCTCTAGCTATCGCGACCAAATCATCATCATCCATGACCTCAAATCAAACCCACAAACCAAAATCGACTCGCCTGAAATCACATCTGCAATAGTCGACCACTACCGCCTTCCAATCCCAGAAACACAAACGCATTTCGAATTTGTTTTTTTGGGAAGAAAGGAAATCGATTTATAAAAGGGGATTGTCAAATGTATTCTTTTGAAGCAGAGATTTTTTTTAAACAAAAAACAGTGAAGGAGTTGGGTCTCTTATTAGGCAGGGTTTTCAAAGCTTGATTGAATTTTTTAATTTATGTTGCTTTGTTTTAATTTTGTTTGTTTTTAGTCTATCCTAATTAAAAAAAGGGGAGGTTTTCTTAATTTGTTGTGTGTAATTTGTTTGTTTTGTTTTGTTTTAAATTGTGTTAAGTTCCACTTATATATTATAAAAAAAACAAATTTTCAATTGTTTTTAATTGTTTTACTTTCATTTTTTTCATTTTCACTTGATTTATTTTCTTTTTTGATAAGCATATAAAAAAATAAAAAAAAACTATATAGATATCTTGTTTTTATTTTTAGGTTGCAAAAGCAGGAAATAAAAAGAAGAATAGCTGCCAAAAAAATTTGCTTGCTTGCTTGCTTAAAAATTGCCGCTTTAAAAATAAATTGCTAATAAATTCTGCATGCTCTGGTATCGTTCTTTCATCCTTTGTTTTTATTTGAACTGCATTGTTGGTTGATTCCATTTCCATTTATATATAATAAAAAATCAAAATCCAAAAACAAAAACAAACTTCATTTTAGTTGCATTGTAAATTCACGTTTAATTTTTGTTTTGTATTCATCTCATCTTATTTTATTTTCTAAAGGCAATACCCCAATTCACATATGGTGAGGGATTTTATCACCCTTTCCTTAGCCCACAAACGCAGTTCATCGTAGAATTTGACTAATAATAAAGGTTAGACATTCGACTTAAGGGTGTCGCGAGCTCACCTAGGGCTTAATTGTACCTTCACAATTATTTTCTTTGAACAAATTTATTTCTTGGTGTCTAGGCTACAGCAGAGTAATAACCATTGATAAACATTATGGTGATTTGTAAATATTATAGTGGTCGTTCCTCTAAAGGTACTTATACCTTCGGTTGCATTGCTACGGTGATTCGTGATTCACCGATAACCCCTGCCCGTTACCTGGCTGAGAAATATTTTTGTTGATTTAAGACAAAGTGTGACTATATAATTTTGGGTCAGGAGCTACTAAGGACAGAAAACTATAATTAGGTCCTTTGCATTCATTTAGTTGCATTAGTTCATGCATATTTTAAAAAAAAAATCCAAAATCCAAAAAAAATTTGTAAATTTTACTTAACTTGGTTTTTAATTCCAAAAAAAATTCTTTTTTCCTTTCCTTTGAAAATTTTCAATCAAAAACAAAAATCCAAAAAAAATAAAATCTTTTCAAAAAGACAAAAAAATTTAAAAATTCAAAAACAAAAAAAATTGAAAATTAAAAAAAAAATCAAATTTCCATTTTCTAAAAATAAAAAATCCTTTCGGTAAATATTTGAAAATTCAAAAACAAAAGGCATATAAAAAAATTGATAAGCCAAAAATCAAACTTCTCCTTTGAAAATAAATTTCACTTGGTAAATATTTTTCTTCCTTTTAAAAAGAAAAAAAAGAAAAAAAAACAAAAAGAAAAACAATTTTTCACTTCATTTTCCGAATCCTCTTTCATTTTCTAAACTCAATTCTAACTTCTTTCTCTTCTCTACTTTCACTTGTGCATGAGTACTTGGACTCGTGACACAACAACAAATCGTTGGACTCACGGCTCAACAATTAATCGTTTAACTCGAACAGACGATCCTCCCGAAATGGCGAACGAGAACGCCGCTCGAACCCTTATGGATATAATCTTTCCCGATAGAGTTTCTATTCCATCTTGCTTCACGTTACCCGCCCCTAAACCATTTCGAAATTCACTCGAACCATATTGCCACGCTTCCGAAATTTGGCAATTTCGAGCTGATGATCCATACATCTTTTTGACTAAATTTGAACAAGTTTGTGCAACCATTAAACTCCAACAACTTTCCGATGATGGAATCAAACTTCGATTAATCTCATTTGCTCTTACGGATTATGCTAAAAAATGGTTGTACAACTTACCATCGAACTCGATTAAAACTTGGGAAGAATTCGTAAAAGCTTTCTTAAAAAAGTTCTACCCCTTGGAAAAAACGAGTAGAATCCGAAACAAAATTGTAAATTTTCATCAATTCAAGGGAAAACCATTTGGAAAATATTTTGAAAGATTCAAAGAGCTTTTGATAAAATGTCCACACCATAACTTTGAAAATGGATGATTTGCCAAATCTTATACGATGGACTCGAAAACGGCTCACGAACCATGCTCGAATCAATGTGCCAACGCAACTTTCTTGCCCAACATCACGACGATACTTGGAAATTTCTTGAAAATCTTGCCGAAAAATCATCCCAATGGGAACGTTTGAACGAAAAATCAATTTACTCACGATCGAGTGCACAGTCGATAGGATCTTCTTTTGCTTTGGAAGCTAAGATCGACGCAATGATTAAAAAATTCAATAATTTTTCTCATCGAATCAAATGAACCAAGCTTCCCAACCAATGTGTTATAAATGCAATGATCCTAATCATAGCCGATCAGTGCCCAAATTCTGTCGAACAAATCAATGCTTTCAATAAAGCCAAAAACGACCCGTTTTTCCAACGTACAATCCTGGTTGGAGAAATCATCCAAATTTTGTTTGGAACCAAAACAATCCTAACATGAATACGGTTCGTCCAAATATTGCTTCGAATCCTCCCTTTCAGCCCAACAATTTTCAACCAAACTTTGCGGGTCCGTCTCATAATCAACCGCAACAATCAAATTTTCAACCAAATTCTGCTCATCCTCCCTAAGACGATAAACGTTTAAGTTCACTTGAGAAAACTCTTGAAACATTGGCTAAAGCAACTACTCAAAGCCTTCAATTAAACAGCAATTTGCAAAATTTATTGACCTCGTATATGCAAAACACAAACCAATCGATTGCAAAACTTGAAATGCAAATGAGTCAGTTATTCACGTTTGTAAGTGAATGCGAACGAGGAACATTCCCAAGCCAGCCCCTTCCAAATCCAAGAAATCCAAACGCAAATTCAAATCAAGCCCATGTTGTTCAAGATAGCAACGTCACACAATTGAATGCTATCACAACTCTACGTTCCGGTAAACAAATCGATAATCAAGTCGTTAATCCAAACGATTTACCGGAAACCTCTCTCGACACTTCTAAAACAACAACCGAATCAGAACAGAACGTGGAGCCAAACATTGAATCAAACGCCAATCAAAATTCTTTTTCTTTTACTCGAGTAGACACGACTACCGAGTATCGTGTTCCATTTCCAAATCGTCTTCGACCCAAGAAACACTCGGACCAAATGGAAAAGATGTTGGAAATTTTTAAACAAGTCAAAGTTAACATTCCACTTCTTGACATCGTTCAGCAAGTCCCTACGTATGCAAAATTTCTTAAGGACTTGTGCACCTAAAAGCGACAAACTCAAGTGCCCAAAAAAGTCTTCTTAGCCGCTAGTTTGAGTGAAGTCTTGTCCCAATCCATGCCCGTTAAATACAAAGATCCTGGCTGCCCTACGATTTCGTGTACAATTGGAGACAAGACGATTAACAAATGTTTGATAGACTTAGGTGCGAGTGTCAACTTGATTCCATACTCCATGTACGAACAATTAGGCTAGGTGAACTCAAACCCACAAAAGTTGCGCTTCAATTCATCGATCGTTCCATTAAGAAGCCCGTGGGAGAAATTGATGACGTGCTCATTCGAGTAGAGCAATTCATATTCACCGTTGATTTTATCGTTCTCGAAACACAACCCGTGACAAATCCTGCGAGTCAAATTCCATTGATTTTAGACCGACCATTCTTAGCCACCTCAAATGTCTTAATCAATTATCGTAACGGATCGATGAAAATCTCTTTTGGAAATATGTCTTTGGATCTCAACATTTTCAATCTTGAAAGCCAATCGAATGAACCTCGTGACCAAACGTTGGAAGTTAGTGCCATTCACGAAAACTTTGAAAACGAGACATTTGATCTTAACGATGAACGCGAAGCCGAGTACGAAAAATTGTTTCATGAAATTCCCAACGAAATTGAATACACTCTTCCCTTTGAATCGCTTCTAGTTGATTATGAATCTCAACCCAACTCTTTGATCGAAAAACTTCAGAAGTTGAACCTCAAACCACTTCCCGATCACCTTAAGTACGCATACTTAGGTGGTAACGAAACGTTGCCCACCATAATTTTCGCAACTCTCTCTCTTGATCAAGAAACCTCCTTACTCTCTGTTCAACACCGCATCCATTTAATCGACGATGCCAAGCCCGCTCATGACGTGCAACGAAGGCTTAATCCAAAAATAAAAGATGCGGTGCATGATGAAATTCTTAAACTTCTCGACAACGGAATCATTTACGCAATCTCTGATAGTTCATGGGTTAGCCCAATTCATGTTGTACCGAAAAAGTCTAGGCTAACCGTTGTCAAGAACGATTCAAACGAACTTATTCTAACTCGTACTCAAACGGGTTGGCGTGTTTGCATTGACTATCGAAAAAAAATGCCGCAACACGAAAAGATCACTTCCCTCTTCCTTTCATTGACCAAATGCTCGAACGGTTAGCCGGCCATGAATTCTACTGCTTCCTTGATGGTTATTCTGGCTATAACCAAATTCCAATCGCTCCCGAAGATCAAGAGAAAATGACTTTCACGTGTCCATTCGGTACCTTTGCCTATCGACGTATGCCATTCGGACTTTGTAACGCTCCTACTACTTTCCAACGATGCATGGTTGGAATCTTTTCCGACATGATTGAATGCTTTCAAGAAGTTTTTATGGACGATTTCTCAATCTTTGGCGATTCTTTTTCCCAATGTTTACACCATCTCAAGTTGGTTCTAAATCGGTGTAAAGAAAAACATTTGACTTTGAATTGGGAAAAATGCCACTTTATGGTCAAACAAGGCATAGTCCTTGGACGTATCATCTCAAATAAAGGCATTGAGGTAGATAAAGCGAAAGTTGACGTAATTGCAAACCTACCCATTCCCAATTCTGTTAAGGATATTCGATCATTTCTAGGACACGCTGGCTTTTACCGACGCTTTGTGAAAGACTTTAGCAAAATCGCTCTTCCTTTGACGAGTCTTCTTGAAAAAGACGTTCCATTCGATTTCAACTCTGAGTGTATCTCTTCTTTTGAACGTCTCAAAAACAAACTCATTTCTGCTCCAATCATTTGCGCACCCAATTGGGATCTTCCTTTCGAAATAATGTGTGATGCTTCAAACTTTGTTGTTTATGCTGTCTTAGGACAACTCATCAACAAGATCCTTCAGGTCATTTACTACACGAGTATGACTTTGAATGACGCTCAACTCAACTACACAACAACCGAAAAAGAGCTTCTAGCTGTCGTTTTTGCGCTTGAAAAGTTTCGCCCTTACTTGATAGGTTCACACATTACTATGTACACGGACCACTCTGCGCTTCGATATCTCTTCGCTAAAAAGGATGCTAAATCCCGTTTGATTCGTTGGATCCTTTTACTTCAAGAATTTGACCTTACAATCAAAGACAAAAAAGGATCTGATAATGTCATAGCCAATCACTTGTCTCGTCTTCCGAACGCACCATCTTCTTTGCCAATCAATGAAAACTTCCCCGATGAACAACTTCTTTCAGTTTCTATCGACCAATGGTACGCTGTTATAGTGAACTACTTAGTCACTAAAGAAACTCCCTCATCTTGGTCCAAACAGGATAAATGCAAATTCATGTCCCAAGTGAAATATTTCTATTGGGACGATCCATACTTGTTCAAATATTGTCCCGACCAAATCATCCGACGTTGCATTATGGATAATGAGATAAGGAGTATCCTTTCATTTTGCCATGATCAAGCGTGTGGTGGACATTTCGGTCCTCGAAAAGCTGTGGAAAAAGTGCTTCGGTGTGGTTTATATTGGCCGTCTCTTTTCAAAGACTCATTCGAATTTTGCAAAACTTGCGATCGATGTCAAATGCTTGGACGAATTTCTCAACGAGATATGATGCCTCTAAACCCCATTCTTACGATCAAAATCTTTGATGTTTGGGGTATTGACTTTATGGGACCTTTTCCCAATTCTTTTGGAAACTTGTATGTCCTTCTCGCTGTCGATTACGTCTCAAAATAGGTCGAAGCCGTTCCTTGCAAAACCAACGACCATAGAATTGTTGTGAAATTTCCCAAAGAAAACAGTTTTTGAGGTTCGGCAAACCTTGCGCAATAATCAGTGATAACGGGACCCATTTTTGCAACCATTTTTTGAAACTTTAATGAAAAAATACTCGATAACCCACAAGTTATCCACTCCATATCATCCTCAAACTTGTGGACAAGTAGAAGTTTCAAATCGACAAATCAAACAAATTTTGGAGAAAACTGTTAACAAAAATCAAAAAGATTGGTCTCAGAAATTGACTGGCGCGCTTTGGGCTTACCATACTGCTTTTAAAACTAACCTTGGGATGTCCTCATTTCCTTTAGTTTACGGTAAAGCTAGCCATTTTCCCATTGAAATCGAACACAAAGTGTTGTGGGCAATAAATAAATTAAACTTTGATCTCGATAATGCTGGCGAAACCGAAAACTACAACTCAACGAACTAGAAGAACTTAGAAACGATGCGTATGGAAACGAGAAAATTTATAAAGAAAGAACCAAAGTTTTTCATGACAAGTCAATCCTAAGGAAAACGATTTCGCCTAACTAGAAAGTTCTTTTATATGACTCAAGACTTCATTTATTCCCTAGGAAACTTAAATCAAGATGGACTGGACCATTTGTGGTACGAACTGTTTTTCCACATGGTGCCGTAGAAATAGAAAACCCCAGGGATGGATCGATTTTCAAAGTCAACGGTCATCGTTTGAAATCTTTCTTGGAATTGCCAAGTAACCAAGAGGAGGAGCTCATGATCCTTTATGAGCCAAGCTACGTCTAGTAAGAATGTTAACCCTCTTTTGTAAATATGTATATATTTTTCCCTGTTACACTCATTATATCGTGCATTGACTGTGCAGACACAGTCAAAATTAAGTGTGGGGGGAGTCTCATTTTAATTTTTTTAGTTTTATGGCATTTTGGAATTTTCATTTTCTTTTAACTTAAAAAATAAAAAAAATCTCAAAATTTTTAAATCTCAAAAACATTTTCTTTTTAGCATTTTGATTCATTTTTGAAGAAACACTATGGGATAAGTATAAGTTTTGGTTAATAAATTGAAATTTTTGAAAATTTATTTATCTTAACAAAAATATAAATGAAGTTTGATTACAAATAACAATGGTTTAACTAGTATATAGGAAGGTTCATATGTGTTAATTATGAAGTATGTTCTAATTGAAAATCTTTGTTTAAAAAAAAGTGGTAAATTTAAAGTAAAGGATATAACAATTTTATCTTCTAAGTTAAATGGTGCTAAGATGATTTTGCAAAACTCTCTCTCTAAAAAAACTTTTGTATATATGTATATATTTTTAACACCTAGAGTCATGTGTTCACACTCGTGTGTTTACTCGCCATGCTCTGTACCCTTCTCACGTAAGCCCGAAAGGCAGTGCACGATCGGTATATCTGGCTTAAGTTTATCTGAGTTAGGTGTATGTATATAAAAATTCTTTTTAATAATGCCTGTAGTCAATAAGTGTTCACACTTGTGTGTTCACTCGCCACGCTCTGTATTCCCCTCACATCAGTCCGCAAGGTAGTGCATGGGTAATATATCTAGACTCAGTTTACCTGAGTTAGGCATATGTAAATATTGTAAATATCAATTAGATTTTCAAAAAACAAAATATAGAGAGAGTAAGCAATTGAAATCTAAGCACTATTTTTACTTGTTTGATTTAACTTGTTATTGAAAAGAAATGAGAATACCACTTTGACAAACTTTGTATAATCAACTAAGGATCCATTTCATAATTACATTGTGTTATCAACCGAAACAACTAGCCAAACTATAGTCTATCTGTTATGACAACTTGATTTTTATTGGATTTTGATGAGTAAATGACTTAAATTTTCAAGATAATGACCAAAACTTATATTTAACTTATTTGTGTCTATTTAAAAGTAAATCTTTTATTTATAAATATTTTCAAAGACTTGCATTCATCCCATTGTAAATAAATCTTGCATTTTGTAAATATTTTCACTTTGCATTTGGATTTTGTGGGTAGTATTCGTTGAAAACCCTCACGAGACAACACTCGTCCTACTGGGGACACCCAGAGGTTTAACGGTTTGTTACATGCGCTCAATGCAATCGTGCTCCCTATAAAAACGGATTTATCTTAGTTTTCCTTTATTCGATGACGAATAAAAAGATAAGTGTGGGGTATTTGATGTGCACGTAAATGTGCATATATTTACATCCATATTTTATCTCTTTTTATTTAAATAAATATCATATTTGGGCATTTTAACATGTTTAAAACCAAAATTCAATTATTTTCAAATCATCATATATTCATCTTCATGCAGGGGCAAAATGGTCATTTTTGTGCATGTGTCAATTTGAGAATTTTTACTTGGACATTTTTTTATGATTTTTATAGGAAATTTTGATGCATATGGAAGAGGATTTCATGAAGATATATGCATGCACAAGAGAATACAATGGAGGGATGATGGAAATAATTCAAATGCATGATCATGGAGGACCCCACCCACTTACCTAAATCTACAATTAGAAGCTAATGTACAACTAAAAGGAGGTTAAAGCTTCATGCACTTTTAATGATGTATTAATTAGTGGCTAATGGTTACTTGGTGAAACACTTCCTAAAGGGCATTTTGGGAAGCTCCCTAAAAATTGAATTAGGGTTTTATGCATGTATAAATAGCCCTCTTATGTACATGAAAATATCTTCTAATCTTTGAAATTAGTTAGGAAATAAAAACTAAAAGTTGTAAGCTCTATGTTGAATGAAATAAAAATGGCTTCCCAGCCTCTTTCTCTTCTCTTTTCTACTTGTTTTTCTTTACTTTTACGCTCATTTTATTCTTATGCTCTCTTACATTTCATGTTCATAGTTTAGATTTACATTTATGCACTAGTTAATTCATTTCCTTCTAGTAGTTAATCTTCTTTTCTTTGTTTATTCTCTACTTTATTTCATTTTCAATGTTGAAATCTCTATGTGTTGAAATGAAAACACAAATGAGAGGCTAAACCCCTACAATTTAGGGGTAATGAAGCTTTCTTTTATCATGTAGATTCAACATAAAATTTTCTATGTTTGATCTCTTTTATGCTTTATGAGAAAATGGATGTTTATGCTTGTTTGTATTTTATGTTGAATTTTATAGCCTAATTTGTTCATAAAAAATAGGCTATGCTTATCTCATTAATTACAAATTTCCACTTCATCTAAATATGATCATGGCAATGAAGTGAAGTTTGATTCAAAATTTGATGATCTATCTTACTAATTAATAGTAAATAGTTCATGCTTAAACTAGATTTTGGTTTAATTTTCTATGCTATGTTTCATGAGATATGAAAAGTAGGACTAGGGTTGTATTATAGTTTGATGGTTTGATTTGTGTTAATTAATAACTCAAATAGGCCATACTTATGATAAATACATCACTAATCCTACTTAGATTAAAAAGAGATCATCATTTGATTTTATGTTGATTTATGTGAAAAATATAAGAAAGTGGATTTGCCTCTAAATTGAATTTTAATCGCATAGTTTTTAATCTCGACATTTGCTTAGCTTTCTAGTTTTCAAAACAATCTCCACTTTTGATTTAATTTGATTGATTAGAAAATTTTAAAATCCAACAATTCCCTGCGGATCGACCCGTATTCGCCACGTACTAACTTTTGTACGCCGTGCGCTTGCGGTATAAATTTAACTCAAAATTTTATCAGTGGTTTTCTAATCGATAGAAAATTTGCTGTTAAACACTTTAATAGGAAAATCCAGAACCTTCTAGATGCAGTGGATTGGTTTTGTTTTAACCTTTAAAGACACTTGAAATTTAGGTTAATACATGATGAATTTCAAGTACAAATCAAATTAGAATTTTTATGAGTAAAGATAATCCATGGCGGACAACTGCCATAAAACTTCATAATTTGGCTGGAGTTTGAATCTGAAGTGGTAGAGCTGCTTTTCTCTTGTAGAAAATGTTAGACTTTAAGTGTTTGAGCTAATTTTTAAAGAACGAGAGATCCTTTAAGCTTCCTTAATAAATTCTCTTGGAAATCCTAACTTGATCATATTCTGAATTATTCTTGATAAGACAAGGCATTCATCAGCCTTATGTCCATTTACTTTGTGATGATCACAATAATTTTCTCCTTTATTCGGCTCAGGATGGTTCCATATTTTGCATAAAGTCAAGAAATTTTCAGCAATTTTTGTCACAGCAAAAATGTGGGAAAGGTGATTGTTCAAATTTACATAACTAGATTTGGAAATTTTCTTTTTAATTCCTTTTCAAATCTTATTCGCTTTTGGCCTCTTACCGAGATGTTTGGATTGAACTTTTCCTCTTTTTCATTTTGTTGAGATTTCTTTATGGCATGGTACATCTCATCCATTCAAATGAACTTTTATATCTGGAAGTAGAAGTGTTGTAGATCTTTGCACCACTAATATAAAGTTCTTTCCAAAAAGGAGTTTGCTCAATTTTCCTGATCGAATTGCCATCATCTTTTCTCTATCGGCTGCATTTTCTTATTTTAATGCTTCTGTATTACATCTCTTTAAGTAATTACCAAGCAATTCCCCTGGCCTTTACTTGAAGTTAGCCAACATACTAGAATCTATAGTTGGATCATTATATATTTAAATATGTGCCATGAATTCATAAGCTAATTGCTCTCAAGAATATATGGTTCCTTCCTAATAATGCTTTTACCATTTAGCAGCTGATCCGTAAAAAGTTACGGGGAAAACCTTACAACGGATTGCTCCGAAGGCGTTAGGCATATCCATCCAGTTCTCTAAAGCTTGAAGGTGATCAACGGATCAGTGGTTCCATCGTACTTTAGTAGAGTAATTTTGATGTGAGATGGAGTTCTAACAGCAAATATTTCTTTTGACAAAAGAGTTCTTCGAAAGTTATTATCTTATCTTAGCTTAAGGATTTATTTTTCATTAAGCATATCCTTTGTTATTTGGTTGGTTTCACCACCACAGTGCTCTTTATTATATTTCTTGATTGAGCTGTCTAATTGTTCGAGGGGCTTTCTTGCTTGACTTTCCTGATTTCCTTTGCTTTCTTTTACTTGCAATCTTGGAGAGTATACTTCTAGTTCCTCATCTTGGATTTTATTTGAAAATTGTGCTTCATCTCCTTTTTCCGTAGGCTTCATCATCTTAAAAGATTCTTGAGATGGAGCTACCTCAAGAAGCTCCACATAACCATCAGTTGTTGTAGTATATCCTGAATTTTAGCCTCATTGCTTACGAGACTTGTTAGAGTTGAAGGTTGTCCGACTTCAAGATTCTCTAAGTCAAAGCTAGGGATAATATTGTCTTCCAAAGTTGTTTGTGATGTGGATTCTTTATTTGGAATGTTGTCATTATTTCTTCTGGTTCTCACCATCCTTTCTGAAATAAAAGAATTTTGTGCAATCAATTTAGGGAGAGAATTATCAGGGAATGGAGGTTCAAGCTCTCCTTCTAACGCCAAAATTTTAATGAATAAATTCATCAACACCTAAAAGTATGTAGAAAAGGGGTTAATCAAAGAGGAGCCTCCTCTTCAAGGCTAGTCGAAATCATAGGTTGAGGCATGCATGATTCCGAGTCCATTACAATTCTTTGCTTGGTCATCAAGACCGAATTCATGTGTGCTTATACAAGTTCAGAGTCGAAGTAAAATATGCAATTAAAGTCTAAATTTGAATTCAATATGCAAGGCAAGATACAAATCTCAATTCAAGAATTGAGTAATCTAATTTGCCATGCTAGTTAAGGGTCAAAGTCAGATCAGGCTATGCAAGTTCAAGGTCGAAGTTAGATTGTAGGCAAATTTGAATATGCTACTCACAAACCATAGTTCATATGCTATACAATTGTTTGATTTCCAAATCCTTATATGTAAAAGTTCAAGTATTACAATTGGCAATATCCCCAATTTGATTTAGGTTTTACAAAGCTGAAAACATTTAAGAAGTGGGAAGACAGAATTCATCCCCAGAAATGGCACTCCTAGATCCATATTTTACAGAGGTTGAGCGACTTCAGGGTCTTCGGCATTCATAGTGACTTCAGCACACTTCATCATTGGCTGCGGTAATGTAGTCCTCAACGACTTCGACGACCTTGATGATGCCATGCTCTAGGCTTTTTCTTTGTTTTTTTAGTAGAGATATGTGGCACTGATGAACGATGACATTAGCGACTTCTGACTTGATGGTCGATGTCTTTTATGAGTGGATGATGACTTCGGCAGTAATGATAACTTCATGGACGTTGACGGCATTTACTATCAACACCGCTTGCATAGATATGTGACGCCTTTGTTGTGATGTACAAAGGATAAAGTGCAATGCAATCATTGGCGACTTCTTTATATCTAGAAAACATCTTAAAGAGTAATAATGCTAGGATGTATACATTGTTGGCTATCGGTGTTGTTGTAGAGCAATATCCTCGAAGAGATATGAAGTGTAGAGTTTCTTTAATACGATGTTAATTCCTTTTGTGGTTATCGATGAGTTTGCTTTGGTTTCAATAGGTGAATATCGATGTTGGTAGAATCCAGCATCAATGTAGTGTGCTATGGGTCACTTCGACACTTACTGATTGCTTTTGAAGTTGCTTGTACTTGATTCCTTTACTCCATTGGTTACATGCACTCTGCATATACTCTGTTATTGATGAAATTCAGCATTCTATTTTGGCTTTGTTGACATGAAATTCCACTTGCTTGGTCTTGAGGCACTAAAATGAATGAGGGATCATCGCCTGTCATCGAAGGTAGTCGACATGATGAATTCCAATGTAAATGGAGTTCAATGTAGCATGAAATGTGGCACGATCTAATTTCCATTCTTCATGAGGTGCAGCGACATTGATTGTTTTTCTTTATTAAAGTAATGCAATGCTAGTGAATCGCGAAGTGATGATTAATGAGGAGAGTTGGCAAGGATGAGGTCGAAACTGTTCTTCGACACTGTTGGTTCTACTCAACTACTTTCTATAATACTGAACCATGTCCCTCCTTTTCAACTTTGATCATTGATGCAGCTTCACACACATGTTGCATGTTATGTCACTTCGGAAATAATAAAGGCAATAATAGTTAGTGTTGAAGAGGGACAATGATGACAAGTGAAATTGTCCAGCGACGATTTAGGTCTTTGTTTTTTTACAAGAGATGGTGCTAATTGAAGGCGATGTTGGTTAGGTGAGATGTTCTATTCTTTCGACGCTGATCCTCAAGTGTATCGTTGGTCATATCTCTTCGAGAGTATTGATGGCAGTCGATATGATCAAAGAGCAGCTCTACATCTTCAAAGTCAGCATTGGTGATAATACTTATTAATATAAAGGCGTAGTCACTTCCTTTTGCAATGAGGCTCAACATCATCTTCTTGAAGCTTTAAATTAGAAACCATAGCCTCTTGAGAAATTATATGGATAACAATGCCTTGGCCTAGTTCACTTGAATACAACCTATGATGGCGTAGGTGTCCTTCTGCACCAAGGGGCAGATCAAGTCGAAACTTCCTGTCTTAGGATAATGTTATGTTGAATGATGCGAACGACCAGACGTGCTTAGTCCTGCATGTTGTCTATCCGCCGGACGTCTATGCCCATGTGGATGATCTACTTAAGAATAGCTGGATCAGAGGTTTCGATATCCTCCAGATCCTCTTCTACTACAAAGATGTGCAAAATACCTCCAACTTCTCCTCTGCCATTCGAACCTGTACTCTTTTACATCAGATGGGAAGCAGTTGTTGTCACTCGTCAAATAAATACTCCAAGTCAGTGTCGAATAGAAGCATGCATCGCTGGTAGCATTCCCGCTCAAAAGTTTCATGGCTAAGGATTGGTAATAATCCTATAGTCGAAAACAAGACCTCCAAATCATAAGCGACAAAGTCTCCAAACTTCATCGGTTGCCCTTGAAGCAATGCAAAGTTCACCGCCACTTCGTAGCTCTGTATCCTTCCTTCACGGCGCTGTAACTAGGCGACCTCATGCAGGATTAGATTTGGGTGGAGAAAGTATACGCTACTTCGAGGAGGTGTCATGGTTAGGTTTGGTAGAGGGTTTTTAAATCTTAATCTGGAGCTAAATTGGATGGAGCGCCGCTTATTTTTAGGGTCATGGGGGGCGCGCTTGTTGCTTGAGGTGAAGGAAGGGTTTGCTCGATTTTTTATGGAAGGAGAGGAGAAGGTTGGATCCCTAACGGTCGACCGGTCGTGGCCTTTTTGGCTCAGTCTGAACCTTGACCCTTTTCGGGATGGGTCAAATATAAATTGTTTATGATATTAACGTTGTTTTGTTCCGCTTCCGCCTTCTTCGCCTTCGTTCTAAACATTCTAAGAAATTGTTATCTACCCATAGTGGAATCCTTGCCTACAACTTTGTTTTCATGTTTTAATCTTCTTTCACGTTCTTTTTATCCCATTTAAAACTTGTACCACTTCCTATTATCCACCCTTAAAAAGAATTTTAATACTTCGAATTTATAAAGTCATAAAAATCACTGAGCTACAATATTCTCTATTTTCTATTTATTTCAAAGGAAATATTTCTACTAAAAACCTTTTTTTCTGGAATTGTAATTTCTACTAGAAAATCTATCTAAATAAAATTTATTTATTTTTTAGAAAATTTAATAACTTCTTGCTTTTCAATAGTCCTTTGAGAATCATTTCAAATATATTTTTTCAAATCATTTTATTAAATTCGTTTATATGGGTTTAGACTCAAAGTGGGTTTTTTGTCCCTTCTTTTGGACTTTTCTTCTTTTCCACTTGCTTTCTGACTTATGTTCTTTCAGATTATATTAAAAATCTTACTAACGTCTTGGAGTAATTCATACACACCTTTCTTCATAAACAAGCTCAAATCTTGCTTTCAGATATCTGCAACATAAAAATTCTTTACTTTTCATTTATCTAGATCTAATATACATCATTAATCGACAATCCTACGGGGTTCTACAATCATTGGGCAATCCAGGCCCAATAAGGGAGTCATATACCATCCAGCTTCGGGGACCATTCTATATGTTGCATTCATAACCTACTTAAGTCAATGGCTTCCAATAAGACCTATCTTATGTAAGGTGATCGGGATAGGCGTATATCTTCAACGTCATTTATTATTCCAACTCATAGTTGCATTGTCCATCTTTTCAAAATATAGTTAAAATTACCTCTAAAGTTGAAATTTGTAGAGTTTGGCGTAATATTTATATAATTATAGTAAAAATGCAAATATTTTCACTCAGCATATCCTAATTCCTATGATCGATTAGCCTAAGCTCTGATACTAAGTGCAATAACTCACATCATAATGGGCCTGAATTTTGCTAAACCGAAAACCCCTCACTAAAGTACGGATCGTTGGTGTTGTATCCTATAGATAAACAAAGTATATCAATGCACTTTCAAATAAACTCATAGCGGAATATAAAATATAATAATAATATATAATTACTGACCAAGGCTAAAACCTCTAGTATTTATTACCCTTGTTAGTGCTGAGCATGCACAAGAAATATGTCCTACCGTTCTCGTCTTGTATTAGTACCTATCTCTCTAAGTCTATCATACGGGTTGTAACAAGAAGGGGGTCAGAACAACGTTTTGGTGACTTGTAAAATACATACTTTATACATAACGCTAGTTTATGCCGATTGCTTTCCATTACATGTAATGTATACTTTTAAACTTAGTCGTCTTGACTTCATATACGCGTATGGTACACCCCATTTACTCGAGGTATACAATAACTACATGTGTGTGTGTATAAATACCACAATCCCCCTTTGCATCAGGATACTTTCCCTGCTAGTATCCGTAACTCTACACATGCATCAGGTATCCACCATCTATTTCTAAACCGAATTGTCCATATACACCGAGGATCTTCCCGTTAGTGCCAACCAATCACATTACAACTATTTAGTTGTATTCTACAACGTCTTGAAGACTTATCTAGCCACTTCATATTGAGGACTCCGTTACTCAAACTAAGCATGGACTTAGCTCCATGGACTATTGAGAATTCAACCACTCAGACTATCATATCCGCTTTAAAGACCTCAACTAAGGGTTACCTATCTAACATCAAACAAACTAACAAACAACTATGAGATGACGCATATACCAAACGTAATCTACACTAGTAGGAGGTGTAGTCCATTTAGGCGTAACCCACGTCTTTCTACTGACCGTCCTAGAACCGATGATGCTCTCAACCTTTGTGTACAGCTCTACTCCTCACATATATGGAACCAACCTTACTGACATAGCACTAAGCCTAAGCTCATCGTCTCATTTCGATTGCCTAATGTAATCAAGGAAATGGCCACTTGGTTTCTTAACACATACCTCCTAAGTATTAAAGTAGACCCTACTTGGATCTCTGACACTTCAACCTAGGCGAACCCCTACTTCGGTATATTCCCTTTGCCAATGCATGAACGTATAGTCCCATGGGTCCTACAGTTGGATATGTCCCACATCAGTATAATGTAAACACAACTGCTGGTAACCTCTTACGGTGGGCAGACTTCTATTATGTTGTTAACTCCTCTTTTTGAGCGACCTAAAACTCTGCGATCTAACATTCACGACCTAGCGACCTAACTTCTCTAACGACCTAAAGCTATCAGCGACTTAACGACCTAAAGCTATCAGCGACCTAAAGACCTAAAGCTATCAGTGACTTAACCACCTAAAGCTATCAGCGACCTAAAGACCTAAAGCTATCAGCGACCTAACTGTCGGCATAAAGGCAACGCGACCTACGACCTAAATTAGGTCGTCCACGACCTAAAACTTACTACCTAGTTGTACAAGCCGAAATAACTCCCTATGCCGCTTTTCCCTAGGTCGCTCACCATTCCCACTAGGTCGCTAACGACCTACAACCTATCTTAATCTTAACCCGTTCATGATCTATGCCTTGTGAATATGTTCAAACGATCCAGTGCAACCGTTAAGTCGTAGCTAGTGCTCCTTAGGTCGCTCACGACCTACGACCTACCCTTAGGTCGCTCGCGACCTACGACCAAACTCCGAATTCACCCTATAAATACCATGCCTACTCCTACTTGAAGGGGACTTTTCCGATCATTCTCTGAAGCGCCGATACTCTGCCACTTTCTCAACTAAACCGACATGTGAAGAACTCCAACACTGAAGACACTACAAGAAGCTTCGAAAGAGATCTTGCACATCCAACATGGATCCAACGAGTCTCATCATCGAAGTTTGAGCTACTAGTCTGAAGTGTGTTGTAATCGAAGAGAATTGTATTTGAAGTGCATTGTATCGAATTGTAATCAAATCAGCAATAAAGGAAATTAAAGTGGACGTAGGCTTGATCCTAAGCCGAACCACTATAAAACTGCTGTCTTTTACTGCTTTCTACTAATTTTCTGCTTATATTCTGTTCCCGTATCAACGGGTGGTGCTTTCACTTTTTCTTTAGACACACCGGGTGTTAGCGTTCAATTTTTAGCGTTAACATTTTGGTGCTTTCAATGATTATGGATGTATCGATTGTATTGTAAACCATTGTAAAATCAGTGATAATCAATAAAAGAGCTATAAAGTGGATGTAGGCCCAATTCTTGGCCGAACCACTATAAATTCTGTGTTCTTTATTATTATAAAATGCCTGTTTCATTTCGATGAGTAAATACTCTAAATGTATTGCTAAAATGTCGATTTAATACTGCAGGACGTTAAAACAAAGCTTACCCATCACAAGGCTAAGTGAGCCCCGTAAATCACTTGATAAACGAATTTCCAGCCACAAAAGGTTCCAGACTTAAATCCAACATAAGATGAACTTCACGCAAAAAAGTTGATGATTCTGCCAAAGGGCTACTTTTCCAAAGAAAAAGAACCAGACACTTGTTAACTAATTACGATCGTCTGTACAAACAGACATCTGATTAGATAGCTCGCGCCTGCCCCGTGGAATCACTGAACAGTGAAGTACACTTCTTCGGATGGAGAAAACTACTCGCAAAAGAAAGGAACATGGGCTCGGAGAAAATAACAGGGGACCGCTAATGAGCAAATGACGGAGAGACGTGGGCAAGCCAGTCAACAAAAAGCCCTCTTCGGAGGCACAAGACCTCTTCGGAGGCGCAACTCTTCGGAGCATAAAGACCTTTACGGAGGCACAAGCCCTCTTCGGAGGCACGCCAAAAAATGGAAGTTCTCTTCTCAACAAAGAGGTTGGTGGAACCAGAAGGCGCAGGACCTTTGTTAACTAGTTGCGATCGTTTGTGCGAACGAACATCCAATTAAGTAACTTGCGTCCGCCCCATGGAACCATTTAACTGTCAGAAAGTAACTTCCAGGCAATCAAATAAAGACCTCTTCGGAGGCACAAGACCTCTCCGGAGGCATAAGACCTCTCCCGAGGCACCACAAGCCCTCTTCAGAGGCACAAGCCTCCACTAAAGGCACACGCTGCCCTCTTTGGAGGCAGAAGACCTTCCCCAAGGCACACAAGACCTCTCCGGAGGCACAAGACTTCTCCGGAAGCATAACACCTCTCCGGAGGCACAAGACTTCTCCGGAAGCACAAGACCTCTCCGGAGGCACAATGCTACTTTTCGGAGTCCATGCTACTCCACAGAGTCCAAATGCTAATCTTCGGAGTCCACGCTACTCCATAGAGCATAATGCTGCTCTTCGGAGTCCATGCTACTCCTCGAAGTCCAAATGCTAATCTTCGGAGTCCACGCTACTCCACAGAGCATAATGCTACTCTTCAGAGTCCATGCTACTCCTCTTAGTCCAAATGCTACTCCTCAGAAATGCCGAAAAGACCTCTTCAGAGGCACATTTCACCAAAGTTGAAGTGCAAAAATCTCTCTTCGGAGACCCACTTCACCAGAGTTGAAATGTCAAAACATTCTTCAGAAGCTCGATTCACTGCGTAGGAGAATCCACTTTTCAACAAATAAATGTGATCATCCTCGAAAGTTGAAGTGTTCTAAAAGAAAGAAAGAAAAAGAAAAGAAGAGAAAACTTCTCCGATACAAGGCGTACTCTATTGAAAGCAGAATAATATTTCCTCAAAAACGGAAAAAATATTCTCTGAAATAAGAGTACGAGTCTTTTCAGAATATTACAATGAGCCGTGGTATGGGGGCACATAGCTATATTAATAAAAATAACGCTCAACCATCATACCACGATCTCACTGCAGTATCGTATAAAGTAAATAAAGAAACTTGTGCAAAAACAAGGGATAAATGCATTCACACATATAATGACAAAAAATTGTACAAGTAAAAAGAACAATTTTATTCCATACTATAAAGTTTTTGTACATATGCAGGTTTCAAGCGGAGACGGGTATCCGCACAATCTCCGGTCAATACAAGCAAAAAGTAAAATAAGAAGCGTAAAGTTCAACTCATCACTCCTTCTTCCCGCCACCTTTAGAGCCTTTGCCCGGCTTAATGATTAGTTTCTGAATCCGGCGATGGCGGGTCGGGGAAGAAGGAGAAGGAGGCGGAAATGGATCTTCTTCAACTTTTTCTTCACCAGCTGAAGTGCTTTTCTTCTTCTTCTTCATTGCGCGCTTCCCTTTCCTCTTTGAAGAAGACTCACTTCCCGGAGTAAGCAACGCAGAAAGCTTTGTGTCATCGTCAAGTGACTGCTCCGGGTCTTCTCACTGTCCTCAAATTCTTCCGCGTTCTGCTCTTGCGAAGCCGGTGGATCCTCCAAGCCTTGAAGGGCCTCTATTTGCTCTTCCTGCGATCCCGGCTAGGAAGCAGGAGTGATCTGAAGGGATGGAGGAGGAACAGCTGGAAGTGGAGAAGTTTGCGCAGCATTCAGTGTTTCCGCTACAGAAGAAAAGAAGTTAAAATCAGTATTCTCCGAAAAAAGAGAAGATATTGGATCATCAGGACTTAAGTAATAAGTGATGAATTCATCGAGCTCAGTTGAATCGAATGAATCGAATGAGTAGTCTACTTGAGCTAGATCAGACTTGGAGTTACCTGGAGAAGTTGGTTTAATCAGATTGATTTCAAATTGTTCAGCTTCAATGTCGTCCTGAGTCTTCTCCTCGTCTTGAACAGTGGGAAGCTCAGTAGTTGTGGTTTTAACTTCGGCTTTTGCAGGAGTTGGAGAATAAGAACTAGAGCCAATGGTATCAGGGTCGACCGAAGCCGGAGGACGAGCGGGGTCAGTTGAAGTCGCTTTCTCTAAACGCTCTCCTCCTGCTGCTTCGGCTCGCTCCCAAGCAAGCTGCTCTTTCCCAATGGCAAGGGGGGTACGTGCTTCATCATCCAGATAAGTCGCCTCAAGATCCGCCTCTGCATAGCCAGCACCTCCGAACATGTCAATTATCGCTTCCCACACTTCGGCCAAAGTAATTTCATATGTAGGGCCTAGAAACGAGAGGCTACCACGACCCAGGACGATGTGCAAGTAAAAATCAAACAAAGTAGAGATGATATTGGCTTTAGTAGCCTCATGAGATTCTTCGGCTGCAACTTTGCCAGCAATAGCTTCGTCGCGTTCTCTTTCAGCCTTTAACAATTGAGACTGCAGCCTTGTGATTTCCAAATCTTGGGAGCTGATTTTCTCCTGAAGCTGGACGGCGTCGTTGCGGTACTTTTCAGTAACATGCTGCTCCGCTTCAAGTTTAGCTTCAGCATCTCGCTGAGCAGCATGAGCATCTCGAACTTGCTTCTGGAGCATCTCTTCCTTTTGTGTGAAGGAAGTGGAAGAAGTGGTGAGCTCATTCTTTAGTCTCTCGACTTCAGACTCAACTCTCGCGTTATCATCCGCAATGCTTGTCATTTCTGCATCATGCTGCTTACAAATTTTATCCCACTCCGACTTGTCATTCTCCATAGTCAGCATAGCTTTGAGGTTCATGCGGTTAACTCTTTGAAGTTCGTCGACAAGTTTCTGCCAGCCAGACATCCTTTCGATATCGAGTTTGACAGCATCAAGGTTTCTTAACATAGCTTGCTTATCAATCGGTACCAAGTCTAAGTCGAAACGCACTCCCTTTAAACACCAATTTGGGAATCGATTTTGAAGTTTGGGTGGAGCATCCTTTACTTGATACCGAGGCCTGTTGATAATTGTCTGAATGTCAGTCTTCTCAAGAGCAGGAGAAGTAGAGGGGATGTCAAGGGAAACAGAAGCAGCAGTCTTTTCAGAAATTGCAGACGCGTCCTTTTCGCTAAGCTTGGTCCGTTTGCTCGAATCTTCAGCAATGTGACCTTTCCCTTTAATGTCATAGGATTTCCTTTTATGGGAATCATCATCCTTTCTTCTTTGCCACTCCTCATAAGTTTGTCTTTCATGAGCTTTTTTGGCAGCTCTTTCTTCATCTGTTTCCCTCGGGGCAGTGAGATAACGCCTATAATCATAAGTGTTGCGGCTTCCAAGGCATTGGAAATTGTCATAGTATGAACCACTGCGTCCCATCGGAGAATCTGAAAATGAAAAAGAGACAAGTCTTAAAAATCTTCAAAGAAAAGAAGCTGAGTGCATTTAATCGCAAAAAATCCTAAGTGTGTGTGATATGCAAGCTACGTGCGTCAAACTACAAACCACTCTTTGGTTGAAGAGTGATAACAGATTGTGGAGTAGAAGTCAACTTTTGAGCTGATGAAATTTGCTGCAAGGCATATGTTACTTCGGCTGCTGGAGATGTGACTTTCGTTGTATCATCTTTGAAAAGCTCGCGTGAAGTCACCATTAGGTCACTTAGCTCGCCAAAAATGTCTTCGCCATCATGCTGGGAGGAACTCTCTTTTTCACCAATGTGTCGGGCTGAACTTTCTTTTTTAGCTTCTTCATCGGCTGCTTTCTCAGGGCATTGAGGAAGTTCCTCCTCTTCAATAACCGGAGAGAGTGTAAACTTGCCAGATGAACCCGCAACATCGGCAGAGGTGGAAAACTTCACCAGTGCAGCCTCTACAGTAGGTTCCTTCGGAGTAATCTCTTCTGCTGAAACTAGGGCATCTGATATCTCTGCTTGAGAATCAGAAATTTCATGAATCTGAGTAGATCGGGAGGAGTGAAGAAGTCCAAACTGATGTAAAAACTCATCTTTCAACAAAAATTGAACGCTCCTCTCCATAACCGGCACGACCATGAGCCTCTCAAAAGTTGGTTTGTGACCCGGATCCCTAGAAGGAGGAGGAAGCGCTGAAAAGTAAAGGGCGAAGTTAACACTTGACAACTCGGGCTTCGAAAAATTCAGAAAGCATAAGGAACAAAAATAAACGATCTTACTTCCTACTCTCTAGATAGCGTAGAATCCCGGAGGACAGCGAACGAAGAAAAACTGACTCAGAAACCCGTGAGCACTCTCGGGAAGACCAATGATCAATTTGCGGTTCCTAGCACTTCTCACGAGCGTGATGGAGGAATGGTCTTTATTCTTGGAAAATGTGCACAAGTAACAAACTTCATCAAAACTCGGAAGACGATCCAGTGTCCTCCTAAATAGCACACATAACCCCATCAGAATGGCATAGCCATTAGGGTGTAGCTGGAAGGGGGAGATAGCCAGTCGGAGAAGAAGTTGCTGAAGAAAGTCGTTGAAAGGAGGGATAGCTCCACTCATGCACATTTGACGATTAACTGCGATGAAACTAGAAGGTGGTATATCAGCAGTGTCGCTTTTCTCAGGAAGTATGGCATCTGCTTCAGCAATCCCGAACTGAGTGCACAGTTGGTGGAAAATTTTATATGATAGTGTGGTTGAGATTCTTTCTGGAGGATTAGTTAACGGGGCAGGAATAGGAACGACCTCTCCAGCTTGAACTATTACCTCTTCTTGTTGAGAAGTCATTCTACACAATCAACTGGATGTTCAAATGTGAAGGTGCACGTTTCCTAAAAGTGTGAAGTGTTGTGCAAAACTAGTACAATGATAAGCAAATATAACTGAAATAAAGTTAGTTGGCATTTGTCGATTATAAAGTTTCAGGACTTGTTATTTCAAGTTCAAGTACAGTGTTGATGCAAACAAATCGGCTTTAGTTGATTATTTTAACTTTGTTTAATACTTCACTTGAACTTGTTAATTCACAGCATTTCATTCACATAATTTATTATTCTTTATCGACTAATCTGTCATTCGATGTGGGCAGTCAATGGCAGTATATTCATCCTAGTTTTCTGCAAAATGTTATGCTTAAACAGGTTGTTAGATTAAAAGTTAATATAATTTATAAAAAAGTTCAAGCAGTTCAAAGTTCAAAGTTCAGTCAAGTCCAAACAGTTCAAGTCTTAGGTCGTCCAGCGACCTAGCATAGGTCAGAAACTCCTTAGGTCGCACTGTGCAAGTCAAAAGTTTCAAGGCAATGCAAATTTCTCCAAGTCCTAACTCGGCCGCGACCTAAAGCCTATGCCGCGTAAAGATTAAGTCGTTGATATGTTAGGTCGCTCAACTGTCTCAATGCGGTTAGCTTGCAAGAAGGTTAGGTTGTGCAAGTCATGTCCAAGCTGCTAAGTCATAGGTCCTTCGATGTTTAGCGCGACCTAAAAGTTCTCTTATGTCATTCAGCTTTCCTTAGGTCGCAAGGGTTCTTAGCTCGCGAGTTATCTTATGTCGCTCGAGTTCACTAAGTCGCTAACTTCTTCTCCACGCAATAACTTACCAAACCCGATAACCCGTTATCGCCAATACAACAAAATCCATCATCCCCTTCGTAAAATTCATCATCTTTTTATACCATTAAATCATTCGAAAACCGATTCAAGATATCTCCGATCTATCATAGACCCAACTCACTGTTGTGCGTTCTTGAATCACAACAACAACAGTTACCAATAACGATCAAAAGTCGATCACAACACGACTCAAAGTGAAGCACGACGTACAAAATTGGTCTGGGGTTCGGAGATTAGAATTTGTGGTTCGATGGTGATTGTGGGATGGATAAAGATCGAGTATACTTACGTAATACGATAACGAGGATGGATCGCTGAATGATTAACTCAAATTAGCCTTTGAAATCACAGAATTCTGTTAATGGCAGAGCGGGAAATCAGAGCAGTTAAGTGAGGAAGGAGTAGCGACCTAACAAATTTATATGGGGATGAGAGAAGAAGGCGAATAGGCATGCGAGTTAGCACAGTTTTAGGTCGCTAACGACCTAGCAGAGTTAGATCGAAGCACACGACCTACGACATAGGCCTGTACTTCGAGGGGCAAATGTTAACTCCTCTTTTTGAGTGACCTAAAACTCTGCGATCTAACATTCACGACCTAGCGACCTAACTTCTCTAACGACCTAAAGCTATCAGCGACTTAACGACCTAAAGCTATCAGCGACTTAACGACCTAAAGCTATCAGCGACCTAAAGACCTAAAGCTATCAGCGACCTAACTATCGGCATAAAGGCAACGCGACCTACGACCTAACTTAGGTCGTCCACGACCTAAAACTTACTACCTAGTTTGTACAAGCCGAAGTAACTCCCTATGCCGCTTTTCCCTAGGTCGCTCACCATTCCCACTAGGTCGCTAACGACCTACAACCTATCTTAATCTTAACCCGTTCACGACCTATGCCTTGTGAATATGTTCAAACGATCCAGTGCAACCGTTAAGTCGTAGCCAGTGCTCCTTAGGTCACTCACGACCTACGACCTACGACCTACCCTTAGGTCGCTCGCGACCTACGACCAAACTCCGAATTCACCCTATAAATACCACGCCTACTCCTACTTGAAGGGGACTTTTCCGATCATTCTCTGAAGCGCCGATACTCTGCCACTTTCTCAACTGAACCGACACGTGAAGAACTCCAACACCGAAGACACTACAAGAAGCTTCGAAAGAGATCTTGCACATCCGACATGGATCCAACGAGTCTCATCATCGAAGTTTGAGCTACTAGTCTGAAGGGTGTTGTAATCGAAGAGAATTGTATTTGAAGTGCATTGTATCGAATTGTAATCAAATCAGCAATAAAGGAAATTAAAGTGGACGTAGGCTTGATCCTAAGCCGAACCACTATAAAACTGCTGTCTTTTACTGCTTTCTACTAATTTTCTGCTTATATTCTGTTCCCATATCAACGGGTGGTGCTTTCAATTTTTCTTTACACACACCAGGTGTTAGCGTTCAATTTTTAGCGTTAACATGTGTAATACTACTAACCTCGCATTCCAACCCATATTAATGACCATGTCATTTTTAATTAATCTACGTTAATTGACTAGATTCAACAATTCACACCCGCCATAAATACATACTTAACACTATATATTTATTTGTGTATTTACTATGCCCTATATATTCTATGCCCTATATGTTCAACTATTAATATTCAATTATTTTTACATAACTTACTTCTTGTTTCATTAATGTCGTTCAATGTCAATTACCGCTTACTTCTAATTTTAATAGACTAAATATATTTTACTGCTTAACTTCCACTTAACACTATTAAATATAGCTTATTGTCCATTTTCAACCATTAACTACCTTTCTTTGATTATTATATCATCTTAATTCCCCATTACTTCATTTATATTTCTTCCCTTATTGTTTATTTCCTAACTTATCTTAAATCGCATATGTTAGATTCATAGTTGAATTATTATTATCGTTTCATCTTACAATACTTTGGTTTATACTTAGGGATTTATACATTTAATGCATTGGAATTACCTCTTCCCAAAAGAAAACGTTAACACTCCAATTTTCTTCAAGTTATCAAAAAGAGGTCTTGTGTTATGTGTGGAATTACAAGGAATTATCTTTCCTGTTCTTATTGAAATAGATGGTACAAAATACGATAAAATACCCCTATTTTATACATCTCTTTCTTCTAGGTATGTTCCTTGCTATTTGAAATGATACACTTCTATTTATATTTATAAAACGGGATAATCCATAGTAATTTACATTGCAACACACTTCATACCAATGAATTAAAATACTATTTAAACCCCAATCCAAATTAAAATAACTTCCAATTCTTGTTTACTAACATAAATCATTCAACTAACAAACCTGGAATTATTATATAGTATTACAAATTTAAGGACTACTTTCACCCTTTACAGATTCAAGCATATGCAATATTTAATCAAAGTTAACAATTCACAGAATATGCAGGCATGGTTCTCAAATTCTCAGATTTACAAAAATATAAATCTAATAATATATAAAAATATATAATTTCCCACACACCACTAAGCTGCAAAATCTCCATATCTAAATCATGTTATTCTTGTTTGACTCCCATTTTCTTCTATCAAAATATGTATCGAAAGCACATACAAATTTATTAGAATTTTAGATCCACGAATATTTAAATTTAATTTAGATATGGACTTAGATTTACAGTTTACCTTTACTTTGACGATACGATTCGACCATATTCTTCTCCTCTAATATTTTCTGCTACTCTCCACTTATACATATACATATACATATATATTATAGTTTATATAGATTTTCGAATCTTTGGAGAAAGAAAATTGCAAAGCTTCGTTATTGCTTCAGAAAATAAGAAAAGAAAAGTGTGGGGCTAGGACTGAATTTGTAGGGGTTTGAATCAATGACAGCTGTTAAATTAGATTATATTAAATCCAAGCCGTTCGGCCTAGGTTCAATATACAACCGCCGCCTATCACTGGTTAACCACTATAATGCTACCGGTCGAATGATGGCGATCGAACGGTCCAAATAAAGGGGTCAACCAGTTGTTTTGTCTACGTTAATTAATCTCTATTGTTTCATTTAATTCCTTTTATAACTTATTTTGTCCAATTCTGTCTGGTCTGATTTAACGTTAATTCTACTTAGACATTAAGTAATTATTAATGCTAATTAATGTTAATTAATTATTTTTATTTCCTTAATTACATATATAATTATTTTCAATCTGGGGGAAAAATCCAAACGTTAATAAGACTTTTATTTGAACTCCGATCGTAAAACTTTATATATGAAAATTGATTAGAAAATTGCCATGAACACAATAGTACAAATTTCGAAACCAAATTCTGACTTTTATGAAAATTCCATTTTCAGTTTTACTGATTTATTAATTCCCTTTAAATTAATTATTATTAAATTTATAGGGTGTTACAATGACTGCTTCAACATTCATGATTGCTTCTTATTCAGATAGCAGCAAATTTGATCGTAACTTAGCAAGTCCTCGTCCAACCTAAGTCAATCTGACAAGATCATGTAGCTTCATGCAGCTTAAGATTGTCACTAGTTGTATAACTCAAGCAAGGTTTTAAATCTCGGATCCCGACCGCATCTTGTCTCGAGAACTCTAAACATAATACCTTGAGCGAGGTGAGTGTATCTCGAGTATACATCCCAAATTGACATCTTGGATTTTAAAGTCCATCCCAGGACTATCCCGAGTAACTTAAGCATCTAGAATTGATATTTTAAAGATTTTTATGATAATATTTATATAAATATAAACTTTTTAATAATATATAATTAATATAAAACAATAATGTTTTTTCCTTTTGGAGGAGAGTGGTAACATTACTGATTAATTATCAATTGAGTGGATTCTACTAATTTGAATATGAGAAATAAAAAATAAACAAAATGTAATCTGTATTACTTTTTACTCGTTAAAAATTATAAAAAATAGAGGGATAGTGAAAAGTCATTAGAGTGGAATTTCTTCTGGATCCATATAAAAGGTAAAAGAAATATGTAAATGAAAAAACATCTTTGTATAAGATGTTCAATTGAAATTTACCTCAAATTCCACTTGAGATCTTAATATCTTAGATGAGATGAGTGTCAAATATGATATAAACAAAATTTTAGGTCCCGTTTTGTTTGTCATTTTTAGTTTTGCATTTCATCCAAAAAACATGCATGGTGCATGTATTTTTAAAAAACAACCACTTTAGAAAATGAAGTTAACATATAAATAGGAAACAAAAAAAATTTCTTCGTGTTTTGAGAAATAACAAAAGAATGAAAACCAATTCGTCCACTCCTCCGTCCCTTCATCCCCTGTCGTCCCTCCATCATCGTCATAATGGCCTAAAATTTTAAATTTCTCTTCCATTATCCTTATATTTTGTCGTGAATGTTGAAAACTTAAAACATAATACAAAAAATGAATCCCAATAGACCTTTACTATCTCATTTTGCTAAATCTGGTCTAGATCAAGTTCAAAAATTGAGATATCGAACAAGATTTTGGGTGAGATAAATGAGATTTGAAACAATGATATTGAGTAGCAGTGTTAGGCAGCTTCAGACCTATTCTAGTAGTTGTAGAACTCAAACACTCTTGACTTTGGCAGCAAGAATGATTAAGTAGTGCAGTTTTAGACTCTTGGTTTCAGTTTCAGAATGCTGGAAGCAATAATTAAGGATTTTAATTTTAGCCTATACCTTTCAACCTATACCAGGCAGTATATTCTCACAGGGCAACCATAATATACTCAGTCGGTACACTTCATTCAAGTTTTGGCCAACTCTCAAACTTTTCCACCATTAATTATCCACATGTCTACCCACATTCTCTTTCACACACATTTGCAGAAATTTGACTGTTGAAATATATGCACACATCAAAATATAAACATTGGGACTGCTCTATAATTCAGCATATCAATAATTAGTATACATGTTAAGCAATCTGACTGCTCTGCAATTCGACATACACTTTCAGCATTAGCATACATATTAATTTAGTATATTATATCAACATCGACCTTCAATTCAATTAGTTTGTATTTCAGTTTGGTGCTTCAATTAGGCACTTCAGAAAGCACTCCAACAAGCATTACACTTCGGTATCTCCATATTGTCCTGATATTGGGACTGTGCATTTCTTGGCCTCGGTTTTACATTATTTTATTTCACAATTAATGCATTTCTATAGCTATAATTTTATTAATCTACACTATTATAATGGGTATTGTTATGTGGTCGCTTGTTTGCTGAACTTGTATTTTAAACTTTTTATTTGATTTGTTGTTTTAGCCATATAGTAGTCTAACTTTAACTCATATGGTTATTATATTGAATAAAATTTTAAGTGCACTCCTCCAAGTGAGGCCCACTCTTATCATCGGAAAAAATATTTAAATTTTGAATTTAACGTAAATATTTGAATCAAAAATCAAATTTGAATTTGAAATGTAATAATTTATTTCTATTTAAAATTTATAAATTAATTTAAAATAAAAATTAAACTAAAATTATAATATTTCCATGAATATCATATATTCAATGAATAATAGAGGAATAGAAGATTTTTATTTAATTTTGAGTAGACAATTAAATTAAATTAATAGATTTAATTCAACTAATATATAATATAATACATGAAATAAGAAAAAAAAATGTTTAAATTCGAATATTTGCTATCCAAACGAACAATGTTCTACTACATTAATTTCTAATTAATAGTACCAATGTGTATGTGTGATTATTTGACTAAAAAATTGATATTCTAAGTTCTATTTCTTGTGCTTTATCGAAGTAACATATTTTATGTCAACTAATATTAATATGTTGGAAATTCAACATGAACCCAACGATGTGAGTTATGCTTAAATTGGAGCTTATACATGAAAGTTATACATGTTTGAAGATCAAGGGAAAAAAACATAATTTACGATAAAGGGAACTAAATATAAATTACTTATCTTCTTCAAAACCCTAAGGTTATAGTCGCCATTGAACGTCTGAACATCAACCACCACGGCAACCTCTTTGATCACAACTTAACCCCACTATCATCTCCACCATTCTTTTGACTGCTGCCTTTGATTTTGGTATAGTGAGAACCGTCAATCAATTGCACTTTGAAACCTTAGATCACCACTACCATTATCGTTGCTTTTTATGCCACGTTGTTGACTAAAAATTACCCAACTTCGAAATCATAGTTTAGAGTTTAATATTAGTGAAGGAAACTCACTAATACCTTGATTTATAAATAAAAAATGAGAAAATAAAGTGCAATAAGAAAAAAGAAACAAGATTTAGAATGGTTCGATCTATGTTGATCTATGTCCACTATGTGGATTTTCTTATTACTTTGCTTCTCTTGTAACAGTTGTGATTATAATAGAAAATAACAAGAAAATACGATACTTGAGAGTTTGAGAAGTTCAACCCTTATAGAAATGCATGTCTTGATGTATTTATAGATGCCGCAATGCATGATGAATGGTGGAGATGGTAAAGTTGCGGTCTAAGATTTTCTCAAGGCCGTAGATGGAGTTTTTCACCTACGATGTGTGCCAGCTAGGATGCTAGTTGATCTGTAAGGCTCAGATGATTTTCAACCGGTGTTCTAAGTATAAGCATGCCTTAGTCAGGGACAAGGGGCAGGAGATCAGAGAGTGGTTGTGTAGAGGCACTTTTCCAAGGTGGAAGCAAAGAATGATAGGTGGGTATCACGGTGCCACTTTCGTCAAATTTACAATTTCATATGCCAGTCTCTTCAGAGAAGCAGTGCATGTGAAGCTTCTTTATGCATAGGGGGTCGGACACATGTGTCTAAAGTCGGACATGTTAAGACAAGAGAGCTTCAGATGGTGCGGGCAGTTGAGGTGAAAGACGAGTGGGGGAACTTGGTAAAGAAAGGATGATGAACCAAGTATGGATGAGGCACGTTGCCTAGGTCACTCACCTGTGGATAGCCATTCACATGTCAGGACAATATTTGTCGTCATTTGTTAACGACATTGTGAGCCTTTTATGAATCGCACATGTACTGATCAGGCGAGTTGTTTTGCAATAGAGCCATTATGCTTTGAGAAAGGTGTGGACCCGATGAAATAGGTGAATCAAGGTATGAGCCGTCAAAACCATTCAGGCCAAGATGCTGCTAGTTGGAACCATGCAGACCAAGATGATAATAGTTGAAACCATGTGGGTCAAGACGCTATTAGTTGGAACCATTCAGGCCGAGACTCGGGCCATGATGCGGGCCGGCCCATATTATTTGCGAGAAAATAGAGCGACATTTCGCCCTCTAAGTTTATGCCTGCAAGCAGGAATGGACTTGTCATTCATGCATTTAATGTTGCTGACAAATTTCATTGTACGATTAAAGATAGTGGTTAGTTTTTCAAGATACTAGATAAACGATTCAGTGATTAATTTTATAGCTTAACTGATGAAACATAGACTGTTCAGATCATCTCCTGCATATTGTATCAAATGGTTCATATCAAACAACATTCCCTATATGATAGCAAATTTTGCCATTAAAGAGAACTTTTAACCTTCAAGTCCTTTCATCTTCAATAAGTAAAATCAAGTCTCGATTTCAATCAGTAAGCATCTCATCTTTCGCTCCAATCTTTTATGCCTTATTCTCATTTTGATGCTACATTGAACTTTGGTTTGAAATGGATGTCTAGTAGTTTTTGTTGTTGGCTTTTCCTTTTCATTATTGGTCTGAATTTCACAATGGTTCTAATGAACTTTTGCTAAGCATGGTTTAACGATCGCCATTGTGAAATCCACATCGATTGATCAACGTTGGATGTTTCCACGATCACCTGAATAACACACAAGTGTCAATATTATTGAACAATCCCTTATAAGAGTAGGAAGTGATAGAGTTAGCGGTATGCCTTAGGGGCGATCATGTAATTGTTACATATATCTAACTCAATAATCAATTTTGTTCGAAATAAAAGATGTTTTATTTCTGTTAAATAATCAATCATGCCTTAGGGAACCTTGATCCTATTTTATCTCTCTAGCCTCTCCTCTATAAAAGCATCATAACCCTCACTCTAATACTAATTTTTAGAGCCTCCAACCTTCTTCTTGCTGGTCGAAATTTATCTCCATCATGTCCTCCATTTTCGAACTTAATACCAAATAAAATCAACACTATTCGATAGCCGGCGGTCATCAGTTCAGGAGTTAGCACCGTGTTGAATTGGAATCTAGTTCAAGGAGTCAATCTCTTCCTTTCTATGTGCATTCAGTAGGTTTTAGTGAAGGTATGTCTTTGATATATGATTATAAACTAATGTTCTATCATTTATATATCATATGATGTTTAGATCGATAGGTGATGAATCTAGCATATTTGTATATCGTCGCAGTTAGAATGGTTATATGCTTATAGGCTTATGTAATTTAAAATAAATATTTTTGTTTGCTACATATACATATCTTTATTACTCATGGCATTATAAAAAATTAATTTTTTTATTAATCTAATTTAAAATTAATTTAGTATATCGTTTATTTATTTAATTGCAAGCAA
This sequence comes from Allium fistulosum, assembly GCA_030737815.1. NCBI lineage: Eukaryota > Viridiplantae > Streptophyta > Magnoliopsida > Asparagales > Amaryllidaceae > Allium > Allium fistulosum. Next base: position 982,199,529 of record CM060902.1, read on the forward strand.
AATAAAGTATTATTATTTTGTACAAGCAAGCCGAAATATAGTGGCAATGATGTGATTATTATTATATAGCGACCCGAAAATTCTAATTCTTCGTCTTCGAATATCGTAACTTTTTGAAATATAATTAAGGGTTATAAATGTGATTTTTTAACCTTGTTAAGCATATTATAATTACTGAAAAATGATAAGAAACTTATTTTGAAATTTTTTTACAAAAATATATTCTTTGAAGAAATATCGATAACGTGACCGAAAATCAGTTTATCGATAAACAGCTTTTTGATCGATAAGTGGTTCGAACTCATTTGTGCTAAGCTAAGGAACTTATGAACACATTAGGAACTAATTAAAACACTTTTCTTCATGAAGAGATTAGAATATTCTAGAAGCTTCTTAGTGGATAAGTGATATTTTTATAAAAGGGGTATAAGGTAATTTGCTAATGGTAAGAGGTGTAAAGGAGAAGTGATGGGCATGTTAATGGGTGAGCCTTCCATGGCATTGTGGGGGATGGGGGCAAGCTTAGGCGACACCATGAGAAGCCTATAAAAGGATGGGCATACCCCTTGAATCTATTTCACAATTTTTACTCAAAAATTTATCACTCTTCCATGTCATTCTCTACAAAACATTTTTAAACAAAATAATTTCAAAACACATCCAATTCAACTCAAACTTGGACTAGAGGTTTAGGACAACATCACAACAACTCCTAGCTACTTGGATTTGGAATAAATAGAGCACAAGTTCCCCTTTAAAGGAAGGCCGTGAGCTATTTAGCTAATATTGCCTTGAAAACAAAGTGAAAAAGTAAGGAAGATGATAGGAAGTTAGGTGTTGCAAAGTTAGGTGTTGGACTTGTTTGCTTGGACTTTCTTGATTGCTTCCTTAAGGTTGGGCTAACTCACAAAATAGTATGTATATTATATATATATATATATATATGCTTGTGTTTAAATATATATGATGCGTGAGTGGATATTAATATATGTTATAATATTGATATATGTTTGCAATATTCTTTCGATTCTTGCTTTAAAAGAAAATAGCATACGTAATCCATATATATGGACTTGAATGGATTTGTGGACCTATAGCACAGCCTTCGAACAAAGTACGTAGGTTGTAGTTGAACATAGGTTTGAATTGGATTTGGATTTGGAAGTGCTCTTATAGCGATGGTCGTTATAAATGCACTTAGGAATTGCCGTGTGTTCGACAATTTCTATGGAACTTTATTGAGAGATCCTTAGGGGTTTCTTAACATATTTGTGATGTTTTATATGTATGCATGTTACCATAGAAAGTTTGAATTTTAAGAAGCTAAGTAACATATCGAAAAGTGGCCAAATATACACTTACGCAAAACTGCCCCATTTTAGCCTTTGCTTTAGACTTTAAAGGTTTGAGATTTTTATGAATTTTGAAGTTCAAGTTATGACGTTTTAAAGAAGAGGGTTTATTGTTAAATATATAGAAAACATGGTTTTTTTCAAGTTTCAAAGTGTTTTATAAACTTGTTATCTTAAAGTAATATGTTGACACCCATATACTCCTAAAAGTTTTATAAGCAATAAAAAACCCTAGCCACGGTTGATTCTCCTTCCTCCAACCGCCTCCACCTAGCCTAGATCGCCTCCTTCTAATTCTCCCCACACCAACCTCGCCCCCAATAGCCTTCCTCCTCCTCTCGACGAGAACGGGTTCACCACGGTTCTCCCTAAAAATTGGAACGGCTCCCAAATTTTATTCCACCAGGTCCACATCCTAAACCTTCTATCCACCTGCCCTCTAGCCAATCACCTCATCGGCCGCCTCCCCCTATACTCTGTCCCAACCTTCCAATGTTGGCCCCAGACTAAATTTCGCCAATCCTTAGTTTGATCCTTCCCCTCCTGTCTGTCACAATTGAGCAAATGTGCTCAGAGGTAACCAGGTCCATGTTAATGTTCCCTTGAAAATTTTTCCCCTAGAGAATTCAATTCTATCAACTGTGCTAAGATGACCACGGAAATTGCTAAGGAACCAAGAAATCGATGGAGTAGCGCCATAGTCATATATGTTGTTGGTTCCAAATTTTTCTTTTTTGAAGCATATATTCATAGAGTTTGGAAACCATAAGGAAATTTTACAATCTACTCAAAAGAAAACAGATTTTAAGTCATCAAGTTTGACTCTAAGGAGGACTGTGACAAACTTTTAGATGGTGGTCCATACTTTTATGACAAGAAACTTATGATGATGAAACGGTGGTATGTAGGTATGCAACTAAACAAAGAACTATTATTATCTATCCTTATTTGGATTCGTTTGCCTAACCTTCCCTTGGACTATTGGACTATTGAGGGTATTACTCGCATAGCATCTGTTTTATGTACCCTATTAAACTTGATAAAATAACTAAAGGTATTATAAAAATCTCATATGCTCATGTACTATTAGAAGTCTCAAATTCCTTCTCTTACCTTAAGAAAATCCCGATCCTAAATGAACTAGATCAGCTAGTTATGCAAGATGTTGAATACGTATGGAAACCAACGAAATGCCTATATTGTATGAGTTTTGGGCATACGGAAAATCACTGCCAATTTACCAAAGTATGGGTACCAATCAAAGGAAATAATAATTCAGCCTCAGTAACACAAACATGGAAATGGATGATGCTATTAATGTTAACATTGATATTCCAGATAATCTTCCAAACTCAAACAAGCTCAAATAGTCATCTTCAAGTTAACAATTCTAACCAACGGCCTGATGACACACTCAACTATAGAACACATTGCAACAGTTCAAACGAGAAGAATACCAAAGACAATTCTACTAATCTAAGTCACAATTCTATCAACCAAAGTCCAAATATACAATCCAATATAATACAAAATATTGAGCTTGCTAACAGTACACCAAATGCAATAAACCCGTGCTCTGATCCAGCTCACAAGGCCCCAGGCTGTTCATCTCCTGATGCCTCTAATATTGAATGTGAAGAGCCCGCTATCCTAATGCAAGATGTGTCTAATCACGAATATTTATCTGACTCTTCACATCAAACAGCCTCAAACTCTATACATTACTCCACCAGGTCTAAAGCTGTCAAAAAAGCGGCTAATGTTGATCCCCCATTTGAATTCTCTACAACTACTCCTCAAATTGCAATGGAAAATCCAGAATGGCAAAACCTAGTTTCAAAAATAAAAAAGAAAAGCAAGAAAGCGAAAAATAACAAGAAAACATGGGTAGCTACTACCCTAGAAATCAGTAGCACTTTTATCTCCTTTCGATGATCATGTTCCCTGCATGGAACATTAGGGGACATAACTCCCCAACCAAACAGCTGCACTTGTTTCAATTACTGAGTAAAAAGAGTCGTTCTTTTATTGTACTTGTTGAACATAAACTCTCGTATGACAATATAGACAGGTTTATGTATAAACATGGGTCAAAATGGAAATTTTCTCATAATATTGAGATATATTTAGAATATATGATTAAGATATCATGATATATTTAGAATATATGATTAGATGTTATGAGTTGTATGTGATAAGGAAAATATCTTTGGAAGATTTCCTGCTGTTTCCGCTGCGACTGCCATACTTCTTCAACACTTCAGCCTGCCCTTGCCAATAGTCATCTTTATTCCATCACCATCATCAATCAATAGCCACCATCCATACTTCAAGACTGCTCCACCATATCTCCACACTTCTGCCATAGACACACATAATTGCTGCATATCACCATACCCATTCACCACTGTACAAACCATTCTCTAACATACTTGCACAATTTTTTTTTTGAAATCGTACTTTATATACAACATGTCACTGGGATAACATATCACATGGCAATAAACGTTCGAATCACGCTATGCAAGTTTCGAACTTATGACCTCTAGCACCAAAGTCGAATCACTTAACCACTTGGACAATGGTGCTTGTCAATTTACATGATTTTTTGATGGGCCTTTGTTTTGAATTTTATGGTCCTTTACGCACACATATCCTCTCTCAAGATCCTCTCCCTAATCTTGATCGAGCTTATCAATTAGTGTCACAAGAAGAACGTGTTCGTCAATCGAAGCAGGAAGTCGAGCAAAAGCCCTTTGAAGCAGTTGGTTTCGCTGTACATACAGGGGCTGGTCGGGGCCGAGGAACCTCTGATAGATCGACGTGTTCTCAGTGCAAGAAGCAGGGCCATGAGGCCTCAAGTTGCTGGGCAAAATCCGTTTGCAGCCACTACAAGAAAACAAGCCATGAGGTTAGCCGGTGTTACGAGCTTCATGGATACCCCGATGGTTGGTTCAATGGCAGACGAGGCAGCTCCGCTGGGCAAGGTAGGGGGCAAGTACGCGCTAATGTGGCTGCTGGCAGCAGCTCCTCTATCGCATCCAATTCATCGACGGTGTCAGCCTTGGGTCAATTGTTCACGAATGAGCAGTGGAAAGCTATTTCGGGCGTGATTGGTAATAGTAAAATTCCCGAAAATCGATTGAATGGTAAGTTTGATGATACTTTATGGATTATCGATACCGGAGCAACCCATCATGTTATAGGGCAACGTTCATGGTTATTTGACACACAAAATCTTGAGTGTTCTATTGGTTTGCCCAATGGTGAAAAAGTGATGGCTACTTTGGTGGGATCCGTATGTGTGACGGACAAAATTACTCTCACCGGAGTACTTTATGTTCCAAACTTAAGTTGCAATTTAATTTCTGTTTCTCAACTTAATGATGATTTACGAACTGTTGTCCAATTTGATTCTCATACTTGTGCTATACAGGACCAAACGAAGGAGCTGATTGGAACGGGAGTTAGGAGAGATGGACTGTACTACTTTAGCAAACCGGAATTTGTGTCAACAGTTGAAGCAACATCAAATATGGAGTTGTGGCATCGTCGGCTCGGGCATCCTTTCGAAAAAGTAGTTAAGTTAATTCCTCACGTCAAAAATAATAAAGATAGTTTAGATAAAGGGTGTGAAGTATGTATGCGTGCTAAACATCCTAGAGACAAGTTTTCTTTAAATGATAATAAAGCTTACAGAATTTTTGAGAAAATACATTGTGATTTGTGGGGTCCGTATCAACACGTTTCGTCGCCTGGGGCTCGTTATTTTTTGACAATTGTTGATGATTTTTCGAGAGCAGTTTGGATTTATTTGTTGGTTGACAAATTAAAGGTGTTTCAAATGTTTATGTCCTTTGTTGCTATGGTCGATAGGCAATTTTATCAAACAATTAAGGTTATTCAAAGTGATAATGGAACTGAGTTTAATTGTTTGATTGATTATTTTAATGCAACTGGAATTTTGTTTCAAACTTCGTGTGTGGGTACTCCACAACAAAATGGGAGAATTGAAAGGAAACATAAACATATTTTGAATGTGAGTAGGGCATTACGCTTTCAAGAAAACTTGCCTATTTATTTTTGGGAATATTGTGTTCTTGCTGCCGCTCATTTAATTAATCGTACACCCTCTTCCATGTTACAAAATAAAACACCTTTTGAGATACTTTTTGGTAAACCATGCTCTTTTGGTGCTATTCGAACCTTTGGGTGCTTGTGCTTTGCTCATAATCAAAACACTAAGGGAGATAAATTTGCAGGTCGGAGTCGAAAGTGTATTTTTTTGGGTTACCCGTTCTGTAAGAAGGGGTGGAAATTATTTGATCTTGATACAAAGGAATTTTTCGTGTCTAGAGATGTGAAATTTGTAGAGGAGGTATTCCCGTTTGGGTGTTTGGAAGATGTCAATATAATATCTAGTGAGAATAATGATCATGATATTCATCAAGATTTTGCTGAAATAATTTATGAAGATGAGGATGTTGATCTTTTGATTACTGATAATGGGTCTGCTGGGTCTGTGCATGGTTCTGCTTCGGATCAGTCTACTAGTCCATAGGAAATGGGTCGTGGTCTTCGGGAAAAGTTACCAAATGTTCTGTATCGAGATTTTGTGACACATACGGTTTTTGTTAATGGTTCATCTTCTGATTCTCCTCCTTCCAATCACTCCTCAGGTACTCCTTGTCCTCTAGCACATTACATAAATTGTGACAATTTTTCTGTCAATTATCGTTCTCCTCCTTCCAATCACTCCTTAGCCATAATTAAGGGTAAGGACCCTATATCATTTAAAGAAGCCGTGAAATCCGATGAGTGGCGTCGTTCTATGAAGGATGAGATACGGGGTTTAGAAGACAACGGCAAGGCTCAATTTGATTTTTCTCTCTCCAAGCTGGGCATTTTTGAATCTCATGCTCCAACTTGAGGGGGGGTATTGAGATATATTTAGAATATATGATTAAGATATCATGATATATTTAGAATATATGATTAGATGTTATGAGTGGTATGTGATAAGGGAAATATCTTCGGAAGATTTCCTGCTGTTTCTGCAATATATGATTAGATGTTATGAGTGGTATGTGATAAGGGAAATATCTTCGAAAGATTTCATATTGTTTCCGCAATATATGATTAGATGCTATGAGTGGTAAGTGATAAGGGAAATATCTTCGGAAGATTTCCTGCTATTTCACATAGAGTCTTGGGTATGTATTATAAATAAGGATGCTGGTGATTAATAAAAATTCAAGCTGAGTTTTGCCAATTCTTCACATAACAATATTGGTGATCAAAAGGGTCGAATCCTTATATTATGGGATCCCACCACTTGATCATGAATAATTTTTCACTCTAACCAATAATTTATAACTTGCATCTTACACAATGCTTTGGATTTAAGCTAATTTGTACTGTAGTATATGGTTTCAATTTAGCAGATCAAAGAAATTCGTTGTGGGACTATATTATTGAACAATCTAAACAAATTAATCTCCCCTAGATCATTCTAGGTGACTTTAATGTAATACTTTATCCCCATAAAAGGATAAATAATGGCATACACAATTCTTTGGGTGATATTGACTTCATGAATTTTATCATGTCCTTTAATCTCATGGAGCCTAAATTTTCAGGAAATTTTTATTCTTGGAGTGGTAGCAACAACTTTTCTATTCATAGTAAAATTGACAGAGTTTTTATAAACAAACTATGGGAAGATAAATTTCTAGAATTTGGTGTTAATTTTGAATCTCATGCCCTAAGTGATCACTCCCGCATTCTCATTAAATTCTTGAAAAATCCCCCCACCTGCCCTAGAATCCCCTTTCGATTTAATAATTCTTGGTGTTCTTATTCAGACTATAATGAAATGTTGGAACAAGCTCTGAATACCTATTTAAATGGAAATCCCCTTTTTATTTTGATCAATAAACTTAAAGTTGTCAAACAGTCCATAAAGCTTGGAAAAGGTCTAAAGAAAGTATTAACAACAATGTGAAAGAATCAACAGCGAAGCTAATCTTATATATAATCTAGTGATCCAAAACCCACAAGACAATGAGCTGTTAATGCAATATGGTCAAAAATTTGAACATCTTTCAAATCTATTATGGAAAGTAGTAGTCAAAAATTCTCAGGGAATGAAAATAAATTAGCTAACACAAGGGGATAGAACCTCAAATTACTTAGCAAAATGAAAATTCCAAATAATAGTAAGAAGTGCAAGTATTTTTTTGGATGAAAATGGAAACTTGAAATCAGCATCAGAACAAATTGCGCAACAAGCTATCTCTTATTTTTCAGGAATGTTCAATACACCTAATGCTAACAATCAATTTCAGACTCATTTGCAAGAAAATTCATACAGAGAACGCTAGAGATGATCTGGATAAACCATTCTTAATGGAGGAAGTCAAAACTGCCCTGCTCCAAATTGAGGATAATAGTTCACCAGGGCCTGATGGTCTGAATGAAAAAATATTTAAAACATCATTGGGAACTCTTAAAGAATGATATGTGGCAGGTAATGCTTGGGATTCAATCTTAGAGTAAAATTATTAAAGAAATCAATCACACTTTTATTTGTCTGATCCAAAAGAAACCAAACCCAAGCAACACTTCTGAGTATAGGCCTATCTCTCTTTACAACATTACATACAAAATTTTGGTAACCTATTAATGTAACAGAAAGAAAATCTACCTTAATGAATTGCTCTACAAAAAAAATGCATTTATTCCTAGGAGATCGATCACTGAAAATTCATTATTAGCTTATGAGATGGTCAGATCATTTGATAATAAGAACTCTAACAATCTATGTCTAAAAATTGATTTACACAAAGCGTATGACAAAATTAACAAAGAGTCTGTTCGCCACATGCTGAATAAGATGGGGTTCTATTTGAAATGCTAATCTTATTTATGAATGCATTTCTACCCCATCGTTTTCTCTGCTTATTAATGGATCTCCTTACGGCCATTTTGAGAGTAATAAAGGGTTGAGATAAGGTGATCTCATGTCCCCCTATTTATTTGCTATATCCTTAGAATATCTTTCTGTTCTTTTAGAAATTGAACACATACAAGGAAATTCAATTCCTCTCCATAAGCAAGACCCGGTGGTAAATCATCTCCTTTATGCGAATGGTATTCTCATTATGTCAAAAGCCTCGAGTGATAGTGCCCAACATTAAGAAGGTTCTACAACTTCTTGAGGCTAACACTGGTCTTTTGGCAAACAAGCAAAAATAAAACTTAATATTCAATAAAGGTGCTAAAGGTAAATCACTCATCTCAGATATTATAAAGGTTAATATTGGAAGTTGTTATCCCACCCTTTGGTCAAGGCTGGAATATCAACAAATTGGCAAGAAAGGGTGGGTATCAGGATTGGAAATCGATTGGAAACAAGGCTTTAATCGATGTCGTCAAAATTTGGCCGAGCTCCGATCAAGGCGGGATCGATTGGGAATGATGATCAAGGCTAGGAGAGACTACGTTTCAAATTCCAGGTCAAACGGAGTTCATTTGCTCAAGATAATTGATGGATTCGAACAAGGCGTTCGTATCGATCAAACATGGATACAAACAGCGCATTCGTATCGATCAGGTAGGAAGGCCAGATGGGTTTCGACTCGATTGATGTGGACTTGGATTGAATAGATAGACGTATGATGATTTGTTCGACTCGATGATTTCGAATCAATAGGGATGGATCGTAGCAGCATACTTTGAATCGATACTGTTCGTATCGATCAACATTGGACACTTCGAATCGATACTGTTCGTATCGATCAGCATGGATACTTCAAGTCGATACGAACAGAGGCATAGTCGACGGATACGAATGGAAGAGCGGCCGAAGGATGCGAAGAAGACTGGGAACATTAACAGATGGACGCGAATAAATGAACATGAAGCCTGGATGTGAACTAGAAATGTGCATGGTTTAAAGGAGGAAGCGTTCAACACGGCATAGAAAATGGAATCGAGCCTTGGAAGTAGCGCCACGTCATCGGCAAACACGTGCGCTGTATCGATACGATCCGGTATCGATATGAAATTGATCGATTCGAATCAAATGTCACACGAGCTCTACATTTCGTATCGATCATATCTGAAGATCTACAGGTCCAAATGCCACGAAATTTTCACAGGAGCTTACGTACAAGCTAAAGAATGTTCACACCAAGTTTCGACTCGATTGGACAAAATCTTGATCGATACGAATTACGTTCGTATCGATCACGGATCGAGTCGAAACTCCATGGTATTGATCGCGTGGGCCCACTCACGTGCCAGAAGGAGTCTTCCGAAGTTTGAGCGAGATATTTGCATGGAACGCCTATAAATAGCACCCCAGAGCCAACAGAAAAAGGATCTTTTGGCTATCCAACGTCCAGACTCTGCCCGATTCAACTTTGCTCTCCATTATTGCTGTCGTACTCGGATTTTTTTCATAGTTATCTATTGTAATTAATTGTAACCAGCGAGTAAAGTCAATAAAAGATTAACTTTTGGAGTGGACGTAGGCCGAAGGTAGCCGAACTACTATAAATCTTGTGTCCCTGTCTATTTCTTTCCGTTTTAAGTTCATTATTCTTCATTTTTCATCCTCTACATTACTTAGATCTGTGATTTGTGATCATTTACTGCTGATTTGTGCTCATACACTGGTGCTTTCACGATATTTGGGGTTTGTGACCAATTTTGGCGCAAACACTTTGGTCCTTTCACCGAGAGCCAACTAGCGCCCGCTATACCAAATTTGGAGTTCAGATCTAAAGAGCCATGACAAGGCAATCAAGTAGAAGACAAAGAGCCGAGAGAAGTCAGCATGAAGGAAGCTAGGAGGCATCATCAGGGGCTAATCAGACTTCTACTTTCATTACCAGAGACGAGATGGAGATGATGATGGGAGCTATGCAAGAAGAGTTTCTGAAAAGGCAGGAGGAAATGATGCAGAACCTTCTCAGACAGTTTGGACAAGCAGGAACAGCTAGAGCTTCAGGAGTTCAGATCCACGGAGCTGTAGCGGAAGGACCCAGCAGGCAGTCGAATGGAGCAGCTCAACAAGGCGCAACCCATAATTAGCACACAACTGCAAATCTGGATGGATCCAGGCTTGGGGGCACGCCACCTGGCAACGATGGACCGATTCACGGAGAAATTCCAGTTGACACTACACAACAAGATGCTGGCAGGAATGTAGGAGCGCGGGATGAGGAGTACGTACCAGAATTCCCTCGGGGACTCGAGGGGCATCCATTGGCAGACAACGCTGGATTGGCTGAGATTATCAGGCGAACTATGCATGGAGGTTTGACGAACAAAGATCTGGAAGGAGTAAATAGGAGTCCGTTTACTCATGACATCAGAACGGCTCGGAATCCACCAGAATTCAAGCTACCTACGCTAGAAGTATATAATGGAAAAGCCGATCCGACTGATCACTTGATGAGATATACAAGACATATGGAAGTGCTGGGGGCATCGGAGGAAGTGATGGCCCGATGTTTCCCTATGTACCAGATAGATATAGTTGCTATGTGGTTCAGACAACTGGAAGAGGGATCTATTAGGACATGGACAGAATTGGTGGACAGGTTTCTGAAGCAATTTCGAGTTCATATTAAAAGACCGAAGAATGTGATGACGCTAACATTAGTAAAGCAAAGGGCAGACGAATCGCTGAGGGCTTTCCTAACTCGGTTCAATGCAGCGGTTGCTTCGATGGATCGGCCGGATCCATTGATGGTTTTAATGGCAGCAGTATCAGGAGTCAGAGAGGATTCGGATTTCAAAGTATCTCTAATACGGGACCCACCAATGGATCTCGGGGAATTCTTTCACGAAGCTAAGAGATTCCTTCGGCAGGAAGATGCATGCTCGGATACGAAGTTAAAGGAGGTGAACGCAGCTGAGGATGGTGGGCCATCTAGCGGAGGCTCGGATAAAGATAAAGTGAAAAGGAAACTGGATGACGAGTCAGGAAAAGCTAGGAAGCGGTGGAGGGAACCAAAGTTTTCCACTTACACGGATTAAACGAGGCGTTGTAACGGATATTCATGGAAACTCGGAATCGCCTTCCCTACCAAAGGCCAGCTAGGAGAGAGCCCTTAGAACGAGAAAGGGCATCAGGAAGGCAATGTCTTTTTCACGATTTAGACGGACATGATACCAACAGCTGCAGGCATCTAAATGACATAATTGAGGATCATGTAAGGAATGCATAGTTGCGACAATATGTCGGGGCCTGGAATGCGGAGCAACCACCGTCTACCTCAAACAACGATGGCACGAGGCCCAGGAATGAAGGTCGATTGGTTATCAATTGATAGGGATGATATGAAATAAGTAGAGAACTATCAACAAACGGCCAAATCATTTACACAAGTACGGGGACAGAGATGGCCCCTAGGCATGCTCTGAATGATGATAAACCGCGACGCTATGGTTTGCGAAATCTGATTTTTCTTTTGGTTTGGACATTTGCTTTTTCTGCTTCGGTTTTGGAGTTTAATTAGAACCCCTAGTTTTGTTTGTTTTCTGGTTTGGACTTTCATTTGGATGATTGTTTTCATCTGGTTTTTGATAAACGATCGTCGGGTATGGATTGTGCCTGGCAAGGGGTAGTCCCTTCGTCCGAACAAGGTGAATTGGCTTATTCAGGTCGTCGAGTATGGACTATGCTCGACAAGGGTCCAGAGAGACCAGGATTCGGCCTAGGACTTAGGCCCCACAATATCTATCGGTTACTATTTCAGGTCGTTGAGTATGCTCGGCAAGGGTCCAGAATGACCAGGATTCGGCTTAGGACTTAAGCCATGACATTACTTAGCATCCAGGGACACTGAACCACGGTCGTCGGGTGTGGATTCTTCTTGGCAAGAACCCGGAGAGGTTACGGATTTGGATATCGACCCGGAGAGGTCCTGGATTCGGTTATTGGTTATCGAATAAAGATGGATTAGAACTCGGCTGTCGAGTTCGGATGGATATGGAAGTAGCTAAAGCTTTGGTTACTAGATTTGGAATCAGACATCGACTCGGAGCACTCAAGAACGATGCACTTGGAAGATATGGCTATATATCGACTTTAGATATCGGATTCTGAACTATTCAAAACATCCCTTCTAATCACAAGGCATGTTTTGGGGGGCAAAATGTTATCCCACCCTTTGGTCAAGGCTGGAATATCAACAAATTGGTAAGAAAGGGTGGGTATCAAGATTGGAACTCGATTGGAAACAAGGCTTTAATCAACGTCGTCAAAATTTAGCCGAGCTCCGATCAAGGCGGGATCGATTGGGAATGATGGTCAAGGCTAGGAGAGACTACGTTACAAATTCCAGGTCAAACGGAGTTCATTTGCTCAAGATAATTGATGGATTCGAACAAGGCGTTCGTATCGATCAAACATGGATACGAACAGCGTGTTCGTATCGATCAGGTAGGAAGGCCAGACGGGTTTCGACTCGATGGCTGTGGACTTGGATTGAATAGATAGACGTATGATTATTTGTTCGACTCGATGATTTCGAATCGATGGGGATGGAGCATAGCAGCATACTTCGAATCGATACTGTTCGTATCGATCAACATTGGACACTTCGAATCGATACTGTTCGTATCGATCAACATGGATACTTCAAGTCGATACGAACAGAGGCATAGTCGATGGATACGAACGGAAGAGCGGCCGAAGGATACGAAGAAGACTGGGAACGTTAACAGATGGATGCGAATAAATGAGCACGAAGCCTGGATGAGAACTAGAAATGTGCATGGTTTAAAGGAGGTAGCGTTCAACACGGCGTAGAAAATGGAATCGAGCCTTGGAAGTAGCGCCACGTCATCGGCAAACACGTGCGCTGTATCGATACGATCCAGTATCGATATGAAATTGATCGATTCGAACGAAATGTCACACGAGCTCTACATTTCGTATCGATCATATCTGAAGATCTACAGGTCCAAATGCCACGAAATTTTCACAGGAACTTACGTACAAGCTAAAGAATGTTCACACCAAGTTTCGACTCGATTGGACAAAATCTTGATCGATACGAATTACGTTCGTATCGATCACGGATCGAGTCGAAACTCCATGGGATCGATCGCGTGGGCCCACTCACATGCCAGAAGGAGTCTCCCGAAGTTTGAGCGAGATATTTGCATGGAACGCCTATAAATAGCACCCCAAAGCCAACAGAAAAAGGATCTTTTGGCTATCCAACGTCAAGACTCTGCCCGATTCAACTTTGCTCTCCATTACTGCTGTTGTACTCAGATTTTTATCATAGTTATCTGCTGTAATCAATTGTAACCAGCGAGTAAAGTCAATAAAAGATTAACTTTTGGAGTGGACGTAGGCCGGAGATAGCCGAACCACTATAAATCTTGTGTCTCTGTCTATTTCTTTCCGTTTTAAGTTCATTATTCTTCATTTTTCATCCTCTACATTACTTAGATCTGTGATTTGTGATCATTTACTGCTGATTTGTGTTCATACACTGGTGCTTTCACGATATTTGGGGTTTGTGACCAATTTTGGCGCAAACAGAAGTCTTCCTATCTATAACCTTGGAATTCCTCTGTCACATAACAAATTCAAAACTAGGGATTTTTGTCCTCTAATTGAAAAAATTAACAAGAAAATAAACCACTGGTCTAGTAGGCAATTAAACATCAGTGGGCGTATTGAGCAGGTCAAGGCTGTTATACACCATATGATTATCTTCTACATGCAATATTGTCAGTTCCCAATTGCAACTATCAATAGATTAAATTCTATATATGCTAATTCTATTTGGAAATCAAAATCACATAGAATGTCATGGGATGATGCCTGTAAAACCAACATGAACGGGGGTAGGTATCAAAAGATTGGACGATGTTACTAAGGCTGCAACTATCAAATTAGTTTGGGATTCTTACAAAAAGATAGTCTTTGGGAAAATCGGATGTATAGTAAATACTATGCAAATAAATATTTCTGGATAATTCAATAAGTTAACAATGCATCTAACACCTAGAAAATGGTGCTTAAGGCAAGACAATGGTGTAAAGCGCTGATAAATAGAAATATAATAAATGGTGAAATATCAAGTCTCTAGTTTGACCCATGGGTCAATGGGGTATCTTTAGTGGAGAAATTGGGATGGAAATACAGTACAATGGCTAGAGGCTCCAACAACCAAGTCTCTTAACTAATATCTAACAAACCGGAGAGAGAGCTTCAATTGTTTGCCTCCTTCCATTGCTTAAACGATTTACTCCATAAATTTCATGATAATAATGTGCATGATTACTGGAGTTGGCTTCCAAATACTAATGGGAACTTTGATTTCAGTTCTGCCTTGAATCAAATCAGAAAATAAAATCAACAGAACTCACATGGTGTAAACTTATTCGGAATACTTATTGTGTTATGGAAATAGTAGCGCTCTGTAGAAGCTTTTATCAACGGATCTTTGTCACCCAAATCACAAAAAGATAACTTGGATTGAAAACAAGATGGAATTGAAATCAAAACGCAATAACACAAGATATTCCATCCAACCACCCACTTTATTGATTCACCAAAATTTTGTTTACAATTAATAGAACAAAGCTAAAATAAAAAAATACTATTGAATCAATAACCAAATTGAGAAAGGGAGCAAATATTTATATGGCTATAATTGTTGGAGAAGAAGAACAAAAATGGAGAAGAGAAAATTAGCAAATAGATTTTCCGCCACACTTTTACACTCTCTTCTAGTCTCTATTTATATAATCAATTATTTAATGCCCAAGTTAACAATAGATGGAAAAAAATAACTTGATTAGCCAATTAGAGAGAGAAATAAACATACTCGAATATTCCTATTAATTAGGGGAAACAAAATCTTCTCTTTCTTTCTTTTGCATATTTATTTCCCTCTATTTGTGATTTTGTATCACCAAAATTTAACACTCCACCTTGATGAAAAATCACATATCTCTAACATACCAAGCATGTCATATCTAGATCTATCACAAATCCTCATATCTCAACCACACTAAATTACAAACCTCAACCACCGCCTACAAGTGATGCATCTCCCACATGAGGTGCACCACACAAATCCGGTCTCAAAAATGTTTGTAATACCACAAAGATCTCTGTCTTGTCTTTATGGATTTTGCAATTCTACCTCGGTCTATCACTCGATCTGAGCTCATCACCTGATCATTATCGCTCCCTCGAGCATCATCAACATGAAGATCCCTGTCTAAAATATGATCCTCAATGCTAAAATCATAAGCAGCGACCACATTAACCTCTCCACCTTGCTGTGGACTAGGTCCTTCAACCGTCACTCGCTTTCCATTGTCGACTACAGAACTAACCATGCTACAAAGGTTTCTTTCTTCCAATACTCCTCTCATCCTTACAAGACCACTATTCTTCACTCTCAAAACTCCACCTTGTGTCTCATAAGTGCAACCACGGTGATCCAACTGACCGAGAGAAATAAGATTATGCGAACAAGTGGGTACATGTTTCACTCTAGAGACTTCTCTAACCACACCATCATGCATATGAAACCGGATAGATCCAATACCACAAATCGGTAGCTCTTCTCCATTGGCTGTCCTAATCATGCCGACACTCTTCTCATAAGATGAAAAACAATTCACATCTCTACAAATGTGAAAACTGGCTCCCGAATCCATCTTCCAAGGCTTATTTTCACTAAAGAGGACATCACAAGAAGCATCACTATCGGTACCTTCAACAAAACCTGCATGTGCATCACTACTATTATCACCATGCGTGGCCTTTTTCTGATCTCTTTTATAAGCATAACACTTGATGCATATGTGACCTTTCTATTACAATAATGACAAGTGATAACACCTTTACCATTAGCATCCTTCTTCTCCCAAATTGTATCTTTCTTTGAGTCCCTTGCCACCATAGCCTCACTTTTAATTGATTTCATACCTGACCCTTTTCTTCTAAGCTCCTCATTCAAAAGACTACTTCGAATAGTTTCTAGAGAGATAGTTCCATTAGCATTAGAATTACTCAATGAAACAACCAAAGTTTCCAAACTTTCTAAAAGCAAATTCATTAATAAAAGAGCTTGTAATTCATCATCAAATTTGACATTCATATTTGCCAATTGATTTATTACATCTTGAAATTCATTTAAATGCACTTCAACAGACTTCTCTTCATCCAATCTCAGTTGAACTAACTTTCGAACAAGAAAAGCCTTATTTGTAGCACTCTTCGACTCATACAAAGATAACAACTTGTCCCACAAAGCCTTTGCAGATTCACAACTAGCCACATGATAGAAGACCGAATCATCAATATAATGACGAATCAATGCAATAGCCTTCTTATTCATCTTCTTCCATTATCCCTCCTCTACATCAGAGGGCTTCTTCCCATCTCCATTAATCGGATCATGAAGATCAATGAGGTACAAAACATCTTCCATCCTAGGCTTCCAAATACCCCAATTTTTCCCATCCAAAATAGCCATCTTTGATAAAGAAATCACATCCGACATCTCAATAATTTTTCAAATCAAAAATTACTCTAAGCTTTGCAATGACCTTGCTCTGATACCAATCTGTAGTGAAAACTTTGCTTTGCGGAAGCTTTTCCCAATAGATCTTTTATCATCCAAATCACAAAGAGATAAATTTGGATAGAAAATAAACGGACATGAAATCAGAAATCAATACACAAGATATTCCACCCAACCACCAACTTTATTGGTTCACCAAAATTTTATTTACAATTAATAGAACAAAGCTAAAATAAACAAAATACCATTGAATCAATAACCAAATTGAGAAAGGGAGCAAATATCTATATGGCTAAAATTGTTGGAGAAGATGAACAAAGATGGAGAAGAGAAAATTAGCAAATAGATTTTCCACCACACTTTTACACTCTCTTCTAGTCTTTATTTATATAATCAATTACTTAATGACCAAGTTAACATTAGATGGCAAAAAATAATTTGATTAGCCAATTAGAGAGAGAAATAAATATACTCAAATATGCCTTTTAATTAGGGGAAACAAAATCTTCTCTT
The DNA here is from genome assembly GCA_030737815.1 of Allium fistulosum. Lineage (NCBI taxonomy): Eukaryota > Viridiplantae > Streptophyta > Magnoliopsida > Asparagales > Amaryllidaceae > Allium > Allium fistulosum. The sequence goes on from CM060902.1 coordinate 982,216,972, forward strand.
TCTTTCTTTTGCATATTTATTTCCCTCTATTTGTGATTTTGTATCACCAAAATTTAACATACTATGCCCCAAAAATGTCCGTATGTACTCTAATGGCCAAATTTCACAAATTAAACACTAAAGACAGAATTGGTAAATGGAATAGAAACATTAATTAGAATTGTTCACTTTGCAACACTAACAGGGAGGACTCGAAACATTTATTTTTCAACTATTACAACTCTCAACAAATCTAGAAACATATACGCTGCAAACTGGAAATCCAACACATTGCTAATTTGACTCTTTGCCAGATCTTCGAATCTATCTAACTTTCAAACTTCACAAGCATTCAGGACCTTATTGAGCATAACTATCGCATGTACAGTTTGGAACGTTTGAAGTGAAAGAAACGCTAGAACTTTTAAAGGGATTAACATGCCAAGCCATTTTAGAACTTAGGTCATCAAGCAAGACATTAAAGAACATATAAAACATGCTAAGTTCAAGCAAAGTGAAATAAAAGGAAAGGTGCTTATATTTGCTGCGTTTGACCTTCTTTCCTCATCAAATCCTTAGCATAGCTCTTTCCTCAGCTTGGGTTAATCATCGCACAACATTCTAGCGTTAACAACCCATTTGTTTTTATTAGACTTGCCGAGTCGTATGTGGCAATTCCTTTGTTTGTGCGCAGTTCATGGGTAAAGTGGAGTTAGATGGGCAGTCCACATGCCGGTTCTATTGCTGCTGGAGTTATTTGATGTGGCAATTACCAGCTAAGCCAGCCTTGCCTGGGGCATATCCCTTTTTATTTTTCTTTAATGTTGTTGTTTTTTTTGAATGTTACATTTTTCAAGAGGAGCTTATCATATGAGTGGTTTGTGAGTTATTAGTTTGTCATCTCCTCACTTATTTGATCATGCTCCCCATTTGATCATGCTCCCCTTGTGCTGTATTTGGAATTTCTTATTAGTCAATATATGAAAATAATATGTACTCTTTTTTCTTGCATGGCACCCGTTTAGGTTATGGAGTTGTTAGGTCTTGATGAGGCATATTATGGAAGTATACGAATTTTTTTTATAATAAAATACCACTTCCAAAAAAATATTTTGAGAAAATGTTTTAAAGCCTATTATGAGTATTTTAAAGTATTTTAAAATCATTTTTAAAAGTATAAACAATTGATTTCAAAAGGGGTTAGGAATTACTTGGCGATTAAATCGTGTTTTGTTTACTTGTTTGAAAAGTAATTAACCATACTTAACACTAAAAGCCGACGAGATAGACTTCTCTATTTGTGAGAGTTAAGATTGATGTTCGAGTAGGGATAGAAGCAATAGTGCTTTAACCTACCAACTTCCCTCTTGGCTGAGGAATAGTTAAGTTGGAATGTTGAAAACATGTTAATCTTGTTGATTACTTACTCGTTTATGGAAGTCATTAATACTACACTTAAAACTAAAAGCTGACGAAGTAGACTTGTCTGTCTGTGAAAGTCAAGAATGAAGTGTTTAGGCAAGGCTTTGATATGAAACCAGTGCTCTAACTTACCTACTTCATTCTTGACCAAGGTTTCAGATCTCGGATTTTGGAGAAAATCTCGGGTTGATATCTCGGTTGAAATGAAGGAGATTTAAAACTCTAATAACTAACTAGGCTATCAAATCTTGGATTTTGGAGAAAATCTCGGATTTCTATCTTGCATGAGATGAAGGAGATTTAAAACCTTGCTCTTGACCGAGGGATAGTGTAAGTTGGAATGTTGGAAACGTGTTAAGTAAATGAACCTTGATTTTTATAAGCGATTGTTTTGGACTAGATAGTCGATTAGTCGACTACAAACTTGACCAAATATAACTTAAGAAGTATAAAAAAGCTTTGCGGCTTCATACCCATTGAGAACCCATGGAGAGGAGCATTAGTATGAAATGTCTCTAGCTTTAAGAACTTATATATACGAGATCCCCTGGGGAGGTGTAACAACCCTGATTTTCAGTGTTGTTAATTTGAAGAAAAAAAAGATTTAAACTAGTATTTTAAATGAAAATTTTGATATATCATTTGTTGAAGTTAGAGAATTAGAATTTAAGTGTTTTATTAAAATAATAATTGGAATGAGAATTTTAAAATATGAAACTATCAGATAAGTAAAGTATGGAATTTTGTAATATAAATTCTTTGTTTTAAATTGGTTAAAGTAGAAATTGGTGAAACTTATGTGTTGTGTAATTTATTTTGAATAAAAGTAAATTAAATAGTGATAAATTTGTTGAAACAAATTTAACATGCTAATTACTTATGATGTATTTTGATATTAATTTTAGAATCACTTAACAAAATTAATTGTGTGGGCATTAGTTAGTTAAATTATTTAGAAGAGAGTTTGTGGAATAATATAAATACATTAATTTCTTGTTGGGTCTAATAATATAACTTAGCCCATTAAGTAAAGTAATTGAAGAACCTTTTCTTCCTCTTATCTTTCTGTAAGTTCTATAGTAGAAGAAAACAATTTTACAGTAAGAAAGAAAGCCATCATTCTCTCAAACCTAGAAGCAAAAGTCTAGTTTTAAAATAGAAGAAAATTAAGATAAATCAATAGAAAATCAAGGTATGTATTTTGAACCCTTCTCTATCATCTAGTTCAAACAATTTCAGAAATTGTATGGGCTTTGATTGTTGTTCTTCTTCTTTTTGGTTGAGGCAAAAAGTAGGGTTTGTCGATTTATTGTTTGGGGTTGCTGTAGAAGTATAACAGAGAATTGCAAAGGAAAAGGTGAGTAAAAACTCACAACTATCTCTAATTGTTAACCTTATGTTGGATTTGTTATGTGATTCATGTTGGATGTTTGAGCGATTGTTGGTTTCTGTTTGATTGCTTGCTGAAAACAAATTGTGAAAATCGCTGCAATAAAACAGTGATATTTCGACCTAAATTAATCCAAATGACCCATTCTTTTTATGATAGAAAGGACTTCCAGTTAGCTACAACTTTTCTATTGAACGCATTACGAAATTCTGATGTTTATTAGTTCAAAATCAAGTTTGAATAAGATAGTGTTGCTCTATTCATGTGTAACTACAAAGTTGAAACCTAAAATTAAAATGGACATAACTTTTCCATTTCTTATCGAAATTCAATGATTCTTAATGTTCTGGAAAGCTTAAATTATTTTCTATAGCTTTCATGTTTTGTGTTTTGTAATATTTTATGGTTTACATGGTCAAAAAACATTTTAGTGTCGCTGTCCCGAGAATAAACGACAGCGATAACGATGTTAAAACCAGAGAATTGTTTTAGTAACATCTTTTTCATTTCTTATCGGAATTCGATGATTCTTGATGTTCTGGAAAGCATAGATTGTCTGCTACAATTTTTGTGTGAGTTTTGCATAATTTTGAAGTTTAAATGACCAAAAGTTTGTTTCTTTGTCGCTGCCCTGTCAATGAAAGACGGAACTAATAAATTTTAATCTGAATATTATTTAGATCATAACTTTTGAACCGTAAATTCAAATTTGATGATCTTTTTTTATTTGAAAGCAGATTCTTTAATCTACAACTTTCATGTTTTATGTTTTGTAAAATTACGAGATTTAAGTGATCGAAACTGTAGCTCTTTAAACCATAAATTTGAGTTAAATGAAATAAATAGATAAGCTTCGTATACAAGTAATTTTACGAAAGAGAATTATTTATATTTATAAATCTTATAGTTGTTTCTAAATTAAGTTAATGGATACTATAAATGATTTTTAGCAAGTTATGAAGCATAGTTAGTAAAATATTTATAGATTTGTAAATATGACTTTGGAAATACAAACCTAATCTATTTTTACAATAAAAGTGATTATGGAATATGAATATAAGTATTACGATTTGATTAAATAAATGACTTGAGATTCATGGAATTAGGAAATTTAGTTTTGAAAATTATAAAATTAGTTTATTTTTAAATAAAATGGTTTTATTTTAATATAGATTTAGAAGAGTAATTTAATATGGTTTAAAAATGGTTTTGTGAATAATATAACATATGGAAATTTGAGATAACTTTGTGTATATAAGTAAAATCTTGGGAAAATTCAGAGTTATAGAATATTTTAGCAAACCTGTGGATATTTTTACAAAGTTAAATAATAAACAAATTTATGGAAATTATAATAACTGTTTTAAATAATAAACTTAAAAGAGAAAAATATTTTGAGAATCTTAATTCTATAATTTGAGGAGTACTAATAATCGACTTAGTGTTATTGATTGGTTTAAGTGCTTTCGAATAAGACTTCATCGAATATGGTACAACTCATTGAATAGAATGTTTGAGTGGAACTTACTAGCTCATTAGCGAATACTAGAATTTCACCTGGTAGTATGGGATGCCTTGGTTAAATTTGTGTGATTGCTATTAGGAAGTATTTTACACTTTAGAGTTGTATTCTCTTCTGGTGTGCGACAAATGGTTGCTAGATCCTTAAGAAAATATAGTTCAGGTTTTCCAATGATATCTGTAATAAGTGGTATTTACTAGCTTTTAGTAAATACTTAAATTTCACCATATGGTATGTGACGTATTGGTTAAATTCTAGTGATTACTAAAGGTGATAGTATTTGGCACTTTAGAGTTTACTCTCTTTTGGTGTGCAGCAGGTGGCTGCTAGATCCTTAAGAAATTTATTCCTGGATTTCTTTTCGAACGTAATAAGATAATAATATTAAATAAATGTAAATTTATTGAGTCATGGTTTCTACAATCACCTTGATCGGTATGGACTATCCTTAAGATCATTATGTGATTCTGTGTTCCCGGTCTGAGTACGATCCTTGGTATCGAATCGGTTTGAGTGATACCAATTTGTTTGTTTGTTTGCCATGGGTTTTGAGTACAATCATTGCGATTGTTTTGGACGATCATTACGATCGGTTTGGAGTAAGATCTCTTGGATTCTGGATATTTGGATTATGTGACTATTCTGTGTTCGTGAAATAAACATATATTATTGTGTCTTGTGTTCGTGAAATAAGCATATATTCGTGTGTCGTGTGTTCGTGAAATAAGTATATGTTCCTGTATCTTGTGATGGATGTTAAGTTAATTCTGTTATTTTGTTTTAGTGACTAGTTCGTGTTTCTGACTTAAACTTATAACCATATTCTGAGTTAATCATTGATATTTGCGTGCTTAGAGATATTGTGTTTTGTTCTGTGAATTCAATGCTTAGTGACTAATATGTATTCGGGACTTAAATGTAAAACATGTGCCTTGTGATGAACTCTAAGTTAAATTAATTTCCATGACTCGTTATATCCTAGACATACGTATTTATTATATGTTGTTTGTTCTTGTGTTATATTTTGTTCTCACCCTATTGGATATTTAGAGATAGTCTGACCCGGGTGTTATTTTGCTCAGGTCAGGCCGAGACTTTTCAGGTTACAGGACAGGTTGACCTTGGTTATGCTAGCAAGGAGATGACATTTGGACTAGTAGTTTATCACATTTATGAATTTTGACCTTGTATATAAAAGTATAACTGAGATTAGAGAATTGTTAAACTTGTATAACAATCAAGTTTAGTATTTCATTTTGTAAACTAAATAATTTGTATATGTACAAGTTGAGATTTATTCTGTTGTGATCTGTGACTGTTATTTATATGATATATTGTTTTGATTCTGAGAAATCGGTGTGTCTATTACTTTGTATTAATACTGTACACGTCAAATTCAGTTCAGATATTAAGTGAAAAAGGTAATGACGTGTCAGTGTTAGTAGAAAGATATATTCACATTTGATCGCCCCTAACAAGCCGTATTCTCCAGATTAGTAGACGACATTACTTGTAATGTTCTTTGCTAAACTAGGTATTGTGGTGGGGTCGTTGCAGGAGGACTCCTCTTTATATAGTTTGTTTACTTCTATGAACCGAAATTGAGTTTAAGGGAAATTCATCAAATTAGTTTTGAAGAGACTGGGATCGGGAGTGTTTTACTTATTAAATACCACTGCAAAACTAGTATATGGGTTCTATGTTTTAGAGACGGTTGTGAAGTGGAATGCTATAGAGTTGAATTGTCTATCCTAAAGTTAACTCCAAGGGAGAGGTCGGTGTTAGCATTCATCGGATGACTTATGTTGGGATCCTTATGGAGATTCGTGTTCAGTTCAAGTGATGAAGACTCATGTGAGAGATGCCAAACGTAACCTTGACATCGGAAATGATAGAAAACAGAGTAAGAGCATAGCCAATGGGGTGTAGCTAACTCATATGGTATATCAACTCAATATGTAGAGTATTCTTATCGATATTGCTAGCGGGAGTTGATGATATTCAGGATCACAAGTGTTTGTGCGTAGACCAGCTATGTTTACCTTATTGGTATATTTTATCTAGAGATATACGACACTTGGAGGTAGTTTTTGACCCTTATCAAGAGGATGACCTCGGTTGTTCTGGTGATGTCTTCAATGGAAATCCATATGTGAACGTACCTTAGCGGTTTTAAATGTACTCTAATATTGTTGTAGTGTGATTAATGAAAGCACCACAGCTATTTGGAATGATTTATATTCTACACCCTAAACATTATCTTTTATATCACTATATTGACTGAATAAATGGTTGGTTTCTTTTTAGGGGAAAACTGTTACAGTGATCCGTACGGGCTTAATAGTTAATGTTACATGTTGCATGTATCTTGGATTTTTTAATGCCAGATTTATGTTTGACGTTTGGTTTTTGTTTTTCATAAATTCCTCACGTACTTTTTGAGTAGGCTGAGTAAAGTAGGTTTTACTTTGGAGGCTTCAGAATTCAGAAGATTAGCTAGAGGGTTCCTTTATCTATCTATTTCTATTTTGATTGCACCATATTATGTATGTATATATTAGCATTGGGAGAATGGGCAATTATAACTCTGAAATTTCTGTATTCGGAGTAACCCTTTGTACTATTCTTTTGATATTATATGTTATCGTTCCGTTGTGAGATTCTGATGTTGCATTTTCTCTTTCTTTTTCTTTTTCTTTTTCTTTACCCTAACTTTCTTTCTTTCCGACTCTTGGGTACTCGGCATATGGATATCGCTGATGTATTTAGTGTCGACAAACGAGGGTCGAAAACTGGGATCGTTACACCGTACCACTTTATAAAGGAGATATCAAGTGTGAAGCACAGACACCTCAACAACTATGAATAGATAAAAAGAAACAAATTCTAAAAGAACACGAGTTGGGTGAAGTACCCAAACTACTAACGACAATCTAAACAAAGGCTAAACCCGTTCATCGGAGGAAGAGTCGCTACCTAACTCAGGGCCAATCACATGAATGTAGTCTGAAATATCCTTACCAGTTAGGGACATATACAGGCAACTCTAGTGTATAGATAAAGCTCCTATACCAAGTGGCATCCCCAAGAATTTTTGTGTTTTTTCACCAAGTTCACCTATACTGGAGAGAATAAACTCTCCTTCATAAATTTCATAGTAAAGATATCTTTCCTCCCCTACATTGTTTGTCACATATTTGTAGTCAATTTGTTCTTCAGGTGAATATCATATATGCGAATGGCGATGAACCCAAATCTTCCCTTTAGAGAACCAAATGATAGGAGGGCGACGAGGCCTAATAATGATATGATCTATGATAGTCTCAAGATTGGGACTAGTCTCATATAGCACGATGATAGGAGCTCCGACACGCAAACCATCAGTCGAGTTATGCTTAAGTAACCATATATGCTTTGGTGGTCAAAGAAGAGGGACCTTTTCAGCGATTGGAATTTTCATATCAGACACCCTTAATGGAAAGAGAGGAGGAGCTTAAGAAGAGTGTTTGCAGTGCGAGGATAGTGACCAAAGGAGTGACATGTAGCATATATGAGAGGCTTCTAACTGTAGTCAACGTTTATACTCACAACTTGGCCCAATGTAGGATGAAATGCAAAAATCGTCGGTAGTAATTGATCAGGCTTTATCTCAATCAGAGCCTTCGTTTATCCTAATCTTTCCCTCTTGGCAGTAGTCGAGTCAAAACAAACCAGATCCCTAATACAATTAGCTAGCCAATCAATACTAATAATGGATTGTAATACCAAAGGGATTTTCGTGAAATGAACCCAAATAGGGATAGAAAGAACATGTTCCATCAAGCAACAATAAACAGTTTGCATTGAATAATGGTAGGCTCGACCTTTAAGATTCTTTGTCTATCATCCGAGTCAGAGAATTCAAAAGTAGAAAAAAACTATTATCATATCTCATAGTGATATGCCCCTCAATTTTCATACCAGTTTCAAGTGATTTCTAACGACCCAATAAGATAAGTTATCATCTAAAAAGAAGCTAACTAGTTGGTCCTTCCAAAACAAGGAACCAGTCTCTGAAAATCCAACAGGAGGATCAATACTTCATCAACACAATTAATCTCAAACGGACTAGGGGAATAAACACCCGCATTATGGGGTTTGTTGGTGAAAAGAGATGACCACATCTTTGAACTAATCTTCTTATAATTACTATCATTATTCGTTGGCATCGAATTAAGATCCTTTCTATATTTAGTAACAGTTTTAATATCTAGAGCTGTTTTATTACTTTCATGTGCATAATCAAAAGGAGAATCAACACTCCTTAATGCACAACAATGTGACCCAACCAAAGTTTCTGTTGCAGGCATTTTACCCAAATCATATATCATTTCAGATAGAGGATAATTACCTGCATCTGAACCAAGGAAAACAGGTTCTGCATCTAGAGCAAGAGCAGGTTGGTCATCACAAGTAGTAGTATTAATAGATACGAGGGTCACATGAAATATTCTCAGAGGCCAAAACCACTAACACGGTACCTGATAGAGAGACAGTAGAAGTTGCGACAAGTAAATCACCTCTAGCGGTAGCCATTGAAGATAAGGCTGTAGGCAACAAGGAATTATACAAGCGACTACTACGAATACAGGATGAGCTGCCTCCATCGGAACAACCAATCGATTGAAACATGATTTTTTCTTACTATTATTGGTCATCCTTTAAAATCTAAGCCAACGAAGTAGGGTGGAGGTGGAAGAGTGGAAGGCAAGGGGATATGGAAGGAAGCGCGGAGGGCGGAGTGAAAATGTAAGGCGGAAAGATGAAACCCTAAATTGACAAGTAGGAATTAGGCGGAATTTAATTTATCATTTAACTTATATAAATTTCATAATTTAAATATTAAATATTATGTCATATAGAATATATTTTAAAATTTTATATTAATAATTTTATACCTGAAAGACTTTCGACTTAAATTTTTTTTAATATTCCCCCCCCCCCACACACACACATATTATATAGTGAATATTAGGCTCAGGTCCCTAATAAGTTTCAAAATACACAAAAACCCCAGTAAAAAAAGTATGTAAATTAGGTCCCTAGAATTAAGTTACTAAGTAATTGCATATAGTTATGCAATTATTCAGTGAAAAATTGTAGACATTTGTGCAATTATATCCAAAAGTTGCATAAATTTATGAAATTTTTTCGGTGAATAATTGCGGAAATTTCCGCAATTGTTTTGGTGAATAATTGCGGAATTTTCCGCAAATTTTTAAAAAAATTGCGGAATTTTGGTGAATAATTGCAGAATTTTTCGCAATTTTTCAGTGAATAATTGTGGAAATGTCGGCAATTTTTTGATATAATTGCATAAATTTCTGCAATCATTCACTGAATAATTGCTTAAGTGTATGCCATTATTAGGTAACTTAATTTTAGGGACCTAATTTACAAACTTTTTTTACTGGGGTTTTTGTGTATTTTGAAACATATTAGGGGTATGTGCCAAACTGTCACTATTATATATGTGTGTACATAATATTTAAATATTATTTAAATTAAATAAATTTTATAAATTTATAATTTCAACAAATTTATCATATAAAATATGTTTTAAATTTTATAAAATTAATTTTATACCAAATATGCTTTCGACGAGTAAAAAAATTAATTTTTATATAAATTAAATATTTATATGAAATGACCCTCTCTTTTTATACCTTAATTTGTAAGGAATATTTTTTTTACATAGAGATAAATACATATATTTATTATCATATATATATATTTCTGAAGCCTAGAGTCATTTTTGTGGAGTTTAGTTTAAGCCTAAAATCCTACCCTCCCCGGTTCAAGTTTGTGGAGAGAAAAGAGGTTTTATCATTTTGGTTATTTTCAGAAATTTTGCTTTTCCAGAAAATGCTTTTTCTCTTATCTAATATCATGCTAAAGGTGTGACTTGATTTCCATTATTTTATCATATACATATGCCAAGGGTTCTTCCTAATTCTGCCTATACAAAATATATCACTGGTTTATCTTTCTTTTCTGTTTTTAGCTTTCACTTAAATAGCATGTGCTTCCCTTATTTATTTATACAATGATTGCTCCTTTTATATCTTCATTCTTGATTTCTGCCTATAGTTAAAATACATTTATGTATTTTTATTTTACTGATTTGAACACTTGCATTTGATTAGCATACATATATGTATATATTTGTCTTACAGAAATAATTAATACATATATATGTCTATACATTATTTTTACTGAACACATATGCACATATACACTCAAATACAACCAGTAGCATCCATATATATATTTATGCATATTGCTTTTAAGGATTTAATCTATTTATCTGTATATATATATATATATATATTTTATACACATCAACATATGTTTATTCATATCATCCAGGAATTAAGCTTCTATTCATGTGTATTTCCTGTGCACACATGTACACATATAGCTACACTATATCAAGCCATATCAATTCCTTTTCAAAATTAGTTTAAAAATTATTTTAAACTTATTTATATTTTCAAAATAAATTCCTAAAATCTTGGGTCATTACATATACCCCAACTTTTAGAAATTGTGTCCCACAATTTTCCTAAGCTTAAATCAAATTTAAACTTAATTCAGAGAACAAATGCATTCTCAACCAAATAGATTTTTAGTTCTATCACAATAACTAAAAATACATGCATCCAAAAGGAAAACAAATAAAAAAATCAGAATTACCTTTAATCTGAAAATAACTTAGGATAGTTCATCCTAACCTTGTCTTCTAATTCCCATGTGCAATCACTAGGATCAAGTCTCCACTGTACCTTCACAAGTTTCAGTGATTTATTCCTCAACTTCTTCACATCCTTTGCCAAAATTCCCACTAGATCCTTTTCATAAATCAAATTAGGATTTATTTGCACTTGGGTTGGGGTCTCAAGAATTTCTGCCTTGTCATGAACCTACCTTCTCAATTGTGATACATGAAAAACATCATGCATCCCTTGCATGTTTTCTGGTAATTCCAACTTAAATGCCAAGAAACCAATTCTTTCCAGAATTTTGTATGGCCCAATATATCTTGGGGTTAACTTGCCTTGTTTCCCAAACCTCAGTACATTTTTCATAGGTGAGATTTTGATGAAAACAAAATTTCCTACTTCATATTCCACCTGCTTCCTTTTCATGTCTGCAAATTCCTTTTGCCTGTCTTGAGCTGCTACAATTCTCCTCCTTACCAGCTCAATTTTCTCTTTAGTTTCTTGTATGTACTCAGGCCCTAAAATAGCTCTTTCTCCTGTTTCTACCCAACATACAGGTGATAAACATGGCTTGCCATATAAGGCTTCAAATGGAGCCATCCCTATGGTGCTTTGATAGCTATTATTGTATGTAAACTCAGCTAAATGGAGATAATCTTCCCAGTTACCTCCAAAATCCAGTGCACATGCCCTTAACAAGTCCTCTAAAACTTTGTTCACCACCTGTCTGCCCATCTGATTGTGGATGGTAGGCAGTGCTTAAGCATAATTCACTTCCCATGGCTTCTTGAAAACTTTTCCAGAACCTTGATGTGAAGATGGTATCCCTATCACTCACAATAGTTTTGGGAATGCCATGTAACCTTACCACCTCCCTCATAAATATTTGAGCTAATTTTGGTGCATTCCTTTCTGATTTGACTGGAATGAAATGTGCCACTTTAGTTAGCCTATCTACTATAACCCATATACTTGTGTTTCCTCTTTTAGATCTAAGCAGTCCATCTATGAAATCCATAGATATATCTTCCCATTTCCACTGTGGTATGCTAAGAGGTTGTAACAACCCTGATGGCTTTTGTGTTTCTGCCTTGACTTGTTGGCAAGTCATACATCTTGCAATATATTTGGCTACATCTGACTTCATTCCCTTCCACCAAAAATTTCTTTTTAAATTTTGATACATCTTTGTACTGCTTGGGTGTATGGAGTATTTACTCTTATGATATTCATTCAATATTTCCTCCTTCAACTCCATATTTTCTGGAACACATATTCTATTCTGGTTTCTTAAATAACCATTTTTATCAATATGGTAATTTGTCACTTCTTCCCCTTTTGATATGAGAATTTTCTTCTCCAATAAGTTTGTGTCTTGTTCTTGCATTTTTCCTATCTTCAAAATTAAATCTGATTGCAGAGACATTAAACTCAAATTTCCTTTACTCTTATCTCCTTCAACTGGTACCATTTGTACCTTATTACTTGCTTAAATTTCCAAGTCAGTGAGTATAGACAAATCTTTAAATTCTTCCATCATCAACATAGCTATCTTAGCATGTTGTCTACTCAAGGCATCTGCAACTTTGTTTGCTTTACCTGGTGTATAGAGTATGTCAAGATCATAGGCAGCTAAGAACTCCACCCATCTATGTTGCCTCATGTTTAAATATTTTTTGTGAAAATAAATACTTTAAAGACTTGTGGTCAGTGTAAAGTTCAAACTTAGTTCCTAACAAATAATGTCTCCAAAGTTTCAAAGCATAGATCACAGCTGCTAATTCAAGATCATGTGTGGCATACCTTACTTCATGGGGTTTGAGTTGTCTGGATGCATATGCAATGACTTGGCCTTGTTGCATCAACACTGCACCCAAGCCAAACTGTGACGACCGCCCATGACCCCTGCACTGAACATAGGAATAGTGCGCTGTAAAGTGTGCTAGGCAGCCATGGACGGTTGCCAGGGTTAAATTAAAACAGCAGAATCTATCGTATAACTCACAGCGCATGGATAAAATACAATAAAAAGTATATATAGTGAAGCTTTACAGAACAGAATCTCTATTAAACCTCATAATAGTTGGATACAAACATCTGAATAGTCAATACATCAAGCCTCACTACATAACACTCAGAGAATTATACAAAGCAGCGGAACATCCAGTACATATAGTAAGAAAATAATATGCAAGCCTCCAGCTCGTCTTCGTCATTAGCATCGTCGGAAACTAAGAACAGCACCTATCACCTGCTACCTAGTCTGCCCATCCCAAAGCGGATGAACAGCCCAAGGCAATAAGAGTTAAACATAAAGCCTTGAGTCAGACAACAGTCTTAATGAGCAGTAAATTAACTAACAACATACCAAAAGAGCATAAAGGTAAAAGGAATAGGAATCCAACCCTCCCACTCCACCTCTTTCTACAGTGATAGCCCCCAGACACACTAAGCAGAAATAAACATAGCAAAGCAGACATTTAAAGTAAAGCAATTATCACTCGAGTCAAGGTCAGTGTTTTCCAATACAAACCCCCAAGGCCTAAACCAAGATCAGATAAGCACCCAGAAAACATCGCTCTTGAGACCGAATGACGATACAACCAAACATCCATGACTCTGGCTATCACTGTTATCATTGCTTCGATACCACCGTTAATTGAATGACCGGCACATTCTTTCAGCCGTCCGTCAAGGGTTAATGGCAACCCCGGTTCTAGACATAACTCTGCACGTCGTCGCAGCCCGTGCCTAGGACTATCGAATCTGCCCAGAGTACTCGACTACAATCATAGTCTTTAGGGACTATCGAATCTGCCCATCGTACTCTTGCTTTGAGCCTGCTAGAACCTTCAACAACGATGAAATCTCAGCCTTCTAGTCATCCTCCTCGACGACTATTTCCATACTAGCTCAAGCGCCTCTCGAGCAAACCATTATCCTCAACTCGAACCATTTCACCGAGTTATCAACATGCTTGGAATGATCCCGTTTGGATTAAACCAAGGCTATCTCATACCATGCCTCGCTTCATCTCATCATAGCAAAGCCTCATCTCAACATCAACATCATCAAATCCTATCCATATGAGCTTCATCATCCGCCACATATGCCACGAGCAGCTTTTCCAATTCAAGAGCCTTTCCCTTAGCTTTTGAATCATCTTCGACTAACTTGTACAAATCAAATCATCAATCAACTAATTTACAACAATCAATCTAGTCAAACATTAATCCAAGTAATCAAGCATTCAAACATGATCAAATAAACAATTATAATAATATTGGCAATTTTGTAAATAAAGAGTCTAAATCTAACAAGCATGAATCATGAGTAATATCTCTACAACTTGATGAATGAACTTGCATAGGTTAACATGTAGTAAAATGGATGTCAAATTATCATGAACAATAGATCTACACTTTAGTTTATGAAAATGCATGGAAATCACTATTTTAACACCAAATCAAGCCATCAATCCGATATACTCCTTTGGATCCGTGTGAGAGATAATCACCACTCACCAAATCACCTAAACACCTCAAAAGCAACACACTTCAGATCTGGACAGCGAAGAATCTAACTCGATCTATCAAAACTCCGCTTCAAACGATGAAATCTCTCTTCGATGGATGAAGATCTTCAATCTAAGCTCTTGGATCTTCGATTTGGATGGAAGGAATCACAAGATTAGAGTGGAGAAAAGAAGTGAAGAAGTATAGAACTCGAGCTCTCAAAATAGCAGCACTTCGTCGCTTCAAAATCCGGATCCCAAAAATGAAGAAGAACCCGGGTATTTATAGGCTGAAATCCCCTAAGTCGTATGCTCGTTTTTAAGTCGTCCACGACTTAAGAAAATCCACGACCTACGACTCATAAATACCACGACTTACGAATTAACCATCCCTACGACTTACGACTTTCCTTCAGAACTTCATTTCTCAATTCATCTATATCGGGAACAACTAGTCGTCCTTACTTCCAAAGCCAACCCTCTCGATCGACCTCGAATCCTTTATCCTTTTCTGGGTCCAACCCAGATTCCAAATCAAGGATAATCTTGACAAGCTTATCGTCTAGCTTTTGGCTCTCTCCAATTCTTTCCACAAGAGTCGGTCTTATCGATAAGTTTTCCAACATCTCAGGTTCCAATTCACATCTAGGCCTGAAGTCAAATCCAGCCAAATACTCGAGACTCTTCCATTCTGAAAACATGGCTCCCAATCCTGCATGTCTTCGACTTAACGCATCTGCCACTGCGTTACCCTTTCCTGGAGTATAGGCTATACCAAAATCATATGATGCCAAAAACTCTAGCCATCGTTGCTGCCGAAGATTCAAATCCTTTTGGGAGAAAAGATACTTCAACGACTTATGATTTGTAAACAACTCGAATCGAACTCCCAATAGATAATGTCTCCATATCTTCAGAGCAAAAACAATCGCCGCTAACTCCAAATCATGAGTCGGATAATTCCTTTCATGCGGCTTCAGTTGTCGACTTGCATACGCAACAACTTTACCCTTCTACATCAGCACTGCTCCAAGTCCGGTACCACATGCATCGGTGTAAACCACCATCTCATCATTTCCACTTGGAATAGTCAAAACAGGAGCACTTGTCAGTCGCTCTTTCAGGATTCCGAAAGCTTGCTCACACTTAGCATCCCATCTGAATACTTGGTTCTTTTTCGTCAATCCTGTTAACGGTGCAGCCACCTTGGAAAAGTCTTTGATAAATCGACGATAGTATCCTGCTAATCCAAGAAAACTTCTCACATCAGATGCATTCTTAGGTCTACCCCAATCCTGGATTGCTGCCACCTTAGCGGGATCAACCGCTACTCCATTTTCAGAGATAATATGGCCTAAGAACCTCACTTCACTCTTCCAGAAGTGACACTTCGAAAACTTAGCCTTCAGCTGATGTTTCCGTAAGATTTCCAAAACAATACGCAAGTGCGTCTTGTGCTCTTCTTCAGTTCTGGAATAAATCAAAATATCATCCATGAACACTAGTACGAACTTTTTCAACTAATCTCTGAACACTCTATTCATAAGATCCACAAAATATGCTGGTGCATTGATCAATCCAAACGGCATTACCAGCCACTCAAAGAAACCGGATGGTGTCCTGAAAGCAGTCTGCGGCACACTATCCTTAGCCACTCTTAACTGGTGAAATCCCGTTGCCAAATCCATCTGAGAAAACACCTTAGCTTCGTGAAGCTGATCAAACAAGTTGTCTATTCTTGGCAATGGATACTTGTTCTTCTTAGTCACTTTATTCAGCTCACGATAATCCACACACAACCTCAACGATCCATCCGCTTTGGTAACAAACACAACTGGTGCACCCCATTCGGACACACTACGCCGAATGAATCCTTTCTGTAAAAGATCATCAACTTGCACCCTCAACTCTTTCTGTTCCCTAGGCGCCATCCGCCTAAGAGGCATCACAACAGGTCTGGCTCCTTCAACTAAATCGATACGAAACTCGATCTCTCTATGCGGCGGTAACCCTTTGACCTCATCAAAGACATCCTCAAATCCATTAGCGATTGGCACAGATGACAGTCCATCCCGTGGAACAACCAGCGAATACATGAAGCTCATGAAGACGCTTTCCTCATGCTTACATCGTATCACAACCTTTCGCCCCTCCACATTCTCGACTGTCACCTCCAACCTTTCACAATCAACCTTTGCCGCATACTTCCTAAGCCAGTCCATACCCAAAATAATTTCGAACCCCGCAATGTTCAGAACAAAACAATCACAAACAAAAGAGCAATCATGACTCGATACAATCAGACCACGGCAAAGCATACACAGACAAGACGAACCCCCAACTGGATTAGTCACAACCAATGGCCTATCAACGATATCCGGTTCTAAACCCAACCGGCTTACAAGTTCATTACAAACAAAAGAATGCGACGCCCCAGTATCAAATAACACTCTAACTGGAACACCACAAATGGAGAGAGTACCCTGAACCACCACACTCTTTCCTTTCTCTTCAGTGGTAGGAGCTTTCGAAGATGATGGAATAGCCCCCAAAGCATAAGCTTGCACAATCTGCTTGTCCTTTCGCGGTTCCGGACAATTCTTCCTGATATGCCCCGGCTTGTCACAGTTGTGACACTTCATCGGCACCTTTGGATTCTTGCAATCTCTAGAGAAATGGCCCTTCTGCTGACAGTTGTAGCAGGTCACTTCGCCCTTCGGCTTCTTCTAGCCATCGTTACCCTTCTGCTGCTGCTGCTTCCTCTTCTTGTTTCAACCCTGCTGTGGTTTAGACTCTTCCTTGGTCACAGCAACAACAGATCCCTCTTTAGGAACCAGATTCTCGTGCCTGAGAGCTTTCTCCACAAGCTTCTCAAATGGATTGTCCAAATGATCCACCAACTGCCTCCCAAGATAACTGTCCAAGCCTGTCACAAACTTCTCGTTCTTCTGATAAGGAGATTCAATATACGACCGGGCATACTTGGACAAAGCTTCAAACTCAGAAACATACTCAAGAACCGGTCTCCCACCCTGCTTGAGCTCCACAAACTTCTTGAACAGAACAGACTTCTGAGCTATAGAAATGAATTTAGCTTCAAATCTGGCTTGGAATTGCTCCCAAGTAATCTCTTCCTCCGGAGTATCAATGGTGATAGAGTTCCACCAATCAGAAGCTCTTCCTTGAAGCTGTCTTGATGCAAGCTTTCTTTTATTTGCATCCTCGATTCCCAAATCACCAAAAATTCTTCTACAAGCATCTATCCACCTCTGGACTTCAATGGTTGATTCTGTCCCCAAGAAAACCTTTCCTCCAAGAGCAGTGTAGTCTTTACACAGGTTAGCAAAATCCACCGGTTTTGGAGTTTGAACTTGAACTCCAACATCCACCGATGGCTCCGGAGCTGGCATCCTTCTCATGATCGAGGTCATCATAGCCTCGAACATAGCAGCATAATCAGCAGCCCCCTCAGTAGCACGACCTTCCCTAGCAGCTGGTCTCCCTCTTCGACTCATCCTTAATATCTATAAAAAGGAATGATTAATACACCTTGAGAACAACTGCATAAAGAACACAAATCCTTCTAAGCTACTATATTATATATATAGTAATCATCCATCAAAATACAATTACGTCTCTTATACGTAGTTACGTCAGCGAGCGTTGGGTAAAATCGATTAACCAAAGCTCTGATACCAAATGTGACGACCGCCCATGACCCCTGCACTGAACATAGGAATAGTGCGCTGTAAAGTGTGCCAGGCAGCCATGGACGGTTTCCAGGGTTAAATTAAAACAGCAGAATCTATCGTATAACTCACAGTGCATGGATAAAATACAATAGAAAGTATATATAGTGAAGCTTTACAGAACAGAATCTCTATTAAACCTCATAATAGTTAGATACAAACATCTGAATAGTCAATACATCAAGCCTCACTACATAACACTCAGAGAATTATACAAAGCAGCAGAACATCCAGTACATATAGTAAGAAAATAATATGCAAGCCTCCAGCTCGTCTTCGTCATCAGCATCGTCGGAAACTAAGAACAGCACCTATCACCTGCTACCTAGTCTGCCCATCCCAAAGCGGATGAACAGCCCAAGGCAATAAGAGTTAAACATAAAGCCTTGAGTCAGACAACAGTCTTAATGAGCAGTAAATTAACTAACAACATACCAAAAGAGCATAAAGGTAAAAGGAATAGGAATCCAACCCTCCCACTCCACCTCTTTCTACAGTGATAGCCCCCAGACACACTAAGCAGAAATAAACATAGCAAAGCAGACATTTAAAGTAAAGCAATTATCACTCGAGTCAAGGTCGGTGTTTTCCAAGTACAAACCCCCAAGGCCTAAACCAAGATCAGATAAGCACCCAGAAAACATCGCTCTTGAGACCGAATGACGATACAACCAAACATCCATGACTCTGGCTATCACTGTTATCATTGCTTCGATACCACCGTTAATTGAATGACCGGCACATTCTTTCAGCCGTCCGTCAAGGGTTAATGGCAACCTCGGTTCTAGACATAACTCTGCACGTCGTCGCAGCCCGTGCCTAGGACTATCGAATCTGCCCAGAGTACTCGACTACAATCATAGTCTTTAGGGACTATCGAATCTGCCCAACGTACTCTTGCTTTGAGCCTGCTAGAACCTTCAACAACGATGAAATCTCAGCCTTCTAGTCATCCTCCTCGATGACTATTTCCATACTAGCTCAAGCGCCTCTCGAGCAAACCATTATCCTCAACTCGAACCATTTCACCGAGTTATCAACATGCTTGGAATGATCCCGTTTGGATTAAACCAAGGCTATCTCATACCATGCCTCGCTTCATCTCATCATAGCAAAGCCTCATCTCAACATCAACATCATCAAATCCTATCCATATGAGCTTCATCATCCGCCACATATGCCACGAGCAGCTTTTCCAATTCAAGAGCCTTTCCCTTAGCTTTTGAATCATCTTCGACTAACTTGTCCAAATCAAATCATCAATCAACTAATTTACAACAATCAATCAAGTCAAACATTAATCCAAGTAATCAAGCATTCAAACATGATCAAATAAACAATTATAATAATATTGGCAATTTTGTAAATAAAGAGTCTAAATCTAACAAGCATGAATCATGAGTAATATCTCTACAACTTGATGAATGAACTTGCATAGGTTAACATGTAGTAAAATGGATGTCAAATTATCATGAACAATAGATCTACACTTTAGTTTATGAAAATGCATGGAAATCACTATTTTAACACCAAATCAAGCCATCAATCCGATATACTCCTTTGGATCCGTGTGAGAGATAATCACCACTCACCAAATCACCTAAACACCTCAAAAGCAACACACTTCAGATCTGGACAGCGAAGAATCTAACTCGATCTATCAAAACTCCGCTTCAAACGATGAAATCTCTCTTCGATGGATGAAGATCTTCAATCTAAGCTCTTGGATCTTCGATTTGGATGGAAGGAATCACAAGATTAGAGTGGAGAAAAGAAGTGAAGAAGTATAGAACTCGAGCTCTCAAAATAGCAGCACTTCGTCGCTTCAAAATCCGGATCCCAAAAATGAAGAAGAACCCTGGTATTTATAGGCTGAAATCCCCTAAGTCGTATGCTCGTTTTTAAGTCGTCCACGACTTAAGAAAATCCACGACCTACGACTCATAAATACCACGACTTACGACTTAACCATCCCTACGACTTACGACTCAACAGTTCAACGACCTAAGCCTTCGCACGACCTAACCTAACACACATGCGCACGACCTAGCGACTTAACAACATAAGTCCTCACGCGACTTAACTAAGGTACGACTTAACGACCTATCAACTTACTCGACTCAACGAGATACAACTTAGCGACTTAACACTACACGACCTAACCCCTTAAGCATCTATGCGACCTAACATAAGTCGCGACCTAACTGGGATACGACCTAACGATCTTTGCGACTTAGCTGGGTTACGACTTAACACCTCACAACCTAACTATACACAGTATACTATCATAGGTCGTCTACGACCTAACTAATCATGCTATAGCGACTCAACGACTTAACTGTCTCCGACCTATCTCCTTAAGTCGTTAACTCACCCCAGTTTCCTAAGTCGATAACCCTATGTCGCTAACTCCTAAGTTGCCACTATCTTAAGTCGCCAATTCCTATAAGTCGCCTACTAACTTAAGTCGTTAACTCCTAAGTCGTCTACCCCTTAAGTCGGTCAAATCCTGTAGGTTGCTCCAATTCCTTAAGTCGTTCACTCGACCTAACTTACCCCACGACCTAAGCTACCTCACGACTCAAATTCCAAACGACTTAAGCTACAACATGGCTTAACTTCTAGACAACCTAACTTCTACACGACTTAAGCTCTAGTCGACCTAAACTCTGGACGACTTAACAATACTAACAATCTAATAACAACTGTTTTACGATGTTTTGATCCGTAAAAATACGGGTCGTTACACAAACCCACTAGCATCAGTGTATACAACTAATTCTTCATTTCCCTAGGGTACTTTCAAGATTGGAGCATTCACCAATGCCTCCTTCAACTGTTCAAAAGACTTCTCACACTTCTCAGACCAAACAAAAGCTTGATTTTTCCTGGTTAGGTTAGTAAGTGGTGTAGAAATTTTTGAAAATTCTTTTATAAATCTCCTATAATATCCTGCCATCCCCATAAATGATCTTACTTCACTCACTGTGCTAGGCCTCTTCCATGGTTGAATAGCTATAACTTTATTGGGGTTCACAGAAATTCCTTTGGCAGAAATGACATGGCCAAGGAAATGTACCTCCTCTTTCCAAAATACACATTTTGAAAATTTTGCCTTTAAATCTTTTTCCCTCAATCTAGACAAAACCAGATGCAAATGACTTTTATGTTCTTCCACTGTTTTGGAATAAATTAAAATGTCATCTATAAAAATCAGCACAAATTTTTCTAAATAATCTCTAAAGTTTCTATTCATTAAATCTACAAAGTATGATGGTGCATTCCTCAAGCCAAATGGCATAACCAGGAATTCATACAACCCATACCTAGTGTTAAAGGCAGTGTACTTGATACTTGACTCCTCCACCTTCATTTGATGAAAACCAGATGCTAAATCTAGTCTAGAAAACACTCTTGCCCTAGCAAATTGATCAAAAAGATCATCTATTCTTGGCAATGGATATTTATTTTTGATAGTTACTTTGTACAATTCTCTATAATCTATACAAAGTCTTAAGGAACCATCTTGTTTCTTAACAAATACCACTGGTGCTCCCCAGCAAGAATTACTTGGTCTTATAAAACCCTTATCTTCTAATTCCTCTAATTGTTTCTTTAATTCCTTTAGTTCATTTGGCCCCATTCTAGTTGGCTTTTTAATCACTGGGCTTGCTCCTGAAACTAAATGAATTTGGAATTCCACTGGTCTATGGTTTGGAACACCCTTAACCTCCCCAAACACATCCAAGTATTCCTTGACTATGGGAATTTCTTCAATAGTAAGTTCACTGAAATCTTTTTCCAAGTCAATTAAATGATACAATTTCCTTCCCTTAGCTACTTCACACAAAATTGTGATTCTCTGGCCTCTAAAGTTTTGCAATGATATGGTGGATGAATCTAAGTTAATTATGGCTTTAAATTGCCTTAACCAGTCTACCCCCAATATAACACCTATATTTGGGTAGTTTAAAACATATAAATTGGAAATAAAAGTATCTCCTCCTATGTTTAATTCCACATCCACACAAATCATATTTAAAACACTAGAACTCCCCAGTGGACTTTGTATAAGCAATGGAGTTTCAACCAATATGCAACTCAATTTTAGCATTTTAACTAGTTCATAAGAAATCAAAGAGTGAGTTGCCCCAGTATCATATACTACTGCTATGGGTATGGTACAAATAAATAGTGTACCTTCCACTTGACTGTGGTTTTCAGCATTTATCTCCACTGTGGATTTGCCTTTGCCTTCCAAACTTGCCAATTTTCCTTGCTGTTTGTACTCAGGACAATTTCTCTTCATATGCCCCTCTTTCCCGCATAGATAGCACTTGAAAGCTCCTCCTTTTAATTCTCGACATTTTGGTTTGATGTGTCCTTCCTTACCACAGTGGTGACACACAATTTTCTTCTTGGTTTCCTTAGCTTTGGTATCTCCAGTGCCTTTGTTACTGGCCTCTTCTTTCTTCTTATCATAAGGGTGATATCTCCCCTTACCCTTCTTAGTGTTATTATTCCTAAAATTTCTGAACTTCTCCCTCTCCTTGTCATGCTGCTCCAATTTCAAAGCCAAGTCTATTACTTGATCAAAAGTCCTGTCAGCATAAGGTAACATGGCTCTGTTAAGTCCTGGGTTCAAACCTTTAATGTACCTACCATTCTTGGATGCTTCATCTGCCACTAGCATTGCTCCATATTTGGATAACCCCTCAAACTTTTGAGTGTATTCAATGACATTCAGAGTTCCTTGCCTGAGTCTAATAAATTCGTCGAGTAAAGTGGTCTTAGCTGATGCTGGTACAAATCTTGCCTCCAACATCTCCTTGAATTGATTCCAAGTGATTTCATTCTCATTTCTCCCTATAATGATTACTTCCCACCAGCTTAAAGCTACTCCTTTCAGCTGTCTTGAAGCCACTTGCCTCTTCCTTTGATCATCAAGCTGCATGTCATTGAAAATCCTATCCAATGTTCCCAACCGTGCTTGAATTTCCATAATACTTTCTGTCCCTTCAAAGCTTTTGCCTCCTATATGAGTATAAGTCTTGAGTAATTTTGAGAGCTCTTCATGGGGATTTTCTTGCCTTTGTCCTGCCCCATCCCTAAATGCTCTCACCAAATCTTGTAGATTGACCATTGGTGGTGCATTGGAGGATCCTGCTCCCTGATTTGGTGGTCTTCCTACCATAGTTTGCTAATAATAATTTACATAGCTAGTTAGTTTTTTTTTCATTTTTTTTTATAATGTCTAACTCGGACTTGATCATCCAGTGATCAATCCCTACAAAATATTTTACTTATATTTTGTTTCTTAAGTTTTTTTTCCGTTTCATAGAAGGATTTGATTTCAATTTTCAACTATGTTTTAGTAACATAGCTCTAATACCAAATGAAATGACCCTCTCTTTTTATACCTTAATTTGTAAGGAATTTTTTTTTACATAGAGATAAATACATATATTTATTATCATATATATATATTTCTGAAGCCTAGAGTCATTTTTCCTTTCATCAAATAAACAATTTATCTAGGATCAAAATTTCTACCAATATAAATATATCAGTGTATTCATAAAGATATGCACATACATATGAAGATGCATGTGTCCCTCTTGTTTAAATCAGAGTTATGGTAAACAAGAGGATAATTTGATTGATTAAATTTAATAAATCCACCCATAGTTCAATTTAATTCATACAACAAAATTCCATCCATATATATATATATATTTGTAAGGTTTTTTTAACTCTTGATTTCTTGCTGGATTCTCTAAGAAGGGTAATTCCTAGAAACAAGGAAATTGTGTTATGATCACATATAAATATTTGGTGTAGTGCTTAGGTCCTGAAAATGATGTAAGTTTATATCATTTTCTATGTATGATTTTTTATAAACTCTGCCTTAGATACAAACTCTTTTCTGGAATATTTTTAAGTGAGATATCATGTTCCTAAAGCTTAATTCTTTGATGTCATAATGCTATGCTAAATGAAATGCAAACATGAATGAGTTTCCTGAGACCCTGAGGATCCAAAACATGGTTTTAATGGTAAGATGGTTTGCTACAAACCAGACTCTTTGTTCTGATATAAGCCATAGGGCTTTAAAATGCATTTGAACAAAGCTTTAGTAAAAAGGAGTTCAGATTTGTGTTAAAATGCAAAGGTAACTGATGTGCAAATATTTGAACAAAATATGTTTAAACATGCATATATACAAACTATCATGTACATGGCTTTCAACTCCTATAGATACAGATTCTTCCTTTATTCAAGAATGAGGTATAAAACATTTGCATAGTACAAATTGCATTATGAAAACATGCAGACACATAACACATTTTCTCCGTGCCTTTAAACTCTTGTATGCAAATGTCATGATGAAAGAATAAACCATATTGTTTATTGAGACTCAACCATTCAGATTTCCAATACTTAATCCTTTTCAAAGACTCAAGATTGACTAATACATTTATAAAATATAACCATCCTATTTATCATAGTGTTCTTGCTCAGATTTACATACAAAATCATAGGTTAACTTCTTCAACTTTTCAGATAATATCCAAACTTATAAACTCCAGTTACAAGTCAATTCCTTAGCAAAATACTTAGCAAAATATCCATCCATCATTCAATACTTAATACAAGTGACGATTTAAAAATATCAATACATGCAGATTTCATCTTTTAAGCTCTTATCTAACTAATTTTAGCATGCTATAATCTTCTTCTCAAAGCCTTGCTCCTACTCCTACTTAGTTGCTGCAATTCCTGAAAAAGCATTTGAAGCTGCCCCATATTAAATGAGACACCCCATATGCCATTAGCACACTAGGGTCAGACACATGTTTGGTATGAGAAAATCCACTAAAACAATTGGTAAATGAAGTTAAAGTTGAAGCATATATAAATCAGTATATCCTGCCTTTAGAAAACAAGTAAGTCATAGTGTGCATGTTCTGTGTCAGTGTGCATGTGCACACTTAAATCTTTCTTTCCAGAAACCTTATAAAGATATGGAACAGGCATACATTCATACAAATCAGCCATAAATCAAATAAGCATCCATACAAAACAGGGAAATCACCAAAATGAATTAAATCATTTATTCCCTACTCAGATTTCATCCAGGAAAACTCTAGTTCCTTCTTATATCAAATTTTCATACATTGATATATTTATCTATCTTGGTCTCATCTGCAATCATATGAATCAATGGACACATTGCAATGGACTAATTCACTCCATTACACAAAGATCTCAGGACTTAAACAAGCCATGTGTCAACTTGTATTGCTCAAGAACACAAGTCATCCCTGCAGTGCTCTTGACCCCATTTCCTAGTTTGTTTTGAGTTGATAATAACTCTTTTGATTTTTCATGACTAAACCATTCAGTGAATCATTTCACTAAAACAAACATCCATGTCATGGCATTTCATATCCTTCATAACCAAACAATGACAAGCAGGCAATTAAACATAAGTGTCTAATAAATAAAATTCTGCATCTATATATATATACTTGCATTATAAAAGGGGTATAGGCAACTAACATTGGCTTATGGATTTTAAGAGAGTTTTTCATTCTGCAAACATCTGTGCTTAAGTTAAACTCAGAATGACCAAGTTTCATTGAATCACAAATTTATTTGCTATGTATATGGCTATTTATATACTTTCATTGAATTAGGAGCATCAGCACATAGGCAACCCTATTGCACCCCTAGTTCCTTTTTGTCTCAAGCCTCAGCACCTATACACAAGTATATTGTAGCTCAACATGTTTATATTCTCTGGGTTATGCCAGAACCAACACTACTTGCCTATATTCATCATTTGATTCTCTGGGTATTCACTTATTTTTCCTAATATTAACATATCAGAGAGATTTGGGTTTATAAAAAACATATTTACTAATAATACTTAGAACTTTCACATAATAGATCAAGCAGAACAACCAAACTAAAGATCAAAGCATTTTCATCTCAGAAATCAAAGAAAGATACATTTTTAAGAAAAATACATTTTTAAGAACTTTCACATATGAAAATACATTTTTAAGAAAAATCAACTTATAAACTGGCTGCCTTCATTAGGACTTAGTGCCTTAGATTTTTGAGTGAGTTTTCTCACCTAGCTCTCCTTCACTTCTTAGTTGATTGATAAGCTTCTGCCCCCAAACCCTTTTCTTCACTTGTCTTATATTTATATGATTTTTTTTTCAAGAGTTATCAGGGAAGAAGAGAAGGCCCCTCTTATCACTGCTTATTTATGCAAGGTTCTTCTAAGGTTTAAGGTGCTAGCTAAAGTCATTTTTGCCCACCCAAAATCATGCCATTTGCATTTAGTTTAAACCCAAAATCCTACCCTCCCCGGTTCAAGTTTGTGGAGAGAAAAGAGGTTTTATCATTTTGGTTAATTTCAGAAATTTTGCTTTTCCAGAAAAGAGGTGTGACTTGATTTCCATTATTTTATCATATACATATGCCAAGGGTTCTTCCTAATTCTGCCTATACAAAATATATCACTGGTTTATCTTTCTTTTCTATTTTTAGCTTTCACTTAAATAGCATGTGCTTCCCTTATTTATTTATAAAAGGATTGCTCCTTTTATATCTTCATTCTTGATTTCTGCCTATAGTTAAAATACATTTGTGTATTTTTATTTTACTGATTTGAACACTTGCATTTGATTAGCATACATATATGTATATATATATGTCTTACAGAAATAATTAATACATATATATGTCTATACATTATTTTTACTGAAGACATATGCACATATACACTCAAATACAACCAGTAGCATCCATATATATATATATATTTATGCATATAGCTTTTAAGGATTTAATCTATTTATCTGTATATATATATATATATATATATTTCATACACATCAACATATGTTCATTCATATCATCCAGGAATTAAGCTTCTATTTATGTGTATTTCCTATGCACACATGTACACATATAGCTACACTATATCAAGCCATATCAATTCCTTTTCAAAATTAGTTTAAAAATTATTTTAAACTTATTTATATTTTCAAAATAAATTCCTAAAATCTTGGGTCATTACATTATATAAATGCAGAAATTAATAATTTGAATTCAAAATTGATTTTAAATTATAAAATACATGTGGAAATATTTAAATGTTAAACTATCACTTATATTTTTTATAAAAAATTAAAATAAAAAATTTTATTTTATAAATAATTTTTTATCTAATTTTTATCATTTCCGATTTGAAATTTAATTTTAATAAATATTTAAATATAAAATTAAAATACATTTTTTTGTCTTGAGCATTATGAGATTAGATGTGTGTACATATATTTTTATATATTTCGTATATATTTCATTTATGTATTGATATATATATATAATGTTTATAAGTATATATATTATATGTTTATTATAAAAAATTAAATATATTGTTGGAACAAAATAAATAAATAAATCTTAAAATAATTTTAAATGATTTTACATATACATATACATAACTATATATATTTATTATATACAATTCGTATGTGTGTGTATAAATTATTCAAAATAAAATATAGTTATATATATATATATATTATCTATGTATATATGTATTTGTAATATTTTGCATATATGAATTTTAGCAAATAAGCATACATTTAGACTATATATTTGTATACTAGAAGTAGAGGTGAGCAATATTCGGTTAGAATCGAATTAACCGACCAAACCGGTTCATTTCGGTTGGTTAGGTTCGGTTATGAAATTATATTGGTTTGAATTCGTTTTGTAAAATAATTTTATTTTGGTTATCGGCTTAACCGAATTCACTGAACTTCTATTATGTTATCCAAATTCATGGCATTATAATACTTTTAACAATCAGTTTAGTAGTAAAAACAAACATTCTATTAAAAATAGGTTAATTTTTCTTATAAACTTAAAATAAATACTCAAAATAGCTTATATAAACATAATTTATGTTGTCCACTGACTAAATCAATCATTTGAACAATAACATATGGTAAATTCTCTTACTTTCTTTTTTAGTTCGGTTAAATCGGCTACCGATCGAATTAACCGAAATTAATTTGGTTCGATTTTGATTTTTTTGATTTCAATTCGGTTGACATTTTTTACCTCAAAATCGACCGAACAGACCGAACGCTCACCCCTAACTAGATGGGCTAAAATGTTCGTTGCGGTGTAAATCCCAACATTTATACACGGGTGTGTCAAACCCTACACGGATCATTATGTTACACATACACACAATTATATGTGTGTATATGATACACATCTCTACTCATAATGCAAATACTTTATTGTGGTGAAGCTTTTTTGAAATTCCCAACCAACCCATTGACATACTTACGACAGAACTAAATACAAAAAAGGGAAGAGGGCGTATGTGTCCTTTCTCCTACCCATGTTCTAATCCCCACTAAAATTTCAGCCGTTTGTCAATAATTTTCCCCACTTTCCTTAATTTTCTACCGCCCTCAGCATTTTCTCCTGCCAATGTTTTTCCCCCAACATGTCAATCGCCTTTCCTGAACCCTCCTTTGACTCAACCGCCTCTCACAAAATTCTCCTTCTTCCCTTTCTTCTACAAACTAAATCGATATGCTTTTCATATCGGAACACGGATGTTCAAAATTGAGTAGTCGTGAAAAAGGCTCGACCCGCTTTGATGGCTGGACTGCGCTATCTTCGACCTCCAACCCGGTGATGTTTGGCACTGAAATATAGCGCATCTCCATGTTGATTTGCTTTTCAATTTTACGGTTTGAGGAATAAATCGATGAGCTAACAAGCTGTGATTTAGGTAAGCTAATATTTTGGGGTTTGAGCTCATTTATTAGTTTAACTACATCTTTATTTGGAAGATTATTTGTTAGTTGTTAGTTCAAATAACTATATTACTAATCAGTGTTGGGATTTTTGTTCAAAATCTCATTATCAAATTATATGCTTTATTTTGGTAGCTAAGGCGATTTTAGCTGTTCCAACTGACAACTAAATTTTTCTCTAATTTTCAAATTTCGGTAGCTAAGGCGATTTTAGCTGTTCCAATTGACAACTGAATTTTCCTCTAATTTGCAAAATAGAAATAGTGCAAATACTTAGTTAATGTTTAATGATTGAAATGAAAAGTGGTTCATCTGATGAAGAAAAAATTGATAGAATTCCCCCTAGAGGTTATTGTACCACTATGAGTTGCATAATTAGGTAGCACCATATTGGAGTTAGTGGCTTTACTCGGTTAGGATGTTTTTTCCTTCATTTGTCATTGAATCAAGTAGTACAACAGTAATCTATATAATTAATGTAAAGTGGTAACATTTAAGCTTCATCAAGTATGCATAATATAAGTCTTCGGTTTGTGTTAACTATGGATGAGTTACTTGTAACTAGGGCTGTTACGGTAACGGTTACCGTTACCGTTATACAAATACCGTTACCATACCATTTTCTTCGGTAAATAAAAAACGCTTACCGGTACCGTTACCGATACGTCGGTAACCGTTTTGTCGGTATACCGATATGTCAGTAACCGTTTTATCGGTAACGGTAAATTACCGCTCCCTGAAAATAGTAAATATTATACTTCTGTAGCTGTACCAAATCATGTATCAAAAGTCCGAACATGTACCAAATCATGCAGAATAAATCAACAAACATGTTAAATAGTAAATACATCACATACATGCTATTTCATATTAGTTTTAAATCTCACTGGCAGAAAACAACAAAATAAAACATACAATTTGAAAAATAATGAACAGTTTAAGTGAAATAAAAACACATGTAAAATGAAAATAAATCTCCACTGGTTGAAAACATCATGTATGTCAAGTTGTCAACAATTCAAGTGAAATAACAACCAAATATATGGTATATAAATTAGGATTACACATCATTTCAGTAGCAAAAAAAACTAGAAAAACAGTTTTAAATAGAGTTATTGAAGCCAATAAGCAACCATGGTCCATGGATGTCCATGTCCCAGTTTTTTCATCTGTTGCATGATCATATGATTGTCTCCCAACAGTGTAGTCAACTAGGTGAATTGGAGGAAGATGGTCGATCTGAAGGTGGAGCTTTATCATTCAAGCCTGTGAAGGTAAAAATATGAAAAAAAAATTATCATGTAAATAATGTATAGAAGAAGAAAAGAATTTGAAGTCCAGCACAACATCTGTATAAGGACTGCTGCGACTGCATTATGTGGATAAGGACTGCATTATGTATAAGGACTGCATTACGTATAAGGACTGCATTATGTATAAGGACTGCATCATGTAAATAACTAAGTTAAATGCAGGCATGTCAAGGAACAACAATAGCTAATTAACTAAGTGGTGATCTGCCATCAAAAAGGATCCTCATTTTCATTTTTTTTAATACAGTGGACCTATGAACAAAATCTTATGTTGTTACATCTACATGGGCTAACTCTTTTTATGGTAATGACAGTTTGTTTTTCAATAGAAACTCAGACCAACAAAGAATGCCTTAAGTCAGTGGGCTAGGAGTAAGTTTGGAAGAAGGAATAAGATATCTACTCAACTCACCAATCAACTCAAGGAAATTCAACTGGCAATGTAACAGGACCCTAGCAACAACAGTTTCTTTGAAATAGAGCATATAATTTCTGAAGAACTAGACAAAGCAATATCTGTGGAGATGAACATGTATAGGTAAAAGCTTAGGAAAGAGTGGGATGTCCAAGGCTATAGAAACACAAAGCTTTTTCATAACTCTCTAAACATAAAAAATTCTGTCTCTTCTATAGTGCAAATATATGATGAGGATGGTTCTCTGCACACTGACCCTTCGGCTATTGAAAAAGATTTTGTTGGCTATTATGAAAATATTCTTGGTTCCTCTAATAATGTTAGACCGAATTTAAACTTAATTAACAATCTGCAATTGCCTAAACTTAGCAAGAGACTCTAATTTTCTTTCTGGTTACAGAGGAAGAAATAAATAATGTTGTTTTTTCAATGAACAAAGATTCATGTGGTGGACTAGATGGTTTTTGTGCTACCTTCTTTATTGTATGTTGGAATATCATTTCTATAGACTTAATCAAAGCAATACAAAATTTCTTCCACCATGCTAATATGTTAAAATGTGTTAACGCTACCAAACTAGCCTTAACCCCAAAGATAACAGGAGATAAAGAATTTGAGTTGCATCCCAAATGCTAAATGTACGGTTTTCAATATGAACTAAATATGAACTAAATGTACGGTTTTAAGATATCTTTTCAGTTTTAACCACCTTGGTTGTTATTAGATAATAGACGTTGTACCATATTTTTTTTGATAAAATTTAACAAACGCTTACTTGTTTCAAATTCTTCAAGTTCCTTGTAGAAAGAGACATCATCTTCGCTCGGCTCCTTATAGAAATTGAATTCATCTCCCCTAAGCCAATCATTTGTACAAACCAACGCCTCAACCATCTTTGGAGTTAATGAAGCTCTAAAAGGATCAACAATTCTCCTTCCCAAACTAAAAGCATTCTCACTAGCCACGGTTGAACTTGGAATTGAAAATAAATCTTTGGCAACTAACGAAAGAATTGGATACCACGCTTGATTCACCTTCCACCAATTCAAAAGATCAAAAGATTCTCCATCGAGTTTCTCACAAGGATCCGAAAAGTATTTGTCTACTTCATTATTAATCTCTCTAATTTCCATTTGTTCTCTCTTTCTCTTGAGTCGCATCTCAACATGATAAAGTCCACTTGATTGAGAACTAATATTTACATGGTCCTTAGAGGTAGTTTCCTTTGTGATAGATATTCGTGCTTGTTCATTAACCCCTTTATATTCATTATATAACTCTAGAACACATTCTTTTATTGCATGGACAATGATTTTGATTGCATGACTATCTTTTCCCATATCTTCAAAGGAAATTTGTAGCAATTCAAGTTTATATCTTGGATTGAGAACATGAGCTACATAAATCATCTTGTTCACACTCTCAAAATTTCCCCAATATTTATCCCACTTAACTTTCATAGATTTCCCAACATTTTGCAAAATCGGATTACCATCATCATTAATTTTCATTTCAATGTCAATAAGTAGGTCGGACACAACCACAAACATTAAAGGAGATGTGCAAGATTTAGTTGCACTTAATGATAAAGTGGCATCATAATTTTTTTTAAAAAGTGAACAAAGGCCTTAGACTTCTCCCAATCATTATCGTTTGGTGGTCCAACTCTTTTTAACCCATCTTTATCTTTTTCATTGAAATAACTTACAAAAGGAGCACTTTCGTCAGCCATTCTATCAAACACCTTCTTATATTTTATAGAACATTCAAGCATTTTATAAGTTGAATTCCATCTAGTTGGAACGTCCATGGGTATGTTTGACATTTGATCCATTTTGAACATAATAGCATATACCCTAAACTTGTCCAATCTTGCGGGGGATGAATGAATAAACTTAACACAATTCCTTATACATTCAATTGAGCTATATAGATCTTTCAAACCATCCTTAACAATTAAGTTAATTATGTGACATGCACATCTCATATGTAAGTATTCACCATTGAATAATAATGTATTCATATCACCCAATCTTTTTTTCATGTATCCAATAGCCCCATCATTTGCGGATGCATTATCAACCGTAATACTAAAGATTTTTTCAATTCCCCAACTTCTCAAGCACAGCCCCAAACATCTTCCTATATCATCGCCTTTATGACTCGTTATTTTTGTAAAATTAATTATTCTTTTATGCAACTTCCATTAACTATCCATGAAATGAGCGGTAACAACCATATAATTTATGTTTTGAACGGATGTCCAAGTATCGGTAGTGATGCTCACTCTTCTTTCCCCTATCACACTCATTATCATACCCTTCTCCAAAGTATACATTTCCCATACTAAACTCGCAATTTTTTGTCTTGAAAGTATGAAAAAACGAGGACATAACTCCTTTAATAATTCTCTAAACCCCTTACCCTCGACCACCCTAAAAGGCATTTCATCCATGATAATATACCTAA
Source organism: Allium fistulosum (assembly GCA_030737815.1). Classification (NCBI taxonomy): domain Eukaryota; kingdom Viridiplantae; phylum Streptophyta; class Magnoliopsida; order Asparagales; family Amaryllidaceae; genus Allium; species Allium fistulosum. Next base: position 982,250,368 of record CM060902.1, read on the forward strand.
TTAACTTCTCTTCACATTTTTTTTGATTAAAAGTATGCGGGACTAAAGTCCCCCCCGCGCCGCTATCTAATGAAAGAGTAGGCTGACCTTTTGCACTGGCATTACGTCCAAAAGCAGGACATTTTGGGCATTGTTTTGACAAATGATTAGCAAGTCCGGTAGTTCCATATGCCTTGCTGTCCGCTTTCACTTCTTTCTTGCATGGTCTACAAACGCCGACATGGTATTCTTTACCATTTGCATCTTTTCTTATTTCTTTGTCAGCATATTTCCATACCCATGAAGTTTTTTTCTTACCTAAGTTAAACAAATAATGAAAACTTTGAAAGTGAGAAAGTGAACATTTCATAACCTATTTTAAAGTGGTGTTTTAATTATTTATGGTTATATGTGTTCAAGTTTGTAAAAAAAAAGTAAGCTAAGTAAGTTTGCATGCGTATATACAATTTTCACAAAATTAGTAATTACCGACATAGCACATAGGTGCCTAAAACTAACATAGGTGCTGAAATGATGTTTTTAATATTGTTCATGAAGCAATATTACAAGCATTATTATTTTGATAAACATATATTACCTGTTGCACAAACGAGGGAGCGAGATGATTTAGTTTGATTTGTAGGTATAGAATCTGATGTATGTTCCTCCACGCCCTCAACATTATCACCTAGACTTGACTGTGTTGATGTCATTTCTTTTACTGCTAAGTGGCTAAGTATAAAAAAAAATTTGTCACCAAGAATATTTTCATAATAGGTAAAAGTATAAAACTATAAAATTGATGCGTGTCAGTCCTAAAAATAGCATGGCTAAATCAAGAATATTTTCATAATTGGTCACTAAGTAGGTAAAAGTATAAAACTGAGTCAAGTGCTCACATGATGCGTGTGTCAGTCCTAAAAATAGCATGGCTAAATTTGGTCCGTGTCTTTATTCTTATAGTTCTACTATTGAATTGAATTGTGATTGTCATGCAATGTTACTACAGACTTTAACATTGTGTATACCTATTGCTAATTCAACAAACATAGCATGCAAGTACAACAAAAAAATATCATGCGTAGGTAGTAAATAAATGAACATAGTGTTAGCCCCAAAATTGGTCACTAACCTCGTTCAGAAAGATTGTGTAGAGATATAAGTGATGAAAGTAAATTAAACAGAGAAGACAATGCTAATTTAAATGCAGAAAGTAAGAACACCAAATTTATAGTGGTTCAGCGTAATTGCCTACGTCCACTTTGTTCAACTTTATTGATTTCCTTTATAGTTGATTACAAATACAATTCGTGAATCAAATGCTTGAGTGAAGTTGTTAAGTAGAGAAGATGAGTCTTGAAAATGGCAGAGTCTCCCCGGTGTTTTCTCTCCAAAAAAGTATCCATTTCACTGTGACCTTGCCCCTCTATTTATAGGCAAAGATGGGCTGGATTTCCCAAGTGGGCTGATTGCCGAACGCTCTAGCCCGAGTACAGTGGTCGCCGTATGCCGAGCAAGGTTCGCCGAACGCTCGGATGCCAAGCAGTCCTTTCTGTGCCGAACGATGTGGTTTGATGTTTGGGAAGTGCAGGGTGTTAGTCAGTCGAAGCCGAACGCTCTTCTAGACGCCGAGTACTCTTATGCCGAGTACTTCTGATGCTACCGGGTACTACGCCGAGTACTCATGTATGCCAAACCACAGATGCTGCCGAGTTCTTCTTGATGTCGAGTGCTCTCATATGCCGAGCAGTCTCGTATGCCGAGCAGTCTTGATGCCGAGCAGTCTTGATGCCGAGCACTCTTGTATGCCGAGCAGTCTTGATGCCGAGCATTGGTTGACGCCGAGTGCCAGTTGACGCCGAACACTACTGGATGCTGAGTACTCCCTGACGCCGAGTTCCATTGGATGCCGAGTACTCCCTGACGCCGAGTTCCACTGGATGCCGAGTACCACGCCGAGTACTCCTGGATGTCAAGTGCTTCGCCGAACACTCCTGAATGTCGGACACTCTCTGATGCCGAGTACTGGTTGCCGAGTACTACGCTGAGTTCTCCTAGATGCCGAGTACTAGTTGTCTGGCCAAATATCCAGGAAACACTTGCCCCCCAAAGTGTATCGCGTGGCCGAACGTGATGCGCTTTGAATCTGGTACAATTTATCTCGGAGGTATCTTCACGAGAATGTTAGTGAAGGAGGTGCAAGACGAACGAGGTTAGGATGCCGAACGATACGTTCGAAGCCGAACGTACCTCGCGTGTCGAACGTCTCTCCGCTACGATGCCGAACACTCCGGTATTGACCGGTTCTACCGTGTATAGCCTCTTCGACTTCTACCTCCCTCTATATAACCAGGCGCCCTTCCACCATTTTTCTTTTACGCCTTCTTTTCTATCATTCCTAGAGATTTGCAACTCTTGCCATCCTATCAGATATAAAGTCTAATTAATCCGTCTTCAACTTCGATCGTCGAATTAGGTATCATTCCTTCCACAATTGCATTACTTCCACTTTAGGTTCATCACACGGAAACGGGGTATTTCCTTAGCTGTAAATGCGTGGCTAGTGGAAGTGGTTTGCTCGCTTGGAGTCGCCGAACGGTGTATGGTAGTTAAGCCTGGCTCCTTTGTGCTGATCAAGATTGGAAGAAAAAAGGAAGATGGGGAGTCGAACGGCGTAACCTGCGCCGGGCGATCTGTCTCTGTCGTTCGGCGTAAATGGAGAGGGAGCTGTGTGGAGTTATGATCGAAGGCGGAGCGCTACTCTAGCCGAACAAACTTAGGCCTAACACTACCCTAATGCCGAACAGACACACACGCCGAATATCATTTAGACCGAACGACATAATCGCCGAACAACTGTCGTGCCGAACAGTACTTAGACATGCCGAACGAACACATACGTGCCGAACAAAACTTAGACATGCCGAACAAACACATGCATGCCGAACAGGACTTAGACATGCTGAACACACATATATGCCGAACAGGACTTAGTCATGCCGAACACACATATATGCCGAACAGGACTTAGACATGCCGAACACACATATATGCCGAACAGGACTTAGTCATGCCGAACACACATATATGCCGAACAGGACTTAGACACGCCGAACACACATATATGCCAAACAGAACTTAGACATGCCGAACACACATGTATGCCGAACAGAACTTAGGTCGAACAATTTCAATGCCGAACAGTATCAATGTCAGACTACACTTAGGCCGGCCACTTTATAAATCATATGCTTTCTTAATCTGGAACTATGATCGCCTCAAGGCAAGCTTTTTGAGACGGTCAGCGATGACGGTCTTCGAAGGCGATGATTCGAAGCTAATTATTATATCTTTAAAAACCTTTAGATTCTTATCGCTTGTACACAATTGCTTGCACTAGTTCACACACCACGTGGGGGGAAAACTCGTGTTGTTAATTCTAACGTTCAACGTTTTTTAAGTATAGTTCTCTCAAGCACTTAGTTATTTATTTGGGATGTCGAGAAAATCTAGCTCCGCTACCATATCCGACAGGCCTGGGCCGTCATCGAGGCAAGGAGCCGCTGATTCTTCTAACCCATCGACTTCTCCTGCTCATAACTTGGCGCCTGATGCTCTGGAGGCAACCATCTTACTAGACAACCTGATCGATTCTCAAGCCTCGAAGATCAACAAAGCTGCTCTGCGACGGATATGCTCCATTCATGGGATTCCTTTTGCCGACGTGTTAGTTCCTTCGAGACACGATCGTCCTCATCTGCCCCCAGTCGGGTACACTACCTGCAACAAGTTCATGTGTTGGATGGGCAGTGTGCCTCCGTTCAATTTATTTATCCGGGATGTTCTGCAGTACATAGACATGGCTCCGTCGCAGCTGCACCCGAACGGCCATGCATTCCTATACGGGACTTAATTACTTTTCATGGCCGTCTTCTCCAGACCTCCAACCCCCGGTGATATCAGATACATTTATATGTTCAAGAGACGGAAAGAAAGTCCTTCCTTTATATTCCTCGAGCCATACCACAAATGCCAGATCTTGACAGGGGCATGTAGCAAATTCGCCCTGTACAAACAGGAATGGTTCTATGTGCGCTGCCCTTCTGGTTTCGCTAGGAGATGGGTTGAAGGCAGTAAGTCTCTCTGCTGAATCACTATTCGTATTTAATCGGAGTCATGCTTTTCCTAACTCTTCATTTCATCTTTTTAGGTATCAACCCGCGTCCGGAAGGCCGAGGATATTCTGAGGCTGTTGAAGCCATTAGAGCTCTTCCTGCTGAGGATCGAGACATCCGGACTATCATTTCAAATGAATCGCTGTCGGGGTTTGGCTTGCTACCCCCTGGTCGTCGGATCAGCCTTCCAGAAGGTGTTACCATTCCCAAACCTCCGTCCGGTAAAGGGAAAAAACTTGCCGGATCGTCGTCGCGTCGCGCTCCCGACACGCACGAAGAAGGCGAGCGCAAAGAGGATGATGCCCCTGAAACTCAGGGCGAGAACGTGGGTCCCGCTTGGAATCCGGCAATCGAAGTTCAGGATATTGAGACATCATCCTCCCCTTCGAAGGGAAAGAAGAAGTTGAAGTATACGGTTCAAAAGGAGAAAGTTGGTGGCACTTCAAAGGTCACACTTATTTCGCCTGAGAAAGAGGCTTCCTCACAGCATCTGGAAAGTTCTCTGAGGGGTCTGTCCAACCTGTCCATCCCCGATGATTTACTTAATTACGGGTTCGATGATCCTGAAGCTCTCAAATTTTCTTCGCCCGCCAGAGGCAATGTAGGAGTTCGACTCCCGGCTCAAGGAGACAACACTCCTATTAGCAAAGATAAACGAACGGGTCCGTCGGGGGGAACACTAGGACACACACGCACACGCGCATTCCATAATATACTTCAAGTCTTTTTAATTCATGAATTCTCCTTAACTCGTTGCTATCTCCATTCTTTGCAGGTGATATGGGCCGCTCTCACGGACTTGATCGCCTTCAGGGGTCTTCTATATTCCATCACTCTGGACGGGATTCCGGTTCAGGCAGACGTAGGGACCGAGGTGATTATGAAGATAGGGACAATCGTCCTCGCGAGTCGTCTCACCGTAAGAAAGCACATTCTCAATCTTCCCAGTCCCACGATCTTCCTCCTCCAACTGAGCCGGATAAAGATAAGCCTTCGCAAAAGGGTTATCAGTCTGATGCTGCTCGAGAACAACACTCCAGTTCATCGAGTACGAGGCAAGTTCGAGAGCAACGTAAAAGAACGGAATTCTCAAAGCCTCCTCCTCCTACCCCTGCAGTGGACCCAACTGTTGCGGAAAAGATGGTCGACCTTAAGGCCAAGTTTCCGAAAATCTGTTTTGACGGCTTGAAATTCCTCCCAGCCATCAATCACATTCCTGGGCACGTAAAGCAAAGTGCCATTGCCTGCAACAACGACGTCTATGTTCAACATGACGCGTTCGTGCACTTGGTGGAGAAGATCTCGGAAGTATCTGTTGAGCGTCAACACGAGATTGACCATCTGAATCTGGAGGCTGACAGCGATAAGAAAATCATCAAACTCCAAGACGAAGAGCTCGCTTCGTATAAGTCAAAGCTAGAAGCCGCTGAACAAGGCGCAAAAAATACTGCCGAGGCAGTTACTCGTTTAGAGGCGGCTCACAAAAAAGAGCTTGACGAAGCAGTCCAGCGCAGCGGTGCCCTCGCCCTAGAAAAAGACTCTGTCCAAAAGGAAAGGGACGCACTTGCTACCCAAGTCAAGGAGCTGAAGGAATTACTTTCCAAGGAGAAGGAAGACAAAGTAGCCGCTCAAGAAGAATCGCAGCGATACTGTGATGAGATTGTTGCTACCCGACTCCTGAAGACAAAGCTCGATGACGAACTCGCCGGGGTCAAGAAAATGAAGGATGAGGCCCGTGAGGAGGGCAAAAGAATGGCTGTGGAAGAGCTTGATTCTCGCCTCGAGGCGGCCGCAGAAGCCGGCAGGGAAGAGGTCAAAAGTATGTTTGACCCGTTGATCGCCGAGTATGGAGCCCGCGTCCTTATGCACCGCGACTTAACATTTCTGGGCGACGGCTACCTCGAATCCCTGGCTGAGGTGTGGGAAACTTTGATAAGGATCAGGAAGGTCGAGTCGGGCTCCAACGAGGTCGATGAGGATGCCTTGGTGAAGGAGTTCCTAAGGGGGAATGAGCCATCGGACTTATCCGCAGCATTGGCACTTTATAGCAAAGGATCTTCCCCTCCGAAAGAGAAGAATGACGAAGCTGGCCCGTCTGGGGCCGATGCTACTACTCCTCACATTGCCGCTCCTTACACTGCTCAATCGGCCGGTCGGCCAACACTTGACCCATTCGAGCAGCATGCTAGTTATGATCCCGAAGATCCCGGGCTTGGTGTTCATGTGCTGTCACCTATCCTGGAGGGTGAAACCCCCTGTGCCACCGATAGCCAACCGGACCCTGGTAGGAAATTCTTCTTTCTCTAGAAGTTGAAGAGTTCCCGTCATTTTTCAGCAGTGGCTACTCGTTCTAATGCTCATTCCTTATGTTTTCGTGCAGGTTGCTCTGACGCCGAGCCAACTCCGAGGAGCGATGACGCCAAGGAGGAAGCAGAGAAAACAAGCGACGTTGCTCACGCAGGAGTAACTCCCGGTCCAGACGCTCAAGTGATCGGGGCGCTAGATGATGACAAACTTGATACTTCGTCTCCTGCCGAAGGAAGCGATGAAATTGAAATCACTGGCGCCTCCAAGCATACTTCAGAGATGAGCATGAAGGACCGTCTTGCCGACGAGGAGAAGAGAAAAGTCAAAGTCAAAGTCGAGTCTGAAATACTGGAAGTCACTGACCCGCGGAACAGACCTTTGAAAATCATTCTCCCGGGCAGGTCCAAACCCCTAGATGTTCCGTCTCCTACTCCTGACTCCGTTTCTCTAGCAAGCAAAAAGTCCAAGAAAAAGCGTGAAGGAGAGGAGTCGTCGGAAACACCAAAGGAAGACAAGAAGAAGAAGTCGAAGAAATAATCGATGCACTTGTTCAACAAGTTTCCTGCTTAAGTTTTGTAATTGTTTTTATCTTCCGCAACTTGTAGTTTGTATAGAGAGGTCTGAATTTTGTAGGAGTGATCATGTATCCCCATTTTGGACTTATTGAATAAAGTTTTAGTTTCTTTTTGTTTGAATGATTCTCTTGTCTTTATTTGGTTTGCTGACTAATTGTAGCCATAACTCAAGTTCTTATGAGTTGCATTATCTCCCGGTCCATTCTTGTGCTGTTCAAACATTTTTGGACATGGCGTACCTCTCGTCCCACATCTTTTGAGTACTTGGACTTCTTGCCGACTCTGTGCCCCGGGGACTTGGAGGCTTGAAATAGTTTATACTCTAGTCCGCGCTCCGGGGAGTTAGAGTACTTCGCTCCGCACTTCGGGGATTCGGAGTTTTAAGATCGTTTATACTCTAGTCCGCGCTCCGGGGACTTAGAGTACTCTGATCCGCGCTCTGGGGATTCGGAGATTTGGAATCGTTTATACTCTAGTCCGCGCTCTGGGGACTTAGAGTACTCCGATCCGCGCTCTGGGGATTCGGAGATTTGGAATCGTTTATACTCTAGTCCGCGCTCTGGGGACTTAGAGTACTCCGATCCGTGCTCTGGGGATTCGGAGATTTGGAATCGTTTATACTCCAGTCCGCGCTCCGGGGACTTAGAGTACTCCTATCCGCGCTCTGGGGATTCAGAGATTTGGAATTGTTTATACTCCAGTCCGCGCTCTGGGGACTTAGAGTACTCCGATCCGCGCTCTGGGGATTCGGAGATTTGGAATCGTTTATACTCTAGTCCGTGTTCTGGGGACTTAGAGTACTCCGATCCGCGCTCTGGGGATCCGGAGATTTGGAATAGTTTATACTCTAGTCCGCGCTCTGGGGACTTAGAGTACTCCGATCCGCACTCTGGGGATTCGGATATTTGGGATCGTTTATACTCTAGTCCGCGCTCCGGGGACTTAGAGTACTCCGATCCGCGCTCTGGGGATTCGGAGATTTGGGATCGTTTATACTCTAGTCCGCGCTCCGGGGACTTAGAGTACTCCGATCCGCGCTCTGGGGATTCGGAGATTTGGAATCGTTTATACTCCAGTCCGCGCTCTGGGGACTTAGAGTACTCCGATCCGCTCTCTGGGGATTCGGAGATTTGGAATCGTTTATACTCTAGTCCGCGCTCCGGGGACTTAGAGTACTCCGATCCGCGCTCTGGGGATTCGGAGATTTGGAATCGTTTATACTCTAGTCCGTGCTCCGGGGACTTAGAATACTCCGATCCGCGCTCTGGGGATTCGGAGATTTGGAATCGTTTATACTCTAGTCCGCGCTCCGGGGACTTAGAGTACTCCGATCCGCGCTCTGGGGATTCGGAGATTTGGAATCGTTTATACTCCAGTCCGCGCTCTGGGGACTTAGAGCACTCCGATCCGCGCTCTGGGGATTCGGAGATTTGGAATCGTTTATACTCTAGTCCGCGCTCTGGGGACATAGAGCACTCCGATCCGCGCTCTGGGGATTCGGAGATTTGGAATTGTTTATACTCTAGTCCGCGCTCTGGGGACTTAGAGTACTCCGATCCACGCTCTGGGGATTCGGAGATTTGGAATCGTTTATACTCTAGTCCGCGCTCTGGGGACTTAGAGTACTCCGTTCCGCGCTCTGGGGATTCGGAGATTTGGGATCGTTTATACTCTAGTCCGTGCTCCGGGGACTTAGAGTACTCCGATCCGCGCTCTGGGGATTCGGAGATTTGGGATCGTTCGTACGAGTCTGTATGTCGTGCAGGATGATGTAATTTATCATCCAATTAAGAGATATAGAAACTTCATAGAAAATATGGCTTCAAGCCTTTATTAATGAAAATCAACTAAATTGCTTGATTACAACTTTTAAAACGGAAACTAAGTCATTCTTGAATGGAAACATGCAGGAAATAACAGTGCCTACAACAAGAAAGGAAAACATGCTAAATGTAATAGTGCCGCAAATGTTCACTGTTCCATGCTCGGGGGAGTGTCGCGCCATCAACGGTCGCTAGCTTGAATGTTCCTTCTCCAAGCTTCCGTTCAATGGCGTATGGACCTTCCCAGCTGGGATTCATGCGTGATGGTACCGGGAAGACTCGTTTCAGAACGAGATCACCCACATCAAAGATTCTTGGGCGGACTCTGCCGTCGTAGTAACGCTTGACTCGATGTCTGTGCGCCGCCGCCCTTAATTCAGCTTCTTCACGCTTTCCGTCGATGCAGTCCAGTGATTCCAGCAAGAGGCTTTGGTTCGTCTTGGGATCATAGTATGTCACTCAGTGCGATGGAACTTCAAGTTCCACGGGTATAACGGCTTCAGAGCCGTAGGCCAAGGCGAGCGGAGTGTGGCCGGTCGCGGACTTGTGGGTAGTTCTATACGCCCATAATGTTGTCGGGAGTTCATCTACCCACTTGCCTCCAGCCTTCTCCAGACGTTTCTTCAGTATGGACTTGATTATTTTGTTAACGGCCTCAACTTGTCCGTTAGCTTTTGGGTGTACAACGGTGGCGAACTTTTTCTCGATGCCGTACTTTAAACAGAACTCTTTGAACTCTCTACTTTCAAATTGCGTTCCGTTGTCTGTAATGATGGTGCGTGGAAGGCCAAAGCGGCATATAATGTTTCGTACAACGAAGTTAATGACCTTCTTAGAGGTGATAGTGGCCAAAGGTTCTGCCTCAGCCCATTTCGTGAAATAGTCGACTGCAACTATTGCGTATTTCGCACCACCTTTGGATAGAGGCAAAGAGCCGATTATGTCGATTCCCCAGATCGCAAATGGCCAAGGACTGATCATTTGTGTGAGTTCCGCTGATGGAGCCCTCGGGATTTTTGCATATCTTTGACACTTGTCGCATTTTCTTGCGTAGTCCGTGGCATCCCGGGTTACGGTGGGCCAGTAATATCCATAGCGGAGGATCTTCTTTGCTAGCGTTTGCCCCCCAGTATGGTCGCCACATTCCCCTTCGTGAACCTCTCTCAAGACTCGCTTTGTTTCATCATGAGCGATGCATCGTAACAACGGGACTAAGAATCATTTTCGATACATTGATCCATCCTGCATTATGTAACACGCGGCCTTTCGAAGGACCTGCCGTCTTTCGCTTCTTTTTCCTGGTAAAGCCCCGGTCGTCAGGTACAGTTTGAATGGGGTTATCCACGATTCCTTCTCGATTTCTGTTCCCAACACGCGATCGACTTTCATTTCGTCTATGCTCGGGGCATGCAAGACTTCGACGGGATACAATCCCATTTGCTGCGCATCGTCGGTACTCGCGAACTTAGCCAATAAGTCGGCTTCTTTGTTCTGTTCGCGCGGGATATGTGAGATGTCATAACGCTCAAGATTTGATAGTAGTTCTTGGACCTGAATGAGGTACGGAGCAAGCTTTCGTCCCTTTGCTTGGTAGTCTCCCCGTACTTGGTAAACCACCAACTACGAGTCACAAAAGATTTCGACTGATTCGATCCCGAGTTCCCTGATGAGCTTCAAGCCAGCGATCAGTGCTTCATATTCAGCTTCGTTATTTGTAGCCGGGAAATCGAGCTTCAGGGCATAACAGATCGATCGGTTTTCCGGAGTTACAAGAACTACGCCCGCGCCGGAGCAACGGTCGTTTGATGCACCGTCAGTGTATAATTTCCATCGAACGGGGGGAATGATGTCGTGATCGTCCGGTTTGATGGGTATGGTAAACTCAGCGATGAAGTCTGCTAATGCTTGCCCTTGGATGGCTCTCCGTGGTAAGTACGCGATATCGAATTGGCTCAACTCGATGTTCCATCTTAGCAATCTTCCAGAAGTTTCCGGCCGTTGGAGTACCTGCCTCAGGGGTTGATCGGAATAAACACCGATTGAATGTGCTTGAAAGTACGGGCGAAGCTTTCGTGATGCAATCACCAAGCAATAAGCCAATTTCTCTATTTTAGGGTAATTCCTCTCGGCCCCTGTTAAACGTTTGCTAACATAATACACCGGCTTTTGGATTCGATCCTCCTCTCGTACCAAAGCCGCACTTATCGCATGTGGGGATACAGTCAAGTATACGTACAACATCTCATGGTCAACTGGTTTTGATAGCATTGGTGGGCTCTCCAAATGCCTCACCAGATTCCGGAATGCTTCCTCACAGCTAGACGTCCATTCAAAATTTCTCTTTCCTTTCTTTATTATGTCAAAGAACGGGATGCACTTGTCGGTTGCCTTGGATATAAATCGACTCAGCGCAGCTACTTTTCCGTTCAAGCTCTGTACCTGCTTTATAGTCCTGGGCGCTTGTACATCTCGAATAGCTTGGATCTTTTCTGGGTTGGCTTCGATTCCCCTAGCGTTGACGATGAATCCCAAAAACTTCCCTGATGCAACGCCGAAAGAACACTTCAATGGGTTGATCTTCATGCCATAAAACCTGAGTATGTCGAACATTTCAGCCAAGTCTTGAATGTGGTCGTTTGACCGTCGTGACTTCACGAGCATGTCATCCACATAGACTTCCATGGTTTTACCCAGCTGGTCCTTGAACATTCGATTCACCAGACGTTGGTAAGTTGCTCCAGCATTCTTCAATCCAAAGGGCATCACTACATAGCAATATAGCCCGACATTTGTAATGAAGCTGGTGTGTTCTTGGTCCGGAATATGCATTGGGATTTGGTTGTATCCTGAGTACGCATCCATGAATGACAGTAACTCGTGTCCTGCGGTGGAATCGACCAACTGATCGATCCTAGGCAACGGGAAACTGTCCTTAGGGCATGCTTTGTTCAAGTCGGAATAATCTACGCAAGTCCTCCATTTCCCATTCGCCTTCTTTACTAGCACGGGGTTGGAGACCCATTTCGGGTAGAGGGCGTCGCGGACGAACCCATTTGCTTTGAGTTTGTCCACCTCCTCTCCAAGAGCGGCGGATCTCTCCGGATCCATTCCTCTCCTTTTTTGCTTGACTGGGACGTATTTCGGGTCTATGTTCAACATATGACTCGTGATGGCGGGAGAAATCCCACACATATCAGAATGCGTCCAGGCGAAAACATCAAGGTTCGCCCGAAGGAAGTCGCTAAGGTCTTCAGTCATTGCGGGGCCTAGCTGTGATCTGATCTTCGGTATTCGCGAAGGGTCGTCACGGCTAACCGAAATGTCAATTGTTAATTCGGCCGGTGCCGCCTTCTCTTCCCTGGGTTTCTCATCGTCGTCTCTCGGATCTATATCTCCGTAGATCCGAGAACTATGCCCGAGCCAGGGCTCGGGCACTACTTGTCAATTATCCGCATTGAGGATGCGAACGGGATTGTCCGCAACCTTTCCCTTCTCCCTCCGGTGGGCCTCTCGGAGCTCGGCCACATAACAGGAACGACCAGCTGCTTGGTCGCTGTGAACAATGCCTACTCCTTTGTCAGTCGGGAAATTCAAAGTTAAACACCATGGGGCTAACGCTGCCCTAAACTCCGCCAGGGCCGGCCGGCCCAAGAAAACGTTATACGGAGAGTCCACATCCAAAACTACAAAGGGTAGAATTCGCACTCTCCGACGCTCGCCTTGTCCCAGTTCAACTGGTAACTCGACATATCCCACTGCATCAGTTGCAGCGTCGTTAAAGCCGTGGATACGAGCTTTGGATGGTTTCAAGTCTTTTGTTTCTAGCTTCATTTGATCGTAGGCCTTCTTGAAGATGATGTTGACTGAACTTCCAGAATCAATCAGAATTCTTTTTACGTATGCTGGTCCGATCGTTGCAGATATGACCATGGGGTCGATGGTCGGAGCCTCTACCTGATCAGCGTCTCTGCTTCTGAACACAATATCGTCTATCATTACGCGCTGCTGCTTAGCAGGGGCTCCGTCCTCCATGTTCAAACAATACTCAAAATCTGCATGCTTCAAGGAACTTGCATATCGCTCCATCTCCTGCCAATTCTTATCCACGGGGTGAGGCCCGCCGATAATTGTATTTATGACCAGTCTACCAACGGTCCGAGCAGGCTCCTCGGGATGACGTGGAGCTGGTGCACGACCTGGGTTGGACGTTCCCTGTCCTCCTTCTTGTGGATCCTTCACAAATTCTTGCAATTTCTTCTGCCTGATCAACTTCTCGATAGCGTCGTGCAAGTGTCTACATTCTTCCGTATTGTGTCCATAAGTCTCATGGAATCGACAATATTTCCCAGTCCGCTTCTGTTCTTCAGTTGATTCTTTTGGACGTGGTTTTCTGTACTGAAAAGCATTGCAGGTGGATAGGTAAATGTTTTCAAGTGGGGCGTTTAGCGGAGTGTACTCGCTGTAGCTTGGAATTCTCGACTTCCACTTTCCTGCCTCTTTTCTTTTCCCTTGACTCCTCCCCCCGGACTCCTTGGGTTGCCCAGGTTTGTTCTGGACGTTGACTTGGGCCTTTCCCGAGCTGCCTCCCGATTGCTTCACAGCGATGTTGCTCTTTATTGACTCTTGGACTGGCCCTGGCGCCTTATCTCGTCGTACCCACCTAGCTTCCTCTCTTCTTATGAACTGGTGTGCCTTAGAGTAGAAACGCTCTAGCGTAGCTGGAGGTTTTCCTGCCAGCCAGTCTCCAAACTCAGAGTCTGGATCCACACCTCTCATTACAGCCATCAGAATTGCATGGTCATTGGGATTACTGACTTCAGTTGCTGCCACGTGGAATCTTTGCAAATATTCCTTCAACGATTCCCCAAGATTTTGGATTACACTTGACAGAGACATCACGTCCTTTGGGCGCGTAGTGTGTATCCTGAACTGCTCAATAAACTTCTTTGCCAACTCCTCGAAATTTGATACGGATCGCGGAGGAAGTCGGGTGAACCACATAGTAGCGATCCCAGATAGAGTAATCGGAAAGCACCTACACTTGGTGGCATCATTCGCTCTGGCTGAATCCATCATCCATTCGTACCTCATGACATGTTGTCTAGGGTCAGTCTTTCCTTCATATGCAGGAATAGTAGGCATACTAAACTTCCTGGGGTACGCCGCTTGCAACACAACATCCGTGAATGGAGTATGACTTCTTGACACTCCCCAGTCATCATTTGATAAGCCCTGATTCTCTCTCATCAGTTGCCTGATCATGGCTGTCAGATCGGGTGTCTGTATGGAAGGCGGAAGGTTGGAGTCTGTTCTACACGCCTGTCCATGCTGATGCCTCCTCTCTTGGCGATCTGCCAATCGTGCATCTTGAGGTTCGACATCGTTAGCATTTTGATGTTCTGGGCCTCTATCTTCCATCTGTATCCCGGTCCTGAAGCTTCCAGCTCTTGCTTGGTCGCGGTCTCCAGCTGTTCGAACAGCAGCATCTGCTCGCGCAGCATCCGTCTTACGGCGTCTGCGCCTGGGAGGTTCATCAGAGGAAGTAGAGCTGTCAGATGAGGAGTAAGCAGCGGGATTGCCCCCAGCATTCTGTTGCTGCTGTTGAGTAAGTTGTGCCATCAGGTTGGCATTGGCTTGCATCTGCTCTCCTAGTTGTCTCCTACTTTCCCTGAGCTCTCTCATCAAGTCGTTGAACTCTATTCTGGTGACAACTGGAGTTTGGTCCTGAGTGGCAACTCCTGTATTTGGAATTGCTGGTTGATTGCTAGGCCCTGCTTGTTGCACGCTAGCAGTCTCGTGGGCATCCTGTAACGACCCTGGATTTTGGCCCTATTATTTTAATGAATATTTAATCTAATTAATTAAAAAGTGAACTTATCATTTTAAAATGATTATGACTTTTGAAATAATGGCCATTTATTGGTATGGATTTGTATTTTGAAAGGAAAATTTGATTTGGAAATTTAAAATAAAACCTCTTAATAATATTTATAATAAAATTTATCTTATATAATTAAATTAATATGCTTACTTGTTAACATCTAATGTTTGAAATAAAATCAAAGTCTATCAATATAAAATATAATTATTAAATATAAGTCAAACATATGAATATAATTTAAATATTGATAGTTAAAATACAAGTATCTTCATTTACAAGCCATATGTCTACCTGCCAAATGTTTATCTTCATACAAATATTTATCTACTGCAAACATGATGATAATTATGTAAACTGATTAAGAAACAAGGCATTTAATTGCCATCATCTCAGCCTAACATTTTGTCTATTCAAAGTATTTATAAAATCTTATCAAAGATGAAGCTGACCGGTTACCACCTTAACTTGTACATCCTGATATCTTATATTTATGTGTATACATCTTCTTTTTAGTTGGTTCAGAAAAAAAGGGGAAACTTAGTTAACCTGTAAAAAAAAAAAAAGAGATAAAGTTACATATATATGAATGCACTCACGCAAATCAAGTTGTACATGGGAAACAAATAGATAGGTACTTCTGTAAAAATGCAAACAAATAAGTCTAAGCTTGCAAAACAAGATAAGCTTAATAAATGCAAGCCACCATAAATCATATCAGCCTCAAATTGGAACAAAAAATCACTGGTCAAAAATTTATACAAAAATCTTCTCAGTACAATATTTCCTGTACAAACAACTCAAACCTGTCACACTTTCTTTTTATATATGTATCACCTTCTTGTTACATTCGTTGATCAAAAAAACTATGTATCATATAAAAATATAAAATAAATGGCAAATCTGAAACTAAACACAGCAACATCATCAACAAACAAGAAACTGGAAAACAAGATTAGGCTGATGTTGTTCAAAACCCAAAAGCTATTCTCTGCCCAAAGCTTATTTACAGGTGAGTAGTTCAATCCATTCCCTCTGTTATTTGAAATTCCTGTGAGTAACCTCCCAGTTAAAGCATAAGTATTAACTATTTGTTACTTATGGATTATTAGGAATAAATATGCTTTGAACTGGAATGAATCTTCTGTGTCTATATATATATATACATAAATGGTTAATGCTACATCTCTGCTTTGCCTGTCCATGTTTTAAAATTAAAATTTTGGTAAAATATCCTTTCCACTTGATCTGATCTTAATCAAGAATTAAAGTTTAAATGATAGTTGTTTCGTATGAATGGATTTATGTTTAAAAAAAATTTAGTTAAGATAAAGGGAAACCTGAATGTCTCTGTGAGCCATAAGAATAGTATTTGTTTTTTTTTAAAATAAGTAAAATCTCAAACAGACAAGCAAATCTGGAACAAAAATTTATTCTCTGTTCAAATTACTAAGGTGGGTAAACAACTAAATTTGTTTTAAACTATGGTTTGTGATGTGAAAATTTATGCCTGTGTGTGTGATTTTGGTTGGAAACTATAGGCAGGAAATGTTGTGTGAGCATAACTAAAACCATCTACATAAACCTGTTTACAAAATGACAGGTTTTGAATTTGAGCATAAACCCAAGTACTCTTGAAAATTTCACATATAGGCTGTGAAATGTAAACAAAATAAGTTTACTTTTACTTTGATTAAGTATTTACAATCTGATTAAACATAGGAAATGGGAAATTTATCTGTAACTTAGAAATACACTGGTTTTCAGAAGAAAAGAATATATATAAATATGTTGAAAGCCAAATACCTGAATTCGCTGAATCATGATTATGACTTGAATCTACATTTGAAACTAGGATCTTTAAAATGAAATTCACAATTTTTCAGTTGTATCGAGAGTGAATTTTCGAGATAACCAGGATATGATTTGTGAGGAAATTCGGGTAGCTGGGTAACCTATGGCGATCGGGACCTTGGCTAAAGATGGAGGAAGGACCAGGGTGTTCGACAAAAATGGCGAGGAGGGTATCCGACCATCGTGGCGTTGTGGACGAAGTGGTTTAGTTTCTAAACCTAGTTTTAGTCGAGGTTGCATTTGTGGTCGATACGGTGTCGTTGGATGATCGAGTGTTACCGGGGTTCGAGAGACGGTAGCGTGGAGGCTAGAGAAGGGGTGGACGGAATTTGGGAAGCTCAGGTGGTCAGCGGTGCTGGTTTGAAGGGGGGTTTCTGGTGATGTCTGTTTTTTTTTCTTTCTTTTTTTTTGTTTTCGAGAACAACTTGAAGGATTTCTCGAGTAGGAAGAAGAGTATATTGGGCTGGAACCCGAGTTTGTGTGAGTGCAACTTCCTCTGCTTGATTTTACCTAACACTTACTAAAACAAAAAAAATATGTAAGGAAAGATGAGGAAAGAAACTCGAGTCAATATTCAAGCCAGTAACGGGTTAAACCCAAAGCAAGGCCGGAAACGAAAAAAAAAAGGAGTTTTATGAAAGTTAGTTCGACAATTTAAATTAAAACTGGGTTCGAACTATTTTAAGAGTGATTATGGATTTATTAATTTGTATTGTGAAATATTGATCGATAATTAAGGTTATTAATCAATAGTTAATGGATAATTTATTAGGTGATTACAGCTAAATTAATTGGTTATACTTTAATTAAGTAGTTAAATAAGGATAAGTGTTAAAGTTAATTAACATTAAAAAAAAAATTTACATTAGTAATAATTCGTTTCCAGTTAGCAATTGCGGGTATATGATAAAAGTAATTAATTTGTTTTAAATTAATTAGAGATAGTATGATTAATTAATCCTTGCTTATTTATGGATGATTGAATGATGTTTGAATTCCTTGGATTATTCCTGGTATGTGATCGTGATGCTATGTGATATGATTTTTTTTGGGGTCAGTGAAAATGTGGATTATCTTTCGATCATGAATTGCTATCTTGTACTTAAAACTGAATTGCATTCACTTGAACAATTTGGGTTTAGATGACAATGAATTCGAAGAGACCGGAGTCGGGTATTTGTTAATACCCGAAACCACTTCGATTCTTTACAAATTGATATGTGGAATCAATAGGCTGAAATAAATGATTTAAGTGAATTGGAATTATTTTACCTAAGTTTGGTACTTAGAAATTGACGTGTGAAATAAGTGTTGTTTATAGCAAATTGTTAATTTGTTAAATTGATATAAGTTACCCCGGGTTTATATAAGTTGATTACTTGGATATTCCATGTTGATTGGGTTTACTCACGCTGGTTTCCAGCCTGACCCGGGTGTTACTTTGATGTAATGCTCGAGTCAGACCGAGTATTACAGATTTTCAGGTAAGGACGTTCTGGAGCTTAGGAGATGAGCTGGATGGCAGGACGTATGGAGTGTTTCCGCTGTGACTATTATTTCTGTTTATCTGAGATATATTTGATTTGTATATACTCAGTGTTGTGTATGAGAGTAACTCTGATGTATTATAATTGCAAATTGACAGATATAGTATTCTTTTGTAAACTGCTATTATTTGATATTATATTTTGATCCGCTGCGAATGTGAGATTCTGTGTTTTATTTTCTGTTTCTTCTTCTATCTCTTTCTTCTTTTCCTAACTATCTGGAATTTTCGGGATCGAAAATTCCGGGTCGTTACAGTTGGTATCAGAGCAAAGGTTAAGCGAGAACCTTGGCTCTGGTGGGTATACTCATATAGATAGGGTCAATAGTACCCTAAAATGAGTTGAGTGTATATATATATGAGAGCGTACTTGTTATTTTCATATATAAAGATTTCAAATGATTTTTATATAAGATTATATTTGATATATAAAGCAATATTCCTTTTAATAAATATTAAGGTAATTGGTTGTTAAATCCTTGGAATCAAATAGAATAATGAGAATTAAGAGTTAATAGTAATACAACCAAATTGTAATTGAATAAAGATAAATTTGAAATGGATTTAAACTGAAATTAAACCTTGAATTTGGGGAAAAGTTTTAGAGTAAGATAATATTGAATTGGTTTCCCAGATATGATAATCTTGGTTATTATCATAAGTGGTGGTTGTATTTAATAGTGGAATGTGTGTTAATGAGTAAGCAAAATAAAATGTGTTAAGGATATAAACTTAGAGGAGTATAACTTGTAAATTAGAACGGATTTAAATTGTGAAGTTTAAACCTAAGTTTAGAAACATTTGAATTGTTTCAAAGTGTTAAAAAAAAAAGAATGAATAATATTGTTCAGAATATACTTGAATGTGATCTTATTTTAAAATAAGAAGTTGTTTGAAAACTTAAAAAGAGATTTGCCTTAAAATTAAAACCAAAGGTGGTTTAAATTTTAAAGTATAGCCTGGTGGGCTAAGGAGTAAATATGTATATATGGATACAAAGATGGTTTGAAATAAACTCTAAATGTTGAGTTTTAAATTTGGGAAAATGAGGTGTGATATCCAAGGTAATAAGTTTTTGAACTTATAAGATTTATTAATGTGAAGTTTAAAATTTGAAGTGGGAATTCAAATTTGAGTAAGTTTGGCGAGATTAAATTGAATTTAACTTAAGGGAAGTTAAATAAGTTTGGAATAAACAACCTGAATTGGAAATTTCAAGATGAAATTTAGGTTTAACTTAGGAAAGTTAAATGGGTTGATTTGGTAGGGAACTATATGTGGTCTCAGATAGGATTGAGATTTGGAATGGGTAGTGGATGATGAATGTTGGGGTAATATCTATCCCAATATTGGAATTAAATGGAATTAAACTTTAATTTTAAATTACTTAAGTAATTTTGATTTTAAAGAAGAAAAAAAATTTAAAACTTGAGAAAATGAGGATCACTTTGAACATTAAGATTTGAATGTTTAAAATGAACATGTAAACTGAAATGATTAAGGATTGGTTCCAAGATTGAATTTGGGTAATAAATTGAAATTCAAATATTTAATTGTTTAAAGGGGTTTGAATTATTATTTGAACTTTGAAATAAGTTAGGTAAAGATAATTTTAAATGGAATTTTTGAAAATTTGAACTAAGAATTAAATTATTTAAAGAATTTAATTGTTGAGTTAAAAAAAAAAAAATTATTATTTGATTTAAGAAGTTAAACCAACATTTGAAAATTTAACTCGAATTTATATAATTCGAGATGGTTTAAAATTTAGATTTAAATTAAATTAGTTCAAACTGAATTTGATTTGAATTAATGGGGATTGTGATTTATGATGGATAAGTATAAAATTCAAATGAGAAATTTGAATTGAAATAATTTGAAATAAAATTGAAGTTGAAGGAGTTCAAATTCAAATGGTAAATTAGATTTGAGATGATTTGGAATTGAAGCTGGTTCAATTTGAAATTAATCCAAATTGATTTGGAATAATTTGGAATTGTGATTAAATTTGAATAAGTTTAAAAATCAAATGGAATTTGATTTGACTTGTGGATAATTCCACTTGAATTGGGGCTGGATCAAATTTAATGGGAAATTGATTGAAATGGAGATGGGGTATTAAACAGTTGACTCTGGACTATTTTCAAAATAAATTGTTTTAATATAAATCTGTTTTCTCAACTATTTACTACAACTTTTCTTTTTAAACCTAAAGGTATCTTAAGCTTGTTTTACAATTACTTTTGGAACTATTTAACCATTTTACAACTGATTTATAAACTGATTACTGTTTTCAACTATTTTATAAATAATTACTATTTTTCAACTATCTTACAACTACTTAACTATTTTACTATCTATTTTTCAGTTAGTAATTATTTTTCAACTACTTATCTATTTTAAAAAAAAAAAATTCAAGCTATATTTCTAAATTTAAGCTGGTCGGAGATCAAACTGTTATTGATTAAATACCCAACTGAGATAAGAATGGAAGTGATAATACGAATGGGGATTAAGGCAAATGTGAATAGAGAAAAATTGATTGGACTGATAACCAATGAAGATAAATACGTAGGATGTACGTATATTATTCTATTCGCATAGTGATTTGATCCAGATTCGAGCACAGAATTTTGAGATAGTATTATCGATCCGAGTTGGAATTTTCCGCTCGATTTTCGACGGCGAACCTGGATATGGATTTTTGATTTGGTTCTGGATATTCTCTATCATAGTTGTGACTATGCAAGGAGAATGACGGTTTCTGATCAAGAAATCAGATCTGAGTCCGCACTAGGAAGTCGGGTGGACGATACTAGTTCGGAAGTGAAATTGTGTGATCGAGTGAGCGATCAGATTGGTATTGCGTACGAATGATATGGGGACATCGTACGGGTTTGAATGAAATTGGCATTAAAAATTTGTGGATAAAAACTGAAAGGATTTTTGAAATTGAAAGTATATTTTGAGAAACTGACAATGAATAAAGGTGGAAATTTGATTTTGAAGTTGTAGATAAAAGGTTATAAGATGATTTTTGAAATGGAAAATATATTTGTGAATATATGTGGAACTACAATAAAATAAATTTAAAATTTATATTTCTATGGTAGAAATTAACTTTATAGAAGTAAAGTGGAAATTGGATATTTCTATGGTAAAAATTTACTTTATGAAAGAAAGTAATTTGGTAAGCGACTTTATAGAGTAACCAAATTAAAATATTTGATTTGGACTAAAAACGAAGTTATATATCTTTGTTATATAGGATAAAACTCCCCTTGTTGAATCTATTGCCAGAAGAAAGGGTTTTAAAATATTTGAAAGCATTTGAAGTATGAAGGTGAAATTTATACAAATATGAATTGATTCAAAGGTTTCTCAAGATTATTTTATATATAGATATAAAAGATTTTATGAAAATGATTTTGAGAAGGGTTTTGAGAACCTATGGATTTGGAAAGGCTTTTGATTTTTGGGTAAAATCAATATTGAGATTTGGAAAAGCCCACTTTGGAAATTATCGATTTTGGGAATCGATTTTGTGTAAAGGAGCCTTATATGAAATTCATACTAGATGTATGATTTTGGAAAAATACTATATGTGTATAGTATAAAGTGTTTTGAGATTGGCTCTGGGAAAAAAGGCGCTCCCTTGAAATGAGCTCCTCAGGAGTGCCACTGGGTGGTACTGCCTTGAGCCTCTAAGGGGGAGGTTCTAAATTTGATCCTGTGAGGAGTCCGGACAAAACTAGTTCCTGAGGATTATGAGTAGTGTAACATAGCGAAAGTCGTGTGTGCCGCTGAGAGCCAGCAGTCTGCGTTTGATTTTATATCGGTAGACTGTGACACTATGGTAACATAGCGAAAGTCGTGTGTGCCGCTGAGAGCCAACAGTCTATGTTTGATTTTACATCGGTAGACTGCGACCTATGTAGGAGTGGAGAAGTTTCATTTCGACAGCGTAATCGTGAGGCCGCTGAGAGCCTGCAGTTACATGGACTTTTGCTGCGACGGCAACGTAACCCTGGATGTAACTGCGATCTGTCGTGGGTTCTATGGTGTAATCAGTTACATGGACTTTTGCTGCGACGGCAACGTAACCCTGGATGTAACTGTGACCATAGATGGGTGTGATGATTTCCAGAGCATTCTCACCAAGGATGTTTTCTCTATTTTCAAAACTGTTTTCTATATTTTCTATAAAATTATTTTCCAAAGTATTTTCACTGGATGTTGAAATGAGTCTGCTGAGTACTTACAGATTTTCAGTCCTACGCCTGATCAACGTATGACCGAATTTCTATGAGAACGAGGGTGGACTTGTCAAAGCATCGAGTTATAAAAGTATTTTTATAAAACTGTTTTAGAAATATTATATAGATTTTTAAAGTAGATTAATAATGATCAAAGAAAATTTATCTAATTTTAAGCATTTTAATAAATCTGGCTTCATTTCTTTTCGAGGACGAAAAGATTCAAAGGGGGGAGGAATGTAACGACCCTGGATTTTGGCCCTATTATTTTAATGAATATTTAATCTAATTAATTAAAAAGTGAACTTATCATTTTAAAATGATTATGACTTTTGAAATAATGGCCATTTATTGGTATGGATTTGTATTTTGAAAGGAAAATTTGATTTGGAAATTTAAAATAAAACCTCTTAATAATATTTATAATAAAATTTATCTTATATAATTAAATTAATATGCTTACTTGTTAACATCTAATGTTTGAAATAAAATCAAAGTCTATCAATATAAAATATAATTATTAAATATAAGTCAAACATATGAATATAATTTAAATATTGATAGTTAAAATACAAGTATCTTCATTTACAAGCCATATGTCTACCTGCCAAATGTTTATCTTCATACAAATATTTATCTACTGCAAACATGATGATAATTATGTAAACTGATTAAGAAACAAGGCATTTAATTGCCATCATCTCAGCCTAACATTTTGTCTATTCAAAGTATTTATAAAATCTTATCAAAGATGAAGCTGACCGGTTACCACCTTAACTTGTACATCCTGATATCTTATATTTATGTGTATACATCTTCTTTTTAGTTGGTTCAGAAAAAAAGGGGAAACTTAGTTAACCTGTAAAAAAAAAAAAGAGATAAAGTTACATATATATGAATGCACTCACGCAAATCAAGTTGTACATGGGAAACAAATAGATAGGTACTTCTGTAAAAATGCAAACAAATAAGTCTAAGCTTGCAAAACAAGATAAGCTTAATAAATGCAAGCCACCATAAATCATATCAGCCTCAAATTGGAACAAAAAATCACTGGTCAAAAATTTATACAAAAATCTTCTCAGTACAATATTTCCTGTACAAACAACTCAAACCTGTCACACTTTCTTTTTATATATGTATCACCTTCTTGTTACATTCGTTGATCAAAAAAACTATGTATCATATAAAAATATAAAATAAATGGCAAATCTGAAACTAAACACAGCAACATCATCAACAAACAAGAAACTGGAAAACAATATTAGGCTGATGTTGTTCAAAACCCAAAAGCTATTCTCTGCCCAAAGCTTATTTACAGGTGAGTAGTTCAATCCATTCCCTCTGTTATTTGAAATTCCTGTGAGTAACCTCCCAGTTAAAGCATAAGTATTAACTATTTGTTACTTATGGATTATTAGGAATAAATATGCTTTGAACTGGAATGAATCTTCTGTGTCTATATATATATATACATAAATGGTTAATGCTACATCTCTGCTTTGCCTGTCCATGTTTTAAAATTAAAATTTTGGTAAAATATCCTTTCCACTTGATCTGATCTTAATCAAGAATTAAAGTTTAAATGATAGTTGTTTCGTATGAATGGATTTATGTTTAAAAAAAATTTAGTTAAGATAAAGGGAAACCTGAATGTCTCTGTGAGCCATAAGAATAGTATTTGTTTTTTTTTAAAATAAGTAAAATCTCAAACAGACAAGCAAATCTGGAACAAAAATTTATTCTCTGTTCAAATTACTAAGGTGGGTAAACAACTAAATTTGTTTTAAACTATGGTTTGTGATGTGAAAATTTATGCCTGTGTGTGTGATTTTGGTTGGAAACTATAGGCAGGAAATGTTGTGTGAGCATAACTAAAACCATCTGCATAAACCTGTTTACAAAATGACAGGTTTTGAATTTGAGCATAAACCCAAGTACTCTTGAAAATTTCACATATAGGCTGTGAAATGTAAACAAAATAAGTTTACTTTTACTTTGATTAAGTATTTACAATCTGATTAAACATAGGAAATGGGAAATTTATCTGTAACTTAGAAATACACTGGTTTTCAGAAGAAAAGAATATATATAAATATGTTGAAAGCCAAATACCTGAATTCGCTGAATCATGATTATGACTTGAATCTACATTTGAAACTAGGATCTTTAAAATGAAATTCACAATTTTTCAGTTGTATCGAGAGTGAATTTTCGAGATAACCAGGATATGATTTGTGAGGAAATTCGGGTAGCTGGGTAACCCATGGCGATCGGGACCTTGGCTAAAGATGGAGGAAGGACCAGGGTGTTCGACAAAAATGGCGAGGAGGGTATCCGACCATCGTGGCGTTGTGGACGAAGTGGTTTAGTTTCTAAACCTAGTTTTAGTCGAGGTTGCATTTGTGGTCGATACGGTGTCGTTGGATGATCGAGTGTTACCGGGGTTCGAGAGACGGTAGCGTGGAGGCTAGAGAAGGGGTGGACGGAATTTGGGAAGCTCAGGTGGTCAGCGGTGCTGGTTTGAAGGGGGGTTTCTGGTGATGTCTGTTTTTTTTTCTTTCTTTTTTTTTGTTTTCGAGAACAACTTGAAGGATTTCTCGAGTAGGAAGAAGAGTATATCGGGCTGGAACCCGAGTTTGTGTGAGTGCAACTTCCTCTGCTTGATTTTACCTAACACTTACTAAAACAAAAAAAATATGTAAGGAAAGATGAGGAAAGAAACTCGAGTCAATATTCAAGCCAGTAACGGGTTAAACCCAAAGCAAGGCCGGAAACGAAAAAAAAAAGGAGTTTTATGAAAGTTAGTTCGACAATTTAAATTAAAACTGGGTTCGAACTATTTTAAGAGTGATTATGGATTTATTAATTTGTATTGTGAAATATTGATCGATAATTAAGGTTATTAATCAATAGTTAATGGATAATTTATTAGGTGATTACAGCTAAATTAATTGGTTATACTTTAATTAAGTAGTTAAATAAGGATAAGTGTTAAAGTTAATTAACATTAAAAAAAAAATTTACATTAGTAATAATTCGTTTCCAGTTAGCAATTGCGGGTATATGATAAAAGTAATTAATTTGTTTTAAATTAATTAGAGATAGTATGATTAATTAATCCTTGCTTATTTATGGATGATTGAATGATGTTTGAATTCCTTGGATTATTCCTGGTATGTGATCGTGATGCTATGTGATATGATTTTTTTTGGGGTCAGTGAAAATGTGGATTATCTTTCGATCATGAATTGCTATCTTGTACTTAAAACTGAATTGCATTCACTTGAACAATTTGGGTTTAGATGACAATGAATTCGAAGAGACCGGAGTCGGGTATTTGTTAATACCCGAAACCACTTCGATTCTTTACAAATTGATATGTGGAATCAATAGGCTGAAATAAATGATTTAAGTGAATTGGAATTATTTTACCTAAGTTTGGTACTTAGAAATTGACGTGTGAAATAAGTGTTGTTTATAGCAAATTGTTAATTTGTTAAATTGATATAAGTTACCCCGGGTTTATATAAGTTGATTACTTGGATATTCCATGTTGATTGGGTTTACTCACGCTGGTTTCCAGCCTGACCCGGGTGTTACTTTGATGTAATGCTCGAGTCAGACCGAGTATTACAGATTTTCAGGTAAGGACGTTCTGGAGCTTAGGAGATGAGCTGGATGGCAGGACGTATGGAGTGTTTCCGCTGTGACTATTATTTCTGTTTATCTGAGATATATTTGATTTGTATATACTCAGTGTTGTGTATGAGAGTAACTCTGATGTATTATAATTGCAAATTGACAGATATAGTATTCTTTTGTAAACTGCTATTATTTGATATTATATTTTGATCCGCTGCGAATGTGAGATTCTGTGTTTTATTTTCTGTTTCTTCTTCTATCTCTTTCTTCTTTTCCTAACTATCTGGAATTTTCGGGATCGAAAATTCCGGGTCGTTACACATCCGCATTGTGAGAAGCTGACCTGGTACGTGGTCTTGCCATTGTAGAGTTATTGGTATGAACTCTGAGTAGAATCAACGGATGTCCTATCAGTGAGTCGGATCTTCTATGGGAGATTTGTTCAATCCAGTAGCTTCAAAGCAGATCCTTGAGGTCTGAGAATTCAATTCTCAGTGAAAGCACCAAAGTGTTAGCACCAAAATTGGTCACTAACCTCGTTCAGAAAGATTGTGTAGAGATATAAGTGATGAAAGTAAATTAAACAGAGAAGACAATGCTAATTTAAATGCAGAAAGTAAGAACACCAAATTTATAGTGGTTCAGCGTAATTGCCTACGTCCACTTTGTTCAACTTTATTGATTTCCTTTATAGTTGATTACAAATACAATTCGTGAATCAAATGCTTGAGTGAAGTTGTTAAGTAGAGAAGATGAGTCTTGAAAATGGCAGAGTCTCCCCGGTGTTTTCTCTCCAAAAAAGGATCCATTTCACTGTGACCCTGCCCCTCTATTTATAGGCAAAGATGGGCTGGACTTCCCAAGTGGGCTGATTGCCGAACGCTCCAGCCCGAGTACAGTGGTCGCCGTATGCCGAGCAAGGTTCGCCGAACACTCAGATGCCGAGCAGTCCTTTCTGTGCCGAACGATGTGGTTTGATGTTTGGGAAGTGCAGGGTGTTAGTTAGTCGAAGCCGAACGCTCTTCTAGACGCCGAGTACTCTTGTGCCGAGTACTTCTGATGCTACCGAGTACTACGCCGAGTACTCATGTATGCCGAACCATAGATGCTGCCGAGTTCTCCTTGATGTCGAGTGCTCTCATATGCCGAGCAGTCTCGTATGCCGAGCAGTCTTGATGCCGAGCAGTCTTGATGCCGAGCAATCTTGTATGCCGAGCAGTCTTGATGCCGAGCATTGGTTGACGCCGAGTGCCAGTTGACGCCGAACACTACTGGATGCCGAGTACTCCCTGACGCCGAGTTCCACTGGATGCCGAGTACTCCCTGACGCCGAGTTCCACTGGATGCCTAGTACCACGCCGAGTACTCCTGGATGTCAAGTGCTTCGCCGAACACTCCTGAATGTCGGACACTCTCTGATGCCGAGTATTGGTTGCCGAGTACTACGCCGAGTTCTCCTAGCTGCCGAGTACTAGTTGCCTGGCCAAATATCCAGGAAACACATAACATAGGTGATTGACATATTAGAAGAAAATGGGATCAAATTACAAGCCACAGCAGAAGACATACTAATGGGTACTGTGTAAAAAAGTGAATTAGTTAAGGAATGCTAGTTCAAATATTTTGTTCAAATACAAGACATTATTTGTACATTAGTTAAGGAATCAAAGTGAATTTTATATGAAAATAACAAGATAACTGGAAATATGTTACTTAATTTGTTATAAATACGAAAACACAGTAATTTTTGTCACATCAAACATAAATATAACCGATGCCTATCGTGTTAAGAAAATCTGGTCCATTATGGGGAATCAATTCAACACTAATTACATAGGTATACTATTGCCAAGCATACCTGCAGAAAAGAAGCAAAATTACCTGATTTGAAAATGGAGTAAAACTTTGTTTAGTAACAACAATCTGTACAATATGTTAACCAAACAATACAACATACAGTACAGTGTCGTTAATTCGAAAAGGAAAAAAAGTAAAATCCAGTACAAATTGAATTCCTAAAATAAATCCTCGTGAAGGCGGTGAAATTATGAGTTAATTTTGGTCGATTAGATAGAGATAGGTTTTCTCATATATGATGAAATCATGTCAAATCCACATTGAAACTTAAAATTTAAAAACGTACCAATTCGATTTCGATTGATCTGGTTCAGCTCAAAAAGCTCTGCTCGGCAATTGAAACAAGGAGAAAGGAGAGGACCGAGTCGTGGCCTCGCGGCAGCCACGATAAGTCGATACTCGATAATCACCTTCACCGATTCGCCTAATCGGCAGACGAGACACGAGAAAATGAGAAATAAAAAGTAGGAACGAAGAAGATAAAAAGGATTAAAAGAGGAGCGGCTTGCGGCTGTGTTATATTTATTATTTTCTTTGTTAGATAGATAAAAGAAAAACCCTAGCACTTAGCATCGTTAGATGTTGAAAGTCCATGATCCAACGGACCAAAATATAAGAAAGTTTGAAACAAATCAATTTGTCGGTAAATTACCGATACCGACGGTTCATATTTTTTTTACCAATAATTTACCGCTTGTAACGGTAAAATTACTGTTACCGTACCGAATTTATTGGTATACCATTTTATTTTGTAATCGGTAACCAATTTATCGGAAATGGTATGGTAACGGTAAATTTACCGTTACCATAACAGCCCTACTTGTAACATCCCCCTACTTGGAGGCCCAAAACTAACGGCTATGGATGCTACAGTCATCCATAGTTATTAATCTTCGACGACCAAATACAGTGGTGCTAGATTCAATGATGCACAGATCACAAGTATGAAAAAAATTTAACAATTTAAAAACACATATCCACATTCCATTCAAAACATTTGATGTTCATTACAGAATCCCAAAAACGTTAACCACGTTCAGCAAAATATAATTATTACACATACGCTAAGAGTGACATATGAAGATGCCCCCTTGGTTGATCAGAGTATATAGTAAGGCTAATAATTCCGCCTTTACATCCAAATACACAGCGGAAAAAGAAAACTCTAAATAACTAACTACCTCCTGCATGACTCTGGAAGCTTTATTCGTCTAAGAAGAGAACCTGAAAACCTTAAATCTCAAAAACTACTCAAAATCAATTGAGTACCCAAGAGTTAAGGGGAAAACAAAAATTTTGAGTCAGACATAAAGCCTGGTATGAATAATAATCTAACATCTCAATCCTTTTAGATATCTAGTGAGACCATGCCGCTTAGCGGAACGGGTTTCCCCTCACTAGTATCCTAAAACCTTTATAAAACCATATACTGTGCTCCTGCATCCACAATGGTTAAAACCATATATTTCAAAATATTATGATAATATGCATATATAAAAACGTTTAGGATTTCCCATCCCCGGTTTAAATTGACACCCTGTTATAATTATAGTTCCTAGGGTCAATATTAACCTATTAGTTTTCATGGGTTTACTAATAACCTTTTTCATTACACATGGACACCCTGACCTATTTCATAGTTTTCATGGGGTCATTAAGAACCATAGGCTCCTACCAATTAACTTAATTAATTCATAGGTCCCCCTGAACCTATTAGTCATTCCAATAACTAATCCCCTTATCCTAGTTTTCATGGGTTGACTAGGAACCTATGGATTTATCCAGTAACTCACTTCTCATCCTAGTTTTCATGGTTTGACTAGGAACCTACTGATGCTTTCATTAATTAATTTCTTATCCTACTTTTCATGGGTTGACTAGAAACCTATTGTCTGATGTCAATTCATAATCCGGATATAGTTTTCATGGGTTCACTACAAACCAATTAGCCCCTGCAAACCTACCTAATACATAGTTTTCATGGGTTTACTATGAACCTGTTGGTTACCTCCAATAACTACATAATCATAGTTTTCATGGGTTTACTATGAACCTATCTCCCGGATAACTTCAAGGTTTAGGCATCCTATATTTTGGTCTCCCTGACTCCCTAGATGCAATTCTACTCATTCAAGAGTTTAATCAAATTATATTCACTACGGGGTTAATCTAGCTGGTTCTTCTATCCCTTTATCCCCAAAATACAATTATGGGTTCTTTATCATGTGAATATACTCATATTTGAAGAAGCAAATTTAATAATTTAACAATACTACTCCTGTGGGTTTTAGGTCCTTGAAATACATTTCATATAGAATATAGTTAATCCCTTTTAACTTATATCTTTACCAAGGCCATACTTCTTCAAATTTACATACTTAAAGTCATTTCAGAACTCCTTTATTTAGCCATAGGTTTTTCCTTTAAGATTGAGTTTGGGTTCTAAAACCTTTTGATCGAAACCTTGCTTCCGACCTCATAGGATGACCTCCTTCGAAAGCATAAAAATCTATCTTCAAAACACTAGGCTCCTACCTCTCAAATACTTTTAAAACATCTCTTTTGAAACCTTTCGACCATGTTAAAGTATAACCACATAAGTATAAGAGCATAGCTTTGAAACCATTTGAAAGTACCCTTTCAAAACCAATGAAGGTTACCCTTCGAAACCACTGAAAGTCCCCCTTTCGAAAACATTGGGTTTATACTTAAAACATCATTTTTAGTCAAAGTAAACATAGGCAAAACCCATTCTTTAATTCAAAAAGTATTGGGGAAGTTTTATGGTGTCGAAACCATCCTTTCGAAAGTAATAAAACACCTGGGTAAAATAATTGAAGGTTAGCTTCGAAACCCCTTCCGAAACCATTGCCTTCAAAATCTCTAACTCCTTTTGAAAGCATTAGGAAATGGCTTGTATTTATAAAACCAACTGAACCTTTAGACAACATTGATGTCTTCAATACCATTGGAAGGTCATCAATTATATGAAGGGTTTCGACTTCGTTGAAACTACCCCTTCCTAAAGCTTTAAACAAAATCTAAGTAACTCCTTTGGAAGCCACTTCTTTTAAAACATAGGCGGCAACTCTCTTTCGAAAGCCTCTTTGAAATACCCTTTCTAAACCAAAGGTTTCGACTACTTCGAAAATCATTTATAAATAGGCAAGCGCTTTTCTTTTAAAACAAAATAAAACAAAGGAACCAACCCCTTCGAAAGCTACCTTTCGACACCCTACCTTCCGCCTTTCTGCAATCCACCACATACAATTTAAATGATACCATATGTATTGGCTTACTGGTTTCGACCTAAAAGGTTTCGACTAGAGGCGGAAGGTCTGGGTCGGAGGGTCCTTCTAAAGAAGGAGGAACCCCTATTTCTGAGCAAAAAGGCTGTTTTTACTAAATAAAACTAACTTACCCACTTGTAAACATATGATTGTAAACTTTCAAATTATTTTACTAAAATTTGCCGCATTTTCTCAGATCTAAAAACATACTAACTTTTAACAATTAAGCCCTTCTTAATAACAAAACAATTAAATCATTTAGGTCCTCCTTTCAAAATAATTTAATTTCCATACTAAATTACTTAGTGAAAATCCCCAAAAATTCTAGAAATTCATTTTAATCATGTTATCCAACATATCAAAATTTTAGACCCAAATTCCTAACATATTTTCCAAAATAAAATTTTAAACCCAAATAACCATATTTTCCTTTGAAAATTCATAATTAATTCTCCACGGCTTGGAAAATTATAAAAATTGAAACCCAACTCCAAAATCATGTTTTCCATAACATATAATTTTTCCATAGCATTTAAAAATCATTTAACTTCGGTTTTACCCTAAAACCATGCATCTCTATTTAAACCAACTTGTTTAAACCACATAAATCATAAACGAAGCATATCATCATTCAATAAATCATAAAAACGAATGTATCCCTTAAAGCTGAAACCATATGATTATAAAACCAAAAATAGAGATGTAGTGATTATTGTTCACCTTGGATTGGATAAAAAAATTGAAGATTGATTGAGATTGATTTCTTCTAGCTTGAATCCTAAGCTTTACTTGAATTTCTCTTCTATCTTCCTAATGGTCGGCCTTGCTCTTTCTTACATTTACAATTTTCTTGTGATAAAAATGAATGTGTATAGATAAGGGAAATGGTATAAGGGTGGGAATATGGGCGGCTATTTACCCTAATGCCCTTATGTTTAATTAGCTCACACTTAACCATTTATAAGTTCATCTAATTTAATAAGGACAACCAATACATGTTTATTAATCAATCTCAATCTCCTTATCAACATTATTCTATTTAATTTATTTTAATTAAATCTACTGAATAATGTTATTAAAAATTAGGGGTGTTTCATTGCTTTTTTTATATTCTTTATAACTATCGACTTTCATTAAGGGCATTTGGTAATTAAGAAAAAAAATATTATTGTCCCAAAAGCTATTTTTATACAACTGAACACTAAAGTAACCATTTTATGATGATTTTAATATGTGTGCTGATTTGAATTGTGGCAACGGTGGTTTTGATTCATTATCCTATCTCAAACAATGCAATTAGGTTTATATTTGACCTTTCTAATTTTCGGCAAACATTGCATGTGGATGATACATACTTAACATAAGCTGAAAACTCTATACGTAGAGCTTTACTTCCTATTGATCTTTCTTTACCTACATATTGATTAGTTACAATTTCATTTCATAGGTGGTACTTAATATTTTAAATAGATTACAATTATCATATATGTGCCTTTAAATATCATTTCCAAGCATATGAATTTTCCATGCTAATTGTCAAAAATATTATTTATTATGTTCTAGGATTTTAGAGTTTTTATGATGGAGGGGAAGCATGTGAAAAAGTTGTCTGTGTTGGGTTGTCCATGTTTGATTCCTACAACAGCAAGATATAGGTGACAAACTTTAGCCTCTTATATTTTTATTATTGTATTTTCTTTTTGTTGTGTTTCTTCATTGCACATTAGCGCTTATACAATTTCGTACTTGATATCATAATTGGTAAAATAAAATTGCAAGACCTATTGACAACTATGCACAAAATGGCCACCGACATCTTCAATATTGATGTTCAAGTAGCCAAGTATTATTTTTTAATTAATTTTTGCATTGCATTTCACATTGTAGCATGTAATGATTAAGAGCACGACTTGACTTAGGACCATGTAGTCGCAATATTTGTGTCACTATTCACTTATTTTGTCCTCAAATTCCTACACACCATGTCTGTTATCCCGCCTTTTGGCAAGGCCGTAATACCAAGGACTTGACTAGAGACTGAAGACAATCCGCTCCGAAGATCGGTTATCTACAAGTTCACGATGAATATAGAGAAACTTGGTCTGAGTCCGGATCGAGCTACAATTAGCATGGTATGACAAGCAATGCTATGAAAGGCAACATTCCAAATTTCAGTTCAATTAGAGTTTTTATTCTCAAGTTATGAATCGATCAAGATCCATTTGAAACATGTCCATTTCGTATCCATCCATCTGTATCCATCGTTTTGTACCCATCACCATCGATACGAAGTGAACATAATGTTTGTACCAAAAATGGGCACAACACTCTTCGGGAGTTGTTTGAAGAGATAAAATGAAGATTATAAATGTAAAATAGAGGTTATCTAACAAAAACTCCAACAAACAGAAATGTAAAATGCACAGACAAGCAATTTAGAGTGGTTCGGCGTATAGCCTACGTCCACTATGAAGTTTTGATGATTTTATTGATTCTCTTTCAATGATTACAAGCGGTTACAGCAATGAACAGCGGATTAAAGATTAGAATTCGAAATTGACAGCAAAAATAGGATGCAAATCTCAATCCGGCAGAGTCTGGACGCTTCAGAGAAAAATACCCTTTTTCTGTTGATTCTGGGGCTCTATTTATAGGCATAGGAGGCTTAGATTTCGCTCAAACTCCGGGAGACTTGGTCTGGCACGTGAGGGGGCCCACGCGACCGTTTCCAGAAAGTTTGGAGTCAATCCGCGATCGACACGAAGTCATTTCGTGTCGATCAAGATTACCTCCAATTGAGCTCAAATTTGGTGGAGATGTTCCTCGGTATGCGTGCAACCTTTGGTTAAAATTTCATGGTATTTGGATCAGTGGATTGAGAGATATTGTCGATACGAGATGATGTTCTTCGCTAGGCTGTCTGGTTCGAATCCATCTCTCCGAGCTGTGGGCTTCGAATCGATGGTGTCACGCGCCTCTGTGAAGACGTGGAACGCGCGCTTCGCCTCGATCCGGTCTTCACTCCGAGTCGACCGCGTCGACTTCATACATCTCGGCGCATTTGCATCAAGGGATGACGTGGTGCGCGCGCTTCGCCTCGATCCGATATTTGATCCGTGTTGACTGCTTCGACTCCATGTATCTCGCCTCGTTCCCTTCGAGAGATGACACGTTATCCAAGCTGGTTGACCTGATGGATTCGAGTAGGACTTCATCCATGGATACGAAGCAAGCATTGACTGATGGATACGAAGTAGGCACTGAATGATGGATACGAAATAGACATTAAGTGATCGTTACGAACCAGGTGACTTATTGATGGATACGAGCAAGTCTTTCCGGCTGAAGGTTTTATCGATACGAAGCTTATCACTGTGTGGACTTAATCATTCTAATCGACACGAGATCGATGGATGTGAAACAGGGACCACCGATGGATACGAAACCCATCGATACAAACTCGATGTACTGGCTCCATCGAAACGAACAGATACGCTTCAATGGATACGAAATGGGGTTCGCCGATGGATACGAAAACATGCTTTTTCCTCCAACTCGTATCCATCATAACCTGTGCGTATGAGCTCGGATTGACTTGAAACTTGGAACGTTGGTTTGCTTTATCTTTCCGATCATGTCTCATCGATTGGGGCTTGATCCGGACTTGGTAAAAATTCAACGATATCCATGACAAACGACATTTGGAATCCAACTCTTTGGTGTCCTGGCCTTGCCAAAAGGCGGGATAACATTTGCCCCCCAAAGTACGTCTTGTGAAAACATGACGTGCTTTGAAAAGCTGTAAGTCTTCTTTGAACAATTTTGAAAGTCGTACCCTTTGGCCATTCTCTTGTATCGGTCCTCTCATGAATCGATGCTAAAAGCTTGAAAGCCTTTCTTCGTATCGATGTGGGTTGACTTGATGGATACGTAAATGGTCATCCGTATCGATGGTCACAAATCGTGGTGGATTTTGATTTGAATTGGCGATATCTGGCGGATACGAAACGGATGTTCATATCGATAGATTCTGATGGATACGAAAGTGACGCTCGTATTAATAGGTCTGCTCTGTTTTGAATCGATGGCTCATAATTTGGATGTTTCGAAACGATGGTGTCTGGTGAACATTTCGCCTCGATGAATGTACAGCTTGATGGATTCGAATAGAGCGTTTGCGCTGATCCATCATACTCAAATGGCCTCCCGCTGCGCTTCGAACCGATAAAGTCTGGTGGGTTCGAAACGAGCCTTCGTTTCGACGCGCCGTCTGACTGGTTACGACCGGTCAGGTTGACTGGGAGTCGAATCGACTCGGTTCGGTCCTAGGCTTCATATAAATACTGGGGACTTGGCTCGATTTCACTTTTTTACCTTTTACTTTTACTGTTGCCTTCTGCATTTTCGTATCGATTCACGAATTTAGAAAGAGATAACAGTTCTGTACTTTCGACTCTATCAGCTTCAATCCACCAGATCTTGAAATCTCAATCTTAAACTAGGTAACCCACCACGAATCTAAATGACGAAACTATCTCCGATCTACTCTTTCTTCGTCAATCAACCGCTCTGGCAATTGGCAAAACCAGATCTGGTTCGAAGTCCAGATGGCCATGGCGACGCTCTCGTAGATTAGAGAAGGCAAAAGCGAATCGATCTAGGGGCCGTGTTCGAATCGACGAAGACAACGATATCTTTTCTTAGATCCCGTATCGATTCTTGGGATAAGTCGATGGGGGAGATCCAGTTCGCATCGATGGATATGATGATGGATCGTATCGACACGAAATGATCAATACGAAACACTAAAAAATGTATCTTAGTTTCAGATCAATACGAATCTTGCCTTCGCGATCGATGTTAAGCTAAGGCCTTTTCTGATCGATACGAACCAGACAACCAAGGATCGATGCGAAGTACTCTGACCTTCGATGGATTCGAACTTGACTCCTGACGATCGATTCGAAGCATGCTCACGGGTATCGATTCAAACCGGTATCATGATGGATTCAAACGAGCCTCTTTTGATCAATTCGAACTTCCCATTGTGGATGCGAAATCTTGACATTCTTCAGCATAACTCCGATGAGCTTCATTCTTGCATATCTGGACTTTGATAATTAAATTGCATATTTGACTACCTCTCGAAGCTCGTCGATGGAACTGCCATTTAACAGAAAAGTACAACGAACTCTTTAATCTTGAATTCGATCGTTATCACCAGGACAGCGCGGTCGTGACGGTCAGCGATGACGATCATGCCTGTCTGACTTCCAGAATTTAGTCGCTTGCATGTTTTCTTTAACTCTGCAGAACTTTCTCAAGTCACGCACAACATTTGCACTACACAACACATTCATGCACTTTACACTGGGGAATGCACGGGCTTTTTATCATCTAATGATGGTTTCTCGTGAGTTAGCTAGTGATGGAACCGTCAAGTTCGTAGCAGCAAGAAACTCAGAACCCTATCCTTCCCAGACTTGAGATTCCGGACATCGAGGCCGAAGCTATTGGTCCAGCTCCGGATGAGTTGCCCGATGCGTCCTTCATTAATTGTCCACCTGATTCTGTCCCGTCCAATATCTCTGAAGACATGCTAGGGAGAATATGCTTAAGGCATGGCTTATCTTTGGATGAAGTACTGTTGCCTGGGCCGGATGACAGGCCTCATAATCCCCCGGAGGGGTATAATGCTTTTAATCGACATGCGTGCGCAGCCGGCACACTGCCTCCGTTCAATGATTACATAAGAGAAGTGTTGGCTTATCTGGACATCGCTCCGTCCCAATTGCATCCAAATGGATATGCTTCACTTAACAGCTTGTTCATTGTATTCATGGAGTACCTCCATCGTCCTCCCCGTATGACCGACATAAGATACTTGTTTAATTTCAAGAGTCGGACTGACAGCCCATCTTATACGTTCTTGGAGTCTGTAAGGAACTGCCAAGTTATCGCGGGATCGTGGACTAGGCTAAGCTACTTCAAGTCGGAGTGGTTCTATGTCCGATGTCCTCCGGGGTTTGCCAGAAGATGGTTGTTCAGACGTGAGTATTGTCTTTTTTCCCAAGTAATTGACAGGGCAATTTTCTGAGCGAAATTAAACTTACGTCTTCTTCTCTTTTTCTTTCAGCAATCATCCAGCGGCCCAAGGGTGGCTACTATAAAGAAATAGTTTGGGTCCTCCAAGAGATTCCTAGCGAAGAAACGAATATTGAACTGTTACTGACAGATCGGAATCTCAGAATTCTTGGGTTGATCGGCCGGAGGCAGAGTATAAGACTCGATGGTGCATTAAAGACCGTCTCCAGGAAAAAGGTCAAGCGGATGAAACCCAGGGTTGTAATAATTGAGGAACCCGATTCCGAGAAAACTCATACCGTCGAGGAACCGTTGGTCGGACCTGCTAATGTAACCCCGGAGTCCGACGCAAAGAGGAAAGGCAAAGCAGTGGCCTCAAAACAGCCTAAGTCTGGGAGGCGGAAGTCTGTGGTTTTGCACCGTCCTTTGCCAGGAGTTAAGATTACGGATGCATCCTCCCTGCAAGCTGAAGATCAATTCGAAGGGCCTGCTGACCCTCCAATCCCGGACATCGAGCCGGAGCAACACGACGTTGGATCGGGTGGACCGCGACATATCGTCGATGTTAGCGAGTCTGATCCTGCCAGTGCGATTGACACTTCTGGTTGGTCCGGGGGGTTACACATTCACACACTCTTCACGGCACAACACACTTTTCTAACCGTAAACAACACATCGCAAACGGTTACTGATTCTTCGTGGTTTTCTTTTCAGGTACGATGTCTGGGCAAGGTTCTGTGCTTGGTAGTTTGCGCAATAAGCGCCGTTATCATGAGCCACGCAGGAGAGAGGGCGAGATGGATTATGACTCAGGACATTCTGGTCAGGAGAAGTCTGACAGAGATAGGGGATACGTTCGTCGATCCCGATCTCGCTCTCCTCCCCCCAGGACCTCTGCACCTCCTACGGCCGCAGTTACTCGTCCTCCCGAAACTTCACGGCCTAGGCCGCCTTCTCAAGCTTTGAGGTCCGATCCTCCGCGCAGGACTGAAATAGCCACCTCCTCGGCTACTGTACCGGTC
Organism: Allium fistulosum; assembly: GCA_030737815.1. Lineage (NCBI taxonomy): Eukaryota > Viridiplantae > Streptophyta > Magnoliopsida > Asparagales > Amaryllidaceae > Allium > Allium fistulosum. The sequence goes on from CM060902.1 coordinate 982,288,659, forward strand.
TCGACCGAGGCGTCTAGTGAAGGAGCGCTTAAAATGGCACAGATGAGGAAGGAATTTCCCGACATCTGTTTTGATGGTTACGTCTTCCCTCCGCACTTGAAGAGAATTCCGCCAACCATTGAAACCACCATCCATGATTATGTTGCGGACATCTTTTTCCAGTACAGGGAATGGGGACGGGCCGCGAGGAAGGCATTCAAAGTGGCATTCGATCGGGGCGTCACCATTGAGAAGCTCGAGAAGGAGTTGGGTCACAACGACCAAATCATAAAAGCACTCAACTCGGAGGCTGAGTCTTCCCGCAAATCTGAAATGGAGGCTCTAAAGAAGGTTGATGAAGTGAACGCTGTCATGACCAGGATGAAGCAAGAGCATTATACTGCCATCGAGGACATGGGTCACAGGAACACTTCTATTACCGCCGAGAGGGATGCTGCTCTTAAGGAGCTTAATGAGCTGAAATCAAAGTTTTCAGAGATGGCGAAGGAAAAAGACGCAGCTAATGTCTCTGCGCAGGAGGCCTGTGATCAGGCAGTGACGCTCCGAAAGGAGAAAGAAGCGGCTATACAACAAGCCCATGAAGCTGAGGCTGGGGTTGATGAGAAGGTACGGCAGGCGGAGGCCAGGATTGAGGCCGAGGTGGAAGAGCTACTCGTCACTTATAACGCCAACGTGCTAAGGCACCAAGATTTGACATGGCTTGACGATCACCCCACGCATCTCTATAACGCCTGGAACCTACTGGTTGATGAGGAGAAATCCGGGCACCCTGATGAAGCCCTTGATGAATTCGAGCTGGAGAACCGCATCCTCAATGATGACGAAAAGAAGGTTCTCCATGACTCCATGATTTCCCACGACAAGGTGAGGCTTGGTGCCCAGATCCAGGAGGTCGGAGAGAGCTCTGGTGCAGAACACCAAGTTATGAGTTCTGAGATAATCGTCTCATCTCAGTCTGAGCCAACTCCGATGATCTACCCCCAGCCTATTCCGGCATATGATCCAGATCAACCGCGTTTATCTCCTATTAAGGAACATTCTTCTGAAGTTGTTTAGACGACCTCGAGCCAAACCGAGGAAGGTACTCTGAACTAACCTCTTGTATATTTGGATTGAAGAGTCTGTGTTGAAATGTTGCTAATGACATGTCCTTTTCCTTTGATCAGTGATAGGAGTTGCACCAGCCACGCCTCTTACTACCCAAGAATCAGGTCAAGCGCCAGGAGCCATCATCTCTGAGGCGACCTCCGTCGCGGCAATGGCACCAGTTGGAGTGACGCAGGGGAGCTCACTTTCTTTCGATGAGCAGATGATAAACGAGCTCCTTGGCCGTCAAAGTGATCCTTTTGCGGACTTGCCATTCGGCTTGGGTGGATTCACGGCTACTTCTGACGCCTCATCTCAGACTACTACGGCTCCTAGCGAAGCCAGAGCACAGCGGGAAGCGGCGATGTTGGCCGAAATTAATGCCGAGATGACGGCCGCGGCGCACGGCGGCGAAGTAGATGGCGGAGCAGCAGCACAGTGCCCTACTCCTCTTATGATTGTGTCTCCTGGGGGCACACTTACTGATACTGATGTGCCAGTTCCTCCTCCGGCTGCGGAGTCTGTTCCTCCAACTCCTCCTGCGGGAGGCATCCCTATAGAGTCCAGCTCAGACGAGGACGTTGACATTATGCCTTCACCCGAAGGGAGCTTGCCTAAGGAGAAAGGCTCCAAGCGAAAGGGTACTGGTGGTTCCAGTAGCTCCTCGAGGAAGAAGAAGCTAAGGAAGCATAAGGATTAGACATTCTTTCCATATGCAGTTAGGGACTTTTGTTATTTTCTCTGTTTTTTCCCTTCGTAGGCCGTGTATAGATGCGGGTTCGGCCCCTGCTAGTAGGAATGTTTTGGAAAAAACTCATGTATGAACCCTTGTTCTTGAGTTAGTCGAAATAAAATTTTGTTTTCTAGCTTCAGCTTAAGTTCCCTTTCTATGCTGGAATATTGCAGTGTTTGGACTTTGGTCCAGTGTACTTGCATTATCTGATTGTTTCAAGAATAGCTTATTTTACTTGTTAAGTATGGAAATCTCGGACTTGAGTTGTGATAGAGGATCGCATCGGAGCTGAGCATCGTATAGTCTCGGGTAATGACTAACATTTGCCTCTGCCCCCAGTTCCAGGGTTAAGTTGTGATGGTCAGCTTATGATTGCAGCAAGCGAGGACCAAGTGGCCGAACTACACTTGTTTTCTTATGCATCGTTCCATCCACACTCCGAGGATATACGCCATCTCGTAAGCGGTTGTTCGCACTTTGGGAACATGGAGTTGACTGATGTTTGTACTCCGTCTCGCACTCTGGGAATGCGGAGTTGAATGTTTATACTCCGCTTCGTACTCTGGGAATGCGGAGTTGAATGTTTATACTCCGTCTCGCGCTCTAGGAGGACGGAGTCGAATGTTTATACTCCACTTCGCACTCTGGGAATATGGAGTTAATTGTTTATACTCCGCTTCGCACTCTGGGAATGCGGAGTTGAATGTTTATACTCCACTTCGCACTCTGGGAATATGGAGTTAATTGTTTATACTCCGCTTCGCACTCTGGGAATGCGGAGTTGAATGTTTATACTCCACTTCGCACTCTAGGAATATGGAGTTAATTGTTTATACTCTGCTTCGCAATCTGGGAATGCGGAGTTGAATGTTTATACTCCGCTTCGCACTCTGGGAATGCGGAGTTGAATGTTTATACTCCGCTTCGCACTCTGGGAATGCGGAGTTAATTGTTTATACTCCGCTTCGCACTCTGGGAACACGGAGTTGATTGTTTATACTCCACTTCGCACTCTGGGAATATGGAGTTAATTGTTGGATTGTCGTGTGTCAACCCTATTAATATCGGTGTCATGGCTTGTCCCCGAGCTCGGGTTTCACCTAGTGAGTGGCCGGTCGTATCACAGCCACTCTCCATTTGAATAAGTCCCATTGCATGATGGGATTTAGCTCTTCGTGCATCGTGATGTTGTATATCGTACTTAATGAATCACAGCTCTGGCTCGAAGAAGTGGCATTTTATTGCTGAAATAAGAAAATGCGGCAAAGTCAGTTGCCTTATTACAAAATTCAAATTTCGAAATGCAGAAACAAATTGCTAAATAGAATGAAATAAATAAAGCCTGTCATATGTAGTAGCGGCGGAGACTTTCGCTGTTCCAAGCCCTTGGTAAATCGAGACCGTCAACAGTCGACAGCTTGAATGTACCATCTCCGAGCTTTCGAGTAATTACATACGGTCCTCCCCAGTTCGGTTTCCTGTGTGAAGGGACTGGGTAGATTCTCTTGAGCACGAGGTCGCCGAGTTCAAAGGTTCGAGGTCGAACTCTGGTGTTGTACAGTCGGGCGACCCGGCTTCGATGTGCGGCTGCTCTTAAATCAGCCTCTTCCCGTTTTTCATCCAATAGATCCAAAGACTCGGCCAGGAGTATAGCGTTTGTTTTTGGATCATAATAAGTCACGCGATGAGAGAGCACTTCCGTCTCGACCGGAATAACGGCTTCTGAGCCGTAAGATAGTGAAAACGGAGTGTGTCCGGTCGCGGTTTTGTGGGTCGTTCGATAGGCCCATAACGCCATAGGAAGTTCATCGACCCACTTGCCCCCAGCCTTCTCTAATCGTTTCTTCAGGATCGATTTTATAACTTTGTTGACAGCTTCAACCTGTCCATTCGCTTGGGGGTGTGCGACAGCCGAGAACTTTTTGCGGATATGAAACCGTTGACAGAAATTCTTGAATTCCGCACTCTCGAATTGGGCTCCGTTATCAGTGATGATAGTATGCGGGAGTCCAAATCGACAGATGATGTTGCGAACCACGAAATTTATCACTTTCTTTGTCGTAATGGTTGCAAGGGCTTCGGCCTCAGCCCACTTTGTGAAGTAGTCAACGGCGACGATGGCGTATTTCGCACCACCTTTTGCTAAAGGTAAAGCGCCGATGATGTCAATGCCCCACATTGCGAATGGCCAGGGACTGACCATTTGGGTTATTTCAGTTGGCGGAGATCTCGGAATTCGGGCATGTATCTGGCATTTATCGCACTTTCGGGCATAGTTTGCCGCATCTCGGTTCACTGTCGGCCAGTAGTACCCATATCGGAGTATCTTCTTAGCGAGAGCTTGCCCTCCGGTATGATCGCCACACTCTCCTTCGTGCACATCATGTAACACTCGTTTGATTTCCTCGTGGGCGATACACCTGAGGAGAGGAACGAAATAACCTCTCCTGTACATGACTCCGTTTTGGATGACGAACCGCGAAGCTTTTCGCTGGATTTGTCTCTTCTCATTTCTAGGTTCAGGCAGCGCCCCATTCTCAATGTAATTCCGATACGGAGTCATCCAGGATTCTCTACTGGGAGCGGTTTCAAACACGGAGTTCATTTCTATTCGGTCGATGCTCGGGGAGGCCAAAGTTTCAACAGGGACAAGTCCCATTTGTTGCGCTTCACCTGTGCTGGCTAACTTTGCCAGTGAATCGGCTTTCTGATTGTGCTCCCGAGGCACATAATAGATGGCGTAATAATCAAACTGGTTTAGTATTTCCTGAACTCGTGCCAAGTAAGCAGCCAGTTTTCGGTCTCTTGCCTGGTATTCTCCTCGTACTTGACATACCACTAACTGTGAATCGCAATAAATTTCTACAGCGATGATTCTCAAGTCTCTGGCAAGATTTAGGCCGGTTAGGAGAGCTTCATATTCGGCTTCATTATTAGTTGCACGAAAGTCGAATTTAAGAGCATAACATATGGATCGGCCCTCGGGAGTCTCAAGTACAACCCTAGCGCCTGAACACCGGTCATTTGATGCACCATCAGTATACAGCTTCCAGATGTATTCGGGGGATTCACTGGTCCCGGGTAAGTCTTCTGGAACGGTGAATTCAGCTATGAAATCAGCCAGGACTTGTCCTTGAATGGCTCTCCGCGGAGCGTATGCGATATCAAATTGGCTTAGCTCAATGTTCCACTTGAGTAACCTACCGGACGTCTCAGGCCGCGTGAGGACCTGTCGTAACGGCTGGTCGGTGTATACAGTAAGTGGATGAGCTTGGAAGTAAGGGCGGAGCTTCCTTGAGGCAATGACCAGGCAATAGGCCAGTTTCTCCAGTCTCGGATAATTTCTTTCAGCTCCTGTTAGTCGCTTACTAACATAGTAGACCGGGTTTTGCACTTTGTCTTCTTCCCGGACTAGAGCAGCACTGATCGCATGTTCTGATACTGCCAGGTAGAGATATAGTTGCTCGTGGTCAACCGGTTTTGATAAGATCGGAGGTGTGGAGAGATGTTGGACTAATGATCGGAACGCGCCTTCACACTCCGCGGTCCATTCAAAGTTCTGTTTGCCCTTCCGGATCAGGTCGAAGAAAGGAATGCATTTATCGGTGGATTTTGAAATGAACCTGCTCAGTGCTGCGACCTTCCCGTTAAGACTCTGGACTTGCTTTATAGTTCTAGGGGTTTGCAAATTTCTAATAGCCCAGATCTTCTCAGGATTCGCCTCTATTCCTCGAGCGTTGACGATGAACCCAAGGAATTTTCCGGATGCAACGCCAAAGTGACATTTGAGTGGGTTGAGCTTCATTCCGTACTCCCGGAGGATACTGAACATTGAATTCAAATCTCTGACGTGATCGGTGGAGAATCGGGACTTCACCAGCATGTCATCCACGTAAACCTCCATGGTCTTCCCGATCTGATCAGCGAACATTCGGTTGACTAAGCGTTGGTATGTTGCTCCAGCGTTCTTTAGACCAAACGGCATGACTTTGTAACAGTAGAGTCCCAGATCGGTCACGAAGCTGGTATGTTCCTGATCAGGTAAATGCATGGGTATCTGGTTGTAGCCGGAATAAGCGTCCATAAAGGATAGTAGTTCATGTCCGGCCGTTGAATCAACGAGCTGATCGATTCGCGGAAGTGGGAAGCTATCTTTTGGACAGGCCTTGTTTAGGTCAGAGTAATCAACACAGGTTCTCCACTTCCCGTTTGGTTTCCGAACTAGTACAGGGTTGGACACCCATTCTGGATACAAGGCATCTCGAATGAACCCATTCGATTGTAGTTTATCAACTTCCTCCTTAAGGGCGGCAGATCTCTCTGGATCCATACCGCGCCTTTTCTGCTTTACTGGGACATGTCGCGGATCTATATTCAGGGAGTGACTTGCAATGCTCGGCGAGATCCCGCACATGTCAGAGTGTGTCCAGGCGAAGACGTCGAGATTCGCCCGAAGAAATTCGACCAACTCCTGCTGTGTCTGCTCGTTCAGTTGGGACCCAACTTTCAGCATCTTCGAATCATTATCCTCACTGATTGGGACGTCCACAGTCAGTTCGGCTGGAGAAGCTTGACTCTCCGTTGATTCGTCTTTATCCTCGTTGTCCCTGGGGTCCAGGTCTTTCAGGAATTGGTCGTGGTGCCCGGGCCGAGGCCCAGGCATCAATTGTCAATTATCGATAGAACGGACGCAGAGAGATTCCTCTACGCCCTTTCCCTTCTCTTTACGTTGCGCCCCGCGCAGCTCAGCAACATAACAGGCCCTTCCTGAGGCCTGATCTCCTTGAACAACTCCAATCCCATGATCAGTGGGAAATTTCAAAGTTAGACACCATGGGGCGATCGCCGCCCTGAACTCAGCTAAGGCTGGTCGACCCAGAAACGCATTATATGGCGAATCGATTTCTAGCACAACAAATTGTAACATTCGGACCCTTCGGCGTTCTCCAACGCCTAACTCGACTGGGAGTTCCGTTATTCCGATGGGTATCGTGGCACTTCTGTTGAAACCATGGATTCTGGATAAACAGGGTTTCAAATCCTTTGTCTCCATCTTCATTAGATCGTAAGCCCGTTTAAGCAAGATGTTCACAGAGCTCCCATTGTCTACCAGGATCCTCTTCATCCAAGCAGGACCTACCTGGGCAGATATGACTAGTGGGTCGATGGTAGGGGCTTCGACTTTATCGGCGTCTCGGCTCCTGAACACGATATCATCGGACATTATCTTTTGTTGCTTCGCCGGGGTTCCATCCTCGTAATTACTATAACACTCGAAGTCCGCATGCCTGATAGAACTGGCATACGACTCCATTTCCCCCCAGCTTCTGTCTGCCGGATGGGGACCACCACTTATTGTGTTGATAACTAATCTCCCCCCTGCACGGGCGGGTTCCTCCTCTCTTTCCTGATTTTGTGAACGATTTTGATTCGAGGGGCCCGCTCCGCCAGGCTGCGGCGCCCGTACAAACTGATCTAGCTTCCTCTCTCTAATCAGCTTCTCGATGAGGTCCTGTAAGTGCCGACACTCATTGGTATTGTGTCCATAGCTTTCATGGAACCTACAGAATTTCCCTGTTTGAATCTGTCTCTCCGACGAGGGCTTCGGAGCAGGCTTCTTATACTGTACAGTGTTACAAGTCTGTAAGTATACGTTTTCCAATGACGTGTTTAGCGGCGTATAACTGTCAAACATCTGAGCTCTACGTCGTGGACCTCGGTTCTCGTCTCTCTTCTTATTCTGGCCATTGTTTCCTCTCTGCTGGGTTTGCTTGTTTTGTATATTCAGTTGAACTTTCCCGGAACTCTCGCCGGACTGTTTAACTGCCACATTGCTCTGTATTCCCTCAATGCTGGGCCTCGCATCGTCCTGCTTCCTAGACTGTTTTGCATCCTCCTGCCGCAGGAATTGAGCGGCTTTGGAGTAAAAACGGTCCAACGATGCGGGCGGTTTTCCAGCTAGCCAGTTTCCGAATTCAGAATCAGGATCAATCCCCTTGGTTAGAGCCATCAAGATTGAATTATCGTTGGGATTGGTGATCTCGACGCATGCTGCGTGGAACCTCTCGAGGTAACGCCTGAGCGTTTCTCCAGGTGCTTGAGTGATGCTGGACAAGGTGTTGACGTCTTTTGGCCTAGCAACATGCATCCGGAATTGCTCCACAAACCTCTTGGCCAATTGATCGAACGAAGAAATTGATCTAGGTGGTAGGCGAGTAAACCACATTGTCGCGATTCCCCCCAGAGAGATGGGGAAACTCCGACACTTCACTGCATCGTCGGCTCTTGCAGCGCTCATCGACCATTCATATTTCAGAATATGCTGGTTGGGGTCACTATTCCCTTCGTACATCGGGAGAGTCGGCATTTTGAATCGCCTAGGGGGTTCGGCATGTAACACTTCGTCTGTGAAAGGGGTATGACTACGGGAAATCCCCCAGTCATCATTGGTGAGCCCCTGACTCTCGCGGATCATCTGACGTATCATGGTTGATATATCTGAAACGGGCAGATTCTGAGCGTGATGAGCTAAGGCGTGGTCGGGTTCCACGGTGCGAGTTGGGATCGGGCACTGTCGACGATCCGTATCTCGCCTCCTTGGCTCAACGTCTTCTGGGACATAAGGTTCAGGAGTATGTCCTCGCTGTTGATTGATCGGCTCTGATTGATTTCGGGTATCGACCCTTGTCTCTGCTGCGGCGGTTGTGGCGCGGTTATCCGTGGTGTACTGTGGGGCAGTACCTCCTCGTGTTGAGGGACCCGTTTGGAAACTGGTCGACGGTCCTACCCTCAGTTGCCCAACAGTTAAGGCGGGTTGATATTCAGCAGCTTGAGCGCGACTCCCCTCTAGTCGAGGACGGGTAGTTCGGTGGTGATAATCAGATGAAGCTGAGCTTTCGGTAGATGCTCTGGAGACATCATCTCTCCTGGACCTTCTGTGCCCCCGGCGATTAAGCTGGTTGGTCAGCTCGATATTGGCGCGCAACTGTTCTGCCAACTGCTGACGGCTTTGGGTCAGCTCCTGGAGCAATACTTGAAACTCCTGTCGGGTGACTAGCCCCGTTGAGTCTGAATGAGTGGCATTGTCTTGATTGGAAGAAGGCGGCTGTGTGGGATTCTGCCTATCTCTGCCTTCTTGCTCTGCAGCGGTAGCGCCAGTTCTTGTGCTGACCATTCTCGGTGGTGGAGTCCTTTCCTAGATTTTGAGCAAATCTGAATAGAATGGAAGGATTCCGGACTGGATATCTGGATCTTCCTCTTGGATTTGTGCAATCCGGTATCGACGGCAGATCCAATGAGCAGGAGAAAAAGCTGGTTTTCTCAGTGAAAGCACCAAAGTGTTTGTACCAAAAATGGGCACAACACTCTTCAGGAGTTGTTTGAAGAGATAAAATGAAGATTATAAATGTAAAACAGAGGTTATCTAACAAAAACTCCAACAAACAGAAATGTAAAATGCACAGACAAGCAATTTAGAGTGGTTTGGCGTATAGCCTACGTCCACTATGAAGTTTTGATGATTTTATTGATTCTCTTTCAATGATTACAAGCGGTTACAGCAATGAACAGCGGATTACAGATTAGAATTCGAAATTGACAGCAAAAATAGGATGCAAATCTCAATCCGGCAGAGTCTGGACGCTTCAGAGAAAAAGCCCCTTTTTCTGTTGATTCTGGGGCTCTATTTATAGGCATAGGAGGCTTAGATTTTGCTCAAACTCCGGGAGACTTGGTCTGGCACGTGAGGGGGCCCACGTGACCATTTCCAGAAAGTTTGGAGTCAATCCGCGATCGACACGAAGTCATTTCGTGTCGATCAAGATTACCTCCAATTGAGCTCAAATTTGGTGGAGATGTTCCTCGGTATGCGTGCAACCTTTGGTTAAAATTTCATGGTATTTGGATCAGTGGATTGAGAGATATTGTCGATACGAGATGATGTTCTTCGCTAGGCTGTCTGGTTCGAATCCATCTCTCCGAGCTGTGGGCTTCGAATCGATGGTGTCACGCGCCTCTGTGAAGACGTGGAACGCGCGCTTCGCCTCGATCCGGTCTTCACTCCGAGTCGACCACGTCGACTCCATACATCTCGGCGCATTCGCATCAAGGGATGACGTGGTGCGCGCGCTTCGCCTCGATCCGATATTTGCTCCGTGTTGACTGCTTCGACTCCATGTATCTCGCCTCGTTCCCTTCGAGAGATGACACGTTATCCAAGCTGGTTGACCTGATGGATTCGAGTAGGACTTCATCCATGGATACGAAGCAAGCATTGACTGATGGATACGAAGTAGGCACTGAATGATGGATACGAAATAGACATTAAGTGATCGTTACGAACCAGGTGACTTATTGATGGATACGAGCAAGTCTTTCCGGCTGAAGGTTTTATCGATACGAAGCTTATCACTGTGTGGACTTAATCATTCTAATCGACACGAGATCGATGGATGCGAAACGGGGACCACCGATGGATACGAAACCCATCGATACGAACTCGATGTACTGGCTCCATCGAAACGAACAGATACGCTTCAATGGATACGAAATGGGGTTCGCCGATGGATACGAAAACATGCTTTTTCCTCCAACTCGTATCCATCATAACCTGTGCGTATGAGCTCGGATTGACTTGAAACTTGGAACGTTGGTTTGCTTTATCTTTCCGATCATGTCTCATCGATTGGGGCTTGATCCGGACTTGGTAAAAATTCAACGATATCCATGACAAACGACATTTGGAATCCAACTCCTTGGTGTCCTGGCCTTGCCAAAAGGTGGGATAACACATAACTCCATCACTCGGCATCCATCATTCGTATCCATGAGGTTCGAACCAATATCGATGGACTTCAACACTTCCTGGATCGATCACACTTCATTTGACCAACAGCTGCATGTTTCGTATCGATCACCTACTTGATCGATACGAAGAGTAGAGCCAGTGATCGATACGAAAGAGGGAGTAAAGCATTGTTACGAAAAGTAGAGCATCGATTGGATACGAGGGGAGAAGTCAATCCAAAAGCAGTCCTTATGCATGAATTTTGGATCTCCATAAAGCATGCATGCCACGTAATCGATACGAGAGGATGGATACGAATCTATCGATACGAAGGCTTCAGCTTCACCAAAAAACCCAATCTTGGATCGATCATATCTCTCAAACCACAAATCTAAATGCCATGAAATTTTCACAAAAGATTGCATATCATCTGAGGAACGTCCCTGGTCGATCGCAGCCCAATTGAAGCAATTACCGATCGATACGAAGGCTGTGTGGATCGATAAAGGATCGATCCCAAACGACTCCAGATCGATTTTATGGGCCCATCTACGCTTGAGAAAGGGCATTTTGAGATTCAAGGTAGATATGTTCAGCTTCACATCTATAAATAGCACCTCCATTGCAACTAAAAAAGGACTTTGGATGTTGTTGCTCGGGTTAAACTCCATTGTAATTCGAGTGTTAGTCATTGTACTATTGTAATTTAGTTTATAAATCAGAAATAAATAGCAAATCCTTCAAAGTGGACGTAGGCGATAGCGCCGAACCATTATAAATTCTTGTTTTCTTTCTGTTACTGCTTATTTTCTTGGTCTGATTTTTTGATTAGCCTCATTTTTCATTGAATTTCTTCATTCTAATCTCTTCAATTACATCCGAAGAGTGTTGTGCCTATTTTTGGTACAAACACTTTGGTGCTTTCACTGAGAAAAAACTCTACTTTTTCTCTTACTTTGTGGATCCCCTACCATTGTCGGATTGCTAAAATCTAAGGAGGAGATCCAGATCTATCTTCCAGTGGTTCCTTCTATCCTATTCAGATTGTTCCAGATTTAAGAAGAACTACGTCCAACATGGTGCGCAACACCAAAACCGCTTCTAATGCTGCTAATCCAGAAGGAAGGGATAGGCAAAGTCCCGCTCAACTGACTACTACAGGCAAAACATCAGCTGGAGCTGTAGATCCACCTAGTCCAGTAACTAGAGAGGAGTTCCAGACCCTCATGCATGAGCTCACTCAAAGCCGTCAAGAGCTTACTCAACAGATCTGTGTCAATACAGAACTTGTGAACCAGCTGAACGAAGAAAGGCGAGGGAGATCTAGAAGAGAGCATACCACTTATTCCTTGTTTGGAAGCTCGGCATCATCCGAATCCTTTCATAGATCTACAAGCCGTCGATTAGATGGGAACTACGCGGAGGCCTCCGGGCACCCGCATACTGCAGATCCTAGACAGGCCGAAATAGGTCCTTCCACAAGGCATGAAGCTGCACCCTCCTCCCGAGGGAGGATGTATCCTCACAACATTGCTCATGACAACGCAGCTGCTGCTACAGATCTGGATCCCAAGATCTAGAATCAACCAGATCCAGCCCTTCGCCACCACATTCATGCTTAGGATCCTCACTTCCACAAAGCCCGGGAGCCGAGGAGGCATGGAACGGACCATAGACAGCGATCAGACCATCCTCGTGACATGGAACCTGACCATGCCTTGGCCCCGAACATTCATATGCTTGATATTCCAACTATGATACGCCAAATGATAAGGGAAAGTCAAGGGCTCACTAATGATGACTGGGGGATTTCTAGAAGTCACATCCCGTTCACCAACGATATCTTACATGCGGAACTGCCCCGTCGATTCAGGATGCTGACCTTGCCGGTGTATGAAGGGAATTCGGATCCCAACCAACATATTCTAAAATAAGAATGGCTCATGAATGCCACTCGAGCTAATGATGCGGTTAAGTGTAGAAGTTTCCATATCTCCTTGGGAGGCATTGCGACTATGTGGTTCACCCGTCTACCACCAAGATCCATTTCAAGTTTCGACCAGTTGGCTACTAAGTTTGTTGAGCAGTTTCGTATGCATGCCGCCAGACCTAAGGATGTCAATACCTTGTCTAGTGTTACTCAAGCTCCAGGAGAGACTCTTAGGCATTATTTGGAAAGGTTCCACGCTGCTTGTGTCAAAGTCAGCGATCCCAACGATAACTCTATTCTGATGGCATTGACTAAAAGGATTGATCCTGATTCCAAATTTGGTGATTGGTTGGCTGGGAAACCCCCCGCTTCGTTGGACCGTTTCTATGCAAAGGCAACCCAGTTTTTTAGGAGAGAAGATGTTATACGGTCTAAGAAGTAGGACGCCGCGGGGCCCAGTAGTAAAGGTATCCAGAGTAATGTTGTAGTGAAGCAGACCGGGGAGAACTCCGGTAAAGTACAGTCAAATATTCAGAATAAGCAAGGTTAACAGAAGGGTGATGGAGGTCAAGGAAAGAAGAGAGACCCTCATCGTGGGAGACCCAGAGCTCCTATGTTCGATCGATATACTCCCTTAAACACGTCGCTAGAAATTTTTTATCTTCAAACCTGTAATACAGGGTAGTATAAGAAGCCAGCTCAGAAATCATCGTTGGAAAAGCAGATTCAGACCGAGAAGTTTTGTAGATTCCATGATTGTTACGGCCATAACACTAATGAATGTCGTCATCCGTAGGATATTATTGAAAATTGATTAGAGAGAGAAAGTTAGAGCAGTTTGTCCGGGCTCTGCAGGATGGCAGAGCGGGCCCATCTAATCCCAATCAGGGCCAAGGCCAGGCTAGGCCTGAAGAACCATCATGTACTGGCGGGAGGCTGGTAATTAATACTGTGAGTGGTGGTCCTCATCCAGTCGATCAGAGCTCGAAGGAAATGGAGTCATATGCTAGCTCGACTAGACATATGGACTTCGAATGTTGTAGTGGTACTAACGAAGGGGCCCCGGCGAAGCAACAGGGGATGATGATAGACGACATCGTTTTCAGAACCGTGATGTCGACAGAGTCGAGGGCCCTTCTATTGATCCATTGGTTATTTCTGCCCAAATAGGTCCTTCTTAGATGAAGAGGATCATAGTTGATAGTGGAAGTTCTATGAACATACTTTTCAAACGTGCTTACGATCAAATGCTGATAGAAGCAAAGGATCTAAAGTCGTGTCAATCACGTATACATGGTTTCAATGATAGTGCAACCATACCGGTTGGGATGGTGGAATTACCTATTGAGTTGGGTATTGGTGATCACCGGAGAGTCCGGATGTTGCAGTTTGTTGTATTGGATATTCATTCTCCCTACAATGCTTTCCTGGGCAGAACAGCCCTTGCGGAGTTCAGGGCAGCGATTGCCCCTTGGTGTTTGACTCTGAAATTCCCCACTGATAATGGAGTCGAGGTGGTGCATGGTGATCAGGCAGCCGGACGAGTCTGTTATGTTGTGGAGCTACGGGATGCACAGTGAAAGGAGAAAGGTAAGGGCGTGGAGGAATCTCTCTACGTCCGCTCTATGGAGGATTGATAACTAACGCCTGAGCCGAGGCTCGGGCGCCACGACCAGTTTCCTTAAAATAGCTTGATCCTAGAGACAACGATGATGAAAGGGAAGTCAGTGAATACCGAGCCTCCCCTGTAGAGTTGACAATTAATGTCTCGATCGATGGTGATGATGATCCTAGAGTGGTAAAGATCAGATCTCAGCTCAGCCCCCAAATGGGACAGGAAGATGTTGATTTTCTCCGGGTAAACCTTGATGTGTTTGCCTGGACTCATTGAGACATGTGTGGGATCTCACCGAATATCGTGAGCCATGCATTAAATATCGACCCATGGCATGTCCCGGTGAAACAGAAAAGGCGCGGTATAGATCCAGAGAGATCTGCCGCCCTGAAGGAAGAAGTGGATAAACTCAAGGATAATGGGTTTATTCGTGATGCTTTATACCCGAAGTGGGTATCGAATCCAGTGCTTGTCAGAAAGTCAAATGGAAAGTGGCTTACATGTGTAGACTACTCAGATCTGAACAATGCCTGCCCCAAAGACAGTTTCCCGCTTCCCATAATCTATCAACTAGTGGATTCAACAGTCGGACATGAGCTCTTATCTTTCATGGATGCATACTCTGGCTATAATCAAATCCCGATGCACCCTCCTGACCAAGAGCACTCTAGCTTTATCACTGATCTGGGAGTTTATTGTTACAAGGTGATGCCGTTTGGACTCAAAAATGCTGGAGCAACCTATCAAAGGCTCATAAACCGGATGTTTGCAAACCAGATTGGAAAAACTATGGAGGTGTACGTGGACGATATGCTCGTGAAATCGCGATTATCCAGCGACCACATCTGTGATTTGGAGGCGATGTTCAACATACTCCGACAATACAGAATGAAGCTCAATCCACTAAAGTGTCATTTCAGAGTTGCCTCTGGAAATTTCCTTAGGTTTATTGGCAACGCCAGAGGAATAGAAGCCTATCCTGAAAAGATCTGGGCGATTCGGAATCTCGAAACTCCCAGAACCGTGAAGCAAGTGCAAAGTCTTCATAGGAAGGTGGCAGCCTTAAGTAGGTTCATTTTAAGATCCATGGACAAGTGCATTCCCTTCTTCGATTTGATCAGAAAAGGGAAACATAATTTTGAATGGACAGAGGAGTGCGAGGGCGCACTCCAGGCACTAGTACAACATCTGGTGACACCTCCCATCTTGTCAAAGCTGGTTGATCACGAGAATTTGTATGTCTATTTGGCGGTTTCAGCTAGCGCAATAAGTGATGTACTAGTTCGAGAAGAGGATCGGATCCAACGGCCGGTCTATTATGTCAACAAAATATTGACGGGAGCAGAAATAAACTACCTGGAGATAGAGAAGCTGGCTTATTATCTTGTTGTAGCCTCGAGAAAGCTCCGCCTATATATCCAAGCCCATCCGATCACTGTTTACACCGACCAGCTGTTACGACAGATCCTGGCACGACTTGAGACGTCTGGTAGGTTGCTCAAGTGGAACATCGAGCTAAGTCAATTTGATATCACTTACACCCCAAGGCGAGCTATTCAAGGACAAGACCTGGCGGATTTCATAGCTGAGTTCACCATACCGAAGGACTTGACCGAAACCAGTGAACCTCCCAACTATATATGGAAGCTATACACCGATGGCGCATCAAACGACCAGTGCTCAGGCGCTGGAGTGGTGCTCGAAACCCCAAAAGGGCGATCTGTGTCCTATGCTTTGAAATTTGACTTCCGTGCAACTAACAACAAAGCTGAGTACGAAGCTTTACTCGCTGGACTAAGGCTTGCCAAGGATTTGGGAGTCGTCGTTGTGGAAATTTACTACGATTCACAACTGGTGGTGTGCCAGGTTCGAGGAGAGTATCAAGCCAGAGACCAAAGGTTAGTCTTTTACCTTATGCGGGTCCAGGAAGTGTTGAACCAGTTTGACTATCATACTATCCGCTGTATACCCCGAGAGCAAAATCAGAAGGCCGATTCTTTTGCAAAACTGACCAGCACTGGCGAACAATAGTAGATGGGACTCGTCACCGTGGAAACACTTACTGCTCCAAGTATTGATCAGGTGGAAACAGATCGGGTTCATGAGGCAACACCCGAGAGGGAGTCGCGGATGACTCTAATAAGAAACTATCTTGAACACGAAACATTACCCGAGCACAGGATTGAGAAAAGACAGGTTCTCTGAAAGGCTTCACGGTTTGTTATCCAAGATGGAGTCTTGTATAAAAGGGAATTTTCTATTCCTTTACTCCGGTGTATCGCCCGCGATGAAATCAAGCAAGTGTTGTAGGAAATGCACAAAGAAGAGTATGGCGATCACACTGGGGGACAAGACCTTGCAAAGAAGATACTGAGATATGGGTATTACTGGCCCACCGTAAACCGAGACGCATCAGATTATGCAAAGAGTGCAATAGATGACAAAAGCATGCCAGAATTCCGAGAGCCCGTGTAACGACCCTGAATTGCCGACCCAATTTAAAAAAATTTTGAATCGTTTATTTAGTATAAAATTTGAATTTTCGCAAACGGTTTCTGTTGCTATTCAAACTTCATATTTAGGATGCGTCTAGATATACATAGGCGTACGCCAAATTTCGTTGAATAATATCGAAGTTAATTTTGTTCGTCTCATTTACATATTAGTTTAAATTCTAAGTGTAAATTTTCCATTGTCCGAATCCAAATATTTTTCACAATGTTGCATAAGAAAAATATTCTGATCATGACGTCACATTTCGTTTCATCAAATTCCGCTTTTATTTGCTAGTTAAATTGTTCGCGCGAGAAAATGATTCAATTAGTATATACAAACCTCACGAACAGTGTCAAATCATCAATATCTTCGTACTGTTGCGTTCGCCTCGTCGCACTGATCAAAACAATATATTTATTTGCATCAATCGGAGTTCGGCATTGCAAAGTGTATTATTTAATGGATTTTAAATCGGTCCGTTAAGCAGCTCAAACCGGTATCCATTCATCTCCCCTGTGTGGAATTCGATGTGACTGATGACTATTCAAACCCTTTGAAACTCCAACAGCCTTTTAGTGTACCGATGACAATCAATTTAGGACCTTTGATTTCCAACGTTTCTGTATAAACGAGCTGCCTTTTCCTTTTGTTCGCATGTAAATTAAACTATCTGGTAAAACATGCTTCTTTCTCTTCCCCATTGTTTCATTATTATTTTAAAACTTGCATCTCCAGTTTTCACGCAAACTCCTCCACCTTGAGCTTCCCTCCGCATCGCCACCCTCCGCGCCCAACTCCACCCTGACCGCCGCTACCAGTCACTCCAACCACCACATCCCCACAACCTCGCCTATCCCCTTCGCTCCCAGGAACCCAATAACCGAGACAACAATTTCCGCTATGACCACCGATCCCCTCTCCACTATCCACTACCATCGTTCACCTCCAACTCCTCCGCCGTCCATCATTCCCCTTGCAAACCCAACGACTGCGCCTCCTTCCCCAGCCTGACCCCACGTCGACCCAACACCACCTTCAAAGAAACTACCGCCTACCAAAACCCGAGAACTCCAGAATCCAAACCCCATGCCCACATGGCCAACCACCGTCGACTGCTCTGACCGACGCCAGGATTCCACGCCGCGCCGCCTCCCAACCAACCCACCTTCGAACCCAGATCTGCCACACCCTCGCCGCTGCTCAGCCCCTCTCCCCACCGCCCTCCCAGATTCCCGTAGCACCCAGCTCGTCATCGATGCTTGCTGTTTTGTTGCTATAAATACGTTTAAATATATATATATTTATATATGTATAAAGTTTGATAAATGTTAGCAGTGGGTTTATATATATATATATATATATATATTTAAATATATGGTTTATATAAATACGTTTCCAAGTTATATATATATATATGTTTTCAGTGTTTAGTGTTTTAAGTGTTATACAGTTGTATATATAAAGTTAGTTTCTATAGCACTGTAAACATAATTTACGTACATACATATATATATATCTAGAGTGTTTCTATAGTTTCTACAGCTGATCATGCATATAGTTTATATAGCTTCGGTTTTGATGTTAGTTTAGTTTTATATGTTGTTTATAAAGTTTAACATAAAGTTTCTACATCTCTATTTTTTTTTGTTATATATAGTATAAATTTTATATACAGATTATATATATAGTTATAGTTTTATAGGTTCATACACATACAGTTGTATATATATGGTTTTACACAATCAGTTGCTTATGAACTTTGTATACATATAATCAGTTGTATATCTATGTTTTCAGTTATGAAGTTATGGTTTCTGTATAGTTTTGTGTATATATATATATATATATTAGACGGCTTTCTATATAGTTGTTTTAAAGTGAATACAGTTTTATATATTCTGATTATAAAGTATGTTTAAAGTCTGTATATACCAGTTTAAAGTATGTATATAGTTTGTGTTTTGAAATGTGATATACCAGTTTGTTATATAAAGTATGTATACAGTTTTATATAGTTTTAGTTTATACGTTAGTTTTAGTTTAGTTTTGTTATATAAGGTTATATATTTTTTTACAAAAGTTGTATTAGACTTTATTTTTAAATTGTGTTTAAAATTCAAATTTATTTTGTAAACTATATATATTCGTATGTATATTATCCCCACCAAATCCCTTGAACCCTGCCATGATTGTCCCATTGCTATCTGAAGATTCTTTTGAAATTCTAGCTTGTCCGTGCTTATCTTGGTCATTCCATTTCTCGGCCACGAAAGGTGAGATCCCTCACTCACGACTAACATTTTTGTTAAGTGAAAACCCATTTGAAAAGTTATATGAAGTGTTAGGATTGCTTAGTATTATTTAGTTTATTATATATGTTTAATTCTGCGCCACTGACACGATATATATATTTGATATGCACAAGTGACACACACGATATACTCGTGAAATATGACTTGCATGCTATTTTATTATCTGTGTTTACATGTGATATGTATGTTACACGACTTTGATATACACGATATGCACATTTGCACGACATGCATGTTATCCCACCTTTTGGCAAGGCCAGGACACCAAGGAACCGACTAGAGAACAAGGGTAGCTCGCCATGGATAACGCTGAATTTTGTCTGAGTCCAGATAGAGCTACAATTGATAGGACATGACAAGAAAGATCATAGAGGTCAACATCTCAAATTTCGGGTCAATCCGGGTCCACATGCTCAAGTTATGAACGAGTTAAATTGAAGGGAAAAGCCCAAATTTCGTATCCATCACTATGGGTGATTTCGTATCCATCACTAGAGCTATAGTTCGGATCGATCACGTTCGTAAAGATCAGGAGCAGTCGTGTTCGAATCCATCGAGTTCGTATCGATGGACTTCGTACCCCTCAGCAGATGAAGCGCTCCGCATCCATCAGATCACCTTTATTCGTATCCATCAGATCACCTTTATTCGTATCCATCAGAGAAAGGTTTGTTCGACTCCATCGGCAAGGTCTTGTTCGAATCCATCAGTGATGCTTCATTCGAGTCCATCGAGCCAGCAAGCCAAGGTGACGTGTCATCCCTCGATGCGAATGCGCCAAGATATATGGAGTCGACGCGGTCGACTCGGAGTAAAGACCGGATCGAGACGAAGTATGCGCTCCACATCTTCCCAGAGGCGCGTGACACCATCGATTCGAAGCCATCAATTCGAGAAGATGGATTCGAACCAAACAGCCCAGCAAAGAACATCGCTTCATTTCGATGATATCTTTCAATCCACTGATCCCAATGCCATGAAATTTTAACTGGAGGTCGCACACATACTGAGGAACGTCTACACCAAATTTCAGCTCATTTGGACATCATCTTGATCGATACGAAATGGATTCGTATCGATCGCAGATCGAGGCGAAATTCTCTGGAAACGGTCGAATGGGTCCCCTCACGTGACAGACCAAGTCTCCTGGAGTTTGAGCGAGATTTGAGCCTCCTACGCCCATAAATAGAGCTCCACAGCCTACAGAAGAGGGTGCTTTTTCCTCTGAAGCGTCCAGACTCTGCCGGATTGAGATTTGCATCATATCTTTGCTGTTAATTTCGAATTCTATTCTGTAATCCGCTGTTGTTCGCTGTAATCGCTTGTAATCTTTGAAGGAGAACTAATAAAATCATCAAAACTTCATAGTGGACGTAGG
The DNA here is from genome assembly GCA_030737815.1 of Allium fistulosum. NCBI lineage: Eukaryota > Viridiplantae > Streptophyta > Magnoliopsida > Asparagales > Amaryllidaceae > Allium > Allium fistulosum. The sequence continues at coordinate 982,308,994 of CM060902.1, forward strand.
CTATACGCCGAACCACTCTAAATTGCTTGTCTGTGCATTTTCCATTTCTGTTTGTTGGAGTTTTTGTTAGATAACCTCTGTTTTACATTTACAATCTTCATTTTATCTCTTCAAATAACTCCCGAAGAGTGTTGTGCCCATTTTTGGTACAAACACTTTGGTGCTTTCATTGAGAGAACCAGCTTTTTCTCCTGCTCCTTGGATCTACCGTCGATACCGGATTGCATACATCCAAGAGGAAGATCCAGATATCTGATCCGGAATCCTACCACTCTATTCAGATTTGCATAAAATCTAGGAAAGGACTCCACTACTGAAGATGGTTAGTACAAGAACTGGCGCTACCGCCACAGAGCAAGAAGGCCGGGACAGGCAGAATCCCGCGCAGCAGCCCTCATCTAATCAGGACAATACCGCTCACTCGGATCCAGCAGCGCCAATCACCCGACAAGAGTTTCAAGTATTGCTTCAGGAGCTGACCCAAAGTCGTCAGCAAATGGCTGAACAGTTGCGCGCCAATATCAAGCTGACCAACCAGTTAAACCGTCGGGGCCACAGAAGGTCCAGGAGAGATGATGCCTCCAGGGCATCTACCGAAAGCTCAACTTCATCTGACTATCACCACAGGTCTACCCGCCCCCGGTTAGAGGGGAGTCGTGCTCAAACTACTGGATATCAACCCGCCTTGACTGTTGGACAATGGAGGGCAGGACCGTCAACCAGCTTCCAAACGGGACCCTCGACACGAGGAGGCACTGCCCCACAATACACCACGGACAACCGCGCTACAACCGCCGCAATAGAAACAAGGGTTGATACCCAAAATCAGTCAGAGCCGATTAATCAACAGCGTGGACATACTCCTGAACCATATGTCCCAGAAGACGCTGAGCCAAGGAGGCGAGATATGGATCGTCGACAGCGCCCGATCCAGACCCGCACTGTGGAACCCGACCACACCTTAGCTCAGCAGCCTCAGAATTTGCCAGTATCGGATATATCAACCATGATACGTCAGATGATACGCGAGAGTCAGGGGCTCACTAATGATGATTGGGGAATCTCTCGTAGTCATACCCCTTTCACGGACGAAGTGTTACATGCTGAACCCTCTCGGCGATTCAGAAGGCCAACTCTCCTAATGTATGAAGGAAGTAGTGACCCCAACCAACATATTCTGAAATATGAATGGTCAATGAGTGCTGCAAGGGCTGACGATGCAGTGAAGTGTCGAAGTTTCCCCATCTCTCTGGGGGGAATCGCGACAATGTGATTTACATGCCTACCACCCAGATCCATTTCTTCATTCGATCAATTGGCCAAGAGGTTTGTAGAACAGTTTCGCATGCACGTTGCTAGACCAAAAGACGTTAATACCCTGTCCAGTGTCACTCAAGCGCATGGAGAAACGCTCAGGCGTTACCTGGAGAGGTTCCACGCAGCGTGTGTTGAGATCACCAATCCTAACGATAACTCAATCTTAATGGCTCTGACCAAGGGGATTGATCCTGATTCTGAATTTGGGAACTGGCTAGCAGGAAAACCGCCCGTATCGTTGGACCGTTTTTACTCCAAGGCCGCTCAATTCTTGCGGCAAGAGGACGCAAAACAGTCTAGGAAGCAGGATGATGCGGGGCCCAATATTGAGGGAATACAGAGTAATGTAGCAGTCAAACAATCCGGTGAGAATTCCGGGAAAGTTCAACTGAACATACAAAACAAGCAAGCCCAGCCGAGAGGAAACAATAGCCAAGATAAGAAAATAGATCAGAGCCGAGGTCCACGACGTAGGGCTCAAATGTTTGACAATTATACACCGTTAAACACGTCATTGGAAAACGTATACTTACAGACTTGCAACACTGTACAGTATAAGAAGCCTGCTCCGAAACCCTCATCGGAGAGGCAGGTTCAAACAGGTAAGTTCTGCAGATTCTATGAAAGCTACGGGCACAACACCAATGAGTGTCGGCATTTGCAGGACCTCATCGAAAAGTTGATCAGAGAAAGGAAGTTGGATCAGTTTGTACGGGCGCCGCAATCTGGTGGAGCGGGCCCTTCAAATCCGAATTGTTCGCAAAACCAGGAAAGACAGGAGGAACCCGCCCGTGCAGGCGGGAGATTGGTTATTAATACAATAAGTGGTGGTCCCCACCCGGCAGACAGAAGCTGGGGGGAAATGGAGTCGTATGCTAGTTCTATCAGGCATGCGGACTTCGAGTGTTGTAGTAATTGCGAAGACGGAACCCCGGTTAAACAACAAAAGATAATATCTGATGATATCATGTTCAGGAGCCGAGACGCTGATAAGGTCGAAGCCCCTACAATTGACCCACTAGTCATATCTGCCCAAGTAGGTCCTGCTTGGATGAAGAGGATCCTGGTCGATAGTGGAAGCTCCGTGAATATCTTGCTTAAACGGGCTTACGACTTAATGAAAATGGAGGCAAAGGATTTGAAACCTTGTATGTCCCGAATCCACGGGTTTAACGGGAGTGCCACGATACCCGTTGGAGTGACTGAACTACCGGTTGAGTTGGGGGTTGGAGAACGCCGGAGAGTCCGGATGCTACAGTTTGTCGTCTTAGAGATTGATTCACCTTATAATGCATTTTTGGGCCGACCGGCCCTAGCCGAATTCAGGGCGGCCATCACCCCATGGTGCTTAACTTTGAAGTTCCCCACCGATCGTGGGATTGGAGTTATTCAAGGAGACCAGGCCACGGGAAGGGCCTGTTATGTTGCTGAGCTGCGCGGGGCGCAACGCAAAGAGAAGGGAAAGGGCGTAGAGGAATCTCTCTGCGTCCGTTCTATTGATAATTGACAATTAATGCCTGGGCCTCGGCCCGGGCACCACGACCAATTCCTGAAAGATCTGGACCCTAGGGACAATGAGGATAAAGACGAATCTACGGAGAGTCAAGCTTCTCCAGCCGAACTAACTGTGGACGTCCCAATCAGTGAGGATGATGATTCAAAGATGCTGAAAGTTGGGTCTCAACTGAACAAGCAGACACAGCAGGAATTGGTCGAGTTTCTTCGGGCGAATCTCGACGTCTTCGCCTGGACACACTCTGACATGTGCGGAATCTTGCCGAGCATTGCAAGTCATTCCCTGAACATAGATCTGCGACATGTCCCAGTAAAGCAGAAAAGGCGCGGTATGGATCCAGAGAGATCTGCCGCCCTTAAGGAAGAAGTTGATAAACTACAATCAAACGGGTTCATTCGAGATGCCTTGTATCCAGAATGGGTATCCAACCCTGTACTGGTTCGGAAACCAAACGGAAAATGGAGAACCTGCGTTGATTACTCTGACCTAAACAAGGCCTATCCAAAAGATAGCTTCCCACTTCCACGAATTGATCAGCTCGTAGATTCAACGGCCGGACATGAGCTACTATCCTTTATGGATGCTTATTCCGGCTACAATCAAATACCCATGCATTTACCCGATCAGGAACATACCAGCTTCGTGACCGATTTGGGACTCTATTGTTACAAAGTCATGCCATTTGGTCTAAAGAACGTTGGAGCGACATACCAACGCTTAGTCAACCGGATGTTCGCCGATCAAATCGGGAAGACCATGGAGGTTTACGTGGATGACTTGCTGGTAAAGTCTCGATTCTCCACAGATCACGTCAGAGATTTGAATTCAATGTTCAGCATCCTCCGGGAATATGGAATGAAGCTCAACCCGCTCAAGTGTCACTTCGGTGTCGCATCTGGAAAATTCCTTGGGTTCATCGTCAATGCTCGCGGGATAGAAGCAAATCCTGAGAAGATCTGGGCTATAAGAAATTTGCAAACCCCTAGAACCGTAAAGCAAGTCCAGAGTCTCAACGGAAAGATCGCAACATTGAGCAGGTTCATTTCAAAGTCCACCGATAAATGCATTCCTTTCTTCGACCTGATCCGGAAGGGAAAACGAAACTTTGAATGGACCACGGAGTGTGAAGGCGCGTTCCGATCACTAGTTCAACATCTTTCCACACCTCCGATCTTGTCAAAACCGGTCGACCACGAGCAATTGTACCTCTACCTGGCAGTATCGGAACATGCAATCAGTGCTGCTCTAGTTCGGGAGGAAGACAAAGTGCAAAACCCGGTTTACTATGTTAGTAAGCGGCTAACAGGAGCTGAAAGAAATTACCCAAGACTGGAGAAACTGGCCTATTGCTTGGTCATTGCCTCAAGAAAGCTCCGCCCTTACTTCCAAGCTCATCCTCTTACTGTGTACACCGATCAGTCGTTACGACAGGTCCTCACGCGACCCGAGACATCTGGTAGGTTACTCAAGTGGAACATTGAGCTAAGCCAATTTGATATCACGTACGCTCCGCGAAGAGTAATTCAAGGACAATTCCTGGCAGATTTCATAGCTGAATTCACCGTTCCAGAAGACTTGCCCGAGACCAGTGAATCCCCCGAATACATCTGGAAGCTGTATACTGACGGTGCGTCAAATGACCGGTGTTCGGGCGCTGGGGTTGTACTTGAGACTCCCGAGGGCCGATCCATATGTTATGCTTTGAAGTTCGACTTTCGTGCAACTAATAATGAAGCTGAATATGAAGCCCTCTTAACCGGCCTAAAACTTGCCAGAGACTTGAGAATTATCGCTGTGGAAATTTATTGCGATTCACAGTTAGTGGTATGTTAAGTACGAGGAGAATATCAAGCAAGAGACCGAAGACTGGCTGCTTACTTGGCCCGAGTTCAGGAAATACTGAACCAGTTTGATTATTATGCCATCTATTATGTGCCTCGGGAACACAATCAGAAAGCCGATTCACTGGCACAGTTAGCCAGCACAGGTGAAGCGCAGCAAATGGGATTTGTCCCCGTTGAAACTTTGGCCTCCCCGAGCATCGATCGGATAGAAATGAATGTTGTGTCTGAAACCGCTCCCAGTAAAGAGTCTTGGATGACTCCGTATCGAAATTACATTGAGATTGGGACGTTGCCTGAGCCTAGAAATGAGAAGAGACAAATTCAAAGGAAAGCTTCGCGATTCGTCATCCAGAACGGAGTCATGTACAGGAGAGGTTATTCCATTCCCCTCCTCAGATGTATCGCCCACGAGGAAATCAAACGAGTGTTACATGACGTGCACGAAGGAGAGTGTGGCGATCATACCGGAGGGCAAGCTCTCGCTAAGAAGATACTCCGATATGGGTATTACTGGCCGACAGTGAACCGAGATGCGGCGAACTATGCCAGGAAGTGCGATAAATGCCAGATACATGCCCGAATTCCAAGAGCCCCGCCTACCGAAATAACCCAAATGGTCAGTCCCTGGCCATTCGCAATGTGGGGCATCGATATCATCGGCGCTTTACCTTTGGCGAAGGGCGGTGCTAAATACGCCATCGTTGCCGCTGACTACTTTACAAAGTGGGCTGAGGCCGAAGCCCTTGCAACCATTACGACAAAGAAAGTGATAAATTTCATGGTTCGCAACATCATCTGTCGATTCGGACTCCCGCATACCATCATCACTGATAACGGAGCCCAATTCGAGAGTGCGGAATTCAATAATTTCTGTCAACGGTTTCATATCCGCAAAAAGTTCTCGGCTGTCGCCCACCCCCAGGCAAATGGACAGGTCGAAGCTGTCAATAAAGTTATAAAATCAATCCTGAAGAAACGACTGGAAAAGGCCGGGGGCAAGTGGGTCGATGAACTTCCTATGGCGTTATGGGCCTATCGAACGACTCACAAAACCGCGACCGGACACACTCCGTTCTCCCTATCTTATGGCTCAAAGGCTGTTATTCCGGTCGAGACAGATGTGTTTTCTCATCGCGTGACTTACTATGATCCGAAAACGAACGCTATACTCCTGGCCGAATCTTTGGATCTATTGGATGAAAAACGGGAAGAGGCTGATTTGAGAGCAGCCGCACATCGAAGTCGGGTCGCCCGACTGTACAACACCAAAGTTCGACCTCGAACCTTTGAACTCAGCGACCTCGTGCTCAAGAGAATCTATCCAGTTCCTTCACATATGAAGCCGAACTGGGGAGGACCGTATGTGATTACACGAAGACTCGGAGATGGCACGTTCAAGCTGTCGACCGTTGACGGTCTCGATTTTCCAAGGGCTTGGAACAGCGAAAGTCTCCGTCGCTATTACATATGACAGGATTTATTTATTTCATTCTATTTAGCAATTTGTTTCTGCATTTCGAAATTTGAATTTTGTAATAAGGCAACTGACTTTGCCGCATTTTCTTATTTCAGCAATAAAATGCCACTTCTTCGAGCCAGAGCTGTGATTCATTAAGTACGATATACGACATCACGATGCACGAAGAGCTAAATCCCATCACGCAATGGGACTTATTCAAATGGAGAGTGGCTGTGATACGACCGGCCGCTCGCTAAGTGAAACCCGAGCTCGGGTGCAAGCCATTACACCCATATTGATAGGATTGACACACGACAATCCTGCAATCGACTCCGTGTTCCCAGAGTGCGAAGCGGAGTATAAACAATCGACTCTGTGTTCCCAGAGTGCGAAGCGGAGTATAAACAATCGACTCTGTGTTCCCAGAGTGCGAAGCGGAGTATAAACAATCGACTCCGTGTTCCCAGAGTGCGAAGCGGAGTATAAACAATCGACTCTGTGTTCCCAGAGTGCGAAGCGGAGTATAAACAATCGACTCCGTGTTCCCAGAGTGCGAAGCGGAGTATAAACAATCGACTCCGTGTTCCCAGAGTGCGAAGCAGAGTATAAACAATCGACTCCGTATTCCCAGCGTGCGAAGCGGAGTATAAACATTCGACTCTGTATTCCCAGCGTGCGAAGCGGAGTATAAACATTCAACTCCGTATTCCCAGAGTGCGAAGCGGAGTATAAACAATCAACTCCGTGTTCCCAGAGTGAGAAACGGAGTATTAACAACTAACTCCGTGTTCCCAGAGTGCGAAACAGAGTATAAACGACTAACTCCGTGTTCCCAGAGTGCGAGACGAAGTATAAACATCAGTCAATTCCTTGTTCTCAGAGTGCGAACAACTGCTTGCGAGATGACTTATATCCCCGGAGTGTGGATGAAACGATTCATAAGAAAACAAGTGTAGTTCGACCACTTGGTCCTCGCTCGATGCAATCACAAGCTGATCATCATAACTTAACCCTGGAACTGGGGGCAGAGGCAAATGTTAATCATTACCCGAAACTGTATGATGTTCAGCTCCGATGCGATCCCCTATCACAACTCAAGTCCGAGATTTCCATACTTAACAAGGAAAATGAGCTATTCTTGAAACGATAAAATAATGCAAGTACACCGGACCGAAGTTCGAACACTACAGTATTCAAGCATAGAAAGAACATAAGCTGAGACTGGAAGACAAAATTTTATTTTCAACTAAATCAAAAGCAACGGTTCATACATGAGCCTTTCCAAAATACTCCTACTTGCAGGGGCCGAACCCGCATCTAAACACGGCCTACAAAAGAAAAAAAAAGTGACAAAATCCCTGACTGCCAAAAAAGAAAAATATGCCTAAAAGGAGTGTCTAATCCTTCTGCTTCCTCAACTTCTTCTTCCTCGAGGAGCTACTGGAGCCACCAGTACTCTTTCATTTAGAACCTTTCTCCTTAGGCAGGCTCCCCTCGGGTGAAGGCATAATGTCGACGTCCTCGTCCGAGCTGGACTCTATGGGAATGCTTCCCACAGGAGGAGTTGGAGGAACAGAATCCGCAGCCGGAGGAGGGACTGACGCACTAGTATCAATGAGCGTGCCCCCAGGAGACACAATCATAAGAGGAGTGGGGCACTGTGCTGCTGCTCCGCCATCTACGCTGCCGCCATGCGCCGCGGCCGCCATCTCGGCATTAATCTCGGCCAACATCGTCGCTTCCCGTTGTGCTCTGGCCTCGCTATGAGCTGTGATAGTCTGAGTTGAAGTGTCAGAAGTAGACGAGAATCCACCCAGGCCAAATGGCAGGTCCGCAAAGGGATCACTCTGACGGCCGAGGAGCTCGTTTATCATCTGTTCATCGAAAGAAAGTGAGCTCCCCTGCGTTACTCCGATTGGTGCCATTGCCACAACGGAGGGCGCCTCAGAAGTGATGGGTTCTGGCACTTGGCCTAATTCTTGGGCGGTGAGAGGCGCAGCTGGTACAACTTCCGTCACTGATCAAAGAAAAAGAACATGTCGTTAATGTACACTTTGACACAGGCTCTTCAATCCAAATATACAAGAAGTTAGTTCAGAGTACCTTCCTCGGTTTGGCTCGAGGTCGCCTGGACGACTTCGGAAGGATGCTCCTTAATAGGAGATAAATGTGGTCGGTCTGGATCATAGGCCGGTATAGGCTGGGGGTCGATCGTCGTAGTTGGCTCAGATTGAGATGACACGACAATCTCAGAACTTGTGATACGGTGCTCAGCACTAGAGCTTTCTCCAATTTCCTAAGATCGGGAGCCAAGCCTCTCCTCCTCGTGAGAAATCATGGAGCCATGGAGAACTTTCTTTTCGTCATCATTAAGATTGCGGTTCTCCAGCTCGAATTCATCGATGCCTTCATCGGGATGTCCAGATTTCTCCTCCTCAACCAACGTGTTCCAAGCATTATAGAGATGTGTTGGATAGTCGTCGAGCCATGTCAGATCTCGGTGCCTTAGCACATTGGCATTGTAAGGGACGAGTAGCTCTTCTACCTCGGCCTCAATCCTGGCCTCCGCCTGCCGTACCTTCTCGTCAACCCCAGCTTCAGCTTCGCGAGCTTGCTGCATAGCCGCTTCCTTCTCCTTTCAGAGCGTCACTGCCTGATCACAGGCCTCCTGCGCAGAGACATTAGCTGCAACTTTCTCCTTCTCCATTTCGGAGAACTTTGATTTCAGCTCATTAAGCTCCTTAAGAGCGGCATTCCTCTCGGCGGTAATGGTAGTGTTCCTATGACCCATGTCTTCGATGGCGGTATAGTGCTCTTGTTTCATTCTGGTCATGGCAGAGTTTACTTCGTCAACCTTTTTTAGGGCCTCCATTTCAGATTTACGAGAAGACTCAGCCTCCGCGTTGAGCGCTTTTATGATTCGGTCATTGTGACCCAACTCCTTCTCAAGCTTCTCAATAGCGACGCCCCGATCGAATGCCACTTTGGACGCTTTCCTCGCGGCCCGTGCCCACTCCCTGTACTGGAAGAAGATGTCTGCAACATAATCATGGATAGTGGTTTCAGCGGTTGGCGGAATTCTCCTCAAGTGCGGAGGGAAGACATAACCATCAAAGCAGATGTCGGGAAATTCCTTCCTCATCTGTGCCAATTTAAGCGCTCCTTCACTGGACGCATCAGTCGGGACCGGTGTGGTAGCTGAAGAGGTGGCTATTTCAGTCCTGCGCGGAGGATCGGTCCTCGAAGCTTGAGAAGGTGGCCTAGGCCGTGAAATTTCAGGAGGACGAGTTACTGCTACCGTAGGAGGTGCGAAGGTCCTGGGAGGAGGAGAGCGAGATCGGGATCGGTGAACGTATCCCCTGTCTCTGTCAGACTTCTCCTGACCAGAGTGTCCTGAGTCGTAATCCCTCTCGCCCTCTCTCCTGCGTGGCTCATGATAACGGCGCTTGTTGCGCAAACTACCAAGCACAGAACTTTGCCCAGACATCGTACCTGAAAAGCAAACCACGGAAAATCAGTAGCCGTTTGCAATATGTTGTTTACGGTTAGGAAAATGTGTTGTGCCGTGAAGAGTGTGTGAATGTGTAACCCCCCGGACCAACCAGAAGTGTCAATCGCACTGGCAGGAAGAGACTCGCTAACATCGACGATATGTCGCGGTCCACCCAATTCAATGTCGTGTTGCTCGGGCTCGATGTCCGGGATTGGAGGGTCAGCAGGCCCTTCGAATTGATTTTCAGCTTGCAGGGAGGGTGCCTCCGCAATTCTAACTCCTGACAGGGGGAGGTGTAAAACCACCGACTTCCGCCTCCCGGATTTATGCTGTTTGGAGGCCACCGCTTTGCCTTTTCTCTTTTCATCAGAATCTGGGATTGCATTAGCAGGTCCGACCAACGGTTCCTCGTCGGTATGAGTTCTCTCGGAATCGGGTTCCTCAATTATCACAACCCTGGGTTTCTTCCGCTTGACCTTTTCTCTAGAGACGGTCTTTAATGCGCCATCGAGCCTTATGCTCTGCCTCCGCCCAATCAACCCAAGAACTCTGAGATTCCGGTCTGTCAGTAGCAATTCAATATTCCTTTCTTCACTAGGAATTTCTTGAAGGACCCGAACTATCTCTTTATAATAGCCACCTTCAGGTTGCTGGATTATAGCTGAAAGAAAAGGAGTAGGAGATATGAGTTTAATTTCATTCAAAAATTGCCCTGTCGATTACTTGGAAAAAGACAATACTCACGTCTGAACAGCCATCTTCTGGCAAACCCCGGAGGACATCGGACATAGAACCACTCTGACTTGAAGTAGCTCAGCCTAGTTCACGACCCCGTGAGAACTTGGCAGTTTCTTACAGACTCCAAGAAGGTAAAAGATGGGCTGTCAGTTCGACTTTTGAAGTTGAAGAGGTATCTTATCTCGGTCGGGCGGGGAGGTCGGTAGAGATATTCCATAAATGCGATGAAAAAGCCATTGAGTGAAGCATATCCATTCGTATGTAGCTGAGACGGAGCAATATCCAGGTAAGCCAACACTTCTCTTATATAATCGTTGAACGGAGGAAGTGTACCGGCTGCGCATGCATGTCGGTTAAAAGCAGTATACCCCTCCGGGGGATTGTGTGGTCTGTCGTCCGGTCCAGGCAATATTACATCGTCCAACGATAAGCCATGCCTCAAGCATATTCTCCCTAGCATATCTTCAGAGATATTGGACGGGACAGAGTCAGGTGGACTATTAATGAAGAATGCATCAGGCAACTCATCCGAAGCTGGACCAATAGCTTCGACCTCAATGTCCGGAATCTCAAGTATGGGAGGGATAAGATTCTGAGTTTCTTGCTGCTGCGAACTTGATGGTTCCATAACTAGCTAACTCACGAGTAATCATCATTAGACGGTAAAACAGCCCGTGCATTCCCCAGTGTAAAGTGTATGAATGTGTTGTGCAGTGCAAATGTTGTGCATGACTTGAGCAAATGCTGCAGAATTAAAGAAAACATGCAAACGACGAAAACTCTGGAAGTCAGACCGGCAATGACCGTCATCGCTGACCGTCACGACCGCGCCTTCCAAAGACTGTCGTTCAATTCAGATTAGAAGTTCGTTACACTTTGCTGAGGTACGGTTCCATCTACGAGCTTCAAAAGGGCAATCAGATGTGCAGTGTTATGATCAAGTTCGATTATGCAATGTGGAAGCTCGTAGGAATCGAGTGTGTAGTTTAATTTTCAAATCCGGATATGCAGGAATGAAGTTCGTCGAAGTCATGTTTTCAAGTGCTTAGGATTTCGTATCCATCAAAGGAGGATTTCGAATCGATGCCAAGCGTTATGTTTCGAATCGACCATTGGCAGTCTGGTTCGTATCGATCAAGATATATGCGCTTCCGTATCGATCGTTGGGGATTTGGTTCGTATCGATCGCAATAGGTGCGCTTTCGTATCGATCGTTGGGGATCTGGTTTGTATCGATAACGCTCGAGTCAATACTTTTTACATCGATCGCCACTCCATGTCGATACGACCCATCTCCACGACCTTCGATATGAAACCACTTCATCTCCACAACCATCGATATGAAATCGCATCGTCTCCACATTAAGTCTCATCTTAATCGATACGAACCCCAGAAAGAATACTGTTGATTTGATCAATTCGAACATGACTCCCACGTCGATTCGGAATCGCCTCTTCCACTCTTTCTTCTCCAACCTACTAAAAAATGCCATGGCCATCATATCTTTGAGCCAGATCTGGTTTTACCAGTCGCCAGAAGAGAAGATTGGTGGAGAAAGAATGGATCCATAGCAACCTTATCATTTGGATTCGCAGTTGCTTACCTAGAGATTGAGATTCGAAGATCTAAAAAGGTAGGTTTGATCGAGTCGAAAGCACGGAGCTGTTATCTCTGTCTGAGTCGATTGCAAGGGGTTAAGAGCAACAGTAAAGGTGAAAAGTAAAAAAGTGAAAATGAGCCAAGTCTCAGGTATTTATATGAAGCCTGGAGGCGAACTGGGTCGATTCGTCTCCCAGTCAACGTAACCGGTCGCAAGCGGTCAAGCGATGGGTCTGTGCAAACGCACTCCTCGAATCCATCAGGCTGTGCATTCATCAAGGTGCAATATTCACCAGATGCCATCGATTCGATACATCCGTTTTGTGAACCATCGATTCACAACCGGTCAGGTTTATAGATACGAACTCGATACTCATGTCTGTTAAAATACATCGATGCGAAAAGTTATTTCGTATCCATCAAAGGACATCAATGCGAAGCAGAATTCACCGCAAGTTGCGATCCTCGAATGCGAATCAAAACTTCGTATCCATCAATGACACCCCGCATCGATTCGAAGGAATACATCCTGACTTCTTACCATGGCGCCATGAGAGAATCATTGTGAAATTCAACAACGACCTAAAACTAACGACGAGTTGCGAGCTTGCGACTTTTCAAAGCACGTCATGTTTTCACAAGACGTACTTTGGGGGGCAAATGTTATCCCACCTTTTGGCAAGGCCAGGACACCAAGGAACCGACTAGAGAATAGGGGTAGCTCACCATGGATATCGCTGAATTTTGTCTGAGTCCAGATAGAGCTACAATTGATAGGACATGACAAGAAAGATCATAGAGGTCAACATCTCAAATTTCGGGTCAATCCAGGTCCACATGCTCAAGTTATGAACGAGTTAAATTGAAGGGAAAAGCCCAAATTTTGTATCCATCACTATGGGTGATTTCGTATCCATCACTAGAGCTATAGTTCGGATCGATCACGTTCGTATCGATCAGGAGCAGTCGTGTTCGAATCCATCGAGTTCGTATCGATGGACTTCGTACCCCTCAGCAGATGAAGCGCTCCTCATCCATCAGATCACCTTTATTCGTATCCATCAGATCACCTTTATTCGTATCCATCAGAGAAAGGTTTGTTCGACTCCATCGGCAAGGTCTTGTTCGAATCCATCAGTGATGCTTCATTCGAGTCCATCGAGCCAGCAAGCCAAGGTGACGTGTCATCCCTCGATGCGAATGCGCCAAGATATATGGAGTCGACGCGGTCGACTCGGAGTGAAGACCGGATCGAGACAAAGTATGCGCTCAACGTCTTCCCAGAGGCGCGTGACACCATCGATTCGAAGCCATCAATTCGAAGCCATCAATTCGAGAAGATGGATTCGAACCAAACAGCCCAGCAAAGAACATCGCTTCGTATCGACGATATCTTTCAATCCACTGATCCCAATGCCATGAAATTTTAACTGGAGGTCGCACACATACTGAGGAACGTCTACACCAAATTTCAGCTCATTTGGACATCATCTTGATCGATACGAAATGGATTCGTATCGATCGCAGATCGAGGCGAAATTCTCTAGAAACGGTCGAATGGGTCCCCTCACGTGACAGACCAAGTCTCCCGGAGTTTGAGCGAGATTTGAGCCTCCTACGCCTATAAATAGAGCTCCACAGCCTACAGAAGAGGGTGCTTTTTCCTCTGAAGCGTCCAGACTCTGCCGGATTGAGATTTGCATCATATCTTTGCTGTTAATTTCGAATTCTATTCTGTAGTCCGCTGTTGTTCGCTGTAATCGCTTGTAATCTTTGAAGGAGAACTAATAAAATCATCAAAACTTCATAGTGGACGTAGGCTATACGCCGAACCACTCTAAATTGCTTGTCTGTGCATTTTCCATTTCTGTTTGTTGGAGTTTTTGTTAGATAACCTCTGTTTTACATTTACAATCTTCATTTTATCTCTTCAAATAACTCCCGAAGAGTGCTGTGCCCATTTTTGGTACAAACAATGCACACGTGCACGGCACGTATTTATTTATGTTATTGCCTGTTAGTTTAGAATCACTATGGGTTGAAATGATACATACCCGAACGGACTTTAGAATAGGAGAAAATTCGCTATGGGTTGAAATGATAGACCCAAGCGATTTTCAATTATTGTTGAAATATTGGGATTGCGGGTTTAATGAGTTAAACCCGTAAATTAAATTCTATGGATAAAATTTATAGAAAACTATATACGGACACCGTTGGTCTATTTTGAAATGTAAAAATATTGGTTTTGGAAGATTTGATTCTGGAATTTAATGAAAGGATTTATTTTAAAATAAATATCCATTTTATTTAATAAAGTAAAATTTTAAATTATATATATATATTTTTCTTTGGAAATATAAATTTATAAGTAAATATGGATTTAAATTTATTTTAAGATTTTACTAATGATTTTATAAATTTGGAAATATATAATTTAATAATGTAATAATAAAATAAATACTTTTTAAATTAAATTATAGCTATTAATACATTTTATAAAAATTTCTATTTTATAAAGTAGTAATTAAACTTTAATATTTATTTTAAACCTAAATAATATAATATGTGTTTTATAAAACTTTATTAATAAATGGATGATTTAAGATTACTTGGAATTAAAATTTCAATTAAAGAATTGATCTTACGTAATAAATTGAATAAATTAAGTTTATAACGAATTGAAATACGAATTGAACTATATATGAATTGAATGTGATATGAATTTTATAAGATATGAATTGAAATATAAATGAAGTTCTAATATTGAATTAATTATAATTGAAGTTACAAGATGGAATGAAATTATAAATGAAGTTATTCGATTAAATTAAATTATAAATAAAGTTATAAGTTATAAAGATTTGAATTGGATAAATTGAATTTAATTGAATTATGAACTTGAATTAAATAAATTGAATTTAATCGAAGATAAGATTTCGAATTGAGTTAATATGAAATTTATAACGTAAGTAACGAAACTAAATTGTATTAATAAAATCGAGCATGAAATTTAATTATATTGAATTTAAGATATGAAATCGAATTATATTAACTTAATTGAATTATAAGATGTGAAATTTGAATTGTATAAATTTAAATTTATAATTTATGGATTTGAATGATGAAATAAAATATATGTGAAGAATCAATATGAAGTGTATAAGTTATGGAGTAAATTTCAATAATGGATTTAATGTGAATTTTAAAATAATATTTCAAACTATAATATAATCGAAGTAATATTTTAGTGTCGATTTAAAATCGTATTTGAAAATTGATTTGAATAAATAAAATGACCACGGTGTAATAACAACGTAGTTATTAAAGAGACCGGGATCGGATATGGACATACTCTCTGTCGATACCGAAAACCACTTTAATAACTAATATACGCGAAGTGTTGATCCAGAATGAAGTGGATGGTTTTGGTGAACGCGTTGACTGAAGAAAGAGAACGATTTTGGATGACCCCTGACATGTCTAAAACAGGAGCCGCACCTGGCCATTGAGGTTCGCCACCTCTAGCGGACACACTTCTTCGTTACTATATCTATTACTTTTGTGATTCGATTTGGGTGCACCCCTCGATTATGGGAGTGTTGTTTCGTGGTGTTGGGGTAGTAGCTGCTATGCCGAACATCAGTCCGGATCACGCAACTACTAGTATCCTAGTTGGTATCGCCTCATGTACCTTGTCATACCGATTATCCTTTTGCGACAACTACGATTTGTTTTGTGTTATACCTATGTGGTACCCTCTGATAACTACTAGTTTACGGTGGGGCTTACGGTGCTGTATAGACTATGACATTTATAAAATGTGTTAAGGGTGGAATGGGCCATGACTTAACGCTAGTTTGATATTTTACTTTACTGATAGTTACTACTGTATATAGCGTATTCTATTATATAGTATATAGTTTAACGGATCCTTAGAGGATGGTGATCCCAAACACCCTTTAAGTTACTTAGCATTTCATTTGACGTTTCACTTGAGTTTATCACTTACATAAGAATGTTAGTCCTGACTCGAGTGTTTTTGTTTTACTTGAATGCTCGGGTCAGTCTGAGTATTACAGCTTTCGTGACTCTCTCTCTTGGAGCTTGGATCTTGTTGAAGTCTATCTACCTTGTGCTCAGTTGTCCAGTCATCTCAGTTGTTTCTGTATTCGGATATCCACATTCAGACTATGTATTTGTTTATGTATCTGTATCTATGTATTTCTTTTCAGTCACATTACTCTGAGACATTGTTGTGTCTTCTTAGTAGCTTCATGAACTACTTTTATAATAGTGTATTATTCCGCTGCATTATTATGTGATTGTTCTGTGTCTGTGATTGATTTATTTACTGTATATTCTGAGTTATGCCAATATATATATAACAATCTATTGTTTTGATCAATTCAAATCAGACATGTGTGGATTATTGTCGATTTGAACGGTTCAAAATAGTGGGTCGTTACAAGTGGTATCAGAGCTCTGGTTTTAGGCAAAACTCAGTATATTAAGTAAATCTCATCAGTGATAGGGTCCCAATACCCTAGAACGAGTTGAATCAATTACGGAATCATTCTTCCCTTTTCGAGCCTATCTTACCTTTCAAAATCTATCTTCTTAGTTAGGATTCTTTTTTATTAGGTTCCTTTCGAAATCGATCTTCAGCTTGGTTTTCTATTTCTCCTAAGTCTTGATCTTTGTCTATGTCTTGTCCTTGAATTATCCTATGGGAGAGCGTATTTGTAATCAATATAAAAATGTTTTATATTGTGTTGTTTGAGTTGTTGAGTCGAGTTTGGATTTTCGATCGATTCGTCTAGCTAACGCTATCGATAGAGATTCCAAAACACTTAATAAAACAAACTGACACAATGCTGTTTTGAAATTAATATTAATATTATTTGAAAGTATTTTCGAATAGAATTGTTTCAAAGAATTCTAATGGAATAAGTCAGTACTCTCCTCTTGTGTCATTGGAAAATAATTTCGGTGATGACTGTAGCATCATCAACATTCATTTTCGAGTCTCCGAGTGGGGGAGACAACTTAGAAATTTTGCTTAACTTTAGTATTGGAAAATAAATTTTGATTTGAATTTCCTAAGTATGTTTTGATAAAATATATATCTATGTACATATTTATAATCAGAATTTCAAACCAGAAATTAAACTCTCATTAGGATAAGTAATGGTTTCAAATTTTGAAATAAAAGTATATTCCCTAATAATTAGAGTGTCTAAATGAGAAATGAAATTGAAACAATTTAAAAGTAGTTAAACTAGGATAAATAAATTGGTGTAACACTTAATTGTATTCTATAACATATATAATTACCTGTATTAGTTAAAAAGTTTGAAAATGTTAACATGAATATACAATCTAGGATATACAAATTAAACTTAAGTAGAAAAATGTTTAAACTTAAGTGTGCTATTAGAATAAGTGTTAATGGTAGGTAAGTGTGTATAGTGCTCAATTACATTTGACTTTTATAAAATTTATTTGAATATAAAGGAATAAAATAAATATTCTGATTTGAAATTAATTAATGATTTTAATTGTAATTAAATGAACCAAATTAATAGATTTAAATTTGGAATTAATTAATGAATTTATTTGAATTTAAATAGAAAGAGTTAATGAATTTAAGTTGAGATTAAGTTGAAATTTGATTTAAGTGGACTTTAAGGTTAAGTAAGCTTTAATGATTGAAATTAGGATTAATTAAGTGTTAATTTAATATTAAATGATTTCTAATTTAATGAATTTGTTTAAATCAAGATTTTATAAACTTAAGTATTAATAGACTTAGATTGAACTTGTTATAAAATTTAATTTGTGTTTATTTAATCATTAGATTAAATATAGTAAAATTAGATTTCTTTAATTGGGATTAAATTAGATTTAGTAAATGAATTATATATAAAAAAAACATTTTGGTTGAAAGAATTTGGTTAATGAAATTTGGCTTAAGAAAATTGATGTTTGGATTTAATTTAAAGGTTGAATGAATTAACTAATTAGAAATAAATTGAATTTATTTAAATGTTATTTAATTGGATTGATTATTAAATTGAATTCATGTGACGTGAATAAATTTAATAAGTTGAATCGGGATCTTATTAAAAATTGGTTAAATTAAATATCTAGTAATAATTGCTAATCAAATTTTGAAGGTGATCTATTTTGAAATATGCTTTAAATTGATTCTGATTCATTTGAACTTAAGAAACTAGCTTGTGATAAACAAATAAATATCTTTGAAAATTGTTGGTTATACCAAGATAATACAAAGAATGATTGAAATTAAACTATAAAATGGAAATAACTTAATTATGGGTAAATAGGTTAAATAAAGGAAATGAGGAAATTAGAATAGAGTTGTTTAAAGAAAGAATATACTTAAGAAAGCAAATATTGATAAATAGGGTAAAAATGTTGGAATAAGTAAATTATAATAAATTGGAATTTGAATGTATATAAACTTTAGATAAACAATATAATTATGGAATGTTGTTATTAAATTTAATGAATTATACTAGGTGAATAAATGATTTGGAACTAATATAAATAGTAGTGTGAACCTAGTAAATATTATAAATTGAATATGAGATAATTGAATATAAATCCATTAAATGATTAATAGGACAACTTATGATTAGTTGATGTTAATTAGTTTAGAAATAAGTATAGTGAATACAAACAAATTGAATATGAATATAAATAATTGATTGTGATTTAATTTAATAATAATAAATGGATTTTATTAGGAAATGAATAATGTTAACTGTTGAAACTAAATCTATATGTTTTAATTTGAAGGGTTAATAAAATTTATAATGGTTGAAAAAAAAATTATTATATGGCTTAATATAAATTGTTTGTACCTGGTATTGTTTTTCTTTTAAATCTACTTTTCTTTTGTTCTGTTTTATTTTACCCCTCTTCGTTCCCTTTTCGAGGACGAAAAGTTTTGAGTGGGGGAGAATGTAACGACCCTGAATTGCCGACCCAATTTAAAAAATATTTAAATCGTTTATTTAGCATAAAATTCGAATTTTCGCAAACGATTTCTGTTGCTACTCAAACTTCATATTTGGGATGCGTCTAGATAGAAATCGCTACTCAAACTTCATATTTGGGATGCGTCTAGATAGACATAGGCGTACGCCAAATTTCGTTGAATAATATCGAAGTTAATTTCGTTCGTCTCATTTACATATTAGTTTAAATTCTAAGCGTAAATTTTCCATTGTCCGAATCCAAATATTTTTCACAATGTTGCATAAGAAAAATATTCTGATCATGACGTCACATTTCGTTTCGTCAAATTCCGCTTTTATTTTCTAGTTAAATTGTTCGCGCGAACAAATGATTCAATTAGTATATACAAACCTCACGAACAGTGTCAAATCATCAATATCTTCGTACCGTTGCGTTCGCCTCGTCGCGCTGATCAAAATGGTATATTTATTTGCATCAATCGGAGTTCGGCGTTGCAAACTGTATAATTTAACGGATTTTAAATCGGTCCGTTAAGCAGCTCAAACCGGTATCCATTCATCTCCTCTATGTGGAATTCGATGTAACTAATGACTATTCAAACCCTTTGAAACTCCAACAGCCTTTTATTGTACCGATGACAATCAATTTAGGACCTCTGATTTCCAACGTTTCTGTATAAACGAGCTGCCTTTTCCTTTTGTTCGCATGTAAATTAAACTATTTGGTAAAACGTGCTTCTTTCTCTTCCCCATTGTTTCATTATTATTTTAAAACTTGCGTCTCCAGTTTTCACGCACACTCCTCCACCGTGAGCTTCCCTCCGCATCGCCACCCTCCGCGCCCAACTCCACCCTGACCGCCGCTACCAGTCACTCCAACCACCACATCCCCACAACCTCGCCTATCCCCTTCGCTCCCAGGAACCCAACAACCGAGACAACAATTTCCGCTATGACCACCGATCCCCTCTCCACTATCCACTACCGTCGTTCACCTCCAACTCCTCCTTAGTCCATCATTCCCCTTGCAAAACCGACGACTGCGCCTCCTTCCCCAGCTTGACCCCACGTCGACCCAACGCCACCTTCAAAGAAACTGCCGCCTACCAAAACCTGAGATCTCCAGAATCCAAACCCCACGCCCACATGGCCAACCACCGTCGACTGCTCTAACCGACGCCATGATTCCACACCGCGTCGCCTCCCAACCAACCCACCATCGAACCCAGATCTGCCACACCCTCGCCGCTGCTCAGCCCCTCTCCCCACCGCCCTCCCAGATTCCCGTAGCACCCAGCTCGTCTTCGATGCTTGCTGTTTTGTTGCTATAAATACGTTTAAATATATATATTTATATATGTATAAAGTTTGATAAATGTTAGCAGTGGGTTTATATATATATATATATTTAAATATATGGTTTATATAAATATGTTTCCAAGTTATATATATATATATATGTTTTCAGTGTTTAGTGTTTTAAGTGTTATACAGTTGTATATATAAAGTTAGTTTCTATAGCACTATAAACATAATTTACGTACATACATACATACATATATATATATATATATATATATATATATATATATATATATCTATCTAGAGTGTTTCTATAGTTTCTACAGCTGATCATGTATATAGTTATATAGCTTCGGTTTTGATGTTAGTTTAGTTTTATATGTTGTTATAAAGTTTAACATAAAGTTTCTATATCTCTGTTTTGTTTTTTTTTGTTTTTTTATATATAGTATAAAGTTTATATAAAGATTATATATATAGTTATAGTTTTATAGGTTCATACACATACAGTTGTATATATATGGTTTTACACAATCAGTTGCTTATGAACTTTGTATACATATAATCAGTTGTATATTTATGTTTTCAGTTATGAAGTTATGGTTTCTGTATAGTTTTGTGTGTGTGTGTGTGTATATATTAGACGGCTTTCTATATAGTTGTTTTAAAGTGAATACAGTTTTATATATTCTGATTATAAAGTATGTTTAAAGTCTATATATACCAGTTTAAAGTATGTATATAGTTTGTGTTTTGAAATGTGATATACCAGTTTGTTATATAAAGTATGTATACAGTTTTATATAGTTTTAGTTTATACGTTAGTTTTAGTTTAGTTTTGTTATATAAGGTTATATATTTATTTACAAAAGTTGTATTAGACTTTATTTTTAAATTGTGTTTAAAATTCAAATTTATTTTGTAAACTATATATATTCGTATATATATTATCCCCACCAAATCCCTTGAACCTTGCCATGATTGTCCCATTGCTATCTGAAGATTCTTTCGAAATTCTAGCTTGTCCGTGCTTATCTTGGTCATTCCATTTCTCGGCAACGAAAGGTGAGATCCCTCACTCACGACTAACATTTTTGTTAAGTGAAAACCCATTTGAAAAGTTATATGAAGTGTTAGGATTGCTTAGTATTATTTAGTTTATTATATATGTTTAATTGTGCACCACTGACACGATATATATATTTGATATGCACAAGTGACACACACGATATACACGTGAAATATGACTTGCATGCTATTTTATTATCTGTGCTTACATGTGATATGTATGTTACACGACTTTGATATACACGATATGCACATTTGCACGACATGCACACGTGCACGACACGTATTTATTTATGTTATTGCCTGTTAGTTTAGAATCACTATGGGTTGAAATGATACATACCCGAACGGACTTTAGAATAGGAGAAAATTCGTTATGGGTTGAAATGATAGACCCAAGCGATTTTCAATTATTGTTGAAATATTGGGATTGCGAGTTTAATGAGTTAAACCCGTAAATTAAATTCTATGGATAAAATTTATAGAAAACTATATACGGACACCATTGGTCAATTTTGAAATGTAAAAATATTGGTTTTGGAAGATTTGATTCTAGAATTTAATGAAAGGGTTTATTTTAAAATAAATATCCATTTTATTTAATAAAGTAAAATTTTAAATTATATAATTTTTTTCTTTGGAAATATAAATTTATAAGTAAATATGGATTTAAATTTATTTTAAGATTTTACTTATGATTTTATAAATTTGGAAATATATAATTTAATAATGTAATAATAAAATAAATACTTTTTAAATTAAATTATAGCTATTAATACATTTTATAAAAATTTCTATTTTATAAAGTAGTAATTAAACTTTAATATTTATTTTAAACCTAAATAATATAATATGTGTTTTATAAAACTTTATTAATAAATGGATGATTTAAGATTACTTGGAATTAAAATTTCAATTAAAGAATTGATCTTACGTAATAAATTGAATAAATTAAGTTTATAACGAATTGAAATACGAATTGAACTATATATGAATTGAATGTGATATGAAGTTTATAAGATATGAATTGAAATATAAATGAAGTTCTAATATTGAATTAATTATAATTGAAGTTATAAGATGGAATGAAATTATAAATGAAGTTATTCGATTAAATAAAATTATAAATAAAGTTATGAGATATAAAGATTTGAATTGGATAAATTGAATTTAATTGAATTATGAACTTAAATTGAATAAATTGAATTTAATCGAAGATATGATTTCGAATTGAGTTAATATGAAATTTATAACGTAAGTTATGAAACTAAATTGTATTAATAAAATCGAGCATGAAATTTAATTATATTGAATTTAAGATATGAAATCGAATTATATTAACTTAATTGAATTATAAGATGTGAAATTTGAATTGTATAAATTTAAATTTATAATTTATGGATTTGAATGATGAAATAAAATATATGTGAAGAATCAATATGAAGTGTATAAGTTATGGAGTAAATTTCAATAATGGATTTAACGTGAATGTTAAAATAATATTTCAAACTATAATATAATCGAAGTAATATTTTAGTGTCGATTTAAAATCGTATTTGAAAATTTATTTGAATAAATAAAATGACCACGGTGTAATAACAACGTAGTTATTAAAGAGACCGGGATCTAATATGGACATACTCTCTGTCGATACCGAAAACCACTTTAATAACTAAAATACGCGAAGTGTTGATCCAGAATGAAGTGGATGGTTTTGGTGAACGCGTTGACTGAAGAAAGAGAACGATTTTGGATGACCCTTGACATGACTAAAACAGGAGCCGCGTCGGGCCATTGAGGTTCGCCACCTCTAGCGGACACACTTCTTCGTTACCATATCTATTACTTTTGTGATTCGATTTGGGTGCACCCCTCGATTATGGGAGTGTTGTTTCGCGGTGTTGGGGTAGTAGCTGCTATGCCCAACATCAATCCGGATCACGCAACTACTAGTATCCTAGTTGGTATCGCCTCATGTACCTTGTCATACTGATTATCCTTTCGCGACCACTACGATTTGTTTTGTGTTATACCTATGTGGTACCGTCTGATAACCACTAGTTTACGGTGAGGCTTACGGTGCTGTATAGACTATGAAATTTATAAAATGTGTTAAGGGTGGAATGGGCCATGGATTAACGCTAGTTTTATATTTTACTTTACTGATAGTTACTACTGTATATAGCGTATTCTATTATATAGTAGATAGTTTAACGGATCCTTAGAGGATGGTGATCCCAAACACCCTTTAAGTTACTTGGCATTTCATTTGACGTTTCACTTGAGTTTATCACTTACATAAGAATGTTAGTCCTGACTCGAGTGTTTTTGTTTTACTTGAATGCTCGGGTCAGTCTGAGTATTATAGCTTTCGTGACTCTCTCTCTCTCTTGGAGCTTGGATCTTGTTGAAGTCTATCTACCTTGTGCTCAGTTGTCCAGTCATCTCAGTTGTTTCTGTATTCGGATATCCACATTCGGACTATGTATTTGTTTATGTAACTGTATCTATGTATTTCTTTTCAGTCACATTACTCTGAGACATTGTTGTATCTTCTTAGTAGCTCCATGAACTACTTTTATAACAGTGTATTATTCCGCTGCATTATTATGTGATTGTTCTGTGTCTGTGATTCTGTGATTGATTTATTTACTGTATATTCTGAGTTATGCAAATATATATAACAATCTATTGTTTTGATCAATTCAAATCAGACATGTGTGGATTATTGTCGATTTGAACGGTTCAAAATAGTGGGTCGTTACAGCCCACCAACCGAGATTACTCAAATGGTCAGTCCATGGCCGTTTTCCACATGGGGTATTGATATCATAGGGTCCTTGGCTCTAGCCGAGGGTGGTGCGAAGTATGCCATCGTTGCGGTTGACTACTTTACTAAATGGGTGGAAGGTGAGCCCCTTGCTACTATCACGACGAAGAAAGTAATCAACTTTGTTGTGCGTAACATCATCTGTGGCTTTGGCGTCCCACAGATGATTATAACTGATAATGGGCCCAATTCGCTAGTGTCGAGTTTATGAATTTCTTCCAATGCTTTCGCATCCAGAAGAAATTCTCGGTGGTAGCTCACCCTTAAGCGAATGGACAAGTTGAAGCTGTCAACAAAGTCATCAAGTCCATTTTGAAGAAACGACTGGAGAAGGCTGGAGGTAAGTGGGTCGATGAGCTTCCCATGGCCTTATGGGCATATCGAACTACCCACAAGTCCGCGACCGTCCACACTCCGTTCGCACTGTCTTACAACTCCGAAGCCATTATTCCAGTTTAGCTAGAATTACCTTCTCACCGTGTGACTTATTATGATCTAAAGACGAATGCCATCCTACTTGCAGAATCTTTGGATTTATTAGACAAGAAGCGTGAAAGGGCTGATTTGAGGGCGGCCATGCATCACAACCGAGTCGCCCGATTATACAATGCCAGGGTCTGACCTAGAACCTTTGAAGTTGGCGATCTCATACTTAAGCGGATCTATCTGGTTCCTTCGCACATGAAACCGACGTGGGAAGGGCCGTATGTCATCGAACGGAGGCTTAGAGACGGCACATTCAAGCTATCGGTCATTGATGGTCTCACACTACCGAGAGCATGGAACATTGAAAGTCTCTATCGCTATTACATATAACTGGCTTTCATTCATTTAGGCTGCTTTCTTTTTCAAGTTTGTTTATGCAATTCGAGAATTTGTATTTGTAATAAGGCAGCTGATTTTGCCATAATTTCTCATTTCAGTAATAAAGCGTAGACTCATAAAGCGAAATTAATGACTCCTAAGTGCATCATGCAACCGCCATGATGTACGAAGAGTTGGGTTCCATCTTACGGTGGGACTTGTTCAAGTAGGGAGCGATCGTGATCCGACCGGTCACTCACTGGATGAAACCCCGAGCTCAGGGGGTAAACAACAATCAATTAAAAGAGAGTTAAAAAAACAATTCTCCAACAAACTCTAGCTCCCAGAGTGCGATCTGAAGTGTAAACTCCAAAATTAGGACGCGAATCGACCGTCCAGCTCGAGGAGGATGGATCCGTCCATCCACGACCTCGCTTCTTTCCAAAGCTCGAGAAGGATGGATTCGTCCATCGACGACCTCGTGTATTTCCAAAGCTCGAGGAGGATGGATTCGTCCATCCACGACCTCGCTTCTTTCCAAAGCTCGAGGAGGATAGATCCATCCATCCACGACCTCGCTTCTTTCTACGCTCGAAGAGAATGGGTCCGCCTATCTACGACTTCGCTCGCTATGACAAGGAGGATGTGATCCGACCGTCCATGACCTTGACCAACTCCTTATTCCCAAAACGTGAATAAGATCCTAACAATTAAGCAGATGTGACCGACCATCTGTTGACTAACTCTAGATTCCCGGAGTGCGGACTATAGTATAAACATTATACGGGTGTGATTAACCACCCACAAAATAACTTATGTCCCCGTAGTGTGGACGTAATCCTAAGCAAATGAGCAAGTGTGATTCGACTGCTAAGACTCATATTACTTTAACTCGATTCTGACTAAGTTAAATCAAAGTTAGTAAAGGAGGAGGATGACCGCTAACTAACTATTTCAACTATCCCCGGAACTGGGGGCACAACTCAAGTACCAGCCGCTGACCGAGATAGCGCAACGTTGGGACTCAACTCAACGTTTGATTATGACCCGAGGCCACGACCTCAGGACTTAGAGACCGAACACGAGTTAACTCAGGGACTAAGGCTTCATGAGTACATTGAATGGAAATGTGAATGCTTAAGTACTTAAACAAATAAATGCAGAGTTATGCCAAAAACAAAAAAGGAATTTTATTCATGCTATTCTTCATAAAATAAGTACAAAATCTATCTAAAAAATTCCTATAAGCAGAGGGCCGAACCGGCATCTATACATGGCATACAAAAAGCTAAATAAAAGAAGCTTATTCTAACTATCTACAAAAGAGGAAGTCAAAATGCTAATCTACGCTTTCATTTCCTTACCCTTCTTAACTTTCTTTGGCGTAGATCCGCTCAAGCTGCCGCCCGGACCTCTTTTAGAACCTTTGCCTCCCCATCTCACTCCAGTTGGCTTGTCTCCAGCTGAGGGAATCGATGTGGTCTCCCCCTGGGAGCTCACGGGGACCGAAGTATCCTCTACGCGAGGAGCTGGTGGAATGTTGGCACTCTCGACACCAAAAGAATGAGGTGCTCCAGTTTCAACTATGGTGCCACCCAGAGGGAGCATAAGGATCGGGGTAGGACCAGGGCCCTCCATACCTCCACCAACTCTACGAGCCTGCTCGATTTCAACCTTAGTCTCCTCCATTATTTGTTCCTCTCTGTCCACACGCTCGCCCATCGGGAGACTGCCGGTCGGACCCGAGGAGTCCGTGATAATAACATCTTCATCCACGTTAAAGGGCATCTCGATGCTCGGGGTAGAGCCGCTGTCATGTATCTCCCTAGCCAAAGAAGTAAGTGTCACGGTTGTGGCCTCCGTTGTTAATGCCTCCTGCCCATGGTAAACTTCTTGGATTGCAGGAGGGTTAGCCGGTTCAGAACCTAAGGCTGAATAAAGATAGGAGAATATATTAATGTCCTCTGATAATGTTACTGCATTTTGAAGAATAGGAGAAGTGTCCAGAATACCTTCCTCAGTTTGACTCTTGGGTTGGGCCGACATGCCTTCTGAGCTATGCTCGATGACTGGAGAGAGATGTGGCATGTCGGGGTCATACTCTGGGACGACTGGAGAGTCAACAGAAGATGTAGGCGCAGTTTGAGACACTGGGGGCATTTCAGAAGCAATGACATGGTGTTCGCCCCCAGATCCTTCCCCGGCCTCTAGGTATTTAGCAGCCAGATCTTCTCTTTGAAGCGCGATAGCCATGTCATGAAGGACTTTAGGTTCATCTTCGATCAACACTTGAGTTTCCAATTCAAACTCATCGATAGCTGTAACCACACGGATCGCCTTTTCATCCTCAATCAGGCGGTTCCAGGCCTTATACGGTTGAAAGGGATAGTCCTCGCCCGAGCCAGTTTAAGTTACGATTTTTCAGGACGTTTGCATTATAAGTGACCAGGAGATCTTCGAACTCACTTTCCATCTTGGCCTCAACGGCCTTTATTTCCCTTTAAATCCTAGTGTTGGATTCTTTGGCCTTTCGATTCGTAGATCCCTTTCTTCTCTAAGCCTCATCGCCTCCTCACATGCTTCCTGGGCAGCTCTGTTAGCTTCATCTTTTTCTTCGATGGCCTTAGTCAGTTTTGCCTTTAATTCATCAACTTCTTTTAGCGCAGCATCCCTTTTTTGAATGATAACGGTGTTGCGGTGACCTATCTCCTGCACGAAGTTCATATGAGTTTCCCTCATTTCTTCCATGGACTTCCTAGCATTTTGGCTCTCTAGCCAGCCTCCATCTCAGTTTTCCTTGAAGACTCGAGCTCATTGGTGAGCACCTCTATTATTTTGCCTTTTTGAAAAAGGTCACCCTCTAGTTTCTCAATCGTCTTGGCTCGCTCGAAGGACACAGCCGAGACCCGTTCTGCCGTTTTGACCCACTCTTGATACTGGTTGTATGCGTCATGCACATAATCTTGCACCAGTTTTTCTATGTCATTCGGGATTCTCCTCAAGTTGGGAGGAAAGTGGAAACTATCGAAGCAAATGTTCGGGAAATCTTTTTTTAGTTTAGCAATACAAATGGCTCCTTCACCTGATGGCTCAATTGCAGTTTGTTCTGCGATGATGGGAGCTTCTGTCACAGTTCTACGGCGCTAACCGTCAGTTTTTGGAACATGGGGATGGCGTTGTTTGATGTGAGGATTCATAAGAGGACCTACAGGGGCCAGAAGGTTTCGAAGGCGCTTTCGATGGCGGAGATCGTGACCTAGAACGGCGCCTGCTTTGATATGATCTCTCTTTTTCTCTATTGTGGCGCTCATGCTCCTGGCTAGAGTGGTAGCCGCGACCATAATCTCTCTCGCTTTCGCAGCAATGTGATTCAAAATGCGACCCAAAAGAATGGCGTGAAGAGCAGAGTTTACTAAGCATAGATCCTTGCTTAACCATTGTATCTGCAAAACGAAAAGAGGGATAAAATTAGTCATCGCCATAGATTGAAAAGCATATAATGGAATGTCGTGCTGTGCCGTAAAGTGTGTGTACGTATGTGCAAATCCCCTAACCGACCGGTTGTAACAGCTTTGCTTATTGGAATTGACTCCCCTATATCTATTGAGGTTAGGCCTGCATTGGTGCTCGAAGGGGAGTGAAGTCTCTCTAGTCCGAGATCAGGGAATGATGATATCTCCTTCAGGATAGGAATATCCGACAGCCGTTTCAGTGAACTTTCTTTTTGCGGGGAAGAGATCTCCAGACCTATGGAAGTTACAATAAGCTGAGTTGCTTCGGTGGTCTTCTGGCTTCTACTTTTGTGGACAAGATTTTTTCCTTTTCTCTTCAACACAGATGATTGAAAGCCCTGCGGAGGCACGACCGTGGGCTCTTGACTAGCTTCTATACCCTCATCATCGCGAGGTTCGATGATTATTACACCGGGCGCGGCCTGAGCTCCCTCGACTGGAGGCACGACAGGAGCCTATCCTCCACCTTGTCTTATAGAGCCCATCCTTGGTACTCCCATGAGCCCTATACTCTATCCTCTCTCTAAAAGCCCGACGGCTATCAAGTTGTCGTCGGTAAGAACTTCTTCTATTTCTCTTAGTTTTGCAGGCACCGCTTGGAGCGTCCTCACTAGCTCTTTATATTGGGCTCCATCGAGCCATGGAATAGCATCTGTAAAAGAAACACGGCAATGAATTCGGCATCAATCTATATTGTATGGTCATTGTCAACAACGAAACGAGTAATGAAACTTACATCTGACCAGCAACCGCCTGGCGAATCCTAGTGGGCACCTCATATAAAACCACTCTGTTTTGAAGTAGCTCAAATTGCCCCATGTGCCTGCCATAACTTGGCAGTTCCTAACGGCTTCCAGGAAAGTGAATGATGGATTATCTACCCGACTCTTAATATTAAATAAATATCTGATCTCGTCGACAGTCGGGGGATGGAAGAAATGTTCCATAAATATAATATACAAGTTGTTGAGTAGCGCGTATCCATTAGGGTGAAGCTGAGAGGGTGCGATCCTCAGAAAAATAGCACATCCCTAATGAATTGGTTGAACGGGGGCATTGTTCCAGTTTAGCACATGAATCTGTTGCATGTGGTGAACCCTTCCGGGGGACTGTGAGCCTTGTCTTTCGGATCTGGCAATAGAACTTTTCCAAAGACAGCCCGTGTCTAAGGCAAATTCTTCCAATCATTTCTTCTGTAATCTTGGATCAGATGGAATCTTCCGGGTTCAATATCACCACTGCATCCGGCGGTTCGTCCAGAGCAGGATTCACTGTATCTACCAGGATATCCGGCCTTTCTATTGTGGGGAGTGAAGGACTTTGAACTTCTTGTTGCTCTGAGCTTCTAGGATCAATAGCTATTGAACTCAGTAAAAACAATTATTAGATGGTAAACAAGACCCGTGTCCCCCCGGTGCAAAGTGAGTGATCGTGTTGTTTAGTGAAGTACTACACAATACTCTATATATATACAAGGTTAAAAGATGGTAAAAAAACAAGACTTTGAGATTCGACCAGAGCGACCGTCATCGCTGACCGTCTCAACCATGCCATTCTGACTTCAAAGAACGATCCATGTTAAAATTTGTTGTGTTTGACAAGTTACAATTCCATCGACAAGCTTTGAAGGATAGCCATATATGCAGTTTTACGATCAAATCCAAATATGCAAGGCTAAAGCTCGTCATGGTTAAGTGTTCGAGTATGCAAGAAGCAATGAAATTCATATCCATCATGATTCACTTTGGATCGTTCCACTAAAGCCAACATTCATATCAATTAATGACTTAGACCGATAACCTTTTCGTATTGATAAAACTCTCGTATTGATCACTTGTGCGTATCGACCACTTCACATCGATCAAAGGACTTTGGTCTCGGATCAATCACATCACATCTCATCCACATCGATACGAACTACTCCACCTCAGATCGATCATTAGGCTACCATTCCCGGGTCGATCATGGAAACAGCTTCCCACTACATCCACTATCTCCAAAACTCCAAGTCCATCGATTCTTTCGGCTAATCTCCTTCTTCTCCAAATCGCCATTGACCACGCTCTCGACCTCACCCCAGCCACACTCCGACACCAATGACATCGGGGATGGTTGTTGCCATGAACGAAATGGCATGAAACTCGAGTCTCATCATTTTAAGCATGATTCTATCAATTGAATACCTAGCTCGAAGAATCTAAGTTAGGGATTATTGGTTTGGTATTTGAAGATGAAAGATCTATAGTTTCGTTTTCTTCTCTGATGGATACGGAATAGCAATAGGAGCAAGGTGAAAAATATTCTAAGTACAAAACGTATTTATACTCCTTCATATCCAAAGCAAAAAATGATTTGTATCCCAGTTACATTACCGATTGAAGCGGTCAACATGCCCATCGATATGAAGAACACTGTGTGCTTGTATCTGTACCGTTCATATCCATCGATAAGATATGATACGAAGCCCAACATTTCGTGTCCATCGATACGAAACACATATTTTGTATCCATCGATACGAAGCACAAATCTCGTATCCATCGATACGAAGAGCCCATTGTACAACAACCTAAGCCAAACCATATCCATCATTATGGATACACCTTTTATAAATCCATCTCATATCGATCCTCATCGATATGAAATCATCCTTGATGCACCCCAGATCAATCCAGGAGAGGATCGATACGAATAAAGGGATCAAAACAACCATCGATCAATGTTACAACTCGGATTTCACATCGATCCAAGAGAGGATCGATACGAAACTCAATTCTAAAGAAACCATCAATCGATGGCAAGAACCTCTTTTCACCAAGACCCATTTTAAAAAAAAAGAAAGAAAAAAAAGAAGTTGACAATGACCCATTAATTGACAAACATGAATGGGTGTCAGGTTGAAATACGTGCATGCATGATACACTAACATTTGATCCTCAAAGTTAACAGGAATTGAATGCTTACCTGGTGACAGCCAAAACAATCGACAATGAATTGCTAGCACTTGACCTTCAGTTACAACAATAACTGCGTGATCATTGGCAGTCTACAACTCAACATTTATACTACTGGAAATCTACCTAAGGTCACATCTCCTAATGAAGGGACAACAACTATTAAGCAAATCGGACAAAGCCTTTTCAGAATGAAGATTCTAGCTTTTCAAAGCACGTCATGTTCACACAGGATGTACTTTGAGGGGCAAATGTTATCCCGCCTTTTGGCAAGGCCGTAATACCAAGGACTTGACTAGAGACTGAAGACAATCTGCTCCAGAGATCGGTTATCTACAAGTTCACGATGGATACAAGCAAACTTGGTCAGAGTTCGGATCAAGCTACAATTAGCATGGTATGACAAACAAAGCTACGAAAGGTGACATTCCAAATTTCAAGTCAATCGAAGTTTGTATGCTCAAGTTATCAATCGATCAAGATCCATGTGAAACATGTCCATTTCGTATCCATCCATCTGTATCCATCGTTTCATATCCATCACCATCGATACGAAGTGAACATAACTCCATCACTCGGCATCCATCATTTGTATCCATGAGGTTCGAACCAATATCGATGGACTTCAACACTTCCTGGATCGATCACACTCCATTTGACCAGCAGCTGCATGTTTCGTATCGATCACCTACTTGATCAATACGAAGACTAGAGCCGGTGATCGATACGGGGGAGGTAGTAAAGCATCGATAAGAAAAGCAGAGCATCGATTGGATACAACGGGGGTAGTCAACCCAAAGGAAGCAGTCATTATGCATGAATTTTGGATCTCCACAAAGCATGCATGCCACGTAATCGATACGAGAGGATCGATACGAAGGCTTCAGCTTCACCCAAAAACCCAATCTTGGATCGATCATATCTATCAAACCACAAATCCAAATGTCGTGAAATTTTCATAAAAGATTGCATATCATCTCAGGAACGTCCCTGATCGATCGCAGCTCAATTGAAGCAATTTCCGATCGATACGAAGGCTGTGTGTATCAATCAGGGATCGATCCTAAACGACTCCAAATTGACTGTGTGGGCTCATCTACGCCTGAGAAAGGGCATTCCGAGACTCAAGGTAGATATTTAGCTTCACACCTATAAATAGCACCTCCATTGCAACTATAAAAGGACTTTGGATACTGCTTCTCGGGTTAAACTCCATTGTAATTCGAGCGTTAGTCATTGAATTGTTGTAATTCAGTAAGTGAAATATTACTGAGCGAAAACTTAAATATTCCCCATAAGGCCTCTGGAGAACAAACCCATCCTGCATTAGCAAATTTGGAAATTTCATCCTAATTATCAGCTGGTGCAGTAGATACACCAACTGACACATGGTCCGGCCCCTTGTACACATACTTGTAAATATATTTTATGGATTTAATACTTGAGAAAATTTCTACATTTATATGACAATCATATTTCAAAAGTAAATAGGGATTATAAGGAACTACCCAACGGTTGTCAATTGTGTGTTCCATTGTTTGATTCTGAATCGCATTATCGAGTCGTTCATAAATTGGATATGAGTCATTTCCTTTAAAGTGACGGGAGCGAAAGCTTTAGGAAACCCTTTCTTACACTCACCGTTTTTCATATAAACGACATTTGGATTAAAGCGACCACATGGACGATGAATCATGTGTTTAATACAGTAGTATACAAATCAAGTTCAACATCTTTGCTAGGAATTTCAGCTCTAACTAAAGCATCGTATTCATCGGGATTACCAATCTTATCATTTTCAGCTAAAATAAGTAGAATATGTGAGTGTGCTAATCCTCATTTTTGAAATTCAATGAATGCACATGAGCAAATACTTTACCTAAAACGCCTTTGTCAAATAAATCATTTTTTAACTGTTTTAATTTAGCGTGAAAAATTCTCATCGTTAAATCTGGTCTACCATGTGGTTGTTGACCGGGGAGGAATTCATTAGTAATCTCAACCCATTTGGCATTACAGGTGACAATAATAAATAAATCAGGTTTTCCATACATTTACACTACTGCCATTGCATCTTGGTACCGTTGGTGCATATCCCATGGACTACCAATATGAGATGATGGAAGAATTTTTTTGACACCAATATTTTCTGAATTGTTGAGTGTTTGAATTGGTTAGAAATAAAGTCCGTAGAAAATAAGTAGTAATAACTTAATATGACGTGGTGAACATGAAGAACTTACTGGTTGATATCTCTCCCATGTTAAGAGCATCTTGTAAACCCTGATATAGGTCAGCCCTAATGGTATCTTGGTTATTACGAAGAAATCTAAGTCGCATAGTTTCTATTTCACAAACATGTCCACCGCATATTATTGACATAGACGTCCACCAAGCAAAATAAGCGATCTATCTCCTGGTCGAATCCGAGGCGATAATAATATGTTAGTATGCCATTGAAATAATAAAACATGACGTAAAGGTTAACAGTATGGGAGTTGGAAAATATTAGTTGATTAAATGATATATTTCAAATATGCTAAAATATTGGTATTTGTATTTGGAACATAGCAATTTTGTATAGGTCAAAATAAAGGTAGAATTTTTTGTGATGCAAAATGAACATTCCTTGTTATATTGATTAATTGCTAGTGTAGCATTTGTACCTGTATAAGATGGGAGTAGTAAGATGCGCAACTAATGTGATTGTTTCCATTATCGTGATTGTTAAAATCCAACCCATGTTCACCATATGGGAGTAAGAGAGGATATTGTAGTGGATCATAAAATCCGGCTGTATTTGGTACACATTGTAGATTTCCACTTCTTGTTTCAACTATGATATCCCTACCGTGCAAGTCATCTGCTTCGTCTCCTACGACTATCCTAGCTACTTGTGATGCAGTTGGTAATTCGTGAAGATGTCGGTTTGCTGTAATCTCCTTTATTTTAACTCTATAAATTTCAATATCATCACGTTGCCCTAGTTGACGGAAGATGGATACGTAAGGGTTGTATGTATCTAAAATGTGTTGTAAATTAAGAAGTACATCCGATCTCAGTGCTTCATTATCCAGTTGTCGATTTTCAATCTCATGCTCTGTGTCATTTATATAAAGTTGTAAATATCTTAGTTTGCTTTTAGTTGTAGGTAAAACACTTCTAATATGATAATATATAGAACCTTGTGCACGATAGGAATAAATTCCAGCTGTTGCATTTGCTAGGTTTTGATCTATATTTGCACCCATTGATGTAAAAGCAAATGCATTATTATAAGATTTGATGTTGGTTCTATAATGCGTACCAACTTCCCCTTAGTCCATAAATAAGTTAATTAGTTGTTGTGGAGCAGTAGGTCGATAGATGGTAATATTTCCATTGGAACAACAGTTTTGTGAAGTTTCAAAATATAACTTTTTGGCCGCACAAAATGGGTAGTATGTGGGTTCTAGCAATAGGTGATTATGAAGAGCATAGTTTGTGATAAAGTTTCGACGGCAATTGTGATTGGTGGGAAAAGGTGGCAGAGGTTCTATAACTTCCTCATTTTCAGATAGTGCAGTTCCTACATACGCATCAGAAATGAGATAATTAAAACAACTATTAAAATAGAAGGATGAAGTTGAATGGGAAAAATGTAGAGAAAATTATGGAAGTAAGGAAAAACTAAAGGTGGATCTGGCAGTAAATTGTAAAATAGGTCTAAAAGTTACTTTGGTTATCAACTGTACAACTACTTATGCTTTCGTATTTGTGCAAACAATACACAACTTGTGCATGAAAGGTATATCGACCAATTCAATTTGACACACTTAACTCATGTAGGTTGAGAAACCTTTTTAAAAGAATTAAATTATTGTTGTCACATTTATATTATCTTCTTATTCTTACCGACTGGACACCGGAATGGTTGGCGGGTGGATGGCAGAGTTAAAAATACTTCTGACAGGGATAATCCACGTGGCTATTACATTTTGTATTCTATTTTGTGTTGAAAACATTTTATGCCATGTATTTAGCAACTTTTGTAGGTGCAAAAGTTAAGAACATGCTAAACATCTTGTTATATCTAATATTTATTTTACTAATGCACATTAAGGAAGTGTTAATAATTATTGCAATGTATTAATTCCATTTCATTTGAATGTCCATATTGTTATAGGTGAGGAAATTGTAAGAATCATGTGAAATAGATTAAATCAAATAGACGTGATAACAAAAAAAGGTGTATATCATGAAATATTTTATACTAATAGTTAAATATGCCAAAAGCTATTAACGTGTTCATCGTATATATAGCCATAAGTTACAGAATAAATGGCAGATTGCATAAATTAATCATTTTAAAAACGGTTAATTGTATTCTCCTTCGGTTTAATGTAAATTGTTCTATCAAAAAATATTTCACAAATATCAATCAAGATTTTATCGAGAGTTTATTAAAAGTAAAATTGTAATAATGTTTATGAACATTACACTTGTATTTATGGAGTTAAAGGAGTAAGTGTGAAGTAATAATTCATGGAAGCTAAAAAGTAGTGTTATGGAATAAAAATAGGTAACCGAAGAGTAATAACTTAGGGAGGATTAGTATGGTCTGTATAAAGGAATTAAAATAGCTGATTAAAGAATTTTAGCGAAGATTTATTGTGCTATCAAAATCAAAATATTGATTTTGTATTTAAATTTTTTTAGTAGTATGGGTATTTGATCTTTAGCTAATGGGATATGTTAGTAACTCAGGAGCATAAATAAAACTATGAATGTCCATACGTAGGGTTTGTGACTGTGATCAATTGCTAATTATGTTTATTTGGTATAGTACTACTGTTTTCAATTTTACAGTTAAGGGAAATATAAACTACGTTATGAAAATTTATGTCTTCGTACAATACGGTATTTATGCTTATGTTTCATGTGTTGATTATTAGCTTGGCAATACCTACTGAAAATGGAGATGGTAAGGCCAAGAGAACATAAAAAGAATAAATTAAAAGATGACATGAATTAGGCTTGTAAAGTATACTAAAATATATATATATATATATATATATATATATGTAACTTTTATTTACTGTGAACTTTAATGGACATAGTCAACACGGAATACAATTCACCACCATTAAATGGCAATTAATTAAGCTTTCCAACCACAGATCATATTATTTTTCAATCATGTTGTCACTCTAACATTGTGATATATATATATATACACATGTATACATGTATACAGGCAGACATATATATATATGTGTGTGTGTGCGCACGCGCGAATATATATAGTACGGAGGCATGTGTACAATGTATAGAATGGTCATAGAACAGAATTAAAAAGATGAATAATTATTTGAATGGTGAATAATGTGGAAGCAGTTGTATTTACTGCACATGTGCATGTACTTATTCATTATTTTATAATGAATATAAGCATAAAAAGATGAAGAAAAATAGTTCATGTTGTGCAACCAAAAAATAGAAATATAAGAGCCCATTTATTTTCGGATTGGTAGGTAAAGAATCTGTGTGCTTTTATCAAAAAATAAAGCATAATTTTTTCAAATGTTGTTATAAAGAACAATGAAGAGTTTTCGTTGGTCAACCTTTTCATAATGTAAGGGTAGAATACAATGCAGTGTAGGTTGTGTTTGCATTTCAAATGTTTGTTTTTTTGCTATTTAGAACGTTGATAATGTTCAAGTTGAAAAGAGAAGGAGAGTATGAATTAAAACTGGTACCGGTTGTTGGTTGTGGTTGTAATTCAGATGTTCGCAATCGTTGCGCACGTCGTTGTCATCTACAATTAGCCAGCTGAACTTATCTTGCATCGCTGGACATCCTTTCACGTCGAGCTCATTGTGCCAACCGACGTTGTTCTCTTTATTGAGCATCCATCTGTTTATCATTGAAAACAGTAAAAAATATATTTAATTCAGTAAATGATGACTAAACAAGGTAATAAATTAAAGTATACTTACTGTATTGAAAAAAACCATTGTTGTGAAAGAGTGGGTAAACATGATGAATGAAAATTTCATCTTAATCCAATTGGGAATGGTACTACAATGCATCAGCTAATAATAATGTCATAATAAGTTAAACAAAGTAAACACGCATATTTACATCGGGTTAGGCAAATAAAAAAGAGTGTAATGGTGTATGGAAACTAGAATTATGCATAACCTTATTACACAGCAGCTGCGGTAGATAAATGGGGAGAAATATACAGGTGCACCGTGAAGTTTAAAGCAGTAATGTAAGAAAGTAAGAAGGAGAGGGAATACCTCGTTGTAGTAGGGATTTTAAAAATATGGAGACAGGGAGGAGAAACATAGTTTAAGTAGCGTGGTTATTGTTAAAGTAAAATGGGAAAGGGTAAAAATGAAGGAGATATTTTGGAGTTTGAACCGTTAAAAAAATTAATTATTTAAGTGGGACTAAGTCAATAGTGTTAACTGCTATGTTTTTGAAAACGTGGTTTGCAAATGTCGTGCAGAAGCAACAAATAAGAAGTAAATGGTACTAGCTACTGGATGTCAGATCTCTTTCTTTTCCATTATTTCGCCCAGTAGAGGAAGAATGAAATTAATCTGCTGGATGTCAGATCTCTTTCTTTTCCATTATTTCACCCAGTAGAGGAAGAATGAAATTAATCTGCTGGCTAGGTAAAAGGACCAAGGGGATACAGAAGCATGGGTAGTTGATCTGGCATTTGTCAACAAATGTAAGAATTTGGAATACTGTTTCATTATTTTTTTCAACATAAAAATAAAGATGAAGTAATTTTACCTGCGCTTTCGACGGTGTAGCATTTGGTTTTTTCAGAAACCCACTATCCATCCCAATATCAGCAAAAAAGCTTAAAGATTTTGGTGGCGCTACGTGCCTAGAATTATTCTCACTGCTTGGAGCATTATCCACATACTCGAATCAAGAAGGAGAAGATGGTCCTTCTATCGAATTGATGCTGTTGGTCAAAGAAGCAGCAACGAGTGTTGGATGTTAAGGCTTCTGGTCACAAAGGCACTCAATAGGCTGCATGTGTAAGTTAAACATCACCAAACAAATGTTAAGAAATTAAGGACTTCGAACTGTGGAAAGGAAGCTTTAAACTGCAAAAACGTAAAACACATTACTATTGTATTTAGAATAACTTAAAGTTGTATCAGTTCTTGTCAAAGATATATATATTTATTGTTCTTATCCGACAGTAAATGTGTACTATATTTTATGTTAAGTACCAATCAAGGTCCTTTAATTAGAAAATGTATTTAATCTAGATATAGGAGAAGGAGGAAAAAAAGAATTTTATAGGATTAGTATGTCGTTAAAAATGAAAAAAATAATGATTAAATTTGAAAAATAGTATAATGTTGCATGTAATAAAAAAGCATTTTATGGTAAGTATGATGCATGAAAATTTTAAACGTAATGTATTCTAATGTGAACAGAAGGTGTATATTTTAGAAATCGAAATAGTAAAAGTAGTATGTGTTTGTACCAAAAATGGGCACAACACTCTTCGGGAGTTGTTTGAAGAGATAAAGTGAAGATTATAAATGTAAAACAGAGGTTATCTAACAAAAACTCCAACAAACAGAAATGTAAAATGCACAGACAAGCAATTTAGAGTGGTTCGGCGTATGGCCTACGTCCACTATGAAGTTTTGATGATTTTATTGATTCTCTTTCAATGATTACAAGCTGTTACAGCAACGAACAGCGGATTACAGCTTAGAATTCGAAATTGACAGCAAAAGTAGGATGCAAATCTCAATCCGGCAGAGTCTGGACGCTTCAGAGAAAAAAAAAAGATTCTTTTTCTGTTGATTCTGGGGCTCTATTTATAGGCGTAGGAAGCTCAAATCTCGCTCAAACTCCGGGAGAATTGGTCTGGCACGTGAGTGGACCCATTCGACTATTTCCAGAAAGTTTCAAGTCGATCTGTGATCGATACGAAGTCATTTCGTATCGATCAAGATTACCTTCAATTGAGCTCAAATTTGGTGGACACGATCCTCAGCATGTATGCGAGCTTCCCTTAAAATTTCATTGGATTTGGATCAGTAGATCACGAGATATGGTCGATACGAACTGAGATTCCTCATAGGCTGTCTGGTTCGTCTCCATGAATTCGACTCCATCTGTTCGCTTCGCTGGCTGCACGTGCTCTTGAAGTGAGGTGGCGCGCGCGCTTCATCTCGATCCGGTCTTTGCGCCGCATTGACTGCTTCGACTCCAGGCATCTCGCCTTGTTTACTTCGATGGACGACACGTCACCCTAGTTGGTTGACCCGTTAGATGTGAACAAGTCATGGGTCGCGGGTTCGAAGCAAGGCTCTCTAGTGGATACGAAGCGTAGCGCCTAGATGGACACGAAGCGTAGCGCCTAGATGGATACGAAGTGTAGCGCCTCGATGGGTACGAAGCAGAAGTTGGCTGAAGGATACGAAATGCTTCAATTGCTGATGTGTACGAGGTCCATCGATACGAGCTCGATGGATACGAAGGAATTCGAGTCGAACCTGGGTACCTCGATGGATTCGAAGCTGATTGGTACGAAGCTTGATGGATTCGAACTAGGGCTTCAGTGATGGATACGAAATTGCCCAGAGTGATGGATACGAAATCTGGGCTTTTCCCTCCAATTTGACTCGATCATAACTTGAGCGTACGAGTCCGGATTGACTTGAAATTTGAGGTGCTGATCTCTATGGCCTTTCTTGTCATGTCCTATCAATTGTAGCTCATTCTGGGCTCGGACAAAATTCAGGGATATCCATGGCGTGCTATCCTTGTTCTCTAGTCAGCTCCTTGGTATCCTGGCCTTGCCAAAAGGCGGGATAACATTTGCCCCCCAAAGTACGTCTTGTGAAAACATGACGTGCTTTGAAAAGCTGTATGTCTTCTTTGAATAATTTGAAAGCCGTACTCTTTAACCATCCTTATGTATCGGTCCTCTCATGAATCGATGCTAAAAGTTGGAAAGCTTCTCTTCGCATCGATGCGGGTCATCTTGATCGATACGAAATGGATTCGTATCGATGGTCGCAAGCCATGGTGGATTCTGTTTCGAATTGGCGACATCTGATGGATACAAATTGATTGTTCGTATCGATAGGTCTGCATTGTTCAAGGGTCGATTGTTGAAAAATTGTTATTTTTGAATCAATTAGTATCACAACGCCTCGTATCGATGGATCCTGTTGTCGATTTGGCTTCGAAGGAGGCAGAGTCCCCAGGATTCGAAACTGGTATTCGCATCGTCCCTTGGATTCGAAATCGGCATTCGCTGGACTGGTTGTGACCGGTCAAAATGACTGGGAGACGAAACGGCCCGATCTTCCTTTACCCTTCATATAAATACCTGGGACTTAGCCCATTCTCACTTTTTACCTTTCTACTTTTTACTGTCACTCTCTGTTTTGTTTTTCTACCTTCGTATCGATAGACTGAGAGATACAACTACGAGCTTTCGAATCGAACCAAACCTTCGATCCTCTGTGTGTAATCGCAAAAATCAGGTAATTAATGGATAGAATCGTATAAATAATGACGAAACTCGAGATCTCAATCGTTCTTCTTGCTTCCACGGCCAGTTGTGATGAATCTGAGATCTGGACGAGAAAAAACGAGATTGGGGGACAGAGCGTGGCCATGGAGTTGAGATCCTTTTGGGGAAGAAGGAGCCACAAAGGAAATCAATGTTACCTCATTTCGTATCGGCCTGGATTGGGAGTGTTCAAATCGATATGGACTGCATACGTTCGCATCGATGTGGAGACGAAAGCGGCGATAGACGCGAAGCCATTGTTTTCAGATCGACGCGAATTTGGCAGACCTGATCGACGCGAACTGGCTCGCCTTTGATCGATACGACATGTATCGATTCGAATTCGATCGCTACGAAGCATCCTCACCTCAGCCCGATCGATACGAACGCATCAGCCTGAACTTGATCGATACGAAGCACTCTCCCTCCAGCCCGATCGATACGAAACATTCCTATCCCAAGACGATTGATACGAATGCATCGATTCGAACGTGGCCAGGCTGAACGGCGTGATCCCCCTGAACTGATATGAAAACAAAGTGCAGCGATCGATTCACGAACTAAATCTTGACGAACTTAGAGAATTTCTGAATATTTGAACACTTGATTCCGACGAGCTTCTGCCTTGCATAATTGAACTTGATCACAGAACTGCATATTTGACAGACTTTCGAAGCTCGTTGATGGAACTGCTATTTAACAGAAAAAGCATAACGATCTCCTTAATTTTGAATTGATCGTTAGTATCTGGACGGCGCGGTTGTGACGGTCAGCGATGACGGTCATGCCCAGTCTGACTCTCAGAGTTTTGTCGTTCATACACTTAAGCTCATCTCGTTGAAATTTATCTGTTCAAGTTATGCACAACACCTGCACTGCACACTACATTCATGCACTTTACACTGGGGAATGCACGGGCTTTTTATCATCTAATGATGGTTTCTCGTGAGTTAGCTAGTTATGGAACCGTCAAGTTCGCAGCAGCAAGAAACTCAGAACCTTATCCCTCCCAGACTTGAGATTCCGGACATCGAGGCCGAAGCTATTGGTCCAGCTCCGGATGAGTTGCCCGATGCGTCCTTCATTAATAGTCCACCTGACTCTGTCCCGTCCAACATCTCTGAAGATATGCTAGGGAGAATATGTTTGAGGCATGGCTTATCGTTGGACGACGTGATGTTGCCTGGACCGGACGACAGACCACACAATCCTCCGGAGGGGTATACTGCCTTTAATCGACATGCATGTGCGGCCGGTACACTCCCTCCGTTCAATGATTACATAAGAGAAGTGTTGGCTTACTTGGATATCGCTCCGTCTCAACTGCATCCAAACGGATATGCTTCACTCAATGGCTTGTTCATCACATTTATGGAATACCTTTACCGACCTCCCCGCCCGACCGAGATAAGATACCTCTTCAACTTCAAAAGTCGAACTGACAGTCCATCTTTTACATTCTTGGAGTCTGTGAGAAACTGCCAAGTTGTCACGGGGTCGTGGACTAGGCTAAGCTACTTCAAGTCAGAGTGGTTTTATGTCCGATGTCCACCGGGGTTTGCCAGAAGATGGCTGTTTAGACGTAAGCATTGTCTTTTTCCCAAGTAATTGACGGGGCAATTTTTTGAATGAAACTAAACTCATATCTTCTATTCTCTTTCTTTCAGCGATAATCCAGCGACCTGAAGGCGGCTACTATAAAGAGATAGTTCGTGTCCTTCAAGAAGTCCCTAGCGAAGAAAGGAATATCGAGTTGCTACTGACGGACCGGAACCTTAGAGTTCTTGGGTTGATCGGGCGGAGGCAGAGCATAAGGCTCGATGGTGCATTAAAGACCGTCTCCAGAGAAAAGATCAAGCGGAAGAAACCCAGGGTTGTGATAATTGAAGAACCCGACTCTGAAAGGACTCATACCGACGAGGAGCCGTTGGTCGGACCCGCTAATGCAACCCCGGATTCCGATGCCAAGAGGAAAGGCAAAGCAGTGGCCTCAAAACAGCCTAAGTCCGGGAGACGGAAGTCCGTGGTTTTACACCATCCTTTGCCAGGAGTTAGAATTATGGAAGCACCCTCTCTGCAAGCTGAAAATCAATTCGAGGGGCCTGCTGACCTTCCAATCCCGGACATCGAGCCTGAGCAACACGACGTTGAATCGGGTGGACCGCGACATATCGTCGATGTCAGCGAGTCTCTTCCTGCTAGCGCGATTGACACTTCTGGTTGGTCCGGGGGGTTACACATTCACACACTCCTCACGGCACAACACATTTTCCTAACCGTACACAACATATTGCAAACGGTTACTGATTCTTCGTGGTTTTCTTTTCAGGTATGATGTCTGGGCAAGGTTCTGTGCTTGGCAGTTTGCGCAACAAGCGCCGTTATCACGACCCACGCAGGAGAGAGGGTGAGAGGGATTACGACTCCAGACATTCTGGTCAGGAGAGGTCTGATAGAGACAGGGGGTACGTTCACCGATCCCGATCTCGCTCTCCTCCTCCTAGGACCTCTGCACCTATTACGGTAGCAGTTGTTCGTCCTCCTGAAACTTCACGGCCTAGGCCACCTTCTCAAGCTTCGAGGTCCGATCCTCCGCGTAGGACTGAGATAGCCACCTCCTCAGCTACTGTACCGGTCCCGACTGAAGCGTCTAGTGAAGGAGCGCTTAAATTGGCACAGATGAGGAAGGAATTTCCCGACATCTGTTTTGATGGTTATGTCTTCCCTCCGCACTTGAAGAGAATTCCGCCAACCGCTGAAACCACTATCCATGATTATGTTGCGGACATCTTTTTCCAGTACAGGGATTGGGGACGGGCCGCGAGGAAGGCGTCCAAAGTGGCGTTCGATCGGGGCGTCACTATTGAGAAGCTCGAGAAGGAGTTGGGTCACAACGACCGAATCATAAAAGCACTCAACTCGGAGGCTGAGTCTTCCCGTAAATCTGAAATGAAGGCTCTAAAGAAGGTTGATGAAGTAAATGCTGCC
The DNA here is from genome assembly GCA_030737815.1 of Allium fistulosum. Taxonomy (NCBI): domain Eukaryota; kingdom Viridiplantae; phylum Streptophyta; class Magnoliopsida; order Asparagales; family Amaryllidaceae; genus Allium; species Allium fistulosum. Next base: position 982,352,977 of record CM060902.1, read on the forward strand.
ATGACCCGGATGAAGCAAGAGCATTATACCGCCATCGAGGACATGGGTCATAGGAACACCACCATCACCGCCGAGAGGGATGATGCTCTCAAGGAGCTTAATGAGCTGAAATCAAAGTTTTCCGAGATGGCGAAGGAAAAAGACGCAGCTAATGTCTCTGCACAGGAGGCCTGTGATCAGGCAGTGACGCTCCGAAAGGAGAAAGAAGCGGCTATGCAACGAGCTCACGAAGCTGAGGCTGGGGTTGACGAGAAGGTGCGGCAGGCGGAGGCCAGGATTGAGGCCGAGGTGGAAGAGCTACTCGTCACTTATAACGTCAATGTGCTAAGGCACCGAGATTTGTCATGGCTCGATGATTACCCCACGCATCTCTACAACGCTTGGAACTTGCTGGTTGATGAGGAGAAGTCTGGGCAACCTGATGAAGCCCTTGATGAATTCGAGCTGGAGAACCGCATCCTTAATGATGACGAAAAGAAAGTTCTCCATGACTCCATGATTTCCCACGATAAGGAGAGGCTTGGTGCCCAGACTCAGGAAGTCGGAGAAAGTTCTGGTGCAGAGCACCATGTTATGAGTTCTGAGATAGTCGTGTCATCTCAATCTGAGCCAACTCCGATGATCGACTCGCAGCACATCCCGGCATATGATCCAGACCGACCACATCTATCTCCTGTTAAGGAACATCCTTCTAAAGTTGTTCAGGCGACCTCGAGCCAAACCGAGGAAGGTACCCTGAACTAACTTCTTGTATATTTGGATTGAAGAGTCTGTGTTGAAGTGTTGCTAATGACATGTCCTTTTTCTTTGATCAGTGACAGAAGTTACACCAGCCGCGCCTCTTACTGCCCAAGAATCAGGCCAAGCGCCCGAAGCCATCATTTCTGAGGCGACTTCCGGCGCAGCAATGGCACCAGTCGGAGTAACGCAGGGGAGCTCACTTTCTTTCGCTGAACAGATGATAAACGAGCTCCTCGGCCGTCAGAGTGATCCTTTTGCGGACCTGCCGTTTGGCCTGGGTGGATTCTCGTCTACTTCCGACACTTCTACTCAGACTATCACAACCCATAGCGAGGCCAGAGCACAACGGGAAGCGGCGATGTTGGCCGAAATTAATGCCGAGATGGCGGCCGCGGCGCACGGCGGCGATGTAGATGGCGGGGCAGCGGGACGGTGCCCTACTCCTCTTATGATTGTGTCTCCTGGGGGCACGCTTATTGATACTAGTGTATCTGCCCCTCCTCCGGCCGCGGATTCTATTCCTCCAACTCCCCCCGCGGGAAGCATTCCCATAGAGTCCAGTTCGGATGAGGACGTCGACATTATGCCTTCACCCGAGGGGAGCCTGCCTAAGGGGAAAGGTTCCAAGCGAAAGGGTACTGGTGGTTCCAGTAGCTCCTCGAGGAAGAAGAAGTTGAGGAAGCAGAAGGATTAGACATTCCTTTCATAGGCAGTTAGGGACTTTTGTTATTTTCTCTGTTTTTCCCTTTTGTAGGTCGTGTTTAGATGCGGGTTTGGCCCCTGCTAGTAGGAATATTTTGGAAAAAACTCATGTATAACCATTGTTTTTGAGTTAGTTGAAATAAAATTTTGTTTTCTAGTTTCAGCTCATGTTCCTTTCTATGCTTGAATATTGCAGTGTTCGGACTTTGGTCCAGTGTACTTGCATTATCTTTTTGTTTCAAGAATAGCTCATTTTACTTGTTAAGTATGGAAATCTCGGACTTGAGTTGTGATAGGGGATCGCATCGGAGCTGAGCATCGCATAGTTTCGGGTAATGACTAACATTTGCCTCTGCCCCCAGTTCCAGGGTTAAGTTGTGATGATCAGCTTGTGATTGCATCGAGCGAGGACCGAGTGGTCGAACTACACTTGTTCTCTTATGAATCGTTTCATCCACACTCCGGGGATATATGTCATCTCGTAAGCGGTTGTTCGCACTCTGGGAACACGGAGTTGACTGATGTTTGTACTCCATCTCGCACTCTGGGAGCACGGAGTTGGTCGTTTATACTCCGCTTCGCACTCTGGGAACACGGAGTTAGTTGTTTATACTCCGTTTCGCACTCCAGGAACACGGAGTTGACTGATGTTTATACTCTGTCTCGCACTCTGGGAATACGGAGTCGAATGTTTATACTCCGCTTCGCACTCTGGGAATACGGAGTCGAATGTTTATACTCCGCTTCGCACTCTGGGAATGCGGAGTTGAATGTTTATACTCCGCCTCGCACTCTGGGAACACGGAGTTGAATGTTTATACTCCGCCTCGCACTCTGGGAACACGGAGTTGGAATGTTTATACTCCGCTTCGCACTCTGGGAATGCGGAGTTGATTGTTTATACTCCGCTTTGCACTCTGGGAATGCGGAGTTGAATGTTTATACTCCGTCTCACACTCTGGGAGCACGGAGTCGAATGTTTATACTCCACTTCGCACTCTGGGAATATGGAGTTAATTGCAGGATTGTCGTGTGTCAACCCTATCAATATCGGTGTCATGGCTTGTCCCCGAGCTCGGGTTTCACCTAGTGAGTGGCCGGTCGTATCACAGCCACTCTCCATTGGAATAAGTCCCATTGCATGATGGGATTTAGCTCTTCGTGCATCGTGATGTTGTATATCGTACTTAATGAATCACAGCTCTGGCTCGAAGAAATGGCATTTTATTGCTGAAATAAGAAAATGCGGCAAAGTCAGTTGCCTTATTACAAAATTCAAATTTCGAAATGCAGAAACAAATTGCTAAATAGAATGAAATAAATAAAGCCTGTCATATGTAATAGCGGCGGAGACTTTCGCTGTTCCAAGCCCTTGGTAAATCGAGACCGTCAACAGTCGACAGCTTGAATGTACCATCTCCGAGCTTTCGTGTAATTACATACGGTCCTCCCCAGTTCGGTTTCATGTGTGAAGGAACTGGGTAGATTCTCTTGAGCATGAGGTCGCCGAGTTCAAAGGTTCGAAGTCGAACTTTGGTGTTGTACAGCCGGGCGACCCGACTTCGATGTGTGGCTGCTCTCAAATCAGCCTCTTCCCGTTTTTCATCCAATAGATCCAAAGATTCGGCCAGGAGTATAGCGTTTGTTTTTGGATCATAATAAGTCACGCGATGAGAGAACACTTCTGTCTCGACCGGAATAATGGCCTCTGAGCCATAAGATAGGGAAAACGGAGTGTGTCCGGTCGCGGTTTTGTGGGTCGTTCGGTAGGCCCATAACGCCATAGGAAGTTCATCGACCCACTTGCCCCCAGCCTTCTCCAATCGTTTCTTCAGGATCGATTTTATAACTTTATTGACAGCTTCAACCTGTCCATTCGCTTGGGGGTGTGCGACAGCCGAGAACTTTTTGCGGATATGAAACTGTTGACAGAAATTCTTGAATTCCGCACTCTCGAATTGGGCTCCGTTATCAGTGATGATAGTATGCGGGAGTCCAAATCGACAGATGATGTTGCGAACCACGAAATTTATCACTTTCTTTGTCGTAATGGTTGCAAGGGCTTCAGCCTCAGCCCACTTCGTGAAGTAGTCCACGGCAACGATGGCGTATTTCGCACCGCCTTTTGCTAAAGGTAAAGCGCCGATGATATCGATGCCCCACATTGCGAATGGCCAGGGACTGACCATTTGGGTTATTTCAGTTGGCGGAGCTCTCGGAATTCGGGCATGTATCTGGCATTTATCGCATTTCCGGGCATAGTTTGCCGCATCTCGGTTCACTGTCGGCCAGTAGTATCCATATCGGAGTATCTTCTTAGCGAGAGCTTGTCCTCCGGTATGATCGCCACACTCTCCTTCGTGTACATCGTGTAACACTCGTTTGATATCCTCGTGGGCGATACACCTGAGGAGAGGAACGGAATAACCTCTCCTGTACATGACTCCGTTTTGGATGATGAACCGCGAAGCTTTTCGCTGAATTTGTCTCTTCTCATTTCTAGGTTCAGGCAGCGCCCCATTCTCAATGTAATTCCGATACAGAGTCATCCAAGATTCTCTACTGGGAGCGGTTTCAAACACAGAGTTCATTTCTATCCGATCGATGCTCGGGGAGGCCAAAGTTTCAACGGGGACAAGTCCCATTTGCTGCGCTTCACCTATGCTAGCTAACTTTGCCAGTGAATCGGCTTTCTGATTGTGCTCCCGAGGCACATAATAGATGGCATAATAATCAAACTGGTTTAGTATTTCCTGAACTCGAGCCAAGTAAGCAGCCAGTCTTCGGTCTCTTGCCTGATATTCTCCTCGTACTTGACATACTACTAATTGTGAATCGCAATAAATTTCCACAGCGATAATCCTCAAGTCTCTGGCAAGTCTTAAGCCAGTTAGGAGGGCTTCATATTCGGCTTCATTATTAGTTGCACGAAAGTCGAATTTAAGAGCATAACATATGGATCGGCCCTCGGGAGTCTCAAGTACAACCCCAGCGCCCGAACACCGGTCATTTGATGCACCATCAGTATACAGCTTCCAGATGTATTCGGGAGATTTACTGGTCTCGGGCAAGTCTTCTGGAACGGTGAATTCAGCTATGAAATCTGCCAGGACTTGTCCTTGAATGGCTCTCCGCGGAGCGTATGCGATATCAAATTGGCTTAGCTCAATGTTCCACTTGAGTAACCTACCGGACGTCTCAGGCCGCGTGAGGACCTGTCGTAACGGCTGGTCGGTGTACACAGTAAGCGGATGAGCTTGGAAGTAAGGATGGAGCTTTCTTGAGGCAATTACCAAGCAATAGGCCAGTTTCTCCAGTCTCGGGTAATTTCTTTCAGCTCCCGTTAGCCGCTTACTAACATAGTAGACCGGGTTTTGCACTTTGTCTTCTTCCCGGACTAGAGCAGCACTGATCGCATGTTCTGATACTGCCAGGTAGAGATATAGTTGCTCGTGGTCAACCGGTTTTGATAAGATCGGAGGTGTGGAAAGATGTTGGACTAGTGATCGAAACGCGCCTTCACACTCCGTGGTCCATTCAAAGTTCCATTTGCCCTTCCGGATCAGGTCGAAGAAAGGAATGCATTTATCGGTGGACTTTGAAATGAACCTGCTCAATGCTGCGACCTTCCCGTTAAGACTCTGGACTTGCTTTATAGTTCTAGGGGTTTGCAAATTTCTAATAGCCCAGATCTTCTCAGGATTCGCCTCTATTCCTCGAGCGTTGACGATGAACCCAAGGAATTTTCCGGATGCAACGCCAAAGTGACACTTGAGTGGGTTGAGCTTCATTCCGTACTCTCGGAGGATGCTGAACATCGAATTCAAATCTCTGACGTGATCTGTGGAGAATCGGGACTTCACCAGCATGTCATCCACGTAAACCTCCATGGTCTTCCCGATATGATCAGCGAACATTCGGTTGACTAAGCGTTGGTATGTTGCTCCAGCGTTCTTTAGACCAAACGGCATGACTTTGTAACAATAGAGTCCCAGATCGGTCACGAAGCTGGTATGTTCCTGATCAGGTAAATGCATGGGTATTTGGTTGTAGCTGGAATAAGCATCCATAAAGGATAGTAGTTCATGTCCGGCCGTTGAATCCACGAGCTGATCGATTCGCGGAAGTGGGAAGCTATCTTTTGGACAGGCCTTGTTTAGGTCAGAGTAATCAACGCAGGTTCTCCACTTCCCGTTTGGTTTCCGAACTAGTACAGGGTTGGACACCCATTCTGGATACAAAGCATCTCGAATGAACCCGTTCGATTGTAGTTTATCAACTTCCTCCTTAAGGGCGGCAGATCTCTCTGGATCCATACCGCACCTTTTCTGCTTTACTGGGACATGTCGCGGATCTATATTCAGGGAGTGACTTGCAATGCTCGGTGAGATTCCGCACATGTCAGAGTGTGTCCAGGCGAAGACATCGAGATTCGCCCGAAGGAATTCGACCAATTCCTGCTGTGTCTGCTCGTTCAGTTGAGACCCAACTTTCAGCATCTTTGAATCATCATCCTCACTGATTGGGACGTCCACAGTCAGTTCGGCTGGAGAAGCTTGACTCTCCGTTGATTCATCTTTATCCTCGTTGTCCCTAGGGTCCAGATCTTTCAGGAACTGGTCGTGGTGCCCGGGCCGAGACCCAGGCATCAATTGTCAATTATCAATAGAGCGGACGCAGAGTGATTCCTCTACGCCCTTTCCCTTCTCTTTACGCTGTGCCCCGCGCAGCTCAGCAACATAACAGGCCCTTCCTGTGGCCTGATCTCCTTGAACAACTCCAATCCCATGATCAGTGGGAAACTTCAAGGTCAGACACCATGGGGCGATCGCCGCCCTGAACTCAGCTAGGGCTGGTCGACCCAGAAACGCATTATATGGCGAATCAATTTCTAGCACAACAAATTGTAACATTCGGACCCTTCGGCGTTCTCCAACGCCTAACTCGACTGGGAGTTTAGTTATTCCGATGGGTATCGTGGCGCTTCCGTTGAAACCATGGATTCTGGATAAACAGGGTTTCAAATCCTTTGTCTCCATCTTCATTAGATCGTAAGCCTGTTTAAGCAAGATATTCATAGAGCTCCCACTGTCAACCAGGATCCTCTTCATCCAAGCAGGACCTACCTGGGAAGATATGACTAGTGGATCAATAGTAAGGGGCTTCGACCCTATCGGCGTCTCGGCTTCTGAACACGATATCATCAGATATTATCTTTTGTTGTTTCGCCGGGGTTCCGTCCTCGCAATTACTACAACACTCGAAGTCCGCATGCCTGATAGAACTGGCATACGACTCCATTTCCCCCCAGCTTCTGTCTGCCGGATGGGGACCACCACTTATTGTGTTGATAACTAATCTCCCCCTGCACGGGCGGGTTCCTCCTCTCTTTCCTGATTTTGTGAACGATTTTGATTCGAGGGGCCCGCTCCGCCAGGCTGCGGCGCCCGTACAAACTGATCTAGCTTCCTCTCTCTAATCAGCTTCTCGATGAGGTCCTGTAAGTGCCGACACTCATTGGTATTGTGTCCATAGCTTTCATGGAACCTACAGAATTTCCCTGTTTGAATCTGTCTCTCCGACGAGGGCTTCGGAGCAGGCTTCTTATACTGTACAGTGTTACAAGTCTGTAAGTATACGTTTTCCAATGATGTGTTTAGCGGCGTATAACTTTCAAACATCTGAGCTCTACGTCGTGGACCTCGGTTCTCGTCTCTCTTCTTATTCTGGCCATTGTTTCCTCTCTGCTGGGTTTGCTTGTTTTGTATATTCAGTTGAACTTTCCCGGAACTCTCGCCGGACTGTTTAACTGCCACATTGCTCTGTATTCCCTCAATGCTGGGCCTCGCATCGTCCTGCTTCCTAGACTGTTTTGCATCCTCCTGCCGCAGGAATTGAGCGGCTTTGGAGTAAAAACGGTCCAACGATGCGGGCGGTTTTCCAGCTAGCCAGTTTTCGAATTCAGAATCAGGATCAATCCCCTTGGTCAGAGCCATCAAGATTGAATTATCGTTGGGATTGGTGATCTCGACGCATGCTGCGTGGAACCTCTCGAGGTAACGCCTGAGCGTTTCTCCAGGTGCTTGAGTGACGCTGGACAAGGTGTTGACGTCTTTTGGCCTAGCAACATGCATCCGGAATTGCTCCACAAACCTCTTGGCCAATTGATCGAACGAAGAAATTGATCTAGGTGGTAGGCGAGTAAACCACATTGTCGCGATTCCCCCCAGAGAGATGGGGAAACTCCGACACTTCACTGCATCGTCGGCTCTTGCAGCGCTCATCGACCATTCATATTTTAGAATATGCTGGTTGGGGTCACTATTCCCTTCGTACATCGGGAGAGTCGGCATTCTGAATCGCCTAGGGGGTTCGGCATGTAACACTTCGTCTGTGAAAGGGGTATGACTACGGGAAATCCCCCAGTCATCATTGGTGAGCCCCTGACTCTCGCGGATCATCTGACGTATCATGGTTGATATATCTGAAACGGGCAGATTCTGAGCGTGATGAGCTAAGGCGTGGTCGGGTTCCACGGTGCGAGTTGGGATCGGGCGCTGTCGACGATCCGTATCTCGCCTCCTTGGCTCAACGTCTTCTGGGACATAAGGTTCAGGAGTATGTCCTCGCTGTTGATTGATCGGCTCTGATTGATTTCGGGTATCGACCCTTGTCTCTGCTGCGGCGGTTGTGGCGCGGTTATCCGTGGTGTACTGTGGGGCAGTACCTCCTCGTGTTGAGGGACCCATTTGGAAACTGGTCGACGGTCCTACCCTCAGTTGCCCAACAGTTAAGGCTGGTTGATATTCAGCAGCTTGAGCGCGACTCCCCTCTAGTCGAGGACGGGTAGTTCGGTGGTGATAATCAGATGAAGCTGAGCTTTCGGTAGATGCTCTGGAGACATCATCTCTCCTGGACCTTCTGTGCCCCCGGCGATTAAGCTGGTTGGTCAGCTCGATACTGGCGCGCAACTGTTCTGCCAACTGCTGACGGCTTTGGGTCAGCTCCTGGAGCAATACTTGAAACTCCTGTCGGGTGACTAGCCCCGTTGAGTCTGAATGAGTGGCATTGTCTTGATTGGAAGAAGGCGGCTGTGTAGGATTCTGCCTATCTCTGCCTTCTTGCTCTGCAGCGGTAGCGCCAGTTCTTGTGCTGACCATTCTCGGTGGTGGAGTCCTTTCCTAGATTTTGAGCAAATCTGAATAGAATGGAAGGATTCCGGACTGGATATCTGGATCTTCCTCTTGGATTTGTGCAATCCGGTATCGACGGCAGATCCAATGAGCAGGAGAAAAAGCTGGTTTTCTCAGTGAAAGCACCAAAGTGTTTGTACCAAAAATGGGCACAACACTCTTCGGGAGTTGTTGAAGAGATAAAATGAAGATTATAAATGTAAAACAGAGGTTATCTAACAAAAACTCCAACAAACAGAAATGTAAAATGCACAGACAAGCAATTTAGAGTGGTTCGGCGTATAGCCTACGTCCACTATGAAGTTTTGATGATTTTATTGATTCTCTTTCAATGATTACAAGCGGTTACAGCAATGAACAGCGGATTACAGATTAGAATTCGAAATTGACAGCAAAAATAGGATGCAAATCTCAATCCGGCAGAGTCTGGACGCTTCAGAGAAAAAGCCCCTTTTTCTGTTGATTCTGGGGCTCTATTTATAGGCATAGGAGGCTTAGATTTCGCTCAAACTCCGGGAGACTTGGTCTGGCACGTGAGGGGGCCCACGCGACCGTTTCCAGAAAGTTTGGAGTTAATCCGCGATCGACACGAAGTCATTTCGTGTCGATCAAGATTACCTCCAATTGAGCTCAAATTTGGTGGAGATGTTCCTCGGTATGCGTGCAACCTTTGGTTAAAATTTCATGGTATTTGGATCAGTGGATTGAGAGATATTGTCGATACGAGATGATGTTCTTCGCTAGGCTGTCTGGTTCGAATCCATCTCTCCGAGCTGTGGGCTTCGAATCGATGGTATCACGCGCCTCTGTGAAGACGTGGAACGCGCGCTTCGCCTCGATCCGGTCTTCACTCTGAGTCGACCGCGTCGACTCCATACATCTCAGTGCATTCGCATCAAGGGATGACGTGGTGCGCGCGCTTCGCCTCGATCTGATATTTGCTCCGTGTTAACTGCTTCGACTCCATGTATCTCGCCTCGTTCCCTTCGAGAGATGACACGTTATCCAAGCTGGTTGACCTGATGGATTCGAGTAGGACTTCATCCATGGATACGAAGCAAGCATTGACTGATGGATACGAAGTAGGCACTGAATGATGGATACGAAATAGACATTAAGTGATCGTTACGAACCAGGTGACTTATTGATGGATACGAGCAAGTCTTTCCGGCTGAAGGTTTTATCGATACGAAGCTTATCACTGTGTGGACTTAATCATTCTAATCGACACGAGATCGATGGATGCGAAACGGGGACCACCGATGGATACGAAACCCATCGATACGAACTCGATGTACTGGCTCCATCGAAACGAACAGATACGCTTCAATGGATACGAAATGGGGTTCGCCGATGGATACGAAAACATGCTTTTTCCTCCAACTCGTATCCATCATAACCTGTGCGTATGAGCTCGGATTGACTTGAAACTTGGAGCGTTGGTTTGCTTTATCTTTCCGATCATGTCTCATCGATTGGGGCTTGATCCGGACTTGGTAAAAATTCAACGATATCCATGACAAACGACATTTGGAATCCAACTCCTTAGTGTCCCGGCCTTGCCAAAAGGCGGGATAACACATAACTCCATCACTCGGCATCCATCATTCGTATCCATGAGGTTCGAACCAATATCGATGGACTTCAACACTTCCTAGATCGATCACACTCCATTTGACCAACAGCTGCATGTTTCGTATCGATCACCTACTTGATCGATACGAAGAGTAGAGCCGGTGATCGATACGAATGAGGGAGTAAAGCATTGTTACGAAAAGTAGAGCATCGATTGGATACGAGGGGAGAAGTCAATCCAAAAGCAGTCCTTATGCATGAATTTTGGATCTCCATAACCAATCTCCCGCCCGCACGGGCGGGGTCCTCCTCTCTTTCCTGATTTTGTGAACGATTTTGATTCGAGGGGCCCGCTCCGCCAGACTGCGGCGCCCGTACAAACTGATCTAGCTTCCTCTCTCTAATCAATTTCTCGATGAGGTCCTGTAAGTGCCGACACTCATTGGTATTGTGTCCATAGCTTTCATGGAACCTACAGAATTTCCCTGTCTGAACCTGCCTCTCCAACGAGGGCTTCAGAGCAGGCTTCTTATACTGTACAGTGTTACAAGTCTGTAAGTATACGTTTTCCAATGACGTGTTTAACGGCGTATAACTGTCAAACATATGAGCTCTACGTCGTGGACCTCGGTTCTCGTCTCTCTTCTTATTCTGGCCATTGTTTCCTCTCTGCTGGGTTTGCTTGTTTTGTATATTCAATTGAACTTTCCCGGAACTCTCGCCGGACTGTTTAACTGCCATATTGCTCTGTATTCCCTCAATGCTGGGCCTCGCATCGTCCTGCTTCCTAGACTGTTTTGCGTCCTCTTGCCGCAAGAATTGAGCGGCCTTGGAGTAAAAACGGTCCAACGATGCGGGCGGTTTTCCAGCTAGCCAGTTTCCGAATTCAGAATCAGGATCAATCCCCTTGGTCAGAGCCATTAAGATTGAATTATCGTTAGGATTGGTGATCTCGACGCATGCTGTGTGGAACCTCTCCAGGTAACGCCTGAGCGTTTCTCCAGGAGCTTGAGTGACGCTGGACAGGGTGTTGACGTCTTTTGGCCTAGCAACATGCATACGGAATTGCTCCACAAACCTCTTGGCCAATTGATCGAACGAAGAAATTGATCTAGGTGGTAGGCGGGTAAACCACATTGTCGTGATTCCCCCCAGAGAGATGGGGAAACTCTGACACTTCAATGCATCGTCGGCCCTTGCAGCGCTCATCGACCATTCATATTTCAGAATAGGCTGGTTGGGGTCACTATTTCCTTCATACATCGGGAGAGTTGGCATTCTGAATCGCCTAGGGGGTTCAGCGTGTAACACTTCGTCTGTGAAAGGGGTATGACTACGGGAAATCCCCCAATCATCATTAGTGAGCCCCTGACTCTCGCGGATCATCTGACGTATCATGGTTGATATATCCGACACGGGCAGGTTCTGAGCTTGATGAGCTAAGGCGTGGTCGGGTTCCACGGTGCGAGTTTGGATCGGGCGCTGTCGACGATCCATATCTCGCCTCCTTGGCTCAGCATCTTCGGGGACATAAGGTTCAGGAGTATGTCCATGCTGTTGATTGATCGGCTCTGATTGATTTCAGGTATCAGCCCTTGTTTCTGCTGCGGCGGTTGTGGCGCGGTTATCCGTGGTGTACTGTGGGGCAGTAGTGTACTGTGGGGCAGTACCTCCTCGTGTTGAGGGACCCGTTTGGAAGCTGGCCGATGGTCCTACCCTCAGTTGCCTAATAGTTAAGGCGGGCTGATATTCAGCAGCTTGAGCGCGACTCCCCTCTAGCCGAGGACGAGTAGTTCGGTGGTGATAATCAGATGAAGCTGAGCTTTCGGTAGACGCTCTGGAGGCATCATCTCTCCTGGACCTTCTGTGCCCCCGGCGGTTTAGCTGGTTGGTCAGCTCGATATTGGCGCGCAACTGTTCCGCCAACTGCTGACGGCTTTGGGTCAGCTCCTGGAGCAATACTTGAAACTCCTGTCGGGTGACTAGCCCCGTTGAGTCCGAGTGAGTGGTATTGTCTTGATTGGAAGAAGGAGGCTGTGTGGGATTCTGCCTATCTCTGCCTTCTTGCTCTGCAGCGGTAGCGCCAGTTCTTGTGTTGACCATTCTCGGTGGTGGAGTCCTCTCCTAGATTTTGGGCAAATCTGAATAGAATGGAAGGATTCCGAACTGGATATCTGGATCTTCCTCTTGGTTTTGTGCAATCCGGTATCGACGGCAGATCCAATGAGCAGGAGAAAAAGCTGGCTCTCAATGAAAGCACCAAAGTGTTTGTACCAAAAATGGGCACAACACTCTTCGGGAGTTGTTTGAAGAGATAAAGTGAAGATTATAAATGTAAAACAGAGGTTATCTAACAAAAACTCCAACAAACAGAAATGTAAAATGCACAGACAAGCAATTTAGAGTGGTTCGGCGTATGGCCTACGTCCACTATGAAGTTTTGATGATTTTATTGATTCTCTTTCAATGATTACAAGCGGTTACAGTAACGAACAGCGGATTACAGCTTAGAATTCGAAATTGACAGCAAAAGTAGGATGCAAATCTCAATCCGGTAGAGTCTGGACGCTTCAGAGAAAAAAAAAGATCCTTTTCCGGTTGATTCTGGGGCTCTATTTATAGGCGTAGGAAGCTCAAATCTTGCTCAAACTCCGGGAGAATTGGTCTGGCATGTGAGTGGACCCATTCGACTATTTCCAGAAAGTTTCAAGTCGATCTGTGATCGATACGAAGTCATTTCGTATCGATCAAGATTACCTTCAATTGATCTCAAATTTGGTGGACACGATCCTCAGCATGTATGCGAGCTTCCCTTAAAATTTCATTGGATTTGGATCAGTAGATCACGAGATATGGTCGATACGAACTGAGATTCCTCATAGGATGTCTGGTTCGTCTCCATGAATTCGACTCCATCTGTTCGCTTCGCTGGCTGCACGTGCTCTTGAAGTGAGGTGGCGTGCGTGCTTCGTCTCGATCCGGTCTTTGCGCCGCATTGACTGCTTCGACTCCAGGCATCTCGCCTCGTTTACTTCGATGGACGACACGTCACCCTAGTTGGTTGACCCGTTGGATGTGAACAAGTCATGGGTCGCGGGTTCGAAGCAAGGCTCTCTAGTGGATACGAAGCGTAGCGCCTAGATGGACACGAAGCGTAGCGCCTAGATGGATACGAAGTGTAGCGCCTCGATGGGTACGAAGCAGAAGTTGGCTGAAGGATACGAAATGCTTCAATTGCTGATGTGTACGAGGTCCATCGATACGAGCTCGATGGATACGAAGGAATTCGAGTCGAACCTGGGTACCTCGATGGATTCGAAGCTGATTGGTACGAAGCTTGATGGATTCGAACTAGGGCTTCGGTGATGGATACGAAATTGCCCAGAGTGATGGATACGAAATCCGAGCTTTTCCCTCTAATTTGACTCGATCATAACTTGAGCGTACGAGTCCGGATTGACTTGAAATTTGAGGTGCTGATCTCTATGGCCTTTCTTGTCATGTCCTATCAATTGTAGCTCATTCTGGGCTCGGACAAAATTCAGTGATATCCATGGCATGCTATCCTTGTTCTCTAGTCGGCTCCTTGGTGTCCTGGCCTTGCCAAAAGGCGGGATAACAGTATGTATGTCTCATGCGGAAAAGGAAAGCTATAAGCGATGGTCAAGTAATGCATGTTAAGGTGAGAATGTTTTTAAATCTATTAGTGAAAAAATTGATTAGAGAGGATACTGTTGGATAAAAATAAAGAGGCTTAAAAACAATCCTGATACTAAATCATTGAAAAATACCAATTCTAAACTTCTCCAAAATAGTCGACTCATACCCAGGTTAATAACTAATATCTAATTTCTAATTTTGAATTTTTATTACAAAAATAGCATAAAAATATATTGGTAATTTGAAACACTCGTAGGTAGGTAAAGTAAATGTAATTTGTGCACAGTTGCCAAATAGATTATGAAATATGAAATGTTGGGCAATTTAAGAAAAATAAGCTTAGGAAAATTTATATATAACTTTCTTTATTTGATTGTAGTTGTGCAGTTTATTGTGTACTAATGGGGAGTGAAGTTGAGCAAATATTGGTATCTTGCAGAACAATGGAAATTTCTGCGGTTTGCAACATTGACATGCTGTGTAGGAATTTGAGGACAAAATAAGTGAATAAGGACAAAAATATTGCGAACACATGGTCCTACATCAAGTCGTGCTCTTAATCATTACATGCTACAATGTGAAATGCAATGCAAAAATTAATTAAAGAATAATACTTGACTGCTTGAACATCAATATTGAAGATGTCGGCGTCCATTTTGTGCATCGTTATCAATAGGTCTTGCAATTTTATTTTACCAATTATGATATCAAGTACGAAATTGTATAAGCACTAATGTGCAGTGAAGAAACACAAAAAAAACAGATACAATAATAAAAATATAAGAGGCTAAAGTTTGTCACCTATATCTTGCTGCTGTAGTAATCAAACATGCACAACCCAACACGGACAACTTTGTCGCATGCTTCCCCTCCATCATAAAAACTCTAAAATCCTAAAACATGATAAATAATATTTTTGACCATTAGCATGGAAAATTCATATGTTAGGAAATGATATTTAAAGACATAGGTATGATAACTATAATTTATTTAAATTATTAAGTACCACCTATGAAATGATATTGTAATCAATCAATATGTAGGTAAAGAAAGATCAACAGGAAGTAAAGCTCTACATATAGAGTTTTCAGCTTATGTTAAGTATGTATCATCCACATGCAATGTTTGCGGAAAATTAGAAAGGTCAAATATAAACCTAATTGCATTGTTTGAGATAAGATAATTAATCAAAACCACCAACGCCACAATTCAAATCATCACACATGTTAAAATCACCATAAATGGTTACTTTAGTGTTCAGTTGTATAAAAATAGCTTTCGGGACATTAATAATTTTTTTTCTTAATTACCAAATGCACTTAGTGAAAGTCGGTAGTTATAAAGAATATAGAAAAAGCAACTCGTCCATAGTTAACACAAACCGAAGACTTATATTATGCATACTTGATGAAGCTTAAATGTTACCACTTTACATTAATTATATAGATTACAGTTGAACTTCTTGATTCAATGACAGATGAAGGAAAAAACATCCTAACTGAGTAAAGCCACTAACTCCAGTATGGTGCTTCTTAATTATGCAACTCATAGTGGTACAATGAACCACCAGGGGGAGTTCTATCAATTTTTTCTTCATCACACGAACCATTTTTCATTTCAATCATTAAACATCAACTAAGTGTTTGTACTATTTCTATTTTTCCAAATAGAAATATACAATGTTGGGCAATTTAAGAAAAATAAGCTTAGAAAATTTATATATAACTTCCTTTATTTGATTGTAGTTGTGCAGTTTATTGTGCACTAATGGGGAGTGAAGTTGAGCAAATATTGGTATCTTGCAGAACAATGGAAATTTGTGATGTTTGCTACATTAACATGCTATGTAGGTATTTGAGGACAAAATAAGTGAATAGTGACACAAATATTACAAATACATGGTCCTAAGTCAAGTCGTGTTGTTAATCATTACATGCTACAATGTAAAATGCAATGCAAAAATTAATTAAAGAATAATACTTGACTGCTTGAACATCAATATTGAAGATGTCGGTGTCCATTTTGTGCATAGTTGTCAATAGGTTTTGCGATTTTATTTTACCAATTATGATATCAAGTATGAAATTGTATAAGCGCTAATGAGCAGTGAAGAAACACAACAAAACGTAGATACTATAATAAAAGTATAAGAGGCTAAAGTTTGTCACCTATATCTTGTTGCTGTAGTAATCAAACATGCACAACCCAACACGAACAACTTTGTCACATGCTTCCCCTCCATCATAAAAACTCTTAAATCCTATAACATGATAAATAATATTTTTGACCATTAGCATGGAAAATTCATATGCTTGGAAATGATATTTAAAGGCATGGATAAGATAACTGTAGTCTATTTAAAATATTAAGTACCACATGTGAAATGAAATTGTAACCAATCAATATGTAGGTAAAGAAAGATCAACAGGAAGTAAAGCTCTACATATAGAGTTTTCAGCTTATGTTAAAGGTAAAGTAAATGTAATTTCTACACAGTTGCCAAATAGTTTATGAAATATGCAATGTTGGGAAATTTAAGAAAAATAAGCTTAGGAAAATTTATATATAACTTCCTTTATTTGATTGTAATTATGTAGTTTATTGGGTACTAATGGGGAGTGAAGTTGAGCAAATATTAGTTACTTGCTGAACAATGGAAATTTGTGCAATTTGCTACATTGACATGCTGTGTAGGAATTTGAGGAAAAAATAAGTGAATAGTGACACAAATGTTGTGAATACATGGTCCTAAGTCAAGCTGTGCTCTTAATCAGTACATGCTACAATATGAAATGCAATGCAAAAATTAATTAAAGAATAATACTTGAGTGCTTGAACATCAATATTGAAGATGTCTGTGTTCATTTTGTGCATAGTTGTCAATAGGTCTTGCAGTTTTATTTTACCAATTATGATATCAAGTATGAAATTGTATAAGCACTAATGTGCAGTGAAGAAACACAACAAAAAGGAGATAAAATAATAAAAATATAAGGGGCTAAAGTTTGTCACCTATATCTTGCTACTGTAGTAATCAAACATGCACAATCCAACACGAACAACTTTGTCACATGCTTCCCCTCCATTATAAAAACTCTAAAATCCTAGAACATGATAAATAATATTTTTGACCATTAGCATGGAAAATTCATATGCTAGGAAATGATATTTAAAGGCATTGATATGACAGTTGTAATCTATTTAAAATATTACACGGTATCCCCCCTAGAAGGTGATCGTTATTTTCTAAGACTGTTATTAACGCATGTTAAGGGACCATTATCCTTTACTGATTTACTTACCATTGGTGGAATACAATATCATACATTCAAAGAAGCGGTTGAACATATAGATTTATTAGAAAATGATGATGGTATTAAATATTGTTTGACGGATGCTTCAAACACGCATATGTCTGCTGCACTAAGAAGGTTATTGGTTACGATTTTGGTATACTGTGAACCAAGTCATGTGCGACAGTTGTGAGAAGAGTTTTCTCCACATTTAATTGAAGATTATCAACATACTTTTACTTCCACAACTAACATTGCCCATTTATTACTTCAGTGTCTTTCAGATCTTAATGACCTACTCAACTAATATAATAAATCAGTTTTGGATTATGACTTACCTCACGATACTCTTAATTATTCTACTGATTATAGTAACTCAAGCATTATTTTACAAGAAAAATCTGTGGAAATACCACTACACGACATAGAATCCATAAATAACTTCAATTTACGACAAAATGAGCCTTTTGATAAGATAATGAATTCAATAAACATCAGAACAAATTCAATTTACTTCGTAGACGGTCCAGGTGGAACCGGAAAAACATATTTATATCGAGCAATTTTAGCTCAATCAAGGGGTCAGGGACTCATTGCAATTGCAGTTGCTACTTCAGGAATTGCTTCTATAGCTTTACCTGGTGGTTGAACTGCACATTCTCGATTTAAAATACCAATAAATCTTGATTCCTCCTCCTCCTGTTACATTCCTAAACAATCTGATTCAGCTAATTTACTATGCGAATCAACTGTTATACTATGGGATGAAGCAACAATGGCTCATCGTCATGCATTGGAGGCATTGGACAGAATGTTAAGAGATCTAACTGATACTGATAAACCATTTGGTGGTAAAGTTGTCATTTTAGGAGGTGATTTCTGTCAAGTTTCGCCCATCGTTATGGAAGGTACTAGGGCTCAAACAGTTGATGCATGCATAGTAAGATCATACTTTTGGTCGTACGTTCACATCATCCACTTAGAAGAAAATATGCATGCTAGAAATGATCGTTCATACGCTGATTTTATTTTACATATTGGAAATGGGGAGGAACCATATGTACTATATGACATGGTCAAACTCCCAGATGATATTGTTACAAATTGGAGTAACACAAACTCCGTGCATTCTTTAATTAACTCTGTTTTCCCCAACCTTACTACTAGATTGTACGATATTGTTTATATTATGAATAGAGCCATATTACACCAACAAACGAAATAGTTGATGAACTCAACAGTAAAGTAATAACCATGTTCCCAGGCTTTGACCATATTTATTATTCCTTTGATTCAGTTGAAGATGATACGAATAATTTGTACTAATCAGAATTCTTGCATTCTCTAGCTCCAGGTGGATTACCACCTCATAAACTAACTCTTAAAGTAGGATCCCTAATAATGATGCTTAGGAGTATTAACCCTAAAATTAGATTATGTAATGGAGTCCGGTTAATATGTCGTGTTTTCCATAGAAATCTAATAGATGCTTGTTATTCCGCTTTTTGGCGCAGCCATGATATCATTGATTCAACTAGACAGGATGGTCAATAGCTTGAAGAGTTGGTTATATACAATACTATAGACGATAGTCGGACAGATTCGAACCAGGGCCAAATCGAAGTGTGGCTAACATGAAGTAGCTAGCCTGGTCCCGTGAAGTTATATCTCGAGTTTGGAGTTGATTGAAGTTGATATGTACAAGCTACGGATGAAACCGTGATTTGTTTTGATCGACCAGAGAACGATCAAGGAAACAGTTCAAGCCATTAAAAAACATTCAATGTCTTGACAACCATGAAGCCAATCCATGTGAGACTTTCAGGACGTCAACGGAGTGGCAAGAGAAGCGCAACGTAACGATCGCGCGTCGCAAAATGGAGGTGGGAGTAATGCCGATCGATATACACCGATCGTTATTAGGAGGTTCAATATAACGATCGGTTTATTTTAGTGAATGTTCTATCTTCGACCAAGAATGACCTATAACTTGCAATCTGCAACCTAGAAGGATCCCATAGTTTAGGAGCAACATCTAAAAGTACATGGGACCCTCCAACATCGATCGCACAGTGATTAGGGCTAGGAAAAAGGATCGGCCATATGTATACTAATCATTCTTGATCATCGGGTTGTTGGGGCCGATCGATCACTACTAGAAAAGGCTGAAATACAGACAGCATCTGGCAACGGCTTCCGACGGTCGTTTTCCGATGGTTTTCGATGGACCGTCGACGGCCGTCGGAAGCCGTCGCAAATTCGCGAATTACAGGCCTCGGCCGAGACCTTTCTTCCTCATTCATTCAGCACGAAAAAATATCATCAAAGCCACCAAAATCCTAATTTCTTACTTCCAATCCCAAATTCAAGTTTCCGGATCCTCCGCGGCTGCCTAATCATAATATAGTTCAAATTCAGGTATAATCTCTTATTTTCGTAAAAAATCTAATGTTTACCCTAAATCTGGATTTGCCCAAGTTGATAAATTAGGGCTAATTAGCGATTCTAATTTTTTCTAATGGCCTAATAATGGTTTATAGTATCACATGGTATACATATTTCATTTGTTAGCGTGAAATTGTAAAAAGTAGGTATAATTTGTGATTTTGTGTGTATGTGTAAACCATTATACATGTGTTGTTTCTACCATTGTCTTGTGTTAATTGGAATAAGTCATAGAACTTGAAAATAAGTTAGTTATCGAAAAACAGAGATACATACTACTTCAGTTGGAGTTAGAATCATCCATGTCCATTGCTTTTAAACATCTTGACTTGTATAAAAATGAATCATGAGTCTCAAAAAGAAATTGACTGCATTTGAAAATGACAACAATATTGAAGTAACCTTATTTGATAAAATACGCAGAATAATGTGGTAAATAAATAATTTTTTGAAATATATAAAATTAGTAAATTTTCAACCGTTTACAAACAATAATATATTACATAGTAAATAAGAAGACAAACTATAAAACTTCCACTTTTTGTATAAACTATTTTTTTATTACGTCCCTTAGAGAGTTTTTGGTCCCGTCCGACAAGTGTTGTACATGATCGTTATATAAATATTCATTTTTGTCACAAAACGGATATTTATATTCATCTGGTACAATACTTGTTGGATTTGTCCATGTATTGGACAAGTTATAAACACAGTAAACAATTACATTTCGTATAATATTTTATTTTAAACGGTTCATAAAATTTCACCGTCACTTTTCTTTTTTGTTTCCTATATACACGCATTTGTGTACAACGCAGGAAACAAAGGGGAAGTGCTGCCAAAATTTAGTTGAATCGTTTAAAATGAAATAATATACGAAATGTAAGTGTTTACTGTATTTGTAATGGGAAGTAGGATGACTGATCAGCAAAAAAGAAAACCATAAACCAACATTTCAATGTTATATTCTTAAGTAGGGTAAAATTGACACGTATAAATTTATGTATCGATACATTGAAAAATAAAATTTTAATTCGTAAAATGGCCAATATTTATTTTTGAATTTGTGACATATTTTTTCAGATAGGAAAAATAATCGATTATTTTGTTGATCGGAGGAGATGAATGTATCAAAGAAGGGGATTGAGAGGCTCAATAAAGGAAGATTTTTATAATGGTATAAACGTATTTGTTGAACCTGCTTTAAGTAATAATGGAAACGATGTAGAAATTCATTGTTCATGTAGTAGGTGTAAACATTTGAAGTATCTGTTACCCGATATTGTGAAAGTCCATTTGTGCAAAATCGGTTTCATGCCGGAGTATTATGTTTAGGATCGTCATGGAGAAGTTGCAGCACATACTTCTGCAGAGTCTGAATTAGAGATTTCTGGTAATGAAATTGTTATGACGAATCGTATAGAAAATATGGTTGAAGATGCAGCACGATCAATGTTCCCTATGGTTGAAGTTGATGAGATGATGTAAATGTTGAAGAACCAAATATTGAAGCAAATTTTTTTTCGATTTATTGGATGCTGCTAAGAAACCTCTTTGGGATGGTTGTAAAAGTGGCACTTAGCTATCAGTAACCGCAGAATACATTGCGATGAAGTCAAAATACAACATCACCGAAGCCGGATTTACAGTTGTTGTACAAGCTGCAAAAAGACATATGCCGCCCGATAATTTAATATGTGAAAATCACTATGAAGTTAAAAAACTTATGTCGGCTTTTGGATTACCTTATCAAAATATAGATATATGTTTAAATGGTTGCATGTTGTTTTGGAAAGAGGACATCACTCTTAGGAAGTGTAGAATATGTAACGAGGAAAGGTACAAACCAAGAAAAAAGAAGGGAAAGGAAGTTCCATACAAACATATACATTATTTACCCATCACTCCTAGGCTTCAATGATTATACGCATCTTCTGTAGCTGCACCTTATATGAGATGGCATAGCGTGAGAACAGAGGAAGAAGGTACGTTGACACATCCAGTCGATGGAGAAGCATGGAAGCATTTCGACAAAACTTATCCCAATTTTGCAGTGGAGAGTCATAATGTTAGACTTGGATTATGTATGGATGCTTTTTCACCATTTTCTCAATTTGGTGCTAAATATTCATCTTGGCCCAATATCATCACACCTTAAAATTAATCTCCATGGATGTGTATGAAAACGCAATATATGTTTCTTGCTGTTGTCGTTCCTGGCCCTAACTATCTGACACAAGGAATCGATGTTTATTTACAACCGTTGATTGAGGAGTTAAAAACACTGTGGAACGAACGAGTAGAAACATACAATGTTTCAAAGAAAAAAATTGTATGTTTGCTTCTTTGTTGTGGACTCTAAGTGATTTTCCTGCCTATGCAATGCTTTCAGGATGGAGTACATCCGGTCGTCTAGCTTGTCCTTATTGCATGGAAGAAATACGGGCATTTTCTTTACCGCATGGTAAGAAAATTTTATGGTTTGACTGCCATCGATGTTTTCTCCATGTCAATCATCCCTTCAGAGGAGATAGAAAAAAAATTAGCTAATAGAGTAGAAACTAGACAACCACCAACGATATGGTTAAGAGAAGACATATACGAGCTTGTAAAGGACTATCCAAAGATATATGAAACTGGAGTGCAAACAGAAATTGCAAGTAAATCGACTATTCATAATTGGTGCAAACAAAGTATATTTAGGGAGTTGCCTTATTGGAAAGATCTTCTACTTCGTCATAATATTGATGTGATGCACAACGAGAAAAATGTATTTGATAATGTTTTTAACATAATTTTGAATGTCAAGGGGAAGACTAAGGACGATTTGAAATCAAGATGGATATACAAGAATTATGCAAATGTCTTGAGCTTCATATGAAACCAAACGACAGTAAAAAACCCCAAAGCGTGTTATGAGTTGGATAATAATCAAGTTAAAGTTGTGTTAAAATGGGTGGAAGGATTAAGATTTTCTGATGGGATTTCATCAAATCTTCGTAGATGTGTTGACTTTAAATATGGTAGATTGAGTGGAATGAAAAGCTACGACTGTCACATAATGATGGAAAATTTATTACCCGTTCCATTCAAAGAACTATTACCCTTAAAAGTTTGGAAGGTAATAACAGAACTTAGTCTGTTTTACAAAGAGCTTTGTTTGACTACTTTAAAAGTGCAACGTTTACGTAAACTTGAAGAAGTGTTCCTATATTGCTCTGCAAATTGGAGAAAATATTTCCACCAAGTTTTTTAATGTAATGGAACATTTACCTGTTCATCTCCGATCTGAAGCACGACTTCTAGGTCCTATGCAATATGGATGGATATATCCACTCGAGAGGTATGAAATATGTTACCTATTAATTTAATTGCATTCGGAAGTTAAAGTTAATATAAATTAATTTTGCGTAGATACTTGAATCATCTGAAGAAAAAAGTGAGGCAAAAAGCACGAGTTGAAGGTTTGATATGTAAATCTTACATCGAAGAAGAAGCTTCGTTCTTTTTCTCTCACTATTTCAGTGACCATGTGAACATATCATTTGAAAGTGTTCCACGTAATGATGAAGGTGGTGAACAAGAGTTCTCTCAAACAATGTTATCTATTTTTGGACAACATGGTCGTCCTTCTGGAAAATGTATAGAAGTATGGTTAGACGATGGAGATCACTATGTAGTACACACTTATATTCTTCTTAATTTTTCTGAGGTTGCACCATATGTTAGGTAATATGAAATAAAAAATTTTGATTTATTCATTTCAATAATCCATGCGTGTGTAGAATTTAATGCAATATTTTATTCATATATGCAGTATTTCTGAAAGTGAACATCCACACAGAGATCTCGGTAAATAATTTTCTGATTAGTTTTCAAAGTACATTTATGAACCGAGAAATTGTGTGGTCGGCGAAGGATTGAAACATCTTGCATTGGGACAAAAAATAAATGTCAAGATATGTCCAATATATTTCATCAATGGATATAAATTTAACACCAAAGAATACGGTGCAGAAAAATTAACTAATAATACGAGTGTATTTGTTAAAGGTGCTGATGATCCAGAAAATCACAAAAATGATTTTTATCGCATTTTAACTCAAATGTTGCAACTGACATATTTCTCATGACCCGTGGAGGATGTGTTTCTGTTTAGATACAATTGGTTCAGCAATGTTCCAGGTTCTGGAATTAATGTGCACAAGGATTATAATCTTATTGAAATAAAGCACACATCGCATTATCACAAGTATGATCCTTTTTCACTAGCCAAATAAGCATTGCAAGTTTATTACACTCCTTATCCGTCTCTAAAAAGTGATAAAGCAGATTGGTCAGCAGTTTTTAAAACAAAGGCAAGATTTATGTTTGATGGGAAGAATATTCCAGACGAACAAGCTTATCAGGCAGATCTTGAACAAAGCAACGAAATAATAATAACAGATAATCATACTGATTTTGGACCTCTGAACGATGAATCAAACATTTTGGTAGAAACATTCGAGAGTAGGGAGGAAAATAACGTAGAATATGAGACCGGATTTGAATCAAAAGACGATGAGGATTGATATAAATATTATGTTGAATTCTTATGTATTATGCAATTTATGTAATTGATGAGATTTATTTTGCAAGTTATGTAATTTATGTCATTTATGAAACCAAATCTACTTATCGTCATTTACATCATTTATGTCATACCATTTCTGTCAATTATTTGGCAATTTATGTTAAAAATGCAATGTATTCGGCTTATCATCGGAATATGAGACCCAATCTGAATCAGGTATATTTTGCACTTTATGTCATTTAACTATAAAATATATTTCATTATTATGCTATTATTCTCTTTTAAAATGATGTGTATGTGATAGGTATCATGTCGTCCAGAAGAAGGAGTTCTTCCCATTCTTCAGGAGGCGATAGCAGCGGTCCATCGCAGCCGCCACAGTGTCCCGCTGTGTATCCGGTACCTAGAGCGAAGGGTTAAGTATTAAACCTTTTTCAGCATCTTAAATATTTTGTGTACGATATAATAATCTGTATCATATTTAATACAGGGGGTTTGACCTATAGCCGTCAGCTATAGTTCTATCAATTTTGAGAGATTTGTACAAGAGTAGGATGACGGCTTGTTGGCCCAAGTGGGATAATATCCCTTCCCACATCCTGGAGTGTATATGGCAGGATTTCATTGTAAGTATAATCTTCTGTTTTCCATTCTTAATTTTTTGTCGCTTATTTATTGTTCAGCTTTTATTATTTAATTATTTGTTGCTTGTTTATCATGAAATGCAGGTCGCATCGACGTACAATCAGATGACCTGCAAGTAGTACGACACTACAGGATGCAGAAGCTGAGGAAGAATTACCGAGATTCTATGTCGAATGTGAGGCATAAAGAGCAGAAGCCGAACTGGATTGGAGCAAGTGTGTGGGAAGGGTGGCTGGCGCATTGGAATAGTGACGAAGCAAAGGTAAGTGTACTAAACCTTTATTGATTATTTGATTGATACGTAAATATCAAAAAATATTTGGTGTAAAAAATGTATTGTTTATTTAAATTTACAGGCATAGTCGGAAAAAAACTCTGCAAATAGGAATAGAAATCCTGTCACTCATTGAGGAGGGTCCAAGTCGTTCCAACAATATCGCCAGGAGTTGGTAAATTTATTAAATGTGAATTGTAAATAGTTATTGTGCTGTATAATTTTGAATATACAATAATAGAACATACTAATCAATTTCAAGAAGCAAAGGCGCAGGGTCCCATATCGTACATGAATGTGTTTACCCATACTCATGCCGTCGAGCATGTAAATCCAAACGAGACATTTTCATATACATGGCATGGCGATAAATCGAGAAAGAGCCATGTAAGCATATTTTAGTTTATATACTATTAGTAACTGTTTTAATTATTAAAGTATAATGAATTAAGATATCATGCTATTAATTTCAACTATATTTTTATTTGTTCATGCAGGCAGGGTTTATGGAACAATGGCTGAAACTCCTAGAGGAAACTGGTCGAGAACAGCTGACTATGGATGAGGAGGACGTCATATTTGAGTCAGTCATGGATCCACCTTAACGAAATAGGCGCTACGGCTTTGGCAATCAAGTGGTAATGAATAATATATTAAGATATAACAATTTAGTAATCTTTCAGTTCTAAAGAACTTTACATCGCTTTAGTTTCAATAATAAGTTATAGGTATAACAATTAACATATTATGTTGTAGCTTTGATAGTAAGATTATAGTAATTAAACTTCTACTAAATTAAATAAATATTGCAGGCCGGTAGATAGAGGAGAGCTAGCCAAACCAAAGCTCGGATCAATCTAGCAAAGATCGAAGAGTTTAGAGCTATGGTGGCGCAGTTGGAGGAGTAGAACTGTCGGTAGGCCATTGAGATGGCACAGCTGCTGGACCAGCGTATTGTTGAGTACATGTAGCAGTATGGTGGCTGCTTTCCATCTTCAGCTGATTTCGGAGGTTCTGGAGGTGATTGATAGGAGTGATAGGTATGTTTTTTTTGTTATGCGTCATTGTTTAGTAATTTTTGATGATACATTGAGTTGGAGGAGTTGGATACTTTGAAATGTTGTGTATATTGTTTGATGATACATTTGGTGATGGTAATTTTGACATTTGGGAGTTGATGGTAGGGAGTTGATGAAGGATTGGTGTATGTTTTGTATAATGAGATGTATGTACATTAAGTTAACGAAGTGTTGGTCTGATTTTATGCAAGTTATGCTGGTTTATTTCTTTATGTGATTTGATTATATTTGTATGATTTGATATTATATTGAATATCTGAATTGGATATGTGCTTATGTGTGGGAATACATTATGTTTCTGGATTGTGTATAGTAGGAAAGAATGCAACATAAAATGCAAAAAAAGCTTCAGGTTTTCTGATAGCTTCTGACGGCTGGCGACAGCCTGTAGGTCGAAAATTTCAGACGGCTTGCGACGGCAATATTCCATCGGCTTCCGATGGATAACGACGGTTTATTTGCACTCCCGTGATCGTTCACGTGTCTTCGACGGCCGTCTGGAGCCGTCGGTAGGACCGTTGGTAGCCGTCGGAAATATTACGACGGACGTTGTTTGAAGCCGTCGGAATAACTGTGTGGCGACGGGTATTGTTGCGACGGTTATTTCCATCGGCTTCCGACGATCGCCGACGGCTGCCAGCCATCGGAAATTGTACATTTTCTTATAGTGGATATGGTGGGCTCTACTGGACCTAGGAAGCCTTCTTGCAAAGTTTCAGCCTGATCCATGCACATCTTCTGCTATAAATACATCAGGCATAGCTTCAGAGGAGGGGCTTCTTCTTCTTCTTCCTACTCTGGAGGCTCGGCCATTTTTTACTCTCAAATCTTATATTAATGGATCCTAGCTGATCCAAATATTCTTATAATTGTAATCCAGTGAATGATTAATAAAAGTGTGAAGTGGATGTAGGCTAAGAAATCCGAACCACCATAAAATCTGTGTGTTCATTTATTTCTTCTTCTTTGTTTTCAATATCATTCATTGTTTAATCTCTATGAGATTCTACGGATGTTGATACCCATTTTTGGCGTCAACATTTTGGTGCTTTCACTGAGAACTGAATTGTCAGCTCGATTGGATATCATTTTCTACTAGCGAATTTCCCTGTTCGCGAGATAGGTCTAGCTTTTGATTGATAAGTTTCCTATTCTACTCAGATTTGAAAGAAATCTAGATGGAAAACTATTTCACAAGGCCATGAAACCATGTCTACTACCCTAGCAAAGGAAGGAAATGATGAGATCGATGACCAAGTAGCCATATGCTTCATGAATGTTAATACATTTGCAAGTTTTAGAGCAAGGGGTAATGATCGGCTATTGGCTATGGACCATAGACACTAGGTGAACAGTCGCTCACCACGAATTCATGCTCTCCACCACCCTACCTAATCGTTCCTTTCGATGGTCTACATCGATCATCCCACCAACGTAAGTGAGACTACTCCCATTTTTGCACGATCGCTTATCTCTGATCGTCCCTACACGGTCGTCCTTCATCCGATCGTTTCAGCTCCATCTTCGAAACCAAATGTTTTGATTTGTGTATAACCGGTCGTACTATATTGATACTCCTGCCTACTGAATGCAACCTATCATCCTTATACGATTGTTTTTACACAATCGTGTTAGTGAGTCCCCACACAAATTGATCATGTACGATCATTTCTTATATGATTGTTACAATAGCCAACCTAGTGCAATCGTTCCACACTCATCCTAATAACCGATCGTTTTCTGTTAGCCTATCGAACAACCAATGATTGAATTTTTGTCATTCCTATACGATTGATCTAGTACGATCGTTTCAAGGTCATTGAGTTCAACCGACCATTTTTATGTACACATCCATCAGCAAATAATCAACTATCCATTTCTGCTTCTACCCGAAGTCCAGAAGTGATTGGGATGGAAGTTCATCGAAGCTAATATCCTATTTTCCTATGGAGAAGTGTGAAAAAATGAGATATAAGATTCATTCAAGTTTGGTGTTGCACTTGAATTTTGACAAGTACAAAACCGGGTATGACTTTAAAACCCTTGCGTTGACCGAAAGCAAGACTCGAGTAAGATAGAGTTTTTCCCAAAGAAACTCTAGAGAAACCCCAAGCGCCAATTTTCAGGCCTTCGAATTTATTGACCCCAAGTGATCCAATGGATGACCCCAAGCGATCCAATGATTGACTCCAAGCGATTATCAGATTTCCTGGGGTCTGATCCCAAGTGATTTACTACTACCCGTCAATTCTGGTCCATCTCGCTTTGCGTGTATCTTGGACATGCATATGTTATTCGCGAGCATAACAAGTAGTTGTGGCCTAAGAACCTACCGGATGGATGATGTCAGAAACATCCTAGCCCTATCAATAAAAAGCTCTGATTATCAATTGGATCGCTGACGGTCGATATCCCGCTAAAAGGAGCTAGGGGCCAAGTGGAATAGCGAGTGCACAATGCTGCCTCACTTATCGATGAGATTTGTTCTGATCTTCTTTTACTTAATTTATTTTAATTTCAATCTCAATTATGTTGTAAACTATGACCAACTTGAATTAAACTACATGCATACGATGCGGGTAACCAAGTGCCTTGAGTTGGGCACCGACCAATCTCCACAAATCATGACAGAACCTGTGGAGCTTTTGTCTTGACGAGCGTGATTCAATAGTTCGTCAGCTACCATATGCCCCTGATTTGGGATGCCGAGGCACATAATAAAGAACCCGACAAGTTCAGAATCCAATAGAATGTAGACACGACTGACTATCCATTCAGCAACCTTCATATTAGACTTCGATTGACTGCCTACTTATAAACCACAAATCTCAACGAATGGACACGATTGCAGCCTGAACCGGATGCGACTTAATTGTCCACTCAATAACTCACTATATCCGTTTGCTAGAAAGAATACGAAGCAAATTGTGCCAGGCATGATTATCCAACCCTAGCACGAATGTGATTCAATCATCCACCACTTACCATCTTCCTCGACTTGATAGGAAGAGCCACAATTACCAAGTGGACGAGAATCGACTGTCTGTTTGCTAAGTTTCATCCCAAATGCTGGGGGCAGAATCCCATTCCATGGATGAACGTGGTTCGACCATTCATTCAACAACTTCTACCTCGACATGGTAAATGAAGTACAAATCAAACGGGCGGAAACACGACTGCCCACGACAAAAACACTAAGTCCACGACTACGGGCTAGAATACTCTAAGTGCTCGATTGCGAACTGGAGTATAAACCATTTGGCAGAGAAACAACTGCCATTGGTGGAAACACGACTGCCCATGACAAAAACTCTAAGTCCCCGACTGCGGACTAGAGTACTCTAAGTCCTCGACTACGGACTAGAGTATAAACCATTTGGTGGAAAAACGACTGCCACAAGCGAAAACATGACTGGTCATGACAAAAACTCTAAGTCCTCGATTGCGAACTAGAGTACTCTATGTCCCCGCACTACACCAGAAACAGCTTTTGACAGCGTTTCAAAAACGCTGTTATATGATACGACAGCGTTATTATAAACGCTGTATAACGACATGCTGTCGTAGATGCAAAAGTTTTAACAGCAAAATAGAAAACGCTGTAAAAAATTTGATACCACAGCGTTTATTAAACGCTGTTATATGACACAATAGCGTTAGAACAAACGCTGTATAACGACAAGCTATCGTATAAAGAGAACTTACAACAGCTTAATTTTAAACGCTGTGGAAATTATTCTTTTGACAGCGTTTTATTTAGGCTGTTAATATTTTTATTACAGCGTTTAATGCGTGCCGTGTTATGTTTTTACAGTTGGGATGATGTTTTACTATAGTTTACAACAGCGTTTAATAAACGCTGTTACTCACTATTTAATGATAATTACAACACGAATTAAACGTTGTTGTTTCTTCATTGACAGCATTAAAATAGATGCTGTCTTCTATTTATATGATTTTTACAGCATTAACATTCCACTATATTTGCATATTCCAGAACTACATTTTGAGTATAATCAAGCAACCAGTATATATAACATGTTCTAATGAATAATAATCTGTTAAATAAACTAGCTAAAACAATATTAATATACAAAAAACATCTATAAATCAAGTTTCAATAATATCCATAAACAAAAATAACACAGTAGACCAAGTTATCATAATATTGTTAAACAAAGATATCACCATATCTTGCTAGAGGAAACCCCTTATTTCCAGATCTATCACCAACTGAACAGTGGTTAAATTTCCAAATCAAGCAGCCTAAACCAAAGCCGCACCATACCCGTTAAGCAAATTGCTTGAACTCTTACACCATTTACAAACTGAAACAAGCAGCTTCGCTTCCACCAGCTCCATCTACAAACTCTTCCAGTTCATCAGCAAATCAACCAGACCACCTACAAAGTTCACAACACTCAACCCTTGAATGTACAGCCACCCTCCATCTCTTGCTAAACAATTAACTCCTTCATAGCCACATCACCAGACTAGCTGCGAACACCAACCTACAACCTTACCTTCTTACTGCACTTACATCCACTTCTTGTACATCGAAAATTTATCCCATTCACCTAAACTGCCACTACAGTCCAACACCTCATTCAACCACTTAAAGCATCACAACTTCAATCCATTCCAACACTACCAGTCCCCTACTCCTCCACTTCCATCACATACACCAAACTGTCCAGTTCAACCTGCACATTCATCTTCAACCCCCTTTCACTGATGTCCACTGCTTCCAGTAATGGTGAATTTCCAAATTTATCTGTGAATTTT
The DNA here is from genome assembly GCA_030737815.1 of Allium fistulosum. Lineage (NCBI taxonomy): Eukaryota > Viridiplantae > Streptophyta > Magnoliopsida > Asparagales > Amaryllidaceae > Allium > Allium fistulosum. The sequence continues at coordinate 982,383,942 of CM060902.1, forward strand.
AAGTTTAAGCATTAGGCAGTTTATACTTATGTTTAGCAAGGAATCAATAACTGTTTCTTTTTGCTTACCAATGCAATTGACATTAGCTTTTCTTTGAACAAGAAAGCAAACAACATCTTCGTATCCTTTGGATGCAGCCATGTGCTGAATTAATAGAAAATAGTATTAATATGATTTCTAACTTATAATACGTCATGTATTAGTAGGAGCATTGTTGTTCATAATTGGTAGTTATACATTAAATGTATGCATGTGTATGATTCAGTCTCTTCTTTTTAACCTTGGTTTAATAAAAAATCTTATGGTAGACCAAGTAAATTATAAAATACTTGAAGTTATGAGAAGTTACCAAAGCTGTCCTTCCATCATAATCAGTTTTGTTAGGATCTACACCAACATTAATTAATCCTTTGAGATGGTACACATCTCCATGATATGCAGCACTGTTTACTCCTATTGCCAGTTCAGCTTCTTGCTTTGCGATTAAATATGTAATATCCAACTCTAGTTGCTTGATTCTTAAATCTGTTTCCTTCCCCTGAAAAAATAATTTCTTTTTCTATCAGTTTTGTTCTTTACTCTATCATTTTGTAATTTAATGTACATGTTGTGGCAATACCTTTAGTAAATTACTGAGTATTTGTCGACTGTCTCTAAAATAAAGCTGTAATATACTTGTCAGGGCTTGTTTTTCCATGCGTAGAAGTCGACACAATTCACAGACACGAACGGTGTATGGCTGTGGAATGTTACATAGAACTGCAACTTCACCAAATATATCGTATGTCATGAGCTCTACTATTGATTCTTCTGATCCATCTTCCCCAGCGACTACTTCCTCCTACAAGTAAGTTGATCAATTGTTGGATAATTATTTTCAAATATGTCTATTTACATGTTCATACATTTTTCTCTCTAGTCATAATGTTATATTACCAAATGCCCACTCGATACGATGTAAATTTGATCCATTGCACACCCTTGTTCAAGAATGACTTCCCTAGGTAGAAAAAATTCTTCATTCAATTTCATTACCTGCAGTAATATAAAACCAAAGTTGGTTAGCTTGCATAAAAAGGTGGGAAATCTTGTAAAAAAAATAGAAGGTTAAAAAATTTGTTGCTATCATTTAATGTACAATTTGATTAAGGAATTCTTCGGAACATCCTTTGAACAAGGGCACTTTTTGAACCAGCTCGTTGTACAGCATCTGAGATATCTGTACAAAATCAAAGACAAAATTTCAGTTATACAAATTAAATTTAGGTAGGAGAAAATTTCTCATTGTCTGTAATATAACACAAATAACAGTGTATTATATCATATTAACACATTTTTTCTTGACTGTAACCAGTATCTTGTTTGTAGATTTTGGTTTTACTTTTAAACTACCTTTGATCGAACTGCAACAGGAATATCTTCCAGTGCACAAGCTTTGGTATAGTTACTTTCGTACTGAAGCAACAGATGTTCTTTAATCTGTGCCCTAATATCCTTACCCAGCTTATTTCTGTTCATGTATTTTATAATCTCAGTCATTTTGTCACGAAACCTTTCTGTTTTCGAACCCTTAACTATCAGTGCAGTCATGTTACCGATCAAATAGGCTCCTAGAATCATATCAAATGAGATGTATATCATTATGAATATCATCTCCCTAGTATTCACCGCGTGTATATCACCATATCCTGCATGCAAACAAAGCCATGAAATTTTATTGATACAAAATCATATGAAATGAAATTGAACCCATATAGCCAATAACCACTGATAATAGTGGCAATGGTAAGACGTTTGGTTGTGTAATCGGAGTTCTTGGTTTCAATACTTAAAGGCATACAATATAGTCAATTCAAGAAGTAATTTAACATGTATATCCTAGAGAGGTCAAATGTATGAGCATCAAGGGTAGAAAAGAGGTGCAAAGATTGAACAATGGTTATAGTATGTAAACTCTCAGTTTATCTATATGTATGTCAATGACATCCATTCTTAGGATGCAAAGTTCGAACCACAAGAAAGAAAGAACTCACGCACTCACCCACAGTTGCCATAGTCACTATGGAAAAATAAGCGGAAGTTAAGTGCTGAACATTCAAGCAAACTTGCACAGTTTTTAACTGACTTGCTCAATTTTTTAACTGACTTGCTCAGTTTTAACTGAGCATATGTTTAAAAAAAATTCATGAAAACACTTCTTTATATTTGTCTTAGGACATAAATATCATTTTATGTATTATAATTATTCTTTTACTGAATGTGCTTTTATTTGTATGAAAAATAATCTTGATCCATTAAGTTTTGCACACAGGTGGTTATGTTTTGCGTATTGGAGGTGTATAGTGAGCTCGTGTGCATCAAATCATTAATTGTCATTAGCACTAACTTCAGACTTTCGAGATTATTTAGAAATGTCAATTAAGGTTTGCACACGGGTGGTTATGTTTTGCTTCTGTTTATAAAATTACTTAGATTTTATAAAACTTAATTAGCTTTTATAAAACTTAGTTATCATTTACAAACTTAGTTATTTAAAATTTAGTGAATTTTAGAAACTTGATTAATTTTTTTAATTTCTGTAGAATATAGTTAATTTTTATTAACTTATTGAGTTTTTATAAAACATGGTTAAATTAGTTAAATTTTACAAACTTACCTAACTTAGTTAGTTGTTTATAGAACATAGTTAACTTTTATAAAACTTAGTTAAATTTTGTAAATATAGTTATTTTTATAAACTTGATTAATTTTTATAAACTTACTTATTTTTATAAACATATTTAATTTTTATAAAACTTAGTTGACTTAGTTAATTTTTATAGGTTTGGTTAATTTTTATAAAACTTAGTCGGCTTAGTTAAATTTTATAAAAAACAGTTAACTTAGTTGTTATTTTTTAAAATTTGTTAACTCGGTTAATTTTTAAAAAATCAGTTCATCTTTTGAAACTTATTTAATTTTTTAAAAAAAAATACTTCAGTCAATCTTTAAAGTAATAAAATAAAATAAAATTACTTCCGTTAATCTTTAATAATAGGTATTCACACTTTTTTGTAAATGTGAATTAAAGGAAATGCCTTAATATTGTTGACAAAGTAAATATTTTAAACAGACTAAACCAACCTTATCTTAATTACCTACTTTAAATTTTAAATATTTAGATTATATATGGATATGTATGTAATGTTAAAATTTGAGTTTTATCCAATTCTACATGCATCAGAAGATAAAAACATGGGTCATTATAAACATTCATCAGAAGATACAACTGAGTAAGCTGCAAAACAAACCACTAAGTGATTCAAGGATGCTTCAATAACTTATATCCTAACGTCCTTTGATTTTTCAGTCAACTCTCCAAGGTAAAAAGAGACCTGTAAATTGCAAAAAAATATAAAGTCAAAGTATAAGGAGATAACTAGCCTAAACGGTACTCCATGGCGCCTTTGACAACATTGGGTGATAACTCACTATAAAAATATCTAACCAAGGATATTTCAGTCACTATAACATATTGACCCTATTACAAAGTTTAGAATACAAAAGTTGTAATAAAAAAATTGTAGTGAGAAGTTCATGAGAAGAGCTACTTGAAAATACTTCATATCGCAAGTTTAATTCAAAATGGTGTATGTGCTCAGCGTACGATAGTATTTGCTTATATTGTCTTGTAGATGATGAATGAGGCAATGAGAAGTTCATGAGGAGAGATACTTGAAAATGAAAAGTTAGATTAAGTAGTAATGGAGTATTGAGTCTGTCTAACTACCAAGTCAAGAAACCTAAGGTTAGGCTATTCAATTATATAGTTGAATAGTTTAGGCATTAGTAACATATACATTGACCAATATATGGATTATGAGTAAATATTTAAGATGATAATAAATGAAATTATTACTATTGAATATATGGCATAACAACATACTAGTGGTAATTATAAGAACTATCATTTTCCCACCATTAAGGTGGCTAAGATAAATCATTTAGAGGTTTTAATGATAACCATTAAGTAACAACCTACAGATAAGCTTGCATCCAATTCATGCTTATATCATATTGATCTATGGTAGTGCATGCATGCAAAAGAAAGGCTATATACAATCTATGGTAGCATATGAAACAATAATTTACCAAGATTAAGAAAATGAATAAGTAGAAAAGGACAATATATATTGTTCCATATTTTTTTTCCTTTTAGATATAATATCTTCTAGTCCATAAAATGCAGAAGAGCGTTGCTTATGAACAGAACAAGGTTCAATATACATGGATAAAAATCAAATATATTACCTATCTTCAGCCATCTATCGCTCCATATTCTAACTGAACTAGGCAAAAAGGCATATTGTAAAACACTAGTACTGGTTCACTAGAAGCAAATTATGCGAGCTGCATGCGAGCTTTGGGTCTGCCAAGTAAATCTGATGCCGGTTCAAAATGCCTACCAGGCTGCCTAATACAGTAGACGTTAAATAAGAAGTGGAAATGAAATGTTGGCTCAAAATGGTCTACCATATCTCATTCTTAGCTCTCTTTTTTCTTTTCTTTTTTCCATAATTTCAAAAATATTCAAAATGTAGTCAATAGCTCACTTCATACATTGTGTAGCCTACGTCAGTGTAACATATATAAAACAACTTTGTACCACATTGTGTAGCTTGCATCATTGTAACATGCATAACAATCAACGAAACTTTCTTCTAAACTAATACAATGTCCTTAGGAGAAAGGAGTTGAAGAAGCAAGCTATGTTCCTTTGAAAATAAACTACTTAACTATTAATTAAATGGAAGAGTCTTGTAGGCTGTAAGGATGAATTATACACAAAGAGAATGCATACTATGATTTGGTGCATGGTTTCAAAGGTTGTGAAAGCTCAAAGCAGGTGTAGGTGGACTTTGGAATTTCTAAGAGAGAGATGTTATACAAGCACATGAACATGTCATCTAATACATGAAGCCAGATGGTCTTTGATTTATGCACATGGTGAAGACTGTGAGTTCAGGTGCAATACAGATCTAGGGTCGCTAGGTCAAAGACGGTTGTGAGGAGTTCTGGCGGAAGGTTGCACGTAGGTGGGGAAGTCAGATTGATGTTGATTTGGGTTATGGTGAATTAGTGACGATGGAATCGATATTGGTTGTAGAGTTGCCGGGGTGATGATGTCTGATTGGCTGTTGTGAGGTGGGGTTTCAGATCTATTAAGAAAGTGTTGTGTTTCTAAGGCCCGTGGATCAGTGAAAGCTATGAAGGAGGTTGGTGGTAAAGTACGTGGCTACGATGAAAACTAGTATAACTCCACGACAGTGGAAAACCGACTGTCTAGAAGTCAAATAATATAGAAAAAAATTGTTGCTTATGGTATAAATGTGATTTTGTGAACTTATGTTAATTTCCAGTAGTTGCTTTGTTTGCTCAGCCAGTTTGTATTTTGTGTTGAATATTAAATTCTTACTTCAAGTTAAAACAAGAGATAAAAATATCAGTTTTACTCATTGTATATTAGTATATCACTTACTGAACAGTGACAGTTACATATACATTTCTACATGTTATACTATAGCCACAACCAAAACTGAACAATAATATTGATATAACTTGTGAGAACCATTTTATTCTATGCATGAAGCAGCGTTTTTACTCTCAAAAGAACACAAGTGAACAAATTTTGTAGCGCACTTACAATTGTTCAGTACATAACAACAGTCAAACAACTTACACTTTCTATACTCGATGATAACAGCCAAAAAGTTGGTATATTTTCTATGCTCGATAAAGCTATACAATGTCCTTAGGAGAAAGGAGAAATGAGACATGTATTAGCAGACCAAATATATTCATCTAAAAATGTGACTATGCATTAACATGGTATGGAAGAAGCAATAGACATGTAGTATACAGAAATGCAATATAAAAACGGTTATTTACTCAAACATGTTGTGTTCATAGAAAGTAGAAGATGATAACTATTTTATATAGCAAATACGCACAAATAAAAAAATAGATAACCAAAAAACATAGTCGATTACTGTATGAATCCAGTCCGAAATTGCAACAAAAACAAACAGAAGGTAAAAAGGAATACATGAATATTATTTTAGATACTAAACCTTTTCTAGATTCAAGGAAGTCGTAGTTCAAGAGTTATGTCTCAATTGAACAAATAAATCCATAGCACAAATAGAAATGGCAGTGGAGACGGAGCTGGAGGTGGCGACGGAGCCAAAAATGGAGGTGGAGATGGATTTAGTAATCGAGATGGTTAAATGTGAAGAGAGAAGAAAAGCTCTGAACTAGGTTATAGAAAAGGGAAAGTGAAATTTTTTCTCAAGAGAAAATACTGGAATGCGCGGCCAGCTAAAACTAAAGCGGGGATCCTTTCGAGCCAAAAAATTTGGTGTTTGACAGCGTTTAGAAAACATGTATTAAAAATAAAAACACGAGTGACTGCATTACCTCATTGAATGCTGAGATTGTATGCTGTTATTACCCATTTTTGTTGTAGTGAATTGACAACGGAAGTGGCTGTCAATTATATTTGAGCATAGATTCATTGAAGGCTTCTATAACCACTACTAAATCAAGTGAGGTTAATGTGTTAGCTCCAAGTGATGAAGCGACAGTGATTAGGTGGAGATACTTATTGGTTCAATAACTAGAATGAATATTAGTTAAATAACTGAAAAACTGCATGTTAAAACCTATGTGCAGTCAATACTTATTTAACTTTGTTTGAGGGGACTCCAACTTAGTTTCAATTGTTCGTCATTCTTTGTTGAGTTTTAAATTTTTCTTTCAGACTCCAACAAAACAAACATTTAACCATTTCTGTTTCAGTCACAAATGCAGAAGACATAGCAAACAATACCAAACTAAAAAAGATTATTCCAATGCAAGGAAAAGACCACAACTGTGACAGAAAATGAAAACTAGAGTAAATACCATAGAGTACTTTCTATTTTATAACAAAAAATTCAAATATAAGATCATCTTTTACCATACGTAAGTTTGACTAAAAATTTAAGTACTTTTTAATATTTATGGAACAAAGTAAAGAGAGAGAAAGAGGGGAAAAACAAACATCAAACTCAACCAAAGGGTATAAGGATAAGAACCTGTTATAGATATCCCAAAAAGTAGTTCATCTCATCATGAATCCATCTGTTATGGAATTGATATGTCCAAGTAAAACCTGGGCATTAAAACAACACGAATTTGAGCCATTAAAGCAACATCTACAATTTTTAACATCTATCAAGATTATAAGAATCAAAAACTTGTTTATCCAATTAACTCAGAAGAATGTTTTAGCAACACAAATTTGATGTTCTGATCCTGTTTATGAAATAGTGCAACATATATAGAACCTTGAGTTGACATGATTATAAACTAATATTGCAGCAACAAAAAAATACAGGCAATATTTAACTAACTAAAGCGCTTCAAGATATTTCCAAACAAACTTTTTAATTAACCATTTCCATCCTCCTCTTCTGCATTATCAATCTCATTCAAGCAAGAAAAGTAATAAGAAGGACAAGTAAACGAAGAAGACGAACAAGTAATAGACACACTACTACTGCTGCTAAGACCCAACGAACTACCATTTATTGAATCAAAAAGCAAATCGACGTAAGCCTTAACAATATACCCATGAGTCCATTTCACGTTCATTCTCAAGTACCATTGCAGCATTTCTTCAAACCTAGCCACATCTTTAACTTCTTCTCCATTGTTGTAGCTTGCTTCGATCATCTCCTTCATGAAAAACTTGAAGTCATTGTGTATGTCTTTTGATTCCATTTCGACTGCAATGCTTCCTTCAAAAGGGAGATGTAACTCTTCAAGTGCTAGTTCTTTACCAACAATGTTTTGGTCAATGCATAGTCTTTTGGAGTTCAATGCATGCATTGCTGCCTCTACCGATGAGCCTTCTGAAATGGTAGTTGATAAGGTTTCTTCTTCGGTTGAAGGCATGCGAAAAGAAGGGGTTTCTGGTTTTGTGCAGGAAGGGAAATGGCATGAGAATGGAAATAATGGCTTGTGTTCTTGGAATTGAAGAGAGATTTGAAGGGCAGTGATTTTCCCATCAAATGATTTTGATATTATATTTGAGTATGATATGTTCTTATACTCAAAAAAATTATTGATTAAACCATGAATAATGACGTATCAACTTTACAATGTTGTATTCCAATGTCTCTAATAGCTTTGACATGTAGGTGAAATGGTATTAGATAATAGCAAAGCAAATCATAGCTTTGAAACATCTGAATTCAGTAAGTCCTATAGTCAAAGTGTCACGATTGGTGATACAACCTTACCATAAATAGCGCATTACATCAAATGAAAAAACAATTTTGATTGTGTAGTTATATACAATATAATTCTGTAACCAAGCAACTGAGTATACATGGTCAAATATCACGTAAATGTAATAAATATACCTTATTAATTTGCACGTTCCAACAACATAAGATTCTAGGTAAAATGGTTCTAAACATCCACTAGTTTTACTATACTCACTATACCTTTCTGCCTTATCCACCAACATGGAAAAAGAACAAGAAGACAATGTTGGTTTCAAGCTTACAGGGACTTGTTTGCAAGCATATCTAGTTAAGGAAAATAATGGAATACAATTATTCCATTAGCAACTAACTGTACTGAAATCTATGGTACCAAGAATACATGAAGTATATATCAACTCAACTCTCTATCGTAAATATGTTAAATCAAGTTTTTTTTAAACTGTTAGCTCTATCACACCATAGAAACTACGCACTGGACAATACTCATTCATGACATGTGTATAAAGGTTAAGCAGCTTGGATTAATACTCAATGTTCAGCCCCTAATTCAAAACGATAATTAGCTTTTTATTGACATATAAACTACTAGACTGAATCTATTAACAACCCATTATTTTCTCTTACCCATCTTAAACCATTTATTATATTCCCTACTCTACCATTGCCAAAGCGTGAACCCGAGTATATCAAAAACAATTTTTAACTAACCTATCGAACACAATAATGAATACATACAAAGGACAATCTCCTCATTACATGAACCAATTGTGGCCTTTTTATATCAAGTTGTTTATGGAAGTTTCTTTTAAATTTCATAATTCGCTTCTTCAAGTGCCAACATATTTTAACAATATATATAATCCTACAAGTAACCCATACCTGAACAAGTTGGTCTTCCTTTAATGCTGATAAGCTAACCAATATTGGAAATCTTCCAATAAACTCTGGAATGATACCATATGATAAAGATCTCCACTCTCAACCTATAATTAATTGCCAAATACAATAAAGTTTGTATGATTCAGGAATCCATAATTATTAGAGAAGGGAAATCTGGGTATCAACAAACTACTAAGACGTACATTACATATTATCAATGAATTTACCGATTTACAGACCAAAGAATGAATATGGAACATACCGATTCCAACAACGATGAAGTCACTGCAACATTAGTTAATCCACTATCCCTCAAACTTGCATGTTTGGGAGCCCTAAAACATATAGAATAATATTTCCATCTGTAGTATAATGAAAAAGCAGAAACCTCTCAGTTTATAGGAGTAGGAAATTGATAAATACTAAGGCTGTTAGATAAATTCACCTTTCTGATATCGTTTTCTCCAACCTAATTAACAAATTAACTTTCAATATTCTACATAAATTACCTCAAATCAGATTATTGAAGAGAATCGTCAGAGAATTCTTTAGTGAATGGTGGTCTTAACTATTGAGTGAACTCAAAATCAGATCATTTTCTTCTTTTTGCTAAGGACAAATTCAAGAGGCATTAGGGTCGACTAAATTGGATATTGCAGAAAAAATTAGAGGATAAACGAAATTTCATGGGAGAATTCATGTGTATTTGATATTTGGATTAGGTTTAAAATAATCCATCGAAGGATTTGAGATTTTACGAGAAGTTAAAAGGAAAAGAAAGAAAGGAAGGCAGCTAAAGTAACCGCGAAATGAAAAAATGTCAACACAGCGTTTAACATTCTAGTTTTTATTTTTCAGTGTACTTTTATCAGCGGTAAAGGCAGAAACGCTGAATTCTAATGCTGTCAAAACCACATTTTGTTGTAGTGCCGACAGCGGACTAGAGCATAAACAATTCAACGAAGAAATGACTGCCACGGGCGGAAACATGACTGCCCACGACAAAAATTCTAAGTCTCCGACTGCGGACTAGAGTACTCTAAGTCCCCGACTACAGACTAGAGTATAAACCATTCGGTGGAGAAACGACTGCCATGGGTTGAAACACGATTGCCCACGACAAAAACTCTAAGTCCCCGACGGCAGACTAGAGTACTCTAAGTCCCCGACCGCGGACTAGAGTATAAACCATTCGGCGGAATAATGACTGCCACCGGCGGAAACACGACTGCCCACGACAAAAACTCTAACTCCCCGATTGCAGACTAGAGTACTCTAAGTCCCCGATCACGGACTAGAGTATAAACCATTTGGTGGAGAAATGACGGCCACGGGTGGAAACATGACTGACCACGAAAAAAACTCTAAGTCCCCAACCGTGGACTAGAGTATTCTAAGTCCCTGACTGCGGACTAGAGTATAAACCATTCGGTGGAGAAACGACTGCCATGGGTGGAAACACGACTGCCCACGACAAAAACTCTAGTCCCCGAATGTGGACTAGAGTACACTAAGTCCCCAATCGCGGACTAGAGTACTTTAAGTCCCAGACTGCAGACTAGAGTATAAACCATTCGGCAGAAAAACGACTGCCCATGAAAAAGACTTTAAGTCCCTGACTGCAGACTAGAAAACTCTGAGTCCCCAACTACGGACTAGAGTATAAACCATTCGGCGGGAAAACGGCTGCCACAGGCGGAAATGCGACTGCCCATGGGAGAACATTAAGTCCTCGAATTACGGACTAAAATATAAACACAAATCGACCGCAAATTGACCGCTCGCAGAATAACTCTAAGTCCCCAAAGTGCGGATTAAAATGCAAAATCCATGAATATATGAGTGGATTTCGACTATTCTCTATCCAGTTAATTCCAACCTAGAATCGATAGAGGGAATACAAACTACTAAAGACCATAATATGCACGACTCGGTTTTCTATCCACTAGCTCGATTGCACGATTCGACGGGAAAGAGTGTAAAGCCAAACAACCATAACATGCCTTCTTACTTATTAATGTACGCCCTGGACTTAGGAGCATGAGAGAAAAACATGATAGATGTGAATCGATCATTCATTGATCAACTTTAAATCTTTTGGAAATTATGTGGGAGTATAAACACGACTGGGGCAAAACTCGACCCTCCACGCAGTATATTTATCGACCCGAATACCGGTGATAGAAGTGTGCTTGTCCAAGGAATGACTGTGATAGCCTAACACTGCGACTCATGTCCAGTGTTACAATGACTTAAGGCCACGACCGTATAGAGGCCTTGAGATGGATCAATCAAATCAGTGTTTGATTCAACAAGCAACAAGTCATAAGTACATAAAACGAAGAATGTTACAGTTCGGACATTTAAACAAGCAAATGAAGAAATCATACGCAAGAACAAAAGAATTTTTATTCACACGAAACCGGTTGTACAAAATACAAGACAAAACTAAAAGGCCATGCCCAAACGAATACAACCAGCAAAAAGGGAAATAGTTATTCGAATTATTTGCATGAACGAAGATCACGCCTTGGATTTCTTGTCCCTTTTTCACTTCTTCGGTGTGGCTCCTTTTGAGCTACTGCTCGCCCTCCTCTCAATCCTTTGCCGCCTCGGCTTTTCTTCGAAGGAGTTTTCCCAGCTGTATGGACCAAGGCGGTATCGTCTTTAGAAGTAGGAGGGATGGGGGCATCTTCAGCACCAGCTACCAGAAGTATGATGAATGTCCCCCGAAGGAATCGTCCCTTCAAAAGGGATCATCTGAAGAGGGGAAGGTATCGGTTCATCAGGGATCGGTTCATCTGGCTCGCTCTTCGCCTTTCTTTTTTCGATCTCTTCTCGCTCAATCCTCTTTTTCATATTGGGCCCACTAGTGGGATCAGAGGAGCCTATGATAACCACTTCTGCATCGAAATGGAATTCATGATGCAGATCGCCTCCCTCCTTGAATAACGCCTCCATAAGTTGGTCGTCAAAGTCAAAGGCTTCATAGTGAGCACCATGAGAGGCGACCGAAGTTGTAACTGTAACAGACTCTGTCGCGGCCACTTGCGACTCCAGCTGGGACTCTTGTGGAGGGAGCGGAGCAATGTCTGAAGGATCCAAAACTAAAAAAATAGGCGAAAAGGTTAGAAATATCAATCGATGGCACCCCAATTTTATGAGAGAAGAAAAAAGTCAACGAAATACCTTCTTCGGTGTGAACTCCAGGTTGAGTTGGAGCATCTTCAGAACTGCGCTCAAGAATTGGAGATAGGCGTGGTCTGTCCAGATCGTACCTAGGGATAGTTGAGGAGCTCGTCACAGAACTAGTCACGACTCGAGACACCGATGGCAATTTAGTTGCAGTGTCAGAATGCACCAGTCCGGATCCTTCACCCACCTCATGTGAAGGAGCAGTCACAAACTCTTTCTGAAGAGAAATCTGAATGTCATGTAATATTTTGGATTCATCGCCAAACAGCACTTCGCTTTCGAGTTTGGTTACATCAACATTCTCTGAGCCGTGAAGTCTTTCCTCTTCCATGACAAGAAATTCCCAGGCGCGATGAAGCTGGTAGAGGTAGTCTTCGCCAAGCCACGTTAAATTCCTGTGTTTGAGAACGTTGGCGTTGTAGAGAATGAGAAGCGGGTCGAGCTCATTCATCACATCTTCTCTCACCATGTTTTTGACCATTTCTGTCTCGCGCTAAATGAGCATGTCGACATCTTTAGCTTTTTCAATAGCCGCATCTCTCTCAAACCTAACATGAACCACCTCTTCATAGGAATCTTGAGCGATCCTTTGAGCATCATCCTTTTCTTTACTCGCATCTTCAAGCTTGGCCTTGAGTTCGGCTATTTCCTTCAAGGCCGACCACTCATTGTTTCGAGCTGCATCTCACTCAAGCAATATCTCCTGGTTCCGGTGATGTAGTACTTTAACCATATCGAGATGGCTAGCTTTCATCTCCTCCATAGATTTTAAGGCAGCATCAGTTTTTCCTTCGTATTCAGTTAAGGCGGTTCTAGAGGCCTCCAGTTCATTTGTAAGAGCTTCAATAATTCTCTTGTCCTGGGCCTCTTATCGTTTTAGTTTCTCAATTTTTGCTGCGTGCTCGAAGAAAACTTTTGAAATTTTTCCCACGGCCTTCATCCATTCTCGATATTGCATGTGGATGTCGTGATGCAATCGATGGTCATTTTCTGAACGTCATCCAGAACCCTCTTCAGATTAGGAGGAAAGTAGAATCCATCAAAGCATAAATTCGAGAATTCATCTCGAAGTTGCGCCATATGAATGTTTGGATCAACTAGGAGATCTTCAAAAATAGTTTCAACCCCGGTACTTTATTTTCCATGCCTGTGAACTGCAGTATGTTCGCCATGGCGATGGCGATCGCTCGACCATTGAGAATGAGATGGGACCAAGGATCTTGGAGGCATTGGAGCTGTAGAAGGGCTGCAAGGAGGATCGATGGGCAGGTCCCAGTGTTCAACTGGTCTTTCAGGACCTATTTGAGGAGGAGATCTCGATCAATGAATGTCCTGAGCGGGCTTGTCCCTGTCATATCTCTCTTGATAACCCCATTCACGGCTGGGGCGATAGCTAGAGTCATAATATTCACGACTACTATGGTAGGAGCCGGATCATGATCCAGATGATTGATGTTGTACATCCCCTAGGGAATCAAACATGCTCCTCTTCCTTACCATCGTTTCTGCAAAAGAAAAGCGGATATCAATCAATATTGAATATTAGGAAGTACTAAGTACAGTGCAGTATTGAACATGCGAGTGTGTGTAAGTGTCCTAAAGCAACCCCCCCCCCCGACAAACCAGGTGCAGAAGCTTTGCTCATCGGTGCAACTTCCCCTTCGGAAGTAGGAATCTCCGAGCCAGTTCTGATTAGAGACTCTGATCCTCCAATGCTTCCGTCAGTGAAATGATAAGCATCGACATCATGTGGAATTGGTAGATCAAACAAAGGATCTAGTGGTAGATTTGTCGACGACTTAGTTGAGTCAGAAAGTCGATTTCTTGGAGGCTTGTGTGCGAATGTTTTCTTTTTTCTTTTAACCGCGGCCGAGGATTAGGAAACTTATGAGGGTCCGACACCAACCTCGGGATCAGGTCTATCTTCATGACAACCAGGTGCATCTTCACTACGTCCTCCAGCACCGATATTAGCAAACTCTTGGATGCTCACGACTGGGGGCACCACGGGGCCAGATTGACTATCTCTTTGACCGGTTGCGGCCCGCGGTCTGATCCAGCTTTCTAGGCAGTTTTGATGAGCCCCACACTGAGGCCATCCTCTATCAAACAAAAAGCAATGAGACGTTTGTCCTTGAGCAAGAATTCAATATTTCTATCCTCAGATGGAGCATTTTTCAAAATAAAGACTTCCTCTTCATAAACATCGTCGCTGGGCCGGGTAACGATGCCTGAAAATGATTAACATCGTTAGAATGCAACTTAGATATTATTTTCCAATTCTATTATGTAATTGGTGGAAAATACTTATGCCTCTCTAGCCATAGTAGAGCGAAGCCAGGCGGGCAGTGGACGAAGAACCATTCGCTCTTGAAAGCACTTAATTTGTTCCATGTGTGGGTCAGAATCTGGAATCTCTTCGCGGACTCAAGAAAATTGAATGATAGACTCGCTTTCCGCCATTTGAAAGTGAAAATAAATCAGATGTCTTCGATAGTGGCCAGACGGTGCAGAAACTCCATAAATACCATGTATGTACAGTTGAGGAGAGCATAGCCGTTTGGGTGGAGTTTTGCAGAAGCAATCCTTAGATAGTGTAAGACCCTCCCCCCCTCCGGAATTATGAATTGAATGGCGGGATGCATCCCGCCCAGCACATAAATTTGTTGCATGTTGTGTACCCTTCAGGAGGTCTATGAGCCATGTCATCTCGTGATGAAACTAACACATCACCAAAAGTAATCATGTGCCTTGTGCAAATCCTCTGGAGAGCATCTTCTTTAATCTTTGAAGCTACTGAATTGGAAGGATTTTCGAGGATGATTGTGTCTTCTAAAGTATCGGGCACCGGTTCGATAACTTCCGGTAGAAAGACGGGAACAATCTCGAAAAGGTCAAGCTGGGAACTCGAGCCTTCAGGTTGTCCCGAATTATGACTAAGCGGTAGGCTATCAGACTCAGCCGTTGAACTTTACTCTATGTCGGAATTAGTTCAATGTGAAGAAGATCCAACTGGCATAATTGTGGAGTGCCCGAAACACCTAGATTCCCTTGCTATCAAACTTAGTAAAAATCATAATTAGACAAATAACATGTACCCCTAGTTCATAGTGAGTGTAAGTGCAGTGTGATAAAGTGTTGTTCAGTACAGTCATAAATTATGTAAAACTGGAGATAAAGGGGGCAACAAGACTTAAAGATTTATTTAGAAAGACGCAGCTTGAGTTTCATAGACAATTGTTAGCCGATAGAAATCTGATTGTTGCCCGTGTTACAGATGTGTTTTAACATGATAGTCAAAAGTTTTCGTTACATTTGTTCTAAGGAAATATGCTATTAGTCGTGGAGGTCATATCATATGCTAGTCATGTTTATGTCTAAGTGTGTACGAGAAACTGGAGCCTGTTGTTTAGTTCGAGTTAATCTATTTCTATCCCATTTTATGAGAAAAAGAGAAGGATAGTTCTTATGTGGGGGTGGAAGCACTTAAATTAAGTGTAAACCAATCGTTATAACATTGTGTATTCGGTCGTTTCAAGTATCCTAAAGGCCGAACGTTCTGAATCCATGTTATATGCTGAACGTTCCACGAAGCGACCTTAGCCGATTGTCCTACCCGCCGATCGTTTTGGTCATATCCGATCATTTTCAGACCATTCCCTAACTCCAATAGTGTAGAACTTCATCGATCGTCCACGAACGATCGTAAAACTCGTTCATCTCCACCACTTCAACTCTTCCCTCTCCATTGCCTCATCTTCCTCAGAGATCAATTGGCCATCGTAATAGATCGATCTCCTCCCATCGAAGTGAACTACTTCCTGCTTCATATGATCGTAAGAAAAGGAAGGGGGCGATCCTATAAACAAATCGAGTCGCCATGGCAAACTCGTCTCGATCTAAAAAAATGGAGCGAGTATGGAAATTGCGCTACCTAGGTTCAAATCTGGAGAAGGAGATTGTCGAATTGATTAAAGAAAGGTGAATTTGCTATGTCTGATGGTGGATCGACGAGAAGGAGCCATGGAGTATACTTTATCTTCGCTTTATAAGGAAAACGATGGAGCAAGTGAAGAAATTTTCCCAAGTCTCAAGCCTTATATAGTTAGTAGGCTTAGCTGATCGTTTTCACTTTGAAAGTTTTAGCCGATCGTTTAGCATCCAAGGGTTGTGCCGGTCCATCTCCATTCAAGGTGTTTACTGATCCATTTCTAATCCATCTGCCAACCATTCCTTCACGTGCTGATCCATCCCAGCCTTTATGCCGATCGATTCCTTTTATCACATATCTATGCCTTAGAACGATCGTTTCACTGCTTAACCTACAATAATCGATTCCATGATCGTGAATGACTTGAAATTTAGATATATATATATATATAATTACTGAAAAATTGATGAAGTGAATAAAAAATGCGATGAAAGAGAAGAGGAATGTTACATATGCAAACATTTAGAATATTATGAAAGTTGGCGACGACCTGTGAAAATTCGGACATGAGCTGGAGCCAACAACGTAAACATGTGTATAAATATGCATGGAAACAGTTTAAAAGTTCAACTTTTTGAAATCAATAAGAGATTGCAATCAAACTTGGAACTGTCAAGTTTGAGAATAAATCAGATAAAAGAGAGCTTGTAGGTCTCGCATGACCAAATTTGTATATGCAAACAGAATACGACTCTAGATTTATACTATCGATAGACAATAGAGGAATAATAATTAATCAGGAAGCTGAATGGACTTCTTTACAGCAATTCATACTTTTTTCGATTCAAAGCACATCATATTATTCACAAGTCGTACTTTGGGGGGCAAGTGTTATCCCGCCTTTTGACGAACTCATGATTTCATTGATTCGACTAGGAACGGATGGTCAATAGCTTGAAGAGTTAGTTATATACAATACTATAGATGATAGTCGGACAGATTCGAACCAGGGCCAAATCGAAGGGTCGCTAACATGAAATAGCTAGCCTGGCTCCGTGAAGTTATATCTCGAGTTTGGAGTTGACTGAAGTTGATATGCACAAGCTACGAATGAAACAGTGATTTGTTTGGATCGACCAGAGAACGATCAAGGAAACAGTTCAAGCCATTAGAAAACATTCAATGTCTTGACAACCATGAAGCCAATCCATGTGAGACTTTCAGGACTTCAGCAGAGCGGCAAGAGGAGCACAACGTAACGATCGCACATTGCAAAATGGAGGTGGGAGTAATGCCGATCGATATACACCGATCGTTATTGGGAGGTTCAATATAACGATCAATGTATTTTAGTGAATGCTCTATCTTCGACCAAGAACGACCTATAACTTGCAATCTGCAACCTAGAACTATCCCATATTTTAGAAGCAACATCTAGAAGCATGTGGGACCCTCCAACGTTGATCGCATAGTGATTGGGGTAAAAAATAAGATCGGCTATATGTATACCGATCGTTCTTGATCATCGAGTTGTTGGGGTCGATCGATATGGTGGGCTCTACTGGACCTAAGGAGCCTTTTTGCAAAGTTTCAGCCCGATCCATGTGCATCTTCTACTATAAATACACTAGGCATAGCTTCAGAGGGGTGGGCTTCTTCTTCTTCTTCCTGCTCCGAAGGCTCTGCCATTTTTTATTCTCGAATCTTGTATTAATGGATCCTAGTTGATCAAAATATTCCTATAATTGTAATCTAGTGAATGATTAATAAAAGTGTGAAGTGGATGTAGGCCAAGATTCCCGAACCACTATAAAAATATGTGTGTTCATTTATTTCTTCTGCTTTGTTTTCAATTTAATTTTTTGTTTAATCTCCATTAGATTCTACGGGTGTTGATGCCCATTTTTGGCGTCAACAATGCTGAAATCACAGTTGGTCATTTTCATGGTACAAGAGTATTTATCCTCTGCATACCATTAAAGCCTTCAGAAAATGTCAACATGCCTTTTACCCTAATTCAAAAACAGTTCCCAATTAAAATAGCTTTTGCAATAACAATAAACAAGTCACAAGGCCAAACAATTCGAAACGTTGGCATCTATCTTCCACAACATGTTTTCAGTCATGGTCAACTATACGTAGCTTTATCCTGAGGTATTGGACATCAAACAACAAAGGTATTAGTACAAAATGGAAAAATTCAAAGGAAAAAAGGAACTTTAACTAGAAATGTGGTTTACATAGATGTTTTACTCACATGTAATCAAAACATGACTCATTCGTCATAATGTTATTGCATGCAGTACTATTTCTCTATTAATAAACCTACTGTATTTTTTGTTGAATATTATTCAAAATTGAGGACTTCCACTAAAAAGTTGAGAACTGCTAACTCCTGGAAGTATCCTCTGCTATATGTAAGGGGCATTTCATTTTCAACGGTCCAGCCATTTCTCCACAAACTGTCATCTGACGGTTGACAACCCGATCAGCAAGTACATGCAAACCTGCTTTCCATTTACTATCTCTTTTCTTACTGTGTACTTACAATTTAATTATAACAAAGCTAAACCCTATCTTGCATCTGTTATACTTTTGTTTGTATTGGGCTGCAACTGCTTGTTCTATACCGCACCAGCCTTTCTTCTTACTTTGCTGTATTTGGGCCTAACTGTCTTTAGCCCATTGTATTGATCCTGTATTATAAATACAGTGATATTGTAAAGAGAATGTTAATGAGAAAAGTATAATAAAAATAAATTCTCAACTTATCTTTTATGGTATCAGAGCTTTCTTTGCCTAACGGCAGATCTTTCTCCTCCAAATATTGATTTGCTATAGGGATCCCCTCAGAGCATTATCATCATAGGGGAGTATACCTTTCTCAAGACCACTGTTGCACATATTCTCCAGTTTTTCTTCTCTCAGTGCCTTCCTAGAGGCAGATCAGAATCAAGATCTTCATCTCCACCTCTGGTTGCACTTTTCCGATCAGTTCTTCGAAGGTAACATCAGTTCCTGTACATGTATTACTGTTCTTCAATAGAACAATAATACATATAGCAGTGTACCTCTCTACACCTTTCTATTTTGTCACTTCTTGAACCCTCTTGGACACCAAAATCAGTTTCTTGATCAAGAAATCAGAATTCTTGATTCCCTGATACATCATGGCCTTTGAAGAAGAGGATGTTACCTCTGCTAGCAACAGCAACAGACCTAAGGAGAATCAAAAATCAGAATCCATTTTGATCAGACCCAAAAATCAATCAATAAGCACACCATTAGATGAAGACAATTACATCACATGGAAATATCAAGTTGAAATTGCCTTAAGAGGATATGACTTGCAAGAATATGTTAAAGGAACCAAAGTGATTCCCCCAGTGAACATCGTAGATGATAAAGGCGAGGCAACAAGTAATCCAGATTACATTTTATACCAAAAACAAGACAACTTGCTGGCCTCTTGGCTCCTATCCTCAGTCAGTCAGAGTTTATTATCTCAATTAGTTGGATGTTACACATCATTTGAAATATGGTCATCCATTGAAAGAATTTTTAATTCTCAGTCAGCTGCAAGGATTATGCACTACAGAAGAGAACTACAAAATACAAGAAAGACAGATATGAGCATGAGAGAGTACCTTGCCAAAATCAAGAATCTGTGTGACAGGTTAAAGGCTGTTGGCCACAATATTTCAAATAGTGAGCAAATTCTGATTATCACCAATGGCCTTGACCAAGAATATGAATCTCTAGTAACATTTATTGCCACACAACCAACTCTACCCGATCTGGACTACGTCTACTCTGCCCTCCTTGCACATGAAGGTAGAGTAGAACAAAGAAAACTTATACAAGAAGATTACTCAGCAAACTATGTTTCAACCACAAAGAACAAAGGTCAGAGAAATGCCCAGAATAATCAAAACACAAGAGGAGATTACAGTCAAAGGGGTAGAGGTAGAGGAAGATTTCCAAATAATAACAGAGTTAAATGCCAAATTTGCGAAAAATTTGGTCACATGGCAAATAAATGCTACTTCAGATTCAGAGAGGATGTTAATCCATCACAACAGGCACAGACAAATAGGCAACCAACAGTGAATATGGCACAGACCAACCAGCAATCAAGAAACAATTCAGACAATTCAACCGATGACACAGCCAAGACTGATGACATCAACACAGAGGATTGGTTCCCAGATTCAGGGGCTACAAATCACATCACCAACAATCTACAAAATCTCAACTTGGGAAACAAAAGCTACACTGGTAAGAGTTTAGTTTCTATGGGTAATGGTGAAACTGCAAACATATCACATGTGGGGACATGCATTATACAAGGTACAAGAGTACTTTATCTTAATAATCTATTAAGAGTGCCAAGTATCAAAAAGAATCTAATTAGTGTCTCAAAATTTGCAAAGGAAAATCATGTATATTTTGAGTTTCACCCCAAATTTTTGTCTTGTTAAAGATATGCTGAGTAAAGACATATTATTACAGGGTAAACTGGAACAGGGTCTGTACAAGTTCAGCAACATGAGAACTAAGAGTATTAGTGATAATCATACTTGGTGCAATAATACTAGCATGAGTGATGATAAGTATAATAGTGTTTTTCATACATGGCATTGTAAACTGGGACATCCCAGCTTTGACATTGTAAAACAAGTGTTGAATGAAAATAAAATTTCTTTCTTACCCTTACAAAATTCCCCAATATGCACACACTGTCAAATTGGTAAGAGTCATAAACTACCCTTTCAATACTCTGAAACTGTTTATGAAAGACCACTTGAGCTTGTGGCAGCCGACTTGTGGGGACCATCTCCACACAACTCGACCAAGGGGGACAGGTATTATCTTTCTCTTGTTGATGCTCATAGCAGGTATACATGGATATATTTTCTCAAGGCTAAATCTGATACATGTAGTGCCATGAAACACTTTATCACTTGTGCTGAAAAACAACATAACTGCAATGTGAAAATTGTACAAACTGATGGTGGGGGAGAGTTTCAAACCTTAAAGGAGTTTTTTAGCACAAAAGGGATAGTGCATAGGACTACATGTCCCCATACATCAGAACAGAATGGGTTGGTTGAGAGAAAACATAGGCACATTATGGAGACTGGGCTAACACTTCTATCTCAGGCAAATCTACCAATGAGATACTGGAGAGAGGCTTTTGCCACAGCAGTGTATCTCATTAATAGAATGCCAACCAAAGTGTTGAACCATACAAGTCCTTTTGAAAAATTATTTGGCATTAGACCAGACTATAAATACTTGAGGACTTTTGGGTGCCTGTGTTTTCCCTGCGTTAGACCATACAATAAACATAAATTGAGCCTAAGGTCTAGTCAATGTACTTTTTTAGGGTATGCACATAATCAGAAGGGGTACATGTGTCTAGACCAAAAGGGGAGAGTTTATGTTTCAAGACATGTTGTTTTCAATGAAAATGTTTTCCCTTTTGCAGAAAAGGAAAAACATATGCAGCAAGCTAATGTTGATAAAGCAAACACTAGTCACATATCAGACCTATCAGAATGGCTCAGCACAGATATTCAATTAAATGAAGAGCTAGCAAGGAATGAAGTTAAAGACCACTCAGAGCAAACAACAACAAGCAGTTCCCAACATGATGAACAACCAGAATCCAACACACAGCAAGACCATATCAATAGAGATTTAACAACTGAAATTTCTGTTGAAAATGATGGGAATCACAGTATACCACAGCCAACTATTGTCCAGCATCCCATGGTTACCAGATCAAAAAGTGGGATTTTTAAACCCAAAATATTAAACATTCAACTCAGTGAAGTGGAACCAACATCATACGAATATGCCATTAAAGACAGAAAATGGAAAAATGCCATGGATGAGGAGTACAATGCCCTAATCAAGAATAAAACATGGACACTTGTCGATCCACCAAAGCACAAAAATATTGTAGGAAGTAAATGGACATACAAAATAAAAAGAGATGCTGATGGCAAGGTCACTAAGTACAAGGCTAGACTTGTGGCAAAAGGGTATACACAACAGTTTGGATTTGATTTCAATGAGACCTTCTCTCCAGTCATCAAGCCAGCAACAGTTAGAATTATTCTAACTGTTGCTTTACATAAAAAATGGGAAATAAGGCAATTAGATGTGCACAATGCCTTTCTAAATGGTGACTTAGTAGAGGAAGTATATATGCAGCAGCCAGAAGATTACAACTCAGAATCAAGTGCAAATCAAGTATGCAAGTTACATAAAGCAATTTATGGTTTAAAACAAGCTTCAAGGGCTTGGTATGATAAGTTAAAAGGCATGGTCAAATTGGGTTTCACTGCCACTAAATTTGACAGCTCTTTTTATACGAGAAATAAAAGTGAGAGCAGCATCTACATCTTGGTTTATGTTGATGATATACTCATCACAGGTGACAGTCAGGATGAGATCATACTAGTCATTAAACACTTGGATAAAGAGTTTGCTATAAAAGACATGGGTGAAGCAAGTTACTTTCTAGGCATACACATTCAAAGGAATACAGATTCTAGCATCACATTATCGCAGAAACAATACATAACAGACATACTGGTCAGATCAAAGATGGATAAAGCTAAGCCACTCCCTACTCCTATGACAAGTAACCTCAAATTATCTAAGGATAAGGGTGAATACATTGAAAACATCAAACAGTACAGGAGCATCGTGGGAGCACTACAATATGCAACGATCACAAGACCAGACATCTGTTTCAGTGTTAATAAAGTCTGCCAATACATGCAAACACCAACAATTGAGCACTGGCGTGCTGTCAAGCGTATTTTACGATACTTGAAAGGGACTGTTAACCATGGACTAAAGCTTATATCTAACAAAAACTTAAATTTGCAAGCTTACAGTGATTCTGATTGGGCCAACGATCTCGATGACAGAAGATCCATCACCGGATACTGTGTTTACCTCGGCAGCAATCCCATCTCGTGGTGCACGAAGAAGCAAGCCACCATCTCTAGATCGAGCACTGAGGCTGAATACAGGGCCATCGCCAGCACCACGGCAGAGATCATCTGGACCGAGACTCTACTTCAGGAGTTAGGATTCAGACTAACTCGAAAGCCAACCATTTGGGTCGACAACTTGAGTGCTATTTCACTGTCTATTAACCCCACTCAACACTCGAGAACGAAGCATCTGGAAGTAGATCTTCACTTCGTTCGCGAACAGACTAGCAGCGGGAAACTACAGATTCTACATGTTCCATCATATTATCAACGGGCCGATGTGTTGACGAAAGCAATTTCGTCGAAAAACTTCGATAGATTTAGAGAGGATCTCAGGGTTTTTCCAGCCGCCATGAGAGACGAAAGGAAGATGGAACCCTAGTTTTATTTGAGGGGGCGTAACAAAGCTAAACCCTATCTTGCATCTGTTATACTTTTGTTTGTATTGGGCTGCAACTGCTTGTTCTATACCGCACCAGCCT
Organism: Allium fistulosum; assembly: GCA_030737815.1. NCBI lineage: Eukaryota > Viridiplantae > Streptophyta > Magnoliopsida > Asparagales > Amaryllidaceae > Allium > Allium fistulosum. Next base: position 982,407,757 of record CM060902.1, read on the forward strand.
TTCTTCTTACTTTGCTGTATTTGGGCCTAACTGTCTTTAGCCCATTGTATTGATCCTGTATTATAAATACAGTGATATTGTAAAGAGAATGTTAATGAGAAAAGTATAATAAAAATAAATTCTCAACTTATCTTTTAAATTACAGACTGTATATCTAAAGGTATACATGAGTCAGTTGCAACAATTTTCATACATTCCAAACAGTCAATTTGCTGTCAACATGCAATGTTCTCAATGACCATACGTGTTATTTTAGCTCAGACAATCCTTTGAACCCAAATGTTTGTGGAATAAAAAAGACTATAGCTTGCATTATTTGTCATTAATATCTACATATATTCCACTGATCAACTGTGTTGTACTGCCATAACTAAGCCTTTTGAGATTCCTATGGTAAACGTGTCATAATGAGTCAGAATATAATTGTACGTTTCTCATTCTACAAATGACTTACTAAAAATTCAACCTTATTACTTTAATCGTCATTTTTTAATTTAGTGTTCATATCTTTGCTACCCATTGCATTTACTGCATATACATGTCCTATCACGTAACATAATTTCAATATCATAGGTGTTGCTGCAATGTATAAATCGACAAATGTTGAGTTATGTACACACATATTTTTCAAAGAAGATGGTAGACACATGCCAGACCACAACATTGCTTCTGCTATATCAATTTCTAATGATCTTCCCCTCCTCAATCTCTAAAATGTCAAAGAGTAAACCAACGAGGAATGGAAATACTATCACTACATTCAGCTCATTTGACGCTCCAATACGTTGAGCTATTACATCCTAGAAGTCCATGGTGAATAAATAATTGGTCAAAGTATAGCGAAAGTTCCACGAGTTTTAACACTAATTTACTTTGCTTTGTAACTTTTACGTATTTCTTAATCAATTTTATGTCGTGCATTCCTAAAACTGTAAGAGAGGCTTATATTGTCTTACTTAATGCATGTGATTTTTTCTCCGTTGTTAAAAAAATACTACTATAGTGCAAACGTAAGGATCATGAAATATATTTGTTTTACTTAATGCATGTAAATACAAGTTAAATTGTCTTACTTAATGCATGTGAATTTTTCTCCTGCAGCTATTATGGAAAGATATGACGCATGTGATTTTTTTCCTTTGTTAAAAAAATACTATTACAGTGCGAAAGTAAGGATCGGGAAATATATTTGTTTTAACAAGCATGTGCGTCAGACATTCGCAAATTGTTAAATGTGCTACTTTTTACTATTTTTTAGTTGTTGATAAATGATGATAATTTGGTTTGTCTACTGAGTTGGTGACCAAATTTTATACTGCTTTTATATTTTAATCATAATAAGGACAACCTGCATCTTGATTAGAAATGGAAAATTCACTACACCTAACAGTAATCCAATATAAGAAATAAAATTATGATGATCACGTATGATATAACCGAAGAAATAATCATGTAATCTACAATAGAGTAGTATAACAATAGGCACTGTACAAGTTGCTTACAACTTTGGTCCAACTGTGAATTTTTTAAACCCTACTATACCTAACCAAAATGACTAATTTTTCCTTTACTTTACAAGTTAATGCTTGATACAATCATACAAGTTGCTTAAAGCTTTGGTCCAGGTGTAACTTATTTAAACCCTGCTATAGTATTTTTTCCTGTACTTTACAAGTTACTGCTTGATGCTGACATTTGGTTCCTGCAAGCGCCTAAATCTACATAGATATCTCATTTTTACGCATGCGCATAATTGACAACTTTTATTATATGCATGCAGTACATATTTGGTTTTTTCGTATTTCATGATCAACATTTTCGTATTATAAACAGTGTTTTTAATACCAATTACTCAAAACCACTTTTTACATCACTATACACACACTCAAATCTCTATTTTGAACGCTATATCCACGCATCCCTGACCCTATAATTATCTTTATACATAACCAAGTCAACTCATCCCACTTCCAACTCCCCTTTTTCCTCCCCATAAAACAGCCCACTAATCACCCCACATCACACGAAATGTAACCGTTCCTTTATTTTTATTACTATATAAACTCTACTTGCTTTCCTTCTCCCTACAAAACAGACTACACTTTTCTTCTCACGCAGAATGACAAAGGTACTTCTTCCATATCTCTTGCTTGTCCACTTATTTTTTTATTTCCTCCCTCATACCTTATACATTACATACTGCACTCCATTGTCACTTCTACACTGCTATCAATTTTCTATGGTTTTTTTCGAACATGAGTTTTGATTTTATTCCTCGGTTAACAAATAATTTTTACCACGTAGCGCAAATCTTTACTACAAAATAAAGAGAATACAATATCCACTTCCACAGAGAAAATCGAACATAAAAGCACACGTCTAACAAAGCAGCTTCACTCATTTACTGGTGATAAGGTAGGAGCTTCAGACACCGTCAGAAAACACACTGTTCTTCATGTTGAATCGAAAAATGATACCAACTGAACCACAGCATTCATCTTCCTCCGTATCCACTTACTGAAAAAACCATGGAAAACAATGACAAATTTTTTGACTTTTACGTCAGTGACGTACAAGTGCCACAACTGATGAACCCCAACTTTTTCCACAATGTTCTGACAATGATAATTGGGATGCTTTTTTTACTCCTGAAGTGGTATGCTACAATTTATATACTTCTACATACATTACTACATATATATATATACATATATATATATATACATATATATATGTGTATATGTATGTATATGTGTGTGTATACATATATATACATATATGTATATGTATGTGTATATACATGCATGTGTCTCTTTGTATATATTGTTAATATACCTATCACAATGTTTATTCCTCTTGCAGATTGAACAATGTGATAGACCGTTAAGCATTTTCTCACAGACCATTCGCACTAATGCTCCTACTGCATGCACCTTTTTTTACTTCCTTTTCATCTTTTTGAATCTACTTAAATAAGTTTGTTAGCCATTGCAACGTTATATATTTTTTTCAATTAACCACTGTAATTTTCATCATTCCTTTACAAATGGTGAAATTTATGCTATGCTTTCCACATTTTTGTTCTGTTTGTTACAAATTTACATAGCTTGATCTGACCGCTCATTTACCTTCATTCTTTCTCCCCTCTCTTACAACCTGACCAATGTATTACACAATATTGTATCATATAATAGGCTGATTTCACAAAAGATATGGTAACATATAAGGAAATAACAATAAATGGAACAATCTATATAACACCACTTATAACAGATCACATTCCTTCGTCTTCTCAAATATTGATTGCCTTTACCGATTTACACTTACCAAAATTTTATGATGATGTTGCTTGTTGTAAAAAGGATCAATTCATTTTTGATATTACAAAAACATTCATAACCAATTACAGTTGTTAGTTATGTACGTTGGAATCGACAAAAATATAGTACATCTACAGCACATTACAAACAAGAAAAATTAGCTAATGGTTTCAGTTCATACATTGTGTTTAAGCTAACAATTATCACTACTTATACAAGTTTCGGGCATGTATATCTGTTTTAAATACGTCAAGTTTATATGATGTCACACACATATTGGTCTTGAATGCCCCTACTTTATAACATGTTAGCTTTGGGTGAATGTAAGCCTCAAGTATATCGGTATTATATATATAAATTGATTGTGAGTATGTGAATAGGCTTTGAATAGCAGGTTTTTAGATGAATGAATTTCAAGAGCATATGTTTTTCAATTTATGTGAATTTTAATATATTAACTTCCAGGATTTATAGCTCCGAATATAGGAACTTTGAGCGTAAATCAACTTTGGAGAACATATCTGTATTAAATGTGTTGTTTTTCAAAGTATATAAGGGAAGTCTCACATATTCATATTCTAATAAAGATTAGTTTGTGTGTGTATGAATTTGGCATATGTGCAAATCTTAAATGTATAAGTTTTGAATGCAAACCAGGTTTGTTTATGAAAAGATTTCAAAATATTTAGGTTTTTAAAGTGTACAATTTTGAATATTAAGTTTTGTGTAAATTTTGAATATATATGTTTGTGTAGCCTTTGAATATATAAAGATTCATAAAGTTTTAAACATAAATGCAGTTTTAAACGTATGGTCTCATATGCATATGGATTTTGTGAGCTTAGAATCTTTTAATACATGTGTCAGGTTTGGAAAAATATACGCTTCATATAAATATGATCCCATGTTAGTGTCATTAGACTTTAAAATAAAAGACTTATACATCACCAAGTTTCAAATATTTAAGATTAAGAAATATTTAGGTTTTGAAGTTTATAAGTTTGAGTGTGTTTGGCCTTGAATGTGTGTATATATCATCATGTTTCAAATTCATATAGCTTCAAATATATAGATTTCATATGTATACATTACAAAGGTATTTGACTATTTGAATATAGTAGTCTAATATACTTTAGGATTTTTGTGAAATATCCTTAATGTTGAAGTATATATGAACATGAGTTTTCGAGCATAAGGATTTCGAATATATATCTAAGATCTGATATGCAAGGCTAACAATTTTATAATAGATATCAAATCCAACAATTTCAAATGAATCTATGGCAAGTTCCAAAGGGGAAGTGTGCATAAGGCCTTAGGTATGTACGGACAGAACATGTGAAGACGCCAAACATGTACGTATGAATTTTTTGATAATTACCGTGTACTATATGTATTAATTTTTGATGTGTACCTGTCTGGCACATTGATTTCTACCGTCCGTGCAACTTTGAGTAAAAATAACTTTATATATAAGTATACATCGCACGTACATGCATTTTATAGCTAAGGATATTTAGTTTTTATTTAATAAAAAATTAATGGATGGATATGTGCTATAAGTGCAAAACCTTTGGTGGTCACAACGCTTTTATTTCAAGTAGTTGGTGGTGGTGGTGGTTGAAAATTGATAGTCAAATCCATTGATGGGTGTCGGGAAGAGAATGGTGGTTGAGATTGTAAACCAATAGTGAGATTGAAGAGGGTATTTTAGGAATTTCAAAAGGATAACATGGAAATTATATTCATTGAATTCTCTTTATTAATAGTAGAGATGGGCAAAATAATGAGCAGTAGCATGATGGAGAGAGATTCCAGCTCATTGAATTGAGGTAGTTGGCTTACTTTAGTTCCTCCATCAATTTCCGATAAAAAATGACAAAATATGGAGGTCAGACAACAAAATGAATTCATATACTAATTTTTTTCCAAAGTAGACATTCAACATAGTTTTCTTCGCAGCCAACCAGTTTTACGCAAGTTTGTCTTGCGCACATCCATCGGATATGCCTTCGTACTTGTATATATAATACATATTAATTACGTAATACGAAACTATAATATAAATTTAATATAAAATAATAATTTTATTTAAAATAAATTTAGTCATGTTTTAATGGATTAGACTTCATAGGCCCAATAAAGATCCAAAATGGTAAGAAAAATCTGAAATTCACTCATTTCTTCAACTGCGGGCTGACCTAGTTCCAACAATATTATCAGAGCCAAATAGCCTATGCGGTCTAAATTAGGCATGTTAGGGTTAACTAATTAAGCTTACAGCCCAGTTAGTATAATGTCTAAGAAAGGTAGTGTCTAGGTTAGATTATTGGGTAATCAAGTACCCTGTTCTACCTGCCTATTGGCCTAGCCCGAACAGTTATATGAGCCAAAAGGTTGCCTCTAACAGAAAAGACCCAATTTAAATTAGGCCTTATGCTAACTTAAAGTTTGTTTTGAAATTAAGAATAAAAGTACTAAATTTAAAATTTAAATTTAAAATAGGAAAAATATTATAAATGTTATAATATAGATTTTCAAATAATTTTGAAAATTAAATTTAAAATAAAACACATATTATAATAGTTATAATATAGTTTTTCAAAATGTTTGAAAATGTTATAAAATTATTTTTGAAAATGTTATTTATTAATAAGATTAATAAAATAATTGAATTAGTTAAATAAGTTAATTAATTTAATATATGTACATGTATAATATATATATATATAATGATATATGTTATGTTGCCTTGAATTGTTTAAAACAATAAGAGTATGCATGTGCGTATAAAAGAATTTTCAAAATTAGTAAAATTTAATTAAAATTTATCGGTCAAATAAATAAATTAAAAGATAATTAATTTATTAAAATACATTTATATGAGATATATATGTATTACTATAAAGGTTAAGGTATATATATTCGATATAACATGTTATGATTGAATAAAATAATAAGTAATTAATGTGTTAGTTAATTAAATTAATTATATAAGATTTAATTAATATAATATTATAGATAAGACTATTATATATGTTAATCAAATTATAAAAGTTATATAATATAATGTACAATGAAAGGTGGAATATTAGAGAAACCATAAATAGACTTAAGGAATAAATACATATGTAAAAGTGCATATACCATGATTTCTAATGTGTCCGACACTTGAATCACGAGGATATTTCAAAAAAAATACATTACTCCATAAGTCGATATCACTCAATTAAATATATTAAAGATTACGAATCTTTAATATAAAGTTGTCTTCTTCCAATTATATATTAATAGACTATTTGCATACTCCTTAGTTATTGAGCTTTCCTAAGGCTAGGTATGTTAAGTACCATTAATATATAGAATAGACGAGGTAAGGTACTTATACATGTTTGTTAAGCTTTCCTCAAGATATGTATAGTGTACTTAAGCCATCGTGAAATGGTGGGTATCAATGAATAATCTCTCTTTACTTATTGAGATTTCCTCAAGGTAAAGATGAAACTAGGACAAGGATCATAAGGTTAGGATTTGTATGTGATACAATCGATCCATTATATATGGGAGTATGATTTGTTGAGCTTTCCACAAGGTCAGAATCCCAAGATATATGAGTCCTAATACCCATTAGTGAATTCGAAAGACTTCTATGTTTCGTCTTAGGGTTTGGATAAACATAAAAGACTAGTAGGAGTCTTGTCAGAAATTATGAAATGGTAACATTTAATCTTTCTAATATTGTAAGAACATCCCCTATATAAATTTATAATAATCTACGTTGACAAATTGTGCATTTAATATAATTGATAAAATGTTTATCAATTAAAATATATAAATGAATAGAATTAATATTGACAGCTATAAATATAAAATATACTTACCAATAATATTTTTGCATGTTATTGTTTCAATACCCATGCAAGCACCAAATTTTACAACTACTAAATGCATTGGTAATTGGTTATTTACTTGTTTATTTGCCCAAGATTGTGTATTGTCTTTTATGAGTTTTCAACTCTAGAAACAATACTTGAATATGGATGTTTGATCTGTATTTGATCACATATAAATGTTATATGGTGAACAGTTGTAGTTCGTAATGTATGAAACCTCAATGAAATTGGTTCAGTTGAAATAAGCAAATAGACCATAGTGTTAGATCATGTATTCAATATGACTGATTACAATCATGATCTTATTGCATTAAATGTAACAATAGACCAAAGACTACAAGATAGATCTAAGAATTCGATCACTGAAATATCAGGTTGATCAGTTTATGTAAAAGCAACATATTTGATATCCTTAAATGTTAAGGATGATCATGTGCACTATTGTAAAGAGTTCATTATGATATTGTAGTAAGGATTTCCTTTGAATGGTTTGATCGTTTAGAAATAAAATCGAATGTATAAGTATGTATGTAACCTAAGGCACGGTTGTGATGAAGAGAATGAATGGTCACTTCTGCTTCATAAAGGAACATCAGGTATGAGAATTGTAAAATAATAGTTGATACTTAACATTGGAATGAGAAATATAATTTGTATTCCGATGTATATTTTCGTATATAAAATTATTCCCATGAGATTTATTTCACTGAGTTTAAGATATTTGATCTAAAAGTTCTCAATTGTAATCGAATTATAGTAAATGAAATAAATAGCCTATATGAATTGGTTGAATAGAGCTTCATTTTCATATGCTATTATAGTAATGGCATAAATAGTGGGAGCATATCATAAGGCACTTGTTGATCGCATCAAATTATGGAAATAAATTCGTAAAACATGACAAACATTATTTATGAAATAATGACGTTTTTTCAGCATTGATTGAAAAACAAACATAGTTTTTCTTAATAGGAATATTATGAATATTCATTATAAAATAAAACCATAGTACTGGTATTTGTGATGCGTTGGAAAATTTAGAAGTATTTAAATTAATTTGCAATTATTTTGGAATTATAGACTGAGCCAGGGTTTTGAGAAATAATTTTTATTGTATGGTTATAAATATATGGTACTAGTAAGTTACATCTCAGACAATTAAAGGAAAAGCACCCATTTAGTGGGAGCATCATGAGAGTTGATGAACTTTACGAATTGATATATATAGATGTATGCAACTGAAAATCTATTAATACCAAAAATGGTCCTACGTACTTCGTTATATTAGCTAATGAGTTATCACCAACATGGACAAGTATATTTGATACACATGTGGTATGTCTATGATAAGCTCATAGAGTATAAAATGGAAGTAAACAAAATAACATGCAATACAAAATAAAATTGATTCGATTTGATCAAATAGGTGAGTATATTGAAAACAGTTTCGAACGTACCTAAAATGAATAAAGAATCAATCTCAAAAGTCACTCCTTCCTACGATACATAATGATGTATCGATAAGGAGTAATCGAACATTATTTAACAAAGCATGATTAACGATGAGTAAAGTTGAATTAACTTATTTCAATAAGGTCGTGTACTTAAGAGTAGTACATAAGGTTAAAATTAACTTGATCTAAAGAATGGTTTACAAAATCATTCAAAGTAAGGGTTTATAAGAAACCTCAACATACCCTAGGCCAAAGAGTTGGCAGGTTGTGCGAGTCAAAAGCCTACACATAATAATTATCAGGGATCTTGTATGAATTGACCCTAAAGTAATTTGGAAACGATAGTCATTAAATGATCAATATATGTTTTTAAAATAAGTTTTGTAAACTAAAAATAAAATCATTTTTATATATTAGACAATTCATAAAGTGTTTACGAATACATATTCCATTGCACTGAGAAACAATTATTGTTTCAAGAAATCAACTACACAGTGAAGGAATTTCTTTTAGAAATTATAGGCAATGAAATGAATTTGGATACGATTCAAGGATAAAATTGACTACGGGGGATGAAATGAAACTAAACAAATCTAAATGAACACAACGCATTAGAATGTCTAACAAATATTCTCGCACATTTAAGAGAAACTATGAGTTTCTTATTAATATCGAGAGTAGATAATCCTCAGTTGTCCATTAAACAATTAAGAGCATTAACTCTACAATGGTATGATGCAAAATCCAAAAGGATTCCAAGTATGTTATTAAAATATGATTTTGGTAGTTGTACCCAAAGAGATATGATCCATCGGCCGCGAATGTGTCTTCAAGAGGAAGACTAATGTAGTTGGAATATAATGAGCAATGTTGATAATAACATCGTAAATGTTAATTATTGATATTTATGTAATAGATTCGTTATTGAACATGCTTAAGTTATTTCGGATTTACTCACAAAATTATCGCTTAGTATGATTTTGCATTTTGGTATATATGTGCTGAAATGAAAATTTCTAAATAATGATTTAGAGTAGACTATTTGCATATAACAATCAAAGTTTCTCAATGTCAATGGGAGTGATATTGAGTTTGTGGTTTTTTGGATATGATCCAAGAAATGATACGAAAGTATCATTTTATAAGCATCGGAATTGAATAAGTATTTGGATAGAAATATCGAATAGTTTGATTTTCAGTCAAAATGTAGAGTAAGCATGTGTCCTAAGAAGGAACCGCTAAAAGGTACATAGATATTTCTAGATTATAAGTAAACAACATACTATTGATTATTAACGATGTACTTGTGTTAAAATCAGTAATACTTTGGTTGTTTAATACTCGATGTTGGATTTTTAATTTATCTTTTATAGTAAGTATAAAGGATATTAGGAATGTCCCAAATGATATGCAAGGATACCTTATTAAATGTTTACTAAGGAATATGTAAGATGGATTTTATGCTTTAGCAATAGGAATTATCATACATGTTGTATTATCTACATTATTGTAATTTGCTTATGTATTTGATACATGAAGAAAAATATCAAATCCTAATTAAGATCACTAAATGGTAGTTTAAAGTATTCCCAAGTGTTTACGAAATACTAGAGAATTGTTTATAGTAACAACAAACTCCTTATAAAGAAGTGTATGAACTCAAACTTTGTGAGTGATATTAGGTATAATATATCAATATTAAATTCATGTTCAAACCTTAATTAATATGCTTTAAGTTGGAAATGTTCCAAATAAAACATTTTTGCTAATTCAACGAAAAGACTAAGTACATCGCCTTGAATAGCGCCATGATAAAAGCAATGTATAAACATAAATGCACAAATTTATAAATGAGCTAGGGGTGATTTCAAGTATTAAGAATATTAATCATTGTTATATGATAACAACGTAAAATAAGAGCTCACGAGAGGTCGAGAAACATACTCCAAATAGTTCCACACGATAAATGTATTTTATTAGCATCGTAGAGAGTTGATTGGTAGAGTAGATAATTAAACAACATAGCAGATACATTCACAAAGGATCTAACTCGATCAGTTCTCATCAAACTGATTAAAAGGATGGTATTGAGATTTTGTAATTGACCCTAAGTGCAAGTGGGAGATTGATAAAGTTAGGGGTATGCCCTAGGGGCAATTATGTAATTTTTACATATATCTAACTCAATAGTCAATCTTGTTTGAAATAAAATTTGTTTTCTTTCTATTATATACTTGATGAAATATGTTGTGTATTAATTAATTAATTTACTTAAAAATATATTTAATAAAAAATCCATAAATGATATGTTTGGTAATAGCAGTTACAATGTGTTGTAGCCATGAGTGATTTACCACTATAAATAAAGTACATAAGCATACATTTGGATGATATATTTGTATCTTATTGGGGCTAACATGTCCATTGTAGTGTAAATCCAAGCAATGATACACGGGCATGTCAAACCTTACATAGATTGTTATGTTACACATGCACACACTTATATATGTGCATATGATGCATATATAATACAATATTAATTATGTAATAAAAAACCATAATATAAATTAAAAATAAAGTAATGATTTTATTTAAAATAAATTTAGAAATGTTCTAAATGGATTAGACTTCATAGGTCAAATAAAGATCCAAAATGGTAAAAAAATTAAAATTCACTTATTTCTTCCGTTGCGGACTGGCCTAATTCCAACAGAAAGTTGGTACACTAGGCCTTGTCCTGCAATTATGATTTAAACAATGAACTGGTAGTGGACCTGGGTCATACGGCACCTTAGGAATTAGGGCTAGGGCTTAAATAGGTTTGAGTCAAGGGAGTTGCTTGCCCTCGAGTTTTAGTAGCTTCTAAGTTAGTCGGACCGGTTCAGTAACAAGGTTTTGTTTATTGAGTACAGATATTTGGAGCTGTGTCCACTAGTGGAAAAAGTTTGTTCATGGGCCTGTCCGTGGTCTGGGAGGACCAAGTCAATCTAGCGATTTCCCTAGCCCTTTTTGGATCTAAGGGGATAAGGTCCTTCTACCTCTTGACTACCGATAGGGCCAACCAACCCTCAGAAGGCTATATTTTACTTGGTCGCTCGCCTACATGCGGAGTGGGTTAACACTTCCCCACCACCCCTTCTTCATATGCCTACTTAATTCTCACCGATTAGCGCTCGAGTAGCTTTCCTTGAATAGTTACAGCTTACTAGTCGAGCTATTGATAGTCTTACAGGACGTGGGCATCCTATAGCCAGGCCTAGCCTTTATCCGTCTAGTCTTAAGGTTATATAAGCAAGCCAACACTACGCCAAGCAACTACTATCACCTTTAAGGGATTTGCAAGCACCTTCCCTTCCATGGTCTTTTGGGCAAGATATCAGGCTACCAGGGTCATTTCTTCTTTATGCCTGTTAGCACCAAAATTGGTCACTAACACCCTTGAATAGAGTTGTGTAGAGAGATTAATAAAGAAGGTAAATTAAAACAGAGAAATAATGCAATTGAATGTAAAAAGAACAACGGAAAATGAAAACACTAGATTTATAGTGGTTCGGCGTAATTCCCTACGTCCACTTTCTATATGATCTTTATTACTTTTTCAATTACTTGAGTACAGATACAATCCGTAAACAAACAACTTGAATGCAAGTTTGAACAGAAGAGACACGAGTACAAAAAATGGCAGAGTATCCCTGGAGTTCTCGGAAAAAGGTCCCTTCAACTGTACCCCTGCCCCTCTATTTATAGATGAAGATAGGATGGACCTCTCATGCAAGCCCACTACCATGGTAGTTCGGCCAATAGCTGTTAGGTAGACCGAACCACATACACTGACCGACCCACCTACTGCCGACCCAGGGATTGTCCCATGGCTGTCTCGAAGCCAAACCTTAAGTAGCTCGAAGCAAGCAGCGGACGACTCGAAGCAAAGGAACGCTAGTCGCATCACTCTGTTGTAGGTCAAAAAAATTGTTAACCTCCGCAAGGTTCACCGATCCAGGTACGCCGAACGACCCATGCCGACCCATCAAGGCCGAACCACGCATGTCGGACTACGATCGACCGAACTGTCTTGCCTTCCTTCCTTGGCCAAGCGATGCATGACTTAGTACCTCTATGGCCGGACCATAATTGGCCGAACGACCGGGACCGAACCCATTCACACCGACCCACTAGGTTTGAAACCATATCGACCGAACCACTTTGTCTCACCCATTTTGGCCGACCCACCATGTCTACAATCTTACGCCGATCGACTTCGACCGAGCCAGTGCTAATCATACTGATCCATATGTATAGGCCGACCCAAACTTAAGTTACACCGGTCTCTTATACTTTCAATCCTCTCTTAGCTCGAGTCCCGTCTAGATTCATCCATAAGCTCTACGACTATCGCCATGTAGCCGAGCCAAAGTGTCGGGTAACATTTGCCCCCTAAAGTGCGTCGTGTGAATAAACACGATGTGCTTTGAATCAGCAATTAGTCCTTTCTTTCAAATGCTATTTCATTCAGAATGATAATCATCTGTCGTTTAGATCCTGTTCTCAATTTTTCAAAAACTGAATGTATACGATCTCTTAGAGGTTGAATCACACTGAGTGAAATCCATCGTTCCATTGCACTGTCATCTTTTATTATTATTATTATTTAAAACAAAATTGGGTCAGCATAAGGAGGTCGATCCCTCGGTCGTCTCCTTTGGCAAGATAGTGGGCCGGCATACCAATACCGACCCGCATAATTGGTGCTTGCTTCACCGACCCAGCAACAGGTACCGACCGGTTCTATCGGGTTTAGCGTGTTCACCTTCTCCCCTCATCATATAAAAGCTCCACCCTTTGCTCCTTTCTCTATTTCTCACTTTCACTTTACTTTCACAAGCTCGTATCCTTCCTATTTACGTAAAATTGTTAACTGGTTCCCCATAGAGCCCCGTACCTCTCCCCTTGCGATTTCAATTACCCTTGAATTTGACCAACTCCTCAACCTAGCAACTCGAAACTCCTGCAAACCTCAAGTTTTCTCCATAGGTATGAATTTCCTTTCAAACTCAAAATCGAGTGCTAAGTTTGAGTGCTCGAGTGGGTGTCTTCTCCTTTTTCTTTGGTTATAGGAATAGGTAGAGGATAATTGGAGAGAGAGGAAAAGATGAATCAAGAGGAGGGTTAGACTTTAAGCTAGGGCTTCAACCATCTTTGATGGTTGTCAGCAATAGTTTATGAGTAATTGTTTTCATAATTTGAAAGTTAGTACTTAGGAAGAGGAAGGAAGGTGCCGCTCAGTGAAGGATTCAAAAGAAAGGGAACGGTGCATAGGTTCGAGAGTAAATGCAGGTTGGTCACGCTGAGAGGAACGAGAGTGTGGTTCGGTTGTTGTACGTAACGTTGTGGGTCGGTGAGAGTCCAGAGGAGCGGTTCGGCACTCCGAGCGAGGGAGTCGCCCGGTACTGAAAGAGAGCATGGTTCGGTAGGAAGTTAGGGATGTGGCTCGGTTTAGACTTAGAGGGCTGTTAGGTGATTAGTGAGTGAGAGAGGAAAACGAGTGGGTCGACTGTCTTGGTCTAGAGAGTCGTTCGGTGGATTACAAGAAGGTTGGTCGGTTGGGACCGAGTCCTTGGGATTAGCATTGGCAATCATAACTTTCTCAACTCGAACAATATAAACCAAGACCTCACATTCCCACACTTAATCGCAGAACAATAAACGATAACAAGAAACAAAGCATATGAGCATATAGAACTGATTTGGCCTAACAACTCCATAATTTTAATGACTGTGAATGCATACTTAAGTCAATAAAACCAAGCAATAGTCTTCATAGCATACGGTGCTAATGTCTGATCCTAGGACTTCTACTTCCAACCATAGGACAAATTTAGCGACAGTTAATAATAACGGTCTTTAAAGATGTTAGTTTTAAGCTTCATTATATCATACTATTCCTTAGGGCTTTAACTTGTCTGCACTCTTTACTTAAATCGTCGCACTAGTTCACACACATCACGGGGAAATACTTTGTCATTATATCTGATATCGATTGTCTTTCAAGTATAGTTTAAACAGGTATCTATCCACATTCGTCATTCTTTGGAGATGTCCAAAAAATCAAGCTCTGCTACAGTTTCTGATAAGCCTGAGCCAAGTTCTCGGCAGGAGGTAGTAAGAACTTCGAATCCACCGACAACCTCTACACATGGTATTTCGGATCCATCTGGTGTAGTTATAGGCCTGGCTCCTGACACCGTAGATGGAGCCGTTTTCTAGATAATCCCATTGATTCACAAGCCTCAAAAATTGGCGAAACCGCTCTTCGTCGGTTGTGCTCAATCCATGGAATCCCCTTCGATGACATTTTAGTTCCATTGGGACAAGATCGGCCTCACCTGCCCCCAGCGAGGTATACAGCGTGCAATAAATTTATGTGCTGGGTAGGAAGCGTGCCACCTTTCAATTCATTTCTCCGTGAAGTGTTGCGGTATATCGGGATTGCTCCGGCACAGCTACACCCTAATAGTCATGTGTTTATTCATGGCACATGTGCCCTCTTTATGAGAACCTTCTTCAAACTCCCTACTCCCGAGGATATCCTTTATATCTACCGCTTCAAAAGACGATCTGACAGTCCATCCTTCATATTCCTCGAGCCACATTCCAAATGTCAAATTCTGACGGGGGCGTGGAGTAAATTTTCCCAGTATAAGCAAGAGTGGTTTTACGTACGTTGCCCCCTGGTTTTGCGAGAAGATGGCTGGAAGGGATTAAGTTTCATTCCTAGACTAATATTTTTCTAAAGCTCGAAGTGCATCCTTTCTAAACTTCTTTCGACTTTTATAGGTATCCGCCCACGACCTGAAGGCGATGGGTATTCTGAGGCCGTCGAGGCCATTCGAGCTATTCCCATGAGAGACCGGGACATTAAATCTGTTATTTCCAACGAACTGCTTTCGAAGTTTGGATTACTAGTGGAGGGTCGTCGAACTAGCCTTCCAATTGGCGCTACTACAACCGGATCCACTACGGAAAAAGGCAAAGAGCTGGCCGGACCTTCGGTGCCCCCTGAAGGAGGGACCCCCGATATAACTGAGGAAGGTGAAATTAAAGAGACGAGGATGCCAGAAGCAACCGATGAGAATATAAGTCCCGACTTAGCACCAGTAACTGATGCAGCCGGCATCGATGAACCGCCTCCCCCTTCAAAGAGGAAAAAAAGCCTAGCCTACAAGCTGAAAAAGAAAAAGTAGGCGAAACCTCAAAAGTTACAATTACTCCAGTTGAGAAAGAGTCGTCTCTCCAAAATTTAGAGGGTTCACTAAAAGGTCTATCAGACCTGACCATCCCTGACGACTTACTAAATTATGGCTTCAACGACCCAGAGGCTATGGGACTTAATTCGCCCGCAAGAAGTGATGAAGGCAATTAGGCCTGTCATCAAGGAGAGAAAACTCCAATAAGTAAAGCAAAAAACTCTGGTCCGTCGGGGGGAAGCACTAGGATGCACACAAACACTTACACTTCACCTTACACTTAAATTTTAGTCATCATATGATTCCCACTAACTCGTCCATACTTGGTTTCTGTTCGGGTGATATGGGGCGTACACACGGCATTAACCGTCTTCGCGGATCCTCTATCTTCTACCTTCCAGACGGGATTCAGGATCAGGTAGACGTCGAGATAGAGATGACAGCGACGATAGAGATAATTGTCCCAGAGAGTCATCGTCTTCCAAAAGAAGAACTTACAGCCATTCCTCATATCCAAACGATCCTCCCCCTCAGTCAGAGCACAGTAGGGAGAAATCTGCTCATAAGGGATCTCAATTAGAAGCTCCCCGCGACCAACATTCTGGCTCGTCGAGCACCACGTAATCCCGTGAGCCCCATAAGAAACCTGTGACTCCGGCTAGGCAGACTCCTCCAGCCTTCGCACATGACCCATCGACAACAGACAAATTAGCTGAGCTTAAGGCCACATTCCCGAAGATATGCTTTGATGAATTGAAATTTCTCCCTGCGATTCATCCCATTCCCGGACATGTCAAACAAAGCACCATCGCCTGCAACAACGAAGTTTATGTCCAGCATGATGCATTTGTACACTTGGCGGAGAAAATTTCAAAGTTTTCCATGGAACGTCAACACGAAATCGATCGCTTGAAACTTGAAGCCATTCATGACAAAGATAGCATCAAAGCCCAAGATAAAGAGCTATCCTCGTACAAATCTCAACTTGAGGCCGCCCAAAAAAATGCCAAGGAAACGCCCGAGACAGTTAGTCGCTTAGAGGCCACTCACAAAAAGGAAATCGATGAGGCAGTCCAACGTAGTGGTGCGTTAGCTTTAGAGAAGGACTCTATCCGGAAAGAAAAAGATATTCTCGCTCGACGAGTTATAGAACTGGAGGAGCTGCTTGCCAAAGATAAAGAAGAGAAAACTACCGCGCAAGAAGAATCACAATGATATTGCGATGAAATTGTCACAACACGACTCCTAAAGACAAAGCTCGATGAGGAACTTTCCAAGGTTGAGGCACTAAAGGAGTCGGCTCACGAGGAGGGTAAGAAAATGGCGCTCACAGAAGTCGACTCTCGTCTCGAGGCTGCTACTGAGGCCGGCGGAGAGGAAATTAAATGCTTATTTGATCCGCTTATTGCCGAGTATAATGCGCGAGTTCTCATGCACCGCGACCTATCTTTTTTAGGCGAGGGTTATCTCGAATCATTGGCCGAAGCGTGGGATACTTTGATAAAAATTAGAAAGGTTGAGCTAGGCGTCGAAGAGGTCGATGAGGAAGCTCTCGTGAGGGAAGTGCTTCGAGGAAACGAGCCTTCAGACTTGTCTATAGCAAAAGCCCTCTTCGATAGAGACTTCTCATCATCAAAGGGTAAGGAAGATATTGCTGGCCCATCCGGCACTGAGTCTCCAATTCCTCATCCCGTTCAACCGGGCGATAGCTCGTTACTCGATCCTCCCGAGCAGCATGTTGGTTATGACCCGGAGAAGCATGGGCTCGGTGTTCACATTCTATCCCCTATTCTTGAGGGTGAGACTCCCAAGACAGCTGAGTCAACTGGAAGCCGGTATGTAGCTTTTCCATCTAGAGCTCAAGAAACCATCGCTTTTGGCGAGTAATAGATGCATTCTAACATTTATCTTTCATGACTTCATGTAGGCCATTCTGACCCCGAACCAACTCCAAGGCACTCCATAGTGAGGATACCCCTGGACCCGATGCTCAAGTGATCAAAGCGCTAGATGAGGATAAACTTGAAAATCCCTCTCCTGTAGATGAACATGACGAAGTCGAAATCACAGGCGCCTCCGAACATACTTCGAAGCTTAGCATGGAGGAATAAATCATGGAAGAGGAGAAAAAGAAAGCCGAAGTTAAGGTTGAACCTCAGGTGGTGGAACTTGATGATCCTCTAAATAGGCCCCTGAAGATAATTCTCCCCGGGGGGGACCACACCTCTAGATGTCCATGTTCCTCCCCCGAATACTACCTCACTGGGAAGCAAAGGGTCCAAGAGAAAACGTTCGGCTGAGGAGCCTTCGAAGAAGCCGAAGAAGGAGAAAATGTCTAAGAAGTAGCTATCATCTTGTCATACCTCGTTCAGCCTGAATAAACCTAAGTCATGTAGTTGTTTCTTTTTTCTTTTTTTTTATAGTCGTCGTAGATAGATTTTGGTTCCGGACTTCGGAAAAGTTGTAATGGAACTTAATTTTTGATTAGTAAATAAAATTTTGTTTCTTTATATTCCACGACTTTCATTGTTTAGCTCATCGCCTAGCTTGTAATTGAAATTCAAAGTCTCGCGGGTC
Organism: Allium fistulosum; assembly: GCA_030737815.1. Taxonomy (NCBI): domain Eukaryota; kingdom Viridiplantae; phylum Streptophyta; class Magnoliopsida; order Asparagales; family Amaryllidaceae; genus Allium; species Allium fistulosum. The sequence goes on from CM060902.1 coordinate 982,426,245, forward strand.
ACGTAAGTGCCTGTCCGCTTTCACATGGCATAGAAATTTTTGAATCATTTATACTTTAGCCCACGCTCTGGGGACATAGAGATTTTTTAAATCATTTATACTCTAGTCCGCACTTCGGGGACTCAGAGTACTCTAGTCTGCACTCCGGGGACTTATAGATTTTTTGAATCGTTTATACTCTAGCCCGCACTCCGGGGACTCAGAGTACTCTAGTCCGCGCTCCGGGGACTTAGAGATTTTTCGAATCATTTATACTCTAGTCCGCACTCCGGGGACTCGGAGTATTCTAGTCCGCGCTCCGAGGACTTAGAGATTCTTTGAATCGTCTATACTCTAGCCCGCACTCCGGGGACTCGGAGTACTCAAGTCCGCGCTCCGGAGACTTAGAGATTCTTTGAATTGTTTATACTCCAACCCACACTCCGGGGACTCAGAGTACTCTAGTCCGCGCTCCGGGGACGTAGAGATACTCTGAATCGTTTATACTCTAGTCCGCAGTCCGAGGACTCATAGTACTCAAGTCCGCGCTTCGGGGACTTAGAGATTCTTTGAATTGTTGATACTCCAGTCCACACTCCGGGGACATAGAGTACTCTAGTCCGCGCTCCGGGGACTTAGAAATTTTCGAATTGTTTATTGATCGACTTTTAATTTTATATGTGCATTCATACGCCAGATAGATTAATGCAATTTAATTTTGTCATGGAATTGTAACACACGGAACATCAATAGTTCGTAGAAAAACACCTTCAAGCCTTTATTGATTATAAAAAATAGGGACAAACTGAGTTGTCTTATTACATGTCGGAAACAGAGAACAACAAAAGGAAAAACATACTGAAAACAACCGCTACTAAAATGCAAAAGAAATAGACTAAGTGTAATAACGACGCAAATGCTCGTTATTCCACGCTCGAGGGAGCGTCATGCCATTAACGGTCGCTAGCTTGAAAGTTCCTTCTCCAAGCTTTCGTTCGATGACGTATGGATCTTCCCATGTGGGGTTCATATGTGACGGGACTGGAAAAATTTGCTTCAAAACAAGGTCGCCCACATCAAAGATTCTCAGTCGAACTTTTTCATTATAATATCGAGCGACTCATTGCCGATACGCAGCCGCCCTTAAATCAGCTTCTTCACGTTTTTCGTCGACAAAGTCCAGTGATTCCAGTAAGAGATCCCGATTCGTCCTAGGATCATAATGAGTCACCCAGTGAGAGGGAATTTCAAGTTCCACGGGTATAACAGCTTCGGTGCCAATGCCAAGGTGAATGGAGTGTGGCCAGTCGTGGACTTGTGGGTGGTTCTGTAAGCCCAGAGTGCTGTCAGAAGCTCATCCACCCACTTGCCTCTGGCCTTCTCCAAACGTTGTTTCAATGTGGACTTGATTATTTTATTTACGGCTTCAACTTGTCCATTGGCTTTAGGTTGAGCGACTACCGCAAACCTTTTCTCAATGCAATATTTTTGGCAGAATTCTTTGAACTCCCTACTCTCAAATTGAGTCCCCTTGTCCGTAATGATAGTTCTTGGGAGGCCAAAATGGCATATAATGTTTCGCACAATGAAATTAATGACCTTTTTGGTGGTGATCGTAGCGAAGGGCTCCGCTTCTGCCCATTTGGTGAAATAATCGACCGCGACAATTGCATACTTCGCACCACCTTTGGAGATCGGCAAGGAGCCGATTATATCGATCCCCCATATTGCAAATGGCCATGGACTAACCATTTGCATGAGTTCCGTTGGCAGGGCTCTCGGGATCTTTGCATACTTTTGACATTTATCGCATCGTCCTACATAGTCCGTAGCGTCTTGATTCACGGTCGGCCAATATTATCCATAGTGGAGGATCTTTTTGGCTAATGTCTTCCCCCCAGTATGGCCGCTACATTCTCCCTCATGAATTTCTTTTAAGACCCACTTTATCTCGTCGTGGGCGATGCTCCGAAGTAAGGGAACTGAGAATCCCTTTCGATACATTATTCCATCCTGCATTATATATCGCGAGGCCTTACGAACGACTTGTCGTCGCTCGTTCTTTCTCTCAGGCAGAGTCCCATGTAGTAGGTATTCCTTGAACGGGGTCATCCATGACTCCCTTTCAGTTTCCGTCCCTAACATGAAATCTACTTCCATTTCTTTTATACTCGGGGCATGTAAGGTTTTGACGGGAACCAAGCTCATCTGTTGTGCATCACCAGTACTTGCGAACTTTGCCAACGAGTCGGCTTCCCCATTTTGTTCACGCGTGATATGCGAAATATCATAATATTCAAGGTCTGCCAACAATTCTAGAACACGGGCAAGGCATGGGGCTAGTCTCTGCTTCTTTGCTTGATAGTCTCCCTGTACTTGGTACACCACCAATTGTGAGTCACAAAAGATTTCAACCGATTTTACTCCGAGTTCCTTAGTAAGTTTCAAGCCAGCAATTAATGCTTCATATTCGGCTTCGTTATTCGTAGCTGGGAAATCGAGTTTCAAAGCATAACAAATTGATCGGTTTTTGGGAGTTACAAGAATAACACCAGCTCCAAAACAATGGTCATTGGATGCCCCATCGGTTTATAGTTTCCGTCGAACGGAGAGGACTACATCACTACTGCTTGACTCGTCTAATATGGTAAATTCTGCAATGAAGTCTGCTGCGCTTGCCCTTGGATAGCCCTCTGTGGCAGGTAAGTGATATCGAACTAACTCAGCTCAATGTTCCATTTGAGTAGCCTTCCTGAAGTTTCTGGTCATTGGAGCACCTCCCGTATGGGTTGATCGGTATAAACACTGATTGGGTGTGCCTGAAAATATGGACGGAGCTTGCGTGATGCGATCACCAAGCAGTAGGCTAGCTTCTCAATCTTAGGATAATTTCTCTCTGCTCCCGTTAAACGTTTACTAACATAGTACACTGGCTTCTGGACTCGGTCCTCTTCGCGAACCAAGGCTGTACTTATGGCATGTTGAGATACGGCCAAGTAAACATACAACTCCTCATGATCTACAGGCTTTGACAGAACCGGAGGCCTCTCCAAGTGTCTCACCAGAGCTCGGAATGCATCCTCACAGTCCGGTGTCCATTCAAAATTTCTCTTTCCTTTTTTTATCACATCAAAGAAAGGAATACACATGTCGGTCGCCCTGGATATAAATCTACTCAACGAGGCGACTTTTCCATTCAGGCTTTGTACTTGCTTTATAGTCCTGGGTGCTTGTATGTCCCGAATAGCCTGAATCTTTTCTGGGTTGGCTTCGATCCCCCGTGCATTGACAATAAAACCCAAAAACTTTCCTGATGCAACACCGAAGGAACATTTCAGTGGATTGATTTTCATTCCGTAGTATCTGAGTATATCAAACATCTCCGCTAAGTCTCGAATGTGGTCGTTTGACTGTTGTGACTTCATGAGCATGTCATCCACATAGACTTCCATTGTTCTACCAATTTGGTCTTTAAACATCTGATTCACCAAACGTTGATAAGTTGCTCCTGCGTGCTTTAACCCAAAAGGCATCACTACATAACAGTACAGTCCAACGTCTGTGACAAAACTAGTGTGTTCCTAATCTGGAATGTGCATCGGGATTTGATTGTATCCCGAATACCCATCCATAAATGAAAATAATTTGTGTCCTGCTGTTGAGTCGACCAATTGATCAATTCTGGGTAAAGGGAAACTATCCTTAGGGCATGCCTTGTTCAAGTCTGAGTAATCAACACAGGTCCTCCACTTCCCATTCGCCTTTCTCACCAGTACGGGGTTAGATACCCATTCAGGATAGAGGGCGTCATGGACGAACCCATTGGCCTTGAGTTTATCCACCTCCTCTCTGAGAGCAGTGGACCTCTCCGGGTCCATGCCTCTTCTTTTTTGCTTTACTAGCACATACTCGGGTCAATGTTCAACATATGACTTACGATGGCGGGAGAAATCCCGCACATATCAAAGTGGGTCCAAGCGAAATCATCCAGATTCGCTCGGAGGAAATCAGTGAGATCCTCAGTCATCGAGGGGTTGAGTGGTGATCCAATCTTAAGCACCGGTGATGGGTCATCACGGCTGACTGGAATGTCAATTGTTAGTTCAACTGGTGCTGCTTTATCCTTCTTGGGTTCTTCATCATAGTCTCTCGGATCTATGTCTCTATAGATCGGCCCTGTTGCCCGAGCCGAGGCTCGGGCATTACTTGTCAATTTTCAGCAACACGGATGCGGACAGAGTTGTCCACACCCTTCCCCTTCTCTCTTTGGTGGGCCTCTCTTAGCTCAGCCACATAACATGCACGACCAGTCGCTTGGTCTCCATGCACTACACCAACTCCTTTATCCATCGGAAATTTCAAGGTTAAACACCACGGAGCCAAAACTGCCCTAAACTCTGCAAGGGCCGGTCGGCCCATAAACACATTATATGGGGTGTCAACGTCCAAAACAATGAATGGAAGGATCTGTACCCTCCTACGTTCACCTTCTCCTAACTCAACTGGCAATTCAACAAAACCTATCGCATCAGTGGTTGCACCATTAAAGCCGTGAATGCGGGCTTTAGATGGTTTTGGATCCTTCGCCTCCATCTTCATTTGGTCATACGCCTTTTTAAAGATAATATTAACAGAACTCCCACAATCAATCAGTATCCTTCTCACGAATGCCGGCCCAATCGTGGCTGAAATGACCATCGGGTCAATGGTAGGTGCCTCCACCTGGTCGGCATCCCTGCTCCTGAATATTATATCATCCTTCATCATTCGCTGTTGTTTCGCTGGGGTCCCGTCTTCTGTGTTCGAGCAGCATTCGAAATCTGCATGCTTTAGGGAACTAGCATAGCATTCCATTTCTTGCTAACTCCTGTATGTCGGGTGAGGCTCACCGACTATCGTGTTTATAACCAGTCTACCTCCGGTCCGAGCGGGTTCCTCAGGTCGGGGTAGAGCCTGCCCGCGATTGGGATCGGATGTCCCCTATCCGCCTTCCTGTGGATTCTTAACAAACTTCTGTAACTTCTTCTATCGGATCAGATTTTCTATAGCATCATGGAGGTGTCTACATTCTTCGGTATTGTGCACGTAAGTCTCATGGAAGCGACAATACTTCCGGTCTGCTTTTGTTCCTCAGTGGATTCCTTTGGGCGCGGCTTTCGGTATTGGAATGTATTACAAGTTGATAAGTAAATATTCTCCAGAGATGCGTTCAGAGGAGTGTATTTGTTATAGGTTGGGATCCTAGGCTTCCACTTTCCTGCTTCCCTTTTTCTTCCGGAATTTCCTCCTCCGGATCCTTTAGACTGCTCCGGCTTATTTTGAACATTGACATGGACCTTACCAGAGTTGTCGCCAGGTTGCTTCACCGCAATGTTGCTTTGCACCGCTTCCTTGCTAGGCCCTGGCACACTGCTTCGCCTTGTCCACCTGGCCTCTTCCCTTCTCATAAATTGGTTCGCCTTTGAATAAAAGCGTTCCAGGGTAGTCGGAAGCTTTCCTGCCAGCCAATCACCAAACTCTGAGTCTGGATCTACTACTCGCATCACGGCCATAAGAATACAATGGTCATTAAGATTACTAACTTCGGTAGCAGCAATGTGAAATTTTTGCAAATGATCCTTTAACGACTCCCCCGGAGCCTGGATCACACTGGATAGAGACATCACATCCTTTGGGCGAGTGGCATGGATCCTAAACTGCTCCACAAATTTCATCGCTAACTCACCAAACCTGGAGATCGATCGCAGGGGAAGTCTGGTGAACCACATGGTAGCAATCCCGGACAAGGTTATTGGGAAACATCTGCACTTAGTTGCATCATTTGCCCTAGCCGAGTCCATCATCCACTCGTATCTCATTACATGCTGTCGGGGGTCGGTCTTCCCCTCATAGGCTGGAATAGTAGGCATACTGAACCTCCGGGGGTACTCAACCTATAGGATAGCATCCATGAATGGAGTATGGCTCCTAGATACGCCCTAATCATCGTTGGAAAAGCCCTGATTCTCCCTCATCAGTTGTCTGACCATAGCTGATAAATCCAGAATCTGGATGGGAGGTGGCGGGCTGGAATTTATCCTGCGCGGCCAATGCCTCCCTAGTAGGCGATCTCCCAAGTGCACGTCTTGAGGACCCACTTCACTACGACCCTGGCGAGGTAGGGGACTAACTTCCACTTATGCTCCAGATCCCAATTTTCCCATTCCAGTTTGGGAGCGACTCCCCAGGTGCAGATGAGGGGCCACAGTTCCATGCAGGCAACTTAGGCCATTTCGGTTAGTTTGTTCTTGGCGAGTTATCACCAACTGCTCTGTTGCGCCTGTTTGTGCCGTTTCAATCCTACGACGTCTACGCCTGTGGTGTCCATCTGACGAAGCGGAGCTGTCAGATGATGAGTAGGAAGTCGGGCTTCCTCCAGCGTTCTGAAGCTGCTGCTGGGCGATCTGGGTCATCTGGTTGGCATTTGTTTGAATCTTCTCATTAAGCTGCCTCCTACTTTCTACGAGCTCCCTCATTAGCTCATTGAACTCCGCCCTGGTGACGGCTTCTGGTTGGTTTGGGATGGTGGTAGGCTCTGCACCTGCATTAGCTTGCTAATTGCTAGGTCCCACTTGTTGGACGCTGGCAGTCTCATTAACAACTGCGTTGTGAGAGGCGGATCGGGTACGTGGTCTTGCCATCTTAGAGTTATCTGTGGGAACTCCGAGTAGTATCTATGGACTCTTGAACACAAACTTGGATCTACTTCGGGGGATTTCCTCAATCTAGTAGCAGCAAAGTAGATCCTAACAGCCTGAGATTGCACGTTCTCAGTGAAAGCACCAAAATTGGTCACTAACACCCTTGAATAGAGTTGTGTAGAGAGATTAATGAAGAAGGTAAATTAAAACAGAGGAATAATGCAATTGAATGTAAAAAGAACAACGAAAAAGGAAAACAGCAAATTTATAGTGGTTCGGCGTAATTGCTTACGTCCACTTTCTATATGATCTTTATTACTTTTTCAACTACTTGAGTACAGATATAATCCGTAAACAAACAACTTGAATGCAATTTTGAACAGAAGAGACGTGAGTACAAAAAATGGCAGAGTATCCCTGGAGTTCCCAAAAAAAGGTCCCTTCGACTGTACCCCTGCCCCTCTATTTATAGATGAAGATAGGATGGACCTCTCGTGCAAGACCACTACCAAGGTAGTTCGGCCCATAGCTGTTAGGTAGACCGAACCACATACACTGACCGACCCACTTACTACTGACCCAGGGATTGTCTCGTGGCTATCTCAAAGCCAAACCTTAAGGAGCTCGAAGCAAGCGGCGGACGACTCGAAGCGAAGGAACGCTAGTCGCGTCACTCTGTTGTAGGTCAAAAAAATTGTTAACCTCTGCAAGGTTCACCGATCCAGGTATGCCGAACGACCCACGACGACCCATTAAGGCCGAACCACGCATGTCGGACTACGATCGACCGAACCGCCTTGCCTTCCTTCCTTGGCTGAGCGATGCATGACTTAGTACCTCTAAGGCCGGACCACAATTGGTCGAACGACCGGGGTCGAACCCATTCACACCGACTCATTAGGTCTGAAACCATATCGACCAAACCACTTTGTCTCACCAATTTTGGCCGACCCACCATGTCTACACTCTTACGCCGATCGACTTCGACCGAGCCAGTGCTAATCATACCGATCCATGTGTATAGGCCGACCCAAACTTAAGTTACACCGGTCTCTTATACTTTCAATCCTCTCTTAGCTCGAGTCCCGTCTAGATTCATCCATAGGCTCTACGACTATCGCCATGTAGTCGGGCCAAAGTGCTGGGTAACAATGCCCGTGACCATCAACCCTAATCTTACAACGTTGGCCTTCAATATCCTATATACTCTTATTTTCTAGATTTATTTTAGTGTACTTTCTATTTTGTATACCGATTGTTGTTTGCTATAGTGACTCTCACTCACATTGAAATAAGGGCTTCTCCCTTTGAGGATTACCTTGGCAGGATTAGGGATACACTTGAAGAGGTTAGGAATCTTGCCTACATCCTAACTGACGAGAATCTTCACCGTGTTGGTTTATTTGGACAAACCATACAATGGGAGCTGTTGTGACTTGGGCTCCAATAAGGCAGCCGACTAGGTCGATGGGAGTGTGATGCAGCTAAACCCAGAGATGAAGTCCTGAGTCGTTCACGAGATAAAACTAACACGGCAGATATAAGTCGTCTACGACTTAAGGGCAATGCTATGAGTCGTCCCCGACTCATAGAGACAGGCATGAATCGTATGCGACTTAAGGAAGCGGTGATGAGTTGTCCACGACTCATAGAGACAGGCATGAATCGTATGCGACTTAAGGAGGCGGTGATGAGTCGTCCACGACTCAACTGGAAGACCAAAGGGAGAGATGTGACGAGTTTACGACTTAACGAAGCAACTATAACTCGTCTACGACTTAACAGGGAGATGAGTCGTTCACGACTCAAGGGGAAGAATACACAAGTGATAAGTCGTCTACGACTCAAGGAAGGTGAGGAGATAAGCCATCCACGACTCAAGGGCGAGGCTGGTATAAGTCGTCCACGACTTATCGAAACTGGGTTAAGTCGTAGAGGCCTGGAGCTGTATATTCTGATGCCGCTTTAATCCATGCCGTAGATTCTCCTGACGAGTTAATCTGAACCGATTGTTTTCTAAGTCACTACTGGAGTATAAGTCGTATGGCGTCTGTTGTAAATAAGTTGAGTCGAATGGAGTTGATGAGTCGGCAACGACATAAAAGATGTATTTTTCTATGTTGTATTTTCTGTTTGCTAAGTCGCTAGGCTTTCTTGTAATAAGTCGTGAGTCGTATGCTTTGTAAATAAGGAGTGTTGATTTGTTAAGTCGTTAAGTCGTGTACCTGGTTGTGACATTTGTATTGTAAGTTGATAAGTCGTATACGACTTATGATGAGTCGTAGAGCGTAGCTATGAGTCGGAAACGACTTAGGAGTTGGAGAAATTTCTGTTGTAAAATTGTTCGCCTATAAATAGGCCGTGAGTCTCATTTGTAAAAGGTTGTTGAATATTGAATAAAATTCTCTTTTGATTGCTTTGTGCTTTCATTCAAATTGGTAGTTGAGTGTAACCTCCTATCTCCTCTTTCGGATAATCGAGTGCGCTCGATTCAACGATTGTAGAAGCCGATTCGCGGAATCAAGTGCGCTTGATCAACGCTTGAAGAATTGCAGATCTTTGAACCCGGTATCGTGCGCGATCAACGAGTTCGAGATAGCTAGAGTTCGGTATCTTCGGATCAACGAATTCGGGCATTTCAGCATTCATCAATCCACCTATTGCTACATTATACGATCTACATTGTTTTTGAAATATCCGCTGCGTCAGTTTTGGTATCAGAGCTTGTTCTAACCAATCATAGTTAGATCGAGACTTGGAGCCTAATCATTTTGAGGAGTTTTGAAGTTTGAAGTTGAGCCGTGAGCAAGTGAAGTTGTTCGCATTTGTTTGAAGATTGAAGTTCGGATTTGCATTGGAGGCCGAAATTTTGTCCATCGTGTTCATCGCGATTTGCTACAAAGTGGAAGTTTTCGATCCGTTTCATTTTGGATCAAAGTCCGAATTGTGTTTGAATTTTGAAGTATTGGAAGATTTTCAAGTATGCCGCCAAGAAGAGCTAATCGCCACCAAAACGTAGAAGCTTTGTATCGAAGAGAAGAAGCTGATGAGATGGAACAAAGAATCAATGAGAATTTTAGTGAGAAGCTTAATGAAGGAATTGGCCGGTTAGAGAGGCTTATGACGGAGATGAATCAAAATCGGAGAAGGGTTTCACCAGAATCTAACCATGGGGGTAGTAGAGTCTCGCCACATTTCAATCGAGACAGAAGTGTTGAAAATGATCAAGGGCGTGGGAGGAACGTGAATGATCGTGAACGGAGGAATGTCGATAGAAGGGAGGAAGGTGGAAGGCGTAATGGTAGTAGAGATGTTGGTGGTCAGAATCGACATCGTTATGCATCTGATTTTGAAGAGGAGTATGATGGTGGTAGTATTCAAGGAAGAGGTCAAGGAAGAAACTATTCTGAGTGTGATCACAAGTGGGAATCGGGGATGAAGACTGAAATTCCTGAATTCAAAGGTGGTATGCAAGCAGAGGAATTTCTAGATTGGGTGGCTAATGTTGAGGAGATTTTTGACTTCAAAGGAGTTCCAGAACATCGTAGAGTGAAGTTGGTTGCTACGAGGCTGAGGGGTAGAGCTTTGGCATGGTGGCAGCAAACCAAACTTACACGTGAACGAATGGGAAAGTCAAAAGTTGAATCTTGGGAGAAGATGAAGAAATTGATGAAAGCAACGTTCTTACCATACAATTATCAATCTTTGATGTATCAACGTTTGCAGAACTTGAGGCAGGGCACAAAGACAGTTAATGACTATGCTGATGAATTCTATCAACTTATTGCAAGGAACGATATTATGGAAACAGAAGAGCAGCTGACATCTAGGTTCATTGGGGGATTGAGAATGCAGATTCAGGATATGGTTAATATGTTCGATCCAAGATCTGTGGCAGAAGCACATCAGAAAGCATTGGCTTAGGAAAAACAAGGGAGACGAGGAAATGGTGTGTTTACTAATTCTAACAATCAAGCGAAGGGTGTTGGAGGAAGTTCTAATGTTTCTAAACCTATCAGTAGACCAGTGGTGAGGGAGGTTGAGAAGACAAGGGTTAAAAATGGTTTCAAATGTTACAATTGTCAGGAATTGGGTCATAAAAGCAGTGAGTGTCCAAAGCCAAAGAAGAGAACCATGATTGCAGAAGTTGACGATGAGGATGTTGATGGAGATTGTTCTAATCCAGCTGAGGAGGATGAGCAGGATATTGCGTCAGGAGATGAAGGTTGTAATCTAATGCTAAGAAGATCGTGTTTAACACCGAAGCAGGAGAAAGCTAGTTGGTTGAGAAGTAATATTTTTCAGTCAACATGTACTATTCTGGGGAAGGTGTGTAAGTTTGTAATTGACGCAGGAAGCTGTGATAATATTATTTCGACCGAGGCTGTGACAAAGTTGAAATTGAAGACAGAGAAACATCCGAGTCCATACAAGTTAGCTTGGTTGAGAAAAGGAGGAGAAGTGAAAGTGGATAGACGAGTTCGTGTTCCATTCTCTATTGGGAAGAAATACAAAGATGAAATATGGTGTGATGTAGTAGAGATGGATGTTTGCCACTTATTATTGGGAAGACCATGGCAATATGATCGAGCAGTACTACATGACGGTCGGACCAATAGCTATGGTTTTATGTTTAAAGGCACGAAGATTATCTTAGTTCGGAAGAAGAGATCACAAGAAGAAAGTAAGTCAGAAGAAATTGAAGAGCTGAAAACTTTATTGACTTTAAAGGAGTTTGTTAAAGAAGTTGAAGAAGAGCCGGAAGTATTCTTGTTGATTGGGCGTGAGAGCAGTGAAGAAGTTGAAATTCCAGAAGAAGTTAAACCAGTTTTGAAAGAATTTGACGATGTATTTCCAGAGGAATTACCAACGGAGTTGCCACCGTTGAGGGATATACAACATCAGATAGATCTTGTTCCAGGTGCTGTATTGCCACACAGACCACATTATCGAATGAGTCCGAAGGAACATGAAGAATTGCGGAGGCAGGTAGAGGAATTGCTTGAGCAGGGACGTGTGCAGGAGAGTCTGAGTCCTTGTGTTGTACCAGCTTTATTAGTACCCAAAAAGGATGGAACGTGGAGGATGTGCACTGACAGTCGAGCATTGAATAAGATTACCGTGAGATATAGATTTCCAATGCCGAGGTTGGATGACTTGTTAGATCAAATAAGCGGAGCTAATATATTTTCGAAGATAGATTTGAAGAGCGGATATCATCAAATTCGTATCAGACCAGGAGATGAGTGGAAGACTGCTTTTAAAACCAGGGAGGGTCTATACGAATGGTTGGTCATGCCATTTGGTTTATCCAATGCACCAAGTACTTTCATGAGGGTGATGAATCAGATTTTTCGACCGTTCATTGGGAAATTCGTGGTGGTGTATTTCGATGATATTCTTATTTACAGTGGGAGTCCAGAGGAACATTTGAATCATCTTAGAGAAGTGCTGATGGTATTGCGACAAGAACAATTCTATGCTGCAACGAAGAAATGCGTGTTCATGACGCATAGTGTTTTATTTCTGGGGTATGTTGTTTCAGAGAAAGGAATACAGGTTGACCAATGTAAAGTTGAGGCGATCAGAAATTGGCCGCAGCCCAAGACGATAACGGAAGTTCGTAGTTTTCATGGGTTGGCTTCATTTTATCAAAGGTTTATTCCACACTTTAGTAGTGTGATGGCGCCTGTTACAGATTGCATGAAAGGTAAACAGTTTGCATGGACGGAGGAAGCCGGGGTTGCTTTTGAACGAATCAAAGATCTTTTGACCTCTGCACCAATTCTAGTGCTACCTGATTTTCAGTTGGTGTTTGAACTACATACTGATGCATCCAAGGTTGGGATTGGAGGGGTGTTGAGTCAGAAGGGGCGTCCTATTGCATATTTCAGTGAGAAGTTGTCAGGAGCGAAGATGCGATACAGTACATATGATGTGGAGTTTTATGCTGTTGTACAATCTATTAAACACTAGAGACACTATCTATTTCAGAAGGAGTTCGTTCTTTACACTGATCATGAAGCATTGAAGCATTTGCAAGGGCAAGACAAGATTTCAGCGAGACATGCATCGTGGATTGCATATCTGCAACAGTTTACTTTTGTTGTTAAACACAAGTCAGGGGTGACAAATCGAGTGGCTGATGCTTTGAGTAGGAGGAGTCATTTGTTGACTACACTGAAGGTTGAAGTGACGGGGTTTGAAATGTTGCCAGACTTATTTACTAATGATCCTTACTTTGCAAAATTTGTTGATAAAGTCAAGGAGGGAAAGACGGATGATTTCGTGATGGTAAATGGTTTTCTGTTCAAAGAGAATCGATTGTGCATACCGGAGGGTAGTTTGAGAATGAAAATTATCAAGGAATTACATGAAGAAGGGCATGTTGGAAGAGACCGTACCTTACAGTTAATTTCACAATCCTACTTTTGGCCATCGATGAGGAAAGAAGTGGAGAGGTTTGTTGAGAGATGTCATATCTGTCAAGTTTCGAAAGGAACTGCGACTAATGCGGGTTTATATATGCCGTTACCGGTACCAACTAAACCATGGGTTGATGTGAGTATGGACTTCGTGTTGGGATTACCAAGGACACAGCGTGGTAACGATTCCATATATGTGGTGGTGGACAGATTTTCGAAGATGGCATATTTTATTGCTTGTAAGAAGACGGCGGATGCTGTTCATGTTGCTCAGTTGTTTTTCAAGGAGGTCTATCGACTTCATGGATTGCCAGAATCTATTGTGTCGGATAGAGATACTCGATTTCTGAGTCACTTTTGGTTGAGTTTGTGGAAAATGGTGGGAACGAAGCTGAAGTTTAGTAGTGCTTATCACCCACAAACGGATGGACAGACTGAGGTGGTTAACAGATCATTGGGAAACTTGTTGAGGTGTCTTGTTCAAGATAATCTGAAGAGTTGGGATGTGAAGTTATGCCAGGCAGAGTTTGCCCATAATCATGCTGTGAATCGAAGTACTGGGTTCAGTCCATTCCAGATTGTCTATTCGAGCTTACCGAAGGGACCATTGGATTTAACAGCGATACCACACTCAAAAGGGATAGTTAAGAAAGCTGCTGATTTTGTTGAAGGGTTGACGGAATGTCATAAAACCGTTCAAGAACGACTAGAGAAAGCAAATGAGAAGTATAAACAATCTGCAGATTTGAAACGAAGGAATGTTGAATTTCATGAAGGTGATATGGTTTATGCGGTATTAACAAAAGATCGTTTTCCAGTGGGCGCATACAACAAGTTGAAAGCCAGGAAAATTGGTCCGGTGGAAGTTGTGAAACGAATCAATGAAAATGCTTATAAACTAAGGCTGCCAGATGATGTGTATACATCTGACGTATTCAATGTTAAGCATCTCGTACCATATCATGGGGATGAGTTTGTTGGGAATGAAGAGTGTGCAAATTCGAGGTCGAATTTCTCTCAACCTGGGGAGGATGATGCAGCTAAACCCAGAGATGAAGTCCTGAGTCGTTCACGAGATAAAACTAACACGGCAGATATAAGTCGTCTACGACTTAAGGGCAATGCTATGAGTCGTCCCCGACTCATAGAGACAGGCATGAATCGTATGCGACTTAAGGAAGCGGTGATGAGTCGTCCACGACTCATAGAGACAGGCATGAATCGTATGCGACTTAAGGAGGCGGTGATGAGTCGTCCACGACTCAACTGGAAGACCAAAGGGAGAGATGTGACGAGTTTACGACTTAACGAAGCAACTATAACTCGTCTACGACTTAACAGGGAGATGAGTCGTTCACGACTCAAGGGGAAGAATACACAAGTGATAAGTCGTCTACGACTCAAAGAAGGTGAGGAGATAAGCCATCCACGACTCAAGAGCGAGGCTGGTATAAGTCGTCCACGACTTATCGAAACTGGGTTAAGTCATAGAGGCCTGGAGCTGTATATTCTGATGCCGCTTTAATCCATGCCGTAGATTCTCCTGACGAGTTAATCTGAACCGATTGTTTTCTAAGTCGCCACTGGAGTATAAGTCGTATGGCGTCTGTTGTAAATAAGTTGAGTCGAATGGAGTTGATGAGTCGGCAACGACATAAAAGATGTATTTTTCTATGTTGTATTTTCTGTTTGCTAAGTCGCTAGGCTTTCTTGTAATAAGTCGTGAGTCGTATGCTTTGTAAATAAGGAGTGTTGATTTGTTAAGTCGTTAAGTCGTGTACCTGGTTGTGACATTTGTATTGTAAGTTGATAAGTCGTATACGACTTATGATGAGTCGTAGAGCGTAGCTATGAGTCGGAAACGACTTAGGAGTTGGAGAAATTTCTGTTGTAAAATTGTTCGCCTATAAATAGGCCGTGAGTCTCATTTGTAAAAGGTTGTTGAATATTGAATAAAATTCTCTTTTGATTGCTTTGTGCTTTCATTCAAATTGGTAGTTGAGTGTAACCTCCTATCTCCTCTTTCGGATAATCGAGTGCGCTCGATTCAACGATTGTAGAAGCCGATTCACGGAATCAAGTGCGCTTGATCAACGCTTGAAGAATTGCAGATCTTTGAACCTGGTATCGTGCGCGATCAACGAGTTCGAGATAGCTAGAGTTCGGTATCTTCGGATCAACGAATTCGGGCATTTCAGCATTCATCAATCCACCTATTGCTACATTATACGATCTACATTGTTTTTGAAATATCCGCTGCGTCAGAGTGGCTATCAGGAGATGGTCACAAGTCTAGTGGTGGATAGTGAGGAGGGAGGGAAGACTACTGAATTTGATACAAGCCGCAATGATGGTGAGTAAGAGGCCTAAGATTCAAGGCTTTTAGAGGATGTGGTGGTTCCAAACCGCATGTTACATGGTTTTCAATCCATTCTAGCACACCTGAGATGCTCAAGGCGGAGAGGATGGGAAGATGGACATGGGAGCCAAAACGTCAATGAGCACAGGCACTGTTATCTACATAATTTTAATTTTGAAGAAAATGCGACAAGTGGCGACGTCATGTAGAAGACAATGCCTCCAAGTCTACAGCATTACGTTTAGCCAATGAAGCGTTATAAAGGAATAATCTCTACTGCATCTCATACATCACTACTCAACCGTGTCGCATCTCATAGAACGTCGCCGTCACCAATAGCGTGCCACTTCAAGGGAGTAAGAGTGTCGAATGCGATCGTTATGATAAGCCAACGATGGATGTTAATATATCCAACAATGCTCCTCAACTATGTCGACACTCTTCCATGTCGCATTCCATCAAAACCACTATTCGTCGATGCTGTCATCTATAGATATCGCACACCACCATATCGCACATCATTAGCTCCGCTTTCCACCAATGCTGCCCCTTCAGTGGTGCCGAATTTCTTTAAAATAAGCTATTATTAATGTCCAATTTGGAAATTTCATCACATCTATCTTCGCGACGTCGATGATGAACATTGTTGATGTCCACAAAGACTATCAAAACAAATGGGATGATAATCGATGCCACATTCCATTGATGTCGCATTTCATCCAAATCGCACTTCGTCGATGTCAATGTCGTGCTTCGTCAACATGATAACAAAAATGCCACCTACCAAAAGCTATTAATCGATGTTGTATTTCATGATTGTCGATGTTGCACAACATCCATGCTATAGGATAATGCAAGCAATGCAAGGAAGAAGGATTAGAGTCATTCACAAAAGCAAGTTCAAGAGGGATTAGTGTATTCTCCTCCATAAAACTTCAAAGGCCTTCACATTCATTCACATGTCGAATGCACCAAAAGTCCCACATCGCCAATCGGAGCAAGTGTGCCTCCTTTCAACCGATAAATATAGATGTGCCCTCTCATGAAAAGGGGCTCTTACCTCCTTTCTCTTTCTTAACACCATTTCATGGGAAAATGCTAATAAAGGAGACATGTTTGTCAATTAGGGCTTGAACAATTAAGAAATTGCATATTTGCATATCTTGTAACATATTCATTATTGAATAAAAGCACTTGACTTAAGCCTATTTGCATATTGACTTATGAACTTGCGAATTGACTTATAAACTTTCCTATTTGCCTATTGACTATTGGACTTGCCCATTCTATCTGTTGAACTTATGAACTATGATTTAAACGAACTTGTGAATTCGACAAAACCAAAGGGTATATTTGAAACTTCTTCAAATATGCCACTTTGTACAACTTTTTGGGTATTGATGAATTTATTTGTTAATATTTTTGGTACTAGAAGGAGGGTTTGAACCTCCGTATGTCCAAAAAATGATCAAAATACCCTAGATTTTGAATCGGAGAATTTTTCAGATCCGATCCTTATTTGAATTTTAAATTTGAATACTCAAAACTTTTACAGTTTTGAAAATTTGACAGTGACAAACAAAAAAATATTAGCTTCGTTATCAACAGCGTCATCCACTATTGTGACAAGTAAATAAGTGGAAAAGCCATCTCTTGACTCACGACATCGGTAATCATGGAATGTAAACAACGTATGCTTTATACCACTTCGAATGCATTCACCGTGGTCAATTAGAAATTTTCTAACTCCACCACGTGATCTCCTTCTACTCTATTCCACATCCCATGATTTAAGCCACTCTTTTCTCCAATATGTCTATCCGCTTACATTATCGAATAATGACTCTGCCATTCGATGGTATGAGCTCACACCCTTTGTTGAATATTATCAACCACTATTCCGCCTTCTTCTTATTTTCTTCTAACTCTTTTCTTTGTTTCATTTCCTCCTTCTATCCAACAGCTCATTTCATTCATTCGACACTCAACATGCACCATCTCTCCTCATAATTTGTTCGAAATTAATTTGAAACTAATCGATTTTCAATCACTTTCAATCCTACTTTCACTCATAATGAAGTTGAATGACTTCGAGTTTATAGATCTAAAAATTTCAAGTTTGATTTGAATCTCGAAATGAATGATGCCAGGAATTGCTTTTATAAAGGTGCTGGTTACACCGTTCATTGTCGAAGTCTAATCAACATTGGCGAAGTCCAAATTCTAATTGTTCATTGTCAAAGTAAGTTCGTTGTCGAAGTTTGATCGACATTGATGAAGTCTGAATTCTTATCGTTCATTGATGAAGTCTGAATTCTTATTGCTCATTGTCAAAGTCTGATCGACATTGACGAAGTCCGAATTCTTATTGTTACTGATGAAGTCCGAATTCTTATTGTTCATTGTCGAAGTAAGTTGGTTGTCGAAGTCTAATCGACATTGACGAAGTTCGAATTCCTATTGTTCATTGTCTAAGTCCGAATTCTTATTGTTTATTGTCGTAGTGCAAGATCTCATGTCAACATTTAGGTTCATTGTCGAAGTCCAAGTGAGTTTAAGAGCATCTTCAATCATGATGTTATAACATTATAATGTCAATGTCACATAGATAATTAATTTTTTTTAACTTTGTTTCTCCAATGGTACTGTAGAGTAAACGTAAATGATAATGTATCAAGACTTTTACTAGACATTGTGAAAGAGAATATCTAGTAGTAGACATTCTACTTCACAAGTTCAATTAATAAGCACCATTAATATGATTACACATAATCAAAATTAGTTACTGTTAGTTCATTTTACTAAAATTGCGTTGGAGTAAAAAAAATTATAATTTTGTAATTTGAAATGAAGTCATTAAACATATTATTCACAATGTCAAACAAACTATGCTACATAATTAATTCATCACATTACAATATAAAAGGGTTGGAGATGTTCTAAGGTTCTTTGTCGAAGTCGAAGTGAGTTTAAGGTTCACTGTCGAAGTATGAAGTTCAAGTTCACTGCCAAGTCCTAGTTTTCACTTCAACGTTAGGGTTCACCGTCGAAGTCGAAGTTTTCACGTTCGAAGTCCAAGTCCTAATTTTTCACATTAGCATTCAAGTCCATTAACGAAGTCCTGAGTTCTCACGTAGACTTTCAGGTTCATTGTCGAAGTCAAATTGACGTTCAGCTCTATTGCCAAAGTCAAAGTGATGTTCAGATTATCGAACCCTGTTTCAAAGATTATCAGATCTCGAGTTCGAAGTTGGCTTCGAGTATATGTGATCTAATATATATATATATATAGAGAGAGAGAGACACACACACATATATACACACACACATATATATATATATAATAGTTGTAATAGCTTTGGTGTCACACTTTTTTTGTATCAACGTGAACTATCAATATATAATAGTTGTAATAGCTTTGGTGTCACACTTTTTTTGTATCAACGTGAACTATCAAAAACGCCCCTCTATATATTATCAAATTTTAGTCATTTAAAAATAGGATATAATACTAGTATAACCGCACAACGGTGGGGAAACCGACCGTTGTGGTATTTGATATCAAAGAAAAACTTTTTTGTTTAGTTGTAGCTCAAACGTATTAATGAAATTGAAAAAAAAATCAAAAAAATGTCACCGCAATATACATCAACATATTTTTCAATACTTAATTAAAGAAGACTACTAATGGAAAAATTGATTTAATAAATAAATCTCATATTATTGAACTACAATGTTTAAATAAATTACCTAAAAATACCATTACTATATGAAAAACTAACACTGCTGAAGTAAAAACAAGAAATAAACTAAAATTACTGAAATAAAAAAAAACTAAACTGTGGATTCTGCCATTGTTGATATTTCTTCTAACAAGAAACTTGATTCCACCACATAATCAATAATTGATTGAGACATAACATGGATTTTTTGTTTTTTTTCATTCATGTACTCTATTTGGGCAACACCAACTCTGAATAGACGAGGGAGCCATAACAACTCCTTTAGTTTTTGTACGTATATATCTTCACCTTCATCATTCTTAATCGTATAAAGGTCATCAGCACTGCAACCTATGATTTCCTCTGCTGGTTCATTAAAAGCAGTAATCCAAGCTTCAGCGGTTGGATCAGTAAATTTCATTACCATAATATATCTGCATTAAACAAACATATTATTACATATATTACTTATTACTAAAAATAATTAACTAAACTTTGGTGTCATGGGTCAAAAGTTCCGAAACTTGCGTAGCGTGATTTGAACATTTATTAACATGTGATATATTATCCTAGTGATATATTGTATATAAAGTACCATTTTAAATAATAATAATAATAATTAGCTCTTAAATTTTTACCTCAAAATACAAGAGCTTTCATTATGTTGACATGTTTCACACCAATAGCCCATTTCTGCAGATTCAGTTACCTTTTTTTGCAACTCTTACAGGCTTGATACCACAGTTTCTGACTCTTAATATAAGTTATGTAAGCAAACACGCTGAAGAATGCAGACTATGAATGGAATAAAAATAAACAATTAATATGAAATTATTAATGTACAATATAGTTCGAAACGATATGGACACACCTTATCATGACCCAATGTTGGATCATTTATTATATGAGAAAGCATAACTCTATCATAAGTGGTAGATGAGATTATTGAATTTTTGCCTTCACAATTGTACCAACTTCTAAGCTTTTTAGCTTCTGGTATGTTTGGATTTATATATAAATTGCTTTTACTCAATGTTGATAAAGATAAACCTGCAGTAAGATTAAATAATATTAAAAAATGATGGCTTGATAAGGACTAAAAAAACAGAACATTTTTTACCTTGAAAATCTCCAACTTTGGCATATTTAATAGCTATTATAGGACATTCATCAACCATTTGTTCCAGCTCAGCACCGACTTTCATAGCAAGTTCTCCCCATAAAGTCACATTAACAGTTTTACTTCTGTAATTTAAATCTAAGCATTAATATTTTGAGTAAACAAATTTATTGGTTTAATATGTGTACTTACGAATCGTCTGCGATGGTTATATCACGTTTTGGAATATTCTCATTGTTGATTTTTCTTCGAATACCTTTGATTGATGAGACACTTTGAACTAGGCCGATTACATCTAAAATATACTTATGTTAAGCAAACATACAATGATTTATAAAAAATTAATAATATGGATGCATTACCTACAACTTCCTTTTCTGCAATATATTTTTGAAGTTGGTTAATCTTTACAAAGTTATATACGATATCGGGTATACTAGAGTTTGCATCATCCATCCATTCGACTAATGAGTACTCATTTATAATAATCTCGTACTCATTTTTTATAGTACTAAATTCTTTATTCGCAGGCTTAACGGTTCCTTTAGAAATATAATAAACTTTTCCACATTGAAATATAGGATAGTACTTGTCAGCAGCTTTATTAAACATTGTAGCTTGAATTTGGGTACCCTGTGAATTTGAAGAGAACAATTATTATAACAATAACTTAATGATAGCACAAATAGATAAAATATTATTGAAAGCATTAAGATTAAAAAAACTTACATCTTCATCGGTGAGTTCTATACTACACACGCAACCTTCTCCTTTAATATTTTTATAAGATTTCAAATTGCTTTTATTTGTCACTCGAACTTTGATGATCCAATTACGATGGTATGGATTCAGTAGTGCAAGCGGAAGAACATTTGTACCCAAATTCATTTGAGTAATAGTGTTAACAATGATTAATATACTATTAGAAAACAGACATAATACAAATTCAAACAAAGTAATCTCAACAAGATTATATAAATGATAATGCAACAATGACAGCTTAAGTGTATGAAATAATAATAATATTAAGTGTATAAAATAACTTCAATTTCTTTATATATATTTAGAGGAAGAATACAACAATTGAATAGACATGTGCGATGTCTGATTAATGAACAGAATAAAGTACTAACCAGTTGCAATTAAGCATAACCAAGCACAACATGTTAAAGTTATTTACACCATAGACCACACGGTGAATCAGTCCATGAAAGCTTTAATTTAATAGGAAAGAGTTTTGAATGGCATTTGAATGGCAATGTTCAACAGTTCATTAAATTTAAATTTATTGTGTCAATCATTCCATTAATATATTTTTTGAGCTAGCCCTTAGCATTTCTATCAATCCACAAGAGGAGGTCATCAATGGTAACAAACCCAACGTTACATTAAGGTAATAAATGAAGTTAAACAAGTTTATGTATAAGAGAAAGAGGTAGACATTGTCCATGGTGATCAAAAATAAGTCATATATTTCTCTATAAGATTAGCTAAAAAGGAGATAGCAAATTGAGAAGAGTTATTGGAGAAAAAAGTATGAGATGATTAACCCAAAATTAAGATGTTAGTTGTAAACACGCACACCAAAAACATAGAGGATTTAATAACTCGGAGTATATAATGTAAGTTTTATATTTACAAACTTGGAGACTCACTTTGCCCGTTGAAATATTACGCATTAAACCAACAATAAATACCTATATTATCTCCTTGTTTTTCAAAGATGGCAGGAATTTCATAGGATAAGAAAGGTTTTACAAAAAGATGAGAGGGTCAAATACAAAATGCTAACAAAACAGTGGAAGCATATAACAGTTTCCAAGCTCAGAGTGTCAAACATGTACCAAAAAAGAAAACATGTATATAGTTTTCACATTATCCATCAATGAAGGTAAATTAATACTACATTCTTCCAATAGCATAGATGCAGAGATTGTGTCATTCTAAAAATAATTTTCCAAAATCTAAAGTCAGACAATCTCAAAATGAATTATATATATGCATTAAACAACACAATTTTGAAAGTATGGCACATCTTATGTTTAAAACTGGAGACTGGAAATTATTATGTATATCCATAATGTCTGAATTATGCTCGGTACTTTACAATTAATAAATCAACACATACTTAAAGGCAGCTTCTCATGAACTTGGCAGTGACATCCTTACATAAAACCGTCGTATATTTAAGATTAGGCATACTCAGAGCTCTTGAAATTGATATTTGTACTTGAAGACATGACATATTTATAGCTTTCAAGATTAGAGGTGGATGTTTAAATTTTAAGCATATCAAACTACATATATGAATATACTAAATACCATCAAAGCTAAAGTATGTATTTAAAACTCAATACTCAACGGTATTGCAAGAACGAATAAAAGAAGAATTAGGAAAAGCAAACATAACAATCAAATAAACTAATAGAAGAAAATGCCTACAACAGTTAAAAAAAGAAAATGGAAGATGTATAAATATTTGCATGCTAGATCAAGTTATACAACCTATTGTAGCAAGGAAAAACAAACACTTATAAGTTATAGCATATAAACTGAATAAAATAGTATGTTAAAATAAAGTAGTTTTTTTCTTCATGCGCATACGGAAAATTTTTAAGGAAAGATTTTGATGCTCCGAGTAAAGCATCAAAAACTAATTTTTCTATAATCGGAAATCAGGCAGTTGATAGCATTCCTTGAACAAATTTTCGTCTCCACTTTGTAACAAAAGCATGCACATCATTTGTTTCACAAACGAAAAAAATCTACAGAGAAGACTTTGTAATAAAAGAATGCAAAACTGACAGAACTTTCATACTGCCACCTGGAGATGTATGGATAGAAAGATAAACTAACTAATAAAATGATACCTTTCCCACTGCCACTTGGAGATGTTGAGTTCTTTTCCACTGCCACCGGGGGATGTTGAGTTGTAATGTAGAAGAAGTAATTGATGTTTGGGTGGTGGAAAGCGAATTAATATGGCATCATATTTATAGAGTGGGAAGAATTACTCCCGTCATTATCTTACCACAGTAATAGGCATGTGACTTCTCAATTAGCTTGCAGCTGTATAAATATTATTGGACATATGACTTGCTTAATTTATAGTTCATTTACTCAGTAAACCTAAGCTTCGGTGGACCGCAATTTATTATATTCATTTACTCAGTGAACGTATGACTTGCTCAATTTAACATTCTAAACTAAATTTATCATTGGCTCTGGAGTGTTTTCCGGAAGGTACACTTGCATAAATAAGATTTTCCATGTTTAGTATACAATTTCACATTTTATGTTTCTAACTTGTTTTCCAGGGAATTACTTTTGCATCATTCTACTTTAGGAAATAACCAGTTTCCCTCTGTATTTCTATAATCATGGAAAGCATGAAATTTTGAAAAGGAGTTTACTGAATATTGGTAATGAATTTATAATAACTTGATGATTGTTATTCAATTTATAACTAGTATTTATAGCCACACTCCTTAGAGTCCAAGTAATTATACAATATGAAACTATTATAAAATGGAAAACCAAAATATTAAAATATTTTGACTTATTTTCTGAACATATAATAATTATATCTTAACAGCCTTTTTTTCCACAGTGAGATGCAAGTTGGAAATGAATTCATAAAAGAATGTCTTATGTCCATAGTTGTTTTAAATAAGATCGAGTTAGTGCAAAGAAAGGATCTATAGCTCAAGAAGGATTTAAGCTTATTCAAAACAAATTGGTGAAGTCATATTCAAACACATAAGTATATGGGATTAAATATATTGTTTTTCTTTTTGCTGCAATAGTTACTTGCGTGGTACAGAGTCAAGTATGTCCAAGTCATAACGTTATAGATAACAAGTTTTGTACTTGCATACCTAATTATTACTCCATATTTTAGTAAAATTAAAAAAATGGAAAACATACTTTGATTCTGAAATATTAGAGTTGTGCCACGAAAATCTACAAAAATTGACAATGGGGAAAACAGTAAATGATTTAATTCATATAAATAAATTGAAAACCACAAACTAATTTACACTTTGAAAAAATGCAAGCTATACCATAATATTAAGCAATACAAAAAATTGTGATGATAATAGTTGTATTTACTTACCATTTATTCAACCGACATTACATTCAAACGTTCTTCCTCTAATAATCTAGATGCTAGGCCTTCGGATCTTCCAATTTGTGCAAGTCTTTCAAAAGTAAACATAGGATTGAAAGCAAGATCCTTTAATTTTCTAGTTCTTGATAATGCAACAAACGTTAAACCAAGACTTTCTCGATCACCGATATTAATGATTGCTTGATCAAGAGTCATTCCTTGACTTTTATGTATTGTTATTGCCCAACATAGCGCTAAAGGTAATTGTGTTCTCATACAAGTTGTACTAGAAGAAGTTTTCCAATTTACTATTTGCGAAGTTACTGGAATAATATTTGTTCCCTCACGAAATGGAGTACCACGGTATTTATCAAAATCGACTATGACCGCTAATGGTAGATCGTTAGGAGAACTTGATGACTGTGAATATACAATATCCATAACAGTACCCATTGCACCATTAACCAATCCATTTTGCACTGAAAGATTAGATCGTAACATCACTCGAGCACCTACAGAAAGATAAATACATCGTTCTAAACCTTTTGCATCATCAACCGAAGCATTAGATGCTGCTTCACAGTTATTGAAAGAAGGAATGCGTGCAATAGGTTTTCCAAGTTGAATCAAACGATTTTTGTTATGTTCGTTAGCAGCAATTCTTGTTGGAAAAAGACAAAGAGCATTCTTAAAGGTTTCCTTCTCTTTGTTCGATAAAATTGACCAATCTCTGGTTTTGAAAAGATTCCAATCGTCTAAATTAGATGCACCTTTACTCAGTCTTTCTAAAGCTCCTCTTAAAGGTGCTTGCTCATCTCCAACTTGACGGAATATATATGATAGTCTTACACACTTATCAAAACTCAGATATGCAAGTCCACCACGCTGTTGTAAGAGATTACCACCTTTCAAGTATAACGAACTATCACAAACAGGAGGTAGTTGTTGCATATCACCAACTAAGACAATCGAAATGCTACCGAATAAGTCATTTATTGAATAAATATCACGACACCGTAAATCAATATTTCCCATCATTGTTCTACCAAGCATACTATATTCATCTATTATAATCAACTTTGTATTTTTAAATTCATCTTGCATACGATGACATTGCTCTGATGATAGTTCTTTGTATGTTGATTTTCTTTCCGTGGATATTTGAAGTTCATGATGAATTGTGCTACCACCAATATTAAATGCAGCCACTCATGTTGGAGCCATAATGCAAACTGCTTTGCTGATTCCAAAATGAGTAACAATTGTTCGAACAATGGCATTTACAAGCGTTGATTTTCCTGTACCAGCACCACCGCAAATAATCATTCGAATTGATTTACCTTTAGATATTGCTTTAAATATCACATTATGTGCAATCCTCTGTTCTGTAGACAAGCTCTCAAAAGGAACAACATTTGAACTTCTTATGATCTCACTTTCTTGTTCCATAATTGAACGTAAATTGGTATGGATAAAATTACGTTCAATATCTATATTAGGGTATCTCTGAAGTGCTTCATTCCAATTATGCAAAGTATCGAATTCTCTAAAGCCTATTTCTATTTCCTCTCCTGAAACAAACATTGGACCCATCGCGGCTGCTATCATCCATTCTTCCTTTTGATTTTCTTCTACATCATTGTTTATACTATCATCTTCGAAATCATCTTCTACAGCATCTGGGAGTGATTGATGTTGAATCAAACCTAAATTAACATATCTATCAGACCAAGCATCGAAGTTTCCTTTCGCTTCATTAAGATTTCTATAGTGATGACGTAGTAGTACCTGTATTCATATTAAAAAACAAGTTTAAGTATGATTTCATATTTTAAATATAATAAAAATCAATGTAGTTTTTAATTATCAAAGTTTATCATTAATATTTGTAAAATTTTATGTAATAAAAAATAGAGAAGGTGCATTACCTGTTGTTCGCAATAAAATTCCCACTTTTCACCGAGTGGAGGAATATTGCTACTTAGATCCGGTACTATTCGTACAATTGCCTCTTTTCGAAACTTATGCCACCCTTTATTATAGTAACTGAAGTTTTTTGCCATATCAAGTAGTGAATGGTTTTCAAGTTCGCTTGGTCGATCCATATACCTTGTAATAAAATTTGGGTCCGAATCAACGGTATCTTCATCTATTGTTGTATTTCGACGTCGAATTATTGTTGATAACATGTTTTTTTCAGTTATGTTAAGTTGCACTATTGTTCTAGATGAACTTA
Source organism: Allium fistulosum (assembly GCA_030737815.1). Lineage (NCBI taxonomy): Eukaryota > Viridiplantae > Streptophyta > Magnoliopsida > Asparagales > Amaryllidaceae > Allium > Allium fistulosum. The sequence goes on from CM060902.1 coordinate 982,452,877, forward strand.
CTAGAGGGTAAGACATGAGAAGATGACATACCTCTTGTGCAGAAATGTCTCGTTCGGATACACTCTTGAGAAGTAGTTTCTTGATTGCAGAAGTTGATGTTTGACAAGGTCGATGGCTATTTTAACCTATTGTTCTGAATGTGTCTGTAAAGCTCTTTGAAACTGGTTCAGATTTTGCTGCATATTTTCCAATATAATTTACCACAGCATGCACAGATAACACAGGAGACCAATCAATATTAGCACGCCAAACCTGAAGTACTTTTCTATTATGTGAGCAGATCAGAGGATCATTACGTTTTGAAATAAATCGAAAGATTTTACTATTTGGAGGATCTTCTATAATTTTAGATTGTGGAAGCACGTCAAACGGATATTTAAAGCGACATGTCAATTGTTTGGTTGTTCTATGTATTCGCAAACAGTAGTTTCCACACCTTGAATGACGCATGACCCAAGTAACTAGATTTCCATAATCCTCGTCGTCCATATCCAAATTTGCATCGGGTGGAATAACTTGTGAACATGGATGCTCTTGTTCCCGTGAAGGTCCACCCATATTTGGGTTTATTGTACAAACAAGACGATCAAAATATTCAATAATTGTAGAATTTTCATATGAATTTTCGGTAACAGAAGATACATCTGGTGCATCATGTAACCACAAAAAGCCATGGATATGTCCACTTCCATGATTTTGCCATTCAAAACGATACCAATAGTCCTTAACGGAAAATTCTGGTGTCAAAAAATCTAGTACAAAATTTTTAACCCTTGCTTGGAAAAACCATGCAGCAACAAGTGGATTTTCATTTAATAACTGTGCCTTTCTTTTTATTTGTTCACTGTAGCTTAATTTTTGCAATTCATTTGTTTGATCAAGAAGTTTGTAAAGTTCTGGCCATTGCAAATCTGCTGAACTTAATGTGAAAAATATAGTTGGCGCACCTAACTGTTTGACCATAGCTGTAAGCTCTTTTAATCTTGCAGACCAGTAAGAACGGCTTCCACGAATGCCTTTTGCATAGTAAGAAATGCGTTGGGATAACTGCTTATCTTCCGATTTTAACATTTCACGGATATCATTTATAGATAAATTCCCATCATCCGAGTTTTTTTTTATGTATATGCGACCAATATCTAACGCACGCCACCTACTAATTGAATTGTATGCAAAATATCTAAATATAGAATCTTTTTCAAACCTTTGATCATGATATTTCATTAAAAATTGAAAATATTCTAAGGGTCTAATTTTCTGTGGTCGTGCTTGTCGTAAATCAGCATTACCTAAAGGAAATAATGTTGGAAATGCCATCGAGATATATCCAGGAGTATTAAACTCATCAATAGCAACAGAAGAAATAGGCATCTGAACAACTGTTTCATTTATTTCTTTATTTTCCAAAAAGGATAATAGATAGGCTTGGTGGTTCGGTTGTACTGCAGCCGTGGCTGCACCTGATATCTCAAATTCACCGATGTGAGTTATTTCGCTTTCATATTCTGGAGGTCCTTGAAAATCGTCGTTGTGAATTTGAGTTTGTGAATTATCTTGAATATGAGGAAGATTTAAAGGTACACCGTCCTCTGGTAACTCATGGAGAGATACTTCATTAATGTGCACATCGGAATAAAATATATTATTAGATTTAAGCCAAAGTAGTGCCTTTCTTACATGTTCACGTCTTACGCGAAACTCTTGACTTTCATTCGTTCCACTTCTATTGACAACTAAAACTGCCGATAATTCATTTGGTGTGAAAGGGAGAGAACGTGCTATTGCATTGATATCCTGAGGGAAATTAATAATATTTCCACTATATTTATATTGTTATCCTTTAAAACGATAAACTGACATAACTGGATGAATGCGCGCAATGAGGATTCGCTCCAAGTTAGTAAGGCATGATAATTCAGGTGGAACAGGACCGGGATCCATTAGATTTTGAGAACTAAACTTGTAGGGAAGGCCATGTTGTGGTTTATCAGTACGACAATAAGAGCATGTACTAGATGTAACAATTAAATCCGGAAAAAATCGAGAACAAGTCTGACAACTTGCCCAATTAATATTTTGGTATGAGCTTATAAATTTGTGAGCATTTGTAACTTTTGAAACTGGAGATATTAACATTGTAGTGTTGATGTTTGAGAATTTGACATGAGTTCCCTTTTGTTTATATCTTGCTACATCAATTGCTCTTCTACGTTGTTTTTGTTGATCAGTTTCTCTCAAACGTCTAGCTCGTTGGTTGGATGACCGATTTTCATTATATTTAGCCATCATTTTTTCATATTGACGAAATATAGGCGAGTCTCTAGTATAAAAATATGTACATCCAATTAAAAAATAAGTTAAAAATAGTAAGAGTAGTAATATATTATTTGCATGTTATAAGTAAATGTATCATTTTATACCTTTGTAAGGTGCATGATAAGTCTAAAGGACAAATTGCATCAACCGGCTCTTTTAAAACATCGTGTGAAATTGAAACGGAAGGGATGAATAAATCAACCTTGTTGGATACATCAAAAGGAACAAAATCTCTATTCAAAGCATCAGATAATGATAATGGATCTTCTAAGAGGATAGGCTGACGTAGTACATCATGTGACATCTATGCAAGTATAGAGCAATTTAAAAAGTAAGGAAAATGGTAATATGGGACATAAACTAGCAAATTGTCATTAAATATTTATACTATATTAATATGTTTGATTACTGTTAAAATTAAACATTAAAATTAAAATAACGGTAATTGTGGAAAAAATTATAATATGGAATTTCACCTTTACGTTTGTCGTTGACACTGCTTGCATATTATCGACATAACTTGATATTGCTTGCTCCTCACTGTCAAGCAAAGGTGATGCATTCAGATCAATACAGTGCATATCAACTGTAGAGGTGAAGACAAATAATATTATCGTCATAAATTTAAAAACATCACAAAAACTTATAATAAAAGTGAAAAAAAAATTGTACTGATATATTATAAAATTGTACATTATGGTAAACGAGTCACCTTTATCGTTAGTTTGTGTCTTTTTTGAAGTTTCTTCAAATTGTGCAGCACCTACTGATGATCTTGGATGTTCTTTACATATTGCTTCAACCAGATTCTAAACATGTTAGTGCAAATATCATTAGAAACTTAATCATCCGACCGTCGAATAATCTTGTAGCGTAAATATAAAAAATAAAACATAAATTTGACATACAAACAAATTAAATAACATTGTAGAGAAATTTACTATACCCTCCTCAGGAGTTTACCGGTCCGTCGGGTTCTCCTTGGTTTTCAAAAAAAAAAAATTTACCGTACGGAAGTTTGACTGCGATGTTGATACCATTTGTTCATGATCAACATGATCTTCATATAGTTGCTTGTAATTACTACACAATGGCAGTGCATTCAAATCAATAGGAAATATATTTTGCATCCCATTTTTCTGAATATGTGAAATAAATTAGTTAGCACGATTGATCACAGTAGAATTATCATTAGAAGAAAAAAAATATCTTTATCCATTATTTTATATGAAAATGATTACCGTATCAAAGATTGACGTTAATACCACATGCTTATTATCGTCACGATCTTCAAATGGTTCCTCATCATTGATCATTGAAGGTGATTTATTTAAATCAATATGATACATATTATTTGTCATATATGCCTGAACATGGTAAAAGGTAGTGAGTATTTAAATAAAATAAGTACTTTAACTCGGTTAAGCAAACAATGAAGTTAGAGTGCTAATTTGTCGTCTACCATATGATGCAATTAGTAAAGTTCAATTTCGCACACAATCAAAATGCTAATGCTAAGTGACAACAACGTATTATATACTTGGATTTCTGGCAATTGTAGGTTTATACAAATAACAATATCTCTAATCCACTGAGCAGTGAGTATTTTATATAGTTAACCATATCCAGAGTATATGCAAACCAGGTTCATAATGGAAACAACAGATTTGAAACCTGAGATGATAAAAAATATTAGGAATCTGTTTTAGAAAATATCAAAGGAACAACAGCACCAATTTAATACTCTGAAATATAAATAAAAGGGGATGTAGTGGACAAATGTTGATGAATTATTCAAGGAGGTTACAGTTACATTCTTTACTTTAAATATAGATAGTCAGTCTGTAATGAAATAAAATACAACATATACTTTGACTAATGATGACTACTAAAAACCATTTTAACAAGAATTATGTGCTCATATCCCTCGCAGTATTACTGTAGTATGTTGGATATCAATATTTCATTTGAGCTAGGCCTAAAAATGTCACCATTATGTTTTGCATGGTTACATCATGTATGTAACCGAACTTGATGTTTGGAACATGCATATTATTATAACCAGTATCGTGGCCGTGCAACAGGCATGAATAAAATATTTGTGTAACAGGACTATAAATCTGTGAAGTTGCAGTTTACAATGTTAGAAATAACAGAAATGAAGAAGAAAATAATTGTCTTAGCATGATCAAATTGACTTCTAACCGTGAAGAAATGATTTATTGTGTCCAAACTCCAAATACAAAAACATTATTGCCTCATTATTGGTGGACATAAAATAAATATTGTGCAACATATTAATCAGATGTTTTCGGGAGAAATTTTTTTTAGAAAAAAAGAACTTCATAATTCAACTTCTCACTTCTTTGTGCAGATTATGATATATTTGTTTTATTTGTAGCTCTCTACTATTACAAAACTTTAATCAACAAACTAAATGAAGTGTTAATAATAGAGACTGTCTGAAAAATTGCGATCCTTTTCAGTTTGTTAGATTATTGTAACACACGTTCAATTTTAAGGCTGACACCTACTACGGGAACCTACTTCCTACTAAAAATTCTTACAAGATTATCATAATGCCCTCCAGCAGCAAAAGAGCCAACCTACAAAGTATACAGGTTGTTAAAAGTAGTCAATCAAATTAAACAAACTTACATCATAATTGTGCGTTTATTTGTTTGGACGAAAACCCAAAATTAAAAAGGCTAACCAAACAGTGCCTTAAGTTTTTATCAAATACTTCATTTAAAAAAGTGAACTGTTGCCTTTCAGTAATTTTTTTTAATTTAAAAAGAAACTTAGCCACCCTACAAAGTATACAGGTTGTTAAAAGTAATCAATCAAATTAAACAAACTTACATCATAATTGTGCGTTCATTTGTTTGGACGAAAATCCAAAATTAAAAAGGCTAACCAAACAGTGCCTTAAGTTTTTATCAAATACTTCATTTAAAAAAGTGAACTGTTGCCTTTCAGTAATTTTTTTTAATTTAAAAAGAAACTTAGTTTCTTTGCACTCTCTACAGTCCAACCTAAGAAAATATCAGCTATTATACATGTCTAAGCATCACGATTTTGGTGTCGTATTCCTAAAGCAAGCTCCTCCAAGAATGGCTGAAGTGATACAGAGGTACAGTAGCATGGAAGGACTAAGGAGTATATGTTAGATTAAAAGGTCCCTTCTCTAAATTTTCAATGTTTGTAAGAAGACCAAAGCTAGAAGCAGGAAAAGGCAGCTCTGCAAATGAATTGCTGAATGTTCATAAATTGTAGGAAGTCTATGACTGGATAAAAGTAATTTATTATAGAAATTCTTTTCAAAACTCTAATATAACAGTCCTTGGGTAATTCGAACTACACACCACTAAATACTTAATATTACACCATAAAATATATATAATCAACTTGCATCATTTGTGCCTCACTGTGTTTTAAAAGCAAAAATTAAGTGCTCCAGCTTAAATAATATCCCAACATGGCCATTTTAGCCGGTAAAAGATGGCAAGCAATTTTAGAATAGGTCATATTCTATACTGCTTTTCGTAAAAGTGCAAAAAACGAACCTATTCAAAGACCAGCAATTTGTAATCACAGAATAGCCGCAATTCGTAGAGCTAAGCTATCAAAGATTCCAAAACGAACCTCTAAAACTGTAGTAAGCAGCAATTTGTACCAATGAGCGCCGCAATTCGAAACAAAGCAAGTTTCTGTATCAAGCAAGTTTCTATACCAAGCAATTTGTACCAGTGAGTGCCGCAATTCGAAACAAAGCAAGTTTCTGTGCCGCAATTCTAAAGATACCTACTTCGGCTCTTTCTGTACCAAGCAAGTTTCAATTCGTGTAGGAGATACTTACTTCAAGTTTCAATTAGAACAGGTATTTATTGCTTTTTGAATTCCGTTTTTTTCTGAAATAATTGTTGAGCGAGTACGTGGAAAAGAGAATTGAACGGAAAGAACGGAGGTGAAATTGTCAAAGTGATAAAACGCGGGGAGCAAGAGAAAAATTGGGGGAGAAGGATACGGGGAAAAATAACAAAACAGGGGGAATGTTTTTTTGACTTCAGGAAAATTGATTTTGCCTAGTAGAAGTAGGCAAACCTCCCTACGGTCGGTTTGATGAAAACCTCCCTACGGTCGGTTTGATTAAACTTCTTTTACAAATTCAAATGCTCCCAAAAGTAGGATCTACAATTAAACATGCTTTACAAATTCAAAACGCTTCTAAAATTAGAATCTAAAATTAAACATCATTTACAAATTCAAATATTTCTTTACAAATATACAAACCTTAATATCACTTGAAAATAAAAAATCAATTTTTTTACTGGTTTAAAAATATGCAATTTATAAGGAAAACAATTCACGCACGAAGCGCGTGCCATAACACTCGTGTGTGTATATGATTTCGAAAGCGTGATTTCAAAATCCTATAATTTCAAAAGGTATGCGGATCAAAAATGCATAAAGTTTTGAGAAGATATATTTAATTTGAAAAGAATTGGGATTCGAACATTACCCGATGTGGGATATAAGCAGTTCAGAATAAACTTATGAAGTTTTGTATACAATAAACTTTAATAGATATATGAATATAGTTTTAAATGTGAAAAAGTTTCACATCTATTTAGTTTTCAAATTCAGGTCCGGATTTGGATTTCGAAGAGGTATGCAAGTCTGTCCATATACATGGATATTTGAAGGCGCATAGTTCCATGTATATTAATTTTTAAAAGATATGCAGTTTTAAATACGTATAGGTTGAGAATGGATATGTTCAGTTTTTCATAACGTGAAAGTTTCAAATATATGACTCATCAAAGTTTCGAACATAGCTTTTCTAACAAAAGTTTCACGTATATCAGTTTTTAAAGTTTTACATACATGTGAAATTTCGAAAATTTAAGGCCTTGAATATATAAGCAGTTCTGAGCACGTATATGTTCTTGGTAATAAAAGATGTACAAAAGCTTTGAATATACGCGGATTTCAATTATGCATCTGTAAATTTCAAATACATATATCTTCGAATATTAATACCATCAAAGTTCAAAGTTAATGTAATTGAATATATTCATCTTTCAAATAAATATGTGTTAGATTTCAAAGGCAATAAATCCTATATGGATATATAACCCTGAATGCATATATGATTTTGAATGCATAGGTTTGCTTCGAGTATAGTGTGCTTCCAAGATATACAGATTTTTGAAAACATGGATTAACCGCAAACAGGTTTTGTATATATATTTTAAAGTTTATATGTATAGAATTATTTTTCTTTTTCAATGTGATTCCATTACCAATGCACAATGCAAGATACCCTAACATATATCAGTTTTATATATAAGCTTTTAAATAAACATTGTTTTATAAAGATCTCAGATGTGGTGACTTTGAAAAGCATCAGGCTTTATGCATGTACGGCTTAAACAAATCAGTTTCAGTTTCAAATACAGGGGTTTTAAGTAAATATAAGTTCCAAATATATACATGTGAGTTTCAAGTATCAGACTTCACATGTGCATGTTTTTAACATGTCAGTTTCATGCATATATATTTAATTTCAAATATATATGTTTTATGTATTGGATTTTATAAATATAAGGCCTCTCATATACGTGAGTTTTATAGTTCGAATATACAGATAGTTTAGCATATATGGACTTCAAGTACATAACGGTTACTAAGTTTTAAATGCAATGATAAGTAAAAGTGTTGAAATTTATTAGCTTCTGACATAATGCCTTACAGACGTTAAGTTTATGAAACTTTAAATGGAAAAGATTTCAAATACATATGGATTTCAAAAGTAAGCAATTTCAGATGTAAGGTTTCGTATAAGATTCGGATATGTATGCGTGACGTTGAATATGTCAGAATTTTCAAATATACATAGACTTGTATATAAAGTATTAGATAAAGTATTAAATAATAGTACTGGGGACTTGAATCAACGGACGGCTTTACTATATCCTCCTCAGAAGTTTAACGGTACGTCGAATTATCTAAATGTTTGGGTATACATTACAATTATGAATTGTGGATATATGGGTTGTATTCTAACTCAGCCCATTATATTAAAACATTGTATATTATAAATATCCGTATATCAGCTATGTAGAATATGGTGCGGCCTGAAGCATGCAAATGCAGCTGAATATATTTGTTTTTGGTGCAATGTTTAATATGGGCCTAATACTAGTTAAAGCCCAGGTAAATCTACCCATATATGTACTGTTTTCATGCAAAAACAGTGTGTGAGAAAAGGTTTTGCTTCAGCCTCTATGAGAGATCTGGTGTAAGCTTGTATGCATCTCTCTTTTGTTTCTCCATTGTGGTAAATAATATTCACTCTCTCTTGCCCGTGGATGTAGGCTATTGCCGAACCACGTTAAAATCTTGTGTGTTTTCTTTTTTTAGTTTTGTTTTGTTACTTTATAGTTACAATATAGATACTATCAAAGTATACTTCCGCTGCGTATAAATCAGCAGATCTACAGTTGGTATCGGAGCACCCGGTTTCATTTTCTGGAGTTGTGGTGGTGTTTTGTTGAGTACACAGAAGGTATTTGTGTTTATTTCTGAAAGCTGTTTGTGTTAAATATGAACGAATCGAGTCGATCTGAGACTGTTGAAACTGTTCAAGCACCCAAAGAGGAGAGAACGGTTTATCATAGAGCAAGGTTAGAGGTAGACAAGTTCAATGGTACCAATAACTTTGGCTTGTGGAGGACTGATGTGTCTGATGCGCTTGAGCATTTGGATCTAGAAGCATGTTTGGGAACAGAGAAGCCTGATGACTGGTCGGACAAACAGTGGGAGAAGAATCAGCGACTTTGTTTGGCCGCAATCAGGGGCTGTCTAGAAACTCATATTAGAGTGAACTATCAACATGAAACCTCGCCAAAAGTGTTATGGGAGAAGCTTGAAGAAAAATACCTTGTGAAGAATGTGGCAAACCGAATTCATTTGAAGAGAAATTTGTATCGGTTTAACATGAAGAAGGATGCAACTCTAACCGAGCACATTGATTCCTTCAATAAGCTTTTAACCGAGCTGGTCAATTATGATGAGGTCATTCCAAATGAAGAAAAGGCTATATGTTTGGTGAATTCTCTTTCAGAGAAATATGAGCCCGTAATCAAGTCATTGATTCATGGCAAAGATAAGCTCACTTATGATGAAGTTGTCACCGCATTATGTAGTGAAGAATTTCGTAAGATGCATAGAGATGACATCTCTAGAAAAGATAGTGGTGACACTCTAGTAGTGAGGGGTAGGAAAAATGACCGCAAGAAAAATGGTGGCCAAAATCGTGATAAAAGTAAAGGACCCTCAAAAGGAAAAGGGCGTTTAGCTAAAGATGAATGCGCATGGTGTCATGAGAAAGGCCATTGGGCTAAAGATTGTCCGAAAGTGAAGGAGCGGGACAATAAAAAGAAAAATGCAGCGAATGTTGTGCAGTCCAACAAAGATGTAGGGGCTGAATCGGATTTTTCTTTAATCACAGTGCCTTCAATTCTTTTGGCAAAAGATGACGAGTGGGTACTAGACTCGGGAGCAACTTTTCATGTGACTCCAAATAGAGAATGGTTCTCAAGTTTTACAAAATTTGAAGGTGAAGTATTGATGGGAAACCATCATTCTTGTAGCATTGTGGGTATTGGAAGCATTCGGCTAAGGTTGCATGATGGGATGATTAGAGAATTGAAAAATGTGAGATGTGTGCCGAGTATGAAAAAGAATTTGATTTCTTTAGGAATGCTTGAATCAAAGGGGCTTAGAATTGATGGTCGAAATGGTGTTATGAAGGTGATTTCCGGAGCTATGGTTGTCATGAAAGGTACACGTCATCACAACTTATATTACCTAGATGGAAGTACAGTGATTGGTGATGTAGCTACAGCTGAACAAGGTGAAGTTGCAGCTAAAGAAACTGCCATGCTATGGCACATGAGACTTGCACATCCAGGTGAAAAATCTTTGAATACTTTGATACAACAAAATTTGTTGAAAGGGGCTGCTGCTAGTAAGCTCGATTTCTGTGAACATTGTGTGAAAGGCAAGAAAACCAGGTCTCATTTCAGCAAAGGAATGCATAAATCTAGTGGTGTTTTGGATTATGTACACTCGGATGTATGGGGTCCTTCCAAAAATGCATCTTCGGGAGGTAAGCATTGGTTTGTTTCTTTTATTGATGACTATTCTAGACGTGTATGGGTGTATGTTATGAAACAGAAAAGTGATGTTCTAGAAGTATTTGTGAGATGGAAGAAAGCAGTTGAGACTCAAACTGGAAGAAAAATCAAAGTGCTTCGTTCAGACAACGGTGGAGAGTATACCAGTGATCCATTTTATAAAGTATGTCAAGATGAGGGAATTAAAAGACATTTCACTATTAGAGAAACACCACAGCAGAACGGAGTTGCAGAAAGAATGAATCGACATTGCTAGAGAGAGTACGATGTATGTTATCAAATTCTGGTTTGAGCAAAGCATTCTGGGCTGAAGCTGTTACATATGCATGTTTCCTTATAAATCGGTTGCCTTCATCTACATTGAAGGGAAAAACACCTATGGAAGTATGGTATGGTAAGCCTGCTTATGACTATGATATGATTCATGTATTTGGTTGTCCTGCTTGGTATCATGTGAAGGATAATAAGCTTGGTGTACGTGCTATTGAGTCAATTTTTGTTGGCATGAAGACTCACTAGTACAAAACGGATCAGTTGCTTCGCCTCATTTGTGTTGGTTGTCCATAAAACCGACACAAATAGTGTAATTTGTGTCGGTTGTTTATTAACAACCGAAACTATTGACTTATGGGGTAAGAAGAAAATGTTAAAAATGTAATTGCATCTGTTGTTCTTAAGAAACCGACACAATTGAAGGGAAACAATAGATTTACTCGTGTCGGTTGTTTGAACAACCGACACAATTAAATACAATAGCATCGGTTGTCCAAAAACCGACACCATAGGCACACAACTTTTCCCCCCAAATCCATTTCAGTCGCCCCTTCTTTTCCCACGAAAAATTTAGGCCATCACGTACCCGGCCGCGTGTATTTTTTTCAAAGCCCAAAAACCCTTTTCCGTTTATTTTCTCACGCATTCAAAATCACGGCAGCAGGCGATTGAAAATTTAGGGTTCATCTTCGTCTTCGTGCCGTTCGTCGTCCTCCTTCGTTCGTGCGTGCTTCTCTTCTCAAATTTGGCAAGGTACATCCCTATTTCTACTTTGTCCAATTTATTGTTTGTTCGTATGCCCTAAATTGTTTTTCTGTTGTGTGCGAATAATTTGAGCTTTATTCGTGTTTTAGGAGTTTTGTTGCTTGAAGATTAGCTGCTTCTCGTTGTCTTCGTCGCGTCTTCGTGCTTCGTCGTAATTATGTGAGTTTTTCAAACTCACGCAACCTATTAAAATTCAGATTTTTGATGTTAGGATTTCAGATTTTGATAGTTTGCATAATACTGAAAACTGGTAAAAAAAAATATATCAAATTTTATATAGCAGTTGTTACAACACTATCAGCCTTGAATCCAACCCATAAATAATTTGCTGTTCATGGGATTTCTTAAAATCTGGTAATTGTCCAGCTGAACCTAAAATTGAAAATTATATATTGTTAAATTAGCGTCCCTTTCTTTCTTCATTCAGTAACATATACTAAATATTTAAATATAAACTAGCTGATTTCAGAAGCTGGAAGTGGTGCTAAATAAGAGGACTAATGATCATATATATATACATATATATATTTGAAATATAGGACTACTGATCATATATATATATATATATATATATATATAGTTACATATATCATGCATATCATTTTCTCAGCCAAGCTTTTAAGTATGATTTTAAATTTGCCAAATTCTATTAGAACCCCAAATCATACTAACATTATTAAATATTAATAGATCAATGTGTACCAAACTTTCCTTTATCCGCATCTGAAAATTACAACTAGACTCGTACTTTTCAATAAAATTAAATTACTTGCATTGTTTTTCATTTTTTTTCTTCTTTTCAAACAAAATTTCAAAATTAGTATTAATATGGGAATATCTTTTTAGTTATTCTGTAAATATTCCCTAGGCTTCTTTTCCTAGTTTAGCTTATTTGTTATCAAGTTTAGCTTTGCTATATTTGCATAAAATCTGGCTGTACAAGGAAAGATATTATCAGACTATGTATATAAATAACAGGCTATGGCCAGAATCAATAAGAAGAAAATAATAATTCCTCAAATCTCTTCATGGTTTCAAAATTCATTGTGGTATCAGAGCAGAAAATCTAATACCCACCAACGACATATTTTTTTTCTTCAACAGTTGAAACCTCCAATCTTCATACACAAAATCCAACTATCATCATCTCATCATGGGTGACGACAAGACAACGAAACCTCTCGACATCACATCTCCATACTACCTTCATCCCTCCGACGGACCATAAATCACAATCTGCCCTATTGTGTTACGTGGTGAAAACTACAATGAATGGGTTCGTTCGATGCGCAATAATTTTCGGGCAAAGAACAAACTTGGCTTCCTCGATGGAACCATAACTAAACCAGAGAAAGGACATCCAGAAGAATTCTTATGGGAGACGGTTAATTCCACACTTGTAGGATGGATTCATAACACCCTTGATCCAGTTCTACGCTCATCCGTTCCCCAACCTGACGATGTGAAAGACATGTGGGATGATATTCGACAACGTTTCTCGATAGGAAACGGTCCTCGAATCCATGAGTTGAAGTCACTTTTGAACGACTGCAAGCAGCGTGGCAAACCAGTAGTAAATTACTACAATGAACTACGAAAGATTTGGGATGAACTTGCGGGATACTCTTCCGTCACGACGTGTACTTGTGCCGCTGCTACTGAATATGCTAAAGCAAAAGAGAATGAACAAGTACATGACTTTCTTGTTGGTCTGGATTCTACTCTTTATGGTAATGCTGTTTCAAATATTCTGATGATGGATCCCTTGCCAAGATTAAACGTAGCTTTTGCTAAAATTGTGACTGAAGAACGTCACCAAACTGTTGCTCGAGCCCACGAAACCAAATCCGATGTTGTTGGTTTTGCAGCACAAGGGGCTGCTAGGGGGAGGAATGTTGCTCGTGCTAGTGAGCGTCCTCGAAGTAATGGCGTTTGCTCTCATTGCTCCAAACCTGGGCATCAAGAAGACAATTGTTTTCAAATAAATGGGTTCCCCGATTGGTGGTATTCCGAAAACCGCACCAATGGTGGTCAAGGTAGAGGCGGAGGTAGGTCTGGACGAGGGGGAGGAAGAAGTGCAGGCAGGAGTGTCCGTGGGCAGGTAGCACATGCAGCAGCCACCTCAAAACCTGCTGCCAGAACATGCTATGCTCAAGCCCACTTACAGGAGTCAGATCGTAGCGGGCTTCCGGGACTCTCGGATGATCAATGGACTACTCTTGTGAACATGCTTAACGCTTCAAAAGGGCAGGCTCCTTCGACCGAAAAGTTGAGTGGTAAGTTTGATTCTTCCGATCAATGGATCATCGACACAGGATGCTCGAATCACATGACTGGTAATGCAAGTTTATTTAGCAAATTTATTGATGTTTCTCCTACTTCCATTGGCCTTCCTAATGGAAAACAAACCATCGCTACTAAGGAAGGCACGATAACTTTGAGCAAAAATATGGTGCTAAGTAATGTGTTATATGTTCCAGATCTTACTTGTAATTTGCTGTCAGTGTCTCACTTGCTTGCGGATAATCATTATTTTGTTACTTTTACTGATAAGCTTTGCATCATACAGGACCGCACTTTGAGGACTTTGATTGGAGCGGGTGAGCGATGTGACGGGGTTTATTGGTTTCACCCGCTGCGACAACTTCGAGTTTATCAAGCAACTATTGGAGACAAACGAGAATTGTGGCATCAAAGGCTGGGACACCCCTCTCGGAAAGTAGAATTTTTTTTATCTGATATTATTAAGAGTAAAGGAAATAAGGATGTCCATGAACCATGTGATATTTGTTTAAGAGCTAAGCAAACTAGAAGTATGTTTCCTTTGAGTAATAATAAAGCGGAAAATGTTTTTGATTTAATCCACTGTGATATATGGGGTGCGTATACTTCATCTGCTAGTTGTGGTGCTCATTATTTTTTAACCATTGTTGATGATTGTTCTCGAGCCGTATTGGTTTATTTGATGACTACAAAATCTGAGGTGCCTCAACTTATTAAAGATTTTTGTCAAATGGTTAAAATCCAATTTAGTAAGCATGTTAAAATTCTAAGAAGTGATAACAGAAAGGAATTTACTTGTCTTCATCGTTTCTATGCTGACAATGGTATTATTCACCAAACCTCTTGTGTTGACACTCCACAACAAAATGGGAGAGTAGAACGTAAACATAGGCATATTCTTAACGTGGCTCGTGCATTACTTTTTCAAGCTAACCTTCCCATTTCTTTTTGGGGAGAGAGTATAATGACTGCTGCCTATGTAATAAATCGAACACCTACCCCTTTGCTTAGTGGAAAAACACCTCACGAAATACTCTTTGGTTCCCCTCCCATGTACGATGCCCTTTGTGTCTTTGGTTGTCTTTGTTTTGTCAAAAATCTACCTCGTGTGAAGGATAAGTTTGGTACTCGTTCTCGTCAATGTGTTTTTGTGGGGTACCCATTTGGTAAAAAGGGATGGCGCTTGTATGACTTAGAGAAAAAGGAGTTCTTCATATCTCGAGATGTCATTTTTAGTGAGAACCAATTTCCTTTTTCTGATGAAACTATCTTGAACAATACTGATAACAGTTTTGAGAATAAGGAGTACAATAACCCTATGGCTTATTTTGAGGATACTTCCTTTGCAAGGCAAAGTGAGGAGCACTTGGTTATGACAGGAGGAAATAACGACGAGGCTGAGGTGGTTGAGCAGCCCCTCAGATTGGCAATGACTGATGATGGGGCTGTGGAGGTTATGCAGCCTATCACACCACCTGCAGGTGGCAACTTGGAGGCTGTCCAGCAACTTGGTGTTGGTGCAACACTGAATAATGGAGAGATCATGAATGAAGCAAATGTTCCACAAGAAATGGGTAAGGGTCATCGAATAAAGAAACCTTCCAATAAACTCAAGGACTTCATCACCAACACCGTTCAAGTTATAAACCCTGTCACATCAACCTCAACTGCTCCATCAAAGTCCTCAGGTACTCCTTTTGACATTGCTTATTATGTAAATTGTGATAAATTTTCTGCGAGACACACCCGGTTTTTGGCAGCAATTACTGTAGGAACTGAACCGGCATCTTTTAAAGAAGCTGTTAAGGATCCTGGTTGGCGGAAAGCAATGCAAGAAGAAATAGATGCCCTTGAAAAAAACGAAACTTGGACTTTAGAGGATCTTCCACCCGGAAAGAAAGCAATCGGGTGTAAGTGGGTCTATAAGATCAAGTATCGATCTAATGGTACAGTCGAACGATTAAAGGGACGCCTAGTAGCGTACGGGAATCGATAAGTTCCAGGAATTGACTTTAATGAAACATTTGCCCCTGTAGCTAAAATGGTCACGGTTCGAACATTTTTGGCTATAGCGGTGGCAAGAAAATGGGAACTGCACCAAATGGATGTGCATAACGCTTTTTTACATGGAGATCTTGATGAAGAGGTATATATGCAACTACCTCCTGGCTTTAATTCTGCTGCTTCGGGTAAGGTATGTCGATTGCGAAAATCATTATATGGACTCCGACAAGCACCTCGAAATTGGTTTGCTAAACTCTCGACTGCTTTGAAGGATATTGGTTTTAAACAATCTTATGCTGATTACTCATTGTTTAGTTATTCCAAGGGTGATGTTGCTTTACATGTTCTTGTGTATGTGGATGACATTATAATCACTGGTTCTTCCTTAGTGGAGATCAGAAATTTCAAGCAACAACTAAGTGAGAGATTTCATATGAAAGACTTGGGTGTTCTCAAGTATTTTCTCGGCATTGAAGTAGCACGTGGAAAGGACGACTTATTTCTTTCACAACGCAAGTATGTTCTTGACATCGTAAGTGAGGCAGGATTACTTGGAGCTCGCCCAGCTTCTACACCCATGGAACAAAACCACAATCTCGCCACCACTAATGGCGTCGTCTTTGAAAATCCGGAGAAGTACAGGCGACTTGTAGGGCGTCTAATCTACTTGACGATTACACGGCCTGAATTGTGCTATTCTGTACATATACTAGCTCAGTTTATGGGAAATCCTCGTGTTGAACATTGGGATGCAGCTTTGAGAGTTTTGCGGTATTTAAAAGGTTGTCCTGGACAGGGCATTTTGCTACGCGGGGAGAGTAATTTACAACTCTATGCCTTCTGCGATAGTGACTGGGCAAGTTGCCCTATGACTCGGAGATCATTGACTGGATACTTTGTTTTATTAGGCTCTTCTCCTGTTTCTTGGAAAACGAAAAAACAACCAACTGTTTCCAGATCTTCGGCGGAGGCAGAGTACAGGTCTATAGCCACTACTATATGTGAGTTGAAATGGTTGAAATCCCTTTTGGCTTGTTTTGGGATACAACATGCGTGTCCCATACGATTGTTTTGTGATAGTCAAGCTGCTCTCTATATAGCGGCTAATCCGGTTTTTCATGAAAGAACAAAACACATAGAAATGGATTGTCACTTTGTTCGTGATGCCTTGCAAGATGGAATCATTTCTACATCTCATATTCGGACCGATGCACAGTTAGCGGATATTTTGACCAAGGCGCTTGGTAAATCACAATTTCATTTACTACTTCGCAAGTTGGGCATTTGCGATCTCCATGCTCCAACTTGAGGGGGAGTATTAATATGGGAATATCTTTTTAGTTATTCTGTAAATATTCCCTAGGCTTCTTTTCCTAGTTTAGCTTATTTGTTATCAAGTTTAGCTTTGCTATATTTGCATAAAATCTGGCTGTACAAGGAAAGATATTATCAGACTATGTATATAAATAACAGGCTATGGCCAGAATCAATAAGAAGAAAATAATAATTCCTCAAATCTCTTCATGGTTTCAAAATTCATCAATTAGAATCCAACATAATAAATTCAGCTCTATTTAAATGAGTGAATTTTCATATATTTTAGTTTATGTCATTCATTTTTTTTCAATTACCCAAAAAATCAAGGTTCAATTGTAAACTTTGAAAAAGTACATGTCTGCCAATTACATACTCTGATTACTTGTTACATAGATGCCGATTTTGAAGTTCAACCTGTGTCCTCTCGTTCCGTAGTCCGGACCATCAGTCATCTCCACCAACTTTGTTGGTAGTTTATGTCATCCTCGCTTTAAGAGAACTATCGATATTTGTTTCAAAAATCATTATCTTTATTTGATTGATTTGAAGATAGAAAGAAAAAAAATTAAAATCTTCATTATAGTAAAAATCCCATACCTACTACCAGGTCCTAGCGAGAGGAATGTTAATGATAATGTGTTTCAAGTAGCGGTTCAATTGGCTAAAGGGATTAAGGTTGCCCTTGCTCCTGCTGTTCTTGCTAGCATTTACAAAAGTTTGAGTACAGTGAAAAATCACGTATCCCGCAAGACACGTGATACCGCTCCTCTTGCTATATGGGCACCTATGCATATACTTCAATTTTGGGTGTGGGAGAGGTTTTCACGTTTGAGTCCTAGTGTGAAAGTTTTGACTAGTTTTGACGTCCCTAGAGCTGCTAGGTGGTTACATAAACTTGGTAAAATTAGTTCCATCTCGGAAACAATGCAAATATTAAAGTCACCTGATGAGTTTACTTGGAGGCCTTATGTTAATGATTTGGAAAATTGGCGCAAACCTTCGTTTTATTTGAACGAGGGTGAATGGTTGTGTAGTGGAGAGACTCGAGATGAAGGGTTGAGATCGTTTGCACAATGCTTGATTGTTTCGTGGCTAGTAGGATTAGATTGTATTGAACAATATCAACCTCATAGAGTTGCAAGACAATTTGGTTTCAGTCAGGACATACCATGCTTTGTTCCTCCAGAGAATTTTAGATGGAAAGATGCTTGGGAAACTTATGATATTAGTTTGAAGAATGTGAAGTATTATATTCCTTCAAGTTTTTATATTGATTCTTATGTCACTGTGGAGTACTTTCAATGGTGGAGGAGATGGCAAGGTATTCGAGGTGGAAAAAGGAGGAAAAGAAATGAACCTATATGTAATAAAACTGAGAAAAGGACAAGGATGAGCGTTGATGAACCTTCATGTAATCGTAGAGTTCATTTTAATCTACCAGATTTAAAAGTTTCAGAAACCAGCAATGAGAAAAATATGACTAAGGAAGAAGAAGAGATGGAAGATGAGCAAGAAAAAATTGCTCGGTTAAAGGCAGAAATAACTGAGATTGAGGCAAAAATAAAGAAGCTGGAATCTGAAGCTGAGGCGAATCCAAACCCCACAGCAGTATCTTTTCCTTCTAGGTGAACATTTATGCATGTATGCATAGCAGTTAATTTACTAGTCATATCGTCTCTTCTTTAGTTATATGGTACTATCAGATATGTTGGATCAATGATACCTATTTTGCAGATATTTTAAAATTTTGTCTTTATATGTTATTCAAAGTTTAGAATTTGAATAACACAGTTTACATAACTTTACATAGATTTTCATCTTTAGTCAATCACACAAAATTTAGGCTAAAAAATAGTAGATTATGTTTATCTATCTTTTTGTTTAAAAGCTTATTGCAAACAAAACATAAAATGTACATGGTCAGTAAAAAGATAAATGCAAAAGCACAGTTTCACTGAAAGATAAAATTATTTATCATTTTGCTTCATAGCTAAATATAAAGATAAATGTAGAAATTTAAACATTTGTATATTTTTACTGTAATTTTTTTATATCTCCTATGTTTTAATGCGTGCTTTGGTTAAAACAGATTCGTATTCTTGTTATTTTACTGTGATGGATGTATATTTCTGAAAAAGAATTGCAGTATATCCTTTAATAGGAACATTTTGAAACATGAAGAAGGATAAATGAAAAATGGGCATATGCACATGCATATGTGCTAACAACAAAAATAAATACTCGATAGATTTTTGACTAAAAATACGCAAAAGACTGTTTATATGAAAATCTGTATATATATTTATCATTTTCTTTAATGCAGTATATTAATTAAGCATTTATGCTAGAAATATATGTGGGATTGCAACATGCTAGTCTCTGCAAAATTGGTGACCTGTTTTAGTTGGTTTATGTTTTATGAATTTGAAGTTGTTTAATTAGTCAGATTGCAACATGCTAGTCTCTGCAATATTAGATATGCCTTATGTTTTAGTTAGTTCATAGAATTTTGCCTCAAGGCAGAGAATCACTTATTGGTGTGCACAAGATACAGTTGAGATGAAACAAATTGTAATGTCATGGTGAATGAGATGAAACAACAATATGTACTTTTTTTTCCCCTCTAATAACAAATTGTAATGTCATGGTTTGTTGCATTTTTGTTGTGCATAGTGCAGTGGTTACTCCTTTTAGTTATGTCTTTCAACTTATAAACTAAATTTGGATGCTGTAATGTTTAGCACATACATGGATTTAATAACAACTGGTAAAAAGGGGGCTAGAATCCTGCCTCTTATTTTGAAATCAAAGTAAATCATTCACTAATTTGAAGTTTCCCCCCTAATTTGTACTTTTTAAATATCATAAAAACAGACATTTGCTGCAGCTGTCATTCTAGACTAAGTTCGTGTGTGTATCACGTGTAATGTATATGATAAAATGATTTTGAACATCTCTCTTAGATATACACCTCAAGCCTGATAACCTGATTATACTATACAAATTACCTACTTGCATGACATTACAACAAATGCTAATTATAAGAACAAGTTATATTTGGCCTCAACAGGAAAAGCTGCTGCATCTAAAGCAGAAGAGCTGGGAATAAGGAAAGGAGATAAAAATTTACAGTTTTCACAATTAATGGGAATGGCTGATGGGTTGTCATTTGGATTAAGAAATGCTGGATTTCAGGTAAGAAAATACCTTCATATTATACATTAGCTACATTATAGGTATATTTCGATCAGATCATTGCTGCAATGCTAGTTAGAAGAAATCAAATGCCAAGTCTTTATTTACTGTTCTTATAACCAACAAGAGATAATTAGTTATTATTAGAAATTGAACACATAAACAGTTGCAAATAAATGTAACATCAAATCACTACAGTAAAATAATATATGTTATAAATCTTAATTTTTCATAAATGCTAATTATAAGATCAGAGTCCTTGAACGATTTTGGAACCTAGAGGTTGTCTAGTTTGTCTAACAGTTGACATGACCTTGATATGAAAATGTCTCTTGCTTACCATATTTGTTGGCATGGCGAGAGATACCCCTACGCGATCAATGTAAGATTAATTTTTAACTGAAATGTTATTAGGAGATGGTTACTTATTGAGATATTTTAACCTTATTTCTCTATTGTTGTCATATATGCAGTCGTTTATGACACAAATACTCGGTGGAGTTCACTACTTGCATTCGTATGGAATTATATATTGGGATCTAAAACCATATAATGTACTGGTATCTATAGAGATAATAAGTATTGTTGAGGATAAAATAGAAATCGTTGATTTTGAAAGTTCTTATGGTTTTGTTACTTCCAATACACGACTTAGCATAGGGGTACGTTTAAGCTCTTCTTATTTTTGTAAATATATGAGCGTGTGTGAGAGAGGTACACTCACATGACACATATGCACACTTTCTGAGTTGCTAGTAGACAACATCGTGGTTCAAATCTATTGACAAATCATGATTGCTGAAATATTTCTTTAACATTATACAATATCCAAACCGAAGTTATACTCTTTTTTAGGTTCTCACTTTAAATTACAGGGCACTTGAACTAGTATCTGACTCTAATACAAGCTATTCTACTGCGATCGATATGTAGTCAGTTGGCTGCATTTTCGGTACAATAGATATAAAATTGCAAGGGATTCGTTCCAAGTACTCTTTTGTAACGTTTATTTACTGTTTAATTGCAGGACTTTGTACGAGACGGTTCTTATAACCAACAAGAGATAGACGAGGTTCGAGAGAATTTAGCTAGTTATATCATGTATAATTGGATGTAGTTGTTTTTTGTTGTGTATGCTGATCTTTTGTAATGTACGTTGGTATTTTGTTATGTACATTATGTTTGTGATAGATTATATTCTATTTAATTCTGTAAACAAGAATTATGTTGATGGATAATATAATTATATTTTTTGTTCAATCAGTTCATAGTAACGTTCGTTTATAAAAAATTAAAATTCAATTTCATACTGTTTTTATAATCTTAAACGGTAATAATATTTTTTTTTTGCTTCAGATATAACTTGTGTCGGTTGTTACTTCAAAGGGAACCGATACAACTGCATATCAATTGTGTCGGTTGAAAAAACAAACATAACCGACACAAATATCAATCATTTGTGTTGGTCGTCAATAAGGAAACGACACAAAACAAGCAACAGTTGTGTCGGTTTTTCTTAAAGGACCGACACAATAAACGGCGGTTTGCTTCACTATACAAGCTGATTTGTGTCGGTTCTATTAGAAAGACCGACACAACTGTTCATAGTTTTGTGTCGGTTCTCTATTGCCAACCGACACAAATAATTGATATTTGTGTCGGTTGTACAACCGACACAACAGAAAATTGTCTTTTGTGTCGTCTTCATTTGAGTCGGTTGTAAAACCGACACAACAGGGGTTACACAACCGACACAAATGACCAGTTTTGTACTAGTGACTGGAGTAAAAGGGTTTAAACTATGGAATCCTATTGAAAAGAAGATGATCATAAGTAGAGATGTTACATTTAATGAAGGTGCCATGTTGAAGTCAAATGATGTTAAACCGACAGAAATTAGTCCCAACAGCCCCAACAGCTCCAAAAACCCCAAAAATGTGCAGCGTGTGAAGTTTGATGTTGTAACGCAAGCTCCAACTGCTCCTGAAATGTCAAAAACTGCTCCTGAATTGTCAAAAACTGCTGCTGAAACGGCAGAATCTAATGCTGAAATTGATGAAAATGCTGCTGACCTGAGTAGTACTGATGATTCAGAAGTTGAAACAGAGATGAATATGCAGAAATCAATTGCTACAAGCAGGCCAAAAAGGGATATCAAGAAACCAAGTAGGTTTCGGGACTGTGTAACCTATGCTTTGTCAGTTAATGATGAAGGAATTCCTGAAACATATATGCAAGCTATTCATAGTGTTGAATGTGGGGAATGGAAAGAGGCTATGAGTGAAGAAATGACATCTCTTCACAAGAATGACACTTGGGTTCTTACCAAACTTCCAAAAGGCAAGAAAGCAATTGGATGTAAGTGGGTATATGTTAAGAAAGAAGGAGCAAAGAAGGATGAGGTCCGCTACAAGGCGAGACTAGTTGCAAAAGGTTATGCTCAAAAGGAGGGAATTGACTATAATGAAGTATTTTCTCCGGTTGTGAAACACTCCTCTATTCGCATTTTGTTAGCCTTGGTGGCACAATATGATTTGAATCTTGTTCAAATGGATGTAAAAACGGCGTTTTTACATGGAGACTTAGAGGAGGAAATTTATATGTCTCAACCAAGTGGATTCAAAGTTTCCGGTGGAGAGGATCTTGTATGTAAGTTGAAAAGATCATTGTATTGATTGAAACAATCTCCGAGACAATGGTATAAACGATTTGATCGTTTTATGTTAGATCAAGCTTACAGTAGAAGTCACCATGACCATTGTGTTTATTTCAAAAAGCTAAGTGATGGTTCTTTCATTTATTTGCTTTTATATGTAGATGATATGCTCATTGCATCGGCTTGCAAATCTGAAATTGACAAATTAAAATGCAGGTTGTCGGCTGAATTTGAAATGAAGGATCTTGGAGATGCTAAGAAAATTCTTGGCATGGAAATTCATAGAGACAAGATGAGTGACAAAGTGTGTTTATCTCCAAAGGCATATTTGAAGAAGGTATTAAAGAAGTTTGGCATTAATGAGAGCACCAAACCAGTGAGTACTCCTTTGGCTGCTCATTTTAAATTAAATGCAACTATGTGTCCTTCTTCCAATGATGAAATTCAATTTATGGCAAATGTACCGTATGCTAATGCCGTGGGGAGTCTTATGTATGCGATGGTATGTACACGACCCGACATTTCACATGCCGTGAGTATGGTTAGTCGTTACATGCATGCTCCTGGAAAAGAACATTGGAATGCGGTCAAATGGATTTTGAGATATCTTTTGGGAACTATTGATGTGGGTTTGGAATTTGTGAGAAACATGAACAACAATCAATTATGTGCTGGATATGTAGACTCGGATTATGCTGGTGATTTGGATAAGAGACGCTCAACTACAGGTTATGTATTCACTTTGGCAAGTGGTCCTATATGTTGGAGATCAATTCTGCAGTCAACAGTAGCTCTATCTACTACCGAGGCAGAATATATGGCTGTAACCGAAGCTTTTAAGGAGGCTATGTGGCTACAAGGTTTGTTGGATGACTTGGGAGTGATGCAAAATCAACTTGCTGTGTATTGTGATAGTATGAGTGCTATTCTCTTAGCAAAGAATCAAGTTCATCATGCCAGAACAAAGCACATAGATGTGCATTATCATTTCATTCGAGAAGTGTTAGCCGAGAATCGAATTTTGTTGGTGAAAATTGATACAAAAGAGAACCCTTCTGACATGTTGACTAAAGTAGTTCCAAGTGTCAAGTTCAAGCATTGTCTTGACTTGATTAATGTGCTTGATGTTTGATAGATGATACCCAGATTGGGTGGAGGTTCTTCGGAACATTATGAAGTCTCATTTTGAGACATGTGAATGAACTACGACAGCTTGATCCTTTGGGTACGTAGGCAGCTACTATGTGGTGCAGCTGATTATGAGGCAAATTAGAGTGGTTTGTATGTGATCATCTCATGCTTTTGAGCATGATCTGAGGTGGAGAATTGTAGAATATGGTGCGGCCTGAAGCATGCAAATGCAGCTGAATATATTTGTTTTTGGTGCAATGTTTAATATGGGCCTAATACTAGTTAAAGCCCAAGTAAGTCTACCCATATATGTACTGTTTTCATGCAAAAACAGTGTGTGAGAAAAGGTTTTGCTTCGGCCTCTATGAGAGATCTGGTGTAAGCTTGTATGCATCTCTCTTTTGTTTCTCCATTGTGGTAAATAATATTCACTCTCTCTTGCCCGTGGATGTAGGCTATTGCCGAACCACGTTAAAATCTTGTGTGCTTTCTTTTTTTAGTTTTGTTTTGTTACTTTATAGTTACAATATAGATACTATCAAAGTATACTTCCGCTGCGTATAGATCAGCAGATCTACAAGTTATATATTAGAATCAATTACAAACTTATCATTCAATACAACCTTCCATTATTCTTCAACAATTCTTTAGCAAATTTTGATTTGGTATCGGAGCCAAGAGAAACTGGCTGACAGCAGTAAACTGCCGTGCCAAGACCCCTATCAGAGGTGAAGTCATCATCTAAAGATCGGCTGCACCCCAGCTGTAATCAGAGAATCATACTTCTCTTCATCTAGCCTCACCTTTTCTCAATACCCACTCTCATTTTTTTGATTTTTCCATCAAATCTTGATCCTATTTAAAAAATCTTGATTTCTTGATCTGAATTCAGTAAATACTAATCATTTGAAACTGTTGTGCCTCGTCTTTAGACCACAATTAGCAAATACTCATCATCTTAAAGTCAAGGTTGCACACCCAGTGTTTTTCTACTTATCTTACCCATAGTTTATTCACTCTTCCATCAAATGGCTAAAGGCAACACTGACAACTCAGTTTCTTCAAATGCAAGAACCACCTCCTCTCAACAAACTGGCACTAAAGAACTCATCAAATCTATAATCAAGCCACAAACTCAACTCATCAACATCCAACTTGATGAATCGAATTTTCTCCTTTGGAAGTTTCAAATTGAAACAGCAATCAGAGTCTATGATCTAGAAGACCATGTTCTTGGCACTCTAATCACTCCAGTAAAATACAATACAGATAATGAAGGAAAATTAGTAACCAATCAAGAATTTATGATTCATCAAAGACAAGATAGTCTAATCAGTTCTTGGTTGTTGTCTACAATAGGTGCAAATTTACTTCCTCAATTGGTGGGATGAAAGACTACTCATGAAATATGGACACCAATTGAGCAAGTATTCAATACTCAATGTGCAGCAAAGATATAATGTATTATAAGAAACAGCTGCAGAATCTAAAAAAAGGAAAATATTTCAATGAAAGAATACCTCACCAAAGTCAAGACATTATGTGGTCAACTTGCTTCAGTTGGTCACAAAATACCTGATAATGAGCAAATCTTGTCCATGCTAAGTGGACTTGATGATGAATATGAAGCTACTGTGGCAGTTATCTCATCAAAGGAATCAGTTCTAACCATCCAACATGTTCACTCCATACTTCTTGCTCATGAGGGCAGAATTGAGCAAAAGAAACCAACTATATCAGATTTCTCAACAAACTTTATTAGTAAAAAAACAAAAATCAAGAAAGAAATAATCTTGGTAGAAATCAAATTGGCAACAATCGGAGAGGTGGACAATTATACAGAGGTAGAGGAAGAGGTGGAAGGTGGAACAACAACAATAATAGACCAAGATGCCAGATTTGTGAAAAGTTTAGTCACACTGCAAATAGATGTTATTTCAGATTTGATGCCAACTATGCTTCATCACAGCAAAATAACAACAACATTTCAAGAAACTTTAATCCAAGTGCTAATATGGTGAATACTCAATCAAATACAAATGACCACAATGACAAAACAAATGCAAATCAGTCACAGTTAGAAGATATACAAGATGAAAGCTGGTATTTGCAGATTCTAGAGCAACCAATCATATAACAAGCAACTTAAGCAACTTGAATCTTGGGAACAAAGAGTATAGAGGTAAACAATATTTACATATGGGTAATGGTAAGCCTATTGAAATTACTCATACTGGCAATGCTTGCTTCAAAGGAAAGAATTTTTTATTTTAATAACCTACCTAGAGTTCCTTTAATCAAGAAAAATTTAGTAAGTGTGTCTCGGTTTGCCAAAGATAATGATGTACTCTTTGAATTCTACCCTAAATATTGCTTAGTTAAAGACATTCTAACCAAAGAAAGTATCTTATATGGTAGAGAAGTTAAGGGACTATATCAATTCAATGTTGCTAACTCTAGAAATCATGGATGTAAAGGAAACGGGTGTAATATGACTGAATTCAAACATGTAGAAAATCGTAAAAAAATTGATATTTGGCATTATAAACTAGGACATCCCAATATAAAGATTGTAAGGCAAGTGTTGAATAAAAACAATATTTCTATTGATAATGTCTCTAAACCTTATATTTGTACATACTGTCAAATGGGCAAAAGTCACAAAATTTCTTTTAATGATTCTGAAACCAAGTATAGTAAACCTCTAGAATTAATTACTACTGATTTATGGGGATCTGCACTAATAAATTCTGATTATGGATTCAAGTACTACATATCATTTGTTGATGCCTGTTACTCGGCGTTCTAGCCTGGCTATATTGAACTGGCTGCACAAGTTAGATCCGGTTGCCATTAATGCCGATGATTCCAAAATGATAGTTGTGGGCCTTGGAGGCCGAGTATAGATAATTATATGAAGTCAGAATTAAATGGATTTGATGGATGTACAATGTAGGATGCTCAAAGCATGGAATATGGCTCAACGAATGGAAGGGTTCGACATAGGATGGCAAGTTGGAAGGGATTGGTATGATTGATGGAGAGGGATCAACAGGCAATATTAAAGAGGGATCAGCATCCAACAAGTTCAAACTGCATTCATGCATACAACACTCTATATCTCAAGATTTACAGCTCCAAAGCCTATGAAATTTGGAAGGCAAGGTATGTGGACCCTAGGGAACCTACCCTAGGGATCGTCAATCATAAAGACAAATTTTGACGGATTGGCATACAACCCAGTAGAGGGTTCGGCTATCAGCAATGCACAAGTGATATCAAGTCAAAGATTGAACACAAGCTCCAATGGTCCAAATGACATGAGAATTGAAGGGCAAACATATTTTAGCACAGAAACCACAATAGGCCCAAAAATCGACTAATGAAGGGATCGGTACCGATCCCTCCTCATTGGGAGTTGAGCCCATCAATCCCTCTGGTGGGCCCATGTGTACTAGAAGGTCCTTCGGTCGAAGTTTCAAAGAGATTGGTGGTAGCCTTCACCTATAAATACTGGTCTATTGGGTCATTCTAAGGATCTTTACGCTGCTTATTACTCTAGACTTTATTGTAATCAAGTGTTCTCTATTTCCTACTCCTGTAATCAGATTTATAAATGATTAATAAAGATAATCTTTAAAGTGGATGTAGGCATACAATGCCGTGTTGGAACTGGACTAGCCCGCAGCGGAAGTTATGGGTAAATTTCAAAAAATTTACCATATTGGATCTTTTATTAGGCCTATGAAGTCTAACTGAATTAGAGCATTTCTAAATTTCATTTAAATAAAATCATTTATTTTATTTAAATTCAAATATATTAAGATATGAAATTAAT
Source organism: Allium fistulosum (assembly GCA_030737815.1). Taxonomy (NCBI): domain Eukaryota; kingdom Viridiplantae; phylum Streptophyta; class Magnoliopsida; order Asparagales; family Amaryllidaceae; genus Allium; species Allium fistulosum. The sequence goes on from CM060902.1 coordinate 982,480,860, forward strand.
TTTATTTGATTTAGTTTATACATAAATGTATCGTATACATATATGTGTGAGTACACGTGTAACAAAATAATCCGTGAAAGGTATAATATACCTATATGTGGATGTTGGGATTTACATCGCAACCGACATATTAGCTCATTTTGTATGTCATGAATGTTGTCCAAATATGTGCATGCATATGTGTTACAATATATATATACACACACACACAAACACACACTTTTATTTCTGAAAAGAAAGATTCTTTTATTAATAACTATAAGAACCATACAATAGCAGGATTCGCCTCCTTAAAAAACCTCACCATTGTGGTGAGGAAAAAGAGCACGACATCCTCTATATCACCATCTCTAGTACAGTGAAACAAAAAAAATACAAACACAAAAACAATGCTAGGAACCAAAATAAAATAAAAATAGAAAAAGTGTAACCGACCCATGAAGGCAAACAAATACACCACCTATACCGAATCATCAACCCAATACGGCCCATGATGAACGAACGAACAAAATCTAATCTCTCAAAGTCGCCGCCATCACTATCCATTGTCAGCTAAATCGATTCCCCATTTCTGAAAAATATGTCAGTCATTCGAAGAGAATTCCACTGTCGAAATCGTCCCTTAAGCTGAAGGCGAACATCTATCTTGATAAGCTTGTTTCTCTGATCACCCGAGCAGCTCTTACCTTCAAATCTACGCCGAGATCTCTCCATCCATATATGGTGCGTGGTAGTAGCTGCCGCTACATAAGCCAGGTGCTGAGCACCTAACTTGTGAGCAAAGCTTTGCCGCAATGTCAAAAATTGTTGTCTCAAAGTATTTTCCACCTCGGGACGAAGATCCAGTTTGTACAACAAGCATTTCCAAAGATAAGTACTATAAACACAATCTATAAATAGATTTTGATCAGATTCATCCTGTTGTTTGCATAGATCACATTATTTATTGATTGTCATCCCCCACGCCAATAGGCGGTCGGAAGTGGGTAAATGTTGTATATAAGCCATGTACATAGTGTAGCAAAATTTCCTAGCAGTCTTGTTGAACCATATGAGTTTGAATATATCATCTTGTTGAGCATGAATTCGGATCTCATTCCAAACTGCGGCAAAATTAAATTTTTTCTGACGTACAATAGTCCAGTAATCTTTCTTTTGGTCTGTAGATAATTGGATTTGGTTGATTTTGTCAGCCACCTCCCTAGTCTCTGGAAGAATTTGAGGTTGTAATTAACCTCCCTGTATTATACAACTGACTTTACTACGATTGAAGTAAATATGAAAACTCTGTCCCAGCTAATTAAGTCCATGAGATATTTGTGGTTGATCCTCGAATCATACCACACGTCCGTATGCTCCCCATCTACAATAATACGGTTCATGATTTTGCTGCCATATCTCGATGTCGTAAAATAGATTTCATCGTACCGGAAAAATTATTATTAATGTGCATAATCCAGAAATTTGTCTTCGACGTGTATTTGGTTTTCATCCATCGAGACCATAAGCAGTAAGAAGTTAATAATTTCCATAATAATTTAATTCTGGCTGTGGAATTGAGATCAGTGAATTTTCACAGTCCTATTCCCCCTTCCATTTTGGGTTTACATAAAGTATCCCAAGATATTTTATGTAATTTGCCTTTCCAAAAAAAAATCTGCGCATATTCGATCAATTTTCCAAATGACCGAAACAGGAAGATGATAGATAATAAGCCAATACATAACTATTGGAGTGATTGTACTGTGAATCAACTCTGCACGCCCTAGTATTGTTAAAAAATTGCTGTCCCAACCTTCTAATTTTGTGTTAATCATTTGCAGTAGGGAAGCGCAGTGGGAAGCATGTATATAATCAGTGGACAGTGGCACCCCGAGGTATTTGATAGGTACTCCTTCTCTGCTATGTTTAATATGCGTGTAATTTCAGATTTCCACATAGCACCTTTACTGAAAAATATCTGTGATTTTGCTTGATTAATTCGTAAACCAACCGTGTCCTCCATTCTATTGAAAATATGAGTCATCTAGTTAGCATTTGATGTAGTTGCCGCTAGAAAAATCATAACATCATCCGCGTATAGTAAGTGAGAAATGGCAGGCTGAAATTTGTTAATCGGCTCTAAAAGCTTTTCGAACATACTGTCTTACAGTAATAATGAAAAATAATCCATTGCTACGCAAAACAAATAAGGGGATAAAGGGTCACCCTGTCGTAGGCCTCTGTTAGACGTAATAAACTCTTCCGGCCTTCCATCAACCATGATAGAGAATGTAGGGGTTGAAAAACATTCATATATTAGTTGAACTAGAGATAAGGGAAAACCAAAACACTTAAGCATATGACACACAAATTCGGGATTAACCATATCATAAGCCTTTTGTAAATCAATTTTGATGCACATTCTTCCTTTACCAAATTTATTGAAATCCCTTACTTGTTCATGAGCCAAAAGCACATTTTCACCAATATTCCTACCCAGTATGAAAGACGATTGATTTTCTGCAATTAAAAGAGGTAGAAACCATTTAATTCTATTGCATATGATTTTTGAAATAATTTATATATCACATTAGCACATGCAATAGGGCGGTAATCTGAAATTAATTGTGGCTTATCCTTTTGGGAATCAAATTAATGAAAGTATGATTAAAACTCCCCTTTGGCAGCTTTGCTGTTTGAAAAGACTCTGACACAGCATGGAACATATTGTTTTTCAGGTCATCCCAATGTAGCTTGTAGAATTTGGCTAAGAAACCATCTGTACCTGGACTCTTAGCATCATTAATTGACAACACATCTGCTTTGAGTTCGTCCATGGTAACAGGAGAAGTTAGGTATTCCTGTCCCGCTGCATTAATTCTCATTCTAGTTTCAATACATGGAAAAACTAAAACTAAATCCCCATTAAAGAGCTCTTGGTAAAACTGAATAGTAGTAGCTTTAATGTTACTGTAGTCATATATATTGTCCTTGAGCGTTAAGTAATGCATGAATTTTATTTCTATGCCTTCTCATATTCATCTTGGCATAGAAAAACTTGGTACTACTGTCCTCCTGTTGTAACCATAGTACATTGCTTTGTTGTTTGAGAAATTCATTATGTTAATGTGTGTACTCATTTAATTTCTGGCCCAGTTCACACATGTTTTCATATAACGTGTCATTCTCTGGATCTTGATCGGTCTTGCAGAACATTGATTCAAAATCTTCCTGCATTTTGTTAATTTGATTATCTGAAGCTCTCAACCTATCCCACTTTTTCAACTCAACTTTTACTGCTTTCAGTTTGTATATTAATTATTCAAAATAGGATCCCCAAGTGGTAGTAGACAGACCCTTCTTGACACATTGAGTGTACCCCTGTGAATAGCACCAATTGTTGATGTATCGAAATGGAGCACGTTTGAGCCATTTGTGATGCGAGCTGAAACACGTTAAAATAGTGGTATGGTCACTCATAGACGATGGCAAAGCAATAGTGCGGAGTTGTGGAAACATAGACATGAATTAGTAACTAACTAGAACTTTGTCTATGTTTGTTGCAATTCCCCTTCGTCGCCAAATATATTTACATCCCTGCAAAGGTGATTCAACCAAATCACAATTATACAAGCAATTTTGAAAAGTATTCAAGTAGGAGAAAGGGATAGGTAGACCCCCTTTTTATCCTTTAGGTTGAGAGCGTTATTAAAATCCCCCATAGCTAGCCACAGAGACCTTATAGAAGAAGCGTCGTTACAAAGCAAATCCCATAATTTGTCGCTCTGAAAAGGAATTACTTGCATATACACGCGTACAATATAACTACAGCCCTCCTTGATTGTTTAACATCAAAGTGATATGTTGTTGTGAGGAACTGATAGCAACATATTGCCATACTGTTTTGTCAAGCATGATAAAAATGCAGCCTTTAGTTCCAGTGTCATTATTATGAATAATATTCCATGCGGGAAACTTAATATGCAAATTGTCAATATTTTGGGTAGATAACTTAGTCTCGACTAAGCATAGAAGACTAAGCTTGTGAGCATTTAGAAGCGTGAATACATGACTAATCTTATCGTCAGTATTCATGCCTCTAGTGTTCCATGTCATTACATTCATTTAGCCATTGAGCAGCTCCTAGTAGATCTTTTAGGAGGAGCCAATTTTGGATTCTTGGGATTTGCAGTGTTATCATGCTTCTTCGTAAAAGTGGGGTTCTTCGACACCATGGGGGAAACATCTATGTCTAGATAGTTTTTATTGCCAATTTCTTGAATGGGTGATGCAACATCAGTAATAAGATCAGCTGCATTATCATAATTGTCAACAGTATCAATAGCTTTCCCTTTAGTAGTATCTGTTTTTTCTTTTGTGACTTTGGCATGAGGGATTGAAGATGTGGTTTGTAGGTGGAATAGGAGCTGGATCAAAGTCAGGCGAGGTGCTATTGGTCTGGTCAGGACTTTCTTCAGACTCAGCAAGAACAAAGTATGGATTTTGCAAGGGAACCGCTGCAGGGAAATCGGAGGAGAGCTGATCCACTATTGGAACCGTGTTATGCTCGTTTGTTACTTCTGTACTATTATTTAAATCTGTTATAATATGAACATTAGACTGTGAAATATTTGTAGACGATACATTATGTTTTGGTCGCCACTCTTTCCTGATTTGATTATTGCTATTATATTCTGAGTGACCAAAAGAGTTACAAACGTACAAGGAATAATTATGTGCTCATATTCAACTGTTACTTCGTCTGTAGGACCACTATATAACTGCAAATGAATAGTAGATGGGTAAGAAAACTTAACATCTACTTCATTTAATACGTGAGCATAATTCAATCTGTTTTCCATAGCCGCAGTGGAATCCATTCGAACAGGATGTCCAAGAACACTCGCAATACGACTGATACCCTCATTACTCCAATACTCCAATTTCAAATCACTAAATCTTGCCTGAATTGGTATAGTAGAAAATGATTCTTTGTTGATATCAATACCCGGTTTCCACAGATCCAATAGTGTATGAATCAAATCTTATAATTTTAGCACAGTCTTTTGAATTGTAAATTTTAATGAATATGAAGCCATTCTTCTTATAGTATAATTCATATGTACTAGTAGGCTTCCATGTTTTATCAACAAAAGTTTTAAAATTTGCACATACAGATCTTCTCCCCAAGATATAAGCGACGAGCGTGTTATTCCATTTATGGGCACACATACACATATGTATGTATAAATATATTATATATAATATATGAACATAAAACATTTATATATAGATAAATATTTATATATAAAGAGAGAGAACAATTATTAAAAATTATTTATAACTCAAAATTAACTTAGTCTTGCAAACATAATAATTTTAGTATTTTAATTTGTATATATTATGAATAAAATAATGTTTTCATCCATAAATAATTAACATAAAATAATCTATTGATGAAAATTCAAATTTTACAATTTTAGAAAATCTAGGATCATAAAATAGAGCTTAGAAAAATTCTGCAGATTTTTCAAAATTGAAATATTATTTTTTTTTAAAACAAATACATTGATTTCGGCAATAATTATTTAATTTAAAATAATATATTATTAAAAATTCAAATTTTAAATTTTCAAAAATTCTAGGATCATGAGTGAAAGATTGCAAAAAATTATGAAATTTTTTTCAATTAAATTATTATTTTTAAGTTTTTTTGAAATAATATTAATCATTAAAAATAATAAATTTTATTGAAAAATTCCTAAATTTTTTTATATGTTTCTGAAATAATATAATATTTTTTTAAATATAAAATTGAATTTTTATTGTAATAATTATTTTATATATAATAAACAATTCAATAATTCAATAAATGTTAATTTAAAAATAAGAATATATGTATGATAATTAATTTTCGAATTTGTAAATTATTATTATATATAAATAAGTGTACTAATTTTTTTAAATCATATATATATATATATATCTTATATATATGCATATATGCTATTATGAGAGAGAAATATACACTAAAATATATATATATGAATTTATTAATAAATATATATAAAACAATTATTAATGACAAAAGTTGATTTTGTACAGTAAACAACATTTGTATATACATAAAACAAATAGTATAACAAACAAATTATGCACATAACCAAACTGATTTGTGACAACTACATCTACTTACAAAATCTCACCTAACTAAACATATATTAGCAATATATTTAAACAGATATGAAATTGCTCATTATAGGATCATATAATATAATTTAATTACTGTAATATGAATTAAAATTACCAATGCTATGATGTCTTTGAATCCACGTTGAAGCAATGACTTCCCTTCCTTTTACTGTTCTTAATTCGTCAAATTGCAAATCCGGATGACCTCTAACTATCGAATAGTGTTATTTTAATTTGAAATATATTTGAGAATTTTGGAGTGGATTGAGAGCTATGTTTTAACCACCAATGTAGAAGGAAATGGAGGCTAAAAAGGTTAGTAATTTTTTTTAGAGATACATACATACATACATACATATATACATATATAGGGGTGTATTAGAGAGAAACATGGAAAACCTTTTTACTCATTCTCACTTTATCTCAACCCATTATCTCCAAGCCAATTCCCTATGTTTTAGCCACCCCTAGACCTTTCCAAAACCGAAATTTTGTAGCCTTAATGATGGGCCTTAAACACATCTAAGCCCAAGCCAAAATACTATGTAATTAAATCTAATTTAATCGCTTGTCGATATTGTATACCGATCGATATATTTATAATTGTTATAAATATATATAACATTATTTATTTATCAAATCATATTCAAATTTTATAATTAATATTTCATAAATATTATTAATTAATTTATAACAATTATAAACTAATTAAATCGTTCGGTCTTAAGGGAATTCATCATTTCGGCTGTGTAACTCTTGGGTGTAAATTTGGTCAGCGATTAACATCGAACTATTCTAATGTTAACGTTCACACGTCAATTAGCAGGTGGTGTAATATTATGGCCAAATTTATCGCTTACTCATTTTCGGTAAAATCCAATTTTAGTTTAATAAGCGTTAACCGGTTGTGACATTCGTTTACACCAATTCTCTTCGTCAAAACTATATCACTTATGGAATTTGGTAATGGTCAAAATTCCAACCTCATCCACATTCAACTTTATAGTCCAAATACAAAGTCCTTGGTTCAATAATAACAATTATTATTAACAGAAATGCTCTGGCCAGAGAATTTGACTTTGAGTTGACTGTGATACTAACCACATATAACTTAGGAGACGAATCCTCTCTTGAATAGTGCTTCACTTCCAATATTTCCACTCGACCCAACTATAGTCACTCAATGGACGCCATGCCATGATTTGACTATAATCAAAGCGGAGCTTTCATATTGAAGATCCACAGTATTCTCAAGTCGAGAGAACTGTGTAAATTAGTCACATCGATATTTTCTGTTTTACCTTAGTTATATTAACCAACAGAAAACTATTGAGTGAGTCGTTCCATAGTTATCCAATAACTATTAGTACGTAACCACTAGGTGCCCCCAGCAGTCATGGGTAATACACTGCCCAACATTTGGAGAGCGTTACGTACTCCAGTCTCAACGGATACATCGATATCCAGTCTCAATGCATCTTGACTATGAACATTTAAAATGGTATATTTATTTTGTTGTGATAAATTACTCACGGTTACAACACTTTGTAACTACTATCACAAAATATACCATTTATGGATTTTTCTATTAAATATACTTTTAGTTAAGTTAATTGATTAATATAATCACATTATATTAAGTATAATAGGAAGAAAATACCTTTTATATCGAACAAGATTGGACAACGAGTTAGATATATGTAACAAATTACATAATTGCCCCTGGAGTATACCCCTAACTCTATCAATCTCCCACTTGCACTTGGGTCAGTTATGGAATCTAATTCCAACTTCTCCAATCGTTTTCTCAAAACCAATTAGGTCAGTCCCTTAGTGAATGGGTATGCTATTATGTTTTAATTATCTACTTTGTCAATTAACTCTCTTTAACACTGATAAACTTCCTTTATCATGTGGAACGATTCGAAGTATGTCTTTCGACTTCTAGTGAGCTTTAAGTTCTATCATGACCAATTTCATGACATCATTATCTTATAACAATATTATGGGATTCTCAACATTTGGAATCACCTTTGACTCAATTATAAATTTGTGCATTTATATTTATATACATTGGTTTATTGTAGCGCTATTCAAGTTAATGTTCTCCACATTTCGTTGAATCGACCACAATCACTTTTATTTTGAAACATTTTCAAATTAAAGATTTTAACTTGAATTTTATTATTGACATGTTATACTCAATATCACTTACAAAAGTTTGTGTCCAAACGTTTCATTATAACGAGTTCTTTGTTTCTATAAACAATTCTCTAGTATTTCATAAATACGCGAGAACACCTCAAACAACCATTTAGTGATATCAATTTGGATTTTATATTTGCTCCATGTATCAAATACATAAATAAAACACAATATCATACACTACATAACATGTATGATAATTCCTATTACTAATGCATAAGGAATCCAACTTACATGTTCTCTTTTTAATAGGGTGCTCTTGTATATAGTTTTGGGACAATCCCTATATCTTTTATACTCACCATAAAAGACATCATATACAATCCAAAATTGAGTATTAAAACAACTAAAGTTGATTTTAATACAAGCATGTTGTTAAAATAAACAATGTGTTGTTTACTTATAGTTTAGAAATATCAATGTACCTTTTAACGTTCTTTCTTATGAACACACGCTTCCTCTGCACTTTGATTGAAAATCAAACTATTTGATATTTCTATCAAAATACTTATTCAATCTTGATGCTTATAAAATGATACATTCATATCATTTCTTGGATCATATCCAAAGACTCACAAAGCCAACATCGCTCCCACTAACTTCAAGGCATTTTGGCCAATATGTGAAACGGCTTACTCTAACTCATTATTTAGAATTTTCTGTTTCAATACATAAGTACCAAACACTAAGTCTTATCGAGCAATAATTTTGTGAGTAAATATGAATTAACTTGAGCATGTTGAATACTGAATCAGTTATGCTAATTTCAATAATAGAAATTTGCGATATTATTCTTATCAACATTGCTCATTTAATTCCAACCACATTAGTCTTTCCAATAAAGACAAAATCTCAGCTGATGGATCACATCTCTTTGGTTATGACCACTAAAATCTTATTTTGATAGCGTACTTGGAGTTCTTTCAAATCTGCACATCATACCATATAGATTCAACAATCTTAATGGCTTAATTGAACAACCGACGGTAATGTATATTTTCGACATTAATAAGAAACTCATAGTTTCTCTTTGATGTACGAGAATACTTATTAGATATTCTAATGCTATATGTTCACTTAGGTTAGATAATTTCACTTCATCTCATATAATCAGATATATCTATGGATCAGATCCAATTCTATTTAACTACCAAAAATTTCTCAAAGAAATTCCTTCACAATGAAGTTGATATATCTTGAAACAACAATTGTTTCTTAGTGCAAATAGAATAGGGATTCATAAACGCTTTATGAACCTTTTATTTATAAAACTGACTATAGTTTACAAAATTTATGTTCAAAACATAAATATATCATTTGATGACAGACCTTTCCAATAACCTTTTGGAGATTCATACAAGATCCCTCATGAATAATTATTACGTGCAATCTTTCGACTCGCACTATCTACCAACTCCTTGGCCTAGGATATGTTGGGATTTCTTACAAACCCTTATCTTGTATGATTTTGTAAACTATTGTTCAGATGAAATAATATCAACCTTGTGTACTAATCTTAAGTACATGACCTTATAGAAAGAAACTAACTCAACTTCACTCACAGTTAATCGTAAATTGTCCAACAATGTCTGATTACTCCTTATCGATGCATCATTATGTATCACATGGAGGAGTGACTTTTGAGATTGAATCTATATTTATTTTTTAGGTACATTTGGAACTCTTTCTAATATACTCAGTTATTCGACCAAATCAAATCATTTTATTCTATTGCATGTTATCTTATTTACTTTTCTTTTATATTCTATGATTTTATCATAAACTTACTACATGCATATCTAATACACATGTTCATGTTGGTAATAAATCATCGACGAATATAACAAAGTATGTGGAACCCTTTTAGTATTAATAGACTTGTGATTGCATACATCAATATGTATTAATTCAAAGAGTTCATCAACTCTTATGATGCTCCCACTGAATGGGTGCATAGCCATTAATTGTTTGAGATATAATTAACCTGTATCATATGATTCATAATCATATAGTAAAATTATTTCTCAAAACTATGGCTTAGTCTATAATTTCAAAACAACTGTAAATAATATTAGACATATCTGTATTTTTGTTGCATCACTTCTACTATGAAAACAATTTCCATAATATAGTTCTATTTCATAATGAATATTCATAATACTCATGATGAAATATAGTTATATCTATTTTTCAGTCAATACCAAAAATAAAAATTATTTCACAGATAATGTTCGGTACATTTTACGAAAACAATTTTTGTAATTTGATGCAATCATTAGGTGCTATATGGCATGCTCCCACTATTTCCTCCATTACTATAATAGCGTACTAAATTTAGAGGTCCACCATTTACTTAATATTGTTTACTTATATCATATGCTGCAACTAGTTTACAGTGGAGAGTTCTTTGATCAAATATCTTGAACTCAAAGAAATAAATGTTATAGAAAACAATTTTCTATATGAAGATACATTTCGGAAAAAAAATCAAATTTCATATTCCAATATTAAGTATCAATTAGTACTACAATTCTTGTTTCCAATGTTTCTCTATGAAGCAGAAGTGACTGCTCATTCTCTTCATTTCAACTTTACCTTAAATTACATCTATTCTTATACATTCGAATTTCTTTCAAATGGTCAAACTATTCAAAAGAAAACATTACTACAATATTATAACAAACCTTTTACAAAAGTGTATTCGATTATTCTTAACATTTAAGACATCTAATATGTTGTACTTTATGTAAACCGATCAAGATGACATTTCAACGATCGAGTTCTTAGATGTATCTCGTAGTTTATGGTCTTGTGTTACATTAACACAATATGATCCTTTTGAAATCATTCAAGTTGAATACATGATCTTAAAATAATGTTTATTGGCTTACTTCGAATGAACTAACTTTATCGAAATATTATACCCCACGAACTATGACTGTTCACCGTATAACATTTATATGTGAAAGTACATGGATCAAATATCCATAGTCTTGAATTGCATTTAGAGTTCAACAACTCATAAAATGCAATACACGGTTTAAACCAAATAAACATATAAGTGACCAACTTACGAATGTATTAAGTAGTTGAAATTAGGCACTTGCATGGGTATAGAAACATTATATAACATGCAATTAGAATTATTAGTAAGTAAACATTATATTTCTATTTGTCAACTTTCAATTCAGTTTGTTTATATATGTTAATTGAAAAATGTTTTGTCAATCATATTTGTTGAATATGCGAGTATATGATTTTTGTTTGATGATAATAAACATATATATATATATATATATATATATATATTCATTTAAATGTATTTGTTAATGTACTATTTTATTTTCATAGATTAAATAAATATTTGCTGAATAAAATAAATAACATAGAATTTAAAGTCAAACAGATATTTTATTCAAACAAATATTTATTACAATTTTGAATAGTACAAATTCAAGTTCTCACTATATATATACAATTATCAATACAAATTTGACTACATCACAATTCTCATCTACAAATGCACCTCACTACATTTCACTCACACTCATATTTATCTTCAACTCTATTCCAGATTGAATCCAGCATCTGAGTAATCTGCAAAAATACACACTGACGTAGTAAAATTGAAAAAGAAATATTTTTGCAGTATAAAATAAAATGTGATTTTGAAATTTTTATTCGCCTCAATTATTTGGGTTGTTCGTCATTATTTAACTCTGAATTCATCATACACGAACAGCTTGTGACATGCACAGTGTATCACTGTACATGCCACAAGGCCGTGCACACCAATATACACTTGATAAATTTACAGGGACAGGTGAGCACAAGGTCAAACCCAAATTAAAGAAGGGTTCAACTCAAGTGAAACACAAATAAAGTCACGATATTAGCACAAGGTCAAACCCGAGCTATTAGCTGGATTCAACATAGGTGCAACTCAAATGTACACATGAATGCTATGATCAAAGTATGCATATATACATGTCAACCAGGCAGCAAACAAAGTCAACAAAACATGCATCCCATACACGGAAACCAAACTGAAGTATAGAGCATAAGCAAGTCACAGTCAACTGGTCAGAGCAACTCACCAGAATGCATCAAGAGACCAAGACTAGTCAACTTGAAAATATGATCTGCCTCGAAGCAATAACAGGTACAACATGTATGCATGCAGTGCACAGTACAGAATACATGCTACAAAGGAATGGTTCAAATGGTCAAACTTACAAATGCAAGCTAATGAACAACATGCATACAACATCAATGTATAATGAACACTGCAGCTCAAAGACAGGGTATAATATGCAAATGTACATAGACAGTGCACATATGAACATAACCAACAACTTCAACCAAGCCGTGCACATGCAAAGCAAAACTGCAAGTACCCAAGTGAAGCAAGAAGACTCAAGCACACATGAAGTTCAAAGTAAACCAATGGCCAATATCAGACATATGAACATGTACCTGAAACAATCGTACACAATCTCTACCAAATTTACATGTCCACAATGCAACTGAATTCAAGTGAATGCAACAACTAGTGATGCATCAGTGAAACAACTCAATATGTAAACAATATATGCAGTGCACAGTGCAGACAACTAGAGTCAATATCAAAACAACACTGCATACATACATGGAGTAATAAAACATCTGGAAGTAGGTTTACAATTCAAATCATGTGGCAGAAGTCAAAGGGAACAAAGGTAAATTAACATCATCATAGAAAAGTCAAAGCCGTGGCAATCAAGGAATCGAACTAGTTCAAAATCAAAACCGTGGGTGTCAAGGAATCAAACAAGTCAAATTCAAAGTCGTGAAGATCAAGTAACATAAAATATACGAAGGGACAAAGTCAGAGAGATCATAAACATCCAAGCAACATCGAATGGCCAGAGATAAAATAATTGACGAATTCAAATCATTAGAACGAACGAGAATATAGGAATTTGATTCCTATTTAAATCCAATCGTCATCGGCCGTAAAGAGTATTCGAGTTCAAGCAACAAAGAATAATCGTTCAACTCGAATCAAAGTCGAGAATAATCAATTATCAGTAAAAGAAAATCACGTACCAAATTACTACATCAATCTCGACTTGGATTGAAGCAGCCGAGAGCAAAGTGAAGAAACGGTCGATTGCCGACACAAATCAAAGTAATACCCATTGTAATCGACTTACAATCAAGCGGCGCCTCAATTCCACCAAAACCCTAATTTTATCAGAGAGGAACGAATGAGTAACAAAAAGGAAGCAACCATGATTGCAAAGATACCGGGCCGAGGAATATACAAAGGAAATAAAAAAAGGAAACGAGTTTATTTCTTAAGCCAACATTTGGGCTGGCTTCTTTAAACTCCTAATTGGACTTTAATTTTTAAATTAGGGTTTTTTTTCTTAAATTGTTTTTGAATTTGTAATTTTCTTTTAATCGTTTGTAATTTTCTAGTCGTGTGACTAGGGTACGAACTGCGGTGGTGTAGTTCGAGAATTCGCAACTCAGTGGCTGAGTTGTGGCAGGGTTTTGAGTGTAGAGTTAGGTTAGTCGATAGCGGTTGTCGCGAGTTTACGTGTGTAAGCGTCTGACTACTTAATTTCTAGTAGAAACCTTGGAGGCAGCACGTAGGCAGGGTTTTGCTGAAGCTGGGTAAATCTGTGTGTTATATTTTTTGCTTTTATTATTCTGCTATTATCTGTGTTGCTATTACTCTCGTATATCTGTGTTGCGATTATTTTATATACTTCCGCAATAAATTTTTATAATTAATAGTATCACCCTATTCACCCTCCTCCCCTCTAGGGTGAAATCGATCCTACAAGTGGTATCAGAGCTAGGAACAAAAGCCATTTTTGTTTTAATAAGTTTGATTTTTCAAAGACCAATTTTTTTTACAATTTTGAATATTTAAATGGCTTTTTTGAATAATACTTTTGCTGAGGGTCGGTCCAATATTATTCCTCCTGTTTTTGATGGAACAGATTTTTTGAATTAGAAATTAAAAATGGAATTTTATTTAAAATCTGTTAATGTTAAATGTTGGAATATTATTGAAAATGGGTGTGATAGAATAGATAAGAAAAATATTTTGATTTTTTCAAAATCATTTGCCACTAACAATCATGGACCTATAAAAACAAATAGGTCACAAAAATCTTTTACCGTGTAGGTGTGGTGGCAGGATAAGGAGCAACAACAGTGTTATATGGATTCTGGCTGTTCCAGAAACACAACGGGCGACAAATCAAAGTTCCTTAGCCTAGTATAAAGGTGGCAGAATCACAGTGGGCAACAACGAAAAATTATCTGCAAAGGTAAAATAGGTAAAGGTATATTGAACGATATATGTGAAAATCTGCACCATAATTTGATTTAATTCAGCCAGTTATTGATAAAGAAATGAATGATGATTTTGATTCTGACTTATTCAAAATTGTTAACCAATCATCTTTGAACTATTTGTGTGGACTATTGATGATGATTGATGATTACTCTTGATACACGTGGATATACTGGTTACTTTACGGCTGACACTATGGTCACTATTTTTAAACTTGCACGGCTTCAATTCAATTTCATTTAAAAGCTGTTAAAAAGGATTTTGAGATATTTTGTTGCACAGTTCATGATCTGGTCTATAACATTCAGTTAATGATAATCTTGAGTTGAAGGAAAATTCAGATGCAGATTACACTGGTAATCTAGTTGATAGAAAAATTACTAGTGGAACGTGATTTATGTTGAGACATTCAGTAGCTGTATCGTTTTTCAAAGAAAATATCTGCATATTTTTCACTTGAAATAACTTTTCAAATAGCAGACATTTTTCTAAAACCCCTTCTAGAAAATCATTTTTGTTGACCTTGTTTCAGATTAGTCATTTCGAAAATTTTGATAATTATTTTTGAATTTGATTTTAAATGACTATATTAACTAATCTGAGCCCCTATTAATTATTGAAAAGATAAATAGTGATTGAAAAAGTGATGAGTGTTGATATTAACCATATATTACAACTTGAGGCACTATAATTAGTAAATTTCTTTAGAAATTTAAACAAGAGTTATAAAAACTTTTTGTTGGCAAAAATTCCATGACCATTTCTATTTCTATCATATTTCTATCGACCATTACTCATCAAAATCCAATATAGTATGTCAATATGTGGTATTTTAAACAGGAATCATCCGTTTTTTCATTTTTATTATATTTTTAGCAAATAAAAACATCCTAAGTATTCACTCTCATTTAAAAGTCCTCACGGTTATGCATGGGTGAATTACTTGGAATTTTTGATTATGTGCTTTCATGCTCATTTAAAAGTCCTCACGGTTATGCATGTATGTAACGCATATCAAAATTGATTAATTAAATTGACAAGTTGATTCTAATCACATTTAAAAGTCCTCACGGTTATGCGTGGTTAGAAGATACTTGAATTCATTTATTTTTTTAAAAATTTGGAATACTACTAATCTCATTTAAAAGTCCTAACGGTTATGCATGGTTAGTAGATATTCAAATTCCTGAAATAAATATACCACAAATAGACAAAACTATATGGTTTTATATGATGACATCATCCCTACCATTCTAAAGTAGAATATGTGTCAAACAGAGTATTTATGATTTTTGTTTGATTTTTTATTGAAATTTAATATTTATACTCAATTAAGTATTAATATTGTATTAATATCTATCACTTTATCTCTATTTTTCTAACAATATTACTCTTTTGCTGATAACAAAAGGAGGAGAGAAAAGTTAAGATTTTGTAAATAAAGTTCAAATATTTTCTATTTGCATCTAGGCTCATTTGAATATTTATTTTCATGCATATATGAAGGGGGACACTACAACAAAAAGGACTTTTTATAGCGTGTAAAAACCGCTATAAAAACTTTCTATAGCGATTTTATAATCGCCATAGATCAAAATGTTGTAAAAAGTCTGGTAGATACTATAGCGTGTCATACTTGCAATGGAAAACGTATTTTTCTTGCCATCTAAAATAGGCCATATTGGTGCAACTGCTTTTCTATAACATTATGAAACGTGCTATAGAACTTTTTATGACGCATTTTAGTTGCTATAAATATGTCGACATGCTATATTATTATAGCATTTGAACGCGCTATGGAATCATCGTGTCAACCTTTTATGACACATTGAAATGCTATAGAAAATTCATTACTATCTATTATAGCACCATCTTATTGCTATGAAAACTATTTACTCTTTGCAAAATATTTTGTATAGCACTAACATGATGCTATAGTATAACAAAGCTGAACAATTTTTCTTTTTATTGCATAGTTAGAACGCTATAAAAAAATTCTATTGCACATTTTTTGCTGCCATAACATTCAAAGCTTACAATTTTCAATTCTACTTATATATTATAACTCAAAAAACCACATTCATCACATTAACATAAGTACACAAATTGAGTCATAAGCCAAATCACAAAAAAAAAATATATATCCATAATATTTCATACATGAAGAATTAAACATAAATATTTGTGATAAAAATTAAACATAAGTACACAAATTGAGTGTAGCATACCAAAACGATACATACTAAAAATATTTTAATGACCGTCGATAAGCATGACCGATTTAAAGGAGAAAGAGTGTGACATCATGTATCAACCTCAAAAGCATCATACAACACCTGTGAAGAAGAAACACAAACATACATATGTTAGTCAATATATACAAGTATGTATAAGTACAAAAGATGCATCGCCAAAGACTAAGTTAATGAAACTAGCATAACCCCTAATGAACCTGTTATTGTAATCAATCATGCTTTAAAGAAGCACACTAAGGACAGTGGCACTGGCTTGCTAGGATTCTGGGTAAAGTTGTAATCAATACAATCTGAAATCTAAGTTTTATCCACTACTTCAGAACACAACAAGAACCAAATAATGTTTATATATATACATCTGCATCTATACCCTAATATGGTACATAAAAATGAACTAAATCAGTCAATCATTTACATCGGTGTAGGTGTTACCTTATGAAGGTCTTTAAATTAAATGTCCATCTTGTTTCAACAATTCTTCCACATCAAATGGTGTAATCCTGCATGTCTCTAAAAAATAAAACTGAGACAAAGATACGTCCAAACAAAAGCATAACTAAATTCTTAACTATGTTTATAAGAATTAGTAAAGAGCATGCTGGCAACATAAATATTATAACCTAAACAGAATAAATCCCCTGAACTTTTGGGTCGATAATGGAAAATTATTGGGTATGACAATATTTGCACTTTCTCCTCCTACCAATTTTAACCTTAATTAGGAATGAGAATGACTTCATGAATTTTGCACATGTATAATTTGTAAGTAATTTTATATTCCGAAAGTGGCATCATATGTAATATGTCCTATAATACAAAAAGAAGTACACCTGATAGGAAGAAAAAAGCATAATATACAAACCTGTAAGGACTCCCTGATGATGTTGGGTGTATTATAACTTTATAATGTGAGCCTTTCGGTCCACTGCGTACTTCAGCCCTTGCATACATTTGGACATTTCCATTGTCATTTTTCATGGAAACACGAATCACAGCATCCAAGTCAATACTAAATGGCGTACTCCAGTTGGAACCATTTAGCCCCATCTGAATGTTTAGAAAGTGAACAGTTATTATAATAAAAAAGTTGAAAATTTAAGCAACCATAAGTGATCAAAAATTGAGCTCCTACCCTCAGTAACTCATTTCTGACACTAGAATCCCATTTGAGAAGTTTTGGAAGGGTCATTCGAATGAATATGCTCTATCAATTCAGTGTTATATTGACACAACGATATACTCCGTCCCAGCCGGTTGATAATTATGGTCGGGGGTAGAAAATGAACAACCTGCAAGCGAAATCAACCCACCAACTCTAAACAGAAATTTCATTATATGTTATATATATATATAATAAAAACATTACATAGCTTCACTCTATGTG
The DNA here is from genome assembly GCA_030737815.1 of Allium fistulosum. Classification (NCBI taxonomy): domain Eukaryota; kingdom Viridiplantae; phylum Streptophyta; class Magnoliopsida; order Asparagales; family Amaryllidaceae; genus Allium; species Allium fistulosum. The sequence continues at coordinate 982,499,230 of CM060902.1, forward strand.
ATCAGAAAAGAGTATGTGCTGCAAATATATGTTTAACCAATTACAATAGGATGCTTATTAGTGAGTATTGACAAGGCAGTACTATTATTCTGTTACTATACCATCGCTCAGTTATAGCTTATCATTAGCAACAATAAACTATTGCATATTAATAAGGTCACACCTACCTGGAAATCCATGTGATTTATATATTTAAAGAGGAAAAAAAATCAACCTTTGTCCTCTCAGAATCCATTTTACGCAGTGCCAAAAGGTTAAAATAAGACCCATCAGAAGCAAATGCTTCGACGTCTACTCGTTCCTGCATGACAGACAATATTAATTTAACAGTTGAACAAAATTTAATAACAAAATTCCACTTCTTGGTACCTTTCTCTCAAGCTCAAAAAAATAAATCCCAGCACTATAGTGTTCAGAATCATGAATAGATATTGGGATGCCAACGACGATTTGAAGAATCCTGTGTATAATCCTGTGGAGATAACATAACACAGTTTTGACACAAGCCGGCAACCTTTTCTAAAATTTGTAAACTTCTTCTTGAGGTGGAAAGTTTCATGTCCATAGACTTTGAGCTATGTCTCAAGGCAAATTTTGCAGATTTAACTGCTTTAGATATTACTTGAGTATCGGTTTCTGTATTATCAAATGGTTCAACTTCCCCTACAAGATATGTTAAAGGTATTGGCGAATCATTTCGATGCCAACGAAAAACCTAATTGTTTTAGAAGCATCATCACTTCCTCCCATATCATGTTCAACACTCACATGCACCCTCCTAAAAGAACATAGACATAAGGCATGGCATTTAGATATTCGATAATCAATAAGTGCTTATAAACAAGCTTTTGTATAATAAATGGTAATAAAAAGCTGTCGCAAACAAATAAGATGAAAAAAGTCCCCAGGAGAAATATATTCTGCAAGGTAAGAGTAATAGATTAGAATCCGTTCATAAGTTGATATATTAACACTTGGTACTAAATACTAGCATTTTCATATATATTTATATTACATCTCAAACAAGCCAAAACGTTGGAAGCATTTTTCATATATATTCACAGATACCTTAAACTCGTAGATCATAGGAATATTGATTATGTAACAAACTAAGGAGGCCGATAGGGTGAAGGTTTAGAAACCAGTCAAATTGGCTGACATAATATTTTAGGATTTTAACTAAGGTTTGAGATTTCGGTTTAGATATTGGTTTCAATCTTTTGTGATTTTAAAATTTTCGATCCAATTTACAAATTTCGGGGTTTCGTTTCCTGTTTTGTTTCGGATTTCATTATTTATTTTGAATAAAATTATACATATATATATATATATATATATATATATATGTTCGAAAAATAAGATATAAGCAAAACAATTGATTAATTTTAGATATTTATAAATAAATATCTATTCATTACTCCATTTTCAACTTTTCTAGTTACACCATGTGTATATTTTGTGACTCTGTGTTTCCCTAGTTGAAATTTTAAATTTCGAGTATTCATATATTTGAAACTCAAATTAATTCATTTTTTTATTTCTTCCATAAATTTTCAATTTTAGTAGCTTTTCTAGTTTTGTTTCTATCCCTTCTGAAACCGCAATGGGACGAGGTCGAAACATCAAACCTTGGGTTTAACTTCAATTCTTAAAACGAGTTGTCAACTCCTTTACTGCTTGTTACGTCGTTATAAATGAACATCTTTTTTTTAATGTCGTTGATAATCGATTGCATGGCAGATTCAAACCCCAAGATTTATAACTATATAGTCAAATGCCTTGCCACTATTGCTGGTAGTCATTAGCATAAACAGACACCTTCAATATATACTAATATTATAAAATTAAAAAGAAGTTCAATTTATGATAGCATCATCATGAATGCAACTAGGTAATGATAACCCACGCTCACCTACAAGCTCGATTAGTGCTGAATTGGTGTACTGAATTAATATTTCTTTGTTTACCTGACTAACTATGCGGTAAAAGGAATTTTAGACTATTGGATGAAAGCAATAGCTTTTAGGCAGTTCTGATCAGAAATTATTTACAAAACATAAACAAATATCATACCTGTTAGTTTGATGTTGAACCATCCAAAACGACGACTTGTGTCTAGAAGATAAATCCATAATCAAAACAGCTTCCTAGGCATAACTTGAATTAAACAGTTAGAGATGGGAAAGCTAACATTGAGAACTATTCATAAGATATAATTCAAACACCTAATTACCTTCTCAAAATCCCAACCACCTTAGAACAAATAAAGTGAGATAAACTGGTCTTCTTATGTCAGCTGAATAGATGAATGCACTTCCACCGGATGATACAGTACCATGCTGTTTCTCCACCATATTCCCTTCAACATTTTTCTCCCATATAGCATACTCTGATTCATAGGGAAGCTTGTTCTCCAACTTAATAGTTGAATTAACAGATATTTTCCAATCAAAAACTGCAGCATTTAATTCAGTGTGAAGAGCTGATGCATCAGTTCTAACACTGAGCCAGAAGTACGGGTTAGTATTGCTATTAGGATTACAATACATAATCATATCCTTCTTCTCAAGCTGATTCAACTTCAGAACAGAATTGGGTGATGCAGTAACATTTTTACTGGTATTTTGTCTCAACATCGAAGCCTTTTGGCTGGGTTTTTGATCCTTCCTTGATTCTGAACCAATAATCTAGCTCCAAGTATATGGCTCTTGCGAACCTTTGGTATAAGGCTGAACTTGCAAACACAGGTCTGCTTCCTTCGACATACTCATCCATGGCAATACACCAGAAGAATTAGGATGCATAACAGATAAAATGTTCCTCATATTATCAGGAAACTGTTGCCTTGTACGTATCCAACGCCTTCATCTAACAAAATCCAGTGTTGTTGGTGAAGCACACTTGGAAGAATTAGGAGGCCATTTTATGTTTTCAAACTCGATGCATAAGCCCAACCATCCTTGTCAACAAAATAAGAATTGTCCATTTTCCAAGCAAGCTCTTTTCATTCATTCCAAAAAGCGGTTAATGTTATTAAATAGGCATTAACCGACTTTTAATGTTTGTTGAACACTTGATGTTTTCTATATCATAAAAACAATAAAGATGCACAATTGTTACTGTAAATAAAAACAGTTAAACTATTCAAACATTCAACAATTAGATTTCTTACTCTAAAGAAACACAGCCTAATCATTTAAAAGGATAAATAAATAAACATATAATATAGAGAATCTAATGTTCCTCTTCTCAACGCTTCTATTTTCTTTTGTTTCTTAGAACTATTGAATTTTAGAACCCTTTGGTAAAAATACCATTATCCATGAGATGTTGATAAAAATTAAAACTTAGGTGATTAGAATCATAGATGTGTGAGTGGAAGGGGAAATCACTCACCTGACATTCACTAGCGCCCATCCTATTCATGAACGTGACCACCAGTCATCAAGTTGCCTCTAGTCATCAAGTGTAAATTGTGATTTCATTTATGATCCAATACATTTGATCCATCATAAATGAGGTGAAGGCACGGTAGCAGTCGAAGAGTACCTTGAATGCATAGGACATGTTGATAACAACATACTTTGAAACATTGTTATATGTATGACTATACGTTAAATATTGGTATATGTTAGCAGAACATCATAATTATTTATTATGAAATAGGGTATTGTAATTTGAGGGACATTTTGACAACAACATACTTTGAATAAATTAGAGTTTGTGAATAAATTAAACGGTAACTGCATTGCGAACTATAACTGCATCATGACCTGCAAACTCTATCAGCACCCAACTAACCTCGTTAACATTGGAAAAGGCATAAGCATTGATCGCAGGTTGGTTTATGCAGCACAAACTATCCATTCGTTGCAGTTTCGGCGCAGGTAAGCGAGTTATTATTGGTTTGCTAAATTTATATATGCAGTAGTTAACGGGTATAGCATATAATATTAAACATAAACTTGCTCCTGATGTATAAAATCTTTTTAAACTATAGGCTTTATTATTACAATAGGTCAATAGCAATAAGATTCTACTTGATAGCACCAAAATAGTATTAGTTAAAATTTAGTTAGAAATGGTGGAAAAGTACCTTAAATCAATCCACTTCAATGCAATCCAACTAATGACTTAGGCCATGTAATGAAATTGCCGATCTTGACTTCTCCAGTTATGGTTGACTCTGGATTTTTTTCAGCCATATAAAGTTCCACATCAAGTATTTTTCATGTAACCATGCTCACTTTCACCCCGTGAGCTTCCAAAGTATAGCCATTACAAATAATTATATAAGAAACTTAGAATGCACAATTTGTCTATTAGAGTTTGTTTCAGGAGACAAACTTATAATGCCAGCTTATAGAAAATAGTGCAAACTTTAACATGATGTTTGCAGTTAGCAATTCTTTAAGATAGTGCAAACTTATTGTTTGGGGGGATGTTTAAATTGATAATACCCACTATTAACAAAGATAAAATTCAATTAAATTCCTTGAATAACTTTTGAAAATAAATGGGTGTTGTCCCACAAAGAAAAGCAAAAAACTTACTGTAACTTAGTATATTAAAGCACATAGTCCAATACATGTTAGAATCCTTGCATTATTTAAATGTTAATGATAAACATCAAAGATGGTTGACTTACTTGTTTGTTGTATCTATGATATCAGCAGCTTCGTTTGCTCTGCTCTGACATCATAGGGTCAAATAGCTTATGAACTCATGTACCTGCTTGGTTAAAACAATTTAAATGCAGTTATATATGGCCTCTTAAAAAAGTAGTGTGCCTATTAAAACTGTTTGACCAATTGACAGAAACTTGGATCCTAATTGTCAACTTACCTAAATCCACAAGGTTAAAAAAAGCTAGCTGACATCTTTATTGTATTCTGGTTTCTTGGGTGTTTCAATCATAGCACAACAACTATTAGGTCTACTTCATATCCAACTTGTCAGTAAAAAGATTTCGATTACCAAGTCATAGACTACCAATTAGAAGATAAAGTATTGATACTTATGTGGTTATGTGCCACAGCTAAACATGTCACTTGGCCAGAGTTTTTGTAAATCGGAACACTTGTAAACCGAAAGCATATTTTCTCATGGGGGTTTGAATATAAAACAACCAGCTGTGCAACTTCTGTAGAACTTTATCCACAAATTAGTGCTTAGTTCACAACATTGTTTGCCTGTAAAAATCAATTATTGAGTAATATTAAAAAATTCTAGCTACTGAACAACATTCTATTAGAGATAAGACATGCACTGAAATAGAACTTGGGGTATCGATGACAAATCGTGACTTAAGAAGAATCAAATCATCACTTCCTATATGCTTCTAGCTCCTAACTGAATTTCACTAACATGCACTATTTTTTTGAACCACCTTACAACTTCACTCATTTCCATCTTCTATCAGATGTCCAGCTAGACATTTGTCAGCCAACTTTGCAACATTGTGGTAACATCTCAAGAAGAAAAAAAAGAAAACGGTAATAGAGTACAAAAATAAAGATAAATGATAAAAGTCCATTAAAAGCAGTCTTACCAGCAGCAAGTGTTCATCATTTGATAGTAGATGTTATAGGTTCTGTACGTTACATCATAGAACTTCGATTTAACAAAGGATGATTAAACAATGAATCTGTGGTAGAAGACAGAAAATTATCTGTGCTATACCTATTATGGATTCTAACTTATAGGTTCGGTTTGGAGAAAACCTTTCTGGCCTATGGACACAAGCAACAACAAAATCAGTCGACTCATTACCAACTATGTGATTGGTGTCCGGTAAAGGAACCTATAAACCTTCTGTACAAATAAAAGAACTGTAACCATTTAATGAAGACAACAGTTGCTAGTAAAAAAATGAATCGTGAGAAGATTAGAGTTGGGGCTTGAGAACCTAAACATTCTAAACAAAATCAAACAAATCAGAAGACAATAAATTATACTATATACTTACCTAACATCGAATTTGTTAAGTCGCATATTCTTCTTCTCGGTGAAATTAACAAAGATCATGCAAAGGGCGATTAGCTTTCCTATAAGATTCAATTAGGTCGACAACAAATATGATAATTCTTTTATTGGCGTCTTCGAATAGGAAAGGAATTACGATAATTTTAGGTTTTATTGAGTTTTTTTAGATTTGAGAGGGAATGAACATCTTTGTCTAAGTTTTGATAAAGCAGCAGCATGGGAAAACAATTTTTTTGCTTAAGTGTTAAGCGGTGGGAGGGAAAGAATTTATTAGCTGGAAGGAACAAAATTATCACCGCCTTACGTTTACAGCGTTTTAAACCTTTTTTAAGGCATTTCAAACCTTTTTTACTTTTGTCAAATAACTAATAATTGCAATGCAGGTTAACACGCTGTCATATCATGCCATCAAAAGTGACTTTTCTTGTAGTGGGAGCTTTGTGTAAAGAGGGAGCATTCAAATAGGGGGAGCAATTGAATGATAAAATACATTTAATAAATTCAAAATCTTAAATATATGTTTGTTATCATCAAAAGGGGGAGATTGTTGAATATGCGAGTATATGATTTTTGTTTGATGATAATAAACATATATATATATATATATATTCATTTAAATGTATTTGTTAATGTACTATTTTATTTTCACAGATTAAATAAATATTTGCTGAATAAAATAAATAACACATAATTTAAAGTCAAACATATATTTTATTCAAACAAATATTTATTACAATTTTGAATAGTACAAATTCAAGTTCTCACTATATATACAATTTTCAATACAAATTTGACTACATCACAATTCTCATCTACAAATGCACCTCACTACATTTCACTCACACTCGTATTTATCTTCAACTCTATTCCAGATTGAATCCAGCATCTGAGTAATCTGCAAAAATACACACTGACGCAGTAAAATTGAAAAAGAAATATTTTTGCAGTATAAAATAAAATGTGATTTTGAAAATTTTATTCGCCTCAGATATTTGGGTTGTTCTTCATTATTTAACTCTGAATTCATCATACACGAACAGCTTGTGACATGCACAGTGTATCACTGTACATGCCACAAGGCCGTGCACACCAATATACACTTGATAAATTTACAGGGACAGGTGAGCACAAGGTTAAACCCAAATTAAAGAAGGGTTCAACTCAAGTGAAACACAAATAAAGTCACGATATTAGCACAAGGTCAAACCCGAGCTATTAGCTGGATTCAACACAGGTGCAACTCAAATGTACACATGAATGCTATGATCAAAGTATGCATATATACATGTCAACCAGGCAGCAAACAAAGTCAACAAAACATGCATCCCATATATGGTAACCAAACTGAAGTATAGAGCATAAGCAAGTCACAGTCAACTGGTAAGAGCAACTCACCAGAATGCATCAAGAGACCAAGACCAGTCAACTTGAAAATATGATCTGCCTCGAAGCAATAACAGGTACAACATGTATGCATGTAGTGCACAGTACAGAATACATGCTACAAAGGAATGGTTCAAATGGCCAAACTTACAAATGCAAGCTAATGAACAACATGCATACAACATCAATGTACAATGAACACAGCAGCTCAAAGACAGGATACAATATGCAAATGTACATAGACAGTGCACATATGAACAGAACCAACAACTTCAACCAAGCCGTGCACATGCAAAGCAAAACTGCAAGTACCTAAGTGAAGCAAGAAGACTCAAGCACACATGAAGTTCAAAGTAAACCAATGGCCTATATCAGACATATGAACATGTACCTGAAACAACCGTACACAATCTCTACCAAATGTACATGTCCACAATGCAACTGAATTCAAGTGAATGGCAACAACTAGTGATGCATCAGTGAAACAACTCAATATGTAAACAATATATGCAGTGCACAGTTCAGACAACTAGAGTCAATATCAAAACAACACTGCACACATACGTGGAGTAATACAACATCTGGAAGTAGGTTTACAATTCAAATCATGTGGCTGAAGTCAAAAGGAACAAAGGTAAATCAACATCATCACAGAAAAGTCAAAGCCGTGGCAATCAAGGAATCGAACTAGTTCAAAATCAAAACCGTGGGTGTCAAGAAATCAAACAAGTCAAATTCAAAGCCGTGAAGATCAAGTAACATAAAATAGACGAAGTGACAAAGTCAGAGAGATCATAAACATCCAAGCAACATCGAACGGCCAGAGATAAAATAATTGACGAATTCAAATCATCAGAAAGAACGAGAATATACGAATTTGATTCCTATTTAAACCCAATCGTCATCGGCCTTAAAGAGTATTCGAGTTCAAGCAACAAAGAATAATCATTCAACTTGAATCAAAGTCGAGAATAATCAATTATCAGTAAAATAAAATCACGTACCAAATTACTACATCAATCTCGACTTGGATTGAAGCAGCCGAGAGCAAAGTGAAGAAACGGTCGATTGCCGACACAAATCAAAGTAATACCCATTGTAATCGACTTACAATCAAGCGGCGCCTCAATTCCACCAAAACCCTAATTTTATCAGAGAGGAACGAACGAGTAACAAAAAGGAAGTAGCCATGATTGCAAATATATCGGGCCGAAGGAATATACAGAGGAAATAAAAAAAGGAAACGAGTTTATTTCTTAAGCCAACATTTGGGCTGACTTCTTTAAACTCCTAATTGGACTTTAATTTTTAAATCAGGGTTTTTTTTAAAATTGTTTTTGAATTTGTAATTTTCTTTTAATCATTTGTAATTTTCTAGTCGTGTGACTAGGGTACGAACTGCGGTGGTGTAGTTCGAGAATTCACAACTTAGTGGCTGAGTTGTGGCAGGGTTTTGAGCGTAGAGTTAGGTTAGTCGATAGCGGGTGTTGCGAGTTTACGTGTGTAAGCGTCTGACTACTTAATTTCTAGTAGAAACCTTAGGGGCACCATGTAGGCAGGGTTTTGCCGAAGCTGGGTAAATCTGTGTGTTATATTTTCTTCTTTTATTATTCTGCTATTATCTGTGCTGCTATTACTCTCCTATATCTGTGTTGTGGTTATTTTATATACTTCCGCAATAAATTTTTATAATTAATAGTATCACCCTATTCACCCCCCCCCCTCTAGGGTGAAATCGATCCTATAATATTAAATGCACAAATTTATCATTGTAGATAATTATAACATTATATAGCATATGCTCTTACAATATTAGAAAGGTTAAATGTTACCATTTCATTTTTCTAATAAGGCTTCCACTAGTCTTTTATGTTTCTCCAAACCCTAAGATGAAATATAGAAGTCTTACAACTTCACTAGTGGGTGTTAGGACTCGTATGTTTTGGTATTCTAACCTTGAGTTTGCTCAACAAATCATAGCCTTACAAACGATGGATAACTCCTTATCGGTTGTATCATATACAACTCCTAACCTATTTTTCCTTGTTCTAATCTCATTTCGACCTTGAGTTTGCTCAACAAATTGAAATAGATTATTCACTCATATCTACCATATCGTGATGGCCTAAGTATAGAATATGTACCTTGAGTTTGCTCAACAAATACATATAGTTATCTTACCTCATCTGTTCAATATATTAATAATACTACGCATAACATCCCAAGCTTGAGTTTGCTCAACAACTAAGGAGTATGTAAATAATTTATTAATATATATATGGTAGAGGACAACATTATATTGAAGATTCATAATCTTCAATATATATATATATTGGGTGATATCGACTTATAGAATAATATATTTCTTATGAAATACCCCAGCGATTCAAGTGTCAGAGGCATCAGAAATCACGATATATGTACATTTACATATGTATTTATTTTTCAAGTCTATTTGGGTTTCTTTAATGTTCCACATTTAGTTTATACACGTATCATATAAGTTTTATTGTTATATAACTTTTATATTTCATATTAATTATATGATAGTCTTATGCATAATATATCATTAATTAAATCTTATCTAATTAATTTTAATCAATTAACTCTTTAATTAATTATAAATTAGTATTCCAATATAACTTTTATATTAGACATATCTACTATAACATTTATAGTGTATACTACAACCTTTATAGTGTAACACACATATATCATATATATGTGTATTTTATTTAATTAACTAACCTTTAATTAATTTATTCAATTAAACAATTTTTATTAAAATTTATTAATTTCAAAATTTATCTTGTATACATACATGTATAATTATGTTATTTTAAACATTTTAAAATAACATAACATATATCAACATATATTATACATGCATATATGCATTAATTAATTAAAATATTTAATTAATTTATTTTATTAATCTTATTAATAAATTTGAAATCTGAAATTATTATATAAATATTTTCAAACATTCTTAAAATATCATTATCCTTTCAAACATTTTGAAAACTTATGTAGTATTATAATTTTTGTAAACATGTTTTATTTTAAATTTAATTATTAAATTTAAAATCTTTAACATTAATTTTCAAAACGATTTTGAAAATTAACCCAAGGCCCAAATTAAGTTGGGACTTTTCTATTAGGGGCAACCTTTGGGCTCACTTCACCTTTCGGGCCAGGCCAGTAACCAGGTAGGACAAGGTAATTGATTACCCAATTCCAATCCTAGACATTACCTTTCTAGACATCGAACTGAGTGGGAAAGCTTAATTAGTTAGCCCTAATATGACTAATTTAGACCGCATTGGCTATTGGGCTCTGATACCATTGTTAGAACTGGACTAGCCTGCATCGGAAGTTATGGGTGAATTTCAAAAAATTTACCCTATTGGATCTCTTATTGGGCCTATGAAGTCTAACTAAATTAGAACATTTCTAAATTTCATTTAAATAAAATCATTTATTTTATTTAAATTCAAATATATTAAGATATGAAATTAATTTTATTTGATTTAGTTTATACATAAATGTATCATATACATATATATGTGAGTGCATATGTAACATAATAATCCATGAAAGGTATAATATGCTCATATGTAGATATTGGTATTTACATCGCAACAGACATATTAGCTCATTTTGTATGTCATGTATGTTGTCCAAATATGTGCATGTATATGTGTTACAAAACATACACACACATGTATTTATAAATATATTATATATAATACATGAACATAAAACATTTATATATAGATAAATATATATATATATAGAAAGAGAGAGAACAATTATTAAAAATTATTTATAATTCAAAATTAACTTAGTCTTGCAAACATAATAATTTTAGTATTTTAATTTGTATATGTTATGAATAAAATAATGTTTTCATCCATAAATAATTAACATAAAATAATCTATTTATGAAAATTCAAAATTTACAATTTATGAAAATCTAGGATCATAAAATAGAGCTAAGAAAAAATTTGGAGATTTTTCCAAGTTGAAATATTTTTTTTTAAAACAAATACATTGATTTCGGCAATAATTATTTAATATAAAATAATATATTATTAAAATTAAAATTTTAAAACTTCATAAATTCTATGATCATGAATGAAAGATTATGAAAAATTTTAAAGAATTATTCAATCAAATTATTACTTTTAATAAATCATAAACAATTTTTCTGATATAATATTAATCATTAGAAAAAATAAACTTTATGGAAAAATTCCTAAAATTTTTTCTATATTTTTATGAAATGATATAATATTTTTTAAAATATAAAATTGAATTTCTAATGTAATAATTATTTTATATATAATAAACAATTCAAAATTTCAATAAATATTAATTTAAAAATATGAATATATGTACGATAATTAATTTTTGAATTTTTAAATTCATATTATATATAAATAAGTGTACTAAAATTTTTAAATCACATATATATATATATATATCTTATATATGCATATATGATATTATGAGAGAGAAATATACACTAAAATATATATATGAATTTAATAATAAATATATGTAAAAAAATTATTAATGACAAAATTGATTTGGTACAGTAAACAATATTTGTCTATACATAAATCAAATAGTATAACAAACAAATTATGCACATAACCAAACTGATTTGTGATAACTACATCTACTTGCAAAATCTCACCTAACTAAACATTAGTAGCAATATATTTAAACAGATATGAAATTTCTCATTATAGGATCATAGAATATAATTTAATTATTGTAATATGAATTAAAATTACCAATTTAATGATGCCTTTGAATCCACATTGAAGCAATGACTTCCCTTCCTTTTATTATTCTTGATTCGTTAGATTGCAAGTCCAGAATCACCGACCTCTAACTATCAAATAGTATTATTTTAATTTGAAATATATTTGAGAATTTTGGAGTGGATTGAGAGCTATGTGTTAACCAGCAATGTAGAAGGTAACGGTGGCCAAAAAGGTTAGTAATTATTTTTAGAGATACATATATATAGGGCTGTATTAGAGAGAAACGAGAAAAACCTTTTTACCCATTCTCACTTTATCTCGACCCATTATCTCCAAGCCAATTCCCTATGTTTTAGCCATCCCTAGACCTTCCCAAAACCAAAATTTTGCAGTTCTAATGACGGGCCTTAAACCCATCTAAGCCCAAGCCAAATACTATGCAATTAAATCTAATTTAATCGCTTGTCGATATTGTATATCGATCGATATATTTATAATTGTTATAAATATATATAACATTATTTATTTCTCAAATCATATTCAAATTTTATAATTAATATTTCATAAATATTAGTTAATTTAATTAATTTATAACAATTATAAATTAATTAAATCGTTCGGTCTTAAGGGAATTCATCATTTCGACTGTGTAACTCTTGGGTGTAAATTTGGTCAGCGATTAACATCGAACTATTCTATTATTAATGTTCACACGTCACATAGCAGGTGGTGTAACATTATGGCCAAATTTATCGCTTAGTCATTTTCGGTAAAATCCAATTTTAGTTTAATAAGCGTTAACCGGTTGTGACATTTGTTTACACCGATTCTCTTCATTAAAACTATATCACTTATGGAATTTGGTAATGGTCAAAATTCCTACCTCATCCACATTCAACTTTATAGTCCAAATACAAAGTCCTTGATTCAATAATAACAACTATTATTAACCGAAATGCTCTAGCCAGATACTTTGACTTTGAGTTGACTATGATACTAACCGCATATAACCGAGGAGACGAATCCTCTCTTGAATAGTGCTTCACTTTCAATATTTCCACTCGACCCAACTATAATCACTCGATGGATGCCATGTCATGATTTCGAAGCGAGCTTTCATATTTAAGATCCACAGTATTCACAAGTTGAGAGAACTGTGTAAATCACTCACATCGATATTTTCTATTTGAACTTAGTTATATTAACCAACAAAAAACTATCGAGTGAGCCATTCCATAGTTATCCAATAACTATTAGAACGTAACCCCTTTATGCCCCCAACAGTCATGAGTAATACACTGCCCAATATTTGGAGAGCGTTACATACTCTAGTCTCAACGGATACATCGATATTTAGTCTCAATGCATCTTGACTAGGAACATTTAAAATGGTATATTTGTTTAGTTGTGATAAATTACTCATGGTTACAACACTTTGCAACTACTATCGCAAAATATACCATTTATGGATTTTTCTATTAAATATACTTTTAATTAAATTAATTAATTAATATAATCACATTATGTAAAGTATATAATAGGAAGAAAATACCTTTTATTTCGAACAAGATTGGTCAACGAGTTAGATATATGTAACAAACTACATAATTGCCCCTAAGGAATACCCCTAACTCTATCACGCCGAACCACTATAAATCTTTATGTTTCTGATTACTGCTTTCTATTTGTTATTAGTTTAATCTTTTCCTCGGTTTAATTTTATTTTCTTTACTTACTTCTCTACATAAATCTGTTCTTGGGTGTTTGTGACCAATTTGGTTGCAAACATTTTGGTGCTTTCACTGAGAACCTTGATTCTTAGCTTGCTAGGTTCCCTTTGTTGCTATAGGATTGGATAAATTCCCCAAAGGAGATCCGTAGTTATCTTCAAGAAGTTGCTTATACTACTCGGATTTGTAGAAATCTAAGCAAGTCTATTAATAATGGTGAGACATGCTAGATCTGCTTCTCAGAACGTGGAAGGAAATGAGACTGCTAGTATTCAACAAGGATGCCCAAGCAACCAACCAATAAATGTGAATGTTGATCTAGTCGAAGTTTAGAATCCTACCGACTTTATTACAAGAGCCGAATTTCATAATTTAATGAGGGAGTTGATGGAGAGCCGTCGATAACAAAATCATCAAATTCTGACTAATATCAACGTGATGAACCAAATCACTCAGCAGTAGCATGAGAAAGCTAGGAGCGATCCCACTCCTTACTCGGCATCGAAAAGTTTTACCTCATCGGATGAATATCACAAGCATAGGCATCGAAGGATAGAAGAAAATCGCATAGAAACTTCAGAGCGTCACCTGGCAGACCATCGCGGTCTGCCAGGATCGATCGGTGCCGATCCCTCCCTAAGGATCGGTACCGACCCCTCCTTCAAAGGAGGGATTTCCCCACATGCGTCTTGGGAGTCGAGGTGGAAATGTTCCTTATGGTTTAGATAATGGAGTTCAATTGAATGCTGACCAAGCACATCCTCAGATGATGATGGAATGAATGTACAAGATGTGCATCGGGAAGATGGTGAACCAAGATGGCGTGAAACGGCCCGCGGACATCGACCGGACCATTCACGTGAGGTGGAGCACGACCATCGCTTGGCACCAACTATCCAAACGCCGGACTTATCGGCAACGGTCAAACAGTTAGTGAGGGAGAGCCAAGGCTTAACCAACGATGGCTAGGGAATCTCAAGAAGTCATACCCCATTCACTGATAGTGTATTACATGCACGGTATTCTACGAAGTTCAACATGTCGTTGATGCCTGCCTATGAGGGAAAAACTTACCCCAGGCAGTACATCATGAGATATGAATGGCTGATGGATTCCGCGCGAGCAGATGATGCAACCAAGTGTAGATGCTTTCCCATAACTCTTTCCGAAATAGCAACGATATGGTTCACGAGACTACCCCCGCGATCAATTTCTAGATT
The DNA here is from genome assembly GCA_030737815.1 of Allium fistulosum. Taxonomy (NCBI): domain Eukaryota; kingdom Viridiplantae; phylum Streptophyta; class Magnoliopsida; order Asparagales; family Amaryllidaceae; genus Allium; species Allium fistulosum. The sequence goes on from CM060902.1 coordinate 982,514,323, forward strand.
TGATGATTTGGCAACCAAGTTTGTGGAGCAGTTCCAAATGCACGCGACTCATCCCAAAGATGTGATGTCTCTTTCCAGTGTGATTCAGGCTCCAGGGGAGTCGTCGAAAGATTATTTGGAGAGATCTAATACTGTTGTTACGGAGGTAATCTGAATGACCATGCGATACTCATAGCCGTGACGAGAAGGATTTATCCAGAGTCTGAGTCTGGTGATTGGTTAGCCGGTAAGACGCCCGCAACTTTCGAGCGCTTTTACGCAAAGGCGGCACGGTATTTGATAAAGGAGGTAGCCAGGTCCTTCATAAAAAAGAATGTTGTGGGACCAAGTAGGAAAGGAGTACAGAGTAACATTGCAATAAAACAATATGATGACAGTTCCGAAAAAGTCCAAGTGAATGTTCAGAATAAACCAAATCAGCAAAAGAGAGGAAGAGATAGGAACCGAGAACGAAAGATGGATTCTAGAAGATTGAAGCCTAGGATTCCAATGTATAATAATTACACGTTGTTGAATACGTCCTTGGAGAATATCTATCTATCTACTTGCAATAACATGTAGTATAGGAAGTGGCCTTCAAAAGAATCAACAGAGAAGCAGAAACGGACTGGGAAATATTGTCAGTTTCATGAGTGATATAGGCACAATACACACGAATGCAGGCATCTTCTGGAAGTTATAGAAAAGCTGATTCGAGAAAGGAAATTGCAATAGTTTGTGAAAACCCTGCAGGATGGCGGGCAGGGGACATCCGACCCCAACAGAGGACAAGCGCCGCATAGGGCTGTGGAACCTGAGTGGACTGGTGATAAATACGATAGTCGAACCGCACCCAGCAGATAGGAATTGGCAAGAGATGGAGCGCTATGCCAACGCAATTAGGCATGTGGATATTGAATGATGTTAGAATACGGAAGAGAGAGCTCCAGCAAAACAGCAACGTACGATGGCAGACGATATTGTGTTTAGGAATAGAGACGCGGATAAGGTAGAGGCTCCAACAATCGACCCAATGGTTATTTCGGCCATGATTGGCTCCGCTTTGGTGAGAAGGATTTTGATTGATTGTGGAAGTTTGGTGAATATAATCCTCAAATATACTTATGATCAAATGAGGATGGAAGCCAAAGATTTAAAACCGTTAAAAGCTCGTATACACGGTTTTAACGGTGTTGCAACCGAAGCTGTTAGTTATGTGGAATTACCTATTGAGTTGGGAGAAGGTGAACGAAGGAGAGTGCGGATCTTGCTGTTTATTGTTTTGGATGTTGACTCTCCATACAATGTTTTTCTAGGTCGACCGACCTTAGCTGAATTCCGGGTAGCACTTGCCCCATGATGTTTGATTTTGAAGTTTCTGACATACAATTGTGCAGGAGTTGTTCATGGCGATCAAGCAACCGAACGTGCATGTTCCGTAGCTGAGTTGAGGGAAGCTCAGCGTAAAGAAAAAGGTAAGGGTGTGGACAAGATCATCCGCATCCAAGCTACCAAAGATTGGCAACTAGTGCCTGAGACTTGGCTCGGGCACCACAGTCGGTTCTATAGGGACATAGATCCGAGAGATGATGAAGAGGAGCCCAAAGAGACCAAGGCTGCACCAGCTGAGCTGACAATTGATATCCCGGTCAGCTACGATGACCCATCATGAGTCCTAAAAATTGGGCCACAGCTCAGCCCCCTGATGATGAAATAACATGTTGGTTTTCTTTGAGCCAATCTAGACGTGTTCGCTTGGACTCACACTGACATGCGTGGAATCTCGCCTGCCATTGCGATCCATGCATTGAATATCGACCCGAGGCATGTCACGATGAAGCAAAAAATATAAGACATGGATCCGGAGAGATTTGCCGCTATTAAAGAGGAGGTGGATAAACTAAAAGAAAATGGGTTTATCCGTAATGCCCTCTATCCTAAATGGGTATCTAATCCTATACTTGTGAAGAAAGCGAATGGAAAATGCAAAACATGCATTGATTATTCAGATTTGAACAAGGTGTCTCTAATGGACAGTTTTCCCCTTCCGAGGATCGACCAGCTGGTGAATTCAATCGCAGGAAACGAATACCTATCTTACATGGATGCATACTCAGGATATAACCAAATCCCAATGCATATTTTCGATCAGGAGCACACCAGTTTCATTACTGATGTTGGATTGTACTGCTATATAGTAGTGCCATTTGGATTAAAGAATGCAAGAGCGACTTATTGGTGCTTAGTTAACAGGATGTTTAAGATCAGATTGGGAAAACAATTGAAGTGTATGTGGATGATATGCTCGTGAAGTCACGACGATCAAGCGACCACATTAGAGACTTGGCGGAAATGTTTGACATCCTCCGACATTACAAGATGAAAATTAATTTTTTGAAGTGTTCTTTTGGTGTTGCATCAGGGAAATTCTTGGGCTTTATTGTTAACGCCCATTGAATAAAAGCTAATCCCGAGAAGATTCAGGCTATCTGTGATATCAAAGCGCCAAGAAATATTAAACAAGTGCAGAGTCTGAATGGGAAAGTTGCTGCCTTAAGCTGATTCATCTCCAGAGCAACCGACAAATGTATTCCTTTCTTCGATTTGATTAGGAAAGGGAAAAGAAACTTTGAATGGACGTAGGATTGTAAAGATGCATTTCAAGCTTTGGTGAATCATTTGAAGAGACCCCTCATCTTGTCAAAGCCGGTGGATCATGAGGAGTTGTACATTTATTTGGTCGTATCGGCACACGCTATAAGTGCCATATTGCTTTGTGAGGATGATCGAATCCAGAGACCGGTGTATTACATCAGCAAATGATTAACGGGAGCTGAAAGGAACTATTCAAAAATAGAGAAACTAGCATACTGCTTACTAATTGCATCACGGAAGCTTCGTTCATACTTCAAGGCACACCCGATTAGTGTTTATACCGACCAGCCATTACGACAGGTCCTATAGCGACCTGAGACGTCTGGAAGGTTACTCAAGTGGAATATAGAGCTCAGTCAATTTGATATTACTTATCTCCCTCGGAGAGCTATCTAAGGTCAGGCGCTGGCAGATTTTATAGTAGAGTTTACTGCGTAAGATGATTCTTCGGAAGGCAGCGAAATCCCTACCATACAGTGGAAATTGTATACTGATGGAGCATCTAATGATCATTGTTCTAGAGCTGGAATAGTGCTTGTAACTCCTGAAAATCGATCAATCTATTATGATTTAAAGTTTGATTTCCTAGCAATGAACAGCGAAGCTGAGTATGAAGCTTTGATTGCTGGACTTAATCTCGTTGGAGAACTTGGAATAAAATCTCTTGAAATCTTTTGCGATTCGCAGTTGGTAGTGTATCAAGTTAGGGGAGATTATCAAGCTAAGGGACAACGGCTTGCCCCATACCTTACCCAAGTCCAAGAGTTGTTGGCAGAATTTGAGTACTATGACATTTCGCATATTCCACGAGATCGAAACAGAGAGGCTGATTCATTGGCAAAGTTCGCTAGCATCGGCGACGCACAGCAGATAGGCTTAGTTTCGGTCAAAGTATTAAATGCCCCAAGTATAAACATGATAGAAATTGAAGGAACACTCAAAGCCTGAAAGGGAGTCATGGATGACTCTGATCAAAGACTATTTGCTATAGAGAATTCTTCCCGAACGAAGAAATGAAAAGCGACAAATCCTTCGCAAAGCGTCACGATATATTATGCAAGAAGGAATTATGTACAAAAAAGGTTTCTCAGCCCCCACTCCGGTGTGCCGCTCGTGACGAGATAAAACGTGTTCTAAGAGAAGTTCATGAAGGGGAATGCGGCAATCATGCTGGGAGGCAAACTCTGGCAAAGAAAATACTCTGTTATGGGTATTATTGGCCAACTGTAAATCGAGACATCGGTGATTATGTACGATGATGTGATAAGTGCCAGATATATGCAAAATTTCCAAGAGCTCCGCCAACGAAAATCACGCAAATGGTCAGCTCATGGTCGTTTTCCATGTGGAGTATAGACATTATCGGTTCCTTACCGATTTCTAAAGGTGGCACAAAGTATGCTATCGTTGCAGTTGATTACTTCACCAAATGTACCAAAGCAGAACCTTTAGCCACAATCACAACCAAGAAAGTAATCAACTTTATTGTCTGAAACATCATATGCTGCTTCGGTCTTCTGCGAACTATCATAATAGATAATGGGACTCAATTCGACAGTGTTGAATTCAAATACTTTTGTCGAAGATACCGTATTGAAAAGAGATTTGCGGCAGTCGCTCACCCTCAGTCAAATGGACAGGTTGAAGTTGTAAACAAAATCATAAAGTCCATTTTGAAGAAGAGTTTGGAGAAGTCTAGAGGCAGGTGGGTGGATGAACTTCCTACAGCTTTGTAGGCTTACAGGATCACCCACAAGTCCACGACTGGCCATACTCCATTCGCCCTTACTTACGGTTCTAAAGTCGTCATTCCTGTTGAGCTTGAAGTTCCTTCTCATCGAGTGACTTACTACGATCCCAAATCGAATAAAGATCTCTTCTTAGAATCTCTTGACTTTATAGATGAGAAGCGTGAGGAAGCTGATTTGTGGCAGCTGCGCATCGACGCCGAGTTGCCCGGTATTACAACATTAAAGTCCGAGTAAGAACCATTGAAATCGGTGATCTCGTCCTGAAACGGGTTTTTACTACCGCATCTCACATGAATCCAATCTGGGAAGGACCATATGTCATTGAACAGAGGCTTGGAGAAGGAACTTTCGAGCTAGCGACTATTGATGGCATCACACTTCCAAAGTTGTGGAATAGTGAGCATTTACTATGCTATTTCACTTAGTTTATTTCTTGTTCATTTCAGTTGTATTTGCTTTCAGAATTTGCTTTAGCATTTGATGTTCTAGATGTGTAATAAGGCATTTTGTGTTTTTTCCTTTCCGTTTAATGAATAAAGTTTTGCACTTTCTTTATATTTATGTTTGCTATAGCATTATATATTAATTACATAGCGAAACTGATTGATGTCGATATGTACGAACAGGCTCCCAGAGTTTGAAATTAATCAATCACGCTAATTCCCAATGGGACTAAACAAGATGAGCTTGGTCCACTTGTTCATTTGACAACTATCATTTATAGTTTAATGGACGGGATGCACAACGAGGAATAAATGTGGTTGACCATCTGATGATCGAACAAATCCTCCCAAACTGTGAGATTGAGATAAAATGAGAGAGAACGACACGACCGATCATTCGTTGAATCAAACCCCAGACCTTGGGTGGCAGATCAACCAATTAAGGAGAGTATGATCCTACTACTCTCAGAAATAACTCTAAGTCCCTAGAGTGTGGACTGGAGTATAAACATAAATCGGGTGTGAATCGACCACCCGCGAAATAACTCTAAGTCCTCAGAGTGTGGACTGGAGTATAAACATAAATCAGGTGTGAATTGACCGCCCCGAAAGAGCTTTAAGTCCCCAGAGTGCGGAGTAAAGTATAAACATAGATTGGGTGTGACTCGACCACCCATCAACTAACTCTTATCCCCAGAGTGCGGATATGAGCGTAAATGAATAGACGAGTGGAGTTCGACCTTTCACTATTCCATGAACTTCGGCCTAAAACCGACAGAAGGAGTATAAACTTGCTAAGGATGGAGTTCGACCATCCAACATCTAACCGTGCTAACCTAAAACCGGGGGCAAGAGTATAGTTGCTCAAAAACCACTGAATTCGACGGCGTAAAACTAAGGCATGAACTTGGTTTTTGATACGACTCGAGGCCATGACCACTTGAAATCCTTGGGATAGAGCTGGTGAATTATTACCAGAATTAATAAACAAAGAATTACAAGTACACTGAATGGAAAGTAATAGTTCAACTACTTAAATGGCAATCCACATGAAAGCTTAACAGAAAAAAAACTTTTACTAACATGACAGGTTTCAAGGTCGTTGTACAGGTTATTTCAAAAGACCGAGACTCATACCCATACAACCACAACTAATGAAAGAAATGACGAACAAACAACTATGCAAACTATATACACACTGAGCCGAAGTGACGACTATTTCTTTGACCTCCTCTCTCTTTTGGATTTTTTGGGAGTAGTACCACTTGAGCCTCCGATGGTTCTCTTCATGGATCCTTCGCCACCTTTTGCAGGAGAGCTTTCAGAGATAGGAGGAAGTTCACTGCCAGGTGGAATAACTTGTAATGGGATAAAGTTTGGATGGTTGATGTCCACCTCGACAGGTTCAGCTTTAGCCTTTTTCTTCAGCAACTCCTCCTTTTCAATCCGCTCTTTCAAGCTAATCTCATCGGTGTGTTCGGAGGCGTCGGTAATCACAACATCGTCAGACTCATCCCTTGGGAGCGATTTCGACCTTATCATCGTCAAGAGCTTCGATGACTTAAGCATCGGGCCCTGGTACATCAGTAGCTGTCGGAATCTCTGTCGGTTTCTCTTGTTTCTCCACAGCAGCATCGCTTTTAGGGGTTTGACGAGGACCTGGAAGGCTTGCCAAATTTGTTAAAACAGGGAGATAAGCTTAAAACCATCGAGCGCGATGAAAAAAACCTTTCGTAAACTGAAAAGTAAAGTGCAATACCCGTATCCAGTTGGCTCTCGGTGGTTGTTGGGGTACCTCCTTCCAAAATAAGGGACAACACTTTGGATTGATAGTCGGGCCTACGTAGATCATAGCCCAAGTCCTGCTCTGGGCCGAAGGAGACCGATGTTCTGACTGCTTGGGAAGAAGAGGGACCTTTAGGATTGGCCATTGAGGATCCGACAATATGTTTCCCTTTCTCAGTAGGCGCATAAGCGTTAAAATATCGGAGTCTCGCGATAGCTAGATCTAAGGGTTCGTTTCCGTGGAGGATCTCCCGCACTAATTTTTCTTCACTAAGTTCAGCTCTACCCAATTCTCTCTTTTTCATCTTGATGATATGCTTCCAAGCTTCAGCAAGTGATTCGAGATAACCTTCTCCAAGGAAACTCAAGTCACGGTAGATAAGGACTTTGGCATTATATTCAATGATCAATGGATCAAACAAATCCTTGATTTCATTCCTACCAGACTCTTTAGCATCATCCACTTGGGATTTAATTAGTTCAATCATTTCTTTACGGTCTTCCACTTGAGCCTCCTCTTTAAGAGCTTCAATTTTAGCAAACTGCTCATCAAGCTTAATTTTCAGGCTTCTGGCTTCGACGGCCTCTTCACATTAGTTTTTCGATTCTTTCTAAGCCTCAATTTCCTCTTCCCTTTCTTTTTTGAGAAGCTCCTCAAGTTCTTTAATGCGGTGGGCCAAGACATCTTTTTCCTTTTGTTAGGAATCTTTTCTAGAGTAAGTGCCCCACTGCGATTGAGGGCAGCGTCAAGTTTTTCTTACGGGAAGCTTCTAAATGGATCACTGCCTCCGACATTTCTTTGGCATTTTTCTCTGCTTCGGCAAGTTTTGTTGTCAATTCTGACAGTTCGACATCTTGGTGTTTGATTATGTCAATATCATGTATCGCCTCTAGCTTGAGATGATATATTTCATGTTCTCGCTCAATTGACACTTTAGAAAAAAATTCCGCCAAGTGTTGAAATGATTCATGTTGCACGAATACATCATTAACACATGCAAGAGAACTCGCTTTGGCATGCCCCGAAGTCCTATGTACTATAGGAAGGAATTTAAGCCCATCGAAGCAGATTTTCGGAAAAGTGGCCTTAAGCTTGGCCAATTTCTCCATTGTAGAAATATCAGGAGCAGCGGCTGGCAAGGATGGATCAGAAGCGGCAATTAGATATTTGCTTGATTTACGGTCTCGAGACTGCTTAAAGCTCGAAGAGCCAGAATGTTGCCCATGTGGTGCGGCGATTTAAGGGCCGCGGTAAGGAGGCTGGTCTCTGCTATAAGTAGGAAAATTAGGTTGATCTCCTTAGCATGATGTTTGGGACTGGGACTTGCGCTTAGAAGAGGAGGATTCCCTTGAATGATAGCTTATATCGCATCCATCGTCTTTCTCCCTCCGCTGGCCAGATTCTGAGTCGCGGTTGGATCGATGATATGTTAAAGAACCTCTTAAGCGATCGAAGGCCTGGGACTAAGTCATTGCGCCTGAAAAGACCAAATGAGAACATGTAAGTAATTATTGTGTGAAAGATTAATGAAGAATGTGTAGTAAAGTGCGTGTGGCCGTAAGTGTCCTAGTGTTCCACCCAAGAGACCGGTGGTTGTAGCCTTACTCATAGGCATTCTTTCTCCCTTGTCAGTAGGAAGAATGCCTTCGCCAATCCTAGTAGGAGAATTAAGCCCTTCGATGTTGATATTTGGAAAGTCTTAAGTCATGATATCATCGGGAATTTGGAGATTTGAAAATCTCTTCAGTGAACTTTCCAAGTGTTGGAAAGATGATTCTTCTTTGATAGAAGTAATGACAAATTACGGATCTATGGTAGTTTTTCTTTTACGAATTTTGTATGCTAGTCTCTTCTTTCTCTTGGCGGGTGTTTGAGATTGTGCGCATTGCGACGGTTCAACCACAGGCACCTTGCCTTGGCCCACTTCAGCGTCCCCGGGTTTGTTGGCCTAGAAATCCCTTATCTCACCTTCTTCAATGTCATCCTAAGTCACCTCGACAGGGGGCATGACAGGATTGATGTCATCTCTTTTTTGCCCTGTAATGTTTCTCGGCAATGCTGCGCTTTCGGGGAGCCAAATGCTACGACCCTCCCGAATGAAGATAGTAACTCATCGGTAACAAGAAGTTTGATATTCCTATCTTCGACAGGGGTAGCACGAATAGCGGCGACTACTCTTGAAAAACTAACGCCTTTGGGACGTAGGAGGATACCTATAGGAATTCTGGATGTTAACAGATTCAAAAATATGACTTGGATTAAAGGACTTAAGAATGAAATGAAGGTAACACTTACGTCCTTCCAACCATCACCTCGCGAAGACAGATGGACATCGAACATAGAACCACTCATGCTTGAATTGAGAGAGTTTGTTCCAAGCGGTTGTCAAGACTAGGCAATTTGGCGAAGGGTTAAGAAAAACATAGGAAGGACTTCCTGCCCACCGTTTGAAGTTGTAAATGAATCTTATGTCTTCGGGAGTTGGTGGACGAAATAGAACGCTCATGAAAAGCAGAAAGGTTTCATGAAGGAAGGCGTAACTTTTTGGATGGAGTTGAGTAGGAGCTATACCAAGATATCTCAGCATCTCTCGAATAAACAAATTAAAGGGCGGTATACATCCGGCCTAGCACAAAAATTTGTTACACGCCGTGTACCCCTTTGGGGGTAAGTGAGGCCTGTCGTTTATTGAAGGAACCAAGACCTCTACAAATGGAATTCCATTTATAGAACATAGCCGGCGAAGGGTAGCCTCACCAATTTGGGAGGCTTGTAAATCTACCAGGTTATTTAGAAGAATGACACCCTCTACTGCACTGGGAGCAGGATTTATATCCTCCACCAAGAGGACCGGAACATCTGAGAAAAGGTCGGCCGGTGGGCTAGAAACTTATGTTTGTTCTCCTTGATGGCTGGGAGAAAGCCTGCCGGATATAGTCGCAGAACTTGATTTTGCTTTAGAATTGATGTATTGCATTGCCAGATCAGAAAACATACCAGCCAAACACTCTAAACATCTGGAGTCCATACTAGCTATACTCAGTAGATAATCGAGATTATAAAAGTTTACCTGCTCCCCTATGTTAAGTGTAAGCTAGTGCGGTGTAGTGAAATGTACGGTAGATATAAACAAGTTTAAAATCAGAAAAAACAAAGTTAGACGATGAGACTTTGGATTCCGACCAGAGTGACCGTCATCGCTGACCATCACAACCGACAGAGAGATTGATCGGTTATAAAAGCTTTGTGAACGACCGTCGGTACATCGAAGTGTGAAGTTTGTCGTTCAAGTCCATTTGTAAGTTTTTAGCATATGCAGAATGTTCCATGGATTTGATTGTTCAATCTTGAGTTCAGTAGTAAATTGCATGTTTTAATATTCATTGTCACCATATGTTTGAGTTCGTTGGATGGATTAGTATCAAACAAGTTAGGTTAGGCTAGTGTATAAGTTTAAAGAACCCCTAAAAGTCCTTATGCTGATCCCTATGGATCGAACCCTATATACCGACCCCTATCCCAAAGCTTCTCTACTGATCCCTCTCTTCAACCAAAACCTATTGATCCCCAAGTCCAACCGACCCCTATGTTCAGGCTGATCCCTATGGATAGGCTGATCCCCTTTCCACAGCCTCACAACCGAGCCCTGTCTTCAACCTAAGCACGTCGATCGTTGTTCTACTTCGTCCTTAACTCGTATAATTTCTACAACGAGGGATCGCCATAGAATCAAAATCCAACAGCGATCCCTCCTTCATTTCATCTTCCTTCTTCTGTTTTTCCTCCCATCTTCCTTTCCCTTATATATTCTGCCAAATCCCATCCACCAATAATCCACTTCCTCCATGCCACCTCAATCGGAATGTCGTCACAGCCTCAAACGCCATTTTGATCACTAACAACGTGAGATCCAGAACCTCATCGTATAATTGAAGGTTATAGTTTGAAATCTTACTTATGTGAATGTTCGAGTTAAGATGGAGGCAGGTAATTGGGGATGTTTGAATTGGAAGGAAAGAAGAAACAAGTTTGTAGGAAAGATTGGATCGTAGGTGGATTTAAGGTCAGAGGTTGGGAAGTTTGGTTTCGTGACTTAAAAACAAGGGTTCGGTGCAAATGCAAGAAAATAAGAGAAATGAGAATGGAAGGGATAGAAGGTTGGTATATATATAGGCGAGGGTTCAGCCTAAAACATTGAGCACATAGTATGGAGAGGGATCAGCATGATTGCTCGCCGATCCCTGGTAGCATGGACTCAAAAATGGGATCGGCATACATATATGCCGACCCCTACAAAAGTTTTAGTAATTAAAAAAAAGCAAGAGAGAAAGGGATCAGGTAAGTGTATGCCGATCCCTATACAAAAAAAAGATAAGAGAAGAAAAGAATGAGAGGGGTCAGTCAAGCATGTGCTGATCCCTACAAAAAAGAAATAAAAAAGAAGAAGAAAAATAGTCATAAGGGTTTGGCTATAAGCATGAACATACAAAATACTATGAAAATTGGCAACGACCTGTAAGTGTTCGAATACGTCCGGAAGCCAACAAAAAACATGTATACAAGCACGCCCGTGTATGAATTAAAAGCTGAATTTTTGAAATCGGCAGAAATTGAAGTCGAACCTGAAACCTTCGAGCTCGAGGCTGGACCAGATAACAAAAGCTTGTTAGTCTTGTAGAACCGGATTTATATATATCAGTTGGCGGGATATGGCACTGGATTTCTATTATCGAAAATCGACCAGATGTTAGGGCAATCAATGAAGAATTCAACGACTTAGAAAAACGATTTGATAAAAGAATAGCAACTGTTCAGAAAGCTAGATGGATCTCATTCTCAACGATTCAAAGCACGTCAAGTTAACCACAAGACGTGCTTTGGGGGGCAAGTGTTACCCGGCATTCTTATCCAGTTATATTGAACTGGCTGCACAAGTTAAATTCGATTGCCATCAAGGCCGATGATTCCATAATGATGACTGTGGAGCCCGAAGGTTGAGTACATATTATTATACGAAGTCAGAATTGAATGGATTTGATGGATGTACAATGTAGGATGCTCAAAGCATGGAATATGGCTCAAGGAATGGAAGGGTTCGGCATAGCATAGCAAGTTGGAAGGGATCGGCAAGATTGATGGAGAGGGATCGACAGGCTATATTAAAGAGGGATCAGCATCCAACAAGTTCCAAGTGCATTCATGCATACAACACCCTATCTCTCAGCATTTACAACTCCAAAGCCTATGAAATTTGAAAGGGAAGGTATGTGGACCTTAGGGATCGCACATTATAAGGACAAACTTTGAGGGATTGGCATACAACCCTGTAAAGGGTTCGGCTGTCAGTAGTGCACAAGTGATATCAAATCAAAGATTGAATAATAACTCGAGCTCCAGTAGTCCAAATGACAAGAAAATTGAAGGGCAAACATATTTTAGCATGCAGAAGCCACCGTCTGAATCGCTGCCCAAAAATCGACCAATGAAGGGATCGGTACCGATCCCTCCTAATTGGGAGTTTGACCTAGCAATCCCTCTGGCAGGTCCATGTGGACTAGAAGGTCCTTCAGCCGAAGTTTCAGAGAGATTGGTGATCGTCTTCACCTATAAATACTGGCCTAATGGGTCATTCTGAGGATCTTTATGCTGCTTGTTACTCTAGACTTTATTGTAGTCAAGTGTTCTCTATTTCCTACTGCTGTAATCAGATTTATAAGTGATCAATAAAGATAATCTTCAAAGTGGACGTAGGCATACAACGCCGAACCACTATAAATCTCTGTGTTTCTGATTACTGCTTTCTGTTTGTTATTAGCTTAATATTTTCCTTAGTTCAATTTTATTTTCTTCACTTCCTTCTCTACATAAATCTGTTCTTGGGTGTTTGTGAACAATTTGGTTGCAAACTATTCTAGATACACGTGGATTTATTTTTTAAAATCAAAGATTGAAACTCATTATGCGGTGTTACGGTTTATTGCTAATGTTGAAAAACAAACTGAATGTCAAGTGAAAATCATACAAACTGGTGATGGATTAGAGTTTCTACCATTGAAAGAATACTTTCAGAAAAGAGGAATTACTCATAGAACAACTTGTCCATATACTTCAGAACAAAATGGATAGGTTGAAAGAAAGCACAGACACATTATTAAGACAGGTCTTACTCTTCTTCCTCATGCTTCTTTACCATTAAAATTTTGGCCTGATGCTTTTTCTATAGCTGTGTATTTAATAAATAGACTTCCCACAAGAGTTTTGAAGTCAAAAACAACTCTGGAAGTATTGTGTAAAATTAAACCAGACTATCAAAGTTTAAAGTGTTTGGGTGCTTATGTTTCCCTACTCAAGGCCATATAATGCTAACAATTTGAATTTTAGGTCATCACCTTGCACTTTTTTGGGTTATCCAACAAATCAGAAAGGTTACAAATGTCTAGATAGCAAAGGAAGGATATACATATCTAGACATGTAGATTTTAATGAAAAAGTATTCCAATTCAACAAATATGAAATCAAAACCACTCAAAAAATATATAATCCAAAAGTGTCCTTACTAAGCATATCTTTGCAATTAGAAAGAAACATATCCAATCAGAAGGTAATAGTGTCAGACCATAGTGCAGCAACCATGGGCAATCATCATTCACATACTCCAACTAAAGGCAATCACAGTCCACAACACACAATGTCCAGTCATGGACTAGCTCATGAACTAAATGAAGTACCTGAAGGCTCAAATCACTCACCACAGCAAAGCATTAGTAATCAAGCTAATCCTTGTCAAATATTGGATAATGCAATATCAACCAATACTCAGCAAGAAATCACTAGAAATCAGTTAGCACTAATCAAAAATGGGCATCATATAACAACCAAAGTAAACAGTGGAATATTCAAGCCAAAGCTATAAATACAATTTTTGAAGCAGATGAACCAAACACGTACCATCAGGCTGCACAAGATGAAAAATGAAGAGCAGCCATGAAAGATGAATAAGATGCTCTAATAAGGAACAAGACATGGGATCTCGTTCCCCTACCAAATCATAGAAGTCTTGTGAGATGCAAGTGGACTTATAGACTAAAGAAAAATGCTGATGGTTCAATTTGTAAATACAAGGCAAGATTAGTAGCCAAAGAATATTCACAATGGCATGGATTTGATTTTAATGGAACATTCTCACCTGTTGTAAAATCATCCTCTTTTAGAATTATTCTAACAATTGCCTTGTATAAAAATTGGAGCATCAAGCAACTAGATGTTAACAATGCTTTTCTAAAGTGTGTTTTGCAGAAGGAGGTTTACATGGAGTAGCAACATGGTTTTGAACAAAAAAGCAGTGAAAATCTTGTGTGCAAACTAAATAAAGCCATTTATGGGCTCAAACAAGCACCAAGAGTTTGGTTTGATAAATTAAAGTCGACTTTAGCTAAACTTGGCTATAATTCATCAAAATCAAACAATTCACTATTTGCAAAATTTGCCAATAATAGTGTTACTTATGTACTAAATTATGTTGATGATTTTATAACCACAGTGTTAGTCCTTGAGATGATGGTTTTGATGACAACAACCTTAAAATAAGATTATAAAATATAAATACTAACATTATAGTTTAGATATATGTGTATATGCAGGATTTAACCATGCAGGTACAAAGAATGAAGACTGTACAGTATAGAGATTCAAGATATCAAGATTGAAGACTCATGAGTATCAAGAGTTCAAGAGTTCAAGATAAGTATTGAGTCTAGAATTATGTTAAAACTTCACAATAGCACTGAAATCTTCACTCTATTTTTCTTTTGGGATGGAACCCATTTCTACCTTTTTAGTGGCTTACAAACCCACGACAAGTAGCTTACAAACCTACGACAAGTGGCTTACAAACCCACGAACATCCTGGTTTTGTACAAGTTCTCGAGTCCTGACATGATGAGATACTCTGCAGGAAGAAGCTTGCAAAACTACTTCAAAATGTTTTTTCAAAACAACTTCGTAATGGTTTTCAAAATTGTTTTTCAAAATGTTTTAGCCTTAAAAATTATCTTTTCAAATGATTTTTCAAAAAGATGTTTTAGCCTTAAATATTCTTGTTTTTAAACTTCATCTATTTTAAACTATCTTTTAATATAATATATTTATACTTAGATTTAAATATAAAATTATAGTAAAATTATATATATAGTGTTCTCTATATTTATCTATATATTTTATCTATAGTCATGTATATTTATAAAGTTTAAAATAGTTTTAATATAAGATAAAGGTTATTTTCAAAGAAAATCAAACTATCAAAAATTGCTTTGGGATGTCGACATGCCTATGGTGACCATGTCGACATGGTGACAGTTGAGTTCAAAATTTAAATTTCAAAAGAAGTGTCTATTCATCATAACCTTTCACGAATGGACATGACTGTTGTTCTTCTATAAATAGGGGTTAGTTTTTTAATAAGATTTTCTGGTTTTTTACTTCTCTTCTTCTTCCACATTTTCTTATTCAAAATTCTATCATCACTCTGCCGAAATCAATATTGAATCTGACTAGATTATCTCTGGTTTGATTCTCTATCACTATCTCAACAAGATCCAAGTGTTATTCAGAGTTATAGGCTTCTTTGTAATCTATCTAGCGAGAAAAGGTGTGATTGTAGCCTTGGAAATCAATCAAGCGAGAAAAGGTGTGATTGTAGCCTTGGAAATCAATTGGGTGAACTTGTTGCCCTGGAAATCAAGTATCTCTACCCAGAGGATTGTGATTCTGGAGGGTGTACCTCGTAGCCTTGAAACCGAGGGTTGTAATTGTTGAATTGCTTTTGAAAGGAAATCCATACTTAGTTGTGCAGGACTGGATGTAGGGTAACCCCGAACCAGTATAAAATCCGGTGTGTTCTTTCCTTTACTGCATTTACTTTATTTCTACATCTGTGTTTGATTCTGTGATTATATCTGTGTCTGAATATTACATACATCTGTGTACAAATTAACATAAACTCAAAAAGATTTAGTAATTTCTTATAAACACTATTCACCCCCCTCTAGTGTTATTCCTAGCCTTAAGATCCGTAATCCGCATTACTCACATTTGGTATTAGAGCAAGGTTTTCAAAAGTTTCGTAATCTGATTTTTTGAATTTTTTTTTTAAATGGCTATGTTTAAGAAATTTGTTAATGCATGTTTAGAAATATTCAGATCATCATTGTCTCTTGAGTCTGCATATAATCAATATTCAAATACAAGTTGTCTACTAAGATTGTTTGATGTACATGAATCATGCTTTATGGGAGTTGAGGAATCAATCCAGAACAAACAAACTATGGAGATCAAAAAGGACAAATGGATACTCGATAGTGGATGTTCTAGACACATGACCGGGAATCCAGATATGCTGAATGATATAATATACAAAGACGGAGGACTGGTTAACTTTGGAGACAATTCAAAAGGTTATGTGATCGGCATCGGCAAAGTCGGTAACTCTGAAACTCCTATTATTACTAATGTTTTGCTAGTTAAGAATCTGAAACACAACCTGCTAAGTATAAGTCAACTATGCGATAAAGGATATAAAATTAAATTTGAAAAAGATAAGTGTCACATTGAAGATAATAATTCAACCGTAATATTTGAGGGAATTAGGAAAAAGAATATTTATATTCTTAGTATGAAAATTTCAAATGATAACTTGTGTCTTTTGGCAAATGCAAGTGACCCTTGGATTTGGCATTAGAGATTTGGGCATTTGAATTTCAAACTCTTATCTAGACTGTCAAAACATGATCTAGTAAGTGGCCTCCCTAAAATGAATTTTAAAGTAGATAGTATATGTGATGCGTGTCAACTAGGAAAACTTAGAAAAAGTTCCTTTAAATTAAAAGATTTGATTTCAACTTCAAAACCTCTTGAATTACTTCATCTTGATTTATTTGGTCCCTCTCAAATCAGTCATTAAATCATAGTAAATATGTTTTTGTAATTGTAGATGATTATTCTAGATTTACATGGACAATATTATTGAAACCTAAAAGTTATACTTTTGAATATTTTAAGAATTTTTCAAAAAGGGTTCAAAATCAATTTTCTCAAAAAATTATAACCATCCGTAGTGATCACGGTGGTGAATTTGAAAATGAAAAGTTTGAAGAATTCTGAAATAAAAAGGGAATAATTCACAATTTTTCATTTCCAAGAACTCCACAACAAAACGGAGTAGTAGAATGTAAAAATAGGACGATTCAAGAGTGTGCGAGAACTATGCTTTCTGATAGTAATTTACCAAAGTATTTTTAGGCAGAAGCAGTTGCTACCGCCTGTTATATTTTAAATAGAATTTTAATTAGACCTTTAACTGATAAGACATCTTATGAACTTATTTATTCAAAGAAACCTAAGGTATCCTATTTTAGAATTTTTGGAAGTAAATGTTTTATTTTAAATTCAAAAGATAACTTAGATAAATTTGATCCTAAATCCGACAAAGGTATCTTTATCGGATATTCTAATAGAAGTAAAGCATACAGAGTATTTAATTTAAGAACTAATACCATCGAAGAGACAATGCATGTTTCATTTGATGAAAATTTCAAAATTTTTGAAGAAATAAATGATGAAGGGGATTTAATCACTCAAAATCAAGAGTCAATTGAAACTAATAATGAATTAAATCATCCTAATAAAAGGATTAAACTTTTAAAAGATCACCCTATAGAAAATATACTTGGAGATATGCAATCTGTTGTTAAAACTAGAAACCAACTAAGTCAAATGAGTATTGTAGCTTTTATATCAACTATTGAACCTAAAAATCCAGAAGAAGCATCAACTGATGGTTCATAGATTTTGGCTATGCAAGAAGAATTAAATCAATTCACTAGAAATGATTTTTGGGAACTTGTTCCTAGACCTGAAAATAAAAAAATAATTGGAACAAAATGGGTTTATAAAAATAAAATGAATGAACAAGGAGAGGTTGTTAGAAATAAAGCCAGGTTAGTCGCTCAAGGTTATTGTCAAGAAGAAGGAATATATTTTGATGAAACCTTTGCCCCCGTAGCAAGATTAGAAGCCATTAGGATTCTAATTGCCTTCGCAAATCATAATAATTTCAAATTATTTCAAATAGATGTTAAAAGTGCATTTTTTTAATGGTTTTGTAAAAGAAGAAGTATTTGTTAAACAACCACCACTTTTTGAAAATGATAAATTTCCAAATCATGTTTACAAACTTAAGAAAGCTCTATATGGTCTAAAGCAAGCTCCTAGAGCCTGGTATGATAGACTAAGATCTTACTTGTTACAATCAAATTTTGAAATAGGTAAAGTAGATAATACTCTTTTTATTAAAAGAAATAAAAATGATATTCAACTAGTACAAGTCTACGTAGATGATATCATTTTTGGATCAACTAATTTTGAAATGAATAAAGAATTTTCTGAAATAATGACAAAAGAGTTTGAGATGAGTCATATGGGTGAATTAAACTTCTTTATAGGATTACAAATAAAACAATTAGATAATGGTATCTTTATTAGTCAAGAAAAATATGCTAAAGACCTAGTTAGTAAATTTGGTTTGACTACTGCGAGTGGAAAACCCACTCCCATGGCAACCAATGAGTACCTTAGTAAAGAAGATCTCTCGAAAGATGTAGATCAAAAATTATATAGAGGAATGATTGGATCACTACTCTATATCGCTGCGAGTAGACCTGATATCATGCATAGTGTCTGTCTCTTGCAAGGTATCAATCACAACCTAAAGAAACTCACTTAAAAGCTGTAAAACGTATTATAAGATATGTTAAACACACCTTTGATTATGGCTTATTTTATCCTAAAAATGATTCGTTTGATTTAATATCTTACTGTGATGCTGATTATGCTGGTTGTAAATCAGACCGAAAAAGTACAAGTGGAACTTGTCACTTTCTAGGGCATTCTCTGATTTCCTAGTTTAGTAAAAAGCAAAACACAGTTTCTCTATCAACAACTGAAGCAGAGTATATTTCTGCTGCTTTGGCTTGTTCTCAAGTAATATATATGCAACAAACTTTAAAAGATTTCGGTTTAAATATATCAAAATCACCAATCTATTGTGATAATACTAGTGCAATAAACTTATCCAAAAATACTACTCAACATGCTCGAACTAAACATATTGATATCAAACACCATTTTCTCATAGATAATATAAGTAGAGAAGTAATTACTCTCGACTATATTAATTCTGAAAATCAAGTTGCTGATATATTAACAAAACCCTTAAATGAATCTACATTTACTAAATTAAGAAGAGAATTAGGTATTTGTTCATTAACTGAAATATAAAATATAAATAACAAGTATAATTAAAAAATAATTCAAAATAAATTAAATAGGCAAAAATTCAAGATCCATGTCGACATCTCCCCTTGACCCATGTCGACATATAACGTTTTTGAAAGGGACGCGGAAGATGATCTTAAGGCTATTTAACACTAGAGGGGGGGTGAATAGTGTTTTAAGAATTTCTTTAAAACTTCTTTGATTTAAATTGAATTAACTAACTTAATGCAAATACACAATCACAGATCAAATCACAGAATCACAAACAAATGCAAATATAAATAAAAAGCAAGTAAAAGAAAGAACACACCAGGAATTTTATACTGGTTCGGTGTTACCCTACATCCAGTCCCGCACAACCCGTACGGCTTTCTATTCAACAATAATCTAGATTACAATCCCTCGATTCCAAGGCAACGAGGTACACCCTCCAGATTCTCAGGTCTCTGGGTAGAACCACTTGATTCACAGGACACAAGTTCACCCGATCGATTTCCAAGGACACGATCACACCTTTATAACCCTACACAAGTTTCTTTGAGTACAAATGTATCTATAACTCTGATAAGCACTGAGATTCTTTGAAGAGAGTGGCAGAGAATCAAACTAGAGATATTATGGTTTGATTCACTTAAGATTTTGGCAGAATATGGATAGGATGATTAGAAAATAAGATAAGAGAGTAAAGAGGAGAGAAAATAAAGAAAGTAGTTACTGGAAAACGTCCATAACAGTCTCTATTTATAGAGAATGAATGGATGTGTCCATTCGAAGAGGTTTAAACGAATAGACACTTCTTTTGAAAACAACCTTTGCTGTAACGGAAAGCATGTCGACATGACAAGTAAATAGGATGTCGACATGGTCTAGTAAAAAGTGATGATTTGCTTTACTTTGAAAATGATGATTTAAAACATATGCAACTTTATTCAAATGGACTCTATGTATTTGTAGAAGGTATTTAGAAGTAGAAATACTTATGAATATATATATGTATATATACTAAAATATATTTAAAATCAAAGTAAATAAACTAAAGTAAATATAATATTAAAATAGATTTTGAGGCTAAAATATCAAGGACAATTTTGAAATCAAAATATAACAAAATGATAAATATGATTTTGAGGCTAAAACATTTTTGGAAATGTGAACGAAGGTTTTTCTTTTGAAAAGGAATATTTGAAAAACATTTTATAAAACAAGAGATAATTTTGAAAATCATTTTGAATCAAAATTAGTGGATAACAAAATAGGGCTACTATCCGTTCCACTAGATATTTCGTGAGTTCCATCTCACTAGGGTTCCATCCCTTTAACAAGAACGAAGTGGATTCCATTCCACGAGTAAATTGGATAAAAAAGAATGATAGTGCTTTCAAGGAGTTTTAACAAATATCTAACCTAACTATATTATTTGTCTTGAACTCTTGAATATCTTGAATCTCATGAGTCTTCAATCTTGAACTCTTGATCTTTGTCTTCATCAATTTTGTTTTCTTTACTGTACAGTCTTCTTTTGTTGATACCTGCATATAGATTTCCTGCACATATATATTTTATAACACTTCTATAGTTGTTGTCATCAAAACCACTATCCTATGGACTAACATTCTCCCCCTTTTTGATGATGACAACCTTTGTTTATAAAATATTTATATTCTCCTTATAACTCCCCCTAAATCTAATAACTCCCCCTTAATCTATGCCTAACTAACCTATTTTATACTTCTCCCCCTTTGTCATCAACAAAAAAATGACACTAACTCCCCCTAAATCTATGATATTAATGATAGTGTTATCATTAATAATACTGAAACTAGATATAACAATGCTAAATATTGTATACTCAGAATGATATATATGAGTAATATGAGAATAATAAGTGTAACCACAAATTATTTTATTCATATCACTATATACATAACTGTTAAATGAAAAGAAAATGCATACAATAAGTAGACAAATCAATCAAACATAAGCACACCTATTTATGTCTTATTACATAATCAATATAGTAAGTTATCATAAATCAACCATGTTTAAAACCAAACCAAATCAAGTATTTCAAATCAAATCAATTTTAAACCAAATCAAACAAGTTAAATGTTACGTGGAACTTCAACCCATCCCTCTTTTCCAAAGATGGGATCCGCTTTGATTACTTCCCAATCTTCATCGTCCTGGAGCAATGTCTTTGGTGGATTTACTTGGAGATCCTCTTTGTTGAGAGCGGAGATCATCCATCGTAGTGCATCGAAATGCCTTTCTTGTTCCTTTATCATCTGCATTTGACTCAGTTCTAAGTGCCTCTGATTTCGTAGAATAAAAGTAAGAATATCTTTGAAGGATTTGAGAGTCTCTTCAAGATTATCACTTAGATTTGAAGAGGATGAAGCCATTTTGACGATAAGTAAGAGGGAAATAAGTAGATAAGAGTAGAGAGAAGTTATGAGAAGTTTTCTGGAAGAAAATAGGACTTAAATAGACAGGAAAGTCGTTTGAAATGAATAGACATAAGGAGTTATTTTGAATTTCAAATTGAAATGTCCATTCAGAATATTACCAGTATATGTCGACATGACCTCCATACAGTATGTCGACATACATAGCAGATTTTGCACATCTTATTTTTGAATTTTCAGTGTATATACATATGATTTATATATATATTACTTGATATAAATAAGAGTAACAGTAAGATAAACAGAGAATAAGCTTCATTTCATACTAGAACAGAGAAGTACATGAATTTCATAAAGAAAACATAAAGATACAACTTTCAATATACCAAATTTCATTGATATACAAAAAGTAAACTCTAGAAACTAGTAGATGAGGATGAAGATGATGAGATATTGAGCTTCTTGTTGACTTTGGAGAAGAACTTGTTCATAGTATTGGACATTTTGTCCAATTTTTTGTTTACGGAGTGTTTGAGAGCTTTTTGATTTTTCACAATCACTCGTTGATTGTGAAGGAGAGTCTTGTTTGATGGTCGTGTGGGAAAATCAATACTCTCTAAGGAAGTTTCTTCACATTCTTCCTCTTCTTCTTCTTCCTCACCTTCTTCTTCCTCATCTTCCTCTTCTTCTTCTTCCTCTTCCTCTTCTTCTTCTTCCTCCTCATCTTCTTGCATTTCCTCATACCCCAATCGTGCTTCTTTTTCCGTTAGTGTTTCGTATGGTTGAAACACGTGCGGAATTTTCATAAGTGAAATATTGGAATGATTAAAAATCTTTCATGGAAAGAATTCTTCACCTCTCATATCCACTCCAAAGTAATTAAAAATTCTAGTGAGGTATATTCCATGATATAATGCATTCTCTCCCGAATCCAAGTTTTTGTGTCGAAATTCATCCAAGATAACTTATGCCCAATTAATATCATAATTTCCAAAAATTGCAAAAAGAGCCTTACACACTTTTTGAGTCGGGTTATTGTAATTTCCCGATCTCGGAGTAATAGTGCGTTGAAGGAGAAGATTAACAATACGAGCTTTTGGTCGAAAAAATTTGTTTTTGAAATCCATTTCTTCCTCAAAAATATTGTGAAAAGTTTCACGATCGGTTTCCTCGATTTCAAAAGAAGAAAGATTGGAACCGGTACTTTTACACTCAAGTATGGTTCCTAAAACATCGGTATCCAAAACAATTTGTGTCCCCTTGACACTACTCCACACTTCATCATCCCTTCCATTATAAAAACCACGATTTAAATTTGCATAAAACATTTTGAAAAGGTTTGGATAGCAAACAAAATCATTTTGGTTATTGTCAACCAAGCTTAGAATACCATTGTTTTGAAAGAGAGCATCAATTTCATAAGAAGCGAAGTCATTAAAAATAGCAAAATTACCCGAATGAACTTTTCCATAAGTTGCATAATTAATGTATGCAAGTATGGCATCTCTATTATTGTAGAGATGATCTTTGGTGGCTCTTGACAGCCTCATTCCGGCTACGTTGCTAGTGGATGCCATTTTTGAAGAGATAAGAGTGTTTGAAGATAAAAGTTGTTTTGAATTTGAATTGAAGATGGAGATAAGTGTTGATAGAAGATAGATATAAAGAGGTTGAATAGGTGGATTCTCTGGTCAAAGAGTCATAACTATTCAGAACATAGGAGTTACTGAAAAGGTGGAGGGAAATTTGAATTTTGAATTCAAATTTAGAAATCTGATTTGCTACAGGTATGTCGACATTACCAATAAGTGCCATGTCGACATGCACACCAGATTTTGCAAAAATGATTTCAAGCATGTACAAGATTTATATATATATATATATACTTATATATATTATGATTATTGTCTGAATATATTTTGAAAATATATTATACAGAAAATATATAAAAATAATATTTTATAAAAAATTTAAAAGATATTTAAAAAAATTTAAGTTAATAAAATCAATTATATACTTAACTAATAAACTATTCTAAGCAACCAATTTTCAACCAATTAAAATAGTAAACGTGTACCTTGTTTGAGTTCCATATCATCCTGATTATCTGAATTCTGAGTTGTCATAAAACACATATTTGCCAATTCTGTTTTCTGTTCATCATCACTTGAGGACGTATCTGAATCATCCAGTGTTGCTGCAAATGCTTTCTTTCTTTTCTTTGAATATTCTTTGTTTGATTGAGGAGTTTGCTTTTCTTGATGTGGACAGTCTCTTTGATAATGACCAAACTCATTGCAATTGAAGCATTTGATGTTGTTGAGTGATTCAGTGTTATTTCCAAAACTTTTTCTCTTGTGATTATTCATTTTTCTATACTTCAAGAATTTTCGAAAGTTTCTTGTCATGAAGGCTATTTCTTCATCATCATCACTAGAGTCTGATTCACCAGTTAGTGCATTGAAGGTAATGGAATTTTTTTCTGATGACTTATTCTCCCTTCTTCCCTGAATTTGAACTTCATATGACATCAGATTTCCAATTAATTCATCAATCTTCAAGGTACTGATGTTATTTGCTTCTTCAATCGCCAGTGTCTTCAAATCCCATTCTGGAGTGAGTGAATTCAGAATTTTCCTGACTTGATCTTCTTCGGAGATTGCTTTTCCCAGAGATACTAGTGAATGAACAATATCCTGAAAACGACAATACATATCTGGAATAGATTCACTAGGCAACATCTTAAATAATTGAAATTGATTAGTAAGAATAGAAATTTTGGTCTGTTTAACTTTGCTTGTTCCTTCATGAGTAACTTGCAGAGTTTTCCAGATTTCATATGCAGTTTTACAAACAGATACCCTATTAAATTCATTTCTATCTAGTGAACAAAATAGAATATTCATGGCTTTTGAATTGTTTTGAGCCACTTCTCTTTGAACGGTCGTCCATTGAGCAAAATCAGTTGTGGGCTCAGTGTATTCAGTTTGTGTCATATTCCATGTTTCTAAACTAATAGATTGTAAATATATCTTCATTCTACATGCCCAATATGCATAGTTACTGCCATTGAAAAGTGGTGGTCTGGCAGTGGACTAACCCTCTACAAATGAACTAGAAATACCAGTGTTGGTAGCCATTGTTACTTTTCAAAAATCAGGTTATGAATACTTTGAAAAACTTGCTCTGATACCAAATGAAAGGTACGCGGAAGATGATCTTAAGGCTATTTAACACTAGAGGGGGGGTGAATAGTGTTTTAAGAATTTCTTTAAAACTTCTTTGATTTAAATTGAATTAACTAACTTAATGCAAATACACAATCACAGATCAAATCACAGAATCACAAACAAATGCAAATATAAATAAAAAGCAAGTAAAAGAAAGAACACACCAGGAATTTTATACTGGTTCGGTGTTACCCTACATCCAGTCCCGCACAACCCGTACGGCTTTCTATTCAACAATAATCTAGATTACAATCCCTCGATTCCAAGGCAACGAGGTACACCCTCCAGATTCTCAGGTCTCTGGGTAGAACCACTTGATTCACAGGACACAAGTTCACCCGATCGATTTCCAAGGACACGATCACACCTTTATAACCCTACACAAGTTTCTTTGAGTACAAATGTATCTATAACTCTGATAAGCACTGAGATTCTTTGAAGAGAGTGGCAGAGAATCAAACTAGAGATATTCTGGTTTGATTCACTTAAGATTTTGGCAGAATATGGATAGGATGATTAGAAAATAAGATAAGAGAGTAAAGAGGAGAGAAAATAAAGAAAGTAGTTACTGGAAAACGTCCATAACAGTCTCTATTTATAGAGAATGAATGGATGTGTCCATTCGAAGAGGTTTAAACGAATAGACACTTCTTTTGAAAACAACCTTTGCTGTAACGGAAAGCATGTCGACATGACGAGTAAATAGGATGTCGACATGGTCTAGTAAAAAGTGATGATTTGCTTTACTTTGAAAATGATGATTTAAAACATATGCAACTTTATTCAAATGGACTCTATGTATTTGTAGAAGGTATTTAGAAGTAGAAATACTTATGAATATATATATATATGTATATATACTAAAATATATTTAAAATCAAAGTAAATAAACTAAAGTAAATATAATATTAAAATAGATTTTGAGGCTAAAATATCAAGGACAATTTTGAAATCAAAATATAACAAAATGATAAATATGATTTTGAGGCTAAAACATTTTTGGAAATGTGAACGAAGGTTTTTCTTTTGAAAAGGAATATTTGAAAAACATTTTATAAAACAAGAGATAATTTTGAAAATCATTTTGAATCAAAATTAGTGGATAACAAAATAGGGCTACTATCCGTTCCACTAGATATTTCGTGAGTTCCATCTCACTAGGGTTCCATCCCTTTAACAAGAACGAAGTGGATTCCATTCCACGAGTAAATTGGATAAAAAAGAATGATAGTGCTTTCAAGGAGTTTTAACAAATATCTAACCTAACTATATTATTTGTCTTGAACTCTTGAATATCTTGAATCTCATGAGTCTTCAATCTTGAACTCTTGATCTTTGTCTTCATCAATTTTGTTTTCTTTACTGTACAGTCTTCTTTTGTTGATACCTGCATATAGATTTCCTGCACATATATATTTTATAACACTTCTATAGTTGTTGTCATCAAAACCACTATCCTATGGACTAACAGTTTTTAATTTTTAAATATTTTTCCCACCAAAATTCAAATAATTGGTTATAAATTTCTCCTATTTCGAAATTTTCTTCATTTTCTCTGTTTTCTTTCTGTTCTATCTTCTGAAACCATTCTATCAATGGCCTCCTCTTCCAAATCAAACATAAAATCAACTTTTTCGTTCCCATCGCCTACTTCTGGTCCATTTCAACAATCAACACTCGCTCGTGTAACGAAAATGGAGAAGTCTCTGAAGGATACCATTCAGTTAATGACTGAAATCCAAGTGCTGCAACTTCGAATGGCCAAAGAACAAGAGAGGCAAGGCAAAATCCATAGGAATTTGCAAAAATTTCTTATGGATAATCATGCTAACCCAATCCTGATTGACGAGGACTCTTCAGGAGATCATGAACACGAGGAAAGCGAAGAAGAAGAACCAATGGAAGAAGAGCATGCAGAAGACGATGACAAAGTCGTTTGCGTTGGCGAAGTGTGCTTTGACAAAGATGGAAATCTTGTCGAACAACGTGGAAATTTCTGTTTCCACTATCCAAATTGTTCGGTTCATAGATCTCCTATATTCAAAGACACACATTAGTTTCTTCTCTTTCTTTTCTATTTGTTGTTTGTTTTACGATCTCTACGAAAATGTAAATATAAACAAATTAATAAATAATGTATGTTCTTATATATGTTCTATTAAAATTATTATTATAGATTCTTAGTTAGGAGAGTTTGTAAGTTAGGACTAAGTTTTAGGTTTACAAGTAAGTATTGATGATAACACTATCATCATATAGGATATTAGACTGGGTGTTATATAGTTTGTTTGTTTTTGTTGATGATAAAGGGGGAGAAATATAAAATAGGGTAGTTAGGCATAGATTAAGGGGAAGTTATTAGATTTAGGGGGAGTCAATAGGATAGAAGTAATATTTTATAAACAAAGGTTGTCATCATCAAAAAGGGGGAGATTGTTAGTCCTTGAGATGATGGTTTTGATGACAACAACCTTAGAATAAGATTATAAAATATAAATACTAACATTATAGTTTAGATATATATGTATATGCAGGATTTAACCATGCAGGTACAAAGAATGAAGACTGTACAGTATAGAGATTCAAGATATCAAGATTGAAGACTCATGAGTATTAAGAGTTCAAGAGTTCAAGATAAGTATTGAGTCTAGAATTATGTTAAAACTTCACAATAGCACTGAAATCTTCACTCTAATTTTCTTTTGGGATGGAACCCATTTCTACCTTTTTAGTGGCTTACAAACCCACGACAAGTAGCTTACAAACCTACGACAAGTGGCTTACAAACCCACGAACATCCTGGTTTTGTACAAGTTCTCGAGTCCTGACATGATGACATACTCTGCAGGAAGAAGCTTGCAAAACTACTTCAAAATGTTTTTTCAAAACAACTTCGGAATGATTTTCAAAATTGTTTTTCAAAATGTTTTAGCCTTAAAAATTATCTTTTCAAATGATTTTTCAAAAAGATGTTTTAGCCTTAAATATTCTTGTTTATAAACTTCGTCTGTTTTAAACTATCTTTTAATATAATATATTTATACTTAGATTTAAATATAAAATTATATATATAGTATTCTCTATATTTATCTATATATTTTATCTATAGTCAAGTATATTTATAAAGTTTAAAATAGTTTTAATATAAAATAAAGGTTATTTCCAAAGAAAATCAAACTATCAAAAATTGCTTTGGGATGTCGACATGCCTATGGTGACCATGCTGACATGGTGACAGTTGAGTTCAAAATTTAAATTTCAAAAGAAGTGTCTATTCGTCTTAACCTTTCACGAATGGACATGACTGTTGTTCTTCTATAAATAGGGGTTAGTTTCAACGAATTTTTAATAAGATTTTCTGGTTTTTTACTTCTCTTCTTCTTCCACATTTTCTTATTCAAAATTCTATCATCACTCTGCCGAAATCAATATTGAATCTGACTAGATTATCTCTGGTTTGATTCTCTATCACTATCTCAACAAGATCCAAGTGCTATTCAGAGTTATAGGCTTCTTTGTAATCTATCTAGCGAGAAAAGGTGTGATTGTAGCCTTGGAAATCAATCAAGCAAGAAAAGGTGTGATTGTAGCCTTGGAAATCAATTGAGTGAACTTGTTGCCCCGGAAATCAAGTATCTCTACCCAGAGGATTGTGATTCTGGAGGGTGTACCTCGTAGCCTTGAAACCGAGGGTTGTAATTGTTGAATTGCTTTTGAAAGGAAATCCGTACTTAGTTGGGCGGGACTGGATGTAGGGTAACCCCGAACCAGTATAAAATCCGGTGTGTTCTTTCCTTTACTGCATTTACTTTATTTCTGCATCTGTGTTTGATTCTGTGATTATATCTGTGTCTGAATATTACATACATCTGTGTACAAATTAACATAAACTCAAAAAGATTTAGTAATTTCTTATAAACACTATTCACCCCCCTCTAGTGTTATTCCTAGCCTTAAGATCTATAATCTGCATTACTCACACACAGTTAATAATGATTCAGAAATAAGCAATCTCACAAAGCATCCGAATCAAGAATTCTCTATCAAAGACTTGGGGAACTTAAGCTACTTTCTTGGTATCGAAGTGAAGAGAGTGTCAAACAATGAAATGTATTTAAGTCAAAAAAAATACATTTAGAAATTTTATTAGCAAATCCACTGCCTACTTCAATGACAAGCAATCTACAGTTATCAAAAGACAAGGGTGAAGTAATTACAAATGAAAAACAGTATAGAAGCATAGTTGGAGCACTACAATATGCTACAATAACAAGACCAGAAATTACATCCAGTGTTAACAATGTGAGTTAATTCATGCAACAACAAGCGTTGAAAACTGGAAAGCTGTAAAGAGGATATTAAGATATCTCAAAGGAACCATAAATCAAGGTCTACTACTTGAATTAAGGAAAACATTGACTATCAATGGTTATGCTGATGCAGATTGGCTACAGACTGTAATGATAGAAAATCAACTTCAGGCTACTGCATATACTTAGAAAAAAATCCAATGTCTTGGTGCTCAGAAAAACAATCAACTGTGTCAAGATCTAGTACTGAAGCAGAGTAGAAGAGTGTTGCTAATGCTACAGTTGAAATTATGTGGATAGAATCCTTATTAAGTGAATGACAAATTGAAACTAGCAACAAAGCAACAATATGGTGTGACAATATGAGTGCAGTTTCACTTGCAGCAAATCCAATTTTACATTCCAGAACCAAGCATATAGAGCTAGATCTGTATTTTGTAAGAGAACAAGTTGTAAATGGAAAGCTTTTAGCAAATTATATACCTGCTACTTACCAAAGAGTTGATATTCTAACAAAGCCACTGTCCAAACAAAACTTCATCAGATTAAAGCAAGAACTGAAGATCAAAGACATTGATAATGGCTCAACAATAAGTAAGTAAAGTCTCATCCTCTTCTTGCCGAGCAAACTCTCTTGCAAAACAATGCTTAAAGCAGAATTTTGCAAGTACATCGATCAAAGTCAGCAACTAGTAAGCAATCTCAAAACCTAAATCGACATTAAGCTGAAGATTTAGGAACGGTATTCTTCCTTACTTCAACCTCAAGCAGTAAATTTTGCAAGCTTGTCAATCAAAGTCGACAACTTGAAAGCAATCTCAGAACCTAAATCAATATTAAATAGAAGATTTAGGGACAATATTCTTCCTTACTTCAGTCTCAAACAAGTTTTTTGAAGAATTAAGCACGAAGATTGAAGATTGAAATGTCTGTAGAATTTGGGAATAAAATCACAAACCCTAATCCTCGTTAGGTTTGAGAGGGGGAAGTAGATAAGAGAAGAAGTCTCTGTATATGTTTGTGTATACATTACAATTATGAATTGCGGGTATATAGGCTGTATTCTCAATCAGCCCATTATATTAAAACATCTTGTATATTATAAATACCTGCATATCAGCTATGTATTAGAATCAATTACAAACTTATCATTCAATACAACCTTGCACTATTCTTCAACAATTCTTTAGCAAATTCTAATTTAAAGTTTTCAAATGCAATGATTTCAAATGAAATATATATATCAACTTTCAAACATAATGTTTCTCAAGTACGAGAGTTTTTGGGTATTATATAGATTCATATGTATACAGGTTTAAAACGTATGTGTGGTATTGAACATACACTTTGGTTTCAGTATATATGTATAAATTTTGAATTTCACGTATATGCATATATAGCTTTAGAAAATGTATATAGTGTTACGTACATGTAGTTTTTGAGTATTCATGGTTTCATATATACTGATTGATTTCACGGAGTTTTGAATATATACAGTTTTCAAATAAATTAAAGCTTCAGTGTTCTAAATTTGGAGTATGAAGCTTGTTTCAAAAGCATTGAATTAGATATCATCAGTATTTAGTTATATGTTGATTTTTAAATATATATACATAATTTCAAATACAGTTTCATGTATATACAAGTTTTCAAGTATATTAGCTTCAAGCTTTGAATATAAATGTTTTTGTATATACTGGCGCATCGTATATGCCAAATTTTCAAACGTGGCAGCTTTTAATTTCGCAAGCTTGCATCTGGAGTATATAATATGGATTTGAGTATGATAATTCCAAATATATCAAACTGTGGATACAGAAGTTTTAAACGCATATAAGATTTCGAATATATGCATGAGTAACATATGTATGAGCCTTTGAATATAGGTTGAGGATGTATAGCTTCATGTACACGTGTAGTCTTAAATATATGCCAACAGTTTCGAGTATACCAGGTTTTAATTAAATATATTAAGTTTGACATATACATGGGTTCAAAAACATTTAATTTCAAATACACGTATACTTGTGCATTTGGGTTTCAATAGTGCACAGTTTTAAAATCATTCACATAAGAAATTGAGCCACTACAAGTTTGCTAGAAAAAACGAAATTCTTTAATCAAGCTCTGCAGCCATGGCTGCTTATACAAATCTTCTTAATAATCCTATCTATGGCCTTGATCAGACTAATACGGTCTTCTAATACTTCTCCATCTCACTCTCCTCCACCTCTACCGAATCCATTGCCGCTAGAACTACCTCTGCCAAAGAAGGCGTCTATTATTGATTCAGAGGGTTTCCAGATCGTCCAAAGCAGGAAATTTAAACATATGAGAAATGAATTTGCGTTCCATTTTGCAGATAAAGGTTCTCATCAACCCAACCTGAAACAATTTCCTAAACAGAATTACAGAAATGCAAGTACAAATCATGGATTCTCCATTTCAATAAATGCAGTATATGGAGGAAACCTTGCAAGAAATATGACAAGAACCAATCAGCATGTTCCAAACTCAGAAAATCAATTCAGAAATTCAAGAATCAATGCAAGAAACATTCAAAATAATGGAATTGCATCCCAATCTAATTCTAACCTGATCAAACCCTCTTCATGGGCAGAAATGATCAAAAAAGGTGGTTCAAATTCTAACTTTGACCTGAAATATGTGGCGCCTTTATCCATCAATGAGAAGAAAATAGTGGTGGTGAGCGCGGAGGCTAGTAGAAAGGCTGAGAGTAAGTGGAGTTTCTCTGTTCTTGCCTATGTATTCGGCAATAGACCTGCTTATCATCATTTCAAGGCAGTTATTGTTAGATCATGTAACCCCACTGGAAATTTCGACATCTTTACTCGCAATAATGGTTTCTTCCTAATCAGATTCTCTAATGCTACAGACTGTGACAATGCAATTAATGGAGGTCCATTCTTCATCAATGGAAAGCTTATTATCATGAAAAAATGAAGCAGTAAAATCAATCTTGAAAGGGATTTACTCTCTACCATGCCTATATGGATTAAATTGCCTGGATTAAATCTCAGATTGTGGGACAGTGAAATTTTAAGTGCTATTGCCAATGTGGTGGGTACTCCTCTCAAATTAGATGAACACACTGCAAAAGAATCTAGACTTTCTTTTGCAAGAATACTGGTTGAAATTAATGCAGACTCAGACCTACCAAACGATGTAACTATTTCTTTGCACGATGGGGAAAATTTAGTTCAAAACATTGAGTATGAATGGGTTCCCCCCAGATGTAAAACATGTTCTTGTTTTGGACATTCAATAGAAAGTTGTGAAGCTAATTTGGTTTGGAAAGCAAAGCAAAGCAATCAAGTAAATACTGAAGTCAATTGCAGCACCTTTGCTGTGGAGGGAAATGATACTGCTGGAAATTCATTAACAGATCTTTACAACAAAAAGAATCCAAATTCTTATAATGTTACTTCGGGGAATCTCTTATCATTCAAAACTTCCCCCTTGAAAACGATTCACAAGAAGGTTTCAAAGATCTGTCAAATAAAGGCAAAGAATCTGAAATCATTTCTGAAGCATATGTAGGTCCAGAGAAAAGCATTGAAATTTCTCAAGTTAAGGTCACAAATTTACAAGCAAATGAGGTTTCAACTGCTACATAGGTTATGAATTTGGATGATGGTCCTTACATTAATAGCATCTTAAATAAAGAACCATCTGATAACCCCAATATCAGTCACCTTTCCTCTCATCTTTCCCCAATTATCAAAAATTCAAATTCCAATTCAGAAGGCAATATTCAAAAGGCAGTTAGTCTGATTGCAAATTCTGTCTTAGTCTCAAGGAAGAACAAAAAATACAGCAAAGATAAGAAGAAAGGCAAAATGAAAAGTATTAAAGAAATAGTTGACAATGGAAACTCTGAAAATTCAGAAGACAGTGAATTCAGAAAGAAATACATCATCAAAAATCTCAAGTGGGAATATCAGTTAAAAGCAATCAGCAAAACCACATACAAGAAGAAAGGGAAAAGGACAGAAACCTTTGAAGAGGAGAGCAGTCACAGTGCTTAGTTGCTGCTGCTTCATGTATCCTTATATTATATTTTTATCTTTTCCATTATGTCTATAATCTCTTGGAATGTTAGAGGTCTCAATTCTTCTGAAAGAAGATTGGACCTGTCTTATCTTCTTAAGACTGAAAACCCTAGTATGGTTGGTCTGCTTGAACATAAATTAGATGATTATAAGATAAAAGATTATCATATCAAAAGCTTAAATAATTGGAATATTGTTAATAATAATCATATGGGGGGGAATGGTAGAATCATGGTCATTTGGGATCCCAATATTTGGGATATCACCCAATACTTTGTTAATTTCTAATTTATTCACTGCAAATGTATTAATAAAGGTGGTTTTCAAATAGAAATTACCTTTGTTTATGCATCAAATAGTGAGTTTGAAAGGCTAAATCTTTGGGAAAATCTTGATCAAATTAATTCTAATATGCATTCCCCATGGATTATTATTGCTGATTTTAATACTATTATGCATGCTTATGAAAAAAGAGGGGGGATCCCTTTTCCTTCTAAAAAACTGGATTTTTTAAACAATTTCCTACTCAAAACTGGTCTTTATGAACCATTTATTTTTGGTAACAAATATACTTGGAAATCTGGAAAATTCAGAAACATTCATTGCAAACTGGACAGAATCTTACTTAATCTTAGCTTCACTAACTGTTTCAAAGACTTTAAATGTTACACTCTTCCTCAAGCTTCTAGTGACCACACCCCAATCCAAATTTTTCTCACTCAAAATAATTTTTCAAAGAAAAATTTCCCTTTCAGATTTATTAATGAGTGGGTCTATGAAAACAATTACAAAGATATCATCAAAAACAGTTTGTCTTTTAAGGTACAGGGCACTGCCCAGTACAAATTTAGTAATTTTCTTCAAATTGCAAAAGGAAACTTGAAAAACTGGAACAAACTCAGAAATAAAAATGATGTCTCTCATTTTAGAGAGGAATGTAAGTTAAGGCAGAATCTCTTGGATTGTGATTGCTCAGACATTGAAAATGTCAACAAATTTTTTGAAGCCCAAAACAATTTAATCATGTCCCTTCAAGTGCAGTCTATAAATTTGAGGAAAAAAGCTAAAGCAGATTGGCTCACTCAAGGTGATGAAGCTAGTAAAATTTTTTATGCTAGGATGTCTAGCAGAAAATTTAGAAATGATATTGGTAAAATTATAGATGTTAAAGGTAATGTTATTAATGAAGAATCTAGCATTGAGAATGAAGCTATTAACTATTTTACTAATCTATACAATACTAATAGCTACTCTAATAATTTTCCTATCATTGAATCTAAATATAATCTGAATTCTAATAGTCAAGACATTCTTCTTGCCCCTATTTGCTTAGAGGAAATTAAAACCATTATCTTTCAATCTAATAATGATAAAAGTCCTGGCCCTGATGGGTTTGGTGCAAAATTTTATAAAACTCATTGGGAAGATATAAAGTGTTTTTTATTTGATTCTATTTCTGAGTTTTTTAGAACTGGTAAGCTTTTAAAAAAAATTAATCATACTTTTATCACTTTAATTCCAAAAGTTCAAATTCCAAATAGCCTGGATGATTTCAGACCTATTGCATGTTGTAACTTTATTTATAAAATCATTGCTAATATTTTATGCAATAGAATAAAAATATTTTTAAAATTCTTAATTTCTGAAAATCAATGCGCTTTCATCCCTGGTAGACTTATTATGGAAAATACTCTTCTTGTTCATGAGTTAATTAGAAAGTTTAATAATAAAAATAGAAATCTTATGTGTGTCAAGATTGATTTACACAAAGCCTTTGATAAAATTAATAGGCACTTTATTATTTATATGATGCAACAAATGGGTTTTGATAAAAAAATCTGCGCTCTTATACAAGAATGTATCAACAATGTCTCTTACTCAATTCTGGTTAATGGTTCTCCTAAGGGTTTTATTCATAGCAATAGAGGTATTAGACAAGGGGATCCACTTTCTCCCTATTTATTCACTATTTCTATGGAATATTTCTCTATTCTTATGGAAACTGAGTCCATTAAGGGAAATATTAAACCCATTAATAGAATCAAACCATCTATTACTCATTTTCTATATGCAGATGATCTTCTTTTATTTTTACATGCAGACTCTAACAGTGCTAAAACTATCTCAATTTTTTTTTGAAATTAGAAGAACAAGCTGGTCTGAAAGTAAATGATTTTAAAAGTAAAATCTATTTCGGTAAAGGATGTAACAGAAAAACTGAAATTCTTAATATCCTTAAATTTAAAGAGGGCAAATTACCAGTAAAATATTTGGGCTTGCCTTTGAGTGTAAATCAAATCAATGATACAGACTGCACTAGACTTTTGGACATAATTCAAAATAAATTTGAAGGTTGGGCTTGTAAGCTTCTGTCTTTAGCTTGTAGGTTGGAATTAACACATACTGTCATCATAGCAATCATAATGTATTGGATTCAAGCCCACAATATCCCAGTTAAGGCTACTCATAAATTAGAAAAAGCCTATGCTAATTTCATTTGGAAAGGAAAACAGCATAAAATTGCATGGGATATGGTCTGCAAACCAAAGAAATCTGGTGGTCTAGGTCTTAGGAATGTAAATGATTTGAGAGAAGTCTGTAAGCTTAAACTTTTTTGGAAATTTGTCAATGGAAATTCATTATGGGCTAGATGGATGAAAGCAAAATACCTTAAAAATAAGAATTTTTAGACTACAAAATCTGAAAACCATTACTCTTTCTCTTGGAAAAATATTTTGAGTTGCAGGGATATTGGTCTAAAACTTTTGGATAGGAAATTTAAGGATGGTAACCAGACCAGCTTATGGTTTGACCCATGGATTCATGAGAAATCTCTGGTTAGTCTTTTGGGTTGGGATAGTTTGCTTAGGTTTGATGGGACTTTTGACAAAGTTAGCACCATTATTCAAAATAATTCTTGGAATACATTTATTCACCCAGCTACTTCAATTTTTAATGAAGCCATTAAAAAATTACTATTAACCCAAATCTGCAAAATGACACATAGGATTGGAGACTTTCAAAAAAAGGGAATTTTTCTTTTAAAAAAACTTGGAAATTTATTCGGGGTCATGAAAGTGAAGTAGATTGGTACAATGTTATCTGGAATAAATCGAATTGCCCAAAAATGTCTCATTGTGCTTTCTTTGCTGTTATTAACAGATTACCTACTAGGGACAGGTGCTTGAAATGGAATAAAAATGGTGAAACAGTCTGTCTACTTTGCAAACAGGAGGCTGAAAGCATAAATCATTTATTTTTTGATTGTGTCTTTTCAAAGCATATTTGGTTCATAGCCAAGTCAAAACTTTAAATAAATCAGCATCATGCTATTCAAAGCATCAGAGAAAGCATCAAATACATACAGGAAAATTTCAAAGAAAAATCAAAGGAATTCATAAATGCTAGCATTATTCTCACAGCAACCATCTTTCACATTTGGAAAGAAAGAAATCAAAGACTTCATACCCAAAAGGAGACTGGAAGCATTCAATTATGGAAAACAATAGATATGGAGAGCCAAATTCTCCTTAAAAAATTTGAATCTCGGCAAAAATACTCAGAAAATCTCAATCAAACTCTTTGGAGTGCAGAATGTTATGAGGAAGAGCTAGAAATTTTCTTACAAAACGAGAAAAAGGATTCTGTCTTTTCTGGAGACAAATCTCTTCACCACAGTGGCTTTCACTGGATGAAGAAATCTAGTAGCCTCAGTAGATCCAAATCAGAGCTTGCACATATTGGTGGCGGCCACCTCTACCAACAAACCAGTAATTCATCCTACAATAGAAAGGGAAAGGGAAGTACATTTTATTGTAATCATGATGTTCACAATTATAATAATGTAAACATTGATGCCTCTTCTAACTTACCTGGTAGGGGCAGAGGCTACCGCGCACTCAAGCGCAAGGAAAATTTCGAGCATCTCCTGCATAAAGACAGGATTTTGCAACTGGATATGAATATTCAAAGAGTCTCGACAGATTTCTACAAAAGCAAAATTAATAATCATATCTATCACTTATCTGTTTGGGACAAAGGTGAATCCAGCAAGCATTATTATTTTAGAGATGAGCTTACTGCTCGAGATCTCCCAAACAATAGAGATCGGCTTTCATCTGAGCTACTCATCGAAAATAACAAACATTCGAAGCAGAGAGCCTCGGTTCCGCCTTTTTTGCGAACAACAATACGTGATTCACTCATTATTAACGATGAAGATAGCAAGGGAAAGAGTTTTGCATGGAAGCCTCCATGATTTCACTGATCTGTTTCAAAATCGCCATGAATCGACATGTTTCGATTTAGCTTTGGAGCTTAATTAGGGTTTCTTATTGTTTCTGAATGTATGGTTAGTAGCGGCGAGGGTTTGTATGAGATATTGTTTCGGGTAGGGTTTGTTTAACCTGCCTGCTTAATTCTGGGCCTTGGGCCATATTTTCCTGTTTCAAAAAAAAAGAAATTGAGCCACTAATAGGACATGCAGGAAAACTTCCTGTACACGTCAATCATGTCTAATAGCGTGGAGTCACGTGCTACAGCTATTATGGTACAAATTAGCCATATGACACTATAAGTCTATATAGTAACAAACTAATTTTTTTTTGTAGTGGCCTAAGCAAGAAAACTTTTCTTGATGACATTCTAGATGTACGTACTAAATGAAAATGAACGAGCGTATACTCAAACTATGAGTTTGTTACCTCTCCACGTAATGAGTTTATTATTACTTAATAGTTGAATTATATTATTGCTATGGCACTCTTAGTTTCGATTATTGTCGTTGATTTTAAGATTACGTTTTACAAAACGTAAGTCTGCAATTTGATAAAGTCGACTGTAAATTATTGTGGCCATTGTCCATTGTGAATTAACACAACTCATCAAAATTTATGATCCGATTTGTTTATATCACGTACAAACACAGAATTCAAGCTTCTTTAGAGGATAAAATGAAGACTAATCTACTATGAATAAACATCCGGGAGATTCTGGATTTTCTTGTTAAAGTGTAAGGGAATCTCCATTACCAGATGGTTTGCTGATCTTCTACTAAGTAGATTTCTGTTTTTCTATAAAAGATGATAGTTCAAAACATCCAATATAAAATGATTCTCTGTCTCAAGGCTAGGATTTATATAGTATAATAGATTTCTTTATAAGCTTCTGGATCATTATCAATTCTCCATCACATGCTAGTTTCCAGAAAAGAGTAAGTATTCAAAATCCTCTCAACAAGTGGTTTCACTTAAACAGTTTTTCCAAACACATTTTTGAGAGAAATATTTTCAAAAGTCAATAAGATTCTTACCAATTACCACATAAATCAATAGAAAACTTATATTTATCTATTTCAAGGAAGATTCATAAATTTTCGAGGAAAGTTACTTAACATTATCAAAAGTATTCAATCTGGAATATACAGAAAAAATCATTTTCAAAGCCTTCAGAAATCATTGAAAAGGAGAAACCTATACAAATTTTGCAAAGAGAGTTTTTAGAACTATCAAGACCCATTAGCGCCGCTAAAACTCTAGTTAGAAAAGCCTATTTACAACTAAAGGACTATTGGTTCATGAATCATGACCGCTCAATCTCTTATTTGAGATTTGCGTTTCTATTATGGGATTGGCTCAAAACTCATCTTGGTAGCAATGCTAGGAAGAGGCTTTGTTTATCAAAGAATTCAAATATCCAAAATCCCTTCAGAAAGAAAGACTGATTTTAAAAAAATCTTGATTTATCAAAGGAGTTCTTTTTTGAAAATTCTTTTTCAAAGGGAAATTTCATATTGAAAAATTATAGTTTTAGTATTCAGAAAGGTTTTCTCAAATTTATCAAATGAGTGCCTCCTAGAGGGAGGATGATTAAGCCTTCGGCCAGTTTGGAGCGCCTCTTAGAGGGAGGATGATTAAGCCTTCGGCTAGTCTGGAGCGCCTCCTAGGGGGAGGTTGATTAAGCCTCCTGCCAGTTAAAAGCGAGCCTTTGGCTAGTCCAAAGCGCCTCCTAGAGGGAGAATGCTTAAGCCTCCGGCCAGTTCGGAGCAAGCCTTTGCCCAATCCGAAGCGCCTGCTAGAGGGAGGATATTTAAGCCTCCGGCCAGTTCGGAGTGAGCCTTCAGCCACAAAGGGAGGATGATTAAGCCTTCAGCGAGCATCTCCTAGAGAGAGGATGATTAAGCCTTCGGTCTTCTATTCTTATTGCCAAGTGTGGATTTCTGATCTTCTATTCTTATTGCCAGATATGATTTTCTGGTCTTATATTCTTATTGCCAGATATGGATTTCTAGTCTTCTGTTCTTATTGCCGGATGTGGATTTCTGGTTTTCAATTCTTATTGCCAGATGTGGATGTAACGACCCGTATTTTTACGGATCGAAAGATCGTAAAACAGTTGTCATTAGGTCGTAGTGTTGTTAAGTCGACTAGAGCTTGAGTCGTGTAGAAGCTAGGTCGTTTGGAGATAAGCCGTGTTGTAGCTTAAGCCGTGTTGTAGCTTAAGTCGTGGAGCGACTTAAGAGATAGAAGGGACCTAAGGAGTTTGGTCGTGTTGGAGCTTAGGTCGTGAAGGAGGTTAGGTCGTGGACCGACTTAAGGAGTAGACGACTTAAGGAGTAGACGACTTAAGGAGTAGACGACTTAGGGAGGGTAGCGACTTAAGGATTAGCGGCAACGACCTAGTAGTTAGCGGCTTAAGGATTAGCAGTATAGGAGTTAGCGAGTTAACGACCTAGGGGATAAGCGGGTTAACGACTTAAGGAAGTTAGGTCGTTCGAGCGACTTAAGGATTATAGGTCATAAGTCGTTGGGGACCCTGTGTTGGAGTTAGGTCGTAAGTCGCGCATTAGTGTTAAAGCTTAGGTCGTTGGGTCGTTGAGTCGCGCACTTGCATTAGAGTTAAGTCGTATAGCGTTAAGTCGCAAGGTCGCTAAGTCGCACATATGTGTTAAGTCGCGCAAGGTTAAGTCGTAGGATTTGTTGAGTCGTTGAGTTGTTAGTCGTTGAGTTGTTGAGTCGTTGAGTCCTGGTTCGCGCGCGCATGTGTTATGGCTTAAGTCGTAGGACCTGATAAGTCGTAGGTCGAAGGGGATGGATAAGTCGTAGGGTTTGTTAGGTCGTAAGTCGGAGGAGATAAGTCGTGGACGACTTAAGGGGGCGGACGACTTAGGGATTTCAGCCTATAAATACACGTCCATTTCCTCACTTTTTGGGATCCGGATTTTGAAGCGACGAAGTCCTGCCATTTTGAGAGCTCGAGTGCTGCACTTCTTCACTTCTTTTCTCCACTCTAATCTTGTGATTCCTTCCATCCAAATCGAAGATCAAATCGAAGATCCAAGAGCCTAGATTGTAGATCTTCAACCATCGAAGAGAGATTTCATCGTTTGAAGCGGAATTTTGGTAGATCGAGTTAGATTCTTCGCCGTCCAGATCTGAAGTGTGTTGCTTTTAAGGTGTTTAGGTGATTTGGTGAGTGGTGGTTATCTCTCACACGGATCCAAAGGAGTATATCGGATTGGTGGCTTGATTTTGTGTTTAAAATAGTGATTTCATGCATTTTCGTAAACTTAAGTATAGATCCATTGTTCATGATGATTTGACATCCATTTTACTACATGTTAATCTATGCAAGTTCATTCATCAAGTTGTAGAGATATTGTTCATGTTTCATGCTTGTTAGATTTGGACTCTTTATTTACAAAATTGCCATTTTAGTTATAATTGCTTTTAGATCTTGTTTG
Organism: Allium fistulosum; assembly: GCA_030737815.1. Taxonomy (NCBI): domain Eukaryota; kingdom Viridiplantae; phylum Streptophyta; class Magnoliopsida; order Asparagales; family Amaryllidaceae; genus Allium; species Allium fistulosum. Next base: position 982,555,026 of record CM060902.1, read on the forward strand.
CATGATTGATTACTTGAATTAATGATTGACTTGATTGATTGTTATAAATTAGTTGATTGATGATTTGATTTAGACAAGATGGTCGAAGATGATTCAGAAGCTAAGGGAAAGGCTCTTGAATTGGAAAAGCTGCTCGTGGCATATGTGGCGGTTGGTGAAGCTCATATGGATAGATTTGATGATGATGTTGAGATGAGGCTTTGCTATGATGAGATGAAGCGAGGCATGATGTGAGATAGCCTTGGTTTAATCCAGACGGGATCATTCCAAGCATGTTGATGACTCGGTGAAAGGGTTCGAGTTTGAGGATAATGGTTGGCTCGAGAGGCGCTTGAGCTAGTATGAGAATAGTCGTCGAGGAGGATGACTAGAAGGCTGAGATTTCATCGTTGTTGAAGGTTCTAGCAGGATCAAAGCAAGAGTACGCTGGGCAGATTCGATAGTCCCAAAAGACTACAGTTGGTGGTCGAGTACTCTGGACAGATTCGATAGTCCTAGGCACGGGCTGCGACGACGTGCGGAGTTCTGTCTAGAACCGGGGTTACCATTGGCCCTTGACGGACGGCTGAAAGAACGTGCCGGTCATTCAATTAACGGTGGTATCGAAGCGATGATAACAGTGATAGCCAGAGTCATGGATGTTTGGTTGTATCGTCATTTGGTCTCAAGAGCGATATTTTCTGGGTGCTTATCTGATCTTGGTTTAGGCCTTGGGGGTTTGTGCTTGGAAAACATCGACCTTGACTCGAGTGATAATTGCTTTACTTTAAATGTCTGCTTTGCTATGTTTATTTCTGCTTAGTGTGTCTGGGGGCTATCACTGTAGAAAGAGGTGGAGTGGGAGGGTTTGATTCCTATTCCTTTTACCTTTATGCTCTTTTGGTATGTTGTTAGTTAATTTACCGCTCACTAAGACTGTTGTCTGACTCAAGGTTTTATGTTCAACTCTTATTACCTTGGGTTGTTCATTCATTTTGGGATGGGCAGACTAGGTAGCAGGTGACAGGTGCTGTTCTTAGTTACCGACGATGCTGATGAAGAAGACGAGCTAGAGGCTTGCATATTATATTCTTACTATATGTACTCGATGTTCCGCTGCTTGTATAATTCTCTGAGTGATATGTAGTGAGGCTTGTTGTATTGACTATTCAGATGTTTGTATTCAACTATTATGAAGCTTAATTGATGAGATTCTATTTTGTGAAGCTTCACTATATATATTCTCTATTGTATTTTATCCATGCGCTGTGAGTAATACGATAGATTCTGCTGTTTTAACTTAACCTTGGCAATCATCCATGGCTGCCTGGCACACTTTACAGCGCACTATCTCTATGTTCAGTGCAGGGGTCATGGGCGGTCGTCACAGCGGATTTCTAATCTTTAATTCTTATTGCCAGATATGGATTTCTGGTCTTCTATTCTTATTGCTAGATCTAGATTTCTGGTCTTTTATTATTAGAGCCAGATATGGATTTCTAGTCTTCTATTATTATCGCCATATATAGATTTATGGTCTTCTATTATTAACACAAGATTTGAATTTCTGGTCTTTTATTATTATTATTTTCATATATAAGGATTTCTTGAATTCTATTATTATTTCTAGATATGGATTTCTGGAAATCTATTAATATTCCCCATAATGAATTTCTGGTCTACTATTATTTCCATATAAGAAGGTTTTCTGATCTTCTATTCGGATTACTATAACAGATGGTTTTCTAGCCTTCCATTATTGCCAGACAATATTCTGGTCTTCGATTATTATCAGATGGGTTTTCGGTCTTCTATTATTATCAAATGAATTTATGGTCTTTTGTAATTATTAGATGGATTTCTAGCCTGTCGTTATTGCCAGACAATTTTCTGGACTTCCATTTAGGATATTTATCCTATGGCCAAAATGAATTGGCGGTCTTTTTTCCTATAATATTGTCAAACAACTTTCTAATTTAATTATTCAAAAAATTAAGATCACCACATGATTTCCTAAGCTTCTATTTAAAAAATTATTAGTATTCAATGATATATGGAAAATAATCTTGGCTTATATAAAAGAATGTAGGAAAATTCCCCAACTACATGTTAATTCATCGACTAGTAAAATCCGAAAAGGATCACTAAAGATCTAAATATTAAGTTATAATGAAAATTACTATTTGATTTATATTGTGCAGGAGAACAAGATTAGAAGGAAAGCCATATGAAGAATTTACAATGCAAAAGAATTCTTGGTTTTACCCTAAAGAGTAAAAAGCTTCCCTTATACAAGGGGGGCTAAATGTTATCCGCATAATTTCAATCTTAAAGAAAATGCGACAAGTGGCAACGTTATGAAGAAGACAATGCCGCCAAGTCTACAACACCACGTCTAACCAATAAAGTGTTATAAAGGAATAATCTCTGTTGTATCCAACATCGCTACTCAACTGTGTCGCAATCTCATAGACCGTCGTGGCTTACCACCAATAGCGCCCACTTCAAAGAAGTTGTTAGTCCCTGAGAAGTTGGTTTTGATGACAACAACCTTAGAATAAGATTATAAAATATAAATACTAACAGTATGGTTTAGATATATATGTATATGCAGGATGTATATGCAGGTACCAAAGAATGAAGACTGTACAGTATAGAGATTCAAGAACTAATGAACTCAAGATCGAAGATATCAAGATTCAAGACTCATGAGTATCAAGATTATCAAGATTTCAAGATTTCAAGATATGTAATTTAGTTAGGAATTTTGTTAAAACTCCTAGAAAAGCACTGACATCTTAAAATCCATTTTATTCGTGGAATGGAATCCACTTCGAGCCCGTTAAAGGGATGGAACCCTAAGTAGGATGGAACCTACGAAAAATCTAGTGGAACATTGTTTTGTATCCACGAACTTTTATTCAAATGTTTTACAAAATTATATCTTGTTTTCAAAATGATTTCAAAATCTTCCTTTTTTAAATCAAAAACATCTATCCTGGTTTTAAAATACTTTTAGCCTCAAAATAATCTATATTTTCAATATCAAATTATTCTTGGTTTTAAACTATCTTTTAATTATAATATATTTAACTTTTAATATTTATACTTAGATTTAAATATGAAATTATAGTAAAATTTTATATATACCAAAATATTATTCTCTATACTTATTTATGTATTTTAACTATAGTTAAGTATATTTATAAAGTTTAAAATAGTTTTAATACAAGATAGAAATTATTTTCAAAGAAAAACAAATTACCAAAAATAACTTAGGCATGTCGACAACCCCAAGTGTCCCTTGTCGACAAGGTGACAGTTGATTTCAAAAGTTTGAATTTTAAAAAAAAGTGTCTATTCGTCATATCCTTTCACGAATGGACATGGCGGTTGTTCTACTATAAATAGGGGATGTTTTAAACGAATTTATATTCATATTTTCTCTGATTTCACTTCTCTTCTTCTTCCATATTTCTTTATATACATTTTTACCATTACTCTGCCGAAATCACCATTGAATCTAACTAGATCATCTCTGGTTTGATTCTCTATCACTATCTCAACAAGATCCCAGTGCTATTCAGAGTTATAGATTTCTTTCTAATCAATTGAGCGAGAAAAGGTGTGATTGTAGCCTGGAAAATCAATTGGGTGAACTTGTTGCCCGTAAAATCAAGTATCTCTACCCAGAGGATTGTGAATCTGGAGCGGTGTACCTCGTGGCCTTGAAATCGAGGGTGTAATTGTAAGAATTGATTTTGAAAGGAAATCCATACTTGTGTTGCGGGACTAGATGTAGGGTAACTCCGAACCAGTATAAATCAGGTGTGTTCTTTCCTTTATTGCTTTTACTTTATATATGCATCTGTGTTTGATTCTGTGATCATATCTGTGTCTGAATATTGCATACATTTGTGTTCAAATTGATATAAACTCAAAAAGAATTAGTAATTCCTTAAAACACTATTCACCCCCCCTCTAGTGTTAATTCTAGCCTTAAGATCTGTAATCCGCATTTCTCACATTAGTAAGAGTGTCAAATGTGATCATTATGATAAGCCACCGATGGATGTCAGTATAGCCAACAACGCTCCTCAACTATGTTGACACTCTTCCATGTCACGTTCCATCAAAACCACTATTCGCGATGCCGCCATCTATGGATATCGCACACCACCATATCGCACAGCATCAACTCCACTTTCCATCAGTGCCGACCCTTTAATGCACTGAATATCTTCAAAGTAGGTTGTTATCGATGTCTAATTCTAGAAATTTCATCACAGTCCATCTTCACGGCATCGATGATGAACATTGTCGATGTCCATACAGCCATCAAAACAAATAGGATAATAATCGGTTCCACGTTCCATTGATGCTACCGAATCACACTTCTTCGATGTTAATATCGTGCTTCATCGACATGATAACAAGAATGCCACCTCCCAAAAGTTGTTAATCGATGTTGTATTTCATGATTATCGATGTTGCACAACATTCATGCTATAGTATACCGAAAGCAATGCAAGGAAGAAGGATTAGAATCATTCACAAAAGCAAGTTCAAGAGGAATTAGTGTATTCTCCTCCATAAAGCTTCAAAGACCTTCAAATTCATTCACATGTCAAATGGCATCAAAAGTCCCACATCGACAGTCGGAGCGAGCCTACATCTTTTCAACCACTATAAATATAGATGTACCCCCTCATGGAAAGGGGCCCTTAACTTCTTTCTCTTTCTAAACACATTTTCATGGGAAAAGGCTAATGAAGGAGAAGGAGACATGTTTGTCAATTAGGACTTGAACAATTAAGAAATTGCGTATTTGCATATCTTCTAACATATTCATTATTGAATAAAAGGGCTTGAGTTATGCCTATTTGCATATTGACTTACGAACTTGCCAACTGACTTATGAACTTGCTTAATTGCCTATTGACTATTGGACTTGCCTATTCTATCTCTTAAAATTATGGACTATGATTAAAATGAACTTGTGAATTACCAAAAAATAAAGGGTATATTTGGAACTTCTTCAAATATGCCACTTTGTACAACCTTTTGCACGTTCGTGAATTTATACGTTAACAGCTACTCCTCCGAGACTCCTCTCACCCGCAGATCTCCATACCAAGTAACATAGGTTGTGCCCCCGGCATACAAAACGCTAATGGGGAATAGTCTAGTAACAGTAGCATGGGGTCCCCTTGTCTGCTTTTAGTTAGGAGACGGTGGAGGGACTAGTCTGATGATGGTAGGTTTAACTTGTTGCCTTGTTTTTTGTTTCCTTTGAAGTTTCACCAGCCCTCCTTTCTTATTAGATTTGTATAAGTTTGTCTTGACTTTGCAAATTTGGTCGACTCAACCGTGGCAAGGATGAATTGTTAGGGTAAAATAAGAAGAAAAGGAAATGGAACAAGGAAGAAGGAACACAATATCAGAATCTTACTAGCAGAACGGTAATATTTAATATCAAAAGAACGGTACAAATGGTTACTACGATAAAGAGATTTCGAAGTTACAGAACCTAAGTTCTATCATCAGTTTGGACGGTTACAACAACTTGTCCTCGCAAATGCTGATATGTATAGTATAGTACTGCAGCAGAAATAAGAATACTATGGTAGGTGAAGCATCTAGCTCGTCTTCTCGAGCTCTATTGAACATCAACAAAAACCTGCCTTTCTCAAACAACTCAAAAAATCACATGAGGAATTTAGGAAAAATAAAAACCAAGCATCAGACATAAGTCTGGTATGAAAAACTAAAGAAATATGTGATCAACAAACAACAGTACTTTTGAGACCGCATGGAATGCCATAACGATTATCCTCTCAAAAGAATCAACATCTAATAAGTACATAAGGTGATATATTAGATAATGTCTAGGGTGAAGAATATAAATTAGAAAATAGATGGAATGGTTACATTGGTTACATTCAATAGCATATTAGGAGTACAATCAAAACCGATAAGGTGTTCGCATAATGGATTTTCCGTGGAGATCTCTTCGGTCGACACTGAATCCAATCTCTTGCATAAGAGTCAGAAACTACCTCCGAGCATCGTATATCTCTAGATATAATATACTATTTAGGAAAACATAGCCAGTCCATGTCTAAATACGTAATCCCAAATACCATCATCTCCCGCGTGCAACATCGATAAGCGTACTCTGAATATGGCATGATAATATCCTGTCGTGGGTTAGCCAAACCCCAAACTATGCCACTACTCCTTTTTTATCATTTCCGATGTTGAGATTACATTCGGCATCTTTCACACGAGTCTTCACCACTCAAGCAGAATACAAATCCCCCAATTAGATTCCCACATTTCGAACAAATCTCGAAACCACATATGGATTTTAGCATCTCGAACATATCCACTTCAAAGAGATAGAACACGTATCTCAGTCTTGAAGTCGTTTTCGATAAGTAAACATTTACCGATCCTGGTCTCCTCAAGACTGAATAGACGAACTTGATCATATTCAAAAATAATGAGGACGATCGCATATAGAAACCAAGTCTCGTATACTTATCACGTTTCTGATATTTTCATCTCACTCTATCCTTCGATTAAGAGTGAAGCCGGTAGATTAGAGCTCTATTACTCGCATCCCTACACAAACATCGGTCTTAATCCCCATAAATAGACAAGTCTACTTCATCGGATTTTAGTGCTAAGTATATGAGTAAATGTTTTCAATAAACGAATAAACATACAAAGCACGATCAAGTCGCACAAAACACGATTAAGTCACATAAGGGACTTCTAATCCCCTTTTGTTTTAATTAATCTTTTATTAATTGAAAACTCTTTTATTAGTAAAGCTTCTTTTATCTATAAAACATTGTTTATTAATTTCTACTATTCATTTGTACACTTTTCAATACTTCAAAAGTATTCATATACTTATCTCAAATGGTATAAGTATATTCACAAATCATTAACAAGATTTCTTACTTTAACCTTTGCTTTTTTGTCCTTTTCCAAAAGATTCTTTACGTATAATTTCCTTCAAAATATCCATTTTAGGGATCTAAATACTTTCACAAATCCACTCAAAAAGTTTTAAGACTGATGTTAACTAAAACATTATCACTACAAACTCAAAACGATTTCACTTATACTTCTCTTTAAAACATTCTTTAAAGATCTATTTACATTCATAAGTATAATAAAAAAGGGTTAGAGACGAATATTATTGATAGATTGTCACAACAAACCAAAAACCATTTTATGTACTTATATCATCTTTAAAACATTCTTTTAAAGATCTAAATTAATTATATTTGGTTAAGTTCGATAGTCGACTAATCGACTATCTAGTTAAAACAATTGCTTATACAAATCAATGTCCGTATAGTTAACTTATTTTCGATAATTCGACTTATACTATTCCTTACCTAAGAGTAAATCCAGGTAAGTTAGAGCACTGGTTGCATCAAAGCCTTGCTTGGACACTTCATTCTTGAATCTCACAAATAGATAAGTCTACTTGTCGGCTTTTAGTGTCGGGTATAGTATTAATGATTTCCATAAACAATTAGCAAACAACATGATTAACCCACTTCCGACATTCCCGACTTAACTATTCCTCGTTCAAGAGAGAAGTCGGTAAGTTAGAGCTCTATTGCTCCATCCTTACTCGGCATCAATCTTAACCCTCACAAATAGATAAGCCTAACTTGCCGGCTTTAAGAATTAAGCAAGGTTAATTACCTTTTAAACAAGTAAGTAAATAGCAAGATTAACACATTTTTGACATTTCAACTTAACTATTTCTCATTCAAGAGCAAAACTGGTAGGTTAGAGCTCTATCGCTCCATCCCTACTCGACATCAATCTTAACTCTCATAAATAGAGAAGTCTACCTCATTGTCTTTTAGTGTTAAACCTCTTCTTTACTCTTTTGAAATTTATATATAATTCTTAAAATATATTTAAATTTTCAAAACAACTTTAGAATACTTCAAAACATGTTTGAAAATAGCTCTAAAAAGATTAGAGAAAAATACCAGATTTAAACTATCATTTTTAAACACTTAAACCATAAGCAACTTATTACAGCATTTATAAAAACTATTAAAAGACTTTGTTAAAATCATTGAAAAACACGATATTTGTGACTAGATTCAACCACCTAAACAAATGACTTAAGACTTGAAATTTTTATAGTAAGTACTACCCCTATGGTACTTAAAAATCATAAAGGGAAATCCCTAAGAATGTCTTCCAATTTATTTATAAAAATTCTCGAAAACAAGGGATTCAGAAGTGCACTTAAAGCGACTATTCTCGTTTCAAAAACTTTCAAACTTACTTCAATTTAACACACAAGTTAAATAACCATTTAAATATCAAGTCAAGGCCATGCCACATATTTAAGAGGGTAATAGAACTGATATTATACAATATTAAGTTGTCAATTTGCTTTCAAAAGCAAGAAGAGTCCAAAAATTTATAACTTTATTTAGTTAATGTCACTTTAACTTTATAATTCAAACACAACACATATATATATATACGCAATATATACAAACTAAATAGTGAGACAACTCACTTAGATCCAAGCCAAACACATGCTCAAGTATAACCCAACTCAAGAGCACTTCCAACCATCACCAAACTCCTAAAGATCCAACCTTTAGTACTTCCAAACAAAGGCAACACCTCCCCTCCTCCTCCATTGCTCAAGGACCCCTTGGATCCCCCTCTTCCTCTCAGCTTCTCCCACTTTTTACTTGATATTCATGCTTTCCATGATGTTTTAGGCCCATAACCAAAGTTTAGAAGAGATTGGAGATGATTTGATCAAGACTTGAAAAAGTTAGAGATGAATTAGTGGATTATTGCTTAAGCACTTCCACCATTTTTATTCGCATACTTCATATCAAGCTTTGTGAATTTGTGAATTATTAACAAGGTATGCCTCTCCTTATATAGGCTTCAAAATGGTGTTACTTAAGTTTGTTCTCACCCCACCTTCAGGTCATATTAGGCTTTGATGTGCACGTAAATGTGCATATTTTTACTTTCATATTTAATCTAATTTAAAAAAATAATTGAGCATATATGGCGTTTTAACATGTTTAAACCAAAATTCAAACTATTTTTAAATCATCATTTGTTCATCTTCATTTAGGGGAAAAATGGTCATTTTGTGCATATATTAATTTGAGAAAATTTACTTGGAAATTTTTATGTTATTTTGTAGGAATTTGAATTCAAACTACAAGTGGTTTCATGGAAAATATGCATGCACAAGAGGAAACAAAAGAATGAAGATGGAAATAATTCAACTCATGCATTATGGAGGACCCCACCTACCCACTTACCTTAATCTACAATTAGAAGCTAATGCACAAGTTAGTGGAGCTAAAATTTTCATGCACATTTAAATGGAGGATTATCTCATGCTAATGATAACTTGGTGGCCACACTTCCTAGAGGGTAGTTGGGTAGTTCCCAAAAATATGGATTAGGGTTTCAAACTTGTATAAATACCCCATATGTTCATGTAATTAATCTCTTAGCCTCCTTTGAACCTCCATTTTAGTTAGTTTAGTTTGAGGCTCATAAATAAAATATAAACTCTCTTTCTATTTCATGGCTACTTAGCCATTTTCTTCTTCTTATGTAATTTTCTTCTTGATGCAATTTTAATTCTTACTTTTTTTATTTACATGTTTTTTCTTTTCATGTTAGTAGTGTAGATCTTTTTATTTATGCAAGTAGAATAGCTTTTATTTCATTTTAATTAGCTCTCTTTTTACGTAGCTTGCATTTTCTTCTTGTTTTTATTTCATGTTAAATGCTACATTTGTTGAAGTGATAACATATATGAAAGGCTAAACCCCTTCAATTTAGGGGTAATGAAGCTCTCTTATCATGTGGATTCAACATTTTGATAACCTATGTTCTCTTTTTGTGCTTAATGAAAGTTTATTAATGAATTTGATAGTCTATGATGTTAATCACATATAGGCTATGCTTATTCAAATAAACACAATTTACATCATCATCTAATTAATTGATTTTGGTAATGGAAGTGGATTTAGAATCAAAATTTGATGGTCAATATTTCTAATCAATAGTTAATAAGTCGTGCTTAAAATAGATTTTATTTTTAATTTCATTATCATTTTCATGAGAGTTAAGAAGTGGTTTAATGAATGTGTTATAGTTTGATGGTTTATATTGGGCTAATTAATAGCACAAATATTGCATACTTATGATAAACACATCAATTAAATTCACTAATGGCCAAAAAAGAGATATCATCATTTCATATTGTGTTGATTTATGTGATCATGAGAGTGGATTTATATCTCAATTGTCTTTTCTTCTCATAGTTTTCATTCACTTTTGTAGTAGTTAGTTTTTACATTTTCTCTAGCTCAAAACAATTTTTAAACTCTTTGGTTAATTTGATTGAATAGAAGTTTTAAAATCTAAACAATTCCCTACGGATCGACCTGTACTCGCTATGTACTAAAATTGTACGCCGTGGGGTTGCGGTAATTTTGAATTAAAATTTTTTGGCTATTTTCTAAACCGATAGAAAATTGACCGTCGAACAAATTTTTGGCGCCGAATTTCTATTCTTCGAAATTTTTTTTATATTATTTTTGTGTGTTTCATTTTTTGTGTGTTGCATTTAAAAAAAAGAAATTTTTTTTCTGTTTATCTGTGATTTTTGTGTTCATTGTGTTGTGTTCTTGTTTCCTAGTCTATTTTCATTTGCATTTGTATATTTTTAAAAAAATAAAAAATACATACACAAGTTCATTTCAAAAAAAAGAAAAATATTTTATTGCATTCCATTTGCATTTTTTTCCTTTGTTTACATTGCTAAAACATATTCCCATTCCCTTACATTTGCATCTTTTTTCTTTTGTTTACATTTGCATTTTTGCATAGACACATACCATAACATCTTCACCTTCCACTTTGTCATCCTCTTCTACATACACTGCCACCATATTACATACAGTGTTGCCATCTTTACAACCTCCTCACAAACTACTTCATCCCACTTACATACAGACCAACATCAGACTGACTGCATCACCCTTCTGCAATCCCACTTCTCCAACACAGACAGACTGACTTCGCCATCAAACACTCAAATTCACTTCACCATCAGTGCCTTACTCACAAACCGCACATATCACCAGCCACCTGCTTATACACCAGAAATACCATCTACTTGTCCCTGACCACAAGTTCAAACTCCCCATGCAATTCCATGCAACTCTTACTGCCGCAACCATATCAACCCGTAACAAACTTCCTCACAAACAAACCTGACCATCTCCCACTGTTTCTCTGCCACTAACACCACTGCCTGCATATCCACCAGCACTACACCCTGACCAGCCACTACCACCTCCCTGCAACACTGCATCTCATCAACACACTACACCATTTCGTCCCTGCCCACTATCTTGCTCATTCCAACATTCCCCTACTAACCACTTCACTGCTGCTTCAACCAACATCACCCAGTTCCTTACAGAGCTCCATTGCCACCATCTTCCCAAACTTGCCTGAAAACATCAACTTGCCACACAAAACACACGGTACTAACCCATACAAACAACACTTCAGTTTCACATACTCATCAATGAAAACTGTCCACTATCATAGCACCATCTCACCTCAACCTCCTTATACAACTGCCATCCAGCAACCTGCACATCAGTGCACTTCATCCCCTCCTTGCCTACATCATTCAACACCAACATTTTCTAACAAATCTAAAACACAGTAGTGCCACTTCATTACTCCACCATCCCACTGCTTCAACATATACCGTTTATTCCTCCGCATAAAAACTCGAACAGCAACATACACATCCATCATCACAGCTGCACACTATCCTCTGTCACAACTCTTCCCGACCATCTCCCCTCTATTTTCACCAAAACCTTCATAACACAGTCCCCTATCATTATGCAATATCTCATAACCTTCCTACCACAAGTATACACTAACACTTCAATAACCCACTACTCCCTCAACAACTGCACATTCTCTGATCATCACAAACTTCAAAACCATCATTGAAACATTACTTCCTGCCTTGCATCAAATACCATCCTGAACCACATACAACTGCTCGTTCGTCAACTCAATACTTCCCAACAAACCACCAGTCATCCACTTCAACCCATACTTCATCACAGCCTTAAACTACCATAACAGTTCAACTGCAAACTACCTACCACATAACAACCAAAACCACTTCACTGAACTCCAACAACCCCACAATCGCCGCATCTGCCATACAATCCCCTTGCTTCAACAACTCTTCATCATCACTCGACCAACTCACCAAACACTTCGAAACCCAAGTCGCAACTCCATCACACAACCTCACCACTGCCACAACTAAAACAACCCCACAACCGTGATCCATCTACAACCTCAATCACCCAATACCCAAATTGCCAAACAGCTCACGACCGAACAACATCCCAAAGTTTAACGCTCCGCGAACCTCTCCTCCCACCTGCAACATCTCATCATCAACTCGCCGACCCATGAACTTCTCTAACCTCGGCCAAGCCATAATCGAACATCAATCGCCATAAATTCGATTTTGATTCCATCATTCGATTTCAACATTCGATTTCAATTTTGAGTTTGCGTTTGATTTTAATTTCTAAGAATAGCAAATTCTCTGTTCAATGAAATAAGATTAAAAAAAACGAGAAGAATGGTTTTGGTGTATAAGATAATGGAATGGTAATGTAATTAACATTGGGCCGGGGTTTTTTTTGGAATGTGTTGAGCAGTTTCATTAAAAAAAGAGAAAAGAAACCTCCTTTGTTTTGTTTTTTTAGTGAATACATATGGGGAATTCACTTTGATTTTTTTTATTACTGAAGTTCGGCTGGGTGTATTTCGTTTGGGGCGAGGTAGATTTAATTTTTCTTATTGTGTTTTATTTAGTTCCCATTTTGTTTTAGTCCATTTGTATTTTATCCTTTCATCTCTCAAAAAAAAGTTGTTTTTAATGTTTTTGTTTTCACTTGTTTTATTTTATTTTTTTCTTTGATATATATACACATATATAAAACTTGTATATATCTTGTTTTTAATTTCAGGTTGCCAAAATAGAAAATCAAAAGGAGAAGAACTGCTGCCAAAAATAAATTGCTTGCTTGCTTATATATATATATATATATATATATATATATATATATATATATATATATATATAACGTGCTGCTTTAAAATAAATTACTAATAAATCTGCACGCTCTAGTATCGTGCCCTTTATTCCTTGCTTTTATTTGTCTTGCATTGTTGCTTGCTTGCATTTTAGACAAAAATTTCAAAAACATAAATAAAAACAAATTTCATCGTGCTTGCATTGTTAATACACGTTTAATTTCATTTTTGCATCTCAACTTAGAATTTTGAATAATAATAACGGTTAGACATCTTAAGGGAGTCACGAGCTCACCTAGGGCTTAATTGTATATTGACAAGTTGTCTTCTTTGAACAATGTATCTTCTTGGTGTCTAGGCTACAGCGAAGCAATAATTAGTTATAAATATTACGGTGATTCATAAATTTTATACTGGTTGTTTCTCTGAAGGTACTTAAACCTTCGCCTGCATTGCTATGGTGATTCGTGGTGCACCGATAAATCATGTCTGTTACTTGGCAGAGAACTATCTTGTTGAATTAATACAAAGTGTGATTATACAATTTTGGGTTAGGAGCTACTTAGGATAGATAATTTGTAATTAAGCCCTTGCATTCATTTAGTTGCATTAGTTCATGCATATTTAAAAAAAAGGAAAAAAATTTCAAAGCCAAAACTAGAAAAATTGTAAATATTTCTTAACTTAGTTTTTAAATATTTTTCTTTAAAAATTATCAATCAAAATCAAAAATACAAAAAAAAATTATGTCAGTTTTCTTTTAGAAAAACAAAAGTCCAAAAAAAAATCTTTTCAAAAACAAAAATCAAATTTCCCTTTTTTAAAAAAATAAAAAAATTTCTTGAAAAATGTTCGAATTTTCTTACTCGCCAAAATTTTACGATAGTTGTGAAATCAATATAATCCATATAATTTCAATCCAAATTCTTATGGATATTTTAATAACAACTATTGTGTAAACAATTCGAATTTTGAACCACAAAATTTTCAAAATGATAACCAACCCTCAAATCTTGAAAATAGCATTGAAATGATTTTGTCTTTACTTGAACTCTCTACACAATAAAACCAAAGGATAAATGAATTATGTAATTCGTATTTGTGCAATGATTCAAGTCAAAGTTTTCAAAATAATCAAGATTTGAATTCACTTCAAAATTCAAATGATTTCGAGTATATCCCATGCCAATTCAATTTCGAACTTCAAAATGAGTTTCAAAATCAAAATGAAAACGAAAACAACTTTTTAAATGATTTTGGCAATGGAGTAATCTCTACTACGATGTGATTGATAATTTTTATTCTCAACAAGTTCAAATCGAAAATTCTCAAGTTAATAACTGTAAATTGGATATTGTTGAGCAAATGAATGAAATTTACAAAGACACACAGATTTATTGTTTGAAACGTACATGAAACAACATGAGCAACATAATCAAATCCCAATATGCGACGAGTCAATTGACAGTCCACCTTTTACCAAAATTGACGATTTTGAAATAACAACTCTTGAAATTGAAAACGACAATCTTAATGAAGTTGTTGAAAACACGATAATTGAGTTGGATTTCAATTCCTTTGAGGGTGAGAGACTCGACTTAAAATTCGATCTTCCTTTTTTCGATTTTGTAAAATTTAATATAACAACTTTGGATTTTGAAATTGATATATGCAATGAAGTTGTTGATAATCCAACAAAGGAAGACAAATTTAGTGAACACGGATTCTTTGGACTTTTCAAAGACGAGTTGTTGAATTTTGAAGGGGAAGATTTAAATCACCATTGTGATTTTGAAATCAATAATTCTGAAGAAGCTTTCAATCATAAGTTTGAATTTCAATTTGGTGAAAATAAACATGAATTTCAACCGGTTGTTCTATCAACCCCAAAAATCATCGAAGATAAAACAACTCAAACGATTTTTAATAAAACAACATTCGTTTTTCCAAATCAACATTCAACCTTGAAGTCTTTTATGGTTTGGTTTTTTGTGCTTGAGCTGTGTCTTTCATACTTGACGAGACAAATGAATTGGTCTTTGGAAGACCGTTTCATTTATTCTTTGACGAAATACTTTCTGATTTCGTGTAAATAATAATCTTTTCATTTTCATGTAAATATAGGTCATAGTTTTATTTTTATTCTACTCCTTTCTCTTGGGTTTACTATGGGGACACAGTCAAAATCAAGTGTGGGGGGGAGTCTCATCTTCATTTTGACTTTTCATGGTTTATTTTTTTTTTTCATTTTCCTTCCAAAACTCAAAAAATTTAAAAATAAATCCCAAAAACAGATTTTCTTTTTTTAGCATTTTGATTTATTTTTGAAGAAACACTATAAGATAAGTATAAATTTTGGTTACTAAATTGAAATTTTTGAAAGGTTATTTGTCTCAACAAAAATAAAAATTAAATTTGATTACAAGTAAAGACGGTTTAACTAGTATATTAGAATATTCATGGTGATAATTATGAAATCTATCCAAATTGAAAATCTTTGTTTTAAAAAAGTGGTGGATTTAAAGAAAAGGATATAACATTTTTTTCTTCTAAGTTAAATGGTACTAAGATGATTTTGCAAAACTCTCTCTTTAAAAAACAAATATATATATATATAGAACAAACAAAAGAAAAAATATATTTGTATATATGTATTTTTTTTAACACCTAGAGTCATGTGTTCACATGCAAGTGTGTACACTTGCCATGCTCTTTACCCTTCTCATGTAAGCCCGAAAAGCAGTGCACGATCGGTATATCTGGCCTCAGTTTAGTTAGGTGTATTAATATAAAAAAAATTCTTTTATTAATAATGCCTAAAGTCGATAGGTGTACACACTTGTGTGTTCACTCGCCACGCTCTGTATTCCCCTCACATAAGCCCGAAAGGCAGCGCTTGGGTAATATATCTGGCCTCATTTTATCTGAGCTAGGCATATGTAAATATTGTTAATATCAATAAAATTTTCAAAAATAGAGAGAGTAAGCAATTAAAATCCAAGCACTATTTCTACTTATTTGATTTGATTTGTTATTCAAAAGAAATAGAAATACCACTTTGAAAAACTTTGATAATCAACTAAGGATCCATTTCATAGTTACTATGACGACCCTGAATTTTTGACGTTTGAAATCAAAATATTTAATTGATTTTAAATATCTGGAAGTTAGTTTAATTTGAAATTCAAATATCAGAATGAATTTGGCAATTAAATTTTTGAATTTAATTTACTGAAGTTGGGTAAAAATTTATTCTTTAGTTTTAAGCTGATTTAAAATATTTTCAAGGATTAGAAAATCTATATTGATAATACTGAAGATAATAAGAGTTTCAGAATTGAATTTGAAAGTGATTTGTTCAGTTTTGAAATTTTATCGTTTAAATCGATATTTAAAAATAGCTTTCCGAGGCACAGTCTCGGAATTCGACGAAACTAGTCCCATTGGATCCGTAATATTATATTATTATCGGATTTCAATTTTCGTAGTGTTTGGAGTTATAGTGTGATCGTACGGTAGATAAACACGCTGAAAATTATATCGAAAATTTAATATAATAACTGGGTCCAAAAATTTATTTTCTCCATACGATCGAATTTGGACTCGAAACCTTTTCCATTGTGTTCGAAATAGGGGTTTAACATTATAAATGCTTAGCGGCACACCTCGATAGGAGGTCAAGATTTTATGCTGCTTAAATCGAGTCATTTGAAAATTTAAAATTTATATATATTGTCAAATTCAAGCATTTCATTTCAGCTGAAATTCCATCAAATCAAATCAAATGAGCGATGTGTACGTGATCCTTGTCCTTTCCCTCAGTTCAAACATTTCAAAAGAAAAAATCTCGTTCAAACAAAATATCTCGTTCAAACAAAATCAATGGCCGATGCATGTTCCTTCTTCCTTTCCCCAATTTTCTTTCGAACCCCAAAAGAAATTGCCGAGCAAACAAATCTAAGTGTTCCTCTTCGAATCCAAATCGGCAGCCCACTTCAAAAAAAACGAAATCAGATTCGATTTCGAATCGAAGTCACGAGCTCGTTCTCGAGCTGCCTCGAATCGCGAATGGAACGAAGGGGCTAAGGCGGTGGCATACCCTAGCTTCGAGCGCGCAGGCATGGGGGAGGTCGCGGTTTCCATTGAGCGCAGTGGTAAGGCGGCGGCATCTCGAGGTAGGCGAAGTCGAGTTGCAGTTGCGAAATGGTGACGTTCGATCGCGAAGGCAGGGAGGATGTTGGCAGGGTCGGTCGATGTCAATAAGGTATGTATGATCAATCTATTTTCGAAAATTAAAAATCTGTATATACATATATATATGTAGAAATTTTAAACCCAAATTCATTTTTTTACAAATATATATGCATGTAGAAGAACATATATATAGTTTTAGAAATTACAGTTTGTTTAAAATTTATAGTAAACAGAAAATTAACATAAGAAAATTTATTAAAGGAGAAATTGGTTTAAATAAAGCTATTAGTTAATTAGAACTATAAAACGGTAATTGATTATTTGATTTATTCGAATATTAACAAATTGTATAAATGTTTATACAAGGTCTAATACAATAAAGAAATCAAGCCGAAATGGAAAATGGATTGCAAATAAAAGCAAAGGTGAGATCTTTTCACTCAAATTAAATTGGTATTGCAGTTATTGATTGACTGTTTAGATGTGGTAGTATATATAGTAGTATATATATATATATATATATTTGGTGATTAATTTCCCGCATTATATAGCGGATGAGACCCTATGCGCCGCATAATAGCGGATGATATTTTATAAATCCCATATACCGTGATATTCTATGTAACGACCCGTAAATTTCAACTGTTTTAATAACGTAATTAGTTGAAATTTTGTGAAATTTTAAACGATAAAATTTCGAAATAAAAATTTTATATTTGGAATACGTCTAGTTAACATAACAACTGGTAAATTTTCGTCCGAAAATATGGAAGTTTATTTCGCGCGTAAATTCACTTCAATTTAATCAGTTAAAAAGCGATGAAAATAAAATGTTTCCGGAACCTAAATATTTTTACATAGAAAAATTCTAAACCATCTTCTGAGCAAGATGTCAGTTTGTCGTTTTTCCAAATTCGGACATCTATTGCTCCGTATATCTTATTTTCGGCAAATTTGCAGTATTTCCGGTACCGGATATCGACTTTTGATAGGATGGTCCTATCATTGATGTCTGTATACCATTTTGACCGTCTTGTCGTGCTGATTTCTACAGTATATTCGATTGCAACTTTCGAAGTCCGAGAGACAGCGAAATTTACGGAACAATGTCTGTATCGGTTCCGTAATTTGACTTTTGGATACCCCGTGGCCATTCGTTGTCCATCAGGTAATACTAATAGCCATTGACTATTAGTATTCCGGATTTCAATAGTCATGCCCTTTGGATTTAATCGGTTCCCAAATAATTTCGTCTACTGTTCATTTTGAACGGAGATGAAAATATTTACATCTTAAAGTTGATTTCAAACTCTTCCACCTGCACATTTTCTTTCCCCTAGCTTGTTACGCGAGATCCTTCATTTCTCCTTCCACCTCTTATGTTCGCCCACAGCACGCATAACCTTCCCCACCACGTCCGCCGACCTACCTCCTCACCAACCCGACCTCGTCAGCCACTTCACTCTCTCCATCAATCGGCAACCACCCTATACCCGATCCACTCACGGCTCTCCGTCACGATGACAACCACCGTGCTCCGCCTTAAACCCATCCTCCGTCCTCCGATACGCCTTCTCGGCCACTGCTTAGCCCCGACACTACCACTCCACCAAACGACAACCGCCAGCAGCCCTTTGCTGTAGCCAGCGACCTACCTGCTCTCTCCGCCGCCTGAATCCACTTCAGCCACCGAACCCACACAAACACCACCCGGCCCTACCTTACCACCAGCGGCAGCCGCATCATTCCACACCACCATCGCTCGTAAGATCCCACCATCGAACCACGCGATGCTTCATGCAGAGCTCCATTTTTTCCGCCTCGCCACAGGCCGAGCATAGTTGTCCACCTACTCCGCCTTATGAATCGGAGGCCTCCACCCTATCTAGTATGAATATGATTGAACGGGAGGTATGTCATATATATTAGATTTATATAAAAACCTTATACGCATCAGTTTATATATATTTGTTAGTTGATACCTGTATCTTCTGATAAGGGGTTATATATTAAGCTATATATATAGCTGCTATTCAAATATTATGAGTTTATATTTTGGGTTTAAGTTGAACAGTTTGTATGCGTATATATATAAATATGTTTGGGTTCTTCAACTAGTATGACCTCAACTATATGCATATCAGACTTTTATATGAATAGTTATATTTATGGTGTTATGCGAATAATACGTTTTATATATTTGTAGGGTCTGTTATTTATGGGAGTTTATAAAGTTATAAAAGTTTATAAGAGTTGGTTGTTATGTATATTTAAGTGTTAGGTTATATGTTAAGTTATATGTATATTTGTATCTAAGGGTGTCATTCGATGCTTTGTATTTTGTCTACAGGCTTACGCACCCAGTACTTTAAGTATCGATATTTCTATAAAATTTGTTTAGATTGTCCAGTTTACATTTGTAGATATGAAGTTTAAGTATTTATATTTTACAATTGCCTGTTTTCGTGTATACATATATATATATTTTATGATGATGTTGGTTGTACTGTATATACATAGACGCTAGATTTTTATCAAATGCTATTTTCGTTTTTTAATTGAGTATATGTTTGATTATATACACACGTTATATTTTGAAAGAAAATTTTGTGTTAAAAGTACAACATACATATGAGCGATGTATTTATATAAATTGTTGGTTATATGTTGGTTTACATTTATAATATAATATATTAGCTATACGCGAAGTTAAAATGTATGTTGCATATATTTTGGTTACTAAATCCTAGTTTTATATGGTTTATAGTTATATTGATACTTTTGAAAAAAACATATATTATTATATCCGTGTAAAAGTTGATATGTTTGTTGATGCTTTGAGAAGTATTGTATATTGAAGTATATGACTTACGACAGTGTTTATATATGTTTAAGTGTATATATAGTAAAATTTTTGAATTGTTTAAGTACTATATTATATACGTTTTTATACGTGATTAGGAGTTCATAAGTTATTTATTTTATATGTATGTAGCTAAACATGATTTCTAAATTCTATATTTGTCTTTAAAAATGAATTTTTGAAAAATATATTATATAATAATAATATTGTTGTTCTATCAAATTAATCCTGATATGTTCTCGTCAATCTCTATGTATCAGCTTGTCCGTCGAATTCGTTTCCAATCAGCTTTGATCATCGAATCGTGTCCATCTTGCTTTGCTTTGGAATCTGTAGCTTGTTCTGTTGTCGAACTCCTCTAACCTCGAAAGGTGAGCACTCACTCACGATTAACGTTCTTTTATTTATTAGATTTGATTTCAATTGAAACGACAATTGAAATATGCTGCTATTAGTTAATTACACTGTTATATATGCTAGTGCCTGTATCAGTTCACCTGTGACATCTGACACCATTATCTGTTAATTATTTATGCGATGATAATACAGTTTGACTGATAATTGATTGATTGTTGATGTTTATATTGGACGTTAAATTGTTGATGTTAAAATGATAAATGGTATGCAATTGAACTTGATATAGGATAGTTAAATGTTAAATTTGATTAACTGACATTTGTATAATATGACCCTTTAACTGTTGAATTTATTGACACGTAGAATTTGTTTAATTACATTTTGAACCATTGAATGTAAGTTGTTAAATTGATGATGTATGAAATTGAAATTGAACGACAAGTGAAAACCGTAATGTAATAATCTTTAATCTACATGAAATGATAGTGTAGATTCTAGAAATAATTATATTAATTCGTACAAATAACAATGCGAATTAATACGGTTATTTCGGGATTATTTAAATTGATTATTGGATTGATATTGACTGATGTTATTGCTTGTTTATTTACTTTGACACCATCCCAGTTATCACACTGCAAGTTCCCTTTATGCTTTGGTTTTTGAATTGAATTGGAATCGGGTTGAAATGATAAATACCCAAAATTGAATTTTGACCTAGGATAGAAAATTAAATAAAAACCGATTGGTCAATAATTTGATTTAAAAATAAAACGAAGATCTTATTTGAATAAAAATATGGTTTTGAAACGAAGTTGGAAATTGAATTTAATGAAATTTAAACGTGAATATTTAATAATCTGAAATGAAATATTAATAAAGAAATTGATGAAAGAAGGTTGTTTAATTTGAGAAATGATTGAATTAAGTTTGAAATGGTTTAATAATTAAGTTTGAAATTATAATTAAATTTGAAACAATTAAACTTTGAAATGATTTGATAATTAAGTTTGAAATTATAATTTAGTTTGAAATTATTAAACTTTGAAATTATTTAATAATTAAGTTTTGAATTATTTAATAATTAAATAAGATTGAATTATTTAATGATTAAATTGATTTGGATTCTTTAATAAGAGAAATTGAATTCTTGAATAAGTGAATTTTACTTCGTAATAACTGAAATTGAGTTTCTTGATTAAGTAAGTTTTGGAAAATTATTTAAGAAAGTAAATAAGTGAAATGGAATTTATTTAACAAGAAATGAAAATGTGATATTTTTGGAATTAATGTAAGACTTGTAATTGAAAGAATTGATTTGACGAATTTAGTTTAATTCAAAATTGTAAATTTTGATTTATTGAAGTTGAACTTAAGAATTGATTTAATGAATTGGAAATTTAATAGAAATTATTTTGAATGGCAAATTTGCTAAATGAATATTGAATGAAATCGATAAATGAGTTTAAATTGATTTGAATGTTAAATAGAATTTATTTAAATGATTTCGGAATGAAACTTATATACGAACTTGAATCAATATTTGAATTGTTTTAAATAGAAATTGAAATTGAATTATAAGATTTTGAAACGGAAAATTGGAAGTTTTGAAACGAAAATTTGGAAATTGTTTAGAAAGACAAATGAAATGTTGATTTACGAATTCTATTGAAACTGAAATTGATTTGGTTTTTGAAATATATAAACGACCAATCGGTGTAATAATTACGGAAGTTATTAAAGAGGCCGGGATCGGTAATGGATATACTCTCTATCTGAACCGAAACCACTTTAATAACTATACGCGGAGTGATGATCCAGAACGAAGTGGTTGGAATGATGTACGTGATGACTGAAGAAAGAGAACGATAATGGATAGCCTTGACACTTGTGTCAAATTGGAAATGACTAAAACAGGAGCTGTGCCGGGCCAATGGAGGATTTGCTACCTCAAGTGGACACACTTCTTCGAACTATACATTACATGTTGTCGATTGGTGCACCCTTGATTTTGGGAGTGTTGTTTCACGGTGTTGCGGGCGCTGCGGCGTTGCGTTCTCACCAGTCCGGATCAGGCGAACGATAGTATCACTACCTTGGGTATTGCCTCATGTGCCTTGTCATACTTGTATTCCATTTATGCGCGACCACTACGATTTTTATTTGTACCTTTAGTATATGGATTGCCCTCTGGTGACTTCCGGTTTTGGGGAAACTACGGTCTTGTATATGCTTTTGGGAATAAAAATGTGTTAAGGGTGGAATGGGCCATGACTTAACGCTATTTTGATATCTTAATATTACTGCTAGACATTATCTACTTAGCGTACATTACTACCTAGTAGATAGTTTAACGGATCCTTAAAGGATGGTTATTCCAAACATCCTTTGAGTTACTTGTATCTCAATTGCTATTTCACTTGAGTTGGATTTATTAATATAAGAATGTTAATCCTGACTCAAGTGTTTTGTGTTTTAATTTACGCTCGGGTCAGACTGAGTGTACCAGTATTCGAGACTCACCTTTGAAGTTGGAGCTTTGCTTGAAGATCCAGCCATCTATTTTGCTTTCAGTATTCGATGATTCCAGTGATGCATTCTGATTTGTATCTGATGTATCGTATTACTCTTCTGTTGTAAACTCTAATGTATTTTATATATTCATATAGTAGCTTCATGAACTACTATCTCTTTTATTTCCGCTGCACTTATTACTCTGTGTCTGTGATCTGTGATTATTTATTTACTGTATATGTTCAGTTTTGCCAAATTTAAATTAACAACGCGGTATTTTGAGCAATTCAACTCCGGCATGAGTGTCTACCTATACACTTATAATGGATGCGAATGGTCCAAAATATCGGGTCGTTACATTCCACCTCGAAGTGGAATGGGTATTTAATTGTTGTGCTAACATCTGTGGATGCAGGAAAACAGGTTGGAGGGATACAACTGGATTTCTCAAATTGTATGAATTTGTTTCATATGTTGTGTAATGATTTATTGATGATCTGTGAATGATTATATTGATGATTGAATTTGTTGAAGGCTATAATTTAGCCGAATGTATTTTTGGTATCGTTGGATACCAGAAATAAATAAAATTGGATTTTTGAAATTAAAGTAGGAAATTTTAAGTGAATTCTTTTTGAAAGAGTTGGGTGAATTTAAAGGAAGGAATTTAAAAGCATAAAGTTGATTTTCGAAATTTTTCGAATTATTTTTAGAAAAGATATTAATAAATGGGTTTTGAATAATATTGTGTAAAAGTTGAAGAATTTATTGAAAATGGAATTTTAAATAATTTGGAAAGAATAAAGGGATTTATTTAAAAGGTGATAAATTTCTAGAAATCAATTTGATAATTGATTTGGTATTTGAAAATAAATCTTTGGGAAATTGATATGAAAATTTATTGGTGTTTTGAATGGAAATGATTTGGTATTTGGAAATAAATTCAGAAATAAATTTGCAAATGGTTTGTTATTTGTAAATAAACTTAGAAATCAATTTGCAAATGTTCTGTCCTATTGAAACTAGACTTGGGAATCAATTTGTAAAATTGATTTGGTATTTGAAATAAATTTAGAAATCAATTTGGAATTTGATTTGGTGTTTGAAAGTGAATATTTGAAAATTTAATTTCACAGTGGAAAATGTGATTTGAAATTTGTTCCCAAAGTGATGAAGTGTGGAAAATATGATTTGAAATTTGTTTTCAAAGTGATGAAGTGTGGAAAATGTGATTTGAAATTTGTTTTCAAAGTGATGAAATGTGGAAATGTATATCTTGCAAAGATATTTTGAATTTAATAATTTGGGAAAATTATTTAAATTTGATGATTGTTGTGAATGTTGTTTGATAGTTAAATAACCGACTATCAATGTTGGCCTTTGAAATGGCACTTGAATTTGTTTTTAAAAACAAGCGCTCATTATTCGGTTTAGCCGGGAGAGGACTTTGTGTCATATAACCCATTCTGAATTATGATACGACGTTATGGATTGCAATTGAAGACCGGATTTGCAAGGGCTTCTTTGGAAGTGCCTTCGGTTCTGTTCGAACCCGGAACAGACTTGTATGGCCGTATGTCTGATACTGCACTTTGAGATATAAAGCAGATTTCTTTCAAATACATTTCTGTTTGGTGGCGGAGATTTATTCTCTTAGCTTAACACCCTTCTCTGAGACGTACGAGCTCAGAGGTTATGTAGTTGAAGGTTATCACTGATATACTCCCAATTTGGTAGTGTGGAATGCTAAGTGTTGTTGTGTGTTGATGATCATTCGTTGATCATTTGTGATCAAAGCATGGCTTTCGTGTAAAGCGTAGCTTTGTGGACGAGACCTCATCGGACCTCACACCCCGGAAATGGTCAAAACAGGAAAATGCGGCTAGGTTATGAGGGTCGCTCCCTTTAGGGTATGTCATTTCCTTCTGGAAAAAGGTGGTATCATGGTATGGAGCCCAGATGCTTTACCTGTGTGGTGGCATCAATCTTATTTACTGTGTGATTGTTGCTTTGTGATCGAGGGCCCTCGAATAAAGGTCGCAAACGACCGGGGGGTGGCATATTCGTGTAGTAGTTACCTAGTAAGAGGTAACCCAGCCTTGTGTTGGCAGAGAGCTGGTTAAGTTCTCGGGACGTCCCTCCAGAGGCGTACCCATATGGCATAGGAAGTTCCTTAGCCTGACCATTTGTTGGAAAATCCAAAGAAACAATACGAACCTTGTACGGTTTTAGTTGTAGAACCTGCCATTTAACATGGCAGCTATAGCAGGCATAATATAATGGTACCTATGCTGGCTAAGATTAATATTATACTTTCGAAATGTTTTCCACACTAGACATTAATGATAATAAAAAAATGGTCTTTGCGTAGTAAGCATGTTTGACTATCATAAGGAGAAATCTCCCCCATGTGTGCGATTGCATTGTGTGTGTGCCGAAAGGCCTTATGGTAGTTTCATTTTCCAAAAGCATTGCGAATTTCTTTTATTTTCTTTGTGAAAATAACTGTTTTAAGATCTCACACCAGTCCCACGACTGACCTGGAGTTTATTGTTCCCTTTCTAAACTTTGGGTGCCCATAATTTTCCACACGGGCAGCCTAGAGTCAGGTTATCAGGTCATTCTGGAATTCAGAAGTTACTGTGGAGATCTGGAGGCGAGCTGGATAGCGAGACGTATCACTTATATTATGTATTATTCCACTGTGTATTGTGTTATGTGGATAAGTTTATATAACTGTCCAGTGATGTGTGTTATTGTTGTAAACTCTGATGATGTATGTATAAACTGATATAGTTCTTTGTGATAAAGATTATTTATTCATCTATTATATATTGTTCCGCTGCGAATGTGAAATTCTGTTGTTGTTTCCGTTTCTTTTCTTCTGTCTTCTTCTACCTCTTCTTTTTAACCTGAAGACTCGTACTTTTGTTCCACTTTGAGCTGAATTGTGTTGGAATTTTGTCAGCTCAAAGGAGTACAGATTTACGGGCCTTTACAGTTACACCATGTTATCAATCGAAACAACTAGCCAAACTAGAGTCTAATTGTGATGATAACTTAATTTTTATTGGAAATTTTGACAAGTAAAAGGGCTTAAATTTCTTGATAATGACCAAAACTTATATTTAACTTATTCGTGTCGATTTAAAAGTAAACTTTTCATTTGTAAATATTTTCAAAAACTTGCATCCATGTCTTTGTAAATAAATCTTGCATTTAGGGATTTTTCATTTCGCATTTGGATTTTGTGGGTACTATCTACTGAAAACCCTCACGAGACAACACTCATCCTACTAGGGACACCTAGAGGTTTATGGGCTTGTTGTATACGCTCAATGCAATCGTGCTCCCTACGAAAACGAATTTATATTAGTTTTAGTTTATTCGAGGACGAATAAAAAGATAAGTGTGGGGGTATTTGATGTGCACGTAAATGTGCATATTTTTACTTCCATATTTAATCTAATTTAAATAAATAATTGAGCATATAGGCTATTTTAACATGTTTAAACAAAAATTCAAACTATTTTTAAATCATCATTTATTCATCTTCATTTAGGGGAAAAATGGTCATTTTTGTGCATATATTAATTTGAGAAAATTTACTTGGAAATTTTTATGTTATTTTATAGGAATTTGAATTCAAACAAGCGGTTTCATGGAAAATATGCATGCACAAGAGGAAACAAAAGAATGAAGATGGAAATAATTCAACTCATACATCATGGTGGACCCCACCTACCTACTTACCTTAATCTAGAATTAGAAGCTAATGCACAAGTTAGTGGAGCTAAAAGTTTTATGCACATTTAAATTGAGGATTATCTTATGCAATGATAACTTGGTGCCCACACTTCCTAGATGGTAGTTTGGGTAGTTCCCAATAATATGGATTAGGGTTTCAAACTTGTATGAATACCTCATATGTTTATGTAATTAATCACTTAGCCTCCTTTGAGCCTACATTTTAGTTAGTTTAGTTTGAGGCTCAAAAATAAAATATAAGCACTTTTCTATTTCATGGCTACTTAGCCATTTTCTTCTTCTTATGTAATTTTCTTCTTAATGTAATTTTAATTCTTGCTCTTTTTTTATTTACATGCTTTTTCCTTTCATGTTAGTAGTGTAGATCTTTTTATTTATGCAAGTAGAATAGCTTTTATTTCATTTTAATTGGCTCTCTGTAACAGCCCTAGATTTTGTATATATTTTATTTGACTTTATTATATTTTGAAAACTATTTTAAACTTGTTTTATTTCAAACATTTCATTTTTAAATATAAATGTTGATTATTATGTAACTTTTAATTTCAAACTGGTATAAATTGAACATTTCCTGAAAAAGGGATTTCTGGTCAAACTGGTCAAACTTTGACTTTTAAAACTTCAAATTTAAATTGTTTAAAATCTTAAATTTTATCTTTTATTATGAAAATAGACTTAATAACATGAATACTGCTTTTTTTTTCGTTGAAAACGGAATTAAATTGTAAAAGTTATGTACATTTCAATTTTGAGTATAATTTGTTTTATTTTGCAATTTTGCCTATTTTAAATTTTTTTAAATCATATTTTCTTTGTCATATTTTATTTTAAAATGTGTTAATATGTTATTTTATGTATATTTTTGTCTTTTAATATTTTTGAAGTGATAATAAAACTTTTCCAAAATTTATTGCATTTATTAAAGACTAGTTTCTATTTTTCTACTATATTCTTCATTTAAATTTTATTTAATTAAAATTTATTTATTTATTTTTGTGAATGCATTTTTATTTTATGTTCTTATCTTTATTTATAAATATTTTTCCAAGTCCATACAATTTTCCCTAAGTTTATTTCATTTATTTTCAAATTCTCTAGACTAGTTTTCATTTTGTACTATTTTCTTATTTTAATCATATATAATTAATATTTATTTATTTATATTTTGTATATTTGTTACATTTTCGAATTGAAACTGAATTTTTAATTATTTTCAGTTATTTAAACTTATTAAAAAGAAATAAAAGTGATTTGAAAGGTTTGTGGCTTTTTATTTCCTAAGGCCTTTTGAATTCCCACCTTTTCACATTTCAACATTACTTTTCATTCAATTGGCCTTAACTCCTCATTCTTTCAGCTGCATATCTCATTTTGCAATTCACGTGAAAACATCACTTTCTCATTCCTCATTCACATATGTTTTCAGATCTGAAGAAAAAGAATTGTAATGTCTTCCTCTTTTCTATTCTTTTTCACCTTCTTTTATTGATTTTCCTTTGTAAATTGCCTTGAAATCTTCATGCTTTGCTCGGCCCATAGCCTCACCATCACCACCATCGACCACCATCCCTTCCTCCCCACTAAATCCACGGCCAAACCATCATTCTCCACTGACATGAAAGTGCCATGGCCTCCCCTTGAGCAAAACTCCACAAAAACATTGAAAACTCTACAATTATCGCCTACCCGAGCCATGTATGCAACCTTCCCTTCATTTTACACCACCACCACCACCTTTTCCAGACCTCCCCACACCACTCCAACCTCTGTCCAGACCTGAGCTTGACTGGCCAAGCATATAACCCCATGACCGAGCCCTTTTGGTTGCCAAAAACCATGTTTTAGCCTAAACCCCTTCACATCCCTGTGTTGTAACTTCCTCCATCATGTTCTACCTTGTAGCCTTACCTTTTCCAGACCCATACCTGATCCAAACCAAGTACAAACCTGACCTAATTGATCCCCTAGGCCATGCAAACAAGTAGAGAAAGCAAGGTAAAAAGTTTCGTATTCAAACTGCTTTTTGTTTCAAAGTTATTCAAATTCAATCGTATTGATTTTTAACTATTATTTTGGTTTTGTTTTTGGGTTGTAACACAAGATCTATAACTTGGATCTCGCTCTCCACTCTCAAGTCATTCCCGTGTTGTCGTGCCTTCGTAGTGTCAGTATTGTGTGCTTTTGTGGCTATCTCCAGCTTTTAACAGGTGAGTTATTCTCACCAGACAGTGTATACCTATATAACTAGTAAATTGACCACTTTTGAATCTGTAAAATGCATCACCATATTATATCTGCTATGTTATGATTATATGATGTTCACCCATGCTTAAACACCTGTTATATCATATGTTACTGTTATATTATGTTGTTCTGTTATTTTTATCAGTTTATCACACTGCAAGTTCCCTTTAGATTAGAATCACTATGGGTTGAAATGATACATACCCGAACGGACTTTAGAATAAGAGAAAATCGTTATGGGCTGAAATGATAGGCCTGAATGATTTTCAATTATTTTCATTTGCTTGGGATTGCGGGTTTGAAATGATCAAACCCGGGTATCTTTGTAAATTACGGGTTGAAATGATAAATTACCCGTATCACTTTACCTAGGCTGGAAAATGAAATACAGACCCGTTGTTAAAATATGTTTTATAATTTTTTTTAATTATTTTAGAAATGTAAATATTATAATATTTTGACTTAAACTAAATAAAAATGATTTTTGTAAAGCATGATTGATTTTCTGAAAATTTATAAGTGAAATAAATTAATGGTAAAATTAGAAAATTTGAAATGTAAGTTATTTTGGGAAATTTTAATTTGGTGATAATTGGAATTTAAATTAAATATGAAATGTGATACATTCATGATAATTTGGATTAAAGTGAATTTAAATGATTTTATTTTATATTAATGATTTTGAATAAAGTTAAAATGTGAAATGAATGAATATTTAAGTTGAAATTTTGAAATATAACTAAAATTGGAAATTTGTGAATTTGGCTTAAAAATGAATTTTAAGTTAAGTAAATAAAAATGGAATTAAGTTATATTTGAAAATTTAAACTTAAGTGTTAAGTTAATTTAATTTAATGAATTTATAATTTAATATTGGAATTTAATAAGTGAATTATTATTAAATTTTGATTTTTGAATGGAGGTTTAACTTTATAAAATCATGAATATAAGGGTATTTGAATGATTGTTTTAAAAGTGAAATTATATGATTTTATAAGTTAAAAATGATTTATATAAAAATATAATTGTTGTGAAGTTATACTAAATATTTGAAGTTAATTAACGGCATTTCTGAAATGCTATTAATTCTAATGTAAATGATAATACAACATTTGTAAATGTTGTAGTTGATAATAATGAACCAAATGGCTGAATTTAATTAAAGGCTATTATGGCATTTTTGTAAATGTTATAATGGTTGAATTTAACTAAGTTTATTTGAAACTAATGTAACCCTATTATAGCATTTTAAATGCTGTCTTTTGTTAAATTGAACTGTTTTAAATGTGACTTTCCATAGCATTTTCTAAATGTTGCGAAAGTTGAATTTTCATTGTTTTAATTAATTTAAGTGAACGAATGAACTTTGAAAGATTAAAATTTTGGAAATTTAATAATTTAATTATTTAATATAATAACTTCATTTTATGATTTAAAATGAAGTAATTTGTTTCGTAATATAAACTATTTTGAAATATGATATTTTGATATTTTGAACTGGATTTTTGAATGATATTGAATTTTGAAATGATATTTGATTTCGAAATATAAAATACCAATTTTGAAATTTTAACCACGGGATGTATTTAATTTATGGTTTAACTGATCCTTAGAGGATGGGCGATCCCAAACATCCTTTAAGTTATTATGCATTACTACTACAGTTCACTTGAGTTGGTTTACATTATATAAGTATATATTGTCCTGACTCGAGTGTTTTGTATTTTGCTTTACGCTCGGGTCAGCCTGAGTATTTACAGCTTAGATTTGGATCTCTTTCTGGAGCTAGGAATCGTTGGAGATTCTGCTTATCTAGTTATCTATCCATTCCAGTTTCAGTTGTTCTATTTCAGCTCTGGTATTATAAACTTCTATGTATTTGAGATTTCTATTGTATATGTTTTCAAACAGATATTATGTATTTTGTTTTGAGAGTTTGTTATAGTAGCTTCATGAACTACTATGGTTTTTATATTCCGCTGCGAGTTATTCTGATATTCTGTGTCTGTGATTCTGTATTTGATTTTATTTGCTCCAAATTTTATTACAATCTGTTATTTTGAATTATTCAAGTCAGACATGCGTGGATTATTGTCGATTTGAATGGTCCAAAATAGTGGGTCGTTACAGTTGGTATCGGAGCGAGGTTTTAGGCAAACCTTAGCCTGCGGAGCAAAAAACTCATTAGAGATAGGGTAGAAATACCCTAGAATAAGTGAAATCAATCTCAGAATCATTTCTTTGTGAGAGAACGTATTTTCGAAGTATAAAATGATTTTCAAATGATTTTTAAAGAATTTTCAAAGATTATTTTGATATAAATTTCCTTGCTTTAAAAGTAAAATATTTCTTAAACTTCATTCCTTTCGTATCCACCTTGTTAGTAATTTCTTTGATTAGGATCCTCTAAAATTTTGAACTTCTCTCTTGATTGATCTAGATCCTTTGTTGATAGGAATCTATTTTGGGTATGGCAAAATCAGTAGTTTGTTAGGATGCTTTGAGTAAACTCTGTTGTATCTTTTGCTTAGCTAAAGTTGTCCAACTAAAGATATTTATGCTTCTGTTTTCGTATGTTATGAATTCGAGTCTTTCCAAATTTTGAATGGGAATTTTTCTGTATCGATATAGGTTATATTTCTCTAATCTTCGTTTGGATTCTTATCGAATAAGATTCCTTTGAATTTTGGAATGCTCACTTGTTCTGAAATCCATTCCTATCTCCCCTAATTGTATTCTTTTGATTTTGGAGCATTGCATCACTCCACTTTGTATGACCTTTATAGGGTGGCGATTCCGCCAATCTTTGAATGATTATAATTGGCATTGATTCATCGGATATTTCTGTATCCTCGGTTTACGATGTTTTCTATCTTCTGCTATATTTAGATTCTATCTCTGGCAATCGAAGGTCGATTTGCCTTAGATTTTCGCATCGATTATATTCCTGAAGTCACGGTTGACCGGTTAAGGTCGCCCGCGATTCATATAGGCTTATCCATCTTCTATTTGGTAATTTAATTATCTTATCTTCGTTTGAGCCTATCTTTGAATTAGAATTCTATTTGATTAGAGTCCTTCTAAATTTGAATCTCTGTTTTGCTTTGAAATCCATCCTTGAATCGTCCCTTGGAAAGTTTGTGGTTGATTGTCTTTTAAAAATTTTGTATTCATCGTAGTTTTATTTTGATAAGGATGACCATATTTTTATATAAAGATGAAATGTTTTTGATAAGGATTATATACCTTTTAAAAAAAATGAGAATTTGAAGTTTTGAAAGGATTTGAAATTGTGAAAATTTTATAAGAAATGGTTTCATATAAAATGATTTATAACTGAAGGTTTTGAATCTGAATTTAAGTGATTGAACTCCGGCATTTTGGAACTGGTTTTAAGATTTTGAAATAATAAATAATATGATTGAAATTATTTTTCCGAATAAGTAATGTTTCAATGATTTTAATGGGTTTTAATGATTTTGAAGGAATTTCAAAGAAGTTTTCAAAGTAAATGGAAGTCCAGAACTCACTTGTGTCGCTGGAAAATAATTTCGGTGATGAGTGCACGCATCATCGACATTGATTTTCGAGTTTCTGAGTGAGGGAGAGGCCACTTCGGTAGCATTGCTATGCGATTGATTTGTGAAACCAATTTAGATTTCAAATTCCGAAGTGTGATGTGATATTCGAAAGATATATGTATATATATTTGTAAAATTTGAAATGAGCCGGTGTTCAGTCCTTGAGTTTTGGATTTGATTTGATATAACCCTATTTTTGGATTTACTGATTTAATTGTGATTTCCAACTCTTGGATTGAAATATGATTTCTTCGACTATTTTAAAGGTTCGAACACTTCCAAATCAAGGTTAACTTTTCAAAGCTAAGAAATTTTGAAAAGTAATTTGATAAAGTATATAAGTTTGTTTTGAATGTTTAAGTATGAAGTAATATGATTTAAATAAGTTGAAACTGTTTGGTTAAGTAAATGAATAAAGCAATTTTAAAATTTTCTAATATGAAATTTAGATTTGAAATGTTTTGAAAAGAATTTGGTCTTCAAAATATTTTGAATAAAATTTAGTTTAAATGTTTTAACTTAGTAACATCTTTATGAAACTATATATTTAACAAGTTGAAATAAATATATAAGTTGTACGTATGGTGTTTTATTCGCATAATTAATTTGATCCAAGTTTGAGTACACAAGTTCGAGGTGGATTACACCATTTCGTGTTAGGATTTTCATTCGATTCTTGATGGCGAATATTTGATATGGATTTTGGGCTTGATTCTAGAATTCTCTATCGTAGTATATGGCTATGCAAGGAGACTGATGGCTTCTAGTTGAGAAACCATATCGAAATCCGCATTAGGGAAGTCGAATGGACAATACTAGTTCGAAAGCGAACTTGTGTGATCGAGCGAGCGATCAAATGTAGTTTTGCGAAATGATGACGTATGTACATCTTATATCCTAATATCATTTATATATTTTGACGCTGAAATTGAAAGCTGTCGAGTTAGAATATCTTTGCTTACTAAAAGAAAATTCCAATTTAAATCACAAAGATATATAACCCATAAAAGCAAAGATATTCAAATCCCATATGGCTCTTCATACAGCGAAATTTATTTTGAAAAATTTGATCCTTATATAAGATGGACCTTACATAAGTATAAGATGATTTTGAAAACATTTGATTTTGGAAATGAATTGGTTGACTTAAATTATATTTATTTGGAAATTTGGATTTATTTTCAAAAATCTATTATTTTGGAAACTTTGAAACTAAAGATATTTAATTTGAGAAGAAAATAATTTGGTGAAATTGTATATGATTTTGAAATTGAACTGATATTGAAACAAATTTAAATTTGAGAACCTTATGTTACTAAACACTTGATTTGGGAGTTGTCGAACTTATATAAAATTGATTTGTATGAGTATGAAATTGATTCGAAAACTATAGATTTGAAAAGGTACTCAATTTGAAAGTGAAATCTTATATAATTGAAGTCTATATAAGTATGATTTGATATACTATTGATTTTGGAAAGTATTCGATTTGAAAATTAAATCTTATATATAATGGATTTTATATAAGTACGATATTTGAAAGTGATTTGAAAAGGTACTATATGATACATATTTTCGAAGTAAAGATATGGAAAGTGCCTTCTGCTTGATATCCGATTTGTGGCCACATCTTGGATTCATTCTATCGATATTATTCTCTCTGATTTTTGGTTTTCCGGATATGATACTCGAGTGTCCTTCGAATTCCATGGCGTTACCCATGGTCTTATTGTTCTCTCGTGACTGCATAGCGCAACTGCCTGGCTGAGTCTTGCCTAGGGGTACGGATTGTTTCCTGGGGGATCCAGGCGTAATCATTGTGTATCCTGCAATCTGTGTAGGTCACGAATAGTAGCGCAAATGCTTGGCTGAGTCTTGCCTGGGGGTACGGATTGTTTCCTGGGGGATCCAGGCGTAACCATTGTGTATCCTGCATTCTACTAGTCATCATGGCGTAACTCGCAGGGCTGAGAAAGCTTACGGATATGGATTGTTTCCTGGGGGATCCAGGCGTAACCATTGTGTATCTGCGAACCATGGTTAGACAAAGGTTTTGTTTGTTTTTGTTTGGATTGTACTTTCCATATCTGTTTTAAAAAAAATTTCCAGTATTTTCACTGGGTGTTGAAACAAGTCTACTAAGTACCTGGAGAATTCTAGTTTTGCGCCTGATCAACGCACTACCAGAGTCTACAGGAACAAGGATAAACTTGTTAAGACATCGAGTTATAAAAGTATTTTGATAAAATATTATATAAATGATACTTTGATTAGTTATTTCCTTTTTAAATGATTTTAAAGTGTTTTAAATATTTTACCTCTTCAACCAACAATTTTAAATTAATGGCTCATCCTTGTCTTTCATCCTATTTTCCCTTCTTGCTATTCCTATTCTCCACCTTGTTAAACTTACCTATAACAACAGTTATTAGGTATAATTTTAATATTCTTGTCATCTTGTCTTAATCCTATTCCATTCTATCTTTTTCCGTATTTTCCATACTTCATTCCTTTTCGAGGACGAAAAGATTTGAGTGGGGGAGAGTGTAACAGCCCTAGATTTTGTATATATTTTATTTGACTTTATTATATTTTGAAAACTATTTTAAACTTGTTTTATTTCAAACATTTCATTTTTAAATATAAATGTTGATTATTATGTAACTTTTAATTTCAAACTGGTATAAATTGAACATTTCCTGAAAAAGGGATTTCTGGTCAAACTGGTCAAACTTTGACTTTTAAAACTTCAAATTTAAATTGTTTAAAATCTTAAATTTTATCTTTTATTATGAAAATAGACTTAATAACATGAATACTGCTTTTTGT
The DNA here is from genome assembly GCA_030737815.1 of Allium fistulosum. Taxonomy (NCBI): domain Eukaryota; kingdom Viridiplantae; phylum Streptophyta; class Magnoliopsida; order Asparagales; family Amaryllidaceae; genus Allium; species Allium fistulosum. The sequence continues at coordinate 982,590,546 of CM060902.1, forward strand.
TTCGTTGAAAACGGAATTAAATTGTAAAAGTTATGTACATTTCAATTTTGAGTATAATTTGTTTTATTTTGCAATTTTGCCTATTTTAAATTTTTTTAAATCATATTTTCTTTGTCATATTTTATTTTAAAATGTGTTAATATGTTATTTTATGTATATTTTTGTCTTTTAATATTTTTGAAGTGATAATAAAACTTTTCCAAAATTTATTGCATTTATTAAAGACTAGTTTCTATTTTTCTACTATATTCTTCATTTAAATTTTATTTAATTAAAATTTATTTATTTATTTTTGTGAATGCATTTTTATTTTATGTTCTTATCTTTATTTATAAATATTTTTCCAAGTCCATACAATTTTCCCTAAGTTTATTTCATTTATTTTCAAATTCTCTAGACTAGTTTTCATTTTGTACTATTTTCTTATTTTAATCATATATAATTAATATTTATTTATTTATATTTTGTATATTTGTTACATTTTCGAATTGAAACTGAATTTTTAATTATTTTCAGTTATTTAAACTTATTAAAAAGAAATAAAAGTGATTTGAAAGGTTTGTGGCTTTTTATTTCCTAAGGCCTTTTGAATTCCCACCTTTTCACATTTCAACATTACTTTTCATTCAATTGGCCTTAACTCCTCATTCTTTCAGCTGCATATCTCATTTTGCAATTCACGTGAAAACATCACTTTCTCATTCCTCATTCACATATGTTTTCAGATCTGAAGAAAAAGAATTGTAATGTCTTCCTCTTTTCTATTCTTTTTCACCTTCTTTTATTGATTTTCCTTTGTAAATTGCCTTGAAATCTTCATGCTTTGCTCGGCCCATAGCCTCACCATCACCACCATCGACCACCATCCCTTCCTCCCCACTAAATCCACGGCCAAACCATCATTCTCCACTGACATGAAAGTGCCATGGCCTCCCCTTGAGCAAAACTCCACAAAAACATTGAAAACTCTACAATTATCGCCTACCCGAGCCATGTATGCAACCTTCCCTTCATTTTACACCACCACCACCACCTTTTCCAGACCTCCCCACACCACTCCAACCTCTGTCCAGACCTGAGCTTGACTGGCCAAGCATATAACCCCATGACCGAGCCCTTTTGGTTGCCAAAAACCATGTTTTAGCCTAAACCCCTTCACATCCCTGTGTTGTAACTTCCTCCATCATGTTCTACCTTGTAGCCTTACCTTTTCCAGACCCATACCTGATCCAAACCAAGTACAAACCTGACCTAATTGATCCCCTAGGCCATGCAAACAAGTAGAGAAAGCAAGGTAAAAAGTTTCGTATTCAAACTGCTTTTTGTTTCAAAGTTATTCAAATTCAATCGTATTGATTTTTAACTATTATTTTGGTTTTGTTTTTGGGTTGTAACACAAGATCTATAACTTGGATCTCGCTCTCCACTCTCAAGTCATTCCCGTGTTGTCGTGCCTTCGTAGTGTCAGTATTGTGTGCTTTTGTGGCTATCTCCAGCTTTTAACAGGTGAGTTATTCTCACCAGACAGTGTATACCTATATAACTAGTAAATTGACCACTTTTGAATCTGTAAAATGCATCACCATATTATATCTGCTATGTTATGATTATATGATGTTCACCCATGCTTAAACACCTGTTATATCATATGTTACTGTTATATTATGTTGTTCTGTTATTTTTATCAGTTTATCACACTGCAAGTTCCCTTTAGATTAGAATCACTATGGGTTGAAATGATACATACCCGAACGGACTTTAGAATAAGAGAAAATCGTTATGGGCTGAAATGATAGGCCTGAATGATTTTCAATTATTTTCATTTGCTTGGGATTGCGGGTTTGAAATGATCAAACCCGGGTATCTTTGTAAATTACGGGTTGAAATGATAAATTACCCGTATCACTTTACCTAGGCTGGAAAATGAAATACAGACCCGTTGTTAAAATATGTTTTATAATTTTTTTTAATTATTTTAGAAATGTAAATATTATAATATTTTGACTTAAACTAAATAAAAATGATTTTTGTAAAGCATGATTGATTTTCTGAAAATTTATAAGTGAAATAAATTAATGGTAAAATTAGAAAATTTGAAATGTAAGTTATTTTGGGAAATTTTAATTTGGTGATAATTGGAATTTAAATTAAATATGAAATGTGATACATTCATGATAATTTGGATTAAAGTGAATTTAAATGATTTTATTTTATATTAATGATTTTGAATAAAGTTAAAATGTGAAATGAATGAATATTTAAGTTGAAATTTTGAAATATAACTAAAATTGGAAATTTGTGAATTTGGCTTAAAAATGAATTTTAAGTTAAGTAAATAAAAATGGAATTAAGTTATATTTGAAAATTTAAACTTAAGTGTTAAGTTAATTTAATTTAATGAATTTATAATTTAATATTGGAATTTAATAAGTGAATTATTATTAAATTTTGATTTTTGAATGGAGGTTTAACTTTATAAAATCATGAATATAAGGGTATTTGAATGATTGTTTTAAAAGTGAAATTATATGATTTTATAAGTTAAAAATGATTTATATAAAAATATAATTGTTGTGAAGTTATACTAAATATTTGAAGTTAATTAACGGCATTTCTGAAATGCTATTAATTCTAATGTAAATGATAATACAACATTTGTAAATGTTGTAGTTGATAATAATGAACCAAATGGCTGAATTTAATTAAAGGCTATTATGGCATTTTTGTAAATGTTATAATGGTTGAATTTAACTAAGTTTGTTTGAAACTAATGTAACCCTATTACAGCATTTTAAATGCTGTCTTTTGTTAAATTGAACTGTTTTAAATGTGACTTTCCATAGCATTTTCTAAATGTTGCGAAAGTTGAATTTTCATTGTTTTAATTAATTTAAGTGAACGAATGAACTTTGAAAGATTAAAATTTTGGAAATTTAATAATTTAATTATTTAATATAATAACTTCATTTTATGATTTAAAATGAAGTAATTTGTTTCGTAATATAAACTATTTTGAAATATGATATTTTGATATTTTGATATTTTGAACTGGATTTTTGAATGATATTGAATTTTGAAATGATATTTGATTTCGAAATATAAAATACCAATTTTGAAATTTTAACCACGGGATGTATTTAATTTATGGTTTAACTGATCCTTAGAGGATGGGCGATCCCAAACATCCTTTAAGTTATTATGCATTACTACTACAGTTCACTTGAGTTGGTTTACATTATATAAGTATATATTGTCCTGACTCGAGTGTTTTGTATTTTGCTTTACGCTCGGGTCAGCCTGAGTATTTACAGCTTAGATTTGGATCTCTTTCTGGAGCTAGGAATCGTTGGAGATTCTGCTTATCTAGTTATCTATCCATTCCAGTTTCAGTTGTTCTATTTCAGCTCTGGTATTATAAACTTCTATGTATTTGAGATTTCTATTGTATATGTTTTCAAACAGATATTATGTATTTTGTTTTGAGAGTTTGTTATAGTAGCTTCATGAACTACTATGGTTTTTATATTCCGCTGCGAGTTATTCTGATATTCTGTGTCTGTGATTCTGTATTTGATTTTATTTGCTCCAAATTTTATTACAATCTGTTATTTTGAATTATTCAAGTCAGACATGCGTGGATTATTGTCGATTTGAATGGTCCAAAATAGTGGGTCGTTACACTCTCTTTTTACTTAGCTTGCATTTTCTTCTTGTTTTTATTTCATGTTGAATGCTACATTTGTTGAAGTGATAACAAATATGAGAGGCTAAACCACTTCAATTTAGGGGTAATGAAGCTCTCTTATCATGTAGATTCAACATTTTGATAACCGATGTTCTCTTTTTGTGCTTAATGGAAGTTGCATGTTGATGTAAGTTTATTAATGAATTTGACATTCTATGATGTTAATCACATATAGGCTATTCTTACTCAAATAAACACAATTTAGATCATCATCTAATTAATTGATTTTGGTAATGGAAGTGGATTTAGAATCAAAATTTGATGGTCTATATTTCTAATCAATAGTTAAAAGACCATGCTTAATATAGATTTTATTTTTAATTTCATTGTCATTTTCATGAGAGTTAAGAAGTGGTTTAATGGGTGTGTTATAGTTTGATGGTTTATATTGGGCTAATTAATAGCAAAAATATTCCATACTTATGATAAACACATCAATTAAATTCACTAATGACCAAAAAAGAGAGATCATAATTTCATACTGTGTTGCTTTATGTGATCATGAGAGTGGATTTATCTCTAAATTGTCTTTTCTTCTCATAGTTTTCATTCACTTTTGTAGTAGTTAGTTTTTACATTTTCTCTAGCTCAAACAATTTTCAAACTCTTTGGTTAATTTGATTGAATAGAAATTTTAAAATATAAACAATTCCCTATGGATTGACCCGTACTCACCACGTACTAAAATTGTACGCCGTGCGCTTGCAGTAATTTTTAATTTAAATTTTTTAGCTATTTTCTAAACCGATAGAAATTTGGCCGTCGAACAGGCTTACCTCCAATCACTTCTACTTTATAACACTTAACACATTTCCTAAATATCTTCCATTACATCATACATGATATCGTCCAAATAGTTTATTTCTATAAATGGTAAAAACATTATTTTATTTAATTGATTTGCTAAGAAAATAAGTGTATGTAAAAATAATCTGAACAAACTTTTGATTGTTAAAAGTTGTTTATCGATAAAACGATTTTCGGTAACATTATCGATATTTTTTAAAAGTATTTATTTTTGAAAACATTTTTCCAAAACAAGTTTACCATCATTACTTATGATTTAAAAGAGGGGGTTAAAAAGCATACTAAATCATTTTAATATCCAAAATTTAAATATTTAAATAATTCAGATATTTAAATATGAAGTGTCCAAATTTCCAGGTCGTTAAATACTACCACACTTAGAATATTTTGTCCTCGAAATTCCAACACGAGCAACAAAAGAAACAATCTCATAACAATATTGAATAGTATTCAAAATATACTTAGGAAACAAAACTCACGGTTTGCTCAAGTTCAAAATCCTCTCATCGCACAAGGATGATAAACAATCTATTAAGCGTACCTTACACTTAACAACCTTAGGGTATTACTTAGTCGATTATTCATGTTACCTTAAAACAAATCGAAGAGTCATTGACTAAACTTTCCATAAGTTAAAAAAACTTAGTATGCAAAAACAAAAGCCCGTACGATGTACATGGACCATCTATATGCAATATCAATTCCGCTCACTTACTCGATCACATAAATTTCACTTTCCAACTAGTATAGATCACTTGACTTCTCTAGTGCGGACTCCAATCAGGTTCTTTGATTAGAAACTTTCATTCTCCTTACATAGTCATATATTATGGTAGAAAACTTCGGGATCATATCAAGAATCCATATTAACTATTCGCTGTCAACAATCTAGTAAAAATCCTTGTTCGGACCGGTGTAAATCACCTCGAAATTATATACTCGACTACTAGATCAAGAACAATCTTACTAATAAAATGATCCACTTACAACTTATGTATTTTACTCTATTGGTTTCTTAACTATACCAATATCTTTTATCACGTTTTTTATACAAATAATATGTTTCATTCAACACTAAAATCATTTATGAAATATTCCATAAAACATAACTTCAATTTTATATGGTTATAACTTAAGTTTATACTCGTATAATACTCTATGACATCCTAAGAGTATATACAAAATATCAAATTCATTTTACTTAATAGGCATGTTTAACAAATTCAAAACCTATTTTAACTTACTATCTTCTCAATTCAAGTGTTATATAAACTCAACTTTTACATTTTAACAACAACACTTAGCTTCAAGTTCTATAACGATTCGGAAGTTTCCAACTGTCCAAAATTGCCGAAAATCCCATTTCATTTTAACAAATGAAAACTACCAAACAATCTATCATAACATGATGCACAAACCATAGAATCCTAAGGCATGGGCAATGTATGTACATAAAATAGCTTAACAAATTTCGATAATTTATTAAACACTCTTTACCCAAAAAGGAAAAACATGAAAATATTCCAACATTTATTCCAGGCTATGCCACTACCACTCGGGTACCCTACATAGCATACATATAAAACTTTACTACATAAAAGGTTTATATCAAAAAAATTTCAAATTAAACTTCGGAACTAAACACCGGGATTTTATTTCAAATCATTTTGAAATAATAATACATACATATGGCTTTTGTATAATAAGTCATACTTTCGGAATCAAATCAGAATCCATTTTACTAAAACAACCTTATAGCTTACCCCACTTAGAAACCCGAAAATGAATGTCGATGATGCTGAAGTCATTACCAGAATTATTTTCAAGCGACAGAAGTGAGTTCAGTACATCCAATTTATGCCTTTCGTACTTAACCAAAATCATTTCTAAACAGTATCAAATAGTTTGTAAATCTTGTTAAGTACCATGATCCCAACTTCGTAAACAAATTTCCCAAATACTTGCTTTCAAATAATACTACTATTGTTTTTCCGAAATCTTGAAAAACATTTTCAAAAACATTGGGATTTAAGTTCTCAAAATATCAGTTTAAATCCTTATTGTTAATAAATTATGTTTTATAAACCATATTTATATAAATTTACTTTCTTATATAAAATCCTTCCATAAATGTTTGTTTTACAAAATATCATATCTTTCTCGTTTAGATTATAGCAACCATCTTTTACTAAATTTAACTTTTATAAGAGTTAACTTCTAGCCCAACATTATCACCGAACGCCTTATAGTCAAACCATGAAACTCAATTCATAAGTGTTCATTTCAATGCATCTACAATTACTATCTACCCAACCCATGCAGTACGAGGTAAAACTACTCAAAAACTGGTCGAGCACAAATCAACAATCAATGGATGACAGTCAATTCTCATTAACTGGCCGAGCATAACTAAACTAATTAACGAGGGACAATATATAAACATCATTAACCGGCCTACATTAATTAAACTACACTTTAACAATTCACATTTTATATAAGTTACCTTATATGAGATCTTTAATTTTCGCAGTTATAGTTGCCTTTAAGGCATACACTTATAACAATTACAGATACGCTCTTATATGTATAATACACTCAACTCATGCTAGGGCATTCCATAACCCTATCTCTTAATGAGTCATACCCCACCAAAGCCAAGGTTCTCGCTTAAGCTGTAGCTCAGATACCAAGTGTAACGACCCACCCTCTCAACCCTCGAATATCGACACTAATACATCCACGGTATTCACGTGCTGAGCACTCAAGTGCCAGAAGGATGAATTGTTAAGGTAAATAAAAAGAAATAGAAATAGAACAAGGATGAAGGAAGATAATATCAGAATCTCACTAGCGAAATGGTAATATATGATATCAAAAGAACGGTACAAAGGGTACACCGAAACAAAGATTTCAGGTTATAAAACCTAAGTACTATCATCAGCCTAGATAGTTATAACAACTTGTCCACACAAATGCTGATATGTATAATATAGTATGTAGCAAAAAATAAGAATACTACGGTAGGTAAAACATCTAGTCCATCTTCTCGAGCTCCGATAAACATCAACGAAAACGTGCCTTTCTCAAACTACTTAAAAGAGCATGCGAGGAATTTATGGAAAATAAAAACCAAGCGTTAGACATAAGTCTAGTATGAGAAACTCAAGAAATAAATGATCAACATATATCAGTACTTTGGAGACCGCATGGAACGCCATAATGGTTATCCCCTTAAAAGAAAAACCATCTACTAAGTACATAAGGTGAATATTAGATAATGTCTAGGGTAAAGAATATAAATTAGAAAATAGCTGGAATGGGTACATTGGTTACATTCAACAGTATATTAGAAGTACAATCAGAACCGAAAAGGTACGTTTGCATAATGGATTTTCCGTGGAGATCTCTTCGATCGATACCGAGTCTAATCCCCTGCACAAAGGTCAGAAAATACCTCTGAGGGCCGCACATCTCTAGATAAAATATACCATTAAGGAAAACATAGCCAGTCCATATCTAAATACAAGAATCCAAATACCATCACCTCCCGCATGCAATATCGATAAGCGTACTTTAGATTTGGAGTGATAATATCCTGTTATGGGTCAATCAAAGCCCAAGCTATGCCTCTACTCTTTTCTGTCATTTCTGCTGTCGAGGTTACGTACCGAATCTTTCACACGAGTCTTCATAACTCGAATAGAAAACAAATCCCCTAATTGGATTCACACATCTCAAACATATCTCAAAACAACACATGAATTCCAACATCTCGAACATATCCACTTCAAAGAGATAGAACACGTATCTCCGTCTTAAAGTGGTTTTCGATAAGTAAAACACTTACCGATTACGGTCTTCTCGAGACTGAATCGACGAACATGGTCATATTCAACAATAATATGGACGATCGCATATGGAAACCAAGTCTCGTATACTTATCATGTTTTCGATATTTTCATCTCACTCTATCCCTCGATCAAGAGGGAAGCCGGTAGGTTAGAGCTCTATTGCTCATATCCCTACACGAACATCGGTCTTAATTTCCACATATAGACAAGCCTATTTCATCGGCTTTTAATGGGAAGTATATGACTAAATGTTTTCCATAAACGAGTAAACATACAAAGCACGATCAAGTCACACAAAGCACGATTAAGTCACATAAGCAATTTATAATCCCTTTTTGTTTAATTAATCTTTTATTAATTAAAACTACTTTTATTAGTAAAACTTCTTTTATAGGTAAAAATTCTTTTATCTAATAAAAGATCATTTATCAATTTCTACTATTCATTTGTACTCTTTTCAATACTTCAAAAAGTATTCATATATTTATCTCAAATGGTATAGTATATTCACAAATCATTAACAGGATTTCTTACTTTAAACCTTTGCTTTTTTATCCTTTTCGAAAAGATTCCAGACTTATAATTTCTTTCAAAATATCCATTTTAAGGATCTAAGTACTTTCACAAATCCACTCAAAAAGGTTTAAGACTAATGTTACTCAAATATTGTCACTGCAAATCCAAAACTATTTCTCTTATACTTATATTTAAAACATTCTTTTAAAAATCTATTTACATTCATAAGTATAATAAAAAAGGTTTAAAAATGAATGTTATCAACACATTGTCACAACAAACTTAAAACCATTTCACTTACTTATATTAACGTTAAAACATTTTTTAAAGATCTAAGTTAATATTATTTGGTTAAGTTCGATAGAAGACTAATCGATTATCTAGTTAAAATAATTGCTTATACAAATCCATGTTCGTATACTTAACTCATTTTCGACATTTCAACTTATACAATTCCTCACCCAAGAGTGAAGCTAGGTAAGTTAGAGCACGGGTTGCAAGTGTTAGGTATAGTATTAATGATTTCCATAAACAAGTAACAAACAACATGATTAACATGTTTTCGACATTCCTGACTTAACAATTCCTCATTCAAGTGGAAAGCCAGAAGGTTGGAGCTCTATTGCTCCGTCCCTACTCAACATCAATCTTAACTCTCAGAAATAGATAAGCATACTTTATCGGCTTTTAGCATTACGCAAAGTTAATTACCTTAAATAAGTAAGTAAACAACGAGATTAACAGGTTTTCGACATTCCAACTTAACTATTCTTAATTTAAGAGGGAAGCTGGTAGGTTAGAGCTCTATTACTCCATCCTTACTCGACATTAATCTTAACTCTCACAAATAGAGAAGTCTACCTCATCGGCTTTTAGTGTTAAGCCTCTTCTTTACTTTTCTGAAATTTATATATAATTATTTAAAAAATATTTAAACTTTCAAACCTACTTTAGAATACTTCAAAAAATGTTTGAAAACATCTCTAAAAAGTTTATAGAAAAGTACCATATTTTATAACATTAAAAATAGAAGTGATGTTATACAATATAAAGTTGTCATTTGCTTACAGAAGCAAGAGGGATCCAAAGTTAATAACTTTACTTAGTTAATGTCACTTTAATTTCATATTTCAAACACAATATACATATACACAATATACATATACACAATATATACAAACAAGACAGTGAGATAGCTCACTTAGATCTAAGCCAAATACATGCTCAAGGACAACCCAACTCAAGAACACTTCCAACCATCACCAAACTCCTAAATATCCAACCTTTAGTACTTCCAAACCAAGGCAACACCCCCCTTCTCCTCCATTAATCACGCCCCCCTCCCTCTCACATTCTCCCACTTATTACTTGATATTCATGCCTCCCATGATGTTTTAGGTCTATAGCCAAAGTTTAGAAGAGAATGGAAATGATTTGGTTAAGACTTGAAAATGTTAGGGAAGAATTATTGGATTGGTGCTTAAGAACTTCCACCATTTTTATTCTCATACTTCGTTTCAAGCTTTGTGAATTTGTGATTTATTAACAAGATATGCCTCTTCTTATATAGGATTCAAAATGGTGTTGCTTAAGCTTATTCTCACCCCCTCCCCCATCATGTCATGTAAGGCTTACGTCCCATCACTTCTCCTTTACAACACTTAAGAGTTACAATAAAAGCTCATTTCCTAAATATCTTCAATTACATCATGCATGACATCATCCAAAAAGTTTATTTCCATAAATGGTAAAATAATTATTTCATTTTATTGATTTCCTAAGTAAATAAGTGTATTTAAAAAAATCTGAACAACTTTTGATGGTTAAAAGGACATTTAACGATAAAATGATTTTCGGTCACATTATTGATATTTTTTCAAATTATTTGTTTCTATAAATATTTTTCCAAAACAAGTTTATCATCATTACTTATGATTTTAAAAGGGGTTAAAAATATTATTAAATCATTTTAATAAAATTGAATCCAAGATTCAAAGATTTAAATAATTCAGATATTTAAATATGAAGTGTCCGAAATTCTAGGTCATTACAGTGAGGTCGTCGATACTCAATGGTAGGTGCTTACGACTACCCAGTTAGCCCAATCAACGGAGGCTATCCATTCTGTTTGCATCATCCCTGTAACGATTGCGATTTTTCGACGCTCGAAAGTCGACATTAATACGTCCACTATATCAAATGCCGCGCAATCGAATGCCGAAAAATCGAACCATTAGGGTTAAAAAGAAGAGGTAGAAGAAGACGAAAGAAAAGAAAGAACAGAAAAACAGAAACAATATCAGAATCTCACATTCGCAGCGGAACAATATATAATAGATAATCACTAGTCTTTTAAACAAAGAACAATATCAGTTTATACATACATCATCAGAGTATACAACAATACACATCACTGGACAGTTATATAAACTTGTCCACATACAGAATACACAGCGGAATAATAAACAAGTGCGGGTGTACGTCTCGCCATCCAGCTTGCTTCCAAAGCTCCAGAATATCCTGATAACATAACTCTAGGCTGCCCGTGTGGAAAATTATAGGCACCCAGAGTTTAGAAGGTAAACAATAAACTCCGAGTCAGTCATGGTGACTGGTGTAAGATCGTAAAACAGTTATTTTCACAAAGAGAATAAAATTAATTCGCAATGCTTTTGGAAAATGAAACTACCATAAGACCTCCCACCACACACACAATGCAAACGCAGAATTGGAGGAGATTTCTTCTTATGATAGTCAAAGATGCTTACTACGAAAAATCAGTGGATTATTATTATTAATGTCTAGTGTGGAAAACATTTCGAAAGTATAATATTAATCTTAGCCAGCATACAACCATTATTGTATGCCTACTATAGCTACCATCTAAACAGTGGGGCGCCACCATAAGTAAATGGCAGGTTCTACAACTAAAACCTTACAAGTTTCGTATTAGGAAATGGATTTCCAACAAATGGTCAGGCTAAGGAACTTCCTACTGCCACATAGGTACGCCTCTGGCTGGACGTCCCGAGAACCAACCTAGCTCACCGCCAACACAAGGCCGGGTTACCTCTGTAACTAGGTAACTCACGAATATGCCACCCCTGGTCCTTTGGGACCTTTATCCGAGGCGCCTCGATCACAAAGCAACAACCACAAAGAAATGAGATTGGAGCAACTACATAGGTTAAATACCAGGGCTCCATACCTCATACCACCCTTTTCCAAAAGGAAATGACATACCCTAAAGGGCGCGACCCTCATAACCTTGCCGCATCATTCCTGTTTCTACCATTTCCGGGGTGTGAGGTCTGACGAAGTCTCGTCCACAAAGCTACGCTTTTTTCACAAAGCCATGCTTTGATCAACAAATGATCAATAAATAATCATCACACGGCAACACTCAGCATGCCACATTACCAAATTGGGAGTATATCGCTGATAACCTTCAACTACATAACCTCTGAGCTCGTACATCTCAGAGAAGGGTGTTAAGCTAAGAGAATAAATTCTCCGCCACCAACAGAAATGTATTTGGAAGAAATCAGCTTTATATCTCAAAATGTAATGTCAGACATGTAACCATACAAGTCTGTTCCGGGTTCGAACAGAACCGAAGGCACTTCCAAAGAATCCCTTGCAATCCGGGTATTCACAATCCCGATCGGACTTCCCATCACAAAAAGAGTGATATAAATCTCTATACCGGAGCAACTCGGTGCAGAGACATTCGACAGGTTGTCCTTTCATTTTCGAAAATACCCGGTCTTCACACCGGTCTTCAATTGCAATTTATACACGTCGTATCATTATTCGGAATGGGTTATCTGACACAAAGGTCCTTTCCTGGCTAAATCGAATAATAAGCGTTTGTTTTAAAAACAAATTCAAGTGCCATTTCAAAGGCAATATTGATAGTCGGTGATTTAACTATCAACAATATTCACAACAATCATCAGATTTAAATAATTTTCCCAAATTATTTATTTTCAAAATATCTTCACAAGATATATATTTCCACACTTCATAACTTTGAAATCAAATTTCAAATCACTTTTCACCTTTCAACTTTTGAAAATAAATTTCCAATCAATTTCCTTACTGGAATGTATTTCCAAATATATCTTTTAAAACCAACTTTAGAACCTTTAATTTATATTTTTAAAAGCTACTTTGGAAATATACTCGGCTTTATAGTGAGAATACACTTTCACTTCAAAATGGTCCATTTAAACCAATTAAATAAATCCTTATCGATTTATTTTAAATTTACATTCCAAATCCGTAAATTTATTTCCACACTTTAAAAATAAATCAGTGTTTATTTTTAAAAAAAATTCCCTTTCCTTTATAAATTCCATTTGAATTTACATTCCCAAATATTCACTTTTAATCCCAAAATCAAATTCCAAATTGATTTCTAATTTTATTTCAATACCAAATCAATTACAAATTGATTTCTAAGTTTAATTTCAATAGCACAAAACATTGCAAATTTATTTCTAAGTTTATTTCCAAATAACAAACCATTTGCAAATCGATTTCCAAATTTATTTTTTTCAAACACTAAATCAATTTCAAATTAATTTTCCAATGATTTATTTTCCATCACCAAATTAATTAAAATTTGATTTCTAAATTTATTTCAACTCCAAATAAATTTCCATATTGATTTCTCAAAGATTCATTTTCAAATACCAAATCACTTACAAATTGATTTCTAGAAATTTATCACTTTTAAATAAATTCCTTTGTTCTTTCCAAATTATTCAAAATTCCATTTTTTAAAATGAATTCTTCAACTTTTAAATAATATTATTCAAAACTCATCTATTAATATCTTTTCCCAAAATTTGGAATTAATTCGATAAGATTACAAAAATCAATTTTAATACTTTAATTCCTTCTTTTAAATTCAACCAATCTTTTCAAAAATAATTTACTTAAAAATTTCCAACTCTAATTTTAAAAATCCAATTTATTTATTTTTGGTATCCAACGATACCAAAAATTCATTCGGCTAAATTTTAGCCTTCAACAATTCCAATCACAAATATAATCACAAACAGATTATAAATAATCACATCACAATATATGAAATAAATTCATAGAATTTGAGGAATCCAGTTGGATCCCTCCAACCTGTTTCCCTGCATCCACAGATGTTAGCACAATACCAATTCCACTTCGAGGTGGAATATCGCGGTATATGGGATTTATAAAAATATCATTCGCTATTATGCAGCGCAGTAAGGTCTCATCCGCTATATAATGCGGGAAAATCAACTCCAATATATACATATTCCAATATATATATATATATATATATATATCGCTGTATATATACTACTATATATACTATATCACATCCAAACAGTCAATCAATCAATAACTGCAATTCAACTTTCAATTTTAAGTGAGAAGATCTCACCTTTGATTTTGTTTGCTTTCCAATTCAAACCGGCTTGTTTCTTTGCAATCTTAACCTTGTATAAATATTTATACAGTTTATCAATATTTGAAATAAATCGAACAATTAATTTAATAATTTTAATTTAAACAAATGTTTTCATTTAAACTAATTATTATTATTTATCATTTTTTTTCTTCTTTCTTTCTTAAAATCAAACTAGTAAGCTTAAAATGGATATAAGCATATACATTTTTATTTCTCATTTAGAAACTCCATAAGTATATTTATAAAAATAACCCGTATAGATTTTAAAAATCAAATCTTTCTATAAATTCCTATAATTTCCAAAACTTATATATTTTTTTATCAAAACAAAATATTTTATACCTTTACTGTATATACCTATATATATATATACTTCTAAAAATAATTTATTGATCTTAAAATCTAATTTATATAAACTTTCAACATTCTTTTAAAATTCTAATTTCCTGTATATATATTTATATTTTATTTTTTTCCAGTCACTACATTTAAACATTTATATAGATATTCTAACTGAAATAAAAAAAACTGCATACCTAAATCTCAATGTTAATCAAGCAACCCAGGCCTTCTCGACGTCGTTCACGTGATTCCTCCCGAAGTCGAAACCCCCTACGCCTGCTCCAGCTTCGTCGATCGAGTACGCCATCACCTCTTCATCGACGCAGCCTTGCTCGACTTCGAGCTCCATGCCACCGCGCTCGCCACGACCTCCGATCCCCCACGTGCCCACGCACGCGTACGCGAGTCACCAGAATCTCGACTTCGATCGCGATGACGCTCGTCTACAGCCACCAACAGATATCGTGAGTTGCCCTATTCCTTGCCCACTCACGCGATCGAGCATCTGCCACATGCAACCTCATATGACTTTACTTGGCATTGATTCGATTTTAAATCAAATTTCCCCTTTTGCCTCGATTCGATTGGATTAGGAATGAGAGGAAGAGGATTTCATGATTTCGAACAACCAGAAGAAAGGATAAGAGGGCCGATATTATTTCATGAATTTTTGTTTATCTGAAAATGAAGAGGAGATCTTTACGCGTCCATTATTTGTATTTTATTTTTTCGTTTGATTTTTGAACGAGAAACGGTTTTCGTTTTCTTTAAAAGAATGGAGAGGGACAAGATATGATGGTTGCGTGATGAAGAAGGGTTACAGTGATTAGCAGAGGAGACCAAAAAGCTTTGATGCTGAAAGAATTTTAACTGTGTTGACTTAGGGTATAAATATATTTTAATTTAAATTCAAATTCAAATCGTCACGAATTTGCAACTCAAAATCTCGATATCCTATCAAGGTGTGCCGCTAGGCGTTTGTAATGTTATATGCCTATTCCGAACGCAATGGAAAAGGTTTCGAGTCCAAATTCGATCGTATGGAGAAGATAGCTTTTTGGACCAGTGATAATATTAAATTTCGATATAATTTTCAGCGTGTTTGCTTATCGTACGGCCAAACGATCACTCCAAACATTACGAAAATTGAAATCCGATAATAATACAATATTATGGATCCAATGGAACTGGTTTCGTTAAATTCCGAGACTGTGCCCCGGAAAGCTATTTTTAAATATCGATTTAAACGATAAAATTCCAAAACTGAACAAACCACTTCCAAATTCAATTCTGAAAGTTCCAGTACCTTCAGAATTATCAATATAGATTTCCAAGCCTAGAAAATATTTTTTATCAGCTTAAAACTGAAGATTCAAATTTTTACCCAACTTCAGTAAATTAAATTCAATAATTAAATTGCCAAATTCACTCTGATATCTCGAATTTCAAATTAAACTATCATTCGAATATTTAAACTCAATTAAATATTCAAATTCCAAATGTCAAAAATTCAGGGTCGTTACAATCCACCGCCCTTAGCTCAATCCCAGATAAGTTTCCCCTTGGGGCAGCCGCGAGGCTAGGCTCGCTTTGTTTCAAGAGAAGGTAGACCGATGAGGAGCTAGGGAGCTCTGAAAGAGGGCATTCCTTTAGCTTTTATCAAGAGGCTCAGCTTTTGGGTCTACTGTCGGATACCAACGAGATCGGGTTGATTGGATCTACCAACCTCTCGATAGGGGTGGAGAGGGATGAGACGGACTTACTTAGGCTTCTTCAAGTGCTGGTAGGAACCACCTTGGAGGTTTTGACCTGAAAGGGCCAACCCAAAAGTGCGTGGAATGGTCATCCTACTGAGTCGATGCTAGATGCCAAACTCAAGGAGGCTTTTCTGGTGAGATTTCTAAATTAGCTCTTTCATTTTCTTCATTGTTTGTTTACCTATGTTTTATTGCATGTCGAGCTCCGCTCTCTCTACCTTCAAAACAAGGTGTTGTTATATAAAAATCACACCATGGACAAGGCTTCCGCTTATCTTTCGGTGAAGGAGAAATTGCTGGTGCTTAAGAGAAGGATTGTTGATGTGGAGATGGATAGGGATTTTTTTGCTAAAGGGAAGGCAGACAAGGTGGCTAAGAGGGAAGGGCTTGAGAGGGAGGTAGCCTGCATGAGGGAGAATCTAGAGGCCAGGAACAACGCAATGACTGACTTGAAGGAGGCTCATTAGCGTTGTGCTTCTCAAGAGGCTCTTACGGGGGAGAAGACCATAGTGGCGAGGGAGTGGAATGATAGGCTGATGATTATGTTGAAGAGGTTCTTCCCAACCAACTATCACCTTCCCTTGGCCATTAAGTTCCTCTTGTAGGAGTAACATGATGATCTGGGGTGTAAGGTGGCAGAAGAGATGGCAGTTGGAGGCGGACTACCCTACCGATCTTGTACCTATAACATATTGCTTTATTAACAAGTGCCCCTAGTTGTCTACCAAGTGATTCCACCTCATAAGTGGACATGGGGATGATATATGATGATGACGTCCAAGTACTGAGATTCATGCACCTCCTTGAGTAGTGGGTTGATTAATGGACTTTTTTCATTTTTGCTTGCCTTTTGTAATAGTTAGTAGATCGAACGAATTCCTGACTATTGTAAATGACAATGCTGTGATTTGATTTTCCTAATTTTATGATTATGTTGTTTGTTTCTCATTTTTTTTGCTAATATTTCATTCATGAGTGTCTGTCGCATTTATTTTTATTTGTGATAATTTTTTTTTTATGTTAGGTAGCTCACGCCACCCCTGCTTTGCTAAGCAAACACATATACTTGGTCATTTATGCACCATATAGTAAATAAGTGAGGGAACGAAAACAAAGAGTTTCTAAACAACAGGCATATCTTTTTATGGAGGTGAGTTGTCATGTGTAGACTTGCATGAGTTGATATGGGGCATCCTCTGTTGGTTATCAGGTGCACATATTAGTTTTACTTCTCATTATTTATGGGCTACTGGGAGGGGCCCAGCTCTGTTATGACAAGGCCACTTTGGTATGTAATGGCCAATTAGAATTTAAATTTATAAACCTGGCCAAAAACATTATAAAAAACTAACATCTACTTCGCATATATGCCTTTAGTATGACCTCCGAATCAAATAAATAAATATACTATGCGAATCAAAAAAACGAGATTGTTATTGGGTTTAATTAATGATTCTACAAGGAGACAATTGACTTCTTGGCACCTTCAAGGAGAAGCGACAAATCAGTGGGAAATTGTTACGGGCTTCTTGAGGTGGCTAGTGCTATGGATAACCGTGCCCATCTTGGGAGTAGAGCCTCATCCTGTTAGTGGGATGGGAAGCATTACGGGCGAAAGAATCAGGAGCATGGAATGAGTAGTTGTGCCATCTATTCATTGATTCCTTTAGCAAGGAAGGGAGCATTGATTAGCTCATGTATACTCAGAGGGCTGGCTAGAATTTTCATAGCTTCCCCTCGATGTGGGTAGAGGGATTGCCTGCTCGTACACCCTTTGCGATGGACTATTGAATGCTAGTAGCTTCCCCTCTATGTGGGCAGAGGCGTTGCATTCTCGTACACCCACTCAAGAAGGCTAGTTGAATGCTAGTAACTTCCCCACAATGCTAACAAAGGCATTATGCACTCGTAAACTCATTCGGGTTGGCTAGTTGAATGTGAGTACCATCCCCTGATGCAGACAAAGGTGTTGCACACTCGTATACCCACTCAGGATGGCTAATTGAATGTTAGTAGCTTCCTCCCGATGCAGAAGAGGTGTTGTGCACTCTTACGCTCAGTGCGGCTAGTTAAATGCTGGTAACTTCTCCCTGAAGCAGGCAGAGGCATTGAGCGCTCGTACATCCACTCGGGATGGCTAGCTGAATGATGGTAGTTCATATGATTGACAAGTGTTTCAAAGATAAAGCGCCCTATTCATGCATACAAAAAAGGTTTGCAAAATCTCAGTGTTGACGGCGACTACATTGCTATAGTCTGGCCATTGTGATGGGGCAAGTGGATTACTTGGGTTTCTCTTTACTTGACATGCTACCTCATATTTCTCACTATCACTCCCTCTTGGGTCAGTCGCTCTATCTCATCCTTGACGTATCGGCACTTATTGGTAGAGTGGTCATTGAACAAATGGAACTCACAGTATTTTCCATTTCCCTTATGCTCCTCCCCCTCCTAAATCGGGAGGGAACAAATCGTTGAAACGGCACGGGATATCATTTGGTAAGATATAGGATCTTTAGGTCATGGTTCAAGGTGGTGTAGTTTGCGTATCGGGGCTTGAAGCATGAGCCATCTTCAGAATGCTTCTTCTTGTCTTCCTATCGACCATCATTCAGTAGTTATTATCTTCCCTCGAGACAGTTTTATTATTTCACCTGCTCTCTCATCATCATTGGAGATGTTGGCCTCTTCCACTACCATGATCTCATTTGCTCTTTGGAGGAACTTGGTCAAGGAAAAGGTAGGTTGTCTATGTAATTCTTCCACATACGAGACCGGTACCTCACCCCTTAACATAGGGCGACTAGCAGGCTATTCTTGTTTGCTCCCTCGCTTGGGTAAACTCTTTATTAAAGTGATTCATGTATGAGTAGAACCAAGTCATGTCTAATGTTTCCTAGCTCACTCGCCATCTTGATTTTTTTTTAATGCGAAGAAACGAGTCTTGAAGTCTAGCCATAGCAAGGCCCATGAATGTATGATTAGCCTAGGGTTGGAGGAACCAGTGGGAGGTCAGTCTGATCAGTGTGGGAGGAAAAATGAGATTTTGGCATTGTCGGAAAGTTCGTCGGCACGGGTTATGAATTTGAAAGATTTGATGTGGTCAGATGGGTCGGTGCCCCCGTCATACTTCTCAATAACAGAGAAATCATACCTTCAGTAGATGTTGGTGCTCAGGATCTCTTAAGAAAAAGGTTCTTTATTTTCATCATCTGAAAGGCCTTCATCGTTTGTGTTTTGATTTGGATCCTATTCATTTGTTGGAGCAAGGCCACCATTTCTTCTTTGAGGATAGCTTCTACATGTCGTGGATGGCGCTGGCCCCTAACAAAAAAGAGACTCCCTTGGTGCCATCTAAGCGTAGGAGATCTACAGTGATGGTAAGGTGAGGGGAACAACAGTGAGGTGCTGGAGTAGGAGATCTGTATCTATTGATAGGTGAAATAAACTGACTAGCTTGCCATTCCCAGGATCTTGGTTATGGAACCTCCCTCTGGGATTGAGAGTGGACCGATGGTGCCTATTATTTTGGGTTTCTAACTCTCCCACTGCATCTTAGATGGTCAAAGCACAAGTCACACAATCCCGGCCATTGCTAGAAGATGATCAAATGAGGACAATCCTTCTACTAATGAAGAGTGGTAATCTTCTTAGGCCTCTTAATACATAACTGGTTCAAGTTCTAGGTTGTTACGGTCATACATACATTTCTGGTATGCTTAAGAGCTCTTCTAGTAAGAGTCTTCAGCACAATATTTTCATCGGCATCATGCATTATATTATAGGTGTTGGGAACAACATGCTAGATAGGGGGTCGGTCAATCTCTAGTAGGACCTACCAGGCCAATGTTGATAGTTATCCGAGCGTCCATCCTAGCCCTGAAGTTGTACACATCACGGGCAAGCTACCCTATACTTATGAAGCAATTTATCATATTGAGCCATATGTTATTATTCAGCCCTAGGATGGGGCAAACAATCGTAGCCCCAGTGGCTCCATTGGTGTTGTCACCATTGGAGTTATTAGCTTCATTCTCACCGTTGGTTTGCATGATGTGAATGTGAATAGGGGTTTGTAGAGAAGAAAAGTGAAGAAAAATGAGGGCTTTTAGGAGATTCCCTCCTTCTAGTGCCAGAAGGTCGATAAAATTTTTAGCCAACTTTGGAATTATAGTTGAGAGGTTGATATTAGCATAGGTAACTCACTAACACCTTGATTTAGAAAATGGATTATATGAAAATAAAGTTTAATAAGTAAAAAGACACAAGATTTATAGTGGTTCGATTTAATTTAATCTACATTCTCTATGAGGATTTTCTTATTACTTTGTTTTTCATACAAAAGTTGTGATTATAAGAGACAATAACAAGAAAATACAATGCTTGAGAGCTTGAGAAGTTCAACCCTTGTAGAAATGCATGTCTTGATGTATTTATAGCTACCGGAATGCATGATTAATGGATGAGATGATGTAATTTCGGTCCAGGATTAGCTCCAAGCCATAGATGGAATTATTCGAAAGAGATGTATGCATAGGATGCCAACCGATATGTAGGTCTCAGATTTTTCCATCTGGTGGTCTGAGCATGAGCACGCTTGGTCAGGATAGGCGGCATGGGATTATCGAGTGGTTGTGCATAGGTACTTTGCTAGGGAGGCAACAAAGGATAAGGAGTGGGTATCACAATGCCTATTTTGTTAGATGTATAATGTCATGTGCTAGTCTCTTCAAAGAAACGGTGCATGTGAAGCCTCTTTATGTTGGACCTTCAATTAAGAGAAGAGATCTTTAAAGGCACAGGAAGTTGAGGTGGAAGACAAGTAGGGGACCTTGGTGAAGAAATGATGATGACATCATCTGGGTTGATCGAAGTATGGACAAGGCATGTTGCATGAGTCGCTCGCCCGTGGATAGTCATTCACATGTCGGGCCATTATTTGTCCTGATTTATTGATGATGTCATGGACCATGTATGGCTTGCACATGTACCGATGTCGAGCAAGTTGTTTTTTAGTAGAGGCCTTATTTGTCAAGCACGATGCAAACCCAATGAAATAAGTGAACCAAGGTGCGATCCATCAGAACCATGCAGGCCAAGATGTTGATAGTTGGAACTATGCAGGCTAAGGCGCCAATAGTTAGAACCATTTGACCCGAGACGAGGCCAAGATGCGGGCATGCTCATATTACTTGTGAAGAAATTAAGTAACACATGTCGTTTGACCTACCTGAATACCGACACCACCTACGCTTGGTTTACCCCCTAGACGATCGACACTGCTCCATGAAGAGTTGATGTGAATGATTAATGCATAGGAAACAACAGTATTCCCCCTCTTTTAAAAAATGAAAAAAAAATTAAAATAAATTTTATTTAAAAATAATTTCAAATTCGCTCTTGTTATCAAAACAATCAAATTTAAATTCCTGAATGATCTCTCCTGTCAATCACACCTCAAACCATCTGCTTCACCTCAAAGAAAACATTTCTTCAAGTTAATTATATAGTTGTAAAGTCTACCATTAGGATATAATTTATATATTTTAGAGAGAGAATAAAATTATGTATCCATAGAATGAGTCCTCTTAGTATATTTCTAGCATTAATGGCTAGGTAAAATATTTTACCTAGATCCACAGTTTAAGGTATGACTCATTATAAGTGAGATTCTATCTATCTTAATTAACTAAACGTATTAAAATAATCCATACCCACATATTTTTTTGTTTGCCTTATTTTAAAATAGTTTTAAAATTTTCGGCTATCGAAATTATATAAACATACACACACACACACACACACACACATATATATATATATATATATATGCAAGAATCGGCTACACCTTTTTTTGCTACACCTTAAATCCCCTTCTATTTCAACTATATGTTCTGAATTAAATAATAGAATGAAGTGATAAGAGAGAGAAAGTATAATTATTTAAATCGAAACATGTGGCTGAAATTAGGAGGATTTAAGATGTAGCAAAAATGAAGTGTAGCCAATCTTTGCCCAATATATATGTATACATATATACATATATATATACATATGTATGTATGTATATACAATTTACTATACTAGTCCAACAATAATTAAATAAATATATATACCATTTATATATTTTATTAATTAATTTAAAGCCAGCTAATAACAATTTAAAAATAACAATAAGTTTACTAAAATAACCATTATATTAATTTCTCCATAATAATGATTCATAACTTCTATAAATTATTTCAATAAATTATTTTCATTAGAAGGATGAGAGCTAGGTTGTGTGACTCCAAGGTGTGAACTCAACTTTTAGTAATATTTAAACAGTTTATATAAAAAAGCCTATACAAACTTTGTTGAAACACAGTAGTGGACACGCATTCAACTACTTACATATTTTCCAGGTGAAACCACATTTCTTATCTTTTAAAGTGATATCATTAAGCAACAATATATCCTGCATGTTTTTCCTTTCATCGTCACTATATCACTTAGATATCTAGAGCTTAACTAATGGTTAGAACTCTAATAATATCTGTAGTCAGTTGCGAAGTCCAACATTAAAGTCCATATTTCAATCTGATAACATTATCGATTAACCGATTTTCTTTGGTAGAAGACTTTGACTTTAAGTTGACCGCTACTTACGGTGATACTAACCTTCTATTCAAAGGAGACGAATCCTTTCTTGAACAATATTTCACTTTAATTGGTTTAACTTATACCCAACTATGGCCTCAACGCGATCACTGTTATCATGTGATTGGCAAAAACCAAATTATAGTTTAGACACATTAGATTCACAATATTCTCAAGTCCAAAGACTACTACACATCATCGTGTGAGGTCTTTTATATTTAACTTTTAATCTATAAAAGACTCTCATTGAGTCGATCGTTCTATAATTATTTCAAACAACTACATGTATGTAACCCTTTAATGCCCCTAAAGGTCATGAGTATTCACTGTACATCATATAGAGAGTGCTACGTATATTATTCTCAATGGATATATCGATATTCCATTCTCAATACATCTTGATTAGGAACACATAAGGAAGTATATAATTTATATGATTAGTACTTATGGTTACGAACACATTTGTAACTGCAATTGATCGATGTATATATGTATGTATGTATGTGGTTCATATTGATCCCTTAAGTTGCATGTATCTATCTTTGAATCGACGAGAATTACGAGGGTGCAATTCCTTTAAGGGTGGAACCTGTAATATCCCAGAGTTCATAGTAGTTAGACATATGTAATTAAATGAGAATAATGTTAACAAACCCAGTTTTGCAACATTTTTATATGCATAAGTAAAGATTTTAAAGTCGATAACGTGAAGTATATCAATAATCAAGTTCAAGTATTTCAAAAAAAAAATAGAATTAATAAATATGCCTAGGTGTTAAGAGTGTAATATTAAAATGTTATATATGGAAAGAATAAGATTGAATAAAGCTAGTTGAATGGGTGTAAAGTAGGTATAGAGTAAAGATAGAGGTATGAGGTAAGAGAGGAGACATTTTCCTTTGAATGAGTCTATATCAAATCCTTCACCGCTTCTCTTTTCATTCATTCCTAATCCATAAAAAGAAGGTAGCTCACTCTTAATTACCGCTAAATATTACCTGAATCATAGGTTGTTAGTAAGCTAAAACCACCTCAAAATTAGACTCTCGCATAATCCTTAGGCTTCATTTCTAAGAACTAAAGATAGTTCTTTGAGGGAAAAGGTGGAAAGGAGGAAAAAGGACATGGACATGGGGAATTAGTCAAAAAATGAAGAAAGGCTTGACCTTTAGGGTGGTAGAGCTTAGAATTTGTGTTAAATGAGTTTACTCATTAATCCTTTATGTATACTTTCTATATGCTATATTTACTATGTGTTATAATTGTTATATTCTTAACTAGTTGATTTATACAAAATTAGTATGATATTGAAGTTAAAGATATATTTATAACTTTTTCCTAAATTGGTACTTAATGGTGGCTAGTACCCAATGATACTACAAGCCTTAGGTCGTATACAAGTCTAAATATGTCCAAGGTTCGAATCATGTCGTCCAAGATTTGAACTTGTGATCTCAAAACCACAATCTAAGAGACTGGGATGTGGTCTTGGACAATATATTTGTAATTTGTTTTGACAAAGATGACATTTTGCTAATTAAAATCAGTAATTCATTAATCTTCTTGTTGTTACACTTGGTTGTGTTGCCTTAGTTATAGCATAGATGTGTATTAATATAATGTGGTTGAATATGTACTTCTAAATTTATAAGCTATGTACATGAAGTTAAAAGTGATATTTTTGAATAAATTAAACAAGTTTGAAACATCATGTGTTAAAAAGGACATCTGCAGAAGCGGAATGTTAAAATGGTTAGAATGAAGTTAACTTGACTTGAAATGTTTTTTATATATTCAAAAGTTAAAACGAAGTATATTACATATGAAGTTAGGTTGAATATGTCATGGAATGAAGGATTAAGAAGCATAAGGTTAAAGTAGTTATATAACACTTGTGTAACATTTTTCTCTTTAAATATTACGATGATTAAATGAAGTTAACTTGATCAAAAATGTTTTCTATATTCATGGGTTAAATGAGGTATATTGCATGTAAAAAGGGTTTGTAAATGGTAATTATATCAAAAGCTAAGTAATAAAGAGTGTAAGAGGATTCACAGCTCTTTATATTACAATTACCTTCATAAATTATATTTAAAAAACAACTTTGACGTAAATAACATTATACAGATTGTCATAAATCATTAGAATTTGCTTCACGTCGTTATAGAAAAGGAATGAACATTTCATGGCTTAAATAGAAATTTAATTAAAGCCATGTAAATTAGTGATTGTTGTGTTAAATAAAATATTTGTGGTAATATTTACTGGATTTTGTCACATTTTTTTAACAATTATTATCACCGTAACTTATGAAATGTGTTCTTAGATGCGTTCTCTTTACAAGAGTTGACTTTGATTTTTTAACGATTGACTTCTCAATTGTTAGCTTTCCAATAATTGACCATTGACTTTTCAACCTAAGAAGATATAAAGAGGTGTGATTTTATTTTGTTTGGAAACATCTCCATGAGGCTTTACATAAGGAATAGGAGTCTCTTAAAGGTTGATCCATTTGAAAACCTCCTGGTAAGGCTCTACCAAATATATTAATCATTAACTTCCAAAAGACCAGAATTGTGTTGGCTTAATATAGATAATCGTAAGTTCAAAAAAGACGGAAATCATTTTGGTACATCGAAGTATGTCGGGAGTGATACCATTTTGAAATTACTAACGAGTAATGTTGAATGACCACGTCTCAAATTCACCATGAGACATGTAAGCGGGAATGTTGTTTGAAGCACAAAGTGTTCATGATCGGTTTGAGGGTTCAAGAGCATATTTGAAAGTGGTCGATATAATGATGTTTTACACTATTTTTTATTTGACTTATATATGTACCTAAATTTTGTGTGCTCAAATGGACCAATACATCACTTAATTAACATTAAGGTTGTGTGGGTAACTTAGAAGGTTACTTTTGAGTGGCTATGTATAGGCGTATACTCTGAGAATGTAAGATAACATCATACCTATGAGGTTATTGTTAAGGTGTAAATTCAATCAAAAATAACTAAAGAAGCTCGTAAATGTATTGCATGTAGTTTACTACCCATCTAGGTATATCTGGTTAAAGATATATTTATACAGTTTAAGATTAGATATGTTGTATTTTTCTTAGGGGTTAGTCCACATTTGTCATGTTGAAATTATTTTTACGTTACCAAAACTAAAATAATTAATAAAAATATGTATGTGCGATTTATGAGTGGATTAGTAGTTGATGAATCATACAGAGACACACACTTGATTGATTGAGTGATAACTTAAGTAAAATGGATATTAATCAGGAATATGGTAACATTAATCCTATCGAGATCTATTATAAGTATATGGTCTTTGTTTAATTTAAACGGAATTTGTACTTATGAGGGGAAAACCCTGTTCTGTTTTATACGATGTGATCACATAGTGTACTATGATGCGTGAGGGTTTATAACTTGACTTTTCTCAAACCGGACATATACTATCTTTTTCTTTAAACTCTCAATTACTCATTTGAGTAGGCTTAGAGTACAAGATTTGACTCGATATTTTAGAGTTGATTGATGACGAGCAAGAAGGTTTGGATTTATCTACTATTCCACTGTATTAGTAAATGTATATGTATCAAGATTGTAAGGACAAGTTGTTATAGTTATCCATAGTTTATGTGTATGGTGCTGCAACTCTAAAAACTCTATTTTGGAATAGTTGTATGTAGTGTATGTTTTTGACTGTGACGACCCACCATTTTGGACAGTTTAAATCGACAATAAACCACACATGTATAACTCAAACCATTCAAAAGGGTAGATTATCAATGCGGTTATGTAAGAAAAATAAAAGAAAAGAAGGAAAACAAAATACAGAATCTCGCAGCGGAATGACAAAAATATAAAAATCAAATAAACAGTTCATGAAGCTATTTTACAATATACATTTGATTATACAAATTTATAATAAAATCAGAGTACAATCAACAACATACCAAAATGATGCAGCGGAAAAATACTAATAATATAATATACCAAACTCCGTCTTCATCCTCCGGAAATAATTTCTTCAAACACTGAAATGCTCGGGCTGACCCGAGCGTAATGAAAAGACAAAACACTCGAATCAGAACTAAAAATTCTTATGTAAGTTAAATCAATAGCAAATAAATATGAGTGTAATAACTTCATATATGTTTACGGGATTTTACATCTCCTATCCAGTGTATGACGTGAGTGCAATAACTTAAGAGATGTTACGGGATTTTCCATCTCTTAAGGATCCGTTAAACTATCTATATGTAGTAAAATACGCTATATATGTATTGTATATCGATAAAGTATAATATTGAAAATAGCATTAAGGTGTTACCCATATCCCTCTTAACACATTTTATATAAGCATTGTAGTCTATACAGTACTATAAACTCCACCATAAACTGGTGGGCTATCAGGGAGCACTCCATAGGTACAACACAAAACAAAGTCGTAGTGGGCGCGATTAGGGATAATATAACAAGGCACCCGAGGCTATACCCACGGTAGGATTCTATCGAATTGCGGAACCAGGCTGGTGGTAACGCATAGCCGCAGCTACCGCCAACCTCGAACAACACTCCCATAATCAAGGGTGACCACCAATCAATCACAAGTCAGAGATATGGTATCGAAGAAGTATGTCCGATTGGAGGAGCGACCTCAATTGGCCTGGTTATGGCTCCTGTTTTAGTCATTTTAATTATGACTCGAAAGTCAATGCTATCCATCATCGTTCTCTTTCTTCAAATCCAGCAAACGCCTCTAATTCAACCACTTCATTCTGGATAAGATCCACGCGTACACAGTTGTTAAAGTGGTTCCAATATTGACAGAGAGTATGCTAATAAGAGGACCCGATCTCTTTAACAACCAAACGTCATTTTTCACACCAGTTGGTACTTTTACATTTCAAAACTAATTCATATTTGATATCAAAATATCATATTCATTTCAAAATATTCTTTATTTCAAAATCATCATATTTACTCAAAATATGTCATTTCCACTTGAAAATATCATTTCAAATTCCAATTTAGGTTATAACCTCATTTAACCACATTCACATTTAAATCAACGATTTAAATATAAAAATTCCAGCTTTGCACGGTTTGAAATTCTAGAAAATAGTTTGAATAGTTATAAACAGTTTAAAATAGTTTATATAGTTTAGATATTTAAAATAGTTTAATATAAAATGGTTTGAGTATTGAAATTGTTTTATGTAGTGAAATAGTTTTGGAAAATCTAAATAATTTGAATATTAAAAATAATAGATTTTAAACAGTTTATATCAAAAATAATTTATTTTGAAAATAATATCAAATCAAACTGTTTCTTTCCATTTCAACAATCTGGACCCATGTCCAGTTTCAATTTACTTATTTAAAACACTTAATTAAAATTAACCCTTGTAGTAAAATTTGAAGATCCAAATTTTAAATAATTCAATTTCCAAAACTAAAGTCATATATCAATTACAATTTCACATTTCCAATTCAATTCTTTAAAACAATTTCTTTTTTACCAATTTCAGTTTCAACATTTCAAAGCTTGAATTAGAAAATAATTCAATTCATATAAATCCAAAATGTTATTCCTTTAAACCAATATCATTTAATAAAAATCCAAATTTCAATATTTTTAAAACCATTTAATTTAACCAATCTTGTGTCCTTATATAATTTTCTACCCTATGGCCAAGTGATAAGTTATTTTAATTTTAATTTCAGGGATGGATATATATCATTTCAATCCAAATCGAAGTGTCATAGGTATATATCATTTCAACCTATTTCTTAATTTATTCGAAATAATTCAAATAACAGTTTATATGTTGTCACTTAATATACATAGTGATGACAGAGATATATAAGTATAAATAAACATCCAATCATCCAAATGTCAACAAATAGACAACCATCACAATCAACATCCAAATCAGCCAATAAATCACAACAATTAACTGGTTATCAATATCAGGTATTTAACTATCAATTTAATTTCAATATTAATTTAAGTGGCAGTTTAATTCAAATTAAATTTAAATGATAATTAAATTAACAAACAACAATCAATAAAATTCTATCACATCATAAATTTAATTCAACTACCATAAGAAGAATTAGTATCGCGTGAGTGAGTTAAATCACTCACTTTTGATTTATCGTCCATTTAAAATTCAATAAAAGTCCAAAATTCCAACAATCTCCAAATTCAACAAAACTAGTTCTAGATTGTCCGGAATTTCGATACGATCCCAATGGAAAAAACCAGTCCAAATCCGAGTTCGTATGTAAAAATTACGTCAATTAGAAGATTTAATTTTAAATTTTAAATTAAAATAAACTAAATGGAAAAATCGTAAAAATCTTTACCTTATATCCTAACGTGAAATCGAACAACAACCACACAAGCACAACCGCCGTTCATCTCGTCCAGATCGCCACCGCGTCCATCACTTTCGACCAGATCTAAACACACCATCGCGAACCCCAAGCCTGGCCGCACCTCCGCCCCAGACGCTGCCACCTCTGGTTGTGTCCTGCTCATCCACCGCCACCTACATTTGTTCGAGATTTTTGGCGATCTATGGAACATCGGGGTCAAACCAAACCGATAGATCGACAGCCCCTTCCCTCCTCTACAAGCCTGAACCCTCCGATCGACCCATCGTCGCCAATCTGCCGTTGATTTGGAAAACCTTACAACGGATGGCTGAGAAAGATCTTCAATTTCTAGCCAAACTAAATCTCCATTGAAAAATGAATTGTAGAGGCAGATTACATTTTTCAAGAGCTTCGCGATGATATATAATTCAATAGGGTTTAAGGAGTTTGAATTTTGAAGTTTAATTTGGAATTGGGAATTTAGGGTTTTGAGATGTCTGCCATTGAGAAGGAGTGGATGAGAATAACAAGTATGTACAGAAATAGAATAAAAGACTGCTGGGGCTTCAGGAAATATCTATTTATATAGACAGAGATGGATAAGAATGGATAGAGCAGATCGAATGGATCAAAGCGATAACAAAGAACCGAAAAGCCCGTTCATTCCCAAAACGAAAATAGGTCATCCCATATATCAAAATATATGGGTTTTCAATATTTTTAAACTCAATCGAACTAATTTCAAACCCTAATTCCATTGTATATAGAAGTAGCATTTGAAATCAAATTATATTCATTTAAATTCCTTTAATTGATTTCTACGCGTTTCGAGCTCGCACGATCAAACGATAAGTCTGATCGCTATGAAACTTGGAATCCTATAATAATTCACTATTATGAATTCGATGAAACTGATTTCGTCAAAATACAAGACAATGCCCAAAAAGACAAATTTTCATGTTAATTAAATAATAATTATTTTAAACACAATTTAATCTTTCTTAAATTCTAAATTAAAAGTTAACAATTTTCATCATTCTTGATTACACGGAAATTAATAATATTTTTAAGTTTAAATTTTCCATGTGAAACCCAATATTTAAATATTGCATAAATTTTAACATTAATTACAATAAGAATAAAAAATATTTTATTATAATTTAAATTCCAACATATCCTCTCATTTTGATTTACATTCTTAAATTAAATCAACTATTACCTTATGAATATAATTAACATTAGTTTACATTTTATCACATTCATATTCTACAGTTATCATCTTAACTCATATTAACTGCAATATTTACATTAATTTTAATTGATTTACAATTAATTTCAAATGGATTAAATAACAAGATGATAATTATTCAATTATTATACATTAATAATTCATTTTTATTCACTTATTGTTTACAAACAAGGATTATAAATTTACGTACAAATAATTGATTTCACATTCTATACTGAAACCAATTAAATAAAATAACATACAATTTCACCATTAATACAACATTGAATTTATTCCTTATTTACAATG
This sequence comes from Allium fistulosum, assembly GCA_030737815.1. Lineage (NCBI taxonomy): Eukaryota > Viridiplantae > Streptophyta > Magnoliopsida > Asparagales > Amaryllidaceae > Allium > Allium fistulosum. The sequence continues at coordinate 982,621,602 of CM060902.1, forward strand.
TGACAACCCGGATTTTTAACGTCTGTTAATTGGGGGAATTAACTGATTTTAATTATCGGAATATTAATTTGATTGACCAAATAAATAAATTTTCTAATGATAAAATACCTAAATCTATATAGTGATCTAAAAAATTTATATATATTTGGGATTTGTAAAACAGCTGGGTATGTATAGATTGATAAATATTCTAGAAATGTGTATATATATAAACTCCAACATTTAAATTAAGATAAAATACCCATAAACATATATATATATATAGATAAATATATACAAACTTCACGACGTTTGAAAAATATATATACAAGAATATACATATACAAGTATATGAGTGTATGCTCATAATATATATATATATGAAAATTAAGAATATACAAGCTTATGATTTTAAATAAATATATAAGTATATAAATGTATGTATATGTATATTTATGCCAACACAAGGTAAAATACATGAAAGTTTGTATAAATGTGGATATATATGTATATACATATTAGGACAAGATGTATACAAGTATTGAAAGGTATGTATAAACATAAAAGTAGGTATACATATTATATGAATGGTGAAAGTGATAAAATGTAAATATATGGATGATGGCAAACATATGTAAATGTAAGTGTAAGCTTATATACCAGAACATGAATATGTGTAGTAAGGATAATATGCATATATAATTACAAAATACTCATAAGTAAGTACAGGAAGAGCAGGTACAAATTGTATAAATATATATGTACATACATAAGAGAGGATATGCATGTAAACAAAAGAGGAGACAAGCATTTAAAGCTGAGCTTACAAAACATAACATCAAAACTTTTTCACATAAAATCAAGTCTGCTCAAGTCAAGATATTTTCAAATGGAAATAAAATAAATAAATAAAAAGCCTATGAAATGAAGTGTTCAGCCACCCTTCCTATAAACAAGCTCTACTTTGTTACTTCCCAGGATTCGAACCAAATGTTTCAGGCTGCAATTAAGAAACTAGAGAAGAAATATGAATACAAACTACTATTACAAACTGAAAGAGGATACCTAGCATGAAAGAATCAAACCAAGCAAGCAGAACAGTCCAGAGAAGAAAAAGATATATTTGCTCTGTTCGAAAGAAAAGAATGATAGGTGAGTAAACAATCTTTCTTAAGTAAAATCTGATTTAAAAACCTGATGTATGTGATATGATGGCTGAAGAATTTTTGATGCATGAATGAATTTAGATGTATGCATGGATGTAAATATAGATGTTTGTGTATATATACACCTTTGTTGTTTTCCCAAAACTCAAAATCAACATAATTCAATTCATATCTTCTCAATGAAATAATGTTAGATTTTGATCCTAAAAGAGAAAGTGATTGTCAGGTCCTAATTTCATTTTTAAAAATAATTTCCAATAAAAATATTTAGTAAACATTTTGGAAATAAGAAATAACAGTAAACTCTTTCAAATCAGAAAAATTGAATATCTTAATTTCTTGTTTTGATTATAAACTGATTTGTATTAAAAAATGATGAATTTTGATATCCATATCATAATTTTTAAGATCTTGGTTATCGTGATATCGCAAGTTGAACGGAGTTTAATTTTTCGGCGATTTTTGGCAATTGGGAATGTGTTGATCATCGAGATCGTTGCTACAGGAAGCTAGGGGTCTAAGGGTTTCGAGGAAATTGTCCTGAGGGCTTATCGACCGTCGTGGTGGCGCGGCGAGTTAAATCTAGGGTTTAAGTTGAGTTTTGGGTCGTGGATGGTTTTGAGGCAATTGTGGCATCGACATCGTGTCGAGTTGAGTCGGAGTTGTGGGGAAAGGAAGATGGAGGTCAGGCGAAGATTCTGGCAAGAGGATAGGGACTCCGGTGGTCGGAGATGGCGATGCAGGGTGAAATTTGGCGATGGGTCCTGGAGCCTATTGTGGTTCGTTCGTTCGATTTTGTATTTTCGTGATGGTTCGACAATCTGTGTGGCGGGTCGACTCAGGGGAAGGTAGTCGATGTGTCGATGGTCGGAGCGTGGTTCGAAGCAGGCCAGGTGAAGTGTGCACGTGCACATGTGCTACTTGTATCAGAAGGATGCTGGGTGTTTTGGGCATCGGAGAAGAAGGATTATACTTCGGGTAGGATGGTGCTTTGCACGATGTAGTTCTCAAGTTGTTGATTTAGAAGAGAAGCACGGGTTTGACACGAGAAAAGATAGATCTGGCTTGGGTTTCTTTGTTATGATATTAAAGCTATGACAAGAGATAAGGTAAATCAAGTTTTTAAAGCAAAGAAATCTTGTTAACCTGTTTTTAAAACAAAGTTGTAGTAAACAAGTTATCAAATTTTAATTTTTAAATAAGAATGCTTTTTGAATTTAATTTGTGTGGTCTTGAATAATTATGATAGGTTAATTAATTAAATTAAATTCCTAAGTATCTCAAATATAACATAATGATGGGATTAAGTAAGTGGTTAAGATTTGTGTATCAAACTTTAATCGATTAAAAGTTCTCAAATGACTGATTTCAGGCAATTAATTTAATTATGATAAATGACTTGTGTTTTAAACTTATTAAGTTTTAGGTAATTAAGATTAATTAATTAATTGATAAGTAATTAAAGATTAATTAATGTAATTAATAAATTAACGAGAGTAATTAAAGGTTAATTAATGTGAATGGTTAAGGGATAATTAATTTACTTAATTAATTTAAGGATAATTACTTAGTGTAATTAAAGAATAATTAATTAAGGATGATTAATTAAGATGGATGATTAATGGATCATTAATTAATTTATTTGTGATTAATTAATGTTAAGTAAGCAGGATTTAAAGGTAATCTAAGTAATTTAAGTTGGTGATTAATTTAATTGGAGATTAAATTAAATTAATTAGGAATTATTTATCTAATAAATCTTGCTTATGGATGGTTGAATGATATTGGATGACTTGGATTGTTGATGTCTCTGATGGGCGATTGAGATGTGCTGTGATATGAATGGGTTGAACTGTGATAATGTGGGTTGCCTACCTGAGTTGAATTGTTGTGTGGTATGATATCTTGGATATGAATTGTATTGTTCTAAAACTTAACAACTTGGATTAGAGATGACATTGAATTCGAAGAGACTGGGGTCGGGTATCAGCAATACCGGAAACCACTTCGATTAGTAAACTAAATTCTTTATAAATTTGATGTGTGGAATCAATCAGGCTGGAATGGAATAAATTTAGTAACATGACCATTTAAACCGAGTAACATTTCTTAGATATCATTTTATAATATGTGTTTGACTTTATCAAGTTAAGAACTCGTAGAAAGTACGAGTTATCCTGGTAATTCACATAGGTTATATAGCTTGGTATTTCATATTATATGGGTTTACTCACGCTGGTTTCCAGCCTGACCCGGGTGTTACTTTATTGTAATGCTTGGGTCAGACCGAGTATTACAGATTTTCAGGTAAGGACGTTCTGGAGCTCAGGAGGCGAGCTGGATGGCAGGAACGTATGGAGTGTTTCCGCTGTGATATATTGTAGTTTAACTAAGACAAGTTAGTTTTAACTGTCCAGTATATGTGTAATGTTGTAACTCTGGTCTATAAAATGTAATTGTACTGATACAGTTCTTCTTTGTAAAACTGTTATTATTTGATATTATATTTTGATCCGCTGCGATTTGTGAGAATCAGTGTTGTGTTATGTTTCTTCTTCTTCTATCTCTTTCTTTTTCTCCTAACTATCTGGAATTTTCGGGTTTAAAAATTTCGGGTCGTTACAGTTGGTATCAGAGCAAAGGTTAAGCGAGAACCTTGGCTCTGGTGGGTGTACTCATAAGGATAGGGTCAATAGTACCCTAGAATGAGTTGAGTGTGTGTATATATATATATATGAGAGCGTACTTGTTATTTTCTTATATAAAGATTTTAAATGATTTTATATAAGAATATATTTTGATATATAGAAAGCAATATTCCTCAACCAATAAATGTTAAGGTAATTGGTTGTTAAAAATTATTGGAATTAAATTAAGAGGTAATAGAAATACAACCAAACTGAAATTAAATAAAGGTAAGTTTGAAATGGATTCAAACTGAAATTAAATCTTGAATTTGGGAAAAAGTTTCAGAATAGATAATAATGAATTGGTTTCCAGATATGATAATCTTGGTTATTATCATAAATGATTGTTGTGTTTAATAATAAGATGTGTATTAATGAGTAAGCAAAATGAAATGTTTTAAGGAAGTAAACACTTAGGTGAGTATGACTTATAAATTGGAATTGAAGATAATTTAAATTGTGAAGTTTTAAATCTAAGTCCAGAAAATTTGGAATTTGTTTCAAAGTATTAAAAGAAATTTGTTTGAATTAAAACCAAAAATGGTTTAAATTTAAGGTATAACTTGGTGTGCAAGGGAAATATGTATATATGAGGGATATACATGATGTCAGAGATGATTTGAAATAAACTCTAAATGTTGAGTTTTAAATTTGGAATGAGATGTGATACCCAAGGTGATAAGTTTATGAACTTATAAGATTATTAATGTGAAGTTTAAAGTTTGAAATGGGAATTCAAATTGGGTAAGGTTGTCTAGATTAAGTAAATTGAATTTAACTTTGGGAAAGTTAAATAAGTTAACAAACAACCTGAATTGGGAATTTCGAGGTGGAATTGAGATTTAACTTGGGGAGCTAAATGGTTAATTTGAATTGGAAGTTTGTGTGATCTCAAAATGGGTTTGAGATCTGGAAATTGGAAATGGGTGGATGTTTTAGAATAAATTGGATGATGTCATCCTATTGTTATTAATAATCTTTAAATTGTGAATTGGATTTGTTTAAATGAATGAGGAATGAAGTGTGGTAATATATATCCATTATTGTGATAAAAGGGAAATTAAACTTTAATTTGAAATTAAGGATATGGTATTACTTTGAACTGGAAATTTGGAATAATTGAATTTGTAAATTAGAATTTGTTTAAGAACTAGTTTCAAAATTGGAAGATAAATTGGGTAATAAATTTAATTTTTAAGATAAAATTTGTTTTGAACTCTTATTTGAACTTTGAAATAAGTTAAGTAAAGATAATTTAAAATGGAATTTTGAGAATTGGACTCAGAATTAAATTATTTAAAGATTTGGTTTATTGATTTAAAAATAAAGGTTAATTTGATTTAAGGGGTTAAATCAACATTTGAAAATTTAACTCGAATTTATATAATTCGAGATGGTTTAAAGTTGAGATTCAGATTTCATTAGTTCAAATTGAAATTAGTTTGAATTAACTAGAATTGAATATGGATAAGTATAAAAATTCAAATGGGAAATTTGAATTGGATTAATTTGAAATAAATTGAAGATTGAATGAGTTCGAATTCAAATGGGAATTGGGATTAATTCATATAGAAATTGAAATAATTTGAAATTGAAGTGGATTCAATTTGAAATAAGTCTAAATTAATTTGATTTGAATAATTTGGAATTGTAATTAAAGTGAATATGTTTAAAATCAAATGGAATTTGATTTGAATTTGGAAAGAAATTGAGGTTAATTCAACTTGAATTGGGAATAAATCAAGTTCAAGGGAAATTGAAGTTATTCAAATTAGAAGTGAGTCAATTTAAATGGAAGTAAATTGAATTGATGGGGAATTGAACAGTTTGACTCTGGACTATTTTCAAAATAAATTATTTTAATATAAATATATTTTTCCAAACTATTTACTATACCACTTTTCTTTTTAAACCTAAAACTATCTTAAACTTGTTTTACAATTATTTTTGGAACTATTTAACAATTTTACAACTGATTTATAAACTAATTACTATTTTTCAATTGTTTTATAAATAATTACTATTTTTAACTATTTATAATTACTTAACTATTTTACAGCTATTTTACAAACTAATAATTATTTTTCAACTATTTATCTATTTCTAAATTTTTCAAGCTATTTTCTAAATATAAACGGGTCGGAGTTCAAACTGTTATTGATTAAATACCCAACTGAGATAAGAATTGAAGTGATAATCCAAATGGGGATTAAGGCAAATGTGAATAAGTGAATAAAATCAAAGTGAGGATGAATAGAAAGGAAATTGATTTAACTGATAACCAATGAAGATAAATACGTAGGATGTACGTATATTATTCTATTCGCATAGTGATTTGATCCAGATTCGAGCATAGAATTTCGAGATAGTATTATCGATCCGAGTTGGGATTTTTCGCTCGATTTTCGACGGCGAACCTGGATATGGATTTTTGATTGGTTCTGGATATTCTCTATCATAGTTGTGACTATGCAAGGAGAATGACGGTTTCTAATCAAGAAACCGGATCTGAGTCCGCACTAGGAAGTTGGGTGGACAATACTAGTTCGGAAGTGAAATTGTGTGATCGAGTGAGCGATCAAATTGATATTATGTACGGATGATATGTGGAAATCGTACGAGTGTGAATGAAATTGATATTGAAAATTTATGGATAAGAACTGTAAATGGTCTTTGAAATGAAAAGTATATTTTGTGGAATATATGCTGAGGTAAAATGGAAATTGGAAATTTCTATGATTAAAGATTCACTTTATTGAGAAAAGTAATGTGGTTAATAACTTTATAAAAGAATAATCAAATTCGAATATTTGATTTGGAATAAACAAAGTTATGTATCTTTGTTATATATGTGATAAAACTCCCCTTGTTGAATCTTTTGCCAGAAGAAAAGGGTTTTTGAAAGTATTTGAAGTATAAAAATGAATTTATACAAGTATGAATTGAACCAAAGATTTTCCAAGATTATTATATATATGTATATATAAAAAGGATTTGTGAAAATGATTTTGAGGAAAGGTTTTGAGAACCTATGGCATTTGGAAAGGCTTTTGATTTTTTTGGGTAAAACCAATATTGGAATTTGGAAAAGCCTAATATGAGAATTATCGATTTTGGGAATCGATTTTGTAAAGGAGCTTTATATGAAATTCATACTCGGTGTATGATTTGAAAAATACTATATGTGTATAGTATAATGTGTTTTGAGTGGCTCTGGGGAAAAAGGCGCTCCCTTGAAATGAACTTCTCAGGAGTACCATAGGTTGGTACTGCCTTGAGCCTCAAAGGGGGAGGTTCTAAAGTTGATCCTATGAGGAGTCCGGACAAAACTAGTTCCTGAGGATTATTGGGTAGCGAAAGTCGAGGGCGCTGATGCCTACAGAGGCATTTGGGTTATGTTGTGACGATAATGTAACTCGATGTCACTACGATCTACTACAGACCATAGCGAAAGTCGTGTGTGCCGCTGAGAGCCAACAGTCTACGTTTGATTTTATATCGGTAGACTACGACGCTATGGTAACATAGCGAAAGTCGTGTGTGCCGCTGAGAGCCAACAGTCTACGTTTGATTTTATATCGGTAGACTGCGGCCTATGTAAGAGTGGAGAAGTTCATTTTTGGCAGCGAAAATCGAGGGCGCTGATGCCTACAGTTACATGGACTTTTGCTGTGATGGCAACGTAACCCTGGAATGTAACTGCGATTTGTTGTGGGTTCCATGGCGTAATCGAGGGGCGCGGAGTGCCTACAGTTACATGGACTTTTGCTTTGATGGCAACGTAACCCAGGATGTAACTGCGACCATGAATGGGGGTGATGATTTCCATAGCATTCTCACCAAAGATATTTCCTTTATTTTCAAAAATGTTTTCGATATTTTCAATAAAATTATTTTCCAAAGTATTTTCAATGGGTGTTGGAAACGGGTTTACCAAGTACTTATAGATTTTCAGTCCTACGCCAGATCAACGTATGACCGAATTTCTATGAGAACAAGGATAGACTTGTCAAAGCATCGAGTTATAAAAGTATTTTTATAAAAACTATTTTAGTAATATTATATAGATATTAAAAAGTGTTTTAAGAATGATCAAAGAAAATTTATCTAATTTTAAGCATTTTCATAAATTCTGGTTTCGTTCCTTTTCGAGGACGAAAAGGTTCAAAGGGGGGAGGAATGTGACAACCCAGATTTTTAACGTCTGTTAATTGGGGGAATTAACTGATTTTAATTATCGGAATATTAATTTGATTGACCAAATAAATAAATTTTCTAATGATAAAATACCTAAATCTATATAGTGATCTAAATTTTTTATATATATTTGGGATTTGTAAAATAGCTGGGTATGTATAGATTGATAAATATTCTAGAAATGTGTATATATATAAACTCCAACATTTAAATTAAGATAAAATACCCATAAACATATATATATATAGAGATAAATATATACAAACTTCACGACGTTTGAAAAATATATATACAAGAATATACATATACAAGTATATGAGTGTATACTCATAATATATATATGAAAATTAAGAATATACAAGCTTATGATTTTAAATAAATATATATGTATATAAATGTATGTATATGTATATTTATGCCAACACAAGGTAAAATACATGAAAGTTTGTATAAATGTGGATATATATGTATATACATATTAGGACAAGATGTATACAAGTATTGAAAGGTATGTATAAACATAAAAGTAGGTATACATATTATATGAATGGTGAAAGTGATCAAATGTAAATATGTGGATGATGGCAAACATATGTAAATGTAAGTGTAAGCTTATATACCATAACATGAATATGTGTAGTAAGGATAATATGCATATATAATTACAAAATACTCATAAGTAAGTACAGGAAGAGCAGGTACAAATTGTATAAATAGATATGTACATACATAAGAGGGGATATGCATGTAAACAAAAGAGGAGACAAACATTTAAAGCTGAGCTTACAAAACATAACATCAAAACTTTTTCACATAAAATCAAGTATGCTCAAGTCAAGATATTTTTAAATGGAAATAAAATAAATAAATAAAAAGCCTGTGAAATGAAGTGTTCAGCCACCCTTCCTATAAACAGGCTCTGCTTTGTTACTTCCCAGGATTCGAACCAAACGTTTCAGGCTGCAATTAAGAAACTAGAGAAGAAATATGAATACAAACTACCATTAAAAACTGAAAGAGGGTACCTAGCATGAAAGAATCAAACCAAGCAAGTAGAACAGTCCAGAGAAGAAAAGGATATATTTGCTCTGTTCAAAAGAAAAGAATGATAGGTGAGTAAACAATCTTTCTTAAGTAAAATCTGATTTAAAAACCTGATGTATGTGATATGATGGCTGAAGAATTTTTGATGCATGAATGAATTTAGATGTATGCATGGATGTAAATATAGATGTTTGTGTATATATACACCTCTGTTGTTTTCCCAGAACTCAAAATCAACATAATTCAATTCATATCTTCTCAATGAAATAATGTTAGATTCTGATCCTAAAAGAGAAAGTGATTGTCAGGTCCTAATTTCATTTTTAAAAATAATTTCCAATAAAAATATTTAGTAAACATTTTGGAAATAAGAAATAATAGTAAACTCTTTCAAATCAGAAAAATTGAATATCTTAATTTCTTGTTTTGATTATGTAAACTGATTTGTATTAAAGAATGATGAATTTTGATATCCATATCATAATTTTTAAGATCTTGGTTATCGTGATATCGCAAGTTGAACGGAGTTTAATTTTTCGGCGATTTTTGGCAATTGGGAATGTGTTGATCATCGAGATCATTGCTACAGGAAGCTGGGGGTCTAAGGGTTTCGAGGAAATTGTCCTGAGGGTTTATCGACCGTCATGGTGGCGCGGCGAGTTAAATCTAGGGTTTAAGTTGAGTTTTGGGTCGTGGATGGTTTTGAGGCAATTGTGGCGTCGACATCGTGTCGAGTTGAGTCGGAGTTGTGGGGAAAGGAAGATGGAGGTCAGGCGAAGATTCTGGCAAGAGGACAGGGACTCCGGTGGTCGGAGATGGCGATGCGAGGTGAACTTTGGCGATGGGTCCTGGAGCCTATTGTGGTTCGTTTGTTCGATTTTGTATTTTCATGATGGTTCGACAATCTGTGTGGCGGGTTGACTCAGGGGAAGGTAGTCGATGGTCGGAGCATGGTTCGAAGCAGGCCAGGTGAAGTGTGCACGTGCACGTGTGCTACTTGTATCAGAAGGATGCTGGGTGTTTTGGGCATCGGAGAAGAAGGATTATACTTCGGGTAGGATGGTGCTTTGCGCGATGTAGTTCTCAAGTTGTTGATTTAGAAGAGAAGAACGGGTTTGACACGAGAAAAGATAGATCTGGCTTGGGTTTCTTTGTTATGATATTAAAGCTATGACAAGAGATAAGGTAAATCAAGTTTTTAAAGCAAAGAAATCTTGTTAACCTGTTTTTAAAACAAAGTTGTAGTAAACAAGTTATCAAATTTTAATTTTTAAATAAGAATGCTTTTTGAATTTAATTTGTGTGGTCTTGAATAATTATGATAGGTTAATTAATTAAATTAAATTCCTAAGTATCTCAAATATAACATAATGATGGGATTAAGTAAGTGGTTAAGATTTGTGTATCAAACTTTAATCGATTAAAAGTTCTCAAATGACTGATTTCAGGCAATTAATTTAATTATGATAAATGACTTGTGTTTTAAACTTATTAAGTTTTAGGTAATTAAGATTAATTAATTAATTGATAAAAAGATTAATTAATGTAATTAATAAATTAACGAGAGTAATTAAAGGTTAATTAATGTGAATGGTTAAGGGATAATTAATTTACTTAATTAATTTAAGGATAATTACTTAGTGTAATTAAAGAATAATTAATTAAGGATGATTAATTAAGATGGATGATTAATTGATCATTAATTAATTTATTTGTAATTAATTAATGTTAAGTAAGCAGGATTTAAAGGTAATCTAAGTAATTTAAGTTGGTGATTAATTTAATTGGAGATTAAATTAAATTAATTAGGAATTATTTATCTAATAAATCTTGCTTATGGATGGTTGAATGATATTGGATGACTTGGATTGTTGATGTCTCTGATGGGCGATTGAGATGTGATGTGATATGAATGGGTTGAACTGTGATAATGTGGGTTGCCTACCTGAGTTGAATTGTTGTGTGGTATGATATCCTGGATATGAATTGTATTGTTCTAAAACTTAACAACTTGGATTAGAGATGACATTGAATTCGAAGAGACTGGGGTCGGGTATCAGCAATACCGGAAACCACTTCGATTAGTAAACTAAATTCTTTATAAATTTGATGTGTGGAATCAATCAGGCTGGAATGGAATAAATTTAGTAACATGACCATTTAAACCGAGTAACATTTCTTAGATATCATTTTATAATATGTGTTTGACTTTATCAAGTTAAGAACTCGTAGAAAGTACGAGTTATCCTGGTAATTCACATAGGTTATATAGCTTGGTATTTCATATTATATGGGTTTACTCACGCTGGTTTCCAGCCTGACCCGGGTGTTACTTTATTGTAATGCTCGGGTCGGACCGAGTATTACAGATTTTCAAGTAAGGACGTTCTGGAGCTCAAGAGGCGAGCTGGATGGCAGGAACGTATGGAGTGTTTCCGCTGTGATATATTGTAGTTTAACTAAGACAAGTTAGTTTTAACTGTCCAGTATATGTGTAATGTTGTAACTCTGGTCTATAAATTGTAATTGTACTGATACAGTTCTTCTTTGTAAAACTGTTATTATTTGATATTATATTTTGATCCGCTGCGATTTGTGAGAATCAGTGTTGTGTTCTGTTTCTTCTTCTTCTATCTCTTTCTTTTTCTCCTAACTATCTGGAATTTTTGGGTTTGAAAATTTCGGGTCGTTACATACAATTATAACCAAATTAACCCTTCAATTATTTCAATTGATTGAAATTACATTAAAATAGTTGTCAAAATCATTCAAACAATAATATTAAATTATATTCTAATTATTTTTTTATCATTAATAAATCATAAATTTTAATTTCTCATAATATTAGCTTCCAAAAATCTTATTAAATTTAATATTTTTAATTGTCACAATATGGGTCATTACAATCTCCCTCACTCAAAAAATTTCGTCCCCGAAAAGGAACAAGAAGGAATCAAGAAATTTGGTATATTTTTATTCAAATTATTCAATTTATAACGCTTTAAACTTTACATATTTAAGTTTAATAAAATTTTGAAATTAACTCAACTTCCACAAAAAATTTCTAAGTCCTAAATTTACAAAAAAAATCGGCAGAGTCTTCTTTGCGCAAATAGGTCTGAAAAATAATAATATTAATAATTACAATATATATATATATATCATATTTCAATAATAAACATCCCAAACCACGGGAAAAACAATAAAATATCGTTTCAAAAACCGTAATCCGAAAACGTACCTATTTGTCGGGCAAACAAACTTTATTTATGAAACCAAAAGCAGTAGCTATTGCTTCCATAAACCTATATTTCACTTATATAATCCAAAAGAGTTAAAATTATGTAAAAGAATAATATTTTAGTTATTTCAAATCAATAGCACAAGCAACATACAATATATAATAATCATATGCAAACAAACAGTACAACCATTATATGAAATAAAATAATTAATCATACATCCATAGCAACCAAAAACTCATGGTTTGTTCAGGTTTAGACACTTTTCATAACACAAGGTTGATAAATGAACTAACAAGTGTATCTTACGCTCAACAGCCTTAGATAATTACTTAATAGATTATTTATACAACCTCAAACAAATAGAAGCATCCTTTCCTAAACTTTCCACAAGCCAACAGCATAGAATTTTAAATATTATTTAAGTTTGTACAATGTACATAAATCGTTTGTCCACAACATCAGTTCTGATCGCTTGCTTGAACACACAAATTCCACTTTCAAACTAGTATTGATAACCCGATCACTCTAGTGCGGACACTGATCTGATTCCTTGATTAGAAATCTCTATTCTCCTTGCGTAGCCATAAACTATGATAGAAAACTTCAATCCATATCAAAAATTCGTATCAATGTTCGCAGTCAAGAATCGAGCGAAAAATCCAAATTCAGACTGGTGTGAATTTCCACAAACCATGTATTCAAATCTGAATCAGGACTATTATGCGAATAAAATGATCTATGCACAACTTACATATTTTATTCTATTGGTTTTTTTAACATATCATTTGATTTCCATTTATTTTATTTCTCATTCATTCATAGGTCATCCTTTATTAATTTACATTCATTTATTTACATAAATTATTTCCCATTCAATTATTTAGAACATCAATAAATCAATTCTTAAAATATTATATAAGTCTCTTTGCAATTTAATTCACATTTATTTCTTCATATATAGTATCATTTAATATTGATTTTATTTATGAATCATTTCAACATTTCTTAAGTTTATAATCATTTACTTAAACAGTATTCACCTTTCTACTATTCAATTTAATTATTAACATTGCAAAACATTAACTTATGTTTATAACATTTCTTGTAACTCTTAATTCTTCATTTATAAACATATGTTCATTTTGAAGTATTTTTGTTTTAAGCTTTTACTTATATAATATTCTATTACATATTCATATTAACACTTCAACTTTTTAAATATTTCTAGTAAGTTTATATATGTTTTTAGAATGTAATTGAATGTTATACTAATTTATCTTAATCATTTTGATTAACAAAAGGTTCAGTAGTTTACACCTTCTTAATTTTCATTATCTTTTAATTTACAGATAACAAATCTCCTATTTCTTTACAGTTTCATTAAACACTTGGCTTCTAATTTCTTATTTCTCATTTTAAAATTAAAATTTCACTTTATTTCTACAAATGAAATCATTAATTTAACAGGAACTTAAGAACTAAATACCGGGTTCATTTCAAATCATTTTGAAATAATATATATATTCATATCTTTTATATATATCAAATCATACTTAAGAAAATAAAATCAAATTTTTTTTCAAAACAAATGTGTAGCAAAGCTACTACAGTGGTCTTCCCACTTTGAAACTCGAAAATGAACGTCGATGATGTTGCGCAGTCATCACCGAAATTATTTTTCAACGATAAAAGAGGGGAGTACAGAACTTACTTCTTTTTTGAAATTCTTAAAAACATTTCTTTCAAATCCCATTGAAAATATTTCTATCCGAAAATACTTCCAAATAATACTAATATGATATTCCAAAATCTTTGAAAACCAATTTCAAAACACGGAATTTAAGTTCTCAAATTTCCAATTTATATTCATTTTATTTGTAGATCATATTTTGCAACCAATATTTATAAAATTTCACTTCCTAACAAACAAACATATCACATACAACTATATCCATTTATTAAAATTATTCTTTTATATATGAAATATAATACTAAGTAAAATTATTTCATTTACCTATTTTTAAACAATATTGTGTCGAATTACCATGTTCAAGTGTTTAGAAATCCCTATCGATGCCATAGCATCCTATGTGCCGACCAGAATTTATAAATACTCAACTGAACAAATTAACACAATACAAAACATTTTTATAACACTAACAAATACACTCTCTCATATATATACACTCAGACCCATTCTAGGGTATTATTGACCCTATCTCTAATGAGTAAAACCCCAAACATCCAAGGTATCTATAAACCAAAGCTCTGATACCAACTATGACGACCCACCTTTTTGCACGGTTTAAATCGACAATAAACCACACATGTCTAACTCAAACCATTCAAAAGGGTAGATTATCAATGGGGTTATATAAGAAAATAAGAGAAAGGAAGGGAAATAAAATACAGAATGACAAAATATAATAATTAAATAAACAATTCATGAAGCTGTTTTACAATATACATTTGATTACACAAATTAACAATAAATCAGAGTACAATCAACAACATACCAAAATGATACAGCGGAAAAAATACTAATAATATAATATACCAAACTCCGTCTTCATCCTCTGGAAATAATTTCTTCAAACACTAAAATGCTCAGGCTGACCCGAGCGTAATGAAAAGACAAAACACTCGAGTCAGAACTAAAAATTCTTATGTAAGTTAAATCAACAGCAAATAAATATGAGTGTAATAGCTTCAAAGATATTTATGGGATTTTACATCTCCTCCAGTGTATGACGTGAGTGCAATAACTTAAGAGATGTTACGGGATTTTCCATCTCCCAAGGATCTGTTAAACTATTTATATGTAGTAAAATACACTATATATGTAGTGTCTATCGGTAAAGTATAATATTGAAAATAGCCTTAAGACGTTACCAATATCCCCCTTAACATATTTTATATAAGCATTGTAGTATATACAGTACTGTAAACTCCACCGTAAACTGGTGGGCTATCAGGGAGCACTCCATAGGTATAACACAAAACAAAGTCATAGTGGGCACGATTAGGGATAATATGACAAGGCACACAAGGCTATACCCACGGTAGGATTCTACCGGATTGTGGAACCAAGCTGGTGGTAACGCATAGCCGCAACTACCGCCCACCTCGAACAACACTCTCGTAATCAAGGGTGGCCACCAATCAATCACAAAGTCAGAGATATGGTATCGAAGAAGTATGTCCAATCGGAGGAGGGACCTCACTTGGCCTGGTTATGGCTCCTGTTTTAGTCATTTTAATTATGACTCGAAAGTCAAGACTATCCATCATTGTTCTCTTTCTTCAAATCCAGCAAACACCTCCAATTCAACCACTTCATTCTGGATAACATCCACCGTGTACATAGTTGTTAAAGTGGTTCCAATATTGACAAAGAGTATGCCAATAAGAGGACCCAGTCTCTTTAACAACCAAACGTCATTTTTCACACAGGTTGGTTCTTTTACATTTCAAACTAATTCATATTTGATATCAAAATATCATATTCATTTCAAAATATCCTTCATTTCAATATCATCATATTTACTCAAAATATGTCATTTCCACTTGAAAATATCATTTCAAATTCCAATTTAGGTTATAACCTCATTTAACCACATTCACATTTAAATCGACGATTTAAATATAAAAATTCCAACTTTGCACAGTTTGAAATTCTAGAAAATAGTTTGAATAGTTATAAATAGTTTAAAATAGTTTATATAGTTTAGAGATTTAAAACAGTTTAATATAAAATGGTTTGAGTATTGAAAATGTTTTATATAGTGAAATAGTTTTGGAAAATCTAAATAATTTGAATATTAAAAATAATAGATTTTAAACAGTTTATATCAAAAATAATTTATTTTGAAAATAATATCAAATCAAACTATTTCTTTCCATTTCAACAATCTAGACCTATATTCAATTTCAATTTACTTATTTAAAACACTTAATTCAAATTAACCCTCATTGTAAAATTTTAAGATCCAAATCTTTAAATAACTCAATTTCCAAAATTAAAGTCATATATCAATTACAATTTCACATTTCCAATTCAATTCTTTAAAACAATTTCCTTTTTACCAATTTCAGTTTCAGCATTTCAAAGCTTGAATTAGAAAATAATTCAATTCATATAAATCCAAAATTTATTCCTTTAAAACAATATCATTTAACAAAAATCCAAATTTCAAGATTTTTAAAACCATTTAATTTAAGCAATCCGGTGTCCGTATATAATTTTCTACCCTATGGCCAAGTGATCGGTTATTTCAATTTTAATTTTAGGGATAGATATATATCATTTCAATCTAAATCAAAGTGTCATAGGTACATATCATTTCAACCTATTTCTTAATTTATTCGAAATAATTCAAATAACAGTTTATATGTTGTCACTTAATATACAGATTGATAACAGAGATATATAAGTATAAATAAACATCCAATCATCCAAATGTCAACAAATAGACATCCATCACAATCAACATCCAAATCAGCCAATAAATCACAACAATTAACCGGTTATCAATATCAGGTATTTAACTATCGATTTAATTTCAATATTAATTTAAATGGCAATTTAATTCAAGTTAAATTTAAATGACAATTTAAATTACCAAACTGCAATCAATAAAATTCTTATCACATCATAAATTTAATTCAACTAACATAAGAATAATTCGTATCGCATTTAAATCACTCACTTTGATTTGTCATCCATTTAAAATCCAATAAAAGCCCAAAATTCCAACGGTCTTCAAATTCAACCAAACTAGTTCTATATCATCCGGAATTTCGATACGATCCCAACGGAAGAAACCGCCTCCAAATCCGAGTTCGTATGTAAAAGTTATGTTAGTTAGAAGATTGAATTTTAAATTAAAATAAACTAAATGGAAAATCGTAAATATCGTTACCTTCTATCCTAACGTGAAATCGAACAGCAACCACACAAGCACAACCGCCGTTCATCTCGTCCAGATCGCCACCGCATCCATCACTTTCAACCAGATCCAAACACACCATCGCGAACCCCAAGCCTGGCCGCACCTCCGCCCCAGACGCTGCCACCTCCGGTCGTGTCTTGCTCATCCGCCGCCACCTACATTTGTTCGAGATTTTTGGCGATCTATGGAACATCGAGGTCAAACCAAACCGATAGATCGACAGCCCCTTACCTCCTCTACAAGCCCGAACCCTCCGATCGACCCATCGTCGCCAATCTGCCGTTGATTTGGAAAACCTTACAACTGATGGATGAGAAAGATCTTTAATTTCTAGCCAAACTAAATCTCCAATCGAAAAACGAATTGTAGAGGCAGATTACATTTGTCGAGAGCTTCGCGATGATATATAATTCGATAGGGTTTAAGGAGTTTGAATTTTGAAGTTTGATTTGGAATCGAAAATTTTGGGTTTTGAGATGTCTGCCATTGAGAAGGAGTGGATGAGAATAACAAGTACGTACATAAATAGAATAAAAGATTGCTAGGGCTTTAGGAAATATCTATTTATGTAGACAGAGATGGATAAGAATGGATGGAGCAGATCGAATGGATCAAAGCGATAACAAAGAACCGAAAAGCCCATTTCATTCCCGAAACGAAAATAGGTCATCTCATATATCAAAATATAGGTTTTCAATATTTGTAAACTCAATGGAACTAATTTTAAACCCTAATTCCACTGTATATAGAAGTTAGCATTTGAAATCAAATTATATTCATTTAAATTACTTTAATTGATTTCTATGTGTTTCGAGCCCGCATGATCAAACGATAAGTCTGATCGCTACGAAACTCGGAATCCTATAATAATTCACTGTTATGGATCCGATGAAACTGGTTCTTCGAAATCCGAGGCAATGCCCAAAAAGACAAAATTTCACGTTAATTAAATAAATTATTATTTTAAACTCAATTTAATCATTCATAAATTCTAAATTAAATGTTGGCAATTTTCATCATTCCTGATTACACAGAAATGAATAATATTTTTAAAATTAAATTTTCCATGTGATACCTAATATTTAAATATTACATAAATTTTAACGTTAAATTACAATAGGAATAAAACCTATTTTATTATGATTTAAATTCCAACATATCCTCTCTTTTTGATTTACATTCTTAAATTAAATCAACTATTACCTTATGAATATAATTAACATTAGTTTACATTTTATTACATTCATATTCTACAGTTATCATTTTAACTCATATTACCTGCAATATTTAATTACATTAATTTCAACTGATTTACAATTAATTTCAAATGGATTAAATAACAAGATGATAATAAATCAATTGTTATACATTAATAATTCACTTTTATTCACTTATTCTATTTTTTAAAACTCAACCCAGAGCCCTGATGAAATCGAAGGGATGAGATGAGCTCCTCCCTAGCCTGGTCCGACCATAAACAGGAGGGCTTTCAGCCAGTCTAGCACAGAGATTTGATGCCTCCAACCATGTTATGCGGTTTTATGGAGACCCACCTCTATGCCTTGAAATGGTAGTAGGGCATACGGGAATCGAAACTGCGACCTGCTTACCAAGAAGCAAGTATCTTACCACTGCGCCACTACTTGCGGACTTTTTATTCACTTATTGTTTACAAACAAGGATTATAAATTTACATACAAATAATTGATTTCACATTCTATACTAAAACCAATTAAATAAAATAACATACAATTTCACCATTAATACAACATTGAATTTATTCCTTATTTATAATTATAACCAAATTAACCTTTCAATTGATTGAAATTACATTAAAATAGTTGGCAAAATCATTCAAACGATAATATTAAATTATATTCTAATTATTATTTTATTATTAATAAATCATAAATTTTAATTTCTCACAATATTAGATTCCAAAAGTCTTATTAAATTTAATATTTTTAATTGTCAAAAATACGGGTCGCTACATTGACTATGACATATTATATTTCATCAATACGATGTGAGCATAGGTTTGTTGCTCCAAGTTATGTTGGTTTATTTTTACTCCAACGATTTTGCATTTGGATGCCTAAGTATGGGCACGTTAGTACTAGCGAACGGTATCAAGTGTCAATCTTGTGTATTGGAATGGAGAGTTGTTACAATTACAATATTTCATAATAAAGATTTATGGTCAAATGTTCTAGAGTCTACAAGTATTTATAAGAATATGTAGCTAGAGTTTTAGAGCATATGAGTCTAGAGTCTATGTTCTAATAGAAAACATGTGTTAAAATACGTTTATGTCAATCGAGAAGAGAAGTAATGGTATTAAGAAGTAATGGTAGAGAATTAATCTGAAGAAATATAAGTTGATTTTACCCATGTCCATATTTAAGGACTCGACAACAACTAAAGATTAATATTGAAGGGAAAAAATAGATAACAACGAATTGTTTGAATTTTGAAACAAAAAGAAAAACCACTAAGGGAAGAACAAAAAATGTATTCCCTTTTATGCAAATGTAATAAAATTAACTAAAAATATTTAAATTTTGAAGGAATTATGAAAAAATGATCATAGAATTGTGCTCCTTTGAAACATTTGCAATTACAAACATTTAACAATTTGTGCAATGCTCATCGTGAACTTAAGTTTTCCACAGTGCTAAAGAAATATGCATAATGGTATATTGTTCATGCGCATTCTATATATGCGCACTACCTTAGTGCGTACTTGTGGAATGCGCATAAATAAAAGTTATGTGTGAGCGTTCCATATATGCGCATTTGCAAATTACTTAAAAAAAAGGGAAAAAAATTTTAAAGGACAAATTAAAGTAAATAATTACTCACAAGGACACGCGCAAATTTTTTTTACCGTAAGGACAAAACCCAAAGCCCAGATACAATTTAAAACAAAACAAAGAATTTCGTTCGTCTTCCTCCTCCTTGCTTTCACTCAGAATTTGATGAAATTTTGCTCGAAAAAAAATGGCACCACAAACCAGAAAAAAATCTATATCTCCAACACAACCGCAACAATCGACAGCCGACGAACAACAAGCACCACAATCAACATTCGAAGTAAACCTAGCTACGTCGGAAGTGGAGCAACAAAGTGAAAATCAAAATGTCGAATCACTTCCAACAGTAGATATTCAAAAAGAAAATGCAATGATAGAAGAGGAAAACCTACCTCTAGTGGAAATGATAAGAAAGACAATAAAGGGAAAAAGCAGCAAGTTAAAACTTAAAAACCTACATCAGTAGAAGAGGAAAAGCAAAATGGAGAAAAAAGAACAAAAAGAAGACATGAAAAAAATACGGCAATTTAAAGCAGACCAGAAATAAGAGAAAGTATACCAGAGAAGGTAACTGATACTATAAAATCAAGTATAACAAAGTTAGTATAATTTTATTATAGTAACATTGAATTTTTTTGCACAGAATAAAAAAGAGAACATGCAGCAACAAATAGTTGCTGAGAAAATAGTTGAAGAAAATATGCAAAAAAGAGAACAAAGAACAAAACGAAGAAATGAAAAAAAGATTCAAAAGAAAATACAAACAGAAACTGAGGTAACTGAAATTACACAATTGTGAAACTAATACTAACAATTTCATATTGTTAAATGTATTCTAATATTATCAAACATGTTAAACAGGAAAAATCTCAGAAAGAAGAAGGCAAAAAAGTTGCAGATGAAGAGTCAGAAGAAGAACAACTAAATTCGGTAAAATTAAAAGCATTATAACTTTATAACATGATAGATATTGCAAAAATAATACCTGTAAATCATTTGGTAAAAGAAAAGACCGATAATTACAACAAACTGATACATACTTACAACAAATAATAGTCAGTATCATTTAGTGTAAATCGTTTGGTAAAATAATAGTCAATATCATTTAGTTGCAATCTGATACTTACAAAAAAATGATACCTACTTACAAAAAAATAATACCTACTTACAAAAAACTTATACCTACTTGAAAAAAAATGATACCTACTTACAGAAAACTAATACCTACTTAGTACAAACTGATACCTAGTTACTGCAAACTGATACCTAGTTATTGCAAACTTAAAATCGTTACATATTTCACTGAAGATATTTCACTACAGCTAATACCCAACCTATTGTTACGTTTCAACATAATTGGTTTCACAAATTACTTATTGTCTTTATTTTGAAATAATAGGATGATGATGATTTTGTTAATCCACATCCAAAATGCATTAAAGGCAGATCACAAACAGAACAGCAGAAAGTATCAAAATCCGAAGACAAAAAGCATGAAACTGCTTATAGATGTGGATTGCAAGCAGTATTCAAAATGGTGAAAGTGATAAAACAATAAAATGCTCTATCCAAAAAGCAGATGGACTGCAAGCAGTATTCAAAACTCCTTTCTACAATTTCTTTAGATTTTTTTATGAAGAGAAAATTTTGATGAAAGAATGTAAAAAGCATCAACACAATTTGGATGCTTTATACCAATGCTACTCGGTTGAGGAAGATGCATTCTTATTTGCTAAAGAAAGAATGAAAGTTACAGCAAGAGATATAAGTTTGATTTTTGGCCTACCATTAAAAGGAATTAACAATGAGCCAACTCAGAAAATGACAAACAGAACAATTCCAATGCAGTGCAGAGAATTTGCAAAGAGAAACTTTGGCAATTGCACTTACATAACAAGGAATGTTGTGGAAAAAAGAATAAAGCAAGAAGTGGCAAAGAAGAAAAAGGAGTACGAAGAAGACTTGCCACTGTTAATAGTAATCGAAATACTATTAACATTATTCTTCCCAAACAACTAGCAAAAGTTAAGATGGGGAATTCTACCATACTTAATTAATGTAGAGACAATGCAATTGGTTTCTTGGCCACTAGCGATAGAAAAGAATTTCAGTAAATTTGTCAAGAAGTCCATCCATAAGCCAAGAAACATGTCGGGATGCTCCATGCTTCCATTGGTAAGATAAAATAATCAAAATTATTATTTGATTTTTTTTAACAAACATATCTAATCAATTCTTTTTATGTTAACAGTATTGCATTTGTGAGAAATTGCATCTCATTCAACAAAGACAACATTATACTATAGCTTTACCCAGATTTGCAAAGTGGGACTTAAGGAAACTAAAAGACAAAGCAATCAAAGAAGTTTTTGATAATGTGAAAGAGGGTGATGTGAGTTAAAATTCCATTTAATTTTTGTTAATCAATATGCTTTAACTCTTATGTAGAATAAAGTTTAATTGTATATCCTTTCTTCTATAACATAAAAATGATACTACAGTGAGCAAAAACTGATACCATATTATTACATACTAATAGTATAAGAAACAGAAACTAGAATGCAAAAACTGATACCATGTGTTTATTTGCTTGAAACTGATACTAATAGTATCAGAAACTGATACTAGAATGCAAAAACTGATACCATATGATTACATGCTTGAAACTAATTGTAGAAGTATCAAAAACTAATACTAGAATGCGAAAACTGATACCATATGATTTCATGATTGAAACTGATACTAATATTATAAGAAACTGATACTAGAATTCAAAAAACTGATACCATAGTTTTACATGATTGAAGCTGATATTAATAGTATCAGAAATTAAGACATTAGCTATTTGTTTTATCGCATAGTATTTTCTCTTTTCGTTACAACAAAAATTCAATTGTCATTGTAAATTGAAATCATGTCTTAAAACTAAAACAAATTTTCCAATACCAATTTTATAGGTGAAAGAAATTACAAACGTCAGCCCATATGAAGAATGTCTACTTCAAACAGTAACTGTAGATCAAAATTTGCCCAAAATTCAAAAAGAAAAGCATGGAAAAAAGAGAAAGTTTAAAGAAACCAAAGAAAGTGCACATTCATTTGAGGAAGGCATAAGCTTCAGGATCTTTCAAATGCATATAAAAGATTTGGAAGAAGAAGCAAAGAAAACAAAAAAAGAATTGGAAGTAGAAAAAAAAGGAGTATTAAAGCAGAGCAAGAAATTTTGAGTTTGAAAGAAGAGTTGAGAGAAATTAAGTTGAAGTTGAAAGAAAATGAAGAGAAAAGATCGTAGGCTGGAGAAAACACCAAGAAATTTGAAGCTGATTTGAATGACAGTGAAGAAAACAGAGAAAAGAAACATGAAAGTTTCAATGTACAAAGCGACAGTTTACAAACTAAACTAAATGTAGATACTTTTGCAGAAATGGAAACAGGAAGAAATGAACAGGATAAAGAAACAAAAGCTGAAGAGAGTGTACAGAAATCAGCAGATAAAACAGGAGAAATGGAGAAACATATGCCCATCGAAATAGAAAGTGAATTGGATAAAAAACTGAAAAATAAAGAAATACAATGTGAACATGAAGAAAAAACAGAGTCCAACTGAAGTGCATCAAAAAGAAGAGTTGGAAAAGGAAAGTCAAGTGCAGAAAGACAAAACAGAAGATATTCAACATCTTGAAGAGGATATGAATGTAAAAAACAAAAATGTACCGTACAGCGTTTTAGTGCTTGACTTTACCCCTCCATCTTTCAAACTTTACGACACACAAGAGTTTGAAAGTGAAAAAGCTGAAGAAGAAAAAAGATGCAGAAAAACCTGTGCAACCAGCTGCTAGAAAAGGGAAACAAACAGTGACAAAATTAAGTGGCAAAAAAATCAAAGCAACACAAAAAAGTACAGCTTCTTATATTCAAAGATTGAAGGCAAGAACAAGAGTGAAAAAACAACGTGACAGCTTTGAATATGAGATGAAACAAAAAAAAGTTGCAAATAAACCAAAACCCAAAAAAATGAAGATGTTGAAAACAAAAGTGCACAAGACAACTGTCCAAAGCCACTTGCAGTGATAGAGCCAACACTTTCAAAGATAGGCCTTGCACATTGCAAATGTTTGATCTATCTCAATGTTGAGCAACAAAATGTGATCAAAACTTTCTTTTCATTGACGACGTCATCACAAAAGTAAGTGTACAAATATGTATATCAATATTAAATATGAAATTAAGTTTATCTAACATATACAAATTGTCTTTGTTAAAATAGTGTAGTGGCATGGGAAGATAAGGACACAATCAGAGGAGGTTGTGTCATAACAAAAAATGCACTAAAACATGTACTAGAAGGAAACGAGACAGATGGGTAGGTACATAATTTTTTTTCTTTACATCAAAACTGATACCAAAATAAAAGCAAAAATGATACCTAAATCCACAGCATGCTTAAGTCAACTTGATGCTTTATTATTTTTATACTTATCAACATACACAGCCACTATTAACATTAGTGATACTACATATTATTTAATATTGCTTCACCAATAATTAAACTTATACTTTCCTGATTTTAATACAGATTATAGATTGGTATATTTTAAAATATGGACTGGAAGAACACAATTATGCTTTCACAACTACAATGACGGTAAATAAAACTTTAATATCCAAGTACATAATAATTGCTTCATTTATTAAACCATAACTTATTTTCATATTAAACAGAAAGGAATTGTGTGTGATATAATGGATGTGAAAAAAAGTCTGGTCCTCCCTATGCTAGAATCCATTGTACAAGACAAATTTGCTGAAAGTATATATTTTCCTTTGCATTGTGAAAACCACAATATTAGTGACTTTAACATACCCAACAATGCAATGGTGCCATGTTGATTCTAACCGCCCTAGAAGATCAAATGAAAGAAACAATTCCAGTTTAAAAGAAGCTATAAAATTGGTATGAGATTTCTCTTTCTTATAAAAAAATTACTTATTACAGATAAAAAAGGTGAATATGACCTAACTTTTTAACATTTTGTCTTTATCGGAGACAAAAAATAGAAGAAATGCTCAAAGAAATCTGGAAAAACAATAACATAACAAACATGGAGGTGAAACCAGATGATATGCATCAAATAAAGTGTGCACAGTAAGCAGAAGACACGTAAGTTTTTTTTGGTTAAAATGATATATACTGACAACATAATGAACAATACAATTGAAACTACTAGTCATAATCAATTGACAATTGCTCATTATTCAAACTATCTGTGTTTTTGCATTATAATATTTCATACATACTTCTATACATCATTGTATGCCTTTTATATTTAATTGAATTTGATTCATAACAAAAATATTGAAAAATATTATCTCTCAATCATAAACATTTAGTTCAGAATAAAGAGTTACTACAGAAAGAAAATTGATACCTACATAAAAGAAACCGATACCTACAGAAATAAAACTGATACCTACATAAAAGAAACTGATACCTACAAAAACAAAACTGATACCTACAAAAACAAAACTGATACCTACATAATAAAAAATAAAACAAAATATTTAGCAAATATATCTTAAAGTAATAACTACAAACACAAAAATTCATACAGAAACTGATACTAAGTGTGCTAGTAAAACAGTTAAATATTTTAATTCAAAGCATACTATATGCTTGTACCATTATCTCTGAAATTCAATGTTTTGTATTAATTATAAACCTGATAATACAACTTATGCAAACTGATACTAACATTACATTTTGGTTTCAACAGGCTTGACTGTGGAATATTTGTAATGATATTCATCATTTCACTGAACAAAAGCAGAATACCAATAAAACTTGAAAAGAAGGAAATATTATCCACAAGAGCAAAGATTGTACATGCAATATTGACAGATGATGAACATTGCTGGAGTCTGTCTAAAAACATGTCCAGCTTAGAAGAAGAAAGAAAAGGAAAGAACTGAATTCACATTGTGTTGTTTCACAATTAAATTTGGTACTTGTAAAGTAATGTAGTTTTGTTGAAATTTGTACTTGTGAAGTAATGATGTTCTGTTGCAATTTGGTACTTATGAAGTAATGATGTTCTATTCTAAAAACAATGCTGCTCTTACTTGTAAAAACAATACTGATCTCCTGGAATGATATGTTGTGGTTGGTGTTCTTTTCTTTTCCTGTTGTTTAAATTATAACAAGATTGTATAGTGTAGGTGCTATCATGCAGCTATGGATCCTACATAATATTATCGGTTTTATGATGCAACTATTAGTTGTATAATGATATTATCATATTTCAATACAAAACAGTAACTGAGTATCAGTTCTTATGACTAATAGTACCAGTTTTGCTAAAACTGACACTCAACATACTTTATGAAACAACAATTATTGCTGATGTTAGTTTTTGCTAACACTAGATATCATTCTGATTATTTATTACTACTGGTGTCAATTCTAGCACGTATTATAATACACGAAACTGATACTAAAAACAAACCAAAACTGATACTAAAGTCGTTTATATCCAATCAAACAAACATTATCTCCAACCAAGCTAACTGATACTGATACTGTAAAAACTGATACCAAAACTTGTAAAAACTTATAAAAACTGGTACTGTAAAAACTAATACTATAAAAACTGATACTGATACCAAAACTTGTAAAAACAAACACCGGAACTGATACCGTAAAAACATATAACTGATACTAAAACTAATACTATCACTTATACTAAATAGCTAAAATTAAAATCAATTTGATAATATGCTATACTGAATATAAATTAATAACAAAAGGTTCAATTACAATAAACCACCAAACAAGTCACACATCCACTTATTAATCTAAACAAATTCAAAATGTAAAATCAAATCATATCCTCTTCAAAGCTTGACAATTCCGTTTATTATGACCAAACTGCTTGCACTCGCCACATCTGTTTTGCTTGTTCTGAAAATATGAAAATCATCCTTTGCGCTTGACTGATGGTCTACCAGCGCCACGTTTCTCCTTTGGTGGCTTGATAACATCTTGAATGCTACCATCAACAATAGGCCTATCATAATTTGGAATAGGATTTATAGCATTGGCGTAAGAACATCGATAAGCATCAACAGTGAAATAATTCTCGACAAAATCATATACATACAACTTAGACTTGTTCATACACTTTATAGCATGAGCACAAGAAAATCCCGTAATTTTCCATTGGTTGCAACTACAAACTCGTTCCTTCAAATCAACACAATAAGACTTTGGAGATTTCACTTCAAAAGCAAAATCAGAAGATTTATATACATCCCATCCAAATCCTTCTTCAATCAATTCACCTAAACGTAACTCCATAGAAGGGCAAAGACTTGTTCTCCACAAACGACACTCTTCTCTTCTTCTAGCCATTTGTTCCATAATCTTAACACGAATACCATCTAAACACGAAGTAATAGGCAATGCTCGTTCATCTAAAATCCAACTATTAAAACTTTCTACAACATTTGAACTATATTCACCATAACGTTTCCCTGAAAAAAATAAATCCACCCACTTATCAAATGGCTTATCCTTTAAAAAATTCACACCTGCAACACCACCAATTTGATAGAACTTAGAATGTGCTCCTTCAAATTCATATAGATTAGAAGCTCTAGAACACATTTTGAATAGATCAACAGTAGACACATTTTCATTTTTGGCTTTTACTGCTGAAAGAAGATTTTGTTCCATATGCAAATAGCAATAACTGTGATAAGCTGAAGGAAAAACATCACGAACACCTGAAATAAAACCTTGGTGGCGATCTGACATAAAAACCAAAGTACGATCTTCTTGAAGCATTTGTTTTAAATGGTTCAAAAACCATGTCCAATTATCCACATTTTCTACAGAAACTACACTCATAGCTAAAGGGAAGAACCTGCAAATGCAAAAATAATTAGTAAAAAAACTAAAACTAATTATGACCATAATTCTGAAACAATTCATGAAACTGATACTAACAGTACAAAAACTGATACCGAAAACCTGATACGACCATTATAAAAATATTGATAACCACGACATTATGCACATTAATCTTCATTCTAACACAACAAAGTAATGAACATTGACATATATTATGATACAAATGAAATTTCAAGACTACACAACTATATATGATACCATATATTAACATACTTGAAACTGATACTAACATTATACACAAACTGATACTAATCTCCTGCTAAGAAGTATAAAATTATGATACCAAATACAAACTTACAATTCAATACAATGCAAATTCTGATACTAGAAACTTGCTAACTGTAACCTACAAATCTTAAAACTGATACCAACATAATACAAATTATGATAACAAATTAATATTAATGCTAATACTAACTATTATGATCTTAATACAAATAAATCAAAACTGAAAACAAAGACATACCTTGATCACCATTTTTTGCAGTAGCACCCATCAACACACCAGGACGTCCCTTCAAGCGAGTAGCATCTAAGAATATCATAGGACGACAATACTTGAAACCAAGTAAACAAGCGCCAAAAGCAATAAATACCCTCTCAAATTCATTACTACATTGATCAACATCCATATCAACATAACTATCTGGATTAGACTTCTTCACTACTTCCAAATACCAACTCAAATCATTATAAGACAAAGCATCATTACCATGCAACTCCATTAATGCAAGTTGTTTCCCATGATAAGCATAACCGTAAGACAACTGAAAATTGTATTCTCTTCTAAAATCAAATATAATATCTTTAGCCTTTTTACTAGGACAATCACGGATCTCGTCAATAATCAACGATTTAACAAACGAACTAGATATATGTGGATTATTCACATTTCTAAGACCAGCCCCACAAGAATGATCAACAACCATATTTCTCATAAAAAACTTCTTCAATTCTTCAGAATCATAAGAACCATGGACTTTGAAAAGACAACCATCCTTATATGAAGAGAAAATTACAGTAACTCTTGTAGCACAATTCTTTAAAAATATTAATTCATACCCCTTTTGGATTTGATATGCCATCAAAAATTCTCTAAAATGTTCAGCTCCTCCAAAACAAAAACCAACAAAATCGGAAATGCATAATGTCGATCCTCTCCTCAACATATCTTTTAAATAACTTTTACCATTAACAACAACATTTGAACAGACAGATACAGTAGAAGATGAAGACGCACGAACATTAGATGAACTTGAAATAGAAGCACCATCAACATATTCCAATTCAGAACCTTTAACCTTAACAGTAAAACCAAAAAAAAAACTTTTCTTGTATAACTGAAAACAAATTATACTCTGAATATCAGAATCAGTATCAACCATAATAATTTTGTCCTCAAGTACATAAGTAATCTGAATAGAAGGAGTTAATTGAGACCAACATCGACATATCTCATTCTTCAAATCATACAAAGAGCAATCGATAGACAATCGAGTGCTAAAAGTGTTATTATTCAACACAAACAGACAAAGAAGACTGTTATCACCACTGCCAAAAAAAATAAAAATAAAAACATTAGTAAAAATATGTTCAATTTAGAACATTAGTTTTTTCATTTCAGAAACTGATACCTACCGTATACAAAACTGATACCTAGTTACTGATAATTAAAAAATTGATACTAAGAAAAAATAAAAATGATACCAGGAAACTGAACCTAAGAAATGATACTTTTCCACTCTATCACAACTTTATATACAACCCAAGCAATGATACTTTTCTCATCATCCCAACATTAATGCAAGATAAATTAAATGTAAAACATATTAGAATACAACATTGCATAAAGAAATAAATTAAAAAAAAAAACCTGATGCTACTTCCAAAAGTTGCCATAGAAGAATGAACAAGCAATCAGAAAAATAACACTGCATGTAATTTGTGAAAACGAATACAATTAGAAATCACAAACAAATTTTTTTTAACTCTATTAGAAAAAGAACAAAAAATAGAATAATATAAGCATACCTAGTTAATACAATTTGAAGAAAAACGAGATCACAGTAGAAATATGAAAAGAACGAGATCGACAAATGCGCGTGAGAAAAATTTGATCGATGAACTATAATTTTCAGAAGGACGATATTGAAATGACCGAACGAGGTTGATCGATATTTTGATTGCGAGAGAAATATTGGATCGCGACAGAAAAATTTAATTGAAAGGAAGAAGAAGAAGAAGCGCGCGAAAGTGGGCTGGAAGGAAAATACGATAATTTGTCCTTTAGAGAAAATTACTAGTGGATTGTCCTACATCCAAAAAAAACCCTAAAAATTGTTCTTAATTTTCTGTAAAAAAAAGGCTATTTTTAAAAATAGTTTGAACAGAAACCTATTTCCGCAATAGGTTATTTTCTGAAGCCTATTTCGAAAATTTGTCCTCTATACAAATGATAACAGAAAATAATAGAATACGTTGGAAACACAATTGTTGACAAAATAAATCTCAATCATTGGATTACCTCTTTGATTTCAACATCATATATATGAACTTCAACATCATATACGAACGCAATAAAATTCAATGATTCACATATATCATGTCACTAATTTGTGTCCAATTAACCAGCCTCACATTTAAGCTTTCTCGTCATTTATTCAAATGCTTTCTGATACTTTGTCTCTCTACGTATACCATAAAATGATCATAAATATGAACATAGAATTATATAGAAATCCCATTAAATAAAGCAGACTTGAATTTTACATTCTAAAATATCAAATGATCGTAACACGATACTTTGACAATAAAATCAATCGATACAGTAAGAAAAAGTATGATGCAATGCATTTCTGCCTTAAACTGTATACTCTATAAAAATTCGTTGCACAAACAATTGCAATCTGATTTTGCGATAACTAAGAAATTTTTTGCAGATGTGTATGATGGCTAAATAACATTACAAAGACAAACTAAAAAATCCCCAGGAAAATTTGATTTTCTTCGCTTTGAATGCCTAACTGAACATGTGAGGAAGAGGTCTCACAGCCATGAATGCATCAACCATCTGCAAGATTAAATACACATATTTCAAGCTTCAATGCCAACTTTACAAGAATATGTAAATTGCATGACACATGGATTGAATACAAACTTCCCGGTTTTTTCATTTAAAAAAGCATCTTCAAATGAGAAATAAAGGAAGCTTCGTTGTACAACAATAAAGGCTTGAAAGTTGAAACTACTTCATAATGTGCATTCATTTCATATACTGCAGCCAGAAGGTTGACAGATTTTTCAAGAGTCTGAAACGATAGTGCCAAGTGGCTAACAAGGATATGTCACTGGCCAAAAAGTGTTATTTATTTTTCCCAGAATGTATGTCAATTAGTGCTTAAGAAATGTGTATCCCAAGGTATTCAAAGAAATTATATGTTTATGGCAACTTTAAGGGATTAAGATCACATAAATAACCTCATCTGTGACTGCTGCTCTAGCCTTGCGATGCCTCTCCACCATTTCCGAGAGCACTTCAACAAGCCGTTTTTTTACTTCACCAGTTAACATTCTTCCACTACCATATTCCTACAGAGAATAAAACATAAGGAATTTTACCAGAGAAAGGCCCACTTGGTTAACTTGGAATTTCCTAGACAAAATTAAAGCCTTGTAATTTGGCAACTTACCTCTTTTATGTGATTAAGTTCGTTGTCATCTTCAAGGAAGAAACTGAGGTACTTGAAGGGGATATCCACCTAAGCGGAAGTAGAAAATTTTCAGTTTTACTCGATATTATTCAGTTGAAAGGGAAAACAGGGATGTAATTACATAATTTATCATGACAGGGGTGGAGGTTTAAAAATAATAAATCAGCACCAATGCCATTGCTACGGAAAAAGATTATGAGCACATTACTCCAGGACTTGAATGGTTGGACTTTTTTTCGAATAATGAAGACGGCACTAAGAAACTAAACTCATACCTCAAGATTTGCTCCATACTTTCTATGTTTTTCTATTGAGTCTTGTCCACCGGAGAAGGCATATCGATTAACCTGTCAGGAATAACTAGAAACTCATGAACCAGATAAACATATACAGGTGTGCGCGCGTATGCACGCGTGTATGTATGTATGGATATTTTAAGATTATGGACCTGACGGAGTTGTGTTAAATTCAATTATGGTGAGGATGTGCCGCTAAGGCTATATATCATGCAATAGGCCAGAGTGCTAACAACCTTCTTCCTGTTGTGTGGTCTTTTTTCAGATTTATTAAAATATACTGGTAGCATGCTGGTTGTTTGCATCTCTATTTACAGTCATTTTGTTGTGCGCTTTGACCAATCAATAGGCCTGTCAACGGATGCTTTCGGATGCGGATAGTGCCATATCCGCATCCGCATCCGAAATCATTTTCGGATATCGGATATCCGCTTCCGCGGATACGGATGAATATCGGATAATTATCATACCGCTAGCGACCAATAAATCAAGAATTGTAAAATAAAAATTTTAGTTTAACATAAATATTTTTCAATCTCATTGATTATATAAGTGTTAAAAATTAACAAATATGATGATAATAAATAGTTTCGAACAGTTAATAAGCATTAAGCGCGTATAATACAAACTACTAACTTAATAAAATAATAAATGAATATCTTTCACTGCACTAACATACATAATTTGAACTATAATTTTGACAAACACCGGACGGATAATTTTCGGATGCGGATGTCTTCGCATACGCATCTGTTTTTTCAGATATCGGATATTTATCTGCTTTTCGAATGCGGATGCGGACAGATTTCAGATTTTTCGGGTACATTGACAGCCCTACCAATCAAGCTTATATGCCAATGGATAAACTGTACAGTATAGTACAACCGAATATTTTATAATATTATTATATTTTTCTTACATTTAAAATATCGGATGGAAATCCATTTTACTTTCACTCAAATATAACAAAAAGCTCATACGAAGCTATCTTTTATACATTTAATTAAGCACAAGATGCATAAGACCAGAGAAAAACAATCATAGAATTACTCCGACAATAAGAAAGAAAGTTGAACAGGGCGACAAGCAAAATAACACCCAATTCATAGTTATTAATGGCGCACAGCACAATAAGACGCAATGCCTCCTTGGAGTCTTGGCGCACGGCGAGACAAATGCCGCGTGTCTTTTTTATTTACTGTGCATATTTAGACTTTTTCCTAAAAGATTTAATATACAAACAATTAATTTCATAAGTTTAATATAATCTATGTTTTTTTATTACTAAAACACATGTAAATAAAGATTTTTTAGATATTTTGTAAAAATCCTCATCAAATATAATAGCATAAGCATAGAATTTCAAGCATAACAGCCTTCAAAAGCCAAAAGCCAAGATAATAGTACATATTACTGATAAACTAGAAATCTGAATATAATTAAACAATCATATTTTCTAAATCAATATCTACATTATCAGATTCATAAGCTTCAGCATCTTCCTCATTTGTCTCATATCGGTTAACAATTTATTCAATGTGGCTGTAATACGAACAGTCGGTTCGAAGTTCATTAGAGATTAATTCGAAAAAACATCCATTTGAGATTATTTATTCGGTACAACAATAATTAGAACAGATAGTTCGAATTTATTAATTAGAAGATTATGACCATTCGCGATTATTTGTTCGGTGCAAGGGTGCTAATCAAACCCAACGGGTCGGATCTAGACTCGACCCAATGGGTTTCGATTCTAGTCGGGTTGGGTTTTATTGAATCTAACTTGTATATTTTAAAACATAGACCCGACCCAAGGTTGGATTCGGATCGGGTCGGTTCGGGTCTGATTGCGTGATAACGTTAAAAAATGCGTATATTTTCTCGTTTTCTCGTCTAATCTTCCAGACTAGATCAGTTTGCACGTTATTTTTCATAAACTAGACCCCACCCAGGACCTATCGAGTTAAAGTCGGGTTCGATTCGGTTTGGTTTAGATTTAAGGATCTCGGTTCTAATTGTTCATCATAGTTTGGTATGACAATAATATATATATATATATAGTTCAAAGTTTGTTGGAGATTGGTCCGAAGTGTAATCGTATCATTATATATAAAAAAATATAATACATTCAACCATTGGTGGAGATAGGTTTGGATTGTGAAAAATGAAAAATAAATCAAAAAGTAAAAAAAACATTAAAATAACTAAAAGGCGTGTCATTTGCGCCGTAAGCGCTATTTGCGTCATTCGCCGCGCCTTTCGGGCAAAAGATGCAAACGCCGCATCGCGTCCTGCGCCATGACGGGCGCCGTGGCGCGCCTATCATAACTATGACCCAATTTATGTGCCCTCTCATTTCCAGTTCAGTCTCATTCATTCATTATTAAGTGATACCATTATTATGCATTTATCATAAATCATCGGAAATAGATGAGATAGATGGGGACAGAAGAGTGAGCCCGTCAGCTATAATGGATTGTGGTGGTTATTATAGAATTGCTAAGCAATATACATGATATAATTCTAAACTGTGTAAAAGGAACTATACTGTTGATGATAGGCCTTGCCAAATAGGCAGAACAGTTAATTACCTATCAATCTATTCAGATAAAAGTTGATGATTTTTGTGCCTAGACGATTTTAAATAGGTATAATTATATGTATAAAAAAAGAACCATTGCTATATTTAAAGATGATTATGGAAAAATGTTGCACAAATGCAAGAATAAAGCATAATCTACAAGAAAAAAGGACACCTTATTTTTTATTTCTTTGGCTGAATCTGTCACATATATTGCAGAATTTGGATCACTAGCAGACATTTTTCCTGTCTCTCCCTGCAGTGTGAAAGTAACCAACAACTCAAAATTTGGTTGTTCAAACAAGTATGCTACGAAAACAATGTGCATCTAATACCATATTAGCAAAAGAACAGCAAAGTAAACATACTGCAAAGACAGATATTTTATTTTTAAGAAAAACTGACTACTTTTTCAAGGGTCGAAGAGATTGCTACGGATAATTAGAAGAAGAAAAAATCCCAATGGATGTAGTTGTCACAACTTTATGATGGACATTGCTATTCGTATTTCTCAATAAAATGAGAATCAATATGGTCTAAACATTTAAAACCATAAACCCGATGATTGAAGTCTTAGGGATGTTGAAAAATAATCTTGACCTTGAAATGCAGTTAGTCATTAAGACTTCAATCATCTGGATAGATGCATCATATGTTTAACCGACTTAATTACTAAATTAGATAATACACGGATATAAATTTATTTTACCTGTAGTGCAGGGAAGAAAGATGATTCAATTAGTGCAGGCTTTTGATAACCAATTCTGGGAGCAACATCTCGTGTCATCCTAAAATAGGGATCCTGGAGCATGGGAATTAGGTCGGCAATGGGTATGAGTTATGATAATTTCGCATATCTTGAAAAAAAACATCAATGGATAAGGTTGTGTAGAATAAAAATAGAAAACGAGGTTTGTTGTCCCAGTGACATGTTGTATCTAAGTACCATTTCAAAAAAAAAAAATTAGAAAATGAGTCAGCTACCAAAGGACCAAATTAAATAAGAGATGATATTAACCTGTCAATGAATTCGCCAAAGGTAATTAATTAGCTTCTAATATTAATAAAAGTATAACCCACATGAAAGATGTATATAAGAAATTGTCTTTGAATATATTCTTCAGTGGCTTCAATAGTTACAGAGATCTATATGAACATCAATTTCCATGATTTCTATAATATATTAAGCAGCATTAACTCTAGGTTTAATGTCTCAAAACTGTTTAATTTTGATAATAGCATATTGCGGAAATTGATCCACCAATTTCCCCTCTTAGCATTCTTGTAAACTGTGTTATAGTTATG
The DNA here is from genome assembly GCA_030737815.1 of Allium fistulosum. NCBI lineage: Eukaryota > Viridiplantae > Streptophyta > Magnoliopsida > Asparagales > Amaryllidaceae > Allium > Allium fistulosum. Next base: position 982,657,546 of record CM060902.1, read on the forward strand.
CTTTGCTGTAAAATCATTAACCAACTCATGTTTTGAAGTTTATTATTGCAACCTGTGTTTGCAATTTTTATTGATCTACATTATGTCCATAGTTATGAAAGGTGCGCTATAGCACACATCATGGTGCATGGCGTGACATGGTGATTGCAAATTTTGCATATATGGTGTGGCGCACATGAGAAGGCGCACTAAATGATGCACATAGCGCAAAAAATGTAGGCAATTTCTTTTTTCTTTTTAGTTGTCTGCCTTGTTTTCCTAATTTCCTTTTATTTATTTATTTCACGATCCAAAAATGCAAATATATTTTCATTTGCTAAAATTATTTCATTTGAATTCAAATATATGCAGTAGTTGATATGGAAAAAAATTATGCAATATTATCAAAGCAATCTATGAATTTTATTGTTTTATCTTGTAATATAACATTGATCATGTATCATGAACAGTCAACAAACTAAAATTGATGCTTGAATATAATATATATTTTATTCATATGATGAAATAACTCTCATTTAAATAAGTATATGTCTAGGAAAATTGATGCAAAATTTAAATTATAGTTTTATAGTTCAATGCGATCAAAAGAAAGTAAATAACTATTAAATCAATTATAAAACAAAAAATTACAATACAATATAAACATATCAAAATAACACAAAACAAAATAAATGTAACAAAAATACCGTCATCCCAGTGAAATTTCAACATCATCATTTTTCACTTAAAAAATACACATAATTAGCTGAAAGTTTATAGTTTGAAACATAAATGCTAATCTAACTAAGGTTTTCAAAATGGGATTCAAATCGTAAAGTCAAACTTTAAATAGAAATGGGATTTAAATCATAGAACCAAAAAATCCATGTTTTACGGTTTGTACACGCTTCGAAATTGATTGTGACATTTGATTTTCTACATACCCAAAACTCAATTTTCCTCTAGTTCTTTTTTTTATAGAAAACATTAAAATTGGAATTGGGGAAGTATGGATTGAATGGTTCTTTTTAAATGCAGTTTTAACTAAATTTGAATTGGAATGTAAATCAAATCATAAAGGGAGAAATCCGGTTTGAAATGGGATATACATTGTAAGATTTGAAGATTTTTGGTAACAATGTGCTAAACAATAGTTATAGTTTTTTGCTTGAAATTTAATTTCTAAACAAATGATTAAACACTGTATAATTGAATGATTGTGCATTATATGTAAACATAAAATAAAAATGCATACATTTTATATTTTCTACAACAAACATTATTCAACAAAAGTAGTGATTTTCATTTGAGGTGTTCCTTTTTACATATCATATTTGCTTCATTGAGCAAATTAGCACTCAAATCAAAAATGTTTTAGTTACCAGTTCATGAGTGAAATACTATGTTATTTTTTGGATTTTAGCTTATATAATAACTTGCTTTTCAAATTTTGTTACTTATAACATTATGTTTGAAAATATTTTCATGAAATGATAAAGAAATCTTTTGCCGGATATCTTTAAGTAAAAAGAACAGGAATTACATTAGGCTTTTTTAATTAATTATAGTGAACAACAAATATATAATCTTTTAATATATGCGCACTAATTCAAAATGACGCACGTTTTGCACCATGTGCTAAGACTCTAGGAATGTTTTGTGTTTGTATCCTATGCATCACACCTATTTCATAATTGAATTGTAAAGCGGGTCTCTTAGTCACTAATTATATAAATTAGGTCCCTACTTATCTAACATCACACCCGACAATTATTAGCATTCGCCAACTCGTTTATTTTCAATTTTTAAAATGTGAACTTTTTGTAGGTTAATCGGATTTAAGAATCATTTTCACCATTAAATCACAAATTTAATAAAATTTTCAACAATATCCATTGTTGATATCGAAAAATAAAATTTTGAAAAACATAATTTTATATAGCACATTTTAACTGCATTTTAGTAATGCAACTATAATTGCATTATTATAGTAATGCATTTATAACTGCATCACTAAAATGCAGTTACAAACTGCATATCTTGAATGCAACTATAATTGCATAAGTGAGATGCAGTTTTAACTGCACCAATTGTTGTAATTTTTCAAGTGATATAATTAAAAAATACGATTGTGTTTCAAAATTTACAAAAATTCAAATTTGAAAAAATGAGTTTCAATATTTTAATTTTTACATATCCATAATGCCTATCATTGGAAAGATTATAAAATTTGTGATTTAACAGTGAAAACGGTTTGTTAATCCGATATTTATAAGAAAGGTTATTGTGTTTTAAAGATTGAGAATTAATGGGGTGCGGATTTTAAATAAGCATGTGAGAATAACCGCCACATATGAAAGAAATGCATGCGCAGGGGCCTAATTTACATAACTTATTATGTATGGGTGTTTTGTTCATTTTAATTAAAAATAGGGATTTGTCTTACAAAGCCCCCAACCAATGAAGAATTTTTATTTCGTTTCCGAGTATTTTACATTTTCATTTCTCTTCGAATAGATGAAACCAAGAAACGGGGGTGTAGACCATGAATACAAGATAGATTTGGGTTGGGTATGTAATATGATTAGGGTTTGTAAGATTATTAGTTTTGAGTTTTATTTGGGTTAAATAGCTGATTTGGGAGCTTAATTAGTGATTAGTTGTTAACCTAGTCGAAAATTATCCGAGTCAAACAAATATGTTACTAATTGTTAATATAGTTTAAGTTCATTTGGTTTAATTCATTACAAAGCGCCTAAACTAAAATCAAAATTTCCATATTAGTCGAAACTACATAATTTCAAATGATAAAAACCAAGACTAAAACCAAATTCTCAAACCTTGGTAAAAAAAAGTCATCACGTTTATCATCAGTTCTCAATGCATGTATGAATCAGTAAGTGGGTTTTAAAGAAAATATGCAAGTTCCATCGGTTATTGTGCTTTAGGATAGCTAGATTAAATAGAGACACACCTGATCAATGGCACAAGGTATCAAGCAACGGAGATTATCATACCCCTTGAAGAGATGAGGGAAGGATGATGGAAATGATGGCACTGCCTGCAGTTTACAGAAATGTAATGCACAAATCAAATGGCATCACCATTATATTATTATACAAGTCATACTATAAGAAGGTTTATATTATGAACTTGGAACGAACCCAACTGATAATAGTAAAGATTAAAAATCAAACCTGGACAGGCGGGAAGCTTATCTTACCAATATGATCTTCTTTCTTAAACCCAAATATACCAACAACCTATGCACATAAGGGAAAATAATTTACTGATGGGGAGACTGATGCGTCGTGAAAAGTAATAATAATTTTGAAGCAAAAACTGTTAGTACATAAAGACAGATTATATAATTACCTGATTATAGGTCACGCATTTTGCCACTCTCATCATGTTCTGGTAGAAAGCACTATATTATAAATGAGTAAATTAAGTAAAGGAGTGACACATGAAGAAATACCAAAATAAGTTATATTGCATCAATTTATACTTGGCTGTATATAATCAAGGATCACATCCCTAATGGAAAAGCAGCACAAAGTTTTAGCAGTCAATAATGGAAGTCAATAATTGACAACATTTAACAACATGCAATTTATATGTTGTCAACTCAACAATGAACAAACTCCATCCTACAAATAGTAGCTCCAGTAAATATGCATGCAGAAAAGAATGTTAAATATATAGTGTCACACTCTAGCGGCAACCCAAAATTATAGACTTTAAATAATGCTAGGAAGAACTGCAAAAGCAATGCACAATCAATTCATCAATATCAGCATTGTTGCCATGTTCGCTTTTAACCCAGGCCCATGCTTGAACCAACACAGTTCAATGCAGGCACAAACCAACATACATACATTCATACATGTGTGTATGTAACAACTCAAAATAAGATTCAAAGGCCAAGAAAACAACCCCGTATCAAAAGATTCAAAGGTTAAATTCACTATCAGTTAGCGCCAGCTATTGTTCATTTGATGGAAATAAATATGAAAAATACAACAATGTCAACTTACCCACCAACAAAATCGAAATCGGAGAATATGAAAGTCCTTGACACATCGAAACCACAAGCAATAATATCTTTTGCATTTTCTCGGGCTAATCTTCGACTTTCTTCAAGCGAAAGATTCTTCCACAAAAATTTCTCATCATCAGTTAGTTGTATAACAAGAGGGACCTTAAAGGCATCTTGTAAGTATCTGTCATGGAGTAGGTTAGTTTCAGATGATAGAAGTGATGGCAACGTAAATTAATGATAATTAAACATGCACTTCAGCTAACAACCATAACAATTTAGAACAAAATTGGTTGGCAGAATTTTATTATAATGCCAACAAAAATTTCATGAATTTGCATCTCCAGGGATCGGCAAAAGTATAACTTGCATCCAGATTTAGGTGAATTTTATGTACAAGACTGTGACATCAACTGTTTTTAGTTGTTTACATAACTAATTTAATAAGGATAGCTAGCTTTAACCAATAACTGCCTAAGCTAATTTCACAGTGTATGTATGTTATAATGTGGCATCTTGATTCTCCTGATGTTTACTATGATGAAACGACGTGATTCATTCCAAACCAACTATTATTGCTCATAGTTATCAAGGAGCGCGCCTAGACGCGCTTAGGTTCAAAAAAGGCTCAGTTGCGCGTCTTTTTGCAGTTTGAGTGAGCCTTTATGCAGTTTGAAGTGCCTTTTTGCAAAATTCAAATTTTAGTTCACAAATAGTTAAATAAAAATTTAAAATAGTTAAATGAATTATAAAATATGGTTTAAAATTTAAAATTTAGATAATAAAATATTTAAATAGTTGAATGAATTATAAAATATGGTTTAAATTTAATTTGTAGTTAGTAAAATAATATCAAACTTGTATAAAAGGCATGAAAAGGGCCCAAGGCTCAAGGCTTGCGCCTTAGCGCCTTAACTACTATGTTATCAAAACAAGGATAAATCACAAGATCAATGAAACTTAAGCACTAACATAAGGAAGTGGGTCCATAAAGGAATAAATCTCATAATGGCTTAACAAAGCTTCGGTTCATCTTAGTGATTAAGATTATCTGAACAAATGTTCAACTACTATCATGTAACTCTATACACGCTAAACATAATGTAATTAATTCATATTTGCAGTAACATTGGTCACCATCATTTGTTTCACCTTAGTCATTTGGAAAATACAAATTTGCATATGACCATATGGACTATTAACAAAGAATGCACTTCACTGAATTATGCTTCAAACATTCCCCTGTGTAAAAGAATCAATAACTCACTTTGTGAACATAAAAGGCACCAAGTGTCCCAAATGCAGTGCCTCGGATGAGGGTCCCCGTCCCGTATACAAGAAAAACTTCTCTCCTCTCTCATATAAATCTAGAATCTCGCCGAAATCCCTGCAGAATCACGAAAACGACTAAAATTTCCAGCTTTTTATTCAAAACCGAAAAAATATGTTACCTGTGAGCAAAGAACACGCCTCGACGCAGAAATACGTGAGCGGCACGTGATGTCAGCCTCTCAACACGGTCGATCAGTGATCTATCGAGCCTCTGGCATCCGAACTTCTCGATGAGCTTGTCGTAGTCGATCTTGCCGCCGTCCTTAGCGGTTACTTCCCATGGATTGACAACTTGATCTTCGGATTCGGATTCGGATTCGGATTCGTTTTCGGGTTTAGCAGCAGGATGCGACATACGGAAAAATAAGGGGTTAACGAAGTGATAATCCAAAAAGATAGCGTGGATTTAACCCTAAAATCCAAAAGGGTCCGTTCCTGTAGCAGTGTTTCGGGCCTTTGGGAGATTTTGTACCGGTTGTGAATTTGTGACAGCTGTTTACATTTTTTCCTGAACTGGGCATGTGCGGAGTAGGCTCAGTAAAAAAAATTGAAAATAAGAATAAGAGGTAGAAATGGCAATGGGGCGGGTTGGGGCGGGTTTTTAGTGCCCCATACCCGACTCAGATTTTTTAGACCTTGTCCCAGACCCGCCCCGTAGACCCGGTACGGGTCTGGAATTTTGCTCCGTACCCGAGACCCGCACGGGTCAGGGTAGACCCGACCCGTCCCAAGACCCGATGAGTCTCTATGCATTGATTCAAAATTATGTAGCAACGTGCATATATTTATTTGTTTATACTCGTTATCACCAAATATACATGAAATACAAATAACAATGTATCTATGGGAAGTTAATAAAAATGATGTCTACAATAATAATTCAGAAAATATAAACATATGTTATTGTATAATTATCAATGACGCAACTTAATACTCTAATTTTTTCTATAGATATTGACTGGGACATTTTAATATCCATTCTAGAATCACTTATATCTAAAAAGATTAATAAATCATTATAGTAATAAAGCGGTTTCATAAGATGTTAGTAGTGCGGGTCGGGTTGGGGCGGGTCGGCCAAGCCCCGACCCGACCCTAGACCCGGAGTACTCAAGAACGGGTCACGGGTCTACCCGTCCCAATGACCCAATGGGGCGGGTCTTGACGGGCCAAAACAGGGGCGGGTCGATCGGGTTTGGACCCTAGACCCGCCCCATTGTCATCCCTAAACAGATGCATAAAATCAAATTTAATACATGAAATATTCTTATCGTAAAAAAATATAAATTACATCTCTAATTTTAAATACTACATTTTTCTTCCCTACAATACCCTAATTTTCCATTGCAGCAGTGTTGATTATCCATATATACATGTTAGACAGGGGCGCAGCTACCTTATAGCTGGAGTGGGCAAGTGACCCTCCAGAAAATTATGTTCACTGCTTAGAAAAATGAATGAAAAAAGTATGGTCGAAAGTAGCAGGAGGAAGAAGAGAAAAGGAAAGAGGAACTGATTGTGTAACTATTATTCTTTGTTAAGTGGGACAATGGTTTAATTCATCTCAATTTACGGTAAGGTCCATTTCTTTGTTGTGTATAAAGTATGCAGACTTTCTTTCTTTATTTTGCTCAAATATGCAAGATTTTAACAGCTTAAAATCTGTTACTTACATAAGAAGTTCTTCATGATGATTTCATCCTTTGCGTTGTATACATTTTTTTATATCTGTAAATCAACTATGTTCTTAATCAAATCTGATAATTTTTTATTTTAAATCTTATAAGAAGGAAAAAACCACTAAAGCTCTTGAGTAAAAATTTTGATAACTATCAAACAATGACCTAAAGTTTTTAAATATACTTCCAAAAGGTGACCCTCTCAGCAAAGATTTCTGGCTCCGCCACTGTTCTCAGATCCATAATTAAAATATGCACTTCATTAATTATCAATGTTTAAAACACAATAACTTCTTGTAAAAATGACGAATTAACAAACCGTTTCACCATTAAATCATAAATTTTATTATTTTTCTAATGAGTGACATTGTGCATATATAAAAATAATGGCAGGACAAACTATTCGCGGATCCAATTCCGCGCTGAGTTGGCTGAGGGTTTACAGGGGGCAGCGCACCCCTGTTCGAAGGTGGGGTTCGGGGCGGAGTACCGAAAAAAAAATTAAATTAATGTTTTTCAAATTCTGCAATTATATGGTATGATTGCAGACAATTCAGCAATTACATGCAATAATTGCATAAATGTCTGCAATTATACCATATAATTGCAGACATGTCTGCAATTATATGCAATAGTTGCAAACGTTTCTACAACTATATGCAATAATTGCAGACATGTATGCAATTATACCATATAATTGCAGAAATGTCTGCAACTGTATGCAATAGTTGCAATTATATGTACATATAATTGCAGAAATGTCTACAACTGTATGCAATAGTAGCAACTGTATGTAATAATTGCAGAAATGTCTGCAGCTGTATGCAATAGTTGCAACTGTATGCAATAACTGCAGACCATATAATTGCAGAAATGTCTGTAATTATATGCAATAGTTGCAGACACTTCTGCAACTATATGCAATAATTGCAGGCATGTCCGCTATTATATCATATAATTGCATAAATGTCTGCAATTATATGCAATAGTTGTAGATTTGAAGAAAAATCGAAGATGTTTAAAATTTGCAGAATTGTTTGCAAATATATGGAATAATTACACCTTTATTGCAAATATAATTTTTTGGTATCAATAATGGATCTCATTTTAAAGATCATAAATTTTTTGATTTTTTGGTGAAAACGATATGCTGATCCGATGTTTCTACAGAAAGTTATACGCGTTTGAAATGTTAAAAACGTAAAGGGTATTTGGGTCTTTGTGCGCGTGAATTTAAAAATAGGGACCAGAAACTTATTATAAAAACGGAGGGATGTTTTGTGTATTTTCAAACCTTACTATGGATGTATGTCAAACGCACCCTAAAAGAAATGTCTATTTTGCTACGAAACAGCGAAAAAGAGAGGATAGCTTACATGAATTTGCATGCTTACTTGTTCTAAATATTTTTTAATAAATTTTGGTAATGGATGTTAAATCATAAATTACCTATAAAATGCAAATAAACAACGGTACATTTCATTAAAAAAAAGATGCATTGAAGTTAACAGATAACAGTACATTGGTTTTTTCTTCTAAATTATTGCACCATCCAGATTAATATACTTTTAAGTTCAACCTTATCGTCCAATATAGAACAAGCTAACTTAAAATTTATAGACACTTGAGCAAATATTACAGAAAGATCACACCGCTCATAACTACCTAGCATTGATTGAATTCTATACAATGTCAACGGTTTGTTTGAACAATCGAAATTCGGGTTTTCTTCTCCCAGAATCGAGAATCTCATTTGGCTGGCTAAGACGATGAATCAGCATCGAATGACTGACGAGGAGTAGTGGCGGTGGGACCATAAAACAATTCATTCGCTATACAGTTAAGAATATCAGAATAAAGCTGGGTACCAAAACGAGGCTGGAGGTGAAGAAGAAATGTTGTAAACAAACTTGCCCTTCTTTATAGCATAATTGTACATGTGGTCCAGTCGTTTAAATTTTGGAGGAACATGGTCTTTGAAGCGGCAGAATCATAAAGAAGTTGTTTGCCACCATTCATCATCTCCTTGTACACAACCATATTCAACCGACCAAACCCTTGGTGTTTGTAGTAGACTGTTCCATAGTGACTAAGATTGTTTCATGTTGTCTAATTTGTTCTTTATATGGTTGCCGGTGAAATTAGTGCCTAACCGTTGGTTGAACACAAACGCAACATTATCGTATCTATTGCTAACTCGACTAGGACATGTATCTATTAGCGATGAGAAGATATCTATAAAGATCGAAGTTCGCTTAACATTTCAGTCGATGGTGTTTCAGATGGAAGATCCATGGAAGCACTTGACATTTTAAAATTCAGAAAGTGAGAAAAATCGTAAAAAATACATGTCGTATGCAAATGTGAAATAAACATAACTATAAAATAAATTTCCTCAATTTGAACTTGAGAAGTAATGAAAATTGCTTGGAAAGTTCGGATTGGGAAGTTCGAGCTTAGTGGAGGAAGAAAAAAAGAGTTAGGAGTTACTGCTGGGCATGGCCCATTTTGGCAGCAGGTGAAATGCGTAAATTTCAAAAAAAAATCCTGTTTTGATCTTAATGGGCCTATGTAATGTAACACCCCGAAAATTTAATTGGAAATTTAATAAAAGATTTAAATTTAAATATAATAAAGGCAAAATGGAATTTTTACAAACGTTTGAATTTGGTTAGGAAACTTGCACTTTGCGTTTGTAGCGATTTTTTGGATAATTTTCATATATATAATATTTTGAAAATGAAGCTAGTATGAAAAAGTTATTAACATTTGAAAACTCCGAATCGCTAATGATAAACGATTATTTAAGGAAAGAAAAAATTAAATATAGAAAGCTCCACCGGTCGACACTATGAGCTTGACCGGTCGACCTCTAGCAGTCGACCGCACCAAGCCTAGTGGTCGGCCGATTGACGTTATTGGATTAGGGTTTTATAGTACAGGAACTATAGCCGGTGCAGAGAAGGTAAAGTACAGGAACTAAATAACATCGATACTTTTATAGTGGTTCGAGCGAAAGTCCCTACGTCCACTGTCCTTTTCTTATTTAGTCACTCTTATCTAGCCGGGAGGCTTATTACGTTGAGTCTATATTATATTTCCGCCATTAATGAGTTTGTAAAGAGAGCTCTAATATAGGAAAGTACAATATGATTTTATCTCTTAATTCTTTTTTAGTGCTCCAAGATCCTAGCACATTGGTCGCCTATTTATAGTTAGTATGCCGTAACGCCATTGATGGAGAGTCTTCTCCTTGAATTGCTGGAGTGACCTATTGAGAAGCTATGATTTGAGTTTGTTCTGAATATCTAACGATGCTACTTAGGGCGTAGATTGGTGATTTGTTTCCCGCGCAAATGGCCCATTCACAACCGAGCTGTTTCTTATCTTGTTGCTCGCTTTGGCCGTTGGTTCTTGTTATATTAAGCTGAAACTTTGGGCCTTGGACATATTGATGGGCTTTGTTCTTTGGCCTTCCAACTTATTCTTTCGATACAAACCGACTTTCTCGGTTTTATATGTCGATGTGGTGTAATCTCTCTTTATACACATAGTTTGTTGATTTGAGACTTACTTGGGAAGATAACCGCTACACTTGTTATTGAGATATTTGGGTGTAACACATGCTTCTTAAAGTTCACTTCATATATCATATATTAGGTATGGAGTGGACTTTTATGTAGGTGAGTGCAATTTATTTTCCTCAATTATCTTCTGATTTGGTCTACATTATGTGTATAAAGGGGGACGTATGATATTGATTCCGAGTATAGTGACTTGAATATCGAAATGAGAAATCTCAACTCGGGTTAGAAAACTGGACTACCTTGCTAGAATCAAATTTTAATTTTGAGCCAGAAGGCATAGTCTTAACCAGACCTTGAGGTCCATATATTTTGAAATCGTGTTTGTCACTTGAAGTCATCTAGGCTAAGTGACAAGCGAAATTGTTTCGATGTCGAAAGACAAAGGATAAATTGGACCGTAAGGTCAAGGAGGTATTTGCCTTGCAAGACCTATAAAAAGGGAAGCCGAGATCTGATTCTGAAAGGACGGGTCCTGATCTTGCATTAAATACCATGACAATTGTCACGATTCTATTGATCTCTTTAAAAAAGTGACTTCCTTTTCTCAATCCCAAGATGATTTGCATTTTGATACTGCCATATTTAATCTATGGTTAAAATTTTACCGACTAGGTAATCTTCACCTTGGTTCTGGGATTTAAATAAACCATTTTTCTTTTCTTCTTCTTTCTTACTCATATTATCAAGAGTTACGCTTGCCATTAAAGCTTGGAAATCTTCTCAAACTATTGCAAATTCTCGACTCAAACAGCAAGTCCTTGATCTTTTGTATGATTTTATTAGTGTTCTTTACCGCTATCAATATTTTCGAGCATTTTTTTCAAAGTTACAAAATATTCGATTTTGATTACTACCACGATGCCAGTGTTTGATTTCGATTTGAGATATCATTCAATCGGTCAAACCATGATGCATGTTGTCTATAGATTAAGATTTTGTCTCCAAATCCAATCATTTATTAACTCAGGTCGATAATTTTTTTATCGACGGATTGATTATTTAGGGGAATTTTGAATTTTGAATTTGGCTGAAAGATCCAATTTTAGGCCCAATTCCCCTTTGGAACTATAAGTCTTTGAGCCCTTTTAGTAGAGGATGGACAAATTCCTTTTCTTAGGAACACATACAAGAAAAGAATAATGGTAACTCCACCACTAACTACTTCATTTTTATTTATGAATTTCATAGTAATTGAAAATACATGTTCTACCAAGATAAAATTTGTAACTTGCTGCCCTCTTGCCTAGCACGCAAAGATTGACCTCTGTGGAAAGACTTGTAGGATCTAGATTAACCCTAGAGGGGGGGGGGTGAATAGGGTTATAGCAAGTTTTCTCAAAATTAAACGCAATAACAAACTGCAGAGAAGTGAATATGCTGAAAAGTAAATCACACACAAAATTTACCCAGCTTCGGCAACCCCTGCCTACTGCTGCATTCCCAGATTTCTATTAGAATTAAACAGTCTCCCGCTTACAAACACTCTAACAGACTTGCACACCCTGCTACCGCCTATAGAGTTTTGCAAACTCGCAAACCCAGCTTACTGAACTAATCCTAACTAGACAATCTGACACAACCTAAATTCTAGGTGGTGACTTACCCAGATTTGATTAGAAAAGTTTAGACTTCAAAAACAAAAGCAAAAACAAAACCAATATAAATTTAAAACCCTAATTTTTAAACTTTAAACAAAACTAAAGCCTTTTTTATTAGCCGGCCCAATATTATATTAGCCTCTCTTCTTCCTTTTATCTTCGGCCCGCTTTGCTTGTGAAAATGGTGACTTTGTTTTGTTCGTTCCTCTTTGTACAGAATTAGGGCTTGTGTTGAAAATCGAAAGCGCCTCTTTCAATAGATCGATCGAATGATGATCTCATCCCTTGCTTTGTCAATCGATTGATTCTTCGTCTTGCACACGGCTGCTCCTCGATTGTTGATCGAATTCGACTCCTGACTTCGGTATGTAATTTGTGCCTTTTGTTCTCTGGATTGAATACTTGAACTCGATGATTAAAAGTGCCGATGATGATTGGTTTATATAGGAGTCTAGTTCCTATAATTTCGTTCGTCCAAATTCGTTTAAATTCGTCACTTTATTTTCCTTGGCCGATCGATGATGCTTGGATGCTTGAGATGTTTTCTGACCTTTTCTTATGCGTATATTTTGCTTTTCTATTACGTGATATTCACGGCTTGGGTTTTGAAGCGTTCGATCTTTCCTTGATCGATACGGCAGAAACTTTCCTCTTTTATTTTTGACTTTTTCAAATTGTACACACACTTGATTTCATTTGACGATGATGATTCTTTGGTCTGCATTTACATTTCTTCTGGCTTCAAGTTGCTCACGGCTTCGACCACTTGGTCATCACGGTGTTGACTTCGATTTGAAACTGCAGTTGACTTTGTAAATTTTTGATTTTGTGATTTCCTGGCTTCCTGGTGCTCACGGCTTCGACTCTCTGTAGCATACTCGACATGTTCCTTTTTATAACTGCTGTGATATATACATATTCATGACTTCGGTCATCATCGTTTCTTTGATCTTTGTTCTGCTCGAATTGTTTGCTTGTTTACTGTCTGGTTGCACTTGCTCGATGGTTCGATGCACTTGAATATGGTCTTCATGTATTCATTCTGTCTTGTGCATTTTGTTGCAGTCTGTACTTGTGCATTTCATACATACATGTATATACTTATACGCATTTTTTGGTTCATGTTGTTGTTGGTCTTCACTGCACTTGAATGTGATATTGTTATCTTGTTGCACTCGTTTGCTCATGTATACTTGATGTGGACTACTGCTCACTAATCCGATCATGCTACTTTCTGGTCATGGCTGGTTTCTTTGGATTGTGTGTGCATATATGCTTCATTGTATCCATCTTGTTGGTTTGTAGCCTCGAGTCTGGTTTGTGTTGCCTTCTTGTCTCGACTTTGGTATTTGCAGTTTCGAGTTGCTTTACTTTTGTATAGTCTGCACTTGTATTGTTTGATCACTGACCATGTTGTCCAGACCTTTGCATATGCTCTCTGTAGCATGTATTGTTGTTGGGTTGCTTTGTGTAGCTGGTATCTTTACTTGAATTTCATTTAGCTTGGTGGTTGTTACTGCATTCATGTTGTTGTTGCCTCTTGGAATTTCAGACCTGTAGCCTTTGTGCATTGAGCTGCACATTCACCTTTGGTATGATAGTCTGGATTTGATGTTCTGGTCTTCATGTAGAAGCTTCAGTCTCATTGATGCATTGATCATGCACTGGTTCATGTCCACTGTTATGTGCATACTTGTATATTGAGTTCGAGTCTTGATATCTTGATTCCTGTGTATTGTCACTACACACTGGTCTTGATTTCATTGGTGTCATTGGTGCATTTGTGTGCATTGTTATTTATATGTGGACTTGTTTCACTTGTTTGGTTTGAGCTTTGCCTTCATGTCTGGTTTTGTGGTTGAAGTTGTTTTGAACTGGTTTGACTTGAGTCTGTGCATTTATTTGGGCTTGCCTGTTCTCATGCTTGAAGTCGTATCCTGTACAACTGTCCTGTGTTGAATCCAGTTTCAGAATTCGGATTTGATCTTGTGCTGATGACTTGACTTTATTTATATTGCTCTTAAGTTGAATCCGATAATTTGGGTTTGACCTGTGCTCACCTGTCCCTGTAAATTTATCAAGTGTATATATATCGGTGTGCACGGCCTTGTGGCATGTACAATGATACACTGTGCATGTCACATTGTTCGTTTGTGATGAATTCAAATGATGACGAACAACCCAAATAACTGAGGCACTAATAAAACAAATTTATATTTTGTTTTATACTGCAAAAATATTTTATCTTCAATTTACCGCGTCAATGTATATTTCTGCAGATTGCTCAGATGCTGGATTCACATTGGAATGAAGTTGAAGATAAATACGAGTGTGAGTGATATGTAGTGAGGAACTGATGTAACTATGAAATTGTGATGTAATTGTATTGTGACTGAAATTGTATAGTTATAGTGAGAGCTTGAAATTGTACTATCAAAATTATAATAAATATTTATTTGAATAAAATATTCGTTTGAATTCCAATTATGTGTTATTTATTTTATTCAGCAAATATTTATTTTATCTGTGAAAAATAAAATAGTACAATATCAAATACATTTAAATGAATGTATATATGTTTATTATCATCAAACAAAAATCATATACATGCATATTCAACAATCTCCCCCTTTTGATGATAACAAACATATATTTAAGATTTTGACTATTTTAAATGTATTTGATTATTCAATTTGCTCCCCTTATTTAAATGCTCTCTCTCTACACAATACTCCCCCTACATATATGCATGAGAATAAAAAATTCAAATGAGCCTTGATACAATTAGTACAATTTGAAAATCTTTAACCTTTATTTTCAAAATCTTAACTTTTCTCTCCCCCTTTTGTTATCAGCAAAAGAATAATAGTAATAGAAAAATAGAGATATAGTGATAGACATTAATACAATATTAAAGCTCAATCGAGTGTAAATATTAATTTCAATAAGAAAAACAAACAAAAATCATAAATACTTTAATTGACGCATATTCCACTTTAGAATGATAGGATGATATCATCAAATAAAACCATATAGTTGTGTCTATTTGTGGTATATTTATTTCAGGAAATTTGAATATCTACTAGCCATGCATAACCGTTATGACTTTTAAATGAGATTAGTAGTATTCTAAATTTTTATTTTTATTTTTAAAAATGAATTCAAGTATCTTCTAACCACGCATAACCGTGAGGACTTTTAAATGGGATTAGAATCAACTTGTCTATTTAATCAATTAATTTTGATATGCGTTCCATACATGCATAACCGTGAGGACTTTTAAATGAGCATGGAAACACATAATCAAAAATCCAAGTAATTCACCCATGCATAACCGTAAGGACTTTTAAGTGAGAGTGAATATTTTGGATATTATTATTTATTGTTAGAAATATAATAAAATTGAAGCACAAATGATTTCCCGTTTAAACTACCACATATTGACATACTATATTGACTTTTGATGAGTGATGGTCGATAAAAAAATGATAAAAATAGAAATGATCATGGAATATTTATCAACAAAAAGTTTTTATAACTCTTGTTTAAATTTCTAAAGAAATTTTCTAATTATACTTTCTCAAGTCATAATATATGATTAATATCAACACTCATCTTATTTTCAATCACTATCTATCTTTTTAGATAATTATTAGGGGGTCAGATCAGTTAACATGGTTATTTAAAATCAATTTCAAAAATAGTTATAAAATCAAATTTCCTTAAATAACTAATCTGATACAAGGTCAACAGAAATTATTTTCTAGAAGGGGTTTTTAAGAAAAATTTCTGCTAAAATAGAAATTATTTCAAGTGAAAGATATGCAGATATTTTCTTTGAAAAATGATGCAGCAAATGAATGTCTCAAAATATAATCACGTTCCACTAGTAATTTTTCTATCAACTATATTACCAGTGCGATCTGCATCTGACTTTAAATTTCACTCAATATTCACTCGTTGGATGTCATAGACCAGATTGTGAAATTTCAACAAACTATCTCAGAATTATTTTCAACAATTTTTAAATGAAATTTTCTTGACTTTGAATTGAAGTCGTGTTAACCATCAAACAAATATCATAGTGTCAGATTTAGAAACCGTAGGATCAACAGTCATTAAACCATCATCATTATTTCAAAACAATTTCTTGAAGTTTCACCAATTTCATAAAGTTTCAACAATTTCAACAATTTCTTAAAAACCTTTATATAGCATGAGTAATCAGTAATCAATCAACATCATAATTTGACCAAACAGATTAAGTTCAATGATGAAAAAAATGGTTGGTCAACTTTTAAGCACAAATCAAAGTCATAGATAAGAACAAGTCATGTAAGATCATATCAAGTTAGTTAGAATCTGTCAACCATCATAATTACTTCAAGTAATTCTATTTAAAGATGATTGGTTAAAAAAAATCAGAATTAACATCATAAATCATTTCACATAACTGGCTGATTTAATTTAGATTATGGTGCAGATTTTCACATTTTATCTATCGTTTGAAAATAAATACAATTACCTGTTTTACATGTACGATAATCTTTCGTTGTTTGCCCATTGTGAATCTGTCACCTTTATACTAGGCTAAGGAACGTTGATTTGTCGCCCGTTGTGTGTCTGGAATAGCCAGAATCCAGATAACACTAATGTTGTTCCTTAGCCTGCCACCACACCTACACGGTAAAAGATTTTTGTGACCTATTTGTTTTTATAGGTCCATGGTTGTTAGTGGCAGAATAATTTGATGAATATGTTTGAGTAGACCCAAAACTATTAATATATATTCCTTTTGGCACCCAAACTTGTTTTGTCCTTTTATTCTTGTTCCAATAGACATGAAATTTGTTTGTAGAATTCTTAGGAGCCCAAACTTGTATAAATTTTGTGTTCTTGTTCCTATGACTACAATTTTCAACACGATGACCAATTATTTCACATCTAGCAAAGACACTCTTACCTTTTGCATTATCATCAACTTTTGTTTTCCCAAAGCCTAGTCCTTTTCTGTTGTTAGCAAAAAGTTGGTTTCCCAATAACATGTTGAATGATTTTTCTCCTCTTGAAAAGTTATTTAGAGTTTTCTCAAGATTTTGGACTTTGGTTTTTAGTGTTGTGTTTTCAGTCACAAGTGATGTGCATCTATTTATAAAATCATTTTTCCTAGTGTCAATGGTTTCCTTAAGACTCAAGTTTTCTTTTTCAAGATTCTCAAAGCTATTCTTAAGTTTTGATAATTCTGAATCTAAAATTTTACATTTTTTACAGTCTAGGTTTTGAATATTTTCAAGTTCAGTTTCTAACCTAAAATTTTCATGGACAAGTTCTCTCCTATCAGATTTCAGTTTTTCAATTTTAGATTCAAGAGTATCAATTGTTTTAGTAAGATCACAACACATCAAAACAAGTTCTTTATAAGAATAGTCACTTACCTCACTAGATTCCTCTGAGCTTGCTTCTGAATCTGATTTTGCCATAAGACACAAATTAGCCTTCTCTGAGCTATTATTCGAAACTTCCTCTCCTTCTTCACCATCCCAAGTCGCTGCAAAGGCCTTCTTCTTCTTTTTCTTTCCTTTGTTGTTTTTGAGAAGTGGGCATTTTTGTTTGAAGTGACCAGGCTTATTGCAGTTATAACAAGTCAATTCATTATCGGAATTGTCAGAATCTTTTGACCTATTACCATTTGTTTTCTTCTTGCGTGGCCCGAATCTTGACCATTTTCTAAGATTATTGACAGCCATTGCAAGCTCTTCAATTGGATCTTCTTCTTCTTCATCGCTCTCTTCTTTGCTCTTTAAGGCAATCGTCTTCTTCTTTGATTCGGAGTTGTTGCGTTCCTCCTTTGTTTTTAGTTCAAGCTCATATGTCATCAAGTTGCCGATCAACTCCTCCATGCTTAGTTTACTCAGATCTTTCGATTCTTGTATTGCCGTGACTTTTGCCTCAAAGTTCATTGGTAAGACTCGTGGCACCTTCCTCACAAGCTCTACCTCAGTGAATACCTTCCCAAGTGCTCTAGCATTGTACACCAAAGTTGAAAAGCGTCCAAACATGTCCTTTATGCTCTCGCCTTTGTCCATTACAAAATTCTCGTATTCATTGCTGAATAGGGCTAGACGAGACTCCTTGACTTGAGAAGTTCCTTCATGTGTCACCTCCAAGGTATGCCAAATTTCCTGCGCAGTTTTACAATGAGAAATTCTATTAAATTCATTTTTATCAAGAGCACAGATCAAAGTATTCATGGCTTTAGCATTTGTAGTTTTTAATTTCTTATCGGCAGCGTCCCACCTATCCTTAGGTTTAGGAATCTCAGTATCACCAACAGTTATAGTGGGAGATTTATAGCCAGTTTCAATAATGTCCCAAACATCATAATCAACAGAACTAAGATAAATACCCATCCTAACTTTCCAATAAGCATAATCATTCCCATTAAACATGGGTGGCCTAGCAATAGATTACCCCTCAGAAAAAGCATTATTTGGTGGATTCATGACTCTAGAGTTAAAGAAAAATACCAGGCTCTAATACCACCTGTAGGATCTAGATTAACCCTAGAGGGGGGGTGAATAGGGTTATAGCAAGTTTTCTCAAAATTAAACGCAATAACAAACTGCAGAGAAGTGAATATGCTGAAAAGTAAATCACACACAAAATTTACCCAGCTTCGGCAACCCCTGCCTACTGCTGCATTCCCAGATTTCTATTAGAATTAAATAGTCTCCCGCTTACAAACACTCTAACAGACTTGCACACCCTGCTACCGCCTATAGAGTTTTGCAAACTCGCAAACCCTGCTTACTGAACTAATCCTAACTAGACAATCTGACACAACCTAAATTCTAGGTGGTGATTTACCCAGATTTGATTAGAAAAGTTTAGACTTCAAAAACAAAAGCAAAAACAAAACCAATATAAATTTAAAACCCTAATTTTTAAACTTTAAACAAAACTAAAGCCTTTTTTATTAGCCGGCCCAATATTATATTGGCCTCTCTTCTTCCTTTTATCTTCGGCCCGCTTTGCTTGTGAAAATGGTGACTTCGTTTTGTTCGTTCCTTTTTGTACAGAATTAGGGCTTGTGTTGAAAATCGAAAGCGCCTCTTTCAATAGATCGATCGAATGATGATTTCATCCCTTGCTTTGTCAATCGATTGATTCTTCGTCTTGCACACGGCTGCTCCTCGATTGTTGATCGAATTCGACTCCTGACTTCGGTATGTATTTTGTGCCTTTTGTTCTCTGGATTGAATACTTGAACTCGATGATTAAAAGTGCCGATGATGATTGGTTTATATAGGAGTCTAGTTCCTATAATTTCGTTCGTCCAAATTCGTTTGAATTCGTCACTTTATTTTCCTTGGCCGATCGATGATGCTTGGATGCTTGAGATGTTTTCTGACCTTTTCTTGTGCGTATATTTTGCTTTTCTATTACATGATATTCACGGCTTGGGTTTTGAAGCGTTCGATCTTTCCTTGATCGATACGGCAGAAACTTTCCTCTTTTATTTTTGACTTTTTCAAATTGTACACACACTTGATTTCATTTGACGATGTTGATTCTTTGGTCTGCATTTACATTTCTTCTGGCTTCAAGTTGCTCACGGCTTCGACCACTTGGTCATCACGGTGTTGACTTCGATTTGAAACTGCAGTTGACTTTGTAAATTTTTGATTTTGTGATTTCCTGGCTTCCTGGTGCTCACGGCTTCGACTCTCTGTAGCATACTCGACATGTTCCTTTTTATAACTGCTGTGATATATACATATTCATGACTTCGGTCATCATCGTTTCTTTGATCTTTGTTCTGCTCGAATTGTTTGCTTGTTTACTGTCTGGTTGCACTTGCTCGATGGTTCGATGCACTTGAATATGGTCTTCATGTATTCATTCTGTCTTGTGCATTTTGTTGCAGTCTGTACCTGTGCATTTCATACATACATGTATATACTTATACGCATTGTTTGGTTCATGTTGTTGTTGGTCTTCACTGCACTTGAATGTGATATTGTTATCTTGTTGCACTCGTTTGCTCATGTATACTTGATGTGGACTACTGCTCACTAATCCGATCATGCTACTTTCTGGTCATGGCTGGTTTCTTTGGATTGTGTGTGCATATATGCTTCATTGTATCCATCTTGTTGGTTTGTAGCCTCGAGTCTGGTTTGTGTTGCCTTCTTGTCTCGACTTTGGTATTTGCAGTTTCGATTTGCTTTACTTTTGTATAGTCTGCACTTGTATTGTTTGATCACTGACCATGTTGTCCAGACCTTTGCATATGCTCTCTGTAGCATGTATTGTTGTTGGGTTGCTTTGTGTAGCTGGTATCTTTACTTGAATTTCATTTAGCTTGGTGGTTGTTACTGCATTCATGTTGTTGTTGCCTCTTGGAATTTCAGACCTGTAGCCTTTGTGCATTGAGCTGCACAAACACCTTTGGTATGATAGTCTGGATTTGATGTTCTGGTCTTCATGTAGAAGCTTCAGTCTCATTGATGCATTGATCATGCACTGGTTCATGTCCACTGTTATGTGCATACTTGTATATTGAGTTCGAGTCTTGATATCTTGATTCCTGTGTATTGTCACTACACACTGGTCTTGATTTCATTGGTGTCATTGGTGCATTTGTGTGCATTGTTATTTATATGTGGACTTGTTTCACTTGTTTGGTTTGAGCTTTGCCTTCATGTCTGGTTTTGTGGTTGAAGTTGTTTTGAACTGGTTTGACTTGAGTCTGTGCATTTATTTGGGCTTGCATGTTCTCATGCTTGAAGTCGTATCCTGTACAACTGTCCTGTGTTGAATCCAGTTTCAGAATTCGGATTTGACCTTGTGCTGATGACTTGACTTTATTTATATTGCTCTTGAGTTGAATCCGATAATTTGGGTTTGACCTGTGCTCACCTGTCCCTGTAAATTTATCAAGTGTATATATATCGGTGTGCACGGCCTTGTGGCATGTACAGTGATACACTGTGCATGTCACATTGTTCGTTTGTGATGAATTCAAATGATGACGAACAACCCAAATAACTGAGGCACCAATAAAACAAATTTATATTTTGTTTTATACTGCAAAAATATTTTATCTTCAATTTACTGCGTCAATGTATATTTCTGCAGATTGCTTAGATGCTGGATTCACATTGGAATGAAGTTGAAGATAAATACGAGTGTGAGTGATATGTAGTGAGGAACTGATGTAACTATGAAATTGTGATGTAATTGTATTGTGACTGAAATTGTATAGTTATAGTGAGAGCTTGAAATTGTACTATCAAAATTGTAATAAATATTTATTTGAATAAAATATTCGTTTGAATTCCAATTCTGTGTTATTTATTTTATTCAGCAAATATTTATTTTATCTGTGAAAAATAAAATAGTACAATATCAAATACATTTAAATGAATGTATATATGTTTATTATCATCAAACAAAAATCATATACATGCATATTCAACAAGATTGATTCGTTCGGATCGACATGAGGGTCCAACTCCATTGCAATTTTGAAATTTTTATTGAGTTGTTAGCTTAACATTTGTCTATTCTAGACCCTTCGATGGATAAATCAATGACTTATCAAAAGGAGCTAGAGAACTGGATTGAGAGCCATGGAGTTGATGGAGTAGAGGTCAGGGGTCCAAGTCTAGATGACAACTAGAGTTATCCCCTTGAAGGGTTCTTCACTTGGATGCCAGAACACTTAGCATACGGAATATCGCTTCCCCTTGCTCCTTTGTTTGTCGACATTCTTGAATTTTATGGACTTGATCCAACCCAACTTGGGGTTAAGGCTGTCAATTTCCTACACGACCCGAAACCCGCACGGAAATTAGCAGGTTAACCCGACCCGTTAATTTGGCGGGTCATTTTCGAGTCAACCCGAATTTGACCCGTTTATAAACGGGTGGGTTTCGGGTTGACCCGCCAACCCGAAATTGACCCGTTAACAACCCGTTTATACTTATATAGGTTGACCCGACCCGTATACGACCCGACCCGTATACGACCGGACCCGACCCGTTTATGACCCGTTTGTACCTTATACGGGTTATACGGGTTGACCCGACCCGTTTACGACCCGTTCCGACCCGTTTACGACCCAATTATACCTTATACGGGTTGACCCGAACCGTTTACGACCCATTTACACCTTATACGGGTTGACCCGACCCATTTACGACCCGACCCGATCCGACCCGTTTATAATCGGGTTACACGGGTCGGGTTGGGTCAACTCGTTTATAAACGGGTCGGGTTCGGGTTGAGCTTTTCTGACCCGTTTAATAAACGGGTTGACCCGACCCATTTAAAATCAACCTGAACCCGACTTGACCCGACCCAAATCTGACCCGACCCGACCCATTGACAGCCCTACTTAGGGTCGTCTCATATAGTACTATATCTGCTTTAGCAATCTTATACTAGAAGAAAGGGTACCAAGCATGACCACTATGAGATTCACTATTTGTACAATTTGCATAGGTCACCCAGTAAGTCACTGGTTCCCTTGTATTTTCTTCGATTATGCCCCTAATCAAACCACTTAGCAAAGTAATGTCTACCCATCGGTTTTATGTAAGAACAGATGATCCCTGAATCGTTATTTAGCTATTGGAGACGTGAGAGTTTTCAAACCCTTTTCGTCTAAAATGCTCTTGCTTCTAAACTTTGATAATACCATTCTTTAATATATTTCCCTTTTGAATCCCTCGGCTAAACTCAGGAGGGATAGGAATCCGACCCTCAAGGATCTTTATGATGTTAGGTATGAGGAAGTAATGAAAATCCCAAAGGGGGAAAGACTTAAGCACATAGTCCTTACTGAGGCCAATCTCAAGGCCTATGGGCTACTATCATCTTCTGCTAAGTTCCATGGATATGATCCTCCCTCATCCGAAATTCTGTTCTCGGATATAGTTGATTTGTGTCATTCTGAAGACCTCACCTGCTCTGACCATAAAAAATACAAAGGCCAAAAGGTAAGATGATGCTTCCGAGGGTGGACCTCGGTTTTAAATATATTACAACGCGCACTCTAGGACGTAACTTTCATGAAATATAAACTTGCTCAGCCAACCTATTTTCCCTTTTTATGTGACAGTGGCTTCTAATGATGTGCTCGAAATAAGAGAGTGGTTACTGAACAAACCATCTTCTTCGATTCTTATTCGGTCGGAACAAGCTTCAAAGGATACGTCCGAAGTTAAGAAACAGAGGAAAGACAATAATATCCTTTATTCTAAAGTCATGCCTACCCTGGACATCCTTGCTTTAACTCATTCTCAAAGGTATCAGATGAACAGGGTGGTTGAGGTAACTTTTTCCGCTATTGATGCACATTTATCCAAGGTTGTGGGGAACTCCCGAGTGGAGTTAGCTGATGATATAGGCTGCTTTAGGAGGATGATGAGTGTAGGGATAGAGGATCATCTCAGGGTATATATCTTCTTTTTTACTTATGAAATATCTATCTCTTTAGATTTCATATACACCTTCTTTCTTCATGTGTTAGCCGACTTCTCTGTTTTGCACCAAGTGTTTCAAAAGCTGGAGGAAGAATTGGAAAAGGCTGAGACTATTAAAAAAACAATTTGCCGAATTCAAGGAGAAGACCAAGAAGGATGCTCAAGCTGAAAGGGAAAAGAATCTTCTAGAATTGAAGGCATCTGAGACTAGAATCGTTGGTTTAGTTAGAGCTTTAAAAGATCAAGAGGTCAAGCGTTAAGAGACTAAAGACGAATTAGTAGAAGCCTAGGAGAAGATCATAGGCCTGGTTACTAGGGAAGAGGCTGAAAAGATAACTGCCACTGAAGCCTTCAAAATTCTTTACAATGCCTATGAATATTACCGAGATAATAGCACGATACTTTCTGCAGGTTTTAATCCCAATAGCAAGAAGATTGAGGAGAACTTCTCCTGTAAATACAAAAAAGCATGAGCTTGGGCAGGTGTAGGGCCCTCGATACCGATAGAGGAGAATACTGATGGAAGAGAGGTATGCCAGTTTTTTATTTGTAATAATTTTGGCACATCTTCTTTATACTTTTGCTTGTGGTGGTTGACGACTATGGTAATATTTTTTGTTTGGTGTTGGATTTATGATGAACTATTTCTTTACTGCTTTCATCGTGTCTATTCTGAAGTGCTATTCTCTTTAACCATATTTAAGCAGAAAAGGTCGTATTTCACCTCTCACTATGAAGTATTATGGAAGAGGAGCCAAACTAGAAACTTGGGATTGCTAGCAACCATAGGCACCCTTAAAACCCAACTAAATCCAGTAGATTAAGAAATGTACACTTGTCCAATAAGATCGAGGAGGTACAGGAAACACATGACCAAACCTATGCCAAATCACTTAAGTCCCTCAGACTTAGGGGTTTTAGGTTAACTAACCAAATCTTAGATCTTAGGGGTCGATTAAATCTTACATTAGACGATCGAGACAAGGTCTTTCAAGAGTTTGTTCGACTCTCTAAACTGCATCTGGGAGACCCTTGGTCGAAGAACAGAAGATTACCTTTCCTCTAAAGATTCTAGGATCTAAATCTAAGTATAACTCTAGAGGCTCTTCCTGGTTAGCAGAGTGCAACTCCATCTCCCTTAGTTATTGCCGAGGGGAAGAATCCTGAATGTGAACCTATTTCAGAATATGTTCCCCAATGTATTCCGGAAGCTGACTTTAGGCTGCCTCTAGTAGATTCTTCTCCTTCAAAACTCTTTGTACCAAAGGGTGGTTTAGGTAAGAACATCTCTTTTCCCAATATGGCCAAACCCTCAGGGTCCCCTATTGATAATAGGAGTAGAGGCCTTAAGATTATTTTAACTGCTAAGAAATTTGCTTATCTTAGAGGACCATGAATTATGTACCTTTTATTTTTCACTATTTGTATTAATTTTTTCAGAACGAAATAAAATTATTTTTATGATGATCTGTCTTTTATGATTTTAATTTGAATCTCTTTTTATGGGCAATCATATCCCAACTGCTTAAGAAAAGAAATAGATTGTGCCTCCGTGCAATGGAGTCTTGATGATAAGATAACCGAACTGACGAAATATAATCTTGATCTCGATATCAACATTCATGTTGTTCTGGAAGACAATGAATCCTTAAAACGAACTCTTAAGGAGCTATCCAAGAAGATATATCCATCCCGAAGGTAGTGCTGATCGCCAGTCAAGCTTCGAAATCAGTTGTTTCAAGACTATAGGAGTCCACATCCATTATTAGACAACAGTTGGGCAAAGCTCACTAAGAGCTTTCAACAATCAAACCGCAAGAACTTGAAACTGAAAATAAATGCACCAATAAAGTTATGGTTGCAGCCCCTTCGGCTCGTGGAAGAGGTAGAGGTGGTGGTTGTGCTGCTTTGAGGCTTCCTTCTTCTTATAGGACTACGGTTGTTTCTACCAGGTCCCTTTCCCATCCCTTTCAACCTGAGAGAAGTTCTCCCTTGGTTCCAGTGCCTATTGCATCAAACACTCTTGTTTGTACCAGGGATGGTCAAAAAAATTCATTTAGGAAATTTAGGAAGGAATGGGTATCTAGGACATATGACAGAATGGAAAAGCATTTCAAATCCTTCCTAGAGGAGGCCATTAAGGAGGTTGAAACTAGGGTTAAAAATATGTATGAAGACTTTTGTGACATCGCCCCCTCTTTTTTATTCCAATTGTTCTAATAATCACTTGGATAATCTTTCTATAACGTTGAGGCCCTTTTGTTGTAACATTGCCCATTTTGAAGCCTGAAACTAAGCGCTATAGATGCTACAGTCATCCATAGTATTAATTTCCGGTGATAAAATGCGGCTATGTTCGTCATCTCAATTATCAGAAGTACATGAATATGAAATTTTCAAGCACGATTTAATAGCAAACTTTCACATTTCATTTCATAAATGACTTATCATATTCATTTCATAATCCCTTTCGTAATCCCACGTTTAGAGAAGATATAATTATCACAAAATACTCCAAGAGCGACATATAAAGATGCCCTCTTGGTGGATCAGTGTCTAATATTTTGCAATTATATAACTTGCCATTACATCCATATAAGCAAAAGCAAACAACACAGCGGATTAGATAAGAACTCCTAAATAGCTAGATTGCCTCCTGCATGTTTCCGAAAGCTTATTCGTCTAATTGGATACCTGAAATCCCTTACTCCTGACCTACTCAAATAACATCTGAGAGGTTAAGGAGAAAACTAAAACTTCGGGTCAGATAAACAGTCTGGTATGAATAATAACCTACCATCTCGAACCAACAGATATCTAGTGAGACTATGCCACTAAGCGGAATGGGTTTTCCCATCACTGGTACCTTAACCAGAATACCTCAACCATATACTGTGCTTCTGCATCCATAGTGGTTATAACATAATAAAATAATTATATGCAAACATGTAATATACACTGGATTACCCATCCCTAGTTACTAGACTACCCATCTAAATTTTCATTGACTATCCATCTTATACTTATGAGGACTACCCATCTCACATATAATTATTTATATTTCCCATCTCCTACCATATGGCTACCCATCACACATGGTTCCATTATCAAAGTTATGTGGACTATACACGTAATAATTATTTAAAAAGATGTGGACTATCCATCACATATCTCATAGTTTTCCTAGGATGACTATGAACGCCTCACTAACCATATAGAGACTATCCATCTCCAGCATGATGTGGACTATCCATCTTACATCTCATTGTATTCCTAGGATAACTATTAAAACATCACTTATCAATTTAATTCATGTTTCAACCTACATGTTCAATCTATGTCTATTGGTGTCCCCAATTAGGTTGTACACCCTTAAACTTATAGCATCTCAAACTAATATACACTGGTATCCCCAATTATCCATGTCGAACTCATTAAAAATATACATTGGTATCCCAATGATTAGCTTCGAGTTTATTCTATCTTGGTAACCCCAATAAATAATGTCAACTTAATATACTTATAGCACATAGCAATGTAAAACATTGGTATCCCCAACGATCAAAGTCAAAATCATACAATATATGGCTCACCGCCGTTACTTAGGACAATAGAGAATATTTTCTAAATCAATAACAATGTCGACCTTTATCCAAGGTCGAAAACAAAAACTTGAATCCTTTTAAGTATAAAACTCTATGTCGAAAATAAGGTTGTCGACATACATATGGTATAGGCTATCCTCCTTTAAAACAAACTTTAGATTTTTATAAATCATATGGCTAACTGCCAAAGTTATAGGATTGTCGACCCTCTTGAACATTGGCTATATCTCCTTTTTAAAACATAGTTTTAATTTATATAAAACTAAGCCTCGCTAGCATTAAAAGGAAGAAATGCAGTATCGATGCGGTGCAGCATTGTTGCCAACACAATGCAATATAAGACCTTGCCAACATTGATGAATAGCGGCATCAAAACCAGTGGTGTCATTATAAAACATTATACTTAGCATACTTCAGCTACTATGCTGCCAAATATATAAGGTCAAAGTTAAAACAGGCAGCATCAACGCCTTCATATAGTTGATACCGAAAATAATCAAAAGGGTGGTAAGCAGCATCAATGATGGCGACACAAGTGAGGCTGCCTTAATGACAGCGGTATTAAATCTTTAAACACTTAAATAAACCACGAGAATGTGATGCCGCTAATAATAGATTGCCGGCGAAGTTGACTTCGACATTGTAGGAATCATTCCATAACTACCTAAGTAGTTAGCATATGCTTCCCTCCATATCGATGCCGATCCTCTTAGTTGTTGCGTTATCTTAGCTTTGGTATGTATAGGAGCGGCATGGCATTAAATATCATGAAAACTTATTATTACCAATAAAACCAAATGTTTTTCACCAAATCTTATTCTTTGTTAAATTCCTATTGGATAATGAAATGCTTAACCGAATTCTTTTTAAAAAATACCATATTCAGTTTTTAAAGTCCTAAAATCATTTGTCAACTTAATTAATAACCTTAATTAATTATTAATTTAAATGCTTATCTTGCAAAATAAAGTCATAATAATTTGAAATCACTTAGGAAAAATCCCCAAAAATCCCAGAATTTCAGAAATATCATAGACAAATTTTGGGGCAAAAACTACATTTAATTATTTTAAATAATTAAAACCCCAATTAAACCCAATTTCCACCTTAGGAAATTCATAAAAATTTATTTCAACTCGAAAAATTATAAAATTAAAAACCCATCTCTGAATTAATGTTTTACACAACATACCAGAAAATCAAAGCATTTGGAGATTATAAACTTAGATTTTACCTTAAAACACATTCAAATAATTTTATAAAAATTTCATAAACCATTATTCTATCCAAACAATGATTATTCGACCATAACTTGGTAAATCAAACAAGATAAATTTGGGCACCATCCATAATTGAGTTAAACAAAAGATAAAAGAGGTGATTTTAGCATTATTCACTTTAAATTTGATGTTGGAGTTAAGATTTGATGTTGCATTAGTTTCGCTAAGCTTTATCTTGTGAATCTTCTTTGATTTCGTTCCCTCTTCCTCTAGGTTATGGCTGGTTTCCTTATGTTCTTCTTTTGATTATTCGTGTGAGTAGAATAAGAGTGATATGAGGAGGAGAGGGTATAAGGATTAAAAGATAGATCTGCTTATTTTGCTCCTCTTATATATTCTTTTATGTGTTAAGTTTTTCAAAACAATCTTATTACTTAATTTATTAAGGCACAATCTTGTTAATAACCAAATCTCATTCTCCTTAATCATTTACATTATTATATTTAATCTATCCAATTAAATATCCTGAATAATGTTAAACTAAAATTAGATGTGTTACATTTGTCCTTTAGATTGACTTGTTATTTCAACTTAGGCCACCTTGCTTGCCTTTTTTTATTTCTGTCTCGGAGTTCTTCTTACCCCTAGGCATCCTACCGTACTAATGTCTTTGGTGTCTATACTTGCTAGTTTGATGCCATCGTTAGGGCCCTGATTGGGATTCTTACCCAATACTCATTCCAACTTAGGTACTCTCCTCTTAAGACTCTTAACCCTATGGGAATTTATCCAATTTTGAACTTATGCATGATACTTCTTGATCGTGGCTCACTATTATTAGGAATCTACTTAATATTCTAATCTAATAAAAATCTACCCAATGCATAGTACTTCTTGACCATGACTCATTATCATTGGAAATATACCCAATATTCTTATTTAACTAGGAATCTATCCAATGCATGATACTTCTTGATCATGGCTCACTATCATTAGGAATTTACCCAGCATTCTAATTTAACTAGAAATCTATCCAATGCATGGCACTTCTTAACCATGGGTCACTATCATTGGGAATCTACCAAATATTCTAATCTAATTGGGAATCTACCCAATGCATGGTACTTCATGATCATGGCTCACTATCAGCATGCATTCTACCTTTCGACGTTTTTTAAACCCATGGTCTTACACTTTGTAGTGCATCACTGTGGGGGTGCTCTTATGACGAGGTCTACCAACTTATCGTTGGGTCCAAATCTACTGCTACTTTTGGCGGGCTTCAGCCATTTACAACCACTTTT
The DNA here is from genome assembly GCA_030737815.1 of Allium fistulosum. Taxonomy (NCBI): domain Eukaryota; kingdom Viridiplantae; phylum Streptophyta; class Magnoliopsida; order Asparagales; family Amaryllidaceae; genus Allium; species Allium fistulosum. The sequence continues at coordinate 982,687,381 of CM060902.1, forward strand.
GAGGGGTATTGGCCATCAGCAACAACTTTTGGCAGGTGTCGGCCATTTACAACCGCTTTTGGCAGGTGTAGGCCATCAAAAACTATTTTAAGTTAACGGTCACACGGAATGATAGTTGTAAATTGATAAAGGGAAATATGAATCCTTTGAAAAGAGTTCTTTTGGACTATTTGTAAAAGACTTTTGAAATCACACAGATTATAAATCACATTATTCGATAGAATGCTTGATCTGAGCTTAAGAAGGAAAATTCAATGAGCTGGATGCGGAGGTTGAGAGGTAACTCTGGGGTAGTTCCTTATTTTCAAAGTTAGTCATGGTTAAAGAGATAATGTCGCTGGATTTTCCAAAATAGAACAAGCGACGGAGGTTTGAGTGGGGGCCCTCCTTTTTGCACCAAAAATGTTAGTGCAAAATTTTGTCCACACCAACACCCCAAGATCCAAAGGCATAACTTCGGAACCTGGTCGGATTATTGAACCCGAAGGAGAGATTACCGAGTTATGATGCAATCAAATTTAGGTTATGCCCTGTAGAGTCGCAATAACAAATGTAGAGAAGGTAAAGTTCAGAAAGTAAATAACATTGAGACTTTATATTGGTTCGGGCCAAAAGTCCTTACGTCCATTGTCCTTTCCTTATCTAGTCACTCTTATCTAGTGAGAGACTTATTACATTAAGTCTGTATATATTTCCAGCATTAATGAGTTTGCAAAGAGAGCTCTAATATAGGAAAGTACAATATGATTTTATCTCTTAATTCTTTTTTTAGTGCCTGAAGATCCTAGCGCCTTGGTATCGCCGCCTATTTATAGCCAGTATGCCATAACGCCATTGGAGGAGAGTCTTCTCCTTGGATTGATGGGGTGACCTATTGAGCGGCTATGATTTAAGTTTGTTCCGAACATCTAAAGATGGTACTTAGGAGGCGTAGATTGGTGATTTGTTTCCTACGCAAATGGCCGTTCACATTTGAACCGTTTGTTATCTTGCCGCTTGCTTTGGTCGTTTGTTCTTGTTATATTAAGCTGAAGATTCGGGCCTTGGATATATATTGGGCTTTGTCCTTCGGCTTACCAACTTGTCCTTTCGATACAGGCCGACATTCTCGATTTTATATGTCTAGGTGTTGTAATCTCTCCTTATACACCTAGTTTGTTGATTTGAGACTTACTTGGAAAGATAACCGCTACTCTCGTTATGGGGATATTTGGGTGCAACAGTAAACAAATTGAAAAAAATTGGTTCAGGTTGAAAACCCTATTTGTTGAATTGAATATAAACTATATGTTAATTCTAACCCCGATTTAATTTGTTACAATAAACAAACGTGCTTATGAAGTTGCAAGGGATTGTAATTGAAAACTTTGAAGGTTGTAGATTGACAAAACAAGGGTTCATTGAAATTATTAGTTTACTGTAATACGCAATTTATAATTAACATTTACTATAATTAAGAATGATGATAATTAACAAATAACGATAATTATAATGCATGGTAAACACCGCGACTGGTTGACAGGCTCAATGGAGCCGGTTGACAACAAACGTTAGACCGCTCCAATGACTAGCGATCGATCGGTTAACATTTTATGGTCGAGATTAAACTTCGGCCTAAGGTCCAAGTCATTAAATTAATTGTATATATATTATATATATGTGGATGTTAGTATAGTAGGGAAGTTAGTACCCTATGTGGGCGACCTTAGGACATTACGGGATGGAACAGATGTATACGTTGGTAACAAGACCCATACACTATTTATTTGGCATGGTTGACTTTTGACTGTTGCGATTCTATTGCAAATTGCACTTACATGAGGTTTAACGGTGTACGCAGGCACCGACGATGATGTTGGAGAAGTGTGTGGCCCGACACCAACGGGAGTTCCTTGGTATGCATGGCTGCGTGGACGTGATACTATGTTGTTGATGGATCCCGGCACGGTGCGATAAGAGGTCTTATGTTGCCATTGAGAAGTAGACACGAAAGCAGCAGATGTCTTCTGCACGAGCAGGCATTGCGGGCTCCCCCTTAATGCGTAATTAAGATATGTATAGTCATAATTTGGGATTGTGATCCAAAGGATGATATTGTAGGTAACCTTATGTTGGAGTAGTTCTAGTAGCTATTAGCCGATCCATAGTAGTATTGGGGCTCGAATAGTTGTTCTACCCTGAGTATAAGCCTTCACAAGAGGTGGTGTAGGTGTGTCTAAAACCATACTCTTAGGTTAGTGAGACTTCCCTTAGTAAGAGGTTCGCGAACACAAGTATAACACCTTAGGTCACATAGAGTATTAATGAAGTTAATTGCATGTGATCGCCATATATTAATAATATAACTCATTATCAGACTTTTGTCTAACCCACTCATTTTCTTTCTTTTCCCCCACAACAGGATGACAGGGCAGTAGGTGATAGGCCTAGAAATTAGTACGTGGGGAGGTGAGCTTGGCATTGGAGTTACGTTCTATTTTCCATTACTCTCCATATAACTATTTATCATACTTAGTACTTATCGGACTATATGTTGTACATTTGTATACTTTGGAATTTGACTATGTATTGTTTTGAGACTGTGTTTTCCAAGATATTTTCTAGAATGGTTATTTTCCATATTTATATTTTATTTCCCTCTATGTGAGATATAAAAGTGTAGAATGTCTCAGATTTTATCCTTATATCTTTAGTCTTTGTAATGTTTAAGAAAACCTGATAGCTCATGCTTCTTGGTACCAACGCGAGTTCGAAAGTCACCATAGGCTTTGGATCGGTGTATCAGGAAGTGTGGGTTGTCACATGTAATCTATTAACTAGCATTAGATTCAATCTATTTTATTTTAGAATATATCATATTTATTTAATTAATCATCTCTACTATTAATAAAGAGAATTCAACGAATAGATTTACACTGTGTCTTTTTGAAATTCCAAAAATGCCCTCTACACATATATGGCAGTAGCAGTGGTTCTCAGTTGAAGTGAAGGTGAGCAGGCTGAAAGGTTGAGTTTACTTTAAAAAGACCATCAACCATTAACTTAATTTGCAATGCGTCATCCACGTAAGGGGCATACCATTTTTCTCAACACCATCTGATTGCTAATTCATTTCTTAGGTTATATACACTAATAAAAGATATATACTGGACGATGTGGGACTAAATAGGTATGTTTAATAGTTTGTATGGTTGTACATTTTTCTGCCTACTGCGATTCAATCAACCTGTAGGAACAAGATCTCTTTTCCAATGTTAAATGTCCTTGAACATTGATTCTAATCAAGAAAACATAAAAAAAAGAAATGAATTTTTTTCCTGCAAATTAGTGCTCATCATTGATTCTCCTTTGTTTCTAACTAAACATTTATTTTCTAAGAAAAAAGAGGAGACGTAACCATTGGCGATTTTGTAAATACAATGACATCTATTATTTAACCACTTTTCTTTACGTCAAAACTTAAATTTCTAATCCATCGAGCTCCTTCAATATTTACTTAATTTGATTTCCATCATACTTTGCGGCATGGTTCTTGCATATATATGGTCCTGGATGGACTAAGGGAGTTGTTAAATAATACAAAGATGAAATATAAGGATCCTATAAGATATATATCATGCAAAATGGTCAGTTTACCCAAACGTAGAGGCATTATTTGGAGTTCTATAGTACGGTATAAATTTTAAGTGATGTTTTATTTATTATAAGATTTCAGTGGAAACTAAATAATTTAAGTATTGAGTTTCTTATCGAGTTGCTTTCAAATTGTACTTACTTAAACTTATTTCTAAATTAGTGTAGATTTAATTGAACTGTGAAGTCATTTATACTAATTTAGTTTAATTTATGATGAATTTCATTACCTTTAAGAAGTAACTACAAGTCTTAATTATAACTTTTTAGGAGTAACAGTAAAGGTTTGACAATTCTTCTCATATTTTCCGTTTATTGTCCACACAGCATAGACATATGAAAAGCACATCTAGAAGATTTTTGAACTTGAACACACTTGATAAGTCATTTGTTTTTCACCCGAAATTCTGTTCTTAGTATGATTTATGACTATATAGCTATAGACAAATGATAAGACCTTTTTGTTTGAGATTCATCGATCACGACTATAGAGAAACTGTTTGACATTACACATACTTACTTCTGGTATAAAATAGGTCAACAGAGTACTACACGCGACAAGATAAATAAAGATTTGGGCTAAATAAAGACAGGAAATAATTAACTATACATGCAAATGGAGATATGAGTGAACGCATGCATATAAGGCTTCAGGGAAAATGAATATATGCAAAGGGACATGTGTTAGCTCATGGAAAGCTCAAGAAGACTTAATAATAAAACTATTCATGTGGTTAGTATGTATACAGGCTATATACATAAATTATTGCACACGAATTGAAATGGATCACAAAACCAAATAGTATGCGATGACCCCAAGCGGAATTGAACGCGATGACCTCTATTTTTATAGCATGCGATGACTGCTAAATTTTAAGGCGTGACGATCTATATTTTAACACACGAAAGCAAATAAATTTTTTGGCACGATAGCGTGTGGTTTTGAAAAGTATGGGATAACTATTTTATAAACTTTGGAATATTTTCACTCTATTTTAAGCTAAATTTTACTTTAAAAAAAGTTGGTTTTGTTAAGTATTTTATGAGATTTTGAAGGAAAGAAAATTGTATTAGCTCATTTTTAAAACAGGTTTTATAGAGGAAATTGTTACTTTACTATAAGTAACTTTGTGTATAAATTAGCTATCACATGAAAATATATTTATATGGGTTGATGATGGGTTATAATAGCTACGTTGAAAAAATATGGTCGAAACAATCAAATGTAGGTCTATCTGGACGTGCATATATACTCGTATTAATTAGATTAATTAAATTTATTAATATCTATTTTGAATATATCTAGCATGTATTCACGCACTAACATGATATCACAATAATGAATGAATAAGTGACGACCACCTACATCACTGGCACTTAATATAACTATACAGTGAGCCGCTGACGTGCTTGGTCGATGTAGGATGATCATCAAGGGTTGAAAATGATATAAAACATCACATAACCTGTCGTATATCTCGCAGCACAAATACTATACAAGTCAATATAGTAAGGAACAAGGGTATACGAACCATACCTGACCTGTCCCTGCAACCAAAGGGTTAGCACATAACGAACATAATATACTACACTACAAATATCGTAAAGGTATACTGCAAACTAAGTATGGTGACCGATGTTCAGGTATCCCTATCCAATACCTATCTCCAGTGACATCCCTAAAGTGATAGACTACGGAAGAAAACAGTCAATGCAACCATAGTATCCATCAAACAATCCTCGCTATCACTCAGTGTGCTTTAGATATATGATAACTCGTATGGCCTTTCTCCTACCAGGGACTAATGGAAATCCCAACTGTCAATGTACTTTCCTCTAGCCTGAAGCTGATACTAGACGCAAATCCATCGATCTAGGGTATAAGGATCCAAACAACTGACCCGGGGTAGCCAAACAAAGTATTATGAGCATCCCTACAATACCCATACTTTCGAGTACATCAGAAAACACTCCGAGTATCAGTGATCCCTTAGCATGCACATTCGAGTCCTTTCCTTACTCCATCCGGTTTCCATTATTCTCAAGGAATCATTCCACTTTCCTTCATTCCACGATAGAACCATTCAACATTCTATCTATGGATCACCCTTTCTAGAATCTGCACTTTGTCGATAATCATTCTTATGACTCCTTTCAATATTGAGCCGCCATCATTGGAACCTAACTCCATTCATCATCGAGTTGTCACCACCGAAGTCTCGAAGCTATCACCATGCTACCATTTTGCCATCAAACCCCAAGAGAAAATACGAACACCTTCAGCATGACCTGCAGAGTCTCCACTTCCCCTCCGGGAAGTTTCACCCCGATCCTAACAAACTAGACCTCTCAGTATCGACCAAACCTCTCGGTACCGAGTGGTGTACTTAGCCAAACTTTGGCTAAGTTTCTTCCTTCTCTTCCAAAGCTCCATCTTCTAAGTGCTTGGACTCTGATCACTTCCCACAAAAGCTCTCGGTATTGATTCCAGAAGCTTTTGATGCTTTGTCCAATACTTAGCCAAATTTCAGTATTTGACTTCTAGTCATCACCCACAACCTTTACTTAAGAACCAAACTTCCACCGAGTGTTTTCCTCCAACAAAAAGCTCCCAGTACCAAGTGAAATCTCTTGGTACCGAGTCCTCTACTTCTCTCCAATTTTCATATGACTTAAATCATGGGCTCCTCCCATACTCCAGAGCCTCTGCTCCAAGTTTCATCTGATTCTATCCATCTTTGCCTTAAATTTGCCAATTTGACCGCTCCTTTCCCAACTATCTAAAAGCACCAACAAACCACATCAAAGCACAACATACAAATATGGAATATCATACATACACATCCATTCATACATCCAATACATAAGAACACGTTAATCAAGCAAATCCTAATCTAAATCTAACTTTTACACTAGCATATGAATATGAACAAAATGGATTGCAATACCATTTAGAAATTAATTACCTTAAAATTTTAAATTTCGGCCAAAAACATATGTTAAAATGTGATTACAGTTAGAAAACAATTTAGGGTCAAAATCATGTTAAAAATACCATTTTAACTATATAAAATGCATAGTAGAGTTAGAGGTCAAGAATCACTCACCAAATACTAAAATATCAATTTCTCCCCTTGGATCTGAAGTTGATAGCAAAGGAAAGGAATGCAAATCAGCCAAAATTATAGTCTCAAGTTTTTTATGCTACTTACCCTATAACTATGATTTAGGCTAAGATTAGCAAGGAAAATGGATGATTTTTGATGAAATTAAGGTTAATATAGGTTTATAGCTATTTTAGGGAAGATGGAAATGACTTAGATCAGTTCCTATAGTCTTTCCTTAGCACAATTTTCGAGATAGATTAGCAGGCCTAAATATAGGCTTAGTTAATTACTATTAACGCAGCTAGCAGCAACCAAAACTTAAAACAGCTATAACTTTCAATTAGTAAGTTCGTTTTTCTATTACGACCACTCTACGGAATGGGAAACCATCATTGTAAAACCAATGGAAGTGGTTTGAGACCCTAACTTAGCTTCTATCAAAAGCTATAGTCGAAACAAGATTTTTAGAGCTAAAATGGTCACATAGAAATTCAAAAAAAATATAGATGTGGAAAATGTCTCTAAGAGTCATTTTCCAAAATTTTAGAGTCATACGACCTCATATGAATAAAATAAAAATATTTTATGATCCTCCGATGCATAAAATATGGGTCATTACACTCTCCCTCTTTAGGAATTTCGCCTCCGCAATCCCCAAATAAGTCAAATATAGTTACCACGCATGTCTAACAATCACATGCAACCATCATACATATCAAATAAGCAGCTATGCAATCAATAGTGTAGGTAAGTCTATCCTAGCATGCGAGATACTAAACAACCCTATATGATATTAAAGGTGAAAGTAAACATGATAAACATTAGGCCTTAAAATACAAAGAGCTCCGAATATGAGGCCCTTATGCTCTCCTTGGTTTCCCACATGCAATCTCCTTCACTTTCACCCTATTGAACCATCACCAACTACATCATCTTCCACCTAAGCTGTTTCGTATCGCGTGTGATAGTACGAACTGGCCTACGAGGTCTCGAAGCTTCTAGTTTAATCTCAATATCATTAAGTTGATCAGGTGCAATCATCACACATGAGTCATACACAAACTTCCATAGATGAGAAACATAGAAGACGTTGTGTACACCCGCCATCTTCTGAGGTAAGTCGGCCATATATGCTAGGTTCTCAATCCTCTCTGCTATTGGAAAAGGTCCTACGAATCTCGGTGCCAACTTACCCTTACTACCGAATCGAATAACATCCTTCAAAAGAGAAATATACACAAACACCATATCTTCGATAGAAAATTCAAATCCTTATGTTTTCTATCAACATAGCTCTTATACTTATCCTGAGCAGTTTTCATTTATTGCCGATTCTCCGAGGTTTCTTTAATCATGTTTGGCCCAAGTATCAGTTTTTCGTCTGCTTCCTACCATATATGATTGACTATACAATGCTTCATATGGTACGATATCGATACTAGACTTATAGCTATTGCTGTATGCGAATTCTACCAAATGCAAGTGATCATCCCACGAGCCTCCGAAAATCGAGAATGCAAGTACGCAAGAGACCCTCCAATATATGATTCACTCTCTCGATCTGCCCATCTGTTTGTAGATGGTAAGCTGTACTGAGATGCAACTCGGCCCCTAATGCCTCTTATAAGCTTTTCCAAAACCCTACCAGGGAACAAAGGGTCTTGGTCACTCATAATGCCCTTTGGTATACCATGGAATCATACAATCCATTTCATATACATCTCAGCTGGTTTGGCTACTATTCTACTCTACTTAATGGGTATGAATCTAGCGCTCTTGGTCAATCGATCGATTATGACTCAAATGTTGTCATACCCTCTCGAGTCATTGGCAATCCCTCAGTAAAATCCATCAATACTTGCTCCCACTTCAATTCAGGAATTTCAAGCGGTTGCAACAACCCACTTGGCTTCTTTTACTCTGCCTTCACCAACTGGTGGTTCATATACTTCAAGATGAATGTCCCTACATACTTCTTCATCCCCTCCCAATAATAGGTCTGCTTCATATCACGATACATCTTATTACCACCAAAATGTATATTCAACCTAGAATGGTGGCACTCTTGTAGCACCTCATCTCCCAATCCATAAACATCGGGGACAAAAAGTCTCCCATCCTTACAGAGCCAACCTTCTTGGTCGAGTCTATACCGCTTCATATCTTCAGAGTGTACTCCTCCTTCTGTTTTTGCCACGATCTCTACTAGTCTAGCATCTCGCCTCTAACTAATACGAACCCGCTCAACCAAAGTAGGAATGATCGTCAAACTTTTCAACATCTCTGGCTCTAACTCATAATGAGGTCAGAAGTCATAACCAACAATATACTCCAACCGCTTCCACTTAATGAACATCACTCCCAAACTGGCATGTCTTCTACTCAATGCATTAGCGATGCATTTCCCTTACCAAGCCTATAGGAAATGCCAAAGTTGTAGGAGGCCAAGAATTCCAACCATCGCTGCTAACGAATGTTGAGATCCTTTTGGGAGAAAAGTTACTTTAAAGATTTGTGGTCCATGAACAGCTCGAAACTTTCTCCTAATAAGTAGTGCCTTCAATCTTCAAAGAAAACACTATCACCAACAAATCCAAATCATGGGTTGGATACTTTATCTCATGCAGCTTTAGTTGTTGACTAGTGTAGACGACAACTTTTCCCTTCTACATCAATACCGCATCTAATCCAGCACCACAAGCATTTGTGCATACTGTCAACTCCTCATTCCTACTCGAAATGGTCAATACTAGTGCACTCATCAACCTCTCCTTCAGACTCACAAATGCATACTCACACTTCGTGTCCCAACCAAAAGTATAATTCTTCTTTATCAAGTTGGTCAACGGTGCTGCTACCTTCAAGAAGTCTTTAACAAAACGTCTATAATATCCCGCCAATCCTAGGAAACTCCTCACATCCGTAGCATTCTTGGGTCGACTTCAATCTTGAACCGCTGCCACTATGGCACAGTCTACTGCAACGCTCGGCCCAAAAATGACAGGACCCAAGAATCTCACTTCCCTTCTCCAGAAGTGACATTTCAAAAACTTTGCTTTCAACTTGTGCCTCCTTAATATCTCAAACACAATCCTCTAGTGCATCTCGTGTTCCGCCTTTGTCCTAGAATAGATTAGAATATCATCCACGAACACAAGTACAAACTTGTTTAGCCGATCCTTGAAAACACGGTTCATATGATCAAAAAAGTATGTCGGAGCATTGGTTAGCCCAAACGGCATAACCAACCACTCATGGAAACCAGGCAGCGTGCGGAACGTGGTGATCAGAGTACTCTCCTTCGTTACTCTCAACTGGTGAAATCCCATCGCCAAATCTAATTGGGAGAACACCTTTGCACCATGGAGCTGATCAAATAAGTCGTCAATACATGGGAGTGGATACTTGTTCTTCTTTGTCACCTTATTCGGCTCACGGTAATCTACACACAACCTCAGAGAGTCATCCGCCTTAGTGGCAAATACTATAGGTGCGCTCCACTTACATATACTCCTATAAATGAACCCTTTCTTCAACAGGTCATTTATTTGCACCTCCAACTCCTTTTGCTCTCTAAGTGTCGTACGCCTCAAAGGCATAGTTATCGGCCTGACATCCTTCGCTATGTCTATACAAAACTCAATCTCTTGGTGTGGCGGTAATCCGGTCACCTCCTCAAACACATCTGGATACTCTTTAACGATAGGCATAAATGACAACCTATCCCGTTGAACCTCGTGCGAATATAATAATCTAACCAATACCCCATCCCCCGACAGGCAGCCAATCACTACCATCCGCCAGTCTATAGCCCGATTGTCACAACAGATTCTCACAATCCATTACCACAGCATTCTTCCTTTGCCAGTCTATCCCCAAGATAATCCCGAACCCAACAGAATTTAAAACAACACAATCAAAAACAAAAGAGCATCCATGACTCGATAAGGCCGAACCATGCCAAACCATGTAGAGGCTGGTGGAGCCTCCAACATGGTTCGTCATAATTAAAGGTAGGTGAACTATTTTGGTTTCAGTCCTAATCTATCTACTAAGTCACTAGATATGAAGAAATGTGAAGCCTTGGTATCATATAAAACACACATGGGAACATTGTAAATAGAAAGAATACCTTGAATAACAATGCCCTTCCCCCTCTCTTTCGTCAAGGGAGCACTCAACGAAGTCAGGATAGCGTCCAAAGCTATGCCTTTACAACCCCTTTCTGTTGTGCTGGTTCTGGATAACTTTCCTGCATATGTCCAAACTGGCCGTAGTTGTAACACTTCTTCTTCCCATCAGCTTTGCGGTCTCTAATCAAGTGGTCCTTGTCTCCACGGCTATAATAAATAGGTTCCCATTTAACCTTCTTCTAGTATTCTTTCCCTGAAACTACTTTCTCTTTCCATTCCATTTCTTCTTGCCTCCATCGTCTTGTTGCGATTTTGGCTCTTCCTTAGCGACAATAGCTGATTTGGACTTGGGGTATAAAATCTTCTAGCGAAGAGCTTTCTCGACAAGCCTCTCGAATGGCTCATCGATACGACTCGCCAACTTCTCCCTTAGGTAGTCCTCCAAACCTATAAGAAATTTATCGTTCTTCCTTAAAGGAGTGTCGATGAAAGACATCCCGTACTTTGACAAAGCATCGAACTCAGCAATATACTTGAAGACAGACATATCTCCCTGCTTTAGACCAATGAATCTCTTGAACAACACCGATTTTTGAGCAGCCAGGACAAACTTCTCCTCAAACCCAGTCTTGAACTACTCTCAAGTGAACTGATCCTCAGGTGTAGAAATAGTAATAGCCATCCACCAGTTCATGACCTTCCCTTGAAGCTATCTAGAGACCATCTTTCTTTTCATGGCACCATCTACTTCCATGTCACCAAAGATACGCTCGCAGGTGTCCATCCAATCCTGCACTTCGATTGCCGACTCCGTTCCAAGAAATGGTTTGCCTTTCAAGGTAGATTAATCCTTGCATAGCTTGGCAATGACGCCTGCACCTGAGCACCACCACCACCAACAAAATTTGGAGTGGCTTCTTGGGCATTCTATAGCATGTTCGCCATCATCGCATTGAACATAACTTGCAAGTCAGGGTTAGCAGTCCTTGAACCCTCTCCTTCCTCAAGTCTGATAATGGGGTTCCTCGCAATATTTCTTGTTTGCCAACTTATTCTCAATTTGTAACAAAAATGATCAGTCTCTCAAAAAGAAACTGCATCAATGGTACTCGTGTGTGCATGCGACTTATATATTGCGCACACACACACACTCTACTATATAGTATTAAAAGCCAAAATATATAACAAGTATTCACTCTCTCGTATATATATACTCTCGATCCAGTCTAGGGTGATAACTCCTTCCCTATCTCTACTAGGCACTGTTATCAACTCAGGTTAATCATGTAACCTAAGCTCTAACATCAAATGTGACGACCACGCTACACTACTGGGACCCAATATAACTATATAGTGTGCTGTTGACGTGGTCGGCCGATGTAGGATAATCATCAATGGTTGAAAATGAAATAAAACATTATAGAACCTGTCGTATATCTCAAAGTGCGTGGAATAAAATATAATATACATTATAGATATAAAAGACGAGAGACAGTAATAACTCAGTGAACCAAATATCAGAATACAAATCCGCAGAGTTATACAACATCAGAATAGAGTTTATACAAACTGAAATAAACCCAAACAACTTCCCCATAGCAATAGTAATAAGCTGACACTGTCAAGACTCCACGGTGTTGCACAACAAAATAAGCATAGAAACCATATATATAATACTAGATCACACCATCCAGCTCATCATCTATATATCTACTGCTTTGCACCAAGACCTACTATCTAGTCTACTCATTTAAGAGTACCAAGATAATATTAAGCAAAGCATAAAACCTCGGGTCAGACATCAATTTGGTGTGCACAGTAAATGAATCTCAAAATACTATACAAATCTATATAGTAAGGAACAAGAGTATACGAACTATACCTGACTTGTCCTTGCAACCAAAGAGTTAGCACATAATGAATCTAATATGCTACTCTATAAATATCGTAAAGGTATACTAGTAACTAAGTGTGGTGACGGGTGTACAATTATCCCTATCCCCAATACCTATCTCTAATGACATCCCTAGAGTGATTGACTACAGAAGAAAACAATCAAAGCAACCATAACATCCTTGAAACAATCCTCGCTATCACTCAATGTGCTCTATATATAATAACTCGTATGGCCTTTCCCCTGTCAGGGAATAATGGAAAACTCGGCTTTTAATGTGCTCGCCTCTAGCCTAAAGCTGATACAAGAACCAAATACACCGGTCTAGGGTATACGGATCCAAACAACCGACCCAGGGTAGCTAAACCAAGTATCAATGAGTGTTCCCACAATACCCCTGCTTTCGAGTACATAAGAAAACACTTCGAGTATCAATATCCTTTAGCACACGCATTCGAGTCCTTTCCTTACTCCATCCAGTTTCCATTATTCTCAAGGAACCATTCCACGTTCCTTCATTCTATGATAGAACCATTCAACATCCTATACATGAGTCACCTTTCCTAGAATCTGCCCTTTATGGATAATCATTTTCCCGACTCCTTTGAACATCGAGCCACCATCATCAGAACCTAACTTCATTCATCATCAAGTTGTCACCACCGAAGTCCCGAAGCTTTCATCGTGCTACCATTTCGCCATCAAACCCCAAGTGAACAAACGAACACCTTTAGCACAACATGCAGAGCATCCACTTCACCTCCAGGAAGTTTCACCATGATCCCAACAAACTTGACCTCTCGGTACCAACCAAGTCTTTCGGTATCAAGTGGTGTACTTAGCCAAAATTTGGCTAAGTTTCTTCCTTCTCTTCAAGAGCTCAATCTTCTAAGTGCTTGGACTTCGATCACTTCCCATAAAATTTCTCAATATTGACTCTAAAAGCTCTTGATGCTTGTTTAATTACTTAGCCAAATTTTAGTATTTGACTTCTACTCATTATCCCTAGCCTTTGCTTGAAGAACCAAACTTCCATCAAGTGTTTTCCTCCAACAAAAAGCTCTCGATACTGAGTGAAAGCTCTCGGTACTGAGTCCTCTACTTTGCTCCAATTTTCATGCGACTTAAATCCTAAACTCCCATGCTCCAGAGCCCCTCCTCCAAGTTCCATCCAATTCGGTCCATCTTTGCCTTAAATTTTCCAATTCGACCATTCTTTTACTAACTACCTTAAACCGCTATCAAACCACATCAAAGCACAACATACAAACATGGAATATCATATATATACATCCATTCATACATGTAATAAATATGAACATGATAATCAACCAAATCCTAATCTAAATCTAACCTTTACACTAGCATATGAATATGAACAAAAGGGGTTGGAAAACCATTTAAAAACAACTTTCAAACTTTTAAATTTCGACCATAAACATATGTTAAAATGTGAGTAAAGTTAGAAAATAATTTAGGGTCAAAATCATGTTAAAAACATAATTTTAACTATATAAACATGCATAGTAGAGTGAGAGGCCAACAACCACTCACCAAGTACCTAAAATACCAATTTCTCCCCTTAGATTTGAAGTGGGCAGCAATGAGCTGGATGCGGAGGTTGAGAGGTAACTCTGGGGTAGTTCCTTATTTTCAAAGTTAGTCATGGTTGAAGAGATAATGTCGCTGGATTTTCCAAAATAGAACAAGCGACGGAGGTTTGAGTGGGGGCCCTCCTTTTTGCACCAAAAATGTTAGTGCAAAATTTTGTCCACACCAACACCCCAAGATCCAAAGGCATAACTTCGGAACCTGGTCGGATTATTGAACCCGAAGGAGAGATTACCAAGTTATGATGCAATCAAATTTAGGTTATGCCCTGTAGAGTCGCAATAACAAATGTAGAGAAGGTAAAGTTCAGAAAGTAAATAACATTGAGACTTTATAGTGGTTCGGGCCGAAAGTCCTTACGTCCATTGTCCTTTCCTTATCTAGTCACTCTTATCTAGTGAGAGACTTATTACATTAAGTCTGTATATATTTCCAGCATTAATGAGTTTGCAAAGAGAGCTCTAATATAGGAAAGTACAATATGATTTTATCTCTTAATTCTTTTTTTAGTGCCTGAAGATCCTAGAGCCTTGGTATCGCCACCTATTTATAGCCAGTATGCCATAACGCCATTGGAGGAGAGTCTTCTCCTTGGATTGATGGGGTGACCTATTGAGCGGCTATGATTTAAGTTTGTTCCGAACATCTAAAGATGGTACTTAGGAGGCGTAGATTGGTGATTTGTTTCCTACGCAAATGGCCGTTCACATTTGAGCCGTTTGTTATCTTGCCGCTTGCTTCGGTCGTTTGTTCTTGTTATATTAAGCTGAAGATTCGGGCCTTGGATATATATTGGGCTTTGTCCTTCGGCTTACCAACTTGTCCTTTCGATACAGGCCGACTTTCTCGATTTTATATGTCTAGGTGTTGTAATCTCTCCTTATACACCTAGTTTGTTGATTTGAGACTTACTTGGAAAGATAACCGCTACTCTCGTTTTGGGGATATTTGGGTGCAACAGTAAACAAATTGAAAAAAATTGGTTCAGGTTGAAAACCCAATTTGTTGAATTGAATATAAACTATATGTTAATTCTAACCCCGATTTAATTTGTTACAATAAACAAACGTGCTTATGAAGTTGCAAGGGATTGTAATTAAAAACTTTGAAGGTTGTAGATTGACAAAACAAGGGTTCATTGAAATTATTAGTTTACTGTAATACGCAATTTATAATTAACATTTACTATAATTAAGAATGATGATAATTAACAAATAACAATAATTATAATGCATGGTAAACACCGCGACTGGTTGACAGGCTCAATGGAGCCGGTTGACAACAAACGTTAGACCACTCCAATGACTAGCGATCGATCGGTTAACATTTTATAGTCGAGATTAAATTTCGGCCTAAGGTCCAAGTCATTAAATTAATTGTATATATATTATATATATGTGGATGTTAGTATAGTAGGGAAGTTAGTACCCTATGTGGGCGACCTTAGGACATTACGGTATGGAACAGATGTATACGTTGGTAATAAGACCCATACACTATTTATTTGGCATGGTTGACTTTTGACTGTGGCGATTCTATCGCAAATTGCACTTACATGAGGTTTAACGGTGTATGCAGGCACCGACGATGATGTTGGAGAAGTGTGTGGCCCGACACCAACGGGAGTTCCTTGGTATGCATGGCTGCGTGGACGTGATACTATGTTGTTGATGGATCCCGGCATGGTGCGATAAGAGGTCTTACGTTGCCATTGAGAAGTAGACACGAAAGCAGCAGATGTCTTCTGCGCGAGCAGGCATTGCGGGCTCCCCCTTAATGCGTAATTAAGATATGTATAGTCATAATTTGGGATTGTGATCCAAAGGATGATATTGTAGGTAACCCTATGTTGGAGTAGTTCTAGTAGCTATTAGCCGATCCATAGTAGTATTGGGGCTCGAATAGTTGTTCTACCCTGAGTATAAGCCTTCATAAGAGGTGGTGTAGGTGTGTCTAAAACCATACTCTTAGGTTAGTGAGACTTCCCTTAGTAAGAGGTTCGCGAACACAAGTATAACACCTTAGGTCACATAGAGTATTAATGAAGTTAATTACATGTGATCGCCATATATTAATAATATAACTCATTATCAGACTTTTGTCTAACCCACTCATTTTCTTTCTTTTCCCCCACGACAGGATGACAGGGCAGTAGGTGATAGGCCTAGAAATTAGTACGCGGGGAGGTGAGCTTGGCATTGGAGTTACGTTCTATTTTCCATTACTGTCCATATAACTATTTATCATACTTAGTACTTATCGGACTATATGTTGTACATTTGTATACTTTGGAATTTGACTATGTATTGTTTTGAGACTGTGTTTTATGAGATATTTTCTAGAATGGTTATTTTCCATATTTATATTTTATTTCCCTCTATGTGAGATATGAAAGTGTAGAATGTCTCAGATTTTATCCTTATATCTTTAGTCTTTGTAATGTTTAAGAAAACCTGATAGCTCATGCTTCTTGGTACCAACGCGAGTTCGAAAGTCACCATAGGCTTTGGATCAGTGTATCAGGAAGTGTGGGTTGTCACATGTAATCTATTAACTAGCATTAGATTCAATCTATTTTATTTTAGAATATATCATATTTATTTAATTAATCATATTAATTAAATTAATTAAATTTATTAATATCTATTTTGAATATATCTAGCGTGTATTCACGCACTAACATGATTTCACAATAATGAATGAATAAGTGACGACCACCTACATCACTGGCACTTAATATAACTATACAGTGAGCCGCTGACGTGCTTGGTCGATGTAGGATGATCATCAAGGGTTGAAAATGATATAAAACATCACATAACCTGTCGTATATCTCGCAGCACAAATACTATACAAGTCAATATAGTAAGGAACAAGGGTATACGAACCATACCTGACATGTCCCTGCAACCAAAGGGTTAGCACATAACGAACATAATATACTACACTACAAATATCGTAAAGGTACAATGCAAACTAAGTATGGTGACCGGTGTTCAGGTATCCCTATCCAATACCTATCTCCAGTGACATCCCTAAAGTGATAGACTATGGAAGAAAACAGTCAATGCAACCATAGCATCCATCAAACAATCCTCGCTATCACTCAGTGTGCTTTAGATATATGATATCTTGTATGGCCTTTCCCCTACCAGGGACTAATGGAAATCCCAGCTGTCAATGTATTTTCCTCTAGCCTGAAGCTGATACTAGACACAAATCCACCGGTCTAGGGTATAAGGATCCAAACAACTAACCCGGGGTAGCCAAACAAAGTATTATGAGCATCCCTACAATACCCTTACTTTCGAGTACATTAGAAAACACTCCGAGTATCAATGATCCCTTAGCATGCACATTCGAGTCCTTTCCTTACTCCATCCGGTTTCCATTATTCTCAAGGAATCATTCCACTTTCCTTCATTCCACGATAGAACCATTCAACATTCTATCTATGGATCACCCTTTCTAGAATCTGCACTTTGTCGATAATCATTCTTATGACTCCTTTCAATATTTAGCCGCCATCATTGGAACCTAACTCCATTCATCATCGAGTTGTCACCACCGAAGTCTCGAAGCTATCACCATGCTACCATTTTGCCATCAAACCCCAAGAGAAAATACGAACACCTTCAGCATGACCTGCAGAGTCTCCACTTCCCCTCCGGGAAGTTTCACCCCGATCCTAACAAACTAGACCTCTCAGTATCGACCAAACTTCTCGGTACCGAGTGGCGTACTTAGCCAAACTTTGGCTAAGTTTCTTCCTTCTCTTCCAAAGCTCCATCTTCTAAGTGCTTGGACTCTGATCACTTCCCACAAAAGCTCTCGGTATTGACTCTAGAAGCTTTTGATGCTTTGTCCAATACTTAGCCAAATTTCAGTATTTGACTTCTAGTCATCACCCACAACCTTTACTTAAGAACCAAACTTCCACCGAGTGTTTTCCTCCAACAAAAAGCTCCCAGTACCAAGTGAAATCTCTTGGTACCGAGTCATCTACTTCTCTCCAATTTTCATATGACTTAAATCATGGGCTCCTCCCATACTCCAGAGCCTCTCCTCCAAGTTTCATCTGATTCTGTCCATCTTTGCCTTAAATTTGCCAATTTGATCGCTCCTTTCCCAACTACCTAAAAGCACCAACAAACCACATCAAAGCACAACATACAAATATGGAATATCATACATATACATCCATTCATACATCCAATACATAAGAACACGTTAATCAAGAAAATCCTAATCTAAATCTAACTTTTACACTAGCATATGAATATGAACAAAAGGGATTGCAATACCATTTAGAAATTAATTACCTTAAAATTTTAAATTTCGGCCAAAAACATATGTTAAAATGTGATTACAGTTAGAAAACAATTTAGGGTCAAAATCATGTTAAAAATACCATTTTAACTATATAAAATGCATAGTAGAGTGAGAGGTCAAAAATCACTCACCAAATACTAAAATATCAATTTCTCCCATTGGATCTGAAGTTGATAGCAAAGGAAAGGAATGCAAATCAGCCAAAATTATAGTCTCAAGTTTTTTTACGCTACTTACCCTATAACTATGATTTAGGCTAAGATTAGTAAGGAAAATGGATGATTTTTGATGAAATTAAGGTTAATAGAGGTTTAGAGCTATTTTAGGGAAGATGGAAATGACTTAGATCAGTTCCTACAGTCTTTCCTTAACACAATTTTCGTGATAGATTAGCAGGCCTAAATATGGGCTTAGTTAATTACTATTAACGCAGCTAGCAGCAACCAAAACTTAAAACATCTATAACTTTCAATTAGTAAGTTCGTTTTTCTATTACGACCACTCTACGGAATGGGAAACCATCATCGTACAAGCAATGGAAGTGGTTTGAGACCCTAACTTAGCTTCTATCAAAAGCTATAGTCGAAACAAGATTTTTAGAGCTAAAATGGTCACATAGAAATTCAAAAAAAATATAAATGTGGAAAATGTCTCTAAGAGTCATTTTCCAAAATTTTAGAGTCATACGACCTCATATGAATAAAATAAAAATATTTTACGATCCTCCGATGCATAAAATATGGGTCATTACACTCTCCCTCTTTAGGAATTTCGCCTCCGCAATCCCCAAATAAGTCAAATATAGTTACCCCGCATGTCTAACAATCACATGCAACCATCATACATATCAAATAAGCAGCTATGCAATCAATAGTGTAGGTAAGTCTATCCTAGCATGCGAGATACTAAACAACCCTATATGATATCAAAGGTGAAAGTAAACATGATAAACATTAGGCCTTAAAATACAAAGAGCTCCGAATATGAGGCCCTTATGCTCTCCTTGGTTTCCCACATGCAATCGCCTTCACTTTCACCCTATTGAACCATCACCAACTACATCGTCTTCCACCTAAGCTGTTTCGTATCGCGTGTGATAGTACGAACCGGCCTACGAGGTCTCGAAGCTTCTAGTTTAATCTCAATATCATTAAGTTGATCAGGTGCAATCATCACACATGAGTCATACACAAACTTCCATAGATGAGAAACATAGAAGACGTTGTGTACACCCGCCATTTTCTGAGGTAAGTCGGCCATATATGCTAGGTTCTCAATCCTCTCTGCTATTGGAAAAGGTCCTACGAATCTCGGTGCCAACTTACCCTTACTACCGAATCGAATAACATCCTTCAAAAGAGAAATCTACACAAACACCATATCGTCGATAGAAAATTCAAATCCTTATGTTTTCTATCAACATAGCTCTTATACTTATCCTGAGCAGTTTTCATTTATTGCCGATTCTCCGAGGTTTCTTTAATCATGTTTGGCCCAAGTATCAGTTTTTCGTCTGCTTCCTACCATATATGATTGACTATACAATGCTTCATATGGTACCATATCGATACTAGACTTATAGCTATTGCTGTATGCGAATTCTACCAAATGCAAGTGATCATCCCACGAGCCTCCGAAAATCGAGAATGCAAGTACGCAAGAGATCCTCCAATATATGATTCACTCTCTCGATCTGCCCATCTGTTTGTAGATGGTAAGCTGTACTGAGATGCAACTCGGCCCCTAATGCCTCTTATAAGTTTTTCCAAAACCCTACCAGGGAACAAAGGGTCTTGGTCACTCATAATGCCCTTTGGTATACCATGGAATCATACAATCCATTTCATATACATCTCAGCTAGTTTGGCTACTATTCTACTCTACTTGATGGGTATGAATCTAGCGCTCTTGGTCAATCGATCGATTATGACTCAAATGTTGTCATACCCTCTCGAGTCATTGGCAATCCCTCAGTAAAATCCATCAATACTTGCTCCCACTTCAATTCAGGAACTTCAAGCGGTTGCAACAACCCACTTGGCTTCTTTTACTCTGCCTTCACCAACTGGTGGTTCATATACTTCAAGATGAATGTCCCTACATACTTCATCATCCCCTTCAAATAATAGGTCTGCTTCATATCACTATACATCTTATTACCACCAAAATGTATATTCAACCTAGAATGGTGGCACTCTTGTAGCACCTCATCTCGCAATCCATCAAACATCAGGGACAAAAAGTCTCCCATCCTTACAGCGCCAACCTTCTTGGTCGAGTCTATCCCGCTTCATATCTTCAGAGTGTACTCCTCCTTCTGTTTTTTCCACGATCTCTACTAGTCTAGCATCTCGCCTCTGACTAATACGAACCTGCTCAACCAAAGTAGGAATGATCGTCAAACTTTTCAACATCTCTGGCTCTAACTCATAATGAGGTCAGAAGTCATAACCAACAATATACTCCAACCGCTTCCACTTAATGAACATCACTCCCAAACTGGCATGTCTTCAACTCAATGCATTAGCGATGCATTTCCTTTACCAAGCCTATAGGAAATGCCAAAGTTGTAGGAGGCCAAGAATTCCAACCATCGCTGCTAACGAATGTTGAGATCCTTTTGGGAGAAAAGTTACTTTAAAGATTTGTGGTCCATGAACAGCTCGAACCTTTCTCCTAATAAGTAGTGCCTTCAATCTTCAAAGAAAACACTATCGCCACCAACTCCAAATCATGGGTTGGATACTTTATCTCATGCAGCTTTAGTTGTTGACTAGTGTAGACGACAACTTTTCCCTTCTACATCAATACCGCATCTAATCCAGCACCACAAGCATTTGTGCATACTGTCAACTCCTCATTCCTACTCGAAATGGTCAATACTAGTGCACTCGTCAACCTCTCCTTCAGACTCACAAATGCATACTCACACTTCGTGTCCCAACCAAAAGTCTGATTCTTCTTTATCAAGTTGGTCAACGGTGCTGCTACCTTCAAGAAGTATTTAACAAAGCGTCTATAATATCCCGCCAATCCTAGGAAACTCCTCACATCCGTAGCATTCTTGGGTCGACTTCAATCTTGAACCGCTGCCACTATGGCACAATCTACTGCAATGCTCGGCCCAAAGATGACATGACCCAAGAATCTCACTTCCCTTCTCCAGAAGTGACATTTCAAAAACTTTGCTTTCAACTTGTGCCTCCTTAATATCTCAGACACAATCCTCTAGTGCATCTCGTGTTCCGCCTTTGTCCTAGAATAAATTAGAATATCATCCACGAACACAAGTACAAACTTGTTTAGCTGATCCTTGAAAACACGGTTCATAAGATCAAAAAAGTATGTCGGAGCATTGGTTAGCCCAAACAGCATAACCAACCACTCATGGAAACCAGGCAGCATGCGGAACGTGGTGATCAGAGTACTCTCCTTCGTTACTCTCAATTGGTGAAATCCCATCGCCAAATCTAATTGGGAGAACACCTTTGCACCATGGTGCTGATCAAATATGTCGTCAATACATGGGAGTGGATACTTGTTCTTCTTTGTCACCTTATTCGGCTTACGGTAATCTACACACAACCTCAGAGAGTCATCCGCCTTAGTGGCAAATACTATAGGTGCGCTCCACTTACATATACTCCTATAAATGAACCCTTTCTTCAACAGGTCATTTATTTGCACCTCCAACTCCTTTTGCTCTCTAAGTGTCGTACGCCTCATAGGCATAGTTTTCGGCCTGACATCCTTCGCTATGTCTATACAAAACTCAGTCTCTTGGTGTGGCGGTAATCCGGTCACCTCCTCAAACACATCTGGATACTCTTTAATGATAGGCATAAATGACAACCTATCCCGTTGAACCTCGTGCGAATATAATAATCTAACCAATACCCCATTCCTCGACAGGCAGCCAATCACTACCGTCCGCCAGTCTACAGCCCGATTGTCACAACAGATTCTTACAATCCATTACCACAACATTCTTCCTTTGCCAGTCTATCCCCAAGATAATCCCGAACCCAACGGAATTTAAAACAACACAATCAAAAACAAAAGAGCATCCATGACTCGATAAGGCCGAACCATGCCAAACCATGTAGAGGCTGGTGGAGCCTCCAACATGGTTCGTCATAATTAAAGGTAGGTGAACTATTTTGGTTTCAGTCCTAATCTATCTACTAAGTCACTAGATATGAAGAAATGTGAAGCCTTGGTATCATATAAAACACACATGGGAACATTGTAAATAGAAAGAATACCTTGAATAACAATGGCCTTCCCCCTCTCTTTCGTCAAGGGAGCACTCAACGAAGTTAGGATAGCGTCCAAAGCTATGCCTTTACAACCCCTTTCTGCTGTGCTGGTTCTGGATAACTTTCCTGCATATGTCCAAACTGGCCGTAGTTGTAACACTTCTTCTTCCCATCAGCTTTGCGGTCTCTGATCAAGTGGCCCTTGTCTCCACGGCTATAATAAATAGGTTCCCATTTAACCTTCTTCTAGTATTCTTTCCATGAAACTACTTTCTCTTTCCATTCCATTTCTTCTTGCCTCCATCGTCTTGTTGCGATTTTGGCTCTTCCTTAGCGACAATAGCTGATTTGGACTTGGGGTATAAAATCTTCTAGCGAAGAGCTTTCTCGACAAGCCTCTCGAATGGCTCATCGATACGACTCACCAACTTCTCCCTTAGGTAGTCCTCCAAACCTATAAGAAATTTATCGTTCTTCCTTAAAGGAGTGTCGATGAAAGACATCCCGTACTTTGACAAAGCGTCGAACTCAGCAATATACTTGAAGACAGACATATCTCCCTGCTTTAGATCAACGAATCTCTTGAACAACACCGATTTTTGAGCAGCCGGGACAAACTTCTCCTCAAACCCAGTCTTGAACTACTCTCAAGTGAACTGATCCTCAGGTGTAGAAATAGTAATAGCCTTCCACTAGTTCATGACCTTCCCTTGAAGCTATCTAGAGACCATCTTTCTTTTCATGGCACCATCTACTTCCATGTCACCAAAGATACGCTCGCAGGTGTCCAACCAATCCTGCACTTCGATTGCCGACTCCGTTCCAAGAAATGGTTTGCCTTTCAAGGTAGATTAATCCTTGCATAGCTTGGCAATGACGCCTGCACCTGAGCACCACCACCAACAACAAAATTTGGAGTGGCTTCTTGGGCATTCTATAGCATGTTCGCCATCATCGCATTGAACATAACTTGCAAGTCAGGGTTAGCAGTCCCTGAACCCTCTCCTTCCTCAAGTCTGATAATGGGGTTCCTCGCAATATTTCTTGTTTGCCAACTTATTCTCAATTTGTAACAAAAATGATCAGTCTCTCAAAAAGAAACTGCATCAATGGTACTCGTGTGTGCATGCGACTTATACATTGCGCACACACACACACTCTACTATATAGTATTAAAAGCCAAAATATATAACAAGTATTCACTCTCTCGTATATATATACTCTCGATCCAGTCTAGGGTGATAACTCCTTCTCTATCTCTACTAGGCACCGTTATCAACTCAAGTTAATCGTGTAACCTAAGCTCTAACATCAAATGTGACGACCACGCTACACTACTGGGACCCAATATAACTATATAGTGTGCTGCTGACGTGGTCGGCCGATGTAGGATAATCATCAATGGTTGAAAATGAAATAAAACATCATAGAACCTGTCGTATATCTCAAAGTGCATGGAATAAAATATAATATACATTATAGATATAAAAGACGAGAGACAGTAATAACTCAGTGAACCAAATATCAGAATACAAATCCGCAGAGTTATACAACATAAGAATAGAGTTTATACAAACTGAAATAAACCCAAACAACTTCCCCATAGCAATAGTAATAAGCTGACACTGTCAAGACTCCACGGTGTTGCACAACAAAATAAGCATAGAAACCATATATATAATACGAGATCACTCCATCCAGCTCATCATCTACACAGCTATGCTTTGCACCAAGACCTACTATCTAGTCTACTCATTTAAGAGTACCCAGATAATATTAAGCAATGCATAAAACCTCGGGTCAGACATCAATTTGGTGTGCGCAGTAAATGAATCTCAAAATACTATACAAATCTATATAGTAAGGAACAAGAGTATACGAACTATACCTGACTTGTCCTTGGAACCAAAGAGTTAGCACATAATGAACCTAATATGCTACTCTATAAATATCATAAAGGTATACTAGTAACTAAGTGTGGTGACGGGTGTACAATTATCCCTATCCCCAATACCTATCTCTAATGACATCCCTAGAGTGATAGACTACAGAAGAAAACAATCAAAGCAACCATAACATCCTTGAAATAATCCTCTCTATCACTCAATGTGCTCTATATATAATAACTCGTATGGCCTTCCCCCTGTCAGGGACTAATGGAAAACTCGGCTTTTAATGTGCTCGCCTGTAGCCTAAAGCTGATACAAGAACCAAATACACCGGTCTAGGGTATACGAATCCAAACAACTGACCCGGGGTAGCTAAATCAAGTATCCATGAGTGTTCCCACAATACCCCTGCTTTCGAGTACATAAGAAAACACTTTGAGTATCAATATCCTTTAGCACACGCATTCGAGTCCTTTCCTTACTCCATCCAGTTTCCATTATTCTCAAGGAACCATTCCACGTTCCTTCATTCTATGATAGAACCATTCAACATCCTATACATGAGTCACCCTTCCTAGAATCTGCCCTTTATGGATAATCATTTTCCTGACTCCTTTGAACATCGAGCCACCATCATCAGAACCTAACTTCATTCATCATCAAGTTGTCACCACCGAAGTCCCGAAGCTTTCATCGTGCTACCACTTCGCCATCAAACACCAAGTGAACAAACGAACACCTTTAGCATAACATGCAGAGCATCCACTTCACCTCCAGGAAGTTTCACCATGATCCCAACAAACTTGACCTCTCGGTACCAACCAAGTCTTTCGGTATCATGTGGTGTACTTAGCCAAAATTTGGCTAAGTTTCTTCCTTCTCTTCAAGAGCTCAATCTTCTAAGTGCTTGGACTTCGATCACTTCCCATAAAATTTCTCAATATTGACTCTAAAAGCTCTTGATGCTTGTTTAATTACTTAGCCAAATTTTAGTATTTGACTTCTACTCATTATCCCTAGCCTTTGCTTGAAGAACCAAACTTCCATCAAGTGTTTTCCTCCAACAAAAAGCTCTTGATACTGAGTGAAAGCTCTCGGTACTGAGTCCTCTACTTTGCTCCAATTTTCATGCGACTTAAATCCTAAACTCCCATGCTCCAGAGCCCCTCCTCCAAGTTCCATCCAATTCGGTCCATCTTTGCCTTAAATTTTCCAATTCGACCATTCTTTTACTAACTACCTTAAAGCGCTAGCAAACCACATCAAAGCACAACATACAAACATGGAATATCATATATATACATCCATTCATACATGTAATAAATATGAACATGATAATCAACCAAATCCTAATATAAATCTAACCTTTACACTAGCATATGAATATGAACAAAAGGGGTTTGAAAACCATTTAAAAACAACTTTAAAACTTTTAAATTTCGACCATAAACATATGTTAAAATGTGATTAAAGTTAGAAAATAATTTAGGGTCAAAATCATGTTAAAAACATAATTTTAACTATATAAACATGCATAGTAGAGTGAGAGGCCAACAACCACTCACCAAGTACCTAAAATACCAATTTCTCCCCTTAGATTTGAAGTGGGCAGCAAAAGAAGAGGAATGTAAATCAACCAAAATGATAATATCAAGTTCTTCTATGCTAATTACCCCTCTAATTATGATTTAAGCTAAGATTAGTAAGGAAAATGTATGATTTTTGATGAAATTTGGATTAATGGAAAGAGCTATTTTGGGAGAGATGGAAATGACTTAGATCAGTTTCTACAGCCTCCCCTTACCACAATTTCGAGACAGATTAGCAGGCCTAAGTATGAGCTTAGTTAATTAACCATTAATGCAAGCCAACAACAGCCAAAAACTTCAAATAGCTATAACTTTCAAATGGTAAGTCCATTTTTCTATTATGACCACTTTACGAAACGGGAATCCTTCATTTTGAAGCAATGGAAGCGGAAAATGTCTCTAAGAGTCATTTTCCAAAATTTTAGAGTCATACGATCTCATATGAATAAAATAAAAATATTTACGATCCTCTGATACATAAAATATAGGTTATTACAAAACATGTGTATAACTACACACATGCACATAGAGATTTTGGAATTTATATATATTGTATATACATACATACATACATACATACATACATACATACATACATACATACATACATACATATATATATATATATATCATACTTACATATACATGTGATAAATTCACATGCTTATCAGGAATATAAATGCCTAAATATATACATATTTTTGAATATATTATAATATATATGGTTTGTACACAAGTTTTGATAGTAATATATATATATATATATATGTATATGTATATGTGTGAGTTTGTATTGCCATGTTATTATGAAATTAACTTTATGTAAAATATATAAAGGAACTACTTAGAGGGACAACGCTCTTTAATTGCCTTTAAATGCTAAATTAAAAAATGAAACTCCCTTTTAATTACTATTTAATGTCAAATCAAAATCTTTTCGGTTCTCGTTTAGATGTACAATAAATCTAATTGTTTGTATTCCATATTTATATGGTTTATATAAATCATCTACGGATCTATATATATTAGTTCTAATTTTGCATTGTATATAAATATAAATATTCACATGCACAAATACATATGTACGTACATATACATACATACACACACATACATAAATAAGGCCACGGCTATAAGGTAATTTTCTATAATTTACAGTTATATATCATTATATTAGTGTAGATCTAGATCATCATTAAACGATTTTATATACACGTATGTTGTCCCTTACATACACACACATACATTATTATACAAATGTTCGTACACACACATATAGTTTAAATGTTTGACTTATAACAAAAAAATTGATTATATATATAAGGGAAATTTTAAATATATTTTTTATTTATTAAATATTAAAAATAGATTTAATTGATAAACATTTATTTTTAAAATATATATATATTAATTTATAAATAAAATAATAATAATATAACCAATTTAAAAAGAAAGGAATGATTTGAAAAGAAAAAAAATGGTGAACAAAGACAACGAAGCGAGAACGGTTATTGAACTTCCTCCTCCCCCAAAACCGCCTGATCCACCTAATTTTCCAGCGCCGGAGCTGCCTCATCTCGTCCAGATCGTGCCGAGTTGCTTCGGCCCTGTAAATCTGTTCCGCAGCAGTATTCAGAAGATTTCAGTTCGGCAACAGTATCTACATCTACTCAATCAACGTGGCATAAGACCTAGGCAGATACAATTAAAGATTTTGCCGTAGAGAAGGATTCAGATATTACAGACCTTACGTTTTACCCTTCTTCTTCTTATGGGGATGCGGTTACAAGCATTATTACACAATCAGTGATCATGACAGCAGTTGATAAGTGGAGTAATACGCTTGTGGTGTATATATTGGGTCGGCGCCCCATGTATGCTAACTTCAAAATTTCATAGATAAAACTTGGAATCCACACGGTATGTATGATTTATATTACAAGCAGAATGGATTTATATTCATCAAATTCTATAATCTGAAGGAATGCGCTAAAATAATAAGATTAGGACCATATACTATTGGTTCCAGAATTTTGATTATTAAGAAATGGAAACCCGGTATTGACATTAAAAAAGATTCCTTTTCTACGATTCCAATCTGGGTTCATTTCACTGATTTAAAACTGGAATGCTGGAGCAACGAGGGTATTAGTCGAATTGCTAGTGTCATTGGATGTCCAATACATATGCATTCCACTACGGCTTTGGAGAATAGGCTAAATTATGCGCACGTACTTATAGAAGTCGATGTTTAGTTTTCATACCCATCCACAATACAGCTATGACTATATAATGGTACAACTGATTATGTTAAGGTTGAGTATGAACACAAATTCAAGCCCTGCTCAGTTTGTAATGCATATGGACATTCAGAAATTTTTTGCAACAACATTATTAGACAGGAATGGAGGCCTAAACAACATGAGACATCTACTGACACTCCCTCAACTATTAATACAACTGATATTGACTATCGTACAAATGAAGTTACAAAGACTTGCAATAGTACAGGAACTGATTTGAACTTATATGTCCCCACAAATTCAGTGTTATTGCAGAATCAATTTAGGATATTGGCTGAAACTCCTGAAGAACCATGCCAAGCTGACAGCTCCGAGCCTGCAACCTCTTGTCTGCCATCTTCACTCCTTGATGCAAACCCTGTAAAAGAAACCGAAGAAAGTACAGTGATAGATTTAGAGAATAAAGATGAACACGGAGCTCTTCGACGGGTAAATGAATATTATGTCTTGGAACATTAGAGGCATGAATACTAATGATAAAATTAGTCAAGTATTCATGCTTCTAAAATCTCACAAGCTTAGCCTTCTAAGCTTAGTTGAGACTAAATTATCTATAAGTAGTGCTGAAAATCTGAGAATGAAGCTGCATGAGTGGAATGTTATTCACAACAATGACACAGGCAGCAAAGGCCGGATTTTAGTGCTGCTACACAAATTAGTTTGGGAATATGTTGTTGTAAGCAATTCACAACAACACATTACCTTACTGTTAACTAATAAAGGAGGATTGCAATTTCATTGCAAATGTGTTTATGCTAGCAATTCCTTCCAGGAACAACAAAAATTATGGGATTTGCTTCGACTCGACGCCTCATCTATAAGGTCTCCATGGTTAGCAATGGGGGATTTTAATAATGCTCTCAACACAAAGGACAAAAAGGGAGGTTTGCCAATCCCTTTCTCATATATGAATTCATTTAAAAAAAATTATTCACTTGTGGTTTGGTTGAATCCCATTTACAGGGTTGTAAATATACTTGGCGACAGCGGGGAATTGCAACGAACATACACAAAGTTTTAGTTAATTATGAATTTATGTCTATGTTCATTCAACTGACCACTATCGTGCTGCCCTCTTTAATTAGTGACCATACTCCTGTCCTCATATGTTTTAACTCGCAACACCAACGTCAGAAACGAGCTCCTTTTAGATATGTCAATAGTTGGTGCTACGAGTAGGGCTACGATCAATGTATTGCATTGGGCTGGTCTGTCAACACATGGGGCTCGTATTTTGACAAATTTATTCACAAATTAAAGGCAGTCAAGGCAGAATTACAAAAATGGAACAGGTTGAGAGCATGCGACAAACCTATTACTCATCTGTAGTCTGAATTTGATACACTTTTCTACCAACTAGATCAAGATCGGGAGAACACTACTTTATATGACTCTATGTACCACGCGGGTCAGAGCTTAAATAAGAAGACTCAAAAGTATAACGAATTTTTGCAGCAACAAAGTAAGGTGTTATGGTTGCAACATGGGGGCAGCAACACTAAATTTTTTTACGCCAAAATGTCAATGCGTAGACACAGAAATAAAATACATGCACTACTTGATTATCAGGGACACTATATCTACGACTGCAACAATATTAAGGAGACAGCCATAGATTACTATTAGCAATTATTCAATGGAGACATGAATATAAAATTTCCTCATATAGATACAAGGATGCAAACCAATTCAGCAGGGCAGCATTACTTATCTAGTCCATTAACACTTGCTGAAGTTAAGGAGGCTTTATTCTCAATCAACGATGCTAAGAGCCCAGGTCCAGATGGCTTCTCAGCCAAGTTCTATAAACTTCATTGGGATGACCTGCACAAAGATTTATATGATGCTGTGTCAGAGTTCTTTCATTCAAAAAGCTACCACCAGGGATTAACCATAATTTCATTACTTTAATTCCCAAAATAGATAAACCACAGTTTATTTCAGACTAAAGACTCATTTCTTGCGCTAATGTTTTATATAAAATTATATCTAAAGTCATATGTAATAGAATTAAATGGTTCCTTCCATTGTTAATTGCAGAAAATCAGTCTTCGTTCATACTAGGTAGAAGCATTAGGGAGAATGTTCTGCTTGTTCACGAACAAGTTCGGGATTTTGCTAAAAGGGGTAAATCAAAAATGTGTATAAAGATTGACTTGCAAAAGGCATATGATACGGTTAATCGTGAATTTGTATGTCATATGCTCCTTTGTTTTGGGTTTCCCTCATCCATTATACAGTTAATACATGAATGTATTACTACTCCTACTTTCTCAGTTATGGTTGACGGTATGCCTGAAGGGTTCATCACATCGAATAGGGGTTTACAGCAAGGGGACCCCTTGTCTCTTTATTTATTCTTTATTGCAATGGAATTTTTCACTCTGCTCATGGAAGAAGGTGTAACTGACAAGAAATTAGAGCCTATAAATAAGTTCCAACCTAATATATCTCATTTATTATATGCCAACGACATTATGATTTTTCTAGCAGCTACTACTGAGAATGCTACCGATATAAATCATGTATTTTCCAGAATGGAGGAAACAATTGGTTTACGAATTAACCAGACTAAATCACAGTTATTTTTTAGTAAAGGAGCCATGCGAAAATCAGAAATTGAAACTATTTTGCAAAAAAGGAATTACCTGTTAAATATCTTGGGATTCCACTCTCATCAGATTACATCCATGCGGGTCACTGTCTTCCCCTACTGCAGAGAATCATTTCTAGATTAGAAGGGTGGGATACTAATCTATTAACAATTGCAGGCCGTGCAGAGCTAATTCAAAGTACAATACACCCATAGTTATGTACTGGATACTCATCTATCACTTACCATCTTCAGTATTAAAGAAAATTGATCATCTTTGTGCTGACTTTTTTAGGAAAGGCAAACTACATAAAATATCCTGGGATAATTAATGCAGACCGAAAATAGAAGGTGGAGTAGGGTTATGAAAGTTCACAGACTTAAACAAAACAACCAGAATTAAACCGTTGTGGAAGTTAATAACATCTAACTATTTATGGGCAAGATGGATGAGTACCAAGTACTTAACTAAATACAATTTTTGGGTGCTCCCAATAAATAATTTTTTTCTTCAGGAACGATGAAATTTATTCTTCGACAAAGGTACTTGGCTGCTAATATTATGTCACACATCATTTTCAACGGGGAGCATACAGACTTATGGTATGATCCATGGATCAACCATAAGTCCCTTGTTGACTTAATTGGTCGGAGCAGGGTCTCCATGTGTAACAATGCTAACAGCAAGGTAAGTTGTATATTCAAGGATGGGCGACTACAACCACATCTATTATCAGAGACAAGGGAGGTAGCATCTCAGATTATGCAAGTCAGAACATCTACTGAACAAGTTACAGACTACTGGACCATAGTCAACCACAAACAATTTGTTTTTTCAAAGGTTTGGAATGAGATTCGAATTCATGCACAGCAAGACGATATATACAGACTAATATGGTATACCAAAATAGCAAGAAAGTTCTGTTATACAACGTACATGGCCTACATACATCACCTTCTTACAACTGATCTACTTAATACATGAGGTATGAATGTTAATTCGCAATGTGAATTATGCAAAACGCATATTGAAAATCATCGGCATCTATTTACCGACTGTGAATATAGTACTTATCTACGGAAATCACTGCTTCTCAAATTGGATCTACAGCCTACAGTAGAAAGTTCATTGCAGCAACAATTCTCAAAATTGCGATACAGCTTTGTGAACAAATCTGGGCTCCAACAGTTGGCTTATGTGGCGGCAGCCACAACCATGCATCATATTTGGATAGAACGGTCTAGGCGGTGCTTCAAGGTAAAAGCTGCTCAAAGGAACAACATTGCAAACTGATTGAAATCGACGTACGCCTGCAATTACAGAGAAGGTTAAGCCATCGACAGCTATCTTCGGTAGAGAAATTTTTATTTTTGCAATAGGGAATTGAGCTGAATGACCATGGATGATTATTGCGGCTATGTTGAAGAGGTGATTAGGGTTTGTATGTTTGTTCGTGATGGGCCTGGTTGGGTGGTTTATGGAAGCGGAGGTGTTTTTATACCCAATTGGGCCAGTTAGTTTTCATAAGTATTTTTGTTTTCATGTTATTTTGTTATCTTTTTTTACTTTTGTTGCTCTGTACTATATTAAAGTTGTTCATAGAGGATGTCATGCTCTTTTTCCTTATCACAATGGTAAGGTTTTTTAAGGAGACGAATCCTGCTATTGTACGGTTCTTATTCGTTATTAATGATAGAACCTTTTTCCTTAAAAAAAAAAATAATTTATAAATAAGTATGTGTATGTTTGAAATATATTTAAATTAAATTTTAATACATATCGCTTTTGGTAGCAAATTAAAATAAAAATTATTTTAATATATATATATATATATATATATATATTGTTTATAAACATAAATTTGTATACTTTGTTTTTAATAATATAAGTATATATATGTTCATTAATATATACATTTATAAATTAATATTTTATTTTTCAAAATAATGTTTTGATTTATTATAAAACATTTTTATTATGGTTGATGTCATTTTAATATATTTTTATATTTAATTAATAAACGATTTAGTAAATTGAATATAAATATTATTATTTTCGTGAATTGTATATTATTTAAAGAGCCATAATTTTATTTTAAATTTTAATATATATATATATATATATATATATATTATACATACAAACGTACATACATAAATACATACATACATATATATATATATATATATAATTTTAAATTATCGTTGTAGAGCTGTTTTTAAATTATTTTACTAAGTAAACTGTTAGAAATTTTTAATGACCTTTAGTCAAAATAGTTTGTTTTATAAAAAAATAATTTGTAAATTATTAATATATTTATAAATAATTTTAAATAACATTTTGGACAACTAGTATGTATATATAAGGGGAGAATTTGTCTATTCTCAACACCTATATATAGACACATGAACCATGTACACTTATATATGTTGCATATGCACTATACACACATAAATGTAGTTGATACATCGATATAATATGTCTTATATTGATAAATAAAACATTTTACATTAATAAATTAAATAATGATTTTATTTAAAACATTTTAGATTGGATCTAAAACTAATCAGGCTTCATAGGCTCAACAAAGGTCTACAAATGAAATTTTCTTTGGCATTCATCCATTTAACCCACCGCGACATGGCCTAGTTCTTTCAATGGTATCAGAAGGCAATAATAAATGCAGTCTAAAATAGTAGTATTAGGGCTAATTTATTAAAGTCTACCCATTTAGTAGGGTGTCTAGAAAGGTAGTATTTAAGGTTGGATTTAGGTAATCAGATACTCTACTTTGCTTGGCTAGTGGCCTTACCCAAAGGATAAAGTAAGCCTAAAGTACATCCCTAATATAAAGGACCAAATTATTTTTAGGCCTTGGACTAATTTTCAAAATCTTTTTTGAAAATTTAATAATGTTTCAAATTTAAAATTAAGTATAAAATATGAAAGAAATTTTATGAATGTTATAGAATATTTTTCAAAATGTTTTGAAAAATTAATTAATTAATTTCAAAATTTTGTATTAATAATTACTTTAGATAAATAAAATTTAATTAATTGAATTAAACATATATATACACGTATATTTATCATAAAATGTTTAAGTTAAATAATAATCAAACTTTGGAATTAATAATATTTTAATTAAAATTGTTTTAGTTATTTAAAATGATCAAATGTTGACGAATAAACATGTATAATGACATATGTATATATAATTATTATAATTGTTACAGTCAATATTCAATTTTTAAAATGTCTAAAATGAATAAAATTAAATTTATTAAACTATTAATTAAATTAGTTAAATATGATTTAATTATTGAAATTAAATACGATTTAGTTAAGTAAAGTTGAACCATAAGAAATCCAAATTAAATTTAAGGAATAAATAAAATGTATAATACAATATAATGTGATTCCATATGTGTCTTAACACTTGAATCACGAGGGTATTTATTTCATAAGAAATACATCATTCCATAAGTCGACATGACTCAAATAAATATATATTAAAGATTATGAATCTTTAGTATAAATGATGTCCTCTATCATTGATATATTAATAGATTATATGCATGTTCTTTATTTGTTGATGTTACTCAAGTTGTTATGTATAGTACTATTAATATATTAAATAGATGAAGTAAGATATATGTACGCATTTGTTCATATTCCTCGAGGTACATGCATTTATACTTTGGTCGTTGTGAAATGGTAAGTACGAGTGAATAATCTCTTTAATTTGTTGATATTCCTTAAGTTCGAAATGAGATTAGGACAAAGGCCACTGGTTAGGAGATTTTTTTATATTGAAATGATACTTAGATACAACATGTCACTGGGACAAAATAAACAAATCACATGCCAATATATGTTCAAATCACGCTACGTAAGTTTTGAACTTGTGACCTCTCATACCAAAGCCGAAACACTTAACCACTGGGACAATGGTGCTTGTCACTGTTTAGGAGTTGTATACGATACAATTGATAAAGTATTATCCATCGCTTGTTGGGCTTTGATTTATTGATATTGCTCAAGGTAAGAATCTCATGGCAAGTGAGTCCCAATATTCAATAGAGAATTCGAAAGATTTCTATAATTAAATTAGGATTTTGAGAAATATAAAAATTTAACTTATTAGATAAATCAAATACAATGTTTAACTTATCTAATAATATAACAACATCTGCTATATATATACTTTAAACTAATCTACTTCGATAAGTTTGTGCAATTAATATAATTGATAAAATATTTATTAGTTAAAATATAAAAATGAATTGAATAAATATCGACATAGAAAAATAAATTATACACTTACTAATAAATCTTTTGGTTTGTTGTCGCATCAAGACTTATCCAAATGCCTAATTATACAACTACTAAAACATTTATACCATGGTCACTTAGGTGCTGATTTGTTATAGATTTTGTATTGTCTTTTATGAGTTTGAACTTTAAAAGCAACTCAAGAATAAGGATATTTGATCCATATTCGATGACATATAAATGTTGTATGGCAAACGGTCACAATTCATAATGTACAAAAGCTCGATGAATTTAATTCATTTGAAAGTAAACCGTAATGCGAGGCTGTAACAACCCTGGTTTTGGTGATTACCTAGAAATTTAATTATAACAGTGGTTATAATTTGATAATGGAGAAATAAAAATAAATTAGAGATTTAAAATTGTTTATTTTGAATAAACAATGAATTTGGAAAGAATAAAATGGAGTTAATATGATAATGTTGGTAATAAATGGTGAAAAATGGAAATATGTTAATTTGGTGATTTATTGAATTAAATAAAAGATAAAAAGAACTAATTCTATAATAATTTGTTGAAATAAATGTAAAATATTGAAAATAAAGTTTTAAAAACTTTATTGTGTTATTTTGGAAGAAAATGAGCATTATAGGATTTTAATTTGATAAAATGCAATAATTTTTACATATTATTGCCAAATATTGGATTTTGTAAATTTTAATGAAGTATTAAAATTTTATATGTTGTATAATGAAAATAAAAAGGTGAAATATTGATTAAAAAAAATATTTGAAGATAAAAACGATGTTAAAATGGTTTGTTGTGTTTAATTACACAAGAAAATAATTTTTGTATGATTTTTGGTGTTGTAAATAGTGCTTTATGTAATTATAGTGTAAATTGGGTATTTAATTAAAAACAAGAGTTTTTAATAATGAAAAATATTTTTATAACAAAATTATCTTTTTATTTTTTGTTAAAACGTTTGTTAAACATAGAAATATGTTTGTACAGTTTTATTGAGTTGGAATTTTGTAAATGTAAGTAGTTTTGTTGTAGATATTAGTGTATTTGTGTATGGGTGATAATTAGAGTTAACTAAATTATTTAGTTATTGGATCTTAGCCCATTTATTTCCTTAACCAGAAAAGAAAGAAAGCTTCTTCTTCCTCATTTCTTGTTCGTACAGTAAAGTTCTTTCCTGTAAACTAAAAAGAGAAAAACCAAAAAACTTCTTTCCTCTTTGAAATCTAAACTTAAATCTTCAATTTTCTTCTTTCCTTTGCTGGAAATTTATCAAGTTAAAGCCGATTATTCAGGTAATCCATCCCAAAACCAAACTTCCTTTCATCTATTTCTGATTTTGTGAGTTTGTTGTTTGTAATTGAGATTTTGTGCTTGCATGTCTATATAAACTTCTTTTTCAGGTTCTAGAAGCTAAAATCAAAGGCAAGCTTCCATCTTTCTTCGAATTTTTCCAAGGGTTTGCTCTGCAAAATTACTAAGGTAAGTGCAAAACTCACAAATCTCTAGCTGAAACAAAAGTTTCATAGCCAAAAAGCTGACAAAAATTTGTTTACTGTAAATACATTTTGTTGTATGAAATTTATAGTAAATTCTTGTTTGAATTGCATTTTGTGAGATTATAACTTTCTCATACCTTGTCCAAATTATGTGATTCTTTTTCCAGTTTAAAATATAGTTGTTGAACTTTATGCATGCCAAATTTCAGGTCATTTAGACCTATGTAGCCTATAGAAATATGCTTTCGAACTTTGATTCGGAGCATGTTTTTGCCCAGATTTTGCAGTGAAATCACTGCCTAGGTACAACTTTAAGACATCATAAATTTCTCATACCTTATCCACATTGCACGATTCTTTTTCCACTTTAAATTATAGTTGTTGAACTTTATGTATGATTTTAGGTCATTCGGACCTATGTAGCTTATAGAAATATGCTGCCGAACTTTGACTCGGAGCATGTTTTTGCCCAGATTTTCGTAGTGAAATCATTTCCTGGGTACAACTTTGAAACATTATAACTTTCTCATACCTTGTCAAAATTGCATGATTCTTTTTCCACAAAGTAAAGTTGTTGAACTTTACGCACGTCAATTTTCAGGTCATTCCGACCTTTGTAACCTATATAACTATGCTGTCAAACTTTGAATCCAAGCATGTTTTGCTCCAGCCATTTACGGTAAAATCTGGCTGTGAGTTAAACTTTATGACGTTATATCTCTTCCGTTTATTGTCCGATTGTATCCATTCTTTTATTTTATTCAAATTAGAGTTGTTGAACTCTATGCCAGCAAAATTTCAAGGCTTTTAGACCTTTGTAACTAGTTGAAAATTTGCTTGGAACTTTGAACCGGAGCATGTTTTGCTCCAGCTGAAAATTTCTGAACTGTTTTAAATGGATTTCTTTCGATGTTGTTTTTGATCGGCTTGATCCTAAGATGGAAGAGCCAATATTACCACTTATCCATATTTCGGATTGGTGGGTTTTTAGTAAATCTTCGTATGACGATTTTATGAATAATTTCATTGAATTTTGTTGATTTTTGTTGTTTCTTTGCACGTGCTTTCTAAACCGTTTTCGAAAGATTTTTTTTATAAGATAGTTTTCGAAATAAATATTTTACAATATTTATAATTATTTTAAAGCTATTAAAATTATTTATTCTCTATAATAAGAGAATTTAAAAAGTTATTTTCCAAAACAATTTCGAAAATAGTTTTAAAAGCTTGTTTAAAAAAAATTTGTTTCTATATAAAAATACACGTTTTTGTACTATTCGAGCGTATGAGAAGGAGAATTAAATGATTGGGTAAAACACGTGGTATATGGCACATGCGTTTACCTTTTTGGTTAATTTCTGCCTTGTCCGTTTAAATGTTTTGACCTTCGGGTTGTATTTGCCGATGAGATAAAACAAATGTTTTTACTGCTTTCTAGTGTGGCATTGACTAGCGGTTAGGAAACCATTAAGTGAGAACGTGTGGTATGAGATGCACTGTTACCACTTTTCGGGTTCCTCTCTGGGAGTTTGTGACACATTCACTAGTGATTGCCAGTACTTAGACTGTTGGGTCGCTTATCGACTGTTGGGTCCTGTGTGCATATATATAGCTGTTGGGCTTACCATGGCCTGTTGGGTCCTATAGAGACTGTTGGGTCTCTTATGCACAAGTACTTGGCAGGCCATTGGGCCATCTTGTGGACTGTTGGGTCCTATTTATCTATAGTTGTTGGGCTACATTTTGGACTGTTGGGTCCTTTTCTTATATTGTGTTTTCTAGATTTCTTTACGATGATTTCTAAAATTTTGATGATGTTTATGTATGTTTTCACCATAATCGCCTTTGTTGGCTTGTTTATATATATCCTGAGTGCTATTGTATTGATTATATGGTGATTACATTTGGTATTGTGAACTCAAAGTCGAGTTCTATTTATATTGTGATTCATGTTGCCATATTTTGAGAATTGTGAGATTTATAATATCCTATTTTGGAGATATAGTTGAAGATAGCCAATATCTTGGCTATACATTACGCCGATGATACGAGGCGTGAATTTGTGGGTGCTTGATTTGTTATTGATGTTATTTTTGAACTTACTCACTTAAGACCCTTATGACCTTTAGTACTTAACACATAACTCATATTATTTCTTCTCATTTGAGAAGAGTTGTTACCCCTTTATCCTTACATCATACTTCATCTTATATATGCTAATTAGTTGTTTAAGCTAGACTGACCCGTGTATTTTATATACTCGGGTCAGACCGAGTTGCAGGTTTGGACTATTGGGCTTTAGCTTTGCTGATTAACTTAGACTCTTTTATCTGTCGACTTTTTGGCTAGGATGCTTAGTTTTGTGTAATTTACTTTGTTGTTGACCTTGATATGTATATATTCTTTTATGGAACTGATGTATGTATATATTGTGGTTGTAATACCACCTCTGACACTATGTATTGTATTTGATGTATATGTATGTATTTGACTGTGTTTGATGTTTTGTGACCTCTATTATCATTTATATTGTGTTTTGTTCTGAAAAGATCTTATAGCCACCATGGTTTTGTATTAAGTATTTATTGGATATGTCGAACCACTTGAGAATGGGAAAAAAAGGAGCACCAAATCGACGTATTCAATAGATATTTAAGACAAAGTCATGAATGGTCACTCCTAACCAGCCCTATTCTCCGCATTAGCTGACAGTATTACCCAATAATACTCTTTGTTAATGTGGGTCTCGGGATGCGGCGCTACAGCTTGGTATCAGAGCTGAGATCTGAACAAAATATGATAAACACAGAACATAAACATATATTGCGGTACATCCAAGCGGTACAAATCCCCTAATCATCGTGTCCTTGACCTTTTCGTGTCCGTTGTGGTAGATATAAGTTTGGAATGCCTAGGAATATATTTTATTCCATAGTATTTCATAATTGAATTAATGATATCTTACCCTATGAGTAATCCTCATCGTGATCGCTCTATTCGAGTTTTCTTCGATACAGATGCTTTACCTCATTGGTATCGAAGGAGTTTGTAAAAGTTATATCATTGGATGTTTCATGTCTTGTTACTTCTTTGAGGATTGAGAATCCTTTTGAAGGGATCTGCAATACTTGGCATGTTGTTTGGGAGTATTGAGGTTGTTACTTGTAGTTTTTCTTTTCGTGCAAATTTGCACGTTATTTACTATCGTAGGTTTGATGTGAATTTGGGGATGGATTGGCTTGCATGTTATCAAGCCCGAATCCTATGTTTTGAAAGGATCCTATATCTTAGGTATCCTAATTTGGCTGATCTGTTGTCTCTTGTTCTTCAGAATGTTGATGGTTATTCCAAAGTATCTTTATTTGCTATTGAGCTACGAGATGATGAAGTATCTCGAATTCCAGTTGTTTGTGATTCTGCTGATGTATTTGAGTCCGTTGCGGGTTCGCCACCCAAGCGGGCAATTGAGTTTTGTATTGACCTCATTCCTAGTTCTTAGCCTGTTAGTCGTCCTCTCACGAGGATGTCCACCAAGGAAATGAGGAACATTAAAAGTGATTGCTGGAACTTGAAGCCAAGCAATTTATTCAGTCCAGTTCTTTACCGTGGGGTGCCGCGGTCGTCTTTGTTAAGAAATCTGATGGTACTCTTAGGCTTTACATTGATTTTTGCAAGCTTAACGAGTTAACCATTTAGAACAAGTATCCATTCCCTAAAATCGATGACATGTTCGATCATCTGAGTGGTGCTAGTGTCTTTTCCTCAGCTTGACCTTGCACCGGTTTTCATCAGCTATGAGTTGCGGAGGATAGCATTCCTCTTATTACATTTCACACTCGTATGGTTCTTGTGTGTGGCTCGTTATACCGTTCGATTTAACAAACATTCCATCTTAATTCGTCGATCTTATGAATCGAGTATTCTGGGAATATCTCGATGAATTCGTCCTTGTATTCATTGATAATGAGTGAAGACAACAATTTAAAATTGCAACTCTTTCTAAAAGAAGATATACTTATAAGTATGATTGGAATCTGTTTATTAAGATAAGCAAAGAATATCTTGTAAATTAATTATATAAGAGGCATGTTTATCATTTAGAAAATGATTTTGTGTTGGATTGTCCATCGAGTGCTTTAAGAATTCTGGTCGATGCGCCTGATCATCGTTATCGATAGGAATTTCCTAAACGCTATGATGATACAGTCAGACACAATAAAAATTGAGTTGTAATAAGTAAAAGTTTGAAAACAAATTAAAATGAGTTTGAACATTAATCTTTTTAAATGGCAAATGCAGCCATTGAACCATAGTGAGTGTTGGATAAGTGGCGAGACAGTTTTGATCTTTTGGTCAACTCTGCAGCCAGTTGATGAGGTTTTTCACTATAAATCAATGGCGAGGCAATGCCATTATATTATTGGAAATTTGTGAAATTAAATATGATTATGTTTTAATTGGTTGTATAAGCACAACCTATTGGAATTTAAATAATGATATCTTATGATGATTTGAGTAAATAAAGTAAATTAATTCTAATTAAGGAGATCTCTTACATGTGATGCTTTGATTAATAAAATGACGTATTCAAGATAAAATAATACATTGGATAGAGAAAATTTAAACATCAATTAAACATTTTGTACAAAGCTATAAATGAAGACTTTAAAAATTTGTTTTGGTATTCGGTTGTTTAAATAATAATAGAGGATAAGATTTAAAACTCTATCTTAAGGGAAATTAATGAAATGCTAATTTTAGATTTTTAGGATGAATTTGTGAGTAAGCTTTTGTCTAAAACTTTGTTAGTATTAAAACTTATTGGTATGAATTTGTAAAATTCTTTTGAAAACAAGTTTAAGTTAATTATCAACCTTAATTAGTTTTATGTTGTTAATAAGATGGAAATTATTTTATAACAAGAGGAAATATGAATTTAAATGGTTCATTTATTATAAAATGCTATATTAAGAAATGTAAGGTATAAGAAATGAAAAAAAAGTCATGAGATACAATCCTTTAAATTGTGAGAACAATTTTAAAATTAATATTTAAATCCAAAATTTATTTTGGATGAATGATTCTCTTATTAATGGAAGAGATTAGTTATCTCTTTCAAAATGAGTTTTCAAAAATTAATTGTTTGAAAAGCTAGATTTTGTGAGTTAATGAAAATATTTCCAAGTAGTGAATAGTTTCTTTAAAAAAATAATAATTACATGAAGTAAATTCAAATTTCATGAGGTTAATTATAAATTTTGAGTGTATTAGCTTTCCGGAAAAGATGATCATGTAATAATAAATGATTTAGCATAAAGATTGTTTAGAAAATGAAGTTGAAATTGGAATGGTTTAGGAATTTCAAATTTTAAAATTTGATTTTAAAAGCTGAAATTTTATGAAATTTTATTTGTAAAGTATTGTATTAAAATAGCGATAACTTGACATTTATAACTCTAAAAGAGCTCAAACTTTTTGTAAATGAGGGAACTTTCAATAAGCTATAAATTTTCTTTTTACCACTTTAGAAAATTTTGCTTTCATCATAGTCCAAAATGGGTTTGAAAGTAGATGGTCATTTCTGTCCTATTATAAATTTTCAAGATTTAAGCTGAAAGTAAATCTATCATAACTTTCAAACCGTAAATCCGATTTTGCTGATCTTTATATTGATGGAAACCTTAGACTGAGTAGAACAACTTTTGTTTTATAAAAAATATCAGATATTGTTGTTTTCTGTGTCAAAACCTATCTTCTTTAC
The DNA here is from genome assembly GCA_030737815.1 of Allium fistulosum. NCBI lineage: Eukaryota > Viridiplantae > Streptophyta > Magnoliopsida > Asparagales > Amaryllidaceae > Allium > Allium fistulosum. The sequence goes on from CM060902.1 coordinate 982,730,284, forward strand.
AGCAGGTTTGAAATGAATAATGTTCTATTCCCCTTAATAATTAAGTGTAATGCTTCTTATTTATGGATATGAACTAATATCATCTATTTGAGTAAGTACATGTGAAAGAGGATAGTTGGACTATATTTTGAGCAAAAAGAATATATATCTATATAAGTTTCTGCAAACTCGCTTTAAAATGCTAAAAAGAAAGGTATGTTTTCGAATTACATTTTTAAAGTGTTAAATGATGATATATGTTGTGTTCCGATCTAATGGTCGATGTATATTATATAAATCATTTTTATAATATTGAAACGGCCCTCCGTGCAAAGGAGACTCCACCGATTTTTCCAGAAGTTTCCAACACTTAGAAAATTTGAGAAACAAATTTGAAAAATTAATGTGTTACAAATTAAAGTATGTTTATGGAAGAATTAGAGAATAGACAACTCAAAAATTTTATTTACTCTAAATAAAGAGTAATGGATTTAAATTAAAATCTAAGTAAGAAGCTTTGGGAAAATTTCAAGTGTTGAAAATTGAGAATTTAATTTTGAAGATAATGGGTTTAAAAACTCTAAAAATATTTGATTAGTAAAAGAGAGTATAAAAAAATCCACTCCTTGCGTTAACTTGCCTTTGTGCAATTATTTTACAACTTGCATTTATGCAGTCATATGAGTTAGGTGGTATTTGGAGAAACCACCTACTTCTTATTGGGTTTTCTTTCCGTAATTGTTGTCAATCTAATATCGGTATGACTCCCTTCGTAGTTTTATACGGAAAGTCGTATCGATTATCATCTTGTGGGTTGGAGTCCGAGATAAAGTTGTGACTAAATCCCGACCCTATTCGTGAAGCTTCTGAAGAATCGATCTCACCTGATTTATCTATAGTGTAGGCCTCAATTCGTGTTCTTGCTTCGAAGGTGTAATGCCTTCGAAATAAGAATATTCTGCTTGTAAAAAAAAATTCAATGGTCCGTTAATCCCAATAACTACACTTGGGAAACCGTAGAATTTATTGAGCTATCCTTTCCGAGTTTTCTATTTTCTTGTGTTGAGGGTGAGAAATTTAAACTCTAGCTTATCTATCTTCCTTTGCTTGATGAAATGAATTGTTTTGAATACGGCTCTTCTCTAGAAATTGCGATGACACAATTTTTATAAGGGGGGAGTCTGTAACAACCCAGGTTTTGGTGATTACCTAGAAATTTAATTATAACACTGGTTACAATTTAATAATGGAGAAATAAAAATAAATTGGACATTTAAAATTGTTTATTTTGAATAAACAATGGATTTGGAAAGAATAAAATGGAGTTAATATGATAATGTTGATAATAAATGGTGAAAAATGGAAATATGTTAATTTGGTGATTTATTGAATTAAATAAAAGATAAAAAGAATTAATTCTATAATAATTTGTTGAAATAAATGTAAAATACTGAAAATAAAGTTTTAAAAACTTTATTACGTTATTTTGGAAGAAAATGAGCATTATAGGATTTTAATTTGATAAAATGCAATAATTTTTGCATATTATTGCCAAATATTGGATTTTGTAAATTTTAATGAAGTATTAAAATTTTATATGTTGTATAATGAAAATAAAAAGGTGAAATATTGATTAAAAATAATATTTGAAGATAAAAACGATGTTAAAATGGTTTGTTGTGTTTAATTACACAAGAAAATAAATTTTGTAAGATTTTTGGTGTTGTAAATAGTGCTTTATGTAATTATAGTGTAAATTGGGTATTTAATTAAAAACAAGAGTTTTTAATAATGAAAAATATTTTTATAACTAAATTATCTTTTTATTTTTTGTTAAAACGTTTGTTAAACATAGAAATATATTTGTACAATTTTATTGAGTTGGAATTTTGTAAATATAAGTAGTTTTGTTGTAGATATTAGTGTATTTGTGTATAGGTGATAATTAGAGTTAACTAAATTATTTAGTTATTGGATCTTAGCCCATTTATTTCCTTAACTAGAAAAGAAAGAAAGCTTCTTCTTCCTCATTTCTTGTACGTACAGTAAAGTTCTTTCCTGTAAACTAAAAAGAGAAAAACCAAAAAACTTCTTTCCTCTTTGAAATCTAAACTTAAATCTTCAATTTTCTTCTTTCCTTTGCTGGAAATTTATCAAGTTAAAGTCGATTATTCAGGTAATCCATCCCAAAACCAAACTTCCTTTCATCTATTTCTGATTTTGTGAGTTTGTTGTTTGTAATTGAGATTTTGTGCTTGCATGTCTATACAAACTTCTTCTTCAGGTTCTAGAAGCTAAAATCAAAGGCAAACTTCCACCTTTCTTCGAATTTTCCCAAGGGTTTTCTCTTCAAAATTACTAAGGTGAGTGCAAAATCACAAATCTCTAGCTGAAACAAAAGTTTCATAGCCAAAAAGCCGCCAAAAATTTGTTTACTGTAAATACATTTTGTTGTTTGAAATTTACAGTAAATTCTTGTTTGAATTGCATTTGTGAGATTATAACTTTCTCATACCTTGTCCAAATTGCGTGATTCTTTTTCCAGTTTAAAGTATAGTTGTTGATCTTTACGCATGCCAAATTTCAGGTCATTTAGACCTATGTAGCCTATAGAAATATACTTCCGAACTTTGATTCGGAGCATGTTTTTGCCCAGATTTTCGCAGTGAAATCACTGCCTGGGTACAACTTTGAGACATCATAATTTTCTCATACATTACCCACATTGCACAATTCTTTTTCCATTTTAAATTATAGTTGTTGAACTTTATGCATGATTTCTGGTCATTCAGACCTATGTAGCTTGTAGAAATATGCTGCCGAACTTTGACTCGGAGCCTGTCTTTGCCCAGATTTTCGCAGTGAAATCATTGCCTGGGTACAACATTGAGACATCATAACTTTCTCATACCTTATCAAAATTGCATGATTCTTTTTCTAGTTTAAAGTATAGTTGTTGAACTTTACGCACGTCAATTTCTGGTCGTTCCGACCTTTGTAGCCTATAGAAATATACTTTCAAACTTTGAATCCAAGCATGTTTTGCTTCAGCCATTTACAGTAAAATCTGGCTGTGAGTTCAACTTTGTGACGTTATATCTCTTATGTTTCTTGTTTGATTGTATCCGTTCTTTTTATTTATTCAAATTAGAGTTGTTGAACTCTATGCCAGCAAAATTTCAAGGCTTTTAAACCTTTGTAACTAGTTGAAAATTTGCTTGGAACTTTGAACCGGAGCATGTTTTGCTCCAACTGAAAATTTCTGAATTGTTTTAAATGGGTTTCTTTCGATGTTGTTTTTGACCGGCTTGATCCTAAGATGGAAGAGCCAATATTACCACTTATCCGTATTTCGGATTGGTGGGTTTTTAGTAAATCTTTGTATGACGATTTTATGAATAATTTCATAGAATTTTGTTGATTTTTGTTGTTTCTTTGCACGTGCTTTCTAAACCATTTTCGGAAGATTTTTTATAAGATAGTTTTCGAAATAAATATTTTACAATATTTATAATTATTTTAAAGCTATTAAAATTATTTATTCTCTATAATAAGAGAATTTCAAATGTTATTTTCCAAAACAATTTCGAAAATAGTTTTAAAAGCTTGTTTTAAAAAAAAATTAGTTTCTATATAAAAATACACGTTTTTGCACTATTCAAGCGTATGAGAAGGAGAATTAAATGATTAGGCAAAACATGTGGTATAGGACACGTGCGTTTACCATTTTGGTTAATTTCTGACTTGTCCGTTTAAATGTTTTGACCTTCAGGTCGTGTTTGCCGATGAGATAAAACAAATGTTTTTACTGCTTTCTAGTGTGACATTGACTAGCGGTTAGGAAACCATTAAGTGAGAACGTGTGGTATGAGACGCACTGTTACCACTTTTTGGGTTCCTCTCTGGGAGTTTGTGACACATTCACGAGTGATTACCAGTACTTAGACTGTTGGGTCGCTTATGGATTGTTGGGTCCTGTGTGCATATATATAGCTGTTGGGCTTACCATGGCCTGTTGGGTCCTATAGAGACTATTGGGTCTCTTATGCACAAGTACTTGGCAGGCCGTTGGGCCATCTTGTGGACTGTTGGGTCCTATTTATCTATAGTGTTGGGCTACATTTTGGACTGTTGGGCCCTTTTCTTATATTGTGTTTTCTAGTTTTCTTTATGATGATTTCTAAAATTTTGATGATGTTTATATATGTTTTCACCATAATTGCCTTTGTTGGCTTGTTTTTATATATCCTGAGTGCTATTGTATTGATTATATGGTGATTACATTTGGTGTTGTGAACTCAAAGTCGAGTTCTATTTATATTGTGATTCATGTTGCCATATTTTGAGAATTGTGAGATTTATAATCTCCTATTTTGGAGATATAGTTGAAGATAGCCAATATCTTGGTTATCCATTACGCTGATGATATGAGGTGTGAATTTGTGGGTGCTTGATTTGTTATTGATGTTATTTTTGAACTTACTCACTTAAGACCCTTATGACCTTTAGTGCTTAGCACATAACTCATATTATTTCTTCTCATTTGAGAAGAGTTGTTACCCCTTTATCCTTACACCATACTTTATCTTATATATGCTAATCAGTTGTTTAAGCTAGACTGACCCGTGTATTTTATATACTCGGATCAGACCGAGTTGCAGGTTAGGGCTGTTGGGCTTTCGCTTTGCTGTTTAACTTGGACTCTTTTATCTGTCGACTTTTTGGCTAGGATGCTTAGTTTTGTGTAGTTTACTTTGTTGTTGACCTTGATATGTATATATTATTTTATGGGACTGATGTATGTATATATTGTGGTTGTAATACCACTTCTGACGCTATGTATTGTATCTGATGTATATGTATGTATTTGACCGTGTTTGCTGTTCTGTGACCTCTATTATCATTTATATTGTGTTTTGTTATGAAAAGATTCTGTAGCCATCATAGTTTTGTATTAAGTATTTATTGGATATGTTGAACCACTTGAGAATGGGAAAAAAAGGAGCACCAAATCGATGTATTCAATAGATATTTAAGACAAAGCCATGGATGGTCACTCCTAACCAGCCCTATTTTCCGTATTAGCAAACAGTATTACCCAGTAATACTCTTTGTTAACGTGAGTCTCGGGGTAGGGTATCACAGAGGTCATATAGTAAATGAAATAAATAACCTATATTAAGTAGTTGAATGAAGCTACGTATTTCATACGTTATTATAGTAATGGTGGAAACAATGGAAGCATACTATATAACACTTCTTCGTGGATGTATCAAGTTATAAAAAATAGCTTGCATGAATATACCAATTATCGTTTACAAAATAATAACTATTTCCAGTATTGACTAAAAATGGACATAGTTCTATTTCAATATGAATATTTCAAATATTCATTATAGGATAATATTATAATAATGGTATTCGTTTTCATAACAAATGCAATGCAATAGAAAATACAGAAGTATCTGAAATTTTTACAATTATTTTGGAATTATGGACTAAGCAACAGTTTGAAAAACTATTCTTTAATCATATGATTATGAATCATATGGTATTGGTGAATTGTATCTCAAACTAATAAGGTCAAAACACATGTTCATTAGGAGTGACATAAGAGTTGGTGAACTATTCAAATTGATACATATAGACGTATGCAGTCCAAGGTCAATAATACCAAATGTAACCAATTACTACGTTAAATTCCTAGATGAATCATCCTAGAAATGAACATGTGTATTTGATACAGAAGTACTATATTTATGATATGTTCATTGAATATAAAATGAAAGTGGAAAACATAACATGCAACCGAAATAAAAAAATTCGATTTGATCGAATATGTGAGTGTACTTAAAGGGGTATACTTAAGAGAAAATACATAAGGTTAAAAAAATATTTCATCTAAAGCATAGTTTACAAGATAATATAAGATAAGAGTTTATAAGAAACCCCTACATATCTTAGGTTATGTAGTTAGCAGGTTGTGTGAGTCCATAGACTATACGTAATATTTGTTTGTGAGGATCTTGTGTGGACCACCCTAATTTTTTTTGAGGTCAATCAATATTAATTGATCAATTTATATTATGAACATATATACAAGTTTCATAGACTAAAACCAAACCAGTTATATATATATATATTAAGGTAGTTCATAAAATGTTTATGAATACATGTTCTATTGCACCAAGAAATAATTATTGTTTCAAAAAGGTCAATTTCTTGACAAAGGAATTTGTTTTTGAAATTACTTGTAGTAAAATGAATTTGGATATAGTCCAAAGATAAAACTGATTACGAAGGATGAAATGAAAATAACCAATCTTAGATGGACACAACACATTAAAATATATAATAAGAACTCTAACATACTGAAAAGAAACTATGAGTTTTTATCAATGTCGAGAAAAGAATTTCCTCAGTTGTCAATAAACCATGAAGAGTAGTGACTCTGTCATATGGCAAGATGTGCCCTGGAATGGATTTGAAGTATAGTATCAAAATATGATTTTTGATAGTCACACCCAAAGAGATATTATCCATCCGCCACAAATGTGTCTTTGAGAAGAAGACCAGTGTAGTTGGAATATAGTAAGCAAACATGACATCAAGTGCGTGAATTAGAAACACGTGATATTTTTGGTTGAAACACTTTTCTATTGTTACTAACTCTGCAACATTTATAGCGTGTTTCCACATCTGCCCAAGTGTTTCCTATCATTTTTTTAATATTTAATTCAAATAGAAAATATGACTGTACCTTCCTAGGTAATTAAGAAATATAAAACCGTTCACAACCTAAACTTTGGCCGCCTCTTTCTCTATCTAATCTTTATCGGTTATTTTTTTGAATAACAATCCGTATATTATATCCATTTACATCTCAGAGCTATAGCTTAACTTCCTTCTTCCGCAGATGATCGTTGGTTGTTCTACATAGTTTTTATTTGAAAACCCTAAGGTTGCCTTCCATCGAAGTTAAACCAGTAGTATTTGTATAAATTGATTTATATGCATCGATATGTATGCGTCGATCTCTATTTATCGATTTGTATACATCGATTCATATACATTGTTTTCAGTCCCCTTCACTCAACTCTGAAATTGTATAAATTAACTGTATTATATGTTATATGTCTAGTATACCAAAATAGAGACTAATAAATAATAAACTCGTCTCACAAGTTTACAAATCAGATTTCCACTACTTTGGAATTCTGTATTAACTATTTTTAACAATAAGTATGTTGTAATTAATTACAACAACAAACTAACAACTATAGTAATAATAACTATAGCGGTTAATCAAACGTTATACTGTTAAAAGAAATAGTACAACGTAGAAACGAAAATGATATATATATAAATATATAAATCAACCTGAAATATAATTTTTTTCTTAAAAAAAATCAACCTGAAATACAACCGGTTGAAGAAGAAAATTTCATCTGAGGCTTGTCGTAACAATTTCCTTAAGATTTTTTTCAAAGTCTCCCAAGATACAACAGACGTAAGCTGCTCGAGATTGTGATGAGTATGTCACTCTGTGATTGATAATTAAGATAGCAGCAGGAGAGAGAAGCATAAGAAAAATCCCGAATTCAATTTGATTGAGAATGTGATTAGTATTTCTCCTATTTATATTTTCGTCTGCACCCCTTCGAACAGCCGCGTCCGCCTGACGGGTTGCACCCGTTGCCTTTCATTGCTGCTGTTCGTTAACGGGCCGCACCCGTTGCTGCCACAAGTCGCACCCGCTCGCGTTTAACGGGTTGTACCCGCTTCCGTCTGCTAATGGATGCAAAAAAACCCAGCCCAGTTTTAAATAAAAATAGGATCATGTTAGACCCAAACTTGGTTCGGTCGGACGGTGGCAGCGCGTGTGGTGAAGCACAACTTCCCTCCTCACAACAAAGCACACATTTGGGAGCCCCAATGCCCCAACCTCCTCATGAGAAAGCTATTTATATACTTAGCTTTGTTTTTTAGTTTTGGCGATGTGGGACAAGTGTATTTCATTTACACTTACATTATGAATTCCAACATTATATTTATAGTTCTTTAGTGTGTGGGTTTTTATTGGTGTGTGGGTTGTTAATGGGGGTAATCAGTTTAGTTAAAGTATTTTCTGATACTGAGTGTGCACCAAAGTTGTTTGATGAAATGGATAACTACATTTTGTTAATTATACCAGGCTTTTGGGTGGCTAAATAAGGAATAGGGACTGTGAGAGCTGGGTGAGGGTTTTGGAAAATATGAATGAGATTGGACTTGAAGATGGTGTTGCTATGATTGTTTTAAGATTGATGGGTCATGTAGAAGTAGGTGTGCAGTTGAGGCAGATGAGTTGTTGAATGCAATGAGGGTGGATAATGTGAGAGCGAAACAGGAATAGTTATAATATGGTTATTGAAGGTTTTTGCAAGGAGAAGAAGGGGGATATGGGTGGAATAAGTCCGAATTTTGATACCTTTGTTATGTTGGTCAAGTGTTTGGTTGATAATGATGAGTTTGATGCAGCGTTGAAGATGATCGAGAAGTGCTTTGATAGGAAGATGATGCCACCATAGTTTATAACATTGTTTTGTTTAAAAGAAAAATCATAGTCCTCATTTTGGAGAGTATGAATTTTGGTGATGCTTTGTTTAAATGATTTTTAAAAAAATGAATTTTCTCATGCTTTGTGACTACCTAAACCATTTAATACTTCTCACATTTTTTTTGAAAATTGTATCGAACCAACAATCCAACCACAAGAACTATGGACCATGAACCAATCTTGTTTGCACATGAGCTCTGATATGCATTTAAGCGCTAGAAATTGTGGTCCAACCAACAAACCTGTTTTATTTCATAAGTTAATACCAAGATTTAAGCATTTTAGTTGCAATTTAGGGAAGCTCAATGGATTGCATATGGACTTGAAAAAACTATTTATTTCTCTCAAAGAGTACTCTATCCAATTCTAAAGTTCCTTCATCACTATTTACTGAAAATAAAGCAATGAGTGATATTGATATTGGTAGCATTTGAAGGACAAATTCAGATCGACTTGAGAATACGATCACGTCACCTACAATGATGAAGAAGAAGAGTTTAATGAGAAGAATAAGGGATGCTTTAGGATGAAAAAGCTTCCATAAGTTCTTATATCCATATAATTAATGTAGATTTCTACGTTGTGCCTTCTCTTACACTATTTCATGTTTTGTTAATGCTAATTGTTATAGCATCTAGCCAATGTTTATATCCATATAATTAACGCAGATTTATACGTTGTGCCTTCTCTTGCACTATTTCAGTTTTTATCAATGCTAATTGTCACAGCATCTAGCATTTGAAGGACAAATGTACCCTTTAACGTATATTTTATTAGTTGTATGGATGAAAATTGGATAAATATCATTTTATTTTCTTAATTCATCAATAATTTTTTTTATCGGTTGTATGCAGTGACTAAGCATTACCGCTTATCTACCTATAAATGTCGTTCTATTCCCATATATATACACACATCCATCAACAAAATTTCTACTCAATCATTCAAATTTTGTAGTTTTTAATTACCAAATATACACCAAGTCCTCCAAAAATGAAGAAGATATTTCTCTGTAATCTACTCTCTATTCTCTTATTCACCTTTGTAGCTGTAGACGACAACAATCTCCTATCTCTGTGTTTCTGATCTCACATCAAGTACTTGACCATCATTTCAACAATATTTTACATAACTATATATTAAATAGATATGGTATTTTCTATGATAACTAGCTTGCATATATACAGGTTCAAAGGTAAATGGATACGCATGCAAAGCGACAGCATCAGTAAACTCAATAGACTTCTCATACACAGGAACATCAAAACCAGGACTAACAAACAACACAATGGGCTCCTTAGTAACAGCAGCCAACATATAAAAAGTGCCCAGGCTGAACACATGATGCAGCCCAGCCTGAGTCAAGTCACTCGAATCGCTCAAGACAAGGGACGAGTTACTCCTAGGTCGCGAACGACCTAACGATGCAGCGCGTCATGGTTTACAATCACCAAATATACGTCACGAACGAACTAGCGATACCTGTAAGTCGCTCCAACGACCTAGTGATGGTAACGAGTTATACTTAAGTCGCTCCAGCGATCTACCGGGTCAAGCAACTGCCTGTATCGACCAGTTTACCTTAGGTCGCTCTCACATGACGTTTCCTATAGGTCGCAAGAAGTTAGGTCGCTGCAAGTGGATTTCTGTAAGTCGCGAGAAGTTAAGTCGCGTCGCCTAGGTCGCTCCTTTTCTTAGGTCGCTCACTGAAGAAATGCTAATCCTTATGTCGCTGAAGGGTTAGGTCGCTCCAGATGCTAAGTTGTTATCTCGTAGGTCGCTCACAAAGCCGAAGACTCAACCTGAAGATGTGTTATCTTTTAGGTCGCTCAAGTGTTAGGTCGTAAGTCGTTCCTGTTGTAAATTGTGATGTTGTAACTGTTGTAAATACTTAAGTCGTAGGTCGCACTGCTGTATTTTGTTGTGTTGTAATGTTTTTAGGTCGCGTGTGTTGTAACGTGTTTGTTAGGTCGTTAACGACCTATACTAGGTCGTAAGTCGTAGGTCGGCCACCTGTTAGGTCGTGGATGTTGTGTTGTAAACTTCCTATAAATATGGGTGTTGCGTCATTTGTAAAGTTAGTTGATTTTGAATAAAATTTATTTGAGTGCTTTGTGCCTCTTCTTAAATTGGTAGTTGAGTGTGATCTCCTATCTCCACCTTCGGCATTCGAGTGCGCTCGAATCAACGATTGCTGAAGCCGATTCACGGAATCTAGTGCGCTAGATCAACGTTCGAAGAATCGTAGATCTTCCTTCACGGCATCGTGCGCGATCAACGTGACGAAGATAGCTAGAATCCGACATCTTTGAGATCAACGGATTTGGGCGTTTGGTATTTTCAATCCACCGATTGCTACTTTCACCGTTTCATACATTTCTGTTATCCGCTGCTACATCATTTGGTATCAAAGCTAGACTTAGCCAATCATAGCTAAGCCGAGTCTTTGGAGCCAATTCTTATTGAAGAATTCAAGCCGAGCCAATTGAGAGTTGAGCCGAGCTAAGTTGAAGTGTGAAGTTTAATTTGAAGTTGAAGCCGTGCATTGTGTGTTCATTTGTAAGTCAAGGCCGAGAGTTAAAGTTTGTGAAGTTTTGACAATGCCGCCGAGAAGAGCTAATCGCCATCAGAATGTTGAAGCGTTGTATAGAAGAGAAGAAGCCGAGCAAATGGAACAACGCATCAATGAAAAGTTTGATGAAGGCATTGGGAAGTTAGAGAAACTGATGAATGATATGAATCAAAGTCAAAGGAGAAGGTCGCCAGTCTCGAACCATGGAGGAAACAGAGTTTCGCCATCGGTTACGGAAGCGAGGAGGGTGTCGCCGCAATCTTACCGAGAAAGAAGAGAATCTTCAGTTTCATTGAGAAGAGAACATCATAAGTATAGAGATGAAGAGAGAAGAACTCCACGTGAGTTTGAACATGAACCATATCGTGATGATGAAAGACAAAGTAGAAGGGATATGCATGATCATAGAGATGTGGATGGTCGAGATCGTTATCGAAGTACACGTGATTATGATGAAGAGAGTAATAGAAGTAATATTCAATATCGAGATCGAGACCAAGTACGAAATGCATATCGGGATGTTGAAGATGATCGACGATGGGAGTCGGGAATGAAAACTGAAATTCCAGAATTCAAGGGTGGAATGGTAGTGGAAGAATTATTGGATTGGTTGTCTAATGTGGAAGAAATTTTTGACTTCAAAGAAGTACCCGAGCATCGAAGAGTGAAGTTGGTTGCTACTCGATTGAAAGGAAGAGCTATGGCATGGTGGCAGCAAACTAAATTAACACGGGAGAGAATGGGAAAGTCAAAAATTGAGTCATGGGAGAAGATGAAGAAATTGATGGAGGCTACTTTCTTGCCTTATAATTATCAATCCCTTATGTATCAGCGATTGTAGAATTTGAGACAGGGAACAAAGACAGTGAATGATTATGCGGATGAATTTTATCAATTGATTGCGAGGAATGATATTATGGAGACAGAGGAGCAATTGACCGCTAGATTTGTTGGAGGATTGAGAATGCAGATTCAAGATATGGTGAATATGTTTGATCCCAGATCTGTTGCTGAAGCACATCAGAAAGCTCTAGCTTGGGAGAAGCAAGGTAGGAGAGGTGGTGGTGTGTTTACAAATTCCAACAATCAAATGAAAGGGGCTAGTAGCAATGCGAATGTTTCTAAGGCTGTTGCAAAACCGGTTGTAAGTGAAGTTGCTAAGTCCAAGGTCAATAGTGGTATCAAATGCTTCAATTGTTAGGAGTTTGGTCACAAAAGCAATGAATGTCCAAAGCCAAAGAAGCGAGTGATGGTTGCTGAGGTTGAGGATGAGGATGTAGAAGCTGAATGTTCTAATTCACTACAAGTTGAGGAGGAAGAAGAAGTGTCGGGAGATGAAGGGTATTCATTAATGATGAGGAGATCTTGTTTAACACCAAAGCAAGAGGATGATTCTAGTTGGTTGAGGAGTAATATTTTCCAGTCAACGTGCACTATCTTGGGAAGGGTTTGCAAGTTTGTCATTGATGCGGGAAGCTGTGATAACATCATTTCTACCGAGGCTGTGAAGAAGTTGGCATTAAAGACTGAGAAGCATCTGAAACCTTACAAGTTAGCTTGGTTGAGAAAAGGTGGGGAAGTGAAGGTTGGACGAAGAGCTTGTGTGAATTTTTCGATTGGGAAGAAATACAAAGATGAAATTTGGTGTGATGTTGTGGATATGGATGTATGCCATCTGTTGTTGGGGAGACCATGGCAGTATGATAGAGCTGTGCAACATGATGGTCGTACTAACAGTTACAGTTTCATGTTTGAAGGTACTAAAATCACTTTAGTTCCTAAGAAGCGACAACAAGAAGAAAGCAAGTTGGAGGAGATTGAAGAACTTAAAACTTTGCTATCTTTGAAGGAGTTTGTTAAGGAAGTAGAAGAGGAGTCTGAAGTATTTTTGTTGATTGGACGTGAGAGTAATGAAGTGGTTGAAATTCCTGAAGAAGTAAAGCCAGTGCTGGAAGAATTTGAAGATGTATTTCCTGAAGAGCTGCCAACGGAGTTACCGCCATTGAGGGACATACAACACCAAATAGATCTTGTTCCAGGAGCTGTGTTACCACATAGACCACATTACAGAATGAGTTTAAAGGAACACGAGGAGTTGAGAAGGCAAGTGGAAGAGTTGCTTGAACAAGGGCGTGTATAGGAAAGTTTAAGTCCTTGTGCAGTTCCAGCTTTGTTAATTCCGAAGAAGGATGTAACGTGGAGGATGTGTACGGATAACAGGGCACTCAATAAAATAACTGTCAGATACAGATTTCCGATGCCGAGGCTTAATGATTTGTTAGATCAGTTGAGCGGGGCTACTATCTTTTCGAAGATTGATTTGAAGAGTGGTTATCATCAAATTCGAATTCGACCAGGGGATGAATGGAAAACAGCGTTCAAGACACGGGAGGGGTTGTAGGAATGGCTGGTTATGCCGTTTGGTCTTTCGAATGCACCTAGTACATTTATGCGGGTGATGAATCAGATCTTTAGACCATTTATTAGGAAGTTCGTGGTGGTGTATTTTGATGATATACTGATATACAGTGGAAGCCCAGAAGAACACTTGCATCATCTGAGAGAAGTGTTGATGATACTACGACAGGAACAATTTTATGCTGCAACGAAGAAATGCGTGTTCATGACGCATAGTGTTTTATTTTTGGGATATGTTATTTCAGAAGGAGGTATACAGGTGGATCAGAATAAAGTTGAAGCAATCAGAAATTGGCCACAACCCAGGACGATAACAGAAGTTAGAAGTTTTCATGGTTTAGCATCGTTCTACCGAAGATTTATTCCACACTTCAGTAGCGTGATGGCACCAGTTACTGATTGTATGAAGGGGAAGCAGTTTTCATGGTCAGAGGAAGCAGGATTTGCTTTTGAGCGAATCAAGGAACTTTTGATGACAGCACCAATTCTAGTATTACCAGATTTTTAGTTGTTGTTTGAGTTACATACTGATGCATCTAAAGTTGGGATTGGAGGGGTGTTGAGTCAGAAAGGACGTCCTATTGCATATTTCAGTGAGAAGCTATCGGGAGCCAAGATGAGATATAATACTTATGATGTGGAATTCTATGCTATTGTTCAAGCTATAAAACATTGGAGACACTATTTGTTCCATAAAGAATTTGTTCTGTATACTGATCATGAAGCACTGAAACATTTGCAGGGACAGGACAAAATTGCAGCCAGGCATGCTTCGTGGATCGCATACCTGCAACAATTTACATTTGTGGTGAAGCATAAGTCAGGAATTACAAACCGTGTGGCAGATGCATTGAGTCGAAGGAATCATTTGTTGACTACAATGAAGGTTGAAGTGACGGGATTTGATGTGTTGCCAGAATTATTTGTTGATGATCCTTACTTTGCCAAGGTGGTTGATGAAGTCGAAAAGGGAAAGACGGATGAGTACGTGTTGGTAGATGGTTTTCTATTCAAGGGCAACAGGTTGTGTATACCAGATTGCAGCTTGAGAATGAAAATTGTAAAAGAGTTGCATGAAGAAGGACATGTTGGTCGGGATCGCACATTGCAGTTGATTTCTCAATCTTATTATTGGCCTTCGATGAAGCGGGAAGTTGAAAAGTTTGTGCATAGATGTCATGTTTGTCAGGTTTCAAAAGGGACAGCTACAAATGCGGGATTGTATATGCCTTTACCTGTTCCTACAAAACCGTGGGTAGATGTAAGTATGGATTTTGTGTTGGGCTTGCCGAGGACTCAATGGGGGAATGACTCCATATATGTTGTGGTGGACCGTTTCTCGAAGATGGTACATTTTGTTGCTTGTAAGAAGACGACAGATGCAGTCCATGTGGCATAGTTGTTCTTTAGGGAGATCTATCGCTTACATGGTTTACCAGAATCTATAGTTTCAGACAGGGATACCAGATTTCTGAGTCATTTTTGGCTGAGTTTGTGGAAGATGGTCGGAACAAAGCTGAATTTCAGTAGCGCTTATCATCCGCAGTCGGATGGACAGACTGAAGTTGTTAACAGGTCCCTGGGAAATTTGTTGCGATGTCTTGTGCAGGATAATCTGAAGAGTTGGGATATGAAGTTATGTCAAGCGGAGTTTGCTCATAATCATGCTATCAACCGTAGTACGGGTTTCAGTCCATTTCAGATTGTATATTCAAGCTTGCCAAAGGGACCGTTGGATTTAACGATAGTACCACAACCAAAGGGGACAGTTAAGCAGGCCGCTAATTTCGTTGATGAGTTGACAGAATGCCATAGAATCGTTCAAGAACGATTGGAGAAGACGAATGAGAAGTATAAACAATCTACGGATCTAAAACGAAGAAATGTTGAATTTAATGAAGGAGATTTAGTATATGTTGTACTAACGAAGGATCGTTTTCCAGTGGGAGCATACAATAAACTTAAAGCTCGAAAAATTGGTCTTGTAAAGATTGTGAAACAGATCAATGAAAACGCTTATAGATTGAAGCTGCCGGAGGATGTGTACACTTCTGACGTGTTTAATGTTAAACATCTTATACCTTATTATGGAGATGAACAATCCAATGGGGAAGAACTTTTAAATTCGAGGACGAATTTTTCCCAACCTGGGGAGGATGATGCAGCCCAGCCTGAGTCAAGTCACTCGAATCGCTCAAGATAAGGGGATGAGTTACTCCTAGGTCGCGAACGACCTAACGATGCAGCGCATCATGGTTTACAATCACCAAATATACGTCGCGAACGAACTAGCGATACCTGTAAGTCGCTCCAACGACCTAGTGATGGTAACGAGTTATACTTAAGTCGCTCCAACGATCTACCGGGTCAAGCAATTGCCTGTATCTACCAGTTTACCTTAGGTCGCTCTCATATGACGTTTCCTATAGGTCGCAAGAAGTTAGGTCGCTGCAAGTGGATTTCTGTAAGTCGCGAGAAGTTAAGTCACGTCGCCTAGGTCGCTCCTTTTCTTAGGTCGCTCACTGAAGAAATGCTAATCCTTATGTCGCTGAAGGGTTAGGTCGCTCCAGATGCTAAGTTGTTATCTCGTAGGTCGCTCACAAAGCCGAAGACTCAACCTGAAGATGTGTTATCTTTTAGGTCGCTCAAGTGTTAGGTCGTAAGTCGTTCCTGTTGTAAATTGTGATGTTGTAACTGTTGTAAATACTTAAGTCGTAGGTCGCACTGCTGTATTTTGTTGTGTTGTAATGTTTTTAGGTCGCGTGTGTTGTAATGTGTTTGTTAGGTCGTTAACATCCTACACTAGGTCATAAGTCGTAGGTCGGCCACCTGTTAGGTCGTGGATTTTGTGTTGTAAACTTCCTATAAATATGGGTGTTGCGTCATTTGTAAAGTTAGTTGATTTTGAATAAAATTTGTTTAAGTGCTTTGTGCCTCTTCTTAAATTGGTAGTTGAGTGTGATCTCCTATCTCCACCTTCGGCATTCGAGTGCACTCGAATCAACGATTGCTGAAGCCGATTCACGGAATCTAGTGTGCTAGATCAACGTTCGAAGAATCGTAGATCTTCCTTCACGGCATCGTGCGCGATCAACGTGACGAAGATAGCTAGAATCCGACATCTTTGAGATCAACGGATTTGGGCGTTTGGTATTTTCAATCCACCAATTGCTACTTTCACCGTTTCATACATTTCTGTTATCCACTGCTGCATCAACACACTAGGAGTCTCAATGTCGTGCATCGACTATGCGTTAGGTGGCGTCAACCCGCCACATACTCATCCACGTGCAACCGAAATAGTTTTCATGGTGGAAGGCCATCTGGATGTAAGATTTGTCAACACTGCTAATAAACTTATTGCAAAAACTATTGTGAAAGGAGAAGTGTTTGTATTTCCTAAAGGGCAGGTGCATTACCAAAAGAATAATGGTGATGTGGTCGCTACTGTGTTGTCTGCGTTCAACAGTCAGTTGCTAGGTACGCGGTCGATAGGTGTGACTCTATTTGGGATTGACATTGATTTGCACAGGTTTTACCCTAGTTTGATCCGAGATGTTGATATATCACTTATATTAGTCCTTGTGCAAGATTTTGACATGCTTTTATGTGCTAAGTAGGATCATTACATTTTGTTAATTCATTGGCTTTAGTCACCTATGTAAGTTTGCATTGTATTACATTCCCGTGTTAGTAAAGGAGTTGGAGGAGGTGATAGGAGATGATATAAACACAGCGAGAGGTCCAAGGAGTACACAAGCATAAAGTAAAGTGTTGTGTGCTCACGAGGAGGGAATCTTGACAAGAAGCATCAAGGAGAGAAGTCTTGACAAGAGGTGTCAAGCAAAGGAGTCTTGAAAAGAAGCATGAAGGAATGAATCTTGATAGGAGGTGTTAAGGAGAGGTAACAAGGAAGTAAATATAGAAGTTTTTGCATATGTTTGCGTGTATTGAAGCTCAGAAGTAGCTATAATAACCTGTTGTGCTTGTTTTTTGATAAGTTTACAAATGTTAAGGAGATGAAAAGGTTAAGTTGTGATCGACCTTAGTGATTTATGATCAAGAAACTTAACAATACCTAAGCATAATCCTCCATGCAGACTTGAATTCTTAGATATGTAGATTTTTATTATGCAATTACCTTACCTTGAATTTTCTATTCAAGATAAGAGTCACAGATCCATAATTTGTATGTTGTTATAAGAAAAGTCCCTGTAGAAATGAATAAGTAAATTTGGTCCCTATTTTTTGAAAAATAAAAAACGCAAGGTGCCTTGCACTTTTCTAACAGAAAATGCAAGATAACTTGCACATTTCTGATTTTGGAATTTTTTTCGAAAATTGTAAATTTTTTAAAAATTTTCAAAATTTTGAAAAGCGCAAGTTAACTTGCACTTCTATCAGGAAAGCGCAAGCTAGTTTGCGCTTTCTGATTTTGAAATTTTTGAACATTTTGAAATTTTTGAAAAAATGCAAGGTAACTTGCGCTTTTTGATTTTGAAATATTTTTAAAATTTTTGAATTTTTTTTTAAAAAATTAATGTTTAAAAAGCGCAAGTAAACTTGCGTTTTTTGATTTAGAAAAAATAGGGACCTAATTTACATACTCATTTCTATAGGGACTTTTCTTATAACAACAACAGAAATAGAGACCTTTCGTGCAAAGACCCTTTTCTATTTCTGTATTTCAATGGGATACTGCTGGACAGGAGCGTTTCAAAACTATCATAAGTAGTTACTATTGTGGTGCTCATGGAATCATTGTGTATAAAATTTCCACTTTTCTTGATCTTCTTCTATCCTTCATGAAAAAACGATGGCAATTTGGTGATTTTTGTAATTAAATTTAAATTGCAGGTGGTTTATGATGTTACAGACCAAGAGAGCTTTAATAATGTTAAGTAGTGGTTAAATGAGATTGATTGATATGCAAATGAAAAGGTTAACAAACTTTTGGTTGGGAATAAGAGTGACCTTACTGAAAAAAAGGTGGTACCATATGAGACACCAAGGTGATTTGTCTTTATTTTAGTTATTTTATCAACCTCCTTTTACTTTCAAATTTTAAGCAATAACACATTATATCGTAATTTTGTATCAATTTGTTTTACTAGCCATTCTCATATGGAAGGAGATGCTGGTCATCAAAGCACTGAAGATGAGTGTTATCACTAACTTGCTACTTTGAAATATAATCTGCATCACTTATTGAAAAAGAATTGAGATGGGAGTGGGATATCAGCATCAACTATGCAAAAATATATTATATTTTGAAATATATTACATTTTTATGAGGAAAAGATGGTGCTAACTGAGCTTTTCCAAATACATTGACAAGTAAGTTACCTAGTATAGAAAACTAATTTATTACTATATCAAAATATTCTTCAAAAATCTTGTTTTAGTATATAAACTTTGTGATATTTGATTAGGTAAGCAAAATAATAAGAAGTTACCAGGTTATTGTTGGCTTGCGCGCTGCTTCTATGTTAGGGAGCTGTTGCAATTTACTAATCCTGATTTAAATTTTTATGTTATCTTTCTTTTCTATTAATAATTGCCGCCTAATTTACAAAATGGAGAAATCAGTTAACTGATGAAGGTAGAGCTACCTAAGATTGAGATCTTCTACCATGACAAAATGAATCATCATCGACTATTGTCGGTTACCTGCTGCAGCCATCTCCATTGAAGCTTCATTTGCAACACCGGGGAGCCACTACCACCATTATTGCCAAATACTGGACTAACTGAATCGATGGTAGTAAAACCAAAGACATTTGTATTATCATATGTGCTTCCTACTGTAGTCACAGTGTTATTATCCACAATTCCTACTTTCTTTGTTTCTTATTGCTATTTCAACATTATTGCATGACCCTATTCCTGAAGCAAGATCTTCAGCCAAGCGCCGTTGATTTGTAGAGACTAGAACATCTATTCAATCCACACTTTTATAATTGTAAAGCCCTGTCATGATTTCTGAAAATGCTAAGGTGTATGTATGGATGTATGTATATACACACATCTTAGTGTTGGAATTCCTAAGTACAAAGTGTAAATGAAATACATTTGTCCCACATCGCCAAATATACAAACAAAGCCAAGTATATTAATAGCTTTCTAATGAAGGGGTTGGAGCCTAGGGGCACTCAAATGTTTGCTTCGTTGTGAGGAGGGAGATCATGCATCACCACCACACGCACGCACCGCCACCGCCGTCCATTCGAGCCGGGCTCGGGTTTGGATCTAATATAATCCTAATTTTACTGCAAAACTGGGCCGCGTTTTTTAACAGTTGCAGGCTATACGGACAAACACGACTGTTCATAAGCGGACGCGAATTAACTGAAGAGGTGCGACTTCTGAAGCAGGCACGAACCGTTAGACGCGAGCGGATGCGACCTGATTGAAGAAGTGCGGGCGAACAGAAGCAGGTGCGGCCCGACTGAGGATGCGCGACCGAACAGATACTAGGAGCAGGCAGGTGCGACCCGTTAACGAGCAGCAGCGTTCAAAAGACAGCGAGTGCGACCCGTCAAGCGGACGCGACTGTTTGAAGGGATGTAGACGAAATTATAAATAGAAGAGAATCCTGATCACATTCTCATTCCATTCAATTCCTGTTCTAATTTCTTCTGCTTCTTCTTTCTCTACTGCTCTATACAATATATCACAGAGTTGTCATACTCATTACAATCTCGTGCAGACTACGTCTGTTGTATCTTGGGAGACTTTAAATAAAGTCTTAAGGAAATTGTTACGACAAGCCTCAGACAGAATTTCCTTCTTCATTCGGTTAGGTTTATAATTGATTTATATATTTATATATATCTATCATTTTCGTTTTCTACGTTGTACTATTTCTGTAAATAGTATTATGTTTGATCTATCGCTATAGTTATTGCTATAGTTTTTAGTTTGTTGTTGTAATTTTATTACAACATAACAATTGCTTAAATTAGCTAATACAGACTTCCAGAGTAGTGGAAATCTGATTGATAAACCTGTGAGATGAGTTTATAATTGATTATTCTCTGTTTTGGTATACTAGACATATAACATCTTAAGACTTTCCAGTTTTAACTAAAACAGAGATGGCAACAGTAGAGCTCTCAACAAAGGCTACTACACACAACATGCCCGATCCTTTTAAAGGAGATGGTGACGCCTTTCTAACATGGCAGAATCAGATGTTATTCTATCTCACCACACTCGGTCTGCAACGGTATCTCGAGGAGGAGGAACCGATTCTTGCACCAAGCAAGGAATCAGATGTTGCTACGTGGAAACATTCCGATTTCCTATGTAGAAACTATATTCTGAATTGTCTCGACAAGGTGCTATACAAAGTATATCAACCTCTAAAGACAACAAAAGCACTCTGGAATGCACTTGCCACGAAGTACAAGACGCAGAATATCAGTCTTAAGAAATTCATTGTAGACAAATTCATGGACTACAAGATGGTCGACTCCAAACCGGTAACTGCTCAACTGCATGAACTGCAAATCATCATTCATGAACTCGAAGCGGAAGGTCATAAGGTTGGAGAATCGTTTTTGGTTGAAGCCATCATGGGAAAACTGCCGCCGTCATGGAGAGACTACCGCAACTATCTAAAGCATAAAAAGAAAGAGATTTCTTTGCAGGACCTCATCGTACGATTAAAGATTGAGGCAGATAACCGCGGAATTACCAAACAAAGCGAGGAGGCGTTGGTAACAGAAGGGTCGAAGAACAAAAATAAAGGCCACTTCAACAAAAAGAAGAACTTCTCAAAGAAGAGGAAAGCTTCTGAAAACAAACCCAAAGATAATAAAACCAAGAAGTTTAATGGCGAATGTTGGGTTTGTGGCAAAATGGGACATGCCGCTAGAGATTGCAGACATAAGAAGGAATGCAACTTAGAGGCAAATATAGTTGACAACATGGAAGTGGACGAGTCCAACTTTTCAGCAGTTATATCTGAATGCAATTTGGTTCAGAATCCTAACCAATGGTGGGTGGACACAGGAGCTACTCGTCATGTCTGCTCTGATAAATCCATGTTTTCAACATATCAGAAATTCGATCAGGAAGAAAAACTCTACATGATTAATTCTGCTGTTTCCATGATCGAAGGCAGTGGCACAGTAATCCTCAAGTTTACTTCTGGAAAAACTGTCAAGTTGAATGACATGCTCCACATTCCAGACATACGCAAGAATCTGATCTCTGATTTAGTACTATCAAAGAAAGGATTCAAAATGGTGTTCGAGTCAGACAAGATGGTTCTGTCCAAAGCTGGAATGTATATCGGAAGGGGATATTTATGTGATGGCCTATTTAAGGCAAATGTAGCCGTTATCGGCAATAAAACTATGTATTCTGATTGTGCTATTAATAAAATTGAAGTTTCTTACTTGCTTGAGCACGAAATTTTACTATGGCATGAAAGATTGGAACACATAAATTTCCGAAAAATGAAAACATTATCAAACTTGGGATTAATTCCGAAATTCCAAGTAGATAAGAACTACAAATGTGAGACATGTGTAGAAGCAAAAATGGTTAAAAAACCATTTCAATCTGTTGATAGAAGCACCGAACCACTAGGTTTGGTTCATACAGATTTATGTGATTTTAAATCGTTACCTACAAGAGGTGGGAAAAAGTACTTTATCACGTTTATTGACGATTATACGCGATATTGCTATGTATATCTTTTGAATAGTAAAGATGAAGCAATTACATCATTTATAAAGTACAAGGCTGAGGTAGAAAATCAGTTAAATAAAAAGATCAAGATATTGAGATCTGATCGAGGTGGAGAATATGAATCACCATTTGAAAAGTTCTGTGCCGAAAATGGTATAATTCATCAAACAACAGCTCCATATTCACCACAACAAAAAGGTGTAGCCGAGAGGAAGAACAAAACGTTGAAAGACATGATTAATGCCATGCTTTTAACATCTGGTCTACCGACGAACTTGTGGGGAAAGCCTTAAATATGTCTAATCACATATTAAACAAAGTCCCTCACAATAAAACAGGAAAAATTCCATATGAGTTATGGAAAGGACACAAACCAAGCTTTAAATACCTCAAAGTGTAGGGGTGCTTGGCAAAAGTTCCAGTTCCGCCTCCCAAGAAAGTCAAACTTGGACCAAAAACAGTAGATTGTTACTATCTAGGGCCAGCCCAAAATAGCAGTGCCTACAAATTTTTGGTATTCAAGTCTGATATAGCTGATGTTCATGTAAATACAATCATGGAATCAAGAGATGCCTCAAGACGTGTTTCCGTACAAAAGGAATGAAGGGAATAATGTCCCTAAAAGGACAAGAAAAGAATCAAGCAATTCACATGAAGATGAAACTCATCATGAGATTGAGGAAGTTGAACCAAGAAGAAGCGTAAGGGCTAGGACTTCCAAGACATTTGGTTCGGATTTTTTCACATATGTGTTAGAACATGAACCTCAAACGTACAAGGAAGCAATGTCATCTTCTGAATCTTCATGTTGAAAAGAAGCAATCCAAAGTGAGATTGATTCAATTCTAAGTAATAAAACTTGGGAAATTGTTGATATTCCACCTGGAATAAAACCTATTGGCTGCAAATGGATTTTCAAAAAGAAAATGAAAGCAGATGGCTCTATTGACAAGTATAAAGCCAGATTAGTAGCCAAAGGATATCGTCAAAAAGAAGGAGTAGACTTCTTTGATACATATTCGCCGGTAACACGAATAACCTCGATAAGAATGCTAATAGCAATTGCATCGATCTATAATCTAGAAATTCATCAAATGGATGTAAAGACAGCGTTCTTAAATGGAGATCTCGATGAGGAGATCTACATGGAGCAACCTGAAGGTTTTGTTTCCAAAGGAAATGAAAACAAAGTCTGTAGATTAGTAAAATCATTATACGGACTAAAACAAGCTCCAAAACAATGGCATGCAAAATTTGATAGTGTCATGATGAGAAATGGTTTTCGTATAAATGAATGTGATAAATGTGTTTATTATAAACAAATTGGACAATCATATGTGATGATTTGTTTATATGTAGACGATATGTTAATATTTGGTCCAAATACTCAGGTAATAGAGACCATAAAGAAGATGTTAATTAGCAATTTCGATATGAAAGACTTAGGAGTTGCAGACGTTATTTTGGGAATCAAAATAATAAGAACACCTAATGGAATTGAATTATCTCAGTCACACTATGTAGACAAAGTGATTGAAAAATTTCAAAATTTTGGAATTAAAGGAGTGATAACACCTTTTAATCCATCAGAAGTACTGCATAAAAACACTAATGAGAGTGTAATGCAACTGGAATACTCTCGTGTAATAGGATGTCTCATGTATCTCATGAATTGCACAAGACCAGATATAGCTTATGCAGTAAGTCGACTGAGCAGGTATACAAGCAATCCAGGAAAGGAACACTGGAAAGCACTAATGAGAGTGCTTGGATATTTAAAAAATACCACAAATTATTCCTTACATTATGGAAAATATCCTGCCGTCTTAGAAGGATATAGTGATGCAAACTGGATTGTTGATTCAGAGGAATCAAAATCAACAAGTGGTTATGTCTTTACCTTAGCAGGGGCAGTAGTGTCATGGAAATCAACTAAACAAACATGCATAGCTCGATCCACTATGGAATCGGAGTTCATCGCTTTAGATAAAGCAGGCGAAGAAGCAGAATGGCTTCGTCATTTTTAGAAGATATTCCATTTTGGCCTAAACCTGTACCGGCCATATGCATACACTGTGATAACCAAGCTGCGCTAAGCAGAGCACACAACTTTGTGTATAATGGAAAGTCACGACACATTCGTCGATGCCATAACACAGTTAGGCAGTTACTCTCAAATGGAACAATTTCCATAGATTATGTGAGAACAAATGATAACCTAGCGGATCCATTTACTAAAGGTTTATCAAGAGAGAAAATTGACTGGGCATCGAGGGGAATGGGTTTAAAAGCTAAACCACCAAGAGTTATCTTATACGGAAACCTATCCTAGCGATTGGAGATCCCAAGGACTAGGATCAATAGGCAAACCAGTTCTGAGTAACTCAAGACGTAATGCATTTGCTTGGACATAGTCCAACTCCATTCCTATGGTGCACAATATAAATGCATGCCTACAGAAGTATTTAAAGGTTAAAACTATGTTTTTTAATGATGACCATATCTTGAATATAACAAGTGGAGTATATGTAGGATACTCTTAATGGTTGCGATCACCTATGTTAGTGTGAGCTGGGTCGGCTCTATGAGAATATTAAATGCTTATATTTTCTATAAACACCCGCAGAACCAAAAATTGTTCAGGACCAAAATGAACACAACCAAGAGATTGGATGTGAAGGGAAATAATGCTTCGTAAAACTTATTGTCTGGATATACAATAAAGGCCGACGGTTCAAGATGAAATAATTCACCGATTAGTCAAGTAGATCCGACAAGTTTTAACTAGGAAAAGTTCAAAGTGAAATATCTACTTATCCACGATAAAGCATTATTCCATATGTACTCTGTGATATTTCGCTTTGTGTGGGGGAAAAGTATATTATCATTTATGTGGGGGATTGTTGGAATTCCTAAGTACAAAGTGTAAATGAAATACACTTGTCCCACATCGCCAAATATACAAACAAAGCCAAGTATATTAATAGCTTCCTAATGAAGGGGTTGGGGCCTAGGGGCACCCAAATGTTTGCTTCGTTGTAAGGAGGGAGATCATGCATCACCACCACACACGTGCGCGCGCGCCGCCGTCTGTCCGACCGAACCGGGCCGGGCCGGGCTCGGGTTTGGGTTTGGGTCTAATATGATCCTAATTTTACTGCAAAACTAGGCCGCATTTTTTAATAGTTGCAGGCTATACGAACAGACACGACTGTTCATAAGCGGAGCGGATTAACTTAAGAGGTGCGACTTCTGAAGCGGGCACGAACCGTTAGACGCGAGCGGGTGCGACCTGACTGAAGAAGTGCGGGCGAACAGAAGCAGGTGTGGCCCGACTGAGGAAGCGCGGCCGAACATATACTAGGAGCAGGCAGGTGCGACCCGTTAACGAGCAGCAGCGTTCAAAAGACAGCGGGTGCGACCCGTCAAGCGGACGCGACTGTTTGAAGGGATGTAGACGAAATTATAAATAGAAGAGAATCCTGATCACATTCTCATTCCATTCTATTCCTGTTCTAATTTCTTCCACTTCTTCTTTCTCTACTGCTCTATACGATATATCATAGAGTTGTCATACTCATTACAATCTCGTGCAGATTACGTCTGTTGTATCTTGGGAGATTTTAAACAAAGTCTTAAGGAAATTGTTACGACAAGCCTCATATGGAATTTCCTTCTTCATTCGGTTAGGTTTATAATTGATTTATATATTTATATATATCTATCATTTTCGTTTTCTACGTTGTACTATTTCTGTAAATAGTATTACGTTTGATCTATCGCTATAGTTATTGCTATAGTTTTTAGTTTGTTGTTGTAATTTTATTACAACATAACAATTTATTAAATTAGCTAATACAGACTTCCAAAGTAGTGGAAATCTGATTGATAAACTTGTGAGATGAGTTTATAATTGATTATTCTCTGTTTTGGTATACTAGATATATAACACTTAGTATATCAGTTCTGTATCAGTTATCATAGGTTACACCTTTTAATTTAGAAATATGGAACATATTATATACATACATATACATATACATATACATATACATATACATATACATATACATATACATATACATACATATATATGTATGTATGTATGTATGTATATGTATATATGCATACCACACATATCCATGACTGAAAAGTTACATGTAATGAACATTTAGTATACACTGCGTGTATAATATTATGTATAAAACTAATAAGTGAATATGTTCATGCCATAAAAGGAATGATACCAGAGATATAAATTAAGTGAAGATGGGACTGAGGCAGTATGAGTTACTAATGACATCAGAAGCTGGTTGTTAAGAAGTTTGGCCTGATCAATTATGCATTCAAGTGTACCGGCCATAATAGAGGGAGGGTATATAAGTGCAAGCTGTCCATGTGCTGTTAAGTGCTTATTTTCCCATGCCAGCTCGACTATATTGAGATTTGAGGTTTGATGGAAGTAGAAGATTGATGAGGCCGGTTATGAGATGGGTTATTATCTCTAGGTGGATCTTCCATCTCCCAACTTGAAACACATTGGTTCATTCTCTTTTTATTTTTATGATCCTTTCCTACCACTGATAAAAAAATGGAAGGAGAATAGGTTGGGAATGGTGAGTTGGAAATACGCTAAAGAATGACTTTAAAGTAGAAGCAAGTAGATAACTGATATACTTTTGATAATTCTTTGTTGTTCTATGTCCTTTGAATATTGTTGACATGTTGTTATATATTTTGTATGTGTCGTTTATATAAATGCTCATATATATATAGTTGATAATTCTGTGTATGTATGTATATGTAAAATCTTAGAAGAAAAGTTTCCTTTTGATTTGAACTACAAATACAAAACTTCCCATCAGAGTTGCAAGTTGCCAAATTGAAACGCTCGATGAGTGTTGCAAATCAACAATTTGACACAAGTAACAAGTTGCTATTTGTCAGCTTGAAACACTTAACGAGCGTTGCAAATTGTCAGTTTGAAACACTCGATGTGTGTTATAGATCATCAATTCAAAACACCTATTAAGTGTTGTAGGTTATCAATTTTAAATATTCATTACATGTTTCAATTTGTCAATCTAAAACCCACAATAAGTGTTTATATATATATATATATGTATGTATGTATGTATGTGTGTGTGTGTGTGTTGAAACAGAAAATTATAAATGATGATTTAAAACAGACTGTTTGTACAATGCAACCAACATGTCTCGAATTTAGTGAGGGTGATACTGAGTTTATGGGTTTCGAATATGATCCAAAAACCGATATGAGAGTATCGTTTGATAAACATCAGAGTTGAACAAGTATTGTGACAAAAATGTCAAATAGTTTGATTTTCAGTCAAAATGTAAAAGAAGCGTGTTTTTGTAAGAAAGAACATTAAACGTACTAAATATTTCCGTATTGTTTAGTTGTTTAATAATTGACATTGATTTTGTAAATGATATCTTTTATAATCAATATAAAAGATTGTTGAGATTGTCCTAAATGACAAACAACACCATATTAAAATGTTTAATATGAAGCATATAAGATATATTCCTTATGCATTGGCAATAAGAATTATCATACATACTGTATTGTCTATAATACCGCATTTCTTCAATGTATTAGATACATAAAGCGAGTATCAAATCCAAATTAAGACCACTAAATGGTATTTTAAAGTATTGTTGAGTATTTACAAAATGCTAGAGAATTTTTTATAGAAACAACAAACTTCTTATGGAGTATTTCAATTTCATAAGTGATATCGAGTATCATAAGTCGATCCTATGTTCATAATCAATCTTAGTTAAGAAGCTTTAAGTTGGAAATGTTCCAAACAAAAGGTTGTGGTTGATTCAAACAAAATGCTAAGTACATCACCTTGAATAGCGACACAATAAAAGCAATTTATAAATATAGATGCACAAATTCATAATGAGTTAGAGCTAATTCACTATATTGAGAATCCTATGTCATTGTTGTACTATAACAACGTTGTTATATAAATCAAGAAAGGACCTAAAGCTCATTAGAAGTCAAGAAACATATTTTGATAAGTTACACATGATAAAGGGAATTTATCAACATCAAAGAAAGTTGATTGATATAGCAGATCCATTCACGAAGGGACTAATTCGATCAAATCTAAGCAAACAGATTGAAGGGATGAGATTGAGATTCCATAATTGGCTCCAAGTCCAAGTAAGAAATTGATAGAGTTAGGGGTATGCCCCATGGACAATTCTATAATTATTGTAAATCACTAACTCTGTAATAAAATCTCGTTCAAAATAAAAGGTTTTTTTTCCTTTCGATTATATACTCGACATGTTGTGTTGTGTTAATTACTTATTTAATTTAAGTATATATATATATATAATGGCCGCCGCCGCATCTAATCCATCTCCTTCTCCAGCCGCCGCCGATGACGAAGATCGGGAGGGCTGGCAGGAAGTTCGCCGTCGTGGGAAGCAGAAACAAACTGCAGCCTCTAACCCATGGTCTAACCCTAAAACTACTACGTCTCTTTTTAAATTTAATAAGGCTCAGGGTATAAGATCCTGGTCAGATCTGTTTGATAAACACGTTTCTATCAAAGAAGATATTATTTTTCATCAACCAGAAAGTGATAATACAGGTAATTTCGCTAGTATAAATGATTTGGATTACCAGTTATCTAATGAGATGTGGAATAATTCTATTTTTATCTATCTTATGGGTAAACGACCTTACTATGTGCATTTCAATGCTTACATTAAAAGAGTTTGGAAGCCAGAAGGTTCATGGGAAATTTATTCTAGGGATAATGGTTTCTTCTTGGTAAAATTTGAAAATCATGCAGATTTTGATAAAGTTTTAAATGGGGGTCCCTGGTTTATGGATAGCAGGCTTATATTTATGAAAAAATGGGATGCTAACTTTCAATTTGAAAGAGACATGTTAGACACATACCCTATTTGGGTGAGATTACATAACCTACATCTATCTTTGTGGAATGCTAGGGGCATTAGTAAACTCGCTATCCTAATTGGTAAACCTTTGGACATTGATGAGTTCACCAGAAAAGTTAAACGACTAAAATTTGCAAGAGTATTAATAGAGGTGACAGCTGATGCCACTTTTCCCAAAATAATTAGAGCAAAAGATAACAAAGGTCGAGTTTATGAGCAAGAGGTGGAATATGAGTTTATTCCACCTCTGTGTAAGTCATGCAGTTGTTTTGGTCACAGTGATACACAATGCCCAAACCCAACTACACAAAAGTGGATCCCCAAAGCATCAGCACCAGATCTTACTGCTACTACTACTATACTTCCTGAGCATACTGATAACCAGGGTACAGACTTTAACCCCAGCAGCTCAGTGCCAAAAAATACCCTAGATCATAATTACAAAGATTTACAACAAAATAATTCTGAAGCTTGCTTTAGTACTGGTAGTCCCACTCCTGAGGGAAGCCAGTCCATTCTGGATGAACAGAATCGTTCAACAAAGCAGAATAATTGCTCTCCACTTCATAATCTTGCACAAATGAATGAGTCTCCATTGGATAAGCATTCCCTTCAGAATACTGTAGAGCAGAGCAATTCTTGTGCGGCAGAAGTTCTTGAGGACATATATTCTCCTGAGCGTTCAGCAGCTGCTGCTGTTGATTTACCAACTGAACAATCTGATCAGTCCCCATCAAAGTCTGCTGCTGCTCATTCTGTTGATCACACATATGAATCCCCATCAAAGGCTGGTGTTGTTCAACTTGCTGTTCAACATGATAAGTCCCCTGCGAATATTGTGGTACAACATGATAAATCTCCTGCAAAAATTGCTGCTGTCCAACATGCTGTCCAAACCCCATCACATATGGATCATGATGATACACCTAATAACATTCAGGAAATTAATCAGTTGGGAATTGAATTGGAAGTAGATTCCATAAATTCAGATGAGGAACTCTATTTATCTGACCAGTATACTAAAGATAACCCAAAATATGTGGAGCAATTTATTCCCAAAACAGGAAAACAAGGGAAAGGAAGGAACACACTGGCTCGTGTTACGAGGAGCCAATCTCGACACTCTTAATGTCTATTATTTGCTGGAATGTTAGGGATCTAAATGGTGATGTTAGAAGACTAGACCTCTTTAAACTTAGAAATAAATTTAATCATACTATTATTGCTTTTCTTGAAAATAAGATGGGGGAACATAATATTAATCTTCTTGCTACTCTGTTTGGTGAAGATTGGGGATGGATAGACAATAATTCGGCATCTTCTAAAGGTCGTATTCTTATCACTTGGCATAAATCCATATGGGACCTCTCTATTAAAGATAAATCTGACCAATTCATTACTGTTACTTGTACTAATGTGGGAGGTCTGAGCTTCATATGCACTTTTGTTTATGCTCATAATTGGGATTCTCATCGTAGACAGTTATGGTCCTATTTAATTCATACATCCAAGCTTATTAATCATAACTGGATGGTCATGGGGGACTTTAATGCTGTTCTTAAAACAAATGAAAAAAGAGGAGGAAGTACCCTTAGATTATCCCAAACAGAGGAATTCAACAAATGTATTGTAGCAGCTGGCCTCTCTGAAGCAACCCACTCTGGCCTGAAATTTACTTGGTTTAGTGGTGAAGTCAAAAAAATTGCTTGCAGACTTGATAGAGTACTTATTAATGACAAAATCCTGTCCAATATCCCTAATTTGAAAATTTCTGTACTTCCTAGTTCAACCAGTGACCACTCTCCTTTACATATTCAATTTAATCAACATATTAATTTCACTAAAGGACGGCCTTTCAGATATGGTAATCACTGGCATTTAATTGAAGGTTATGCTGATGTTGTTGATTTCAATTTAATCCCTAAAACTGATGGAAATGATTGGTTTTCCATGGTCATGATGTTAAAGGAGCTAAAACATAGATTGAAAAATTGGCACAGAGAAAGAACAAAGACTCAGGACACTATAAGTCAATTACAACAGGAGTGTGAACAGCTGCGGAATCTTCTTGATGCAGACCCACTTAATGATAGTCTACTTTCTAATTATTTCTCTACTCAGGAGCAACTTAAAGAGGCCTTTCATTTACAAGCAATACAAGCAAAACAAATGGCTAAAGAGAAATGGATCACTCAAGGGGATGACTGTACCAAATTTTTCTATGCTAAGATGTCTTTTAGGAGGAATTGTAATGCTCTTATTAATTCTATGAATGATCATGGGGATTTAGCTACTGATATTTCTCAGTTTGAACAGGGAGCCATTTCTTATTTCACTAACTTATATAATGGTGAGAATAAGATAACATTACCTCATATCACTTGCAGGGCACTTATAACTGATGTGGGCATGCAGATGCTGCAAGAGACTGTCACTGAGGAGGAAGTAAGAGCTGCTGTATTCTCTATTCACACTGATTCTTCCCCAGGGCCTGATGGGTGGAATTCTAAGTTCTATCAACTCCATTGGCATCACCTGAAAAATCAACTGTTAGAAGCTATTCAGGAATCTTTTAACACTGGTAAAATTCTTCATGAATTAAACCACACATTTATCACTCTTATACCAAAGGTGGAAAGTCCTTCTAGGATTGAAGAATTTAGACCCATTGCATGTTGTAATGTGTTATATAAGATTCTCAGTAAGGTGATATGTAATAGACTTACAAAGGTTCTCCCTGATCTTATTTCTGAATGTCAATCTGCTTTCATTAAAGGAAGACACATATCTGAGAATTCATTACTAGCCCATGAACTGATTAGAAAATTCAATAAACCTGGAGCTGACAAGATGTGTTTAAAGATTGATTTACATAAGGCTTATAACAAAATTAATAGACAATTTATCATTCATGTATTACACTGTATGGACTTTCCTACTTTATTGATTAATCTTATTGAGGAATGCATCTCCACCCCCACATATTCCATTATCATTAATGGTACACCTAAAGGTTACATTACTAGTAATAGGGGCTTGAGACAAGGTGATCCCCTCTCCCCCTACTTATTTGCAGTTTCCATGGAATTTTTCTCACTTCAAATGGAATTAGCTTGCTATAACTCTTTGTTTCAGCCTATGTTTAAACATGACCCTATTGTCAATCATTTAATATATGCTGATGATTTGATTATTGCTATTAGAGCTTCCTCAACTGCTGCTCAGGGTTTACTTCATATTTTTAATCAATTGCATCTATTTGTGGGTCTTCAGCTAAATACTGCTAAGTCCAAATGCTATTTTAGCAAATATTGCACTTCTAAAACAGCCATTTTGGATATATTGCAAATTAAGGAAGGTCTGCTTCCTGTCAAGTATCTTGGGTTCCTCTCTCAACTAATGTCATTACTGACCGTGAATGTGGTGAACTAGTTGGAAAGATTAGAGACAAACTTAATGGTTGGAGTTCTAAATTACTCTCCTTTGCTGGTAGAATTGAATTGGTGCATACAGTTATTACTGCTAAAGTTAGATTTTGGCTTCAAACATTTCACATTCCTGACAGCTCAATTGAGAAGATTAATTCAGCATGTGCTAACTTCATTTGGAGGGGGGGTTACATAAAGTCAGTTATGATATTCTTTCCAGACCTAAATCTAAAGGTGGTGTTGGGCTTGTCAATCTCAAAGACCTTAGGAGGACTTATCAAGTTAAACATGGATGGAAAATTCTAACCTCTAACACTCTCTGGGCTAGGTGGATGAGGAGCAGATATTTAAAGGGGAGTTTCTGGACTATGCATGAGGATATTAACTCTTCTAGGGTTTGGAAATGCATTTTAAGGAGCAGGGATATTTTGAAAACATGTATCTCAAGGAGAATTGCTAATGGTAGGGATATGTAACGCCCCACTCCGAGACCCACTATAACAAAGAGTATTACGGGAGTAATACTGTCTGTTAAAGCGAAGAATAGAGTATAGTGGAAGCGACCATTTGTAATCAAGCTATAACTATCTACTGAATACGTCGAAAGGGTGGTATATATATATATTTTTCAAGTGGTTCGACATATTCAATAAATATTTATAATGAAATTACAATGGCTAAAGATCTATCAGAATAAGCATAGTAATAAAATGATAAAACATCACAGAACAGAATCACATAACAGATATAAAATCCCAGGACAATACATCGTCAATACAGATCCAAATATCATAAGTGGGTACAAAGCCACTGCTCACACATGTGAGTCAAAAATATGTACATATCAAAGTCTGAATAATAACATAAGCGGACACTAAGATAAGCTATCTCAAAAGCATAGCAGATAAGTCCAAAGCGGAAGCACAGAGCAGCTAAGTCCAGAGACCTAACCTGAAACAACTCGGTCTGACCCGAGCGAAAACACTCGGGTCAGGCTAGCTAAACAATCAGTAATAACTGAGATATATAATAATGCGGTACATCAATAAAACAGTACTTATCCAAAGAGAAGTATATTATGAACCACATGAATATAATGACGATCCCTAATCATCAATAAACAATAAAAATCTCCAAAGAGAAATCAACACCAAAGTGTATAATAAATAAAATCGCCTCATATCATCGGCGTAGCCAAAGCTATAAAAAGATGCCCATAGGCAATAATCCCAAGAGTGACCAGAGTCTGTAATCAATGCCCAAGCAAAGATCGATGCTCCAAAGAGCAATGGGGATATACTAATAAGTCAATGAAATCCAACACTGAAAAGCAGTGTCTAGAGACACTGTGAATCCACAAGGCAACCGCACTTACATCGTATGGTTCCATAGAACCAACACCGAATGGCGGTACTCGAATGGACATAAAAATCATCAAATAATACCAATATTGCATGTGCACTGACCAGAGTCATTGTTGCCAAGTACTGTAGAGTTGTGATCGATCACTCGCACAGATGAGGAACGCGCGAGACGGCGAGATCCTTCCCAGAAGGATAAAGGCCCAGAGGCGCACGCCGAAAAATAAACTGCTCCATAGAGCAGGTGTCCAGAGACGGTTGCCCAAAGGCGTGGTGACCCAGAGGTCCAGTACTGGCCGCCCAAAGGCTAATGTGTCACCAACTTCTTGGAGAGGAACCCGTAAAGTGTTAACAATGAGTCCCATACCCCACGTTCGCACTAAAGGGTTTACCAACCAATAGCAAGCTCACACTCCAAACAATAAAATGTCCACCTCGTATCATCGGTAAACTAGACCCAAAGGTCAAAACGGTCAATCGAATAGGTCGGGGATTAACCGGAAAGAAAATACACACGGTTCCATAGGCCGGAGATTTCCTAACCATTTAAGCACCTTTCCACTTCGCTCGACGTGCTAAAAAGTGAGTGTGAGATTTTTATTATAGAAAATAATGGTGCGAAATGGATTTATAATTGATTTTGAAATCACTTTAAAACGGCTTTTGAAAACTCTCCTATTATGGAGTAATTAATTTAATAATTAAAAATAATATTATATAATAATTTCTAAAGCCATTTAGGAGTGAAAAATCTTTTGAAAATGATTCATAAAACCCATGTACGAAATCTAGAGACAATTCTCAAAGAAATCAATAAAACCAGAAAATCACTGAAAAATATTCTAAGTGCTTGTAAACATTCAAAAACAGCTGCGAACCCAAGTTCGGAAATTTATTTGGACCAGCAAACGGTGTCCAAATGTCCTGAAAATTTGTAGGCATGTAGTCCAACATTCCTACTTTAAGATGCAAAAAGAATTTCTGAATTCCGAGTTGAGACGAAGTGGCAGCGACATCTCAAAGTTGGACCCAGAAAAAGATTCATACTGTTTACCAACAGCGACCAGAGTTCAACTTTGACACGAAATTCGAAGTGCCAAACGAACTCCGATGTTGCCCAAATTTTCCAAAGATGGAGTTCAAAACTCCACCTTTCCAACGAGACCAAAAACGTCAAATTCCGACTTCGGATGCAATCGTGGCGGCATCGCGAAGTGGAGGTAAAGAATCTGTAAACAGGATTTTTTTTTTCAGGCCCCAGCCCGCCTGGGCTGGGGAAAATTTTCCCCTCCCCAGCCCGCCTGGGCTGGGGAATGGGACGCGGGCTTCGGCCCGCGTCCATAAATTCCCCAGCCCAGGCGGGCTGGGGAATGGGACGCGGGCTTCGGCCCGCGTCCAATATTCCCCAGCCCAGGCGGGCTGGGGAAATAATTTCCCTTCCCAGCCCGGGCGGGCTGGGGATTTTTCTTAAGTCCCCAGCCCGCCCGGGCTGGGGAACATGGGCGCGGGCTTCGGCCCGCGCCAGCCCTCCCCAGCCCAGGCGGGCTGGGGGGTGTGTGTCACGCGCCAGCCCCCTAGGGGCTGGCCTGCTCCTGGCTAGCCCAACTGGGCTAGCCTGCTGTGCCTGGGTGCAACCCAGGTGCACCCAGGTCTGTTTTGGGCATTCAGACCCCTGTTTTCAGCCTGTTTTCAGCCTGCACATTTCCAGCCAACATAAATTGCTGATTTTAGTGATTTAGGGGTGTTTTTTTCAAGTTTTGGAATCAATTTTTCACCATAATTAACTAGCAATAATCATTTTCACCAAAATTAACTAGCAATAATCACTAATAGATAGTAATTACCTCTACCAATCAAGCAAATAAGCAAACACTTCAAGTGCAACTTTCCAAAGCAAAGAGGATGTGGATTAGAGAGCTTCAAAATTAAAAAGAGAACAAAACCAAGTATTACAAAGAGATTTCAAAAATTAAAATAAAGATTAGAAGGTGATTAGGCCTAGGATTGCATTACCTTGCTAGGATTAAACAAGTTTAGCCATGTAGAGAAGGAGATGGACCTTCTACCAAAGGGAGGCCATTAGTTTGAGTTAGATCTAAGTTTAGAAATTATGAAGAGGAGGGTTAGGGTTTAGGGAATGGTTTAAGATATTATATAGAAGTGGGTAGGCTAATGGGTTTGTTAAGAGGGTTTTACAACCCAATAAGGCTTAGTTCAATTACTTAAGTGCATATGTAAATTTAAAAATTTTCTAAGTCCAACTATGTTTGATGTTATTATCATGTGAACAAAAATCCTAAGTAGCAACCTAGTTTTAATCAAAACCATATAATTGTCTCATTAGCCAATTAAACCCATTATCACATTTAAAAATTCCCCTTTTAAATATTAAATTCCAAAAATATTAATTTCCCCATTTTAAACCCAAAATACTTTAATTTGCAAACCAATTGCAAATTTAAATTCCCAAATTTTTTTGTTTAGCTCCCTTTTCAACTTAAAATCATAATTTTAATTTATTATTCGGTAATTGCAATCTCAGGGTTGTTACAGGATACTTATCTTTGGAGGGACCCCTGGATTAATGGACTTTCACTTGCTACCAAATATGGCTGGGGTATGATTTCATGTATTGGAGATTATGATGACCTAGTAGCTTCCATTATCCAACATGGTGATTGGATTCCTGACCAGAAAGGACTCCATGTTATTGCTGAGGATGTCAAGTTTGTCCCTATTTACTCCTCTGAACCTAATGATACTTGGACTTGGAACTACACTAAAGATGGTATCTTTACTACCAATAGTGCTTGGGAAGCTCTACGTACTAAGCATACTAACAGATTTTGGGCAGCTCCTATCTGGTCTCGATCAAACAACCCTAAGATGGCATTCACGACTTTCAAAGCCATCAATTTAAGACTTCCTACGGCTGACAGACTTGCTAGATGGGGTATGGAGGTCAATCTCAATTGTAAGCTATGTAATTCCCACCCAGAATCACACAATCATCTATTCTTTGAATGTGAATTCTCTACTCGTGTGTTAAGTCATATTAAGAGTAAAAATCAAGACATGCATGCAATTTCTACCCTTGAAGATGAATTACTGTACCTGAGTTCCCGCAAGAAAGAAGATTTGTTGACCCAACTGCAGCTTATTTGCCTCACCACAACAGTTTTCCATCTCTAGAAAGAAAGGAATCGAAGAGTCTTCAAGAAAAATGTAAAGAATCATCACCAAATTCAGATCGCTATTGAACAAGATGTCAGGATACTAGTGAAAAGAATTAAAAGCAAGATCTTTACCTGTGCGTCTGAACTGGAGAGCAGTATCCTTCGAGATTGGAAAGTGGATCCGCCATGACCTTTCGCTTTAGTGCTTTCTAGTAGGAGACAATACTTTAGCTTTTGCTGAGGAATATTTTTATTATTCCAGTCTGGTTTCGTGTATTTGTCTTATTCATTTTTCTGTGTACAAGACTTTGTGAGTTTTTGTATTGGCCACTGTGAGGCATCAATAAAATTTACCATTCTTCAAAAAAAATATTAAATAGAAAATCCATAAATAGTATGTTATGTGATAGTAATTACAATATGTTGTAATTATAAGAAATTTATCACATTAAGATAACATATTATTTTAAATATTTCTAGTCAAGGTGTTCTGTAACGACCTATATTTTATGTATCGGGAATCGTAAAATATTTTTATTTCATTCGTATGAGATCATATAATTCTATAATTTTGGGATATAACTCTTTGGGCTATGTTACACGTCTATGATTTTTTTCGAAGTTCTATATGACAATTTTGACCCTTAAAACCTTGTTTGAGCAATAAATTTTGATAGAAGTTAAATTAAGGTCTCAAACCAGTTCCATTGCTTCTGGATAATAGTTTCCCATTTTGTAGAGCAGTCATAATAGAAAAACAGACTTACAATTAGAAAGTTATGCATGTTTTAAGTTTAGAACTACTGGTCAGAGTTAGTGTATAACTAATTAAGCCCATTAGTTGGCCCGCTAGCCAAATTAGAGATTACTGTAAATAAAGGCTGTAGGATTCAAATTAGAACATTTTCCTCTCATTCCAAATCAGGTCTGAACCCTAATTAGCCCTAGATCTATCCTAATTCATCCAAATTTCTCTCTAAATCAAACTAGATTGTGGATTAGAGATTAGATCCTCGATTAGAAGCTAGAGACCATAAAATTGGCTAACTAGAAGTGCTTTTCATTGCTGTTTGGATTGGATCTACATTCAAATAGGTTGAATTTGGTAATTGGTGAGTGGTTTATGACTTCTCACTATCCTACGCATGTTTAAATGGTAGAATTATAGGCTTTAACATGGTTTTTGATCTAAAAATCCTTTTCTAACTTTAAAGAACATGTTAATATATGTTAGGGCCAAAACCAATGACATATAACATGATTCTTTAGAAATTGCCTTGTGATTCATCTTATTTATACCATATGTTCATTGATTGCTTAGATTTGGGTTCGAATTTATTTGATTGCTATAATTCTGTGTATTTCCTATGTGAATGGATGCGAATGCATGTTATTCTATATTTGTATGTTGTGCTTTGATGTTGTTTGTTAGTGTTTCTGATGCATAGGAAGATAGGTTGTTGAATTGGGCAAATCAGAGGCAAAGTTGGTACCGAGTTATAGATGATGAATCGGACCTGAGTTATGGTGGTGACTCTTATAGGTCGGTGGTTGGCATGAATGAATAGAGATTGACTAAAGGAGATGTTCCATAGAATGGTGCGGGGTATTTGGCTAAGGATTGGATGCTATATCGAGTTATCTCTAGAATTTGACGGTGGAGCTTTGGATTGATGACGAGTTATTTAGGATGGATGGGTCGGGGTCCAAAGTACTCGAAAGAGCATACTAGATGCATGGAAGAAGAATTAGCCATTGGCTGGCTAAGTGTGTAACTCGGCACTGAGTTATATCTATAACTCAGTATCGAGTTATCATGGTATAGGGTATGGAGTTGGAATTTCTAGGGATTGTTGTTGAGGTTCTGTAGGTCGTGTTGGAGGTTTTGGCTTGTTCGCATCAAGGCTGGATGGCGATGTAGCAACATATAAAATTTAGAATCTTTGGATGTTGGCTCGTGTTGGGAGTAGGTTTCAAAGATGGCGGCTCCGTAATGATGGGAGCCGTAGGATCGGGGAATGTGGAAGGGTTCCTCGTGAATAATGGAAACTGGATTGAGCAAGAAGGGCTCATTATCCAAAAGGAGCAAAGAAAGGCTTGGATGAGTACGTGCTAAGGAATCGTTGATGCATGAAGTGTTTTCTTGTGTACCCAAAGTAGGCGTATTGTAAGTGGGGATGTCCATGGGTCAATTGAAGGACCTATATACCCTGGACCAATGGCTTTGGGTCTAGTGTCTAACTTTGGACTACGAGACACGTATCGAGCTTTGGGCTGCATGATACGAGAGTACATTGAAAACTGGGATTTCCATTAGCCCCTAGCTGTAGGCGGCTATACGAGTTATCATATGTTCAGGCACATGGGTGAGTAATAATGAATATTGTTTGATGGATGTTATGGTTGCTTTGATTATTTTCTTTAGTAGGCTATCACTTATGAGTATCAGGGAGTAGGTACTGAAGATAAGGATATTTGGACATCCACCATTATATATTGTATGGTACCTTTATGATATTGTAGAGTAGCATATTATAGTGTTATGTGCTAACTCTTTTGTTTCAGGGATAGGTTAGGTATGGTTCATGTACTCTTGTTCCTTACCATATTTACCTATATAGCATTTTGAGATTCATTTACCGCTCACACCAGACTGTTGTCTGACCCAAGGTTTTATGTTTTGCTTCTTATTATCTTAGGTACACCTAAATGAGTATACTAGATAACAGGATAGGTGACGCAGTAGCTATTTGGAGGACGAGCTGGATGAAGCTATCTCGTATTATATACTTATATGGATTCTACGCTTATTCGGAACTAAGTTGCACCTGTAGTATCAGGGAGTATGTACTGGAGCTAGCTGCACCTGTACTATTCACAACTAAGGCGGATGACTCTTTGATGTTGTGTATGGACTTTTGTGAGCTGAATAAAGTGACGAAATAAAACAAGTATCCTACTTTCGCATATCGATGACTTGTTCGATTAGCTGCACGGTGCAAAGGTGTTCTCTCAAATGGATTTTGCAATGGGATTTCACCAGCTTAAAGTGTCGAAGGAGAGTGTGTCTATTACTACGTTTCGTATGTCGTTTGGTTTTTATGAGTGGTTGGTGATGCCATTCGGGTTGACCAACGCTCCAGCATACTTTGTGGATCTCATGAATCGAGTTTTAAGAGACCGGATGATAGGTTCGTGCATGTGTTTATGGATGATATTCTGATCTACTCCAGAATCGAAGAGAAGCACAAGACACACTTAAGGATTGTGCTAGAAATATTGAGGAAGCACAACTTGGGAGTGAAGTTCTCTAAGTGTCACTTCTGGAGAGACGAAGTGAGGTTCTTAGATCATGTTGTTTCAGGACATGGTTTGTGCATGGTTTGTAGTGGTTTAGTCTTATCGAGTCATGGATGCTCTTTTGTTTGTGATTGCTTTATTTTGAATTTCGTTGGGTTTGGGATTATCTTGGGAATGGACTAGCTAAAGAGGTATGCGGCTATAGTGGATTGCGAGAAGCTATTGGTGACAATCAGAGATGTGGATGGACGAATGGTAGTGATCACCTGCCTATTGGAGGATGGGGTGATGGTTAGCTTTCTATATTCGCTTGAGGTTCCACATGAGGTGTTGTCATCTGTTCCCATCGCTAGAGAGTATCTGAATGTCTATGAGGAAGTTACTGGATTACCACCACATAGAGAGATCAAGTTTCAAATAGAATTGGTGAAGGAAGTTAGATCGGTAGTTATGCCTTTGAGGCATATGGCACCCAGAGAGTAGAAAGAATTAGAGGTGTAAGTGAATGACCTGTTAAGGAAGGGGTCATTCGAAGAAGCATATCCAAGTGGGGTGCGCCATTAGTATTCCCAACTAAGGTAGATGGCTCTTTGATGTCATGTATGGACTATCGTAAGTTGAAAAAGTGACGAAATAAAACAAGTATCTACTTCCACATATCGATGACTTATTCGATCAGCTACACGGTGCGAAGTTGTTCTCTAAAATGGATTTGGAAACGTGATTTCACCAGCTTAGAGTGTCGAAGGGGAGTGTGCCTATTACTGTGTTTCGTATGGCGTCAGGTTTTTGTGAGTGGTTGGTGATGCCATTTGGGTTGACCAACGCTTTGGCATACTTTGTGGATCTCATGAATTGGGTTTTCAGAGACCAGTTGAATAAGTTTGTGCTTGTATTTGTGGATAATATTCTGATCTACTCCATAACTGAAGAGAAGCACAAGACACACTTGAGAATTGTGTTAGAAATATTGGGGAAGCACAAGTTGGGAGCAAAGTTCTCTAAGCGTCACTTTTGGAGAGAAGAGGTGAGGTTCTGGGTCATGTCATTTCAGGACAGGGTATAG
Organism: Allium fistulosum; assembly: GCA_030737815.1. NCBI lineage: Eukaryota > Viridiplantae > Streptophyta > Magnoliopsida > Asparagales > Amaryllidaceae > Allium > Allium fistulosum. The sequence continues at coordinate 982,771,831 of CM060902.1, forward strand.
TGGTGGATCCTACGAAGGTGGCAACGGTCCAAGATTGGAAATGGCCTAAGAATGCTACAGATGTGAGAAATTTCCTAGGATTGGCGGGATACTATAGGCGTTTCATCAAGGACTTCTCAAAAATAGTAGCACCATTAATTAATTTGATGAAGAAGAATCAGACTTTTGTTGAGACGCAAAATGTGTGAAGGAACTAGGCCAGCCTACAGTAAAAGAAATGGATGAATTTCAAAATTTTAGCCCTTTTGGATCTTTAATGGGCCTATGAAGTCTAAATTCATTTGGAACTTTTCCAAGTTTCTTTTAAATAAAATCAATATTTTATTTAACTTCTTAAATAAAGTTTCACTTTAATTTATGTGTATGAAAGTTAGAGTATATCAAATGTACTCTTGTAAACAAATTTGTGTGTAACATTTACTTTTCAAATTTATTCAGAGAAGGAAATATTTCATTTTCTTTCTCTTAACTTATTTAATTAATGAAGGGCATAAATTTATTTAGAGAATGGAACTTTTCATTTCCTTTCTCTTAAATTATTCAATTAACGAGGGATCATAAATTTAGTCAGAGAAGGAAACTTTTTCAAATTTATTCAGAGAAGGAAACTTTTTCAAATTTATTCAGAGAAGGAAATATTTTATTTCCTTTCTCTTAACGTATTCAATTAATGAGGGGTGTTATCCCGCCTTTTGGCAAGGCCAGGACACCAAGGAGTTGGATTCCAAATGTCGTTTGTCATGGATATCGTTGAATTTTGACCAAGTCCGGATCAAGCCCCAATCGATGAGACATGATCGGGAAAGTAAAGCAAACCAACGCTCCAAGTTTCAGATCGATCCGAGTTCATATGCTCGAGTTATGATGGATGCAAGTCAAAGGGGAGAGCATTTTTTCGTATCCATCAGGAAGCAGCAGTTCGTATCGATCGAAGTTAAGCATGCTTCGAATCCATCGAATTCGACTCGATGGATTTCGTATCAATCAGCCCGACCCAGATTTCGTATCCATCGCTATGGATGATTTCGCATCCATCGATCGCATGTCAATCAGGATGATTAAGTCCCCATAGTTATAAGCCTCGTATCGATAGAACCTTCAGCCGGAAAGACTTGCTCGTATCCATCAATAAGTCACCTGGTTCGTAACGATCGCTTAATGTCTACTTCGTATCCATCGGTCAATGCTTGCTTCGTATCCATCGTTCAGTGCCTACTTCGTATCCATCAGTCAATGCCTGCTTCGTATTCATGGATGAAGTCCTACTCGAATCCATCAGGTCAACCAGCTTGGATAACGTGTCATCTCTCGAAGGAAACGAGGCGAGATACATGGAGTCGAAGCAGTCAACACGGAGCAAATATCGGATCGAGGCGAAGCGCGCGCACCACGTCATCCCTTGATGCGAATGCGCCGAGATATATGGAGTCGACGCGGTCGACTCGGAGTAAAGACCGGATCGAGGCGAAGCGCGCGTTCCACGTCTTCACAGAGGCGCGTGACACCATCGATTCGAAGCCCACAGCTCGGAGAGATGGATTCGAACCAGACAGCCTAGCGAAGAACATCATCTCGTATCGACAATATCTCTCAATCCACTGATCCAAATACCATGAAATTTTAACCAAAGGTTGCACGCATACCGAGGAACATCTCCACCAAATTTGAGCTCAATTGGAGGTAATCTTGATCGATACGAAATGACTTCGTGTCGATCGCAGATTGACTCCAAACTTTCTGGAAACGGTCGCGTGGGCCCCCTCACGTGCCAGACCAAATCTCCCGGAGTTTGAGCGAATTCTGAGCCTCCTACGCCTATAAATAGAGCCCCAGAATCAACAGAAAAAGGATCTCTTTTTCTCTAAAGCGTCCAGACTCTACCGGATTGAGATTTACATCATATTTTTACTGTCAATTTCGAATTCTAATCTGTAATTCGCTGTTCATTGCTGTAACCGCTTGTAATAATTGAAAGAGAATCAATAAAATCATCAAAACTTCATAGTGGACGTAGGCTATACGCCGAACCACTCTAAATTGCTTGTCTGTGCATTTTACATTTCTGTTTGTTGGAGTTTTTGTTAGATAACCTCTGTTTTACATTTATAATCTTCATTTTATCTCTTCAAACAACTCCCGAAGAGTGTTGTGCCCATTTTTGGTACAAACACTTTGGTGCTTTCACTGAGAGAACCAGCTTTTCCTCCCGCTCATTGGATCTGCCGTCGATATCGGATTGCACAAATCCAAGAGGAAGATCCAGATATCCAGTCCGGAATCCTTCCATTCTATTCATATTTTCTCAAAATCTAGGAAAGGACTCCACCACCGAGAATGGTCAGCACAAGAACTGGCGCTACCGCTGCAGAGCAAGAAGGCAGAGATAGGCAGAATCCCACACAGCCGCCTTCTTCCAATCAAGACAATACCACTCACTCAGACTCAACGGGGCTAGTCACCCGACAGGAGTTTCAGGTATTGCTCCAGGAGCTGACCCAAAGCTGTCAGCAGTTGGCGGAACAGTTGCGCGCCAACATCGAGCTGACCAACCAGCTAAACCGCCGGGGGCACAGAAGGTCCAGGAGAGATGATGTCTCCAGAGCATCTACCGAAAGCTCAGCTTCATCTGACTATCACCACCGAACTACCCGTCCTCGACTAGAGGGGAGTCGCGCTCAAGCTGCTGAGTATCAGCCCGCCTTAACTGTTGGGCAACTGAGGGTAGGACCGTCGACTAGCTTCCAAACGGGTCCCTCAACACGAGGAGGTACTGCCCCACAGTACACCACGGATAATCGCGCCACAACCGCCGCAGCAGAGACTAGGGTCGATACCCGAAATCAATCAGAGCCGATCAACCAACAGCGAGGACATACCCCTGAACCTTATGTCCCAGAAGACGTTGAGCCAAGGAGGCGAGATACGGATCGTCGACAGCGCCCGATCCCAACTCGCACCGTGGAACCCGACCACGCCTTAGCTCATCACGCTCAGAATCTGCCCGTTTCCGATATATCAACTATGATACGTCAGATGATCCGCGAGAGTCAGGGGCTCACCAATGATGACTGGGGGATTTCCCGTAGTCATACCCCTTTCACAGACGAAGTGTTACATGCCGAACCCCCTAGGCGATTCAGAATGCCGACTCTCCCGATGTATGAAGGGAATAGTGACCCCAACCAACATATTCTGAAATATGAATGGTCGATGAGTGCTGCAAGGGCCGACAATGCAGTGAAGTGTCGGAGTTTCCCCATCTCTCTAGGGGGGATCGCGATAATGTGGTTTACTCGCCTACCACCTAGATCAATTTCTTCGTTCGATCAATTGGCCAAGAGGTTTGTGGAGCAATTCCGGATGCATGTTGCTAGGCCAAAAGACGTCAACACCTTGTCCAGCGTCACTCAAGCTCCTGGAGAAACGCTCAGGCGTTACCTGGAGAGGTTCCACGCAGCTTGCGTCGAGATCACCAATCCCAACGATAATTCAATCTTGATGGCTCTGACCAAGGGAATTGATCCTGATTCTGAGTTCGGAAACTGGCTAGCTGGAAAACCGCCCGCATCGTTGGACCGTTTTTACTCCAAGGCCGCTCAATACCTGCGGTAGGAGGACGCAAAACAGTCTAGGAAGCAGGACGATGCGAAACCCAGCATTGAGGGAATACAGAGCAATGTGGCAGTTAAACAGTCCGGCGAGAGTTCCGGGAAAGTTCAACTGAATATACAAAACAAGCAAACCCAGCAGAGAGGAAACAATGGCCAGAATAAGAAGAGAGACGAGAACCGAGGTCCACGACGTAGAGCTCAGATGTTTGACAGTTATACGCCGCTAAACACGTCATTGGAAAATGTATACTTACAGACTTGTAACACTGTACAGTATAAGAAGCCTGCTCCGAAGCCCTCGTCGGAGAGACAGATTCAGACAGGGAAATTCTGTAGGTTCCATGAAAGCTATGGACACAATACCAATGAGTGTCGGCACTTACAGGACCTCATCAAGAAGCTGATTAGAGAGAGGAAGCTAGATCAGTTTGTACGGGCGCCGCAGCCTGGCGGAGCAGGCCCCTCGAATCAAAATCGTGCACAAAATCAGGAAAGAGAGGAGGAACCCGCTCGTGCGGGCGGGAGATTAGTTATCAACACAATAAGTGGTGGTCCCCATCCGGCAGACAGAAGCTGGGGGGAAATGGAGTCGTAAGCCAGTTCTATCAGGCATGCGGACTTCGAGTGTTTTAGTAATTGCGAGGATGGAACCCCGGCGAAGCAACAAAAGATAATGTCCGATGATATCGTGTTCAGGAGCCGAGACGCCGATAAAGTCGAAGCCCCTACAATCGACCCACTAGTCATATCTGCCCAGGTAGGTCCTGCTTGGATGAAGAGGATCCTGGTTGACAGTGGGAGCTCTGTGAACATCTTGCTTAAACGGGCTTACGATCTAATGAAGATGGAGACAAAGGATTTGAAACCCTGTTTATCCAGAATCCATGGTTTCAACGGAAGTGCCACGATACCCATCGGAATAACTGAACTCCCAGTCGAGTTAGGCGTTGGAGAACGCCGGAGGGTCCGAATGTTACAGTTTGTTGTGCTAGAAATCGATTCGCCATATAATGCGTTTCTGGGTCGACCAGCCTTAGCTGAGTTCAGGGCGGCGATCGCCCCATGGTATCTGACTTTGAAATTCCCCACTGATCATGGGATTGGAGTTGTTCAAGGAGACCAGGCCTCAGGAAGGGCCTGTTATGTTGCTGAGCTGCGCGGGGCGCAACGTAAAGAGAAGGGAAAGGGCGTAGAGGAATCTCTCTGCGTCTGTTCTATCGATAATTGACAATTGATGCCTGGGCCTCGGCCCGGGCACCACGACCAATTCCTGAAAGACCTGGACCCCAGGGACAACGAAGATAAAGACGAATCAACGGAGAGTCAAGCTTCTCCAGCCGAACTGACTGTGGACGTCCCAATCAGTGAGGATGATGATTCGAAGATGCTGAAAGTTGGGTCCCAACTGAACGAGCAGACACAGCAGGAGTTGGTCGAATTTCTTCGGGCGAATCTCGACGTCTTCGCCTGGACACACTCTGACATGTGCGGGATCTCGCCGAGCATTGCAAGTCACTCCCTGAATATAGATCCGCGACATGTCCCAGTGAAGCAGAAAAGGCGCGGTATGGATCCAGAGAGATCTGCCGCCCTTAAGGAGGAAGTTGATAAACTACAATCGAACGGGTTCATTCGAGATGCTTTGTATCCGGAGTGGGTATCCAACCCTGTACTAGTTCGGAAACCAAACGGGAAGTGGAGAACCTGCGTTGATTACTCTGACCTAAACAAGGCCTGTCCAAAAGATAGCTTCCCACTTCCGTGAATCGATCAGCTCGTTGATTCAACGGCCGGACATGAACTACTATCCTTTATGGACGTTTATTCCGGCTACAACCAGATACCCATGCATTTACCTGATCAGGAACATACCAGCTTCGTGACCGATCTGGGACTCTACTGTTACAAAGTCATGCCGTTTGGTCTAAAGAACGCTGGAGCAACATACCAACGCTTAGTCAACCGAATGTTCGCTGATCAGATCGGGAAGACCATGGAGGTTTATGTGGATGACATGCTGGTGAAGTCCCGATTCTCCACCGATCACGTCAGAGATTTGAATTCAATGTTCAGCATCCTCCGGGAGTACGGAATGAAGCTCAACCCACTCAAATGTCACTTTGGCGTTGCATCCGGAAAATTCCTTGGGTTCATCGTCAATGCTCGAGGAATAGAGGCGAATCCTGAGAAGATCTGGGCTATTAGAAATTTGCAAACCCCTAGAACTATAAAACAAGTCCAGAGTCTTAATGGGAAGGTCGCAGCATTGAGCAGGTTCATTTCAAAGTCCACCGATAAATGCATTCCTTTCTTCGACCTGATCCGGAAGGGCAAACGAAACTTTGAATGGACCACGGAGTGTGAAGGCGCGTTCCGATCATTAGTTCAACATCTCTCCACACCTCCGATCTTATCAAAACCGGTTGACCACGAGCAACTATATCTCTACCTGGCAGTATCAGAACATGCGATCAGTGCTGCTCTAGTCCGGGAAGAAGACAAAGTGCAAAACCCGGTCTACTATGTTAGTAAGCGACTAACAGGAGCTGAAAGAAATTATCCGAGATTGGAGAAACTGGCCTATTGCTTGGTCATTGCCTCAAGGAAGCTCCGTCCTTACTTCCAAGCTCATCCACTTACCGTGTACACCGACCAGCCGTTATGACAGGTCCTCACGCAGCCTGAGACGTCCGGTAGGTTACTCAAGTGGAACATTGAGCTAAGCCAATTTGATATCGCATACGCTCCGCGGAGAGCCATTCAAGGACAAGTCCTGGCTGATTTCATAGCTGAATTCACCGTTCCAGAAGACTTACCCGAGACCAGTGAATCCCCCGAATACATCTGGAAGCTGTATACTGATGGTGCATCAAATGACCGGTGTTCAGGCGCTGGGGTTGTACTTGAGACTCCCGAGGGCCGATCCATATGTTATGCTCTTAAATTCGACTTTCGTGCAACTAATAATGAAGCCGAATATGAAGCCCTCCTAACCGGCCTAAAGCTTGCCAGAGACTTGAGAATCATCGCTGTAGAAATTTATTGCGATTCACAGTTAGTGGTATGTCAAGTACGAGGAGAATACCAGGCAAGAGACCGAAGACTGGCTGCTTACTTGGCACGAGTTCAGGAAATACTAAACCAGTTTGATTATTACGCCATCTATTATGTGCCTCGGGAGCACAATCAGAAAGCCGATTCACTGGCAAAGTTAGCCAGCACAGGTGAAGCGCAACAAATGGGACTTGTCCCTGTTGAAACTTTGGCCTCCCCGAGCATCGACCGAATAGAAATGAACTCCGTGTTTGAAACCGCTCCCAGTAGAGAATCCTGGATGACTCCGTATCGGAATTACATTGAGAATGGGGCGCTGCCTGAACCTAGAAATGAGAAGAGACAAATCCAGCGAAAAGCTTCGCGGTTCGTCATCCAAAACGGCGTCATGTACAGGAGAGGTTATTCCGTTCCTCTCCTCAGGTGTATCGCCCACGAGGAAATCAAACGAGTGTTACATGATGTGCACGAAGGAGAGTGTGGCGATCATACCGGAGGGCAAGCTCTCGCTAAGAAGATACTCTGATATGGGTACTACTGGCCGACAGTGAACCGAGATGCGGCAAACTATGCCCGAAAGTGCGATAAATGCCAGATACATGCCCGAATTCCGAGAGCTCCGCCAACTGAAATAACCCAAATGGTCAGTCCCTGGCCATTCGCAATGTGGGGCATTGACATCATCGGCGCTTTACCTTTAGCAAAAGGCGGTGCGAAATACGCCATCGTCGCCGTTGACTACTTCACAAAGTGGGCTGAGGCCGAAGCCCTTGCAACCATTACGACAAAGAAAGTGATAAATTTCGTGGTTCGCAACATCATCTGTCAATTTGGACTCCCGCACACTATCATCACTGATAACGGAGCCCAATTCGAGAGTGCGGAGTTCAAGAATTTCTGTCAACGGTTTCATATCCGCAAAAAGTTCTCAGCTGTCGCACACCCCCAAGCGAATGGACAGGTTGAAGCTGTCAACAAAGTTATAAAATCGATCCTGAAGAAACGATTGGAGAAGGCTGGGGGCAAGTAGGTCGATGAACTTCCTATGGCGTTATGGGCCTATCGAACGACCCACAAAACCGCGACCGGACACACTCCGTTTTCCCTATCTTATGGCTCAGAGGCCGTTATTCCAGTCGAGACAGAAGTGCTCTCAAATCGCGTGACTTACTATGATCCAAAAACAAACGCTATACTCCTGGCCGAGTCTTTGGATCTATTGGATGAAAAACGGGAAGAGGCTGATTTGAGAGCAGCCGCACATCGAAGCCGGGTCGCCCGATTGTACAACACCAGAGTTCGACCTCGAACCTTTGAACTCGGCGACCTCGTGCTCAAGAGAATCTACCCAGTTCCTTCACACATGAAACCGAACTGGGGAGGACCGTATGTAATTACACGAAAGCTCGGAGATGGTACGTTCAAGCTGTCGACTGTTGACGGTCTCGATTTACCAAGGACTTGGAACAGCGAAAGTCTCCACCGCTACTACATATGACAGGCTTTATTTATTTCATTCTATTTGGCAATTTGTTTCTGCATTTCGAAATTTGAATTTTGTAATAAGGCAACTGACTTTGCCGCATTTTCTTATTTCAGCAATAAAATGCCACTTCTTCGAGCCAGAGCTGTGATTCATTAAGTACGATATACAACATCACGATGCACGAAGAGCTAAATCCCATCATGCAATGGGACTTATTCAAATGGAGAGTGGCTGTGATACGACCAGCCACTCACTAGGTGAAACCCGAGCTCGGGGACAAGCCATGACACCGATATTAATAGGGTTGACACACGACAATCCTACAATTAACTCCATATTCCCAGAGTGCGAAGTGGAGTATAAACATTCAACTCCGTCCTCCTAGAGCGCGAGACGGAGTATAAACATTTAACTCCATATTCCCAGAGTGCGAAGTGGAGTATAAACATTCGACTCCGTCCTCCCAGAGCGCGAGACGGAGTATAAACAATTAACTCCATATTCCCAGAGTGCGAAGTAGAGTATAAACATTCGACTCCGTCCTCCCAGAGTGCGAGACGGAGTATGAACATTCAACTCCATATTCCTAGAGTGCGAAGTGGAGTATAAACAATCGACTCCGCATTCCCAGAGTGCGAAACGGAGTATAAACGATCAACTCCATGCTCCCAGAGTGCGAGACGGAGTATAAACATCAATCGACTCCGCATTCCCAGAGTGCGAAGCGGAGTATAAACGACCAACTCCGTGCTCCCAGAGTGCGAGACGGAGCACAAACATCAGTCAACTCCATGTTCCCAGAGTGCGAACAACCGCTTACGAGATGACATATACCCCCGGAGTGTGGATGAAACGATGCATAAGAAAACAAGTGTAGTTCGGCCACTCGGTCCTCGCTTGATGCAATCACAAGCTGATCATCACAACTTAACCCTGGAACTGGGGGCAGAGGCAAATGTTAGTCATTACCCGAAACTATGCGATGCTCAGCCCCGACGCGATCCCCTGTCGCAACTCAAGTCCGAGATTTCCATACTTAACAAGTAAAATGAGCTATTCTTGAAACAATCAGATAATGCAAGTACACTGGACCAAAGTCCGAACACTGCAGTATTCAAGCATAGAAAGGAACATGAGCTGGAGCTAGAAAACAAAATTTTATTTCAACTAACTCAAAAACGACGGTTCATACATGAATTTTTTCCAAAATGTTCCTACTAGCGGGGGCCGAACCCGCATCTAAACACGGCCTACAAAAGGGAAAGACAGAGAAAATAACAAAAGTCCCTAACTGCCTATGAAAAGAATGTCTAATCCTTCTGCTTCCTCAGCTTCTTCTTCCTCGAGGAGCTACTGGAACCACCAGTACCCTTTCGCTTGGAGCCTTTCTCCTTAGGCAAGCTCCCTTCGGGTGAAGGCATAATGTCAATGTCCTCGTCTGAGCTGGACTCTATAGGGATGCTTCCCGCGGGAGGAGTTGGAGGAACAGACTCCGTAGCCGGAGGAGGGACTGGCACGTTAGTGTCAGTAAGTGTGCCCCCAGGAGACACGATCATAAGAGGAGTAGGGCACTGTGCTGCAGCTCCGCCATCTACATCGCCGCCGTGCGCCGCGGCCGCCATCTCGGCATTAATCTCGGCCAACATCGCCGCTTCCCGCTGTGCTCTGGCTTCGCTAGGAGCCATGTAGTCTGAGATGAGGCGTCAGAAGTAGCCGTGAATCCACCCAAGCCGAATGGCAAGTCCGCAAAAGGATCACTTTGACGGCCAAGGAGCTCGTTTATCATCTGTTCATCGAAAGAAAGTGAGCTCCCCTGCGTTACTCCAACTGGTGCCATTGTCGCGACGGAGGTCGCCTCAGAGATGATGGCTCCTGGTGCTTGGCCTGATTCTTGGATGATAAGAGGCGCGGCTGGAGCAACTCCTGTCACTGATCAAGGGAAAAGGACATGTCATTAGCAACATTTCAACACAGACTCTTCAATCCAAATATACAAGAAGTTAGTTCAGAGTACCTTCCTCGGTTTGGCTCGAGGCCGTCTGAACTTCAGAAGGATGTTCCTTAATAGGAGATAGATGCGGTTGATCTGGGTCATACGCCGGGATAGGCTGGGGGTAGATCATCGGAGTTGGCTCAGACTGAGATGACACGATTATCTCAGAACTCATCACGTGGTGTTCTGCACCAGAGCTCTCTCCGACTTCCTGGATCTGGGCACCAAGCCTCACCTTGTCGTGGGAAATCATGGAGTCATGGAGAACCTTCTTTTCGTCATCATTGAGGATGCGGTTCTCCAGCTCGAACTCATCAAGGGCTTCATTAGGGTGCCCAGACTTCTCTTCATCAACCAGTAGGTTCCAGGCGTTATAGAGATGCGTGGGGTAATCGTCAAGCCATGTCAAATCTCGGTGCCTTAGCACATTGGCGTTATAAGTGACGAGTAGCTCTTCCACCTCGGCCTCAATCCTGGCCTCCGCCTGCCGTACTTTTTCGTCAACCCCAGCCTCAGCTTCTTGGGCTTGTTGTATAGCCGCTTCCTTCTCCTTTCGGAGCGTCACTGCCTGGTCACAGGCCTCCTGCGCAGAGACATTAGCTGCGTCTTTCTCCTTCGCCATCTCGGAAAACTTTGATTTCAGCTCATTAAGCTCCTTAAGAGCAGCATCCCTCTCGGCGGTAATAGAAGTGTTCCTGTGACCCATGTCCTCGATGGCGGTATAATGCTCTTGCTTCATCCTGGTCATGACAACGTTCACCTCGTCAACCTTCTTTAGAGCCTCCATTTCAGATTTACGGGAAGACTCAGCCTCCGAGTTGAGCGCTTTTATGATTTGGTCATTGTGACCCAACTCCTTCTCGAGCTTCTCAATGGTGACGCCCCGATCGAATGCCACTTTAGACGCCTTCCTCGCGGCCCGTCCCCATTCCCTGTACTGGAAAAAGATGTCCGCCACATAATCATGGATAGTGGTTGCAGCGGTTGACGGGATTCTCTTCAAGTGCGGAGGGAAGACGTAACCATCAAAACAGATGTCGGGAAATTCCTTCCTCATCTGTGCCAATTTAAGCGCTCCTTCACTAGACGCCTCGGTCGGGACCGGTACAGTAGCCGAGGAGGTGGCTATTTCGGTCCTGCGCGGAGGATCGGACCTCAAAGCTTGAGAAGACGGCCTAGGCCGTGAAGTTTCAGGAGGACGAGTAACTGCGGCCGTAGGAGGGGCAGAGGTCCTGGGGGGAGGAGAACGAGATTGGGATCGGCGTACGTATCCCTTATCTCTGTCAGACTTCTCCTGACCAGAATGTCCTGCATCATAATCCCTCTCGCCCTCTCTCCTGCGTGGCTCATGATAACGGCGCTTATTGCGCAAACTACCAAGCACGGAACCTTGCCCAGACATCGTACCTGAAAAGAAAACCACGAAGAATCAGTAACCGTTTGCGATGTGTTGTTTACGGTTAGGAAAGTGTGTTGTGCCGTGGAGAGTGTGTGAATGTGTAACCCCCCGGACCAACCAGAAGTGTCAATCGCACTGGCAGGATCAGACTCGCTAACATCGACGATATGTCGCGGTCCACCCGATCCAACGTCGTGTTGCTCCGGCTCGATGTCCGGGATTGGAGGGTCAGCAGGCCCTTCGAATTGATCTTCAGCTTGCAGGGAGGATGCTTCCGTAATCTTAACTCCTGGCAAAGGACGGTGCAAAACCACAGACTTCCGCCTCCCAGACTTAGGCTGTTTCGAGGCCACTGCTTTGCCCTTCCTCTTTGCGTCGGACTCCGGGGTTGCATTAACAGGTCCGACTAACGGTTTTTCGTCGGTATGAGTTTTCTCGGAATCGGGTTCCTCAATTATCACAACCCTGGGTTTCATCCGCTTGACCTTTTTTCTGGAGACGGTCTTTAATGCACCATCGAGCCTTATGCTCTGCCTCCGGCCGATCAACCCAAGAACTCTGAGATTCCGATCTGTCAGTAACAGTTCAATATTCCTTTCTTCGCTAGGAATCTCTTGGAGGACCCGAACTATCTCTTTATAGTAGCCACCCTCAGGCCGCTGGATGATAGCTGAAAGAAAAAGAGAAGAAGACTTAAGTTTAATTTCACTCCGAAAATTGCCCTGTCAATTACTTGGGAAAAAAGACAATACTCACGTCTGAACAGCCATCTTCTGGCAAACCCCGGAGGACATCGGACATAGAACCACTCCGACTTAAAGTAGCTTAGCCTAGTCCACGACCCCGCGACAACTTGGCAGTTCCTTACAGACTCCAAGAACGTATAAGATGGGCTGTCAGTCCGACTCTTGAAATTAAACAAGTATCTTATGTCGGTCATACGAGGAGGACGATGGAGGTACTCCATGAATACAATGAACAAGCTGATTGAGTGAGGCATATCCGTTTGGATGCAATTGAGATGGAGCCATGTCCAGATAAGCCAACACTTCTCTTATGTAATCATTGAACGGAGGAAGTGTGCCGGCTGCGCACGCATGTCGATTAAAAGCAGTATACCCCTCCGAGGGATTATGTGGCCTGTCATCCGGTCCAGGCAACAGTACTTCATCCAGAGATAAGCCATGCCTTAAGCATATTCTCCCTAGCATGTCTTCAGAGATATTGGACGGGACAGAATCAGGTGGACTATTAATGAAGGACGCATCGGGCAACTCATCCGGAGCTGGACCAATAGCTTCGGTCTCGATGACCGGAATCTCAAGTCTGGGAGGGATAGGGTTCTGAGTTTCTTGCTGCTGCGAACTTGACGGTTCCATCACTAGCTAACTCACGAGAAACCATCATTAGATGATAAAAAGCCCGTGCATTCCCCAGTGTAAAGTGCATGAATGTGTTGTGTAGTGCAAATGTTGTGCGTGACTTGAGCAAATTCTGCAGAATTAAAGAAAACACGCTAACGACGAAACTCTGGAAGTCAGACCGACAATGACCGTCATCGCTGACCGTCACGATCGCGCAACCCAGATGCCAGATGGCTGATTCAAGTGTAAGTCCGTTATATGTTCGTTAGGTTATAGTTCCATCGACGAGCTTTGAAAGTCAGTCAAATATGCAATCCTGTATTCAAGTCCAATTATGCAAGGCAGAAGCTCGTCGGAGTCGAGTATAAGAGCATGCAAAAGTTCGCTAAGTTCGTTGAATTTCAGCATGGAATCGATCGTAGTTCAGATTCAAATTCAGTCGGAGGTGTGATATCTTTCGTGTCGATCCAGTTCGAATCGATACTTTCGTATCGGTCAAGGTCGACTCGATACCTTTCGTATCGATAGGTTTCGAATCGACGGCAGTTCGTATCGACCGGAGGAGTGGATTTCGTATCGATCAGAGAGGCTTACTTCGCATCGGCCAAGGGTTAACGGCTGTGTGACAACCAAGTGCAATGACTTCGCATCGATCTGGGGCTATCGATATTGAACCAATAAAACCTCTTGGTCTTCGTATCGATCGTGGGAGGCAGATTTTCGCATCGATCACGCGGGCCAAACACTTGCATCAATCATTTCAGTTCGACACAAGCCCCAACCACCTTAGATCGATGCGAACCTCTGCATCCCCTTCTACCCATCAATCGATGCGAAATCATGAAATCTGGGTTGAGTCGAACCCTCCTGTCCCGAATCGACACGAACTAGAGGTGAAGCAATTCCTCCAGAACTCTTTCTTCTCCAATTGAAGCGAGCATCGCCATGGCCATCCTCGACCATGCTCTGGTCCAGATCTGGCCTTAGCGCCACCAAAATCAATAATCAGCAAGGACAAGATGGATCTGAGATCTGAACTTCGTCGCTCGAATTTAGCCGTGATTGCTTATTTACCTGAATTGAATTGGAGTTTGGGGAAATAATAAAATGATGTTTGATCGATTCGAAGATTGGAACAATTCTTCTCTCCCAAGTTCGTGAATCGATACGAGAATGCAGAAGACAACAGTAAAAGTAAAAGGTAAAAAAGTGAGAAGTGACGAAGTCCCCGGTATTTATATGAAGCCTAGGATGGAACCGAGTCGATTCGACTCCCAGTCAACCTGACCGGTCGCAACCAGTCAGACGGCGCATCGAATCGAAGGCTCGTTTCGAATCCACCAGACTTTATCGGTTCGAAGCGCACAGGGAGGCCACTTGAGTCCGATGGATCAATGCAAACGCTCTCTTCGAATCCATCAAGCTGTGCATTCATCGAGGCGAAATGTTCACCAGACACCATCGTTTCGAAACATCCAAATTATGAGCCATCGATTCAAAATAGATCAGAACCTATCGATACGAACATCCATTTCGTATCCACCAGATATCACCAATTCGAATCAGAATTCACCGCGATTTGTGACCATCGATACGAATGATCATTTTCGTATCCATCAAGTCAACCCACATCGATACGAAGAAAGGCTTTTCGACTTTTAGCATCGATTCATGAGAGGACCGATACAAGAGAATGGCTAAGGGGTACGACTTTCAAAATTATTCAAAGAAGACCTGCAGCTTTTCAAAGCACGTCATGTTTTCACAAGACGTACTTTGGGGGGCAAATGTTATCCCGCCTTTTGGCAAGGCCAGGACACCAAGGAGTTGGATTCCAAATGTCGTTTGTCATGGATATCGTTGAATTTTGACCAAGTCCGGATCAAGCCCCAATCGATGAGACATGATCGGGAAAGTAAAGCAAACCAACGCTCCAAGTTTCAGATCGATCCGAGTTCATATGCTCGAGTTATGATGGATGCAAGTCAAAGGGGAGAGCATTTTTTCGTATCCATCAGGAAGCAGCAGTTCGTATCGATCGAAGTTAAGCATGCTTTGAATCCATCGAATTCGACTCGATGGATTTCGTATCAATCAGCCCGGCCCAGATTTCGTATCCATCGCTATGGATGATTTCGCATCCATCGATCGCATGTCAATCAGGATGATTAAGTCCCCACAGTTATAAGCCTTGTATCGATAGAACCTTCAGCCGGAAAGACTTGCTCGTATCCATCAATAAGTCACCTGGTTCGTAACGATCGCTTAATGTCTACTTCGTATCCATCGGTCAATGCTTGCTTCGTATCCATCGTTCAGTGCCTACTTCGTATCCATCAGTCAATGCTTGCTTCGTATTCATGGATGAAGTCCTACTCGAATCCATCAGGTCAACCAGCTTGGATAACGTGTCATCTCTCGAAGGAAACGAGGCGAGATACATGGAGTCGAAGCAGTCAACACGGAGCAAATATCGGATCGAGGCGAAGCGCGCGCACCACGTCATCCCTTGATGCGAATGCGCCGAGATATATGGAGTCGACGCGGTCGACTCGGAGTAAAGACCGGATCGAGGCGAAGCGCGCGTTCCACGTCTTCACAGAGGCGCGTGACACCATCGATTCGAAGCCCACAGCTCGGAGAGATGGATTCGAACCAGACAGCCTAGCGAAGAACATCATCTCGTATCGACAATATCTCTCAATCCACTGATCCAAATACCATGAAATTTTAACCAAAGGTTGCACGCATACCGAGGAACATCTCCACCAAATTTGAGCTCAATTGGAGGTAATCTTGATCGATACGAAATGACTTCGTGTCGATCGTAGATTGACTCCAAACTTTCTGGAAACGGTCGCATGGGCCCCCTCACGTGCCAGACCAAATCTCCCGGAGTTTGAGCGAATTCTGAGCCTCCTACGCCTATAAATAGAGCCCCAGAATCAACAGAAAAAGGATCTCTTTTTCTCTGAAGCGTCCAGACTCTGCCGGATTGAGATTTACATCATATTTTTGCTGTCAATTTCGAATTCTAATCTGTAATCCGCTGTTCATTGCTGTAACCGCTTGTAATCATTGAAAGAGAATCAATAAAATCATCAAAACTTCATAGTGGACGTAGGCTATACGCCGAACCACTCTAAATTGCTTGTCTGTGCATTTTACATTTCTGTTTGTTGGAGTTTTTGTTAGATAACCTCTGTTTTACATTTATAATCTTCATTTTATCTCTTCAAACAACTCCCAAAGAGTGTTGTGCCCATTTTTGGTACAAACAAGGGGGTATAAATTTATTTAGAGAATGAAACTTTTCATTTTCTTTCTCTTAAATTATTCAATTAATGAGGGATCATAAATTTAGTTAGAAAAGGAAACGTTTCATTTCCTTCTCTTAATTAAATTAAATAATTGATTAATAAAATAACATTAATGACTAATCTAAATATGACATGAATTGTAAACATATTCATAGTTAATATTGTGCAAGTGCAATAAATAGGGAGTGTGCATAGTCAGTGGTAATTGATATGTATACATAAAATAAACAAGAACAATTTGAATGGTTATTACATAGGAATTGGAACGGAAATAAATAAGGGATGACAAGGGCGATTGATACAGTTTCCCTTTTAGTAAACTTAATTAATGCAACATATTAATGATAACCAATAGGTACAAAATTGTAAGAATATGGAAGGTAAACAATGAATTGTATGTATACATTATTGTCTTAATTAAAAAAGAGAAATGATATCATACTATTGTTTGTACCAAAAATGGGCACAACACTCTTCGGGAGTTGTTTGAAGAGATAAAATGAAGATTATAAATGTAAAACAGAGGTTATCTAACAAAAACTCCAACAAACAGAAATGTAAAATGCACAGACAAGCAATTTAGAGTGGTTCGGCGTATAGCCTACGTCCACTATGAAGTTTTGATGATTTTATTGATTCTCTTTCAATGATTACAAGCGGTTACAGCAATGAACAGCGGATTACAGATTAGAATTCGAAATTGACAGCAAAAATATGATGTAAATCTCAATCCGGCAGAGTCTGGACGCTTCAGAGAAAAAGAGATCCTTTTTCTGTTGATTCTGGGGCTCTATTTATAGGCGTAGGAGGCTCAGAATTCGCTCAAACTCCGGGAGATTTGGTCTGGCACGTGAGGGGGCCCACGCGACCGTTTCCAGAAAGTTTGGAGTCAATCTGCGATCGACACGAAGTCATTTCGTATCGATCAAGATTACCTCCAATTGAGCTCAAATTTGGTGGAGATGTTCCTCGGTATGCGTGCAACCTTTGGTTAAAATTTCATGGTATTTGGATCAGTGGATTGAGAGATATTGTCGATACGAGATGATGTTCTTCGCTAGGCTGTCTGGTTCGAATCCATCTCTCCGAGCTGTGGGCTTCGAATCGATGGTGTCACGCGCCTCTGTGAAGATGTGGAACGCGCGCTTCGCCTCGATCCGGTCTTTACTCCGAGTCGACCGCGTCGACTCCATATATCTCGGCGCATTCGCATCAAGGGATGACGTGGTGCGCGCGCTTCGCTTCGATCCGATATTTGCTCCGTGTTGACTGCTTCGACTCCATGTATCTCGCCTCGTTTCCTTCGAGATATGACACGTTATCCAAGCTGGTTGACCTGATGGATTCGAGTAGGACTTCATCCATGAATACGAAGCAAGCATTGACTGATGGATACGAAGTAGGCACTGAACGATGGATACGAAGCAAGCATTGACCGATGGATACGAAGTAGACATTAAGCGATCGTTACGAACCAGGTGACTTATTGATGGATACGAGCAAGTCTTTCCGGCTGAAGGTTCTATCGATACGAGTCTTATAACTGTGGGGACTTAATCATCCTGATTGACATGCGATCGATGGATGCGAAATCATCCATAGCGATGGATACGAAATCTGGGCCGGGCTGATTGATACGAAATCCATCGAGTCGAATTCGATGGATTCGAAGCATGCTTAACTTCGATCGATACGAACTGCTGCTTCCTGATGGATACGAAAAAATGCTCTCCCCTTTGACTTGCATCCATCATAACTCGAGCATATGAACTCGGATCGATCTGAAACTTGGAGCGTTGGTTTGCTTTACTTTCCCGATCATGTCTCATCGATTGGGGCTTGATCTGGACTTGGTCAAAATTCAACGATATCCATGACAAACGACATTTGGAATCCAACTCCTTGGTGTCCTGGCCTTGTCAAAAGGCGGGATAACAACTATGACAATATATGTAAAGAAAAATAAATTTTATATGAACACATACAAGTAGATCCAAATATGTATATATGGAATTCAATCACAGCTTTCTAATAATATATATTAGATAGTTATTACAGTCAATTTCAAAACTTTGATTTGTTGTTAAAATTCCTTTTATTCATATGTAAATATCTAATGCAATAAAAAGTGAAAGCAATACATGCATACATACACACATGCATATATTAACATTCAAACTAAAATTAAACTTTGTTATGAAAGATTAAAACATGGACCTACAATTGAAACATTGTATTGATCCCATACAAATTTCATTTTTAACTTTAAATATAATTCAATCAATCAACATGAAATTGTAAATTTCTAGATTTAAAGAAATGGAATTTAAATTAAATGTTAAAACATAGAATAAAACATTGTATTTTAAAATATATAGATTTAGTTTCAACTTAACAAAGTAAAGAAAAGCAGCTAAACAATTCGAACATGTAAACATTCAGATATGAAGAATTACATTTTAATTAGAATGTGTAAAAACATAGATCTACACTTAAATATTGTTTTAAAATGTAAACAAATTTAACTTTGATCTATCAAATGAAAACTCAATCATATCATTCAACAAATAATTCAATCTTCATAAATAATTTTTTAATTAAGCAAGACAGTAAGACATCATACAAATTATGAAAGTCAAATTAAATTTCCATCAAACATTGCAAAATCATTATCTATATATAGAAAATGACATACCTTGTTACCCAATCCTTAAAACACACACTGTTGATGTTGCTTTTGATTTTCACCTTGAATAAAGAATGCTTTTAGATCCGATTGAATAATCTTAGGATGTTGCCTAGAAATCACAGCTTGAATAATGATATCTCCTCAGATCTTCAAGATCCACATTCTATCCTTGCAAGAGATGGATGAACCACTTTTGTTTTATTTTATTTGATCTTTTTATTTGGAGTTGAAATATTTTGGAAATTCGTTTTCCTTGTTTTGTTTCTGCCATGAAAAGTTAGGGAAAAGAGAGAGAAAGAATGAATGAGAAAGAATGAATTGTCCGTACAGAATGAATTAGAGAATATGTTTATTTGAAAGAATGAAACTGCCATAATTAATTCCTTGATTGTTTCTCTCTCTCCAATCCTTTATTTACATGTATGTCATCAAATGACATAAAATTTCCACAAATCTTGTCATCAAATGACATAAAATTTTCATAAATCATTTCATGCAATTATCTTTAAATTACATTGATATCGTATATCAATGCGTGCAAATATAACTTTTATAAATGCATTAAAATAATTACAAAAAACCTTCCAAACATCAAATATATAATAATTAATATTTCTCAAATATCAATTAATTTAATCAATTTACAACATTTTATAAATTAATTAAATCATGTGGTTTTTCAGAGAATTCATCATTATGGTTGTGCGACTCATAGGTGTAAATTCAGCCAGTGATTAATATCAAACTATTCGAATATTAACGTTCACACGTCACTTAGCAGGTGGTGTGACATTTTGGCCGAATTTATCGCTTACACATCTTTTGGTAAAATTGAATTTTACTTATTATAATCGGTACCTAATAGTGACAATTATTTACACCAATTCTCTTCGTCAAAACTATATCACTTTGGATTATGGAATTTGATAATGGTCAAAATTCCAATATCATCCACATTCAACTTTATAGTCCAAACACAAAGTATTTGGTTCAATAATAACAATTATTATTAACCGAAATGCTCTGGCCAGAGACTTTGACTTTGAGATGACTTCAGTTGACCGTGATACTAGCCTCACATAACCGAGGAGACGTCCTCTCTTGAATAGTGTTTCACTTCCAATGCTTCCACTCGACCCAATTATAGTCGTTTGATGGACGCTGTGCCACGATTTAACTGTAATTAAAGTGGAGCTTCCACACTGAACATCAACAGTATTCTTAAGTCGAGAGAATTGTGTAAATTAGTCACATCGACATTCTCTGCTTAACCTTAGTTATATTAACCAATAGAAATCTATCTAGTGAGTCATTCCATAGTTATCCAATAACTATCAGTACGTAACCCCTTGGTGCCCCAAACAGTTATGAGTAATACACTGCCCAACATTTGGAGAGCGTTACGTACTTTAGTCTCAACGGATATATCGATATCCAGTCTCGATGCATCTTGACTAGGAACATTTAGAATAATATATTTGTTTCATTATGATAAATTACTCACGGTTACAACACTTTGTAACTACTATCACAAAACATACCATTGTGGATCACAAAACATACCATTGTGGATCACAAAACATACCATTGTGGATTAATTAATATAACCACATTATATCAAGTATATAATAGAAAGAAAATACCTTTACTTCGAACAAGATTGGTCAACGAGTTAGATATATGTAACAAATTACATAATTGCCCCTACGACATACCCCTAACTCTATCATTGTGAGCATGCGTTTATGAGTCTGAAAGAGAGATTGACGAGTACACCAGTGTTGACCATTCCAAGTGGAAATAAAGAGTTAATAGTATACGCTGATGTGTGTGGTACTAGATTGGGTGCAGTATTAATGCAGAAGGGAAGGGAAGTCGACAGCTAAAGCCGTACTGAAGGAATTACTCGACTCATGATTTGGAATTGGCAGTAACTGTTTTTGCTTTGAAGATGTGGAGGTACTATTTGTGTGGATAAAGGTTTGATCTGTTTACAAACCACAAATCCTTGAAGTACCTTTTCTAGTAACATCCTCCATTTTGAGGCCCAAAACTAACTACTACAGATGCTGCAGTCATCCATAGTTATTAATCCTCGATGAAAAAATGCGGATCTATTAATCATATCAATAATCAGAAGCACATGAATATGAAAAAATTTCCAAACACAGTTTAATAAAAAATTGTCACGTTTCATTTCACAAATGATATTTCATATTCGTTACATAATCCCATTCGTAATCCCACATTAAGAGAAATTTTAATTATTACAAAATACTCAAAGAGCGACAAATAAAGATGCCTCCTTGGTTGATCAAGGTCAAATACTTAGCAATTATACGACTTTGCCATTACATCCAAATAGACAAAACCAAACTACACATCAGAAATAGATAAAAGATCCTAATAGCTAGATTGCCTTCTATACGTCTCTGGAAGCTTATTCGTCTAACTGGAAACCTGTAATCCTTTACTCTCAACCTACTCAAATTAATTTTTGAGCACCCGAGAATTTAAGGGGAAAAAAAAACTTCGAGTCAGACAACGGTCTGGTATGAATAATAACCTACTATCTTGAACCAAATAAATATCTAGTGAGACCATGCCGCTAAGTGGAACGGGCATTCCCCTCACTTGTAGCTTAACCAAAATACTTTAACCATATACCGTGCTCTTGCATCGATAATGGTTAAAACGTACTAATATATGATGATATGCAAGACTGCTATATACCATGGATTATCCATCCTAATTTATCTGACTATCTATCCAAGTTTATGTTTTTCCAGGGTCACTATGAACCTATTAGTTTTTACGGGCCGACTAATAACCCGTCTCAATTCTTAGGGACAATCTGTCCAACTTCATAGGTTTCGTGGGACCACTAAAAACCTTTTAGTTTTCATGGGCTGACTAATAACCTTCCAATCATAATTTTCATAGGCTTATTATGAACCTACTTTATTCTCCAATAACATCTCTTAAATCATAATTTTCATGGGATCACTATGAACATATTGATTCTATCAATGACCTCTCTCAATTCATAGTTTTCATGGGATCACTATTAACATAGTGATTTTTTTTATCAATAACCTCATCCAAACATAGTTTTCATGCGATCACTAAGAACCTATTGGACCCTTCGAATAATTTTTTTATGTCATAGTTTTTATGGGATGACTGTGAACCTATTGGACCATTCCAATAATATATAAACCAATAATCTTTTGATTAGGTCTGGGCATCCTATACTTTTGATCTACCTGCTCTCCTGGATGCAATTCTACTCCCTCAGGTGATAATTCTGTTTATACTCACTACCGGGTCAACCTAGCTAGTTATTCTATCCCTAATTCCCCAAAATGCAGTTATGGGTTATATATATGATGTTTCCTGGAGATTTGACCAGGCAACCGGTGCTCGGCATCAGGTAGCACTCGGCGTCAGAGAGTACTCGGCATCTAGGAGTGTTCGGCGAAGTACCCGGCTTCCTAGTGGAACTCGGCGTCATAGAATGTCCGACATCTAGGAGTACTCGGCGAAGTACACAGCATCCATAATGTTCGGCATACAGAGCGCTCGGCGTCAACCAATACTCGGCAGCAAGAGTGCTCGGCATACAAGAGTGCTCGGCATCAAGACTGCTCGGCATACGAGAGTGCTCGGCATACGAGAGTGCTCGGCATCAAGACTGCTCGGCATACAAGACTGCTCGGCATACAAGAGCGCTCGGCATCAAGGAGAACTCGGCAGCATCTGGAGTTCGGCATACAGGAGTACTCGGCGTAGTACTCGGTAGCATCAGGAGTACTCGGCAACAAGAGTACTCGGCATCTAGAAGAGCGTTCGGCTTCGACTGACAAACATCCTGCACTTCCCAAACATCAACCACATCGTTCGGCATAGAAGGGACTGTTCGGCATCAGGGCATTCAGCACACCTGGTTCGGCATACAGCGACCACTGTACTGGGGCTGGAGCGTTCGGCTATCCAGCCCACTTGGGAAGTCCAGCCCATATTTGCCTATAAATAGAGGGGCAGGGTCACAGTGAAATGGATTCTTTTTTTGGAGAGAGAACACTGGGGAGACTCTGCCATTTTCAAGACTCATCTTCTCTACTTAACAACTTCATTCAAGCATTTGATTCATGAATTGTATTTGTAATCAACTACAAAGAAGATCAATAAAGTTTAACCTCAAAGTGGACGTAGGCAATTACGCTGAACCACTATAAATTTGGTGTTCTTACTTTCTGCAGTTAGATTAGCATTGTTTTCTCTGTTTAATTTACTTTCATCACTTATATCTCTACACAATCTTTCTCTACGAGGTTAGTGACCAATTTTGGTGCTAACACTTTGGTGCTTTCATTGAGAGTTGAATTCTCAGACCTCAAGGATCTGCTTTGAAGCTACTGGATTGAACAAATCCCCCAAAGAAGATCCGACTCACTGATAGGACATCCGTTGATTCTACTCAGAGTTCATACCAATAACTCTACAATGGCAAGACCACGTACCAGGTCAGCTTCTCATAATGCGGATGCCCACGAGACTGCTAGCGTGCAACAAGCAGGGCCTAGCAATTAACCAGCAATTCCAAATGCAGGAGTTGCCGCTCAGGACCAAACTCCAGTTGTCACCAGAATAGAGTTCAACGACTTGATGAGAGAGCTCAGGGAAAGTAGGAGACAACTAGGAGAGCAGATGCAAGCTAATGCCAACCTGATGGCACAACTCACTCAACAGTAGCAACAGAATGCTGGGGACAATCCCGCTCCTTACTCTTCATTTGACAGTTCAACTTCCTCTGATGAACCTCCCAGGCGCAGACGCCGCAAGACTGACGCTGCACGAGAAGAAGCTGCTGTTCAGACAGCTAGAGACCATGACCAAGCAAGAGCTGGAAACTTCAGAACCAGGGTACAGATGGAGGATAGAGGCTCGGATCATCAAAATGCTAACGATGTCGAACCTCAAGACGCACGATTGGCAGACCGCCAGGAGAGGAGGCATCAGCATGGTCAGGCACGTAGAACATACACTAACCTTCCGCCTTCCATACAGACGCCAGATCTGACAGCCATGATCAGGCAGTTGATGAAAGAAAATCAGGGGTTATCGAATGATGATTGGGGAGTGTCAAGAAGTCATACTCCGTTCACGGATGTTGTGTTGCAAGCGGCGTACCCCAGGAAGTTTAGTATGCCTACTATCCCTGCGTATGAAGGAAGGACTGACCCCAGACAACACGTCATGAGGTACGAATGGATGATGGATTCAGCTAGAGCGAATGATGCCACCAAGTGTAGGTGCTTTCCGATTACTCTATCTGGAATCGCTACTATGTGGTTCACCCGACTTCCTCCGCGATTCGTATCAAATTTCGAGGAGTTGGTAAAGAAGTTTATTAAGCAGTTCAGGATACACACTACGCGCCCAAAGGACGTGATGTCTCTGTCAAGTGTAATCCAAAATCCCGGGGAGTCGTTGAAGGAATATTTGCAAAGATTCCACGTTGCAGCAACTGAAGTCAGTAATCCCAACGACCATGCAATTCTAATGGTTGTAATGAGAGGTGTGGATCCAGACTCTGAGTTTGGAGACTGGCTGGCAGGAAAACCTCCGGCTACGCTAGAGTGTTTCTACTCAAAGGCACACCAGTTCATAAGAAGAGAGGAAGCTAGGTGGGTACGACGAGATAAGGCGCCAGGACCTGTCCAAGAATCAATAAAGAGCAACATTGCTGTGAAGCAGTCTGGAGACAGCTCGGGAAAGGTCCAGGTCAATGTCCAGAACAAGCCCGGGCAACCCAAGGAGTCCGGAGGAAGGAGTCAAGGGAAAAGAAAAGAAGCGGGGAAGTGGAAGTCGAGAATTCCGAGCTACAGCGAGTATACTCCGCTGAACGCGCCACTTGAGAACATTTACCTATCCACCTGCAATACTTTTCAATACAGAAAGCCCCGTCCGAAAGAATCGACCGAGGAACAAAAACGGACCGGGAAATATTGTCGCTTCCATGAGACTTATGGGCACAATACGGAGGAGTGTAGACACCTACACGATGCTATTGAAAAGTTGATCAGGCAGAAGAAATTGCAAGAATTTGTTAAGGATCCTCAGGAAGGAGGACAGGGAACGTCCAACCCAGGTCGTGCACCAGCTCCACGTCATCCCGAGGAGCCTGCCCAAACCATAGGTAGACTAGTCATAAATACAATTATCGGCGGACCTCACCCCGCAGATAAGAATTGGCAAGAGATGGAGCGATATGCAAGTTCCCTGAAGCATGCAGATTTTGAGTGCTGTTCGAACACGGAGGACGGGGCCCCTACTAAGCAGCAGCGCGTAATGACAGACGATATTGTGTTCAGAAGTAGAGACGCTGATCAGATAGAGGCTCCGACCATCGACCCCATGGTCATATCTGCAACGATCGGACCAGCATATGTGAAAAGAATTCTGATTGATTGTGGAAGTTCAGTCAACATCATCTTCAAGAAGGCTTACGATCAAATGAAACTAGAAACAAAAGACCTGAAACCGTCCAAGGCTCGTATACACGGCTTTAACGGCGCAGCAACCGACGCCGTGGGGTACGTTGAGTTACCAGTTGAACTGGGGCAAGGCGAGCGTCGGAGGGTGCGAATTCTACCCTTCGTAGTTTTGGATGTGGATTCTCCATATAATATTTTCTTGGGTCGGCCGGCCCTGGCTGAGTTTAGGGCAGCATTGGCCCCGTGGTGTTTAACTTTGAAGTTCCCAATTGACAAAGGAATAGGTATTGTTCATGGCGACCAAGCAGCTGGTCGTTCCTGTTATGTGGCTGAGCTTCGAGAAGCCCATCGGAGGGAGAAGGGAAAGGTTGCGGACAATCCCATCCGCATCCTTAATGCGGATAATTGACAAGTAGTGCCCGAGCCCTGGCTCGGGCATAGTTCTCGGATCTTCAGAGATATAGATCCGAGAGACGACGATGAGAAACCCAGGGAAGAGAAGGCGGCACCGGCTGAATTAACAATTGACATCTCAGTTAGCCGTGACGACCCTTCGCGAATTCTGAAAATCGGATCACAGCTTGGTCCCGAGATGACTGAAGACCTTAGCGACTTCCTCCGGGCGAATCTTGATGTTTTCTCCTGGACGCATTCTGATATGTGTGGGATTTCTCCCGCCATCACGAGTCATATGTTGAACATAGACCCGAAGTACGTCCCAGTTAAACAAAAGAGGAGAGGAATGGATCCGGAGAGGTCCGCCGCTCTCGGAGAAGAGGTGGACAAACTCAAAGCAAATGGGTTCGTCCGCGACGCCCTCTACCCTGAGTGGGTATCCAACCCCATGCTATTAAAAAAGGCGAATGGGAAATGGAGGACTTGCGTAGATTATTCCGACTTGAACAAAGCATGCCCTAAGGACAGTTTCCCGCTGCCTAGGATCGATCAGTTGGTCGACTCCACCGCAGGACACGAGCTGCTGTCATTCATGGACGCGTACTCAGGGTACAACCAAATCCCGATGCATATTCCGGACCAAGAACACACCAGCTTCGTTACAAATGTCGGGCTGTATTGCTATGTAGTGATGCCCTTTGGATTGAAGAACGCAGGAGCAACTTACCAGCGTTTAGTGAATCGGATGTTCAAGGACCAGCTGGGTAGAACGATGGAAGTCTATGTGGATGACATGCTCGTGAAGTCATGACGGTCAAATGACCACATTCGAGACTTGGCTGAAATGTTCGACATACTCAGGTTTTACGGGATGAAGATCAACCCTCTGAAGTGTTCATTCGGCGTCGCATCAGGGAAGTTTTTGGGATTCATCGTCAATGCTAGGGGAATCGAAGCCAACCCAGAAAAAATCCAAGCTATTCGAGATGTGCAAGCGCCCAGGACTATAAAGCAAGTACAAAGCTTGAACGGAAAAGTAGCTGCGCTAAGTCGATTTATATCTAGGGCAACTGACAAGTGCATCCCATTCTTCGATATCA
Organism: Allium fistulosum; assembly: GCA_030737815.1. Classification (NCBI taxonomy): domain Eukaryota; kingdom Viridiplantae; phylum Streptophyta; class Magnoliopsida; order Asparagales; family Amaryllidaceae; genus Allium; species Allium fistulosum. The sequence goes on from CM060902.1 coordinate 982,798,743, forward strand.
TAAAGAAAGGGAAGAGAAATTTTGAATGGACGTCTAGTTGTGAGGAAGCATTCCGGAACCTGGTAAGGCATCTGAAGAGTCCACCAATGCTAGCAAAACCAGTTGACCATGAGATGTTGTACGTATACTTGGCTGTATCCCCGCATGCGATAAGTGCTGCATTGGTTCGTGAGGAGGATCGAGTCCAGAAGCCGGTGTATTATGTTAGCAAGCGTTTAACAGGGGCAGAGAGGAATTACCCTAAAATCGAGAAATTGGCTTATTGCTTGGTGATTGCATCACGAAAGCTTCGCCCATACTTTCAAGCATATTCAATCGGCGTGTATACCGATCAACCCCTGAGGCAAGTACTCCAACGGCCGGAAACTTCTGGAAGATTGCTAAGATGGAACATCGAGTTGAGCCAATTCGATATCGCATACTTACCGCGGAGAGCCATCCGAGGGCAAGCATTAGCGGATTTCATCGCTGAGTTTACCATACCCATCAAACCGGATGACGACGACATCATCCCCCCCGTTCGATGGAAATTATACACTGACGGTGCATCAAACGACCGTTGCTCCGGCGCGGGCGTAGTTCTTATAACTCCGGAAAACCGATCAATCTGTTATGCCCTGAAGCTCGACTTCCCGGCTACAAATAACGAAGCCGAGTATGAAGCACTGATCGCTGGCTTGAAGCTCATCAGAGAACTCGGAATCGAATCAGTCGAAATCTTTTGCGACTCACAGTTGGTGGTTTACCAAGTACGGGGGGACTACCAAGCAAAGGGACGAAAGCTTGCTCCGTACCTCGTTCAGATCCAAGAGCTACTATCAAATCTTGAACGTTATGACATTTCACATATCCCGCGCGAACAGAACAAAGAAGCCGACTTATTGGCTAAGTTTGCAAGTACCGACGATGCGCAACAAATGGGATTGTATCCCGTCGAAGTCTTGCATGCCCCGAGCATAGACGGGATGAAAGTCGATCTCGTGTTGGAAACAGGAATCGAGAAGGAATCGTGGATAACCCCATTCAAACTGTACCTAACGACCGGGGCTTTACCAGAAAAAAGAAGCGAAAGACGACAGGTCCTTCGAAAGGCCGCACGATACGTAATGCAGGATGGGTCGATGTACCGAAAAGGATTCTCAGTCCCATTATTGCGATGCATCGCTCATGATGAGACAAAGCGGGTCTTAAGAGAGGTTCACGAAGGGGAATGTGGCGACCATACCGGGGGGCAAACGCTAGCAAAGAAGATCCTCCGCTATGGATATTACTGGCCTACCGTAAACCGGGACGCCGCGGACTACGCAAGAAAATGCGACAAGTGTCAAAGATATGCGAAAATCCTGAGGGCTCCATCAACGGAACTCACACAAATGATTAGTCCCTGGCCATTTGCGATCTGGGGAATCGACATAATCGGCTCTTTGCCTATATCCAAAGGTGGCGCGAAATATGCGATAGTTGCAGTCGACTATTTCACAAAATGGGCTGAGGCAGAACCTTTGGCCACAATCACCTCTAAGAAGGTCATTAACTTCGTTGTACGAAACATTATATGCCGCTTTGGCCTTCCACACACCATCATTACGGACAACAGGACGCAATTTGAAAGCAGAGAGTTCAAAGAGTTCTGTTTAAAATATGGCATCGAGAAAAAGTTCGCCGCCGTGGCACACCCGAAAGCTAACGGGCAAGTCGAGGCCGTCAACAAAATAATCAAGTCCTTACTGAAGAAGCGTCTGGAGAAGGTCGGAGGCAAGTGGGTAGATGAACTCCCGACAGCATTATGGGCGTATAGAACTACCCACAAGTCCGCGACCGGCCACACTCCATTCGCCTTGGCATACGGCTCTGAAGCCGTTATACCCATGGAACTTGAAGTTCCATCACACCGAGTGACGTACTATGATCCCAAGACGAACCAGAATCTCTTGTTGGAATCACTGGACTGCATCGATGAAAAGCATGAAGAAGCCGAATTAAGGGTGGCAGCGCATAGGCACCGAGTCAAGCGCTACTACGACGGCAGAGTCCGCCCAAGGATCTTTGATGTGGGTGATCTCGTTCTGAAACGAGTTTTCCCGGTACCATCACGTATGAATCCCAGCTGGGAAGGTCCGTACGCCATTGAACGGAAGCTTGGAGAGGGAACATTCAAGCTGGCAACCGTTGATGGCACGACACTCCCCCGAGCATGGAACAGTGAACATCTGCGGCACTATTACATTTAGCATGTTTCCTTTCTTGTTTTAAGCACTGTTATTTCCTGCATCTTTCCATTCAGTAATAACTTAGTTTCTTTTTAAAAAAAAGTTGTAATCGAATAGTTTAGTTGATTTTCATTAATAAAGGCTTGAAGCCGTACCTTCCATGAATCACTAACGTTTCTATATCTCGTAATTGAATGACGAACTACATTATCTTGTACGACGTACGGACTCGTATAAACGATTTCAAATCTCTGAATCCCCAGAGTGCGGAGCGGAGTACTCTAAGTCCCCAGAATGCAGACTAGAGTATAAACGATTTCAAAATCTCCGAATCCCCAGAGTGCGGAGCGGAGTACTCTAAGTCCCCAGAATGCAGACTAGAGTATAAACGATTTCAAAATCTCCGAATCCCCAGAGTGCAGAGCGGAGTACTCTAAGTCCCCAGAGCGCGGACTAGAGTATAAACGATTTCAAATCTCCGAATCCCCAGAGTGCGGAGCGGAGTACTCTAAGTCCCCAGAGCGCGGACTAGAGTATAAACAATTTCAAATCTCCGAATCCCCAGAGTGCGGAGCGGAATACTCTAAGTTCCCAGAGCGCGGACTAGAGTATAAATGATTTCAAATCTCCGAATCCCCAGAGTGCGGAGCGGAGTACTCTAAGTCCCCAGAGCACGGACTAGAGTATAAACGATTTCAAATCTCCGAATCCCCAGAGCGCGGAGCGGAGTACTCTAAGTCCCCAGAGCGCGGACTAGAGTATAAACGATTTCAAATCTCCGAATCCCCAGAGTGCGGAGCGGAGTACTCTAAGTCCCCAGAGCGCGGACTAGAGTATAAACGATTTCAAATCTCCAAATCCCCAGAGCGCGGAGCGGAGTACTCTAAGTCCCCAGAGCGCGGACTAGAGCATAAACGAATACGAATCTCCGAATCCCCAGAGTGCGGAGCGGAGTACTCTAAGTCCCCAGAGCGTGGACTAGGGTATAAACGAATACGAATCTCCGAATCCCCCAGAGTGCGGAGCGGAGTACTCTGAGTCCCTGGAGCGCGAACTAGAGTATAAACGGTTTCAAGTCTCCAAGTCCCCGGAGCACAGAGTCAGCAAAAAGTCCAAGCACTCGAGAGATGCGGGACGAGAAGTACGCCATGTCCAAAAATGTTTGAACAACACGAGAATGGACCGGGAGATAATGCAACTCATAAGAACTTGAGTTATGGCTACAATTAGTCAGCAAACCAAAGAAAGACAAGAGAATCATTCAAACAAAAAGAAACTAAACTTTATTCGATAAGTTCAAAATGGGATTACATGATCACTCCTACAAAATCCAGACCTGTCTATACAAACTACAAGCTACGGAAGATAAAAGCAATTACAAGACTTAAGCAAGAAGCTCGTTGAACGAGTATATCGATCATTTCTTCGATTTCTTCTTCTTGTCTTCCTTCGTCTTTTCCGATGACTCCTCTCCCTCACGCCTTTTCTTGGACTTCTTGCTTGCTAAGGAAGCGGAGTCAGGAGTAGGAGACGGAACATCTAGCGGTTTGGACCTGCCCGGGAGGATGATTTTCAGAGGTCTGTTCCGCGGGTCGGAAAGTTCCAGGATTCCAGGTTCAACTTTGACCTTGGCCTTTTTCTTCTCCTCTTCGGCAAGACGGTCCTTCATGCTCATATGCGAGGTATGCTCAGTGGCGCCGGTTATTTCAATTTCATCATCCCCTTCGGCAGGAGATGAAGCGTCAAGCTTATCATCATCCAGCGCCCCGATCAACTGAGCATCGGGACCAGGGAGTACTCCCGCATGGACAACATCGCTTGTTTTCCCTGCCTCCTCCTTGGCGTCATCGCTCCTCGGAATTTGCTCGGCGTCAGAACAACCTGCACGAAAACATAAAGAATGAGCGTTAGAACGAGTAGCCACTGCTGGAAAAAAAGACAGGATCTTTCAACTTTTAGAGAAAGAAGAATTTCCCACCAGGTTCCGGTTGGCTATCGGTGGCGCGTGGGGTTTCACCCTCCAGGATAGGTGATAGCACATGAGCACCGAGCCCAGGGTCTTCGGGGTCATAACCAACATGTTGCTCGAATGGATTAAGTGTCGGCCGACCGGCCGATTGGGCAGCAGACTGAGCAGCAGTATGAAGAGCAGTAATATTAACTCCAGATGGGCCAGCTTCACCATCTTTTTCTTTTGGAAGGGGAGAGCCTTTGCTGTAAAGTGCTAATGCTGTGGATAAATCCGATGGCTCATTCCCCCTAAGGAACTCCTTCACCAGGGCCTCCTCATCGACCTCTTCGAAGCCTGACTCGATCTTCCTAATCCTTATCAAAGTTTCCCAGGCCTCGGCTAGGAACTCAAGGTAGCCGTCACCTAAGAATGTTAAGTCGCGATGCATGAGGACGCGGGCTCCGTATTCAGCAATCAACGGGTCAAACATGCTTTGGACCTCTTCCCTGCCGGCTTCCGCGGCCGCCTCGAGGCGAGAGTCAATCTCCTCTGCAGCCTCTCTTTTGCCCTCCTCACGGGCCTCATCCTTCATTTTCTCAACCCCAGCGAGTTCGTCATCGAGCTTTGTTTTCAGGAGTCGGGTAGCAACGATCTCATCACAGTATCGTTGTGATTCTTCTTGAGCAGCTACCTTGTCCTCCTTCTCCTTGGAGAGTAATTCTTTCAGCTCTTTGACTCGGGTGGCGAGCGCGTCCTTTTCTTTTTGGACAGAATCTTTTTCTAGGGCGAGGGCACCGCTGCGTTGGACTGCTTCGTCAAGCTCTTTTTTGTGAGCCGCCTCTAAACGAGTAACTGCCTCAGTAGTATCTTTTGCGCTTTGTTCAGCGGCTTCCAGCTTCGACTTATACAAAGCAAGGTCTTCGTCTTGGAGTTTGATGATTTTCCTATCGCTGTTGGCCTCCAGATTCAGACGATCAATCTCGTGTTGACGCTCAACGGATACTTCCGAGATCTTCTCCACCAAGTGCACAAACGCGTCATGTTGAACATAGACGTCGTTATTGCAGGCAATGGCACTCTGTTTCACATGCCCGGGAATATGATGAATGGCCGGGAGGAACTTCAGACCATCGAAGCAAATTTTTGGAAACTTGGCCTTAAGATCGACCATCTTTTCCGCAACAGTTGGGTCCACCGCAGGAGTAGGAGGAGGAGGCTTTGAGAATTCCGCTTTTTTCCGTTGCTCTCGGACTTGCCTTGTACTCGATGAACTGGAATGTTATTCTCGAGGAGCATCAGATTGATAACCCTTCTGTAAAGACTTCTCCCTATCCGGCTCAGTTGGAGGAGGAAGATCACGGGACTGGGAAGATTGAGAGTGTGCCTTCTTGCGGTGAGACGACTTGCAGGGACGATTATCCCTATCTTCATAATCGCCTCTGTCCCTACGACTGCCTGAACCAGAATCCTGTCCAGAGTGATGAAATACAGAAGAGCCCTGAAGACGATCGAGTCCGTGAGAACGCCCCATATCACCTGCAAAGAATGGAGATAACAACGAGTTAAGAAAAGTCCGTGAGATGAGGAAAAACTTGAAGTGTATGATGGAATGCATATGTGCGTGTGTGTCCTAGTGTTCCCCCCGACGGACCAGTTCGTTTATCTTTACTAATCGGGGTGTAGTCTCCTTGGACCGGGAGTTGAACTCCCGCATTGCCTCTAGCGGGCGAAGAAAATTTGAGGGCTTCAGGATCATCAAACCCGTAATTAAGTATGTCTTAGGGAATAGAAAGGTTCGATAGACCCCTCAAGGAACTTTCCAGATGCTGCGAAGAAGCCTCTTTCTCAGGCGGGATAGGCGTAACTTTTGAAGTGCCACCAACTTTCTCCTTTTGAACTATATATTTTAACTTCTTCTTCCCCTTCGAAGGGGAGGATGACGTCTCAATATCTTGAACCTCGATTGCCGGATTCCAAGCGGGACCCACGTTCTCGCCTTGAGTCTCAGGAACATCATCTTCTCTACGCTCACCTTCTCTGTGCGTATCGGGAGTGCGGCGCGACGACGATCCGGCCTATTTTTTCCCTTTACTGGACGAAGGTTTGGGAATGGTGACACCTTCTGGAAGGCTGATCCGACGACCAGGGGCTAGCAAGCCAAACCCCGACATCGATTCATTTGAAATGATAGTCCGGATGTCTCGATCCTCAGCAGGAAGAGCTCTAATGGCTTCAACAGCCTCAGAATATCCTCGGCCTTCCGGACGCGGGTTGATACCTGAAAAGATGAAATGAAGAGTTAGGAAAAGCATGACTCCGATTAAATACGAATAGTGACTCAGCAGAGAGACTTACTGCCTTCAACCCATCTCCTAGCGAAACCAGAAGGGCAGCGCACATAGAACCATTCCTGTTTGTACAGGGCGAATTTGCTACATGCCCCTGTCAAGATCTGGCATTTGTGGTATGGCTCGAGGAACATAAAGGAAGGACTGTCATTCCGTCTCTTGAACATATAAATGTATCTGATATCACTGGGGGTTGGAGGTCTGGAGAAGACGGCTATGAAAAGTAAGTAAGTCCCGTATAGAAATGCATGGCCGTTCGGGTGCAGCTGCGACGGAGCTATGTCTATGTACTGCAGAACATCCCGGAGAAATAAATTGAACGGAGGCATGCTGCCCATCCAACACATGAACTTGTTGCAGGTAGTGTACCCGACTGGGGGCAGATGAGGACGATCGTGTCTCGAAGGAACTAACACGTTAGCAAAAGGAATCCCATGAATGGAACATATCCGTCGCAGAGCAGCTTCGTTGATCTTCGAGGCTTGTGAATCGATCGGATTGTCTAGTAAGATTGTTGCCTCCAGAGCATTAGGTGCCAAGTTATGAGCAGGAGAAGTCGACAGATTAGAAGTATCAACGGCTCCTTGCCTTGATGACGGCCCAGGCCTGTCGGATATAGTGGCGGAGCTAGATTTTCTCGACATCCCAAATAAATAACGAACCTGGCTAAGTGCTTGAGAGAACTATACTTAAAAAACGTTGAACGTTAGAATTAGCAACACGAGTTTTCCCCCCACGTGGTGTGTGAACTAGTGCAAGCAATTGTGTACAAGCAATAAGATTTCAAAGGTATAAAAATGAGCTTCGAATCGTTGCCTTCGAAGACCGTCATCGCTGACCGTCTCAAAGAGCCCGCCTGGTGGTGGTTACAGTTCCAGATCTAGAAAACGTGTAATTTGTGAAGTCTCCGGCTTAAGTCTAACTTGACATTTATAACTGTTCGGCATTTAAATGTTGTTCGGCAATTGCATTGATCGTCCTAAGAATAGGTCGGCATGTATGTGTGTTCGGTTAAGTCATTGTCAAGCGTTCGGCTAAAGGCCTTGTTCGGCTAAGTCTATGTTCGGCTAAAGGCCTCGTTCGGTTAAGTCATCGTCCAGTTAAAAGTTCTGTTCGGCATGTATGTGGTTGTTCGGCATGTCTAAGTTCTGTTCGGCATGTATATGGTTGTTCGGCATGTCTAAGTTCTGTTCGGCACGTATGTGTTTGTTCGGCATGTCTAAGTTCTGTTCGATAGGTATGTATCTGTTCGGCATGACAGTTGTTCGGCAATTATGTTGTTCGGTCTAAATGCTATTCGGCGTGTATGTCTGTTCGACATTTGGGTAGTGTTCGGCCTTAGTTCGTTCGGCTAAAGTAGCGCTCCGCCCTCGATCATAATTCCACCCTGCTCCTTCTCCATCTACGCCGAACGACAGAGACAGATCGCCCGGCGAAAGTTACGCCGTTCGACACCCCATCTTCCTTTTTCTTCCAGTCTTGATCAGCACAAAGGAGCTAGGCCTAACTACCATGCACCGTTCGGCGACTCCAAACATGCGAGCCACTTCTACTAGCCACACATTGTACAACCATAGAAATACCCCGTTTCCATGTGATGAACCTAAAGTTGAAGTAATGTAATCGTGGAAGGAATGATACCTAGTTCGACGATCGAAGTTGAGGAAGGATCAATTAGACTTTATATCTGATAGGATGGCAAGAATTGCAAGTATCTAGGAATGACAGAAAAGAAGGCGTAAAAGGAAAATGGTGGAAGGGCGCCTGGTTATATAGAGGGAGGTAGAAGTTGAAAAGGCTATACCCGGTAGAACCGAACAATACCAGAAGTGTTCGGCATCAAAACGAAGTGTCGTTCGGCACATGAGGGCTGTCCGGCTTCGAACGTATTGTTCGGCGTCCAAACCACGCTCGTCACGCACCTCCGTCACAGGCATTCTCGAGAAGGCAGCATCAAGGGAAATTGAACCAGATTCAAAGCGCATCACGTTCGGTCACATGATACACTTTGGGGGGCAAGTGTTTCCTGGAGATTTGACCAGGCAACCAGTGCTCGGCATCAGGTAGCACTCGGCGTCAGAGAGTACTCGGCATCTAGGAGTGTTCGGCGAAGTACCCGACTTCCTAGTGGAACTCGACGTCATAGAATGTCCGGCATCTAGGAGTACTCGGCGAAGTACACAACATCCATAATGTTCGGCATACAGAGCGCTCGGCGTCAACCAATACTCGGCAGCAAGAGTGCTCGGCATACAAGAGTGCTCAGCATCAAGACTGCTCGGCATACGAGAGTGCCCGGCATCAAGACTGCTCGGCATACAAGACTGCTCGGCATACAAGAGCGCTCGGCATCAAGGAGAACTCGGCAGCATCTGGAGTTCGGTATACAGGAGTACTCGGCGTAGTACTCGGTAGCATCAGGAGTACTCGGCAACAAGAGTACTCAGCATCTAGAAGAGCGTTCGGCTTCGATTGACAAACATCCTGCACTTCCCAAACATCAACCACATCGTTCGGCATAGAAGGGACTGTTCGGCATCAGGGCGTTCGGCACACCTGGTTCGGCATACAGCGACCACTGTACTGGGGCTGGAGCGTTCGGCTATCCAGCCCACTTGGGAAGTCCAGCCCATATTTGCCTATAAATAGAGGGGCAGGGTCACAGTGAAATGGATCCTTTTTTTGGAGAGAGAACACTGGGGAGACTCTGCCATTTTCAAGACTCATCTTCTCTACTTAACAACTTCATTCAAGCATTTGATTCACGAATTGTATTTGTAATCAACTACAAAGAAGATCAATAAAGTTTAACCTCAAAGTGGACGTAGGCAATTACGCTGAACCACTATAAATTTGGTGTTCTTACTTTCTGCAGTTAGATTAGCATTGCCTTCTCTGTTTAATTTACTTTCATCACTTATATCTCTACACAATCTTTCTCTACGAGGTTAGTGACCAATTTTGGTGCTAACATATGATGTGAGCATGACAATAATAATGCAATAATAACTGATCAAATAAATATAAGAACATATAACATCCATTATTTAATGTATGTTCCAATTACTTAATCTTAAGTAATATTCTCTTTGGAAATCTTTAACCCAATTTTTGGCTATTTCATAATTAAAATCCTTGAAATCATTTTCATAATGATATATGATCAATCCCAATAAGTCATATTTAAAATAAAAAAACATATATCCCTTCAAATAGTTTAAAATGTATCAAAGTCGACGTCCTTTATAATGTCGACATGGTAGCTTAAGGCTCTTCGTCTTTATATATATATAAATAGAGTTTAACACACACGGTATTAACCACATCGACCATCATTTAGGTCGAAGACAAAAGCTTAAAGCCTTTATAATTTTATGGCTAACTGCCGAAGACATAGGGTCATCGAATCTCTTAAAACTTAGGCCTCTTCGCCTCTTTAAAACAATTTCAATTTGAATAAAACAAGACTCTTCGGCATTAAAAAGATGAAGACCGACATCGATGCTATACTGCATCATTGTCGACTCCATTCAATGTAAAATTTTGAGTATATAAAGTCTCCGACCCTGATGCACAATGACACCAAGACCCTCGACGTCATTATAAAACTTTCAAATTTAAACCACTTCGGCTACTATGTCACTTTTATATAGAGTTAAAGACATAATACCGACGTCATTGCCTTGATTTGGAAAACAAACAAAGAGATGCGACATCATTTAAAAGTGATGAAGACATACGACGTCGTCAACGTCGACACTATAGCTTTTAAACGTTTAAATGAATCACGAAGACACCATACTACTAATCATCCGTTGCCACCGTTGTCCACTTCGACGCCAAAGGAATCATTCCATAGATACTTAAGTAGCTATCACGTGCTTCCTCCTTTATTGATGTCGACATTCAATGATGCGGCCTCATCGTTAGGCTCGACGACGTATGATTGCATGGCATTGTCGTAATTCTTACGAAAGCTGTTTTATTACTACTTTAGGCTAAAACTTTTCACCAAATCTGATTTCTTGTCCAATTTCTATTGGATAAGACAATCTCTTTACAAATCCTTTCTAGAAAATCTACCACACATCAGTTTTCCATTTCCAAAACTAACTTCAAAACAATTAATTAATATCCATAACTAATTTAACCTTTAAAATGCTTATTTAGCATAGTAAATTCACCATAAATTGAAATCACTGAGGGAAAATCCAAAAAATTCACAGTAATTCAAAAATACGATATTCTTTATCAAGTAAAATTTTTATAGCCAAAATCCTTATTTTATAAGAATATATATTCTTATTATCTTCTCGATAATAATAATATATATTCGAATATATATTCTTATTATCTTCTATAAGAATATATATTCTTATTATCTTAATCATCTTAGATAATTAAAACCCCAAATTAATTTATTTCCTCCTTAAGAAATTCATAAAATATTCTCTTTAATTTGGAAAATTATGAAACTAAAATCCCATCTCCAAAGTAATATTTTACCTAACATATCCAAAAATCAAATCGTTTAGAGATAAAAATCTTAGGTTTAACCCTTAAAACCCATATAAATAATTTCGTACAATTTCCATAAATCATTATTTTACCCAAACAATGATAATATCAACATGGCAGAACAAATCATTATAAGCGAATCAACTCAAACAAGGTTTGAAACCAAACATGTATTAAAATGAGATGGCCTATCATTATTCACCTTGATTTGATAATGAGAATTGAGACTTGAGTGAGTAGGTTTGATTCTCCTTAGCTTTAACTTGGCTTCTCAGGTTTTCTTCTTCTTTTCTCCTTGCTTATGGCCAGCCTTGAATTTTCTCTTTGACTGTTTTAGTTTGACGAAAACGTGAATGATATGGGAGATAAGGGTTTAAGGGATGAAAGGTCTATCTATTCCTATTTTACCTCTCTCATGTATTCTCTTATGTTAAAAGATATTAAAACAACCTTATCAATTTATTTAGTTAAGGCCCGACCTTAGTATTTGCCAAATCTCAATTCCTTTATCACACTACATATTACATTATTCTATTTAATTAAATCTCCTGAATAATGTTAATCAAAATTAGGGGTGTTACATTTTCTCATTGAAGGATCTCAACCTTCATCAGCAAAGGTAGTTAGAGTTCTTGGCATTTTATGATTTCAGTATTTCCTATACTTCAGGAAAAAGGAATGCAACCACAAATGTATTAAGTAGAAGACATGCTGCGTTGGGAGCAATGTTCTCAGAATGGAAGCAGATAGGGTATATTGTTGGATTTGATTTCAGGCCTCACTGTGAGCTACAACATGAAATGTTGGCAAGGTTATCGATTAGACCTACTCTGACTAAAAGGATCAGTCCTAGTTAGAAGCGAGATGCTAGTCTAGCGGAGATTATAACAAAAATAGAGGAAGGAGTAGAATCTGAAGACATGAAGCAATATGAACTCGGCCGAGAAGGTTGGCTTCGTAAAGAAGGGAGACTTTTCGTTATGTTGATGGATTGCGAGATGAAGTGCTAAGAGAGTGTCATCATTCCAGATTGACTATTCATTCCGATGGTAATAAGATGTATCGAGATATGAAACAAACTAACAATTAGGAAGGTATGAAGAGGGATGTTGGGGCGTTCATCTCTAATCGTATAAACTGCCAGTTGGCAAAGATAGAGCAGAAGAAACCTAGTCGATTATCGAGACCGCTATATGTTCTCGAGTGGAAATAGGAGCAAGTATCGATGGATTTTATAAATGGACTACCAATGACTTGAGCAGGGTGTGATATCCCGGAAATTTTTAGGCAATATCAATTTAATAATCTGTTTAAATAATTAAATTGATTTGATAATTTTTGATAATAAAATTTGAATTGGTTTAATAATCTAATTAAATAAATATTTAATTAGTGAATTTTATCTTTTAAAAACTAATAAAATGATTTCTATTTATAATGTATATATATGTGTGTATATATTGTAAATAGATAAGCTTTGGTTTGAAATTTAATAAATAAATAAAATCTTGTTTTTAAATTTCTAATATATATATTTTGATAGTTTGGAAATTATGATTTATTTAATATTAAGCTTTTCAAAGCTATTTAAACAAGTAACTATATGGTTTTAAATAAGATTAATAATAAGGTTTATTTTCTTTTTAAATATTGCTTAATAAATATGATTTAAGAGTATATATATATATAAGTTTAAAATACAATTTACATATGATATGTTAATTCATTTAGTAATAGTAGTAATTTATAATCTCTTTTATAAATTATTTAAATTTGACCAAATTTGTTATTTCTAAACAATATTAATAATGTATTGTTTTGTATATAGATATGAATAGATTTTTAAGAAATTGAATTGTTATTTTCAAATTAAATGTGTTGTTGAATCTATATATATATATATATAACTTGATTTTAAAATTAGACTTTTAACTTTGAGTTGAATTTAAAGTTTTGAAATTCAAAGATAGATTTGGATTTTAAGATATATGTATAAACTTTTATTTATAAATATAATTAGTTTTGTTTCTTTAAAAGTAATTTATAAATAGATAAGTATTTAATAAATAAAGGAAAATGCTTTTATTTACATTTAAAATAAGTAAAATTAATTAAAAGGACAAGTGTTATCATATTAAGGCTTAGTATAACATGTGTTGTAGGATTAAGGTATGAGAATGACAAATGTTAGAATGTTTTTAACAAGTGTCCTTTATAATTTTCATTTTTATTTTATTTTTATTAAATCACAAATTAACCTATATATTCATCTACTTCTCATCTTCATTTATTTTCTATTCTTTCTTAAAAATTTAAGAGATTTCAGCCTGTAACATCTTCATAATGCAAATCTGAAAATCAATATAGTTTTCAAATCAAAAACTTATACAAATCAAATTTAGTAATCAACTCCTCAAACCAGAAATTATCAAAATCAAATCCCTGTAATTCATTTCCAAATCAAAGTCTTCAGCCTGATTTTCTTTTCAAATCTGGAAGCATGTTCAAACAAGGCATCTCTGCATGCAACTACAATCTTTTCAAACTAAAGCTAGCATTCCAGTTTTCAAAGAAAATCAAGTATTCAAGTTAAAAGTTTTCAAATAGGCAAAGGCAACACAAAGTTTTAAAAGTGTCAAAAGCTTTTCAAATAAATCTGGAAGCTCTGTTTTCTGGTGAGTAACATTCTTTTTAAAAACTTAAGTATATGGATATCTGATTGCATGTGAATGACTGGAAATAAAATGTGTATTGTGTAAATGTATATGATTTAATTTCTTTGTATATATGAATGTATATATTTATGTTTGTTGTGTATCTGTTCTTGCCTATTCCTGTTTTTAAAGCTAAGAATTTGGTAGAAATTCCATTATCACTTGATCTGATCTTCATTAGGATTTCAGATTCAAACAAAAGTTGTTTGTTTCAGTCTAAATTAAAGTTCAAAAATTTAATTAAGTTAAAATAAATATGAATGTCTCTAGAAACTAGAAAACAACAGTGCATGTTTAAAACAAGTGAAAATTTAAGTATCTTAATTTATCAAGACAGGTTTATAAACTGAAACCTTAACTAAAATCATGATTTTTAAAAGTGAAATCACAATTTTTAGTATTGGGTTGAGGGAGCAGTTCGAGTTTGATCAGAATATGAGTTTTGGGTAGTTTCTGACTATCTAGGTGATCGGGGAAGATGTGGTTCTCACTGAAGCTAGCTGAATGATAGGTGAGGTCGGAAAAAATGGCAGAAGGGTATTCAAGGCACGGTGGTGGCGATGGTGTTCTTTTTAAGCCTGTAAACCTAATTTTGGCATGGTCGAGAATTTTGGTGGTCAAGGAAGCTCTGGTGGATCGAGTTCGTCAGAACTCTGGGGATTGGCAGCTCGATGGATGGCGAAGGCGCTGCTGGAAGCATAGGCTTTCTGATGATCGACATTGGGAGGACGAGTGGTTTTTCTTGGTTCTGCTTCTTGTTCCAGGTTGGATGTGAAGCTCGATTTCAAATTCAAGTGGTTGTCGAAGCTCTGGTGATCAAGTTTGGGTATGTGGTTGATCGTCGACATGTAGAGATCGTCGTGGTTGGCCGGAGTTGATCAGATTCATCGTGCATGTGCACGGTGCACATTTTTGGATTCTGGTAGAGTTTGGGTTTTAACAGAGAGTGGTACTCGAGTTGATCGCGTGAGTGACTCGAAGCATGGAGGGTTTTGACTCGGAGTAAATTGAGTTAGGCTCGGGTAGATTTGGTGATTACAGTTTTAAAATGTGACAGGGTTTTAAAATTTAAAATGAGTTTAAAAATGTAGAGCAGGATTTAAAACAAAGTTTTAAATCAAATTTGAAAGTATGGATTCAAATTTAATTTGTATCCTAGTTTAAAATAAATAAGTTTATAAAATTATAATGTTTTAACAAATTTAAAATATTTTAAAGTATATATTAAAAAGGTTTGAATTTAAATGAATTGGTTTAAAAATCTTAAATTTTCTTTTATAAATGTTAAGTGTTTCTTTAACATTTGGATTTAAAAAGGTTTTGTAAATTTGATTTCAATTTGGTTAAAGTTAAATTTGTAATTTATTTTAAATCTTTAATTTGAAATAAATGAAAGGAAAGATTTAAAAGTAAAATGTTTCAAAGTCTTTTGTTAATAATAATTAAAGTAGTTATAAAGGTTAATACTTTAATTTAGAGATTAATTAAGGTTTAATGATTTAGGATAAATTAAATCAATAAGGTAATTAAAGGGTAATTTAATAATTTAATTAATTAATGACTTAGTGCTAATTAATTAAATAATTAAGATTATAAGTAAATTAATTAAGGGTTAATTAATTTGAAATTAAGGATCATTTAATTAGATAAGTATAGATTATTAATAAATGATTAGGAATGAATTAATCAAGTGATTAAAGATTAATTAAGCAATTAATTAAGTAATTAGAGAGTAATTAATTGGTAATTAAGAATTAATTAATTTGTAATTAATAATGGTTGATTTAAGTTTAATTACTTATGGAATGTAAGTAAAGAATGGTTAATAATTAATGAGAGATCATTAATTAGGGATTATTAAATAATTAATTAATGTGATTAATTTTGATAATCAATTAGATTAATTAATTAATATGAAATTGGTTAAGTATAAATTACTTAATGGAAATAATTAAAGTAAATTAATTACTTAAAGTAATTAATTAAATAAATTTGATAAGTTTAATTAATTAATTAATTTAAGATAAATCACTTGGTGATTTGATAAGTATAATTACTTAAAAGTAATTAATGAAGTGTAATTATTTAGGAAAATAATTTAAAGGTAATTACTGGATGTAATTAATTAAAGGAGATTTAATAATGAAAGTAATTTGAGTTTAATTACTTTGTATAATTAATCAAGGGATTAATTAAAAGATAATTAATTAAGGAGTAATTAATTTATTTAAAGAAGTAATTAAGGGTAGTTAATTACTAAATGAGATTAATCAAAGGTGATTAATAAATGTGACTAATTAAAGATTAATTATTAAATGTAATTAATTTAAATAGGATAATTAACATTAATTAATATAATTAATGATGTAATTAAGGATTGATTAATTAAACTAATTAATCAATGATAAGTGATTAAAGTAATTAATTAATTGTAATTAATTAAGGATTAATGTAATTAAGTATAGTCAATTAATTAATGAAGTAATTAAAGATTAATTACTGTAATGGTTTAAGATAATTAATTTGTGAAATTAATTAAGGATTAATTACTTAAAGTAATTAAAGGATAATTAATCAGGAATGATTAATTAAGATGGATACTTAGAGTATGATTAATTAATTGGTTTAATTAATGATTAAGTAAGCAGGATTTATAGAATGAAGTAATTAATTTAATTCACTTTAAATTAATTAGAGATGGTATAAATCATTACTTAGGGATGGATGAATAATATTGAATGCTTTGCATTGTTTGATATCTCTGATGAGATATGTGCTGATCTATGATATGGATGTTTTGGTTGAATTGTAATGATAATGTGAATTATCTGTTTGTGATGATAATATGGATTATCTATTGTAAATTATCTATCTCTGTGTATATAGATAAAGAATTGAATTGTTTTAACTTTAAAACAACTTGGCCTTAAAAGATACGTTTTGGATTTCGATGAGACCGGGATCGGGTTTCCAGATTTGGATATCCGAATACCACATCGATCCAAATTAACGATAGGTCGTGAATCTCAAGTGAAGATGAAGATTCAGAGTGCAAGGGTTATTGTCATTAACTCTGAGGGTGATTCCAAAATGAGTGTAACGAGATAATGCCTTCGGTTTCGTTCGAACCCGGAACGAACTTGTATGGATTGAATTCTTTCAGAACATCGTCAGGTGGATGATGAGCATCCTAAGTAATGTGTTCTGATTAAAGGTAATCGTAGCCTCAAGCCTCATCAACCGGGAATGGCTAAAACAAGGGAGGTGCAGCAAGGCTTCGTGGGTAGCACCCACTGAGAGTAAGGTCATCCCTGTCTAGATGTCCCTTTCTATTTCGGCTTAGTGGTGCGGTTGATGTACACAACCGTGGGGTGATTTTTATTCGGAATTATCCAGTAAGGGATGGTTCCGACTTTGTGTTGCAGGGGATTGGGCGTGATCCTCGGTACGCTGATCTAGGCCAGGTACTGTGACGGGCGGTACCCCGGTAGCCCTGCCATTGTATGGAATCCAACTTCCAATAAGTGATAACGGGCTTGATTGTATACCTATGTATGCTGGAATTTAATGAATGTAACAATTTCGGCTATTTCATATTTATTTGAAAACCCTAGACCTATTATATTATAACTGGATTTCCTATCAAAGTTTTGGTTAGCGTAAGGTAAAAACTTTTCCATGTTTATGTGTGGGAAGTCTTACGTGATACCTTTGTTTTCAAAGGGATTTTCAAAGTTAAGCAAGTTTAACCTGTTACTCACACCAGACCCATGTCTGACCCAAGTGTTTATCTTCTGTTTTATAAACCCTTGGGTACTCAAATTTTTACGAGTAGCCAAGGGATTCAGGTTAGCTTTGACGAATTGTGGAGGAGCAATGGAGCAGGAGGCTTCAGCGTTCGTAGATATATAGTGTTCCGCTGTGTTGATCTCTGTGATAGTGTTTTGTATTGTATTGAGTTGTAATAACTAGACAGGTGTTTATAACTGTCTAGTATGTGATGTGTAATCTATGTAACTCTGATAGTTGTTGTATATTATGTAATACTTATGTTATTAATATAATTTATTCGTTTCGCTGTTGAGATTCTAATGTTGTTTCTTTCTCTCTTCTCTTCTTTTCTCTTTCTATCCCTTTCTTTCTTATTAATGACGCGTCATTCTGTGGAATGAATGACGGGTCGTTACACAGGGTATGACTACATTTGGGTCATAGTAGATCAGTTGACCAAGAGTGCGAGATTTATACCTGTCAAGTCAAATAGAATGACATCCAAACTGCAAGAGTTGTATGTAAAATAGATAGTACGAGTGTGCCAAAGACCATTGTAAGTGACCAAGACCCGTTGTTCACTAGTAGGTTTTTTTGAAAAAGCCGACAAGACGCGTTAGGAACCGAGCTGCATCTTAGTACAGCTTATCACCCGCAAACGGATGGGAAAACTGAGAGAGTAAATCCTATATTGGAAGATCTCTTGTGAGTATGCATTATAGATTTTGGAGGATCATGGGATGATCATTTGCATTTGGTGGAGTTTGCATACAACAATAGCTATCAATCGAGTACTGGTATGGCACCATATGAAGCATTGTATGGTCAACCATGTAACGCCCCTTCATGTTGGTGGGAAGTAGGAGAAAAACCTATACTTGAGCCATAAACGATTAGTGAGACATCAGAAAAGATTAAGTTTGTTCGACAATGAATGAAAGCTGCTCAGGTTTGATAGAAAGCTGCATTGATAAGAGACGAAGAAATTTAGAGTTTTCCATTTCGTGGAGTGGTCATAATAGAAAAATGGACTATACATTTAGAAATTTATGCTTGTTTTAAGTTTAGATAACTGCGTGCTTGAACTAGTGTGTAATAAATTAAGCACATTAGTTGGTCCATTAGTCTATTTAGAGATTACTATAAATGGGGGTGGTAGAAGTCGAATTAGAACTTTTTCCTCTCATTTCAAATCAGGTCTAAACCCTAATTAGCCTTAGATCCATCCTACTTCATTCAGGTTGCTCTCTAAGTCAAACTAGATTGTGGATTAGAGATTAGATCCTTGATTAGAAGCCAGAGATCATCAAATTAGCTGATTAGAAGTGCTTTTCATTGTTGTTCAGATTTGATCTACATTCAAATTAGTTGAATTTGGTAACTGGCAAGGTTGTAAAAATCGCTAGGCGGATGCTAGGTGGTAAGCATGGACTAGGAATTAATCGTCTAGGCAGGGATTAATCGATGATTAATCGGAGATAGGCATTTTTGATAAACTCATGCATTTCGGATGAAATTTTAGTATTTGTTTAGTATTCACCAATTCAAAATGGGATATTAAAGATTTGGATGGGTTTAGAAGCAGCCATGGAGACAAAATCGCTTGAAACAAACATTTTGATGCTTATAAGGGGCATCGAGCCTAAATTAGTGCATATATGACACCCATAAACTTATTTTTATGCTTTGATATGTAGTATTTCTCATCTAGGTGGACTAGGAAAATATCTAGGTGGTAAGGCTAGCCTAGCACCTAAGCGCGGCCTAGGCGGGAGCCTAGAAAGATTTTTACAACAATGGTAATTGGTGAGTGGTTTATGACTTTTCACTATCTTATGCATGTTTATATGGTAGAATTATAGGTTTTAACATGGTTTTTGAACAAAAAATCCTTTTCTAACTTTAGATAACATGTTAATATATGTAAGGGCCTAAATCAATGACATATAACATGATTCTTTAGAAATTGCCTTATGATTCATCTTATTTATACCATATGTTCATTGCTTGGTTAGATGAATTTGTTTGATTGCTATAATTTCATACATTGCCTATGTGATTAGATGTGAATGCATGTTATTCTAAGTTTGTATGTTGTGCTTTGATGTTGTTTGTTAGTGTTTTTGATGCATAGGAAGGTAGGTTGGTGAATTGGGCAAATCGAAGGCAAAGTTGGTCAGAATTGGACGAAACTCGGAGGACGAGCTCTGGGGCATACTAGGAGCCTACATGATTGTCACACCTCAAATAGAGTTAAGGTCTAAAGTCGGTACTAATTTATAGATGATGAGTCGGTACCGAGTTATGGTGGTGACTCCTATAGGTTGGTGGTTGGCATGGATGAATAAAACTTGGCTAGAGGAGATGTTCCATAGCATGGTGTAGGATATTTGGCTAAGGATTGGATGCTATACCGAGTTATCTCTAAAATTTAAAGGTGGAGCTACGGATAGACGATGAGTTATCTAGGATGAATGGGTCGAGGTCCAAAGGGCTTGAAGGAGCATACTAGAGGCATGGAAGAAGAACTAGCCATTGGTTAGCTAAGTGTATAACTCGGCACCGAGTTATATAGATAACTCCGTACCGAGTTATCACGGTATAGGGTATGGAGTTGGTACTTCTAGGGACTGTTTTTGAGATTTCATAGGTCTTGCTAGAGGTGTTGGCTCGTTCACATCAGGGTTGGATAACGATGTAACAACATGATGAAAAGCTAGAATCTTCGGACGTTGGCTCCTGTTGGGATCAAGTTTCGAAGATGGCGGCTCGGTAATGGAGGGATCGGTGGGATCGAGGAATGTGGAAGGGTTCCTCGTGAATAATGGAAACTGGATTGAGCAAGAAGGGCTCAGTGTCCAAAAGGAGCAAAGGAGGGCTCATATGAGTATGTGCTAAGGAAGCATTAATGCTGGAGTATTTTCTTTTATAATCGAAGCAGAGGTATTGTAAGTGGGGACGCTCATGGGTCAGCTGAGGGTCCTGTATATCCTAAACCAGTGGCTTTGGTTCTAGTGTCTAGCTATGGGCTACAAGACATGTATCGAGCTTTGGGCTGCATGATACAAGAGTACAAAGAAAACCGGGATTTCCATTAGTCCCTGGCAGTAAGGAGGCCATACAAGTTATCATAAATTCAGGCACAGGGGTGAGTGATAGTGGATAATGTTCGATAGATGTTATGGTTGCTTTGGTTATTTTCTTTAGTGGGCTATCACTCGTAAATATCATTGGAAGTAGGTACTAGAGATAGGGATATCTGAACATCCACTATTGTATATTGTATTGTACCTTTATGATATTGTAGAGTAGCATATCATAATGTTATGTGTTAACTCTTTAGTTGCAGGGACAGGTCGGGTATGGTTCATGTACTCTTGTTTCTTACCATATTTACCTATATAGCATTTTTAGACTCATTTACCGCTCACACCAGACTGTTGTCTGACCTAAGATTTTATGTTTTTCTTCTTATTTCCTTGGGTACTCTTAATTGAGTAGACTAGATAACAGGCCTAGGTAATGTAGTAGTTATTCGGAGGACAAGCTGGATGGAGTTATTTCGTATTATATACTTATATGGATTATATGCTTATCCGTTGTACAACACTGGGGAACCTTAGCAGTGACTACTTATACCTGTATTTGAGACAATTATTAAATTTGTTTCCATTGTATAAACTCTATGACATTTGATGTATAACTTTGTGAATTTGTACTTTGATGATTGGTTCACGTAGTTATTACTGTCTCTTCTGTTATATATGGGATATATATTTTATTCATGCGCTTTTGAGATATGACAAGTTATACATTATGTTTGTTATTACTAATCTAGATGATCGTCCTATATCTACCGGGTATGACTGCAGTGCACTATTTTGTTATTATCTCTATCGGTGGTATAGAGTGGTCGTCACATGTTCCGTGATAGGAGATCGATACATCCATTGATACTAGAGTACGTGACACTCTCCAAAAATGTTGGGCAGTGTATTACTCATTGCCATTGAGGCACCAAGGGGTGATGTTCTAATAGTTACTGGATAACTATGGAATGCCTCACTCAATAGTTTTATATTGGTTAACTAAGGTCAAATAGTGAATCTCAAATTAATATTCACAGTTCCCTCGACTTGAGAATACTGTTAAACTTTAATATGGACACTCCACTTTGATTATAGTTAAATCATGGCATGGCATCCATAGTTGTGTATGAGTTAAAGCAGTGGAAGTGAAACACTATTCAGTAGAGAAATCATCTCCTTGGTAATGAGGTTAGTATTACGGTCAGTTGTAGCCGACTCAAAGTCAAAGTCTCTGGCCAAAACAGTATGGTTAATAATAATTATTATTATTCAACCAAGGACTTTGTGTTTAGACCGACCAATTTAAATGTAGATAATATTGGAATTTTAACCAAAACCGAATTCCATAAGTCCTAAAGTGATACAGTAATGACGAAGAGAATTGGTATAAATAATTATTACTAAAGGGTACCGCTTAAAATTTTAAAATAGGATTTTATCGATAAAGATGAATAAACAATAAATTAGGTCAAGCTATCACACCACCAACTAAGGTGACATGTCATGTTAATATTTGAATTTTCAATATTAATCGCTGACTGAATTTACACATGCGAGTCGCATAACCGCATTGGTGGATTCTTCGAAATACCACACGATTTACTTGATTTATAATTGTTATAAATTAATTAACTTAAATAATATTTATAAAATATTCTATATTTATTTATTTGGGGTATTAGGTGCCATTAGTATTTTTGGGTCTCATTAGTAATTAAATAGGTGCGTATATAAAAGCTGCATATGTATGTATCGATATTCAATATCGGTACGCATTTAAACTCGATTTAAATTTATTTTATTACTTAACGGTTTTGGACAAGTTTTGAGGCCTATATGACGCTTGTATTGCCTGCAATGACGAGTGGAGAAAGGGGATTAAAATTCAGGATGTTGAATTAGTAAGGAGGTACTAGTAAGCCAAGAAGAAAGATCTCCCTAACTCTCTTACATAAATAACACTACCCCCTCGAAGTTTGATTAATGATTTTTGACCTTTTCTCTTCCCTTGTCTGGTTGCATTCTCCCCTTACATCCCTTGCTAAAAATACGTCAACCTCAACAACGTCAAAATAACATTAAAGGTGGTAATCCAAGCTATTATAAAGCTAGGAGCTAGGATTGGATTTAGGACCATCTATCAATCAAGGTGCAAATCTAAGGCCACATCTATAAGATAATTTTATTTATTTACAATTCTGTATCATCATCTTAGTGTGGATCTAGATCATCTTTAAATGAATATATATGTTGTCCTCTACATGCGTGCACGCACGTATGCACACACGTATATCTGTATGTATGTATGATATGTATGTATACATACATATTTAATATTATATAAATGTTCATGCATACACATAAACGCACATATATACAGTTTAAAATTTTGATATATAATTTAAAAAATTGATCTTATATATATGTGTATGTGTGTTATAAGAAAATTTTAAATATTATTTTTAATTATTAAATATTAAAAACAAATTTGATTGATAAAAATGTGTTTTTAATATATATATATATGTGTGTGTATAAATATTATTTTTAGTTATTAAATATTAAAAATGAATTTGATTGATAAAAATGTGTTTTTAATATATATGTATGTGTATATAAATATTATTTTTATTTATTAAATATTAAAAACGAAATTGATTAATAAAAATGTGTGTTTAATATACACACACATATATTAAGTTATAGATAAGTTTGTATATGTTTAAAATCTTTTTAAATTAAATTTTAATACATATCACTCTTCGCAACAAATTAAAATAAAAAATTATATATATATTATTTATAAATATAAATTTGTTTACATTTTTTAGCAAAGCCAGTCGGCTTTTGAGTGGACCTTTAAGAACAAGTGTTCAACACATGCATCGGAACAACTAATAAAAAAAGGAAAAAAGAATATAGGAGATAAGCAGAAGCATCTAAAATACTAACTGACATGGATGACTAGTCTCCCTCATCACTACTGCTATCATTAGCAGAGACATGCCCTATAACATGCATATACCCAGAAAAAAGCGATGCTAGGTCGGGCACATAGTGCATAGAATCACAAGAGTATAAATACTTCTTATCCCAAGTGACATCCTCTAAGACAACCGTATTACATTCACCGTATTCATCTTTAAAAGCTAAGATCAAACCATCCCCTTGTACATGGTATAACAAAATATGCTTATCACTTTCACTTTCGACATACATATGGAAAATCTCAATCAAGGGTCTGTATCTTATTTCGGATGCTTCAAGAACACAAGAACGCTTACTGCATTACCAATAAATTGATCATTTAATAGGAGAGGCTATATCCATAACCACCGCATCACAAGTCATAGAGACAACATGAAGTGGAACAATACTAAATGAGAGGGATCCAAGGTAAGGTCAATATCCAATACCTCAACCAGAGGAGCTGTGGGCCTAGGCTTGGGAACCCACTTC
Source organism: Allium fistulosum (assembly GCA_030737815.1). Classification (NCBI taxonomy): domain Eukaryota; kingdom Viridiplantae; phylum Streptophyta; class Magnoliopsida; order Asparagales; family Amaryllidaceae; genus Allium; species Allium fistulosum. The sequence goes on from CM060902.1 coordinate 982,822,803, forward strand.
CTAGCAGAAGGTCAAGGAAAGGAATCTTAGCAGGGATTTCCTATTGCAAATCGACTACCCTAAACCTACAAACTTCAACAGTGTGACCAAAAGACTAACAAGACATGCATATATCCAGTTTCCAGCTGTAATGAACTTCCACCTCTACATCATGACCCTCTGCAATTCTTACCCCAAGTTTTGAAGGAAATGGCTAAACAAGAGTGGTTTCAATCAAGCCTCGACATACGCCAATCTTTTTTTGGCTATAGTATTAGCATCAAAACATTTTACCTTACCAACAAGGCTGCCTAACCAGTCAAGCCCAATCATGGCTTGCATAACAAATGGGATTTTATAGAAGTGCACCCAAACAAGGATAGATAATACATGTTTCTTAGTCATGTCCACCAAAGGACTCCAAGTGGTAACAATGAACGACTTCCCCTCAATAAGGATCAGATCAACCTCAAGAACACGAAGTCTTTCATCAATTCTTGAGTATTTAAAATAGAACATAGAGTTATCAAAATGCACTTGAAGACCACCTCAGATTTTCCATGCATAATGACACCGTTCTTTAACAAGATGATATGACAGGTTAGAGTCCAAGAAGAAACCAACCAGATAATTAGACCAATAATCTACACCCACTTGCAATACTTCGACAGAAGGAACCATCACTCCGTCAATCTCAACTATAACAGAGGTATGAGGAGTATAAACCACATCATTTCTTGGCAAAGTAGAAAGTAATGAAGACCACTTGATAGGCTCAATAGGGGCAAGTGGCACAGGAATAGTCTAACCAACTTGAAGCGAAGACTGCATAATAATATCATTGCAACATACAACATGTATTAGTGTTTTAGGTTGGTATTGAAACAAACATCACCCATGCAATATTCCTTATCAACTACAGCACCACCAACTGCTTCTTTACCACCGACCATACACTCCACCTTACCCAATTTCGCACCTAGAACTAGCAAGGCAATAGCCGACCACATCCCAACAACACAACCAACTGCTATCCCAAGTAAAAGGGAAAGAGAGGTAGTATTAACCACAATAGAATTACCAGAAATACTAGAAATTGAAGCATTTATTGCCTCACTATAACAATCTGCCTTTCTTACACCTAAGGATGATACTTAATACACACGGGGTATTCATGTGCCGACCATTTAAGTGTTTGAAAGACAGGTCATTAGGAGTGAAAAGAAAGAAAGAACATATAAGAAGAAACTAAGCAATCACAGAATCTCATAATGCAACGAAATAACATATATTTATCAACATAATTCTTTACAAAGTCATTTCCAAAATGATATATTAGATTCATACTAATACAAATTCTACCCTAGGACAGTAATAACAGCCTGTCCCTACCTAACGAATACATATATCATATAGTACAACAGAAATAAGATAATACCAGCTATCGATGAAGCCTCCTGCTCCAAGCTCCTTCAGAATGCATCCGTGGAAAACCTGAACTACTTGGCTACAATTACAAATTTGAGCACCCAAGAGTTTTAGGAAAATAAAATAAAACTCTAGGTCAGACATGGGTCTAGTGTGAGTAAACTCAAACAACTGAATTATTCTTTTAAAACACTTTCAAAATCAAGGGTATCTTGTAAGACCACGCCGCACTTAAACACGAATGAGTTTTTACCTTATAATAACCAAAACACTTTATAGAAAACCTAGTGATATTATAATAATGTCTAACGGTTCAAGTAAAATATGAGTATTGCTGAAATGCTTGCATCTCGCATTTCAACATAGTTAGATATATCTAAAACCATAAAGGCACGTATTGGAGATTGGATACCTCACATTTTCATACTATGACGAGGTAAGAGACTACCTTCCAATGGTACATCTCTAGATAAAATGCACTGGGGTCTAACAAGAACATCTTGTACCCCTGCCACACATGACTGGCCTACCACTTGACTAGTAATACTTAATATGATCACCCCACTTTGGGCCCTGAAGCATACATGAGTAGATAGTAATCGATCTAGATTTGGAGTGACCATACCCTGATGGGAGCGACCCGCTTGGCCCTGCTGCATGCTCGATTTTTGTCATTTCCCCATTGATGAGGCTTGAGGCTACGTTTTACCTTTATTTAGCACTTCCCACTTGGAATGCTACACTGTCCTCCAGGCACCAATGCAGTGCTAGCATTCATCCATACAAGTTCGTTGTGGGACTGAACGAAATCAAAGGCACCACTTTTATTGCATCCTTTTCGGGGGATCACTCCCAGGATTAATAGCAAATAGCCCTTGCACCTCAAAGCTTTATCTTCGATTCTATATTCTTCAAGACGTCTTCAAGTCGAACGCTTGAGTTGGATCGAAGTGGTTTTCGGATAACATATTTGATCTCGATCTATTTGAAACAGCTTTCGATAATTTCTGGTAAACTCAACCATGATTTTTTAGAAAATAAACAGACAAAGATAAGAGCAAAGATCACCTCCTAACCGTTAGTGGATGGATTTCCTTATCATTTATCCTAGAAGAACGAAACAAATTTATATGTAGAGTATAGCACCACCGACGGTAACTTTACCATATAATTTCCGTGTTTCTCTTAGATATTTCCAAAGTTACGTTTTGGTCTAGATTTTGATAGTCGGTTATTTAACTATCAAATAAAAAAACATTCAAACATGGATTTAATTCCACATGGAATCCACTAAACCTTATTTAATTAATCTTTTATTAATTAAAATCACTTTATAAACATTCGATTAATAGATCTTACAAAATACTATTCCCAAACCCTTTATATCCCTTTTATACTTAGACAAACATTTATATACTTATCTAAACGGTATAAGTATATTTACCAAACTTTACAGAAATTTCCTTCTTTTCAAATTTCTTTTTGAAAACATTACATACTATAAACTAATCCACTTATCCTTTATAAAAAGTTCCCTTTTAAAAGCCCACTTCACATTTAAATATCTTTATAAATTTCCAAAATTAATTTATAAAACACTTTTATAAGTCTACAAGTCAATTTACAAAACCTCTTTATAAACCTCTAAAATCATTTATAAAACATTTCCTCATTTAAAACTCCTTTGATAAATCTTCTTTAAGAAAAATCCTTTACAAAATATCTTTTGCAACTCATCCTTTTAAATCACTTTAAATAAACTTTTTTACTTAGTATAACCCATTTTTTATAACAAGTTATTATTTATAAATACCTTTATAAAATAATAGTATAACTTGAAAAATCATTTACAAACCTTAACCCCAAACTGATTAAAGAATTAGAACTAATTTAAAACCATACTTTATAATTTAAAAAAGAGACTTAGCAAACCCAATGGTAGTAACTTAAGTTACCATTTAACATCAATTTCACTTTCAAGTCACTTAACCATTTATTTACATAAGTCAACATATATGTAAATGCAATTCATATCCAAATCAAGGAATAACATGTCAACACAACTCAACCAACATATACATGTCCAAATAACATAATAGCAGGATGGTGATTTGTCTTGCTTAATAGATGTCCAAAAAATTCACTACTTTTAGAAAATGGGAATTTATTCTACTAAACATCTATCCATACAATAAACAATTACATTATAGCAGAACGGGGATTTATTCTGTTGACAGATGTCCAAACAATCAACGTATAGCAGAACGGGGATTTATTCTGCTAACACATATCCATAAAATCAAACCATTTACTTAACTCATTCACAATTGTTTGTCTACATAATGGTATCGACATTTGAATCCCATGTGTTCAAAACCATCTTTGAAAAAGAAGTACCTTTAAAACAAATTTGATTCTTGAAAAACAAGGATTAAAAACTTAAAACTCCCTTTTAAAATGATTAATTACAAGTTAAACTCTTTATTTAAATCATAATCAATCTTAATTAATTCTGAACTTAATTTAATTACAAAATCAAGAAATAATTAAACCATTAGTAACTAATTAAAGAATAATTAACTATTATATAGTTAATTTAAACCTAATCTATCCTTTATTAATTATTAAATAATAATTTAAACCTTCATCAGTAATTAAATCTCAATTAACAATTAATCTCATTTAATTAATTAAAATAACCTTTAATTAAAACTTGATTCATAAATTAAACCTTAAATAAATAATTTATTTTAAATAAAATCCTTAATTAGTTAATTATTAAAAATAATTAACAATTGTTTTAGTTAAATAATTAACCTTAAATTTATTAATAATTAATTAAAAATAAATCATATACTTAAATTATAATTAACTAAAAATTAATCTTACTTAATTAATAATTAAATAAAATTAATCTTATCTTTAAAAGATAATTAATTAATAACTAATCTTTACTTAATTATAATTAATAAACGCTGTTTAATCTTAATTAAATTAATTATTTAAACTTAATAAACAAAAATTTAATCATTAAAGACTTAGTTAACTTTATAAAACATTTTCAAAACACATGAAGTTAATAAAACCAAATTTTGCAAAAGTCGGATTTTCAAGCGAAACTGCATCCATAGCGACTATCGCTATGGATACCCGTAATCTCAACTTGTATTTATCTTTCCTTTGAAACTTCACCTTAAAGTTTACTAACTTTTTTTCAAACATAGGAAAAACAAAATTTGAAAACTTAAGGCCCCGTTTGGCTTGTCGTTTTTAAATTTGTGTTTTCATCTATACAAAAGCGCGTCCATTTATGTATTGTTGAAAAACAAACAATTTTGGAAAATGGAATTAACATGTAAAATAGAAAACAAATTTATTTTGTTTTTCGTATTCCGAGAGATAACAAAAGCACGGAAACAATCCAACTCCTTCGTTGTTTGTTGGTGGTTGCAATGACTAAGAATTATAAATATTCTTCTCTTATTTCTTGCTATTTCTTAGTGCAAGTTGAAAACACAAAACTCAAAATACAAAATGAAACCAAACGGGCCCTAAGCTTTTGATTTCAAACTATTTACTATAGTTTCCATAAGATATCTCATATCATTTTTAAAAACAAGATGCTATCTATCATACACCATATAAACATGTTTATAACACACACCATTTTTACAACTACCACATAAACAAGATCACAACTTTAAAATCAAACACATCACTTTTATCCATCGATTCAAGTCCAATGCCTAAACACAAACTATCACATACATATACATCCAAAGCATATCATAATCCAAACATTAACATCGTATATAAATACCATTATATAAGCAAAGGAAACATCTTTTTGAAAATTAGAAGTTTACTCATTAAAAGTTTTTGAGAACTTGAAACGCTTTAGAAGAGCTTGGAAAACTACACAAAAAATTACTTGGATATGGGTCATTTTATACTCAATTTTTGGCCGCATTCCTTTCGGAATTTGGACAAGTGGAAAAAAGAAAGGTTTTAGAAAATTATTTTCTCCACAATTTCAAAAAAAACCACTCAGTTACGGTTTGCTTTTTAGGAGATACGGTCAAAAGAAGGAGTGGTATTTTTGGCCTTGATAACATGGGTCCGAAAAGCAGAAAGAAATGCAATTTTGACCTAAAAATATTTGAAATTTGAAAAAGTAGTTCAAATAAAATTTGTAGCCACTAGAATTATACATGGTTAGAAAAAAAGAAAATCATGATTTGGAGTATTGTAGAGGAAGTGGATAATGCTCGATAGATGTTATGGTTGCTTTGGTTATTTTCTTTAGTGGGCTATCACTCGTAAATATCATTGGAAGTAGGTACTAGAGATAGGGATATCTGAACATCCACTATTGTATATTGTATTGTACCTTTATGATATTGTAGAGTAGCATATCATAATGTTATGTGTTAACTCTTTAGTTGCAGGGACAGGTCGGGTATGGTTCATGTACTCTTGTTTCTTACCATATTTACCTATATAGCATTTTTAGACTCATTTACCGCTCACACCAGACTGTTGTCTGACCTAAGATTTTATGTTTTTCTTCTTATTTCCTTGGGTACTCTTAAATGAGTAGACTAGATAACAGGCCTAGGTAATGTAGTAGTTATTCGGAGGACACGCTGGATGGAGTTATTTCGTATTATATACTTATATGGATTATATGCTTATTCCGTTGTACAACACTGGGGAACCTTAGCAGTGACTACTTATACCTGTATTTGCGACAATTATTAAGTTTGTTTCCATTGTATAAACTCTATGACATTTGATGTATAACTTTGTGAATTTGTACTTTGATGATTGGTTCACGTAGTTATTACTGTCTCTTCTGTTATATATGGGATATATATTTTATTCATGCGCTTTTGAGATATGACAAGTTATACATTATGTTTGTTATTACTAATCTAGATGATCGTCCTATATCTGCCGGGTATGACTGCAGTGCACTATTTTGTTATTATCTCTATCGGTGGTATAGAGTGGTCGTCACATGTTCCGTGATAGGAGATCGATACATCCATTGATACTAGAGTACGTGACACTCTCCAAAAATGTTGGGCAGTGTATTACTCATTGCCATTGAGGCACCAAGGGGTGATGTTCTAATAGTTACTGGATAACTATGGAATGCCTCACTCAATAGTTTTCTATTGGTTAACTAAGGTCAAATAGTGAATCTCAAATTAATATTCACAGTTCCCTCGACTTGAGAATACTGTTAAACTTTAATATGGACACTCCACTTTGATTATAGTTAAATCATGGCATGGCATCCATAGTTGTGTATGAGTTAAAGCAGTGGAAGTGAAACACTATTCAGTAGAGAAATCATCTCCTTGGTAATGAGGTTAGTATTACGGTCAGTTGTAGCCGACTCAAAGTCAAAGTGTCTGGCCAAAACAGTATGGTTAATAATAATTATTATTATTCAACCAAGGACTTTGTGTTTAGACCGACCAATTTAAATATAGATAATATTGGAATTTTAACCAAAACCGAATTCCATAAGTCCAAAAGTGATACAGTAATGACGAAGAGAATTGGTATAAATAATTATTACTAAAGGGTACCGCTTAAAATTTTAAAATAGGATTTTATCGATAAAGATGAATAAACAATAAATTAGGTCAAGCTATCACACCACCAACTAAGGTGACATGTGCATGTTAATATTTGAATTTTCAATATTAATCGCTGACTGAATTTACACATGCGAGTCGCATAACCGCATTGGTAGATTCTTCGAAATACCACACGATTTACTTGATTTATAATTGTTATAAATTAATTAACTTAAATAATATTTATAAAATATTCTATATTTATTTATTTGGGGTATTAGGTGCCATTAGTATTTTTGGGTCTCATTAGTAATTAAATAGGTGCGTATATGAAAGCTGCATATGTATGTATCGATATTCAATATCGGTACGCATTTAAACTCGATTTAAATTTATTTTATTACTTAACGGTTTTGGACAAGTTTTGAGGCCTATATGACGCTTGTATTGCCTATATGACGCTTGTATTGCCTGCAATGACGAGTGGAGAAAGGGGATTAAAATTCAGGATGTTGAATTAGTAAGGAGGTACTAGTAAGCCAAGAAGAAAGATCTCCCTAACTCTCTTACATAAATAACACTACCCCCTCGAAGTTTGATTAATGATTTTTGACCTTTTCTCTTCCCTTGTTTGGTTGCATTCTCCCCTTACACCCCTTGCTAAAAATACGTCAACCTCAACAACGTCAAAATAACATTAAAGGTGGTAATCCAAGCTATTATAAAGCTAGGAGCTAGGATTGGATTTAGGACCATCTATCAATCAAGGTGCAAATCTAAGGCCACATCTATAAGATAATTTTATTTATTTACAATTCTGTATCATCATCTTAGTGTGGATCTAGATCATCTTTAAATGAATATATATGTTGTCCTCTACATGCGTGCACGCACGTATGCACACATGTATATCTGTATGTGTGTATGATATGTATGTATACATACATATTTAATATTATATAAATGTTCATGCATACACATAAACGCACATATATACAGTTTAAAATTTTGATATATAATTTAAAAAATTGATCTTATATATATGTGTATGTGTGTTATAAGAAAATTTTAAATATTATTTTTAATTATTAAATATTAAAAACAAATTTGATTGATAAAAATGTGTTTTTAATATATATATATATATGTGTGTGTATAAATATTATTTTTAGTTATTAAATATTAAAAATGAATTTGATTGATAAAAATGTGTTTTTAATATATATGTATGTGTATATAAATATTATTTTTATTTATTAAATATTAAAAACGAAATTGATTAATAAAAATGTGTGTTTAATATACACACACATATATTAAGTTATAGATAAGTCTGTATATGTTTAAAATCTTTTTAAATTAAATTTTAATACATATCACTCTTCGCAACAAATTAAAATAAAAAATTATATATATATATATATATTATTTATAAATATAAATTTGTTTACATTTTTTAGCAAAGCCAGTCGGCTTTTGAGTGGACCTTTAAGAACAAGTGTTCAACACATGCATCGGAACAACTAATAAAAAAAGGAAAAAAGAATATAGGAGATAAGCAGAAGCATCTAAAATACTAACTAACATGGATGACTAGTCTCCCTCATCACTACTGCTATCATTAGCAGAGACATGCCCTATAACATGCATATACCCAGAAAAAAGCGATGCTAGGTCGGGCACATAGTGCATAGAATCACAAGAGTATAAATACTTCTTATCCCAAGTGACATCCTCTAAGACAACCGTATTACATTCACCGTATTCATCTTTAAAAGCTAAGATCAAACCATCCCCTTGTACATGGTATAACAAAATATGCTTATCACTTTCACTTTCGACATACATATGGAAAATCTCAATCAAGGGTCTGTATCTTATTTCGGATGCTTCAAGAACACAAGAACGCTTACTGCATTACCAATAAATTGATCATTTAATAGGAGAGGCTATATCCATAACCACCGCATCACAAGTCATAGAGACAACATGAAGTGGAACAATACTAAATGAGAGGGATCCAAGGTAAGGTCAATATCCAATACCTCAACCAGAGGAGCTGTGGGCCTAGGCTTGGGAACCCACTTCCTAGCAGAAGGTCAAGGAAAGGAATCTTAGCAGGGATTTCCTATTGCAAATCGACTACCCTAAACCTACAAACTTCAACAGTGTGACCAAAAGACTAACAAGACATGCATATATCCAGTTTCCAGCTGTAATGAACTTCCACCTCTACATCATGACCCTCTGCAATTCTTACCCCAAGTTTTGAAGGAAATGGCTAAACAAGAGTGGTTTCAATCAAGCCTCGACATACGCCAATCTTTTTTTGGCTATAGTATTAGCATCAAAACATTTTACCTTGCCAACAAGGCTGCCTAACCAGTCAAGCCCAATCATGGCTTGCATAACAAATGGGATTTTATAGAAGTGCACCCAAACAAGGATAGATAATACATGTTTCTTAGTCATGTCCACCAAAGGACTCCAAGTGGTAACAATGAACGACTTCCCCTCAATAAGGATCAGATCAACCTCAAGAACACGAAGTCTTTCATCAATTCTTGAGTATTTAAAATAGAACATAGAGTTATTAAAATGCACTTGAAGACCACCTCAGATTTTCCATGCATAATGACACCGTTCTTTAACAAGATGATATGACAGGTTAGAGTCCAAGAAGAAACCAACCAGATAATTAGACCAATAATCTACACCCACTTGCAATACTTCGACAGAAGGAACCATCACTCCGTCAATCTCAACTATAACAGAGGTATGAGGAGTATAAACCACATCATTTTTTGGCAAAGTAGAAAATAATGAAGACCACTTGATAGGCTCAATAGGTGCAAGTGGCACAGGAATAGTCTAACCAACTTGAAGCGAAGACTGCATAATAATATCATTGCAGCATACAACATGTATTAGTGTTTTAGGTTGGTATTGAAACAAACATCACCCATGCAATATTCCTTATCAACTACAGCACCACCAACTGCTTCTTTACCACCGACCATACACTCCACCTTACCCAATTTCGCACCTAGAACTAGCAAGGCAATAGCCGACCACATCCCAACAACACAACCAACTGCTATCCCAAGTAAAAGGGAAAGAGAGGTAGTATTAACCACAATAGAATTACCAGAAATACTAGAAATTGAAGCATTTATTGCCTCACTATAACGATCTGCCTTTCTTACACCTAAGGATGATACTTAATACACACGGGGTATTCATGTGCCGACCATTTAAGTGTCTGAAAGACAGGTCATTAGGAGTGAAAAGAAAGAAAGAACATATAAGAAGAAACTAAGCAATCACAGAATCTCATAATGCAACGAAATAACATATATTTATCAACATAATTCTTTACAAAGTCATTTCCAAAATGATACATTAGATTCATACTAATACAAATTCTACCCTAGGACAGTAATAACAGCCTGTCCCTACCTAACGAATACATATATCATATAGTACAACAGAAATAAGATAATACCAGCTATCGATGAAGCCTCCTGCTCCAAGCTCCTTCAGAATGCATCCGTGGAAAACCTGAACTACTTGGCTGCAATTACAAATTTGAGCACCCAAGAGTTTTAGGAAAATAAAATAAAACTCTAGGTCAGACATGGGTCTAGTGTGAGTAAACTCAAACAACTGAATTATTCTTTTAAAACACTTTCAAAATCAAGGGTATCTTGTAAGACCACGCCGCACTTAAACACGAATGAGTTTTTACCTTATAATAACCAAAACACTTTATAGAAAACCTAGTGATATTATAATAATGTCTAACGGTTCAAGTAAAATATGAGTATTGCTGAAATGCTTGCATATCGCATTTCAACATAGTTAGATATATCTAAAACCATAAAGGCACGTATTGGAGATTGGATACCTCACATTTTCATACTATGACGAGGTAAGAGACTACCTTCCAATGGTACATCTCTAGATAAAATGCACTGGGGTCTAACAAGAACATCTTGTACCCCTGCCACACATGACTGGCCTACCAATTGACTAGTAATACTTAATATGATCACCTCACTTTGGGCCCTGAAGCATACATGAGTAGATAGTAATCGATCTAGATTTGGAGTGACCATACCCTGATGGGAGCGACCCGCTTGGCCCTGCTGCATGCTCGATTTTTGTCATTTCCCCAATGATGAGGCTTGAGGCTACGTTTTACCTTTATTTAGCACTTCCCACTTGGAATGCTACACTGTCCTCCAGGCACCAATGCAGTGCTAGCATTCATCCATACAAGTTCGTTGTGGGACTGAACGAAATCAAAGGCACCACTTTTATTGCATCCTTTTCGGGGGATCACTCCCAGGATTAATAGCAAATAGCCCTTGCACCTCAAAGCTTTATCTTCGATTCTATATTCTTCAAGACGTCTTCAAGTCGAACGCTTGAGTTGGATCGAAGTGGTTTTCGGATAACATATTTGATCTCGATCTATTTGAAACAACTTTCGATAATTTCTGGTAAACTCAACCATGATTTTTTAGAAAATAAACAGACAAAGATAAGAGCAAAGATCACCTCCTAACCGTTAGTGGATGGATTTCCTTATCATTTATCCTAGAAGAACGAAACAAATTTATATGTAGAGTATAGCACCACCGACGGTAACTTTACCATATAATTTCCATGTTTCTCTTAGATATTTCCAAAGTTACGTTTTGGTCTAGATTTTGATAGTCGGTTATTTAACTATCAAATAAAAAAACATTCAAACATGGATTTAATTCCACATGGAATCCACTAAACCTTATTTAATTAATCTTTTATTAATTAAAATCACTTTATAAACATTCGATTAATAGATCTTACAAAATACTATTCCCAAACCCTTTATATCCCTTTTATACTTAGACAAACATTTATATACTTATCTAAACGGTATAAGTATATTTACCAAACTTTACAGAAATTTCCTTCTTTTCAAATTTCTTTTTGAAAACATTACATACTATAAACTAATCCACTTATCCTTTATAAAAAGTTCCCTTTTAAAAGCCCACTTCACATTTAAATATCTTTATAAATTTCCAAAATTAATTTATAAAACACTTTTATAAGTCTACAAGTCAATTTACAAAACCTCTTTATAAACCTCTAAAATCATTTATAAAACATTTCCTCATTTAAAACTCCTTTGATAAATCTTCTTTAAGAAAAATCCTTTACAAAATATCTTTTGCAACTCATCCTTTTAAATCACTTTAAATAAACTTTTTTACTTAGTATAACCCATTTTTTATAACAAGTTATTATTTATAAATACCTTTATAAAATAATAGTATAACTTGAAAAATCATTTACAAACCTTAACCCCAAACTGATTAAAGAATTAGAACTAATTTAAAACCATACTTTATAATTTAAAAAAGAGACTTAACAAACCCAATGGTAGTAACTTAAGTTACCATTTAACATCAATTTCACTTTCAAGTCACTTAACCATTTATTTACATAAGTCAACATATATGTAAATGCAATTCATATCCAAATCAAGGAATAACATGTCAACACAACTCAACCAGCATATACATGTCCAAATAACATAATAGCAGGATGGTGATTTGTCTTGCTTAATAGATGTCCAAACAATTCACTACTTTTAGAAAATGGGAATTTATTCTACTAAACATCTATCCATACAATAAACAATTACATTATAGCAGAACGGGGATTTATTCTGTTGACCGATGTCCAAACAATCAACGTATAGCAGAACGGGGATTTATTCTGCTAACACATATCCATAAAATCAAACCATTTACTTAACTCATTCACAATTGTTTGTCTACATAATGGTATCGACATTTGAATCCCATGTGTTCAAAACCATCTTTGAAAAAGAAGTACCTTTAAAACAAATTTGATTCTTGAAAAACAAGGATTAAAAACTTAAAACTCCCTTTTAAAATGATTAATTACAAGTTAAACTCTTTATTTAAATCATAATCAATCTTAATTAATTCTGAACTTAATTTAATTACAAAATCAAGAAATAATTAAACCATTAGTAACTAATTAAAGAATAATTAACTATTATATAGTTAATTTAAACCTAATCTATCCTTTATTAATTATTAAATAATAATTTAAACCTTCATCAGTAATTAAATCTCAATTAACAATTAATCTCATTTAATTAATTAAAATAACCTTTAATTAAAACTTGATTCATAAATTAAACCTTAAATAAATAATTTATTTTAAATAAAATCCTTAATTAGTTAATTATTAAAAATAATTAACAATTGATTTAGTTAAATAATTAACCTTAAATTTATTAATAATTAATTAAAAATAAATCATATACTTAAATTATAATTAACTAAAAATTAATCTTACTTAATTAATAATTAAATAAAATTAATCTTATCTTTAAAAGATAATTAATTAATAACTAATCTTTACTTAATTATAATTAATAAACGCTGTTTAATCTTAATTAAATTAATTATTTAAACTTAATAAACAAAAATTTAATCATTAAAGACTTAGTTAACTTTATAAAACATTTTCAAAACACATGAAGTTAATAAAACCAAATTTTGCAAAAGTCGGATTTTCAAGCGAAACTGCATCCATAGCGACTATCGCTATGGATACCCGTAATCTCAACTTGTATTTATCTTTCCTTTGAAACTTCACCTTAAAGTTTACTAACTTTTTTTCAAACATAGGAAAAACAAAATTTGAAAACTTAAGGCCCCGTTTGGCTTGTCGTTTTTAATTTTGTGTTTTCATCTATACAAAAGCGCGTCCGTTGTATGTATTGTTGAAAAACAAACAATTTTGGAAAATAGAATTAACATGTAAAATAGAAAACAAATTTATTTTGTTTTTCGTATTCCGAGAGATAACAAAAGCACGGAAACAATCCAACTCCTTCGTTGTTTGTTGGTGGTTGCAATGACTAAGAATTATAAATATTCTTCTCTTATTTCTTGCTATTTCTTAGTGCAAGTTGAAAACACAAAACTCAAAATACAAAATGAAACCAAACGGGCCCTAAGCTTTTGATTTCAAACTATTTACTATAGTTTCCATAAGATATCTCATATCATTTTTAAAAACAAGATGCTATCTATCATACACCATATAAACATGTTTATAACACACACCATTTTTACAACTACCACATAAACAAGATCACAACTTTAAAATCAAACACATCACTTTTATCCATCGATTCAAGTCCAATGCCTAAACACAAACTATCACATACATATACATCCAAAGCATATCATAATCCAAACATTAACATCGTATATAAATACCATTATATAAGCAAAGGAAACATCTTTTTGAAAATTAGAAGTTTACTCATTAAAAGTTTTTGAGAACTTGAAACGCTTTAGAAGAGCTTGGAAAACTACATAAAAAATTACTTGGATATGGGTCATTTTATACTCAATTTTTGGCCGCATTCCTTTCGGAATTTGGACAAGTGGAAAAAAGAAAGGTTTTAGAAAATTATTTTCTCCACAATTTCAAAAAAAAACCACTCAGTTACGGTTTGCTTTTTAGGAGATACGGTCAAAAGAAGGAGTGGTATTTTTGGCCTTGATAACATGGGTCCGAAAAGCAGAAAGAAATGCAATTTTGACCTAAAAATATTTGAAATTTGAAAAAGTAGTTCAAATAAAATTTGTAGCCACTAGAATTATACATGGTTAGAAAAAAAGAAAATCATGATTTGGAGTATTGTAGAGGAAGTGGATAATGCTCGATAGATGTTATGGTTGCTTTGGTTATTTTCTTTAGTGGGCTATCACTCGTAAATATCATTGGAAGTAGGTACTAGAGATAGGGATATCTGAACATCCACTATTGTATATTGTATTGTACCTTTATGATATTGTAGAGTAGCATATCATAATGTTATGTGTTAACTCTTTAGTTGCAGGGACAGGTCGGGTATGGTTCATGTACTCTTGTTTCTTACCATATTTACCTATATAGCATTTTAGACTCATTTACCGCTCACACCAGACTGTTGTCTGACCTAAGATTTTATGTTTTTCTTCTTATTTCCTTGGGTACTCTTAAATGAGTAGACTAGATAACATGCCTAGGTAATGTAGTAGTTATTCGGAGGACACGCTGGATGGAGTTATTTCGTATTATATACTTATATGGATTATATGCTTATTCCGTTGTACAACACTGGGGAACCTTAGCAGTGACTACTTATACCTGTATTTGAGACAATTATTAAGTTTGTTTCCATTGTATAAACTCTATGACATTTGATGTATAACTTTGTGAATTTGTACTTTGATGATTGGTTCACGTAGTTATTACTGTCTCTTCTGTTATATATGGGATATATATTTTATTCATGCGCTTTTGAGATATGACAAGTTATACATTATGTTTGTTATTACTAATCTAGATGATCGTCCTATATCTGTCGGGTATGACTGCAGTGCACTATTTTGTTATTATCTCTATCGGTGGTATAGAGTGGTCGTCACATGTTCCGTGATAGGAGATCGATACATCCATTGATACTAGAGTACGTGACACTCTCCAAAAATGTTGGGCAGTGTATTACTCATTGCCATTGAGGCACCAAGGGGTGATGTTCTAATAGTTACTGGATAACTATGGAATGCCTCACTCAATAGTTTTCTATTGGTTAACTAAGGTCAAATAGTGAATCTCAAATTAATATTCACAGTTCCCTCGACTTGAGAATACTGTTAAACTTTAATATGGACACTCCACTTTGATTATAGTTAAATCATGGCATGGCATCCATAGTTGTGTATGAGTTAAAGCAGTGGAAGTGAAACACTATTCAGTAGAGAAATCATCTCCTTGGTAATGAGGTTAGTATTACGGTCAGTTGTAGCCGACTCAAAGTCAAAGTGTCTGGCCAAAACAGTATGGTTAATAATAATTATTATTATTCAACCAAGGACTTTGTGTTTAGACCAACCAATTTAAATGTAGATAATATTGGAATTTTAACCAAAACCGAATTCCATAAGTCCTAAAGTGATACAGTAATGACGAAGAGAATTGGTATAAATAATTATTACTAAAGGGTACCGCTTAAAATTTTTAAATAGGATTTTATCGATAAAGATGAATAAACAATAAATTAGGTCAAGCTATCACACCACCAACTAAGGTGACATGTGCATGTTAATATTTGAATTTTCAATATTAATCGCTGACTGAATTTACACATGCGAGTCGCATAACCGCATTGGTAGATTCTTCGAAATATCACACGATTTACTTGATTTATAATTGTTATAAATTAATTAACTTAAATAATATTTATAAAATATTCTATATTTATTTATTTGGGGTATTAGGTGCCATTAGTATTTTTGGGTCTCATTAGTAATTAAATAGGTGCGTATATGAAAGCTGCATATGTATGTATCGATATTCAATATCGGTACGCATTTAAACTCGATTTAAATTTATTTTATTACTTAACGGTTTTGGACAAGTTTTGAGGCCTATATGACGCTTGTATTGCCTGCAATGACGAGTGGAGAAAGGGGATTAAAATTCAGGATGTTGAATTAGTAAGGAGGTACTAGTAAGCCAAGAAGAAAGATCTCCCTAACTCTCTTACATAAATAACACTACCCCCTCGAAGTTTGATTAATGATTTTTGACCTTTTCTCTTCCCTTGTCTGGTTGCATTCTCCCCTTACATCCCTTGCTAAAAATACGTCAACCTCAACAATGTCAAAATAACATTAAAGGTGGTAATCTAAGCTATTATAAAGCTAGGAGCTAGGATTGGATTTAGGACCATCTATCAATCAAGGTGCAAATCTAAGGCCACATCTATAAGATAATTTTATTTATTTACAATTCTGTATCATCATCTTAGTGTGGATCTAGATCATCTTTAAATGAATATATATGTTGTCCTCTACATGCGTGCACGCACGTATGCACACACGTATATCTGTATGTGTGTATGATATGTATGTATACATACATATTTAATATTATATAAATGTTCATGCATACACATAAACGCACATATATACAGTTTAAAATTTTGATATATAATTTAAAAAATTGATCTTATATATATGTGTATGTGTGTTATAAGAAAATTTTAAATATTATTTTTAATTATTAAATATTAAAAACAAATTTGATTGATAAAAATGTGTTTTTAATATATATATATATATGTGTGTGTGTATAAATATTATTTTTAGTTATTAAATATTAAAAATGAATTTGATTGATAAAAATGTGTTTTTAATATATATGTATGTGTATATAAATATTATTTTTATTTATTAAATATTAAAAACGAAATTGATTAATAAAAATGTGTGTTTAATATACACACACATATATTAAGTTATAGATAAGTTTGTATATGTTTAAAATCTTTTTAAATTAAATTTTAATACATATCACTCTTGGAAACAAATTAAAATAAAAAATTATATATATATATATATTATTTATAAATATAAATTTGTTTACATTTTTAGCAAAGCCAGTCGGCTTTTGAGTGGACCTTTAAGAACAAGTGTTCAACACATGCATCGGAACAACTAATAAAAAAAGGAAAAAAGAATATAGGAGATAAGCAGAAGCATCTAAAATACTAACTAACATGGATGACTAGTCTCCCTCATCACTACTGCTATCATTAGCAGAGACATGCCCTATAACATGCATATACCCAGAAAAAAGCGATGCTAGGTCGGGCACATAGTGCATAGAATCACAAGAGTATAAATACTTCTTATCCCAAGTGACATCCTCTAAGACAACCGTATTACATTCACCGTATTCATCTTTAAAAGCTAAGATCAATCCATCCCCTTGTACATGGTATAACAAAATATGCTTATCACTTTCACTTTCGACATACATATGGAAAATCTCAATCAAGGGTCTGTATCTTATTTCGGATGCTTCAAGAACACAAGAACGCTTACTGCATTACCAATAAATTGATCATTTAATAGGAGAGGCTATATCCATAACCACCGCATCACAAGTCATAGAGACAACATGAAGTGGAACAATACTAAATGAGAGGGATCCAAGGTAAGGTCAATATCCAATACCTCAACCAGAGGAGCTGTGGGCCTAGGCTTGGGAACCCACTTCCTAGCAGAAGGTCAAGGAAAGGAATCTTAGCAGGGATTTCCTATTGCAAATCGACTACCCTAAACCTACAAACTTCAACAGTGTGACCAAAAGACTAACAAGACATGCATATATCCAGTTTCCAGCTGTAATGAACTTCCACCTCTACATCATGACCCTCTGCAATTCTTACCCCAAGTTTTGAAGGAAATGGCTAAACAAGAGTGGTTTCAATCAAGCCTCGACATACGCCAATCTTTTTTTGGCTATAGTATTAGCATCAAAACATTTTACCTTGCCAACAAGGCTGCCTAACCAGTCAAGCCCAATCATGGCTTGCATAACAAATGGGATTTTATAGAAGTGCACCCAAACAAGGATAGATAATACATGTTTCTTAGTCATGTCCACCAAAGGACTCCAAGTGGTAACAATGAACGACTTCCCCTCAATAAGGATCAGATCAACCTCAAGAACACGAAGTCTTTCATCAATTCTTGAGTATTTAAAATAGAACATAGAGTTATCAAAATGCACTTGAAGACCACCTCAGATTTTCCATGCATAATGACACCGTTCTTTAACAAGATGATATGACAGGTTAGAGTCCAAGAAGAAACCAACCAGATAATTAGACCAATAATCTACACCCACTTGCAATACTTCGACAGAAGGAACCATCACTCCGTCAATCTCAACTATAACAGAGGTATGAGGAGTATAAACCACATCATTTCTTGGCAAAGTAGAAAATAATGAAGACCACTTGATAGGCTCAATAGGGGCAAGTGGCACAGGAATAGTCTAACCAACTTGAAGCGAAGACTGCATAATAATATCATTGCAGCATACAACATGTATTAGTGTTTTAGGTTGGTATTGAAACAAACATCACCCATGCAATATTCCTTATCAACTACAGCACCACCAACTGCTTCTTTACCACCGACCATACACTCCACCTTACCCAATTTCGCACCTAGAACTAGCAAGGCAATAGCCGACCACATCCCAACAACACAACCAACTGCTATCCCAAGTAAAAGGGAAAGAGAGGTAGTATTAACCACAATAGAATTACCAGAAATACTAGAAATTGAAGCATTTATTGCCTCACTATAACGATCTGCCTTTCTTACACCTAAGGATGATACTTAATACACACGGGGTATTCATGTGCCGACCATTTAAGTGTCTGAAAGACAGGTCATTAGGAGTGAAAAGAAAGAAAGAACATATAAGAAGAAACTAAGCAATCACAGAATCTCATAATGCAACGAAATAACATATATTTATCAACATAATTCTTTACAAAGTCATTTCCAAAATGATACATTAGATTCATACTAATACAAATTCTACCCTAGGACAGTAATAACAGCCTGTCCCTACCTAACGAATACATATATCATATAGTACAACAGAAATAAGATAATACCAGCTATCGATGAAGCCTCCTGCTCCAAGCTCCTTCAGAATGCATCCGTGGAAAACCTGAACTACTTGGCTGCAATTACAAATTTGAGCACCCAAGAGTTTTAGGAAAATAAAATAAAACTCTAGGTCAGACATGGGTCTAGTGTGAGTAAACTCAAACAACTGAATTATTCTTTTAAAACACTTTCAAAATCAAGGGTATCTTGTAAGACCACGCCGCACTTAAACACGAATGAGTTTTTACCTTATAATAACCAAAACACTTTATAGAAAACCTAGTGATATTATAATAATGTCTAACGGTTCAAGTAAAATATGAGTATTGCTGAAATGCTTGCATCTCGCATTTCAACATAGTTAGATATATCTAAAACCATAAAGGCACGTATTGGAGATTGGATACCTCACATTTTCATACTATGACGAGGTAAGAGACTACCTTCCAATGGTACATCTCTAGATAAAATGCACTGGGGTCTAACAAGAACATCTTGTACCCCTGCCACACATGACTGGCCTACCACTTGACTAGTAATACTTAATATGATCACCCCACTTTGGGCCCTGAAGCATACATGAGTAGATAGTAATCGATCTAGATTTGGAGTGACCATACCCTGATGGGAGCGACCCGCTTGGCCCTGCTGCATGCTCGATTTTTGTCATTTCCCCAATGATGAGGCTTGAGGCTACGTTTTACCTTTATTTAGCACTTCCCACTTGGAATGCTACACTGTCCTCCAGGCACCAATGCAGTGCTAGCATTCATCCATACAAGTTCGT
This sequence comes from Allium fistulosum, assembly GCA_030737815.1. Lineage (NCBI taxonomy): Eukaryota > Viridiplantae > Streptophyta > Magnoliopsida > Asparagales > Amaryllidaceae > Allium > Allium fistulosum. The sequence continues at coordinate 982,843,154 of CM060902.1, forward strand.
TGTGGGACTGAACGAAATCAAAGGCACCACTTTTATTGCATCCTTTTCGGGGGATCACTCCCAGGATTAATAGCAAATAGCCCTTGCACCTCAAAGCTTTATCTTCGATTCTATATTCTTCAAGACGTCTTCAAGTCGAACGCTTGAGTTGGATCAAAGTGGTTTTCGGATAACATATTTGATCTCGATCTATTTGAAACAGCTTTCGATAATTTCTGGTAAACTCAACCATGATTTTTTAGAAAATAAACAGACAAAGATAAGAGCAAAGATCACCTCCTAACCGTTAGTGGATGGATTTCCTTATCATTTATCCTAGAAGAACGAAACAAATTTATATGTAGAGTATAGCACCATCGACGGTAACTTTACCATATAATTTCCATGTTTCTCTTAGATATTTCCAAAGTTACGTTTTGGTCTAGATTTTGATAGTCGGTTATTTAACTATCAAATAAAAAACCATTCAAACATGGATTTAATTCCACATGGAATCCACTAAACCTTATTTAATTAATCTTTTATTAATTAAAATCACTTTATAAACATTCGATTAATAGATCTTACAAAATACTATTCCCAAACCCTTTATATCCCTTTTATACTTAGACAAACATTTATATACTTATCTAAACGGTATAAGTATATTTACCAAACTTTACAGAAATTTCCTTTTTTTCAAATTTCTTTTTGAAAACATTACATACTATAAACTAATCCACTTAAGTTCCCTTTTAAAAGCCCACTTCACATTTAAATATCTTTATAAATTTCCAAAATTAATTTATAAAACACTTTTATAAGTCTACATGTCAATTTACAAAACCTCTTTATAAACCTCTAAAATCATTTATAAAACATTTCCTTATTTAAAACTCCTTTGATAAATCTTCTTTAAGAAAAATCCTTTACAAAATATCTTTTGCAACTCATCCTTTTAAATCACTTTAAATAAACTTTTTTACTTAGTATAACCCATTTTTTATAACAAGTTATTATTTATAAATACCTTTATAAAATAATAGTATAACTTGAAAAATCATTTACAAACCTTAACCCCAAACTGATTAAAGAATTAGAACTAATTTAAAACCATACTTTATAATTTAAAAAAGAGACTTAACAAACCCAATGGTAGTAACTTAAGTTACCATTTAACATCAATTTCACTTTCAAGTCACTTAACCATTTATTTACATAAGTCAACATATATGTAAATGCAATTCATATCCAAATCAAGGAATAACATGTCAACACAACTCAACCAGCATATACATGTCCAAATAACATAATAGCAGGATGGTGATTTGTCTTGCTTAATAGATGTCCAAACAATTCACTACTTTTAGAAAATGGGAATTTATTCTACTAAACATCTATCCATACAATAAACAATTACATTATAGCAGAACGGGGATTTATTCTGTTGACCGATGTCCAAACAATCAACGTATAGCAGAACGGGGATTTATTCTGCTAACACATATCCATAAAATCAAACCATTTACTTAACTCATTCACAATTGTTTGTCTACATAATGGTATCGACATTTGAATCCCATGTGTTCAAAACCATCTTTGAAAAAGAAGTACCTTTAAAACAAATTTGATTCTTGAAAAACAAGGATTAAAAACTTAAAACTCCCTTTTAAAATGATTAATTACAAGTTAAACTCTTTATTTAAATCATAATCAATCTTAATTAATTCTGAACTTAATTTAATTACAAAATCAAGAAATAATTAAACCATTAGTAACTAATTAAAGAATAATTAACTATTATATAGTTAATTTAAACCTAATCTATCCTTTATTAATTATTAAATAATAATTTAAACCTTCATCAGTAATTAAATCTCAATTAACAATTAATCTCATTTAATTAATTAAAATAACCTTTAATTAAAACTTGATTCATAAATTAAACCTTAAATAAATAATTTATTTTAAATAAAATCCTTAATTAGTTAATTATTAAAAATAATTAACAATTGTTTTAGTTAAATAATTAACCTTAAATTTATTAATAATTAATTAAAAATAAATCATATACTTAAATTATAATTAACTAAAAATTAATCTTACTTAATTAATAATTAAATAAAATTAATCTTATCTTTAAAAGATAATTAATTAATAACTAATCTTTACTTAATTATAATTAATAAACGCTGTTTAATCTTAATTAAATTAATTATTTAAACTTAATAAACAAAAATTTAATCATTAAAGACTTAGTTAACTTTATAAAACATTTTCAAAACACATGAAGTTAATAAAACCAAATTTTGCAAAAGTCGGATTTTCAAGCGAAACTGCATCCATAGCGACTATCGCTATGGATACCCGTAATCTCAACTTGTATTTATCTTTCCTTTGAAACTTCACCTTAAAGTTTACTAACTTTTTTTCAAACATAGGAAAAACAAAATTTGAAAACTTAAGGCCCCGTTTGGCTTGTCGTTTTTAATTTTGTGTTTTCATCTATACAAAAGCGCGTCCGTTGTATGTATTGTTGAATAACAAACAATTTTGGAAAATGGAATTAACATGTAAAATAGAAAACAAATTTATTTTGTTTTTCGTATTCCGAGAGATAACAAAAGCACGGAAACAATCCAACTCCTTCGTTGTCTGTTGGTGGTTGCAATGACTAAGAATTATAAATATTCTTCTCTTATTTCTTGCTATTTCTTAGTGCAAGTTGAAAACACAAAACTCAAAATACAAAATGAAACCAAACGGGCCCTAAGCTTTTGATTTCAAACTATTTACTATAGTTTCCATAAGATATCTCATATCATTTTTAAAAACAAGATGCTATCTATCATACACCATATAAACATGTTTATAACACACACCATTTTTACAACTACCACATAAACAAGATCACAACTTTAAAATCAAACACATCACTTTTATCCATCGATTCAAGTCCAATGCCTAAACACAAACTATCACATACATATACATCCAAAGCATATCATAATCCAAACATTAACATCGTATATAAATACCATTATATAAGCAAAGGAAACTTCTTTTTGAAAATTATAAGTTTACTCATTAAAAGTTTTTGAGAACTTGAAACGCTTTAGAAGAGCTTGGAAAACTACACAAAAAATTACTTGGATATGGGTCATTTTATACTCAATTTTTGGCCGCATTCCTTTCGGAATTTGGACAAGTGGAAAAAAGAAAGGTTTTAGAAAATTATTTTCTCCACAATTTCAAAAAAAAACCACTCAGTTACGGTTTGCTTTTTAGGAGATACGGTCAAAAGAAGGAGTGGTATTTTTGGCCTTGATAACATGGGTCCGAAAAGCAGAAAGAAATGCAATTTTGACCTAAAAATATTTGAAATTTGAAAAAGTAGTTCAAATAAAATTTGTAGCCACTAGAATTATACATGGTTAGAAAAAAAGAAAATCATGATTTGGAGTATTGTAGAGGAAGTTATGGCCGAATGAAGTAGGAGAAAAATAGAGAAGCTTTTAACATGTAAAGGAAGAGATTAAACAAGTTTGAAATCATTTTAAAAGTTTAAACTTGGATTTTTAAAAACTTAAAATTATGAATGGAAGCCAATAAAAGGTTTCAGGAAGCTTTTAGGAAGTTTAAGAGAATAGGAAATGAAAAAATGAGAAAGAAAAGGTGAAAATTAGTTTTATATGAAATAGAAATAGAAAATTACCATGTTACCCTCATGTACCCTACCCTCTCATCCTCTTGCCTTGTCATCACCCCTTCCCTCCATGTATAAATCTGCCCACACTAGCCTCCTCCCCTTTCATGTCCAATAAAACAAGTTAAAACATGTTTTGTACCTATTTTGTACTTATGTTTCTAATGATGTGACATTCCTTTTTTTAACTTAATACACTAAGGTATAAATACATACAGACATACACATACACTGAGACACACATATATACATATACTAACTTATCTACAAGTGTGAAAACTTATGCTAAAGAGTTTATATCATTTTCGATAACTTTTAGCTGATGAAAAGTCGAAAATTCAAAAAATGAATTCTGGTCACATTTTCAATCTTTCTTCGAACTAATTATTTTTGTAAATTTTTTTTGAAAACTAATTCACCGTCATTAATTATTATTTAATTTTTTTTATTTTGATTATAAATTTATTATTTGAATATTAAAATTAATTAAATATTCACAAATAGAAGCAGCGAAATTCTAGATCGTTACACTCATGCTTGAAAATCAAATTATTCAGGACATCGAAAGGATTTAGGGTTTCCAAAAGTGCTATAGGAGTGGAACCAGAAAATGGAGATGTACGACTAATCAAAGGGGAACCCAAGGGAGGGAATTTATTGTAGGAGCATGACCAAGGTGGCTTGAATAGAGGAGTCACCGAAAATGCGGCCAGACCTAGTTAACGAAAGCAACTTAGAAGACGACTTGGGGTTATCACTACTGGAGCGAGACATAACGGGACGATTGGTAGAGACTATGTAGCCACAAGGAACAAAGAGGAAGAGAAAAGTGAAGGTTAGGAAGCTTCAGTAAAACGAACGATAGAAGGAAAAAGAATAGCCACAATTAATTTGATATTTGAAGCTTACTTTGTGGTGAAATTTGTTTACATTGTTTTTATTTTTTGAGAGAAATGAGTGAGCCTCGATGTAGAGGAGAGCACTCATGTAATTGTTTACATTATTTTTAATAATATAAGTATATATGTGTTTATTTATGTATACATTTATAAATTAATATTTTATTTTCAAAATAATGTTTCGATATTTTTAAAAAACATTTTTATTATGGTCGAAAGGCATTTTAATATACTTTTATATTTTATATTTTGTAACGACCCACCTTTTTGGACGGTTCAAATCGACAATAAACTACACATGTCAGACTCAAACCATTCAAAAGGGAGGATTGTTAATGAGGTAAATAAGAAAAAAAAGAAAAAAAAACAGAACACAGAATCTCGCAGCGGAACGACAAAATATAATAATCAAATAAACAGTTCATGAAGCTGTTTTACAAAAAACACTTGATTACACTTTTACAGTTCAAATCAGAGTTATACATACATCAGAAATAAACAAATAATGCAGCGGAACACAGAATGCGGTGAAATAATAAATAGTAATAATATACCGAACCTTCGTCTTTGTCCTGCAGAATATAGTCTTCAATACACTGAAAAGCTCAAATTGATCCGAGCATAATGAAAAGACAAAACACTCAAGTCAGAACTAAAAGATCTTATGCAAATTAAATCAAAATTAGATGAAATAAGGAATGAAGATAACTACATTTTTGAAGGTTCAAATTTTTCTGGAAAAGTTATTGTTTCCGTATTCAAAATACAATAGATTTCACAATAGATCCATTCTAGTAACTCACAAATTTACAAAAAAATTCCCAATTAAATTTCATAGTTCAAGAGATTTGATTTATAAAAATGTTCCAAAGTTTCAACATTCAATTCTATGGAAACTTCCCAATGTTTCAAAATGTAATTTTGAAAACTTTCAAATAAGGTAACGATGGTTTATTTGTCAAAAATCATTTTTATGATTCAAATAGTGAATCTAAACATACTAATTTTTTCTCATGTAAATATATGAAATTCATGGGTTTTATATCTTTATTCAGTGTTCAAATAATTAATATGAAAATTTATATGATTAGAATGAACTATAAGGTGATAACAAGGATATATCAAAATAAATGAACAAATACACATTCAACCACAATAGCATCCATCACAACATACAATCAACATTCAAATCAACCAATTCAACAAATCAACCAATTCAATAACATGTCACAATAATTATTAGTTATCACATATTGGAGTTTAGGTATTCAAATTAAATATCAAATAAAATTCCAAACCAACATTCAAAAATTTATCACTAAATGACCTGGTTTAACTTACAATAAAATTTTAGTATTACGCGAGTGAGTTTAAACACTCAACTTATGGATTTCCCTTTTCTAGTCGGATTTGGATCCGCTACTACTTCCTCCTTTTGATTTGTTTTCTTGCTATATTAATCTTCCCTTTTTTTAGAAAGTTTTGGAAGAGACAGAGAAGTTTGTATAGATCTGGATTTGAAGAAAAGGATTTGGAAAAGGAAGAATGTTTGGAAAAGAAGAATTTTTTTAAAGAAGATGAAGAATTGAAAAAGAAAATGAAGCTTTGAAAAAGAAGAAGTAGATTTGAAGAATAAGAATAAAAAAAGAAGCTTTGAAAGAAAAAAAAGAGAAGAAGGAGATTTGAAGAAGAAAAAAAATGAAGGAGGAAAATGAAGAGAGGGAGAGAAAAAAATGAGATGGAAGTTTGTTTGGAGAAATGAAGCTACAGAAGATGAGATTTGAAAAATGAAACGATGCTACAAGAATGAAGATGGACACAAATGAAAAGCTAATAAAGTATATATAAACAAACTAGGAATTGAAATAAAGTAAAAAAATGAATAGCCTTAAAATGGTAGTATTGAAAGAGGTGAAGTAAAGGAATAAATATATGAATAAAGTTAAAAATAAATCTTCCGTTCTTTAATACGAAGCTTCAGAAGAAAGAGTTGCTAATGAAAGGAAGCTACAAGAACTAATAACGCATAAACAAAATAAACTTCAGAATCAGAGAATAGTAAATGCTAATTAGATGGCATGAATATTAATTTGGATGTTCACATTAAAAATGGAAAAAAGAAAAGGACAAAAAACATCAAGTAAAAGTAAAGCACTTGAAAGGAGCAAACGAACAAATGAGAAACAAATGAAAAGAATGAGGCAATTATTAATTAGAAATAAATTAAATGAGGCTATTATTAATTATTAAGAAACCAATGAGTAGCCTAATAATTAAATGAATGCTCAAGTGAGGCTACGCTGAGAACTTGAAAACGAAAAGAGATAGAATGCGACGTGATAATAAATGTAAGGCAAATGAAGGGACCACCTATATCCTATAAACAAACCTTTGGGGGTCGAAATTCCAAAACTTACTGCAATTAATTCATATCAATAAACCCAAATACACACATATTTACATCATTTAATTCCATATTAAAACATTCATTTTATGTTAATATATGTGCACATTCCATTAACGCAATCAATTAATCAACTAATCAATCTATATATTTATTTACGTTACTCAAACCAATTTTATTAATTAATGAATATATATCTATCTATGCACTATAAAAATGATTTACTTTACTATTTTTAATTACTGTAACGGGCACATTAATGCAACCAATCCATATATAAAATGGAAAAATAAATATATGTGAACTTATGTAATTAATGTACAACTGTTAATACAAGGTAATTCTAATTGATTCCACAACATTTACACAACCATAACCCTCTGATATATTTAAAAATTTGAATACTAATGTGTGTATATAAATTATTCTAAAATTCAATTTTTTTTTCCAAAATCATACTTATTCAAAATGAAAGTTTTATTTTTATATGTCTCAAAACATGCAATTATCTTAATCAAAATGTTCATTCCATATTGACACAAAATGCAAGTTCCTATATTAACTCATTCATTACACTTTCATTTATGATTCCTTTTAATTGAAACATTTCAATTAATCTAATTCCAATTCATTTCATTACTAATTTCAAACAAATTCTAATTATAAAACATTGTTTTCTTTTCATTTATACCAATTCAAACATGTTTTATAAAATTTCGTATACAACAAAATTTCTACACTATTTACAAAGTAAATGTTTTATCGTATTGAAAATCAACTTCTCCAAGATGCATTTCAAATAACAACTTATGTTATTCTTTTATTAAAACATTCACTCCATCCTTTATTCAAATTCAACATTTGTTATTCTGATTAGAGACAAACATACAATTTATTCTTTTCAAGTCAAAGCTTAAATTTCATTAAAATGTTTATCTTAATTTAATTTAAAATGAAAGTTCTTATGTTGAACTTATTAATTACAATGCACTTGTCTTTTCTTTTCAATTAAAGGATTCCAACTACTCTTGTTGCAGTTTATATTCAATATTAGATTTCAAATGAATTCTCATTATACCACAACTATTTTCTATTCATTTCATATATTCCAACATTTATTTCTTAAATTATTCCATTCTTATATTAACATCTATTATTACAATCAATGGAACTTACATTCAAACAATTATTAAAATAAATTGAAATTACACTAAAATAGTAATCGGTTACATTAAATCACATTTTTAAATTACATTCTAATTGTTTTCTTACCAACAAATCATAAATTTCTAATTTCATACAAATATTAAATCCTAAAATCTTATTAAATTCAATATTTTAATTATCGGAAAAAATACATGTCGTTACACTCTCCCTCACTCAAAACTTTTTGTCCTCGAAAAGGAACGAGAAGGAATTAAGAAGCTTAAAATAACTTTATTCAATTAATAAATTTATAAACAATTAAATTTACATAATTAAGTATTTTAAATAAAATATACTAATTAATAAACAATTAAATCTTCATATTCAAGTTTACTAAAGTTTGAAAATATTTTCACTTTACAAAATTTTCTAAGTCTTAAATTCATGAAAAATTTCGGCAGATCCTTTGTACGAAGAGGTCCGGGAGAAATAATAATATTAATAATAACAATATATATATCATATTTCAAAAATAAAACATCCTAAACCATGGGAAAAGCAATATAATACCGTTATAAAACCGTAATCCGAAACCGTACCTATTTGTCGGGCAAACACGCTTTATTTATGAAACCAAAAGCAGTAACTATTGCTTCCATAAACCTGTGTTTCACTTATGTAATCCAAAATAGTGATAATTTTATTCAAGAGAAATATTTAGTTGTTTTCAATTTGCAACAAAAGCAAATCAATATAAAACATATACAAACAAACAATACAACCATTTATGCAACCAAAGAATCCATCATACATCGATCCATAGCATCCAAAACCAATGGCTTGTTTAGTTCAGAAACTTTTAATCGTGCAAGGCGATAAATAACCATCAAGTGTACCCTACGCTCAACAGCCTTGGATAATTACTCAATAGATTATCCATACAACCTTAAACAATTAGAAGTATCCTTTCCAAACATCGCATAAGCCAAAACAACCAATAATTTTAACACATTATTTAAGTTTATTCAATTGGTTTCTTTTTACCTCACTTACCTTTTATTTATTTTCATTCATTCATACAATGTCTTTTTCATGTACTGACATAAATTATTTCACATTCAATATCTAAAATAATTAATGAATTCACTATTTATGTATTACATACTTTTCATTGCAGTTTAATTCACATTTATTTACTTATAATGTTTGATATCCATTTAACATTAGTATTCATCAGTAAATCATTTTAGTCATTTTCTTGAGTTTATAATCATTTACCTAAACAGTACAACTTTTTACTATTTAATTTAATTACAAGCATTTCATAATATTAACTTACATTTATAACATTTTTTGTACATCAAAATTCTTATTTATAGAAATAATTCCATTGAACACTTCCATTACTTAAGTTTTACTTGTATAATATTCTATTACATATCCCTATTTAATATTTTCAACTTTTAACTTTTTGGTAAGTTATATATATGTTTTATAGAATGAATTTGAATTTTACACAAGTTTATCTTATTCACTTCGGTTAATAGAATGTTCAATAATAACATTTTCTAAATTTTTCATATTTACAAGTTATTTTCAATTTCTTATATATTTCATTAATCACTTAGCATCCAATTCCTTATTTTCAATTTAGAAGTTTCCAATTATTAATATAATCAAGATTTCCTTCATTACAATAATTGAAATCTCTAATTTATAGAAACTTAAAGAACTAAATGCCGGGTTCATTTCAAATCATATGAAATTATATATATATATATATATATATATACACACTCATAGCTTTTATATACCAAATCATATTTAGAAATACAAAATTAGGATTTGTTTATCAAAACTAATGTGCAGTAAAACTACTACAGTGGTCTTCCCACTTTGAAACTCGAAAATGAACGTCGATGATGCATGCACTCATCACCGAAATTATTTTCCAGTGATAGAGAGGTGAGTATTGAACTTATTTCCATTTAAAAGTTCCCTTAAAACATTTCTTTCAAATCACGTTTGAGAATATTTATCCCAAAATACTTCCAAATAATACTTAGTATTATATTCCAAAATCCTTTGAAAACAATGTAAAAATCTCGGAATTTAAGTTCTCAAATTTCCAATTAAATTCATTTTATTTATAAATCATATTTTGAAAGCAATATTTATAAAATTTCACTTCCTATCAAACAAATATATCACATACAGCTATTAGTACTTCGAAATCAAATAAATATTTCAAAAACATACTTCAAAAATAGCAATTCCAATTTATTTTTCAAGCATGTTACTAAAATAAATTTCCCAAATCATTTAATATCTTTAAAATTATACATTCAAAGAAACTCATATAACTTTACTCGAAATATTTATTTGAAAACTTCATTTGCAAATCAATCATCTTTAATACTTTAACACTTTTCAAAAATTTCATCCGTAAAATTCCTTGCTTCATTTATAAATACCATTTTTAAAACTCTTAAATAACATCTTTATAAATATATGTAAACTATTTGAAAATAATTATATACATCATTACTTATATTTAAAAGGGGTTATTGAAAACCTTAAACCCATTATTTACAAATTTTATTAGTTTTAAATCTAAAATACTTTTCAAACATTATTTATAAATCAATAATCATTAACTTTAAATATGTTTTATTGAATTAATAACTTCTCACAATATTTACAACATTGATAATTAACTATTAAACCAAGTTGTACATAAATAAACAATATTTTAAACAATTAAAAGTATTTAGAAAAGAAAAAATGACCAAAATATCCTTTATATTTATCAAAATACTTTTATAACTCGATGTTTTAACAAGTTTATCCAAGTTCTTGCAGACTCTAGCCATGCATTGATCAGGCGCAGGGCTAGACTTCTCCAAGTACTTAGTAGACCTGTTTCAACACCCAGGGAAAATACTTAAAAACATTAAAAATAGATATGGAAAGTAAATTCCCCCATGGATCGCAGTTACACAATGGTTATGCCGCTATCCCAGCGGAATCACCTGTAACTGTAGGCATCCCGCCCCTTGAATTACACCATGGTTTATAGATCGTAGCTACGCAATGGTTACGCCGCTATCCCAGCGAAATCACTTGTAGTTGTAGGCATCCCGCCCTTCGATTTACGCTATCCAATAATATCAAATGAATATAATAAGTGACCCACCAAAGAGATCCGATAAATGACCCACCAAAGGGATTCGATAAATGACCCACCAAAGTGGTCCGATGGAAGGTACTTCCCATATCGTTTACTTCAAAATATATCATACTATACATAGTACCCTTTCAAAATCATAACTTCAAATATCGTACTTATATAAATTCCATTATATATAAGATTTCATTTTTAGATAGAGTATTTTCCAAAATCAACGGTTTTCAAAATCACCTTATACTTACATAAAGTCCATCTTATATAAGATTCAAAATTTTTCCAAAATCAATTATGCTGCATGAAGAGCCATATGAGATTGAACATCTTTGCTTTATAAAAGGTTTTGAATTTAGAATAGTTTTATACATAAAAATCGTTTTGTGAAATAGTTTTGTATATAAAATAGTTTTGTAAAATAGTTTGTAAATAAAATAGTTTGTAAAATAGTTTTGTAAATAGAATAGTTTGTAAGATAGTTTTGTAAATAAAATAGCTTGTATGTAAAATAGAATAAAATAGTTTGTTTAAGAAAAATAAAAGAAAATAGTTTTGTAAAATGGTTTTAAATTTATAGTAGTTTTGCATAAAAGAAAATTTCCAATTTAGATTACAAAGATATACAACCCAACAACTTTCAATTTCAGCGTCAAAGCATATCAATAACATTAGAACATAAGATGTACATATGTCATCATTTCGCAAAATCACATTCGATCGCTCGCTCGATCGCACAAATTCGCTTTCGAACTAGTATTGTCCATTCGACTTCCCTAATGCGGACTTCGATATGGTTTCTTGGCTAGAAAACATCATTCTCCTTGCATATCCATATACTATGATAGAGAATTTGTAACGACCCTGAATTTTGAACAAATTAAATTGGGAATATTTAATTTATTTTAAATATTTGAACGATAATTTAACTTGAATCCCCGATATAACTTTGAAATTTGCGATTAAACTTTAAAATTTAATCGATTGAATGCTGAACAAAAATTTGAATCTTCAATTTTAAGTTGAAGAAAAATATTTCGAAAGCTTTTAAAATTCGTATTGATAAAACTGAAGGTAATTGAAGCTTCAGAATCGAGTTTGAAACTGTTTTGATCAGTTTTGAAATTTATATCGTTAAACCGATATTTAAAAATTGTCATTTTTCAAACAGTCTCGGAATTCGACGAAACCAGTCCCATTGGGTCCGTAATATTGTATTATTGTCGGATTTCCAATTTCGTATTTTTTGGAGTTAATCTGTGAGCGTACGAAGTATAAACACATTCAGATTTTAAAACGAATTCAAATTATAAAAAGAAAATTTTATTTTATTTTATTTATATTGGTTAACCTCACCACGTTCACGACCTTACCTCCCCATACCTTCGTACCCCCCTTCCCCTCTCTTTCAAATTCAGTCAAGAAGAAAAAATAAATAAAAACCCCTCTTCTTTCATTTTAAAAACAGCCGAGACCTCCTTCACGTTCGAAAGTAAATAACAGTTCGAACGAAACCCCCTCTTCTACCTATTGTTCGAAATGGCGACTTCGTTCGATTGCAGAGCACTAGGGTTTCGGTCTCCGTAGGATTGAGGTGGAGATGAGATTTGGGGTGGGTCGACGCAATCTGGGTGCTCGCGACTATTCGCGAGATGAAGGGGGAAATTCGTGGGAAATTGCGATGGTTCGTAGGCGAGGGCGAACGTGGCAGCGCATCTGGGTGGTAGCGCGATCTCGCGTGGGCGGCGATAGGTGAAGTGGAGGCCGAAGTTTGGCATAGCTTAGCAGCGGCAGGGGGCTCGCGACTTGTTCGCGAACGCGAGTTCGATGTCGCGTGATGGAGGCAGGAGGTTCGTGGAGTTGGGTGGCCAGAGGCGACGATGTCAGAGTAGAGCGGCTCACGTGCGCAGTGGGTTTCGCGTGCTCGAAGCAAAGGGCTATCTCAATCTGCAGTCGAGGGTCGCGATTGAGGTTGGAGCTGGAGGCTCGCGAAGCTGGAAGTGTTTTGGAGGGATTGGGACGCGAGAACTAGGGCCTTCGATCGAATTGCAGGTATTCTCTGAGTGGTTTAAGTCATTCAAAATAAAATTGAGTAGTAGATTTTATTTTACAGAAAATTTATAACGTAGTATTTATTTAAGTTTAAAAAAATCTGTTTTAATTTAAGACGATAATTTGTATATGTAGTTTTAAATTTATCAAGAAAAAAATAGTATAACAGTAAGAAGATTTTTTTTATGTTACAGTAAAGTATATATGTAAAATTTTAACTTATATATATATACATACAAACGGCAGAAATATATATGAGTAGGGCTATATGTTACAATTTGAAGAAAATGTAAAAAGGAAGTTTAATTGAATTTTTTTTGTTAAAGATATAAATGGTTCATTCAATTTTTTGGCACTAAGTAAAATTATTAAAAGGGAAATTGGTTTGAAATAAAAGCATTGAATAATTGAAATTGCCAAATGCAGAAATTTTTACTGTTACATCATGTTTAAATTATATATATATATATATAAGAATAGGTAGACAACAAATTTTAAAAATACTTTGGATTGACAAGTATATAAAAGAAATTAGGTTTTGGAAATTTTATAAGATTTGGAAATAGGATATGTGTTTTCAAAATGAAGAATAAAATAAAATCACCGGTGAACTTATAATTATCAAAATGAAAATTTGTTATTCGATTTATTTCGAATATTAATGAAATTGTATGAAATGTTTATACAAGGTATAAAGCAAGAAAAATCGAGTCAAGTGGAAAATGAAATGGCAAATAAAAGGCTAAGGTGAGATCTTTCTCACTCAAAATGATTTGCAGTTACTATTGAATTGATTGATGTTTGCTATTGGATGTGATATTAGATATAGTAGGATATATCTATATATATATAGCAATATATACATATTGGCATATGTATATATTGGATTGATGATTTCCCGCCTCGTATAGCGGATGAGACCCTATTGCGCCGTTAGTAAGCGGATATTTTTATAAAACCCATATACCGCGATAATTCCGTACTGGAGCGGAATTGGTATTGTGCTAACGTCTTTGGATGCAGGGAAACAGGTTGGAGGGATCCAACTGGACCCCTCACATTGATTGAATTTATTTCTACTGTGATGTGATAATCTGTGAATGATTATTGATGTTATTGAATTGATGTCTGGAAATTGTTTTGAAAGCTAAAATTTAGCTGAATGGATGTTTGATATCATTGGATTCCAAAAATAAACGAAATTGAATTTTTGAAATTCAAGTAGAAATTTTTAAGTAAATAAATTTTTAGAAATTGAATAAATTCGAAGAAAAGAATTTAAAAGTATAAAAGCTGATTTTTATAATCTTATTGAATAAATTCCAGAATAGAGTGAAAATGCTAAATGAATGGATTTCATAAAACAGTGATTTTAAATTGAAGAATTCAATTTAAATTTGGATTTTTAAATAGATTGAAAGAGACAAAGAAATTTATTTTCTTTAAAAAGGAATTTATTTAAAAAGAAATAAGTGGGAAGTCCAATTAGAAATTTAATTGGCAAATTGAAACGAATTTGGAAAATCGATATGAAATTTATAGATGTATAAATTGTAAAGTAAAAAGAATGAAATTTATAGATTTATAAATTGTGAAGTTAAAATGAATGAAATTGTAGAATGGAAGATTTATAAGAAATTAACTTATAAAACTGGATTTTTGCCTTTAAAGGGAGTATTAATCGAACTTGTTAATAAAGGGGATTTATAAATCAAAGTTATTGTGAAATATAAGGTTGAATTTATAAACGTTTTTTTATAAATCTGAAATCACTTATTTTAATAAGTGTATTATAGAAATTAATAAAAGGAGATTTATAAACCGAAGTTGTTATAAAACAGAAATGGAATTTATAAGCGTTGTTTTATAAATTCGAAATAAATTGAATTTGATGAATTAAATAGTGAAATGTGATTAGTGAAGTATATTCACGATTTTGGACAGTGAATATATTGTTAAGTAAAATGGATATTGTTTGGGAAAGCGATATTATAGAAGGAAGTTAATTGTTTTAAAGATGTTTTAAAATATATTGACTATCGAAATCATAGATTTCAACATTTATTGTTGAAATAGACGTTTTCGAGAAATATAAGGAAATGGTGGACTATAACACTATTGTTATAGTAAATGATTTCCGAAAGGAAATGTTTTACGTAGTATTGGGATTTATATATCTATCTTAAAATCCGAATCCCTATACTAGTGATTTTGAGTCGTCGTAACGATGTTTTACGCAACATTCGTTTTGACTCAAATAGATGTTAAAATTAATGATTTCCTTAAAGAATGAATATATACTTAATTTGATTTAATTATATCGAATATTTTCAAAATGTTGAAAATAAATAGATTTGTGAAATACTTATTATTAAATAAGTATGGAAATGCTTTTCCAAAATGAAATGAAATGTTTTTGAGAATTTATCTTCTTTAAAGATAAATTGAAAGTGAATGTTTGAAATCGATTTGGAAATCGAATATCAGTAGATATTTGAAAATATAAATTCACTATGGAATTTATAAAAGAAATGGGAATTTGTTTAAAAATAAATATTGATTTATTTTTGAAGTGTGGAAATTTTTATATATCTAGTAAAGATATTTTGAAGATGAAATAATTTGGAAAATTATTTGGAATCTGATGATGTTGCACATCTTTATTGATAGTTAAATAACCGACTATCAATAATTACCTTAAATAGGTATTTGTTGTGAATTGGATGAATTTGAATGCCACACTTATTTTTAAATAAACGCTCACTATTCGGGTTAGCCGGGAAAGGACCATGGGGTCGTATAACCCATTACGAATATGTGATACGTCGTATGAATTGCATTCGAAGACCGGTGTTGAAGACCGGATATTTTTGAAAACGGAAGGATTACCGTCGAGTTACTCTACATCGGCTGATCTCCGATTTAGAGGTTTTATCACCCTTAGTGACGGGAAGTCCGGACGTGATTAGAAATTTATCCGGATATGCAAGGGCTTCGTGAGAAGTGCCTTCAGTTCTGTTCGATCCTGGAACAGACTTGTATGGATTGTGTGTCTGACGTTACAATTTGAGATATAAAGCTGATTTCTTTCAAATACATTTCTGTTGGTGGCGGAGAATTTATTCTCTTAGCTTAACACCCTTTTCTGAGACGTACGAGCTCAGAGGTTATGTAGTTGAAATTTATCAGCGATATATCCCAATTTGGTAACGTGGCATACTGAGTGTTGCTGTGAAATGATCAGTGTTTGATCATTTGTGATATGATCATTTTTTTCATCTTATATCTTTGTGATCATAGGTTGATCATTTTGTTTGACCCGAAGCAGGGCTTTGTAGAAAGCGTAGCTTTGTGGACGAGACTTCGTCGAGCCTCACACCCCGGAAATGGTCGAAACATGAAAGATGCAGCAAGGTTCTAGGGAGTAGCGCCCCTTAGTGTATGTCATTCCTTCTGGATAAAGGTGGTATCATGGTATGGAGCCCAGATACTTAACCTCTGTGGTTGCTGCAAAAAAAAAATTTATTTCTTTGTGGTTGTTGCGAATCGGGGATCCTCGGGAAGATCGGTGACGATCGGGGGATGGCATACGCGTGTCAGTAGTTACCTATTTTTGCAGAGGTAACCCGGCCTTGTGTTGGCAGAGATCCGGTTAGGTTCTCGGGTCGTCTATTCCAGGGACGTACCCATCGTGGATAGGAAGTTCCTTAGCCTGACCATTTGTTGGAAATCCAAAGAAACAATACGCGACTTGTACGGTTTTAGTTGTAGAACCTGCCATTTAATATGGTAGCTATAGTAGGCATACTATAATGGTACCTATGTCGGCTAAGATTAATATTCTACTTTCGAAATGTTTTCTACACTATGCACTAATAATAATATCAAAAAGAATTTGATTTTTGCGTAGTAAGCATCTTTGACTATCATAAGAAGAAATCTCCTCCAAGTCTGCGTTTGCATTGTGTGTGTGGTGGGAGGTCTTATAGTAGTTTCATTTTCCAAAAGCATTGCGAATTGACTTTAAAAATTTTCTGTTGTTTATTTTAAAGATAAACTGTTTTACGATCTCACACCAGTCTTGCTATATTACAGCATGATAGGGGATTCTCGCTTCGCGGTTAGGTGGCGAACGGGAGACTCTTACCCCTACATGTCCCTGAGAAGGATGGGTTGGTTAGGCAGAGGCCGTGACAGTCGAGAGGCTGGCCGTAAAAGCAAGTTTGGGGTATCACTGTCAGCCCCGGTGGGGCTGGGATGGTTGAAAAGCCTACCAGTTGTGACCGCCGACGGTAGTCCGTGACAGCGTGGTATCAGAGCATATGGTTAAGCGACAACCCTGCTCTGTTGGGTGTTACTCATTAGAGATAGAGTCAGTAGTACTCTAGAATGAGTTTGAGTGTAATAATAGATATGAGCGCGTATTTGTTAGTGAATATAAAAATGTTTTATATTGTGTTTGCTTATCCGTTGAGATGTTTGTGAATTTTGGTCGGTATGTGGGACGCCATATTATCGATAGGGATTTCTAAACACTTAAACGAGGCAAGACGACACAGTATTGTTTTGAATAGGGTAAATGAAATAATTTTACCCAAAACTATTTTTGTATATAAAAGAAATGGCTTTCTATGAATTATCATAGTATATGGTTGCATGGATGTTAGGAAAGTAATAATATTGAAATGTTATCATTTTTATAAGAAATTGAAATTGTAACTCCAAAGTTAAGAAATAAATCCATATACAAGTAAAATTTAAGAATATAAATTATAAATGTGATTTGTAATTTGAAACGGAACTCTAGAGAAGTATTTAGAAATGTTTTGAAAAGAATTTGAAAATTTGGTAGATTTGGAAAGTTTAAATCTTTTTGGTTTGAAAATAGATTTCAAAGGTTTTGAAAAATGTTCTAAAGGGATGAAAGCTCTAAACTCTTTTCGGTCGCTGGAAAATAACTTCGATGATGACCGCGACATCATTGGTGTTCATTTTCGGGTTTCCAAAAGAGGAATTGCTGCCAAATTGTTTTAAATGGAAGTGTTTGGAAAATTTGGATTTTGTGTTGGAAATTAAAAGGATAATTTGAATTGTTTTCAAAAATGGTTTTGAAAAGGTTGAAAAGACTCTGGAATGCTATATAAAAATATTGATGAGAATAATAAATGAGTTGATAACTTATACAGTTTGTTGTGAATTTAGATTGAATAAATTTAACTTAAGGAATTTTAAGTTGAATCAAAGTAAGTGCAAGTGAATCAATTAAATGAAAGTGAGATTGAATGTTAAAATTCATTTTGAATTTGTAAGTAAATAAGACTGAATTGAATTTAGATTTGTGAAAAATAAAGTGAGGTATTAAAAAGAAAATTAGTAAGTGAAGCTAATTAAATATGGACCAAATGAATAAGGTTTGAACGAATTAAATTTAAAATGAATTGAAATCTAGTTGAAATGCAAGTAGATTTAACCAAAGTGGTAAATTGAAACACAAATCCGATGATTGAACAAAAGAAGTGAACTAGAATTGAAACTGAATATTGAAAACAAAATTGAATTGTGTGAAATAAAATGAAGTTTTGAGATTAGTTTGAAGTGAACTAAAGATAATTGATAAATTCAATATTCAGAAGATAAATAGAATTCAAATTGAATTGAATGGTAAATTTAACTCAAATGAGAAATTGAAATGTGAAATTGAATTCAAATAAAATTTGAAATGTAAAATTGAAGATAATGGATATAACTTCAATAGTGAACTAAAGATGATATAAGTAGTTTATATTGAAATTTTTGTAATAGAATTTACAAAATGGTTTGAATATGTAACTAGATATTATGGCTAGTAGGATATACAGGTGTTATAAAGGAATTGGAATTTTGATTTCGAAGATAAATTTGAATTGCTCGAAAAAGGTATGTATTTAAATTCGAATATGAGATTTGATGACTTATTTCTCTAGCCGCTTGGCCTTTTCTATTTCTTTTTGAAATCTAAGAGTCCGTAGGGACGTTTTGTAGTCGTGCCATATTAGCCGCGCAAAGGAGACGCTGGCAAAATTTTCGAAAATTTTGAGTGTTAGAAAATTTTTGAGAAAATTTTGAAGTTAAAATTTGAATTTAAACTCGAATTTGAATTTAGAAGTTAAACAATGTTGTTTGAAACTTTAATTGGAGTTGGAAAGTTAGTAGAAATGATAATGAATCTTTAGTAGAAAGATTTGTCTTGATGAATTGATAAAACTATTTAGATTGTGAAAAATAGTAGACGAGTTAAGAACCATTTTTCCTAACTTGTAATTTCGAGGACGAAATTCTTTTAAGGAGGGAAGTCTGTAACGACCCTGATTTTTGAACAAATTAAATTGGGAATATTTAATTTATTTTAAATATTTGAACGATAATTTAATTTGAATCCCCGATATAACTTTGAAATTTGCGATTAAACTTTAAAATTTAATCGATTGAATGCTGAACAAAAATTTGAATCTTCAATTTTAAGTTGAAGAAAAATATTTCGAAAGCTTTTAAAATTCGTATTGATAAAACTGAAGGTAATTGAAGCTTCAGAATCGAGTTTGAAACTGTTTTGATCAGTTTTGAAATTTATATCGTTAAACCGATATTTAAAAATAGTCATTTTTCAAACAGTCTCGGAATTCGACGAAACCAGTCCCATTGGGTCCGTAATATTGTATTATTGTCGGATTTCCAATTTCGTATTTTTTGGAGTTAATCTGTGAGCGTACGAAGTATAAACACATTCAGATTTTAAAACGAATTCAAATTATAAAAAGAAAATTTTATTTTATTTTATTTATATTGGTTAACCTCACCACGTTCACGACCTTACCTCCCCATACCTTCGTACCCCCCTTCCCCTCTCTTTCAAATTCAGTCAAGAAGAAAAAATAAATAAAAACCCCTCTTCTTTCATTTTAAAAACAGCCGAGACCTCCTTCACGTTCGAAAGTAAATAACAGTTCGAACGAAACCCCCTCTTCTACCTATTGTTCGAAATGGCGACTTCGTTCGATTGCAGAGCACTAGGGTTTCGGTCTCCGTAGGATTGAGGTGGAGATGAGATTTGGGGTGGGTCGACGCAATCTGGGTGCTCGCGACTATTCGCGAGATGAAGGGGGAAATTCGTGGGAAATTGCGATGGTTCGTAGGCGAGGGCGAACGTGGCAGCGCATCTGGGTGGTAGCGCGATCTCGCGTGGGCGGCGATAGGTGAAGTGGAGGCCGAAGTTTGGCATAGCTTAGCAGCGGCAGGGGGCTCGCGACTTGTTCGCGAACGCGAGTTCGATGTCGCGTGATGGAGGCAGGAGGTTCGTGGAGTTGGGTGGCCAGAGGCGACGATGTCAGAGTAGAGCGGCTCACGTGCGCAGTGGGTTTTGCGTGCTCGAAGCAAAGGGCTATCTCAATCTGCAGTCGAGGGTCGCGATTGAGGTTGGAGCTGGAGGCTCGCGAAGCTGGAAGTGTTTTGGAGGGATTGGGACGCGAGAACTAGGGCCTTCGATCGAATTGCAGGTATTCTCTGAGTGGTTTAAGTCATTCAAAATAAAATTGAGTAGTAGATTTTATTTTACAGAAAATTTATAACGTAGTATTTATTTAAGTTTAAAAAAATCTGTTTTAATTTAAGACGATAATTTGTATATGTAGTTTTAAATTTATCAAGAAAAAAATAGTATAACTGTAAGAAGATTTTTTTTTATGTTACAGTAAAGTATATATGTAAAATTTTAACTTATATATATATACATACAAACGGCAGAAATATATATGAGTAGGGCTATAAGTTACAATTTGAAGAAAATGTAAAAAGGAAGTTTAATTGAATTTTTTTTTGTTAAAGATATAAATGGTTCATTCAATTTTTTGGCACTAAGTAAAATTATTAAAAGGGAAATTGGTTTGAAATAAAAGCATTGAATAATTGAAATTGCCAAATGCAGAAATTTTTACTGTTACATCATGTTTAAATTATATATATATATATATATATATATAAGAATAGGTAGACAACAAATTTTAAAAATACTTTGGATTGACAAGTATATAAAAGAAATTAGGTTTTGGAAATTTTATAAGATTTGGAAATAGGATATGTGTTTTCAAAATGAAGAATAAAATAAAATCACCGGTGAACTTATAATTATCAAAATGAAAATTTATTATTCGATTTATTTCGAATATTAATGAAATTGTATGAAATGTTTATACAAGGTATAAAGCAAGAAAAATCGAGTCAAGTGGAAAATGAAATGGCAAATAAAAGGCTAAGGTGAGATCTTTCTCACTCAAAATGATTTGCAGTTACTATTGAATTGATTGATGTTTGCTATTGGATGTGATATTAGATATAGTAGGATATATCTATATATATAGCAATATATACATATTGGCATATGTATATATTGGATTGATGATTTCCCGCCTCGTATAGCGGATGAGACCCTATTGCGCCGTTAGTAAGCGGATATTTTTATAAAACCCATATACCGCGATAATTCCGTACTGGAGCGGAATTGGTATTGTGCTAACGTCTTTGGATGCAGGGAAACAGGTTGGAGGGATCCAACTGGACCCCTCACATTGATTGAATTTATTTCTACTGTGATGTGATAATCTGTGAATGATTATTGATGTTATTGAATTGATGTCTGGAAATTGTTTTGAAAGCTAAAATTTAGCTGAATGGATGTTTGATATCATTGGATTCCAAAAATAAACGAAATTGAATTTTTGAAATTCAAGTAGAAATTTTTAAGTAAATAAATTTTTAGAAATTGAATAAATTCGAAGAAAAGAATTTAAAAGTATAAAAGCTGATTTTTATAATCTTATTGAATAAATTCCAGAATAGAGTGAAAATGCTAAATGAATGGATTTCATAAAACAGTGATTTTAAATTGAAGAATTCAATTTAAATTTGGATTTTTAAATAGATTGAAAGAGACAAAGAAATTTATTTTCTTTAAAAAGGAATTTATTTAAAAAGAAATAAGTGGGAAGTCCAATTAGAAATTTAATTGGCAAATTGAAACGAATTTGGAAAATCGATATGAAATTTATAGATGTATAAATTGTAAAGTAAAAAGAATGAAATTTATAGATTTATAAATTGTGAAGTTAAAATGAATGAAATTGTAGAATGGAAGATTTATAAGAAATTAACTTATAAAACTGGATTTTTGCCTTTAAAGGGAGTATTAATCGAACTTGTTAATAAAGGTTTATAAATCAAAGTTATTGTGAAATATAAGGTTGAATTTATAAACGTTTTTTTATAAATCTGAAATCACTTATTTTAATAAGTGTATTATAGAAATTAATAAAAGGAGATTTATAAACCGAAGTTGTTATAAAACAAAAATGGAATTTATAAGCGTTGTTTTATAAATTCGAAATAAATTGAATTTGATGAATTAAATAGTGAAATGTGATTAGTGAAGTATATTCACGATTTTGGACAGTGAATATATTGTTAAGTAAAATGGATATTGTTTGGGAAAGCGATATTATAGAAGGAAATTAATTGTTTTAAAGATGTTTTAAAATATATTGACTATCGAAATCATAGATTTCAACATTTATTGTTGAAATAGACGTTTTCGAGAAATATAAGGAAATGGTGGACTATAACACTATTGTTATAGTAAATGATTTCCGAAAGGAAATGTTTTACGTAGTATTGGGATTTATATATCTATCTTAAAATCCGAATCCCTATACTAGTGATTTTGAGTCGTCATAACGATGTTTTACGCAACATTCGTTTTGACTCAAATAGATGTTAAAATTAATGATTTCCTTAAAGAATGAATATATACTTAATTTGATTTAAGTATATCGAATATTTTCAAAATGTTGAAAATAAATAGATTTGTGAAATACTTATTATTAAATAAGTATGGAAATGCTTTTCCAAAATGAAATGAAATGTTTTTGAGAATTTATCTTCTTAAAAGATAAATTGAAAGTGAATGTTTGAAATCGATTTGGAAATCGAATATCAGTAGATATTTGAAAATATAAATCCACTATGGAATTTATAAAAGAAATGGGAATTTGTTTAAAAATAAATATTGATTTATTTTTGAAGTGTGGAAATTTTTATATATCTAGTAAAGATATTTTGAAGATGAAATAATTTGGAAAATTATTTGGAATCTGATGATGTTGCACATCTTTATTGATAGTTAAATAACCGACTATCAATAATTACCTTAAATAGGTATTTGTTGTGAATTGGATGAATTTGAATGCCACACTTATTTTTAAATAAACGCTCACTATTCGGGTTAGCCGGGAAAGGACCATGGGGTCGTATAACCCATTCCGAATATGTGATACGTTGTATGAATTGCATTCGAAGACCGGTGTTGAAGACCGGATATTTTTGAAAACGGAAGGATTCCCGTCGAGTTACTCTACATCGGCTGATCTCCGATTTAGAGGTTTTATCACCCTTAGTGACGGGAAGTCCGGACGTGATTAGAAATTTATCTGGATATGCAAGGGCTTCGTGAGAAGTGCCTTCGGTTCTGTTCGATCCCGGAACAGACTTGTATGGATTGTGTGTCTGACGTTACAATTTGAGATATAAAGCTGATTTCTTTCAAATACATTTCTGTTGGTGGCGGAGAATTTATTCTCTTAGCTTAACACCCTTCTCTGAGACGTACGAGCTCAGAGGTTATGTAGTTGAAATTTATCAGCGATATATCCCAATTTGGTAATGTGGCATACTGAGTGTTGCTGTGAAATGATCAGTGTTTGATCATTTGTGATATGATCATTTGTTTGATCTTATATCTTTGTGATCATAGGTTGATCATTTTGTTTGACCCGAAGCAGGGCTTTGTAGAAAGCGTAGCTTTGTGGACGAGACTTCGTCGAGCCTCACACCCCGGAAATGGTCGAAACAGGAAAGATGCAGCAAGGTTCTAGGGAGTAGCGCCCCTTAGTGTATGTCATTCCTTCTGGATAAAGGTGGTATCATGGTATGGAGCCTAGATACTTAACCTCTGTGGTTGCTGCAAAAAAAAATTATTTCTTTGTGGTTGTTGCGAATCGGGGATCCTCGGGAAGATCGGTGACGATCGGGGGATGGCATACGCGTGTCAGTAGTTACCTATTTTTGCAGAGGTAACCCGGCCTTGTGTTGGCAGAGATCCGGTTAGGTTCTCGGGTCGTCTATTCCAGGGACGTACCCATCGTGGATAGGAAGTTCCTTAGCCTGACCATTTGTTGGAAATCCAAAGAAACAATACGCGACTTGTACGGTTTTAGTTGTAGAACCTGCCATTTAATATGGTAGCTATAGTAGGCATACTATAATGGTACCTATGTCGGCTAAGATTAATATTCTACTTTCGAAATGTTTTCTACACTATGCACTAATAATAATATCAAAAAGAATTTGATTTTTGCGTAGTAAGCATCTTTGACTATCATAAGAAGAAATCTCCTCCAAGTCTGCGTTTGCATTGTGTGTGTGGTGGGAGGTCTTATGGTAGTTTCATTTTCCAAAAGCATTGCGAATTGACTTTAAAATTTTTCTGTTGTTTATTTTAAAGATAAACTGTTTTACGATCTCACACCAGTCACCATGACTGACTCGGAGTTTATTGTTTCCCTTCTAAACTCTGGATGCCCACCAATTTCCACACGGGCAGTCTAGAGTAAGATTATCAGGATATTCTGGATATTCTGGAGCTTGGAGATAAGCTGGATGACGAGACGTAGTATTTGTATCTGATATTATTTATTCCGCTGTGTATTCTGTATGAGGACAAGTATAAAACTGTCCATTGTTGTACTGAGTTGTATATTGACTCTGATGATTGATGTATGTATAAAATGATATAGTTCTTTGTTTTAAAGATTATTCATTTATCTATTATATATTGTTCCGCTGCGATGTGTAAGATTCTGATATTGTTTTCTGTTCTGTGTGTTCTGTTGTTCTTCTTCTTCTCTTTATTTTCTCTTCTTCTATCTTTTTTCCTCTTTTCTTCTTCTTCTACCTTTTTCTTCTTCTTAAAACCCTCACTATTGGAGTTTCCGGCACTCGATTTCTCGGCAGTCGATAAAGTGAGTATCGATGTCGAATTTTTGAAAGTCGAAAATTTTAGTACGTGACAGAATTCTAGAATCGAACCAAAATCCATATCAAATATTCACCATCAAGAATCGAATGAAAAATCCTAACACGAAATGGTGAAATTCACCTCGAACTTGTGTACTCAAATCTGGATCAAATTAATTATGCGAATAAAACAATATACGTACAACTTACGTATCTATTCCAACTTGTTTCATCACAATTTTATTTTCAATTTAACTTCATTATAAATCTCATTGATTAACACAAATTTCACTTCATACTTTAATATTGGTTTCATAGAATTTCTCTAATTGACACAAAACATTAATATATTCATACATTGCTTATATTTCTCTTCAATTATAAATTACATTCAATTTCACATGTAATATTTCTCATTTAATACTACATTTATTGCAACATCCATTTATTTCATAAACAATTTATAAGTCGTGACTTTATTTATGATCATTTCACTTTTAGTTCATATTTGTTTATTCAATTAGTTTTCACTTTTACTTTTCAATTTTATTTATGACACATTTCATAAATTTTAATTAAGTTTATAAACAAATTTTTCTTCAATTTAATTTCATTTACAGGATTTCCTTAATCACAATTTCAATTTAAACATTTCAAGGCTTAAAGTTCACACTTGTATATTATTACATTACATGCCAAGAAGGAATACAACAATTCTATTCATTTACTAAATATAGATATAACAAATTGAACCTTATTTCACTTGCTTTCAAATTAAGGTTATCAATTTCAACTGCATAATTTAACACAACTACTAAGTTTCAACTCATATTTTAATTTAGAAGTTTCCACTATCCAAAATATCCAGATATTCCCTTTTATTTCAATAGCTGAAACTACCAATCAACGAAACAACAAGATTCACACAACAAAACATTTCAATTTCATAACCAAATATCCTAATTATTCACTTTATTCTCTTTAATACACCATTATTAAACTAGTGTTTAATTCATAAATTCAATCAACAATAACAGCCAGTGCTTATAAACTGACTAAATACAATCAATCCATAATAAATGATAATAATTAAATATTACCATTTCCTAAAACAAACACATTACAAATAGCTATAATAGTTATAAATTGTATTCCTTATATATAGCATATAATATTAGGAAAATTATTCCATTTCAAAACTTATATAAAACCCTTTTTATAACACTAACAAATACGCGCTCTCGTATATATACACTCAGACAAACTCATTCTAGAATAATAATACCCTATCTCTAATGAGTTAACCCCAACATGCTATGGTATGTCTAAACCAAAGCTCTGATACCAACTGTAACGACCCACCTTTTTGGACGGTTCAAATCGACTAAAACCACACATGTTCGACTCAAACCATTCAAAAGGGAGGATTGTTAATGAGGTTGTCGTTGGTTTCCACAATTTTTTTCGTAACCGGAGGAAGATGAACAGAGTGGGTTGGTTTGTTAATATTGTCTGATTCAATGTGGGAAAGATTAACTTGTGAGTCGTTGGATGAAGCATTAACTTTTTCATCAGTAACAGATTGAAGGTGCTTTGTTAAACGTGTACTTTTACGTTTGAATTTGTCTACGGAATGGGATAATGCAGGCTCTTTACCTTGTTGTATATATTTGTTCTACAGGAAAAAAAGGTAACGTGTGGAAAAACGTACATACAGTATATATACGGATTGAGATACTTGATAGTTAACAACTACATAGATTTTGGACTTTGAACTACGTATGTACGTGTACAAAATAACTTGCATATTTAAGAAATGACAGTGAAACTTCTGAAAATCCACTGTATTCAAATCTTTCGTGTACTCAACTCGTGTAAAGCTATTATACCTAAAAGCTTTTATGCATATACGAATATAGTATATGTCTGAAAAACCATGTGCAAAACCTTTTGAATATCTAGAGCCTTTATCCATAAAATCCCACATAGGATAGAATAGAGTAAATGTGTGAATAAAAGATAGTAGAGGAGTACCTTTGTCATTTTGCATAAAAAGTAATATGAAGGTTTAGGAAGTTGGAATGGAATTGACGAAGGCGGAAAAATTTATGGAGATGAGCTGTTGATTATAGGCAGTGGTGTGTGTGGAGGTTGTTAAAAATTTTGAGTGGAAAAGTAGGTATCAGCCTAGTCTACAGGAAAAGTTGAAGGAGCAGTTATAGGAAACATGGGCAGTAATAGCGGATCACGTGCTAAGGGAATTAATGTAGAAATGTCAGTGAGCCGCATCACTTTTTCTTAAAGTTATGTAAAAATGTAGAAATGTGCGGTTGCATGATTTGAACGGAAGGATAGTGTACGAAGGTTGCAAAATATAAAGTTTATTTCATATCAAAAGTTGAAGGGTCCCACAACATCTCTTGAGATGATAATGAAGGCCACAGACGTGCGCTTATAGAACTATAAGGAAAATTATTTTGTTGTAAAATATTAGTAATGTATATACACATGATCAATAATGAGATATTAAAAGAAATCATACTTCATGAAAATCATACTTGAAAACTTCATGTGCAAATGATTATAAGAAATCAATATACATCTTTTTAAACAAAACACGCAAAGGATATTATCAATTCATATTTATTCATTAACAATCGCATTCACATTCTCAGTTTCAATACACCAATAGCCTCATGTGCCAGATTGTTAATCCTCAAACCAATATTCATCTACTGGACTTGATCAGCCATCTCCCTTAACCTTTTTTAAATAATGTTTTCTAAAACAAAGATTAATCATATACAAACGTATATAGGAAACTATATCTATCATTCATGTACCATCCACTAATAATAAACAGAACAGAGCACACTGAACCAAACCGCCTTAGGCATATAAATATCAGTCACAAAATAAGTCTTGAAACTAAAAAAGGCTTCGACATCTGAACTCAAAACAAAATCAAGTAAAACCTTTGTCAACCAAAATGATAGAGATATGTTTAGTCAT
Organism: Allium fistulosum; assembly: GCA_030737815.1. NCBI lineage: Eukaryota > Viridiplantae > Streptophyta > Magnoliopsida > Asparagales > Amaryllidaceae > Allium > Allium fistulosum. The sequence continues at coordinate 982,871,632 of CM060902.1, forward strand.
TTCTTCTTGGCAGCTTCTGAGGCGTTAGAGTACTTTTTCACTACTCGAATTTTCTTCGCCCTGTTCTTTCTTTCCTTCATCTGTTTTCATGATTTGTCCACTGTGGCAAGTCATGCATACATAAAACTACTTTATCAACTTTCTAGTTATTTTCTCTTTAGGTTGCACATTTCAATGAGCACTACTTTGCAACAACACACAACACAATGCTAATTATCTAGTTTTCCTGCTTTGTCACCAAAGCTTGTTTATTTCCCATCCAACTTATGATTTTCATAACCACTTGTATAAATATAGTGAAAGTAGAACAATATAATTGAAAAAATCAAATTGAACTGTAACAACATGATTTTTTTAGCCAGGCTAATAGTTAAATTGTATGGGAGTACTACGAACTACAAAGCATCAAATGGAAGTTAATCTATTAATAATCATGCATTTGTAAAACATAATCAAAGTTACAGGTGAAAAAATTTATGTCGCTTGTTCTTTAAGAACAACATCATCCACTACTGTATAATTTGTTAGACTTAATGCATTGAAAAATTAGACTGTCGCATCCCAAATAATGAATGTTTGTGTATGTGTACATATGTATCTTTGTGCTCATCGTACTTAGAAGATCGATTAACTAATAGGTATGTGTTGTGTTTATTTTTATAAATTTGAGGTAGACATGGCAAAGTATATAACATCACATAGTTGATTTAAAATATATGATACGTTACTGGGGTAAGAAGAGAGAAATTTACATTTAGGGGTCTTCATGCGGTTTTCATTATTAATATCCTAAAGCATATATTGTTTCTCCCTTCTTAATCTTTTGTATTATACTGGAGTATTTTAAAAGATAAAATTTGAACATATATGCAATTAAATTAAATATAAATAGAGTGATAATTTCATTATCATATACTCGCAATTTCATAGTTAAATTTAGTATTCATTTTTTCACATGTGCAAATTAAGAATTGTATAAAACAAATATATATAACGTGGGCATTACAATAAATTTGAATGTTTATCCAAGAACTCGTATGGTTCTCTTCATATCTAGTATAATTCACAAATCCTAGGAACACTTGGATAAAAGTAATAACTTTGTATATGTTTATATCAATTCAAACTACATGTTTATATCCTTAGGTTACACAATAGTAGTATATTGATTGTCATTCATGCGTCGTCATGGTAATGTACCAAGAATCAATTGGGAATCCTGTAAGAATATATAACATTATTTTCGAGGAAAAAATATGTAAATTTTGCTCTAAATTAGCAACTGATACACAAATTTTTATTGCATGACAACCTAATCTTTTCAATTAGCTCTTCACCCTCGAGATCGAGTAAACAATATATTTTGCATATGTTGCTAAACTTTTGCTATAGATACAAATTACATTATCATATGTCATAAATTGTATTCAATATTTAAACAAAAGAAATCTCAAATTAAATGAAAAGGAGAGAAGATACCTTATGCAAACTCTCTGCCTCTATTCTTCAACCCAGTTGTAGAAAAACATCAATTCAGGCTCACTACATAACTGTCTCATTAAATCATTAAAAAAGATTAGGCATAAAACCATGAAATTTCTAATGGATAACAAAATGAGAACATAAATCCACATAATATACTAACGGTATGAAAGAAAAACTTGGTCACCAAAGCTTGTTTATTTCCCATCCAGCTTATGGTTTTCATAACCACTTGTATAAATATAGTGAAAGTAGAACAATATAATTGAAAACATCAAATTGAACTGTAACAACATGAGTTTTTTAGCCAGGCAAATAATTAAATTGTATGGGAGTACTACGAACTACAAAGCATCAAATGGAAGTTAATCTGTTAATAAGTCATGCATTTGTAAAACATAATCAAAGTTACAGATGAAAAAATTTATGTCGCTTGTTCTTCAAGAACAACATCATCCACTACTGTATAATTTGTTAGACTTAATTCATTGCAAAATTAGATTGTCGCATCCCAAAAAATGAATGCTTGTGTATGTGTACATATGTATCTTTGTGCTCATCGTACTTAGAAGATCGATTAACTAATAGGTATGTGTTGTGTTTATTTTTATAAATTTGAGGTAGACATGGCAAAGTATATAACATCACACAGTTGATTTAAAATATATGATACGTTACTGGGGTAAGAAGAGAGAAATTTAAATTTAGGGGTCTTCATGCGGTCTTCATTATTAATATCCTAAAGCATATATTGTTTCTCCCTTCTTAATCTTTTGTATTATACTGGAGTATTTTAAAAGATAAAATTTGAACATATATGCAATTAAATTAAATATAAATAGAGTGATAATTTCATTATCATATACTCGCAATTTCATAGTTAAATTTAGTATTCAGTTTTTTCACATGTGCAAATTAAGAATTGTATACAACAAATATATATAACTTGGGCATTACAATAAATTTGAATGTTTATCCAAGAACTTGTATGGTTCTCTTCATATCTAGTATAATTCACAAATCCTAGGAACAATTGGATAAAAGTAATAACTTTGTATATGTTTATATCAATTCAAACTACATGTTTATATCCTTAGGTTACACAATAGTAGTATATTGATTGTCATTCATGCGTCATCATGGTAATGTACCAAGAATCAATTGGGAACCCTGTAAGAATATATAACATCATTTTCGAGGAAAAATTATGTAAATTTTGCTCTAAATTAGCAAGTGATACACAAATTTTTATTGCATGACAACCTAATCTTTTCAATTAGCTCTTCACCCTCGAGATCGAGTAAACAATATATTTTGCATATGTTGCTAAACTTTTGCTATAAATACAATTTACATTATCATATGTCATAAATTGTATTCAATATTTAAAAAAAAGAAATCTCAAATTAAATGAAAAGAAGAGAAGATACCTTATGCAAACTCTCTGCCTCTATTCTTCAACCCAGTTGCAGAAAAACATCAATTCAGGCTCACTACATAACTGTCTCATTAAATCATTAAAAAAGATTAGGCATAAAACCATGAAATTTCTAATGGATAACAAAATGAGAACATAAATCCACATAATATACTAACGGTATGAAAGAAAAAATTTGTCACCAAAGCTTGTTTATTTCCCATCCAGCTTATGATTTTCATAACCACTTGTATAAATATAGTGAAAGTAGAACAATATAATTGAAAACATCAAATTGAAATGTAACAACATGATTTTTTTAGCCAGGCAAATAATTAAATTGTATGGGAGTACTACGAACTACAAAGCATCAAATGGAAGTTAATATATTAATAAGTCATGCATTTGTAAAACATAATCAAAGTTACAGGTGAAAAAATTTATGTCGCTTGTTCTTCAAGAACAACATCATCCACTACTGTATAATTTGTTAGACTTAATGCATTGCAAAATTAGACTGTCGCATCCCAAATAATGAATGAGATAAACATAATATGGAGGCCATTAAAATATTAACGTAAATCACTATGATTAAGGTTGATTATATTATATATCGGTACTCTTCGTTTCTATCACTTTGCTAGTACTACTCAAGCTAGGACAAACTCTCCGTCGTGTATGCTTAAAAAGACAAAGAATAACTTCCATCTAATGTGAAACTATATATACACACATGCTAAATAGATGAATGTGAATACGAATGCACTTAATATTTGATATATGAAGTTAATGTGAATTAATGATTACACATCTGAAAATAATGTGGCCGTGATATATGAGCAGTCATAGGAAGTAAATAAGTCCATGTTTAATTGCCTTAAGATGTATGAAATTATTAGTCCACTTAAATAAACAATGGTTTAGACAAATCATATATCTTAAAACTAATGCATTGGTAATTATATTTCAAACGTTGTCTAAACCAACACAAATGCAAATAATTTTTTACTATAAAGTCTAGGAGTAAACCTTTTGTGGTAAAAAAACATTGTTTCAATCATTATAGAAAGTAGTAGAATATGCCAACCTGCTAAACCTATGGATAACTGCTAATAGTAAGTCAGCACTAAGACCAAACACCTTTGTTTTGGACATTTAGACACGTAGGAAAATTAGCATAGCTCAAAATTTTGAGTGAACTTATATCGTCATAAAATAAGGAAATAACACTCTCTTACATAGTTACATAATTTCATGTTCAAAACATATTTGACATAAATTTTCATTTTATCTTACTATATTTACTCATAGTTAATTAATTTGTTATCAATGTTTAAATACATGCAATATTCTAATGGATGTTTGTGTATGTGTACATACGTATCTTTGTGCTCATCGTACTTAGAAGATCGATTAACTAATAGGTATGTGTTGTGTTTATTTTTATAAATTTGAGGTAGACATGACAAAGTATATAACATCACACGGTTGATTTAAAGTATATGATACGTTACTGGGGTAAGAAGAGAGAAATTTACATTTAGGGGTCTTCATGTGGTCTTCATTATTAATATCCTAAAGCATATATTGTTTCTCCCTTCTTAATCTTTTGTATTATACTAGAGTATTTTAAAAGATAAAATTTGAACATATATGCAATTAAACTATATATAAATAGAGTGATAATTTCATTATCATATACTCGCAATTTCATAGTTAAATTTAGTATGCAGTTTTTTCACATGTGCAAATTAAGAATTGTATACAACAAATATATATAACGTGGGAATTACAATAAATTTGAATATTTATCCAAGAACTTGTATGGTTCTCTTCATATCTAGTATAATTCACAAATGCTAGGAACATTTGGATAAAAGTAATAACTTTGTATATGTTTATATCAATTCAAACTACATGTTTATATCCTTAGGTTACACAATAGTATAAAATTGATTTTCATTCATGGGTCGTCATGGTAATGTACCAAGAATCAATTGTGAATCCTGTAAGAATATATAACATCCATTTTCATGGAAAAAATATGTAAATTTTTCTCTAAATTAGCAAGTGATACACAAATTTTTATTGCATGACAACCTAATCTTTTCTATTAGCTATTCACCCTCGAGATCGAGTAAACAATATATTTTGCATATGTTGCTAAACTTGTGCTATAGATAAAAATTACATTATCATATTTCATAAATTGTATTCAATATTTAAACAAAAGAAATCTCAAATTAAATGAAAAGGAGAGAAGATACCTTATGCAAACTCTCTGCCTCTATTCTTCAACCCAGCTGTAGAAAAACATCAATTCGGGCTTACTACATAACTGTGTCATTAAATCATTAAAGAAGATTAGGCATAAAACTATGAAATTTCTAATGGATAACAAAATGAGAACATAAATCCACATAATATACTATTGGTATGAAAGAAAAAACATAGTTTTGAAATTAAAAGGAAAAGGGAGATGAGAATCCATACATAACCACTTTGTCGTACTTCAGTGCAAATTGCTTTAGAACCCAAGTAGGAAATAGCCTATGCCTGCTGGGTAGTGATAGAATTAAGGTAACAGAGAAATGGTATATAATACAGTTAAACTTTTGAATTAAAAGGAAAATGAAGATGAAAATTCATACATAAACACTTTGCCGTACTTCAATGAAAATTGCTTTAGAACCCATGTAGGAAATAGTGTATGCCTGCACGATAGTTATAATAAATCAATATATATCTTTTAAGCAAAATACGGAAAGGATATTATCAATTCATATTTATTCGTTAACAATCGCACTCACATGTCCAGTTTCCATATACCAATAGCCTCATGTGCCAGATTCTGAATCCTCAAAACAATATTCATCTACTGGACTTGATCAGCCATCTCGCCTACCATTTTAAAAAAATAATGTAATCTAAAACAAAGATTAATCATATACAAACACATATGGGAAACTATATCTACCATTCATGCACCAACCAGTAATAGTAAACAAAACATAGCACATTGACCCAAACCACCGTAGGCATATGATTATAAGAAACCACCTTAGGTAAAGGATAGTGATGGAGTTGAGGTGACTGACAAATGGATTGAGATCGTGGGGTAGTAATGTGGGGATACAATAATGAACTCCCAAAGTTCTTTTAAGCAATAAAATCCTGCTTGCTAAAGCAGAACAGGTAACAACGCTCACTTAGAAATTAGATTTCAATTCAAATATTTGTTGTATATCTACTGCATATTACACAAATTGTACCGCATTCTTGAAGTATATATGTTGCTATTTGGATAACCTAAACATAATCAATATATTTATAAGTGGTGCAGAAACAACGTTATAAAAATTTGCGCAAATTATAGCAAAAATAGGATTAAAAAAATTGTGTGAAACAGTAAATTTAATAAACAAACACAGTAAACGAAAGAGAAGTAAGTATAATTTTAACAGCTTGTCTAATTGAATTGGAGGGGATGAATGTTGGTTTTGGATTTCCCTTCCAACTCTGAATTTATCCAAACATCAGACATAACAATTGATTACCTAAGCAATGGTACTGTAAACTAAAAAAAGGTCTAAAAAACAAAACTTTTACTTAATACGCAACAAAATTAAGCTCTAAAAACCACAAATCTCAACGATACAACTTATCAGAGTATATGAACAGTAGTTTTGTTAATTGGAAAAAGGCTTCAATAGGGAAGTAAAGCATAATGACATTCAAAATTAGAGTTTTAACCTTGAATCGATCAGTAAACCCTAACTACAATCTGCAACATGATGTCGTTGAATTTTGTGTAAATTAATGACTCGAACAGGGGATAAAGGAGAACAAATCGATTTAACAAAGGTAGCATACCATCAAATATTGGTGGAAAAAAACTAATATTAATTTCCATAAATTCATAATTTACAACCGAACATTACCTTCATCCCTCCGCTATTCAATTTTTTAGAATGTAGTCACTATCTTTGCATCTTCTTGCAGTCGAAGCCGTCTCATTTTCCAAACTCGCCGCCGCAATGTTCTAGCTCCTCAATCGGTTAAAGCTGAAGAAACCGAGTTAGGTTAAAGAGAGAGTGGTTGCGGTTTGGAGGATTGTGGTAGGGTTGAAATGGGGGCGTGATTAGAAGACGTGTATACGAACTGAATCGCAGTGGAAAAACCGAATATGTCCTTAATGCCATGTATTATAAACTGATAGGAAAAAGGTCAATTTCGTTAGTCCGAAAAAGGCTTCACTAGGGGAAGTATTTGCTTTATATATAAGATATGTGCACACTCCATTAACGCAATCAATCAATTAATCAACCAATCAATCTATATATTTATTTACGTTACTCAAACCAATTTTATTAATTAATGAATATATATCTATCTGTGCACTATAAAATTGATTTACTTTACTTTTTTTAATTACTGTAACGGTCACATTAATGCAACCAATCCATATATAAAATGAAAAAATAAATATATGTGAACTTATGTAATTAATGTACAACTATTAATACAAGGTAATTCTAATTGATTCCACAACATTTACACAACCATGAACCCTCTGATATATTTAAAAATTTGAATACTAATGTGTGTGTATAGATTATTCTAAAATTCAATTTTCTTTCTTCCAAAATCATACTTATTCAAAATGAAAGTTTTATTTTTATATGTCTCAAAACATGCAATTATCTTAATCAAAATGTTCATTCCATATTGACACAAAATGCAAGTTCCTATATTAACTCATTCATTACACTTTCATTTATGATTCCTTTTAATTGAAACATTTCAATTAATCTAATTCCAATTCATTTCATTACTAATTTCAAACAAATTCTAATTATAAAACACTGTTTTCTTTTCATTTATACCAATCCAATCATGTTTTATAAAATTCCGTATACAACAAAATTTCTACACTATTTACAAAGTAAATGTCTTATCTTATTGAAAATCAACTTCTCCAAGATGCATTTCAAATAACAACTTATGTTATTCTTTCATTAAAACATTCACTCCATCCTTTATTCAAATTCAACATTTGCTATTCCAATTAGAGACAAACATACAATTTATTCTTTTCAAGTCAAAGCTTAAATTTCATTAAAATGTTTATCTTAATTTAATTTAAAAAGAAAATTCTTATGTTGAACTTATTAATTATAATGCATTTGTCTTTTCTTTTCAATTAAAGGATTCCAACTACTCTTGTTGCAGTTTATATTCAATATTAGATTTCAAATGAATTCTCATTATACCACAGCTATTTTCTATTCATTTCATATATTCCAACATTTATTTCTTAAATTATTCCATTCTTATATTAACATCTATTATTACAATCAATGGAACTTACATTCAAACAATTATTAAAATAAATTGAAATTACACTAAAATAGTAATCAGTTATAGTAAATCACATTATTAAATTACATTCTAATTGTTTTCTTACCAACAAATCATAAATTTCTAATTTCATACAAATATTAAATCCTAAAATCTTATTAAATTCAATATTTTAATTATCGGAAAAAATACTGGTCGTTGCATTTTTACTTAATGAATGATTTAGTAAATTAAACAAACATATGTGTGTGTCAATATATAACTATTATTCTCATGAATTGTACATTATTTACATTATCATAATTTAATTTTTAATCTTAATATATGTATTATATATATAATTTTAAATTGTAGATCCAGATCTATTTTCAAATTTTTTACTATGTAAACTATTAGATATTTTCAAGATCATCAATTTTAAAAATTATTGTTTAGTCAAAGTAGTCTGCTTTATTTAAAAAAAATTAATTTCAAAATTATTGATATATATATATATATATAATTTAAATAATATTTTGGATAACTGATGTGTATATAAATGGAGAAATGTGTCAGTTGCACTGTAAATCCCAACACCTATATACAGACACATTAACCATGTACACTTGTATTATTCCACATGCACCGTACACACATAAGTGTATTTGATACTCTTGCATAATATGTCTTATATAAATAAATAAAACTGCAACAACTGGAATTTTTTAACGTTTTGAATGAGAATATTTAAATATTCTGATTTGATTCAAATTTAATAAACAATAAGAAGTTTAATTTTTAATATAACGAATCATTTTTTATTGTAGTATTTTAATTTTAATTTATAGGATTTTTCCATAATTTTTAATTTAAAAAGTATTCAAATTATCATTTGACGCTTTTCGGAAAATAATGGTATTTTTGAAATTTTGCAAAATAAGATAACCAGTGTATATTATTATTGTTTTGGGATTGTATTACATTTTTGTGCATGATCGTTTTTTTGTTCATTGTTCGTGTGCGAATAAAATGCTGTGTAGCGAGACACCAGGAATTGAATAATAAACCAAACACTACCCTAAGATAAATCAACACGCCGACTTTTCTTTGTTTCCTTCTCTTTTCATTTTCAAATTCCCTGTAACAAAAGAAAGAAAGAAAATTTAACTTCAAAAATCAATATCAATTCAAATACTATACTAAAAATTCTAAAGCAAGCATCTTTGAGTTTGAATTGGTGAGATCTATGGAATGGTGTGTGTGGATGGGTGTACGGTGGTGGTGGCCGAAGTTGATGAGTTGAGGCCAAAATTAGGGTTAAGGCATGGAGGAGATTTAGGCGGCTTTAGGTCGAATCGATGATGGCAACGTATTTCTCTTGGTGAAGAGCATCGTTTGGAAAAATATAGTAGAGCTCGGTCATGAAATGGAGATTATAACATTTCGATCGAGGGGTAGTGCTGTTGCTAGTTAAGATTTATAGGGGGGTTGCAGACTTGCTAATTTTGGCGGAGATGGTTCGTCGTGGCGTAAGAAGGTGACTGCAACCGACGTTGTTCGATTTAGTGAAGCATAACTCTTGTTGTGGTTATGCAAAGGAGTGGCTATAGTGGGTTCGACTACAGGATAAGGCGGTATTTTGAATGGCGAAGAAAGGATTGGTGAGGGGTAACTGTAATTAAGAAAGTAATTAAGTATTTAATTATATTTTTAAAATCAAAATCTTATAAATTCAATAACTATTTTATACGAGGTCCAATCGAGATGCGGTCTTTTGTGTTGCGCTCGTAGAAACGTTAGTTATGCGATGGAATTGGTTTGGTCGAGTTTTGAGCAAGTGTAATTTGAAGCTTGTTAGCACCAAAATTGGTCACTAACCTCGTTCAGAAAGATTGTGTAGAGATATAAGTGATGAAAGTAAATTAAACAGAGAAGACAATGCTAATTTAAATGCAGAAAGTAAGAACACCAAATTTATAGTGGTTCAGCGTAATTGCCTACGTCCACTTTGTTCAACTTTATTGATTTCCTTTATGGTTGATTACAAATACAATTCGTGAATCAAATGCTTGAGTGAAGTGATTGAGTAGAGAAGATGAGTCTTGAAAATGGCAGAGTCTCCCCGGTGTTTTCTCTCCAAAAGAGGATCCATTTCACTATGACCCTGCCCCTCTATTTATAGGAAAAGATGGGCTGGACTTCCCAAGTGGGCTGATTGCCGAACGCTCCAGCCCGAGTACAGTGGTCGCCGTATGCCGAGCAAGGTTCGCCGAACGATCTGCGCCGAACCATCCCTTCTATGCCGAACGGTATGCTGGTTAGTTGTGCTGAATGTCTCCTGGATGTCGAGTATTACGTCGAACACCATGGGATGCCGAGTACTCTTGTATGCCGAGCAGCCTTGATGCCGAGCGACCTTGTATGCCGAGCAGTCTTGATGCCGAGTACTCTGGTATGCCGAGCGACCTTGTATGCCGAGCAGTCTTGATGCCGAGCAGCCTTGACGCCGAGTACTCTGGTATGCCGAGCAGTCTTGATGCCGAGCAGCCTTGATGCCGAGTACTCTGGTATGCCGAGCAGTCTTGATGCCGAGCAGCCTTGATGCCGAGTACCTTGGTATGCCGAGCAGTCTCGATGCCGGACACTAATGGAGGCCGAGTACTATGCCGAGTACTCATGAATGTCAGTTGCTTCGCCGAACACTCCTTGATGCCGGACGCTCTCTGATGCCGAGCACTTATTGCCGAGTACTAGTTGCCTGGTCAAATCCCCAGGAAACACTTGCCCCCCAAAGTGTATCTCGTGGCCAAACGTGGTGCGCTTTGAATCTGGTACAATCTACCTCGGAGGTACCCTCTCGAGAATGCTAGCGAAGGGAGGTGCAAGACGAACAAGCTTGGGATGCCGAACGACACGTTCTGAGCCGAACGTTCCTAGCGTGCCGAACGTCATTCCACCTTGATGCCGAGCGCTCCGGTATTGACCGGTTCTACCGGGTATAGCCCCTTCGACTTCCACCATTCCCCTCTATAAAACCAGGTCCTTTTCTTCTTCTCTCCTTTTACTTGTCTCATTTTACTTCTTATTTCCACCGTTCTCGCAATTCTGTTCAATCGTCCGAATTTGAGACTTAACTACACCATCTCAATCTCTGATCTGCAAACTTAGGTATTTTTCCTCGTATATTCAAACGAGATGTTCGAACGATGTCGTGTAGAGGGTTTTTGTATAGCTTGTCTGCATTGCCGAACGACATAGCGTGGAGGAGTTAGGAGTATGTCCACTTATCGTCTTAGTTTCCTCGTGTTGAATCGAGGTTAAAGGGAAGAAAAAGAAAGAAGGTGTTGGAGGGGGTAATGGCGCCGTTCGCTGCTCCGGCGCGTGTCGTCATGTGCCGGACGGTGTAATGGTTAGTTGCCGAACGGTACCTTGGCCGGACAATGCCAGGCCGAACGCTCACTAACATGTCAAACTATAATTGAGCCGAACGAACTAAAGCCGAACAATGCCCAAATGCCGAACGACTGACACGCCGAACATTGACTTCAGACCGAACGTTGAATCCAGCCGAACAATCCTTAGGTCGAACCGTGAATTTAGCCGGACGAAACAATCACCGAACATTCCCTAGGTCGAACAATGTCTTCTAGCCGAACAAATACAATTGCCGAACACTTGACATGCCGAACAATACAATTGCCGAACACTTGACATGCCGAACAATACAATTGCCGAACACTTGACACGCCGAACAATACAATTGCCGAACACTCTTTAAGCCGAGCCTAACACAGCCGAACACTATACTTAGGACGACGAACATTACTTAAATGCCGATCAATATAAATGTTAAACTACACTTAGGCCGGTTACTTTAGAAATCATATGTCTTTAGAACCTGGAACTGTAATCACCTCAAGGCGGGCTTTTGAGACGGTCAGCGATGACGGTCTTCGAAGGCGATGATTCGAAGCTAATTATTATATCTTTTAAAACATTCTTATTGTCTGTACACAATTGCTTGCACTAGTTCACACACCACGTGGGGGAAAACTCGTGTTGCTAATTCTAACGCTCAACGTTTTTCAAGTATAGCTTTCTCAAGCATTTAGCCAGGTTCATTATTTATTAGGGATGTCGAGAAAATCTAGTTCTGCCACCATATCTGACAGACCTGGGCCGTCAGCAAGGCAAGGAGCCGCTGATTCTTCTAACCCGTCTATCTCTCCCGCCCATAACTTAGCGCCCAATGCTCTGGAGTCAACCATCTTACTGGACAATCTGATCGATTCTCAAGCTTCGAAGATCAATGAGGCTGCTCTGCGACGGATATGTTCCATTCACGGGATTCCCTTTGCTGACGTGTTAGTTCCTTCGAGACACGACCGCCCTCATCTGCCCCCAGTCGGGTACACAGCCTGTAACAAGTTCATGTGTTGGATGGGCAGCGTGCCTCCATTCAATTTATTTCTCCGGGATGTGCTGCAGTATATAGACATTGCTCCGTCGCAGCTGCACCCGAATGGCCATGCGTTCCTATATGGGACTTATTTACTTTTCATGGCCGTCTTCTCCAGACCTCCAACCCCCGGTGATATCCGATATGTTCAAGAGACGGAAAGATAGCCCTTCCTTCATGTTCCTCGAGCCATACCACAAGTGCCAGATCTTGACAGGGGCATGTAGCAAATTCGCCCTGTACAAACAGGAATGGTTCTATGTGCGCTGCCCGTCTGGTTTTGCTAGGAGATGGGTTGAAGGCAGTAAGTCTCTCTGCTGAATCGTTATTCGTATTTAATTGGAGTCATGTTTTTCCTAACTCTCCGTTTCATCTTTTCAGGTATCAGCCCACGCCCGGAAGGCCGAGGATATTCTGATGCTGTCGATGCGATTAGAGCTCTTCCGGCCGAGGATCGAGATATCCGAGCTATCATTTCAAATGACTCGCTGTCGGGGTTCGGCTTGCTGGCTCCTGGTCGTCGGATCAGCCTTCCAGAAGGTGTTACAATTCCCAAACCTTCATCTGGTAAAGGGAAAAAACTTGCCGGACCGTCGTCGCGTCGCGTTCCCGACGCGCATGAAGAAGGCGAGCGCAAAGAGGATGATGCCCCCGAAACTCAGGGCGAGAACGTGGGTCCCGCTTGGAATCCGGCAATCGAAGTTCAGGATATTGAGACATCATCCTCCCCTTCGAAGGGAAAGAAGAAGTTGAAATACACGGTTCAAAAGGAGAAAGTTGGTGGCACCTCAAAAGTTACGCCTACCCCTCCTGAGAAAGAGGCTTCTTTGCAGCATCTGGAAAGTTCCTTGAGAGGTCTATCGAACCTTTCTATTCCCGAAGACATACTTAATTACGGGTTCGATGATCCTGAAGCTCTCAAATTCTCTTCGCCCGCTAGAGGCAACGTAGGAGTTCAACTCCCGGCTCAAAGAGACAATACTCCGATTAGCAAAGATAAACGAACGGGTCCGTCGGGGGGACACTTAGGACACACACGCACATGCGCATTCCATAATATACTTCAAGTCTTTTTAATTCGTGAATTCTCCTTAACTCGTTGTTATCTCCCTTCTTTGCAGGTGATATGGGCCGCTCACACGGACTTGATCGCCTTCAGGGGTCTTCTATATTCCATCACTCCGGACGGGATTCCGGTTCAGGCAGACGCCGGGACCGAGGTGATTACGAAGATAGGGACAATCGTCCGCGCGAGTCATCTCACCGCAAGAAAGCACACTACCAATCTTCCCAGTCCCGCGATCTTCCTCCTACAACTGAGCCAGATAAAGAGAAGTCTTTGCAGAAGGGTTATTAGTCTGATGCTGCTCGAGAACAACATTCCAGTTCATCGAGTACGAGGCAAGTTCGAGAGCCGCGTAAAAGAACGGAATTCTCTAAGCCTCCTCCTCCTACTCCTGCCGTGGACCCAACTGTTGCGGAAAAGATGGTCGACCTTAAGGCCAAGTTTCCGAAGATCTGTTTTGACGGTTTGAAATTTCTCCCGGCCATCCATCACATTCCTGGGCACGTGAAGCAAAGTGCCATTGCGTGCAACAATGACGTCTATGTTCAACATGACGCATTCGTGCACTTGGTGGAGAAGATCTCAAAAGTATCTGTCGAGCGTCAACACGAGATTGACCGTCTAAATCTGGAGGCTGACAGCGATAAGAAAATCATCAAACTCCAAGATGAAGAACTCGCCTCTTATAAGTCAAAGCTAGAAGCCGCTGAACAAGGTGCAAAAGATACTGCTGAGGCAGTTACTCGCTTAGAGGTGGCTCACAAAAAGGAGCTTGACGAAGCAGTTCAGCGCAGCGGCGCCCTTGCCCTAGAAAAAGACTCTGTCCAAAAAGAAAGGGACGCGCTCGCTATTCAAGTCAAAGAGCTGAAAGAACAACTCTCCAAGGAGAAAGAAGACAAAATAGCCGCTCAGGAAGAATCACAGCGGTATTGTGATGAGATTGTTGCTACCCGACTCCTGAAGGCAAAGCTCGATGGTGAACTTGCCGGGGTTGAGAAAATGAAGGATGAGGCCCGTGAGGAGGGCAAAAGAATGGCTGTGGAGGAGCTTGATTCTCGCCTTGAGGCGGCCGCAGAGGCCGGCAGGGAAGAGGTCAAAAGTATGTTTGACCCGTTGATCGCCGAGTACGGAGCCCGCATCCTTATGCACCGCGACCTAACATTCTTGGGCGACGGCTACCACGAATCCCTGGCTGAGGCATGGGAAACTCTGATAAAGATCAAGAAAGTCGAGTCAGGCTCCGAAGAAATCGACGAGGATGCATTGGTGAAGGAGTTCCTGAGGGGGAATGAGCCATCAGATTTATCCGCAGCATTGGCTCTTTATGGCAAAGGCTCTTCCCCTTCGAAAGAGAAGAATGACGAAGCTGGCCCGTCAGAGGCCGACGCTACTACTCCTCACATCGCCGCTCCTTATGCTGCTCAATCGGCCGGTCGGTCGACGCTTGATCCATTCGAGCAGCATGCCAGTTACGATCCCGAAGATCCCGGGCTCGACGTTCATGTGCCGTCACCTATCCTGGAGGGTGAAACCCTGCACGCCACCGATAGTCAACCTGATCTTGGTAGGAAATTCTTCTTTCTCTAGAAGTCGAAGAGATCCCGTCATTTTTCAGCAGTGGTTATTCGTTCTAATGCCCACTTCTTATGTTTTCGTGCAGGTTGTTCTGATGCTGAGCTAACTCCGAGGAGCGATGACGCCAAGGAGGAAGCGGGGAAAACAAGCGACGTTGCTCACGCAGGGGTAACTCCCGGCCCAGACGCTCAAGTGATCGGGGCGCTTGATGATGACAAACTTGATACTTCGTCTCCTGCCGAAGGAAGCGACGAAGTTAAAATCACTGGCGCCTCTGAACATACTTCAGAGATGAGCATGAAGGACCGTCTCGCCGACGAGGAGAAGAGAAAGGTCAAAGTCAAAGTTGAATCTGAAGTCCTGGAACTCACTGACCCGCGGAACAGACCTTTGAAAATCATTCTCCCGGGCAGGTCCAAACCACTAGATGTTCCGTCTCCTACTCCTGACTCCGTCTCTCTAGCAAGCAAAAAGTCCAAGAAAAAACGTGAGGGAGAGGAGTCGTCGGAAACACCAAAGGCAGACAAGAAGAAGAAGTCGAAGAAATGATCGATGCACTTGTTCAACAAGTTTCCTGCTTAAGTTTGTAATTGTTTCTATCTTCCATAACTTGTAGTTTGTATAGGCCCGAATTTTGTAGGAGTGATCTTGTATCCCCATTTTGGACTTATCGAATAAAATTTTAGTTTCTTCTTGTTTGAATGATTCTCTTGTCTTTATTTGGTTTGCTGACACTGTGCTCCGAGGACTTGGAGACTTGAGACTGTTCATACTCTAGTCCGCGCTCTGGGGACTTAGAGTACTCCGCTCCGCACTCTGGGGATTCGGAATTTGGAAATCGTTTATACTCTAGTCCGCGCTCTGGGGACTTAGAGTACTCCGCTCCGCACTCTGGGGATTCGGAGATTGGAAATCGTTTATACTCTAGTCCGCGCTCTGGGGACTTAGAGTACTCTGCTCCGCACTCTGGGGATTCGGAGATTGGAAATCGTTTATACTCTAGTCCGCGCTCTGGGGACTTAGAGTACTCCGCTCCGCACTCTGGGGATTCGGAGATTGGAAGTCATTTATACTCTAGTCCGCGCT
This sequence comes from Allium fistulosum, assembly GCA_030737815.1. NCBI lineage: Eukaryota > Viridiplantae > Streptophyta > Magnoliopsida > Asparagales > Amaryllidaceae > Allium > Allium fistulosum. Next base: position 982,888,057 of record CM060902.1, read on the forward strand.
CTGGGGACTTAGAGTACTCCGCTCCGCACTCTGGGGATTCGGAGATTGGAAATCGTTTATACTCTAGTCCGCGCTCTGGGGACTTAGAGTACTCCGCTCCACACTCTGGGGATTCGGAGATTGGAAATCGTTTATACTCTAGTCCGCGCTCTGGGGACTTAGAGTACTCCGCTCCGCACTCTGGGGATTCAGAGATTGGAAATCGTTTATACTCTAGTCCTCGCTCTGGGGACTTAGAGTACTCCGCTCCGCACTCTGGGGATTCGGAGATTGGAAGTCGTTTATACTCTAGTCCACGCTCTGGGGACTTAGAGTACTCCGCTCCGCACTCTGGGGATTCGGAGATTTGGAATCGTTCGTACGAGTCTGTATGTCGCGCAGAATAATGTAATTTATCATCCAATTAAGAGATATAGAAACTTCATAGAAAATTGGCTTCAAGCCTTTATTAATGAAAATCAACTAAATTGCTCGATTACAACTTCAAAAGGAAACTAAGTCATTATTGAATGGAAACATGCAGAAAACAATAGTGCTTATAACAAGAAAGGGAAACATGCTAAATGTAATAGTGCCGCAAATGTTCACTGTTCCATGCTCGGGGGAGTGTCGCGCCATCAACGGTCGCTAGCTTGAATGTTCCTTCTCCAAGCTTCCGTTCAATGGCGTATGGACCTTCCCAGCTGGGATTCATGCGTGATGATACCGGGAAGACTCGTTTCAGAACGAGATCTCCCACATCAAAGATTCTTGGGCGGACTCTACCGTCATAGTAACGCTTGACTCGATGTCTATGCGCCGCCGCCCTTAATTCAGCTTCTTCCCGCTTTTCATCGATGCAGTCCAGTGACTCCAGCAAGAGGTTTTGGTTCGTCTTGGGATCGTAGTATGTCACTCGGTGCGATGGAACTTCAAGTTCCACGGGTATAACGGCTTCAGAGCCGTATGCCAAGGCGAACGGAGTGTGGCCGGTTGCGGACTTGTGGGTAGTTCTATACGCCCATAATGCTGTCGGGAGTTCATCTACCCATTTGCCTCCAACCTTCTCCAGACGCTTCTTTAGTATGGACTTGATTATTTTGTTAACGGCCTCGACTTGTCCGTTAGCTTTTGGGTGTGCAACGGCGGCGAACTTCTTCTCGATGCCGTACTTTAAACAGAACTCTTTGAACTCTCTACTTTCGAATTGCGTTCCGTTGTCTGTAATGATGGTGCGTGGAAGGCCAAAGCGGCATATAATGTTTCGTACAACGAAGTTAATGACCTTCTTAGAGGTGATAGTGGCCAAAGGTTCTACCTCAGCCCATTTCGTGAAATAGTCGACTGCAACTATTGCGTATTTCGCACCACCTTTGGATAGAGGCAAAGAGCCGATTATGTCGATTCCCCAGATTGCAAATGGCCAAGGACTGATCATTTGTGTGAGTTCCGTTGACCGAGCCCTCGGGATTTTTGCATATTTTTGACACTTGTCGCATTTTCTTGCGTAGTCCGCGGCATCCCGGTTTACGGTGGGCTAGTAATATCCATAGCGGAGGATCTTCTTTGCTAGCGTTTGCCCCCCAGTATGGTCGCCGCATTCCCCTTCGTGGACTTCCCTCAAGACTCGCTTTGTTTCATCATGAGCGATGCACCGTAACAATGGGACTGAGAATCCTTTCCGGTACATGGATCCATCCTGCATTACGTACCGCGCAGCCTTTCGAAGGACCTGTCGTCTTTCGCTTCTTTTTTCTGGTAAAGCCCCGGTTGTCAGGTACAGTTTGAATGGGGTTATCCATGAGTCCTTCTCGATCTCTGTTTCCAACACGCGATCGATTTTCATCTCGTCTACACTCGGGGCATGCAAGACTTCAACGGGATACAATCCCATTTGTTGAACATCGTCGGTACTTGCGAACTTAGCCAACAAGTCGGCTTTTTTGTTTTGTTCTCGCGGGATATGTGAAATGTCATAACGCTCAAGATTTGATAGTAGTTCTTGGACCTGAACGAGGTACGGAGCAAGCTTTCGTCCTTTTGCTTGGTAGTCTCCTCGTACTTGGTAAACCACCAACTGCGAGTCACAAAAGATTTCGACTGATTCGATCCCGAGTTCTTTGATGAGCTTCAAGCCAGCGATCAGTGCTTCATATTCAGCTTCGTTGTTCGTAGCCGGGAAATCGAGCTTCAGGGCATAACAGATTGATCGGTTTTCCGAAGTTATAAGAACTATGCCCGCGCTGGAGCAACGGTCGTTTGATGCACCGTCAGTGTATAATTTCCATCGAATGGGGGGAATGATGTCGTGATCGTCCGGTTTGATGGGTATGGTAAATTCAGCGATGAAGTCTGCTAACGCTTGCCCTCGGATGGCTCTCCGTGGTAAGTACGCGATATCGAATTGGCTCAACTCGATGTTCCATTTTAGCAATCTTCCAGAAGTTTCCGGTCGTTGAAGTACCTGCCTCAGGGGTTGATCGGTATAAACGCCGATTGAATGCGCTTGAAAGTATGGGCGCAGCTTGCGTGATGCAATCACCAAGCAATAAGCCAATTTCTCGATTTTAGGGTAATTCTTCTCTGCCCCCGTTAAACGCTTGCTAACATAATATACCGGCTTCTGGACTCGATCCTCCTCACGAACCAAAGCTGCGCTTATCGCATGAGGGATATAGCCAAGTAAACGTACAGCATCTCATGGTCAACTAGTTTAGATAGCATTGGTGGGCTCTCCAGATGCCTTACCAGGTTCTGGAATGCTTCCTCGCAGCTAGACGTCCATTCAAAATTCCTCTTTCCTTTCTTTATTATGTCAAAGAACGGGATGCACTTGTCAGTTGCCTTGGATATAAATCGACTCAGCGCAGCTACTTTTCCGTTCAAGCTCTGTACCTGCTTTATAGTCCTGGGTGCTTGTACATCTCGAATGGCTTGGATCTTTTCTGGGTTGGCTTCGATTCCCCTAGCGTTGACGATGAATCCTAAAAACTTCCCTGATGCAACGCCGAAAGAACACTTCAGCGGGTTGATCTTCATTCCATAGAACCTGAGTATATTAAACATTTCAGCTAAGTCTTGAATGTGGTCGTTTGACCGTCGTGACTTCACGAGCATGTCATCCACATAGTCTTCCATGGTTTTGCCCAGCTGGTCCTTGAACATTCGGTTCACCAGACGTTGGTAAGTTGCTCCAGCATTCTTTAATCCAAAGGGCATCACTACATAGCAATACATCCCGACATTTGTAACGAAGCTGGTGTGTTCTTGGTCCGGAATATGCATTGGGATTTGGTTGTATCCTGAGTACGCATCCATGAATGACAATAATTCGTGTCCTGCTGTGGAATCGACCAACTGATCGATCCTAGGCAACGGGAAACTGTCCTTAGGGCATGCTTTGTTCAAGTCGGAATAATCTACGCAAGTCCTCCATTTCCCATTCGCCTTCTTTACTAGCACGGGGTTGGAGACCCACTCCGGGTAGAGGGCGTCGCGGACGAACCCATTTGCTTTGAGTTTGTCCACCTCCTCTCCAAGAGCGGCGGATCTCTCCGGATCCATTCCTCTCCTTTTTTGCTTGACTGGGACGTATTTCGGGTCTATGTTCAACATATGACTCGTGATGGCGGGAGAAATCCCACACATATCAGAATGCGTCCAGGCAAAAACATCAAGGTTTGCCCGGAGGAAATCGCTAAGGTCTTCAGTCATTGCGGGGCCTAACTGCGATCCGATCTTCAGTATTCGCGAAGGGTCGTCACGGCTAACTGAGATGTCAATTGTTAATTCATCCAGTGCCGCCTTCTCTTCCCTGGGTTTCTCATCGTCGTCTCTCGGATCTATATCTCCGTAGACCCGAGAACTATGCCCGAGCCAGGGCTCGGGCACTACTTGTCAATTATTCGTATTGAGGATGCGGACGGGATTGTCCGCAACCTTTCCTTTCTCCCTCCGGTGGGCCTCTCGGAGCTCGGCCACATAACAAGAACGACCAGCTGCTTGGTCACCGTGAACAATGCCTACTCCTTTGTCAGTCGGAAACTTCAAAGTCAAACACCACGGGGCTAGTGCCGCCCTAAATTCAGCCAAGGCCGGCCGACCCAAGAAAACATTATACGGAGAGTCCACATACAAAACTACAAAGGGTAGAATTCGTACCCTCCGACACTCGCCTTGTCCCAGTTCAACTGGTAACTCGACATATCCTACCGCATCAGTCGCAGCGCCGTTAAAGCCGTGGATACGAGCTTTGGATGGTTTCAAGTCTTTTGTCTCTAGCTTCATCTGATCATAGGCCTTCTTGAAGATGATGTTGACTGAACTTCCACAATCAATCAAAATTCTTTTTACATATGCTGGTCCGATCGTTGCAGATATGACCATGGGATCGACGGTCGGAGCCTCTACCTGATCAGCGTCTCTGTTCCTGAACACAATATCGTCTGTCATCACGCGCTGCTGCTTAGCAGGGGCCCCGTCCTCTACGTTCGAACAGCACTCAAAATCTGCATGCTTCAAGGAGCTTGCATATCATTCCATCTCTTGCCAGTTCTTATCTGCGGGATGAGGTCCGCCGATAATTGTATTTATGACCAGTCTTCCAACAGTCCGAGCAGGCTCCTCAGGATGACGTGGAGCTGGTGCACGACCTGGGTTGGACGTTGCCTGTCCTCCTTCCTGTGGATCCTTTACGAATTCTTGCAACTTCTTTTGTCTGATCAATTTCTCGATAGCATCATTCAGGTGTCTGCATTCTTCCGTGTTGTGTCCATAAATTTCATGGAAGCGGCAATATTTCCCAGTCCGCTTCTGTTCTTCAGTTGATTCTTTTGGACATGGTTTTCTGTACTGAAAAGTATTGCAGGTGGATAGGTAAATGTTCTCAAGTGGGGCGTTTAGCGGAGTGTACTCGCTGTAGCTTGGAATTCTCGACTTCCACTTTCCCGCTTCTTTCCTCTTCCCTTGGCTTCTTCCTCCGGACTCCTTGGGTTGCCCAGGCTTGTTCTGGACATTGACTTGGACCTTTCCCGAGCTGTCTCCGGATTGCTTCACAGCAATGTTGCTCTTTATTGACTCTTGGACAGGTCCCGGTGCCTTATCTCGTCGTACCCACCTAGCTTCCTCTCTTCTTATGAACTGGTGTGCCTTGGAGTAGAAACGCTCTAGCGTAGCCGGAGGTTTTCCTGCCAGCCAGTCTCCAAATTCAGAATCCGGATCTACACCTCTCATTACAGCCATTAGGATTGCATGGTCGTTGGGATTACTGACTTCAGTTGCCGCAACGTGGAATCTTTGTAAGTACTCCTTCAGCGACTCTCCGGGATTCTGGATTACACTCGACAGAGACATCACGTCCTTCGGGCGTGTAGTGTGTATCCTGAATTGCTCAATAAACTTCTTTGCTAACTCCTCGAAATTTGATACGGATCGTGGAGGAAGTCGGGTGAACCACATAGTAGCGATCCCAGATAGAGTAATCGGAAAGCACCTACACTTGGTGGGATCATTTGCTCTGGCTGAATCCATCATCCATTCATACCTCATTACATGTTGTCTAGGGTCAGTCTTTCCTTCGTATGCAGGAATGGTTGGCATGCTAAACTTCTTGGGGTACGCCGCTTGCAGCACAACATCCGTGAACGGAGTATGACTTCTTGACACTCCCCAGTCGTCATTTGATAAGCCCTGATTTTCTTTCATCAGTTGCCTGATCATGGCTGTCAGATCGGGTGTCTGTATGGAAGCTGGGAGGTTGGAGTCAGTTCTACGCGCCTGTCCATGCTGATGCCTCCTTTCCTGGCGATCTGCCAATCGTGCGTCGTGAGGTTCAACATTGTTAGCATTTTGATGATCTGGAGCTCCATCCTCCATCTGTATTCCGGTTTGGAAGCTTCCAGTTCTGGCTTGGTCGCGGTCTCCAGCAGTTCGAACAGCAGCATCCGCCCTTGCAGCTTCAGTCTTACGGCGTCTACGCCTGGGTTGTTCATCAGAAGAAGTAGAGCTGTCAGATGAGGAATAAGCAGCTGGATTGCCCCCAGCATTCTGTTGCTGCTGTTGAGTGAGTTGTGCCATCAGGTTGGCATTAGCTTGCATCTGTTCTCCCAATTGTCTCCTGCTTTCCCTAAGTTCTCTCATCAAGTCATTGAACTCTACTCTGGTGACAACTGGAGTCTGTTCTTGAGCGGAAATCCCTGCACTCGGGATCGCAGGTTGATTGCTAGGTCCTGCTTGTTGCACGCTAGCAGTCTCTCGGGCATCCGCATTAAGAGAAGCTGACCTGGTACGTGGTCTCGCCATTGTAGAGTTATTGGTATGAACTCTGAGTAGAATCAACGGATGTCCTATCAGTAAGTCGGATCTTCTTTGGGGGATTTGTTCAATCCAGTAGCTTCAAAGCAGATCCCTGAGGTCTGAGAATTCGGTTCTCAGTGAAAGCACCAAAGTGTTAGCACCAAAATTGGTCACTAACCTCGTTCAGAAAGATTGTGTAGAGATATAAGTGATGAAAGTAAATTAAACAGAGAAGACAATGCTAATTTAAATGCAGAAAGTAAGAACACCAAATTTATAGTGGTTCAGCGTAATTGCCTACGTCCACTTTGTTCAACTTTATTGATTTCCTTTATGGTTGATTACAAATACAATTCGTGAATCAAATGCTTGAGTGAAGTGATTGAGTAGAGAAGATGAGTCTTGAAAATGGCAGAGTCTCCCCGGTGTTTTCTCTCCAAAAGAGGATCCATTTCACTGTGACCCTGCCCCTCTATTTATAGGCAAAGATGGGCTGGACTTCCCAAGTGGGCTGATTGCCGAACGCTCCAGCCCGAGTACAGTGGTCGCCGTATGCCGAGCAAGGTTCGCCGAACGATCTGCGCCGAACCATCCCTTCTATGCCGAACGGTATGCTGGTTAGTTGTGCTGAATGTCTCCTGGATGTCGAGTATTACGCCGAACACCATGGGATGCCGAGTACTCTTGTATGCCGAGCAGCCTTGATGCCGAGCGACCTTGTATGCCGAGCAGTCTTGATGCCGAGTACTCTGGTATGCCGAGCGACCTTGTATGCCGAGCAGTCTTGATGCCGAGCAGCCTTGACGCCGAGTACTCTGGTATGCCGAGAAGTCTTGATGCCGAGCAGCCTTGATGCCGAGTACCCTGGTATGCCGAGCAGTCTCGATGCCGGACACTAATGGAGGCCGAGTACTATGCCGAGTACTCATGAATGTCAGTTGCTTCGCCGAACACTCCTTGATGCCGGACGCTCTCTGATGCCGAGCACTTATTGCCGAGTACTAGTTGCCTGGTCAAATCCCCAGGAAACAAAGCTAAAATTGAACGTCGTTTGACTATAGTTCAAACCAGAATGCTTAAGCATTGATTGAAATTTTTGGAAAGTTTTCTCACTTTTGAGTGAATACTACAAGATATATAATTGATAAAAATTATTGTTTAAATGATTATATGAATTATTGCTTTGGTTTGAGTAAATTTCCGTTTTACAAGCGAATGACATTTAAAATGAAATACAAGGAATTTTGTAGAGAAATTCAGATTTCTCGTCGTTGTGATTTTTATATTTTAGTTATATATCCGTTGACTTTAATTTTAGTTATATACTTGTTATATAGATTATTAAATGTCAAAATTTGATAGTTTGGTCATATTGGATGTGACATTGACATATGTTAAAAGTTGAACCATTTTAAAGATAACCGTAATAATAGCATGTGTTAAATGTTATAGCAGCTATTAGCCTCGTTATAGTATTTTGAAATGCTATTAATTGCTTTTTTGATTTGAAAATGTTTTTGATTTGGGAAATGATTTTTAAAACTGACTTCTTTTGGAATTTCTGTGATATTTATTCAAAATGGGTTTTTGAACTTCTCAATTTTACTTTAACTTCTTTTATTTTTCTTTTCTAATATATGTATATATGTAAATTAAAATTATTTTGGAAAGTATCTATCTTTATACAAAAGTTATAATATTAATGAATATTTATTTTTAAAGGAAAAAAAGGGGTTTATCTGTTATATTAAAGTGAATCTGTTTTAAAAGTAGATAGAAATATTTTGGAATAAATACTTGTGAAATGTTTTATATAAAATATTGAACAAAAAGAATAGTTTGTAAATGGTGTTTTTATAATAAAAGAATAGTTTTATATAAATAATATTTTTAAAAGGGAAATGATACAAATGTGATAAATTGGAAAAGAATCGCATTTGTGTATTTATAGTGACATATGGAGCGATCGTTTTATGGAAAGTAAATAAGATTTATATAAAAGAATTTGGTAAATAGAAATGAGATTTATAAATAAAGTTTTATAAATAAGATTTATAAACGGAGTTTTATAAATGAGATTTATAAACAGAGTTTTATAAATAAGATTTTTAAACGGGGTTCTATAAAAATAAGTTTGAAAATTTATCAAAGGAGTTTTATAAATGAATTTGGAGTTTTATAAAAAGAGTTGTAAATAAAGTTGGAGATTTATCAAAGGAATTTATAAATAATATTTTTATAAAAGGAGTTTGTAAATATAAAATAGTTGTATAAATAAAAAGGAGTTTTATAAAGGAATTTTATAATAAGCATTTATAAAAGAATTTTTATACAAAAAATGAGATTCGATTTCCATAAATGATCATTTTAAACTATGATGGTATGGAAAGTATTCTTTTCATACTTAACACCAAATTCCGATGTATGGGAACTCGTTTCTATCTTGAGAATTAAGAATGTGTGTCAATGCAAGGATAGTTTTCTAATTTGTCCAATCTTATTGATAATCGAGGGATAATACTATTTGAAATCGGGAAGTGGTGGTAAGTATATTTGGTCTATTTTCTATACGATCCATTTATTTACACCAAAAGGAAAGTGTTTTGGGTTTATTATTACTAATGTTTTAAATGACATTTGTTTTAACCCAAATAAATATGGTTTTGGACAATGAAATATTTCTTAAGATTTGTAAATATACTTATACCATTTAGAGAAGCATATGGGTACACTTTCTAAGTATCAAAAATGTAGTGTTTTGTGAATATACTTATTGTTAACAAGAAAACTTGTCAACGCCTCAAAATAGAACTTAAAATGTAATGTTCCCTTTGAGACCACCTTTCGAATTGATAGGGATAGCTTACTCCTTTCGACTGGATTGATGCACTTAAATTTGTTTTACAACACCATTCGATTTAGTTGAATTGGTTTAGGATCTTGTTGAAAACTCTCCTTTCGACATGGTCAAGGTGGTTTTGGGTTAAGGTTTTAGGATAAAAGGATATGGGCTGAATGAATGGGTTTCGACTTCGTCGAAAGGGTGAACTCTTATTATCTTGTGGTTTTGAGCTAAAACCCAAAGGATGTGTGTATGTTAAGGGCTTCGACTCACTCAAAGGGTAACCTTACGACTAGGTCAACACCAGATGATCACAATTGAATACTATAAGAATCTCAAAACAGCTGCATATATCATAATCTTTCTTCTATTGAACTAAAGATGTCAGATTGACCAAATCCCCCAATTTTGATCTTGAAATTAGGCAAGCTTTTGAAAGAACAAGTAAGAAGTGAATGAAATCGGATCCCTTAAACCAAACCCTTAGGTTCTTATTTATAGGTGTGGGTTGACACCTTTTGACCCATTGCTTTCGACATAGTCGGATGCTTTGCTTTCCGCCTTTCGCGCGCATCTATTTAATGCAGTCGAAAGGCCTTTTCTCCTAACCTTTCTCCTTCGTACTGTTGCCTTTACTCTTTTTAATCAGACCTTTCAACTTAGTCGAAAGGTTCATCTTAACAATCTTCCACTGCCGCTAAAACTTAGGCTTCCTTCTATTTTGCTTGTTTGCTTTCGACTTCATCGAAAGGTATATTGCTTGATCGCTTTCGACTTCATCGAAAGGGCGCTCTTTACCTAACTGTTAATGTGCTATGTAAGTTAGCAAGGGTGTTGGCTTTCAACGCTGTCAAAACATGAAATTTTTTTGTTCTGAATGAGTCGAACCATAGTAGAAAGCTCTGCAGCGGAAGATTCTATTCGAAAGCATCCTCTCTGGCTAGTGCGGAGCCTCATCTTTTGTGTTCAAGGACATTATATTGAATTCATGTAATTTTCTCTTCATAGGTGTGAACGGCTTTAACCAATTTGAAAGGCTAATATATGCTTTCGAAAGGGTTACTTTGGTCAAATGTTCTTCTGATGAAGGAAGATGAAGATGAAACCAATCGTTTCGATTGGCTTGGTGCACATGCGGAAAGCATGATATTCATTGCCTTCGAATGGTACTTTTCGACCTCTTCGAAAGCTGAAGACCTATTATCGATTACCTTCGAAAGGTACCTTTCGACCTCTTCGAAAGCTTATTATTTATCTAACATTCTACTGTAGCATCCCTTCAACTCTTTTGAAAGGTTTTGTGATCGCTGTTTCTTTTTGTAAATCCTTCTTTCATATTCTTGTCGAAAGCCTTGTTTAATGCTTACAGAAACCACTCTAATGCCTTCTAAACTTCACCAATGCTCTTGCTCCTTCTTTCATACTTTCACTCTTGAAAATATTTTATGGATAACACTTATACGGTTGATATAAGTATATGGAAAAGTTTTCTAAGTTTTGAAAGTTAAATGTTTTGTGAGTATACTTATACAGTTGAGATAAGTATATCAATATTTTTCAAGTTTTGAAAGGAGTAGAGAAGGGTTTGTGGATATATCTCTGTAAAAGTATTTTAATACAAGAATTAATAAAGTGGTTTTAACTGATGAAAGGATTAATTAAAGAGGCTTAGTGGTGGTTTATGTTCTAACTAGCATTGTTTCCCTTATGGAATTAAATCTTTAGTTGAATTGTTTGTTATATGATAGTTAAATAATCGACTATCAAATCTTAGCCAGTTTTAAGCTATCATTGTCGGTTGGAGAGACCGAGATCAGATATATTATCCGAAAACCACTTCGAACTGGCAAACGCATTAGAATTGGAGATATCTTGAAGATGATCAAAGATGGAGTACTTTGAAGTGCAAGGGCTACAAGCTACTAATCTCGAGGATGTAGTAGAAGTAATGCCTTTGGTTTGTTCAGTCCCAAAACAACTAGTATGGATGAATGCCGACATTGCATTATTGTCTGGAGGACAACGTTAGCATTCCAAGTGGGATTTGCTAAAAAGGTAATCGTAGCCTCGAGCCTCACTACTGAGAATGACTAAAACAGGGGATATGTAGCAGGGCTATGTAGGTCGCACCCATTAGGGTATGGGCATTACCCTTATAGATCTGTATTTATGGAATCGTGGATTTGGTATGAGAACTCTCGGGCAAAGGTTGCAAAGCAACCAGGGTGATGACATATTCAGTACTATCTAGTAAGGGTAGGCTGGTCCTGTGTTGGTAGGGATTCCATGTGAGGCCCTCGGTACATTTTCTAGAAGTTTACGGTGGCAGGCGGTATTGCAATAGCATTGTCATTGGTGAAATTCATTCTCCAATAAGTACCTTACGGACTTAGTTGTGCCCAACTATGCTGGAACGTGAGATACAAGCATTCTAGCTATTTTATATATTTATTTTAAACTCTGGACATTAATATAATATCACTTGATTTTCTACTTGAAAAGGTTTGGTTATCGTAAGATAAAAACCCATCCGTGTTTATGTGTAGCGTGGTCTTATGAGATACCTTTACTTTGAAAGGTTTTATAACATTAAAAATCCATATGATGTGTGTCCCTCATGCTGGTTTACCAAACTGATCCAGGTGTTATTTTCTTATAATGCTTGGGTTAGACTAAGCATGCTTTGGAGCTTCAGGAGTCGAGCTGGATGTCTCCAAGACGTATTCACATATATTTTATTTCCTTTGCATTGGTAGTTTATGTTTATCAGCATTTTTGAGGACATGTTGGTATAACTGTCCAGGCTGGTGATAGTTAGTCTACTCTGATTGATGTATGTATATTAAAGTTTTCTTTTGTAAAGATGTGTTGTATATTATATATTACCCATCACGATGTATGATTCTGTTATGTCTTTCTTTCTTTTCCTCCAACAATCTGTCTTTTCGACACTTGGATGCTTAGTACGTGAATGCCGTGAATGTATTAATGTCGACTTTTGAGAGTCGAAAAGACGGGTCGTTACAAGTGGTATAAGAGCTGAGATTGAGAGAACACCTTGGCTTTAGTAGTGTAGACTCATTAGAGGTAGGGTTAATAACACCCTAGAATGAGTTTGAGTGTATATGTATAAGAGCGCGTATTTGTTTGTTTTATAAGAATGTTTTATATTGTGTTGATTTATCAGTTGAGTGGTTTATGAACTCTAATCTATGCCGAAGGTACAACTGTAGTTGTTTCTAAATACTTGGATAAGGCAAACTGACATAGTATTGTTTTAAATTTGGTAGATGAAATAATTTTTTCTGGATTATATTTTATATATATTAAAGAATAAACTTTCAAAAATTGATATTGTTATTTATGATGTGTTTGGTTGTTAGAAGAAGATAATATTCGACTATTATCATTTATGGTTTGATTAGTCATGCTCGTCCAGTTTAGGAGTATTACCTATTGTTTGTTAATCGATTGTTTGGCTCAAAGATTTTGTGAGCATTTATTGTTTTTCTTGAGTTAGATACAAACACCTTGCGAATTCAATTTCACGATTTGACTATAAGGTGTTCGGTGATAACGTTGGGTTAAAATATGGTTTTAATAAAAGTTGTTTATAATAATATAAACAAAGATATGCATTTGTGAAATGATTTATATAAGAAGTAATTTTATATAAGTATGATTTGTGAAGATGTGGTTTATAAATAAAAAGGATTTAAGCTGAGAATTTGGGAACTTAAATCTCGATGTTTTTGGAAATTATTTTTCAAAGTTTTGGAGAAAATAATATTGGTATTATTTGAAAGTATTTATGTATGATTTGATGTACGAAGGAGATATGTAAATTATTATTGGTTAAATAGTTTTGTAGAGAAATTTGACTATTTGATTGTATGGCGTTCGGTGATAATGTTGGGTTAAATTTGATGTACACAGGTTATCGAAAGGGACTACTATTGCGAGTTGTGATTTATAAGGGGGTTGCAAACTTGCTGATTTTGGTGGAGATGGGTTAGTCATCGTGTAAGAAGGTGATTGCAGCAACGGTGTTGGATTTAGTAAAGCGTAGCTCGCATGGTGGTTATGCAAAGGGGCGGCTATGGTGGGTTTAGCTATAGGATAAAGCGGGAGTTTGAATGGGGAAGAAAGGATTTGTGAGGGGTAATTGTAATTAAGAAAGTAATTAATTATTTAGTTATATTTTTAAATTTGAAATGTTATAAATTCAATAACAATTTCATACAAGGTTAATCGAGATGTAGTCTTTTGCATCGCGATCAAAGGAACTTTAGCTACACGATGGAATTGGTTTGGTCAAGTTTGGAGCAAGTGAAATTTTGAGCTAAAATCGAATGTCGTTCGATTTTAGCTCAAATCGAAATGCTTAAGCGTCGGATGGAATTTTGGTGAGTTATCTCACATCTGAATGATCACTACACGATATATAGTAGATAAAAGTTATTGGTTATATGTTTGGATGAATTATTAGATTGGTTAGGTTAAATTTCCATTTTACAAGCGAATGACATTTAAAATGAAATACAAGGAATATTTTAGAGAAATCCAGATTTCCAACGTTTTAATTTTAAATTTTAGTTATATATCTGTTGACATTAATTTCAATTATGTACTCGTTATATAGATTATATAACGTCAAAATTTGATAGTTTGACCATATTGGATGTGACATTGACATATGTTAAAAGTTGAACCATTTTAGTGATAAAGTTAATAATTGCATGGGTTAAGTGCTATAGCAACTATTGGCCTCGTTATGGTATTTTGAAATACTGTTAATTCCTATTTTGATTTAAAAATGGTTTTGATTTGGGAAATAATTTTTAAAGCTGACTTCTTTTGGAATTTTTGTGATATTTATTCAAAATGGGTTTTTGGACTTCTCTATGTTACTTCAACTTCTTTTATTTTTCTTTTCTAATATATGTATATATGTAAATGTTTTAAAACTATTTTTGAATGTATTTATTTTTATAGAAAAAATATTATATTAATGAATATTTATTTTTAGAGGAAATAAAGGGGTTTATCTATTATATTAAAGTGATTCTATTTTAAAAGTAGATAGAAATATTTTGTAATAAATATTTGTGAAATGTATTATATAAAATATTAAATAAAAAATTAGTTTATAAATGGTGTTTTTATAATAAAAGAATAGTTTTATATAGATAATATTTTCAGAAAGGAAATGATACAAATAATATAAATTGGAAAATAATTCGCATTTGTGGATTTATAGTGACATATGGAGTGATCGTTTTATGGAAAGTATATGAGATTTATATAAAAGAGTTTGGTAAATAGAAATGAAATTTATAAATTAAGTTTTATAAATGAGATTTATAAATGAAGTTTTATAAAGAAGATTTATTAATGGAGTTTTATAAATGAGATCTATTAATGATGTTTTATAATTAGGAGTCTTACAGTTATATTCAAAAATTTATAAAAGGAGTTTTATAAATGAATTTGGAGTTTTATAAAAAGAGTTATAAATAAATTTGGCAATTTATAAATGGAGTTTTATAATAATACTTTTGTAAAAGGAGCTCGTAAATATAAAAGAGTTTTATAAATAGAAAGGAGTTTTATAAAGGAATTTTTATAAAAAGATTGAGATTTGATTTCCATAAACGATCATTTTAAATTGTGGTGGTTTGGAAAGTTTTCTTTTCATACTTAACACTAAATTCCGAGGTTTGGAAACTCGTCTCTATCTTGAGAACTAAGAATATGTGTCGAGGCAAGGATAGTTTTCTAACTTGTCTGATCTCATTGATAATCGAGGGATAGTACACTTTGAAATCAGAAAGTGGTGCTAAATATTTTTGGTCTAGTTTCTATACAATCCATTTAACACCAAAAGGAAAGTGTTTTGGGTTTATTGTTGCCATTGTTTTAAATGACATTTATTTTAACCCAAATAAGGATGGTTTTGGAAACTGAAATCTGTCTTAAGATTTGTGAAGATACTTATATCGTTGAGATAAGTATATGTGTGCATTTTTTAGGTATCGAAAATGTAGTGTTTCGTGAATATACTTATACGGTTGATATAAGTATATGGAAAAGTTTTCTATGTTCTGAATGTTAAATGTTTTGTGAGTATACTTATACAGTTGAGATAAATATATCAATATTTTTCAAGTATTGAATAGAGTAGAGAAGGGTTTATGGATAGATCTTTGTAAAAGTACTTTAGTACAAGAATTAATAAAGTGGTTTTACTTAATGAAAGAATTAATTAAAGAGGCTCAGTGGTGGCTTATGTGCTTAACTAGTGATGTTTCTCTTATTAAATTAAATCTCTAGTTGAATTGTTTGTTACTTGATAGTGAAATAAACGACTATCAAATCTTGGCCAATTTTAAAACTATCATTGTTGTTTCGGAGAGAACGGAATCAGATATAATATCCGAAAAACTCTTCGAACCGGCATACGCGTTCAAATTGGAGACATCTTGAAGATGATCAAAGATGGAGTTCTTTGAAGTGCACGGGCTACTTGCTACTAATCCTGAGGATGTAGTAGAAGTAGTGCCTTCGGTTTGTACAGTCCCATAACAACTTGGATGAATGAATGTTGGAACATGAGATGCAAGCATTCCAGCTATTTTATATATATTTTTTTAAACCCCAAAACATTATTATAATATCACTGGATTTTCTATTTGAAATGGTTTGGTTATTATTAATATTAAATGTCTTGTAAATTGGGAAACCGTTTGTAAAGCCAAAAAAGAAGGTGGTTTAGGTGTTATTAATTTGCGTAATATGAATTTGTCTCTATTAGGTAAATGGCTTTGAAGTTCAAAGATACAAATGCGCTATTTGGAAAGAGATCATTTCTAAATATTACTATAATGGAAATAGCAATTTATATCAAATTGCTTCTCCAGTCACTCAAAATATATCTAACTTTTGGAAAAACATTTTAAAATGTAATGAAAATTTTAATTTAGGAATAAATACAATTGTCCACTCTAGTAATCGTACTTCATTTTGGCATGACCGTTGGATTTCTGTCTTGCCTCTTAAGATAGAATTTAAGGATCTGTATGAAATTTGTAACTTTAAGTTTGCTTTAATCAATGAAGTTTATTCTCCAGAAAATGATCCTCGGAATTTCAGTTTTAGCAGAATTTTAGTTGATTCAACTTTTAGACAACTTTCTTTGCTTTATGCTAGATTAAATCTTTATAATATCGACAATGATAATGATTTTATTAGTTGGGATTGGGATAAAAGTAAGAAATATTCTTATAATTCTTTCTATAGATTCATTAATTTTTCGGGTACAATAAATAATTCATTTAAATTTATGTGGAAATCTAATGCTCCTCCCAAATCCAAAATTCACATGTGGTTAATTCTTCATGGAAAAATTAATACAATTGAATTTTTAAAAAGAAAAAATATTCAAAACGATAATAAATGTTATTTTTGTAATCTGTATCTTGAGGACATTAATCATTTATACTATAATTGCATGGATTCTAATTACATTCTAATCAATACTCTTAAAATTTTTAACTTTAATATAACAACTAAAATTTCGGATTGTGAATTTTACTGGAATAATTATAGATTCAAGTTCAGAAAGAATATTAGATTTTTACTAGACACTTTATTCATTATTATTAGTTGGTTTATTTGGTTTGAAAGAAATCAAAGAATTTTCAATAATAATAATTGTCATTTTAACAAATTGATTTTTACAATTTCTTCATTTTGTTTTAATTGGATCTCTAACCCCAAATATAAATTAGCCAAAAATATCCTTTTCAAAAGGTATCTTAACAAGGTTAATCATAATATTAATTTTTTTAAACACAACAATAATTTTTTTAACATCAATAATAGTATTATTAATTTTTACGCTAGTTTAGATGATGATTTCTCTTCTAATCATAACTTACTTAGGATTAAAGGTTCATAAATTTGATCCGTCTCTATATTTGTTCTAGTCTCTGTTTGGTTTTGGTTTTTAAGTTTTTTATTTTTTATTTATACTGTTATTGTCCAGTTAGTCTTAATTAGGTTTTTATTTCCTCCATTATTAATACATATATATGTATATTTATTATATAAATATACATATATATGTATCATTCTAATATTTTCTTTAGTCATTTTTCAGTTACAGGTATGTGGGATAGGATATCAGATTCATTTTGCAGGTTTCCATATCTTCATATTGTTGGGCATCAGATAGTAGATAGATCAGCAGTGCAGAGTATCTTCATCCAGGACTACTAGGATTCTGCTATCTTCATTATGGAGTACTTTTTTCAGGAGGACGTTTTCTTCAGTTAGGTTCCCCATTTCCTTGATCAGAGGCTTCTGAGCGGTTCCTCCTTTTTTCAGCAGTTCCACTTCAGAGCAGATGCTTATTCACCTCTCCTGATTCAGTTGGTTGGAGCTTCCTCTTTAGTCTGGGTCATCATTCTGTAGTTATTCAGGTACTTCTAACATCTTAATATCGGGCGGTGGCCATGCCGGAGCTCGATATTGGGGTGTGATGGGTGGTGGCATTGCCGGAACTCATCTTAGGAGTACCTAAGATTTGTTATTTTTGTATTTGGTTATTGTTACCTGCCAGGCATGTTGGCAGCACTTTATATTCGAGTTATATATATATTCGCATGTGTGCTCTCCTCTATCCATAGAGGATCACACATTTTTCTCAAAAAAAATGGTTTGGTTATTGTAAGGTAAAAACTCGTATGTGTTTATATCCGACGCTGTCTTATAGATACTACTATTTCGAAATGATTTATAACAATAAGAATCCATATGATGTGTGTCTCTCATGCTAGTTTACTAGGCTAATCCAAGCGTTATTTTCTTATAATGCTCGGGTCAGACCGAGCATGTTTTTAGATTTAGTGATGAATGATTTAGAGCTTCATGAGTCGAGCTGGATGCCTCCAAGATGTATTCATGTATATTTTATTTTCGTTGCATTGATTGTTTATACTTACCAGCATTTGTGAGAACAAGTTGTTATAACTATCCAAGTTGATGATAGTTAGTCTACTTTGATTGATGTATATATATATATATATTATAGTTTTATTTTGTAAAGGTCCGTTATATATTATATATTATTCGTCACGATGTGAGGTTCTATTCTGTCTTTCTTTCTTTTCCCCCAATAATATGTCATTTTGGCACTTGGATGCTCGGCACTTGAATATCATGGATGTATTAGTGTCGACTTTTGAGGATCGAAAAAGGTGGGTCATTACAAAAACATTTATATTAAAAAATTAAATAAAATAAAGATTTTATTTAAAACATTTCAGATTGGATCTAAAACTAAGTAGACTTCATAGGCCTATAAAGATATAAGAATGGATTTATTTGGAAATTCACCTATTAACCCATTGCAACCTAGCTCAGAACATTCAATATATATATATATATATATATATATATATATTTGTGTATGTGTGTGTGTATCCATATTAAAATGTATACATGACCAAGATAATTAAAATAAATATATTTTTTGGTTAATAGACATGCAAAACAAAAACTTTATTTTTAAATACATACATACATACATATACATACATACATACATATATATATATATATAAACAATCTTAGATGTACAAATCTTGCTTAATTTAAATCATGACCTAAATGAAAAATTGATTGCTTACATATATTTATATTTACAATAAAACTTTTAAAAAAATATAATGTGTATATCATGATTAATATAACTAACATAAATCGATACAAAATTAGACAGTAAATTTTATTGCTTGTATGTATTTTACTTTGAATTCCATTTGTAAAACGACTCATTTAACAATTTTTCATCAAGTCTAATTTAATGGCAATAAAATATGTTACATACATCTACATGGATCAAGTGTGAGCATGTATAAATGTGTGAAATAAAATAGGATTAGTACATATTCATATCTAACCCTTCATGACACTTCGATTTGAGAATTGACATACATATTGCTTGAAGTGCCACTCGATGTTGCAACGATTAAATGAACCACCTTTGAATTTAATTTGTTTGATGTTATTTATGGGTAAAATTTCAGCCATGGGGAGTGAGTGAATGATAAGCGGTTGGCCAATGATGAGAATAGGAAGGAAGAGAAAAAAATAAAATGAAATTAATGTTGAAGATTTGTTTTTATGGAGAGAATGAAAACAAATCCCATTTGTCTCCTTAAAACCTTCCCTTGTTAACTCTAAATTAAATATAAATCAATATTTAGACAAATTTTTACC
This sequence comes from Allium fistulosum, assembly GCA_030737815.1. Lineage (NCBI taxonomy): Eukaryota > Viridiplantae > Streptophyta > Magnoliopsida > Asparagales > Amaryllidaceae > Allium > Allium fistulosum. The sequence goes on from CM060902.1 coordinate 982,907,456, forward strand.
TTCTATGGCTAGCCATACCCTGCTCCTTAAATGGATAAAAAAATCCAAAATGTTGAATAGTTAAATATATTTAAAGAATGTTTAAATATATATTGATATTGTATATCGATATGTGCATATATATCTTTTATATACGCAAAAAATACTAATGGTACCTAGAAACCCTAAACATCAAATACAATAATAACCAATATTTCTCAAATATTAATTAGTTTAATTAATTTATAATACTTTATAAACTAATTAAGCCATGTGGTTCTTGGGATAACTCTTTTACTATTGTGAAACTTAGAAGTATGAATTCAGTCAGCGATTAATATTGAACAATTCAAATATTAATGTTCATATGTCATCTAAGCTAGTGGTGTGACAGTCTACTTGAATTCATTAATTACAGATCTTTTTAGTTTATATTTTATGTTATCTACCAAGATTGACAATAATTTACACACTTCTCTCTACCAACACTATATCACATTAGGATGTATGAGATTCGGTATTGGTCAAAACTCCAACATTATCCACATTTAACTTGATTAGTCCATAAACAAAGTCCTTGGTTTAATAATAACATTTATTATTTATCGCTCTACTGTGGCTAGAGATTTTGACTTTGAATTGACTATATTTTACCGTGATTCTAATCTCATGGAACTAAGAAGATAAATTCTCTATTGATTAGTGCTTCGCTTCAAATATTTCAACTCAAACCCAACTAAATTCGCTCGATGGATCTCTACATCATGATTTAATTATAATAAAAGTTAAGTATTCACATTGAAATTCCACATTATTCTTAAGTCGAGGGAATTATTTAACGGTATCATGTTGAGATTTCTTGTTTGACCTAGTTGTTATTAACTATCGGGAAGCTGTTGGATGAGTCATTTCATAGTTATCCAATAACTACGAGTATTGGTGCACCTAATAGTCATGAATAATACACTGCCCAACATATGGTTGGTCCCAACGAATGTATCAATATCCTTTCTCAAAACATTTTGACCAGGAATTTTTAAAACAAAATGTTATTTTATAATGTGATTAATTACTCACGATTGCAATTATTTGTAACTACAATCACATAACATTTCATTTAAGGATTTTCTTGTTATGTACTTTATTTAAGTAGTTAATTAGTTATATCACAATATAACAAAGTATATAAAGGAAACTAACACCATATCAGTTATTTGATTTCTCTATTAATCGCTTCCACTACAATCACATTGAAGAGCCATAACTAAACTTTCAGAACTCACAGCGGATCAAACAAAATATAATAGTAAAGTGTACCCATTTATTTCAAAAACATAAAGATGTCATAACAAAAATCCCATAAAACCATAATACAATATCCGTTACAACAATTGTTTAAATTCATGGGTACACATGAAAACTAAAAATAATAAATACTGCTACTTGCCAAGCTTCTTCACCTTTAAGCATCGTCACCGTCACCACTCCGTCCTTAACCTGTATTGTAATAAGGAGGGAGTCCGAACAACAAGTGTCTGATGAATAAAAACCTTTAGTTTTACCATTTCAGTACTTATGCAGTATATTTTAAAATAAGAATATATCTATGAACATAAAATCATTTAATACTTCTTTATAAGGAAAGGAGGCGGGTCCAACCACTTAATACCTTCCATTCCAGAAGTAAATCCCCTATCCCAATCGTACGTCATAAATCGGTAATAATGTAAGAGACGGTGACCAAGCCACTTAATATTTCCCAGTGGAAAATACGCAGACCCCGTCATTTATGGCCTAATTCCAGAAACGTGCTCCTCAATGGTACTATCTAGCTGAAATCATATGGAATCTTATAGGCCACTTAATACTTCCAAGTGGAAAATAGGCAGACTCCATCATTTAAGGCCCAATTCCATAAGCGGACCCCTGTAGAGATACCACCTAACGTAACCCCTTGACCATTTCATACTTCATTTAGGGAAAAAGGCAGGTCCAACCACTTAATACCTCAAGCCCTGAAGCAGGCCCTTCATCTTATGACCCATACCCATAATGACGTCTCACATTAGTCTTTTGTTCGTAGGAACTGGTAGCCAGATTAACTAGGCAGATTACCCCTACAGAATTTGGAACTAACCTCACATCATTATAAATGTTTATCATAAGAATATCTCACATCAATAAAAGTGTACACAACTATTGGTACCCTCAAAGAGAAGGGCAGACTTCCATCGTGTAACTCCATTGACCTCACATCCTTATGACTTAGCTATAAATTAATTACTATATATATATATTTATATACTCATCTCACCATTTCATAAATAAGGCCTTATAAGGAATCTTCCTTATTACGCCTTAAAATAATAATTAGGCTATATTAGAGTTACCTCTTATTTTCACCTCAAAATTAATTACCTTCATAATGGAGGAAAATAAATGTAAATCAATTCCTAATTAACTATGCCATATACACAACAATTATATGTTAATTACCTAAATAGAAATAAATAAATACTCTCACTTAATAAGTTCTAAACGCATGGATTTTATGCTCTAAACTAGCGTTAAATGTCAATTCCCTAACCAATTATTATTACAAGTCCTTTTTCTTCAATTTTCCAAGGTTTCATGGAATTCTGATGTCCAAAATAGGAAATGAATATTCATAATCAAAACTACAATAATAGATTTGTAAATAAAATAGAAACTCAATTTATTACACCAATTCAATAGAATATCTTAAATAATAAGAATTGCAATCTAAACCCTATATTCTATTCAACTCCTCTTTTACAAAGAAATATACAAGATAAGTGGTGTAAACTACGAATAGGAATCATAATCTAAACCCCTTATTTTATTGAAAGATCACCCAAAGAAGAAGGAGAAGTGGAATAGACTCTGAAATTATCAAAAATTGCATAAATGAAACAAATTAATGTAAATAATTTAGAATCTCAACCTAGAACTGACACTTCAAAATAAAAAGGAATTTTAGGGGATTTTATCTATCATATTTTGGAAATCCCAAAATCCCTAAGTCATATTCAAATCCAAAAGATATGCACTAAACAATTGCTGAAAATAAATACTAAGGTTTCCACTCACAGATTAGACTTAGCTTTACTCAAATGGATTTGCAATCTTCCGATCTCTTCCAGAATCTCTCTATTTTGATACACACACACAATAGGGAAGAGGTATATATATTCATAAGATTCAGAATAATTGGAGAAGAATATGATAAAAATACATTGGAGGAAGAAGAAACAAATAGGAAATAAGTTGAATCCTTACCTGAATTTTCTACGGAGTTTCTGAATCTTATTAGAGAGATAGCAATGACAGATTTTCATCGTATTCCTTAAAATAATATGAATACAAATAGAGAGGATAGGGTCCTATTTATAGGAGTTGAAACACACCAGAACAGTAGGATGGAAGTAGGTAGGAAACGGGTAAATCTAGACCACATAACTGAATAGACATAACATAAAACTCTAGCAGCCATAGGCAACTATAGTTGCCAAGCGGTCGACCACCCTTTGGCGACCAGTCGACCGCTACGGTCAACCGGTTGACCTATTCTGGTCGACCATTCTTTTGTTCAGGGCGTTTATTTTTGTTTCCATTACCGAATTATTTTATTCCCCAATTAACCTTTTAACGTTAAGTCTTAATTAATCGTTTACTTAGCCCCTAAGAAATTTTTTGAAATTTAAATCCTAAATTTGATTTCTCATTTGAATTCAAACTAAATTAATTTAAATCCGAGAACTTCAAAAATAACTTCTTTGCTTGAGCTCCATTTTCAGCATATTGTATATGGAAACAAATCAAAATTTCATCACATTGTAAATGCCAACTTTTATAAAATTCCCATATCCAACCCTTATCATATTTATTTTAATTTACTTTATTTATTTATAGTTCATTTTGCGAGGTGTTACATTCTCCCCCGTTAAAAAGGATTTTGTCCCGAAACCTTTCAAGGGGCGTACAACGTAACTCGCAATACATCCATGTTATACAACCAAGTTCTCTACATAACCATCTACTCAACCCTTAGTGCAATGTGATTATATATGTAGACATGCTAAAATGAGCTCAATCCTAGCATGAGTGCATAATCGTCTCATGTAAGTATGTATGCAAATATCCTAAATATGCATAAATATTTCTATACGAGTGTAAAGTGATTGTGAAATAGTGTAACTACCATCTCCTACCATCCAATTTAGCAACCACCATGCAACCAAAATCCTAATTTTGTAGAGAGAAATTACCAGTGAAAAGCTCTAGGTGAATGTTCTTTGTCTTCTCCTCCATCTCCCATGCGCTTTCCGCCGGATTGTTCCCTCGTTGTACTTGGACCAACTTAATTATTTTATTATGGAGTCTCCTAGTACCGTGGTCCACAATGCGTATGGTGGCACGAGGCATTGTCGGCTCCATCTCAAAATCCCCCAACTGATCAGGCTTTACTTTGCTAGCGGTGTCACGAAGGTATTTCTGAAGGCGAGAAATGTGGAAAACATAATGGACTCCTGCTAACTTGTCAGGAAGCTCCACACGATATGCCAATTTTTCTATTCTTCCCAGAATTCTGAATAGCCCAATAAGTCTAGGTGCTAATTTTCCAGACTTGCCAAACCTAACAACTTTCCTAAGAGGGGAGATTTTAACAAATACCATATCTTCAACATCAAATTCAAGCTCTTTCCTTCTTTTATTCGCATAATTTTTTTGACCATCTTGTGCTACCTTCATTCCCTGCCTGATCAACTCTATTTTTTCCAAGGTATCACATATCAAATTGGGTCCAAGCAACACCTTATCAGTGGTTTCCCACCAACAACTAGGCGATTTGCATGGTTGACCATAAAGTGCTGCAAATGGGACCATACCAATCGTAGTTTGATAGCTATTATTATACGCAAACTCAACCAAAGGTAGATGCTGCTCCCAATGTCCTTCGAAATCTAAGACACAAGCTCTCAACAAGTCTTCCAAGATTCTATTCACCCTCTCTGTTTGTCCATCAGTTTGTGGGTGATATGCCGTACTTAGGTTTAAAGAAGTTCCCAAAGCTGTCTGTGGGCTCCTTCAAAACTCGCTAGTGAACAAAGGGTCCCTATCACTGACTATGCTTACAGGAAATCCATGTAGACGAACTACCTCTTTAATATAAATTTGGATGAGAGAGGCGCTTTTCCTATTTCTCCTAATTGGAACAAAATGATCACTCTTAGTGAGTCTATCTACAACAACCCAAATAGCCTCATCGACCCTCTGACTTTTAGGCAATCCTTCCATAAAATCCAATGAAATATGCTCCCACTTCCAAGTTGGAATTTCCGAAGGTAATAATAACGTTGCTCAGCTTTTATTTTTTGACATGTCAAACACCTAGCAACAAACTCAGCTATGCTCCTCTTCGTTCCATTCCAAAAGAAAATTCTCTTCATGTCCTTGTACATCTTATCTCCTCCGAGATGAATAGTTATCCTTGAGTGATGATACTCCATAAGCATATCCCTCATCAAGTCGTCAATCATGGGGATGCAGAGATGTCCATCTCTTCTCAAATATCACTTCTCATCAACTGAGTATTTCCTAGCATGGGGAAAATGCTCTCCTTTCCTTAATTTTTCCAAAATCTCTACTAGCTCCTTGTCTTTTACTTACTCGTGCCCTATATAATCCATCAATGCTGGTCTAACCTCCATAACCGATAGAAAACCTTGGATGGGTTCTGTTGACGATTGGAGATTAAAATTCAAGAGAAACTCTAACTGTCTCCATTTATATATAACACCTAGGGTAGCGTGTCTCTTACTAATGGCATCGGCGACTACGTTCCCTTTTCCAAGGGTATATTGAATACCAAAGTTTTAGGATGCTATATACTCCATCCACTTCTACTGCTTAAGATTCAAATCTTTTTAGGAAAATGGGTATTTGAGTGATTTATGATCAGTGAATAGCTCAAACCTTTCCCCTAAGAGATACTGCCTCCACATCTTCAAGGCAAAAACAATGGTGCCAATTCTAAATCATGCACCGGTTACCTCTTCTCATGATCTTTCAGCTGTCTACTGGCATAGGCAACTACCTTCCCTTTTTTTCATAAGAACTGCTCCTAATCATATGCCACATGCATCCGTGAAAACCATAAATGGCTTGGTTCCATCTGCAATAGTGAGCATAGGTGCGCTAGTCAATAACTCCTTAAGCTTCTCAAATGCCTTGGTGCATTTATCATCCCAAACGAAGACTAGATTCTTCTTAGTCAATCGGGTTAAAGGGGCTGCTATTTGTGCAAAGCTCTTGATGAATTTTTTATAGTAGCCTGCCAACCCTAGAAAACTTCTAACCTCCGATGCATTACTAGGAACCTTCCATCCTTGGATAGCTTCCACTTAAGTAAGGTCTACCGCCAATCCTTTCTCCGAAATAATACGCCCAAGGAACCTAACTTCATTTGTCCAAAAATGACATTTAGAAAACTTGGCTTTGAGTTGGTTTCTTCTAAGAGTCTCCAATACCTCCTTAAGGTGGTCCTCATGCTCCTTCTTGCCCTTGGAGAAAACCAAGATATCATCAACAAACACCACGAAAAATTTATCAAGTTGCCCTCTAAATATTATACTCATCAAACCCACGAAGTATGCTGGGGCATTTGTCAGTTCAAAAGGCACTACTTCCCACTCATAGAGTCTATCTTGCGTACGGAAAGCGGTCTTCAGCTTGCTTTCCTCTGCATTCCTTAATTGATGGAATCCCGTTGCTAAGTCTAATTGGGAAAAGACTTTAGCTCCTACAAGTTGGTCGAACGTCATCTATTCTAGGTAGAGGGTACCTATTTTTCCTTGTTAACTTGTTCAACTTCCTATAATCGACGCAAAGTCTTAAAGAACCATCTGCCTTAGTAGCAAAAATGACTGGGCTCCCCACTCAAAAGTACTCCTATGGGTGAATCCTTTCTTCAATAGCTCTAAGATTTGCTTATCCAATCCCCTTCTTTCTTTGAGGGTCATATGTCTCAAAAGGAGAGCGACGGGTCTTGCGTCCTTCTCCAAATCGATTCGGAATTCAATCTCCTTATAGTGTGGGAGACCCCAGACCTCCTCGAAGACATCAAGAAATTCACAAACTACGGGTACATATAGTGGTTCTCGATCAACAGGTAGATTTAGTGAGTATAAATGGCTTAATTCAACAAAAGTTTTGTATGTACAAAGAACTTTTAGGTCACGACCTCGACGTCTCCTTAATCATACTACCCTTTTGTCACAGTCAAGAATGGCTCCATAATATGACAACCGATCCATACCCAAGATAAGTCCATACCCCTCGAAATTTAGAACATATCCAGTACATATGAAATCAACATCGCATATGTCTAACACTAGGTCTTTACAAATAAGAGAAAGATGGGCCGAACCCTTAATGGGATTGGAAACCTCTATTAGGCTATTGACCATCTGGGTTTTAAGGTTTAAGGAATTTACTACATCCCTAGCTATAAAGGAATGCGATGCCCTTGAATCAAATAGGGTACGAATAATAACCCTGAAAATAAGAGTTATACCTTCTAGGGCTGCTTTTCCTTGGTCCCTTGGTGGGTTACTGACAATTGGGACAGCTTCAATAGCGTAGGCATGTCCTCTTGGTCCTTCCTTAGCTATCTTGGGAAATTGATTCTTGTGATGCCCTTCTTCGTGGTAGTTAAAGCACTTTTCTTTAAAGGCTTCATTCATCAGACTCACCCTACAATCTTTGACTTCGTGACCCCTCCTTTGTCATCTCTTACACACCTATACTTCCTTCTTAAACTTCCTTTTCGACTTCTTATTGGCCCAAAAACTCCCTATTTAGACCCTCCTTGCTATCGGGTTTGTACAGAATTCTCTTTCTCCCACTTATCTTCATCATTGGCCACGAGCAGCATCGCGGTTTCTACCAACATCTCATACGTGGCCCCCATAGGTACTTGGGTCAACAGCATTTCTCTTAGCAGGGAATTTAAGCCCTTCACGAACTTCATAGCCTTTTCCAAAGGTGTATGTCTATCAGGTTCATCCCGAATTTAGCCAATTCAGTAAATTTAGCTATGTACTTTTTAAGGGTAGAATCTCTGTGTCTTAGTTGAATGAACTTTTCCAATTGCAAGCTAACCTCTGCTCTAGACACGAATCTCATCTCGAATCTTAAATTCATCTCAAGAGAATAACCTACCCGGGTTCTCATCAGTCACAAAGTTCCACCAATTTAAAGCTTCTTCCCTGAGGTGCCAAGCTTCCATTCTTCTTCTTGACTGATCATCCCAACCAAGCTTTCTAAATATCTTCTAACAATTACCAATCCATGCTTGAGCTTTTGAATATCCTTCAACTCCAGAGTATGTCTTCCCTCCCATATTGAGAAAGTCCTTGCATAGATTAGAAAAGTCGGCATGATTGGGTGCTGCATTAGTGGCTGGGGCAGTGGGTGCCACTGATGCAGCTGGAGGAATAGGAATCTACCCGACAGTTCTAAGACATTGTTTATACCATTCGAGCATTCCACGAATGGATGGTCTTTCGTGGGTAAGGTTCCCTTGTTCGGAAGAAGATTAATTATCAGCCATATAAACTATCTATAGGTCAAATCTTTAGTGGTGATTTCCTAAAATAGTATTTACATGCTGAAAGAAAAGAAAAGTTTTCCTAATGCATGTGCATATGTTCAAGAAGAGGAGGTATATGTGTGTGTGTCTATATATATAGTTAGAATTTTTTTGAAAATTCTTTTGGAAAACCTTTTTCAAAATAAAAATACGTTTCTCATATGTATAGTTCTTCCTTGTTAATCGGATAACCTAGAGCTCTGATACCAAATGTAACAACCCACCCTGGAACAGGCTTAAATTTCGACCCATAAAAGACCCATCGAAACTTAGATCCATTCTAAGGCAAGCTATTGGTAGTAAAAAGAAATAACATCCATAGTCATAACTAAACTTTCGGAACTAACAATGGATGAAACAAAATATAATAGTAAAGTGTACCCATTTATTTCAAAACCATAAAGATGTCATAACACAAAATCCCATGAAAACCATAATATAATATCCGTTACAACAATTGGTTAAATCTAGGGGTACACATAAAAGAAAATAATAATAAATACTACCGCTTGCCAAGCTTCTTCACCTTTATGCATCGTCACCGCCAACAATCCCTCCTTAACCTATGTTGTAATAAGGAGGGAGTCAGAACAACAAGTGTTTGGTGAATAAAAACCTCGAGTCTTACCTTTTCAGTACTTGGGCAGTATATTTCAAAATAAGGAGGATATGTCTACAAACATAAAATCATTTAATAATTCTTTATAAGGAAAGGAGGCAGGTCCAACCACTTAATACCTTCCATTCCAAAAGTAAATCCCATATCCTAATCACACCGTAATAAATAGCTAATATTGTAAGTGACGGTAGCCAAGCCACTTAATACTTCTCAATGGAAAATAGGCAGACCCCATCATTTAAGGCCTAATTCCAGAAGCGTGCTCCTCGATTGTACTATCTAGCTGACATCATATGGAATCTCATAGGCCGCTTAATACTTCCAAGTGGAAAATAGGTAGATCCTACCATTTAAGGTCTAATTCTAAAAGTGGACCCCTGTAGAGATAACACCTAACGTAACCCCTTGGCCATTTAATACTTCATCTGGAGAAAAAGGCGGGTCCAACCACTTAATACCTCAAACCCTGAAGTAGGCCCTTCATCTTATGGCCCATACCCATAATAACGTCTCACATTAGTCCTCTATTCGTAGGAACCGGTAGCCAGATTAGCTGGGCAGATTTCCCCTATAGAATTTGGAACTAACCCCGCGTCATTACAAATATTTATCATAAGGATATCTCACATCAATAAAAGTGTACACAATTGATGGTAGCCTCAAAGTGAAGGGAAGACTTCCATCGTGCAACTCTATTAACCTCGCATCCCTATGACTTAGCCATAAATTAATTACCCTCTCTATACATATTCATCTCATTGTTTCAATAATAAGGCCTTATAAGGAATCTTCCTTATTACTCCTTAAAATAATAATTAGGCTATAGAAGAGTTTCCTCTTATTTCCACCTCAAAATCAATTACCTTCCTAATGGGGAAAATAAATGTAAATAAATGCCTAATTAACTATGCCATATACACAATAGTTATACGTTTATTACGTAAATAAAAATAAATAAATATCTGTGCTTAATAAGTTCTAAATGGACGGATTTTATGCCTTAAACTAGCGTTAAATGTCAATTCCTTAACCAATTATTATTACAAGTCCTTTTTCTTCAATTTTCCAAGATTTCATGGAATTCTAATGTCCAAAATGGGGAATAAAGATTCATAATCAAAACTACAATAACAGACTTGTAAATCAAATAGAAACTCTATTTATCACACCAATTCAATGGAACAACTTAAACAATAAGAATTGCAATCTAAACCGCATATTCTATTCAACTCCACTTTTACAAAGAAATAGATAAGAATAAATGGTGTAAACTATGAATAGAATTCATGATCTAAACCCCTTATTTTATTGAAGGATCACAATTTGACCAAAGAAGAAAAAGAAGTGGAATAGACAATTAAAAGAAAATGAATCGCATAAATGAAACAAATTCCATCAAATTAATGTAAATAATTGAGAACCCTAACATAGAATTAACATTTAGAAATAAAAAGGAATTTTGGGGGATTTTATCGATCATATTTTTGAAATTCCAAAATTCCTAAGGCATATTCAAGTCCAAAAAAAATACACTAGCTGAAAAGAAATACTAAGGTTTCCACTCACAGATTAGCCTTAGCTTTACTCAAATAGATTTGCAGCCTTTCAATCTCTTCCAGAATCTCTCTCTTTTGATATATACACACATAATAGGAAAGAGGTACATATATTCATTAGATTCAGAATAATTGGATAAGAGTAGGATAAGAATAGAATGAAGGAAGAAGAAACAAATAGGAAATAAGTTGAATCCTTACCTGAATTTTCTACGGAGTTTCTAAATCTAAAGAGATAACAATCGCAGAGTTTTGTCGTATTTTCAAAATAATACAAATAAAAGTGGAGAGGATAGGGTCTTATTTATAGGAGTTGAAATGCACCAAAACCGTAGGATGGAAGTAGGTAGGAAATGGGTAAATCTGGAGCGTACAACAAAATAGAACATAATATAAAACCCTAGCCGCCACTAGCAACTATCGTTGCCAAGCGATCGACCGCCCTTGGGCAACCGGTCGACTGCTACGGTCAACCGGTTGACCTACTCAGGTCGAACGCTCTTTGATTCAGGGCATTTATTTTTGTTTCCCTTGTCGATTTATTTTATTCTCTTGTTACCTTTTTAACATTAAGCCTTAATTAATCGTTTTTAGCCCCAAGATTTTTTTTTGAAATTTAAGTCCTAAATTTGATTTCTCATTTGAATTTGAATTCGAACTAAAGTAATTTAAATATGAGAACTTCAAATGCTCATAACTTCTTTGTTTGAGCTCCGTTTTCAACATATTGTATATGGAAACAGATGAAAATTTAGCCACGAATGCAACGGAATAACTTCTGTGGTCAAATTCTAATTTTTATAAAATTCCCATATCCAACCCTTATCTTATTTGATTTCTTTACTTTACTTATTTATGCTTCATTTTACAGGGTGTTACATCATCGCTCCCATTGACTTTGTGACAATTTGATTATTACCTGTAAACAATCTATTCTAAATCATTACTTAAAATTTTTATTTCAACATTAACATCCCTAAATCAAAGTCCTGTTAGGCGATAATTTTGCAAATAGAATCCGACGTAAATTGAAGCACGTTGATTAGTGAATCGGTTATGCTAATTCCAACAATTGAAATTTATGAAGCCATTCTCATATTTCTTACTATATTTCAACTAAATCGGTTATTCTTTTGAAGACACACTTTTGACCAATGGATCATATCCCTTCGGGTACAACTATCAAATTATATTTTGATAATATACTCAGAATCTCTTAAGCATCCTGCCATATGGTAGAGTGTATACTCTTTATGACTTATTGACAATTGAGGGAATTTTTATTGCTAAACACTATTTTTCTAGACATTAACGAGAAACTTATATTTTCTTTTTAGTGTGCAAAAATTCTTATTAGACATTCTAATAAGTAATGTCCATTTTTAGCTTAGTTAATCTCATTTCATATTATATAATCGGTTTCTATGTTACATTCTTTGGATCATTTCGAATACTTACATAAAACTATTTCAGTTTTGAGTTCACAAAACTTATGTTCATAACATAAATCAGTCGACTATTATTGGTTAGTCCCAAACTCCTTTGGAAGATCCACACAACATCCCTTACATGCTAATTTCAATGCGACCTCTCCATTCACTTAACTTATCAACTCCATGACCTATGACTTGTAAGGGTTTTTTATCGTCTTATATTGTATATGATTTTGTAAACTATGGTTCATATGAAATTAAATCTAACATATGCACTTGCTCTTAAGTACATATCCTTACAAAAAGAAGTAATGTCAACTTGACTCATCATCAATCGTACTTTGTCCAATAAAATTCAATCAATCCTTATCGATACATCATTATGTATTATAGCGAGGAGTGACTTTAAGATTGAATCTTAATCATTTTCGGTACTCTTGGAATTCTTTCTAATATACTCACTTATTCAATCAAATCAAATTATTTTACCTCCTTTGCAAATTATGTTTTCTACTCTTGTTTTATATTCAATGAATTCACCATGGACACACTACTTGCATATCATATACAGTGTATATGACAACTCATCAATGAATTTAACTAAGTAAATGGATCTATTTGGATATCAGTACACCTAGGACCACATACATCCATATATATCGATCCGAAGAGTTCATTAATCCTTTTGTCACTCCCACTGAATGAGTGATTTTCCCTTAATCTTTTGGGATAAAATTCACAATTATGTGTTCATTATCATACGATTAAAGATTTATATGTCAAAAAATATGGCTTAGTCCATATTCCAAAATAATAATAGAAAATTTTAGATACCTCAATATTTTATGTAGCTAATACATCACCATTGTTATGGAAATAAATACCATTATCATAATAGATTTCTTTTATAACAAATATTCTTAAGATCATACTATAACAAAACTGTATGTGTTTCTAGTCGATACTGAAAATTGTTATTGTTTGACAAATAATATTTGGTGTATATATATATATATATTTGTGTCTGTGTGTATGAAAACAGTCTTTCATAACTTGATGCATCCATTGATAAATGTATATGGTATGCTCACATTATTTCCACCATTACTATAATAGTGCATGGGATGTGAAGCTTCATTTAACCACTTATTATGGGTTATTTACTTCATTCGCTGTAACTAAATTATAGTCCAGAGTTTTAGACCAAAAAATCTTACACTCAAAAATAATAAATCTTACAGAAAAAAATTTCTATTGTATAATTAGATTTGGAATTTAAATAACATTCATCGTTTCGTATGAAGTATTGACTAAGTATTTTATACAATTCTTATTTCTAATGTCTCTTCATAAAGATGAAGTAATCACTCACTCTCTTCATCCTAACTATACCAATTTTACATTCAATTTTAAACAGTTGCTTTCCTTTCAAAATGGTCGAACCATTCAAAAAAAGATTACTATAATGCTGCACTGAACTTTTTACGGAAGTGTATTCAAACATCTTTAACATGATAAGGATATTGAATAAGTCACACTTAAGTAAACCGATCAAAACAGATATTTCAAAGATTAAATTCCTGGGTCAATCTTTAGTAGTAGGTTTAGTACTATTTTAAACACATTATGATTCTCATTGTATTCAATAATATCGAACACATGATTTTGCACTATGGTTTACTTGCCTATTTTGAATGAACTAATTTCATCGAGGTTTTGTTTACTACGAACGCGACTGCTCACAGAACAACTTTTATATGTGATCTAGTATAAGTCGAACGTCACATTCTTGTATTTATTTAGAATTCAAAATTCAGAAGAGAATGTACAATCTCGGAAAAACAAATACTTAAGTGACTAGGGTATAAATGTACTTAGTAGCTATATAATTCAGCTCTTTCAAAGGTCTTGTGACACCCCACCTCGAGACCCACACTAACAAAGGGTATTACTTAGTAATACCGTCTGCTAGTGCAAAGAATAGGGATGGTTTGGAGCGACCATCCATGAATTTTGATTTAAGCGAACATTGATATGTCGATTAATATGCTATATATTTTTACTATCTCAAGTGAAATCAACGTATGCAATCCAAGCTTAAAACAAAACTACGGTGGCTATAATAATAATCCAGAACAATATAGGATAAATACAAATCACAGGATCATAGAAAATAGAATATATATAGCGGAATACAAATAGATACCAACTGATCAAATCAAATAGATACATAATATCAAATACAAGACTGTGGTTAAAACGATTCGTATAATACATCTGCACTACATCTCATGAACAAATATGTACACAAAAGAGTCTAAACTCGATATAAGATACAACACTACATGAATATGTATACATGTACAAGATGAAGGTAAGATGGATGATAACTAAATAACTAGAGTGAATCCTCTCTAGAACTATAAAACTGGAGCACGTGAAATATCTTGGTCTGACCCGAGTATTATAAAAAATAAATGGGTCAGTCTAGACTATAATGAATGTGTTAACACAATAAATGATAGATAAAGTGAATTAGATCTCAAATATAATCATATATCAACAAATATCAAACATGCATCAATAACTTCAAATCACTAAATATTAATACTCAAGATAGCTTATTAAAAGCAAAATACCTGAAATGATTTGGTGGTAATTCAAACAACATCAAATTCAGAAATCTCACAAATAGAAATCCAAAAATCTCACAAAAAAGGGGGAAGGCGCCAAACTTCAAGATTGGTGAAATAAATTCACCTATATGCATGTAACTCCATGATAGACATATAAGTATATAAACATCAAGATAGGTATGAGACTTATAAACTCCAAGATAGAAACAAGTCTTATAATCTTTGAAATAGGTAAGAGACCTATAAACATCCAGATAGGTACGAGTCTTGCAATCATCAAGATAGGAACAAGTCCTATTAACATCAAGATAGGTATGAGACCTCTAAACATCAAGATAGGAACAAGTCCTATAAACATCAAGATAGGTACGAGACCTATAAACTCTAAGATAGGAACAAGTCCTATAAACTCAAAAAACGAGTCATAAACTCGTCGATAAGTGTCATATACCTCCGAATAGTAACCGAATAAATAACCACCGTGTGTCTCATACCACACGGGTTTTTTTAACATTTACTATAAGTTAGTTAACTCCACTTGTGTGTATAAATGGCTCAATCGAACAGGTCAGGGAATTAATTGGAAAAATAAACGCGAGCGTTCCGTACCACTCGTTTTATTAACCCGATTAAATCGACTCCTCATTCGATCGATATTGTGCAATTTTCTATAAAATAATTTACTTTGAATTCCTTCTTGAAAATATTGTTTTATGAACTAAAATATTATAGATATATATATATATATATACATTGGAAAGCCATTGTTAAACACACACACACACATAGGTATAATTTTAAACCATTGTTATAAATAAACTTTAAAACCGTTATTATTGTGAATAAATATATTATATATATAAATATTCCCAATATTATTTATGGAAAATATATTCATTCTTAAAATGATGTGAGAAAATGGTTTGGGTTGAAAATCGTTCCTTAAAAAGCTCAAGTTAAAAGTGTGCAATACAACTTGTTTGTAGCAATATATATCCATAGTGCATTTCTATGGAATAGAAACTCCAAGATGAATACACCAATTAATAAATCAAATCTCCAAAATTTGCATTGAAATCAACATAAAATAGAGCATATAACAATGTAAATAACCATCAAAGAATCAACCGGGCAAACAAATGGTCGAACGAGACAATCAGGAATCAAAATGGACACAACCTGCGGCTCTACCTAGGTCATGACCGGTGCACCTACACGTAGGACTGGTCCACCGGTGGCGTTGCCTAGGTCGAGCCTAGGAAGTGTTCATCACTTCCCGTTGGTCCGTCGATGGTGAATTTCAAGCTGTATATGGTTTTGGCTTTAAGGAGACTGATTTTGGTGTGATCCAAACACATATTCAACTACAATCTGATGATTCAAGTGATCACATGACAAGGATTTTTAGCAATCAGAGAATTGCATAGAAAAAGATGCAATAATATAAGAGGTTGAAATTAGTTCGCACTAAAAATCATCCAAAAACAACAACTTGCAACATATATTCAACTATAGTCTAGAATGTGAGACTAACTCATCAATGCAAGCTCGAATTGATGGCATGAACTCGAATTCTCCTAGGCTAGTGATCTTCAACAATCAATCCTAGGTTAAACTTAGAAAACAGGAAGAAAAAGGAATTAACCCTAAGGTAAAAGCCGAAACAAACATCAATTAAACACCCAAGCTTGGGAGGAAGATTACCTGAGATTGATTTGTACATGAATTAATCCAAAGCCCTTTGTTTATTCTTGAATTTGAGAAGAAATTGAAGCTAGGGTTTGCTAAAGGAGGAGGGTTTTGTTTTCAGATTTTTGGCTAAGGCTGAAATGAGAAGTAGTAAGGAGAAAATGAACGTATGTTTACTTTTTTTCTTACTAATTAGGTAACTATTTTTCAATAGACCCAATAAGAAAATGTATACTTATTTTCTATTATTTCTCATTGATAAAACAACATTTTACATATAAATAATAATTTCTCAAAATTTCTTTCAAAACGACATGGAATTCTAATCTAAAAACATAACCTAATTGCCGACCGAATACCCCAGAAGAACCCCGGACCAAACCCCCTTCGATTTGGCTCCGATTTATTAGAAAATTTTATCAAAGTTCGTCCAACCGGTCCACCGGTTGTGCCAATCGGTCCACCTGTTGTCGTTTAAGATAGACAACCTATAACATGTATTTTTTAGATTTTTGTTTTGCTCGTTTTTGACTCGTTTTAAATCGGATTCTCAATCTGTTTTCTTATAAATTTAGATATGATTCTCTATTACCTTTCTACTTTCATTTTATCAAAAAGTTTGAAAAGAATCATTTCAAAGTTGTTGTAAAATCGGCGTTTTAAAGCTAGTTTCCAGAAAATAGAAATATAGCATTTTCACATATATATCTTCAAGTTACCTTTAACAATCATTATAAATTCAAAATAAAATCATAGTAAGACCTGATTTATCAAATTTCAATTTATAAATATTTTTGTATAATTTATATATTTATTTTATATATTTATTTCAATATAATTCATTTAATAGCTCAAACATTGTTTATTTCCATTTCTCACTAAATAAATCATATCTCTTAGAATATATATCTATAAATCCATAATTAAATTTCTAAATTCATATATATATATATATATATGTATGTATTTTAACTTCAGAAATCATTTTTATACCATTTTGATGTGATTTTATTTCCCAAATCATTTTTACACTAAACCGAGCTGAATTTCACATATTATGAAATTGCATCTTTAAAAATTCATATAAATTAAATAAAATTCCAAAAAAAAATACTTTTTAGACTTGATACCATCGTATCAAGCTTCGAAAAGTAATTTTGTATCAATTTGATAAAATTAAATGTCCTAAATAGTTAAAGATACAATTTCATGCCCATTTTCACATATTACGAAATGTATGAATATCAATTTATGTAAATTTTATAAAAATGCCCAAAAATTATATTTAGGTTTTTATATTTGATATTTCATCTTAGAAATTTTTGCGTATAAATTTATAACCATTATACTATAAATTTCCCATTTATATTTATCCCATTTGGAAGACCCATTTAATAAATTTCTTATTTATTTAATTCCAAATTTTATTTCAAATTGGAAACCAAACCAAATAAAATTCCTCAATTTCATCTTAAAGTTAATTAAGATAAATTAAACCATATTTTATGTTTAATTTCAAGAAATCTTGATTTGGGTTGTTACAGATTTCTCCCTTATAAAAATTGCGTCCCCGCAATTTTCTTTAAGGGAAGAGTTAATAACCAACTATGGATGATGCATTTATTCAAAAGAAATAAGCTATAATCGAGAGATAACTTAAACAAGAATCTCAAGTGCAACAAGGATTCTATCCCTAATAATAGAATAAGAATTTATAAAGTGTTTCCAAATCTAAAACACATGAAGAACACCATGAATGCCAGAGAACTGGATAGGTAAAAAAGCTCGCTAAGCAATCGGGGCCACTATACTTAATGGTTGGGTAAGCTCCCATATATCAAAGAGTCATCATCTCGAATAGACTAAAATACCAGTCATCCAATCAAGGAAGAAACATGAATAAAGATTTGATCTCTAATTCCAAGATCTTTCTAAAAGATTCACAAATAGAATCAGGACTTAAGATCAACATCTTTTCTCCGAGTTAAGCTAATCAAGAGAGTGATTGATATGGTCTCTCAAAAAAAGTCTCAAAAGGAGCCATACTGATGCTGGATTAGGAACTAATCAATAATAGGAAAATATAATCAAAGGTAGATGCGATTATCCTAGCGTTACCAAAGACAATAATTCAATCATGAGATAAATTTCTATGGTTTTAATTACGTTCAAACCACTAGAAGTTCCCTATTAACTTTTCCCTTATATACGTTTTTTCTTATTATTTATTTGAGATAAACTCAAATGATTGGTTAGAATTCTCAAAATTTGTATATTCTTCAACTTGTTTTAAAACATTAAAATTCTACAAGTTCCAATCCTCATTTAGTCAAACAAAATTATAACCCAAAGAGGTTCTTAGTTGTAAATTTACGAGCAAGTTTTAATCTTAATTTTCACATCTCAATTTATTAAAAGTATTTGCTCTATTCAAAATACTTATCATTCTGAGTATTCTAAGATACTTGCTTAATTAACCATATTCAAAAGTTGTGGAATAATAGTGGAATTTCTTTTCACTTATAATAGATACAACTGGAAAACTTGAACTATATTCTCTCAAGAATCTATCGCCCTCTCCCCCCCGGCTGAACACCAAAGTGAACACACCCTAAAGTGTTAAATACTTTCCCAAATTTGATCACAAGAATTTAACCAAGGCATCCCATCTTACCTGGTGAAATTCAAGTATTCGCTAATGGACTAGTAAATTCCACTCAAACATTCTATTCAATGAGTCATACCTCGTTCGATGAAGCGTTACTTGAAATCATTTAAACAAATCAATAATGTTGAATCAATTATTAATACTCCTCATCTTATAGAATTATGGTTTTCAAAAATATTTTATATTTTTCTTCACGAAACCCCAATACAAATTATATTCTTTTAAAAATGCAATTTTCTTATTTCTATTTTTGGTAGCACTCTTACTTTGCATTAATTTGAAAGATTCGATTTATAAAACTCATTCTAAAGTGTACATGTTATTAATTTGGATTTTCAATGAGGTCTTCGTAATTTAATTCCTTAGAGTTCAATCACTACCTCTTTATTATACAATTGATGAACCAAAGGACTTTATTAATAAAATTTGTCTTTTCTCATAATTTAGACGAGTTTTATATTATTTTAACAAAGCTTATATTGGGTAACAACCCAAAATATTGATCTAGTCTTATTTTTTATCCTTGGCTTTTCACTATTTTCAATTTACTTTTCGATCTTTAATTATTTCTACCTAATATAATGTTGGATCAACAGATCTATATATAATACATATATATCTCATAGATTCTATTCACTAGCCCCTTCTTACGAGTGTATCTAATTTCCTCTTAATATTTTAATTAATATCCAAAAGATGAATTAATTCATAGTCATCATCAAAGTTTTCAAGAAACTTTAAATCACTTAGTTGTTTTAGTTTAAGTAGTTATCTTCCTCAATAACAAGAAAAATGAGTCAATGTATATAACATATATTCCACAAAGTATTGCCAAAAACTTCTTTTAATACTAGAACTAGTATCCAAAAGATGAATTAATTTATAAATTTATTTTCACAATTGTTATTCCAAATACAATTAGGTATAACATCTCAAACTCATATATTATTTAACCTAAACTTCTTTCTAAGCTTAAAAGTTTTCCAATATTCATAGTTTGCTTCCAATTGATTTAAGTAAAAGAATCATGTTTCAAATTAGCTTTTGTTAATTTGACTATTTAAGGATTTACACTTACGTGTTTTTACTTAGATTATAACAGTCTTTCATAGCCTATCTAATCAAATTCAATTTTCAGAGTAAATCTTGAAAAAAATTCCCGAATGTCATAAGCAACACATAATGTTACCTACCCATTTATTTATAATGAATTGCCTTGACCATTAGCTGTGGTATTGATTATAGAATCAACATCGCCTTACCATTGTTCTCGACGAACACTAGTATTTAGCATCTAAGCCCATTATTAGATTATTAACTCAGAAAGCCTATCTATGTTAATATTTCAATCCTTTATAATATTGAAATGCACTTAGATTCCCAAAACCTTAGTGTGTATATATCTTTGTATGCATTTCCAATTATCATTTTACTTTAAACCACATTAGTTTCAAATATTTTTTTTGCCTTTTTTTGAATTAAAATTTTCCAAAATACTATTTTCTAAAAAGAGCATGTCCAATTATCTCGTTTGAATGTTTAGGAATCTCTATCAAGTACGTTGGCCAAACACCCCGACTAGAATCCTTAAAGCACCCAATGAGCAATTCAAAACTCATATATATATCCCAAAAATCCTCTTTTAAAAATAAGGGATACTTATATCATTATACACTATAGTTTATACATATTACAACAAGCTTATAATCATCATCCTTAAACATCTTTAAAAAAACTTCATAGGATGGTATTTCTTAATTAGGCGATGATTTTATTGAATCAATTCTTAATCAAACTCTTCGTTTAGAGTAAATAATAAATCAGTTATTTTTGGTTAATTGGTAATCAAATACCAAAAATTATCTCTATTTCCTATTAATTAAATTTTTATAATTACAAGATTTGATCCCTAATTATTTGATATCTAAGAAATTCAATTTCACTTGCGGTGATTTACAATATGAAGATACCACAAGAATTGATTATCAATCTTCAAATAGGATTCTAATTATCAAGAGATAGTTCTTAATTGGATTAAATTGCCACTCAAAATCCTAAGTAAACCTATATCCAATCAAACAATCACAAATTTACTGGATAATGTGCCCAGTGGAAATAATCCATTTGCTTCTACTGCATGACTCTGATTACAAAGTGGGTTAACAACAAGCTTCATGATTTGCTAGGAAGACAATGTACTACGTCTAAACTGGGCTCGTTGGATTGCCTAATACTAAAACGAGTGACTCAGCCGCCAACCCATATCACTTCAGAAATGGACAAGATGGGATTAGAGGTTATTCGTAATCCATATGGAATGAGATTAGAAATGTCAGTGGTAGAAAGATAAAAGGACGAGTACCCAAAATCCCTATAGATATCCTCTTATCCTATAGGAGATTATTTCTATTATTTATCCTATGAATCTCGAAGGATAGATCCTAAAGCTCTACAGAGAGAAGATTCTTGTCCTTGATATCATATTTTATTATGAATTCAACTCTGATACCAAGCTGCGACGCCCCACCTCGAGACCCACACTAACAAAGGGTATTACTAAGTAATACCGTCTTCTAGTGCAGAGAATAGGACTGGTTAGGAGTAACCATCCATGAATTTTCCTTTAAGCGAACATTGATACGTCGATTAATATGCTATAATTTTTTTACTATCTCAAGTGAAATCAATGTATGCAATATAGGCTTAAACACAACTATAGTTGGTATAATAATAATCCAAAAAATATAGGATAAATACAAATAATAGAATCATAGATCACATAATATATATAGCGGAATACAAATAGATACCAACTGATCAAATCGTATAGGTACATAATATCAAATACAAGACTATGGTTAAAATGATTCATATAATACATCTATATTACAACTGTTGGGTGAATTCTCACCACCGGACCAACCCTAGCCGAACAAAGGTCTACAGGCTACCGATCCAAACCTCACTGCTGAATCAGCCTCAATCCAACGAAGCTACCGAATCAACTAACAACCGAACCAAAGTCTACAGGCTACCAATCCATGCCTCACCGAACCACCTCCCTAACCAACACCTACCGGACCAAACCCGCCTTCTCCACCGAACCAAACATCTCTACATCAATACCGAACCAGCATCACCGGTTCAACCATCGAATGAAGCAACACCGAACCACCACATCTCTCTCCACCGAACCAAGGGAAACCAGACCAGTTCCACCAGGCCAGATTGCATCAGCCCAAGCCCGCCAGCAGCTATATACATCCAAGACCCCTGCTCCCAGCCTGACTCTATAAATAGAGGGGCAGGGGTACAACAATGGGGACAAGTTTTGAGAGCTCAAGCACGGAGAGAACTTTCAAACAACTTTCTTTTACTTGTATCAAAGCTTTGTACTTGTAATCTAAACAAGAGAAGAGAAATAACATATAAAGTGGACGTAGGCACATTCTGGCCGAACCACTATAAATCTGCGTGTCTTTTTATAGTTTAGCCCCTGCTTTTCATATATTTGCATAAATCACCCAAACCACTAAGAACAACATAAGATCTACTAAATCATACGACTTTGAGGTGTTTGTCCGTTTTTTGTGCAAACATTTTTGGTGCTTTCGCTGAGAACTAGAAGCTCGAAGCTTCAGCTTCATCCACTTAACATTTTTCCTAACAGCATCGTTCGCCGCTTGGAAAACATGCCTCCCAAGCAGAAAAAAGATGTTAACAAAGGAAAAAACATCGCATCCAGCAGTCTTCCAGATCCAGCTGTCACGGATCAAGTAAATCGTCCTCCTCTAGCAGCAGTACCAAATGAAGGACAGGTTAATCCGACCACTCCTGCCACAGAACAGCCCGCAGCAATTACTAGGGCAGATTTAGACAGGGTTGTGGTTGAAGTAACTAACCGCTTCACGTCCTAGCAGGAAGCCTTGGTGGATCATCTCATGTCACGCTTAAGGGATGTTGAAGAGTCCAACCGCAACACTGAATCATGGGGCGAGTCCCAGTCTGGAGGATCTCAGAGACAACAAAGATCTTCCTTCTTCGAAGGAGCTAACGGCAGAAGCAGCCATGGTAGGAGCCGAGATCGAGCACAGCCCGAAGTTAGGCCTGGGGAAACGTTTGGAACCGAACCCAACGGGGGAGGTACCGGGCGAAGGTCAACTGTGGCTGAGCCTGTCATACTACCTAACCACGGAAACGCCAGTGAACGGGGCCGAGCTAGAGTCCAACCCGAAGTTGGACCCGAGGAAGTGCTTAGATCAGAACCCAGCAGGGGAAGATCAAGGCAAGGGCCAACTGTAGCTAACCCTAGCATGCTCCCAGAAGACCAAAGGCGGCCACTGGAAAATATGAGGAATGATAGACGATACCATCCCTATAGGTCATCTGGACGGAATCAATCCCACAGAACAGAACCAAACTCGTTTCTATCTGCTCCAAATTCTGATGAAAGGATGGCACGCTTATTCAGAGAGTGCGTCCAACGGGAGCAAAGGGATCGAGGGATAGGCGCTAGAGTAACCAGCCCTTTCGCCCGCAATATCGAAATTGCTATCACCCCCCGAGAATGGAAGATGCCAACAATGGAACCTTACAAAGGAACCTCCGACCCCGTTGTACACTTACAGAGATACACACAACATATGCTCATGAGTGGAGCAACAGAGGGAGTACTGTGCAAATGCTTTCCACTATTCTTAGCAGATCTCGCTACCTCCTGGTTCTGTCATTTACCCCAGGGATCCATCAGCTCGTGGGAAATGTTGAAAGAAAAGTTTATCAGTCAGTTCTGCATTCATGTGGAACAACCTAAGGACGCTTATTCCTTATCCAGCATCAAACAGAAACCCAGAGAGAAACTGCAGCAATACCTAACCCGATTCAATGCCGCAGCGGCCGCAGTTCAAGATGCCGATGAGAAGCTTATCCTAATGGCCCTGTGTAGTGGTGTGCATCCAGACACTAAATTTGCTAGAAGGTTGACAAAAGAAAAACCAGCTACTTTACCCGATTTCTTCCATGAAGCCAGGAAATATATGAGGCTTGAGGATGTTGCCGTTGAGGGGCAGTCAGGACAGCAAAATAAGGCAACTCACAGCAACGCCCCTGATGTGGCAAGGGACGTTCGAAGAAATGATCCCAGAGACAATGCTGGGGGCAAGAAGGGAGAAAAGCGCCTATATCGGCCAGGACCGAGATTCGACACTTACACTCCTTTGAACGAGACCGTCGAAAATATCTTCCTTGCCACCCAAGGCAAAGTTAGATACAAACGCCCACCATACAAGAAGGAATCAAATAACGCGCAGAAATCTGGAAAGTTCTGCCGCTTCCACGAATCTCATGGGCATGATACCAATGAATGCCATCATCTCCGGGACTTGATTGAGGAACACATCAGAAGGAAGAAACTGGAACGCTATGTAAAAGGTCAGGACAGGACTCCAGCTCCTGCCAATGAGAACCCAAGGCTATCCTCACCGGAGACCGGCAGAGGAAACCGCAACACTAGCGGCTCTGGTCAAGAGAAGGTAGTGGTCCATACCATCTTGGGAGGACCGCACATCGCAGACAGAAGCTTGAAAGAGATGGAACGATATGGAAAGTCGCTTAGAGACAATAAAGACTGTGTCAATTCGGTTATAGAAGAGCGCCACCCGAAGCGGAAAGAAAGTGATGACATCACATTCGGTAAGCGTGACCTAGAGGGAAGGCAATACCCTCACATGGATCCCATGGTTATCTCTGCCCGGCTCGGTCCCGCCGAAGTTTACCGAATTCTAGTAGACACTGGAAGCTCAGTAAATATCCTGTTCAAACATGCATTCGACAAAATGAAACTATCACTGAAGGATGTATCTCCCTATGATAAACCACTACACGGTTTCACTGGAGATGCGAAGATGCCCCTCGGGAAACTGGACCTCTTTGTTGAAATTGGAAGCCATCCCCGCTCCGTTGTACGGAGACAGACGTTTGTGCTAATAGAAAACCACTCGGCCTACAACGCCTTCTTAGGAAGGCCAGCCTTGTCTAACTTCCAAATTGTCCTAGCCCCATGGTGCCTAAAGATGAAATTTCCAACGGACAATGGAGTAGGGGAAGTAGAAGGAGACCGGGACGTTGCTCGAGACTGCTATGTGACTGAACTTCGCAACAACCACAGGAAGGATAAAGGGAAGGGTGTAGAGGTTGCCCTCTACACGAAAAGTCTAGAAGCATAGCAACTAAAGAAAGCCCCTCCTCTTCGGTATACCAGCGACCCTTTCAATGAATTAGACCCCAGGGACAAAGAGGAGGAGGCCACCGCCGAGCCTGTAGAGGCTATGGAGTTTGTATCTGTAGACAAGCACGACTCGAGTAGACTATTGAAAATTGGATCCCAACTAAAAGCAGAGTTGAAGGGGCAACTCATCGACTTTCTCCGCCACAACTTGGATGTATTCGCATGGTCACACGCTGACATGACCGGAATCTCCCCCGACGTAGCATGCCATGTACTAAACATTGATCCTACCAAAGCGCCCGTAAAACAAAGAAAGAGAAGTATGGGGGCAGAGCGATCAGCAGCCCTCGATGAAAAAGTAAAGAATCTACTCGCCAATGACTTCATACGAGAAGCCATCTACCCGGAATGGATCGCTGACCCGGTGCTGGTAAAGAAGGCTAATGGGAAGTGGCGAACATGCATTGACTTCTCCAACCTAAACGATGCCTGCCCAAAGGATTGCTTCCCACTTCCCCGAATCGACCAACTTGTAGACAGCACAGCCGGGCACGAGCTCTTATCTTTTATGGACGCATACTCAGGATACAACCAAATTCCTATGCATGCTTCCGACCAAGACCACACTAGTTTCATCACCGACCGGGGTTTATACCGCTATAAGGTAATGCCTTTCAGACTTAAAAATGCAGGAGCCACCTACTAGCGCCTCGTCAACAAGATGGTTGCAGGACTAATAGGGCAAACTATGGAAGTATACGTGGATGACATGCTGGTAAAGTCAAGGAAAGCCGACGATCACGTAAGCCACCTTGGCGAGATGTTTCAAGTACTTCGCCAGTATGGAATGAAGTTGAATCCTCTAAAATGCTCCTTCGGAGTATCATCAGGAAAGTTCTTAGGATTCATCGTCAATGTCAGAGGGATTGAAGCAAACCCTGAACAAGTCAGAGCGCTAAGGGATATCAAGATACCTTCCACTCGAAAGGAAATGCAAAGCCTGAATGGAAAAGTGGCCGCCCTAAGCCGATTCATCTCCAAAGCAACGGACAAGTGCGTCCCCTTTTTCGAAGCTCTAAAGAAAGACAAAGGAAAGTTCGAATGGACTGACGAATGCTTAACCGCTTTCCTTAACTTAATCGAACACCTCCAGAAACCACCGGTACTCTCGACTCCAAGCGAAGGCGAAGAGTTATACCTATACCTTGCTGTGTCATATCACGCCCTAAGCGCTGCCTTGATAAGGGAAGACAACCGCACGCAGCGACCAGTTTACTTTGTAAGTAAGAGGTTTACGGGGGCAGAAGTCAGATATCCTAAACTTGAGAAGCTAGCATACTGTTTACTAATCACATCACGGAAACTGCGTCACTACTTCCAGTCCCATTCCATCAAAGTTCTGAGCGATCAACCACTGAGGCAGGTACTCCATCGTCCTGGCACTTCTGGGCGACTACTTAAATGGTGCATTGAACTAAGTCAGTATGATATCACCTATCACCCTCGCACCGCCATCAAGGGACAAGCCATGGCTGATTTCATTGCAGAATTCACTACCAACGAAGATAAGGAGCAATTGAAAATAGCAGGATACATCAAGTGGAATCTCTTTGTGGATGGTGCATCAAACGAACAAGGCTCGGGGGCATGTGTGGTAATAATCACTCCCAGGGGAAATAAGCTGCACTATGCTATAAGATTGGAGTTCGCTGCCACCAACAACGATGCAGAGTATGAAGCAGTGATAGCTGGATTAGAACTTGCCTTAGAGATCGGGGCCAATTCTTTGTGTCTTCATAGCGATTCTCAACTTATTGTTAATCAAATACTAGGAGAATTCCAAGCTCGAGAAGAACGACTCATAGCGTATTTAAAGAAGACCAAGTTACTTCTCAACCGATTGGACCACTACTTAGTCAAACACATCCCTCGGGAAGAGAACCAAGAGGCCGACGAATTGGCAAAGCAAGCAAGTGTGAGAGACAGCGCCATCTTTGGAGCAGTAACCATCTCAAAGCAACTGACCCTAAGTTTTGAGCAAGTAAATCTGATAGCTGCAACCGAAGAAGCAAATTGGATGACTCCCATCCGAGACTACTTACAAAGCGGCACACTACCCAACGGGCGTAACGAAGTCAAGAAAATCTTGAGGAAAGCTTCCCACTACACAATACAAGAAGACATCCTCTATCGGCGCAGATTCTCTAACCCGTTATTAAGGTGTGTCGCTGGGAGGGAAGCCAAGGAAATCTTATCCAACATTCATCAAGGAAGCTGCGGAGATCACACCGGAGGGCAAACTTTAGCAAAAAAGATACTCCGATTTGGATATTTCTAGCCCACCTTAAGCAAGGACGCCTTAGATTTCGTCAAAAAATGTGACAGATGCCAGAAGTTTGCTAAGATTCCGCGGCTACCAACAACTGAGATTACACAAATGACCAGCCCTTGGCCCTTTGCAGTATGGGGAATTGACTTAATCAGCGAACTACCAATGGGCCGAGGCGGGGCCAAATATGCTATAGTGACAGTCGACTATTTCACCAAATGGGTGAAAGCAGAACCTCTGAATAAAGTATCTTCAGCAAAAGTTATTAACTTCTTGATCAAAAATGTTCTGTGCAGGTACGGAGTCCCACTCAAAATCATATCAGACAATGGACTTCAGTTTGACAGCGAGGAATTCGCCAACTGGTGCCGAGAGCACGGAATTCATAAAAGCTTCTCATCCGTAGCGTATCCCAAGGCAAACGGACAAGTCGAAGCCGTCAACAAAATTCTGAAAAAACTCTAATAAAAAAGAAACTCGAAAAGTCAAAGGGCGCTTGGGTGGATGAACTCCCTACGGCACTGTGGGCCTATCGCACATCTTTCAGACATTCAACAGGGCATACTCCTTTCTCTTTGGCATACGGATCGGAGGCTATGCTCCCAGTCGAAACCATCGTGCCTTCCCACCGTAGGATCCACTATAACCCAAAAGAGAACGAAGAACTCCTTCACATGTCTTTGGATCTAGTTGAGGAGAGAAGAAATGATGCAATCCTTAAAGCAGCAGCCCACAAGCAAAAAGTGGCAGCACAATACAACTCCAAAGTCAAGCATCATACCTTACAAGAAGGGGATCTTGTCCTCAAGCGAATCTTCCCTCGCCCCGGAGCACTAGACCCAATCTGGGATGGACCATATGCAATTCATAAAGATCTCCACAATGGAGCTTATATTTTGTCAACAGTGGACGGAGAAGTGTTCCAGAGGGCATGGAACATCCAACACCTCCGTCGATACTTTTCTTAACTTGTACTGCCCATATGAAGTGAATTAACAAAGAGAATCAGTGGACGTAGGCCTTTTCGCGCCGAACCACTTTAAAAAACCTTGTCTCTTTTTTAACTTGTTCCTTTATATCTTGGCTGCTTGTTAACTTTATCCTTTTCTGTTGAACAAAATCCTATGCGTATAGCATTTCCACTCAATGCACTCCACAGCCCAACTTCACCTGGACAAGACCTAACAGGTACTATGCGAATCTATGCCCTCGCCAATGAGACACTTTTGCTCCGGCATCCCTCTGCTGCAGGTTAACTCATTGCTCGCGACGGCCCTTAAAGCCAACTGTAATGAGCCGATTATAAGCCACCGAGAAGGCCGACTATAGCCGAGGCAGCTCATTACGGCGTTCGGCTCGCTGACAACTGTGAACCGACTATAAGCCCCAACATAAGGTGTGGCCAGCCAGTGGCAGTTCACGGTTGACGATCGGCACCCACGCTAGCCGGCCATAGTAAATCGAATAATACCCACGATTATGGGCCATAATGGCCCGGGTAGTTACTGTGCACGATCTCGGCTCTGATGTGTCTTAAGTGCGGCTATGATAAAAAAGAATTAACTCCCCGTTGAGGCGTAAGATGGGTGACAAATGTCTCCAAGACCCACAGCTAGGGAAAGTGACTACAAAGCCCGTTTGCCACGAACTTAAGCACATCAAAGGCCTTCCGTGATTGGAAGTTTTACTATTTCACATATTTCAATTTTACTTAAGAAACTTTTCTCCTATCCTCTGTAACAATCCCTGAAGTACAGGACACAGAACAGGAGACACTCACTAATAGAAGCGGATACTCACAACATGATACTGGACCGCATCCCTTACTCGGACACACAGGATATTCAAAGCTGCCATCTACAAGTAAAATATAAAGGGCGGTATTTGCTTCTTTCATATGTAAACACATGACTATAATTTATTCACACCTCACGCTAACATTGCAAGTCATGAAATTATGTTTTAAACAAGAACCTGACATCAAACCCAATTTGATTACAAGAATATGCATAGCTATATTTCTCATACAACACGTCAAAATAGCAAAAAACATTCAAAAGACGACAAAATCAGCTTAAGTTAAAGAATTACACGTCTAGAATAGAGCTATTTATTACAAGTAGCAAAAATTACAACCTAAGAGTTACTCTACTGTTTTAAGACTAACATATACAACCATGTCAAGTCCACAAAAAGAATTTTCTAGGTCTAATCAAGGAGCCGGCTGCGTCGGAGTCTTATCCTTGTCCTGTTGCCCACCTGTTTGGTCAGAAAAAGAATTCGTTAGTGATAAGCAACCAAGTTAACGGAAAGACTAGAAAGGAAGACTTACCAGCATCTGCTCCTTGATCAACTTAATCATCATCCTCCGCTTGCACACCTGTCTCCTCAGCTACAAGCAACCGCATGCCCTCCTTCACCGCCACCTTCTCCTCCTTGGTAAACTGGGCGGTAACAGCATCCATCCTAAAGGCCACGCCACCCTCCTTATCTGCCTCAGCCTGGGCCTCCTCTAGAGCCCTGAGATAGATCCTAGCCATAACCCGAGGGTAATCATCCACCCAGGACAAGTTACCCTGCCTCCAAGTACGGAAGTACATATCCTGGAGCATCCCCTCCATCAGCCCCTCGTTCTCTTCAAACTCCCTCGCCCGGGCCTCGGAATCCGACAACCTTACCACAGCGGCATCTCTCTCCAATTGGTATCTCGAGCAGTCAGCCTGAAGGGATTTCCGCATCGCCTCCATCTCCTCCCTCAACTTGGCTTGAGCAAGCTCTGCAGCCTCAAGCTTCCCGGATAACTCCTCTATCTGCTCAAGATCCGCTTTCCGAACCTCGTCCACCGTGGCAATGGCCATATCGATCCGTTCCTTGCAAGTAGCCTCCATTTTCCGCAGTTCGGCCCGGCTGGCCTCTTCCATAGTTTTCTTTAGACGTCCGGAGGCGGCCTCGTGCTGAGAGATCTGGATGGCCTGATCAGCGAGTTGCTTGGCCTGGTCGGAAACCACTAACCGCAGTCTTATGTTGGCACTCCCAATTTCCTCCCCGGCCTTGACCAATCGGGCATGATGCCCCATCAACTTCCTGGTCTCCTCAGCAACCCGGTTGATATTTGATTTAGCTTCGTTCCCCATAGCGACAACCCGAGTAGTAAGCAAATCAAGGTCCAGGGATTTGGCCTCATCAAGTACCTTTACCATAGGGTTGCGAGGAAGAAGGTGCTCACCGGTAACCTCGTCGAAGGAAATATCATGAGAACTTGGATCCAGATCAGGATGACCCGCAAATGGATTACGAGCCAGGCCAGGACGATCAATCTGAGTAACGGTAGGATTTTCAGACGGGTGCGGAGAGGGTGTGAACTCAGTATCCTCCTCCGTGATATAATGAAGAGGCTGAATTGGGGGCTGAGGACCAGGTGAAGGCTCGGATAGGGAGCGACTCCTCTTTCTCTTTTGAATATCCTCTCCAATAACCCCGAGAAGAGGACGGTAGCCGACTACATCCCCGGAACGGTGGGTCGGAGGCTTCGGCTTGGCGGAAGCTTTGGAGAGCTTGTATTGTTCAAGCTTGTGCCGAAGATCTGAGGTCTTGGCCGTTTTGCCTGCTCCTGATATGAAAACCAAGTGTCACCAACATGTATTGAGCCATCATTCAAGAATTAAAAGAGTAAAGTGAAATTCACCTTGAACCGCCGAAGTTGCTTCAGTAGAGGCGCTCCCGGAAGACAGATCGACGCCGATCCCAACGTTATCGGCTTTCTTGGACTTCTCCGTCCCCTCCAAACCTTCGAAGGCTTGGAGGAAAGCGTCATCCGTCCACTCTTGCATCTCGCCTACTTGCCCAGAAGACAAAGCCCCGACACCGTCACCACCTCCAGCGCCTTCTCCTCCATCTTCGCCTTGCTCCTCCTCCACGTCTCCCTCCTCCGGGATATCTGGACATGAGCTGGGAGAGGGGCCGTCAGACTTTTTGAGCTTCTTCCCCCCGGCAACCGGGTGTTTCGGAAAGGGCCTCCTTTTGCTGCTCTTCAACTCGGCCCCTTCTTTAGCTTGGGCATCCTTCTCTTCAGCCGTGTCCCTCTGCTTGACCACGGACTACTGTGGAAGGATCAAGTTGTACTTCAAGAGTATAGCATTCCTGATCAGGTAGGCAGCCGACCTATCTCTCCCAGTAATAGCTTCTATTTCTGCTGCCGTCTGAACCAGGCGGTCATTCTCCACGACCCCAATACCACCTGTCGCTAGCAAAAAATAAAAACACATAAGAAAGAGTATTGCAACCAGAACGGGAATTAAAAATAAAGCTTTGACTTACATCCGGAGGTGAAGCGCCGAATAGAAACAGAATCATCCCTGACAAAAAACCACTCCTTCTTAAACATGCTGTACTTGGAGTATAAATCCAGGACCGACTTAAAGGATACGGCCGATTCCAAGCTGATGTAGGGAGACCCCTTCTTGTAGCCTCTCAAGTTGTACAAATACCGGATCTCCCGGTTGGAAGGAGGACGCCCATATCTCCTCTGGAAGATGACGAAGAGACTCACCAGAATGGCATAAGAGTTGGGCTGAAGCTGGAATGGAGCTACCTTTAGATAGGTGAGAAAGCTGACTACCCAGGCGTTGAGAGGCGGGATGGCCCCGCACATGCAATGTTATCTGCTGTAGGCAAAATTTCCTTCGGGAGGATCATACGGCATCACTCCCGCGTCCGGCAATAACATGCGTGCTCGGTCGATCCCGAAGGAGCGAGATATAACATCAAGTTGCTCGCCCTTGAGTAAGCTAGGGAAGCAATCAGGAGGCAGGTTAAGAAGTTCCTGAGGACCGTATCCATCCACTAATGATCTCGGGGTGGGCCCGTGACGGACAGGTCCTGGCTGAGCTGGGGGCACGGCGGAAGGCTCTTCTCTGTCATGAGATCTCTTTTTCTCTGATCGGGTTTCCACTTTGTGAGACATTTACCTGCAACACAAGAGAAGCACATTATTAGGACGAGGAGGTGTAGAAATATTGATAAGCAAGTGCGTACAGTCTGGGGTTTTCGTTTGTGATTTAAAAGCCCGAGAGGCCTGGGAGTTCATTCGGCATTCCTAATACCACGGTTCATTCGGCATTCCTAATACCACGGTTCATTCGGCATTCCCAATACCACGGTTCATTCGGCATTCCCAATATCAAAGCTCATTCTGCACTCAAGTACCCATGGTGCAAATTCATTCGGTAATTCAAAATATAAGAGCCATTCGGTAACTACCTAATTCGGTAGTCAAGGATGATCCGGCAATGAGTTTGATTTGGCAGACGAGAATTTCGATTTGGCTGTTTTCAAATGGTAAGGAATGGTGGAGACATAAGGCCCATACTTATAGGGGGAGGTTGGTTGACCGGACCAGCCGGTTCGGTTCTCAGGCCGAATGAAATTGACAAACTGAAACAAAGCACGACATATGTTAAACATATGCCCTGCTTTGGGGGGCAAATGTTGGGTGAATTCTCACCACCGGACCAACCCTTGCCGAACAAAGGTCTACAGGCTACCGATCCAAACCTCACTACTGAATCAGCCTCAATCCAACGAAGCTACCGAATCAACTAACGACCGAACCAAAGTCTACAGGCTACCGATCCATGCCTCACCGAACCACCTCCCTAACCAACACCTACCGGACCAAACCCGCCTTCTCCATTGAACCAAACATCTCCACATCAATACCGAACCAGCATCACCGGTTCAACCACCGAATGAAGCAACATCGAACCACCACATCTCTCTCCACCGAACCAAAGGAAACCGGACCAGTTCCACCAGGCCAGATTGCATCAGCCCAAGCCCGCCAGCAGCTATATACATCCAAGACCCCTGCTCCTAGCCTGACTCTATAAATAGAGGGGCAGGGGTACAACAATGGGGACAAGTTTTGAGAGCTCAAGCACGGAGAGAACTTTCAAACAACTTTCTTTTACTTGTATCAAAGCTTTTACTTGTAATCTAAACAAGAGAAGAGAAATAACATATAAAGTGGACGTAGGCACATTCTGGCTGAACCACTATAAATCTGCGTGTCTTTTTACAGTTTAGCCCCTGCTTTTCATATATTTGCATAAATCACCCAAACCACTAAGAACAACATAAGATCTACTAAATCATACGACTTTGAGGTGTTTGTCCGTTTTTTGTGCAAACAACAGCTGTTGAACGAATATTAACACAATAGAGTCTAAACTCGATATAAGAGACCACACGACATGAATATGTATACATGTACAAGATGAAGGTAAGATGAATGATAACTGAATAACTGGAGTGAATCCTCTCTAGAACTATCAAACTAGAGCACCTGAAATATCTTGGTCTGTCCCGAGTATTATAAAATAATAAACGGGTTAGTCTAAACTATAATGAATGTGTTAGTAAGATAAATGATAGATAAAGTGAACTAGATCTCAAATATAGTCATATATTGACAATTATCAAACATGCATCAATAACTTCAAATTACCAAATATTAAAACTCAAGATAGCTTATTAAAAGAAAATATTCCCAAAATGATTTGGTGATAATGCTAATAATATCATATTCAGAAATACCACAAATAGAAATCCATAAATCTCACAAAAAGGGGGAAGGCGCCAAACTCCAGGTTTGTGAAATACATGTATGTAACTCCAAAATAGACGTATAAGTCTATAAACATCAAGATAAGTACGAAACCAATGAACTCCAAGATAGGAAAAAGTCCTATAATCTCCGAAATAGATACGAGACCTCTAAACATCAAGATAGATACGAGACCTATAATCATCAAGATAGGAACACGTCCTGTAAACATCAAGATAGGTACGAGACCTATAAACATCAAGATAGGAACAAGCCCTATAAACATCAATATAGGTACGAGACCTATAAACTCCAAGATAGGAACAAGTCCTATAAACACCCAAGGCGAGTCATAAACTCATCGATAAGTGTCATATACATCCAAATAGTAGTCAAATAAATAACAACCATGTGTCTCATACCACACGGGTTTATTTAAACATTTACTCTAGGTTAGTAAACTCCACTATGTGTATAAATGGCTCAATCGAACAAGTTCGAGAATTAATCAAAAAAATAAACGCGAGCATTCCATACCACTTGTATTATTAACCCATTTAATTTGATTGCTCATTCGATTGATGTTGTGCAATTTTATATAAAATAATTTACTTTGAATTCCTTCTAGAAAATATTGTTTTATGTACTAAAGTATTATATATATATGTTGGAAAGCCTTTGTTAAATATATATATATATATAATTATAATTTTAAACCATTATTATAAATCAACTTTTAAAAAATTATTATTATGATAAATATATTATATATATAAATATTCCCAATATTCTTTATGGAAAATATATTCATACTTAAAATGATTTGAGAAAATGGTTTGGATTGAAAATCGTTCTTTAGAAAACTCAAGTTAAAAGTGTACAATACAACTTGCGTGTAGCAACATATATCCATAGGGCATTTCTATGCAATGGAAACTCAAAGATGAACCCACCGATTCATAAGTTAAATATCCAAAATTTGCATTGAAATCAACATAAAGTAAAGCATATAATAATGCAGATAACCATCAAAGAAATGACCCGGCGAACAATTGGTCAAATGGGGCGATCGGGAAGCAAAATGAACACAACCTAGGGCTCTACCTAGGTCGTGATGGGTGCACTAGTCACATGTGACCGGTCTATCGGTGACACTGGCTGGGCTGAGCCCTAGGCAGTGTTCATTGCTTCCCGGTGATCCGTCAATGGTGAATTTCAGGCTATAGATGGTTTTGGCTTCAAGGAAACAAATTTTGGTGTTATGAAAACACATATTCAAATACATTTTGATGATTCAAGTGATCATGATAAGGGTTTTCAGCAATCAGAGAATTGTATAGCAAAAGATGCAATAGCATAAGAGATTGAAATTAGTTCGCACCAAAAATCATCCAAAAACAACAACTTGCAACATATATTAAACTAGAGTCTAGAAGTGTGATATTAATTCACCAAAACAAGCTTTAATTGATGACATGAACTCAGATTCTCCTATGCTAGTGATCCTTAACAATCAATCCTAGGTTAAACTTAGAAAATAGGAAGAAAAAGGAATTAACCCTAAGCTAAAAGCTGAAACAAACATCAATTAAACACCCAAGATTGAGAGGAAGATTACCCGAGATTGATTTGTACATGAATTAATCCAAGTCCTTTGGTTATACTTGAATTTGAGAAGAAATTGAGGCTAGGGTTTGCTAAAGGAAGAGAGTTTTGTTTTCAGATTTTTGGCTAAGGCTGAAATGAGAAGCGGTAAGGAGAAAATGAACGTTTGTTTACTTTTCTTCTTACTAATTAGATTACTACATGGGCTTTGTGGGTTCAATAGACCCAACAAGAAAATGTATACTTATTTTCTATTATTTCTCATTAATAAAATACCATTATACATATAAATAATAATTTCTCAAAATTTTAATCAAAACATGGAATTCTACTCTATAAACATAGTCTAATCGCTGACCGAATACCCCAGAAGAACCCCGAACCAAACCCCCTTCGATTAATCAAAAAATCTGATTAAAGTATGTCCAATCGGTCCACCAGTTGTTGTCTAAGATAGACATCCTATAACATGTATTTTTTAGATTTTGTTTTGCTTATTTCTCGCCCGTTTTAAATCGGATTCTCGATCCGTTTTTTTTTCTAAATTTAGATATGATTCTCTATTACCTTTCCACTTCCATTTCATCAATTTTTTTTGAAAAGAAATCATTTCAAAATTACTGTACAAATCGGCGTTTTAAAGCTAATTTCCAGAAAATAATATAAATATAGCATTTTCACATATATATCTTCAAACTACCATTAAACATCATTATAAATTCAAAATAAAATCATAATAAGACATGATATATCAAATTACAATTTGTAACTATTTTTATATATTTTTTATATATTTTTTATATATTTATTTTGATATAATTTATTTAATAGCTCAAACATTGTTTATTTCCATTTGTCACTAATTAAATCATATCTCTTAGAATATATATCTATAAATCCATATTAAATTTATAAATTCATATATATATATATATATTTGTGTGTGTGTATGTATGTATCTTAACTTTGGAAATCATTTTTATACTATTTTGATGTGATTTTCTATCCCAAATTATTTTTACACAAAACCGGGCTGAATTTCACTTATTATGAAATCGCATCTTTAAAATTAATATAATTAAATAAAATTCCACAAAAATACTTTTTAGACCTGATACCGTCATATTATACTATAAATTTCTCATTTATATTTATCTTATTTGGAAACCCATTTAATAAATTTCTTATTTATTTAATTCCAAATTTTATTTAAAATAGGATAAAAAACCAAATAAAATTCCCCAATTTCATCTTAAAATTAATTAAGACAGATTAGACCATATTTTATGTTTAATTTCAATAAATCTTGACCAGGGTTGTTACAGTTGAAGCGACAACATGCCAATAGTTTTATTGGTATGTATATCTTATATTTCCTTGTCAAACCTTGTTTGGTTCACTTGTATATTTTGATTAATGAACAACTTTATCAATTTCATTCTTTGCACTAATTTATTAAAGTAGATTATTAACTTTGTATGGCATGTTTTCTTATAATATTATAAAGGTTAAATGTAATCATTTCAATTTTCTATTAAGGATCCCATTAGATTTTTTTATATTTCTCAAACTATAAGAGAAATAGATAAATCTTTTGTTTTCTCTAGTGAGTGTTAGGACTAGCCTGCCTTGAAATTCTGACCTTGAGCTCGATCAACAAATCATAGGCCCGCATGCAATGGATAATTCCTTTTGGATTTTATCATACATAACTCCTAACCATGGACTTTGCCCTAATCTCGACCTTGACTCTGATTTTGTTCAACAATCAGGAAATTTTATCCACCGTTACTTATCATTTATCAACGACCTAAGTATAATGCATGTCTCTTGAGTTTGTTTGACAAATATAATCATTTATCTTATCCATTCTCAAAAATTTGATAGTACTACACATATCAACTCTAGCTTGAGTTTGCTCAATAACCAGTGCGTATGCACGTAGTCTATCAATATATAAATTATAAATGACAACTAATATCAACGATTCATAATCTTTGATATATTTTGGGTGGTATCAATTTAATGAATAATCCATTTCTTATGAAATACCCAATGATCAAGTGTCTGACATTTTTGAAATCAAAGTATTCAACTATACGTATGTGTTTATTTCAAAAAATTATTTTGGGTTTATTCGATTCCACTTATATTTTAATTGTACATTTTATTATATAAGTTTAGTTTATCTATAACCACAATAATTTTTTTAACTTATATAATATTTATATGTACTTTATTAATCAAATCATATTTAATTAATTTCACTTCTTAATTTAATTAACAAATTTAACTAAATTTTATGCAAAATTTCATAAATTCTATTTTATTCATCTTAAGCTATTTAAGAAGAATTTTAGGTAAAAACATTAGAGTTATATATTGTAATGACCCGTAATTTAATCACTTTGAATTAGAACATTTAATTAATTTTAAATATTAAGATAACTGTTTTAAATGATGAATAATTCACTTTAATTATTATAAAATGATAATAAGCGATTTACAATGGTTTCATAAATATATAAACTTATTTTATAAAGATATTGTAACAACCCGTAAATTATAACGGTTTTAATAACATATTTAACTGAATTTTTGCTTGAAAATAAACAATTAAATTTGACAATGAAAATTTGATATTTGGTATGCGTCTACTTAAACATAGCAACTAGTAAAATTTCGTTGGAAATATGAAAGTTAATTCTATTGTGTAATTTTCAATTTCAATTTAAAATTAGTTAATTAGATGAAAATAAAATGTTTTGAAACCTGAATATTTTTATATAATAAACTAGTAAATTATTTTCTAAGTGAAACGTCATAATTCGTTTCGTCAAATTTGGACTTCTCTAGCCTCGTTTATCTTATTTTCGACGAATTTACATGAGTTTGATAGCGAAATAATGACTTTTGATAGGATAGTCGTATTACTGATATCTGTGTACCGTTTTGACCGTCTCGTCGTGTTGATCTCCGTAGTATATTCATTTGTGTGTTTCGGTGTCCGGTACGTGGCTAAACCCGCGAAACGGTCAACCGTATCGGTACTCGTTTGAGCCTTTTGGTATTTCAATGACCATTCATTTATTCACCGATTGAATATAAATGGGCACTAGCTGTTAGTATTCCTAGATATTGACATTTGATTTTCTCTGTTCCCCATATTCAATATATTTTTGATGGTTCGTTCCATTGTCTTTTTGGTTCCACTTCAATATATTATTATTCCCTTTCCTCTTGTTCTATTATAGTTTCGAAAGAAAATATTATATTTAAGTTGCCATTGGAGCCTGCTCACTTTTTATATATTTTCTTTTGGCCGTGCTCTGATCCTTCTTTCTCAAAGAAAAATAATAATATAATACTCAAAGCCTTCATTTTTACGTTTGCTTATATTTGTGAAGCTGTAACATGCTCGTCTCCTTTCTTCTCTCCCTCATTTGCATACTACGTCTGCCGCCTCTTCCCTATTGCCAACCGCCCACCAACCCGATAACCACCATGGCCGAACCTCCATCTCCATGATCCTCTACCGCCTTATTTCCTCCTCACCCAACAGACGTGCATCCTTCCTTTATGGCCGAACTGCATTCCATCACCACCATCATGGCCGATCCATGCATGTGCCTCCAACCCATAGCCGAGATCCTTTCCTCCACATTCTCCGAGGTGGCAGCCTCTTCCAGCAGACCGACCACCACAGAACTGCTCTGCTTGCTCCCCTAAACCCGCTGCCTTACGCGCATGTATCTCCCCTCCACTTGCCGCGATCACTGCTCTCCACATCGTCAGTTTGCTTCGCAACCAACCTTCGACCACATATCCGCCACCCCTAGTCACTCCGCCCACCACCAGCCTGATCGGCCTCAACCTCCTCTTTCTCCACCATCAACCCAGCCTACACAAACTGATCCGTTCACACCCACCCATCATCCGGCCAACCTGACCATCACCGGCAGCCCACCACAACTCGCGCCTAGCCCCTACCCTCTCTAAGTCAGCTTGCAATTCGTTTCTACAGTTTGTCTATATATATATATGCGTATATATATGATCGGTTGTTATATATATAAAAGTTTTTATAAACTAATTTATCTTTTGTTATATATATATAAATTATACTTGTGTTGATGATTTTTTTTGAAAAGAATATATATACATATATATTGTGTTTATCTTAGTATTTTGGAATGTATACATATATACAATATGTTTTGTTAATATTTGAAAAGTATTTTTTTTAATGATTTTAAAACTATATAGATATTATGTTTAAAATTTATTTGAAACATTTTTTTACTATGGTCTGCTGGTTTGTAATGTGTAAGTTTACATTTGTTATATACAAACTGTTGCATATATAATGTATATAAGCTATATATAATTGCTGCTTCTTGGAAACCCTGTTTCTCCTATTCCTCTTAGCCTGTTGCCTGCTCCGTATTTTATATATAGCATAAAATAGTGTTTCAGGCCTTTGTATTATATATAATATAAAATAGAGTTAAAAAGTTATTGTTTACAGTTTTATATTAAGGCCTTATTTGATTTTGAGTCATATAGGTGTCGACGTGTTTATCTATGTATATAAAGAGATATATGGATAGTTGGATTCTTAATATATATATATATATAAATATATATATATAAATAAATAAATATATATATATATATAAAGTTTTAACATATAATATGTATAAATTTGTTTTCATTGATGAGATGCTACTTGATTTTAGTATTGATTTTAGACATGTTATATATATAAAAAGATTTTAATTTTGTAAGTGTTTTAAATTAAATATTGATTTTTATATATAAAATTTTGTATAGTTATATATGTATATTGCATACAAATATATATATATATATATATATATTGGTTCGTCAACTCATGTCCGTCGT
Organism: Allium fistulosum; assembly: GCA_030737815.1. NCBI lineage: Eukaryota > Viridiplantae > Streptophyta > Magnoliopsida > Asparagales > Amaryllidaceae > Allium > Allium fistulosum. Next base: position 982,948,379 of record CM060902.1, read on the forward strand.
GTTCAGCTTTGTTCGTCGATTTCGTGTCCATCGTGCTTTGCTTTGGAATTCGTGCTTGGATTCGTAGCTCATTTCATTGTCAAATTCCCCTAGCCTAGAAAGGTGAGTAATCACTCACAATTAACATTCTTATATTTAATAAATTTAATTCACATTGAAATGACAATTGAAATATGCTGTTAAATTTGAACTGCATATTATTTAATTGCTATATATGATATGCCATTATCTGTAACTGTTCACATATGACAGCTGAAACCATCACCTGTTGTTATATTATAATTAAATTGTTATTGATGATATATGCCTGTTGTTGATATGTTATTATCATATTTGTTCTCACTCTGCAAGTTCCCTATTAGTTTAGAATTCCCTATGGGTTGAAATGATACATACCCGAACGATAATATAGATTAAGGGAAAATCATTATGGGTTGAAATGATAAACCCAAGCGATTTTCATTGATTTTGAAATTTTAGGATTGCGGGTTGAAATGATATATACCCGTAAATATTTAATTTGCGGATTGAAATGATATATATCCGTATCACTTGACCATAGGATAGAAAATTATATACGGACACCGTTGGACTATTTTGAAAAATGATTTCTAGAGTTTAAAATAGAATATATGGATTTTATTAAATATTGATTTTTAAATTATAATATAAAGGATTTATTTTAATATATGTGTAAAATTTAGATTTTTAAAATTATATGTTTTGGAAATTTTAAATTCATAAGTTAGTTTTAAAAATATAATTTTTAAGATTTTTCTTATAATATTATTATTTTAAAAATATATAAAATAAGATTAAATACAAAATAAATTTAATAATAAGATTTAATTTATTAAAATTTAATTTAATTGGTTTATAATATGTTTAAGTGTTTATTTAAATTTATATTAATATTTTAAAAATAGATTTTCAATAACTTTAATAATAGAGATTGGGAAGATAACTCAATGTTGGCTTGGAATTTAAATTGGTTAATAATTGAATTTAAATAAGAATTGATATAAACTTATTGATTTTGGAGGTTTTGAATGGTATGATTTATAACTTGATTTGATAAAAACGGTTAAATGAATATTCTCAACTTTAAATAAAATTGAGACTGAATATTTAATATTGATTTGAGATTTTAATAAATTGTTATTAAAAATGATTAAGTGAATATTTTCCAATTTGAATAAAATTAAAGTTAAATGTTGAAATATAAATGAAACCTATATTGTATTGAATATTTAAACTTTGAATCTTATTGGAATTGAAGAGATAGTACAAACCCGGACTTGAAATCGATATAAATTGAAATGGTTTATTGAGAATTTGAGTTGAATCTTTGACCTTTAAATTGAAATGGTTAGACTGGAATTGATTTAAATTGAATATTTGAATTTAAGTTGATTTGAATCGATTTGCGAAATTTGACGAAACGAATTTTATTATATAAAGTAATTTTAATACATATAAACTATTTTAATTTATAACTATTTTAATATATATACTATTTTCAATATCCAAACTGTTTAAGTTGGAAATGCTATGATTTAGAAAGTGCTATGATTTTATGATTTCGAAAGTGCTATGATTTCGAAAGTGCTATGATTTTAAAAGTGTTACGATTCTGGGAATGAATATTATTTAAAGTAAACAGCGATATCGAATTGATATGGTTTTGAAATGAATATGATATTTTGATATGAAGTATGAACTATTTGAAATGAAATGACCACGGTGTAAAATAAGCGTTTGGTTGTTAAAGAGACCTGGATCGGATATTGTCATACTCACTACCAATACCGAAAACCACTTTAACAACTGTGTACGTGGTGGAGATTCCAGAACGAAGTAGGATGGTTTGGCGATGATTCTATATGAGGTTTTAGCGCAACCCTAACTCCCATGAGTTAGCTTGATGTAGCTAAAACAGGAGCTATACCGGGCCAAGTGGGGTCATTACCCCTATCGGGCACATTTCATCGATACCATTCTATTGCTTTTGTGATTTGATTGGGTGCACCTTTGATTTGGGAGTGTGTCTCAAGGTGAGCGGTAGTAGCTGCTATGCGTTACCACCAGTCCGGGAGTGCAAACGGTATATCTACCCTGGAATTTCCTTGCGTGCCTTGTCACATGCCCTATCTCGCCTTCTACGAGTTTGGTTTATACCATACCCATGGAGTGCCCTCTGATAGCCCTCCAGTTTACGGAGGAATTACGGTACTGTATAGACTATGGGAATATATAAAATGTGTTAAGGGGGATATGGATAACGCCTTAACGCTATTTTAATAGTTTACTTTACTATAGACATATTATAATAGCGTATTGTACTACATAGTAGATAGTTCCACGGATCCTTAGAGGATGGTAATCCCAAACATCCTTTAAGTTACTTGTATTTCAGTTGACATTTCACTTGAGTTAAATTTACTAATATAAGAATGTTAATCCTGACTTGAGTGTTTTGTGTTTTGCTTTATGCTCGGGTCAGACTGAGTGTCACAACATTTGAGACTCACCTTTGGAGATTGGAGCTTTGTTTGAAGATCTATATATCCAGCTTTCAGTTATTCCAGTTTATTCCAGTCATTTATGTTCAGACTCGTCAGCTGCTTATGTATTGGAGATTCATTTGTATTTGAGATTCTGTTGTATTTTGTTTCAGACTCTGATGTTTATAGTAGCTTCATAAACTACTATTTTTCTATTCCGCTGCTTATTGTTGTAATACTCTATGTTTGTGATTCTGTGATTGATTTATTTACTGTGTATGCTAAGTTTTGCCAAATATAAATTAACAATATGATATTTTGAGCAATTCAAGTCCGACATGTGCGGATGCGAATGGTTCGAAATTCCAGGTCGTTACAAGTGGTATCAGAGCCAGGTTTAGGCAAAACTTAGCATATGGAGTAAAATTAACTACAGAATCACCTTCGTTCGAGCTTAAATCTCTTCCTCTTTGATTCGGATTTCTTTCGAACTTTGGATTCCTACTTTGTTCTGAAATCTATTCTTGTCTTCTCCTGTTCATGTTTTCTCGATATTGGAGCATCCTATAGCTCTATTTCTATTGATCTCTACAATCAATTTGAGCTCAACTTGCCATCTCAACTGTCAACTTTATTCTGGTGTGTGTAGAATCTATCGGCGGTCTCACCAACCGAGAATCAAGTCGATTCACCGGAGACTTCTATATTCTCGGTTTCGATGCTGTTATTTCTTGTAAAGCCCAAACCATTCTCTAGTATATGATTTGGGTAATTCTCTTCTACTCAAATATCGGATGCCTCGGGACTTATACTGGCAGTTCTATCTATTCGGTTGATTCTCAGCCTAGTTATCTTGACTCCACCCGATAGTTAGGGATTATCCTAATGTTTTGGTGAAGTCACTTCTCTTCCTCCCATGCGGGAAATTGAATTCCGCATCAATCTTATTCCTGGAGTCTCAGTTGACCCGGTTAAGGTCACCCGTAATCAATATAGATCTATCCATTTTCCCTCTTTTGTAATTTGATTATCTTATCTTCCATTTTGAGCTTTTCTTTTTAATTAGAATTCTCTTCGATTAGGGTCCCTCTAAATCTGAATCTCTATCCTTGTTTTAAAAATCCATTTTGAATCTCCCTATGAGGAGTGTATTTGTAATTGATATAACATTGTTTATATTATGTTGTTTGAATTGTTAAGTTTGAGTTGGGGTTTCGATCGATTCGTCTTGCCAACGCTATCGATAGGAATTCCAAACACTTAAACAGAGCAAACTGACACAATATTGTTTTCGAAATTGGAAATGAAATAATTTTTATATGATTATATTTTATATAAAAGTATAATTTTCTGAAATTAGATTTCTAAATAAATTGGTTGTTAGAAATGATAATACTAGATTTTCATTTATTGTTTTGTCAACATTCCTAAACTATTAATTACTGTTGTATAATTTTTAAACATGATTTATAAATTTGATTTGGAAATAAATGAATTTAATTAAAGAATTTGAGACCTAAATTTATGGTGCTTTTCAAATTTGGTTTTCAAAGTCTTGAAATTATACTATTTGAAAGTATTTTCGAATGGAAATCTTTTTCAAAGAATTTTTGAAGAAGTAAGTCTGTACTCTCACCTTTTGGCGCTGGAAAATAATTTCGGTGATGACTGTAGCATCTTCGACGTTCATTTTCGAGTTTCAAAGTGGAGAGACCACTTAGTAGCTTTGCTACACTTCTGTTTTGGAAAACGAATTTGATTTAAAATTTCTTGAGTAAGATTGATATACAAAATATTATATGTATATATTTATTTCAAAATGATTTGAAGTGAAATCGAAAATGTATTCTTAAATTCTGTGTAAAGTGATGGTTTTCAAATTATTGGAACAAAGCAAAATTTTGAAATATTTGAAGTGTTTAAAATTTAAATTGGAATTTAAAATAACTTGAAACAGTTGAACTAGGATAAAATTTATTTGTATAATATTCAATTGCATTCAAATAAACATGTAAAGCTTACCTGAATTATTTAAAAAGTTGAAATGTTAAGATGAATTTGCAATTGAAAGTTATATAAGAGAAAACTTAAGTAATAAATTGTTCAAACTAAATTTTGCTTAATAAAAATACTATAAATAACAAGTAAATTGGTAGAGTGCTCAATTACATATGAAACATTAATAAAACTTACCTGAAATATTCAAAAGTTTAAAATGTAATAAGAATATGTAGTTGAACAGTATGCAATATAAAATGTGCAAAAATAAATTCCGATAAGGGAATTTATAAATAAGAATTGTGTTGTTATAATGAATGTTATATATTTAATTTATGTTATAAGAAATGTAAATTGAAACAAATTGAATAATAAATAGAGAACGAGTAAATAAATGCAAACTTAAGAAACTAAACAGGTAATAAAGGAATTCATATCTTTGTAAATAAATGGAAAATTATAAAGAATAGTTGAAATTGAATTATATGAGGAAATAATTTAAGTGAAATAAAATGGAATAAATAAATGAGGTAAATGAAATAAATTTTATTTTTAAAGAAAATTTTGTAACAAATGTAGTAAATTGAAATCAAATCAACTGGATGAAAATATCTTGATTTGAGATTAACAAAATGTGAATACAATGAATATTTATTGATTTAATAAAACGGATTGAAACCAAATTAGTTGAATATAAATCAATTTATATGGTTTTGAATTAATTGTTGTATTTTGTATTTCAATTTATCTTTTCTTTTTGGTTGTTTCTATTCTCCTATCTCCTTCCATTTCAGGGACGAAAAGTTTTGAGTGGGGGAGAGTGTAACGACCCATAAATTTTAAGTTTTAATAACGTATTTAACTGAATTTTTGTTTGAAAATAAATAATTAAATTTGACAATGAAAATTTGATATTTGGTATGCGTCTATTTAAACATAGCAACTGGTAAATTTTCATTGGAAAATATGAAAGTTAATTCTATTGTGTAATTTTCAATTTCAATTTAAAATCAGTTAATTAGATGAAAATAAAATGTTTCGAAACCTGAATATTTTTATATAATAAATTTTTAAATCATTTTTTGAGTGAGACGTCATAATTCGTTTCGTCAAATTTGGACTTCTCCAGCCCGTTTATCTTATTTTCGACGAATTTACATCAGTTTGACAATGAAATATAGAATACTCGTATCACTGATATCTGTGTACCGTTTTGATTGTCTCGTTGTGCTGATCTCCGTAGTATATTCATTTGTGTGTTTCAGTGTCCGGTACGTGGCGAAACCCGCGAAACGGTTAACCGTATCGGTACCCGTTTGAGCCTTTTGGTAGTTCAGTGACCATTCATTTATTCACCGGTTGAATATAAATGGGCACTAGCTGTTAGTATTCCCAGATATTGACATCTGATTATCTCTGTTCCCCATATTCAATATATTTCAGATGGTTCGTTCCATTGTCTTTTGGGTTCCACTTCAATATATTATTATTCCCTTTCCTCTTGTTCTGTCATAGCTTCGAAAGAAAATATTATATTTAAGTTGCCATTGGAGCCTGCTCACTTTTTATATATTTTCTTTTGGTCGTGCTCCGATCCTTCTTTCTCAAAGAAAAATAATAATATAATACTCAAAGCCTTCATTTTTACGTTTGCTTATATTTGTGAAGCTGTAACATGCTCGTCTCCTTGCTTCTCTCCCTCATTTGCATACTACGTCTGCCGCCTCTTCCCTATTGCTAACCGCCCACCAACCCGATAACCACCATGGCCGAACCTCCATCTCCATGCTCCTCTACCGCCTTATTTCCTCCTTGTTGGGTGCGTTTCCACCACCAAACCAAAGAGAAGAAGGTCTAGCCGAACCAAAGTCTCAATTCCACCTGCCACCGGATCGGGGTATTACCGAACCAACCCACAAGCACTACCGAACCAGACTAGATACCCTCACCACCGAACCAACCCACAAGCACTACCGAACCAGAATAGATACTACCACCACCGAACCAACCCATCTCCAAGACCCATCTCTTCACTCACCACCGGACTAAGTCCCACCGAGCCAAATCCCAACTCACCTCACCACCGGACCAAGTCCACCGAACCAAAAGGAAGAGGGCGTTACCGAACCAACATTGCCAGGCCAGATCACGTCAGCCCAGGCCCACCAGCAGCTATACACTTCCAAGACCCGTACCCCCAGCCTCACTCTATAAATAGAGGGGTGGGGGTACAATAATGGCGGACAAGTTTGAGAGCTCAGGCACGGACAGAACTTTCGAACAACTTTCGTAAACTTGTAATCAAAGCTTTGTACTTGTAATCTGAACAGTAAAGGAGAATAACATATAAAGTGGATGTAGGCGCATTCTGGCCGAACCACTATAAATCTGTGTGTCTTTTACAGTTTAGTCCCTGCTTTTTATATATTTTCATAAACCACCCAAATCGCTAAGAACAACATAAAATCGACTAAATCATACGACTTGGAGGTGTTTGCCCAATTTTTGTGCAAACATTTTTGGTGCTTTCACTAAGAGGCGGCTGAACTCAGGACTTCAGCTTCTCCCACTTAACTTTCTTCCTAACAGCATCGCTCATTGCTTGGAAGACATGCCTCCCAAGCAGAAGAAAGATGTTAACAAAGGAAAAAACATCGCAACCAGCAGTATTCCAGATCCAGTGGTCACAGATCAAGTAAATCATCCCATTCCAACAGCAGTACCAAATGAAGGTCAGGCAAATCCGACAACCCCTGCCACGGGACAGCCGGTAGCAATTACTAGGGCAGATCTAGACAGGGTTGTGGCTGAAGTGACTAACCGCTTCATATCCCAACAGGAAGCCTTGGTGGACCAACTCATGTCACTCTTAAGGGATGCTGAAGAGTCCAACCGCAACACTGAATCATGGGGTGAGTCCCAGTCTGGAGGATCTCGGAGGCAACAAAGATCTTCCTTCTTCGAAGAAGCTAACGACAGAAGAGGCCATGGTAGGAGCCGAGACCGAACTCAGTCCGAACGCCCACCCGAGGAAACGCTTGGAACTGAACCCAACAAGGGAGGTACCAGGCGAAGGTCAACCGTAGCTGAGCCTGTCATGCTGCCTAACCACGGAAACGCCAATGAACGGGGCCGAGCTAGAGTCCAGCCCGAAGTTGGACCCGAGGAAGTGCTTAAATCAGAACCCAACAGGGGAAGATCAAGGCAAGGGCCAGCTGTGGCTGACCCTAGCATGCTCCCAGAAGACCAAAGACAGCCACTGGAAAATATTAGGAATGATAGACGATACCATCCCTACAGGTCATCTGGACGGAATCAATCCCATAGAGAAGAACCGAACTCATTTCTATCCGCTCCAAATTCTGATGAAAGGATGGCACGCTTGTTCAGAGAGTGCGTCCAACGGGATCAAAGAGATCGAGGGATAGGCACGAGGGTAACCAGCCCTTTCGCCCGCAATATCGAGATTGCCATCACCCCCCGAGAATGGAAAATGCCAACAATGGAACCTTACAAGGGAACCTCTGTCCCCGTTGTACACTTACAGAGATACACACAGCATATGCTCATGAGCGGAGCAACAGAGGGAGTACTGTGCAAATGCTTTCCACTATTCTTAGCAGATCTAGCTACCTCCTGGTTCTGCCATCTACCCCAAGGATCCATCAGCTCATGGGAGATGTTGAAATAAAAGTTCATCAGCCAGTTCCGCATTCATGTGGAGCAACCCAAGGACGCTTATTCCTTATCCAGTATCAAACAGAAACCTGGAGAGAAAGTGCAGCAATATCTAACCCGATTCAATGCCGCAGCGGCCGCAGTCCAAGATGCCGATGAGAAGCTTATCTTAATGGCCCTCTGTAGTGGGGTGCATCCAGATACTAAATTTGCTAGAAGATTGACAAAAGAAAAACCAGCTGCTTTACCCGATTTCTTCCATGAGGCTGGGAAATATATGAGACTTGAAGACGCTGCCACTGAGGGGCAGTCAGGGCAACAAAATAAGGCAGCTCATGGCAACACGCCCGCTGTAGCAAAGGACATTCGAAGAAATGACTCTAGAGACAATGCTGGGGGCAAGAAGGGAGAAAAGCGTCTATATTGGCCAGGACCGAGATTTGACGCTTACACCCCTTTGAATGAAACGATCGAAAACATCTTCCTGGCCACTCAAGACGAAGTTAAATACAAACGCCCCCTGCACAAGAAGGAATCAGATAACGCAATTAAGTCTGGAAAATTCTGCCGCTTCCACGAATCCCATGGGCATGATACCAACGAATGCCATCATCTCCGGGACTTGATTGAAGAACACATCAGAAGAAGGAGACTAGAACGCTATGTAAAAGGTTAGAACAGGACTCCAGTTCCTGCCAATGAGAACCCAAGGCTACCCTCCCCAGAAATAGGCAGAGGAAATCGCAACACCAGCGGCTCCAGTCAAGAGAAGATAGTGGTCCATACCATCTCGGGAGGGCCACACATTGCCGACGGAAGTTGGGCAGAGATGGAAAGGTACGGAAAGTCACTTAGAAACAATGAAGAATGTGTCAATTCTATTATAGAAGAACGCCACCCGAAGCGGATAGAGAATTGTGACATCACATTCAGTAGGCGTGACCTGGAGGGAAGGCAGTACCCTCACACGGATCCCATGGTTATCTCTGCCTGGCTCGGTCCAGCCGAAGTTTTCCGAATTCTAGTAGACACCGGAAGCTCAGTAAATATCCTATTCAAGCATGCCTTTGACAAAATGAAGCTATCATTAAAGGATGTTCTTCCCTGCAATAAACCACTACACGGTTTCACAGGAAATGCAAAGATGCCCCTCGGGCGACTGGACCTCTTTGTTGAAATTGGAAGTCATCCCCGCTCCGTTGTGCGGAAACAAACATTTGTGCTGATAGAAAACCACTCGGCCTACAATGCCTTCTTAGGAAGGCCAGCCTTGTCTGACTTCCAAATTGTCCTGGCCCCATCGTGCCTGAAGATGAAATTTCCAATGGACAATGGAATAGGGGAAGTAGAGGGAGACCAGGACATTGCTCGAGATTGCTATGTAACTGAACTTCGTAATAACCACAGGAAGGATAAAGGGAAGAGTGCAAAGATTGCCCTCTGCACAAAAAATTTGGAAGCATAGCAACTAAAGAAAGCCCCTCCTCTTCGATATACCAGTGACCCTTTCAATGAATTAGACCCCAGGGACAAAGAGGAGGAGGCTACCACCGAGCCTGCAGAGGCTATGGAATTAGTATCTGTGGACAGACACGACTCGAGTAGACTATTGAAAGTCGGGTCCCAACTAAAAGCAGAATTGAAGGAACAAGTCATTGATTTTCTCCGCCACAACTTGGATGTATTTGCATGGACGCATGCCGATATGACTGGAGTCTCCCCAGACATAGCATGCCACGCACTAAACATCGATCCTACCAAGGCGCCAGTAAAACAGAAAAAGAGAAGTATGGGGGCAGAACGATCAGCGGCCCTCGATGAAGAAGTAAAGAACCTACTTGCCAATGACTTCATACGAGAAGCCATCTACCCAGAGTGGATCGCTAACCCGGTACTAGTAAAGAAGGCTAATGGGAAGTGGCGAACATGCATTGACTTCTCCAACTTAAATGATGCTTGCCCGAAGGATTGCTTCCCACTTCCCCGAATCGATCAGCTTGTGGACAGCACTGTCGGGCACAAACTTTTATCCTTTATGGACGCATACTCAGGATATAACCAAATTCCTATGCATACTCCCGACCAAGACCACACTAATTTCATCACTGACCGAGGATTGTATTGCTACAAAGTAATGCCTTTTGGACTTAAAAACGCAGGAGCCACCTATCAGCGCCTCGTCAACAAGATGTTTGCGGGGCTAATAGGACAAACTATGGAAGTTTATGTGGACGACATGCTGGTAAAGTCAAGGAAAGCCGACGATCACGTAAGCCACCTAGGCGAGATGTTTCAAGTACTTCGCCAATATGGAATGAAGCTGAATCTTCTAAAGTGCTCCTTCGGAGTATCATCAGGAAAGTTCCTGGGATTCATCGTCCATGCCAGAGGAATTGAAGCAAACCCTGAACAAGTCCGAGCTCTGAAAGATATCAGGATACCTTCTACCCGAAAAGAAATGCAAAGCCTAAATGGGAAGGTGGCCGCCCTGAGCAGATTCATCTCTAAAGCAACTGACAAATGCATCCCCTTCTTCGAAGCTCTAAAGAAAGACAAAGGAAAGTTCGAATGGACTGACGAATGCTTAACAGCTTTCCTTAACTTAATCGAACACCTCCAGAGACAACCAGTACTCTCAACTTCGAACAAAGGCAAAGAGCTATACCTATACCTTGCTATGTCATCTCATGCTCTAAGCGTCGCCTTGGTGAGAGAAGACAACCGCACGCAACGGCCGATATACTTTGTAAGTAAGAGGTTTACGGGGGCAGAAGCCAGATATCCTAAACTTGAGAAGCTAGCGTACTGTCTACTAATCACATCACGGAAACTGCGTCAGTATTTCCAATCTCATTCCATCAGAGTTCAGACCGATCAACCGCTAAGGCAGGTACTCCATCGTCCCAACACTTCTGGGCGACTACTTAAATGGTGCATTAAACTAAGTCAATATGATATCACCTACCATCCTCGCACCGCTATCAAGGGACAAGCCATGGCCGATTTCATTGCCGAATTCACTACCAACGAAGGTAAGGAGCAATCGGAAATAGCAGAAGACATCAAGTGGAATCTCTTTGTGGATGGAGCGTCAAACGAACAAGGCTCGGGGGCAGGTGTGGTAATAATCACTCCCAGGGGAAACAAGCTACGCTATGCTCTAAAGTTGGAATTCGCTGCCACCAACAACGATGCAGAGTATGAAGCAGTGATAGCGGGATTAGAACTTGCCTTAGAGATTGGAGCCAATTCCTTATGTCTTCATAGTGATTCTCATCTTATCGTGAATCAGATACTAGGAGAATTTCAGGCTCGGGAAGAGCGGCTCACAGCATATCTAAGGAAGACCAAGCGGCTCCTTGGTCAATTGGATCACTATTTGATCAAACACATTCCTCGAGAAGAAAACCAAAAGGCCGACGAACTGGCAAAACTAGCTAGCATGAAAGACGGCACCATTTCAGGAACAGTAACCGTCTCAAGGCAACTAACCCCGAGTTTTGAGCAAGTGAATCTGATAGCTGCAACGAAGAAGAAACTTGGATGACTCCCATCCGAGGCTACTTACAAAGTGGCATATTGCCCAACGGGCGTAACGAAGTCAAGAAAATCTTGAGGAAAGCTTCCCGCTACACAATACAAGAGGGCATCCTCTATCGGCGCGGCTTCTCTAACCCCTTATTAAGGTGTGTCGCTGGAAGGGAAGCCAAGGAAATCTTATCCAACATCCATCAAGGAAGCTGCGGAGATCACACTGGAGGGCAGACTCTGGTAAAAAAAATACTCCGATATGGATATTTCTGGCCCAACTTAAGCAAAGACGCATTAGATTTCGTCAAAAAATGTGATAGATGTCAGAAGTTTGCTAAGATTCCGCGGCTACCAACAACTGAGATTACTCAAATGACCAGCCTTTGGCCCTTTGTAGTATGGGGAATTGACTTGATTGGCGAACTGCCAATGGGCCAAGGCGGGGCCAAATATGCTATAGTGGCAGTCGACTATTTCACCAAATGGGTGGAAGCAGAACCCCTAAATAAAGTATCTTCAATAAAATTTATTAACTTCTTGATCAAAAATGTTCTATGCAGGTACGGAGTCCCACTTAAAATCATTTCGGACAATGGACTTCAGTTTGACAGCGAGGAGTTCGCCAACTGGTGCCAAGAGCACGGAATTCACAAAAGCTTCTCATCTGTAGCTTATCCCCAAGCAAACGGATAAGGCGAAGCTGTCAACAAAATTCTCAAAACTCTAATCAAAAAGAAACTTGAAAAGTCAAAAGGCGCATGGGTGGATGAACTTCCTACGGCACTTTGGGCCTATCGCACATCTTTCAGAACATCAACGGGGCATACTCCTTTCTCTTTGGCATACGGATCAGAGGCTATGCTCTCAGTTGAAACTATAGTGCCTTCCCACCGTAGGATCCACTATAACCCAGAAGAGAACGAAGAACTCCTTCATGTGTCTTTGGATCTAATTGAGGAAAGAAGAAATGATGCAGCCCTCAAAGCAGCAGCTCACAAGCAAAAAGTGGCAGCGCAATACAACTCCAAAGTCAAGCATCGTAGCTTACAAGAGGGGGATCTTGTCCTCAAGCGAATCTTCCCGCGCCCCGGAGCACTAGGTCCAATCTGGGACGGACCATATGTAATTCATAAAGATCTCCACAACGGAGCTTATATTTTGTCAACAGTGGACGGAGAGGTGTTCTAGAGGGCATGGAACATCCAACACCTTCGTCGATACTTTTCTTAACTTGTACTGTCCATATGAAGTGAATTAACAAAGAGAATCAGTGGACGTAAGCATTTTCGTGCCGAACCACTTTAAAAAACTTGTCTCTTTTTAACTTGTTCCTTTATATCTTGGCTGCTTGTTAACTTTATCCTTTTCTGTTGAACAAAATCCTGTGTAATGGCATTTCCATTCAAGACACATCATGGCGTGACCTCACCTGGACAAGACCTAACAGGTACTATGCGAATCTATGCCCTCGCCAATGAGACACTTTTGCTCCAGCATCCCTCTGCTGCGAGTTAACTCATTGCTCGCGATCGGCCCTTAAAGCCAACTGTAATGAGCCGATTATAAGCCACCGAGAAGGCCGACTATAGCCGAGGCAGCTCATTACGGCATTCGGCTCGTCGGCAACCGTGAACCTACTTTAAGCCCCAACATAAGGTGTGGCCAACCAGGGGTAGTTCACGGTTGACGATCGGCACCCACGCTAGCCGGCCACGGTAAATCGAATAATACCCGCAACTACGGGCCATAATGGCCCGGGTAGTTACTGTGCGCGATCTCGGCTCCGATGTGTCTTAAGTACGGCTGTGGTAAAAAAGATAAACCCCCCGCAGAGGCGTAAGATGGGTGACAAATGTCTCCAAGACCCACAGGTAGGGAAAGTGACTACAAAACCCGTTTGCCACGAACTTAAGCACATCGCAGGCCTTCCGTGATTGGAAGTTTTACTTTTTATTATATTTCTATCTTATTTAAAAACTTTCCTCCTATCCTCTATAACGATCCCTAAAGTACAGGACACAAAGTAGGAGATGCTCGCCGATGGGGATAAGAACTCACAATGGGAGGACAGGTCAATCAACTACATTCCATACTCAGTCATATAAGACATTCAAAGCTACCATCTACAACTAAGACATGAAGGGCGGTACTTTCTTCTCTTGTAAATAAATACATAGCTATAATTTATTCGCACATCACATTAACTTTGCAAGGTATGAAATTATATCTTAAGCAAGAAATTGGCATCAAACACGATAAAATCACAGGCATGTGCGCAGCTGTATTTCTTATGCAACACATCAAAATAATTAAGACAGTCAAATACGATAGAATCAGCTAAAGTTAAAAATTACAGGCTAAGAATAAAGTCGTTTGTTGTCAATAACACAACTTACAGCCAAAGAGTTACATTAATGTTTTAGAGCTAGCGTAAACAGCAATGTCAAACAAACCAAAAAGACATCCTGGTCAAGTCAAGGAGTCAGCTGCATCGGAGCTTCACCTCTATCCTGCCGACCCTCCAAGATCTACTTAGCCACGGGATCGGAACTCTCAGCATACTGGCCGGAGGTAGTAGGTACCTCGGAGGTCTCGCCTGTCCAATTCAGAAGAAGAATCCATTAAATAAGCAATCATGCGGTGAGTTCAGGAGCTCTTGAGGACCATACCTGTCTACTAGCGATCTCGGGGTTGGTCCCTGTCGTTCTGATGCTGCCTGAACTGGGGGCACTATGGAGGACTCTCCTTGGTCCTTGGATTTCTTCTTATCAGAATGGGTTTCTACTTTATGAGACATTATCTGCAATGCGAGAAAACAAACTTTTAGAACAAGGAGTATAGAGATATAAATAAGCAAATACCTAACAATCTGGAGTCTCATTCATAGTTCAAAACATAAAAGCGTCATTTGGTAGTCCAAAGCCTTTGAGTTCATTCGACACTCAGAATCCCCGAGTTCATTCGGTAAGTCAAGGATAAAGATTCATTCGACACTCGGAATCCCCGAGTCCGTTCGGTAAGTCAAAGCGAAAGTTCATCCGGCAGAAGAGGGCCTCACCTGGTCCGGCAGTTGAGGTCTGGTTCGGTGATACGTTTGATTCGGCAAACGCAAGAGTTTGGTTCGGCTAGTACGGAATAACAGAGGCGTGAAGCTCCTACTTATAGACCAACACAGACGAGCGGACCGATTGGTTCGGCACTTGGGACCAAATGAGAATTTCCAAGCCGAGTGACCTAAAACAAAGCACGGCATATGCCCCACTTTGGGGGGCAAATGTTGGGTGCATTTCCACCACCAAACCAAAGAGAAGAAGGCCTAGCCGAACCAAAGTCTCAATTCCACCTGCCACCAGATCGGGGTATTACCGAACCAACCACAAGCACTACCGAACCAGAGTAGATACCCTCACCACCGAACCAACCCACAAGCACTACCGAACCAGAATAGATACTACCACCACCGAACCAACCCATCTCCAAGACCCATCTCTTCACTCACCACCGGACTAAGTCCCACCGAGCCAAATCCCAACTCACCTCACCACCGAACCAAGTCCACCGAACCAAAAGGAAGAGGGCGTTACCGAACCAACATTGCCAGGCTAGATCACGTCAGCCCAGGCCCACCAGCAGTTATACACTTCCAAGACCCTTACCCCCAGCCTCACTCTATAAATAGAGGGGTAGGGGTACAACAATGGCGGACAAGTTTGAGAGCTCAGGCACGGACAGAACTTTCGAACAACTTTCGTACACTTGTAATCAAAGCTTTGTACTTATAATCTGAACAGTAAAGGAGAATAACATATAAAGTGGACGTAGGCGCATTCTGGCCGAACCAATATAAATCTGTGTGTCTTTTACAGTTTAGTCCCTGCTTTTTATATATTTGCATAAACCACCCAAATCGCTAAGAACAACATAAAATCGACTAAATCATACGACTTGGAGGTGTTTGCCCAATTTTTGTGCAAACACTCCTCACCCAACAGACGTGCATCCTTCCTTTATGGCCGAACTGCAATCCATCACCACCATCATGGCCGATCCATGCATGTGCCTCCAACCCATAGCCGAGATCCTTTCCTCCACATTCTCCTAGGCGACAGACTCTTCCAGCAGACAGACCACCACAGAACTACTCCGCCTCCTCCCCTAAACCCGCCGCCTACGCGCATGTATCTCCCCTTAGCTTGCCGCGATCACTGCTCTCCACATCGCCAGTTTGCTTCGCAACCAACCTTCGACCATAGATCCGCCACCCCTAGTCACTCCACCTACCACCAGCCTGACCGGCCTCAACCTCCTCTCTCTCCACCATCGACCCAGCCTACACAAACTGATTCGCTCGCACCCACCCATCATCCGGCCCACCTGACCATCACCGGCAGCCCACCACAACTCGCGCCTAGCCCCTACCCTCTCCAAGTCAGCTTGCAATTCGTTTCTATAGTTTGTGTATATATATATAAATGTGTATATATATGATCGGTTGTTATATATATAAAAGTTTTTATAAACTATTTTATTTGTCGTTGAATATATATATAACTTATACTTATGTTGATGATTTTTTTTAAAAAGAATATATATACATATATATTGTGTTTATCTTAGTATTTTGGAATGTATACATATATACAATATGTTTTGTTAATATTTGAAAAGGATTATTTTTTTACGATTTTAAAACGTATATAGATATTATGTTTAAAATTTATTTGAAACATTTTTTTACTATGGTCTGCTGGTTTGTAATGTGTAAGTTTACATTTGTTATATACAATTTGTTGGATATATAATGTGTATAAGCTATATATAATTACTGCTTCTTGGAAACCCTGTTTCTCTTATTCCTTTTCGCCTGTTGCCTACTCAGTATTTTATATATAGCATAAAATAGTGTTTCAAGTAGGAATGGCAATGGGGTGGGTTGGGGCGGGTTTCTTGTGCCCCAAGCCCGCCCCGGGGTTTTTAGACCCCGCCCTAGACCCGCCCCGTAGACCCGGTGCGGGTCCAGAATTTTGCCCCAACCCGAGACCCGTACGGGTCAGGGTAGACCCGCCCCGCCCCGAGACCCGGTGAAGGTTTTTGTATTGATTCATAATTGTGTGCTAATGTACATGTATTTATATTATTGTCACTAAATGATACTTTAAATACAAATAACAATGTGTTTACAATTATAAAGGAAGATAATAAAAATGTGGTGTACAAAATAATTCAAAAAAATATGCATATGTTATTTTATAAATATCAATGATGCAGCTTAATACCATAAACTTTTTATAGCTTATTGATTGTAACATTATAATATCCATGTCATAATCAAACATACACAGACATATATATATATATAAAGATTAACAAATCATCG
Organism: Allium fistulosum; assembly: GCA_030737815.1. Lineage (NCBI taxonomy): Eukaryota > Viridiplantae > Streptophyta > Magnoliopsida > Asparagales > Amaryllidaceae > Allium > Allium fistulosum. The sequence continues at coordinate 982,965,467 of CM060902.1, forward strand.
TTATAATAATAAAGCGATTTCATGAGATCTTAGAAGTGCGGGTCGGGTTGGGGCGGGTCAGCCAAGCCCCGACCCGACCCTAGATCCGGAGCTATCAAGAACGGGTCACGGGTCTAACCGCCCCGATGACCCAATGGGGTGGGTCTGGGCGGGTCAAAACAGGGGCGGGTCAACCGGGTTTGGACCCTAGACCCGCCCCATTGCCATCCTAGTTTCAAGCCTTCGTATTATATATAATATAAAATAGAGTTAAAAAGTTATTGTTTACACTTTTATATTAAGGCCTTATTTTATTTTGAGTCATATAGGTGTCGACATGTTTATCTATGTATATAATAAAGATATATGGATAGTTGGATTCTTAATATGTATATATATATATAAAGTTTTAACATATAATATATATAAATTTGTTTTCATTGATGAGATGCTGCTTGATTTTAGTATTTATTTTAGTATTGATTTTAGACATGTTATATATATAATTTTTTTTTGATTTTATAAGTGTTTTAAATTAAATATTGATTTTTATATATAAAATTTATATAGTTATATATGTATATTTCATACAAATATATATATATATATATATATTTTTTGGTTCGTCAACTCATGTCCGTCGTGTTCAGCTTTGTTCGTCGATTTCGTGTCCATCATGCTTTGCTTTGGAATTCGTAGCTCATTTCATTGTCAAATTCCCCTAGCCTCGAAAGGTGAGTAATCACTCACGATTAAAATTCTTATATTTAATAAATTTAATTCACATTGAAATGACAATTGAAATATGCTGTTAAATTTGTACCGCTTATTATTTAATTGCTATATATGATATGCCATTATCTGTAACTGTTCACATATGACAGCTGACACCATCACCTGTTGTTATATTATAATTAAATTGTTATTGATGATATATGCCTGTTGTTGATATGTTATTATCATATTTGTTCTCACTCTGCAAGTTACCTTTTAGTTTAGAATTCCCTATGGGTTGAAATGATACATACCCGAACGATATTATAGATTAAGGGAAAATCGTTATGGGTTGAAATGATAAACCCAAGCAATTTTCATTGATTTTGAAATTTTGGGATTGCGGGTTGAGATGATATATACCAGTAAATATTTAATTTGCAAATTGAAATGATAGATATCCGTATCACTTGACCATATGATAGAAAATTATATACGGACACCGTTGGACTATTTTGAAAAATGATTTCTAGAGTTTGAAATAGAATATATGGATTTTATTAAATATTGATTTTTAAATTATAATATAAAGGATTTATTTTAATATATGTGTAAAATTTAGATTTTTAAAATTATATGTTTTGGAAATTTTAAATTTATAAGTTAGTTTTGAAAATATAATTTTTAAGATTTTTCTTATAATTTTATTATTTTAAAAATATATAAAGTAAGATTTATTACAAAATACATTTAATAATAAGATTTAATTTAATAAAATTTAATTTAATTGGTTTATAATATGTTTAACTGTTTATTTAAATTTATATTAATATTTTAAAAATAGATTTTCAATAACTTTAATAATACAGGTTGGGAAGATAACTCAATGTTGGCTTGGAATTTAAATTGGTTAATAATTGAATTTAAATAAGAATTGATATAAACTTATTGATTTTGGAGGTTTTGAATGGTATGATTTATAACTTGATTTGATAAAAACGATTAAATGAATATTCCCAACTTTAAATAAATTGAGATTGAATATTTAATATCGATTTGAGATATTAATAAATTGTTATTAAAAATGATTAAGTGAATATTTTTCAATTTGAATAAAATTAAAGTTAAATGTTGAAATATAAATGAAACCTATATTGTAAATGTTTGAATATTTAAACTTTGAATCTTATTGGAATTGAAGAGATAGTTCAAACCTGGATTTGAAATCGATATAAATTGAAATGGTTTATTGAGAATTTGAATTGAATCTTTGACCTTTAAATTGAAATGGTTAAACTAGAGTTGATTTAAATTGAATTTTTGAATTTAAGTTGATTTGAATCGATTTGCGAAATTTGAGGAAATTAATTTTATTATATAAAGTAATTTTAATACATATAAACTATTTTATTTTATAACTATTTTAATATATATACTATTTTCAATATCCAAACCGTTTAAGTTGGAAATGCTATGATTTCAAAAGTGCTATGATTTGAAAAGTGTTATGATTTCGAAAGTGTTATGATTTCGAAAGTGTTACGATTATGGGAATGAATATTATTTAAAGTGAACAGTGATATTGAATTGATATGGTTTTGAAATGAATATGATATTTTGATATGAAGTATGAACTATTTGAAATGAAATGACCACGGTGTGAAATAACATTTGGTTGTTAAAGAGACTGGGATCAGCTATTGTCATACTCTCTACCAATACCGAAAACCACTTTAACAACTGTGTACGTGGTGGAGATTCCAGAATGAAGTAGGATGGTTTGGCGACGATTCTATATGAGGTTGTAGCCCAACCCTGACTCCCGTGAGTCAGCATGATGTGGCTAAAACAAGAGCTATATCAGGCCAAGTAGGGTCATTCCCCCTATCGGGCACATTTCATCGATACCATTCTATTGCTTTTGTGATCTGATTGGTTGCACCTTTGATTTGGGAGTGTGTCTCGAGGTGGGTGGTAGTAGCTGCTATGCATTACCACCAGTCCGGGAGTGCAAACGGTATACCTACCTAGCATTGCCTCGCGTGCCTTGCCACATGCCCTATCGTGCCTTCTACGAGTTTGGTTTGTACCATACCTATGGAGTGCCCTCTGATAGCCCTCCCGTTTACGGAGGAATTACGGTACTGTATAGACTATGAGAATATATAAAATGTGTTAAGGGGGATATGGGTAACGCCTTAACGCTATTTTAATAGTTTACTTTACTATAGACATATTATAATAGTGTATTGTACTACATAGTAGATAGTTTCACGGATCCTTAGAGGATGGAAATCCCAAACATCCTTTAAGTTACTTGTATTTCAGTTGACATTTTACTTGAGTTAAATTTACTAATATAAGAATGTTAATCCTGACTCGAGTGTTTTGTGTTTTGCTTTATGCTCGGGTCAGACTGAGTGTCACAGCATTTGAGACTCACCTTTGGAGATTGGAGCTTTGTTTGAAGATCTCTTTCCAGCTTTCAGTTATTTCAGTCATTTATGTTCAGAATCGTCAGTTGCTTATGTATTGGAGATTCATTTGTATTTGAGATCTGTTGTATTTTGTTTCAGAATCTGATGTTTAAAGTAGCTTCATGAACTACTATTTTTCTATTCCGCTGCTTATTGTTGTAATACACTATGTCTGTGATTCTGTGATTGATTTATTTACTGTATATGCTAAGTTTTGCCCAATATAAATTAACAATCTAATATTTTGAGCAATTCAAGTCCGACATGTGCGGATGTGAATGGTTCGAAATTCCAGGTCGTTACAGATATATAAACTTCGTCGCATTTTGGCAGTTCGACGTCATATTTTTATAAATAAATTTTTATATTATTTAAAATAGTTTTATAGCTTAAATAATCTTGTTTTAGTTATTCAATGATGGTAAAAAATTCATTTTCAAGTTTTGTTTACAAAATATACTCTTTGAATAAATACTGAAAATATGACCCGAAAATGTTTTGTTAAAAATCAACTTTTTGTTAAATAAAAGTTGTTTGAATATTTGTATACTAATATGTAACAAACGAACGCATTAACTAGTAATTAAACCATGCATCATCCTAAGAGCCAATTAATTAAACTAAGTAAAATGAAAGGAGACAAAGACCCTTAAATCATGGAGTGATTTAAGGAAGTATGGTGTCTAAGAGGTATGGCATGTAAGAATGCATGGTGTACATGTTCTTAAGAAGGAAGGAGGAGGGTTATGGGTGGTCTTTTACCACATTTCCAGAGCTTATAAATAGAGAGGAAGGCCTCTTCATTTCTTACAAGTTTCCACTCTTTCACTCTCTTCACTTCTTAACTTTCTTAGACCAATGTCTACTTTCTCTCATCCTCTTCTTGGTCGTGTGCATGTAGGAGACTTTTTTTGCCTTAGGCCATGTGCTATGGTGGAGGTGGAAGGCTAAGGCCATGAGCTATGGGAGAGGGGGAGACTAGGTCAGGAATGATGGAGATGGTAGAGGAGGTAGGCATGTGCTATAAGAAGAGGAAGGATGGTTTTGGATGATGTTTTGGTGAAATAGAAAATGATAGTGGAAGTGTTGTTTGAAATGAATGTTGGTAGGAAGAATATTTGGTTTGATAAAATTGAGTTAATCTCACTTTGAATCAGTTGATAATCACTTGTTTATATTACTTAAATCACTTAATATTTCTTGCTATTGGTGATAATAATAGACATTAACTACTTAAAGTTATTGCCTTGATCATATGCCAAAATGATTGCTTATATGGTGGTTTAATATGTTTGGATGATGATTGGTTGATTATATAAAAGTTTGGTTGTAATAAATATGATTGTTATGATTTATAAGTTGAAAATCATATATGATGAGAAATGATAGCTATGTGAATTAACAATGCCTATCTTGTGAAAAATTATTCACATGACAAAAATAATATGTATACAACGTATGTTAGGCCTCTTTGATTTTAATATCAAAAGAAATATTATTTTATAATATTGGAATTTACTTCGGAAAAGTAAAGAAATGAGAAAGTGGAGTTTTGAAACAAATTTGGAATTTGTTTTAAAAAGAAAGGAATTGGACGTGGAGTTTTGAAATTATTTGGAAAATAAAATCTATGGTTTCATTTATGAAAAAATAGTTTTAAAAGATGGAAAATGATAGAAATATCATATGGTTTAAAATGAAGGATTGAATTAAAAAGATGGGAAAAATGAATATTATAATAATATAATATTATAATAGTTGAAAAAAGTAAAATATATTTTTAATAAGTAAAAAGGTAAAACATTGTTTTAAATTGGTCGATAATAGTCTAATATGTTAGTAAAATGATTTAAAAGTGTTTCAGACAAGTTTTATGAAATTCGGCTAAAAGATGAAAAATAAGTCGTCGCGTTTCGGCGGTTCGCGATTTCACGATCTAAAAAGTTAAATGAGAATATAAGTCAAAATTCTTTGAAATAAGACTTTTTACGACCCTGGTGGGTATGGTTTTCAATGAAAAAGAAAAAACAGGTTTTGTTTAGTAAAGTTTGAGATATGTCCAAATCAAGTTTTCAAAATCATTGCATTTTGACAGTTCGAAAATATAGTTTTCAACACTTTAAAAATGGACATTTTTAATCATTAAAAATGTGAAATATATTCCATAAATATGTTAAAATGTTTTAAAAGGGATTTGAGTTATAAAACCAGACATATATATATATATATAATATATATAATGGAATAAGTATTTTGATCTACGTAGCTTAAAACCACTATGCACTAGAAATTTAACAACTAAATTTGGCAATTTTTGAATAAATGATTTAAACTTGGATTTCTCTTCCCGAATCTTTTGGAAATGTTTTCCAAATAATTATACAAGTATTTTAAAGGTTTAGATTCAACCAAATAACTTAACAACCTTATGGGTGACAAAGAGGTAATCTCTAGGCTGGAGTTTGGTAAACCAGTTACCTGCTCCCCCAACTATCTGGATTGGCCCAACGGAGGGGGTAGTAAACTTGATTTACTCGGACCACATTTTCCTAAGATAAAAGTAAATATTTATAAAATCGTATTTTCTAAGCAAAGTGATAGATTTATAAATGGTGTTTTATAAATAAAGGGATATATTTATAAATGGCATTTTTGTAAATAAAGTAATAAGCGTTATAAAAGAGGTTTTATAAAAGAATAGATTTTTTTGAAGTAAAATTCCAGAAATGGAAATATTTTTCGAAGTAAGTTAAAAGGAAAGATATTTAGAGTTTTCCAAAAGGTAAACAAGATTTTTAAATATATTTCTGGGTGGTATAGAGAACATTCTAGTTAAACTCTATATTAAGTTCTGATGAGGGAACTCGTACCATCCGTGTGAATTTAAAAGGTGATTTCACCATTATTCGACGAATAGTACAGGTTAAGTATGGAAATTGATATTAGGTATAACTAGTCTAATCTCTATGGATCCCTTTCACTCAATACTAACTGGTTTGGGTTTACAGTAAACGATATCTTAAAAAATATTGTTTTTAACCCATTAAAGATATGTTTTGGAAATATGAAATCTCCATTAAGATTAGAATTATACTAATAATAGGGTACAGAAATATTTTCCTAAGTAATTTAAAGAAAAGCGATTTGAAGATTTCTAAAAGTTAAAAGAGGTTTTAATTAACCAAAAGGATTTAACAAAAGTGGCTTTATATTTCTGTATACACATATACATATCTTTTTATCGATAATTGGTTCAAAGAGACCGAGATCGAATTTGGGTGATTCCTATCCGAAAACCACTTCGAACCAATATACACGTTCGAAAGTGAAGACAAGTTGAACAAATGATTTTGAAGACCGGAGATCTTTATAATGTAGGGTTGCTTACCACTAACCTTGTAATTCCCATATCATATACATATGGTGGCAGTAGTACCTTCATTCTGAAATCTTCGATGCAAGGACTGCTCGCCACTATTCTGAGGGGTAATTCCCAAATAAGATGTAGTAGGAGTACCTTTGGTTTGTCATGTTCCTGGACAACTTGTATGGACGAGTGTCTGACATTGCATTTTTAGGACCACATACATTGGTTTTTACAAATGCACATCTATTTGGTGGTGTAGGAGGTAACCACTTTTATACTTAACACCCTTCCCTGAGGCGTATGAACTCGGGGGTTGTACTTTATGGAAATCAATTAGTGTGTTGTTAAAAATGGGATGTGGAATTCAAAGTGGGATGTATTGTTTTGAGAAAGGTAAATGTTACCTCAAGCCTCACACATTGGTAATAGAAAAAACAGGGTAGATGTGGCAAGGCTATGTGTGTCGCACCCATTAAGATATGGTCATCACCTTTCTAGATTACCCTTTATATATCGGGTTTGTTGTATATGCTACGAGACATCTCGGATAGGTAGGGAACAACTGAGGTGATGTCATATTCGGTACAATCTATGGTAGAGGTAGGCCAGTCTTATGTTGGTAGTGGGCAACGGGGCTGTGTCTCCATACATTTCTTTAAAGATGTACTATATGGAAGGTAGTTCCTTACCTTGTTATTATTGGAATCCAATCTCCAATACATGCCTTTGACGGACTTGATTGTATACCTAAATATGCTTTTGAATTTAACAAATGTAACAATTTCGGCTATTTTAATATATTATTTGAAAGATTTTCAAAGCAATGTCATTAGGAATAATATCAAATGTGATAAAAATGTTTAAGTTATCATAAGATAAAATCCCGTCCATATTTATGTGCGGCCTGGTCTTATGAAATACTCTTCTTTTCAAAGGTTTTGTTTGGCATCAAAGTCAATCTATGATAGTGTCATATATGTTTATGATTTGCGTTTCTCATGCTGGTTTGCCAAACTGACCTGGGTATTTTTAATACTTGGGTTAGATTCGAGTAAGTTTCAGTTTTAGCTTTGGATGCTTGGAGTATCCAAGGGAGAGCTGGAGATCTTCATCAACCTATGATCATAGAATATATTCCCACTGCATTTGTTTACTGTTTTGTATTCAGCATTTTTAAGGATAGAGGTTTATAACTGTCCAAGCTGAGGATCTGATATATGTATTTAAAATTTTCCGCTATAAAGATTTTTGAAATAATATATGTTATTCCATTCGTGTGATATTCTGTTCTATATCTTTATTTTCTTTTTACCCTTAACGATCATCCTATTCATTCAATTTGAGTTGGACATATGTGGTTTATTGTCAACTTAAAATAAACGGAGGTGTGGGTCATTATAGTTGGTATCAGAGCTTAGGTTGAACGAATACCTGAGTCTGGTAGGGGTAAAATCTCATCAGAGTTAGGGTTAGTAATACTAATACCCTATGATGAGTAACTCTTTAGAGATAGGTTAAGTGACAGCCTAGAATGAGTTGAGAGTATTATATATGAGCGTGTATTTGTTAATGCTATATAAAAATGATTTTTTTTGGAAAATTAGTAAATGAAATAATTTTACCGAAGATTATATTTGGAATATAAAGTAACATCTTTCAAATGATATACTTATTTGTGTAGTGTTTAGTTGTTAAGGAAATGATAATATTATGTTATTATCATTTATTAACTAGTTGTTTGATTTAAAAGTTTAAATTTGAACACCTCATGAATTTAGTTTCACAATTTGACTATGTGGAGTTTGATAAATAATAATGTTGGTTTAAGATTAAAGAAATTTATTTAAGATAAATAAATTTTACGAATGCGTTTTATAAATTGGATTTATGTAATGTGTTTTATAAAGGGATTTAAATCTCGGTATTTTTGAAAAAAATATTATGATTAACTAGTTTGAGTGGCTCAAAAGTAACTAAAAAAGGAAGGAGTTGTGTTTGGATAGTAAACACTTCTCTTAAGTATTCCTCTTCTTGTTAAGGGAATATGTGATACTATTAGTAGTACCTAGTTCCTTGGTATCATTTTCGAGTTACTCGATCTATATATTTTTCTAAAGTTAAAAAGATAGTGTGAATCATTACTTGATAGATTAATCAGTGATTGTTAATTTTTATCAAGGTGTTTGCATTTAATGTTGGTTAAAGAGAGTATATTATAATATAATATAAGGAGTGTATTATAATTTTAGAAATAAAAGATAATTTATCTTTTAAGTCGAAATGGTTTCTTTGGAAAGAAGATAGAAATTTTTTGGTGAATGAATATTTTAAACTGATTATATATAAAGAAACATCTTTATAAAAATGTTTGAATAAAAGATAAAAGTTTTATGAAATATTTTCATAAAATTTTTGGGAATGTTAATAAATATTTATGGGGTACGTGGAACATTTTGTTGCACGATTCTATCTAAAATACGAGTATGGGACTTTGAAGTGTTTACACCAGTCCAAATAAGAATTTATCACTCAATTCTTGACGACAAACATTGATGAACGTTTGTTATTGGGTACTTACATTTTCTATCATAGTTGAGAGCTATGTAAGGAAAACGAAGGTTTTTGATCAGAGTCCGCACTAGAGGATCAAGGGATCAATATTAGGACGGAAATAAAGTTGTGGATTCGAATATAAGATCGAATCAGATATTACGGCTGTCATATGGAATTGATTTTAAAGATAATATTTTAGGCAAACTCTTTTGGGTTTTGGGTTGTGGCAAAATTTCGGGGACAAAATTCTTTTAAGGGAGAAGAATTTAACGACATGTAATTTTATCACTTTGAATTTGAATATTTAATTAATTCTAAATATTCAGATAATTGTTTCAAATGATGAATAATTCATTTTAATTATTATTATATAATGATAATAAGTGATTTACAATGGTTTTATAAATATATAAACTTATTTATAAATATGTATATAAACTTCGTTTGACATCGTATTTTTATAAATAGATTTTTATATTATTTAAAATAGTTTTATAGCTTAAATAATTTTGTTTTAATTATTTAAAGATGATAAGAAATTTATTTCAAGTTTTGTTTATAAAAATATACACTTTGAATAAATACTGAAAATGTGACCGGAAAACGTTTTGTTAAAAATCAACTTTTTGTTAAATAAAAGTTGTTTGAATATTTGTACACTAGTATGTAACATATGAACTGGTAATTAAACCATACATCATCCTAAGAGCTAATTAATTAAACTAAGTAAAAAATAAAAGGAGACGAAGACCCTTAAATCATGAAGTGATTCAAGAAAGTCTGGTGTGTAAGAAGGTGCGATGTGCATGTTCCTAAGAACGGAAGGAGGAGGGTTATGGGTAGTCTTTTACCACATTTCCTAAGCTTATAAATAAAGAGGAAGGCATCTTCATTTCTTACAAGTTTCCACTCTTTCACTCTCTTCTCTTCTTAACTTTCTTAGAAATGTCTTCTTTCTCTCATCTTCTTCTTGGCCGTGAGCATGTGGGGACTTTCTGGCCTTCGGTTGTGCGCTATGGTGGAGGAGGAAGGCTAAGGCCATGAGCTATAGGAGAGGGGGAGGCTAGGCCATGGTGATGGAGATGGTAGAGGAGGTAGGTGTGTGTTATAGGAAGAGGAAGAATGTGTTAGTCCTTGAGATGATGGTTTTGATGACAACAACCTTAGGACCTGATATAAAATATAAATACTAACGTTATAGTTTAGATATATATGTATATGCAGAATATAAACATGCAGGTACCAAGAATGAAGACTATACAGCATAGAGATACAAGACTGATGAATTTAAATATCGAAGATATCAAGATTGAAGACTCATGAGTATCAAGAAATCAAGTTATCAAGAGTTCAAGGTTTCAAACAGTACAAGATAATGTAGTCAGTCTAGAATTATATTAAAACTTATTGAAAGCACTTACATCTTTATTCGAAATTTATTCGTGGAATGGAATTCACTTCGAGCCTGTTAAAGGGATGGAACCCTAGTGGGATGGAACCCACGACAATATCTAGTGGAACACATAGTGGTCCTATTTTGATATCCGCTAAGTTTATAAAAATATTTTTCAAAAATATATCTCTTGTTTTTTAAAATGTTTTCAAAACATTCTTTTCAAAAAGATATCTCTCTTGTTTGAAATATTTCAGCCTCAAAACTATTTTTATCATTTTTAATATTTTGATTTCAAAATTGTCCTTGTTTTTAAACCATCTCTTGTTTTAAATATTTAGCTTTAAAATATTTATATACTCAGATTTTAAATCACTTTATAGATTAAGATTATATAAATTAAAAATTATTTTCTAAACTCTTTTATATGTTTAAACTATATTCAAATATATTTACAAAGTTTAGAAATTGTTTTGACAAATTATAGAAACCAATTTAATAAGAAAATCAAAACATCAATTTTACCTTGAGCAGGTCGACATCCCTCAACCCCCCATGTCGATATGGTGTCCGTTATTTTCAAATTTCAAATTTCAAAAGAAGTGTTTATTCGTCGTATCCTTTCACGAATAGATATGGCAGTTGCTCTACTATAAATACCAGTAAGTTCTAAATGAATTTTTACCAGATTTTCATTTATTTTCTCTCCTCTTCATCTTCCACATTTATTCTAAAAGAATCCTAAACTATACTCTGCCGAAATACCAAGTGAATCAAACTTGATTATCTCTTGTTTGATTCTCTGCCACTCTCTCTATAAGATCTCAGTGCTATTCACAGTTATAGAATCTTTTGTAAATCAAGCTGTTGAGTAAAAGGTGCGGTTGAGCCTTGAAATCAATTAGGTGTGATTGTAGCCCCGAAAATCAATTAGGTGATCTTGTAGCCTGGTTAAATCAAGAGAGTTTCTGTAACGCCCCACTCTGAGACCCACTGTAACAAAGAGTATTACGGGAGTAATACTGTCTGTTAAAGCGGAGAATAGAGTATAGTGGAAGCGACCATTTGTAATCAAGCTATAACTATCTACTGAATACGTCGAAAGGATGGTATCTATATATTTTTTTCAACTGGTTCGACATATTCGGTAAATACTTATAACGAAATTACAAATGGCTAAAGATCTATCAGGACAAAGCATAATAATAAATGATAAAACATCATAGAACAGAATCACATAACAGATATAAAATCCCAGAACAATACATCGTCAATACAGATCCAAATACAATAAGTGGGTACAAAGCCACTGCCCACACATGTGGGTTAAAAATATGTACATATCAAAGTCTGAATAATAACAGAGTAGCGGAATAGTGGACAAATAAAAGCGCTATCTATCAGCATAGAAGATAATGTCCAAGCGGAAGCACAGAAGCTAAGTCCAGAGACCTAACCTGAAACAACTCGGTCTGACCCGAGCGAAAACACTTGGGTCAGGCTAGCTAAACAATCAGTAATAACTGAGATATATAATAATGCGGTACATAAATAAAACAATACTTATCCAAAGAGAAGTATATTATGAACCACATGAATATAATGACGATCCCTAATCATCAATAAACAATAAAAATCTCCAAAGAGAAATCAACACCAAAGTGTAGAATAAATAAAATCGCCTCATATCATCAGTGTAGCCAAAGCTATAAAAAGATGCCCATAGGCAATAATCCCAAGAGTGACCAGAGTCTGTAATCAATGCCCAAGCAAAGATCGATGCTCCAAAGAGCAATGGGGATATACTGAAAAGTCAATGAAATCCAACACTGAAAAGCAGTGTCCAGAGACACTGTGAATCCACAAGGCAATCGCACTTACATCGTATGGTTCCATAGAACCAACACCGAATGGCGGTACTCGAATGGATATAAAAATCATCAAATAATACCAATATTGCACGTGCACTGACCAGAGTCGTTGTTGCCAAGTACTGTAGAGTTGTGATCGATCACTCGCACAGATGCGAAACGCGCGTGATGGCAAGATCCTTCCCAGAAGGATAAAGGCCCAGAGGCGCATGCCGAAAAGTAAACTGCTCCATAGAGCAGGAGTCCAGAGACGGTTGCCCAGAGGCGTGGTGACCCAGAGGTCCAGTACTGGCCGCCCAAAGGCTAATGTGTCACTAACTTCTTGGAGAGGAACCCGTAAAGTGTTAACAATGAGTCCCATACCCCACGTTTGCACTAAACGGTTTCCTAACCAATAGCAAGCTCACACTCCAAACAATAAAAAGTCCATCTCGTATCATCGGTAAACTAGACCCAAAGGTCAAAACGATCAATCGAATAGGTCGGGGATTAACCAGAAAGGAAATACACACGGTTCCATAGGCCGGAGATTTCCTAACCGTTTAAGCACCTTTCCACTTCGCTCGACGTGCTAAAAAGTGAGTGAGATTTTTATTATAGAAAATAATGGTGCGAAACGGATTTATAATTGATTTTGAAATCACTTTAAAACGACTTTTGAAAACTCTCCTATTATGGAGTAATTAATTTAATAATTAAAAATAATATTATATAATAATTTCTAAAGCTATTTAGGAGTGAAAAATCTTTTGAAAATGATTCATAAAACCCGTGTAAAATCTAGAGACAAATCTCAAAGAAATCAATAAAACCAGAAAATCACTGAAAAATATTCTAAGTGTTTGTAAACATTAAAAAACAGCTGCGAACCCAAGTTCGGAAATTTATTTGGACTAGCAAACTGTGTCCAAATGTCATGAAAATTTGCAGGAATGTAGTCCAACATCCCTACTTTAAGATGCAAAAAGATTCGGGAAATTCTGACTTGAAACGGCATCGTCTCAAAGTCGGACAAAAATCATAAAACTTTACTGTGTCAAAACAGTGTAAAGGTCCCACTTCGACGACATGGTCGAAGGGTCACATGAACTCAGATCTTGATGAAAATTTGCAGGAGCGTAGTAAAGTACTCCTACTTTGATATGCAACAAGAATCGTTTGGTTTTGACTTGAAACGAAGAAACGACAATGTTTCAAAGTTGGTCCGACTATAACTGAAAATGATCACTATTGTAAAACAGTTTCTGGGTGCTACTTCGGCAATAGAAACGAAGTATCTAATGCACCCAGATCTAAACCAAACTTTGCATGGTTAAAGATCTCGATCTCATCTTTTTAACGAGACCAAAAACGATGAAATCCGACAAAGAAAGAGCCCGGGATGGCGTCGCAAAGTCGGGGTTCTACGCTGAAAACAACGGGAGAAAAGAGACTAAGGCCTATAGCTATGCACTAACTGGCCAGAGATGAAAAACCACAATTTTTGCATAGTAGACTTCAAATTCTGGCAAAATGAATAAAATGAAAGTTTTAGCTTAGTTTCTAAGCTTTCCGGAATGACCAAGATCGTCAAATTCCGACAAGAGATGAAAATTCTATGACTAAAACAATTCTCAGATCTAATTTTTATATCACTGTCGTTGTGCTCTCGGGACAGTGGTAAGAATGCACAGTTTTGACCAAATTAACTTCGAAATTTCATGAAACTCAAAACATAAAAGTTTTAGCTCTAAATCTAAGCTTTCCAGAACATCCAAAATTATTAGATTTGGATAAGAAACGAGTAACTTATGGCCAAATCAATTTCAGGTTTTTATTTTATCAACCCTGTAGTTTGTTGTCAGGTCAGCGACAAACAAGCATGATTTCGACCATTCAAACCTCATAATTAGGCAAAGCACAAAACATAAAAGTTATAGGGTACAGAATAAGCTTTCCATAACTTCAAGAAAATCTTAATTCCGATTTAAGATGAATAAGATATGCCTAATTTACTAACAGCAATAAACTAATTATAATTTCAGCTAGCATATACTACAAGTACCTTATATGCACACCCCAAAATGAAAGCAAAGATGATCAAAGAGCTATGATTCACATGTTACATAATAAAACATGTGTTACTAACTGATTACCGAAATCAAAAGATGATTAAACACATATTAGAAGAGGTTTTTAGCAATATACCTCTCTTGAAAGAAACAAAGACTCTTATAGCATCAACCCAGGTTAGCAAAAGATGATTAGGAGGCTATAAGATCAAAAAAACACATAAAACATGTGTTACCAAATACATTTCAGAAATGAGAAAGATATAAAAATGGATTTGAGGTGAGTATTTGCATTACCTTTGCATAGAATGACTTGCATAAGCTAAAACTAGAAGGAGATGAAGATAGAGGCCATTTTTGTTATGAAAGCTTTAGGAAATGATTAGGGTTTTGATTAGGGTTGAATGAATGAGGTTATGAGAGTATGAGATAATTTATAGAGGAGGTTTAGGGTGGGTTATTGGGTTAGGTTTTGTAACCCAATATGAAGAGAGTTATTTCCATGTTTTCAAAAAATTTCTAAGTGTTCATATATGTTTATAAAACTCACTTTTCTTATTCAAACCCATTTTAAATCCTCTCCTAAAATATTTAACTTTTCAAAAATAACATTTTATCCTCATTTTAAAATCCCATATTTCCCATTTAATTAAAATAGCCTTTTTCAAATAAATTTTGTTATTCCAAATCCTTTTATGCTTCATTAAAATAAATAAAATCCTAACTTTTATTTATTAATTGGTAATGCAAATCCGGGTTGTTGCAGACTCCCCCCTTAAGAAAATTGCGTCCTCGCAATTCCTTAAATATAGAAGTCGTTTATAACATCTAATCCACAAAAGGAATACAGAAGATAAAATATAGATGCTCACCCATGCCAGAAGATGAAAGAAAACCAGGATAAGTACGCTCGATAAATTCTCTGGTCTCCCAAGTGCAGTCCTTAGGATTAGACGACCATTGAATCTTCACAAGCGGAACCTCTTTGTTTCGAAGACGTCTGATCTCCGAATCAAGCACACGAAGAGGTTGCTGCTCTATAGATAGATCGGGTGAGATCTCCAAATCGGGCACGATATGAGGCTCGATAATAGAATCAGTGTCGCGCACACACTTGCGAAGCTGAGAAACATGGAACACATCATGTATTCCAGAGAAATGAGCAGGTAGAGCCACACGATAAGCAACGGGGCCGATGCGTTCCGTAATAGGAAATGGTCCGACATAGCGAGGAGTCAACTTCCCTGTAGAGCTGAAACGCACAACCCCCTTCATGGGAGATATCCGAATAAAGACATGATCACCAATGGAGAACTCAAGAGGCTTCCTACGGTTGTCCGCGTAGGATTTCTGGCGGTCCTGTGCCTCTTTCATTCTCTGACGGATAAGAATAATCTTCTCAGAAGATTCCCGAACTGAATCTGGACCAAGAAGGTGCTTCTCACCAGATTTTAACCAACAAGCAGGAGAGCGACATGGCCTTCCGTAAAGAGCCTCGAAAGGTGCCAAGCCGATACTAGACTGAAAGCTGTTGTTGTAGGAGAACTCTACAAGCGATAAGTGATCCTCCCAACTACCTCCGAAATCCAGAATACAACAGCGCAAAAGATCCTCTAAAACACGATTCACCCTCTCCGTCTGACCGTCGGTCTGAGGATGATAAGCAGTCGAGAGATTCAGCTTTGAGCCAAAAGCTGACTGTAGGCACTTCCAGAAGTGACTAGTAAAGATAGTGTCTCGATCACAGACGATAGAGCTAGGAATGCCATAAAGTCGAACGACTTCCTTCACGTATAGCTTGGAAAGCTGAGGAGCAGTCCGAGTGGACTTAATAGGAATGAAATGTGCTGATTTGGTCAAGCGATCGACTATGACCCAAATAGAAGTATGGCCTGACCTCGATCGAGGCAGACCGTCAATAAAATCCATGAATATCTGATCCCATTTCCACAATGGAATCTCTAGCGGCTGAAGAAGACCAGATGGACGCTGATGCTTAGCTTTGATCTGTTGACAAGTCATGCAACGGCTTACATAACTTGCAACATCACTCTTTATGCCCTCCCAATAAAATAGGCGACACATGTCGGCATACATCTTACTCGACCCGGGATGTATAGTGTACTTAGTGCGATGACACTCGTTTAAAATGTCACGCCTAAGTGATAAATCAGATGGTACCAAAATATGGTTCTTCCTGCGAAGACACCGATGAGAATCAATAGAATAATCCAACAATGTCTCATCACTGGATCCCGACTCAAGGAGATGAATATATCGCAACAAGTCTGGATCCTGCCGCTGAGCATGGGCAATGCAATCCAATAGAATAGGTTGAGCTTCCAAGCTGAGTAACACGATCTGAGGATCAGAAGACGGAGCTCGATTTCAAATATCACACATAGAAAGAGTCTCAAGAATATCCCACTCGGCTATCATCATAGAAACTACTGCCGAGTGTTTGCGACTGAGTGCATCAGCCACACGATTACCCTTGCCAGGGGTATACTGAATGTCTAAGTCATATGAGGCGAGAAACTCAAGCCATCGCTGCTGCCTCATATTGAGATCCTTCTGACTGAATAAATACTTCAGAGACTTGTGATCGGTGTAAAGAGTGAAGAGTTCGCCTAATAGAAAGTGACGCCACGTCTTCAAAGCAAAGACGATAGCTGCCAACTCCAGATCATGAGTCGGATAGCGAACCTCATTCGGACGTAGCTGCCTAGAAGCATAAGCAACTACCCGATCCTTCTGCATAAGCACAGCACCGAGGCCGCTACCACAAGCGTCGGTGTAAACAACAAGATCCTGGTTACTCTCAGGAACCACAAGGATAGGAGCATGAGTGAGAAGTTCCTTCAATCGCTGGAAAGAAACTTCACACTTATCAGACCAAATAAAGCGAACCCCCTTACGAGTCAGAGTCGTGAGGGGAAGTGCAACACGAGAGAAATCCTTGATAAATCGACGGTAATAACCCGCCAGACCAAGGAAGCTGCGAATATCATGAACGTTCTCGGGCTGCCTCCAATTCTGAATAGCTTCGATCTTGGCAGGATCGACAGAAATACCCTCAGATGATACAATATGGCCCAAGAACTTGACCTTGCTCTCCCAAAAATGTCACTTGGAGAGCTTGGCCTTAAGCTGACGCTGACGAAGAGTATCCAAGACGATCCGCAAATGATGAGCATGCTCTGCCTCGGATCTAGAATAAATAAGAATATCGTCGATGAAAACCAGAACGAATCTATCGATGTATTCCCGGAATACTCGATTCATAAGATCGACAAAGAAAGCCGAAGCATTCGTCAAGCCGAACGGCATGACCAACCACTCAAAAGAACCATAACGAGTGCGAAATGCTGTAAGAGGAATGATGTCTTCCACGACTCGTAGCTGATGGAATCCGGTGGCAAGGTCAAGCTGAGAGAAGACCTTCGCACCGCTCAACATGTCGTAACGGGAATTAGAGTTAGACATGATTCAATGATAGATAATTAATTAAGGAATACTACGGAATATAACGGATTCCTATACATATTCCTAAATTATCTATCAATAAACATAAGGAAGGGATTTGATTTAATTCGGATCTAATTTAAAATGAATTGTACTAAGTGTATCTGTTCTGTGTTTATTATGCTTATTCCTGAAACCTTGGCTCTGATACCAAGCTGTAACGCCCCACTCTGAGACCCACTGTAACAAAGAGTATTACGGGAGTAATACTGTCTGTTAAAGCGGAGAATAGAGTATAGTGGAAGCGACCATTTGTAATCAAGCTATAACTATCTACTGAATACGTCGAAAGGATATTATCTATATATTTTTTTCAAGTGGTTCGACATATTCGGTAAATACTTATAACGAAATTACAAATGGCTAAAGATCTATCAGGACAAAGCATAATAATAAATGATAAAACATCATAGAACAGAATCACATAACAGATATAAAATCCCAGAACAATACATCGTCAATACAGATCCAAATACAATAAGTGGGTACAAAGCCACTGCCCACACATGTGGGTTAAAAATATGTACATATCAAAGTCTGAATAATAACAGAGTAGCGGAATAGTGGACAAATAAAAGCGCTATCTATCAGCATAGCAGATAATGTCCAAGCGGAAGCACAGAAGCTAAGTCCAGAGACCTAACCTGAAACAACTCGGTCTGACCCGAGCGAAAACACTCGGGTCAGGCTAGCTAAACAATCAGTAATAACTGAGATATATAATAATGCGGTACATAAATAAAACAATACTTATCCAAAGAGAAGTATATTATGAACCACATGAATATAATGACGATCCCTAATCATCAATAAACAATAAAAATCTCCAAAGAGAAATCAACACCAAAGTGTAGAATAAATAAAATCGCCTCATATCATCGGCGTAGCCAAAGCTATAAAAAGATGCCCATAGGCAATAATCCCAAGAGTGACCAGAGTCTGTAATCAATGCCCAAGCAAAGATCGATGCTCCAAAGAGCAATGGGGATATACTGAAAAGTCAATGAAATCCAACACTGAAAAGCAGTGTCCAGAGACACTGTGAATCCACAAGGCAATCGCACTTACATCGTATGGTTCCATAGAACCAACACCGAATGGCGGTACTCGAATGGATATAAAAATCATCAAATAATACCAATATTGCACGTGCACCGACCAGAGTCGTTGTTGCCAAGTACTGTAGAGTTGTGATCGATCACTCGCACAGATGCGAAACGCGCGTGACGGCAAGATCCTTCCCAGAAGGATAAAGGCCCAGAGGCGCATGCCGAAAAATAAACTGCTCCATAGAGCAGGAGTCCAGAGACGGTTGCCCAGAGGCGTGGTGACCCAGAGGTCCAGTACTGGCCGCCCAAAGGCTAATGTGTCACTAACTTCTTGGAGAGGAACCCGTAAAGTGTTAACAATGAGTCCCATACCCCACGTTTGCACTAAACGGTTTCCTAACCAATAGCAAGCTCACACTCCAAACAATAAAAAGTCCACCTCGTATCATCGGTAAACTAGACCCAAAGGTCAAAACGATCAATCGAATAGGTCGGGGATTAACCAGAAAGGAAATACACACGGTTCCATAGGCCGGAGATTTCCTAACCGTTTAAGCACCTTTCCACTTCGCTCGACGTGCTAAAAAGTGAGTGAGATTTTTATTATAGAAAATAATGGTGCGAAACGGATTTATAATTGATTTTGAAATCACTTTAAAACGACTTTTGAAAACTCTCCTATTATGGAGTAATTAATTTAATAATTAAAAATAATATTATATAATAATTTCTAAAGCTATTTAGGAGTGAAAAATCTTTTGAAAATGATTCATAAAACCCGTGTAAAATCTAGAGACAAATCTCAAAGAAATCAATAAAACCAGAAAATCACTGAAAAATATTCTAAGTGTTTGTAAACATTCAAAAACAGCTGCGATTCCAAGTTCGGAAATTTATTTGGACTAGCAAACTGTGTCCAAATGTCATGAAAATTTGCAGGCATGTAGTCCAACATCCCTACTTTAAGATGCAAAAAGATTCGGGAAATTCTGACTTGAAACGAAGAAACGGCATCGTCTCAAAGTCGGACAAAAATCATAAAACTTTACTGTGTCAAAACAGTGTAAAGGTCCCACTTCGACGACATGGTCGAAGGGTCACATGAACTCAGATCTTGATGAAAATTTGCAGGAGCGTAGTAAAGTACTCCTACTTTGATATGCAACAAGAATCGTTTGGTTTTGACTTGAAACGAAGAAACGACAATGTTTCAAAGTTGGTCCGACTATAACTGAAAATGATCACTATTGTAAAACAGTTTCTGGGTGCTACTTCGGCAATAGAAACGAAGTATCTAATGCACCCAGATCTAAACCAAACTTTGCATGGTTAAAGATCTCGATCTCATCTTTTTAATGAGACCAAAAACGATGAAATCCGACAAAGGAAGAGCCCGGGATGGCGTCGCAAAGTCGGGGTTCTACGCTGAAAACAACGGGAGAAAAGAGACTAAGGCCTATAGCTATGCACTAACTGGCCAGAGATGAAAAACCACAATTTTTGCATAGTAGACTTCAAATTCTGGCAAAATGAATAAAATTAAAGTTTTAGCTTAGTTTCTAAGCTTTCCGGAATGACCAAGATCGTCAAATTCCGACAAGAGATGAAAATTCTATGACTAAAACAATTCTCAGATCTAATTTTTATATCACTGTGGTTGTGCTCTCGGGACAGTGGTAAGAATGCACAGTTTTAACCAAATTAACTTCGAAATTTCATGAAACTCAAAACATAAAAGTTTTAGCTCTAAATCTAAGCTTTCCAGAACATCCAAAATTATTAGATTTGGATAAGAAACGAGTAACTTATGGCCAAATCAATTTCAGGTTTTTATTTTATCAACCCTGTAGTTTGTTGTCAGGTCAGCGACAAACAAGCATGATTTCGACCATTCAAACCTCATAATTAGGCAAAGCACAAAACATAAAAGTTATAGGGTACAGAATAAGCTTTCCATAACTTCAAGAAAATCTTAATTCCGATTTAAGATGAATAAGATATGCCTAATTTACTAACAGCAATAAACTAATTATAATTTCAGCTAGCATATACTACAAGTACCTTATGTGCACACCCCAAAATGAAAGCAAAGATGATCAAAGAGCTATGATTCACATGTTACATAATAAAACATGTGTTACTAACTGATTACCGAAATCAAAAGATGATTAAACACATATTAGAAGAGGTTTTTAGCAATACACCTCTCTTGAAAGAAACAAAGACTATTATAGCATCAACCCAAGTTAGCAAAAGATGATTAGGAGGCTATAAGATCAAAAAAACACATAAAACATGTGTTACCAAATACATTTCAGAAATGAGAAAGATATAAAAATGGATTTGAGGTGAGTATTTGCATTACCTTTGCATAGAATGACTTGCATAAGCTAAAACTAGAAGGAGATGAAGATAGAGGCCATTTTTGTTATGAAAGCTTTAGGAAATGATTAGGGTTTTGATTAGGGTTGAATGAATGAGGTTATGAGAGTATGAGATAATTTATAGAGGAGGTTTAGGGTGGGTTATTGGGTTAGGTTTTGTAACCCAATATGAAGAGAGTTATTTCCATGTTTTCAAAAATTTTCTAAGTGTTCATATATGTTTATAAAACTCACTTTTCTTATTCAAACCCATTTTAAATCCTCTCCTAAAATATTTAACTTTTCAAAAATAACATTTTATCCTCATTTTAAAATCCCATATTTCCCATTTAATTAAAATAGCCTTTTTCAAATAAATTTTGTTATTCCAAATCCTTTTATGCTTCATTAAAATAAATAAAATCCTAACTTTTATTTATTAATTGGTAATGCAAATCCCGGGTTGTTACAGTTTCCCTAAACTCGAATACAGGAGGGTGTACCTCGTAGCATTGAAACCGAGGGTGTAATTTGGGAGATTATTTTGAAAAGAAATCTGTACGATTGTACGGGACATGATGTAGGGTAACTCCAAACCAGTATAAAATCCTGGTGTGTTCTTTCCTTTACTGCTTTTATTTAGTATTTGCATCCGTGTCTGATTCTGTGATTATATCTGTGTTTGTGAATTGCATTTGTTAGTGTTTAAATTGAACAAAATTCAAAAAGATTTAAAAATACATAAAACACTATTCACCCCCCTCTAGTGTTATTCCAGCCTTAAGATCCGTAATCCGCATTTCTCACACTATAACTTCCCCTAAAACTAATAACTCCCCATGTCGACATGGTGTCCGTTATTTTCAAATTTCAATTTCAAAAGAAGTGTTTATTCGTCGTATCCTTTCACGAATAGATATGGCTGTTGCTCTACTATAAATACGAGTAAGTTCTAAACGAATTTTTACCAGATTTTCATTTATTTTATCTCCTCTTCATCTTCCATATTTATTCTAAAGAATCCTAAACTATACTCTGCCGAAATACCAAGTGAATCAAACTCGATTATCTCTTGTTTGATTCTCTGCCACTCTCTCCATAAGATCTCAGTGCTATTCAGAGTTATAGAATCTTTTGTAAATCAAACCGTTGAGTAAAAGGTGCGGTTGAGCCTTGAAATCAATTGGGTGTGATTGTAGCCCCGAAAATCAATTAGGTGATCTTGTAGCCTGGTTAAATCAAGAGAGTTGCCCTGAACTCTAATACATGAGGGTGTACCTCGTAGCCTTGAAACCGAGGGTGTAATCTGGGAGATTATTTTGAAAAGAAATCCGTATGATTGTACGGGACTGGATGTAGGGTAACTCCGAACCAGTATAAAATCCTAGTGTGTTCTTTCCTTTACTGCTTTTATTTAGTATTTGCATCTGTGTCTGATTCTGTGATTATATCTGTGTTTGTGAATTGCATTTGTTAGCGTTTAAATTGAACAAAATTCAAAAAGATTTAAAAATACATAAAACACTATTCACCCCCCTCTAGCGTTATTCCAGCCTTAAGATCCGTAATCCGCATTTCTCACATTATAATATTTTGAATATATTTTACTGCAAATTTTTTTTATAGCATTCTGTAAATGTTGTCTTTTCTATTTGAAACTTTAAACTATGTAAAAATGATATTTAAATTAAGTAGTTTTCTCTATTCCTTTTAGAGTTATTTTCTAACTTATATTAGAATATTTTAAAATTAATTTCATGTTTAAATATTTTTTAATAATTAACTAAAATTTTTAATGTAAGAGTTCTTAATATAACACATGTTTATTTTAGTTTTTCAATCTTTGTTATTTTATTTAATATTTCATTATGATATTTATTTTTAATTTAGAAGGTGTTTAAACATGTTTCTAAATATTTTAATCAATAATAATTTAACATATAGATTTTAATTAGTAATTTAAGTATTTTATAAACATGGAAGTTTGGATTCTTAAAAAAAACAATTAAGTTAAAAAAATTATTTTAAAGAAATTAAATAAGGAGGGTATTAATTTTTAAAAACCATATTGATCACATATATAGTTTAAATCCATATTTATTAGCAATTTGATTTTGATATTGAGTTTGATTACTACCTTTCATGAAAATGTTATAGTTTTAGTATTATTTATTACCTTTAAACTCTTATCTTTACTACTTTTTCAATCCCATTCATTAGTTTCCTTAACCTAAGTCTAGTAATTGGTGTGTATTACCTTTGTTTAGTTGAAGTGATTTATAATAAATAGTTTGATACATACATACATACATACATATATGCTTGTCAATTAAATATTACTTATCACTCATGTTTATCTTATAATCTGAATATCTCTTACCATAGTATATATATCATCATATCATTCTTCATATTATTATTTTTACTTCGTTATCATTTTATTTCATATTACATATCATTATGCATCCTATTTCATTGCATATTACATCATAAATTACAATGCATGAAATATCATAATCATTTGCATCATAAGTTGCACTTCATTCTGCATATCATCTCATGCTACATTGCATATGTCATACATTTCATACTGCATTACAAACTACATATTGCATACATGTACACATAACAAGTGTATTTTATTTAGGGGGAGTTTATATTATTGTCTTATAGTATAGGGTTATTAGTTTTTGATTTGTTTGGTATGTTTTGATTGACTTGTTTGATTGGATTGGCTTGTTTGACTTGATTGAATTGTTTGACTTGATTGATTTGTTTGACTTGTTTGACATGATTGGATTTGATGTGTGTGTTGATTGGATTGTCTGAAATATACTTATACATATTTATGTATTGAATAATAATAATATAATTATGTTAATGTCTTTCACATTCCATTTACTATACTTTGTTCTAGTATTAGTTTAAGGGGGAGTTTTATGGTTTTAGGA
The DNA here is from genome assembly GCA_030737815.1 of Allium fistulosum. Classification (NCBI taxonomy): domain Eukaryota; kingdom Viridiplantae; phylum Streptophyta; class Magnoliopsida; order Asparagales; family Amaryllidaceae; genus Allium; species Allium fistulosum. Next base: position 982,989,760 of record CM060902.1, read on the forward strand.
TGGTTTTTGTTGATAACAAAGAGGGAGAATTATAAAATAGAGTAGTTAGGCTTAGATTAAGGGGGAGTTATTAGTTTTAGGGGGAGTTATAGTGAAGGTGAAATATATTTTATAAACAGGTTGTCATCATCAAAAAGTGGGAGATTGTTAGTCCTTGAGATGATGGTTTTGATGACAACAACCTTAGGACTTGTTATAAAATATAAATACTAACGTTATGGTTTAGATATATATGTATATGCAGAATATAAACATGCAAGTACCTAGAATGAAGACTGTACAGTATAGAGATACAAGACCGATGAATTTAAAGATCAAAGATATCAAGATTGAAGACTCATGATTATCAAGAAATCAAGTTATCTAGAGTTCAAGATTTCAAATAGTACAAGATAATGTAGTCAGTCTAGAATTATGTTAAAATTTCTTGAAAGCACTTACATCTTTATTCAAAATTTATTCGTGGAATGGAATCCACTTCGAGCCTGTTAAAGGGATGGAACCCACGACAATATCTAGTGGAACATATAGTGGTCCTATTTTGATATCCGCTAATTTTATAAAAATGTTTTTCAAAAATATATCTTTTGTTTTTTAAAATGTTTTCAAAACTTTCTTTTCAAAAAGACATCTCTCTTGTTTGAAATATTTTAGCCTCAAAACTATTTTTATCATTTTTAATATTTTGATTTTAAAATTGTCCTTGTTTTTAAACCATCTCTTGTTTTAAATATTTAGCTTTAAAATATTTATATACTCATATTTTAAATCACTTTATAGATTAAGATTATATATATTAAAAATTATTTTCTAAACTCTTTTATATGTTTAAACTATATTCAAATATATTTACAAAGTTTAGAAATTGTTTTGACAAATTATAGAAACCAATTTTAATAAGAAAATCAAAACATCAATTTTACCTTGAGTATGTCGACATCCCTCAACCCCCCATGTCGACATGGTGTCTATAACGACCCATAAATTTCGATAATTAAAAATAGTTAATTTAATAAGATATTGTAAGTTAATGTTCGAAGAAATTAAAATTTGTGATTTATTAAGGAAAATAATAATTGGAATGAAATTGTAACCATATTAATTTAAGTTAATTATTAACGACTTTCATGAAAACCCAATTAATTGAAATAAGTTAAATGTTACACTTAGTTATAAATTGAATATAAGAGAACTAATATAAATATTGAATAAATTATTGAAATAGTTTGTAATAAATGGTAATTGAGTAAAACCAGTGTTATGTAAGTAATTATAATATTGGTTTGTAAATAATAAACTTATAAAAGTGTGATTAAGAGTTAATGGAAACAATTATTGTACGTTGCCTGTTTTATTAGTTTGTTAAGTTTAATTTGGAATCAATTGCAATTGATTCACTTAATTATTGCAGTTAATGTGGATTAAATTGGTAAGTGAAGAATGTTGATTCAATAAGATGTAACCAATGTAAATTCTATTCATAATATGATAATTGATGTAATAAAAAGAATGAACCAAAAGGAAATAATTAATTAAGATTTTTAAATTTTAATTAATGTGTAAAATTGAAAAAATTCCAATATAATTGAAATATAGTAATTAATACAAATAAAAGATGAAAATTGGAAGATATTAATGTAATGAAATATAAAACAATGTTAACTATGTTAGTTGAGTAATAATTGATCGAATATTAAGTTTGGAATCAAATAAAATCAAATTTATTAGAATTAATTTGTAATTAATTAGATTAGTTGTAGTTGACATTTGAACACAGTATTTATTGAAATAATCAACACTAAATTGATATGTGAATTTGCTTTTAGTTATTATAAATATCTAAGGGATCAAAAATGATAAAAATCTGCTAGTTTATAAATATTGAATTAAAATGTGATAAATTAATTTAATATTAATTTATTTAATTAATGTAAAAATAGCCATTTTGGCAACTATCTCGGATTTTGATGAAACCTGTTTCATCAGATCCGTAATGGTAAATTATTGTAGGATTTCAAGTTTCGTAGCGAACGGACTTGTCGTTTGATCGTACGGGCTCGAAACGCCTAGAAATAAATTTAATTGAAATCAATTTGAAATAAGATGATTTTAAGCTAACTTCTTCATACGATGGAATTAGGACCTCAAACCTGTTCCATTGAGTTTAAAACCATCAAAAACATCTATTTTGATATATGGGAAGACATATTTTCGTTTCGAGGTCAGAAGGGGCTTTTTGAGTCGCGTAGTCGTTTCGATCCAACCCTGCCTATATATAGGCTGTTATAAACCCTAGTTGTTTCTCATATCATTATTTCTATACGTACATCTTCTTCCTCCTTCATCAAACCTAATTCCCAAATTCCAAAACCTAATTTCAATTTCAAAAAAAAAGAAAAAAATGTGGATCTGTAGCAACTTCGGGTCGCGCTTGGGGTTTCAGAGGCAAAAACCCTACAGCAACTTCGGGTCAGGAAGAAAATGATGCGGGTCTCGGGTCATTTTGGCAAAAAACTTAGAGCAAGCACCGGGGATTTGAGGCAGCGGACCGAAGTTAAACCCGAAGTCGACCTAGGACTAGAATATTTCAATATTCTAATTATCATAACTTTTTCATACGAGCTCGAATTCACGCGCGGTTTGTTTCGTTAGGATCGTATCGAAATTCCGGACACTTTGATGCTAGTTTGGATAAATTCTATGACTGTTCAAATTTGGGCTCTGTTTTGAATTTCAAATTCGATTTAAATGCAAAGGTGAGTGTTTTGACCCACTCACAACTTATAAAATTTCTTATGTTTGTTAAATTTAATTAATGATGTGATTGGAAATTTATTTATGGTTGTTTGGTATATTTTGAATCGTCATCTCAGTTAATTTGAATTTATTTGAATTAAATCGTTATTTAATTTATTATTGAATATAAATTGCCAGTTAAATACCTATTATTGATTTTCAGTTCTATATTTATATTTATTGGTTGATTTGGATGATGATTGTGATGAATGTTTGATTTTTGATATTGGATGAATGGACGTTGTATTTTATATAGTATAAACTGCAAGTTCACTATGGGTTGAAATGATACATACCCGAATGATCAATAGATTAAGGAAAAATCGTTATGAGTTGAAATGATAGACTCGAGCGATTTTATGGACTTTTTTATTAAATTCGGGATTGTGGTTTGAAATGATATATAATCGTAAATTTTTAAATTGCGGATTGAAATGATAAATATCCGTATCATTTGACCCTAGGGTAGAGAATTATATACGGACACCGGATTGGTTAAATTAAATGATTTTAAAATCATTACTTTTCGAATTTAATTAAATGATATCTTGAAATAAAATTTGATGTATATAAATGGAAGTATAATTGGAAAATCAAGTTTTGTGTTGAAATGTGAATTGGTTTAAAAGGAATTGCTTTAAGAAATTAAATTGGAAGTTCAAAAGTTAAACTTTTAAGTATAAATGAAATTCTATCGAAATTAAGTTATTGAAGTTGTTTGAAATAACTTTGAAATTGGAGTAATCCGAATTGATATTTGAACATGGATTGAAACGATATGAAATTCAATAGTTTATTGAAATGTTAAATTGAAAGGTTTGGAATTTGGTTTGTTGACTCGGAAATTGAAATGGTCCAAATGTGTTGAAATGAAATGAATAGTTTAATTTGATATTAATTCCAAATTCATGTTTTAATATAAACTGTTTTAAAAATATATTATTTCAAAATTTCTAATTATTAAAATTTTCAAAGTATTAATGTAACGGTCCGCCATTCATTCCACAGAATGACGCATCATTAATAAGAAAGAAAGGGATAGAAAAGAGAAAAGAAGAGAAGAGAGAAAGAAACAACATCAGAATCTCAACAGCGGAACGAATAAATTATATTAATAACATAATCTATTACATAGTATACAACATTCATCAGAGTTACACAACATATATCACATACTAGACAGTTATAAACATCTGTCTAGACATTACAACTCAAACACATACAAGACACTATCACAGATCAACACAGCGGAACACTATATATCTACGAACGCTGAAGCCTCCTGCTCCATTGCTCCTCCAGAAATCATCAAAGCTAACCTGAATCCCTTGGCTACTCGTAAAAATTTGAGTACCCAAGAGTTTATAAAACAGAAAATAAACACTTGGGTCAGACATGGGTCTGGTATGAGTAACAGGTTAAACTTGCTTAACTTTAAAAATCCTTTGAAAGAAAAGGTATCTCGTAAGACTTCCCGCACATAAACACGGAAAAGTTTTTACCTTACGATAACCAAAACATTTGATAGGAAATCCAGTTATATTACAATAGGGTCTAGGGTTTTCAAGTAAAATACAGAAATAGCTGGAATGCTTACATCTCACGTTCCAACATAGTTGGGCACAACTAACACGTACTGCGATTATTGGAAATTGGATTCCATACAATGGCAGGGCTACCGGGGTACCGCCCATCACAGTACGGGGCCTAGATCACCGTACCAAGGATTACTCCTAATCCTCTGCAACACAAAGCCGGAACCATCCCTTACTGGATGATTCCGAATAAAAATCACCCCACAGATGGCCGTCGCCAACTACACCACTAAGCCGAAATAAAGGAACTCTCTAGACAGGGATGACCTTACTCTCAGTGGGTGCTACCCATGAAGCCTTGCGGCACCTCCCCTGTTTTAGCCATTCCCGGTTGATGAGGCTTGAGGCTACGATTACCTTTAATCAGAATACATCACTTAGAATGCTCATCGTCCACCCGACGATGTTCTGAAAGCATTCAATCCATACAAGTTCGTTCCGGGTTCGAACGAAACCGAAGGCATTATCTTGTTACACTCATTTTGGAATCACCCTCATAGTTAACGACAATAAACCTTGCACTCTGAATCTTCATCTTCACTTGAGATTCACGACCTATCGTTAATTTGGATCGATGTGGTATTCGGATATCCAAATCTGGAAACCCGATCCCGGTCTCATCGAAATCCAAAACGTATCTTTTAAGGCCAAGTTGTTTTAAAGTTAAAACAATTCAATACTTTATCTGTATACACACAGATAGATAACTCAATAGATAATCTACATTATCATCACAAACAGATAATTAACATTATCATTACAATTCAACCAAAACATCCATATCATAGATCAGCACATATCTCATCAGAGATATCAAACAATGCAAAGCATTCAATATTATTCATACATCCCTAAGTAATGATTTATATCATCTCTAATTAATTTAAAATGAATTAAATTAATCACTTCATTCTATAAATCCTGCTTACTTAACCATTAGTTAAACCAATTAATTAATCATACTCTGAGTATCATCTTAATTAATTATTCCTGATTAATTATCCTTTAATTACTTTAAGTAATTAAATCTTAATTAATTTCACAAATTAATTATCTTAAACCATTACAGTAATTAATCTTTAATTACTTCATTAATTAATTAACTATACTTAATTACATTAATCCTTAATTAATTACAATTAATTAATTACTTTAATCACTTATTTTTGATTAATTAATCTTAATTAATCAACCCTTAATTACATCATTAATTATATTAATTTATGATCCCTAATTACTCTTAATTAATTATCCTATTTAAATTAATTACATTTAATAATTAATCTTTAATTAGTCACATTTATTAATCACCTTTGATTAATCTTAATTAGTATTTAACTACCCTTAATTACTTCATTACATAAATTAATTACTCCTTAATTAATTATCTTTTAATTAATCCCTTGATTAATTATACAAAGTAATTAAACTCAAATTAATTTCATTATTAAATATCCTTTAATTAATTACATCCAGTAATTATCTTTAATTACTTCCCTAAATAATTACACTTCACTAATTATATTTAAGTAATTATACTTATCAAATCACCAAGTGATTATCTTAAATTAATTTAACTAATTAATTTAAACTTATCAAATTTATTTAATTAATTACCTTAAGTAATTAATTCCTTTAATTACTTCTATTAAGTAATTATACTTAACCAATTTCATATTAATTAATCTAATTGATTATCAAAATTTATCATATTAATTAATTATTTAATAATTCCTAATTAATGATCTCTCATTAATTATTAACAATTCTTTACTTACATTCCTTAAGTATTTAAACTTAAATCAACCATTATTAATATTTACAAATTAATTAATTCTTAATTACTAATTAATCAATCTCTAATTTATTAATTAATTGCCTAATTAATCTTTAATCACTTGATTAATTAATTTCTAACCATTTATTAATAATCTATACTTATCTAAATAAATGATCCTTAATTCCAAATTAATTAACCCTTTATAATCTTAATTATTTAATTAATTAACGCCAAATCATTAATTAATTAAATTATTAAATTATTCTTTAATCACCTTATTAATTTAATGAATCCTAAATCATTAAACTTTAATAAATCTCTAAATTAAAGTATTAACCTTTAACTACTTTAATTATTATTAACAAAAGGCTTTAAAACATTTTACTTTTAAATCTTTCTTTTAATTCATTTCAAATTAAAGATTTTAAATAAATTTCAAATTTAACTTTAACCAAATTTAAATCAAATTTACAAACCCTTTTTAAATCCAAATGTTAAAGAAAGACTTAACATTTATAAAAGAAATTTAAGATTTTTAAACAAATTCATTTATTCAAACCTTTTTAAATTATCCTTTAAACATTTAAAGTTGTTTAACATTTTAATAAAACTTATTTATTTCACAACTGGAATTCAAGTTTAAATTTGAATCCACACCTAAAGATTTGAATTTAAACTTTGTTTAAATGTCTGTTTTCAAATTTTAAATCAATTTTAAAAACAAACAGGCTTTAAAACCTGTATCAATTCAATTAACCCGAGCCTTATCTAAATGCTTCGAGTCGAAACCCTCCACGCTTTGAGTCACTCACGCAAACTTCTTCGAGTCGAACCCGAGACTTCATCTTCCCCAAACCAACAAAACAACCCAGACACCATTGATATATCGTGCACATGCACCAACGTTGCAGCCAACTCCGATCATCAACGATGATCCCCTCAAGTCGACAATCACCCTCGCACCTAATCACGATCTTCAAATCATCGATTCTTCCTCGAATTTGAATTCGAGCATCCAAACCCCAAACCTGGAACCAAAGACAAAACGTGGAACCACCTCGAACTCGATCCTCCGATCACCAGAGCACCAACGCTTCCAGCCTCACCTTCGCCATCCTCCAAGCTTCCAATTCCCAGAGTTCTGTGGAACTCGATCCACCAGAGGTGCCGGGGAAAACAAATTCCCGTCCAAGCCTAAAACTAGGGCTACATACTTCTCTGATCATCCATCGCCGCCACAGAAGCCTAAACACCAATCTGACATTTTTCCCAAGGTCTCCGATCACTCCACTACCATCAATGAGAACCCCGACCTTCCCTAGCAAGTAGATCACCAGAAAACACCCAAAACACATTATCTGATCAACCCCAAAATGCACATTCAAACCCAATCTAAAAACAAAGGTTTTACTTCCAAAAATCATGATTTTGAATAATGTTTCAGATCATATGTTTGAAACAATAAATTAAGATATTTGAATTTTAACAAAACTCAAGCTTTCCTGTTATACTTTGTTTTCTAGAGCAAGTTTCAATTTTAATTCATTTAAATAAAGTTTAAGCTTTAATTCATGATTAAACAAACACATGTTATCTGAATCCTAAGTCCTAACAGAAATTAGACCAAGAGGAAATGAAATTTTGATGAGAAACTTGAGCTTGAAACTGAGAACAGAGATACACAATACATCAGCATACACACACACATATATATATATATATATCCATATATACAGATAATCTACTTATATAAAATCACACAGAACATACTTATTTCCAGAGAATTAACATGCAACCAGATTTAAGGATACTTAAGTTTTTAAAAAGAATGTTACTCACCTGATTTAAAAATGAACAGAGCTTTATTTTTTTGAAATAGCCTTTGAAACTTTAAAACTTCGATTTAAAAACTTGAATTGCCTTTGCTTCGTTGATTGAAGACTTGAAATCTTTTGTTGCTGAGATGTTTTAGCTTGTACTGAAATGATCTTGCTTTTTAAATAAATCTCAGGTTTGCTTGCTTTCAGACTTTGAAGAAGATGCAGGCTTTTGATTTTTGCTTTAGTTTGAAGAGTGAATTGATCGAAGATTTGTGGAAGTGAATTTACAGATTGGTTTTACATTTCTGGTTCGAGGAGGATGATTATCAGATTTGTTTTGGGAATTTATATTCAGTTTTCTCTTAGTTTTTGAAAAGAAGGGGATATGAAAAAGAATGAAGGGAAGAAAACACATGTATTTATAAAGGCTTATTTATACAAATATAAATAAAAGAAAAATCAAAAATTAAAGATGACACTTGGTTTAAAATTCAACATTTGTCATTTACTTTACTTCATTAACTAACACTTGTTACTATTAAGCCTTAGAGATTTACACTTGTAATTTAAGTAATCTTATTTATTTTAAATGTTAATAAAAGCCTTTTTCTTTATTTATTAAATACTTATCTATTTATAAATTACTTTTTAAAGAAACAAAACTAATTATATTTATAAATAAAAGTTTATACATATATTTTAAAATCCAAAACTATTTATAACAACACATTCAATTTCTTTAAAATCTATTTATCTATATATAAAACAATACATTAATAATATTGTTTGAAAATAACCTATTTATCAATTTTAAATAAATTTATAAAAGAGATTACCTTATTATTAATAAATTACTACTATTACTAAATGAATTAACATATCATATGTAAATTGTATTTTAAACTTATATATATATACTCTTAAATCATATTTATTAAGCAATATTTAAAAAGAAAATAAAATAAACCTTATTATAAATCTTATTTAAAAACATATAGTTATTTGTTTAAATAGCTTTGAAAAACTTAATATTAAATAAATCATAATTTCCAAACTATCAAAATGTATATTAGAAATTTAAAAACAAGATTTTATTTATTTATTAAATTTCAAACCAAAGCTTATCTATTTACAATATATACACACACATATATATACATTATAAATAGAAATCATTTTATTAATTTTTAAAAGATAAAATTCACTAATTAAATATTTATTTAATTAGATTATTAAACCAATTTAAACATTTTTAATCAAGATTATCAAATCAATTTAATTATTTAAACAGGTTATTAAATTGATATTGTCCAAAAATTCCGGGATATCACAATTAAACTATTTTAACCTGTATTAATTATATTAAATCATTTTAATCTATTTTAAACCATATAATTTATTTAAACTAATTAATCTGTTTTAACTTATTTTAAATCTAATTAATCTATTTTAAAGCTACTTAATCTATTTTAAATCTATATTAATTATTTATAACTATTTAAACTATTTTCTTCTAAATTTCAAACTAAGTAAAATGGATGGGTTTATATTCAAATTCTCGATTTTTAAAGTGAATGTGGTTAAGCGACATTATAACCTAAGTTGGGATCTATATAGCATATTTGGTTTAATATGAAAATTTTAAAATGAGAGTTTAGCCTATTTTGGAAATATGACTTTTGAAAGGAAATATAACTTCGAACTATGATTTCAAATGTGATATGATTTCAAAGGGGAATATGATTTCGAAAGTAAGTAATGATTTCGAAAGTGATATGATTTGAATTGAATATGATATTTTGTTATCAATTATGAATGATTTTGGAAATGTAAAAGAACCATCTGGTGTGTAATAAGCGATTGGTTGTTAAAGAGACCGGGATCAGATATTGTCATACTCTCTGCCAATACCGAAAACCATTTTGACAACTGTGTACGCGGTGGAGATTCCAGAATGAAGTAGGATGGTTGGCGACGATCCTATATGAGGTATATACGTGAACCCGACTCCCATGAGTTAGCTTAAGGTGGCTAAAACATGAGCAATTGATGGGTCAAGTGAGGTCATTCCTCCAATCGGGCACACTCCTTCGATCCTATATTCTAACTTTGCGATTGATTTGGTGGCCACCCTCGATTTTTGATTTGGGAGTGTGTTCCGAGGTAGGCGGTAGTAGCTGCTATGTGTTACCACCAGTCCGAAAGTGTAATTGGTATATCTACCCTAGCATTGCCGAGTTGTGCCATGTCACCTACCCTATCAAGACCACTACGAGTTTGTTTTGTACCATACCTATGGAGTGCCCTCTTACGACGTCCAGTACAGGCGGGATTACGGTACTGTATAGACTATGCGAATATATAAAAATGTGTTAAGGGGGAAAATGTAACGCCTTAATGCTATTTTAATAGTTTATCTTACTGTAGACATATTATAATAGCGTATTGTACTACATAGTAGATAGTTTAATGGATCCTTAGGAGATGTGAATCCCGAACATCTCTTAAGTTACTGCACTCACATTAGACACTGGATAAGAGATGTCAAACCCCGTAAACATCTCCGACGCCGTTTACACTCATATTTATTTACCGTTGATTTGACTCACATAAGATCTTTTAGTTCTGACTCGAGTGTTTTGTCTTTTCAATTCGCTCGGGTTAGCCTAAGCATTTCAGGATTTGAAGACCTTATTTCTAGAGGACAAAGATGAAGATTTGTACTACTATTATTTACTATATTATTCTACTGCGTCATATTGTTCCGTTGCATTATGTATTTATCTCTGATATGTGTAACTCTGAGTTTGTATTGTATAAGTATAATCAAATGTTTCTTATACAGCTTCATGAACTGTTATTTGATTATTATATTTTGTCATTCCGCTGCAAGACTCTGTTTTTTTTCTTTCTCTGCTTTTTCTTATTCACCCCATAATAGTCCGCCCTTCTGTATGGTTTGAGTCGACATGTGCGTCTGCTTAAAACGTACAAAAAGGCGGGATATTACAGTGTCCGTTATTTTCAAATTGCAATTTTCAAAAGAAGTGTCTATTTGTCGTATCCTTTTACGAATAGATATGGCTGTTGATCTACTATAAATACCAGTAAGTTCTAAACGAATTTTTACCAGATTTTCATTTATTTTCTCTCCTCTTCATCTTCCACATTTATTCTAAAAGAATCCTAAACTATACTCTACCGAAATACCAAGTGGATCAAACTTGATTATCTCTTGTTTGATTCTCTGCCACTCTCTCCATACGATCTCAGTGCTGTTCAGAGTTATAGAATCTTTTGTAAATCAAACAGCTGAGTAAAAGGTGCGGTTGAGCCCTGAAATCAATTGGGTGTGATTGTAGCCTCGGAAATAAATTAGGTGATCTTGTAGCCTGGTTAAATCAAGAGAGTTTCCCTGAACTCGAATACAGGAGGGTGTACCTCGTAGCCTTGAAACCAAGGGTGTAATCTAGGAGATTATTTTGAAAATAAATCCGTACGATTATACGGGACTGGATGTAGGGTAACTCCGAACCAGTATAAAATCCCGGTGTGTTCTTTCCTTTACTGCTTTTATTTAGTATTTGCATCTGTGTCTGATTCTGTGATTATATCTGTGTTTGTGAATTGCATTTGTTAGTGTTTAAATTGAACAAAATTCAAAAAGATTTAAAAATACATAAAACACTATTCACCCCCCTCTAGTGTTATTCCAGCCTTAAGATCCGCAATCCGCATTTCTCACAGAATGGTTTATGATGTTTTGGTAAAGTAGAAAATGATAGTAGAAGTGTTGTTTGAAATGAATGTGGGTAGGTAGAATATTTGGTTTGATAAAAGTGAGTTAATCTCACTTTGAATCACTTGACAATCATTTGTTTATATTACTTATTAATCACTTAATATTGCTTGCTATTAGTGATAATAATATACGTTAACTACTTAAAGTTATACCCTTGATCATATGTTAAAATGATTGTTGATATGGTTGTTTAATATGTTTGGATGATGGTTGGTTGATTATATAAAAGTTTGGTTGTGATATATATGATTATTATGATTTATAAGTTGAAAATCATATATGATGAGAAATGATATCTATGTGAATTAATAATACCTATCTTGTGAAAAATTATTCACTTATACCCAAATATAATATATATACAACATATGTTAGGCATATTTGTTTTTAAAACCAAAAGAAATATCATTTTATAATATTGGAATTTACTTTGGAAAAGTAAAGAAATGAGGAAGTGGAGTTTTGAAATAGATTTGGAATTTGTTTTAAAAAGAAGGAATTGGAAAAGTTGAGTTTTGAAATTATTTAAAAAATTAAACCTTTGGTTTTTATGAAAAAAATAGTTTTAAAAGGTGGAAAATAATATAGAAATATCATGTGGTTTAAAATGAAGGATTTTGAATTAAAAAGGTTGGAAAAATGAATATTATAATAATATATAATATTATAATATGTGAAAAGAAGTAAAATAGATTTTTGATAAGTAAAATGGTAAAATATTGCTTTAAATTGGTTAATAATAGTTTATTATGTTATCAAAATGATTTAAAAGTATTTCGGATAAGTTTTATAAAATTTGACTAAAAGGTGAAAAATAAGCCATCGCGTTTCGGTAGTTCGCGATTTCATGACCTGAAAACTCAAACAGATGTGTATCATAAAATATAAGTCAGAATTCATTGAAATAAGAATTTTCCCATCCTTGGTGGGTATGATTTTCAAATGAAAAATGAAAATGAAGATTTCGTTTAGTAAAGTTTGAGATATGTCCAAATCAAGTTTTCAAAATAGTCGCATTTTGATAGTTCGTAAAATATAGTTTTTAACACTTTAAAAATGGATATTTTTAATCATTAAAAATATAAAATAAATTCCATAAATATGATAAAATGTTTTAAATGGGATTTGAGTTATTAAAACGGACATATATATAATGGAATAAGTGTTTTGATCTACAAAGCTTTAAAACTACTATTCACCAGAAATTTAACATCTAAATTTGACAATTTTTGAATAAATGATTTAAACTTGGATTTCTCTTCCCGAATCTTTTGGAAATGTTTTCAAAATAATTATATAAGTATTTCAAAAGTTTAGAGTCGACTAAATAACCCGACCACCTTATGGGTGACAGAGGGGTAGTTTTTAGCCTGGAGTTTGGGAAACCAGTTGCCTACTCCCCCTAGCTATCCGAACTGTATCAACGAAGGGATAGTAAATTTGATTTACTCAGACCATATTTTCCTGAGATAAAAGTAAAGATTTATAAAATCGTATTTTCTAAGTAAAGTGATAGATTTATAAACGGTGTTTTATAAATAAAGAGATATATTTATAAATGGCATTTTTGTAAATAAAGTAATAAGTGTTATAAAAGAGGTTTTATAAAAGAATAGATTTTTTATGTAAAATTTCATAAAATGGAAATATTTTTCAAAGTAAGATAAATAGAAAGAGAATTAGACTTTTCCAAATGGTAAATAAGATTTTTAAATAGAGTTTTAGGTGGTATAGAGAACATTCTAGTTAAACTCTGCATCAAATTCCGAGGAGGGAACTTGTACTATCCATGTGAATTTAAAAGATGAGTTCACCTTTATTCAACGAATAGTAGAGGTTGAATACGAAAATTGGTATTAGGTATAAATAGTCTAATATCTATGGATCCCTTTCATTCAATACTAACAGGTTTAGGTTTATAGTAAGCAATGTCTTAAATAACTTTTTTTTTAACCTATTACAGATATGTTTTGGAAATATGAAATCTCCATTAAGATTGGAATTATACTAATAACATAATATGGAAATATCTTCCTAAGTAATTTAAAGAAAAGTGATTTGAATATTTCTAAAATTTAAAAGAGGTTTTAATTAACCAAAGGATTTAACAAAAAAGCTTAACATTTCTGTATATACATATACACATCTTTTTATCGATAATTGGTTCGGAGAGACCGGGATCAGATTTGGGTGATTCCAATCTGGATACCACTTTGAACTAATATACGCATTCGGAAGCGAAGACATGTTGAAGAAATGATTTTGAAGACCGGAGATCTTCATAATGTAGGGCTGCTTGCCACTAACCTTGCGATTTCCATATTATGTACATATAGTGGCAGTAGTACCTTCATTTTGAAATCTTCGATGCAAAGACTGCTCGCTACTAATCCTTGGGGTAATTCCCAAACAGGATGTATTAGGAGTACTTCGGCTTGTCCTGTTCTTAGACAAATTGTATGGACAAGTGTTTGACATTGCATTTCTAAGACCATGTACATTAGTTTTTACAAAGTACATATATTTGGTGGTGTAGAAGGTAACCCTCTTATACTTAATAGCCTGCCCTGAGGCATATGAACTTGGAGGGTTATACTTTTATGGAAATCAGTTAATGTGTTGTCAGAAATGACAATGTGGCATTCAAAGTGGGATTTGTTGTTTTGAGAGAGATAATACGTTACCTCAAGCCTCACACATCGGTAAGGGAAAAAACATGGTAGAAGCGACAGGGCTATGTGGGTCGCACTCATTAGGATATGGTCATCACCTTTCTAGATTACCCTTTATAAATCGGGTTTGTTTTGTATGCTATGAGTCGTCTTGGATAGGTCAGAAACGACCGGGATGGTGTCATATTAGGTATAATATATGGTAGAGGTAAGTCGTCTTGGGTTGGTAGAGGGCAGCGAGGCTATGCCTCGGTACATTCCTCTAGAGATGTCCTGTACAGAAGTTAGTCCCTCACCTTGTCATTGTAGGAATCCAATCTCCAATACGTACCTTTAACGGACTTGATTATATACCTAAATATGCTTCCGAATTTAACAAATGTAAGAATTCCAGCTATTTTAATATGTTATGATTTTCAAAGCAATGTCACTAGAAATAATATCAAATGATTTGATAGAAATGTTTTAGTTATCATAAGATAAAAACCCATCCGTGTTTATGTATGGCGTGGTCTTATAAGATACTCTTCTAATCAAAGGTTTTGTTTGGCATCAAAGTTGATCTATGACACTATCATATATATTTTTGATTTGCGTTTCTCACGCTGGTTTGCCAAATTGACATGGGTATTTTTAGTACTCGGGTCAGATCCGGGTAATTTTTAGGTTTAGCTTAGGATACTTAGAATTTCCAAAGGGGAGCCAGAGATCTTCATCAACCTATGATCATAGAATATATTTCTACTACATTTGTTTACTGTTTTGTATTCAACATTTTTTAGGACAGAGGTTTATAACTATCCAAGTTGAATAGGCTCTGATGTATGTATTTAAAATTTTCCGCTACAAAGATTATTGAAATAATATATGTTATTCCATTCATATGAGATTCAGTCATATGTCTTTATTTTCTTTTTACACTTAACGGTTCGCCTTTTCGTTCAATTTGAGTTGGATATGTGTGTATTATTTTCAACTTAAAATAAACGAAAATTCGGGTCATTACATATACATAACAAATATAAATATTTACTATTTAATTAATTACTAATTCAATCAAACATTTTAATTAAATATTTAATAGATTTTGAAATTTTATTTAATCTAATTTCTCAAAATATTTTAGAGAAAATTAAAACATTTAAAATTATTAAAAAGTAACCTTTATAGTTTATATATATATATATATATCAGTGTGTTTGTATCAATTAACATATAACTAATTATTTTCAAATAAATTATTTATTTATTTAAAACATTCTAATTAAATAGTTTAATAAATTTTGAAAATTTTATTTAGTTCATCTTAAATAATTTTAAGATATAATTATTTTAACATTTATTGTTATATACATATATCAATATATATATATATTAATTTTAATTAATTATATATTTATTTAAGTAAATTAGCTAATACCTATAAAAAATTTGAAAAATATTAAATTAGTTTCTCATAATAATTTTAAGAAATTTCAAATTTATTTTATAACAATTATAAACTTTCCTTTTATATTTTATATTTTAAATTTAACATTTAGATTTAAAATATATTTTGAATTTTCAAAACTTAATATGAAAATTAGCCCAAGGATCAAATAACTCTGGGCCTCAAATCTGGGCCAATCTTTAGGATTTACTCTGCCCATTGGGCTAGGCCAGTGGCCAGGGAGGGCATACTTTTTATCCAACCCCAAGCCTATACACTATTATTCCAGATAACCACCAAATAGAAAAGTTTATTAGTAAGCCTTAAACGCCGACTAATTAGATTGCATAGACCATGCAGAATCTGCTACTATTATTGGGTCTAGTAGTCTTGGCAATAGGTGAAATGGGTAAATGTCAACAAATTTCCTATTTGGATCTTAATGGGCATATGTAATCTATTAATTAACAATATATCTAATCTATTTATTAAAATAAAACAGTATTTTATTTTAAAATATTTCATATTTATTTAGTTAATCATGTTAATTAAATTTATTAATACTTACTCCGAATATATCTAGTTTATTTTCACACGCTAACATAATATCATAAGAATAAATTAACATGTGTATAACAATATATACATATATAGATATTAGGATTTATATCTATTTTTTTGGAAGGCAAGCAGGGTTTCTAAGGAGGACCCTTACCTCTTATTTATTAAAAACAGACAAGAAAATACATGGGGAGCAGAAGAGAGAACAAAAAGGAAAAGCAAAAATAATAACAGAGCACAACTGACCCTAAAAAAGGAAAATAAGAACAACACACTAAATATTAACAGCATGCACTCTCTCATAAATAGACCTGCCCAAGGATGAAATGAGATTCATAGTTCCCAAGACATCACTTTGTTCATTATCATCCTCATTGTGTCGAAAATTACCTTTTTTATCTCTCAACTATCTCAAAAAGTCTTTTGTTCCTCTCCCTCCAAATTTCGATTATAACTTTCAAAACTAGCAGGAAAACCCTTGTCTTATAATATCTCCACCTTGTTGCCAAAAGAATATGTATACGGTTTGTTTGGATATACTATAACATATGTATACGGTTTGTATACACATATTATTAGTACAATATATATATATATATGTATGTATGTATATATAATCATGTTATTATGAAATTAACTTTATGTAAAATATATAAATTCACATGCAAATAAGGTGTTAAAATTCAACAAACAAATATATACATTTAAATTCTAATTTCATATTATAAATAAGGAAATTCTATTTGGATAAAAAAAATATAGAAACAAAATGGGACACAAGAGATCTTGACCATTAGATCTTCCTCTTATTTCCACCTTCCATGTAAAGGCAAAATGGTCCTACTGTCTATACTTGTTATGTTCCATTTTGTGTTCAATTTTGTGCCTACTAGCTGCTCCCTTATATGTATGTATGTATGTATATCCATATTTATTAAATACTAAATGTATACCTAACCAAAATAATTAAAGTAAATATATATTCTTTCGGGTTAAGAAACATATCTTTTTTCAATTTTCAATGGCTGCATCTTGTACTTCTCCTGCCTTCTCTTCCAACCCTAGCTTTCTTATCCCGTCTCCTTCTCCTCCTCCGTCCCTCCTGCTGCGCCTTCCTCCTTGTCTCCCCATCCCTTATCCCTGACCCTCCATCCTTACCTATGTCCTTCCCTACAATTTCTCCCTCCATTCCCACTATAGGCTCGTCCACCTCATCTTACACACCCTCTAGGATTCACCTCAACATGTATGGACTTCCCTTTTTAAAAATAAACCGCGTAATGCAGGGAAGTACATATCTGTTGAGTCGAGAATGTTTTTTCTTGCAAAGCTATGGCCCCACCACAAGCTGTCCTAGATGTCGGTAGAGAGATATGGAACGATTTTCTGGTTGGGTTCTTCCTTGACAAGCCTTTATCCTACACTGTAGTGATACAACACTTAAAAAGGATATGAAATTAAAGGTAGCATTAAAGTTTAATTTGATGGAACTATCTTCATGTTCCTACTTTCCAATGAAGAAGACGGAAAGAGGATAACCGAAGCTGACCCCGTAATGATAAGAAATAAGATGTATATAATTAAGGAGTGGAACCTTATGATCAGTAATGTGTGTGGTAGTGTGAAATCTAGAACAATTTGGACACATTTGTCGAATATACCAATTTTTGCTTGGTCCCTTCTCAGCATTAATTGGCTTTCCAGTAGAATAGGCAAGCTTGTGTGTTTTTTATGAGATGACAGAGAAGATGGAAAGAATTTCTTATGCAAAATATTTAGTTGAAGTTACCTCTAAGTTTGATTTGATCAATGAGTTTCCTATCTTGCTTGATGATGGCACTGAATAGATAGTGAAGATCCTCTAATAGTGGAAACCTGAGATTTGCTGCAAATGCGCTATATTTGGTCAAACTGTAGTTAACTGCTTTTTACATCAGATGGAAGCAGTTACTGTTGAGGTACACGCTAAAACACTTAAGAATGATAAAGCTAAACCAGTGACTATTGGCCCTACTACTGTTAAAAATACAAATAAAGTTAGTAATGTTTGGAAGTGGGTGGGGTACCCTAGGAATAATGCCAAAGGGAAGGAAAGAAAGGCTGTGAAAGAAATATCTAGTGGAAATCTTGTTGGAAATGAAAAGCAAAAAGGTACTTTGTATGTGCATGAAAAATGTTAGCTGAGAAAAGCATTGCAGAGGGTAATAAAGAGCCCATTAATTCTGCAAACAGTCCCCGGGTGGTTGGTATCATAAACACCACTAATAAATTCCAAGTATTAGAAGTTGAAAATGATACTGAGGGGTACATTAAAGAGGGTGAATTGATTGAGAAACTTGATGAAGTGGATGTTGGTTTGAATAATCTTGAAAACATTGAATGTCACATAGAACAACTTGGAAATGAGGCTATCTCAAATGTGCATGTCCTTGATAACCTTGTGCATGTATCAAATGTGAATGTCAAAATGTGCATGTATCCTCTAATAGCCTCATGCAATGTCCCTGCTACACTCACTGACCCTTTAAGCTCGCTTGCTGCAGCAAGTGCCCATGACCATACCACGTTGAGCCATGAACCTAACCAGACTAAAGATGGCTCTTTGCATGCTTTTATGCAGGCATGTGCTCCCATTGAACTCCTAAATGCCACATCATTATCCATGCTTCACTCCACTTCTCCATCCAATCTCTCTTCATCAACCACCTCCCTTCTTTCTACCCTTACAGCTTACTCCCACATTTCTCCTCCTCCAGGTTTGCAACCTCCCCTAAACCTCTCCTCTAACTTAGCCTCTCCTCCTTCTAAACCACCTAAACCTATCACCACATCCAAACTTTCAACCTTCCCAACTCTCTCTACTCTTAATCACAATGAAGGAATAGAATTTAACTATGAGGAAACATTTATAGAACTACCCAATGATCTGCCATCTTCTCCTAGAAGAACAAGAAGCCCCTCTTCCAAACTCCCCAAAATTTAATTTATGTTACACAACATTTGTGACGACCCGGAATTTTTAAGCATTTGAAATTGAATATTTAATTGATTTTAAATATTCAAAAGTTAATTATTAACTAGAATTTCAAATATCACTATTTATTTGATAATTAAATAATTGAATTTAATAATTGGGAATTGGGTAAAATGTTGAATCTGAAATTTTAAGCCTGATAAAATTAATTTGAAGGCTTGGAAATTTCATATTAATGATATTGAAGATAATAGAACTTTTAAAATGGGATTTAAAAGTGTTTTGTTCAGTTTTTAAAATATATCGTTTAAATTGAATTTAAAAATAGCCTTCCGAGGCACAGTCTCGGAATTCGACGAAACCAGTTCCATTGGGTCCGTAATATTGTATTATTACCGGATTTCCAATTTCGTAGCTTTCGGAGCTATCGTGTGATCATACGAGGTATAAACGCATTGGAGATTACTGAGACAAAATTGAATTTAAATAAGACACATTTGCTTGTCTTTAAAACGACCATACGTACGATCCGCACCCAATTTGTCTCCCTCGTACCTTACCTACTCTGTCTTCAATAACACGTCTCCTGCCTTTTCAAAGCAGGCAACATTTCCTCTTTTATTTTGTTTCTCAACTGAAGGGATATCGTTCTCCTCTCCTAATAAAAAAAAGAAAGCCTTCAGCTTATTTTACAATCCAACGAACATTTAAAATCGAAATCATCTTCAATAAAGAAAAAGAGAAGAGGGCTATCGAAATCACTCGCGAATTCAACCGCGAATTTCCCTTGCTCGAGTTTCGATTTTCGAATTTGGGGAAGGTTCGATTGGGGTTTAGGTCGCATGGCTACTCAGCTTCAAGCATCTCGATGCGAATGGGTAGGCGGTGCAGGCGCTCGAAAGCGGACGAGGTGGCGTGGCTTTTCGCGAGGTCGACTCGCGTGATGGGAGGGGTCGCAAGCATCGAGGCGGTGTGAGCAGGCGTGGGATTGTCGAAGTCGATTTGGGTGACTGGCTCGAGCTCGTCTTTGATAGGAGGTTGATGGTGTTCACGTGAAGTCTAGGGTTTGGGCTTCTCGAGTATGCGAGCAGTGTTTGGAGATTTGGGGGGAACTGTACGAGCTTGAATCTGGGTATGGGGAGATCGTTTTCAAAGAGGGATTTGTCGATTGTCAAAAGGCGGGAGGATAGTGTCGTGACGGCAAGTCAGGTCTCGCGTCGTGGTCGATTGGGGTTGCCGCAAGGTCGTACTCGGCCAGAAGTTGAAGTCCAGAAGTTGAAGTCCAGAAGTTGAAGTAGCAGACGTGGTGGATTTTGTCTTCGTTTTTGATGAAGGTGGATTCTCTGGTAAACCCTTTTCCCAATCCGAGTTTTAACTTAATCGAAGTTAGTTTAAACTATATATGTATATATGTATAGGTAAAGGAGATAAGAATTAAATTAACAGGCAGTTATATCAAACAATTTTAAAAAAAAATATAAATATACATATATAGAGGATCAGATAAGGTATATTTATACATAAGATTTTGAAATATGAGAATATATATAAAAGTTAGATTTTAAAATCTATATAGATAATTTTACAAATATATAAGAGGTTTCAAAATATAGAGATAAATATATATACAAGATTTGGAAAAAAATATAGGATTTAAAATTTAATTTATTTAATGAATGATAATTTATTTTTAGATTAGTTCAAAATGTTCGAATATTTCAAATATTAATGAAATCATATAAATTGTTATTCAAGGTCGAAATCTGAAAGGAAACAAGCTGGGATGAAATAAAATAGTAATGGATGGCAAAACAAAAGCAAAGGTGAGTTAATCTCACTCAGCTGAATTTTTATTTTTAATCTAAATGGTTAAATTTAAATAATTGATTGATTTGGTTTGATGTGATACTATATATATATAGTAGTATATAGCAATATATACATATTGGCATATGTATATATTGGAGTTGTTGATATTCCCGCATTTATATAGCGGATGAGACCCTATGCGCCGCATAATAGCGGACGATTTTATATAAATCCCATATACCGCGATATTCCATTTTGAAGTGAAATTGGTATTGTGCTAACGTCTGTGGATGTAGGGAAATAGGTTGGAGGGATCCAACTGGATTCCTCAAAATATTTAATTTTGTTAAATATTCTGTGATATGATTTTTGATATCCTGTGATGAATTATATGGATAATTGGATGTTATGGTTTGGTTGGATCGATTTGGATGTGCTGAATTATCAAAATCTCTAGAATGGAATTTTTGAAAAGAAATAAAAGAGTAAATTTTAAGTAAAATAATTATAAGAGTTTGGAATAAATTTGAGAATAAATCTGATTAAGAATAAAAGTGATTTCCAAAATTCTAATAAATATGGAAAAGAGGAATTTTGAATAAACAGAGAAATATTGAATTTAAAGAAAACTTATGTGATATTATTTAAAGGAATAAATAATTTATTTTAATTCAATGTTTAAATGTAATTAAAAAGGAAGAAGGAATTTGGGAAATCTGAAACTTGTGTTCAGTTTAAAGATTTTAAATCATAATGAGAAATAAAATCTGGAAGTTAATGAATTTGGAAATAAATGGATTTAGTAAGGAAATTTATTTCAAAGTAAAATAAATTGGAAAATCAATTGTAAATTGATTTAAATATTTTGGATTTGAAATTTAAGAGAAATGGGATTTTGGAGATATAAACTGGGTTTATAAAGTGAAATGGAATATCAGAGGATATTTGAAATATAAATTCAAGGTTGGAATTTATAAAGGAATATGAATTGGTTTAAAAATAAATGTTGATTTATTCTTTTTAAAAAAAGATGTGAAGAGAAGTGTATTTCTCTGAATAGCCAAGTATGTTTTCCAAAGAAATTTTAAATATAAGTTAAAAGTTTTAATACGTTTTAAAAAGCATATTTTAGAAAATTGATTTATTTCTAAATGTTAAGGCCTAAAGTAGTATTTTCAAAAATCTATCATTGTAGTAATTATATAAAAGTGATTTGGTAATATGTTTAAAGAGAAATTTAGTTTATATTTATAAATGGTTTTATTTTAATAAAGTATTAAAGTAGTTTAAAAATTTCAATGTTATAAAGTATATTTATAGTAAAGTCTTTTAATTTATTTTTAAATCTAAAATATTTTGTACTTGGTGATTCAGTGGAAATAATTATTTGGGAAATGTATTCCGTAAGCGGAAACTGTTTGAAATTATTTTCAAAAGGAGTTTGAAAATAGAAATATATCTTGGAAAGATATTTGGGCAAATAAATAATGTGGGAAATTATTTATTGTGTGATGGTTGCTATGGATGTGAATTGATAGTTAAATAACCGACTATCAATATTGGCCAATGCGCTGATCGTTTCGAAGAGACCGGGATTGAGTTTCCGTATACCGGGATTCTAGGTCTGGAGACTCGAATACCACTTCGATTCGGTTTGTACGTTTCGTGTAACGTGTTCAGAGTCGAAGATGGAGCTGTGAAGTGCAAGGGCTAGTCGCTACTAATCCTGAGGATATTTCCAAAATGGATGTAGTAGGAATAGTGCCTTCGGTTCCGTTCGAACCCGGGACGGACTTGTATGGACGAATGCTTTCGTGACATCGTCAGGTGAACGATGGGCATTCTAAGGGATATGTGCTATAAAGGTATCGTTTAGCCTCGAGCCTCATCAACCGGGAATGACTGAAAATCAGGGGTTATGCAGCAAGGCTTCGTGGGTAGCCCCCACTTGAGAGTAAAGTCATCCCTGTCTAGATGTCCCTTTTATTTCGGCTTAGTGTTGCGGTTGCTGATCACAACCGTGGGGTGATTTTATTTGGAATTATCCAGTAAGGGATGATTCCGGTCTTGTGTTGCAGGGGAGCGGGCGTACTCCTCGGTACTGTGATATAGGCCACGTACTGTGACAGGTGGTACCCCAGTGCCTAGTCATTCGTTGGAAATCCATTCTCCCTACGTGCCTTGTACGGTATTTGTTTGTATACCTAGTATGCTGGAATTTAATCATGTAACAATTTCAGCTATTTTAATAAGTATTTGTGAATAGACACTATTATAATATCAGAGGATTTTTATAAAAAGTGTTTTAGCTATCGTAAGGTAAAAACCCGACATGTTTATTTGTGGCGTGGTCTTACGAGATGCTTTTATTTTCAAAAGGATTTTTGAAACATTAATAATCAATTGAGTGTGATTTTCTCATGCTGGTATTCCAGAATGACTCGGGTATTGTTTTATATGATGCTCGGGTCAGACCGAGATAAACAGGTTCAGGATATGATGCTGTGGAGCTCAGGAGACGAGCTGGATGACGATACGTACTCTCGTACTTGCTATTATTTTTCCGCTGTGTATTCAGTTGTATGTTATGGATGATGATGTACTCTGATGATGTATTGTATGAACAGATATAGTTTTTGATTTGGGTAAAGATCTGTTGATATATATTATATTTTATTCCGCTGCGATGGTTAGATTCTGAAGTTGTTTTCTATTTTTCTTCTTCTACCTCTTCTTCTTAACATAAATGGTTCGATTTTCCGGGTCTGGAAAGTCGGGTCGTTACAGTGGTATCAGAGCTTAGGCTAGCGATAACCTTGGCTCTGGTGGGAATTTTGAGAGTACTAATAGATATGAGCGCGTATTTGTTAGTGAATATAAAATGGTTTTATATTGTGTTGGTTGATTTATTGAGTGGCATATGAACCTTCATCGGCACAGTCTGGACAACTGTATCGAAGGGGTTTCTAAACACTTGAATAGAACGGTTCGACACAGTATTGTTTTAAATAGGGTGAATGAAATAATTTTGCCCAAATTATTTTTATATATAAAAGGATAACTTTTGTAAATTAGATATTTGGTTGCTTGGTTGTTAGAAAGCAATGATATTAAATTATTATCATCATTGTGTAAAAATTTAATCAGAGATTGGAAAAGTATAACCAAAGGTGAAAGAATAAATTTATATAACAAATGGAATTTGAAATATAGACTATAAATGCAATTATAAATTGAAATAAACTTTATATACAAATGTGATTTATAATCAAATGAGATAAATTCATAAACAAATGAAATTTGTAAATGTAAATTGTAAATGTGACTTATAACTTGAAATAAAATGTGATAGAATTCCAGAGTAATGTTTGGATATAAAATTGAATGGACTTTGAATTTGAAGTTTTGGGAAAGGTTTAAATTCCTTTGGATTTAAAAATAGTTTTAAAGGTTTTGGGGAAATAATGGTGATATTATTTCATGAATATTTTTTTAATTGAATCGAAATCTGGTGGGATTTGGGATTTAAAAATGTTTGAAAGGTTTTAAAGTGATAAAAGCATTAAATTCTCTTTCGGTCGATAGAAAATAATTTTGGTGATGACTGCAGCATCATCGATGTCTATTTTCGAGTTTCCAAAGAGAAATTGCTACCAAATTATTGGAAATTGGAAATGATTGTGAACTGGGTTGGTTTTGAAATTCAAAGGGAAAATTGTTTGGTAAAAGCAGATTGTTTTGGAAATTGGGATTTGATGTGATATACCAGGTGTGTGAGTTATTTATGGATTCAAAATGGTTTTGAAATAAAACCGGGCAATTGAATTCTGGGAATTCTATTTAAAATATAAATGTGGGAATTTAAATGAATCAACAATATAAAGTATAGAATGAAGTTGATTGAAATAAGAAGGGAATGAAAGTTTAATTCTGGGATTATAATTATGAGATGAAAATAACTAAATGAGTAATATAAGTTGGTAGATAAAAGAGTTAGAGAACTTGAAGGTGAATGAATTGTAAAACTTGTATAAAATTGTATCCTAGAATTAAAATCTAATTTGAGTATATGAAGGTGAATAAAATATATTTGAATTTAACTTAAGATAAGTTAAATAAAATTGAGAATTGGAATTGAATTAAATGTAAATAAGTTGAAGTCGAATTGAATTGGATATAAGGGTAATGTAAAATGCTTAAAATTGTGTAAAGAAATTCATATTCTTAAGTTCTTAAGTGTAATAAGTTGAAATTGATTATAAAGATGAAATGGACTTAAATGAATAGTCCTAGATCTTAAGTAAGTAAGTTAAACTTATGAATAGAAATGAAATTGTAAGTCATAAATGGGAATTCATTTCTTTGAACCATTAAGAGTTATAAGTTGAAATTGTAATTATCAAATGGAAACGATAAGATGAGTAATCTTAATTTTTAAATAAATCCAAGCTTGAATTATAAAATAAATTGAACTTAAGAAAATTAAGTGAAGTGATATTTGGAATTAAAAAGCAAGTATTTAATTTTAACCAGCGGAGGAACTAATTAGATAATAAATTAGTTAATGAAATTGAATTGTGAGTTAATGAAATTGGATTAAAATAGTGATGGTTTGGATTACGAATGGAATCCAAATAAGTGAAAATAAATTGGAAATGGCCTGGTTATTAATTAAATAATTCCAGATGAATTGAGTATGGAAATTAAAATTCATAATGATTGAGTGAATGAACCAATTATAATAAATAAATGGATGGAATTTGGTTAAATAAGAATCAAATGAAAGATGGAAATAAAACTTTAAAGGGTTGGTTAAATGGAAAATAAACTTAAGTTATTGACTTAAGTAAATGTTGAATGGAAACTTAACTCAGACAGAGGAGTGGTTTAAATAAGTTAAGAAATAGTTATTGAATGAATTAACTTGGATTGTTTTCGAGCTAAATAAAATTCAAATTTTGGAAGTTGGAGATGAATTGAATTTAAGGGAAAAAAATTGGAAATGAAGTAGTAAATTGAAGTAAGTTGGAATTCTATGAAATGGGAGTTCAATTTGAATATATACACTTCAGTGGTGAAGTAGTAAATAAATATAAGAAAAAA
Source organism: Allium fistulosum (assembly GCA_030737815.1). Taxonomy (NCBI): domain Eukaryota; kingdom Viridiplantae; phylum Streptophyta; class Magnoliopsida; order Asparagales; family Amaryllidaceae; genus Allium; species Allium fistulosum. The sequence continues at coordinate 983,016,101 of CM060902.1, forward strand.
TTATATTGGACTTAAGAATTGAAGAATGAAATTCTTAAGAAAATTGGTATTGGAAATATACTTAGTAATTTTGGAATGGAAAAAAATATACTAAGTGAATAGTTGAATGAGGACTAAAACTGAAGTTGTGAAATGGGATAGTTGTGAATAAGGGGATAACAATAAAAAAGTAATGTGAATAAAAGAGAATTGATATAATTGGTAATCAATTGGAATTTATACGTAAGATGTACGTATATTATTTTATTCGCATAGCTATTTGATCCAGATGTCGAACACAGAATTTCGAGATAGTTTTATCGATCCGAATCAGAATTTTTCACTCGATTTTCGACGGCGAACCTGGATATGGATTGTTGATTGATTCTGGATATTCTCTATCATAGTTTGTGACTATGCAAGGAGAATGACGGTTTCTGATCGAGAAACCAGATCTGAGTCCGCACTAGGAAGTCGGGTGGACGATACTAGTTCGGAAGTGAAATTGTGTGATCGATTGAGCGATCAAATGTGATATTGCGTACGGATGATATATGTACATCGTACGGGCTTAAGTAAAACAAATATTGTAAATTTGTAAAGGAAAGTATAAAATGACTTTGGAATTGTGATTGAATATTATTGCTTAGTAGGATATACAGGTGTATAAAAGCAATGGATAAATTGGGATTTTTGATTTTAGAGGATAAAATTTAATGGCCTGACAAAAAGGTATGTATTTGAATTTCTGTATGAAATTTGATTGGGTTTTGATCCAGCCACTTGGCTTTTTGTTTTCTTTGTGAGATTGGGAGGCCGTAGAGCCATTTTGTAGTAGTACCGAGCTAGCCGCGCAAAGGAGACGCTGGCGAAATTTTTCGAGAATTTAGGGAGTTAGAAAAATTTTGGAAAATTTTGATAATTCAAAATTGAATTCAAATTTAAATTTGAAGGGATAAGTAGGTGGTATGGGTTGAACTTATGAATAAGTTTGGGAAGTTAAAAGATGATTAGTGTATCATTAATAAAAGATTGTTTGGGTATTGTTAAAACTGTTTGAATTTGGGGAATAACTAACGGGATATGGGACATTCTTCCTAACTAGTAATTTCGGGGACGAAATTCTTTTAAGGGGGGAGGAATGTGACGACCCGGAATTTTTAAGCATTTGAAATTGAATATTTAATTGATTTTAAATATTCAAAAGTTAATTATTAACTAGAATTTCAAATATCACTATTTATTTGATAATTAAATAATTGAATTTAATAATTGGGAATTGGGTAAAATGTTGAATCTGAAATTTTAAGCCTGATAAAATTAATTTGAAGGCTTGGAAATTTCATATTAATGATATTGAAGATAATAGAACTTTTAAAATGGGATTTAAAAGTGTTTTGTTCAGTTTTTAAAATATATCGTTTAAATTGAATTTAAAAATAGCCTTCCGAGGCACAGTCTCGGAATTCGACGAAACCAGTTCCATTGGGTCCGTAATATTGTATTATTACCGGATTTCCAATTTCGTAGCTTTCGGAGCTATCGTGTGATCATACGAGGTATAAACGCATTAGAGATTACTGAGACAAAATTGAATTTAAATAAGACACATTTGCTTGTCTTTAAAACGACCATACGTACGATCCGCACCCAATTTGTCTCCCTCGTACCTTACCTACTCTGTCTTCAATAACACGTCTCCTGCCTTTTCAAAGCAGGCAACATTTCCTCTTTTATTTCGTTTCTCAACTGAAGGGATATCGTTCTCCTCTCCTAATAAAAAAAAAAGAAAGCCTTCAGCTTATTTTACAATCCAACGAACATTTAAAATCGAAATCATCTTCAATAAAGAAAAAGAGAAGAGGGCTATCGAAATCACTCGCGAATTCAACCGCGAATTTCCCTTGCTCGAGTTTCGATTTTCGAATTTGGGGAAGGTTCGATTGGGGTTTAGGTCGCATGGCTACTCAGCTTCAAGCATCTCGATGCGAATGGGTAGGCGGTGCAGGCGCTCGAAAGCGGACGAGGTGGCGTGGCTTTTCGCGAGGTCGACTCGCGTGATGGGAGGGGTCGCAAGCATCGAGGCGGCGTGAGCAGGCGTGGGATTGTCGAAGTCGATTTGGGTGACTGGCTCGAGCTCGTCTTTGATAGGAGGTTGATGGTGTTCACGTGAAGTCTAGGGTTTGGGCTTCTCGAGTATGCGAGCAGTGTTTGGAGATTTGGGGGGAACTGTACGAGCTTGAATCTGGGTATGGGGAGATCGTTTTCGAAGAGGGATTTGTCGATTGTCAAAAGGCGGGAGGATAGTGTCGTGACGGCAAGTCAGGTCTCGCGTCGTGGTCGATTGGGGTTGCCGCAAGATCGTACTCGGCCAGAAATTGAAGTCCAGAAGTTGAAGTCCAGAAGTTGAAGTAGCAGACGTGGTGGATTTTGTCTTCGTTTTTGATGAAGGTGGATTCTCTGGTAAACCCTTTTCCCAATCCGAGTTTTAACTTAATCGAAGTTAGTTTAAACTATATATGTATATATGTATAGGTAAAGGAGATAAGAATTAAATTAACAGGCAGTTATATCAAACAATTTTTTTAAAAAAAAATATAAATATACATATATAGAGGATCAGATAAGGTATATTTATACATAAGATTTTGAAATATGAGAATATATATAAAAGTTAGATTTTAAAATCTATATAGATAATTTTACAAATATATAAGAGGTTTCAAAATATAGAGATAAATATATATACAAGATTTGGAAAAAAATATAGGATTTAAAATTTAATTTATTTAATGAATGATAATTTATTTTTAGATTAGTTCAAAATGTTCGAATATTTCAAATATTAATGAAATCATATAAATTGTTATTCAAGGTCGAAATCTGAAAGGAAACAAGCTGGGATGAAATAAAATAGTAATGGATGGCAAAACAAAAGCAAAGGTGAGTTAATCTCACTCAGCTGAATTTTTATTTTTAATCTAAATGGTTAAATTTAAATAATTGATTGATTTGGTTTGATGTGATACTATATATATATAGTAGTATATAGCAATATATACATATTGGCATATGTATATATTGGAGTTGTTGATATTCCCGCATTTATATAGCGGATGAGACCCTATGCGCCGCATAATAGCGGACGATTTTATATAAATCCCATATACCGCGATATTCCATTTTGAAGTGAAATTGGTATTGTGCTAACGTCTGTGGATGCAGGGAAATAGGTTGGAGGGATCCAACTGGATTCCTCAAAATATTTAATTTTGTTAAATATTCTGTGATATGATTTTTGATATCCTGTGATGAATTATATGGATAATTGGATGTTATGGTTTGGTTGGATCGATTTGGATGTGCTGAATTATCAAAATCTCTAGAATGGAATTTTTGAAAAGAAATAAAAGAGTAAATTTTAAGTAAAATAATTATAAGAGTTTGGAATAAATTTGAGAATAAATCTGATTAAGAATAAAAGTGATTTCCAAAATTCTAATAAATATGGAAAAGAGGAATTTTGAATAAACAGAGAAATATTGAATTTAAAGAAAACTTATGTGATATTATTTAAAGGAATAAATAATTTATTTTAATTCAATGTTTAAATGTAATTAAAAAGGAAGAAGGAATTTGGGAAATCTGAAACTTGTGTTCAGTTTAAAGATTTTAAATCATAATGAGAAATAAAATCTGGAAGTTAATGAATTTGGAAATAAATGGATTTAGTAAGGAAATTTATTTCAAAGTAAAATAAATTGGAAAATCAATTGTAAATTGATTTAAATATTTTGGATTTGAAATTTAAGAGAAATGGGATTTTGGAGATATAAACTGGTTTTATAAAGTGAAATGGAATATCAGAGGATATTTGAAATATAAATTCAAGGTGGGAATTTATAAAGGAATATGAATTGGTTTAAAAATAAATGTTGATTTATTCTTTTTTAAAAAAGATGTGAAGAGAAGTGTATTTCTCTGAATAGCCAAGTACGTTTTCCAAAGAAATTTTAAATATAAGTTAAAAGTTTTAATACGTTTTAAAAAGCATATTTTAGAAAATTGATTTATTTCTAAATGTTAAGGCCTAAAGTAGTATTTTCAAAAATCTATCATTGTAGTAATTATATAAAAGTGATTTGGTAATATGTTTAAAGAGAAATTTAGTTTATATTTATAAATGGTTTTATTTTAATAAAGTATTAAAGTAGTTTAAAAATTTCAATGTTATAAAGTATATTTATAGTAAAGTCTTTTAATTTATTTTTAAATCTAAAATATTTTGTACTTGGTGATTCAGTGGAAATAATTATTTGGGAAATGTATTCCGTAAGCGGAAACTGTTTGAAATTGTTTTCAAAAGGAGTTTGAAAATAGAAATATATCTTGGAAAGATATTTGGGCAAATAAATAATGTGGGAAATTATTTATTGTGTGATGGTTGCTATGGATGTGAATTGATAGTTAAATAACCGACTATCAATATTGGCCAATGCGCTGATCGTTTCGAAGAGACCGGGATTGAGTTTCCGTATACCGGGATTCTAGGTCTGGAGACTCGAATACCACTTCGATTCGGTTTGTACGTTTCGTGTAACGTGTTCAGAGTCGAAGATGGAGCTGTGAAGTGCAAGGGCTAGTCGCTACTAATCCTGAGGATATTTCCAAAATGGATGTAGTAGGAATAGTGCCTTCGGTTCCGTTCGAACCCGGGACGGACTTGTATGGACGAATGCTTTCGTGACATCGTCAGGTGGACGATGGGCATTCTAAGGGATATGTGCTATAAAGGTATCGTTTAGCCTCGAGCCTCATCAACCGGGAATGACTGAAAATCAGGGGTTATGCAGCAAGGCTTCGTGGGTAGCCCCCACTTGAGAGTAAAGTCATCCCTGTCTAGATGTCCCTTTTATTTCGGCTTAGTGTTGCGGTTGCTGATCACAACCGTGGGGTGATTTTATTTGGAATTATCCAGTAAGGGATGATTCCGGTCTTGTGTTGCAGGGGAGCGGGCGTACTCCTCGGTACTGTGATCCAGGCCACGTACTGTGACAGGTGGTACCCCAGTGCCTAGTCATTCGTTGGAAATCCATTCTCCCTACGTGCCTTGTACGGTATTTGTTTGTATACCTAGTATGCTGGAATTTAATCATGTAACAATTTCAGCTATTTTAATAAGTATTTGTGAATAGACACTATTATAATATCAGAGGATTTTTATAAAAAGTGTTTTAGCTATCGTAAGGTAAAACCCGACATGTTTATTTGTGGCGTGGTCTTACGAGATGCTTTTATTTTCAAAAGGATTTTTGAAACATTAATAATCAATTGAGTGTGATTTTCTCACGCTGGTATTCCAGACTGACTCGGGTATTGTTTTATATGATGCTCGGGTCAGACCGAGATAAACAGGTTCAGGATATGATGCTGTGGAGCTCAGGAGACGAGCTGGATGACGATACGTACTCTCGTACTTGCTATTATTTTTCCGCTGTGTATTCAGTTGTATGTTATGGATGATGATGTACTCTGATGATGTATTGTATGAACAGATATAGTTTTTGATTTGGGTAAAGATCTGTTGATATATATTATATTTTATTCCGCTGCGATGGTTAGATTCTGATGTTGTTTTCTATTTTTCTTCTTCTACCTCTTCTTCTTAACATAAATGGTTCGATTTTCCGGGTCTGGAAAGTCGGGTCGTTACAACATTGGGACTTGGAACATTATAGGAGCCCATAAGCAAGCTAAGTTAAAACAAGCCAAGCAAATTATCTTTGATAATAAATTAGCCATTTTTGCTCTAGTTGAAATCAAACTCAACGTTTCTTTAACTTCTAATGCAGCCTCTTTCATTAACTCCTCCTGGGAGTCCTTTCATAACTTTGAACACTCTCCTTTTGGCCATACTCTTGTCCTCTCCAACCCTTCTATTTTCTCTTTAACCCCTATCTTGTTTCACTGACAATTTATGCACTTCCATTCTACTTACATCCCAACCTTTGTCTCCATGTTCATTACATTTATTTATGGTGATAACCTTCCCTCTTCAAGACAAATCCTTCTCGACTACTTACCTCACCTAGGCCAGAACTCCCACCCTTGGATTGTTCTCTGTGACTTTAGCTGTATGCTTAGATCCACTGATCAATGTGGTAGCCTTCCTCTCACAACCAAAGACATTGCTCCTTTGAATGAAGCACTAAACCTTTCAAACCTCCTTGAAACTACTGTTATTAGGCCTCACTATACATGGAACAACAAGAGTCATTCTGGAGTCCGTACCTTAAGCACAATTGATCATACCTTCATCAACACTTCTTTCCTTGATCTCTAGCCAACTCTATACACTCATGTCCTTCCCTTTATGCTCTTTAATCACTTTCCCATCCTTGTGAAGCGCTCTGACAATGCCATTGAGAATTAAACAAATTTTAAATTTTTTAACTCATGGGTCAAGTCCCTTGATTTTTATGATATTGTTAAACTTTCTTGGTCAACTTCTTACTACGGTAATCCCATGTTTGCATTTCAGAAAAAATCGCGAGCCACTAAAAATGCTCCGAGGACTAGGGCTAAAAGTAGATATGGTAATGGTGACTCTCTCTCCAAGCTTCTCATCGACTAGCTACAACAAATTTAACTAGATATGCTGCAACAACCAGACAAACCTACCCTCTCAGGTTTAGAACATGATATGACAGCTAAACTTGAAGATGCTCTTTCTATGGAGCTTGATACGAATAAGTAAAAGTTGAGGAAAGAATGGCACTGATAAGGTGATAGGACTCCAAAGCCTTTCATAATGCGCCCTCAAATTTAAGAAGTTTTCTAGTAATATTTGTCAAATAATTGATCATCATGGCTCTGTTCATTCTTCTCTTGAGCAAGTGGAAACCACCTAATTGAACTACTATTCTAACCTTCTTGGCAGTGAAAACCCTCACACTCCTATATTTGATGACCTTTTTTCCATCAACCTTCCTATGCTCGATGGCTTTGCCATAAGTTATCTTTCTGCTTATGTTATAGATGATGAAATTAAATAGGTTATCTTTGATATGAATAAGACTTCCTCTGTTGGACCTAATGGCTTCAATGCCATGTTCTACATCTCTTGCTATAACATCATTTCTCTTGAATTACTTAGAGCTGCGCATAATTTCTTCAACTACAGAAAAATGCTTAGGAGCATTAATGCTACTAATATTGCCTTAATTCCCAAGTCCAAAGATGCTAAGACAGTCTCTAACTATAGGCCGATTATGCATTGCAATGTCATATACAAATGTATTTCTAAAGACATTGCTTCTAGACTAAAAACTGTCTTCCCTGGCTTGATCTCCCCCAACCAAGCTACTTTCTTATCTAGTAGAGCATTCTTGACAACGCTCTTCTTTCCCATAAGCTGTTGAATGGCTATAATAGAACCAATATTTCTCCTTCTGCCATGCTTAAGCTTGACATAAAAAAGGAATTTGACTCTCTTCAATGGAAATCTATTGTGGCTGTTATGGCCAGGATAAGATTCCCTTGTCACTTTGTCAGCTGGATTTACACTTGCATCTCAACTGCCGCGTACTCCCTGGGGATTAATGGTAAAAATGTGGGTTATTTCTCTAGTACTCAAGGTATCAGACAAGGAGATCCTATCTTCTTATACATTTTCATAATTATCATGGAGATTCTCATGCAACTGATGTATAAGTCTGCTGATGCGAAGTTCTACTCTTTGTACCCTAATGTAGTGAACCTCAGATCACCTCGCTCATGTTCGCCGACGACCTCATCATCTTCCCCAAGCCAACTGTTGTCTCCATGCATAGTATTAACACTACTTTGCAAGTCTTCTATAATATTACTAGCTTGCAAATCAATATGGATAAGTCTAGTATATATAACAGGTATTCCTGAAGACAGTCAAGAAGCACTTCATGCCATTGTCACATTGCCTCTAGTGAATCATTCTATGAACTACCTTGGCTTGCCTCAATGTACCAGGAAGGTAGGCTATTCTGATTGCCTTCCTTTGTTTGAAAAGATTGCTTCCTCCATGAATAGCTGGATGAATAGAATGCTTAAATAGGCTGGTAGAATGACTATAATCTAACCTATAATCCTCTCTATGACTGTCTATTGGAGCAGGGCTTTCATTCTTCCTTTTTGGCTCTTAAATCAGGTCAAAATGCCATGAATCATTTCCTCTGGACTGGTAATATGTACTTTAGAAAACTTGTTCCTTTGGCTTTCAATAAAGCTGAAAGGTCTCATAGTTTTGGTGGCCTTGGTGTCAAAATCTCTAGAGTTTGGAATAAAGAACCTACTCCATACACTGTGACAACCTGATTAATAATAAGTGTTGCTTATGGGGTTTATGGGGTGTAATGACCCTAATTTTGACTAACATTATTTAGAATATTTAATTGGATAAATAAAATAAAATAATGTAGATAGTTAAGAGACTGAGATTTGTTAACTAAGAAGGAGTCGTGCCTTAATGAATGGATAAGCAAAAGAGAATTGAAAGTAAGTAAGTAGAAGGAATATGGTAAGGATAAAATAAGGATAGCCTTTGTTCTTATACCCTAAACCCTTCTATTCTTCACTCCTTATTCATTTTTAACTTTCACAACAAAACTAAAACCTTAAAGAACTCGGCTGGCCGCATTAAGAGGATTTAAGGAGAAGAAAAGCTAGGATTAAAGTAGAAAGCTTAAGCCAATCAATCTAAGGGTAAATTTCAACCTTCATAACACAAAGCTAAGGTAAATAATTAACTTACATCTCACTTTTGATATTGATTTTAGTTTCAAGTTAGATCCGAACTATTTTGCAAGTTATATGCCATTATGTGTTTGTTTAAATGGATATATATGCTTGTTGAAGATTTATATAGTTTAATATGGTTTTTATGATATGTTTGGATTAGAAATCTATTAAATGACATCCAAATGATTTACGGTTTTGATATATGGTCAAAAAACATTATTTTAGAAGTGGGTTTCAAGTTTCATAATTTTATAAGTGATTGTGGATTTATTATGTATTTTCTATGAGAGAAAATAATTAATTTTGGGTTTAAATTATTTAAGGCAATTAAATAATGTTTTTGGGTCTAAAATTTACATATGTTAGAAAACATATTCAAAGTGAATTATGGTGATTTTTCCTAAGTACTTTACTATAGTTAATAAATTTTTTAAGTTATAGGACTTAAATTTTTTATTAGTTTTGTTAGGGGGAATTTGTTAAAATAATTTTAGTTGTTAATTACTGAATTCAGCAGCCTTTTTAGAAAAGAAATTAATAAAGAATTGGCAACCAATCATATTTTGATAAATTAGGCAAGTTAGGTGAAAAGGAATTACTTTGAAAGGCATAAAACTAGTTTTGTTTCGAATTACAACTTCGCCACTTCCATTGCTTGCTTTCGTCACCATGCCCAGAAGGCCTTTCACACCCATTCAAAACCAATGCACATGTATCAAGCAATTGATACGTAGTGTATTGGAGAAAGACGGAAGGAACTTGTCGAAGGCATGCTTTTGAAGAGGTTAAAGCCAATTTTATTAGCTTTCGAATCAATCAACTTGCCTTTGTTTTTAAAAAGAAGCTTTCAAAAGAGTTGCCGCTTTTGAATCCATTCGAAACCTAGCTGCCGCATTCATACCTTTCAGATTGGTTTGAAGCCGCTGATAACCTTCAAACAATGCTTTCGAAAGGGGAGAATTTGTTTTTTAAATTTTGAAGCCGCCTTCCTAATGCTTTTGAAAGGGTCCTTTCAAGCGCTTTTACCAATGGTTTCAAAGGCAATGGTTTTGAAATGACGATTTCGAAGCTACCCTCTTCTCCGATCCTTTTACTTGAGATAAATGCTTCGAAAATAAAGCTTTCGCTTCAGTTCTCTTTGACCCATAGTTATATTAAATGTTGTACTCAATGATTTCGAAGCTATGTTTCCATAAATTCTTACTCGAACCCAATGCCTTCGAAAGGTATGTTTTTAAGTGTTTCGGAAGAGGATGTCTAAGATTTTAAGTAGTGGTTCTAAAAGGGATTGTTTGAGGTCTTAAGCAATGGTTTCGAAAGGAAGGTTTTGCCTTTACAATCTAATGTTTTTTAAGTTAAAAAGGGCTTTAACTTATTTTAAAGGGACAAATAACCCTATGGACTTAGATTTTCATCAACATTGTTTTGTCTAAAGCATATATCATGGCATAAGTATTTTGAGTAAGTAAACGGTATAATTTCCTTATTTTAAAAAGATACGATTTCGAGGGTAAATTATTTGTAGATATCGTTTTCGAGGAAATGAAATTTGAATAGGGTGGTCAACGTAGATATTTGCTAAAAGAATGACTCAGATATTAGAATACCATATGAGATTAGTATGGGGTCGCGCCCTTTACTTTGGCTAGTAGCCCCTAGCTAATATATGTCCAAAATTCTAGTGTGTAGGGCTTTGTCATAGTTAAGACTAAAATGATGAAACACACAGAAAGGAATACAAAGAGTAGAGGTAGGTTATTGGTGAGCCCACAAAACCATTAGGATCAGTCGACCTTAGGAGAAGTAAGTTAAGGACAGATCATCCAGTATTGTATCTAACTGAAGTTCGAATATTTATTATGTATGGTAGGCCCGAGTCAGCCAGTGGTTAATAGTTAGTCTGATAAAACTATATTGTTCGGACAGACAGTCCATTGATTGCCTAATTTATATGCATATATGTTATTGCTATTATTGTTATAATAAATTTGATTGTAGGATTTTCATTTGCAAAAGATATCATTTTAAAAGGATATTAGTGAGGAGAAACCCATTCCGCTAAGCGGCAAGGTCTCACTTAATATCAGTAAACCGAGATGTAATAGAATTATTCACACCAGGCTTTATGTCTGACTCGAGGTTTATGTTTTCCCCTGAAACTCTCGGGTGCTCAAAATTTGATTTCAGTAAATTGTGAGTTAAGGACTTTTCAGGTTTAGTAGGTTGGACGAATAAGCTTTTGAAGATGTGCATGAGGAAAAGCTAGCTATGTAGGAGTTATTTACTATTATTTCCGATGTGATGTATTTATGACTGATATGTATGTCTATCTAATACTCCAATCATCCAAGGGCGCATCTTGTCGCTCTTGGTATAATTTGTAATAGTTATATTTGATCAAAACATGGGAATCGTTTTGGGATTATGTAATTGAATATGAAATATTAATTTGAAATGTAATCAGAAAAGCTGCTTTGAAATCTTTGATGATTTTATTTCGTATTCATGTGCTTCTGATATCATGGATACCATTAACATTACCATATTTTGTCACCAAAAGTTAATACTATAGATGACTGCAGCATCTATAACGCTTAGCTTCGGGCCTCAAAATAGGGGATATTACGATGGGCCAGAAAACATCACATAGGAAATAAAAACTTTTGGGTGATGGAGCCTTCACCCTTGTATGGCTGGGTCTGGAGGAGTTTGTTAAAGCTCAAAGATGATATCTTGCCTTTCATACAACTAAGGATTTCTCAGGTGATAAAGTTAAGTTTTAGTACGTGCCATAGGAAATGCAAGGGATACTTTTATGTAATGCTCTCTCTCATGAGACAAAAAAAAATAGTATCCCCTTTGAAGTCTATGCTAATGACTATGTCCAAAATGATGTTGTTTCTCTTCCAATTTCTAGCACTATGAATGTCAATGCTCTCTGAAGTAGGCTGAATGGCTTTTACTTGTAGCTTGGCAGTGATGGGTATGTCTGGAATAACAGCAACAAGGGTTATAGTATATCCTTGATATATGAAGCTTTGATTACACATGCTCGGAATAGAATCTTTAGTTGGAGTGCTAGGGTTTGGAACAAATTTAGTCCACAAAAACACAACTTTCTCCTATGGAAAGTTATGAGGAATAGCGTGCATACATTTTCTAACTTGTAGAGATATGGCATTAAAGTTGTAAATTGTTGTGTGCTCTGCTGCAGCGATGGAGAAGACACTTTGCACATATTCTTCCTTTGTCCCTTTATATATTATCTATGGCATCATGTCTTGCTAAGAGGAGGCATGCACAAACCAAATGAAGATAGTGGAGCTGAATGGAATTTCATGTTTAGGGCTACTAGAAGCAGATGCAAAGATCTTTTATCATGTTGATTATTTTGTAGTCTTTCGTATTCGAAGTTTGGCGAGAAAGGAACACATAGGTTTTTGATAAAATAATGAAATCCCAAACAGTTTTATTCTAGAGGATATTGTATAATAACGAGTTCTTTTTAGATAACTCTAACCTAGGTATTTAGGGAAAGGACTTAAATGTGTGGTCTTGAATGCTTATGTATCTTGAATCTCCCTCTATGTTATTTTTGTTTACTTCATGTATCCTTGGGTATTGGCATGTCAATAACCAATCCTCTTCTTATTTTGTTTTAATAAATCCAGTAAGGTTCTTACCAGTACTGCTAGATTTGCTAAAAAATAGACATACAAAACAAAAAAAAACAAAAAACAAAAAACAAAAACCTTTTTGTTTAAAATACATAAATATAAACAATATTAGATCTACAAATCTTGCATAATTTAAATCATGACCGAAATGAAAAATTGATTATTTACAGATATGATATTTTAAATTAAACATTAAACAAAGTATAATTCTATATCATGATTAAAATGACTAGCATAAATCAACACAAAACTTAACAACAAATTTTGTTGTATGGAAATATTTTACTTTGAATTTCATTAGTAAAACAACACATATAATAATTTTACATCAGACTAATTTATTGGCAACGAAATATATTTCATACATCTACATGGGCTAAGTGTGAGTATGTATGAATATGCAAAATAAAATAATATGAGTATCTATCTAGATTTAGCCCTTCATTACACCTCGATTTGAGAATTGACTACTAGATGCTTGAATCACCACTCGATGTAGCAACGATCGAATGAACCACTTTTGATTTTATTTTGTTTAATGTTATTTTTAGGTAATATTTTGGCTATGGGGAGTGGATGAAGGAGGTGTGGTTTGAAAAAGTTAGTAGTTTGCCCTAGGGATAATTATGTAATTTGCTACATACATCCAACTCTATAGCGACCTTGAAATTCGAACACTTCGTCTTTGAATATCGTAACCTTTTGAAATATAATTAAGTGTTATAATATGATTTTATAATCTTGTTAGACATCATTTAGTTAATGAAAAATGATAAAATATTGTTTTTGAATTTTTTTTACAAAAAATATATTCTTCAAAGAAAAATCGATAATGTGACCGAAATCGGTTTATCGATAAACAATTTTTCAATCAATAAGTTGTTAAAACTCTTGTGCACTTGTCTAATGATCAAATGAAACCATTAGCAACTAACTAACACACACAGCTCTTCATAAAGCAAGAAACATTTTAGAAGCTTCCATTAGGATAAGAGATATTATCACGAGAAGGATATAAATTTAATTAGCATAAAGGAGAACTGATGTAAAGGAAAAGTGATGGGAGTTAAGTCTTCCATGGCATGGTGGGAGGGGGGGTGAAGGCAAGCTTAGGCAACACCAAATGAAAACTATTTAAGGAGGGGCATACCCTTAGGAATAAATCACAAATTCATAAACCAAAATCAAGCTCTCTTTAATATCTTCTTCTTCTTCACTAAATTCCTAAAGCAAATTAATTGCAAATCAACACAAACTTGGAGTGAAGCCTTAGAGAAATATTATAACACCTTCCATTAAGTTATAAGTTGAAGAAACAAACCCACACTCACCCTATCTCTAATGGCAGTGAGCAATTAGTGAGGGAAGGAGGGCCGAAAGCAAGTGCAAAGCAAGGAAAGAGGAAATGAAAGGTGGTTGCAAGGAGAGGTTGGACTTGGTTATCTTGGATTTTGGTTGTTGTTGGGTTAAAGGTGAGTTAACACACCTCTTTGAATGGAAAATATAACATATATATGTTGTGTTTTGATTGTGTTTAAGTTGTTGAATTGATATTGACATTGTTGAAAACATTGGTTTGGTTCTTGTTTTGAAAAGAAGATGCATATGTGATCCATGTCTATGGACTTGGAACGAACTTGAATAGACTTGAATGACTTGTGAAAAGACCTTGGAAAAAAGCACATAGGTTCCAAATAGACTTCGTTTAGATTGGACTCAGATTTGAAAGTGCACTTATAGTGATAGTCACTAGATGCAGTTTGGAATTGCCTTATTTTTGGCGATTTCTAATTTCTATGGAACTTTGAAGAGATATCCTTAGGGTTTTTCAGCCAAATTTATAATTTTTTATATATTTGTTTGTTTCTATAAAAAGCTTGGATAGTAAAAAGTTAAATAACATCTCGAAAAGTGGCCAAACTTCACCTATGCAAACTGCCCCGTTTAGCCTTGGTTTTTGCAATTTAAAGGTTTAAAAAGATATTTAAATTTTCATGTTTTATTTCATTCTTTTTACAAGTGTTTACTAACGCATATTAGAGTATTTCAAAAATGTTTGAGATATTTATGAATTTTTAAGAATTAGTTGTGAATTTTTAAAGAAGAGGATTTTATAATTGTTATTTTTAAGTAATATTTTAAGAAAATGTTTTAAAACCTATTTTGAGTATTATAAAGCATTTTTAAGCATATATAGTTTTTTGAAAATACGTTGACAGTTTTATATCTTATGTAATAAAATATCTTTTGACTTGTTTTATAAATGTATCAAATTTTGGTAAATAAATTACTATACTTATGTAGAAGGGTTTTAAAAGTATAGACAAATGGTTTAGAAAAGGGTTATAATTGCTAAATCGCTATATGGTTAATTGTTTAATTAATCATTTGAAAAGTAATTAACTATGCTTAACACTAAAAGCTGATGAAGTAAGGCTTTTCTATTTGTGAGAGTTAATATTGATGTTCGAGTAGGGATAGAGCAATAGAGCTCCAACCTATCAGCTTCCCTCTAGACCGAGAATAGTAAGTCGAAAAATGTCATAAACGTGTTAATCATGTTGATTCTTACTTGTTTATGGAAATCATTAATACTATACTTGACACTAAAAGTTGACGACGTAGATTTATCTATTTGTGAGATTTAAGGTGAAGTGTCTTGGCGAGGCTTTGATGCAATCAGTGCTCTAAATTACCTAGCTTCACTCTTGGATGAGGAATAGTTAAGTTGGAATGTCAGAAATGAGTTAAGTATACAAATATTGTTTCGTATAGGCAATTGTTTTTGACTAGATAGTCGATTAATCAACTATCGAACTTGACCAAATATGACTTAAGAAGTTATCGAAAGACTTAGTAATTTCATACCAATGAGAACCCTCAGGAGGAGTATTGGTACAAAATGCTCTAGCTTTCGCTTAATTCTGAGGGAACCAAAATTGGGTTAACTGGAAATTCATCGATTGGTTTTTGAGAGCCCGATAAGCGGGAAGAGTGTACTTATATGAGATGACTCAAACCATATACGCGATCTATGTTCTGGAAGCAGTTGCGAAGTGAAATGTTATAGTGTTGAACTTTCTATCCTAAGGTTATGTCCAAGGGAGAGGTCAGCGTTAACATTTCAAATGATGATATCGTCTGGGAGTGTCTATCTTGAGGGGTATTCCAAGAGAGAGGAAAGCATTAGCATTCGTCGAAGGACTTATGCGGGGAACCTATATGGCGGTTCGAGATCTGTTCAAGATGCTCAAATCCATGTAGTAATTTGTGATCTGTTTAAAATAAAGGAATCCAATTAGGGATTCGTGTGTTATCGAGTGATGACGACTCGTGTGAGAGATGTCGAACATAGCCTCGACATAGGGAATGAATTGAACCAGAGGAGGATGCACAATCTCGGGTTTAGCTTGGCTATGAGGGTATATCAACTCTAAATCTAGAGTATGCTTCATGTCGGGAGTTGGTTATACTTGGTGTCACGTAGTTCACCATTAGGCCAGTTGTGTTTACCTCAGAGTATATCATATTTAGAGATATACATGCTCGGAAGGTAGTTCTGATCCTTGTCATGGAGATCTGCTTCAGTTTATAGGGGCCGTTTCCGTGGAAAACAATTAATATATGAATGCGCCTTAGCCGTATCGATTGTATACCTATTAATATTATGGCATTCACATGTCAGCTATTTGATTTGATTTTTGTTCTACACACTAGACATTATCTATCATATCACTATATGTTAAAATTAATGAATGGTTGGTTTCATTTAAGGGAAAAACCGTTACGGTAATCCATACGATCTTAAAAAGGTTCTATTATATGTCAGTCTTATTTCTTGAGTTTCTCACGCTAGTTTATCAGACTGATCCGGGTGTTGTTTTCTTATAATGCTCAGGTCAGCCCCGTGTATGTTTTCAGATTTAACTTTGGACACTTGGAGCTTATGGAGAAGAGCTGGATGATTATCTTTCGTAGTATTCTTATTTTCACTGCCTTACTATTTGATGTATCTGAATATGTGAGTACGGGTTGTTATAACTATCCAGGTAGATGATAGTACTTTGGTTTTAGTAACTCTGATATTTCTGTATTTAGAGTAATCCTTTGTAATGCTCCTTTGATACTAGGTATTATCGTTTCTTTTAGTGTTCTGTGATAGGAGGTTCTCAAACTGGTGAATGTGTGACGAAGCTCTGTATCTTACCCCTACATGTCCCTTTACGAGTTGGTTGTAGGAAGTCGAGAGGCTGGCCATAAAATCTGGAATGAGGTTACCATTTGAAGTCACCTCTGAAAAGGGAGAACGTTACACTTGGTACTAGAGCACAAGATTGAGCGAACACCTTGGTTTTAGTTTGGTATGGCTCATTAGACATAGGGTAAGCGACACCCTAGAATGAGTTGAGTGTATTTTACATATATAAGCATATTTATATTTTGAAAGCTAGGCTTTTAAATTATTCCTTAGGATTATCTCTTTCTAAGTAACCCTCAATTTGAAATAACTCTATCCTTTCGGATCCTAAAGAAGTTTCGCTTTGGTTAGGTAGTAAAACCTATGAGTACCAGAGTTGCCTATGCTAGAGGTGGTTGGGGTAGTACTGCCATGAATGGCGGGGATTCATCATCCAAGAATGTTGCTTCATCTGAGGGACCAAGGTTGAATGTCGTAGAAGAGACTGCACAGGTCAGGCCTCAGATAAGTTTTGCTTCACTCTATCAAGTTTATGAGAGATTGAGGGTAAGAGGTTTAGTGTCTTGGAGACGACTATAGGAGTTCAGACTTGGATCAAATTGTGTGATTGGATATTTTAAGATATGGAGCTTAATGACGCAACGAAGCATAGGTTGGCATCGTGACATCTGACAGATGCAGCTATGGAGTGGGGTTCTATTACAGCTAATGTCCAAGAGAATGACTTCTTTTGGGCCTAATTCAAAGATGAGTTGGAGATGAAATTTGTTCCGAAAGTGGAAAGACTTTCTTATTTAGGAGCTTTTGGATCTGAGGTAGTGGGCCATAACCGTGGCGGAATATGAGAATTGGTTTATTGCATTATCTCGGTTTGGGTTGGAGTTAGTAGGCACACCACTGAAGAAGAACGAGATTTTCATCGTCGGTATGCACCTTAAGTTCCAAAGTGACATGACTAATCTTTTCACAAGGTCTTTTGTGGGTTTAGTGAACATGGCTTTGAGGTTTGAGAGCTTGGCTCTGAAGCCATCTATTTCTACGTCGATGAGGGACAACAAGCGTAAGTTTCTATCACCAAAGAATAAGTCCACCCTCGTTTGCTACAAGTGTGGAAGAAGGGTCACTTTTTTTAATAAGTGTAGGTCTAGAGGGAGAGAACAAGTGTCGAAGGCGTCAGTAGTGGAGGCACCGATTGCTAAGGCAGCGAAGCTTGGTGCACAGCTTGTACTTACAATTGCCATCAACCTAGTCATACTGCCAAAGATTGTCCTATGCTAAAAAAAGGGGAGCAGCCTAGGGTCTTTACTATTTTTGCAGCCGAGAAGGAGAAGCAGGTTCTTGAGGGTATATTATATGTTACAGCTTTCCTATTTATGTTTGTTTGACCCTAGTGCTTCTTATAGATTCATATCCCATAAACTTGATGATTGTTTAAATCATGCTCGGTCAATTTAGGAGCATTGCTTGTTATTGATTTGTGCTTAACCAATTTATGAGTAGTTTTACCTTTCAACATCATGGGCTGGGTAGACAATAATTGTGGGTACATTGAAATGAACACCTTATGAATTAAGCTTTACGGTTTAACTATAAGGCGTTTAGTGATAATGTTGGTTTAAAAGTTAAAATTTAGTAAAAGATGTTTACTATAATCAAAACGAAAAGATAGAATATTTTGGGAATAAATATTTATGAAAAGATTTATATAAGAAAGTGATTTTATACAAGTATAATTTATAAGATAATGTTTATAAATAAAAAGGATTTCAACAGGGAATTCGAGAACTTAAATCCCAGTATCTTTGAAAATATTTCTCAAGATTTTGGAGAAAATAATAATAGTATTATTTTAAAGTAAATAATTGGGAAATTGGTTTAATGGAGATCATTATACTAAGTATTAATATACGAAGTATTTGATACTGCTTTGGAATGATTTTGGTTAAGTACCAAGAGTATGGTTTGGGTATACTGCACTCACTTATGTCGCTTGAAAATAATTTTGGCGATGATAGCAGCATCATCAACTTTCATTTTTGAGTTTCTAAGTGTGGGATGCTATAAGTTGTTTTGATAAAATGGATTCTGATTTAAATTCCAAAAGGACATTTTGATATATGTTGAGCGAGATTCTACTGGACCAGCTCCACGAAAGACCCACTACCGGACCAGCTCCTAACCAACCTCCACCGAACCAGCCTATACCGGACCAATTCCCCACCGGTCTAAACCTCTCCACCGAATGAAGCCTCCACCGAACGAAGCAACCGGGCCACTCATCTCACCACCGAACCAAAGGAAACCGGACCAGATCCACCAGGCCAGATTACGTCAGCCCAGGCCCGCCAGCTGCTATATACCTCCAAGACCCCTACCCCCAGCCTCACTCTATAAATAGAGGGGCAGGGGTACAACAATGGGGGACAAGTTTGAGAGCTCAAGCACGGAAGGAACTTTCAAACAACTTTCTTTTACTTGTATCAAAGCTTTGTACTTGTAATCAAAACAAGAGAAGAGAAATAACATATAAAGTGGACGTAGGCACATTCTGGCTGAACCACTATAAATCTGCGTGTCCTTTTACAGTTTAGCCCCTGTTTTTCATATATTTGCATAAATCTCCAAAATCACTAAGAACAACCTAAGATCTACTAAATCATACAATTTCGAGGTGTTTGTCCATTTTTTGTACAAACATTTTTGGTGCTTTCACTGAGAGCTAGAAGCTCGAAGCTTCAGCTTCATCCACTTAACAGTTTTCCTAACAGCATCGTTCGCCACTTGGAAAACATGCCTCCCAAACAGAGAAAAGATGTTAACAAAGGAAAAAACATCGCATCCAGCAGTCTTCCAGATCCAGCTGTCACGAATCAAGTAAATCGTCCTCCTCCAGCAGCAGTAACAAATGAAGGACAGGCTAACCCAACCACTCCTTCCACAGAACAGCCTGCAGCAATTACTAGGGCAGATTTGGACAGAGTGGTGGTTGAAGTAACTAACCGCTTCACGTCCCAGCAGGAAGCCTTGGTGGACCATCTCATGTCACGCTTAAGGGATGCTGAAGAATCCAACCGCAACACTGAATCATGGGGCGAGTCCCAGTCTGGAGGATCTCAGAGACAACAAAGATCTTCCTTCTTCGAAGGAGCTAACGGCAGAAGTAGCCATGGTAGGAGCCGAGACCGAGCACAGCCCGAAGTTAGGCCTGAGGAAACGTTTGGTACCGAACCCAACGGGGGAGGTACCAGACGGAGGTTAACTGTAGCTGAGCATGTCATACTGCCTAACCACGGAAACGCCGGTGAACGGGGCCGAGCTAGAGTCCAGCCCGAAGTTGGACCTGAGGAAGTGCTTAGATCAGAACCCAGCAGGGGAAGATCAAGGCAAGGGCCAACTGTAGCTGACCCTAGCATGCCCCCAGAAGATCAAAGGCAGTCGCTAGAAAATATGAGGAACGATAGACGATACCATCCCTACAGGTCATCTGGACGGAATCAATCCCACAGAACAGAACCAAACTCATTTCTATCTGCTCCAAATTCTGATGAAAGGATGGCACGCTTATTCAGAGAGTGTGTCCAACGGGAGCAAAGAGATCGAGGGATAGGCGCTAGGGTAACCAGCCCTTTCGCCCGCAATATCGAAATTGCTATCACCCCCCGAGAATGGAAGATGCCAGCAATGGAACCTTACAAAGGAACCTCGGACCCCGTTGTACACCTACAGAGGTACACGCAACATATGCTCATGAGTGGAGCAACAGAGGGAGTACTGTGCAAATGCTTTCTGCTCTTCTTAGCAGATCTCGCTACCTCCTGGTTCTGTCATCTACCCCAGGGATCCATCAGCTCGTGGGAAATGTTGAAAGAAAAGTTTATCAGTCAGTTCCGCATCCATGTGGAACAACCTAAGGACGCTTATTCCTTATCCAGCGTCAAACAGAAACCTGGAGAAAAACTGCAGCAATACCTAACCCGATTCAATGCCGCAGCAGCCGTAGTCCAAGATGCCGATGAGAAGCTTATCCGAATGGCCCTCTGTAGTGGTGTGCATCCCGACACTAAATTTGGTAGAAGGTTGACGAAAGAAAAACCAGCTACTTTACCAGATTTCTTCCATGAAGCCGGGAAATACATGAGGCTTGAGGATGCTGCCGTTGAGGGGCAGTCAGGACAGCAAAATAAGGCAACTCACAGCAACGCCCCTGCTGTGGCAAGGGACGTTCGAAGAAATGATTCCAGAGACAATGCTGGGGGCAAGAAGGGAGAAAAGCGCCTATATCGGCCTGGGCCGAGATTCGACACTTACACTCCTTTGAACGAGACCGTCGAAAATATCTTCCTTGCCACCCAAGGCGAAGTTAGATACAAACGCCCACCATACAAGAAGGAATCAGATAACGCGTAGAAATCTGGAAAGTTCTGCCGCTTCCACGAATCTCACGGGCATGATACCAATGAATGCCATCATCTCCGGGATCTGATTGAGGAACACATCAGAAGGAAGAAACTGGAACGTTATGTAAAAAGTCAGGACAGGACTCCAGCTCCTGCCAATGAAAACCCAAGGCTACCCTCACCGGACACCGGCAGAGGAAACCGCAACGCTAGCAGCTCTAGCCAAGAGAAGATAGTGGTCCATACCATCTCAGGAGGACCGCACATCGCGGACAGAAGCTGGAAAGAGATGGAAAGGTATGGAAAGTCGCTTAGAGACAATAAAGACTGTGTCAATTCGGTTATAGAAGAGCGCCACCCGAAGCGGAAAGAAAGTAATGACATCACATTCGGTAAGCGTGACCTAGAAGGAAGGCAGTACCCTCACATGGATCCCATGGTCATCTCTGCCCGACTCGGTCCCGCCGAAGTTTACCGAATCCTGGTAGACACTGGAAGCTCAGTAAACATCCTGTTCAAACACGCATTCGACAAAATGAAGCTATCAATGAAGGATGTATCTCCCTGCGATAAACCACTACACGGTTTCACTGGGGATGCTAAGATGCCCCTCGGGCAACTGGACCTCTTTGTTGAGATTGGAAGCCATCCCCGCTCCATTGTGCGGAAGCAGACGTTCGTGCTAATAGAAAACAATTCGGCCTACAACGCCTTCTTAGGAAGGCCAGCCTTGTCTGACTTCCAAATTGTCCTAGCCCCATGGTGCCTAAAGATGAAGTTTCCAACGGACAATGGAATAGGGGAAGTAGAAGGAGACCAGGACGTTGCTCGAGACTGCTATGTGACTGAACTTCGCAACAACCACAGGAAGGATAAAGGGAAGGGTGTAGAGGTTGCCTTCTGCATGAAAAGTCTAGAAGCGTAGCAACTAAAGAAAGCCCCTCCTCTTCGATATACCAGCGACCCTTTCAATGAATTAGACCCTAGGGACAAAGAGGAGGAGGCCACCGCCGAGCCTGCAGAGGCTATGGAGTTTATATCTGTAGACAAGCACGACTCAAGTAGACTATTGAAAATTGGGTCGCAACTAAAAGCCGAATTGAAGGAACAACTCATCGATTTTCTCCGCCACAACTTGGATGTATTCGCATGGTCACACGCTGACATGACCAGAATCTCCCCCGACATAGCATGCCACGTATTAAACATTGATCCTACCAAGTCGCCCGTAAAACAAAGAAAGAGAAGTATGGGGGCAAAACGGTCAGCAGCCCTCGATGAAGAAGTAAAGAATCTACTCGCCAATGACTTCATACGAGAAGCTATCTACCCGGAATGGATCGCCAACCCGGTACAGGTAAAGAAGGCTAATGGGAAGTGGCGAACCTGCATTGACTTTTCCAACCTAAACGACGCCTGCCTAAAGGATTGTTTCCCACTTCCCCGAATCGACCAACTTGTAGACAGCACAACCGGGCACGAGCTCCTATCTTTTATGGACGCATATCAGGATATAACCAAATTCCTATGCATGCTCCCGACCAAGACCACACTAGTTTCATCACCGACCGGGGTTTATACTGCTATAAGGTAATGCCTTTCGGACTTAAAAATGCAGGAGCCACCTACCAGCGCCTCGTCAACAAGATGTTTGCAGGGCTAATAGGACAAACTATGGAAGTATACGTGGATGACATGCTGGTAAAGTCAAGGAAAGCCAAAGATCACGTAAGCCACCTAGGCGAGATGTTCCAGGTGCTTTGACAGTATGGAATGAAGTTGAATCCACTAAAGTGCTTCTTCGGAGTGTCATCAGGAAAGTTTTTAGGATTCATCGTCCATGCCAGAGGGATTGAAGCAAACCCTGAACAAGTCCGAGCGCTAAGGGATATCAAGATACCTTCCACTCGGAAGGAAATGCAAAGCCTGAATGGGAAAGTGGCCGCCCTAAGCCGATTCATCTCCAAGGCAACAGACAAGTGCGTCCCCTTTTTCGAAGCTCTAAAGAAAGACAAAGGAAAGTTCGAATGGACTGACGAATGCTTGACTGTTTTCCTTAGCTTAATCGAACACCTCCAG
This sequence comes from Allium fistulosum, assembly GCA_030737815.1. Lineage (NCBI taxonomy): Eukaryota > Viridiplantae > Streptophyta > Magnoliopsida > Asparagales > Amaryllidaceae > Allium > Allium fistulosum. The sequence continues at coordinate 983,039,206 of CM060902.1, forward strand.
AAACCACCGGTACTCTCAACTCCAAGCGAAGACGAAGAATTATACCTATACCTTGCTGTGTCATCTCACGCCCTAAGCGCTGCCTTGATAAGAGAAGACAACCGCACGCAGCGGTCAGTTTACTTCGTCAGTAAGAGGTTTACGGGGGCAGAAGTCAGATATCCTAAACTTGAGAAGCTAGCGTACTGTTTACTAATCACATCACGGAAACTACGTCACTACTTCCAGTCCCATTCCATCAAAGTTCTGACCGATCAACCACTGAGGCAGGTACTCCATCGTCCCGACACTTCTGGGCGACTACTTAAATGGTGCATTGAACTAAGTCAGTATGATATCACCTATCACCCTCGCACCGCCATCAAGGAACAAGCCATGGCTGATTTCATTGTAGAATTCACTACCAACGAAGATAAGGAGCAATTGGAAACAGCAAAAGACATCAAGTGGAATCTCTTTGTGGATGGCGCATCGAACGAACAAGGCTCAGGGGCAGGTGTGGTAATAATCACTCCCAGGGGGAATAAGCTGCACTATGCTATAAGGTTGGAGTTTGCTGCCACCAACAACGATGCAGAATATGAAGCGGTGATAGCTGGATTAGAACTTGCCATAGAAATCGGAGCCAATTCTTTGTGTCTTCATAGCGATTCTCAACTTATTGTTAACCAAATACTAGGAGAATTCCAAGCTCGAGAAGAATGACTCATAGCATATTTCAAGAAGACCAAGTTACTTCTCAGCCGATTGGACCACTACCTAGTCAAACACATCCCTCGGGAAGATAACCAAGAGGCCGACGAATTGGCAAAGCAAGCAAGTATGAGAGACATCACCATCTTCGGAGCAGTAGCCATCTCAAAGCAACTGACCCCAAGTTTTGAGCAAGTAAATCTGATAGCTGCAACCGGAGAAGCAACTTGGATGACTCCCATCCGAGACTACCTACAAAGTGGCACACTACCCAACGGGCGCAACGAGGTCAAGAAAATCTTGAGGAAAGCCTCCCGCTACACAATACAAGAAGACATCCTCTATCGGCGCAGATTCTCTAACCCATTATTAAGGTGTGTCGCTGGGAGGGAAGCCAAGGAAATCTTATTCAACATTCATCAGGGAAGCTGGGGAGATCACACCGGAGGGCAAACATTAGCAAAAAAGATACTCCGGTATGGATATTTCTGGCCCACCTTAAGCAAGGACGCCTTAGATTTTGTCAAAAAGTGTGACAGATGCCAGAAGTTTGCTAAGATCCCGCGGCTACCAACAACTGAGATTACTCAAATGACCAGCCCTTGGCCCTTCGCAATATGGAGAATTGACTTAATCGGCGAGCTACCAATGGGCCGAGGCGGGGCCAAATATGCTATAGTGGCAGTCGACTATTTCACCAAATGGGTGGAAGCTGAACCTCTGAATAAAGTATCTTCAGCAAAAGTTATTAACTTCTTGATCAAAAATGTCCTGTGCAGGTACGGAATCCCACTCAAAATCATATCAGACAATGGGCTTCAGTTCGACAGCGAGGAATTCGCCAACTGGTGCCAAGAGCACGGAATTCACAAAAGCTTCTCATCCGTAGCGTATCCCCAGGCAAACGGACAAGTCGAAGCCGTCAACAAAATTCTGAAAACTCTAATAAAAAAGAAGCTCGAAAAGTCAAAGGGCGCTTGGGTGGATGAACTCCCTACGGCACTATGGGCCTATCGCACATCATTCAGAACATCGACGGGGCACACTCCTTTCTCTTTGGCATACGGATCGGAGGCTATGCTCCCAGTTGAAACCATTGTGCCTTCCCACCGTAGGATCCACTATAACCCAGAAGAGAACGAAGAATCCTTCACATGTCTTTGGATCTAGTTGAGGAGAGAAGAAATGATGCAATCCTTAAAGCAGCAGCCCACAAACAGAAAGTGGCGGCACAATACAACTCCAAAGTCAAGCATCGTACCTTACAAGAAGGGGATCTTGTCCTCAAGCGAATCTTCCCTCGCCCCGGAGCACTAGACCCAATCTGGGATGGACCATATGTAATTCGTAAAGATCTCAACAACGGAGCTTATATTTTGTCAACAGTGGACGGAGAGGTGTTCCAGAGGGCATGGAACATCCAACACCTCCGTCGATACTTTTCTTAACTTGTATTTCCCATATGAAGTGAATTAACAAAGAGAATCAGTGGACGTAGGCATTTTCGTGCCGAACCACTTTAAAAAACCTTGTCTCTTTTTTTTCAACTTGTTCCTTTATATCTTGGCTGCTTGTTAACTTTATCCTTTTCTGTTGGACAAAATCCTGTGCATACAGCATTTCAATTCGAGGCACTCCACAGCACAACTTCATCTGGACAAGACCTAACAGGTACTATGCGAATCTATGCCCTCGCCAATGAGACACTTTCACCCCAGCATCCCTCTGCTGCGGGTTAACTCATTGCTCGCGATGGCCCTTAAAGCCAACTGTAATGAGCCGATTATAAGCCACCGAGAAGGCCGACTATAGCCGAGGCAGCTCATTACGGCGTTCGGCTCGCCAGCAACTGTGAACCGATTATAAGCCCCAACATAAGGTGTGGCCAGCCAGGGGCAGTTCACGGTTGACGATCGGCACCCACGCTAGCCGACCACGGTAAATCGAATAATACCCACGATTACGGGCCATAATGGCCCGGGTAGTTACTGTGCGCGATCTCGGCTCCGATGTGTCTTAAGTACGGCTGTGGTAAAAAAGAATTAACTCCCCGCGGAGGCGTAAGATGGGTGACAAATGTCTCCAAGACCCACAGCTAGGGAAAGTGACTACAAAGCCCGTTTGCCACGAACTTAAGCACATCGAAGGCCTTCCGTGATTGGAAGTTTTACTATTTCACATATTTCAATTTTACTTAAGAAACTTTTCTCCTATCCTCTGTAACAATCCCTGAAGTGCAGGACACAAAACAGGAGACACTCACTAATAGAAACGGATGCTCACAGCAAGATACTGGACCGCATCCCTTACTCGGTCACACAGGATATTCAAAGCTGCCATCTACGAGCAAAATATAAAGGGCGGTATTTCCTTCTTTCATATATTCCTATAATTTGTTCACACCTCACGCTAACACTGCAAGTCATGAAATTATGTTTTAAACAAAAACCCGACATCAAACACAATTTAATTACAAGAATATGCATAGCTATATTTCTCATGCAACATGTCAAAATAGCAAAAACATTCCAAAGACGACGAAATCAGCTTAAGTTAAAGAATTACACATCAAGAATAGAGCTATTTATTACAAGTAGCAGGAATTACAACCTAAAAGTTACTCTACTATTTTAAGACTAACATATACAGCCATGTCAAGTCCACAAAAAGAATTTTCCAGGTCTAATCAGGGAGCCGGCTGCATTGGAGTCTTGTCCTTGTCCTGTTGCCCACCTGTCCGGTCAGAAAAAGAAATCATTAGTGATAAGCAACAGAGTTAACAAAAGAAGAAACTAATGAAATAGAGGTTACCAGCAACTTCCCCCTGATCGTCTTGGTCGTCATCTCCTACTTCCACACCTGCCTCCTCAACCGTGAACAACCGCATCCCCTCTTTCACCGCTGTCTTCTCCTCCTTGGTAAACTGAGCAGTGACCACATCCATCCTAAAGGCCGCTCCACCCTCCTTATCCGCCTCAGCCTTGGTCTCCTCTAGAGCCCTGAGGTAAATCCTAGCCATGACCCGGGGGTAGTCATCCATCCAAGATAAGCTGCCCTGCTTCCAAATGCGAAAGTACATGTCCTGCAGCATATCATCCATCATCCCCTCATTTTCCTCAAACTCCCTCATACGAGCCTCAGAAACCGATAGCCTTGCAGTGGCAGCATCCCTCTCCAGTCGGTACCGCGAGCAGTCAGCCTGAAAGGACCTCCTCATCGCCTCCATCTCCTCCTTTAGCCTGACCGGAGCAAGCTCTGCGGCTTCAAGCTTCTTCGACAGCTCCTCTACCCGTTCGAGATCCGCCCTCCGAACCTCATCCACTGTCGAGATGGCCATATTTATCTGCTCCTTGCAGGCAGCCTCCATTTTCCACAGTTCCGCCTTACTAGCCTCCTCCATAGTCTTCCTCAATCGCCCGGAGGCAGCCTCATGCTGAGAAATCTGAATGGCCTGATCAGCAAGCTGTTTGGCCTGGTCTGAAACCATCAATCGTAGTCGGATGTTAGCACTCCCAATCTCCTCTCCAGCCTTAACCAGCCGGGCATGATGCCCCATCAGCTTCCTAGTCTCCTCCGCCACCTGATCAATATTAGCCTTGGCCTCGTCTCCCATGGTAACTATCCGAGTGGTAAGTAAATCGAGATCTAGGGACTTAGCCTCATCAAGCACCCGCACCATGGGATTACGGGGGAGAAGGTGCTCACCGGTGTCCTTGTCGAAGGTAATATCATGGGAACCTAGATCCAGATCAGGATGACCCGCAAATGGATTACGAGCCAAACCAGGACGATCAATCTACGTAATGATAGGATTTTCAGACGGGTGCGGAGAGAGTGCAAACTCAGTATCCTCCTCCGTGATATCATGAAAGGCTGAACTGGGGGCTGAGGACCGGGTGAAGGTTCGGATAAGGGATGACTCCTTTTTCTCTTCTGAATACCCTCTTCAATAACCCCGAGAAGAGGACGGTAGCCGACTACATCCCCGGAACGGTGGGTCGGAGTCTTCGGCTTGGCGGAAGCTTTGGAGAGCTTGTATTGTTCAAGCCTGTGCCGAAGATCTGAGGCCTTGGCCGTTTTACCTGCTCCTGATATAAAGGGCAAGTGTCACAAGCTTACATTAATCCATAATTCGAGAAACGCGGTAAATTAAAAGTTAAAAGAAGGTAAGAAACACATCTGTTATACAAACCCTGGGGAGAAGTAGGATACTGCAATAAGTCCTGGATTTCATTCCAGGACGGGAGCGGATCATAAAATATTCCTAAGTCCCTATCATAAATGGAGCCTGCAGAAGTCAGAAGTTCACCTTGAGTCGTCGGAGCCACCTTGGCTGGAATAGTCTGGGAAGACACGCTTGCACCGGTCTCGGCATTGTCAGCTTTCGCGGATTTCTCTACCAAAGCCGGGTCTCCGTCCAGCCCCTCAAAAGCCTGACGGAATGCATCATCCGTCCACTCCTGAATCTCGCCTGCCTGCCCAGGAAGCAAGGCCCCGATGCCATCGCCACCATCATCACCTTCCCGATCATCTCCACCCTCACCTCTCACCTCCTCTACGTCTTCCTCCCCCTGGGTAAGAGGACAATTGCTGGGGGAAGGACCGTCCGACTTCTTAAGTTTCTTACCTCCGACAGTTGGAGGTTTTGTGAAAGGTTTCCTCTTACCACTCTCTACTGTGACACTTCCCTTAGCTTGAGCAGCCACCCTCTCCTCCGCCGTTTCCCTCTGCTTGACTACTGACTGCTGAGGAAGGATCAAGTTATACTCCAGAAGGGTCGCGTTTCTGATTAGGTAGGCAGCTGATCTATCTCTCCTAGGGATAGCTTCTATCTCAGCCGCCGTCTGAACTAGGCGATCAGTCTCCACAACCACAAAGCCACCTGTCGCTAGCAAAAATGAAAACGTATGAGAAGAAGCGTTGTGACCAGAATGGAAATTATAAATAAAGCCTCGACTTACATCCAGAGGTGAAACGCCGAATAGAAGCAGAGTCGTCCCTGATGAAGAACCACTCCTTCTTGAACATGCTGTACTTAGAATACAAATCCAAGACCGGCTTGAAGGTTATAGCTGACTCCAAGCTGATGTATGGGGACCCCTTCTTATAGCCCCTCAGATTATATAAGTATCGGATCTCCCGGTTGGAAGGAGCACGCCCATACTTCCTTTGGAAGATGACGAAGAGGCTCACCAGTATAGTATAGGAGTTGGGTTGAAGCTGGAACGGGGCCACCTTTAGATATGTAAGGAAGTTGGCTACCCAAGCATTAAGAGGCGGGATGGCACCACACATACAGTGATATCTGCTGTAGGCAAAGTACCCTTCGGGAGGGTCATACGGCATAACTTCTCTCCCTGGCAACAGCATGCGCGCTCTATCGATTCCGAAAGAACGGGAGATGACATCAAGTTGATCCTCCTTGAGGGAGCTGGGAAAGCAATCGGGCGGGGAGTCCAAAAGCTCCTGAGGACCGTACCCGTCCACCAGTGATCTGGGGGCAGTTCCATGACGTTCCGGTCCTGGCTGAGCAGGGGGCACTGCGGAAGATTCTCCTTCGCCCTGGGACTTCTTTTTATCCGATCGAGTTTCTGCTTTGCGAGACATTATCTGCAACGTCGAAAAAACATGTTGTTAAAACAGAGAGTACAAACAAGCAAGTACATACAGCCCGGAATTTCGCTCGTGATATAAAAAGTGAAAAAATCAAGTGTATCTAGCCCATTCAGCATTCTCATTATCAAGTTCATTCGGCATTCTCGTTACCCAAAGGCCCATTTGGCATTTTCAAAAAGCTCATTCGGCAGTATAAAGCCTAATAGTCATTCGGTGAGGAAAGAAAGCCTCACCTGATCCGACAAAGTAGCCTAGTTTGGCACTGCAATTGATTCGGTGTTTGAGAATTTGGCTCGGCACTTTTCGATCGGTAGGGAAACAACGAAGGTACAGAGCCCCTACTTATAGAGGGAAGGAAAGATAGCCGGACCACCGTTTCGTTTCTGAGACCGGATGGAAGTGTCCAGGATGAACGACCAAAAACAAAGCAAGACACGTGCATGCACATGCCCTACTTTGGGGGGGCAAGTGTTGAGCGAGATTCTACCGGACCAGCTCCATGAAAGACCCACTACCGGACCAGCTCCTAACCAACCTCCACCGAACCAGCCTATACCGGACCAATTCCCCACCGGTCCAAACCTCTCCACCGAATGAAGCCTCCACCGAACGAAGCAACCGGGCCACTCATCTCACCACCGAACCAAAGGAAACCGGACCAGATCCACCAGCCAGATTACGTCAGCCCAGGCCCGCCAACTGCTATATACCTCCAAGACCCCTACCCCCAGCCTCACTCTATAAATAGAGGGGCAGGGGTACAACAATGGGGGACAAGTTTAAGAGCTCAAGCACGGAAGGAACTTTCAAACAACTTTCTTTTACTTGTATCAAAGCTTTGTACTTGTAATCAAAACAAGAGAAGAGAAATAACATATAAAGTGGACGTAGGCACATTCTGGCTGAACCACTATAAATCTGCGTGTCCTTTTACAGTTTAGCCCCTGTTTTTCATATATTTGCATAAATCTCCAAAATCACTAAGAACAACCTAAGATCTACTAAATCATACAATTTCGAGGTGTTTGTCCATTTTTTGTACAAACAATATACAAAAGTTATATGTATATATTATTTCAAAATGATTTGAAAATGAAAACCGATGTTTAGTTCTAAAGTTTTCTTGTTAATTTATTTCATAGACCCATGTAACTTATGCATTAGGAAAGAATGGTATGTGCATCATAATATGATATGTTGTTTGGAAGTCTTCGTTTGTTAAAATGATATGGGATTTTCGACAGCTTTTTATAGTCGAGAACTTCCGAATTGTTATAAAACTTGTAGTTTAGTGTTCTTGAAAATATAAAGTTGAGTTTATATAACACTTGAATTGAGAAGGTAGTAAGTTGAAACAAGCTTAAATTGTAGATCATCCTCGTTAAGTAAAACAAATTTGATGTCTGTATATACTCTTAGGATGTAATGGAGTATTATACAAGCATGAACTTAAGTTATAAAATGAGGATGAACTTGAAGCTAAGTTTTTATGAATTGATTCATAAGTGGCTTTAGTATTGAATGGCATACTAGTTTTGTAGATGAATGTGATTAAAAAGGAATTGGTATAGTTAAGAAATAATAGAATAAATACATAAGTTGTACATAGGTCGTTTTATTAGCATGATTTCTCTTAATTCAGTATTCGAGTATATGTTTTCGAGGTGGTTTACACTGGTCCAAATAAGGATTTTTCACTCGATTCTCGATGACGAACGCTTGATATGGATTCGTGATACGATCCCTATGCGTTTGGTCATAGTATATGGCTATGAAAGGAGAACAGATATTTCTAATCAAGGTATCAAATCAGAGTCTGCACTAGAGTGATCAAATGATCTATACTGGTTTGGAAGTGAAATTATGTGATCAGTAAGTGGTCAAATTGAATATTGTGTACGAATAGTTCATGTACATCGTACGGGCTTTAGTACATTTGTATGCTATGTATGTTGGCTTATGATGAGTTTAGGGAGTGACATTTCGATTTATTATAAGGTAGCATGAATAATCGTCTAAGTCATGACCTGAGGCTATTGAGCGTAAGGTATGCTTAGTAGATTGTTTTCCATCCTTGGACGATAGGAGAGTTTTGAACCTAAGCAAATCATGAGCTTTGCTTGCTAGTGATTGTGAATATTATTTGAGTATTTGTGTGCTTGTTCCTTTGTTAAGGTTAGAAGTGTCGTGGAGCGAGGATACTCTGGTCGGTACCAAGAAGACGGAGGATGATTTGAAGGAATTCTATCCAGTGTTGCTTATAGACTAGGGTTTCCTTCTTATCTTAGTATTGTACATCTTTTGTCGTGTACTCACCACTTAAGGTGGAGTCACCTAGTATGCATTTTGATTTGCAGTTTAGTTTGTATATAGTTCTAGCGGTATGATATATATATATATATCCTGTTCTTCCATCTCCTTTGATTATCGTACTTGTTTGAATTTCGAGGATGAAATGTTCTAAGTGGGGAAGAATGTAGCGACCCTGAAATTTAAATGTTTCATCTTTGAATATCGTAACATTTTGAAATATAATTAAGTGTTATAAATATGATTTTATAACCTTGTTAAACATCATTTAATTAATGAATAATGATAATAAACTTGTTTTTGAAAATTGTTTACAAAATATATTCTTTGAATAAAAATCGATAATTTGACCGAAAATCAGTCTATCGATAAAAAACTTTTCAATCGATATAAATTGTTCGAACTCTTGTGCACTTGTCTAATGGTCAAATAAATATATTAGCAACTAATTAACACACACACAACTCTTCATAAAGAATGAAACATTTTAGAAGCTTCCATTAGGATAAGAGAAATTATCATGAGAAGGGTATACGTGTAATTAGCATAAAGAAGAAGTGATGGGAGGTGAGTCATCCATGGAATGGTTGTGGGAGAGGTGAAGGCAAGCTTAAGCAACACTAAATGGAGCCTATATAAGGAGAGGCATACCCTTAGGAATAAATCACTAATTCAAAAACCAAAACCATGCTCTCTTTAATGGCGGCTTCTTCTTCTTATTCTCTAAATTCCTAAAGTAAATTAATTTCAAATCAAATCCAAATCAACGTAAACTTGGAGAGAAGCCTTGGGGTAATATTATAACACCATCCATCAAGTTAGAATTTGAAGAAACAAAGCCACCCTCACCCTATCTCTAATGGTCGTAAGCAATAAGTGAGGGAAGGAGGGCCAAAGGCAAATGTAAAGCAAGGAAGGAGGAAAGGAAAGATGATTGCAAGGAGTGGTTGGACTTCGGTAGCTTGGATCTTGGTTGCTGTTGGGTTAAAGGCGAGTTAACACACTTCTATGAATGACAAATATAAAATATATACGTTGTGTTTTGATTGTTTTTAAGCTGTTAAATTGTTATTGACATTGTTAAAAACATTGGTTTAGTTCTTGTTTTGAAAACCATATGCATATGTGATCCATGTCTATTGACTTAAATGGACTTGTATGACTTTTGACAAGACCTTGGAACAAATCACATAGGTTATAGATGGACTTTGGCCTATATAGGACACATATTTGAAAGTGCACTTATAGCAATAGTCGTTGTTGATGTTGTTTGGAATTGCCTTGTTTTCAGCGATTTCTATGGAACTTTGTAGAGAGATCCTTAAGGGTTTCTTACCATATTTATTATATATATATATATATATATATATATCTGTGTGTTTCTATAAAAAGCTTGGATAGTAAATGGTTAAGTAATATCTCAAAAAGTGGCCTAAACTTCACTTGTGCAAAATTGCCCCATTTAGCCTTAATTTTGGAAATTCAAAGGTTTGGAAAGACATTTAAATTTAAGTATTTCATTTCATTCTTTTTACAAGTTTTACTAACGCATATTATAGTATTTCAAAAGTGTTTAAGATATTTATGAATTTTTAAGAATTACCTGTGAATTTTTAAAGAAAAGATTTTAAAATAAAAGGAAATTGTAAACTTGTTATTTTCAAGTAATATTTTGAGAAAATGTTTTAAAACCTATTATAAGTATTATAAAACATTTTATAAGCATTTTTAAGTATATATAGTTTTTAGAAAATATGTTGACTATTTTATATCTTATGTGATAAAATTTCTTTTGATTTGTTTATTTAAATATTAAGTTTTTGTAAATAAATTACTATACTTATATATCATTTTAAAAATGATTAAAAAAGTATAAACAAAAGGTTTAAAAAGGGGTTTGAATTGATAAATGGCCAAGTGGTTAATTGTTTAATAACTTGTTTGAAAAGTAATTAACTATGTTTAACTCTAAAAGCCGACGAAGTAAGGCTTATCTATTTGTGAGAATTAAGATTGACGTTCGATTAGGGATAAGAAATAGAGCTCTAACCTATTGGCTTCCCTCTTGACCAAGGAATAGTAAGTCGAAAAATATCAGAAACGTGTTAATCGTGTTGATTTCTTACTTGTTTATGGAAATCATTGATACTATACTTAACACTAAAAGATGATGAGGTAGACTTTTCTATTTGTGAGATTCAAGAATGAAGTGTCCAGGCAAGGCTTTGATGCAACCAGTGCTCTAACTTACCTGGCTTACCCATGGGCAAGGAATAGTTAAGTTGGAATGTCGGAAATGAGTTAAGTATACAATATTGATTTGTATAAGCAATTTTTTTACTAGATAGTTGATTAGTCTACTATCGAACTTGACTAAATATGATAAAATAAGTCATCGAAAGACTTAGCGATTTCATACCAATGAGAACCCCCGGGGGGATTATTGGTACAAAACGTCTCTAGCATTCAACAAAACGTCTCTGGCTTTCTCTTACTTTTGAGAGAATGGAAATTGAGTTAATTGGAAATTCATTGATGGGTTTGGAAAGTCCAGTAAGCGGGAAGAGTGTACTTATACGAGATGACTCAAACCCATAATCATTTCAAAACCATATATGCGATCTATGTTTCGGAAGCAGTTGTGAAGTGAAATGTTATAGATTTGAACTATCTATCGTAAGGTTAAGTCCAAGGGAGCGGTCAGCATTAACATTTCAAACGATGCTATCATGTGGGATTGTCTATCTTAAGGGATTTTCCAATGGAGAGGACAACGTTAGCATTTGTCGAAGGACTTATGTGGGGAACCTATATGGAGGTTGGAGATCCATTCGAGATGCTCGAATCCATGTAGTGATTCATGATCAGTTTGAGATGAAGGAATCCAATTAGGGATTCGTAAGCTGCTCGAGTGATGAAGACTCGTGTGAGAGATGCCGAATGTAGCCTCAACATCAGGAATGACTAAAACCAGAGTAAGATGCACAATCTAGGGTTTAGCTTACCCATGAAGGTATATCAAATCCAAATCTAGAGTATACTTTCAATTATTGGGCACCCGGGGTTGGTTATACTTGGTGCCACGTAGTTCACCGTTGGACCATTTGTGTTTACCTTAGATTATATCATATCAAGAGATATACAATGCTCGGAAAATTGTTCTGATCCTTGTCAGGGAGATCCGCTTCAGTTTACTAGAGGCATCTTCGTGGAAGACAATCAATATACGAACGCCCCTTAACGGTATTGATTGTATACCTATTATTGTTGTGGCATTCACAAAGCAACTATTTGATATGATTTATATGCTACACACTAGACATTATCTATCATATCACTATATGTTAAACTTAATGAATGGTTGGTTTTATTTGAGGGGAAAACCACTACAGTAATTCATATGGTCTCAAAAAGGTTCTATTATACATCAGTCTTGTTTCTTGAGTTTTTCACATTGGTTTGCCAGACTGATCCGGATGTTAATTTCTTGTAATGCTAGGGTCAGCCCTGTGTATGTTTCCATATTTAGCTTTGGATGCTTAGAGCTTATGGAGAAGAGCTGGATGATTACCTTCCATAGTATTCTTATTTCAGTTGCCTTACTATTTGATGTATCGGCATATGTGAGGGCATGTTGTTATAACCGTTCATGTTGATGATAGTACTTAGGTTTTAGTAACTCTGATAATTTTTGTATTCAAAGTAACATTTTGTACTGTTCCTTTGATATATATATTATCATTCCATTGTGAGATTTTGACGTTGTATTCTTTCTTTCTTATTCTATTCTATTTTTTTTGTCTTACCCTAATTTTCTGTCTTTCCGGCACTTGGGTGATTAGCACACGAATATCGTGGTTGTATATAGTGTTGATATTTGAGGGTCGAAAAGTCGAGTTATTACAAATTCTATAGTCAATTTTATTCATAGCAACGGTGTTTGTTTCCTTTATATACTTTATGATTGTGAAATACTAAGTTATGTTATTAATTTAAAGTATATAATAAGAAGACCCTTAAATAAAATGTCACGTGATTATAGTTGCAAAGTTGTAATTCGTGAGTAATTAATCACAAAATAAAATGACTTTTTATTTTAAATATTCTTGGTCAAGATGTTGCGAGAAAAGGATATCGATTCATCTATTGAGACCATAATGCATAATGCACTCTAGATGTTGGAAAGTGTACACTCTTGATAGTTGGGAGAACCAAGGGGTAACGTACTCATAGTTACTGGATTACTATGGAATGACTCATCCAAGAGTTTCTTGTTGGTTGCTAACTACTAGGACAAACATGAAATATCAATGTGACGATGTTACACAGTTCTCTCGACTTAAGAATACTATAAAACTTAATTGTGAATACTCCACTTTGATTATAGTTAAATCATGGCATGGAGATCCATTGAGCGACTATAGTTGGGTCTTACTTAAAGCGCTGGAAGTGAAGAACTATTCAATATAGAATTCATCTCATCGATTGTATGAGGTTAGTGTCACAGCTAACCGTAGTCAACTCAAAGTCAAAATCTTTGACTAAGGTATAATAGTTAATAATAAATGTAAACTTTGAACTAAAGATTTAGTTTATGGACTAATCAAGTTAAATGTGAATAATATTGGAGTTTTAACCAATACCAAATTCCATACATCCTAATGTGATATAGTGTTGGGGAAGGGAAAATTATTATCACTATTGGTACTGCTTAAGATAATATAAAATGTGATTTTATTAAAAAGACCTATGAGCGATGAATTTAGCCAAACTATCACACCACTAGCTAAAGTGATGTGTGAACATTTAAATTTGAATTGTTCAATATTAATTGTTGAATGAATTCATACCTCCAAATCTCACATCCCTAGTCAACTCAAAGTGAAAATCTCTAGCTAGAGTAGTACACTTATTAATAAATGTTATTATTGAACCAAAGACTTTGTTTTAGACTAAGTGGGTTGAGTGTCGATAATATTGGAATTTTGACCAGTACCTGACTCCATACATCCTAATGTGATATGGTGTTGATGAAGAGAACATGTGTAAATTATCATCACTATTGGTACCGCTTAAGATAATATACATTAGAATTTGCCAAAAAGGTTTGCAAGCGGTGAATTAGGCCAAACTATCACACCACTAGTTAAGGTGACATGTCAACGTTGATATTGAATTGTCCTATATTAATTGCTGATTGAATTCACACATTTGAGTCACACGACCACATTTATGAATTCTATAGAAAACAACAAGATATAAGTTTTTTCATAAAATTTTATAAATTGATTAAATTAATTAATATTTAGGAATTATTAATTTTATCTGATGTTTTGGATGCAGTAAATAATTATTTGGATGTGTATATAAAAGTTATACACACACATATTGATATACGATATTGATATACATTTGAACGGGCTTTAAATGTCAATAATTATTTAGTGGATGTTATGATTTTTTTTTCATATATGGACCATGCACAGTCTGCCACAGGGGAAGGGTAATCATCTACATATTAGGTCTAGAGTTAATTTAGAACTAAATGAGGAAGTTTTGAAGAGAGAACATTAAAGGTTTATTCTCTTATTAAAATAAATCCACCCATTCATTTTTTCCCTTGATTTTCTTTTCGTTATTCTCCCATCCATAGCCACCCCTTACTCTTCATCGTAGCTGATTTTTTTTATTTTCACCCAAAGTTAAAACAAATAAAATTAAACAGCGTGGTTTTCGATTCTCGCAAGATCAAGTCATGAGTCATACTTCTAAGAGACGATCTGCAAATCATATGTTACAAAGGTCAAGATCATTTCAAATTCAAATTCTATTTTATAGTATTTGTTCATAATGTTCAACCTTGACCCAAAATTCATGCATATGTAAATATTCTACTCCAACTTGTTATATTTGATTAAAAATTGTTTGTGTATTTTCATTTATAAAACATGAAACGAGTTCTTTATGCATATTTGTGAGAAATAGATTGTTGATAGTTGCAATAAAATATGCATATACATATGCATATTCCATAAATTTGATTATTTAAAATAACAAATTTTATTTTCAAATATTTGAATTATACAGAAGCACCTTTATGTTATTGAAATAATGAAACATCTTGAACCATATCATTTGATTAAGTCAATTTTGATTTTAAACAAAATAATTTTATGTTTTCATTGTTCAATGGAATATATTTGAAATTTAAATTTAAATTATTTTAGAATTATAATATAGATACACATACGTTTTGATTAGTTAATTCTTATTGTAGTCTTTATTATGACAATGTTTTAAAGGTGATTTTGTTTATATGTATTTATATGCTACTTCAAATTTCAAATTTTAATGTTAAAATTTAATTATGGATAATTCTGTAATTACCATTCCTTTAGAGATTACATCTAGATTTAATTGAAAACTTGTAAAAGAGAAAGGTAGAATTGTTAAAATATATTACCATCTCCTCTTTCCTTTTGGACACTCATTTGGTTAGATCTAGATTTAATATTTACTTATTTTCTTTTCTCTTTAACACCAAGCCCTCATCTATGTTTGCATATATCTTCTTTAAACTCTGTATATTTGTTTCAAACACACATATAGATACACACACACACAAAAGTGGTGATACATATATTATACACATACACAACTAAACTATATATATGGTAGTATTAATATGTGTATAAAAGCCATATACATATATTGTAGTACAATTAAAAATATATACATATACTTAGACATTTATATTCCTAATATGAATGAGAATTTGTCATATGCATATGCATATGCATATGCAAGTATAATATTTATGTGTATACAATGGATATAAATCCCAGTATCTATATATGTATATATATTTACACATGCTTATATATCTTTATGTTATCATGTGATATTATGAATATGTATATGACATATCTGAATAACCATTCAATCAAAATAGTTAATATTATTAATTAACAAATATAAAATAATTTTAAATAAAATATTATTTTATTTAACAATTAGATTGGATCTAATTCTAGTTAATAAGCTTCATAAGCCAATTAAGGTCCAAATAGGGAATTTTTTTTTGAAATCAACCCATTTCGCCTACTGCCAAATGGACCAGGTTCAATCAATGGTATTAGAGTTCAAATGGTCTGTGCAGACTAATTAGCAACTTTAGAAAAGTAGCATCTTGGCTTGGGGTTGAATAATCAAATATGCTCCTTGCCCTAGCTACTGGCTTGGCTTAACGATTAAGTAAGTCCAAAAGATTGGTCTAACTGTAAAGGCCTAAATTGATTTGGGGCTTGAGCTAATTTTCAAAATTCAATTTGAAAGTTTAAAATGTATTTTGAATTTAAAGGTTAAGTTTAAGATATAAAGAGAAAATTTTGTAAAATTTATAACACAAATTCAAAATTTTCAAAATTGTTTTGGGAAATTAAAACAATTAATTCCAAAATTTTAATACATTTAACTAATTTGGTTAATTAAATTAAATAATCAATTAAAAAGTTAATTAATTAACATACACATAAATATATATCATTATATTTATGTAACTGTTATATCCATTTTCGATCGCTATGTATGGAGCATAGTCCAATTAGCAAAAGAATTGCAAAGTATAGCGAAACGGCCCAAAATGCATGTAACAAACTAGACGGATCCCCAAAAAACACTATGCGCAAAGTTTAGTAAAATGAAATAAAAATGATAAAAAGGTTTGCCAAGCCAATAACATAGTAATCTCTCTAAACAGCAAGTAAGTCGTACCATGAACATACAGTGTATATCCAAAGCATTTAAAATAACTATAACACCTTAATAAAGCATACAAAAATGCAAACAAGAACTACTCTGTGATAAAGCGAAGTAAACTCCTAAACTTCCTAAGGTCATGCAGCCTACATAATAGACTAGGCTGCTATCTTTGACAAACACTACATTATCACACCTTCAGACGGCGCCGTCATTTCCAAGGGCACAAACCATCTCCAAAACCTGTGCCACCATTAAGAAAACCATCTTTGTCTTATAATAGAATCATAATGTAACACCAAAGCTGAATATGATTCCATCGTATAAGACTACGCCATGATACCAAAACAATTATACAAGCAAGAAAATAAACAAAACTAGAACTATTAACATAGATATGTTTCATGATCCGCTTAATTGTCCAAATGATCAGTGCAGAAGCATGTCACCAAGAAGTATATGACGCAGTGCCAAGGTCAAACCAAATACTCAAATATGAGTCAAAATAGAGAAACTGCGCTACATTCATAAACATAACTATACCCGCATCCCTTAAGACGTATTTCACTACAACATTCGAAATAAAGGTAAACTATAAAGCTTCCCCAAAGCGAGACTGCATTATCACAACAACCTTGAACTTCACCTTCATCTCCTATTAGAGCAAGGCCTAAACAATTCAAGTACGAAGCACGACAATGACCCCTTTAGGCTGTGAGGGGTACCAAAGCAACCGGGAACCAATCAGCCCATCTGTTCAAGGCATAACATTTCAAATCCAAATCATCCTGCCTAAATCCAAATCTCCCTGCCAAAAAAAACTCTCCCTTTTATGGCCACATCACCAAAATATGCACATTATAATAAGCAACAGATGGAAGGCATATGGCAATATTGGATGGCAGGGGAAGAACGTAAAAGAGCTACATCAGTAATTCGTGAGAATTCTATGATATAAATGGAAAGTAATGTAGTAGAGAAAGGAACTTTTGATTAATTATCTAAAATTACATTATATTCTTGTACTCTTTTCTGCCACTAAAATCAATATACGAGGAATAAGAAAGATAATAATGTATTTGACCCGTGGACGTTGGATTCACTGAAATCTGAACCTCATAAATTACTGTGTCCTTTACTTCATCGCTCATAACTTTTTTTCTGTTTTTAGTAGATTCTATTTTGTTATTATTTTGCCAAATCTAGCATCTAAACTAACCTAGGCATTTTTACAAATAGTTGAAGTGTCTCTTCATAATTGAGTAAACAAACAATGACATAATTAGTACCATAAAGCAAATTTAATACCACTTATATTTGTTTATTTATAATTATAGAAGTGATTAGACCCATAATTACTTTGTAATCAATCGGGTTTCGTGAGATGAAAAATCTTATTAAGATTTTAACGCTAGAAGGAGGGCCCTCTCCCAACAAATCTTGGTTGAAATCTTACCTACCCATTCCTCAAAATTCCCTATGGAACCCTGAACAATGCAGCCAGGAAATTCCTCAATTCCCACACCACAAGAACATGAGCACTTAGTTGCAAAACTGAACAAACCCTTGGCCATCTCATCGAAAACAAGCTATCCACCTGCATAAATAGCCTTGGACCCCATCCTTGACACACTTAACACCTTCGTTGCTCAGGTCCATGAAAGGATAACTGGTATTGAAAAGTTGATACTTAAAACCAAAACAGATCTTTAAATTCCCATAGCTCCATGGCCCATCGCCAAACTTCTCCTAATATGCGGAAAGTGCAAGTAGGAGGATGACGTGACATTCTCATCAGTGAGATTGGTGGCGTCTGAGTACTCATCTTTAGAAAGGAAAAACACCAATAAACCCAAATATTAAAGGCAAACCTGTGAATATCAACCCACTTTTGCTGGAGAAAAACAAGAACCAGAATGCGTAGGAGAATGGAGCCAATTCAGCCTATAGGGGTGCCCCATCATGCATTAGTGGGAAAGATGAGAAGATAAAAGAACTAAAGGCCCACCTGGAATATCTGGTAAGAATGTGTGAACAAGGAGATAAGGGGGAAGGGAAGAAGAAGTGCCCATCTCCTTTCAACGAAGCCATTATTGAAGCAGATTTCCAAGATAGCTTTCGAGCTCCACCTATTGAAAAATACGACGGGTTAACAAATCTGATTGATCACATGTGTACATTTGAGTACTATATGGATGGCTTAAAGGTCGGAAGGTTGGCCCACTGCAAAATGTTCCCAGTATAACTTACAGGGTAGCATCAAGATGGTTCAGAAGATACACCTCAAGAGAAATCCATTCCTATGCATAGTTGTTTGTAGATTTCCACAGATAGTTTCACGCCATCGTGAAAGCTCACCAGATCCTTATACCTTATCCTCGGTAAATCAACGAGAGAATGAAAGCTTTCGAAGCTTCAGTAAGCATTTCACAGAAGAAGTAATAAGAATAGGGGTTATGAGTGAAGAAGCACTTCTGATGGCAGTGCATTATGGAATAAGAAGTAATAATAACATGTAGGACAAAAATAGCAGAAAGCCATGCTGAAGCATGAAAGCCTTTTATGAGAGGGCCAGTGGTTACATATAGACTGTGGATGCCAAAGCTTCAGGAAGCACTCCGGTTGAAAGGACAATTCAAACTGCCTAGGAAAGGAAGCGGGGGTAGAAGCATATAACAACCTCCGACGAAGAGACCAATGGAATTTAACATCATAGTCAAGAGTTTGCTCACTGATGCATGAAGCCAGATTTACGAAGTAACCAGGATTGAGTTGGCTTATAATGTACCCAACAAAGGGAAAATGGCAGAGCCAACAAAGGAGGTGCATATTGCATATTCCACAGAGTCAATGTGCATTATACCGACAACTACGCCACCTAAAAACCAAATAGAAAGGATGATCCAAAAAAGGATATGTAACACATCGTAAAATTTAATAATAAGTAATTAATTAATAATAAGTCTAAAATAGAAATTTTGCAGATGTCGGAATTTGTCCACGATAGTTGGCCATTGCAATCGTGGCGATTTTTCGATCAATTTCCATATATAAAGTTTTAAAATCGGAGCTTAAACAGAAAAACTATTGATGTTTGAAGTTTTCGAATTTAAAATAATTCAAATGGTTCAAATTAAAAAAGGAAATTAATATTAAAATTTGAAATATCAAAAGTTAACTGTGATTAGGATTGGAGTTTAAATAAACCTTAAAAGAAACATTAACGTTAAAAATTAATTGAGGAATTAAATAATAATTAAATGACATAAATAAAACATTTCCATATATAGGCAACCGGTGGATCGTCTAGGTAGAAGCGGTCGACCTGTGTGTGTTGTGGCGACTAGGGTTATTTAGGCTAGGAACGGCTTAGATTTTATTATTTTAAACAGACTTAATTTCGACGGTTCTGGTGACATCTAACCACTACAAATAAGTGCCTATCCCCCTCACTTTTATTCATAAATTATTTGAGAATGTAAGTGGAGCTCTGTCAGTTTCTTTCTTCCACATGATTCAGAAATTTCTTAAGGTCTTCAAGTAAGGGATTTTTGATATTAATATTCAATTTCTAATTCTATTCTCCTCCAATCCTTGAAATTATGAATCTAATACATATATAATCTAATTGTTGTATATTCAAAAAGGAAGAGGTCAGAAAAGAGACTAAATGGTAGCTGTGTTCAAATTAAAAGGAGAAAGCTGGGAATCATCCGTGTGTGGAAATCTTAGTTTTTCTCATTCTAAGTAATCGTATAGTATATCTTGGATTTGATAAATGCCTTGGGGAATTTTGTTCATGAAAACATCAAACTAAAAGCCCCAAAATCCCCCCAAAGTGAAATGTCAATTCTTATGCTTTGGAATCTCAATTATTCTATATTAAAATAGCAGGGTTGTGTAGTTATTGCAATTTTAATATTTTATATTCTATTCCACTTCTCACTTTTCTATATTGATGTGATTAGGGGTTTTAAAAAGGAAATAATTAGGAAATGGTGTGTAAAGTGTGGATTCTTCAATTCATAGTTTTCATCGCTTATTTTCGTAATTTAAATGGGAATCCCTTTTCATTTTATATCCAACATTGAATAGGGTATAAAAGGATTTAAATTGTAAATTCTATTGGTGTTGATTCTACTATTTTGATATAAAATAAAATTAGTAATTGATTCTATTTTCTTATATATGTCTGCAGTTGGGCTAGGGATATTAGCTAATTTATATGTTATGTTATGGAATTAGACTCGTATAAATTGGAAGTTTTGACATTTAGACGATTAGCATAGGACGCAAGCTGCGTACGCGTAAGAATATTTTAACTACGTATTTATAAATATATTAGCATACGAATAGCATATAATTAATAATGTATTAATAATGTAATAAATAGGTTAGTAATTAGCATTAAAACCCCATAGGATGGAATTTAATGATGATTATAATTAGTGGCAGAATAAGGGATCTTTCTTTATAGCCATAGTAGAATATGGTGAGGTGTGCGATAATATAATTAGGGGTAGTGTAAATTATGACTAAGTTATAGAGATGCGAGGTCAGTCAAAACCACATGAAAGCTTGCCCACTAATCTGACTACAACAGTGTGACTTTGGTGCTGATGTGAGATATCGTCTTTAATAAGTACCTTAGAGGATGCGAGGCTAGTCCCAATTCTATAGGGTAAGTCTACCCAGTTAATCTGGCTACCAGTGCCTACGAGTGGTCAGACTAATGTGAGACATCGTAGTTTGGGGGTCATAATACGAAGGACCTGCTTCGGGGATTAGGGGTAATAAGTGGCTATCGTAGGGTCCGCCTCCTTCCTAATTAGGAGGTATTAAATGGTCAGGGATAGCATTTAAGCATGGTGAATGGAAATCTTCGAAAGGGTTCGCTTCAGTTTTGAGGTATTAAGTTGCTATTATAGGATCTGCCTCATCCAAAAAGAAGTATTAAGTGGCCTGATGAGATTCCGTGCGATGTCAGCTAGATAGTACTAAAGAAGGGTCTGCCTTGGGTTAGTATGAAATGATGGGGACCTGCCTAAGATATAGGTATTAAATGGTCAGAGTCTGCCTAATTCCCATAGAAAAAGTATTAAGTGGCCTAGGTAATTTCTCTCATATTGCTAGAACATGATTGACGGTAGATGTGTGCTATTAGGAATGGCCTTGGGCCTACAATTGAAGGTGAGTTATAAAGTTGGGTTAGAAAGGTGTAGGTTATAGAATTGGATTGGGAGAGCCTTCAGGCTTATAGTTGAAGGAATTTATAAGGAATATAGTTAGGATACGTAAGACATATTCTTATCTAAGTTATAATACCAAATACTATTATGGAAAGGTACGAGATTTTTATTCACCAGACATTGTTTTTCTGACTCCCTTCTCATTATAACACAAATTAGAAAAGATGATATAGGTTTAGGAGATGAAGTTAGAGATGGAGTCTTGGTGGAAGTTATCTATCTACCTATGATTTTGTTATATTTTGATGTACCTATTCAGACATGATGTTATTGTATTAACCACAGATATTGAGATGTTATGCTTTGTTGTGTTGTTTGAATTTTTATAAAATGGGTACTTTTTCTGATATTATATTTTATCCTTTTCACTGTGAGAATTCTGAAAGCATTAGTAGATAGCTCTGCGTATTATTCAATTTTACCAACCAATAGCCCACTTTGGAACAGGTCTAATATTGGAGGCCTTGTTTTGTCGAAAATTAAGCCTGTTTTGAGGGGGGTTATCACATTTGGTATCAGAGCTTAGGTTTCCCAAGCAATAAGTATAGGTATATGTATAAGTGCGTACCTTTTATTTTTGAAAATATTTTTCAATAACTCAACTATATATATATATATACAAACTCACACGAACACACATAGACACACACACACATAGATATATATATATATATATATATATATATATGCACACACTATTTTGAACATATGCAAACACATTAGGCAAATATTTTATTTCAACATATAATACTATCTTAGGGAATTTTAATTAAAAGTTTAAACCTACAGGTAGGTTATAATGGCTGAAAATCATTTTTCTAAGACTGAGAACCCCTCTTCCAAGAGATACTCGCTATCCGGGAGATGCCCAAATGGTTCAAGCAATAACCAAGGCTTGTATGGAAAGTTCTCATTCCTCAACAAGTTGCATCAGTGGCACCCATTGGTTTGTCTACTGAAGTAGCACCTCGCCCTATAGACTTTCCCAAGACGTGTAAGGTCTTCAAGAATATGGGTGGAAAGGTGTATATGGGAGTAGAAGATTTTACGGAGATAAAGACTTAGATTAACTACAGTAAGCATATCTTTCAGGAACTTGGATGGAAGGACCAGATTAAGAGGAGAATGGTGGCATGTCATCTTAAAGGAGAGGCCCTAGATTGGTGGATTATTGTGGTTGAGGAGAATGGTGAGAGAGTTATCACTTGGGCTGAGTTCAGAAACCGCTTTGAGTCACGATTTATGTCTAGGACTGAAGTGGATTTGCAATTGGAAAGGTTTATACAACTTAGACATGGAGAATCTACTTTGAAGGAATATATCAGTAGATTCATAGAACCAGCGAAGTTCGAAATGAGTTTGATCGATACCCTTAAGAAGAAGGCCATAAAGCCTGTGAAAGGCCTGAATTCCCCGTTTAGAGAGTTGCTTTTGAAACAAGTACCCACTGGCGCTACTTATGAGACGTTAGTTGAGATGGCTTTGCTTTAGATGGTTGGCTCGGAGGAGGAGGAAAAGGAGAAAGTAGGACTGGCATAAAACCATTGTAGAGCTAAGAAGGGATTTTGGGCAAACAAGAAGGCCAATGGCAAGTTCAGGAAGGAAAGTATAACATGTCGGAGATGTAAAAAAATGGACACGTCGCTAGGGATTGTAAATTGAGTTTGATGATGAAAGGATTCAAGGGGAAGTGCTATCACTACCACGAGGAAGGGAACTTCAAGAACCAATGTCCGAAGCTTATGAAATAAGAGCAAAGTGGGCAAGCCTACGCCATTGAAGCTGTTCCTATTTCAAGTAGACCTCCTCTTAGAGATCAAGGAAAGGCTGTAGTGGAAGGTACAATCGTCATTTCTAGGCATTCTATCCATACCCTATTTGACTCGGGAGCATCACATTCATTCGTAGCTAAAATATAGTTAACTCTTTGAGTCTAAAAACCCTCGTTGTCACTGACCCAACAGTAGTATCAAATCCTATTGGGGGGTCAATACATCCTTCCTTAATTTGCAAAGGCCTAGTTGTGGACATATGTAATGTCAATTTTACATGTAACATGCATGTTCTTAATTTTAAGGGGTATGAACTTATCCTAGGATGGATTGGTTATCTTGCTACGAGGCTATTTGAGATTGCGATAAGAGAATTGTATGGCTAAGGAGTTGTAATGGGTGAGGCATAGATGTTCATTGTAGACCCCAAAACTCGGTTGAGTTAAGCTACTTATATTCTCTAAGCTTGTCACAAGATGAGCTCTCGTCTATACATGTAGTTCGAGAATTCCCTGACATCTTTGAGGAAGTCTCGAGTCCCCCATCCCGAAGGGAGATTGAGTTTAGGATTTTTTGAAGAACGGCGCTAGACTATCTCTCAGCATTAAGGCACATGGTCCTCAGAGAAAGGCGAGAGTTGGATAAGCAAATTTCGAAGCTATTGTAGAAAGGATTCATTCATCATAGTGTTTTTGAATGATATTTTAGTACTCTCCAATAATGAAGATGAGCATGAAAATCACTTAAGGGAGGTAATAGGGACTTTGAGAAGGCACCAACTTGAAGCCAAATTCTCAACATGTCGCTTTTGGAAGGAGGTAAGATTTCTTAGACACATTATTTCCAAGAAGGGATTGTCTATGGAGCCATAAAGGTGGAAGCTATTCAAGATTGGAAGATCCCCAAGAATGCCATGGAGGTTAGGAGTTTTCTTGGGTTGGTGAGTTACTATATGAAATTTATCAAGTGCTTTGCGAGGAAATAAATCCCACTAACTTGCTAAACCAAAAAGAACATGATTTTTGCATGAGATGAAGAATGCACTGAAGCATTTGAAAAGTCGAAGGAGCTGTTAATGAGCATGCCAACATTAACTATTCCCGATGGGGCGAAGCATTTCACAGTTTATACTGATGCATGTGGTTTAGAATTAGGAGTTGTTTTGATGCAAGAAGGAATGGTGATAGCTTATTCTAGTAGACAATCGAAGGACCATAAGAAGAGGTACCTAACTCACAACTTAGAGTTAGCCGCTATTGTTTTTTCCTTAAAGATGTGGAGGCACTTTCTTTTAGGGGAAAGGTTTAAGTTGTTCACTGACCATAAATCACTCAAATACCTATTTTTCAAAAAGGATCTTAGGCAGCAGAGGTAGATGTAGTTTATAACATCATATGATTTTGGAATATAGTATAACTCTGGAAAAGGGAATGTCATCGCCGATGCCCTTAACCGGAGGCATGCTACTCTAGGTGCTATCTATGAGTGGAGACAGTTGGAGTTCCTCTCCAGTTTTAATTTCCAACTGCCAATCGAACCCACTCTTGACTATTTGGCAGCAATGGAGGTTAGGTCAATATTGATGGACCACATTAGCTAGAGCAGAAGAAGGATGCTACGATAGTAAACATTTTAGGCAAGCTAAGTAGAGGAGAACATTGTAACATCCCCCTGTTTGAAGGCCCAAAACTAACGGCTACGGATGCTACAATCATCCATAGTTGTTAATCCTCGGCGACCAAACACGGCGATATTAGATACATTGATACACAAAAACACAAGAATATGGAAAAGATTTAAACAACAAAACAAATTCCACTTTCCATTTCCAAATATTCCAAATTGATTACATAATCCCAATTCACAAACCACGTTCAGATAACATATAATTATTACAAAATATGCTAAGAGCGACATATGAAGATGCCCACTTGGTATATCAGAGTATAAAGATAGGAAAGAAAATAATTTGCCTTTATAAAAAAACATACAGCGGAAATAAAAGAACTCTAATAACAATATTGCCTCTTGCACGTCCTCGGAAGCTTTATTAGTCAAAAAGAGCACCTGGAAACCTTAATTCTCAACCTACTCAAAATCAATTGAGTACTCGAGAGTTTAAGGGGAAAACAAAAACTTCGAGTCAGACAAAAAGCCTAGTATGAATTATAATTTACCATCTCAAACCATTTGGATATCTAGCGAGACCATGCCGCTTAGCGGAACAGGTTTTCCCCTCACTAGTATCCTAAAACATTTATAAAACCATATACCGTGCTCATGCATTCACAATGGTTAAAACATAGTATTTCAAAACATTATGATGATATGCAAAACAAATAAATCAATCATGGATTACCCATCCCCATACATTCAGACTATCTATCTCGATTATAGTTTCTAGGATTATTATTAACCTATTAAATGTTAAGGACTACCTATCCAATTACATAGTTTTCATGGGATCACTAAGAACCTATTGGTAACTCCAATATCTTATTGCTTATCCTAGTTTTCATGGGCTAACTAGGGACCTATTGGCTGACTGCCAATATCTTGATTTGGATATAGTTTTCATAGGCTAACTACAAACCTACTAGCCCCTTCCAGTATCAAGTCATAGTTTTCATGGGCTGACTATAAACCTATTGGCCCCTGCCAATATCTTACAGTTTTCATGGGCTTACTGTAAACCTATTGGCCTCTGCCAATATCTTTAATTAAAATTTTTAACATCTGTTAAGTTATAATCACAACTGGGTCAACCTAACTGGTTATTCCGCCCTTTCCCTAAAATAAAGTTATGGGTTAATAAAAATGTGAATAACATTTCAAAATCTTTATTTATGCCATGGTTATTACTTATATTGAGATTAGGTTTATGTTTTGAAACATAAAACATCTCTTTCGAAACCTCTGGATAGCCTCCTTCGAAAGCGAAGACCTCTTTTCAAAACATTGTATATATACATTCGAAGCTCTTAGTAAATAATCTCTTTCGAAACATGTTTTACCTTTTGATGGTATCAAATCACCTTTATAAAATATAGAGCTTCAAAACAAATGAAAGTACCCCTTCTGAAAGCATTGGGTTTACACTTTAAAATCATCATTTGGGTCAAAGTGGTTATATATGAAAGTATCTCTTTTGAAACCAACAAAAATTTGTTTGGGAAATATTGATGGTGTCGGAACCATCTTAGTCGAAAGCAAAACCTTTAAAACAAAACTTTAAAGGACAGAGTCGAAACCCCTTCTGACTTCATCACCTTCGAAACCCTCAACCCTTTCGAAAGCAATTTGGAAAAACGCTGAAGTAAAACAGGAGTAACCCCTTCGAAGACATAGATGACTTTAATGCAGTCGAAAGGGGGATAGGCGGCTTGGTTTCGACTGGGACAAACCTAACCATTCGAAAGCGATTATTTAAAGGAAAAGGTACTCTTTCGAAAGTAAACACATTAACACAACATGGCAACCTTCTTCGAAAGCTAATTATAAAACCTTTTCGAAAGAATAGCTTTCGACTGTGTCAAAAGCTTTAGGTAAAACTAGGCAAGGCTTTAACTATTGAAAAAAAGCATGGTTTCGACCCCATCGAAAGCTACCACTTTCGACACCATGGCTTCCGCCCTCCTTCCAATCCACTGCATACCATCTGAGTGATATCTTGTGTAATTGTTTTGACTATGATGGTTTCGACTGTGTGGGTTTCGACTGGGATGAGGCAAAATAAGAAGAGTCGAAAGGTCCTTACTAATAGGGGTGGAACACCTTTTTCTGGTTTAAGGCTGAATTATAGCAACTTTTAGTAATTTCTCTTTAACAATTTGCCTATTTGTAAACTATTGATTGGTTGTCATAAAAACTTTTTTCAAATTCTTTACCTTTAAAACTGCCATATAAATTCAGATCCAAATTAAAGAAATTTAAACGTTAAAACATTTCCATATAACCAAAAATCGACATTTTGCAAAAAAGCCCTTCTTTTAAATTAATTTATTTCCCCAATTAAATCAACTGGGAAAAATCCCCAAAAATCACAGAAAATCTATTTCGTCAAGTAATCAAACATATTAAAATTTTAGACCCAATTTCTTCCTGAAATTCTCAAAATAAATTTTAAACCCAATTATATCATATCTTTCATCAAAAATTCATAATAAAATTTCGATTTCTTGGAAAATTCTAAAAATTAAAACCCATCTCCAAAATCATGTTTTACTTGACATAAAATTTTCCATGGCAATTTGAAATCATATATTCTCAGTTTTATACTAAAACCATACAAATTCATGTGCTTGTGAATTAAAACAAATCATCATAATATAACTCAAGCGTATCATCATCCATTTTATCACAAAAACGAATTTAAATCATAAACTCAAAACAATACAATCATAGAATAAAATTAGAGATGGTAATAAATTATTATTCACCTAAACTTGATAAGGAATTTGAGATTTGTTGTTGATTAATCCTCCCTAGCTTTGGATCCTAAGCTTTTGATTAAAATTCCTCTTCTCCTTTGTTAATGACCAGCTCTATTAGGGTTCTTGCATTTGTTTTGGTTTTGAGAAATAAAATGAACGTGAAAAGATAAAGGCAAATGTATAGCCGTGAATATAAACTGTGGCTATTTTTACTAATAAGGCCTTATGTAAGTTAATTATCTCATAAACCAATTTTAAGCCCATTTATTTATTAATAAGCACGACCCTATAACTATTTTAATCAAATCTCAATCTCCTTATCATCATTATTCTATTTAATTTATCTAATTAAATCTTTTGAATAATGTTATCAAAAATTAGGGATGTTACAGGCTCCCCCCTTAAAGAATTTCATCCTCGAAATTCAGTAAGGACTAAATACTAAACATATCAATCATCTATAACAACTCTTAACAACCATACTAGTCTAACTGACTAGAAACTACCTATATAAATCTAATATAGACGTACCCTCAAAGCAGATCAGGATAAGTATCTCTAATCCTGTCCTTTGTCTCTCAAGTACAGTCCTTCCCGTTGTCGCTCCACTGAACTTTCACTAACCTGACTGTCTTGTTACTTAATCTTTTCTCATCTCTAGCTACAACCCAAACTGGTTGTCTAACAAAAGTCAAATTAGGCTCTACTACTAAGTCCAACCCTGTCAGAGGAATAGTAGTTTCTGGATCATGCACATACTTGCGAAGATGAGACACATGAAATACATTATGGACACCTGCCAAACTGCTTGGCAACTCTATTCTGTATGCAAGCTTTCCAATCCTCTCTATAATCTGGAATGGACCTACATATCTTGGGGCTAACTTCCCCGACTTTCCAAATTGTACCACACCTTTCATAGGTGATACTTTAATGAAAACTTTATCTTCGACTGAGAATTATAGGTCCTTACACCTCTTATCTGCGTAACACTTCTGCCTGAACTAAATTTCCTTCATCCTTCCTCGCGTTAACTCAATCTTCACTGACGCTTCTCTAACCAAATCTGGACCTAAGACTAATATATCTCCAGTCTCTAACTAACATGCTGGTGATTTGCATGGTCTTCCATACAAAGCTTCGAACGGCGCCATTCCTATACTAGTCTGATAACTATTATTATAGGAAAACTCAACCGAATGTAGGTGATCCTACCAAGATCCACCAAATTCTAATACACAAGCTCTCAATAAATCTTCGAGTACCTTATTGACTCTCTCTGTCTGCCCATCTGTCTGAGGGTGATACGCAGTACTCATATTAAGCTTTGTACCCATTGCTTCCTGTAGACTCTTCCATAATTCACTAGTAAACAATGCATCCCTGTCATTGTCTATACTACCGAGAACTCTTTGCGGTCTAACTATGTTCTTCAGGAACAACTTAGCTAAAACAGGTGTCGTTCTGGTTGACTTAACTGAAATGAAATGGGCACTCTTGGTCAATCTGTCAACTATAAGCCATATACTTTCATTACCATGATTTGACCTTGGCAACCCATCTATAAAATCCATGGATATTGAATCCCATTTCCAAACTAGAATCTCTAAAGGCTGTAGTAACCCACTAGGTTTCTCATGTTCAGCTTTCACTTATTGACAGTTTTCTCGCCGTCTAACCCACAAGCCAACATCCATCTTCATGCCTTCCCAATAGAAGCTCCTCTTCATATCCTGATACATCTTGGTTCTTCCAAGATGAATCGTAAACTTGGATCAATGACATTCTCCAAGAACTTCTTTCCTAAAGTCTTCTACATTTGGAACACACAACTGTCCTTTCTTTCTTAGCCATCCTCTCTGGTCAGGGCTAAAGTCCTTTAAATCATCGATCTCTATTCCAACCTCAAGTCTTCTGATCCTCTCAGCTAATACTGGATCCTCCTTCCATTTAGAAGCAATTTTGTCAATCAATAAAGGTTAAGCTTCTAAACAAGATAACCTGGCAGTACTCTGGCTAGAACCAACAGTCAATCTGAACTGCACATCACAACTGACTAAAGCTTCTAAATCTTTCCACTCCACCAACATAGCTAATGCCACATTCTGATGTTTCCTGCTAAGGGCATCTACCACCTTATTACCTTTCCCCGGTGTATACTCTAGACCAAAATAAGCAGCACCAGCTTGCATTAAACCAGCTAAGAACTGATACATCACCCGCATATCTACTGGTGGATTTCCAGCACCTATATTGGCTTCAGCATTCTGGTTACTAGCATTAGCCAGTCAACCCAGGTTTCTCCTAGTAGTGGGTCGAGCATTCCCATTAGTTGTGGTGCTTCCTCCACCAAGATTTCCTCTTTTGCTTCCTGCTTCCATATCTCCTTTCTCATAATCTGCATACGAGCCTTAGTAAGATACAAAAGAACGGTCTAAGAGAGCAGGGGATATGTACTTATATATAGCAATTACAAGTACGTTACTATAGCATTAACCCAGACCCCAATATTATTATCTGATTTATTGGATAATGTTTGGAAAATCTTTTAGGTTTAAGTTTCTTTTAAAGTTTCATAAACCTATGCTCTGATACCAATTTGTAACATCCCCCTGTTTGAAGGTCCAAAACCAACGGCTATGGATGCTGCTGTCATCCATAGTTGTTAATCCTCGGCGACCAAACACGGCGATATCAGATACATTGATACACAGAAATACAAGAATATGGAAAAAAATTAAACAACAAAACAAATTCCACATTCCATTTTAAAATATTCCAAATTGATTAAATAATCCCAATTCGCAGACCACGTTCAGATAATATATAATTATTACAAAATACACCAAGAGCGACATAATGAAGATGCCCCCTTAGTAGATCAGAGTATAAAGATAGGCAAAAAAATAATTTGCCTTTATAAACAAACATACAGCGGAAATAAAAGAACTCTAATAACAATATTGCCTCTTGCACGTCCTCGGAAGCTTTATTAGTCTAAAAGAACACCTGGAAACCTTAATTCTCAACCTACTAAAAATCAATAGAATACCTGAGAGTTTAAGGGGAAAACAAAAACTTCGAGTCAGACAAAAATCCTGGTATGAATAATAATTTACCATCTCAAACCATTTGGATATCTAGTGAGACCATGCCGCTTAGCGGAACGGGTTTTCCCCTCACTAGTATCCTAAAACATTTATAAAACCATATACTGTGCTCCTGCATTCACAATGGTTAAAACATAGTATTTCAAAACATTATGATGATATGCAAAACAAATAAATCAATCATGGATTACCCATCCCCGTTCATTCTGACTATTTGTCTCAATTGAAAAGGTATTCAGTAGCCTAGGTACTTTCTCTCACATTGTTAGGATATGATTGACAGTAGATGTATGGGATTGTGAAGGGCCTTGAGCCTATAGTTGAAGGTGAGTTATAGAGTTGGATTAGAAAGGTGTAAGTTATAGGATTGGACTAGGAGAGCCTTCGGCAAACAATTGAAGGTATTTATAAGAAATATAGTTAGAATACGTAAGACATATTCTTATCTAAGTTATACTTCCAAATACTCTTATGGAATGGCTTGAGATTTTTATTCACCAGACATTGTTAACCTGACCCCTTCCTTGTTGCAACATAGGTTAGAGAAGACGATACCGATTAAGGAGATAAAGGAAGAGATTGAGTCTTGGTGGCAGTTATCTGTCTACTTATGTTTTTGTTACGTTTTGATGTACCCATTCAAACATGATGTTATTGTATTTTGAAATATTTTACCACGGATATTGTGATGTTATGCTTTGTTATGATGTTTGAATTTTATTAACTGGGTATTGTTTCTGATATTATATTTTATCCTTTTTGCTATGAGAATTCTAATAGCATTAGTAGATAGCTCTGTGTATTGTTTAATTATATCAACCAATAGCCAGCTTTGGAATGGGTCTAATGTTCGATGGGCCTTTTCTGGGTCAAAATTTAATCCCGTTTTGAGGCATGTTGTTACAGGATACTTGGAAGCCTACGTGAAAGACGATTCCATTAACCTAGTGTAGTAGACACTAGACCCTAATGAAAGTTTGGTAGGAAACCTAACCAACTTTATTGCATCTATCCATAGAAGACCTTATCAAGCAGGACAGAGCAAAAATGCATAAGAAATATACATGCGAGAGGCTTACATAGAACATCGAAATATATACCATATCAAGCAGAAGGCTCTGGAACTTTTACCTCTTCAAACTTGGCTGGAGTAATATTCCCACATCAGGATCCCCTTATGGTAACCGTGTAGATCTCCAACTGCACAACAAAAAAGATCTTTATAGATTCAGGCAGTTCTATGAATGTAATCTTCAAAACATCTTTTGATAAAATGGACTTACCAAGAGAAATTTTGAAACCAAGCCTTGAACCAATCTATGGTTTCAATAACACAGCTATACTTCCAATGGGTATGGCAAGACTACTTTTGATAGATGGAACTTCCCCTCTACACAAGTCCTTCTACATAAACTTTTTGATCATTGACCAGCAATCTCCATATAATGCCTTCTTAGGGAGACCTGCGCTAATAGAGCTGGGTGTAGTTACCTTGCAAATGGATTTTCCCATGAAGTTCCCGACCTCGGCAGGGATAGGAAGTGTGAGGGAAGAATAGTTATTAGCTAGGGACATTTACAATATAACCATGAATTCTAGCAATTAAATTGTTTTGAACTATACTGTTGTGTCATCTTAGCAAAATAAAAAAAGAAAAGCCAGTTAAATAACTGCATCGAAATTAAAATCCAAGGCAGGTACTTAAACTGGTCATTCTACAACCACAATACTTGCGCCAAATTCTAAATGGACCTACCCGGGCATGATTGAAACTGATGAATATGACTCAATGTATATGTAGTATTTTTCAAATAACCTCTTGGTAGATTGTACTGAAAACTCACCTAAAGAAGACGAAGCAGAAAATGAAGTGGATCCTAGGTTAGGAATAAGGGAAAGAACCTAGAACCATTGGACAACTTGGAAGAAATAGAGCTAGGAATGAATTGCATGAAGAATTGATCAGCTTCTTGAAGAAATCAAAGGATGCATTTTCTTGGGCCCATTCAAATATGACCGAAATCGACCCTTCAATCATATGTCATGTTTTCAATATTAACCCCAATGCGCACCCTATGAGACAAAAGCGCCGCATGCTGGACCAGGAGAGGTACAACGGACTCCATGAAGAAATCTAGAAGCTAAAAGAAAACTGGTTTATGCGGGAGGTATACTACACAAAATGGATAGCAAATCAAGTATTAGTAAAAAAAGTCAAACGGAAAGTGGAGATCCTGCATAGATTTCACAAACCTCAACAAAGCCTTCCAAAAAGATAGCTTCCCATTGCCTAGAATAGATCAATTGGTAGATGCAATAAGTGGGCATGAGCTATTAACCTTCATGGATGCATACTCAAGTTACAACCAAATAAAATGTTTGAACCAAACTAGGAACCCATAAGCTTCATAACCAACATAGGACTTTACTATTACAAAGTAATGCCATTCGGGCTTACGAATGCAGGAGAATCGTGTCAAAGACCGGTTAACAGAATGTTTGAAGATCAAACAGGAAAGAATGTTAAACTCTATGTGGATGACATTTTAGTGAAATCGAAAGCTACGCCAGATCACGTGAAGGACCTGGAGGAGACCTTTGCAATTTTAAGGTTATATGGAATGAAGCTTAACCTGCAAAAGTTTACATTCGCAATACAATCAGGAAAGTTCCTAGGGTACATAGTAAGTGCCAGAGGGATAAAAGCCAACCCGAAGAAGATTGATGCAATAAAAATGATGAAGGTTCCAAACAAGCCTAATGATGTGATGAGTTTGAATGGAAAGGTAGCCACCCTAAGCAGATTCATTCCCAAAGCCATAGACAAATGCATCCCCTTTTTTGACTAAATCAAGAAGGGCCAGAATTTCGAGTGTCCGAGGAATGTAAACAAGCCTTCATGATATTGAAATCCCATTTGGCCAATTCCCCAATACTCTCTAAGATGATCCCAGGTAAGGACCTGCACATATACCAAATAGTAACAAATCAAGCAATGAGTGCAGTAGTTATAAAGGAGGAGGAAGGGGTTGAACATCAAATATATTTTACAAGCAAACGCCTTAGCAAGGCAGAGTTGAGATACACAATGATCGAAACGCTTGCGTATAACCTACTTCTAATGACAAGAAAGCACGACCATACTTCCAAGCGCACCCTATAAAGGTACCAACAGGCAAGCCATTGAAGCAGATACTGCAAAGGCTAGAGACTTTAGGATGCCTTCTAAAATGGGCCATTGAACTGAGCCAATATGGTATCACATACTGCCATCGTAAAGCAATTACGGGACACGTGTTAGTGGACTATCATAGAATACACCCCACAGGAAGAACAATCCCAATGCAGTAATAGAAGACATCTCATTAAGTTGGCAATTGTATGTCGATAGCGCATCCGACGAGTAGGGGGCAGGAATAGACTATATGCTTGTTACCTCGAATAAACAAGAACTCCATAGAGCAATCCGGTTAGAATTTTAAGTGACTAATAACATAGCAGAATATGAAGCATTGGTTGTAGGCCTTAAAATGGCATAACTAATGAGGGTAACCATCTCAAAATTCATACGGATTCTCAACTTGTAGTAAGTCAAGTGCAAAGTAATTATCAAGCGAAAGACTCGACTCTAGCCAAATATGTGAAATTAGTTTAAAATTACTTTCTTAGTTTGAGCAGTTCGATGTTAAAAAAAATCCCAAGGGAGAAAATTTGCCCGTAGATAACCTAGCCAAAATATCAAGTACTAAGATTGTGCATGAAATAAAGGCAATCCTAATTGAGCAGTTGCTAGAGCCGAGCATTTCCAAAATCTAATAGGTTCTAGTACCAACCAGGGCACGACGGGACATGGACCATATGGGAGAAGGGCAAGAAAGAAAAAAACGAGACCGAAGAGGAACATAACCCATTGACTACAGTTTAGAAAGAAGTAGAGTCCTGGATGTCTCCTATCAAGCGTTTCCTATTAGGAATTTTGCCTATAGACAGAAATGAAGCTAGAAAGATAAGATACCAAGCCTCCCATTATACATTCTTTGATGGGATGCTTTACAAAAGAGGATACTCCATGCCTTATTTAAAATGTGTAACTAAAGAGGATGGAATCAAAGTTATAAAAGTGATCCATGAGGGATACTGCGGGGATCATGCAGGAGGGACTAAACAAGAAAAAAAGATCTTAAGGCAGGGACATTTCTGGCCGACTGCGATGGCAAACTCATGAGAATTCATACGAAGATGTGATAGGTGCCAAAGATTTGCAAGCTTTCCAAGACTTCCATCTCATGAACTAACCCCAATGGTCAGTCCGTGGATATTCAACGTACGGGGAATCGATCTAATAGGGCCTCTCCCCCTGTCCAAAGTAGGAGCAAAGTATTCCTTTGTAGCAATAGATAATTTCACTAAGTGGGCAGAAGTCGAGCCCCTTGCGAAAATTACAACAAAAATGGTGGTTACTTTTTTGGTACGAAATACCATCATCAGATTAGGAATTCCCTATAAGATAGCGTCAGACAATAGAACATAGTTTGAGAGCGATGGGTTCGTAGACCTATGTGAAAGGAACGAGAACATAAACAGTTTTCCTCTGTAGCTCATCCTTAGGCCAACAGGTTGAAGACACCAATAAAACAATAAATAAACTACTTAAAAAGAGGCTAACAAAAGCTGAAGTCGGATGGGTAGAAAAGCAGCCTCTGGCTTTATAGGCATATAAAACATCAACGAGATCCCCCATAGGACATATCTCATTTCCCCCCACGTATGAATATGAGGTCATGCTTCCAGTTGAAGTGGATATAGCATCACATTGGTGGATATCTTATGCGGTGGAAAGGAATTCATGCTTAAAGGAAGCTACCTTGGACCATACTCAAGAAAGAAGAGATGAAACTGTGGTTAGGTCAACTATCTATAGAGAGCAAATGGTAAAGACATATAACACATATATTAAAGAAAGAAAGTTTTACAAGGGAGATTTAGTATTAAGAAGAGTAATGGCCAACACCAAGGATCCTATAGAGGGAGTGCTAAGACCAAACTGGGAAGGACCATTGGTTATCATAGAAGCTATGTCAAATGGAGCATATCGTCTCTCCAGATCTAATGGAAATTTGGTTTCGAGAACCTAGAATATAGAACACCTCAGACCATATTACGCTTGAGATGCTTTTCAACTTTTGTAACCTTTTAAATATGTAAAAGATCATTAATGATCATTTTATGCAATAAAAGAAATTAACTAGATGTAGGGATGATAGATGGTCTGAACCGGTATAAAAATCTGTGTGTATAATTTTCTTTTTGTACACTTACAAATCATATGAACTTCAATTTTGAAGCTTGGCTTGTCAGCCATATACTGCATTGGACGTAAGGATATTAGACGGCCTGAACCAGCTATTAAAAGACATGCACATGAACTATAAAGGGCTGTAAAATACCTAACCTGACTTCTCAGTCAAAACTTGGTCAGTATGCACCACCGATAAAGCAGACCATGCTAAGCGCATGGCAAGGCATGAATGCCAAAAACCAAGTTTAGAAAACATGAGCTAGATGATACAAATACCTACCATAGAAATTAATCAGAAATGATGGAAAAAGGCAATGCATGGAACCCAGTACGACAAACAAGTCAGGTACAATCCCAAAATCTACAAAATGCCCATCAGGTAAATTCTAAAATTATAATCTATTTTTATCTACAGTCTTTAACATATCATGCACAAATATAGAATATCAGAATTTGAGTTTAATACTAAATAAATTACATTCATTTAACCAAACAACCGATACAAATGCTAAGTACACTATGAGTCCGGATCTGAGTTGGAGGAATCACTGACGATGACTCCCTTATTATGGGAATACCTCTGAGTGTAAATCTATCCTCAATCGGGTGGCACATGGCCTAGGGTAAGATCTCCTATAGGGGTAGAAAATTGAGGGAGGTCTGTTGATTCGAAAATTACTACTGACGAGAGACGTTGGGCGCCACCAAATTGACAAGGGATTGTAATTGGCCCCTACCTAGTGGTTACCAAGATCGCGTTTGTTAAACACATAGTCATCTTGATTATAGAGAAAACTTAAGTCTAAGGTTGGTGTAAAGTGTGAAAAGACGTCAATCGCATATTTTAAGGAAATATTTGTCATAACATGCTTAACCCTTTCTTCTTTAAGCTTTTCGGTCAAATCAAGTTGCACATGCGTAAGCAAAGTTGGATAAGAGGAAGACATCGCCAAAGTCAATGCGGTAGAGACCAAGCGCATTATTAGCTCCTCGATACAATTAATCCACTCGATAACAGTACGGTGCACATGCTCAAATTCATTTAAAACATCTATTTTCATCTTTTGAGTCTTCTTTGAAAAAAGGCCAAACAAATTGTAGGTGGAGGAACACTTCTCAACTTTCACACCCCTAGTCAAGTCTTTCGGTTGTTTTTCATAAATAATTTTCAGTTCATAAAATTTATTCTGATAATATGTTGTGAACAGCCTCTTTCATTGAGAAGCCTCATCCTTATCCATACTTAAAGGAGGGGCAGAGGCCGCTTGAGAATGGAGGGAGCTGGGATTGCCTTCTTTGGATAGTAGGATAGCGACCTATTGAGATAGTTCATCATTTTCCCTTTTAATTTCTTTGATCTCGTCTTCATAAATAACCCTCTAACAACTCTTTGCATCTTTTAGCGATCCCTCTAGTTCAGCAATGCGAGCCATAACAAACCTGAGTTTCTCTTCCAATTCAGTTATCTCCAAAGTTTGCTCGGTGATGCAAGCATGTTGTCGAAGAGTATCTTTTTTAGATTCTACCAATTCTCACACTTGTTCATGCTGAATGCATAATTACTTTCGAGCATCGTCAGTAATCAACACTTGTTTTCTAATAAGATCTGCATTAGCAGCTTTGAGTTCTTTGATTTAAGTTTCATAGTCTTCAATAATAAATGAAGAAGCTAGTTCTTTCGAACGAGTATGAAGGGTGTACGAAGGACAACTAATTTCTGGAAAGTCAATTTGAATAGACTCGGTTTGAGAAGTGAGCGCAACCTAATGGAAATATATAAGGTAAACAAGAAGAAAACCAATGAACGGTCAAACTAAATAATATATACATAATAAGGAAAGTATCATATTCAATTAAGGGTTGAAGATACATAGAAGCAAACACTACACTCGCTAACGACTGAGTCTATTTTTGAACCACAACAGATGAGGACGTCCTAAAGGAAGATGCTCATTCTTTAGTGAAGAACCCCGTCCGCACAGTATGAAGTCATAAAGTGCATCTCTCTCGTGAATGACCTGGGTAATCCTAAATAAAAGCCCTTAAGACTCTTTCTTTAATTGTGCTACAGACCTCTCAAGTTCATTTTCCCTTCTATGTACGAGGTTAATTTTCGTTTACTACCTCTCCATAGCTTGCTTTTCAAGACACTCGATATTCTTCCTTAAGTGTTAAACTGAGCTATCTCCCTCACAAGACTTTAACCATAAAGTTTTCTTAATGCCAACTTCTCTTACCTAGAGGGAAAAGGTAAGAGTACAAAAGTTCAAAATACGCTACTATGCATAATAAAACAAGACAAAATATGGTAAGATGAATAACCAACATCTTATAAAACCACTATGTACATATATAAAACATAAGATGGTACAACCAAGTCAAAACAACAAAAATAAGATAACAAGAATGGCCAATCATTTATTTCTACATCATCCAAAGATCCCTGCAAGTTGAGTCCAAATTGTGCTCCTGCATTTGTCGGGTTTCACTCTACATTAGAATCATCAAGCACCACCTCCTTCTAAACTGCCTCAGAAGGGGAATCGGGTATCCTCTTATGCTTTCGGGACCACTTTCTCCTATAGTAATTCAAGGCATCTGTTATAGCTTCGGGGTTGCCAAGAAAATCCAAATCAACCTCCGCACCCACCACATCGAGCCAATCCGAAAAATATTGTTTCTTGACTTAAGGATAAATCTTGTATAAAACATTGAAGGGTGCGGTATCAAGATCTTTCTTTGTCTCAACAAGTTTCTTCTTAGATTCCCTTACCCTCTCCTTCCACCCACCAACTCTTTCCCTGGCCTTGACTGCCAACTGCTCGGCTTCCTTAAGTTTCTCGTTCACACCATCAACCTATTTAGTGATCTTCTCTAATTTTGTTTAAGTGTCCCTCTTCCTCCGCGCCCATGCCTCAATGTCCAATTTCGATCAGGTAATCTCTACTAGATCCTTGGTCGATGTTGTTTTTAGATCATGGAGTCATTTATACTACTCCATCGCGGTAGCCATATCTTGAGTACAACGACATAATAAAGCATAAGAAATACTTTTGAATTTCTACTAAATTAAGTTAACCAATGAATACACAACAAACTTACTTGAAAAATACCATAATGAAAGATAGAAAAAAGGTACCCAATAAGTGGAGGAGGAGATATCATCAAAGCAGGGGGCATGGTAGTTATGTCATCGATGAAAAGGCTCCCCATCTGTTCGATTAACTCGAGAATGGCACCATCCCCCAAGAAAGGTATGAAGTGGGAAGAAGGAGGAAGTATGCTAATAGGAAACACCTGGATTGGAGCAGGGGGAATAGCTCCAGAAGAAGAGGGTAGGTCAACTTTTCGCCTCTTTACCAGGCCGTCTATCACAATTAGATCGTCACGGGGTCTCTTTGTGTCTTTTCTTTTTCTTCAGTACAACGACCAATTTTGAAGACATGGTACCTACATAGTTTAAGCAACAACAACATGCTTAATATACCACATGGTGCAAAAATAGAGAAAGACATTAAAAAGAACTAACTAAAATACATATAATGAAAACATTCCACTTGGTGCAGCCTCATTAAAAGTGTAAATGAAAATAGAATGACAAAAATGGTGATGTGTGAGGAGGAAGTTAAGTATGTGCAATAGTTCTTCCATTAACAAATTCAAACATTTACGAACCTTCACATCACAACTAAGTGCTATCGTTCTACGAGATGAAAAGACTTCTCATTCACTTTTAGAAAAATCCTGAAAATTAACTAAAAAAGAAAATAAAATTCAAGTCAATGAAAGAAGTCATAGGAGTTGAAATAAGAAAGAAAAAGCAAGGTAGTACCAGAAATAAGGAAATGATCGTCCTGGTTCAAAATGAAAAAAAAACGATCTTCCCACTTATAGGTCTCGCGTGGAGTTGTCAAAAAAGAGACTTGGTAGTTCGAATATGATAAAATCTGACGCATCCTGAGGTTAGGCTATTATGCATCGAATGTAAAAAGAGTAGTACTAGACAAGAAGGAAGAGTCATGTTTTTAACATATAAAATGTTGGTGTAAGCAAGGAGATGATAAGATATATGGGCTAACAGAATGGGGGATAGACCAACCACACCCAACCATTCTTTAATAATAGGGTGTAAAGGAAGATAATGGCCACATCGATTGTGCTCTGAAGTAAGGTAAATATACCCACCTAGCGGCAGGTGAAATCGACCTGAAGGTGTAGGGACCATAAACCCATTGCCCTCAATTCCAAATTTAGCCAAGATTTCTTCAACCTAACTTTCCTTGCAGATGGTTGAAGTTAGATTTAAAAACGATGAATCATGACCCAATGAACTGGGAAGATCGTTGGAGGCCATTGGTAACCAAAAGAAGGTGCAAAGTAAAATTAAGACTCACCACGACAACTTCAACTCACAGCAGATAAACAAAAATAAAGAATCCATATATGTAAGAAAAAATATTTCACATCAAAGAACAAAATCGATTAATTAAACAAATAAAACCATGATTTTATTCAACAATTTGAAAGCGTACATGATTGCACAAACAATATAAAGGTTGAATGGTAAGCTAATAAACTATAAGAATGATTTCCTTGAAAAATCCCAAAAATGTATCAATTTATATTGGTAGCATTGATAAACAAACAAATCTGATCAACCACCTAAAACACGCAAAAAAGAGAAATAAATGGCTTATAGATTAACACCGGTCGAAGCTTGGTAAGAGGAAGTTGAAGTGAAAATCATAGATGGCCTAATTTTTCATTTATGTTTGTTGGGTAAGTGAAAGTGAAACGGAAGAAGAAAGGAGAAATAAATGCAAGTTAATTTGAAGGATTTCAACCCATGAATTAAAACGATACTGTTATTCAGAACTGTTAAACAATAATGATGAGGAGGGATCTTCACAAAAAACTAAGTAAATCTCATGAAAATCAAAGTTACATGTCTGATCATGTACGAAGAGCATGGCCACCCAAACAACGACACGTGTAAGAAGCATTAAATACGAGGTGATTGATTGATTAGAAGGTATGAGAATTGGATATGGTAAATCATAAGTCCATGCTAACATGCATTAGCGCAGACTTGGGAGGCAAATGTTATACCCATTTTCGATTACAATGTATGTAGTGCAGTCCAATTAGCAAAAGAATTGCAAAGTATAGCGGAATGGCCTAAAATGCATGTAACAGACAAGAGAGATCCTTAGAAACACTACGTGCAAAGTTCAGTAAAATGAAATAAAGATGATAAAAAGGTCAGCCAAGCTAATAACGTAGTAATCTCTCTGATCTGCAAGTAAGTCATACCATGAAACATATTGTGTACATCAAAAGCATTTAAAAAAAATATAATGCGTTAAAAAAGCATACAAAAATGCAATAAGAACTACACTGCTATAAAGCGAAGTAAACACTCGAACTTCCTAGGGTCAGCGCAGCCTACAAACTAGATTGCACCACCATCTTCAACAAACACCACACCGTCATGCCTTCAGACGGCGCCGTTATTTCCCAAGCCATGAACCATCTCCAGAACTTGCACTGCCATTAAATAAACTATCTTTGTAATGATCCTCCCTTTCAACCCCCGAATGTCGACACTAATACATCCATGGTATTCACGTACCGAACACCCAAGTGCTTAAAAGATGAATTGTTAGGGTAAAATAAAACAAAAAAGAAATAAAATAAGGAAGAAGGAACACAATATCAGAATCTCACAATGGAATGATAACATATAATATCAAAGAAACAATACAAAAGGTTGCTCCGATAAAGAAATCTCGAAGTTACAAAACCTAAGTATCATCATTAGCTGGACAGTTATAACAACCTACCCTCACAATGCTAATATGTACAATATAGTAATGCAGTAGAAATAGGAATACTACGGTAGGTGAGACATCTAGCTCATCTTCTCAAGCTCCAATGAACATCAACGAAAAAGCTGCCTTTTTCAAACTACTTGAAAGAGAATGCGAGGAATTTAGGGAAAACAAAAACCAAGCGTCGGACATTAGTCTTCTATGAGAAACTCAAGAAACATGCAATCAACATATAACAGTACTTTCAAGACTGCACGGAATGACATAACGATTACCCCCTTAAGAAAACCACCATCTAATAAGTACATAAGGTGACATAATAGATAATGTCTAGGGTGAAGAGTATAAATATTATAACATAGTTGGAATAGTTACATTGGTTACATTCACCATCATATTATGAGCATATTCAAAACCCGATAAGGAATGTTCGCATATTGGATTTTCCACGGAGATCTCTTCGGAGAAGCTGAATCCGAACTCCATGCACAAGGATTAGAAAACACCTTCCAAGCATCGTATATCTCTAGATAAAATATACCATAAGGTAAACACAAAGGCCCATGCCTGAACATAAACATAAACAACGTGAACCAAATACCATCAACTCCCACGTCTAGTATCGATAAGCATATTCTCGATCTAGAGTTGACAACATCCTGTTGTTGGACTGGAAAACCCAGGTTGTGCATCCTACGTTGTCTTTAGCCATTTCCGATGTCGAGGTTACGTTCGACATCTTTCACACGAGTCTTCATCACTCGAACAAAACAAGAATCCCAAATTGGATCCCAACATCTCAAACAAATCATGAAACCACACATGAATTCCCATATATCAACAAATCATGGATTCACACATGGATTCCTACATCTTGAATAGATCACGAACAACTACATGTGTTCGAGCATCTTAAATAGATCTCAAATCTCCACATAGAGTCTCACATCCCAAACAGATCCACTTCCAATAGATAGAACACCTATCTCAGCCTTGAAGTGGTTTTTGGTAAGTAAAACGCTTACCGATCTCGTTCTGTCCAAGACTGAATCGACGAATTTGGTCATTCAATGATAATGAGAACAATTTGAAACCATAATCGCTAGGAGTTAGAGTTAAGATTGGGATATGGGATAATGCTATAGTAACGTACTTGTATTTGCTATATATATAAGTATACGTTCAACTGGAGTACAAACCTTCTGACAAGGTCAGAAGGTTCATACCAACAAGTGAAGATAAACCCTTCATCTAGGTCAAAGGGTTCATAAAGGAATATAAAAGGCAAACCTTTCAACAAAGTTGGAAGGTTCATGAAGGCATAAGAATGGAAAACCTTCGATAAGGTCAAAAGGTTATTAATAGCACATGAAGGAGCAACCTTTCGACAAGGATGAAAGGGTCATAACAAGGACAAACCTTTCGATGAGGTCATAAGGTTCAAAACAACATATGAAGGCAAACCTTTCGACAAGGTCAAAAGGTTCACAACAGCATACAAAAGGAGACCTTTCGACAAAGTTAAAAGCTAGGAAGCAAAAGGAATGAACCAAAGCGCACAAGAGATTCATAACCTTTCGATGAAGTCGAAAGGTTTAAGGCAGCATATAAGAGGGATACCTTTCGACTCAGACGAAAGGTGAGGCACGACAAGGGGCCAACCTGTATCTATAAATAAGACCCAAGGGGTCCTGTTTTAGGGGCTGAATTTTGAAGATTGAATTCATCTTCTTTTCTCTACTTTCATATTGATAATTGTACTTGGAAAAACCGTAAATTTAATTGGGGAGAGAGCTCAATTTCTTGTAACTCATTTTGGATATGAATAAAATGCGGATGGCTTGTTCATGATGGATATTGACAATAAGGAGAATCATTAAGATCTATTGCTAGAATAATGATCAATTGCACATGATTTCAACCTTTTTCTCATAATCTCTTTTGATCTATGCTACATATAAGATCGACTTAGACATCCCCATCAAGATACATCATTATTGAAATCCATACTTAATATGAGAAGATAAAGTGATGATAACGTGTTGTATATGCTGAATGCATGGTTATGGGAATAACTAAATTGATCTAAATAAGAAAAGTAATTGGGTTAAAGATATAAAACTGGGACTACTTCAAAAGGAGGAAAACTTTTCGACTTAGTCGAAAGATTTACTTCCTTATGGGATCCTAGATTATGTATCTTATAACCACTCGAGATGGCTTTATTCGAAGTAAATCTACTCCCTTAAACACCAGAAAACCCTTCAAATGGATTCCATAGAAATAATATAGACACCAAAGGGGCTGAAAGCAATTAAGGTTGATAAATGAGTCATGCATTTCCTTGCAATCATGTCGAAAGGTCTAACATGACACCTTTCGACACAATTAAGAAGAAAGTATGAGTCATCAACTGTAACTGCTTTCAACTCCTAGGGGAGATGGAACTTGACAAATTGCTGATTTCAGGAAGCTAAATGATCATGAATTGCATCAAACCAGTCGAAAGGTTG
This sequence comes from Allium fistulosum, assembly GCA_030737815.1. Taxonomy (NCBI): domain Eukaryota; kingdom Viridiplantae; phylum Streptophyta; class Magnoliopsida; order Asparagales; family Amaryllidaceae; genus Allium; species Allium fistulosum. The sequence continues at coordinate 983,083,790 of CM060902.1, forward strand.
GAAAGGTCTTATCACATCATTTGACAAGGTCGAAAGGTTTGGCAACTTACTTCTATTCCAACCTAGTCGAAAGGTTGGAAAGGCCTTATCACACCTTTCGACAAGGTCGAAATGTTTTGACAACTTACTTATATTCCATCCTGGTCGAAAGGTTAGAGCGATCGTGTTAACAACCTTTCGACAAGGTCAAAAAGGGTTAGCTATTTTCTTCTACTCCAGCCTAGTCGAAAGGATGGAGTGATCTTGATCATTAACCTTTTGGCAAGGTCGAAAGATTTGACAATCTGATATTTTATCAACCTAGTCGAAGTGTCGAAGTAGCCTCATTAACCTTTCGACAAGGTTGAAAAGTATGACAATTCACTATTCTCTTCATTCAGATTAATTTGATTAAGACATTTTATCTAAAGATACACTTTCTAAAGCAAGAATCATCTCAACCACATGGATATGTCCAAATAAAATTATCTTATCAAAGCATTGGGGATGTTAACAAGATTTCTTGTTAATGTTTTTGGCACTAGAAATAGGGCCTGAACCTCCGACCCTATCACTATATATAGCCTAATTATGGTTTGTTTCTCTTGTCTAGGAAAAATGAGATCAAAGCGCTTAAGTGGACTCTAAGAGGGAGCGGTGCACATTTACAATCTAGAGGAAAATATAGCTCCTACTTTCAACTTGGATGGGGTCCTTCCAGGGAAATCTTCGTCACCAGCACCACAGGGAAGAATGAGATCAAAGAACTTAAGTGGACTCGAAGAGGGAGCGGTGCACATTTACAACCTAGAGGAAAATATAGCTCCTACTTTCAACCTGGATGGGGTCCTTCTAGGGAAATCTTCTTCACCAGCACCACAAGATGAAAATATGGAGAAAATCAAGCGCTCGGAGCAACAATTACAGGAAATGCAGGATCTGCTGAAGATGGCCTTATCTCAAAGATCATCAAAAACTACAAGGCAAACTCAAGGAGAAGAAGTAGTTTCTCTTAGAAGAAATCTGGAAACCAGTTCCAAGGAATTCAAAGATAAAGTAGACTTGACCTCCTCAAAGAACAAAGAGCTCCCACAAGTAAAAGCTAATCATCAAGGGAGAATTCTTGACAAGTCATTAGAGCAGTCTGGCAGCTCAACTTCAAAAGAGTGATACCCGAAGCAGAATAATTATGACAATGTGGAAGCTTTCCTTAAAGATGCTCCTGAGAAGGCAATCAAGGACGCCATGAACTCAAAAGGAAAAGGAACCATGGATGTGAATGTAAATGACTATGAGAGGGTGCCACCATTCACTGATGAGATCATGGCTACAGTAATTCCTCCTTATATCAAGATCCCGTCTATGAAGTATCACGGGAATATGGATCCCGATGATCACCTTATGGCTTTTGACAACCAGATGGACCTATACAATGCTTCTTGAGCAGTCAGGTGTCGACTATTCCCCGTTACACTCCAAAGGGCGGCAATAAAGTGGTATAGACAGTACAGAAAGAAAACCATCTACTCTTGGAAATAGTTTTCTTATGAATTCTTAGCATAGTTCTCCATTTGCAAGGATCCAACTATTGAATATATGGTCTTGGAAAACATCAAACAAAGACAAGGTGAATCTTTGGGAGATTATTTGAGGAGATTCAACGAAGAAGCTTTGAGGCTAAGGACATGAATGATTGAGACAGACTCATAGCCGTCCACTCTAGGTTAATCTAAAATACTCCTATCTGGAAGTAGCTATTCATCAATGGCTGCAAAGATCCCCAAGACTTTCACTTTCAGGTAGATAAATTCATCCGGATGGATGAGCTTTACTATTCCAAGAGAAAAACACTTCCTAGAAAGGAGGGAGGAAGATTTGGCTTGAACCGTAGCCATAAAAGGGTCAAGTGGGAAGAGCCATTCACTAATAAAGTCGCTTTAAACATGCCACTGTCTTACATATATGCTATAGCAAAGGAAAGAGTCAAATTTCCGACCTCCTACAAAGCTAAGAATAATCCAGAGCAGAAGAAAGGAGGAGATTATTGTGCCTACCATAAAGCTAACGGCCATAAAATAGATGAAAGTAGAGTGCTGGCCGGCATAATTCAAAAGCTGATCCGAGAAGGCCATCTCAAAGAATTTATCCAAGATCAGCACAAAGCCTAAAGAACTGAAAGTGCTCCCCAGAAGCGTCCGGTTAACGCTATAAATGTTCTAGAAGGTGAAGACCCTCTTAGCTTAAGCTCGCCAATTAATAGAATTGATGTGATCCACATCGGTCCATATCCAACGGGAAATAGTAAAGGAGCTCGGAGCAGATATATTAAAGAAGCCAAGGAGGGAATTTATTTTGTTCAAGAGGAGCCTCCAACGAAGAGCCCCCGACTCAATATTCAAATGCTAAATCTAGTGATCATATCGCAGGAGTTGCGCAAAGGAGTTCATCATCCACATAGCGACCCCCTTATGATCACTTCTCAAATTGGGTTGTTAATTGTCTCTAAAATTCTGGTCGATATAAGAAGCACAGTCAATGTCATCCTCAAGCATGCTTTAGATCAAATTAATATCCCAGAACACAAATTAGAGCCAAGCTACGAGCCGATATTTAGATTCAATAACAAGAAATCAACTCCGATGGGACAAATAAAGCTACTAGTACAGATAGGGGTGCCTCCTACATGCCGAAAATTTGAAACCTTCTTTGTGATAACTAACCAACCCTCCTACTACAATGCTTTCTTCAGCAGACCCGCCTTGGATGAGATTGATGGTTTCATTTCGTCAAAATACCTTATGGTGGAATTCTTGACAAAGCGAGGCTGGGGGACTGTGCGGGGAGAGAAATTCAGCTCCCGTGAAATGTATTTCACCATGCTTGATCAATATAAAGGGGAGTATTCTGCTTATTTTGATTCTTCTACTACTTTACAGGCTTCGGATGATGGATTTTTACATCCAATGTTCGAAGCAAAGATTAATGATAATAAGTCTAATAAACGTATGTATCAAAAGTACATTTTTGCAGGAAACAAGAGAAAGAGGGTTGACACTAATTCAGTAGAAGAAGGTCCAATAGTCACAGAGTTTAATTGTCAGGGTGAGAAAGGGAGAATAAGGCCTATAGAGGACCTAGAGGAAACCCATATAGATTCTGAGGATGTTTCTAAAGTGGTCAAAGTGGGAAAAGATCTCGAGGGTGAGTTAAAGAAAGATCTGATTTAGTTCCTCAAAGATAACAAGGATGTGCTTGCTTGGTCACATTCCGATATGGTGGGGATTGACCCGACTATCATGAGCCACGCCCTTAACATCAACCCAGGTGCAACCCCCACAAGATAGAGAAAAATACAATCAGATAAAGTTCGAACAGATGTTCTGAATGAGGAAGTTGATAGGCTCCTTGAAAATGGTTTAATCAAGGAAATATATTACCCCACATGGTTAGCCAACCCAGTTTTGGTGAAAAAGTCAAATGGAAAATGGAGAACATGTATTGATTACACAGATTTAAACAAAGCATGCCCAAAGGACTGTTTCCCGTTGCCACGAATAAACCAGTTGGTAGATGCAACGAGTGGACACAAGTTGTTATCTCTTATGGATGCTTATTCAGGGTACACTCAGATACCGATGTTCAAGCTAGACGAAGATCACACCAGTTTCATAACAGAGTGGGGAATTTATTGTTACAGAGCCATGCCTTTTGGTCTAGAAAATGCAGGGGCCACTTATCAGAGATTGGTCAATCAAATGCTCAAGGAACAAATTGGTAGAAACATGGAAGTTTATGTTGATGACATGCTGGTAAAATCTAGCGAACTTGAAAACCATCTCAAGGATCTGGAGGAAATGTTCGAAGTATTACGGAGGTATCAAATGAAGTTAAATCCGCAAAAGTGCTATTTTGGGGTCCATTCTGGCAAATTTTTAGGCTACTTGGTAAGTGCTCAAGGGATATAGGCAAGTCCCGACCAAATTCCAGCTATAAGGGATATGGCCGAACCAAAAACTAGCAAGGAAGTGATGAGCTTAAATGGAAGAGTAGCTGCACTAAGCAGGTTTATCTCCAAAGTTACTAATAAATGCGTACCTTTCTTCGATGTAATTAAGAAAAGGGAAAACTTCGAATAGGGAGAAGATTGTAGAAAGGCATTCTTGGAATTGAAAACCCATTTGGAGAAACCACCAATACTCTCAAGGCCCGAGAGTGGGGAAACTTTATATCTATATATAGCAGTATCGGAACATGCAGTCAGTTCAGTACTTATTCGAGAGGACAAAGGAGCATAACTCCCGGTATACTATGTAAGCAGGCGGTCGAAGGATGCAGAAGTTTGATACCAAGTTATAGAGAAATTAGCTTATTGCTTGATTCTTACAGCTCGAAAGCTTAGAGCATATTTCCAATCACATTCGATCAGGGTATTAACAAGATTTCCTCTTAAGCAAGTTTTCAGTAATCCTGAGACTTCAGGGAGATTGGTAAAATGGGGGATTGAACTCAGCCAATATAAAATAGAGTTTCAACTAAGGGCTGCAATCAAAGGCCAGGCCCTAGCAGATTTTGTTAATGAATGCACTAGCTTTATAAAGGAACGATCAGAAAAAGAGAAAGACCAGAAGCCCATGGGGAAACTATTTGTTGATGGGGCATCAAATGAGCAAGGTGTCCAATCAGGATATGTAATTATAACCCCAAACAGACATCGATTGCACTATGCCATGAAATTGGGATTTCCTACAACCAATAATGTGGCAGAATATGAGTCAATGGTAGCAGGACTAACTCTGGCATTAGAATTGAAAATCCCACGGATACAGATTTTCAGTGACTCGTAGCAAATGGTCAATCAAGTGAAGCAAGTATACCAAACAAAGCACCCCAAACTATCTTTATATGTGAATAAGATATTGCAAATGCTCGCCTTGTTTGAGGATTTTTCGATAAATTAAGTTCCAAGGGTAGAGAGTGCACATGCAGACTCTTTAGCAAAATTGGCTAGCTCAAGGGGAGCCTCAGAAACACGAATTGTTCCTGTTGGATATCAGGAACACCCGAGCATGGAAAAAGGGACATTCGAACAAAGAAAATTGCTGGTTATGACAAGATCTCAAACCAAGTCTCAGAGGAGAGAAGAAATAGAAAGTAGTAGTGAGCTGACAAATGAAAGGATGCACCCAGTCTAGATAACACATATGATGGCACATAGATGTCACCCATTGTTGAGCATTTAGTTAAAGGGACATTACCAATCGATAAAGGAGAAGCAAGAAAAATCAAGAGGCAGGCTCCAACCTTTGTTATGATAGACGAAATCCTTTATAAAAAGGGATATGCTCTGCCTTGTCTTCGGTGTGTGAGCATGAATGATAGGATGAGACTAATGGCTGAAGCACAAGAGGGGTTACGTGGTGATCATTCAAATGGAACAAAGCTTACAAAGAAAGTAATGAGGCAAGGATTTTATTGGCCACACATGGTGAGCCAAGCAATAGACTATGTGAAAAGATGCCAGAAATGCCAGAAGTTTTCAAAAATACCCAGGTTGCCTCCAAGTCAATTAACTCCAATCACAAGTCCATGGCCCTTTGATGTTTAGGGAATAATCGGCCCATTGCCAATTTCAAAAGGAGGAGCTAAATATGCCGTAGTGGCTATCGACTATTTTACCAAATGGGTTGAAGCCGAACCACTTCCAAAAATCACTTTGGGAAAAGTATTAAGATTTGTCATTAAGAATATCATAACTAGATTTGAAATTCCCCAAAAGGTAATCTCTGGAAATGGGACGCAATTAGAAAGCAAAGAATTCTCTCGATTCTGCCACAAAAATGGTATTATTAATTTTTCATCTATCGCACATCCAAAAGTTAATGGAGCAGTTGAGGCTGCAAATAAGACCGTAAAAACTATTCTGAAAAAGCGACTGAATAAAGCGAAAGAAAATTGGATAGAAGAACTACCATTAGTGATATGGGCCTATCGAACATCTGCTAAAAGGGCAACGGGTCATACCCCATATTCTTTGAAATACGGGTGTGAGGCAATGCTACCAATCAAGATTGAAATACCCTCACACCGAAGGATTGCCTGTGCATTTTATAAGAATCAAGAATTGAAGAAAGATCGCTAGACTTGATACATAAGCTAAGAGATGAAGCAGCGGTAAGAACCGCCAAATATCAGAGGAGAATCTCTAAATATTACAACTCGAATGTAAGAACTCGGTCATTTCATAAGGGGGATTTGGCACTCCGCAGAGTAATGGCCAATACCAAGGATTCTACAGATTGACCCATAGGACCAAACTGGTAGGGGCCATTAATCGTATGCAAAGTAATCCCCTGGGAGCCTATAAGCTATGTCATCGAGAGGGCAATATGGTGCCTAGAACATGGAATGCTGAACATTTAAGGCCATATTTTCCAAAGATGGATTAATAAAGAACTTCTTTTTATTAAAGAGAAAATCTACATAGTTGGGAGTGAAATGCTTTTCAAATTTGGATACTACCTAAGATGGTAGTCTACCTAAGATGGTAGAAAAGCCTCTGTCCGCGCCGAGATGGCCAGGGAAGAGCACCTCCTGGTGGAAGGGTGGGTAAGCCTTTAACCGCATCATGAGATGGCCAGGTTAAAGCACCGAACAAGCCGTTGACCGCACCTCTGGTCAGGTCAAGGCATCTCCTGGAGGAAGGATAGAATAAGCCTTTATCCGCTCCATAAGATGGCCAGGTTAAAGCACCGAACAAGTCCTTATCCATGCCACGTTATGGCCTGGTTAAGGCACCTCCTAGAGGGAGGATGGAGTAAGCCTCTATCCGCGCCATAAGGTGGCCAGGGTAGAGCACCAAACAAGCCCCTGTCTACGCCGCAAAAGGGCTAGGGCAGGGCGCCTCCTAGAGGGAGGTTGGGTAAGTCCTTGGTTCCAGCCTCTAAGATGAGCTAACCAAGAGCACCGGAAAATAATGGACTAAGACGTCCAAGCCCGAGACGAGGCTCAATCAATAATGGAATAAGACGTCCAAGCCGGAGAAGTGGCTCAATAAATAATGGACTAAGACATCCAAGCCTGGGAAGATGCTCAATCAATAATGGACTAAGACGTCCAAGCCCGAGAAGAGGCACAACCAATAATGGACTAATATGTCCAGGCCCGAGAAGTAGCACAATCAACTGAGGACTAAGATGTCCTAGCTCAGATAAAGGCTCATCAAATTATGGACTAAGACGTTCAAGCTCAAGAGGCAGCTAATCAAATTATTTCTATACCGAACCTGAAGGTTTCTTATATGTCGGAAAAGATAAAAGCAAAGGAGTAAAACAACTCTCCATTTATTATTACCTGAACCTGGGTTTTGGGACTCTCACTTCTAAACATCAGCTATTAATACCCGGATAGGGGTTTTAAGTCCTTCATATATGAAATGCATTATCTAACACCCGAATTTAGGTTTTGGGTCTTTATTAATCACTAACTTATTATGCCTGAATCTCGGTATCAAGATTGCTACTTATTTAAACCCTAATCTAGGTATAGGATCTGTGGATTTCTATTCATCACAAATGCCCGAATTTAGCTGTGAGATTCTCATATATGAATTTCAACATCTAGTACCCGAATCTGGGTTTCGGGATTCTATCAATCGCCATTTTTTAAACCTGAATCAGGGTATGAAAACATTGTCTGTTATTATAATTCATAATACTCAAACTGGGGTTTCGGGATTATTATCTAATTTTTGCCTAAATACCTTAATCTAAGTCCGACACATTTATTAAGAAGACAATTTCTATGAATTTCTGGTTACTCAAAATATGCCCTAATGTGGGCAAGGGATTTCTATTCTTACAACTAGCTAGTTAAACAAATATATGCCCTAATCCGGGCCGAAGATTCTTTCTACAAAAAGGATTGACTCAAATATGTCCTGGTGTGGACTCAAAGTTTAATATGAGAGTCATACTATAAATTCCCGTTTAGTTGGTAATAAAAATATAAATTTGGGTTTAAAAATGCTATATATAGAACTATTTTTGGGATATTGTCATCTAAATTCTGGGTATCACGTTGTCAATTGCTGAACTTCACAAGTAATACCCTAATCTCGGTTAGGGTTATTCGATGATATAATTAAGTCTATCGCAAGCAACCAAAAATTTCAAACTGATCTTCTTAATGCCAAAATTAAAAGTTAGTGTTTAAAATTCAAAATGATGCTTAATGGGCGGATAAGGGCAGTAATATGCGGATCAACTACTGAACATACATGTAAGTATGATAATAACAATGGTGCTTTTGATTTTGAATTTTGCAGGAAAGACAAAATTATGAAGAGTAAAACGAAAAAAGCTATGAAAACTTTGTTCTAAAGAACAAAGCCTTCTTTCATACAAGGGAGGGGGCAAAATGTTAACCATAAAATCTACTTAAAAGCAGAAGTATGAAAAAAGGATAATAAAATTGAAGTTTTGATGAATAGACAGACCAAGTCATCACGAAAGATTTAAAAAGAAAGTTTCGAAGGGTCAACTGTTTATACAGTGCAAAGGCCTTCGATCCAGATGGAAACAAATAGGACCGTCCGCCACAACCAACCTTTCGACAAAGATGGGAAAGCAATAATGACTTTAGAACCCCTTCTGAAAGCAATCAATGGTGTTCCCTCAACTACACAGTCAAACATTTCGAAGTCAAAGGTTTCACCTCGAAGTGACCTTTTCGAAAGCATAGCAAGCCTTTCGAAACGGTTAAGACACATCCAGGATACCTTTCGACGGCACCGAAAGTGCTATGAAGAAAGCAACATTCAGAAGTCAGCAAAGGCAAAGGAATGAAAGAAAACCTTTCGACAATATTGAAGGGAAATACAGCTTTCGGCAACGTTCAACTGGAGTACAAACCTTCCGACAAGGTCGGAAAGTTCGTAACAACAAGTGAAGACAAACCCTTCGTCAAGGTCAAAGGGTTCACAAAAGAATATAAAAGACAAACCTTTCGACAAAGATAGAAGGTTCATGAAGGCATAAGAATGGCAAACCTTTCAACAAGGTCGAAAGGTTCATAATAGCACATGAAGGACAAACCTTTCGATAAGGATGAAAGGTTCATAACAAGAACAAGCCTTTCGATGAGGTCATAAGGTTTGAAACAGCATATGGAAGGCAAACCTTTCGACAAGGTCGAAAGGTTCACAACAGCATACAAAAAGGAGACCTATCGACAAAGTCGAAAGCTGGGAAGTAAAAGGAATGAGCCAAAGCACACAAGAGATCCATAAACCTTCGACACAGTCGAAGGGTTCATAACCTTTCGATGAAGTCGAAAGGTTTAAGGCGGCATATAAAAGGGATACCTTTTGACTTAGACAAAAGTTGAGACACGGTAAATGGCCAACCTGCATCTATAAATAAGACCCAAGGAGTCCTGTTTTAGGGGTCGAATTCTGAAGACTAAATTTATCTTCTTTTCTCTACTATTATAGTGATAATGGTACTTGGAAAAACCCTAAATTTAATTGTGGAGAGAGCTCAATTTCTTGTAACTCATTTTGGATATGAATAAAATGGAGATGGCTTGTTCATGATGGATGTTGACAATGAAGAGAATCATTAAGATCATAAGCTAGACTAATGATCAATTGCACATGATTTCAACCTTTTTCTCATATTCTCTTTTGATCTATGCCACATATAAGATCGACTTAGACATTCCCCATCAAGACACATCATCATTGAAATCCATACTTAATATAGGAAGATAAAGTGATGATGATGTGTCGCAAATGCTAAATGCATGGTTATAGGAATAACTAAACTGATCTAAAATAAGAAAAGTAAATGGGTTAAAGATATAAAACTGGGACTGCTTCAAAAGGAGGAAAACCTTTTGACTTAGTTGAAAGGTTTACTTCCTAATGGAATCTTAGATTATGTATCTTATAACCACTTGAGATGGGCTTCATTCGAAGTAAATCTACTCCCTTAAACACCTGAAAACCCTTCAAATGGATTCCATAGAAATAATATAGACACCAAAGGGGCAGAAAGCATTTAAGGTTGATAAAGGAGTCATGCATTTCCTTACAATCACGTCGAAAGGTCTCGCATGATACCTTTCGACACAATTAAGAAAAAAGTAAGAGTCATCAACTGCACCTACTTTCAAATCCTAGGGGAGATGGAACTTGACAAATTGCTAATTTCAGAAAGCTAAATGATCGTGTATTGCATCAACCCAGTCGAAAGGTTGGAAAGGTCTTGTCACATCTTTCGACAAGGTCAAAAGGTTTGGCAACTTACTTCTATTCCAACCGAGTCGAAAGGTTGGAAAGGTCTTATCACACCTTTCGACAAGGTCGAATGGTTTGGCAGCTTACTTATATTCCATCCTAGTCAAAAGGTTAAAGCGATCTTGTTAATAACCTTTTGAGAAGGTCAAAAAGGTTTAGCTATTTTCTTCTACTCCAGCCTAGTTGAAAGGATGGAGTGATCTTGCTCATTAACCTTTCGGCAAGGTCGAAAGATTTGACAATCTGAAATTTTATCAACTTGGTCGAAGGGTCGAAGTAGCCTCATTAACCTTTCGACAAGGTCAAAAGGTATGACAATTCACTATTTTCTTCATTCAGGTCAATTTGATTAAGACATTTTGTCCAAAGATACACTTTCTGAAGCGAGAATCATCTCAACCACATAGATATGTCCAAATAAAATTATCTTATCAAAGCATTTGGGATGTTCACAAGATTTCTTGTTAAAAGGTTTGAAAGGAAGATTTAGCCTTTTGGCCTAAAAGAAAGAAAGGGTTTTACATGGTTTTGAAAGGGGAACTTTCAATAGGTTCAAAAGGGGTACTTTCAAATGTTTAAAGGTTTTCATCAACAAAGATTTGAGTAAAGTATATATAACGTGGCAAGGTGATTTTGAGTAAAGCATAAGTATAAATGTTTTTCTTGTTTAAGTTTGGTTTAAAAGGTTTTAAATCTATTTCAGATGATAAGGTTTTCAAGGAAAATTATGGGAAGGTATCCTAACTAAAATGACTCATATATTAGAATACCAGATGGGTCTGGTATAGGGATGCACCCTATACATTAGCTATTGGCCGAAGCCAATATAGTCCAAAATTACAGTGTGTAGGGTTTTGTCATAGGCAAGACTAAAATTATGATTACACGAAAGGGAATATATATATATATATATATATATATATACAGATAGGTTATTGGTGAGCCCATAAAACCATTAGGAACAGGTGACCCTGGGAGATGTTAAATTAGGGACAGACCTTCCAAAAGAGAAATATTTAACAGATAGTTAAGAACAGACCATCCAGAAGAGGTGTGTCTAACAGATGTTAGACTATTTTGTTATATTGTCTGGTAGGCCCGAGTCAGCCAAAGGTTAATAGTAAGCCAAACAAAACTATAGTGTTCGGACAGATAGTCCATTTGTTACCTGATATGTATGTTTACATAATAATTCTTTACAGTTTTAACCAGTTTTAGTTGCAGGATAAAGGTTTGCAAATGATATGTTTAAAAGGATATTAGTGAGGGAAAACCCATTCTGCTAAGCGGCATGGTCTCACTTAATATCAAATAACCGAGATGTATAGTATTATTTACACCAAGCTTTATGTATGACTCAAACTTTATGTTTTTCCCCTTAAACTCTCAGATGCTCAATATTGATTAGAGTAGGCTGAGGGTTGAGACTTTACAGGTTTTAGTAGGATGACGAATAAAGCTAGAGGATGCGAGCAGGAGGCTAACAGATAGCTAATCAGGAGTTGCAGTTCTTTGTTTTATGTTTATTTCCTTTGTGCATCAAGTTGGGTATGACTCTGATCAACTAAGGGGCATCTTCATATGTCTCTCTTGGCGTATTTTGTAATATTTATATTTGATCCTGGCTTGGGAAACGTTTTGGGATTAGTAATTTGAATATGGAACATCTATTTTGAAATGAAATGGAAAATGCTATTTTTAAATCTATGATTTGTTTCATATTCGAGTGCTTCTGATATTATAGATACCATTGACATAGCCGTATTTAATCATTGGAATTTAATACTATAGATGACGGCAGCATCTGTAGCGCTTAGCTTTGGACCTCTAGATAGGAGATGTTACAATCATTATGTTCAACAATGAACACCTCTTTCTCCTCCTCCTTATCATCATTCATAGGGTTATGAATGACAGTGGTAGGGGAATCCTCCTTAATTATAATAGGATTGGCTTCATTATCCAAAAATGTTTTTAAAGGTTGTGAAGGATTCTTCCTTGCTTTTCTTGTTCCTTCAAGAGGTGTATTTGTATAGCCTCTATTTCTGAAAGCATGCTGAGAACATGCTTTAGATCAGCCTCTGTCTTGATGACATTGGCAAGGATGTTGTTTTGGAAGGGACCTAGAGTAGATGAATTGAAGTCTCAGAGGGTAGTTTATTCTCTTGGTCTCTTGGAACTTGAAGAATCCATGAAATTTATTTTATTTTGAGCCTACAGGAAGAAGAATATAGAAAGAAATCGAAATTGGGTGGTTATAGTACTGGGTTTTTTAATTTGAAATTAGGAGGCAAATTTAGTTTTCAAAATTCTAAAGGGTATGTTGACATATAAGAATATGTATGTCGACATATGTTGGAAAATTTTGATTTTTTATTTTCTTCTAATTTAAAAAAATAAAGTATTATATTTATATTTAAGTGAAAGAACATTTTCCTAATTCTCTTAAAATTTCAATAAAAGATGTTGGACGCAAAGGTTTCATTAATATACAGCTATTTGATTTTCATTGTTTATAAATTCTAATGAAATAACTTTTTATTTATATTATCTCTTGGAAATGGTGTTTTATGTCTATATGTTTGGTCCTATCATGATGAATTAGGTTTTTAGATAAATTTATTGCACTTGTATTATCATAATATATTGGTGATGTTTTCAAATTTAAACTGAAATCTATTATGGTTTGTTACACATAGATTACCTATGAACAGTCTAATGCAGCTGAGGTATATTCTGCCTCTATTGTAGATAGAGACCTAGAATTTTGATTTTTGCTAGACCAGGAAACAAGAGAGTGTCCTAAAAAATGACAAGTTACACTTGTGTTTTTCTATCTGATTTGCATCCAGCATAGTCAACGTCACTATATGATATTAAGTTGAAGGGGTCTCCTTTTGGATAGAAGAGTCCATAGTCTAGTGTGTTATTTATATATCTTAATATATATTTATGGATTTTAGATGAGTTTCCTTAGGTCGAGATTGATATCTTGCATAGAGACAAGCACTATACATTATATTAGGTCTACTAGTAGTTATATAAAGCAAAGATCATATCATACCTCCAAACAGTTTTTGATCTATCTCTTTTGAGTTTTCTTCCTTATTTAATTTCTCCTTAGTTTCCACATGGGTTGGCTTACTGCTAGTATTTGATATACCAAATTTCTTAACGACATCCTTAGCATATTTTTCTTGATTGATGAAAATACCATTACTTAATTGTCTTATTTGTAATCCCAAAAGGAAAGTTAGTTCTCTCGTATGACTCATTTCAAATTCCTTAGGCATTATATCAGCAAGTTCTTTATTTAGTTGTTCATTTGTTGACCCAAAAATAATTTCATCTACAGATATTTGTTTAAGTTGAATATCATTATTATTTCTTTTAATTAATAGAGTACAATCTACTTTTCCTGTTTCAAAGTTAGATTGTACTAAGTAGGATTTAAGTCTTTCATACCATGTTCTAGGTGCTTATTTTAAACCATATAAAGCTTTCATTAATTTATAAACATGATTTGAAAGTTTTTCATCTTCGAAAAGTAGGGATTGTCCTACATAAACATCTTCTTTAATAAAACCATTCAGAAAGGTAATTTTGACATCCATTTGAAATAATTTAAAATTAATATGATTTGCAAAAGCAAGTAAATCCTATGCCCTCTAATCTAGCAATGGGGGCAAAGGTTTCATCAAAATCTATACCTTCCTCCTAAGTATAACCTTGAGCAACTAAACGCGCTTTATTTCTAATGACTTCTCCTTGTTCATTCATTTTATTTTTATAGACCCACTTAGTTCCTATTACGGATTTATTTTTAGGTCTTAGAACTAATTCCCAAATATCATTTCTAGTAAACTGATTCAGTTCTTATAGCAAGAATATATGAATCATCTAATGATGCTTCTTTTTGATTTTTAGGTTCACTAGTTGAGATAAATGCTACATTACTTATTCTATTTAATTAATTTCTTGCTTTTACGATCGACTTTATATTTGTAACGACCCGTATTTTTTAACTATAAATTTTTAAATTTAATATAAATATTGAACAATAATGGTTAGAAATAAAAATTTAATGATTTATTAATGTATTTTATTTAATATGAACTTGAATAAAAAATTTAAATAACAATTTCAGTAAGATTTAAGGAAATTATTTGTATTAAAATGAAGTTCAATATACTGAATATGTATATAATCAATAGCAAGAATTGAATAATAAATGTTGAATTATTTAGATGAAAATAAAATAACTATTTGATAACTCAAATTCATTTGAAATCTAATATTGGAATTTATTGAAATTCTAATATTGGAATACATTAAATACAGAAGTGTAGCATAGTGTAATCTATGTATTTAATAAAAAAATATTTGTGTATTGAATAAGAACGAACGTTTTATTTATAAAATGATATTTGAAAATAATATATATAAGTACGTCTTATTTGACTATGATTATAATTTTATAAAGAGTGTAGTAGTTGTTTTGTTATTTGAATTCATTTTATAAGTTAAAGTTTATACGTTAAATAACTTGTATTTTATTTATAGCGATTTATTGGATAATTAAATTGTCTAAATTTAATATTGGAAATTATTTAAATAATTGAACCTTGAATTTAATATGAATGAAAATGATGTCGAAAGTTGATTTAAAATTTTATTTAAACAAGAATGAAGATTGTTTACTTTTAAAATTGAATTTAAAAGTGAATAAATAGAAATTGGGACTTTTATATTTTAATTAACGTGTAAAAATAGTCTTTTTTGGTCACAGTCTTGGATTTCGAATAAACTAGTTTCATTAGATCCGTAATAAGAATTATTATAGGATTTCAAGTTTCGTACCAATTAGACTTATCGTTTGGTCGTGCGAGCTTGAAACGTGTAGAATTTATTTTTAGAACTTTAATTATAATAATTTGATTTGAAAAGCCATCTTCTGAACATGATGGAATTGGCTCGCGATACCTATTCCATTGTGTTCGAAATGGGGGTATAACATATAGATCGCCAGGGGGCACGCTTCGTTTGGAGTTCGGAATTTTCACAAATGAATCGGGTAGGAAATTTAAATTATAGGTCGCGTATATTTCATTTCGTCAAACCCTAATCGACAAAAACCTTCAGCCGCTTTCTCTAAAATATTTTAATGGCTGAAATTTACTCATCTTCTCTCCTCGATATCTTCCAATCCACACAACGAAATCAAACGACATCAAAAGTAAAAATGGAGAGCTCGACGAGCTCTTCAGGTTGTACAGTTGGATCGAGGCGAAACGTTTCGAGTTCACTAAGATCTGAGCATGAAGGTCTCATGGGTTTTGGGTTATTGGGCTTCGTATGCCGTGCGATCAGAGGTTGTAGGCGGCAGTGTGCGGCTCGCGATGGCGAGCCTGGTGGTGGCGTTCGATCGCCCTCTGGCGACTTAAGGAAGGAGCGGCATTCGAAGGTCGGGTCACGATTGTGGGTTCGTTAAGCGTAGCCTGGAAACGAGCGGGAGGATGATTAGGTTAAGTTTATTAGTTTCAATTATTTTAGTTAATTAAAATTTAATTATTTCGAATGTTTATTAATCCGTAACTTTTCCATGCGAGGTCTGATTCGAGTGAAACAAGTCGCGTTGCGATCATATCGACGAAGGTTAAGCCATGAAGTTGGATTCGTATTTATTTGAATCTAAAAAATTTCCAGTTTCAAAAAAAGGTGAGTGTTTCTAACCACTCACGAAATACTAAAATATTTTTCGTTAATTAAATCGAAATCATGAAGTGTTTATTTTTATTGATTATTGTTTGGTAAATTAAATGACATTTAAATTGGCATATGTATTGACTGTTAGGAATTAAAATTTACAGTAAAGTGAAATTGGAATTAAAATGCTAGTTAAAATCTGATATTTAATAACTAGTTAACTATTGTGTTTTATTGACTGTTTGGATGTTGATTGTGATGGATGCCTATTGCTTGATATTTTTGATGATTGGATGTTTAAATTTTATATATCCCTGTATCACCCAATATATTATTGACAGTATATAAAACAGTTATTTGAATTATTTTGAATAAATTAAGGAATATGTTGAAATGATATATACCTATGAGATTTATTTTGGATTGAAATGATATATATCCATCCCTTAAATTAAATTGGAATAATTATTCACTTGTCTATAAGATAGAAAATTATATACGGACACCAGATTGGTTAAATTAAATGGTTTTAAATTCTTGGATTGAATTTATTCAAATGATTTAGTTCTATAAAAATAAAATTGAATTGAAATATGGGAATTGGATTATTTTCGAACTCGAGCGTGAAATGTTGAAATTGAAATTTGTTAACAGAAGTGTTTAAATAATTGAATTTGAAAGTTGAAGTTATAATTGAAATATGATTTAAATTATGGAAATTGATTTGTTTAAAAGATTTAAAATTTTATTCGAACTTTGAAATATATCCAAGTAAAAGTAATTTAAATGGATATTTCAAGATGTGAGCTCGGAATTGAATTATTTTAAAAATTTTAACCTTAAATTGAATAATTAAGTTTAACTTGATTTAAATGATTTAAATTGATATTCTAAAATTGAACTCGAACTTTATATAAACTGAAATGGGTTAAAATGGAGGAATGAATTGAACTTAAACTATTTGAATAGAATTGATAGAAATCGAAATCGAAATTAATTTGAATTGAAATTGAAATTGAAATTAAATGGAATTGAAATTGAAATTGAGAACTGATTTGAATTGGAATAGAAATTGAGTTGATTTAAATTGATTTGAGATTGAAGATGATTTCAAATTGAAAGATTTGAAATTGAATCAATTTGATTGAAATTTGGACCTGAGTCCAAATTTATTGGAAACGGAATGAAACAGTTTGATTTGAAACTATTTTCAAAATAAATTATTTTAATATAAACTGTTTGAAATTTATCCTATTAAATATTCAAATTATTTTGATTTCCAAACTATTTTAGTATATAAACCATTTTCAATACTCTAACTATTTTAACTATTTAAACTATTTATAACTATTTAAAATTTTCAAACTATTTCCAAAATTCAAACTGTTCATGTTGGGAACTGTTTATATTTAAATTGTAGATTTAGATGTGAATTGGTTAAATTGAAGTTATAACCTAAGTAGAAATTCAAAACAATTTTGGAAGTAAAATTGAGATATTGGAAATGATCTCCAAGTGTAATTGACATATTTTAAGTAAATATAATGTTTTGAAATGAAATTGGTTTCGAAGTGAATAAAATGATTTTTGAAATGAAATTGATTTCAAACAGAATAAAATGATTTTGAAATTAAATTGATTTCGAAGTTAAGAAAACGATATTTTGAAGTGAATATGACATATTGAAGTAAAATATGATATTTTGAAGTGAATATGATATTTTGATATCAAGTGAATTGTTTTCGAAATGTAAAAGAACCATTCGGTGTGTAAAATGACGTTTATTTGTTAAAGAGACCGAGGCTGATTATTGGCACACTCTCTGACAATGTTGGAACCACTTTAACCACTATGTAGCTGGAGGAGACTATAGAATGGAGTGGTTGGATTTGGTGTACGTTTGTTGCATTTGAAGAAAGAGAATGATGATGGATAGCCCTGACATTTTGTGTCAATTTGAAACGATTAAAGCAGGACGGCTTGATCTAGGCCAAGTAGGCTAGCTACCCCTGGCGGACACCTGTTCTTCGATTTTTCTTGTGGACTCGGTCCATACTATTAACTTTGATGTTGGTTTCGACTGGTGCACCTTGATTTGGGATGATTTCCCTTTGACTCGATATGGGATGGGTGGATGCGGTGGGCAGTCGTGGCTACGATGCGTTACCACAAGCTTTGCGACCCGAACTCGTAGTATCCTACCTTGGGCATTGCCTCACGTGCCTTGTCATACTTTTATCCTTATTTGAAATCACTACGAGTTTGGTTTAGTGTTGTCGTATCACGGCGCATCCCAATCTATCGACGTTCTACTGGTTGTCTTATATGCAAACTGTACGACAATGTTTAAAAACGCGTTAAGGGGGATTAATGTAAATCCTTAACGCTAAGTAAAATATTTATTTTATTGATTAGACATTAAATATATAGCGTATTCTACTATATAAAGATATTTTGACAAATCCTTAAGAGATGGAAAATCCCGTAACATCTCTTTAGTTATTGCACTCAAGTTGTACACTGGATAGGAGATGTAAAACCCCATAAACATCTATAATACTATTACACTTCTGTTATATGTGATATTGATTCAATTTACATAAGAATATTTTAGTGCTAACTCGAGTGTATTGTTTTACTTTATGCTCGGGTCAGCCTTGAGTTTTCAGCGTATTGAAGATCATTTTTTTTCCTGAAGGACGAAGACGAAGATTTGGTATATCATTACTAGTATTATTTCCCTGCATCATGTTGTTCTGCTGCATTATTCTATTGTTTTGTTGTATATGTAACTCTGATTTATGTTGTAAAATTATAATCAAATGTATAGTATAAACAGCTTCATGAACTGTTATTTGATTGTTATATTTTTTCATTCCTTTGGGAGATTCTGTGTTTTTTTTCTTCTTCTCTTATTTTTTTAATTAATCCCATTGATTATTTGTGTTCTGGATTGTTTCGAGTTGGACATGTGTGATTTATGTCGACTTAAACCTTCCAAAATGCGGGTCGTCACATTTGGTACCCGAGCTTTGTTTTAGAGATAACCTTAGCTTTGTGGGGTTTGACTCATTAGAGATAAGGTAGTAATACCCTAGAATGAGTTTGTTTGAGTGTGTATATATAAGAACGCGTACTTGTTAGTGTTGTAAAATGTTTTATGTAGTGTTTACTTGTTCGTTGATCTATTTATGAATACCGGTCGGTACGTGGGATGCCATTTTATCGATAGGAATTTCTTAACTCTTAAACGAGGCAAGTCGATATAGTTGTTAACCCGCTTTGTAACAACCCATATATTTTACGATTGTATATTTAAATGTTTTATTTAAATATAGCATCGTTAGTCGGATTTAAGTCCGAAATATCACTTTTTTGCAAACAGTCGAATTAGGACTTGAGACCACTTCCATTGAGTCCAAAATGGCGTTTGCGACCTTTTTGAGTATAAACATCGATATGTTTGGAGTTGAGTAGAATTTTGATATTTTCATTTAGGGCTTTGGGTTTGGGTTTCAGCCCAATTTCCTAACAAGAGAACCCAACTCATCTAATACCCTAACTCCCCCTCCACTCCTCTTCATTCATTCATAACTTTTCCCAACACTCTCAAGCTAAAGGAAAATGGGGGAAAAGAAAGGGAATTAGATATTCCTAAGCCCTAGTTCTCTTAGGAAATACAAGTTCTTGCTCTAAAATCAAGGAGAAGCTTAGGCAAGCATCCTCTTCATCTTCTTTATCTCAATCTCTCTTCAATTTTCAGAAATTCCTATAACCTAATTTAGGAAAAACTTCACCTTTGATAATAGATTGAAGATTCTAGAGGTGTATTGAAGAGGAATTGATCTTTCCTTTGTTTTAAAGCTTCTCACTTGTGTTTTGAGTTCAAAGGCGAGTTTTTGAACTCACATCTACATCTATAGCATTCATTGTTGTTAGGTATGAATTCCTAACTTCTATTCATGTTCATTTTCTTTTGATTTGAATTGATTTGGTGAATTTTTCAATTTTGGTGTTTTGAAGTCAAAATCTTTAAAAATCCTATCTTGGATGTCTGGACATGTTTTGGTGGTGTATCGAAGAGCCTATAGGGCTGGGGTGTCGATTGGCATAAACCCCTAGCATCCATCGCTCGATCGATCGCATTTCATTTGGATTTTTCGCCCTTTACGGGCTAGGCTGATTTTTACCTACAGGTGGATTTCAGACGTTTGAATTCCAATTCAGACGTCTGGATTTAAATTCAGACGTCTGGATTGGAAATCCAGACGTCTGGAATTGGTACCTGGAAAATGCAAAAAGGCAGAGACAAAATCCAGACGTCTGGGAATCCATCCAGACGTCTGGTTAGTGGTTCAGACATTTGGTTGGTAATTTCAGACGTCTGAAATGTGCAGTTTTGCCTATTTTGGCTGTTTTGAGTGGATTTCCAATTTTAATCGATTTTTTATTGATCCGGTTAGTAGTTATCACTTATTATTGACTTTGATGACTTCTTTCTTTGGATTTTTGGGAATATCCATTTGATGAATTTGATATCGATTTTTATGGATTTAATTCACATCGTCGTATGTGAATTTTTGGTGATTGATTGTTTTTACAATCTTTTTTTTTTGATTTGTCACTTTAAAATACAAAGGTTTCTATACTGGTAGTAAATATTCAAACTCTTTCACAAAGATGATTCCAACTCTATTTTTAATACAAATCTCGTTTATAAAACCGTTTTCCAATCTATTAGTATATACAAACCTTTACCTCATTCGTATGAGAAATCTAATTAAACGGCTTAGCAAAACAAGTGGTATGAAACGCTTGCGTTTACTTCGTCGGTTAATTCTTGGACTTGTTCGATTGAACTCTTGTGACAATCTTTGAGTGGAAATCTACAATTTGTTCGTAAATATTTAAGTTAAGCCAGTGGTTATGGGACATGAAGATAAACTCATTTATTTACTAGCTTAGTGTAATCGACACTTTTTATTGATCGATGATGATCATTTTATGGTTTAGACTAGCGATTTGCGACGTCTCTTTGTTTGTGTGGGGGTTAAACCCCGTTTGTGGAGTTTCAACTCAAAATTGGTGGGGTAGCGACCCATGGTCTTCGGGCCGTTTGTGGAGCTTCGGCTCAAAATTGATGGTTAGCGACCATGGAATAGCGTTCCGTTTGTGATGCACGTGTTGGTGAGTTTTCATGCTCCCGTTTGTGATAGGCCTCCTCCCCTTTTGTGATTTCTGGATTTCTAGTTGATGATTTCTAGAATTTGTGTTTCACCAATTTTGATGATAGGCATTGATGGGCTCTATCAATATTTGTGTTTTGGTGAATAATTTAAAGAATGTGATTCTTTTTGGATGTTTGAGATGATTTGAGATATTGTATGATTTTTGTTGTTATTTGATGTATACTTGTCACAGTATGGCATTATTGTTATCATACGTTTTTTCATATCTCTTATCCTATCTCATTTTATATGATATTTATAGCTAGACTGATCCGTTTATTATTTCTCTTCTTAAATAATACTCGGGTCAGATCGAGGTGTTACAGGTGCTTTCACTTGACTTCTTATCAGGGCCCGGCATCTGACTTTTGGCTAACTACTTTAGCTTAGTAATTTTTGTTGTTATACATTTGAGATAGAGACTCCTTGATATATACATATTCTTTTGTCTAGCACTTGTACCTATTCTTTTGTGATGTAGTGGATCTTGTATGACCTCTACTTTTATGTACACTTCTATGTGTTATATTCGTATATGTTTCCGCCTTGTGATATGAATATTTGTGACTGATTTGTGTTATGCTTATTTCTATATTTGTTTTCGAAAGCCACATAGCCACTGTGTAGTAGCTTTGAGTTTGCATTTGATACGTCGGATTTCCTCTTGAAATGAAATGCATGTCATACTATCTGACGTATCGGTACTCGCACAAAGCAATCACACAGATGGTCGCTCCTCAACAGCCTTATTCTTCGTACCAGTCGACGGCATTACCCCGTAGTGTCCTTTGCTAGTGTGAGTATAGAGGTGGGGCATCACACGCTTTTTGGCAAGGCAACATATAGGTGGATTTAACCCAATCGAATGCACAGTTATCGAAGCTGGCATTTCATAGACAATAGACATGATTACGAGACCAGAATATAGCATAGTCGATGGTCAAACAACGCGAAATACTTAGAGTATAGATTTTGGACAAAATGGGGTGCTTGGAGTATGCTTGGAGTATGCTTCGAGTCGCCTTCATGTTTGCTTTGGGTTTTCTGAAGGGTTGCTTCGGGTCAAAGAAGTATTTTCTTTGGGTTTTGAGAAACAAGTTACTTCGAGTCGGTTATAGGTTTGCTTCAGGTCAAGGAGGCGGCCACATCAAGTCAGAGTAATGGATCGGTCGATATCCACAAGGTCCCCATCAATCTCGTATCCATCCTATTTGTATCCATCGAATTTGCACCCATTCCCTTCGTATCCATGCGCTTCGTACTGATCCATCCCATGTTCACCCACTTCGTGTTGATCCCACTCTAACATGTTTCGTATCAATTAGTTGATTGGTCAATACGAAGCAATGAGCCATGGATCGATACGAAGCCACACATCAGGCATCGATGCGAAGTACAAGGGAATTGATCTAAGTTCGTTTTTTCCATAAACTTCTTGCTTCGTATCGATCCCATCTTTGTGTATTTTATGTCGATCAGTCAAACGATCGATACAAACCAATGGCCAAGGATCGATACGAAGAGCTAGATGATTGATCGATACGAAGAGATTAGCAGCCGATGGATACGAAGAAGGCAAAGTCAACCTAGAGAAACGACCACTCGGCATGAAACTCAGATCTTCACGTGATTACTGCTCCACATCATCAGTACACAGCCGATCGATACGAATAGTCATCGATCTGAAGTTGATCGATACGAAGATATCGATGCGAATGCTCTAGCCTATCTACAATGTGAACTTTGGATCGATCATAACTCAAGAACCATAAGTCCAAATGGCTTCAAATTTTCACCGTGGCTTGCATACCACCAGAAGAACGTTCATGATCGATCTCAGCCCAAATGGACACTATCTTGATTGATACGAAGGAGATGGGCATCGATCTCAGCCCAAATGACCCCTGACTGATCACGTGGGCCCACCCACGTGTGAGAAGGAGTATTACGAGTTCAGAGGCAAATATTTCAGACCTTCCCCTATAAATAGCACTCCAATACAAACAGAAAAGGGACTTTTGGACTCTGCTATGCTGTTACTCTGTCGAATCTTCATTGTTTAAAGTTTTCAGATTTACAATAATTTTAATAGAATTCGAATTCAAATGAATAATTAATTTTAAAATTTTAAATTCAAAAGTTAACAGTAAATAGACTTGGGGATTAAGTAAATGTTAAAATCAACGTTAATACTAAGTACTAATTAAGGAATAAAATAATTAGAAATTAACGGAAAGCAACTCTTCCCAAAATACAATGAATAGGTCGACCGCTCCTATTAGGCCAGTCAACCGCTAGAGTTCGACCTATGGGAAGCGACAATCGATCAGTCGTAAACAGCGCTAGGGTTTTATGTTTATAATGAATGTCCAATTTTTTATATTATTAAACTGACTTAAATCCGACAGTTCTGTTGCATTTTAACCACTATAAATAAGATCTTAGACCCCTCACTTTTATTCACATAATATTTTAGGAACATTAGCGAAGCTCTGTCGTTTCGTCTCTTCAAGATTCATAAAAACTGCATTAGGGTTTCAGGTAAGAAATCCTATAGATCTACCTTTGTTGATTATTTATTTTCTCAAATTATTCTCCTCCAAACCATTAATTTTCTGAATCTAATGTATATACAAATCCCTTGCTGTATATATGTATCAAAAAGAAGAGATCCGATTGAGGTTATCAAAAGTGTGTCAAATCTAAGGAGCAAAGTTGAGGATATACTATGAGTAGAGATCTTAGCTTTTATATTTTAGTAATTGATTTGTATAATTTGGATTTGAATATGTCTTGGGGAGTTCTGGTTTGTGAAAACATCATATTATAAACCCCCAAAGCTCCTTCAATGCGAAATGTTAATTTTATGTGGGAATCTCAAATTTGTTTATGTCAAATAATGAGAATTGTGTAGATTTGTAGTTTTGATAATTTACCTTCTATTCCACTCCATTTTTTTTCTTTGAATTTGGTTAAAGAATTTTGATTAAGGAACAGTGTGTAAGGTACGAATTTATTCGTAGTTTGCACTGCTTATCCCTATGAATTAAATAGAAACCTTTATTTATTTTTATGTGGAAAAAGGAGTTAAATAGAGCATAAAAAATGGAATTGTAAATTTCTATTATTTATATATTCCATTTCCATTACCTTGATGTAATAAGTTCAGTTTAAATTTTTATTGTATACAAGTCTATTGACTAGAATCTTTGGATACGAATATTGAAATTTTGGTATATTTGATAATGTGGAATGAGATTTGTATAATTGTTTAAAGAGTTAACATTTAAATGCTAGTTTAGGGCATAAACTCTGCACGCTTAGAAATTACTTAGCACGTATCTATAAATATTAGCATAATTAACGTATAATTATAACGTATAATTGTGTAGTTAAATAGGATATTAATTCTATTAAATCCCCCTTAGGACGGTAATGAATGTTAAAGGTGAATTGAGAGAGATTTCTAAGGCCTGGATTTTGGAAACGGTGAGGTGTGTGATAATATATGTAGAGTGTGATAGAGGTTACGACTAAATTATAAGGATGCGACATTAGTTAAAAAACACGAAAGTTTGCCTAGCTAATTTGGCTAACAACAATGTGACTTTGGGGCTGATGGGAGACATCACCTATAATAAGTAACTATGATAATGCGAGGTTACTCCCTAATTTTGTAGAGTAAATTTTCCCAACTAATATGGCTACCAGTACCTACGAATGGTCGGCTAATGTGAGACGTCACTATGGGTTACGGATCATAATGTGATGGACTTGCTTCAGAGATTGAGGGTATTAAGTAGTTTTGTGAGGACCCGCCTCTTCTGTATATAAGTAGTAGTAAATGGTTGGGGTTATGGGTTAAGCATGGTAGGGGATGTCTTGGGAAAGGTCCCGCTTCAATAGGAAATATTATATGGCTAAAGATATTCTGTCCAATTTCAACTAGGTAGTTACTAGTGAGGAGTCTGCTTTGGGATTACAAGTAATAAATGACGTGGACCTGCCTTAAATAAGGTATTAAATGGTCAGAGTCTGCCTTATTCCAATTAAAAGGTATTAAGTTGCTTGAGTACTATCTCTTACATTGATAGCACATTCTGGACGACAGATATAGGTTATTGAATTACTAGCAAGTTAGTTATAGGCTTATATTTGGAAAGCCTTTTATTTAAATTTGAGAAAAGACTTTGGGCTTACATTTGAAAAGATTTATGTTGTACGTAGAAATGTAAGACATATACCTATTTTAATTATACTACCCAAGTACTAATATAGTTAGGTTCGAGATTTTTAATTCACCAAAAATATGTTGTTCTGACTTCCTCCTCATTACAACACAGGTTACAAAGGGCGATGCTGAAGGCGGAAACATTGATGAGGCTTGTGGTAATAGACTATATATTTACTTGTTATTTTTTGTAATTTTTGATGTATTCATGAAATAAAACAAATGTTGTTGTTGGGATTTGGTATTATGGATATTTTGTTATGGTTTTAAATGATAATTTGAAATTTAAAATAAAATGGGTACTATTTTTATTATTATATTGTATCCATCCGCTGTGAGATTCTGAATGTGTAGATAAATAGCTCTGTATTGTTCTTTTTATTAATCAACAACCAGCTTTGAGATGGTCCTAAGTTTCGATGGGCCTTTCCATAGTCGAAATTTGGGCCCATTTCAGGGACGGATGCTATAATGTATATCTAGAGAAATCATCTACAATTACAAAAATATATCTTTTATGATTTATAGATTGTATTTGTGAGGGTCTGAAAAGGTCTGGATGAAGAAGCTCATAGGGTTAAGAAGTAGAAATCACACCTTTTGTTTTAAAAGAACTTTTAAAAAGGTTTTCTAGTTGGTAGACATCACATAAGTTGTTTACATTAAAACACATTTTAAGGAAACTCTTAATAAGCTTATATAGCAACCTATGAAGTTAAAGCTCCACTAAAGCCCTGCAAAATCCTCGCTATAGCATAAAGCACTCTTCGACCGCTACGCTATTTCAATTTAGCGATGTTAAATGGTAGATCCGCTTTAAGTCCCGCTATTTTTTCCTACTCTGCTAAATCAAGGCTTTTTAGCATCCGCTTTAGCAACATTAATGTATAAAGGTTTATTTGACCAGTTCTCTTTTAAATCGAATCACCAAAGTTTGAGTAAAGACCAAATTTTAAGGTGTGAATGCTCGATATAAGTTAGTGATCTATTATGGTCATCAAATATAGTCTACATAAATCATGATATTCTTCAATTTTGTTATATAAGATTAAACGAAATTTCTTTTTCCTACAAAACTGATGTGAAAATGAAAACAAATTAACTTTAAATATTTGGTTTTATATCTAATGAAGTATTTTGCACCTCCATTATTTTCCACTATATCCCCACTTTATCCCCACTATAACTTTTTATACTTCCATTGCTATAGAGCCGCTAAGTGCTTTAACTGCACAGCTAGCAACTTTAGATAGTATTTAAATTTCAAATGAAAAATCTTTTGTATCAAATCCAAGGGTCACTAGATTCGACAAAAAGGCACAAATTATCATTAGACACTTTTATACTTAAGACATAAATGTTATGTTTCCTAATACCTTCAAAGATAATGTTTGACTCACCGTCTTCGATGTGGTAAATATATTGTTCAAACTTAAGTTTAAAACCCTTATCGCATAATGGACTAATGCTAAGAAGGTTATGTTTCAAATTCCTAACTAGCAAAACATTAGAAATAGTACGAGTTTTATAGTTACCAACATTGCCGATGCCAATCACATATCCTTTAGAGTTGTCTCTGAAGTTAATCAATCCATTATCATTGTAAACAATATCTTTCAAGATCTCTGTATTTCCAATCATGTATCTTGAGCATCTACCGTCTGGTATCCATTTGTCCTTCTTGTTTTGTGATGTATGAATACTAATTGTCTATTCACCATCAACCATATAACATATTTGTTCCTGCAATTTAACATTATACCATTTCAAAATTTCAAGTGACTTTTCAAAATAATTAGTTTCTAATCAATTTGAAAATAATATATTAGTTTCGTAAAATTGTTTTTATATAAAGGTATTAAAAAGAGTACTAATAATATTACCTGCCATTTAGACTTTTCAAAAATCAAATTATGAGTTTTTAAAAACATAATGCTCTGATACCAAATAAGGGTTACAGAATAATGGATCTTAATGCTAATTTAATATTAGATGAGGGGTGAATAGTGTTTTCTATGTAAAATTTTTTAAAGTTCTTTCAAGATTAATATCAAATCATATATTAACGACACAAATTTATACTAACAATCAGCCACAAATGCAATCACTGATAAATAAAAAAGCAATAAAATAAAGTAAGAGAGAAGATACCAGGAATTTTATACTGGTTCAGATTAACCAATCTTACATCCAGTCCCTTACAATTGCTTGTACATATTTCTTTTCAATCGCCAACTTTATACTAGGTAGAAGGAAAAATAAAATACAATCTCGATTTCAGGAGACACGCCCTTCTGTATTAGGAGTCTGGGGTAGAATCTCTTGATTTGACCGAGCAATAAAATCACCCACTAGATTTGGGCTACTAAACACACTCACTTGATTTGAACGGGCTATAAGCACACCCACTTGATTTGAATAGGCTAAAAGCACACCCATAAAACAAGAGTAGAATTGTTGATTTTCCAAAGACAAATAGTTGTACTTTGGATACAATGTATCCTATAGACACTTCGATTGCACTTTGATCTTTGAAGTGAGAGAGATATTTTTGCAAAATAGTAAGTTTTAGTGAATCAATACAATGGTGTATGAATTGATTCTATATGATTTTAAAAAGTATAAAGTTTATTTTCAAGAGATTTTCAAGAGAGTAAGAAGTGAGAAGAAAGTAAGTTATTAATTACTTAAAAATTTGTTTCCACCCCCTTAATATGGTGGAAGAATAGATGTATCCATTCATGAAGGATTGTGTCCAAAAGGCACTTCCATTCGAAATTTAAAAACAAAACAATGGCCCATATATCGATATATCAAAATATATATGTCGACATATGCTACTTAAATTTGAAAATGTTTTTATTTTTTAAATTGTTTTGAAAATCCTATACTTTGTAAAATAAGGGGGGTAGGTTTTAAACACTTTTGAACTCTTAAAAGACTTTTATAAATATTTAAGAATATATTTTGAAATTAAAATATTTCATTTTTTTAATATATCAAAGATAAAAAATTGGAGATAAAGATCGAAAATTGCTATTAAAGACTTTAAAAATATATTCTAATGACTATAAACACTAAATTATAACCTTGAGCTCTTCATATCTTTTTCTCTGAACTCATAAGTTTTCAAATTTTCATCTTGGATCTTTGTATTGTACAGTTTTCGATTCAGCACCTATGTAATATTATGCACTATATACTATATAATTTGGCAAAACATTAGCATATATATTTGTATAGTTTTTATCATCAAAATCAATAATTGATTTATTAACATTAGTGGTTTTTAGATGTACGTTGTTTGGAGACATTTGGTTTGGCGATGTAGGAGCTAATGCTTGCTTTGGGTCGTCAATGCGTTCACTCCATGCTTTTCCTATATTTGCTTCGAGCTAGAGTATTGGCTGCTTCGAGTCACAATAACATCTACTTTGGGCCGCTTAAACTCGTGCTTGTTTCGAGTCATGCTTCACTTTTTTCAAGATAAGGCTTAGGTCAATACTGAGTCATATGACTCGATAGCGAGTAACGACTTCGACGATGCTTAACAACTGGTTATGGGAAGTGGCGGCTTCGACGATGGGATGATTGTACTTCAAGATGCAGAGTATAGGTCTATGAGTTGGGTTGAAGGAACTGTTTGAGGAAGGTTACAAGATAAACGATGATATCTACAACCAACAAATATTGTCGAGAATAAACCCAAACCATAATGACTTCACATGGGAGTTGTAAGAACATTTCCAAGATGTGCTCTACTGCATATGACATGTGCAAAGTGATCATTAATACTCGGAGGTTTCGATGTGTACTTGTGAAGTAGGGGTATATGAGGACGCTCACTTAGGTTTATGGGTATGCCCTAGATCACACGATGTTTCAATCTATTTTACCTTGGGTTGTCTACGAGTGTGCAATTTAGTTCTTGGCCGATTAAGTTGCATGGATTCGAGTACCGAGAATCCAGATGCTTAGTAGTCCTTAACTATATGAGGAGATAATACAAGTAGCATTTATCCAATGCACTGAGTAAGTGAATGTAAGGATGGATGATGAATGTTATGTTTGTTTTGGCTTTTTATTCAACCTAGGGATGTCACACGATGTAGATACCATCAATGTAGATAACTAGAAACCCATTAGTATTTTGATGCTTTGCACACCCACAATGACTATGATATAAAGTAACAATATCCCGTGTTAGGTTCTAACTCTGTGGATGTAAGGATAGGTCGGGTATGATTCTCCATACCATTTGTCGTAATATATCGACTTCATAGTGTTTGAGATTTTCTACCGCTTGCACTAGACTATTGTCAGACTCGGGATTTAATAATTTACTTCATATTATTCTGGGTACTCTTAAATGGATAGATTAGTGACATCAGTTCTAGTGAGCACGTGGGTTGGACAGATGAAGAGAAGGAGTCTACATTTTCACAGATAATTATGTTAGCTGATATTGCTTATTATTCCACTATGTTGCACTATGGAGCTTACTAGTGATATTATCTATTTAGAGACAGTTACTTATTTGTGTTTATTATTAGTTGTATAACCTCTATTACTTATTACGTATAGTTGTATGGATCGGTGTACTGTGATTTCTATTTTTCATTCAATTGTTGCTGTCTCGTCTGTTTATATTTGTGATGACTATTATATTCTATTTGATGTGCTTTGAGATATACGAAATTTTCTATGATTGATTTACTTTACTACAACCTTGATGATCATCCAGCATCGACCAAGCATCATTATAGTGCACTCTAAAGATTATACATTTAGGTGTTGGTGGTATAGGTCGGTCGTCACATTTTGGATGATCTAGAACATGTGCGACGTGTAGTTGTTTAACGTATCAACGAGCTTGAAGATAAGATAACTGGATCGGTTCTAGCTATGTAGTCTTTAGCTTTATGTTTTTCAGTCTACATCCTTTAATGCCAGTGGTTTCTGACTCCAAGCAGTCTTATTTTACTAAAAGCTCTAACATGAGAAGGTTACGTGCACTATGGCCGATATAGTTATACAACACGCCATTGACGTGTTTAGATGTTTCTTGCCAAAACTAGACTCAAGCTTCCTTTATAAGCATGATAATTACATCCTCTGGAGGCAAGACTTAAGGAATCCTTGGGTTGGTGTTAACTTTGACTATAGACTCCATACTTTTAATGTGCCTTGGCGTTCCACGGTTGTTTTAATTAGAATACCTTCGCCTTCTTCTGCTCAAGCTCGTAGCAGAAAAAACGTTCCTATCGTCGAAGGACTTAGAGTCTGATTTGGTTTTACTTTAGAAACTTCATGGGTATTTGCCTACAATATGTATATTGCTTATATATGTTTAGTATTTTATAATGATTTGTAGTGAAATTCGAAAAGAAACTCTAATGTGTATGTTTACCTATTTGAGCTTTGTGTAAACTCCTAAACTTTTCCTTAACTGGAACTGCATAAATCTCCCTTTCTTTTGTTTATAGCATCTCTCAACTTTGAACGTGTAACACTTGAGCTTTGTATTAGCTCTTCTCTTTTTTCATCATGCACTTGGCATGATCTACCCTGCGTAGAGTCCGTATTATTTTGTTTTAACTATAAAGTCAGGTTGCATGTTTGCAACCCCTTATTCACCTGCAAGATTTTTTGTACTGGTTTGGCAATCTAATATCCCTATGTCCATCGAAGTTTTTTTGTTGAAAATCCGAGTTATGTTATTACAACACTTGTTTGGTTTGCAAGCAAATAAAATTTACTGGCAGACTTTTATACTAGTTCAGGCCATATATTATCCTTACATCTAGTTTATTGTTTTTATTGATCTTTAATACTCACAACCTTGTGCGTTGCACTTTTTTACAAGAAAAAAATATCAAATAAAGTATGATCGGGGGTGTTCTGAATTACATGTCCTTAGGAAAAGGTTTCCATCAGGTCTAGAGAGGCGGTGTGCGCTGTTCAAAAGTGCTTTGAAAAATACCAAGGATCTCTCCCAATTTGGTCTGAGCGCTCCCTCTATTGGGTCTTTTTTTGTTAGTCGTCATCTTTCTTAGGACTATACCTCTTTTATGGAAATTCTTTTCCTTGAGTCATGAATTAAAACTTCTTGTCATTCTTTGGCTATAAATTGCGGACATGACTGCCGCTTCATCTCTTCTTTCTTGTATGGATCCGAGGCAACTTCTTTTAGGTGTGAATTCTATTCTGCCCTATATGGTAGATTTTAATGTGATGGAACATCTGCTTCAATAGGAAGTATAGTTTCATAGCCATATGTTAAGGAGAATAAGGTATGGTCCGTAGGTGATTTATTGAGGTTCTGTATGCCCATAAAAGTAGAGGTAGTTCTTTTAGCCAATTCCCTTTGGCTTTCATGAGTCTCCTTTTGAGCAACTTCTTTATCGTTTTGTTTTCTGCTTCAATCTGCCTATTTTATTGGGGGTGGACTACCGAGGAGAAACTCTTGATTATGCCATTTTTCTCACAAAGGTTAGAGAATTCTTTAGTTTCATACTATGTAACATTTTCGGAGATTATCTTGTGCGACATCTTAAATCTAGTGATGATATTTCTAACCATAAAGGTGACTATCTTTTATGAAGTTATGGTTGCAAGTAGTTCTACTATCACCCATTTGGTAAAATAATCTACTGCTATTACTGCATATCTTATCCCCTTTTGAACATTAGGAGTTGGCATATTAAATCATTTCCCAAGATGTCGAATGGCCATGGGCTAGTTATAGGGGTAAGCTTATGTGATGGAAATTTTAGGTTACTAACAAACCTTTGACACCTATCGCATCTACAAACGAATTCCAACGCGTTATTTAGCACAATTGGCCAAAAGTAACCTTTTCTCAACATTTTCTTAGCTGACTTCTTTCCTCCTGAATAATCTCTACAGTACCCTTCATGAACTTCTCTCATGACTCTAGTTCCTTCCTCTATGGTGACCCATCTTAGATAGGGGTTGAGTAGCCCTTTTTATGGAGTATCCCATCAAAGAACATAAAATAGAGAGCTTCGAAGAATGTGAACTAGGGAGCTTGGTATCTAATCAATCTAGTTGCATTTTTGTATGCCGAAGGTTCCTTCCAACAAAGTTTTTTGATATGGGTTATCTAAGATTTCGCTTCTTCTTGAAGCATTAATAGCGGGGCAAGGTTATGTTGAATCTTATATGTTTCATCTAGATTTGTTACCTCTTGGCCCGTCACTTGTTAAGATCACATTAGCATTAGAACCTGATTTGTTTTTAGAAATTCTAGGCCCGGTTAAGTGTCCTATAAGAGCTGCCTTCATTTTCTATGCAACCTTGGTACTTGATAGCTTGGGTAAATAATCCGTAGAAAAAATCTCCCCTTAGGAATCTACTTTATATCAAATTTCTCAAACCGAGCTAAAAGCTCTTTGGACAGTTCCAGATAATTGCCTAGAGTTGGTTCTTTTGTTTGATAATTTCCTTGCACCTAATTTACAACAAATTGCGAATCACTATGACTTTAATATGAGTTACCTTCATTACCTACTTCGATTTGAGTCCATCAACGAATGCCTCATATTATGCAACAATACTTGTTACCTTTAATTCAAGCTAAACCGCACCTTATAATTTCTGCCGATCTGGGCTGACAAGTACATATCTAATCCATGCCCCACTCATTTAATGCGCCAACAACATAAGTCTCCACACCTATTGGGGCTCTTCTATTTCCTTATTTTTTAGTGCTTTGCATTCCACAATGAAATCGGCTAGGGCCATAACTTTGATTGCACTGTAGGGGCAGTAGGAGATGTTATGCTGAATTAGTTCGATAGTCGACTTTAAGAGGCAACCGAATGTTTTTGGTCTCTACGGTATTTACTTTAGTGGCTTGTCCATTAGTACTTTGATGGAATGCACTAGAAATATGGCATAGCTTTCTGGCCATGGTTAATAAGTTATAAGCTAACTTTTCTATCATGGAGTAGTTTAATTCGGTTCTAGAAAATTTCTTGCTAGTGAAATAAATTAGAGTTTGTGCACCTGCTTTTTCCCGTACTACTGTTGTGCTCATAGCTTGCTAAGTGTACAAACAGATCTTCACTTGGGACTGACTTTGAATGTACGCGTGGATTGGATAAATGATCCTTCAATACATTGAATGCTGCCTTGTACTCCTCCATCCATTCGAAGCTCTTAACTGTAACAACCCATAATTTTAATAAATATTTTTAAATTAATTTTTATTTTGAAACTTTGATTTTTAAATCATTTTAAATTGAAGTTTGGAATTTTTCCAATGTATTTTGGATTTTTGTTTCTATTTTATTTTTTCAAATACAATTAAATATTGATTTTTCTGGAAATGTTATATTTTGTCAAACTATGACTTTTAAATTTGAAAATTTTAAATTTTAAATTTTAATCTTTTTCTTTGAAACAGTAATTGGTTCTGATATTCGTTCTGCTTTTCGTTTCGTCGAATTCCGTTTTAAACCTTTTAAAAATTTGATAAATTCATCATTTTACACAAAATTTTATCTGCATTTTATTATTCATTTTCTATTTTATTTGCCATCTTTTATTTTGTTTTGGGTTTTGCATTAAATTGTGTGAATTTTGTTGTGTTTGGAATTTCCCTATATTAGTTGTATTTTGTTTACAATTTTTAATTCTAGTTTCAATATAATAAACTATTTTCTTTATTTATTTTCTATTTTCCTACGACTATTTATTTATTTTCATTTCTACTTTATTTTGTTTTATCTTTTATTTTATTTACTTGATTTTTGATTGGTTTATTTTGAATAAAAGAAAGTGGAAATTCAAAGAGACAAAAGCTTTTAAACTTGTGACTTTTCCTTTTCTTGTCTTTTCATTTGCTTGGCCTTTCATTTTCTCTAGTATAGCCGTACATTTTTCTTTGCTTTTCACGTGAAAAAACTTCTCATTACCTTCATTATTTCGGCCATAGCATTTCTGAAGAAAAAAAACAAAGTAAGTAATGGCTTCCTTTTCTCACTTTTTCTCTTCATTTTCTTTGATTTTTGCCTTGCTCCTCTCTAGCTTTACTCGGTCACAACCCCTCCACACCTCCACCGACCACCACCATCATCTCCTCCCCCTCATCATCCACGGCTAACCACCCTACCCCTCTGTCCAGACCTGGCCGTGACCACTAGGTTGAACAAGCACCACAAAAACTTTGACTAAACTCCAAACAATGCATAGCCGAGCCTTTATCCCATCAACATCCCATAAATTGCCTGGGCCACCACCTCTAGCTCCACCACCAGCCGCCGTGACCATCACCAATGGCCTCTACATCACCTGACCTGACCTGTAATGGCACATGGCCGAGCCATATTGACCATAGGCCGAGCCTAGATGCAACCAAAACTCCTCTTTTATGCCTTAACCTTTGACATTCCATGCTTGTAACTCCATTCTTTTCACATTCCCTATGCTAGCCGTGCCTAATTGAGTCCATACCCAAGCCTTACCACCAATAAAACCTTCATGGCCGAACCTATAAACATGTATGGTTGAGCAAAAGTTGAGTTGAGATCAAGCAATTTTGATTTAAAGGCTTGATGATGTTCTTTGTTAATTCAAATTTCATTTCTTTCAATTTAATCTTTGTGTTAAATATATATTTATAATTGCTTTGCTTATTTGTTGTATACAAGATCAATATCTTGGCTCTCTCTCCACTTGAATCTAAATCGTGCTGTATCGTGCTTTCTGGAATTTATCTTTGTGTTTTGAATCGTTAACTCCAGCTTAATAAGGTGAGTTATTCACCCTTGACATCCATACTTATAGAATTGTGAAGTGATAACAAGTGAATGTGTAGAAACTGTTATATCATGTTATACCTGTCTGTGATATGAATTATATGATGTTAAACCATGTTTATAAACCTGTCACATCATCTGATATTGTTATATTTCGCTACTGTTTATTTATTTTTGTTTCTCACACTGCAAGTTCCCTGTAGAATAGAATCACTATGGGTTGAAATGATACATACCCGAACGGACTTTCGAATAAGAAAAAATCGTTACGGGCTGAAATGATAAGCCTGGACGATTTTTATTTATTTTAAATTTACTTGGGGTTACGGGTTTGAAATGATAAAACCCGAATTTTTCTTCGTAAATTACGGATTGAAATGATATCTATATCACTTAACCTAGGTTAGAAAATATTATACAGACCCTTGGTTATTTTATATATATTTCTGGAAAAAAATTAGAATTTTTGAATGTAAAATTTGATATTTTGATTTAAATTTGGATTTAAAATGATTTAATAAAGTGATAATGATTTTTCTATGTATTAAAAATGTTAAATAAATGAATGGAAAAATTGTGATTTGAAACATAACTTAATTTGGAAATTTGTGATTTGATTTTTAAATGGAAGTTTAAGTTAATTAAATAAAAATGGAAATTAAGTTTTATTTATGAAATGGAAATTTAAATTTAAGTGTTAAAGTAAATTGTTAAAAATGCAAAGAAAGGGAAAATGGTACACTTGAATTTAATAAGTGAAATTATTGGAAAATTTGATTTTATTATAAAAAAATTCTTTATAAAATCATAAGTTAAAGGGTATTTAAATGAACATGTTTGAAGTGGAAAAATATGATTTTTATAAGTTAAAATGGTAAAATTGAAGTTTATTTGTTTCTGAAATTTTATTTTAAATCTAGAAATTGAATTAGTAGCACTTCAGAAATGCTATCATTTCTAAAATTAATTTAAAATCTGAAGTAAATGATACTGCAGCATTTTGTAAGTGTTGTGGTTGATGCAAATGAACTAAAGGCTAATAAACTAAAGGCTACTGCAACACTTGGTAAGTGCTATGGTTGCAGAAAGAAAATCTGAAATATGAAAGTATTAAAAGGGCTACACTAGCACTTGATAAGTGCTGCAGTTGGCTGAAATGAGGTTTTCAAATGTAACTGAACTACTACAGTAGTTATTAAATGTTGTCTTTGCTGAAATGAATTGTTTTCAAATGTAACTTACTGCAGTATTTCTAAGTGCTGCAGAAGTTGAAATTTAAATGTTTAAAGTATTTAAATGAGCTCAGAAAAGGTTAAATTTTTGGGAATTGAATATTAGATCTAAAGGTATAATGACTTCACTTTTAATGGTTTAAATGAATGATTTTAAATTCGAATTTATAAACCATTTTGAAATCTATAACCACGGGTACACTTCTTTGTGTTCCATTTGACTTCCTTGTGATTGTTTTGATGCACACCTTGATTTGAGAGTGTGGCTAGAGGTGAGCGATTACTACAGCTCTGCGCTACCCTAGTCACATTAACACTGTTATTTGCATTGTTTACTTTAATATGAACATTTCTATGATAGCGTTTATTTCTGCTTAATTGATGGTTTAACGGATCCTTAAAGGATGGGCGATCCCAAGCATCCTTTAAGTTATTGTGCATTGCTTTTACAGTTCACTTGAGTTGGTTTACATTGTATAAGTATGTATGTCCTGACTCGAGTGTTTGTGTTTTACTTTACGCTCGGGTCAGCCTGAGAATCACAGCTTTGGATTCACCTTCTGGAGCTAGAGATTTGTTGGACCTTATTTGTCTATCGGTTCATCGATTTCTATTCCAGTTATTTCCTATTCGGTATTGCTTCTGTATTAGTGACTTTTGTATCCAGATTTCTATTGTATCATTTTTAGACTATGAGATTTTGTATATGTTTTGAGAGTATGTATATGGTAGCTTCATGAACTACTATGGTATTTTATTTCCGCTGCGAATTATTCTGATATTCTGTGTTTGTGGTTCTGTGTTTGATTTTATTTGCTCCAAATTTCCTTGACAATCCACTGTTTGAAGTATTCAAGTCCGACATGTGTGGATTTATTGTCGATTTGAATGGTCCAAAATAGTGGGATGCTACATTTGGTATTAGTGCTTTTGTTTTAGGCAAACCTTAGCCTGCGGAGCAAAAACTCATTAGAGATAGGGTAAAAATACCCTAGAATGAGTGCAATCAATCTCAGAATCATTTCTTTGTGAGAGAACATATTTTCGAAGTATAAAATGATTTTCAAATGATTTTAAAGAATTTTCAAAGATTATTTTGATATAAATTTTCTTGCTTTGAAAGTAAATTTTTTTCTAAACTTCATTCCTTTCATATCCACCTTGTTAGTAATTTCTTTGATTAGGATCCTCTTAAATTTTGAACTTCTAGCTTGTTTGATCTAGATTCATTGTTGATAGGAATCTATTTTGGGTATGGCAAAATCAATAGTATGTTAGGTTGCTTTAAGTGAACTCTATTGTATCTTTTGCTTAGCTGAAATTGTTAAACTAAAAATATTTATGCTCCTGTTTTTCGTATGATATGAATTTGAGTCTTTTCCAAATTTTGAATGGGGATTCTTTTGCATTAATATAGGTTATATATCTCTAATCTTGGTTTGGATTCTTATCGATTAGGATTCCTTTGAACTTTGGAATGCTCCCACTTGTTTTGAAATCCATTCCTATCTTCCCTATCAGTATTCTTTTGATTTTGGAGCATTCCATAGATCCACTTTGAATGACCGCTATAAAGACCAGTGATTCCGCCAATATTTGAATGATTTGTAAAGGGGTGAAACTCCTTTACAATTGGCATTGATTCACCGGAGATTTCTATATCCTCGGTTTACGATGCTATCTATCTTCTTCTATACTTGGATGCTATCTCTGGCGATCGAAGGTCGATTTTCCTTAGATTTTTGCATCGATTATATTCCTGAAGTCACGGTTGACCCTGTTAAGGTCGCCCGTGATTTATATAGGCTTATCCATCTTCTATTTGGTAATTTAATTATCTCATCTTCGTTCGAGCTTATCTTCGAATCAGAATTCTATTTGATTTGGGTACCTTTAAATTTGAATCTCTGTTTTGTTTGAAATCCATCCTTGAATCATCCCTTGGAAAATTTGTGGTTGATCGTATTTTTGGAAATTGTGTATTCATCGAAGTTATTATTTTGATAAGGATGACCATATTTTTATATAAAGGTGAAATGTTTTCGATAAGGATTATATACCATTTCAAAATGAGAATTTAAAGTTTCGAAAGGATTTGAAATTTTGAAAATTTTATACGAAATGGTTTCATATAAAATGATTTATAACTGAAGGTTTTGAATGTGAATTTGAGTGATTGAACTCCGGCATTTTTAAATTGGTTTAAGGTTTTGAAAATATATAATAATACCATTTGAAAGTATTTTTCCGAATAAGAAATGTTTCAAATGATTTTAATGAGTTTCAAATGATTTCGAAGAAATTTCAAAAGAAGTTTTCGAGAAATAGAAGTCCAGAACCCACTTATGTCGTTGGAAAATAATTTCGGTGATGAATGCATGCATCATCGACATTGATTTTCGAGTTTCTGAGTGGGGGAGAGGCCACTTCGGTAGCTTTGCTATGCGATTGATTGTGAAACCAATTTTGATTTCAAATTCCGAAGTATGATTTGATGTTCAAAGGATATATGTATATATTTGAACAGTTTGAAATGAGCCAGTGTTCAGTCCTTGAGTTTCGGATTTGATTGATATAACCCTATCTTTTGGAATTGATGTACTGATTTGTTGGTGATTTCCAACTGTTGGATTGAAAATATGATTTCTTCGACTATTTTGAAGGTTCGAGCACTTCCAAATCAAGGCTAACTTTTCAAAGCTAAGTAATTTTAAAAAGTATAAAGTATATAAGTTTGGTATGTATGTTTAAAGTATGTAGTAATATGGTTTAAATAAGTTTGAAACTGTTTTGTTAAGTAAATAAATAAGACTATTTTGAATTATACTAATATGAAATTAGTTTTAAAACATTTTGAATAAAATTTAGTTTTAAATGTTTTAACTTAGTAACATCTTTTATAAAACTATTTATATATATTCAAAGGGTAAAGTGGATCTTTTAAAATAAAAATAAATAGTTTAAAGGTTTTAAAGGGATGGTTATAAACTTGGTAATCATCTTTTGATTATAATTGATTTTGAGAAAAGATTTGATTTCGAAAATAGATTGGGATTTAAAAACCCAGTATTTAAATTGATATCTATATATTTTCAAATATATAGTTTATAATGATTCAGGTTGGAAAGATAAATTTGAGATTGATTTGAAATTATATTTATTTAAGAATTATAATTAAATAAGTTTGATCTGTAATTTATTAAAAGTTGAAATTTCAAAGATATGATTTTTATAACTTGGGTTTGATTAAAAGTGACTTAAATGCATATTTCAAATTTATATAAATTTGAATGGGATATTTTGTTTAATTTAATTTGAAAATTGAGGTTGTATTTAGATGTTATTGAAATGATTAAGTAAATATTTCAAACTAAATAATAGTAAAGTGAATTTGAGATATAAATGAAATTATCAAATTTAGTTTTGAAATATTGAATATATAAAGCTTAGAAATATATTGAAATTGAAATGGTTTATTTTATGGTTCAAATCTGTATTTGAAATCGATAAAATTTGAAATGGTTTGAGAAACTGAATTGAATTGAAATTTGAGGATTTGAGATTGGATTAAATTTGAATTTTGGAATCTGAGTTGAGCAAAATCGATTTGTGGAATTTGAAGAAACTATTGTATTATATAAAGTATTTTAAAACTATTTTATATTATTTTATAAACTATTTTTAATATAACTATTTTTTTATAAACTATTTTTAATATAATTATTTCTAATACAAGCTATTTTTAAAAATACTAATTATTTTAATATAAATTGTTTTAACTTATTACTATTTTATTTAAACATTTTATTTTATAAATTATTTTATTTTATATACTATTATTAATATCTAAACTGTTTAAGGCAAGTGTTATGATTTCCAAAGTTTGAATTTCAAAGTATTATGATTTCCAAGGTATTATTATTTCAAATTGTTTTGGGTTCGAAAGTATTATATCCTTGAAAGTACTATGATTTTGGAAATGATATTGTTTGACATAAAATATGTTGATTGGAAACAAACTTTGATATTTTCTAAACCTATTACCTTGGAAACTGGAGATATTTAGTTTGGAAGAAATAATTTTGTGAAATCATATATGATTTTGAAACTGAACTGATATTGAAACGAATTAAAATTGAGAACCTTGTGTTACTACATACTTGATTTGGGAGTTACCGAACTTATATAAAATTGGTTTGTATAAGTATGAAATTGATTCGAAACTATTGATTTTGGAAGGTATTCGATTTGAAAATGAAATCTTATATATAATGGACTTTATATAAGTATGATATTTGACATTGATTTGAAAGGTACTATATGATACATATTTTCGAAGTAAAGATATGGAAAGTGCCTTCTGCTTGATATCTGCTTTGTGGCCACATTGTGG
The DNA here is from genome assembly GCA_030737815.1 of Allium fistulosum. Classification (NCBI taxonomy): domain Eukaryota; kingdom Viridiplantae; phylum Streptophyta; class Magnoliopsida; order Asparagales; family Amaryllidaceae; genus Allium; species Allium fistulosum. Next base: position 983,124,641 of record CM060902.1, read on the forward strand.
ATTCATTTTACCAATATTATTTCTCTGATTTGGGTTTTCCGGATATGATACTTGAAATGACCCTATTTATTTTACCTAATTTTTACTAGGATTTTTTTTTAGAGTCATTAATAAATTTCCTAGAGTCATTTAGCCTTTCTATTAAATTATCCAGGATCCTAATTTTTCCACTAATATATTTATATCAGTTTATTAATAAATATTCACACACATATGAAGATGTATGTGACCCTCTTGCTTGGATCAGAGTGTTGGTAAGCAAGAGTGCATCCTGATTGAATTTGAGTTTCTAATCAACCAGTACATAACTCATTTTCTTTGGTTTTGATATTTGAGTCATGGGAGTGAATCCCCTAATCATATATAATTTATACCTAGTAATTTTGATCATTCTTATGGTGATTGTCTGTTAGTTTGACTTAGCAAAGTGATTTCAGATTATATAGCAAGTCATCATAGTTTTAATCTAATTGTTTGATATTTGATCAAAAGCCAGAAAGAAAAATGATATACACATTTATCATTTTCAACATGAGTGATTTTATCACAAATTCCTTTACTTATAACCAAGCCAGTTGAGTGATTCATTCACGATTTATATAGTTGTGTTTCTCTGAATCAAATCCATTCCCTAATCCCTAAGTTACCTCAGCTTGCATCCTAATTTAAAGGTTGCTTTACTGGATTTAGAAAATCCAGATTTTAAGGTCATTTAACAAAAGTAGTATTTAAGTAATATGTGTGCATATCAGATGTATTGTGCTCTCTGGACTAAGAAAGCTACTCAAAATAAAAGTGAATTGCTCAAGTATTTGAAAATGTCTTTGTACATGCATTTGCAAAGAAAGCTTCAGATTTTACAAAGTGCATTTTCTTCCTTTAAACCCAAAAACTCTGGTCATCTTGATCAACCCAGTCCTCATTCCTTTTGAGGTAGGTTAACCTTATGGCTAGGTCATCAAAACATTAGTGCCTGGCTATTGCAATGTAAATTCAGATACAAGATACTTGAAAAATCCCTTAAAACATATACACATCATAAACCAGTGTTCAAAAATACATAATTTCTTTTATCAAAATACTTCAGCATATAGACACAAAACTCTTTAAAGAATATTCTTAACCAAACTCAGATTTTAACCTCAAAACTTAAAGCTTTTAAGTGACTCAAGATTGACTAATACAATATATATATATATATATATATATATATATATATATATATATATGTATCCATTTCTCAAATATAGGCATATGTCATCTACAGATTTCTACCATAATACTCAAATATATTTTCTTGCATAAGATTCAACTAAGTCTTTGGTTTTTCCCAACCTTAATACATTACCAGAATTCAATTGAAACAACTAAATAAAATCCAAACATTCAAGATCATTACATAACAACAAAATCAGAATTATAAAACTTCCAAGATTACATGCAAATAGTTCATTCTAAGCTCTTATTTAATTCTAATTTAACATGCTTATCCAATCATTCTCATTAGCCATAGCAGCTTCCTATTTAGAACCAGCATTCCCTGAAAGAGCATTAGAGGCTGCCCCATTTTAAATGAGACACCCCAGATGCCATAAGCAAACAAGGGTCAGATACAAGATCTGGTATGAGCAATATAAAAAATTCCATGATATTAAGTAGATAAGTGAGACATAAGCATTTTGTATAGGTTGGCATAACTTCTTTAATCAATTTGCCTGACTTGTTTCTGATATATTATACATATATGATCAGTATTAAAACTAATTATGTACACACTTTCAACTATTCAAACATACATTTCAAACAGAGATACTCAGGAACTATCATAGCTCCAATCCAACCAACCTAGGAATAACTCAAGTTCCTACTTCATCAATTTAGGGTTGCATTTACTAAATTAATTCCTAGCCTCATCTGCCATAAAGGAATCACGGGGACACATTGCAATAAAATAATTCACAATATTGCACAAAGATCTCAGGGCTTAAACAAACCATGTGCCAACTTGCATACTTTAAATATAACAAGCATTCCAGCAGTCTTCTTGGCTCACAATCCTTAGTTTATTTACTAAGTGTTCATGTTTGATCATATCATGAGATAGCTAGGTGATTAAATCACAGTGTACATGAAACATTACATAAAACTTGCAAGCATACTTCAAAGGCAAGCTAATATTCATATCCAGGGGAAATCATATTTTCAAATATTCTGGCTTAAAGAAAATACAAGAATATTTACAACTGTGAATAGAGACTAGGCATGTGGGTTATTATTGTTTCATAAGCAACCATATTTGAACTAAATTCAAGATCTAGCTTAAACAAGATTTCTGGCTCATGGGTTTTTTGTTTGATCAAGGGTTCAGCACTTTTGGGTATTTCCATTGCACCCATGAATCTTTCATCTGAGCCTCAGCACTTACACAAGTGTAATGCAACTCATATATATATATATATATATTGATTTCTATATTTTCCATGCCATGTCTAAACCAGTTACAAGTATTCTCTATTTACTTTCATGATTTCATACTTTAACATTTCTGGGTGTAACCAAACAGAGCAAAATACTCAACCATCCAAGCAATCAAAAGCATTTATGAACACCCATTAAAGCATCCATTAAAACATAGTAATAAAATCAGTAGAAAAATAACATAAACTTAGCTGCCTCATAACAGGACTTAATGCCATGGGTTTAGTGAGATTACTCACTGAAAATGCTCCTTTTGCTTAATCCAGAAAAGAAAATCTTTGAAACTTTGCCTTTCTTCTTGCAATATTTTTCTTCTTTGTTTTCTTAAATGTCTCGGGTAGAAAATGGTTTTTCTGGTTTAAACTTGGATTTATAAGAGAGGTTTTTCTAGGGTTTCATCATTGTAAAATCCCATTCCTACCCTGGCCAATACTCATGCATTTTGCATTTCAGATTTGCTTATTTTCACCCTTAATACCCCGGCCATGTAATGCTTATTCCCCTTTTTCTTTTCCAGAATATCTATTTTGTTCTCTTTCTAAATCATGACAATTGTGTGACATTGTCACTTGTTTATTTTCGAAAAATCCTCCTTTCTATTTTCTGCCTAAAGCAATTGGTTTGCTTGCAATATGTCTTTTGCTATTTTAATGTTATGCTTTCCCTTGCTTATTTCTTTTTAATACTTTCAGTACTTATAGAAATGTACATATACATACATATCTTATCTAGGCTTACTTAACTCCTCCTTAGTTTCAGAAAGACATACACATATATGTGCATACATGTTTCAAATCCTTATCTAATTTATCCTGGGTTTAAATTAAGTAAAATATGTTTACTGGTTCAAACAAAACTTGATTTGTCTTATTTTCTAAAATAATCCATATAAATCCAGAAATCAAATATCCATGTCTGGTTTGATAATTTTCATTACAAAATCATGTTTGTAAGGCTTTTCCAGTTCTTGTTTTAATTTCAAGAAATTTGGAGTTCTTCCTTGTGCCATATCAATGTGCACGTGCACACATGCACACACACTTGCACACAATTAATTCCATACATTCCTATACAAATAAATTCATATATTTTCAAAATTCAACCAAAATAAGGTTTCATGAATTTATGGGGCATTACAATCACCCCACCTTTTTAGGAATTGTGTCCTCACAATTTTCTCATTTTTACTTTAAACATTTCCAGAGTCTGCAGGAACGAGGATAAACTTGTTAAGACATCGAGTTATAAAAGTATTTTGATAAAGTAGTATATAAAGGATATTTTGATCGGTTGTTTTCCTTTCTAAAAAGATTTTAAAGTGTTTTAAATATTGTTTACCTCTTTAACTAACAATTTGAATTAAATGACTTTTATGGATATAATAAAATGGATTTAACCAAATTATTAAATATTAAAGAATTCTAATTGAAATTTATATGGTTTTAAATTAATGGTTCATCCTTGTCCTTCGACCCATTTTTCCGGCTAGCTATCCCTATTTCTCCATTTTTCCTGCTAGCTATTCCTATTCTCCTACCTTCTTCCTTTTCGGGGACGAAAAGCTTTGAGTGAGGGAGAGTGCAACAACCTATAATTTTAATAAATATTTTTAAATTAATTTTTATTTTGAAACTTTGATTTTTAAATAATTTTAAATTGAAGTTTGGAATTTTTCCAATGTATTTTGGATTTTTGTTTCTATTTTATTTTTTCAAATACAATTAAATATTGATTTTTCTGGAAATGTTATATTTTGTCAAACTGTGACTTTTAAATTTTAAATTTTTAAATTTTAAATTTTAATCTTTTTCTTTGAAACAGTAATTGGTTTTGATATCCGTTCTGCTTTTCGTTTCGTCGAATTCTGTTATAAACCTTTTAAAATTTTGATAAATTCAGCATTTTACACAAAATTTTATCTGCATTTTATTATTCATTTTCTATTTTATTTGCCGTCTTTTATTTTGTTTTGGGTTTTGAATTAAATTGTGTGAATTTTGTTTTGTTTGGAATTTTCCTATATTAGTTGTATTTTGTTTACAATTTTTAATTCTAGTTCCAATATAATTAACTATTTTCTTTATTTATTTTCTATTTTCCTAAGACTATTTATTTATTTTCATTTCGACTTTATTTTGTTTTATCTTTTATTTTATTTACTTGATTTTTGATTGGTTTATTTTGAATAAAAGAAAGTGGAAATTCAAAGAGACAAAAGCTTTTAAACTTGTGACTTTTCCTTTTCTTGTCTTTTCATTTGCTTGGCCTTTCATTTTCTCTAGTATAGCCGTACATTTTTCTTTGCTTTTCACGTGAAAAAACTTCTCGTTACCTTCATTCTTTCGGCCATAGCATTTCTGAAAAAAAAAACAAAGTAAGTAATGGCTTCCTTTTCTCACCTTTTCTCTTCATTTTCTTTGATTTTTGCCTTGCTCTTCTCTAGCTTTGCTCGGCCACAACCCCTCCATACCTCCACAGACCACCACCATCATCTCCTTCCCCTCATTATCCACAGCTAACCACCCTACCCCTCTGTCTAGACCTGGCCGTGACCACTAGGTTGAACAAGCACCACAAAAACTTTGCCTAAACTCCAAACAATGCATAGCCGAGCCTTTATCCCATCACCATCCCATAGTTTGCCTCGGCCACCACCTCTAGCTCCACCACCAGCCGCCGTGACCATCACCACTAGCCTCCACATCACCAGACCTGACCTGTAATGGCACATGGCCGAGCCATATTGACCATAGGCCGAGCCTAGATGCAACCAAAACTCCTCTTTTATGCCTTGACCTTTGACATTCCATGCTTGTAACTCCATTCTTTTCACATTCCCTATGCTAGCCGTGCCTAATTGAGTCCATACCCAATCCTTACCACCAATAAAACCTTCATGGCCGAACCTATAAACATGTATGGTCGAGCAAAAGTTGAGTTGAGATCAAGCAATTTTGATTTAAAGGCTTGATGATGTTCTTTGTTAATTCTAATTTCATTTCTTTCAATTTAATCTTTGTGTTAAATATATATTTATAATTGCTTTGCTTATTTGTTGTGCACAAGATCAATATCTTGGCTCTCTCTCCACTTGAATCTAAATCGTGCTGTATCGTGCTTTCTGGAATTTATCTTTGTATTTTGAATCGTTAACTCCAGCTTAATAAGGTGAGTTATTCACGCTTGACATCCATACTTATAGAATTGTGAAGTGATAACAAGTGATTGTGTAGAAACTGTTATATCATGTTATACCTGCCTGTGATATGAATTATATGATGTTAAACCATGTTTATAAACCTGTCACATCATCTTATATTGTTATATTTTGCTACTGTTTATGTATTTCTCTTTCTCACACTGCAAGTTCCCTGTAGAATAGAATCACTATGGGTTGAAATGATACATACCCGAACGGACTTTAGAATAAGGAAAAATCATTACGGGCTAAAATGATAAGCCTGGGCGATTTTAATTTATTTTAAATTTACTTGGGATTGCGGGTTTGAAATGATAGAACCCGAATTTTTCTTTGTAAATTACGGATTGAAATGATATCTATATCCCTTTACCTAGGTTAGAAAATATTATACAGACCCGTGGTTATTTTATATATAATTCTGGAAAAAAATTAGTATTTTTAAATGTAAAATTTGATATTTTGATTTAAATTTGGATTTAAAACGATTTAATAAAGTGATAATGATTTTTCTATGTATTAAAAATGTTAAATAAATGAATGGAAAAATTGTGATTTGAAACATAACTTAATTTGGAAATTTGTGATTTGATTTTTAAATGGAAGTTTAAGTTAATTAAATAAAAATGGAAATTAAGTTTTATTTATGAAATGGAAATTTAAATTTAAGTGTTAAAGTAAATTGTTACAAATGCAAAGAAATGGAAAATGGTACACTTGAATTTAATAAGTGAAATTATTGGAAAATTTGATTTTATTATAAAAAATTTCTTTATAAAATCATACGTTAAAGGGTATTTAAATGAACATGTTTGAAGTGGAAAAATATGATTTTTATAAGTTAAAATGGTTAAAATTGAAGTTTATTTGTTTCTGAAATTTTATTTTAAATCTGGAAATTGAATTAGTAGCACTTCAGAAATGCTATCATTTTTGAAATTAACTTAAAATCTGAAGTAAATGATACTGCAGCACTTTGTAAGTGTTGTGGTTGATGCAAATGAACTAAAGGCTAATTAACTAAAGGCTACTGCAGCACTTGGTAAGTGCTGTGGTTGCAGAAAGAAAATCTGAAATCTGAAACTAATAAAAGGGCTACAGGAGCACTTGATAAGTGCTGCAGTTGGCTGAAATGAGGTTTTCAAATGTAACTGAACTACTACAGCAGTTATTAAATGTTTTCTTTACTGAAATGAATTGTTTTCAAGTGTAACTTACCACAGTATTTCTAAGTGCTGTGGAAGCTGAAATTTAAATGTTTAAAGAATTTAAATGAGCTCAGAAAAGGTTAAATTTTTGGGAATTGAATATTTGATCTGAAGGTATAATGACTTCAATTTTTTTGGTTTTAATAAATGATTTTAAATTCGAATTTATAAACCATTTTTAAATCTATAACCACGGGTACACTTCTTTGTGTGCCATTTGACTTCCTTGTGATTGTTTTGATGCACACCTTGATTTGATGGTGTGGCTAGAGGTGAGCGATTACTGCAGCTCTGCACTACCCTAGTCACATTAACACTGTTATTTGCATTGTTTACTTTAATATGAACATTTCTATGATAGCGTTTATTTCTGCTTAATTGATGGTTTAACGTATCCTTAAAGGATGGGCGATCCCAAGCATCCTTTAAGTTATTGTGCATTGCTTTTACAGTTCACTTGAGTTGGTTTACATTGTATAAGTATGTATGTTGTTATCCCGCTTTTTGGTCAAAGCCGGAATATCAAACAAATCGACAAGAAAGGATGGATATCAGGATTGGAAGTCGATTGGAAACAAGGCTGCGATGGATGTCGTCAAAATTTGACCGGGCTCCGATCAGGACAGAATCGATTGGAGATGATGATGAGGACTAGGAGAGGCTACGTTTCAAATTTCAGGTTAATCGGAGTTCATATGAAGGAGATATGGATGGATTACGATGTACAGGGAATGGTTCGAATCGATGTGCTTCGCATCGATCAAGAGGATGATGGTTCGAATCGATGCGTTTCGTATCGACCATAAAGTAAGGACTTCGAATCGATACCGTTCGTATCGATTGGCACAGGTTCGACTCGATGGCAACACACCCAGGTTGTTAAACAAGCATGCAGAGGTTTGTTCGAATCGATACCCTTCGTATCGACCAGCATGGACTTGGATTAGTAGCTTCATATCGATAAGAAGGCAAGGGTTGATGATACGTTTCGTATCGATCGTAGCTAGAATTGATACGAAGGAAGGACAGATGCGTATGGATACGAAGGACTTAGGGACAATGTTCGTATCGATCGTATTCGAGTCGATCGATACGAAGGAAATAGCCGGAGCAACACGGATGGATGGATACGAACGAGTCTCAGTTCGAATCCATGATATGGTTGAATCCCTCGAATCCACTAAGTCACAACAGCTAAAAACTAGGATTCGACCCGGTCAACTCGGAGAAAAAGGAGGACCGACTCGAAGATTGCGCGCCACATCACCACAAGCGCGCGTGCCATGATCGATTCGACCTAATCGATTCGAAGGAAGATCGATTCGAACAGAGCACTGCAACCAGAAAAGCGACCTTGAATCGATCATAACTCGAGATCTACAAGTCCAAATGCTATGAAATTTTCACAGTAGCTTGGACACATGTCGAAGAATGTTCACACTAAATTTCAGCTTGATTGGACAATTTCTTGATCGATTCGAACATAGCTTCGAATCGATCCCAAAGTGGGCCCGGATTTCCAAAAAGCGGGCATGTGGGCCCCCTCACGTGCCAGAACTGGTCTCCCTTCAATTTAGGCGAAATATCAGCCTCCTACACCTATAAATAGAGCCCCTGGTCATTCAGAAAAGTGGTCGGACAATTTTGAGAGCTAAAGAGCGCCCGGACTCTGCCAGATTTACTCCAGATCGCCATTGCTGCCTTAGATTCAGATTATAATCAAAAAATCCGTTGTACTACGCGATAGGAAATTGTAATCTTGAAGCATCGACCAATAAAAGATAAAAACTTTGGAGTGGACGTAGGCCGGAGATAGCCGAACCACTATAAATCTCGTGTTTTTGTTCATTATTTCTGGATTGCTGTTTGTTGTTTGTTTAGTTCTGAGATTTGTGTTTGAATATTGCTGATTTGTATTCATACACTGGTGCTTTCACAACATTCGGGGTTTGTGACCATTTTTGGCACAAACATATGTCCTGACTCGAGTGTTTGTGTTTTACTTTACGCTCGGGTCAGCCTGAGAATCACAGCTTTGGATTCACCTTCTGGAGCTAGAGATTTGTTGGACCTTATTTGTCTATCGGTTCATCGATTTCTATTCCAGTTATTTCCTATTCGGTATTGCTTCTGTATTAGTGACTTTTGTATCCAGATTTCTGTTGTATCATTTTTGGACTATGAGATTTTGTATATGTTTTGAGAGTATGTATATGGTAGCTTCATGAACTACTATGGTATTTTATTTCCGCTGCGAGTTATTATGATATTCTGTGTCTGTGGTTCTGTGTTTGAATTTATTTGCTCCAAATTTTCTTGACAATCCACTATTTTGAAGTATTCAAGTCTGACATGTGTGGATTTATTGTCGATTTGAATGGTCCAAAATAATGGGATGTTACATTAATCTTCCTGATTTCATCAAAGAAAGGAATGCATTTATTATTGGCCATAGAAATGAACCTGCTTAAGGCTGCCACCTTCCCATTCGGACTCATTACATCTTTCGGTTTTTTCAAAGCTTTCACTTTTCTTATAGCTTTAGTTTTTTTGGATTAGCATCTATTCCTCTTGTGCACACAATGTGTCCTAGAAATTTCCCTATCTAAATTGCAAAGTTATGCTTTAATGGTTTCCATTGACTAGTTTCCTTCCAACCTCGGATTGAGACTAATGCATTATGAAGAGCAAAGGTTACTTGCTAATCACTAAGCTTAAAATGGAAAATGTGGAGTTAAATATGCAACGGAAAGGTAAATAACACAGGATATAGAGTGGTTCGACAAAGCTTCCTACGTCTACTATGAAGTTCTCTTACTATATATTTCTCTTACAACTATGGGAATTGATAGAGGTAAGGATATACACAAGGGGGCAATTATGTAAATTGTTACATATTTCTAACTCGATAATCAATCTTGCTCAAAATAAAAGGTGTTTTATTTCAACAATATACTTGACATAATGAATTATAGTAATTAATTAATTAATTTAATTAATGTATATTTAATACAAAATCCATAAATGGTATGTTTTGTTGTAATAATTACATGGTATTGTAACCATGAGTAATTTATCATAATGAAACTAGAACATACTATTTTAAATATTCCTAGTCAAGATGTATCATGACTGGATATCGATACATCCTTTGAGACTAGAGTACGTAACGTTCTCCAAATATTGGGCAATGTATTACTCATGACTTATGGGGGCACCAATGGGTTACGACTGCTAGTTATTAAATAACTGTGGAATGACTCACTTGATAGTATTCTATTGGTTAATTTAACTAAGGTCAAGCAGAAAATATCTATGTGACAAAATTACGAAGTTCTTTTGGCTTGAGCATACTGTTAATCTTTGATATGACAACTCGACTTGGATTATAGTTAAATCATGGCACATCTATCGAACAACTATAGTTGGGTCAATTGGAAGCGTTGGTGGTGGAACACTATTCATGAGAGGATTTGTTTCCTCAGTTATATGAGGTTAGTATCACGTCAGTTGATGTCAACTCAAAGTCAAAGTCTCTGGCCAAATCAGTTGGATTAATAATAATTGTTATTATTGAACCAAGGATTTCGTGTTTGGACTATAAAGTTAAATATGGAAGATATTGGAATTTTGACCATTACCATATTCCAAAAGTCCAAAATGATATAGTTTTGATGAAGGGACTTGGTGTAAAGAACTGTCATTACCACGTAATGCTTAAGTAATAAATATAAGCGATAAATTCTACCAAAATGCCACACCACTAGTTAAGGTGATATATGAACGTTAATATTCGAATTGTTCAATATTAATTGCTGATTAAATTTACACTTTTGAGTCATACAACTATAATGATGAATACTCTGAATAAACCATATGATTTAATTAAATTACAGTCATTGTAAATTAATTAACTTAATTAATATTTCTACAATATTTATTATTAAATTTTATTTGTATATATCATTAGCATTAATAAAGTGCGTAAATATAAGTTACCAATGTACATATCAACATATAGTATCGATAGACTGTTAAATCAGATTTAAATAAAATAAACGCTAAGTGGTTTTGGGATCACTTAAGGCCCATAATTCCTCCATGTTTTATCAACCATATAAGAGAGAGAATATAAGGTTTCAAAAGAATAAATAAAGTAAAACGATTAATATAAAGAAGAAAAAAGTCTCTCTTTAATTTGCATTGATTGCCTCCTTTATTTCATTCTTTTCAAAACCATTTTTGCTATTCATTCCTTCCTGGAACTTTCTGGTTCTCTACTTCCTCTCTATTGGCTGAAAATACGAAAGCTTTCGTGGCTTCAAAACTTTCCAAAATCAAATACAAATCAAATATCTTCATTAAAGATGGTTTATCTCTCTTGATCCTTGCAAAATCTGAAGGCTGATTTTTGAATCTAGGAGCTTTGACTCATTGTTCAAGGTGTGATTTATTGGATCCAAAGGTAGTTTTCTTATTTAAATTCACTTACGTATTTGTATGATTGACAGAATTATATTTCCTATGGTTTATCTCATGTTTTGATTATTCATCTTGCCACATGTAAATTAGATCTGCCTTATGACTATTTTGATTAAATCATGTTTATTATGTTATTTTAATTTCGTTTTATGTTTGTTCATCATCTCCCTTTAATATATGTTCATGATAAATTGATGTGTTTTGAATCTCATACTATTTTTGGTAACTTGTCATTATGATCTGTATTATTTAGATTTGTAGATTCTTATCACAAAAATTTGCACATGCTTACTTTGTCTAAATTTCTTTAATTTTATTTTGGGAACTTGTGAAAATGAAAATTGACTTTGAATGAGATTTTATATATAATTTTATAACATTTACATACTCAAATGCTATTGAATTTTACATTTTAAGTTATCTACTGTTCTTTTAAATTGGTCTTTAGTTTCACATGTTAAATTCTCGTGTATAATTGTTTCAATCCTTTTTTTAAGAAACAAAAAACTTGACTTAAGATTAATGAATGAACTTTAGTACAAAATCTAATTCTTTGTAGTTTTCTATATTTAAGGTCTCATGTTAAACTTAAGTATTTTTTTCTTCCCTAAATTAAAGGTTTAGTGAAATGTTAACTTTAAAACCAAAACTTATTTTTATAAATGTATATATACATATATCATATGCAATAATATTTGCAAATATATGTTGTTTAGATCTAAATTATTAAATTGTAATAATTATGTGTATGGAAATATACATCTGTACTTTAATTCAAATTTGTAAGCAAATATATGTTGTTTAGATCTAAATTATTAAATTATAATAATCATGTATATGGAAATATACATGTGTACTTTAATTCAAATTTGTAAGAGGATTTTGTGCAATAATGTAACCTTTTGTTGTCAAATCTTTCTTTAATTGAAATAATTCCAGGTAATATTCATTTTGGATTTCAAATTATTTAAAACTAATGGGTTTTTACTTTATATCTGTACACACACAAATATGTCTATGTGTGTGTGTGGTGTATGTGTATGTATGTAATTATTATGGATGTATGCATATATTTCATTAATCGAAACTTGGACAACAAAGGCATGTGGATATTTGTTGATAAGTTACAAATGTCATTTAATACATTAATTATTACAATTAAAGATGTAGAGAAATGAAACATTTCTCTCTCTCGATTATTGCCATATCATATCTTTATTAATTGCATAGGGTAAGAGAGGGAAAAAAAGGTTTTCCTCCCTAAAAATATTTTTATATGTTTCATTTATACATGTATACACCACCTATATACTGTACTTACACCTCATACTAATGAACGTATTTGGTACATTCATTATAAACCTATAAGTTTAATGTTAATTCCATTATCTCAGCGACCTAGAACTTAGCGGCCTAAGAGGGGCTTGCGACCTAAGAACAGAAAGCTTTGCGAACTAACAGCAGAAAGCTTCGCGACCTAACAGCAGAAAGCTTCGCGACCTAAGAACAGAAGGACCTCGCGACCTAAGGATAGAAAGGCTTGTGACCTAACTACAAAAAGGTTTGCGACCTAAGGACATAAAGCTTTGCGACCTAAGAACAGAGGTTTGCGACCTAACAGCAGGAAAAGGTTGCGACCTAAGGTAGCTAGCGAGTTAACAGGTTGCACAACCTAACTATTAAAACATGTTCAGCGCCCTACGACCTAAGAGGTTAACAAGCTAGGACTTCAACGACCTAGAGCTCCCACGGCTATTCCTTAACTCGCCTGCGACCTACCACTTGATCAAATGAAGCCAAGTACAGCTTCACCAGCTAATTTCTTAAGCCGCAAGGGGACTGCGACCTACAACTTAGCTAAGGTCGTACACGACCTAAGACTTAGGCGAATTTTCTGCTCAGAAATCAGCTCCTATAAATAGGCCACCACTTCCAACATGAAAAAGGACTTTTTGCCATTCATTTCTTCAAGCACCGTTACTCTGTCGAAGTCTCCATTCATCCAGCAATCAAAGATCTTCAAACATTCAAGATGCTACAACAAGCTACAAGAGAAATTCCTTACATCCAACACGGATTCATCGAATTTCATCGACGAAGATTGAGCTAGTAGTCAAGATTGTTTCTTTTGATCAAATTGTACTGTTTTGATAAGAGATTTGTATCGATTTGTAACCGGATTCAATAATAAAGAGATTCAAAGTGGATGTAGGCTAAATCTCAAGCCGAACCACTATAAATTGATGTGTTCTACTGCTTTTTTGCTATTTTACTGCTTAAATTCTGTTCCCGTCACGCGGGTGGTGCTTTCACGATTCTATTACACACACCGGGTGTTAGCGTTCACTTTTTAGCGTTAACATTTTGGTGCTTTCACTGAGAACCCAACTCAGGCTACCATTCACCATTGCTTCACACAAGTTTGTTGAAAAAATTTCCTACAAAACCAGAAGTCTATCAGACATAATGGCTCCTGGAAGGAAACGAAAGGCTGTCAGATCTGAAAATGTTCAAGATAATACCGCCACTTCTATTTCACCGAGTCAAGCAGCTCCAAGCGTCGGGGTAACGCGAGAGGAGCTAGACGCTGCAGTGTCTGGACTATACCAACAGATTGAAACTCAAAACAATCTGATGATGGAAAAACTGAACGCTCTACTCGGCGCCAACCAAAGACCAGTGGGTAATGAAGAAAACATCGATGATGCTCTTCGCAACTCCGAAGGAAAAAATATTCCTCAAGGGGGATCAGGTGCTGTTGAAGGGGCACCCCTCCAAGCTGAAGGATCTAGGCCATCGCCGATTTTCCGCGAACATCTGCCCGGACAAACTTCTGAGAAAATGGCCGAGGTCTATTCCGCCAAATCTTTGAACAACGAGGAATATCTTTCTGGCATGATCAAGCAAATAATGAAGGAGAGCATGCAGAGGGATAAAGATGAGAGCGAATGGGGATTCGCACCGAGTAGAACTCCGTTTACCGAGAAGATTCTAAAGGCTGAATTTCCTAGAAAATTTGTTCCCCCCACCATTCCTGCTTATCAGGGAACAAGTGATCCAAATCAATTCTTGTATAAATATGACTGGCACATGATCGGCGCAAGAGCAACTGATGAAATTAAGTGCCGGTATTTCCCAGTATATTTGGAAGGAGTGGCACTTCTCTGGTTTACCAAGCTTCCTGTCCGATCAGTAGATCAGTTTTCCGATCTGACCCGAAAGTTCAAAGAGCAATTCAGGCTATACGCTTCAAAGGCAAAAGACATAATGTCATTGTCCAGTCTTGAACAGAATCTGGGAGAACCTATTAAATCATTCCTGAACCGTTTCAATATAGCTCTGGCAGAAGTTGATAACGCAGAGCCACGAATGATCTTGACCTATTTGATGCGTGCTATCGACAAATCGAGCGAATTTGGAAAATGGCTGAAGTTGAAAGAGCCAAATTCTCTCGAGAAATTCTACAAGAAAGCTGATGAATTCATACGCTTGGAAAATCTTCCGGCATCGATGAAGGTGGTGGCAGCAAAGGTGGAAAATAATACTGCCGCTTCGGTAAAGAAAGATTCCGGAGGTCAGAAAAGGGAAAATCACGAGGGGAAGAAACAAAAGGATACAAAGAAACCTCGCTTCTTCAAACCCTCAGATTTCACTCCATTGACCGACACTCTGGAAAATATCTTCTTCGCCACCAAAGATGCTGTGGACTATCCCAAACCGGCTGAGATAAAACCGGGAAAGGGCGCTATGAGAAATGGAAAGTTCTGCCGTTTTCACAACCAACCCGGTCTGATACCAATGACTGTCGTCACTTAAAGAGCTTAATTAAAGAATTGTTGAGGGAAAACAAGCTGCAACAGTATGTCAAGAAAAACAGAAGTGACCCATCTTCGTCAACTCAGAAGCAGCAACTCCCTACTCAGCCATCAGGTTCAGGTAAAGGTACCGCGGCACAAGAATCTGAGAGGCCCGTTATCAATGTGATTACGGGGGGCCCACACCCAGCGGGCAGAAGCTGGGGTGAAATGGAACGATATGCTCATGCTTTGAAATACATCCCAGCAGAGGAAGATGTTTTTGCTGTAGAAAATGCTGCACCCCTGAAACAGCAAAAGATTTCAGATGATGATATTATGTTCAAAGCTAGGGATTCTATTGGTATTGAAGCTCCCACCATAGATCCCTTGGTTATCTCTGCAGGAATTGGACCGGCAATAGTAAGACGAGTGCTCATTGATTGTGGTGCTTCCTGCAATATACTCTTCAAGAAAACATTTGACCAGATGAAGATCCCAATGACCGACGTTCAAGCTTCGTCACAAAAGATCGTTGGTTTCACTGGGGAACCACAGCAACCAATCGGAACTGTCAAGTTGTTCGTGGAACTTGGGGAAGGGCAGAAAAGGGTAGTTCGCAAGCAAACCTTTGTAATTGTCGATGGATTTTCTGCCTACAATGCTTTCCTAGGCAGGCCAACTCTAGCTGCATTCAAGGCCATTTTGGCCCCGTGGTGCCTAACTATGAAGTTTCCTACAGAAAATGGTGTTGGTGTCATCAAGGGAGATCAAAATGCTGGACGCGAATGTTATCTTATAGAGCTTCGAGAAGCCAGAAAGAGAGAAATGGGTAAAAATGCGGTAGCTCCCCTCCGCATCAAAAACCCAACCTTATAGCAAATACAGGGTGGTCCCTGCACTGGTGAGCATAGTAGTGCAAGGCGAGAAATGGACCCCAGAAAATCCAGTGCAGAGGAGAATAGAGTGGTGCCCGTGGAAGTTACGATACCAATACCTGTCGACTCCAAAGACCCAAACAAAGTACTTAATGTGGGTTCGCAACTAAGTACAACAGTTCAAAACACACTGATATCATTTCTAAAAGCAAATCTGGACGTGTTCGCTTGGTGTCATGCTGATATGTGTGGAATCTCTCCAACAATTGCTGTTCACACTCTGAATGTCGATCCGAAATTCACACCAGTAAAACAGAAACGAAGAACTCAAGGTCCAGAAAGGTCAGCAGCTTTAAAGGAAGAAGTAGATCGTCTCATGGAGAATAATTTCATCAAAGAATCCACTTATCCAAATTGGGTTTCAAATCCAGTACTGGTTAAGAACGCAAATGGAAAGTGGAGAGTATGCATTGATTTCTCAGATCTAAACAGAGCTTGCCCCAAAGACTGCTTCCCATTGCCTAGAATCGATCAACTGGTAGATGGGACGGCTGGACATGAGTTGTTGTCTTTTATGGATGCCTACTCCGGATACAATCAGATTATGATGAATGAACCAGATCAGGAAGACACAAGCTTTATCACAGATGTGGGACTCTACTGTTACAAAGTCATGCCATTCGGATTGAAGAATGCAGGGGCAACCTACCAAAGACTTGTCAACGCTATGTTCAAACCTCAGATTGGCAAAACTATGGAAGTCTATGTTGACGATATGTTAGTAAAGTCAAAGAAAGCAGTAGACCACATGGATCATTTGGCGGAGATGTTTACAATTCTTCGAAAGTATGGAATGAAGCTCAACCCATTGAAATGTTCGTTCGGGGTAGAGTCAGTGAAATTCCTGGGTTACATCGTAAGCGCTAGGGGTATTGAGGCCAATCCTGCTCAAATCACAGCTCTAAGAGAAGTTAAAGCCCCTAGAACAAAGAGAGAACTGCAAAGTCTCAATGGAAAAGTTGCCGCTCTTAGTCGCTTCATCTCCAAGGCCACAGACAAATGCATTCCCTTCTTTGATGCTTTAAAGAAAGGAAAGAAAAATTTTGAATGGACTCCCGAATGTCAGAATGCTTTCGATCAACTGATTCATCATATGAGAACTCCTCCAGTCCTTTCCAAGCCTAGTGATGGCGAAGACCTCTTCATCTATTTAGCAATTTCATCCCATGCTCTAAGTGCAGCACTCGTACGAGAAGATATGAGAATACAACGTCCAGTCTACTACATCAGCAAATGGTTCACTAGGGCAGAGATGAATTATTCAAAGATAGAAAAGCTTGCTTATTGTTTGTTAATCGCTTCCAGGAAGTTGAGGCCCTATTTTCAATCTCATCCTATCAAGGTCCTGACTGATCAACCTCTAAAGCAAGTCCTGTATCGTCCTGAAACTTCGGGTCGTCGCTTGAAGTGGAACATAGAACTCAGCCAATATGACATCACTTACCATCCCCGAAGAGCAATTAACGGACAAGCTTTAGCAGATTTCATTGCAGAGTCCACTGACAAAGGTGACATCAAGGAAGAAACAAGTGACTGCATTCCGATACAGTGGAAGTTGTATGTTGATGGCTCGAGAAATGATTATTGTTCTGGGGCAGGAGTTGTGCTTGAAACTCCCGAAGGACGATCACTATGTTATGCATTGAGACTAGAATTTCCTTCGACAAACAATGAAGCAGAATATGAAGCCCTTATTGCTGGTTTAAAAATCGCCAAGGAACTAAACATCAAAGTGATACAGATTTTCAGCGACTCTCAGCTTATTGTTTGCCAGGTGAAGAAAGAATTTCAAGCCAAAGGAGGGAATTTGCCTGCATATTTGTCAAAAACATCCGAACTTCTCAATGATTTGGATCACTATTCAATAAGCCACATACCCCGAGAGGAGAATATGAAGGCAGATTCTCTAGCAAAGTACTCGAGTTCCGGGGAAGCTCAATTACTGGGATTTGTTCCTGTAGAAGTTCTGTCGGCTCTAAGCATTGATGAAATGGATGTCGATTGGATCATGGCTACGTCTCCAGAGCATGAATCATGGATGACTCCAATCAAAGAATATCTGCTCAATGGTTCATTGCCAGAAAACTCTAAAGAACGTCTAAGGCTGTTGAGAAAAGCATCAAGATATGTAATTCAGGATGGTCGGTTGTACAGGCGGGGATTCTCAATGCCATTACTCCGATGTGTAACCAAGGAAGAAGCTAAGACAATCTTAGCAGAGGTACACGGAGGAGAATGTGGAGATCATTCAGGTGGTCAAACACTTGCAAAGAAAATTCTCCGATATGGGTATTTCTGGCCAGATATTAATCGAGATGCTGCAGCTTATTCCAGGAAGTGCGACAAATGCCAAAGATTTGCAAAAATCCCAAGTGCGCCTTCCACCGAACTCACACAGATGGTCAGCCCATGGCCATTTGCCATTTGGGGAATAGACCTAATTGGACCATTACCGATCGCTAAATCAGGGATTAAATATGCTATTGTTGCCGTTGATTATTTCACCAAATGGGCTGAAGCTGAACCTTTGGCCACCATCACTTCTAAAAAGATGATAAATTTTGTAACGAAGAATATCATTTGCAGATATGGTGTGCCACAGAAGATAATCACAGACAACGGTACTCAGTTTGAAAGTGAAGAATTCCAGGATTTTTGCAAACGGTTCAGAATTCGAAAAAGCTTCTCAGCAGTGGCTCATCCGCAGGCAAATGGGCAAGTGGAAGCAGTTAATAAGATCATCAAGTCAACTATCAAAAAGCAACTCGAAAAAGCAAAAGGTGGTTGGGTTGATAAGCTTCCATTAGCACTATGGGCGTACAGAACTACTCACAAAACTGCGACTGGGCACACTCCATTTTCACTGGCATACGGATCAGAGGCAATGATTCTAGTGGAAGTAGAAGTTCCTTCACATAGAAGAGTTCATTTCAACAAAGTTGAAAATGAGAAACTGCAACTTGAAGCACTTGATTTTCTTGATGAGAAAGGAGAAGAAGCTAGGCTCAGAGTTTCAGCTCATCAGCAGAGAATTGCCAGGCATTTCAACTCTAAGGTTCGCCAACGCAGCTTTGAGATCGGAGACTTGGTTTTGAAAAGGATCATGACAGCAACTGGTGTGTTTGGGCCAAACTGGGAAGGACCATATGTCATAGGCACTAAACTTCTTGATGGCACTTTCAAACTCATAACTGTTGAAGGAGATCCAATTCCAAGAGCCTGGAACAGCAACCACTTACGTCCTTATTTTACTTAAAAAAAAGGGCTCTGCTCAAAATTGTAAAATAATGATGAATGTATCAGTTGTATTGTGAAACATTGTAAATCAGTGTAAATGAATGAAAGCTATAAAGTGGACGTAGGCCCGATTCTTGGCCGAACCACTATAAATCTTGTGTTCTTTACTATTTCATAATGCCTGTTTTATTTCGATATATAAATGCCTTAAAAGTATTGCTAAAATGTCGATTCAAAATTGCAGGACATTATAACAAGGCTTGCTCATCACAAAGCTAAGCGACCTCTATAAATCAGCTATTACACGAAAACCAAGCGACAAAAAATTCCAAACTCAAATCCTATGCAAGGAAAACTTCACATAAAAAGTTGGCGACTCCACTGTGACAAACCTTTGTTCACTAGTTGAGATTGTCATTATGAATAGACATCCAACTAGATAACTCGCGTTTGTCTCGTGAAGTCATTCAACAGTGAAGTCCACTCCTTCGGATGAAGCAATTTACTTGTAAAAGGAAAGAAGATGTGCTTGGGAACGATAATAAGAGATCGCTAATGGGCAGATGATGAGAGAAAGTTTCCAAGCAAACAAAGAAGCAGACAAAGGGAGGTATGCCTCTCAACAGGAAGGCCGGAAGATCCACTAAAGGGACACCTTCCCAAGCGGAAGGAACAGGACCCTCGCTAACTGGTCGTGATGCATCCGATCAGATAGCTTACGTCCGTCCCGTGGATCCACTCGCCCCTGAGACGCAACCTACCTGGCACACCAACCAACCAAAGCCCTCTAACGAGGCACGCCAATAAATGGGAGAGCTTTCCTCAATCAAAAAGATCGGTGGGACTACCAAAGGGGCACTTTGTTAGTTAATTGCGATCGTTTGTGCAAACAAACATCCAATCAAGCAACTTGCGTTTGCCCCGTGGACCCCTCCGACCATGAGAAAGTAACTTCCAGGCAATCAAAAGCCCTTTTCGGAGGCACAAGCCCTCTTCGGAGGCACAAGCCATCTTCGGAGGCACGCTTCACCATGCTTGAAGCACAAAATCAAAAGCCCTTTTCGGAGGCACAAGCCCTTTTCGGAGGCGCAAGCCCTCTTCGGAGGCACAAGCCATCTTCGGAGGCACGCTTCACCATGCTTGAAGCATAAAATAAAAAGCCCTCTTCGGAGGCACATTTCACCAGGGTAGAAGTGCAAAATGCTTCTCTTTGGAGACCCACTTCACCAGAGTTGAAATATCAAAATTGCTTCTCTTCGGAGACCAAAATTGCTTCTCTTCGGAGACCAAAATTGCTTCTCTTCGGAGACCAAAATCGCTTCTCTTCGGAGACCAAAATCGCTTCTCTTCAAAGACAAAAAAACCTCTTCAGAGGCGCACTTCACCTTGCTTGAAGTACCAAAAATAAGCCCTTTACTGGGGCACAAAATCAAAACCTTCTTCGGAAGCTCATTTCACTGCGTAGGAAAATTCACTTTTAACAAATAAAAGTGATCATCCCCAAAAGTTGAAGTGTTCTTCAGAAGGAAAGAGAAAGTAGAAACTTCTCGAAAGACGAGATATACTTTATTAAAAGCAGAATGATTCTTCCCTTAAAAGTGGAATAGTTATTCTCTGGAATAAGAGTATCAGTCTTGAAAAAGCTAGGAATATTGCAATGCACTTGCGGTATGGGGGCAATACTATACGATTCAGTTACATGAACAAAGTAATATACAAGCAACATACCGCGAGTTCATCACAATATCATGAAAAATAGATGATGTGGAATAAATGCATTCTCAAACGCGCAGACGAAAAGTTTGCACAAGTAAAAAGAATCGTTTGTTCTACACTAAAAAAAAACAGATGCATTCTCACATACACAAGAGTTTGTACAAGTAAAATAATTGTCTTATTTAGTACTATGAAAATTCTTTACACGTGCAGATATCTCAAAAAGCAAAAGCAGGGACCGGTACCCGCACAATCCCCGGTCGATACATGCAAAAAGCAAAAGTAAGGAGTAGAAAATCTAGCTTGTTATTCCTTCTTCTCGCCACCTTTGGAGCCTTTCCCCGGCCTAATGATTAGTTTTTGGAGCCGTTGTGAACGGGCCGGGGCAGAAGGAGAAAAAGGCGCGGCTGGATCAACTTCTGCTTCCTCCCCAGTTGAAGCACTTCTCTTCTTCTTCCTTATGCCACGCTTCCCCTTCCTTTTTGAAGAAGATTCGCTCCCCGGAGTAGCAAGCAGTGTTGAAAGCTTCGTGTCATCATCAAGAGACTGCTCCGGGGTCTTCTCGACGTCTTCAAGGTCCTCCGCCTTCTGTTCCTGCGAAGCTGCTGGGTCATCCAGGCCTTGAAGGGCTTTGATTTTCTCTGCCTGTGATCCCGACTAGGAAGCAGAAGGAGGAGTAATTTGTGAAGATGGAGGAACGGCAACTGAAGGAGTGGAAGCTTGTGCAGTGTTTGGTACCTCCGCTGTAGAAGAAAAGAAGTTAAAATCAACATCCCCTGAAAACAGAGAAGGTATCGGTTCACCAAAGTTTAAGTAACAAGTGAGAAGATCATCGAATTCAGTTAAATCAAATAACTGGTTCGTTGGGCCCGGGACGACGCCAAAATTACCTGGAGGAGTTGGCTTTGCAAGATCAATCTCAAATTTCTCGGCTTCAATATCGTCTGGTGTCTCATCCTCAGCAGGAGTGGTTGCAGTTTCTTGAGCGACTTTAGCTGGATGTGAAGAATGAGAGCTGGAATCCATAATATTAACGTCAGCTGAAGTAGAAGTATGAACAGGGGCAGTTAAAGAAGCCTTTTCTTTTGGAGGCTCTTCTCCCATTGATTCAGCTCGTACTTTAGCAAGCTGCTCCTTCCCCTTAACAAGAGCGGCACGAGCCTCATCATCAAGATAGCGCTCCTCAAGTTCCGACTCATCATAGCCGGCCCCGCCAAGCATATCCATTGCGACTTCCCACACTTCAGCCAATGTAATTTCATAGTCGGGACCCAGAAAAGAAAGACTTCCACGACCCAGAACGCTGTGTAAATAGAAGTCGAACAGGGTAGAGCTGATGTTTGCTTTCGTTGCCTCATGTGACTGCTCAGCCGCTTCTTTTTCAGCAACGGCAGCAGTTCAACCAGCAATCGCCTCATCACGCTCTGTCTCAGCTTTAGCGAGTCGAGACTTTAGTAACTCGATCTCTGCGTTCTGGGAGGTGAATTTTTCCCGCAGTTCGGCGTTTTCTGTGCGGTATTTCTCAGTAATGTTCTGTTCAGCGGCAAGCTTCATTTCGACGTCCCTTTGTGCAGCATGAGCATCCCGCACTTGCTTCTGAAAGACTTCTTCTTTTTGAGTATGTGATGCAGAAGAAGAGGCGAGATCTTCCTTAATTCGCTTGACTTCATATGCAAGCTTTGCGTTGTCGTCTGCAATGCTCGTCATCTCCGCATCATGCTGCTTACGCCATTTGTCCCATTCTGATTTATCGTTCTCCATGGTCATCATCGCCTCAAGGTTCATATGGTTGACCCTTTGAAGTTCATCAACCAGCTTCTGCCATCCAGACATTCTTTCAATATCAACCTTGACAGCATCGACATTTCTCAGCATTGCCTGCTTATCAATGGGAACCAAATCTAAGTCATAACGGACTCCTCTTAGACACCAATTCGGAAATCGGCTCTGAAGTGTTGGAGGGCCGTCTTTAACTTGATATTGTGGCCTGTTAATGATGGTTTGAATATCAGATTCCTTTAGAGGAGGAGAGCCGGCCGGAATATCAGAAGAAATGGGAGCGTTAGTCTTCTCAGAAATAGCAGACGCGTCACTTGGCTTAGACCGTTTGCTCAATTCATCAGTAATATGAGTCTTCCCTTTGTCATCATAGGACTTTCGCTTATGAGAATCGTAAGTTCTGTAAGAAGAATCATATCGGTCAGCATCCCTTCTTCTCTGCCGCTGCTCATAATCCCATTTTTCTTGAGCCTTCCTTTGGGCCCGTTCCTCATCTGTCTCTCTCTGGTCACCAAGATATTTCCTAAAGTCATAGGATCCGCGACCTCCATGGCGCTGAAATGAGTCATAGTATGAGCCGGAGCGCCCCATCGGAGAATCTGAAAACGGAAAAGAAGTAAAGTTTAGAAATTTCCAGAAAGAAAGAGTAAATGCTTATAAGTGCAGAAAAAATCCTAAGTGTGTGCGGCGTGCGAACTACGTGCGTCAAACTACAAACCACGCTTCAGTGCGGGAATGGAGACAACAGGTGTAGAAGGCGTCGAGGTCTGTTTCAAAGAGGAAGTCGCTTCAACGACAGGAGAGTTCACCTTTGGAATATTATCCTTGAAAAGCTCTTGAGAAGTTATCATTATGTCACTCAAGTCATCGAAAGTATCATCACCCTGGTATTCAGCAGACTTCTCTTTTTCAACTTCCACATCAATTGATTTTTCAGAAACTCGAGGATTTTCTTCCTCCTCGATAATTGGGGCAAGTGCCGACTTGCTGACTGACCCTACAACATCGATGGATGTGGAACATTTTATCAAAGCAGCCTCTATGACGGGTGTTTTTGATGCAATTTCTTCTACAGAAGTTGGGGCATTCGAGGCCTCTGCTTGAGAGCCCGAAGCAATTAACGTTTCCGCATCAGAACTAGAAATTTCATGAATCTGAGTCGATCTAGAAGGATGTAAAAGACCAAACTGGTGCAGAAATTCATCTTTCAGCAAGAATTTGGCACTCCTCTCTTCAGCATCAACGACACTCAAAGTATCTAAAATCGACTTGTGGCTGGTGTCTCGAAGAAGAGAAGGAAGTGCTGCAAAAAGAAAGAATGGAATTAAGCATTTGACGGTTCGAATTCTGAAAAATCTAGAAAACGAATCGGTGAAAGGCAATCTTACTTCCGACTCTCCAGATGGCATAAAATCCCGGAGGACAGCGAACGTAAAAGAATTGAGTCAAGAATCCATGGGCACTTTCGGGCAAGTCCAGAATTAGTTTACGGTTTCTGGCACTCCTCACAAGTGTGATAGAGGGATGGTCTTTGTTCTTTGCAAATGTACACAAGAAGCGAATTTCGGAAAAAGTGGGAAAATGGTCCAACGTTCTCCTGAAAAGCACACACAATCCCAGCAGGATGGAGTATCCATTAGGGTGTAGTTGAAAGGGAGAAATAGATAGCCGAAGGAGAAGTTCTCGAAGACAGTCGTTAAATGGGGGAATGGCTCCACTCGAACACATCTGACG
This sequence comes from Allium fistulosum, assembly GCA_030737815.1. Taxonomy (NCBI): domain Eukaryota; kingdom Viridiplantae; phylum Streptophyta; class Magnoliopsida; order Asparagales; family Amaryllidaceae; genus Allium; species Allium fistulosum. Next base: position 983,149,206 of record CM060902.1, read on the forward strand.
GTTAACTGCGACAAAGCCACGGGGAGGCCTATCAGCAGTGTCATTTATCCCAGGGAACAAAGCGTCAGCTTCGGCAATGCCAAATTGGATGCATAATTGATGGAAGACTTTATGACTCAAAGTGGTGGGAGTCCTTTCCGGAGGATCGTTTAATGGAGTAGCAATTGGAAAGGCTTCTCCAACTGTTTCCAAGTCTTCCTATTGAGATTCCATTCTACACAAGGAACTGGACGATCAAATATTAAGGTGCACATTTCCTAAAAAGAGTGAAGTGTTGTGCAAAACTAATGCAATAACAAGCAAATGTAAATGAAACTAAATTAATTGATACTTGTCGATTATAAAGTTTCAGGGCTTGATATCTTAAGTCCAAGAATAGTGTTGTGTTGATGCAAATAAATCAGCTTTAGTTGATCATTTCAATTTTGCTTTAATACTTCACTTAGATTTGTTAGTTCACAGCATTTCATTCACGAAGTTCATTTAAGTTTGATATTCTTTGTCAACTAATCTGTCGTTTGATGTGGGCAATCAACAGCAGTATATTCGTCCCATTTTTTCTGTGAATGTTGCTTCTAAACAGGTTATCAGCATTAAAGTTAAGGCAATCTGAAAAGAAGTACAAAATCCAAAACAATTCAAATTCAGAAAATCAGTCAAATTCTGCTCAAAATTCTAAGTGATTAGGTCGCTTACGACCTAACACAGGTTGCAGCGTTCTTATGCTGTGTTGTTCAGGTTAAAAGTTCGGGCTGTGGAAAATTGTCTAAGTATTAGGTCGTTCAGCGACCTATTATGGGTCAAGATTTCTGTTAGAGATTCTCTAGGTCGCAAATGTTGTCAGATCGCAAAGGCTTAAGTCGCTAGGCGTTCCCACGCGACCTGACTCTTAGGTCGTTCAAATCTGATAGGTTCTTGACTTCCTCTCCAAGCAACATCATATTGGGTCCGATAACGCAATACCGCCAGTTCAAAAGAGTTCATCTTCCCCTTCATCCTACCTCGACATACCACCAATTAACTAGCAAATCAATTGCAAACCCCACAGATCCGTAGTAAAAGCTTTCGTATGATCGCGAATCACCACGACACATCAAATGACAAACGAAAGTCAGTTGAGACTACCGTTCAGAAAGCATGATGTATGAAATTAGGCTTAGGACAAGTAACAACGATTCGTGATCAAAGCAGTGACTATGGACGAATAAAGGTCGATCCACTTACGGATTATGATTGGTGAGAAAGAATCGTCAGTTGAATGAGTCAAATTTGTCTTTGGAAGCTCGAAAAATCGTTAATGGCGATGGAGGCTCAAAACAGTAAGGTGAGGAAGAAGGTGCGACCTAACCAATTTATATGAAACTGAGAATGGGAGGCGAACAGGCGTGCAAGTTCTAGGTCGTTCGCGACTTAGCAGGGTTGAGTCGAAGCATACGACCTATGGCATAGTCATATGCCTCGAGAGGCAAATGTTAATTCCATTATCTCAGCGACCTAGAACTTAGCGACCTAAGAGGGGCTTGCGACCTAAGAACAGAAAGCTTTGCGACCTACCAGCAGAAAGCTTCGCGACCTAACAGCAGAAAGCTTCACGACCTAAGAACAGAAGGACCTCGTGACCTAAGGATAGAAAGGCTTGCGACCTAACAGCAGAAAGCTTCGCGACCTAAGAACAGAAGGACCTCGCGACCTAAGGATAGAAAGGCTTGTGACCTAACTACAAAAAGGTTTGCGACCTAAGGACATAAAGCTTTGCGACCTAAGAACAGAGGTTTGCGACCTAACAGCAGGAAAAGGTTGCGACCTAAGGTAGCTAGCGAGTTAACAGGTTGCACAACCTAACTATTAAAACATGTTCAGCGCCCTACGACCTAAGAGGTTAACAAGCTAGGACTTCAACGACCTAGAGCTCCCACGGCTATTCCTTAACTCGCCTGCGACCTACTACTTGATCAAATGAAGCCAAGTACAGCTTCACCAGCTAATTTCTTAAGCCGCAAGGGGACTGCGACCTAGCTTAGGTCGCTCGCGACCTACGACTTAGCTAAGGTCGTACGCGACCTAAGACTTAGGCGAATTTTCTGCTCAGAAATCAGCTCCTATAAATAGGCCACCACTTCCAACATGAAAAGGGACTTTTTGCCATTCATTTCTTCAAGCACCGTTACTCTGTCGAAGTCTCCATTCATCCAGCAATCAAAGATCTTCAAACATTCAAGACGCTACAACAAGCTTCAAGAGAAATTCCTTACATCCAACACGGATTCATCGAATTTCATCGACGAAGATTGAGCTAGTAGTCAAGATTGTTTCTTTTGATCAAATTGTACTGTTTTGATAAGAGATTTGTATCGATTTGTAACCGGATTCAATAATAAAGAGATTCAAAGTGGATGTAGGCTAAATCTCAAGCCGAACCACTATAAATTGCTGTGTTCTACTGCTTTTCTGCTATTTTACTGCTTAAATTCTGTTCCCGTCACGCGGGTGGTGCTTTCACGATTCTATTACACACACCGGGTGTTAGCGTTCACTTTTTAGCGTTAACATTTAAGTTATATTAAAAACCCATTTTAACAATTTATACCAAATGATATTTTATTTATAATTTTATTAGATAGGATCTAATATATATTTAGACTTCATAGGCCCAATAAAAATCCAAAATGGTAAAAAACTTTGAAATTCACTCATTTCGTCTGCTAAAAGCTTGTCCAGTTCCAACAATGGTATCAGAGCCCAATAGCCTATGAAGCCAAAATTTGTCATGTTAGGGCTAACTAATTAAGCTTGCCCCACTTAGCACGGTGTCTAGAAATGTAAAACTAGGATTGGAATTGGATAATCAATTACCCTATCCTACCAGGTTACTAGCCTAACCTGAAAAGTGGAGTGAGTCCAAAAGTTGACCCAAATAGAAAAGACCCGATTTGAATTGGGCCTTAGGCTAATTTTCATAATTATTTTGAAAATAAAAATAAGATTTTAAATTTAAAAGTTAAATTTTAAACAAAAACATGTTTGTAATGTTATAATGAAAAGATAACGATATTTTCAAAATGTTTGAAAGTGTTTAAATTCTAGTTTCAAATTTTAAAATTTATTAATACGATTAATAAAATGAATTGATTAAATTGGTTAATTATTTAGTACTTACATACATGTGTTATCTACATATTTTCTTACTATAATGTTAAGAGAGTAAACAATAGGATATGGAGACTACAAAAGATAGTGTTACTACAAATACGTATATTAAGCATTTGAAGAAAGTATATTGAGCATATAAATGCATATCGAGTTAATAAATCTATGGTGAAGATATCGAGCTCGACATATGGAAAGGTTGTCGAGTACCTAAAGCAAGAGGAGAAGCCAAAACTTTATAATAAGCTGAGATGTCGAATATCTAAACAGAGCATGAAGAGGTATCGAGCCGCTATAGGATAGCGAGTATCAAAGGAAGGATAAGCATTATCTAGTATTCGTAAGTAAGATGCGATGTTGAAGCCTTAACAATAAAGAAAAGCATACCAAGCACCTAATACCCAAAAGGTGCCGAGATTTAAAAAATGATAAGAATGTTGAGTTTATGCAAACATAAAGTGTCGAGTATATATAACAAAGAAAGAAAGCCACACCAATAAAGCATGTCGAGCATTTACTCGCAAAGAAAAGAAGCCAAGCCACTATAATGTCAATTATTGTAGAGCACCTATAAGCAGCAAGCGGTCTCAAGTTCTTGCAAATAGTAAGGGATGTCGAACCTCAAAGGCAAGATGGGTGTCGAGTGTCATCAATTATATAAATTGACGAGTATCTACCATAATACAAGATATTGAACTTTAATAATAAATCGAGGGTACTGAGCACCTAACACCTAGAAGGTGTCGAGTTCATAAAAGATGAAGGAGATATCGAAATACTATGACACAAAGTACCATAAAGTATAGAGGAAAAAGGAGGATTCCAAATAATAAAGGACATGAAGGCTACCGATTATAATCAATCGTACAAGCTATTGAATACCTATCTTCATGCAAAAACCATTAAATAATTACCATAACATGAGGTGTCGAATGTCATATAGGGGTTGTCGAGTTTCTATACATGATATCGAGTTTTGGCAAAAAGCACAACCGAAGCATAATCAAGAGAGAGTAGCAGAACCCTCCAATTTGAATCTAAGACACTTGTCAGTCAACCCACATAGTTGAAACCTCTATAAATAGACCACCTCGGCCATTCAAGTTAGGGCGAATCATTTCTTTCCCTATTTTTTAAATTACAAAGTTGTAACCCCTAAACTGAATTAGGGATTTCTTAATATAGTTGTAAGTTTTGCATAGAAGGAATTGGACGAGAAACTTTGCACAACATAATGCCTTCACAATATGTATCTTTGACTATCATTGAGAGAGCAGACTTGCATATAGCTTACCTTTGGTCTTGGACTTGCATACTGTCCATTTGAACAAAGCCAGTTAAGCCCTTGCCTAAATTAAATTTTATGTTGCATAACGAGTATAATGTTCATTGGATATCAACAAAGGGTAAAACCATATGTAAATCACCTATTTAGCCCATTACACGAGTTATGGACTATTGCACAATTATGTGAATTGCTTATTTTACCGTTGAACATGTGAGATGAACTTTTAAATAGCCTTATGATGATATTGAAGCTGGTAGGCATTATTGGGACCATTTCGGATAATACTATCTTATGCAACATCTCGGATGTTGAACCATTTTTTGGTTTAACATTTTGACACTAGAAGAGGGGCTCGAACCTCTGACTCGTTATTTTCTTACTTAGAAACTAATGTAAAGTTTTGTTGCAGGAAAATGGTGAGAGCTAAGAAAGCCAATATTATGAATGAAGAAACATTGCAATAAGTGACCTTGGAAGAAAATGTCATGCCAAGATTCAATCCAGAGAATGCGGACCTTCAGTACTAGGAAAGCCAAAAAATAGTGAAGCTAAAATCCAAAATTTAACACAACAGCTAGCAACAATGCAGGAGCTCATAGAGAAAGTTGTCTCTTAAAAGTCCTCTACAACAACAAAGATTACTGAAGGAAGAGAGGAAGTTGAATATCCAAGAAGAAATTTGGATACCTTAATACTCAAATGCAAGGAGAATGGAAAAAGCATCATGGGCTCACCCAGAAAAAAAAAGAATCCAAGAGGAGGAAACGATAATATATACTCCAAAGTCACAAGAGATAATAAAATTAAAGTAGATCGCCGAAGAGAAGAGCAGGAAAAGCTAGTAGAAAGGTCTACGGAACGATCAGATAGCTCAATCTCGTACAAAGAATACAAGCCTTATAGAGGGGATTACCCTGATGATGAAGCCTACTTAAGGGATATAGCTAATAAAATGGCGAAAGACATGCTTGATCTTAAAGGGAAAAGGACCCTTGACCCAAAGGTTAATAACAATTTTTGTGAGGCTCCATTTACATACAAGATAATGCCTATTAAAAATCCATCGCACATCAAAGTCCCATCATTAAAGCAAAAACACTGATCCTGTTGACCATCTTTTGGCTTTTTAAAACAAAATGGATTTGCACAATGCTTATGGAGCGGTACGTTGCAAAATCTTTCCTATAACATTTCAAGGAGTAGCTGCCAAATAGTACAAGTACTACAGAGAGAAAAGTATGTACACTTAGGAATAGTTTTCTTATGAGTTCTCAGCACAATTCTGCATAAGCAAAGATCCTACTGTTGACTCTAGTGTACTGGCAAATGTCAAGCGAAGATTAGGATAGCTATTCGATGAATATCAAAGAGGTTCACTATTGAGGCACTAAAGGTGGAAAACATGACTGATAGAAAAAAGCCGATGACAGTGCGCTTAGGGTTAATCAAACATATCCCCTTTTAGAAGTAACTCTACATCTATGGGTATAGGGATTCACAATATTTTCATTTCCAAGCTGATAAGTTTGTCCAAATTAATGAAATGTACCATACTAATAAGAAATCTCAGCCAAGAAAGGAGGAAATTTTTGTTATAACCACCACAATAAAAGGCCAAGATGGGATGAAAATAAAAGAAAACGATGGGAGAAAATCCCTATACCTAACTATGTAGCTTTGAATAAATCCATTTCCTATATTTTTGCCATAGCTAAGGATGGAGGAAACTTCCCTACATCCTATAAGGCAAGGAACAATCCTAAACTAAAGAAGGGGGGTATTGCACTTACCATAAGGCGAACAGACATAAAACTGACGAATGCCATGTTTTGGTTGGAATAATCTAGAACATGATTAGATCTGGATCTTTGAAGGAATTTGTCAAGGAGAATAAAAAACACTCCAATCTGGAAGGGAACAAACAGAGGCCCATAAACAATACTACAAATTTCATAGAGAACGATTCTCAACTAGACTTCATTCCTCTGATCAACCGCATAGATGTAATCTATGGATGTCCTTATCTCGATAGAAGCAGTAAAGGAGCTAACAGCAAATATATAAGTGAGGCAAGAGATGGAGTCTTTTCTATTCAGGAGGAGCCACTGTCCAAAAATCGTAAATATCAACTTCAAATGCCCAACATAACAATTACCCCACAAGAGATTAGGGGAGTCCATCACCCGCATAATGATCCGTTAATGATAACTTCAAAAACTGGGATCTCTGTAGTAAAAAAGATCTTAATGGATACTGGGAGCATAGCAAACATCATCTTCAAGCACGCTTTTGATCAAATGGGTATTCCAAAGAAGAAGTTGGACCAAGCTTTGAGCTAATCTTTAGGTTCAACAATAAAGGATCTACTCCGATAGGACAAATTAAGCTCTTGGTGCAGATGAGAATTCTTCCACATTCTAGGACATTTGAAACCTTGTTCGTAATAATGGACCAACCTTCCTAATACAACGCTTTCTATAGAAGACCAGCCTGAGATTAAGTGGATGTGTTTGTTTCACCAAAACATCTAATGGTGAAATTTATGACAAAGAATGGTTGGGGAACAATAAGGGGAATGCAATTTAGCTCTTGGGAACTTTATTTCACTACACTTGAGCAATTCAAATGAAACGGTGTTTCCTATTATGTTTCGAGATAAGTGAAATAAGCAAAACTGAAATTAAGAAGCCCTTGGATGACAGTCCTCAAAACCGACTATCCAAGGAAAATAAGAAGAGGAGAATAACTAAAATGTCCAAGAATGTAACGAGAAGATTCAACTTTTCTGAGAGGAAAAAAAACAAAAGGAGACAAACCAAGTAGATAAAAAAATAGATGGTGAAGAGGTAGTTACTGAATTGATTGTAGAAATGAGCAAGAAAGGATAAGTCAACCGAAGACCTAAAAGAGTTAACCTTAGATTCACTTGACCCAACAAAAATGGTAAAGTCATAAAAGAGTTGGGCAACAAGCTCGGTGGAGAACTTATCCAATTTCTCCAGTCAAGTAAGGATATATTTGCTTGGACTCACTTGGACATGTTTGGAATAGACCTAATGGTCATGAGCCATGCTCTAAATATAGATCCAAAAATTGTCCCAGTTCGGCAAAAGAAAAGGCAACTTGATAAAGTTTGCGCTAATGCATTAAAAGCAGAAATTATAAGATTACTTGAGAATGGGTTGATCGGGGAAGTGCTTTACCCCAAATAGCTAGCCAATCCCATGTTATTTAAAAATTCCAATGAAAAATGGAGAACATGTGTTGATTACATCGATCTAAAAAAAGCATGCCCTAAGGATTGTTATCCTTTGCTCCGAATTGACAAGTTGGTTGATGCCACAAGCAGACATAAGCTATTATCTTTTATCCATGCATACTCGGGTTAATCAAATTCCCATATTCAAACCAAATGAAGAGTACACAAGTTTTATGCAGATTGGGGAATTTACTGCTACAAAGTTATGCCTTTCAGGTTGAAGTATGCAGGGGATACATATCAAAGGTTGGTAAACAGAATGTTTAAAGAACAAATTAGATCACAACATGAAAGTATATGTAGATGATATGCTATGGAAATCTCATGTAACACTCCATATTTTTGGTAACATTATTTAGGATATTTAATTAGTTAAATTAAATAAAATAATGTGTTGATTAGGGGACTGAGATTTGATTTTTATTATGGGGTAGCCATGCCATTTAACAAATGAATAAAATAAGAGTTAACATGAAATAGAGGAGGGGTAAAATAGGAAAGAGGCCATTCCTATATCCTTAAAATTTTGGCAATGTATTATACTACATGTTTATTTCATTTTCTCAAATTTTTAAAACCTTAAGGCTAGCCACCATTAACAAAAGAAAGAGGAAGAAGATTAAGAAAAGCTAAGGAAGAAGCTAGTTCAAATCAAATCCATTCACATCTCAATCTCTTTAATCTCTAAAGCTAAGGTGAATAATGTTTACATCTCATATATTTTTTTCGGTTTTAAGATGAAATCCAAAATATTTTGCATTGATTTTCCATGTTTTCGAATGAGGGAATGATTATATATACTTGTTGATGATTTATGGGTGTTCATATAGATTTTATGACATGTTTTGATATGAAAACCCTATTAAATGACATCCAAATGCCTTGCAAATTTTTATATAGACCAGAAATATTATTTTGGAGATGGGTTTCAATTTTCTGAATTTGTATGGAATTTATATGAATTATCTAGTAAAGAAAATGTTATTTTGGGTTATAAATTATTTACGGTTAAATAATAAAAGGTTTGGGTCTGAAATTTTTATATGTTGGAAAACATATTAAAAGAGATTTTCTGGAATTTTTGTTGATTTTTCCTAAGTGCTTTACTAGATATATAAAATTATTTAAGGTATGGGACTTAAATGTTTTATATGTTTATAAAAGGAGGATGGGCTTTTTACAAATAATCCAAATCGTTAGTTCTGAAAATTGCAGCACTTTTTAGTGGTAAAGAAAAGAGGCAACCAATCAAAATTTGACACGTAAAGCAGGTTAGGTGAAAAGAACTATTTGCTACATGCTTTTTACTATTTTGTTGCTTTCGGCACCTACTTCCGCCTTGGTTGGCTTTCAACCAAGTCCCTTTGCCTTCAACACCATTAAAACCAATGCGCATGGTATCAATATATTGGTATGTAGCAAATTGGATAGAAGGCTAAAGGCATGAGGTCGAAACCATGGGTTCCGAAGGGATCAAAGCATCACTTTGCTTTTAAATTAAAAATGCGCCTGCTTGCTTTCGACTAAATGGCTTTTGACTCGGTAGCTTTCGACTCGGTTAGCTTTCGACAAGGTCAAATAGACTTAAAGAAAGGGTTTTGATTGGGTTGTGCTTTTGTTTTAAATGATTGCTTTCAACTAAGTCAAAACCTTTTTGCTGCCGCTTTTTACCTTTCGACCCAGATAGTCGAAAACTGTTTTTAAAATATGGCCACTTCTCTAATGCTTTCGAAGGGATGGTTTGACACCATCACTTCTTTACTTAGGAAATGGTTTCGAAATAGATGCTTTCGACTTAAATGTTTTAAAGACCATTTTCTATGATTGAAGTATAACCCAAATGGTTTCGAAAGAGACAGTTTTAATGGTTCCGAAACAGATGCTTTTGACTTTAATGGGTTTATGATCCTTTTGCTCTTCTTTAATGCATAATCTAAATGGTTTCTACCAAAACGTTTTCAAAAGGTTTCGAAGGGGTGAATTTCTGAATTGTTTTGAAAGGTTTCCATATGTTTTAAATTAAACCCAAATGCTTCCGAAAGGTTTAGTATTTTAATGCTTTCGGAAGGTTTTTAGGGAATGGTTTTGAAGGGGTGGTTCCCTAGGGTTTCAAAAAGGTTGAAAGGAAAGGTTTTTCCTATGTTTTTGAAAGGTAATATTTAAAGGTTTTAAAGAGGGGTGTCTAATGTTTTGAAGCTTTTGAAGGAAAGACTTTTAATGGTTTCGAAAGGGTCACTTTCAATGGTTTCGAGGTTACCTTCAAGAGTTGTTTAAAGGTTTTAAACAAATGTTTCGAATGTATTAAATAGGCAATATAGCCTAAGCATTTTCAAGTTAAAATGGGTTTTAACTTGTTTTGGAAGGATAGCCAATCCTCATTAAAATTAATCAACATTATTTGAGTAGAGTGTATATAACATGGAAAAAATAGCTTAGAGTAAAGCTAAGAATTTATTTTCCTTATATAGGTATGATTTAAAAGGTTAAATCATTTTGAAAAGGTTTTCAAGGAAAAAGTCGAAGGGTAGTTAACCCTAAGAAAATGATTCGGACAGATAGTCCATTTTGATTCGGACAGATAGTCCAGTTTGCGGACAGTTAGTCCAGTTTGCAAGCAGTCAGCCCAGTTTTCGGACAGATAGTCCATTTACTGTTTATGGACAGATAGTACATTAGTTACTGATTATAGCTTAATGAACTTAGCTATTATTATTATTATATCAGTTTGATTAACCAGTTTGGTTGCAGGAAAGGATTTGAAAAATATACGTTTTAAAAGAGGATATTAGTGAGGGGAAACCCGTTTCGCTAAGCGGCGTGGTCTCACTTAATATTAGTAAACCGAGATGTAACAGTATTATTCAAACCAGCCTTTATATCTGACTCGAAGTTTTTGTTTCCCCTTAAACTCTTGAGTGCTCAAAATTGATTTGAGTAGGCTGAGGGTTAAGGTTTTCAGGTTTTAGAAATTTTGGCGAATAAAGCTTCCGGAGACGAGCAGGTGGATGACGGATAGCTATTGGGAGTTATAGTTTTATCTTGTCTTGATTTTGCTGTGTATATTAAGTCAGATATGACTTATCGACTCTGATCAACCAAGGGGGCATCGTCATATGTAGCTCTTGGCATATTTTTGTAATGATTATATTTGATCTTTACTTGGGAAATGATGTGGGATTATGTAATTTAGATATAAATCTGTTTTGAAATGTAATTAGTAAAATGTTGTTTTTGAAAATCTGTGAATTTGTTCATATTCAAATGCTTCTGATATTATGGATACCATTAGCGTTACCGTATTTTGTCACCAGTAGTTAATACTATGGATGACTGCAGCATCTGTAGCGCTTAGCTTTTGGTCTCTAGATACGGGATGTTACATCTCAAGAGGAAACCAACCACTTAAAGGATCTTGAAGTAATGTTTGAAGTATTGAAAGTATAAAATGAAACTAAATCCACAAAAGTGCTCCTTCGGGATACGATCTGAAATGTTTCTAGGATACATTATCAGTAATTGGGGAATCGAGGCCAATCCTAATCAAATCAAAGGCATGAATGGTATGGAAAAACCAAAAACAAGCAAAGATATAATGAGCCTAAATGGAAGAGTGGCAACTCTGAACAGGTTTATCTCTAAAGCCCACGATAATGGCATCCCTTTCTTTGATGTGATTGGGAAAAAGAAGAACTTTGAATGGGGATAGGATTACCAATGGGCCTTCAAAGAATTAAAGGACCATCTTGAAAAACCTCCAATCCTATCAAGCCCTAAGGAGGGCAGAATTATATCTCTACATGGCGGTTTTTGAATATGCAATAAGTTTGGTTTTAGTAAGAGAGGAGAATAAAATTCAACTTCTGGTATATTATACTAGTAAAAGGCTTAAAGTCGTAGAGGTTAGATATCCAGTTCTAGAGAAGTTGGCATACTGTTTGATTCTTACTGCTAGAAAGTTAAGGGCTTACTTTGAAGCACACCCAATCAAGGTCTTAACCAATTTTCTAATTAAACAACTTTTTAGTAAACCGGAGGCATCAGAAAAACTAGTAAAGTGGGAAATAGAGCTTTGGCAATATGATATTGAATTCCAACCCCAAGAAGCGATTAAAGGATAAGCCCTAGCTGAATGTATAGGGTTCATTCAAGAGCAATAAGAAAAGGAGAAAAACCTAAATGGCAATCATTTATCGAAAGGGCCTCAAGAACAAGGTGCTGGCACAGGATAAGTAAACATTACCCATGATGGACACTGATTTTATTATGCAATGAAGTTAGGTTTTCCCGCCACCAATAATGTATCTGAGTATGAATCAATGGTGGAAGGACTTGCCTTAGATCTTCAGTTGAAGATCCGAAGAATATAGATTTTCAGCGATTCTCACTTAATGGTTAACCAATTGAACAAGACATATCGAATGAAAGATGCCAAATTGATCCTTATGTCAAAAACATACTAAAGATGTTAACTAAATTGGAAGATTAATCAATACACCAAGCACCTAGAGGGAAAAAATCCTAAACCGATTCTTTGGCGGGCTAGTTCATGAGGAACACTAAAGACTCAAATTGTACTGGTAGGCTTCCAACAAAGTCCCAGTATTGAAGAAAAACCCTCGAGTCAAAAAATAAGGCAATGGTATTGACTAGATCTCAAGCTTTCATGCACGCAGAAAAAGGAAAAGAAATAGGAGGTGTAAATGATGTTGTCCAAGAAGGAACCATTCATATAAAAATGAGCAACTGGTATGAGAGCAATTGGATGACGTATATTGTTAAATACCTAGTAGAAGGAAAACTATAGGAGGATAAAAGAGAAGCTAGAAGGATAAGACACCAGGCTCCAACTTTTATTATGATGGAGGGAATACTTTAAAAGAAAGGATACTTACTACCATACTTGAGATGTGTTAGTTTAGAAAATGGCACAAAGTTGTTGAGAGAAGCCCATGAAGGATTTTGTGGAGAGCATTCAAATAGCATAAAATTGGCCAAAAGGTTAAAAGACAAGGTTTTTATTGGCGCCATATAACCAACGATACGATGAATTATGTGAAGAGATATGAGAAATGTCAAAGATTATCAACAATTCCACATATGCAGCCAAGTGAATTAACCCTAATCTCAAGCCCATGGCCCTTCGATATATGGGGAATCGACTTTATCGAACCATTACCTATAACCCGAGGTGGAGCTAAGTATGCGATAGTAGCCATTGATTACTTTACCAAATAGGTAGAAGTAGGGCCATTACAAAACATAACATCAGGAAAAGTGCTAAAATTTGTGATTAAAAACATAGTGAGCCGGTTTGGAATACCGCATAAGATAATATCTGATAATGGAACTCAATTTGGAAGTGAGGAGTTCACCAAATTCTGCAACAGGAATGGAATAATCAAAAAAACTTCGTATGTAGCTCATCCTGAGGCTAATGGAGCTGTTAAAGCTACCAATACAACTATTAAGACTATCCTTAAGAAGCGTCTGGATAAAGCAAAAGGAAAGTGGGTAGAATAATTACTACTCGTGCTTTGGGTATACTGAACTTCTATAAAAAAATGCAATAAGACATACTCCATTCTCTTTGGCATATGGATGTGAGGCAATGCTTCCAATTGAAATTGAGATACCATCTCACTAGAGAATCGCTTATGCTTTTAACCTTAGTCAAGAACTAAGAAAGAATCCTTTGACTTAATTAATGAATTGAGCGATCAAGTGGCCATATGGACGGTCGAATATCAATGAAGGATATCAAAATACTATGATTAAGGGAAGATCATTCCAAAATGGAGACTCGGTACTCCCAAAGGTCATGGCAAATACCAAAAATATGATGGTTGGGTCGCTTGGACCGAACTGGGAAGGACCCCTCGTTATCCATAAAGTAATCCTGCCATGGACCTACCGACTATGGCGACCTAATGGAAATGTAATAGAAAAATATGGAATGCCGAACATTTGAGACTATACTTTCCTACAATTTATGAATAAAGAGATTAAGACAAATATCTTTCCTACAATGATGAATAAAGAGATTAAGACAAGTGTTTCTACAAAGTCGATAATCGAATGAAGGAAAGGAATTATAAGGAAAAGCCCAAATCATTACCTATAAAGTATAAGGGACGAAAGGAAAGCCTTTGATCTCGCCACAAGGGCCTAGTCAAAGCACCTACTAGAGGGAGGTCAGACTACGCCTTTGGTCTTGCCTAAGATGGAATGGCCCAAGCACTATAAGCCTTTGGTCCCGCCTATGTAGCATGGCCGGAGTGCCGCCTAGAGAGAGAACGAAGTAAGGCTTTGGTCCCATCTAAGATGGCCTGGCTAAAGCACCAAACCAGCCTTCGGTTTCGCCTATAAGGCCTGATTGGAGGACCCCCTAGAGGGAGGGTGGGTAAGATTTTTGTTCTTCCTAAGATGGTTAACCAAACACACCGACCAGTCTAATTCATTATGCAAAGAGTGATAAGGGGCGAAAGGAATTAAAGCTTAAATCATCACCCAAAGAGTGATATGGGGCAAAGGAAATCAATCAAAAAAGTATGACTTTGTCCTAAGAATGGATCAAAGCAATGTCCTAAATGGAAGTGCAATGAAGCATGACCAATCTGACACTAAGCTAAGAATAAGACAACCTTCAATGGGAGGAACAAAAACTATTTATTAGTCAGAGCTAAGGATCTCAGCATCAAATATGGACATCTGAGAAGTTGTGAATCTCTTGGTCAGAATACTCTAGTAAATAAGGGAATCTCCATTATTTCTTAAATTTCCAGTCTCCTATTAGTTGGGACATATTTTTACCAGATGGATTTCTTGTTTTTCTATTCAAATGAAATTATGATATTATTACTATATGGATTTCTAGTCTCCTATCCAAATGAAACTATCGTATTATTACCAGATGGATTTCCGGTATTTTATTCAAATGAAATTATGGTATTATTATGAGATGGATTTCTAGACTTCTATTCAAATGAAACTATGGTATTATTGCCGGATGGATTTTTGGTATTCTATTCAAATAAAATTATGGTATTATTACTAGATGGATTTTTGATCTTCTTAACTAATGAATTTATGATCTTCTTGCTAAAATATTATTACTAGACGGATTTTTTATCTTCTTAACTAATGAATTTATGATCTTCTTGCAAAATGGATTTCTGTCCTTCTTATTAAAAGGGAATTTATGGATTTTTTTGCTAGCGGATTGTTGGATTTTTAACCAGATGCATTTCTAGTCTTCTTATTAGTCAAATTTTTGGACTTCTAATCAAACAAATCTATGGGATATCAGATGAATTTTCGAACTTCTTGCTAATTATGTTTATGGTCTTCTTCTCAAGCAGATTTTTGGTCTTATTAATTAATACTTAGCTTTACGCTGAAACATAAAAGCTGCTTTATATGAAGAAGAAGACAAATTAATCCATGTTTTTACCAAATTCAAAGGGTTTATCTAAAATTCAATTTAAAGTAAATAATGAAATTATCATCATTTACTTTATGATTTTCAAGAAAATATATTGAAGAGAAAATCCCATAGAAAATAGGAAAGATTCTTAGTGACTGATCAAAAATGGCACAAACACCGAATATATTTAGTAGAGAATAAAAAGTGAAGAAAATAAATGAAAAACGAGCAAAAAATAGAACACATAAAATTTATAGTAGTTCGGCGTGCTCCAACCTACATCCACCTCAAGTTTCCTTTTATTATACCATTGTTTTTCAATTATAGATCACATGGATCAGTATAAATCCATTTCGGATTAGTATAAATCCATTTCTAATCGGTATAAATCCAGGAGTGGTTGTAAGAAATTAGAGTAAGAGGGCACGTAAGCCGAAAAGATACTTAAAATGAGCCCTACCCTTCTATTTACAGAGGTAGAAAGTATAAAATCTCGCTTGAAGATCTCCACCTTGTTCTCGACGCCCAAGACCACTTCTCCCAGAAAATGGATGCCACCTCATCAATTTGTAAGGATTGGTACCAGCCCATGTGCTTGGATCGGTACTGATCCGTAAGATGGCCAAAATAGTCATCCTAAACTTTTCATGTTGGCTGGTCTCATGGTTAGCTTTATGATTCCAAACTTGTTTGCATCTTTATTTTCTTGTTTCTGAGTCTAAATGATGGATTCATAGAGAAATAGAGTTGTTGATTCAAGTGCTCATGGAGATCGACGTAGAATTGCCTGAAAACAACAAAAAAATACTTGAAATAAGCTTCTAACATTATCACTGGCATACAGTAGGAGCGGTTGCATGATTTGTCCAAGATTTATGGATCGGTACCGATCCATGATGTTGGATCAGTATTGATCCTAATCTTGGTTGGATACGTGACCCCACAACTCTTGAGTTGGCTTTGTTTTTTGTTCGGTAGCTTTATTTATGCTTAGTTTCTAGACTCTTAGGCTACCTCTTCGAGCTTCCCTCCTTGATAGCTTTGAAGTTAGACTCGTTGAGTTCATCCGTATACTGCTTGGTTAAAAGGCGGGAAAATACTTGCCCCCCAAAGCACGTTTTGTGAATGGAAGGTGTGATTTGCTCAAGAATAAATATTGAAGTCGATGGGACATTAATAGTTGAATTTCCTGGTTATTAGCCGATCAAGCTATCGCGAATCATCCAGTTCCTTTGGATTCTCTTGTTAATAACGGGTCGTTCTAAACCTATTACAGTCTAAGACTCTAAACTCTGCCTAAGTGTAATCTATACATAATTTTCATTTCAATTTTATTTGGAGTTATTACATCACAAATTAGAATCATCCCTTGTTCATCTAGGATTTATCAGTTCTTTTCTAATTACAAGGCATTCGAATCCTTTAATCAAATCTATATCTGTTCTAATGTTCGATCTCTCCAGATTGTTTTATATTTAGTTTAACACATGATCTCTCTGAATCGTTCAATGTTTAGTTTAATGTGCAATCTCTTCAAATCATTCAATATTAAGTTAAGGGGATGTTCACTTCAAATCGTTAATCAAATTCATGGTCGTTCAAGGTCGATAGTTAAATTCGCGATCTCCTTGGATCGTTAGTTGAGGTCGTGGCCATTCGGTGCCGGTAAGTAAATCCATGGTCTCTTCGGACCATTGATCAAATCGATGGTTGTTTGGCATCGGTAATCAAATCTATGGACTCTCCGGGCCGTTAATCAAATCCATGGCCATTCGAGGTCAATAATCAAGTCCATGGTATCTCCGAACCATTAATCAAATCTATGGCCGTTCGGGGTCGATAATCAAATCCATGGTCTCTTTGGACCCTTGCTAAGCCTAATCCGCTCACTCTCTGGTGAAGGGACTCAACGACAAGCAAGCCCATTCGCTCACTCTTCGATGAGAGGAATTACTTCATGCACTCCAGTCCTGTCTCTTTGAATGGAACTTAAAGCGATCAATATTGTACAAGTCCATCTACTCATTCTTCGATGAGGGGACTTGCACCTTGCACTCTGATCCCGTCTCTCCGGACGGAACTTAAAGCAACTAATATAAGTTATCATGTTCAAGTGGGTTTCAATAATCAAGGATTTGTCTAATGGAATCGAATTCAAATAATAGGAAACATAAAGTCAAACTTTACGATAGCCACCTCTTTGGGCATTACAGTATAGCATCAATCTTAGAGCGTGCTTAAGGACCGATCGAGATGCTATACATGTGTAAGTAGCTACATTGTATTATTGCATTATTTATTAAAAGGGGGACAAAGTGCAAGAATAGAACCTGGTTACCTTCCATCCCAATTAAGAGATGACCATCCTTGGCCTCGATCCAAGGTCGTTTCCATTTCTATGGTTGATGGATGCTCCTGTTCCACCACTATAGTTCGGTGGTTCACATATTGCTATAATTGGTTATTTCAGACCTGTTCTTCGATTAAATCTTGTAAGTGTCTGCAATCTATTATGCCCATCCAGCTTAAGAAATAGGCAATATTTTCCAGACGTCCTCTCACGGTTTGTAGGTTCTCTTCTTACTAGCTTTCGATAGGGGATCTGTCCCTTAGTGTCGAGATAAATTTGTTTTAGGGTTTCATTTAAATCCATGTAAGAAGAGAATTTTAGTTCCATTCTTTGCTGCTTTGAGCCTTCGAAGCCATCATCCATCTTTCATTTTCCTTTGTTTTTTCTAGATCCTTTTCCGAGCGGTCCTCTACCATCCACAACATTAATCTCTTCCTAGTTAGCCTTTGCATCCCCTTGATGCAGATAATTCTCGGCCTCATGATAAAATTATGCGAGATCCATCGGGGATACCGTTCAAAAGCAACTTTAAAATCCATCTTAGTAGCTATGCCTAAAACCACCGCCATCAAAACCATTGATGGGTCTAGCTTATAGATTGCGGTAGCCGACACATTGAACCTTGTCAGTAAACTCCTAAGGGTCTCCCCGGCCCTCCACTTCATACTTTCTAGTGTAATTACATTTTTGGGTCACGAGATATGGACCCAGAACTATTTCACAAATCTGTTTACTAGCTCGGCCCATGTGCTGATGGAACCATTCTCCAGCTGTCTAAACAATAACGCCGCCAAATTCATCGGATATAAAGGGAAACACTTTCTTATGACCTCTTCAGACGCACCTAGCACCTCTGTGTGTTAGACGTACCTCATCAAATAAACCGTTGGATCAGTCTTTCCATCATATATCTCCAACGTAGGTAACTCGAAATCAAGTGGTATCCTAGAGTACTGAATATTCAGAGTAAATGGACTCCTGTTCACATCCTCCAGGCTCTGGTTACGCAATCCACCCCTCATAGCTCATCTCACCATCTCAACGAGTCTGTCATCGTCATTCAACAAAATTTTCAAGTTTGCATTCTAAGCTTGCCTTCCATTCCAACAAGGGAATTCTGGCACATACTCCTATGGTCGTGCTTCCACATTCTGATTTGCATTCAAACACACCGTATCATTTCCCGAACGCACATCACTTCTTCCTAGACCAGCATAACCCATGCCCCCAAGTCCTAGTGGATCGGTAACAATTTATGCTTGTGGATCGGTATCGATCAGTATGATCGGCTTGGGGTTTGCTCGGGTTTGATCTATTCTGCTTCAAAGTATATTTGCTTCAGCTTCAGGTCTTTGGTTTTATTTGCAGCGACTCCGGCTATTCCTATTTATCCCATTCTTATGAAGAAACTCTCCATCATTTCCTCTTAGTAAGCAATCACCCTTTCTTGTAATCCGTTCACCATAGTTTCCATCTCAAGCCTGGTTATGTAGATGGATGGCACGCTAGCTTTTGAGGACACCTCTTGCTACCCCTTTGTTGATTTCTTTCCAACAACAGCCATCCTAGTTGATTGTCTTGTCATTTTGAATCTTTCCAACTCTCAAATCAATGAATTCAGGTGTTTCTCGGTGAAAGCACCAAAATGTTTAAACCAAAAATGGCACAAACACCCAATAAATTTAGTAGAGAATAAAAAGTGAAGAAAATAAATGCAAAATAAGCAAGAAATAGAACACATAAGATTTATAGTGGTTTGGCGCAATCCGACGTACATCCACTTTAAGTTTCCTTTTATTATACTGTTGTTTTACAAGTACAGTTCTTACGGATTATATAAATTTGTTTCCAATTGGTACAAATCCGTAAATGATTGTAAGAAGTTAGAGTGAGAGAGCAAGAGAACCGAAAAGATCCTTAAAAATGAGTCTTTCCCTCCTACTTATAGAGGTAGAAAGCCTGAAGTCTTTCCCGAAGATCTCTACCTTGTTCTTCGTGCCCAAGACCACTTCTCGTGGACAAATGGACACCACCTCATCAATTTTTATGGATCGATACCGATCCAAGGCTTGGATCGGTACCGATCTGTAATATGGCCAAACTAGTCATCCTAAACCATTCGTGTTAGCTCGTCTCATGGTTAGCTTTGCGATTGCAAACTTGTTTGCATCTTTATTAGCATATTTCTGAGTCTAAATAATGGATCCATGGAGGAGTAAAGTTGCCGATTCAAGTGCTCATAGAGATCGATATAGAATTGCATGGAAACAATAAAACAATACGTAAAATGGACTTCTAAAATTATCATTGGAATGTAGTAGGAGTGTGGGAATGATTTTGCCAAGATTTGTGGATCAGTACCGATCCATAATGTTGGATTGGTGACCTTAAACCCTTCAGTTGGATTTATTTTTTGTTCTGTGGCTTTGTTTGTGCTTGATTTTTGGACTCTTGGCCTACCTCTTCAGGCTTCCTTCCTTGATAGCTTTGAAATTTGGCTCATCGTGTTTGTCTGTATACTGCCTGGTTAAAAGGCCGGATAACACTAGGTTTTACATTAAAGTGTAAACAACTTCTTTTATACAAAAAGGGGGGCAAATGTTATCCACGTATTTTTTGACTATTATGTTAAGAGAATAAATTAGAGGATATAAAGACTGTAGGAGATAGTATTACTACAAATACATCTATCAAGCATCTAAAAAAAATATTAAGCTTATAAATGCACGTCGAGTTAATAAATCTATGACGAAGGTATTGAGCCTCGACATATCAAAAGGTTGTCGAGTGCCTAAAGCTAGAGATGAAGCCAAAATTTACAATAAGCTAAAACGTAGAACATTTAAACTTAGCATGAAGAGGTATCGAGCCTTTATGGGATAGTGAGTATCAATGGAAGGATAAGCATTATCATGTATTCACAAGTAAGATGCAATGTCAAAGCCTCAACAATAAAGAAAAGCATACCGAGCACCTGATACCGAAAAGGTGCCGAGATTTAAGAAACGATAAGAATGTTGAATTCATACAACATAAGTTGTTGAGTATATAAAACAAAGAAAGAAAGCCATGCCAATAAAGCTTGTCGAGCATTTACTCGCAAAGCAAAGATGCCATGCCTCTACAATGTTAACTATTGTAGAGCACCTATAAGCAGCAAGTGGTCTCGAGTTTTTGCAAATAGTAAGGGATATCGAACCTCAAAGGCAAGAGGGGTTTCGAGTGTCTTCAATTGTATAAATTATCAAGGATATACCATAATATGGGATATCGATTATCAACAATAAATGGAGGGTATCGAGCGCCTAACACTTAGAAGGTATTGAGTTCCTAAAAGATGAAGGAGATATCAAAATACTATAACACAAAGTACCATAAAGCATAGAGTAAAAGGGAGAATTCCAAACAATAAGGGATATGGTGGCTACCGAGTATCATTAATCATACAAGACATTGAATGCCTATCTTCATGCACGCCGTTAAATAATTACCATAACACGGGGTACCGAATGTTAACCAATATAGGCATTGCCGAGTTTCTATACATGATATCGAGTTTCGGCAAAAAAAGCACCATTAAAGTTTGGACTTAAACTTTAATTTGGACTTTCATATTGCCTATTTAAACAAAGCCATTTAAGCCCTTGCCTAAATTAATGTTTATTTTGCATAACTACTATAACGCCTTAGCATATGAATAATGGATTGAATCATATGTATGGACTATTTCATAATTATATAACTTGACTATTTTACCATTGAACATATGTCATGAATTTTTGAATTGCCTCATAACGATATCGAAGATCATGGGAATTATTGGGACTATTTCGGATAATACTATCTTATGCGATATCACGGATGTTGAACCATTTTTTGGTTTAACAACATGTATTATATATATATTGATATATTTTATGTTATTTTAAGTTGTTTAAGATAACATAAGTATACATGTATGTATATATAAAATAAAATTTTGAAAGTAATATAATTTAATTAAAATTATTTAAATAAATAAATAAAAGTTTAATTATTTTAAATAAATAAATTAAAGGTTAACTAATTGAACAAACTAATTAAAGGTTAAATAATTAAATGAAAATACACATATATAAGTTCTATGTGTTATACTGTAATGGTTATAGTTTATAATTATATATTATTCAATATAAATGTTATAATGGGTTAATATAAAATGAATTAAAGAGTTAACTAAATGTGATACATAAGATTATTATATAAGTTAGTTATAAAAGTTATATGATAATTGAAACTTATATAATACGAATGTATAAGTTAAAGGTGGAACGGTAAGAAATTAAAATAGAATTAAAGAATAAATATGTGCATGTAGTATGTATGCGGTGATTTCTAATGTGTCTGACACTTGAATCACAAGGGTATTTCATAAGAAATATATTATTCCATAAGTCAATATCATTTAATTAAATATATTGAAGATTATGAATCTTTAATATAAGTGTTGTTCTCTACCATTCATATACTAACAAAATTATTTGCATACTCTTTGGCTGTTAAGCAAACTCAAGCCAGAGATGTTGGGTGTAGTATTACTAATATATTGACCAGACGAGGTAAAACAACTGTATGTATTTGTTGAGAAAACTCAAGGTACATATGCTATACTTATGTCGTCGTGTTATGGTAGCTACGAGTGAATAATTCTATCGCTTTTTGAGAAAACTCAAGGTCTGAATGAGATTAGGATAAGAAACCATGGGTTAGGAGTTGTATATGATACAACCGATAATGAGTTATGTATCATTTGTGGGGCTATGACTTACTAAGCAAACTCAAGGTCAAAATCCCAAGATTGACATGTCTTAACACCCACTCATGAAATTAAAAGGCTTCTATGTTTCATCTTTGAGTTTGGAGAAACGTAAAAGAGTAGTGGGAGCCTCATTAGAAAAATGATATGTAACATTTAATCTTTCTAATATTATAAGAACATCTTCTATGTTTAATTAAAATAACCTACTTCGGTAAATTTGTAAATTAAATATAATTGATAAAATGTCTATCAATTAAAATATAGAAAGGAACTGAATTAAATATTAAAAAAGAAATATAAAGTATACTTACCAATAAATTTTTGCATGTTGACCCATTGCAAGCGCCTAATTATACAACTACTAAATATGTTTGTAACTTGGTCGTTTATGAGTTTACTTACCCGAGACTATGTATTGTCTTCGATGAGTTTCAAACTCTAAAAGCCATACAAGAGTATAAATGATTGATCCATATGTGATCATATATAAATGTTATATGGTGAATGGTCACAACATAATGTATGAAACCTTGATGACATTAGTTCATTGAAATAACCAAGAAAATTGTAGTGTGAGATCGTGTATTCAATATGATTGATTACAATGATAATATTGTTGTGTTAAATGTAACACTAGACCAAAGGCTATAAGATAGATCTAAGAATTTGATCACTAAAATGTCAGTTTGGTTAGTTTACGTAAGGTGCAATTTATTTGATATCCTTAAAAGTTAAGGATGAACAAATGCACTTTTGTAAAAAGTTCATTGTGGTATTGTAGTAAGGATTTCCTTTAATGGTTCGACCGTTTAAAATAGAAATTGGATGTATAAATGTGGATGTAACTTACGGCACAGTTGTGATGAAGAGAGTGAATGGTCACTTCTGCTTTATAAAGAAATTCAAAAATGAGAATTGTAAAATAATTATAGGTACTTAACATTGGAATGAGAAATATGATTTCTATTTCAAATTATTTTCATATAGAAAATTATTTTTTATGATATTTATTTCTTTGAATTTAAGATATTTGACTTGAAAATTCTCTTATAGTAAATGAAATAAATATCCTATATTAAGTGGTTGAACGAATCTTCGTATTTTATTCGCTATTATAATAATGGCAGAGATAATGGGAGCATGCCATATTACAATTTTTGGTCGCAATAAGCTATAAAGATTGTTTTCGTTAAACTACCAAACATTATAAATGAAATAATAATTATTTTTTACTATTGACTGAAAAATAGATGATTTCATTTCAATATGAATATTTCCTACAAAATAAAGCTATAATAGTGTTATTTCTGATGCATTGGAAAATACTAAAGTATCTAAATTATTTGTAATGATTTTGGAATTATGGACTATGCCAAAGTTTGAAGAAATAATTCTTTAATTATATGATTACGAATCATATGATACTACTAAATTTTATCTCAAACAATAAAAGGCATTACACCTATACGGTAGGAGCGATCATAAAAGTTGATGAACTCTATGGATTGATACATATAGATGCATGCAATCGAAAGTCTGTTAATTCCCAAATTGTTCCACATGTTTTGTTGTATTCACTAATGAGTTATAACAAACATAAACATGTGTTTGAGACACATGTAGTATGCCCATGATAAGCTCACAGAGTATAAGTTGGAAGTAAATTAAATCATGGGAAAATGAAAATAAAATTATTCGATTTGATCGAATTGGTGAGTATATTGGAAAGAATCTCGAATGCACCTAAACTGAATAAAGATTAAATCTCAAAAGTCACTCTTTCTTATAATGCATTATGATGTATCAGTAAGGTGTAATCGAACTTTGTTGAACAAAGAACGATTAACTATGAGTGAAGTTGAAATAACTCCTTTCTATAAGGTTGTTTACTTAAGTGTAGTACACAATGTCTAAATTAATTTCATCTAAAGAATGGTTCACAAAATCATACAAGATAAGGGTTTATAAGAAATCATAACATATTCTAGGCAAGGAGTTGGCATATTGTGCAAATCAAATACTCTACACTTAATAATTGTTCGTGAAGGATCTTGTATGAATCGCCTCAAAAGGAGTTTGGGAAAGTTTGTCATTGGATGACCGATTCATGTTTTGAACTTAAGTTTTGTAAGCTAAAAACCAAATCAGTTTTGGGAACGATTGGATGGTCGATTCATGTTTTGAGCTTAAGTTTTGTAAACTAAAAAACAAATCAGTTTTATATACAAGGCAATAAAGTGTTTAGGAATACCTATTCCTTTGCACTAAGAAACAACTGTTGTTTCAAAATACCAACTTCGTAGCAAAGAAATTTCTTTAAGAAATTATTAGTATTAAAATGGATACGGATACGATCCAAAGATAAAATTGATTATGTGGGTTGAAATGAAATCGACCTAACCTAAATGAACACATCGCATTAAAGCATCTAATAAGTATTCTCACACACTGATGAGAAACTACGAGGTTCTTATCAATAACGAAAATGGATAATCCTCAGTTGTCAATTAAGCCAATAAGAAAATTGACTCTACGATACAATATGATGCACAAATTCAAAATGGATACCAAGTAAAGTACCAAAATATGATTTTTATATTTGTACCTGATGGGATGTGATGCATCGACTACGATTGTGTCTTTAAGAGGAAGACTAACGTAGTGGGAGCTTAATAAGCAATGTGATAAGTATAATCTCATAAATTTTAATTGTTCAAATTAGCATAATAGATCCATTATTCAACATGCTCAAGTTAATTCGGATTTACTCGCAAAATTATTGTTCGGTTTGACTTTAAGTTTTGGTATATATGTGTTGAAATGGAAAATTCTGAAAATTGATTTAAATTTGACTATTTGCAGTTAACAACCAAATTGTCTTGAAGTTAGTGGGACGATATTAAGTTTATCGTTTTTTTGATATGATCCAAGAACAGGTACGGAAATGTTGTTCGACATGCATCGAAATTAAACAAATGTTTTGGTAGAAATATCAAATATTTTGATTACCAATCAAAATGCAAAGAAAGCATGTGTTCAAAAGAAAGAAAGTTAAAAGGTACATAGATACTTCTAAATCATAAGTAAACAACACACTACTGATTATTAACTATGTACCTATGTTAAAATCAGCTTTAATTGTTTTTATACTTGACGTTGGATTTACAAATGATGTCTTTTATAGATAGTATAAAGGACATTGAGAATGTCCAAAACAATGTGCGAAAACACCTTATTGAAGTGTTTAATAAGGAACTTAAGAAATGGAGTCCTTATGCATTGGCAATAAGAATTAGCATACATATTATGTTCTTTATGATATCATGATTTTTTTATGTACTTGATACATGAAGTAAATATCTAATCCAAATTGGTACCACTAAATGGTTGTTTGAGGTATTCTCGTTCATTTATCAAATACTAGAGAATTGTTTGTAGAAATAATGAACTCCTTATAAAGGAGTGTTTTGGCTCAAATTTCATAAGTGATATTGAGTATTATATGTCAATAATAAATTCAATTTATGAAGTACTAAGTTGGACTGTTCCAGATGAAACATTGTGGCTGATTTAATGAAAAGGTTACCTAACTTGGGATTAGATTAAGGCTCGCTTTGAGGAGGACTTCTGTGACGCCCCACCTCTATACTCATGCTAGCCAAGAAGACTACTGGGTAATGCTGTCGACTAGCACGAAGAATAAGGTTGTTGAGGAGCGACCATCTGTGTAATTACTTTGTGCGAATACCGATATGTCAGATAATATAACTTACATTTCGTTTCAAGAGGAAATCCGACATATCCAATGCAAACTCAAAGCTACCACACAGTGGCTAAGTGGCCTTCGGAAACCAATATAGAAATAAACATAACACAAATCAGTCACAGGCATTCATATCACAAAGGCGGAAACAGATATGAATATAACACATAGAAGTGTACATCAAAATAGTGGTCATAGAAGGTCCACTACATCACAAAAGAATAGATGCAAGTGCAAGACAAAAGAATAATTATACATCAAGGGGTCTCTATCTCAAATGTATAACAATAACTACTAATCTAAAGTAGTTAGCCAAAAATCAGGCGAAGGACCCTGATAGGAAGTCAAACAGAAGCACCTGTAACATCTCAGTCTGACCCGAGTATTATTTAAGAAGAAAATAATAAACGGATCAGTCTAGCTATAATTATCATATATAAAATGAGATATAAGAAGAGATATAGCAAAAACGTATGATAACAATAATGTCAAACTGTGACAAGTATACTTTTAAACAACAACAAAATCATACAATATCTCAAGAATCTCAAAGCACCAAAAAGAATGTCATATTCTTTATTTTATTCACCAAACCCCAAATATTGACAAACATATCATTGCCAATCACAAAAAGAGGTGAAACACAAATTCTAGAAATCATCAACTAGAAATCCAGAAATCACAAAAGGGGGAGCCCTATCACAAACGGAAGCATGAAAACTCACCAACACGTGTATCACAAATGGGTCACTAACCCATGGTTGCTAACCATAGACCGATGCAACAACGTAGTACAATAACGGTACGCCCGATGAACCTGATACTCAAGTGATTCGGAACAACGACATAGTACAATAACGGTACGCCCGATGAACCTGATAAACTGGAACAACAACGTAGTACAATAACGGTACGCCCGATGAACCAAAAAGCCGAGACATTGATGTAGTACAATAACGGTACATCCGATGAACCAAAAATCATAAAAGAACATGGGTCGCTAGCCCATAAAGGAATGAGACGAAGCTCACAGAACGGGGTATAGTTCCCCACGTGGACAAAGAGACATCGCACAATGCTAGTCTAAATCACAAAATGGTCATCATCGATCATCAAGAAGTATCGATTACACTAAGCTAGTAAATATAAGAGTTTAGCTTCATGTCCCATAACCACTTTCTTAACTCAAATATTTACGAACAGATTGTAGATTTCCACTCGAAAATTGTCACAAGATTTTCAATCGAACAAGTCTATAAATTAACCGACGAAGTAAACGCAAGCATTTCATACCACTTGTTTTGCTAAGCCGTTTAATTAGATTTTCTCATACGAATGAGGTAAAGGTTTGTATATACTAATAGATTAGAAAACAATTTTATAAACGAGCTTTGTATTAAAAATAGAGTTGAAATCATCTTTGTAAAGAGTTTGAATATTTAATACTAGTATAGAAACCTTTGTATTTGAAAGTGACAAATCACAAAAATGATTGTAAAATCAATTAATCACCAAAGATTCACATTCGACGACGTGAATCAAAACCATAGAAATCGATATCAAATCCATCAAATGGATATTCCCAAAAGTCCAAGGAAAGAAGTCATCAAAGTCGATAATAACTGATAACAACTATCCGGATCAACAAAAATCGATTAAAATAGTAAATCCACACAAAACAGCCTTATTAGGCAAAGATAAACATTTCCAGACGTCTGATTTGAAATCCAGATGTCTAGATTTGTTTTCTGAAAAATAGTTCAGAAAGCTACCCAGACGTCTGGAATTATCAAAACAGACGTCTGAGCCATGTCCAGACGTCTGGTTTTGAATCCAGACGTCTGGTTTCGTTCTCTGGAAATTATCCAGAGAACCCCCAGACGTCTGAAACTTCAAGTCAGACGTCTGATCTGAGATTTCAGACGTCTGGAATTTGTATCTGGCATTTTTTTTATAAAGTCTACGTGCATACATTTTTCTCTCCAGGTCCAAACCAGACGTCTGGACTTGGTCACCAGACGTCTGGTCACCTGGTCTGGGCAACAATTTGCCTAGGCCAAAGTGGCCAAAACATATCGGAAGCGATCGGACGAGCAACGGCGACTAAGGATTTACGCCAAGCGACAACCCAGCCTTAAAGGCTCTTCGATACACCCCGAATATCAATGTCCAAATCCATAGTAGGATTTTCATAAAATTGGACCAATACACCAAAATTTGGAAAATTCACCAAATCAATTTAAATCAAAAGCAAATGAATATGCACAAGTGTTAGGAATTCATACCTAACAACAATGATAGCTATAGACATAGATGTGAGTTAAAGAACTCACCTTTAAACCCAAAAACAATGAATGAGAAGCTTAATCACAAAGGAAAGATCAACGCTCTTCACTTCAACCCAAGAAGCTTGAATCTAAGCTCAAAAGAAGAACATTCCCTAAGTTAGGTTTAGGAAATTTCTGAAATTGAAGAGAGAATGAGTTGGAGAAGATGAAGAAGATACTTACCTAAGCTTCTCTTAGATTTTGGAGCAAGGACTTGAATTTGCAAAGGAAACTAGGGCTTGGAATTTCTAATTTCCCATTCCTCTCCCCATTTTTCTAAAGCTTGAAGTGTTAGGAAATGATAGAATGAATGAAGAGGAGAGTGGCTGAGTTAGGGTATTAGATGGGTTGATGGGCTGAAACCCAACCCAAAGCCCTAAATGAAAAATAGAAAAATTCACTCAACTCCAAACATATGATGTTTATACTCAAAAAAGTCGCAAATGCCATTTTGGACTCAATGGAAGTGGTCTCGAGTCCCAATTAGACTGTTTGCAAAAAGTAGCTTTTCGGATTTTAATCCGATTGACGATGCTATATTTAAATAAAATATGTAAATATACAATCGTAAAATATGCGGGTTGTTACAACTTCTTTCTGGCTATTCAAAAATCCATTATGTTCGGTAAGTTTGTTGATTTGAAGAAGGACGAAATGTATGTATCTGAGTATGTAGCTGAGATCTTCTCTTTGTCGAAATATGGGATGTAGTTCATCAATACTACATTAAAGAATAATAAGAAGTTTATTATCGTCTTGAATGACCATCTCGAGGAATTCTTAGTAAAACCACATTGATAAGTGCTTCGAAAATATTATGGAGAAGGCTTTAGCCACGAGAGCTTGTACCCAAAATCAAAGCTGACCATTGTTTCAAAGGAAGAGGCTAAACCGAAAGTAGGCAGAGGTGGGAAGAAGAAGAAACCATTGAACAATATGGAAACAAGCAACTATAGGGCAATGATGGTCCAAAAATGGTCAAGTGGGAACCAACTTGCTTTAACTGTGGAGAGAAAAGCCATCTCAGCAAGAATTGTAAAAGTGAATAAATGAATTGCTTCAACTACAGCAAACCTGGGCATATCAAGAAAAATTTCCATAACTACCAAGGATAAGCAGGTTGTGGAAGCTTATGCACTAAATGCTATTCTCAACTAGTTGAATGCTTAATCGACGAAAGCAAAGTGGAAGGGCATCATGGTCCATGGTATATTTTCTATTTATGATATACATATTCTTGTTTTATTTGATATTGGGCATCACATTCATTTATACTAGTGACCCTATAGATAGGTTAGGATTGAGACTTGACCTAGTAGATAGACCTTTAACGGTGTCTAATCTCGTGGGAGGTTCTAATAATTTGAGCATTGTTTTTCATGGCATCATTTTATAGATGTAAAGACATATATTTTTACGTATCAACGGATTGTAAAATTATTATTTTCATAACCATATATGGCCGGATTAGATTATGACTTTGGGGAATGTTGAGTGCTGACATTTTTTACCCTTAGAATTTATTTTGGAAAGTTTTTTACCCTAAAAAATTGTAAGGGCCATAACTTTTTATAGTTTCTGGGTTATGGTCTGAAACCACTTCTAAGTGAAAGATTTGATGGTTTATCTTTCCTAGATTGGAAATAATAGATTTTTGGTCTTACGATTTAGGAGACATGGCAATTTAAAATTGGTTGGTTTTGGACATATTAGCATTAATTATGTTAGAACCTCCAAACTTCAAGTTTTAATGATAACAACTATACAATAAAAAATATATTGTATATTCCAATTTTCAGGTACACTTCACAAAGAAGATACCCAATCCTTCGAATCAATGATCAAGGAATCAAAAGATATGAAGATTGGAAGACTCTTATTTTACATCAATGTTTGTAATAATAGTGATTTGATTAATTGAGTCATAGAAATATTGAGAGATCTCCTTGATACAACTCACACATGCACACAATCTCTAGAATCAAAATGCACAGACTCACAGACGTCTATGGATTATCCACAAACGTCTGTCATATGAACGACCAGTTTTTAAAATAAGTATAACTTTTTTGAAAGGTTACTTCTCGCCAAAATCAAAAAACACATCTTCTCTTTGAGGATACAATTTTTAAGATTAAAGAAACTTATTCAAATAGTGACTACTCTTCAATAACAACTATTAGATACTATATATACATCCAAAACTAGAATTCCAATTCACCGAATCTTACTTTTCTATCTACATTCTTTGATCTTACATATTTCATTGCTAATTGTATTCTCAATCTGCTGTAACCAAATTTTCAATTTGGTTATCAAAAACTTCCTACGAATTCAAAAGTATTACACTCACACTCACTCAAAGGAGATCATAGGAAGTGTTATATTTACAGTCAAGATCAGTGTTGAAAAAGAATACAAGTTTGTCAAGAAATCACTTTTGTATCAAGCCAAGTCCTTCGCTCGAAGGCTATTGGTTAAGGGATAATCTGAAGAGGAGCTTCGGAACTGGAAGTAGGACGGGAGGTCCGAACCAGTATAAAAAATCTGGTGTGATCTTTTTATTTTTATTTTTACTATTAGTATCATATTATTCTGTGCGTAGCTAGTTTTACTTGTCATATATATATATATATATATATATATATATAAGTCGTACGATCCATACAGACTTTCAATTGGTATCAGAGCAACATGTTATTTCAAATTACCGTAACACAATTTTGAAATTTTTTAATATGGCAAGCACAATTCAAGAAGGGCAATCAACTGCACGTCCTCCTTTGTTAACTAGATCTAATTATGCATATTGATCAACACGTATGCGAATTTTTATGGAAGCAAATGGTCTTGAAATATGGTCAGCAGCTCAAAATAAATATATAGCACCTGACACTGATGTTAGCACTTGGATTGATGCACCAAAAATCTTAGCTTCAAATAATGCAAAAGCCATGAATGTTTTATTTTTTCACTTGATAAAAATGAATTTTCACGTGTCATGTTATGCACAGCTGCCTATGATATATGGCAAACACTATAAGTCACACATGAAGGAACATCAAAAGTGAAACAAACAAAGATATCAATTTTACAAAATCAATTTTCTTCTTTTAAAATGAAAACAAATGAGTCGATTGTTGATATGTATGCTAGATTTCAAAATATTCAACACGATCTCATGGCACTTGGAGTTAAATTCACTGATTTTGATTTAGTCACATGGATTTTAAACTCTTTAACTAATGAATGGGAAATAAAGGTTTTAGCTATTGAAGAAGCTAATGATCTTTCTCAACTCAAAGTTAAAGAGTTAATCGTAATTTAATGTCATATAAAGCAAATTTGCAGGCTAGAAAGGAACAAAATCATGAAAGAAAAATATAGCATTTCAAGCAACAAATAAAGACTCAGAATTGGACGAGGATGAGATTGTTTTCATCGCAATAACTACAACAAATTTAAGAAGTTCATAAAGATGACAAGATTTCAGAATAATGGCAAATCGAATTCCTTCAATCGAACTTCAATCAAATGTTACAAATGTGAAAATTTTGGCCACATGAAGAAAGATTGTCTTCAACTCAATAATGATAAGAAGAAAAACAAATTCGAAAAATTGAAGAAAAAGAGAAGAGCATATCAAGTAACATGGGATGATTCTGATTCGTCATCTTCTTCATAAAGTGATAGTGAGAGTGATTCAGAACGAGCAAATGTGTGATTTATGGCAAACATTGATGATATACGATCTGAACTTACTTACGATGAATTAATGGAAATTAGTATTGAATTGGATGATAAATATGGAGAGTCTAAGAAGTTAAATAAAGAATACATAGGAAAATTAAATAGAGCAGACTTAGAGATTGGATTATTAAAATATGAAAAAAGAATTTTAGAAGAAGAATTAAATATTGTTCAAGAAGACAACAAAAAGTTATTATCTAATAATAATATTCTTTTACAAGAATTGGAAATTTTTAAATCAGAAAAAGATAAAATGGAAAATTATAAACAAGAAATTATTGATAAACAAAATGTTGAAATATGTGATCTTAAAAGTAAATTGGATAAAATAACCAATAATGTTACAAAATTTAATAAAGGAAAACAAAATTAAGACAACTTGATAAAAATATCAAAACCTTTTAAAAATCGAAATGGCTTAGGATTTGATAATAAAACATCTAGGAAACATAGTATAATGAATACCAAGTTTAAAAAATTACAACCCAAAGGTAAAAATTTACATTCCAAGACTAAAGTAATAAAAATATGGGTTCCTAAGACAAATAATATGTTAATAAAATAAAAATATATAAATGAGTATATGAAAAGTGTAATACATAATGATAACTATATTTAACAAGGAACCAAATCATCTTGGGTATAGTTACCTTTTTCTACTAACACATAGGACCCAAATCAAAAATAAGGGTACCAATTTAATTTCTTTATATTTTTACAGGTACCCAAAAACAAGTTAAAGAACAAACATAAATGGATACTCGATAGTGGCTGCTCCATGCACATGATTGGGAATGCTCATATGTTGTCAAATATAACATACATTGATGGTGGCACTATGACATTTGAAGACAACTCAAAAGGATTTGTCATCAGCATTGGAGAAGTCAAAAATATCGGTATATCTAATTCTCCTATTATTTCAAATGTTTTATTAGTAGAAAATTTAAAACATAATTTATTGAGTATTAGTCAATTATGCGACAAAGGTTTGAAAATTGATTTCGAAAAGAATAAATGTAACATTTTTGACCAAAATAAAAATATAATTTTTGAAGGAATTAGAAATCGAAATATCTACATTTTAAATATGAACATTAAAAATGATGTAAATATGTGTTTAGCTACAAATTATGAAGATCCAAGGTTATGGCACAAAAGATTTTGCCATATAAATTTTAAAAATATAAACAAATTAGCTAAAAATGAATTAGTTTGAGGAAAATTAAAGAAATCTTCCTTTAAATCTAAAAATGAAATTTCAACAAAAAATCCTCTCGAATTACTTCACTTGGATTTATTTGGTCCTACTCAAGTACGCTCTATAAATCACAACAAATGTGTATTTGTAGTTGTTGATGATTTCTCTCGATATACTTGGACATTATTTTTAAAACATAAAAGTGACACATTTGAAATGTCTAATTTTTTTCTAAACGGATTAAAAATCAAATGAATTTGAAGATTAAAAACATAAGAAGTGACCATGGAGGAGAGTTCGAAAATGAACTATTTTCAAACTTTTGTAATAAAAAGGAATAAAACATAACTTTTCATTCCCATGAACACCTCAACAAAATGGTGTAGTTGAAAGAAAAAACCGAACCTTACAAGAATGTGCACGAACTTTACTAAATAGTAGTGGACTACCCAAACATTTTTGGGTCAAAGCCGTTGCCACTGCTTGTTACGTATTAAATCGTGTCACACTTCGTCCTATTACTAAAAATACGTGCTACGAAATTTTTTACGGAAAAAACCTAAAGTTTCATATTTTCGCACTTTTGGTTCAAAAGGTTTTATTCTCAATACAAAAGATAATCTTGGAAAATTTGATCCTAAAGCAGACGAATGAATTTTTGTTGGATATTCTAATCGTAGTAAAGCATATAGAATTTTAATAAATGATCATGTGTTATTGAAGAAAGCTTACATGTTTCATTTGATGAAAATTTTCATAAAACTCAAGATAAAGATGTTGACAAACTTTTACTCAATAATCAACGTACTAACGATAATAATAATGATAATATTGAAAATAATAATGGAAATGTTTTTGATCTCCACCTCGTACATTAAAAAATCATCCTGTTAAGAATATAATTGGAGACTTAAATTCTAGAGTAACTAGAAATCAATTAAATCAAATGAGTCATTTTGCATTTATTTCAAATTTTGAACCAAAAAATTATAAAGAAGCTTCTAAAGATAATTCATGGATTATTGCTATGCAAGAAGAATTAAATCAATTTGAACGAAATGATGTATGGAAACTAGTACCCAGATCAAATAATCAATCCGTAATAGGAAAAAAAATGCGTATTTAAAAATAAAACCAATGAAAATGGAAATATTGTTCGAAATAAAGCAAGATTAGTTGCTCAAGGTTATAATCAAGAAGAAGAAATCGATTATGAGGAGACATTTGCTCCAGTAGCGCGCCTTGAAGCAATACGAACTCTTCTTGCATTTGCATGTCATCATAATTTTAAGCTTTTCAAATGGACGTAAAAAGCGCCTTTTGTAACGACCCGTAAAATTTAATGGTTTTAAAAGTATATTTAACTGGAAATTTGTGAAATTTTAAACAATAAAATTTGAAATTAAAAATTTATTATTTGGAATACGTCTATTTTAATATAGCAACTGGTAAATTTTCATCTGATAATATTGAAGTTTATTTTCCGGTAAAATTTCATTTCAAATCAAACCGGTTAATAATAGTGAATTTAAAAGTTTTCCGAAACCAAAATATGTCAACAGGAGAAAATTTATTCAGATCATTCTGAATCAGACTGCGAAATTCGTTTTTCCAAATTTTGAATTCTATTGCTCCGTTTATCTTAATTCTGGCAAAATAGCAGCATTTCTGATACCGATTATCGACTTTTGATCGGATGATCGTACCGCCGATATATGTATACCGTTTTGATCGTCTCGTCATGCTGATCTCAGCGGTATATTTATTTCGATAGATTGATGTAACGGTGACGAGGAAACAGCTCGTCATAACGGTACCGAAATTTGGAATCCCATTCCCGGTACGTTTCAATCTGAAACGTGCTATCCTAAAATCAATAAATTGTTTTAAATGTACAACGTACCACCACTTGACCATTGGAATTTCACTATTCCTACTTTATTTATATTGGTACGTTTTGCCTCTTTCTATTCTTGTTTACTGTTCATATCTTAGAAGGAGAAAGTATATTAAAAAAAGTGTTGCTTTCTTCTTCCTGGCCACTTTCACTTCCTCCAATTTTCTTTTCTGTTCGGCTTTGCCTCTCCTATGTCGAAGCTTGCCACGCCTCACGTCCCTTCCAGAGCTTCCACCGTGCCCATCTTACGCCTGTTGCCATATATTCTTCATCTCTTCCGCCTCCACCCAGATCCAACCGTTCCCGGTCCTCACCACCGAACATCGAAATTCCCACTGCAACCCTCCAAGCCTTCGCCGCATCTCCACGCATTCTCCGAAACCTAGCACAAACACCACTGTACCCCTTCGTCCTTGCAGTGCTACACTGCTGCAGCCTCCTTACCGAACCCAAGCAAACACTGTAGCCTCTCCACTTGTCCTCCTCTCTACTTTTCCCCTTCCAGTCAGTAGTCGCAACCGACCCACGCACGCAAGCCTCGGTTCCATCAAATCTCTGTCACCTCCCATGAACCTATCTACCCGAGCCAGCCTCTCGAACAGCCTCGGCCTCCCCTCCACCACCCTCTGACATCTCACGACCAGACCTGACACCGCCTCACTATAGTCCGGTGCTCCACCTCTCCTCAACGTTCCCCTCTCCCCTCCTTCCCCGTACTGTTCGCCTTCGCCTGGACCTTCCACAAGCCGAGCTTTTCCTCTTGCAATCGAGCACCCGCGTAGAGCATTTGCTTGTATGTACGTGAATTTTGGTTAAAATGTTATATATTGTTAGTTCTGTTTAATATATATATATATATATATAAAGGTATTGTTTTGAAAATATATTTTGTTTACTGTAAAAAATTTAATTTCGCATACGTGTTTTGAAACTTACTTTTAATTTATATTTCTCCAGATTGGGATATGACATAAATTGTATATATAATAATATAGTGGGTATATATATTCAAAGGTTTTGGAAGTTTGCATATTCATAGTTTCGTCTGTTTTCCTTTTCCTTCCTTCCATTATTTCTTTTAGTAAGTATATTGTATTAATTCAAGTTTCATATCTAAGGAAAAGGTAACTTATAAACATAGCTGTTTATACATATGTTAGTATTGTATGTGTAAAGTATATAGTGTATAGTTATATATATGTATAAGTGAGTTTAGTTTGAATATATATATATATGTACGTATTTTATCTTTAAAAGTAGTATTGTATATATAAAGGCTGTCGCATATGTGTATAGGTATATTTCTTGTATATAGTTGTTTTATTTTGTTTTGATCGGCAAACCTGTTGATGAAAATATATATACTTTATACAGTAGCTTATATGAAGAAAAAAAATATAAACTGCAGAAAATTGTTACTATGTAAAGTAGGTCTGTAGGGTATATGTTATAGCGGTATGGTTTTTAAATGTATATTTTAATAAACTAAGTTTATGTAAATTTTATAATAACCATGATCTTACAATATAATATATATGCAAGTTGTATACAGTGATATTTTTAGGAAATGCATAGTGGTCTGCATAGATATATATATATTTGGTTGGCATATCTTTTGTTCAATGTCTGGGTTGTATATATATATTTATTTTAAAATGTAAGTACTCTCATTTACATGTATTTATTTCAAAATAAAATGTATATATATATTTGATTTTTGTGGGCTTTAAATTTAAAACAATGGATTCTTATACATATACATTTAATTTAATATGTGTTTAAATTTAGAATTTTGATTTTTTTATATATAAAATAGTTATATATAGTTATATATATGTGTTCACTTATACCAATTATATTCATCAATCTAGTTCTGATCTAAATTCGTCAATTACTTATTATCAGCTTTGTCCGTCCAAATTCGTATCAATCCTGCTTTGCTTTGAAAATTCGGGCTTGGATTCGTAACTCATCTCGTCTCGTTCTCCTCTAACCTCGAAAGGTGAGCAATCACTCACGATTAACATTCTTTTATTTATTAAATTTGATTTCAATTGAAACGACAATTGAAATATTACTACTGTTAGTTAATTTCATTGTTATATATATGCTATTTATTTGTATCTGTTCACCTGTGACATCTGACACCAGTATCTAGTATTATATGCCTGTTATTACTATTATTTGTATCTGTTCACCTGTGACATCTGACACCCGTATCTGTTATTTATACTGATGATATATGCCTGTTGTTATATATTTTTTAGTATCTGTTATCACTCTGCAAGTTCCCTGTTAGTATAGAATTCACTATGGGTTGAAATGATACATACCCGAACGGACTTTAGAATAGGAGAAAATCGTTATGGGTTGAAATGATAAACCCAAGCGATTTTCATCCGAATTAAAATTGGGATTACGGGTTGAACTGATATCTACCCGTATATATTTAAATTTCGGATTGAAATGATAAACATCCGTATCACTTTACCATAGGCTAGAAATATATACAAACACCGTTGGTCCATATATTTAAATATTTTGAAATTAAAATTCTATGAAGTTGGGAAGAAAAAAATTATATTTTTATAGATTTTGGTAATAATTTGAACAAATTAAGGTTGGGAAGATAATTTGAATTTAGTTGAAATGTATTCATTAAAGAATTTTATTTAATTAAAACGATTTGAAACTTATTGAAATTGGAATTTAAGATATGACTTATAACTTGGGTTTGATTTAAGTGACTTAATAAATATTTCTTGTTTAAAATAAAGTTAAAGAAATATTTAGTAAAATGTAATTTAAGGCTAGTTAAATGATATTGGATTTATTAAGTGAATATTCCCTGATTAAATAATAATAAAGTTAAATCAAGTGCTATATGAAACTGTTAAATTTAACTTTGAAAATGTTGAATATTAAAGTTTTGAAATATATTGAAAATTTAAATGGTATATTTAGAACTGGATTGAATTGATGAATTTAGATTGAATTAAATTGGAATATTTGAAATTTGAGTTGATTTGAATCGATTTGCGAGACTTGAGAAAATATTAAATACTTTACTTTTTAAATCATTTAATATATATATATACTATTTTGGAAAGTAGATATATTTGAAATGAAATGATATTTGGGTTAAAGTATAAATTAAATTGAAATGACCACGGTGTTACAGTGTATATTTCCACCTTGTAGATAATTCTGAAGATCCTTAGAGGATGGTTATCCCAAACATCCTTTAAGTTACTTGTATTTCAATTTATGTTCACTTGAGTTGGATTTATTTATATAAGAATGTTAATCCTGACTCGAGTGTTTTGTGTTTTGCTTTACGCTCGGGTCAGACTGAGTGATACAGCATTCGAGACTCACCTTTGGAGTTTGGAGCTTCGTTTGGAGATCCAACTTTTGATTCAGCTTCCATCTTTCCAGTTGATTCGTTCACAGAAGTCATCTGTTTGGATTGGAGACTTCACTGTATTTGAGATATTCTGTTGTATTTTATTTCTAACTCTGATGTTTATATAGTAGCTTCATGAACTACTATTTTATCTATTCCGCTGCGTATTATTGTATTACTCTGTGTCTGTGATTCTGTGATTGATTTATTTACTGCATATGCTATATTTTGCCAAATTTAAATTAACAATCTATTATTTTGAATTATTCAAGTCTGACATGTGTGGATTTATTGTCGATTTGAATGGTCCAAAATACCGGGTCGTTACAGTTGGTATCAGAGCTTTGGCTCTAGGCAAAACTTAGCATATATAGAAAATTTATTTACAGAATCACTTTCGTTCGAGTTTGAATCTCTTTCGTTTGGCTCGATTTCCTTTGAACTTTGGAACGTTTCTTGCAGTTCCAAAATTCATTCTTGTCTCTTCCTATTTGTATTCTTTTGATTCTGGAGTATCCCATAACTCCACTTCGAATGATCTCTATAAGAATAGGATCCCACCAATCTTTGAATGATTTGTGAAGTGGTGAAACTCCTTCACAATTGGTATTGATTCACTGGAGATTTCTATATCTTTGGTTTAGATGCCACTATCTCTTGCGATCGAATGTTGGGTTTTCTTGGAATTTCTGCATCGATCTTGTTCCTGAAGTCACGGTTGACCCTAGGGTCATCCGTGATTTATATAAGTATATTCATCTTCTATTTTGAATTTTAATTATCTCATCTCGTTCGAGTTTATCTTTGAATCAAAATTCTAATTGACAAGAGTCCCTCTAATTTGAATCTCTATCTTTGTTTTGAAATCCGTTCGTGAATCGTCCTTAATTTGAAAATCGGGTTTGTTTATATTTTAGAAATTGTTTCTAAACCGAAATTATTATTTTGATAAGTATGATTATATTCTATATATAAAAGTGAAATGTTTTCGATAAAGATTATAAACCCTTTTAAAATAAGAATTTGAGGTTTCGAAAGGATTTGTAATTTTGAGAAAACTATATAAGAAATTTGATTTATCTAAAAATGATTTATAACTGAAGGATTCGAAATTCGAAATTCGAGAATTGAACCCTGGTGTTTTGAAATTGGTTTTAAGATTTTGAAATATATAATAATAATATGATTTAAAAGTATTTTCCGAATAAGAAATGTTTCAAATGATTTTAATAAGTTTTAATGAGTTTCGAAGAAATTTCAAAAGAAGTTTGAGTAAATAGAAGTCCAGAACTCACTTATGTCGCTGGAAAATAATTTCGGTGATGAGTGCATGCATCATCGACATTGATTTTTGAGTTTCAGAGTGAGGGAAAGGCCACTTTAATAGCATTGCTATGCGAGTGATTTTGTGAAACCATTTTGATTTCAAATTCCGAAGTAAGATTTGATATTCGAAAGATATATGTATATATATATATATATTTGAAATGATTTAAAGAAAGCCGGTGTTCAGTCCTTTAGTTTCGGATTTGAAACCTATCTTTTGAAATTGATTTACTGATTTGTTGATTTCCAACTCTTGAATTTGAAAATGATTTCTTCAACTATTTTGAAGGTTCGAGCACTTCCAAATCAAGGTTAACTTTTCAAAGCTAAGAAATTTTGAAAAGTAATTATTTGATAAAGTATATAAATTTGTTTCGAATATTTAAGTATGAAGTAATATGATTTAAATAAGTTGAAACTATTTTGTTAAGTAAATGAATAAGGCTATTTTGAATTTTTCTCAATATGGAATTTAGATTTGAAATGTTTTGAAAGAATTTGGGCTTCAATATATTTTGAATAAAGTTTAGTTAAATGTTTTAACTTAGTAACATCTTTACGAAACTATATATTCAACAAGTTGGAATAAATATATAAGTTGTACGTATGCTGTTTTATTCGCATAATTAATTTGATCCAGGTTTGAGTACACAAGTTCGAGGTGAATTACACCATTTCGTGTTAGGATTTTTCATTCGATTCTTGATGGTGAATATTTGATATGGATTTTGGGCTTGATTCTAGAATTCTCTATCATAGTATATGGCTATGCAAGGAGACTGATGGCTTCTAGTCGAGAAACCATATCGAAATCCGCATTAGGGAAGTCGAATGGACAATACTAGTTCGAAAGCGAACTTGTATGATCGAGCGAGCGATCAAATGTGATTATCCGAAATGATGACGTATGTACATCTTATATTCTAATATCATTGATATATTTTGACGCTGAAATGGAAAGTTGTCATGTTAGAATATCTTTGCTTACTAAAAGAAAATTTCCAATTTAAATTACAAAGATATATAACCCATAAAAGCAAAGATATTCAAATCCCATATGGCTCTTCATACAGCGAAATTTATTTTTGTAAAATTTTGATTCTTATATAAGATGAACTTTATGTAAGTATAAGATGATTTTGAAACATTTGATTTTGGAAATGAATTGGTTGACTTAAATTGCTGACTTGGAAATTTGGATTTATTTTCTAAATCTATTATTCTGGAAACGTTGAAACTAAAGATAATTAATTTGAGAAGAAATAATTTGGTGAAATTGTATATGATTTTGAAATTGAACTGATATTGAAACAAATTGAAATTTGAGAACCTTATGTTACTAAACACTTGATTTGGGAGTTGTCGAACTTATATAAAATTGATTTGTATGAGTATGAAATTGATTCGAAAACTATGGATTTGAAAAGGTACTCAATTTGGAAGTGAAATCTTATATAATTGAAGTCTATATAAGTATGATTTGATATACTTTTGATTTTGGAAAAGTATTTGATTTGAAAATTTAATCTTATATATAATGGATTTTATATAAGTACGATATTTGAAAGTGATTTGAAAAGGTACTATATGATACATATTTTCGAAGTAAAGATATGGAAAGTGCCTTCTGCTTGATATCCGATTTGTGGCCACATCTTGGATTCATTCTATCGATATTATTCTCTCTGATTTTGGTTTTCCGGATATGATACTCGAGTGTCCTTCGAATTCCATGGCGTTACCCATGGTCTTATTGTTCTCTCGTGACTGCATAGCGCAACTGCCTGGCTGAGTCTTGCCTAGGGGTACGGATTGTTTCCTGGGGGATCCAGGCGTAACCATTGTGTATCCTGCAATCTGTGTAGGTCGCGAATAGTAGCGCAAATGCTTGGCTGAGTCTTGCCTGGGGGTACGGATTGTTTCTTGGGGGATCCAGGCGTAACCATTGTGTATCCTGCATTCTACTAGTCATCATGGCGTAACTCGCAGGGCTGAGAAAGCTTACGGATATGGATTGTTTCCTGGGGGAACCAGGCGTAACCATTGTGTATCTGCGAACCATGGTTAGACAAAGGTTTTGTTTGTGTTTTGATTAGATTGTACTTTCCATATCTGTTTTAAAAAGTTTTCCAGTATTTTCACTAGGTGTTGAAACAAGTCTACTAAGTACCTAGAGAATTCTAGTTTTGCGCCTGATCAACGCACTACCAGAGTCTACAGGAACAAGGATAAACTTGTTGAAACATCGAGTTATAAAAGTATTTTCGAAATGAAATTTGTTTCGTTATAAAAAAAAAATATTTTATTATAAAAGTATTTCTAACAAAGAAATTTTGTATTAATATTCGAAATTGAAATTCTAATTGTTTGAATTAATTATTCATGCCCGATTCTATTCTTTTGAATCTACCTTATCTGCTCAGCTTTATTTATTCACCTATATTCTGTTTTCCAAATCCTCCTTCTTTTCCTTGTTGGCTATATCCTTTTTAAAATTTCTTTTTATTTATATGCTACATGGTTTAATAGAAATTTTAGTGTTATAAATATTTTAGAAGTTATTAATAAAAAAAACATATTTAAAGAAATGATTATTGATTTATTAATAATATTTGAAAAAGTATTTTAGATAGAATTAATAAATTTATTAAATTATGGATTTAATAGCTTCTTTGTAAATATAAGTAATAATGTAAATAATTGTTTTCAAATGGTTTCCATACATTTATAAAGGTGTCATTTAAACATATAAATGGTAGTATAAAGGAAGCAAGAAATTTTACAAATGGATTTTTGAAAGGTTTTAAAGTATATAAGATAATTGAATTGCTAATGAAGTTTTAAAATTTTAAGTAAAATTTATATAGTTCAAATTTATTGTTTAATCTTGACTTTCAATCTATCTTTTCTGTCTGGTTGTTTCTTTTCTTCTACCTCCTTTCTTTTCGGGGACGAAAAGTTTTGAGTGGGGGAGAGTGTAACGACCCGTAAAATTTAATGGTTTTAAAAGTATATTTAACTGGAAATTTGTGAAATTTTAAACAATAAAATTTGAAATTAAAAATTTATTATTTGGAATACGTCTATTTTAATATAGCAACTGGTAAATTTTCATCTGATAATATTGAAGTTTATTTTTCGGTAAAATTTCATTTCAAATCAAACCGGTTAATAATAGTGAATTTAAAAGTTTTCCGAAACCAAAATATGTCAACAGGAGAAAATTTATTCAGATCATTCTGAATCAGACTGCGAAAATCGTTTTTCCAAATTTTGACTTCTATTGCTCCGTTTATCTTAATTCTGGCAAAATAGCAGCATTTC
The DNA here is from genome assembly GCA_030737815.1 of Allium fistulosum. Taxonomy (NCBI): domain Eukaryota; kingdom Viridiplantae; phylum Streptophyta; class Magnoliopsida; order Asparagales; family Amaryllidaceae; genus Allium; species Allium fistulosum. The sequence goes on from CM060902.1 coordinate 983,192,465, forward strand.
TGATACCGATTATCGACTTTTGATCGGATGATCGTACCGCCGATATATGTATACCGTTTTGATCGTCTCGTCATGCTGATCTCAGCGGTATATTTATTTCGATAGATTGATGTAACGGTGACGAGGAAACAGCTCGTCATAACGGTACCGAAATTTGGAATCCCATTCCCGGTACGTTTCAATCTGAAACGTGCTATCCTAAAATCAATAAATTGTTTTAAATGTACAACGTACCACCACTTGACCATTGGAATTTCACTATTCCTACTTTATTTATATTGGTACGTTTTGCCTCTTTCTATTCTTGTTTACTGTTCATATCTTAAAAGGAGAAAGTATATTAAAAAAAAGTGTTGCTTTCTTCTTCCTGGCCACTTTCACTTCCTCCAATTTTCTTTTCTGTTCGGCTTTGCCTCTCCTATGTCGAAGCTTGCCACGCCTCATGTTTCTTCCAGAGCTTCCACCGTGCCCATCTTACGCCTGTTGCCATATATTCTTCATCTCTTCCGCCTCCACCCAGATCCAACCGTTCCCGGTCCTCACCACCGAACATCGAAATTCCCACTGCAACCCTCCAAGCCTTCGCCGCATCTCCACGCATTCTCCGAAACCTAGCACAAACACCACCGTACCCCTTCGTCCTTGCAGTGCTACACTGCTGCAGCCTCCTTACCGAACCCAAGCAAACATTGTAGCCTCTCCACTTGTCCTCCTCTCTACTTTTCCCCTTCCAGTCAGTAGTCGCAACCGACCCACGCACGCAAGCCTCGGTTCCATCAAATCCCTGTCACCTCCCATGAACCTATCTACCCGAGCCAGCCTCTCGAATAGCCTCGGCCTCCCCTCCACCACCCTCTGACATCTCACGACCAGACCTGACACCGCCTCACTATAGTCCGGTGCTCCACCTCTCCTCAACGTTCCCCTCTCCCCTCCTTCCCCGTACTGTTCGCCTGGACCTTCCACAAGCCGAGCTTTTCCTCTTGCAATCGAGCACCCGCGTAGAGCATTTGCTTGTATGTATGTGAATTTTGGTTAAAATGTTATATATTGTTAGTTCTGTTTAATATATATATATAAAGGTATTGTTTTGAAAATATATTTTGTTTACTGTAAAAAATTTAATTTCGCATACGTGTTTTGAAACTTACTTTTAATTTATATTTCTCCAGATTGGGATACGACATAAATTGTATATATAATAATATAGTGGGTATATATATTCAAAGGTTTTGGAAGTTTGCATATTCATAGTTTCGTCTGTTTTCCTTTTCCTTCCTTCCATTATTTCTTTTAGTAAGTATATTGTATTAATTCAAGTTTCATATCTAAGGAAAAGGTAACTTATAAACATAGCTGTTTATACATATGTTAGTATTGTATGTGTAAAGTATATAGTGTATAGTTATATATATGTATAAGTGAGTTTAGTTTGAATATATATATGTACGTATTTTATCTTTAGAAGTAGTATTGTATATATAAAGGCTGTCGCATATGTGTATAGGTATACTTCTTGTATATAGTTGTTTTATTTTGTTTTGATCGGCAAACCTGTTGATGAAAATATATATACTTTATACAGTAGCTTATATGAAAAAAAAATATAAACTGCAGAAAATTGTTACTATGTAAAGTAGGTCTGTAGGGTATATGTTATAGCGGTATGGTTTTTAAATGTATATTTTAATAAACTAAGTTTATGTAAATTTTATAATAACCATGATCTTACAATATAATATATATGCAAGTTGTATACAGTGATATTTTTAGGAAATGCATAGTGGTCTGCATAGATATATATATATTTGGTTGGCATATCTTTTGTTCAATGTCTGGTTTGTATATATATATTTATTTTAAAATGTAAGTACTCTCATTTACATGTATTTATTTCAAAATAAAATGTATATATATATTTGATTTTTGTGGGCTTTAAATTTAAAACAATGGATTCTTATACATATACATTTAATTTAATATGTGTTTAAATTTAGAATTTTGATTTTTTATATATAAAATAGTTATATATAGTTATATATATGTGTTCACTTATACCAATTGTATTCATCAATCTAGTTCTGATCTAAATTCGTCAATTACTTATTATCAGCTTTGTCCGTCCAAATTCGTATCAATCCTGCTTTGCTTTGAAAATTCGGGCTTGGATTCGTAACTCATCTCGTCTCGTTCTCCTCTAACCTCGAAAGGTGAGCAATCACTCACGATTAACATTCTTTTATTTATTAAATTTGATTTCAATTGAAACGACAATTGAAATATTACTGCTGTTAGTTAATTTCATTGTTATATATATGTTATTTATTTGTATCTGTTCACCTGTGACATCTGACACCAGTATCTAGTATTATATGCCTGTTATTACTATTATTTGTATTTGTTCACCTGTGACATCTGACACCCGTATCTGTTATTTATACTGATGATATATGCCTGTTGTTATATATTTTTTAGTATCTGTTATCACTCTGCAAGTTCCCTGTTAGTATAGAATTCACTATGGGTTGAAATGATACATACCCGAACGGACTTTAGAATAGGAGAAAATCGTTATGGGTTGAAATGATAAACCCAAGCGATTTTCATCTGAATTAAAATTGGGATTACGGGTTGAACTGATATCTACCCGTATATATTTAAATTTCGGATTGAAATGATAAACATCCGTATCACTTTACCATAGGCTAGAAATATATACAAACACCGTTGGTCCATATATTTAAATATTTTGAAATTAAAATTCTATGAAGTTGGGAAGAAAAAAATTATATTTTTATAGATTTTGGTAATAATTTGAACAAATTAAGGTTGGGAAGATAATTTGAATTTAGTTGAAATGTATTCATTAAAGAATTTTATTTAATTAAAACGATTTGAAACTTATTGAAATTGGAATTTAAGATATGACTTATAACTTGGGTTTGATTTAAGTGACTTAATAAATATTTCTTGTTTAAAATAAAGTTAAAGAAATATTTAGTAAAATGTAATTTAAGGCTAGTTAAATGATATTGGATTTATTAAGTGAATATTCCCTGATTAAATAATAATAAAGTTAAATCAAGTGTTATATGAAACTGTTAAATTTAACTTTGAAAATGTTGAATATTAAAGTTTTGAAATATATTGAAAATTTAAATGGTATATTTAGAACTGGATTGAATTGATGAATTTAGATTGAATTAAATTGGAATATTTGAAATTTGAGTTGATTTGAATCGATTTGCGAGACTTGAGAAAATATTAAATACTTTACTTTTTAAATCATTTAATATATATATACTATTTTGGAAAGTAGATATATTTGAAATGAAATGATATTTGGGTTAAAGTATAAATTAAATTGAAATGACCACGGTGTTACAGTGTATATTTCCACCTTGTAGATAGTTCTGAAGATCCTTAGAGGATGGTTATCCCAAACATCCTTTAAGTTACTTGTATTTCAATTTATGTTCACTTGAGTTGGATTTATTTATATAAGAATGTTAATCCTGACTCGAGTGTTTTGTGTTTTGCTTTACGCTCGGGTCAGACTGAGTGATACAGCATTCGAGACTCACCTTTGGAGTTTGGAGCTTCGTTTGGAGATCCAACTTTTGATTCAGCTTCCAGCTTTCCAGTTGATTCGTTCACAGAAGTCATCTGTTTGGATTGGAGACTTCACTGTATTTGAGATATTCTGTTGTATTTTATTTCTAACTCTGATGTTTATATAGTAGCTTCATGAACTACTATTTTATCTATTCCGCTGCGTATTATTGTATTACTCTGTGTCTGTGATTCTGTGATTGATTTATTTACTGCATATGCTCTGTTTTGCCAAATTTAAATTAACAATCTATTATTTTGAATTATTCAAGTCTGACATGTGTGGATTTATTGTCGATTTGAATGGTCCAAAATACCGGGTCGTTACACCTTTTTAAATGGATTTATCAAAGAAAAAGTGTATGTTGAGCAACCACCATTATTTTCCCATGGAAAATATCCTGATCATGTATTTAAACTTAAAAAGGAGTTATACGGTTTGAAACAAGCACCTCGTGCTTGGTACAATAGATTAAAAAAGTCATTTACAAATTTCAGGTTTCCAAAAATGAAAAATTGATTCTACTTTATTTATCAAGCATAAAAACAACGATATATTAGTTGTACAAATATATGTCGATGATATTATATTTGGAACAACTAATGAAAATTGGTGTAATGAATTTTTTGAAATTATAAAAAATGAATTTGAAATGTCTCATATGGGTGAACTAAATTTTTTCTTAGGATTACAAATAAAACAATTAGAAAAGGGAAATTTTATAAATCAAGGAAAATATTGTAGAGATTTACTAAAATGGTTTGAAATGGTAAATACTTCAAGTAAACTAACACCAATGAGCACAACTTCACATTTAGACAAAGATGAAAATGGAAAGGATTATGATCAAAAACAATACCGTAGTATGATAGGGTCTTTATTATACTTTACGGCTACCCGACCCGATATAATGATGAGTGTTTGTTTGTGTGCGAGAATTTAGGCACAACCAAAAGAATCACATTATTGAGCGGTAAAACGTATTTTGCATTATTTAACTAACACGAAAGATTATGGACTTTTTTATCCTAAGGGATGTTCATTTGAACTCATCTCTTATAGTGATGTGGATTTTGGCGGACGTAAGTCAGATAGAAAAGGTACTAGTGGAACGTGTCATTTTGTTGGCTAAGCTTTGGTTTCATGGTTTAGTAAAAAAACTGTGTATCTCTTTCGACATGTGAAGCCGAATACATTTCTGCTGCCTTATCTTGCGCACGAGTTATATATATGCAACAATCACTTCAAGATTTTGGAAAAATAGTTGAAAAATCACCAATATATTGTGATAATACTAGTGCAATAAATCTTTCTAATAATCTGATTAATCATTCCCAAACTAAACATATTGATTTTAGGCATCATTTTTTACGAGATAACGTTGAGAAGGGAACAATTTCACTTGAATTCATAAATACTGATAATCAAATTGTGGATATTTTCATGAAACCATTATGTGAAACATCATTCATTAAATTACGCCAAGAATTAGGAATATGTTCCTACAACGAGCTAACAAACTAATTTAACAACATATTTGTCTTAATAACTTAAGAAATTAATATTTTTAAAAAAAATATATATTTCTAAAATTCCATCCATTCGAATAAAACAACATTCTATTTAGTATTATCTTCAATACCTCTCATTATTTTCTAATAATAGTAATCTTTATCTCCTAAAAGAGCTCTCTTTCTGTTTCTTTCTAACTTACACTTTCTCTTCTTTACAAATACTTGTGTATTTGCTATTAATATTCCTTCTTCAAAAGGTCATCTGACCATGATTCAACTTATTCTACGATTGATTTTAAAATACCCTCCTCTACAAATACAACCACTTCTCCAAAAATGACAACTCCACCTTCAGTATCACCAAGATTTCATACTAGATATACTCCAGATGGCAAAAGATCAAAGAGAGGCTATAATCTAGACTCATCCTTGATTCATACCTAACCTGATGATATTTACCATAACCAACATGAAATGTTAGGGGTAACTCGGGAGATGTACTATGAGCAACGACGACAAGAACGTCATCTAAACTTTCTAGAAAAATGCAAACTTGCGATATGTGGACACTCCCCCGTTGAGAAGTGTCTATAAGAAGTCTCCTCGTATCATAGAAACTCCTATCAGACCTGGAAAATTAACTCCTACATGACTCTGGGGGAAGGACCATCCAATTATAACAATGGATACAAGACTCCTTCTCTGCCTAAATGGTCTCCTTTAAAACCTTCATCGGACAAGAAGAAACATGAACCAAATTCAAGGGACTTACAAGAAGCCAAGAAGTCCACCTCATCCGATGGAAATTAATTTGTCACGATTTGTTTTCTTATAAAATAAATGTACTCATATTTGGTGTGTTATCTTTAAATCAAATAAACTTTCATTTTCAGCATCAAACAAATCAGTTTTCCTACTCTGATGAGCCATAGATGTCTGTGGATTTTTCACAGACGTCTGTGAAAACATACGGGAAAATGTTGACTCTGTACCCACAAACGTTTGTCACCTATTTCGGGTTACAGATCTGCACCACATATATATTTAAGTTTTGCCCCAATTCATTTTCACTTTGGCTTTTCTAAACCTAGTAACCAAATTTCTAAAATCTAATCTCTCGTTTATACCCAAATTCAACTCCAATGGCTCCCAAACCCTGCCCAAAAAGAGCCAAACAAAGTCAAAGTTCTTCCTCTACCAATATTGTAAGTGAAACTCAAATCGAATCTTGGTTGAGGAACAATCCCATTGCAATTAATAGGTTTGAGGAATTGGTAAATAAGAGAATCCACTTTGGAGCTTTCTATCGACTATTCAAGTTTGATGTCTATGATATCTCTTAATTATTCGAAAACTCCGAATGCATACACCTTGTTAACTTCAATGATAATGAGGTAAGTATTGTTCCACTAGCCATTTATCTATTTTTCGCAACTCTTTGTAATGAAGACATTCCATATGCTGCTTACAATATGAGGATTCTTAAGGATATGAATGTTCCGTCATATCTCTTACAGTACGAAGAATTTCCTATTAAAATGAGGGTCCCCGATGTTTATCCTTAATGTAGCTTCCTGCCCAACCTCCAAATATTATGCCTTTCCAACAATGGACACAACAACATTTACAAAGGCAACATCAACCACAACCTTCCACTAGGCCTCTACGATCTCCCTCTCCGCAAGAATATCACTCGGACTCCGAGGTTTTAGAAGCTCGAACCTCACTTAGTAATAATGAATCTGGAAGAGATGTTTCATTACAAAATTAAGGGATTATAACTTCAAGTCAAAAGAAGTTGGAAAAACGAATGATTGCCTAGAACGATCTCTATCTACCCGTATGACTAAGGTAGAAAAGACGTTGGAAAAGGTAGTTTCTAGACTAGGCAAAATAATAAGAAAGGTTCGTGGACGTTCTCGTTCTTCATCGTCACCATCTCCTACACCACCATCTTGTGGACATACTCCTGTTTATCAACATCATATTCCTCCAAAAGGTTCGTCTTGAGACAAAGGTAAACAACAAATGGAGACTGAACATATTCAAGAAGAAGACAGCGATGATGATGATGTGACACCAATAGAAGAACCCCCTCACCAAAATTACATGCCATTTGATGGATTATCAATAAAAGATAATGAAACGTTTCATGATAATACTTAATGGCCTTCTCCTTTTGACTCCTGTAACGACCCAGAATTTTGACCAAATTAAATTGAGAATATTTAATTTATTTTAAATATTTGAACGATGATTTAATTTGAATCCCCGATTGAACTTTGAAATTTGCGATTAAACATTAAAATTTAATCTATTGAAAGTGAATAAAAATTCGAATTGATATTGAAAGAAAAATATTTCGAAAACTTTTAAAATTCGTATTGATAATACTGAAGATAATAGAAGCTTCAGAATCGAATTTGAAAGTGAATTGTTCAGTTTGAAAAATCATATCGTTTGAATTGATATTTAAAAATAGCCGTCCGGGCACAGTCTCGGAATTCGACGAAACCGGTTCCATTGGATCCATAATATTGAGTTATTACCGGATTTTCAATTTCGTATTTTTCAGAGTCGTTATGTGTGCACACGATAGATAGACGCATTGAAGTTTTAAAACGAATTCGATTTAAATTTGAATTGGTATTGGTCAAACATCAGCCACATTATCTCCTTTATACACGCCTTAAACCACGCCCCATTGTTTACGCCTAAAATCACGAAGATAATCGTGGGAAACACGCTGCATTCAATGTTAAATATTCGTTCCCCTTCTTCTTCATTCCAGGAGTGCGAAATCAAATTTTAAAACTGAGAAGAACAATATAAATGGTCGTTCAAATGAATGTTCATTCATTCGAAAATCAAAAATCAAGGCCAGAGCCTTCCTTCTCAAAACAATTGCCTCCCTCAAATTTAATCGACAGCTCCTAGATTTAAATCGCGAGCTCGTATGGGGGTCGCGAGTATAGGCGAATGCGCGCTCGAGTGGGAGTGGATGGTCAGGCAGCGGCAAGTGAAGACGGCGTCGCTGGGCTCGTATTCAAGAGGAAGAAGCGCTCGCGAGCACGAGGCGTTGGCGAAGTCGAGGCAGTGGATTCGACAATACGGCATAGGGGTTCGCGATGACTGGAGGAGCTCGCGAGCGAAGAGGGACGTAGGTGATGTCGAGGCCAAAGTCGAGTAGCAGTGCGGCGAAACGAAGTCAGGCGAAGTCGAAGTCGCGGTGGCGGTCGTTCGATTTGGGTGGTTTCAATTTGGAAGCTGTTCGATTAGCTTGGGTTCTCTGATTCAGTAAGACATTTATTTTAAAATTCTTTTGTTAAATATATATATAGATAGATATATATGGATGTACAGTAAAGCAGAAAAGCTTGTATAAGATTTGGGAAATATGAATACGAATATACATATGCAGATGTAAAATATATATGTAGTTTAAAAGGAGAATTTTAAAAGGGAATCAGTTTAAAATATTATATTTGTTTGTTAAAAATAAATCATCAACAATTAAATTTGTTAGATTTAATATAGAAGTTATAAAAAGAAATTGGTTTAAAATTTAAATCACTGGCAAATTAAATTTATTGAATGGGAAATTTATTGTTTGATGATTGGTTCGAATATTAATAAATCGTATAAATGTTTATACAGTTTGAAATCGTAAAGGGAACAAGACGAAACGAAAATGGATTGCTAATAAAAGCCAAGGTGAGATTTTCTCACTCGAAGGAAAATTTAATTATACAGTTATTATTGAATTGATTGATTTGTTTGGATGTGATATTAGATATGATAGGATATATCTATATATATAGCAATATATACATATTGGCATATGTATATATTGGATTGATGATTTCCCGCCTCGTATAGCGGATGAGACCCTATTGCACCGTTAGTAAGCGGATTTTTATAAAACCCATATACCGCGATAATTCCGTACTGGAGCGGAATTGGTATTGTGCTAACATCTTTGGATGCAGGGAAACAGGTTGGAGGGATCCAACTGGACCCCTCACATTGATTGAATTTATTTCTATTGTGATATGAATCTGTGAATGATTATAGTGATGCTATTAATCATATTGATATCTGGAAATTGTTTGAAAGCTAAAATTTAGCTGAATGGATGTTTGACATCATTGGATTCCAAAGATAAACGAAATTGAATTTTTGAAATTCAAGTAGAAAATTTCTAAGTGAATCAATTTTTGAAATTGAAGAAATTTTGAAGAAAGGAATTTTTAAAGTATAAAAAGTAAATTTTTATAATCTTATCGAATTAATTCCAGAATCAAGTGAAAATGTTAAATAAATGGATTTCGTAAAATAGTGATTATGATTTGAAGAATTTAATTTAAGAATTTGGATTTTTAAATAGATTGAAAGAAACGATTGGAATTTATTTCCTTAAAAAGGAATTTATTAAAAGAAGATAAGTTGAAAATCCAACTAGAAATTTAATTGGGTAAATTGAAATAATTTGGGAAATCAATGTAAAATGATTTCAATTTGAAGAATCCATTTAAAAACAGGATGTTGAATAATTTGAGAAAAATAAGGAATTTATTTTAGTAGTGAAAATAAATTTAGAAATCAATATTGAAATTGATTTGGTATTGAAGTTTTTATAAATGGAATTGGAATTTATAAAAGTTGTTTATAAATCCGAAATCACTTATTTTGATGAGTTAAATATAGAAGTTAATAAAAGAAGATTTATAAGTCGAATTTGTTATTAAAATGGAAATAGAATTTATAAACGTTGTTTTATAAATTCGAAATCAATTGGATTTGATAAATTAAATATAGAAGGTCATTAAAGAAGATATATTCGCGATTTTAAATAGCGAATTTTTATTGAAATAAAATGTGTAGAAAAGACTGAAATGTGGTTAGTGAAGTATATTCACGATTTTGGACAGTGAATATATTTTTAAGTCAAATGGATAGGGTTTTGGGAAAGCGATATTATGAAATGAAGTTAATTGTTTTAAAAGATGTTTTAAAACGTGTGAACTATCGAAATCATAGATTTCAACATTTATTGTTGAAATAGACGTTTTCGAAAAATAAGGAAATGGTGGACTATAACACTGTTGTTATAGTAAATGATTTCCGAAAGGAAATATTTTATATAGTATTGGGATTTATATATCTATCTTAATTCCGAATCCCTATACTAGTGATTTCGAGTCGTCTTAACGATGTTTTACGCAACATTCGTTTTGACTCAAATAAATGTGATTTAAGAATGATTTCCTTAAAGAATGAAATGTATACTTAATATTGATTTAAGTATATCGAATATTTTCCAAGTGTTGAAAATAAATAGATTTGTGAAATACTTATTTTTAAATAAGTATGGAAATGTTTTTCCAATATGAAATGAACTGTTTTGAGATTTTATCTTCTTAAAGATAAATCGAAAATGAATATTCGAAAACGATTGAAAATCGAATATTAGTAGGTATTCGAAAAATGTAAATTCAATATGGAATTTATAAAGGAAATGGAAACTGTTTACAAAAATAAACGTTGATTTATTTTTGAAAGTGTGGAAATTTTATATCTAGTAAAGATATTTTTGAAGATGAAATAATTTGGAAAATTATTTGGAATCTGATGATGTCGCGCATCTTTATTGATAGTTAAATAACCGACTATCAATAATTACCTTGAGTAGGTATTTGTTGTGAATTGGATGAAATTGAATCCCACACTTATTTTTTGAATAATCGCTCACTATTCGGGTTAGCCGGGAAAGGACCATGGGGTCGTATAACCCATTCCGAATATGTGATACGTCGTTATGAATTGCATTCGAAGACCGGTGTTGAAGACCGGATATTTTTGAAAACGGAAGGATTACCGTCGAGTTACTCTACATCGGCTGATCTCCGATTTAGAGGTTTTTATCACCCTTAGTGACGGGAAGTCCGGACGTGATTAGAAAATTATCCGGAAATGCAAGGGCTTCGTGAGAAGTGCCTTCGGTTCTGTTCGATCCCGGAACAGACTTATATGGATTGTATGTCTGACGTTACAATTTGAGATATAAAGCTGATTTCTTTCAAATACATTTCTGTTGGTGGCGGAGAATTTATTCTCTTAGCTTAACACCCTTCTCTGAGACGTACGAGCTCAGAGGTTATGTAGTTGAAATTTATCACCGATATATCCCAATTTGGTAACGTGGCATACTGAGTGTTGCTGTGAAATGATCAGTGTTTGATCATTTGCGATATGATCATTTGTTTGATCTTATATCTTTGTGATCATAGGTTGATCATTTTTGTTTGACCCGAAGCAGGGCTTTTTGAGAAAGCGTAGCTTTGTGGACGAGACTTCGTCGAGCCTCACACCCCGGAAATGGTCGAAACAGGAAGGATGCGGCAAGGTTCTAGGGAGTAGCGCCCCTTAGTGTATGTCATTCCTTCTGGATAAAGGTGGTATCATGGTATGGAGCCCAGATACTTAACCTCTGTGGTTACTGCATTATTATTATCTATGTGGTTTGTTGCGAATCGGGGATCCTCGGGAAAGATCGGTGACGATCGGGGGATGGCATACGCGTGTCAGTAGTTACCTATTTTTGCAGAGGTAACCCGGCCTTGTGTTGGCAGAGATCCGGTTAGGTTCTCGGGTCGTCTATTCCAGGGACGTACCCATCGTGGATAGGAAGTTCCTTAGCCTGACCATTTGTTGGAAATCCAAAGAAACAATACAAGCCTTTACGATTTCAATTGTATAACCTGTCTCCTCAGGAGGCAGCTATAGCAGGCATAATATAATGGTACCTATGCTGGCTAAGATTTATATTCTACTTTCGAAATGTTTTCCACTATGCACTAATAATAATATCAAAAAGAATTTGATTTTTGCGTAGTAAGCATCTTTGACTATCATAAGAAGAAATCTCCTCCAAGTCTGCGTTTGCATTGTGTGTGTGGTGGGAGGTCTTATGGTAGTTTCATTTTCCAAAAGCATTGCGAATTGACTTTAAAATTTTTCTTTTGTTTATTCTAAAGATAAACTGTTTTACGATCTCACACCAGTCACCATGACTGACTCGGAGTTTATTGTTTCCCTTCTAAACTCTGGGTGCCCACCAATTTCCACACGGGCAGTCTAGAGTTAGATTATCAGGATATTCTGGATATTCTGGAGCTTTGGAGATAAGCTGGATGACGAGACGTAGTATTTGTATCTGATAGTATTTATTCCGATGTGTATTCTGTATGAGGACAAGTTATATAACTGTCCATTACTGTATGTTGACTCTGATGACTGATGTATGTATAAACTGATAAAATTCTTTGTTTTATAGATTATTCATTTATCTATTATATATTGTTCCGTTGCGATATGTGAGATTCTGATATTGTCTCTGTTCTGTATCTGTTGTTGTTTTGTTGTTCTTCTTCTCTTCTTCTTCTATCTTCTCCTTCTTCTGCCTTTTTCTTCTTTCTTAAACCCTCACTATTGGAGTTTCCGGCACTCGATTGCTCGACAGTCGATTAAGTGAGTATCGATGTTGAATTTTCGGAAGTCGAAAATTTCGGTCTGTGACAACTCCGATCCAGCGTCTTATTGGGAATACTATGAGAATTATGGTGGATTCTCATATTCTTCCACTCGGTATCCATAATCTTACTTTCAATTGCTTACTGCTTTTCTTTTCTTTAGTTTTCTATGTTAAACATTGTTCTTATTTAAATTTCCTATGTATCGATGTAGCTTACACATCTATGTTTCTAGTTTTGTGTGTTTGTTTTGTCTACATATTGTTGTGATACACATACTATATTCTATTTGTATAATGACAAAGGGGGAGAAGAATATCATGCATATATATAGGGGGAGTAATTTTAAAAAGATTGTATAGTCGTCAGCATCAAAAGGGGGAGAATGTTAGAACCTCTAAACTTCAAGTTTTAATGATAACAACTATACAATCAAATATATATTGTATATTCCAATTTTCAGGTGCACTTTACAAAGAAGATATCCAGTCCTTTGAATCAGTGATCAAGGAATCAAAAGATATGAAGATCGGAAGACTCTTATTTTACATCAATGTTTGTAATAATAGTGATTTGATTAATTAGGTCATAGAAATATTGTAAGATCTCCTTGATACAACACACATGCACACAATCTTTGGAATCAAAATGCACAGACTCACAGATGTCAGTGATAAATCCACAGACGTCTGTCACTGATTTCGGGAAAATTGTTTCCTGAAACCATAGACGTCAGTGGATTATCCATAGACGACTGTCATATGAAAGACCAGTTTTTAAAATAACAACTATAACTTTTTTGAAAGGTTACTTCCCTCCAAAATCAATTGTATTTCAACTCACCGAATCTTACTTGTCTATCTACATTCTTTGATCTTACATATTTCATTGCTAATTGTATTCTCACTTTTCTGTAACCAAATTTTCAATTTGGTTATCAAAAAATTCCTACGAATTCAAAAGTATTACACTCACACTCACTCAAAGGAGATCATAGGAAGTGTTGTATTTACAATCAAGATCAGTGTTGAAAAAGAACACAAGTTTGTCAAGAAATCGCATTTGTATCAAGTCTATTCCTCCGGGCGAAGCAAGGGCTATTGGTTAAGTGAAAATCTGAAGAGGAGCTTTAGGACTGGAAGTAGGACGGGAGGTCCGAACCAGTATAAAAACTCTGGTGTGATCTTTTTATTTTTATTTTTACTATTAGTATCATATTATTTTGTACGTAGCTAGTTTTACTTGTCATATAAATATAAGTCGTACGATCCATATAGACTTTCAAATTAGACTAAGCCCAAAGTTATCCCACTAACCCATTTTGGGATTTGAGCTAACTACACCTAATGGGATAGCCCCAAAACACTTTCTAATTTCCCAAAAACTATTTTAGTTCTCTACTAATCATATTGTTAGCCAAAAACATCTTAAATCCTTACTATTTAGGGTTAAATCAACTAGTAAAAGAGAAATTAGCAAGGTGGTTAGCTAATTACTGTTTGGGTGCTTTGGCATTTGGGCCATTTACTATTCATCTCAAATCCACCTGGATTTTTGTGTTGTTTGTTATCTAGGTGAGTGATTTAAGTCCCTTACCATATTATGATTGCTAATATGGTATTAAACAAAAAATTTGAACCGATTTTAAAGTTGAGAACGTGATTTTTGCAAAATCTAAATTTATTTCCCATGTTTTGAAAATAAATTTAAATGATTAAAAATGAACTTAGATTAAAAGATTTCACATGTGTCCTTGTGAATGTGCAATTTTGTATTTTACTTGCTTTCAATGATATAATGATTGTATCGACTATATTGTGATGCTTTTTGTTAGTTTTAGTATGTTTGTTTGCTTAGGATAGGATATGGTATATCAATATGCAATTTGGAGCATCGATTGGCTCTAAAGTGTTTGAGCTAAATCCATGCAAACGAATTGCATTGAGAGTTAAGACACTTCGACCAGAGGGAGAATCAACTCAGAAAATGTTGAAAAAAGCCAAGTTTCTAGGTGATTGATCGCCACCGATCGATCCGAGTTGACTGAAATACATGTGAACGATAAGAGGGTTCATGATAGTGTAAAAATGCTACATAATCAGTCACTTGGGGTTTGTCTGAGAGGACTCTAGATATGTTCAAAAATGGAATGATTTGAAGCTATGTGTTGGAGTATTGATTGAAGGCTGGATAGCTTTGGGGATTTGAGGAGGTAACTTTGGGCATTGGAAAGGAAGGATTTGGTCTTCGTCAAGAAGATGTGGCTTGGGTGAGGAGTTGGACTGTAATGACCTACCTTTTCAATCCTCAGACATCAACACTAATACATCCACGGTATTCACGTGTCGAGCAACTAAGTGTCGAAAAGACAAATTGTTTGGGGAAAAGAAAGAAAAGACAGAACATAATATCACATCGTAATGAGTAATATATAATATACAATAGAACTTTACATAAAGAAAACATCTTTATTATACACAACATTAGAGTAAACTAACCTATTTTCAACCTGGAAAGTTATAATAGCACATCCTTACAATTGCCGATAAATACAAAACCAGAAAATGAAGCGGAAGTAAAAATATACGTGAATACGTCTTGGAGGCATCCGGCTCGTCTCTTAAAGCTCCAAAGCATCTAGAACTAAATCTGAAACATACTCGGGCTAACCCGAGCATTATAATAAAATAACACTTGGATCAGTCTGGTAAACCAGCATGAGAAACACACCTCAAATGGATTTTAATGTTATGGAAAACCTATCAAAATAAGGTATCTCGTAAGACCATGTTGCACATAAACACAAATGAGTTTTTACCTTACGATAACCAAAACATTTCTATAAGAAATTCATTGATATTAGAATAATGTCTAGGGTTTAAAATAAATATTGAATATAGTTGGAATGCTTGCATCTCACGTTCCAGCATGGTTAGGCACAGCTAAGTCCGTAAGGCACTTATTGGAGAATGGATTCCATACAATGACATGGTAAGTGACTACCTTCCGTATGTTACATCTTTGGATAATGTACCGAGGGCCTCACATGGACTCCCTGCGAATCAGGACCAGCCCTACCTCTTACTGGATAGTTCTGAATATCTCATTATCCCGATTACTTTTGCAACCTTTTTCGAGAGCTCTCATGCACACCCAAATCCATAAATGTACATAGCTAGAAAAGGTGATGACAATACCCTAATGGATGCGACCCACATAGCCCTAGAAAATTCCCTATTTTAGCCATTCACAGGTTGTGAGGCTTGAGGCTAGAATTACCTTTTTATAGCAATTCAACTTAAAATGCTAACAATGCCCTCCGGGAAGAAATTCAATGCGAGCATTCATCCAGATAAGTTCGTTCTACGTTTGAACAAAACTGAAGGCACTACCTCTAACATCCATTTTGGAATCACTCTCAGGATTAGTAGCAAGTAGCCCTTGTTCTTCAAGGCCTCCATCTTCAGTCATCTTGTAGATGTCTGCCATTTGAATGCTTATGTTGGTTCGAAGTGGTTTTTGGATAGTATACTCGATCTTGGTCTTTTCAAACCAACAACGATAGTTTAAAACTAGCTAAGGTCGATAGTCGGTTATTTAACGATCAAATAAACTAACAAGCATCGATTGAATTAGGGATTTATTTCCATAAGGAAACCAACATTGGTTAAGTATATAAGCAGCCACTAACCTCTTTAATAAATCCTTCCATGAATTAAAATCACTTTGTAAATACTTATATCAAAATACTTTTACAAAGATATGTTCACAAATCCTTCATACTCCTTTTTATACTTGGAAAATATCCATATACTTATATCAACATATAAGTATATTCAAAAACACACCACACTTTCACTACTTAGAAAATGTATTTATACAACTCCAAAATCATTTATAAAACTCCTTTGATAAATCTCTAAAACCATTTATAAAACTCTTTTATAAATCCTCAAACAATTTATAAAACTCTTTTTATTTACTTCAAAAACCATTGATAAAACTCTTTTTATAAATGTCTAAAACCATTTATAAAGCTCCTTTATAAATTCATAAACTATTTATAAAAAAATATAAATCAATAAACCCATTTATAAAACATTATTCTTTTATAAAAGTTTTTTATAAAGATCCTTTATAAAAATTCTTTATAAAAATTAATTTATAAAAATATTTCAAAAATCCCTTTACAAAATCCTTTACAAAGCCGTTATAAAAATCCTTGATAAACCTAAAACTCCATTTTCATTTATAAACTCTTTATTAAATGAAATTCCTTTGTAAATAATTTATTATTTATAAATACAATTAATTAAGTGAATAAATAAATTTTAATCATCGTGAATAAAAAATTATTATTATTTACATAAAAACATTATTATATCATAATAATTATTAACAACAAAATAATACAAATAAATAATTATTATTAACTTCAAAACATTGTAAATAAAATAATTAATAACTTCAAAACATTATAAATAAAATAATAAATAATTTAAAACATTGTTAAATAACAATAATAAATAATCCTCGAACATTATTATAATAAATAATTATAACTTCCAAAACATTATTAATAAATAATTATTATTAAGTTCAAAACATTATTAATAAATAATTATTATCATCTTCAAATAAATTTAATTATTTAAATAAATAACTTTTAACAATATTAAAAATATTGATAAATAACCTTTTAACCAATATTACATATAAATAAAAAACTTTTAAACATTTTTAAACAATAATTAATTTTTTTAAACATTATTAAATAGTAATTAAACAACTTTAGAATATTATAAAATAATAACTAAACAACTTCGAACATTATTAAATAATATTAAAACAACTATAAACCATTTCTAAATATATTTAAAAAGACAAATATAAAGGTTGGAGTGAACAGTGAAGTTTCAAAATCCATTTTAAACAAAATGTTTTGAAAAACCCAAAAGTCAGATTTAAAATCATTCTCTGAACCAAAATCATTTGTAAGCCCAATAATAGTTAATAGTACTTCAAAATACTAAATTAAGGCCAATAGCCACAAAGCACTTAACTAATGTTGTTATTGATTTTTATCACTACAAAGTTAAGTTTCGACATATAACAATGTCATTACTAATAGGGCTAAACAAACAAAGCTTGACATTTAATAATTCATATAAAAAGAATATTATTGAAAATAAATCAACATGTAACACCCCAGATTTTTGATAACATTATTTAGGAGATTTAGTTAGATAAACTAAATAAAATAATGTGTTGATAAGGGGATTGAGATTTGATTTAATTAAGGTAGCCATGCCTTTTTAACTAATAAATTAAATGAAGGGTTTAAAAATGAATTAGAGGAGGGGTATTATGGGAAAGAGGTCATTCCTATATTGTCTTCCTTAGGCCGTGTATTTCAAAATACATCTTCATTCTCATTTTCAAAAATTTAAAAGCTTGGCCGGCCACCATTAACAAAGGAAGAAGAAGAGGAAACAAACTTAAAGAAAGTGAATTCAAATCAAACTCATTCAAATCTCAAGCTCCTTAATCATCAAAGCAAAAGGTGAATAATGTTTACATATCTAAATAATTTTGATTTCGGTTTTAAGGGTAATTCCAAATGATTTTGCAAAGATTTTCCATGTATTTGAATGATAAAAAAATTATATATACATGTTGATGATTTATATATGTTCATATAGATTTTATGACATGTTTTGAGATAAAACCCTATTAAATGACATCCGTTAGCCTTGCAAATTTTTATGGTGATCTAAAAAGTTATTTTAGAGATGGGTTTCGATTTTCAGAATTTTTTGAATTTTTGTGGAATTGTTATGAATTTTCTAAGGAAGAAAAGGTTAATTTGGATTATAAAGTTATTTACGGAAAAAATAATTATAGTTTGGATTCGAAAATTTTATATGTTGAAGAGAACATATTATTTGATTTTCTGGAATTTTTCCAAAATTTTTGAAGGTGTTTTAATAGTTATATAAAATTATTTAAGGTATGTGACTTAAATGTTTAATATAATTATAAAGGAGAAAGGGGCTTTTTCAAAATTATTCAAATTTCCAAATAAGGAAAGTCGGCAGCACTTTTGAATATAAAATTATGGCAACCAATCAAATTTAGACAAACAAGGAAGGTGGGGTACAAAAGAACTATTTTAAAGTACAAATAAATAGTCTTTCTTATATTTCAACCCTTTCGGCAGAGCTTCCGCCTTCATTCCAGACCTTCTGACAAGGTCGAAAGGTATCAAACCTTTCGGCTAGGTCAAATACCAATGCACATGGTACCAGGCAACTGGTACGTAGTGAATTGGATGGACTCGAAAGGTTTAGGGACGAAAGGTTATAGCATTCAAAAGAGATGAAGTTTTGTTTTGGTTTAAAGAAAATGCGCCTGGTAGCTTTCGATAAAAAGCTTTTGAAATTGTCAAAAGATTTAAAAGAAAAAGGTTTCGATTGGTTTGCTTTCTTGTTTTAATGAAACCATCCGACAAAGTCAAAAGGTATACCGTTCGACAAGGCCGAAAGCATAGTTGCCACTCCCTAACCTTTCGACACAGATGGAGTCAAAAGTTATCTTTTGTTTTCTAAAACTTGCCGCCTCTCTCCATTGATTTCAAAGGGTTGGTTCCAACGCCAACACTTCATTGTTTTCAAATGGTTTTGAAAGGTTTTATAAAGGTTTCGAAGCAGTTGCTTTCGACTCTAATGTTTTCATGATCCTTTTGCATAATCTAAATGTTTTAAGTCAAAACGTTTTAAAGGTTTCAAAGTAGTTAACTTTGAATGGTTTCGAAAGGTTTCCACTGTTTTAAAATTAAACCCAATGTCTTCGAAAGGTTTTGAGTTTCATTGTTTTTGAAAGGTTTATAAATGATTTTATAGTGGAGGTACCCCAGGCTTTCGACAAAGTCGAAAGGTGAAACCTTTCGACTAGGTCGAAAAGAAACCTTCCGACAAGGTCGAAAGGTAGGACCTTTCGATAAGGTCGAAAGGTATAGTTTTGCAATGTTTTTGAAAGGCTAAGGTTTAAAGGATTTGAAAGGCGGATGTTATATGTTTTAAAGCTTGTAAAAGGAAGGCTTTTAAAAGGTTTACTAAAGGATATGAAGGAGTTACCTTCAATACTTTCGAAGGGTTTTTATGAATGATTTTGAAGGAGTTACCTTCTATGTTTTCAAAAGGTTGTTTAAGGGTTTTAAACAAAGGTTTCAAATATAAAAACTAGGCAGATAACCTAAGTTTTTTAAGTTATAAATGACATTAACTTATTATAAAGGATAGACAATCCTTATTGAACATTATCAACATTATTTTGAGTAAAGTATATATAACATGGCAAAAATAGCTTAGAGTAAAGCTAAAGACATATTTTCCTCATATATATATGATTTGACGGATCAAATCATTTTGAAAAGGTTTCAAGGAAAATTTAAAGAGCAGTTAGCTCAGTTATTGTAGAGCGGTTAACTCAGATATTTTGAAGGGTAGTTAACCCAAAAGAAAATTTGGGCATTCAGCTCATTTTAAATTCGGACAGTTAGTCCATTTTGAGGGCAGTCAGCCCAAATTACAGTTAGTCCAGAAAGAGCAATCAGGTCTGATATGAACAGATAGTTCGTTTATTAGCATAACGGATCTTGCTAAATTTTTAAGGACAGTTAGTCCACCCTTTTTACCTGTTTTATGCAGGTAGCCTATTATCTAACATAAAAGATATTGCTATAATCAATTTTAGGATAGATAGTCCAGAAAAGAGCAGATAGCTAAGAATTTAGAACAGATAGTTTAGATTTTAGACAGATAGTCTATTTCATTTCCTGTTTTAGCATAATGGATATTGCTATATTATT
Source organism: Allium fistulosum (assembly GCA_030737815.1). Taxonomy (NCBI): domain Eukaryota; kingdom Viridiplantae; phylum Streptophyta; class Magnoliopsida; order Asparagales; family Amaryllidaceae; genus Allium; species Allium fistulosum. The sequence goes on from CM060902.1 coordinate 983,212,994, forward strand.
ATTATAATCAGTTGATTAATCAGTTTGGTTGCAGGAAAGGATTTGCAAAATATATGTTTTGAAAAGAGATATTAGTGAGGGGAACCCATTCCGCTAAGCGTCATGGTCTCACTATTTATCAGTAAACTGAGATGTAACATATATTATTCATACCAGGCTTTATGTCTGACTCCAAGTTTTTGTTTCCCCTTAAACTCTCGGGTGCTCAAAATTTGATTTGAGTAGGCTGATGGTTTAGGTTTTTAGGTTTTAGCGGATTTTGGCAAATAAAGCATCCGAAGATGAGCAGGTGGCTGACATATAGCTAATTTAGGAATTCTATTTTAAAATTGTTTCCGCTGTGTATTAAGACAATTATATCTATATTGCTTTGATCATCCAAGAGGCATCTTCACATGACGCTCTTGGCATATTGTTGTAAATTATATTTGATCAATGCCTGAGATTACGTTTGGGATTTTTGTAACTTGGATATGATTTATTTGAAATATAATCACTGAAATTATTGCTTTTTTGAAATCAGTGATTTTGTTCATATTCAAGTGCTTCTGATATTATGGATACCATTAACTACTGTATTTCGTCACCAGAAGTTAATGCTGTGGATGGTTGTAGCATCCATAGTGCTTAGCTTTTGGCCTTCAGATACGGGATGTTACACAACAATGGCGAGGAATCCTATTGGAGCCCTCGATGAATTTCTTGTTCGTCAAATAAATGCCCTACAATTGATTTCATATATTGATCGCTTTTAAAAGAAACAATTCATCAAAACAAAACCATCAACAATCAAACATCCAAGCATACAATTAGAAATTTTATATCTACTATACAATATACCAATTTGACCAAAAAGGTTATTCGGTCACCACCACATACAATCAGATATTTCAATCAAAAAATTTATAATATCCAAGCATACAATTAGATATTTCAATGATATAATGATTGTATCGACTATATTGTGATTTTGTTGAATTTAGCTCAATATTCCATAAGCTCCAAATTCCATGAATCCAATCCCTAATCGTAGCTATCGTCGATACAACGCAATTGACAGCATTCGATTTGGACCTAGCATCTTCTCTAAACCCTGACCGCATGAAGCTCGACTCAACATCGTTGTTTCGTCCACCACCGCCATCCCTGGCCCACCATAAGCTGCCGCAACCTTACCATCGATAGCTCCCATCGCCCACCGCCCCTAACTCAATGACACCAGCCTCATCACCAACCGCCATCTATTGCTCGCTGGAGAACCCAAAAATATTGCCATCGACCAACTCGAATTTCGACCACTACACGACAAACCACCTCAATATAATCGTCCATTGCCTTCCCCTCCTCCCAACGACCAACTTCTGTGTTTGGATCCAAGCCCAAAACTGGCTCGAGTGGCTCTGATCATCCAAAGCCGTAGGATTTAGGTGAATAAAAAAGGCGGCTAGGTTTAGAAATTAGGGTTTGAGCAAAATGAGGGGCGAGGGTCATATATAAAGGCAAATATCCAAGAATATTCACGCTCTTAAACACCTGAACTCCAATCGATGCGTGCTCACTGACATTTCTAGATAATTAACCCTATTCCAAACTCAATGGAACTATTTTTGAAACCTAATTTTATCATATACAGAAGTTAGCTTTTACGATCAAATTATAATATTTTAATTCTTTAAAATTAATCGCTAAGCGTTTTGAGCTCTCATGACCACGCAGTACGTCTGATCGCCACAAAACTCGTCAGTGTACAACAATTTATTATTCCTGATCTAATTTTAATAGTTTCGTCAAAATCCGAGATAGTTTTCCGGAATGATTATTTCACACGTTAATTAAAACAAGTTATCTTTAAAACAAATTCAATAACTTTTAATTCTAAATTAAAAGTTTACTAGTATCGTTCTTATTTAAACATAATTTAAATAAGCTTTCAAATCAATTTATTTAAATTAAATTCAAGATTCAATTATTTAAATAACTTTGATCTTTAAATCGCTATTTCATATTAAGATCACAATTCGCATATTCAAGTAAATCCCTATATTTAAATTTTAAGTTATTTGACTTGTAAAACTAATATTTCAATATTCAAAGTTAATTAAATATTTCAAAATCAAATAACTAAAATTCTTGGTCGTTACATGGACTCGGCCGAAATTTGACGAAGTATTAACTCAAACTGTTTGGTGCGCAAACGAATGTGTAACGACCCGGGTTTTTAATCGTTGATTTTGAACATTTAAATCATTTTAAACGATTTCTGATATTTATATAGATACTATTTGAATTAGAAATTAGTTAGTAAGATTTTAAAACTAAAATTTCAAATGATTTCATAAAATTTTGAAATCGTCGATTTAATCGATGTGTTAAAATAGCGATCCGAGGCACAGTCTCGAAATTCGAAGGAACCAATTTTGGATCCGTAGTAGTGTATTATTACCATATTCAAATTTCGTAGTGTTTGGAGTTATCGTTTGATCATATGGAATAGAAACGCGTTGAAATTGATATCGAAGATTCAATATAATAATTGGGTCCAAAAAGCTATGGATACTTCTGGCCAATAATAAATCGATATAATGTTCTACCGATGTCAAAAGGGGGGCTAAGTATGCTATAATTGCGATTGATTACTTCACAAAGTAAGCTTAAGCAGAACCGCTTGCCACGATCACAATGAAGAAAGTGATCAATTTTGTTACAAAGAGCATTATCTACAGATTCGAAGTACCTAGCAAATTGTAACGGATAATGGAGCTCAGTTCGAAAGTACCGAGTTTTATGATTTCTACAATCGGTACAAGATCTAGAAAAGCTTTTCGGCAGTAGCACACCATCAGATGAATGGACAAATGGAGGCAGTGAATAAAATCATCAAGCTCATCTTATGAAGAAGTTATCTAAAGCCAAGGGCAACTAGGTCAATGAGTCTACTTGCATTATAGGCTTATAGGATGACACACAAGTTCATGATTGGACACACACCATTCCTTTTGGCCTACGGATCAGAGGCTATGGTTTTAATCGAACTAGAAGTCCTTCTCACTGGAAAAGGCATTTTGAGCTCAAGTTCAATGAAGAACTCTTGTTAGAGTCCCTCGATTTGATTGATGAAAAGCGAAAAAAGGCTCAGTTAAGGGTAGCTTCTCACCAAAAAAGAGTAGCATGGCATTTCAACATCAAGATCTGGAACTATACCTTTGAGATTGGTGATCTCATTTTGAAACAAGTTCTCCAAGGTACGAGGGCATTTGATTTGAATTAGGAAGTTCCTTATGTGATCTAACAAAAGCTTAGAGATTGAACTTTCAAGTTTGTCACTGTAGATGGAATGCCAATTCTGCGAGCGTGGAATAACGAACTGTGGTGTTGTTTCACTTAGATTTATGCAGTTTGTTTTTTGAAAATAAGCCAACCTAGTGAATTAAGGCAATGTAATAAGGCAGGACCTGCCACATTTTCCTTTAAAATAAAGTTAACTTCTTGAACCAATGAAACCATGTTTTTATATGCAAAACCCTATGTTGCGCGATTAGTAGTATAGTCAGGTACCCGGAGATAAGTACCGACTCCATTGATCCAAGATCTAAACAAAGGAGTATAATCACAAGGGTCGATCAGATCATTCGACCATACTCCTCTGGTATTGACTAATGCCCGAAGATAGGAAAAGTCAATGAGTGATGCTCAGAATCAAGCAGCTTAAGTGCTAGTTTCCAAAGATAGAAACTGGCGCATGGTTGAAATTTAAATGACCATGCTTGCAGCCTGATAGGATGTGTCAGGCCATGAATAAGCAAGGACAATCAATGGACATTCTCGGTTGACACTCGATGATAAGTGAGACTGAGTGTGAATGCCCAGAATAGGTATTTGAAGCATCACTCCCAGAGATAGGAACTGGTGTTTGGTCAGGATTCTCACGACCGCACTTGCGGCCCAGCAGGAAATGCTCGGCCGAGGATAAGCGAGGATGGTCGTTTGATGCTTTCGATCGACATCGAAAGATAGGTGAGATCGAGAAAAGGTACATGGAAATAGGTGTCGTAATACTTCTTTAGTCCAGGAGTAGGAGAATATAATCGGAATGGAGGCAATTGGATAATTTGTGACGCGTTGTTAACTTTTGACCGATCCTCGGAGGTAAGCAAGTTCGAAGGGTGATGCTCAGATTCTGGCATCTAGAACGCCAAGTTCGGATATAGGACTTGGTGTGTAACGAAATTACAAGAAATTACGACCCCGCTCGCGGTCCAGCAGAACACACTTGATCGAAGTCAAGTGGTGGAAATCAACGGATAATATCGATCATGCCCATTTATTGGCAAGATCGGAGACGTCAAGATATGAATGTTCAAACCGTTGTTTCCTAGAGATAGAAAATGGGACAGAACCCGGTCTATTTATAACTTGGTAATGGTCAAAGGAGAGTCGACTAAAGGTAAACTGGAATAACCACAGAGTTGGTTAAATATTAGTTTTATTTAGCCAAATGGAAAAACTTTGGCAACAATAAACAGATCTGATAGTGGGATAACTAAAGCATTTGAAGGAATTTTACTTGTATATACAGAGTTGCAGTAAGTAAAAGCAATACACGGACACATGCATGTACAATATGGATGAATTACAACACAAGCGGTTATAATATACACGCAAGCATGTGTATATAGGCAGGAATAACATATAAAATGTGACGCCCCACCTCTATGCTCATAATAACAAAGAGTATTAAAGGAAATACTGTCTATTATTACGAAGAATAAGGCTGGATAGGAGCGACCATCCGTAATTGGCCTTACACTAATATTGGTTATCTCGATAGGAACGGTACATACTTTTTATTTTTCTTCTATTATTTATTTACTCCCATCGACACACCCAATACTAGTATAAAACGAACTACGACGGTTCATAATAGTTTAGGACATTAGATATAACAATAACACAGATAATATAAATGCGGAACACAGATAGAAACAAAAGTCTCATATATATATAACTGATGTCAGTTAATACATAGTTGACACAATACATATGATACAACTACAACTATCGACTCTAGAAGTTATATATACAAGTACATTATCGACTAATATACATGAATACATATCGTTCTATACAATGACACGACTACTACAAAATGACATTGACAACTTCAGAAGATGTGAAAAGTCTTCATATCCTGAACAGCAACTCAAAGAAGAAAATCTACAACCTGAAATAACTCGGGTCTGACCCGAGTATTACATTCAAAAGAAAATAATACACGGGTCAGTCTAATTCAAACTCAGTTATTAATGCACGGAAGCAATAATAATCAAATAGTCAAATAGACGACAGTCACAGAAATCTCGTATATCCGACTCCTTGATAAAAGAATCGGATAACGGCAGATATAACACTAACAGTGTTAAACAACAAATCAGCAATCCAAATCAATTTAAACAATTGAAATGTCAATTTAAAAACATCAATGCTGATCGGCTGCAGTACACGCTAACGTGTACTGCCTCGCCAATACAGTCTATGAAATACTCAGAAGATCAATGAATCCAAAAGTCAACGGATCCAACTCAATCAAAATGAACCATTTCAAAATACAACTTCAAAGTATTGAATTGAACCAACGAAACAATTTAACAATCGAAATATCAACTAAATCTGTCAATCCTGCTAGGGCTGCAGTACACGCACGCATGTACTGCCTCGCCACTACGATAATGCAAGTGAAACTCAACCCCAAAGGTTAACAGTTCAAAAATGCATACGGTCAAGCAACAGTGAAATGATGTGGGTGGTGTACTCAAGGCAACATGACGTGCAGCAGACTAAATTAGACACCAACAATTTGAATACCCACTGTACAGCCACCTCACAAACTACATGAAGTCAATGCAGACAAATGAACAATTGCCACGATGAGTGTCCAGTAAAATGAAGACCACAAGGAGATATACCAAGAAGTGATATCGGTGCAACAGTCAACGGTAAAGCCATGACTCTAACAACTTAACCAATTTCAATACATACCGGCCCAGACTTCAAATCATAAAACAGCAAAATACAAGTGAGTGTATCAAGTCACAATACGACAATGTCCAGACCATCCAACCCATTGTAAATGAATACGACAAAGCAACCTATGGATAACCAGACTACATGAAGCAGTCCATTATCCAAGCACTAACAAGTACGACATGCAGGGGAGACTCGATATCCTGTACCAGAATGAAAACAACATGTACACATGCACAAGGAATGAACAAGCCAATATGGCAACATGATTATCAAAATAAACTACAATACTCAAAACTGCAAACTGGTCAATGCAACTAAAACATGAATGACTGGTTTCGACCAAGAATATACAGTTGCCAACAAACTCGAGCACAAATGTAGCATGCTCAAAGTAATCACATGGATGCAACTCGACCAACAGCAATAAACCGTGACAATATGGTACAGTGAAGACCAACATGAAATAAAGTCTGTGTGCCAAAAGGTCAGAGGCAATACGAGTGTAGACTTGATGAACCAAATGTAAGAAAAATGCAATGATCAAGGCTACAATATGCAAACTCAAGCTTATGGAGAACTAATGCATATGCTCCAGTGAAGTCAACCATATTTAAAGTGAATGCCAGACAGTGATCGAACAACTCAAATCAGTTATACACATGAATGAAACTGCAAAATAATAATCTAGTCCACTTACACAATGCAAGTGCAGACTCGAAACTGCAAATAAACATGATGCCACCAGACAAGGCCATAAAAGTACAAATACCACAAATACATGATGAATCAAGCTACAGATCAATGAAGACTACAAAGCAATGCAAAAAGCATTGTGACATCAAGATCAAAACCAGAAACAACATCAGTGCATAATCACAGAAATCAAGACCAACTAGAACAGATACATCATGCTAAAGGCAAAAGCAAACTTAAAGCTGTGCAGTGATTATAGTGATGACACAGATATAACAGTGGATGGACAGCAATGTAAGATGGCAGTTTGAAGTTAAGATGCTGTGCAGGGTATAAGTTTTGGCAGAAAAGGTAAATGGCAATGGTCGGTATGTAGCTGGTGTTCGAAATTGAAGTATGGAGTTGAAATGCCAAGGTAGTGAAAATGGTAACAAGACTAATGACTACAGCAATACCAAAAATACATGAACACAATATCTCCAGTAAACAGCATATTGAACAAGAGTGAATAATGTTGACTCAACGGTAACCAAGTACACAATGCAGACAATCGATAACCATGGTGGCAAGGCAAATATCGAACAACAACTTCAGTTCAAAGTGGCCGAAGTTTATGTACAAATGTCAGCATCTATATATAAATATACAGTGGAAAACAATGCAAGTTACTGAACTAGACAGAGAGACAATCAAATAGATGCATGCAATTTTGAACAAGAATGAAGCAGTTTACAAACCATCAGGTATCAAAGCAGCGGTTTTTAAATCAATGCATCAGGGTTAAACTCGAATAACAGAGAAGATTGAAGCCGAAGTCGAGAAAATCACAGACACTAAAAGGTCAATGAAGTTTCAAGTTTGAAGCCGTAGCAGTTTCAAAATATTCGAAAAACATTTTCATCGAACAAAGTCAAATATACGAAAGTGTCAAAATTGAAGAAGTCAGAGACGTCATGAACAACATATCAAGGTCAAGCCGTGATCATCAAGTAAAACAAATATACGCAAATGAATCAGTCATAAATTTGGTACCACTACTAAAGTCAGAGAAACCATCTAAGTGTTCAAACAAAACAGAATGGCCACGGTAATTCGAAACGAACTCAAACGTTCGCATACAAACGAAAACCCAAGAATTCAAGGCACTGAAAATCACAACTCATATATATGTGTGCTTGAATTAGATGTGAGTGAGTACTCACCTTAGCATCAACTTGCAAGACCGAAGTCACGAGTCGAATTCGATCATCTTGAAGCAAAGTCGACAACGATAGCAAAACTCCAGAAGCCCTAGATCTCGAAAGACCTCTGGTGCAAGCGAAGACGAGATCTACTATCTCAAAGCAACCAAGAAAGCAACACGAAATCGATCGAACCAGGCAACAACAGAAACATCCAACAATCGATCGAAACAATCACGTGCTTCGACATACAAAGCCCACAGATCAGAGCGCAAGAGGAACGAAAGCCCTAGCAAGCATCGAAAGAACGAACGAGGCCAAACCCTAAATTTCTAGATCGAAGAAAGAAGTAGCCACCACCATTTTTTTAGAGCAGAGAAAAAGAACGGGTCGAATAAAATGAGTTAAGGGGAGGGAACAGGCATAGGCCCTTTTATCTCACAAAATATAGAATTTGGGCTGAGCAAAATTAAAAAGGGAAATGGGTTTTCTTTGATAGATATCACAGCATTCCAAATAAATGTGGGCCAAGATTATAAGTTAAAGCCCTTCAACATTTACCCAAACATTTATTAAAGAATTTTACAACTTAAAAAGAATTTCAATTCGATCAAAATTGCTGATAGAAATTTGTTATCAATTTCAATCGTCTAGTGACGATAACAAACTTTTACAAAAAGGATTCCGACTCGATTAAAATCTACATTAGCAATTAACAATGATTTAATCGTCATTTATAAACTGACGCGAAAAACAGGGTTGTTACAGACTCCCCTCCTTACAGAAATTGCGTCCACGCAATCATAGGGAATAAATGGATAAAAGGTAACAACCAAAAGAGCATGGCAATGTCGAATGTATAAGCAAAGCAAGTGTCAGCGGGGAAGTGTTAGATAAGAAATCAAAAGGTTCGACTGCTTCAAATCAAAAGAATCAACATCGTGGGAATCATGGATCAAAATCAGACGACTAACAAAAGCAAGAACAATCGAGTTCCAGCAACTAAAAGAGAAGGAAAAACAGAGCAGAAATCCCATACAGAGCACGAATTGAATGTGAGTAAATCAAATTACTCACCTGAATTGCCAGAGAAAAAGACGAAGCTTAAATCTCAAAAATCGCAAATATTCAATCATCAAAAACGATAATTGAATTTTCAGATCGCCAATATTTACTTATCTCAAACGATAATCAGAAGACAAATCAAATATCTGATTATCTCAAACGATAGTCAGAAAACAAATATTCAATTATCAAAAACGATAATCAAATTTCTCAAATCAACAAATATTCGATTATCACAAACGATAATCAAATTTAAAATTCAACAAATATTCAATTATCAAAAACGATAATCAAATTTCTCAAATCAACAAATATTCGATTATCACAAACGATAATCAAATTTAAAATTCAACAAATATTCGATTATCAAAAACGATAATCAGAACTCATATCAACAAATATCCAATTATCACAAGCGATAATTAGAAACAACAAATATCCAATTACCTGCAGATAATTGGAAACAACAAATATCTAGAAATCAATTAAGAAGACTAGAAAATCAACATAAAAGCTTGGATCGATCCCATCAGATGGCGAGTTTTTAATTCGCCGCACGTGCAACAACATATGGCCGAAGCCTACCAAGTACTCAACATAATTTTGGCGCCCATCAGATTGACCCGAAGGTCCGCAGAGTGACCCGAAGGTCTAGTACTGGTATTTGACCCGAAGGTCCGCAGAGTGGCCCGAAAGCCCAACAAATGACCCGAAGGTCCAACAAATGACCCGAAGGTCCAACATAGTGGCTCGAAAGCACACGAAATCATCAAATATTTCAATTAACGAGTCCGGAATTAACCGAAATAGTAAAAGTGTGGTTCCATACTCCGCACTTTTGCTAAATCGTTTAAATCTCTTCATCGTTTCCTTGAAAGTGCAAAATTGTGTATTTTGTAAAAATACACTTTACATTCTCAAACGGACAAGTTCGGAATTAAGGGAATCAGTAAAAGAAAGGGGTCATAGTCCTCGATTTTGCTGAAACGTTTAAATCGCTTCCTCATTCTTTTGAAAGCGCAAACTGTTAAAATTCCTGAAAGCAATTTTATTTATTTTGCAAAAATAACAATTCACATTCTCAACTGGACAAGTCCGGAGTTAAGCGAAACAGTAAAAGAAAGGGGTCATAATCCTCGATTTTGCTGAATCGTTTAAGTCGCTTTCTCATCCTTTTGAAAACGCAAACCGTTAAAAATTTATAAAACAATTTTCATTTTTTCAAATTTAAAATTCAACAAATATTCGATTATCAAAAACGATAATCAAATTTCTCAAATCAACAAATATTCGATTATCACAAACGATAATCAAATTTAAAATTCAACAAATATTCGATTATCAAAAACGATAATCAAATTTCTCAAATCAACAAATATTCGATTATCACAAACAATAATCAAATTTAAAATTCAACAAATATTCGATTATCAAAAACGATAATCAGAACTCATATCAACAAATATCCAATTATCACAAGCGATAATTAGAAACAACAAATATCCAATTACCTGCAGATAATTGGAAACAACAAATATCTAGAAATCAATTAAGAAGACTAGAAAATCAACATAAAAGCTTGGATCGATCCCATCAGATGGCGAGTTTTTAATTCGCCGCACGTGCAACAACATATGGCCGAAGCCTACCAAGTACTCAACATAATTTTGGCGCCCATCAGATTGACCCGAAGGTCCGCAGAGTGACCCGAAGGTCTAGTACTGGTATTTGACCCGAAGGTCCGCAGAGTGGCCCGAAAGCCCAACAAATGACCCGAAGGTCCAACAAATGACCCGAAGGTCCAACATAGTGGCTCGAAAGCACACGAAATCATCAAATATTTCAATTAACGAGTCCGGAATTAACCGAAATAGTAAAAGTGTGGTTCCATACTCCGCACTTTTGCTAAATCGTTTAAATCTCTTCATCGTTTCCTTGAAAGTGCAAAATTGTGTATTTTGTAAAAATACACTTTACATTCTCAAACGGACAAGTTCGGAATTAAGGGAATCAGTAAAAGAAAGGGGTCATAGTCCTCGATTTTGCTGAAACGTTTAAATCGCTTCCTCATTCTTTTGAAAGCGCAAACTGTTAAAATTCCTGAAAGCAATTTTATTTATTTTGCAAAAATAACAATTCACATTCTCAACTGGACAAGTCCGGAGTTAAGCGAAACAGTAAAAGAAAGGGGTCATAATCCTCGATTTTGCTGAATCGTTTAAGTCGCTTTCTCATCCTTTTGAAAACGCAAACCGTTAAAAATTTATAAAACAATTTTCATTTTTTCAAATTTAAAATTCAACAAATATTCGATTATCAAAAACGATAATCAAATTTCTCAAATCAACAAATATTCGATTATCACAAACGATAATCAAATTTAAAATTCAACAAATATTCGATTATCAAAAACGATAATCAAATTTCTCAAATCAACAAATATTCGATTATCACAAACGATAATCAAATTTAAAATTCAACAAATATTCGATTATCAAAAACGATAATCAGAACTCATATCAACAAATATCCAATTATCACAAGCGATAATTAGAAACAACAAATATCCAATTACCTGCAGATAATTGGAAACAACAAATATCTAGAAATCAATTAAGAAGACTAGAAAATCAACATAAAAGCTTGGATCGATCCCATCAGATGGCGAGTTTTTAATTCGCCGCACGTGCAACAACATATGGCCGAAGCCTACCAAGTACTCAACATAATTTTGGCGCCCATCAGATTGACCCGAAGGTCCGCAGAGTGACCCGAAGGTCTAGTACTGGTATTTGACCCGAAGGTCCGCAGAGTGGCCCGAAAGCCCAACAAATGACCCGAAGGTCCAACAAATGACCCGAAGGTCCAACATAGTGGCTCGAAAGCACACGAAATCATCAAATATTTCAATTAACGAGTCCGGAATTAACCGAAATAGTAAAAGTGTGGTTCCATACTCCGCACTTTTGCTAAATCGTTTAAATCTCTTCATCGTTTCCTTGAAAGTGCAAAATTGTGTATTTTGTAAAAATACACTTTACATTCTCAAACGGACAAGTTCGGAATTAAGCGAATCAGTAAAAGAAAGGGGTCATAGTCCTCGATTTTGCTGAAACGTTTAAATCGCTTCCTCATTCTTTTGAAAGCGCAAACTGTTAAAATTCCTGAAAGCAATTTTATTTATTCTGCAAAAATAACAATTCACATTCTCAACTGGACAAGTCCGGAGTTAAGCGAAACAGTAAAAGAAAGGGGTCATAATCCTCGATTTTGCTGAATCGTTTAAGTCGCTTTCTCATCCTTTTGAAAACGCAAACCGTTAAAAATTTATAAAACAATTTTCATTTTTAAAACGAGTTTCCAATCACGTGATTAAAGCAGCAATATTAGTAACAATTTCGATAAGGAAATTGTACTTCTCAAAATACCGTAAAAACGGTCACAAATCAGTATTGCGGAATAACCGTTTGAAAATCCACTTTTAAAACTTGACGGTTACTTAAGCCAAGGTGACAGTAATTTTTAAACGTCAAAATCTCATCAAAATAATTTACATCAAAATGTAATATCAGTGAATTTTCATCAAAACGCCACAAAACACCGTGCTTCAAAATATAGCATTGGTGTAAAATCCCGTTATGAAAATAACGGCAACAAAATACGTTTCATAACCAAGCATCGGTTCAACGTAAAATAAATGCAATAACGTGCAATTCAAATTTTTGCACGTACTACAAAATGAACAAAGAAATCATTCGAATGTATCTTCAATGAAGATAATTCAAAACAGCAAAAATCTAATCAATAGATGATTAGTACAAAAGAAAGCCAGCGGAAATTTCAACAAAAATCACATAACTGTAATTTCTTCGAATCCTCAATTCGGATTCGAAATTCTCAAAGAAACAAAATAATTACAGCTATGTAAACAACAAATGAAATTCATATCAATTTCGTATTTTGATTTTTAAATCAAAAAGATTGTCAGTTGTACTCAGCGAAGACAGTTTCACTGTTTCCGCTGCGCACTCTGATAAACAGAACACAATTCAATCAAATCAACAAAACACAGTTTCACTTTTTATTTTTAAATAATGATATTTAAAAACTTGCATCAAAATTTCAAAACTTTAGTTTTGACTCAAATCACAGATAAAACATCAACTAATAGTTGTAACATATGTTCCATCCAAGTTATGTTTTATATTATGTCCATAAACCCCAAGCTCTGATACCAACTGTGACGCCCCACCTCTATGCTCATAATAACAAAGAGTATTAAAGGAAATACTGTCTATTATTACGAAGAATAAGGCTGGATAGGAGCGACCATCCGTAATTGGCCTTACACTAATATTGGTTATCTCGATAGGAACGGTACATACTTTTTATTTTTCTTCTATTATTTATTTACTCCCATCGACACACCCAATACTAGTATAAAACGAACTACGACGGTTCATAATAGTTTAGGACATTAGATATAACAATAACACAGATAATATAAATGCGGAACACAGATAGAAACAAAAGTCTCATATATATATAACTGATGTCAGTTAATACATAGTTGACACAATACATATGATACAACTACAACTGTCGACTCTAGAAGTTATATATACAAGTACATTATCGACTAATATACATGAATACATATCGTTCTATACAATGACACGACTACTACAAAATGACATTGACAACTTCAGAAGATGTGAAAAGTCTTCATATCCTGAACAGCAACTCAAAGAAGAAAATCTACAACCTGAAATAACTCGGGTCTGACCCGAGTATTACATTCAAAAGAAAATAATACACGGGTCAGTCTAATTCAAACTCAGTTATTAATGCACGGAAGCTATAATAATCAAATAGTCAAATAGACGACAGTCATAGAAATCTCGTATATCCGACTCCTTGATAAAAGAATCGGATAACGGCAGATATAACACTAACAGTGTTAAACAACAAATCAGCAATCCAAATCAATTTAAACAATTGAAATGTCAATTTAAAAACATCAATGCTGATCGGCTGCAGTACACGCTAACGTGTACTGCCTCGCCAATACAGTCTATGAAATACTCAGAAGATCAATGAATCCAAAAGTCAACGGATCCAACTCAATCAAAATGAACCATTTCAAAATACAACTTCAAAGTATTGAATTGAACCAACGAAACAATTTAACAATCGAAATATCAACTAAATCTGTCAATCCTGCTAGGGCTGCAGTACACGCACGCGTGTACTGCCTCGCCACTACGATAATGCAAGTGAAACTCAACCCCAAAGGTTAACAGTTCAAAAATGCATACGGTCAAGCAACAGTGAAATGATGTGGGTGGTGTACTCAAGGCAACATGACGTGCAGCAGACTAAATTAGACACCGACAATTTGAATACCCACTGTACAGCCACCTCACAAACTACATGAAGTCAATGCAGACAAATGAACAATTGCCACGATGAGTGTCCAGTAAAATGAAGACAACAAGGAGATATACCAAGAAGTGATATCGGTGCAACAGTCAACGGTAAAGCCATGACTCTAACAACTTAACCAATTTCAATACATACCGGCCCAGACTTCAAATCATAAAACAGCAAAATACAAGTGAGTGTATCAAGTCACAATACGACAATATCCAGACCATCCAACCCATTGTAAATGAATACGACAAAGCAACCTATGGATAACCAGACTACATGAAGCAGTCCATTATCCAAGCACTAACAAGTACGACATGCAGGGGAGACTCAATATCCTGTACCAGAACGAAAACAACATGTACACATGCACAAGGAATGAACAAGCCAATATGGCAACATGATTATCAAAATAAACTACAATACTCAAAACTGCAAACTGGTCAATGCAACTAAAACATGAATGACTGGTTTCGACCAAGAATATACAGTTGCCAACAAACTCGAGCACAAATGTAGCATGCTCAAAGTAATCACATGGATGCAACTCGACCAACAGCAATAAACCGTGACAATATGGTACAGTGAAGACCAACATGAAATAAAGTCTGTGTGCCAAAAGGTCAGAGGCAATACGAGTGTAGACTTGATGAACCAAATGTAAGAAAAATGCAATGATCAAGGGTACAATATGCAAACTCAAGCTTATGGAGAACTAATGCATATGCTCCAGTGAAGTCAACCATATTTAAAGTGAATGCCAGACAGTGATCGAACAACTCAAATCAGTTATACACATGAATGAAACTGCAAAATAATAATCTAGTCCACTTACACAATGCAAGTGCAGACTCGAAACTGCAAATATACATGATGCCACCAGACAAGGCCATAAAAGTACAAATACCACAAATACATGATGAATCAAGCTACAGATCAATGAAGACTACAAAGCAATGCAAAAAGCATTGTGACATCATGATCAAAACCAAAAACAACATCAGTGCATAATCACAGAAATCAAGACCAACTAGAACAGATACATCATGCTAAAGGCAAAAGCAAACTTAAAGCTGTGCAGTGATTATAGTGATGACACAGATATAACAGTGGATGGACAGCAATGTAAGATGGCAGTTTGAAGTTAAGATGCTGTGCAGGGTATAAGTTTTGGCAGAAAAGGTAAATGGCAATGGTCGGTATGTAGCTGGTGTTCGAAATTGAAGTATGGAGTTGAAATGCCAAGGTAGTGAAAATGGTAACAAGACTAATGACTACAGCAATACCAAAAATACATGAACACAATATCTCCAGTAAACAGCATATTGAACAAGAGTGAATAATGTTGACTCAACGGTAACCAAGTACACAATGCAGACAATCGATAACCATGGTGGCAAGGCAAATATCGAACAACAACTTCAGTTCAAAGTGGCCGAAGTTTATGTACAAATGTCAGCATCTATATATAAATATACAGTGGAAAACAATGCAAGTTACTGAACTAGACAGAGAGACAATCAAATAGATGCATGCAATTTTGAACAAGAATGAAGCAGTTTACAAACCATCAGGTATCAAAGCAGCAGTTTTGAAATCAATGCATCAGGGTTAAACTCGAATAACAGAGAAGATTGAAGCCGAAGTCGAGAAAATCACAGACACTAAAAGGTCAATGAAGTTTCAAGTTTGAAGCCGTAGCAGTTTCAAAATATTCGAAAAACATTTTCATCGGACAAAGTCAAATATACGAAAGTGTCAAAATTGAAGAAGTCAGAGACGTCATGAACAACATATCAAGGTCAAGCCGTGATCATCAAGTAAAACAAATATACGCAAATGAATCAGTCATAAATTTGGTACCACTACTAAAGTCAGAGAAACCATCTAAGTGTTCAAACAAAATAGAATGGCCACGGTAATTCGAAACGAACTCAAACGTTCGCATACAAACGAAAACCCAAGAATTCAAGGCAGTGAAAATCACAACTCATATATATGTGTGCTTGAATTAGATGTGAGTGAGTACTCACCTTAGCATCAACTAGCCAGACCGAAGTCACGAGTCGAATTCGATCATCTTGAAGCAAAGTCGACAACGATAGCAAAACTCCAGAAGCCCTAGATCTCAAAAGACCTCTGGTGCAAGCGAAGACGAGATCTACTATCTCAAAGCAACCAAGAAAGCAACACGAAATCGATCGAACCAGGCAACAACAGAAACATCCAACAATCGATCGAAACAATCACGTGCTTCGACATACAAAGCCCACAGATCAGAGCGCAAGAGGAACGAAAGCCCTAGCAAGCATCGAAAGAACGAACGAGGCCAAACCCTAAATTTCTAGATCGAAGAAAGAAGTAGCCACCACCATTTTTTTTTAGAGCAGAGAAAAAGAACGGGTCGAATAAAATGAGTTAAGGGGAGGGAACAGGCATAGGCCCTTTTATCTCACAAAATATAGAATTTGGGCTGAGCAAAATTAAAAAGGGAAATGGGTTTTCTTTGATAGATATCACAGCATTCCAAATAAATGTGGGCCAAGATTATAAGTTAAAGCCCTTCAACATTTACCCAAACATTTATTAAAGAATTTTACAACTTAAAAAGAATTTCAATTCGATCAAAATTGCTGATAGAAATTTGTTATCAATTTCAATCGTCTAGTGACGATAACAAACTTTTACAAAAAGGATTCCGACTCGATTAAAATCTACATTAGCAATTAACAATGATTTAATCGTCATTTATAAACTGACGTGAAAAACAGGGTTGTTACAGACTCCCCTCCTTACAGAAATTGCGTCCACGCAATCATAGGGAATAAATGGATAAAAGGTAACAACCAAAAGAGCATGGCAATGTCGAATGTATAAGCAAAGCAAGTGTCAGCGGGGAAGTGTTAGATAAGAAATCAAAAGGTTCGACTGCTTCAAATCAAAAGAATCAACATCGTGGGAATCATGGATCAAAATCAGACGACTAACAAAAGCAAGAACAATCGAGTTCCAGCAACTAAAAGAGAAGGAAAAATAGAGCAGAAATCCCATACAGAGCACGAATTGAATGTGAGTAAATCAA
Organism: Allium fistulosum; assembly: GCA_030737815.1. Lineage (NCBI taxonomy): Eukaryota > Viridiplantae > Streptophyta > Magnoliopsida > Asparagales > Amaryllidaceae > Allium > Allium fistulosum. The sequence continues at coordinate 983,230,469 of CM060902.1, forward strand.
ATTACTCACCTAAATTGCCAGAGAAAAAGACGAAGCTCAAATCTCAAAAATCGCAAATATTCAATCATCAAAAACGATAATTGAATTTTTAGATCGCCAATATTTACTTATCTCAAACGATAATCAGAAGACAAATCAAATATCTGATTATCTCAAACGATAGTCAAAAAACAAATATTCAATTATCAAAAACGATAATCAAATTTCTCAAATCAAAAAATATTCGATTATCACAAACGATAATCAAATTTAAAATTCAACAAATATTCGATTATCAAAAACGATAATCAAATTTCTCAAATCAACAAATATTCGATTATCACAAACGATAATCAAATTTAAAATTCAACAAATATTCGATTATCAAAAACGATAATCAAATTTCTCAAATCAACAAATATTCGATTATCACAAACGATAATCAAATTTAAAATTCAACAAATATTCGATTATCAAAAACGATAATCAGAACTCATATCAACAAATATCCAATTATCACAAGCGATAATTAAAAACAACAAATATCCAATTACCTGCAGATAATTGGAAACAACAAATATCTAGAAATCAATTAAGAAGACTAGAAAATCAACATAAAAGCTTGGATCGATCCCATCAGATGGCGAGTTTTTAATTCGCCGCACGTGCAACAACATATGGCCGAAGCCTACCAAGTACTCAACATAATTTTGGCGCCCATCAGATTGACCCGAAGGTCCGCAGAGTGATCCGAAGGTCTAGTACTGGTATTTGACCCGAAGGTCCGCAGAGTGGCCCGAAAGCCCAACAAATGACCCGAAGGTCCAACAAATGACCCGAAGGTCCAACATAGTGGCTCGAAAGCACACGAAATCATCAAATATTTCAATTAACGAGTCCGGAATTAACCGAAATAGTAAAAGTGTGGTTCCATACTCCGCACTTTTGCTAAATCGTTTAAATCTCTTCATCGTTTCCTTGAAAGTGCAAAATTGTGTATTTTGTAAAAATACACTTTACATTCTCAAACGGACAAGTTCGGAATTAAGCGAATCAGTAAAAGAAAGGGGTCATAGTCCTCGATTTTGCTGAAACGTTTAAATCGCTTCCTCATTCTTTTGAAAGCGCAAACTGTTAAAATTCCTGAAAGCAATTTTATTTATTTTGCAAAAATAACAATTCACATTCTCAACTGGACAAGTCCGGAGTTAAGCGAAACAGTAAAAGAAAGGGGTCATAATCCTCGATTTTGCTGAATCGTTTAAGTCGCTTTCTCATCCTTTTGAAAACGCAAACCGTTAAAAATTTATAAAACAATCTTCATTTTTAAAACGAGTTTCCAATCACGTGATTAAAGCAGCAATATTAGTAACAATTTCGATAAGGAAATTGTACTTCTCAAAATACCGTAAAAACGGTCACAAATCAGTATTGCGGAATAACCGTTTGAAAATCCACTTTTAAAACTTGACGGTTACTTAAGCCAAGGTGACAGTAATTTTTAAACGTCAAAATCTCATCAAAATAATTTACATCAAAATGTAATATCAGTGAATTTTCATCAAAACGCCACAAAACACCGTGCTTCAAAATATAGCATTGGTGTAAAATCCCGTTATGAAAATAACGGCAACAAAATACGTTTCATAACCAAGCATCGGTTCAACGTAAAATAAATGCAATAACGTGCAATTCAAATTTTTGCACGTACTACAAAATGAACAAAGAAATCATTCGAATGTATCTTCAATGAAGATAATTCAAAACAGCAAAAATCTAATCAATAGATGATTAGTACAAAAGAAAGGCAGCGGAAATTTCAACAAAAATCACATAACTGTAATTTCTTCGAATCCTCAATTCGGATTCGAAATTCTCAAAGAAACAAAATAATTACAGCTATGTAAACAACAAATGAAATTCATATCAATTTCGTATTTTGATTTTTAAATCAAAAAGATTGTCAGTTGTACTCAGCGAAGACAGTTTCACTGTTTCCGCTGCGCACTCTGATAAACAGAACACAATTCAATCAAATCAACAAAACACAGTTTCACTTTTTATTTTTAAATAATGATATTTAAAAACTTGCATCAAAATTTCAAAACTTTAGTTTTGACTCAAATCACAGATAAAACATCAACTAATAGTTGTAACATATGTTCCATCCAAGTTATGTTTTATATTATGTCCATAAACCCCAAGCTCTGATACCAACTGTGACGCCCCACCTCTATGCTCATAATAACAAAGAGTATTAAAGGAAACACTGTCTATTATTACGAAGAATAAGGCTGGATAGGAGCGACCATCCGTAATTGGCCTTACACTAATATTGGTTATCTCGATAGGAACGGTACATACTTTTTATTTTTCTTCTATTATTTATTTACTCCCATCGACACACCCAATACTAGTATAAAACGAACTATGACGGTTCATAATAGTTTAGGACATTAGATATAACAATAACACAGATAATATAAATGCGGAACACAGATAGAAACAAAAGTCTCATATATATATAACTGATGTCAGTTAATACATAGTTGACACAATACATATGATACAACTACAACTGTCGACTCTAGAAGTTATATATACAAGTACATTATCGACTAATATACATGAATACATATCGTTCTATACAATGACACGACTACTACAAAATGACATTGACAACTTCAGAAGATGTGAAAAGTCTTCATATCCTGAACAGCAACTCAAAGAAGAAAATCTACAACCTGAAATAACTCGGGTCTGACCCGAGTATTACATTCAAAAGAAAATAATACACGGGTCAGTCTAATTCAAACTCAGTTATTAATGCACGGAAGCTATAATAATCAAATAGTCAAATAGACGACAGTCACAGAAATCTCGTATATCCGACTCCTTGATAAAAGAATCGGATAACGGCAGATATAACACTAACAGTGTTAAACAACAAATCAGCAATCCAAATCAATTTAAACAATTGAAATGTCAATTTAAAAACATCAATGCTGATCGGCTGCAGTACACGCTAACGTGTACTGCCTCGCCAATACAGTCTATGAAATACTCAGAAGATCAATGAATCCAAAAGTCAACGGATCCAACTCAATCAAAATGAACCATTTCAAAATACAACTTCAAAGTATTGAATTGAACCAACGAAACAATTTAACAATCGAAATATCAACTAAATCTGTCAATCCTGCTAGGGCTGCAGTACACGCACGCGTGTACTGCCTCGCCACTACGATAATGCAAGTGAAACTCAACCCCAAAGGTTAACAGTTCAAAAATGCATACGGTCAAGCAACAGTGAAATGATGTGGGTGGTGTACTCAAGGCAACATGACGTGCAGCAGACTAAATTAGACACCAACAATTTGAATACCCACTGTACAACCACCTCACAAACTACATGAAGTCAATGTAGACAAATGAACAATTGCCACGATGAGTGTCCAGTAAAATGAAGACAACAAGGAGATATACCAAGAAGTGATATCGGTGCAACAGTCAACGGTAAAGCCATGACTCTAACAACTTAACCAATTTCAATACATACCGGCCCAGACTTCAAATCATAAAACAGCAAAATACAAGTGAGTGTATCAAGTCACAATACGACAATGTCCAGACCATCCAACCCATTGTAAATGAATACGACAAAGCAACCTATGGATAACCAGACTACATGAAGCAGTCCATTATCCAAGCACTAACAAGTACAACATGCAAGGGAGACTCAATATCCTGTACCAGAATGAAAACAACATGTACACATGCATAAGGAATGAACAAGCCAATATGGCAACATGATTATCAAAATAAACTACAATACTCAAAACTGCAAACTGGTCAATGCAACTAAAACATGAATGACTGGTTTCGACCAAGAATATACAGTTGCCAACAAACTCGAGCACAAATGTAGCATGCTCAAAGTAATCACATGGATGCAACTCGACCAACAGCAATAAACCGTGACAATATGGTACAGTGAAGACCAACATGAAATAAAGTCTGTGTGCCAAAAGGTCAGAGGCAATACGAGTGTAGACTTGATGAACCAAATGTAAGAAAAATGCAATGATCAAGGCTACAATATGCAAACTCAAGCTTATGGAGAACTAATGCATATGCTCCAGTGAAGTCAACCATATTTAAAGTGAATGCCAGACAGTGATCGAACAACTCAAATCAGTTATACACATGAATGAAACTGCAAAATAATAATCTAGTCCACTTACACAATGCAAGTGCAGACTCGAAACTGCAAATAAACATGATGCCACCAGACAAGGCCATAAAAGTACAAATACCACAAATACATGATGAATCAAGCTACAGATCAATGAAGACTACAAAGCAATGCAAAAAGCATTGTGACATCATGATCAAAACCAAAAACAACATCAGTGCATAATCACAGAAATCAAGACCAACTAGAACAGATACATCATGCTAAAGGCAAAAGCAAACTTAAAGCTGTGCAGTGATTATAGTGATGACACAGATATAACAGGGGATGGACAACAATGTAAGATGGCAGTTTGAAGTTAAGATGCTGTGCAGGGTATAAGTTTTGGCAGAAAAGGTAAATGGCAATGGTCGGTATGTAGCTGGTGTTCGAAATTGAAGTATGGAGTTGAAATGCCAAGGTAGTGAAAATGGTAACAAGACTAATGACTACAGCAATACCAAAAATACATGAACACAATATCTCCAGTAAACAGCATATTGAACAAGAGTGAATAATGTTGACTCAACGGTAACCAAGTACACAATGCAGACAATCGATAACCATGGTGGCAAGGCAAATATCGAACAACAACTTCAGTTCAAAGTGGCCAAAGTTTATGTACAAATGTCAGCATCTATATATAAATATACAGTGGAAAACAATGCAAGTTACTGAACTAGACAGAGAGACAATCAAATAGATGCATGCAATTTTGAACAAGAATGAAGCAGTTTACAAACCATCAGGTATCAAAGCAGCAGTTTTGAAATCAATGCATCAGGGTTAAACTCGAATAACAGAGAAGATTGAAGCCGAAGTCGAGAAAATCACAGACACTAAAAGGTCAATGAAGTTTCAAGTTTGAAGCCGTAGCAGTTTCAAAATATTCGAAAAACATTTTCATCGGACAAAGTCAAATATACGAAAGTGTCAAAATTGAAGAAGTCAGAGACGTCATGAACAACATATCAAGGTCAAGCCGTGATCATCAAGTAAAACAAATATACGCAAATGAATCAGTCATAAATTTGGTACCACTACTAAAGTCAGAGAAACCATCTAAGTGTTCAAACAAAACAGAATGGCCACGGTAATTCGAAACGAACTCAAACGTTCGCATACAAACGAAAACCCAAGAATTCAAGGCAGTGAAAATCACAACTCATATATATGTGTGCTTGAATTAGATGTGAGTGAGTACTCACCTTAGCATCAACTAGCAAGACCGAAGTCACGAGTCGAATTCGATCATCTTGAAGCAAAGTCGACAACGATAGCAAAACTCCAGAAGCCCTAGATCTCGAAAGACCTCTGGTGCAAGCGAAGACGAGATCTACTATCTCAAAGCAACCAAGAAAGCAACACGAAATCGATCGAACCAGGCAACAACAGAAACATCCAACAATCGATCGAAACAATCACGTGCTTCGACATACAAAGCCCATAGATCAGAGCGCAAGAGGAACGAAAGCCCTAGCAAGCATCGAAAGAACGAACGAGGCCAAACCCTAAATTTCCAGATCGAAGAAAGAAGTTGCCACCACCATTTTTTTTTAGAGCGGAGAAAAAGAACGGGTCGAATAAAATGAGTTAAGGGGAGGGAACAGGCATAGGCCCTTTTATCTAACAAAATATAGAATTTGGGCTGAGCAAAATTAAAAAGGGAAATGGGTTTTCTTTGATAGATATCACAGCATTCCAAATAAATGTGGGCCAAGATTATAAGTTAAAGCCCTTCAACATTTACCCAAACATTTATTAAAGAATTTTACAACTTAAAAAGAATTTCAATTCGATCAAAATTGCTGATAGAAATTTGTTATCAATTTCAATCGTCTAGTGACGATAACAAACTTTTACAAAAAGGATTCCGACTCGATTAAAATCTACATTAGCAATTAACAATGATTTAATCGTCATTTATAAACTGACGCGAAAAACAGGGTTGTTACATAAAATGTGTAATGTAAATGAGGTAGAGATTAAGACAGAAAAAAAAATCTCTCATATCATTGGAATTATAATATGGTTAAATATTTATTATCGCTACGGCAGCAAGCTGTCGTGCCCTTTAGGCTATGGTACTGGACCAGATTTTTGGTTATAGGGCAGCAACATTACATTGAAATTAAAGTAAACATATAGTTTTGTCAACAGAGGTGCACTGGGATTATGGCATTGAAATGCATATCATTTTTATCAAGAAACATTCATAAGCCTATATTCATGATGTTCCTTTGCCTGTATTCATGAAGTTTCACTTGCCTGTATACATGTTGCTGCATTGTTTGTTCACATTGTTTCAGTTGCCTGTAGACATATAGCTGCTGTTTTGCATGGTGAGTTACTAGCCTATAGTAATTCGCTACTCATTTAGTTGTTGTGTTATTTTGTAACTTGTTTGGGTTATATGGCAACAACATTGATGGCCTGAGACATAATTCTTTGCTTTGGAAATTATAATTGGAAATAATAGTAAAGATATTTGTTCACAATCGAGTAAAATATGGAATTCGATAATTTGGAAATGAATATAAATTATTTAATGGAGTGTGTGATATGGATTGGGGATGATACATAGTGTATTTGTTATATATTATTGTAGGAGTTGTATGGTCAGTTTGTATCGATAGTGTATTTATATGTTATTTGTTAGATAGACTAACATACAACTGCGTTTGAAAGATATTTGAATATGAAGCGACTTTTGTGTTCGTCACTTTTCGAAATTTTAGAAAATTTAAAGTTTAGTAATGTTTAAACCCGTTTTAAGTTGAAACAAAGGTCTATCCTGCGCATTGCAATTTTAGAATTTTGACAACATGTTGTTTTGACAATAACTCTTAAACGCCTTATCCGATTGTGATGATTCTTTTTTTACTGGAAGATAATTTTGTATAGAAATACTTTTGTATTCGACACTTTTGAAAATTTTTGAAATTTGCTGTTATTAAAGTACAATTGAATTTAGAACAAAAATCTGGCCAGATAATACATTTTCGAGTTTTTGTATCCAACTGTTTTTGTCTTCTCTTTTGAACGGGTTGTCCGATTTCGACGATTTTGTCCATTCCGAAAATTTGGGAACTTAAGCTACAACTTTTATTTTATGTGTTTCATAAAATTTTATCATCTACTAGCTTGAAAAGGCAAATTAGAGTTGTAGGCCTGTGTTTAAAATTCAAACTCTACCATACCAATTGTTAGATAATCCTCAATAATTAGAGTTAAAATGGGTATTTTTGCAATCTGAAAGAAGTTTTGAAAAGCTAACACGCTATACCACAATTTACCATTTGAAACTATCATCAAATTTTGTGGTTTGATGCTTTGAATCTATGTCGGAAAATGGCTTAAACATGAATATTGCGTTTTTACATTGCATAGTTACATATTTATCATACTCTCTATTATATATACGACTGATGTTTCAACTGAATTGGGAATAGGTACCATTGGAGCATATTTGGATTAATGGACAACTTTGGCTCGCTTTTGCGCGCAAATAAGTTAAATAACTTGCTTTAAAATGCTAAAATAAAGGTACGTCTACGGTTTAAAATATAGAAGTGTTAGAAATATTGATATATATTGTGTTTCAGATCATGTGGTCGAATTATATCATATATATTGTATTTGTGAAATTTTAAACGGCTCTCTGTATAAAAAAGACTGTCTAAATTTTTCGAAAATTCTAACACTTGAAATTTTTTCAATAACTTCTCATATGCGAAGAAATAAAAATCTATAAATAAGTTTATTTAAATTTATAACATACGATAAGTTTGATTCTAGTGTTAACCACTTAGAGGATTGATCGAGTTTAAGTTGATTGTGTTATATGAAGAGAGTTAATGTTTCAGTGTGTGGGTGACATCTCCCTATAAGAAATTGCGATGACGCAATTTTTATAAGCGATGAGGTCTGTAACACTATGTTTTTCAAAGCCGTAATATTGTACAAATTTAATTAAAATAATAGTATTCGAGTTCGATTTGAATAATTATTATTTTTGTAATCAAATTATTATTCAAATAAAGTCTGTCATAAAGGAATTTGTTATAATAAAAATAAATTAGTTAATAAATTCCTCTATATAAGATATATTAAAATTCAAATAATTTTTTTAATAAATATAAATATTTTAAAGTGTGTAATTTTATATAATTGAAATGGATGAGAAGAACTTTATTTGATACTTATAAAAATCAATAAATCGACAAGGATGAATAATCATTGAATTTAAACATTTTGTAGAATATATAATATATCAATCCAAATTGAAAATGATTCTATAATTCAATGATAGAATTATTCATATGTGAATATAGAGATTTCAATTTGCAATTTAAAGGGATAAAATGGAAATCGATTAATATAAGGACCTAATTGAGAATAACATTTGTTTTATATTTAAGTCATTTCATTTCCTTTTACAATACCTCTATGCCCAAGTGCATGCCAACCCAAATCTCCTTGGTTATTCAAAAATTACTTAGCCCGCTTCATTTGGCTTAACCAAAACCATAATCAGAAATCGAGAGAGAGAAAATCGAAATCGAGGTCGAAAAAAAATCATGTGGGTGCATAAATGTTGATGGCATCAGATGCGCACCACGGGGAGGGTGGCGCGTTCTTGGAAGCGGGCCTAGGTTGAAGGTTAACCAACGGAGATGGCGTAGGCGAGCAGGAGGGCACCTGTGTGGCATCAGATCTAGTGATGCGTGGGTTCTAGAGTAAGACGGAGTAGCTGGGGTTAGCGATGGTGTCGACGGTGGCTGGAAGAGTAGAGGTGGAAGCTGAAGCCTTGAACGATAGGTCGGAATAGCCACATCAGTGGTGCGGATTCAAGCAGGACAACAACGACATGTACTTTATAGTGTGCATGAATGGTTAAGGCGAGTTATTTTTAACTCACGAATTATATCTCTAATTAATTGAATTCCTTTTGCATACCCGAATATATTTGATTGTGTGATAATCTTTAATTGTTAATGGTTGAGTTGGATGAGAGGTGCTTGCATGCTTATGTTTGATTGATTATATGAAGTTTGGATTGATGGTTGATCATGAAATAAGATGTATGTTGAAAACCATAAAAATGCATTTGATTTTATAGTTAGATTATATGATGGTTGTGCACTGTTTATGTGACCAAAGTTGCCGGAAAGCAACTTGGGTCGCTAAATAATTCTGTATTATGGATTTATATTTTATAGAGCGATGATAGCACTAGAAGTTGCACTTTGATGAGTTTATTGTTTTAATTGTTTAATTGTTTTTAAACGAATTTCAAAAATGAGATTTTATCAATTTTGATCCTTATTGGAATTTAGTTAATAAAATATAGTTAAATTATATTATATTCTTAACTTATTTCTTATTTCAAAAATTTATATGCAATGCTTTTTAGGATGAGTAATATTTATTCATGAAACCTATTAAAATTTACTATTATAGGTATATTAAAAATTTTGGAAATGTTTTAGAGATAAAAGATAAAGTATAGTATTATTTTATAAAAGCTGTTATGAAAGTAATCATTTCAGTTTCAAATGATTTTAGTTATAAAAGAGGTTTAAATGATTTTGAAAGTGTTCCAAAACCTTTGTAAATAAACAACTTTTCCTTAAAATGAATTTAAGGATTTAAAAGTGCTTTTGGGAAATTATATCTATGTGTATATAAAATTAATTCAAAAATCTTTTATTTATTATGAATTTGAGATTTTAATGAGATTTTGTGTTTTTCTATAAAAAAAAATTTTAATAAACGATTGAATTGTCAGATTGGTATGAGACATTTCGTACAATTCTTTCGCTTATTACTATAATTTGTTAAATAGGGTTTGAGTGGAATTTACTAGCTTTTACGAAATACTGGAATTTCACTATCTGGTATGGGACAGTTCATTAAATTTTAGTAATCACTAAGCGAAAGTAATTTACACTTTAGAGTTATATTATCTTAGGGTGTTCGGATTTCAGGCCAATAGATCTTCGAAAGAAGACTCGTTCTTCATCGACCTGAGAATCGATGTCATTCTTATATTTGGGTAGGCAGGCCTATTTAGGAGCGTTTGGTTTGTTATGGTGTAACACGGCTGCCCTTTCGTTTCTTGGAAAGGTGTTACATGTATGATTATTTTATAGACCGAATGACTAATACCTATTAGTTTATTTGGTATATAGTTAGACAATGTTTGCCTATTTGTTTCCATTAGGTAAATTCGCATAGTTAGTCTATTTTGATCCATTGGATGATTACATTATGTGGCGGGGTCTATTTGGTTTTGTTAGACTGATATCAGTCTATTTGGTTATTAGACTCTATGTCGCTGTTTAAACTAATAGTTGACTACCATTATTATTTCATTAGTGATGATTGTTTCTTCAGAGATTTTGGGATGTATATTTAATATCTTTTGACTTTGAAGAATTTTGAATTGTTATCACTATATTTTTAGATTATTGTCTATTGTAGCTTAATATAGATTTATGAAATGGTGATTTTATGCCTTATTATGATTATTTGGATTCAGGTATATTATGTCTTATTTTATCATTAAGTCGTATATTTATGATATCGATAACTCACCTTTTTATTGGATATAGTATGACCTATTTATTTTTATAAAACTTGGGTCGGGCCAAGACTCTATAGGTACAGGGACTTGTTGACTTTTGAATTTTGTGCTAGCATTGAAGTATATTATTTTGACTGTTTCAGTTTACTTCATTATTGTATATATTGACATTTAGGAGGATATGTCATATATATTATTTAGTAGTCACTGTGTACCTAATACAGTTTTTTGGATGTGATGTATATATAATTATGTGGGTCTAGTATTTTATTATATTATATGATGTATATTCTTCCGCTGTAATCTGTGACTTTGATATTGATTATCTATATTATATAATGTTCTAAATATTTTCAATCAATGTGTATATTACTTTGTATCGATACTGTACACATCAAAATTTTCACTTTAGATCCATAAAAAGGTAATAAAGACGTGTCAATGTCAATCCGAAGATATAGTCACGTTATGTCGTCCTTAAACAGCCGTATTTTCCGTGTTATTAGACGACATTACTTGTAATGTTCTTTAATAAATTGGTATAGCGATGGGGTCATTATGTTATATACTGGAAATAATAATATGATAATATTGACATAGTAACATAAGTCAATGATCACAATGTTAATATATATAGTAACTCAGGCATGGTATATAATTGTAATTTCTTACAAAATCATCGAAATATCACATAACGCAAATATTACGAAGTCATGTATAAAGATGCCATCACCCATAAGAAATCAGATCAAAATAGGAATCACAAAATTAACATCAATCCGATGAACCATCATATCTAAAAATCATCATCAAAACCTAGAAATCATCAATATTGAGATATCCTCAAGTATATACAAGCAAGGATGCGGCAATGTCCAAATAAATCTCTCAATCTCACATTATAAAGTGTCATCATCAAAACCCAGAAATCAATAATCAGTAGGTCGTTTGCTTGAAAAAATAGGCCATCTGCTTGGAATAATAAGCCATCTGTCCAACAATCATATAAAGGTAAAATATGAGGATTGACTATACTCTGGACATAGTTTTAGGTAAAATCATAGCTCATCATCTCAAGTAGGAATATAAACAGTATATGTCTATCTACTACACACAAGAATTGGACAGGAGACTGACATCATGTCTGCTGGCTCTAGAAGTCACACGAGTGTTCATTTGACATGACTCCTACAATTATCGGTTACCTTTTCTTTAGTATCGGGACAATGATCCACTAATGTGCTCGATAATGTGACAATTCTTCAGTCGCGACCTGACATACCCCTATAGGTAACTAACTATTGGCCTAGGTGACATACGAGGCAAATACACATAGCTAAGGCACACAACAATATGTATAAGAGTATGATAAATATGAATAACATAATATGAAGTAGAGTACTGAAGAGTAATAATAAATAGATATAACTCCATGCGCCTAGTCTCCTCCTCAACGCACTGTATCTGGGCAAAATCAACTGCTGGTCTGTCCTCCGGTAATGCGTATAAAAGGGAATAAAAGAAGTGGATCAGACAAAGCATGTGAAAGCATTTTATTACTAATATTTGGTGTTCATAAGCAATTAACTTCATTTATAACCTAGATGACCTAGGGTGTCCATTTATGTTTAATTACTATGTATAAAGTATTGGTTACTATACAAATCAAGTGTGTAATTCTAATCACACCTAGAACAACTAATGTTTCCTAACCAAGGCTGGACAATCAACATCTAACAATTCAAGGTCAATTCCTAGTATGTGAATCCTGATGGTTAACTTCCTAACCAACATTGGGTTAATATTCTCAAATGACAAACTAGGTAAATCACACTAAGTAAACACCGCAAAGCTTGGTGTCGCGCTGAGTATACTACTTCGACGATTTAAGGTCTACCTAAGCATTTGTGTCAACATCTTAGTGGTAAACATGTTTTATGCTCTTTATCATTCAACCTGAAGTATTATAAAAAATCATTTATGCTTTTTATCATTCAACCTGAAGTATTATGAAAAATCATTATAGTGATTTCTCTGTAGGTCCAGCTACTTTCTAGCTATGTAGCCATACTACGCGGATGCCTTTGTCTCACCTTCCCCAGTTCCTACATGTTTAACATGTGACCAGGGTACCTTGGTAACAATAAGAGCTTCTAATTGCACTACTAACATATGTCATGTCGAGTTCCGTGCTATGCTCACCATGAAGTGATACTACTCGTTGTACCAACTCTATGAAGCTATGCAAACTCCTAGCAGTCGATATTGTGGGATGCAAGTCCCCTACCTATCCCTACTTGGCTTGCACCAGGTCTAGGTTCAACTAATCCTTTTTGAAATAAGTCAAATGTCTAGTTATAAATTTTAGACGTATGACCTTCACTTTATAAAAAAATGTCCGCCTTCAATTCTAGACGTCCAAAAATGGATTTAGACCTCTTAATCGAGTCAAATTCGAACTAGTTCCTCTCGAGTTGAGTTTTACTAAAATCCAGATTTTTAACATGTTTTTCAGACATTTGTTATGAATTTTCAAAATTTTAAAGTTTTTGTTTATTTTGGTTATTTTCATTCATCTTCTTCGTGATTTCGAATATGGACTTAAGGTTCATTTTCAATCAAATTGTTGTGTATAGTTCTTAACTTTGTTTACATGAATTTAACTTGTTAATTCCATGGTTATATATCTGTATTTTCACTACTTTATTTAAAATTACGTATGTCCTTCTAATGAAAATTCTACGTATACTTCAAATTACAAAATCAATTCAAGGTGAAATAAAAGAGTATTTGGTTTCTTCATCTATCCTAACCAACCCGACATTATCAACAAGGATTTATCTTTATAGAAATTGAAATAGGTTTCACCAATCTATTATCTTTTTCTTTTTCAATAATTATTCCATTAAACTAATAAATATGGTTTTTCGTCATTGCCATTCGTTTTAATTCGCAATTGAAATTGTAATTCAAAATAGATTCAAGTTGGAATTGTTATTCAAATTCAATAACTTTATTTTTAAATCATAAAAAATTAAAATGGAATTCAACTACTTATAGTCACACAAACATAGCAAACAACTCACTACCCTTTTTGAAACTTTATCTTCCTAACCTTGATTAGAATCAAGATCTCCATGATTGATTAACCTTCCTCCTCTTTTTCTCTTCCAATTTGGATTCTCTCCGCATCTTAATTTCACTTTTTATTTTTATTTTCATTTAGAAAATTTTGGAAGAGACAGAGAAGTTTGTTTAAGTTGAGGAGTTTCTGAGAGAGAAATTTTTGGCTTGTTCTTAGTGGAGATTCTAGGGACACCTTACATTCAAAATTTGAATTTAGATTCCCCATTTGTTTTCTACACATTCCTTCACATGTAATAAAATTGTAAGAACCGTTTTATGAATCCTAATAAATATAATTGTGTATTATGTACCAAATTATTTTGATACACCAACAATAGATCCTCAAATAGAGTGACTTATGCGGAACAATATGCTATGAACCTAAACTAAAGTGATTAAATTAGGGGCATGCTCGATGGTCATCTAAATTAAATTTGATTCAAGTTCACTCCTTGATAATTGAATTCCCTTAAACGACCCATGCAAGATGAGTATAAACCAAACATGGTGACATGGTGAGCAGTTCCATTTCATGTATTTCATGAAGCTGGAATGCATTCATGCATCATCAAACATCCATATATATATATATATATATATGCATGTAAATGGTAGGATGACCGACTTCTGATTGAATGTGATAATTTGGCAAGGCCGTTGTTTAAAATATTTCAAGATAAACACTTTAAAAAGTGGATCTCTTACTTGAATCTGAGTGGATGGACCCATGTGGGGTACTATGCTTGAACTTGATAGTCTGGATGTAGCAACTCACCGTTTTGAACCTTCTGATTACATCCTAATCGATGCTCAAATCCCAAAAGTCATGAGCAACAAATCATTTAGATATTACATACAAATAGAGATATTAACTTTAACTACAACTTTCAAAATTCACATTGGAAGGAAAAAAATATAATATTACATATAACTGAAATATCAAAATAGGATTAGAATATAATCAATAGTGTTATTTCATCAAGCTAGAAATATCACTTTCATAAGAAGTGATTCAACATAAATACATAGTACTAAAATAATAGATAGCTAAAATAGGTGAAATAAGCAATATAGCTCCATTGGGTCTCCATCGTTGTTTTCTCACCTCAAGCATTTCTTTGATTCATTTGATGTTATGTTACTAGTGATGGGTGATTAGTATATATTTGATTCATTCAATTTTGGGGTTAACATTGGGTGTTATCAAATTTGTGATGTTTGAGGGCTATGTGCTGCTATGATTAATTTTATCCTATATATACGATGATTGATTGTGGTGGCTAAGTGGAATACATTCTTTTCTGCTTGTATTAGTTACATGATTATTCAAGGTTACATGCTAATAAGTAATTGATGAAGGAGAAGAGTAGGAAATAGAGCTACGTAGGCCTTCAAGCTTTTTATTAACTTCCTTAAAAATGTCACTGAAGAATTAGTTCAATGTTGCATCACCTTCAAGCTTTTCTTGTTTCTCCTCATTGTTAACATATGCGTAAATCTTATCCCAGTTTACTTCTTTAGTGCTTTTCTAACCTTCTAATTATATCAAATTCAATCATTCATAGGTCTCAGCTAGATCACTGACTGAAAATGCCAAAATTTGTAAAACAGTAGGCCTTTGATGTAACGACCAGCTATTTTGACCATCGAAAGTCAACACCGAACACTACCAATGTGTTCCAATGTCGCGCATCCAATCAACAAAAGGGCAGATTTTTATGGTAAATAAAAAGAAAAGAATGGAGAACAGAGAAAAACAGAATCTCACAATGGAATCGACAGCATATAATATAATAAGGACGGAAGAAACTTCCACTCCAAACATACAGAGTATATCAGAGTTAAAAACAAACCTTATCAGTTTGACAGTTATAAAATCATGACCTTACAAATGCCAATAGGTATACTATATAATACGATGGAAAATAAAATACTACGACGGGTGAATCTTCAACTCCCCTTCATGAATCCCATAACACCAAAGCCAACCTGGAAAAATACTCGATCTGACCCGGGCATTATAAATAAATAACACCCGAATTAGTCTGGAAATACCAGCGTGAGATAACTCGAATAATGGGGAACATATACAAAAATTCTATGAGACCACGCCGCTAACGCGGAATGGGTTTTTACCTCACAAAAATAACATCCATACAGGCAAGAGCAGAAATAAATATCAGGAAACAAATCCAAATATGATTGAGCATAAATAATATCACCAGACTTGAATGAATGGAAACAAACCAAGTAAAATCCAAACATGACAGAATGGATAGAACAAGGAAAACAGTCCAACTGGATAGAATGGGCTAAATAAGGTAACGGTCCAAACTTGATAGAATGGGCTAAACAAAGTTACAGTCCAAACTCGATAGAATGGGCTGAATAAAGTAACAATCCAAACTCGATAGAATGGGCTGAATAAAATAATAGTCCAAACTCAATAGAATGGACTAAATAAACACTTAAATGCCGTAATGAGGAGTTGACTCTACTCGTGGCAATTTAAAGCTTAAACAGATTCAGGGTTTTCGAATCAAATAAGGAAAGAAAATTTTCCAACAAATGACTAGGAGGGTGCGCCCCCTTCACCGAAAGTATACCTCTAGAAATATACTTGAGAACTCTGATGGCTCTCGGACACGTCTAAGACGGACCCCGCCAACGGTTACCGAGAATCCGAGTATTTCACATCTCAATGCGCAATACCGAATCCATTCTAGAGTGGATGTGAAAATACCCTAATGGGAGCAACCCCACATAGTTTGGCTTCGACTCTCTCTTTGGGTTTAGTCATTTTTGACAAAGGATAACAAAGCTTCAGTGAGTAACATATCGTCTTAGAGTGACGAAAATAAAGTGGCTGAAGTAACCGATAGCTGAGATACCAACTATCGAGGACATAAAACGATCATGTGGAAATTAAGTCTTGTATACTTATCACCACTCATTGAATTCAAATTTGTACTATTTCTGGGTTAACAATAACACTGAACAAGTCAAGGTAGTGTTACCTTAAAGTCATGTCTCACTATTATTCTTAACTTTCAAAATAGCGACAAGTCTACTTCTTCGATGTTTAGTGCTGATTATACAAATAAATCTTTTCCATATAAGTGATTCGCTTTATGGAAATGATTCATTTCCATAAACGAATCATCCTTTTTCTTTTTAAAAACGAACTAAACTCTTTGGCTTGATTTCCGTATTGGTAAAACACTTTTAGAATTAGTATCAGATTGTTAAAACATAAAGAGAATAATTTTTCCAAGTGCGCGACCACGAAGGCCTAAACCAACATCAGATCGAACACCCAGAAGATTATCCGACTTATCATCCCAATAATCGAGTTTCAATTCCTTTTTATACTTTAAAAACAATATTAATTATCCCGAAAGATAATTAATTACATTTCAAATCCCTTAAAATAAATAATTCATTATCTATAATAAAATAGATAATTATTCTCAAACACTTTTATAACATTAGTAAATTAACTTTACAACCTTTATTAAATCAATTTATTAAAGCAATTTTTATTATATTAGTTAATTTACTTTGATCACCTTTATTAAATCAATTCGTTAAAAAGATTTATTAAATTCAAATAGTCATTATTTAAATGAATAATTAATCTCAAACATCATTAATTAAAATGATAAGTAATTATAAATTCCATTAATTAAAACAATTAATTAAGTTCAAAATAATCATAAATTAATCGGATTAATTAATTCAAACTTCATTAGTTAAACCGATTAATTAAAACATCATTTATTAAAATTATTTATTTAATTATAAAACGTTAAATTCCGAAAATCATTAGTCAAAACAATTAATTAAATTTAAAAAAATCATAAATTAAAATGATTAATTAAATTCAAATATCACTATTTAAAATGATTAATTACTTTTAAATATCATTAATTAAAATGATTATTAATTTCAATTATCATTGATTGAAATAATTTATTTAATCCCATCATTATTAATTAAAATGATTAATTAAGTTCTATAAATTAATCGAACCCCATTATACTTAATTAAAAGAATTAATTAAACTAAAATAATCATCAGTTATATAAAATATCATTAGCAAAAATGATAAATAAAATCTAAAGATAAACCAATTTTAATCATCATTTATTAAATTGGTTAATTAATCTCAAATTAATTAATTTAAAAGATTAATAAATTTAAACTATCATTAACAAAAGTGATTAATAAATTTTCGATATTCTTTTTTTAGCGGAAATACAAGCTCAAGTTCATATGACAGGGTTTTGGGTTGAAATTTAATAAATGGCGATATAGCGAAAATTGCTATAACGACATTAAAACTATAAAATGGAATGTTAGAATTTTATTTAATTATCATCAGTATAACAGCATATGGATGTAAATAACTAATTATTGGCGAGAAACCCCCTTTGGGTCTCTCTACAGATTTTCTATGCAGAACAATGGTTATGGAATATATATATATATATATATAATCACATGGGTTTATAACGGTCAATTTGATATGTCATCCATTTCCCAAACGGAAATTCAATCAAACAATTTAACTAACATCCAAACAAATCAATAAACGTTATTAATATCATATGCTGTAATAAAATTTAATGTGAGTTAAACTCACATTGATTCCAATTTTCGCCAAAGCATTCCGGTTTGGACTAAATCGAACGAGCGTTCAATTGTAGCCCAAATCTTCACTTGCTCCAAATTTGACCAAACCTACTCCATAACGACGATATTGACGCCACGAGTCCAATGCAAAAAAATGGCGCTCGAATCTAACCTCATATGAGCGAGATACACAATTTATAGATTATCGATATATTAAAATTAAAATAAATAACTTAATATACATATTTACAACCCTGCCCCTCTCCACTCATCCTCTTCCCCATTTAAAACACAAACATGCACAGAGCATCTCCCCCAAAATCCATGGCCGTGCACGCCACTGATACAGAACTCCGATGCTCCGTCTGCCAAGCCGATATCACCGATTGCCTCCTTTTCGAAATCTCCACTCACCTAAACCCAAAATTACAACTCCAGGGCCACCATCATAAACGCGACCTGGGCAAAAAAAAACCTCCAGGCTGATGCACGCGATCATCAATTCTCCATCGGCCATGACGAAACTCCGCGAGGTGCAGTAAATCGATAAGAGAAACTCGAATCCCACCTCGTCGTAACCTATCATCAACCATAGCCACGCTCCCACCCAAACCCTAGCTCTGCTGCTCAAAATGGCCACCGCCAAATTGGCGACGCGACCACTATCGAGCACATGGAATGGTAGCTCTCGAGCATACGAACTCAGCGAATCCAAAATCATGATTTTTAGTAGCCTAGATTATTTTATGTTGAATTATGAATGGGCGGCCATTTTGATTTTATTGCAAATGAAGAAAAGTAAATGCTAGAGAAGAGGAAGAGCAGACATTGGTTAAAGTGATGAAGTTTGATTTTATAATAAAATTTTCTAACAAAAAAAATAAATATGTTCACCTTTTCCATGGCAAAAAATTTCTTGAGCCACCAAAATGTCTACGCCATCAAATCGTTATGGAGTATCCTACTACGCAATATTTCGTTCGAGTACGAACCCAAAGTGACCGAAATAAAAATATAATAATACACTAATATGTGACACGATCATAAATCAACAGTGAATTACACAGATTATTTTATTTTGCGAAATTTCTCAAATATCATTGTTTGCCGATAATTCGTCAAACGAATAATTTCAATATTTCCCCATATTAAAAATTAGAGAAAAGTCATACAAATTAATTAAAAATACATTATAAAAATTAAGTCGTTTTATTATAATTGATTTTTCTTATTATTTTTTATTTTCAAACCATTTGTTATTGTAAATAAATTTGCCAAATGATTCACCATTATTATTTATTGATTTAAATAGAGTTAAATAAAATTATTAAATCCATTTATTTAATATTTAATTCACAATTCAAATATTTAAATATGCCATAAATTTGAATTATAAGTTATCAAATTCCAAAATTCAATTATTTAAATATTTAAAATTAATTAAACATTTAAAATCAAATGACCAAAATTTGGGTCGTTACTTCCCCCCCCCCCCTAAATGAATTTCATCCCTGAAATTCCTAAGGAAGAAAATGTTTTCAAACCCTTAAGTTTAAAATTATTGATTTAAAATTAGTTATTAAACTTATTAACTTTTCAAAACAAATTAGCTGGAATAGATTCTAAGTTTTCCAAGTCTTTTAAATTCATTTACCTATACCAACTAATTTCCTTCCAATCATTTATTCCAAGTTATAACTCAAAAATCAAATTTTATTTATCCAAAAAATTTCAAAATTCTTAAAAAAATCAAACTTTTAACTTTTCAGAAAATTTTGCCAGCGTCTCCATTGCGTGGCTCGATCGGTACAACTTCAAATCACCACAACGAGCTCCAAACCAATCAAAGAAAAAAAAACCAAGTGCCTCCCATATCTGGGGCATAAAATCATCAACCAATTTAAATTTTCTGAATTTATTACGTACCTTTTTGTGTTTGATTTATATTTTGGTAGGTAATTTATCATCTCTATGCAATTTCAGGTGTACAAGAATTAAACAGAAATCTCTTGCATACCTATACTTGCAAAATCTAAAAGAAAATTAGGCTAACAAAAGCAATGTGATGGAATTCTACATGCAGAAACTAATCTGATATAAATCTACATGCAATCAACACCTATATCTCAATCATATGCGACAAAATACAGAGAATATTCTGTAATAGATGATATTCATCCAATTATTTCAAATGACAAATTTAGATCTAAATACCCGTGTTTTTCAATTCAAAATTTTATTTTCAAATTTCCCAAACGAGAAAAATCAAAGGTCGGAATCAAAATGACAAAGGGGAATTCCTCCAATTAAATTATGGTGAAACTCTAGAATCAAAACAACATGGAGCGTCCAGTGGTATTCCGGTTCCTTCAAAAACATTAACTAGAGTAAATATATATCTTTTCCTTTCCCAAAATCTTCAAAAATCCCCTTTATATAAATCACGGGGATTTAGGTCCTACTAACAACAATTTAAAATCCTTTGTCTGTAAATTTAAACTTTATGGACAATGGTATATGAAATCACATAGCCAATCAATTCAATTCAATCTAATCCGATCAATCTAATTCCGTGAAGGAATAAACTAACACTAATAGTAAATCAAATTGCATAAGGGAAAACTTATCACGTAACATTGTTTCAAAATGTCAAATGACTAACAACTAAATTTTAACTTAGGTTAAAAACTTTCTTAATTTTCCAAAAATGTAGATAATTATCTAAGTGTACCGTTTTTGCTCATTAGCCTTTGGTTATTGCTCAGAAGTATATCCAAACTAACTCGGACAAAATGAAAAGTTATACTCTATATTTTATTAGTTTCTTAATTATATTAAAAAAATCCTAAGTCACTTATATTTTTACTTAGTATTTTATTCAATACTGAAATTTATGAGTTATCTCATAATTTCTCACTCAAGTTTTAAATTATCTTATAAGGTTAAAACATCAATTCATAACTTATTCCACTTAATTTACTTATATAAAATTCTTTTACATCATGAGAATACATACAAATTTTATTTAACTTTTTCAAAGATCTAGATGGAGATCAAATCAAATTATGGTTTCTTAAGACCGAGTCAATCTATTAACCTTTTTAGAGTGTTAAAATGGATAATATTTATGAGTCGACCAAATCAACCAATAGTTTATATTATTTAGATGTCTAAACAATTATATGGTTTTAATAAAACAATGTTTATCAAAACCTTCTTATTAAATTTAGCCTAACTTTAAACCTGTATTAAATTATCCCATATCTTATCTAAGGGAAAAACCTTATTTATCAAAAAAATCTCTTATTAGAAATACTTCTTATTATTAAACTGATTTCCTTTTAGGGAACTTAAAAGTTAGATACCCGATTTTAATATCAAAATTCAACCTTGAAAGAATATTGCATATATTTTTATATATAATAACTTCAAACAATTTATTTATTAAAACTCACTTTGGGTTTGTTCGGATTTGAATTCATTTAGATTGCACAATGATAATGAGAATAATTTACTAAGTATTCCACAACGTTCGCCTAAGCAAACATATGATCGTCACTTAGAAGATTATTCAGATTGCCACAAAACTAATCGAAACAATTTCCTCTTAGTTATCCCAAAGAAAATGCATTCCATTTCAAATTTTACTTCCCAATATATTTTCTATTTTTAGATACTTTCAAAAGCAATGCTATTTATCAAAAATTCCTTTGAAATTATTTTCAAAAACTCCGGGATTTAGATTAAAAATCCTTTTTAATCATCTTTACAAACTAAATTCATATAAAATTTCCTTTATATAAAAATATTTCATATTACAATAATCCTTCTTCATTATAATAGAATTATCTTCAATATTTATTTTCTAAATATCTTATTCCACTATTTAGATTATATTAACAACTTTTTATTAAAGTTTTACTTCTTAACCCACCATTATTAAATGGCGAATTTTCAATTTAACATTGTCTCTGAACACCTTATAGTCAACTTGTGAAAATTAATTCACAAAGGATTTTTTTTAAATCAAAACTATAAATGCTTTTAATTAAACCAAGCACAATTTAACAATTAACAAACCACAGTCAATGCTTCTTATTTAAATTAAGCAGAACCGAACAAACAATAGTGATAATAAATAAATATTATCACATTTAAACAAACATACTTTATAACTATATAAAGTTTTTAATATTATTCCTTTATATATATATAATATAATCCTAGGAAAAATATTAAATTTGCCAAAATTTAAAAATGTTAATACCATGTATGTTGGCCTTGGTCGAATGTTTAGAAATCCCTATCGATACTGTGGTGTTCCACGTCTCGACCAGAATTCGAAAAAACTCAGTAGACCAATTAACATAATACGCTCTCGTATATATAATATTCTCAAACTCATTCTAGTGTGTCGCTTACCCTATCTCTAATGAGCCAAACCCTACCAAAGCTAAGGTTCTCACTTAACCTTGTGCTCTGATACCAAATGTAATGACCCGCCATTTTGACCATCGAAAGTGGACATTGAACACTACCAATATTTTCCAATGTCGCGCATCCAATCGACAAAAGGGCAGATTGTTCGGGTGAATAAAAAGAAAAGAACAGAGAACAGAGAAAAACAGAATCTCACAATGGAATCGACAACATATAATATAATAAGGACGGTAGAAACTGTCACTCCGAACATACAGAGTACATCAGAGTTAAAAACAAACCTTATCAACGGGACAGTTATAAAATCCTAACCTTACAAATGCCGATAGGTATACTATATAATACAGCGGAAAATAAAATACTACGACAGGTGAATCTTCAGTTCCTCTCCAAGAATCCCATAACACCAAAGCCAATCTGGGAAAATATTCGGTCTGACCCGAGCATTATAAATAAATAACACCCAGATTAGTCTGGAAATACCAGCATGAGATAACTCAAATAATGGGGAACATATACAAAAATTCTGTGAGATTACGCCGCTAACGTGGAATGGGTTTTTACCTCAGAATAATAACATCCATATAGGCAAGAGCAAAAATAAATATCAGGAAACAAATCCAAAAATGATTGAGCATAAATAATATCATCAGGCTTGAAAGAAGGAAATAAATCGAGTAAAATCCAAACTGGACAGAATGGATAGAACAAGAAAAACAATCCAACTGGATAGAATGGGCTAAATAAAGTAACAGTCTAAACTCGATAGAATGGGCTAAATAAAGTGACGGTCAAAACTTGATAGAATGGGCTAAATAAAGTAACAGTCCAAACTCGATAGAATGGACAAAATAAATACTTAAATTCCGTAATGAGGAGTTGGCTCTACTCGTGGCAATTAAAAGCTAAAATAGATTCAGGGCTTTCGAATCAAATAAGGAAAGGAAATTTTCCAACAAATGACTACGAGGGTGCGCCCCCCTTCACTGAAAGTATACCTCTAGAAATATACTTGAGAACTCCGATGGCTCTCGGACACGTCCAAGCCGGACCCCGCCAACGGTTATTGAGAATTCAAGTATTTCACATCTCAATGCGTAACACCGAATCCAATCTAGAGTGGATGTGAAAATACCCTAATAGGAGCAACCCCACATAGCTTGGCTTCCACTCGCTCTTTGGGTTTAGTCATTTCCAATAAGGGATAACAAAGCTCAAGTGAGCAACACATCGTTTTAGAGTGACAAAAACAAAGTGAATGAAGTAATCGTAGCCGAGATACCAACTATCGAGGACAAAAAATGATCGTATATGGAAATTATGTCTTTTATACTTATCATAACTCATTGAATTCAAACTTGTACTATTTCTGGGGTTAACAATAACACCGGACAGGTCAAGGTAGTGTTACCTCAAAGTCATGTCTCACTATTATTCTTAACTTTCGAAATAGCGACAAGTCTACTTCTTCAATGTTTAGTGCTAATTATACAAATAAATTGTTTCCATATAAGTGATTCGCTTTACGGAAATAATTCATTTCCATAAACAAATCTTCCTTTTTCTTTTTAAAAACAAACTGAACTCTTTGGCTTGATTTCCATATTGGTAAAACACTTTTACAATTAGTACCAGATTGTTAAAATGTTAAGAGAATAATTTTTCCAAGTGCACGACCCCGAAGGCCTAAACCAACATTAGACCGAATACCATAAGATTATCCGACTTATCATCCCAATAATCGAGTTCCAATTCCTTTTTATACTTTAAAAACAATATTAATTATCCCAATTACATTTAAAGTCCCTTTAAATAAACAATTCATTATCTTTAATAAAATAGATAATTATTCTCAAACACTTTTATAACATTGGTAAATTACTTTAAAACCTTTATTAAATCGGTCTATTAACTTTAAATCAATTTATTAAAGCAAATTTTATTATATTAGTTAATTTACTTTAATCGCCTTTATTAAATCAGTTAGTTAAAAAGATTAATTAAATTCAAATAATCATTAATTAAATGAATAATTAATGTCAAACATCATTAAATAAAATGATAAGTAATTCTAAATTCCATTGATTAAAACAATTAATTAAGTTCAAAATAATCATAAATTAATCGGATTAATTAAATCCAAACTTCATTAGTCAAACTGATTAACTAAAAATCATTTGTTAAAATGATTTATTTAATTATAAAACATCATTAATTAAAATGATTTAACTAAATTCCAAAAATCATTAGTCAAAACAATTTATTAAATTTGAAGATAATCATTAATTAAAATGATTTATTAAATTCAAATATCATTATTTAAAATAATTAATTACTTTTAAATATCATTAAGTAAAATGATTATTAATTTCAATTACCATTAATTGAAATAATTAATTTAATCCCATCATTATTAATTAAAATAATTAATTAAGTTCAATAAATTAATTGAACCCCATTACCCTTAATTAACAGAATTAATTAAACACAAATAATCATCAGTTAAAATGATTAATTAAGTATAAAACATCATTAGCAAAAATGATAAATAAAATCTAAAGATAAACCAATTTTTAATCATCATTTATTAAATTGGTTAATTAATCTCAAATTAATTAATTTAACAGATTAATTAATTTAAAACATCATTAACTAAAACGATTAATAAATTTTCGATATTCATTTTTTAACGGAAATACAAGCTCAAGTTCACATGACAGGGTTTTGGGTTGAATGGCGATATAGCGAAAATTGCTATAACGACATTAAAACTATAAAATGGAATGTTAGAATTTTATTTAATTATCATCAGTATAACAGCATATGGATGTAAATAACTAATTATTGGCGAGAAACCCCCTTTGGGTCTCTCTATAAATTTTCCTTGCAAAATAGTGGTTATGGATTATATATATATATATATATATATATATATATATATATAATCACATGGGTTTATAACGACCAATTTGATATGTCATCCATTTTCCAAATGGAAATTCAATCAAATAAGCAATCAAACAATTTAACTAAAGTCTAAACAAATCAATAAACGTTATTAATATCATAGATATGCTATAACAAAATTTAATGTGACTTAAACTCACATTGATTCCAGTTTTTGACGAAGCATTCCGGTTTGGACTAAATCGAACGGGCGTTCGATTGCAGCCCAAATCTTCACTTGCTCCAAATCTGTCCAAACCAACTCCATAACGACGATATTGATGCCATAAGTCCAATGCAAAAAAATGACGCTCGAATCTGACCTTGTATAAGCGAGATACACAATTTATAAATTATCGACATATTAAAATTAAAATAAATAAGTTAATATACATATTTACAACCCTACTCCTCTCCACTCATCCCCTTCCCCGATTAAAACACAAACGTGCACAAAGCATCTTCCCCAAAATCCATGGTCTTGCATGCCACTGATACAGAGCTCCGATGCTCCGTTTGCCAAGCCGATAGCCTCCTCTCCGAAATCTCCACTTGCCTAAACCCAAAATTACAACTCCGGGGCCACCATCGTAAACGCGACCTAGGCAAATAAAAACCCTTCAGGCCGATGCACGCGATCATCAATTCTCCATCGGCCATGATGAAACTCCGCGAGGTGCAGTAAATCGACAAGAAAAACTCGAATACCACCTCACTGTAACCTATCGTCGACCATAGCCACGCTTCCCCCAAACACTTACTCCGCTGCTCAAAACGGCCACCCCTAAATCGGCGATGCGACCACCATCGAGCACAAGGAATGGTAGCTTCGAGCATACAAACTCAGCGAATACAAAATCATGATTTTTAGTAGCCTAAATTATTTTGTGTTGAATTTTGAATGGGCGGCCATTTTGATTTTTTACTGTGAATGAAGAAAAGTGAATGCCAGAGAATAGAAAGAGCGAACATTGGTTAAAGTGATGAAGTTTGATTTTATAATTAAATTTTCTAACAAACAAAATAATTATGTTCACCTTTATCATGAAAAAATTTTCTCGAGCCGCCAAAATGTCTACACCGTCAAATCGTTACTTAAAACTTGAATTTTTGATTTGCTTTTACAATGGTTTTTAAATGAAATGTTTACGGTACTCGGCTACACAATATTTCGTTTGAGTACGAACCCCGAGTGACCGAAATAAGAATATAATCATACACTAATATGCGACACGATCATAAATCAACAGTGAATTACACATATTATTTTATTTTGCAAAATTTCCCAAATATCATCGTTTGCCGATAAATCTCAAACGAATAATTTCAATATTTTCTCGTATTAAAAATTAGAGAAAAATCATATAAATTAAATTAAAAATATGTTATCACAAATTAAGTCAATTTGATTTTTCTTATTATTTATTATATTTGAACCATTTGTTATTGTAAATAAATTTGCCAAATGATTTACCATTATTATTTCTTGATTTAAATGGAGTTAAATAAAATTAGTAAATCCATTTATTTAATATTTAATTCATAATTCAAATATTTTAATATGCCATATATTTGAGTTATAACTTATTAAATTTCAAAATTCAATTATTTAAATATTTAAAATTAATTAAACATTTAAAATCAAATGACCAAAATTTTGGGTCGTTATTTTGAGATGTGAAATATCAGGAAACAAATCCAAATATGATTAAGCATAAATAATATCACCAGACTTAAAAGAATGAAAATAAATCAAGTAAAATCCAAACTGGACAGAATGGATAGAACAAGGAAAACAGTCCAGCTGGATAGAATGGGTTAAATAAGGTAACAGTACAAACTCGATAGAATGGGCTAAATAAAGTAATAGTCCAAACTCGATAGAATGGGCTAAATAAAGAAATAGTCCAAACTCGATAGAATGGACTAAATAAACACTAAAATGCCGTAATGAGGTGTTGGCTCTACTCGCGGCAATTTAAAGCTAAAACAGATTCAGGGTTTTCGAATCAAATAAGGAAAGGAAATTTTCCAACAAATGACTAGGATGGTGTGCCCCCCTTCACCGAAAGTATACCTCTAGAAATATACTTGAGAACTCTGATGGCTCTCGGACACGTCCAAGCCGGACCCCGCCAACTGTTACCGAGAATCCGAGTATTTCACATCTCAATCGCAACACCGAATCTAATTTAGAGTGGATGTGAAAATAACCTAATGGAAGCAACTCCACATAGCTTGGCTTCAACTCGCTCTTTGGGTTTAGTCATTTTCAACAAAGGATAACAAAGCTCAAGTGAGCAACACATCGTTTTAGAGTGACAAAAATAAAGTGGTTGAAGTAACCGATAGCTGAGATACCAACTATCGAGGACATAAAACGATCGTATATGGAAATTAAGTCTTGTATACTTATCACCACTCATTGAATTCAAACTTGTACTATTTCTGGGTTAACAATAACACCGGACAAGTCAAGGTAGTGTTACCTCAAAGTCATGTCTCACTATTATTCTTAACTTTCAAAATAGTGACAAGTCTACTTCTTCAATGTTTCGTGCTAATTATACAAATAAATCATTTCCATATAAGTGATTCGCTTTACGAAATAATTCATTTCCATAAACGAATCGTCCTTTTTCTTTTTAAAAACGAACCGAACTCTTTGGCTTGATTTCTGTATTAGTAAAACACATTTAGAATTAGTACAGATTGTTAAAATGTTAAGAGAATAATTTTTCCAAGTGCGCCACCCCGAAGGCCTAAACCAACGTCAGGCCGAACACCCAGAAGATTATCCAACTTATCGTCCCAATAATCGAGTTCTAATTCCTTTTTACACTTAAAAAACAATATTAATTATTCCGAAAGATAATTAATTACATTTACAATCCCTTTAAATAAACAATTCATAATCTATAATAAAATAGATAATTATTCTCAAACACTTTTGTAACATTGGTAAATTATCTTTAAAACCTTTATTAAATCAGTCTATTAACTTTAAATCAATTTATTAAAGCAATTTTTTTATATTAATTAATTTACTTTAATCACATTTATTAAATCAATTGGTTAAAAAGATTTATTATATTCAAATAGTCATTAATTAAATGAATAATTAATCTCAAACATCATTAATTAAAATGATAAGTAATTCTAAATTCCATTTATTAAAACAATTAATTAAGTTCAAAATAATCATAAATTAATCGGATTAATTAAAACCAAACTTCATTAGTCAAACCGATTAATGCAAACATCATTTGTTAAAATGATTTATTTAATTATAAAACACCATTAATTAAAATGATTTAACTAAATTCCAAAAATCATTAAATAAAAGAAATAATTAAATTTGAAAACAATCATTAATTAAAATGATTAATTAAATTCAAATACCATTATTTAAAATGATTAATTACTTTTAGATATCATTAATTAAAATGATTATTAATTTCAATTATCATTAATTGAAATAATTAATTTAATCCCATCATTATTAATTAAAATAATTAATTAAGTTCAATAAATTAATTGAACCCTATTACCCTTAATTAAAAGAATTAATTAAACTCAAATAATCATCAGTTAAAATGATTAATTAAGTATAAAACATCATTAGCAAAAGTGATAAATAAAATCTAAAGATAAACCAATTTTTAATCATCATTTATTAAATTGGTTAATTAATCTCAAATTAATTAATTTAACAGATTAATTAATTTAAACCATCGTTAACTAAAATGATTAATAAATTTTAGATATTCTTTTTTTTAACGAAAATACAAGCTCAAGTTCATATGACAGGGTTTTGGGTTGAAATTTAATAAATGACGATATAGAGAAAATTGTTATAACAACATTTAAACTATAAAATAGAATATTAGAATTTTATTTAATTATCATCAATATAAGAGTGTATGGATGTAAATAACTAATTATTGGCGAGAAACCTCCTTTGGGTCTCTCTACAGATTTTCCCAACATAACAGTGGTTATGGATAATATATATATAATCACATGGGTTTATAACGATCAATTTGATATGTCACCCATTTCCCAAATAGAAATTCAATCAAACAAGCAATCAAACAATTTAACTAACATCTAAACAAATCAATAAACGTTATTAATATCATAGATATGCTATAATAAAATTTAATGTGAGTTAAACTCACATTGATTCCAGTTTTCGCTGAAGCATTCCAATTTGGACTAATTTGAACAGGCGTTCGATTGTAGCCCAAATCTTCACTTGTTCCAAATCTGACCAAACTAACTCCATAACGACGATATCGACGCCACAAGTCTAATGCAAAAAAATGGCGCTCAAATCTGACCTCGTATGAGCGAGATACACAATTAAAATAAATAACTTAATACACATATTTACAACCCTACCCCTCTCCACTCATCCTCTTCCCCGATTAAAACACGAACATGCACAAAGCATCTCCTCCAAAATCCATGGCCGTGCACGCCACTGATATAGAGCTCTGATGCTTCGTTTGCCAAGCCGATATTGCCGATAGCCTCCTCTCCGAAATCTCCACTCGCCTAAAC
The DNA here is from genome assembly GCA_030737815.1 of Allium fistulosum. Lineage (NCBI taxonomy): Eukaryota > Viridiplantae > Streptophyta > Magnoliopsida > Asparagales > Amaryllidaceae > Allium > Allium fistulosum. The sequence goes on from CM060902.1 coordinate 983,260,984, forward strand.
CCAAAATTATAAGTCCGGAGCCACCATCACAAACGTGACCTGGGCAAAAAAAACCCTCCAATAATTTATTTTCAAACAAGCCAAAAAAAATTCAAGCTTTAATGCATAATTTTCCTATACCATATAACACAAGATTCAATTAGTCTTTTTTCTTCATCTTGATGTTTGTCTACAAATTTTAATAAGAATATAATCAACATATCAAAATTGAATGCGTTGTTAATAATAAAAGAAGCAGGTCATTCCTTTCATACTCAAACCATTATCATAACTTTGACCTCTAACATCAATAATATCGAGTTTAAGATCAATCGTTAAGTTTTTAAAAAGACCGAGTCTTAATGCGCCATCGACTTTGATATAACCAAGAAATAATTCCTTTAATTTTCCATGAAAGAATTCCTCCAATTTTGTATTTCTTGCATCTTCAATATCCAAAAATTTATGATAATTAACATTTGTTATTTATGGCTTAATCTGGAATATAATCAAGGATAATTGCAAAGAACTTTTCTTTTACCAAACAAAAGACTTTGGTTTTTTTCCATGGCATAATTTTTATTCCATTCGTAATTAAGCAAGAATTTGAGTGTGATACGATAAAGATCTGATTGCATCCTGAGTGACCATTGAAGAATGCTACAACATCAACTAATTGGTCTATATGGCATTTGATACTCACCCTTTTGAGGTTATATAGGTTTGTTTACCATCTACCAGAAAAAAGTCCAAATTGGCGTTAGAAGGAATTCGTATCGAAGGGAAAAAGCATGTAAGTATACCCCCAATTATTGGTCCTTTAAACTTTTTAGTCGATTAACCTACCAATACATTTTAAAGGTTGCTTTCATGATTTCTATGTTTTAGAAGGAAATATTTTGCCAACCATCTACCCTTCCTTCGGCTAATTTTGATTTTTGTAGAGTGTTTGAATAACTTGCAACAAAAACAAATAAATTGTCACATTCATTTGAATACACTAGCCACTTTCTTTTTTGCTCTTTTCTATATTGAGAACCACCAACATAGAGTTTTGGAAGTAAAATGTTTGCCATTAGCTCTATTTTTCTTTTTTCTTTTTGGAATGATATCAATTTTTAAAATGATTTTAATAGGTCATATTTGAACTAGCATGATTCTCTTAATGTTAATAATTCTTCCCCAGAAATCACGAATCGTAATTGACATTGATGTCATTTTCAAGATTAGGCACAACTTCATCATTAACATGTTCATGGGTAAATTGTTGTCATGATCACCCATGAAAATATCTTCTTGAAGCCCCTCTCTATTTATAACTACGTCATTGAGAATTTCATCCTCATTTGCTACTTCAATGTATGCGATGATAAGACCTTCATCAGTCTCAACATTTTCATTAATGCGTTCACCTCCGTCACTAGATTTTCCAACTTTACTTAAAGTTGATGGTTGTTTTTTTAAGCTTTTTCATGAAATAATTTGGAAACTGAGTAGACCGATGATTTAGCTAATTTGTCTTTACATTGTTTGATCTTCTTGTGGTAAGCTTTGTGATTCCGATTTCGAAACCTTACATGAATTTTGTCATCTCTGTTCTTTGTCATTATCCTATATTCATAACAAAAGTACAATGATAAAATATTTGCAAAACCTATAATATCCAGTTTTATTTGCTCATGCAATTATTAATCTGTAAGATTTTTGTGACGACCCGGAATTTTTGATATTTGAAATTGGAATATTTAATTGATTTTAAATATTCAGGTGTTAATTTTTAACTTGAATTTCAAATATAACTATTTATCGGGTAATTAAATTTTTTAATTTAATAATTTGAAATGGGGTAAAATATTGAATCTGGAGTTTTAAGCTTGATAAAAATATTTCAAAGGCTTATAAAATCTATATTGATAATACTGAAGATAATAAATGGGTTAAAATTTAATTTAACAGTGTTTTGTGCAGTTTTGAAAATATATCGTTTAAATTGATATTTAAAAATAGCCTTCTGAGGCACGGTCTCGGAATTCGACGAAACGAGTTCCATTGGATCCATAATAATGTATTATTATCGGATTTCAATTTTCGTAGCGTTTGGAGTTGTCATGTGAGCATACGGTATATAAACGCATTGAAATTTATATTGAATTCAATATTATAACTGAGTCCAAAAGGCTATCTTCTCCATACGATCGAATTAGGACTCGAAACCTTTTCCATTATGTTCGAAATGTGGGGTATAACATTATAAACGCCTAACAGCATGTCTAGATAAGATGTAAAAATTTTGAGCTTCGAATTGAAGTCGATTTAAATTTAACTTTAAAAATTAAAATTTAAATATGATATTTTGACTAGTCAAAATTTCACATCAGCTGTTTTTATTTTCACATCAGGCTACTGTAGCAAGTTGAGTGAATCACGTAAACATCTCTTCTTGTTCCCCTTTCCAGCTGATAGCACGCAATTCCCTCCTCTGTATTTTTTCGAACAACTCGAAAATAAATGGCGGAACGAATTCGTTCGTATAAGAGAGAAAACAAAACCCTTCTCGTTCAAAACAATTCCTCTTCTTCCCTCCCTATAATGCATCTCAAATCAAAATTTAAACATGTTTCCTCGTTCGAGCTCAAGCTCGAGACTTCAAGCAGAGGACTTCGTGTCGTTCGATGGCGCTCGAGCTGACTGGGTTTTGGGGAAGTATCGGGGCGCTCGCGTGGGATGGCTCAGCCTTGGTGAAGGCGAGTGTTCGATTCTTGAGGTGGTGGGAAGGAGATTTGCGGCGGCTCGTTTAGGGTTTTGCAAGCTCGAGGAGGGATGCTGCGGCAAAGGGTGTCGCGAGTTAGGGCTTGGTGGCAACGTCAGTGGCGACGAGGGGTTGGTCGAAGCCTGGTTTGCATCTTCCTGTAAGGTATAGGATAATTTACCTTTAATTAAAAAAAAAATTACAGGTGGAAAAAATAATTTTATTTGGCTAGTCACTGGAATATATATATATAGGAATTTTAAAATGTTTGAGTTTATGTAAGATTGGATTTTTTAATCTATATAGAAAACTGTGTAGTTTCAAAATGAAAAATAAAATAAATTTACATATTTTAACTTACTAGTTTATCTTAAAAATAATGTATTATGAAGATTAATTTGTCTAACTATCCTATTTAATTATCTTAGTCGCTAAAAATAATTTATTAAAGGAATTCGCTTAATTTAATCTTGGTTACTTAAATTTATCAAATGGGAATTTAATTGTTCGATTTATTCGAATATTAATAAAAATAATTTAATGTTATACAAGGTCTAAATCATGGAGAAACAAGTTGAATTTGGATTGGGTTGCAAACAAAAATCAAAGGTGAGTTGATCTCACTCATCTGGGTTATTTAAATTTAAATAGTTAAATTTAAATATTTGGTTAAATGATTGAATTGATTGGATGTGGTATATTATATAGTAGTATATAGTATATATTGGAGTGATTGATTTCCCGCATTATATAGCGGATGAGACCCTATGCGCCGCATAATAGCGGATGATATTATATAAACCCATATACCGCGATATTTCACCTCGAAGTGGAATTGGTATTGTGCTAACGTCTGTGGATGCAGGGAAACAGGTTGGAGGGATCCAACTAGATTCCTCAAAATTATTTAGATTGATCTGATAATTCTGTGACATGATTATTTGATATTCTGTGTTGAATTATATTGATCATATTGGGAATTGAAATTTATTGATTACTCTGGCTTGATTATATATATATATATTGGAATTTTGAGAATTGAAATATATATATATATGAAGTTTGGATTTTTAAAGTAAATACAAAGGAATCTTTTTAAATAAATAATTATAAGGAACTTGGATAATTTAAAATGATTTGGAAGAATAAAAGTTGATTTCTAAATTGTAACAAATAACCCAAAGTATGGAAAAGGAGATATTTTGAATAAATAAATTCAAGTGATAATATTTAAAAGGAGTAAAGAATTTATTTTAAAAATTCAAGATTTAAATTGGTTTGGAAAAGATAAGGAAGAAATTTGTAAATAAATATGAAATCTATGGATTCAAGTTAAATAAGGTTTTAAAATCCTAATTTAGAAGCTTAATCTGGAATTAATGAAATTAACGGATTTTAAAATAATTTGAGTGAGTAAAGAATTTATTTTAAAATGGAATTGATTTGGAAATCAATTTGAAATTTTGGTAAAGTAATTGAACTGGGTCTAAAAGATGGATGAGACTATGAAATTTATAAACTGGGTTTATAAAGTAATATATCAGTGGATATTTGGAAGAATAAATTCAAGGTGGGAATTTATTAAAGAAATGGGTAAATTGGTTTAAAAATAAATAGTCATTTATTTTTAAAGATGTGTAAGAGAAGTGTATTTCCCTAGATAGTCAAGTACGTTTTCAAAGCAAATTTTTAAGTATAAGTTAAAAGTTTTAAAGTTGTTTTAAAAGCATGTTTTAGAAAATTTATTATTTTTAAATGTTTAAATTTTAAAAAGTAAGTATTTTTCAAATTCATCTTAGTAGTAATTTTTTTTAAAATTGACTTGGTATTATGTTTTAAAAAGAGAAAAATTTAGTTTTATATTTTATAAAATAGTTTATTTAAAATATTCTTAAAGTATATATTTTTAAATAAAGTATTAAAGTAGTTTTAATTTAAATGTTTTAAAGTGTATTTTATAATAAAGTGTTTTAAATTATTTTAAAAATCTAAAGTAATTGTACTTGGTGTTTTTCAGTGGAAATAAGTATTTGGGAATTTATTCCATGAGAAGAGTGTGGTTTGAAAACTGTTTTCAAAAAGGGTTTGAAAGTGGAAATATATCTTGCGAAGATATTTGTGAGGTAAATAAATAATTTGGAAAATTATTTATTGCTTGATGGATGTTTGTGAATGTTAATTGATAGTTAAATAACTGACTATCAATATTGGCCAATGCGCTGATCGTTTCAAAGAGACCGGGATCGGGATTAAATTCTCGAAAACCACTTCGATCCGGTGTGTACGTTTTCGTGTGGAAAACGAGTTTGGAGTCGAAGATGGAGCAGTGAAGTGCAAGGGCTAATCGCTACTAATCCCGAGGATGATTCCAAAATGGATGTAGTAGGAATAGTGCCTTCGGTTCCGTTCGAACCCGGAACGGACTTGTATGGATGAATGCTTTCGGAACATCGTCAGGTGGACGGTGGGCATTCTAAGTGATATGTTCTACAAAGGTAACGCTTAGCCTCGAGCCTCATCAACCGGGAATGACTGAAAATCAGGGGATATGCAGCAAGGCTATGTGGGTAGCACCCATTAGGGGTGAGGTCATCCCTGTCTAGATGTTCCTTTTTATTCGGCTTAGTGGTGCGGTTGCTGATCCCAACCGTGGGGTGATCTTACTCGGAATTATCCAGTAAGGGGTAGTTTCGGCTTTGTGTTGCAGGGGATCGGGCGTGGTCCTCAGTACACTGATCTAGACCAGGTACTGTGACAGGTGGTACCCCAGTGCCTAGTCATTAGTTGGAAATCCATTCTCCCTACGCGCCTGTACGGTTTTGATTGTGCCCAACTATTGCTGAAACGTGAGATGCAAGCATTTCAGCTAGATTCTATTTTACTTTCTATAGAGACTAATGTAATATCAGACGAATTTGATAAAAAGTGTTTTGGCTAGCGTAAGGTAAAAACCCAACATGTTTATTTGTGGCGTGGTCTTACGAGATGCTTTTGATTTCAAAGGGTTTGGAAAACTTTAATAATCCAATTGAGTGTGTTTTCTCACGCTGGTTTTCCAGACTGACTCGGGTGTTATTTTATTATAATGCTCGGGTCAGACCGAGTATTATAGATTACAGGAAAGGATGCTGTGGAGCTCAGGAGACGAGCTGGATGGCGAGACGTATCACACGTATATGATGTATATTCCGCTGTGTTGTGTATGTTGTGTATTCTGTATATGGGACAAGTTATTACAACTGTCCTGAATTGTGATGTTGATTATAATGTACTCTGATGTTGTATTCTGGTGATGTATGTATAAACAGATATAGTTTCTTTTCTATAAAGATCAGTTATTATCTATTATATTTTATTCCGCTGCGATGGTTAGATTCTGTTGTTATTTTGTTTCTTCTTCTACCTCCTTCTTCTTTAACCCTAATGGTTCGTATTTCCGTTCACTTTGAGTCGATATGTTGGAGAATAGTGTCAATTCAAGGGGTACGGGTTTGCGGGCCGTTACAATGGTATCAGAGCTTAGGCTAGTGATAACCTTGGCTCTAGTGGGAATTACTCATTAGAAATAGAGTCTGTAGTACTCTAGGAATGAGTTTGAGAGTAACAATAGATATAAGTGCGTATTTCTTAGTGAATATAAATGGTTTTATATTGTGTTGATTGATTTATTGAGTGGCTTATGAATTCTGGTCGGAACAATCCGTACAACTGTACCGATAGGGGTTTCTAAACACTTGAATAGAACAATTCGACACAGTATTGTTTTAAAATAGGGTAAATGAAATAATTTTACCCAAATTATTTTTTTATATAATGGAAATAATTTTTCGTAAACTATTATAGTTATATATATGATTTCTTGATTGTTAGGAATGATAATATTAAATTATTATCATTGTTGTGTAAAATCTGAATAAGTAATTGAAATCATAACTAAAAGGATAAGAAATAAATTCATATACAAATGGGATTTGTAAATGTAAATTGTAAATGTGATTTATAATTTGAAATAGAATTCCAAAGGAATATTTGAAAATAAATTGAGATGAAAATTCCAGAGTAATGTTTGAATATGAAGTGGATGGATTTGGAATTTGAAATTTTGGGAAAAGTTTAAATTCCTTTGAGTTTGAAAATGTTTCCAAAGGTTTTGGAAAAATAATAGCGGTGTTATTTGAGAAATATTCTTGGATTGGACTTGAAATCTGGAGAGATTTGAAATTAAAAATATTTGAAAATTATTTTAAAGAGATAAAAGCATTGAACTCTTTCGGTCGCTGGAAATTAACTTCGGTGATGACTGCAGCATCATCGATGTTCATTTTCGAGTTTCCAAGAGAGAAATTGATGCTTGGAGATTTTTAAATTGGAATTGTTTGCAAAAGTTGGGTTTGATTTTAGAAATGCAAAGGATTTTGGATATAATTGATTTCAAAGGTGATTTTGAAATGTTGCTTAAACTCTGGAAGATAATTTAAAATGCTTATGGAATTTAAATCAGTTAGAAACTTAAGGAAGTTTAAAATTTAAATGAAAATTGTAGAATTTTGGCCCAAGGAACTAAAGAAGCAAAAGTTTAGAAATAAACTTTTATTTGAGATTTAAAATAAATTAGTAAATGTAACTAATTTAAAATAAGTGTGGAAACGAAATAAATTAGAAGAGTAAGTCGAATTTAATGAACTTAAGCTAAGTTTAATAATATTGTGATTTGATTTGAATTAAAGTTGAAATATAATTGAGATGGAATTGTATCATGTGGTGGATACATTAAATAAAATTTAGCTCTTACTTAATAAAATGTAAATAAATTGTGTGAAGTCAAAGGAATAGTATGGGGTTAGATTTAACTGGAGTTAAATTAAATAAGATTGAAAAAAAAAAATATAGATTCGATGGCTTGTAAAATAATTGAGAACCCATTGGATTAAAATATATACTTGGCTAAATAAAATGTATAATTCCGGGTTAAAAGTAAATTAATTTGATTTAATTTAAGCCAAGTAAAAGGAAGTGAGTTGAATTAAATACTCTGGGCTAAATAATCTCGAGTTAAAATCTAAAAATGGAAGGAGTAAGCCAAATATAAAAATTTATTTGGTATTTTGGAAAGTGAAATAGGAATCTAAACTTGGATTATAAATTAGATTGAACTCAAGTAAAATAATGAAGTGATTTTGAAGATAGAAATCAAATATTGAATTGGAAGTGGGAGTAAACTAATTTGGAATAAATTAGAAATTGAATATGTTGGTGAGATTTGGGAATGGAACCCAATTTGGTAAAATAGAATTTGAATTGTGAAATAAACTCGGGTTATAAATAAAATTCAACTTGGATTGGGAATGAATTAAATGTAAGTGGGAATGTTGTCAAATGAAATGGAATTGGATTATACTAGAAAATGATTTGAGTTGCAAATAAAATCCAATTCGAGTATAAATGAGTTAAATATGTGCTTGGATATTATTTTGATAAATTGAGAATGTGAATTAAAATTAAAATGGATGGGCTAACTGAATTAAATGGAATTTGATTAGATGAGAATCAAATTAACTGGAAGTGAACTAAAGTTTGAAGTTGGGATAAATTGAAGTAAATTAACTTAAGTTAAGAATAATTAGAAGCTCGACTTCGAGTAAGAATGGAAGACCATTAAATAAAAGCTTGGGTTGAATTAATTTGGGAATGGTTAGTAGTATACAAGCATGGAATGTGTCGAGCTAAATAAAATGGTTGTGAATGAATTAAATGGAAGGAATTAAATACAAATTGAGTTGGAATCAAATTTAAAATGGTTATAAGCTTAAGTAATTATTTATTCACATGAATATAGTCGAATTGCGTAGAAATAAATTGTCATTTGACGGAAACGAGATTAAATAAATTCAATGAATTGATAGAAGTAAAATAAAATTGATTTTGAAATCAATTGAATTGAATATGAGCTTGTTTGGATTAAAAATGAATTGAATGTAAGAAATTGAATTGTAAACCCTTAAAATTGAATGAAATGGCACATGAATTGATTGAAAGCAATTGAATTAGTTTTGCAATCATATAAATTGCTCATGGAAAGTGTTTGGTGTATGTTGCTTATGAAATGCATGTGTTTAGCTATTGAAAGTAAGTGAAATGTTAATAAATTTCATATATTTAGTACTTACATATTTAAATTGAGTAAGTACAGGTTTAGGGAAGCCGTTTAGTTGGATTAGGTCATGCAAAATGCTAAAATAATAATCCGCTTGCTTAAAAATGCTAAATAAGGTACGCCTACGCAATAAAAGTTAGGAAATTTGAACTGTTGTTTGTTTTCTTGTTTTTCCGACCGTGTGGGTCGATGTATATATATTTATATCTCTTGTCAAATTGCAAAAGCTCCTCCGTACAAAAGAGACTCTACCAAAAATTTCCGGAAATTTTTGGAGTTAGAAAAAAATTTGGAATTTTTGAAATTTTTTAGTAACGACAAATGATTTCAAATTTGAAATTGAGATAAGGTAAATAGAATTCAATATCTAAAATGAAGCAAATTGAATTCATATGAAATTGGAAATCCATTTTTAAAATAAGTGGATATAAAGACTAAAATGGTAGAGTAATAATATGAGTATATGAAATGCTTATATTAAAATTAAGAAATGAATGGGGGAATTCCTAAGTAAATTTGGACATTGTTGTTAAGTAAAGTATACAGGGATTATAAAGGCTATAGGAAAATGGAATTGGATTTTGATTTCGAAGATAAATTTGAATTTTCTCGACAATAAGGTATGTATTTAAAATTTCTATATGAAATTTGATTGGGTTTTTGATCTAGCACCTTGCCGTTTTGTTTTCTTTTGAAATTTGGGAGCCCGTAGAGGCATTTTGTGGTTGTACCGAGCTAGCCGTGCAAAGGAGATGCTGGCAAAAAATTTCGAAATTTTAAGAAGTTAGAAAAATTTTGAGAAAGTTTTGATAATTCAAAATTTGGTTTCAAATTTAAATTTGAATTGATAAGTAAGTAATATTGTTTGGAACTAATGGATAAGCTGGAAAGTTAGAAAGAGGGTTAGTGTGTCTTTAATAAAAAGATTGTTTTGAGAATTGTTTGAAATTGTTTGGTTGGAAAAATGATGAACGGGTTATGGACCATTCTTCCTAACTAGTAATTTCGGGGACGAAATTCTTTTAAGGGGGGAGGAATGTGACGACCCGGAATTTTTGATATTGGAAATTGGAATATTTAATTGATTTTAAATATTCAGGTGTTAATTTTTAACTTGAATTTCAAATATAACTATTTATCGGGTGATTAAATTTTTGAATTTAATAATTTGAAATGGGGTAAAATATTGAATCTGGAGTTTTAAGCTTGATAAAAATATTTCAAAGGCTTATAAAATCTATATTGATAATACTGAAGATAATAAATGGGTTAAAATTTAATTTAACAGTGTTTTGTGCAGTTTTGAAAATATATCGTTTAAATTGATATTTAAAAATAGCCTTCCGAGGCATGATCTCGGAATTCGACGAAACCAGTTCCATTGGATCCGTAATAATGTATTATTATCGGATTTCAATTTTCGTAGCGTTTGGAGTTGTCGTGTGAGCATACGATATATAAACGCGTTGAAATTTATATCGAATTCAATATTATAACTGAGTCCAAAAAGCTATCTTCTCCATACGATCGAATTAGGACTCGAAACCTTTTCCATTGTGTTCGAAATGGGGGTATAATATTATAAACGCCTAACAGCATGTCTAGATAGGATGTAAAAATTTTGAGCTTCGAATTGAAGTCGATTTAAATTTAACTTTAAAATTTAAATATGATATTTTGACTAGTCAAAATTTCACATCAGCTGTTTTTATTTTCACATCAGGCTACTGCAGCAAGTTGAGTGAATCACGTAAACATCTCTTCTTGTTCCTCTTTCCAGCTGATAGCACGCAATTCCCTCCTCTGTATTTTTCGAACAACTCGAAAATAAATGGCGGAACGAATTCGAAATCGAATTCGTTCGTATAAGAGAGAAAGAAAGAAAAAACCCTTCTCGTTCAAAACAATTCCTCTTCTTCCCTCCCTATAATGCATCTTAAATCAAAATTTAAACGTGTTTCCTCGTTCGAGCTCAAGCTCGAGACTTCAAGCAGTGGACTTCGCGTCGTTTGATGGCGCTCGAGCTGACTGGGTTTTGGGAAGTATCGGGGCGCTCGCGTGGGATGGCTCAGCCTTGGCGAAGGCGAGTGTTCGATTCTTGAGGCGGTGGGAAGGAGATTGGCGGCGGCTCGTTTAGGGTTTCGCAAGCTCGAGGAGGGATTCTGCGGCAAAGGGTGTCGCGAGTTAGGGCTTCGTGGCAACGTCAGTGGCGACGAGGGGTTGGTCGAAGCCTGGTTTGCATCTTCCTGTAAGGTATAGGATAATTTACCTTTAATTAAAAAAAAATTACAGGTGGAAAAAATAATTTTATTTGGCTAGTCACTGGAATATATATATATATAGGAATTTTAAAATGTTTGAGTTTATATAAGATTGGATTTTGTAATCTATATAGAAAACTATGTAGTTTCAAAATGAAAAATAAAATAAATTTACATATTTTAACTTACTGGTTTATCTTAAAAATAATGTATTATGAAGATTAATTTGTCTAACTATCCTATTTAATTATCTTAGTCACTAAAAATAATTTATTAAAGGAATTCGCTTAATTTAATCTTGGTTAATTAAATTTATCAAATGGGAATTTAATTGTTTGATTTATTCGAATTATAATAAAAATCATTTAATGTTATACAAGGTCTAAATCATGGAGAAACATGCTTCGCCTAGCAGCACGACGCTTGTATTGCTCTCCCAGTTGAATTTGGATTGGGTTGCAAACAAAAATCAAAGGTGAGTTAATCTCACTCATCTGGGTTATTTAAATTTAAATAGTTAAATTTAAATATTTGGTTGAATGATTGAATTGATTGGATGTGGTATATTATATAGTAGTATATATTATATATTGGAGTGATTGATTTCCCGCATTATATAGAGGATGAGACCCTATGCACCGCATAATAGCGGATGATATTATATAAACCCATATACCGCGATATTTCACCTCGAAGTGGAATTGGTATTGTGCTAACGTCTGTGGATGCAGGGAAACAGGTTGGAGGGATCCAACTGGATTCCTCAAAATTATTTAGATTGATCTGATAATTCTGTGACATGATTATTTGATATTCTGTGTTGAATTATATTGATCATATTGGGAATTGAAATTTATTGATTACTCTGGCTTGATTATATATATATATATTTTGGAATTTTGAGAATTGATATATATATATATATATATATATATATATATATATATGAAGTTTGGATTTTTAAAGTAAATACAAAGGAATCTTTTTGTGCCAATTGAGTACACCGATGATTTAGCTAATCTGTCTTCTCGTTGTTCGATCTTCTTGTGCCAAGCTTTGTGATTTCGATTTTGAAACCTTATAGGAATTTTGTCATCTCCGTTCTTCGTTACTATCCTATATTCATAACAAAAGTACAATGATAATGTATTTGCAAAATCGATAATATCCAGTTCTATTTGCTCATGCAGTTATTAATTTATTGTTTGTAAGAATATGAAGAAAAAAAGTAATATCAGTTGCTTCAAATTTTACTCCAATTCTACTTCAAATTATACTTCAATTAATCGAATTGCGCTTAACAGTTGCTTGCTAGCCAGGTACAAAATAATTATCATGAACAAGTGTTCAATCGTGTGAAAAATTATAAATTAGCCATCTTCTCCGGTTAGGGATTATGAATTATCAATTTTCTCCAATTGAAAGAATAAGTTGTTTTTGTTTTAGGTTTTCAATTATAAATTGTATAAACTAATATGGAGGCTAAAGGCACCAGGCGTTAACCAATATGAAGAAGTTTCTTTTTCTTTTTTTTACACTGCGGTCGGCAAAATACCGCCGACCAAACAAATGTTTGATAGGTGATTTTCCGTCGAATGTGGTGCCATAAGCACCAAACATGATGCTCAGTCTAAACTAATCCAAATATTCAAACAATATGATGGGAATTGAGTTATAATTTGCACGGAAGAAACAATTACAAATCAATTCATAACCAAGCGATCACACAAATTGAAATTGAAGGCACTAATTAACTCAAACTCTTGCGAAAGATAAATGGGAGCCCTGAAATAAATTATTAATTAGCCTTACTTCAGCTTTTTCGTCTGGTTTAGGAGAGGATGCCCGAGAGAATCGGGCCTTATGAGTGGGCCGGGCCTGGTTGCGGGCATATAAAAATTGGGGCTTGGTCTATTCTTGTCCGTCTTATCTGTTCTTCAGATTCTTTTGTTTTCACCTAACCTTGCAGAAACTACAAGTGACGATTGCGTGCGAGACTGCAAATTGATGCTGTGAACTGTGAGGAGGAATCATCAATACGTGTAATACAAATAAGCAGCGCTGTTTTCGTCAATCGTAATTGGGTTAAGATACTTGGATCCTGTATTTGTATTTAAGAAGAAAGATATATATATCATGTGGATACTTGTCAATCAGTATGCTGTAAGTTTCAATCTATGTTTCGTTTCGTCGCTACATTTATGGTTCGCAGAGAGTTGCAGGTGCAGGTCGCCATTCTTTAAACAAATAAATCGTAATGAATGATTCTTTTCCAAAGCGAACAACGAAGACACTTTGGCCGAGTGGTTAAGGCGTGTGCCTGCTAAGTACATGGGGTTTCCCCGCGAGAGTTCGAATCTCTCAGGTGTCGCTCTTCCTTCTGTTTTATTCCGGCTTTAATGAATTTTGTTTGTTTCAAAGGGCTGTTGGTGGCGGTTTCATATGATAATGCGCTACTGGAGCATTCATTTTGCTCCATTGAACAACGACAAGTGATACATTTGTTCAGTAAAATAAATTAATAATCGAGTATGAAGAATCCTACTTACCATGTAGGGTGATAAGATCAGTACCAAACGTTTTTAGAGCAGATGTGCACCAGCTCATGGTAGTTGTTTATGATATCAGATTCAAATATAGGTACACACTATAAAATTGGAATTCTTTTTGCTTATAAAATATCCTTGTACATATGATTAGGAGTGCTTGTTTTTTGTGTGCGTATGTTTTGTTTCCACTGAAATTATTCAACGATTACATGAACCAAATGTTGACTTTCGAAATTGCATAGTGAAATAATTACACCAAGTGACTGCACATTCTTGACTACGAAAATGAGTGTACCTCAAATCCGCATACCAGATGTTTCCATTCCTGCTGTATTTCCTATAGTTATACGAACGGCACGTACTTCGCACGTGATGATGCTAAGCATTTCGCGTGTGAATTTTTTTTTTTAACGAATTGTATATGTTTAACTCGTTTGGAAAAATATGATTTGCATAAATATTTAGTTATTTTTTACGTTGAAATGATATGCAGTTGGTTTTAATTGTTCTTTATAAATTGCAACATCTAATTTTTTTTTAGTTTGAATTTTCATTTTTATTGTTAATTAATAAAAAATGAATTTAATTTTTATTAGTTTGAATTTTTATTTCTATTATTAATTAATAAAAAACGATTTTGAGAAGAAAGATTATTTGTTAGATCCCATTTTTAAGTGATATTGATATTTTAATAATATTTGCAGATGAGCGTTTAGAATTAGTAAAAGAAACTTATTTGTTAGATCATATTTTTAAGTGATATTAATATTTTATAATCTTCTTTATTAATAGTTGGCTTGAAAGCGTAAACTTTTTGTCCGACCGCGAACTTCCAGAATTACCCTATATGTATTTTTTTAGTGAAATACTAAAAAATTTCTCTTTACAAATATTATCAAGATTTAGTATAACTCAAAAATAGGATCTGACAATTGACCTTCCTTTATAAATTCAAATTTTTCTCTATAAATATTTACCAAGTCTTCATATTACTTAAAAGTAGAATCTAACAAATAAACTACTTTACAAATTTGTTTTTATAAACTAATAATATAAATAAAATTTTAAACTGACAAAAAATTAGATATTGCAACTTTGAAATAAAAATTCAGACAAGCACCATTGTCCAAAGTGGTTAAGTGATTCGGCCTTGGTGCGAAAGGTCACAAGTTCGAAATTTGCGTAGCGTGATTCAAACGTTTATTGACATGTAATATGCTCCCGGTGACATGTTGTATATAAAGTACCATTTCAAAAAAAAAAATCAAATTAATTACGTATGATTCAACACAAACATAGGGCTAAATATTTGTGGAAAACATTTTCTTTTAAACGTATTAAATAAATACAATTTGTACAAAAACAATTCAGGTACCTTCACCACGCCGTAATGCTCGTATTTATAAAGGGACATTTTTTGTAGCTCACGTTGATACCAAAAAAGTGTGACACCAAAAGTATTACAACTATTATTAAAAATACGTACTTTGGACTATAAAAAGGCATGCATATGTCAATCTGCAATTGTTAAGAACGAACTAGGATGAAACCCGTGCTTCACCCACGGATAATTGGTGGGTTGCAGTCTGGATACATAAGTGATGAATTTTCTTTAGCTATTTTCAGGTTAAGCTTGTAGGTGTTGCAAATGTACAGTATGCGATAGATGTTTGTTGTTTACCGTGTTTGTTGGGCACAGCGTATGTTGTTTTTGTGGGCTTGATATCTTCGATCCAGTTGAATCACAGAAAATTGAATACATGGATTTAGAGTGATCATACGTTAAATACTTTAATTGAAAATATAAATATAGACTTCTATTACACGCATCAAAAGTCTAAATTTAAAATTTGAGTTATTGTGGTAACGAACCTTTTTAGTGCCAAAAATTGCATGAAAAAATTTGTTGTATAAAAGATTCTTTAGTAGAATTACATCCAAACTAAATATATTAAAATCATTGCATTCAAAGATTGGTTATAGTGACTAATTTACACTGGGGAACAGAAACACAAGCTCAATTTTTAAGCTTAGTATAGCGGTATATACTAATGAAATGAAGTATGTCAAAGAAAATACATGATATATTTTTGTACAGTTCACAAGACAAATTGATCAAACTAAAATTTTATAAAACTAAAGCAACTGCAAACATACTTGTTTGAACTAATAAAGTGACAATGAAGTGATTTAAAAGTACATGACTAAAATGGAGTAGTCAAATACAAAACGAAAGGTGAAATCAAAAGAAAATGACGACGTAGCATGAATTTAAATGGGTTTTTGGCTGTGTAAGACAACCACATAGGAAAATGCAGATAGCTAAATTGAAGTTCAATTTTATGTCACGTTTAACTTCCATAAACTGCAGTTTGCAACATCATATATGTTATTCAGTTTGGTGATAAGTTCCTTAAATATTTCTATAGGTCCAACTATAGGACATGATGATCAGTTATATAGCCAACAACCATACCCGTACCCTGCACCTTATTTTCAACCATCCTCGCTTGCGCCATATAATCCTCCAAAAAAGTACCCACTATGAAAGATGCAACACTTGCCATCTCTACTGTGAAGCAAACACATGTTTTTATGGAAGCATTCAAAGTGAAAGAAATTGTTGATATTCATACGGTAAAATCAAATGCAAATAGTAATGGAGTAATGACAACCCATCCAACTGCAAGTCAAAAGAACTCCATGCCTTCAAATACATCATCATACAAAAGAGGTACAACTGGTGCATTAGCAAATGGATTTTCTTCAACTGCCTATCTCGTTTTCATAGGTGGAATATCCCTTTGTTTCTGATGTAACACAACATGGTTTAGCAACCGCTATTGTAACGACCAGAAATTTGATCACTTTAATTAAAGATATTTAAATATTTTAAATATTCAAGTATAGATTATTTTTCATAAATAATCAAGCTTTAAAGTAATAAAGAATGATAATGAACTTAATTCGGGAAAAGTTCTGGGAAATATTTTCTTTGGAAATAATACCAATAAAATGGCCGGAAAATGTTTTATCGATCGACAACTCTAAAATCGTAAAACTTCATGCAAGAATATGAAATAACCTAATTATTTTATTTTTTTGGGAAATTAAAACTATGTATGACATCATCAACGATGCCCTTATATTTAATAATTGATTAATGATTTTAATTTGAGATTTAATGATTTAATAATTATTATAATTATTCAAATAATTGTTTTAAATGATTATAATTCATTTTAAATAGTTATCAAGTGATAATAAATCATTTAGAATAGTTTTATAATGATATATAATTGATTTGAAAATATAAGAAAAATCAATATCGGTTTATCGATATAATAACATTTTTTTAATATTGAGTTATATGTTTTATAATTCAAATGTGATCATTTCAACTAATTAATAATAATTAGAAATTTATTTTCAAATTTTGTTTACAAATATATGTATATAAATTCATAAGTGAAAATGTGACTGTGAATCGATTTTCCGATTTTCAACGGTTTAACGAACGGAAGTTATTCAAAATCATCAAACATTGTTAGTTCTCTATGCACATACATAAACATGTATATACATGTCACATGCACACATGAACACTTATACACATACAAATTTATGTATATAAACATATATAGGAAAAATCAAAGATATTTTAGAAGCTTAACCCTTAAGCTTTCTTTAAGTCAACCATCTCACATCAAATTACACACTTGAGCACACACGCAAAGGGGCTGATTATGGTGGATGTTGGCAGCCGAGATGATGGATGGAAATAGGGCACATTGGTGATGGAGAAGGAATGATATGATGTGGGATATTTTGTATAAACTTAAGGCTATAAATACATCTCCACTCTTTTTCCATCCACTTCAACCCCATAACTTTCTCTTCCCGACTTCAAATCATAAAATTAATTTTTTTCAAATTGTATAGAACTCAATTTTCTATCATTTTTCTTTACATCACTTCTTCCAAAACAGAGAGCAGCTATGTCAAAATTTTGATTCTTTCATACTCATTCTCGGCCTAGATTTTTGGAACCCGAGAATGCACCTTGGTCTCTTGGCCATAACTTTCTTAAAAAATCCAAATCAAGAAATTATTATGTGGGTTGGGTCGGGTTGGTGGGTTGGGTCGGGTTGGATATGGGTTATGTGCAGCCCTAGCGCTAAATTGAAGTAACGTAGCGGTCAAAGGGAGCTATGCGCTGTAGCGAGGATTTTGTGGGGCATAGCGGGGCTTTAACTACACCTACTTGAATGAAAAAGAGCAACAATTTGAAATGAAGAGACATGAACTCAAATAAAGAGGCACCTTTTCAACCCAAACTGTCCAGGTCCCTGCTTCATGCAGATTTTCTTATTCTCGATTTTTTGATCTTCTGAAAAATCCAAAAAAATTCATGATAAATCTAGGATATGTGGAGGAGGTTGTGGCCAAGTTTTGTGGCATTTTTAGATCATTTGTGTGATTTTACAAAATCTCTACTATAAGTACACGATGCTGATGCATTTACACTTTGTAACTCATTTGTCCTTCTTCGAGTGTCTGTTTGAGCTCCAATTGATTTGTTGACTTTTTTGTATGGTCTTGAATGCACATACTATAGTTCACTACTACTATAAGTACACGATGCTGATGCATTTACACTTTGTAACTCATTTGTCCTTCTTCGAGTGTCCGTTTGAGCTCCAATTGATTTGTTGACTTTTTTGTATGGTCTTGAATGCACATACTACAGTTCACTATCATTGATTATTCAACATTTGATTTTTACTTCTATATTTCTCCTCTTTGTATATTGTAACTTCTCTACTTTAGCTATTATACCTATAATAGCTCAATGCACACATCAGTAGCATTGTCGTATATTTATTATCATCAAAACACCATAGATATGGTTCTTTCAGAAAGAGAGTTGAAGAGGGATGAAACATGAAATAAATCGAAACAGATAGACAAATGGACTAAGAACATGACAACATAATCGAAATGTATAACTGCACCTAGCTTCAAAGTCGCAACCATAATAGAAGGCATTCTCCAACCACTAGAAATGTCATACAACTTAACCAGTTCCACCAGATCAAGTCGAAACCGACCACCAAAATAAAAGCACCACACTAAAGCAAACTCCAAAACCCAACTAGAACCAAAGCGCTTGCACAAAACCTCCACCACATCAAGGTAGTGAACAAGAAGTCCTAAATAATAGAGCGATGGAAATAGGCCATCCAACGCAAAACTCTAAAAGTTCCAATTCAGCAGGAAATCTAGCTTGGAGACGAGAGGCAAACGGAGGAGCAGAAGCAAAAGGAGGCGATAGGAAAAAATAGGATATGACAAGTAGAGTTGCATTTCGTGGGGAGAAAACCATCTCTATAGGTGGCATGAAGAACGAAGCAGAAAGAGCGAGATCTAGGGAAAAACTCAAAAAGGGGTAAGAATGGATGGTGACATTAGGATACGATTTCAATGTGGAAGAGGAGAGAGGGATAGGAAGCCTATGAATGGGGGGAAATAGAAAAGAGGCGAAATAGGGCTGGCAACTAACCCTAGCTGCCATTATTATACATTTTGTATTGTTGCATTATTTCAATCTACTCAACACCTATATATTTATTAACCGTAAGTGACAGTTAATTATACATATGACCTCATATTCCCTGTAGGTTAGATCATTCCATTTAATATAATTATAATGTTTGCACTGTGAATACAAAAATATTAATATATTACAACATAAGATTAAATTGAAATTAAATTAAAATTAAATTAATAATAAAATAATTATTATACTATAACAAGTAAATAAATATTTTTAAATACAACTAAGTATATTAAAAATTATTCCTCAAATTCTTTTATTAATACTAAATATGATTTAGTATAAAAAGTTATTCACATAATCACAAAATATGTTCTTGTGCAGATTAATAAAAGGTAAAAAATTTGTTCCGATTGAGGGACAACACATCACCAACACTTTTGAAGAAGGTACGAGGAAAAGGAAAGCTTGAAAAATTAAGAATGGTTGTACAATGTGAAAATGCAGTGGGAAGAAGCACTCATCAATCAATCAAGAGATATGCGAGTAGATTTTGACATATTAGGAGTTATGTGAAGTTAAAAAGCATGTAGAAAAAATATTGTTTTTTAGAAAACAACTTCAAAGCTATAGTGTACTGGTTTGAGATCCTTGCGAATTATTAAATGGTTATGGTATGTGCTCCTTAAATTTATTTAACGTTTAACTTGAATTATATTATGTTTATGATATATAATGTTTTAATTTTTAAGGTTAATGAACTTCATGCAAAGTCAACATCTTCAACGATGTATTGGATAACTCACAAGGTGGAGTCGACGGAGAAGTTGACACCAATAGTTGGATGGATGATGATTCGAGCAATTTGCAGCAAGTGTCCATATAATATGATTTATACACACACACACACAATTAATTCTCAAAAAATTGAAAAATACAAGAAAAGAAAATTATCAAGATAAAATTGAAGAGTTGAAAAGTTAAGGCACAGAGGTGACTTTTGAAGTCGAGGAAGAAGTATTTCGTGTACTTAATACCTCTTTAACAAAAAGACGAATCAAATCCCAACTATGGGAATATTTTGAAGGTGATTGTTTAAAACTTTAACTGAATTTAAAACGAATATGATATAAAATATAATATGATAAATGCGATTGTGAATAAATTTAGTCGAATAAAATATTCGGTAAACAATTGAAAAATCTTGAATAAACTTTGTGTAGAAATGCAATTGTGATGTTGAATGCAATTTAAGGGTTTTTAACAAGTTTAAAATGGTATAGAAAATAGTGCAAAGATTATAACATGTAGAGATATAGAAACATAACGTACAACATCAACAAGAGCAAAGCTCCGACTAAAGCTAATCAAGAGGAGAAGATGGAGCATGAACAAGAGAAGATCCATCAACTTTAGACACACTATTAACAGCTTAAAGAGATGCTTCAACAACACTTTTCTAGAGGGTCGAGTCAGTAGGGAGAGAATTGAGATTATTTGTTGTATACTCACACCCACCCACATTCCCCTACATCCTACACACATATGTGTGTGTGTCTAGGATTGGTTCTGGTCCAGTGCAAACAGGGAATGGGCATTAGGCATCAAATCTTTTTGGGCATCATTTATTTTTTTGTCCATTTTATATAATTACATGACCTTAAAATGAAGTAAAACTTCAAGCCCAACTATTTAATATTATCCATTTACTCTTATCTATCAAAACAGTAGTGCATTAGGGAAGAAATAAAACATATATAGAAATGAAAGCAATAGCATGCGTAAAAAAGTGGCCAATGAAGAATGTTGATGGAGTAGAACTAGAAGATCGATGAATTTCATAGTTTTAATAAAATCATCATTTTATCAATCACCGTCCAATTCTTCTTCTTTATTAGTAAGAAACCATAACTCTAAATTGTTATTTCGGTGAATATTTTTATTTTCTGAATGAGATTTGAATTCTTTTTTGTTTCAATAAATTTTCATTTAGATTATTTATTTCAAAAATGGTTATTATTGACTAACCAGCGTTATTGAATTTGGGATTCTAATATTTAAAACATGATGCCACTGAATCTAATTTCAATCTCTAATTGATTTTGTTTTGGGATACGAATAGGATGCTCTTACGACTGGTTAATGAAAATCCTTGTCAACAATCAAGATGGAAAGATAAGTCAGAAAATGGAAGGCGATTATATCTATGCTTTTCAACTGGATGATCCCATTCTTTAGGATACTCATACACGACAACACAAAAAACAGAAATTCTACTCACGGGTCGCAATAATTTAGTTTATGATATATTAGAATCTTTCCATTACAAAAATTAGATTGTTTCATTTAGGCAACTTGTTGCTCAACGTCGGTGCACCATATACATTTTTCGCTTATATCAAAAATTGCACGTGTCCACATATATTAAAAACTGTTGGCCCCTGTGTTTTGTTTACGGTATTCTTAACTATAAAAAACGTAAATTATGTTTTCTTGACACTCTTTTAAATGAATGTGACATCATTAATTTTTTATTGGCATATGTTTTATATTTAAACTTCATTTTTATTACAAGTAATTTTATTTTATTTTTCAATTCTTTTGTCCTATCTACTAAACGAATTGTTGTGTTCCTCACACTTTTCGATCAGGCGTATTCATAACATAGGTTTTGAAATATATTCCATCTATGTTCCCCCAATCAGAAATTTAGTTTGGTTACGTAATTATGTTGTCACGGTTAATACTATCCATATCTCGATATTTAAAACTTCAAAGCATACACTAAATAGTTTAGAGAGTGGATTACCAAAACAACCAACATATCTAATATTAAATTCATGCCATATTCAGGTAAAGTTGTTGACTAAAAGGTTGATTTCCATCCTCATTTCCCCATTATTATTTCCTGAAAAACCCACTCTGCCGAAGTAGCTATATTACCAGATGGTTACAAATGCTTTTGGTCAAAAATGAAATTTTTTTCCCAGAAACTATTTTATTCCTTTTAAAGCCATCGTTCGTCTTTAAATCCCACCATCTTATACCTACCAAAATGCAACAAAGCCTCCTTTATAAAATCACAATTTCCGGTTTTAACCCTCCTTTATATCAAAAGGACATCAGTCTGCTATAATTTTCAAGCTATCAAATAAATTTTCCATCAAAAGGATGCAGACATTCATTACTCTTCTTGTATTCTTCTTGTGTTTTTGTATCAATACTAATAGCCTAAATCTATGGCCAATGCCAATGTCAGTAAAACATGGATCTAAAACTCTCACTTTGAGCAACAATTTCCAGCTAAACACAGAAGGAAGCAAGTATTCAGACGGTTCTAGTATTTTAAAAGATGCATTTGTGAGAATTATTGATGTCATTAAAGTTAATCATGTTATTGATGGGATTGCTATAGGCTCTAAAGTTCTTGCTGGTATTCATGTCATTGTTTTATCCCCAATTGAAACGGTATGAAATTGCAATATTTTTAGCATTTTTATGAATTATAATATTGTATTTTGAATGTGTTTGGTTAATTTTAGTTTTCGTTGTTGCTTTGCAGTTGAATTATGGGATTGATGAATCCTACAAATTGTCTATTCCAGTAACTGAAAATCCATTATTTGCACATATTGAGGTCGGTTCTGTTTGCTGCAACTTTACATAAAAGTTGTAAAGTATACATCATTTAATTAGAAAATAATTTCAGTTTGTTATATTAAATTGGTAGGAAATCATTTGCAGGCACAAACAGTTTATGGAGCACTTCATGCTTTACAGGTCAATTGAGCTCATTGAGTACAAAATTTCAATTTTTTTATAGCAGTTTGGATAAGATACATACCTCTTAAATTTTACAGACTTTTAGCCAACTTTGCAACACTAATCTTGCATCGAGGACCATTGAGATAAATTTGGCTCCCATATCTATTATTGATGCGCCTAGGTTCCCTTTCCGTGGACTTTTGATTGGTTAGCATCTGACCATATAACTCTCTTTTTTCTTCTTTGAAAGTTAATATTATGGACATCAGTTCATAAATTTCAGTCATTTATATAAGAGCTGAAGAAAGTGTCATGAACAAGACTAGTTTAATAGGTATGAATGCTTGAAAGCTGAATAAACCTTTTTTTTTTTTTGTAACATACAGATACATCACGCCATTACCTGCCTGTGCCCGTAATAAAGAGCGTCATTGATTCCATGACCTATTCCAAATTGGTAACTAATGCATTTCTCAACTGCCAGCTTAATTTTGATCATAAAATTAAAATCTCATCACCAATTAGTCATGTTTCATATTACAATATGTAAACACAGAATGTTTTACACTGGCACATCGTAGATACACAATCTTTCCCATTAGAAATACCTTCATATCCAAAACTGTGGAATGGTGCTTACTCTTATACAGAAAGATACACCATGTCTGATGCCATTTCTATTGTGCAGTGAGTCATTCTTTCCTTCACTATTCACCTTCTATTTTCAAGCATTATGGAAGTTATGCATGAACATAAGTGTGATTTTCAGGTATGCAGAAAGAAGAGGAGTCAATGTGCTTGCTGAGATTGATGTGCCCGGTCATGCATTGTCATGGTAGCTCACCCATTTTGTCTTCGAAAATAAAGATATTCATGCAACTCAATGTGCATAAAACTATGGGAGTCTTTATGTATGTGTATATTTTTTTTATAGGGGTAAAGGTTATCCTACTTTGTGGCCATCGGCTAGTTGTCAGCAGCCTCTTGATGTCAGTAATGAGTTTACATTCAAGATAATTGATGGAATCCTTTCAGGTTAATTATATTTGTGTTTTTCTGTTTTTAAGTCAAATTCTACAGTTGTTTCTTGATTCAGACGATTTTATCCTTTGCTTCTTTCAGATTTTAGTAAGGTTTTCAAGTTCAAGTTTGTTCATTTAGGAGGCGATGAGGTTGATACAAGTAAGTTTTCTTTTTCCCTTTCACTTATCATTATATATATTGCGCATTCACTAATTTGGATCATTTGCCCTGGTTGAAAAGCAAGGATTCCCCTGTTAATCTGGAATTTTAGACAAAAATATCTTGATCAAAACAATTTATTCTGAATCATCAGCATTTTAATTTCACAATCTAGATTTATGAGTGAAATTGTGCTTTCAACCAGTGTAGGTAAATTGGTAATTTAATTGTGTTGTCTTACCATGCAACACTACATTCCATGTGATTTTTTGCTCAATGATTTCAGGTTGTTGGACCATAACTCCTCATGTACAGGGATGGTAAGCGTCTCTATGTATCACCATAGAAATTGTCTTTTAACTAAAATACATAAACACTTGGAAATGTCATTTCTTCCTGTAACAAATGTTTAAAATAATTCAGTCTAAGAAAAATGTTACCTTCAGGTTAAAAAAACATAAAATGAATGAATCCCAAGCGTACGAATATTTCGTCTTAAGAGCTCAGAAAATTGCTGCGTCACATGGATACAATGTCATCAACTGGTACTCAAAGTTTCAAATATATTAAGAGTATTCTATCTATCTAAGCAAATATATATCATTTACCAATCAAACAATTGTGGTAATGCAGGGAAGAGACATTCAACAACTTCGGTGACAAACTGAATCCTGAAACAATAGTTCATAACTGGTACACATTCGTACAAATTGTCCAAAAAAATAAAAATAAAAATAAAAATAAGGTATACATAGATAAAACATGATTGTATTGTCTTGGTTATTGATCAAATGAATAGGCTTGGTGGTGGAGTAGCAGAGAAAGTGGTAGCAGCAGGACTAAGGTGCATAGTGAGCAACCAAGATAAGTGGTATCTTGATCATATAGATGCACCATGGCAAGGCTTCTACATGAACGAACCATTGGCAAATATTTCAAACCCCAAACAACAGAAGCTGGTGCTGGGTGGAGAAGTGTGCATGTGGGGTGAGCATATCGATGCTTCTGACATACAACAGACCATTTGGCCACGAGCTGCGGCTGCTGCAGAGAGACTGTGGACGCCACTGGAGAATCTAGCAAAAGACCCGAAGATGGTAACTTCAAGACTGGCTCGATTCAGATGCTTACTGAATCAGAGAGGTGTTGCTGCTGCGCCACTTGCTGGCCTTGGTCGACAAGTACCCAATGAACCTGGCTCTTGCATTCAGCAATAGATTTTTCCTGAGTTGTTTTTTTTACACAACAACGAGTACAGTTGTTTTTACAGTGATGGATGGTTGTGATGTCTTATTTGACGGTTTCAGAATAAATATTAATTTTGATTAAAGACATTTTTGGAACATGCTACCTAGAATAAGGAGTCTTGCCAATGACCACAAGTAACCAATGGTAAAAAAAAAAAAGTTTTTTTCCCTCTAGGATTATGTAATTCAAAATCCTTGATTTGATAATTAATCTCGTACCTATTGTGAAAAAAGCTATATCTTGGGATAAATCATCGTGCAGGAGAGAAGAGCAGACTCATGTATGAGTTACCTTATTCATGTATTCACTGCACTGTGCGTTAAAGCATGGTCGTACAACGAGTTAAATTTTTTGATCGGACCACGAGTCGAACCATAACGACTCAAGGTTTAAGATTTTGATGGTTCAACCGGTTGAATTGGAATAATGCATTTTTTATTTTTTTTTTAAATTTACACGTTTAAGTACAAATTATATGCAAAAATATTGAAAGAAAAATGCTAAAAAGACAAGTCGTGGATAGTCTTTAATATCTACAACAGAAGTTGCACAATCTAAATTATGTACTGCTACAGTGCACAACCACATCTGTTGTGTACAATTGCAGTTGCATAAACTGTACCAACACGACGATTGTTGTGCACACTGTAATAGTGCACAATGGCAGAAGTTTAGGAGCGGCAAACTTGACGAAGCTTATGATGATCTTGGAGGTGCTTGCAGTATCAAAGAACGAAGTTGTGGAGTTTGTTGTTTAGATTTTAGAACTGTAATGATTTTTTTAAACATATTTTTTCTTCAAAAATAGTAGAGAGAATGAGAATAATATACGGTAAAAAAGTAATGAAAAAAATAAGAAAACCCTGATTCAACTAGGTAAAATGGACGGCTGAACTGCTGATTTAAAAGTCCGATCTTCGATTCGTGCACAGTTGAGGTGTAATTTAGTTCTGAACCGTAGTAGTATGTGGTTCGGGGATTTTCAAGGTCGGACCGCGGTTGGACCCGGTCATGACAACACCGGATACACCTTTGAGTGAAAACTCATTTTGCAATACCTTCATTGAAAATTTTCTCTCATGAGAAATTTTAAGTTTGACTAGCATTTTACTCATTATTATTATTTTAAGAATAATTACAAAATAAAAGTGTAACGAAACGAATTTTTCGCGCTCGAAAATCGACATCCATACTTTACATCGTACTAGAATGTCATAAATTCGACCGTTCAAATCCGAGTCGCCGGAGCTTATAACACAATTAAGTAAACAATACAGCGGAAGAAAAGAATAATACATTGATATACAACACTGATACAATATCTGATACAACAGAGTGATACAATGAATATCAATATACATCAGAGATATGATACAAGAAATAGCAGCGGAAAAGAAAACGATAACACCAGCAGCGGATAATCTCCATCTCCAAAGCACCAATTCAGAAATAGCTTGAACTCCCAATAACGATGCACCTAGATGAGCAAGACTGGTGTGATTCCAAAGACTGAACTAACTCCAGATAATCTACAAACCTGACTATCTGAAAAACCCAACTCTAGACTGCCCGTGTAGAAAATTTTGAGCACCCAGAGTTTAGGAAAGAAACAATAAACTCCGGATCAGTCATGGGACTGGTGTGAGCAACAAAAACAGTGTATCTTTAAAAACAAATAGCAAAAGAATTTTAAAGTCAATTCGCAATGCTTTTGAAAAATAAAACTACCATAAGACCTTCCACCACACACACAATGCAAACGCAGACTTGGAGGAGATTTCTTCTTATGTTAGTCAAAGATGCTTACTACGCAAAATCAAATCATTTGATTATTATTATTAGTGCATAGTGTAGAAAACATTTCGAAAGTAGGATATAAATCTTAGCCAACATACAACCATTATTGTATGCCTACTATAGCTACCATCTAAACAGTGGTGACCACCGTACGTAAATGGCAAGTTCTACAACTAATACCGCACAAAGTTCGTATTGGAAGATGGATTTCCAACAAATGGTCGGGCCAAGGAACTTCCCATTGCCACATGGAAACGCCTCTGGAAGGACGTCCCGAGAACCTAACCGGATCTCTGCCAACACAAGGCCGGGTTACCCCTAACTGGGTAACTACTGACACGAGTATGCCATCTCCCGGTTGCAACCAACCTTTAACCGGGGCCCCAGCAACAATCACAAAGTAAGATATAAATATGTTTGCGATATCCACATAAGTTAAGTATCCGGGCTCCATACCATGATACCACTTCTATCCAGAAGGAAATGTACATACCCTAAGGGGCGCTACCCCCAATAACCTTGCCGCATGTTTCCTGTTTCGACCATTCCGGGGTGTGAGGTTCGACGAAGTCTCGTCCACAAAGCTACGCTTTGGCACAAAGCCATGCTTTGGGTCAACAGATGATCAAAGTAAAGATCACAAAAATAAATGATCAAATAAATGATCATATCACAAATGATCAAACAATGATCATCACACAGCAACACTCAGCATATCACATTACCAAATTGGGAGTATATTGCTGATAACCTTCAACTACATAACCTCTGAGCTCGTACGTCTCAGAGAAGGGTGTTAAGCTAAGAGAATAAATTCTCCGCCACCAAACAGAAATGTATTTGAAAGAAATCAGCTTTATATCTCAAAGTGTAGTGTCAGACATGTAACCATACAAGTCTGTTCCGGGTTCGAACAGAACCGAAGGCACTTCTTACGAAGCCCTTGCAAATCCGGGTATTCACAATACCGATCGGATTTCCCATCACTTAGGGGATCTCTATACCAGGAGCTACCCAGTGTAGAGACCATCGATAGGTTATCCTATCGTTTTCGCAAACACCCGGTCTTCAACACCGATCTTCAAATGCTATCCATATACGACGTATCACTTATTCGGAATGGGTTATGTGACACAAAGGTCCTCTCCCGGCTGAACCGAATAGTGAGCGCAATATTTACAAGAAACATATGGATATTGGGATTTCAATTAAGTCACAACTTAATACTTCAAAAACTTTCCTCCAAATGGTTTAAACACATTACCATTTTATTCTTTTAAATAAAAGATTTAATTCACAAAGTTCACTCAGTTTTCACAAAGATTCATTCACAGATTTTCCAAAACAATTTCCATTACGAATTTAATTAATTCGTTAAATCTTTAAATCAAAGATTTAACTCATAGCTTTCAAAACAATTTCATTTCGAATGGGTTAAACAAAACATCATTTTAAATCTGTTAAAAATAAACAGATTCGATTCATAGCTTTCAAAAAGAATTCATTCATAACTTGGAAAAACCATTTTTCAATTCAATCTTGAAATTCCTTTAATTAAACTGGAATTTCATTTCTTATCTGAAAGCTTTTATTCTTTTAAAACAAATAGTTTTCATTTTGGAAATCTGATTCATTTATACGAGTTAAGGTTCTTGGGTTAAATCCAAATTCTCAAAATTTTACTTTTAAAAATGGTTTAAATTCATACAAACACATTTATATCATCTTTAATCAAAATTTACAAACATGGAATTCAATTCCAAATTCTGAATTCAAATTCAAATTAAATTGTTTAAATTGGAAAACTTTATCAAGTTATTCAAAATAGCTTTTATCTTTGAAAACACCTTTTCAAAAGCTTTAACATTTAACCCAAATCCATTTCCAAAATCAATTGAAATTAAAAATTTAATTTCAAAAACATTAAATTTAAATCATCTGTGACTTAACTGATTTCCACGTGAAATCCATATTTGTGTGTGTAAAAGTGTAGTCCAGGGGTTTAACACAATAGTGCAACATCATTCAATCATCACAGATCAGAATACAGAAATATAGTTGATAAGCGGTATTAACTATCATGCTTATCGTTCATTCACATATCACAGATATATATCACAGATAAGTAAATTACAGATCACAACATAAATCAGGATGTATCACAAAGCATCACATATCAGGGATATCAAACAATTCAAATCGTCCAATAGAATCCAAACATCCATAAGTAAAGTCAATTTATTTATCTGATTTTAATTAAATCAGATTAATCACTAATCCTGGTTAATTAACATTAACAAATTACAAATTATTTTAATTAATTAACCTTTAATAACAAATTAATTAGCCTTAATTAATAAATTAATTAATTACCATTTAATTAATTATTCTTAATTAATAATCATCCCTTAATCACTTTCATTTATAAATTAACCTTTAAATTAATTAATTATTCTCAAATTAATTACCTTAAATAATTAACCTCATTAACTAATTATTCTTTAAATACTTGATTAAATAAACCTTAAACCAAAAAAATTTAATTACTTCTAATCAAGAAATTATCTTTAAGTAATTGATTTCCTTTAATTACTTATCATTAATAAATCTTAATTAATTATTCCATAACTTTGAAACTAGATTATCATCATTTTATCAACTTAAACCTTTAAGTAAATTAATCTCTTTAAAACTTGTAAAAATTATACGCCTCAGACAACTCGAATGAAACCCGAGCTAAATGCAGTTGTACCCGAGTTTTCCCCTCCATCTTCCTGAGTGGATTCTCCTTCTCCCGTGTTTAAAGTTTTTAAAATTGAAAACCGTTGTTTGAAAACCCCACTGGAACTACTCGATACAAGACTCGAGCCAGTATGCGAACTCCCCTAGATCGACTCCGAGTCGCGCCTTCTTCTTCCCCAAACTCCATGATTTCCAGACATGACGTGCACGTGCACAGATCGTCAACGACGATCCTACCTCCGGTGACACCACGAACAAGTCACCGACCTTCCCCACGTGCCATCCCAGCACCCCAAAACCTTGATGAGACTCGCGAACGAAAAATGACAGTTCGAGCTCCAAATAAAAACAACACTCCGACCATCTCTCCCCTCGTTTAGGCGATGCAATCCCCCAGAAACTTCGAAACTCCGGCTACACCACCCTTGGCCCCCACACTACTTTCCCCTCTAGTCACGTGACGCTCGACGCACCCAGGAAGGCACAGCGATCAAAATTTCCAACCCGTTCAAAATTGGAACTAAACCCTAAATCAAACTCGTTCCTTTAATTTATACAATAGAAAAATTTTCTGATAATTTTCTCAAGATCCATGATGTTAATACTAGCTTCAATTCAAGTTTCAACATCTACTATTGATTCAATTACGAGAAATTGGTAAAAATATAATTTTTATTCAAATGCGAACTGCTCTTGAATTACTGAACTAAAAATCTTCATTCAAGTTTTAAAAATCATATTTTTGTATGAGAATTCAATTGATATACCTGAAACCAAGACTAATAACATTTGAATTCCTACAGGGTTTGCATTGTGACTGCATTTTTAAATTTTCTTCCAGAAACTTTAGTTTATTATGCTTAAGTTCATTTTTAAAATTCAAGACATGTCAAAACAAACTTTTGTTTGAAATTTGAGGTTAAACCAAAAATCAGAGGTAGGAGAGTTAGATTTTATGCAAAAATTTATATGTTATAACCTGGAAATAAGATGATTCAGGCTTGAATTAACAGGCACAGGCATGTGTACATACTCATGGATTCTATGCATTCAACAAAGTTTCAACTTGTTTAAATTTTACATTCAAATAGCACATCAACAACAGAGCTTAAGAAAGTTCACTCACCATTTTCCAGAAGAAGATCACAAAACACATCTTCTTGAAACAGAGAGCTGCTTCTGGTATTTGAAAAATGCAGATTTGTATTTAAGTTTTTATCTTCCTTTAGACTTTCTTTGTTGTTGAATTAAATGATGTGGTTTCTGTTTTTCCTTTCTGATTTGCTAAGTGATGTTTGAATCCAGTTTTGCTTAATGATGATGGACGAAATGGAGATGTTGATATAAAGAAAAGAGCTTTACTATGTGATGTACTAACATTGTACAGGGTGATATATTTTATACAACAAGGTCATTACATTATCTTGTACAATATACCAGAGATATCCTTGCTTATGGAGGCTGAAAGCACATTTGTATATTTTTGAATGACCAAAGTATGGCTAGCATTTAATGCCAATGTATATGTCTCCATACTTACCTTACTTGCATGTTTTACAGTTCATACTTATACATTTTCTTACTTACCTGGCAGCTTTGTTTGGGTATGGTGAAATGATTTGTATTTTATTTATTTTGGTTTCACACTTGAATATATTTTGATGTCTTGTATTTTGTTTGCATTTTCTTATTTTATTAGCTTAAGTATTTTACACAAGTGCTTATTTTTATCCCTCTTTTATTTTAACTTAAATTATCAAATATTTAAGTACTTATTTTGTAAGTATAGCATGGTTGTATTTTATTTTACAATTTTTATTCAAAAATTCATTTAATTATCAATTTAAATTAAATTAAAATCTAGGGCCGTTACAAACTTCCCCCCTTAAAAGAATTTCGTCCTCGAAATTCGCAGGCACGAAAACAACACAGAGATAGACAGATTCGATCTCCTATAATTTCTCAAACTTAAGATATGAATTCCAAACTCAAGTCGGAATATCTCAGAATACATACCAATTTGTCCCTCTTCGGACTTTGGTATTCACAAGAAATTACAATAGAATTTCAAAATTTGGTTTCAAACGATATCGTTTTATTGATTTAATTCAAATTTAGCTTCATATTCTATTAATCAATTTAACTCAATTTAAAGTTTCCAATTTACTTAAAATTTTATATTTCTAAATTTCCAATTCATATTCATTAAGGTTTAAATCAAAAAGCTGATAAGAAACCGATGAAGATACGAAGTAAGAATTTCCTACAACGGTTCGAAGGGCCACCATTACACCGAAACTTCTTCTTGTAGCTGGTATGAAGCAATCAAAAGAATTGAAATCGAATCAAAGGAGATTGATAAGAAAGATTATTTCCACTGTCGTAGGGTATTGACCATTTATAGTCGTATTCCCTTGTCCCCTATCTCGTCCTCTTCTCGCACTCATACTCACTATTAATGGATAGTAAGAGAATTTACTGAGACGTTTAAACGGATATCTTAGGGATACACTCATTCTAGGGATACTTCACCCTATCTCTAATGAGTTACTTAACGTGTTATACTCCTGATTAAAGTTCAACCTTAGCTCTGATACCAAATGTAACGATAAGCGGTCACAACTGGTAGGCTTTTCAACCATCCTAGCCCCACCGTGGCTTACACTGATATCCCAAACTTGCTTTTACGACCAGCCTCTCGACTGTCACGGCCTTCGCCTAACCAACCCCGTAAAGAGGACGTGTAGGGGTAAGAGTATCCCGTTCGCCACCAAATCGCGAAGCGAGAATCCCCCATCACGTTTCACCTAGATAAGCAAGACTGGTGTGATCCGAAAGACTGAACTAACTCCAGATAATCTACAAACCTGACTATCTGAAAAACCCAACTCTAGACTGCCCGTGTAGAAAATTTTGAGCACCCAGAGTTTAGGAAAGAAACAATAAACTCCGGATCAGTCATGGGGCTGGTGTGAGCAACAAAAACAGTTTATCTTTAAAAACAAATAGCAAAAGAATTTTAAAGTCAATTCGCAATGCTTTTGGAAAATGAAACTACCATAAGACCTCCCACTACACACACAATGCAAACGCAGACTTGGAGGAGATTTCTTCTTATGTTAGTCAAAGATGCTTACTATGCAAAATAAAATCATTTGATTATTATTATTAGTTCATAGTGTAGAAAACATTTCGAAAGTAGGATATAAATCTTAGCCAACATACAACCATTATTGTATGCCTACAATAGCTACCATCTAAACAGTGGTGACCACCGTACGTAAATGGCAGGTTCTATAACTAATACCGTACAAAGTTCGTATTGGAAGATGGATTTCCAACAAATGGTCAGGCCAAGGAACTTCCCATTGCCACATGGAAACGCCTCTGGAAGGACGTCCCGAGAACCTAACCGGATCTCTGCCAACACAAGGCCGGGTTACCCCTAACTGGGTAACTACTGACATGAGTATGCCATCTCCCGGTTGTAACCAACCTTTAACTGGGGCCCCAACAACAATCACAAAGTAAGATATAAATATGTTTGCGATATCCACATAAGTTAAGTATCTGGGCTCCATACCATGATACCACTTCTATCCAAAAGGAAATGTACATACCCTAAGGGGCGCTACCCCCAATAACCTTGCCGCATCTTTCCTGTTTCGACCATTCCGGGGTGTGAGGTTCGACGAAGTCTCGTCCACAAAGCTACGCTTTGGCACAAAGCCATGCTTTGGGTCAACAAATGATCAAAGTAACGATCACAAAGATAAATGATCAAACAAATGATCATATCACAAATGATCAAACAATGATCATCACACAGCAACACTCAGCATGTCACATTACCAAATTGGGAGTATATTGCTGATAACCTTCAACTACATAACCTCTGAGCTCGTACATCTCAGAGAAGGGTGTTAAGCTAAGAAAATAAATTCTCCGCTACCAAACAGAAATGTATTTGAAAGAAATCAGCTTTATATCTCAAAGTGTAGTGTCGGACATGTAACCATACAAGTCTGTTCCGGGTTCGAACAGAACCGAAGGCACTTCTTACGAAGCCCTTACAAATCCGGGTATTCACAATCCCGATCGGATTTCCCATCACTTAGGGGATCTCTATACCAGGAGCTACCCAGTGCAAAGACAATTGATAGGTTATCCTATCGTTTTCGCAAACACCCGGTCTTCAACACCGATCTTCAAATGCTATCCATATACGACGTATCACTTATTCGGAATGGGTTATGTGACACAAAGGTCCTCTCCCGGCTGAACCGAATAGTGAGTGCAATATTTACAAGAAACATATGGATATTGGGATTTCAATTAAGTCACAACTTAATACTTCAAAAACTTTCCTCCAAATGGTTTAAACACATTACCATTTTATTCTTTTAAATAAAAGATTTAATTCACAAAGTTCACTCAGTTTTCACAAAGATTCATTCACAGATTTTCCAAAACAATTTCCATTACGAATTTAATTAATTCGTTAAATCATTAAATCAAAGATTTAACTCATAGCTTTCAAAACAATTTCATTTCGAATGGGTTAAACAAAACATCATTTTAAATCTGTTAAAAATAAACAGATTCGATTCATAGCTTTCAAAAAGAATTCATTCATAACTTGGAAAAACCATTTTTCAATTCAATCTTGAAATTCCTTTAATTAAACTGGAATTTCATTTCTTATCTGAAAGCTTTTATTCTTTTAAAACAAACAGTTTTCATTTTGGAAATCTGATTCATTTATACGAGTTAAGGTTCTTGGGTTAAATCCAAATTCTCAAAATTTTACTTTTAAAAATGGTTTAAATTCATACAAACACATTTATATCATCTTTAATCAAAATTTCCAAACATGGAATTCAATTCCAAATTCTGAATTCAAATTCAAATTAAATTGTTTAAATTGGAAAACTTTATCAAGTTATTCAAAATAGCTTTTATCTTTGAAAACACCTTTTCAAAAGCTTTAACATTTAACCCAAATCCATTTCCAAAATCAATTGAAATTAAAATTTTAATTTCAAAAACATTAAATTTAAATCATCTGTGACTTAACTGATTTCCACGTGAAATCCATATTTGTGTGTGTAAAAGTGTAGTCCAGGGGTTTAACACAATAGTGCAACATCATTCAATCATCACAGATCAGAATACAGAAATATAGTTGATAAACGGTATTAACTATCACGCTTATCGTTCATTCACAGATCACAGATATATATCACAGATAAGTAAATTACAGATCACAACATAAATCAGGATGTATCACAAAGCATCACATATCAGGGATATCAAACAATTCAAATCGTCCAATAGAATCAAAACATCTATAAGTAAGGTCAATTTATTTATCTGATTTTAATTAAATCAGATTAATCACTAATCCTGGTTAATTAACATTAACAAATTACAAATTATTTTAATTAATTAACCTTTAATAACAAATTAATTAGCCTCAATTAATAAATTAATTAATTACCATTTAATTAATTATTCTTAATTAATAATCATCCCTTAATCACTTTCATTTATAAATTAACCTTTAAATTAATTAATTATTCTCAAATTAATTACCTTAAATAATTAACCTCATTAACTAATTATTCTTTAAATACTTGATTAAATAAATCTTAAACCAAAAATAATTTAATTACTTCTAATCAAGAAATTATCTTTAAGTAATTGATTTCCTTTAATGACTTATCATTAATAAGTCTTAATTAATTATTCCATAACTTTGAAAATAGATTATCATCATTTTATCAACTTAAACCTTTAAGTAAATTAATCTCTTTAAAACTTGTAAAAATTATACACCTCAGACAACTCGAGTGAAACCCGAGCTAAATGCAGTTGTACCCGAGTTTTCCCCTCCATCTTCCCGAGTGGATTCTCCTTCTCCCGTGTTTAAAGTTTTTAAAATTGAAAATTGTTGTTTGAAAACCCCACTGGAACTACTCGATACAAGACTCGAACCAGTATGCGAACTCCCCGAGATCGACTCCGAGTCGCGCCTTCTTCTTCCCCAAACTCCATGATTTCCAGACATGACGTGCACGTGCACAGATCGTCAACGACGATCCTACCTCCGGCGACACCACGAACAAGTCACCGACCTTCCCCACGTGCCATCCCAGCACCCCAAAACCTTGATGAGACTCGCGAACGAAAAATGACAGTTCGAGCTCCAAATAAAAACAACACTCCGACCATCTCTCCCCTCGTTTAGGCGATGCAATCCCCCAGAAACTTCGAAACTCCGGCTACACCACCCTTGGCCCCCACACTACTTTCCCCTCTAGTCACGTGACGCTCGACGCACCCAGGAAGGCACAGCGATCAAAATTTCCAACCCGTTCAAAATTGGAACTAAACCCTAAATCAAACTCGTTCCTTTAATTTATACAATAGAAAAATTTTCTGATAATTTTCTCAAGATCCATGATGTTAATACTAGCTTCAATTCAAGTTTCAACATCTACTATTGATTCAATTACGAGAAATTGGTAAAAATATAATTTTTATTCAAATGCGAACTGCTCTTGAATTACTGAACTAAAAATCTTCATTCAAGTTTTAAAAATCATATTTTTGTATGAGAATTCAATTGATATACCTGAAACCAAGACTAATAACATTTGA
Source organism: Allium fistulosum (assembly GCA_030737815.1). Classification (NCBI taxonomy): domain Eukaryota; kingdom Viridiplantae; phylum Streptophyta; class Magnoliopsida; order Asparagales; family Amaryllidaceae; genus Allium; species Allium fistulosum. Next base: position 983,297,630 of record CM060902.1, read on the forward strand.
ATTCCTACAGGGTTTGCATTGTGACTGCATTTTTAAATTTTCTTCCAGAAACTTTAGTTTATTATGCTTAAGTTCATTTTTAAAATTCAAGACATGTCAAAACAAACTTTTGTTTGAAATTTGAGGTTAAACCAAAAATCAGAGGTAGGAGAGTTAGATTTTATGCAAAAATTTATATGCTATAACCTGGAAATAAGATGATTCAGGCTTGAATTAACAGGCACAGGCATGTGTACATACTCATGGATTCTATGCATTCAACAAAGTTTCAACTTGTTTAAATTTTACATTCAAATAGCACATCAACAACAGAGCTTAAGAAAGTTCACTCACCATTTTCCAGAAGAAGATCACAAAACACATCTTCTTGAAACAGAGAGCTGCTTCTGGTATTTGAAAAATGCAGATTTGTATTTAAGTTTTTATCTTCCTTTAGACTTTCTTTGTTGTTGAATTAAATGATGTGGTTTCTGTTTTTCCTTTCTGATTTGCTAAGTGATGTTTGAATCCAGTTTTGCTTAATGATGATGGACGAAATGGAGATGTTGATATAAAGAAAAGAGCTTTACTATGTGATGTACTAACATTGTACAGGGAAATATATATAATACAACAAGGTCATTACATTATCTTGTACAATATACCAGAGATATCCTTGCTTATGGAGGCTGAAAGCACATTTTTATATTTTCGAATGACCAAAGTATGGCTAGCATTTAATGCCAAGGTATATGTCTCCATACTTACCTTACTTGCATGTTTTACAGTTCATACTTATACATTTTCTTACTTACCTGGCAGCTTTGTTTGGGTAGGGTGAAATGATTTGTATTTTATTTATTTTGGTTTCACACTTGAATATATTTTGATGTCTTGTATTTTGTTTGCATTTTCTTATTTTATTAGCTTAAGTATTTTACACAAGTGCTTATTTTTATCCCTCTTTTATTTTAACTTAAATTATCAAATATTTAAGTACTTATTTTGTAAGTATAACATGGTTGTATTTTATTTTACAATTTTTATTCAAAAATTCATTTAATTATCAATTTAAATTAAATTAAAATCTAGGGTTGTTACAAAAAGTTTGAATACAAAATAATTAGGGGTGCAAGTTGCACCTTAAATAACTCTCTAGAAGGAAACTAAATTGATAACTCAAAAGGACACGACACTTAAATATTCTCGACACGTCTAATAAACAACACGACTTTAACTTAATTGTCGCTGACCTAATTCCAAAATGTATTCAACACGCTACCCTAGCTTCATTTAATTATGGGGGAAAGTCAATCGCCTTCCTTTCCATATAGTCATAAATTACGCTATTTATATATTTTTATTTTTGAACATTAAGAATGGTTATACGTTTGTGTGTGTGTGTTTTTGCTTATTAATTTCTATACTAGAACATTCATTTCCATATTTTAATTAATCAAATCTATCATTCTAAAATGATCACCGTTCTAATTTTTCATAAATTTACCAAAAGTGAGCTCTTTGCTACATTTGAAATTACAAGAAATTATTTCTTTTTTTTATTGAAATAAACAGTGTAAACTATGGAAAAGAATATCCATATCTTACACATTTTTATTTTTCTTTTTGGTATATTCCTTATTAATTCGAACAACGTCCTTTTATAATTAGAATTGGATAATTTATGGAAATTATACGCAACATGTTCTAAATAAATCAAAACATAGAAATTCACATTCGTAAGATAATTTAATTTACAACCCAATTATATATCTGGAATAACTTTACAACTTTACTAACATTCTACAAATTTACAACCCAACATAGAAATTTCATTTTTGAAGCCTTATTAATTATTTATTAATTACCATTAATTTTATGGGATATTACATTGCCCAACTCCTTGCCCCAAGCCAAGTTATTCCACGTGCTTCCTTAAACTCTCCATCGTGTTATCCCTCATTTGGCCTAAAGTCTTCCTCAACAATCCCAATACTTAGTAGAATAATCGTCTTTTGTTTCTAACTCTCAAACTATCGATCCTATCTCCAAGCAATTGATCATGTAACACTCCTTTGCCTAGATGAAATTCTCCTATCGATTGCATGTCATTAGGAGTAATTTCGATCAATCGATACTGACCCACGGGGTCGATCGATGCAATTAGTATTTTTCTACAATTCCCGTTTGAATCCATCTCTGATCTAAATGCTTTAACTCTTAGGCAACTCATTTTGCAGCAATTCGACCCCAAACTCTCTAGAGTTGATCCATACAGAAAATTAAAATGTACATATACACTACTGCCTATTCCAAGCAAACAAACACTGAAACAACAAACCACAAGCATCATATCATATCAAATATAAGATAGAACATCCACATAATATCATATAATCATACGCTCAACCATGACATGCAAATACGTAGAAATTTATGTCAAATCAATGTAAAACGAATCAAAAGAATGTAAATTCATTTATAAAACATTTATAAGTTTAGGCCATTTCTTAATCTCGTTTTTAACTTGGAAAATATTTCAAAAAACATATTTTTATAATGTAAAAACACTTAAAAAAAAGTGAGAGATGATAAATCACTCATCTAGATACCAAATAGCATTAAAAATGAGGTAAATCTACTATGATTAGCCAAATACGAACCCCAAAGCTCCAAATTTCGAAATTCCAAATGCTCATTTTCCAATCCCTATGCTATTCACCATTTAATTACTTGAATTAACTTGGTTTAGAGTTTTGGAAAGTGGAAAAGTGATTAAGGGTTGTCCCATCAAGTGTATTAGCTCAAATCCTAAAGTGGGTTAGTGGGCTAACATGGGCTTAGTCTAGTTACCTGCAAATCTATACCAAAAAACTATCTAATTTCAAATGGTCATATCACATGAACCTTAAGGTTAAATATTTATTATGATCACTCTACAGGAAGAGAAATTATCACATCTTTTATTTGAAAGTAATTCAGACCCTAATTAGTTGTTATAAAAAATTATAGCCTTCACAAGTTTTTAGAATCAAAATTGTTAAATAATTATTTTCGAGGTAAAATTTGTCAGTACTTAACATTCTCCAAATTTATACTTAATTTATATCTAATTTGATTGTGAAAGTACTATTTTTACGAACCGCCAATACGTAAAAAAGTGGGTCGTTACACATACATATATACATGCATGCATATGTGTAACATCCCCTATCTAGAGGCCCAAAATTAAGCGCTACAGATGCTGCAGTCATCTGTAGTATTAGCTTCCGGCGACTAAATACGGTTATGTTAATGGTATCTAGAATATCAGAAGCACTTGAATATGAAACAAAACATATATTTCAAAACAACATTTTCTTCATTATATTCAAAACCGAAGTTCCATATTCTTAATACATAATCCCAATACGTTTTCAGGCACAGATAAAATATACTTAATACAAAATACGCCAAGAGCGATATATGAAGATACTTCTTGGATGATCGGAGTCATATAGTCATAATAGACTTAATACAAACACAGCAGAAATAAAACAAAACATAAAACTGCAACCCCTAAATAGCTATTAATTTGTCTCCTGCATGCCTCCGGTAGCCTTATTCGTCATCCTAATAAACCTGAAAAAGATCTTAACCCCTCAACCTACTCAAATTAATTTCCACCCGAGAGTTTAAGATGAAACATAAACTTTGAGTCGGACATAAAGCCTATTGTGAATAATATTATACATTCCAGTTTAATATGTTAAGTGAAACCACGTCGCTTATCAAAATGGGTTTTCCCTCACTAACATCTTTTTAAAACATATTTTTGCAAAACCTTTTCCTATAACCAAAACGGGTTAAATACTTTAAAGCAATCCATTATGTAAATATACATAAATATCAGGTAATAATGAACTATCTGTTCAATCACATAAGTTTTGTTTGAATAACTTTTAACATTTGGCTGACTAAGGCCTACCAAACAATATAATCAAAATTAATCTAACACCCGTTAGCTATTCTTCTTCTGGACTATCTATCCTTAACTATCTGTTAAATACGTCACTTCTGGATGGTTTGTCCTTAACTATCTGTTAAATACTTCGCTTCTGGACGGTTTGTTCCTAATTTAATCATCTCCCAGGTCTTTTTGATCCTAATGGTTTTTCGGGCTCACCAATAACCTATCAGTATACAAACATATATTCCTTTCGGTGTGCAGTCATAATTTTAGTCTACCTGTGACCAAGCCTTACACATTGGAATTTTGGACAACAATTAGCTGGGGCTAATAGCTAATGTATAGGGCGCGACCTCATACTAGTGCCATCTGGTATTCTAATGTCTAAGCCATTTTCACTTAGGGATCCCCACCCATAATTTTCCTTGAAAATATTTTCAAAATGATTTAAAACCTTTAAATCAAACTCAAGCAAGGAAAATATATAATCTTTATGATTTAGTCAAATTCACATTACCATGTTATGTATATCTTCTTTACTCAAACCTTAGTTGATGAAAACATTTAAACATTTGAAAGTACCTTTTTCTAAACTTTTGAAAACATCTCTTTCAAAACTAAGTGAAACTCTTTAATTATCTAGGCCAAAAGGCCAAAACCTTACCCTTCGAAACCAATCATCAAACCTTTCGAAGCTATTGAAATCATTCCTTTCGAAAGTAATAAAAATTTAGACATCCTACTTTAAAAACAACTTAAAACATTGCCTTAGAAAACTTTTGGAAAACCTTCCATTTAAACCTTTTGAAACCATTCAAAGCAAACCTTTCGAAATCATTGAACTCAAACCTTTCGAAACCATTAAACTAAAACCTTTCAAAATTATTGAACTCAAACCTTTCGAAACCATTGAACTCAAACCGTTCTAAACCATTGAACTAAAACCTTTCGAAATCATTGAACTCAAACATTTCGAAAGCATTCAACCTTTTAAAACATAAACCTTTCGAAGGCTTACTGGGTTCAATTTAAAACATGTGGAAAATCTTCTTTTAAAAACCTTTCGACTTTATTGGAAGCTACCTTTCGACTTTGTCGAAAGATCTGCTTCGAAAGCGTTAAAACATATAATTTAAAACAACAGGCTTCTTTCTTTAAAACAACTCCTTCGAAAGCTTTGGGTTATGCTTCAATTATAAAACTAGGGTAAATCATCTAAGTCGAAAGCTTTCTTTCGAAAGCATGGAGAAGAGGCTGGTTTTTAAAACAAGTAAACATTTCAAAACCATTAAAAATAGAACCTTTCAACTTTGTCGAAAGCGATGACTTCGGAAGGTTGGAAAAAGCGGAAATAACCTTTCGACTTTGTCGGAAGATTCAAAACAAAACATTAATGAAGCGGCGGTAACCTTTCGACTTTGTCGAAAGGTTTAAAACCTATATTTTAATTAATTGACCTGGTCGAAAGCAACCAAGTCGAAAGCTCCTTTTCGAAAGCAAGCAGTTGTAACCTTTTGGTTTATAAAACGAACATACCCTAACCTCTTTGGCAACCAACCTTTCGACTAAGTACCCTTCGGACTTATTAAATTCATTACTTACCAAGTAACTTGATACCATATGCATTGAACTTTGACCTTGTCAAAAGGTATAACCTTTCGACTTTGTCGGAAGGTCTGGATCGAAAGGGTTGATGCCTAAAATGGCTGAAACATGCTAAAAGCATGATTTTCTTGTTTTTAACTTAAAAAGTAACTTTTCAACTAACCTGCCTTTGTCAAATTCTCATTGGTTAATAAATACCTTTTAGAAAAGTGCTACCACCAATTTCAGAAGTAAATAATAATCTTATTTTATAAAATGCCTCTTCTCCTTAATTAAATATATAAAAAATTTAAGTCCCATACCTTAAATAATTTTATATATTCATCAAATCACTTAGGAAAAATCCTAGAAAATCTATTTTAATATGTTTTCCAACATATAAAAATTTCAAACCTAAATAATAATTATTTTAGCCGTAAATAATTTCTAACCCAATAAATCATTTTCTTCATTAGAAAAATAATATAAAATCCACATAATTTCAAAAAATTATGACAATTGGAACCCATCTCTAAAATATCATTTCTGACCTGTATTTAAATTTTCAAGGCAAGGCATTTGGATGTCATTTAATAGGGTTTTCATATCAAACATTTCATAAATACTAATATGAACATGCATAATTCACCAACAAACAAATATATAACTTTAATCATCAAAACATGGCATATACTTGCAAAAATATTTCGGATCTAATCTTAAAACCGTAAACCATAAGAAAATGAGATGTAGTAATTATTTACCTTAGCTTTGAGATTAAAAGATGTGAGATTTAATGTTGAATTAGTTGATTATCTTCCTTCTCTTGGATCCTAGCTTTAATCTTTCCTTGAGAACAATAATGGTGGCCGACCTTAAGAGTTTTTAGTTTGGTAAAATGAGAATGAACGTGAGTTTCAATTCTTAAGGGTTTAGGGTATAAGCCTTTTCTATTTCCCATAATGCCTTACTCATTTCCTAACACATTAGTTTATATTTTCTCATTTTAATTTACACATTAACATGGTAGGCTACCCTTAATTTAATCAAATCTCAACCTATTAATCTTCACATTATTTTATTTCATTTAACTAATTAAATGTACTAGATAATGTTATAAAAATATGGGGTGTTATAGACTCCCTACCTTAAAGAATTTCGTCCTCGGAATTACTATAAGGCACACACAAAACAATCAAAGGTAAAACATACCATTAAGAAAATCAGGGTAAGCCTCTCTAATCCTGCTTTCAGTCTTCCAAGTACAGTCTCTTGCATCGTCACTCCACTGGACTTTCACTAATCTAACTGTCTTGTTCCTCAACTGCTTTTCATCTTTCTTGACTATCCAGATAGGCTTCCTAACAACAGTCAAGTCTGGCTCTACTACTAAATCTTCTGACATGGTAGGTGCCATAGTGGTCTCCGGGTCCCTAACACACTTTCTAAGATGAGAATATGGAAAACATCATGGGTTTCCTGCCAAAGTATTCGGTAACTCCACTTTATAAGCGAGTTTCCTGATCTTCTCAACACTACGGAAGGGCCCAATGAATCTAGGTACCAACTTTCTTGACTTTCCAAATCTAATCACACCTTTTATCGGTGAAACTTAATAAACACAGTCTCCAATGGAGAATTCCAAGTCTCTTCTCCTTTTATCTACATAACTTTTCTGCTTAGACTGAGCTTCCTTCATCCTAGCTCGGATCAACTCAATCTTTTCTGCGGCTTCCCTTACCAAATCTGGACAAAGAACCAATCTAACCCCGATCTCCAACCAACATACGAGAGATTTGCATGGTCTCCATACAAAGCTTCAAACGGTGTCATCCCAATACTAGTCTGATAACTATTGTTATACGCTAACTCAACTAGATGAAGATGGTCTTCCCATGATCCCCCGAAATACAATACACAAGCTCTTAACAAATCCTCCAAGACTTTGTTAACTCTTTCTTTTTGCCCATTAGTCTGTGGATGGTAAGCGGTACTCATGTTGAGCTTGGTTCTTAAAGCTTCCTGTAGACACTTTCAGAACTCACTAGTAAACAAAGAATCTCTATCATTGACAATACTACTAGGAATTCTGTGCAGTCTAACTACATTTTTAATAAACAACTTCGCCAGATTAAGTGTCGTCTTATTTGACCTAACGGGGATGAAATGGGCACTCTTGGTCAATCTATCCACTATGACCCATATACTTTCATTCCCTATATTAGATCTTGGCACCCATCAATAAAATCCATAGAGATAGAATCTCGCTTCCACATCGGAACATCCAACGGTTAAATCAATCCGCTAGGTTTCTTGTGTTCAGCCTTTGCCTGCTGGCAATAAGCACTGCTTAACACATAAACCAATGTCCCGTTTCATTCCTTCCTAGAAGAAACTTCTCTTTATATCTTTATACATCTTCGTTCCTCCTAGATGGATAGTGAACTTTGAATGATGACATTCATCCAAAACTTCTTTCCTCATATCCCCTACATTCGGAACACACAACCTTTCTTTCTTAACCATCCCTTCTGGTCAAGGCTGAAATCCCTTAAGTCATCGCTCTCTGTTCCTTCCTTTAACTTTCTAATCTGCTCAGCTAAAACTGGATCCTCCTCCTGTTTAGAAGCTATCTTCTCAATCATTATTGGTCGAACTTCTAAACAAGACAATACAACACTTCCTGCACTAGAACCTGCCTTGGATCTAAACTGCACTCTACAAGCTAACAATGCTTTCAAGTCTTTCCACTTAGCAATCATAGCCAATACTGCATTCTAATGTTTCCTATTGAGTGCATCCGCTACCTTGTTTCCTTTTCCGGGTGTGTACTCAATCCCAAAATCGTAAGTCGCAATAAACTCCAACCATCTTTTCTGTCTCATGTTCAGCTCCTTTTGAGAGAACAAGTACTTCAACGACTTGTGATCTGTATAAAGCTCAAATTGCTCTCCCAATAGATAATGCCTCCACATCTTCAAAGCAAATATAATGGCAGCTAACTCCAAATCATACGTTGGATACCTAACTTCATGTGGTCTGAGCTGTCTAGAGGCATAAGCAATCACTTTACCTCTTTGCATCAACACAGCTCCTAATCCATTTCCACACGCGTCAGTATAAACAACTAAATCCTAATTCCCCTCCAGAACCACCAACACTAGCGCATGGGTCGGCAAGTGTTTCAAGCTCTGAAATGTTTCCTCACACTTATCAATCCATACAAATTTCACATCTTTTCACATAAGCTTAGTCATTGGTGCAGCTATCCGAGAAAAATCCTTTATAAATCTTCGATAATATCCAGCTAATCCAAGAAAGCTCTTTATCTCGATCCCGTCTCGGGACTCTTCCAATTATTCACCGCCTCAATCTTGGTCGGATCTACAGACAACCCTTTCTCTGAGACTACATGACCAAGGAATTTCACTTCCTTCTTCCAAAATTGACACTTCGAAAACTTAGCCTTCAGCTGATGCTCCCTCAACGTCTCAAGCACAACTCTAAGATGAACTTCATGCTCCTTCTCATCCTTAGAGCATATCAGAATATTATCTATGGAGACCAACACAAATCTATCCAAGTGCTCTCTGAAGATTCAGTTCATCAGATCTACGAAGAATGCTGGCGCATTAGTTAGTACGAACGGCATAACTAACTATTCGTACGATCCATAGCGGGTCCTAAACGCTGTCAACGGTATACTATCTTCCACAACCCTAAGCTGACGAAACCCGGTAGCAAAATCCAACTGAGAAAATATCTTCGCTCCACTCAGTTGGTCGAACAAATCGTCAGTTCTTGGCATTGGATATCGATTCTTTATCGTCTTCTCATTCAACTTACGATAATCGATACATAGCCTCAACGATCCGTCCGGCTTCTTAACAAACACCGCGGCACCTCCCCAAGGTGAACTTGGTCGAATAAAACTCCTGGCTTCCAAATCCACCAACTGCACCTTCAACTCTCTCATCTCAGTGGGTGTCATCCTACTTGGTGGCCTACTCACCGGTTCTGTTCCTGGTACCCAATCAATCCGAAACTCAATGGCATGTTTCGGTGGCAATCCAGTTACTGGCTCAAACACATCATCAAACTCTCTAACTACAAAGATTCGATGCAACTCATCCTCCAACTCCATAATATCCAATGAAGCATTCACTTCGCAATTGGGGTTCTCTATGGTATAAACTATCTGATCACTACAATCCGGGTGACTAAGTGATATTTTTCTATTGTGGCAAAATATCCTAGCATTATACTCACTTAACCAATCCATACCCAATATAATTCCAAACTCTACAAAGTCAAATACATGCAAACTGTTAGAAAAGGTGTAACCTAGCAAATCAAACTCTAAGTGGTCACATCTCATCCCAAGTGTCGCATACCCTCCTATCGGATTTGCAACCCTTAAGGAAGTAAATAAATATGAGGTTCTAGGTTAAGCTTATCTACCAAACATCGAGAAATAAAAGAATGTGATGCACCAGTATCAAACAGAACGGTAACAGACATACCGTGAATCTGATCGAGCCTCCCAGAACAGCCTTTCCTTTCTCCTGCACAACTGGCCTTGAAATTGCGGGCTCCAATGCATACATCTATCACTTTATATCTCTAGCAGGCTCTTTGCATTGGTTCTTATAATGGATGATCTGATCACAGTTAAAACATCGGATGTTCTTCTTCCCAATCACCTCCTTTCCTTTCTCCTTTTCTTTTCCAATACGACACTCACTAGCATAGTGTCCTTTCTTATCACATTTATAACAAACCACCTCAGCTTTTCCCTTCTTCTATGCTCCTCCCTTCTAATTTTTTTTATTTTGAAAAAACTTTCTTTTCTGGCCTTGTCCCACCGGGGCCTCCTTCATTCTTCTCTTCAAACAAGCTAGCGCATCTTCCTGCCTCATCGCCATTTCTACCACTACATCACTTGGATCTCTTAGGTGCGGTAAGGTAGCACTTATCAACTCTGGCCTCAAGCCCCTTATAAACTTCTCATTCGTTGATCACTGTATCAACCAAGGCATACCTGTAGCGGGCCAACTCTTCAAATCTTCTTGCATACTCTAAATCAGGCATCTCCCCTTGTTCTAGTTCAGCAAACTTCCTAACTAATGCCGACTGCACCATCACCGACATAAAACTTTCTTGAAACCTTCTCCTAAACTCTGCCCGAGTCATGGTTTCCTCATCATTACCAGTTACAACAGTATTCCACCAAAACAGAGCAGCTCCTTGAAGTTGTCTCGAAGCTAATCTTCTCTTCTGCTCGTCATTCAATCCTAGGTCAACAAAGATTCTCTCATAATGTAGCAGCCAGTTTTCCACCTCAATCGCATCTTTAGTTCCAATGAACGGCTTCCCTCCAAGCCTGGTATAATCTATGCTCAAGTTAGCATAGTGGTTGACCATTGGAGCTTCCCGAACTCCTCCTCCAGCAGTATTCCCTCCAACAACTCTAGCTACAATTCCATCTTGCATCATGTATACGAAGAAGTGATACATGGCTCCCTTATCCACTTAGGGAACCCCAGCACCAACACTTTCAGCTTGAGCCTGACTTGGACCTTTTCTAGCATTTGGTTGGGCATTTCCATTAGTGGTGGTGCTATCTCCTCCAAAATTAACTCTGCCTCTTCTTCCTTCCATATCTGTATTCAAGCTTCGTGAGATACAGATGAATAACCTAACTAAGATATGAGTCTAAAGATATATCGTATACTTATATATAACAAATATAATTACTTTGCTATAGCGTTATCCCATACCTCAATCTTAACTCTAATTACTTAGGATTATGTTTTCAGAAACCATTTTTAGTTAAAGTATTTCATAAACCATGCTCTGATACCAAGCTGTAACATCCCAATCTAGAAGCCCAAAACTAAGCGCTACAGATGCTGCAATCATATATAGTATTAGCTTCCGGCGACTAAATACGGCTATATTAATGGTATCTACAATATCAGAAGCACTTGAATATGAAACAACACGCATATTTCAAAACAACATTTTCTTTATTATATTCAAAACAGATGTTCTATATTCTTAATACATAATTCCAATACATTCTCAAGCATAGATAAAATATACTTAATACAAAATACGCCAAGAGCGGTATACGAAGTTACCCCCTTGGATGATCAGAGTCATATAGTCATAATAGACTTAATACAAACACAGCGGAAATACAACAAAACATAAAACTGCAACTCCTAAATAGCTATTCGTTTGCCTCCTGCATGGCTCCGGTAGCTTTAATCGTCATCTTACTAAATCTGAAAAAGACCTTAACCCCTCAGCCTACTCAAATTAATTTTTAGCAACCAAGAGTTTAAGAGGAAAACATAAACTTTGAGTCGGACATAAAGCCTGGTGTGAATTATATTATACATCCCGATTTTAATATGCTAAGTGAGACCACGCCGCTTAGCGGAATGAGTTTCCCCTCACTAACATCCTTTTAAAACATATCTTTGTAAAACATTTTCCTGCAATCGAAACTGGTTGAATACTGTAAAGCAATTCATTATGTAAACATACATAAATATCAGGTAATAATGAACTATCTATTCAATCATATAAGTTTTTTTGGATAACTTTTCATCTTTCGCTGACTCGGGCCTACCAGACAATATAATCAAAATCAATCTAACACCTATTAGCTATTCTTCTTCTGGACTATCTATCTTTAACTATATGTTAAATACTTCATTTCTGAACGGTTTGTCCTTAACTATCTGTTAAATACTTCGTTTCTAGATGGTTTGTTCCTAACTTAATCATCTTCCAGATCTTCCTGATCCTAATGGTTTTTCGAACTCACCAATAACCTATCTGTATACAAACATATATTCCTTTTGGTGTGTAATCATAATTTTTGTCTACCTATGACCAAGCCCTACACAATGGAATTTTGGACAACAATTAGTTGGGGCTAATAGCTAATGTATATGGCGCGACCCCAAACTAGTCCCATCTAGTATTCTAATATCCAAGTCATTTTCACTTAAGGATCCCCTCGCATAATTTTCCTTGAAAACATTTTCAAAATGATTTAAAACTTTTAAATCAAACCCAAGCAAGGAAAATATATAATCTTTATGTTTTACTCAAATTCACATTACCATGTTATATATATCTTCTTTACCCAAACCTTAGTTAATGAAAACATTTAAACATTTAAAAGTATCTCTTTCTAAACTTTTGAAAACATCTCTTTCAAGACTAAGTGAAACCCTTTAATTATCTAGGCCAAAAGGCCAAAACCTTACCTTTCGAAACCAATCATTAAACCTTTCGAAGCTATTGAAATCATTCCCTTTGAAAGCAATAAAACTTTAGACATCCTACTTTAAAAGCAACTTAAAACATTGCCTTTGGAAAACCTTTGGAAAACCTTCTATTTAAACCTTCTGAAACCATTCAAAGAAAACCTTTCGAAATCATTGAACTCAAACCTTTCGAAACCATTGAACTAAAACCTTTCGAAACCATTGAACTCAAACCTTTCGAAAGCATTCAACCTTTTAAAACATAAACCTTTCGAAGGCTTACTGGGTTCAGTTAAAACATATGGAAAATCTTCTTTTAAAAACCTTTCGACTTCATTGGCCTTTCAACTTTGTCGAAAGATCTGTTCGAAAGCTTTAAAACATATCATTTAAAACAATAGGCCTCTGTCTTTAAAACAACACCTTCGAAAGCTTTGGGTTAAACTTCAATTATAAAACAAGGGTAAATCATCTAAGTCGATAGCTTTCTTTCGAAAGTATAGAGAAGCAGCTGGTTTTTAAAACAAGTAAACCTTTCTAAACCATTAATAATAGAACCTTTCGACTTTGTCGAAAGCAATGACTTTGGAAGGTTAGAAAAAGCGACAATAACCTTTCAACTGTGTCAGTCTTTGTTGAAAGCGATGACTTCAAAATGTTAGAAAAAGCGGCAATAACCTTTCGACTGTGTCGGAAGGTTCAAAACAAAACATTGATGAAGCGGCAGTAACCTTTCGACTTTGTCGAAAGGTTTAAAACCTCTATTTTAATTAATTGACCTGGTCGAAAGCAACCAAGTCGAAAGCTTCTTTTCAAAAGTAAGCAGTTGTAAGCTTTTGGTTTATAAAACAAACATACCCCAACCTCTTTGGCAACCAACCTTTTGACTAAGTACCCTTCGACCTTATTCAATTCATTATGTACCTAGTAACTTGATACCATATGCATTGATTTTTGACCTTGTCGAAAGTTCTGGATCGGAAGGTTTGATGCCTAAAATGGCTGAAACATGCTAAAAGCATGATTTTCTTGTTTTTAACTTAAAAAGATAACTTTCAACTAGCCTGCCTCATTGGTTAATAAATACCTTTCAGAAAAGTGCTGCCACTAATTTCAGAATTAAATAATAATTTTATTTCATAAAATGCCCTTTCTCCTTAATTAAATATATAAAACATTTAAGTCTCATACCATAAATAATTTTATATATTCATCAAATTACATAGGAAAAATCTGAAAAAATCCCAGAAAATCAATTTTAATATGTTTTCTAACATATTAAAATTTCAAACCAAAATAATTATTAGTTTGGCCGTAAATAATTTCTAACCCAATAAATCATTTTCTTTACTAGAAAATTAATACAAAATCCACATAATTTCAGAAAATTATCAAAATTAGAACTCTTCTCTAAAATATCATTTCTGGTCTATATTTAAATTTTCAAGGCATTTGGATGTCATTTAATAGGTTTTCATATCAAACATTTCATAAATACTAATATGAACATGCATAATTCATCAATAAACAAATATATAACTTTAATCATCAAAACATGACATATACCTGCAAAAACATTTCGGATCTAATCTTAAAACCGAAAACCATAAGAAAATGAGATATAATAATTATTCACCTTAACTTTGAGATTAAAAGATGTGAGATTTGATGTTGAATTAGTTGATTATCTTCCTTCTCTTGAATCCTAGTTTTAATCTTTCCTTGAGAACAATAATGGTGGCCGGCCTTAAGAGTTTTCAGTTTGGTAAAATGAGAATGAACATGAGTTTCAATTCTTAAGGGTTTAGGGTATAAGCCTTTTCTATTTCCCATAATGCCCTTACTCATTTCCTAACACATTAGTTTATGTTTTCTCATTTTAATTTACACATTAACATGGCACGACTACCCTTAATTTAATCAAATCTCAACCTATTAATCTTCATATTATTTTATTTTATTTAACTACTTAAATATCTTAGATAATGTTATAAAAATATCGGGTGTTACAATATGTATGTATGTATGTATATGTGTGTCTGTCTGTGTCACTACTAGAAAATAAACAAATTACTTATCAAGGCTACCATTGACATAAAGCGGTGTCATTAGTAAGTCGGTGGTAAATGGTCAAAAGAAAAAATCATTGGTAAGTCGTTGAAATTTTCGACAACATATCGACTCCTTGAGAATATACAAAATGCCTTCCCTTTGTTATCGTAGTAGTTGGTATATCGCCAAAAATCTCGACGACTTACCGACAACTTATTCCCACTCGTACACAGCCAGATGAGAACTTCCCATTTTATTTACTCCAAATTAAAACCCCAGACCCAAACCCACCTCTGCCGCCTCCAGACCCTTGCTCCACCACCTTCACACCCGAATGCTCCTCCATACCCTTACCGACAACTTAAGTTGAACTATTTCGGTGGTAGTGAGGGGAAATTGCGGGGGATAATGCCTTGTGGAACATGCGAACGGAGCGATGAAGTCTATATTTCAGAATGAGTACCTGAAGCCCTAAGAAAATGGACCCAAAGCTCCGTGCTCAATATTCTAAACCATGTACAAAATGGATTGTGAATGAAATGGTTTGCGTTTTCACTTTTAAATGTATATAAAACCCAGTGACAAAGATTGTTACTTAATCATGTGCGATTTTATCTATCATTTTAGTTTATTATATATATGTACGATAAAATTAAATCAAAATGGGGGTGGGTACGTAGTACTGCGATGTCCTATATTTTATAATTCATCCTAATGCAATTGGGTAGGATGAGATGGTTAATTAATTACGAAGTTTGAAGTTCAAATTTTATCACTCGTATAATTATCCTTACAATTTACTCAAAACACATTGTGAGCTTTATGCCTATTTATTTTAGTTTTACAAGCGAAAATTGGTAATTTGTGCTGTTTTTATATTTATGTATATTATTTTTAGAAAAGAAAAAAAAAAGAGTTTGTTGAATTATGGTATACATGTGTCTACCTTGTTATAATTGTATTGTTCAAGCCTAGCCATAAGGCTTCCAAAGTACTGCTGTATGGGCCATATTCTTTAATGCATGCCATCTGTATTTTTGGACGTTATTGCATGGAATACTATGAGGTGATAATCTACCAACTATATTCCTTTGGTTGCGTTGCTTTGTAGAAAGTGATTGAGTGATGTTTGTGAGAACTAGGGTGTTATGGTTGCGGCAACCGTCGTTATTACCACTAACCGTAACCGTAACCGTTGTTGTCGGTTATAAATTCTTATAACCGTTACCGCAACCGTCCATGATGGTTAATCGTTGTATTTCCAATTTTAAATCATGTTGTACATATATTTTCAATTATATGCATTATTGATGATAAATTGATATAGCTCTAACTATTTTTTGCAAATTTATTTATTTGTTTATAAACCGACCAATATGCATGCACATGTTTTTAGTCTATTAAGGCACATATTATTAATGTACAAGCTATTCCTTTAACATAAATTACTAATTTTATACTTTAATATTAAATATTATATAAAACAATCATGTATGGTTGGTATGGTTAACCGCGATTTTCAAATTCTTCAACCGTTACCGTTATAGATGGTAACCGCATGAACGGTTGGTACGGTTGAACGGTTGAGTGATTCAACCGTAACAGTCCTAGTGAGAACAGAGATTAATATTTTGCCCCAAGTTGCTGATATTTGACTTCCTAATTTTGGTTTGGCAACATGCTAACATTTTGGTAACGTCGGTTATACATTTTTGCTTGTGAAGCATATTCGATTCTAATGCTCTTCCCTACTTCAGAAAAACAATAACCGGACAAATCAACAAACGAATCATCACAACCCTATAATATCGGTTCACATTTATTGAGCAAGGTGCACAGACGAAGAGTTAAAGGGACAAGTACAATGCCATAAATTCACTTAGATCCATGGTGAACAAGTAAACTTTCAACTTTCTGGTTGAAATAAGCTTCGCAAATTCAAGTAAATCACAGAGTCAAGCAGTCAGAGCATCGCTTCCACTTTGCAAGCTTCTCTTTACCCTGAAAGTAATAGTTTAAGGTGTTTACAAATAGAGCAATATAGAGTTGCAAGAAATGTACATTTTTATACATAAAGAGAGAAACCTTTTGCTTTATGCATGTTATGAAGTAGATTGTATTTCTTCAACTGTGAACACGGCATCCTTAATAAATGGACTAAAACTACTATCCATAATTAAGTGATACCGTAAAAACAGTTATCCGATCTGGAAAATATAAATTCAAGTACCATGGGAAACTTGAATGGTAATTATGCTATATCATTATCGGCAATGGAAATCATTTTGAAGCCTTCACAGTTCAGCACTTCTACAGATGAGACTGAATAGCGGATCTATAAACCAAATAATCACAATACAAGGGATTCGTTTAATAAAATTAGTTGGTTATAGACGAAAATAATTAACACACTCAGGCCAGCTATTGAATTATTATACGGTGGACCAGATACCTCATTAATCAACCTGCCACACTGAAACTGTTAGCTTATATGCTTTTTACGTGGTAATCTAACTCATCTAGGCTAATTTGAATATAGTTATTTTTGACAATCCTGAATATATGAACAAAATTACAATCATATCATATGGTTATAATGCATTCTTATGGTTATTGGCTATCATTTTAGTTGATGTGTATTTACTAATCTACACCAATTGTGGAGGTAACAATGGGAGAGAAAACATATTTCTATATACTAGTGTGAACCCATGCTTCGCACACGGGTATGGCAAAAAAAATTTGATGCATTTAGAAAATTAAATTATCTTTATAAATAATTAGAATATACTATTTGGAAGGAATTAAAAACATTACTACAATATCAAATAAAGTATTAAAATTAGTACAAAATCCATATTGAGTCAACATAGTAATATGACTGAATGCTCTCCAACATATATGTTGGCAAAATAGTTATAAGGTTAAGTGGACTTGTCAGTAGTAAAAAAAAGAATAACCATGGTGAAATACAAAAGTATTAAAAAACATGGGTCCTATAAAATAGGACTAAAGACGTATCATAAAATAATGCTTCCACAACACATTATATCGTTCATTAAATAGAATCTTATTTTAATGCAATACAGAAAACGTGAGTCATTTGCAATTCTTATAATCACTAACCATGTAGCAGAATTTGTAAGGAACATTTGTCTCTTCTTCTTAAAATCAAGCTTCTCCTCTTATGTATAATTAAACAATTATCGTCAAGCGAAAGCGATACACAAAGTTAGTTCAGACAAAGGTTACATGAATATAAAAGGCACATGACAAAAATATCAATATATCTTTGTTTCATGAAAAGATAAACAATTTTGTTAACTTATACGCAGGTTCAATCCTAACATTATTTTAAATTTGGATCGTGATGGAAAGAGAATTTAAAATTTATGACATATTCCTTCCTACATTCTTACATTGAAAGAAGAAATTTTAATAATCCAAACGCAAAACAAATACATATTTAAACAAAGTACCATCCAGCTTATCCTTCGAAACGAAAAGGGTGCATAATTATTTACTGCATGATCGATTAAGTTTGTATAATACTTGATTTTCTAATTGCCTACGTGGATATGCATAATTTTAAATGAATCATACTTACATTCTAGATTATTTGCAATTATAATTTCCAACACAAAACCCGAGGACAAACATAGAACACACACCTAAGAAATATAACAGTACTTGATGTTACTTATCTGGATAATATTTGAAAACTCATGTGATTATAACTCTATAAGGGACCAAAAATGCAGCAACAATAATACCTATGCTTCATGTCTCTAACCTCTCCGTTTAAATAATAAAAACGTTCGAAAGCATAGTCCAAAAAAATTACTCAGTATTTATTATTTTAAACCGTTTACAGCAACAAAAAATAACAATGATAATTAGTTACAAATTTTAGCAACATGCTAAAAGCATTTTCAAAAGATTCTCTCAATGACATCTAAACACTAATGGTTATATAACCTTTTAGTCATCTCATTCACATTGAAAAATATAGTAGCTCATAATCTGGTTACTTGAAAAATCATTAGTTATCAAAATGATTTAACGATAAGCTTATTTTTTAATAAACAATCTTAACCATAAGGAATAGTTTTAGAGAAGTACATTATACAGAGTTGAATAACATATTATCCCGATTAACAATATATATGGGTTACCGTTGAAACAATGCACAATTAATTTGGTTGCAAACTCATTGCTCGAAGGTATACTATAAGATAACCGAATGTAAATAGTTATATTAGTATGCAGTTGTACTATTTGTAAAAGATCCGTAAATAAGTTGGAAAGGACACTCAATCTAACCATACTAAAAAAGTAGGGCCAATTTCTTTTTAATTATTTTAACCATTATGATAAAATCAACCATAAATAATAAGGTTTAATTAATATATCGCAATGTATGCCAGTGAACCTGTTTGTAAAAGATATGTAAAATGAAATACTTCTGTAATAAATCTGCATAAACTACAACACATAGAGACAAACACCAGTAAAGTTAACCAACCTTGCTTAAAACATCATTCATTTTTCACATCACAAACAAAAGTGTAATATATTGATAGCAATCCCACCTTGCTTTCCTGCAAAACACAAAAAACAAAAGAAAGTATCTGTAAGATGTTTTAGAAAATCTACGCTAGTGATGGTAGAGCTGAATTTATAAGATAAATAGGTGTGGACTCCCTATTTCAGTTTTGCAAAATTGAGCAAGTGCATTTCAATTTCCAGAGTAGTCGAGCCACAATAATGTAGCTAAATTGTGGTGTTGATTAGCTGCCAAAAAAGATATATTACAGTTAATAACAGAAAAAGAAAGGGCTAAATTTTGACGAAACATCGTGTTCATACAAAAACTAATATTATACATTAAATTTAACCATAATAATTTGTAAATGACAATTTTCAATCTCCAAAACATCTCGAAGTGAAAAAAATACATATTTCATTAAGAGATTTGTAATCGTTTTAGTTTTCAACTGCAATTCAAGATTCAAAGAGTAATGCAAATAACAAAAGAAGATTCATGATGATGCGAAGAAAATGATTGATGCAAATAATGACCTATAACTATAGAAAGAAACCTTTATAACATAAGTGATTACCTGCAAGTACCCCCATCGATCCTTTGTCATGGAGTATGTCTGCATCAAATAACATTTACAAATCACTCACTTGTGTGTTGAATTTAATGCCTATGGGATGACTTGTTATTGGTAAAATTGGACTGATAAATATTCTTTTGCATTAAAAAACGTTGAAACAAATGAGTTACCTTATTCAATTTACTAATAATTTTAACCAAACGTTAAGGATAAGACCGAATCAATCATGGTCAAAGGATTTAAACCAAGAACAAATAAATTTCAATTTCAAGGATGTATTGTTCCGTTTGTTATTTTTTTATACTCTATTATTCGCAAATTAAAGGGGGAAATTTTATGTTTAAATATATTTACATTTTTCTAGAACCAATAGGTTAAATTTTATCTTTATATAACATTTTCTTTTCAGGCAATCAAAAAAAATTACCACAACATGGTATCAGAGCATCTCTTGTTTTGAGAGTGTCTTTTTCAATCAGATCTACTTTTCTAAATTTTTTTTCCCTATAATTTGTTTTCTATCAAATTGGGGTAATGGCAGAAAGCAAATCGATCTCTGATATGATGCCAGTTATGTCTAAAATCACAGAGCACAAGTTGAATGAATCAAATTATCTTGATTGGAGCAAGACGATTCGATTGTATCTCAGGAGTATAGATAAAGATGATCATCTTACAGAGGATCCACCTAAAGAAGATGAAGATAAAGCGAAGAATCAGGCATGGCTAAGAGATGATGCCAGATTATTTCTTCAAATTAGAAATACGATTGATAGTACGGTAATCAGTTTGGTTAATCACTGTGAATTTGTGAAAGAGTTGATGGATTATCTTGAATTCTTGTATTCAGGAAAAGGAAATTTAAGTCGAATGTATGATGTGTGTAAATCTTTTTATCGAACAGAAAAGCAAGATCAAACTCTTATGAACTACTTTATGACATTCAAGAAAACATATGAAGAATTTAATACCTTGCTTCCAATAAGTCCAGATGTGAAGACACAGAGATTACAACGTGAGCAGATGGCAATAATGAGCTTTCTTGGAGGTCTTCCATCAGAATTTGAATCTGCTAAATCACAGGTACTATCTGGATCTGATGTGACATCATTGCAAGAGGTATTCAGTCGAATTCTAAGAGCAGATAACTCAAACATGCAAATGGCATCTGTATCATCAAATAGTGTTTTGTTAACTCAAAATGCGAATAAATATGTCCCATGGAAATCAAATCAGAGTGGATACAAAAGAGAAATAAACTCAGATGGTCGAGCAACTAATCCAACTTTCTGTGTTTATTGTAAGAAACCAGGGCATACTAAATTTGAATGCTGGAAATTGCAAAATAAACAGAAGCAAAATGCTGATAAGATGAATTCAGGCTCTAGAGGAAATGCACCAATAAATTCTGCACATGTTGCTAAAGCAAACAGTGAAGATAGTAAATCAATTCTGATTTCTGCTGATGAGTATGCTAAATTCACTGAGTATCAAGAAAGTTTGAAGAATATACCAAATCATGTTTCTACTGTTGCTAAGTCAGGGAGATGGGTTATTGACTCTGGTGCAACAGATCATATGACAGGTAATATACTTAATTTCACAGAGTTACATTCGAGTAATTCAAATCATAGAGTTACATTGGCTGATGGATCTTTATCAAGTGTAAAAGCAACAGGAACAATTAATCTTACTCACAAAATTTCATTACAAAATGCTCTGCATCTACCAGATTTAGCATTCAATTTGTTATCAGTGAGTCAAATAACAAGGAATTTGGGATGCTGTGTTTCTTTTTATCCTACTCATTGTACATTTCAGGATCTATTGACGAAGCAGATTATTGGTAAAGGTCATGAGTCTGGAGGTCTTTATATCTTTGATACTCCTGTTGCATGTTCAAGTATTACTCAAGCTATCAAAATTCATAATCAGCTGGGTCATCCATCACTTCAAGTATTCAAGAAATTATATCCACAGTATAATTCATTAAATTCATTCAATTGTGAACCTTGTCAATTTGCTAAACTGCATCGTAGTAGTCTATATCCTAGAATAAATAAACGTGCAATTAGTCCATTTGAAATTGTTCATTCTGATATCTGGGGACCATCATCAGTTGTATCAAAACAAGGTTACAGATATTTTGTTACTTTTGTGGATGATTATTCTCGCATTACTTGGTTATTTTTGATGAAAAATAGATCAGAGCTATATTCTATATTTTGTGCTTTTTGTACTGAAATTAATACACAGTTTAGTACAAGTATTAAGACTTTAAGGAGTGACAATGCTAAGGAGTACACTTCGAGTCAGTTCCATGAATTTATGAATAAGAGTGGTATGCTTCATGAAACATCATGTGTAGACACTCCACAGCAGAATGGAGTAGCAGAGAGGAAAAATAGGCATCTACTTGAAACAACCAGAGCACTCATGTTTCAGACTAATATGCCTAAGTACTTTTGGAGTGATGCAGTTTCTACAGCTTGTTTTCTTATTAACCGAATGCCTTCATCAGTATTGAATGGAGAAATCCCATACACTATATTATTTCCAGATAAGCAGGTATATCCTATTCCACCAAAAATCTTTGGCTGTACCTGTTTTGTTAGAGATGTGAGACCACAAGTATCAAAACTTGATCATAAGGCTCTTAAATGTGTGTTTGTTGGCTACTCACGACTACAAAAGGGTTATAGATGTTTCTGTCCTACATTAAATAAGTACCTAGTATCAATTGATGTTACATTTCATGAAGATATCCCATACTTTAAATTAGCAACAGTTACCTATCCTGGTGATCTAGATAATGGAAGTAATCAACAGGGTGATGGAGATTTTCTTATTTATCAAAGACAAGAGGGCTCCACTGATGATATTAATCCTATACAAGAAGCAAGTGAGAGACATGAGTCTACTTTACCAACTACTACTGAACTTTTGCAAGAGTCAGAGATTACTACGACATTGGATCCTAGTTTAAACTTACCAATTGCATTAAGGAAAGGAAAAAGACAGTGTACTTATCCTATTTCTACTTATATGTCATGTGAGCATTTACCATCTTCTATATGTATGTTTAATAAGTCATTAGACTCTGTTTCTATACATAGAACTGTAGGTGAGGCATTGTCAAATAATGGATGGCATTCAGCAATGATTGAAGAAATAAATGCTTTGGAGCTTAATAATACTTGGGAATTGGTTCACTTACCCATGAATAAAAGGGCAATAGGATGTAAATGGGTGTTCACCACTAAAGTAAACCCAGATGGTTCAGTGGCAAGATTGAAAGCTCGGTTGGTGGCAAAGGGTTATGCTCAAGTGTATGGGGTAGATTATTCAGATACTTTTTCTCCAGTTGCCAAACTCACTTCTATTCGATTGTTGATATCCTTAGCTGCAACATACAACTGGAAACTTCACCAACTCGACATTAAGAATGCTTTCCTCCACGGTGATCTGCATGAAGAAGTGTACATGACCCAACCACCAGGGTTTATTGCTCAAGGGGAGAAAAATCTGGTATGTAAACTTAACAAATCTTTGTATGGTTTGAAACAAAGTCCTCGAGCTTGGTTTGGAAAATTTAGTAGTGTAGTTGAATCATTTGGTCTGATGAAGAGTGGTTGTGATCACTCAGTTTTTTATAAAAGATCCAAAGCTGGAATCATTTTGCTTGTTGTCTATGTAGATGATATTGTTATTACTGGAGATGATAAAGCAGGAATCATATCTCTTAAAACACACATCCATACACAGTTTAATACAAAAGATCTGGGTGAATTGAGATACTTTCTTGGAGTCGAGGTTATAAGAACTGATAATGGGATTTTCTTATCTCAGAGGAAATATGTGCTTGATTTGTTAAAAGAAACTGGAAAACTTGGAATGAAACCGAGTGTAACTCCTATTACACCAAATTTCTATATTGAAGAGGGTGGTGCACTGCTTACTGATCCAGAAAGATATAGGAGACTGGTTGGAAGATTGAATTATCTGACGGTTACCAGACCTGATATTAGTTTCCCTGTGAGTGTTATAAGTCAATTCATGGCAGCACCAACGGTTCATCATTGGTCAATATTGGAGCAAATATTGGGATATTTGAAGAAAACAGCTGGTCGAGGAATCATGTATGAAAATCATGGACATATCAAGATGGAGTGCTTCACTAATGCTGACTGGGCAGGATCAAAGTTAGACAGGAAATCTACTTCAGGTTATTGTGTGTTCTTAGGTGGCAATCTTGTATCTTGGAGAAGCAAGAAGCAGAGTGTTGTGTCAAGGTCAAGTGCCGAGTCTGAATATAGAGCAATGGCGAAGGCAGCTTGCGAGATCATGTGGATTACACATTTAATGGATGAAATTGGCTTTAATGTTGAGAAGCCAGTGAGACTGTTTTGTGATAATCAGGCAGCAATGCACATTGCTTCTAATCCAGTATTTCATGAGCGAACAAAGCACATTGAAGTGGATTGTCATTTTATTCGAGAGAAGATACAAAGTGGCTTGGTTGAAACTGGGTATGTGAAAACAGCAGAACAGTTGGCTGACATGTTTACGAAGGGATTAACTGGAGCAAGGCTGGAGTACTTGTGTTGCAAGTTGGGCATGAAGAATCCTTATGCACCAACTTGAGGGGGAGTATTAGAGATGGTTTAGTGTTATTGAGAGTAGCTTAGCTTATTCACGTTTGGGCTACTATTGGGCTATGCTACTATTTTATTTTATTTTGTTTTGTTTTGCTTTTATTTGTTCGGCCCATCTTCTTGTGGCCCAGTTCGATATTACGTGTAGTTTGTATATAAGTCACTATCTTTGTTGAAAACAAATGTATGAGAAAAACATTTTTGAATTCAATCTCTATTCTTCTTCCTATTATCACAACATCAGGCAATCAAAAAAAATTACCTATTTTTAGTCCAACTAACCCCTCATAAATAACTTTCAATATGAATTTATTTCCTCATTTGGCCATATCACATGCTTTACATAAACCATGAAAATGAAGCAGGAGATGACAAATTTGAATAGTAATATCAATATAAATTAAGGAAGAAACTAAAGGGCCTTGATCCTTTCATGGCTATTAGATTGTGTATAGATTGTGTATTAACGGTAGCTTACTTTCCACTCTTATGTATGCTATGACGATACGTAGAATAATACCCACCTCCTAGCTTGAAGAATTAAAGAAGTTAGAGTTTGTCTTTGATAAATTGGAATAGTAGTGGTGGTCTAGATTTAAATAAACTATTGGACAAAGGCATTTGTAAGAGAAATAAGTACAGTATTTAAAAAAACATACTCAAGTCTTTTTGTATGCGAAGTGAATGGTATATAAAGAAGGAAAATTCCATATAAAGCCAACTGGACAGTGGAGAAATGAGATAAAAGAGGAAGAAGGAGAGAGCACAAAATGAACCTAATAGTATAATACAGATATGCAACTCCATTTTAACATAATGTTGATTATTAGGTAATTGCGTACTACTTTTACTCTATTGGGGAATCTCATCAGGATATATCTCCACAGCTGGAAGTCTATGAGTGTCCAGGAACTTCACCTTTGTTGCTTATAGATAGATTTGCAAAAATATTAATTATGTTAAAACTGAAATGTAATACCATTGATAAGAATGTTTGAAAACATATAGATATGTGAAATATATTAGAACGTAGATGGATTTTCCTAATACATATCCCACTTAAAGTAATCGATGTATTGACCACAAAATAAGTAATCAACAGTTGCTTCATAGACTAAATGTTCGAAAACAAAATTCAAACTCAAAAGAAAACGAAGGAGGGGATACCTGATCCATGAGCATCCCTCCTCCTCAATCACCACACTAGGTAATTTGAAACACACCAAATTACTTTGTATATGGATACATAGATAATTTTGATATTAATTACCCCGAGGATGAAAGTACCTGGCTACAAAGAGTAATTGCATTTAATAAATCAGAAATGTACCCGATATCAAGTAAGTCGGCAGATAATATAACAATGAGTCATTATTTGGTAGTTTGCTGAATATTTGGTCAAAATTCATAATCTAGATGTCCAGAATATATAACCCAGTCAAATTTGTAACAGGTTTTTATATGTAGCAGTTTCAGTACCACCCATAAATTGAACCTATTAAGTCGAAACTCTTAAGGCCAAAGCAACGAATGGCACAAATGAACAGTACTATATATTATGTTTAAATACCATACAGGTTAAGGATATTGTCATTAACGTCTTTGAAAACCATGTACAAAATGACCATGAAGTGATCATTGAAGTAGTTCAAAAAAGGTATATTAATAGTCAAAAGTAGAAAAGAGTAAAACATGCTGTCGAAGAAACATATATCTTTAGAAAAAGTAAAGAGTTTTCTAAAAGACCAACTACACACTATATTGTTAAATTTTGGTGATACAAAATCACAAATAGAAGGAAACAAATATGCAAAAGGGAAAGTAATCGCGTTTGTTCATTATGGAAATGCATTAATAATTGGATTGCATTTGAATGAGATGGCAAGGAAATTTATGCATGCGCACGTTATGGAATAATATATATGCAAAAGATATGCATATTATTTCTTTCTTCGTAATCGCATTGCTTTGGGATTATTTTCTTCCATCTTTGGAACGAGTGAATTACTTTCTATGTTTGCGTGATTTGTTACCGTTGTAATTTGCCTCCATTATCTTCTTACCATATTTTGGTAATTTGATTGATGACTCACATGAATTTATATTGGCTATATATTGAGGGTAGACTTCATTGTAAACTCACCCTGGTATTCAACCAGTGATCTCCAGATAGAGTGTCTCTTTTTTGTTATCCCTAATTGGGGCTTTGGTATGTAAACTCTTATTTTGTAATCTCTTGTAATTCTCTCAAATGTAATAAAATCTCTCTCCTTTAGACTGGACGTACACTATCTAGATGATAGTGGAACCAGTATAAATTTTGTGCGTCTCTTTTCTTCTTTATAGTTATTTACTATTTATTTGGAGTAATAGAATAACTGCTGCTAGATTAAGTGATGTTCAAATTGGCAAATCTAGATCTTGTTTATTGTCTTTCTGCATTTGTGCAATTTCTGCACAACAAATTGGTATCAGAGCTATGCGATTTGTTCAGATTTGTGCATCAATGGCTTCTAGAAAGAGCGGTAGATCTGGTGGTGATTATGCTATTACTCATTTGGATGGAAAAATGATATTTTGTGCAATATGGAGTGGAGGAGATTATGTTGAGAGAGAAGAGTGTTCCAGGCTTGGAAATTTGATGATAAGGAGTTTACTGTGTCGAAGGGACATCTGGATTTGGGAACTTGTATCTGCTTTATGGCTCGATGTTGATGTGAGAGTCTTATGTTGATTTCCATGGAAAATTTGTTGTTTGGCAGATAAGGTATGTGAAGGAGAGAGATTTGTCTTGTATACAGAGATTTGGATCAGCCTTGTTATGTCTGTTGGCTTTTTTGTTTTCTAGCTCTGTATTTGATTGGTGATTGAGAGAATTTTTTGGCCTTGGTGGCTTTAAGATTATTTTGATATCTACCTTCTTTTGATTTTGGATATTTGCAACATTTTGTTAGCGGGCGGGGACATAGTCTGAGCTCGTTAGCAAGATGTGATAGGGAGTGGCCTTGCCGGAACGCATTGGGTAAGTATTCATTTTTGGTATCCATCTCGTTAAGAGATTTTGGTTTAAGGTGGAGTTTGATTTTAAGAGTTTTATGTTGAAAAGAGAATTTGACTCGAGGTGGAGTGTTGGAAATATGTGATTTTGCATCAAGGAGGAGTGTTGAATTTTGGTGATACAAAGTCACAAATAGAAGGAAACAAATATGCAAAAGGGAAAGTAATCACGTTTGTTCATTATGGAAATGCATTAATAATTGGATTGCATTTGAATGAGATGGTAAGGAAATTTATGCATGCGCACGTTATGGAATAATATATATGCAAAAGATATGCATATTATTTCTTTCTTCGTAATCGCATTGCTTTGGGATTATTTTCTTCCATCTTTGGAACGAGTGAATTACTTGCTATGTTTGCGTGATTTGTTACCGTTGTAATTTGCCTCCATTATCTTCTTACCATATTTTGGTAATTTGATTGATGACTCATATGAATTTATATTGGCTATATATTGAGGGTAGACTTCATTATAAACCCATCCTGGTATTCAGCCAGTGATCTCCAGATAGAGTGTCTCTTTTTTGTTATCCCTAATTGGGGCTTTGGTATGTAAACTCTTATTTTGTAATCCCTTGTAATTCTCTCAAATGTAATAAAATCTCTCTCCTTTTGACTGGACGTACACTATCTAGATGATAGTGGAACCAGTATAAATTTTGTGCGTCTCTTTTCTTCTTTATAGTTATTTACTATTTATTTGGAGTAATAGAATAACTGCTGCTAGATTAAGTGATGTTCAAATTGGCAAATCTAGATCCTGTTTATTGTCTTTCCACATTTGTGCAATTTCTGCACAACAGATATAAGTGAATAAAATTTAACTTGTATCTATAGAAGGTGAAACTAAGGATTATTCCAAAAATTTACAGAATCGCGGCTTTACACAAATATAACCTTTGACTTTATTTATAAATTATAATGATATAAGGATTTTACTAAATGTAAACTAATTTGCTATTTAGATATTACATGGTATCATAAATGCTTGCTTAAAGTTTTTATATTATGGATTCGGACTAATCAAACAAAAACGCGATGTATTAAAAAAAATAGGCCACAAAAGAGAATATTCTTACCATGAGACATTATTCAAGATGAAAATTGAACCTATTAAGTTGAAACCCTTAAGGCTAAAGCAACAAATGGCACAAATGAATAGTCCTCTATATATCGCTATGTTTAAATACCATATAGGTTAAGGATATCGTCATTAACGCCTTTGAAAACCACGTACAAAATAACCATGAAGTGATCAAGGATGTAGTTCAAAAAGGTATGTAGAATTCAAAGTTTCAAACATAAATGAGAAAGAAAAAGGAGAAACAAACATTTGACCACCAAACAAAGAAGAGATAATTAAGTCGAATAGACTATGATTGGAAAAAAAATCGAAGCAAAGATATAATGAAATAACTAATAACTAAAAAAGAGGATATTTGAAGATGTGAAGACAACATACAAAAATAGTTGGTTTACTCTACGCCATTAAAATAGCAATTAAATGAGTAAAATGAGGAAGGACAGCCTATTCAAGAGGTAATAGAGCAAACATTCACTTACTATTTCTATTAGAAATCATGTTAAATTTGAACAAATTTACCATTTAACCACAAAATGGTCCCATACAAAAGTAATTTTGGTAGTACGATGTTTATAATCAGACCAATGAAGAAGCATATGGAGACCGTTGGAGCATATGAAAAGGTTAGTTATACACGGTGGAGATTAAGATACAATATTGCATATAGAAAAATGAAACTGATCTATATAATTTTAGTTTTAAAATAATAAGACGATATTCATGATATTGTACTGGGAAGAAGTAGCTAAGTTTCAAAAATTAAATGCATTGATTAAAGATACCTCTTTGAGATTTGCTTGTGAAATGAAGAACTTTGAATTCCATGCAACCAAGTCGGCACATACAAACTATCACGATGATCCAGTTAGTATATTTATATAGGCAAGCTGGTTGAAACAGGAAATGAAACCACAACATAGAATTTAGCAAAGAACTTCAACTACCATAGCCAAGTTAGCGCTCTGCATAAAACAGTGTATGTCGGTGTAGCATACTGCATATAATTTCTAACTTTTATTTAAGCAATATTGCAAAAAAATAAATGTAAATAATACCCAGAAAGATTAAACGAGCTTTTCAAAACCTCTTATTTGAATGATTTTGATCCCAATATAAGCGGACACAGGCAAGATAGCCAAATTAATATATCTGTCTCGACCAAGTGGAAGACGCAATACATTATAGTATATCGCTAGTGGCGATGATTGTTAATGGACCCAAAGCAAGGCGATATTCCCGAATTTATAAATACCAAATACCAAAGATCAATTTATCCAATCCAAGAATGTTAGATGACTGTGATTAAACATGGAAGTGAACTATGAAAACTTCAAAATGAGCAGTATTTAGTTGATAAAAACTATGAAAACGTAAAAATCTAGTTGGCAACCATCTGCATACTCATCGATTGCTTATAGAAATGGAAAAAAATACAAAAACATATCACATGGCCTTAAATTGTTATGCTTAAAACAATTTAAACGCCGTAAAATCGAACACCTGATTCCATGACTTGTAAAAAATGAAATTTTTGTTTAGTGTCAAACTATGCTTTTATTCGGAAAAGGAGAAACGTGATGATTAAGATACAAACCTTTAAATATTCAGAGAGGTCAGACCGAAACAACAACGTAGGATGACAAATCCAAAACCACAGCTTCGAACAGACAACCTGTCTCCAAAAATGAGGATTCCTTGGCTGAGCAACTGGATGGATTCTTTAATCGAGGCACGTAATCGATAATCAAAACTGATGACCGAGGAGATGAAATCGAGGATGATGGAAAAGGCGAGGGGATCATTGGATGGGAGGCGAAATAGCAACGAAAGGCCTGTAAGGATGCAGAGATCCGGAGATTTAGCAGCTTGCGACAGGTATCATAGGAGAGGTCAACGTTGTTGCATAGTCAATTGGAAAGATGGAGGAAGGGGAGGGGAACGATAGAAGAAGAAGAAAAATAAAATCGTGACCTTAACCTAGCCAACGGAAGAACAAATCCGCTTACACGTGAAATCGACTAACGATTGGATAAGGAAGATCGAAAGCGATGGTGTGGTGAAAGTTGCTGCCGCGAAGCTAAGGTTCGGATTTGAAGGCGCTAAGGGATGCTGGTGAAAGGAAACAAATATTAATATCTAGGGTTTGGAGGAAGATAAGAAAAAGTATAAACGTGACCGTTCGGTTGCCAAATTTCAAGGGGGCCTGTGTGAGCTTGAAATTCAACTCACTAATAATAGTATAGTATAGATTAGAATCAGTAGGTAATAATATGAAGTTAATGCTAGTATCATTTACTTTATAGGGAATATATTTAATTTCCACACATTCTGTACAACCACTCTCCTAACGGTTCACTTCATGACCAACCTTAAATCGGTAATAGAAGAAAATTACTTTAAAACAATTAGAGAAAGAATATAATCATAAAAAATACTAGTACCGTATTAGAGTAAATAATAAGACTAGCTAGTAGCAAAATGTGTGGAGACCACACCATGAACACAAGTGTTATTAGTTCTCCATCCGGCTTCAAGATATCACTCATTTTATTTGCCCAAGATGGCCTCAAGGAAGGTTCTAAGGCACAAAAAAACCTGGAAACTTCATAACCGCAAACTGATATGTAACAGAGACATGTTTGATTAATTTTGCCCTGAATAAATTCTTAAGTGTAATCAAAAATCATATCAAATGGCACTATTGGTTGTCAACTGAAGAAATCCTCTGCCACAAAGTCCAATTATTTTGCATTTGGCAAAGAAGAGGATCACTGTTATGAGTAAATATTTAACAATTTTGCATTTGGGTGTGATACTCTAAAAGAAGCTAACGACCTCAGAATTGCATAGGTATTATTCGCCGCGGGTAACACTACAAGGAGAACAGTGATTTCCGACGGCAGCCGTCGGAATCCGTCGGCGGCCGTCGGGAAAAGCCGTTGGAATACACGGCGTCGGGGAGCAGTATTTCCGACGGCTTCCGACAGAGGGTGCCGTACGTGTTTCCGACGGTTTCCGACGGCTTCCGACGGATTCCGACACGTGTCGAGATCCGTCGAAAACCGCCGGAAAAAATGTCCTACAGGCTGTCGGAAGCCGTCGGAAATTACCTACCTGGAAACTGTCGGAAGCCGTCGGAAACCGTCGGAAATCTGCTGTTTTTTTATTCCAGCTGCAAATATAGTCTTCCATACATATTTCTCTTCCAAAAACTATTACACCAATACTGCACAATCCAGCATACAATATACCAACCAAATATCAAAACTCAAACTACACAAAATTAATCAAACACACAAATATATCAAATTACATCAAAATAAAATACATAATATACATAACCATTCCAACAACCCCAACAATAAGTGTTCTACCATGTCATACATACACAAAATCATCAACATCCACATCATTATACAACCACACAACCAAGTGTATCAAACATAATCATACAAAAATCAACAGCTACCTCCACCGTCTACCAAATCATTCAAAACTAAAAAAATCAAACCTGAAAATGCAAGAAAGCAATGAATCAATCTCCTCCAGATCCAGAGCCAGCCGAGGAAGGGAAGCGGCCACCAAACTGCTGCATGTACCCTAACAACTGTGTGGTCTGCATGGCCTGTTGGCGGTTCTGCTCCTCCAGTTGAGACACTCTAGTCCGCAATTCTTCTATATCTGCTAAATCGCTCTAAGCTCTATTCCGCCGACCCCGTCTCTGACTACTGGCCTGCAATAAATATTAAATTTAGCTGTGTGATCTAAGTGTATGTGCATATCTCTGTAAATGAATAAAATTCAAATTTATTGTTTTGAAAAGGTCCAAATAGCATATTTGAAGTATTCAAGATAAAATTATATATTCCAACATAGAATTTTGACTTAAATATCAAATTAGCAGTAAAATAAATTATTTACCACTTGATTGCCAAATCCGTATCGTCTGTCATGCTCTGCTGGATCCATAACGGACTCAAAAATAGCATCCTCACTACAACAAAAAAGACTTTTCACAGCGTTTGAAAAACGCTGTTAAAAGTTTTCACAGCGTTTTTAAAAACGCTGTATAACGACATGCGGTCGTTGACCCTAAATTTTTAACTGCAAAATATAAACGCTGTCAAAAACCCACTTTCTACAACGTTTTTTAAACGCTGTTAATAATTTTTCTACTGCAAGGCATAAACGCTGTTAATAGTTTTCTACTGCAAGGTATAAACGCTATCGTAGGGATATGCATTTTTTTTCCAAATGAATTGACAGCAATGTATAAACGCTGTCGTAGGGATATGCATTTTTTTTCCAAAGAATTGACAGCAATGTATAAACGTTGTCGTAGGGATATGCATTTTTTTCCCAAAGAATTGACAGCAATGTTGTGCCATTGCAATATTCACACATATCATTAATATAAACTACATTTAATTATATTTTAATCAGTTAATGTACATAACATAAACAAATCAAACTAAAAATTGTAAAATAAAAGCATAACTATTAATCACTTCCATAAAATAAGTTGAACACAATATCCATGAACAAAGTTTACATAAACCCATAAAGAGAGATAAAATTTATAAACCAACTGCATACAAAATTAGACAAATGCACAATATCTAGAAAGCAAGTTTGCATCTAATATTATCGACAAAACATGCATAAAAGTAGTTCAAATACAGGCTGAAAATGAAAAGTGGAAGTACGAAGATAGTTAGACATTGGTTTACTGAATTGTTGCCAACAGGGCAGTCTGAACTCGGCAAGATTCCTCCTTCCGTCTTTTTTTCTTGACTTTTTGTTGTTGAGCTATCACTAACCATGGCTTTGTCAACATCCTGTGAGTAGTAATTACAGTAAGCTTTAGTGTTGTCATCCCCCATAAAACATTCTTATCGGTATGGGCAAGGATTCTAATCACATTCATTACTTGAATGAAAAATGAACATAAAACATTGCTACTGTGAAGATAGTTGTGTGATCATATGCTAAAATTATAATGAAATTAATTTTAATTTTTGGGACTAAGTTTAACAAAAGTATAAACAAATTTACACAGTGTAGAAAAGCATATAAATAAAAAAATAGTTAAAAAAATCTTCTGAAGCTTCAATGTGTATTCCACATATTCGTACAGCATCTATGCGCAATGTGAATGGCTCTGTTTTCCTTGTGCTAATGTCAATCGTATATGTAGCATTGTTATAAAAGCTTTCTTTTTTTAAGGCTTTTTTGTTTTTAATAGTTGTCTCTTTTTGTTAGCAATTCTTTTTTTCTTATCAATGGTTGGTTGGTGTATAATCAAAACGAGAAGTAAAATAGATTTGGCACAGCGTCAATACCAATCTTGAAGACCTTGTTTCAAGCCAGACCTTCCTCTTTCTACTGAAGCGGTATCTTCATTGTATCGAATTTAAGTGTCTTCCATGTACCGTGACCATTGTTCTTTGACAGTGGATATAAAAACATGAGATGTTGACATTTCTTTCTGTAAATCGTCTGTTCTATCAGAAGCACTTGCTCTAAGACCATCAATAGTAGTTTGAACCTAACCAAAATGAATTTGGTCTTCAGTATACAAATATCATACAGGTGGATGCTACCTCTAATTCATTTCATAAGCATGTTCATTAACTATTCATTTCAAACTATAGTCATTTCATATGCTAACTATATAACTACAGGAAACTAATTCAATATTATGTAGAAGTTGCAGAAAAGACCTGATATATTTGAGCAATATTATTGTTTGAATGGGTTTTTAGAAAAAGAGGAATAAGAAGCCACATAATTGTCCCATGGCAGATTTTGAATCAAAATATTGTGTTGATCCCAGATGTTACAAGCCTTGAGCTCAAAACCAAGGAAATTGAATGGAAGAAAAAGTAGTATAAATTATGAATACATAAGTTGCAACATAACAATATTATTATGAAAGCACTTGCTACCTGATACCAGGTACATACAGTGTGCAATTATGCCAATGTGGCAATGTGTGGAATTTCATAGTAGATTCTTTACAAAACCAAATAATGTTTCAAACATGTTAACCATCATGTATGCATAATTACAGACTACCTTAGATTTGGAAAGACAGCAGCTAAGCCTTACAGATGGACATATAATTTTGTTGCATATATATGTTAGCTTTTAAATGCAAGTAAAAAATATACTAACCAAGGTAGTATAAAAATTAGAAATATATTGCTGATGTTTTATCAGTAATTATATCAAAGGAATAGAGAAAGTATACCAGCTTCTTCTTTCTAGCACTTGAACTAGCAAGCATCTCTGCTACCTTTTCAAGCAACTCTCTTTCTTCATTTGCAGCACACTCCTTGTAAAAGCATAAAATGTATAATAATCATCAGAGAAAATAGACAAGACCGTATTGCTGCTGGCCAATAAAATATTTTATCAGCAACGAGACCTACCTCAAACTTCTTCTCAAGATCACAAAGTAGTTGGACTTGTATATTTTGTGTTTCCTTCAATATACTACTCAACTTAGATACATGACTATCCAAAGTGCAGAAAAAATTGGTTGTAACCTTTGAAATTGTACTACTTGTCTCTACAGCTCTTAAGTGCCCCTAATAGTTAGCCAATTTAATAAATTTGTTGGGAATAACAAAAGGAATAAAAATGAATTTCAAACCAGTAGTCTAGAATCAACCTCACGCTGCTGGTTTGCAAATGAAGTCAGTTTATCCCTTTGGTTGAAGAGACTTCTTTGCAGATCATTAAGCAAATGATTAGCCTCTAACGCACCTGATTTGTCATGATAAAAACAATCAGAACACAGGTGCCAACATCACTCATATAGAACATTTAGTAAGAAGGGTAAGCTATCTGGTTTCAGGAGCAAAATTTTGGTAAGAAGTATAACTTAAGTAAAGTACATACCTGGGGTTTCAAGTGAAATTTATCGGCTTATGAGCACATCCAGTATGTATAAATTTTACGGTCGTCACAAAAACATGCAAAATAATTTAAGAATTAAGATGCTGGTAGAGGGTGTATAAAAAATAGCATTTGCTTAAGCATAATTCTATACCTTTTAAACAGCCTCTACATTTTTACGTCATTTTCTCCCTTTAACACCATTTTATTCATCCTGGTGCAGTGCTTCAATGACTTTCTTAAGTTATCTAGATTTCTTTCCAAGTTAAGTTGCTTCCTACAAAATTCAGAGTAAATAATCAAAGTTACCACACCTTGCTTATGTTAAGTAATGATTTATTCATAGACAATACCCAAGAAAAAAAATTATATATTGTGAATGAGTGATGATTACCTTAGGCATCGTACGAATGAAAATCTAAATCCATTGGAAAGCATGCAATTCCAACACCTCCATATATCTCAAAATGGAACACCAAGAATATTACCTATCATATAATGTAGATGAATTATTATTGCAAAAAATTAAGTCACAACAAAACGAGCAAAAAACAAAAAAAATGGAAGAGAAAATTAAAGATGCATACCAGCAGAAACAACAAGTTAGTAACCAGCAACTAGAGATAAGCTAATAACATATGGTGCCTTCAGCTACTATTTTTCCCGTGCCCTCCACGTCAAACATCTTGCACTTGGTATTCACCGTGAAATTTGCACTTTAATCATATTAAAAAAATGTTGATACATTATCAAAAAATCTTATATATAGATATTAGCAATATAAACATATACCGTAAGAGATGCGAACTTCGGGATTGGGATTGGATTCATGGAGTCTGTTTCTTCGTTTCAACGTGCGAACTTTGGGTTTTGGTAAAAGGTACTTTATTGGTCTATTATTATATAATAATGTTTATATATTCATTGTTTCATATGTTGCTAGTTAGAAACATCACGAATCGGTATATTGATAGATTTTCACATGTTGATGGTTGTATACATGAGCGCATATATACATATAATTATTATTATAAGCGCATAGTTAACTTTTGAATTATAAATTTTTTAGTTGATTGAAATAGTTAAATTTAAGTTTTACTAAATAAATTAGTTAAATAAATTTTTTTAATAGTTATATAAATTATAAAACATGATTTAAAATTTAACTAATAAAATAGTTTAATAAAATATTTAAGTAGTTGAATGAATTATAAATAGTTAAAATTAGAATTTTAATTAATAAAATATTTAAATATTTATAAATAGTTGAATGG
Organism: Allium fistulosum; assembly: GCA_030737815.1. NCBI lineage: Eukaryota > Viridiplantae > Streptophyta > Magnoliopsida > Asparagales > Amaryllidaceae > Allium > Allium fistulosum. The sequence goes on from CM060902.1 coordinate 983,334,579, forward strand.
ATTATAATGTAGTTATTAAATAGTTAAATAAAATATTTAAATGGTTGAATGGCTTATAAAGAGTTAAAATTAGAATTATAATTAAATGGTTGAATTTAGAAGGTCAAGAAGATTAGATCAACAACATCCACTATGTATTCTCATATATAATGTGACAAGGGTTCACAAACCAGTAATCATTTCATGTCGATGACAATATGTTTCAGACATTAAATTGAAGAGATAAGCATATGATTGTAGTAATTGAAGCAAGATGTAAGAATGCACTGTACTATTTTCGATTCTATTCTAACTAGTTTTAAAAATGTAGTCGGTAGTTATACAAAATAGATAGAGGGCATGATATATTTTGTTATAACCCATTATATTTCTAAGAAAGGACAATCATAGATCCTAATGGGTGACAGAAAGGCATAATTGCAAATTAAGGACATTGTTAACTTGTATATTATGATACAAACATTATATTATTGATCAGGTGAAATAATATAGTCTGGAACTATAAGTATAAATTATAAAATGCTTCGACAAACCTGTAAGTTCTTTTCTCTAGCTGCATCTTGGCTATGCATCATGAGTATTTCAGCATCACGCTTATCTCTAGCTGCAACAAGCCTCACTTTTGCTACACATCGTCTTCACTTTCAGTTTTTAGTATTAGTTCAGTCGATTTTATATTTTTCCAGCTTTCTTGTTGTTTATTCCACTTACTTATTGACCTTATGCTGCCAGAACTATGCATTATATTTCATACAAGTTTTCTCGTTAAAGAGACTGAAACCGCTACAAAGATAAATGAAGTTCAGATACTTACTAGACCTAAAATACAAGCACATAGGAAAAGTTACCTTGAACCCTACATTCGTGATTCAAGAGCTCTGCTTTTGCATAAATCTGAATGAAATCAACAAAAGGTGAACAAATATCTCACCATTACCACAGCCTTAGCACTTCCTCTTGTTGTTCTCGTGTTGCAGCTCAATCTACTCTCATGCCACTCCTGTATTGCACTTCTCATACCTAACTTAATTTGCTTGCATCTTCTGTTTCAATGTTGCAACCTTAAGTCTCATGTAGTTGTTCTTCTCTCGGTATGTAGCTATGTAAACGTGCATGTCCCCATATTCCAGTGTGCTCCCCCAAACTCCTTAATGCACTTCTGTTTACTCGCAGTATACAGTTGTTCTTGCAGCCTGTGCATGTCCCCGTATCTTATTTTTACCATGTTAGGTTGGATGTGTTTCTGCTTAGCTTCAGTAGAGTTAACTGCATCTTGGTGCTTCAGTCTACATTTTGGTTGCCTTTGTTGCCTAGATTTCGGATGGGCTTTAAAGCCAGTGACTATTTGGATAGCTTTGTTCTTGCACGTCTCAGTTTTTAAGTTTTAACTTGCACTCAGCTCCAATTCAACAGCTTCACCAGTTCACATGTTACTTCAGTCCATCCTCTTTTGCCGTTCCGACCATGTTTGTAGCTGAAGTTCGTCCACTTTCAAGTTTCAATTGTTGTTCCGCTACCAGATGCATTTGGTTCAACTATATTGTGTTATACCACCAACCACTATCTTCATCTTTGTACTGTCAACTAAGTTAATAAAAAATCGAGTACTATCAATGGTCAAGGGTACAAAAGGTACCTTTCCTCTAATTCGAAAATGTTCAGCAAGATCATGGAACTATCCATGAATGTCACCACAAATTGTAAACAGGCCGCAACATAGATAGGAATTCAATTCCAAGGCAGGTAACGATACAAGTAAAGATGAAAATAATATTAACAAACTGAACTTTAAATCAAGTCACTGGAGGATAATCATCTCCATTATATATAGCTATAATATATCCAAATTATGCAATAATTAATTAGTTCCATGTTTGAGTAGTTCAGAAATAAGCTCAGAAGCAACTAAACTACATTGTGAAGGTAAGCATTGGTATATCCACCTATGATGGTTCATCATGCACATCCAATAGCAATGGCACAAAAATATTGGTTTTAATTTATTGGGGATTAAAGGTTCAAGTGAGCTTTTCATATTTAAATATTGACAATGGAAAATGGGCTTCAGTCACTCTTCCAGTTTGATGTTAGCCAAAAAAACTGTACATATATGTCCTGCTTGAGGGTATGCTAGTTATTATGTGACCCCTAAGCATCCATGAGTAAATTCGCACATACAAACTTGGTTAAATTTTTGTAAAAAAAATTCTCACTAGGATGATACATTTGGAAGAAAAATGTACAAATTGAAATAAAAATGGCAAACATTTAGTTCTGCAAATCACAAAATTAATAGCCTAGAAAATAATAATAATGTGACTTGAATTTGAGCCTAAATTTATGGAATGTATTCTTTACCAAAATATATTTCACAATGCTAAAATATAAAAGGAAATTCCATGGCCATTTTGGAATATGAATAAGATAATGATACCTTATACTTGATTAAAGCAACCTTTTTTATATTCCTTCTATTGTTACAAGTTGATTACATCATAATAATGAAGTTGAAAGACGAAAATATCAATCCAAAAATAGAAAATATCAAAATTTAGTAACATATTAATCTTACATGGAAACCTAGAATATCATTCAAGTTAACTTGTTTACACATATTTCTAATGTCATAACACGAGCAACTCTTTACAAATCAATATTAGCCAATTAAATTCAATATGTACCATTTCCATGAAGAGCAAAAAATTGTTAACCTGGCAAAAATTAATTAGGAAATAATTAAAAGCTTAGTTATAAATAAATATATTCTTTTCACACAAATATAATGTATAAACTATGAATCTACTTCTAGTGTCATAACATGAGCAACCATTTACAAATTAGTATTAACTAATTAAATTTAATACTACCAAATCCATGAGCAATAAAAAATTATATCCTAGTAGCAGTAGATTAGAAAATAAGTCAAGCCTTAGTTATGAAGAAATATATTATTTTCGCACTAATAAACTTCAATGAAATTATTTTATAAATAACATTGACAACATCAAACCTTCATGTCACTATCATTTCTATGCAATAACAACAAAATAATAAAGTGTATCCATAGTTTATAGAATCACCTGGTATTAAGCATGCTATTTTACGCTATTTATGCAAGCTCATCGATTGCAAATTATATTCATGTGTTGTACACTTATTTTCATTATTGTATGTTAATAACAAAATACAAACAATCATCGTACCTTGCTGTACTCGATAGAATATACCGCTAAACCAAAGCCGACTCAAGAGTTTTTAGTACTTAGAGTTATCTAAATATGATAGATTCAAGAGCTATCATAAAGTCTATTGGCGCTTGATTTCTTGGTGAAGAAGAGGAATTTTTAATAGAGTTTAAGGTGTATCCACATGTTCTATCTTTTATCTATAGCCTTCTAAATATTGTGATGTATAGAGTTAGAAACAAAAGGAATTGATTTAGAGTAAAATAAACCGTGACTAGCTAATTTTGCAATATTAATGTATGTACTCGATTTCAGTCATTCTTTCAAAGCCGAGTCATTTAGAATTTCATTTAGAACAAGACGATACACCCAATAGTGAGTAGATACTCAAATATAGAAGTTGATGCAATTGAACATGCATTTAGTACATAGACATCAACACATAGATTATACATTCCATTGGAGCTGAGATATTGATACTGTGATACAGTAAGCAGAACAATGTGATCCGGTAAACAAATGTATGCATTGTCATAGTAACTATATTGTTAGAATTGTAGAAAAGCCTACAGCACTTCAGATCATATGGTCATCAAGTATTTACATTTATTGAAAACTAATTATAGTATCAGTTATTCACTTTCAGTATCATCACTTTCAAAATCATTAAATGGTCATCAAGTATTTACATTTGTGAAAACTAATTTTGGTAGGTTTTTTTAATCATACATGACTAAGGTTTGATATATTATTAAATATATAACATCTTAAGAATTTTAAATAAACATCAATAAAGTAATTAAATTTAGATGCAACTAGAATGAGGAAATTATACTTTAAGACGCTGCTTTATGATTCCATACCAATTCTTTCTCTTTAAACTCATTAAGCAGGCATAAGTTGTAAAGAAAAATAAAAAAAAGAATACACACACATGTGTATGTATGTGTGTGTGTACGAACACTCACAGACATACGTGTGTGTGTAAATTGTAATGGTTCCTCATGTGTTGGTCAGTTTGGGCATCTTCTAGTTTGTTCAAACCTACTCTAGAATGTATGAAAATAATCACAGTAGATTAAATCAAGAAGGCCCAACACTGAAACTACAGACCTAATAGTTTTGATCAAAAAATAATAAAAGAGAATTTTACACATCATAGGTTATGTAATGTGAATAAAAGTACCTCTAGGGACTTCCCCCAAGCTATCCCTTTTGATAAACAAACTGCAGCATCATAACCATAAGACTAAAAATGTTTGACAATCAATTCCAATATAAAGCCGACATTGCATTAGACTTCATTTTTTATGTTAAGAAGCTCATCCTCAATCACTAAAAGTAAAATTCATTGAGCAATTGCTGATAACTCGATCTAGTGTTGATTGGTAGCTTGCAAACTATAAAATTAAAAAAGAGAGAAAATGATAATTAAACACAAATAGAAGGAAGTATGTGCAAGATTGAAGAAAAAACATACATCACTAAACAAAGTTAAAACTAGATAATAAGTGAATGCATTGTATTAAGGAGCGACCATTAAGAGTTGAGACACAAGTAAAGTATTTCAGCATGTGGATCTTCATTGGATTTTAATTCATGAATAAAAAAACGATGATATTTAGTAGGTAAAAACTATTTTATCGCCAATCATGTCGATTTCGAAATGCTTTATAATCAAATTATTTGTACTTTTTGTAATTAAAACAATGATAAAAATTAAAACTTTCTATGGTGAGCAACGATGAAATCTTGACTAACCATTTGTAAACAAACTGTTATTGACTAACCCTACCATACAAAGGCTTGTCTTTTTTCTCTAGAACTTGCAAACATAACCGCAGTATTATGCATGATAATATAAAAAAGCAATTTCACATGTTGCATCTAAAGATTAAATAAATTATCTCAAACTGGATTTCTAAAGCGAATCAACCAAGAATTCTTGAGTGAGGCCTCTTATTTATTGAGTGGACTTAGAATCAGATTCATGTTCTCGTGTTTGCCAATGAAGGATTCACGGTGCTTTAGGGCTCAAGTGATTGCCAATGATGGATTCAAAGGGAATTAGGGCTCGAGTTTATCGGATATTGCAGGAGAGGTCAGGGGAGAAACAATTTTTCTTGGGAGAATTCATGTTTAATTAGGTTTAAATTTCGCAGGAGGATTTAGGATTTTACTTTTACGCGGAGTGAAATTGAAAAGGAAGAAAGGAAGGCGGCCAAGTAACCGCGTAATGAAAAAAATTCTCAAAATGAATTGGGCTAGTTTAAACAGCGTTCAGGGTTCTAATTTTTATTTTGCAAAATTCTTTTATCAGCGGTTATTGTAAAAACGCTGTCTACTATTGCAGTTAAAAACACATTTTCTTGTAGTGCCTCCTCATCAGTCGTCAGCTGTTCTCGACCCGTATCAGCAAGGAGTTTCTGGCGCTGCTCCATAAACTTTTCCTGCATTAACAAATTAATAACATCATATCTTATTTCATTATAGTTTAACAAGCAGAACAATTACTAATACTGCATAAAATGAAATATGCTTACATGGCTCTTGCTGGATTTATCGTCCTGCCATGTATATGAAACAGTTCCGTCCGGATTTACATGCTCGACAGCATGCGTACGAGTGAACACGTCCATATAGCCTACGGGACCATGCGCCTCAGCTTCCTGAAGTTGATTTTTACATACAATTATTATACATTTAAAATTATATAGCATAAACTCACTACACCAGAAATGCCATTTTGCAACGGTTCTGAGCCGTCGCAAACGAGTTTCGCAACGGCTTAGAGCCGTTGCAAAATTGGCAGTGGTAAAAATTTAGCAACGGCCATTAGCCGTTGCGAAATTAAATTTAGCAACGGCTCAAAGCCGTTGCAAGTTAATTTTACAACGGCTAAGAGCCGTTGCTAAATTTAATTTCGCAACGGCTAAAAGCCGTTGCAAAACCTTGTGGTACATGGGTTGTTAATTTGATTTTGCAACGGCTCAAAACCGTTGCTAATTTTAATATTTAAAAAATATATATATATTGCTTTTTTCTGCCCTCTTACAGTAAGAGTTAATTCATTATCATACTCAATACAAACATTTGTAAATTTAACATAATATCACAAAAGAAAGATCAATAAACCAAATATTTTTCATAGATTCAGCACAAAGACCAAACATAACAAATCTTTTAATTACAATGTTCAACAACAATACACTACACTACATAGTTTAGCAGCAGCAACAACAATATTACAGTATACGGTACATACTTGGGCAACAACAACAAAATGATTAGAACAACAATACTACATCATTGCCAACAATACTACATTATCATATTCAATATTACAGTATACATTACTCAATACAAACAGAGGTATCTTTCAGGACAGTAGAGCTTACTACAGTAATCAAACCTGGAAAACCTTCCACATATATCTTTGAAAATTAGGAACCGAGACTCTTCAACTATGATACATATAAAGAAACAAATTGTTGCCTGTAAAAAGTAGCAAGCACAAACAAAATAAGATGACGTGAGTTGGATAAAAAGTATACGATAAATGCACAAGAAACATAACTAATTCTGTAATTTTTAGATAAAAATATCGTAGAATCTTCTTAAATCAGATTTATCAATACGTATACTGATCAAAAAAGAAGTTTATTCGGAAAATTCAATATCACTGGCATAGGCATATCAATATCTCATCCCAATAATCTATTAAACATGGGTAAAAGATAGAAATTTCAATAATGATTCTCTGTCATGTTCTAAGTGTTAGTGTCCAACTTGAATGCACTGCTACACTTATTTACGACGATTCATATAAGAACAATTTATAGTATACAAATCACTGGTGGACAGTCCATTAAATTATCTTTTCATTTATAACCAGATCCCATGGTCATTTCTTCACGTGGGACTATATATTATAATATAGTATCAAAATTGTCAAAAGCCAATCATATAACAAGCAAACCCATATATATCATTTCATTCATACTAGACCATTTATGCTAAAAGCATGGTAAATTTCTATTGTTGGACTGAACCCATTATTAATCATATCATCAATTACACTTTTGCTTCATCGAGCTTGTGACCCACACAGTGGAAAAAATGGACATATTGAGCCTACTTAGTTTTCAATGACTAAGGAAAGTCTTCATTTAAGTTTTCCATTTTTCAAAACTAAGGCATGCCTCGGTGTTGGTTTCAAAACAGTAGCATGCTAAGCCAAGGCATTGCCTCACATACAAACTGAAGCATGCCTCAGTTTGTTTCAGTCGGATACAAACTGGCAATGTGCAATGTCTCAGGTACTAACTGAGGCAGACCTTAACTTGATATCAGTACAAAGTTACAAACTGAGGTAATGCCTCAGTTTGTTTCTAAGTACAAGCTTAGTCGATGAATGCCTCAGTTTAGATATAGACCTCTATAATGTAATCTATTTACAAAATTTGTATAATGCAAACTATTTCCAAAACCTGTATAATGTAGTCACTGTTCTCTTCCACATGATTCAACAACTAAACAAACAATTCATTCAATATAATCAATATTGATCTTCTGAATTAACCCAACTCTTTGTGTCATATAAACAAAATAAAGCACAAATATATGATAAATATATATAACAAATAAATATAATACTTGAACAAAATAACCTGTTCTTCTAGCAGCGGATGGTGTAGAGTCTGAAAGCACGGTTTTGTAGATTAAACGAGAATGTCTACAACAATTGCGTCTACTTCAAATGAATGAATTAAGTTTATTAACTCGATGCATTTGCATTGAGTCAATTGCACTGAGTTTATTAACTCATCACAAATGAATTAAGTTTATTAACTCAGTTATACTTGATATGCAGAACTGAACGGCAATCCTAAATTGCACTGAGTTTATTCACGACATAGAAGTATTTCTACTATGCAGGTGCATATTAAAATAACAACTAATATATATATATATATAAAATAAAACTAATTTTCAATTTGATTTAAACATGTTAGTCAAATGACAAAATTATCCAAGCTATTATCTATAATTACACCATAATCACATCGTGTAATACAAATGACAAAACTACTCCACATTTGAAATATAAAATAAAAATCTGAATTTTGAATGGCATGGTTAATCTAGAAGTCTAAAAGGCTTCACCACATAGAAGTATTTCTACTATGCTTTTGATATTATGATGTATCAAACACATGAAGTCTAAAAGACTTCACCACATAGAAATATTTCTACTATACTTTTGATATTGTGATGTATCAAACCTAGATTCATGAGATAAGAATATACATTCCTGAACGCTTCAACAGAATCAAAGAAAGCAGTCTGGCTTAAAAAGAAATATAGCTCCAGCCAAGGTTTTAAATCTCCCCGAGATCAGCCGAGATGAAAATCCGAGATATTAGCCAAAATCCGAGATTTGGCAGCTTGGTTAGTTATAAGTCTTTTAAATATCGCCCGAGACAGCCGAGATATTTGCCCAAGATATTGGCCAAAATCCGAGATTTGAAACCTTGGCTCCAGCTGCTAGCCTGCTATGCTGAACACAAAATCTCCAACATGGAGCTAAGAATACAATGAAAATAACATGCAGTTGACGACTGCAGAGGAAAGTTCAAAACCACTCTAACGTGGTTTCTTTTACAGCTTCAAATCACAGAAATGTTTGTGGTCAGAAGTATTAATGCTCAAAATCTACCCTTCTTTTTGAATGTGGATATATGTGTAAAGACTTAAAAGCCTTTTGATTTTAGTAACTGCAATATTTACTTGCAAAAAAATGTTGCATGTAGGATTTTGAAATGATTGGGACCACAAACAAAAAGGACATGGACCAGATATCCTCATCCGTCACAGAAGGACAAATTCATGACATTTTTGGCTTTGTAGTTAAAGCTGCAGACCAACTTATCAAGCAATTGCAGTAACATACTGCATTGAATTCTATAAAGGGACAGAGTTCACCACAATTACTCAATGCAGTACAAACATAGCATTGCATCATTTTGCTATAGCCGAATATCAAACCATCGTTTCAAGACTAGGTAGTTTAGGAACTTTAACACGTAACACCAAATAACTTACAATCAAAACTAAATGTTATGCAAAATATTCACATTAGACTCAATTTTCCACACAAGTGAATCTTATGATTCAATTTATGCAGTAGTTAATGTCTGCATAAATTCATTACAGATATATGCGGTCTCCTAATAGGTATTTTTGACAAAAGAGATACCAAATATTAAAAGAGTGGACGTCTGACCTGCCTAAAAGGAAAAAAAGCTCATGCTTCAGTGGTATAGCATTTTTGATTATATTATAATGGGTTTCAGCTAACATATCATTTTGATTATTCATACTTCATTCACATCTATTTGTTCCCCTATGTGCAGTGAAACTGAGATTGCTACTAACCTTTGGAGTGAAAAAGCAGACTTGCTCACCAATGAAATTGCATCCCTGGCTACTAGGCCAACCATCATATTACTCACTTCAACTTTGGTGAAAAAAGACTTCAGTAAGTGCTACATCATTACATCCCTAAACTACCTATCTCTAAACTGCAATTACTAACACATATTCTTACATATTTATTAAAGATTTTATCCTCTCGCATCAGCAAACAAATACCCCATCGAGCTAAGCTCCATAAGTACTATGAAAATCTACTTGAACCTAGATGTTCCTAAGTGCAAAGAATTGTTGATTAGGTACACTACATACATCCAATTCGGGCTTCATCTAAACATGAAACGATGATAGAGGGAAAATTTTCTTGTTGTAGGTTGTCTGGAAGAGAGTGAAGCACTAACTCCAGTAAATAAGGGAAATGTTGTCAATATGGAAACATACAAGTTATTGCATTTCACTTGAGATACAAGCCACATATTACATGAATAAAAAATAAGGGATTCACAGATATTACCTGCTTAGGTAGGAGACTGCAATCAGAATTGAGGTTATTATGTGAATGACCACAAATCGCGATTGAGAGATCCACTGGAGCTGCCGTGGTGCCGCTGGAGACTGGAGCCGCCACTTCGCCTAGCCCTAGCTTTGAATCGCGAGGAGATGCGATTCGACGAGGAGATGCGAGAAGCCCTAGATTTGGAGCCGATCGACGACGATGAGGAGATGCGATTCGACGAAATCACGGCTGAGAGGTCTGCGTTTTTTTTCCCGTATGATCGGTAAATTATTTTGTGCCCCAGAGTAATCGGTGCCCTAAGCGGTTACTTCCCCCGCTTTAGGGAAGGGCCGGGCCGCGCGACTTTGATTCCAGCACTAGGGTTTGGTATGGGGAGGAGGAAGGTAGCGATGAAGAGAAGTGGAAAGAACGTGGAGCTAGGGTTTTTTGGGATTTGGGGTAATCGCCCTATTGCCGGAAGAAATTAGGAAGGAGCGGGAGCTAAAAAAAATTGGAGGGTACGGGGTGTATTTTTTTGAGGGTGTGCTATTGTACATAGAAGACCATGGTTTGCAATGGCCCTAATCCGTTCTAATATAGCAATGGCTCAAAGCACTTGCTAAAGAGTTCGCAACGGACCAAAGCCGTTGTAATATTGCAACGGCCTAATCCCGTTGCGAATTTGCAGCACTATGGTGTTGCAAAATTGCTTATATGGTGTAGTGACTATTTACAATTATCATTCAGTAAATTTACCAACTCCTGCCGATACTACTGAAATGACTTCGACCCTCCGCGATGAGTGACGGGATTTTTATTTTTGTTTGCAGAGTTTCTATCCGACTCTGCCTGTACATTCAAAATTTGATACATTATTTTTCGATCACGTCAAATTAATAATTCAAAAAAATTTAGTATACTTGCCTTCGCCTCGTCCGTTTCCCAGTATCCCAACCATGCTTGCCATACGCTCTCCCCCATCCACCGTGGTTTCTTACCAGATTTCTTAATTTCAGATATCGTGTCCCTATAGTTCTGGCGCATCTTCTTCATCCAGTATCCTCGTACCAATAGCATATCGTCTGTCTGGATGTCTATCTCGGCCTGTGTTTAACGATAAAAAGTAAAAAAAAGATTACACTGTAAACGATAAACAGTAGAAAAACGACAAAAACGAATTAAAAATGGAAAACAGAAAAATATACATATTAGGACATCCTGCCATATACACTCTATGATGTGAGGAGGGACGTTATCCCACTTCGGCCAGCAAACACTCATCCTACTACGATAAGAAGCTCTAGAGACATCCAACACAACCTTCGAGGGAAGTAGGTCGAACCCCCTGTTTTTAAATACGATACAGATAAGTACGTACGTATATCATAAAAAAATAAGATGCTGAAGAAAATTTAATTCTTACCCCTCTGCTCTAGGGACTAACGAAACTACTGGACGCTGTGACTCTTGCGATGGGCCACTGCCATCGCCTCTTGATGATCGTGAAGAGCTCCTACCTCTATATGACATTATGATAAACCTGTGACATATATACACATCATTATATAAGAGAATAATAACATGATAATGAAATATATTTTATATGTAAATGACATCAACGGTATAACTTGCTTAATTAATGACTGAAATGGAAATAGAAATGGAAGTGTGTTATACCTGATTCATAATGGGTGTACTGTTCCAACGATAAGCAGATTTCATTGCATTTTTAATTAAAATTGCTAAATAAATGACAAATGGAAATGACATAAAACATGTAAACAATGGTAAACAGATTTGGTTTCATAGTCACATCAATTTCATAATACATCAAGAATTCAACATAGTTACATCAATTGCAAAAAATCAGATTCAGATTTATATCAGTCATCATCGTCTTCTGATTCAGATTCGGTCTCGTTTTCTATGATATTTTCCTCTGCACTGTCAAACGCTTCTACCAAAACATTTGATTCATCGATCAAAGGACCAAAATCTGTATGATCGTCTGTAATTATTATTTCGTTATTTTACTCAAGATCTGCCTGATAAGCTTGTTCGTCTGGAATATTCTTCCCATCGAATGTGAATCTGGCCTTTGTTTTAAAAACTGTAGACCAATCTGCTTTATCTCTTTTTAGAGACGGATAAGGAGCGTAATAAACTTGCAATGCTTGTTTGGCTAGTACAAAAGGATCATACTTGTGATAGTGCGATGTATGCTTTATTTCGATAAGATTATAATCCTTGTGCACATTAATTCTAGAACCTGGAACATTGCTAAACCAATTGCATCTAAATAGAAACACCTCCTCCGCGGGTCGTGAGAAATATGTCGGTTGCAAAATTTGTGTTAGAACGCCATAAAAATCATTTAAGTGATTTTATGGATCGTCGCTACCTTTAACAAATACACCAGTATTATTTGTTAATTTTTCTACACCGTATTCTTTGGTGTTAAATTTATATCCATTGACGAAATATATTGGATATGTCTTGACCACTCTTTTTGGTCCCATCGCAAGATGTTTCAACCCTTCGTCAACAACACAATTTCTCGGCTCATAAACGTAATTTGAAAACCAACCGGAAAATTCTTTACTGAGATCTCCGTTCGGATGTTCACGTTCATAAAAACTGTTTATATAAACAAATTATTACATTAGTTTATACACGCGCATGCATTACAGAAAAAGAATAAAACACAAATTATTATTTCAGATTACCTAACAAACGGTGCAACCTCGGCACAATTTAGAAGAATATAAGTGTGTGCTACATGAAGATCTCTATCGTCTAGCCATATTTCTACACATTTTCCAGAAGGCCGACCATGTTGTCTAAAAATAGATAACATTGCTTGAGAGGACTCTTGTTCGTCGCCTTCGTCATTACGAGGAACACTTTCAAATGAAATATTCACATGGTCACTGAAATAGTGAGAGAAAAAGAACGAAGCTTCTTCTTCGATGTAAGATTTACATATCGAACCTTCAACTCATGCTTTTTGCTTCACTTTTTTCTTCAGATGATTCAAATATCTATGAAAATTAATTTATATTAACTTCATCTTTCAAATGCAATTAAATTACGTGATAACATATTACATACCTCTCAAATGGATACATCTATCCATATTGGACAGGACCTCGAAGTCGTGCTTCAGATGAGAGATGAACAGGTAAATGTTCCATTACATTAAAAAAGCCTGGCGGAAATATTTTCTCTAATTTGCAAAGCAATATAGGAATATCCACTTCAAGTTTACGTAAACGTTGCACTTTTAAAGTAGTCGAACAAAGCTCTTTGTAAAACATACTAAGCTCCGTTACTACCTTTCAAACTTTTAACGGCAGTAGTTCTTTGAACATAACGGAAAATAAATTTTCCATCATTATGTGACAGTCGTGACTTTTCATTCCACTCAATCTACCATTTTTAAAGTTAACACATCTACGAAGATTTGATGATATCCCATCAGGAAATCTTAACCCTTCCACCCATTTTAACACAGCTTTAACTTGATTATTATCTAATTCGTAACATGCTTTGGGTTTTTTACTATCATTTGGTTTCATATGAAGCTCGGGATGTTTGCATAATTCTTCTATATCACGTCTTGATTTCAAATCATCCTTCGTCTTCCCTTTCACATTCAAAATTGTGTTAAAAACATTATCAGATACATTTTTCCCATTGTGCATCACATCTATATTATGACGAAGCAGAAGATGTTTCCAATACGGCAACTCCCAAAAAATAGTTTGTTTGCACCAGTTATGAACAACTGATTTGCCTTCAATTTCTGTTTGCTCTCCAGTTTCATATATCTTTGGATAGTCCCTAACAAGTTCATACATGTCTTCGCTTAACCATATCGTCGGTGGTTGTCTGGTTTCTACTCTATTAGCTAAAAAAAATTTCTTGTCTCCTCTGAAGGGATGATTTACATGGAGAAAATATCGATGACAGTCAAACCATGAAATTTTCTTACCATGAGGTAAAGAAAACGCTCGTGTTTTATCCATGCAATATGGACATGCTAGACGACCGGCGGTACTCCATCCTGAAAGCATTGCATAGGCAGGAAAATCACTTATAGTCCACAACAAAGAAGCAAACATACGAAAAATTTTCTTCTTGGACACATCGTATGTTTCTACTCCTTCGTTCCACAGTATTTTTAACTCCTCAATCAACGGTTGTAAATATACATCGATTCCTTGTGTCGGATCGTCGGGGCCAGGAACGACAACAGTAAAAAACATATATTGTGTTTTCATACACATCCATGGAGGTAAATTATACGGTGTAACGATAATGGGCCAGGATGAATATTTAGAACCAAATTGAGAAAATGGAGAAAAACCGTCCGTACATAATCCTAATCTAACATTTCGACTCTCCGCTGCAAAATTTGGATACGTTTTATCGAAATGCTTTCATGCTTCACCATCGGCCGGATGTGTCAACGTACCCTCTTCCTCCGTTCTCACACTATGTCATCTCATATTAGATGCAGTTACAGAAGATGCATATAATCTTTGAAGTCTTGGAGTTATGGGTAAGTAATGCATACATTTGTACGGAACTTCCTTCTCCTTCTTTTTTCTTGGTTTGTATCTCTTCTGGTTACAAATTTTACAATTTCTAAGGTTTGCTTCTTCTTTCCAAAACAACATGCAGCCTTTTAAACATGTGTCTATTTTCTGATAAGGTAAACCAAAAGCCGACATAAGTTTTTTAACTTCATAGTGATTTTCACACATTAGATTATCAGGCGGCATATGTCTTTTTGCAGCCTGTACAACAGCCGTAAACCCAGCTTCAGTGATGTTGTATTTTGACTTCATCAATATATTCTGCGATTACTGACAGTTGAGTGCCGCTTTTACAACTATCCCAAATAGGTTTCTTAGCAGCATCTAGTAAATCATAAAAAAAATTTGCTTCAATATTTGGTTCTTCAACATTTTCATCATCGTCGTCAACTTCAACCATAGGAAACATTGATCGTGCTGCATCTTCGACCATATTTTCTATACGGGTCGTCTTAACTATTTCGTTAACGGCACTTTCAGACTCTACAGAAGTATTTGCTACAACTTCTCCATGTCGATCCCAAACATAATACTCGGGTACGAAACCGTTTTGGCACAAATGAACTTTCACAATATCTGGTAACAAATACTTCAAATGTCTACACCTACTACACGGACAACGAATTTATGGATCGTTTCCGTTATTACTTAAAGCGAATTCAACAAACACGTTTATACCATTATAAAAATCTTCTTTTATTGAGCCCCTCAGTCCTTTTCTTTGGTACATCCATCTCCTCCGACCAACAAAATAATCAATCATTTTTCCTATTTGAGAAAATGAGAAGTTCAAAATTTAATATTTATTTTCAAGAATACAAATTCAAAAAAGATTATTTTCATGGTCGTATAATATTTGAATTTAAAGAACAACTTCACAAATTTAAAAATATTTTCAAATAGAGCACATTTTATTTTTTAACGTATCGATATAAAAAATTGTATAAATTTTTTTTCCATGGTCAAACATCCTACTTCCCATTACAAACACAGTAAGCATTTACATTTTGTATATTACTTCGTCTCAAACGATTCAACAAAATTTCGACAGCATTTCCCTTTTGTTTCCTGCATTGTACACAAATACGTGTACGTAGGAAACAAAAAAGAAAAGTTAGGCCGAAATTTTATGAACCGTTTGAGACGAAGTAGTATACAAAATGTAAATGCTTACTGTGTTCATAACTTGTCCAATACAGGGACAAATCCAACAAACATTGTACCAGATTAATATAAATGGTCGTTTTTTGAAAAAAACGGCTATTTATATAACGATCATGTACAACACTCGTCAGACAGGGCCAAAAACTGTCTAAGGGACATTAGTTAATTAAATGTACGCATTTTACGAAAAAATACAGTTTTACTAACTGTTCACATTTACAAAAATATATTTTAATTTAACACATTTATTCGACGTATTACATCAACTTAAGGTTGGTTTAATATTTTTGTCATTTTTCAATACACACAATTATAATTTAGACTCATGCATTTTTTTTGTTTCATAAGTTAATACGTGCACAATATAATACTCCTAGCTCGTTCATTCATTTTATCTTATTCCAACTAACACAATACAATGATAGTAGCGCTACACACATATACAATCGTAGAATCAAAGCATACACAACGATTTACATATACATGAACAACCACAAATTATACATGTTTTTCACAATTTCACGATAAAAGATGAAATAGGTATATCATGTGATGCTATAAACCGTTATTACGCTATTGGAAACAATTGCAATTACTAATTAATCCTAATTTATCAACTTATGCAAATTTAGATTTAGGGTAAAAATTTGATTTTTGACGAAAATAAGATATTATACCTGAGATTGAGAGCAATATAGGTTGATTAGACAGCCGTGGAGGATCCTGAAGCTCGAAATTAGAGATTGAAAGCTTAAAGAAGGGAATTGGAGTTTTTTTGATTTAATTTTCGTATGTGATACTGAGGAAGAAGAAGGCTCGGCCGAGCCCTATGATTCGCGAAATTCCGACGGCTTCCGACGGCCGTCGACGGCCCGTCGAAAGCCGTCGGAAAACAGCCGTCGGAAGCCGTCGCGCCTTGCTGTCGGAATTAGAGCCTTTTTTAGTAGTGTAACGGTCCATTTCTCCCAAATGGCCCGTTGAACCGAATGAGGATAAATGGTGTGTTTGCGTCTGACGTATTGGATGCATAATGTCGTTTGACTCTCAATGGCTACTCCTTCTTCCTCTTTCTCCTTCTATATATTTCCTCCTTCATCGCCTCCAACTCCACCCATTCAAACCGAGAAATCAACAATTCTTTCCCGTTAATTCTGATTATCTTCTCGGATATATTTTTACATTTCTGTATATATTTTGTTCGTATCAACAACAAACTTTTTTTTTTGGAAAACCTTACTTTTGTAATTTCCAATTTTTAGAATATCACACGACGCCCGAAAGAGTCCACACAATTGGTCGTTCGAAGCTACTCAAGTTCGGCTGAAATCTGTTATAGAAGCGTATGCTACTTGTGGTAATAATAAAAAAGAAGCGTACAAAGTTATAGCGGAAAAGTTCAACCTCGCTGTAGAAACATTACGTACATTGGACCAGTAGCCGCACAAATTCCGACATAAATACAATAGTCTTACAAGAAAATTGGTTAAATGAGAAAATTTGTGCAACAAAATTGGTCTTGATTGGAATATTCAAAGACAAACTGTTATAGACAACGAGTAATTGTGGAATGATCGTGTAAAGGTATTTTATACATGCGTTATAGGTTTTGGTTATATTGCATATGTTAATGTTTTATTAATTTTTTTTCGGGTTTTACTTATAGGTTGGACATGTTATTTTGAGATATAAAAGAAGGCTGATTGACAATTTAGATTTGGTGCAACAACTATTTCAATGGACGAATTCAACTGGACAAACATCATATATGCCCGTTGCTAACAAAGAATCACCGTAACAACAAACTCGCCATACACGAATCTCATTTGATAGAACATGGGCTTTTGATGAGTTCTATAGTCAACTTGATGAAACAAATATGCAATATGGACAAATTCCAAATTTGAATTCACTAAACAATTTTCCATTGCAACAAAGTACACACGTGGATTCATCTTCTGGCGCTAATAAAGCATGTTGTAGTGGGAGAAGACGTCGTAGAGAAACCGATGAGAAGTTGTGCGAAATCATTGACTTAATGTACGATAATCATAAGAAAAAATCTCGCATGGATTCGAAAAGTCTGAATACAGGCAACAACACAAACAATGTAAATTTCACATAAAATTTTATAAATTACGCAAATATGATTGTTCGTCTTCAACGAAATGGAGAAGAAGAATTTGATTTTGGTGAAGCATTGACAATTGTTATGCAACCCGATAATAGAGAGATATTTAATGTTCTTAATCAAGACTTGGCAAAAAATTGGTTGTTGTTGGCGATTGCGGATAAACGACTTGTGAAAGAGTACCAAGGTATCTAAACTAGAGTGTGCCAACGAATAGGATTTTCAAACATTTGTGGCAATATTGTATTTTCTATGCATTGCTTATCGTTGTATTTTTAAGGTATTTTAATTTATTTTAATGCATTTCAGTTTTTTATTTTATTTTTCATTTTAATTGCAATTATTTAACGCACATTATACAATAAAAATAAATAATTAATTAACAATAAATCAATTAAATTATAAATTGCATTTCAAATTCCCCGTTCAAATATCTCTTTCGCATCATCAATTCTATTCGTCTTTCAACCAAATTTCTGTCCAAATATCTCGCTCGCTTTGTAAAGAACGGAGCCATAGATTAAACACATTTGGTTGAACTTGGACAGAAAATTGGTTTGTATGTTCGAAGAAGGTATCATCAAGAAGTCATTGAAATTGACAAGTGGAACGTTAAGAGTATACATCATCTGGACACCATGTGAAATGATGTTATTTATGATCTTTACACAGCTGACATATTATATGAATTTCTTTTATATCTAATATATACCACGAACTAGCACCACAAGGTTTAAGAGATAGCAATTATTCCCTAACTAGTATAACCCTACAACAGTGGATGAACCGTTAGATTTTATAATTTTAGAAAATAACATTTGTTGCAATTTCATTGTTTTTAATTCACTATATAAAAGCTTGACAAAAAGATATTTACGGTACACACAGACACATATAAGCGGTGCTCCACAGCATCCCTATTTTGCACCACCTCTATAGCCTTTTGATTTCCACCCTACAACCCAAATTAAATAATATGACTAGTGGAAAGAGATAGAAAGTCTCATTGTTTAATTCGGGTTGTGTGATGAAAGTCAGAGGGTTATAGAGATGATGCATTGTTTAGAGTGTTATTGAATAGTGCGAGTGTCTCTGTGTGCACTTAAGTTAAAAACATTAAAAACAAAAAGAATCAATATATTATAGAGTTGCCAGAATATATTGTCAAATGATGAGGAAACAAATGAAAATAGGCATATTATTTGGAAGAAAGGGAAGAAAACATAGAAAAGAGAAACAAAAAGTATATCAACATCACGTTATTTGATCATCCTGTGGTAAAACAAATCTATCTACTGCTCATGAAACCCATTTTGCAAAATATAATTTTGCAAAAAATCTTATTCTCCTCTTAAATACTTTAACCGCAAAATCAACTTCACGATTGTCATTTGTAATTAACCACAACCCATTTCATTAGCTTAATTAATTTTATTCCTCTTCAAACATATTTTATCTTATATATATTATCGAATTTCATAACAACAGTAACCAAGTTCAACGCAAATAATAATAAATAAAAAATAACTAATTTGGTTAACTAAGCCAATAAAAAGCAAAATCTACCAGCATTAATAGTTGTTTGGCTGGGTATGTTTTTTGTTGTTGCGTAATATACAAAATAAGCTTTTGTAATTTATAATGTGATTAAAAATGGAGAGAGGGTGAAGAAAGAAATAACAGTAGCCAATACCGTTGGAACATAAAGAAATTATAAGAACGAGAAATATAAATAACTTCTTGTCGAGTTGCGGACGTATGAGAGCATGTTTATAATTCATCATAATTAACATCCGAAATGGCATTATTCATCCAATTATATATACACACACATGTGTGAAAGAGGATCTCGAGCCCTCTTTTAATATCAACCACATGTTTATATCTTTAATGATGGTTGATATCAAGGGTTAAATGATGGTGTTAAATAAGAGACCGTGTATCCTAACTTTACATATACGAACATTATGGCACGCGCGAATTATTTTTCTACAAATTATATATGTTTAACACAATCTGGTGTAGTTAGTTTGAATTTTTATTCAATGCTTCAACCTCTAATTTTTAGTTAGTTTGAATTTTATTTCAATTATTAATTAATAAAGATCGAATTTGTAAAAAAAAGTTTATTTGTTAGATCTATTTTTTAAGCGATATAAGATTTGGTAATACTTGTTGATGTCAGTTTTGAATTGGTAAAAAAAGTTATTTATTAGATCCTATTTTTAAGTGAGTGGGATTTGGTAATATTTATAAAATAGCATTTTGAATTGGTAAATGAAATTTATTTATTAGATTCTATTTTTAGGTGATATTAAGATTTGGTAATATATGTAGAGGGTATTTTTGGTAGTTCATGCTTACACCAAAAAAATGCGACACCAAAGATATTACAACTATTATTAAAGATGAGCGTTACGGCACGCGCGTCGCGCGTGATGAAGACATCTGAATTGTTTTTCTACAAATCGTATTTGTTTAATACGTTCAAAAGAAAATGATTTTCACAGATATATAGTCATATTTTTGTGTTAAATCAAACGTAGTTAATTTAAATTTTTATTTCTAAGTTACAATATCTAATTTTTTTATTAGTTAAAATTTTTACTTATATTATTACTTAATAAAAAACGAATTTGTAAAATAGTTTATTTGTTAGATCCTATTTTTATGTGATAGACTTGGTAAATATTTATAGATGAAACTTTGAATTTGTAAAAAAAGCTTAATTGTTAGATCTTATTTCTAAGTAATGTTAAATTTTAATAATGTATGTACAGAAGCCTTTTTGATATTTCATACTGACACCAAAAGAGTGTGAGAGCAAATATATTACAACTATTACTAAATGGATACATATAAAGGGCAATTTTGAAACTTCACGGTTGGATCAAAAGATTACGTTTCTAAGTCAACTATTAATAAAGATGTAGCGCCTGTCTGGCTTTCACAATGGCAATGCTTGATGCATCCAAACCCAAAACATAACGATCTGGGCCAGCAATAGTAACTACATTGTATCCCTGACATGTCATAAAACATGGTAAGTCAGACAAAAGTTTCGTGAAATGGAGGATGATAACAAATTTAGAGTAATAATGCACTTACACTACCACATCCAGGAATGAAAGCCCGACTTTTTGAAAGCGTTCCATTTTGAAGTAAATCTAAAACTATTGGTGCTGCATTTCCCATATCCCATGGAGTTAATTCGTCTTCATAACGGTTTTCCCAACCTATCAATGAACCATTTTTTGAGATTTACCCTTTACCTATTCCCAAAGTAGTCCATATTTTACACAAACGCTCAGTTCTATAACTAAAAGAAAACATAATAAGCATAAATTTGGTTTAGAACCTGGAGAAGGTGAGTTAGGGTCAATGTAACGACGGAGACGAGCATTTTCCTTACTTGTTATTATTATCAGCAAAATCGATAGATGCTTTGGAATTATTAAAGCTGAATAAATTGAATCTAGAGCACTATTGCTGATGAGATTTACGCTAATTAAATAGACCGGTCCAAAATGGCCTTGTAGCTTAGATAAATAAAGGAACATATGATTTCGGACAGTCATCTGACCACTACCAACTGTGAAGGGTGGATTTCTTTCTTTTTTCACCAACGTGCTTTTTTAACTTCATAAGAGCATGCAATCAAGTAGATTTAAGTAATACCGCTCATTGCTGACCTTAAAAGGCATAAAGCGCAGAATTTCTATCCAAGGGCAATAAAAAAAGGGACGATTTCTTTGCCTCATTGCAGTCACAATACGGTATACATGTGTCCTAAATAGCAATAGTAATTTTGTTCATCTCTCTAAATTTTGATGGAGATCGATGCCTGAAATTTTTGCAGTTTTTTAGCCTCGGTATTCCACCATTCATCGTCTCCATTAACGATTTCTTTTCTCTATGTTTCAGACATCACTTTCAATTTGTATAGCTTGTTCTATGGAGACCAAATTAGCTTGAGGCATTCTCATTTGTTCTTTGTTTGCGATCCATTCAAGTTAACTCCTTCTTTGAAGTTAAGAACGTCCGCAACCTTTTCGTTCTATGCCCCAGTCCATCCAAAATGACTATCGATCATATCAGCACAAATATCAATGAAAATTAACATCCGTTATGGAGCCCAATCAACGATGGCTCTGGCAGAAGATTCGGTAGATTTGGCGGACATGTTGCAAATCAAAGGGCAATTAGAAAAAAATTATAAAAAATTTCCATTAAAGTACATGTTGTAGAGATATTCGAAATAACGTGAATGTGTAGGAAAAACCTGAAATTTTGATCGAAAATGATCGATTTGCCTTGAAGAAGCTCGGATTTTGGGTGAGGATGGTGGTGAAGATGACGAGGAGGGGAGGGTTGACATAGGGAGAAAGCGACTGTTGAAAATAAACAATTGACTTCCAATGTGTCAGACGCTAGCGGTTTATTTTTAATGTGTTCCCCAAATGGTCTAAATCCAACGGTAACTCTATTCTTGTTTTTAAATTTTAACACACTTAATAATGTCAGGATATTTTGTTATATGTCTAACCTCTCAATTACATTATCGTTCTTTTCTTCGCACATTTCACGTACACACCTATCACCATAATTTTAGTCTAAATAACATCTTCAATCTCATTTATTCCTCTTATTTCTTCAATCAACTCACAACGCCTTTCTATCAATTTTTCAAAAGGAAAAATATATCAAAAATTAAAAATCCAGGTTGATAATTGAGCAAGATGAAGAAGAGAATACCAAATCTAAACCAATTTCAAATTTGAGTCTTTTTTTTGTTGACCACTTTCCCAATTGAGATTTTTTCCCTTTTAGAAAAATATTTTCTTATGATTTACTGAACTTTTATTCGAGTGTTTGATATACGTATGATTAACCTATTATGGCTCCTAATTTGGTTTATTAAATCATAAAATTCCAATTAATGTGTGAATTTCAAATGTGAAACAATTCACATCAAAAATCCATAAAAGGCATGTCTCTACTTTAGTTATTTGTTGATAAATTCCATCTAATGTTAATGTCAGGAAATGTTTTTTGGTGGATACAAATGAAAGAGATTGGGGTATGTCCTAGGGGCAATTATGTAATTTGTTACATATATCTAACACTATAACCAATTTTGTTCGAAATAAAGTTATTTAATTTCTATTATATACTTTGTTATATAGTGATATGATAAATTAAATAAAGTAATTTGAAGTATATTCAAGTAGAAAATCGTTAAATGATATATTATGTGATAACAATTACAATGAACCGTAATCATGATAAAATTATCAAATTATAAAATCACATATTATTTTAAATATTTTTGATCTAGTTGTTTCAAAAAAGGATATCGACATGTCTGTTGAGACCGGAATATGTAAAGCTCTCCAAATGTTAGGTAGTGTAGTACTCATGGCTGCTAAGGGCAAAAGGGGTAACATACTGATAGTTATTGGATGAGTATTGCATTATTCACTTGAGAGTTTCTTGTTGGTCAGTAGTAATTAAGGTTAAATATGAAATCTCGAAATGATAATATTACGCAGTTATTTCGACTTAAGAATATTGTTGAACTTCAATATGAATACTTCACTTTGATTATAGTTGAATCATGGCATGACATCCATCAAACGACTAGGTTTGATCTGTGTGGAAGCATTGAAACTAAAATACTATTTAATAGAGAATTCATCTTCTCAGTTATACAAGATTAATATCATGATAAATTGTAGTCAAATCAAAATCAAAGTCTCCAACCAGAGCGGTACAGTTAATAATAAATGTTATTGTTGAACAAAGAACTTTATTTATGTACTAACTAAGTAGAATGTGGGTGAGATTATAATTTTAACCAAAACCAATTTCCATAAGTCTTAACGGGGTATAGTGTTGACGAAGAGAATTGATGTAAACAATTGTTACTAAAATGTACCGCTTAAATTGTAAAATTGGAATTTTCCAATAAAGGTGTATAAGTGATAAATTTGGTGAAAACTGTCACTCCACTAGCTATGGTGACGAGTAAACATTGATGTTCAAACAGTCTGATATTAATCGTTGATCAAATTTACATGTACGAGTCACACAACCAAATCTAATGACCTTCGAAACACTACTTGATTTAATTGATTTGTAATAGTTATAAATTAACTCATATTTATGGAATATTAATTATTATCATATTTGTTATATATGGTATGTTTAGTAAAATGGGGTGGCCTTTAGAATTTTTCAGAGTGTTGTTAGTAATTTATTGGATGTATACATAAAAGTTATATAAGTACGTATCAATTTACGATATCGATAAGGATTTAAACTAGATTTAAATTAAATAAATTACTAAATGGGTTGAAATGAGATTTGATCAATTATGGACCCAATCATGGTCGGCTAAAGAAGGGGCAATGACGGGGCTATTGATTTTGAATTTGTAGGAGAGATGTATGGAGATTCTTTCTCTATATCTCTCTATCAATTCAAACATAAGCCTTCATTTCATTTTTCTACTTTTTGGCCTCCTCCTTTCTTCCCTTTTTGCCGCAAATCCCATCAGCACCCACATCCCTTTTACTAACTCCATCACATTTAATTAATTAAATAAAATGAGATCTAGTAGTGAAGCATCAATTGCTAACAACAGTGGTGCTGATTAAGAATACAGTTCCATATTCAAAGCATGGTTTTAAATCTCCTATATATCACCCGAGATCTCCTTTTCACACTTAAACGAGACGAGACATCAAATCTCCTCCATATCTCCCTTGATACTCATCTCGTCCGAAATATTCAAATCTCACCCGAAATATGGATCAAATTCTTAATCCAAGATCTCACTCGAAATTATACGTTTTTCTTATTTTCCATAATATTTTTTATTTTCATATTGATTCAAAATAAATTACTCAATCCAATTATAGTTTACCAACTTCTTGAATATATTCTTTACTTTTTATATTAATGAGTCATAGCGAAAGGTTTCACTTCTTTATTATGTTCAAATAAAAGGATATTATTCAATCATTACCAAATTAATTAAGCTAATCAAGCTACTACTCTTCTAAAAATATTCCTTTTTCCATGTAAATCAAGTATGTTACCATTTTTATTTTTACTAAGAAAGTTATAACCGTTAAATAAATTTTTACACATCAATTTTAGATGCATAAGTACATCCGAGATATTTCCGAGATGCATTATAAGACCCGAGATGTCAATCCGAGTTGTACACCCGATATGTACTCATCTCGTCCGAGATCTCCCCCGATACGAGATAACTTGTGTAAAAATTCCGAGACGAAACGTAACCGAAATCCGATATTTAAAACCTTGATTCAAAGTAATAGTCACTGGGTTTCGAACTAGGTTAGATTTTCATAAAACTACAATTCTTACGCAGTAGGTCATTTTAACTACCGTGGCTAAACAAATAAGGTGCATAATAATTTACTATAACTGTAAAGTATGATATTTATCAAACAACAAATGCATGAATCATTAAATTAACAATACACAACAGTAATGCCACCTCTTCAAAAAGATGAAGATTGAGTTGCATTCTTTTTTTCCCTAGAACTGCATTTGTACTTCCAATGAATTTGCAAGATCTAAATTAATGATTGTGGGTTGCAAAATTATGAATCTTAAGGCTAATTAAACACTAGAGAGGGGGTGAATAGTATTTTCTAACTTATGTAAATCTTTTTAAATTTCTTTCAAGATTAATATTAAGCCACGGATTATCAACATGGAAATATACCGACAATCAATCACATATGCAATTACAGATAAAAATAAAAAACAATAAATAAATTAGTGAGTTAGAGAAATTATACCAAATATTTTATACCGGTTTGGATTTCTCGTACATCCAGTCTAGTACAATTGCTTGTACGTATTTCTTTTCAAATGCAAATATTTAACCAGGTAGAAGGTAAAACCAAATATAGTCTTAATTTTGCAGCTACGAGACACACCCTCTTGAATTTTCGAGCTCAGGGTAGATTCACTTGATTTAACCGGGCTACAAGCACACCCAAAGCAAATACAAATATAGTTGATAGTATTTTCAATGGCAATTTTTTGAATTTTGGATATAATGAATCATAGTCTTTTGGACATCACTTTGATATTTGAATTGAGAGAGATGTTTCCAAAACAGGAAGAAAGTAGTATTGAATCAATACAATGAAGTATGAATTGATTCTATGTGATTTTAAAGAGAATAGAGTATATTTTTCAATGGTTTTTCAAGAGAGTAAGAGGAGAGAAAATGCAAGTAATTAGTAATCAAAAAATTCGTTTGCACTGACCTTTATATGGTAAATGAATAGATGTGTCCGTTCGTGAAGAGTTGCGATGAATAGACACATCATTTTAAAATTTGAAAAACCAATTGACGACACGTATGTCGACATACTCTATTCTATATGTCGACATATGCTAGTGTATTTTGAAAACTTATTTGTTTTATAATGTTTTGAAAATCATATTCTTTGTAGAATAATTTGATACTTTGTAAAGAAATTTGAACATAGTTTATAAAAAATTTGAACTTTGAAAAACTTTTATAAAATATTTTGAAATACATTTTGGTTTAAAATATAAACACTACACCAGAAATAGCTTTTGATAGCGTTTCAAAAACGCTGTTATATGATACGACAGCGTTATTATAAACGCTGTATAACGACATGTTGTCGTAGGTGTAAAAGTTTTAACAGCAAAATAGAAAACGCTGTAAAAAATTTGATACCACAGCGTTTATTAAACGCTGTTATATGACACAACAGCGTTAGAACAAACGCTGTATAATGACAAGCTATCGTATAAAGAAAACTTACAACAGCTTAATTTTAAACGCTGTGGAAATTATTCTTTTGACAGCGTTTTATTTAGGCTGTTAATATTTTTATTACAGCGTTTAATGCGTGCTGTGTTATGTTTTTACAGTTGGATGATGTTTTAATATACTATTTTAATAATAATAATCTGTTAAATAAACTAGCTAAAACAATATTAATATACAAAAAACATCTATAAATCAAGTTTCAATAATATCCATAAACAAAAATAACACAGTAGACCAAGTTATCATAATATTGTTAAACAAAGATAAGGTATATGTTAAACAAAAATATAATATCAATAAAGTAAGTCCGCACCAAATGCCAACAACAAAACATGCATCTAAAAAGTTTCATATGCTTGCTACTTGCTACGGAAGAAGAATGTGCCATCGCCATCTTTAATTACCTGCGATGAAAAAATTTGAAGTCAGTGAGTAAACATAAATTAAAATCTAAACCCATCTGATAATCTCAATACAATTATTACAAGCAAATCAATATTTTTATCACAGTTCTCGGTTTACACTAATAGATATTACATAGATGAGTTTTATTGTAGTATCCAACATTATTGTTAAGTATGATTTACATAGATGAGTTTTATTGTAGTATCCAACAATATTACACAATTAAGTGTTTCACAAGTATGATATAATAATGTAAAAATAACTAGTTAATATTAAGTCATTTTAAAGCTGTATTAGTTACCGATGAGAAGTTGTGGAACATTCTCTTATTATTTGTTGTGTACACCAGCATAATGATAGTTAATAGTCATTTATTTAACGACGTTGTTGCTGAATAATTGAGTTTTATACTAAACATCAAAGAATGTTTAGACCTTGTGCTTGTAAATATCGTATTTCAAATCACATTTTTGGACCTTCCATTATCAGGTATGTGTTGTAGACTTATAGCATATGACAAGTTAATTATGGAAGTTAATTTTGTGGATACTTCATAAAAAATAAAAGAATAATCATTACCAAGAAGTGAGAAGCAGAGTGGGAAGCAAGACAAAGAACAGGCCTTTTCTTCCTGTACCTCATAATCCTGACTTTTCTCTCATCAAGTTCGCTCTCCTCTCCCCCTTCATCAACAGAAACATCAGTTATAGAATCGTATTATATTTTTAAAACAAGTTTGGTTCATATGAGTCATATGAATAACTAGAAAATAGTTCTAACCCGATACTTCAGATCATCATGTAGTAAACAGCCTCAATTTTGAGGAAGCATTGCCTAATGCATAACATGTGCAAGGTACTCCCAGCTCTTACTCAAAGGGGTCTCATTATGCTGCAGCACTTGCTTTGGTAAATGCAATTTACATACAAAACATTTCTCAAGCTCATACTGTGCTTCTGATAACTTGCTTTATGATAAATTTTCACTGACTCTATTTTTCCTAGTGATCTCATCCATTATTTAGATTACTTAGTACAAGCTTATTACTCTTAGGACTTTTATACATACTGGATGGAGAAAATTAAACTATAAGTTTTAACTCAACCAAAAAAGTAGGTTGACATGAAAATTGGATCATAAAACTTGAAGTAGGGAGTAAAAAGATGGTACTGTTTTCCAGCATTATAACGGTAGTCAATTGTTTTGTTTTATTCGTTTTTTATTTAAAACAATATGAAATGTCGGATCCATGAAACCTGCTCCCATATTCTATATGACTCTTTTTTTCCGTTTAATATATCTTATTTCAAAGATATAAAAAGAGCAAACAAGCTCCCATATTTACAGTTTCATGTAAATAATATATTCAATAAAAATACAATAGTTCATGCTAATTGATACATTGGTAATAGGCTGATCAGTAAGAACTACACTATTCAACTAGGAAAGCTGCACATTCAAAAATTGGTTCATAGCAATCAAATACCAAAAACTTACGAAGGGTACGAGAATGTGTACTCGTTCAATGGAACCAATCCGCCCAAGGAAAAAACCACTATTTTTATAGTGGGCTATTGGATTAAACTATCTTATACCTAAAGTAGATGGGAAAGATTCAAAACCAAAATAAGAATATAGGGTACCAGGAAAGAAATAGTCGAAGATTTCTTTTATGAAGGAACATATATCGAGAATTAATATTTTGAAGGGAGATGGATTTATAATGAAAAACAAGTAAAAGCAAACAATACATTTACATTACGGTGGTTCAAGCCATACATCTCTAATTACAAAAGAAAATGTCTTCATTCGGACCTTATAGTGGTTTCGTTTTAAGTTACTGGTATTCGATTTTACAAGAAAAAATAGTCAGCGATGGTAGCTTCGTAAATTGTTTATAATAATTTCTGCTAACTAATGATTTTCATAATCACAACGTGTAATGGATAAGAATATAATATGAACTTCAGTAGCATACAAAAGCTAAAAGATATTGTTGAAATACTACATTGAAAAGGAAAGAACTCGCAATGTGTTTACAAGCACAACTGAAAATAAATTCAATATCTGTAACATGTTTTGGTTAAAGGCGAGTTATGAATAACTCCAGGTATACATATAGTTCTCATTTTGCTTAACTCAAATCCACATGGCTTTCCACAATTTTTACTATAAAATAAAATAAGTTATGACAAGTTAGACAGTGAAAGTTATTCATTAGTCCATTATAAAAAAAATAAGTTATGAATAACTCCGAGTATACATTCAATCAGTGCAACCAACTTAGACAATGAAAGTTATTCATTATTCCATTATAAAAAAAGTTATGGTTATACATGTTTCCACACTTCACTCTTAGTATCTAGTAACAGTTTCAATTCTTGAATAAGGTAGACTTCAATATCAAGGAACAATTTACATTAGCATTTATGCATATAAATCATTTCTCCAAATACAATTACTAACCACACATGTGAACAGTATTTTATTTCTGTGTTGATTATCAGACAACATAAGAAACATATTTTTTCCTTGTAAGGTAAGTAAGTCAATAATAACCATTTACAGTTATAGCTTGTAATAACTAACAACTTATAATATCAGTTAGAGCAAGGGAAAATTGCTTCTCATAATGATATTTGAACTTTATTCCAATTGGCTCATGCATAAAAATAACAATAACAAAAAAACTAAATTAGGGATTAAAACATAAAAGCAGTCCGATTTATTAGTGAAATACTAATCAGGTAAGAAAACTAATTTTAAGTCAAGAATTGTTACTTCTGTTGTTTTGTTTTTAATTTTCTTCTTGTCATCTTCTTCTAATCTAAATTTCAAACTGATACTGTCATTATTTACCAAGAAAAATCATACCTGTAATCACAACATCTGTGAGGTTATATCCGTAAATCAGGCTTTGATGTCTTTGGCCAGGTAGCTCTCTACCTCACCCATATGAAGGCAGCGGATCAATTAATGGCCAGTGAGATGGATCCTGAGATAAAATTAATAAATATCAACAATATTCATAACTTCAACTGTCATAAATTACATTATTATGCATAAATTCATAACTCTTGATACCATAGACCATAATACATTCAAGTACTACATCTTATTACAGTTTCCAGCTCACAATCATTCAACAAATAAATTTTTTGGTATTGAACTATGTGTATATACATACATCAGAAGAATAAAAATGTGCTACAACTCCGTAAAATTTACTATCGCATTCTAATTGGCACATAGATTCATACCACTGTACTCAGATTCATGTATCTCCACATTCAATTCAATGTGAACACTAGGAAACTAAACCCTATATGTCATTCCTATAGTAGAATGATGGTTCCAGTGCCCTATACTAGCTTATCTTATCAAAACATCGGCAAACCTATTAAATTATAAAGATCAATTTAATTCTTGAACAAATGTGTTCATAACAAAAAATGCAAGTGAACTTACATTTAATCCAATGATCACAACATCTTTATCCAAGGATAAACTTTGATTAGCCTATTATGCCATGGTGGTTAAAATATAAAAAAAAGATGACCAATTATGATGACAAATTTGAAGAGCATAAACTTACCATTTAATTCCTTGTATCTTTGCCAAAAAACTTTTGCATATCTTTCAACTTCCTCTTCTGTTCTACCTTCCATTTCTAAGGCTATGTTCTTTATGTCCTTGTGGCCACACTTTTCACATGCTTGAATGAATGCATTGAAATCTCGTCTAGTCCATGTAGAGAAACCCTTGAAATGCATAAGTAACAATATTAGCAAATAGCTTTAATGAGATGCAATGTAACAGCCAACATACTGCTACTTTTCCTCTTGTTTCCCAGGAGTTAATACATCTAAAAAAGGAACATTTTAAAGCACGTCAAATAAATATATACAGATCACTGTTAAGACATGAATAATAAGGGTACCTTAAATTTCATCTCCATCGCTAATTGTATCATTCTTATGGTGTATCTATGGCAAAAGGGTCAGAATTTTATATATATATATATATATATATATATTATAGTTACATACTTTATTAAATTGAAATATTCTAGAAAGAATAAGACAACCATGGAAAGAAGCGCTTATTTACCTTTTATTGACAATTGATAGGGGTAGCCAAATTACCTAGTTTAGTTAATTTTGACATAAATTAAGAACAAAGTTACCAAGATGATTATTAACTTTAGTAGATGACTCCTACTAACTCCAAAAATAGATCCCGTCAAATACACAAGTGCTAATTATTCGATTTTGCAAATAGATCCATAAAATTAAACAAATATCTTCTTAGCCTTCCACAAAATAATTTTTTTTAATGGAACATGATAAAGACTCTTCATTATAAATAGATCGACAAACTTTAACAAATACCTTCTTAAATTATCCACAAAATAATTTTTATATTGAATGGAACTCAATATTTTAGTTTTGGAACAAGTACTTCTGTTTTATAGCATCCACTAGTCGATTCAAATTAAGTGATATTAACTACAAATTAACTAAAACAACATTATCATGCTGGTAAAGCATTCAAGCTTTACCAAATTACAGTTTTAAATCTCTGTTTATGCACCTCCTTTTGAAAATTGGGGATATTACTAAAAGTAAGAACAAAACTTAAATTAGATTATGTCGGCACCCAAAATTGCCAATAGCCCAAGGTATACAATCTAACTGAGACATACTATGAGCATGTATAAACAGCATTATCATAAGAAATGACATGCATCATGACATACCTTTCAGTTTTGAGTCCATCTCTCTATTACCCATACCGTCCACGAGACCGTCTTTCGTCTTTCCTGTGCAAGTGCTATGGATTCCCACTGTTGGTGGTCAGGTCCTCTCTATTGGCTGATGCCTCATCAGTAGATAAGGATTGATATGCCTTTGACTCATCAGGCGCTTTTGCATGATTCCATCCCATAAGAACACACAAGACCTTATGCAAACCAAGATGATCAACAGGCTAGTCCGGTTTTTGTGCAGTATACAAATGCATGATGAGCCCATGTATATCTGGGAATGAAGCCTTGAAACGTGCACACCAATTCCACTAAATAACAAGGGTAGCAAAGCATCCTTTAAAGGTATTTGGTTTAACAGACCATAAGTACCGCACAGAAGTTACTAGTCACAAATTTATACTTTTTCTAGAAAGCATAACGATTTCATTGACAAATCTACAACAGAAAGCCCATCATAAAATCTAAGTAGAAAAACCTACATGAACTTAACTTTATATAGGAAGAACAATGATTTTGCTGACAAATCTACATTAGAAAGCCCATCATAAAAACTAAAAAAACAGTCGTAGGTTAAAATGATTTTACTAGCAATAGAGACTAACACTGAGATGAGCGTATATTTTACAATCTTCAATAGTCAATAACTCAAATTTCCAATTACAAAACAAAGGGATATAAACTCAAACAGCGGGACCGGGCCTGATTCTACACACGGTCAAGAAAGCAGTGCAGTTGCCATTAAAAAATGTCAAATTCGGAACTACCAAAACATCAAAAATAATGAAAACAATGAAAAAAAATATCGGTTTAATACTACATTACAAACCCAAAATAGAGATGAAAAAAAAAATTATGATGAAAACCACACATAATTTAGTAAACTATTCGCATAAAGGTTGAATTTAAGTGAACTGATCAATATTTACCAAGTCTTGCATAAAAATATGGAAACTGCATTGTGCCTAGTCACTACAAATGTAAATAGATCTCACTTTTAAAATATTATATAAACACCAAAATTATTTTTCATAGAGCCCATGAAGTTTACATTACAAGCCTAAAAATGCAGCAAACAAATGTCTACTTAAATACGTGTACATTATAAGCCTAAAATGCAGCAATCAAAATTGGGTTCCCTAATTTTTATTATACATACCCTAATTATATCTACTAAACCAAATTCCTAAATAAATAATCAAAACATCTTGCCTCTTCCTTTCACGTTTATTTTAAGTGTTCAACATTATAAAAGAGTAAGAATTTTTCTTAATACTAAGGCATTGAAACTTTGTGACAGAACCAAAACTAGAGTATGGAAAAAATTACTAAGTTTATACCTGCTTCGTAGAAAGCTCTCCTTAACCAGGCTAGGGAAATCAATGAATGGAAAAGCTTAATTGTTTTCGTCTGAACTTGAAATCAAAGTATTCGACTCAACTTGTAATTGATTCTTTTCGACTAGATCAATATATGAACGGTAAAACCCAAAAGGAATCGAATTAGGGCATCTTTGAGATAAGGTTTTAAGGGAAAAGGGGATAACCTAAAGAAGGAAGGATGAAATCAACAAAGAAATTTTTGGCTTCTTTCTAGATTTACGAAAAGAAGAGCGATATTAGGAGATAAGGGGGAAAAAAATTTCTTTTGGAGGGAATGACGTGAATGAGAGGCGGCAAACAGAAAAGACTTAAACCTAATGAATATCGTCAGCGTTCTTACGTGTATAATTTTCTTCGTAATTTACTTTTACCGCACCTGCTACTTAAACGCTGAGAAAGGATGTTGTCAATGGTAAGTTTTGTTGTAGTGAAAAGATTAGAAAACTGGAGATAAAGATCAAAGATTGCTATCAAGGACTTTAACAATATATGTTATGACTCTATACGGTAAATTATAATTTTGAAATCTTCATATCTTAGTCTTTAAACTTATGAGTCTTTATGTCTATCTCTTAAGTCTTTATACTGTACAATATTCCATTCAGCACATGTGTACTATTATGCACAATATATTATACAACTTGGCAAAACATCAGTACCTATATTTTATATGATTATATAAGGTTGTTATCATCAAAATCAGTAACTGGGGTATTAACAATGATGGCTCCCGATTTCATCTCTGACTTCATCTCACCAAAAAGCCTCCATCCTCATTTCGGCTTTATTATTCACTATTCCAAAAGCAACCTGTCTACTTCTGATAACCGTAAACTCGACTTTCTCAAGTGAGCATCCGTGAGTTTATGTGAAAATTAATAATAAACAACGAGTTAGAAAACTACTTGGTGTGAGTAATGTTAGTCGCCAAAGCATAAATATAACTATAGTGAGATCATAACACAAAACAAAACGGGCTTTTCCATCAATTTCGCAATAAAGCAACATCATATTCATAACATATAGTTTACCACAAACATGTAAAATGGGATCATAACAATATAACATGCATGCGTTAATATATATGTTCTACACCAACATTCATCACCAAATTCAATTATACATCATAGTATATGCATTCCTCTAATGTCACCCAGACAAAATAAGTAGGTGTTATTTCATCAATTCATTGATTATAATTACTTAACCTCAAGGTTACTATCTATGTTTTATTTCTCATGCAACATAGTATGAGGAACACGCTGTCCTAGGCT
The DNA here is from genome assembly GCA_030737815.1 of Allium fistulosum. Taxonomy (NCBI): domain Eukaryota; kingdom Viridiplantae; phylum Streptophyta; class Magnoliopsida; order Asparagales; family Amaryllidaceae; genus Allium; species Allium fistulosum. Next base: position 983,369,268 of record CM060902.1, read on the forward strand.
CTCCTAACTCACTTAGGAGTTGGATGTACAACCGTACATACTCGGACAAGAACCTCGTCTTTTCCTTGATAAGAACTACTTTTCCTGCAATAGTTCCTGAAGCTCTTAAAATCCTGAAATCCCACTGGTTTTGTGCTGCAATTCATTCAGTACAGCTAGTTATTATATTCTACTTTAGATCCTTGCGATCACTCTGATGCAATTTGACTCACTCGATAGTCAATCTCAACTATACTCGCTTCAACAACATTCAAATATTCATTTATCATATATCATAAGTGATTATACACAAGCGAGGATGAATCAATCAAGATGGTTCATACATCATCGTAAAGTACTTGCATCACAGTAAGTAAAACATACACCTTCATACGACGATCACACGAGGTCATACAAGATTAATTTTTCTATTTATTATCATTTTAAATAAATTACATTAAATTCATCAGTTACCTTCAATTTATTAACTTATATTTAGCTAATTCATATTTTCTATATTTTAGAAACTGATTTGTAAATTTCCAAAAGTTATTAAATTTATTCAATCACTGCTTAATTTTTCTTTTAAAATGTGTTTATCGATTTTTAAGATAACTAGACTGCGTCAGCTTTAGTAATCCAGATTGCATCAACCATTGCTATTTATTAATGCTTACATATATTCAACCTTTTGCCTACTCCTCCTATGATCGCATCGGCTCCATCTCATATGGGCTATTTTCCCTTAATCGTTGCTTTCTCTCAACATTCTAGCCATATCGGCAACGATTCTCCATCATGATAGCTATCAAGTATAACTTTATTTGAACTATCAGTGATAGGTATGCAGATCAACAATGTTCTCTTTGGGTTATGCCTATTTGTTGATGAGAACCGTCGGTTAATGACCACTTTGATTAACGAGCATTATCGGCTAGGGTTATCATATGATGAAGGATTATTGGTCCACCTATCGTACATGCAGTAGGGAATAAGAGTATACTTATGTGCACTAATATTGTTATACGATGAGCTTTATATTGGTATATCGATGGGTACTAACCATAATTGCACATTGCTTGCTATCGCAATTTCGATGAGTGATAACACCTTTCATGTGCAATGGGTACCATCAAATCCTTTTAATGTGCTCAACATTCTTACCGACGAATATTGTTTATATCATGTATTAGGTTCTTTAGGCGTTATCATCACACTTATGTGATTGGCCTTATCATATTATATGATAGGTGCCAGCTCAAGTGCAACGGATTCTTAATGTTATCTCTTCATGTGAAGTATCTCTCCTGTGTGATAGGGTCATCATATTAACTGATAGTAATATGTGATGATTACCATTTTATATGCTTTGGATACAACGGAAATCTTATGATAGGTGCTATCGATAGGAGTAACTTTCAATTTAGTGCTGATATCGTTCTTTAATTTATACGCATCTATTGAAATTGGTGACGGTAGCTTCTACTTCTACATTTCTAAGTGTTATCATCCAACAAAGAATATTCCTATCGGTTAGAAATAAGGTTACCATTGGTTTGATGATGGGTGCTCAATCCGGAGACGGAGACACAGTGGTTAAGTAAGCGTTAAATTTATTTATTACCAAACAAAGTAATCTTTTTAAATTTAATTTTAATACTTGTCATATTCTCTTTATTATTTTTAAATTATAACACTAAAACGGACAGTAATTGTCTCAATTATCCGTCTCACTAAACTAATTAATTTCCTTATTAAAATCAAATTAAGTAAATATATTACTACTACCTAATTAACAAAACCCTAATTAACATTATTTAATTACAATTATTAAGAGCCCAGCCCATCAAACAAAGCCCGACTATCCTGTTTCACTTTCCGCTAATTTCATTCAATTAGACCCAAATTCATCGCCTCCCTTCTTTTTTCAAGAAATATAGAACTAGGGCAGCAAGTGAAAAAAAAGGTCACCGATTTTAAGCTTAAGCTTCTACGATCTGAGCCGAAGAAATACTCGAGTTCGTCTGGATTCCGAGGAGTTAATCTAATTTGCTTTGGGTAAGTTTTCGGTTTTATCTTCTTCTATTAATAGGCTTTTAAAGTAATACAATCGTTCATACACACTGTTTCTTCATGTTTGAAACAATTAAAGTTATTTGATTTGTTTGAGATTCGAATTTGATTAGTTTTTAGTTACTTTTTTTCACTGTTTAATAACGTTCTAAGATGTAAAAGCCGGTGTGATTCGTTTTAGTTTGCTGCAAAATCCCACAATACGGTTTTTAGATGGCATTTTACTGAATTGACCGGAACCAAAATTCTGGCCAGATTCCGCCTTTGCTTTGACTGCAGGGCCGGCCCTGAGGTATAGAAGGCCCTAGGAAAAAAAATTTGACCCAAGTTTTGCCTTACACATAGAAAAATAACGATGAATAGCAAAAATGATAAAGCAACTATTAACAACCCAAGTTTTGCCTTACACATCCTGGTAAATTTAAATTTTTTATTTGGACAAAGTTGCCCTCGACACTAGAATGGTAAAATTTAGGTTTACGAGAAGAGTGGATACATAAGAAACCAAGTTTGAAGTAAGTGAAGAATTATGAGAAACCAAGCTCCGAGTGAGCGAGGAAACATAAGAAACCAAGCTTGTAGCGAGTGAGGAAATTCAACAAACCAAGCTTGGATTGAGTGAGGAGTTCTAACAAACCACGCTCACTTGAAGCATAGATAATATAGATTTTCCATGTACATTGTTTTTTTCAAAACCTCGCTTGGTGCGAGCGTGATTCCTTCTATAACCTCGCTTGTTCCGAGCGAGGTTTCATACAAAACCTTGCTCGGTCTGAGCGAGGTTTCATACAAAACCACGTCCAAGCCGAGCATGATTTGTATTATAGAAAATGTTATCGTGTAGAAATTTTAAGTGGAAATTAGGTTGAAGGGCTTCTATTTGCAGGGTAATAAGTTTTAAGGACAACACTTCTGAATAATTAGTTTTAAGGACAATTTACACCATAATGATAAATTCATTTATCTTTCTAAGTTATTCAAAATGATAAATCTTTTTATCATTATTTCTGTATAACTGAAAATGATAAATTCTTTTATCTTTTTTCTGTAAAATGTCCTTAAAACTAATTTTTCAGAAGTAGTGTCCTTAAAACTTATTACCCTGCACAAATAAGCCCTTGAAGTGAAAATCCCCATTTTAAAAAATAAGGTTATTTATGGAATAAACTGGGGGTTAAAAGAAGATAGTGAGGTGTGCAATTTTTTTCTATATAAACGGGGTGTGTAAAGCAAATTCTGGGGTGTTAATAGAGTTGGTCAAACAAGAACATTCCATTAATACAAAGTGATAGTTGCTATTACATAGAAGTGAAACAAAAGACTTTCACATTGTACTTAATTTTCTTACATTTTGAGCAGTAAAACTACTAAGCAAAACATTTAAATCAAATGATTCTAAAATCTTTTTCTCGATAGATATTATGGACGATCCATTCAATCTTTCTTGCGAAATAGTTGTTCGAAGAAAAAGATTTAATTAGTTTTAGTTTTGAAAAGCTGTTTTTTGTCGAGGCAATGTCGATGGGAATAGTCAATAATATTCTATAAGCAATCCATGCATTAAGATAAAGACAATCCATCCTCTTAATATAATTTAATACAGTAATAGCTCTTTTTGCATATGTTGGTAAAATCTATCTAATGATTTGCAACTTCATAAATAACTCCGCTCCATCAATATCGGAAATCATCGCATGGTTTACATAATTCTCAAGATTATCACATGAAGACTTCAAGCTATCATAAAAAGCATGTTTCAATCTTTCTAGTTCTTGCAAAAATTCATACTTTTTAATTTGTTCAAATCTACTCTCAAATGATGACAAACCTTGATCCATAATATACAAAAAATAATTGACCTTAACAGATTCTTTTGGTGATTGCATAATATCTTCACTATTATTTTCATCAAATTGTTTATTTTTATGTATTATGCGCCTTTCAACAAATAAAAGTTCAATCCTCAATTCATTTGCAATTTTTTAGCTTCAACCATAGAAGATTCAAATTCATTTTCACGAAAAAGGTTGAAAAAACAAATTAGACCCTTTAGACGATCCATAGTAACATCAATATGCATATCTTCTACTTGTAGCTTTTTGCTTACTCTATTAACATTATTTAGTAAAATGCACCATATAACCATACCAAACAAAAATTCAAACTTTTCAAAATCATATTTAACTATGGTTTCAGCATCACTTTTGCACATATGATCATCATTAAGACTTGGCTATTGAATTAGAGCATTTTTTATTTTTGGAGCTTGAGACCAAATTGCTTCCACACTTTCACTATGACTTTCCCAACAAACACAATTGCTTTAGTGTAAGACCATCATTTAGTTGAGGATGAAAACAAAGTATACATGCGTTGTACAACGACAAAAAATGAAACGGCTTTAGAGCAACATTTAACAGTATCACAAAGTGCGAGATTAGACCATGACAACCTCAAGGGGTGTAAAATGCTATAGGAATAACTTGTAGCAGTCTATTTTGCACGTCTTTAAGTTTTTCTTTCATATTAGAACTGTTGTCGTAGCTTGGTCCTCTCACATTATAATATTAAGTTCCCAATCATTCAAACACCAACAAATTCATCAAAACGCTCATTACTAGAAGTGTCATCAACCATTAAAAATCCAAAGAAAAACTCTTCCATTTTCACCGTATTGTTTGAAATATGCACACCCCTCAAGATTATAGTCATTTGTTCCTTATTGCTTTCATCCGGAGTACAATCGAGTATGATAGGAAAGTAGTTTGCTTCTTTATTTTTTTTTTCAATAATTGCTTTTCTAATTTCACCCACGATTAGAAGTATAAACTCATTTGAATCTTGTGGCTAAGATAATTATAATGAATTTCTTTACTTTGAATTATCAATGTGTTCTTGCATTATTGGATCAAATTTGGCAATCATTTCTATAATGCTAAAAAATATTCCATTATTCTCCTGATAAATTTTCTCATTATCATTGTTGTCAAAAATCTTAAAATCTTACGATTTAAATTCCGATTCAGATTGGATCTCTCCTTTTACGATTTGTTTCACATTCCGATTCAAACTTAGTCAAAAGTGCAATTTAAAAAAACAATTAACTTATACCAACATATTTAATATACTTATTTGGATTCATAATTTCAATTATAACGTTTTCAAAACGAAATGATAAAATAATAAGAAAGTAAATTAAATTCTAAGCTTAGTCGTAGATGTTCAAACATCAAAGTCAATTTCATAGTGTGTACATACCTTAAATAATGAATCTTTTGAATTCACGATTTAAATTCCGTTTTTTAATTTAAAGTTTGAACTTTACGATTTACGATTTAAATCCTACCTTGAAACCATTTCTCATTATTACCACGAAATGCCAAATTATTTTAAGCAAGAGCTGTTATAACCGATATTGTTCTTACAAGCATTTGTCTCCGATGCTCTTTTCCCTTACTAATTTGTTATTGGACGCTTTTGTCAATTGTTTTATTCTTTTGAAATTTTATTTCTAACTCAATCCATTTCTCCATTCTAGTGATATGGTCAACACCAACTTCACGTGCTTTGAGTTTTTCACTAATATTTTTTCAATTATTCACTCCTTCATTTGTCAATTGAATCATCATTCCATCTTTTTTAAATAACTTATAACAAAAACAAAATACTTTATCTAAAACTTTGGAGTATATTAATCATTTTCTATCGTGCTTTTCTTCACTTGATAATTGTCTAAAATAGTGTCTATGAGAGAAACGCCTTTTTGATATATCTTTAGAAAAAATTATATTATTATCTCTTGGAGGACATCTTTGAACAATCAAATCTCTCAAGTGTTAGATTCATATTTTTTCAATTTATTGGATCTAATGTCTAAAGAAAGCGGTACAAACTCCATAACAATATCCTCATTCAAACTAATCTCATTCGCGGCAATAACCTCGTTCTCGTTTGTCACAGCCTCATCAACTTCAACCTTATTTTCCTTTCTTTCAATAACAAATTCCTCCTCTTGTTTCTTGCTAAAAATTTTATTAAGTGAGCCCGCTTGTTTTCTAATATCATTTATTTCAAGTTCTTTTTTTCTTTTGGAAGCTCCGGATTTCTAAGAGACATTTTAATATAAAATAGCTGAGATTGAAAGAAAAGAATCACAAGAGCTTCATCAAATAATGATACAATAACTCAATTAGTTATGATTCCACTATTTTAATTTTTAATATTGTTAAGTGTTAAAATAAGTTTACAACCATACCATTGTAAAACTTGTCGAGTATGTGTGATAACATATCTAATTGCTTGAATTAGTCCAATAACAATCAATAAAAAACTCTAAAATATATCATCATTATTCTCAAATCACAATCACTCAAACAACATAAAATTCCTCAAATAACTTAGAAGCTATTGAGTAATGAATTAAACGATTTAAATAGAATTGTGAGAATTTTACCCAATTGCTGAAGCCTCTACCTCTCTTGGATTGAATTAGAAATTGGATTTTGTTGCTCTTCCTTTGCTCAATTGCCCTTCATCTCTTTTATTAATTGAACCAAACCGAAAATCGAACTCCTCCCACTCTCTCGTCTCTTCCAAACTTCGAACGATGTAAACGTAAACTGACACGGAATCTCTTATTTTTCTGCCGTGCGTAACAGCGTTGCTGTGGATGGTAAATCGATTTTTTTCCCCTTTCTGGTTTTCTGCGGTTTGCCCTAGGACCTGGGTAAATCTTTTTTCTTTTCTTTTTGGGCCCCCCAAGTTTTGGGGCCCTAGGCCACTCCCTAGTGGGCCTAGGTGGAAGGCCGGGCCTGTCTGATGAATACCGAGCCGGTAGTGCCAGAATTCTGGTGTGCCGACGGATGCCGTCAATATGAACTGATTTGGGTTGTAATCAGTAAATTAGATATTGAAATATTGGTGGGCATATTTTCCTGTACTTAAATCAATATCTATTAACACCTTCAACAAGCACTAAAATATTGAATTCTTTCTGGAACATCCTTTTCTTTTTCAATTTTGTAGTACTATACCTTTACATGATTCTACTTCTCAACAACTCAGACTTTAGGTTTGCATTTTGGTATGAGATTTTAGGGACTTTTTAGATCAGAATTCAAATTTAAATATCTAAATGCAGTTAAATTTTGATTTTAAGATCTAATTAAAACAATAAATTTAAAATTCAGAATTGAATTTAAAAGTAGGAAATTAAATTTATTTTTAATTATTTCAAAGTCAAACTGAATTAAAATTTATTTTTAATTATTTAATTATTTTGAAATAATTAAAAATAAATTTAAATAATAAATTCAAACTCAAACTGAATTTCAAAATACAAAACTTTTTGAATTTTAAATCTCATAATCAAAATATTAGGGTTCAAAATTACCCTATATGAAACTTGGAAGAGTCAGAAGCAAATTCAATTGAAGTTGATGTTGAGTTTCTGAGCGTTAGTTTTTGTTTCAGTATTGTAGTTAGAAATTTTTGATTATATAATTAAGTTTGAATCTTAGAAGAAAATGTCATTAAGAGTATTTTAGAATTATTTTTAAATTGAACAAGAAAAGGTATGGTTTGAGATTTTCGTAAAATAATTTAGAGCTGAAAAGGCAATTGTTGGGGGGTGTTAGTATATTTTTCTTTAACTGATTTGTACTTGTGGGAAGGTGAAATGTTCGTGGTTATTTACACAGAAGCACCATGGAGGTTTTGTAAATTACACGGGTACGACATGCTTTTCTGAAATATTGTACATTTACATAAACACAAGTTACATATAGTTTTTATACGTCACAAACCAATGAAACAAAACTAATACAACAATTATATTTCTTCTAATCGAAGATTTCAACAAAGCTTTCTAAGTCATTAGGCAAAAATATCATCATATATAGTTTAAACATGAATGTCATTCAAAAAGAGTATGAAACAAATAAGACAAAGATGCTGCCCTTGAACTAGATATTTTATTGCAATTTTGCACATTTAGGTATACAAAGATAAAACGAGTGTAAAAAATATATTCATGCATTTGAAATACTAATATTAAACACTTTTGATTATAACATATTATTGAATATCAAATTTAATTACGTAACAAGTTACTTTTTTCAATGCCTTTTATATTTTGAAATAAGACTGAAAAAACAAAATTAGAAAAAGAAACAGTCACATCAATAAGATGTGTTTTTTTTCCACCATGGGATATGCATGCATCTAATATGTTTCATGCCATTAGAGATGTATGCTATTGTTGTGCTGCACCACGCCATGCCATACGTTAATACTATGTTACATCTTTTACAATACTGGTAATGTTCAGGCTTTATTTTTTGATTTGGTCTCCAAGTGTATCATGGACTTGTAGTGTTTTGCTTCACATTTGATAGTGTCACTTATAATTGATGTTTGTACCATCAGTGTATGTGCAGTGCTGCTATTGCAGTTATAACATGAATGAAAAAGCGAAACAAGGCATCTACACTAACATGTGTTATTTTAAGCTTTCATCAACCTACAATGGTCGTGGTTAAGAAAACTCAGCTTCCAGTTCAGGAGGAATCAGCAAGCGAAGAAGAAGATGCTATAAACAACATGGAAGAAGAAGCAATGTATTCAGAGTCAGATAGCGAAGATGAAGATGCACCTCAACCCGAACCTTCAAAAAATGCCATCAACAACAAAGAAGGCCTGCTCGAAAAGCTCGAAGACATAGCATGGCCAAAAGACGTAGACTGGATCCACAAGCTAAGCATCGACCACGAACTCCCTGAACAAGTGGACGTGAACGACGACTTGACCCGTGAGCTTGCATTTTACACCCAAGCTTTGGAAGGCACTCGTAAAGCTTTTGAGAAACTGGAATCAATGAAAATACCATTCTTAAGGCCAACAGATTACTACGCAGAGATGGTGAAAACCGACTCTCATATGCTGAAGATCAAAAGCAAGCTGCTGTTCCAAAAGAAGAAGATTGAGGAGTCGGAAGAGAGGAAGAAGGCGAGGGAAGCGAAGAAGATAGCGAAGGAAGTGCAGGCGCAGAAGACGAAGGAGAGGGCGAAGAGGAAGAAGGAGGAGATCGAGAGCGTGAAGAAGTGGAGGAAGCAGAGAGAGCAAAGCGGATTTGCTAAAGGGAAAGGGGAGGAAGGGATGGATTTTGATAATATTGGGGGTGGGAATAGCAAGGGAGGGGTGAAGAAGACGAAGAGACCTGGAGTTGGGCTGGGTGATAGGTCGGGTGGGGTGAGAATGAAGGGAGGGTTCAATAAGAGGAGGGAGTCGAAAGAGTCGAGGTTTGGGCATGGTGGCAGGAAAGGGATGAAGAAGCAGAATACTGCGGATACTACTAATGATCTAAGAGGGTTTAATAAGGGCGATTCTTCCAGTAATAAGAGGATGAGGAAGTGATGATGCAAGTAAGCCTGGTTTTATTTATTGACTGTTCTGTTTTGCTTTTTATTTTATGAACTGAGCGCTAGATTAAGAAAGTTGGAAGAGTTTTGTAATATGGTTACTGCCGCGATTTCTTGCTGGTTGCTTTGTGGTTATGTATTCTTTATGTTTGATTTTGCAAAATGTGGTTGAACCAACTTTTGGTGCAGAAAATGAGATCTAAACTCATTTTTGATGAATGGTGGTCTGTTGTTGGATTTGACTATTGCTTTATGCGGTATGTCTGGACTGCTGTTGTGGTTGCATGTATGATAGTTGACAGATGGTTGCTGGATGCCAAGTATTTGTCAATTATTTATTATGCATTCATTTCGTACTATTATTGTTGTGTGTATATTAACAGAACAATGTTGTGTCATCTTGAGAGCAGTTAGATAGGGTGTCGTCTAACCATAGAACTGATGGTGCTGGCAAATAAGTGATGATTGAAGCAGAATTTGAGATACCGAGAAATGCTTTAGAGGGTGATGGATAAAACTAGGGCTTTGAGCAAGAAAGCATCATGATTGTTGGAAGAATAAGGATGAGACTATATCATATGTTAGTGCTGGCAGTACATCGATTAAGTATACCGTTCTAGACAAATACTGAGGCAGCTGCAGAAAGAGAGACATAAGAAAGAGAATCGAGAGTACCGTTCTCTTTTATGGTAGCCAACGTGTTTCTGGGAGCCCGTGGAGTAATAAAGACGACAAATCATTGGTGTCAACTGGTTAAATGTGTTAAAATTAGCAGGCACAAATATGTAAAACACATGGATCATAGGATGCAATGCATCAACAAGTAGCTATTAGAGCTTTTCCAACAAGGATTGTATCAGTCATCTCCAATAGGGGATTGGTAGGCCTATTTAGGTCAACCGAAGCAAAGCAATCCCTTTTGTTGGCAACCTCTAGGGTTGCCGATTCAGCCGACATTTATAATGTCGGCTTAATTTTTCAGCGTTATAAATGCCGATCAACCATGTAAGCAATAGTACAAATAATATCATCGTCTGTTTTTTTAGCTTACTAAAAACCATATAAGGACGATGATTATTATTATTATTATTATTATTATTATTATTATTTATTTTTAGTTTAAGCAAGGCTTTTAACGAAAACCCTTACCTCTTATATTAACTCAAAAGACAAAAGAGAACAAAGTTGAATTACATACAAAATTCAAGCCATCTACTGTATATATTTTTATTGTGACAACCCGCACCTTCCGACACATCGATCAAAAGGCTGGGATGGCTTTCGAACTCGCATCGGTACTAAGAAGTACGAACTATTGGGATTTTAGACATAACAGGGGCTAAGAATATATGGATAAAACCTAAGGCATTCCACACTTTCAGATCTCATGGTTGAAGAAAAAAAATATAAGTACTGAAAAATAGTCATTTTAGAAAAAAAAATGTTCATAATACTTAATTCATACACTGTTTCCAAGATGCAATATGAGTTTGATATACATTTAATAAAATAAATAACTACAAGAGGAACAATAAAAAATAGTGGAACTCCAACGCTTAGCTCATTTCTCCACATATCATGTCAAATCAACTAATGTTCTGTCATCTTGTGTTGGCGGAAAATGAAAGGAGTGAGTCAGACAAAAATCTAATGAATGAGCACTATTAATATTTGGTGATCACATGCAGTTGACTTTAGTAACACTCTAAGTGACCTAGAATGTTCTACAAGTGTTCGTGAGTTACTTGTTTTTTTTACTTAAGGGGTTTAGCTCAATACACACATACACTAACTACTTGTGCATGCTTATACTTAGGATCGAACAACTAATCGGATATCTAGACAACTAATAATCGACTAATAACTACTGGAACTATTACACATAGGATTACCTTATCATTTCTCTGACTACACGTAACTATTTCAATATAGGTTTCCCTACCATTTCTACCATGAGACTAAGTTTCTCACAATTACGACTACATGTAACTATTCCAACATAGGTTTCCCTATAATTTCTACCATGAGACTAAGTTTTCCACAACTACGGCTATACGTAACACAGTTATGCATTGACGGGGAGCCCGCAATGCCAAGTCACTGAAGTGCCTCATCGTCTGCATTCATGTTTACCTCTCAATGGTAACATAACGCCTCTTATTGCTTGCGCCGGGATCTAACAACACAACATCATGTCGCGTCATCCGTGAATACCAAGGAACTTCTGTTGTGTCGGGCCACACACTTCATCAGACATCCATTAGTGCTGCGCGTCCACCGTAGAACCTCTTGCGAGTGCAATTTACGATAGAATCGCCTCCAGTCGAATATCGATCCCTGTTGGATAAACAGCATTCACTCAGCCTTGCAATGTCCTAGTGTTGCCTCATAGAGAATTAGCTTCCTTACTCCTAACATTCATGTATATATATAACATACACACACACGCACTAGTAACAACATAAATTTTAACCTGGGCCTCAAGTCGAGGTTCATATTGTGCTTTTGGAACGCTAACCGGTCGACCACTTGCTATCGACCACTATAGTCAGAGCAGACGACCAGTCGTTGTTATTTAATTAGGGATTTTTGTTGTTTTTAGGATTTTTAATTATTTTGTTAATTACGTCCGTTCCTAAATTTTCACAATAATTTACAGTTTCATCCTATAGCAATTACAGTGAACCAAAGTTTGCGATTATCAATTTTTTTTTGTTCAAATCCAGTTTACAAGTTTAAAGTAAAAACAATTCAACATAGGGTTACTATTAACATCAATATTAACAGGTTATATGAATATGTTATAAGAATTCATACTTGTTTACGAAACGGGCTTAACCTAGACAATTTCTATGTAACAGGTTCCCATCAATTTACATTTATTATTCAGTCTTAGATATAAACAGCACGATTCTCAATCTAGTTTATAATAATCTAAATCATATAGGGTATAAAATTATCTGCATATAAATCATCTTATTAAAAATATACCCACTCACCTAGATCCAAGCTTTTCCCTTTGAATCTTGTCCGGAAACATCCCTATTCATTATCTCTTCGCTTGATTTGACCTCCTTAGATCTCTCTACTTTTGTTTTTATTTATTTTGAAGAATTTTGTAAGTTGAGGAGAAAAGGAACTAACAGAGTTTGGGTGCACAAACTAATTTATGATGAATTAGGGTTTACATTAGCTGAGTATTTGTAGGGATTTAATATGGACTTTGGAAAAATATTTATTTGCATCATGATCACTAAATGTTTACTTCGCAGCCAAGAAAAATATACCAATAAATCTGGACCGTTGGTCGCTCAAAATCACCGTTCTGAATCATCTACTGGTCGACCGCTATACTTGGAGGCGGTCGACCGGTCCCAATATGGTTGTCGACTGTTGGAGCTATATTTTTGGTATATTTTCTTTCTTTATTTTTATTAATCAATTAAAATTTCAAAATTTAAAACGCTTATAACTTTTTCATATTAGCTTCGATTTCAAAAAGTTATATATGGAAATTGTCTAGAAAATCGCTATGAATGCAACATGCAAGTTTCGTAACTAGGTTTGGACATTTGCAAAATTTCTATTTTTCCTTGTTATATTTAAATTTAATTCTTTTATTAAATTTTTGCTTAAATTTTCGTAGTGTTACACTCTTCCCGTTTAAAAGGATTTCATCCTCAAAATATCCAAGGATGGAAAAATGTAACTCATGCGTGCAAAAGTCAATAACTATAACCGTCTACTAACCATTGTCTTAGTAAAATTTCTAATGCAATGTGTACATGCAGGCGTGTAATGCATATGAACCTATACTAATGCAAGGAGTAGGCGGTCTCCTGATCTAGTCGACTTCTTGAAATTCAAGTGTTTATATCATGTATCCGAAATGTATGCAACATTCTATATAAATATACTTGCAATTCTATATGTATGTGCAACTATTCAATTCATATGCAACAATCATATGCATATATGAAAATAAAATAGCATGTGCTAGTGTAAGTGTGTACTAACCAGAATATGTGTGCTGATGTGGGTAAGGATAATAAAAGAACACATCCATTAACATCCATTAGCAACCATCATCCAAAACATGTCCTAATGACATGTTCGTATCCATTCCTCGCATCCAATGGTCTCTACCTAAGGGTATACTAATCTAGAACCTAAGCACAAGTAATTTCTACTTATGTACCTAAAATGGAAACGTACCAGAAAAGAGTTCCAAATGAGTAGCTCAGATCTTCTACTCATGCTCCTTGTACTCTCAACTGGGTCCTCCTTATTGGACTATAACCACTTTAATTATATTGCGAAGTTGCTTTGTCCCATGCCCAATGATGCAGGTAGGTGCATGGAAAACAAGTGACTCATTTATCCTTTTCAACTTCTCTTAACTGACACGGATAGACCACGGTAGCTGCATCGTATAAACACTTCCACAAGTGTGACACATAAAAAACATTGTGGACTTCTGCCAATCCTCCAGGAAGCTCTGCTCCATAGGATAACTCCTCTACTCTATCCAAAATCGGAAAAGGCCTTACAACTCTCGTTGCTAACTTTTCCGAACTACAAATCCAATAATGTATCTAAGCGGCAAGATGCTCACACAAACCATGTCATCACTGTAGACTTCAACTCCGTGTGTCTCCTGTTAGTATATGTTTTCTTCTTGTCTTGTGCAGTCCTTATCCTTCTATGGATCAAATCCGCTTCTAAGCATTTCTAACTGGACTGTTCTTCCGACTTCATTTATCACCCTTACTACTGGCTTGTAACTTCAACCCAAATATACATGCATAGACAACCCTCTGCAATCCTTGCTACTAACCCAAATAACATGATGTCAACATGCACCTTACTAGGTAATTTTGAGCATAAGTATGCTCCAACGGAACTGTAGCCTTATGAAATCCTCAATGCAGATACACGTTGTCTTAAATAATCCGGTAGTATGCATGTTCACTTCTTCTTCTATATACTAAGGTAAAACATCCAAAAAGTGGACGGCGTCTCCTCCCCTAGTACTTTCTACTTAGCTCTTTGCTATTTCTCCATTTCATCCAAAGGTATCCAAATCTATTGATTTCTTAAAATTTTGAAAATAGTATAAATTATTTTCCACTTCGATTCGACTTAAGCCATCTCATTTTACCTATGATTGGATTCTTCAATGCTTCAACAATCGTGGTGCCTAGGTATCACGTTTATAATCTACAGGGGTTTATCCTAAGTTCTACAAGTAGGTAAAGACTTAAATATTCTATAGGGTAGACTTGGTCTATTTTTTGTTCAAACTAACAATTAGAATCATAAATCTAAATGAAGTCCTAAATTCAAATGAAATTGTAATCCTAAAATTATTTTAGCATTGATGGTAATTACCTAAGTGATACTTTGCTCTCGCGCAACTATTATGCAACACAAACTATGTATTATCATCAGCAATCCATGAACTTCCTTAAATAAATAGCATTCTTCCAATCCGAGAGGTGATTGAAAAGAAATCCATTATCCTTCCCTCCAAAACTTACCGAGAATTTCCAAGTTATAAAATTCGCCTTCGCATTCTCAATGTGTACAAATAGCAATATCTTTCTCTTAATGAAAAACCAAACTCTAGAATTAACCATTCCTTGCACAATCTTGACTCTAACTCCATCTAGGATATCTTTTATTGTTTGAACTTCCAAAATTTACTATTTCTTAATGCCATCCCATTAATGGGACCTTTTTCCCAACGTAACTTCTTATCATTTCATTCCAACTATTTTATGGTCGAGACAACTCAATATGGAATGATGCCTTGCCATTTTAATTCGATGGGCAAAATGACCAACATTCAACTAACACCGTACCCAATAAACCAGCTAGGAACATCTACATGGACGATGTCCTAGCCCCATAAACATCTTATAAAACTCATGTAAACCCATCCCCCACAACATACTTGTAGTTGCGATGACAACCCAAGTATCAGTTACTTTATAAATATCGCCGTATAACAGATATTATAAGACGACAACCTACTTGCTTTGTTACATATACTTCATTAAGTCAAAAACAACATGTCTGGTACTTATAACTTCCCAAGCCAAAAGCAACATGTATGAATACCTAAAATGTCAGATCAACGCCACCCACCCACAAGTAATCCTAATCGTCTTCATCTTCCGGTGATGATCAACAACCAATACTTTGGGGACTTACAATATATAAACAACTTAAATCACATCCAAGACTTGAGAGCAAAATAATAGTTTTCATCTCAAGGTCACAGGCTAGATAATTCTTCTCATGTACTTTTAACCGTTGACCAGTATAACAACTTCATTAGCTAACCAAAAGCTTGCTCATTTTCTCCAAGTTCCATGAAAACTAAATTCTTCTTATAGTCGCCAACCAAACATGGAAATTTTTTTTGTATCTGTAATATTCTTTGATATAATAAAACATCTTGGCTTCTCTTTCTTTGCACTGGAATATGTTTGTACAAATCATACTTTCCAAACATTCTTGCACCAAGAATTTGCAACTTAAATCATACTTGGGTAGAAAACACAAAGCGATGTTCACTCCTCACTATTAAAGGATGTTTGATCTAGTACTCTACCCTTCAAATTCAAACATTGATTGAAAAGGTCACTAGATCTCCATACTAATCACTATCTCTACCTCCCAATATTTCAGTGCTTTTGAACTCCATCATCATTTTAGTCCTTGTAGGCTGTGTAATCCTATTTATCTAACTCCAATTTAGTTCTTTCATTTTTAAGTTTACGGGATATTCATATCTTAATTTTTTTTTAAAATCCAAACCTTTTATTTTTAGCATCATCTTCCACAAAACTATTAAGTCTCTAAAACTGTAAAATCTTCCATTTATTTTAGCGACCGTTTCCTTTTTACAAAGATTATGACATCTTCCTTCAGTTTACATTATCAAAAAACAATTTAGCTTAACTTAGCAAAATGTACATAAAACATACCTTTCTAAAAATTCCTTTATAAACAAGAAATTTTCGCAAAAGTGTATTTTAAAAGAAATGATGATGTTTCAACTTACTAGTTTTTTTATTTTAAAATACGACAGAGACATTTATAAAAGACATTTTCAAGTATACCATTTCTTATTTTATAAAAGAGGTTCAAAAACTGGGTCTTACATACTTCTCGATATTTTTTCAAACTTTCATTTTTAAAAGCAAAGCACACCCTAGGGTAAGTGCAACAATCGCCTATAAAACAAAAAATTTAAAGCAGTTGTTGAAAATTGCTTTTTGTCAAATTCTTTTCTTTTTTTACTTTTTAAACAAATTCCATAAAGATTGTCTAACCATTTTATAGAGAACCATAAATCAACTTACTTTCCTTTTTAAAATACCAGACATCTACTTTTTCGAACTTTTAGAAAACATTTACACTGGTTTATCACTTAAATCAGAGTAGATAAAAGCAACCTAATGTACACAAGCCCAATTACACCTAACACCGCTTTAATTGCATAGGATTTTCGTCCTTCTTTTCATAGATGGTTAATTCAAATTCATCCTTCAATACAATGTCCAATTCCAATATAGAAACATTCTAGCTACATATTAAATAAAAATGAGCCTTTGCAACTATTACCAATACAAGAATAGGGTTTCTACTTTAACCGGGGAGGTTTGTTCTAAGTTTGCAAAATCATTTTCATGTTCCCTTTTTTGTCTTATCCCATCCCACTTTGATCACAAAGGCCTTATAGTACTGATGTGCACGCAAATGTGCATATTTTTACTTCCATATTTAATCTAATTTAATTAAATAAATGAGCATATATGATATTTTAACATGTTTAAAACAAAATTTCAAATGTCATTAAATCACAATTTATTCATCTTCATATAGGGGCAAAATCATCATTTTTGTGCATATATTAATTTTGAGAATATTTATTTGCATATTTTATTTTTATTTGTACGAAATTGGATGAAAAAATGAAGAGGCTTCGTGAAAATGTGCATGAAAAGAGAAGAAAACAAATGAAGATGGAAATAAATCATTTCATACAACATGGAGGACCCCACCTACCCACTTACCATGATCCCCTATTAAGAGCTAATGCATATGATTAAAGCCATATGCACATATACTGGAGGATTAATTCATGCTAATGATAATTTGGTGGTCGTACTTCCTCAAAGATATTTTGGGTAGTCCCCAAAAATATGCATTAGGGTTTTAAGCATGTATAAATACACCTTATGTTTCATGTAATGAAGCTCTTAGCCTCCTTTTTAATTAGTTTAGTTGTAGCAACAAATTATGAAATAAAATGGCTTCCTGGGCCTCTTTTTTTCCTTTTTCTTCTTTGCTTTTATTTTATTTTCATGCTAATTTTTACTTATATGCTCCTTTTCATTTCATATTAGTAGTGTAGATCTTTTTATTTATGCAAGTAGATTAGCTTTTATTTTGTTTTATTTAGCTCTCTTCTTACTTTGCTTGCATTTACCTCTTATTTTTTTGTTTCATGTTGAACTCTACATTTGTTGAAATGATAAAAAATATGAGAGGCTAAATCCCTTCAATTTAGGGGTAATGAAGCTCTCTTAATCATGTAGATTCAACATTTTGCTAATTTTTGATCTCATTTTGTGCTTAATGGAAATGTTTGAATGTGGTAAATATTTTGTTGTTTAACTTTGAATATGATAGCCTATGTTGTTGACATCAAATAGGCTATGCTTAAACAAACCCAAATTACCTCTTCATCTACATGATGTTGGTAATGAAGTGGATTTGATAATCAAAATTTGATAATCTATATTACTAATCAATAGTAAATAGATCATTCTTAGAATAGATGTTATTTTTAACTTCATTATTATTTTCATAAGAGTTAAAAAGTGGTTTAGTGGGTGTGTTATAGTTTGATGGTTTATGTTGGGCTAATTAATAGCAGAAATAGGCCATACTTATGATAAACACATCAACTAAATTCACTAATGGCCAAGAAGAGAGATCATATTTTCATTGCGTTGATTTATGTGATCATGAGAAGGGATTTTCCTCTAAATTGCCTTCTACTCTCATATTTTTATCACTTTTAGCTTTCGTTAGTTTTTAGAAATTAGTAGTTTAACACATCTCAAATTCTTGTTTTAATTTGATTGAGCGGAAATTTTAAAATCACTATCAATTCCATGCGGATCGACCCGTACTCGCCCCGTATTAAAATTGTACGCCATGCACTTGCGGTTATTTTTAGTTAAAATTTTATTAGCTATTTTCTAATTCAATGGAAAATTAATCATTAAATAAGTTTTTGGTGTTGTTGCCGAGGAATTAATTTTATTTTATTTCTATTCTTCGAATTATTTGTTGTCTGATTTTAGTGTGTTTGTTTGGCGTGTTAATTTGCATTTAAAAAAATTATGTGTTTGTTGTGTGATTTGAATTGTGTGCTTGTTGTTTTTCTATTTGCATTTGCACTCTATATATAAAAAAAACATCGACAATTTCATTTCAAAAAAAAAATTTCATTACAGTTTTGTTTATATTCTATTCACCATTTTACAATAATTCACTCAGCATTTTCACTGCATACATTTTCTATTTTTCATATATTTGACTGTTACATTTGCATTTACATTGTTTTTACAAAAGCTATTGTCTATCTCCTTGCTGTCACCAGTTCATCCACTTCTGAACAACACTGCTACCACACCAAACACCCTGCATCAACAACCTCCTCATATACAAACTTCAACCATCCTCACTTACATCTCTTCAAACTGCCATCCTCCTACCTCTGCAACTCCCTGTAGAATATGCTAGTATATGATTTTTGTTTGATGATAATAAAAATATATATTTCTTTAAATGTATTTGATATTGTACTATTTTATTTTTCACATAATTAAATAAATATTTGTTGGATAAAATAAATAACACAGAATTCAAATTCAAACAAATATTTTATTACAAATTCAAATACTACAAATTTGAGCTCTCACTACATTTACACATTGTCAATTACAATACTATTTCGATTACATCACAAAATTCACTTTATAATGTTCACCTCACTACATATCACTCATTCACTCGTATTTGTTCTCCAACACTATTTCAGTTTGTATCCAGCATCTGAATTATCTGCAAAATAAACATTGATGCAGTAAAATCGAAAAAGAAATATTTTTGCAGTGTAAAATAAAATGTGTATTTTGAAAATGTTATTTGCCTCGGTTATTTGGGTTGTTCATCATCATTTATTTTGAATTCCTCTACACAAACAACTTGTTACATGCACAGTGTATCACTGTACATGCCACAAGGCCATGTACACCGATGTACACTTGATAAAATTGCAGGGACATGTGAGCACAAGGTCAAAGCCAAGCCGAGACTGGATTCAACTCAGGTGCAATACAAAACATCACACAAAAATTTGTCAAATACAAGTTCTCATGCAACAAGAATCCAAAACCAACATAAACAAGCCTCGACCAAAAATTCAATGTGTACACATTAAAACAGACTTGACAGTGAAGTCATGAAGCAATATGAAATGAAAACAACTCAACCATTCAAACTCAAGACAAGTGCACAAATCAAAGGCACAAACGTGACTCAAAGCATTGCAAGGAACCAAACTTCGAACCAGACTAGTCAACATGAAGACACAATGCAACAGAGCAAAGCCTCAACACCAAAGAGCAACAAGACTCAACCAATGCAACAATATCAGAACCAAGACTATACTCTAATGCACAACTTCAATTACCAGAAGCAGCGAACCAAGCACTCTAGAGATCAGTGTGTACAAAAAAACTACAAACAATCAACATGTACAAAGGGCAGTACACATGAAGTATTAACCACAACCAGCCCAGTCAAATGTACATATTCAAGTGAATGGGTCAGTGTAGCATGATCAACAACACATATACACACACACATACATATATACATATATATATATATATGTATGTACATATATGGTGATACAACAAGTTCATACACAACAAAACAATCATCATAGAAAGATCAGTGGTAACATACAAGTAAATACAAAACATGAAGCATCAACATCAGTTCAGGTATGGGGTGCAACCAAAGCAGAGACCAGTTTAACTCGAAGCAGAACAAGGATAAAACAAACAGTGACAGTAATCAAGTGCAGGTCAAAGCCAGCAAGAATGGAACAGAGGGTAACAAGTCAAGCTCCATCAAGTTCTAATATACACAGTAGAAATTCGAATAACAAAATCGAGGAGTTGAAATTGCAGCAGTTTAACCAGGGAAATATATTCGAAATATATATGCAGAACTTTCAAATATATGAATACATCAAAGAGTCGTAGATTTCAAAATGAACAAGTCAAGAAGTGTTTCAAAAAGTCAAGGCAGCAAAAACAGAGAATGGTCATACGAATTGAACAAGTTAATTTCCATCTCAAAATATTATCACAATCTCAAATTCCGAAACCATAGGAACTGACCAAAGCAATTCATGAAAATTCGAATTAACCAAGTCAAGGCCTAGATGAACAAATTCAACAAAAGTCACGAGCGTGATGAACAAGCATCACAGATTCTAAAAACCAAACGCAAGCCGTGGTGACCAAGCAAAGCATAACAGAAAAATATACGAATTGAACCAGTTAGGATTAATCACATCGTTCAATCGAAAATCAGTGGCCAAGCATAGCAACGTGAAGAATTCAAACAAAATAAATACGAACGATAATCTAGGGTTCAATCCTTATAAAACCCAGTTACATCATCGGCAGTGAAATCATTCGAGTTAAAAGCAAAAAATCACAGAGCCAAGATTCAAATTAAATCCCAAATCAATAACTCGAATCGCGTTCGAGCCAAAGCAAAACAACAGAGGAAGTAAACGGGAAAAATTCACATACCAAATTATATGCAGTCGAACTCAAGAAATTGAAGCAGTCGAAGGAAGTCAAAGCAAGAGATCGATTGACGAAACCAATCAACGCAATAGCCATTGCAATCAATCAGTATCACAAGCGGAGCTTCAATTCATTGCAAAGCCCTAGTATTCGCGAACAAAGGAAAAAGGAGGCGGACATTAATTTCACAAAATAAAGGATACGTGCCGAAGAAAATAAAGGGAGACATCATTTTACAAATTATATTTGTTTAAGTGGGCCGGTGCTTTTATTTGGGCTTCAAATTATTCAATTAGGGTATTGTTTTGTTTTAGTTATTATTTCATTTGTAATTTCCTTTAAAATTGAGTAACCTTCTAGTCGTGTGACTAGGTACAAACTACGGGGCGTAGTTTGAGAATTCGCAACTCAGTGGCTGAGTTATGGCATGGTTTTGAGCGTAGAGTTAGATTATCGATAGCGGGTGTCGCAAGTTTACGTGTGTAAGCGTCCGACTACTTAATTTCTAGTAGAAACCTTGGAGGCAGCACATAAGCAGGGTTTTCCCGAAGCTGGGTAAATATGTGTTGTTCTATTTCTGCTTTTATTATTCTGCTATTATTTATGCTGCAATTATTTTATATATTTCCGCATTAATTTTTATTATTACTAGTATCACCCTATTCACCCCCCCCTCTAGGGTGAAATCGATCCTACACTCCCCCTGCCCTCAAGTCCATCAGTAATAGGTTTCATCATCCATACAATACTTCAAAACCACCATACAAACCATCCAGTGCAGCACAACACCATACAAACCATCCAGTGCAGCACAAAAATACTTCAAACCGTGCAAATTGCACATCCATACAAACCATTCAGTGCAACATACACCATCACCAAGCCAATCCTCATCTCCCACTATCATAACATCATCTGACATCAACCCCACTCAGCAAAAAAACCGTGCACATTACTGTGCACATCATCTTGCCACTGTAAGTTCCACTACTTCAACAAACAACCCTCTGTGCATTTTCTATCATCATCATAATTTATCACAGCAACATTATAAACCACCATCAAATTCACCAAATACTCCCCCATCAAACTGCTACCTCTTCTTTAACAACCTTCCTCATTACCTCTGTGACCTTCAATTACATCACCTTCACCATAAACCATCAACAACACTACCTCCTCTGCCTGCATACCACATTGCTCCACCTTATGGCATCAACTCATACACAACCACAAAGCAACATCAATCACTACCTCATCATTCATCCCAGTTCAGTCTGCTGCATACATCAAGTACATACTTGCTCATAACCATCACTTGCATCCCAGACCACACCAGTGCTACAATCATCCCTTACCCTTGAAAACACCTCCTCTCCATACATCTACATCAACCAGCAACAATCCTTCAACCCGCTCCTCCATTTACCACTGACCTTTCTCCTCCATACTTCAATTGCCAAAACTGCCTATTGCACTGCATACTTCACCCATCACCATCCATCCAACTACAACAATAACCACTGCCTTCACTTAAATCAACTGCATCCTCTTCTATATTACTATTGCTCCTCCTTCAATCCATTCACCTATAATCATCAAGTTCTCTGCATCAAAACTTCACCACCACTAACACTTCCAGATTCACTTCACTGCACTGCCATCTAAACTACAAACTGCATCTCCAACAAACTCTATTAGATTCGTCATCCCACTGCCCATTCACTGCAAACCACTATCTCACTACAACAGATTCATCATCCCTCTTGCACACATCCACCATTCTACTGCCTTTATACTTCCTTCACTTATCACATCTACCAACAGAAGCTCGATACACTCTCCTGCATCAAATAACCCATTCACTACCCACTGTAGTTCACCTTCGAACGCCTGAACCAACTAGCCTTTGCAACTCATCCTCTCCAACAATCAATACGAAATCCCCATACTTCTTAATGAACCTTTAATCCCGACTGTAACTTCCAACCCGCTTAAACACCCTTCCAAATACTTCACCTCCCCTACCTCACTCGAACTACGTACAACAATCAATGGAATCGCAACCTTCAATCCTCTAACCCACGACGAACTCTTCGACCTCCAATCTTCACCAAAATTCCAAATTGGGTCGAAATTTAAATTTTGCCTGAACGATTGTTTCCAATTTTCGACTTTGTTTTTTTATTGAATGCTTGAAAGTTGAATACGAGATCGAACGTTTGGGTTGAGGAATTGGGAGTTTGGGTTACTTTCACTTTCTAGATCATATTTAAGTGTTAATTTTTTTTTGTTTTCATAAATGGGCCGGAGTATATGTGCTGCGCTGTGGGTAATTATTAATTAATTGTGTTGGCCTTGTGTTAGTTTTTGTTTGGTTTTACAAAAAAAACAAATATTTGCTTTTATTTGAGTGATTCGAGTCAAGTTTAATAATTTTTTAATTTTTCTTTTGTTTAATTTTCATTCTTTTGACTTTACAAAAAAATTGCTTTTGTTTTCACTTGAATAAAAAAAATTGCTTTCATTTTATCCTTATAAATTTTTTTTCGTTTTAAACAATTTTGCTGGTTGTAATTTGCAGGAAATCAATCGAATAAGAATCGCTAGTTAGAAGGCCTGCTTGCTAAATTTTTTTACTTTGCTTGCTTTAAAAAAATAGCCGTTTTAAAATAAATCGCTAATAATTCTACACGCTCTGGTATCATGCTCTTATCTCTTATTTTTATTTGCTTTGCATTGTTGGTTGCTTGCATTTTAAAAAAAATTAAAAAACAAAAACAAATTGCATTGGTAGTTGCATTGTTAATTCACGTTTAATTTCTGCTTTGCATTCATCTCATCTTATTTTTATTTTCTAAGGGCAACACCCCAATCCACATAAGGTGGGGGAATTCATCACCCTTTCCTTAGCCCACAAATTGCATTTCATCCTAGAATTTGCTAATAATAACTATTAGACATCAGACTTAAGAGTGTCGCGAGCTCACCTAGGGCTTGATTGTATATTGACAAGTTGTCCTCTTTTGACAATTTAATTTCTTGGTGTCTAGGCTACGGCAGAGCAATAATCAGTTATAAATATTAAAGTGATTCGTAAATATTATACTGATTGTTTCTCTGAAGGTACTTAAACCTTCGATTGTATTGCTACGGTGATTCGTGGTGCACCGATAACTTCTGCCCGTTACCTGGCTAAGAACTATATTGTTGAATCAAGACAAAATGTGATCATACAATTTTGGGTTAGGAGCTACTTAGGACAGAAAATTTGTAAGCAATACTTTTGCATTTATTTAGTTGTATTAGTTCAAGAATATTTAAAAAAAAGAAAAAAATTCAAAAAGCAAAACTAAAAATTGTAAAATATTTCTTAACTTAGTTTTTAAATCCTTTGAAAATTTTCGATCAAAGTCAAAAAAAAAATTGAGTTAGTTTTTTTTTAGAAAAACAAAAATCCAATTTTTTTTAATCTTTTCAGAAAACACATAAAAAAATTTGAAAATCCAACATACAAAACAAAAATCAAATCTCCCTTTTGAAAATAAATTCTCCTTTGTAAACACTTTTCCTTAAAAAAACCATTTTTGAAAATGTTCGAATTTTCTTGCTCACCGGAATTCAACAATAGTTGTGAAAATCAATATAATTCATATAATTTCACACCAAATTCTTATGGATATTTTAATAACAATTATTGTGTAAACAATTCAAATTTCGAACCATAAAATTTGCAAAATGATGACCAACCCTCAGCTCTTGAAAATAGCATTGAAATGATTTCGTTTTTACTCAAACTCTCTACACAAAAAAATCAAAGGATAAATGATTTGTGTAATTCATATTTGTGCAATGATTCAAGTCAAAGTTTTCAAAATAATCAAAATTTGAATTCACTTTAAAATTCAAATTATTTCAATTATAACCCATGCCAATTCAATTTCGAACTCCAAAATGAATTTCAAAATCGAAACATAAATGGAAACAACTATTTAAATGATTTTGGTAATGGGAATAATCTCGATTATGGTGCAATGGACAAATTTTGTTCTCAACAATTTCAAATTGAAAATCCTCAAATTAATAATTATAAATTTGATTATTGAGCAAATGGAAAAAATTCACAAAGATCACATGGATTTGTTGTTTGAAACCTACATGAAACAACGTGAGCAAAAAAATCAAATCCCAACCTGTGACGAGTCAAATAATAATATACCTTTTACCAAAATTGACGATTTTCAAATAACAGCTTTTGAAATTGAAAATGACAATCTTTATGAAGTTGTTGAAAATGCAGTAATTGAGTTGGATTTCAATTCTTTTAAGAGTGTGGAACCAAATTTTAAATTCGATCTTCCTTTTTTCGATTTTGAAAAATTGAATACAACAACTTTGGATTTTGAACATGATATATGCAATGAAGTTGTGAATAATTCAACAAAGGAAGAAGAATTTTGTGAACTCAAATTTTTTGGACTTTTCGAAGATGAGTTGTTAAATTCTGAAAGGGAAGATTTAAATCACCATTTCAATTTTGAAATCAATAATTCTGAAGAAGTTTTCAATGATAAGTTTGAATTTCAATTTGGTGAAATTAAACTTGAAATTCAACCAATTATTCTATCTACCCCAAAATAATCAAAAATAAAACAACTCATATGATTTTTAAAACGACATTCATTTTTCCAAATCAACATTCAAATTTGAAAGCTTTTATGGTTTGGTTTTCTGTGGTTAAGCTGTGTCTCTCATACTTGACGAGATAAATGAATTGGTCTTTAGAAGACCGTTTCATTTACTCTTTAATAGTATATTTTCTAATGTCATGTAAATAATAATCGTTTTATTTTTATGTAAATATATGTCATATTTTTATTTTATTTTTCTCCATTAACTTGTGTTGACTGTGGGGACACAGTCAAAATCAACTGTGGGTTTTGGTTATTTTTCTGAGTCTCATCATCTTCATTTTTTTTTCATCGTTTGTTTTTGCATTCTTTCCAAAACGTAAAAAAAACAAAAATTCCAAAACAAATTTTCTTTTTGGCATATTGATTTACTTTTAAAAAAATACTATAGGATTTTGGTTATTAAATTAAAAATTTTAAAAAATTATTTGTCTCAACAAAAATAAAAATAAAGTTTGATTACAAGTAACTATGGTTCAACTAGTATATAGGAAGATTCATGGGTGATAATTATGAGGTATATCCTAATTATAATCTGTGTTTTAAAAGTGGTTAATTTAAAGTAAAGGCTATAACATTTTTGATCTTCTAAGTTAAGTGGTGCTAAGATGATTTTTCAAGTCTCTCTCTTATAAAAAAGAGAAGAAAAAAATTAAAAATAAAGTTTTTATAAGAATAAGAAAGACCTAGAGTCATGTGTTCACATGCAAGTGTGTACACTCGCCATGCTCTGTACCCTTCTCACGTAAGCCCAAAAAGCAGTGCATGATCGGTATATCTGATCTCAGTTTATCTGAGTTAGGTGTATGTACATACAAATTCTTTCATTAATAATGTCTGCAGTCGATAGGTGTACACACTTATGTGTTCACTCGCCACGCTCTATATTCCCTTCACGTAATCCCCAAAGACAGTGCATGGGAGATATATCTTGCCTCAGTTTACCTGAGTTAGACATATGTAAACATTGTTAATATCAATAAAATTTCAAATAAAGAGAGAGTAAACAATTGAAATCAAAGCACTATTTTCACTTATTTGATTTGACTTGTTATTCAAAAGAAATGAAAATACCACTTTGATAAACTTTGATAATCAACTAAGGGTTTATTTCATAGTTGCACTATGTTATCAACTAAAACAACTAGCCAGAGTCTATTTGTTATGATAACTTTATTTTTGTTGGATGTTTTTACGAGTAAAATGAATTAAATTTCTTGATAATGACCAAAACTTATATTTAACTTATTCTTGTTAATTTAAAAATAAATTCTTCATTTGAAAATATTTTCAAAAACTTGCGTCGATATCTTTGTAAATAAACCTTGCATTTAGGAATCTTTTATGTTGCATTTGGATTTTGTGGGTAGTATCCGCTGAAAATCCTCATGAGACAACACTCGTCCTATTAGGGACATCTAGAGGTTTAACAGCTTTTTGCATACGCTCAATGCAATCGTGTTTCATACGAAAACGGATTTATCTTAGTTTTTTTATTCGAGGACGAATAAAAAGATAAGTATGGGGGTATTTGATGTGCACGTAAATTTTTTACTTCCATATTTAATCTAATTTAATTAAATAAATGAGCATATAGGGTATTTTAACATGTTTAAACCAAAATTTAAAATGTCATCAAATCATCATTTATTCATCTTCATAAAGGGACAAAATGGTCATTTTTGTGCATATATTGATTTTGAAAATATTTATTTGCACATTTTATTTTTATTTGTAGGAAATTGGATGAAAAATATAAAGAGGGTTCATGAAAATGTGCATGCACAAGAAAATGAAACAAATGAAGATGGAAATAAATCATTTCATGCTACATGGAGGACCCCACCCACCCACTTACCATGATCTCCTATTAAGAGCTAATGCACATGATTAAAGCTACATGCACATATAAATGGAGGATTAATTCATGCTAATGATAACTTTGTCGCCACACTTCTTAAGGGTATTTTGGGTAGTTTCTAAAAATATGGATTAGGGTTTTAGGCATGTATAAATACCCCTTATGTTTTATGCAATGAAGCTCTTAGCCTCCTCTTTAGTTAGTTTAGTTGTAGCAACCAATTATGAAATAAAATTGCTTTCTAAGCCTCTTTTTCCTCCTTTTCTTCTTTGCTCTTATTTTATTTTCATGCTAATTTTTACTTACATGCTCATTTTCCTTTCATGTTAGTAGTGTAGATCTTTTTATTTATGCAAGTAGATTAGCCTTTATTTGTTTTAATTAGCCCTCTTCATACTTTGCTTGCATTTACCTCTTGTTTTTTTGTTTCATATTGAACTCTACATTTGTTGAAATGATAACAAATATGAGGGGCTAAACCCTTTAATTTAGGGGTAATGAAGCTCTCTTAATCATCATGTAGATTCAACATTTTGCTAATTTTTGATCTCTTTTTGTGCTTAATGGAAATGTTTGAATGTAGAAAATATTTTGTTGTTTAGCTTTGAATTTGATAGCCTATGTTGTTGACACTAAATAGGTTGTACTTAAACAAACATAAACACAAATAACCTCTTCATCTACATATGATGTTGGTAATGAAGTGGATTTGAGAATCAAAATTTGATGGTTTATATTACTAATCAATAGTGGATAGATCATGCTTAGAATAGATTTTATTTTCAACTTCATTGTCATTTTCATGAGAGTTAAAAACTGGTTTAATGGATGTGCTATAGTTTGATGGTTTATGTTGGGCTAATTAATAGCACAAATAGGCTATACTAATGATAAACACATCAACTAAATTCACTAATGACCAAAAGGAGAGATCATGTTTCATTGTGTTGATTTATGTGATCATGAGAAGGGATTTGCCTCTAAATTGTCTTCAATTCATATATTTTTTATCACTTTTAGCTTTTGTTATTTTTTAGAAATTAGTAGTTAAAAAATTTCAAATTCTTGTTTTAATTTGATTGAGTATAAATTTTAAGATCACTTTCAATTCTCTACGGTTCGGCCCGTACTCGCCACGTACTAAAATTGTACGCCGTGCGCTTGTGGTTATTTTTAATTAAAATTTTATCGGCTATTTTCTAATTCGATGGAAAATTAGTCGTTAAACTGGTACTAATCTTCTTCACTCACCTTTAAATCCATAATTTACCTACTACTATTAGTTAGTATAGGAATCCTCTACTAGCATTTCTTTATGGGGTAAATCATAATAAACATGAAGGGTTTATTTTTCACCCAAACTATTATAATCTTAACGTTTACTCTAACCCATAATTATTTGCTTACGTAAGAAATAAGCCAACAACGACCTTATGAGTTAAAACATATAGGATGTTGAGTGTTAATATACATGTTAGACAATTTCAAATACGCACCCTTAGTCGGATTAGGCTTAGTTTGTCTCCTTGTTTGTGGATATCGATGGAACCACATAGAGATGTTCATGCTTGGAATCTTAGCTGCCTCACCAGAGCCATTCCCATCAAAATTACCCATTCTCACTATCTGTGATTAGACATTATTTTCAACTTTTCCACAGATAGTGCTGGTAAGAATAATTAATAGCATTCTTTTTTGTTATACTTTTATATATGTAAAACCTCTGAAAATCTTTTTATCTATTCATATATATGCCTTTTGGAAATCCATTTTGAAAAACTTTTTGAATTTTTTTTCAAGTATGTTCTCTCAATATGCACCTAATCTCAAAAAATCTTAAACTTAAGCTCTGATACCAAACTTGACAACCCGCATCTCCCGACACACTGATCCAAAGCCTAAGGTGATTTTCGGACTCGCATTGGTGCTAAAGAATACGAGCTATCGGGTTTTTAGACATTATAGGGAGTAAGAATATATGGATAAAATCTAAGGCATTCCACACTTTCAAATCTCGCGACTAAAGAAATCAAAATATAAGTACTAAAAAAAGGCATTTTAGGAAAAAAAATCTTCAAAATACTTAATTCATATACATTGTTTCCAAGGTACAATATAAGTTTGACATACATTTAATACAATAAATAACTACAAAAGAAACAATGAAAAATAGTGCAACTCCAACGCTTAGCTCCTTTCTCCACGTATCATGTCAAATCAATTACTGTACTATCATCCTGTGGTAGGGGAAAATGAAAGGAGTGAGTTAGACAAAAGTTTGATAAGTGGGTACACTATTAATATATGGTGATCACATGCAGTTGAGTTTAGTAATACTCTATGTGTAACAAACCGCTTTTCCATACAGTTCAAGTTGACAATAAACCACACATGTCTAACCCAAATTGAACTGAAAGACGGATAGTTATGGAAAAAAGAAGAAAGAAGAAGAGAAGAGAAGAGAAGAAGAGAAAGAAACTAAAAAAACAACCCAGAATCTCAAATCTCACAATCGCAGTGGATCAACATACAATATAAAATCAATGATCTTTGCACAAGAGAATCTGTAATATACATATGTCCATCAGAGTACAACAACAAATCACAATCATCAGCCTGAATAGTTATAACAACTTATCCTCACAAATGCTGATGATTTCAACCACAAAGCAACGGAAAATAAACATATGCATGAATACGACTTGAAGACCTCCAACTCATCTCCTGAGCTCCAATGCATCCAAAGCTATCCGTAAATATACTCAGTCTGACCTTAGCATTATGATAAAATAATACCCGAGTCAGTCTGGAAAACTAGCGTGAGAAAACACACCCAACTGGATTTTAAAGTTATAAAAAACCTTTGAAATCAAAAGTATCTTGTAAGACCATACCACACATAAACACGGACGGGTTTTTTACCTTACGATAACCAAAACATTTCATATGAAATTCTCTAATATTATAATAGTGTCTAAGATATAAATACTTATTTATCATAGCCGAAATCATTACATTAATTAAATTCCAACATACTAGGCTCTGCAATTGAAAACCGATGACTCGTGGTGGATAATGGATTCCAACTATGAAAGGGTAAGGGTCTACTCGGCGAATCCATACAACTCTAGATAAAATGTACGGGAGGCTACAACACGTTGCACCTCTGCTACTGAGGACCGACACTACCTCTTCTCGAGTAGCACCGAATATGATCACCCCTTGGTTGCGACCAACAACCATACCATGGGATTCTGAAGCATACATGAATATCACTCTAGATTTGGAATGATCATACCCTACTTTGATGCGACCCACTTAGCCCTGCCGCTTGTCCCTGCTTTATTTATTTCTCGGGTGTGAGGCTTGAAGCTATGTTCTACCTTTTATATAGCACTTCCCACTTGGAATGCTAACACTGCCCTCCAGGAAACAATGCAATACCAGCATTCATCCATACAAGTTCGTTCTGGGACTGAATGAAACGTTTGAGAGCTCCGTCTTCAATTCCATCATCATCAAGATGTCTTTACTTCTAAACGCTTATGTTGGATCGAAGCTATTTTCGGATAACATATCCAATCCCGGCCTCTTTGAAACAACATTCAACGGTTTTCGGTAAACTCAATCCCGGTTCTTTAGGAAATAAACAGTCAAAAATAAGAACGGAGGTCACCTCCTAACCGTTAGTGGAAGGATTTCCTTATCATTTGTCCTAGAAGAATGAAACGAGATTTACACGCACAGTACAACATTATCGAAGATGATTGTGCCATATAACTCACGTGTTTATCCTAGATATTTCCAAAGTTACGTTTTGGTCCACATTTGATAGTCGGTTATTTAGCTATCAACAAACACACATCCAAATTTGGGATTTATTTCCAAAGGAAGAACCAACATTGGTTAAGTACATAAGCAACCACTAGCATACTTAATTAATCTTTTCATTAATTAAAGTCATCTTGTAAATACTTATATGAAAATACTTTTACAAAGAGATATTCACAAACCCTTGTATTTTCAATACGTAGAAAATATCCATATACTTATCTCAACGGTATAAGTGTGTTTACCAAACACTGAGGAAAATCTCCTTTTTACCTAATTCTAAAATCATTTATAAACTCCATTATAAATTTCTAAAACCTTTTATAAACCATTTATAAATTATTTCTCACATAGTTTATAAACCCTTTATAAAACCATGCAATTATTTATAAAATTATAGATCTATAAACCCATTTCTAAAAACCCCTTTATAAATATCTAAACCATTTACAAAGCCCTCTTATTACATTGTAAATAATTTTTTTAAGCCTCCAAAACGCTTTATAAAACTCCTCTTAGAAGCCCAAATCTATTTATAAAACCTTATTTATAAATCTTGAAAACATTTATAAATAAATAACAATCATTTACTTTAAAACACTATTATATAATAATAACATTATAAATAAGTATTAACTTAAATATCTTACAAATAGTAATCGACAAATTTCAAAACATTTTAATAAACAATAATAACTTTATCTTCAACATTTTTATAAATAAAAATAATTAATTTCCAAAACAATATTGATAAATAATCATACTTAATTTCAAACCATATTAATAATTTAAATAGTTAACTTCCAATTATTTAAAATACCGGTAACCCACTTTAAAACAATATTAGTATAAATAACAAACTTTCTAAAACATGAATGTTTTCTTTGATAAAAATCCACACTTAATCTTCCACATAACTGTTTCCATATTTATAAAGCTATATTTATAAATCTCTTCTATTTTATGAAACTTCCTTTCATAAAACCCCTTTATTTATGAACGCCATTTATAACTTAATTCCTTTATAAATCTCACTTATTCATAAATTTCATAAAAACATCAATCACCATCCGTTTTTAACATTGCCCTCAAATGGATAAATTCCTTTTATAAATTCCTTTCTATTTATAAAATATCGTTTAACATTCTTAAATTTACACTCACCTTCAATTTATAAAGTAGAATCAACTACTTCTAAAATATTATTCCACATCTTATTATAAGTCCACAATTTTGTGATTTATTTACCCAATTTCTTAAATGATAATAATTTCCTTTGATTTATAACCCAGTTTATATATCCATACTTTTATTAACAGAACATGATTTTATAAATCTTTACTTTATTTGTAAAACATCACTTTATACAAAATGATTAATAAAATTTATATAAAATTATTTCTATTTTATTTTAAAACCATATCCCTTTATTATAAAAGATGGACTAAATTTAAGATTTAAAAACCTTTATCCACAATTCAAAAATCTCTATTTAAACCATTTTATAAAACTATTAATTTAAAATCTCCAAAAATCATACTTTAAATTTAGTTTAAATTCCTTCTCTTAGAAATTCAAGAATTTTTTTTATAAGAACACATATTTTTAAATCACTCAAATCCCTTTTTAAAACTAAATCTTCATTTTATAATATTTCAAAATATTAAAAATATGACCCATTGTTACCATAGCACTAATTAGGGAAAATTATCCATGTCATCATTTATGGCATCTAACACATCATATATCAATTTATACGAAAAATAAAATCAATAGTGTGAGGAATCCCATTAGATCACCCCAACCGTTCCCCCTGCATCACATACAACATATAATCAAATAATATAAAAATCAACCGCTTCGAGGCAGGATTCGTATACAAAGGGTTATCCGCTCTTATACGAGAATGTAATAGGGTCTCATCTGCTCCCGGGGTGGGAATATATCCAAACTAATAATATAAACTAGTAAATCATCCAAACAGTCAAAAATA
The DNA here is from genome assembly GCA_030737815.1 of Allium fistulosum. NCBI lineage: Eukaryota > Viridiplantae > Streptophyta > Magnoliopsida > Asparagales > Amaryllidaceae > Allium > Allium fistulosum. The sequence continues at coordinate 983,403,029 of CM060902.1, forward strand.
ATCAATAATAAAATATCCACACATCCCATAAATAATTTTATTGACTATATAATATTTCTGATTAACCAAAAAGGTGAGATTAACTCACATTGATTTTAGTAGTCGCCAAAACGTTCCATTTTGAATTAAAATTGAATAAATGTTCAATTTTTAACCAAAATTTCCACTAGCTCCGAATCCATCCAAATCTAACTCGATAGCGTAGTATCCGCCGATACGATCATAACGCAACCCGCCGCGCTCGAAACCGACTTTGTACGAAAAAGTTATGAATTAATTAACATACGATATAATTAATTTATAATTAACATAATTAATTCACGTTTAAAAATTTAGACTAACAACCACGTTCGCCGCCCCTCCACCTGCGCCGCTGCCCCTGCCTCGCTCACCACCACCATGTGCACATGCCATGTGCGATCGAATTGCCAAATCCCATAAATGCTGCTTGCGAACGCAGCCCCATAGCCGCCACCTCGGTTAGTCGATCGACGATCCCGCCGTTGAGCAAGTTCGTGGAGTTGAGCTCTACGTTTACTAGTTGGGGTCGAAGCTTGAAAGTGGACGGAGTGGCTCCGATGAACCATGGCCGTAGGATGCTAAGGTTTGGCAGCTGGATTATATCATTTAGGATTTTAGTTTGCAAATGACAAGAAAAGATGGCCTTATATAGAAAAATTTTAGGCACTATTCATGCTTTAAAATTTCAAACTCCAAACGAAGCGTGCCGCCTGACGTTCTATATGTTATACCCCTATTTTGAATACAATGGAATATATATCGGAAGCCAATTCCATCATACATAGAAGATAACTTTTCAAATCGAATTATATTAATTTAAATTCCTTTAATTAATTTCTACGCATTTCGAACTCGCACGACCAAACGATACGTCTGATCGCCATGAAATTCTACGGCATGTAATAATTCACTATTAAGGATCTAATGAAACTGGTTTCATCGAATTCCGAGGCTATGTCCCCAAAAGGCTATTTTACACGTTAACTAAAACGAATTATTTCCAAAATTAGTTCAATTACTTTTAGTTCAATTTTAAAAGTTTATTATCTCCATTATTATTTAAACAGAATTTAAATTAGTTTTTTCAAAATTATTTTCATTCACATTAAATTCAAGATTTAATTATTTAAGCAAATTCCAAGTATTAAATGTAAAAATTTAATTACCCAATAAATGACTATATTTGAAATTCAAGTTATTTAACTTATAAAATTAATCTTTTAATATTTAAAATCAATCAAATATTCCACATTCAATAACTAAAATTCTGGTTTGTTACACTATGTGACCTAGAATGTCTTACAAGTGTTCGTAAGTTACTTGTTTTCTTTACTTAAGGGGTTTAGCTCAATACACACATGTAGGCTCATACTTAGGATCAAATAACTAATCAAACCTCTAGACAACTAATGATCCACTAATAACTACTGAAACTATTACACATAGGATTACCTTACCATTTCCCACATTACGACTACACCTAACTATTTCAACATAGGTTTTCCTACAATTTCTATCGTGAGACTAAGTTTCCCACAATTATGACTACATGTAACTATTCCAACATAGGTTTCTTTATAATTTCTACCATAGGATTAAGTTTCCTACAACTACGACTACACGTAACCCAGTTACGCATTAAAGGGGAGCCCGTAATGTCGACTCGTCGAAGTGTTTCGTCGTCTGCATCTGTGTCCACCTCTCAATGGTAATGTAATGCCTCTTATTGCAAGCGTTGGGATCCAACAACACAACATTACGTTGCTTCATTCGTGAATATCTAGGAACTCCCATTGTGCTGGGCCACACACTTCATTAGGCATCCACCAGTGTTGTGCGTCCACTGTAGAACCTCCTGTAAGTGCAATTTGCGATAAAATCATCCCAAGTCGAATATCGACACTTACTAGATAAATAACATTTAGCCAGCCCTGCAACGTCTTAATGTTGCCTCATAGGGAACTAGCTTCCCTACTCCTAACATCCACGTGTGTATAGCATATATACACACTAATAACTATTTAATTTATAACCTGGGCCTCAGATTGAGGTTCACATTGCGCTTCTGGAATGCTAACCTGTCGACCGCTTAGTCTTATAGTGGTCGGATGCTTGCCATCGACCGCTCCAGTAAGAGCAGTCAACCAATCGTCGTTATTAAATTAGGGATATTCGCTGTTTTTAGGGTTTTTAATTATTTAATTAATTACATCCGTTCCTATATTTTAATAGTAATTTACAGTTTCATCCTATAGCAATTACAGTGAACCCAAGTTTGCGATTATCAAAATTTCTTATTCAAATTCAATTTACAAGTTTATAATAAAAACAGTTCAACTTAGGGTTGCTATTAACATCAATATTAATAGGTTATATGAACATGTTATTTGATTCATGGTAGTTCAAAAAAGTGGTTTAACCTAGATAGGCCTGTAAATGGATGCAATTGGATACAAATAGTGCTGTATCCGTATTCGTATCCGAAAATGAAAATCCATATCCGATATCCGCGAATACCTGTTGAATATTATCTGTATCATTATCCGCGAATATTTTCGGATATCCAAAAGCATTCGTATCTGGCTTAGCGAATACAGATATTTTCAGATATCCGAAAATATCCGTATCCGAACTTCAAAATGTATCCGAAAATATTCAAAAATTAATCAATATAATGCATATTTCATTTTTTGATTAAAAAAAGATGGAAAAACCTTGTAATGCATAAATTACATCAAATTAACAATATCTAATTCAATCACACAAAATCCATACCATATATAAATATAATCCATATGCAAAATCCATAGGCTAATTCAATCACAGCAAATCATAAAAGCAAATATGCATCATACGTCTTCTTAATTGTAACAAATAGAAAAAATCATCTTAAAAACATACATATAGCCTAAAATATTGTATTCTTTTTCCATGGAGTGGTTAATGCTTCAAAAGATTACCTCGCAAAATACAAAGTTGTGTATTAATAAAAAATTCCCTGAGCAAGCTTCAAAATGAGCTAGCTTATTGTTTGAAACAGCAAGCTCGACTGAGCTTGCTGTTTCAAACAGTAAGAAGCTTGCTCAAGGCTTGCTGTTTCAAACAGCAAGTTCGGGCTTGCTGTTTCAAACAATAATTCAGCATATCAAAGAGAGATTAGATGTTAGATAATGATAGTAAAAAAACTGAATTACTAATATGCTAACCAATTTAAACAATACACTGTATATTTCAAACTTACCGAAATAATCCTTTTGTTTTTGTGGAAGTAACAGACAAAAACATGCATTTCATCCCTGTATGCATGTTGCATGACAAGTTAGCACATGGTCTTCAGGTTACGATAATTACATCTTCAATGAAACTATTTCTTATGCATTATTAGTCTTGGATGTCCATTGTGCTGTTATTATTTCAATGGAAGCAATAAACCAGAGATGTTACTTGTACTTAATGTTTAAGAACATGCAGAATAGGTACCATTACAAATTATTATACATGTACTTGTACTTAATATTTTTCCTCTTCTAATCATCATTGAACAAATTCTTTATAAAAAAATAGTTCCCCTGTTTTTATTCAAACGAGAAAAAATTATTGATATACCCAAGATGTTATACAAATTTATAACCAGAGAAAAATAACAATGGAATTTAATGGATATAAAGAAATTTGGTTGCACATGGTTGAACATGTAAGGCGGCTTGCATTGTTAGGTACACCGATATACGACCAAAAATGTTATGCAGCTCGTCTTATAATTTTGGAAGAACTCATCAATGGATATAATCATTTACAGTACCTATTTATTCTTAAGTAAAATCATTTTTCCTTTAGTGAATTTGGTTTAGTCTCCCAACCAAAGTAAATCCACTTAAGCTTATGTTATTGGGAATCATCTCAATTGATTTTCTCTCTATGGCTTAAGCACTTTTTTCTCCAATATTAATGATTTTTTCTTGAAAAGCAACCAGTTTTGTGTATCTTTTTAGTAAAAGGATAAATGCAAGTAGCATTAAGATATATGGATACAATTTAAACAACTAATAAAATTTATACTTCACATAGTTTACAACAAACTTGAACTAAATGATAAATTAATTTTTCTTATTAATGATTCATTTACATGTGTACTACTAAGAAACTTCTTATATGCAGAATTTCCAACATACTTCAGTCGAGCTTGCTGTTTCAAACAGCAAGAAGCTGTTTGAAATACTATGTACATGAAAAATCAAAAGAAAGAACACTTACCATTACCCTCTAATGCGAAGAGGTTTATAATGAAATCGAAGCACCATCTACAAACTCGACATTATGAACTAGTAAAAGCAGGAAAACAAAGCAATTATAGCATATATGGGATAATTATTGTGTTAAAAACATGTAGAAAAATATAATAGTTTTACCAATATCGGATGGCAACCAATCCTTTATACAACTAAAAGCTTCTACAATATCCGAAGATAATGAAGATCTACTCTCGGAAATCAACCTACCTCCACTACTAAATGATGATTCAGATGCTACGGTTGATACCAAAATGGCTAAAATATCACGAGCCATCCTTGCAAGAATTGGAAAAGTTGGACCATTGGTTTTCCACCATGTCAAAATATCAAAATTGTCTTCATCCTCATCCATTGGCAACAATTCATCTTCTAAATACTTATCAAGTTCCGTTTTCGAAGCGTGTGAGCTACCAACTTTTGCTCAACATAGTTTCTCCACTTTAAATCCATTTTTTGTTCTCTTTTTAGAACCAACATTAGAAGAATCAAAAGTATCACATGAAGAATTGGTAGATTGCTTCTTAGAAGAAGCACATTCCATTTCATATAAAGAAAATAGAGATTTCAAAGATTCATGAATTTTTGCAACATGAACTTGTGAATGATCACTGTAAACCACGTCAAAGAAAAATTCAATATAAGTCATTCTATAACGGGGATCTAAAACCATATAAATACTCATCATTAGATTGCAAGTGTTCCAATACTTGTCAAACTTAATCCTCATCTTTTGGGCCATACGTTGAATATACTCATGTTCATTTAGCTCCCAAGTTAAAATACTTTCATAGACATCGCACACGCTTTTAAAATATAAATTAGCTGTAGAATATTTAACACCCGAAAATTTAAGTGTAACTTCGTAAATATTTTCAAACATTCACATATTTCTTTTCCTATTTCCCACTCTTCATTTGATGGCAACCATTTGTAATCGTGGGTTAAATCAACCAATCGCTCAAATGCTGGACGTACTTCAAGAGCACTTTCAAGCATTAGATATGTTGAATTCCAACATGTTGGAACATCATAAGACACTCTTTTCCCAATTAATCGAGTTTGAGCCAGTGCATTTTCCTAATTTTGTTTTCTCATTTGTGATGATTTTGTATAATTGACGCTTTCTGACGCAGCGGCGGATAACAAAAATGTATGAATCGGTGAAATTAGCAATCGGTGGATTGAAGAATACCAAAGGCCCAAATCCATTGATCCAAAGATACCGGATTTTAGCTATCCAAATCGGTGGATCGCGCACGATACCGTGAAAGAAGATCTACAATTCTTCAGACGTTGATCAAGCGCACTTGATACCGTGAATTGGCTTCTACAATCGTTGATCCGAGCGCACTCGAATGCCGAAGGAGGAGATAGGAGATTACACTCAACTACCAATTTAAGAAGAGGCACAAAGCTCTCAAACAAAAGTTTATTCAAAATCAACCCACCTTTACAAATGACACCACCATCCCTATTTATAGGGTTACAACAACTCATTTTCACGACTCAAAACAAACAACTCATAGGTCATGACCGACCTAACACATACGACCTAAAAACAAAGCCATGCGACCTAACAAATAACGACTTAACAGATACAAGTTACAACAAAAACACACGACTTACAATATTTACATCACGCGATCTAAGTACAACACACGCGACCTAAACTCCACGCGACTTAAGTCAAAGCAGCATATGCGATACTAGGTCGTTGGCTCCCTTGAGCGACCTAAAGAATAGCGGCATAAGGTCGAGCGACCTAAAAAAGAAGCGGCTTCAGGAAATCTTCGAGCGACCTAAAGTTGAGCGACAGAATCTTCTTCACGCGACCCATCTTCCAACGACCTATCACCCCGCGACCTAACTTAGGTCGTAACTCGTCTTTCTTCCGGCAAAATAAGGTCGAGCGACCTAATAAAATGCGCGCTGGTATGTTCATCTCCTTAGGTCGTTTGCATGCCTTAATGCTGAATCCAGAAACTCGCGAGCAACCTTCACTAGGTCGTGAGCGACCTAAAATCTTTGAATGACTCAAATCTGAAAAGTTAGCAGATCGCGCTGCATCATCCTCCCCATGTTGGCAAGAATTCGTCCTCGAATTTGCACCTTCCTCTTCCACAACAAACTCATCCCCATGATACGGAATCAAATATTTGACATTGAAAACATCAGAAGTATGAACATTATCTGGCAATCTCAACTGATATGCATTCTCATTGATTTTCTTCAAAATTTTCACTGGACCAATTTTTCGAGCTTTCAACTTGTTGTAAGTTCCAACAGGAAAACGATCTTTTGTCAACACGGCATAAACCAAGTCACCTTCTCTGAAATTCACACTCCTTCGCTTTTTATCTGCCCGTTGTTTATACTTCTCATTTGATGCAAGCAATCGTTCATAAACAGTTCTGTGGCACTCCTGCAACTCAGTCACAAAATCACCAGCTCGCTTAACAACTCCCTTCTGACATGGCACGGTCGTCAAATCTAACGGTCCTTTCGGAATCGCTGAATATACAACCTGAAATGGACTGTATCCAGTGCTTCGATTAACAACATGATTATGTGCAAACTCTGCCTGACATAATTTCATATCCCAGCTCTTTAAATTGTCTTTCACAAGACATCTCAACAAATTTCCCAATGATCTATTCACAACTTCCGTTTGCACATCTGTTTGCGGATGATAAGCGCTACTAAAATTCAGCTTCGTTCCAACCATCTTCCACAAACTTAACCAAAAATGGCTTAGAAATCTAGTATCCCGATCAGAAACAATAGATTCAGGTAGCCCATGTAATCGATACACCTCTTTAAAGAATAATTGAGCAACACGGACGGCATCAGCTGTCTTCTTACAAGCTATGAAATGCGCCATCTTGGAAAATCTATCCACCACCACATATATGGAATCATTTCCCCTTTGAGTTCTAGGCAAACCCAAAACAAAGTCCATGCTCACATCAACCCACGGTCTAGTAGGCACAGGTAATGGCATATATAATCCCGCATTCGTCGCTGTCCCTTTGGAAATTTGACAAATATGACATCTCTCCACAAATTTTTCAACTTCTCTTCTCATAGACGGCCAAAAATATGATTCGGAAATCAATTGCAAAGTACGATCTCTACCCACATGACCTTCCTCATGCAACTCCTTCACAATCTTCATTCGTAAGCTGCACTCTGGTGTACATAATCGATTCCCCTTAAAAAGAAAACCATCCACCAATACAAACTCATCCGTCTTTCCCTCCTTGACTTCATCTACAAACTTCGCAAAGTAAGGATCATCAACAAATAATTCTGGCAACACATCAAACCCCGTTACTTCAACCTTCATTGTAGTCAACAAATGTTTCCTTCGACTTAGTGCATCTGCCACTTGGTTTGTAATTCCCGACTTATGCTTCACCACAAATGTAAACTGTTGTAGGTATGCGATCCACGAAGCATGCCTGGCTGCAATTTTGTCCTGCCCCTGCAAATGTTTCAGTGCTTCATGATCAGTATATAGAACAAATTCTTTATGGAACAAATAGTGTCTCCAATGTTTAATAGCTTGCACAATAGCATAGAATTCCACATCGTAAGTATTATATCTCATCTTGGCTCCCGATAGCTTCTCACTGAAATATGCAATAGGACGTCCTTTCTGACTCAACACTCCTTTAATCCCAACCTTTGATGCATCAGTATGTAACTCAAACAACAGCTGAAAATCTGGCAATACTAGAATTGGTGCTGTCGTCAAAAGTTCCTTGATTCTCTCAAAAGCAAATCCTGCTTCCTCTGGCCATGAAAATTGCTTCCCCTTCATACAATCAGTAACTGGTGCCATCATGCTACCGAAGTGTGGAATAAACCTTCGGTAGAATGATGCTAAACCATGAAAACTTCTAACTTCTGTTATCGTCCTGGGTTGTGGCCAATTTCTGATTGCTTCAACTTTATTCTGATCCACCTGTATACCTCCATCTGAAATAACATATCCCAAAAATAAAACACTATGCGTCATGAACACGCATTTCTTCGTTGCAGCATAAAATTGTTCCTGTCGTAGTATCATCAACACCTCTCTCAGATGATGCAAGTGTTCTTCTGTGCTTCTACTATATATCAATATATCATCAAAATACACCACCACGATTTTCCCAATAAATGGTCTAAAGATCTGATTCATCACCCGCATAAATGTACTAGGTGCATTCGAAAGACCAAACGGCATAACCAGCCATTCGTACAACCCCTCTCTTGTCTTGAATGTTGTTTTCCATTCGTATCCTGGTCTAATTCGAATTTGATGATAACCACTCTTCAAATCAATTTTCGAGAAGATAGTAGCCCCGCTCAACTGGTCTAACAAATCATCAAGCATCGGCATCGGAAATCTGTATCTGACAGTTATTTTGTTGAGTGCCCGACTATCAGTACACATCCTCCACGTTCCATCCTTCTTCGGCACTAACAAAGCTGGTACCGCACAAGGACTTAAACTTTCCTGCACACGTCCCTGTTCAAGAAACTCTTCCACTTGCCTTCTCAACTCCTCGTGTTCCTTTGGACCCATTCTGTAATATGGCCTATGTGGTAACACAGCTCCTGGAACAAGATCAATTTGATGTTGAATGTCTCTTAACGGTGGTAACTCCGTTGGTAGCTCCTTAGGAAATACATCGTCAAATTCTCCCAGCACTGGCTGTACTTCTTCAGGAATCTCAACCACTTCATTACTCTCACGTCCAATCAACAAAAATACTTCAGGCTCCTCTTCGACTTCTTTAACAAACTCCTTCAAAGATAGCAAAGTTTTAAGTTCTTCAATCTCCTCTAACTTGCCTTCTTCTTGTTGTCGCTTCTTAGGAATTAAAGTGATTTTAGTACCTTCAAACATGAAACTATAACTGTTAGTACGACCATCATGTTGCACCGCTCTATCATACTGCCATGGTCTCCCCAACAATAGATGGCATACATCCATATCCACAACATCACACCAAATTTCATCTTTGTATTTCTTCCCAATCAAAAAATTCACACAAGCTCTTCGTCCAACCTTCACTTCCCCACCTTTTCTCAACCAAGCTAACTTGTAAGGTTTCGGATGTTTCTCAGTCTTTAATGCTAACTTCTTCACAGCCTCGGTAGAAATGATGTTATCACAGCTTCCCGCATCGATGACAAACTTGCAAACTCTTCCCAAGATAGTGCACGTTGATTGAAAGATGTTACTCCTCAACCATCTAGTTTCTTCTTCCTGCTTTGGTGTTAAGCAATTTCTCCTCATCATCAATGAATACCCTTCATCTCCCGACACATTTTCTTCCTCCTCATCATGTAGTGAATTAGAACCTTCAGCTTCTGCATCCTCATCTTCCACTTCAGCAATCATAGTTCTCTTCTTCGGTTTCGGACATTCGTTGCTCTTGTGACCCACTTCCTGGCAATTATAGCATTTGAAATTGGTGTTGACTTTTGGTTTAGCCACTTCATGAACAACCGGCTTACTCGATGTTTTAGGAACATTAGAACTACTACCCGCTCCTTTGTTCTGCCCCGTAAAACTTGGAAACACACCTCCCCCACGTCTACCTTGTTTCTCCCAAGCCAACGCCTTTTGATGTGCTTCTGCCACAGATCTAGGGTCGAACATGTTCACCATATCCTGGATCTGTGTTCTAAGTCCACCAACAAACCTAGCGGTCAATTGTTCTTCTGTCTCCATAATGTCATTTCGAGCAATCAACTGGTAGAACTCATCTGCATAATCAGTAACAATCTTCGTCCCTTGCCTCAGGTTTTGTAATCTCTGATACATCAGTGATTGGTAATTGTAGGGTAAGAAAGTAGCCTTCATCAACTTCTTCATCTTCTCCCAAACAACAATCTTAGACTTCCCCATCCGATCTCTAGTAAGTTTGGTTTGCTGCCACCACACCATAGCTCTCCCCCTCAACCTAGTAGCAACCAACTTTACTTTACGTTCTTCCGGAACCTCCTTGAAGTAAAAAATTTCCTCAACATAAGCTAACCAATCAAGAAATTCCTCGGCTTGCATACCTCCCTTGAATTCCGGTATTTCAGTTTTCATCCCAGACTCCCACTTGTGATCATACTCCGAATGATTTCTTCCTTGACCTCGTCCTCGTCCATGAACACTACCACCATCAAACTCCTCTTCAAAATCTGATGTATATCGATGTCTATCCCGACCACCAACATCTCTACTACCATCATTTCTTCCACCAACATCCTGTAATGACCCTAAAATAAAATAAGAAAAAAAAAATATAAAAATGAAAAATACATTTGTATTAAGAAATTCTGAAATTATAATATATATATATATGATGCATTAAAACAGAAAAGAAAATTAGCAATAAATAAAATTGCATGGGAGCTTCTATTTGATAAAATGCAAGGAGTTAAGATGATTAAAAGAAAATTGGAACTCAAAATAAATATAGCTCTATGTCCAAAGAATTATATAAATACATACATCTAATATATATGGGGTGTTTTCTGTTCTATTTAAAGATAGAATAAAATGAAGTTTAATAAAAAGGTTTATGTGTCTTATATTTGTGCTAGAAATAATTAGCATAATATATGTGATTTTTTTTAGATATAGGAGGAGTTACTGTTTTGACAAAAGGGCAGATATATATATATATATATATATAGATACAGGATCAAATAAAAATTTCCATATCTTATATTTATTTCAAGCAAATAACATGGGTGAATGATTTTACATTACATGATTAGGTATGATAGTATGCATGATTGAATGGAGATGATAGATAGGTAGAAAATACAAAGGAGATTTTCAGATTCCTTAAACTTATAAAAAATAATAAACCAAGGGTCACATGCTTATGGCATGAGTAGAATAGAGTCATGAAAATAGTATGGAGTGTTTAAAAAATGCTTGATTCCCGAATAACTAATTAAGGTAACCAACAATGTACATTTCCAGTTAAGGACCACACAGGGAAATGACTTGTGCATAAACATCTAAGGGTATCAAGGAAATTACCCATATTTCTTAAACCCTAGAATGGTTTTATAAATAACTGCACATAACCATATCCACCATTCTCTCGGGATCAAAATAAAATAAAAATAGGAAAAAAAACATTAGCTTGAGACTTTGAAGGATTTGCTGTTCAAGGGATTAAGGCAGTAAAAGGAGAACATTATGTGAGTATTTATCCTTTGTATGCAATGGCATTAAGTCCTCTTGCAGACAGCCTAAAATATTATAAGTCATTTAAATCTCTGAAATGATTTGTTATGGGTGATATGGATGTTTGTTTGTGCATTTTTGTTTGGATTTTTAATCTGTATGTGGGCTTTTAGAGTTAAAATGGTTTGAGCATTTTTGTTCTATCTTATCATCATTAAATATGGATATAGATTATTTAGGGAATAGGCAGCAAGACAGTGATCTAGCTAATGTTTATTTCTTGGATAATGAAGCATGAAACTAAATGTTCATATCATAAGTTGGAGGAGAAATTCTGGGTAGTAGGACAATGATGCTTAAACTATTCTTGGGAAAGAAATTTATTATAAGCAAACTAGGGTATTTTCTGTAATAAGGAAAATAAATAGGGGAACATGGGGTTGAACTAGAAAGTATTAAAGAAGATAGCCTTTCTGAAACATGAATGAATTGTGAGTTTTTATGATTGAATTCATAAGTAGGAGCTTAATAAAACAAGCTGAAACTAGATGGGGATTTATCAAAGAAGAACTAAACTGGTCATTTGGGAGTTAGTCAATGATCTGCTTGCTTCAGGTGGGAGCAAGTATATGCATGGTGCAACTGCACCCTGAGGCCTTTGTGTGATGGAATAAATTAAATAACCTGGGAGTTTCCTTCATAATGCATACATGGTGTTCATTAGACAAGGAGTTAAAGACCATAAAATAAATGGGGGCTGGGGTTTAAAAATCTGGATTATAAATATCCAGATATGGTGTTAAATTAATCAAGATAAATGTTGTGCATTGATTAATTGCTGGGTGAAATTGGGAGTATAAAACCTGAGTTTACTTATCTAGAAATGGAGAGAATGAATCAAGAATTGTACATATATTTATTTTAACTGTTTGGTGTGTATTGTTTGAATAAATGAATGTGTCTTTGTATTACTTGGTATGAACCAAAACATGCTAAGTTTAAAAATCTGTTAAACTAGGAAGACACTGCAAGATTACCAAAAATTATGAATATGTATACAAATTTGATAAATGCTCATACCAGTGAAAACTGACCCTTTTGGTTGCCCTTACAATCATCTGGGTGTCTCATTGAAATTGGGGCAGCTCGGTGATTTGCTTGTAGGAAGTTGACGTTGGCTTGATGGATGAAGATGGCAATTAGATGCTAGTATAAACAAAAGAAACCAGTTTTAAAAATTTGTAGTTGCTTTGTAATGAATTTATTAGTCAAATTTTATGTTGTAACTGAAGTTTCTTGTAAGGAGATTACTAAGTGTTTGGATTAAAAATATGTACTAAGGTCCACCTGCTATGAAAGACTATTGATGATGTTTGGTTAATTGCTGATTTCATGAATGTCTAATTTGAAAAATAAAATATAATAAGGGATAGACATATCATATATATATGATATGTGCATGTGATGATCTCTGATTTTTATTGCTTGAATTTATATTTTGACTTATGGAAATTAAAGAGCTAAGGGGGTTGATTTTAGGAATGAACTCTTAAGATTTGAGTAGGGGTATTCAAAAGAAATGAATTTGTGCATGGCAGGTAAGTGATACAGGCATGTGCATGAATTCTGGAGATTTACATGTATTTGTGTATTTAAATTTCAAGTAAAACTATGAGATAAGTAAACTTGGAAGATAGTGTATTTTGAATAATTGATTGAATACATATAAGGATGCATTTCCAGAAAACTTAGACTAGGCATCAACATGCTTGGGATTAGGAGTAGGACTTTGTAGAAGTTTGTTAATATGAGGGATATGGGTTTGCAAGTGGTAAAAGTGGGACTATGGCCGGCCTAGATGGCCATGGGTCAAACTCTTGGAGCCTGGAACCACTTCATCTCAATTAATGAAGTGTAAGTGCTTCCGGGACAAAACAAAAGAAAACACCAAGCAGCCCTCAACTAACACCAAGCATATCCAATAAAACACCAAGTATGTAAGTCTGCACCATGTTAAACTTAAAAATGCTAAAAGTCCTCAACTATTCAACCTGAAATGATAAATGGAAATTAGTTCCAATATCCATGCCTGCAAGTATAATTTTTGTGGTAAATTCATACAAGTACATGATAACTACCTTAAGGTCAATTAAATACCATTTCAGTATTAATAAAATTATTTAGGCAGAAAGCCTAGAAAGCTTAAGAAAAGTGCACTGTGCATTGCAATATTAAAAAAAAATCTTTATCTCTGGAAGAAGAACAATATAAATTTAGAGAAAATTAAAAGGTTATGTTGTCAACATATATGATAATTTGGTTTCCTGTTTGATTCAAACTCTCTTTGCAAACTTGTTAGCTCTGAATGGCAAAGGGAAACAATTATGTATCTTCAAATATATAATTGTCTAAATTGGTTTATGCACTGATATGATTATATTAGTAAATCCAGGGTCTTGGGAAAAATATTTGGAAATTGTATAAATATTCAAATGTAAAAGAAATGGGGTTTAGTGGTGAATTCTTTGAATGTTTAGGCAAAAAAAAATCTATGTGTTTTAAAGTGAGGGACACCACAGTTGGTATCAGAGCTATGTTTTAAATAACATAGTAAATGTTGTTGTATGCATATGGATGTTTGAATGCATTGTTTGAATTATTGTTGTTGAATGCTTTTGTTTTATGTCTAAAAAAATGTGAGTGCATGTGATACATGCACAGTGTGCACAGAAATAAAAAATGAACAAAGTAAAGACACCAAGAATGATGGGGGTAAATAAACTAACATAGAAATCATATTTATAGCAATATGGTAGGGCCAAGACATCACACAGGTGCAGGACCATCACGTGAGCCACCTGTGATAAACATGGAGGATTTCGTGAGAGCTTTGAGAGATGGAATAGCACCAAGGCATGACAACCCTCACGAGGAGCTCTCCAAACTGCTTAAGACATGCACCAATTTGGGAGGAAAGGATTTTGAAGGCACTGAAGGAGCCATGGGTGTTCAAATTTGGATAAGGACTATGGAAAGGGTCTTTGCAGATATGCAAGTCAATGACCAAAGGAAGAGACAGATAGCTTCAAGGAGATTGAAGGGGGTTGCACTGGATTGGTGGGAAGTTGTGATAGCAGGAAGGCCAGAGAATGACATCACTTGGGATGAATTTAAGACCATGCTTGAGGCTAGGTTTGTCCCAGCATCTGCTAAAGCCACACTGCTAGAAGACTTTATTAGATTAAGGCAAGGAAGCATGAGTGTGAATGAGTACACTCAGAAATTTGAAGGATTGTCTAAGTATGGAATGGTGTTGATAGGGAATGAAGAAGCAAAGAATGCAAGGTACATTCAAGGCTTGAACTCCAGTCTGTCAAGGGCAATGTTGCCATATAAGGACAAAACCTTTGATCAAGTAATTGATCTAACTCTCTCCTTTGAGCAACATGATGCCACCAGAGAGAAATTCAGGAACATGAAGTTCAACAAGAAGAAGGGAGGACATAACAAAGTACAACCTTATGACAAGAACAAGGAAAACAAAGGAGTTAAGAAGGGGGAAGGAGCAGTAGCACCTGAAAGCAAGAAACTCACTCATTGTTTTAATTGTGGAAAAGCTGGACATTATAGTAACCAATGCCCTGACCCTAGAATACCTAGAGGAGGCTGCTATAATTGTGGAAAGATGGGTCATCTAAAGAAGGATTGCCCAGAGAGTAATAAAAGAACAGCAAGGATAGGAGCTTTGGCAGCCAACAACACTGGAAATGTTGGGCAACTTGAAGGTATAATTTTTATTCATACCCAACCAATATCAGTAATATATGACACTGGTGCCTCACATTCACTAATATCTCTGGAAATTACAAAGAAATTAGCACTTGCATGTGTTTCTATTGATCAGCCCTTAATTGTACACAGTCCCATAGGGAGTCATTGTATGTTAGGGATGAAGTGTATGGGTCTGAAATTAATTATAGGGGGTTATGAATTTAATTCAGATCTATATACTTCAAAATTATCCTGGTATTGGAGTAATTTTGGGGATGGATTGGTTAATTGAAAACAAAGCAATTTTAAATTTAGAAAAGCTTACTATTTCTTTGGAGACAAATGAAGGCAAAAGAATTACCATCTTAAGTGAAATAGCAAAGAATACATGTTTTAATAAAATCTGGAGTATTAATGAAGTCCAAAAGGAATTAAAAATAGAGGAAATCTCAGTAGTCAATGGATATATAGATGTGTTTGGAGAAGTGAAGGGAATTCCTCAAAACAGACCAGTTGAATTTAAAATAAAATTAATGCCAGGGACTAACCCAATCATTAAGAAGCCTTATAGAATGGGTCCAAAAGAGTTAGTAGAATTAAAACACCAACTAGAAGAGTTAGAAGAGAAGGGGTTCATAAGATCAAGCAGTTCTAGTTGGGGTTCCCCAGTGCTTTTTGTTAAGAAGCATGATGGAACAATGAGGATGTGTGTGGATTATAGGGATTTAAATAAGGTGACCATCAAGAATAAGTACCCACTGCCTAGAATAGATGATCTATTTGACCAATTACATGAAGCTAAAATATTTTCAAGGCTAGACTTAGCCTCTGGATTTCACCAAATGAAAGTTGCAGAGGAAAGCATTGAGTACACAGCCTTTAACACAAGATATGACCTTTATGAATTTCTAGTAATGCCATTTGGTTTAACCAATGCTCCCTCCTATTTTGTAGACTTGATGAATAGAATTTTCAGAGACTTTTTGGATAAATTTGTTTTGGTATTTATAGATGACATATTAATTTATTCAAAGTTAGAAAATGATCATGCTATGCATCTACATTTAGCATTATCCAGACTTAGAGAACATGAATTAAAAGCCAAGTATTCAAAGTGTATATTTTGGCAGCATGAAGTGAAATTCTTAGGACACATAGTGTCACAGCAGGGAGTAAGTGTAGATCCAAGCAAGGTCATTGCAGTTCAATCATGGAGTAGACCCAAGACAATGACTGAGGTGAGATCATTCTTAGGTTTGGCAGGGTACTATAGGAGGTTCATCAAGGATTTTTCAAGAATAGCCGCACCAATGACCAAACTAACCAAGAAGAACCAACCATATGTGTGGACTGAGCAGTGTGATCAAGCCTTTGAAAAATTGAAACAAGCATTGGTGGAGGCTCCTGTCTTGCAAATCCCAGAGGTAAATGAAGGAATGGTTGTATACACTGATGCTAGTGGATCTGGGTTAGGTGCAGTGCTCATGCAACATGGCAAGGTGGTGGCATATGCATCAAGGCAGCTTAAACCCAATGAGACCAAATATGCAACTCATGATTTAGAACTAGCTGCAATAGTGTTTGCATTAAAACTATGGAGGCATTATTTGCTTGGGGCAAAATTTGAATTATTCACAGATCATCAAGCATTGAAATAATTATTTTCTCAAAAAGATTTAAATATGAGGCAAGCAAGGTGGTTGGAGTTTCTAGCTGCATATGATTTAGATATTTTGTACACTCCTGGAAAAGCTAATAGAGTGGCAGATGCTTTGAGCAGAAATCATATTAGATTAGCCAGTTTGATGATTGATGAATTTAAAAACCTTGCAGTGCTTGGGGAGGCAGATATATACAGCAAGGATGAAGTGAATTTTAAAGAACATGGTGATATGGTGGAGTATGGAACACTGGGAATAATCACAGTGAAGTCTAATCTGGTGGAGAAAATTGGTGGCATGCAAGATCAAGATCAAAGTCTAAAGGAGAAGAAAGAAATGTTATTAAATAACATTGAGTCAGAGAATTTTAAAATAGATTCCAAGGGTTATTTGAGGAAAAATGATAAGCTTTGTGTACCAGACTTTGCGGAATTAAAGGAAGAAATCATGAACGAGCATCACAAAACCAAGTACACCATACACCCTGGTGGTACCAAAATGTATCATGATTTGAAAAGGAGCTACTGGTGGCCAGGAATGAAACAAGCAGTGGCAAAATATGTGGCAAAGTGTTTAACCTGTCAGCAAGTCAAGGCAGACTATCAAAAGCCTTCTGGCATGTTGCAACCTTTGGAGGTACCTCAGTGGAAATGGGAAGGTATTTCCATGGATTTCGTGGATGGTTTGCCTAGAACTAAGAAAGGTAATGACAGCATATGGGTAATTGTTGATAGACTCACCAAGTCTGCTCACTTTGTCCCTGTTAGGTCAGATAGAAATGCACATAGGCTTGCACAATTATTTATTAAGGAAGTGGTGAGATTACATGGCATACCAAAGACCATTGTAAGTGATAGAGACACTTTGTTCACCTCAAGATTTTGGGAGAGCTTCCAAGAAGCAATGGAACACAACTTTGTTTAAGCACTGCCTACCATCCTCAAAGTGATGGGCAAACAGAGATAGTGAATAAAATATTGGAAGATTTACTTAGAGCATGTGTGCTTTATTTTGGGGGTAATTGGGAGGATCATATCCACTTGGCAGAATTCACTTACAATAATAGTTATCAATCAACAATAGGAATGGCTCCCTTTGAAGCCTTGTATGGGAGACCCTGCATGTCTCCTGCCTGTTGGTTGGAAGCAGGAGAGGGTGTAATATTGGGGCCAGATCATGTTAAAGAAACTTCCAACATGATTGAATTAGTTAGGCATAGAATGAAGGCAGCACAATCAAGACAAAAGTCTTATGCAGATAGAAAGAGAAAGCCAATGGAGTTTGAAGTAGGAGAGCATGTTTTTCTGAAGGTATCACCAATGAAGAAGGTGTTCAGGTTTGGGAAATCTGGTAAGCTCTCACCAAGATTTGTAGGACCATATGAAGTCATACAGAGAATTGGTACCATGGCCTATAAGCTTAAATTACCAGAAGAATTGAGTGGTGTACATCCAGTGTTTCATGTTTCTCAATTGAGAAAGTGGATACATGATGAAGGAGCAATCTTAGAGTCACCTACTCAAATTCAAATTGATAAAAACTTGGTCTATGAAAATGAGCCAGTGGGGATTGTTGCTAAGGAAGAAAAGAGGCTGAGAAACAAGGTGATTAAACTGGTAAAAATTCAATGGAGCTTGGATCCCAATGATTATACATGGGAGGTTGAAGACAAAATGAGGGCTAAATACCCCAATTTGTTTTTTGATGGAGAGGTATGTTTTAAGTAGCTTTGTGAAAGCTTTCTGAATAATTTTATATATACTGCTTACTATCATAAAAGTGTGAGTATGGAGTTAAACAGACTATGGATTCGTGCTTTTATTTGAAGAATTAGAAAGAAATTATGGGACATAATTCCTTTAAGGGGGAGGGTATGTAATGACCCTAAAATTAAATAAGAAAAAAAAATATAAAAATGAAAAATACATTTGTATTAAGAAATTCTAAAATTATAATATATATATATACATATGATGCATTAAAACAAAAAAGAAAATTAGCAATAAATAAAATTGCATGGGAGCTTCTGTTTGATAAAATGCAAGGATTTAAGATGATTAAAAGAAAATTGGAACTCAAAATAAATATAGCTCTATGTCCAAAGAATTATATAAATACATACAACTAATATATATGGGGTGTTTTCTGTTCTATTTAAAGATAGAATAAAATGAAGTTTAATAAAAAGGTTTATGTGTCTTATATTTGTGCTAGAAATAATTAGCATAATATATGTGATTTTTTTTAGATATAGGAGGAGTTATTGTTTTGACAAAAGGGCAGATATATATATATATATATATATATATAGATACAGGATCAAATAAAAATTTCCATATCTTATATTTATTTTAAGCAAATAACATGGGTGAATGATTTTACATTACATGATTAGGTATGATAGTATGCATGATTGAATGGAGATGATAGATAGGTAGAAAATACAAAGGAGATTTTCAGATTCCTTAAACTTATAAAAAATAATAAACCAAGGGTCACATGCTTATGGCATGAGTAGAATAGAGTCATGAAAATAGTATGGAGTGTTTAAAAAATGCTTGATTCCCGAAATAACTAATTAAGGTAACCAACAATGTACATTTCCAGTTAAGGACCACACAGGGAAATGACTTGTGCATAAACATCTAAGGGTATCAAGGAAATTACCCATATTTCTTAAACCCTAGAATGGTTTTATAAATAACTGCACATAACCATATCCACCATTCTCTCGGGATCAAAATAAAATAAAAATAGGAAAAAAAAACATTAGCTTGAGACTTTGAAGGATTTGCTGTTCAAGGGATTAAGGCAGTAAAAGGAGAACATTATGTGAGTATTTATCCTTTGTATGCAATGGCATTAAGTCCTCTTGCAGGCAGCCTAAAATATTATAAGTCATTTAAATCTCTGAAATGATTTGTTATGGGTGATATGGATGTTTGTTTGTGCATTTTTGTTTGGAGTTTTAATCTGTATGTGGGCTTTTAGAGTTAAAATGGTTTGAGCATTTTTGTTCTATCTTATCATCATTAAATATGGATATAGATTATTTAGGGAATAGGCAGCAAGACAGTGATCTAGCTCATGTTTATTTCTTGGATAATGAAGCATGAAACTAAATGTTCATATCATAAGTTGGAGGAGAAATTCTGGGTAGTAGGACAATGATGCTTAAACTATTCTTGGGAAAGAAATTTATTATAAGCAAACTGGGGTATTTTCTGTAATAAGGAAAATAAATAGGGGAACATGGGGTTGAACTAGAAAGTATTAAAGAAGATAGCCTTTCTGAAACATGAATGAACTGTGAGTTTTTATGATTGAATTCATAAGTAGGAGCTTAATAAAACAAGCTGAAACTAGAGGGGGATTTATCAAAGAAGAACTAAACTGGTCATTTGGGAGTTAGTCAATGATCTGCTTGCTTCAGGTGGGAGCAATTATATGCATGGTGCAACTGCACCCTGAGGCCTTTGTGTGATGGAATAAATTAAATAACCTGGGAGTTTCCTTCATAATGCATACATGGTGTTCATTAGACAAGGAGTTAAAGACCATAAAATAAATGGGGGCTGGGGTTAAAAATCTGGATTATAAATATCCAGATATGTTATTAAATTAATCAAGATAAATGTTGTGCATTGATTAATTGCTGGGTGAAATTGGGAGTATAAAACCTGAGTTTACTTATCTAGAAATGGAGAGAATGAATCAGGAATTGTACATATATTTATTTTAACTGTTTGCTGTGTATTGTTTGAATAAATGAATGTATCTTTGTATTACTTGGTATGAACCAAAACATGCTAAGTATAAAAATCTGTTAAACTAGGAAGACACTGCAAGATTACCAAAAATTATGAATATGTATACAAATTTGATAAATGCTCATACCAGTGAAAACTGACCCTTTTGGTTGCCCTTGCAATCATCTGGGTGTCTCATTGAAATTGGGGCAGCTCAGTGATTTGCTTGCAGGAAGTTGAAGTTGGCTGGATGGATGAAGATGGCAATTAGCTGCTAGTATAAACAAAAGAAACCAGTTTTAAAAATTTGTAGTTGCTTTCTAATGAATTTATTAGTCAAATTTTATGTTGTAACTGAAGTTTCTTGTAAGGAGATTACTAAGTGTTTGGATTAAAAATATGTACTAAGGTCCACCTGCTATGAAAGACTATTGATGATGTTTGGTTAATTGCTGATTTCATGAATGTCTAATTTGAAAAAAAAAAATAAGGGATAGACATATCATATATATATGATATGTGCATGTGATGATCTCTGATTTTTATTGCTTGAATTTATATTTTGACTTATGGAAATTAAAGAGCTAAGGGGGTTGGTTTTAGGAATGAACTCTTAAGATTTGAGTAGGGGTATTCAAAAGAAATGAATTTGTGCATGGCAGGTAAGTGATACAGGCATGTGCATGAATTCTGGAGATTTACATGTATTTGTGTATTTAAATTTCAAGTAAAACTATGAGAGAAGTAAACCTGGAAGATACTGTATTTTGAATAATTGATTGAATACATATAAGGATGCATTTCCAGAAAACTTAGACTAGGCATAAACATGCTTGGGATTAGGAGTAGGACTTTGTAGAAGTTTGTTAATATGAGGGATATGGGTTTGCAAGTGGTAAAAGAGGGACTATGGCCGGCCTAGATGGCCATGGGTCAAACTCTTGGAGCCTGGAACCACTTCATCTCAATTAATGAAGTGTAAGTGCTTCCGGGACAAAACAAAAGAAAACACCAAGCAGCCCTCAACTAACACCAAGCATATCCAATAAAACACCAAGTATGTAAGTCTGCACCATGTTAAACTTAAAAATGCTAAAAGTCCTCAACTATTCAACCTGAAATGATAAATGGAAATTAGTTCCAATATCCATGCCTGCAAGTATAATTTTTGTGGTAAATTCATACAAGTACTTGATAACTACCTTAAGGTCAATTAAATACCATTTCAGTATTAATAAAATTATTTAGGCAGAAAGCCTAGAAAGCTTAAGAAAAGTGCACTGTGCATTGCAATATTAAAAAAAAATCCCTATCTCTGGAAGAAGAACAATATAAATTTAGAGAAAATTAAAAGGTTATGTTGTCAACATATATGATAATTTGGTTTCCTGTTTGATTCAAACTCTCTTTGCAAACTTGTTAGCTCTGAATGGCAAAGGGAAACAATTATGTATCTTCAAATATATAATTGTCTTAATTGGTTTATGCACTGATATGATTATATTAGTAAATCCAGGGTCTTGGGAAAAATATTTGGAAATTGTATAAATATTCAAATGTAAAAGAAATGGGGTTTAGTGGTGAATTCCTTTTGAATGTTTAGGCAAAAAAAAAATTTATGTGTTTTAAAGTGAGGGACACCACACATCCCTTCGATCTACATTCCTCTGATCACGATCATTCACATTCCTATCACGACTTCGATCATCAACATTTCTATAACAATCTCAACCCACACTTCTATGATCACTATCAACACTTCTCTCTCGATTTGAATGTGGTGAAACTCTACTTCCCCCATGGTTAGATTCAGGTGAAACCCTTCTCTGATTTTGATTCATCTCCAACATCATCTTCTAAAATCGACCAATCCCTTCATTAAGCTTCTCATTAAAGTTTTCGTTAATTCTTTGTTCCATCTCATCGGCCTCTTCTCTTTTATACAATGCTTCAACATTCTGATGGCGATTAGCTCTTCTCGGCGGCATTGTCGAATGAAACAATCTTCAATTCTCGGTTTGAACAAATCTGAACTTGAACACTTTAACTCTCGGCCTTGAATTACAAAATGATGCACGGCTTCACTCTATTGGCTCGGCTTCACTAACTCCTCAAATTCTTCAATAAGAATTGGCTCCAAGACTCGGCTTAGCTATGATTGGCTAAGTCTAGCTCAGATACCAAATGACGCAGCGGCGGATAACAAAAATGTATGAATCAGTGAAATTAGTAATCAGTGGATTGAAGAATACCAAAGGCCCAAATCTGTTGATCCAAAGATACCGGATTTTAGCTATCTTCGTCACGTTGATCGCGCACGATACCGTGAAAGAAGATCTACAATTCTTCAAACGTTGATCAAGCGCACTTGATACCGAGAATTGGCTTCTACAATCGTTGATCCGAGTGCACTCAAATGCCGAAGGAGGAGATAGGAGATTACACTCAACTACCAATTTAAGAAGAGGCACAAAGCTCTCAAACAAAAGTTTATTCAAAATCAACCCACCTTTACAAATGACACCACCATCCCTATTTATAGGGTTACAACAACTCATTTTCACGACTCAAAACAAACAACTCATAGGTCGTGACCGACCTAACACATACGACCTAAAAACAAAGCCATGCGACCTAACAAATAACGACTTAACAGATACAAGTTACAACAAAAACACACGACTTACAATATTTACATCACGCGATCTAAGTACAACACACGCGACTTAAACTCCACGCGACTTAAGTCAAAGCAGCATATGCGGTACTAGGTCGTTGGCTCCCTTGAGCGACCTAAAGAATAGCGGCATAAGGTCGAGCGACCTAAAAAAGAAGCGGCTTCAGGAAATCTTCGAGCGACCTAAAGTTGAGCGACCTAAGATCTTCAGCAACGGTATCTTCTTCACGTGACCCATCTTCCAGCGACCTATCACCCCGCGACCTAACTTAGGTCGTAACTCGTCTTTCTTCCTGCAACATAAGGTCGAGCGACCTAATAAAATGCGCGCGGGTATGTTCATCTCCTTAGGTCGTTTGCATGCCTTAATGCTGAATCCAGAAACTCGCGAGCAACCTTCACTAGGTCATGAGCGACCTTCACTAGGTCGTGAGCGACCTAAAATCTTTGAATGACTCAAATCTGAAAAGTTAGCAGATCGCGCTGCATCACTTTCTCTAATTTTTTTCAATAAGACCTTGCACCACTATTAATCCATCTTGAACAATCAAATTTAGTATGTGCGTGCAACAACGCATATGAAATAATTCACCACTAAGAAGCAGCACATTTTTACCAACTAACCATTATTTTAAATCTATTATCATGACATCATTATCTGACGCATTATCAACCGTAAGTGCAAATAACTACTTATCGATATTCCAATGCAATACTTTTGATTTAATAGAAGCACTAAGTGCAGATCTGATGTGTGGAGGGGGCAAATCATAATAAGCAATGACTTTTTTGTAGTTTCCAATCATCATCGATAAAATGAAAAGTTATGCAACAATACCCTATGTTTTGATGTTCAGATGTCCACAAATCTGTAGTGAGGCTTACCCGAGCTGACAAACAATCAAAAGTCTCTTGTAATTTGCCTCTCATATCGGTATAAAGTTTTAAAACATCACATCGAACCGTATTTCTAGAAAAAAAAATTAACTGTTGGATTAATACTCTTAATAAATTCTTGAAAATACACATGTTCGGTTACGTTAAATGGATAATCATGTTTAACAACCAAATGTGCAAAACACATTCAGCTTCTATGTTGATCAAACTTCCCACTCGATAATTTAATTGGTTTGTTGGGAGAACTTTTGGTAGTCAATAGTTGTTGTCCAGATATTCTTACATGATCGAGATTTTTTGGACATGATTTAAATGATTTTTCAAGTGAGTTGTTCCCATTGAAGTAGCTCCATTAAATAATCTAGAACAATGTTTACAAGTGGCTTTAATAGCTCCTTCTACTACTTCTCTATTAAAATCTTTCCATACATTGAATTTCAAAATTCTTGTATTTGAAGGTGCGGATTTGTCTACATCGGTAGAAATATTTTCGGATATTTGTGTGTTCGGCAAACTAGAATCTGTGTTTCACGGTTCTTCCATAACTACAGTGTCATTGGCAAAACAAACATCCTTGTTACTATAACTTAATGAGGTGTTTGTCATTTTTAAAACTCTACAATACCAAAATAAATAAATTTTATTACTAAGTTTCAATACCAAAATTTTATTTTAATTTATAAAATGCTATCATCAGTTTAATTTCTAAAACTCAAAAATCCCATTTTAATTTAATGTTTCTCTATTGTATACTCTAGAACAATTGTTTACAGATAGTAAAAATATTAACAAACACTTAATTGATAATTTAACGGTAATAAAATTTTGCTTTAACGGTAATGAAATTTTTCAAAGCACAAGTCAGATAAACAGTAATAAAATTTTAATAATTTATAAAAACCTATCTTCATTTTAATTTATAAAACTCAAAAATCCTATTTTGATTTAATATTTCTCTATTGTATACTCTAGACCAATTGTTTATAGATAGCAAAAAAATATGAACAAACACTTAATTGATAATTTAACAGTAATAAAATTTTGCTTTAACAGTAATAAAAATTTTAAAAGCACAAGTCACATAAACAGTAATAGAATTTTAATAATTTATAAAATTCTATCTTCATTTTAATTTATAAAACTCAAAAATCCTATTTTAATTTAATGTTTCTCTATTGTATACTCTAGAACAATTGTTTACAGATAGTAAAAAATATGAGAAAACACTTAATTGATAATTTAATAGTAATAAAATTTTGCTTGTAATAGAATTTTATTACTGTTAAACACTTAATATGAACACTTAATAAATTTTTGTAATAGAATTTTATTACTGTTAAACACTTAATTGTAATATGAACAAACACTTAATAAAATTGTATCAAAGCACAAGTCAGATAAACAGTAATAGAATTTTGCTTGTAGATTTGAAACTAAAGCATTATAATTTTGCTTGTAGATTTTAAACTAAAGCACAGGTGAAAGCACAAGTCAGATGCTAACCAATTTAGAATTTTTCTTATAGATTGCATTAAAGATGAGCAAAACTAAAATAAAGATCTGAATGTTCTCAAATCAGCTGACAAGCTCTTGCAGAATTCAAGAACAGTAACACAAATAGTTTTGGACAGTACCTGTATCACGCGTGATGGGGAAGACGCTGGTGTTGGGTGAGTGCGACTGCTATGTGGTAGTTGAAAGGGGTGAAGCACAGCTGCTAGCCTGCTATGTGGCGGTCGAACGGAGATGCGACAGTCGAACGGAGATGCGGTGGAAGATGCGACAATCGAATGGAGCTTCTATGCGAATGCGATCTAGGGTTTTTTCATTTTCTATTTTGAACTTAGATCTAGGGTTTGAAGTTTGAACGGCTGTGGAACTTGGAAGTGTACTGTAATGTTATGCATGAGAATAATTATTGGGCTTATATTTTTGTAAACGGACCAAGTGATAATGGGGTTGTATTTTTGTAAAATGATTTTGTTTCTAATATTAGTGTATTTGTATTAAATTTATGGATATAAAATAACATATTAAAATATATATTTAATTTCAAACCAGACGGATATTTATCAGATACTGAGACAGCCATATCCGTATCTGTATCCAAAATATGTTTTGAATATCGGATATCTGCATCCGCTTTTCGGATAACAGATATTTTCATGTTTTCGAATACAGACGCGAACGGATTTCGAATATTTTGGGTATTCATTGACAGGCCTAAACCTAGATCTATTTCTATTTAACAGGTGCTCATCAATATACATTTATTATTCTGTCTCAGATCTAAACAACATTATTCTCAATTTAGTTTCTATCAATTTAAATCAAATAGAGTATACTAAAATTATCTGCATATAAATCATCTTATTAGAAATAGACCCACTCACCTCAAATCCAAGTTTTCCTCTTTGAATATTGTTTGGAAACCTCCCCATTCATTTTCCTTTCGCCTAATTTGGCCTCCTTAGATCTCTCCATTTTTATTTTATTTTCAAGAATTTTGTAAGTTGAGGAGAAAAGGAATTGACAGAGTTTGGATGTACAAACTAATTTCTGATGAGTTGGGGTTTACATAGTTGTATATTTATAGGGGTTTTAAACTAATATGGAACGTTGTTGGACTCTGGAAAAATATTTGTTAACATCTTGATTGCTAAACTTATACTTCACTGCCAAGAAAAATATACCAATAAATCTTGGCCGTTAGCCACTCAAAATCACCATCCTGAATCATTAACTGGTCAACCGCTATACTTGCGAGCGATCGACAGCTTACATTCGACCAGTCCCAATACGACTAATTGATTTAAAATTTAAAATTTAAAATGTTTATAATTTTTTCATATTAGCTTCGATTTCAAAATGTTATATGTGGAAATTGTCCAGAAAATCGCTACGAATGCAACGGTGCAAGTTTTGTAATCTAATTGAATGTTTGCAAAAATTCTATTTTTCTATTGTTATATATAAATTTAATTCCTTTTTTTAATTTTCGCTTAAATTTTCGGGATGTACACCTGCTATCAATAGTTTCTATCATGCTTTCCCCCAACAGTGATATCTTTGTCTAATTTGGACTATATAAGACCTCACAATTTCCTCATTCTTCCTTTTCACCTTGTTGAAATACCTCATGTTCCTCGCCTCCCATATCTCAATCAGAGCCATCTTAAAGGGCAAGAAGAAATACTATGCTTTTATAGTTCTTTCATCTAATGGCCAGAAAAATTGCATGCCATTCTTCTTTGCTGTATCGTGCTGGATTGTGATATCCCTCAATTCGCATATTCTTTACCATATTACATTAGTGTCAGCACATTCAAAATAAAGATGCGAATTTATTTCATTTCATTTGCTCGCTCGCACCAGGGACATAGCGAGGACATTAACAACCCGGAGTAACATAACTTGTCTTGAGTTAATAGTGCATTTTTTAGAACACGTCACATGAAAAAAAAATCACGTTGTTGCCTGACTTATCTCATATCCTGGACTTCCATGGGTTAGCAGCCAAGTGATCTATGTTTGTTATTTCATTGTACACCAACCTGATTAAGTGCTTCCTCCCCTTCTTCCCATGTAGAAAACTGTCAAATTCACCTATTTTTTGTGCTATTACTTCAACTTTCCTCCATACTTGCGTGACATTGCAATGAGGAAGTGATAGCACCCCACCATGAAGATAGTCAGACTCTTTAGCCTATAGAGGGATACTAGTTTGCCTCACATCATTATAGCTCAGGGCATTTTTCAATATGAATCCACGAGATATCCAAGGAGAATTCTAGAAGGAAACTTGAATTAAAGGCAACATTTTGTCTCTAGTTTTAATAATGTTTCTCCATGTCCGGCTAAAGTTTTTCTTTGCCTCATCCGTCCAGAAATCCATGTCCCCTATAAAGTTTTTTTATGCACCACCGCTTCCATAATGTTTCAAAAGTGTCAAAAAGGTTATTCAAGTGAATAGAGTTGGCTGCATTATTCCATTTAACTAGATCCTTAATTCCTAGACCACCATTCTTCAGTGGGGCTTGAACTTTATTATATGCTATAGGGATGGGCTTCTTAGAGAGTGGGTTTCCTGACCATAGGAAATGGCAACATTTTGTCTCAATCATGTTAAGTAATTTTTTTGGAGAGCACATATTCTTGAATAGTAAACCTACATTGAGAATACAATTGAATTTACGTTTGTAAGTCTTCTTGCATGCCTCAAATATTTGTTATGCCACATATTAAGTTTAGCTGTGATTCTTTCAGAAAGATGAAGGCGTTGGAAATTTTTGATTCTCGAAGTAGCCCAGGTATCAGCTAGGGGCTAATAGCTGAAGTATAGGACACTGCCCTACACCAATCCCATCTGATTTTCTAATCTCTTATTCTATTCATCCTATTACAATTTATTTAAATGCGATAAGAACAATTATCTCCTTAGTAAAATTCTAGGCTAAATACCATTTTTATTTTTTTGAAAACATAATTCTTTATAAATGATTTAACCCTTGAAATCATACTTTAAAACAAGAAAAATATAACCCTTTACTTTATGCAAAATATTTTTGCCATGATATATGCTTTTAGAAAATTATATTGATGAAGTTCGAAATCACTTAGAGGTCACCGCTCCTCAAAACTATAAGCTACTAAGCCAAAACAATAAAATTCTTTTATTAATAAAGTGTGGCATGGTCATTGTCGACATGGGTCATCACTAGGAATGGCAATGGGGCGGGTTGGGGCGGGTTTTTAGTGCCCCATACCCGTCCCGGATTTTTTAGACCTCGCCCCAGACCCGCCCCGTAGATCCGGTGCGGGTCTGCAATTTTGCCCCGTACCCGGGACCCGTACGGGTCAGGGTAGACCCGACCCGCCCCAAGACCTGATGAGTCTCTATATATTGATTCAAAATTGTGTACCAACGTACATATATTTATTTGTTTATACTCGTTATCACCAAATAATACATGAAATACAAAAAACAATGTGTCTAAGGGAAGTTAATAAAAATGATGTCTATAATAACAATTCAGAAAATATATACATATGTTATTGTATAATTATCAATGACGCAACTTAATACTCTAATTTTTTCTATAGATTATTGATTGGAACATTTTAATATCCATGCTAGAATCACTTATATCTAAGAAGATTAATAAATCATTATAGTAATAAAGCAGTTTCATGAGATGTTAGTAGTGCGGGTCGGGTTGGGGCGGGTCAGCCGAACCCCGACCCGACCCTAGACCCGGAGCACTTAAGAACGGGTCACGGGTCTACCAGCCCCGATGACCCAATGGGGCGGGTCTGGATGGGCCAAAACAGGGGCGGGTCGATCGGGTTTGGACCCTAGACCCGCCCCATTGCCATCCCTAGTCATCACACCCCTTTATTATCAAAAATTATGTTAAAGCGTCTGAATTAACAAAATATAAGGTCACAAGGCTGATAACATGTACATCACACTTCATAGAGTGATGATGTCGGAGAGTATAAAACCTGGTTTACATAGCATAAGGCCTTAAAAGATAAGTGGCGACACTGATGAATATTGACGTCAATGTCCAAAAGAGTAGGCATAGTGAAAATAGCGGCATCCGCCTTAAAGAGAAATGCGGTGTCATTATCGCTGCTATAGATCACTTCGAAAGTAATAGGGTTGGCGAATTTATAGAAATAAGCGGCATCATGCCATTTCATATAAAACGCGGTGTCAAATATCAACACCTATGTTTAAAAACATACGGTAGCACCCCCCTCGAAATCCATGATGTCGACTTCGATGTTGTGCTTCTACTTCAACCAAGCCGATCCATTCTATATCAATCGTAGTTGATATCCTATGCATCACATCTGATTGACGTCGAAGACCATAGAGACAGCATGATGAAGTGTGGCATCATCAACCTCGATGTGGCAAAGCTATAATTACTATTAAATCTGTTTTATTACTAATAAAAGTAATCTTTTTATACCAACTCATATTGTTTGTTAACATCTTATTGGATAATAATTTTCTTTACCAAAGCCCTTTTCGGGAAACTGTTATAGAGCACATTTTTCATTTCCAAAATAATTTGCAAACATACACTCTGTATTAATATTTTAATATAATAATTAAGCTTCTTTAGCTTAAATAATTCATAATAAATCATAAATACTTGAGCAAAATCCCCAAAAATCACAATAATCAAAATTAATATATTCTTTAACATATAAAAATTTCGAGCCAAAAAATTTATATAATTATATTTAATAATTAAAACCCAAAATAAACTCTTTTCTCCACTAAGAAAATTCATCATAAATTTATACATGCATGGAAAATTATGAGATTTAAAACCCACTTCTAAAATAACGTTTCTAGCATTACATCAAAATTTCAAGTTGAATGGATATCAAAAACTAGGTTTTTACACTTAAAACCTATTAAATAATTCCATAATACATCCAATAATTCATTAATAAGCATATAATCATTCAAACAATTAAAACATGCCATAATACAAGAAAAAAATTCAGATTTATACTTAAAACTGAAAATAGTAGTTAAACATGAGATGCATAATTATTATTCACCTTGCTTTGATTAGTGAGATTTGAGATTCAAATTTAGAGTTGCTTTCTCCTAGCTTTCCTTTAGATTTCTCAGCTTCACTTCATCTTGGATTCTCTAGCAATGGCCGATCTAAGCTCTTTAATTTTGTTTGTATGAATAAAGTAAGGGAGGAAATAAGAAAATAAAGATTTATTTTAGGAATTTATGTTTATCCCCATTTTGCCCTTAGCATGCATTCCTCCTTCTTATTTAAGTTTTAAACCATTCTTATTAACTTATTCATTAAGGCATGACCTACATTAATTGTTAAATCTCAATCTCCTCACCATTTTACATTATTTTATTTTATTTATCTAATTAAATATCCTAAACGATGTTAATCAAAATTAGGGGTGTTACAAGAATAAAAGGACATAAAATAACAACAAGAAGAAGAATGTGTGTGTGTGTATATGTACCTTACATGAATTTATTGCCACACAATTGAAATGATGAGAAATTTCTAAAGCATTAATGGATCGATTAAACAGCAGGAATAATGAGCATAAAGATTAAGATAGAGTTAATAATAAACGAAGAAATTTATGTCACAACTTTGCAGAGGTTCATCCAATGGGGAAGTGCCACGTGTGCAAGAACATTAAATGTGAAACGGCTAACAATACTTTTTCCCTTTCTTGAAAAGAAAGAAAAGAATAGATAGAACTGATGGGATGCGAAGAGCGAATGCTAAAGAAGACAAGTCCACCCCCATCTACTATCGCTGCAAACTTGGAGGGCAAGTGTTATGCCCATATTTCTTGAACCCTATTAAAGGCAAGATGAAGCAAACACAAAATCAAAAGGACTGCTCTCATAATAAAAGTTAGGCTACAAGAAATGGAAGCAAAGAATAAGACAAAGTTTAAGGAATACTGCACCAAAAAATCTTAAGACGATGACAAAGACTCAAAGGCTGTGTCAATCTCCCAATTCCAACGTTACATTATGATACTGAGCTAGAAAACCTGAAATGATTACAAGGTGTAGAAAACGATCTACAACCCTAATACTCAGAATAGCAACATAGCTCCCGAGTCTGCAGCATAATCTTACATCAACATATAAAGCTATAGGGATGCATCGCCATCTTTATTTGACTTCAAAATGACAAAATTACATTGCAATTTTAAGGGAGTTCTATCCAGAGCTAGTGAACTGCACTAGACATATCATATCCTACTGACAACTCAAAACCTAGACCTGCACTTACTAAGGACTCTTTAAGCAATACCACGAGGAATCAAAAGCATTCCAAAAGCTGCACACAGGGTTACCAAGCATCGCTCCACTGGTTAAAAGACAGCAAAGGCACAAGCGGCCCTTATAAAGCAACTTGCACATATCAACATCAAGAGCATCTCAGAATAAATTCATACAGATATTGAGCAAACACCACAGGTTGGGGCAAAGCAACTCAACTCCATTTATCCTCAGCACAATGTCAAATGAAGATTGCAGACTGGGCAAGACAACTCATCCTAACCATCCCTAGGGCAATATCATACAAATGATGTAATTCCTCTCCATATATATCAATGATGCCCCCAATGTAGTGACCCGGAAATTCGAACACTTCTTCTTTGAACATCGAAACATTTTTAAATATAATTAAGTGTTATAAATGAGATTTTATAACCTTATTAAATATCATTTAATTAATGAATAATGATAAGAAACTTGTTTTTGAAATTTCTTACAAAAATATATTCTTCGAAGAAAAACCGATAATGTGACTGGAAATCGGTTTATCGGTAAATAGCTTTTTGATCGATATAAGTTGTTTGAACTCTTTTGCACTTGCCTAATGATCAAATGAACATATTAGCAAATAAATAACACACACTCCTCTTCATAAAGCAATGGAAGGTTCTAGAAGCTTCCAAGTGGATAAGAGATATTATCATGTTAATGGTATAAGAGTAATTTGCCCAAGGAAGTGATATAAAGGAGAAGTGATGGGAGGTGAGCCTTCTTGTAACAACCCACCCTGGAACAGAACTAAATTTCGACCTAGAAAAAGCCCATCGAAACTTAGATCCATTCTAAGGTTGGTTGTTGGTTGGAAAAGAGATAATAGTACAAAGTAATAACTATTCTTTAGAACTCTCAGTAGATGGAATAAAAATAATATCAAATTGTACCCATTTATTTCAAAATCATTGAAATGTCATAATACAAAATATCATAAAAACTGTAACATAAAATCTGTTACATCATTTGTCTAAATACATGGGTACAACATGAAGATATCATAAATAATAACAACTGCTACAAGCCAAGCTACTCCACCTTCAAGCATCATCACCGCCATCACTCCATCCTTAACCTATGTTGTAATGAGGAGGGAGTCAGAATAACAAATGTCTGATGAGTAAAAACCTCGAGTCTTACCTTTCCAATACTTGGGCAGTATATTTCAAAATAAGAATACGTCTACGTACATAAAACCATTTAATACTTCTTATAAGGAAAGGAGGTGGGTCCTCAATAAACCACTTAATACCTTCTATTACAAAAGCAGGTTTCTAAAATCCCATGCCCAAATCCCACGTTATAAATAGCTAATAATGCAAGAGATAGTACCCAAGCCGCTTAATACCTTTTATTTGAAAATAGGCAGACTCTAGCCATTTAAGACCTCAATTGAGGCAGACCACATCATTTAATACCTATTTCCAAGGCAGGCCCCTGAATAGTAATGATCTGGCTAGACATCATATGGAATCTCTTAAATCACTTATACTTCTTTGTGGAGAGGCAGACCCTCAATCAGTCGCTTAATACTTTATGTTGAAGCAGACCCCTATCAAGATACCACCTATCATGCCTAATAACCAGCCCCTTGGCCATTTAACACTTCATTTGGGGAAAGGGGCGGGCCTTCAAACAACCACTTAATAGCTCAAAGCCTCGAAGCGGGCCCTTCGTATTATGGCCCATACTTATAATGACATCTCACATTAGTCCGACTATTTGTAGGAACTGGTAGCCAGATTAGCTAGGCAAGCTTACCCTACAAAATTTGGGACTAACCTCGCGCCATCGCAAATATTTATCATAAAGGATATCTCACATCAATAGAAAGTGTACACAACTACTGGTAGCCTCAAAGTGAAGGGCAAACTTTTGTCGTGTAACTCTATTGACCTTGCATCCCTATGACTTAGCCATAAATTAAATACTCTCCGCATATATAATAATTGTATTACCGTTTCATAATTAAAGCCTTATACGGATCTTCCTTATTACGCCTTAAAATAACAATTACCTTCCTAATGTGGGAATAAATGACAAATAAATGCCTAATTAACTATGCAATACATGCCATAATTATACGTTAATTACGCTAATAGAAATAATTAAATATTCGCACCTAATAAATTTTAAGCGTGCGATTTATATGCCCTAAACTAGCGTTAAATGTCAATTCTCTAACCAAAATATTACAAGTCTTTTTCTTTCAAATTCCCAAGCTTTCAACATACAAAATAAGGGATTCTAATATCCGAAACAAGGAATAAATATACATGACCAAAACTGCAACCCAATTTACTACATCAATTCAATGGAATATCCTAAACAATAAAATTGCAACCTTAACTTCATATTCTATCCAACTCCTCTTTTACAAAGAAATAGATAAAGTGAAATTTGTGTGAAATAAGTGCTATAAACTACGAATAGAATTTATAATTTAAACCCTTATTGTATCGAACAATCACAATTTAAATCAAAGAAGGAGGAGAAGTGGAATAGACTATGAATTTATCCAAAATTTCATAAACAAGACAAATTCCAATAAATTAATGTAAATAATTGAAAATCTTCACATGGAATTGCCATTTCAAAATAAAAGGAAATTTTGGAGGATTTTATCTATCTATTTTCACAATCCCAAAACCTCTAAGGCATATTCAAATTCATAGAGCAATGCTAAACAATCACTGAAAAAGAAATACAAAGGTTTCCACTCACAGAATAGCCTTAGCTTTGCCTTCCTTGGATTTGCACGCCTTACAATCTCTTGCAGAATCTATCTCTTTTGACATATACACACAATAGGGAAGATATATATATATATATTTATTAGATTCAGAATAGTTGGAGAAGAATAGAATAGGAATAGGTTGGAGGGAGAAGAAATAAATAGAAAATAGATTGGATTCTTACCTGAATTCTCTACGGAGTTTCTGTATCTAATTTGGAGAGATAACAATGGTAGAGTTTCGCTGAATTTCTCAAATAATATTAATAAAAAGTGAAGAGGGTAGGATTCTGTATGTAAGGGTTGAAATGCACCGGAATCATAAGATGGAATTAGGTGAAAAATGGATAAATCTAGAGCGTACAACTCAATACAACACACAGCTAAACCCTAGCCACTACCGTTAATTTTTAGGAGCGATCGATCGATCACCCCCCTTTAACCAGTTGACCGCTAAGGGTCAACCGGTCTGAGTAAAGGGGCGATCGGTACGTTTGTTTTTTAGAATGTTTTTATTTCGGTTGCTTTTAATTAATCCTATTCCCTAATTAACTCTAACGTTAATTATTGATTAAACATTTACTTATCCCCAATTAAACCTATAGGTTATTTTTAAAATTCAAACCCTAAATTTAAATACCCATTTGAATTTGAAATCAAATAAATTAATTTGAATCTAGAAACTTCAAACGCTCATAACTTTTGCAATTGAGCTCCGTTTTGAAAATATTATATATGGAAACAGATCAGAATTTCACCACAAACGCGACGGAATAACTTTCGTGGTCTAATTTTGACTTTATAAAATTTCCATTTCTACCCTATCACATTTAATTCAATTTACTCCAATTATTTATGGTTCATTTTATAGGGTGTTACATTCTCCCCACTTAAAAAGGATTTCGTCCTGAAATCTTTCAAGGGGCGAACAGTGTAACACGCAATAACATCCATGTTGTATACCCAAGTTATCTACACAAGCATCTACTCAACTAAAGTACAATGTGATTATGTACTGAAGACATACTATGAGCTCAATCCTAGCGTGTGTGTGTAATTGTGTCATGCAAATACCCTAAACATGCATAAAAATACTATATGAGTGTAAAGTGATGGTGAAAAAGTGTAGCAACCATCTCCTACCATCCAACCTAGCAAGCACGATGCAACCAAAATCGTAATTTTGGGGAGGTAATTTACCAGAGAAAGGCTTAGGACGAGAAGTCCTTATGCCTTCCACCGGGCCTTCTCCCCATTGTACTCGGACCAATGTAATTCATTATTGTAGAGCTTCCTAATTCCGTACTCCACAATGCCTATAGTGGCATGTGACTTCAGCGGCTCCTTCTTAAAATCCACCAATTGATTAGGCTCTACCGCAATTGCTATGCTATGAAGGTATTTCCTCAAATGCAGAAACATCATGGGCTCCGACCAACATAAAAGTTTTTTTTTCCTCATATTGGAAAAGAGGCCCAATTAATCTGGTGCCTACTTTCCAACTATCCAAATCGTACGACCTTCACACACTGCCTAATCAATTTTGACTTTCCAAAGTCTCGCTATGCAAATCTGGTCCGAGTAGAATTTGTCGGTGGTTTCGCACCCATAATTTGGCGACTTGCATGGTCTTCCAAAAAGTGCTACAAGGGTGCCATACCAATCGTCTATTGATGACTACTACTATATGCTAATTCTACTAAGGGTAAGCACTAATGTCCTTCAAAATTCATGATGCAAGCTCTTAACAAATCCTCCAAGCTCATATTCATTCCTTTAGTATGTCCATCGATCATCAACTAGTAAGAGATGCTCAGATT
Source organism: Allium fistulosum (assembly GCA_030737815.1). Classification (NCBI taxonomy): domain Eukaryota; kingdom Viridiplantae; phylum Streptophyta; class Magnoliopsida; order Asparagales; family Amaryllidaceae; genus Allium; species Allium fistulosum. Next base: position 983,439,701 of record CM060902.1, read on the forward strand.
TAATGAAGTTTCTAAAGCTAGTTCTTGAAGCTACTACCAAACTCCTCCCTAATTTTGATTGTAAACTAAGGGTCCCTATCACTAACGATGCTAACCGCAACTCCATGAGCTATGTTGGTGATGCTGCGGTTCCACTGCTTCTGGTGGAAAATTCTACCACCTTCTCCTTAATCCTTGTTTAATAGGAAATTCCATTCATATTCCTATACATTTTACCTTTTCCTTGAATGGTGGCATTCTGTGAGAAAAATTCCTTATGTTTTCCAGAATTCTAGGGTTTTAGGATTCAAACATTTATTAACTTTAGACCGTTAACCTAATTTTCGCATTAACTTCTAGTTTTATTTATGATTGATCGCTAGTTAAGTGTTCCCATAAAATTTCCTTATTACTTTGCTTCCCAACATATATCGAGCGGTTTAAATCACATTCATAAAACTAATACAAGAATAAAACAAGGATATATTTTATACCACATATACACTTTCCCATTAACTAAGGGAGACAACTAGCGACTACAACCCAAAAACTCTAAAAGTAAATTTTGCTAGAAGCCGCCATTTATTATAAACTGATATAAATGGTGTTGTGGTTCTAATACTTCTTTCTAAATTAAGGTGAGTATTTCTAAAATGTCATTCCATTATTACCCATTTTCCTTAATTTCCATTCTCGTTCTCTAATAAATATGCAACATCCATTGCCTCAATTAATATATCCATAGCAATTGATCATTACTGTCAAAATTGGATCATTCCCTATTAATCCTTCTTTAACCTTCTCTAGGTTTCCAAAATCCATTCATCACTAAAATTTCTTTCTTCCATAAATGTCATATCAAGTTTTCTTAATCAGTCCCCATTAGATTCCTTTTTTCTCTCATTAGTTACAAATTTATTGCCTGTTAAATTCGTAATTAATGTCCATAATCCTAGTCCGTCAATTACTAAGTAATACGCACATAGCCGTAATCTATATATATTCTAGTTGTTGAGCGTAGCCATATGAGTATATATCTAACTACTAATTTCTATAACTAGAATAACTATTTTCATATTTTAATTTATCAAAGCTATCCTTCAAAAAACATCACCGTCATAATTTCCCATAAATTAACCATAAGTGATAATTTTGTTTTTATAAGGAATTATTTCTTTTCTTTTTATTAAAATAGACAGTGTAAAATATGAAAAAGAATATCCATCTCTTACTCATCTCTTTCCTTTTCAGTGTATTCCTTGTTACTTCAAACAACACACTTTCATACGTATTTGGAATTGGATAATTTATGGAAATTACAAGGAAACTGCTTCAAAATTAATATATAGAAATTCATTTTCTACGAACAACCTAATTTACAATTACAAATCTGGAATACCTTCACACTTTACCAAATTCTTCAACAGAGGTTTGAGGCAGATTTCAAATTTCCAAACCAGGTTGTACACTCTATTCCAATTTATTCATATTCTAAAAACCTTAGCTTGTCCTACATAAGTTGTAATCCTTATCTACTTCGTAAAAACTATTCTTTATAACACTAGAATTTTAGTAATCATAAAACATAGTTTTAAATAAACTATTTTCATCAAACTCAAAGTCAGCAATGATCGCCTCATTTCTTGTAAAACTTAAAATTTCACAAACATTGTAACATCCTGAAATTTCCAACCATTCGCATCCATACATGTCGGATTTGGATTGCTTAAACTATCAGATTGTTAATTTAAATTTGGCAAAACTCAGCATATACAGTAAATAAATAATCGCAGAATCACAGACACAGAGTAATATAATAATAATGCAACGGAAACAAAAGAATAGTAGTTCATGAAGCTAATATATATATATATATAACAGAGTTAAACAAGATACAACATGTAACAACCCAGAAATTTTAATAAATATTTTAATTCATTTTATTTTAAAAAAAACTTTGGTGTTTAATGATTTAAAAATTTGAATTTTGGAATTTTTCCAATAAAGTGGATTTTTGGTTGTAATTTCCTTTCCAAATATAATAAAATAAATAATTTCTATATATATTTTTTTATTTTTCATAATATCCAACTCTATTTTATCTTTCTATTTTTATTTATTTAGACATTCATTTTATTAATTGAATTGTTATGTGTTTATATCCCTTATTTACTTCTTGGAAAAGAATTTCAATGGATATACGTTATATTGCCTTAAAGGCATATCTTTCAAAATTTTATTTATTAAATGTTCTTGTGTATATCTTTTATTTATTGAATGTTTCTTTGTATATACCTTTTAATTAATGGCGAAGAAACAAATCAAATTGATGTACTTTACCTTGCTTTAAATTGGCATACGTTACTTTGTTTTATTTCCTACCTCTTTATTACCTATCTATTTAGTTCCTACCTCTTTATTTACCTATCTATTTATTTCCTACTTTAACTTATTCCTCAAAACCCTAGCCGCCTATTGCCTATCTATTCACGTGAAAAAGGAAAGTGTTCTCATTTTCCATTTGTTCTTTTTATTCAATTGGAATTAAATCCCTTTATTTTCTCTTGCCGTTTTAAAACATTGATTGCTTGACCGTTTCTTCCACTTGATTTGCCGTGAGAAACTCCTCTAATATTTATCACTTCACATACAAAAACTTCTTATCACTTCATTCTCACGGCTAACATCATTTTTGAAAAAAAATTGTAAGTAATGGCTTCCACTTTTTCCCACTTTTCTTCTTCATTTTGCTTGTTTTTGCCTTGATCTCTTCATGCTTTGCTCGGCCCTACCCACCATCATCTCCACCGACCACCACCATCACCTCCTTCCCCTCAACATCCACGGCAACCACCTCCTACCCTCTGACCAGACCTGGCCGTGACCACCATATGATGCAAACACCACAAACTTTGCAAAAACTCCTTGAAATATGCATAGTCGAACCTTTATTCCACCATCCCCTTCATGTTAGCTTCGGCCACCACCCTAGCACCACCACCACCACGTGACATCACCTCTGGCCATCACCTCCTACCCCTGACCTGGCCTGTAGTGCCATGGCCGAGCCAGATATGACTATAGGCCGAGCCTATGTTGAACCAAACCCCTCTTTCTTACTTTGACCTTTAGCATTCCATGCTTTGTAACCCCAAAACCTTTCACATCCTATTGTAGCCGTGCATTTGTGAGTCCATACCCGAGCCTTTACCACCAACAAATCATGATGGATGAACCAAATAAACATGTATGGCAGAGCCATGTTGAGAGAAGGTCGAGCAATTGTGATTTAAAAGCTTGGTGATGTTCTTTGTTAATTCTATTTCTCTTTTGTTTCAATTAATCTTTGTATTGTATATATATTTATATTTGCTTTTTTTTATTTGTGTATACAAGATCAAAATCTTGGCTCTCTCTCCACTTGAATCAAAGTCGTGCTATATCGAGCTTTCTGGATTTATTTGTGTGTTTTGTTTTGCTAACTCTAGCTTAAAAAGGTGAGTTATTCACGCTTGACATTCATACTTATAGAATTGTGAAATGATAACAAGTGAATGTGTAGAATTGTTATACCATGTTATACCTGCCTGTGATATGAATTATATGATGTTAAACTTTGCTATAAACTTGTCACATCATATGATATGTTATATTTTGTTATACTGTTTATTTATTTCTGTTTCTCACACTGCAAGTTCCTTGTAGAATAGAATCACTATGGGTTGAAATGATACATACCCGAATGGACTTTAGAATAGGGAAAAATCGTTATGGGCTGAAATGATAGGCCTGAGCGATTTTTATTTATTTTTATTTACTTGGGATTGCGGGTTTGAAATGATAGAACCCGGATTTTCTTTGTAAATTACAGATTGAAATGATATATTATCCGTATCACTTGACCTATGTTAGATAATATTATACAGACCCGTGGTTATTTTATATATTTTTCTGGAAAATTTTAAGTATTTTAAAATGTAAAAATATGATAATTTGATTTAAATTGAATTTAAAATGATTTAATAAAGGGTTAGTGATTTTTCTATAAGTTAAAAATGTTAAATAAATAAATGATTTAATTGTAATTTGAAATATAACTTAATTTGGAAATTTATGATTTGGTTTAAAATGAAAGTTTAAGTAAAGAAAATAAAATGGAAATTAAGTTTTATTTTTGAAATGGTAATTTAAATTTAAGTGTTGAGTTAATTGAAAAAAAATGCAAAGAATAAGAAAATTGTACACTTGGATTTAATAAGTAAATTATTGAAAAATTTGGATTTAATTATGAAAATTTTACTTTATAAAAATCATAAGTTAAAGGGTTTTCAAATGAACATTTTGAGTGGAAAAATATGATTTTTATAAGTTAAAATGGTTAAAATCGAAGTTTAATTGTTTTTGAAATTTTATATTAAATCTGGAAATTGAATTAGTAGCACTTCAAAAATGCTATCACTTCTGAAAATTAACTTAAAATATGAAGTAAAGGATACTGCAGCACTTTGTAAGTGTTGTGGTTGATGCAAATGAACTAAAAGCTAAATTAACTAAGGGCTACTGTAGCACTTGGTAAGTGCTGTGGTTGTAGAAAGAAAATCTAAAATCTGAAACTAATAAAAGGGCTACAGTAGTAGTTGATAAGTGCTGTAGTTAGCTAAAATGAGATTTTCAAATGTAACTGAACTACTACAGCAGTTTTTAAATGTTGTCTTTGTTGAAATGAATTGTTTCAAATATAACTTACCGCAGCATTTTTCTAAGTGCTGCGAAAGCTGAAATTTCAATGTTTTAAAGTATTTAAGTGAATAAATGAGCTCAGAAAAGGCTAAATTTTTGGGAATTGAGTATTTGATTTAAAGGTATAAATGACTTCACTTTTAAATGGTTTAAATGAAGTATTTTGATTTGAAATATAAACTATTTTTGAAATTTATAACCACGGGTTATAATAACAATTGGTTGTTAAAGAGACCGGGATCGGATATGGACATACTCTCTGTCAATACGAAAACCACTTTAACAACTGTGTACGCGGTGGAGATTTCAGAATGAAGTAGCATAGTAGCGACGATCCTAAAGGTATATTTGCGTGGACCCAACTCCCGTAAGTTGGCATAAGGGGGCTAAAACAGGAGCGATCGACGGGCCAATGAGGTAGCACCTCTGATCGGACACACTTATTCGATACCATTCTATTACTTTTGTGATTGATTGGGTGCACCCCTTGATTTTGGGAGTGTGGCTCGAGGTGGGCGGTAGTGGCTGCTATGCGTTTCCACCAGCCCGGATGCGTAATTGGTATATCTACCCTGGCATTGCCTAGTTGTGCCGTGTCACCTACCATATCGAACTTTACTACGAGTTTGGATTTATGCCGTAGCCTGTGGAGTATTGAGGGTAGCCCCCGATCTGGGAGTATGCTAATACTGGATAGACTACTGGGACTATTATGTGTTAAGGGGAATATTGGGTCACTCCTTAATGCTATTTTAAAGTATGATTATTTTATATTTAGACATTATTATAATAGCGAATATTACTACGTAGTAGATAGTTTAACGGATCCTTAAAGAATGGGCGATCCCAAACATTCTTTAAGTTACTTGTGTATTTTTATTGCAGTTCACTTGAGTTGGTTTACATTATATAAGTATGTATGTCCTGACTCGGGTGTTTGTGTTTTATTTACGCTCGGGTCGGCCTGAGTATCAGCTTTGGATTTCACCTTCTGGAACTAGGACTGCTGGAAATCATCTTTTATTTAGTTGCTATCTATTTCCATTCAGTATTTCTATGTCAGCTTTGTATTAGAGACATATGTATTTGGATTTCTACTATACTTATGTATTCAGACTTCGGTTGTATCTGTTTTTCAGACTATGTATTTTGAATCTGTTTTGAGACTATGTATTGTAGTGGCTTCATGAACCACTATTTATTTTATTTTCCGCTGCGAGTTATTCTGATATTCTGTGTCTGTGATTCTGTAATTGGTTTTATTTGCTCCAAATTTATTACAATCTATTGTTTTGTATTATTCAAGTCCGACATGTGTGGTTTTATTGTCGATTTGAATGGTCCAAAATAGTGGGTCGTTACAGTTGGTATCGGAGCCAGGCTTTTAGGCAAACCCTAGCCTGCGGAGCAAAAACTCATTAGAGATAGGGTAGAAATACCCTAGAATGAGTGGAATCAACCTCAGAATCATTTCTTTGTGAGAGAACGTATTTTCAAAGTATAAAATGATTTTAAAATGATTTTTCAAAGGATTTTTTCAAAGATTATTTTGATATAAAATTTTCTTGTTTTAAAAGCAAATTTTCTAAACTTCCTTCTTTTCGTATCTACCTTGTTAGGAATTTCTTTAATTAGGATATTCATCCAAGTGATTTTATCTTGTGTTATCTTATCTTATCTTTGTCTTCTCGTTACCTTTGTCCTGAAATTCATTCTTGATTTTTTAGGATGAATCGTGGAAATGCCAGAGGTAGGGGTCGTGGTATTGCCCCAGCTCCTCAACCTACTGCACCTGTTAGGTTTACTGTTCTCTGTAAGGAATTATCTCAACTTGGTGGTACCAAGTTTACCGGTTCAGAGAGCATTATTGAAGCCCAGCAATGGTTACGGAGTTTAGAGAGGATCTTTATCGGTCTTGAGATTTCTGATGCCCAGAAGCGTCAGTTAGCAGCTTGGCAGCTGCAAGAGTCAGCCTTGGATTGGTGGGAGTCTGTTACAGCTCACACTAATGAAGGTGATATTTCGTGGGAGCAGTTTAGGTATCCTTTGTGTTATCTTGAATTTTGTTCCCATTTCCTTTCTTTTGAATCTATCTTAAGTTTTGTTTATGTACCTTCTTTCCAAGGAGGCTTTTGTGGCAAAATGGATGCCCGAAGCCGGGAAATCTCAGCTTTATCGTGAGTTTATGGATCTCAAGCAGGGTACCATGTCCTTTTCTGAGTATGAGTGGAAGTTCAACGAACTTTCCAAGTTCGGTCCTGGCCTTATTGACACCCAACTTAAGAAGAATGAAAAGTTCATAGCTGGAGCTCGCCCAGAGTTCTATGATCGTCTCATTTCTCATGTTTATGGCACTTTCACCGAGCTTATAGATATGGCTATTCGGTATGAGAACCCTACTTCCAAGGGTCCTGTTGTTGCTAGTGCTCCTGCATCTCAGTCTTCCTCTGCTAACTCTAAGAAGAGAAAGCCAAATTTCCATCAGCAGAAGAAGAATTGGCTTAAGAATCCGGGTCTGGGATCTTCATCTTCTCCTTCTCAGAGGCACCCTATCGACATATCTACCATTACCTGTTTCAAGTGTGATCAGAAGGGACACTATGCTAATAGTTGCCCTAATTCAGTTGGTGCTGTTGTTCCTCCACCTCAGAGTACCAGCAACAACCTCTGTCATGTATGTCTGCAGCCTGGTCATTTCAAGAATGATTGTCCTTTGTATCAGAAGGGCAAGCCATCTGGTATTTTTGCTGTTACCTCTGCTTCTTCACCTGCTCCACTTACACCTGCTCCTGCTCCTAGTGATAACCAAGGTACTCTTCAGGGCACCTTTTTTTATTTCATCGTCCTGTTCGTGTTTTATTTGATACTGGAGCTTCCTATAGTTTTATTTCTGTTGATTTGTGTGATAAGTTTGAGCATATCCTTTCTCCTGAGTATGCTTCTGTTCCTTTATGTGTTTCAAATCCTATTGGGGGTCCCGCAAATCTTAATAGGATTTGTAAGCATGTGAAACTTTTTCATTCTGGTTATTGGTATTCTGGAGATTTCTATATTCTGGGTTTCGATGCTTTTGATTTATTGCTTGAAGATGATTGGTTAAGGAATCATGATGCCCGTATCTCTTGCAAATCCTGAATTGTGTCTCTTGTGGGAGATAAGGGTGATCCTTTAATTATTCAGTGCCGCATGCCTCAGGATTTTGCTGGCAATTTTATTTATTCTCTGGATTCTTCTCCTGTTGATCTTCAGTCGACTCGTGTGGTCAAACTTTATCCCGATGTATTTGGTGAAGTCACTGCTTTACCCCCTAAGCAGGAAATCGATTTTCGTATTGATCTTATTCCTGGAGCTCGACCTGTAGTTCTTCCCCCTAGAAGAATGGCACCCCGCAAGAAGGTTGAGTTGGGAAAGCAAATTGAGGGCTTGTTCTCCAAGGGTCTGATCAGACCTAGTCACTCCGAATGAGGAGCAGCGGTGGTTTTCGTCACCAAGTCCGATGGTTCTCTTCGGATGTGTGTTGATTATAGGGAGCTGAACAAGCTCACTATGAAAAACAGATATCCAATGCCTCGCATCAATGATATGTTCGATCAGCTTTATGGTGCTACTATTTTCTCTCAGCTTGATCTTGCCACAGGTTTCCACCAGCTCAGAGTTGCTGAGGAAAGTATTCCCAAGACTGCTTTCCGTACTGAGAATGGGTTTTTTGAATGGTTAGTCATGCCTTTCGGTTTGACTAATGCTTCTGCTTTCTTTGTTGATTTGATGAATTGTGTTTTTCGTGATGTCCTTAATAAATTTGTTCTTGTCTTTGTTGATGATATTCTTATTTTCTCTAAGTCTGAGGAAGAACATGAGTCGCATTTGAAATATGTTCTTGAGACTCTTAGAAATCATCAGTTGAAGTCTAAATTTTCTAAATGCCATTTCTGGAAGGAAGAAGTCCGATTCCTCGGGCATATTATTTCTGGTAATGGAGTTTCTGTTGATCCAGTCAAGATCGCTACGATCAATGTAAGTCTTTCTTTCCTTCTCTTTCCTTGTTTCATTCAATTTATTCTATCTTTCCAATTGCCCTTATTTATCCCTATTCCGTGTAGGATTGGGAAACCCCTAGGACTCCAACTGATATCCGTAGTTTTCTGGGTCTTGTTGGTTATTATCGAAGATTCATTGAGAATGTTGCTCGTATTGCTGCACCTCTCACCGCTTTGACTCGTAAGAATGCTAAGTTTATTTGGAGTGATGAGTGTAAAGTTGCATTCAATGAGTTAAAGCACAAGCTTACTTCCGCACCAGTTCTTACCGTTCCAAATGGAAATGAGGGATTAACGGTATACACTGATGCTTTTCGTGAAGGTTTGGGAGCTGTTCTGATGCAGGATCGGAAGGTCATTGCTTATGCTAGTCGTATGTTGAAGACCCATGAAGCCAATTATGCGGCTCATGATTTAGAGTTGCTTGCTATTGTATTTTCTTTGAAGCTTTGGAGGCATCATCTTTTGGGTAATAAGTTTGAGCTCTTCACAGATCATTAGTCTTTGAAGTATATTTTCACCCAGAAGTATTTGAATCAGAGGCAAGTTAGGTGGTTGGAGTTTCTTGCTTCTTATGACCTCGACATCAACTATACCCCTGGGAAGGCTAATGTTGTGGCAGATGCTTTGAGTCGGAAGAAGGCTATGTTGTGTCAGCTTGTTGTTTCTTCTTCTACTCTTTTGGATTGTATCATGGCTAAGCAGGATGAGGATGAGATGCTTAGATTGATGAAGAAGAATGTTCGTAGTAGAGTTGGTAGTTGTAGTCTGGATGGCAGTGGTGCTCAGATCGATGATAGAGGTATTTTGAGGATTAATAATAGGATTTGTGTCCCGAATGTTGATGGATTGAGACAGGAGTTACTTCGGGAGAATCATCGGTCCAGACTTTCTATTCATCCGGGAGTGACCAAGATGTATCAGGATATGAAGAAGTTGTATTGGTGGAGAGGTATGAGGCGAGATATCTACATCTTTGTTAGTAGGTGTGCGACTTGTCAGCAAGTCAAGGCAGATCATCAGAAGACCCCTGGTTTGTTGCAGCCCCTTGAGATTTCCAATTGGAAATGGGAACAAGTTTCTATGGATTTTATTGATGGATTACCGAGGACTAGGAGGGGTAATGAGAGTATCTGGGTTATTGTGGATAGATTGACCAAGTCTTCTCATTTCATTCCGGTCAAGTCTACCCGTTCTGCTTCTAGCTTGTCTGAGATCTATATGAGAGAGATTGTTCATCTCCATGGTGTCCCTCTCAGTATTGTTTGTGATCATGATCCTATCTTTACTAGTCAGTTTTGGAAAGCTTTCTAGGAATCTTTGGGTACTCATCTGAATCTGAGCACTGCTTACCATCCATAGACCGATGGTCAAACGGAAAGAGTGAATCAGATTCTCGAAGATCTTCTTCGTGCTTGTGTGCTTGATTATGGAGGATCTTAGGAAGATCATCTCCATCTTGTTGAATTCACCTATAACAATAGTTATCAGGTATAATCTCAATCTTTTGTTTTAAACTTATCTTAATCCTTTATCTATCTCATTCTATCTTTGAATTCAGGCCAGTATTAAGATGTCTCTGTTTGCTGCTCTTTACGGACGACCTTGTAGATCTCCATCTTGCTGGATTGAATTCGGTAATCGTTTGGTTCTTGGTCCTTAGATGATTTTAGAGGCTTCTGAGAAAGTTGAGGAGATTAAGAATAAGATGAGGATTGCTCAGGATAGGCAGAAGAAGTATGCTGATCGGCGTAGGCGGAGTTTAGAGTTTGATGTTGGTGATTTGGTTTTCCTTAAGGTCTCTCCCTTAAGGAATGTCATTCGATTTGGTCGTAGAGGGAAGCTTTCTCCTAGGTTAATTGGTCCTTTCCGCATCTTAGAGAGGATTGGTTCTTTAGCTTATCGCCTGGATTTGCCTGAGAAGTTTTCTAGAGTGCATAATGTATTCCATGTTTTGCAACTTCGTCGCTATCAGCATGACCCATCTCTTATTGTTCAGCCTTCTGCTCTTGATAGTTTGGATATTGAGCCTAATCTGACTGTCGAGAGGAAGCCACTTCGTATTGTCGACAGTGGTATGAAGCAGCTAAGAAGGAAATCTGTTAGTCTGGTCAAAGTACAGTGGAGTACTGATGATCGAGACTGTACCTGGGAGACGGAGGAGAGCATTCGTGCTTCGAATCCGGAATTGTTCGTTTCAGGTGCTATTTGTTTTCTATCTTGATTTTCCTTATTTTCATTGTTTTGTTCTTTTCGAGGACGAAAAGATTTGAGTGGGGGAGAGTGTAACAACCCAGAAATTCTAATAAATATTTTAATTCATTTTATTTAAAAAAAACTTTGGTGTTTAATGATTTAAAAATTTGAATTTTGGAATTTTTCCAATAAAGTGGATTTTTGGTTGTAATTTCCTTTCCAAATATAATAAAATAAATAATTTCTATATATATATTTTTATTTTTCATAATATCCATCTCTATTTTATCTTTCTATTTTTATTTATTTAGACATTCATTTTATTAATTGAATTGTTATGTGTTTATATCCCTTATTTACTTCTTGGAAAAGAATTTCAATGGATATACGTTATATTGCCTTCAAGGCATATCTTTTAAAATTTTATTTATTAAATGTTCTTGTGTATATCTTTTATTTATTTTATTTATTGAATGTTTCTTTGTATATACCTTTTAATTAATGGCAAGGAAACAAATCAAATTGAAGTATGTTACCTTGCTTTAAATTGGCATACGTTACTTTGCTTTATTTCCTACCTCTTTATTACCTATCTATATATTTCCTACCTCTTTATTTACCTATCTATTTATTTCCTACCTTAATTTATTCCTCAAACCCCTAGCCGCCTATTTCCTATCTATTCACGTGAAAAAGGAAAGTGTTCTCATTTTCCATTTGTTCTTTTTATTCAATTGGAATTAAATCCCTTTATTTTCTCTTGCCGTTTTAAAACATTGATTGCTTGACCGTTTCTTCCACTTGATTTGCCATGAGAAACTCCTCTAATATTTATCACTTCATGTACAAAAACTTCTTATCACTTCATTCTCACGACTAACATCATTTCTGGAAAAAAAATTGTAAGTAATGGCTTCCACTTTTTCCCACTTTTCTTCTTCATTTTGCTTGTTTTTGCCTTGATCTCTTCATGCTTTGCTCGGCACTACCCACCATCATCTCCACCGACCACCACCATCACCTCCTTCCCCTTATCATCCATGGCAACCACCTCCTACCCTCTGACCAGATCTGGCCGTGACCACCATATGAAGCAAACACCACAAACTTTGCAAAAACTCCTTGAAATATGCATAGCCGAGCCTTTATTCCACCACCCCCTTCATGTTAGCTTCGGCCACCACCCTAGCACCACCACCACCACGTGACATCACCTCTGGCCATTACCTCCTACCCCTGACCTGACCTGTAGTGCCATGGCCGAGCCAGATATGACCATAGGCTGAGCCTATGTTGAACCAAACCCCTCTTTCTTGCTTTGACCTTTAGCATTCCATGCTTTGTAACCCCAAAACCTTTCACATCCTATTGTAGCCGTGCATTTGTGAGTCCATACCCGAGCCTTTACCACCAACAAATCATGATGGCCGAACCAAATAAACATGTATGGCCGAGCCATGTTGAGAGAAGGTCATGCAATTGTGATTTAAAAGCTTGGTGATGTTCTTTGTTAATTCTATTTCCCTTTTGTTTCAATTAATCTTTGTATTGTATATATATTTATATTTGCTTTGTTTTATTTGTGTATACAAGATCAAAATCTTGGCTCTCTCTCCACATGAATCAAAGTCGTGCTATATCGTGCTTTCTGGATTTATTTGTGTGTTTTGTTTTGCTAACTCCAGCTTAAAAAGGTGAGTTATTCACGCTTGACATTCATACTTATAGAATTGTGAAACGATAACAAGTGAATGTGTAGAATTGTTATACCATGTTATACCTGCCTGTGATATGAATTATATGATGTTAAACTTTGCTATAAACTTGTCACATCATCTGATATGTTATATTTTGTTATATTGTTTATTTATTTTTGTTTCTCGCACTGCAAGTTCCCTGTAGAATAGAATCACTATGGGTTGAAATGATACATACCCGAACGGACTTTAGAATATGGAAAAATTGTTATGGGCTGAAATGATAGGCCTGAGCGATTTTTATTTATTTTTATTTACTTGGGATTGCGGGTTTAAAATGATAGAACCTGGATTTTCTTTGTAAATTACGGATTGAAATGATATATTATCCGTATCACTTGACCTAGGTTAGAAAATATTATACAGACCCGTGGTTATTTTATATATTTTTCTGGAAAATTTTAAGTATTTTAAAATGTAAAAATATGATAATTTGATTTAAATTGAATTTAAAATGATTTAATAAAGGGTTATTGATTTTTCTATAAGTTAAAAATGTTAAATAAATAAATGATTTAATTGTAATTTGAAATATAACTTAATTTGGAAATTTGTGATTTGGTTTAAAATGAGAGTTTAAGTAAAGAAAATAAAATGGAAATTAAGTTTTATTTTTGAAATGGTAATTTAAATTTAAGTGTTGAGTTAATTGAAAAAAAAATGCAAAGAATAAGAAAATTGTATACTTGGAATTAATAAGTAAATTATTGAAAAATTTGGATTTAATTATGAAAATTATACTTTATAAAAATCATAAGTTAAAGGGTTTTCAAATGAACATTTTGAGTGGAAAAATATGATTTAAAATCGAAGTTTATTTGTTTCTGAAATTTTATATTAAATCTGGAAATTGAATTAATAGCACTTCAGAAATGCTATCACTTCTGAAAATTAACTTAAAATCTAAAGTAAAGGATACTGCAGCACTTTGTAAGTGCTGTGGTTGATGCAAATGAACTAAAGGCTAAATTAACTAAGGGCTACTGCAGCACTTGGTAAGTGATGTGGTTGCAGAAAGAAAATCTAAAATCTGAAACTAATAAAAGGGCTACAGTAGCACTTGACAAGTGCTGCAGTTAGCTGAAATGAGATTTTCAAATGTAACTGAACTAGTACAGCAGTTTTTAAATGTTGTCTTTGCTGAAATGAATTGTTTCAAATATAACTTACCGCAGCATTTTTCTAAGTGCTGCGAAAGCTGAAATTTCAATGTTTTAAAGTATTTAAGTGAATAAATGAGCTCAGAAAAGGCTAAATTTTTGGGAATTGAGTATTTGATTTAAAGGTATAATGACTTCACTTTTAAATGGTTTAAATGAAGTGTTTTGATTTGAAATATAAACTATTTTTGAAATTTATAACCACAGGTTATAATAACGATTGGTTGTTAAAGAGACCGGGATCAGATATGGACATACTCTCTGTCGATACCGAAAACCACTTTAACAACTGTGTACGCGGTGGAGATTCCAGAATGAAGTAGGATGGTGGCGACGATCCTAAAGGTATATTTGCATGGACCCAACTCCCGTGAGTTGGCATAAGGTGGCTAAAACAGGAGCGATCGACGGGCCAATGAGGTAGCACCTCTGATTGGACACACTTCTTCGATACCATTCTATTACTTTTGTGATTGATTGGGTGCACCCCTTGATTTTGGGAGTGTGGCTCGAGGTGGGCAGTAGTGCCTGCTATGCGTTTCCACCAGCCCGGATGCGTAATTGGTATATCTACCCTGGCATTGCCTAGTTGTGCCGTGTCACCTACCATGTCGAGCTTTACTACGAGTTTGGATTTGTGCCGTAGCCTGTGGAGTATTGAGGGTAGCCCCCGATCTGGGAGTATGCTAATACTGGATAGACTACTGGGACTATTATGTGTTAAGGGGAATATTGGGTCACTCCTTAATGTTATTTTAAAGTATGATTATTTTATATTTAGACATTATTATAATAGCGAATATTACTACATAGTAGATAGTTTAACGGATCCTTAAAGAATGGGCGATCTCAAGCATTCATTAAGTTACTTGTGTATTTTTATTACTGTTCACTTGAGTTGGTTTACGTTGTATAAGAATGTATGTCCTGACTTGGGTGTTTGTGTTTTATTTACGCTCGGGTCAGCCTGAGTATCAGCTTTGGATTTCACCTTCTGGAGCTAGGACTGCTGGAAATCATCTTTTATTTAGTTGCTATCTATTTCCATTCAGTATTTCTCTGTCAGCTTTGTATTAGAGACATATGTATTTGGATTTCTACTATACTTATGTATTCAGACTTCGGTTGTATTTGTTTTTCAGACTATGTATTTTGAATCTGTATTGAGACTATGTATTGTAGTGGCTTCATGAACCACTATTTATTTTATTTTCCGCTGCGAGTTATTCTGATATTCTGTGTCTGTGATTCTGTGATTGGTTTTATTTGCTCCAAATTTGACGGGTAGAGTTGATAACAGACATCGAAGAGAACCAATCAAAAATCAATTAGATAGAAACATAATATATCTATTTTGTAACGACCCGAAAATTTTGATGGTTTTAATAAGATAATTAATTGAAATTTTATGAAATTTTAAACAATAGAATTTGAAATATAAAAAAAATTATTTGGAATACGTCTATTTAAACATAGCAACCGGTAAATTTTCGTCTCATAATATTGAAGTTTATTTTATTGTGAAATTTATTTCAATTTGAATCAGTTAATAACAGTTGAATTTAAAAGTGTTCTGAAACCTAGATATGTCAACATGAGAAAATTTATTTAGAACTCTCTGAATAAGACAGCATAATTCATTTCGCGAAATTCGGTCGTTTCTAGCTCCGTATGGATTTTTCCGTACGGAATAGAAGAATTTTCGGTACCGATTATCGACTTTTGATCGGATGATCGTACCACTAATATCTGTATGCCATTTTGATTGTCTTGTCGTGCAGATCTTCGCAGTATATTTATTTCTGCGCTTTGAAGTCCAGTACGCGATGGAGATGAGTAAACAGTTTGTCGTACCGTATTTGTGACTTTTATTCCCTTTACTCTTTTCAACTCCAGCCGTGGAATCCAAGCAACCATCAATTGCTTTAATTACTTGCGTCAATCAATGGTCCATCTGTTACTTTTCATTTATTCCTGTTCTCTGACTTTTAGGTTATCCTTTTTTTCAATTTAATTCTTTCTTTCTTTTCATTCGTTTCTCATATGGCTTCACATATTTAGATCTGGTTCATCATTTTCTTGTAGCTCTCTTGTTATTTTTTCCACCCTCTCTTCAAACTTTTTCCATGAGTGAATCCTCTCCATCTACTCCCTCTCAGGCCTCTCATCGCCCGCACCATAGCCATCGAAGCTTCAGCCACCCACGCGCAACCCTTGCCCCGCCCACACTCCTCCGCGCCGACCACTTCCTCTTTTCCCGCCTATCTTTTCCCATCCCCTGGCCGAGCTCTTTATCTCTTTTTCTTCTCTTTTTCTTTACAGGTTAGTTTATTTAAAAGGGTTATATAAACTTGTAAATGAGTCTGGTTTATTATATATGTCTGTTCATATGTAAAATGTTTAAATTTATAATAGTATTGTGAAGTGGATTTTGTACCATATGTACATTTGTAGATAGTCTGTCCAAATATTCTTTGAAAGAATTCTGAAAAAAAATATGTGTTTTAAATATAAGATATATAGTTATATACGTATATATTCTGTATATGTTAGTAGTTTGCATATTGCATGTTATAAGAAGTAGAAAGTATATATTATATATATAGCAAGTCTGCATAAATGTTGATTATAAATCTGAGTGCATACCAGCTTATGAGTATATTGATGTTTAGATAGATATAGTATGTATAAAGGTTATACAAAGAAGTTAAAGCATATCTGTATTACCTTAGTTTCAGTCTATTTTGTAGCCATTATATGATTTTAGCAAAGATGGTTTTAAAAGGCAATGTATATATGTTAGTATATATAACAGTGCTACTGTGTTGTATATATATTTATAAGCTATACATATTTACATTTTCTTGTTTTGTCTTAGCGCATATACAGTAGCTTGCAAACATATATGTTTTAAGTGTTGATTTAAGGTCTGCACTAAATTTTGTAGTCTGCATGTTTGTTATGTATAAAGATAAGTATATATGAATTCCTGCGTTGCCTTTACATTTTGAAAGAATAAATATGATATTAAATGAATATTGATTTTTAATATATATATATAAGGTTACTTTTATAAAGATTTAAAATTTGGATTGTGTTGGATATTGGTTTGAAATATGGGTTAATATAATATACAGGTATTTATTTCAATCTTATGTATATATATGATGATTAATTTTAATTATTTGTTTTAAATTAAATATCGATTTCATGGAAATAATAATATTAAATATATCTATCATTGTTGCGTCTATCCAGATTCTGATTCGTTTCCTTCAATCCCTATCTTTTAGCTTTGCCCGTCAAATCCACTTTCAGCTTACTTCGCTTTGAGATTGTTGTTGGATTTGTTCGATTGTCTAGATCGTGATCATGTTCGTAGCCCACTTCATTGTCTCTCTCTCTAACCTCGAAAGTTGAGCAATCACTCACGATTAACGTTCTTTTATTTATTAAATTTAATTTCAATTGAAACGACAATTGAAATATTACTGCTGTTAGTTAATTTCATTTATGTATATATGCTATTATCTGTATCTGTTCACCTGTGACATATAACACCAGTATCTGGTATTTATATGCTTGTTATTACTATTATCTGTATCTGTTCACCTGTGACATCTGACACCAGTATCTGTTATTTATATTGATGATATATGCCTGTTGTTATTATTATCGTATCTGTTATCACTCTGCAAGTTCCTTGTTAGTATAGAATTGACTATGGGTTGAAATGATACATACCCGAACGATCTGTAGAATAGGAGAAAATCGTTGTGGGTTGAAATGATAAACCCAAGCGATTTCATTGAATTGAATTAGGGATTGCGGGTCGAAATGATATTTACCCGTATATACTAAAATTACTGATTGAAATGATAAATATCTGTATCAATTGACCATAGGATAGGAAATTATATACAGACACCGTTGGTGTATATATAAATATTTGAAAATAAATTCTATGGGTTTGGAAAGAAATTTATGGTCTTAATAAATACTGATTCTTAAGATATTATATATAAATGGTAATTTTATATATAGATTTAGTAATAATGTTTAATTTAATTAAGATTGATTTAATACATATAATATGTTAAGTATTTATGTAAATTTATAATTCAAATATATTTTTTGCAATAATTTGAATAAGTTAAAGTTGGGAAAAGAAATTTGGATTTATTTGAAATGGTATTAAATTAAGAATTTTATTTAGTTAAATCGATTTGAAACTATTAAATATGAAATTTAAAGATATGATTTTATAACTGGATGTTTGATTTAAGTGGTTTAATGAATATTTCACGTTTAAATAAATTAAAGGAAATATTTAGGAAAGTGTAATTTAAGGTTACTTAAGTGATATTGAATTTAATGAGAGAATATTTCAAGACTAAATAATAATGAAGTTAAATCAAGATCTATGCGAAACTGTTAAAGTTAGCTTTGAAATTGTTGAATATTAAAGCTTTGAATTATACTAGAATCTAAATGGTTTATTTGTGATTCAGATCTGTATTTGAAATCAATAAAATTTGAATTTGTTATTTAGAAAACTGAATTGAATGGAAATTGATAAATTGAGACTGAATTTGATTTGAATGGGAAAGTCGAGTTGATTTTGAAGCGATTTGTGAAATTTGAGGAAATTGCAAATGCTTTACTTTATAAATTATATAATATAAATATACTATTTTGGAAAATATATATATTTGAAATGAAAATGATATCTTGGCTTTGAAGTATAAATTAATTTGAAATGGCCACGGTGTTGTAGTGTATATTTCTACATTGTAGACAGTTCCCCAGATCCTTAGAGGATGGTTATCCCAAACATCCTTTGAGTTACTTGTATTTCAGTTGGTATTTCACTTGAGTTGGATTTATTGATATAAGAATGTTAATCCTAACTCGAGTGTTTTGTGTTTTGCTTTACGCTCGGGTCAGATTGAGTGATATAGCATTTGAGACTCACCTTTGGAGTTTGGAGCTTCGTCTGGAGATCCAACTATCGATTCAGCTTTCAGCTTTTCCAGTTGATTGGTTCAGAGAAATCATCTGTTCGTACTGGAGACTTCACTGTATTTGAGATATTCTGTTGTATTTTATTTCTAACTCTAATGTTTATATAGTAGCTTCATGAATTACTATTTATCTATTCCGCTGCATTATTGTTATATTACTCTGTGTCTGTGATTCTGTGATTATTTTATTTACTATATATGCTGAGTTTTGCCAAATTTATATTTACAATTCGGTATTTTGAGCAATTCAAGTCCGGCATGTGTGTCTGCCTATGCACTTGGCGGGTGCAACATGATAGGGGGTTCTCGCATTTGGGTTTGGTAGCGAGCGGATGACTCTTACTCCTACATGTCCCTACGGGGTTGGTGCAGTCGAGAGGCTGGCCATAAAGGCAGAACACAGGTACTGCTGTATGCTACGGTGGGCGTTACCCCACTCGCGACGTCCCATTACAGTTGGTATCAAAGCTTTGGCTCTAGGCAAACTTAGCATATATAGCAAATTTATTTGCAGAATCACTTTCGTTCGAGCTTGAATTTCTTCCTCTTTGATTTGGTTTTCCTTTGGACTTTGGAACGTCCCCTGCGGTTCCAAATCCATTATCTTCTCTCTCTATTCGTGTTTCTTGATTCTGGAGCATCCCATAGCTTCACCATATGATTTGTAAAGGGGTGAAACTCCTTTCAACAAGCATTGATTCACCGAAGATTTCTGTATCCTCGGTTTACGATGCTATCTATCTCCTGCTATGCCTGGATTCTATCTCTGGGGATCGAATGTCGATTTGCCTCAGAATTCTGCACCGATCTTCTTTTGAAGTCACGGTTGATCCGGTTAAGGTCGCCCGCGATTTATATAAGTATATCCATCTTCTATTTTGTAAATTAATTATCTCATCTTCGGTCGAGCCTACCTTCGAATCAGAATTCTAATTGATTAAAGTCCCTTTAATTTGAATCTCTATCTTTGTTTTGAAATCCACTCTTGCATCATCCTTTGAAAAATCGGGCTTGTTGTATATTAGATATTGTTTATATATCGAAATTATTATTTTGATAAGTATGATTATATTCTATATATAAAAGTGAAAATGTTTTCGAAAGGATTATATACCTTTTAAAAACTAGAATTTGAAATTTCGAAAGGATTTGAAAATTTGAAAATTATATAAGAAGTTGATTTATATAAAAGTGATTTATAACTGAAGGGTTTTAAATTGGAAACTCGAGAGGTTGAACTCCGGTGTTTTGAAATTGGTTTTAAGATTTTGGAAAATATATAATAATACGATTTAAAAGTATTCTCCGAATAAGAAATGTTTCAAATGAATTTCAATGATTTTGAAGAAATTTCAAAGAGGTTTTCAAGAAAATAGAAGTCCAGAACTCACTTATGTCGCTGGAGAATAATTTCGGCGATGAGTGCATGCATCATCGACATTGATTTTCGAGTTTCAAAGTGGGGGATAGGTCACTTTAGTAGCTTTGCTATGCGATTGATTTTGTGAAACCAATTTTGATTTCAAATTCCGAAGTAAGATTTGATATTCGAAAGATATATGTATATATATTTGAAACAATTTGAAGTAAGCCCGGTGTTCAGTTCTCGAGTTTCGGATTTTGATTTGGTATAACCCTATCTTTTGAAATTGATGTACTGATTTGTTGCTGATTTCCAACTCTTGGATTGGAAATTTAATTTCTCCGACTATTTTCAATGTTCGAACACTTCCAAATCGAGGTTTAATTTTCAAAGTTTAGTAATTTCGAAAAGTATAAATTATTTGACAAAGTATATAAGTTAGTTTTGTATGTTAAGTATGAAGTAATATGATTTAAATAAGATTGAAACTATTTTGTTAAGTAAATGAATAAGACTATTTTGAATTTTTCTAATATGAAATTTAGATTTGAAATGTTTTGAAAAGAATTTGGTCTTCAAAATATTTTGAATAAAATTTAGTTTAATGTTTTAACTTAGTAACATCTTTATAAAACTATATATTTAACAAGTTGGAATAGATACATAAGTTGTACGTATGCTGTTTTATTCGCATAATTAATTTGATCCAGGTTTGAGTACACAAGTTCGAGGTGAATTACACCATTTCGTGTTAGGATTTTTCATTTGATTCTTGATGGCGAATATTTGATATGGATTTTGGGCTTGATTCTAGAATTCTCTATCATAGTATATGGCTATGCAAGGAAATTGATGGCTTCTAGTCGAGAAACCATATCGAAGTCCGCATTAGGGAAGTCGAATAGACAATACTAGTTCGAAAGCAAACTTGTGTGATCGAGCGAGCGATCGAATGTAATGTTGTGAAATGATGACATATGTACATCTTATATTCTAATATCATTGATATACTTGACGCTGAAATTGGAAGTTGTTGGGTTGGATATCTTTGTAATTTAATTGGAATTTTTCTTTTATGCAAAACTACCATCAATTTAAAACCATTTTTTAAAACTATTTTTCTTTATTTTTCTTAAACAAACTATTTTATTCTATTTTACATACAAAACTATTTTATTTAAAACCATTTTTCAAAACTATTTTATATACAAACTATTTTACAAACTATTTTTATATACAAAACTATTCTAAATTCAAAACCTTTTAGTAAGCAAAGATGTTCAATCCCATATGGCTCTTCATGCAGCGAAATTTATTTTTGAAAATTTTGATCCTGATATAAGATGGACCTTATGTAAGTATAAGATGATTTTGGAAACCATTGATTTTGGAAATGAATTGGTTGACTTAAATTATATTGATTTAGAAACTTGGATTATTTTCTAAATTTATTATTTTGGAAACTTTGAAACTGAAGAAATTTGATTTGGAAGAATAATTTGGTGAAAGCGTATATGATTTTGAAAATTGCATTGATATTGAAACAAATTGAAATTTGAGAACCTTGTGTTACTAAATACTTGATTTGGGAGTTATCGAACTTATATAAAAATTGGTTTGTATAAGTATGATGTTGATTCGAAAACTATGGATTTGAAAAGGTACTCAATTTGAAAAGTGAAATCTTATATAATTGAAGTCTATATAAGTGTGATTTGATATACTTTTGATTTTGGAAAGTATTCGATTTGAAAATGAAATCTTATATATAATGGACTTTATATAAGTATGATATTTGAAACTGATTTGAAAAGGTACTATATGATACATATTTTCGAAGTAAACATATGGAAAGTGCCTTCTGCTTGATATCCGCTTTGTGGTCACACTGTGGATTCATTCTATCGATATTATTTCTTTGATTTGGTTTTCCGGATATGATACTCGAGTGTCCATCGAATTCCATGGCGATCTCCATGGTCTTACGAGCACGACTGCATAGCGTAATTCACCTGGTTGGATGGCCTAGGGGTACGGATTGTTTCCTGGGGGATCCAGGCGTAATCATTGTGTATCCTGTGATCTATGTAGGTTGTATTTAGTAGCGAAATCCGCAGGGCTGAGATAGCTTACAGATATGGATTATTTCCTAGGTCCATGCGTAACCATTGTGTATCTGCGGTCTGCTAGTCATCATGGCGTAATTCGCAGGGTTGAGAAAGCTTACGGATATGCATTGTTTCCTGGGGGATCCAGACGTAACCATTGTGTATCTGCGATCCATGGTTAGACAAAGGTTTTGGTTGTTTTGTTTGGATTGTACTTTCCATATCTGTTTTTTTTTAGTTTTTCCAGTATTTTCACTAGGTGTTGAAACAAGTCTACTAAGCACCTGGAGAATTCTAGCTTTGCGCCTGATCAACGCACTGCTAGAGTCTACAGGAACGAGGACAAACTTGTTGAAACATCGAGTTATAATAGTATTTTCGAAAGGAAAATTTGTTTCGATATAAAAGTGTTTTGTTATAAAGGTATTTTATTATAAAAGTATTTCCAACAAAGAAATTTTGTATTAATATTTGAAATTGAAATTCTTATGATTTGAAATAATTATTCATGTCCGATACTATTCTTTTGAATCTACCTTATATGCTCAGCTTTATTTATTCACCTATATTCTGTTTTTCCAAATCCTCCTTCTTTTCCTTGTTGACTATATCCTTTTTAAATATTGTTTATTTATATACTACATGGATTAATATAAAATTTTAGTGTTATAAATATTTTAGGAGTTTTAATTAAATAAAACATATTTAAAGTAAATGATTATTGATTTACTAATAATATTTGAAAAGTATTTTAGATAAAATTAAAAAATTTAGGAAATTATGGATTTAATGTTTTCAATAGCTTCTTTGTAAATATAACTATGGATGTAAATAATTGTTTTCAAATAGTTTTCATATCTTTATAAAGGTGTTATTTAAACATATAAATGGTATTTATAAAGGAAGCAAGAAATTTTATAAATGGGTTTTGAAAGGTTTTAAAGCAATAAAGATAATTGAATTGCAAATGAAGTTTTCGAATGAATATTTCAAGTAAAATTTATATAGTTTTAAATTAATTGTTTATCCTTGTCTTTCAATCTATTGCCCTTTCTGGTCGTTTCTATTCTCTTACCTCCTTCCTTTTCGGGGACGAAAAGTTTTGAGTGGGGGAGAGAGTAACGACCCGAAAATTTTGATGGTTTTAATAAGATAACTAATTGAAATTTTGTGAAATTTTAAACAATAGAATTTGAAATATATAAAAAAATTATTATTTGGAATACGTCTATTTAAACATAGCAACTGGTAAATTATCGTCTGATAATATTGAAGTTTATTTTATTGTGAAATTTATTTCAATTTGAATCAGTTAATAACTGTTGAATTTAAAAGTGTTCCGAAACCTAGATATGTCAACATGAGAAAATTTATTTAGAACTCTCTGAATAAGACTACGTAATTCATTTCACGAAATTCGGTCGTTTCTAGCTCCGTTTGGATTTTTCCGTACGGAATAGCAGAATTTTCGGTACCGATTATCGACTTTTGATCGGATGATCGTACCACTAATATCTGTATACCGTTTTGATTGGCTCGTCATGCTGATCTTCGTAGTATATTTATTTCTGCGCTTTGAAGTCCGGTACGCGATGGAGATGAGTAAACAGTTTGTCGTACCGTATTTGTGACTTTTATTCCCTTTACTCTTTTTAACTCCAGCCGTGGAATCCAAGCAACCATAAATTGCTTTAATTACTTGCGTCAATCAATGGTCCATCTGTTACTTTTCATTTATTCCTATTCTCTGACTTTTGGGTTATCCCTTTTTTCAATTTATTTATTTCTTTCTTTTCATTCGTTTCTCATATGGCTACACATATTTAGATCTGGTTCATCATTTTCCTGTAGCTCTCTAGTTATTTTTTCCACCCTCTCTTCAAACTTCTTCCATGAGTGAATCCTCTCCATCTCCTCCCTCTCAGGCCTTTCACTGCCCGCACCATAGCCACCGAAGCTTCAGTCACCCACGCGCAACCCTTGCCCCACCCACACTCCTCCACGCCGACCACTTCCTCTTTTCCCGCCTATCTTTTCCCATCCCTTGGCCAAGATCTTTATCTCTTTTTCTTCTCTTTTTCTTTACAGGTTAGTTTATTTAAAAGGGTTATATAAACTTGTAAATGAGTCTGGTTTATTATATATGTCTGTTCATATGTAAAGTGTTTAAATTTATAATAGTATTGTGAAGTGGATTTTGTACCATATATACATTTGTAGATAGTCTGTCCAAATATTCTTTGAAAGAATTCTGAAAAAAATATGTGTTTTAAATATAAGATATATAGTTATATACGTATATATTCTGTATATGTTAGTAGTTTGCATATTGCATGTTATAAGAAGTAGAAAGTATTTATTATATATATGGCAAGTCTGCATAAATGTTGATTATAAATCTGAGTGCATACCAGCTTATGAGTATATTGATGTTTAGATAGATATAGTATGTATAAAGGTTATAAAAAGAAGTTAAAGCATATATGTATTACCTTAGTTTCAGTCTATTTTGTAGCCGTTATATGATTTTAGCAAAGTTGGTTTTAAAAGGCAATGTATATATGTTAGTATATATAACAGTGCTACTGTGTTGTATATATATTTATAAGCTATACATATTTACATTTTCTTGTTTTGTCTTAGCCGCATATACAGTAGCTTGCAAACATATATGTTTTAAGTGTTGATTTAAGGTCTGCACTAAATTTTGTAGTCTGCATGTTTGTTATGTATAAAGATAAGTATATATGAATTCCTGCGTTGCCTTTACATTTTGAAAGAATAAATATGATATTAAATGAATGTTGATTTTTAATATATATAAGGTTACTTTTATAAAGATTTAAAACTTGGATTGTGTTTGGATATTGGTTTGAAATATGGGTTAATATAATATACAAGTATTTATTTCAATCTTATGTATATATATGATGATTAATTTTAATTATTTGTTTTAAATTAAATATCGATTTCATGGAAATAATAATATTAAATATATCTATCATTGTTGCGTCTATCTAGATTCTGATTCATTTCCTTTAATCCCTATCTTTCAGCTTTGCCCGTCAAATCCACTTTCAGCTTACTTCGCTTTGAGATTGTTGTTGGATTTGTTCAATTGTCTATATCGTGATCATGTTCGTAGCCCACTTCATTGTCTATCTCTCTAATCTCGAAAGGTGAGCAATCACTCACGATTAATGTTTTTTTATTTATTAAATTTAATTTCAATTGAAACGACAATTGAAATATTACTGCTGTTAGTTAATTTCATTGTTGTATATATGCAATTATCTATATCTGTTCACCTGTGACATCTGACACCAGAATCTGGTATTTATATGCCTGTTATTACTATTATCTGTATATGTTCACCTGTGACATCTGACACCAGTATCTGTTATTTATATTGATAATATATGCCTGTTATTATTATTATCGTATCTGTTATCACTCTACAAGTTCCCTGTTAGTATAGAATTCACTATGGGTTGAAATGATACATACCCGAACGATCTGTAGAATAGGAGAAAATCGTTGTGGGTTGAAATGATAAACCCAAGCGATTTTCATTGAATTGAATTTGGGATTGCGGGTCGAAATGATATCTACCTGTATATACTTAAATTACGGATTGAAATGATAAATATCTGTATCAATTGACCATAGGATAGGAAATTATATACAGACACCGTTGGTGTATATATAAATATTTAAAAATAAATTCTATGGGTTTGGAAAGAAATTTATGGTCTTAATAAATACTAATTCTTAAGATATTATATATAAATGGTAATTTTATATATAGATTTAGTAATAATGTTTAATTTAATTAAGATTAATTTAATACATATAATATGTTAAGTATTTATGTAAATTTATAATTCAAATAGATTTTTTGCAATAATTTGAATAAGTTAAATTTGGGAAGAGAAATTTGGATTTATTTGAAATAGTATTAAATTAAGAATTTTATTTAGTTAAATCGATTTGAAACTATTGAATGTGAAATTTAAAGATATGATTTTATAACTGGATGTTTGATTTAATTGGTTTAATGAATATTTCACGTTTAAATAAATTAAAGGAAATATTTAGGAAAGTGTAATTTAAGGTTACTTAAGTGATATTGAATTTAATGAGAGAATATTTCAAGACTAAATAATAATGAAGTTAAATCAAGATCTATGCGAAACTGTTAAAGTTAGCTTTGAAATTGTTGAATATTAAAGCTTTGAATTATACTAGAATCTAAATGGTTTATTTGTGATTCAGATCTGTATTTGAAATCAATAAAATTTGAATTTGTTATTTAGAAAACTGAATTGAATGGAAATTGATAAATTGAGACTGAATTTGATTTGAATGGGAAAGTCGAGTTGATTTTGAAGTGAAATTTGAGGAAATTGCAAATACTTTACTTTATAAATTATATAATATAAATATACTATTTTGGAAAATAGATATATTTGAAATGAAAATGATATCTTGGCTTTGAAGTATAAAATAATTTGAAATGGCCACGGTGTTGTAGTGTATATTTCTACATTGTAGACAGTTCCCCGGATCCTTAGAGGATGGTTATCCCAAACATCCTTTGAGTTACTTGTATTTCAGTTGGTATTTCACTTGAGTTGGATTTATTGATATAAGAATGTTAATCCTGACTCGGGTGTTTTGTGTTTTGCTTTACGCTCGGGTCAGACTGAGTGATACAGCATTTGAGACTCGCCTTTGGAGTTCGGAGCTTCGTCTGGAGATCCAACTATCGATTCAGCTTTCAGCTTTTTCAGTTGATTGGTTCAGAGAAATCATCTGTTCGTACTGGAGACTTCACTGTATTTGAGATATTCTGTTGTATTTTATTTCTAACTCTGATGTTTATATAGTAGCTTCATGAACTACTATTTATCTCTTCCGCTACATTATTGTTATATTACTCTGTGTTTGTGATTCTGTGATTATTTTATTTACTGTATATGCTGAGTTTTGCCAAATTTATATTTACAATTCGGTATTTCGAGCAATTCAAGTCCGACATGTGCGGATGCGAATGGTCCAAAATAACGGATCGTTGCATATTTTAAATTTCAAAGCAATATTAAATTTAAACACATATTAAACTAATTATATATACATCAAAATCATTACTTTTCATAACTTGTACAAATTTATATATATCAACAGACCCTATACCTATATAAATCTTTATATATATATATATAAACATGATATATAGATGTATAAAATCAACCGGAGAATGTATAAATTAATGTATATATAAACAAAAACCAAAAGAAATGATACAGATATAAACAATGTATAGACTACCGTATACTTAAATATAACAACAAATGTATAATATTATATACTTATAAAACATATAACTATTAAAAATATCCAGATGGCTTCAACCTATATAGTAATACGGTATGCAACAACAGATGTATATTGTAAAAGATGTATACTATGAACCGTAAAATTGTAAAAGAAGAACAAACGAAAGTCTGTAAACTCATCCATAGATATATATACAAACTAAACTTTGAAATATATATAAAACTGTAAACAACTACCTGTTGTAATCATATATATATATATACTTACTATCATATGAAGCTTTTTAAAATACAAATATAAACGTAATATAACATAATATAGATTATATACAAGTAAATATATAAACAGTATAAACTATATACTATTATTACCAAAAATCTATTTTAATACCAATAAAATATATAACCTATAACTTGTATATGAACTTGTCAGTACCAGTTTTATATTTATATACACTTATATATGTGAGCAACAGCTATATCACTTATAAAGTTTATATAAATAGCAACAGAATAAATATAGGTACATAACACAAATATTCAAAGAATAAACTGCTATATATATATAAATAACAATAAAATAAACATTTATATAACAATATATATATATATAGTAAAGAAAACAAATAATACTCTGAATTATATACCTATATATATAAACAAAAATATGGCACATTTATAAACTAACATATCATTGCAGGCTAATACACACACACACACACACACACACACACTTTTAGAACCAGTATGCATTATAAAATCCATATAAACATATATTTTACATAACTTTATATATAACACACCTCTTAGATTTTATACTACCGACATATCTTTATAATGTATAAATATAATACCTTGTAAAAGTATGCAAGCTAAGGAATAGCTGTAATAACCCGCATATTTTACGATTTTACATTCAAATGTTTTATTTAAATATAACGTCGTTAGTCGGATTTGAGTCCGAAATGTCACTTTTTGCAAACGGTCGAATTAGGACTCGGGACCACTTCCATTGAGTCCAAAATGGCGTTTACGATCTTTTTGAGTATAAGCATCGATATGTTTGGAGTAAGTTGAATTTTGCTACTTTCTATTTGGGCTTTTGGGTTTGGGTTTCAGCCCAGTAACCCAACTTATTACTCTAACTCATTAACTGTTCATCCATTCACTCATTTTATTTCTTATAACTCTAGCTCAACTGAAAATGGGGAAAGAGAATGGGAAATAGAAATTCCAAGCCCTAGTTTCCTTTTGCAAACTCAAATTCTTGCTCCAAAATCAAAGAGAAGCTTAGGTAAGCCTTCTTTTCACCTTCTCCATCTCAATCTCTCTCCAATTTCAGAAATTTCCTATAGCCTAATTTAGGAAATACTTGTTTTGATCTTAGATTGGAGCTTGTAGAGTAGAAGTGAAGAGTGGTTGATCTTTTCTGTAACGACCCTAGATTTTAATTTATTTAAATTTATAATTAAATGAATTTTTGAATAAAAATTGTAAAATTTATTATAAATGGAAGCGAGTTTCCCCGATTCAAATAGAAAATATATTAAGTCATATAGATTTGAAAATTTGTATATATTGAATTTGAGTTTAAAATCTCAAGTAAATGGTTTAAAAATAAATGATAATAATATTAAAGTAAAATAATCATAATAAATATTAAGTTATAAATAGAATCAAAATATGTAAGATAAATTATATAGTTTTATAAAATAGAAAGTGAATACATTAGTAAATTCTAGATTTGATAGTCTAAGTTTTAAAAATAAAAGAGATACAAGATAATAAGTATTGAAGTAAAAATAAACATTTAAAATAGAAATAAAAAAATGAAAGTGTATAAAACAAGACAAAAGAAACAAACATATATACATAGTTAAGTATGTACCCATGAAAACAAAGACAACATTTTTTTTTATGCAAGTATGAAACCAGATTTGAAGATAAAAGATAATCAATGCAAATATCTTTGGCCACCACAACATCTGCTCAGCCACAAAAGAAGGAAAGAAAAATACTTAACAATGAATGCTAGCCAAAATAACATCATATCAGCCGAGATTTATTTCAAAAAAATCACAAAGCACGTAGCATTAAATGCTTCCATTCCTTAGCAGCCATGCCTATTGTACAAAATAACATCACCTGTACAACTATCCTTTTATATGTATATACCTATACACTTTCTCCTTATTTATCAACTTCTCCACCTCAGTTCGTTTACTAAAAGCTGAGAAAAGAAATTTAAAGTGATATCATGCAAACTAAAACAATTCGTGGCACAATACAAATCAAACCAGGGGATTAAAGAAGAAAAACAACTGCAGTTTTCAAATGGGAATGCTCTGCTCTGTCATCTTCTCAAAACTGTGAGTAAACAAGAATTTTAAAGTTTAAGTTATTTAAAAATAGATCAAGATTCATTTATAATCAGGCATTGTGTTTTAATAACAAACTAGAGCAAGATCTATATAGTTTTTTTTTTGTCTCTGAAAGACTGTAAACACTGTCATGCTCAAATCTCTGGTTCACAGAGTAAACCATCTACAACTGAAAACATCTTCTTCCTTCTCTTTGCTTCTGGAAATAACTGAAAATAAGTATTGTTTTAAACTTGTATTTTATCTCAGAAAGAAAAATCAAAGCAAAGAAATATGTTTTGTCTTCACTGGCAAATGAAAACCCAGTCACAACTTAAGGAATGCAGAAATCATAAGCTAAAATTCGAATGTTTTAATTTGATTATTTAATCCCATATTTTGATTTAACACATAAAGTTGAGATTTTTAACATAAAAATCATAATTTTTAAGTAAGAATTATAGGTGCAGTTTTAAGAAGGAACCGGAATTGATTTTTATCAATATCTGTAGATTCAACAAAATTAAATTGTTGAAATTTACTATGAAGTAAGCTGGATGATCCTCGAGTATAGGAAAAATGCTAAAGAAAATTTCTAATGCAAGGATTAGTTGGTTGGTGTCGTAATAGGGTTTAAGGGCGTGTTTTATTCGATATCATTCTCGAATTTAATTCGTTGCCATGGATGCATCGAGTTGGACGAGGTCTGGGGGAACAACTTCGGGGATGACCGGAGATGGTAGGGACGCGGTGGCGCGAGGTCAGGTGGACGGCGTCGCGTGGTCGAGGTGGATTTAGTAAAACAGTGGGTTCCAATTTTCGAAGGAGAGGCTCGATTTCGCTCTGGAGTGTTTGGCATCGGGTTGGTTGTTGGAATCGTGTGTGGTGATGGCATATGACATGCCGGAGGGAGCGCAGTTTGCCGGAGCTTCGTCGACGGCGAGTGCACGTGCACAGATGAGCGTGTACACGTTTTGGGTAGTTGGATTTTGACTGGGGGTTGCGTCTTTGGGGAAGAAGAAGGAAGCCCGGGGTGATGTTCGTGTTTTCGCGAGAGTGACTCGAAGGAGCTGGTTCGTGAGAGTTGGTGAATGACTCGAGTGTTAGGTCGAGTTGCCTAGGGGATTGGCTCGTGTAGGTAGTTGTGTTGTCTGGTTTTTAAAAGAGGAAGCTATTTCAGTTTTAAAGCAAGTAAACCAAGTTTTAAAGCAATCTAGTTTTAATCTAGTTTTAACGAATTAAGTAATTTAATTTTGATTTAAGTATAAAGTTAACTAACACTTAAGTTTGTAGTTAATAGAAAATTCGTTTAAAATAAATCATTCGATAAAATGAAATTATTTGTTTAACTGAAAATCTTAGTTAAATTAAGATTTTAAAATGGCAGATTTAATTATTCGGTTTATTTCGAATATTAACCGATTGTATTAAATTGTCTATACAAGGTCAAATAAAGTCGAGAAAACAAACTGGAATGGAAATTGGATTGCAAATAAAAGCTAAGGTGAGATTTTTCTCACTCGAATAAATTTTTGTTTGACAGTTATTGATTTGACTGATATGATTGCTATTTGAATGTGATATTAGATATAGTAGGATATATCTATATATATATAGCAATATATACATATTGGCATATGTATATATTGGATTGATGATTTCCCGCCTCGTATAGCGGATGAGACCCTATTGCGCCGTTAGTAAGCGGATATTTTTATAAAACCCATATACCGCGATATTCCACCTCGAAGTGGAATTGGTATTGTGCTAACATCTGTGGATGCAGGGAAACAGGTTGGAGGGATCCAACTGGATTCCTCACCAGTACTTATTTATTTACAGATATTGATGTATATTCTGTTATCATATGTTGATATATGATGTTTGATGTTGCGATTGACAAATTGGTGCTGTTGCATCATCGAATCCATTTTTGAAGTTTAAAAATAACGATATTATTTTTAAAAGGATTTCAAAGTGAATTTTTGAAAGTATACATTTTATTAAATTTTGGAATTGATTCATTTTAAATAAATAAGTGTTATAATTTTTATGTTATAAAAAAAATTAAGAATTTTGTGATATAAAACCAAAATTTGATGTTTGGGAATATGAAATGAACTACGTTGAAGAATAGTATGAATGAAGATTTTTGAATTTTTTTATAAATGGTTTATAGATAAGATTTATAAAGAATTGAATTTTTATAAATCGGAAAAATGGAATTATAAAAGGAGTTTTTGTTAATGTTGAAAAAGGGTTTATAAATGGAATTTTTCAAGAAGTAGGATTTATAAAATTTGTAAAGTTATTAAAGGAATGACTTAAGTATAAAAATTGAGTTATAGATTGATTCGGTTAATAAAATTGATTTGTAAGTTGAAGTTGTTATAAATTATAAATGGGATTTATAAACGTTGTTTATAAATCCGAAATCACTTATTTTGATAAGTGAATTGTAGAAGTTAATTAAAGGACTTATATCCACGATTTTGGACAGTGGATAAGCCTTTAAATAAAACGTGTAGGAATGTTGAATTTGGATAACGAAGTATATTCACGATTTTGGACAGTGAATATATTATTAAATAAAACGGATATGTTTTGGAAAAGTGATATTACGAAATGAAGTAATTGTTTTAAAAGATGTTTTAAAAACGTGATAAGTATCGAAATCATAGATTTCAACATTCATTGTTGAAATAGACGTTTTCGAGGAATAAGGAAATGATGGACTATAACACTGTTGTTATAGTAAATGATTTCCGAAAGGAAATGTTTTGATGTAGTATTGGGATTTAAATATCTATCAAAATCCGAATCCTTATACTAGTGATTTTGAGTCGTCGTAACGATGTTTTACGTAACATTCGTTTTGACTCAAATAAATGTTGTTATAGTAAATATTTTCCTTAAAGAGTGAATATATACTTAATTTTGATTTAAGTATATCGAATATTTTCAAATGTTGAAAATAAAAGATTTGTGAAACACTTATTATTAAATAAGTATGGAAATGCTTTTCCAAAATGAAATGAAACGTTTTGAGATTTTATCTTCTTAAAGATAAATTGAAAATGAATATTGGAATCGATTTGAAAATCGTATATCAGTAGATACTTTTGAAATATAAATTCACTATGGAATTTATAAAAGAAAGGGAAGTTGTTTAAAAATAAACGTTGATTTATTTTCGAAGTGTGGAAATTTTATATCTAGTAAAGATATTTTGGAAGATAAAATAATTTGGGAAAATTATTTGGAATCTGATGATGTTGCGCATCTTTATTGATAGTTAAATAACCGACTATCAATAATTACCTTTAGATAGGTATTTGTTGTGAATTGGATGAAATTGAATGCCACACTTATTTTTGAATAATCGCTCACTATTCGGGTTAGCCGGGAAAGGACCATGGGGTCGTATAACCCATTCCGAGTATGTGATACGTCGTTATGAATCGCATTTGAAGACCGGTGTTGAAGACCGGATATTTTTGAAAACGGAAGGATTACCGTCGAGTTACTCTACATCGGCTGATCTCCGGTTTAGAGGTTTTATCACCCTTAGTGACGGGAAGTCCGGACGTGATTAGAAAATTATCCGGATATGCAAGGGCTTCGTGAGAAGTGCCTTCGGTTCTGTTCGATCCCGGAACAGACTTGTATGGATTGTGTGTCTGACGTTACAAATTGAGATATAAAGCTGATTCCTTTCAAATACATTTCAGTTGGTGGCGGAGAATTTATTCTCTTAGCTTAACACCCTTCTCTGAGACGTACGAGCTCAGAGGTTATGTAGTTGAAATTTATCAGCGATATACTCCCAATTTGGTAACGTGGCATACTGAGTGTTGCTGTGAAATGATCAGTGTTTGATCATTTGCGATATGATCATTTGTTTGATCTTATATCTTTGTGATCATAGGTTGATCATTTTTGTTTGACCCGAAGCATGGCTTTGTAGAAAGCGTAGCTTTGTGGACGAGACTTCGTCGAGCCTCACACCCCGGAAATGGTTAAAACAGGAAGGATGCGGCAAGGTTCTAGGGAGTAGCGCCCCTTAGTGTATGTCATTCCTTCTGGATAGAGGTGGTATCATGGTATGGAGCCCAGATACTTAACCTATGTGGTTGCTGCATTTTTACTATGTGGTTTGTTGCGAATCGGGGATCCTCGGGAAGATCGGTTACGATCGGGGGATGACATACGCGTGTCAGTAGTTACCTACTTTTGCAGAGGTAACCCGGCCTTGTGTTGGCAGAGATCTAACCGTAATGTTAGGTTATTTCTCGGGTCGTCTATTCCAGGGACGTACCCATCGTGGATAGGAAGTTCCTTAGCCTGACCATTTGTTGGAAATCCAAAGAAACAATACGTGACTTGTACGGTTTTAGTTGTATTACCTGCTATGGAATGTGGCGGTAACCTGCTATTGAACATAGTAGCTATAGTAGGCATAAGTGCGGAATGCCTATGCTGGCTAAGATTAATATTATACTTGCGAAATGTTTCTACACTATGCACTAATAATAATATCAAAAATGATTTGATTTTGCGTAGTAAGCATCTTTGACTATCATAAGAAGAAATCTCCTCCAATTCTGCGTTTGCATTGTGTGTGTGGTGGGAGGTCTTATGGTAGTTTCATTTTCCAAAAGCATTGCGAATTTGTTTTATTTTCTTTGTGAAAAATAACTGTTTTACGATCTCACACCAGTCACCATGACTGACTCGGAGTTTATTGTTTCCCTTCTAAACTCTGGGTGCCCACAAATTTCCATACGGGCAGTCTAGAGTTAGGTTATCAGGATATTCTGGATATTCTGGAGCTTTGGAAGCAAGCTGGGTGGCGAGACGTAGTATTTGTATCTGATAGTATTTATTCCGCTGTGTATTCTGTATGAGGACAAGTTATATAACTGTCCATTGTTGTATATTGACTCTGATGATTGATGTATGTATAAAAACTGATATAGTTCTTTGTTTTAAAAGACTAGTAATTATCTATTATATATTGTTCTGCTGCGATGTGTAAGATTCTGATATTGTTTTCTGTTTTTCTCTGTTTCTGTTGTTGTTCTGTTCTTCTTCTCTATTCTCTTCTTTGTTTTTCTTCTTCTTTCTTCTTCTTCTGCCTTTTTCTTCTTCTTAAAACCCTCACTATTGGAGTTTCCGGCACTCGATTGCTCGGCAATCGATAAAGTGAGTATCGATGTCGAATTTTCGAAAGTCGAAAATTTCTGTACGTGACATTTTCTTTGTGTTTGAGCTTCTCATCATTATTTTTGAGTTAATAGGTGAGTTTTGAACTCACATCTTTGTCTATTTCTATCATTGTTGTTAGGTATGAATTCCTAACATCTATTCATGTTCATTTTCTTTTGATTTGAATTGATTTGGTGAACATTTCAATTTTTGGTGTTTTGAAGTCAAAAACTTTAAAAATCCTAGCTTTGATGTATGAACATGCTTTTGGTGGTGTATCGGAGAGCCTATAGGGCCGGGTTGTCGATTGGCATAAACCCCCAGCGCCCATTGCTCGTCCGATCGCAAATTGTGAGAGTTTGCCCTTCATTTTTATTGGCTGGAAACACTGGAAAACAGGGTCCAGTCGACTGAACTCAGAGTCCAGTCGACTGACTGGGAACCCGAGAGTTTTCCAGGCAGGGTCCAGTCGACTGGCTCTCTGAGTGCAGTCGACTGACCTGGAACCCGAGAGTTTTCAGGCATTGGGCCAGTTGACCGAACTCAGTGCCCAGTCGACTGACCTGCTTGTGTCAGCCTAATTTGTTTATTTGCTTGGTTTTTTTTCCAATTTTGATCGATTCGTGTCGATCCAATCAGTTGTTATTGCATATTTGACTTTGATGATTCCTTTTTGATTTTGTACATGGGTTTTTATAAAATGATCTTTTTAAATTGTATTAAAAGCTCGTTTCTCCAATTTATAATCTCTTTATAAGACACACACGATTTTGCACTTCGAGCGAAGAGGGAGGAGAATTAAATGATTAAATAAAACGCGTGCTATTAACACGTGGGTTTATCTTTTCAGTTAATTCCTAATCTATTCGTTTGACCATTTTGACCTTTGGTTCTGATTTACCGATGAGATGAGGTGAACTATGTACTGCTTTGAGTGTGAAATTGACTAACGGTTAGTAAACCGTTTAGTGCGAACGTGGGGTATGGGACTCACGTTAACATTTTTCGGGTTCCTTTCTGAGAGTTGTGACACATTCTGCCAGTTAGTGGTGTCCAGTACTGTGTCTCCAGACCTTCGCCACTATGGTTTGTTGCCCTATAGTATCGCTTTTGGAGTTGGTCATTGCTCGAGAGATATTGGGTTTGTTGCCTTCGGGTATGTTGCCTTCGGGCTTGTACCTTCGGGTTTGTGCCTTCGGGTTTGTTGCCCTATAGTATCGCTTTTGGAGTTGGTCATTCGTCACCGCTCGAGTGATATTTGGGTTTGTTTCCTTCGGGTTTGTGGATCCTTGTTATACAGTACTGAGCTCGAGCATCTTTTGTTTCTTTGACAATTATATTTCCCTAGTGTATCTCCCTTCGGTGTAGGTCCTTCGAACCACACGATATATAGCGATTACCTTGTGGAAACTTGTGTTACCTTTATTGGTATTTGTTATTTGCCTTTTTGGCTTGTTTTGGGATATTCATATCCTTTGTTTATTTGAGTTGCCAATGATATGAGGCTTGTTATGATTCATCTTTTATTAGATGATCTGGTTATCTCTTTTGGAGATATTTGTGGTACTTTATGACCTAGTATGTTTACTATCAATTAGTTTATCTAACTGATTTGTTTAGCTAGACTGGCCCGTGTATTTTATACTCGGGTCAGACCGAGATGTTTCAGGTTAGGTACATTGGACTTAGCCTATTTTGCTTCTGCATGGACTATTCTGCTAGCTCCCTTTTGTTATAGCTTTTGTATAGTCCTTTTTGGCTGTAACTCTGATATGTATTCTTTTGACTCGCCTGTATATTGTGGTTTGCTTTACCACTTGACATGTATCATTTTGTATACTCTGTAATGTATCTGTATATGTGTAAATTCGTGTGATGATCCATTGTTCCGTGATGTGTATTACATTTGAGTTGTTATATTTCGTTCTGATAGATCCTTCAGCCACCTATGGTTTTGTATTAAGTATTTATTAGATATGTCGATCCACTTGAGAAAGAAAGAAAAATGTATGGCAATTGTCGGCGTATTCAATAGATAATTACGACAAGGCTATAGATGGTCGCTCCTATCCAGCTCTATTCTCCGTATTAGCAGACGGTGTTACATAGTAATACTCTTTGCTAATGTGGGTCTCGGAGTGGGTCGTTACAGCTTGGTATCAAAGCTGAGTTCAGAACAAAATATGATAAACATAGAACAAAGACACATATTACGGTACATCAAAGTGTAGTATGAATGTTACGAATCTTTGAATCATCGTGCCTTTATTCTTTCCGTGTCTTTGGGGTAGATAGAATTTTGGGAATACGTCTAGGAATGCATTTTATTCCGTAGTATTCCATATTTGAATTAATGATATCTACCTTGTGAATAATCTTTTTCTTATCTTAACTTTCAGCTAATGGCCGGAAGAGGCCGAGGACGACGCACGGATGCTGGGCAATCCAGTGGCTCGCATCCGGACGGCGTTTATATGTCCGCCGATCAGTTCTTGGAGTTATTTAGGAGCACTCAGCCTCCAGCTCCTATTCGAGCATCTCCTCCACGCAAGTCTGCCTTTGCACGCCTGTGTAGTGATTTTTCTCATCTTGGAGGAATGCCATTCAAAGGCTCCGAGCCCATTCTTGAGGTCCAAGCTTGGATTCGCACATGCGAGCGTATCTTTTCTCGTATGGATCTTTCTGACCACGATCGAGTTCTTGAAACTTCTAGCTTATTGCAAGAGCGTGCCCTTGATTGGTATAAGCTTCTTGTAGCCAAACTTGATGAGTCTGTTCTTTCTTGGACTCAGTTCCGGGAACGATTCGAACTCAAATTCGTTCCTAAAAATCTGAGAAATTTTTATTAGCCTGTCGCTTCCTTGGGTTGAAGCAAGGGAAGTCCTCCGTTTTTGAATATGTTGTATCATTCGAGGCCTTATCTAAGTATAGTCTTGAATTCATTAGCACCTCTTATAAGAAGAATATGAAGTTTGTCTCTGGTCTTAAGAAATATCTTAAGAAGTCTTTAATGCTTCAGCTTAAGCTTTCTTTTGAGGAGTTGGTTGACTCGGCACTTCATCTCGAAGCCATCGAGAAGGAGTGTGATAGTGGTGATGATTGTGAGGTTCGCAAGAACCCCAATAAGAAGAAGTTTCCATTTCATAAGCAGGGATTTCTCCCTTCCAAGAAGAAAAAGCCTGTTGAATCTGGTTCTAACTCTCAATCTACTAGAACACCTTCCATTCGGAAGTGTTTCAATTGTGGTTCTCCTGATCATATGATTCGAGCTTGTACTAAGCCTCTCTTCTGCCATTATTGCAAGAATGAAGGTCATCATGTTTCCTCCTGCCCTACTGTTCCTAATGCCAAGTCTGGAAAGCTTTATGTTGCTAAGGCTTCTGGAGGTTCTTCTCAGCCCAGAGGTATATCTCCATCTATTTTGGAAGGTTCTATTTTATTTCATGACCGTAGTATTCAAGTTCTTTTCGATACGGGTGCTTCGCATTCTTTCATACTGAAAAATCTCATCGATGATTTGTCTTTGGATGTTTCTTGTATGGTTACTTCGTTGAGGATCGCGAATCCTATTGGGGGTTCCGCAACCCTTAGCATGCTTTGTGATGATGTTGAGATTGTTTTATGTGGCTTTTCTTTTCGTGCGAATCTGCACATTATTTCCTATCTGGAATTTGATATGACTTTGGGTATGGACTGGCTAGTGAGATACGATGCCAGGATTATTTGTTCTGAAATAATTTTATGTCTTTGACACCCGGATTCGTCTACTCAGCTATCACTTGTTCTTCGGAATGTGGATAATTCCGAAATGGCCTTATATTCTCTTGACTCACGAGATGATGATGATATATCTCGTATTCCTATTGTTTGTGACTTCTCTGACGTTTTTGAGCCGGTTTCGGGTTTGCCACCCAACCGGGCGATTGAGTTCCGCATTGATCTCATTCCAGGCGCGCAGCCAGTTGGCCGTCCTCCCATGAGGATGTCTACAAAAGAAAATGAGGAACTCAAGAAGCAGCTTTTAGAGCTTGAGTCCAAACAGTTGATTCAGTCCAGTTTTTCACCGTGGGGTGCCGCGGTCGTCTTCGTGAAGAAGTCCGATGGAACTCTTAGGCTCTGCATCGACTATCGCAAGCTTAACGAGTTGACCATCAAGAATAGGTATCCATTGCCTAGGATCGATGATATGTTCGATCTATTGAGTGGCGCTAAGGTCTTCTCTCAGCTCGACCTTGCCACTGGTTTTCACCAGCTCCGAGTTGCGGAAGATAGCATACCTCTTACAGCTTTCCGCACTCGATATGGTTCTTTCGAGTGGCTCGTTATGCCGTTCGGTTTGACGAACGCCCCTGCTTTCTTTGTTGATCTTATGAATCGGGTATTCCGGGAATATCTCGATAAGTTCGTCATTGTGTTCATTGACGACATTCTTGTTTATTCTAAGTCTGAAGCCGAGCATGCTAATTACTTGAGAATTGTCTTGAGTACTCTTCGTCGCCATCAGCTTAAAGCCAAATTCTCCAAGTGCCATTTTTGGGAGAATAAGGTTAAGTTCTTAGGCCATGTTGTATCTTCCGACGGCATTTCTGTCGATCCCTCAAAGATCGAAGCTATCCAGAATTGGAAGAGGCTTGAGAATGTTCATGAGATTCATAGTTTCCTTGGATTGGCGAGTTATTACTGTCGGTTCATTAAGGATTTTTCCCGTGTTGTGCTTCCTCTCACCAGCCTTACTCGGAAAGGCATTCGTTATATTTGGTCCGATAAGTGTGAAGCTTCCTTTCAGACATTAAAGGAACTTCTCACTAATGCTCCTATTCTTGTGGTTCCCGAGGGGAATCATGATCTTGTTGTCTACACCGATGCTTGTGGTAGTGGTCTCGGTGTCGTGCTTATACATAAGGATCGGGTAGTTGCTTACGCTTCTAGGCAACTGCGTCCGAATGAAGTTTGCTATGCCACTCATGATCTTGAGTTAGCCGCCATTGTCTTCGCCTTAAAGATTTGGCGACACTATTTATTAGGCGAGCGCTTCTTTCTCTATACCGATCATAAATCCTTGAAGTATTTGTTCACTCAGAAGGAACTCAATATGAGGCAACAACGTTGGCTCGAGTTTCTTGCCTCCTATGACTTTGATATCCAGTATACCCCTGGTAAGGGTAATCGTGTTGCGATGCGCTTAGTCACAGACATTCGGCTGTAGTTTCTATGATGCTTGCCAAATGGGATATACTTGAGACTCTATCTTTTTGTGATATTCGTGATCGAGCTCCATCTTCTGATTCTCCGATAGTATTATTCAGTTTGGAAGCTCGACCATCTCTATTTGATCGTATTGCCAAAGCTCAGCGGCGTGGTCCTGATCTTGTGCCTCTTATTCAGCTTTGTGAGACTGAATCCCGTGATGAGGCGTTGCGGGATTTCAGCATTGATCTTCATGGGTGTCTTCGCAAGAAGAACCGTGTTGTTGTGCCTTCTGATTATGCACTTAGGCATGACGTTCTTGATGACTGTCATCGTTCTAAGTATACCATTCATCCTGGCAGTAGTAAGATGTATGCCGATATGCATCGCCTTTATTATTAGGAAGGCATGAAGTGCGATGTGGCGAGTTATGTGGGTAATTGCATCACTTGTCAACGTATTAAAGCCGAGCATCAGCGCCCTTCTGGTCTCCTTCAGCCTCTAGAGATTCCATTGTGGAAATGGGATCAGATTTCGATGGATTTCATTGATGGCCTACCTCGTACGAGATCGGGCCATTCTAGCATTTGGGTTATTGTGGATCGCCTCACCAAATCAGCTCATTTTGTTCCTATTAAATCTAATAGGACTGCTTCTCTTTTGGCTAAGTTATATATCAAGGAAATCGTGAGACTTCACGGTGTTCCTAGTTCGATTGTGAGTGACCATGATCCTTTATTCACAAGTCATTTCTGGCAGAGTCTTCAGCAAGCTTTGGGAACAAAGCTTAATTTCAGCATAGCTTATCATCCATAGTCTAATGGACAGACTGAACGGGTGAATCGTATCTTAGAGGATCTCCTCCGTATTTGTATTCTTGATTTTGGAGGTGGTTGGGAGGATCATCTACCCCTTGTAGAGTTATCCTACAACAATAGTTTTCAGTCCAGTATCGGTATGGCTCCTTTCGAAGCCTTATACGGAAGGCCATGTCGATCACCTTCTTGTTGGTTGGAATCTGGGGAGAAGCTTATTCTTGGCCCGGAGTTTGTTCATGATTCTTCTGAGAAGATTGATCTTATTCATCAGAGAATGAAAAAGGCACAGAGCCGCCAGAAATCCTACGCGGATAACCGTAGGAAGCCTCTCGAGTTCTCGGTTGATGATCTCGTCTTTATTCATGTTTCTCCTTTGAAAGGGGTTATGCGCTTCAGTATGACGGGGAAATTGGCTCCTTGCTTTGTAGGACCATTTCCTATTACTGAACGTATTGGCCCTATAGCTTATAGAGTTTCACTTCCAGCTCATCTATCTGGTGTTCACAACGTGTTTCACGTCTCTCAGCTTCGGAAGTATCTTCGAGAATCGAATTCTGTTATCGACTCTCTTGATTTGAAAGGGCTTGAGATCTCACCAGACTTATCTATTGTACAGCAGCCTATTCGCGTACTTGCCACGGAGGTGAGACACCTTCGAAACAAGGATGTGCCGCTCATTAAATTTCAATGGTCCGCTAATCCCAATGACTGTACTTGGGAAACCAGAGAGTTTATCGAGCGATCCTATCCGGGTTTTCTATCTTTGCTTAGCAATGGTGAGAATATCTCTTTATCTCAAGCTTATTTTTCTTTCCTTTTTGGGTGATGTAAGTATGTAGTTGTTACAATTTCTTCTCTAGGAATTGTGCGGATGCAATTTTGTTAAGGAGGGGAGATCTGTAACAACCCGCATATTTTATAATTTTACATTTAAATATTTTATTTAAATATAACGTCGTTAGTCGGATTTGAGTCTGAAATGTCACTTTTTGCAAACGGTCGAATTAGGACTCGGGACCACTTCCATTGAGTCCAAAATAGCGTTTGCGATCTTTCTGAGTATAAGCATCGATATGTTTGGAGTAAGTTGAATTTTGCTACTTTCTA
Organism: Allium fistulosum; assembly: GCA_030737815.1. Lineage (NCBI taxonomy): Eukaryota > Viridiplantae > Streptophyta > Magnoliopsida > Asparagales > Amaryllidaceae > Allium > Allium fistulosum. The sequence goes on from CM060902.1 coordinate 983,482,084, forward strand.
TTTGGGCTTTTGGGTTTGGGTTTCAGCCCACTAACCCAACTTATTACTCTAACTCATTAACTCTTCATACATTCACTCATTTCATTTCTTATAACTCTAGCTCAGCTGAAAATGGGGGAAGAGAATGGGAAATAGAAATTCTGTTAGCACCAAAATTGGTCACTAACCTCGTAGAGAAAGACTGTGTAGAGATATAAGTGATGAAAGTAAATTAAACAGAGGAGACAATGCTAATTTAATTGCAGAAAGTAAGAACACCAAATTTATAGTGGTTCAGCGTAATTGCCTACATCCACTTTGAGGTTAAACTTTATTGATCTTCTTAATAGTTGATTACAAATACAATTCGTGAATCAAATGCTTGAATGAAGTTGTTAAGTAGAGAAGATGAGTCTCAAAAATGGCAGAGTCTCCCTAGTGTTCTCCAAAAAAGGCCCCTCTTCACGTGACCCTGCCCCTCTATTTATAGGCAAATATGGGCTGGACTTCCCAAGTGGGCTTGATAGCCGAACGCTCTAGCCCAGGTGTGGTGGTCGCTACATGCCGAACCAAGTATGCCAAACGCTATGATGCCGAACAGTCCTTTCCGTGCCGAACGGCCCCTTCCATGCTGAATGGTTCGTTTGATGTGTGGGAAGTGATGGATGGTTTCAGTTCCAGCCGAACGTGCCTCTGTCTGAAGCTCTAAACCGAACAGTGCTCTCTGGCCGGACGACGCATTCTGGCCGAACGATACAGTCATGTTGAGTGTTCGTGTGCACCGAACGTCTTCTGGATACCGAGTACTCCTATCGCCGAGCTCTATTGGGCGCTGTGTGCCTCACCGAGTACCATGGGATGTCGAGTATCCCTGTTGCCGGGTTCTACTTTGTGCCGAACACTAATTGATGCCGAGTACTACGCTGAACGCCGAATACTATCTGACGCCGAGTCTTCCGGATGCCGAGCACTACGAATGCCGAGCACTATGGCTGCCGAGTACCTCTCCGAGTACTCCTAGATGCCGTGTGTTACGCCGAGTACTATGAGACGCCGAGCGCTAGTTGACACCGAGTAGTCCTGTATGCCGGGTAGCCCTGTATGCCGGACACTACTAAATGCCGGACACTATTAGATGCCGAGTACTGAGTTACCTGGTCAAATCTCCAGGAAACACTTGCCCCCCAAAGTGTATTATGTGGTCGAACGTGATGCGCTTTGAACCTAGTCCAGCTTACCTCGGAGGTGCCTTCTCGAGAATGTTAGTGAAGGAGGTGTGAGACGAGCAAGGTTTGGACGCCGAACGATACGTTCGAAGCCGAACAACCCTCATGCGCCGAGCGACACTCCACTTTGAAACCGAACACTATGACTTTGACCGCTTCTACCGGATATAGCCTTTTCAACTTCCATCTTCTCCCTATAAAACCAGGCGCCCTTCCACCATTTTCCTTTTCCACCTTCATATCTGTCACTCCCCAGAGACTTGCAATTCTCGCCAGCCTATTAGATATAGCGCCTAACTGATCTTTCCTCAACTTCGATTGTCGAACTAGGTATCATTCCTTCCCCGATTACATTACTTCAACACAAAACTTTGGTTTATCATGTCGAAAACGTGGCACTTCTATGGTTGTATAATATGCGGCGAGTAGAAGTGGCTCGCACGTTTGGAGTCGTCGAACGGTGCATGGTAGTTAGGCCTAGCTCCTTCATGCCGAACGAGACTGGAAGAAAAAGGGAGATGGGGTGTCGAACGGCGTAATCTTCGCCGGGCGATCTGACCCTGTTGTTCGGCGTAGATGGAGAAGGAGTAGGGTGGAATTGTAATTGAGGGCGGAGTGCTACTTTAGCCGAACGAACTAAGACCGAACACTACCCAAATGCCGAACAGTATATGCGCCGAGTAGCATTTAGACCGAACAACATAGTTGCCGAGCAACTGACATGCCGAACAGAACTTAGACCGAACAATATAATTGCTGAACAACTGACATGCCGAACAGACACATACATGCCGAACAGAACTTAGACCGAACAATATTAATGCCGAGTAATTATAAATGCCGATCAGTGACAAATGTTGAACCATACTTAGGCCGAACACTGTAAATGCCGAACGAACAATTGCCTTGCCTAATCAATACCAAGACAAAGATCTAAACACACCATCATGTGAAACTGACCCGGATCATTAACTCCCTAGCTTTAGTAGACTTAAACCTGAATTTTGATTAACAGTCGAATTCTGAATTTGAAGCTGTAATCACTTCAAGGCGGCTTTTTGAGACGGTCAGCGATGACGGTCTTCGAAGGCGACGATCCGAAGCTCACTTTCATATCTTTGACATCTTTAGATTTTTATTGCTTGTACACAATTGCTTGCACTAGTTCACACACCACGTGGGGGGAAAACTCGTGTTGCTAATTCTAACGTTCAACGTTTTTTAAGTATAGTTTTCTCAAGCACTTAGCCAGGTTCGTTATTTATTGGGGATGTCGAGAAAATCTAGCTCCGCCACCATATCCGACAGGCATGGGCCGTCATTAAGGCAAGGAGCCGCTGATACTTCTAATCCGTCGACTTCTCCTGCTCATAACTTGGCACCTGACGCCCTGGAGGCAACAGTCTTACTAGACAACCCGATCGATTCACAAGCTTCGAAGATCAACGAAGCCGCTCTGCGACGGATATGCTCCATTCATGGGATTCCTTTCGCCGACGTGTTAGTCCCTTCGCGACACGATCGTCCTCATCTGCCGCCAGTCGGGTATACTGCCTGTAACAAGTTTATGTGTTGGATGGGCAGCGTGCCTCCGTTCAACTTATTTCTCCGGGATGTACTGCAGTATATAGACATAGCTCCGTCGCAGCTGCACCCTAACGGCCATGCGTTTCTATATGGGACTTACTTACTTTTCATGGCCATCTTCTCCAGACCTCCAACTGCTGGCGATATCAGATACATCTATATGTTCAAGAGACGGAAAGACAGTCCTTCCTTTATGTTCCTCGAGCCGTACCACAAATGCCAGATCTTGACAGGGGCGTGCAGTAAGTTCGCCCTGTACAAACAGGAATGGTTCTATGTGCGCTGCCCTCTTGGTTTCGCGACGAGATGGGTTGAAGGCAGTAAGTCTCTCTGCTGAGTCACTATTCATATTTAACCGGAGTCATGCTTTTCCTAATTCTTTGTTTCATCTTTTCAGGTATCAACCCGCGTCCGGAAGGCCGAGGATATTCTGAGGCTGTTGAAGCCATTAGAGCTCTTCCTGCCGAGGAACGAGACATCCGGACTATCATTTCAAATGAATCACTATCGGGGTTTGGCTTGCTAGCTCCTGGTCGTCGGATCAGCCTTCTAGAAGGTGTCACCATTCCCAAACCTCCGTCCAGTAAAGGGAAAAAACAGGTCGGGTCGTCGTCGCGCCGCATTCCCGATATGCATGAAGACAGTGAGCGCAAAGAAGACGAAGCTCCTGAGACTCAGGGCGAGAACGTGGGTCCCGCTTGGAATCCGGCAATCGAAGTTCAAGATATTGAGACGTCATCCTCCCCTTTGAAGGGGAAGAAGAAGTTAAAATATACAATTCAAAAGGAGAAAGTTGGTGGCACTTCAAAAGTTACGCCTATCCCGCCTGAGAAAGAGGCTTCCTCGCAACATCTGGAAAGTTCCTTGAGGGGTCTATCGAACCTTTCTATTCCCGAAGACATACTTAATTACGAGTTTGATGATCCTGAAGCCCTCAAATTTTCTTCACCCACTAGAGGCCATGCGGGAGTTCAACTCCCGATCCAAGGAGACAACACTCCGATTAGTAAAGATAAACGAACTGGTCTGTCGGGGGGAACACTAGGACACACACACACATACGCATTCCATCATACACTTCAAGTTTTTTCTTATCTTACGGATTTTTCTTAACTCGTTGTTATTTCCATTCTTTGCAGGTGATATGGGGCGTTCTCACGGACTCGATCGCCTTCATGGCTCTTCCATATTTCATCACTCTGGACAAGACTCTGGTTCAGGCAGACGCAGGGGCAGAGACGATTATGAAGATAGAGACAACCGTCCCCGTGAGTCGTCTCACCGCAAGAAGGCACATTCTCAATCTTCGCAGTCTCGTGATCCCCTTCCTCCAACTGTGCCGGATAAAGATAAAACTTCACAGAAGGGTTACCACTCTGATGCTCCTCGAGAACAACACTCCGGTTCATCGAGTACGAGGCAAGTTCGGGAGCAACGAAAAAGAGTGGAACTTTCAAAGCCTCCTCCTCCTACTCCTGCGGTGGACCCGACTGTTGCGGAAAAGATGGTCGATCTTAAGGCCAAGTTTCCGAAAATTTGCTTCGACGGTCTGAAGTTCCTCCCAGCCATTCATCATATTCCCGGGCATGTGAAGCAGAGTGCCATTGCCTGCAATAACGACGTCTATGTTCAACATGACGCGTTTGTGCACTTGGTGGAGAAGATCTCAGAGGTATCCGTTGAGCGCCAACATGAGATTGATCGCCTGAAACTGGAGGCTGGCTGCGACAAAAACATCATCGAGCACCAAGACGTAGAGCTCACTTCGTACAAGTCGAAGCTGGAAGCCGCTGAACAAAGCGCAAAAGATACTGCTGAGGCAGTTACTCGTTTAGAGGCGGCTCACAAAAAAGAGCTTGACGAAGCAGTCCAGCGCAGCGGTGCCCTCGCCCTAGAGAAAGACTCTGTCCAAAAAGAGAGGGATGCGCTCGTCGTGCAAGTCAGAGAGCTGAAAGAATTACTCTCCAAGGAGAAGGAGGACAAGGTAGCTGCTCAAGAAGAATTGCAGCAATACTGTGATGAAATCGTCGCTACTCGTCTCCTGAAAATGAAGCTCGATGACGAACTTGTCGGGGTTGAGAAAATGAAGGATGAGGCCCGTGAGGAGGGCAAAAGAGTGGCTGCGGAGGAGATTGATTCTCGCCTCGAGGCGGCCGCAGAGGCCGGCAGGGAAGAGGTTAAGTGCATGTTTGACCCGTTGATTGCCGAATACGGAGCCCGCGTCCTCATGCATCGCGACTTAACGTTCTTGGGCGACGGCTATCTCGAATCCCTAGCTGAGGCCTGGGAAACTTTGATAAGGATCAGGAAGATCGAGTCGGGCTCCGAAGAGGTCGATGAGGAGGCCTTGGTGAAGGAGTTCCTTAGGGGGAATGAGCCATCGGATTTATCCGCAGCATTGGCACTTTACAGCAAAGGCTCTCCCCTTCCACAAGAGAAAAATGATGAAGCCGACCCGTCCGGGGTCAGTACATCTGCTCCTCATACTGCTGCTCCTCCCGCTGCTCAATTGGTCGATCGGCCGACACTTGATCCATTCGAGCAGCATGCTGGTTATGACCCCGAAGATCCCGGGCTTGGTGCTCATGTGCTATCCCCTATCCTGGAGGGTGAAACCCCACGCGCCACCGATAGCCAACCGGAACCTGGTAGGAAATTCTCCTTTCTCTAAAAGTTGAAAGATCCCGTCATTTTTCAGCAATGGCTACTCGTTCTAACGCTCATTCTTTATGTTTTCGTGCAGGTTGTTCTGACGCTGAGCAAACTCCGAGGAGCGATGACGCCAAGGAGGAGGCAGGGAAAACAAGCGACGCTGTCCATGCGGGAGTACTCCCTGGTCCCGATGCTCAGGTGATCGGGGCGCTGGATGATGATAAGCTCGACACTTCATCTCCTGCCGAAGGGAATGATGAAATTGAAATCACCGGCGCCTCTGAGCATACCTCGCAAATGAGCATGAAGGACCGCCTTGCCGAAGAGGAGAAGAAAAAGGCCGAGGTCAAAGTTGAACCTGGAATTCTGGAACTTACCGACCCGCGGAACAGACCTTTGAAAATCATCCTCCTGGGCAGGTCCAAACCACTAGATGTTCCGTCTCCTACTCCTGACTCCGCTTCCTTAGAAAGCAAGAAGTCCAAGAAAAAGCGTGAGGGAGAGGAGTCATCGGAAAAGACAAAGGAAGACAAGAAGAAGAAATCGAAGAAATAATCGATACACTCGTTCAACGAGCTTCTTGCTTAAGTCTTGTAATTGCTTTTATCTTCCGTAGCTTGTAGTTTGTATAGACAGGTCTGAATTTTGTAGGAGTGATCATGTAACCCCATTTTGGACTGATCGAATAAAGTTTTTAGTTTCTTTTTCGTTCGAATGATTCTCTTGCTTTTCTTTGGTTTGATGACTAATTGCAGCCATAACTCAAGTTCTTATGAGTTGCCTTATCTCCCTGTCCATTTTCATGTTGTTCAAACATCTCCGGACGTGGCATATTCCTTATTCCACATTTTTCGAGTACTTGGACCTTTTTTCTAAATCTGCGCTTCGGGGATTTAGAGTGAGTTGATCCGCGTTCAGGGGATTCGGAGGTTCGAAATCGTTTATACTCTAGTCCGTGCTTTGGGGACTTAGAGTACTCCGATCCGTGCTTTGGGGATTCGGAGACTTGGAATCGTTTATACTCTAGTCCGCGCTCCGGGGACTTAGAGTACTCCGATCCGCGCTTTGGGGATTCGGAGATTCGGAATTGTTTATACTCTATTCCGCGCTCCGGGGACTTGGAGTACTCCGATCCGCGCTCTGGGGATTAGGAGATTTGGAATCGTTTATACTCTAGTCCACGCTCCGGGGACTTAGAGTACTCCGATCCGCGCTCTGGGGATTCGGAGATTTGGAATCGTTTATACTCTAGTCCGCGCTCTGGGGACTTAGAGTACTCCGATCCGCGCTCTGGGGATTCGGAGATTTGGAATCGTTTATACTCTAGTCCGCGCTCCGGGGACTTAGAGTACTCCGATCCGCGCTGTGGGGATTCAGAGATTTGGAATCGTTTATACTCTAGTCCACGCTCTGGGGACTTAGAGTACTCCGATCCGCGCCCTGGAAATTCGGAGATTTGGAATCGTTTATACTCTAGTCCGCGCTCTGGGGACTTAGAGTACTCCGATCCGCGCTCTGGGGATTCGGAGATTTGAAATCGTTTATACTCTAGTCCGCGCTCTGGGGACTTAGAGTACTCCGATCCGCGCTCTGGGGATTCGGAGGTTCGAAATCGTTTATATTCTAGTCCGTGCTCTGGGGACTTAGAGTACTCCGATCCGCGCTTTGGGGATTCGGGGATTTGAAATTGTTTATACGAGTTCGTACGTCGTACAAGATAATGTAGTTCGTCATTCAACTGTGAGATACAGAAACGTTAGTGATTCATGGAAAATACGGCTTCAAGCCTTTATTAATGAAAATCAACTAAACTTCTTGATTACAACTTTAAAAGGAAACTATGTTATGACTGAACGGAAACATGTAGGAAATAACAGTGCCTAAAATAAGAAAGGAAACATGCTAAATGTAATAGTGCCGCAGATGTTCACTGTTCCATGCTCGGGGGAGTGTCGTGCCATCAACGGTCGCTAGCTTGAATGTTCCCTTTCCAAGCTTCCGTTCAATGGCGTACGGACCTTCCCAGCTGGGATTCATACGTGATGGTACCGGTAAAACTCATTTCAGAACGAGATCACCCACATCAAAAATCCTTGGACGGACTCTGCCGTCGTAGTAACGCTTGACTCGATGCCTATGCGCTGCCGCCCTTAATTCGGCTTCTTCACGCTTTTCATCGATGCAGTCCAGTGATTCCAGCAAGAGGTTCTGGTTCGTCTTGGGATCATAGTATGTCACTCGGTGCGATGGAACTTCAAGTTCCACGGGTATAACGGCTTCAGAACCGTATGCCAAGGCGAACGGAGTGTGGCCGGTCCCGGACTTGTGGGTAGTTCTATACGCCCATAATGCTGTCGGGAGTTCATCTACCCACTTGCCTCCAACCTTCTCCAGACGCTTCTTCAGTATGGACTTGATTATTTTGTTGACGGCCTCGACTTGCCCGTTAGCTTTCGGGTGTGCCACGGCGGCGAACTTCTTCTTGATGCCATACTTTAAACAGAACTCTTTGAACTCTCTGCTTTCAAATTGCGTCCCGTTGTCCGTAATGATGGTGCGTGGAAGGCCAAAGCGGCATATAATGTTTCGTACAACGAAGTTAATGACCTTCTTAGAGGTGATTGTGGCCAAAGGTTCTACCTCAGCCCATTTTGTGAAATAGTCGACTGCAACTATCGCATATTTCACGCCACCTTTGGATATAGGCAAAGAGCCGATTATGTCGATTCCCCAGATCGCAAATGGCCAGGGACTAATCATTTGTGTGAGTTCCGTTGATGGAGCCCTCGGGATTTTCGCATATCTTTGACACTTGTCGCATTTTCTTGCGTAGTCCGCGGCGTCCCGGTTTACGGCGGGCCAGTAATATCCATAGCGGAGGATCTTCTTTGCTAGCGTTTGCCCCCCAGTATGGTCGCCACATTCCCCTTCGTGAACCTCTCTTAAGACCCTCTTTGTCTCATCATGAGCGATGCATCGCAATAATGGGACTGAGAATCCTTTTCGGTACATTGACCCATCCTGCATTACGTATCGCGCGGCCTTTCGAAGGACCTGCCGTCTTTCGCTCCTTTTTTTGGGTAAAGCCTCGGTCGTCAGGTACAGTTTGAATGGGGTTATCCACGATTCCTTCTTGATCTCTGTTTCCAACACACGATCGACTTTTATCTCGTCTATGCTCGGGGCATGCAAGGCTTCAACGGGATACAATCCCATTTGCTGCGCATCGCCGGTACTCGCAAACTTAGCCAACAAGTCGGCTTCTTTGTTCTGTTCGTGCGGGATATGTGAAATGTCATAACGCTCGAGATTCGAGAGTAGTTCTTGAACCTGAACAAGGTACGGAGCGAGCTTTCGTCCCTTTGCTTGGTAGTCTCCCCGTACTTGGTAAACCACCAACTGTGAGTCGCAAAAGATTTCGATTAATTTGATCCCAAGTTCCCTGATGAGCTTCAAGCCAGCGATCAGTGCCTCATATTCTGCTTCGTTATTTGTAGCCGGGAAATCAAGCTTCAGGGCATAACAGATTGATCGGTTTTCCGGAGTTATGAGAACTATGCCCGCGCCGGAGCAACGGTCGTTTGATGCACCGTCAGTGTATAATTTCCATCGAACAGGGGGAATGATATCGTGATCATCCGGTTTGACGGGTATGGTAAACTCAGCGATGAAATCTGCTAACGCTTGCCCTTGGACGGCTCTCCGTGGTAAGTAGGCGATATCGAATTGGCTCAACTCGATGTTTCATTTTAGCAACCTTCCAGAAGTTTCCGGCCGTTGGAGTACTTGCCTCAGGGGTTGATCGGTATAAACGCCGACTGAATGTGCTTGAAAGTATGGGCGCAGCTTACGTGATGCAATCACCAAGCAATAAGCCAATTTCTCGATCTTAGGGTAATTCCTCTCTGCTCCTGTTAAACGCTTGCTAACATAGTACACCGGCTTCTGGACTCGATCCTCCTCACGAACCAAAGCCGCACTTATCGCATGTAGGGATACAGCCAAGTATACATATAACATTTCGTGGTCAACTAGTTTTGACAGCATTGGTGGACTCTCCAGATGCCTCACCAGATTCTGGAATGCTTCCTCACAACTAGCCGTCCATTCAAAATTTCTCTTCCCTTTCTTTATTATATCAAAGAATGGGATGCACTTGTCAGTTGCCCTGGATATAAATCGACTCAGCGCAGCTACTTTTCCATTCAAGCTCTGTACTTGTTTTATAGTCCTGGGCGCTTGCACATCTCGAATAGCTTGGATCTTTTCTGGGTTGGCTTCTAGCATTGACGATGAATCCCAAAAACTTCCCTGATGCAACGCCGAAGGAACACTTCAGAGGGTTGATCTTCATCCCATAAAACCTGAGTATGTCGAACATTTCAGCCAAGTCTCGAATGTGGTCGTTTGACCATCGTGACTTCACAAGCATGTCATCCACATAGACTTCCATCGTTCTACCCAGCTGGTCCTTGAACATTCGATTCACTAAACGCTGGTAAGTTGCTCCTGCATTCTTCAATCCAAAGGGCATCACTACATAGCAATACAGTCCGACATTTGTAACGAAGCTGGTGTGTTCTTGGTCCGGAATATGCATCGGGATTTGGTTGTACCCTGAATACGCATCCATGAATGACAACAGCTCGTGTCCTGTGGTGGAGTCGACCAACTGATCGATCCTAGGCAACGGGAAACTGTCCTTAGGGCATGCTTTGTTCAAGTCGGAATAATCTACACAAGTCCTCCATTTCCCATTCGCCTTTTTTACCAGCACGGGGTTGGATACCTACTCAGGGTAGAGGGCGTCGCGGACGAACCCATTTGCTTTGAGTTTGTCCACCTCCTCTCCGAGAGCGGCGGACCTCTCCGGATCCATTCCTCTCCTTTTTTGTTTAACTGGAACGTACTTCGGGTCTATGTTCAACATATGACTCGTGATGGCGGGGGAAATCCCACACATATGAGAATGCGTCCAGGCGAAAACATCAAGATTTGCCCGGAGGAAGTCGCTAAGGTCTTCAGTCATCTCGGGGCCAAGCTGTGATCCGATCTTTAGTATTCACGAAGGGTCGTCACGGCTAACTGAAATGTCAATCGTTAATTCAGCCGATGCCGCCTTCTCTTCGGGTTTCTCATTGTCGTCTCTCGGATCTATATCTCCGAAGATCCGAGAACTATGCCCGAGCCAGGGCTCGGGCACTACTTGTCAATTATTCGCATTAAGGATGCGGACGGGATTGTCCGCAACCTTTCCCTTCTCCCTCCGATGGGCCTCTCGGAGCTCAGCCACATAACAGGAACGACCAGCTGCTTGGTCGCCATGAACAATACCTACTCCTTTGTCCGTTGGGAACTTCAAAGTTAAACACCACGGGGCTAACGCTGCCCTAAACTCAGCTAGGGCCGGTCGGCCCAAGAAAACGTTATATGGAGAATCCACATCCAAAACTACGAAGGGTAGAATTCGCACCCTCCGACGCTCGCCTTGTCCCAGTTCAACTAGTAACTCAACGTACCCCACGGCGTCGGTTGTCGCGCCGTTAAAGCCGTGTATACGAGCCTTGGACGGTTTTAGGTCTTTTGTTTCCAGTTTCATTTGGTCGTAAGCCTTCTTGAAGATGATGTTGACTGAACTTCTGCAATCAATCAGAATTCTCTTTACATAAGCTGGTCCGATCGTTGCAGATATGACCATCGGGTCGATGGTCGGAGCCTCTACCTGATCAGCGTCCCTGTTTTTGAACACAATATCGTCTGTCATTACGTGCTGCTGCTTAGCAGGGGTCCCGTCCTCCGTGTTCGAACAACACTCAAAATCGGCATGCTTCAGGGAACTTGCATATCGCTCCATCTCTTGCCAATTCTTATCCGCGGGGTGAGGTCCGCCGATAATTGTATTTATGACTAGTCTACCTACGATTCGGGCAGGCTCCTCGGGATGACGCGGAGCTGGTGCACGACCTGGGTTGGACGTTCCCTGTCCTCCTTCTTGTGGATCCTTCACAAATTCTTGCAATTTTTTCTGCCCGATCAACTTCTCAATAGCGTCGTGTAGGTGCCTGCACTCCTCCGTATTGTGCCCATAAGTCTCATGGAAGCGACAATATTTCCCGGTCCGCTTCTGTTCCTCGGTTGATTCTTTCAGACGTGGCTTTCTGTATTGAAATGTATTGCAGGTGGATAAGTAAATGTTCTCAAGCGGTGCGTTCAGCGGAGTATACTCGCTGTAGCTTAGGATTCTCGACTTCCACTTCCCCGCTTCTCTCTTTTTCCCTTGACTCCTTCCTCCGGACTCCTTGGGTTGCCCAGGCTTGTTCTGGACATTGACTTGGACCTTTCCCGAGCTGTCTCCAGACTGCTTCACAGCAATGTTGCTCTTTATTGACTCTTGGACAGGTCCTGGCGCCTTATCTCGTCGTACCCACCTAGCTTCCTCTCTTCTTATGAACTGGTGTGCCTTTGAGTAGAAACGCTCTAGCGTAGCCGGAGGTTTTCCTGCCAGCCAATCTCCAAACTCAGAGTCTGGATCCACACCTCTCATTACAGCCATCAGAATTGCATGGTCATTGGGATTACTGACTTCAGTTGCTGCTACGTGGAATCTTTGTAAATATTCCTTCAACGACTCCCCGGGATTTTGGATTACACTTGACAGAGACATCACGTCCTTTGGGCGCGTAGTGTGTATCCTGAACTGCTCAATAAACTTCTTTGCCAACTCCTCGAAATTTGATACGGATTGCGGAGGAAGTCGGGTGAACCACATAGTAGCGATCCCAGATAGAGTAATCGGAAAGCACCTACACTTGGTGGCATCATTCGCTCTAGCTGAATCCATCATCCATTCGTACCTCATGACATGCTGTATGGGGTCAGTCCTCCCTTCATACGCAGGGATAGTAGGCATACTAAACTTCCTGGGGTACACCGCTTGCAACACAACATCCGTGAACGGAGTATGACTTCTTGACACTCCCCAATCATCATTCGATAACCCCTGATTTTCCTTCATCAAGTGCCTAGTCATGGCTGTCAGATCTGGTGTCTGTATGGAAGGCGGAAGGTTAGTGTCTGTTCTACGCGCCTGTCCATGCTGATGCCTCCTCTCCTGGCGGTCTGCCAATCGTGCGTCTTGAGGTTCGACATCGTTAGCATTTTGATGATCCGGGCCTCTATCCTCCGTCTGTACCCCGGTCCTGAAGTTTCCAGCTCTTGCTTGGTCACGGTCTCCAGTTGTTTGAACAGCAGCTTCTACTCGTGCAGCGTCAGTCTTGCGGCGTCTGCGCCTGGGAGGTTCATCAGAGGAAGTAGAGCCGTCGGATGAGGAATAAGGGGCGGGATTGCCCCTAGCATTCTGTTGCTGCTGTTGAGTGAGTTGTGCCATCAGGTTGGCGTTAGCTTGCATCTGCTCTCCTAGTTGTCTCCTACTTTCCCTGAGCTCTCTCATCAAGTCGTTGAACTCTATTCTGGTGACAACTGGAGTTTGGTCCTGAGCGACAACTCCTGCATTTGGAATTGCTGGTTGATTGCTAGGCCTTGCTTGTTGCACGCTAGCAGTCTCGTGGGCATCCGCATTATGAGAAGCTGACCTGGTACGTGGTCTTGCCATTGTAGAGTTATTGGTATGAACTCTGAGTAGAATCAACGGATGTCCTATCAGTGAGTCGGATCTTCTTTGGGGGATTTGTTCAATCCAGTAGCTTCAACGCAGATCCTTGAGGTCTGAGAATTCAATTCTCAGTGAAAGCACCAAAGTGTTAGCACCAAAATTGGTCACTAACCTCATAGAGAAAGACTGTGTAGAGATATCAGTGATGAAAGTAAATTAAACAGAGGAGACAATGCTAATTTAATTGCAGAAAGTAAGAACACCAAATTTATAGTGGTTCAGCGTAATTGCCTACGTCCACTTTGAGGTTAAACTTTATTGATCTTCTTAATAGTTGATTACAAATACAATTCGTGAATCAAATGCTTGAATGAAGTTGTTAAGTAGAGAAGATGAGTCTCAAAAATGGCAGAGTCTCCCTAGTGTTCTCCAAAAAAGGCCCCTCTTCACTGTGACCCTGCCCCTCTATTTATAGGCAAATATGGGCTGGACTTCCCAAGTGGGCTTGATAGCCGAACGCTCTAGCCCAGGTGTGGTGGTCGCTACATGCCGAACCAAGTATGCCGAACGCTATGATGCCGAACAGTCCTTTCCGTGCCGAACGGCCCCTTCCATGCTGAATGGTTCGTTTGATGTGTGGGAAGTGATGGATGGTTTCAGTTCCAGCCGAACGTGCCTCTGTCTGAAGCTCTAAACCGAACAGTGCTCTCTGGCCGGACGACGCATTCTGGCCGAACGATACAGTCATGTTGAGTGTTCGTGTGCACCGAACGTCTTCTGGATACCGAGTACTCCTATCGCCGAGCTCTATTGGGCGCTGTGTGCTTCGCCGAGTACCATGGGATGTCGAGTATCCCTGTTGCCGGGTTCAAATTTGTGCCGAACACTAATTGATGCCGAGTACTACGCCGAACGCCGAAAACTATCTGACGCCGAGTCTTCCGGATGCCGAGCACTACGGATGCCGAGCACTATGGCTGCCGAGTACCTCTCCGAGTACTCCTAGATGTCGTGTGTTACGCCGAGTACTATGAGACGCCGAGCGCTAGTTGACACCGAGTAGTCCTGTATGCCGGGTAGCCCTGTATGCCGGACACTACTAAATGCCGGACACTATTATATGCCGAGTACTGAGTTACCTGGTCAAATCTCCAGGAAACAAATTCCAAGCCCTAGTTTCCTTTTGCAAACTCAAATTCTTGCTCCAAAATCAAAGAGAAGCTTAGGTAAGCCTTCTTTTCACCTTCTCCATCTCAATCTCTCTCCAATTTCAGAAATTTCCTATAGCCTAATTTAGGAAATACTTGTTTTGATCTTAGATTGGAGCTTGTAGAGTAGAAGTGAAGAGTGGTTGATCTTTTCTTTGTGTTTGAGCTTCTCATCATTGTTTTTGAGTTAATAGGTGAGTTTTGAACTCACATCTTTGTCTATTTCTATCATTGTTGTTAGGTATGAATTCCTAACATCTATTCATGTTCATTTGCTTTTAATTTGAATTGATTTGGTGAACATTTCAATTTTTGGTGTTTTGAAGTCAAAAACTTTAAAAATCCTAGCTTTGATGTATGAACATGCTTTTGGTGGTGTATCGGAGAGCCTATAGGGCTGGGTTGTCGATTGGCATAAACCCCTAGCGCCCATTGCTCGTCCGATCGCAAATTGTGAGAGTTTTCCCTTCATTTTTATTGGCTGGAAACACTGGAAAACAAGGTCCAGTCGACTGAACTCAGAGTTCAGTCGACTGACTGGGAACCCGAGAGTTTTCCAGGTAGGGTCCAGTCGACTGGCTCTCTGAGTGAAGTCGACTGACCTGGAACCCGAGAGTTTCCGGGCATTGGACCAGTCGACTGAACTCAGTGCCCAGTCGACTGACCTGCTTGTCTCAACCCAATTTGTTTATTTGCTTTGTTTTTTTTCCAATTTTGATCGATTCGTGTCGATCCAATCAGTTGTTATTGCATATTTGACTTTGATGATTCCTTTTTTATTTCGTACATGGGTTTTTATAAAATGATCTTTTTAAATTGTATTAAAAGCTCGTTTCTCCAATTTATAATCTCTTTATAAGACACACATGATTTTGCACTTCAAGCGAAGAGGGAGGAGAATTAAATGATTAAATAAAACGCGTGCTATGAACACGTGGGTTTATCTTTTCAGTTAATTCCTAATCTATTCGTTTGACCGTTTTGACCTTTGGGTCTGGTTTACCGATGATATGAGGTGAACTTTGTACTTCTTTGAGTGTGAAATTGACTAACGGTTAGTAAACCGTTTTGTGCGAACGTGGGGTATGGGACTCACGTTAACATTTTTCGGGTTCCTTTCTGAGAGTTGTGACACATTCTGCCAGTTAGTGGTGTCCAGTACTGGGTCTCTGGACCTTTGCCACTACGGTTTGTTGCCCTATAGTATCGCTTTTGGAGTTGGTCATTCGTCATCGCTCGAGAGATATTGGGTTTGTTGCCTTCGGGTATGTTGCCTTCGGGCTTGTACCTTCGGGTTTGTGCCTTTGGGTTTGTTGCCCTATAGTATCGCTTTTGGAGTTGGTCATTCGTCACCGCTCGAGTGATATTTGGGTTTGTTGCCTTCGGGTTTGTGGATCCTTGTTATACAGTCCTGAGCTCGAGCAACTTTTGTTTCTTTGACAATTATATTTCCCTAGTGTATCGTCCTTTGGTGTAGGTCCTTTGAACCACACGATATATAGCGATTACCTTATGGAAACTTGTGTTACCTTTATTGGTATTTGTTATTTGCCTTTTTGGCTTGTTTTGGGATATTCATATCCTTTGTTAATTTGAGTTGCCGATGATATGAGGCTTGTTATGATTCATCTTTTATTAGATGATCTGGTTATCTCTTTTGGAGATATTGTGGTACTTTATGACCTAGTATGTTCACTATCAATTAGTTTATCTGACTGACTGACCCGTGTATTTTATACTTGGGTCAGACCGAGATGTTTCAGGTTAGGTACATTGGACTTAGCTCCATTCTAAGGTTAGCTGTTGGTTGAAAAAGAGATAACAGTACAGAGCAATAACTATTCTTTCAGAACTCTCATCAGATGGAATGAAATTCAATATCAAATTGTACCCATTTATTTAAAAATCATTGAAATGTCATAATACAAAATATTATAGAAACTGTAACATAAAATCGGTTACATCATTTGTCTAAATACATTGGTACAACATAAAAATATCATAAATAATAATAACTTCCACAGGCCAAGTTACTCCACCTTCAAGCATCGTCGCCGCCATCACTCCTCCTTAACCTGTGTTGTAATGAGGAGGGAGTCAGAGCAACAAAATCTGGTGAATAAAAACCATGAGCCTTACCTTTCCAGTACTTGGGCAGTATATTTCAAAGTAAGAATATGTCTATGTACATAAAACCATTTAATACTTCTTATAAGGAAAGTAGGCGGGTCCTCAATCAACCATTTAATACCTTCCATACAGATGCATGTTTCTAAAATCCCATAACCCAAATCTCACGTCATAAATAGATAGTAATGCAAGAGATAGTACTCAAACCACTTAATACCACAGGTCCCAGGATTGAAACCTGGCTCTGATACCAAGCTGTGACGCCCCACTGTGAGACCCATATTAACAAAAAGTATTATGAGGTAATACTGTCTGCTAATGCGAAGAATAGAGCTGGATAGGAGCGACCATCTATAGCCTTGTCTTAACTATCTACTGAATACGTTGATAAGTGCTATCTATTTTAGTTTCTTCTCAAGTGGATCGACATATCCAATAAATATTTAATACAAAACTATAGTGGCTAACGGATCTATCAGAAAACCGTGGGTTCTTACAGACTCCCCCTTAAGAAAATTGCGTCCCCGCAATTTCTATAATGGAAGTTATCTATAACATCTATTTCATCACAACAAGATTCAAATCAAAAGATAGGATCATAGATATTCACCCTCAACAGAGGATGAAAAGATCAAACAAATTTGCTCGGCAAATCATATGGCTCCCCAAGTACAATACTTAGGGTTAGCGGACCATAGAATTTCATAAGCGGAACATTCTTATTTCGAAGATGTTTAATCTTTGAAACAACTACATGAATAGAATTCGGCACAATACACAAGTCGGTGAGACTCGTGATCATGCAACACAAGAGAATTAACGATCGAGATTAAATCTCGAAGATACAATGAAATTGGGTTACCTGGAACATATCATGAATACCCAAAACTGAACAGAAAACGATGCATGAAAGCAATCGAACCTGTTAGTCCTTGAGATGATGGTTTTGATGACAACAACCTTAGGACTTGTTATAAAATATAAATGCTAACGTTATGGTTTAGATATATATGTATATGCAGAATATAAACATGCAGGTACCAAGAATGAAGACTGTACAGTATAGAGATTCAAGAACTGATGAACTCAAGATCGAAGATATCAAGATTCAAGACTCATGAGTATCAAGAGTTCAAGATTTCAAGATAAGTAATTTAGTTAGGAATTTTGTTAAAACTCCTAGAAAAGCACTGACATCTTAAAATCCATTTTATTCGTGGAATGGAATCCACTTCGAGCCCGTTAAAGGGATGGAACCCTAAGTAGGATGGAACCTACGAAAAATCTAGTGGAACATTGTTTTGTATCCACTAACTTTTATTCAAATGTTTTACAAAATTATATCTTGTTTTCAAAATGATTTCGAAATCTTCCTTTTTAAATCAAAAACATCTATCCTGGTTTTAAAATACTTTTAGCCTCAAAATAATCTTTATTTTCAATATCAAATTATCCTTGGTTTTAAACTATCTTTTAATTATAATATATTTAACTTTTAATATTTATACTTAGATTTAAATATAAATTATAGTAAAATTTTATATATACCAAAATATTATTCTCTATACTTATTTATGTATTTTAACTATAGTTAAGTATATTTATACAGTTTAAAATAGTTTTAATACAAGATAGAAGTTATTTTCAAAGAAAAACAAATTACCAAAAATAACTTAGGCTTGTCGACAACCCCAAGGACCCCTTGTCGACAAGGTGACAGTTTATTTCAAAAGTTTGAATTTCAAAGGAAGTGTCTATTCTTCATATCCTTTCACGAATGGACATGGCTGTTGTTCTACTATAAATAGGGGTTGTTTTAAACGAATTTATAATCATATTTTTCTCTGATTTCACTCCTCTTCTTCTTCCATATTTCTTTATATACATTTTACCATTACTCTGCCGAAATCACCATTGAATCTAACTAGATCATCTCTGGTTTAATTCTCTATCACTATCTCAACAAGATCCCAGTGCTATTCAGAGTTATAGACTTCTTTGTATTCAATCGAGCGAGAAAAGGTGTGATTGTAGCCTGGAAAATCAATCGGGTGAACTTGTTGCCCGTAAAATCAAGTATCTCTACCTAGAGGATTGTGAATCTGGAGCGGTGTACCTCGTGGCCTTGAAATCGAGGGTGTAATTGTAAGAATTGATTTTTAAAGGAAATCCGTACTTGTGTTGCGGGACTGGATGTAGGGTAACTCCGAACCAGTATAAAATCCGGTGTGTTCTTTCCTTTATTGCTTTTACTTTATATCTACATCTGTGTTTGATTCTGTGATCATATATGTGTCTGAATATTGCATACATTTGTGTTCAAATTAAGATAAACTCAAAAAGAATTAGTAATTCCTTAAAACACTATTCACCCCCCTCTAGTGTTAATTCTAGCCTTAAGATCCGTAATCCGCGTTTCTCACATTTGGTATCGGAGCATTGGTTTTCAAAATTTTCATAATCTGATTTTTGAAATTTTTTAAAATGGCAATTTTTTTATAAAATTATTAACACTATTTTCATATGAATATGTCACAGAATCATCATGATATTGTTGTTTAAAACTATATTTAGTTATTTTGAAAAGTCACTTGATTCTTTAAAAAGTTATGTTGTTTTGCAGGTGAAGAGTTATATCTAATGACTGTTGGTTAAAAGATATCAGATAATCATTCATCGATCAAGAAGAACAAATGGATATATAATGGCAATCGGCAATGAAATGGGTACCAGATCAATACAAAACTTTTGATTCTCATCTACAACTTGATTTGATATTGTACTTCTCTCCATCTGCTTCACAATGCCACTGGTTTCGTGCGAATCCGTCAAGAAATGACCAAGTTATGGTCAAATGAAGTTTTGGTGGACAAAGAAAAAAAGAAAGCAAAACTGTCAATGGTATTCTTCAAATTTCATCCAGATATTTGAGTATTTTGTCCCACCTCCTTTTCTAGATTGTATTTCTTGTTCTCACGGTCGTTTTGATGGGTGGATCATCAAATTCCGATCAAAATTGAGTGAGATATGACAGTTTGAAGTTGGCTATCCAAAACTGAAAACTGTGTACGGGATTTCCTGCATTTCTCTTACTGTTCGGCCTGTTGCACCACAATACCGTCCAAATTCATCACCAAACTATCACTAGATGGTAGCCCTTGCCTTCCTCTTCGATTTGCTGCTGGTTTCATCCAATTCCGTTAAGAAACGAAGGAGATATGCCTTCTAGAAGTTTGATAGTAAATAGAAAAATGGGAAGAAGACGAATAAGAGAAAGTTTTATGAAAAGTGGTGACTGTTGGTCCTATTTATAGTGGTTGAAGTGTCCATTCATTCAAAATTCAAATTCAAAGTTTTGGCGCCAAGTTGGTTAATCTACTAAATCATCTGTATCTTTCTCATACGGTCTTCAAATTCAGCAAATGAATATACTACGATGATCAGAAAAACAAGCCCGTCGCAATAGTACAGATCTCATCGTCAAATTCTGAAAGATATAAATGTGTGGTTCACGACAATGGAAGAACAACAAAGTTAGAAAGATAGAGGAGTGCAAAAAGTGGTACGCTTTACTATTATTTCATCTTTATTGTTGCATTTAGGAATATATATTTATGCATTTAGTTAGGTATAGAAATTTATCTCTTTTATAAGTTTTGATATTTTGGTCCATATATCGACACATCATGGTATACATATCGATATACCGGTCTAAATTTTTTTTTAAAGTCTTTTAAAATGTGTTTCCTTTCAAATAAAATCTTACTACTAATTTATTACAACTATACTAAGTAGAAAAGCATACCTTCATTCATGATTTCAACTTTTTCTAATGTTGTTTTTACTTCTCGTACTCTATTTCTTTTAAGATACTAATTTTATGTCTTTAAGAAATTAATAGAATGAATTTAGAATGTTAGAATAAGGCTCTATTTATAGATTTCTTTATTTAATAAGATTGTGCAACATCACATGACACTTGTCATATAAATAGATAGTGACATACACGCAAAATGACACGTGTCATTACACTTGTTCTTTAATAAAAGCATTTTTACATGCATAATGCCAAGTGTCTTTACACATTTTTTTTTCATTATTTTTCTTTATGTTTTTTATTTACTTTAATTATATTAACTACTATAAAAAATTGGGAAAAGAAATCAATTATTTACATGTCAAAATCTAGTCGTAAAATTAGTGCAAAATCATGTTAAAAACATGCCCAGAACTTTAGATAGCATTACTGAAATGATGTCTTTGCTTCTGTTAACGTTTTTTAAGCACTGCAAATTCGTTTTTATAGCATTACTGTGCTATGAAACGCTGTAGTGTTTCAGAAACTTTTCACAGCATTGGTTAAATGCTGCAGTTTCTGTTTTATAATGTTTTGAATATATTTTACTGCAAAAACTTTTTATACCATTCTGTAAATGCTGTCTTTTCTATTTGAAACTTTAAACTATGTAAAAATTATATATAAATTAAGTAATTTTCTCTATTCTTTTTAGAGTTGTGTTCTAACTTATATTAGAATATTTTAAAATTAATTTCATGTTTAAATATTTTTTAATAATTAACTAAATTTTTTAATGTAAGAGGCCTTAATATAACACATGTTTATTTTAGTTTTTCAATCTTTGTTATTTTATTTAATATTTCATTATGATATTTTTTTTAATTTAAAAGGTGTTTAAACATGTTTCTAAATATTTTTCAATAATAATTTAATATATAAGTTTTAATTAGTAAGTTAAGTATTTTATAAACATGAAAGTTTGGATTCCTAAAAAAATTAAGTTAAAAAAAATTATTTTAAAGAAATTAAATAAGGAGGGTGTTAATTTTTAAAAACCATATTGGTCATATATATAGTTTAAATCCATATTTCTTAGAAATTTGATTTTGATATTGAGTTTGATTACTACCTTTCATGAATATGTTATAGTTTTAATATCATTTATTACCTTTAAACTCTTGTCTTTACTACTCTTTCAGTCTCATTCATTAGTTTCCTTAACCTAAGTCTAGTAATTAGTGTGTATTACCTTTGTTTGGTTGAAGTGATTTATAATAAATAGTTTGATATATGTATACATACACACACACACACACACACACACATATATATATATATGCTTTTCAATTAGATATTACTTATCACTCATGTTTATCTTATAATATGAATATCTTTTACCATAGTATATATATCATCATATCATTCTGCATATTATTATTTTTACTTCGTTATCATTTTATTTCATATTACATATCATTATGCATCCTATTTCATATCACATTTCATTGCTTATTACATCATAAATTACAATGCATAAAATATCATAATCATTTGCATCATAAGTTGCACTTCATTCTGCATATCATCTCATGCTACATTGCATATGTCATACATTTCATACTACATTACAAACTACATATTATGTACATGTACACATAACGAATGTATTTTATTTATGGGGAGTTTATATTATTGTCTTATAGTATAGGGTTATTAGTTTTTGATTTGTTTGGTATGTTTTGATTGACTTGTTTGATTGGATTGGCTTGATTGACTTGTTTGACTTGATTGATTTGTTTGACTTGTTTGACATGATTGGATTGTGTGAAATATACTTATACATATTTATGTATTGAATAATTATAATATAATTATGTTAATGTCTTTCACATTCCATTTACTATACTTTGTTCTAGTATTAGTTTAAGGGGGAGTTTTATGGTTTTATGGTTTTAGGATGGCTTTGTTGATGACAAAGGGGGAGAATTATAAAATAGAGTAGTTAGGCTTATATTAAGGGGGAGTTATTAGTTTTAGGGGGAGTTATAGTGAAGGTGAAGTATATTTTATAAACATAGGTTGTCATCATCAAAAAGGGAGAGATTGTTAGTCCTTGAGATGATGGTTTTGATGACAACAACCTTAGGAATTGTTATAAAATATAAATACTAACGTTATGGTTTAGATATATATGTATATGTAGAATATAAACATGCAGGTACCAAGAATGAAGACTGTACAATATAGAGATTCAAGAACTGATGAACTCAAGATCGAAGATATCAAGATTCAAGACTCATGAGTATCAAGAGTTCAAGATTTCAAGATAAGTAATTTAGTTAGGAATTTTGTTAAAACTCCTAGAAAAGCACTGACATCTTAAAATCCATTTTATTCGTAGAATGGAATCCACTTCGAGCCCGTTAAAGGGATGGAACCCTAAATAGGATGGAACCTACGAAAAATCTAGTGGAACATTGTTTTGTATCCACTAACTTTTATTCAAATGTTTTACAAAATTATATCTTGATTTCAAAATGATTTCAAAATCTTCCTTTTTAAATCAAAAACATCTATCCTGGTTTTAAAATACTTTTAGCCTCAAAATAATCTTTATTTTCAATATCAAATTATCCTTGGTTTTAAACTATCTTTTAATTATAATATATTTAACTTTTAATATTTATACTTAGATTTAAATATAAATTATAGTAAAATTTTATATATACCAAAATATTATTCTCCATACTTATTTATGTATTTTAACTATAGTTAAGTATATTTATACAGTTTAAAATAGTTTTAATACAAGATAGAAGTTATTTTCAAAGAAAAACAAATTACCAAAAATAACTTAGGCTTGTCGACAACCCCAAGGACCCCTTGTCGACAAGGTGACAGTTTATTTCAAAAGTTTGAATTTCAAAGGAAGTGTCTATTCTTCATATCCTTTCATGAATGGACATGGCTGTTGTTCTACTATAAATAGGGGTTGTTTTAAACGAATTTATAATCATATTTTTCTCTGATTTCACTCCTCTTCTTCTTCCATATTTCTTTATATACATTTTACCATTACTCTGCCGAAATCACCATTGAATCTAACTAGATCATCTCTGGTTTGATTCTCTATCACTATCTCAACAAGATCCCAGTGCTATTCAGAGTTATAGACTTCTTTGTATTCAATCGAGCGAGAAAAGGTGTGATTGTAGCCTGGAAAATCAATCGGGTGAACTTGTTGCCCGTAAAATCAAGTATCTCTACCTAGAGGATTGTGAATCTAGAGCGGTGTACCTCGTGGCCTTGAAATCGAGGGTGTAATTGTAAGAATTGATTTTGAAAGGAAATCCGTACTTATGTTGCGGGACTGGATGTAGGGTAACTCCGAACCAGTATAAAATCCGGTGTGTTCTTTCCTTTATTGCTTTTACTTTATATCTGCATTTATGTTTGATTCTGTGATCATATATGTGTTTGAATATTGCATACATTTGTGTTCAAATTAAGATAAACTCAAAAAGAATTAGTAATTCCTTAAAACACTATTCACCCCCCTCTAGTGTTAATTCTAGCCTTAAGATCCGTAATCCGCATTTCTCACAGAACCAAGTCGTTCAGTAATAGTAGATGGTCCTATATAACTAGGAGCCAACTTTTCGAATATACTGAAATGCACTTAACTCCTTTAAAGGAGTAACACAAATAAGCACAATCATCAAAAGAGGATTCAACAAAAGATAGGTGGTATTTCAAGCTACCACCATAACACATGACTGCATGAATGCAAGTCATCACAAGAATTGCACTAAGGCAAGACACACAAGAATGGATTACATTAGAAAATAAGCAAATAAGCAGACTTTGGTCATTTAAGACCTCAATTGAGGCAGACTTCGTCATTTAATACCTATTCCCAAGGTAGACCCCTAAATGGTAACTATCTGGCTGGCATCATATTGAATCTCTCAAGTCACTTAATACTTTTTTGTAGAAAGGCAGACCCTCAATCAGCCACTTAATACTTTATCCTGAAGCAGATCCCTGTTGAGATACCACGTATCATGCCTAATAACCAATGCCTTGGCCATTTAATACTTCAATTAGGGAAAAGAGGCGGGCTCTCAAACAACCACTTAATACCTCAAGACCTCGAAGCGGGCCCTTAGTATTATGGCCTATACTAGTAGTGACGTCTCAAATTAGTGTGACTATTCATAGGAACTGGTAGCCAGATTAGCTGGGCAGGTTTACCCTATGTAATTTGGAACTAAACTCGCATCATCACAAATATTTACCATAGAGGATATCTCACATCAATAGAAAGTGTACACAACTGCTGGTAGCCTCAAATTGAAGGGCATACTTCTATCGTGTAACTCTATTGACCTCGTATCCCTATGAGTTAGCCATAAATTAGATACTCTCATTATATAAATAATACTCATCTCACCGTTTCATAATTAATGCCTTATTAGAAAACTTCCTTATTACGCGTTAAAATAATAATTACCTTTCTAATGGGGGGAATAAACGACAAATAAATGCCTAATTAACTACGCAATATATGCCATAATTATATGTTAATTATGCTAATAGAAATACTAAAATATTCATGCCTAATAAATTCTAAGCATGCGATTTGCACCCTAAGAGCCTAAACTAGCATTAAATGTCAACTCTCTAACCAAATATTACAAGTCATTTTCTTCCAAGTTCTCAAGATTTCAACATACGAAACTAGGGATTATAATATCCGAAACAAGGAATAAATATTCATAACCAAAACTACAATAACAGACTTGTAAATAAAATAAAAACCCAATTTGTTACATCAGTTCAATGGAATATCCTAAACAATAGGAATTGCAACCTTAACTTCATATTCTATTCAACTTCTCTTTTACAGAGAAATAAATAAAGGGAAATTCGTTTGGAATAAGTAGTGTAAATTACGAATAGAATTCATAATCTAAACCCTTATTCTATCGAAGAATCACAATTTGAATCAAAGAAGGAGAAGAAGTGGAATAGACTTTGAATTTATCAAAAATTGCATAAACAAAAGAAATTCCATTAAATTAATAAAATAATTGAGAATCTTCACATGGAATTGACATTTTGAAAAGAAATTTTTTTAGGAGATTTTACCTATCATATTCGAGCAATCTTAAAATCCTTCAGGCATATTCAAATCCATAGAGATATACTAAACAATTACTGAAAAAGAAATACTAAGGTTTCTGCTTATAGAATAGCGTTAGCTTTGCCTTCCTTGGATTTGTACGCCTTACAATCTCTTATAGAATCTCTCACTTTTGATATACACACACAATAGGAAAGAGGTATATATACATTTATTAGATTCAAAATAGTTGGAGAAGAATAGAATAGGAATAGGTTGTAGGGAAAAGAAATAAATAGAAAATATATTGGATTCTTACCTGAATTATCTACGGAGTTTTTGTATCTATTTTGGAGAGATAACAATGGTAGAGGGTCGTCGAATTCCCCATATAATATGGATAAAAAGTGGAGAGGATAGGATTCTATTTATAGGGGTTGAAACACACCAGAACCGTAGGATGGAGTTAGGTGAAAAACAGATAAATATGGAGCGTACAACTCAATACAACACATAGCCAAATACTAGCCGCCACTATTAATTTTTGGGAGCAACCTTTTGACCGCCCCCTTCAACCGGTCGACCACTAGGGGTCGACCGATCTCGGTAAAAGGATCAACCAGTACGTTTGTTTTCTAGAATGTTTTTATTTCCGTTGCTTTTAATTAATCCTTTTCCCTAATTAACTCTAAGGTTAATTGTTGATTAAAAGTTTACTTATCCCCCAAGTAAACCTATAGTTAATTTTTAAAATTCAAACTCTAAATTTAAATACTCATTTGAATTTCAATTCAAAGTAAACTAATTTAAATCTGAAAACTTCAAACGCTCATAATTTCTTTGTCCGTGCTCTGTTTTTAACATATTATATATGCAAACAGATCAGAATTTCTCCATGAATGCAATGGAATAACTTTCATGGTCAAAATCTGTTTTTTTTTTCATTTTTCTACCCTATCACATTTAATTTAATTTGCTCCATTTATTTATGGTTCATTTTACATGGTGTTACACTTCCATAACATGGTTAGGGGTAAGAGAAAGCTTAAAGAGCACCATTCTTGTGCCTATATAAGATAAGGCACACCTTTGTTAATAAATCACAATTTATTAAAGCAAAACCAAGATATTTTCATGTCTTCTTCTTCTCTAATTTCCTAAAGAAAAATAATTGCAAAAATCATCCAAATTAATTTAAACTTGGAGTGAAGCCCTGGGACAACATTACAACACATCCTAACTAGTTAGAAGTTGAAGAAGTGAAGCCAATATCCTCCCATATCCAATGGCCGTGAGCAAATAGGATGTTTGGAGGCAAAAGCAAGTGAAGGCAAGGAGGAGGAAGGAGGGAAAGGTGGTTGCAAGGAAGATGTTGGACTTGCTTAGCTTGGACATGGTTGTTTGTTTGCTTAAAGGTGAGCTAACTCACCACTTTGATTAAAAATATGACCCATATTTGTTTGTGGTTGATTGTGTTTAAGTTATTTGAATTGAGACGACATTTGTTAAAACTTTGGTTTTGATTCTTACTTTGAAAGCAAGTGACATATGTATGGACTTAAACGGATCTAAACGGACTTGACTGGACTTGTATAACCTATAGTAAGGTATTGAAACAAAGCAAATAGATTATAGATGGAATTTGGTTTAAATTGGACTTGGATTTAAAAGTGCACTTACAGAGATAATCGCTATGGGTGCACTTAGGAATTGTTTAGTTTTCAGCAATTTCTATGCAACTTTGTAGAGAGATCATAAGGGTTTGTTACCTTATTTATTATGTCTATATGAATGCTTGTTTCCATAAAAAGTTTGGATTGTAAAAAGCTAAGAAACATATCGAAAAGTGACCAAACTTACACTTGTACAAAACTTCCATGTTTTAGCCTTTGTTTTGGACTTTAAAGGTTTGAAAAAATATTTAATTTAAGTTTTTTATTTCATTATTTTTACAAGTGTTTACTAACTATTATAAAAATATTTTAAAAGTGATTTGGGATTTTTATGAATTTTAATAATTAGTTGTGAATGTTTAAAGAAGGGGTTTTACTTATAAGAATATAGAAAACATGTTTTTTTCAAGTTTTTAAGTAAATTATAAAGCTGTTATTTTCAAGTAATATTTTAAGTAAGTATTTTAAATATATAAGTATTATAAAGTATTTTAAAAGCATTTTTATTTATATATAGTCTTTAGAAAATATGTTGACTATTTTATATCTTATGTAATAAATATCTTCTAAAAATGGTTTATCTAATATCTAGTTTTATAATTAAATTACTGTACATATATATCATTGTAAAAAGGATTTTAAAAGTTAAAAAAAAGGTTTAGAAAGGAGTTAGGAATTGCTTAATGGCTAAATGGTTAATTATTTAATTACTTGTTTGAAAAGTAATTAACCATGCTTAACACTAAAAGCCGATGAAGTAGGCTTATCTATTTGTGAGAGCTAAGATTGATGTTCAAGTATTAACTGGATATGGCCTCTGATTCCAATTATAAAAGGCCGCACCTCACTTAACGCACCTTCGCCTTATAGGCCAAGCCAAGATGTGGGGCATTATTCCTTGAAAGGCATTGACACAAGATGAAAGTTTTGATATATAAGCATCCACTTCATAGTATTTTTCCGTGACGTGAGACTATTATTTCCAATTTGATGGGTGTTACAACATTCGTCTCCTTTGACATCCGACCTTGATCTTCTCCTACTACTATCCCGTAAGCTACTCAAAATTCCTCTCATTTTGGGCAAAAATCCCTAGTTTTACTACAAAATATGGAGAATGAAATAGAATGCTAACCAAGAAGGTGGGAGAAAACAAAAAATATTATCCGTTGTTTTAAATGCTGGCTAATTTTATGGCCCAGTTTCCCCAATCTTCAGCATGCATGTTACAATATGGATCATTGGTTTGTTATCCATCATTTAAAATGTTAGCCAACAATTACACTAATGCTCTGTTGCTTTGGGTTTAAAAGTAGATATTGTGGTGGAAAGATGTGTAATTTGATGTTTACTAATAAATGATGCTAAATGCACCTACTTTGATTGTACTTCGTTTCACATAATCTTTATTTTAGCTATATATGTTTTGGAACATGCTTCTTCCTATTATCCAGTAATCAGTATAAAAGAAACTGGTTGCCTGACTGAATGTGCTATTTTTTGACTTTATATTGCTGAGTCGCCTATAACTTTTTGGTAGTATATTGCCGATATGTTATATATTGTAGATCGATAATATATTGCTGACCGATTGGATGAAAATTATAGCGGTGAATATAGGAGGACTATTTTGTTAACTTACTAAGTGTAGTCCGAACCTGGTACCTTTGGAAGCGCTAATGAGTTCAATCCTACCTAGTTTTTACTATAGCCAACGCTGCTCAACCCATGCTTCGTCCTCCACTGCGTTTCAAACTGGACCATCTCCTAGCTCATCAATTTTACACCAATTCAATTACATTGTTCGTCATCTTTCAACTTAATTTCCTTTTCTTTTTTTATTATAATGTTATTATTTATGTAATCAACCGGATACTCTTGTTTTAAGTTTTACTTGATATTTGGCCACGAGGATTTCATATTCTAGGGTTTCAAGATTTTTGGGTTATTATTGCGTCTAATAGCTGTGACACAATTACATGGATCATCTCAAGAAATCTATAAAATTTGTTTTTCCTAATGGATGTTTCTTCTTAGTATTTGAGGTTAGACTTTTTTTTACATATTTTAATGAAGTCAAAATTATATACAACAGTCAAATCCCGACAATGCTAGTGTAGTATTCGTTGTTTGTTTGATGATTGAAGGGCTAGAAAATCAGGAGAATTGAATCTGTGTTATAAAAACCAATTGTTTATGTTCCAAATGAAGTTTGCACAAATATATCTACGTTTGGTAGTTGCAACTTCAACCGTCAATTCTCTTGCACCCAGGGTATGTTTGGCAACTACTTGTTCAAAATGACTTCCAAGTTACTTCACTCAAAAGTAACTTACAAGTCATAAGCAACTCTTTGTTGCTTGTGAAATTAGTTTAAATTTTGACTTATAAGTCAAAAAAATATAGTAGTTGTCAAACACTTTTTTGATAGGATTACTTAAAAGTCGATAATTAGGAAAATAAGTTGTTCCCAAACAGTGCCTTATTTGAGCTTTCAAGACCCATGCATACTCTTGCAATTGAGTTTAATAGCGTATCCTCAAGACCATAAAATAGTCTTGCTTTGAAGTTCAATACTGTCTTTAACAGCCCTTGGAGTCAAAATGATAAGTTAACTTTACAGGTTATAAATATTTGTTATATTTTGCATCAATTGTTTGCGTAAGGAATAGGAGGAGCATGTGAGGTCAAATGGGGCTGGTATCAGTAACCTCTGATTGATAATTATCTTTTCACTTTCTTGGGGTACTGGAGATATATTATGTTGGAAATTCCTCTGAAAAAAAAAATAGGTTTATGAATTGTTTAAAAAATCAAAGATCTTGGAATAAGTGGATTTATTTCTTGAGTCCCACACCAAAGGGATTACTGAAAGATACTTGTATGTATATGAGTTTCTTAGCTTCTAAATTGAGTCCTTTGGGCACCTAAATGTTGCTTCTATGTTGAGGAAGGAGCGCATGCATGACCATCACAAGCGCGCATGCGCCGACAAATCGACTCGACCCGGGCTAGGCTTGGGCTTCTTATGGTATAACATTTATATTTTTGAACGAAATTTGTTCAGTAACACGTTCGATTTAGCATTCTATCTATTTAATTAGTTTTTAGACGAGACCAAAGTAGGGCGACATTTTTTTACCTCTGCAAAGCCTATCTTCTTCTCCACTAAACTATCTTCCTAAAATAATAAGGCGAGCAATCATTTTTGAGTGCAACAGAGTCGGTTTCGTATGTACAAGCGAATCGATACCAAATCAAAAGGAAGAGGCTGTTTTATCCTAGAGGCGGCGGCGTTAGTTAGATTGTTTTACATCCCTGAGCAGAACGTCGAAACGCCTTCAAGACAGTGATGTTTTCCAACAATTCAGCCGAAGATCATTGTTTTCCAACAATTTGAAGACGTTCCCCCGAGCAATGACTTCTGCTGAAACTTTGGACGATTCAACCCCGACGTCGATGTTCCAGGTCCCAATGTTATCCGCTACTCCATTCAGACTTGAAGGCCTGCATTTCAAAAGATGGTGTCAGAAGATGGAGTTCTTTCTCACTGTGCAGAAGGTGGTCGATGTGCTGACAATAGAAAAACCGAAGCTGCCAGACAGACCTAACGAAGCGGGCGCAGATCAAATGCGAGCTTGGACGGAGAAATCAAAAGAATTGCAGACTTGGATAGAGTAGGATTATTTATGTAGGAACTTCATCCTCAACGGACTTTGCGACGATCTGTATGACTACTACAATTCAGAAAAACAGCAAGGGAGATTTGGGAAGCGCTATAGAAAAAGTACGACACAGAGGAGGCAAGAGCAAAGAAGTATGTCGTTAGCCGCTACCTCAAGTATTAGATGACGGATGTCAGGCAGTAGAGATGCAGTCTCATGAGCTTTAGAAAATAGCTCATGAGTTCAACTTCGAAGGTATGAGTTTGGATGAACAGTTTCAAATAGCGGTTTTGATTGATAAATTGCTTCCTGGTTGGAAGAATTTTAAGAATAACCTTAGACATAAAACTAAGGAATTTTCATTAGAAAGTCTGATAACTCGTCTCCATATTGAGGAGGAATCTCGCAAATAGGATATGAAGGAAGAAGTGCTTGCTATTTTAGGCAACACTAAGAAAGATGCAGTTTTGAAACCGAATCCCAAAAGCTTTAAGAATCAGAAGCACAAGCTTAGTCAGAACCGCAACAAACATAATTTGAACTCGCAAGGAAACCAAAGAGGTCAACAAAAACCACTCCAAAAGAACGACTCTGGATAGTTGTTTCTTTGTTACAACTGTGGAAAACCAGGTCATATGACACGTAAGTGTCGTAACAGGTCAAGCTCTGTACCACAGGCTAACCTGACTGAGGAACCTCTTACGACTATGATTTTTGATGAGATTCACCTTATTGGGGGATCGGAGGGTTGGGGGGAAGATACTGGCGCTACACGTTATATTTGCTATGACCGTGTTATGTTCAAAACATATACGGAGACTGAGGACAAGAAAGTGTTGTTGAGAGACTCTCACACCACTATTGTTGCTGGGATTGGAAGCGTAGAACTGAAGCTTACCTCCGGAAAGACCGTCATTCTGAAAGATGCCATGCAGAGTCCAAAGATGAGAAAGAATCTTGTTTCGGGTTAACTTCTTAATAATGCTTGGTTTACACAGACTATTGGGGCTTATATGTACACCATCACTATGAAAGGTATGTTTGTGGGTAGGGGTTATGCAACCGATGACATGTTTAAACTGTATGTTTAATGTAATAAAATGTCTGTTCTGCTTACAAGTTATGTGATTTTAATATCTGGCATTCTAGGTTATGTCATGTAAATAAACGAGTAATAAAGAACATGAGTAGCTTAGGTGTAATCCCTAATATGTCACTAAATGATTTTGAAAAATGTGATTTTTGCGGTCAAGCAAAAATAACAGAAACCCACATAAATCTATAATTAGAGAATCAGAACCTTAGACTTGATTCATTCTGATATATGTGAGCTTGATGACACTCTGACAAGAAATGGAGACCACTACTTTACCACTTTCATTGATGATTGCTCTGATTTTACTTATGTATATCCTATGAAAAATAAAAGTGATGCATTTGAGATGTTTAATTCTTTCATAACTTAAATTGAAAATCAATCTAATAAGAAAGTTAAAAGATTGCATAGTGATAGAAGAACTGAATATGAATCAAGTTTGTTTATTAAATTTTACAAATCACATGGAATAATACATAAAAGGGCTGCACCATATTCACCTGAAATGAATGGTAAAGCTGAAAGGAAAAATAGAACATTAACTGAATTAGTAGTTGCCATTTTACTTAATTTTGATGCATCATTACTTTAGCGGGGGAAAATTTTATTGACCGTGTGTTATGTTTTAAATAGGATCCCTAAGTCAAAAGGCAAAATTTCACCTTTTGAAATCTTAAAAAATTATAAATCGAATGTGTGTTATTTTAGAACTTGAGGATGTTTAACATATGTTCGTATAACTGACCCTAAGAGAATAAAAGTAGCAAGTAGAGCATACAAATATATATTTATTGGCTATGCGATTAATGGCAAAGCATATAGATTTATGACCTGAATGCACATAATATAATATAATCTAATGATGCTGATTTTTATGAATTGAGATTTCCCTTTAAATTAAGGTATAGTGGGGGCACATTCGGTAACACCATACCTATAAGAATAAAACCCAATGAATTTTCTGAAAACGAACCTAAAAAGTAAAAGAGCAATAATTGCAAAAGATTTTGGTTCAGATTTTTGTGCTTTTACTATAGAGGAGAATCCCTTAAACCTCCAAGGAGCCTTATCTTTATTAGATGCCCAAGAGGCTATAAATGATGAGAATGATTCTTTGGAATCCAATAAGACTTGGCACTTAGTAGATTTACCACTTGGTTGTAAGTCTATAGGTTGTAAATGGGTATTTAAATAGAAATTAAAACCTGATAGCACAGTCGATAAATATAAAGTTCGGTTAGTAGCTAAAGGGTTTAGGCAAAGAGAAAATGTAAACTTTTTTGACACTTTTTCACCTGTAACTAGAATTACATCCATTCGAGTACTAATTTCACTCGCATCTATTCATAACTTGATAATACACCAAATGGATGTTAAAACTGCTTTTTTAAATGGTGAATTAGAAGAGGAAATTTATATGGACCAGCCTAAAGGCTTTGTAATTCATGGTCAAGACCATAAAGTCTGCAAGTTAGATAAATCATTATATGGTTTAAAACAAGCACCTACGCAATGACATGAAAAATTTGATAATTTAATAATCTCACATGGTTTCAAAGTTAATGAAAGTGACAAATGTATTTATTATAAAACCGAGAACAACATTTGCACTATCATATGTCTGTATGTTACTTATTTTTGGGTCAAACATTCTGCCATAAATACTATTAAATCATTGTTAAGTGTGAACTTTGATATAAAAGATCTAGGTGAAGCGGTGTAATCCTTGGAATTAAGATTACTAGGTCAAAAAAGAACTTATTTGGATCAGTCTCATTACATTGAGAAGATACTAAAGAAATACAATTACTTTGAGACGGTTTGCAAATTAAAAATCAAGGTGGGTAAATCTCACTCATCTTGGATAATTGGTTTTATTTAAAATAGTTAAAAAAAATTATTGGATGATTGGATGGATTGATAAATTATTATCAGTTGGATGTTATATTATATATATATATATATATATATATATTAGTAGTTGGGTATATTCCCGTCGATTGGAGCGGATGAGACACTATGCGCCCCGCATAACAACGGATGACTCTATATTACCGCGATATCCCGCCTCGAAGTGGGATTGATATTTTATGCTATATAACATCTATGGATGCAGGGAAACAGGTTGGGGGGATCCAACTGGATTTCTCGAATATATTGATTGTTTTTCATATATAGTGATATATGATGTGTTGAATAATCTGTTATAGGTTATGGTGTGATTTGATTGATTGGATGCTATAGTAGCACTGGCCTAAATTTTGGTATTATAAATACCATAAATAATATTTTTGATTTTAAAAAGGGAATTCTAAAGCGATTTTGGAAATGAAAATATTTATATTAAATTTTGGAATTTATTTTAAAAGGAATTGGGTTGGATAAAATAAATAAATAATTTAATTTTGGATATTTATTTAGCTATTTCGTAAAATGATTTCAAATAGAGAATTTTAAATTGAGAAGTTTTAAACAATGGATTTTAAATGAGATTTTTTTTAAAATAGGAAAAGGAAGTCGTAATTGAGATTTTGAATGAATTTGGATTATAATTGGAACTTGTTAAGGAATAGATTTCCAAATGAAATTTTAAAATAGAAATCGATTTATAAATGGATTTTAGCAATTTAAATCTGTTATAAATTGAAAATGAGTTTATAAAATTTATAAATGATGTTTATAAATAAAGTGAAGTGATTATCATTGATAAATTGGGAATATAAATTCACAGTGCGAATTTATGAGATATAGAATCGGTTTAGAAAGAAATGGTGGAATCTATTCTGGATTTTGGAAATAATTGTGAAATAGGAAATGTAAATCGATTTGTGATAAATCGAGAGAGATTTATAAATATAAAATTGGTTATATTGGAATTAAAAAAAAATTATCGAGAAGTTAAGTTGTTTTAAAAAGGAATTGTTATTTATTAAACTATGAAGTTTAAAGTATTAAAATATTTCGAAAGTTGGTTTTTCAAATATTTAATATCAATTGAAATAAATTCTAATTTTTATAATAAGCTTTGTAAAATCGATTAGTATTATTTAAAAATGAATTGGAAACGAGTTATCGTTGATTATTTAAAAGTGTTTGATATTTTAAATATTTATCTAAACGTGTTTTGAAAATAAATTATTATACTTTAAAAATTACTTATCATATATATATATATAGTGTTTTGAAAATGATTGAAATGTGTTTATAAATACTCTCGAGATTTGTAAACCAAGTTATTTAATGGGAATGATTTATAAGAGGAACCTTAAAATGAATTCTAGGAACTTAAGAAATTTTTTCCAGGTGTTCGATACGTGAACTTCGAAAAATGAATTGGAATTCATAACGAAGTTATAAATTGTTGGATTGGATTTTAAATAAGTAAAATCGATTTTGGAAATTGTAAAAGAGATATATTAAAAATTCCAGAAATTTATGGAATGAGTTATAGTGAGTTGAGAATTTACAAAAGAGGTTGTAAATGTTTTTATAAGTTGGTAATAAGGGAAATTTTCTTGTTTGGAAATATAACCATAAAATCGATATGTTTATGAATATTTCCTAAGTGTTAAGAAGTAGGTAATTTTGAAAAATATATTTATAAATATTTGCCTAAGTATCGAAAAAAATGTTTTGGAAATGATGACTATGGAATGGGTATGTGGAAATATTTCACTAAGGGTTGAAATAAGATATGGTTTGAAAAATATCCTGTTCTGGATATAAGTTTTGAAATGGTTTTCAAATATTGGAATACGGGAAGAGATTTGAATATATATCTTTGTAAAGATATTTTGAAATAAATAATTTGAAAGAATTGTAATATTGGCCTAGTGACTGCTTATGT
The DNA here is from genome assembly GCA_030737815.1 of Allium fistulosum. Lineage (NCBI taxonomy): Eukaryota > Viridiplantae > Streptophyta > Magnoliopsida > Asparagales > Amaryllidaceae > Allium > Allium fistulosum. The sequence goes on from CM060902.1 coordinate 983,517,683, forward strand.
GTGTAATTTGATAGTTAAATAACCGACTATCAAATTTTTTCAATTCGTTAATCGTTTCGAAGAGACCGGGATCAGATTTAATTATCCGAAAACCACTTCGATTCGATTTGTGCGTTACGAATTGTGATATCTCGAAAATAATGGAGATGGTAATCTTAAAGGAGATTCGGTTTGTTCAGTCCCAGAACAACTTGTATGGATGAGTGCTATCATTGCATCGTTGTCGGGAAGTCAATGTTAGCATTCCAAGTATGAATGCTATTCTTAAGGTAAACGTAGTCTCAAGCCTCATCAACCGAGAAATGACAAAAACAGGGCATGCAGCAAGACTAAGTGGGTCGCTCCCATTAGGGTATGATCATCACTCATCTAGAGTGGACATCTATCATCACTTTCATTTGTATGCGTTTCGGGGGGCATTAGTGGTGATCATATTCGGTACTAGTAGTTAGGTGCTAGGCCAATCTTGTGTGGCAGGGGTACAAGATGTTTTTGTCAGACTCGGTGCATTTTATCTAGAGATGCACCATCGCAAGGTAGTTCCTTACCTTGTCATAGTATGGAATCCATTCTCCAATAAGCGCTGTACGGTTTTGATTGTGCCTAATTACGTTGAAACGTGAGATGCAAACATTTCAGCTATTTTATAGTTTATTTTCTATAGACACTATTATAATATCAGATGATTTTGATATAATATGTTTTGGTTATCGTAAGGTAAAAACCCGTCGTATTTATGTATGACGTGGTCTTACGAGATACCTTTGTTTTCAAAGGATTTTGATAACAGTAATAATTCAAATTGAGTGTGTTTTTTTACGCTGGTGTTCCAGACTGACTCGGGTGTTATTTTATTATAATGCTCGGGTCAGACCGAGTAATATAGATTCAGGTTATGATGCTATGGAGCTCTAGAGATGAGCTGGAGGATTCTCAGGCGTATTATACGTACTTGGTTATTTCCGCTGTGTGGGTCATGCTGTATATTCAGTATTTGTGATGACAATTTATTATAACTGTTCAGATTGATTGTTGATTGATGTACTCTGATGATTGTGTGTATATTAACAGCTACAGATTCTTTTGTATAAAATCTGTTATTATATATTATATTTTGTTCCGCTGCGATTGTGAGATTCTGTGTTGTTATTTCTGTTTTCATCTATCCCTTTTTCTTCTTCACCCCTAGCAATCGGTATTTTCGGCATTTGAATATTCGGCATGTTATACAGTGAACGTATTGATGTCGATTTTCGAGGGTCGAAAATCCCGGATCGCTACACTATATCTTTTGCATTGTCGGTTGAGCTGTTTCTTGGAAATCAAAGAAACGGCCTATTTTAGCTTTGTCCACTATGGAGTATGAAATAATAGCACTAGCTACAGCTAGTGAAGAAGCAGATTACTTAAAAAATATGCTAGCTGAGATTCCTTTATGGGAAAAACCGATACCAACTATGTTGATCCATTGTGATAGTGCCACGGCTATCACAAAAGTACAGAACTGTTATTACAACGGTAATAGACGACAGATACATCGTAAGCACAACACTATTAGACACCTACTCTCTTCAAGAGCTGTTAGAGTGAATCACATACGCAGTGATGAGAATTTGTCGATCCTTTAACGAAAGGACTAGTTAGAGAGAAAGTCCTTAGAGCCTCTAAAAAAAGAGACCATTGCTCTTAGATTGTTGAGTCACGCACAATAGTAACCCAACCTAATGACTGGAGATCCCAAGAACTAGGTTCGATGGGTAAGAATAAGTTGTGAAGTGATATGAGTTGAACATACTATTTTTATATATTTAGAAGCATGTATTCCTAAAGTGATTAGAGGATGAGTTATAGAAACTCTTAATGAGATCTATACTTTATATAGAGTGGAGTACCTACCTTAAGGAGTGCTCTTGATAGACTTACCTATGTGGATGTGGAAATGTGGTCGTTTCTATGAAATTTTGGGTGAAAATTTTATAGCATTCACTAAATAGGGATAGACGTGCATGACCGTAAATGCACAGGCTTATTTGATTGCACTCTAGAAAGATTGTGTGTGGTTTGATGTTGGGAATAGAGTTCAAGACTACATGCCGCTTTAGTAAAAACTGAATCTTATCCACTATGCAAAGGTTCAAGTCGAAAGGCACCTTTGTTTATGAACAATCTTATATTTTCAGAAATTGCTCGAAAATTATTTTTAAACATTCAAGTGGAGGATTGTTGGAAATTGTATTGAAAAAAATAGGTTTATGAATTGCTTGAAAATTAAAGATTTTGGAATAAGTGCATTTATTGTTTGAGCATCCAAATGTTACTTTTCTGTTGAGGAGCAAGTGCATGCATGACCATCACACGCATCGACCGACTAGACTCGACTCGACCCATCCGACCAGGGCTCGGGCTTGTTGTGGTGTAGCACTTATATTTTTGGACGAAATTTGTTTTGTGTTTTCTGTCCGTTATTTCATTTGAAAAGGTAAAATTTCAGATCCGAATTTTAAGCCAACGTTACCCCAATATTTAGTAACACGTTCGATTTGGTATTCCGTCTATTTAATTAGTTTTTAGACGATATCAAAGTAGAACGATATTGTTTTACCTCCGCAAAACCTTTCCTCTTCTCCACGAAACTATTTTCTTAAAATCATAAGGCGAGCAGTCGTTTTGAGTGCAACTGAGTTGGTTTCGTGTGCGTAAGTGAATCGATGTCAAATCAGATAGAAGATGCTGTTTTATCCTAGAGGCGGCGACGTTAATTAGACTGATTTGCATCCCGGGGCAGAAGCCGAAATATCTTCAAAACAATGACCAAGTATACGACTCAGTCGAATATCATTGTTCTACCAGTAGTCAGACACATTATGCTACCATGCAGCCATCCACGAGAAGCGTATTGGATATGCTAAGCACCAAGCCACATATATGATACAACTGGCCCACAGAAGTGCAACAAATACAAATTGTGGTCATTGTATTTCTTCCAAACTGATTCATATTATCACTTGTGTGAAAGTACTAGAGCATCTATTATCTATGGATAAATAATATTTTTGCAAAGCATAGGTATGCATTTCAAGCTGCTTTAGCCAAATTTTGAGAAAAAGAACAATGTGACATTTTCATAGTCATTTGTAAATGACCGTCCAAAATCATATATTCCTTTGTTTGTCTGAGCTGCACGACCTTTCTTGGAATTGTCTATGTTACCAATGATATCTCATAGATGTTATCAACCTTCTACTAAACAAGATTCGATTTCTCTTGCTTTAATAATTCCACAGTATGCATCAATTCTACAGATAGTAACAAGTGTAGAAGGAAAATGTCAAGCATAAACTATGAAGAAGAAGACCTCTCTGACCCAAAAATCGCTCGTCTCCGCCATTACATTGACCCTAAGTCACCATCTCCAGGTTATTGATCCTAATTTATGTTTATTTTGCCTTTTTTATGTGTGGAGTTGAGCATTTGTGTAAATTTTTGACTACTTTATGAATGAATAAATGTTAAATCTCAAAAAATGGTTTTGATTAAAAGGTTGGGAAAAATGTTATCAAGAAGGAGTGACACGTGGGATATGGCAAATACAACACCGATAGTTTTGGATTTACTTCAAAACGGAATGCTTCCAAAAGGCCGGGCTTTCATTCCTGGATGTGGCAGTGTAAGTGAATTACACGTATGTAGATAGATAAAGATATGCATAAACAAGTAATCACATTCCGTTTGGATTTGGTGGTATCTGTAATAGTTAGTACTCTAGTTTTGTTATACATCAATTTGGCTGATTTACCGTGTTCTTTTACTTGTCAGGGATATGATGTAGTTGCTATTGCTGGTCCAGACCGTTATGTTGTGGGGTTGGATGTATCAAGCACTGCTATTAAGAATGCCAAAGAGGTATGTATGGAATAATTACTGTTTTGTAAACCTTTATTAGTGTGGCATATCGAATAAGATTTAATACTGCCATACTGATATTAGCCGTATTGGTAAACTAGAGTATACAGTGTTGTTGCTTGTTTCTCCCCCTTGCATGAGGCCGCAGCTCGTTGTATAAGAAATTGGATCTTAAATGGATCATACGTAAAACTTAAACGAGTAACTTATATGGTTTGAAAAACAGAAAACAAAAAATAAAATAAAATGGTATTTGAGCAGATATAAATATGGTTATACTGCAATACTATGAACTTATATTGTTTAGTCATAGTCAAACAATGTAGAATTGAGTTCTGTTGTCATCATATACCCGCTCCCGCTTGAGTGAGGTCAAGGGTGGGCAAGTTGTATGCAATCTTACCCATTATTGGAAAGATTGTTTCCGAAACTGGGTCGATAGATCAAGCATCCATAAAAACCGGCTCCAACGATGCGTGAATAAAGCTGATACTAAACTTACGTATTCAAAAGCAAACTGTATCGTTCATAACATGTATTTTACTATATGTCAATAAAATGAGACTTCTAACTAATTAACGTTGATAGACATTAAGCACAGAGATAAAACTTTAACTACTGCCATAGAGAGAATCATAAAATATGCCTGTTGTATGAAGATAATTATGAAAATCATATAGTGTCGGGTTGTGTAAACTCTTGATCAAAACTTTAAGTAGCGAATTTCACCAACTTTCGAAAGGGAATTTACTTCACCTTTTTTAAAGGTGATTTTTCAGGACAATTATAATAGCAAGTTCCAATGGCACATGTTTCGTACGCACATGATAAAATGATTAGAACACAAAGCACACATTCTCTACGTGCGAGACAAAATGATTAATACAAACGGTGAATGCCACGCAAAAAGAAAAAATAAAAAGTACAAATGACATGGCATCCGCGTATGAAAGGCATGGTAATTACTAAAAGCGGCACACATTGCGTGCTTAATAGATAAAAATTACAGTCTGAAATTTAAATACTTAAATGATGATGGCATCAAAACATCAATTCAATATATGTAAATCCCATAGAGAAATTTAATATAGGAATAGTATGGCAGTTTAACACATCTTAAATATTTTTGTAGCGATTGTTTTTTCTTCTTCAATTTTTACATTGATTTCAATGCAAAAAGATTATATATGGCACAACAGAAAATAACTCTAAATAATATTTTGATGTAACTCACAATGATAATTAATAATAATAATAATTAAGGCTATTGTTTATTTAATTAGATTTAACTTTGTAGTTTGTCATTGTTTACTTATTGTTAAGCAAAAAATAATATAATTGGAAATTCTTTACTAATGAGATTGAACGAACATGTGAATATCTATGAGTATGATAGGGCCTATGCTTGTTAACCTGCTGCAAAAATATACTACAGAGAAGAAATATAAGAATTGAGGAGAGAAGACATTGTAAGAAGAAAATTTATCAAATACTGTTGCTCTTTTCCTTTCCCTTTGCATGCTTTTATACATGATTCTTGTAACAACATTGGACACATGGACCAATAAAAACTAAGAATTATTTCTAGCCACTCCTCTAGTACTAACCTATGACAAATTATTTATTACAGACTTGCATTTCCTGCATATCCTATTTTCAGAAAATTTTAAAAGTAAAGGATCCCAAGTTGTTTTAATCCATAAAGCGAGCTGGCCTTGTGATTTTGCGATGTGGCTGGGTGGTTGAACCTTGTGCATGCATATCATTGCCTCCCCTTGAGACATGACCTTGTCCTCAAGGTCAAGAGATATAAGTGGTAATGGACATGGTGTTGTTGTGGTTGGATCAGGACAATGTTTGAGAATGGAGATGTGGAAGACGGGGTGGATTCGTGCTTCAAGTGGAAGGCGAAGTTTGTGCAACCAGACCGACGCGTTCCATTATTTGGAAAGGCCCAAAATATTTTTTTGGAAAGTTTGTGGTGAGTTGGACGTAGGGAGAGTTGACGATAAGGTTGTAGTTTTACAAACACCCAAGAACCAATAGAGAATTCCCTATCTTTCCGACTTTGGTCCGCTTGACTCTTCATGCGTTGTTGAGCTTTTGCGAAGGCTGTCTTTTAAAGTGGTTAGGAGGAGATTACGATCTAGGGCCCAATTGTTGACGTCTTGGTTGGTTGTTTTGCCGTAGTTGGAAATGACAGGGGGAGCACGTCCGTATATGGCTTGGAAGGGCGACATTCCTATCAAGGAATGTTTGCATGTATTGTACCACCATTCCGCCCAAGGGAGACACATCGTCCACCGTGAAGGATAATCACCCGTTATAGCTCTTAAATATGTCTTTAGGCAACGGTTAACTAATTCGGTTTGACCATCGGTTTGGGGATGATGTGCACTACTCATCCTCAATTACGTACCATGCAAACGGAAAAGCTCTTTCCAGAAGAGGCTCATGAATACTCGATCACGATCGGAGACAATGGTGCATGAAAAACCATGAAGACGGACATATTCGTGAACAAAGTAATTTGCAAGTAGAGTAGTGGGTACGGAGGTGGGAAGTGCAATGAAGTGAGCATACTTGGAAAGACCATCCACGATAACCCAAATGCACGTTTTTCCGAAAGAGGGTGGTAAGTGAGTTATGAAATCCATTGAGATGTCTTTCCATATTTGATTGGAAATGGGTAAGGGTTGAAGCAATCCCTTTGCTCGTGATAATCGGGTTTAGATTATAGACAAATATTACATTCGCGGACAAAGTCGCGGACGGTTTTAGGGAGGATGAGCCAATAAAAATTGCTTGCGACACGAGCTATGGTGGCTTTAATGCCAGAGTGACCTCAAGATTTAGAAGCATGATATGCATGAATAACGGACTATTGCAGATTACTATCAGCAGGGATATAGAGCCTATTATCCCAAAATAATAACCCATCATGTAAAGAAAGTTTAGAAGAGGGAGTGCTACCTATCTGTTGAAGAAGCTGCTGCATATGTTTATCTGTGAGCATGGCAGCACGAACTCTGTCAGCGATCTGGAACCGAGGGAAGGAGAAGGCGAGTAGTGTTGCATCTGAGGTCCAACGGAAAGCCCATCAGCTACCACATTTTCAGTCCTAGGCCTGTAATGAATTAAGAAGTCGAATCCTAGCAGCTTTGCGACCCACTTCTGTTGCTCTGGAGTGTGTACTATTTGGGAGAGGAGCTGACAAATGCTCTGATGATCCGTTGTTATGGTGAAGCGGCGGCCCAGAAGATAGTGGTGCCATTTTTGGATGGCTGAGGTAATTGCAAATAGTTCTATGACATAAGTCGACGCTCACTGGAAGAGAGGAGGGAGCCCCTTGCTGAAGTAAGCAAAGGGCGGCTGTGTTGGGCGAGAACGGCGCCAACGGCTACCTGGGAAGCATCTGTCGTTAGGTCGAAGGGTTGAGTGAAATCAGGGAGAGCTAAAATTGGGGGTTGTGTTAGGGCTGATTTGAGGTGGGTGAAGGTTTGTTGGGCTGGTTCGGCCCACTTAAATTGTTGGTCCTTTTTCAATAAATCCGTGAGTGGGCTTGCAATCTGGGCGTGATTCTTGATGAAACGGCGGTAATATCCTGTCAAGCTCAAAAAACCAATAGAGAGAGGTGGGTGTGGGCCATGTTGTGATTGCCTCTATCTTTGTTGGATCTACTTTAACGCCTTTGTTTGAAATAATATGACCCAAATAGACAAGTTCGATTAGACCAAATACACATTTTGAGAAGTTAGCGTAAAATTGATTTTCGGTTAGGATGGAGAAAGTAGTATGTAGATGAGAAATGTGTAGTTCCCAAGAAGTGCTATAAACAAGGAAATCGTCGAAAAAAACAAGGATGAATTTTCGAAGATATGGTCAGAAGAGGTTGTTCATGGTTGCTTGAAATGTAGAAGGGGCGTTAGTTAGCCCAAATGGCATAACTACGAACTCATAGTGACCATCATGGGTGCGAAATGCGGTTTTTGGTATATCGGAGGGGTGGACACGAATTTGAAAATAGCTGATACGAAGGTCTAATTTGGAAAAATAAGTAGATTCGTGTAGTTCATCGAGGAGTTCATCGACGGTCGGAATGGGAAATCTATTTTTGATTGTGATGGCGTTAAGATTACGATAGTCCACACAAAAACGCCATGACCCATCTTTTTTCTTAACGAGGAGCACGGGTGAGGAAAATGGACTAGTTGATGACTGTATTAATTTGGATTGAAGCATTTCTTTCACTTGGTTTTCGATCTCGGATCTTTGAAAATGAGGGTAGCGGTATGGTTTGACATTGACCAGTTGAGAGTTGGTTTGTAGGTTGATGTGGTGGTCTAGGTTACGGTGTGGAGGAAGTTGAGTGGGTTTGGAAAATAAGGAGGGAAATTGGGCTAGGAGTTGATTTATGTGTGGGTGGATATTATTTTCTGATTTTGGGGCTACTATGCTTGGGTCATGAATGAAGTCAACATGGAGAAATAAACAAATGCCTGCTATAGAATGCAATCTCCTCAGCTGGTTCAAGGAAATTTCGGATGGGCAAGTAAAGGTAATGGGCCTTTGGTTCACGTCAAATTGCATTGTTAATTTTCGGTGATCAAAAGTAACTGGCCCAAGAGTCTCCAACCACTGTATGCCAAAGACTGCATCTACGCCAACCAAATTGAGCAAATGAAAATCAACAAAAAATAGATTACCGCTAATTTCGATTTCGACTTTTCTGCAAACCCCACGACAATGCAATTTTTCACCGTTACCCACTGTGACCCAGAAGCTGCTACTTGCGTCAATTGGAAGGTTGAGGAATGTCGCGACTTTTGGGTGGATGTAGTTGTGTGTGCTTCCCGTATCAACGAGGATGGTGATGGTATGATTATGGATGCGGTAGGCCAAGCGGATTGACTTTGGGTGACTGGATCCAATAAGCGCTTGAAAGGAGATTTCGGGTGATGGTACGTTTGAAGAATCAGGTTGAAACGGAGTATCCAGATCTGCTGTGTTGTCAACGTCTTCATCTGGGAGGAGAAGCAGTATATGAGGTGTTTTACATTTATGTCCTCTGAAGTATTTTTCTTCGCAAGTGAAACATAGGTCCTGTGCTCGTCTACGGTCTATCTCCTCTGGAGTTAATTTGCGGACTGGGTAGTTAGTGTTTTTGGGTTGGTTTGATGATGGAATTAGGGGTAATGATAGAATGTGAGGTTGTTGGCAAGAGGGATAGGAACGGTTTAGAAATTGCTTAGTGTCGGCTATTTTGGTTCGATTAATTTAGCGAGGTCGATGGCTTTCGAAAGTGTTTGTGGACGAAGTGTGAGGAGTTCATTTTTGATATTGGTTTTTAGGCCTGATATAAAGCAATTTAGAAGTGCGTCAGGTGGTAAGTTAGTGATTCGGTTGCTAATTGTTTCGAACTGGGATTGATATTCTTCAATGGTGGAAGTTTGGCGAAGTTTGAAAAGGGTTGCTTGGGAGTTGATGAAGGAGGAAGGTCCAAATCGTTGTTCGATGGCTCGAGTTAAGGCTTGCCATGAGGTGAGTTGGTGGTTCTTATGCATCCATTGGAACCATGTTAAGGCTTGGTCTTGCATGTAAAAGCTAGCCAAGTCGATACGTTGGTTGTCGGGGGTGGAGTGATAAGTGAAAAATCGTTTGGTTTGGAAAATCCAGTCGAGAGGATTGGATCCATCGAAGACAGTAAGCTCGCATTTAGGGGTTCGAACATGGATGAGGCTAGGGGAGTGAGTGGGAAGTAGAGGAGGAGGTGGTGGTGGGTGGAAGGTGGATCCGCTTGATGGAGAGGTAGGAGGGTGTAGTTTGGAAGTGAGATCAGCGATGCTTTGGGTGAGTTGTTGGATGGCGAGTTGTTGCGAAGCCATGGAGGATTTGAGGTCCGTTATATCGGAGTGTTGGTTTGCAAGGGAGATTTCCTGTTTGGAGAGTAATGTGTGGATGGCATCGATGGAGGCTTGATGCTGATGAAGGGTGTTATTGATTGCTCGGTTGCGTGTAACAGTGGTTTCTACCATGGTGAGGGATAATGGGTTGAGAAGAGAGGACGAGATGTATGAGTGAAAGCATCAAAATGATAGGGCCTATGTTTGTTAACCTACTGCAAAAATATACTACAGAGAAGAATTATAAGAATTGAGGAGAGAAGACATTGTAAGAAGAAAATTTATCAAATACTGCTGCTCTTTTCCTTTCCCTTTGCATGCTTTTATACATGATTCTTGTAACAACCTTAGACACATGGACCAATAAAAACTAAGAATCATTTGTAGCCACTCCTCTGGTACTAACCTATGACAAATAAGTTATTATAGCCTTGCATTTCTTGCATATCCTATTTTCAGAAAATATTAAAAGTAAGGATCCAAAGTTGTTTTAATCCATAAAGTGAGCTGGCCTCGTGATTTTGCGATGTGGTCGGATGGTTGAATCTTGTGCATGCATATCGGAGTATTTTGGCATATATGATGCAAGTACATATATAAGAAAATATCTTTGGACAATATTCATATTTAATTGATATAATCAACCTTCTCCATGTATAGCATATGTTATTTTTAATAGGGAAATTCTATTTGAACACAACATGTAGACACAATGAATGACACAAGAAATCCCAACCATTATATCTCCACCTGAACCATATAAAGACAAAAAATTCAATGGCCAATACTTGTTGTGTCCCAAGAGCCGCTCCCTTTTTAATATAATAATTTTTTTAATCAAAATATACATTATTAGAAATAATTTTGAAATATCGAATTCTAGATTAAGAAAGTATAAAACTACAATGTGTCTGTAAGGATCGCCTATACCTTGTTCTTGCTATACCTCTATCCTGATTTCGGCCGCACATTCCAATTTAAATAATATAATTAGGTGACAAAAGAGAGAATATATTATTTAAATCAGAATGTATGGCTGAAATCAACGGGAAATAGAGGTGTAGCTGATTCTTGCCCACATACATACATACATATATATTTGTATTAATATATATAATCTTAATTTTCAATTGTAATAATTTATTTTCAGATAGCTTTTAAGAATAAAAAATTGAATGTTAGATGAAGTGTTGTTTTAAAAAATGATTTTGTTTGTGATTAGATAAAATTGTTTTTGTTTTCAAACATTTAAAAAGCCATTTTTAAAATCGAAATAAACATAGAACAAATACTGATTGTCGTTAATTAGATTAGAAAAAACATTCCAAAAAATTGGAAAATAGAAAAAGAGTTACATATGTGAAAAAAAGTCATCATCGAGATTTGAACCGCTAGATTTATTTCAAACTTTCCAATTTAAAATAGATATTAATGTTTGCCATGATTAGGGTTCGAATTTATCATCTTATTTGTATGTAGTAATGGTATTTTGAGAAGTTTACGGTTAAACCAAAAAATTGTGAACCTATTACCAACCTGGAACATTTGATTTTTTCTTCAGACTTATGAACCAATTTATTGTCCAAGTTCAACCAAATGTATTGTCTATGTTCTGATATAATCAATTTTGTTATAAGTTGGCAATGTCCTTTTCCTTGATAACACTCAGACACCAATTTTCTTACTATTTTGCTCATAATAGTGGTTCGCTTCTTTGCCAAATTCAAAATATTTCAACTTTGTAGCAGATGACTTCTTCACTTGGCAACCAACAGAGCCGTTTGATATGATTTTTGATTACACGTAAGAATTTATTTAGTGCAAGTTAATCAGAATTGTTTATATCAAATATCAATTTTTGCGGTTATGAAGTATGCAGGTTTTTTGTGCCTTAGAACCTTCTTTGAGGCCATCTTGGGCAACGAAAATGAGTGATATCTTGAAACTAGATGGAGAACTAATAACACTTATGTACTTGGTTTGATTTCTATCTTTTGCCATTATTTTTATTATTTACTTGTGTGTCTCTGTATATATATATATAGGGTTTCGCTTGGAAATCAAAACGAAAATTTGTAGATATATTCTTACATGACTCAAGATTATATCTATAAAATTCGACTTAGTTTGAATAGTCATAATATGTTCAAAATCATGTTCCAAATCAACGGTTAAAATAAATATTTTAGCGGTTGATATTTGACTTAACATTTTGAACATGTTAGGAGTCTCGAAATAATCTAAATTTTAGTGGACATGATGTTCAGTGTAAATTGAACATTCCCAAAGTTTCATTTGATTTGGAATTGTATAGCATCGAAAACTGTAGAAGTGTAGAACGAGATGTATACACACACGTGTGAGTGTGACACACATACGTATGTAAGTATGTATGTAGTGTGTGCACGCACATACATACACATATATGTATGTATGTATAAGGGTGTTCACAAAGTGAAGCTCCATGAGAGTGATTGTATAGAATATTGAAATTAAATTTGTTCCCTATGAAGTTAATGATACCAGTGTTCACTTTGCAGTAACCATGTGAACTTGTATCTGTGTATTTTACAAAATAGCCTTTATAAATAATAATAATTTTTTCCATTTAGATTTCCAAATAACATATAATATAATCAATCATGTTTCATTATATTCAAATTAATTATGATATGGGCTGAAACAATTTGAAGAGGAAATTTGGTTCTACCCCTTATTTTCAGATTTGGTTCGTGAAAAATCATTCTCATAAACATATTTTAAATTACGCCCCTTATTTTTAATTTATGAATTTTTTTTTATTGGAAATTAACTGAACATTAATCGCATGTTTCTATGATTAAAACAATCTTTTTTTAAAATGCAAGTATTTACATATTTTTCTGCAAATATTTGCAGTGCAGAAACTTCAAATATTTGCATATTTCTCCTTAATTATCCTAAAACTTAAAAATAAGAGATTTTTCTAAAACATGTTTTTGAGAAAGGGCGCTGTGTATTTTGAAACTTAAGGAGGGTGTTTTTACGAGTTCCCTAAGAAATGTATATCTGTAATGATTTAAATTGCGGTAACTCAAAACAACTTGATTCGATAAATAATTCATGTTTCTAACAAGGCCAACCTCTAGTGTATCAAATACAAAAATATGTTTTCTCTCCCGTTATTATATCCTTAGCTAGTAAATATACATCAACCAAATGTACATAAATCGATTTCAAAATAAGAGTATAGGAATATCTTATTGCTATTAGCTATCGTACAACAAGATTGTATTTTTGTCCTTATATTCTGGATTATTATTTTTAGAATAACAATCACAATTGAATTATCTTGTAAAGATCAAATAGACTACTATGCGTATTAAGCTAACAGTATTACCATTGTGGCAGCTTGATGATCAGGTGTCTGGTCCACCGTATAACAATTCTATAGCCGAGTAAGTTATTGTTGTTGTTGTCGTTGTTATCATCATCATTATTGCATACGCGCGCGTACGTGTGTGTGTCTGTGTGTGTGGAGCGTTCAATGACACCTCTATTTTGCAGCATCCCTATAGCCTCTTGATTTCCATCACAAGTTCTGAATTAAATAGTAGCACTTTCTCTCTCTTTCCACTAGTGCTATTATTTAATTCGGAACTTGTGGTGGAAATTAGAAGGCTAGAGGGATGCTGCAAAAACAGGGGTGTCATTGAATGCTCATATATATATATATATATGCGAAATTCTATTTAAATACAAAATAAGACACGAGCTTTCGACCATTAGATCTCCTCTTGAATTCCACTTCCCACGTAAAGACAAGATCCAGTGGTCAGTACTTATTGTGTCTAGTTTTGTGTTTTATTTTGTGTCTCAATAGTCGCTCCATATATGTGTGTGTGTGAGGAGTGTTCAATGACATCCCCAATGGTGCGTGCAACACTTCAAATGCCTCCTGATTTCCGCCACAAGTTCCAATTTAAATAATAGTGCATTCTCTCTCTTCTCACTACCACTATTATTTAAATCGGAACCGGTGGTGGAAATCAGGGGGCATTTGGGGCTTTTGTGTGTGTGTAAACTCTTTTAATTAAATAAACTCTTTAGAACGTAAGAGTTTGGTTTATATATCCACCTATTCAGTCTCATCTTTGATCCAATTTGTAGCTATGCAGAAGTGCTGAACCCTGAAGGCTTCAAAATGATCTCCATTGTGGATAATGATATAGCATTCAAGTTCCGAATGGTACTTAAATACTACACAGACAGAGATATAGATAGACACACACACATCATGTCTTTAATGAGACGGTAGTAACAATTTTCAAAATAATGCACACATGAGCGCATATATATGTACTACACACGCACGCACATCGTATTGAAAATATGTTTTTGCACCGTTACTTAATTCATGATTAGGGGTGTGTACATGGTTGATCACCAATGAGTTTAGCCGAAAGTCAATCCGATTGAAAATACTACACCAATGAGTGTACACGCACGCACACACATCGTATTGAAAACGAGTTTAGTCGAGAGTCGATGCTAGTCGAAAGTCAATCCAATCCAATTTATAATTGGATCTGAAATTTTTGATTCACCTCTGTGTGATTGTTCTATGTGATATTTATCTTAAATTGGCATATTTACGGATCACTGGTATTTCAAAAAAATGTTTTTGTTTTTTCACTTTTAGACATATCATGATTTTTTTTAATTGTATAATAAGAAGTTATTATGGATTTTGACAAATAATATAAATAGCTTTTTGTCCCAATTTTTTTTTATTGATTTGAGGGGTAAATTTGTTTTTTCCATCACCAATTTGCGGTGATTAAAATTAAACATAAAATGTAGTTGTAGCTTACACTTATCCTCTTTTAACCTCTAATTAAATCATACTAGATTAAAAATAAGGACAAATTTGTTTTTTCAATATTGATTAAAGCCTAATGTTTACTTAGATCAATAACAAACACCCCCCTTGTTGTTGAATCAAAATCCATAAAAAGTTAAACTATTGAAAAAGAAAATGCATTATAAGAAGATAAAATAGATATATTCTCAATATTTAAATTCCTTATATGTTAACCAGTTAATCAAAAAAATCATGGATTCACAAACATTATCATGAATATTAAAGTTTAAATTAGAATATTTTAAATAGCACAAGATAAAAAATCCGAAATGAAAAAATTCGTGTTTGTGTCAAGGGCCACGATCCACAAATTTATGTAGAAATCAATGGTGGATATTTAATTTGAAAAAATACAGTTTTAAACCAGTTGGACCTTTATTAGATGATCAAGTTGACTTTCGATTGCAAGGATTAGTGTGTCGGCCATGATAATTTAGTTTGTAAATTCGAACCCTGATATAGGTTCCAATTCATCATTTTTTTTTTTTTTGGATTTAGCAGTGCATCCCCACCGTAATTCTAGTCTCTTCACAAAGTATTCCTATTTTACAGTTGGAGCAAACACAAGTCAAAAGGCTTTTATGTATAAATATTCATTGCGTTCTTCTCATATTGCTGTATTTGCAAACATCTTAATTTAAATTATTACTTTCAGGGTAAAGAGAAGCTTGCAAAGTGGAAGCAATGTTCTAGCAACTCAACTCCGTGAATTATCTAAACTTGAGAGCCGAACTTTGTATTGTTTTGTTTCAGTTTATCAATGATGAACAATTAAACTTTCAACCACCGGATTGAAATAAGATGCTAACATTTTCTTATGGAGTGATTCCATGGCACTGTCCTTGTCTAATTTACATTTCGTCTGTGTTATCTTGGCCAATAAATAGAATCTATATCATATGATTGTTATAAGTCGTTTGCCAATTCACGGGATCGTTGTTGTTCTGAAGTGTTGAAGAACGTTTTAATGCTTTACAAGCACATATATCTAGCTAACATCGTAAATAAGTCGGCATGTTCTGACAACGTAAGTGCAGAGTTTTCTTTATCCACAACTTTCCACTGAACCATCATCATACGCAGCCAAAATTAGAAAGTCCAAGTTCATCGACCTTAGGCAAAAAATCAACCAAAAAAACTATAGCAATATCGTCCTCACAAGTGTCCCTCAATCCCTTTCTACAAAACAAAGAAATATACTCGGTAGACTATCATCTCATATTATTCCATATAACAACATCCAAAAAAATACATATGACGGATGACGACCCATGTATTAGATGCCTATTAGCCAGGCTTGAACCTTCCAATTATATACAAGGTTATATGGATATATCTATATCATACACCATCAAACTCTAAAGAGCGTACATCTTCTTATACTCATTATTCATCATGTCATTATCAGAAACAACGGACATTCCCCATGACCTCGACAAACTACCAGAGGGCCTCCTTATATTCCTCAAACTCTTCTCTTCAATCCTATGCATCACAATGCAATAGCACATCGATCCGATGGTAGTAAGCATGATACTCGTTCCAATTGCCATAGTGCACCACGCTAGCCATGGATCCCTTTTACCAACCACAACATAAGTAAGCGATATAAACGACGCCGATATAAACAAGCACGCTAACCACATAAGCTTGTTCATCACGAACACCATCAATTTCTTTGCTTTCTGCTCCACCACTATTAATGAGGTTTGCACCACTACGACCGCCAACGATATGAAAAGCGCGAGGGAGTCGAAGACTAAAAACACGATAAAAGCGGGGTTATTTGCAACGTATGCTTGTCCTAGAATGAGGGGGGTGCCCTTGGAATCGGTGGCAGGGGTTGTATCAACGTATCCGCCAGGGACGGTGAAAATGGCGGCAAAAGCGACAGTGGCGATGAGGACAGCCACGACGGTGTTGGAGTTGATGGCGTTGTTTAGGCCGCCTAGGTGGAGCTTCTGGAGCCGCCTTTTGATGTTCTGGACGCGCATTTCGGTTTGTTTGGTTTGCTTGATTTGGGACTCCACGTCATGTTTGATGTCGCTCACGGTTTGTTTTAGCTGCTTTACGGGGTTTTGAGGCTTGTTTTGGGCTCGAGGAGTGGAGGAGGCCCCTACTTCTTTCAGGATGAAGGTTAGTTCGTCGTGGGCGAACTTTTCTGCAATGCCTAGGGCTGTTTCGTTTGCTTTGTTTGTCGCATTGACGTCGATGCCAGGTACTGAAAGTAGAGTCTTCACTATCTGAAGGTTCATCACAAATAGAAGACTAAGTATATGTTTACGGTCTAATATCAATATAACTAGAAATACATTTTGGTTGTGTAGAGAAATATTTTAGATTCAAAACCTCCAAGGCATGTTTTCGAAATGAAACTAAAAAGCACGACTCAATAATAAACTGCATAATCTGCACTACTTCGGTTCAAAACCAAAGGATATTAATGGTTTTGGAGTCATTATACCATAAATCTAATATTTCTTAAAAATCAAGTGTATGTATTCATCAGATTTTATAAGTGAAACTAGGTTCTGCGAGTCTTTAAAAAGAAAAAAAAAAAAACAGATGCTTTTGACTTTTAACTGTATACTTTTCAAAGTTTACCAGGAAGCTTGATCCTCTGAATCTTAAAAACAAAGAAAAAAGTCAGATACAGTTTAGCAGCAAAGATGCATTTTATTAGGCATAATCCTGTTTAATATGCATCAGGCTTCTTAAAGTCATTAGAATTCAAAGCTACTAGAGTACCATTGGTTTTGACTTTGAGTTTATAGTTCCATTTTCCCCCAATTCTTCCCAAATATATAGCTAATTGGATGAAAGTATTGACCAATGAGACATGCACATTTCTGTTGCCAAATTTTCTACTAATTGTCTGAAGTGTAAGTGTTTTATGGTACATTGAAAATGTTAGACTTACCATGTATATAGAAATGGGATTATGTGTATACGATAATTCTAAAAGTTCTGAAGAAGTTTAGGGCATTTTGACAGGTAGAAGGAAATAATGTTGGGATTATCTGAATTTTTATTTTTGCTTATAGAAACTTATTTCTACCGAGACTTCCCTGAACCTATTGTTTTCTGCCTTCCAGCATTGTTCATCTTCATGTCGATAAAGCAACCGAGTTCAAATGAATTAAAAAAAAAAAAAAAAAAAAAAGAAGAAGAAAATCGAATAGACTGTTTGATTTCAATGGGGAAAACGCGTACTTTGAGGACCGAGGATCTAGTGTGATAATAGTTCTGTGTCTAATCTTTTTCACTGGAAAAAATTCGAAATTGAAGGCCTTAAAGCTTTAATTTAACTGTGAAATCAGTATTCTATCCTAGATATATGTTATAGCCAAGAATTTCACCACTTTGGGAAAAGTTTTATGCTTTTTAAAAAGAAAACAATTATATACCAAAATATAAAGTGAGGAAAAAGAAGATCATAACAATTACATACCTCAGGGCGACCCTTTCTAGCAGCAATATGTAGCGCTGTATTGCCCTTGCTGTCCTCAAAATTGATAATAGATGGATCAGGCTTTAGCAGCTCCAGAACGACATCAACATTGGTGCCCTTAACCGCCATATGAAATGCTGTCTGTCCCTTCTTATCAGTTCTAAACCCGATACTTGGATCCTTGTTTAAAATAGACTTTACTACCTCTGCTCTTCCCATTCTCGCTGCTGAATGAAGAACGGTTTTTCCATTGTTACGTGCAATCTTGGCAAGGTCAACTCCTGTTTCTAGAAGGAAGTTGACTATATCTATATGACCTTGAGTTGCAGCAGAGTCAAGTGCCGTAGAATTCTGGGAGTTTGTAGTCATAGCTAATCCAGGAAAAACTTTCCATAGTTCTTGCACTACTTCTGCAACAACACTTAATTCTATCAGTAATGTTTCATACACATACTGATTGTTTGTTACACATATTGATTGTTTAAAAGAACAATATTAAGAAAAGGTCAACGATAAAATGATCATACCGAAATGGCCATTTTTAGCAGCAACATGGAAGGCATCAAAGCTATTATTAGCTTTAATCCCAGCTGATTGGGGATCGGAAACTCTCAAAATTTCACCGACAACACCAACAAATCCTCTTTCTGAAGCGACATAAAGAGCGGTTTCTCCATCTTGATTCTGCTTAGATACCAAATCATTCAACTCATTTTCATCGGTATCAGATATTATTTTCTGAACACCGATCAAGTTTCCAGCTCTTGCGGCCAAATGCAACTGGGTATCTCCTTTTTTCCCAGGGCTTTCTTTGCTTTTCCTCTCTTTGAAACTCTGCTGCTTCTCCATCATTTTGTGCCTAAAGCTCTGTAGCCTCTCTAGTGCTCCTAATCTAAAACTTTGTTGCTTTTCCATTTTGAGTTTAGAATTCTGATCTCCTTTTCGATGAAAAAACTGTATTAAATCCAAAACCAGTATACCGATCTCTGCTTTCCACTTATATCAGATTCAAAATAGCTTGCTGCTTTCTTGCTCATTCTACAACCATAAAGCAACCCAAATCGCCATTTCTAGAATTCCGATCGCCAAATAGAAATATTTGATTTTGATAGAATTCTGTAGAAGAAATCAGCAAAATTTCGGATGGGTCTCTGTCGATTTTGCTTCACTTTTGTTTACCTACAAAAAAACTAAACAAACGCAACCTTGAAATCTGAAAAGAAAGAAGAGGAGAGTCCAGTGGTAGCAGAATAAAGACTGGATGATTGGCACAGATTTATATATTGACATGATGATTGATTTACTAAAATAACTAATTAGATATATATTAAATAATAATAAAAAAAAGTAATAAAAGAAGAGAACGAGTCCTCATTTCGCTTGGTGAATAGAATTACCTTTTTAAACCATTATATTTTTACAATTATCGGCGGCTAAAGCAGTCGATGGATTAATTAGATTCCTTTTGAGTGATAAGTGAATGGTGTGTGTCCACTTGAGAAATTGAGCACATGTTTCAGAACTCTTATCTCACACTTGGCACGATTCACGTCACCTGTCGCGTAATCTTGCGATTTCATTTTCTTCCAAATTTAACTCTCAGATTCAAAGTTAAGCATGTCATCGAATAACGATAGAAGTCACCGTATATTAGGGTTTAAAAAGCGACATGGTAAAAACCTAAAAAGCTTACAGGTATTTGTTACTAAATGTGCAAAGGCGTAAAAAAGCAAACATTTCCATAGTCGTGAGATAATAACAATTTTTTTTGCTGGTATTTCTGTTACTGTTATAAAGAAAGCAAGATTAAGTGAAGGGCACTTAAATTCTATTTCGTCTATTTCCCAATTGAAGCACAAGGAAGAGAAAGGAGCATGCGGGAAATTTCATATATTTGAGCAATTAATGCATACTTTGTCGGGGGGTGATTTTTGCTCAGAATTTGTTTCTCTGTTCACAGATTAAAATAGAGAATGGGTTGTTGAGAATCAACAACAGAAGCACATGCGTCCTAAACAGAACCAAAAAGAGAACGCGGTATTTGTCTAAAAATCTGTATCGAAACAAAGAATCACTACGGTCCAAGCATATATAGATTTGTCTAATCGCGTATCGTTGATTGTTAGTTTGCACGTTAATTAATGTTTTGTATTTGGAGGGTAGCTAGTGTTTATTTAGCTTAAAATGGGCAACCACTGCTGGGACCATCAAAGTTTGCCCATGAAAGACTTCAATGCGTGCAAGTTATTCTGTGCATTCGGTAAGATGTATATTTTTTTTGACAACTTTGCACATTTTGTTTCTTTGTGCATTTGGTTACCTATAGGTGAAATTTGCGAAGAAAAGAAAATACACATTCAAGAAAATATACTTGTTCAAATTACATATGTAAATCAAACCAATGATGTCTTAACATATTAATACCGACTGATAGTGTTGATATGTAAATACTTAGTAGTAATACCAATATTAATTTCTAACATACATTATCTAAAACAAGTATATAACTTACTATCATATATTGTCAGTGCTTCAGTATCTAATTACAAACTCATCAATGCAAGTTGGGCATGAAATGGAGTTCATACGTGAAAGATATATGTATTAGAATATTTAGATACTGATTCGCAAATTTATATTTTGAATAGGCTAAATGGAAAATTTACCTTCCTCTTCAATTCATCCTAACATCCACAAATCAATACCGTCTTCTTACAATTAATTTGACTGCTAAAAACAATCGAAAAGGAAATCACTATCATGACTGTAATCTCTTAGACGATATGGTACCGCTGGTACCCATATCACCATGTTTGATACCCTCGCGACGAAACACTAATTTGAAAATACCAGTCGTCATCGCTTCTGTAATACTAAAAACATCATCACGCCTTCCCAACTTTGGACCAACTTACACCGACCAGACCACTATTATTTTTGCAAAGTTTGATCATATTTGATGTCTATGTGTTGATTCTTGATGATCGATGATGCGATGATGTTTTTGCACCTACATGCACATGAAAAAATTGTTTTTTAAACAAAATAAACTAATTTAATACTAATTTATCAAATGTTCGCATTAATAATCCGAATATAATAACATATAAAATAAATATGGTGGACTAACTTAGGGATTATAAATATATGGATGTCTAATGTGTTAAATAACCATTAGGATTTATGGTATTACAAAGGGTATATGTTATGGGATAATAATAATGCCACATGTACATATGTATATATATATATTTGTACATAGAAACAATTATTAATTTTATTCAGCCATTAATGTATTTACTAATATATATATATATATCATTATTCTTGGCATAAAAATAATAGTTTTTCTAGATTAGATTAAAAATATATAATTGAGGGTCGAGTATATATCCATACACACACACATGTTATTTAATCCATTTAGAAATGTGTGTTTTATTTAATATTTGAATTCAAATTATTTTGACCAATTCAAATATTTATAAAAAAAGTTTTTTTTTTACTTCGAAAGTCGAGAGTAACATTTTTTGCCTATAAATTTCTAAACCGTAAACATACATATCTGTGTTTGTGTGTATATATGTATGTATGTATAATTCGAAAAAATGTTTTTCTAAATCAAGTACAAAAAATCATTTTTGATTTTAAAACCATGCGCAAATTTAAATATAAGTATAAATCTATATTTAATTTTCATTTAAATCCGAAAATTGCTATATATATAAATCTATATTTAATTTTCATTTAAATCCGAAAATTGCTATATATATATATATATATATATCTGCGCGCGCGCGCATAGTGGGGAATTTATTTTAACCTGAATTACAAATGTACATATATAATTAAATGTGTATAAATTGCTTTAACTGTTTGAACCATTAAATTTAATTTCAATTTTTTTCATTTGAATAAAAATGTGTATATATAAATGATTTTGATTTGTATATAAAATACAATGTTTACTTTTTATTTGATCTTGTTAGCTATCGATACTTCGATGTCAACTATTTCCTCTCTGGATCCTCTGTTCCTTGTCCTTTACTATAACGTGCAAATATCGTCTTCTAGGCTTTGCTAATTCTTTTTAATGGAGGCTAGGATTTTGTTTTTTATATATAAAACAAGTGAGAATGGCACTATTTATAACTATCTAAGTACCAAAATATCCTACACCTTTCTCTCTCGATCTAAAGACAAAGTCCTTTTCCCCTTCTTTTCCTCTCTGGATCCTTTGTTCCTTGTCCTTTATTATAACGTGCAAATATCGTCTTCTAGGCTTTGCTAATTCCTTTTAATGTAGGCTAGGATTTTGTTTTTTATATATAAAACAAGTGAGAATGGCACTATTTATAACTATCTAAGTATCAAAATATCCTACACCTTTCTCTCTCGATCTAAAGACAAAGTCCTTTTCCCCTTCTTTTCCTCTAGCATCCTCTAGCATGGCCGACCGTACCCTAATAGGTCAACGAAATTCATGCCTAATTAATTTGTCATATAAACTAATCATTAAATTAATTATTTAAGCTTGTATTTTAATTAAATCAACATATAACAATTATATATTATTTTAATTAGTTTTAAAGCTTTAAATAAATAACTAAAATGCCATAAAAATTCAATACAATATTTGCACAAATTTTATTTTAATTTGTAATATTTATAAATTAACTTAAAGTTGGTTGAACTCAAAAATTTACTAACAACAAAGTTGTGTTAACTCCCTGGTGTGAACTCCAACATGAAAATTAACCAACAACAAAGTTGTGTTAACTTGTGAACTCGATCCTCGGTCAATATCTAAACAATATTAAATACTGAAGCCAATATAGAATTTGTTGAAATACATCATGCACAAATTTAGTTGCTTATAGATTATTTAGACGAAATCCAATTTCTAATCATAATAACGAAAACAAATATTTATATCAAAATCAAATATATCACAACAAAATTTCTGACCTTAAACCCAATATTGAATAGGAAAAAGAACTGAATCCAAAATATTAATTAATCTGTAAAGCTACAAAAAATAAAATAAGCGTGAAAGTAATTAATACTCAAATCTAAAATTAAAAAACACAGGATAAATATATCTACCTCAGACGATTAACTGATGCTCGATTACAGTTGAAAACTAAACGATTAAAGCTGAAGATAATGCATAATTAGGGCTAAAGATAGCATATGATTAGGTATTGCGATTGAAAATTTTGTACAATTAATGATTAAAACAACAAATCATATAAGAACATCCACTTATTAGTTAGGGTGATTAAAAAATAACAAGGGTAAATTGAAAACTAAAAGTACAAAAATAACGAACAGCTGAAAGGTAGAGATGTCAAAATGATAGTTTTTAAGAATAAAGATGTTATCAACTCGGCGGGTGGGATTGGTACATTGGTACAAAGTGAAGAAAATTTAAAAACGTCAATGGTTGAATTCACGTTGGTCCAAAAAGTCAATGCATCCACGTATATAATATAAAAAACCCAACTTGCAAAGCACTAAAATGTGAAAGTAGTATTTGTTATAAACCTACCGTCAACAAGTATAAAATAATTTAATGGATTCAATGATTCCATCATCCGAACGTGGGCTTTTATTATTGTTTCTATGGATTTAAAATCAGTTTGTATGCCAGATTTAATTTCTGCAACAATAAACCGACAACAGGATCTCTTATAAGATCAGCATGTGTAAGTTATGGAGATTACCATCTCCTATCGCCCATGTTTCTAATCTTAGCGTTTAGAAAACACAATTAAATATTTAGTAAACATCCTACTCGCTTTTTTTATTTTTTTATTTTGTAGATAAATTGGATCCTTAGATGGTATTACATTTTTATACCGCAAGTCGTATGTTTTGTAATTATTTGAGTACATATATATAAAAGTTATATTTGTGCACATTAGTATATGATATCGGTGTATTTTTAAATGTGTTTAAAATGAAAGATAATTGCATTGAAGGGATTTATGAAAATTTCATATGATTTGATGGTAAGTAAAATTGACCATACCATGTGAAAGAAAAAGGAGCGAAGAGAAAGACCATAAATTGATTTCAATTATAAGTTTGGAAAACCCAACCCGAGAACGCTACATAGTAGATTTTTAGAATAAAAGCTATACTAAAGCTTTTATGTACGCTGTTTAATACGCCATTAGAGACATAGAATTGTAAACTGTAACATGAAAATCCCACACAAAACTTGAAAATCAAGAAACAAGATACGAGCAGCTGCAAGTAGGTTTACTAATGGTGCGGGTTTTGATCTGAATTTGTTTCGAACTCGCCGTATAAATGTTGATATGGCTTTTGACTCCAACTACTCAAGCCCGACCCAATTACTATTAGGGTCGGGTATAGTTTAGTCAAAACCTAGTTTAATTGGTCCCGATCCGATTATTTGGTTTCCGTGGTTATTAAACATAATGTGTTTGTTATTTTTCTTACCATTTTGTATGTTTGCATTAGATGTTTTTGCATCCTATTACTGTGAACTTGGCAATATCACCATCCAATTTTCATGTTAATAATTATTTGTTTATAATTTGCATAAAAATTGCAAGTTTAAGATATGGTTTTAACATAAATATTATGAGTTAGGAAAACAGATATTACCCGACGGGCTTGAAAAGCCCAATGGAACAGGCTCGGGTATTAGTTTTGAAATATCTAATAGGTCCGGGTTTTAAGATACCCAGATTGAACCTGACTCATTGACAGGCCTAGCTGCAATCCCCTTTCTGCCCATCAAAAGTTGTGAAAATCCACTTCTCAATGCAAATGAAAGAACTGCTATGGACGATAAATTGTATATACAAGGAGGAAAGTCATACCTCACTGTTCTTTTACATAATTTTTTAACAAGAGGATGACACAAATACACACTGTTAAATATTTAAGGAAACGTAAAAAATGGTCTATTTGGTTTCATTTTGAGTTTTTTGTTTTCACTATTTATTACAAAATATGAGGAGAGCAGATGAAAATATTCAAAATTCCAAGGTATCACGTCGATGGAGGGACGATGGAGGGAGAAGTGGAGAGACGATGAAGAGAATGGATTGTTCTAACACGGAAAACAAAATAATCATGTTTTCAATTTTATATGTTAATTCATTTTTAAAATTGGATGTTTTTCAAAGATACATGCGTCCGCGCACATTTTTGTTTGTCGAAAACTCAAAACTGAAAATTAAAAACCAAACTTTGCCTATAATTTTCACCACGGGTAAAAGGATTCTCTCGCTATTTGGATCCACAGGAACTAATTTCTCGAGAAACACCTAAGCAACATATATAACATCGAGGACCTGGAAAAGTAGAGTATTTAGTAAAACATGTTTTGATCGTTGCTTCTTTCACATAAAAGAATAATCAGTTGGGATAGAGAATTGAAAATTTGACAGGGAAACTTGTGCTTGCACCAACAATGTAAATTTTAGTTGCCATTGCATCATGAATTCTTCCTTCACTTGTCTCACTATTAATAAAGAGAATTTCACGACGTCTTTTTGAAATTCTAAAAATGTCCTACATCCATCAACAGAATCTCATCATTAGTTCGCAACCTCTATCACCATTCCCTTACCAACCGCTCATCAATTGAATGTCATTGATAATTTTCTTGAAAAAAAAATACTATGACTACCGAAACTTTTGCATTTATATCATACATCCGTCCATATTTTTTTTATTAAATAAAAAGTAAATATTTATAGCTATTAGATGCACGTACGTGCGATTTACACTAGTGAAAATTTATGAAAATTAGGGACACATTTATTTTTTCAAAAGCTATTTTTTTACATCCCTCACTTTTAGAACCTATTTTGTACATCCCTCTTTTTATAGTTTCTCTCTTTTCTATTACTCTCGCTTCCAAATTTAAAAGTAACTACCAAAACGTGTATTGCTGGCGTTATGAGTTATGGATATATGCCCTAAGAGTACATGTTAAGGTTAATAAAATTATTCAAATATCCCATTGAATTTCACCTATTTTTTTTGAAAATAAGGGTGTATTTTATAAAAGAAAATTGAAAGGGACTTAAATCTATTTTTTTTTATAGTTATAAGGATGGACGTCAAAATTTCTCAAAATTTTTTGTGTGGGTTTTGTTTTAAGAGGGAAAAAAGTGGAATGAACCAGAATTTCGAACATTTCGTATTTAAATATTTGAATTATTTAAATATTTGAATCTTGGATTAAATGTGTTACAGTGGTTTAATAATCTTGTTGACCCCCTTTAAGTAATAACTAGTGATAGTAAACTTGTTTTGAAAAAATATTTTGAAGAAATATCGATAATGTGACTGAAAATCATTTTATCGATAAATAGCTTTTTACTCGTTAGAAGTTGTTCAAATTTTTTTGCGTACACTAAAACACTTAAAAAATCATTAATATGGAATAAAAATATTTTTCCATTTGCCGAAAATAAAATATGATGATGTCATGCATAAGGTCATAGAAGATATTTTGTGTGTAAGGGTAAATGGATAATTTGCTAAAGAAAATGAGATGTAAAGTTAAAAGCATACAAGGCACATGAGGAGATCTCTTGGCTGGCCAAAGATGGGTCTTAGGGTCCTTAAACACTCTTGAAATTCTAAAGCTTGAAAATATAAAAAAGAATAAAAATGGTGATTAACACCGATCCACTTTGTTCTTCATTAATCTTCCTCTAATTAGTTCAAATCTTCTCCAAACTCCACCAAACTTTCATTAACACCTTAGAACACCTTAGAAAGCGTGGACCTAAAGTAAAAAAGTGGGAAAAGTGAAGAGGATGGAGAGTTGCTAGTTTGGGTCATGAGCATTGATAAGGAGGGGGAGGCTTAGCTTGGATGTGTTAAAGGTTGAATCTTTAGGATTTTTGTATGATGGTAGGAGGTAGTTCTTTATTCTTATGTATTTGAGCTTGTTGTAGGCTTGGATTTGGACGAGTTACCTTACTATCTTGTATGTATATATTGTGTGTGCACGCGCGCGCGCAAATATAAAGTTAAAGTGACATTAACTGAAACATCACACTCTATACCCATACTATCCAAGAGTATTACTGAGTAATGCTGTCAGATAATACATAGAGTAATACTATATGGGGAAAATACGTGAATATTCCCTTGGGCTAATACTAATATGTATTTGAACACCGAATAAATAGCTCACATATACATACACAGTATCGGCACAAAGCAATAAACACGTGTGCCTCCAGGATAAAACAATACATTAATATTTATTATGGAGAAAAATTCTTCAACATCATCAACAGTTCATTAATAGAAATTTTTATCGTGTGTCCGAGTCGAATTCCATCGAGTTTCGACCATCGATACACTGTACACACAGTTTATATAAATTACACAAATTGAAATGCAAAAGGGCAGCTCCTCCTTTGCATTTCGAGCATCCAGCAAACACAAACTCCACGATCAAATGCCAAATAACATCCAATATCACAACAATCATTCGAATATCCCAATCAGATAATTTATCCAATCAAACAATTCAATATTCTCAATCAAACAAATCCCAAACAACCAATTCAACCAAGCAATTCCGTAAATATTCGGGATAATAATATATATGCGAGATGCGAGTGGATATAAATATAGCTGTGAGTAAGAAAACTCATCGAAATGAGGCTAACATTCTCAAAATAGCACCACCATCATCTAGCATAGAAGCAAAATACCAAGCTTCGCCTGAAATCACTAAGTCGCCTTAAAAATGATGCACTACACCACCAACAAACGTTCAACCTTCACATCTCCATGCTCACACGTCTTCATCGATGTAAGCCCCAAACGCATCCACCTATCACCTGCAGCCTACCCATTCAATTCGCCAAAATGTAGCTCCATCCATCGACAGCCATATGGTCGTAGTTATCATCTCGCACAAATCATGTTGCCATGAATTAATACTTTCCTTCATGCCTTCCTATGTCGTTCACGCTATAAGCCATGATTGTTGACCTACATCCAACACGCTCGCCCATCTTCGATGCCCCTCATTGCATTCGTTGATCCCTCCTCGATTCCTAGGTCGTGGTTCAATTGCATGCTTTTTTTCTTTGAAATACGATTTTTAGAATCAGGTAAATTAGGGCCGAAGTGTTTGGGCTCAGGTTTGATAAGGATTCGGCTGTGAAGTAAAGAAAGTTTCCAGAGAAATAGAGAAAGAGATACAGGCTTTAATTTAGGCCTTATATTCTAATTTACTTTACTTAATTAATTTTTCTTTTCACAACTTCTTTTAAAACAATTTATTCAATTAAAATAGTTTATACTTATAAAGGTATATATTCAATTGAAATTTTTTTTTCAGTTGCAAATAAATTTCAATTTGATTTAAATTAATTTACACTTCATTTTACTAAATATATTTCAATAACCGCCCAATTTTAATTTATTTCAATTTATTAAAACCAAGTCCTTTATTAATAGCTTTCAATTGAGTAAAAATTCACTTTTTAAAAATTATTATAAAATTTCGAATTCAAACAATTTTATTAGTTTAGTTAAATTTATTTATTTCTATGGCGTAGAAAACAGGGTTGTTACAGACTCTCCTCTTATGAAAATTGCTTCCTCGCAATTTCTTATAGGGAGACGTCATACACAACTCAAACCTTGAATTTTCTTCGTATTCACTATCTATTAATTTCCACTGCTCAACTCTAATCACTACTGGATCGTTTCATTCATATTCAAGCCACATAGAGGTTTATTCACTATCATCAATACCGCCACTACTCGGGCTAACTACTCCTTACTTCACCATGTCTCTCAACAACTTCTACTTTATATGAAAACAAACACATACAAAAGAGGCAGTGGTAAGGAATATATATACATAATAGGAAAAATAACAAGTACGTCCCTAGATGATTACCCCAGCAATCATCGTATATTCCTACTACCACTTAAGTATAAACAATAATCTACCACACACCCATGAGGACAGGGACCCTAAGTCTCATCTAAGGCCAAGACTCATGTTTCTTATATTCTATATTGTTCTAAATCTTGCTCTGATACCAATTTGTAAACGGCGAGTTTTACGTAGATGGGCTCTGCTGTGGCTACCGTCGGTACCTCAGACATTCGTTTTATGGCCAGCCTCTCGATTATCCCTCCGATACATGGATAACCAACCCGTAAATGGGATGTGTGGGGGTAAGAGTCAATGCTTCGCCACTAATCATAAGGCGAGAACATCACGTGCTCTCCAACAGCAACCGTCTCTGATACTAATTGAAACATCTCACTTATATACTCTTACTATCCAAGAGCATTACTGAGTAACACTGTCAGATAATAATACGAAGGATAAGGCTATATGAGGTACACTAGTGAACATTCCTTTGGGCTAACACGGTTATGTATTTAAACATCAAATAAATAGCTCATATATATGTACACAGTATCGGCGCAAAGAAAAAACAAGTGTGCCGCTAGGATAGAAAAATACACAATATACAATATATATCAAAGATCACAGAGTCAATAGCAGCGTTAATATATAATATACAATGTACATAATATGTCCAATATACTCACAATAATATACACACAAGTGACTATACAACACAGGATGATAATCTAAATTCTTGAATATATATTCTCCTATATGACCAGTAAACACAAGCTGATCATACTGTCCCTATACCTGAAATTTCTTGGACTGACCCGAGTATTATGCAAATAAAAAACGGGTCAGACTATATCTAAATCCAAGGTTAATAAACATATGGAACTCTGTATATACTGGGTATAAACATAGCAATGTTATCTTAGACAATCTTAAATATCATATTCGTAGAACATCATAAAACCCATTATAAAGATGTCCTCACCCATATAAAACTCTTCAAATTAGAAATCATGAAACAACATCAAATGGGTGAATCAACCATACCCAGAAATCATCATCTAAATCCATAAATTATTGGTAAAGAGATATATCACAATGTATAATCAAGTAACACATAGCTTTGCCTAAATATGTCATTCAATCTTAATAAATAAAATATCCTCCACATCAATACAAATAATCACCCATAAACAAAAGTATAGAAAAGGTGACACACATCAGTGAACGGTATAATTGATGACATACACCTATATAGAATAATCGTTGACACACGCTTAAGAAGGATAAATAGATAAGAAAAAATAAATAAGCAACACATATCAATAAATAGTAGTTTGCGACACATGCCAACGAGATATAAAAGGCAATGTACGAAAATAAATAGCAGTTGGCGGCACACTCCAAAGAGGGATAATTGGTAACACATGCCTAAAAAGGATATGAAGATTGATCATACTCTAGACACAGTCACATGAATAACCGAAGCTTGTCGTCCCAGTATGTATGAGTATATGTCTACATCACACATACCGGAACTAGATAAGAGACTAATGGACACACCTGCTCCAAGAGACTACACTTGCGATTGGAGAACACGACACACGTATTCCACCAACATGACTCCTAAGTCCGGGTTACCTCGACGGACATTATGACTCTTATCCATCGCATGTCATAAACACGCAACATGACTACACTATGCATTGGTCACGACCCTACACATGCCCTCAAACGGTAACAGACTGCCAGCCTAGGTGACACAAATGGGTATACAGTTGCCGACACATAGCTATATAAATTTCCGACACAGGGCTATGGTGTTGTAGATCCAGGGCGTAACCGCCGCGATCAGGCCTCTAGGATGGATACTAGCTAATCTGGTTCAACTTCCTCAATATAAAGATAGTCGGGTAGTGAATAGACAAATACTAAATATATATAATAGCTGACACACAGCTACATACTCGTGCCGACACAAAACACGACACATATGCCGACACATGGCTAAATAAGAGACTCACCGCAACGAGCCCCATAATAAATAATAAATCCATGTATAAGTGTCATCTACAAGAACATAATAGCCGAATAAATAACACAACGGCGTCCCATACCACCATGTGTTACTAGTCTATTTTTTCAGCGCTCATATATAACACTCTCTCCCTCAGTATTCTATATAACGAGTTTAAAGGCCAAACGGAGAAATATTACTGAAAGTCCCATACCAGATGGTATTATAACTCTGTTTATTCAGAATCTTCGTCACATAGAATGACATATTACAAAATCACATAGAAGGATGTGATCACTGTATTATACCAAATCACTAAATAAATCAACATCAATAGTGAATCACTCATATAATCCAATTCAATATATTCATTTAATTTATTTAATTTCAATATAAGACTCAAGTACGATAATTCACTTCCAAATCCTTTTTATTCACATTTTCCAAAACTTCCGCAATCACTTTACAAATCAAAACAATCCTAGGATCAAAGATAAAGATATATCTCTTCATCCCTTTCCACCAAAACACCTGCTTTATATCCCTATGCATCTTTGAGACACCCGGATGGATACTCAACTTAGAATGATGACATTCTGATAGAACCTCCTACTTAAGACCGTCAAAGTTAGGAACACGAACCCTTCCATCATCCTTAAAACTCCATGGCTATTAATCTTAAAATTTGAAAATTGTCCCTCCTCAACATTCTTGATGATTGCCATTAAGCGCTTGTCTACCCTCTACTTGCTCGCTATCCTTTCCAGCAGTGTCAGAGTGCCCTCCAAGAGAGCCAAGACTGCATTCCTGCATAAAGCGTCTACCACCACATTAGTTTTCCTTGGCTTATAAAGAATATCAAAATCGTAGGCCATCGGAAACTCTAACCATCGCTGCTGCCTCATTCTCAGATCTTTTTGAGTGAAAATGTACTTTATGGACTCATGATCCATGTAAAGTTCAAACTTTTCACCCAGCAAATACTGTCTCCACATCTTCAGAGCAAACACGAATGCTAACAAATCTAGATCATGCGTAACATAGTTCATCTCATGGGGTTTCAGCTGTCGACTAGCATAAGCAATCACCATCCCATGTTGCATCAGAACCGCGCCTAATCCCGCTCCATAAGCATCGATATACACTGTAAATCCTCCACTACTACCCAGAATAGCTAAAACGGGGGCACTAGTCAATCTCTTCTTCAACTCATCGAAGGTCTCCTCACACTTTAGAGTACACACAAACTTCTCATCCTTCTTTATCAGCTTAGTTTAGTGTGAGGCGATCTTAGAATAATCTTGAATGAACTTCCTATAGTATCTAGCCATGCCTGAGAAACTCTGAACTTCAGTAGGGATCTGCGGTCGTTTTCATTCTTGAATAGCCTCCACTTTTGCTGGATCCACTGAAATGCTATACACAATATGTCCTAGGTATCTCACTTCTGATTTCCAAAAGTGGCACTTAGAAAATTTCGCCTTTAGAACGTGCTTCCTTAACGTTCCTAACACCACTTCCAAATGGCGTCTATGCTCTTCCTCGAACTTGGAGTAGATAAGATATCGTCGATGAAGGCTAACATGAACTTATTGATAACATCCTTTGAAAATGCAATTCATAAGGTCTAGGAAATACGTGGGTGCATTGGTTAGCCTAAAAGGCATAACCAACCACTCAAAGAAAAAGTCCGGCCCTCTAAACGTAGTTAAGGGTATACTATCTTCGGCTACCCTTAATTGGTGAAATCCCGTAACCAGGTCCATTTGAGAGAAAAATTTCGCTCCATGAAGCTGGCCTAAAAGGCCATCTTATTCCAATTGGTCAGCCTATTCAACTCTTGATAATCCACACACAGTCTTAAAAACCCATCAGAGTTAACCACAAAAACCACAGCTAATCCCCAATTCAAACGGCTCAATCTAATCAATCCTCTGCTTAACAAATCCTGGATTTGATTAACTTTCTCCTCTCTCTCTCTTGGAGCCATCCTTTGCTTAGGTTGAGCAATGGGCCTCGCACTAGGAGCTAAATCAATACGGAACTCTATCTCTCGGTGTGGAGGTAGACTATTAACCTCTTCAAAGACATTAGAAAAATCTTTAACAACTTCTATCGACTCTAACTCTTTCTAGGATGCTTCAAGAGCATACAAGAAACTACCATATGTATGCTGGGATCTTCACATGATACTTTAGCGATTCTTCCCTTATTGGTCACTAATGTTACTATCCTCCCCCTACAGTTTATAACAGCTCCATACTCCGATAACCAATCCATATCAAGAATAATGTAAAATTCTTTAAAATCTAAGACATACGGGTTACAAGAAAATGGTGGGAAAGGTAGGAAATTTTTACATCCTCACAGATCATACTCAAATGAGTTACACCACTTATGGGGTTGGACACACACATAGGGTTCTCTATAATATTTGGAACAAGATGAAATTTGACTACTGAATCAAAAGAGATAAAGCTATGGGTGTTAGTCCATGAGTTGATGGTTTTGATGACAACAACCTTAGAATAAGATTATAAAATATAAATACTAACATTATAGTTTAGATATATATGTATATGCAGGATTTAACCATGCAGGTACAAAGAATGAAGGCTGTATAGTATAGAGATTCAAGATATCAAAATTGAAGGCTCATGAGTATCAAGATTATCAAGAGTTCAAGATTTCAAGATAAGTATTGAGTCTAGAATTATGTTAAAACTTCACAATAGCACTAAAATCTTCACTCCAATTTTCTTTTGGGATGGAACCCATTTCTACCTTTTTAGTGGCTTACAAACCCACGACAAGTAGCTTACAAACCTACGACAAGTGGCTTACAAACCCATGAACATCCTGGTTTTGTACAAGTTCTCAAGTCCTGTCATGATGAGATATTCTGTAGG
Source organism: Allium fistulosum (assembly GCA_030737815.1). Taxonomy (NCBI): domain Eukaryota; kingdom Viridiplantae; phylum Streptophyta; class Magnoliopsida; order Asparagales; family Amaryllidaceae; genus Allium; species Allium fistulosum. Next base: position 983,551,675 of record CM060902.1, read on the forward strand.
AAGAAGCTTGCAAAACTACTTCAAAATGATTTTCAAAACTACTTCAGAATGATTTTCAAAATTGTTTTTCAAAATGTTTTAGCCTTAAAAATTATCTTTTCAAATGATTTTTAAAAAGATTTTTTAGCCTTAAATATTCTTGTTTTTAAACTTCGGTTGTTTTAAACTGTCTTTTAATTATAATATATTTATACTTTGATTTAAATATAAAATTATAGTAAAATGTTATATATATTATTCTTTATATTCATCTATGTATTTTATCTATAGTCAAGTATATTTATAAAGTTTAAAATAGTTTTAATATAAGATAAAGGTTATTTTCAAAGAAAAACAAAACATCAAAATTTCCTTTGGGATGTCGACATGCCCTAGTACCCCATGTCGACATAGTGTCAGTTAGATTCAAAAATTTGAATTTCAAAAGAAGTGTCTATTCGCCATAACCTTTCACGAATGGACATGACTGTTGTTCTTCTATAAATAGGGGTTTGTTTCAACGAATTTGAGATCAGATTTTTTATTTTTTCACTTCTCTTCTTCTTCCACATTTTCTTATTCAAAATCCTATCATCACTCTACCGAAATCAACATTGAATCTAACTAGATTATCTCTGGTTTGATTCTCTATCACTATCTCAACAAGATCCAACTGCTATTCAAAGTTATAGGCTTCTTTGTAATCTATCTAGCAAGAAAAGATGTGATTGTATGTAACAACCCGCATATTTATCGATTTTATATTTAAATATATTATCGTTAATCGGATTTTGGTCCGAAAAGCTACTTTTTGCATATGGTCGAGTTAGGACTCGAGACCACTTCCATTGAGTTCAAAATGACGTTTGCGATCTTTTTGACTGTAAACTTCGATATGTTTGGAGATAGTGAAATTTTCGTCACTTTTTGCTTTGAGCTTTGATTTGGGGCTGAACCCTTCACTAACTCAGCCCAACCCCTTCCTCCTCTTCATACTTCATTTCTATTTCGCTTATACATTCAAGCTTCTTCAAAAATGGTGGAGGGAATGGGAAATTAAAACTCCAAAGCTTTAATCTTCATTGCTAATCCAACATCTACTCCGAATTCAAGTGAAGACATTGATTCAAGCTTGTTCTTGCCCTTGTTTTGCTTCAAGCTTCATCTTCATTGGTTTTTGGTGCAAAGGTGAGATTTTTATCTCACATCTTGCCTATAACTGTCATTGGGCTGTTGGGAATGATTCCCTATCGCATTAGCATGTACATTTGCTTATGGTTTGGATTGAATTGGTGAGAAACCCAATTTTTCAGCGTTTTTGGCAAAGTCTGGGACTTAGGTCGCGCTGTCTCGAAGCCTCTGTCTGCAGATTTTCGTTCTGGCCTTAGGTCGCTCGCCTGGAGTTAGGTCGCTAGGTCGCTCGTATGATAGGTCGTTGGGAATTAACTCGTCTGGCCTTAAATCCTCTCAGCAGCTTAGATCGTTCGCCACCTAGGTCGCTCGCGAGTTAAGCCTTAGGTCGTTTGGCCTTTATAACGTTAGGTCGCTCGCGTGTTAATACTTTAGGTCGCGTGGCCATCCTACTTTGGTCGCAAGGCCACTAGGTCGTTAGACCTTTGACTCTGTAGGTCGCGTACCCCTTTAGGTCGCGTGCCCAGTTAGGTCGCGTGACCTTGTTTTATAACGTTTGGTCCCTTGGCTCCTCTCTATTAGGTCGCTGGCGTTAGGTCACTTCCTCCTTTAGGTCGTTTGACTTATTTGCTTTAGGTCGTTCGACAATTAGGTCGTTTGAGAGTCTTTAGGTCACGAGTCCCTTAGGTCGCTCACCCCTGTTTTGCCGTTCCACTGTTTAGCTCGGCTATGAGTTAGGTCGCTCGCGAGTTAACCCTTAGGTCGCTTGGCATTGTGCCGCTAGGTCGCTCGACACTTTAGGTCGTTAGGTCGTTAGACCTTGTTTTCTACTAGGTCGTTTGGCCTTGTTTAATGCTAACTCGTGAACACCTCTAGGTCGCAACTGTTAGGTCACTTGACCCATTAGACCCCTAGGTCGCATCCATTAGGTCGTTCGACCTATTTGACTTAAAGTCTTTGCACTTTAATTCGACCACGTTAGGTCGCAAGTATATTCCTACTTTGATGGTTTTGGGATTGATTTCTTTGGACTTTTCTCTCGTCTTCGAATGTGAATTTATGTGATTCGATTTGTTTCAATAATCGTTTTGTGACTTGTCACTCTAAAGATATGAAGGTTTCAATACTAGTAGTAAATATCAAAACTCTTTCATCAAAGCGATTTCAACACTATTTTACTACAAAGCTCTTTCTTCTTAAACCGTTTTCCAATCTATTAGTATATACAAGCCTTTACTTCACTCGGATGAGAAATCGAATTAAACGACTTAGTAAAACGAGTGGTATGAAACGCTTGCGTTCACTTCGTCGGTTAGCTCTTGGACTTGTTCGATTGAACCCTTTTGTGACAATTTTCTAGTGAAGACCTACAGCTTGTTCGTAAATATTTAAGTTAAGCAAGTGGTTATGGGACATGAAGCTAAACTCATATATTTACTAGGTTGTTGTGATCGACACTTCTATATGATCATGACGATCATTTTTGTGATTTAGACTAGCAACTGTGCGATGTCTCTTTGTCTGCGAGGGAGACTAGACCTCGCTTATGTGATGTTTCTACTCACATATATGGGGTAGCACCCCATGGTCTTCGGGCTGTTCATGTGTTAAAATTTAATGGATAGCTTCCATGAGATAGCTTCTCGTGATGTGTTATACGCGTTGGTGAGTTTTCATGCTCCCGTTCATGTGTTAGGCCTTCCCCCTTTTTATGTGTTTTCTGGATTTCGTGTGTTGATTTCTAGAATTTGTGCTTCACCAATTTTCATGATTTTCATTGATATGATATTAGTTTTTGTGCATTGGTGAATTCATGTGTCATTGACTTGTTATGAATACAAGTTTAGGGTATGATACCCTATTTTATCTTTGAGAAGATTCTTGTGATATTGATTAATCTCTTGTTGATTTTCAATTACATACTTATAGTAGTATGCCATTATGGTTATTACATGTTCATGCCATTCCTTTTACTTTATACATATCATCTGATATTTATAGCTAGACTGATTCGTTTATTATTTTCTTATAAATAATACTCGGGTCAGACCGAGATGTTACAGGTGCTTCTGCTTGACTTCTTTTCAGGATTATTCTGACTTTTGGCACCACTTAGAGTCGTAGTTTTTGGATGTACACATTTGAGATATAGACTCTATGTTGTGTACTTATTCTTTTGTGTAGCATGTGTTGCTATTCTTTTGTATTATCATGGATCTTTCTGACCACTACTCTGATGTACACTTTCATGTGTTATATTTATATTCATATCTTTTTCCGCCTTTGTGATATGGATGTCTGTGACTGATTTATGTTATGTTTGTTTCTATGTTTGTTTCCGAAGATTATATATAGCCACCGTGTGATAGCTTTGAGTTTGTATCGGTATGTCGGATTTCCTCCTTAAATGAAGTTCATGCTATACTATCTGACATATCGGTGCTCACACAAAGAAGTTACATGGATGGTCGCTCCTCAACAGCCTTATTCTCCGTGCTAGTTGACAACATTACACCGTAGTGTTCTTGGCTAGCGTGGGTATAGAGGTGGGGCGTCACATTGTAGCCTTGGAAATCAATCAAGCGAGAAAAGGTGTGATTGTAGCCTTGGAAATCAATTGGGTGAACTTGTTTCCCCGGAAATCAAGTATCTCTACCCAGAGGATTGTGATTCTGGAGGGTGTACCTCGTAGCCTTGAAACCGAGGGTTGTAACTGTTGAATTGCTTTTGAAAGGAAATCCGTACTTACTTGTGCGGGACTGGATGTAGGGAAACCCCGAACCAGTATAAAATCCGGTGTGTTCTTTCCTTTACTGCATTTACTTTATTTCTGCATCTGTGTTTGTTTCTGTGATCATATCTGTGTCTGAATATTGCATACATTTGTGTTCAAATTAACATAAACTCAAAAAGATTTAGTAATGTCTTAAAAACACTATTCACCCCCCTCTAGTGTTATTCCTAGCCTTAAGATCCGTAATCCACATTCCTCACATTTGGTATCGGAGCAAGGTTTTCAAAAGTTTCATAATCTAATTTTTGAAAAGTTTTCAAATTGGCTACCAACACTGGTACTGTTATTAACACTAGTATCCCTGTCACTAGTTCATTTGTAGAAGGTCAGTCTACTGCCAGACCAACACTTTTTAATGGCAGTAACTATGCATATTGGGCATGTAGGATGAAAATATATTTACAATCTGTAGGATTAGATACTTGGAATATCACACAAACTGAATATTCTGAACCCACAACTAATTTTGCACAGTGGACTACTGAGCAAAAGACTGCTGCACAAAATAATTCTAAAGCAATGAATATTCTGTTTTGTTCACTTGAAAGAAATGAATTTAATAGAGTGTCAGTTTGTAAGTCTGCATATGAAATCTGGAAAACTTTGCAAGTGACTCACGAAGGAACAAGCAAAGTTAAACAGACCAAAATTTCCATGCTCACAAATCAATTTCAGTTAGTTAAAATGAATACTAATGAGTCTATTTCAGATATGTATAGTAGATTTCAAGATATTGTGCATTCTTTAATATCCTTGGGAAAGGAATTTTCGGAAGAAGATCAAGTTAGAATTTTTTTAAATTCTCTCACTCCAGAATGGGATCAAAAAACACTTGCAATTGAAGAAGCAAATGACATCAGTACTTTAAAGATAGAAGAATTGATTGGAAATCTAATGTCGTTTGAAGTTCAAATGATCGGGAGAAGAGAAAGCAAAGCATTTGAAAAGAAATCAATGGCATTCAATGCATTAACCGACGAATCAGACTCAAACAATGATAATGATGAAGAGATAGCATTTATGACTAGGAATTTTCGGAAATTTCTGAAAAACAGAAAAATGAATAATCTCAAGAGAAACAACTATAAGAATTCTGGAAATCAGAATGCAGTGCCAAACAATGTCAAATGTTTCAACTGTGATGAACTAGGCCATATCAAAAGAGACTGTCCGTATCCAGAAAGGCAGAATCCTCCTATAAACAATGATTCAGTAAAGAAACGGAAGCGTGCATTTACTGCTACTCTAGATGACTCAGACTCGTCCTCAAGCGATGATGATCAAAAGACAGATAACTCAAATTTGTGTTTTACGGCAGTTCACGACTTCAACAAATTCAAGGAAACAGACTTAGAAAAAGGTACACATTTACAATACAATTGATTGAAATTGCATGCTTAGAATTAGATGATTGATTGCTTGATTGATTGATTTTGAATTGGTGCGTTGATTGATTTTTAAATTTATTTTTTATTATAATTTTATTATTATTTTATTTTTATTATAATATAATAATATTTTCTGGAATATTCTATAATTCTAATAATATTCTAGATATATATATATATAGACATTAAAATAATAAGTATATATATATATTAGAATATTTAGGAAAAATAAATCATAGAAATTCACAGGCACATGTCGACATGGTCCCTACCATGATGTCGACATGAGTACAAATTTTGAAATTCAAAATTTGAATTCAAATGGTTGAATTTCCCTCCATCTTTTCACTTCATTCAATACTCTGAAAAGGCATCTTTTGACCAGAGAACATGTCTTTCAAAAATCTATTTAGTCACTATCTTTTATCACAACTTTTCACTTTCATTTTCAAATTCAAACTCTCTCTTCAAAACTTCAAGCTCTCTACTCTCTACTTTAATGGCTTCTTCAAGCAACCCCTCTACCATGAGACTTTCCAGAAACTTGAAAGAGAAACTCCTCAATAATCCGGAGGCAATAAAAGCATACATCAATTATGCCAACCATGGAAAAGTCCATCCCGGAAAGTTTGCTATTTTTCAAGATTTTGCTTCTTATGAAATTGATACTCTTTTTGCAAACAATCAAATTCTTAGTCTTGTTGATTCTTCTCAAAATGATTTTGTTTGTTACCCAAATCTTTTTAAAATTTTCTATGCAAATCTCAATCGAGAATTTTATGAAGGAAATGATAATGAATTTTGGAGTAGTGTCAAAGGCACTAAAATTGTTTTGAATTGTGATCTTTTGGGTACCATTCTCAATTGCAAAAACACAGGAATGGATCTTTGTAGTTTTCAAATCGATGAACATGATCGTGAGACATTTCATCATATTTTTGAAGGAGATGAAAACTTTGAATTTAAAAACCGAAACTTTCGTCCTAAAGAAAGAATTGTCAATCTTCTTTTACAACATACTTTGACCCCAAGATCGGGAAATTTTAACAATTCCACTTCAAAAGTGTGCAAAGCACTTCTAGCTATTTTTGGAAATTATGATATCAATTGGGCTCAAGTTATTTTGGATGAACTTCGTCCTAAAATTTTGAAATAGGAGAAAACACTTTATATCATGGAATTTACCTTACTCGGATTTTCAACTATTTTGGAGTAAATTTCAAAGGAGAAGAATTTATTTCAAGAAAAGTTTTTAATATCTCAAACATTTCTCTCATGAAAATCCCATATGTTTTTCAACCTTATGAAACTCTTACCGAAAAGGAAGAGCGTTTGGCTCATGAAGAAATGGAAGAGGAAGAAGAAGAAGAAGAAGAAGAAAGGGATGAAATGGAAATAGAAGAAGAAGAAGAAGGAGAAACATCCCTAGAAAGTATTGAATATCCCTCCAATCCTTCCAACAAAACCCTTCTCAAAAACCAAAAGATTATTGTTGAGAATCAACGGGTTCTTAAAAGATCCGTTAGTAAGAAGTTGGACAAAATATCATCCAAGATGAACAAGTTTTTCTCCAAAGTCAGCAAGAAACTTGGATTATCTTCATCTTCATCATCCTCTAACTAGTTATATATTTTCATATCATATCGAATTAGTTTAAGTTTGTTTTAATTTGAGTGTTTATGTAGTTCTTTATGTTTAATCATTGTATTATCCTATTATGCAATGAAATTGAATTTCCTTTCTGTTATCTAGCTTATCTTATCTCTTGAATAAATGTTAGTATATTATATAAATATATATATACACAATTATTCACAAAATCAAAATTACCATCAAATTTCACTGCCGTATGTCGACATACCCCCCTTGACCATGTCGACATATACTGGTCAGAAATGACACTTCATTTTGAATTTGAAATTTGAATAACTACCATATGTCTATTCATTTCAAACGAATTTCTACACCTATAAATACCCATTTCTTCCAGAATTCATTACTGAATATTATTTCTTATCTATTCTATCTCTCATTCTTCTCACAATTTCAAAAATGGCTAATCCAATTCATAACTTATCCGAGAATCTCGAAGAAACTCTTAATTCATTCAAGAATATTCTCTCGTTCATTCTTCGTAACCAGCGACACTTAGAGTTGAGTCAAATGCAGATGATCAAGGAGCAAGAAAGACATTTCAATGCAATTCGATGGATGATTTCTTCCCTGCACAAGGATGATAACGAAGCACATCCTCCTGTCTCTCTCACAAATGACAATGAAAATTGGGATGCCATCAAAGCAGACCCTATTTTGGGAGAAGAAGGATGGGTGGAAGTACCCCGTAACGTTTAATTTGTTTGCTTTATTACTTTGTTTGAATTGATTGTTTTGATTGAAATCGGTTGTTTTGATTGATTTGATTTATACATTGGTGTGGTTTGATGATTGTATAAATATACATTAATATATTTATAATCGTTGATTGAATATCATGTCTATAAGTATAGTTATTTCTTATATATACTCTATTATATAGTTTATTAATGCAGGTACTTCAGTACAAGAATGAGGGGGAGTTATATAGTTTAGAGTTTGTTTGTTTTTGTTGATGACAAAGGGGGAGAAATATAAAATAGGAGAGTTAGGCATAGATTAAGGGGGAGTTATTAGTTTTAGGGGGAGTCAAATAGGATAGAAGTAATATTTTATAAACAAAGGTTGTCATCATCAAAAAGGGGGAGATTGTTAGTCCATGAGTTGATGGTTTTGATGACAACAACCTTAAAATAAGATTATAAAATATAAATACTAACATTATAGTTTAGATATGTATGTATATGCAGGATTTAACCATGCAGGTACAAAGAATGAAGACTGTACAATATAGAGATTCAAGATATCAAAATTGAAGACTCATGAGTATCAAGATTATCAAGAGTTCAAGATTTCAAGATAAGTATTGAGTCTAGAATTATGTTAAAACTTCACAATAGCACTAAAATCTTCACTCTATTTTTCTTTTGGGATGGAACCCATTTCTACCTTTTTAGTGGCTTACAAACCCACGACAAGTAGCTTACAAACCTACGACAAGTGGCTTACAAACCCACGAACATCCTGGTTTTGTACAAGTTCTCGTGTCCTGTCATGATGAGATATTCTGCAGGAAGAAGCTTGCAAAACTACTTCAAAATGATTTTCAAAACTACTTCAGAATGATTTTCAAAATTGTTTTTCAAAATGTTTTAGCCTTAAAAATTATCTTTTCAAATGATTTTTAAAAAGATTTTTTAGCCTTATATATTCTTGTTTTTAAACTTCGGTTGTTTTAAACTGTCTTTTAATTATAATATATTTATACTTTGATTTAAATATAAAATTATAGTAAAATGTTATATATACTATTCTTTATATTCATCTATGTATTTTATCTATAGTCAAGTATATTTATAAAGTTTAAAATAGTTTTAATATAAGATAAAGGTTATTTTCAAAGAAAAACAAAACATCAAAATTTCCTTTGGGATGTCGACATGCCCTAGTACCCCATGTCGACATAGTGTCAGTTAGATTCAAAAATTTGAATTTCAAAAGAAGTGTCTATTCGCCATAACCTTTCACGAATGGACATGACTGTTGTTCTTCTATAAATAGGGGTTGGTTTCAACGAATTTGAGATCAGATTTTCTGGTTTTTCACTTCTCTTCTTCTTCCACATTTTCTTATTTAAAATCCTATCATCACTCTGCCGAAATCAACATTGAATCTAACTAGATTATCTCTGGTTTGATTCTCTATCACCATCTTAACAAGATCCAAGTGCTATTCAGAGTTATAGGATTCTTTGTAATCTATCTAGCGAGAAAGGTGTGATTGTATCCTTGGAAATCAATCAAGCGAGAAAAGGTGTGATTGTAGCCTTGGAAATCAATTGGGTGAACTTGTTGCCCCGGAAATCAAGTATCTCTACCTAGAGGATTGTGATTCTGGAGGGTGTACCTCGTAGCCTTAAAACCGAGGGTTGTAATTGTTGAATTGCTTTTGAAAGGAAATCCGTACTTAGTTGTGCGGGACTGGATGTAGGGTAACCCCAAACCAGTATAAAATCCGGTGTGTTCTTTCCTTTATTGCATTTACTTTATTTCTGCATCTGTGTTTGTTTCTGTGATCATATCTGTGTTTGAATATTGCATACATTTGTGTTCAAATTAACATAAACTCAAAAAGATTTAGTAATTTCTTAAAAACACTATTCACCCCCATCTAGTGTTATTCCTAGCCTTAAGATCCGTAATCCGCATTCCTCACAATGGGAAGCCCCAGTTCAAATAATACTCTAACAAAATTTCCATTATTCAGTAAATACCTTCAAGGACTCCCTTTCCTTTCACAACTACCGAACCTCGATGGCTCATCCTTAATAATGTACAGTTTGACCTGTTTTCCCTTCTTCATAAGCGGGCAATCCTTTACCATATGACCTGGCTGATGGAAATTGAAACAGAGCATCTTCTGAACCATTGGAGAGATGGGTCCTCCTTGCTGCTTGGGAGCTTCAAAATTCAGACAGAATCTTGAAATGTGACCTTTCTGCTTTCAAATAAAACAACCCACATTATTAACCTTGTCCCCTTAGTTTCCTCTTATTTTCCTTCCCTCTGCTTCTTCCAGTTCGGGTTGAGCTTCTTCTTATTTGAACTCTTACTGTGGCATTTCCGCTAGGTGCTACTGATGCTGGCTTCTTTTTTCCAAAACCTCATACCTTAGATCCATGTCTACCAAATCCATGAAAGAGCCTATAAGATATGCAGTTATTTTCTCCTGGACACCCTCTCTCATCCCCATACCAAACATCTCATTCTTCTTCAATGGGGTATTGATCAACTCAGGTCCAAAACAAGATAGCTCATTAAACTTCATCTTATACTCTACCACTAACAAGTCTCTCTGATTCAAGTCCAAGAAACTCCTATACATTCTAGTCTTCCCACTTACAGGAAATAACCGATCCTCAAATGCTTCCTTAAATCTGGCCTATGAAAAATCCTATTTTTGAACATTAGCTGTAATGAAGTCCCACCAAGCTGCTGCTCCCTCTTTCAATTGCCACGATGCTAAGAACCATTTCTGCTTATCCGAAAGGTCAAGACCCTTAAAAATCCTTTTACAAGAACACAACCAAGCCTGAACTTCCATGATGGATTCAGTTCCCTTAAATGGTTTCCTTCAAAGATTTGTAAAATCCTTGCATATGGTTGCAAAATTCATTATGGGCTGCATTGGAGCTGCCTCTTCAATAATCCCAACTCTTGCAGTATTTGGAGCTCGACCGTTGGTGATCGTTGTGCTGCTAGCTCCACTACCTCGTTTGGTCCTATTTCTCATTTCTTACTACCTAGACATAGTAAGGAAACTCTTAGAATATTTGGACGAGATAATCTTAAAGAAAGGATACTAATCAAATCTATCGAGCTGATCTAACTATCAGGAATTAATATATATAGGTATATGAATAAAAATCACAAATTTGCACCCTCGAAGTTAACCCAACCCAAAGCTTAGGTGTTCGCTCAACCTAAGCTCTGATACCACGTGTAATGAACCGCCTTTCTTACTCCAAAAGACGAGCCGTTGGGGTAAAAGAAGAGAAAGACAAGAAGAAACTAAACAACACAGAATCTTACAACGCAATGGAACAATATATATTAGTCGACATAAGATCATACATAGTCACTTCCATAATAGTACATCAGAGTTATAACAGTACAAATTCCAACCCGAGACAGTTATAACTAACTATCTCTACATTATTGATAGAAAATACATACATACATATACAACTAAAGTACAGTAAAAAACTAGATATCGATGAAGCCACATGCTCCAAGCTCCTCCAAAATTCATCTGTAAGAAACATGGACTACTTGTCTACTCATACAAATTTGAGTACCCAAGAGTATTAGGAAAAGAAAATAATACTCCAGGTCAGACATGGGTCTGGTGCGAGTAAACTCCAAACAATTGAATTATTACTTTACAAATTATTTAATATCAAAGGTATCTAATAAGACCATGTTGCACATAACATAGATGGGTTTTTACCTTACGATAACCAAACCAAGTCTATAGAAAATCAAGTAATATTATAATAATGTCTATGTTTCATGGTAAATGTAGAACATATTCAAAATTGTTACATTAATTAAATTCCAGCATAATAGGTATAAACTAAGTCTGAAGGCACTTATTGAAATTCGGGTTCCATATAATGACAAGGTTATTGGGTTACGGCCTGCCATGGTACAACTCTAGAAAAATATACCGAGGGTCTCGCATAGACCCCCATCAACATAGGACTAGCCTACCCCTTACTAGATAGTACCGAATACAATCATCCCTCTCTTGTGATCAACAACCGCACTGGGCCACGAAGCATACATAAGTATATAGTAATCAATCTAGATCATGGATGACCATACCCTAATTAGAACGACCCACTTAGCCCTACTGCATCTCCCCTGTTTTAGTCATTCCCGATTGATGAGGCCCGAGGCTATGTTTTACCTTTCTTTAGCAGTTTCCACTTGGAATGCTAACATTACCTTCTTGGCAACAATGCAATGTTAGCATTCGTCCATAAAAGTCATTCAGAAGATGAATGAACCGAAGGCACTACTTCTACTACATCCATTTTGGAATCGCCCTTAGGATTAGTAACAAGTAGCCCTTGCACTTTAAAGATCTTCATCTTCGATTCTAGTTATTTCCAATTCGAATGCTTATGTTGGTTCGTAGTAGTTTTCGGATAACGCATGCTATCTGATCTCGGTCTCATCGAACCAACATTCAATAATTTAAAAAGGTCAAGTTATTGATAGTGAACAACTCCAATATCCGGGATGTAAATATTTTGCATATGGAAACATCTGTTATATACTCAATTTATCATGATCCACTTATCGAAATTAACTCCCTTGTATTTATCACGTTTTTGATATTCAGCATTTGTGCTGAATACAAGACGACTTCATTCCAATAAAATGTGTCATCATTTTAATATAACTACTCTTATTTGTTTGGCTACTTAATGGCACATACAAGAGATCCCTTGTAAAAGATCAATTTACTTATAAAAGAAAGCCGACTTAAAATATAACTAATAGAGTTTAAAATAAATCATTATTTAATAATAATTAAATCTTAATTCAATTACTAACTAAATCATAATTAACTCTAAATTAAATCATAATTAAACTTAATTTACCCTTAATTAAATCTTAATTAAATCTAACCAATTAAACCTTACCTAATTAGTAATTAATTAATAATTAAGCCTAATTAAATAATAATTTAATAAATAATTTAACTCAATTAAATAAAAATAAATACTTAACTAACTCTTTACTTAATTGTTTATTAAAATCTTTTAATTAATTAATTATAATTAACCTAACTAATACTTCATTACTAATTACTTAACTTAATTACTAATTAACTACTAAATATCTTTAATTAATTAATTAATGATTAACTCATACTTAATTAAGTAATTAATAATTATCTTTTATTCTTAATTGATGATTTGAAATTTTTTTTCAAAAATATTTAAAAAGAAACATTTTAAATTTATAAAACATTAAATTTCTCCGAACTGCATCCATAGATACTATCACTATGGATGTTATAACTTAGAGTTTATTTTCTAATTCATCCTCTCAACTCTAACTCCTATCCACTTTACTTGCTTTATATAAAAAAGTACAAGGCTTGAAACTAATTAAAGCAAGAAACTTTTGAAAACTTTTTAGAAATTTAAAACTAGTAAAACACAATCTTGTTTCCAAAGGATCTCAAGTCACTTTACAAGTCAAAGAGCTAACTTTTTAGCATATACAACACATGTATATGACCATAACATAACTCACATGCCACAATTACAAATCATAACCAAGATCTCAAGTTTCCATCTTTCGCACAATTTTAGAGTCCATATTCAGAACTAATTTAGTGCATATACAAGTCTACACATACATAATCAAGACAACATAATAACCATCAAATCATCTAATAATCTACCATAACATTAGACAAAATTTAAAGATCAAGTTTTTCCCAAAAAGAAATAAATTTTACCAACCAAGCTCAAACAAGCTAACCAAGTCTTTACTAAAACTTGAAATAGGACCTAGATTCTTGTATATCTTTTGAAAAAAAAAATGATTTTTGGCCTTATATTGGAAAATTAGGCTCGGGATAGGAAGTTTTAGGCACGACCAAAGGTGAGCAAGGGTGTGTGGGCTTGTTTTAGGTGGAGGAGAGCGTAAGAAGGAGAAAGGAATGATTTTCAAGTGTTTTTAAGGACTAAAAAGGAGAAAAGGAGTGATTTTTAAATTTTGAAAATATGTGGAAGCCATTAAAAACTTTTAGAAAGATTAAAGAAGAAGATGAAAATTTTAAAAAGTGGAAAACAAAAGGGTGAAGGAGAGAGAGAAATTTTGAATTAGTTTTATATAAAATGAAATTATAAAATTATCTAAATGCTCTTACACACCATGCCCTACTTTAATGCCACATCATCCCACCGTCCCTTTGCCATGCTCTACACGCAAGGGATCAAGGTGTATCCCTTATCCAACATGTTAAACCCTTTAGTGTACCATGATGTTGCAATTGAATGTGACATTTCATAATTTGACTTTTATAATTAAATTCTTATGTAAATGGTCATATCACTTACTTTTTACTTAAGCAAACAATTATATACTCTTAAACATCCTAAATCATTCTCATGTTATTTGTATGTGATGTGTTTATGTACACTAAGGTGTCACAACATTTAAATCAACTTTTTTATGGTGAAAAATTGAATTTTTTGGAAAATCTTTCCGGTCACATTTTCTATTTTCCTTTGAGCTAATCGTTTTTGTAAACACGATTTAAAAATCATTTCACCATCACTAGTTATTATTAAAAGGTGTATTTTTGAATAATAAAATTCATTTATTAAATATATTAAAAATATATTAATTATCCATATTTAAAGTGATTAAATTTTTGGTCATTACCCAACCGGTCGGCATCTCAGTATTGATCGATCGACCCCTAGCAGTTGACTTCTCAAGAGCAAGCGGTCGAGGTCAAGCATTATCGTTTAGGGTTCCACTAGGCCGAATAATAAAGATTTTATAAAATTTATTCTAATGGTCCAGTTACCTTTATAAATGTAACGTTAATCTCACCTTAATAAACCTTAATTTAATTCTGGACATACTAAAACTCTGTCTCCCTCAAATCTTAAATCTCTATTTGTATTCACAACTATCCATTCATCAAAAAAATTAAAATAAAAGGTTAGAGAAGAAGAAGATAATCGAATCAATCAAGGAAGGAGAGGGATCAATGAATCAAGCGGAGGCATCCCTAGTGAATAAAAGAGGGAATAATTTACTAAAGGTGAGTGGGTTGATTATTAATATGTTGGTCTATATGTACTTGAATATATCTATACTATTTAATGTAGAATTTGTCCAGTTAATCTGGAATACTGATTATCTAGAAATTGTATATAATTGGAAATCTGATTTAAAAATATAAATTATACAAACACAATTAAATTGAAGATATTAGTTGATTTAATTTGATTGCAATATGAATACCCCTTTTGTTCACCTTGAATATTAAATCTAGAATTTAAACTATGTGTAACAATACCCTTTTTATGTTGATTTTACCTTAAATTAATTTGAAATACAAATATACCAAAATAATTATGGAAAATGCTGGAGTTGTATATTTAACAAAAATAGGGTTTAGTTATGAAACTTTGTAGAAGAACGATAATTAATTAACAAATGAAAATAAAATAAAAATAGACAATTAACGTAAACAAAATCGACCGGTCGACGGGCATACTATAGTTGGTCGACAGAGAGCGGTCGACTGCTCATCAACTTTCCTGCTGGTTGCAGCATAGGTGATGCAGTTGAGATTCCGAGCATGAATGTCCTGATATAGTTCCATCAGTATCTACAAGCGAGGGCACAAGCTGAGCTTAACCTTAATAGGGAACCCACAGAATAGACGCCAACTATAGTTCCTACCCACACTTCTGCCACACCAAGCTATGTAAATAATTTATGAGTCTAGAAGGAAAGTTATATGTGGGGACCGAGTCATATGTGGACTAAAGAGCATGGATTCATACTTGTAGGAGTATTTTTAGATTGGTCGGCTTTGGAGATGACATTAGGGGGCTGCTTGTCGCTAGGCACTTACAAGGAGAGGTTTAAATTGGTGGGACGTGGTAGTGGCAAAGACTAATAAGGAAGAGATAACATAGGGAGAGTTTAGGAGGCAGTTTGAGATGAAATTTCTTTCCATGGCAGAGCAGGGAGTATAGTAGGAGAAGTTCATACATTTGCAGCAAAGAGAAATTTCAATAAAGAAATATGTAAATCAGTTCAATGACTTGGCTTGGTTTGGTATGGGTCTAATAAATACTCCTCACAAGAAGGCATTGAAGTTTGCAAAGGGGCTTAATCAACCTCTTTGAGATTTGGCCCTTAGTCACATTCCCATCGGGGCCACTTACGAGGGTTTGGTGGTGATGGCCTTACTAAATACCATTTCCAAAGATGGAGTGAAGAGCGAGCCCAAGAAGTCAGAAGAAAAGACACCTCAGTAGAATTAGTGTAAGGGCGAATTGGGGTTCAAAGGAATGATTAAGAAGCAGGATCTCAAGTGCAAAAGATTCGGTAAGAAGGAGAATGTTAAGGTGTGCAAGACAGACATCTCAAAGATCAAATGTTTCAACTGCAATTAACTCGGGCATACGAGGAGGGAGTGTTCGGCACCACCAATGACCTCTAGCTAAGTGATTTTAGCTTACGCACTGGATGTTCTTTCCAGTTTAGTGAGCCTCCAGTGATGGACAAGGGGAAGAAGGTCATAATTGTAAGTGTGTTATCCTTATATAATTTACCTGTTCATACCTTGTTTGACATTGAGGGCATCACACTCTTTTATTTTGAGTAGACTTGAAGATGCGTTGCGCTTAGACACTAGCATAGTTACTGACAAAGTAGTTGTATCAAACCCTTTTGGAGGATTGGCTTATTTATCCACGATTTGTAAGGGTTTGAAACTATTTATTTCGGGAGTCGAGTTTGATTGCGATGCTTTTTTCTTAGGATTTTCTAGATTTGGTTTGTTTTTGGGGATAGATTGGATAACCATGTATGGGATTGTCTTAGATTGTGATAGGAAGATCGTTCGTTTGGGTACACGTTGGGGATGCAGTTTAAAGGTTTATTGTGATTCTAGAGGGTCGATTATGTTGAATTACCGATATTCCTTAGACCTATCACATGATGAGTTAGCTTCAATGCCACTGATTTAAGATTATCTAGATGTCCTTTTCGAAGATACTGGTCTTCCACCACACACAGAGAGAGAGAGATCGAGCTTTGGATTTATCTCAAAGATAACGCTAGACCTATTTCCTTACCATTGAGGCACATAACTCCGAAAGAAAGACGCGAGCTGGATAAGCAAGTGAACGAGCTATTGGAGAAGAGATTTATTAGAAGGAGTATTTCAGAGTATGGAACACCAGTTGTCTTTTCCCCTAAGGCAAATGGTTCTATGAGGCTTTGCGACTATTATCATGAGCTTAATAAATTAGAAAGAAGAATCATTACCCGTTGCCCCGCATAAATGATCTCTTTGATCAGTTAGATGGAGCGAAGGTGTTCTCTCAGCTTGACTTGGCTATCGGGTTCCATCAATTGTGACTGGACGAGGACAATATTTAGAAGACCGTTTTTTGTACACCCAACGGACTTTATGAGTGGTTAGTCATGCCCTTTGGGCAAACCAATGCACCAACCTACTTTGTTGATACGATGAGTCAAGTATTTAGAGATTACTTAATAAGCTGTCAATGACATATTGATCTATTCGAAGAGAGAAGAGGAGTATAAATTGCATCTAGAAGAAGTGCTCCATACTCTCCATAGGCAAAAGTTGAAGGCAAAGTTTTCCGAATGTCACTTTTGGCACAAGGAGGTTCGCTTTTTGCGATATGTTGTGTTCGAGCATAGGCCGTCGGTCACTGCAGTACAGGATTGGCATGTGCCGAAGAATGCTATGAAGTGAGGAGTTTCCTTGGTTTTGCGGGCTACCATAAAAAGTCCATTAAGGACTTCGCTAAAATTTCTACCATTCAGACCCACCTTACTAGGAAGAATTTGGTTTTCTCATGGGACTCAAAGTGTGAAGATGCCTTTATCAAGTTGAAGGAGTCGTTGACTAATGCACCTGTTCTAGTATTACCCGATGGTTCGAACGCATTCATAGTTAATACTAATGCTTGTGGTAAGGGAATGGGCATGGTTTTACTGCAAGAGGGAAGAGTGGTGAGCTATGATATTGAAAGTCCATGAGAGAAACTATGCTGCCTATGATTTTGAGTTGGCAGCCATTATTTGCACCCTCAAGTCATGCAGGCATTATTTATTAGGAGAGCGGTTTAAGCTATTCACGGATTATAAGTCTCTTAGGTATTTTTTTCTCTCAAAAGGATTTGAATTTAAGGAAACAAAGATGGATGGAGTTCTTGGCATCATATCATTTTGATATCTCCTATAATCTAGGCAAGGGCAATGTTGTAACCGATGCCTTGAGTAGAGAGCATGCGATGTTGAGTCCTATGTTCTTAGAGTGAAAGCATTGGAAGTTTATCTCTCTGTTCAATTTTTGACCATCGTCAGACATTACTCGGGCTTTGTTAGCAGCTTTGGATATGTAGCCTACACTCATGGAGCACATTAGGTCAAGTCAGAAGCAAAATACGGAGTTATTGGATATTTTCAAGAAACTTAGTAGAGGAGAGTAGTCAAGCCAATTATTGTGCTACGCCATTGACTCAAAGGGGTACTTATGGAGAGATGGTAGATTATGTGTTCCTCTTATTATGGATTTTATTGACACAGTACTAGTCGAGTCTCACCATTCCAGGATGATCATTCATCCTGGTGTAGACAAAATGTATTGTGATATAAAGATAGTCTTTTATTGGTCGGGTATGAAGAAGCATGCAGCGGAGTATGTTTCTAAGTGTATGACTTGGCAAAGGGTAAAGGAAGAGCAAAAGAAATTGGGAGGACTGATGCAACCGTTAGATATACCACAGTGGAAGTGGAAGAGTGTTTCCATGGATTTAATTAATGGACTAATTTGGAGTAGGAGAGGGAATGAGCGTATTTAGGTCATAGTCAATCAACTAAACAAATGCACTCAATTTTTCCACTTAGGAGTATGACGACTACTGCACCTTTAGCAACTTTATACGTAAGGGAGATAATTAGGCTACATGGATTTTCTTCTAGCATTGTTAGTGACAAAGATCCGCTTTTCACTAGCATGTTTTGGAAGAGTCTTCAGGAGGCTTTAAGCATTGAGTTGATCTTATGTACCGCTTATCACCAACAGACGTATGGATAAACAGAGAGAGTGAATCGAGTATTGGAGGATTTATTACGGATGTGTATCTTGGTTTTTAGAGGCTCTTTGGAGGACCAGTTATCACTAGTGGAGTTCACTTATAATAACAGTTATCAGACAAGTATTAGGATGATGTCGTTTTAGGCGTTATACGGGAGGCCTTGTAGATCACCATCTTGGTTTGTGGGACACTATGGATAGGATCATTCTTGGACCAGATATAATGAGGAGGACACCAGAGAAGGTAGATTTACCTGTAGAAGGATGAAACCGTGTAAGAAAGGCAGAAATCTTAAGCTTATAGGAGACACATAGATTCAGACTTTATAGTAGGCAACATCGTTTTTGTGCAGGTCTCACCGCTTAGGCAAGTCATAAGGTTAGGTAGTTTGAAAAAGTTAGTGCCAAGGTTTGTAAGGCCTTTTTCGATCATAGATAGAGTAAGGAAGTTTGCATATAGGGTAAAGCTTCCATAAAAGTTAGCAGGAGTAGATGCCGTTTTCCATGTGTAACACTTGCGGAAGTGTCTACATGAATCAATAGCTGTAGTCTAGCCGAGTTAGCTAGAGGAGGTGGTAATAGAAAGGGAGTCACTTATTCGCCATGCATGTACCCGTATCTTTGAGCATGGTACAAAGTGGCTCTGCAATAAAGTTATTAAGGTTGTTAAGGTCTAATGGGGAGACAACCCAGCGAAGAGTACATGGAGCCTGAAGAAAAGGTCCGAGCTATCCATCAAGAACTCTTTTCTGGTACATTTCTATTTTAGGTAATATGCATACAACTTCTTAGGCACTTAGGCTTTAGCTTAGTGCAACTCATAAATAAGGATATTTGGATGTCAGGAATGGATGTGATCGTGTCATTATGACATGTTATGGAATATGATTTCTAATGGATGTATTTATTAATCTTTGCACACATAGACAAGTATGTGTTTGTGTGTGTCTATATATATATATGTATATATATGTATATGTTAGTATGCACTCACATCTTCACTATTTTATCATATCAAGTTATATGCATATGGATTAAATGGTTTCACATACATGTAGAACTGCAAGTATATTAACATAGGATGTTGCATACATTTTTTATACATGGAATAAGCACTTTCATTTAGGAGGTCTACCAAATCAAAAGACTGCCTAATTTTCGCATTAGTATAGGTTCATATGCATTCCATTCCTATATGTACATATTGCATTAGAAAATTTGAACCTAGGACGATGGTTTTTTGTGGTTAATGGTTGAGTAAATAGTTGTAAGTGTTAATTTTGATACGTACAAGTTGCATTTTTCCATCCTTGAATATTTTGAGGATGAAATCCTTTTAGAGGGAGGAGAATGCAAGACCCTACAAAAATTAACCAACAATTTAATAAAAGAAACTAAATTGATTATATTAAGGATAAAAATGGAATTTTCATAAGCGTTTGAATTTGGTTACCAAACTTGCATCGTTGTGTTCATAGTAATTTTTTGGATAATTTTTATATATAAAGTTTTGTAATCAGGGCTCGTATGAAAAGGTTATTAAAGTTCCAAGATTTGGAATCAAAAATAATTAATATATAAATATATGGTAATAAATTTTAAACTAGGAAACATCAACCTGTTGACATCTCGGTTTGGACTGGTCAACCCCTAGCGGTCGACCGTCCAAGACCAAGAGGTCGACTGGTCGAGCATTATCGATTAGGGTTTGCCTAGGCTGAACGGCCCAGATTTGATAAAATTAATCAACGGTCCACGTTGATTCCTAAATCTATAAATACAACAATAATCTCGACTTAACAAACCCTAATCTAATTATGGACGTAGCAAAACACTGTTTCTTCCAAAGCTCAACTCTTTGTTTCTCTTAAAAACCCTCCGTTCTTCAGATACAATATTAAAAATTAAAATCAAAGATTAGAGAAGAAGAAGATAATCAAATCAATCAAATAAGGAGAGAGATCGACGAATCAAGTGGAGGCGATTCCAGGCAGATAAAGAGGGAATAGCTTATTAGAGGTGAGTGGGTTCGTTATTAAACGCTGATTTATATGTAATCAAATTTATCTATGCCTATTTGATCTAGAATTTGTCCAATTTAATTTGTTGTATTGTTTATCTAGAAATTGTAAATAATTGGAATTCTGATTGAAATATCTAAATTATATGAGAATAAGTAAATTGAATATATCAGTTGATTTAATTTAGTTGTGCTATGAACACCCTTTTTATTCACCTTGAATATTGAATTCGGAATTTAAAACTATGTATACATATACCCTTTTTATGTTGATTTAACCCTAAATTGATTTGCAATAGAAACATACAAAAATAATTGCAGAAATTGTTAGGGTTGTAGATTTAACAAAAATAAGGTTTAGTTATGAAACTGTATAGAAGAAGAACGATAATTAATTAACAAACAAACAAACAAAATAAACAATTAACGTAAACTAAAATCGACCAATGACAAGCTTTCTATAGCCGGTCGAGAGCGAGCGGTCGACCGCTAAAGCAGCCGACGGTCGACCACTATAGCAGCCGACGGTCGATCGGTCATGGACTTTCTGGCACGATTTGAACCTCGGCCTGTGGCCCTGGTTTATATATATATTATATCTATTGATGTTATACATTATTAGGGAAATTAATTCCCTAATTCTAAACTTTTGGACATTACAAAAATAACAAGGAAGTGTGCATGGGCAATTTGGCCTAAACACTATCCTTTCAACACGGAACTAGTGAGAAGGGTATGCCGGTAATTTGGCCTAGACACTATCCATTCAATTAAGGCGATCCAATCGCCGGAAGCACTCATAGAAGGTTTCTCAACAGATGTGCAACATTATTGGTGGATGCCTAGAGAAGTGTGTAGCCCGACACTAATAGTAGGTTTCTTGGTGCATACGGCAAATAGGACGTAAGACTATTGGTAGATTCCCGCATGATGCATTAAGCATTGTGATCTTAACATCAACTTTAGGCACGGATGTAGCGACATTGTGACATCTTTGGCATGAGTTAGTATTGCGAGCTCCCTCTTAATGCGTAAAGCACGAAGAGTTATAGTTGTAGTTCGGGAAATGTAGTCCCAAGGGTGATATTGCATGTGTCCTTTTGTTAAGAGTAGTCCCAGAGGCTATTAGTCTGATCCATAGCTGATTTGAGTTCGATTAGTTGTTCAACCCTAAGTGTAAACCATCACAAGATGTTGGGTGTAAGTATATTTAGAGCTAAATTCCTTTGGTTAGTATGACCAACATAAGTAAGTAAAACACAACACAAGTAGGTCACCCTAAGTCACATAGATCATGAATGAAGTCAATTGCATGTGATCATCATATATTAATGATGTAACTCATTTACCAAACTTATTTCTAACTCACTCCTTTCCTTTTCCCTACAGTAGGAGGAAATGGCAGTAGGTGATGGCCCAATTCTAGCACGTGGAGGACTGAGCTTGGCGTTGGCACCGCTTATTACTCTTTATCACTTTCCATGTAACTATATTTATCGTATTTTAGTACTTTTAAGACTTTATGCTGTTTATTTGTAAAACTCTAGATTTTTGGACTACCTATATTTTGAGACTTTGTTTTTTGGGATAGTTTCTAATATGATATTTTCTGTATTTATATTTTACTGCCTGCTGTTGTGAGATCTCAAAGTGTAGAATATCTTAGATTTTTATTCTTTATAATCTTGGTCCCTGTAATATTTAAAAACCAACAACTCGCATTTCTTGGCACAATGCGAGTCTGAAAGTCAATCTAGGCTTTGGTTCGATATGCTATTGAAAGTCAATCTTATGTATGTATGTATATATGTGTGGGTTTTGTTATTGTTTGGGGATTTTTGAGGAGCTAGCTGCGCAAATGAGTACTACCGAATTTTTTCAAAACAAGAGGACTTAATAATCCTAGGGGTTTGGAAATATATCCTGTACTTTGTAAATTTTGGTTGTTAGGTTGCACTATTATACTTATAGAAATTTCGAGGAAGAAATTCTTTCAAGGAAGGGATAATGCAACAACCTGCATTTTAACGATTCAATATTTAAATAATTAATTTAAATGTTAAGTCGCTATTTAACATAAGACCCTTTTTCTCAACTTTTAGAGATGGAAGAATTGGATGTTGGGATAACCGTAGTTAAGACCTCTTTTCCGATGTGAGCAAAATAATTATAAACTTGAATATGTTTGGAGTCGACAAGTGTTTGGAGTGAATAGTAATTTCTCTAAAAGGATGAAATTTGAATGTTGCGCCAAGGCCCATGAGCTAACTAAGCCCTTCACTTTCATTCTATGTAATTTTCATATTTCTCTTCTCTAATTATTTTCTCAATCCCCTCTTAATCCTTAAAGCTAAATCAACCTAATCATCTCAAACAAAATTCCTAAATTCAAATTCAAATTACTACAATTCCTCTCTACCTATTTTTCACATTACCTATCTAGGAATAAGCTTGAAGTTGAATTTAGAGCTTAAGAGAGCAAAAGGATGGGCATTAATGATTTTGAGCTTGGCTTGGGGAAGAAGAGGTGAGTGGGGAGGTTGTCTACTTATGTTTGCATGGCATACTTTATTAATTTGTTAATTGTGATTTTGATGTATTATGAAGTAACTTAGAGAATGTTAGTGATGTAATTAAGCTAATGTTTATGCCTCGAACATGTTTATATCATCGCATTATTTGTTTGAGACCTTAATCAATATTTTTGGAATAGTTAGTAAGCTAAAATTTGGATTGTGGGTTATGTAATTGATTTTGTATGATGTCATTAGTGATTAGAGACTAATTTAGTTATATGATTATGTGCATATCATTAGTTAGTAATTATTAAAATGTTTGAATGGATTTTGGGAAAATTTAACAAGCTAATTAAGTGAATTATAGCCTCTACGCTTATTATTAAAGTGATTAGAGGTTTAATGAGGCTTAATTAGTGCTTATAAATATTATCTAAAATAAAAGAAATAACTTTTTTATAAGTGAATGGTTTATTTATAAAAATTATTTATGTAAAGAAACAATTTCATAAATATAAGTGATATTTTATAAAATAGAGATTTTATAAAATAGTATAAAAGGTGATATTTCGCAAAGTAGAGATTTTATAAAATAGTGTAAAGGTGATATTTTATAAAATAGAGATTTTATAAAATACTATAAATGAGATATTTTATAAATTGTATAAGAGTTTATAAAATAACATGTAGAATATATTTTATAAAATGGTTTATAAAAGGAATACTTAAATTTAAATAAAGAGATTTAGTATTCTAAAAGGCTTAGATAGATCTATAAGTTATTATTGTATTTTATAAAATGGTATGAGATTTTATGAAATAATAAAAAAAGATATTTTACCTTTATTGAAAAGATTTAGTAAATAAAAGTAAGTTTGATTTAGGTAATAATTGAATTACTTATTTGAATATACATGTACGTATATGTGCACGAGCGGGTATACGTATACGTGTATTTGATGTAGTATAATAATAAAATAATTCTTGTGTTGTAACTAGAATTGTTAAATATAGTTGTGTGTGAATTCATATATATGTATGTATGTATTTATGTATCTATGTGAATATCCATATTTGAATATAAGCACGTGGCGAGTGTCTCATGTAGCCAAAGCGACTATCGTGCGCACTAAGTTGCATGAGAAGAATCGGGTTTAGTAATCGCTCCGGCGAAGCCCGAAACATGATTTATATAGTAGTGGTATGTTTGTGTGTATGTGTGTGCATAGGAATACATGAATAGTTGCATCAACACATGTGTGAGCAATACACAAGGTAGGTAGGCCGACTGAGTTCCTTTTGGCATGCTAGAGGAGGTCAGATCGCCAGATTCGCTTGTTGAACTCTATATGCAAAGAGTGGATTTCGAGTTAAAATCGATTTTCAAACACATAAGGAACCACTTCCAAAACATCAACCAATTAACTCCAAAGAGGATCCAATAGGTTAAGGCAGGCATAGAAGGCAAGCTGGATTATCGGCTGAAGTGACGGAAGAGACTACATGTGAATTAGTGGTTATGGCAATCAGTGGAACCTGATCCAGGTTTTACTGTCTGTGATAGGCTACCATTGGTCGATTGGTGGTAGACCATGCAATGACTTGGACAATAATGCCTAGGTTAGGTGCTATTTAAGCAAGGGTTCTTCCCCTGTTTTGGGTGCGGGTTCGAGCGGAGCTTTGGCAAAACTTCAGGAAAGGTTAGGGGCTCGAGGAGGCAGAATGCAAGGCAAAGCTCGGGATTTGATTGCAATGTATAGTGATATGTTTATGATCAATAATAATCAGATACGATATCGATGCAGCGATTGGTTACACAATCACATTTGGTGAGCGCGTACGATTGAGTGGAGTCAGTTTGTACACCTTGCTTTGATCTTGGGGTAGATATGCTTTGGTAATGGTATTAGTCTTATATTTGTGACCATACCCAGTATCGATCTTATACTAGTGACTGTACATTGTACTGGCCTTATATTAGTGCTCATACATATTATTGGTCTTTCAGTCTTCGTTTATGATAGGCATATTTGATTATGTGATGTTATATTTAATCATATATCACCTATGCTCGACGAGGGACATGGTGAGGTCAACAATTGGATTAGATATCACCTATGCTTAACGAGGGAAAAAGTTAGATCCACAAGTGGATTAGATACAACCTTTCTCGATGAGGACACAGTGGGACCCACATTGGTTTTAGATATCTAGAGTAGATCATATATCAACTACACTTGATAAGGGACATGGTGAGATCAACAAGTTGATTAGATATCACCTATGCTCGATGAGGCACGATGAGTTTCACAAGTGGGTTAGATACCACCTATGCTCGATATGGGACACGACGGGACACACATAGGAATGGTTGAATTTTGATTGATGTCTATAGTACAATTCGGTACTAACTCTATTTGTTTTAGATCCTAGATAGGGATCATTGAATCAATTGTTGTTCGAAGTGTACTTTACTCATCAATAACGATGGGTATCAATCTATTATATGTTTAACACTCATCATTATATTACGTGTGTTATATTAGTTAGTTGATATTGTTGTTGTGTATTTAGGTTATGCATATACTGTGATGTTTATATTACCTTGCACATGCATATTGGGTTACCTTAATCATAGTATGTTGTTACATATCAGTCACATTATATTAGTTATGCTGACCCGTTGTTTACATGAGATGAGAACGTTATGGTTTGATTCCCTACTTTTGAGATGAGTTTACTTTACTTGTTTATGGACAGTCTGGATTAGCTTGGGCCATGTTTGTGGAGAGGAGCGGATGTACCTTAGTATTCATGTTCCATATGTATAGTGTTTTGATATACATTATTTAGAGATAGTTACGTTCACACCAGGCTTTATGTCTATCACATGTTTTTCCATTGTCTGTTTACGTCATGAAAACTCTCGGGTACTCGATAGAGTAGTTTGGAAATCAGATGCTTTTGGGGATACACTTTTAGGACAGTTGGAGCTTTGGAGGCAAAGAAGATACTTTGGATATATAATTGATATTGTAGTAGTACTTGACAGATGTTATTTGTATATGAGACTTATTATATCAGATATTTTATTCTAACCTTCTATATTAATATTTATTTATCAATTACTTCCGCCAGTGTAGTCTCTTATATACTATTCATCCTATTATGTTCATGTATATTCAGTATATTATATATCATCATTTTGCTGTGAGATTATATCGTTATTCCTAGGTATAGTGTTTGTTTTTATTTTTACCTAACAATATGTCTTTTATGGAATGTGGAAGTTAGGCATCGATGTGAGACATTGATTTTTGAATATTAGGAAGGACGGGTTGTTACAATTACTTTCTAAAAGAAATTACTTTGCTACGAAGTTAGTGTTTCTTGAAACAATGATTGTTTCCCAGTGCAACGAAATAGGTATTCATAAATATTTCATGAACTGCCTTATATACATAAAACCGATTTGGTTTTTGTTTTTGAGACTAATGTTTGAAACATAAAATGGTCAATCAATACTGAAGGGTCCAAAACTCTTTTGGCGTGTTCCAACAAGTACACTCATGGGCAATTATTACACAGTCTTTCGACTCACACAACCAGTCAACTACTTAACCTAGGATATGTAGGAGTTTCCAATAAACTCTTACCTTGTATGAAATCATAAACTATGCTTTTGATGAAATTAAATTATGTACTACTCTTAAGTACACGACCTTGTAAAAAGAAGTTAACTTAACATCACTCATTATTGGCCATACTTTGTTTAACAAAGTCCAATTGCTCCTTATCGATACATCATTATGTATCGTAAGGAGTGACTTTTGAGATTTAATCTTTATTCATTTTAGGTACATCTGGAAATCTTTCCAATATGCTCACATATTCGATCAAATTGAATCGTATTATTTATTTTTGTATGTTACATTACTACTTTCTTCCATTTTATATTTTATGAACTTATTATGGACATACAACATGTGTATCAAATACATATGTTCACTTCTATGAAAATCATTGGCAAATTTTAATGAAGTATGCAGAACCCTTTTGGTTTCATTAGACTTATGACTGCAAACATCTATATGTATGTATATATATATATATATCCATCTGAAGAGTTCAACAACTCTTATGCCGCTCTCATTGAAGGGTGCTTTGCCCTTAAGCATTTGAGATACAATTCACCAGTACCATATAATTCATAATCATATGATTAAACAATTATTTCTCAAAACTATGGCTTAGTCCATAATTCTAAAATAATTGTAATCTTCAAGACACTTCTGTATTTTCCAATGCACCATTTTTTTATGAAAACAAATACCATTATTATAGTTTTATCTTATAACAAATATTCATAATATTCATGTTGGAATAAAACTATGTCTATTTTCAGTCAATTCTGAAAACTATTATTATTTCACAAATAATATCTGGTATATTTACCCAAAAAATTTCATAACTTGATGCATCCACTATGAAGTGTTACCTGGTATGCTCCGACTATTTCCGACATTATTATAATAGCATATGAAATATGAAGCTTAATTGAACCACTTATTATGGAATTTTATTCCTTACACTGTAACTAGTTTACAATTGAAGTATCGGATTAGATATCTTACACTCAATGAAATAAATCTCATATAACACAATTTTCTATATGAAAATAGATTTTGGATTAGAAATCATATTTCTCATTCCTTGCTAAGTATCTATTGTTATTTTATACAATTCTAAGTTTTGATGTATCTTCATGAAGTAGAAGTGACACTCACTCACTTCATCCCAATTGCGTCTTAAGCTACATCCAATCTTGTATAATTGTTTTCCTTTCCAAATAGCTGAACCATTTAAAAGAAAACCCTTACTAAAAGACCATAACAAACTCTTTACAAAAATGCATCAAGTCATTCGTTACATTTAAAGATATTGAATAAGCTGCACTTTACATAAACTGGACAAACTAACATTTTAGTGTTCAAATTCTTAGATCCGTCTTGTAGCTCTTGGTCTAGTGTTACATCAGACACAACAAGATTTTTATTGTAATCAATCATATTGAATACATAATCTCATACTATGGTTTACTTGCTTATTTTTAATGAACTAATTTAATTAAGGTTTCTTACATTACAGATTGTGACCATTCACTATATAACATTTATATGTGACTAAAGCTGGATCAAATATCTGTATTCTCGTATTGTTTTTAGAATTCAAAATTCATAGAAAACGATACATATCCTAAAGCAAACAAACAAGCAAGTAACCAAGTTATGAACGTATTAATAGTTGTATATTTAGGCTCTTGCATTGGTCTTGAATCAATAACATGCATTATTGGTAAGTATATTTAATATTCTATTTGTCAATCTTAGCTTAGTTTATTTGTATATTTCAATTGATAAACATTTTATCAATTATATTAATTGCATAAATTTATCGATGTAGATTAGCTTAATTATACGAAGCAGATGTTTTTATATTATTAGTAAGGGGGTATGTGTGTGTATATATAATCATTTTACTAATAAGCACCCATTAGACTTTGATATTTATTAAATTCTTAGGAGAAAACATTAAAATATTTCAATTTCTATTTTGGGTGTTAGGACTCTTTTGCCTTAGGATTCTAACCTTTAGTTTGCTCAACTAATCGTAGACCCACAAATGATGGATAACACTTTATCGGTTGTATCATATACAACTCCTGACCCATTGTCTTTTTCATAATCTCATTTCGACATTGAGTTTTCACAACAAATCGAATGAGATTATTCACTTGTACCTACCATTTCATGATGGCCTAAGTATAGTATATGTACCTTGAGTTTGCTCATTATATATATACATATAATTATCCTACCTTGTCTAGTCTGTATATTAATAACACTACACATAACATCTATATCTTGAGTTTGCTTAAGAATCAAAGAGTATGCAAGTAATTTATTAATATTTAAATGGTAGAGGGCAACATTTATATTAAGGATTCATAGTCTTTAATATAATTATTTAAGTGATATTGACTTGTGGAATGATGTATTTCTTATGAGTGACGTATTTCTTATGAATTACCTTCATGATTAAAGTATCAGACACATTTGAAATCGTGGCATACGCACTTTACATACGTATTTATTCTTTAAATCTATTTTTTATTTGTTACCATGCCACCTTTTATTATACATTCATGTTATATAAGTGTAACGACCAATAATTCTATACATTTTAAGTTGACGATAAACCACACAAGTCCAACTCAATTTGAACGAAAAGGTGGATAGTTATGGGGAGAAGAAAATAAAGACATAGAACAGAATCTTACACGAATGGAATAACATATATTATTTCAAAATATAATCTTTACAACGGAAAATTCTAAATACATTTATCAGAATTCAACTCAACATCAACATGGATAGTTATAAATCTTTATCCTTACAAATGCAGAATATAATAGTACATAAGTGTGGTGGAAATGGATAACAAACTTTAGAAGAATCTTCTAGCTCTATGCTCTAAGCACTTTCAAAATGCTCCAAATTAAATCTGACTGCCAGGCTATCCAAAAAAATTGGACACCGGAGTTTAAAGGAAAGAAAATAAACTCCAAGTCAGTCATGGGACTGGTGTGAGAAACTCATAATATGAGCATTTGAAAACAATAGGTAACTCATAAGACTACGCTGCACATAAATACGGAATGATTTATAACCAAATAATTTCTACTAAAATCCAGTGATATTATTTAATGACATTCTTTGAAAAAATTTCAAATAAACATAGTCAAATTGTCGAAATTGTTACATTAGTTAAATTCGATGGCATAAAAGGTTTACAATTAAGTCCGATGGCACTTATTGGAGAATGGATTTCCAATAAATAGCGAGGTAAGGGACTACCTCATGTACAGTACATTTCTAGAGGAATGTACCTAGGTCACCAACAATGGTCCTCTACGAATTAAGACCGGCTTACCTGAGACCAACAGATGTTATGAATAACACCGAATATGATATTACCCTGGCTATTCTTGACCTCTCCGAGACGTCTCTCAGAATGCACCACAATATTTAAACCCGACGTTATAGCGGGTAGAAATAAATAAATCTAGAAAGGTGATATCATACTCTAATGGTTGCGAACCACCTATCCTTAAAGCAACTCCTGTTTCATAGTTCCCCGGATGTGAGCCTTGAGGCAATATTTACCTTTCCTAGAACATTTTCACTTAAAATGCCACATTGCCCTTTCCAACAACACACTGTTGATTTCAATACAAGTACAACCTCTTAGCTCGTATGTATTAGAGAATAGCGTTAAGCATAAGGGGATTACTTCGTATACCACCAAACGGATGTACGTTTGTAGAGATCAATGCACTGTGATCTTAGAAATGCGATGTCAGACATCCATCCATACAAGTTATTCAGTGATGTAGCGCAATCTACCAACTCATTAGATTTGAGTCATTCAAGGACTTTAGGTCGCTCACGACCTAGTGAAGGTCGCTCGCGAGTTAATGGATTCAGCGTTAAGGCATGCAAGCAACCAAGCGAGATAAACAAACCAGCGTGCATTTCATTAGGTCGCTCCGACCTTCCGAGTTTTGATTTGACGAGTTACGACCTAAGTTAGGTCGTGGAAATGAATTACGACCTATGTTAGGTCGCTGATTCGTATGCCGCAATATTACTGAAGTTATGATATCCTTTAAGTCGTGAGTCTCCTTAAGTCGCTACTGGAGGGGTTTCTTAGGTCGCTCACTGCCGCATTTCCTTAAGTCGCTCAAGTGTTAGGTCGCGTGAAGATTTCCAGAAGCTATTTTCTTAAGTCGCTGATCTTTAAGTCGCTGGAACTTCTCATGCAAGCATTCCTTAGGTCGCTGCTGTCTTGGGTCGTGTTGTATATAAGTTGAGTCGCATTGTTGAAAGTTGTTCTATTTTGTTGTGTTGTAATTTGTTAACTCGTTGATGATGTTTCCATAGGTCGTAGGTCGGCCGCCTGTTAGGTCGTAAATGCTGTAATGTGTTGTATTGTATTTGTTTGTTTTTAGGTCGCAGGGTGTTAGGTCGTTCACAACCTAGTGTGAGATGTAACCCTATAAATAGGTATGGTGGTGTCATTTGTAAAGTTAGTTGATTTTGAATAAAACTTTGTTTGTGTGCTTTGTGCCACTTTCAAATTGGTAGTTGAGTGTTATCTCCTATCTCCACTTTCGGCATTCGAGTGCGCTCGAATCAACGACTGTTGAAGCCAATTCACGGAATCAAGTGCGCTTGATCAACGTTCGAAGAATTGTAGATCTTCTTTCACGGCATTGTGCGCGATCAACGTGATGAAGGTAGCTAGAATCCGGTATCTTTGAGATCAACGGATTTGGGCGTTTGGTATTTTCAATCCACCGGTTGCTACTTTTATCATTGTATTCATTTCTGTTAATTGCCGCTGCGTCATTTGGTATCAAAGCTAGACTTAGCCAATCATAGCTAAGCCGAGTCTTTGGAGCCAATTCTTATTGAAGAATTCAAGCCGAGCCTGTTAGAGCAAGTGAAGTGTTGAAGTTCATTTTTATAGATCAAGGCCGAGAGTTTAAGTGTTGAAGTTGTGAAGTTTTGACAATGCCGCCGAGAAGAGCTAATCGCCATCAGAATGTTGAAGCGTTGTATAGAAGAGAAGAAGCCGAGCAAATGGAACAACGCATCAATGAAAAGTTTGATGAAGGCATTGGGAAGTTAGAGAAACTGATGAATGACATGAATCAAGGTCAAAGGAGAAGGTCGCCAGTCTCGAACCATGGAGGAAACAGAGTTTCGCCATCGGTTACGGAAGCGAGGAGGGTGTCGCCGCAATCCTACCGATAAAGAAGAGAATCTTCATTTTCATTGAGAAGAGAACATCATGAGTATAGAGATGAAGAGAGAAGAACTCTACGTGAGTTTGAACATGAGCCATATCGTGATGATGAAAGACAAAGTAGAAGAGATATGCGTGATCATAGAGATATGGATGATCGAGATCGTTATCGAAGTACATCTGTTTTTGATGAAGATGGTGGTAGATGTAGTGTTCATTCTCGAGAACGAGACCAAGTACGAAATGCATATCGGGATGTAGAAGATGATCGACGATGGGAGTTGGGGATGAAAACTGAAATTCCAGAATTCAAGGGTGGTATGCAAGCTGAGGAATTTTTGGATTGGTTATCTAATGTTGAAGAAATTTTTGACTTTAAGGAAGTTCCCGAGCATCGGAGAGTTAAGTTGGTTGCTACTCGTTTGAGAGGAAGAGCTATGGCATGGTGGCAACAAACTAAACTTACATGGAAGAGGATGGGAAAGTCAAAGATTGAGTCATGGGAGAAGATGAAGAAGTTGATGAAAGCTACTTTCTTACCTTACAATTATCAATCTCTTATGTATCAACGTTTGCAGAACTTGAGGCAGGGGACAAAAACTGTTAATGATTATGCTGATGAGTTTTATCAATTGATTGCGAGGAATGATATCATGGACACAGAGGAACAGTTGACCGCTAGATTTGTTGGAGGGTTGAGAATGCAGAATCAAGATATGGTGAATATGTTTGATCCCAGATCTGTTGCTGAAGAACATCAGAAAGCGTTGGCTTGGGAAAAGCAAGGTAGGAGAGGTGGTGGTGTGTTTACAAATTCCAACAGTCAAATGAAAGGGGCTAGTAGCAATGCGAATGTTTCCAAGGCTGTTGCAAAACCGGTTGTTAGTGAACTTGCTAAGACCAAGGTCAATAGTGGTATCAAATGCTTCAATTTTTAGGAGTTAGGTCACAAGAGCAATGAATGTCCGAAGCCAAAGAAGCGAGTGATGGTAGCTGAGGTTGAGGATGAGGATGTAGAAGCTGAATGTTCTAATTCACCACATGTTGAGGGGGAAGAAGAGTTGTCAGGAGATGAGGGTTGTAATTTAATGATGAGGAGGTCTTGTTTAACACCAAAACAAGTGGATGATTCTAGCTGGTTGAGGAGCAACATTTTTCAGTCAACATGCACTATTCTGAGGAAGATTTGCAAGTTTGTTATTGATGCGGGCAACTGTGATAACATCATTTCTACCGAGGCTGTGAAGAAGTTGGCATTAAAGACTGAGAAGCATCCGAAACCTTACAAGTTAGCTTGGTTGAGAAAAGGCGGGGAGGTGAAGGTTGGACGAAGAGCTTGTGTTAATTTTTCGATTGGGAAGAAGCACAAAGATTAAATTTGGTGTGATGTTGTGGATATGGATGTATGCCATTTGTTGTTGGGGAGACCATGGCAGTATGATAGAGCTGTGCAACATGATGGACGTACCAACAGCTATAGTTTCATGTTCGAAGGCACAAAAATCACTTTAGTTCCCAAGAAGCGACAACAAGAAGAAAGCAAGTTGGAGGAGATTGAAGAACTTAAAACTTTGCTATCTTTGAAGGAGTTTGTTAAGGAAGTAGAAGAGGAGCCTGAAGTATTTTTGTTGATTGGACGTGAGAGTAACGAAGTGGTTGAAATTCCTGAAGAAGTAAAGCCAGTGCTGGAAGAATTTGAAGATGTATTTCCTGAAGAGCTGCCAACGGAGTTACCACCATTGAGGGACATACAACACCAAATAGATCTTGTTCCAGGAGCTGTGTTACCACATAAACCACATTACAGGATGAGTCCAAAGGAACATGAGGAGTTGAGAAGGCAGGTGGAAGAATTGCTTGAACAAGGGCACATACAAGAGAGCTTAAGTCCTTGTGCTGTACCAGCATTGTTAGTGCCGAAGAAGGATGGTTCGTGGAGGATGTGTACGGATAGCAGGGCACTCAACAAAATAACTATCAGATACAGATTTCCGATTGAGGCTTGATGATCTGTTAGATCAAATCAATGGTTCTGTAATCTTTTCGAAGATTGATCTTAAGAGTGGTTATCACCAGATTCGAATTAGACCAGGGGACGAATGGAAGACAACATTCAAGATGAGAGAAGGATTATATGAATGGCTGGTTATGCCGTTTGGTCTTTCGAATGCACCTAGTACATTTATGCGGGTGATGAATCAGATCTTTAGACCATTTATTGGGAAGTTCGTGGTGGTGTATTTTGATGATATACAGTGGAAGCATAGAAGAACACTTACATCATTTGAGGGAAGTGTTGATGATACTGCGACAGGAACAATTTTATGCTGCAATGAAGAAATGCGTGTTCATGACGCATAGTGTTTTATTTTTGGGATATGTTATATCAGAAGGAGGTATACAGGTGGATCAGAATAAAGTTGAAGCAATCAGAAATTGGCCACAACCCAGGTTGATAACAGAAGTTAGAAGTTTTCATGGTTTAGCATCATTCTACCGAAGATTTATTCCACACTTCAGTAGCGTGATGGCACCAGTTACTGATTGTATGAAGGGGAAGCAATTTTCATGGTCAGAGGAAGAAGGATTTGCTTTTGAGCAGATCAAGGAGCTTTTGACGACATCACCAATTCTAGTTTTACCAGATTTCCAGTTGCTATTTGAATTACATACTGATGCATCGAAGGTTGGAATTGGAGGGGTGTTAAGTCAGAGAGGCCGACCAATTGCATACTTTAGTGAGAAACTTTCTGGAGCCAAGATGAGATATAATACTTATGATGTGGAATTTTATGCTATCGTGCAAGCTGTGAAACACTGGAGACATTACTTGTTCTATAAAGAGTTTGTCTTGTATACAGACCATGAGGCGTTGAAGCATTTGCAAGGGTAGGATAAAGTCGCAGCTAGACATGCTTCATGGATCGCATACTTACAACAGTTTACATTTGTGGTGAAGCATAAGTCGGGAATTACAAACCGTGTGGCAGATGCATTGAGTCGAAGGAATCATTTATTGACTACAATGAAGGTTGAAGTGACGAGGTTTGATGTGTTGCCAAAATTGTTTGTTGGTGATCCTTACTTTGCCAAGGTGGTTGATGGAGTCGAAAAGGGGAAGACGCATGAGTATGTGTTGGTGGATGGTTTTCTTTTTAAGGGAAATCGATTGTGTATACCAGAGTGCAGCTTACGAATGAAGATTGTGAAGGAGTTGCATGAGGAAGGTCATGTGGGTAGAGATCGTACTTTGCAGTTGATTTCTGAATCATATTTTTGGATGTCAATGAGAAAAGAAGTTGAGAGATTTGTGGAGAGATGCCATATCTGTCAGGTTTCGAAGGGAACCGCTACAAATGCAGGATTATAAATGCCATTACCTGTGCCTACTAAACCGTGGGTTGATGTGAGCATGGATTTTGTTTTGGGTTTGCCTAGAACTCAAAGGAGAAATGATTCTATTATTTTTGTGGTGGATAGATTTTCAAAAATGGCACATTTCATAGCTTGTAAGAAGACAGCTGATGCCGTCCATGTTGCTCAATTGTTCTTTAAAGAGGTGTATCGATTACATGGGCTACCTAAATCTATTGTTTCCGATCGGGATACTAGATTTCTAAGCCATTTTTGGTTGAGTTTGTGGAATATGGTTGGAACGAAGCTGAATTTTAGTAGCGCTTATCATCCGCAAACAGATGAGCAAACGGAAGTGGTGAATAGATCATTGGGAAATTTGTTGAGATGTCTTGTAAAAGATAATTTGAAGAGCTGGGATATGAAATTATGTCAGGCGGAATTTTCACATAATCACGCTGTTAATCGTAGTACGGGTTTCAGTCCATTTCAAGTTGTATATTCAGCAATTCCGAAGGGACCGTTAGATTTGACGACCGTGCCATATCAGAAGGGAGTTGTTAAGCGTGCTTGTGATTTTGTGACTAAGTTTCAGGAGTGCGACAGAACTGTTCATGAACGATTGCTTGCATCAAATGAGAAGTATAAACAAATGGCAGATAAAAAGCGAAGGAGTGTGAACTTCAGAGAAGGTGATTTGGTTTACGCCGTGTTGACAACTGACCGTTTTCCGGTGGGAACGTACAATAAATTGAAAGCGTGAAAGATTGGTCCAGTAAAGATCTTGAAGAAGATCAATGATAATGCATATCAGTTAAGATTGCCAGATCATATTCATACTGCAGATGTTTTTAACGTCAAATACTTGATTCCGTATCATGGGGATGAGCTTGTTGTGGAAGAGGAAGGTGCAAATTCGAGGTCGAATTCTTGCCAACCGGGGGAGGATGATGCAGCGCAATCTACCAACTCATTAGATTTGAGTCGTTCAAGGACTTTAGGTCGCTCACGACCTAGTGAAGGTCGCTCGCGAGTTAATGGATTCAGCATTAAGGCATGCAAGCAACCAAGCGAGATAAACAAACCAGCGCGCATTTCATTAGGTCGCTCCGACCTTCCGAGTTTCGATTTGACGAGTTACGACCTAAGTTAGGTCACGGAAACAAATTACGACCTATGTTAGGTCGCTGATTCGTATGCCGCAAGATTACTGAAGTTATGATATCCTTTAAGTCGCGAGTCTCCTTAAGTCACTACTAGAGGGGTTTCTTATGTCGCTCACTGCCGCATTTCCTTAAGTCGCTCAAGTGTTAGGTCACGTGAAGATTTCCAGAAGCTATTTTCTTAAGTCGCTGATCTTTAAGTCGCTGGAACTTCTGATGCAAGCATTCCTTAGGTCGCTGCTGTCTTGGGTCGTGTTGTATATAAGTTGAGTCGCATTGTTGAAAGTTGTTGTATTTTGTTGTGTTGTAATTTTTTAACTCGTTGATGATGTTTCCATAGGTCGTAGGTCGGCCGCCTGTTAGGTCGTAAATGCTGTAATGTGTTGTATTGTATTTGTTTGTTTTTAGGTCGCAGGGTGTTAGGTCGTTCACGACCTAGTGTGAGATGTAACCCTATAAATAGGGATGGTGGTGTCATTTGTAAAGTTGTTGATTTTGAATAAAACTTTGTTTGTGTGCTTTATGCCACTTTTAAATTGGTAGTTGAGTGTTATCTCCTATCTCCACTTTCGGCATTCGAGTGCGCTCGAATCAACGACTGTTGAAGCCAATTCACGGAATCAAGTGCGCTTGATCAACGTTCGAAGAATTGTAGATCTTCTTTCACGGCATCGTGCGCGATCAATGTGATGAAGATAGCTAGAATCCGGTATCTTTGAGATCAACGGATTTGGGCGTTTGGTATTTTCAATCCATCGATTGCTACTTTCATCGTTGTATTCATATATGTTAATTGCCGCTGCGTCATTCAGGAACATGACAAACATAAGGCACTCTCCTACCACATCCTGTTGGGCATCACCCCTAGGATTAGTAGTGAGTAGTCCTTGCATACAAAGATCCCAGAATGAGGGGGCCACTACTATTTACTTCTCTTGGGAGCAACTCCAAAATTACCAATAAGCATTCCTTTCATTATGAAGATCCGCGCCTTCAACTTCATTGTCTTTAACATGTCTTTACTTTCGAACTCGTAAACTGGTTCGAAGTGGCTTTTGTTATCCGGGTTTTTGACCCAACAAGAACTAATAAGAAACAAAACAACCTCGTGTAAACGGAATGGTTCAAAAATTAACCAGAAAAGCTAAAATAAGGGGTTAATGAGGGCCAAGCTATACGACTAAGGCAACGAGTGGGATCGACGAGGCCGACATATCAGCATTCTTTTAGTCCAATCAGCAACTGAGCGCAAATAGCTAGTGAATCGCCATCAAAATGAAACAATTACGATAAAAGGCTATGGAAACATCTCCAATTCCAAACTCCAGAAAAATCCTAAGTGCGTGGATCATCCGCAACCCATGCCTCTCCTCAAACCTTCAAACAAGCTAGCTATGGAACACTATGAAAAGAGGCCAAAACATTGGCTCGCAAACGAGCCAAGTATATGGGTCGCTATCGACCCATGGCTTTGCATCGTTTTGCGAGCCAAACTCTCCCTGGGTCGTTTCCTACCTACCTACAAGCTGATGGTAATGTGGCCTAGCCCAAAAGCTCTCTGATCCATATAAATACCATCCTACCTGCAACATAAAGAGGATCCACTCCAGACAGGTTGCTGAAGCTCTACTGGAAACATTCTTCACTCTCTACCTCCCTCAAAACAATCTCCAAAGGAATTTACTGTGATTCTCCAGTGGATTCCTACTCTGGGGATTCAATCTAGCTAAAGATAATCAAAGCCTTGTAATCAAACATCTCTTGTAACAGCAATCAGTCTATAATAAAACTATAAAGTGGACGTAGGCTTCATTAACAGTCGAACCACTATAAAAATTCTCTGTCTTCTTTCTTTTACTGTTCTTTTCTATGTCTTCTATATATGATATTGCTCTATCGGAACAGAGCTGGTGCTTTCAAATCCAAACCAGGGTGTTGGTCCATTTTTTGGGTCAACATTTTGGTGCTTTCACTGAGAACCCAACTCAGGATCAGGATCTAGCTATCTACTTTGGATTCCATAGGTCTAGAAGTTAGATCCCCAGTCTTTGCTTGAAGAACTTGCTGTTTTAGAGTCAATGGCTATTGGAAGAAGAAGAACTGCCTCTGGGAGATCCATAGGAGCAACAATAGCTGCAAAAGGTGTTAGTCTCCAGCAAGCTGAAGTAAATGTTGCTAACTTAGGAAATCATGCACCGGGATCCTCTAGTCAGCATGAAGTTGTCACCAGCGATGAGTTGAATAAGATGGCTGAGGAGATCAACCAGAGAATGGAAAATAGTGAAAAGACTCTAATGGATAAGTTCAATACTTTAATAACCCTACAATCAAACCCCACTCCAAGGACTATGCCTGAACCAGTAACTGCTATAGAATAAGAAAATTCCTCCGTTTCCGGCCTGCATAGAAGAAATGGAAAGCAACTGCTAAGAAGGGTAACAGCAGGATGTAACCTGGAGGAAAATGAGAATACTCCGCCTGACGCAAGGCAGTCAAACTTAAATTAGAATCAAGGGGCCAAATTTCTACAGGAAGATATATCTGCGAATCTCTTCGACTCAGAAGGTGGAGAGCAAGGAAATTAGATGGAAGAGAATGTCAATGCGTTCGATGATGCTAGAAACGTCTAAACTGCCCCAGTCAGGCCAACTGCAAGCCAATGGAGTCCCGCGGGAGTGGCTCTCCCGAAGACAAGAGAGCCTACGCTTCAACCCACATGCCAAGACCATTTGCAAAACCAAACACTTGGCGTAGTGACTGACTGCCGCCCCTAGGACTACCAGACATCAGAGGCATACATAGCAGATATGGTCAAACGACTGATGGACGAGAGTAAAAACCGAAAGGATGATGAATGGAGATGTGCCCGGAGTCAGACCCCTTTTAGCGATGAAATCCTAAATGAAAGATACCAAGATAAATTCACCATGCCAACTATTCCCTCCTACGACAAAACTAAGGACCCAAAACCCTATTTGTACAAGTATAGCTGGTATATGGATGGAGAAATGCTCCAGAGGCCATTCTTTGCCGATGTTTTTCTATTTTTCTACAAGGAGTTGCATCTATGTGGTTCACCCAAGATCTATTTCTACCTTTGACCAACTTGCAAAGAAATTCCTGGACCAGTTCAAGCTCCACACTGCGCAAC
Organism: Allium fistulosum; assembly: GCA_030737815.1. Taxonomy (NCBI): domain Eukaryota; kingdom Viridiplantae; phylum Streptophyta; class Magnoliopsida; order Asparagales; family Amaryllidaceae; genus Allium; species Allium fistulosum. The sequence goes on from CM060902.1 coordinate 983,591,545, forward strand.
CGAAGGATGTCATGTCCCTATCCGGGTTGGTCCAGGGACGCAATGAATCACTGAAATCTTTCATGAACTGGTTCAATACTGCCATAACGGAAGTAAGAAACCCTAATGAGGATATGGTTTTTATGGCGTTAGTCCACGCCATTCACCCAGAAATGGAGTTCGGAAAATGGATTAAAATGAAGCAACCTACCACCAGGAATGACTTCAATCACAAAGCAAGCCAGTACTTGAGGTTGGAGGAAGCACAGAAGCTAGACAGAAAGTCTGGCGGTGTACAACAGATAAACAATGGACAAAATGAGGTGGCGATAGGTCAAAACACACGCAATGCTAGAACTGCTCAAGGAGTTGCGGGAAAGAGCGGAAACCAGAAAAGAAGAAACCAGAACTCCGATAAAAGAAATAATTGTGGCAACAAAAAAAGATTTAGGGGGTTTAGACAGGAAGACTATACCCCACTAAATGACACTCCGGAAAATATTTATCTTGCAACATAAGAGATTAAAGAATATAAGAAACCCCCTAGAAATAAAGCAATCGAGTAGCAAAAGCGCTCAGGGAAATTCTGCCGCTTCCATGAGACACATGGTCACAATACGAACGAATGCCGCCACCTAAAGAATCTCATTGAGGAATTGATCCGAGATAACAAGCTTAACCAATATGTGAAAAAGCAACAAAAACCCAATCAACCTACGGTCCCTCAATCTACTAGAGAGCAAAGGAGTCAAGCTGGAACTAGTGAAGAAGGGTCAAAACGAACTGATCAGAGGCTTATAATTGGAACAATATCTTGAGGACCACATACTGTGCAAAGAAGTTGGGGAGAGATGGAGCAATATGCAAGTTCGTTAAAGCATACCCCGAAGGAATCATGTTTAGCAGTAGATGATAAACTCTGATCAAGCTGCAGAAGGTTTTGAGCGATGACATAGTGTTCTGCAATCGGGACACCGAAGGGATTGAAGCTCCGACTCTTGACCCAATGGTGGTGACAAAAGGAATCGGGCCTGCCGTAGTCCGACAAGTGCTGGTTGACAGTGGCAGTTCAGTTAATATACTTTTCAAACGTACCTTCGATCAGATGAAGATTGGCATGAAAAGCGTATTCGCGTACCAAAAAAGGATTCAGGGGTTTACCGGAGAACCCAAACAACCGGTGGGAACAATTGACCTACCCGTGGAGCTTGGAGAGGGTGAGCGAAGAGTCACCCTCATTCAGACTTTTATAATCGTGGATGAAATGTCAGCATACAATGCATTCTTGGGATAGCCCGTGTTAGCCGATTTCAGAATAGCATTGGCCCAATGGTGCCTTATAATGAAGTTCCCTACCAAGCATGGAGTCAGAATTGTGAAAGGAGAACAAAGCACTGCCCGGGAATGCTATATCGCGGAATTGCACGAGTCAAGAATAAAGGAGAAGGGAAAGGATGTGGGGAAAACACTCCACATTCGTGAACCCTCCGAATAGCAACTACAGAGCCGCCCCTGACTTGTGGACCATAGCCGATTCTACAAGGCTTTGGACCCTAGAAAGAAGAGCTCGGGGGAAGAATGGGCATCATCGGCAGAATTGACAGTTTCTGTCCTTATCTGTATGGATGACCTAACACGGGTCCTGAAGGTCGGGTCGCACCTTGGAAATAAGATGTGGTCAGAACTAACCAAATTCCTCCGTGCCAATTTGGACGTATTTGCTTGGACATGCTCTGATATATGTAGGGTGTCACCTAAAATTGCCTACCACGTGCTCAATATCGACCCCAAATTTACACCAGTAAAGCAGAAAAGGCGTAGCTTAGGCCCCGAACGGTCCAAGGTTGTAACGGCCCACTATTTCGAACCATTCATATCGACAACCATCCACTCATGTAAGACTTGAATTGCTCAAAACAACAGATTGTTAAATTATATTTGGCAAAACTCAGCATATACAGTAAATAAATCAATCACAAAATCAAAGACACGGAGTAATAACAATAAGCAGCGAAAAAGATAAATAGTAGTTCATGAAGCTACTATATAAACATCAGAGTTTAAAAAAAATACAACAGAAATCTCAATTACAGAGTAGTCTCAAATACAAAAGTAACTGACAAGACTGAACATAAGCAACTGGAAATAATAGAAGGCTGAACAGATATAATATAGATCTCCAAGCAAAATTCCAAACTCCAAAGGTGAGTCTCAAATGCTGTGACACTTAGTCTGACCCGAGCATAAAGCAAAACACAAAACACTCGAGTCAGGATTAACATTCTTATACTAGTAAATCAGCTCAAGTGAAATGTCAACTAAAATACAAAATAACTTAAAGGATTTTTGGGATTTCCATCTTTTAAGGATCCGTTAAACTATCTACATAGATAGTAAAATACGCTACATAGATATTGTCTATAGTAAAGAAAACTATTAAAATAGCGTTAAGGCGTTACCCATATCCCTTTTAACACATTTTTATATATTCCCGTAGTCTATACAATACCGTAATTCCTCCGTAAACTGGAGGGCTATCAAAGGGCACTCCATAGGTACGGTACAAACCAAACTCGTAGAAGGCGCGATAAGGCATGTGACAAGGCACGCGAGGCAATGCCTAGGGCATGATACTACCATTTTGCGGATCCATACTGGTGGTAATGCATAGCAGCTAGTACCGCCCACCTTGAGACACACTCCCAAATCAAAGGTGCACCCAACCAAATCACAAAGTAATAGAAGTGTATCGAAGAAGCATGCTCGATCGGAGGTGCGACCTCACTTGGCCCGGCGTGACTCCTGTTTTAGTCACATCAAGCTGACTCATGGGAGTCAGGGCTGCGTTAATACCTCATATAGACGTCGCCAAACCATCCTACTTCATTAGGAAATCTCACCACTTACACAGTTGTTAAAGTGGTTTTCGGTATTGGCAGAGAGTATGACAATATCCGATCCCGGTCTCTTTAACAACCAAACGCTTATTCACACCGTGGTCACTCCGTAGTTTATTCATTTGTGTGTTTCGGCGTCTAGTACGCGGTGAAATCTAGGTAACGACTAACTGTATCGGTACCCGTTTTGAGCCTTTTGATGTTCTGTGTCCTTTCAGTTGTCCAGACGTGAGATAATGAATGGTCACAACCTTTTATAATTCTCAAAAATTAATTGACTGAATTTTCCTTTTCCCTAGTTTCAATATAATTCTAGTTTGTTCCTTTTCTCTCTTCTGTTAGTTCTTTTATTTGATAAAGAAAACAATATATATAATTATTATAAAATGAAAGATAATCATTTTATATTTTCCTGGAGCCACGTTATCTTCTTCCTCCAATTGCCTTGTCCACCATTTTCTATCTTCTTCCTTCATTTGCCTTGTCCACCATTTTTCTGCTCCTTCCACTCTCGTTCACCACTGTTCCACACAAGCCTCACCTCCGCCTGTAGCCATATTGTTCCCTTCCACGTGTCCATCTTTCACCCTCACCTGAACGCAAACCGACCATTCTCTCCACCATCACCACACCACCGTACAAAACCCTTCGCCACCTTCCTTTCTCCTAGCACAGACCCGACTTCCCTCCACTGTTTCGACCCGCCACCTCATCCTCTGTGCCTTCCTTCCACCTGATCCACGCGGCAACTCCAGCGAGCCACACACCATCTCAATCTCCTCCCCATGGCCTAGCATGCCGACCAGCCTCCGCCACATGACCTTCTCTTTCCTTCCCTACCGCCTTCCTAAAACCAGATCCCCGTGCAACCACCCGCATTCCATCCTCACGCGAGCAGCAGCCCATCCATCGCCTATATCCACAAACCTGCCGAACACCAAACTCCCTGCCTCTTAACCCACTGCAGTGCTTTTTCCAGCCCCTTCCACCTACTTTTGCCGTGATCCAGCCTTCCCGATCCACCCTCCACCTAGCTTAGACCACCCCATGTATTAGCCCGGCCGCCTCCTCCTTTATGAAAAAAAGAAAAAACTATATATATGTTCTCGTATATATTTATATTTGCTTGAAGCCTGCAACCCCTTTCCATATAGCCGTTACCACGTTATAGGCTCGTGGGTATGTTCTGTGATTTAAATTGATACTTGATTTATTTTTATATTTTATATATTACGTTTATATTTCATATATTCGATTGCATATATATTACATACATTATAATAGATATTTGATATATGAGTCATGATTTCTTTGTTTTATATTCTTTCTTATTAATAGTTTTATAAGCTTGAGTATTAAATCTTATTTATATATATTATAAGATATATATATCGCACATATAAATTTGATATTTGATTACACCTATATTACATATGTATACTATATTTGACATTTGATATTTGGCTCCCCCAACTTGGTTCTTCTCCTTTAAATTTTGATTTTTGAGAAAAGGTGTGTGTATATATATATATATTGATTTCAGAATTCTATCCATATTGATTTGTTTTCCCACTGTATAATTTGTCGTAGCGGTTTTCTAGCTTGCCGCTGTCCGAATCCGCATCTCAGCAGTAGTTTTCTAGCTCTGTCAATTATCCGTGCTTATCCTTGTCCGTTTTCATCTTGTTCTCATGTTTCTCTAGCCTCAAAAGGTGAGCAATCACTCACGATTAACATTCTTATATTTAGTAAATTTATTTCACATGAAATGACAATTGAAATATGTTGTTAAATTCGAATTGTTAGTTATTTAATTGTTAAATATGATATTTCATTGTCTGTAAGTGTTTACCTATATAAATTGACATATGACACCATAACGTATTATATATATTTCATTTAAATGGTTAATTAGAAGTATATATGCCTGTCATTGATATATGTGATTTTATGTTATTGTATATTCTCATTGCAAGTTCATATTAGTTAGAATTCTCTATGGGTTGAAATGATACACACCCGAACGATATTATAGATTAGGGGAAAATCATTATGGGTTGAAATGATAGACCCAAGCGATTTTATTGAAATGAATTTTGGGATTACGGGTTGAAATGATATATACTCGTAAATATTAAATTTAAATTGCGGATTGAAATGATAAATATCCGTATCACTTGACCATAGGTTAGAAAACTATATACGGACACAACATTGGTCTATTTTTGAAATGATTTCCAAAGTTTGAAAGGAAATAGATGGGTTTTAATAAATATTGATTTGTAAATATAATATAAAGATATTTCATTTTGTAAATTTTAGTTTTTTTTAATTATATGTCTGGAAATTTTAAATTTATAAGTTAGTTTTGAAAATATAAATTTTAAGATTTTATTCATAATTTTATTATTTTTAAATATATAAAATAAGATTTAATATAAAATATATTTAATAATAAGATTTAATTTAATATAATTTAATATAATTTAATTTAACTAATATATATAATATGTTTTAAATATTTATTTACAATTTATATTAATAATTTTAAAATAAATTTGGTAATAACTTAAGTAAATAAAGATTGGAAAGATAAGTTAAAGTGGACTTGAAATTTTATTTATTTAAGAATTGAATTTAAATAAAATTGATTTGAAACTTATAAATTTTGAGATTTTAAAGATTTGATTTTTATAACTTGATAATTTGATTAGGATTAAAGGTGATTAATGAATATTTTGACATTTAAAATTTAATTTGTATATTTATTTTTAATATAAATTTTTAATTTGAGATTTTATTTAAATGTTATTAAAAATGATTTAGTGAATAATTTCAAATTTGAATAAAATTAAAGTTGAATTTTAAAATATAAATGAAATTATCATATTGAGTTATTGTGAATGTTTGAATATTTAAACTATGAAACCTATTGAATTTGTAGTGGTTTAGTTCAAACCTGGATTTGAAATTGATATAAATTAAAATGGTTTTAACGAGAATTTGAATTAAACCTTTAAAGTATTGAACTGAGATTGATTTAAACTGAATTTTGGAACTAAAGTTGATTTAAATTGATTTGTAAAATTGGAAGGGACAATTCCAATTTGAAAACTAATTTTGGTATAAACTCTTTAAAATATACGAGTAGGGTGGCACGTGCGATGCACGTGCGCAGAAGGAAATAGTGTGCAGAAACAGTGTCTGTGAGGGTTGTCGAATGCGATAAATTGAGTGTGACATACATGTATTGTTGAATATTTTGGATAATGACATGTAGAATGAATGTACAGTCGATGGACGTGGACGTAGAAAATTTGTATCGAACATGGAAAGAAGAGTTATATCAGAATGACATTGTGTGGACAGAATGAAAAGTAATATACATATGGTGTAACAAATTATCAACGAATGTTCATGCAAACTGAAGATAGTAATTTTGATTTGTAACGGGAATAGAATATGTTGTTCGTTACATATAGTAGGTGATAAGAAATAGATATGATTGCATTTTGGGAGGAGAGGGAAACATAATGACTTATTGCAGCTAAAAAACTATTTGATAGTAAATTGTAGGTAGTAAGTGTAGTTGTTGTAACCGTTTTCTCTTCTCCTTGTTCCGGGTTTGAGACCGGCATCAGCAGTAAGTTGATGCGGATGAAAGTATCATATCAGCTACTTCATTGTCTGCCATTTGCTACAACCATTGGATCGCACCTCTCAGCTACATGCACTGAATGATCCAATTTAAACAACATATATATGCTAATGCCCTGAGTTAATTCAACCGCCATGTGCCACTGCCTGGTTTTTTAACACTTCAGCTCTGTAACTTATTCTATGAAGGAAGTATTAAAGTGTCCATACACCAATAGCCTGAGTGTCACAGCATGTGAGACTCACCTTTGTAGATTGGAGCTTTGTTTGAAGATCTATCTATCCAGCTTTCAGTTATTTCAGTTTATTCCAGTCATTTATGTTCAGACTCGTCAGTTGCTTATGTATTAGAGATTCATTTGTATTTGAGATTCTGTTGTACTTTGTTTTAGATTTTGATGTTTTATAGTAGCTTCATGAACTACTATTTATCTATTCCGCTGCTTATTGTTGTAATACTCTGTGTCTGTGATTCTGTGATTGATTTATTACCGTATATGCTGAGTTTTGCCAAATATAAATTAACAATCTGACATTTTGAGCAATTCAAGTCTGGCATGTGTGGATGCGAATGGTTTAAAATACCGGGTCGTTATAATAAAACTACTTGGTGCCAATGTATAAATTTTGAATTCTCCTTCACATTAATATCATTATAAAAATTTGTAAGACTGAAATTGATGTAATGATTTTTCTCTATGCTTTTTCAAGGTTGATGTTAACGGCAGTAGCTTGTAAGTAATCTATAAGAACTAAAATGCAATTGTTGCAAACGTTTTTTCTTCTCCTTATCGCGGGCTTGAGATCGGTATCAGTAAGATGTAGATGATAGAGCTAAAAATGTTGTATTAGGGATTTTGTTATGTAAATTACAATTTTATCTTAGTAATAAAATTGGAAAAAAATATTCATACGTATATAATAAAATTAACTCAATGATGTAATTTCTAAAAGAAGTATGGGAAAAAATAAAATGGAGAAAACGGTGTTAACTACAATTCTTGCCCATGTACGGTTATATAAAAAAATCCTTATGTACATAGGGTTTAAGAAACTCGTTATTCACACACAAACAGTAGATGGCCTATTAATGTCTGTGTTTATTAATGGTGTTGAAATTATTGGAGTTCATACTTTGTAAAGGTAAAATGTCGTTGATTGTTGCATGTAATTTATCTTGGATACATGTTGTTGAGGAAATATGTAGATAGTTAGCGATTTAAATTATATATCGAGGTTAACAGCTGGATTTGAGATGCAGAACATTCAGTTATGTCATTTTAAATGTTAGTTTGTGAGTATAATAATGTATGTCTATTCATTTAGCATGTGATTCTAGTCTTGATTCTCAATTTTATATTGTTTTAATGAAATTATTCTTGTAATTTTGTAGACACCGCAAAATTCAGTTGGATGATCCATTAGTTCGAATTATGTTTGTTATAGTTTTTCGTACTGTAGTTATTTTCATTGCATGAGTGTAAAGTAGGTGTTCAACTATTTACAATTACCAGTGACCATATTTGAATGCCCAGATGATATGTTACGCTTAATTTATTTAGTCTTTAAATGAATTAGGCATTTTTGTACATAATCTTAACAAAAGCATGGGAATTTGGATGACACACACATGAAGAATACAAACCTTGAAAATGATAAAAAACCTCATGAGGTTAAGGAATATTTTATTCATAAGGTACTTAGTATCCAATATATTAAATCATTAGAGGAATGCATTCTTCTCATGCTATCACCTTTGTTTCACATAACAAAGTTGAGGTAAACATTTATGTGCATATATGCATACGCTTATAGTTCAGTATCCATCGAGATGGTGAAATATAACACAAATATAAGATACATGTACAGTTTCAAATCTGGCTATAGAAGACTTAAGTATTTTAATAATACAAACAAAGATACAGATGTTTGTCTCTTTGAATATTATCTGCACTAATTATACCTTACAAAACAAACATATAATCAATTTGATCAAAATATAGGATAATAATAATTAATGCATGATTGTAAACAAAGGTATGAAATCAAAAAGTAAACCATGTTTTCAGATTGAGACACGTCAATAACTCCTAGCTTTATCATAATTTGTGTACTTCAGATTCAAGAGCTTATAAGCTCTCCATTTTTGAATTAATGGCACAATTTTGTTATTCAGAGAATACCATTATATGCTCTGCATTTTTGAACCTGCTAAGCATGCACTGTTAACACCGTTTTATCATCCAAGTAAAGAATAACATGAGAAGCCTTTCTACTCTCTGTCTTGGATGCCGCTATTGAAATTTAACCAAGTACTATTGATAACTAATGCCACCTACATAATATCAAAGAAAGATAATTCAAGAATTTAACAAAAAGCAACCAAATAGAAGTAAAAATATAAAATCCTTTATATCCAAATTTTAAGCCATCGTAAAGGTAAAGGGTATGCACTTCACAAAAACAAAGTTTATTAGATTCAGAACATATGGTTTAGCATTTACTCTGATTTTGCATTAAGTAGAAAACAGGAAAAAAATCATTTTAATTAATGCGAGGCTCGATGTCAAAGTTTCAAATTTGATGGACATCTATTTTAGAAAATCTTTAAGCAATTGGCAAGACTCACATGGAAATTATACAGTAACTACATGTTTAACCAATAATAGCAGTTTTGTTCCCAATGTTCAACCCCAACTTCTGTATATAAAAAAATCTACACATGTTTAAACCTAAACTCAAGAAGGAAAAAACCCACACAATGAGTAATAATTAATATGTTTACATAGCTAATCATTAAACAACTTTGTTGAATCACTACCAAGCCTCTCTCACTCACGCATGCACGCACGCGCACACAAATTGATAAAATGAAATAGCCTGACAACATTACCAAAACAACATGATTCATCACCACAAAAAATATGTGCATCCAATCATTCTTTATGTTAAAACGATTGTACAATACTTTTCAGTCATTTCGCCAAATAACTTGAGTGCAAAATCTAAAACATATAATCATATGCTATAACTCTTTATAAAAATAATAACAGTATGCATAGAAGAAAACGGTAAGAAAATGAAGACACAGTGACATAAAAGATGACTATAAAAGCTCATAAAACTTAGAAAGGTACCAATTCGATTAATTTTTTTCAACCAAAGCATGCCAAAGCTCAATTTTCTATTAAAATTTATCATGCTCCACGTCTTCTTCATGAATATTTTGTTGGATTTTAAGCTAATCCTGATGTCATGATTTCTGTAGATATTTTTGAGGCTTAGATCCTATGCTAAAAAGGAAAAACATACCTAAGTACTGAAAAAGCTGCGACAGCATACCTAAGTAAAAGAATCTTGGATTCAGAAGCTCTCCAATTCATCCTGTAAGAAAATGGACCTGATATGAACAAAAAACAGCAGAACATAATGACAGTGAGAAATTAGAATTTACCAAATCGAACAGATTCAGTTCAGCATGACGTTCCAAATTCAACAGTCAAAAGGGAAAAAGAAGAGGAATGATAAGAAACGTCGGCAGCATACCTGACGAAATGAATGTAGGACTGAGAAGCGAGGTTGATTTTTTTTTTCTGTCCAATTTACGCTCTGGTAATCGCGAGCTTTTGCAATTTGTTCAGAATCTTTGATAAGAGAATAAAACAACAAAATCAAATCATAATAAGGATTGAAAGATTAAATCCCGTATTTAAAAAACCAAAACAGAAATAAAATATATCCAAATATGTAATAAGAGCAAAGTAATTGAATTGGGTCACAATATACCTTTTTGAACACAAATCCATGAAAAAATGAATTGATTCCAAGTTTACTTCGATTAGGATCTGAAATCAATTAGTGTTAATTAATGTAAGCTTTTTGACAATTAGTCTTCTTTTGAGTTAAGAGTATACCTAATATTCTGTATGATCCAAGCACAGAGAAGCAACACTCAAAAGTCATCTTGATTTCACCACCTCCAGTTCCACCTCTTGTCGTTACAGCACGCTCGTCTTCGACCGCATGTTCTGCTCATTCACAATGTGCTACTCAGCTCAACAATAGCCTGCTTGTTTCAGCACCTTTCATGTGCAATAGTCAATTAAGAATGGGATTCAATATTGAAAATTGTGGAACGAAAATAATAATAAGTCGTCATGGAAAAATAATATGTAGTGTGGACAACTTTCGTTAGAGCATGGGGTGAAGAATATCATAAGTGAATAGTCAATTAGTGCTCATTCTGAAGCTAATTATAACATATTCCATATGCTTGTTGATCCTACAATTATCCATTTCTAATGATGTGTGCAAATTGAATATATGTCAAACTCAGTCAAAAAGTGAAGTTCATGATTTGGACGACTAACATGTCAAAGAAAATATTATATATTTTCAAAATCAAAAGGTTTAATTATAGTCTGAAACACAGTATTAATACCTGGTCAGGTGTTAATCCAGTTTTCTATACTCTCTTTCACAACATGCAAAAAATATCAAAAAATGATTAAAAAAAATATAATTTCATGCATTCAAAGATGCACATATAACAGATTTCATCTTATGTAAGTACTAACCTGCAATTCCTCTTAACGAACAATAGCAATATAGTTTCCCAAGATTTATCGTTGAACTGCTACAAAAACATATATTATAATATGTGGAATAAATTTGAGCATAAATTGTACATTATATATATATATATATATATGAAGTGCTTTATATATTCCAGTGTATTTACACAGAGGCACAAAATACATTATCGTTTGTATTATTCATGTTCCTATCAATACTTGTTAGCTATCATATCAAAGCTAAGATGAATTAAAAAATGTACACACAGTAAACTCCTTAGTTTTTGCCGTCTAAACAACATCATTACCAACGTCCCAAGCTTAAAACAAAGGATGAAACACTTTAAGAAATATCATGATTACAGGAAGATTTTTTTCTCCTAAGAAGTAAAACTATAAATAAAAAAAGACATGACTAAAACTACCATTAAGCCAACATATATTGAGTTCTAGACATACCAGTCTTCCAAATTTTGATGACTCAGATAGTTTGGCTCTATGTTTACTTGGAAAGCCTGCAATGTAATTGAAGAAGGATGAATATAGAGCCATTTGCTGACCTAAAATTCTCAAGTTAGGTGACTGTTGCCCTAGTTGTTAATAACAGGTTAAAAAAGATAACAATTAAATGATAGGGTGAAAAAAGGAATATCGATCCATAAGGCTGATATATTAGCAGCTATGGATGCATAACAACGACAACAAACAATAAATAGAGTGCAATGATGTTAATTAAACTAAAAAAATAGTTGTGCTAACTATAAGTGTTAAATACAGTGCTAAAACATGTTATGCAATCTAGGATATTTTGTTAACCGACTTCTAGTTCCATCATATGAATCCCCAATTACTGTAGGAAAAGAAAGAGTTAAATTAATCTACCAAAAGTTCCAAAAGTTTGGCCACTATGTCAAAAAATCACTTACATGGAGAAAATTAATAGCATAGATCAGCCTCTTGTGCTTTCGGATCCTCCACCTCCCTGTCAATAGAAGATCGAACACAAAAATAATTGAAAACTGAATTTCTTGGCAATTGAAGATTTACACTGAAATTTTAAAAGCGAATCGAATATGTTTTCTGAAGTGAACAGAATTGGATTTCAATGAATGATGAAAAAGGAGGGAAGAAGGGTTTCTGTGAATGGATGGAGAAGACCAAACCAAAAGTTTATACGAACCTGGAGTTGAGATCTTCGAGTAATAAAATCAACCTGGCTTACAACATCTAGATTGAATGTTGTTGATCCAATAATGGGAAGAAGAAAATTTGTCGTTCTTTTTAATCGGCCGACATGAAGATGAAGAAGTGGTGTTTGTTTATATGGTAAGTGGATGAAAACGTGGAAGTATAAGTCACCGTCCACTACTGTTTTTAAAATGACGGAAATAGCCTTATACAACTGCTCGGAAAGTCTTGGAAAGAAGGATATTTTAGAGAACTCGAAAAAGGCTTCACTTTACCAGGTATTTGCTTTATATATAAGATAAACTATTTTTAATATATATAAATTATTTTAATCTATAATCTTTTCAAATATATAAACTATTTTTAATATATAAAAACTATTTTAATCTATAACATATTTTTAGATATATAAACTATTTTTAATTTATAACTATTTCAATATATATAAACTATTTTCAATATTTATACTGTTTAAGTTGGAACTTTTATGATTTGGGTTTAATGGATTTGGCGAATATTCTGATATGATGGTTTAAACTATTTTGTGGTTATGATTTTGAAAACAAATATGATTTAAAGTGATATGATTTTTGAAATGAATATGATATTTTAAATATGAAGTACGAACTGTTTAGCACGACGAGATGAATAGAATGGTACATAGATATCAACGATACGATCATCCTATCAAAACTCGATATTCGCCGCCAAACTGCTGCTAATTCGCCGAAAATAAGATAAACGAGGCTATAACATTTCAAATTTGGCGAAATGAAATATGACGTCCTACTCAGAAAATAATTTACATTTTTATTATATAAAAATATTCAGGTTTTAAAAAATATTTTTTTTCATTAATTTTAACTGATTTAAATTGAAATTGAAAATTACACAACAAAACTAACCTTCATATTTACTGATAAAAATCTGCCAGTTGTTATGTTAAAATAGACGCATTCCAAATATTAAATTTCCATTGCTAAATTTTAATTATTTATTTTCATGAAAATTTCAATTAATTATGTTGTTTAAAATCGTTAAAATTTCCGAGTTGTTACAAAGGCACCGAGGGAAGAAGTAGATAAACTGATGGCCAACGGCTTCATCCAAGATGCAACTTACCCTGAATGGGTATCGAACCTAGTCCTAGTCAAATGGAAAATGGCGAACATGTATTGATTTCTTGGACCTCAACAAAGCCTTCCGAAGGATAGCTTCCTACTCCCTAGGATTGATCAACTGGTGGATGGAACGACGGGACACGAACTACTGTCATTTATGGATGCGTACTCGGGTTATAAACAGATCCTGATGCATGAACCAGACCAAGAGAACAGCAGCTTCATCACCGATTTGGGACTGTACTTTTATAGGGTAATGCCATTCGGTTTGAAAAATACAGGTTCAACGTACCAAAGACTAGTGAATACTATGTTCAAATGCCAGATCGGGAAGACTATGGAAGTTTACGTGGACGATATGTTAGTCAAATCCCGAGTAGTTGCTAACCATCTTGACAACCTCGCTGAGATGTTCGAAATACTCCAGAAGTATGGAATGAAACTTAACCCACTCAAGTGCCACTTTGGAGTAGCCTTTAGGAAATTCTTGGGATTCATAGTAAGTGCCCGGGGCATCGAAGCAAATCCAGAGCAAATAACAATGTTACGGGAAGTCCAAGCCCCTAAAAATAAGAAGGAACTTCAAAGCTTGAATTGAAAAGTTGCAGCACCGAGTCGATTCATCTCAAAAGCTACAGACAAGTGTATACCCTTCTTCGATGCGCTAAAGAAGGGAAAGAAAAACTTTGAATGGAGTGAAGCTTGTCAAACAGCTTTCGAGGAATTGCTACGACACATGGAAACTCCATTGGTCTTATCAAAACCAGCCGATGGAGAAGACTTATTCATTTATGTAGCAGTTTCCCCGTACGCTCTGAGCGCCGTTCTTATGCGGGAAGAAGCAAGAATCTAGCGACCCGTGTACTACATTAGCAAATGATTCACCGGAGCTGAGTAGAATTACCAAAAACTAGAGAAGCTAGCGTATTGCCTTCTGACCGCGTCCCGAAAATTACGACCATACTTCCAAGCTCATCCGATTAAAGTATTGACTGACTAGCCCTTGAAACAAGTTTTATATCGGCCAGAAACTTCCGGACGACTACTCAAGTGGAATATAGAGTTAAGCCAATACGATATCACATACGATCCAAGGAAAGCAATCAATGGGCAAGCGTTGACCGATTTCATTGCCGAATTTACCGTAAGCGACGATGAGGAGGAAGTTCAATCAGAAACAGGCACGCAATGGAAGCTCTTCATCGATAGTGCATCAAACAACTTCTATTCGAGATCAGGGGGTAGTGCTTGAAACCCCCGTGGGGTGAGCCATTAGCTATGCTTTGCACTTGGAATTCCCAGCAACAAATAACGAAGAAGAGTATGAAGCATTAATCACTGGACTAAAGGTTGTGAAGGAACTCGGGATAAAATATATTCACATATACAACGACTCCCAATTGGTCATCTGTCAAGTGAAAGGGGAGTACCAAGTGCATGGAGAAAATCTCGCCTTATACCTGTCCAAAATATAAGAGCTGCTAAGCGATATCGAGCACTACACCATAACTCACATCCCACGGGAGCAAAACACCAAGGAAGATTATTTGGCTAAGCTGGTGAGCTTCGAAGAAGCCTAGTCATTGGGATTTGTTCCGGTTGAAATGCTAACCAACCCAAGCATAGATGAAATGGATGTAGACTGGATTTTAGAGACCACCATCACGCCAGATACATGGATGACATCGATAAAGGACTATCTACTTGCAGGAACCCTACCAACTGACCAAAATCAATGGAAGAAGCTCCTTCGGAAGGCGCCATGGTTCATGATACAGAATGGGATACTCTATCGAAGGGGATTCTCGACCCCTCTTCTTAGGTGTGTGAACGATGATGAGGCACGATGAATCCTGAAGGAGGTACATGAAGGTGATTGCGGAGTCCACACTGGGAAGTAGACCCTGGTAAAGAAAGTCCTTCGATACGGATACTTCTGGCCAACAATAAATCATGACACTGCAAATCATGCTAGAAGATGCGATCGCTATCAAAGGTTCAACAAAATTAAGAGGAGTCTTTCAACGGAACTAATGCAGATAGTTAGCCCGTGGTCGTTTGCGATATGGGGGACCGATTTGATTGGTATCCTTCTAATAGAAAAATGAGGAGCCAAACATGCTATAGTTGCAGTGGATTATTTACAAAATGGGCCAAAGCAGAACCGTTGGCCACCATAACCACAAAGAAAGTTGTTAACTTTGTTACTAAAAATATCATTTGTAGATTTGGTATGCGGTAAAAAATCATCACTGACAACGGAATACAATTTGAAAGTGCCGAATTCAAATACTTCTGCAGGCGCTTCCGAATCGAAAAAAGCTTCTTCGCAGTGGCTCATCCGCAAGAAAACGAGCAAGTGGAAGCAATAAACAAGATCATCGAATCCACCATCAAAACGCGATTAACAAAATCAAAAGGAAATTGTGTTGATGAACTTCCACTCGCACTATGGGCATACAGGACAACACACAAAGCGGTAACTGGCCACACTCCATTCGCCATAGCATATAGTTCAGAGGTAATGATTTATGTCGAATTAGAAGTCCCCTTACATCGAAGGCAGAATTTCGATCAAAAGCAAAACCAGCAGATCCTACTCGAATCGCTAGACATGGTTGATGAAAAAAGAGAAGAAGCAGAGTTGAGAACTGCTGCCCACTAAAAAAGGGTCGCATGGTATTTTAACTCCAAAGTTCACAGCCAAACCTTTGAAGTCGGAGATCTTGTGCTGAAGCGAGTCTACCCCATCCCAGGGGCCTTCGGATCGAACTGGGAAGAACCATATGCCTTAATCAAAAGCTTAAGGACGGGACTTTCAAGTGACAACCGTCGATGGGTTCGCAATTCCCAAAGCCTGGAATAGTGAATCGCTCCACCATTATTTCATTTAGAAAACTATTTTATGTATTTTCTATTTTTCAGCAGATAAGCCATCCCAAAAATGCCGGAGGCATTGTAAATATGCAAAGAATCTGCCATGCTTTCCCTAATAAAGTTTGCTTCTTTAACCAACCAAAGTGTGTTCATAATAATTACCTGGCAAGTCGATGGAAGCGAATCGACTTAAACCATTGGATCGGCGGAACCCAATCTTTTTCCTCTGAAAATCGGTGTTGCTCCGGCAGCATTGAGAGAGCCAAAATAATAACTCCTCATGTTGCTTGAAGATAGACAACACCGAGAAAAAACAAAAGCCACGCACCAAAATAATAACTCCTTGTGTTGCCCGAAGATAGGCAACACTGAGGAAAAACAAAAGTCGCGCATCTCATAAGCCGCGCACCAAAATAATTACTCCTCATGCTGTCCAAAGATAGGCAACACCGAGGAAAAATAAAAGCCGCACATCTCATAAGCTACGTACCAAAATAATAACTCCTCGTGTTGCCAGAAAATAGGCAACACCGAGGAAAAACAAAAGTCGGCATCTCATAAGCCGCACACCAAAATAATAACTCCTCGTGTTGCCCGAAGATAGGCAACATCGAGGAAACAAAAGCCCTGCATCTCATAAGCCATGCACCAAAATAATAACTCCTCGTGTTGCCCAAAGATGGGCAACACCGAAGAGAAATAAAAAGCCGTGCACCTCATGAACCGCGCACCAGAATACCAACTCCTCACATTGCCCAAAGATGAGCAACACCGAGGAGCGTACGTAACTGCGCATCTCACAATCAGCGCCAACCGCTCCCATAGTCGGGAATAATGAACTAAATTCCAACAAAATCGGAATGCTACGAACCAAATGAAAAGCCTCGAATATAGAAACTTAAGGGTTAAAGCTGGTTTAATTAACCTATGCACTGTGCACATATGAAATATGCATACTCGTTGAAATATCACAAGAAGCTTGGATTACATGCTAAAGTTGCAAAATTTCCAAAAATAAAACATAAAAAAGAAGAATCAAGTTGTAACTTAGCCAAATTTTCAATAAAGGTTATCTAAACCCTAAGTTATCAACTACTTGAAAATTGTTTGAAGTAAACAACCCTATGAACTGGGAGGCATACACCTATGCGGAGATAGAAACACGTGAAAACAAGAAGTTCACAAGTTCGGTTACTCCAAACAACAACAAGTCCTCAAGTTCTGCCTCAAAGTTTTATATCTGCTTTAAAATTCTAAACAAAAATTTCAAAGTTTTAGAGTTTTTAGAAGTTTTATGAATTTCTAAATAAAAATTCTCTAAGTTCTATTAATTTCTAAAGTTATTAACTTCCAAAGTGCTGATAATCTCTAAGTTCTGTCACTTCAAATGAAGGGCTTTGACTATAATCACAGCACTAGAAAAGTATGAAATGAAACAAGCACAAGTACACTAAAAATATATGAAAAGATAGATAAAAGTACAGTCAAAATATCAATGTATTGCTTATAGTTATCTGTACATAGGGTCAAAATGTGGAGGCCGTACCCACACAACAACGGCCAACAAAAAGAAAATACAGGCTCTACAGTAAAGACGCAAAGTGCAGACTCTGCACTTGAACATAATGACTCAAAACGAAATATAAACGAGTCAGTCTTCCTGCAAGTTGTAAACCAAAATCAAGCCCATCCTCACACCGACCGCTCAACACTTCTTGCCACCGCTACCCTTTCCACCTTTGGTTGGTAGTTTCTGCTTCCCTTCAAGAGTAGTGTCACTGCCGGTAACATTAACGAACACTTCGGTTGCGATATTCTCCACCTCCTCCGAAAATTTCTCAAAAGAGCCCCCCTTCCCTTTGCGTTTTCACAATTTTTGGGAGCTCTTCGAAGCCTTGATCACCCCCACCTTTTCCTTCTTGACGGCAATCAAATCGTGTTGGTTCTTCTGTGGCTGCTCTGTCTGCGTCCCCTGCTCCTTGGCTTCTGCTGCAGTTATATCACCTTCCAAAGACCCCGAAGGGTCATCCAGGCCATGGAGCGCAGCTATCTTCTCAGCTTCTAGCCCCGGTTGCGAACTAGACGCGGATGTGGGAATCGAAGCAAGAACAGATACAACCGCAGAAGATGTGAAAATGACAGCATGCACAGGCGCCGAAGTAGCTGGCGCCTCAACAGGAAAAGTGGATGGACCTATAAGATCAAAAATAAAATCATTAAACTCCTCTTGCTCTTGTGGCGTAAGCTGGAAACTCCAAAATTCAGAGGAGGCAGGGACATCACCTACACCAGAGGGATGATGCTCGAGAATGTCTACTTCGTACTCACTACCCTTGGCCTCTTTTGAACTCGTTGGCTGAAATTATTCGTCTGGTGTAAGCACACCAGAGGAATAATTTCAAGTCCTGAACTCGTTGGCTGATCGTGGAACTGTCCTGATAATTCGTCCATGCTAGAAATAAAAGGCTGGGTAAGCATGCCGGTGGTAGTTGTTAAAGCAAAATCGGTGGCCTACTTCTCTCTTTCAACTCGGAGAATTTCCTGGCCTTCAAGTAACACCTTCTTGGATTCATCGTTGAGATAGGCATCTTGCATCTCTCGATATGAACAAACGTCGCCGCTATCTATAAAACGAGATAATATTTGCTCCCAAACAAGGGTGAGAGTGCATGGAAACTTCAGGCCAAGATAGCTGAGACTTTCTTGATGCAACAGAGAGTTGACATAGAAATTCAGAATAATCGCATCCAGCTTCTCCATTTCCCTTTCAAAAGCACTTTGGAGGTCCAAGTAATCCACTTGTACAACAACTTTCTCGACTTCAGCAGCTGTCTTGTCGGCACTGAGCTGTGCGACCTAGGCCTTTAAATCGGCAATGATCTCGACCTGGTCAAAAATAGTTTTGTTGTGCCCTTCAATGATGAGGTCATGATCAACAATAGTCTTTTGTTGAGCCTCAATCATCGCGCTGCAAGTAGTCACTTCTTGCTTTAACTTGCAGTCTTGTCTCTATAGACAACTTCTCTATAGCCTCAATTGTCACGCTGCAAGCAGTCACTTCTGTCTTCTTGCTTTTGCTGAGCCTCAATCTTGTATCTATAGACGATTTCTATTCGGTTGTGGGATTCTCTCACCTCTTTCAGCGTGTCAGCATTTCTTTTGCTATCTTGCAGTGCCACTGCTTTCTCTTCCTCCAACCACTTAATCCTGGCATCACGCTCGGCCAACGCCTTCTCAAAGACTTCTTTCTTCGATTCGAAGTAGAGGGTCTTCTGATAATTATTTCTGTTAGTATCCACCAGCTGTTTATAGAGCTTCTCCCATCGTTTGGCCTGTTCTAGGTCGCTCTGGATAACTTGAAGATGCAGCATGAAGGAATCCCTGCGAATGGGGTGGAGATCCAGGATAAACTTGACCCTCTTTAAAAACCAACCAGGAAGCGCTTCCTCAAGTTTAGGGGGACCCGAAGGAAGAACGTAGGCAGGTCTCCGATAGGGACGAGAAGCACCGAGGGCAGCGGTGATGATAGAAGATGATGATACATGAGTTGAAGGTGGAATCAGAGCAGAAGTGATAGGAATTTCTTGGCCCACGAAAGAGTGTTTTGAAGCGAGCTCCAAGGAATAAGGGAAATGTTCAAACTTTGACTTTTTTGCAAGCTCATCTCTTTCCTAAAGAGATTTTCTTTTCTCATAGTCGCCCTTACATGGCCGAGCCCGATCTCTTTCTTCTTGGCGCCGGGTTTCAGCTTCGAGTTATTTCCTCCGCATGCACTTTTCTTCCGTATCTCGAACTTGTTAATAGCTGAAGGAGCTCTTGGGGTACCGCTGTGAATCGGTGTAGTCTTCGAAGTCATCATAAAATCCTCGTCCCCTCATCATACCTGGAATGAGGCATACATAAAAGGTTTCAGAAGCATGACATAAGCTAAGCAAATATATGAAGGAATGGAGAATGGAAATAAGTGTAATCCTAGCGCAACGTGTTGTGTGTTTCTAATATGGGCCTAATATGTCATCATGAACCAGAATGAACGACTGTCGTAGATGGGATCAGATTGACTTCGGTTGTTGTAGGCGGGACCGAGCTAACTGCTGGCATGATATCGCCCAAACAGGAAGGTGTTGTGTCAAATTTACAGTCCCCTTTCATGAGCGTGTCGAAGTCGACAAAAACATCGTTGAAATCTCCAAACCCCGCTCCGACATCCTTACTCGGAGAATCTTGATATTTTCTAGTTTCAGGGGCTTTGCCTTTGCCACTTGCGTTGGAAGGAGGTGGACTCGGGAGATCGGGACATGCCCAGAGTCTCATCGCAAGACTCTAAGTCTCCACCCTCAAATTCTGACGAGAAGTAATCACTAGCGGTAGACTCATCACTACTACTCTCGAATTCTCCTTCTTCTTTCTCTGAGTCTAGTGGAGCTTTGCCTGCTCGATGCGTGAACTCGTCTTCTGCTTCCTCTGGGATTATAGGCATTCTAACTGAACCGCTCAGTCCAGTTGCAGCAGTGTCTTCCTCCTCACGGGCCTCACCGGGTGATCATCTGGACGGGCTACCTCTCTCTTGACCTTCCTCAGAACCGTGGGATGAAGAAGTAGATCTTGTGTGAACCCTAGATCGACCAGGAGAGGGAGTTTCAATCTGAACGGCGGATCTACCCAGAGCCAACAATTCGTATGGACGCAAGTTCTCATTGGTCAGCAAAACTTTAATGCACCTCTCCTCGGCATCGATAGCCTTTAAAGTTTGGCAAACTTCATCAAGAGTCATATCTCTATTCGGCCTTGGGATAACTGCAAGAGACGTGTAATTAGTTAAAAACTCCATTACAACACTTTGGAGCTTGACAAATAGGAAAGAGAAGCTTACCCCCTGTCGTCCATCGACGGTTGAACCCTTTGCGGCATCTAACAAAGAAGTACTACATCTTGAACTGTGATAAGTTGATTTGCAAGCGCAGGACAATTTTCCTATTTTGGGCCTTGATTATAATCAAAGAGGTATAGTCATCCCTCCTCTTGAACGTCAGAAAATACTGCAACTCATCAAAACATGGAGCACAGTTGAACGTCCGCATGAAAATGACATGCAAGCAAGTAAGGATGGCGTAGCCATTCGGATGAAGCTGGAATAGGGCAATACCCAAGTTTGAGAGAGTCTCATGCAGAAAATCGTTGAAGGGAGTTAGGACTCCGTTTAGACACATGTATCGATGACAAGCGGTGTACCCTAGGGGGCATATGAGCGAATTCATCTTTCGCCGGCAGACGCACATCCTCTTCGTGAATTCCATGCTGCATACATATATTATGAAGAACCTTGGCCGAAACCACCGATGAAGCTCTCTCAAGTGGATTAAGCAGGACTCTGACATTGGGGGAGTACGATCCACGATTGACCCAACCAGGACTAACTGGCCGTATTAAGCTTGCGAAGTGGATGATGACTCGGCTTCTGAGAGCGTTGGGCTTTGCCCGCTTGACTTACGGCACATAAATGGCTGCTTCATTCTATATAACGGAACTCGCGTTCGAAAACGGTCAGGTAAATCTATCCTAATTTCATAAGTTTCCGCTACCATACTTGAATTTCGAAGAAACATTAACTTGTAATCGACACGTCAGATTTCAAGTGCAAACTGGGGCAAGTGCAGTGTGATATCTATATGGGATAAACTCGGTGCTCGATACACTACAAACGCTCTACCCTGTGTAAATAGTTCGCTCACAGTGGAAGAAGAACATCCTGTGTCAGTTCGTTTTTCATTTTTGTTTCTACTTCCTATAAACTTACTCGTTATCGATCTATGACCGATAACGGATCCATTGTCCGAAGCGACGTGGAAAACTCTTCTCACTACAGGAACGCCGAGCATGCCACAAGAAAGCAGGATAAGTCTAAATTCTGCGAAAGAATTGTGATCGACTGGTGATGTGACGTACAATAACGGCTGCGGAACTGGACACAAGTCAAACCTGGTCTAAATGACGAAGATAGTAAAACGTGTCAAGCACTGGGCCGAAGCCCGAATGTCGTTCCAGGAAACAACTAGAAACTCGATTTACTATCTTCCTCCATTATACCGCAATCAACTCGAACTCCTCACGATCAACCTTGCATATGGACATTGGTCATCAAGTCATTACACGAACGCAATAATTAGTAAACCAACTAAGCGAACCCACCTTAAACTGACTTCTAAGACGCAAGGAGAATCAAGAATCGAATTCAACGAACTTTGAATGGATCGGTGGCGAGTTAGAGGATCGGTGGTGACTTAAGAAGGTAGCAATCTGGTGGTAGGTCGGCTATAGTTCAACTTCGAACTAGGGCTTGGATTCAAGCGAGGTGATAGGTCGGCTAGGGTTTTGTGAAATAGGCAAGAGCCTGAATCAAATCAGTAGCAAATAAATGCTAGTGAAGTGATGAATTGGATCGAGTAAGGGTTTGGATTGCTTGGAACTGAATCATGTAGAGGATCGATCACTTGAAGGGGCAAGGATAGCTGGGTCGAATGAATAGACTAGGGTAGGTTTGTGTATTAATAGGAGAGCAAAAGAAAAAAAAACTGCTAACTAATCGGGTCGCTAGCGACCTGACTTTATAATGTAAAAAATTTCCCTATGTAGTTAGGTCGCTAGCAACCCATCCCACATGGATCGCTAGTGACCCTCCAAAAAAGGAAAGAAGAGAGAAAGAGGAAAAGAAACTTCACCTATTATTATTGAACTCGACCTCTTACAACTGTTCATCATTCCAAGGCATGCAGGGAAACTATGGGCAGAAATGTGATGCGTTGTGGCAAGCAGTAATAGTCAGAACCAAAGAAAGACGACCAACAACATTGGGTTAACGTATTCGTAAAGCTCTAATTAAATCACTTGAAGACCGACGGCTGGATCTTGAGAGCGATAACTTCCAGAGCACGCCTTGTTTACAGTGAAGATGTACTCTGGGGGTGCAAATGTTATCCGGGTTTTTGACCCAGCAGGAACCAATAAGAAACATAACAACCTCGTGTAAACCGGATGGTTCATAACTTAACCAAAAAAGCTAAGACAAGGGATTAACAAGGGCCAAGCTATATGACTAAGGCAAGGACTGGGATCAACGAGGCTGGTAGATCAGCATTTTTATAGTCCAATCAACAGCTGAGCACAAACATCTAGTGAATCGCCATCAAAACGAAACAACTACGATAAAAGACTATGGAAACATCTCCAATTCCAAACTTTAGAAAAATTCTAAGTGCTTAGATCATCCACAACCCATGCCTCTCCTCAAACCTTCAAACGAGCTAGCTATGGAACACTACGAAAAGAGGCCAAGACATTGGCTCGCAAACAAGCCATGTCTATGGGTTGCTAGCGACCCATAGGCCATGGGTCACTAGCAACTCATAAGCCATGGGTTGCTAGCGACCTATGGCTTTGCCTCGTTTTGTGAGCCAAACTCTCCCTGGGTCGTTTCCTACTTACCTGCAAGTTGATGGTGAAGTAGCCTAGCCAGAAGCTCTCCGATCCATATAAATACCATCCTACCTAGAACATAAAGAGGATCTTCTCCGGAGAGGTTGCTGAAGCTCTACTAGAAACATTCTTCACTCTCTACCTCACTCACAAAAATCACCAAAGGAATTCACTGTGATTCTCCTATGGATTCCTACTTTGGGGATTCAATCTAGCTAAAGATAATCAAAGCCTTGTAATCAAACATATCTTGTAACAACAATCAGTCTATAGTAAAACTATAATGTGGACGTAGGCTTCATTAACAGCCGAACCACTATAAAAATTCTCTGTCTTCTTTCTTTTACTATTCATTTTCTATGCCTGTTATCTGTGATATTGCTCTGTTAGAAAAAAGCTGGTGCTTTCAGATCCAAACCAGGGTGTTGGTCCATTTTTTGGGTCAACAGTTTTTAGATAGGAATTTGCCCGAATCCGATCTCGGTTACTCCAAACCAATCATCGATAAAAAGATGTTAAGTAGGTGGGTGATTAATATTCCATTAATTAGTATCTTTTTATCCAAAATATCTTCTTAGAGATATATATCTTTTTAAAACCATTTCTTTTCAGTATACATGGGATCATTAAACCTCATTTATCAAAACTTTGTTTGATTAAAACCTTGTTAAATCTTGGAGTAATCCAAATCATTTCATCATTTACTTAGGAAAATATCTCCAAATCATTTATTTAAATCTTAACAAAGATTTCTTGTTTCCAAATCATAACTTTTTAATAGGTTGAAACCATGTTATCTAAGATGGTAAATCCAAATTAGTTAGTATTCGATTGAAACGGATCCATAGAAATTACATTAATTTTACTCGATACTAATTTTTGTATTCAACTTGTACTATTCATCGAATGACGGTGGAATCAACTATTAAATTCATATGATCAGTAAGAGTTCCCTCCTCAGAATTAACACCAAGTATAAGAAGATTATTTCTATAAAATCCAAGTTGTAAGAAATTAATTATTAAAATTAAATCTTTTATACTTGTCTCGTTTCCGACATTTCGACCTTATCTATCGCCCTCCCAGGAAAGTGGCTAAGTGAGCTGGGGAACTAGTTGCTCTTGAACATCTCTTTAGTTTAAGCGCCTCACATATGGATCTCATGAATTTAAAAATCAAGTCTACTTATCGGCTTTTAAGAGCCAAGACTAAATCATTCATTTAAAATCAGTTTTATAAACAAAATTCCTTTTAAACTTTTTATTAATACTACAAAATTATCTTTAAAACACTTAATTATTAAAAAGATCTGTAAAATATTGGGAAAGAATAGTTGAGTTAAAATATGACTTGTAGAAGTTATAGAAAACTGCTGCAGAAAAGGATACAAATGGTGTTTTAAGGCTATATTGAACCAAACACAAATTTTATTTCATAAATGTCCATTTTTATAGCTTAAATCTCTTTTATACAATTTTAATATATTTATGGAATTTATTTCATATTTTTAAACATTTAAAAATATCAATTTTTAATCAATTTCAAAATTTGGTTTTAAACTGCTAAACCGCGATATTTTTGGAAACCTGTTTTGGACTTACTTGAAAATCTATAAGTTGAAATCTTGATTTTCTTTCTTTGTTTGAAAACTATGATTATAAGAGTTTGGAAAATTCTTAATCCAAAGAATTCCAACCCCGAATACATCGTATAAATGGATTTAACTTTCTGTGGCGCGAAATCACGACATACCGTTACGCGAGCGCCTATTTTAACTCAGATTTCATTTTCTTTTCAAACTTTGTTGAAATACCTTTAACTTTTAGAAAATATTTATAAATTATTTTAAACCATTTTAAAGAGGTTTAACAAGCTCGTATACACCATTTCATTTAATATAGGAAATTGATTTCTTTTGTGATATTCGACGTGTATTAACGTGAATTGTTTACACAATTTAAACAACTATATTAAAACAACCAAACTTGATGATCAAAGCATAGTAAACATTCATGGCAAACATATCACATCATCATTACCATATATATATATATAAGTTTTATAGGGTTTTTTCACCTTTATTTGATATCAAACTTAGGAAAACAGACTATAGATTCGCTACGATCGAACCATAGCTTATGGAAGTGAGCCCGGAACCTTGGGAAAGCTCGGCCTATGCTTGTAAGTGAAGGTGGGCTCGGCTTTGGTGGAGTATGGTGGCCGCGTGCAGTGAAGGAGGAAAGGAGGTGATTGCACTTGGTTTTGAAGTGGATTGTTAATACACACACACACACACACACACTATATTAATTTAATTTATTTTTTTGCAATATTTTCTCCATATTTTTCTTAAGGTAGGAAGCCATTGAAATAGCTTGAGAGGAAGGAGAAGATGAAGAGAATTTGTGTGTAGGAAAGTTAGAATAGAGGTGGGTATTTATAGAAAATATTTTGCACCAAAAATATCAAGATATTATTTCCTTACCTAAGCATGCTTGCATCACTATTCCACCTCATCCCCTCCCATCACCATTCAGCCGACCAGAAGCCCACTCCCCCTTCCATGTACTTGGCTTGTGATGTGATGTGATGTGGTGCTTTGTTTTTATCTCTTGTTTACACATAAGGAGCTTGTATATATATACATATGCGTTTGGATATTTTCTTTGCCTGATTTGACCAATTCCTAAGCATAATTAAATGTATATGGATATACATTTGTATATATGTTCATGTATGTGCATATGTATCATGACGTTGTATTGATTTGTTTACAACTTCTATAGTTAAACCTTTATGAATTCCAATTCCAATTCCCAGTCTCATTTTCAGTTTTTAGCTAAACTATATATATTAGTAAACAAAACTTGAAATATATTTTTCATTATTTTAATTGTATTAAAACGATCTCACTTGAATTATAAAACCATATATATCGATATTAACAAGTATTTACAAAAAGATCTATCGTATTGATACAACGTTCTGGATTTTCTTTTATTTTCATATCAAGTATATAGCTTCAAAAAAGTATTAAAATGATCCAATATCACTTTATAACTAATTAAAATGAATTATTAGCATATTAAAACAATTATTTAGTTATTTAAACTTACTTGAATTTTCGGAGAAATATACAAAAGTGACCCCGATGATGTCATAAATAAATTTTATTTCTAAAAATAAAATAAATAATTTTATTTCATAATATTTTTTAAATAGATATATTAGTGTATGTATCCAGACTCGTGCACTCAAATACTGAGAAAATCTCCTTTCTACTGAAAATTAATTTGTCGATGAAAATTTGTGTACGAAGCACGTGCTTTATTTATGAAACTATATTCCATAATTATATTTTAAAACAAGTTTCTTATTATAATTTTAGGGTTTAAGTCTTTATAGTTTATGTTATAAAACCTTGTGTTTGAATATTTAAAAACTAAATATAATTTATCAAAGTGCTAAATTTGCGGGTTGTTACAATAAGTTTAATTCTTGTACAACAATTTATAATATTAATTAACTTGTATAATAATCTTATGTATAATCTTATACTAATTATTTAATTAATTAATTTACATTTTATATAAACTAATTTTATTCATTTTAAATTGAATATGCATACTAGAGCATTTATAGTAATACATACATATCATATACATAAATATTATATTATCATTTTTTTGAAATATATTATTTATTTATTAAGCTCCAATTAAGTTATTTAATTAAAATAATTTTAATTAATTTTGAAAACTATATTTATAAATTACCTTAAACATTTTAAGATAAGTTTACGTCTATATATATTATTTAATTTGCTGATTAATTTTTATTTATTTATTTATTTAATTAGTCTAATTATCGTTATTAAATTTTGAAAATAATTATTTAATTTTAAATTCAAATTTGAAAATATTTTGTAATTTTTATAAAATTTTACTTATTTTAAATTTAAACTATAATTTATAATCTCTAAACAATTTTGGCCTTTATATCAGGGATAACTTTTGGGCTTACCTCACCTTTTAGGCCAGCCCAATAGTTAGTTAGGGCAGGATACTTGATTAGCCAACAAAATAACCTTGGACATTAGTTCTCGAGACACTATACTAAATAGGTAGGCTTTAATAAGTTGGCACTAGTACTGCTGATTCGAACCGCATAAGCTATTGGGCTCTGATACCATTAAAGGAATACAGCCAGTAAGCAATGGTTAAATGGGTGAATTAAAAGTAAATTCATTTTAAATGACTAAGAGTCTAGATCAATTTAGACCCAATCTAAATAATTTTAAATAAAATCTTTATTTTATTTAATTAATTAATATAAAGATTTATTTTTGTTAGAATATAATGTATGTGTATCAAATACACACATATGTGTATAGTGCACGTGCAACATTTATATATGTACATAGTTAAACATGCTCATATATAAAACGAGCACATTTACCCCTTTATATACATATTAACAGTCAATATTCATTTTATTATTATATATGTGTGTGTATGTGTGTTTGTATGTGTCTTTGTAAGCACTTATATATTTAATCATACTTATTCAAAATTTGATTAATTTTAAATTTTAAATTGATATTTAAAATATTAAAAGATGTTTTAAATTTAAATCTAGATTTAAAAATCTATTTAAAGTTTGAATTAAAATTTCAAATGTTAATATGTTAAATATATATATATGTAGTAAATTAAAAAAAATTAAATTATAGTATATTAATTTTAAGTTATTTATAAAGTTAACTAATATTACAAATACCATAAGTTTAAAATTTTGAAAAATTTATGTTTTTTTAATTTTGATCGAATCAATTTTATAATATAATATATAAAAATTTAAATAAATCCGCATGGATTTATGTAAATGGGTTTTTTTTATTATTATGAAGTTCAAAAGGATTTTATGACAAATCTAATTTTTAAATTGTAAATTCATATGGATTTATAAAAAAATATCTTTTTAAACATGTACGTTGAATTTAAAATTTTCAAATTTATACATTATAAATCATGTTTTATCATTAAATATATGTATACATAAGTATATTTACAAATTTTTTTATCAAAAGTAAATATATATAAAATATGAATATATATGTATACGTATACGTATATTTATGCATGTTTATGTATGTATTTATAAAATGTTTATAGATACACACACAGATATATATATATATATATATATATATATATATATATATCTGTGTGTGTGTGTGTACGTATGTGTGTGTATTAATAATTTCCAAATTCAAGCTTAATTTAAATTTGATTAAAAACCATTTTAATTTTTGAAATGCTTTATTTTAAATTGGTTGAAAGTTATATGTATATATTTAAATGTATACATGGGTTTTTTTAGTTAAATGAATAGATAAATACTTGTAAAAGTAGATAACAAAAACATATGTAGATCTATGGTAAACGAAGATCAATTTATACTTTTAACCGACGTATAAAATTACATATCACCCGGTATATTAGATGTAAGCAATACTATAGCCTTGAATGTGTACCTTGAATGTTGAATCCAAAACTCCTTAGATCGAATCTGTAATCTTCTATAAATGCAACTAAATGAAAAGATTATCACACCTTTTGAAATAGATTTTAATTTGATTTTATTTTTATTGGAAATGAAGAGGGGGTGGTCCAATTATTTTTGGCCAAAACTAGATAGAGGAGGATGCAAAAGTTAAGTGCTACTGAATGGGGATGGTTGGATTAAATAAGCAATAGGAAAGAGTAAGTTAGAGGATCAAGATCTCCTTATTTTCCATCTCTTCTTACTAATTCAAGCCATATGTTTCTAGAATTATCTCTACTCCCCTCCTTGTTCGGGTGGTCAAAATAAGGCGCTAATGAAGCCAAATACATTTCCAAATCCAATCAATATTTATACATTTTAAATCCAATGTAAACGTTTACCAATATCATATATCGATACATATATATAACTTTTATATAAAACTTTATTAAATGCTGATTAAAGTAAATCAAATATCAAAAATACTAATTAATTTACAAAAATTATAATTTAATTAAATTGTGTGGTATTTCGGAGTATTCAACATTGCAGTTGTGCGACTTATAGATGTAAATTCAGTTTGCAATTAATATCGAACAGTTTGAATATTAACATTCTCACGTCTCCTTAGCTAGTGATATGATAATTTGGCTGAATTTATCGCTTACACATGGCAAAAATCCAATTTTCTTATGTTAAGTGGTTCATGGTAGTGACGATTTTTACACCATTTCCCTTCGTCAAAACTATATCACATTAAGACTGATAAATTTTGGTTTTGGTCAAAATTCAATATCATCCATATTCAACATATATAATCCAAACATAAAGTCCTTGGTTCAATAATAATAGTTATCATTAGTCAAACTACTCTGGCCAAAGACTTTGACTTTGACCCGACTAAATTTCACCCTGATATCAACCTGATATAACTAAGGAGATGAAGTCTCTACTAAACAAAGTTTCACTTCCATTGCTTCAACTCTGACCCAATTATAGTGGTCAATGGACACCATGCTATGATTTAACTATAATCAAAGTGCAGTGTCCACATTGAAGTTTAATAGCATTCTCAAATCGAGAGAACCATGTAATATTATCACTTTGATATTCTCTATTTGATCTTAGTTATACTAACCAATAGAAAATGATTGAGTGAGTCATTCCGTTGTTATCCAATTAACTATCAATATGTAACCCCTTGGTGGCCCCAATAGCCATGAGTAATACATTGTCCAACATTTGGAGAGCATCACATACTCTAGTTTCAGTGGATGAATCTATATCTTTTCTCGAAACATCTTGACTAGAAAATTTAAAATAATTTGTCATTTTCAATAGGACAAATTTCTCATGATTACAACACATTGTAATTACTATCACATAACATATCATTTAAGATTTTTCTATTAATATATTTAAATATATCACATAACATAATCAATTAACATATTACAGTATAACAAGTGTATAATAGAAAGATATAAACAAGATTTATTACAAAATTAATAATTTATTAAGATTTATTACAAAATTAATAATTTATAATAAATTATAGAATTGCCCTAAGGACATATTCCTAACTCAATTTTGCTTATTTTTCCTTTACTACATCTCATTCTTCATTCCCTCGATCTTACGTTGATATTCTTTGATCTATCATCATCACTCGAAATCAATCACCAAAAAGTAGTTCAGCAGCTACTTCTTCTAACTTTATTCCATGGGTTTGATATTTTAACTCTAAAGTAGTGTGTTTACGATGGAGGAATGCTAATCTCTGTGCTTCCGCTTATAATGATCATGTCCACTGTTTCTTTTATGATAGGTTCACAGATTAGCAATTTAGTTGTGCTTAGTGAAAATCTGGTTTGATGACATTGATAGTGCCTAACTCGTCCAGTTTAGTGACTAACTCGACCATTATTTATCCTTCAACTCCATTATCCAAAACCCATATGGACAACTGGTTTGACTTCTGTTTATGATTTCTAGAGCTCCAAACTTAGATTTGCTAGAAAGTGGGTCACAACATCTCTTATGGTCTTCTACGGTAGTATAAATCACTATTTGTTGCTTTTGATGCACTTTTTTTTAGCTAAATGTGCTGAGGTGGTAGAGGTGAAGTTTAAGGTGAAGGCAGTTGGTGAAGCATTTGTCCCTTCCAATAATGAATATTCTCATGGTGAAGAGTGTTGACACTCATGACCTGCAATTCTGGTTGAGGCTGAATTAGAGATACAGAGTTCGGCGAATGCAGCTTAACCCGAATATTCAGATGCATAGTCAAGCATTTGCCGCTTTTTCTCTACAAAAATTTGTTGTAGTTGATAGTAATGGTGCATCGAACTGTCCCTTAGGCTGCGCTGGCAATACTTCATTTGTTGCAACCTTTCAAGATAGCCTACCATGCTCTTATCAACTAATTTTTTCCAAGCTTGAACTGTGCATTGAAATGGCTCTATGAAGAGTTGCTACTTCCAAAGGCCCTAATGGGATGAGTGGCTTTATGCACAAATACAAACCAAGGTGTAGATCTAGTAAGATTGTTTGTAGAGCGATAAACTTGCAGACTCACCTTTAGCATCCCATCATTATGTTCGTGGTTCGAATTTAAGACCATTAGGCGATTACGTTCTTTTAGGAAGTATTTTTACTCCCTTAATTCTTAACACATTAACTACTAGTCAAGCACTTCATATAGCTAGGTGCACTAGTTTTATTTATAACTATAATAATTATTATTTTTAATACGTCAATAATAAGGAACTAATTGGGATAACAGTGTTTGTTCATAAAAGTACTAAGTTGGAATGTTAAAGGCTTAGATTTACCCCTAAAATGTCCTAGAATAAAAAGATCTTAAAAATATTACAAAAGACTAAACTTAAAATTCCTAGTTCAAGCTTTGCTAGATCTATCAGGGATAATAAATTAATAGATTGGGTGTCCATCTCAACTATTAGTGGCTTAGGGGAAATTATGACTTTGTGGAAAATGATAAATATAAGCTTCTTCATTCAATCTCTAAATGTCATCCCCTTTACATAATTGTTTACGATTTACAAAAAAAATCAAATTATAAATATCTCCAATGTTCATGCAGCAAAAAATAATACTCAGATGGACACTTTAGGATGAATGTACTAACTTTAGATGCCTTTCCAATGCTCCTGACTTATAGGCAAGGACTTTAATGTAATCAAACACATTAGGGGACATTCACCAAGAGAAGGTACTTTATTGACATGGAAGAATTCGATGACTTTATTAACCTCAATAACCTCATCGAATTACCTCTCATATGTAGGAGATTCACATGGTCTAATGGTAGAGAGGATCATTTAATTGCCTTGTTGGATAGATTCTTGGTATGTAGGGATTGGGAAGAAAAATTTCTCCTTTTCAAAATGTATGGCCTTGCCAACCTCCATTCAGTTCACTATCCCTCTCTTAAATTCCCTTGACCAACTACATAATATCAGACCGTTTAAATTTGAAAAAATGTAGTTCAATAAAATAATTTGAAGACCTTGTAAGCATGAAATGGAAATTTATGGACAACCGTGCTTTCAAAAGTGCAATGGAATTTTTTTAATTACGAGAACTAAGAACTTACTTATTGTTACCATCAATCTTCACTTTAACCTTGTCGAAATCAAGAAGAATATAAAGAGGGATTCGTAAGGAATGATAGCATTAACAAAACCTTTTGAAAGAGTCGAAGGGTTGCTTTTGCAAAAGTTGGATGTGCTATGAGCTTGCGAAGAGGTCGAAAAGGGACAAGAGCACCTTTCGCTTCAATTGTTTCCTTCCGAAACGGCTGCTTCCGCATGCAAGAAGACATTTTGAATGAGTTGAGGAACACCTTTCGAAGGCAACGGATTACAAGATTTCATATGCATGCCAAACCCTTGGAAAAAGTGGGTTTCGCCTTCATTCACATTCCATCGAAGAACATTTAGCCAGAGCTGCCCATTCAAAAGCATAAATTAGCCTTTCGAATCGGTTGAGACCATTCACAATTATAAAAGAAAGCTTACTTAAGTTTAATAGGGCATTCTCATACACCAAAGGATGGGGTTCCGCATCAATCAACAAGTATGCCTTCGAAAGCTAGCTTCCACATTTAAACTTTCTACTACGTTCCAACTTCTTCAAAGCCCCAAAGATTCACCTATCGACAGAATAAAAAGCCTATATCCTTCCTACTTGGAACAGCACATCAACAACAATGTAGAGAGCGCATCTACATCTTTCGACCAGCTCGAAAGCACTCAAGTTCAATTTAAAAGCAAAGTAGAAGGACGCCATGATGTTAATAGCAACGAAAGGTCTCCAAGGCACTCTTTCGACTAAGTTGAGAGGACCGATTCGAAAGGGGCCAAACCGCGCCTTAAATAAGACCCTTGGGGTATGATTTAGGGGATCCGATCCCATTCACTCAACACTTGTTCTTTCTTGAATTTGTAAACCCTAATTCTAAAATTAGATTGGGGATTAAACTTCTTTGTATTACTTAAGCTTCTAATAATAAAGGAAAATATTATCAAAGCAAGTATATGAAAATTTTGGATATATTAGCTAATCTAGTGTTTCTATGTGATTCTAGTTATGATCTGCTTGTATCAATGTGATCAATAGGTTGCCCTTCGAAGGAGTCGAAACCTTTTAATTCAACTAAAACCCTTAGATTATTAGACCTAACCTTGAGTCACCTTGACCAATTCAAAAGGAGGTTTCGATAGGATCCTAAGCCAATTTGAAAAGTTTTGAACGGTATTTTCATAAGAGGTTCAAGTGTCTCGACCGCATCGGAAGATTGTTTAGAAGGAGTTTCAATCGCTGCAACCTTTTCGAAAGGTGGACTTAGAAGAGATCTAAGTCATCTAGATTATTTGGATAAAGGGGTTCGAAAGGTCTAAACTATCTTCATCACTTCGAAAGGTGGTTTCCAATGGCTCACCTACACTTTGAAATTTGCTTTTTGAGATTCGAAAGGTATAAACTATCTTCATTTATTCGAAAGGTGGTTTCAAAAGGCTCACTTACTCTTTGAACATTGCTTTGGGGTGTTGATAAGTTTTCTTGTTAACATTTTTGGCACTAGAAGGAGAGCTTGAACCTCCAACTCCCAACTTTATTTTCCTCTAACCCTATTCTATTCCAAGCTTACCTATTTTAAACTTTACACTACCATGCTTAGTAAAATTGGAAAGTCCGAGCAAGGATCCTCGGAGCAACACTCAATTGGATTCTCTCATGGAACTATTGAAGATTCTAAACTATATGAAGAGCAAATGTTGAGATTGGAAGCCTTAAGGATCATAAAGAGAAAGAGAGCTGAATCTTATAACCCAAACAAGTGAAGTTTAAACCCCTTTCACATTGGCCCTACACTTATCTTTGCCTTAGCGGAAATAAAAGATAAGAGTGATAACTTATTTGACCAAATGAAGAAGACAATCAAACTCTATACCAAAGGCACTATCTTTGAAGAAGGGATGATGGCTGATTACAACACCTTTGTACAAAAATGGCATCAAGCAACAAATGGGACATTGCTTACATGTGAACTTCAAAAGGTTTTGAAAAGAAAATTGGTCGTTGAAGGTGAAGCTTCAGAATCACGTAATAAAAAATCTAGAAATTATCCCCAAAAGACAAGCTTCAAGTCGAGACTTCCTAAGAAATGTATCTGACTACATCGATTGAGAATGTTTATTTGCTAACCAAGGAGAAACTCAATTATTGCCATCCCAAAAGAAAAATCCTAAATACAAAAGGAATCAGGGAGGATCCTACTGCCACTATCATATGATGAATGGGCATAAGACAAATCAATGTAGAGCACTTGAAGGAATGGTGATCAACTTTTTCAGATAGGGCAAAATCAATGGATTTGTAAAGCGATCTTAGTCAAATTCAATAAAGCACTACTTTTCCAAGAGAAATCTACATGGTTGCGAGTAAAATTCTCCTTAAACTTGGAAATTACCTTAAACGGTCAAAGCCTTTGGCCACGCCGAGTTGGCCAGGTCAAAGCGCCTCCTTGAAGGAAGTTAGAGTAAGCTTTTATCCGCGCCACGCTATGGCCAGGGTAAAGCATCGAAAAGCCCTTGACCATGCCATGCTATGGCCAGGTCAAGGCGCTTCTTGAAGGTAGGACGAAGTAAGCCCTTGGTCCCGCCACACTATGGCCTGGCCAAGGCATCGAATAAGCCTTCAGTCTGACCACACTATGGCTTGGCTGAAGCACTTCCTGGAGAGAGAATGGAGTAAGCCCTTGGTCCATCCACATTGTGGCCTTGCCAAGGTTCCGAATAAGCCTTCAATCTCGCCTATAAGGCCTAGCTGGAGTGCCTCCTGGATGGAGGTTCGGTAAGTCCTTGGGTCCTGCTGATGGATAAGCTAACCAAGCGCACCAGGCAACAACGGACTAAGACATCCGAGCTCAAGAAGCGTCACATCAAATAATAACAACATACGAGGCCTAAAGGGTGGCATATATCAAAAGAATCAAGACCCAAAGGATGGTGCAGAATAGAAGGCTCAATTAAGAATCTATAACCTCTGACTGATTTCCAAAAGAGGGTCTCTGGATTACACTTATTAATACCTGAATCTGGGTATTGGGTCAATTGCTATTAATTTCTGGACTGCACTTACTAATACCCGAATTTGGGTTTTGGGACTTTGTCTATTGATCTCTGGTCTTCATTATACCCGAATCTAGGTTTCGAAATTTTTACTATTGATTTCTGGACTTCGCTCATTAATGCATGAATTTAGGTTGCAAGACCTCTAATATTATGACCTTTATTATGGACTTC
The DNA here is from genome assembly GCA_030737815.1 of Allium fistulosum. Taxonomy (NCBI): domain Eukaryota; kingdom Viridiplantae; phylum Streptophyta; class Magnoliopsida; order Asparagales; family Amaryllidaceae; genus Allium; species Allium fistulosum. Next base: position 983,627,691 of record CM060902.1, read on the forward strand.
TGGTCTTCTACTAGTTTCTAGATCTATCTTACCAATACCCGAATCTAGGTTTTTGGTCTTCTATTGTTTCCGATAAGAGTTTCTAGACTCATATTATTTGTTCTCAAAAAAGGATTCCTAATCTTCCATGACTTAATTCCAAACGATGATCTCTGGACTCTTATTATTAAAAGATTATTCTTGGCTTTCTATCAGTTATTTCCAGAAGAGGAATTTTTAAACTTCTATAATTAATACCAGAGTTGGATTTCTAGTTCTCTATTATTTCTATAATTGAATTTTTGATCTCCTATTAATATAGTTGGAGTCAGATTCCAGACCCTCTCTTATCATTACCAAAATTAGGACTCAAGACATTCAGCCGTATCCAATTATGGAATTTCTTCTCGCTTATTATCATTATTTTCACATGATGATATGTTCACTTTCATTACTTAAAATTTTGAATTCTTAATACTAACACTAATAATGTGAACAAATCATTAAACATGTTCTTGCATAGGTGGCAAAATAATGGTAAGGAATGTTCTCTACTTTGTACTTTTCAGGAAAACAAGTTCAGTAAAGAAGACTGAATTCCAAAAAAACATTATAAGAAAAGACTACAAACCAGGTGATATTTACATAATTTATAAAATAATTTACAAGTATCACTACGCCATAAATGGCCTTCTGCAACACAAAAAATATGTTGGGTCAGGCCCAAAAATTATTGCCATAGGTCTATGGCAACACTTTCCGGGTGATGCAATTTTTGCCGTTGCCTTAGACCTCAAAGGCAACATTTTGACTATCTAAGGCAACATAAGTAATATTGTTGCAATAGAACCCTATTTGTGTCTATAGCAACACCCATAGGTATCTGTAGTAACATTCCAAAATGTTGCTATAGATATTAACTTTCTGAATTTGTGGGGCCCACAATGTAGAGCATATTTGATTTTTTAATAGAAATAAATATTTATTTAATAAAATGCTATTGCACAGAATTTGATATTCAAACAGTAATTTATTTAAATAAATATTTTATTTCAACATTTGAAATAGTACAAATTCCCGACTCCACTATTTTACAATTCAATGATATATAACACTGATATTCACATATACAGATATTCCTCACTACATCACTCAGTTCACTCATTACATATGCAGTTTCAATTTATACAAACACCGACACTGACAAATATATGACGAGCCGAGTGTTGAGCCGAAGGCGAGTCGAGTAGCGTGTCCGGGCGCAGCGCCGGCGGGGGTCCGGGGCCCCGATTCATCCGATTTCGGAAGATTGAGCCTTCTTTGAAACCTGTCTTCAAGCTCATGCACTCATACACTCATGCACATTTGATTTGACTCTGTCTTCAAGCTTGTATCCAGCTGTCCAGTCTTCAATACCTGTCACATATAATTCAAAAGCAGTAATCTGGAAAATAATATTTAACTCGAATAGAAAATGAAAATATTTTTATTATATTATTTTCCTCAGGTATTTGGGTTGTTTCTTTTCATATTTTTTTCTGACAGGGACCAAATATTTGCACGGACAACCTGTGATATACACAGTGTATCACTGCATATATCACAAGGCCGTTTCCCATTTTTTATCTCATGGACGATTGAAAATTCCCACAAAAATGGACATGGCAGAAGGTCAAACCCGAGTCATCGACTGGATTCAACTCAAGGCCTAGTCAACCAGTGCAGCAGCAAAACAGTGCACAAGTCAGCTGTTCACAAGTGCATAAGCCAAACATGAATGCAACACATGGATACAAGACAGTATGGAAGACAGCAAGCAACAGTTCAGGCAAAAATGCACAAAGGAGAAGCCAAGTGCACAAAGTAGTACTCAACACAGCAAGCAACATAACATGACCAAGAAATGCATGTACATGGATGAACATACATGCATCATAAGGCTTGGTACAAGAAACTACTCAAGTGCAACTACTCAAGTGCAAGTTCATATTCAAGTGCAGCCAGATATGTAGACAAACCAAAAAAAATGGACACGGCACAAGGTCAAACCCGAGTCATCGACTGGATTCAACTCAGGGCCAAGCAACCAACAAAACAAACAAGAACCAGGTTCAGTAAAATGTAGACAAGCCAGTGCAAGAAACACAGCAGTACACATAGCCAGGTTCAGGAATTGCTCCATCACTACATTGAATAATTTGGAAAATAATCAACACCAGCTAAGTTTTAGAATAATAATCAGCATTTACTTTGGGTTAAATCAGTAGAAAATGCCTTAATAATGAAGCAGAGTCTTGAATTACACGAACAGGAGCACCTTCACCAATCAATGTGTTTCTGATTTGAGGTATTAGTCCAATGACAAAACCAACAATCTATAAGAAGACAGTGTGATCAGACATGTTGAATATCATACAATAAACCAGCACTGCCTTCATGCATCACCATTCAACACTTCCTTCATCCCACCTGAAACTACCCAAACCCTCAAACCACCTCACAGCATTCACGACACCTACATTCACAGCCTACCACCACAACAGCCTTCACTCTGTCTACATAGACCATCTTCTCAGCAATCCCGACCACCAATTCAAAAAAAAAAAACACAAAAAATCCAAACGACCTGAACCGGATTCCATTAGCGACTTCATTCAAACCACAAATCATCAAGCCACAAATCGCCGATTGCATTCGCGACCAGACCCAATTCACGATCTCCAAATCAAAAACCACCTCCGTGCCCCCTCTAATTCCAGAAACTCTTAAACCGCAACCTCAAATTCTTCGAACCCTAAACCTTAAATCACCTAAGTCTCCTGAATCAAACAATTTTATTTTGATTGAGAATTTTGTCTGGGTTCGAACAAGTTTGGATTGAGTGTTTTTTATTTCGATTTGAGAAATACACGTTCTTTTCGTGCTTTGTCATTTTAACAAGTTTGGAAGGACGGCGAATCTGGCGGCGGAAGAAGAGGGTGTTGAAAGAGGAGAGGGCTACAGATTCCATGATTTGAACGGTGATGTTTGCGATTCAAATCGATGAACACAGTGCGAGTAATCATTTTAGGATTTTCGAAATTCCATTGAAGTATTCTATTTGCTTTTTGATTTGAGAAATTAAAACAGAAAAGGATCTACTGGAGTTCAAGCGGGAAAACGAAAATTTGGGGCAAATTATAGCGATGATCCATTTTAACAATCAGATTAAATATAGATCGTTGGATCGTATTCACGCGGATGTCTAATTTTATTAATTTTTTAATTTGAATACATCTATAGCAACACTATATAAAAATGTTGCATCGTGTTACACTTGTTTAGCTAGAGCAACACATTTTTATGGCTAAGGTAACACCAAAAATACAACGTTGCAGTAGGACCAAAATTTTATATCTATCGCAACATTTTAGCTGGCAACACCTTGCAAAAATGTTGCAGAAGGTCATCTATGGCGTAGTGTATATAGCACAAGAGAATATTTCTTAAATCCTGGACAAATTTATCTAGATTATCAGCAATTAAAGGATCAACAATATGCCGAATTGCTATACAAAGAATCTCTTTAAGCTTCTTTTCCTTTTTCTTTATTTCATCGGCATCATCAATGGATTCAATACGAGTATTTAAAGCATGGTTGAAAGCATTGCTGGCACCTTTAAGGGTTTTCTTTGGCCTTTCTAAATCGACAATATGCTTTTGTAGAAGTTATTTTTCATGCTCATGTTTTTGAATCCTAGCTGAATACTCATTTATGCCTGCGAATACCTCACTTTCTGATGGTCATCAAAATATTTCATATTTCAAATGTGACCTTCTTGCACCATTCTCCAACTACCTTCTCATCTAAACCGAGAGAAGAGTTAGTCGTAGCAAGAAATTTTTGAACAGCTAAAGATGAGGACCTTGTAGGTTTCACAACAGACAAGGCGATTGGAGAAGTTGGTAAATTAATGTTTTGAATGTTATTCCCCATGATAAATTCTTGGGATTTGCACTGGGCTTGACTGTCTTTTAATTTTATCTCCAAATCACTTATATGTTGGAGAAGTTTAGACATATCTTGGTCGAAGTTGATTGAAGTGTTTGATCTAATTTGACGTTTTAATTGAGAAATTGTTTCATTTTTACTCTTGACCTTCGTTTTGAGACTTGTAACCTGATCGTTAAGGTCCCTAACAATCGACTTTTGAAACAAAAATTTCCTGCGCCATTCTAACGCTTTAGTATTGCCTTGAAGTCGAGCAAATAGAGGATCTTTGAGAAGGCTCCTCTTTTCAATATCCGCTACCAACCTATCTCTAATGTTTGTAAAACAAGATGATGAATCTAACGAGAGTAGCATGGTAGATAACTATAACTCCTACATAAACAAACAAAAAACAAAATTAATACTCAAATCACTAGTTTATTTTATTACAATAATGGAAGTTATAACTTAAGAGGAAGTAAAACAAAAAGAATGATCTCATTGTTATAATCAAATACTCGTTTTATTACACTTAAAGCTGGGAAACAACATTTTTGACTTTGTTCAACGAATTAGCTAAAAGAGTAACTGTCGAATCGAAAGGGGCATTAAATCCTTCTAGGGTAATAACTGGAGGATATTTGCTATAGTCTCATTCCACAGCAGGAGGACTATCACGACCACGTATTAACTTGGTATGATATTTTCGAATTTCCTTAAGAAGCTTTTCCTTTTCTTCGCCAAGAAAATTGCAACAAAGGCGGGGATGTTGGATATAAAGCCTTTGAAGATCTCTAACAAACAATATCTAGCCAATTTGGAGGATTTCAAGAATGAGGCCTTTTCTAAATAGTCTCTTCTTAATCTGACATATTTTTTTAAATAATCTCTATTGATAGGACTGCTCGAGAGACATATACTCTGTAATAACGTAATAAAATACAACTAAGTATAAAAGGAAACTAATATAGAAAATTCATATTACATAATTACAGATGTTCATCTAGTTTGCAAAAAACTGATTTTTTAAATAACTCGGAAATAGATTTATCCTTATAATATTTGAATTTTTTCGGAGGCAATTCTTAAGGGATTGATTTGATTCATGGTAAATTCCAGTAAGCCCTCAGATGTGGGTCAGATCTGAATTCATCCAAATATCTATTATGTGAACGTCTAGGTAGACCCCCTCTAAAATCACCCAAGTATGAAAAATCTATGGTTGGGTGTCTGCAATAAGCTTTGTATAAGAAGTCCACTAGAATATCTTTGTCTCCAATCAACATCCAAAAGAGTGTTATTAATTCTCGGTTCTCTTCCAAGAGCTTGTCATATCGAAGACGTGCCCTTTTCAGTCCGGGGGGCAGCTTCTTGATCTTTAAAGGATGTTAATACTGTGGCGCTCTTATTAAGCTTATAATACTTGTTAGAGAGTGCCTTTTGTTCTTTTAGTTGTTTGTCTTACTCCCCATACAAGCTATTTTTTCCCGCTTATTTTCTTTCAAGTTTGGTTTTGTAAAGTTGTATGGATTTCTTCTTTATCTAAAATAGAAAGATATCAACTATTGTTATCTTGGAAGTGAAAGCCATTTAGAAAAAGAATCCCATACTTGAGAAATAGGAATTGAAGTTTGTGGGGCCTGCTTTTTCCCTTCTTATTCTCCAACATAAATATTAGTGGCTTCTTCGTAGAAATCAGAAGGCTCGGGTAGCTCGGTTTGGCTTGTTTCACGACCACTAAGATCGGGGTTAACTTTTTCTGAAGCCCCGGGGATATCATTACCATCCTCTCCATGAGCATCAGCATGACCACCTCTGTTGCCGCTTAAACCCTGACCTTTACCTTTATTATCAGGGTTATCATCATCATCATTACCGCCTTCCTCTGCGACGATTTCATCATCCTTAACATCTTCTTCCTTATAAGAGTTGGAATCATCTTCTATAAGAGGAGCATCAAGAGATAAGAGTTTAGCAGCACCAATTTCCTCTCTCTCTAGAACCTAAATCCCTTACTCCATTTCTTTGATTTTATCCATAAATATTTTGACTAGAGCAGGATCGAGTGAGGGGAAGCTTAAGTCTGGACACTTTTCGATGTTGTTAGAATAAGCAAGCATAAGAGCATCTTCGTAAGAATTCACGATGATGTCATTGAGGGAAATACTCAAAAATTGCGACACCTTTTGCTTGGCTTCAAAAATGGTATTAATGGCCATTGTTAAAGAACTTTTCTTCTTCCCCAACTTCTTCTTGAGAAAAGATTGTTTAGCAACCATCCGAGCCTTCTCATCCTTGGACTCTTTTAAAGCCATTTCTAAAGCCAAGTTCTTTATCAGCTAGAACTTGTTTCGCTTTCCTCTCCTTAGAAATGATGGATTCTGCTTGAGCAAGAAAGGCGCCCAACCTTTCTTGTTCCTTCACTGCATTATCTTTAGCAATAGAAAGGGAAGTAATTTGACTATTCAGAGTTGAGATTTCTTCTTGAAGCTTAGACGGCTCAGCGGAAGACTTTGAAGCGCTTTCCTGAAGAGGGTACCAACTTTTAGAAATCTGAAAGGAAAAGTATGGCATGAATCAGAATTCAGTAAGAAACAAGTAATAAGAAGGGAAAGTAATATGAAACGTGTCATGAATTTGTTGCTCAATTAGAGAGTGACAATGTCCTATCAGGTTAGGAACAGAAGTTTGTGGATGAATGGAAGTAAATGAGGGAGAATTCAAAATTGGATGTACCATCATCTCAAAATCATTTGGAGAGACTGGTGATGGAGGTCTAGAGGGGTTCAACTCTTGAGAAGGAGTTGAAGTGCCCAAATGCTTTTGCATTTGTTCGATGATGCTAGGAGAATCAGACACGACAATGTGGGACATGAGGTCATCCTTTGAAAGATTCATTTTGGGTTGATCAATAGGAGCTTCAAGAGTAGGACCCTCTAGAGTTTTGCCCACATCAACAGTTTCACCTTCTTTCGAAGGAGGAAAAGATTGGACATCAGCTGTTTTAGTTTTCTTAAGAGAAGGACCTGCCATTGTCATTCCACTCAATTTCCTTTTAGCAATCATCCTTGACCTTGCAATGGCCTGGGTCAGAGCCGAAGCACTAGATTCAGAAGTTGGAGGGAGCAGATCTTTTGTGGTTAATTCAGCAGGGGGAGCAACTGCTAGAATCCAAAAAGTATAAGTTAGAAAAGTAATCTAAAGGGTAACATGATAGCAAATTATAAACGATACACTTAAGCTTACATGGTTGATCCGAACAAATTGGAGACATAGGGGAAAAAATTTGGGATCACCCAAAAGATAGGAAAGCTTGCTCTTAGAAGTGTGTTGGACAAGAGGGGGTTATCCAAGAACTCTTTGACCAGCGGGAAGGAGGGAATGTTTATGAAGATTTTTTGGTGTCAGTAGTGTAAGTCTATTCTCGATGCTACTTGAAGCCGCGGTCAACAACTTCACGATTCTCTTACCTTTGTCATTGAGATCTTTATGAGCAGGAGCTAATAAGGAAATATAATTCAGCAAAAGAAAGTAATTTAATAAAATTGAAAATTATGATCAACTTACGAGGAGAATAGAAGACTCAACTAATATTTGGGAAATGTTTGACATAAAATAACTGCGTCCCAATCTTTGAACTTATTTACTACCTTTGAAATTAGTTTCTTATGGGGTTTAGCCCTGAAAATTTGGCTATTAAGATTTCTAAGCTTAACCAGGCGCATAAAGTAATTGAGAACTTCGGTGCTTAAAGAAGGAATGCATGATTCCAAGGCCATGAGCTCTAGGGAGATAAGATAAGTATATACATTTGGTGATAGCTGAATAGGTGCTATGCTGAGGTGATTCAGGAATCTAGATAAGAAATCTAGGAATGGAATAAAGCCGCCATGCTAGATGTGGATGATAGTATAAGCAAAATATCCTTTGTAAGGATTCTGGATAATATCACTATCACTAGGAGGAATAGCTTCCACTCCTGTGATTCCGAAGTCGTTAAGAATGGCATCAACTTCATCTTGAGAAGATATTAGAGAATGTCTTGAGATGGCTTTAACCTTTTTTAGTAAAGATTCTACTTCTGGAGCTATATCCTTTTCATGTTTCTTGGAAGTCTTTTTCAAACCCATGATTCTGTCTGGTGAAACCATTTCATTAGAATTTATAATTTGTTTTCATTATTAACACCTTTTGAAGATACCAAAAACCTATTGCAATAATTCAAATATCCACCAAGGTATATAATTCCATATCTTTGAAAGAGTGTTAAAGTTAATTTGAATCATGAAATTCATTGAGCTTTCGAAGGAGTCAAGGGGGTGATGGAATAAAAACACCTAAACACACCCTTCGACAATGTCGAAAGCCTAGGAAAATTTTACTATTAATATGTATAACTGACCCTACAGTACTAGTTTGAATATATATATATATATTGTTAGAACTAAAAAAAACATTCCACAATCAAGCCAAATAAACCTTTCGACAATGTCAAAACCCACATATTTTATTTTACTCAAAGAATATGAATATTGTTGAAACATTATACTTTCATTAAGTCGAAAGACTTGGATCCAAGAAAGGGCCTTAGAACGTTTTGATAGTGTTTATATTGAGAAAATGATAATTATATTCCTGTTGGTTATAATGGGTCTCGAATAAGTCAAAATGGGGATTTCGAAAGCATACAAACAACTAGGCTTGCCCCAGTTTGGGAGGTTTCGATCAAGTTGAAAGGCTTGATAAGGTTTCAACTTTACAAAAATGCACTATTTTCAATCCAGTTGATGGTAGGAAGTATAAATTTCTAACTTTTAACAACTTCAAGAGTAATTCAAAACTGAGCATAATTTACTTGAAATAAAATGACGAATTAAATTCACTTATATATATATACATATTAAGTTTTGGGTCCTTTAAAAAATTAGTTAGGCCTTCGAAAGTATAGCCATTAAATTGAACCCTTTAAGATGACTTCTTCTAAAGGTATCAGAATACATCGAAACATATTTTTGCTTTTGAAGAAGTCCATCACTTGCCAACCACATCAACCCCTTCGAAAGGGTCCACTTAAAGGTAGATACTTGACTTCCTTTCGACCTCTTCGAAAAAGGCTGAAAACGTAGAGTGGAGTTAGCTGCCTTAATCTCTTCAAAAGGGTTGAAAAGTCAAGTTACAATATTGAGTTTCAATTTGTACGACTTAACCTTCTCTTTGAAGCCACTAGAAAAGAATTTTCTCCCTAATTCAATTTTTAACCGAATGCTTCTAGAAGCTAACAATCAAATTGAACATGAATTTACATTCGACAACAATGAAAACCCCGAATTCAAGCTCGAAGCATAATTGATTAAAAAAAAAGGATTCCTCCCTACAAGTTAGAATGAAGTGCAATAGAGTTCGACTTAGGTTCATGCACAACAATGGCAAATAGCCCCAAATCTGATGAATTCAAATTCAAATCCAAAATTGATACCATAGATTGAGCGAAATCAACATAGAAAGTGAATTTAAAGATAATTTTATATGAATGAAAAATTTGAATCATTCTCAAAAATTAAAGAAGTAATACAAACTCATACCCTAAATTGAAGGTTAAATGTGAACAATAGATGTATACCTCGAATTTGGATTTGTGTCTACTGAGATTAGGAATTTAATAAGAAACTGAAAATTTTGATTCTTGCTTTGAGTTTCTTAATTGCAGATAATTGAAAAAGATGAGAAGGAAGTGTGATATAAAAGAAGCAAATGTTGGGAAAGCCATCCGATCAAATTTAAATGAATGGCCAAGATCCATTCAGGAATATCAAAAGGCGGGAAATTTTATGCTAAAATGAAGATGAGTTTCGAAACAGTTGACTTGGAATGTCAAGAGAATCCCATCGCAAAGGGGAAAGTGTTGCCATCAATCTTCACTTCAACCTTGTCGAAACCATAAAAAATATAAAAGAGGGATTCACAAGGAATCATAGCATTAACAAAACCTTTCGAAAGAGTCGAACGGATGCTTCTGCAAAAGTTGGATGTGCTATGAGATTTCAAATAGTCGAAAGGGGACAAGAGAACTCTTCCGCTTCAAGTGTTTACTTCTGAAACGGTTGCTTCCGCATGCATGAAGATATTTCGAATGAGTTGAGGAACACCTTTCGAAGGCAACAAATTACAAGCTTTCACATGCGCGCCAAACCCTTCAAAACAGTGGGTTTCTCCTCCATTCACATTCCACCGAAGAACATTTGGCCAGAGCTACCCATTCGAAAGCATAAATTAGCCTTTCAAACTGGTTAAGATCATTCACAATTATAAAAGAAGGCTTACTTAAGTTCAATATGCCATTCTCATACACTAGATGATGGGGTTCCGCATCAATAACCAAGTATGCCTTCGAAAGCTACCTTCCGCATTTAAAATCTACTACATTCCAACTCCTTCGTAGCCCCAAAGATTTACCTATCGACAGAATTGAGAGTCCATATCATTTCCTACCTGGAAGATTTACCTATCGACAGAATCGAGAGTCCATATCATTTCCTACCTGCAGCAGCACATCAACAACAAAGTGGAGAGCGCATTTACACCTTTCGACCAGCTCGAAGCACTCAAGTTCAATTTAAAAGCCAAGTAGAAGGACGCCCTGATATTAATAGCAAGAAACATCACCAAGGCACTATTTCGACTAAGTTGAGAGGACCGATTTGAAAGGGGCCAACCCACGCCTATAAATAAGACCCTAGGGGTATGGTTTAGGGGATTTAATCCCATTCACTCAACACTTGTTCTTTCTTGAATTTGTAAACCCTAATTCTAAAATTAGATTGGGGATTTGACTTCTTTATATTACCTAAGCTTCTAGTAATAAAGGAAAATATTATCAAAGCAAATATCTATTATTTTTGGATATATTAGCGGATCAAATGTTTCTATGTGATTCTAGTTATGATCTGCTTGTATCAATGCGATCAAAAGGTTTCCCTTTGAAGGAATCGAAACTTTTTAATTCAACTAAAACCCTTAGATCATTAGATCCTAACCTCGAGCCACCTTGACCACTTCGAAAGGAGGTTTCGATAGGATCCTAAGCCAATTTGACTAGTTCCAAAGGTATTTTCATAAGAGGTTCAAGTGTCTCGACCGCATCGGAAGGTTGTTTAGAAGGAGTTTCAATCGCTGCAACTTTTTCGAAAGGTGGACTTAGAAGATATCTAATTTTTCAAGTTTGTTTGGATAAAGGGAGTTGAAAGTTATAAACTATCTTCATCAATTCGAAAGGTGGTTTCAAATGGCTCACCTACACCTTTAACTTTGCTTTTTGATATTCAGAAGCTATAAACTATCTTCATCTTTTCAAAAGGTGATTTCAAAAGGCTCACTTACACTTTGAACCTTGCTTTGGGGCATTAACAAGTTTTCTTGTTAACGCATATAGAATTGGAATATAAACACTTTTGGCAATATTAATATCATAAAAGATAAGAGTTTGAATTAGGTATTGGAATTCAACATGATTAACTTACATAGGAATTTAAATAGCAAGAAGAAGGTAAAATTCGACAAATCAAAAATGGGATTGGCAAAAAAAATGTATCAAGAAGATATTATGCAAAAATAACATCCTTAGGACAATGGATCGATGAAGGGGACAAAAATACTAAATTTTTTCACTAAACAACCAATTGTAGATGCCGACACATTACCATTAAGTCTATTAATTTAACAAAACATTAACTAAAGAAAGCTGATGTGAAAAACATTCTCACTAAACACTATATGCAAATATATTGTAGTAAATGTAGACATAGAATACAAGTAGATTGGTCTTCCATATATCCAAATTTTGATTCCTCTCTTCATAAATTAGATTCTCGATTCATGGAGAAAGAAGTCTAGTATGATATAAAATATATGGCCAGTGATAAAGCCCCAAGCCCTGATGGCTTTGTTGGAACTGTGCCAATCAACAGCGGGTGAAATGGGAGACTTTCAAACCATATTCTATAATTGGATCTTAGTGGCTTATGAAATCTAATGGTTGTACTAGACCAGTCTAGTTAGTTTAAAGAAAATTATACTTTATTTTATTTTCTTCATTTAGTTGATTAATATATGTTATAGTTTAATATTTATATGTTTTGAGTATACCAATATATACTCATGTGTATGTGTAAGTGTAACGTGCAGTAGAGCAAGGTATACATGGTTAATGATTACACAAGTAGATATTGAGATTTATATCCACTATATAAACATTGGCCGTTTATATGTGTTATTGTCTTAAACATTATTTAATATATTTGTAAAAATATAGAAATTTAAATTTTCATAATTATTTATATCTAATAAACTTTAAAAATATCTAATTTAACTTTTACTAAGTCAATAAATTTTAGATTCAAATTTTTTATTTCAAATATCTAAATAAGACTTAGTAAAACATCAAAAATTCAAAATTAGTTCTTGAAAAAATTGGTTAAAATATTTTTATTTAAATTTAAATATGTATTTATATAAAATAATTTTTACAACCAAAAATGATATACTTTATTTATTTATTTATATGTATATCTTATTTGTTTATTTATATAAAGTACACAACGCTATTTTAATATGTATAAACGATTTATTTATACATATGTATTTATTTATTATTAAATAAATATTTTAAAATTATATATATTTAAATCAATATTTGGTTAGTATGAAAAAATATTTTTTATTTATATTTTTTTTATTTACTTATTTAAAATGCACAACACTATTTAAATATGTATAAATAATTTATAAATATAAAATTATATAAAATAAATACTTTAAAGTTGTATGTATGTAAAACGTTATTTAGTCAGTGGTAAATTTTTTTCGAATAGAAACTATTTTTTATTAAAAGAATACATACATAAACACACACATATATAATATTAGAAGAAATAATTGTATTAAATAAAAAATAACATATATTTTTTAATTAAATAAATTTATGCTTTTGGATAGATTTTTTTTAATTTAACAACTAAAAATAATTTGATTATATATATAGTTTTAAGGTATTTTAGGTTTTAAAATTAGTCAGCAGTCATTTAAAGTTAAAAATAAATATTTATAATATTTACAAATATATATATATATATATATATATATATATATAAGAATACAGTCATGGCAAAATTTAAAATATCAACATATATTTTTAGTTTTAAACTATTAATTTAAATTAACAATTTCATATAGATTAATTATTTAATATGTATTAATTATTACGGGGAGAAAATATAACATATGAAATCGTTATGATGATACTAACAATATTTATAATACAAATAATATACCTCAAAGAAATAGCTTTCGATTCATACATCAATTCAAATCGTCAACCAGGTCCCTGTCCAAAGGTGCAAACATCGGGGTTCCACTAGTTGAAGGAGTTTTGCATTTGATTTTGGGTGTATTAGATCTCGGCTATGGGCTAGAGTACATGGGGTTATCGTGGACGGAGATTGGGAGAGAGGGAGCAAAAAGGTAAAATTAAAAGTGTAGACTTTGGTTCACTTAAATAGGGGATCTAATAAAAATATCTTTCCACCATCTTCTCTTACCATGTAATGCGCTAAGACCATCCCCCTTTCTCGATCCTTATTTTTAACTAGCCTTGGTAAATAATGGACAAAATGGACCTCAAATCCAATAACAGTTAACTCCATTTAAATGTAGTTTAAAATCGTTTTGATACCATATATCGATACGTACACAAATTTATAACTTTTATATACGCACCAAATTTTTTGCTAATAGTGTAATACCCTAAGAAGTTTTTAAATATTTTAATTAGATATTAATAATTCAATGATGTGAAAATAATTAAATTTAATGTGTTTAATTAATTAAATTAAAAATAAGAAGGGGCAAAATGGACATTTTTTTAACTTTGGAATTTGATGACGAAATCGGCGGCATTGCAACTGCCTTATTTTTCGGAGTTGTGCAATATTTTTGTTTATCTTGTTTGGAATCTGTATGGAGGAATTGTAATCAAAACAAAGTTGGGTCAATCGAGCGCTAAAAACCAGGGATTTGTATTTGAATCTAAGCAGATAGTTTTCCCGCCTCCAGTTTAAAACTGAGATCGCGTACATTTTAGTTTTATAAAATGGATAAACTACTCTTTCATCCTTCTCTCTTCTTCCTCTTGCATACTAAGAATCAAACTATAATATCTCTCTTAGAATTCAATGGAATTACATGAGACCAGAAGCCATCAGAGAGGGCTACGAACCCTAAGTGATTTGGTGGAAAAATTCCAAGAATAGTGACACCGTTGGCTGGACATCGGAGTCCTAGTAGTGAGAGCATTTTAAGTGAGTGATTCATCGTTTCTCTTTGTATAATGTAATCATGATGTTATAACAACGATATGTTAGATAATTTAGAGTAGATAAACACATATACATATATACACATATATGTATGTATGTATGTGTGTCTGCATATGTGTGTATGTATACACACACACACCTAAGTTTGGATTAAATGGGGATTTGGGAGGGATTTGGTGATAAACAATAAGTTTGAACTAGGTTTAGAATAGATTTTGGTAATTTGATGAATTTATACCCGAAATAATAAAACAAACTATGAAACCAGACTTAGAAACACAAGGCTAGGTACTAGGGATGTTCTTAAGGGGCCATAGATGGTAGAGAGTTTGCTAGAGCCTTAAATGACAAGGAAATCGATCAAATTCATGACTTGGCAATTGCCGACAAAATGTGCATATCGGTGCAATGGTCACCCCAACCGGTCAATCGGTGCACTATAAATTCGAACAAGTTGAACTTGCACACATAAAGACCTATATAAAATAATAGTTATCGATTCTAATCAAGCTCTAATTGTTTCCTAAAGGCGATCGAAGCCTGTTGATGAGGTAAACGATGTTATTACGAATTGAGTGAATGTGTGTGATGATTGGTTGCTATTCTTAGTGGATATGTATGTTATTGTGACGTGAAAACGTGGTACGTGAGTGGCGCTAACATAAACTAGCCTATGGTGCAGGTAGGCATCCTGAGATACCGCTATGGATACAGATGTGAATACAGATATGGATACAGATATGGATATGGATACAAACCAGTTATACAAGTAGGAGATCCTGGTATTGTGTTTGCTTCCCTGAAGGATTCAACGGACTAGTGTAGAGGTAGATGTTAAGCAATCCTTTAGGACATGAGGCTAGTTCCTAGTGTGAACCACATAGTTAGTGCGAGGACAACGGGAAACGGGCAACCCTATAGGGAATGAGGCTAGTCCGAGAGTGGGACCTATATGCGAATTTTGTGACATTTGATAATAGGCGACTATATAGTGCATTAGGTAAGGCCAAGGAAGTGAGTTCATATGATATGATACAACTATGTGTATGTGATGATTTGGTGGATGTGACTAGTAGGATGTGAGGTGACTGAGCATTAGACACATATCATATTATAGTATAATTTTTGTAGTATATGTAGAGTAAACGTATGGCTCACTCACTTGAATTATGTCTGACAAACTCTTATTTTTTTCCTTTCTGTATATATTAAGGTTAACAAAATTTGGAGATGATATGGTATCAGAGATAGAGACTCATTTGTATATATTGTTTATGATGTAAATATGTGTTGTAAACTGGATTTGACTATTGGTATGGATTGGGTTATAGTTGTATTGTTCAGACATTTGTTTTTGATATTATAGATATGTTATGGTGATGTGACTATGGTTAAATTAATGTATTATATTTTATTTCCTTCCACTATGAGACTTTGAAAGTTGCTGGTTAGTACTATATACGGTTGTATCTAATACTTATTTTAACTTACCCCAGCGACTCGTCCTTTCGGTTCTAAGGTATTGGCGTCAGTTCGGGCATTGGACGTAGGCTCAAAATGGGTGGGTCATTACATTTGGTATCATAGCTTGGGTTCGAAACTAGGATAGGAACTAGGAACGTATTTAGAGAGCATATTTGTATTTTATATTATATATATAATATGTATAGGAATCAAGTACATGTACACACACCAATTACTGTTCCAGATGTGTTTACTATATTTTAAGGAGTTGCTAATGAATCCCATTTTTATAGATAACTGAAATAAGCAATTCAGCCAAGTTGGAACAGAGACCAACACAACTTTAGAAACCAGGGTAAGGACTAGCATTCGAGTAGATGTACTGAATATTCTTGGAGTTAATATTCCAGTATGGTTCAGATGCTATATTTAGGCGACGAGCCAAGTAGTGCCAACCCCCACTGCACTTGTGGCCACCACCGTCACTGCTAAGAAAGGTGTGATTCCAACCCCAATACCACCAACTATTTACTTTCCTAAGCTATGTAAGGATTTCTACAACCTTGGTGGGAAGTCTTTTCTTAGGACAGAACCATGCTAAGTGGCTCAGGCATGGCTGAATGATCGTGAAAATATTTTCAATCTGTTAGGACTTGGTGATGCTACTAAAAGATAGTTACTACTTTGCATTTGAAAGGTGAGGCGGCATGTTGGTGGGAGGTGGTGATAGCTGAAGTATATGAGAATACTATTACTTGGAGGATGTTTAGGACAAGAATTGGGACAAAGTTTCTTTCTAGTGCCGAGAGGGATCTATTATTGATGAAGTTTATTCATACGAAACAAGGAGAAATGACATTTGGAGAGTACGTAAACTAGTTCAATGAGTTGGCTAGATTTGGATTTGAGTTAGCGAATAATCAGGAGGAGAACGCCTTGAAATTTGCAAAATGTTTGAGTTCAACTCCGAGAGAATTTACATTGACTCAAATATTGTTTTGAGCTACTTTTAAGGGACTAGTAGTGGCATTACTAACTCACTGAATGGAATGGTGATTAAACACTGAAATAAGGAAGTAGAAGGTCAGCGGTAGGGTAAATGCAAAGGAAATGGACCACAAGGCGGGTAAAGAAAAAAAGCAGTTAATTACCTGTAATTGATGCTAGAAAGTGGGACGTAGACAAAGAACTATAGGACAAATCTTTTGAAGGGTAGGTGTTATAATTGCAACCAAGTGGGATATATATCAAGGAATTGTAAAGCGTCCCCAACTAAGCAGAATGTAAAGTGCCTTAATTGGGATCAATTCATCCATATAAAGAGTGATTGCCCGGCTTTGATTGATGAAGGTCTGACAGTGAAGGCCTATGCTTTGGATGTCATTCCTACCTCTAGTAAAACACCATCGTCGGCTTAGGAGAAATGGAAATAGATTGTGATGGATGGTGTGCTAATTTCATCTAATTCTCCTGTTCATACTTTATTTGACATCGGTGCATCTCATTAAGTCATAGCAAGTGCATTATTCGATAGTTTAGCCCTAAAGCCTGACCTTGTGCATGAATTCAACTCGGTGTTGAATCCTGTTGGGGATCAATCCATTTATCGATGATATGTCATAAATTAAAGTTGGTCGTTCGTGGTGTGTAGTTTCCTTAAGATGCATATGTACTCTACTTTTCAAGGTACGGGTTGATTTTGGAAATTGGATGTTTCGCTATAGGGTAGTGTTAGATTGTGATAGGAGAATTGTTCATTGACGAAGGCGAAGGACTTGATTTGATTATATGTTGTGAACCCGATGTTTCTTTTATGGAGACATATTTGTATTTACTTAGCCTATCACAGGAAGAGATATCTTGTATATCCATTGTGAAGGATTAATCAGTTGTATTCGAAGAAGTTTCTAGTCACCCTTCCTAATGAGAAATTGAATTTTGTATTGATCTTGAGAAAGAAACAACGCTGTTAGTGATGCCTCTTAGGTATATGGCTCCGAAGGAAAGAAGAGGGTGGATAAGCATGTTTCAATTTTTTTGCTAAAGAGACATATTTGAAGGAGTATCTTGGAATAAGGAGCGCCTTTCATTTTTGCTACTAAGGTAGACAGTTCCCTAAGATTATGCATTAACTATCAAGAATCGAATAAGCTGACAAATAAAAACTACTATCCATTGCTTTATATTTAGGGTACTTTTGGCACATGTCCTTATTAAGGTTCAAAATACACGAAAAGTCCTTCACTAAATTTCAGTGTAAATTAGGTCCCTGTTTTTTTATTCACGATTATTGCAGAGCATGATGCAACTTTTCATAAAAGTTGCTGACATTTGCGCAACTTTTCTGTACACTGTGAACATAGTGTATGAAAGTTGCTAAAATATCAGCACTTATTTATAAAAGTTGCTGACATTTCAGCAACATTTATGTACACTGTGAACACAGTGTATGAAAGTTGCTGAAATATCAGCACTTATTTATAAAAGTTGCTGAAATTTCAGCAATAATTTTTCTCTGTTTCTAGAAAATAGGGACCGGATTTACAATGAAACTTTGAAAGGGAAAGTTGCTGAAATATCAGCACTTATTTATAAAAGTTGCTGACATTTCAGTAATAATTTTTCTTTGTTTCTAGAAAATAGGGACCAAATTTACAATGAAACTTTGACAGGGACCCGCTTTACAATATGAAAGTATGATAGGGATGCCTCCCTAATTTCCACTTATATTTATGCCATCTTCGATAAGTTAGTCGGGACGAAAATTTTCTTTCAACTTGATTTAGCAACTGGATTTCACGAGTTAAGAGTGGCTGAAAATAGTATCCCAAAGATCGCTTTCCGTACACCTGATGGATTGTTTGAGTGGTCGGTCATGTCATTTGGGTCGACAAATGCTCCACTTATTTTATAGATGTGATGAATAGGGTATTCGGGGAGCAATTGTATAGTTTTGTTGTGGTGTTCGTAGATGACATTCTTATCTATTTCATAAGTGAGGAAGAGCATGAGATTCATATAAAAGAAGTGATGGGCGTTTTAAGGAGAAATTGGTCGCTATAAATGCCACTCTAGAGGAAAGTGGTTTGTTTCCTTGGGCATGTAGTATTAGTAGATGGATTGGCAGTAACCCATGGAAAGTAGCTACAGTTAGGGGTTGAAAAAAGCCGAAGAATGATTTAGAGGTCCTTGGATTATATGGTTCTGGCTTGATTCAATTGGAATTGTATAAAAGATTTTGAAATGATATCAGCACCTTTAACCCATTTGGTGAAAAAGAACCTAATGTATACTTTGTCTTCAGAGCGTGAAGCGGCATTTATTAAATTGAAGGAGTTATTGACACGTGCTCAAGTTTGGGTGATTCCCGATGGTACCAAGCCTTTCACCATGTATATTGATGCATGTAGTACTGGACATGGTGCTATCCTTATGTATGAAGGGAAAGTAGTGGCATATGCGAGTTGATAGTTGAAGAATCACGAGAGGAATTATTCGATACATGACTTAAAGTTTGTTGCCATTGTATTTGCATTGAAGTTGTGGAGGCATTATTTGTTGGGTGTGAGATTCATGTTATTTATGGAACATAAATCTCACAAGTACTTGTTTTCTCAAAAGGATCTGAATCTAACACAGCAGCGATGGATGGAGTTTTTATCTTCATATGATTTTTGGATTTCTTATACACCAGGAAAAGGAAATGCCGATGCTTTGAGTATGAGGCATGTTGAGTTGAATGCTATGTTGCTAGAGTGGAGGAATTTGAAGTTTATAGCAGAGTCTCTTTCTGACCTCGATCGGAGTATACACCTAGATTATTAGCGTCGATGGAGGTCGAACCTACATTGTTGGATCGCATCAGGTTGAGTCAAGAAAGACACATCTTTGGTTAGCATTATGAAGAAATTAGGATGGGGTGAATGATCGAGCCATTTGATCGTTACTCTAAAGACAAAAAGAGTAATTTGTGGAGAGATGGAGCTATGTGTGCAACAGGTCAGAGAGCTGACAGAAGAAGACTTGGGTGAATGTCACAATTCTAGGATGACTATTTATCCGAGAGGGCATAAGATGTATTGGGATGTGAATCAGATATTCTATTAGTCAGGGATTAAGAGGCAGGTAGTTGAGTATGTGGCAAAGTGTATGACTTGCCAGAGAGTGAAGAAGGAACAAAAAAAGCCTATTGGACTGCTACTTCAGCTAGATGCGCCATAGTGGAAGTGGGAGTGCGTATATATTGACGTTGTGGATGGCTTACCTTGGAGTAGAAGCAAAAATGAAAGCATATTAGTTGTTATAGACCGTATCATGAAGAGCACACACTTTATCCTAGTGAAGAGCATGAGAATAGTAGTGATGTTGGCGATACAGTATATTAAAGAAGTGGCCCAACTACAACTGCTAGTATAATGGGTAACTGAGATCCACTTTTCATGAGTGACTTCTGGAGGAGTTTACAGGAGGTGTTAGGAACTGAGTAGAATTTGAACATAGCATATCACTGGTAAATCGATGGACATACGAAGAGGGTAAACATGATGTTGGAGGATCTTTTAAGGGCTTGTATATTGGATTTTGAGGATCTTGGAAGGATCATCAACCTCTTGTGGAATTTTCATATAATAACGGTTACTAGCGAGTATAGGAATGACACCATTTGAAGCATTGCATAGAAGACAATGTAAGTCACCTTCGTATTGGTGAGAGTCTACAGATAAGATTATTTTGGGTCCAAATATAGTTAGAGATATTGCAAAGAATTTGGAACTTATAGGGAAGAGGATGAAAGCTGCACAAGATTGACAAAAATCATATGCTGATAGGAGAAGAAAGATTTGGAATTCGAAGTGGAGATTTGGTCTTCATTAAAGTTTCTCTATTAAAGAGGGTGGTAAGCTTCAGAAGTTACAGAAAATTAGCACCTAGATTTATCGGTCCATTTCCTGTGCTAGAGAGGATAAGGAGTTTGGTGTAAAATCCCTCTACTTGAAGGCCCAAAACTAATGGCTACGGATGCTGCAGTCATCCATAGTTATTAATCTTCGGCGACCAAATACGGCGGTGTTAGATACATTGATACACAGATCACATAAATATGAAAAAAAATTAACAATTCAAAAACACTTTTCCATATTCAAATCAAAACATTTCATGTTCATTACATAATCCCAAATTACGTTAACCACGTTCAACAAAATATAATTATTACAAATACACCAATAGCGACATATGAAGACACCCCCTTGGTTGATCAGAGTATATAGTAAGGCTCATAAATCTTCCTTTACAAACAAACACACAGCAGAAAAGAAAACACCAAATAACTATCTGCCTCCTGCACGTCTCCGGAAGTTTTATTCGTCTAAGAAGAGAACCTGGAAACCCTAAATCTCAAACTACTCAAAATCAATTGAGTACCCGAGAGTTTAAGGAGAAAACAAAAACTTTGAGTCAGACATAAAGCCTGGTATGAATAATAATCTAACATCTCAATCCTTTTGGATAGCTAGTGAGATCACGCTGTTAGCGGAACGGGTTTTCCCCTCACTAATATCCTAAAAACATTTATAAAACCATATACTGTGCTCCTGCATCAACAATGGTTAAAACATACATTTACAAAATTTTATGATGGTATGCATACTTGAATATAGTTAGGATTTCCCATTCCCAGTTTAGTCTGACACCCTGTCATAATTATAGTTTCTAGGGTCACTATTAACCTTTTTAGTTTTCATGGGTTTACAAATAACCTTGTCATAATTAATAGATACTCTGTCTTATTCATAGTTTTCATGGGATCACTAAGAACCTACAGGCTCCTGCCAGTTAACTCAATCAATTCATGGGTCCTCCTGAACCTATTGGACTTTCCAATAACTAATTACCTTATCCTAGTTTTCATGGGTTTACTAGAAACCTATGAATTTATCCAGTAACTCACTTCACATCCTAGTTTTCATGGGTTGACTAGGAAACTACTGATACATCCATTAACCACTTACTTATCCTAGTTTTCATGGATTTACTAGGAACCTACTAACTGATGTCAATTCTTAATCCGGATATAGTTTTCATGGGTTCATTACAAACCAATCAGCCCCTGCCAACTACTCTTAATACATAGTTTTCATAGGTTAACTATGAACCTTTTGGTATGCACCAAAAACTACCTTATCACAGTTTTCATGGGTTTACTATGAACCTTTTGGTATGCACCAAAAACTACCTCGTCATAGTTTTCATGGGTTTACTATAAACCATTTGGTATGCAACAAAAATAAAAAAGTTTAGGCATCCTATATTTTTGGTCACCCTGACTCCATGGATGCAATTCTACTCATTCAGGAGTTTAAGCAATTTATATTCATTATTGAGTTAACCTAGCTGGTTCTTCTACCCCTTTTTCCCTAACATACAGTAATGGGTTATCATGTGAATATACTCATATTCGAAGAAGCTAAAACAACAATTTAACAATACCACTCCTGTGGGTTTAACATCCTTGAAACATATATCATAACATAGTTAATAACTTTAACTTATATTTTTATCAAGGCAATACTTCTTCAAAATATCATACTTAAAACCATTACAAAACTCCTTTGTACAAGCCATGGGTTTTCCTTTAAAAATTAGAGTATGGGTTTTCAAACCTTTCGACCTTGTCGAAAGGTCTACAAAACAACCTTTAGAAACCAGTGGATTAAACCTTTCAAAAACTTACTGGCTTCAAGTTAAAACATACGGAAGGTCCTCTTTTAAAACCTTTCGAATACAAAGGAAGTAGCCTTTTGACCTTGATGGAAGGTATGCTTCGAAAGCTTAAAATATTGCATTCGAAACAATAGACCTCCGCCTTTTAAAGCAACTCCTTCGAAAGCTTAGGTTATCCTTTTATTATAATACAAGGGTAACTCATCTAAGTCGAAAGCCTTGAAACCTTTCGAAAGCAATGGGAGAAGCGACTGGTTTTTAAAACAAGTAAACCTTTCAACTTAGCCGAAAGCTTCTGCTTTCGACCCCTTAGAAGGGTTTTTAACAAAATAAAGGCATCAGTTCTTTTCTAAATCTCTTTGAAACAACCTTTCAAAACCAAACCTTTCGATCTTGTCGAAAGGTCTCTTAAATCCTTTCAAAACCTAACCTTTCGATTATGTCGGAAGGTCTTATATAAACACAACTTATAAAAACCAAACCTTTCGACTGTGTTGGAAGGTTCAAAACATAACAATAATAAGTGGTAGTAACATTTCGCCTTTATCAATAGGTTTAAAACCTTTATTTAAACATTTGACTTGGTTGAAAGCCACTAAGTCGAAAACTCTAATTCGAAAGCAAAGCAGGTGAAAACTTTAGTTTATAAAAAAAACATATCCCAACCTCTTTAGCCATCAAATTTTTGACTACGAACCCTTCGACTCTGTCCAATTCATTATGCACCAAGTAATTTGATGCCGTATGCATTGGTTTGACCTTGACGAAAAGTTTAACCTTTCGACTTAGACGAAAGGTCTGGGTCGGAAGGTATTATGCCTAGAATGGCTGAGACGTTCTAAAAGCATAATTTTCTTGTTTTTAACTTAAAGAAGGTAACTTTTTAACAAACTTTCCTTTGTTTATCAAATTCTCATTGGTTGACAATTACTTTTCAGAAAAATGCTGCCACAAATTTTAGATTTAAATAATAGTTTTATTTTATAAAATGCCATTTCTCCTTAAATAAATATATAAAACATTTAAGTCCTATACCTTACATAATTTTATATATTCATCAAAACACTTAAGAAAAATTTGGAAAAATCCCAGAAAATCTATTTCAATATGTTTTCCAACATATAAAAATTACAAACCCAAATAATCATTATTTTTTCCGCAAAGAATTTATAACCCAATAAATCATTTTCTTTACTAGAAAATTCATATAAAATCCATAAGTACTCAGAAAATTATGAGAATTGAAACCCATCTCCAAAATCAAGTTTTCTATAACATAAAATTTTCCCATGGCACTTAAAAATCATACCATCTCGGTTTTAACCTAAAACCGTGTATATCCCTTATTAAACAACCTTGTTTAAACACACATAAATCATAATCAAGCATATCATGATTCAACATATCATAAAAACAGATTTATCATTAAATCCAAAACCATTTGATGTAAAAATCAAAATAGAGATGTAGAAATTATTATTCACCTTGCTTGAGATAAGGAGATTAGAGATTGATTTTCCTCTAGCTTGAATCCTAAGCTTTCCTTAAATTTTATTCTTCTCTTCTAATGGCTAGCCTTGCTTCTCACGGTTGTAAATATTTTTGTTTTGAGAAAAATGAACATGCAAAACCTTATGATAATAGTATAAGGGTGGGGTATATGGCCATTTACCCTAATGCCCTTATGTTAAATTTCCTAACCATTTATTTAAGTTCATTAGTTTTAATAAGCATGGCCCCCTTAGTTTATTAATCAACCTCAATCTCCTTATCTATATTATTCTTTTTAATTTATTCTAATTAAATCTCCTAAATAATGTCAATAAAATATGGGGTGTTACATTTGGCATATAGAGTGGAGCTTCTAGAGAAGATGATGGGAGTCCATAATGTGTTTCATGTGTCACATTCATAGAAATGTGTACATGATCCGACGACTATGACTGCAACTAGTCAATTGGAGGAGGTAGAGTAGGAATATGACCCGAGTCCATCCCATGGTGCAACCCATATTGTGAAACATGGGGTTAAACGATTTAGAAACAAAGTGGTGAAGTTAGGTAGAGTGCAATAGTGGAACGACCCAGCGAAGAGTGCATGAGAGCCTGAAGAGAAGATGAGGGATGCCCGATCTTAGCTGTTTTCTGGTACGTTTCCTGATTTGGTTTGATTTCCATGTTTTCGATTATTCCAGGATTAGGATTTAGATGCTTTAGATTTGGTTGTTGGATTTTTATTAATATATATATATATATATATATATGTGTGTGTGTGTGTGTGTGTTTATATCAGGGTGTTATGCATCATGCTTGATATGTTATCTTATTGCATTCATATAGGTTGCATTAGCTGCATTTCTATATCATAAGTATAGAAACTACATGCACAAAGGAATAATCACACATATATAATGTTTATATTATTTATATCTCTATGTTAGTTTCATAAATTAAATGATATGTTTGCTAACTTAGTTGATATATGTTTGATGAGCAAGTGTTATATTACATTTTCCATTCTTTAGGAATTTCGGGAACGAAATTTTTTAAGTGGGGAGAATGTAATACCTTGAAAAATTTATAAATATTTTAGTTAAATATTAATAATATAATGATGTGAAAATAATTAAATTTAATGTGCTAATTAAGTAAATTAAAAATTAGGAGGGGCAAATGGTCATTTTTCGACTTTGGAATTTGACGATGAAACCAACACCAATATGATTGTCTTGTTTTTGAATTGTATGTTATTTTCGTTTGCCCCATTTGGAGTTCGTATGAAAGAATTATGGTTGAAACAACATTGAGTCGATCAGATGCCAAAAACCGGGAATTTGAATTTAAAACTGAGCGGACATTTTTCCCTTCTTCAGTTTAAAACTAAAAAGCACGTATATTTCAATTTTAGAAAATGGATCGAGTACTCCTTCTTCCTCTCGCATACTAAGAATAAAACTACAATATCTCTCTTATAACTTAACTCAATTGCACAAGACCAGAGGCGTTGTGAAGCTATCAGAGAGGGTTACGAACATAGGTTCATTTGGAAGAGATACCTTGAAGTATAGAGACACAATAGGTTGGAAAGTGGAGACCTAGGTAGTGGAGAGCATTTTGAGTAAGTGATTCATCCTTTTCTCTTCGTGCGATGCAATCATAATATCTATAGTAGATATATATATATATATATATATATATGCACCTAAATTTGGATTTTTTGAGGGATTTGGTGATAAACAGTAAGTTCAAACTAGGTTTAGAATAGGTTAAGGTAATTTGATGAATTTATGCCCAATATGATGAAATATACTATGCAACAGGACTTAGAAACGTAATGTTAGGTACTAGGGATGTTCTTAGGTAACCAAAGATGGAGCGGAGGTAGCAAGAGGCGAAAAATGAGAAAAATGATCAAATTCACGACCTGACAATTTTTATGAAAACGTGTACTCCACTACATCGGTCATCCCGTACTATCCACCGATGCAGTATAATTCAGGAAGTTTGAACCTAGGCCCTTAAGGGCTTATATAGAATAATAGTGATCCATTCGGATCAAGTTCCTATTGTTACTTTAAGGCGATCAGAGGCTATTAACTAGGAAAATGACGACGTTATGAATTGAGTGAATATGTGCGATGATTGGTTGTTATTTGAAGTGGATATGTATGTTATTGTGATGCGAAAACATGATAAAATGGTGATGTGAATGTGAACAAGCCTGTGGCGTAGATAACCGTCCCTAGATATAGATGCAGATACGGATGCGAATACAGATATGGATATGAATACAGATGCAGGTACGGATATAGCTACAGATATGAAACTGTGACACAAATAGCTGATCCAGGTAATGTGTTTTCTCCCCTGAAGACTTCGGCAGACCAACATGGAGGTGGATGTTAAGTGACCATGTAGGGCATAAGGCCAGTCCAGGTTATGAATCCACATAGTTAGTGTGAGGCGACCCTAAAGGGCATGAGGCTGGTCAAGAGCGTGAGTCCATATGCGATTGACATTACGCAGATAAAAGACGACCCTGTAGCGCATGAGGCAAGTCCAGGGAAATGAGTCCACGATGATATGATATGATGCGACCAGATGTATATGATGATTTGGTGGCCGTGAATATCAAGATACAAGGGGACCGAGCGTTAGAATCGTATTATGTTATAGTATTATTTTTGTAGTATATGTAGAGTAAAAACATGACTCACTCACTA
This sequence comes from Allium fistulosum, assembly GCA_030737815.1. NCBI lineage: Eukaryota > Viridiplantae > Streptophyta > Magnoliopsida > Asparagales > Amaryllidaceae > Allium > Allium fistulosum. The sequence continues at coordinate 983,654,419 of CM060902.1, forward strand.
GACTCATGTATATATATCTAGGTTGATAGAGTTTGGATGTGATATGACATCAGAGACAGAAACTCACCTATATATATATTATATGATTTAAATACGCGTTGTAACTAGGATTTGACTATTGATATGGATTTGGTTGTAGTTGTATTGTTTACACATTTATATTTGACACTGTAGACATGTTATTGTTATGTGACTATGATAATTATTTATGTACTATATTTTATTTCCTTCCGCTACGAGACTCTAAAATTTGTTAATTAGTACTGTATGTGACTGTATTTGATACTTATTTTATCTCACCTCAATGACTCATCCTTTCGGTTCTTGGGTATTAACGTCGGTTTTGGCGTCGGATATGGGGTCGAAAGGACAGCTGTTTCAAATAGCACCCAGAATAGTTCTAGAAGCTGCACATTCACTAAATACACCCTGTCACGACCCGACTTTCTAAGCCCAGAAAGACGTATCATGAATTAAGAAAGAAAGGGATAGAAGAAGAAAAGATAAGAAAGAACAACAACATATAAGAATCTCACAGCGGAACGAATGAAATATAATATATCACATAAGATATTACATAGTATCATATACATCAGAGTTACACAACCTATACATCTCAAATTAGACAGTTATAAACATCTGTCTATCATACAACTCCAATACATCAATACAATACAGACACAACACTAACACGCAGAACCATAATATATCTACACGCTGAAGCCACCTGCTCCAAATCTCCTCCAGAATTCGTCAAAGCTAACCTGAATCCCTCGACTACTCGATACAAAATTGAGTACCCAAGAGTTTAATAAAACATAAAATAAACACTTGGGTCAGACATGGGTCTGGTGTGAGTAAACGGTTAAAGTTACTTAACTTTGAAAAACTTTTGAAAGAAAAGGTATCTCGTAAGACTTCCCGCACATAAACACGGAAAAGTTTTTACCTTACGATAACCAAAACATTGATAGGAAATCCGATTATATTATAATAGGGTCTAGGGTTTTCAAATAAATATGAAATAGCTGAAATTGTTACATTATTAAATTCCAGCATACTAGCCACGAAGTGGGTTATACAATCAAAACCGTAAGGGCACGTAGGAAGAATGGGTTTCCATCAATGGCAGGGCTACTGGGGTACCGCCCGTCACAGTACGGGGCCTAGATCACCGTACCGAGGATTACTCCCAATCCCCTGCAACACAAGGCCGGAACCATCTAAGGATAATTCCGAACAAGACAACCCCGTAGTTGGCGCGACCAACCACACACACTAAGCCGAATAAAAAGGAACCTCTAGACAGGGGAAAATCTCGTCCTACTTGGGCGCTACCCACTTAACCTTGCTGCACCTCCCCTGTTTTAGCCATTCCCAGTTGATGAGGCTTGAGGCTACGATTACCTTTATAGAACACATCACTTAGAATGCTCATCGTCCACCTGACAATGTTCTGAAAGCATTCAATCCATACAAGTTCGTTCCGGGTTCGAACGAAACCGAAGGCATTATCTCATTACACTCATTTTGGAATCACCCTCAGAGTTAACGACAATAACCCTTGCACTCTGAATCTTCATCTCGAACCTATAAGTACTATCTCCGTCAACTCATTACGGAATCACCCACAGAGTTAACGACAATAACCCTTGCACTCTGAATCTTCATCTCGAACCTATAAGTACTATCTCCGTCAACTCATTACGGAATCACCCACAGAGTTATACTAACAAAGAATAGTTCTTACACCTCGAGTCTTCACTTCAATTGAGATTCACGACCTATCGTTAATTTGGATCGATGTGGTTTTCGGATATCCAAATCTGGAAACCCCACTACGCCATAAATGGCCTACTGCAACAAAAAAAAAATGTTGGCTCAGGCCCGAAAAATGTTGCCATAGGTCTATGGCAACACTTTTAGGGTGATGCAATTTTTGCCGTTGCCTTAGACCTCAAAGGCAACATTTTGACTATCTAAGGCAACATAAATAATATTGTTGCAATAAAACCCTATTTGGGTCTATGGCAACACCCATAGGTGCCTGTAGCAACATTCAAAAATGTTGCTATAGATATTGATTTTCTGAATTTGTGGGGCCCACAATATAGAGCATATTTGATTTTTTAATAGAAATAAATATTTATTTAATAAAATGCTATTTGCATAGAATTTGATATTCAAACAGTAATTTATTTAAATAAATTTTTTATTTCAACATTTGAAATAGTACAAATTCCTGACTCCACTATTTTACAATTCAATGATATATAACACTGATATTCACATATACAGATATTCCTCACTACATCACTCAGTTCACTCATTACATATGCAGTTTCAATTTATACAGACACCGACACTAACAAATATATGACGAGCCGAAGGCGAGCCGAGTGCCGAGCCGAAGGCGAGGCGAGAAGCGGGTCCGGGCGCAGCGCCGGCGGGGGTCCGGGGCACCGCAGTCCCGGCGGGGATCGACCTTCTTTGAAATGAGTGGGCACCGCCCGATTCATCCGATTTCGGAAGATCGAGCCTTCTTTGAAACGACGTAAAATGATGCACAAATGAACACCTCCTGCGAATTTGAACACCTCCTCGATGATTGACTTTTGCAACTCTTTCATGGCTTCTTCTGAATCATCCGACCTTTTTCCAGCCATCATTCTTAGCTCTGCCTTGGTAAAAGACCTGAAACCATGATAAATAAAAATTGACATTTCATCGAACATGTTGCGTGTTAATAAGTAATACATTACCCTTCATCGAACATGTTTCCTAATCACCTAATCACAATCGCTGGCATAACCACCCATTCCTTCCTTCCACAAAACAATAACAGCAACCTACCATTCCACCACCAACTTCCTTTCACCAATCCAAACTGCCTTAACCCAAACTCCTCCCTGCTACATTTCAAGCAACAACAACCTTCTCAAGCAACCACTGCATACTTCATTATCGAAACCCCTACCAGCAAACTGCATTTTCTTCCAAACTACCATCTCACAACCAAAACATCCCAAACGCGCAACAACAAACAAAGCTCTAACCTATCACTTCATATACTTCAACCTCCATCACACCTTCATATCCAACTTCTACAAACTGTGACAACCAGATTCACCATCCAGCTACAATCAGCCACAAACTCCTGCCCCTATCACCTAACGAACTCGAACCATTTCTGCACATAGCACAACAAATCCCTTCCTCTACAATCTGTCACAACCAATTCGCATCTCCTCACTAACCCTATGCCTTCACCATCACAACAACCACCTACCTGCCTTCTCCGACAACCCGAACTACCCCTACACCCTAACTTCCTCACCAATCAAACTGAAAACCAACCTGTTAAAAACTCCTCCAAATCGCGAACCTACCAGCGCCTCCCATATCAAATTCACCAACCGCAATTTCAGCAACCCATCGACCAGAACTACCTTAAATCACCATTGGCCTCACCTCCATCGCTTGAAATTTCAATCGCAATCACCCACTGCCGTAACCCAGTCCAATCATGACCTGACTCCAACAACAATCGCCGATTCACAAGTCGAACAGACATTTCCAGATCTCGACAACAAAGCAAACGGGGCTCGACATGTAGGCAAACAGCAGCGAAATTGGAGGTGAGAACGAAATGGGGAACGAAGCTTGTCTGAGATCACTACCAACCTTTGAAAAAAGGACGAGATTTTGTTTTTGGAAGAAAAAAAAGAAACGAAAATATTATTTGGAAATTAGGGATTTGGAAATTGGGGGTGAGAACGAAAATGATATGAAAAGTAAAGCGGGAAAACGAAAATTTGGAGCAAATTGTAGCGGTGATCCAGTTTAACAATCGGATTAAATGTAGACCGTTGGATCGTGTTCACGCGGATTGCTAATTTTATTATTTTTTTAATCTGAATACATCTATAGCAACACTATATAAAAATGTTGCAACGTGTTACACTTTTTTAGCTAGAGCAACACATTTTTATGGCTAAGGTAACACCATAAATACAACGTTGCAGTAGGACCAAAATTTTATATCTATCGCAACATTTTAGCTGGCAACACCTTGCAAAAATGTTGCAGAAGGTCATTTATGGCGTAGTGCCCGATCCTAGTCTCATCGAAATCCAAAACGTATCATTTAGGTCCTAAGTTGTTTAAAGGTTTTAAACATTTAAACTTATATTCAGGATGATATAAACAGATAGATAAATCACATTATCACAATAGATAATTCATATCAACATTCATCTCACAAAGCAGCATATCACATATCATAGATATATATCCAAATCATCCAATATCAACCAATCACCCAATATCAATCATCCAATATTAACCAATCATCTAAAAGTAGAATTGATTAACCTCCAAATCAAATTGGATTACCAAAATCCTTTTTCATTTATCTATTTCAAATAAATAAATTAATCATCTCTAATGATCTTCTTTAATTAATCTTCCTAGATTAATCATCTTTAATTACATTCAAGTAATTATCCTTAACCATATACAGTAATTAACCTTTAATTACTATCATTAAATTACAATAATTAATGATCCTTCATTTATTAATTAACTATAATTAATTATATTAATCCTCAATTAATTCAATTAATTAATCATACTTAAATTAATTACTTTTATTAATCAACCTTGATTAATTTTATTAATTATATTAATTAATAATCCTTTAAATACTTCATTAATTAATTACCTTCTAGTTAATTAAATAATTAATCGTTAATTAACTACATTCATTAATTAACCTTAATTAATCATAAACAATAATTACCCATCTTGTAATTACTTACCTTAATTAATTAATTCTTTAATCACTTATTATTGATTAATTAATCTTAATTAATCAACCCTTAATTACATCATTTATTATATTAATTAATGATCCTTAATTACTTCCTTAATTAATTACTCTCTTTTAATTAATTACCTTAACAAGGAATTAATCACATTATTAATTAACCTTAATCCTTTAATTAATTAATTACTCTTTAATTAATTAACTTCAATTCAATTATATTAATTAATCCTTTAATTAATAACATCAAGTGATTAACTCTTAATCACTTCCATTTAATTACTTCCATAATTAATTCGCTTTCTTAATTACATTCAGTAATTATCCATTAATTACTTGACTAAGTAATTATATTCAATTAATCAATAAGTGATTTATCTTTAATTAATTAGACTAATTAATTAACCTATAATTAATTACATTAATTAATTAATCAATTAATCATCACTTAATCTTTAATTCATTTATTTCTTAATTACCTTCATTTCCACTAATTACTTCATTAAGTAATTACCCTTAATTACAATTTAGTAATTAAGCTTTAATTCAATTTATTTATTAATTATCCTTAATAAAATTCAATCTTTAAAGATAAACTTTTCATTTAAATTAAATATTATTTTCTATCATTAAACTCCATTTAAACATTTAGAAATAATTTTATATTTGAATAAAATTTTATCTTTAAACAAAACAATTTAAACCCATAATTTTATATATACTTAAAAACATGTTTAATTAAATTAACCAAATATTCATCTTTGAAACTTGATTATCATATTCTTTAAAACTTATTTACTTAATTATATTTTAAAACTTGTTAAAACATTTATCTTTGAAAACAAGATTATTTTCAGAACTTAAACTTGTTTACTTTGCTTTTAAACTCGAAAACAATTGTAAAATCAAGCTTCCAGTTTAAAACCAGAACAACCCGAGTAAACCCCACCAAAAACACGAGTCTTCCCCGAGTCGATTCCCACGCTCGTCTACTTCGAGTCGTAACTCCAATTTGCACGAAACTGCGCCGAGTCGCACTCTTCTTCCCCAAACTCTCGAACTTCAGTACACCCAAACGTGCACACGTGAACGTGCACAGAACTTCCGGCCAACGTCGATCGTCGCGATGCTCCTCAACGACTCCACGAACCCACACGATCACGACTCCACACCCAGATCGTACGTATCTCACACGAATTAAAATCAAGTCGACCTCGACCAAAAACTGAAACCACCATTGTACAGCACCTCGCCTGAAATCCCATCAACCCCACGATGCCGACCATCGTTCACCACGAAATTCCGGCCACGACACCGCAATACCTCCACGCTACTATGCCCTAAATCTTACGCAACTCGATCCACTCTAAAATTCCCAGTCACCCCATTTCCAGTTACGACCCAAAAACAATGTTAAACCCTAATCTCAAGTCATCCGACCACATCAACGTTCGAGAATACCTTCGAACATTTTTTCCGTGACCACCCATCCTCACTCCTCCTCCAGAAGAAGCCCTGACCACCATAACTCCTCCGTCGACAAGAATTTGCCCAAAACATAACTTCCAGTCATCACAAAATTACTACCCCAAAACCAAACTAAAAATCAGGATTTATATTTTAAAAATCATGTTTTTCTGAGTTGTTTTAAGATATAAAATTTAATCAAATAACTACAATATTTAATTTTATCATATTATTAAATTTCCTACTGTATCATCCTGGTTTCAGAAGATTTTCAAACAAATTCTCTTTGAATAAAATTTTAAACTTTAATTCATGTTTAAATAAACATACTGCATTTGAAGATTCAAGCCTAACAGTGGTTTGAATTTGAAATCTTGAATTTTGTTTCGTTTTTACTCTGTACTTTGGGAAAACAGAGAAGTATGTATATACATATACACAGATCATTTCACAGACAAACCCTTTTTGTAACATGCATTCACATCTACCATTCATGTAAACATATATGCATCATCACAACACAATCCATCACATGCATCAAAGTTAATTCACAGATTTTAAAACTGTTTTTAAAAATGTTTACTCACCTTTATAAGCAGAGAACAGTTTTTCCCAGACTTTATATTATGATCTGGAAACTGTTGAATTTGAAATCCTTGCATTTGAATTCTTGTTTGTTGAAGTTGAATTTGTGTTGTTGCTATAGCTTGATTCAGGTTTCATTTGATTTCCAGGTTTGATTTTGAATTGAATCTGCTACTTGCTGTTGTATTTGAATTAGTTGCTGAGTTGAATTTGCTTTGCAGATTTGATTTTTCTTTGATTTTGAGTTTGGTTTACAGTTTATATTTTTTTCTCAGATTTGGTTTTTTTTAGAAGAAGAAAGAAAGAACGTGAAGATTTGAACTGAAAATCTCAGTTTCTCTCAACATATGTTATTTAATATAATTTAGTTTTTAAATTAAAGATTGTTTTGCCACTTGTTAAATTGCATGCATATACAAATGTTAATGCATGTTTCTATGAATTACAAATGTAAATATAAGTTGTAATGATCTTACACATGTATTTTTATAACCTTTTAAATTTAAACACTTTAAAGAATACAAAATAAAACTTTATTTAAACTATATTTAAAACAAACAATTATCTTATATTTTGAAAACAATTGAATTAATGTAAACTAACCTTTGAAAAATATTAATTTTAAAACAAAGCTTTAAATCACAATTCATACATATATAAATTATCAATAGATTAAATTAAATTCAAAACAATCCAAATTATAACATATACATACATATATATTATAATCTCTTGTTTAAAACAAAAGATTTCCTATTCACAATATATATACTAATATATACATTATAAATAGAATATATTTTTATTAGCATTGAAAGACAGATCTTACCAATATTAAATTTTAGAAAAGATATAAATAGATATTGCCAAATTAAATATTTATTAGCCTTTAAAAGATTAAATTACCAATTTAAATTAAAATTATAAGGGAAAATTATCAATCCAATTAAATTATTAATACAGATTATTAAATTTATATTGCCCAAAATCCCGGGTCATCACACACCTAGATATCAAATTCAATAATAGTTAACATTTCTTTAAATATTAATTAATTTACAATACTTTATAAACTAATTAAATCAAATGGCGATTCAGAGACAAAAATGAATTCAGTTGTGTGATTCATAAGTACGAATTCATTTACCATATTAATATTTGAACAATTCAAATACTAATGTTCATACATTAACTTAGCTAATGGTGTGATAGTTTGGCAGTCATCATTAACAAATCTCATCAGTAAAATACGATTTTATAATTTAAGCGGTTCCATTTACTAATAATTATTTACACCAATTCTCTTCGTCAACACTATATCACACTAGAACTTATGGAATTTGGTTTTCGTCAAAATTCCAGTATTATCCATATTCAACTTGATTATTTCATAAACAAAGTCCTTAGTTCAATAATAACATTTATTATTAACCGTACTACTGTGGCAAGAGATTTTGACTTTGAGTTGACTATAGTTGACCGTGATGCTAACCTCCTACAACTGAGGAGACGAATTCTCTATTGATTAGTGTTTCACTTCCAATGCATCAAATCAGACCCAACTATAGTCGCTAAGTGGTTGCTATGCCATGATTTAAGTATAACCGAAGTGGAGTTTCCACATTGAACACCAACGGTATTTGTAACAACCCGGGATTTGCATTACCAATTAATAAATAAAAGTTAGGATTTTTATTTATTTTAATGAAGCATAAAAGGATTTGGAATAACAAATTTTATTTGAAAAAGACTATTTTAATTAAATGGGAAATATGGGATTTTAAAATGAGGATAAAATGTTATTTTTGGGAAGTTAAATATTTTAGTAGAGATTTTAAAACGGGTTTGGATAAGAAAAATGAGTATCATAAACATATATGAACACTTAGACTAATTGTTGGAAACATGTAAATAACTCTCTTCTTATTGGGTTACTAAACCTAGCCCAATAACCCACCCTAAACCTCCTCTATAAATTATATCAAACTCTCCTAACCTCATTCATTCATCCCTAATCAAAACCCTAATCATTTCCTAAATCTTTCATAACAAAAATGGCCTCTATCTTCATCTCCTTCTAGTTTTAGCTTATGCAAGTCATTCTATGCAAAGGTAATGCAAATACCCACCTCAAATCCATTTTTATATCTTTCTTATTTCAGAAATTGATTTGGTAACACATGTTTTATGTGTTTTTTTTGATCTTATAGCTTCCTAATCATCTTTTGCTAACTTGGGTTGATGCTATAGTAGTCTTTGTTGCTTTCTAGAGAGGTATATTGCTAAAAACCTCTTCTAATATGTGTTTAATCATCTTTTGATTTCGGTAATCAGTTAGTAACACATGTTTTATTATGTAACATGTGAATCATAGCTCTTTGATCATCTTTGCTTTCATTTTGGGGTGTGCACATAAGGTACTTGTAATATATGCTAGCTGAAATTATAATTAGTTTATTGCTGTTAGTAAATTAAGCATATCTCATTCATCTTAAATCGGAATTAAGATTTTCTTGATGTTATGGAAAGCTTATTCTATAGCCTATAACTTTTATGTTTTGTGACTTGCCTAATTTTGTGGTTTGAATGGTCGAAATCACGTTAGTTTGTCACTGACCTGACAACAAACTACAGGGTTGAGAAAATAAAAACCTGAAATTGATTTGGTCATAAGTTACTCGTTTCTTATCCAAATATAATAATTTTGGATGTTCTGGAAAGATTAGATTTATGGCTAAAAGTTTCATGTTTTGAGTTTCATGAAATTTCGAAGTTAATTTCATCAAAACTGTGCATTCTTACCACTGTCCCGAGAGCACAACGACAGTGATATAGAATTTAGATCTGAGAATTGTTTTAGTCATAGAATTTTCATCCCCGATCGGAATTTGACGATCTTGGTCATTCCGGAAAGCATAGAAACTAAGCTACAACTTTGATTTTATTCATCTTGTCTAAATTGGAAGTTTACTATGCCAAAATTGTGGTTTTTCATCTCTGGTCTGTTAGTGCATACTACAGGCTTAGTCTCTTTGCTCCCGTTGTTTTCAACGCAGAACCCCGACTTTGCGACACCATACCGGGCTCGTCCTTTGTCGGATTTCATTGATTTTGGTCTCGTTAAAAATATGAGGTCGAGATCTTCAACCATGCAAAGTTTGGTTTAGATCTGGGTGCATTAGATACTTTGTTTCTATTGCCGAAGTAGCACCCAGAAATTGTTTTATAATAGTGATCATTTTCAGTTATCGTCAGACCAACTTTGAAACATTGTCATTTCTTCGTTTTAAGTAAGAACCGAACGATTCTTATTGCATATCAAAGTAGGAGTACTTTTCTACGCTCCTGCAAATTTTTATCAAGATCTGAGTTCATGTGACCCTTCGACCATGTCGTCGAAGTGAGACCTTTGCACTGTTTTGACACAGTAGAGTTTTGTGATTTTTGTCCGACTTTGAGATGACGCCGTTTCTTCGTTTCAAGTCGGAATCGAGTAATTCTTTTTGCATTCTGAAGTAGGAATGTCGGACTACGTTCCTAAAAATTTTCATGCCATTCGGATTCTGTTTGCTGGTCCGAATAATTTTCCGAACTTGGGTTCACGTCAGTTTTGGACTATTTTCCAACACTTGGAATATTTTCAGTGATTTTCTGGTTTTATCGATTTCTTTGAGATTTGTCTCTGGATTTCATACACGGGCCTTATAAAAAGGTTTTAAAAGGATTTTTCACTCCGAAATGGATTTCGAAATTATTATATAATATTATTTTTAATTAGTAAACTATTTACTCCATAATAGGAGAGTTTTCAAAAGCCGTTTTAAAGTGTTCTCAAAATCAATTATAAATCCGTTTCGAACCATTATTTTCTATAATAAAAATCTCACACTCACTTTTAGCACGTCGAGTGAAGTGGAAAGGTGCTTAAACGATTAGGAAATCTCCGGCCTATGGAACTGTGTGTATTTTCTTTCCGGTTAATCCCCGACCTATTCGATTGATCGTTTTGACCTTTGGGTCTAGTTTACCGATGATACGAGGTGGACTTTTTATTGTTTGGAATGTGAGCTTGCTATTGGTTAGTAAACCGTTTAGTGCGAACATGGGGTATGGGACTCATTGTTAACACTTTACGGGTTCCTCTCCAAGAAGTTTGTGACACATTAGCCTCTGGGCAGCCAGTACTGGACCTCTGGGTCACCACGCCTCTGGGCAACCGTCTCTGGACACCTGTTCTATGGAGCAGTTACTTTTTCGGCGTGTGCCTCTGGGCCTTTATCCTTCTGGGAAGGATCTCGCCGTCTCGCGCATTCCGCATCTGTGCGAGTGATCGATCACAACTCTATAGTACTTGGCAATAACGACTCCGGTCGGTGCACGTGCTATACTTGTATTATCTGATGATTTTTATATCCATTCGAGTACCGCCATTCGGTGTTGGTTCTATGGAACCATACGATGTAAGTGCGATTACCTTGTGGATTCATAGTGTCTCTGGACACTACTTTTCAGTGTTTGATTTCATTGACTTTTCAGTATATCCCCATTGCTCTTTGGAGCATCGATCTTTACTTGGACATTGATTACAGACTCTGGTCACTCTTGGGATTATTGCCTATGGGCAACTTTATATAGCTTTGGCTATGCCGATGATATGAGGCGATTTTATTTATTCAACACTTTGGTGCTGATATTCTCTTTGGAGATTTTTACTGTCGATTGATGATTAGAGACCGTCATTATATTCATGTGGTCCAAAATACTATTTTCTTAGGAAAAGTACTGTTTTATTTATGTACCGCATTATTATATATCTCAGTTATTACTGATTGTTTAGCTAGCCTGACTCGAGTGTTTTTCGCTCGGGTCAGACCGAGTTGTTTCAGGTTTGGTCTCTGGACTTAGCTTCTGTGCTTCCGCTTGGACATTATCTGCTATGCTGATAGATAGCGCTTTTATTTGTCCACTATTCCGCTACTCTGTTATTATTCAGACTTTGATATGTACATATTTTTGACTCACATGAGTGAGCAGTGGCTTTGTACCCACTTATAGTATTTGGATCTGTATTGACGATGTATTGTCCTGGGATTTTATATCTGTTATGTGATTCTGTTCTGTGATGCTATTTCGTTATGTTATTATGCTTTGTCCTGATAGATCTTTAGCCATTTGTAATTTCGTTATAAGTATTTACCAAATATGTCGAACCACCTGTTTGAGAAAAAATTAAATAGATTCCACCTTTCGACGTATTCAGTAGATAGTTATAGCTTGATTACAAATGGTCGCTTCCACTATACTCTATTCTCCGCTTTAATAGACAGTATTACTCCCGTAATACTCTTTGTTATAGTGGGTCTCAGAGTGGGGCGTTATAGTTTGGTATCAAAGCCAGGTTCAGAATTAAGCATAACAAACACAGAACAGACACGTAGTACAATACGTTATAATACGATCCAAATTGAACATATCCACCTTTGGATAAATAAGTTAGGAATATGTGTAGGAATCTATTATATTCCGTAATATTCCTTAATGAATTATCTATCTTTGAATCGTGCTTAACTAAATCTACCGATCATATGTTTAAAGAGTGTCCCAAACCTCTTTTCTGCCGCTATTGTAAGAAGGAGGGTCATCTTAATTCCACTTGTCCTACTGCACCTCCTAGATCTGGCAAGCTTAATGCTGCCAAGGCTCCTAAATATTCAGCTCAGCCTCGAGGTACGCATCCTTCCGTTCTCGAAGGTTCTATTTTATTTAATGGTAGATCTTGTAGAGTTCTCTTTGATACGGGTGCCTCTCACTCATTCGTATCAAAGGAACTAGTTGATACTTTATCTTTGGATGTTACTTGTATGGTTTCTTCACTAAGGATTGTGAATCCCATTGGTGGATCCACGACCCTTAGCTTGCTATGTGAGAATATAGATATTAATCTTTGTGGCTTTTCTTTCCGTGCAAATCTCCACGTTATGGAGTATTTGGGCTTTGATATGATTCTTGGCATGGATTGGCTCGTTCAGCACGACGCCAAAATTATTGTTCGGAGCGGATATTATTCATTCATCACCCTGACTCGTCCTCTCCGTTGGCTATTGTTCTTCAAGATGTTGGGTTTTCTGATGTTACTTTCTTTTCTCTAGATTCACGAGATGATGAGGTAGACATATCTCATATTCCAGTTGTTCGGGATTTCCCCGATATCTTCGAGCCAGTATCTAGTTTACCACCGAAGCGAGCTATTGAGTTCCGCATCGATCTCATCCCAGGCTCTCATCCAGTTGGGCGTCCTCCTATGAGAATGTCTACCAAGGAGAATGAGGAACTCAGGAAGCAGTTAGTTGAGCTTGAAGCGAAGCAGTTCATCCGATCCAGTTCTTCGCCATGGGGTGCTGCTGTGGTCTTCGTTAAGAAGGCTGATGGCTCTCTTAGGCTTTGCATTGACTATCGCAAGCTCAATGAGCTGACCATCAGAAATCGCTACCCACTTCCTCGGATAGACGACATGTTTGACCAATTGAGCGGTGCGAAGGTCTTCTCTCAGCTTGACCTTGCCACCGGATTCCATCAGCTACGAGTCGCGGAAGACAACATTCCTCTTACAGCATTTCACACTCGTTATGGTTCTTTTGAGTGGTTGGTCATGCCGTTCGGCTTGACGAACGCTCCAGCTTTCTTCGTCGATCTCATGAATCGAGTATTCCGGGAATACATCGATAGATTCGTTCTGGTTTTCATCGGCGATATTCTTGTTTATTCTAGATCCGAGGCAGAGCATACTCGTCATCTGCGGATCGTCTTGGATACTCTTCGTCAGCATTAGCTTAAGGCCAAGCTCTCTAAGTGCCATTTTTAGGAGAGCAAGGTCAAGTTCTTGGGCCATATTGTATCATCTGAGGGGATTTCTGTCGATCCTGCCAAGGTTGAAGCTATTCAGAATTGGAAGCAGCCTGAGAACGTTCATGATATTCGCAGCTTCCTTGGTCTGGTGGGTTATTACCGTCGATTTATCAAGGATTTCTCTCGTGTTGCACTTCCCCTCACGACTCTGACTCGTAAGGGGGTTCGCTTTATTTGGTCAGATAAGTGTGAAGTTTCTTTCCAGCGATTGAAGGAACTTCTCACTCATGCTCCTATCCTTATGGTTCCCGAGAGTAACCAGGATCTTGTTGTTTACACCGACGCTTGTGGTAGCGGCCTCGGTGCTGTGCTTATGCAGAAGGATCGGGTAGTTGCTTATGCTTCTAGGCAACTACATCCGAATGAGGTTCGCTATCCGACTCATGATCTTGAGTTGGCAGCTATCGTCTTTGCTTTGAAGACATGGCGTCACTTTCTATTGGGCGAACGCTTCACTATTTACACCGATCACAAGTCTCTGAAGTATTTATTCAGTCAGAAGGATCTCAATATGAGGCAGCAGCGATGGCTCGAGTTTCTCGCCTCATATGACTTAGATATTCAGTATACCCCTGGCAAGGGTAATCGTGTGGCTGATGCACTCAGTCGCAAACACTCAGCAGTAGTTTCTATGATGATAGCCGAGTGGGATATTCTTGAGACTCTTTCTATGTGTGATATTCGAGATCGAGCTCCATCTTCTGATGCTCCTGTCTTATTATTCAGCTTGGAAGCTCGTCCCATCTTGTTGGATCGAATTTCCCATGCTCAGCGGCAGGATCCAGACCTATTGCATTTCATTCATCTTCTCGAGTCGGGATCCAGTGATGAGACATTGCTGGACTATTCTATTGATTTTCATCGGTGTCTTCGGAGGAAGAACCGTATTGTTGTACCATCTGATTTATCACTTAGGCGTGACATTCTAGACGAGTGTCATCGCACTAAGTACACTATACATCCCGGGTCGAGTAAGAGGTATGCCGACATGTGTCGCCTATTTTATTGGGAGGGCATGAAGAGTGATGTTGCAAGTTATGTAAGCCGTTGCATGACTTATCAACAGATCAAAGCTGAGCATCAACGTCCATCTGGTCTTCTTTAGCCGCTAGAGATTCCATTGTGGAAATGGGATCAGATATCCATGGATTTTATTGACGGTCTGCCTCGATCGAGGTCAGGCCATACTTCTATTTGGGTCATCGTCGATCGCTTGACCAAATCAGCTCATTTCATTCCTATTAAGTCCACTCGGACTGCTCCTCAGCTTGCCAAGCTATATGTGAAGGAAGTCGTTCGACTTCATGGTATTCCTAGCTCTATCGTCTGTGATCGAGACACTATCTTTACTAGTCACTTCTGGAAGTGCCTACAGTCAGCTTTGGGCTCAAAGCTGAATCTCTCGATTGCTTATCATCCTCAGACCGACGGTCAGACGGAGAGGGTGAATCGTGTTTTAGAGGATCTTTTGCGCTGTTGTATTCTGGATTTCGGAGGTAGTTGGGAGGATCACTTACCGCTTGTAGAGTTCTCCTGCAACAACAACTTTCAGTCTAGTATTGGCATGGCTCCTTTCGAGGCTCTTTATGGAAGGCCATGTCGTTCTCCTTCGTGTTGGTTAGAATCTGGCGAGAAGCTCCTTCTTGGTCCAGATTCAGTTCGGGAATCTTCTGAGAAGATTATTCTTATTCGTCAGAGAATGAAAGAGGCGCAGAACTGTCAGAAATCCTACGCGGACAACCGTAGGAAGCCTCTTGAGTTCTCCATTGGTGATCATGTCTTTATTCGGATATCTCCTATGAAAGGGGTTGTGCGTTTCAGCTCTACAGGGAAGTTGGCTCCTCGCTATGTTGGACCATTTCCTATTACGGAACACATTGGCCCCGTGGCTTATCGTGTGGCTCTACCTGCTCACTTCTCTGGAATGCACGACGTGTTCCATGTTTCCCAGCTTCGCATGTGTGTCCGCGATCCTGATTCTATCATTGAGCCGCATGCTGTGCCTGATTTAGAGGTCTTACCTGATTTATCTTTGGAGCAGCAACCTCTTCGTGTGCTTGATTCGGAGGTTAGACGCCTTCGCAACAAAGAGGTTCCACTCGTGAAGATTCAATGGTCACCGAATCCTAAGGACTGCACTTGGGAGACCAGAGAATCTATCGAACGCTCTTATCCTAGCTTTCTCCCATCTTCTTCTGCGGGTGAGAATTCTCTATTTTATCTCTATCACTTCTTTTGTGGATTTGACGTTATAGACGACATCTACCTTAAGGAATTGCGGGGACGCAATTTTCTTAAGGGGGGGAGTCTGTAACAACTCGGGATTTGCATTACCAATTAATAAATAAAAGTTAGGATTTTTATTTGTTTTAATGAAGCATAAAAGGATTTGGAATAACAAAATTTATTTGAAAAAGGCTATTTTAATTAAATGGGAAATATGGGATTTTAAAATGAGGATAAAATGTTATTTTTGGAAAGTTAAATATTTTAGTAGAGATTTTAAAACGGGTTTGGATAAGAAAAATGAGTTTCATAAACATATATGAACACTTAGACTAATTGTTGGAAACATGTAAATAACTCTCTTCTTATTGGGTTACTAAACCTAGCCCAATAGCCCACCCTAAACCTCCTCTATAAATTATCTCAAACTCTCCTAACCTCATTCATTCATCCCTAATCAAAACCCTAATCATTTCCTAAAGCTTTCATAACAAAAATGGCCTCTATCTTCATCTCCTTCTAGTTTTAGCTTATGCAAGTCATTCTATGCAAAGGTAATGCAAATACCCACCTCAAATCCATTTTTATATCTTTCTTATTTCTGAAATTGATTTGGTAACACATGTTTTATGTGTTTTTTTGATCTTATAGCCTCCTAATCATCTTTTGCTAACTTGGGTTGATGCTATAGTAGTCTTTGTTGCTTTCTAGAGAGGTATATTGCTAAAAACCTCTTCTAATATGTATTTAATCATCTTCTGATTTCGGTAATCAGTTAGTAACATATGTTTTATTATGTAACATGTGAATCATAGCTCTTTGATAATCTTTGCTTTCATTTTGGGGTGTGCACATAAGGTACTTGTAATATATGCTAGCTGAAATTATAATTAGTTTATTGCTGTTAGTAAATTAGGCATATCTCATCCATCTTAAATCGGAATTAAGATTTTCTTGATGTTCTGGAAAGATTATTCTATAGCCTATAACTTTTATGTTTTATGACTTGCCTAATTTTGTGGTTTGAATGGTCGAAATCACGTTTGTTTGTCACTGACCTGACAACAAACTACAGGGTTGAGAAAATAAAAACCTGAAATTGATTTGGTCATAAGTTACTCATTTCTTATCCAAATCTAATAATTTTGGATGTTCTGGAAAGCTTAGATTTAGGGCTAAAAGTTTCATGTTTTGAGTTTCATGAAATTTCGAAGTTAATTTCGTCAAAACTGTGCATTCTTACCACTGTCCCGAGAGCACAACGAAAGTGATATAGAATTTAGATCCGAGAATTGTTTTAGTCATAGAATTTTCATCCCCGATCGGAATTTGACGATCTTGGGCATTCCGGAAAGCTTAGAAACTAAGCTACAACTTTTATTTTATTCATCTTGTCTGAATTGGAAGTTTACTATGCCAAAATTGTGGTTTTTCATCTCTGGTCTGTTAGTGCATAACTACAGGCTTAGTCTCTTTGCTCCCGTTGTTTTCAGCGCAGAACCCCGACTTTGCGACGCCATACCGATCTCGTCCATTGTCGGATTTCATTGTTTTTGGTCTTATTAAAAATATGAGGTCGAGATCTTCAACCATGCAAAGTTTGGTTTAGATCTGGGTGCATTAGATACTTTGTTTCTATTGCCGAAGTAGCACCCAGAAATTGTTTTATAATAGTGATCATTTTCAGTTATCGTCGGACCAACTTTGAAACATTGTCATTTCTTCGTTTTAAGTCGGAACCGAACGATTCTAATTGCATATCAAAGTAGGAGTACTTTTCTACGCACTTGCAAATTTTTATCAAGATCTGAGTTCATGTGACCCTTCGACCATGTCGTCGAAGTGGGACCTTTGCACTGTTTTGACACAGTAGAGTTTTGTGATTTTTGTCCGACTTTGAGATGACGTCGTTTCTTCGTTTCAAGTCGGAATCGAGTAATTCTTTTTTCATTCTGAAGTAGGAATGTCGGACTACGTTCCTAAAAAATTTCATGCCATTCGGATTCAGTTTGCTGGTCCGAATAATTTTCCGAACTTGGGTTCGCGTCAGTTTTGGACTATTTTCCAACACTTGGAATATTTTCAGTGATTTTCTGGTTTGATCGATTTCTTTGAGATTTGTCTCTGGATTTCATACACGGGCCTTATAAAAAGGATTTTTCACTCCGAAATGGCTTTCGAAATTATTATATAATATTATTTTTAATTAGTAAACTATTTACTCCATAATAGGAGAGTTTTCAAAAGTCGTTTTAAAGTGTTCTCAAAATCAATTATAAATCCGTTTCGAACCATTATTTTCTATAATAAAAATCTCACACTCACTTTTAGCACGTCGTGTGAAGTGGAAAGGTGCTTAAACGATTGGGAAATCTCCGGCCTATGGAACCGTGTGTATTTTCTTTCCGGTTAATCCTCGACCTATTCGATTGATCGTTTTGACCTTTGGGTCTAGTTTACCGATGATACGAGGTGGACTTTTTATTGTTTGGAATGTGAGCTTGCTATTGGTTAGTAAACCGTTTAGTGCGAACGTGGGGTATGGGACTCATTGTTAACACTTTACGGGTTCCTCTCCAAGAAGTTTGTGACACATTAGCCTCTGGGCAGCCAGTACTGGACCTCTGGGTCACCACGCCTCTAGGCAACCATCTCTGGAAACCTGTTCTATGGAGCAGTTACTTTTACGGCGTGTGCCTCTGGGCCTTTATCCTTCTGGGAAGGATCTCACCCTCTCGCGCATTCCGCATCTGTGCGAGTGATCGATCACAACTCTACAGTACTTGGCAATAACGACTCCGGTCGGTGCACGTGTTATACTTGTATTATCTGATGATTTTTATATCCATTCGAGTACCGCCATTCAGTGTTGGTTCTATGGAACCATACGATGTAAGTGCGATTACCTTGTGGATTCACAGTGTCTCTGGACAATGCTTTTCAGTGTTTGATTTCATTGACTTTTTAGTATATCCCCATTGCTCTTTGGAGTATCGATCTTTGCTTGGGCATTGATTACAGACTCTGGTCACTCTTGGGATTATTGCCTATGGGCAACTTTATATAGCTTTGGCTACGCCGATGATATGGGGCGATTTTATTTATTCAACACTTTGGTGCTGATATTCTTTTTGGAGATTTTTACTGTCGATTGATGATTAGAGACCGTCATTATATTCATGTGGTCCAAAATACTCTTTTCTTAGGAAAAGTACTGTTTTATTTATGTACCGCATTATTGTATATCTCAGTTATTACTGATTGTTTAGCTAGCCTGACCCGAGTGTTTTTCGCTCGGGTCAGACCGAGTTGTTTCAGGTTAGGTCTCTGGACTTAGCTTCTGTGCTTCCGCTTGGACATTATTTGCTATGCTGATAGATAGCGCTTTTATTTGTCCACTATTCCGCTACTCTGTTATTATTCAGACTTTGATATGTACATATTTTTGACTCACATGAATGAGCAGTGGCTTTGTACCCACTTATAGTATTTGGATCTGTATTGACGATGTATTGTCCTGGGATTTTATATATGTTATGTGATTCTGTTCTGTGATGCTATTTCATTATGTTATTATGCTTTGTCTTGATAGATCTTTAGCCATTTGTAATTTCGTTATAAGTATTTACCAAATATGTCGAACCACCTGTTTGAGAAAAATTTAAATAGATTCCACCTTTCGACGTATTCAGTAGATAGTTATAGCTTGATTACAAATGGCCGCTTCCACTATACTCTATTCTCCGCTTTAACAGATAGTATTACTCTAGTAATACTCTTTGTTACAGTGGGTCTCAGAGTGGGGCGTTACAGTATTCTCAAATCAAGAGAACTGTGTAACGTCGTCAGTTCGAAGTTCCCGCTTGGCCTAGTTGTTATTAACTAAGTGGAGATTCTCGATGAGTCGTTACATAATTATCCAATAACTATATGTATGTAACCTATTGATGCCCCCCAACAGGCATGAGTAATATGTTGCCTAACATTTGGACAGCATTACGCATTCTAGTCTCAACATATGTATCGATATCCTTTCTTGAAACATCTTGACCGAGAATATTTAATATTATATATTATATACAATATGATAATTTTCTCATGATTACAACTCCTTGTAATTTTTATTAGATAACATGTCATTTAAGGATTTTCTATTTAATCCACTTTAAATACTTAATTAAATATATCAATATATAACAACGCATATAATAAAAATCAAATATCTTTATTACGAACAATATTGATTATATAGTAAGATACATGTTATAAATTACATAATAGCCCATAGTTCATACCCCTAAATCTCTTAGGCTTCATGATGGTTTTCTACCAAAAATTCTAGAGCAATATCAAAGATGGTAGTATGATCTTATTTGATGAAATGTACATTGTTAAGCTTCAGTTAGGTAGATTAATTTTGCTTATAGATTTTAGGCTGATTCCTTTGATTAATTGCTAAGTTAAATTAATTTCCTTAGTGTTAGCTAATTGGTTGACGAATAAAATGGATACTTTAATTGATAAATCCAAACGACTTTCATACAAGGTAGACATATTATGGATGGAGTAGGAAATGCACAAGAATTTATCAACTACTGTCATTAGAAAAATATTACTTGTGTTATTCACGAGTTGGACTTCACCAAGTCTTTTGACTCGATAGATTAGAGCTTTCTGTTAGATACCTTAAGAGCTAGGAGTTTCATTGGTAAGTGGATCTCCTAGCCTACCTTATCTTGAAACCCAATATGCCATTCATTCTAGTCAATAGGATAAAGGGCAACAAAATTCAATCCAAAAGGGATCATTAGCCGGGCACCTCTCTTACCCTTATTGTTTTATTTATCCACAGATGTATCTATAAAATCAACAGACTTGAATTAAATAGTGACATTTAACCTATGGTTGGAAGAGATATTACTTCTGATGGAGTATCAACCCTCTAATATGGATATGACACTCTATTATTCTGATCCCATCTCCCTCATCATATTGCATCACTTAAATTAATTTTGTATAACTTTCAAATTACTTTCATGGATTAAAACTAACTTTCACAAAGCTGTGTGTTAATTATCTGATAGAGTTAGGTGTATGCCCTAGGGAATAAATACCCTTACCTTTATGCCCATACTATCTCAGAGTATATAGAGTAATACTATCGGATAATACGGAGAATAAGGTGATATGTGATACACACATGAAGATTCCTTTAAGTAACAATAGTACGTATTTAAATATCAAATATAACTCACCATAAAACATATACAGTATCAGCACAAAGTAGTAAACATAAGTGCCTTAAGGGTATAACAATACATAATATAAGTACATACCATAGAACACGGAGTCTGAATTGCAACGATAATATATAATATACAATATAAAAAACCCTCTATACAATACAATGATACACATACAAGAGACTATACAATTCAGGATGATAATAAAAGTGAATATCTAGTCTCTTCTATGCCTATAAATCACAAGCTGGTCCCATCGTCCCTATACTAAAAATGCCTTGGATTGACCTGAAAGATTATATAAATATCAAAATGGGTCATACTATATCTAAATATAAGGTGAAGAAACATGTAGAACTCTGTATATACTAGGTATTTATATAATAATGTTATCGCAAACAACTCCAAATATCATATAATATTGAACGCCACAAAACTAACATAAAATTGTCATCACCCATATAAAATCACATCAAACATCATTCATTAAAACAATATCAAATGGGTGAATCATCCATATCCAAAATTATCATCAAAGACCGTAAATCATCATATATGAGATGTCATAAAGTATATCTCTCAATTTCAAATAATAAATTACCATCATTAAAACAATGTAAAATAGACTGTCTGACTATAATATGTAACAACCCGTAAATTTTAACAGTTTTCATAATGTAACTAACTGAAAATTTTGTGATAACTTAAATAATTAAATTTAGAAATAAAAATTTAATATTTGGAATACGTCTATTTAAACAAAGCAAATGGTAAATTTTCATCAGATAATATGGAAGTTTATTTTATTGTGTAGTTTTATTTAAATTATAAATCAGTTAAAAATTGATGTAAATAAAATGTTTTCGAAACCTGAATATTTCTATAAAATAAAATTGTAAATCATTTTCTGAGTGAGACGTCATAATTCATTTCGTCAAATTTGGAATTTTCTAGCTTCGTTTATCTTATTTTCAGCGAATTCGCAGAAGTTTAGCAGCGAAGCATCGACTTTTGACAGAATGTTCACATCGCTGATATCTATGTATCATTCTGTCCGTCCTATCATGATCTCCGTAGTATATTCATTTGTGTGTTTCAGAGTCTGGTACGTGGCAAAATCTACGAAAACGGTAACCGTATCGGTACCCGTTTTGAACCCTTTTGTTTTCTTTATCTTTTCATTTGCCAACTGCATAATTCGTACAACCATTTGCTTTTATGATTTCTGAAATATAACTAGCAACAGTTGTCACCCCATCACTCCAATTTATTAATTGGCGGTGCATTCATTTTGGGTCCTTTCATTTCCTTTCTGTTCTTGCTTTATAAAAATTTATATTATAACGTTATATATTTATTGTCCTCATCAGCTTGCACGTTTCCTCTTCCTCCCCTCTTTTCTTCTTATCAGTTCGTTCATTTCCTTCCAAACATTTATATAAAAAGCTTACCTGAAGCTATTTGTTTATCCCCTCCATTTTTCACGTCCTCCTTACCCTGTTCTTTCGGCCTCCATCACCTGGAGCATCTTCCACCATCAAATACCCCAAGCTTCACCACAGTTCGCCAACCCCATTGCCGCAGCAACCCCCCACGCTCCACCATGCTTCCACCGCTCCTCCCCACCTCCTCCACGTGAACCACCCCAGCCTTTGGTCGAACCACACAAAGCCTAATCCTCCACCCATGCATGAGCCCGAACCAAGCACCCATGCCGAAGCCTCACCCGACCTCTCAGCTTCCTCCCCCTCTCCTCCAACATCACCGACCCAACCTCAAGACCTGGCCACCACACCCCTAATGTGATATCCCGGGTTTCTGAGCAGTATAAATTTAGTAATCTGTATTAATAATTTAATTGGATTGATAATTTTTCTTTATAATTTAAATTTAAATTGGTAATTTAATCTTTTAAAGGATAATGAATTATAATCTGGCAATATTGATAAGATTTGTTTGTTAAAGCTAATAAAATTTATTCTATTTTTGATATATATTGTGAATGGAAATATCTTTTGTTTTAAATGAAAGATGAATGTTCAAATTGTAATATATAAATATGTATATATTATAATTTGATATTGTTTGAAATTTATTTTAATCTATTAATAATTTATATATGTATGAATTATGATTTAAAGCTTTGTTTTAAAATTAATATTTTTTAAAGGTTAGTTTAGATTTAAATTCAATTGTTTTCAAAATATAAGATAATTATTATTTCTAAAAATATGATAGTTTAAATAAGATTTAATAAAAGATTTATTTTTATCTTGTTTTCTTTTAATAAGTATAAAATGGTTATAAGTGTGTATATATGGTTTTAAATAAATTTTCCTTTATAAAATATCTCTTAAACTAAAATAGTTTCTAAATAAGTAAATGAATTTATATAAATCCATATTTACATAATTAATAAAATATAAATACTTTTTCAAGGGTATTTGGTTTTATAATATTTTCTCTAAAAATAGTTTATATATATACATATACTAAGATAAATGTAGTAATTAATAAAGTAAGTATGAAAAGCTTTATATTAACATTTAAATTAAATAAAAAAAATTTTATTTAATATATTAAAAAGGACATGTGTAAGACCATTATAACATATATTTACAATTGTAAGCATAAGAGCATTTCAAGTTAACAAGTGGCAAGGTTTTATTTTCTCTAAAATTTAATAAACAAAATGTTGTAAAGAGGAGATCTGAATTCATTCTTCCAGTTCTAAAATTTTTACATTTCTTCTTCAATCCTTTCTCTCCTCATCTTTCCAAAAACTGAAACAAAGAAATAAATAAATCAAAACAGAAACCAAATGCAAATGAAACTGAATCAAGCTACAAACAACAGTTTTCAAAATCAATTCAACTTCGACCTGAAATCATGCAAACATAATGAAGATCAACAAGCAAGAAAATTCAACTCAGCAACTAAATCAAACAAAGATTTAAGCTTCATCAAGCAGTAGATCAACTCAACATAAAATCAAAATTCAAAGATCAAATCAAGCATCAGGTCCCAGATCAATAAAGGAAGCCTGTCCCTCTGTTTTAAAATAGGTGAGTAAATTTATTTTTAAAAACAGTTCAACCTGATGATTTTATTTGATGTCAGTGATAGATTAAATTGATCTGGTATGAATGCATGTATATATGGTTGAATGATGGTGTGTACTTGCTTGCATGTCTGTATATATGCAAATATCTGAATGTATATGTAGGTATATAGGAAAATAGGCCCTGTTTATAGTTCAGATTGGAAAATCAAGTTCTAAAATTCAAATCCTCTTTGTAAAATCGATATTAGATATTGATTTGTGAATGAAAGAGGATTGTTACAATATAAATTCAATTTTAAAAATGGTTTCTAGAATTTATATTTGGCAATTATTTCTGAAAGATGAATACCAGTGATGATCTAAAATTTAGCCAAGAATCAATCTTCATAATTTCAGAATTTGATTATAGAATTTGATTAGTAATAGAAAATGATGAATTTTAATATACATATCAAAATTTTTAGATTGATAATTCATGAGAATTTTAGAGATATTCGTTTTGGGTATCTTTGTTGATTGCCGTTGATCAACGTGATGATCGGAGGCAATTTCTTGATCGAAGCTAGCTTGAGTGTTGGAGATAATGGGAAAAATACAATCAAAATTTTCCAATGTCTAAATTGATCGAATTCGATCAAACTAGGGTTTTAGGTGGAGTTTTTGTTCGTCTGTTGTCAAAGGAGTTTCGACGTGGATAGGGGATCGGACACGATCGCGATGGGGGGAAAGTTTGCTGGAGTCGTGGCGAAGCTGCGGCGAAGTGGGCGAGGCTTCTCGAGGCGGAGTTCGTCGGCGATGGGTTGTTTCTGATCGAGATGTGGGTTCCAGTTTTGATCGAGGTGGTCGAATTTCGTTTCGATGGTGGAGATTGGTTTCTGGGTTGATGGTTGGGTTGTCGAGGTCGTATGGAGTTGGTCGGCGATCAGTTGGATGGTCGGAGGGGAGAGGTTTGATCGTACACGTGCACGTGTGCACGTTCGTGTACCAGGTGAGTTCGACATTGGGGAAGAAGAAGATTTCTCGGGAAGGTCTCGTGAATTCTGCGTGAAGACTCGAAGTGGATGAGTAGACGAGCGACTCGAAGTTTGATCGGGGAAGAAACGTGTTTGGCTCGGGTAATTTGAGTATACTGGGTTATTAAAGAATGTACTCAAGCTTTTCAAATGTTTCAATGTTATTTTCAAAAGAAATTATAAAGTAACGTTTAATTAGATTTCAAATATATTTTAAATAGATAAGTTTAAAGGATATGATAATTATTTCAAAGATAAATAATTGTTTAATTTAATTAAACATGTTTGAAAAGCATTTTCAAAGATTTTAAGTATAATAAAAATTTAGGGTTTAAATTGTTTTAAAGTAAAATTACATTTTTAAATATATGATTGATTTTTAAACGGGTTTTAAATAAAGTAAATAATTTGAGTTTAATTAAGGATAATAAATAAGTAAATTTAATCAAAGTTTAATTACTTGTAATTAAGAATAATTACTTAATAAAGTAATTAGTGGGAATAAATGTAATTAAGAAATAAATGAATTAGAGATTGAGTGATGATTAATTTATTTATTAATTAATGTAATTAATTTTAGAAAGATAATCACTTATGTTTTTATTAAGTGTAATTATTTAGTGAGGTAATTAATAGATAATTATTCAATGTAATTAATTTAAGAGGAATTGCTTATGGAAGTAATTAATGGATAATTACTTATAGAAGTAATTAAATGGAAGTGATTAAGAGTTAATCATTTGATGTTATTAATTAAAGGATTAATTAATATAATTGATTTGAAGTTAATTAATTAAAGAGTAATTAATTAATTGAAGAGTTAAGGTTAATTTATAATGTGATTAATATCTTGTTAAGGTAATTAATTAAAAGAGAGTAATTAATTAAGGAAGTAATTAATTAATTGAGTAATATTAATTAACATAATAAATGATGTAATTAAGGTTGATTAATTAAGATTAATTAATCAATAATAACCGATTTAAGAATAATTAATATAATTAATTAAGGAATTAATTAATTAAGGTAAGTAATTAAAAGATGGTTAATTACTGTTTATAATTAATTAAGGTTAATTAAGGAATGTAGTTAATTAAAGATTAATTATTTAATTAACTAGAAGGTAATTAATTAATGAAGTAATTAGAGGATTATTAATTAATCAAGGTTGATTAATAAAAGCAATTAATTTAAGTATGATTAATTAATTGTAATTAATTAAGGATTAATATAATTAATTATAGTTAATTAATTAATGAAGGTTCATTAATTATTGTAATTAATGATAGTAATTAAAGGTTAATTACTGTATATGGTTAAGAATAATTACTTGAATGTAATTAAAGTATAATTAATCAAGGAAGATTAATTAGGGAAGATCATTAAGAGATGATTAATTAATTAATTTGTAATTAATTAATGCTAGTAAGCAGGATTAAGGTAATCCAAGTAATTAAAGGATAGTAATTAATTTAATTAAAGGTTAATTAAATTGATTTGGAGTTAATCAATTCTGCTTTTGAATGATTGATTAATATTGGATGATTGATATTGGGTGATTGGTTGATACTGGATGATTTGGATTTGATATCTCTGATATGTGATATGCTGCTTTATGAGATGAATGTTGATATGAATTATCTATTGTGATAATGTTATTTATCTATCTGTTTATATCATTCAGAATATAAGTTTAAATGTTTAAACCTTTAAACCACTTGGCCTTAAAAGATACGTTTTGGATTTTCGATGAGACTGGGATCGGGTTTGCTACATTACAGCGTGATAGGGGGTTCTCGCTTCGCGGTTTGGTGGCGAACGGGAGACTCTTACCCCTACATGTCCCATTGAGGGGTTGGTTGCGAGTCGAGAGGCTGGCCGTAAAAGCAAATTCGAGGTATCACTGTTTGCCACGGTGGGTCTGGGATGGTTGCAAAGCCTACCAGTCGCCACTGGCTCGTCCCGTGACAGTTGGTATCAGAGCAGTAGGTTGAGTGAATACCTAGGCTCTGAAGTGGTGTCTATCTTGAGAGCGCGTAATTGTTAGTTATATAAAAATGGTTTTATATTGTGTTAATTGATCGGTTGAGTGGTATATGGATTCTGGTCAATACGAGTAGCTAACGTTATTGATAGGGATCTCTAAACACTTGAACCAGGCCAACGGACACAATATTGTTTTAAAGAGGTAGATGAAATAATTTTACCCAGAAATAATTTCTATATAAAAAAAATATATCATTTTAAATATATATATTTATGTATTTCTACCTATTTATTGGGTTACCTGTTCGGGTTTTCCAATATAAGTTATAAAGGTAGATAAGGTGGTAGTGTGTGTAACACAATTACCAATAGTTGGAGTTTGAATGTTTGAGGTTGGAAGTATATATCGAGACTGTAAACCCAATATCGTCTCGAGTAAGTTGGCAGTATGGAGTAAGGATGTCTCGGATCTCTGAAGAAAATCCTTTTCAAGATTCGGAGTCCATTATTGGAATGTAAGATTGGTTGAGCTCGGGTGAGCAGATTTTCTAGAGTTGAATCTATCAGTTATGCAGAAGTAAGTGATGGTAGCTTGGCGACTTCAGGAAGGAGTAGCTGTGTGATAAGACACAGTATCTATGGATGTTCCCGAAGGAGGTGTTCTTTTTGGAGCAAGATTAAGAAGGTATTGGAGGAACAGTTGATGTCTACCATAGGAAAGACTCGGCTGTATAGGAATTCTTTGATATCGAGTAAGAGAGTTTTATCTGTTTGGAAGTATGGGACTAAGGTCGATTAGTTGTTCTTCGGACATGGTCTCATTGTTCCCTTAAGAAGAGTAAGTTATTGGCGATTGGTTTGGAGCCGAGTTTCTTTTGGATGTCTGCCATCTCGGAGATTCGTTGAGAGGTTTGTTGATGGTTTTAGTTTTGAGAAGCCTTTGGATTAGAAGTTCTTGGTTAGCTGTGATAGCAGTGCAGCTCGGAGTGTTCGGTGTGCTGTCGAGATAGAGTTTGGAAGCAGCAGTGTGGTTCATTTCTTCGATGGTTCCGGAATCTTTGTGGTTCTTCTATCAGCAGTCCGGGAAGATGGTGAATGTTTTCTTGAAGGGTTAACCTTGTTCGGAAAAGTTTAAGGCTGTTTTAATTAGTAAAGAGAGAACAGTTTCTTTGGAATCCGAACTAGGTAGGATAGCAAAAGTGAATTGCGATTATTTTGAGAGTTCATCTTGAGTAATCTTTTGTATGAAATTGAGACATCGCAAGAGGAAGTAAAAGTTATCGAAGAGGTCAAAGATTTAGTTTATAGCGATTTGGTTCCTAGAGAAGGATTTGGTGAAGTATCTTAGAATTTTATGGAGTATCTGTGTTTTCTCTTCTACTTCTAGTTTCGAGTTTCCTCTAGCCAAGGATAGCTGAAGACAGTACCCTTGACCGAGGACTCGTCTATTCTTTGAGAAGTTGGTTATGTCTTTAAGATAACCAATGTTTCCGCTTGTTTGTGGATCTAGTTTGTGCTCAAGTTCATCGACATTCTCATCTATTTCAAAATCAGAGTTGTGCAGCGGAAGCAAAGGTAGTAGCTGTGCAAGAAAGGAATTAACCTCAGATTTCTACAAGAAGTTTATGTGAATTTCTAAGTGTGTATAGAATTTTCTGGAATCTGGAAGAAGGAAGTTCAGTCTTCTATTGCTTGTGGAGTAGAGTTTTTGGATTTCAGTAGATTTTGGAATATCATCTTGTTGATAGGATCTGGAAATCATTTTGTTCTTGGTCCAGTTGTTTCAAGAAGCATCAACAAAGGTTAAGTTGATCAGGAAGAGATGAGGTAGCTCGGGATCGTCTGGTGAGCTATGCAGATATGAGTCAGA
The DNA here is from genome assembly GCA_030737815.1 of Allium fistulosum. Lineage (NCBI taxonomy): Eukaryota > Viridiplantae > Streptophyta > Magnoliopsida > Asparagales > Amaryllidaceae > Allium > Allium fistulosum. The sequence goes on from CM060902.1 coordinate 983,683,604, forward strand.
GTTTGGATTTCGGAGTTGGAAATTGGAAACTGTTTAAAATTTTCCTCGATTATAAGAACTATAAGATTTGGTAAGTCTGGAAGCTAGCTCCAAAATATTTTGGAATTTTCTTGTGTTCTCGAGAGGAGTAGTTCTTTTATCTACAGGATTGAATGGCCAGTTTGGATAGCTGGAATTCATTCTATTTCACGTATCTTTGAGGGAGTACGTGTATGATTCATCACTGATTGTAGAATCTGCAGATCAGATGGATTTGGAAGTTGTGCTGGACTTGAGTGTGATCTAATATTCTATTCAGATTGGTGGATCTAGAGAAGTGAGGAGCTCTAGATCATGGTGGTGTAGTTTGTTTAGCTTCTGTAGAACGAGTCTCCTGGTGATTTATACTCGGGGAAACTCGAGATAGTATTATGAAGTCTATTCTGATTTATATCAGAATAGTTAGCTAGGTTTGTTTGATTGTTGGATGGGTTGCTTTGATTGATAGGAATTGGATGATAGGTTTGTGTTTGAAATTAAAATCTTTGCTGGATTATTATTAACTTTGCTTTTAATTTCGGGGACGAAATTATTTTAAGGGGGGAGGAATGTGATATCCCGGGTTTTTGAGCAGTATAAATTTAGTAATCTGTATTAATAATTTAATTGGATTGATAATTTTTCTTTATAATTTAAATTTAAATTGGTAATTTAATCTTTTAAAGGATAATGAATTATAATCTGGCAATATTGATAAGATTTGTTTGTTAAAGCTAATAAAATTTATTCTATTTTTGATATATATTGTGAATGGAAATATCTTTTGTTTTAAATGAAAGATGAATGTTCAAATTGTAATATATAAATATGTATATATTATAATTTGATATTGTTTGAAATTTATTTTAATCTATTAATAATTTATATATGTATGAATTATGATTTAAAGCTTTGTTTTAAAATTAATATTTTTCAAAGGTTAGTTTAGATTTAAATTCAATTGTTTTCAAAATATAAGATAATTATTATTTCTAAAAATATGATAGTTTAAATAAGATTTAATAAAAGATTTATTTTTATCTTGTTTTCTTTTAATAAGTATAAAATGGTTATAAGTGTGTATATATGGTTTTAAATAAATTTTCCTTTATAAAATATCTCTTAAACTAAAATAGTTTCTAAATAAGTAAATGAATTTATATAAATCCATATTTACATAATTAATAAAATATAAATACTTTTTCAAGGGTATTTGGTTTTATAATATTTTCTCTAAAAATAGTTTATATATATACATATACTAAGATAAATGTAGTAATTAATAAAGTAAGTATGAAAAGCTTTATATTAACATTTAAATTAAATAAAAAAAAATTTATTTAATATATTAAAAAGGACATGTGTAAGACCATTATAACATATATTTACAATTGTAAGCATAAGAGCATTTCAAGTTAACAAGTGGCAAGGTTTTATTTTCTCTAAAATTTAATAAACAAAATGTTGTAAAGAGGAGATCTGAATTCATTCTTCCAGTTCTAAAATTTTTACATTTCTTCTTCAATCCTTTCTCTCCTCATCTTTCCAAAAACTGAAACAAAGAAATAAATAAATCAAAACAGAAACCAAATGCAAATGAAACTGAATCAAGCTACAAACAACAGTTTTCAAAATCAATTCAACTTCGACCTGAAATCATGCAAACATAATGAAGATCAACAAGCAAGAAAATTCAACTCAGCAACTAAATCAAACAAAGATTTAAGCTTCATCAAGCAGTAGATCAACTCAACATAAAATCAAAATTCAAAGATCAAATCAAGCATCAGGTCCCAGATCAATAAAGGAAGCCTGTCCCTTTGTTTTAAAATAGGTGAGTAAATTTATTTTTAAAAACAGTTCAACCTGATGATTTTATTTGATGTCAGTGATAGATTAAATTGATCTGATATGAATGCATGTATATATGGTTGAATGATGGTGTGTACTTGCTTGCATGTCTGTATATATGCAAATATCTGAATGTATATGTAGGTATATAGGAAAATAGGCCCTGTTTATAGTTCAGATTGGAAAATCAAGTTCTAAAATTCAAATCCTCTTTGTAAAATCGATATTAGATATTGATTTGTGAATGAAAGAGGATTGTTACAATATAAATTCAATTTTAAAATGGTTTCTAGAATTTATATTTGGCAATTATTTCTGAAAGATGAATACCAGTGATGATCTAAAATTTAGCCAAGAATCAATCTTCATAATTTCAGAATTTGATTATAGAATTTGATTAGTAATAGAAAATGATGAATTTTAATATACATATCAAAATTTTTAGATTGATAATTCATGAGAATTTTAGAGATATTCGTTTTGGGTATCTTTGTTGATTGCCGTTGATCAACGTGATGATCGGAGGCAATTTCTTGATCGAAGCTAGCTTGAGTGTTGGAGATAATGGGAAAAATACAATCAAAATTTTCCAATGTCTAAATTGATCGAATTCGATCAAACTAGGGTTTTAGGTGGAGTTTTTGTTCGTCTGTTGTCAAAGGAGTTTCGACGTGGATAGGGGATCGGACACGATCGCGATGGGGGGAAAAGTTTGCTGGAGTCGTGGCGAAGCTGCGGCAAAGTGGGCGAGGCTTCTCGAGGCGGAGTTCGTCGGCGATGGGTTGTTTCTGATCGAGATGTGGGTTCCAGTTTTGATCGAGGTGGTCGAATTTCGTTTCGATGGTGGAGATTGGTTTCTGGGTTGATGGTTGGGTTGTCGAGGTCGTATGGAGTTGGTCGGCGATCAGTTGGATGGTCGGAGGGGAGAGGTTTGATCGTGCACGTGCACGTGTGCACGTTCGTGTACCAGGTGAGTTCGACATTGGGGAAGAAGAAGATTTCTCGGGAAGGTCTCGTGAATTCTGCGTGAAGACTCGAAGTGGATGAGTAGACGAGCGACTCGAAGTTTGATCGGGGAAGAAACGTGTTTGGCTCGGGTAATTTGAGTATACTGGGTTATTAAAGAATGTACTCAAGCTTTTCAAATGTTTCAATGTTATTTTCAAAAGAAATTATAAAGTAATGTTTAATTAGATTTCAAATATATTTTAAATAGATAAGTTTAAAGGATATGATAATTATTTCAAAGATAAATAATTGTTTAATTTAATTAAACATGTTTGAAAAGCATTTTCAAAGATTTTAAGTATAATAAAAATTTAGGGTTTAAATTGTTTTAAAGTAAAATTACATTTTTGAATATATGATTGATTTTTAAATGGGTTTTAAATAAAGTAAATAATTTGAGTTTAATTAAGGATAATAAATAAGTAAATTTAATCAAAGTTTAATTACTTGTTGTAATTAAGAATAATTACTTAATAAAGTAATTAGTGGGAATAAATGTAATTAAGAAATAAATGAATTAGAGATTGAGTGATGATTAATTTATTTATTAATTAATGTAATTAATTTTAGAAAGATAATCACTTATGTTTTTATTAAGTGTAATTATTTAGTGAGGTAATTAATAGATAATTATTCAATGTAATTAATTTAAGAGGAATTGCTTATGGAAGTAATTAATGGATAATTACTTATAGAAGTAATTAAATGGAAGTGATTAAGAGTTAATCATTTGATGTTATTAATTAAAGGATTAATTAATATAATTGATTTGAAGTTAATTAATTAAAGAGTAATTAATTAATTGAAGAGTTAAGGTTAATTTATAATGTGATTAATATCTTGTTAAGGTAATTAATTAAAAGAGAGTAATTAATTAAGGAAGTAATTAATTAATTAAGTAATATTAATTAACATAATAAATGATGTAATTAAGGTTGATTAATTAAGATTAATTAATCAATAATAACTGATTTAAGAATAATTAATATAATTAATTAAGGAATTAATTAATTAAGGTAAGTAATTAAAAGATGGTTAATTACTGTTTATAATTAATTAAGGTTAATTAAGGAATGTAGTTAATTAAAGATTAATTATTTAATTAACTAGAAGGTAATTAATTAATGAAGTAATTAGAGGATTATTAATTAATCAAGGTTGATTAATAAAAGCAATTAATTTAAGTATGATTAATTAATTGTAATTAATTAAGGATTAATATAATTAATTATAGTTAATTAATTAATGAAGGTTCATTAATTATTGTAATTAATGATAGTAATTAAAGGTTAATTACTGTATATGGTTAAGAATAATTACTTGAATGTAATTAAAGTATAATTAATCAAGGAAGATTAATTAGGGAAGATCATTAAGAGATGATTAATTAATTAATTTGTAATTAATTAATGCTAGTAAGCAGGATTAAGGTAATCCAAGTAATTAAAGGATAGTAATTAATTTAATTAAAGGTTAATTAAATTGATTTGGAGTTAATCAATTCTGCTTTTGAATGATTGATTAATATTGGATGATTGATATTGGGTGATTGGTTGATACTGGATGATTTGGATTTGATATCTCTGATATGTGATATGCTGCTTTATGAGATGAATGTTGATATGAATTATCTATTGTGATAATGTTATTTATCTATCTGTTTATATCATTCAGAATATAAGTTTAAATGTTTAAACCTTTAAACCACTTGGCCTTAAAAGATACGTTTTGGATTTTCGATGAGACCGGGATCGGGTTTCCGTATACCGGTATTCCAGGTCTGGAGACCCGAATACCACATCGATCCAAATTAACGATAGGTCGTGAATCTCAAGTGAAGATGAAGATTCAGAGTGCAAGGGTTATTGTCGTTAACTCTGAGGGTGATTCCAAAACGAGTGTAACGAGATAATGCCTTCGGTTTCGTTTGAACCCGGAACGAACTTATATGGATTGAATGCTTTCAGCACATCGTCAGGCGGACGATGAGCATTCTAAGTGATATGTTCTGATTAAAGGTAATCGTAACCTCAAGCCTCATCAACCGGGAATGGCTAAAACAGGGGAGGTGCAGCAAGGTTTCGTGGGTAGCACCCACTGAGAGCAAGATAGATCCCTGTCTAGAGGTCCCTTTTCTTTTATTCGGCTTAGTGTGTGGTTGGTCGCGCCAACTACGGGATTATCTTGTTCGGGATTATCCAGTAAAGGATGGTTCCGGCTTTGTGTTGCAGGGGAGCGGGCGTACTCCTCGGTACGGTGATCTAGGCCACGTACTGTGACGGGCGGTACCCCAGTAGCCCTGCCATTGTATGGAATCCAAACTCCAATAAGTGCCGTACGTATTAGTTGTGCCCAACTATGTTGGAATGTGAGATGTAAGCATTTCAGCTATTTCTGTATTTTACTTGAAAACCCTAGACCCTATTATAATATAATCGGATTTCCTATCAAATGTTTTAGTTAGCGTAAGGTAAAAACTTACCCATGTTTATTTGTGGGAAGTCTTACGTGATACTTTTGTTTTCAAAGGTTTTCAAAGTTAAACAAGTTTAAACCGTTTACTCACACCAGACCCATGTCTGACCCAAGTGTTTATTTTCTGTTTTATTAAACTCTTGGGTACTCAATATTGTATTGAGTAGTCGAGGGATTCAGGTTAGCTTTGACGAATTCTGGAGGAGATTTGGAGCAGGAGGCTTCACCGTGTAGATATATGATGATTCCACTGTGTATATGTTGTGTCTGTATCTGTGATACTTGAGTTGTATGAATTAGACAGATGTTTATAACTGTCTAATATGTGTTGTATAAGTTGTGTAACTCTGATGTATATGATACTATGTAATATTTTATATGATATATTATATTTCATTCGTTCCGCTGTGAGTTTCTGATGTTGTTGTTCTTTCTTTTTTCTTTCTTTTCTTCTCATATCCCTTTCTTTCTTAATTCACGATACGTCTTTCTGGGCATAGAAAGTCGAGTCGTGACACCTAACCTCCCATCACCAGATCCCCACGTCTTCATCAAGGCTCCACCTTCATACCCCATGACAGCTTGCATACTTTTACTGAGGTATATATATATATATTTAGTGTTTATAGTTTTATATATATTATGATTTTTAGTTATATAATATAATATGTTTAAAGCTTAGTTATGTTGATCTGTTCATAAGGTATACACATACACACACACACAGATATATATATATATATATATATATATATATATATATATATCTGTGTGTGTGTGTGTTCATGTGTTTTGGTTATATAAATAAAGATTTTTATGATTATATATATTTCGTTAAGTTATACAAGCTTTCTTCTTGTTTTATAAAAGAAAAATAAATATATATGTTATGATATGATTTTATATATATAGTATAATAATTAGGATCTGTTTTTTATATATTATAAGCCATATACTATGTTTTCCATAGCATTGCTTGATGGCTGCAGTGCTTTATATATTTTTGCAGTAATATTGATTTTATATGATTTGTAGGTTAGTATAGTATATGTTATATATGTCTTAATAAAGGTTGATAGGTGAAATGTATAAATATATATTATCAGTTATATTATATGTTAGTGTATATATACATATACATTAGTTTATGTAAGTTATGCAAGTTAGAGATATGTTATATATTAGTTTATATACATAAATTTTATGTCTGTTTGGTTTTCAAATATAGTATGAGGGTTTGTTTAAAATTTCTAAGGTATGTTAGGTAATAATGATTTGGAAAAAATTATATATTTTCTTATGTGTTTTTATTTAAAACAATGATTTTGAAATACATATATATTTTATTTAATACATGTTTGAATTTAGAATATGAATTTTTATATATATAGTTATATATAGTTATATATATATAAGTTCACTTATACCATTAATCTTCATCAATCCAACTTTTGATTTGATTTCGTCAATTTCAAACTATCAGCCTTGCTCGTCGAATTCATGCCAATCTTGCTTTACTTTGGAATTCGTGCTTGGATTCGTAGCTCATTTCATTGTCGAATCTCTCTAGCCTCGAAAGGTGAGCAATCACTCACGATTAACATTCTTATATTTATTAAATTTGATTTCACTTGAAAAGACAATTGAAATATGCTGCTAAATTGAACTGTTAATTATATAATTGCTGTATATGATATGCCATTATCTGTAATTTTTCACCTGTGACATCTAACACCATGATCCGTTATTTATATTTTATCTGTTATTGATGATATATGCCTATTGTTGATATGTTACATATTTATCATCACTGTTCCCACTCTGCAAGTTCTCTGTTAGTATAGAGTTCCCTATGGGTTGAAATGATACATACTCAAACGATCTTGTTGAATAGGAGAAAATCGTTATGGGTTGAAATGATTAACCCAAGCGATTTTCCTTGATTTTGAATTTTTGGGATTGCGGGTTGAAATGATATATACCTGTAAATATTTAAATTGCGGATTGAAATGATAAATATCCATATCACTTGACCATAGGATAGAAAATTATATACGGACACCGTTGGTCTATATTTTTGAAAAATGATTTCCAAAGTTTTGAAAGAAGATATATGGTTTTTTAACAGATATTGATTTTTAAAAATATAATATATAAATGATATTTTTATATATGTATAAATTTTAGATTTTTAAAAAATAGTATGTTTGGAAAGTTTAATTTATAAGTTAGTTTTGAAATTATAAATTAAATCTTATTATTAAATTTTACTTAAATTTTATTATTTTCAAACATGTATAAATAAGATTTTACATAAATAAATTTACTAATAAGATTTAATTTAATAAAATAGTATATAATATGTTTTAAAATATTTATTTAAAATTTATATTAATATTTAAAAATAGGTTTATAACTTTAATAATAAAGGTTGGAAAGATAAATTAATGTTGACTTGGAATTTAAATGGGTTAATAATTGAATTCAAGAAAGAATTGATTTAAACTTATCAGTTTTGAGATTTTGAAAAGATATGATTATAACTTGGTTTATAACTTGATTTGATAAAAAGTGATTAAATGAATATTCTAAATTTTTATTAAATTTGAGATTGAATGTTTAATATTGATTTAAGTATATAAATTGGGATTTAAATAAATTGTTATAAAAATGGTTAAAGGAATAATTTCAATTTGAATAAATTTAAAGTTAAATGTCGAAATATAAATGAAATTTATATTGTAAATGTTTGAATATTTAAACTTGAATTTTTGGAACTTTAAATTGAAATGGTTGAACTGGAATTGATTTAAATTGAATTTTTGAAATTTAAGATGATTTGAATCAATTTATGAAATTGGAAGGAAACTAATTTTATTATATAAAGTATTTTATTATAATAAACTATTTTAATTTATAAAGTATTTTAATATATATATAAACTATTTTAATTTATAAAGTTTTTAATATATATATATACTATTTCAATATCTAAACTGTTTAGGTGGAAACTATTATGATTTTTAAAGTGTTATGGTTTCAAAAGTGTGATGATCTCAAAAGTGTTATGATTTCAAAAGTGCTATGATTCCGAAAGTGTTATAAATTTGAAAGTGTTACGGATTTGGAAATGAATATTATTAAAAGTGAATAATGATATTGAATTTGACATGATTTTGAAATGAATATGATATTTTAATTTTGAAGTATGAACTATTTGAAAAGAAATGACCACGGTGTGAAATAAGCGTTTGGTTGTTAAAGAGACCGGGATCAGATATTGTCATACTCTCTGCCAATACCGAAAACCAATTTAACAACTACGTACGTGGTGGAGATTCCAAAATGAAGTAGGATGGTTTGGTGACAATCCTATATGGTATTTACATAGCCCTGACTCCCGTGAGTCAGCTTGATGTGGCTAAAACAAAAGCTATACTGGGCCAAGTAAGGTTATTCCTCTGATCGAGCACATTTCTTCGATACCATTCTATTGCTTTTGTGATATGATTGGGTGCAACCTTTGATTTGGGAGTGTGTCATAAGGTGGGCAGTAGTAGCTGCTATGCGTTATCACCAATCCGGGAGGGCAAATGGTATATCTACCCTGGCATTGCCTCGAGTGCCGTGTCACATGCCCTATTGCGCCTTCTACGAGTTTGTTTTGTACCGTACCTATGTGGTGTCCTCTCAGTAAACCTCTAGTTTATGGAGGTGCGTACGCCATTGTATAGACTACGGGAATATATAAAATGTGTTAAGGGGGATATGGGTAACGCCTTAACGCTATTTTAATACTTTTACTTTACTATAGACTTATTATAATAGCGTATATTACTACATAGTAGATAGTTCCACAGATCCTTAGAGGATGGAAATCCCAAACATTCTTTAAGTTACTTGTATTTCAGTTGACATTTCACTTGAGTTGAATTTATTAATATAAGAATGTTAATCCTGACTCGAGTGTTTTGTGTTTTGCTTTACGCTCGGGTCAGACTGAGTGTCACAACATTTGAGACTCTTCTTTGGAGATTGGAGCTTTATTTGAAGATCTATCTATCCAGCTTTCAGCTATTTCGGTTTATTCCAGTCACTTATGTTCAGACTTGTCAGTTACTTCTGTACTTAAGACTACTCTGTATTTGAGATTTCTGTTGTATTTTATTTTAACTCTGATGTTTATATAGTAGCTTCATGAACTACTATTTATCTTTCCGCTGCTTATTGTTATATTACTCTGTGATTGATTTATTTACTGTATATGCTGAGTTTTTCCAAATATAAATTAACAATCTGACATTTTGAGCAATTCAAGTCCGACATGTGCGGATGCGAATGGTTGGAAATGCCAGGTCGTTACAGTTGGTATCAGAGCTCTGGTTTAGGAAAAACTTAGCATATGGAGTAAAATTTAATTACAGAATCAACTTCGTTCGAGCTTGAGTCCTTCCTCTTTGACTCGGGTTTCCTTTGAATTTTGTAACCCTCCCCTCTGCTCTAAAATTCATACTTTTCTTTCCATATTCATGTTCTTTTGATACCGAACCATCTCATAGCTTCTCTCTTTTAGGTGACTCATCCCATCGGCGGTCCCGCCAACATCTGTATGATTTGTAAAGGGGTGAAACTCCTTTACAACAAGCGTCGATTCATCGGAGATTTTTTACGTCCCCGGTTTTAGATGCTGTTAATTCTGGAATAACCCGAACTGTTCTCTAGTAGACGACCTGGATAATTCTCTTCTCATCGAATGTCGATAGCCCCTGGATAAGTGAGCATATATTTTTTACTTGTTGATCAACCTAGTATTCTTGACGCCACCCGATATTCAGAGATTATCCTGATATTGGGTGAAGTCATTTCTCCACCTCCCAAGCGGGAACCTGAATTTCCGCACCAATCTTATTCCTGGAATCTCGGTTGACCCGGTTAAGGTCACCCGCGATTAATATTAGTCTATCCATTCTTTCCTCTTGTAATTTAACTATCTTATTTTCATTTCGAGCCTATCTTCTTGGTTAGAATTTGCTTGAATAGGGTCCCTCCAAAATGAATCTCTATCCTTGTTTTGAAATACATCCTTGAATCATCGTGTCAGGGAGTGTGTTTGTTATTGATATAAAAATGATTTATATTGTGTCGTTTGAGTTGTTAAGTTTGAATTTTGGGTTTCGATCGATTCGTCTGGCCAACGCTATCGGTAGGAATTCCAAAAACACTTGATCAGAGCAAACTGACACAATATTGTTTTCAAAATAGGTAAATGAAATAATTTTGTGTATAATTATGTTTTATATATAAATGTATAATTTTCTAGAATTAAATAGTTAAATGAATTGATTGTTAGAATCGATAATATTTGATTTTCATTTATTGTTTTGTAAACCTTTGACTATTGCCACATGATATAAATAAATGAAATTATAAAACATGGTTATAAATTGATTTGGAATTGAAATAACTTTAATTTAAGGATTTGAAAATTTAATTTCCGGTGGTTTCCAAACTTTTGTTTCAAGGTTTTGAAAATGTATTATTTGAAAGTATTTCCAAATAGGGATCGTTTCCAAAGAATTTTAAAAGTTTAAATCAGGACTCTCATCTTTTGTCGCTGGAAAATAATTTCGGTGATGACTGTAGCATCATCGACATTCATTTTCGAGTTTTAGAGTAGGGAGACCACCTAGTAGCCTTGCTACACTTTTGTTTTGGACAAAGAATTTGATTTGAATTTCTTGAATATGAGTTGATTTATAAAATATATATGTATATAATTATTTCAAAGTAGTTGAAGTGAAACCGGAAAATTTGAGTCTTAAGTTTTATATTAAGAAATGGTTTCAATTATTGAAATAAAGTGCAACTTTTGAATAATTGGAATATCTAAGATGATAAATGAAACTTAACCAACTTGTAATGGTTGAGTTTGAATAAAAACTTATTTGTATAATACTAAATTGCATTCTAATATATATAACTTGCCCAAAATATTCAAAAAGTTAAAATGTTAGGATATAATAAAGGGTTGTGCAAGAAGAAAACTTAAGTAATAAATTGTTCAAACAAAAATCTGGCTTAATATAAATGTTGTAAATAAAAGAAAATTTGTATAGTATTTAATTACACTCAGAAACATTAATATAACTTACGTAGAAAGTTTAAATGTAATTAGAATGTAATTGGATAATATACACTATGATATAAGTAATAGGATATCAAAAATGATATTTTGTTAAGGGAATTTACTGAAAATAAATTGGATAATAAATGGGATAATAAACAGGAGAATTTATTTGTTGAATAATATATGGTTATAAAATGTATACACCTAATATATGTTGCAAAATATGTTAGGTGAAATAAATTAAATAAATAAAAGAGAAGACTATTTAAGCAAATAAATATGAACTTACGATAAGTGAACTTGAATTTTAGTGGAATCATCTTAGCTGAAGATAAATGGATAAAATAAATGTGTTAATTTAAAATTGAATTTGTTTGAAAGAAATGTTAATAAAATGAAAGAAAATCAATTTTAAATTGAATGACTATCTATTAGTTGAATAAAATGAATAAAACCAAATTGTTGAATATTAATTTATCTAAAATTGAAATCTATATGGTTTTGAATAGTTGAAGTTGAATGTTGAGGTGGAATTAACTATGGTTGATCAAATAGATTTAATATATGAGTAAAATAAAAAAAAAATTTGTTCTGAAATTTTTGCAATAAATGTTAATAAATGGGAAACAAATCAATTGAATAAAAATATATGGAAATGAAATCAATCAAATGTGAACATAATAAATTTGATTGATTAAATAAAAGGAATTGGAATCAACATTGAATATAAACCAATTTTAAAATAAATGTAGTTTATATGGTTTTAAATTAATTGTTGTATTTGGTATTTCAATCTATTTTTCTTTCTGGTTGTTTCTATTCTCCTACCTCGTTCCTTTTCGGGGACGAAAAGTTCTGAGTGGGGGAGAGTGTAACGACCCATAAATTTTAACAGTTTTAATAATGTAATTAACTGGAAATTTTGTGATATTTTAAATAATTTAATTTGGAAATAAAAATTTAATATTTGGAATACGTCTATTTAAACATAGCAAATGGTAAATTTTCATCAGATAATATGGAAATTTATTTTATTGTGTAATTTTATTTAAATTATAAATCAGTTAAAAATTGATGTAAATAAAATGTTTTCGAAACCTGAATATTTCTATATAATAAAATTGTAAATCATTTTCTGAGTGAGACGTCATAATTTGTTTCATCAAATTTGGAATTCTCTAGCTTCGTTTATCTTATTTTAAGCGAATTTACAGAAGTTTAGCAGCGAAACGTCGACTTTTGACAGAATGTTCGCATCGCTGATATCTGTGTACCATTCTGTCCATCCCGTCGTGCTGATCTCCACAGTATATTCATTTGTGTGTTTCGGAGTCCGGTACGCGGCAACATCTACGAAAACGGTAACCGTACCAGTACTCGTTTTGAACCCTTTTGTTTTCTTTATCTTTTCATTTGTGCATAATTCGTACTAGGGCTGTTATGGTAATGGTTACCGTTACCATTTCACAAATACCGTTACCGTACCATTTTTACTGGTAAGCGAAAATTGCTTACCGTTACCGTTACCGATAGGCTGGTATACCGAAGACTGGTATACCGATAATCTGGTAACCGTTACACTGGTAATGGTAAATTACCGTTTGTCTAAAAAAGGTTCGTAACATAACACATATTCACACCATAACGGTGCTTCATTATACAATTTATAGTGTTACTTAATAAATAACGTAAATGAGAAAGAAGTGTAGTGTATTTAACATTATTTCACCTGGTTAATAAACTAAATGTAATCATTTGTTTGGTTCTAAATGTCTATAGTAAATCATGTTACATGAATATATATGTATTATAAATTGACTGGTAAAATTACCGTTACCGCTGGTATTGAAGAAATGTTACCGATGATTTACCATATAAAATGGTAAATTTACCGTTACCATACCGATTAAACTGGTATACCGATTTCACTCAATAATGGTAACCGATTGGTTGGTAATGGTATGGTAATGGTAAATTTACCGTTACCATAACAGCCCTAATTCGTACAACCATTAGCTTTTATGATTTCTGAATTACAACTGGCAACAGTTGTCACCCCATCACTCTAATTTATTAATTGACGGTGCGTTTATTTTGGGTCTCTTCATTTCCTTACTTTTCTTGCTTTACAAAAATTTATATTATAACGTTATATATTTATTGTCCTTATCAGCCTGCACGTTTCCTTTTCCACCCCTCTTTCCTTCTTATCAGTTCGTTCATTTCCTTCCAAACATTTATATACAAAGCTTACCTGAACCTATTTGTTTATCCCCTCCATTTTTCACGTCCTCCTTACCCTTTTCTTTCGGCTTCCATCACCTGGAGCATCTTCCACCATCAAATACCCCAAGCTTCACCACAGTTCGCCCACCCCCGGCCGCAGCAATACCCCCACGCTCCACCATGCTTCCACCGCTCCTCCTCACCTCCTCCACGTGAACCACCCCAGCCATTGGCGGAACCACACAAAGCCCGGTCCTCCACCCATGCGAGCCCGAACCAAGCACCTAGGCCGAAGCCTCACCCGACTTCTCGGCTTCCTCCCCCTCTCCTCCAACATCACCGACCCAGCCTCAAGATCTGGCCACCACACCCCTAACCTCCCATCACTAGATCCCCACGTCTTCACCAAGGCTCCACCTTCACACCCTATGACAGCTTGCATACTTTTACTGAGGTATATATATATATTTAGTGTTTATAGTTTTATATATATTATAATTTGTAGTTATATAATATAATATGTTTAAAGTTTAGTTATGTTGATCTATTCATAAGGTATACATATATATATATTGTTCATGTGTTTTGGTTATACAAATATAGATTTTTATGATTATATATATATTTCGTTAAGTTATACAAGCTTTCTTCTTGTTTTATAAAAGAAAAATAAATATGTATGTTATGATCTGATTTTATATATATAGTATAATAATTAGGATCTGTTGTTTATATATTATAAGTAATATACGTATGTTTTCCATAGCATTGCTTGATGGCTGCAGTGCTTTATATATTTTTGCAGTAATATTGATTTTATATGATTTGTAGGTTAGTATAGTATATGTTATATATGGCTTAATAAAGGTTGATAGGTGAAATGTATAAATATATATTATCGGCTATATTATATGTTAATGTGTATATACATATACATTAGTTTATGTAAGCTATGCAAGTTAGAGATATGTTATATATCAGTTTATATACATAAATTTTATGTCTGTTTGGTTTTCAAATATAATATGAGGGTTTATTTAAAATTTCTAAGGTGTGTTAAGTAATGATTATTTGAAAAAAAAATATTTTCTTATGTGTTTTTATTTAAAACAATGATTTTGAAATACATATATATTTTATTTAATACATGTTTGAATTTAGAATATGATTTTTTATATATATAGTTATATATAGTTATATATATAGTTATATATAGTTATATATATAAGTTCACTTATACCATTGATATTCATCAATCCAGCTTTTGATTTGATTTCGTCGATTTCAAACTATCGCCTTGCTCGTCGAATTTGTGCCAATCTTGCTTTACTTTGGAATTCGTGCTTGGATTCGTAACTCATTTCATTGTCGAATCTCTCTAGCCTCGAAAGGTGAGCAATCACTCACGATTAACATTCTTATATTTATTAAATTTGATTTCACTTGAAACGACAATTGAAATATGCTGCTAAATTGAACTGTTAATTATATAATTGCTGTATATGATATGCCATTATCTGTAATTTTTCACCTGTGACATCTGACACCATGATGCATTATTTATATTTTATCTTTTATTGATGATATATGCTCGTTGTTGATATGTTACATTTTTATCATCACTGTTCCCACTCTGCAAGTTCTCTGTTAGTATAGAATTCCCTATGGGTTGAAATGATACATACCTGAACGATCTTGTAGAATAGGAGAAAATCGTTATGGGTTGAAATGATAAACCCAAGCGATTTTCATTGATTTTGAATTTTTGGGATTGCGGGTTGAAATGATATATACCCGTAAATATTTAAATTGCGGATTGAAATGGTAAATATCCATATCACTTGACCATAGGATAGAAAATTATATACGGACACCGTTGGTCTATATTTTTGAAAAATGATTTCCAAAGTTTTGAAAGAAGATATATGGTTTTTTAACAAATATTGATTTTAAAAAATATAATATATAAATGCTATTTTTATATATGTCTAAATTTTAGATTTTTAAAAAATAGTATGTTTGGAAAGTTTAATTTATAAGTTAGTTTTGAAATTATAAATTAATTTTTATTATTAAATTTTACTTAAATTTTATTATTTTAAAACATGTATAAATAAGATTTTACATAAATAAATTTACTAATAATATTTAATTTAATAAAATAGTATATAATATGTTTTAAAATATTTATTTAAAAATTTATATTAATATTTAAAAATAGATTTATAACTTTAATAATAAAGGTTGGAAAGAAAAATTAATGTTGACTTGGAATTTAAATCGGTTAATAATTGAATTCAAGAAAGAATTGATTTAAACTTATTAGTTTTGAGATTTTGAAAAGATATGATTATAACTTGGTTTATAACTTGATTTGATAAAAAGAGATTAAATGAATATTCTAAATTTTTATTAAATTTGAGATTGAATGTTTAATATTGATTTAAGTATATAAATTGGGATTTAAATAAATTGTTATAAAAATGGTTAAAGGAATAATTTCAATTTGAATAAATTGAAAGTTAAATGTCGAAATATAAATGAAATTTATATTCTAAATGTTTGAATATTTAAACTTGAATTTTTGGAACTTTAAATTGAACTGGTTGAACTAGAATTGAATTAAATTGAATTTTTGAAATTTAAGATGATTTGAATCGATTTATGAAATTGGAAGGAAACTAATTTTATTATATAAAGTATTTTATTATAATAAACTATTTTAATTTATAAATTATTTTAATATATGTGTAAACTATTTTAATTTATAAAGTATTTTAATATATATACTATTTCAATATCTAAACTGTTTAGGTGGAAACTGTTATGATTTTTAAAGTGTTATGGTTCCAAAAGTGTGATGATCTCAAAAGTGTTATGATTTCAAAAGTGCTAAGATGCCGAAAGTGTTATAAATTTGAAAGTGTTACGGTTTTGGAAATGAATATTATCAAAAGTGAATAATGATATTTAATTAGATATGATTTTGAAATGAATATGATATTTTGATTTTGAAGTATGAACTATTTGACAAGAAATGACCACGGTGTGAAATAAGCGTTTGGTTGTTAAAGAGACCGAGATTGGATATTGTCATTCTCTCTTCCAATACCGAAAACCACTTTAACAACTGTGTACGTGGTGGAGGTTCCAGAATGAAGTAGGATGGTTTGGTGACGATTCTATATGGTATTCAGCTTAATGTGGCTAAAACTGGAGCTATACCAGGCCAAGTGAGGTCATTCCTCCGATCGGGCACATTTCTTCGATACCACTCTATTGCTTTTATGATTTGATTGGGTGCACCCTTTGATTTGGGAGTGTGTCATGAGGTGGGCGGTAGTAGCTGCTATGCGTTACTACCGGTCCGGGAGTGCAAATGGTATATCTACCCTGGCATTGCCTCGAGTGCTATGTCACATGCCCTATCACGCCTTCTATGGGTTTGTTTTGTACCGTACCTATGTGGTGTCCTTTGGGTAAACCTCCAGTTTATGGATGAGCGTACGATATTGTATAGACTACGGGAATATATAAAATATGTTAAGGGGGATATGGGTAATGCCTTAACGCTATTTTAATACTTTTACTTTACTATAAACATATTATAATAGCGTATATTACTACATAGTAGATAGTTCCACGGATCCTTAGAGGATGGAAATCCCAAACATCCTTTAAGTTACTTGTATTTCAGTTGGCATTTCACTTGAGTTGAATTTATTAATATAAGAATGTCAATCCTAGCTCGAGTGTTTTGTGTTTTGCTTTATGCTCGGGTCAGACTGAGTGTCACAGCATTTGAGACTCACCTTTGGAGTTTGGAGCTTTGATTGAAGATCTATCTATCCAGCTTTCAGCTATTTCGGTTTATTCCAGTCATTTATGTTCAGACTTGTCAATTGCTTCTGTACTTGAGACTACTCCGTATTTGAGATTTCTGTTGTATTTTGTTTCAACTCTGATGTCTATATAGTAGCTTCATGAACTACAATTTATCTATTCCGCTGCTTACTGTTATATTACTCTATGTCTATGATTCTGTGATTGATTTATTTATTGTATATGCTGAGTTTTGCCAAATATAAATTAACAATCTGACATTTTGAGCAATTCAAGTCCGACATGTGTGGATGCGAATGGTTGGAAATGCCAGGTCATTACATAATATATAGGGCACCTACCCATCAGTTAGCTCCAAAAGCCTCGATATCACCATGAGCTCCCTAATGCCTAGTTGTGAGTCACCCTCTAGGTCGAGTCGATCTTCAGCCGTCGCCGCTCCATTGAATTGAATTCGTGAATAAATGCACGATTCTTTCTTTATTTTTATTTTTTTAAGACGCGATTTCATGATTTAGGAATTAGGGCATGGATTTTTGATAAGGGAGAGTTCAGCCTTGTACATGATGGAGATGGAGAATTCTAGAGAAATAGAGTAAGGGAAGTAAATGGGCTTGGGCCCAAATTTAATTAAATAAATTATTTCATTCTTTTCTCATTTCAGATAATTTTTGTTATTTATTTATAAAAAATTACAATCTAATTAAATTTAAGTTATACTTCATTCTACGATATATATTTCAATAATTGGACAATTTATTCAATTCAGTATCCGCTTATTTCCTATTTATTAATCCATCATGCCAATATAAAATAAATTTGTTTTTCAATTATTCTAAACATATTTACAATTATTTATGCTCCAACATATTTTATATTCAATTAAAACAATCTATTTGATTTCAATATATTAGTCAAAAAGAATTTATTAATTTAATTCAATTTATGACAACAAATTTTTTTATTAAATAGAATTTAATTAACTAAAAGTTTATTTCCAAAATATTAATTATCAAAATTTCAAATTCAAATTGTAATTTTAATTTATTTATTATTATGGTATAAAAAGTTGGGTTATTACATAGGGTCAATTTTGTAATTTATTATAAATGATTAACTTTGTAATAAAATGTCATTCGAAATAAAAGGTGTTTGCTTTATATTATATATTTGTTATATTGTGATATATTAACTAAATATTTTATTTAAATATATTTAATAAAAAATCCTTAAATATTATGATAAGTGATAGAAATTATAAAATTTTTGATTAATAGAAATTTATCATACTGTATAATAACATATCATTTTAAATAATCTTGTTCATGAATATCGATACATCTGTAGAGACCAGAGTGGATAATGCTCTTTAAATGTTGGGCAGCGTATTACCCTTGGCTAATTGGGGGCACTATGAGGTTATGTACTGATATATACTGGATAACCATGGAATGACTCATCCGAGAGTTTCCTATAGTGAAACACAATTCACTAGTATATAGAGAATTAGTCACCTTGGTAGTACATGATTAATATCACGGCCAACTATAGTCAACTCAAAGTCAAAATATTTTGCTATAGTAGTACAGTTATTAATAAATGTTATTATTGAACCAAAAACTTTGTTTATTGCCTAACCAATTTGAATATGGACGATACTGTAATTTTGACTAAAACCAAATTTCATAAGTCGTAAAGTGATATTGTGTTAATGAAGAAAACTAGGGTAAATAATCATTACTGAACAATACTACTTGAATTTGTAAAATTGGATTTTACCAATGAGATATATATAAGCGACGAATTAATTAAAACTATCACACCACTAGTGTGACGATCACCCTATAACACTGGTACAAATAGTGTAAAATAGTGTGCTGATGTCGTGTACACCGGCCAATATAGGACGATCATCAAGGTTGAAAAGAAAACAAATACAGCATATAAGCTGTCGTATAGCTCACAACGCTTGGACAAAATATAATATCATATATAAAACAAAAGAGATAGTAATAACAATGTGAACCAATCATCAGAGTATAATATCCACTAAGTTGTACATTAAATGTCATAGAGTTTATACAATGGAAACTAACTCAATAATTGTCACAAATACAAATAATATGAATTCACTGCTATGGCTCCCCAGTGCTACACAGCGGAATAAGCGTAGAATCCATATAAGTATATAATATGAGATAGCTCCATCCAGCTCATCCTCAGAACAACTAGTGTGTCATTAGACCTGTTATCTGGTCTACTCATTTAAGAGTACCCAAGATAATAAGAGACAAAGCATAAAACCTTGGATTAAACAACAGTTTGGTGTGAGCGGTAAATTAATCTCAAAATACTATACATGTATGACATTGTCTTGAATATATGATAACTCGTATGACCTCCTTACTGCCAGGGACTAATGGAAATCCCGATTTACTATGTACTCTTGTATCACATAGCCCAAATCTCAATACGTATCTCAGAACCCAAAGCTAATCACTAGACCCAAAGCCACTGGTCCAGAGTATACAGGTCCCTCAATTGACCTATGGGTGTCACCACTTACAATACCCTTGCTTCGAGTACACAAGAAAACACTTCGAGCATCAACAATTCCTTATCACGTACTCATTCGAGCCTTTCTTTGCTCCTTTTGGACACTAAGCCCTTCTTGCTCATTCCAGTTGTCATTATTCCGGAACACACCACGGTCCTCATTCTATAGCTCTCTCCATTAATGAGCTGCTGTCTTCACTACATACTCCCATCATGAATCATAAACTGAAGATTCTAGCTTTTATCATGATGTTAAATTGCCATCTAACCCTGATGCGAACAAGCCAATACCTCTAACGCAATCTACAGGATCTCTACTCCAGTCCCTAGAAGTCCACCATCACCGGACTTATCGTGATAACTCGGTACCGACCTATCACCGTAACTCAGTACTGACTTATAAACTTAGCCAGTTTTGGCTAACTCTCTTTTCATGTCTCTAGTACTCTACCTCCAAAAGCTTTATACTCCGACCTATCCATCCTTGATAACTCAGTCCCAATCCAAAGCTTTGTCTTCAAGTTCTAGAGATAACTCAGTATAACATCCAACCTTAGCCAAATACCTGCACCTTGCTATGGGTAATCTCCTCTAGCCAAGCTTTATCCATCAATGCCAACCACCGAACTATAGGAGTCACCCCTATAACTCATCACCAACCTAACATCATCAGTCGGTACCGACTTTAGCCCTTAGCTTCTTCTGACGTGCGACTTATTATAACAACCCTATTTTTAAGTGATAATTAAATTAAGTTAATAATGGTAATTTTGTTAATTAATTTGGAATTTGGATATTTATTTTGAAATGGATTTTGAAACTATTTTAATAAAAGGATTAAAATTGTAAAATAAGATAATTGAATCTAAATAAGTTAAAAATATATAAACAATATTTTATAAAATCAAAAGGAATGAAATAAAATGATAGTTTTGAAATGAATAATTCTAATTGCGAACTTGTACTTATTTAGATCAAATTAAATTTGGTTTAAGAATAAAAGAAAATATAAATATACATATATATCTCCTTATAGTAAAATTACAAAGCCCAAGCCCAAATAACTCCTAGCCCAAATCTTATTCCAGAATTTTCTTTATTTTATAAGACCCACACACTCAAATCATTCTCAACTATTCTCATTCTTAGGGAATCCATTATTCCTAAAGAAAAAAAGTATTAAACCTCGTCACCTTGAAAATTAAAAATCTAATTATATAAATTATTTTAACCTATCAAACTCGAGTAAAAGGTTTCTTACACCATAAAGCATCTATGGCCGAGAGGGTTTTGGTTTGCATGCTGCTGGGGTGATTTGCATACGTTTGTGTGAGAGAGGATGGAGGAAGTGTTTGAGAGCAGCGTAAAGGTAAGTGTTTACACTTACAAACCTATGTCTTGATAAGTTAAGCTATCCTAAATCCTATTTTATTAGTAAACTCGCTATGCGTAACACTCACTATTCGATCAAAGTGATAGAATTGGCCAGTCATTGGGTTAACCGATCCACCGGTCAAACATGACCAGTGCACTTATGGCACTGGGTTGCACGAGTTACCCCGATGCTCGAGTACCTGTCTCCAGGTGTGTGCGTTTACCCCTCCAGGCGCATGCTTGAGTTCGTCTTCAAGCTCTAGTGTAAAGGGGAGTGTGTGTAGATTAGGATAGGAGCGGGTGAAGTTAAATGTCTATGCTTGCTTCCTATTTTGTTCATGCCTGGATCACCGAGGGTTTTCCTTAGTACATATGTATAGGGCTGTTACGGTTGAATCGCTCAACCGCACCAACCGTTCATGCGGTTACCATCTACAATGGTAACGGTTACGGTAACGGTTGAAGAATTTGAAAACCGCGGTTAACCATACCAACCATACATGATTGTTTTGTGCAATATTTAACATTAAAGTATAAAAATTAGTAATTTAAGTTAAAGGAATAGCTTGTATATTAATAATACATACCTTAATGAACTAATAACATGTGCATGCATATTGGTCATTTTATAAACAAATAAATAAATTTGCAAAAAACAGTCAGAGCTATATCAATTTATCATCAATAATGCATATAATTGAAAATATATGTACGACATGCTTCAAAATTGAAAATACGACGGTTAACCATCATAGACGGTTGCGGTAACGGTTATAAGAATTTATAACCGTCAACGACGGTTATAAGAATTTATAACCGTTAACAACGGTTATGGTTACTGTTGGTGGTAATAACGACAGTTACCGCAACCGTAACACCCCTACATATGTATAAGTATTTATGTGCATCACCTCTATTGTTAGTTTCTTTGATCATCTTCTTGTTAAAATATTTTGAGTTGCTTGTTTTATTTTTACACCTTCCTATTTATTTATACTAGTATAAATGCACGCACAAATGTGCGTATTTTATTCAAACAAATTTTTGGACGTGGACATTAATTTTTGCTGCTTACTTTTTTCCAGCTATATTTGGATACTAAGAAGACAATAAATATTATTTCAGGCAGACTTAGGAATCATTTTGGATTCAGTTGAAGGCCAATAACAGCATGTTTATATGCAAATAATTAGTTCACAATAAAAAGTTACCGTGAAAAGACAAAACCGACTAAGTTTAGAATGCAAAGTGTGACGTACATTCGAACACGAGTACCCTATATAAATTACTTAATACTTGTTATGCATCATTATTTGGTCAATCTTATCGACAATATGTAGTGCATTGTATCTTATGAATTGGTCTGATTGGTTCTAGAGCTATGTGGTTGATAAGTTGCATAAATGTAATAGAGAGAACTATACACAGTTAGAATGCCATAGGTCAAAATGGTTACCAATCCAAATTAGTGTCAAATGATTTATCAACGGCTGAATGACATTTGGGTGTTTGCACCTCTAACCGAAAGATACATGTTCATTAATTTTTTAATTACCTGATGCTCATCACATATATACAACTTTAAAGATATCATGAATGAGAATACAAGTAGCCGTGCAAGCTATTCCGAGTTGGAGCCTAACATTAAGAGCTAAAAATGTAATTGTAGGCCTACTTTCTATAGATAAATGGAATATTAAACAAACTATCCCCAATAAGTAGTTCAACGCTTTGTATTTTAAAAATCAAAGACATGCATATGTACTTAACGAAAAACTTGAGTATAATAAGCACTAATTGCTCACACAACGTTGATATTAAGTGGAAGTCTTGTGCTTTATGAAATAAGCTATTCTCTATGTACAGTATTGTGTCAATTTTAGAATTTTTACATATACCGACATTTGATAATTTATGTATTGAGTAACTTCTACAAACATTGACATATGATGTTTTATACAGAAGCCAGGTAGTACATAGATAAGCAAAATCAACTATTATAAACCAGGGGAATTAACAAACGCAAACAAATCCCCTCTATTTGCACTCTTTGTGATATCTACAATTCTTAATTTATATTTTAAAAAGTCGATGATATGATGTTGAGACAATTAGTCCCACATCATCCAAGATACATCTTTTGTTAGTGTATATAGAGATGAATTAGCTTTAAGATAGCTGTACATAGAATGCTACATGCCACTTATAGTAAAAATACCACTACTGCCATATATATGGAAAAGGCTTTTTTGGAATTTCAAAAAGCCACGGTTGAAATCTTATTTATAGAATTTACATTATTAATAGTAAAGATTAGGTTGAGCTTTCCTTCTTCAATCAATTGGCATATGTGTGAATGTGTATATATGTGTATTTGAGCAAGCTATGGTCAAAGTATATATATTTACTTATATTTTTATATTTAGATTGACTATATTTTCACTTAGAATAAATAAAGTAAAACATACTTAATTTTTATTATATATAAATATATGCTGCATGTATATATATATTAACGTCTTATTTCTTCTTAGCTTAATGCCCTGCTTTTCTACTATTCGTGTACAATACAATTTAAACACTTTGTTAAATTAATTACATCTTTGTTTATATTTCGTGAGCATTACTTCATCTCTTTAGTCACTAAACTATGCCTCCTTTTATTTTATGCTAACCATAGCTCGAAAGTGAAACATATTTTCAACAAGCATGGGTTATACATATAAAATATCCATATCTATCAAACATAAATGCATCAAATAATAAACCATGTCTTTTCTTATTTCAAATACAAACATGTCGCATCACTAAATTTATTGCAACCGATGCATTTAGTGCATTTATGATAATAAGTTAGTTAATATATTACCATAAAATGCACATTTAATGTATTTATGATAAAAATATATGCAATTGACTGTTATGTAGTCCAAAATATAAATTAGTGTCATGTTATAATTTATTTCAATAATAAAATAAACATAAACACTTTAAAAGAGCATTTTTATTTTTAATTAATCAAAATTTCTTAAATAACCAAAATACCTTATATATATATATATCCAAATTTCATAACTAAAAGTTAATTATGGTAAAATAATTATAAAACCGGATTTGTATTACCTGCATAGATAGTTCTATATTATATATATATATATATATATATCTATCCATCCCATTAATAAACATTAAAGAAAAATGACTATACATATCAGATCTAAAGTATTCCTCACATTAAAATTCACAACTTATTTACAAAATATACAATAATAAACATGTGGATGCTTTAACCAAGATAAGTTGTTTCCAAAATTTGGAGGAATTTAGATTATTTTCAGAAAAATTATTGATTTCAAAATTCTATCTTATTTCATAAATAATATATAGATCATTTAGATCTGTATTTCTACATAAAAACAATTTCAAAAATCATCCTTTCAACTTACAATATATAGCAAAAAATTGATACTAAACCAAAACCACCACAAAAAAATCCTTAAACATAAATCTAGTAGATCATAAACATAAGTGGAATTTAATTATTTCTAAATGAAGTTTAATTTAAAACTTACTCATAATAGAAAAAACCATACAAATTTTCCAATACAATCAATGATGGGTGGTTCTGATACCACTTGTTAGGATTTTAATACACTTTAGGATTGATTAATCATGAAATCCTAGATCTGAATATGTGACCCATATTGATTTGATTGAGAAGAAATCAAAGGAGAATAAATAAAGTAGCGGAAGCTATACCTGAATCCATAATTGATGATGAAAGAGAAGAAGAATTAGTTTGATCTTCCAAATTGACACAGACCCTAGCTTTGAATTATTTTCATAGAAGAGATTAGGAGAATAACTAGAGCTTGTATAATTTAGGGACTATAACAACTTATTTATAATGTTGACATTTTCTAATTTGTCCGTTCAACAAATTAGAATTGCCCTAGTATCTACACATTAATACCATGACAATTATATCTTTAAGCCTTTTAACTTTAATTCATAATTTGTTCACTTTAATTAGGCTTCACTCCAAAATAGCACAACATATTCTATTTCACATATGTGGCCCACATGTTTGAATTTTCCAACATTATAGTCTTAGGTTATATGCTGATAAGTTGTTACTACTCGATATGGCTAAAATTGATATTGATAGAAGTATTGTTAGTTTGGATGTGTAATACTGATGACTGTGGTGATGGAGAGTTTGAATCTAGAAAATAAACTCTATGTTGGTAAGCAACTTTGATATATATGAAAATGATTGTTTTTTCCGACGTTGACTTTGTTAATGAGGATGTGTTTGCAATGATCTTGATTCTACTTGAGTTGATGAGGACTATTGAGATCGTACACAATGTGGTTGCTTGTTGATTAGATTGTAGTATGTAAAATAGAAATTTAATTTGTTTTGTGCTTTTGAAATCCAATGAAAGAAAAGACGATGAAGGTTGGTATTTATAAACAAGTTGTTGAAGTAGTCATGTTCAACTATTCTTTGCTTAACAATCGCTCTTTTGAACAGATTAATATATTATGAGGGGATTTTACTTAAAGGGTCTAAATGCTTTAATTTATTAATTTCCAATTCCATCTCTCAAAAAATCAGTTTTAAGGCCGCCAAGATTACAATTACATTGTTGCCCCTCTTCAACACCAGCATTCATACTCCCATGTTCAATGCCAGCATTCATTCACTAATTCCACATTTCGTAAATAAACAAACATCACTGAAGCCAAAATCATCAGCTTCCATCATCTCAAAACCAATTCGAGTACATGGCGTAATAGATCTATGCTTTTTCAAAGCCGAAAGTCGAGGTAACCTGAAGATCCTAAATTAATTCGAAGTTTCCATCAGCTTAAAACATATTCGAGTACAAGGCGTAAGAGATCTACACTTTTTCAAAGCCGAAGATTGTTGTAACCTGAAGTACCTAATTGAATTTGAAGCATTTTAACTGTTAAAAGTGGGTTTCATAATTTTACATATTTTTTTAGTTTAGTACACTTGTGTCATGGCCTTGAACTATTTTCTCATGAAAGATTGGAAGAAGGCATGGCTTCAGTCAGTTCACTAGGAAGCGCTACTGGGGTTGATCAGCAGTATGAAGGAAGATAGCAAGGAGAACTGGAGGCGGTAGCGCAAGAAAAGGCTTAAAGGAATTATGTGCATGGTGCACAATGTGCATGTGCACACCTACTGTGTTGAAGGTGATAAGGGTGCTGAGTTTACTCGAGTTATTTATGTGTGATGTAGCGTATCCCATGCCAAGAAAGGAATCACGAACGACATACCTTAAGTCGCGAAGCCCTAAGTCGCTCCAGAATTCCTTAGGTCGCGAGTAGATCCTTATGTCGTGAAGCCCTAGGTCGCTCCAGAATTCCTTAGGTCGCGAGAAGTTCCTTATGTCGCGGCCAAGTTTCTTATGTCGCTTCCAGTAGGTCGCCGCCGTGTTTCCTTAAGTCGCTCCGGGATGCCGCTCCAGTAGGTCGAAGCCGCTCCTAGGTCGCTACCGTGTTTGCTTATGCCGTTTCTTCCCTTATGTCGCTGCCGTGTTTCCTTTGAGTCCCTTCGGGATGCCGAAGTTTGTTGAGTCGCTGTTTGGCTTTATTTGTCAATATTATGTATGTTGTTAAGTCGTATGATGTTGTAACTCGTATGTCGTTAAGTCGTATGTGTTGAGTTAAGTCGTAAGTCGTATGATGTTGTAACTCGTATGTGTTGAGTTAAGTCGTAAGTCGCATGTGTGTGTTGTAATTTTCTATAAATAGGGGTGTGTTGTCATTTGTAGAGAGGGTTGGATTTTGAATAAAATTTGTTGAGAGCTTTGTGCCTCCATTAAAATTGGAAGTTGAGTGTGATCTCCTTTCTCCATCTTCGGATATTCGAGTGCGCTCGAATCAACGAATTTGAAGTCGATTCACGGAATCTCGTACGCGAGATCAACGTCGAAGGATCATAGATCTTCTAACGCGGTATCGTGCGCGATCAATGTGTTGAAGATAGCTAGAATCTGGTATCTCGAGAGATCAACGGATTTGGGCACTTGGGTATCATCAATTCATCTTGTTTCATCGATTCATTCTTCTGTAATTCGTGATTGGATTCTAGATAGATTTGACCGCTGGTTCAGGTCTACTTCCGTGCTGCGTCAGTGTGTCTTACCTGGTTGTACTTTGGTTAACTAGCAATGTTATGTATATATAAACTTGTAAATGAGAAAGTGAATTTTTTATGTTTTGAATGAAATCAGTTATATTTTTCTTATATGCTCTTGATTCTCCGCACAATGTTTCTTGTTAATTCTTGTTCCGGTTTGTTCCTAATCTTCTTCTTCCCCAACCAATTCTATTCCTAACCCTCCTCAACCCATTGTTCAAATCCTTAACTTCAACCGCAACTCTTCTTTTATCTTGAAACTCCATGGAAAATACCCGAAGTCAATCAAACAGAACTGGTCGTAACAAAGTGGTATCAGAGAAAAATGATGACTCAAAAACTTCTCCTCATCATTCCACCGATCCGGATAATGACAACCAAAATGACAGCAACATATCCATGCCAAATCTGAGTGAAGAAGATGAACTATGGCGAAGACAAGAGCATATTAGTGATCGAACCAACACTACCATACATCAGTTGCAAGAAGCACAGCAAGAACTGCATAATTCTCATCAAGAATTGCACCAGAGCCTTGACGAGAAATCAAAGGAGATAAATCTCAAGATTGACCATCTCTCTGAAGCTTTAAATACAGTCTTGCAAGGACTCAAGGGCAACCAAATTCCATCTTCACATCAGACAAGATCCTTACCTTACGTACCACCTTCCCAAAGAAACCCTCCAAGAACCTTAAATGATGCTTTACCAAACCCAGATCATTCCCCAGGAATATTGTCCAACCACAAATTATTACAGCATACCACCATAAAATTGGAATTCCCTACCTACTCTGGTGATCACACCGTCGTCGAATGGTTAGGACAAGTTGAAGAACTTTTCAGATATCATCAGGCGACAGAGAATGAATGGGTTACAAACATGCTCCTTCCATCTCAAACAAGATGCCCAAAAATGGTTTAAATGGCTGAGAAGAAATGTCAAGAATTATATGCTTTGGAGGGTATTTAGAGAAGATATTATCATTAGGTTTGCCCCTCATGAATTAAAGAAACCATTCGGTGCCTTTGCTAATTTAGAACAGCTAATTACGGTGCAAGCCTATCTTACCAAATTCGAGCAACTCTAAGGCCTTCTCGATCATTTACATCCATATTATGTATTTGATAAATTTATGGATGGACTCAAGGAGGAGATTAGGTATGATGTTGAGGCTTCCAAGCCAACAAGTTTCAAGGAAGCGGTAGCTATGGAAAATATATTTGAGAGTAAATATAACAGCACCAAGAAATCCAACAAACCAAATCATTACACCCAGTCCAACCCTCACACTTGAACCATACCACCTAAACCTATTAACCCCGTTTCTCAAACTCACTCCACTTCCACCAGAAGCTCTATAAAGAATCTTTCCAAAAGTAGAGGAATAACCCCTGAAGAGTTAATTGATAAAAGAAGAATAAATCTATGTTGTGGTTGTAACGAAAGGTGGCACACTGGCCACCAATGTAAAAATAAACAAATCTATGTTCTTGAGGGAGTCATGAACTTGGAAGATGAAGAATTATGTACGGAGGATGGATGTGATCATGATGAAGAAGCCTATGAAAATGAAGTTAAGGAGGAGAGTCCAGCCATTACATTCCATGCTATGTTTGGAATACCTTCACTACATACAATAATCATTACTGGAATCATACAAGGAAGACAAGTTCAAATCTTAATAGATTCAGGCTCTACTCATAGTTTCATTGATGATGCACTAGCCAGGAGGTTAAGGCTGCCTGTAGATGAATCAAGAAGGTATGAAGTGATGGTGGTTAATGGAGAAAGGCTTCAAGGGGCAGGTATATGTAAATATATTATACTTAAATGCCAAGGCTGTAGCATGCCAATAGACCTTTTATTACTGCCATTGGAAGGCTGTCAAGTAGTGTTGGGAGCACAGTGATGAAAACACTGGGTGATATCACATTGAATTTGAGTAAATTGCAAGTTAAATTTAACTATATGGGCAAGGAGTATATATGGCAAGGCATACAACCAGCTCCTATCCAAGTTGTTAATCAAAAGGAGATTAGTAAGGATTGCGTTAGAGGACAGTTGACCATGTTATTGTGTACCAAAGAAATGAAACCATAAATCCAAACATCCAATTCTATACCAGAAGAAATTGCCACCATACTTCACCAATATCCAGAAGTTACCAAATCCTTATCCAAGTTACCTCCAAAAAGACCTCAAGACCACAAAATACCCTTACTACATGGCTCCAAACCTGTTTGCGTTAAACCCTACAGACATTCTTATCTCATAAAAAATGAGTTGGAAAAAATTATACAAGAAATGTTGGATAGTGGAGTAATCAGGCCAAGTTGCAGTGCTTATTCGTCCCCAGTAGTTATGGTCAGAAAGATGGATGGAACTTGGCGATTGTGTGTTGATTATAAGAGCTTAAATAATATTACTATTAAAGACAGATTTCCAATACCCTTGGTGGAAGACTTGTTTGATGAACTGCATGGTTCTAAATACATTACCAAGCTAGACCTAAAATCTGGATACTATCAAATTAGAATGGATGAAGAGGATATTCATAAAACTGCCTTCAGAACTCATGAAGGCCACTACGAATTCACTGTCATGCCTTTTGGCTTGGCTAATGCACCATCCACCTTCCAATCTGTGATGAACACTATATTCAAACCTTATCTAAGGAAATTTGTGCAAGTATTTTTTGATGACATACTAATTTATAGCCAGGCAATGCCTGAGCACATAGGGCATATTAAATTGGTCTTGCATGTGCTGAAGGACAACTCACTCATCATCAAGTTGTCCAAGTGTACCTTCGCTAAGGAATCTCTTGAATACTTGGGTCATATTATATCAAGAGAGGGCATAGTAGCAGATCCTGACAAGATTGAGGCAATCAAAACATGGCCACAGTCTGCAAATCTGAGAGCATCGAGGGGATTCTTGGGACTGGCAGGGTATTACAGGAAATTTATAAGAAACTATGGAGTGATTACCAAGCCTCTTACTGATTTACTTAAAAAGGATGCATTTAAATGGAGTGAAAAGGCAGCTTGGGCTATGGAATAGTTGAAGCAATATCTCAGCAATCCTCCCATACTGTCAATGCCAGATTTTAATAAAAAAATCATAGTTGAATGTGATGCTAGTGGTGTTGGAATTGGTGCAATCCTCCTTCAAGATAACAAACCCTTGGCATTTTTGAGGAAGGCACTACAAGGCAGAACACTTAATTGGTCCACATATGAGAAAGAGTTGTTAGCATTAATTTTGGCTACAAGAAAGTGGTCACAATATCTACTAGGAAGACAGTTCATCATTAGAACTGACCATCAGAGCCTTAGACACTTGTTAACCCAGAAGTTACATACATGAGTACAAGCTAAGTGGTTGGCTAAATTACATGGGTTTGACTATCAAGTTGAGTATAAAAGTGGGAGGGAGAATGTAGTGGCTGATGCATTGTCTCAAAGAAATGAAGAGGTTGAAACCATCAACGCTAACTGTTTGGCAATTTCTCAAGTACAACCTGATTGGTTTTTAGAATTAAAAAGAACCTTGACTCAGTCTCCTTTTATGAAAAGATTATTAAGCAAATTGAAGATGGCAGCAAACCAGCCAGTAAATACAAAATAGTGGATGGGTTGGTATTTCACAAGGGAAGAATACTCATAGACCACCATAACAACACTCTCATTCAAATCTTATTGCATGAGTTTCATTCCATACCCTTGGGAAGGCACTCTGGAATTAAGGGTACATTAAAAAGAAGCAAACCAGTTTTCTTTTGGAAAAAAATGAGGAGGCATGTGGAAGAATATGTAAAAGAGTGTGATGCATGTCAAAGGAACAAGGCAGAGAACATTAACATTCCTAGACTATTACAGCCCTTACCTATACCAGAGAGAATATGGGAAGAAATAAGCATGGATTTCATTACTGGATTACCAAAAAGCCAGAAATATATAGTTATCTACGTTGTGGTTGACAGGTTATCATAATATGCACATTTCTTTCCATTAATACACCCTTATACAACTAAGGAAGTAGCACAAGTATTTTTCAATGGTGTTTTTAAATTACATGGCCTTCCCACTACAATCATTAGCGATAGGGATACATTGTTTACAAGTTCATTTTGGCAAGAGCTGTTTAAAATGCAAGGATGCTCATTGAAGCTCAGTTCTGCCTATCATCCTCAAACAGATGGGAAGACTGAGGTGGTTAATAAAATTTTAGAGGGGTATCTGAGATGTTTCATTTCACATAAGCCTCAGGAATGGACTAAATGGCTCACACTTGCTGAGTATTGGTATAATACTACATGGAAGACTTCTACAAACACCACACCATTCCAGGTAGTGTATGGAATTTCTCCACCAACCTTGATGACATATATTCCTAACACTACTAAGGTGCAGCAGGTGGAAGAGGAATTGTTTTCACGAGATGTGGTGGCACAAATGTTGAAGGATAGTTTAAAACTTGCCAGAGACAGAATAGAAATATTTGCTGATCTCAAGAGGACTGATAGAAGCTTTAATATAGGGGATTGGGTGTATTTAAAGTTGCAGCCATATAGGCAAATCACTGTTAGGAACTGTAAAACACACAAACTCTCACCTAAGTATTATGGTCCATATGAAGTTGAAGAGAGGATTGGGGAAGTTGCCTATAAATTGAAGCTGCCTGCCCATGCTAAAATACACCCCATCTTTCATGTGTCTTAGCTAAAGAAGAAGGTTGGGCAAAGAGTGATTGTACAGGAGGATTTTCCTACATTTACTGAGGAAATGGTAAGGGAACCAGAGAGGACGGTGGATAGGAGGATAGTACCTAAAGATAACAAGCCCGTGGTTCAAATTCTGGTGAAGTGGAAGGGTCAGTCAGAAGAGGAAGCTACCTGGGAGGACTATTGGGAGATGGTTGATAAGTTCCCTGCCTTAGACCTTGAGACAAGGTCCCTCTTTTATAGGAGTGGGAGATGTCATGGCCTTGAACTATTTTCTCATGAAAGATTGGAAGAAGGCATGGCTTCGGTCAGTTTACCAGGAAGCGCTACTGGGGTTGATCAGCAGTATGAAGGAAGACGGCAAGGAGAACTGGAGGCGGTAGCGCAAGAAAAGGCTTAAAGGAATTATGTGCACGGTGCACAGTGTGCATGTGCACACCTGCTATGTTGAAGGTGATAAAGTTGCTGAGTTTACTCGAGTTATTTGTGTGTCTTACCTGGTTGTACTCTGGTTAACTGGCATTGTTATGTATATATAAACTTGTAAATTAGACAGTGAATTTTTTTATGTTTTGAATGAAATCAGTTATATTTTTCTTATATGCTCTTGATTCTCTGTACAACTGTTTCTTTTTAATTCTTATTCCAGTCTATTCCTAATCTTCTTCTTCCCTAACCAATTCAATTCCTAACCCTCCTCAACCCATTGTTCAAATCCTTAACTTCAGCCGCAACTCTTCTTTTATCTTGAAACTCCATGGCAAATACTCGAAGTCAATCAAACAGAAATGATGCAGCGGAAAATAATGGAAATGAATACAATGATGAAAGTAGCAATCGGTGGATTGAAAATATCAAATGCCCGAATCCGTTGATCTCAAAGATACCGGATTCTAGCTATCTTCGTCACGTTGATCGCGCACGATGCCGTGAATGTCACGACCCGGCTTTCTAAGCCCAGAAAGACGCATCATGAATTAAGAAAGAAAGGGATAGAAGAAGAAAAGATAGGAAAGAAAGAACAACAACATAAAAGAATCTCACAGCGGAACGAATGAAATATAATATATCACATATGATATTACATAGTATCATATACATCAAAGTTACACAACTTATACATCTCATATTAGACAGTTATAAACACCTGTCTATCATACATCTCAAACATCACAGAGATACAGACTCAACACTAACACAGCGGAATCACTATATATCTACACGCTGAAGCCTCCTGCTCCAAGTCTCCTCCAGAATTCGTCAAAGTTAACCTGAATCCCTCGACTACTCAATACAAAATTGAGTACCCAAGAGTTTAATAAAACAAAAAATAAACTCTTGGGTCAGACATGGGTCTGGTGTGAGTAAACGGGTTAAAGTTGCTTAACTTTGAAAACCTTTGAAAAGAAAGGTATCACGTAAGACTTCCCACACATAAACATGGAAAAGTTTTTACCTTACGCTATCCAAAACATTTGATAGGAAATCCAGTTATATTATAATAGGGTCTAGGATTCTCAAATAAATATGAAATAGCTGAAATTGTTACATTATTAAATTCCAGCATACATAGGTATACAATCAAGTCCGAGATCACTTATTGGAGTTTGGATTCCATACAATGGTAGGGCTACTGGGGTACCGCCCGTCATAGTACGGGGCCTAGATCACCGTACCGAGGATCACTCCCAATCCCCTACAACACAAGGCCGAAACCATCTAAGAATAATTCCGAACAAGACAACCCCGTAGTTGGCGCGACCAACCACACACTAAGCCGAATAAAAAGGAACTTCTAGACAGGGATATATCTTGCTCTCAGTGGGCGCTACCCACGAAGCCTTGCTGCACCTCCCTTGTTTTAGCCATTTCGGGTTGATGAGGCTTGAGGCTACGATTACCTTTATAGAACACATCTATCTTAGAATGCTCATCGCCCTCCTGACGATGTTCTGAAAGCATTCAATCCATACAAGTTCGTTCCGGGTTCGAACGAAACCGAAGACATTATCTCGTTACACTCATTTTGGAATCACCCTCAGAGTTAACGACAATAACCCTTGCACTCTGAATCTTCATCTCGAACCTATAAGTACTATCTCCATCAACTCATTACGGAATCACCCACAGAGTTATACTGACAAAGAATAGTTCTTACACCTCGAGTCTTTACTTCAATTGAGATTCACGACCTATCGTTAATTTGGATCGATGTGGTTTTCGGATATCCAAATCTGGAAACTCGATCCCGGTCTCATCGAAATCCAAAACGTATCTTTTAAGGCCAAGTTGTTTAAAGGTTTTAAACATTTAAACTTATATTCAGGATGATATAAACAAATAGATAAATCACATTATCACAATAGATAATTCCTATCAAACATTCATCTCACCAAGCAGCATGTCATATAAATATCATATCCAATCATCCAGTATCAACCAATCACCCAATATCAATCATCCAATATTAACCAATCATTCAAAAGCAGAATTGATTAACTCCAAATCAATTTAATTAACCTTTAATTAAATTAATTACTATCCTTTAATCACTTGGATTATCTTAATCCTGCTTCATTGATTTATTACATATCAATTTATTAATCATCTCTTAATGATCTTCCTTAATTAATCTTCCTTGATTAGTTATACATTAATTACGTTAAGTAATTACCCTTAAACATATACAGTAATTAACCTTTAATTACTATCATTAAATTACAATAATTAATGATCCTTCATTTGCTTCCATTAATTAATTAATTAATTAACTATAATTATTTGCATTAATCCTCAATTAATTATAATTAATTAATCATACTTTATTTAATCACTTTTATTAATCAACCTTGATTAATTTTATTAATTTTATTAATTAATAATCCTCTAATTACTTCATTAATTAATTACCTTCTAGTTAATTAAATAATTAATCTTTAATTAACTACCTTCATTAATTAACCTTAATTAATCATAAACAATAATTACCCATCTTTTAATTACTTACCTTAATTAATTAACTCCTTAATTAATTATATTAATTAATTACTCTTTAATCACTTATTATTGATTAATTAATCTTAATTAATCAACCCTTAATTACATCATTTATTATATAAATTAATGATCCTTAATTACTTCCTTATTTAATTACTCTCTTTTAATTAATTACCTTAATTAGTAATTAATCACATTATTAATTAACCTTAATCCTTTAATTAATTAATTACTCTTTAATTAATTAACTTCACATCAATTATATTAATTAATCCTTTAATTAATAACATCAAGTGATTTACCTTTAATTAATTACATTTAATTACTTCCATAAGTAATTCTTCTTAATTTAATTACATTCAGTAATTACCCATTAATTACTTCATTAAGTAATTATCTATAATTACAAATAGTAATTAAGATTTAATTTAATTTATTTATTAATTATCCTTAATTAAATTCAACCTTTAAAGATAGACTTTTCATTTTTATTATTAAACTTTATTTTAAAAAAATAAACATTTGGTAAATCAATTATTATTTAAAACAAATTAAACATTCTAAATTTAACTTTTAAATCTTTAAAACTTTTCTAAGTTTTTAATAGATTTTGATAAAAATCATTTTGAAATCTACTTTTTCTATTTTTTTAAAACACTTATTACATTACAATATTTTTAAACTTGTTAAATATTTATTCTTTGAAAATAAGATTATTTTCATAACTTAAAACTTGTTCACTTTGCTTTTGAACTTGAAAACAATTTGCGAAATCATGCTCTCAGTTTTAAAACCCAGAACAACCCGAGTAAACCCCACAAAAACACTAGCTTTCCCCGAGTTTTTCCCCACGCTCGTCTACTTCGAGTCGACCATCAAAAAGCACGAACCCTTCACCGAGTCGAACTCGTCTTCCCCAAAACGTCGAACACTCCTGTACACGAACGTGCACATGCACGTGCACAACCAAACCTCTCCCCTCCGACCATCCAACTGATCGCCGACCAACCTCATATGACCTCGACAACCTGTCCCACAACCCAGATCAAACAATACGTCATCAAATCGAATTCGAGCATCAAGCTCGAACATTGCAGAAAACATCGTCCACAAATCCCATCGCCACCGGCCAACCCAACACCGATGAACCTCGCCGTTCTCACCATCGAACGCCATAACCACGAGCTACCTTCTTCCCAAAAGCGAACGCCTCCGGTTCCACCTTCATGTCGCAACTGCTACGACAATCAAGCCCAGCCGAGAACAACCTAAAACCCTAGTTTGATCTAATCCCATCACCACGGCCGTTGGAAAAATTACAATTGCATTTTACCCATCATCCACAACCCACAAGCTAGCTTCGACCCAGATTATAGCTCCGATCAACATGCCGATCAACAGCAAATCATCAAAAACCCCAATTCGAACGAACCCTAAATTCACACGAATTAACCAACTAAAAATTACAAACTGTGTATCAAAATTCATGATTTTTCATTGTGATTACATGCATGTTATTCAAAATAGAATTTAAGATAGTAAATTTTTAACTAAAATTTAAGTTTCACTGTTAATTTTATTTTAAACATGATTTGTGGTATTTAAAAATCCTGGAACTATTTTGTAATCTTCATCATACAATTACAAATAATTTTCATTTACATACTTAAGCCTAATATGAATTTGATTTGTTAGTATTGAATTTTTCCTTTTAGCAGAGCATTCACAGCAGATCAACAGAGAACACATTAACATATATATATAAATATATATATATAAACAGACAAGTTCACCGAACATATACATACCGATTCATATAAATTCAAACTAAAGAACTATAATACAAGTCAATATCAACTCATGCATGGTAGTAAAAATTCATAGCAAACTGTTTTTAAAATAATTTACTCACCTTTATAAGAGAAAACAGTTTCCCAGGCTTTTAAATTTTTGATCTGGCAAAAAGCTTTTGAATTTCTTTGCTGTTGAAATCCTTTGCATGCTTGTTTAATGTTGAATTGTAACTTGAATTGCTCAGGTTTGAAATAGTTGCTTGATCTTTAGCTCAGTTGAACTTTGAAACAGTTTGAGTTGTTGTTTGTAGCTTGATTTTTCATTTGCCTTTAGTTTCTGGTTTTGTTGGTTTACAGGTTTTTGATTTAGTTAAGAAAAGAGAAGAAAGGAAAGAATTTGGACCGTGGTAAAATGAAAACAGGCTTCTCTAAACATACATATATTTATAAATGTTAAATTTTTAAAGAAAAACAAAATGATGCCACTTGTTGATTTATAAATTAGACAAATGTACATGCATGTTTCTATGAATTACAAATGTTAAAACAGTGAAAAATTGTGTTTAAATCCTTATTATAAAAGTATTTATGATTTTCTTTAAATTATGTAATATGAATTTCTATTTATATTTATGTAACTGTGAATTTAGTAATTTATTTATATATTACTTATATTTACAAACTATTCTAGTTTTTAAGAGATTTTAAAAAGAAAGGTCTAATTAAATCTATATATATTTGTAACCATTTTAGATTAAGTACTTTTTAAAAGAAACAAAAATAAAAGCTTTCATTAAATCTTATTTAAACTATAGCTAAAATACTTTTAATAAAATAAATATTTACCTTAAGAGTTTTGAAAATATATGATTAGCTTTTAAATAGCTTTTGAAAGGTATTATATTAAATTCAAATCAAAACTTCAATATATACAAATATACATATATATTTTAAATAGAAAATATTTTTAACATTAATTTGAGAATTATTATATTAAATTTCAATACAACTTCAAATCATAACATATACACATATATATATATATATATTACAATTTGAAAATACAATCTTTTATTTAAACAAAAGATTCTCTATTCACAATATATATATCAATATATACATTATAAATAGAATCTATTTTTATTAGCTTTGAAAGACAAATCTTACCAATATTAAATTTAAAAAAAATATAAATAGATATTGCCAAATTAAATATTTATTAGCCTTTAAAAGATTAAATTACCAATTTAAAATAAAATTATAAGGGAAAATTACCAAATCAATTTAATTATTAATACTGATTATTAAATTGATATTGCCCAAAATCTCGGGTCATCACATTCCTCCCCCTTAAAATAATTTCGTCCCCGAAATTAAAAGCAAAGACAATTTAATAATCCAGCAAAGATTTTAATCTCAATCAGCAAAGCATACCTATCATCTAGTTACTAACAACCAAAGCAACCAATCAAACCTAACTAACTATCCTAATATAAATCTGGATAGATCTTCATAATACTATCTAGAGTTTCCCAGGTAAATCACTAGAATACTCGCTCTACAGAATCTAAACTAACAATACCACTATGATCCAGAGCTCCTTTCTTCTCTAGATCCACTAATCTGAACAAAAATCAGATCACACTCAAGTCTAGCTCAACTACTGAATCTATCTGAACTGTTGATTCTATAACCAGTGACGAATCATACACGTACTCCCTCAGAGATACGTGAAATACAATGAATTCCAGCTATCCAAATTGGCTATTCATTCCTGTAGAACAAGGAACTAATCCTCACAAGTTCACCAGAAAACCCAAAATACTTCAGAGTTAGCTTTCCAAACTTACCAAATCTTATAGCTCTTTAATCGGAGAAAACTTAAACAATTTCCAATTTCCAATTCCGAATTCCCAAACTCTGTCTCATATCTGCATAACTCATCAGCCGATCCTGGGCTACCTCATCCTTTCCTGATCAGCTCAACCTTCGCTGATGCTCCTTGAAACAAATCTGGACCAAGAACAAAAATGATCTCTAGATCCTATCAACAATATGATCTTTCCAAAATCAGTTGACTACCTCAGTAGCTCCTACTTCCACATGAGAAGCCTCAATCTCAAACAAAAGATTGCCCAAGATAAATTCCCAAACAAACCGCAAGTCACTTTTGCGATCCTACCTAGTTCGGATTCCAAAGAAACTATTCTCTCTTTACCAATTAGAACAGCCTTAAGCTTTTCCAAACAAAGTTAACCCTTCAAGAAAGTCTTCACCATCTACTCGGACTGTTGATAGAAGAACCACAAAGATTCCTGAACCATCGGAGCAACGGGCCACACTGCTGCTTCCAAACTCTATCTCTAGGACATTGCTAAGCCAGAAAATCTTCTTAAGAAACTCAGGACTTCAAACCAAACGCCAACAACTTACTCTTCTTAAGGGGACAATGAGACCATGTCCGAAGAAGCAACTAATCGACCTTAGTCCCATACTTCAAAACATATAAAACTCTCTTACCCGATATCCAGAGAATTCCTATACTGCCGAGTCTTTCCTGCGGTAGACATCAACTGTTCCTCCAATACCTTCTTAATCTTGCTCCAAA
Organism: Allium fistulosum; assembly: GCA_030737815.1. NCBI lineage: Eukaryota > Viridiplantae > Streptophyta > Magnoliopsida > Asparagales > Amaryllidaceae > Allium > Allium fistulosum. Next base: position 983,723,384 of record CM060902.1, read on the forward strand.
AAGAACATCTCCTTCGGGAACATCCATAGATACTGCGTCTCATCACACAGCCGCTCCTTCCTGAAGTTGCCAAGATACCATTTCTCACTTCTGCTTATACAACAGATCCAAACTCTTAGAAAATCCGCTCACCCGAGCTCAACCAAGCTTACACTCCAATAATGGACTCCGAATCTTGAAAAAAAATTCCTTCAGAGATCCGAGAAATCCTTACACCATGCTTCCAAACTTACTCGAGACGGTACTAGGTTTACAGTCTCGACATATACACTTCCAACCTCAACATTCAAACTCCAACCATTGGTAGTCATGTTACACACACCACCACCCTATCTACCTTTATAACTCATATTGGAAAACCCGAACAGGTAACCCAACAAATAGGTAGAAATATATATATATATATAGTTATATAAAAATTACAAATACGCTCTCTCAAGAAAGATAGAAATCACTCCAAAGCCTAGGTATTCACTCAACCTAGAGCTCTGATACCAACTGTCACGACCCGGCTTTCTAAGCCCAGAAAGACGCATCATGAATTAAAAAAGTAAGGGATAGAAGAAGAAAAGATAGGAAAGAAAGAACAACAACATAAAAGAATCTCACAGTGGAACGAATGAAATATAATATATCACATATGATATTACGTAGTATCAAATACATCAGAGTTACACAACTTATACATCTCATATTAGACAGTTATAAACACCTGTCTATCATACATCTCAAACATCACAGAGATACAGACTCAACACAAACACAGCGGAATCACTATATATCTACACGCTGAAGCCTCCTGCTCCAAGTCTCCTCCAGAATTTGTCAAAGTTAACCTGAATCCCTCGACTACTCAATACAAAATTGAGTACCCAAGAGTTTAATAAAACAGAAAATAAACACTTGGGTCAGACATGGGTCTGGTGTGAGTAAACGGGTTAAAGTTGCTTAACTTTGAAAACCTTTGAAAAGAAAGGTATCACGTAAGACTTCCCACACATAAACATGGAAAAGTTTTTACCTTACGCTATCCAAAACATTTGATAGGAAATCCAGTTATATTATAATAGGGTCTAGGATTCTCAAATAAATATGAAATAGCTGAAATTGTTACATTATTAAATTCCAGCATACATAGGTATACAATCAAGTCCGATATCACTTATTGGAGTTTCAATTCCATACAATGGCAGGGCTACTAGGGTACCGCCCGTCACAGTACGGGGCCTAGATCACCGTACCGAGGATCACTCCCAATCCCCTACAACACAAGGCCGGAACCATCTAAGGATAATTCCGAACAAGACAACCCCGTAGTTGGCGCGACCAACCACACACTAAGCCGAATAAAAAGGAACTTCTAGACAGGGATATATCTTGCTCTCAGTGGGCGCTACCCACGAAGCCTTGCTGCACCTCCCTTGTTTTAGCCATTCCCGGTTGATGAGGCTTGAGGCTACGATTACCTTTATAGAACACATCTATCTTAGAATGCTCATCGCCCTCCTGACGATGTTCTGAAAGCATTCAATCCATACAAGTTCGTTCCGGGTTCGAACAAAACCGAAGGCATTATCTCGTTACACTCATTTTGGAATCACCCTCAAAGATAACGACAATAACCCTTGCACTCTGAATCTTTATCTCGAACCTATAAGTACTATATCCGTCAACTCTATACGGAATCACCCATATAGTTATACTAACAAAGAATAGTTCTTACACCTCGAGTCTTTACTTCAATTGAGATTCACGACCTATCGTTAATTTGGATCGATGTGGTTTTCGGATATCCAAATCTGGAAACTCGATCCCGGTCTCATCGAAATCCAAAACGTATCTTTTAAGGCCAAGTTGTTTAAAGGTTTTAAACATTTAAACTTATATTCAGGATGATATAAACAGATAGATAAATCACATTATCACAATAGATAATTCCTATCAAACATTCATCTCACCAAGCAGCATGTCATATAGATATCATATCCAATCATCCAGTATCAACCAATCACCCAATATCAATCATCCAATATTAACCAATCATTCAAAAGCAGAATTAATTAACTCCAAATCAATTTAATTAAGCTTTAATTAAATTAATTACTATCCTTTAATCACTTGGATTATCTTAATCATGCTTCATTGATTTATTACATATCAATTTATTAATCATCTCTTAATGATCTTCCTTAATTAATCTTCCTTGATTAATTATACTTTAATTACATTAAGTAATTACCCTTAACCATATACAGTAATTAACCTTTAATTACTATCATTAAATTACAATAATTAATGATCCTTTATTTGCTTCCATTAATTAATTAATTAACTATAATTATTTGCATTAATCCCCAATTAATTATAATTAATTAATCATACTTTATTTAATCACTTTTATTAATCAACCTTGATTAATTTTATTAATTATATTAATTAATAATCCTCTAATTACTTCACTAATTAATTACCTTCTAGTTAATTAAATAATTAATCTTTAATTAACTACCTTCATTAATTAACCTTAATTAATCATAAACAATAATTACCCATCTTGTAATTACTTACCTTAATTAATTAACTCCTTAATTAATTATATTAATTAATTACTCTTTAATCACTTGTTATTGATTAATTAATCTTAATTAATCAACCCTTAATTACATCATTTATTATATAAATTAATGATCCTTAATTACTTCCTTAATTAATTACTCTCTTTAATTAATTACCTTAATTAGTAATTAATCACATTATTAATTAACCTTAATCCTTTAATTAATTAATTACTCTTTAATTAATTAACTTCAAATCAATTATATTAATTAATCCTTTAATTAATAACATCAAGTGATTTACCTTTAATCAATTACATTTAATTACTTCCATAAGTAATTCTTCTTAATTTAATTACATTTAGTAATTACCCATTAATTACTTCATTAAGTAATTATCCTTAATTACAAATAGTAATTAAGCTTTAATTTAATTTATTTATTAATTATCCTGAATTAAATTCAACCTTTAAAGATAGACTTTTCATTTTTATTATTAAACTTTATTTTAAAAAAATAAACATTTGGTAAATCAATTATTATTTAAAACAAATTAAACATTCTAAATTTAACTTTTAAATCTTTAAAACTTTTCTAAGTTTTTAATAAATTTTGATAAAAATCATTTTGAAATCTACTTTTTCTATTTTTTTAAAACACTTATTACATTTCAATATTTTTAAACTTGTTAAATATTTATTCTTTGAAAACAAGGTTATTTTCATAACTTAAAACTTGTTCACTTTGCTTTTGAACTTGAAAATAATTTGCGAAATCATGCTCTCAGTTTTAAAACCCAGAACAACCCGAGTAAACCCCACAAAAACACTAGCCTTCCCCGAGTTTTTCCCCACGCTCGTCTACTTCGAGTCGACCATCAAAAAGCACGAACCCTTCACCGAGTCGAACTCGTCTTCCCCAAAACGTCGAACACTCCTGTACACGAACGTGCACATGCACGTGCACAACCAAACCTCTCCCCTCCGACTATCCAACTGATCGCCGACCAACCCCATACGACCTCGACAACCTGTCCCACAACCCAGATCAAACAATACGTCATCAAATCGAATTCGAGCACCAAGCTCGAACATTGCAGAAAACATCGTCCACAAATCCCATCGCCACCGGCCAACCCAACACCGATGAACCTCACCGTTCTCACCATCGAATGCCACAACCACGAGCTACCTTCTTCCCAAAAGGGAACGCCTCCGGTCCCACCTTCATGTCGCAACTGCTACGACAATCAAGCCCAGCCGAGAACAACCTAAAACCCTAGTTCGATCTAATCCCATCACCACGGCCGTTGGAAAAATTTCAATTGCATTTTTCCCATCATCCACAACCCACAAGCTAGCATCGACCCAGATTATAGCTCCGATCAACAGCAAATCATCAAAAACCCCAATTCGAACGAACCCCAAATTCACATGAATTAACCAACTAAAAATTACAAACTACGTATCAAAATTCATGATTTTTCATCGTGATTACATGCATGTTATTCAAAATAGAATTTAAGATAGTAAATTTTTAACTAAAATTTAAGTTTCACTGTTAATTTTATTTTAAACATGATTTGTGGTATTTAAAAATCCTGGAACTATTTTGTAATCTTCATTATACAATTACAAATAATTTTCATTTACATACTTAAGCCTAATATGAATTTGATTTGTTAGTATTGAATTTTTCCTTTTAGCAGAGCATTCACAGCAGATCAACAGAGAACACATTAACATATATATATATATATATATATATATATATATATATATAAACAGACAAGTTCACCCAACATATACATACTGATTCATATAAATTCAAACTAAAGAACTATAATACAAGTCAATATCAACTCATGCATGGTAGTAAAAATTCATAGCAAACTGTTTTTAAAATAATTTACTCACCTTTATAAGAGAAAACAGTTTCCCAGGCTTTTAAATTTTTGATCTGGCAAAAAGCTTTTGAATTTCTTTGCGGTTGAAATCCTTTGCATGCTTGTTTAATGTTGAATTGTAACTTGAATTGCTCAGGTTTGAAATAGTTGCTTGATCTTTAGCTCAGTTGAACTTTGAAACCGTTTGAGTTGTTGTTTGTAGCTTGATTTTTCATTTGCCTTTAGTTTCTGGTTTTGTTTATCCTTGGTTTACAGGTTTTTGATTTAGTTAAGAAAAGAGAAGAAAGGAAAGAATTTGGACCGTGGTAAAATGAAAACAGGCTTCTCTAAACATACATATATTTATAAATGTTAAGTTTTTAAAGAAAAACAAAATGATGCCACTTGTTGATTTATAAATTAGACAAATGTACATGCATGTTTCTATGAATTACAAATGTTAAAACAATGAAAAATTGTGTTTAAATCCTTATTATAAAATTATTTATGATTTTCTTTAAATTATGTAATATGAATTTCTATTTATTTATGTAATTGTGAATTTAGTAATTTATTTATATATTACTTATATTTACAAACTATTCTAGTTTTTAAGAGATTTTAAAAAGAAAGGTCTAATTAAATCTATATATATTTGTAACCATTTTAGATTAAGTACTTTTTAAAAGAAATAAAAATAAAAGCTTTCATTAAATCTTATTTAAACTAGAGCTAAAATACTTTTAATAAAATAAATATTTACCTTAAGAGTTTTGAAAATATATGATTAGCTTTTAAATAGCTTTTGAAAGGTATTATATTAAATTCAAATCAAAACTTCAATATATACAAATATATATATATATTTTAAATAGAAAATATTTTTAACATTAATTTGAGAATTATTATATTAAATTTCAATACCACTTCAAATCATAACATATACATATATATATTACAATTTGAAAATACAATCTTTTATTTAAACAAAAGATTCTCTATGCACAATATATATATCAATATATACATTATAAATAGAATCTATTTTTATTAGCTTTGAAAGAAAAATCTTACCAATATTAAATTTTTAAAAAATATAAATAGATATTGCCAAATTAAATATTTATTAGCCTTTAAAAGATTAAATTACCAATTTAAAATAAAATTATAAGGGAAAATTACCAAATCAATTTAATTATTAATACTGATTATTAAATTGATATTGCCCAAAATCCCGGGTCATCACAGTGAAAGAAGATCTACAATTCTTCGAACGTTGATCAAGCGCACGTGGTTCCGTGAATTGGCTTCAACAATCGTTGATTCGAGCGCACTCGAATGCCGAAGGTGGAGATAGGAGATAACACTCAACTACCAATTTCAAAGTGGCACAAAGCACACAAACAAAGTTTTATTCAAAATCAACTAACTTTACAAATGACACAACACTACTATTTATAGAGTTTTACAATCCAGGTCGGCGACCTAACTCACGTGACTCACGACTTAAGACAGGTCGTTACCGACCTAACAGACGCGACCTAACCATTACAACATCAAACGACTTACCACATGAAAACATACGACCTAATATATACACAACGACATACGATTTAACAAACATAAGGAAAATTACAACACATGCGACTTAACATATTTACAACACAGAAATATAACACGACTTAGGACATCAGCGACTTAAGAGAATAACTTCTGGAAATCTTCACGCGACCTAACACATGAGCGACTTATGGAAACCTCCTCCAACGACTTAAGGTATCTCAGTGACCCAAGGTCTCACGACCTATTCTTGAGTGACCTAAGGCCTCGCGACCTAAGGATTAACTTGTTAGGTCGTTGCGTTTCATTGTTCACATTGCTTCGCTTCATACTTGCTGGTGCTAATTTGATAGGTCGTAACTCATTTAGGTCATAGCTCGTTAGCTCGCTCGACAACTTATTATAGGTCGCTGAAGTACTCTTTCTCGCATAACTCGCTTCACCGCACAACCTTGATGCCTCGCTAGGTCGTAACTTGCTGCGCGACTCAACACATAGGTCGTTGGCGGTTGGCGTTGCATCTCCTTCTTCTCTTATCTCGCTATTCTTCACCCAGTTAGGTCGCACGCGACTTAACAGCTCGTTAGGTCGCTCGCGACCTAAGGCTACTTCAGGCTGGGCTGCATCATCCTCCCCTGGTTGAGAAAAATTCGTCCTCGAATTTAAAAATTCGTCCACGAATTTAAAAATTCTTCCCCATTGGATTGCTCATCTCCATAATAAGGTATAAGATGTTTAACATTAAACACGTCAGAAGTTTACACATCCTCCGGCAGTTTCAACCTATAAGCATTTTCATTGATTCATTTCATAATCGTTACAGGACCAATCTTTCGAGCTTTAAGTTTATTGTATGCTCCCACTGGAAAACGATCCTTCGTTAGTACATCATATACTAAATCTCCTTCTCTGAAATTCACACTCCTTCACTTCTTATCAGCCAGTTGTTTATACTTCACATTTGATGCAAGTAATCGTTCATGAACAGTTCTGTGACACTCCTGCAACTCAGTCACAAAATCACAAGCTCGCTTAACAACTCCCTTCTGATATGGCACTGTCACCAAATCCAATGGTCCCTTCGGACTTGCTGAGTATACAACCTGAAACGGACTGAAACCAGTACTTCGATTAACAGCGTGATTATGTGCAAATTCCACCTGACATAACTTCATATCCCAGCTCTTCAAATTATATTTCACAAGACACCGCAATAAGTTTCCCAATGATCTATTCACCACTTCCGTTTGCCCATCTGTTTGCGGATGATAAGCGCTACTAAAATTCAGCTTCGTTCCAACCATCTTCCACAAACTCAGCCAAAAATGGCTTAGAAATCTAGTATCCCTGTCCGAAACTATAGATTCTGGAAAACCATGTAAGCGATAGATCTCCCTAAAGAACAACTGTGCCACATGGACTGCATCTGTCATTTTCTTACAAGCAACAAAATGTACCATCTTTGAGAAATGGTCCACCACCACATATATAGAGTCATTTCCCCGTTGAGTCCTCGGTAAGCCCAACACAAAATCCATGCTCACATCAACCCACCGCTTTTGTAGGAACAGGCAAAGGCATATACAATCCCGCATTTGTAGCTATCCCTTTCGAAACTTGACAAACATGACACCTTCGAACAAACTTTTCAACTTCCCGCTTCATCGAAGGCCAATAATAAGACTGAGAAATCAACTGCAATGTGCGATCTCTACCCACATGACCTTCCTCATGCAACTCCTTCACAATCTTCATTCGTAAGCTGCACTCTGGTATGCATAATCGATTCCCCTTAAAAAGAAAACCGTCCACCAACACATACTCAACTGTCTTCCCTTTATTGACTTCATCCATAACCTTAGCAAAGTAAGGATCATCATCAAACAATTATGGCAATACATCAAACCCCGTCACTTCAACCTTCATTGTAGTCAACAAATGATTCCTTCGACTCAATTCATCTGCCACTCGATTCGTAATTCCCGACTTATGCTTCACCACAAATGTAAATTGTTGCAAGTATGCAATCCATGATGCATGCCTAGCTGAAATTTTCTCCTGCCCTTGCAGATGTTTCAAAGCCTCATGATCAATATATAACACAAACTCCTTGTCAAACAAGAAATGTCTCCAGTGTTTCACGGCTTGCACAATAGCATAAAATTCTACATCATATGTACTATATCTCATCTTGGCTCCCGAAAGCTTCTCACTGAAATATGCAATTGGTCGGCCTCTCTGACTTAACACCCCTCCAATTCCAACCTTAGATGCTTCAGTATGTAACTCAAACAACAACTGAAAATCCGGCAATACTAGAATTGGTGCTGTCATCAAAAGCTCCTTGATCCGCTCAAAAGCAAATCCTGCTTCCTCTGACCATGAAAATTACTTCCCCTTCATACAATCGGTAACCGGTGCCATCACGCTACTGAAGTGTGGAATAAATCTTCAGTAGAATGATGCCAAACCATGAAAACTTCTAACTTCTGTTATCGTCCTGGGTTGTGGCCAATCTCTGATTGCTTCAACTTTATTCTGATCCACCTGTATACCTCCTTCTGATATAACATATCCCAAAAATAAAACACTATGCATCATGAACACGCATTTCTTCGTTGCAGCATAAAATTGTTCCTGTCGCAGTATCATCAACACTTCTCTCAGATGATGCACGTGTTCTTCTGGGCTTCCACTGTATATCAGTATATCATCAAAATACACCACCACGAACTTCCCAATAAATGGTCTAAAGATCTGATTCATCACCCACATAAATGTACTAGGTGCATTCGAAAGACCAAACGGCATGACCAGCCATTCATACAACCCCTCCCGTGTCTTGAATGCTGTTTTCCATTCGTCCCCTGGTCTAATTCGAATCTGATGATAACCACCCTTCAGATTAATCTTCGAAAAGATAGTAGCCCCGCTGAGTTGATCCAACAAGTCATCCAATTTGGGCATTGGAAATCTATATCTCATAGTAATCTTGTTCAGTGCCCGACTATCGGTACACATCCTCCTTGTTCCATCCTTCTTCGGCACTAACAGGGCTGACACTGCACAAGGACTTAAACTTTCCTGTACATGCCCCTGTTCAAGCAACTCTTCCACCTGTCTTCTCAACTCCTCATGCTCCTTTGGACTCATCCTGTAATGTACTTTATGTGGTAACACAGCTCCTGGAACAAGATCTATTAGGTGTTGTATGTCCCTCAATGGTGGTAACTCCATTGGCAGCTCTTCAGGAAATACATCTTCAAATTCTTCCAGCACTGGCTTTACTTCTTCAGGAATTTCAACCACTTCATTACTCTCACGTCCAATCAACAAAAATACTTCAGGCTCCTCTTCTACTTCCTTAACAAACTCCTTCAAAGATAGCAAAGTTTTAAGTTCTTCGATCTCCTCCAACTTCCTTTCTTCCTGTCACTACACCAGATAATACTTTTGGTAGCGTTGAAAAAACGCTACCATAACTCGATATAAGTTACTAAAAGTTATTGGTTGTTTGGTAGCATATTTTAAATGCTACTATTTACGGTTGATGGTTTATACCATTTCCAGCAATCGCTTATATACTATTCATATTAAAACGAACGATCAATCGCATAATTTTCATATATTCAAACATAAATCACATAATTAGCATATACAAACAATCAATCATATGATCATCATATTCAAATAATTGCAAAAACATGCTAATCTCACAATCAAATATAATATCCATAATCAATTCGATAGTAGTTTTTCAACAAAATAAGTCACATACTACAAGCATTCACAGACAAGTTTCCACAAATGGTACTAACAAAATACAAAATATATAACAATTAAATTCATGTTCGTTGCTTGATTACCAATAGTTCTTTGTTGTCGACAGTCTTCGCTTCGAAATAGCTAATTACCTGCAAACGAGTTTAACAATCAACAATATATATATGTATATATATATATATATATGTATATATGAAAATCATGTAATCTATAACTCGATATTCTATATTAACACATATTAACAAAAATTGTTCTATTTTTATATGCATCCTATATAGTTCCCCAACGAATACACAATTTTCAATTTACACAGATATTCAGATCAAAACTGGGTTAGAAGTCTGACTGGATTTCATTCTATATGTAGATTGTGTATTCAGTACTATGGGCAGATTGTGTATTCAGTACTATGGTTAAGTTAAATCTTATAAAATATGAAAAAGTATCTGGAATGTCCGTAATCCATCGATGATGCATCCATCCACTAATTGAAATGTACAATTTTCTTTACCCTTGTCGTTTTCTATCAATTGGGTTCTCTAAAACAAAAATATTCCCTAAATTCACATTGCCGTAACTGTATTAGGCAACAACTATAGTGTCAGTTACTTCTATTTATTTGTGTTAGCTCTCTTGTATAACCACATTTGTGTAATACATGTGCAATGACATAACGATTAATCTGAGTAGACAACAGACCTCTCTCACTCCTCCCCTCATATCACAACTCCTTCCACTGCCTCGACCATCTTCAACACAACACACCTTTCATTCCATTCCTTTTACTACCAAACACTACAATCACCTTCACAGCCAACATTCACCAGAAAAAAAAACAAAAAAAACCTGTTACCCTTAAACTCATTGCCTTTACCACACCCAACTACAACCTTTGCTTCAGTACAACCCTGCACTCCCCTCTGCCTTGTGCTGCTACTCCTTTTACTTATGAAAATGATTTCTAAATTTTCATGATTTTGTGTGACCTTTTTTTTCCCTGCATACTCAATCTCCTCCCTTAAGACTACCCTTTACTTAGTTCCTTAGTTTCTCACTTCATAACAACCTCTTCCTCCAAACTCATGAAAATTATTAAAGAATCTCAAAATCTCACCAAACTCACAATTTACATAAGTAAAAGGAGTAGCAGGTAGGCTAAATTATTAAGGAAATTCGTATGTTGTGTACAATAGCATGTGCTGTTGTATACAATAGCAGCAGCACATGGCTGCTCCATAGTGTAGGGGAAATGCCATTAAAATTTTAAAACTGGACTGTATTTATGTTGAAGGGTTCTATATCTTAGCTATAGCTTGCCTCCAACCACGTACGTCATTCATGCACATATCTGAAACTACAAAATTAGTATTTTTCCTTTCAAGTCTGTCAAAAATTGATGTACATGTGAGTGAGTGTGGCATGTGAGAATAATATAAGCAAATCACTTTCGTTTGTAGCGCAATGTGCAAGTGAGCCAGAATGCAAAGAGTCCTCTATATAACGCAAAATTCGTATAAGCAAATTGGTTAAATCAGCAAATGAGAGTTTTGTACTGCCTTGCATATTATATCACTGATGCCCAATTTTTCGCTGTGACTGGGGCTCTTTGCTAATTGTGGCAACTCGAGTAGTGTGAAGAAATACAGAAATGGAACAAATCTCCGTTTTGATTTGTTTTCCCACGTTCTAGCAACGGCAATACAAGCCTTAGGAAACAAACAAAATGAGGCTTTGCTTTTTTTGTTTTTGCTGTCACGATCTATAAACAGGAAACATGTTCCCGTTTATAGGTTAAAAGGCATTTTGAATGTCATTTAGACTATAATTTAGGCTATAAACGGGAATCTGTTTCCCATTTAACTCTATATAAAATAAATGAAAATAAACTCTCTACTCTCCTGTATATTTACATTTCTTATTCTTGATATGCCTTATTGTATCAATCAATCATTTGTCGTTACATCAACGGAAGTTTTAAATAATGAAAACAAACCATACCTACTCACAGGCAGAAAGTACTACAGGCCAAATTTTTATTTACAAGGTCATTTATATAGTAGTAATATGCTATCAAGGCCAAATTTTTATTTAGAAGGCCATTAAAAAAACTGCCATTAACATACTCTACTCCTTAAACGTGCCCGTTACGATACCTTAGTTATTACCTGCTGGACTTCGAATGGTTGTTGACTAAACTATATTTAAAAAGGTAAAGTCTATCATATGTTAAATGCTTCGATTTTAAGGTAATGGTTCTTGTAAACAATAAGCATGTACAATGGACACATCTGTAAGCACATAAACTAATGCAGCAAACTCAAAATGACTAGTAGGCATTCAGACAGATAATGCATCACAGTAAGTAATTAAACCTTGTGATGGAAAACTTTATGACACATTCAATTTATTGTTGCATGATACTTTTGGAATACCATATACACAGTAAACTACGGCTTAAACTCATAATAATGAAAAGAAAATAAACAGTATAGATATGATGTTACCTCCTTTACAATGAACTTCAAAATATTTGAGAATTTTCCAACAGTTGGAACCCCAGCCGGTTTCTCAAATGCAACAAAAGACTGCCCTAGTGAATCATATGGTAGAGCCCTAAGTGGCCTTGTTGCAACTTCTGAAAACTCTTCGGCTTCAGAAGCATCTATAAATATGGTAACCTAGAACAGCAACAAAATTGGATGCATTCATGTTTTCCAAGATAATAAAGAAACCATAATAAGCTAGGGATGCATTTTCAACAGAAACAAATAAAAACTTTTACTCACATTTTCCAGAAGTTGTTCAGGTATGGTGTTCATACACTTATATTGGAATACAATATGTCCATCATAAATGTGCTTCACAACACTAACCAAATATTCAGTCTCTGGTTCTGTCAATTCTACCGGAGCAGATGACTGGAGAAAAGGTAAAGTAGATAAACAAGTTAGTTTATTATCCAGAGATCTGAATGGCTACAAGTAGAGTTAATAATTTATTTCTAGTGATATAATAGATAAAAAAAAGTATTGTTTATAAGTATTTTATCCCGTAAGACCCACATAGTTTATGTTGGTGAGACGGAGCTTACTAGAACTATTAGAGGCTCAGATGCAGCTAGACCATCTCCTCCATCCACTTCATATATAGCTCTAATATTGCGGCTACCACAATACATAATCACACCTTTCTCCAACCTATACAAGATCTAAGGACAAAAACAAAATCAACAATGACAACTTTATGGATTATTCTTAAAATGTGCCTTTTAAAAAATATTCACCAAAAAATTATATGTTATTACCTACTTAGAGAATGCATATGCTAAAGCTTGTTCTCGTCCTATGGTAGCTTCAGATTTGTTCTGGATTCGAAGTTTTTGTATGTCACTGCTTAAAGTACTGTAATTCCAATCTTCGTGCATGCTAGCTGAAATCTTTCTGGTGTCAGTGCATAGTATATCTGCTTCAATAGTGGGACTTGCTCCCATACCATCTAGCCTTTGATGAAACCTCCTCATTTACGTTTTAAATGACCCTTAAACGGTAACTCGATTTAGGATCTAGCTGTACCTGTCTACAGTGCCGATAGTTTAAAAGGTATAAAAACAGGGACTTAGTGGTACAAATTGATAACTTACCTGGAGACTCTGGATGTGTTGATTATTAGGACTTCCGTGTAACTTCTTTTACTTGGCTTCTCTCTATCCAAAAATCTTCACAAACTCCATATCAACCAAATTGTAACACTCTGTGTAGTTGTGCATATTAGATGAATCAGAAAATCACAAGCTCAAAAAAGAAAATGTAATGGTCCGTGCAGTTGTGCATATTAGATGGGATGGGTCGTATATAATCCATGTTATGAAAAAAATTATAAGAAACTTAATAACATATGGTTGGAAAATATTTGGATGCATACCACACTGTTCACTAAGTATATAGAACAAATCAAGTAAAATCCATATATATTTTTCTTGCCAAGGGTCTAAATTGGATTTTACTTCTAAGTTTTTTATTTGAAATTACTATATTCTCTTTAACTCAAAGCGCTCAATCCTGTTAAAAAGGTAAACTGCAGGCACGATGATTGAAAGGTCACCTTTCATTTAGTCATCATTAGAAATAATACCGATGTAGAAGGTAAATGGATTGAAAGGTCACCTTTCATTTCTTCATGTTTTCCTTATTTTCATTATGGTATGCATATTGTAGAATGTTTATTCTTTGCTTTGGATATTAAAATCAGTAGGGTAATAGAGTATAAACCATTTCATACTATAAATTCAGACCCTACTACGTTAAATAAATATTTTTCAGGGATGTACTATAAAAATCCTCAAATGACAAATGAGAATTCATATACATGCCACATCAATAATAAGGGCTTTTATATACTCCATGGCACAGCCAATTAAACATGTCATTGTTTCGGCATTCAGAGAGCTGAGGCAATAAAATTTTCAAAGCAAGGTAAATAGAGAACAGACACACCTGGCCTGCAGTTTTATTTAATGCCCAATTGAAACCAAGCCGACCGTTTGACTTTTTTCATTTTGGACCATGGTTGATCTTAGAGCAACAAGACACTGTACAAACGCCCTAGAAAAAGTACATATGCATTCACTTATTCATGACATATATATTTGAATACTTTTGTAACAAGTTATTTACTCAATACATATCAAGAGGTGGTAACTCACTTGGTTCTGGACTAACATGACAAGCATGCCCAAACAACAATTATTAACTATAGATAATTTCTTGAATTAATGTTATTTATGACACTTAATATCAAGCTTAATCGACAATATTAGTTGTTTGGCAACCAAAAAGTGAAGAAAAAGTAATCATACTCATAATAGGTGCTTGAGGTCCCAGTTGTGAAGAATCTGAAGTAGGTGATCTTGAATCAACAGAAATAGAATCTTGAGGTTTTATGCTCGAGCCCTGAAATCAAATATGTAATGATAATCAATCTTTATTGTGCGTTAACAGTTGATTGTTTTATGATGTATTAAAATATCAGTGCCAATCTTAATATTTATAAAAGATTGATTTCAGTAAAAAAAATCTGCTTTTTTCCTTAAAGTTTGACTCCAAGCACCCTCTCACGCTTGGTGATTATTAGCTGATTTGGTACGATCTTCACCAACTCATATTCTTCTACGATCTGAGGCTTTTCATTGATAAGTCATGGCAGTGATAAGTGAACATCAATATGTAATTTGCACGAAATTAATCAAATTGGGTTGCTAAAAAATAGTATGGGTAAATCACCTCAGCAAGTTGTGCCTGACCGAGCTATTTATTCATATGAACTTGCACTATTATTGTCTTCAACTCAGCTGGGACTCTCTCGGTTGATAAAAAATTTGCATATAAATTGAACTAATATATGCAATTTTTATTGTAGATAAAGTTAAACAAGTTCAGAAGAAGAAAAACAACGCTGAATGTTTGGTGACTAGATATTGTTATAAAACTTTGATTGGGCTATATGACAAAAGCTAGAAGTGTGTATAACAAATACCAAAAGCTTGGAACACATAAATGAGCTTGAAATAATACAATATATTCATGATACAAAAAATTAGTAATTAAAAAAACATCTTTCAAAAAAATCCATGCTCAACATCAGAGTGTTGACCAAAAATTTAAGATCATGGCATGAGTTATTTTTCATGAATTATTATGGTTTCCAAGGTCAGCCTACTATAAATTTGGGCCCAAGGATGAAAAAGTAGAAAAGTAATTTAGGGTAAACCACATTGGCTTATTGAATAACAAATGAGGCTGCACAAATAGTAATGAAGTACAGGTGGAATAAATTAAACTGAAAAAATTGTACTGAAACTAAAATGCATACTAATTTTCTATCAAACATAAACGTACATCACAAATTGATATAATTTAATACCAATACAAAAGGCTCTCAAATATACATGAATAGGACACTATCAAAAATACTAAACGTACTATCAAAAAAATATTCAATGGATATAATACCATGCTAAATTAAGGATCTGAGTCTTGTGCATGCTAATCGAATTTGTCTACTCAACAATGAAATGGAGTTCCTTATGAGGAAGTTTTGAATAGAACACGATTTTGACTGCATAACCTGATTACAACCGACAAATATCTTAAAGATGAACAAATTTGTCTACTCAACCTATCACTAATTCGACTGCATAACCTGATTGCTTATAATATCTTCATTCAACATGCACACATTTTAAAACTGCAGATATAAGCTAACTTATGATACAAGGTGAAACACTGAACACGATTAAAACTACAGACACAAACTTTGCAGATATAAGTAACATATAAATCCAAATGTTCCAACGCTTCGAATGAGTTTACCAACACTCCATCCGTGTTCTGAATCATTGCGATGTTATCAATGAACTGGATAAGTATGCATGTAGGATAGGTAAGTTCAAAAATAAAAGTGTAGTTTGTACCACTGGTACAAATTCATGTACTCTAGAGTTTGTTCGACAACTTTATATGTAGATAGTCAAAACTACTTACAAGCAAGTAACTTATTTTAATTGCATTGTTTGGAAACTCCTAGTATAAATAACTAGAAAAATTAACTTAGAAGTATCGAGTATATTATATCTGCCTCTGTTGTTAGAATAAACACACAAAAGCAAACAAATAATGAAAAATGCATACAACTATTGAACAACATACCAACTACCCTCTGTACAATGACAAAACTAACAATGAAATAATCAAAACTTATAAAATTCAAAAACTTATAGGTTTAAATCCTAAGCTAAATAATGTTTTTCTTGGGTGTTTAAATCGAATCCCTATTTTTTCCAACTCACTAAATTGTAAGCATCATGATTTGTAACCTTGGTTCTCCTAGTTGCGTTAAATGCAACAAAAAAATGTTAAAATGGTACAAAATTATTATGTTGCACCCCATCAGAGAATTTTTTTTGATTGTACCGCAACATCCATATCTAGATTATCCTCGGCTTTGAAACAATAGCTAGTTGATTTATCCCCTAAAGTTGTGATATTCCATCCTTTATTTTCCTACTCCTCTTCAATGAGTTTCAGCTATAAACCATGAAATATAAAATCAAATATTGTTGTGGCCTTACTCTTTAAGTCTCATTTATTAAATATCCTACCTCGCGTAGCCATACTAGCATGCAATCCTCAGATCGCTGCATATAGCCCTTGTCTAAAAAAAGATAACTTTTATAATACATGAAAAAATATGGAAGACAAGTCCCACCACGGGTGCAGCATGTTTAAAAAAATTTATTAACCGTTTAACCTCCACTTGAACACTTCTTTATCATGCAACTCATTCATTGAACAGTGATGCACTGATGCCATTTGGAGGAATAGAAATGAGTACTCTAAAATTTCTTTAAAGGGTTTAAATGAAGAATAAGAGATGAGCACTCTTAAATTACTCACCTTTACACAAACTAAATCAAGTTTTCTAGATTACTTGTTCTAAGGTATCCATTTAGAGTACTCAACGAATACATGAAAAAAACTTTATAAAAACATGAATGGAGCAAATTCGAACATACCTCAATAATGATCTAGATAAAGAGCACCCTGATCCCCTTAGTCTTGCAGAAATGCTGCACAAAAATTCAACTCATGTTTTATTGGATGCAACCATGACAAGGGCTATACAAAACTTAATGGAATAAATAGAATCTTCGGCTGTGACTCTGGCTTCTTGAGTAGCTTCTACCATTACTTAGGCTCCGAGAATAGATTCTCCTAAAATCGTACTCCTTCACCTACATCAAAAGTTCGTGAAACAATGTCAGCTTTTCTTCTATATGTTTTTTCCCAAAGTAACAAGATTTTCTAATCAAGTTACCCTTATATAGCCTTGTGAAAATGCATTACAGAACTCAGAGTCATCTAGTTTCTTTATCTGCACAAAAAATCTCAAGAAGGTCATCAAATATCAAATGAGATAAAGACTTGAGGAAACCATACCAAAATTATTCAAATTGATAAAACAATTACCGCATATTTCATGTCATCATAATTTATGTAGTCAACAATCCAGTTGTACCTGGTAGGTAAAAAGGTTGTGTTGTCAGTGACAGTTTATAGGGCATAGACAAGCGATTCAGTTTATATGCAAAGTGCATATGACAAGGCAAAAGGAAAAATAAGGGTATTGACATGACTCTTTAATTTTTCAAATTCTTTATTTATTTTTGGTGTAATACATTTTTAAGATTCTTAACAAGCCCCTGTGATTCGCCAAAAAAATCCTATAGTTTGTGCTAACTTTAATTTGTGCTAACATTTGGTTTGTGCCAACTTTATTTTGTGCTAACAATTAGTTTGTGCTAACTTTAGTTTGTGTATAGTTACAAAAGTCACAATTAAATAACTCACAAGTATGAAACTGAAAAGAGAATGGACATCAAAGTATGAAGTCTTATAACAAGCTGTCTGCATGCATGAAACAATAATTATAACAAAGCATGTAGGTTTCACACATTCAAACAATGATCATTGGCGCATTACACTTTTCCCACAAAACAAACATCAATTGAAGCTAACTATTTAAATTATATATGACTGTATGACATAATGTTGGTAAACATCCAAACCATATAGTGTTATAAAATCTATTGGGTAATTTCACCAACCACGCATCCATTTTCTTGTTCTTAGGAATGAAATTTAGCTTTCATAAGACAACTGGATGGAGGATTAAGTTCTTAAACTTGAAATCATTACTGAGAAACATTTTTAGTAGATCATTACAAGTACGATAAAAACCCAAGTCAATAGAGTTACCATCGAATACGAAAATTATTATTACCTCATATTCTGCAACAAATGAATGCAACACAAAAAAAATCTATAATAATGCATGCACAAAAGATTTGATTTCATCAAAAACCTTGGTTAACTTTAGTGCACCTTTTATTCCTTTCATGTACTCTATAATGGCTAAAAATAGTTTCCATTTAAGTGCATGTGTGTAGAAGGCTCGGATTATTAAGAGAAGGGGGGAAGTCAAAAAATACACAAAGATGAAATTCGATACAAAACTGAATTTTACATTGTATAACTCCTCCTCAAACTGGCATAACCAAACATGTCTTGCCATGAATTCTTTTCTCATGAAAATGGAGATTTGATGTAGTTCATATATAGTTTTATGTAAGAATGCAAATCCAAAGCTAATCAGTGCATCATTTAACATGCTTTATTTATATATCAGCCTCTTCCACCAGCAACCGTAGATCCTTCAAAATAAATATGGAGCAAAATATCACATCATTTTGAAGGTACCTGGAAATTACAAATCTTAGGTATGTTGATGGAGTGCAGTAGAGAGGGATGTAGCATAACCCATCCCTATTACACACACACTCTCTCTCTCTCTCACAAAGACACACATATAATACATTACTTTATTATCTATCCCAATAAAATCATATGAGAAATGGACATGTGAATTGTGCTTACCTCAACCAAAATGTTGAAATCTAAATAGGACCGATTTATAACATATACCTATAGAAATGAACTCAACCTAATAGCTATGTAGCAATATATTACCATTTTTCTCAATGGTCATTGGCTACCCTCAAATTCTATTATTTTTATTTTTCATTTACTTTTTTTTTATAAACCTTCAAATTACATGTCAATATTTTACCAATGCAGCAAAATATGGAAAACATAAGTAACGAGCTAATTTCAACCCAGGAATGTGGATTTTGAAACTAAAATTAGCTATTAACTATGGATAATACAAAGATTAATTACCAAAGGAGTTTTAGTAATGACTAATCATTGTTTTAATTCCTCTCTTTCATGCACTTACAATTTCACTCTCCTTGTAATTTATAATCAGATATCAATGATCTCAGATCTAACAACTAAATAAAATATGCCTAGTGATGCATTACCTGTAATTTATAATTAGATATCAATGAAGTAGTGCTTTTTGATGATGCTTATGGAAGTGAAACTGACGAGCCAAACATATGATTTGATAACATGAATTGATGCATTGAAGAAATGTTGTAGCTCTAGGTTTTTCCCCTCTGATCCATTTGTGCATGAAATCGAGAAATATGCAAAAATCGATAAATCCGGGTTGATTTAAGTAGGGAGTAGCTGGTGAGAGAAATCCATAAATTGAGAAATAACAAAATGGACAAATCTCGGATAGTAGATAGTGTTTTTAATTAAGTAATCGATCATGTTTTGAGGGTTTTTGGGTAAAATATTTGAGCGGATAGTGGATTAGGATTCTGGGAAGGAGGGAAAAGGGAAAATTTTCTAAGTACTGTAGCGCCAATTGAAACGAAAAAAAGAACGGAGAAAGAGTTCTTATGCGGGTCGCTTTAATTTTGTTGTTCCCTACGTCTTCTTTTTGATTTTTTATTCCATAAAACTTTGGTTGCGTTTGGATAACTTTTTGGTTGCACTTAGATAACAAACGCTACTAATAATTGCAACCAAAAATGCTTTTTCTTGTAGTGTGTTGTCGCTTCTTGGGAACTAAAGTGATTTTTGTGCCTTCGAACATGAAACTATAGTTGTTGGTACGTCCATCATGTTGCACAGCTCTATTATACTGCCATGGTCTCCCCAACAACAGATGACATACATCCATATCCACAACATCACACCAAATTTCATCTTTGTATTTCTACCCAATCGAAAAATTAACACAAGCTCTTCGTCCAACCTTCACCTCCCCACCTTTTCTCAACCAAGCTAACTTGTAAGGTTTCGGATGCTTCTCAGTCTTTAATGCCAACTTCTTCACAGCCTCGGTAGAAATGATGTTATCACAGCTGCCCACATCAATAACAAACTTGCAAACCTTCCCCAGAATAGTGCATGTTGACTGAAAAATGTTGCTCCTCAACCAGCTGGAATCATCCTCTTGCTTTGGTGTCAAGCAATTTCTCCTTATCATCAATGAACATCCATCATCTCCCGACAATAATTCTTCCTCCTCAACCGGTAGTGAATTAGAACATTCTGCTTCTGTATCCTCATCCTCAACCTCAGCAACCATCACTCGCTTCTTTGGCTTCAGACATTCATTTCTTTTGTGACCAAACTCCTGACAATTGAAGCATTTAATACCACTATTGACCTTGGTCTTAGCAACTTAACTAACAACCGGTTTTGCAACAGCCTTGGAAACATTCGCATTGTTACTAGCCCCTTTCATTTGACCGTTGGAATTGTAAACACACCACCACCTCTCCTGCCTTGCTTCTCCCAAGCTAGAGCCATTTGATGTGCTTCGACAACAGATCTAGGATCAAACATATTCACCATATCTTGAATCTGCATTCTCAACCCTCCAACAAATCTAGCGGTCAATTGTTCCTCTATCTCCATGATATCATTTCTCGCAATCAATTGATAAAACTCATCAGCATAATCATTAACAGTTTTTGTCCCCTGCCTCAAGTTCTACAAACGTTGATACATAAGAGATTGATAATTGTAAGGTAAGAAAGTAGCTTTCATCAACTTCTTCATCTTCTCCCATGACTCAATCTTTGACTTTCCCATCCTCTCCCGTATAAGTTTAGTTTGTTGCCACCATGCCATAGCTCTTCCTCTCAAACGAGTAGCAACCAACTTAACTCTCCGATGCTCGGGAACTTCCTTAAAGTCAAAAATTTCTTCAACATTAGATAACCAATCCAAAAATTCCTCTACTTGCATACCACCCTTGAATTCTGGAATTTCAGTTTTCATCCCCGACTCCCATCGTCGATCATCTTCAACATCTCGATATGCATTTCGTACTTGGTCTCGATCTCGATAATGAATATTACTTCTATCACTCTCTTCATCATAATCACGTGTACTTCGGTATCGATCTCGACCATCAACATCTCTTTGATCACGCATATCTCTTCGAATATGTCTTTCAGCATCATGATATGGCTCATCTCCAAACTCACGTGGAGTTCTTCTCTCTTCATGTCTATATTCATGGTGATCTCTTCTCATTGAAACTGATGATTCTCTTCTATCTCGGTAGGATTGTGGCGACACCCTTCTCGCTTCCGTAACCGATGGCAAAACCCTGTTTCCTCCATGGTTCGAGACTGGCGACCTTCTCCTTTGACTTTGATTCATATCAATCATCAATTTCTCCAATCTACCAATACCTTCATCCAACTTCTCATTGAATTTATTACTGATTCATTGTTCCATTTGTTCAGCATCTTCTCTTTTGTACAAATCTTCAACATTTTGATGACGATTAGCTCTTCTCGAAGGCATGATTGAATCTTCAACAAACTTCAACTCTCGGCCTTGACTTACAAATGAACAAACAATGCACGGCTTCAACTTCAAATTGAACTTCAGCTCTTCTCCTTGGCTCCAAGACTCGGCTTAGCTATGATTGGCTAAGTTCTGCTCCGATACCAAATGATGTAGCGGAAAATAACAGAAACGAATACAACGATGAAAGTAGCAATCGGTGGATTGAAAATACCAAACGCCTAAATCCGTTGATCTCAAAGATACCGGATTCTAGCTATCTTTGTCACGTTGATCGCGCACGATGCCGTGAAAGAAGATCTACAATTCTTCGAACGTTGATCAAGCGTACTTGATTCCGTGAATTGGCTTCAACAATCGTTGATTCGAGCGCACTCGAATGCCAAAGGTGGAGATAGGAGATAACACTCAACTACCAATTTCAAAGTGGCACAAAGCACACAAACAAAGTTTTATTCAAATTCAACTAACTTTACAAATGACACAACACCGCTATTTATAGAGTTTTACAATCCAGGTCGGCGACCTAACTCACGCGACTCACGACTTAAGACAGGTCGTTACCGACCTAACAGACACGACCTAACCATTACAACATCAAACGACTTACCACATGACAACATACGACCTAATATATACACAACGACATACGATTTAACAAACATAAGGAAAATTACAACACATGCGACTTAACATATTTACAACACAGAAATATAACACGACTTAGGACATCAGCGACTTAAGAGAATAGCTTCTGGAAATCTTCACGCGACCTAACACTTGAGAGACTTATGGAAACCTCCTCCAGCGACTTAAGGTATCTCAGCGACCCAAGGTCTCGCGACCTATTCTTGAGAGACCTAAGGCCTCGCGACCTAAGGATTAACTTGTTAGGTCGTTGCGTTTCATTGTTCACGTTGCTTCGCTTCATACTTGCTGGTGCTAATTTGATAGGTCGTAAATCATTTAGGTCGTAGCTCGTTAACTCGCTCGACGACTTATTATAGGTCGCTGAACTACTCTTTCTCGCATAACTCGCTTCACCCCACAACCTTGATACCTCGCTAGGTCGTAACTTGCTACGCGACTCAACACATAGGTCGTTGGCGGTTGGCGTTGCATCTCCTTCTTCTCTTATCTCGCTATTCTTCACCCCGTTAGGTCGCACGCGACTTAAAAGCTCGTTAGGTCGCTCACGACCTAAGACTACTTCAGGCTGGGCTACATCAACTGGTCATAACAACTTGAATATTATTTCTAATTTCAGCAAAATTTCAATTGCTTATATATTTCTAACTTCATTTTAAAGCCAGTAGTTATGATCTTGGAACTTTAACTTCTAGCTATAGTTTATACTTTTGGTAGCTTTGGTAGTATAAATTGGAGTAATATCATTTGCAATTATAGTTTTTATATGAACTGTAAATGATTAGTTAAAATTAACTTTAATCTAAAGGAAAAATCTGAAAATAATTGTAATAAAACACCGGCTTGCTATGATATCATACATAGACTTTCCTTGCAGCGAAGAATGATTGTTCGACTGGTTGGGGTGTGTATGTTTATTATTGTATCCTACTTTAAAATTTCATCATTAACATGTTAGATTGAGTTTCCATAAAAAAGTTATTCAAATGATATTTTAATGTTTGTTGAAATCGTAGGTTGATGCATGAGTTGTTCTAAGACATGAGTGCCATTGGAGAGCATACATATATTGCAATCCACGAATAGTTTGTACAACAAACATCTCAATATGATGTTTGCATGTATGAAATTAGAACACGGTAGAGGTCGATAAATGTAATGTATGGATTTTGTTGGAAAGAGTGTGAAATCTATAAATATATAATAGTGAAAGCGAAAAGCTCCAATCTGATTTCTTTTTTAATATGTTTGAATTAACAAGGAAGCAAATATAATTTGAGTTAACAATACTGAATATATAAGAGCTTGTAACTCAATATGTGTTTGCATGGACTTTAGATGTTTTCAGAAATAGAAATCCGACTCTAATTCCTACTTCGTTATAAATATATATACTTGAAAGAAATCTTTTGTATTTTGTTGGCACCTTAATTTCCATTTCAATAACAACTTGTGTTACATAATTGCGGCTTGTGACTTCAATAGTATGTTGATTATGTCTTATCTTTAAGCGTTGTTATATCTTCTATTTATCTTTCATGTACTTGTATTATCTTTTATCTTTTATATTTCTAGTTATTTTTACTTTTTATATTTTATCTTTTATTTTTCACCATTTTTTCTTTTTTGTTTACGTTTTATCTTTAGTTCTATGTATTATCTTTTATCTTTTATATTTCTAGTTATATTTATTTTTTACAATTTATCTTTCATCCTTTTTTCTTTTTCGTTTATATTATATGTTTTAGCATTATTATGTCTTCTATTTTTCTAATTTATCTTTCATCCTTTATACCTGGTTAATTGAATAATAATCACCTATATACTTGACATTTTTTTATCAATAATTGATTTGGAGAAACCGGGTTCGGATTTGGGTGATTCCTATCCGAAAACCACTTCGAACTAATATATGTTCGAAAGTAAAAATATGTTGAAGACAATGATTTTGAAGATGGAGATCTTCGTAATGTAGGGCTGCTTGCCACTAACCTCTTGGGTAGTTCCCTTATCATATATATAGTGGCCATGGTTCCTTCAAAATTGAAATCTTCAATGTGAGGACTACTCGCTACTAATCCTAGGGGTGATTCCCAAACAGGATGTATTAGGAAAAGTGCCTTCGGTTTGACCTATGCCTGGACAACTTGTATGGACGAGTGTTTGACATTGCATTTCTAAGACCACATACATTGATTTTTACAAACGTACATATGTTTGGTGGTGTAGGAGATAACCCCTCTGATACTGAATACCCTTCTCTAAGACGTATGAGCTCATATGTTGTACTTTTGTGGAAATCAATTAGTGTGTGGTTGGAAATGACAATGTGGCATTCAATGTAGGATTTGTTCTGTGAAAGGTAAAATGTTACCTTAAGCCTCGCACATTGGGAATGAAAAAAATAGGGTTGCGGCAGGGCTAAGTAGGTCGCTCCCATTAGGATATAATCATCACCTTTCTTGATTACCCTCTATATTTCGAGTTTGTTGTGTGTGTTGTGGCCACAGATAGGTCGAGAACGTCCAAGGTGATGGTGTATTCGGTACTATCTATCGTAGAGGTAGACTGGTTCTATATTGGTAGAGGTTGGAGCCTCAGGTGCATCCCTCTAAAGATGTATTGTCGGAAGGTAGTCTGTTACCTTGTCATTGTATGGAATTAGTTCTCCAATACGAGCCTTTATGGTTTTAGTTGTAAAATCCAGTATGCTGGAATTTAATTAATGTAATAATTTTGGCTAAGATTATATACATTTATTTGAAAGATTTTTCAAAAAATGTCATTAAAAATAATATCTCTGATTTTGCATAGCAAATGGTTTGGTCATCATAAGGCAAAAACTCGTCTGTGTTTATGTGCAGCGTGGTCTTATGAGATACCATTTATCTTCAAAAACCCATGTTTTGATTTTTTCTTACACCAGTCCCATGACTTACCCGGAGTTTATTTTCTTTTCCTTTAAACTCTAGGTGACCTATTTTTTTGGGCATCCAAGTAGTTCAGGTCTAGCTTGGAACATATTGGAGGAGCTTGGAGCATGAGCTGGAGTTTCCTCTATAGATGGTTATCCATTCCCATTTCCACTGCATTTGTTTGTTGTTGTATTCAGCACTAGTAGGGACAGAGATTTATAACTGTCCAGGCTGAGATTTGGATAAACTCTGATTTATATATTTAAAAGTTCCACTGTAAAGATTATATATTGAAATAATATATGTTATTTCATTCGTGTAAGATTCTATTCTATCTTTCTTTTTCTTTTTACCCTTTGCGATCCATCTTTCTGGCACTTGATTTGCGACATGGAAATACTGTGGACGTATTAGTGTTGATTTTCGAGGGTCGAACTCATTCGTCACATTTGGTATCAGAGCTTAGGTTGAGTGAACATCTGAGCCTGATAGGGGGAAAGTCTCATCAGAGATAAGGTTGGTAATACCCTAGGATTAATAACTCATTAGATATAGAGTAAGCAACACCCTAGAATGAGTTGAGAGTATTATATATGAGGGCGTATTTGTTAATGCTATATTAAAATGATTTTTGTTTTGGAAAATCGGTAAATGAAGTAATTTTACCTAGGATTATATTTTGAATATAAAGGAATATCTTTCAAAAGATATAGTTATTATGTAGTTTTGATTGTTAAGGGAATGATAATATTCCATTATTATCATTAATTAATTGGTTGTTTGATTTAAAAGTTGAAATACGAACACCTCGTTAATTTAGTTTCACAATTTGACTATGTGGTGCTCGATAAATCATAATGTTGGTTTAAGATTAAAGGGGTTTATTTAAGATAAATAAATTTTATGAATGCGTTTAATAAGTGATTTTATAAACTAGATTTATAAAACATATTTTATAAAGAGATTTTTGAGAATTTAAATTCTGGTATTTTGTAAAAGCTTTGAAGATTTTAAAATGATTTGGTAGAAGTTTTGATTTTAGGAGCAGAGTTTATAAAATGGAAAGTTTATATTTATAAAATAGTTTTTATAAAGTTAAAATATCTTTTAAGAGAAATGATTTGAAAGTGATATTTTGACGTAATAAAATTGGTATTTGAATTTAGGAAAGTTGATTCAAATAAAATTTATTTTGAAAAAGGAGTGTTTTAACAAATAAGTCCATCTTTTATTACAAAGCAGATACAATTTTAAAGAAGATAGAAACAGTTTGAAACAAATATTCCAAAATGGTTTATATAAAAGATTTATAAAAGCAATATTTTATAAACAAAGTAATAGATTTATAAACGATGTTTTATAAATATAAAAAATGGATTTTCAATTGATATTTTGTAAATAGATTTAAAAATGGAACTTTATCAATAAAGAAATTTTATAAAAAGAAGTTTTATAAAAAGGAAGGAGATTATAAAACATGAGTTTGTAAATATAAAAGGGTTTATCTAGATAAGTAGAGGATGGTTTTTATTAAGGGAGATACATGTCATTTTAAAAGCAAAACAATCTCTTAAAGGAATGTTTTCAAAGTAATATTTGCAAATGGAGTTTAACGGTCTTAAAAGTGATTTAAAATATGTTAAGTGATAGGAAGACATAGATTTCAACATTATTGTTGTAATAAATGTTTTCGAGAAAACGAGGAAGACATAGACTATAACACTATTGTTATAGTAAGTGATTTCCAAAAGAAGATGTTTTATATAGTATATGAGATTTATACATATCCTATATTTGATGTTAAGTTTCGAGATGAGTAACTTATATCCATTTTAAAGTTAAGAATGACATCTATTTAAGGTTTGAGAGGTAATGATACCCCAACTTGATCGGCTTCATTGTTAACTAATAAATAGTTTAAGTTCGACATCGAAAACTAATATTAAGTATAATTAATCAGATCTTTATACTAGTATTTTTGGGTTGTCGTAACGATGTTTTGCGCAACATTTGTTTTGACCTAATAAAAGTGTGTTTTGGAAAATATGAAGCTTTCCAAAGATTTTTACGGATTTAAGTATATAGAGGTATTTTCTAAATATTGAAATTAAAATGGTTTCTTTAGAAAGAAGATAGAAATTTTTGGTGAATAAATTTTTTTTATATAAGGAAGCATCTTTATAAAAACGTTTGAATAAAATTTTTATGAAATGTTTTCATAAATTTTTTGGGAAGGTTAATAAGTATGTATGAGCTACATAGATCATTTCGTTGCACGATTTTGATATAAGATTCAAGTACGGAACCTTGAGGTGTTTAAACTGGTCCGAATAAGGATTTATCACTCGATTCTTGACGACGAACATTGATGAGGGTTTGTGGTTGGGTACTTGCGTTTTCTCCATATTTGAGAGCAATATAAGGGAACCAAAGGTTTCTGATCAGGAAACCAGATCAGAGCCCGCACTAGAAGATCGAGAGATCAATACTAGTTCAAAATAAAGTTGTGTATTTGAGTAGAAGATCAAATCCGATATTGCATACGGATGATCTAGGTATATTCGAATTTAAGATCAAATCAGATAGTGCATACAAATAATCCATGAGCACAACATGAGTTTGTATTTGAAATTTAAAATAATGTTTTACTAGGTTTTTGGTTAGGTGTAATTTTGGGACGAAATTTTTTAAGGAGAGAAGTTTATAACGACCCGCAAATTTATCACTTTGATAAATTATATTTATATTTGAAATATTCAAATACAAGATTTTATAACACAAATTATAATGTTTTGAACCATAAATAATGATGGTAAACCTGTTTTAAAAGTTTATTAACAAATATAGATATTTGGGATTTTCATTAGAAAAATGACGAAAATTAGTTTTCGGTAAAATTGAGATTTTCTCAATATTAACGTGCACGAAACAAGATATATACACTTATTTATCCATTTAAGCAAGAATATGAAATAAAAATTATTTATTTTATTTTTAAAAATAAAATATATTTATGACATCATTAGGGATGTCATCAATTTTATATATTTTCTGTAATTTTAAAATTAAGATTAAATAATTAAATAATTGTTTTAAAATGATAATAATGTATTTTAATTAGTAATATAGTGATAATAAATCATTTGTAATAGTTTTATAAAGATATATACTTGATTTGAAAATATAATAAAATTCATAACGTTTTATCGATATAACAGCACCTTTGTTAACACTTGTTTAATATTAGTTTATATGGTTTTTTAATTCAAATGTGATTATTTGAATTAATTAATAATGACAAGAAATTATCTTTCAAATTTTGTTTATATTTACATGTGATTTAATTAATAAGTGAAAATGTGATCGGGAATCGACTTTTAGAGTTTCAACAGTTTAACGAACGAAAATTATTTAAAGTCGTTGCAATATTGTTTATATGTCTTGTTCACATATATAACAAGCACATACACGCACTAACATATGCATATACACCTATATAACATGTGCACACATGCACTTAATAAAGAAAAGATCTAAGATATTTTTACAAAAGTCAAAAGCAAATTTGAAATAAAAACTCATCACCACTTGGTAGCACATGGGAGGGGGTGTGCGTGAGGGGATGGTCGGCCGCGAGTAATGGGAGGGGAGGGGTGTTGGTTGGCACATGGTGAAAGGAGATGTGATGGAAGATATTTTTCCATATTTCTCCTATAAATACATACCCACCCCTTCACATTTCTATCATTCAAAACTCAAGCTTCTTCTTCTTCTTTAGCTCCTCTCTAATGGCTTCCTAATAAGCCCCTTCTCTTGAAAAATATATACAAAAATATAGCCAAAAGAAATAAATGTATACATACATATATACCATGTAATTCCACCTCCAAAAACAATGCAAAAATACCTCCCACCTCTTTAAAACCCACGACCACCCCCTATCACTATGCTTGGCCGAGCAAGCCACCTCCTAAGGTCATGGCCGAGCATTCAAGGAAGAAAGGAGGGAGTTTGAAAAGCCAAGGAGTGAAGAAAGCGGAGGAAGTGCTCCCAGAATGCCGCCACTTTGATTTCAGGATTCTTCGGAAAAGTTTGGGATGGAGAAGAAAATGATGGTGTAAAGTGTGATGATATGTGCTTGAATGTTTGTAGGAAGAGGATAGAGTTTGATTTGGTAAAAGTGAGTTAATCTCACATTGAATCACTTGATAATCACTTATTAAATTTTCTTATTAATACTTTAAAAAAAAAACTCAACCCAGAGCCCTGATGAAATCGAAGGGATAGGAGGAACCCTTCGCCTGGTCCGACCACAAACAGGAGGGTGGTTAGCCAGCCCAGCACAGAATTGCTTGTTATTAGTTATAATAATATACATTAACTACTTAAAGTTATGCCCTTAATCATATGCTAAAATAATTGCTTATATCGTTGTTTAATATGTTTGGATGATGATTGGTTAATTATACACTTGCTTGATGTGAAAATAATTCACGTTAAATACACATCGAATTTACACAAAGTAAATCACTTTTCTATATGAATTATTAAAGTGTTACGGAATAGTTAAACCTCTAAAACATGAATAAAACGGTTTAAATAGTTTATAAATGTTTTACAAACATTAAAACTCATTTCGGTAAAGTTTGGAAAAGATTTGAAAATGAAGTCAAAATAAGCGTGTCTCGTAACGGTAGTTCACGATTTCGCGCCAGAAAAGTTAAATCAATGTGTAAAGTGGAATATAGATTGGAATGATGCGAAATAAGAATTTTCCGAACTCTTATAACTATAGTTTTCAAATGAAGTAGAAAAATCAAGATTTCATTGAATAGAATTTGAGTTATGTCCAAATCAAGTTTTTAAAAACATCGCGGTTTGGCAGTTTTGGGAACCAAAGTGGAAAATGCTTTGAAATTGATATTTTTAAATCTTTAAAGTTATGAAATAAATTTTATAAATATGTTAAAATGTTTTAAAAGGGATTTGAGTTATAAAAATGGACATATGTGGAATGAAGTTAGTGTTTTGATCAAAAAAGCTTTTAAAAACACTATTCGCGGCACTTTTTGGTAACTTTTGAAATAAAATTTTAAACTTGGGATTTTCTTTACAAATCTTTCGCAAATGGTTCTCAAATAATAAATAAGTATTTTTAAAGAGTTTAGAGTTGATAAAATAACTTGACCGCCTTATGTGTGATAGAGAGAGAGTCTCTAGACCTGAGCTTGGACAACTAGTGTTTGGGTTCCGCTCTAGCTATTCGGACTGGTCCGACGGAGGGGATAGTAAATTTAAATTACTTGGACCACATCTTCCTACGATAAAAAGAAATTTGGAGCTTACCAAGAGTTAAAAAAGATTTAAAATAGGATTTTGGTTGTTAAAGAAAACATTCTAGTTAAACTCTGTTAAATTCCAAGGAGGGAACTCGTACTATCTGTATGAATCTAAAAGGCAATTTCACCATGATTCGACGAATAGTACGGGTTGAATACAGAAATTAGTACTGGGTATAATCAGTCTAAAAGTTATTGATCCCTTTTATTCAATACTAACTGGTTTAGGTTTACAGCAAACGATGTCTTAAATAAGATTGTTTTTTATCTATTAAAAATATGTTTTGGAATGGTGAAATTTTCACTAAGATTTGAATTAAAGATGATTTTTTTATTTCCAAAGTTGAAAAGGGATTTTAATTAACCAAAGTATTTGATGAAAGAAATTTAATTATCCTGTATATGCTGAAACAGAATTTGATTTAAAGATGTATATCTCTAAAGAGATATTTTACTTGGATAAAAGATATTGACTAATTGAATAATAATCATCTATATACTTGACATCTTTTATCGATAATTGGTTCGGAGAAATCGGGGTCGGATTTCGATGATTCCTATCCGAAAACCACCTCGCCAATATACGTTCGAAAGTAAAAATATGTTGAAGACAATGAATTTGTAGACAGAGGTCTTCATAATGTAGGGCTGCTTAGCACTAACCTCTGAGTTAATTCCCCTTATCATATATATGGTGGTCGTGATTTCTTCAATTTGAAATCTTCAATGCAAAGACTATTCGCTGCTTATCCTAAAAGTGATTCCCAAACGTATGTAATAGGAGAAGTGCCTTCGGTTTGTCCTATGCCTGGACAACTTGTATGGACAAGTGTCTGACATTGTGTTTCTAAGACCACGTACATTGATTTTTACAAACGAACATCTGTTTGGTGGTGTAGGAGGTAACCCCTTTTATACTGAACACCCTGCTCTAAGACGTACGAGCTCATAGGTTGTACTTTTGTGGAAATCAATTAGTGTGTTGTTGGAAATGGCAATGTGGCATTCAAAGTAGGATTTGTTCTGTGAAAGGTTAAACATTGCCTTAAGCCTCGCACATCGGGAATGACAAAAACAGGGTAGATGTGGCAGGGCTAAGTGGGTCACTCCTATTAGGATATAATCATCATCTTTCTAGATTACCCTTTATATTTCGGCTTTGTTGTGTATGCTGTGGCCATGGATAGGTCGAGAACGACCGGGATGATGGCGTATTCGGTACTATCTATGGTAGAGGTGGGCCGCTTCCATGTTGGTAGAGGTTGGAGCCTCAGGTGCATCCCTCTAAAGATGTATTGTCGGAAGGTGACGCAACGCAACATACCTTAAGTCGCAAACAGCCTAAGTCGCTTCCACCTAGGTCGCTCCATCAAGCTGTAACTCGGGAAGCGAATGATGCAGCGCAACATACCTTAAGTCGAGAACAACCTAAATCGCTTCCACCTAGGTCGCTCCATCAAGCTGTAAATCGCGAAGCCCTAGGTCGCTTCCACCTAGGTCGTTCTAGAATTCCTAGGTCGTTCTGACATTGATCCGCGAGCAAACCTTAGGTCGCAAGCAATTCCTTAAGTTGAAGCCGCTCCAGTAGGTCGCAAGGTCCTTGTGTCGCTGCTTGCTTATGTCGTTACTTCCCTTATGTCGCTGCCGTGTTTCCTTTGAGTCACTCCGGGATGCCGAAGTTTGTTGAGTCGCTGCTTGGTTTTATTTGTCGTTGTGATGTATTATTTCTTAAGTCGTTTGCTAATTGTTAAGTCATGTGTTGAGTTGTGATCGAGTTATGTGTGTTGTAAGCCTATAAATAGGCGGGTTTGTGTCATTTGTAAGGTTGTTGAATTTTGAATAAAATTTGTTGAGAGCTTTGTGCCTCCATTAAAATTGGAAGTTGAGTGTGATCTCCTTTTCTCCATCTTTGGATATTCGAGTGCGCTCGAATCAACGAATTTGAAGCCGATTCATGGAATCTCGTGCGCGAGATCAACGTCGAAGAATCGTAGATCTTCTAACGTGGTATAGTGAGCGATCAACGTGTTGAAGAAAGCTAGAATCAGGTATCTCGAGAGATCAACGGGTTTGGGCAGTTGGGTATCATCAATTCATCAATTTATCTTGTTTCATCGATTCATTTTTCCGCAATTCGTGATTGGATCCTGGATAGATTTGACCGCTAGTTCAGATCTACTTACGTGTTGCGTCATTTGGTATCAGAGCCAAATCAGAGACGGAAACGAGATTGTTTTAATGATCATGCCTCCGAGACGTGCTAACCGCTATCAAAATGTTGAAGATTTGCATAGAAGACAAGAAGCTGAGCAGATGAAGCAGCGTATCAATGAAAAGTTCAATGAGGGTATTGAAAAATTGGAGAAATTAATGATCGTCATGAATCAAAATCAAAGGAGAACGTCACCAGTTTCGAACCAGGGTGGAAACAGGGTTTTGCCATCGGTTTCGGAAGAAAGGAGGATGTCACCCCAGTCTTATCGAGATAGGAGAGAATCATCAGTTTCAATGATGCGAGACCACCATGGGTACCGAAATGAAGAGGGAAGAACTCAACGTGGTTTCGAAAATGAACCATATCGTGATGCTGAAAGACAAGGTAGAAGGAACATGCGTGGTCGTAGGGATGTAGATGGTCAAGATCGATATCGAAATACATCTGAATTTGAGGAAGATGGTGATGGAGGTAGTATTCATTATCGAAATCAAGGCCAAGTGCGAAATCAATATCGGGATTCAGAAAATGATCGTAAATGGGAGTCAAATATGAGGATGGAAATTCCAGAATTCAAAGGTGGTATGCAAGCAGATAAATTTCTTGATTGGTTGTCGAATGTTGAAGAAATTTTGGAATTCAAGGATGTGCTTGAGAATCATAGAGTTCAATTAATTGCTACAAAACTAAGGGAAAGAGCTATGGCTTGGTGGCAACAAACTAAACTAACTCGGGAGAGAATGGGAAAATCAAAAGTTGTCACTTGGGAGAAGATGAGAAAGATGATGAAAGCGACTTTTTTGCCGTACAATTATCAATCTCTTATGTATCAACGTTTGTAGAATTTGAGACAAGGGACGAAGACAGTGAATGACTATGAAGATGAATTCTATCAATTGATTGTAAGGAATGATATTATGGAAACCGAAGAACAGCTAACGGCTAGATATGTTGGAGGGTTACGAATGCAAATTCAAGACATGGTTAATATGTTTAATCCAATGTCTATTGCTGAAGCACATCAAAAAGCTCTAGCTTGGGAGAAACAAGGGAGACGAGGAAGTGGTGTGTTTACGAGTTCCAACAACCAGAATAAGGGTGCTAGTAGCAGTGCAAATGTTTCCATGGCAGTCAATAAACCAATTGTCAATGAAGCCGCTAAAGCAAAGGTCAATAACAGTATCAAGTGCTATAATTGTCAGGAGTTTGGCCATAAAAGTAATGAATGTACAAAGCCATAGAAGAGAGCATTAGTTGCAAATGAATGTGAGTATGAGGATGTGGAAGCTGGAATTAATTATTCTCAACCACCGAAGTTTGATGAAGATAAAGAAGTTGTGTCAGGAGACGAAGGGTGTAACTTGATGATGAGGAGGTCTTGTTTAACGCCAAAACATGAGAATGATTCTAGTTGACTGAGAAGCAATATCTTTCAGTTTACGTGTACTATCTTGGGAAAGGTTTGTCGATTTGTTATTGATGCGGGAAGCTGCGATAACATTATTTCTGAAGAAGCCATCAAGAAGTTAGGGTTGAAGACTGAAAAACACCCTAGACCTTATAAATTAGCATGGCTAAAGAAAGGTGGAGAAGTGACAGTGGGAAGACGAGCATTTGTTACATTTTCTATTGGGAAGAAGTACAAAGATGATATATGGTGTGATGTTGTCGATATGGATGTGTGTCATCTACTATTGGGAAGACCATGGCAATATGATAGAGCTGTACAACATAATGGTCGCACCAACAGCTACAGTTTCATGTTCGAAGGTACTCAAATCACCTTAGTTCCTAAGAAGAGTGAACAAAGTGAAAGCAAGTCAGAGAAGAAAGTGGAACCAACTAGTCTATTATCTTCAAGAGAATTTGTTAAAGAAGTGGAAGATAGTGCTGAATTGTTTATGTTGATTGGGTATGAAACAAGTGAAGATCTTGAAATGCCTGCGGAGGTTAGACCGGTGTTAAATGAATTTGAAGATGTCTTTCCTGCGGAATTACCCAAGGATTTACCGCCACTAAGGGACATACAACATCAAATTGATCTAGTGCCAGGTGATGTTTTACCGCATAGGCCGCATTATCGTATGAGTTCGAAAGAGCATGAAGAGTTGAGGAGACAGGTTGAGGAGTTTCTTGAGCAAGGGCGTGTTCGAGAGAGTCTCAGTCCTTGTGCTGTACCAGCTCTGCTGGTGCCAAAGAAAGATGGTTCGTGGAGAATGTGTACAGACAGCAGGGCACTCAACAAAATAACTGTCAGATACAGATTTCCTATGCCAAGACTTGATGATCTATTGGATCAACTCAGTGGGTCTGTAATCTTTTCTAAGATCGACCTTAAGAGTGGTTATCATCAGATTCTCATAAGACCAGGTGATGAATGGAAGACAACATTCAAGACTCGGGAAGGATTATATGAATGGCTGGTCATGCCATTTGGTCTATCTAATGCACCAAGTATATTTATGAGGGTGATGAATCAAATTTTCAGACCTTACATCGGAAAGTTTGTTGTAGTCTACTTTGATGATATCTTGATATATAGTGCTAGCACAGAGGAGTACATTCAACACTTGCGAAAGGTGTTAACTATTCTTTGTCAAGAACAGTTCTATGCAGCGACGAAGAAATGCGTGTTCATGACGCCGAGTGTTTTACTTCTGGGTTATGTCGTGTCCAAGGAAGGGATACAAGTGGACCGGAGTAAAGTAGCCGCAATCAGAAATTGGCCACAACCCAAAACTATAACAGAAGTCAGAAGTTTCCATGGGTTAGCTTCATTTTATCGAAGATTTATACCGCACTTTAGTAGTGTGATGGCTCCTGTTACTGATTGTATGAAAGGAAAGCAGTTTTCATGGACGAAAGGGGCAGGATCTGCTTTTGAACAGATCAAGGAACTTTTAACATCAGCATTGATTCTAGTGTTGCCAGATTTTCAGTTACTATTTGAGTTACATACAGATGCGTCCAAAGTTGGAATTGGAGGAGTATTGAGTCAGAAGGGTCGTCCAATTGCCTATTTCAATGAAAAACTTTCTGGAGCAAAGATGAGATACAGTACTTATGATGTGGAGTTTTATGCTATTGTGCAGGCCGTGAAGCATTGGAGACATTATTTGTTCCACAAAGAATTTATTTTGTATACGGATCATGAAGCATTGAAACTTTTACAAGGGCAGAATAAAATTGCAGCTAGGCATGCATCGTGGATAGCTTATTTGCAGCAATTTACATTCGTCGTAAAGCACAAGTCTGGAGTAACTAATCGCGTCGCCGATGCATTGAGTCGGAGGAATAATTTACTAACAACCATGCGAGTAGAGGTGATGGGTTTTGACTTACTTCCAGATTTTCTTACTTCAGATTCATATTTTTCCAAGATCTTAGACAAAGTCAAGCAGGGAAACATGGATGGATATATGCTGGTTGATGGTTTTCTATTCAAAGGAAATCAGTTGTGTATTCCAGATTGCAGTCTACGAATGAAAATCATTAAAGAATTACATGAAGAAGGACACGTGGGCCGTGAACATACTATGCAGTTGATCTCAAAGTCTTATTTTTGGCCGTCAATGAGGAAGGAGGTTGAAAAGTTCGTTCAGAGGTGCCATATTTGTCAAGTTTCAACGGGGACCGCAACAAATGCAGGTTTATATATGCCGTTGCCTATCTCTACTAAACCATGGGTGGATGTTAGTATGGACTTTGTATTGGGATTGCCGAAAACGCAACGTGGCAATGATTCTATCTACGTGGTGGTTGATCGTTTTTCAAAAATGGTACATTTTATCGCATGCAAGAAAACGGCAGATGCAGCTAATGTCGCACAGTTATATTTCAGAGAGATCTATCATCTTCATGGGTTGCCTTAATCTATTGTATCGGATAGAGACACTCATTTTCTGAGTCATTTTTAGATGAGTCTATGGAGAATGGTCGGGACAAAGCTGAAATTCAGTAGTGCTTATCATCCACAGACGGATGGACAGACAGAAGTTGTGAATAGATCCCTAGGTAATCTATTGAGATGCCTCGTAAATGACAATTTGAAGAGTTGGGATTCCAAGCTGTGTCAAGCTGAGTTTGCACACAACCATGCAGTTAATCGTAGCACTGGGTTCAGTCCATTCCAGGTCATTTACTCAACAATGCCTAAGGGACTATTAGATTTATCTACAGTACCACAGCAGAAAGGAGTGATCAAACGAGCTAGTGATTTTGTGAATGAATTGCAAGAGTGCCACAAGGTCGTGCAGGAACGATTGCTTAAGGCGAATGAGAAATATAAGCAATCCGTGGATATTAAGCGACGAAATGTTGAGTTCAAAGAAGGAGATTTTGTATATGCAGTATTGACTAAGGATCGATTTCCTATTGGTACTTACAACAAACTAGCTGCTAGAAAGATTGGCCCTTTGGAAATCGTAAAGAAGATTAATGAGAATGCTTATCGGTTAAGATTGCCAGATCATATCCATACTGCTGACGTTTTCAACGTCAAACACTTGATTCCATATCATGAGAATAAGCATGTCGAAGAAGGAGAAAGTGTGAATTCGGGACGAATTCTTTTCAACCAGGGGAGGAATGATGCAGCGCAACATACCTTAAGACGCGAACAGCCTAAGTTGCTTCCACCTAGGTCGCTCCATCAAGCTGTAACTCGCGAAGAGAATGATGCAGCGAAACATACCTTAAGTCGCGAACAGCTTAAGTCGCTTCCACCTAGGTCGCTCCATCAAGCTGTAAATTGCGAAGCCCTAGGTCGCTTCCACCTAGGTCATTCCAGAATTCCTAGGTCGTTCTGACATTGATCCGCGAGCAAACCTTAGGTCGCAAGCAATTCCTTAAGTCGAAGCCGCTCCAGTAGGTCGCAAGGTCCTTGTGTCGCTGCTTGCTTATGTCGTTACTTCCCTTATGTTGCTGCCGTGTTTCCTTTGAGTCGCTCCGAGTTGCCGAAGTTTGTTGAGTCGCTGCTTGGTTTTATTTGTCGTTGTGATGTATTGTTTCTTAAGTCGTTTGCTACTTGTTAAGTCATGTGTTGAGTTGTGAGCGAGTTATGTGTGTTGTAAGCCTATAAATAGGCGGGTTTGTGTCATTTGTAAGGTTGTTGAATTTTGAATAAAATTTGTTGAGAGCTTTGTGCCTCCATTAAAATTGGAAGTTGAGTGTGATCTCCTTTTCTCCATCTTCGGAAATTCGAGTGCGCCCGAACCAACGAATTTGAAGCCGATTCACGGAATCTCGTGCGCGAGATCAACGTCGAAGAATCGTAGATCTTCTAACGCGGTATCGTGCACGATCAACGTGTTGAAGATAGCTAGAATCTGGTATCTCGAGAGATCAACGGATTTGGGCACTTGGGTATCATCAATTCATCAATTTATCTTGTTTCATCGATTCATTTTTCCGCAATTCGTGATTGGATCCTGGCTAGATTTGACCGCTGGTTCAGATCTACTTGCGTGCTGCGTCAGAAGGTAATCCCTTACATTATCATTGTATGGAATTTATTCTTCAATATTAACCTTTACGGTTTTAGTGTAGAATCTAGTATGCTGGAATTTAATTAATGTAACAATTTCAGCTAAGATTATATTTATTTATTTAAAAGTGTTTTAAAAAAATATCATTAAAAATAATATCTCTAATTTTGCGTAGCAAATGGTTTGGTCATCATAAGGTAAAAACTCATCCGTGTTTATGTACGACATGATCTTATTAGATACCATTTGTGTTGCAAAACTCATGTCTTGAGTTTTCTCATACCAGTTTCATAACTGATCCGGAGTTTATTTTCTTTTTTCTTAAACTATGGGTGTCATATTTTTTCGGACGGCCAAATAGTTTAGGTCTTGCTTGGAACATTTTAGAGGAGCTTGGTGCAGGAGTTGGAGTTTCCTCTGTAGATGGTTATCCATTTTCATTTCCGCTGCATTTGTTTACTGTTTATATTCAGCACTAGTAGGGACAGAGATTATAACTATCCAGACTGAGATTAGGATAGACTCTGACATATGCATTTAAAATTTCCACTGTAAAGAATATATATTAAAACAATATATATTGTTCCATTCGTGTAAGATTCTATTTTGTGATCCTTTTTTTTACCCTTCACGGCCGTCTTTCCGACACTTAGATTGACGGCACGGAAATACCGTGAACGTATTAGTGTCAATTTACAAGAGTCGAAAAGGTGGATCATTATAGTTACATTGTTGTGTAAAAGCGTTAATAGAATTCATTGTTCTGCATAGATCATTCTAAATGAACATAATTAAATAATAGTGTGATATTCAATCTAATAAGGAGGTTATATCAAATGTCAGTAGCACCATGCCAAGTTACAACCACATGATCAGTTGAAGTTATTATTAAAGAAACACAAATACTTCCAAAATTACTAGTTGCTCATGATAAAATGGTAGAAGCTAGTATGATTTTATTAATATAGAAATACAAGCAAACTCACACTTAAAATTAGAACAAAGAAATATACAACAAGAAAAGAGTCACATGTTCTTGTTTTTGATGTTGTTATAGGAAGTCCCTACAGAAATGAATATGTAAATTTGGTCCCTATTTTTTGAAAAATAAAAAACGCGAGGTGCTTTGCACTTATCTGATAGAAAATGCAAGATAACTTGCACTTTTCTATTTCTGAAATCTTTTTCGAAATTTTGAAAATTTGGAAAAGCGCAAGATAACTTGCGCTTTCTATCAGGAAAGCGCAAGCTAGTTTGCACTTTCTGATTTTGAAATTTTTAAAAAACGCAAGCTAATTTGCACTTTCTAATTAGAAAAAACAGAAACCTAATTTACATACTTATTTCTATAAAGACTTTTCTTGTAACAACATCAAAAATATGCACCTTTCGTGCAAAGCCACAATATGCAATCAACATCACTATAAAACATTTGTTTCTAAATAGTTAATAAATCCTATCGACCTACTAAAAATGCCTCAGCAGGAAAAGTCTTGGTGATTCCAGGATGACTCTTAAAGTGGAATTTTCCAGTTCACAGTTCATCACCAACAATTAAACAAGCACATTCACTAACAGTTAATAACATAAGCTATTTGTCTTCACTCCCTTCAATTTTTTGATTCCTTTTTCTCCTCGTATCAGTAAATGTGGATGTCATAACTCATCAATTTGCTGACCATTTTTAAGTTGTGCTGGACTTTCTTCTTCTCAACTACCCACATGTGCCCCATGGATGTAACTAAGCTGCAAAAGTATCATTGGAGCTCAAAATTGTTCCTTTTCTTCTGCTGCTCTTGAAATATAAAGCACAATAAATACGGTTTAACGGACTGTTTTGAACTTTGAAGAAATTTAACCAAACAATTCAAAGTTTGCCGGTAAGTTTATGTATACAATAAGCAGCATTTCTAACATAAAATCAGAATAGTGGAAACAGATTCACAAGAAAGAACGTTTTTTTTACAGTTTTACAATCCCTTTTCCCATGTCATTTCTTTTCCATCTGGTGCCTCTTCCTTTTTTATTCAGGCTGCATTTCTTTTTCAGGTCTCCTTAGTGTTATTTTTCTTTCGCAATTGGACCCCTGAAAGTTCAGGAATACATTAACGTTGATACAAACTCATGCAAAAGCTAAAAGAGCAGCTTTAGAAAAGAATAAGGTACTTAAAAAATTATTTATGTAATTAGAGAGTGCAAATTAAGTTTTGGTTCTGGTAGAATCACTTGATTTTTACACTAGTGCAGAGGCCATATAAGCAACATTCATAATTCTACACAGAACAAAATTTAACATTGTAATTACTACAGAATTACCATTAGTAACCTAGAAATAGCGAATGATTCAAATTGAATATGCCTGAGAGCAACAGCAAGTTAGAAAGCCCAATGAAGTCTTCTCATTCTCAATGGAATAAGTTCAGATTATTGAAAAACGTGAACTCTCACGGGACTAATGTTAACAAAAATAACTTTCATATAGTTATATGTACCAATATCTTGATACAACTCTCTTCTTTACTCGTCATGTGTGATACATCTACAATACATTTGCTTGTTGGATATACATTCATTAACTGGATAGGTCTATATCAAAAGTTTGAAACGGATGTTTGTATCGAAGTTCATCTTAAAGTTTATGTTTGTATTGACCAACGATGAACACTGATGATTCATATACAATCAATTCCATTTATCAACAACAATAGCAGGTAATCTGAAAAAATAAATTACAATGTATTAATGTGTTCCACCAATCATAAACTGTAAGGGGTAATTTGTTTTCACTGCAAACCAAATGTTTGGAATAATATCTTTTTGGTAAATTAGTAACAAATTATTTTAAATAAAAAGGTGAAAAATACATATACATTCGATCTAAAATATTGATAAACTATATTTTTAATATGAATTTAACTGAGTATAGGTTTGCCACATTTTTTTTAAACAAAAAATACATCTAAAAATCAGTTTATCTTCACAATCTTATGTATATAAAGTCCATAGACTTCAATGCATTCATAATATTACTTGCCAACATGTATTATTTTTGGGCATGGTTAATGACACTCCAAAAATTGTTAAGGGGGTCATTTTAAAAAAAAAATTTACTAAGGGGGTACAAAAAAAATTAGTCTCTTCTTAACATAAAACTATAGTCTTACCAAATTACCCTTGGTTATATCTTTTCCCCTATTTTTTAAATTGTTGCTATAGTAATCAATTTTTTCCTCCTTAATCAAAATCATTAGTCTGTAATCATGAAGAAATCTAGTTCTAATGAAATTTATTCACCGGAGAAAGATATCAATATGATTCTAACTCAAGAAAGTGAACGTTTCGTTCAATTTGTAGAAACAAACAATGAAGATGTAAGTTTTTTTTATTTGCTAGGGTTTAGGTTTCACGAACAAAATCTCAGTTCTTTGAAAATGCTAGTTCGGAGAACACGCGCCGAGATTAGGATACAAATTGAAGAGTAAGATGCCGAGATATACGATTCATGAAGCTTACATGGTATTTCGAAGAATCGATATCGAAATTTATGTATAATTTCGACAAGGAGTTGCCGAATTTTTATGCGATAACTAAGTGTAACTTTTCGGCGGCTTTGTGCCGAGAAATAGCTGTATATTTGGCTTTTGAAGTTCTTGTTTAAATCCACACAGCGGCGGCCCCATGCCGAATTTGACATCATTTTTTGAATTGTTTTTTAAATCTAGTGATTTACTTATTTCTTTTCGTTGGGTACCGGAGAATCATCTGACGATTGAAGCAGCTAAAGAGGACGAGTTCAAAGAATTTGAAAGCGATGAAAACAAAGATTGCAATGAATCAAACGATGTGGACAATTGCAAAAAATTTGAGAACGATGTTGG
Source organism: Allium fistulosum (assembly GCA_030737815.1). Classification (NCBI taxonomy): domain Eukaryota; kingdom Viridiplantae; phylum Streptophyta; class Magnoliopsida; order Asparagales; family Amaryllidaceae; genus Allium; species Allium fistulosum. Next base: position 983,765,944 of record CM060902.1, read on the forward strand.
CAATAACAATCATAAAGAGGAAGTCACCATGTCTTCTTATGATTACCCCGATTTGACTTCTCATTTCACTACTGATGTGGTACGATAAAGTTATATATATATATATATGTATGTATGTATGTATGTATGATTTGTTTTGTTTTGATTTATGTTACGTATTTATGATGTAGTTGTTCGAGACAAATAAAAGTGTACGGGATTGGTGTAGGGATCGTGGGATTAGTGTCAACTGTGTTGTTGTGATGAAACGAACAAGAATGAGAAATTTGCTAGGCAATGGAAAAGAATCTTGGATGGTTCTAGTATGTGAACGAAGTGGAGAGTATATTGACCATAAACCAAAGAGTCATGTTCCGAAAACCCAACAAAAATGGAGAAGGTCGGGAAGTAGAAAATGTGGATGTCCATTTGAGTTAAGTGCACATTGTATTAACGATGGAAGATGGATGTTGAATGTGAAGAACGGAAGGCACAATCACAGTCTTGCTAATGTATTAACCGGGCATCCGTATATGGCGAGGCTGAAAGATCACGAAATTAAGACTGTTGAAACAATGACAAATAGTGGTGTTAGGCCTCGAAATATTCTCACCGCTATTAAAATTGAAAATCCGGACAACCAGTCAACCATAAGAAATGTTTACAATGCGAAAGTGAAGCTGAAACTACGTTATACTGATGGTAGGTCGATTATGTAGTAGTTTATGAAATTGGCTACAAGTCATCATTATTCCGTGCACCATAGAGTTGATGGTACAACCAATGAAGTTTTCGACTTATTCTTTAGTTATCTTAGATGTGTTGCTCTTGCGCAGTGTTTTCATCAAATTTTGTTCTTAGATTGCACGTTCAAGACGAATCGATACAAGTTACCATGTTTCCATATGGTGTCGCAAACATCAACTGGAGCATCCTTTACCGTTGCACTTGCTTTTATTATTCGTAAGACTACGGAATCATTCATATATGCTCTTGAATGTGTTCGAAAGTGTTATAGACATAAAGAAATTCCGGGTGTTTTCATCATAGATGTCGAAATTGCTCTTACAAATGCAGTAGCTACTGTCTTTCCAGCAGCACGTCATATTTTGTGCGCATGACATATTTCGAAGAATGTTCAGGTGAATTGTAAATCCAATTTTATAAAAAGGAAACGAGTATTGATTGGTGATAAAGAGGTATTATTGGAGGATGAGGAAGGAAAAAAGAAGTATGAACTTTTTTGAGATGGTTGAATAAATGTGATTAACTCATTATCCGAGGAAGAGTACTATCGAAACTTAAAATTATTTCGTGACAAATGGATTGACAAACATAAAAAATATGTGACGTATGTAATGAAAAATTGGCTTAATAAATATAAGGAGATGTTTGTTTTGGCTTGGACCAACAAAATAAAACACTATGATAATGTATCAACAAGCATAGCCGAAAGTGCACACCATCATTTGAAATTGTACTTCGATTCAGCTGCTGGTAGCTTCGTGCAATGTTGGACTAGTGCACATCTTTGTTGTGAGAATGAATTAGTTGCAATCGAACATGCATTCGAAACGAGTACATCTAGGACAATGCATAGATTTCGAAGTGAACCAATGTTTAAAGAAATTTTGGGATTTGTATCTCACAAAGCACTTGATTTACTATTAAACGAATTGTGTAACATTTCAAACGTCGGTTTGACTATTGACAATTGTGGTTGTGTTTTATGGAAAGTAAATGGGCTACCATGTGCACATATGCTTGCAAATTTTAGGCATTCAGAAGGTTTCATACCTCTAACCGTTATAGACTCTTATTGGAAGCAATTATCTTGCACTCCGCCTACGTTGCATCGCTCAACTCTTCATTTTTCTGACTTGCCGGAAATCATAGCTTTGAAAAGTAGGTATGACGAATCGCCTGATAATGTGAGACTTGTTATGCAACAAGTTTGAACATGCTAGCGTTCCCTCAAACTACCACTATTTTAGAACCCTCCGTGGCAACTATTAGAAAAGGTAGACCTTCGAAAAAAGATAAATCAACTAAACGAGATCCTTCTTACTTTGAACATGTAGAAGCGTCATTGTCGTGTAGATCAAATCTTACTCCGGTTGGTCGCTACTTAAAGAAGCTTGGCATCAAAACTAAAGCATGTGCAAACAGTCAAGTTGACAATGAATATTTGTTGCAAATGCCCAAACGTATGAGACCCTACATAATTGGCATAGACGATATGCCTAGTGATGGTAATTGCAGTTATTGGGTTGTGGTTAATCAATTGAACCTCCATAATCGAAGACCGTAAAATCCATGTAAGTTTGTTCGTGAGTCTATGTTTGACAATTTACTGCTACGGTCGGAAATGTACAAAGGAATGTGGGATGAATGTGGTTTTGAAGAAATGAAGAAAATGATACAATGTCCAAATGCAATTGGATTTAGTGAGTGGATGCAGATGCCAGAATCAGGATTTATAATAGCTGAAACGTTTGGCACTGTGGTTGTCTTGTTAAGCAAACATATGAGTTGTACATTTGTTCCCACAACAGTACGTCTGACCATGTTAAACCATGATAGGATGATAGTTATGGGCCATGTAAACAACTCACATTATTTGGGTATTAAACTCGGTTTCGACTCTCCTTTGCCACATGCACCTCAATTTACTTATTTTCGGCAGTTCTATAATATTAACGCGGAAGATTGGATCAGACCATATGCGGAAAGAGTGAACAAGTACTTAGCTTGTACGGATGACGACGAAGATGAAGGCAGCTCACTTAACGTACTTACTGGTGAAGAGGAATGAAACGTCGTTACTTTGAGATATGCATGGACTTTGACATATGTATTGACTTTGGGATATGCACTTGATGGGTTGTAATGGATTTGAGATATATAAATGAATTGACAAACATATATATTGACTTTCATGTTTCTGCTTCTGTTCATGATCATAGTGTTCATTTGAATCTGTACGAGGAATCATTGTCAATGAGTATATGTTCATTGTTTAATTTTCTTTGTTTTTCATTGTTTAATTTTCTTTTTGCTTGTTGGCCTTTTATTGATTGTGTTGGGTTTCATTTTGTTGGCCTTCTGTTGATTGTGCTGTGATGACAATGAGTATATGTTGTTTGATCATTTTTTTCCAACGTCTGTTCGATCAGTACCCAACGTCTGTTATTTATATTTTCGACCAAAGCTTGTCAATCCTGAGAATTCTGTCCACTATCGATGAATATACATCGACATATATAACAAATCTCGACCCAACCACGTCGTTCCTGCTACTACTCTATACGCTTTGGTGACTTAGTTTATAGCATGGTCAGTTCGATTTCTCCCCAACGTCTGTTGACCATTGGTTCGACAAAAACATGACGTTCACAAGAGTTTAGGGTATTTTCGACCGGGGTGCATCGTTTTTAATTTATTATTTCGGTATAAAGGTGTCGTGCCTGATATTTGTATGTGCATGTTAGGGACTTGGTGTTTACCTTATTCGATACCACCGTACCGAAGTAAATACTTAAGTTCGAAAAGCAGTTGCCGTTACTGCTACTTCAAACAAATTGCATGTTTAGTTCGATTTCTCCCCAACATCTGTTGACCATTGGTTCGACAAAGACATGCTGTTCCCGAGAGTTTAGGGTATTTTCGACAGGGGCGTATTGTTTTTGTTTTATTACTTCGATATAAAAGTGTCGTGACTGATATTGGTATGGGCACTTTGGTGACATGGTGTTGACTTTATTCGATACCATAGCATCGAAGTAAATCATTAAGTTCGAAAAGCTGCTGCCGTTACTGCTGCTTCACACAAATTGCATGGCTAGTTCGATTTCTCCCCAACGTATGTTGACCATTGGTTCGACAAAGACATGCCGTTCCTGAGAGTTTAGGGTATTTTCGACAGTGGTGTATCGTTCTTTTTCTATTTAAAGGTGTCGTGCCTGCTAACTTAACCATAAAAAAATTTCACATATTCAAACATGCATTATTACAGTGCTTCACACAAACATTCATTACTATCATATTCCATATCACAAAATAAATTCATCATCAGACAAAAGCACCATCAAGAATCAATACAATAAAAAATAAACACCACAAAACAACATTACCATAGTCATTCACATAAAATGCACAATATAGGAGTTCAAACAAAACATCAAGTTTTTTGTTGCTTGCACCACATTTCACCGTACGCTAATAAGGATGAAACTACATAACATAACATAGTATGAACCTACATGAGTTCAAACAAAAAAAAACACCAACTTCAACTTTTTTTCTTGCTCGCAACCCTCTTCACATTATGTCTTCCACCTTCACCCTCTTAAATGTTCTTGCTCTTCTTCGCTTTTGATCCTTCGACTGGTTCAGCAGCTTCTTCTTGTCTACGCACTTGTTCACCAAATATATCAAGTTGATCATCTTCTTCAACGTGTTCTATCCTTTCCAGAACTTATGCCATTGACACAGTAGGAGCGCAAGCTTTAATGAAATCCGCAATGTTCCTCAGTCTCCGTTTCCATAAATTTAAAACTTTAAAGGTATGATCGAATATACTTTAAGAAAACAATGAGTTGAATGAAAACATGGACTTACAATGCGAACAACTAGTGAATTATTTTAGCTAACTTGCATTGGCTCCGTAAATCGTGACTTTGGATTGGTAACAACGGGATGTGACACAGATACGTACCACTGCATGTACATTGGATCGCAATCCCAAGGTTGTGTGACACGGGTCGAGGTTAGACTTTGATTCAGAAGATGGTTTAGCCACTCGCTCTAGTTGAAATCTCCTACATTAGAATATGTTGCCTTGTAAGATTTTTGCGACGACTTCATTTTTTTCTTCTCCAAATCAAAAGTGGTTACAGGTACTGGTTGAACATAGCCAAACTGACGAAGGATTCTTTGCGGAAGATACAACTCAATTACTTCAAAACACACTATTGGTCCATTGTATAACGCACACGGTTGGAACAGGTATTGATCTCTCATACCATTCAAACAGTCCCAAACAACATCTGTCGCTTGAAGGTCATCTAATTTCTCCCTAAGAGTCACCAAATCGTAACACAAGTTGGTATTAGTTTCCATCGCAAAGTAAAAAGCTGACCTAGGATCTCCAATCTGTGCACGTGGATTACGATTGTGTCGTCTTAAAACTGGGAAGTGTTCAAATATCCAAACTTATACAAGAAATATCAATCATAAACAAAAACATTGCAAGTAATTTTATTTTTAAATTTTGATTCATACTTGTAGCAAAGTCATGCAACTTGAAATTTGACGTACACCTTTTCTTGTGCCTTGAGCCAAATTATAAAACAGCCAACTCAAACATGTTGTGCCCCAAGAATACGTGTTCACTTGCCTTAACACCCGTAGACATTGCAAAAAATGCACCGAGACCTTGTTTCCAGATTTATCCCCACAAACTAGCACACCAATAGTATATAGCAAATATGCAATTGCGCATTGCCGTTTACGTTCCATAGTATCAGAATCTTGACAACCAGAAAATGTTGTTCTCAACCATTCCAAACATACTTTTTTCTCACCTCCCAACAACTCATCAGCCTCCTTTTCTTTTATGCCAAGACACTTATCTAACAACTCATACACATCATTATCACTTATTCCCCTTGATCCTCCAAGTGGCCCCGTAACCGCTTTACCTTCGACGGGAAGACCACTGATATGAAATGATTCATCGATACTGATTGTCATCTCCCCAAACGGAAGATGAAAAGTGTTGGTTTCTGGATAGAATCGCTCAATAAAAGCGTTGATCAGTGCCTTGTCAACTTTGTCATGTGCATGTTTTATTATATCCAAAAATCCCTATTCGGCTACCGCATCCTTAACAAAAGCACACTCGTTGTTTAAATCTCATCGTCTATGAGTTCCTACATGACTATGAAGCTTAACAATTCTTGCTTTTTCCCTTGGGGCCTACATTACCATAACAATAAACAAAACATATACATAGATATACATATAGTTATATTATCCAAAATTATATATGATATACATAGACATACCACAGAGTTCCATATGGTAGAATCAATATGATCTTCGAATGCAAATAATAATGTTGATTGTGCTTCGCTTTCCGTCGATTCACTTGGTTGTGCCATTAACTGTTTTCCTTACTTTTTTCCTTTCCAATGGTTGTATCTCTGTTTCAGTCTCCTCTTCAGTGTCAGGAGATGGATCAACCTCCTTCGAAACCTCTTCTACTTGATCCTGGCCCCCTTGCGTTTCTTTCAACATTGTGTTCATCTTGACTTCCTTCCTCCTCGCTCGAACTTTCATCTTCCTCACCAGTTCTTTCGTCGTCTACAACAGCCTCGTCTATAATTTTTTTCATTCGCTCCAACTCTAATCTCCTGCGATTTGAAGCAGTTTGCGGATTGCGAGTGGTTATAGAAGAGGTAGAAGTTTTCTTGCTGTCACAACAACAAAAAAATTTGATCAAACAATACACAGATTGAATGACTAACTTTTATTTCATGTATATCGCGGGTGTATGTGATGTTGTGGGTGTGTGCAGGTTGTGTGCAAGTATGCGTAAGTCTGTATGTGTGCGTTGTGCGCCATTTTTGAGTTGCTTGTGTGTGTTTGTGTGCATCCTTATGAGTATGCTATCTGTGTATCGTTACATATTGCATAAATACTTAGTCCATGCAAAGGTCTCTTTCTGGAGATGAAGTGAACATATTATATTCTTTATGATTAGTTAGTAAGCATGATGTATTCTTATGTACCTCACTAATTGATTTCTATTCCCTCAATTTTATATCAAAATGTAGAACATTAATAAGAAAATGCATACATTAGTTTTTATTATGAAAATTAGTATCATTTAACAAACTATTTCTTTGACTTGAATTTACTATTAAATATACACACAGACAACGTTTTGCAAAGAGATCAACAGTTGAGTGATATTACGAACAAAATTTGTGATAAATAAATGTTTAACATGAGCTAAATAATAAGTGATGTAATTTTTTGAATGTGAATAGTTGAATTTTGATATGAAAATGGTAAATTATTTTGAGAAGTGGAAAACAAATTAAAAAAAATGAAATAGAAATAAATAAACTATACAGTGATAAATATAGAGTGTTGAGTAAGTTATGATAAGTCGGTGAAATTTGAGTAAATGATACAAGTGTATATTTAGGTGTGAAGATTATATGTTAAGGTACTGCATGCAAAGCGTATGTTTCCAATGAAAAAATGTATTGCCTTCATCAACCAAAACGCAGAGTTCGACGACATAGCACCAAGAAAAAATGGATTTATACATGAGTATTAAATTCGGCTAGGGTTTAACGACATAAAATATTTACTTCGACCCCATAGCACCGAAATAAAATGTTATTTACGGCAGTCTATTACCGAACTTCGTACCAATTCAATTTCACTGCAATTCGACGCTATGGTTTCACTAAATTTTCAACTAAAATTTCAGAACTGAATGCAACTAATAGGCTTTCACTATATTTTTAAAAATGTATTGCCTTCATCAACCAATACATAGAATTCGACAACATAGCACCGAGAGAAAATTGAGTTATACATGAGTATCAAATTCGGCAAGGGTTTAACGACACAAAATATTATTTACGGCAATCTATTAGCGAACTTCGCACCATAGCAATTTCACTGCAATTCGACACTCCATTACCGTAATAAATTATGAAATTCAACCACCTATAACCGATCTATCTCAAAACGACGCTACAAATCCGTAGTTAAATAAAATTTTCGATTTCTAGCTGCCGAATTATAGAACTACCTAAACCCTAGCATTTTTAATCTCCATCTTCCACACCAAATCCCTAAATCGCAATCCACTACACTACCAGTAATAGTAAAAAATAACCAAACTCACCTTGTCATGACCTTCTCTATCAATTTTGGGTCTGGATTTCGTGATCGAGTATAGTTTTTTGTTCGAACCATTTTGATCGAAAATCGTTTGAGAAGGAGAAGAGCGATGTGACGAACGGTAAAAAGTAACGAATAGGGTTGAAAGGTTAGAATTGACAATCTACATTTTATTTTATAATATAACTGTACTCCCCTTAGCAGTTGGATTTGCAGTGGAGTGAAAATAAAAAATGACCCCCCCTTAACAATTTTTGGAGTGTATATAACAATGCCCTTTATTTTTTCAAGTTATGCATCAAAGCCTGGATAGCTTCTTTCACCTTAATCCCACTCCTCACATTAAGATCATTTGACGCTTGTTCCAAGCTCTCGAGCCCACGTACAATAGAAGTAATCCTTGGAACCATTGGCATAGATTCTATAGCACACTTTAGACCATCCTTGTTGTAACGACCCGACTTTCCAGTCCCGGAAAATCGAACCATTTGTGTTAAAGAAGAAGAGGTAGAAGAAGAAGAAACAGAAAATCAACAACGGAATCTCACATCGCAGCGGAATAAAATATAATATATACAAAACAGACCTTTACACAAATCAAAACTATATCAGTTTTATACAATACATCATCAGAGTACATCAACATCCATAACATACAACTGAATACACAGCGGAAAAATAATAGCAAGTACGAGAGTACGTATCGTCATCCAGCTCGTCTCCTGAGCTCCACAGCATCATATCCTGAACCTGTTTATCTCGGTCTGACCCGAGCATCATATAAAACAATACCTGAGTCAGTCTGGAATACCAGCGTGAGAAAATCACACTCAATTGATTATTTAAGTTTCAAAAATCCTTCGAAATCAAAAGCATCTTGTAAGACCACGCCACAAATAAACATGTCGGGTTTTTACCTTACGATAGCTAAAACACTTTTTATAAAAATCCTCTGATATTATAATAGTGTCTATTCACAAATACTTATTAAAATAGCTGAAATTGTTACATGATTAAATTCCAGCATACTAGCCACAACGTGGGTAATACAAACAAAACTCGTACAAGGCACGTAGGGAGAATGGATTTCCAACGAATGACTAGGCACTAGGGTACCACCTGTCACAGTACGTGGCCTAGATCACAGTACCGAGGAGTACGCCCGCTCCCCTGCAACACAAGACCGGAATCATCCCTTACTGGATAATTCCAAGTAAAATCACCCCACGGTTGGGATCAGCAACCGCAACACTAAGCCGAAATAAAAGGGACATCTAGACAGGGATGACCTTACTCTCAAGTGGGTGCTACCCACGAAGCCTTGCTGCATAACCCCTGATTTTCAGTCATTCCCGGTTGATGAGGTTCGAGGCTAAACGATACCTTTATAGCACATATCCCTTAGAATGCCCATCGTCCACCTGACGATGTCACGAAAGCATTCGTCCATACAAGTCCGTCCCGGGTCCGAACGGAACCGAAGGCACTATTCCTACTACATCCATTTTGGAAATATCCTCAGGATTAGTAGCGACTAGCCCTTGCACTTCACTGCTCCATCTTCGACTTTGAACACGTTACACGAAACGTACAAACCGGATCGAAGTGGTATTCGAGTCTCCAGACCTAGAATCCTGGTATACGGAAACCCGATCCCGGTCTCTTCGAAACGATCAGCGCATTTGGCCAATATTGATAGTCGGTTATTTAACTATCAATTAACATCCACAAACAACCATCACACAATAAATAATTTCCCACATTATTTATTTTCCCAAATATCTTTCCAAGATATATTTCCAAATTTTCAAAGCTCATTTGAAAACAATTTCAAAACAGTTTCCGCTTACGGAAAACATTTCCCAAATAATTATTTCCACTGAATCACCAAGTACAAAATACTTTTAATTTTAAAATAATTTAAAAACACTTTATTTTAAATATACTTTATAACATTGAAATTTTAAAACTACTTTAATACTTTATCAAAATATATATTTTAAGAATATTTAAAATAAAACCACTTTATAAATATAAGCTGACTTTCTCTTTAAAACATAATACCAAATTACTTTTATATAATTACTACAATAATAGATTTTTGAAAACTACTTGCTTTAAAAAGTTAACATTTAAAAAAAAATCAATTTTCTAAAACATGCTTTTTAAAACATATTAAAACTTTTAACTTATATTTAAAACTACCTTGAAAACGTACTTGGCTATCCAGAGAAATACACTTCTCATTTCCATCCTTTAAAAATAAACCAACATTTATTTTAAACCAATTCATATCCCTTTATAAATTCCCACCTTGAATTTATATTTCCAAATATCCCCTGATATTTTATTTTACTTTATAAACCCAGTTTATAAATTCCAAAAACTCACTTCTCTTTTAAATTCCAATTTTAAACAACCAAATCAATTTCCCATTGATTTTCCCATTTACTTTACTTCGAAATAAATTTCTTATTTACTTCATTTATTTCAAATTACATTTACTCTCAGATTTTATTTCTTAATTTTGAGTTAAACCCTTTTAACTTAAAATACCAATTTAAAACTTCCAAAATTCCTTCTTTATCCCTTTATTAAATTTAATCCTTACATTCAAAAATAATTTCTTTATTCTCTCCAATAATATCACTTTAGTTTAACATTCATTATCCTCATGTTAATTCAAAATCCCCTTTAATCATATTTGTTCGAATTTAGAAATTTCTTTATTTCTTTTACAATTCATTATTTAAGTTATTCAAATTCACTAGAATTATTTGACTTAAAAATTTACTCTTTTATTTCTTTCCAAAAATCCAATTCAATTGCTTTTGATAACTCATTAAACTGGGAAATTCAATCCAACCAGATTATCCAATATAAATCATCACAGGATATCAACAATCATATCACAGAATATTTAAACAAAATTAAATATTTTGAGGAATCCAGTTGGATCCCTCCAACCTGTTTCCCTGCATCCACAGACGTTAGCACAATATAAAATACCAATTCCACTTCAAGGTGGAATATCGCGGTATATGGGATTAAATAAAAATCATCCGCTATTATGCGGCGCATAGGGTCTCATCCGCTATATAATGCGGGGATATCAATTCCAATATATACATATGCCAATATATATATATTGGTATATACTACTATATATAGTATCATCTCAAACAATCCAGACAATCATTCAATCAATTTTTTAAATTTAACCAATTAAATTTAAATTAAAATTTAACTGAGTGAGATTAACTCACCTTTGCATTTATTTTGCAGTCCACTTCCAATATTGCCTTGGTTTCTTGATTTTTGACCTTGAATAATATTATAGATGATTTCATTAATATTTGGAATACTCGAATAAATCGAATAATTTAAATTCTAACTAGATAGATTTAATTAACTAATTATTTTATCAACCCTAGTAAATTAAATCTTATTATTATTATTTTTCTCTTCATTCAACTGCATATGAGAAATAATTCGTATTGGTTTAAAAAAAAATCAAATCTTCATATATAACTTCCAACATCTTAAATTTCTCTTTATTTATTAATTTTGAACTAACAAATTGATTTATCCAAATAATTTCCCCCCCTTAAAACTTTTAATAGCTAAAATAAATTTAAACAAGTCGGTTAAACAATTTAATTCCAAAATACAATATTTCGAATAAATAACCAAAATAATATTTTATTTCTTTGTAAATCAAAAATCCTATTTATAATAATTTTCTAACATTTTTGTTTTTAATCTATAAAAAGTCATTAATATAAATAAACAACTGATAAACCTATTCCTCATTTTTTTTCCTTTTCCCAAAACTCTACTTATATATATTTCTGTTCTAAACCTTATACACGTTTAAATTAAACAAAATTATTTATATAGTTTAATGTAAAACTTCTGTTAATTGAAATAATAATCATCATCAAGTTTTACAGCTTAGACTTAAGTAAATATTGAATTTAAACATGCCAAAATCAAATTACCTTAATTCGCCCGGTTTAATACACTGTCTAAGGTTGTACAGCAGCCTCTGCCCTAGGACCGCCTCCACCACATCGACGCATGAGAGAACTCGCGAAACCCTAGTCTACTACGAGCCGCGTGAGCCTGACATCGCGATCGCCACTCTCGAGCATCTCGCGTCCCCTCCCTCCTGTCGTTGATTCCATCGTGCTCGCGACCCATTCCTTACAGCCATCGCCGCCCACAAATTTAACTCGCGCCCATGCCTCCGCCAGAATCACCAACCCCGGGCTTGCACGCGTTCCCCATCTCCATGCGAAGCCATGCTGCCTCGACCCCAGCCCCTTATTCAATTTTGAACGAAACCGATTTCGTCGTTCATTTATTATTTTCTATGAAGATTTGAATTTTGTGAATGAAGGGAGAAGAGAAGAAGGATATCGGCGTGATTTATCTTTGCCTTTCGAACGAATTAAAACTGTCGTTCGGCCATTATAAATTTCTTTTCACTTGCAAATTTAGATCTGTTTCTCGTGTGTTCTAAAGGGGAAGAGAGGGGAACCAGACACGACGTGATTTGAGAAGAGAAAAGGTACAAAGGAACCAATTTGGGTGCGGGATGTACGTATGGTCGGTTTAAAGACAAGTAAACGTGTCTTATTTAAATTCAATTTTGTCTCAGTATAATTTCCAATATGTTTAATTCCATAATTTAATTATCAAATAAATAGTGGTATTTGAAATTCTAGTTAATAATTAACTTTTGAATATTTAAAATCAATTAAATATCCAATTTCAAATGCTCAAAAATTCCGGGTCGTCACATTCCTCCCCCCTTAAAAGAATTTCGTCCCCGAAATTACTAGTTAAGAGAAATGATTCAATCCCCTTATCCATTTCCCAAATTCAAACAGTTTTAACAATACCCAAACAATCTTTTATTAATGATACACTAATCATCTTTTAACTTTCCAAACTTATTCATAAGTTCAACCCATACCACCTACTTATCAATTCAAATTTAAATTTGAATTCAAATTTTAACTTATCAAAATTTCTCAAAATTTTTCTAACTCCCTAAATTTCCGAAAAATTTCGCCAGCGTCTCCTTTGCGCGGCTAGCTCGGTACTACTACAAAATGGCTCTACGGCCTCCCAATCTCAAAAAGAAAACAAAAAGCCAAGTGGCTGGATCCAAAAACCCAATCAAATTTCATATAAAAATTCAAATACATACCTTTTGTCGGGCCATTAAATTTTATCTTCTAAAATCAAAAATCCCCATTATCCATTGCTTTTATACACCTGTATATCCTATTAAGCAATAATATCCAATCATAGGATTCAAAAACATTTTAGACATTTCCTTTACAAATTTCAATATTTGTTTTACTTATGCCCGTACGATGCACATATATCATTCGTACGCAATATCACATTCGATCGCTCAATCGATCACACAATTTCACTTCCGAACTAGTATCGTCCACCCGACCTCCTAGTGCGGACTCAGATCTGGTTTCTTGATCAGAAACCGTCATTCTCCTTGCATAGTCACAAACTATGATAGAGAATTTCCAGAATCAATCAATAATCCATATCTAGGTTCGCCGTTGAAAATCGAGTGAAAAATTCCAACTCGGATCGATAAAACTATCTCGAAATTCTGTGCTCGAATCCGGATCAAATCATTATGCGAATAAAATAATATACGTACATCCTACGTATAAATTCCAATTGATTATCAATTATATCAATTTCCTTTTATTTCACATTCATTTTTGATTGTTATCCCCTTATTCACAACTATCCCATTTCACAACTTCCAATTTAACCCTTCATGCAATTATCCACTTAGAATAATTTCCTCGATACCCACTTCACTTAAAGAATTTCATTTTTTTCCAATCCTTAAGTTTAATATAAATATTTATACACTTCTTACATTAATTTTTACTTTACTATCAAAGTTTATTTTCATTACTATTCATTCTGCCCACGCAACTTCATTTGAATTCAAATTGGTTTCCATTTGACTATTGAATTAGTTCCCCTTACTAATTAATTTAAATCTCAATTAAAAGTTTACTTGCAAGCTTACTTTCCTTAGTTCCTTCGATTTCACTTACTTTACTTTCACATTTTAAATAGATTTCAATACTCAGTTTCAACCTTATTTGTTTAGCAAATTTTAATTCATTTGTTGTTAGTGAAAATTTCCAAAAATTTTCAAAAATTTTCTAACTCCCAAAATTTACGGAAAATTTTGGCAGAATCTCCCTTGTACGGAGGGACTTCTGCGATATCGCAGGATACACAAATATATATATACATCGGCCTCAGGCCGGAAATCACAATATATATCAATATATGCAGTTCATATCTCCTATTTTGAATTTTTGCGTAAGCGTACCTTATTTTAACATTTTTAAAGCAAAGCGGTTATTAATTTTAGCATGTTGTGCCATCAGATTCAGCCAACCGACTTCCCTGAACCTGTACTAACTCAATTACAACATGTAAGTGCCAAATATACAAAGTTTATTTACATTTCACTAAAATTTAAATTGCTAAAACATGGATTCTACAAACAATGCATGTTATATACTTCCATAAGCACATATGAAATGTTTCGACCCTTATTCCCATTTTTTTTTCCAAACAATACTCAACCCATTCCATTTAATTTATTCATATCCATTTATTTAGCTCGAAAGCAATCCAGGCTATTTCATTCAATAATTAATTCTCAATTGATTTCAACAACCTCGATTTGAGTACAGTCTTCATCCAACATTTACTTAAGTTAACAACTTAAGTTCATTTTCATTGCAGTTTGCACCAATTCATTCAATTTGTCCCTTTTTAATTCTAAATTCAATATTCCGTTCATTGAATAATATCCAAGGCCATTTTCATTCATACCCACTTGAATTTTCGTTTGCAATACAAGCCATCACTATTTTAATTCAAATTTTCATTTTTGTTTAACACATTTTCACTTATATTTAATGTGTTGATACTCCAAGTCGAATTTTAATTAATAACTCAAATTCTGATTCTACTATTCATTTTTAATTCACTACCCAATTTTATTAATTCACAATTCAATTTCTATTTAACCAATTTAAAGTCCATAACCCAAACTCATTTGGATAATATTTCAAGGTCGTATTCCATTTATTTATACTTGAGTTCATTCACACTTAAGTTAATTTTGTTCCAATTTATTTCACTTAACAGCATCCAAAATATATGTGTCGAGCTTTATTTATATCATCCACTTTCGATTTGTTAGTATTTTATCTCGGATTGCAATTAATAATTTCTACTTAATCCAAGTTCATTTCCCATTTCATATCCAAATTACAAAATCAACTTTCTTTCAGCCAATTAAGGTTCTATTTCCATAATCCATTACTCCATTAAGTAATTTATTCCAATTTATACCTAATATTTGGTTTATTTCATCACTTCAATCCATTAAAGCAATCCCATTCACATTTTACTCTTTATTCCGGATTATACATTAAATTTAGTCAAGTATATTTATTTCTTTTTATTTTTTTTTTCTATAAACAATTAAAATAAGATTCCAGAGTTTTTAACAATTTCCCAAAATTTCAAAATCACCTTTGAAATCAATCATATCCAAACTCCTTTTGTATATTCAGCTATCTCTTTGAATTTCAAAACCAAATCCAGTTTTGCAAACAATCCCAATTTAACACGGTTTGGTAGCAATTTCTCTTTGGAAACTCGAAAATGAACACCGATGATGTTGCGATCATCATCGGAATTATTTTCCAGCGACCAAAGAGAGTTTAGTGCTTTTATCACTTTAAATCATTTCAAATATTTTTTTTTGAGTACCCAATCTCATCAGACTTCGAATCCAACTTAAAATGTTTCCCAAAATAGTATCACTACTATTCCTCCCACACCCTTGAAAACCGTTTTCAAATCCAAAGGAATTTTAAGTCCTTTCTCAAAAATTCCAAATTTCCAACCCATCCAATTAAATTTAAATCTTTCTCTGGAATTCTATTTTAAATTACTATCTCATTTGGATATGGAGTTTATTCCAATTTATAAATTACATTTATAATCTATATTTCAAATTTTATTTTATTATAAAATTTGATTCTTTACTTTGGTTATAAATTTCAATTTCTAGTTAAATTTCCATATAATAATGATAATAATCCAATATTATCACATCTAACATCCAATCAACCATATATATATTAACTAGAAAATCTCAAAACTTTTCTTTATATACAAAAATAATTTGGGTAAAATTATTCCATTTACCCTATTTTTAAAATAATACTGTGTCGGTTTATCTTGTTTAAGAGTTTAGAAACCCCTATCGATATTGTGGCGTCCCACACATCGACCAGAATTCATAAACACTCAACCGATAAGTCAACACAATATAAAACCATTTTATATTCACTAACAAATACGCGCTCATATCTATTAATACTCTCAAAATTCCCACCAGAGCCAAGGTTATCGCCAACCTAAGCTCTGATACCACTGTAACGACCCGACTTTCCAGTCCCGGAAAATCGAACCATTTGTGTTAAAGAAGAAGAGGTAGAAGAAGAAGAAACAGAAAATCAACAACAGAATCTCACATCGCAGCGGAATAAAATATAATATATACAAAACAGATCTTTACACAAATCAAAACTATATCAGTTTTATACAATACATCATCAGAGTACATCAACATCCATAACATACAACTGAATACACAGCGGAAAAATAATAGCAAGTACGAGAGTACGTATCGTCATCCAGCTCGTCTCCTGAGCTCCACAGCATCATATCCTGAACCTGTTTATCTCGGTCTGACCCAAGCATCATATAAAACAATACCCGAGTCAGTCTGGAATACCAGCGTGAGAAAATCACACTCAATTGATTATTTAAGTTTCAAAAATCCTTCGAAATCAAAAGCATCTCGTAAGACCACGCCACAAATAAACATGTCGGGTTTTTATCTTACGATAGCTAAAACACTTTTTATAAAAATCCTCTGATATTATAATAGTGTCTATTCACAAATACTTATTAAAATAGCTGAAATTGTTACATGATTAAATTCCAGCATACTAGCCACAACGTGGGTAATACAAACAAAACTCGTACAAGGCACGTAGGGAGAATGGATTTCCAACGAATGACTAGGCACTGGGGTACCACCTGTCACAGTACGTGGCCTAGATCACAGTACCGAGGAGTACGCCCGCTCCCCTGCAACACAAGACCGGAATCATCCCTTACTGGATAATTCCAAGTAAAATCACCCCACGGTTGGGATCAGCAACCGCAACACTAAGCCGAAATAAAAGGGACATCTAGACAGGGATGACCTTACTCTCAAGTGGGTGCTACCCACGAAGCCTTGCTGCATAACCCCTGATTTTCAGTCATTCCCGGTTGATGAGGTTCGAGGCTAAACGATACCTTTATAGCACATATCCCTTAGAATGCCCATCGTCCACCTGACGATGTCACGAAAGCATTCGTCCATACAAGTCCGTCCCGGGTCCGAACGGAACCGAAGGCACTATTCCTACTACATCCATTTTGGAAATATCCTCAGGATTAGTAGCGACTAGCCCTTGCACTTCACTGCTCCATCTTCGACTCTGAACACGTTACACGAAACGTACAAACCGGATCGAAGTGGTATTCGAGTCTCCAGACCTAGAATCCTGGTATACAGAAACCCGATCCCGGTCTCTTCGAAACGATCAGCGCATTTGGCCAATATTGATAGTCGGTTATTTAACTATCAATTAACATCCACAAACAACCATCACACAATAAATAATTTCCCACATTATTTATTTTCCCAAATATCTTTCCAAGATATATTTCCAAATTTTCAAAGCTCATTTGAAAACAATTTCAAAACAGTTTCCGCTTACGGAAAACATTTCCCAAATAATTATTTCCACTGAATCACCAAGTACAAAATACTTTTAATTTTAAAATAATTTAAAAACACTTTATTTTAAATATACTTTATAACATTGAAATTTTAAAACTACTTTAATACTTTATCAAAATATATATTTTAAGAATATTTAAAATAAAACCACTTTATAAATATAAGCTGACTTTCTCTTTAAAACATAATACCAAATTACTTTTATATAATTACTACAATAATAGATTTTTGAAAACTACTTGCTTTAAAAAGTTAACATTTAAAAAAAATCAATTTTCTAAAACATGCTTTTTAAAACATATTAAAACTTTTAACTTATATTTAAAACTACCTTGAAAACGTACTTGGCTATCCAGAGAAATACACTTCTCATTTCCATCCTTTAAAAATAAACCAACATTTATTTTAAACCAATTCATATCCCTTTATAAATTCCCACCTTGAATTTATATTTCCAAATATCCCCTGATATTTTATTTTACTTTATAAACCCAGTTTATAAATTCCAAAAACTCACTTCTCTTTTAAATTCCAATTTTAAACAACCAAATCAATTTCCCATTGATTTTCCCATTTACTTTACTTCGAAATAAATTTCTTATTTACTTCATTTATTTCAAATTACATTTACTCTCAGATTTTATTTCTTAATTTTGAGTTAAACCCTTTTAACTTAAAATACCAATTTAAAACTTCCAAAATTCCTTCTTTATCCCTTTATTAAATTTAATCCTTACATTCAAAAATAATTTCTTTATTCTCTCCAATAATATCACTTTAGTTTAACATTCATTATCCTCATGTTAATTCAAAATCCCCTTTAATCATATTTGTTCGAATTTAGAAATTTCTTTATTTCTTTTACAATTCATTATTTAAGTTATTCAAATTCACTAGAATTATTTGACTTAAAAATTTACTCTTTTATTTCTTTCCAAAAATCCAATTCAATTGCTTTTGATAACTCATTAAACTGGGAAATTCAATCCAACCAGATTATCCAATATAAATCATCACAGGATATCAACAATCATATCACAGAATATTTAAACAAAATTAAATATTTTGAGGAATCCAGTTGGATCCCTCCAACCTGTTTCCCTGCATCCACAGACGTTAGCACAATATAAAATACCAATTCCACTTCAAGGTGGAATATCGCGGTATATGGGATTAAATAAAAATCATCCGCTATTATGCGGCGCATAGGGTCTCATCCGCTATATAATGCGGGGATATCAATTCCAATATATACATATGCCAATATATATATATTGGTATATACTACTATATATAGTATCATCTCAAACAATCCAGACAATCATTCAATCAATTATTTAAATTTAACCAATTAAATTTAAATTAAAATTTAACTGAGTGAGATTAACTCACCTTTGCATTTATTTTGCAGTCCACTTCCAATATTGCCTTGGTTTCTTGATTTTTGACCTTGAATAATATTATAGATGATTTCATTAATATTTGGAATACTCGAATAAATCGAATAATTTAAATTCTAACTAGATAGATTTAATTAACTAATTATTTTATCAACCCTAGTAAATTAAATCTTATTATTATTATTTTTCTCTTCATTCAACTGCATATGAGAAATAATTCGTATTGGTTTAAAAAAAATCAAATCTTCATATATAACTTCCAACATCTTAAATTTCTCTTTATTTATTAATTTTGAACTAACAAATTGATTTATCCAAATAATTTCCCCCCCTTAAAACTTTTAATAGCTAAAATAAATTTAAACAAGTCGGTTAAACAATTTAATTCCAAAATACAATATTTCGAATAAATAACCAAAATAATATTTTATTTCTTTGTAAATCAAAAATCCTATTTATAATAATTTTCTAACATTTTTGTTTTTAATCTATAAAAAGTCATTAATATAAATAAACAACTGATAAACCTATTCCTTATTTTTTTTCCTTTTCCCAAAACTCTACTTATATATATTTCTGTTCTAAACCTTATACACGTTTAAATTAAACAAAATTATTTATATAGTTTAATGTAAAACTTCTGTTAATTGAAATAATCATCATCATCAAGTTTTACAGCTTAGACTTAAGTAAATATTGAATTTAAACATGCCAAAATCAAATTACCTTAATTCGCCCGGTTTAATACACTGTCTAAGGTTGTACAGCAGCCTCTGCCCTAGGACCTCCTCCACCACATCGACGCATGAGAGAACTCGCGAAACCCTAGTCTACTACGAGCCGCGTGAGCCTGACATCGCGATCGCCACTCTCGAGCATCTCGCGTCCCCTCCCTCCTGTCGTTGATTCCATCGTGCTCGCAACCCATTCCTTACAGCCATCGCCGCCCACAAATTTAACTCGCGCCCATGCCTCCGCCAGAATCACCAACCCCGGGCTTGCACGCGTTCCCCATCTCCATCCGAAGCCATGCTGCCTCGACCCCAGCCCCTTATTCAATTTTGAACGAAACCGATTTCGTCGTTCATTTATTATTTTCTATGAAGATTTGAATTTTGTGAATGAAGGGAGAAGAGAAGAAGGATATCGGCGTGATTTATCTTTGCCTTTCGAACGAATTAAAACTGTCGTTCGGCCATTATAAATTTCTTTTCACTTGCAAATTTAGATCTGTTTCTCGTGTGTTCTAAAGGGGAAGAGAGGGGAACCAGACACGACGTGATTTGAGAAGAGAAAAGGTACGAAGGAACCAATTTGGGTGCGAGATGTACGTATGGTCGGTTTAAAGACAAGTAAACGTGTCTTATTTAAATTCAATTTTGTCTCAGTATAATTTCCAATATGTTTAATTCCATAATTTAATTATCAAATAAATAGTGGTATTTGAAATTCTAGTTAATAATTAACTTTTGAATATTTAAAATCAATTAAATATCCAATTTCAAATGCTCAAAAATTCCGGGTCGTCACACTTGTACACTACAAAGCCTGTACATGTGCACACACTAAAGAAAATGTAGCCAACTCTACCTTGTTTTTTCCTCATAATTTCATAAAATGATGTTTAAGCACCAATTATACTTGTTCTCCAGCCCATGCAATCAAACTATTTGACATTGAATAGAGCTGACATCCCTCATGTTTGATGGGTAGAGTTAGATAGGAGGTAAAATAATTGTGGTTATCTTCTTATATAGACTTTTTCATCATTTTTGTTATATAAAAGTAATATAAAACAATATTATAAATAATATATATTTTTATATTAAAAGACCAAAATGTGAATTTTTATATAATGATAAATTCTTTTGCCTTTTTACACAAAATGATAAATTCTTTTGTCTTTTTTAAATAAAATGATAAATTCTTTTGTCTTTTTGTAAAAGATGGATTTTCCCTTATCTTTTTATAAAAGATTGATCCTTGTATCTTTTTATTTTACCAAAATTCTATTTATCATCATTATGTTAAAATATGTTCACTTTTCCTTTTTTCCTTATCAGTTTAGAGAAAAAGCTAAATAAGCATAAGGTTAATGTAACACCTTACCTCTTTACTCATACTATACAAGAGTATTACGGAGTAATATTGTCAGATAATACGGAGAATGAGGCTATATGGCGTACACACGTGAATGTTCCCTTGGACTAATACTGATACGTATTAAAACATCTAATAAATTACTAATCCATGCGCACACAGTATTGGTACAAAGCAATAGACACGTGTGCCTTCAGACCAGAACAATACATAATATACATTACATCACAGAGTCAACGCGGTGATAACATATAATATATATAAATACAATAATATTATAAGAATACAACACAACTCAAATGTCAGATATACATATATATGAATCAATACCTCTACAGGTATCATGCAACAATCCTAATATATACTCCTCTAAGCCCAAATAAACACAAGGTGGTCATGTCGTCCCTACACCTAAAATGTCTCTAGCTGACCCGAGCATTATAAAATACTCGGGTCAGATTATGTCTAATCATGGATCATAAATAAAATGATACAGTATAAACAAGGAAGAATAATATGATATCTCTAATAAAGATACTTAAACATCAGATGGCATATCAAAGTATACATATACAGAATAATCCTCAAGGCATTAAATTACCTAAATATCTCAAATCCATACATCATCCATTTAAAACACATTAAATCAGAAATCACTTAATCAACACAAATGAGTGAATCATATATATCCAAAAACTATCGTCTAAATCTAGAAAACAACAATAGATGAGATATCACTAAGTATATTGGGCTAACACGAAGCAATGCCCAATTATCTCTCAATTTCATATTATAATATACAATTAAAACTCTAAAATCAATAATAAAGATCTGAGCCCGCTTATAACAATATATAAATATAATCAATAGGAAGTAGGCTGTCTTCTTGTAAATAATAGGCTGTCTGCCTGAGAAAAATATGGGGTTGACCATACTCTGGACACAGTCTCGGGTATAGTCTCATCCATACATAATATATGCCTATCTACCACCCTATACATACACATACACCATATACACCGGAACCAGACAGGAGACTGACAGCACGTCTGCTTGCTCCAGGAGCCACACATGGTCCATATAACACGACTCCTACAGTCATCGATTACCATTACCTCTCTCTTCTCAGTATCATGACATTGATCCACCATAAGCTTGACAACGCACAGCCTCTTCGACCACGATTACCAACATGTGCCCCTACGGTAATTGACTGTTGGCCTATGCGACACAAGGGGCAACCAACTATCTATTTCGTGATGCGCATCAAATATCATAACAATAATGGTGTCGTGGATCTGAGGCATGACCCCACGATCAGGCCGCCAGGGTAGATACTGGCCAATCTGGTTCACTTCCGAAACATAAAGGGAGTTGGATAATGGTAGACATGTGGAATATGCATGTATATGCTTTTTGTTTGATGATAATAAACATATATACATTCAAATGTATTTGATATTGTACTATTTTGTTTTTCATAGATAAAATAAATATTTGCTGAATAAAATAAATAACACAGAATTGGAATTCAAACGAATATTTTATTCAAACAAATATTTATTACAATTTTGATAGTACAATTTCAAGCTCTCACTATAACTATACAATTTCAGTCACAATACGATTACATCACAATTTCATAGTTACATCAGTTCCTCACTACATATCACTCACACTCGTATTTATCTTCAACTTCATTCCAATGTGAATCCAGCATCTAAGCAATCTGCAAAAATATTCACTAACGCAGTAAAATTGAAAAGAAATATTTTTGCAATTCAATTTGAAAGAAACGATGATTTTGAAAACATTGTTTGCCTCAGTTATTTGGGTTGTTCGTCATCATTTTTGACCGTGCAATATCTGTGCATATCAGTATTTTATCAGGGACAGGTTGTACATAAGTAAGTGGCTGCAGTACACACGTGTACATTTATACGCGTGTGCACTGCCTCGCCAACTCGTGTGCACCAAAAGCATACAAGCACAGATAACTACTGCAACAATACAAACCAACTCAAAGAAATGCCACCAACCATCAAGTCAACACAGCATGAATCAAAAGAGAACCGAATCAGGTGAAGTTCACAGTGAAGCACACATGAGTACAACTCAGATGCAAGCACACTCAAGGCCGAGAACCAGACCACAACATTAAACCAAAAATGGATCAGTGAATCAACCAAATCAAAGCAAATGCAAATAACAAAAATGGCCGAGAAACAACATCCAGACCAGAATCAACTGCCACAAACATGGATGCAAAGCAAAATGCAAGCTACAAAGACCACAAACATGGATAATACTCAACTGTTCGAAATATCATGCTACATGATGGTCAACTGCAACAATACAAACATGACACAACAAATACAAGATGCCAACATCAAAGACTACTGAAATGGCAAAGATTGGAAGATAAAAAACTCACATGCAACAAGCATCAACAACAAAGAAATCGACTACAAGATGAAGCCAGTGAGATGCAGACACAACCACAACTCAATACAATTCAGTTCAAAATCGAAACAGTGAATCAAAGTATAAACCAGGGTGCACTACAATGAATGCAGAGGTGAGGAATGAACGGAAATGGTCAAGTATAACAGAGTTCGACAATATGGACCAAGGCAAAGCAGAAAATCATCACAACAACAATTCAAGTAAAGTGCATCAGGTCAGAAGGCATAACAGAGCCAAGTCAGAGCCGAGAAAGTCATCACAAAATCAAAACTGTGGTAGTCGAATAAAATTCAAAGCTGAAGAATAATTATGCGAAATTTGTCAACTGAGATCGGGTCAATATAGAAATTCACTGAAATGGTCAAACATCACGAACACAAAGCCAAGAATTACAAACCAGGTCAAAGCCGTGACCACAAGTATATAGGAAAATAAACGATTCTAAAAAAGTCATATAACAGTGCAAAATATATATACGTGAATTGAACAAGTCAGAATCAATCTCAAGCATCAAAGCATCATCGATCGGCCAAACATAATTATCTGACAAATTCAGAGTATAAAATACGAACGAAAATATAGGAACGAGAATCCTATAAAAACCCAAAATCATCACCGGCAAAAGTATTCGAGTTTTGAGCTAACAGAGAACAATAAACCAATAACTCGAATCACATTCAATCAATCCAAAACCAGCAAAGCAAAAGGAATTCACATACCGGTATCGCAGACGAACTCCAGAGAGAGAGCCGACGCAAAGATCATTGCAAGCCAGAGCTACAGAGAATCAACGAAGCCGAAGCTCCAATTTCTCCAGCAAAACTAACAAGGGCAAAGCCCTAATTCAGTCGAGCAAGTTGTGAAGAAGATCGAGCTCGTATTCGCCAGAGAATCAACACATCGCCGAAGCCCTAGTTTCGAAATTGCTATTTTCTTCTCAAAGGGGATCGGGCTAGTAAAATAACAGAAGGGATTGAAGACAAATTGAATCGGGCCGACATTTTTAGTAAATAAAAGGAACGGGATGAAGTATTATCGAAAATAATTAAAGCAGGCCGGCCTATTTTCATTATTAGGGTTTTAAACTTAGTTATTTTATTTTATCTTTGGGCCGGGATTATTTTCTAGAGCAAAATCAGTTATCAAGTTTAAATTTCAATTTTGCTCCGGGTTTAAACTGTATTTTGTTTTTCAGTTTGTATTTTCAAAGTCCAATCAGAGTTAATAACCACCTAGGGTTTAGGTGTTGTCAGATTGTCTAGTTAGAATTAGTTCAGTGAGCAGGGTGTGCGAGTTTGCAAAACTCTATAGGCGGGAGCAGAGTTTGCGAGTTAACGAAACTCTATAGGCGGAGCAGGGTGTGCGAGTCTGTAGGAGTGTTTGTAAGCGGGAGCAAGGGTTTGCGAGTCTGTTAGAGTGTTTGTAAGCGGGATACTGTTTAATTCTAATAGAAATCTGGGAATGCAGCAGTAGGCAGGGGTTGCCGAAGCTGGGTAAATTCTGTGTGTGATTTACTTTTCTGCATACTTATCTATAGTTTGATTTTGTGTTTAATCTGAGAAAATTTGCTATAACCCTATTCACCCCCCCCCCTCTAGGGTTAATCTAGATCCTACAAGTGGTATCAGAGCCTGGTATTTTTCTCTTTAACTCTAGAGTCATGAATCTATCAGATAATGCTTTTTCTGAGGGGCAATCTATTGTTAGGCCACCTATGTTTAATGGGAGTGATTATGCTTATTGGAAGGTTAGGATGGGTATTTATCTTAGTTCTGTAGATTATGATGTTTGGGATATTATTGAAACTGGATATACACCTCCCACTATAACTATTGGTGATACTGAGATTCCTAAACCTAAGGAGAGGTGGGATGCTAACGATAAGAAATTAAAAACTACGAATGCTAAAGCCATGAATGCTTTGATCTGTGCTCTTGATAAAACTGAATTTAATAGAATTTATCATTGTAAAACAGCACAGGAAATTTGGCATACTTTGGAGGTGACACACGAAGGAACTTCTCAAGTCAAGGAGTCTCGTCTAGCCCTGTTCAGCAAATGAATACGAGAACTTTGTGATGAACGAAGGCGAGAGCATAAAGGACATGTTTGGACGCTTCTCAACCTTAGTATACAATGCTAGAGCGCTTGGAAAGGTATTCTCTGAGGTAGAACTAGTAAGGAAGATACTACGAGTCTTACCGATGAACTTTGAGGCAAAAGTCACGGCAATACAAGAATCAAAAGATCTGAGTAAACTCAGCATGGAGGATTTGATCGGAAACTTGATGACGTATGAGCTTGAGCTAAAAGCAAAGGAAGAACGCAACAATCCCGAATCAAAGAAGAAGACGATTGCCTTAAAGAGCAGAGAAGAGAGCGATGATGAAACAGAAGATCCAATTGAAGTACATGCAATGGCTGTCAATAATCTTAGAAGAAAGTCAAGATTCAGGCCACGCAAGAAGAAAACCAGTGGTAATAGGTCAAAAGATTCTGACAACTCTGAAAATGAATTAATCTGCTATAACTGCAACAAGCCTGGTCACTTCAAACAAAATTGCCCACTTCTCAAAATCAACAAAGGAAAGAAAAAGAAGAAGGCCTTCGTAGCAACTTGGGATGATGAGGAAGGAGAGGAAGTTTCGACCGATAGCTCAGAGGAGGCTAACTTGTGTCTTACGGCAAGATTAGATTCAGAATCAAGCTTAGAGGAATCTAATAAGGTAAAGAACTATTCTTATAAAGAACTTATTTATTTGTGCCTTGATCTTACTAAAACAGTTGATGCTCTAGATTCTAAAATTGAAAAACTGAAATCTGATAGGAGAGAACTTGCTCATGAAAATTTTAGGTTAGAAACTGAACTTGAAAAAATTCAAAACCTAGAATGTAAAAACTGTAAAACTTTAGATTCCGAATTATCAACATTGAAGAATAATCGTGAGAATCTTGAAAAAGAAAACTTGAATCTAAAGGAAACTATTGAGACTAGGAAAAAGGATTTTATAAATAGATGCACCTCACTTGTGTCTAAAAACTCCACACTGAAAACCAAAGTCCAAGATCTTGAGAAATCACTGAGTAACTTTTCTAGAGGAGAAAAATCTTTCAATATGCTGTTAGGAAATCAACTGTTTGCTAACAACCGAAAAGGAATAGGTTTTGTAAAATCACAAGTTGATGATAGTGCAAAAGGAAAGGGCATCTTTACTGAATGTGAAATAATTGGACATTATATTGAAAATTGTAGTCATAGGAACAAGAACACGAAATTTATACAAGTTTGGGTTCCTAAAAATTCTACAAACAAAATTCATGTCTATTTGAACAAGAATGAAAAGACAAAACAAGTTTGGGTTCCAAAGGGATTGTTTATTCACAATTTTTTTGCCACTAAAAACCATGGACCTATAAAAACAAATAGGTCACATAAATCTTTAACCGTGTAGGTGTGGTGGCAGGCTAAGGAACAACATTAGTGTTATCTGGATTCTGGCTGTTCCAGATACACAACATGCGACAAATCAATGTTCCTTAGCCTAGTATAAAGGTGACAGATTCACAATGGGCAAACAACGAAAGATTATCGTACAGGTAAAATAGGTAATTGTATTTATTTTCAAACGATAGATAAAATGTGAAAATCTACACCATAATCCGAATTAAATCAGCCAGTTATGTGAAATGATTGATGATGATTAATTCTGATTTCATCTTTAAATGGATTTACTCGAAGTAATTATGATGGTTGACAGATTCTAATTTACTTGATATGATCTTACATGACTTGCTCTTATCCATGACTTTGATTTGTGCTTAAAAGTTGACCAAACCATTTTCATCATTGAATTTAATCTGTTTTGTCAAATTATGATGTTGATTGATCACTCATGCTATAAAAAGGTTTTTGAAAAATTGTTGAAATTGTTGAAACTTTGTGAAATTGGTGAAACGCTAAGAAATTGCTTTGAAATGATGGTGATGGTTTTTATGACTGTTGATCCTACGATTCCTAAATCTGACACTATGATATTTGTTTAATGGTTAACACGACTTCAATTCAATTTCAAGAGAATTTCATTGTTGAACATTTTTTTCTGAAAAAGTTTGTTGAAATTTCATAATCTGGTCTATGACTTCAAACGAGTGATTACTGAGTGAAAGTAAAAATCAGATGCAGATTTCACTGGCAATGTAGTTGTTAGAAAAATTACTGGTGAAATGTGATTATTTATTGACTTTCATTAGCTGCATCATTTTTCAAAGAAAATATCTGCACATTTTTCACTTGAAATAATTTTTCAATTTAGCAGAAATTTTTTCTTAAACACTCTTTTCAGATTAGTTATTTGATTTTATAATTATTTTTGAAATTGATTTTAAACTAATCTGATCCCCTAATAATTGTCTAAAAAGATATATAGTGATTGAAAATAAGATGAGTGTTGATATTAATCATATATTATGACTTAAGAAAGTATAATTAGAAAATTTCTTTAGAAATTTAAACAAGAGTTATAAAAAATTTTGTTGACAAAAATTCCATGATCATTTCTATTTCTATCATTTTTCTATCGACCATCACTCATCAAAAAGACAATATAGTATGTCAATATGTGGTAGTTTAAATGGGAAATCATTTGTGCTTCAATTTTATTATATTTCTAACAATAAATAATAATATCCAAAATATTCACTCTTATTTAAAAGTCCTCACGGTTATGCATGGGTGAATTACTTGGATTTTTGATTATGTGCTTTCATGCTCATTTAAAAAGTCCTCACGGTTATGCATGTACATATCAAAATTGATTGATTAAATAGGCAAGTTGATTCTAATCCCATTTAAAAGTCCTCACGGTTATGCGTGGTTAGAAGATACTTGAATTCATTTTTAAAATAAAAATAAAAATTTAGAATACTACTAATCTCATTTAAAAGTCCTAACGGTTATGCATGGTTAGTAGATATTCAAATTTCCTGAAATAAATATACCACAAATAGACACAACTATTTGTTTTATTCGATGAAATCATTCATATCATTCTAAAGTGGAATATGCGTCAAAAAGGAGTATTTATGATTTTTGTTTGATTTTCTTATTGAAATTAATAATTACACTCGATTGAGGTTTAATATTGTATTAATGTCTATCACTATATCTCTATTTTTCTATTACTATTATTCTTTTGCTGATAACAAAAGGGGGAGAGAAAAGTTAAGATTTTGAAAATAAAGGTCAAAGATTTTCTAGTTGCATCAAAGCTCATTTGAATATTTTATTCTCATGCATATATGTAGGGGGAGTATTGTGTAGAGAGGGAGCATTCAAATAGGGGGAGCAAATTGAATAATCAAATACATTTAAAATAGTTAAAAATCTTAAATATATGTTTGTTATCATCAAAAGGGGGAGATTGTGGAATATGCATGTATATGCTTTTTGTTTGATGATAATAAACATATATACATTCAAATGTATTTGATATTGTACTATTTTGTTTTTCACAGATAAAATAAATATTTGCTGAATAAAATAAATAACACAGAATTGGAATTCAAACGAATATTTTATTCAAACAAATATTTATTACAATTTTGATAGTACAATTTCAAGCTCTCACTATAACTATACAATTTCAGTCACAATACGATTACATCACAATTTCATAGTTACATCAGTTCCTCACTACATATCACTCACACTCGTATTTATCTTCAACTTCATTCCAATGTGAATCCAGCATCTGAGCAATCTGCAAAAATATTCACTAACGCAGTAAAATTGAAAAGAAATATTTTTGCAATTCAATTTGAAAGAAACGATGATTTTGAAAACATTGTTTGCCTCAGTTATTTGGGTTGTTCGTCATCATTTTTGACCGTGCAATATCTGTGCATATTAGTATTTTATCAGGGACAGGTTGTACATAAGTAAGTGGCTGCAGTACACACGTGTACATTTATACGCGTGTGCACTGCCTCGCCAACTCGTGTGCACCAAAAGCATACAAGCACAGATAACTACTGCAACAATACAAACCAACTCAAAGAAATGCCACCAACCATCAAGTCAACACAGCATGAATCAAAAGAGAACCAGATCAGGTGAAGTTCACAGTGAAGCACACATGAGTACAACTCAGATGCAAGCACACTCAAGGCCGAGAACCAGACCACAACATTAAACCAAAAATGGATCAGTGAATCAACCAAATCAAAGCAAATGCAAATAACAAAAATGGCCGAGAAACAACATCCAGACCAGAATCAACTGCCACAAACATGGATGCAAAGCAAAATGCAAGCTACAAAGACCACAAACATGGATACTACTCAATTGTTTGAAATATCATGCTACATGATGGTCAACTGCAACAATACAAACATGACACAACAACTACAAGATGCCAACATCAAAGACTACTGAAATGGCAAAGATTGGAAGGTAACAAACTCACATGCAACAAGCATCAACAACAAAGAAATCGACTACAAGATGAAGCCAGTGAGATGCAGACACAACCACAACTCAATACAATTCAGTTCAAAATCGAAACAGTGAATCAAAGTATAAACCAGGGTGCACTACAATGAATGCAGAGGTGAGGAATGAACGGAAATGGTCAAGTATAACAGAGTTCGACAATATGGACCAAGGCAAAGCAGAAAATCATCACAACAACAATTCAAGTAAAGTGCATCAGGTCAGAAGGCATAACAGAGCCAAGTCAGAGCCGAGAAAGTCATCACAAAATCAAAACCGTGGTAGTCGAATAAAATTCAAAGCTGAAGAATAATTATGCAAAATTTGTCAACTGAGATCGGGTCAATATAGAAATTCACTGAAATGGTCAAACATCACGAACACAAAGCCGAGAATTACAAACCAGGTCAAAGCCGTGACCACAAGTATATAGGAAAATAAACGATTCTGAAAAAGTCATATAACAGTGCAAAATATATATACGTGAATTGAACAAGTCAGAATCAATCTCAAGCATTAAAGCATCATCGATCGGCCAAACATAATTATCTGACAAATTCAGAGTATAAAATACGAAGGAAAATATAGGAACGAGAATCATATAAAAACCCAAAATCATCACCGGCAAAAGTATTCGAGTTTTGAGCTAACAGAGAACAATAAACCAATAACTCGAATCACATTCAATCAATCCAAAACCAGCAAAGCAAAAGGAATTCACATACCGGTATCGCAGACGAACTCCAGAGAGAGAGCCAACGCAAAGATCATTGCAAGCCAGAGCTACAGAGAATCAACGAAGCCGAAGCTCCAATTTCTCCAGCAAAACTAACAAGGGCAAAGCCCTAATTCAGTCGAGCAAGTTGTGAAGAAGATCGAGCTCGTATCGCCAAAGAATCAACACATCGCCGAAGCCCTAGTTTCGAAATTGCTATTTTCTTCTCAAAGGGGACCGGGCTAGTAAAATAACAGAAGGGATTGAAGACAAATTGAATCGGGCCGACATTTTTAGTAAATAAAAGGAACGGGCTGAAGTATTATCGAAAATAATTAAAGCAGGCCGGCCTATTTTCATTATTAGGGTGTTAAACTTAGTTATTTTATTTTATCATTGGGCCGGGATTATTTTCTAGAGCAAAATCAGTTATCAAGTTTAAATTTCAATTTTGCTCCGGGTTTAAACTGTATTTTGTTTTTAAGTTTGTATTTTCAAAGTCCAGTCAGAGTTAATCACCACCTAGGGTTTAGGTGTTGTCAGATTGTCTAGTTAGAATTAGTTCAGTGAGCAGGGTGTGCGAGTTTGCAAAACTCTATAGGCGGGAGTAGAGTTTGCGAGTTAACGAAACTCTATAGGCGGAGCAGGGTGTGCGAATCTGTAGGAGTGTTTGTAAGCGGGAGCAAGGGTTTGCGAGTATGTTAGAGTGTTTGTAAGCGGGATACTGTTTAATTCTAATAGAAATCTGGGAATGCAGCAGTAGGCAGGGGTTGTCGAAGCTGGGTAAATTCTGCGTGTGATTTACTTTTCTGCATACTTATCTGCAGTTTGATTTTGTGTTTAATCTGAGAAAATTTGCTATAACCCTATTCACCCCCCCCCTCTAGGGTTAATCTAGATCCTACAAGACAGACACATAATACACAAACAATATGGCTAAATAGTAGT
The DNA here is from genome assembly GCA_030737815.1 of Allium fistulosum. Taxonomy (NCBI): domain Eukaryota; kingdom Viridiplantae; phylum Streptophyta; class Magnoliopsida; order Asparagales; family Amaryllidaceae; genus Allium; species Allium fistulosum. The sequence continues at coordinate 983,797,917 of CM060902.1, forward strand.
CTCTATATGTGCTCATTGCAGCGAGTCGCCCACACACCACATACCCTCGTATGAGTGTCATCCATGAACAAAGAATAACTGAATAAATAATATAACGACGTCTCATACCACCGCGTGTTACTAGTCCATTTATTCAGTGCTCACACATCACACCCGCTCTTCTTTATTCTATATAACGAGTCCAAAAAATAACCGAAAAAATGTTACGGAAAGTCCCATACCAGACGGTATCACTAAACCGTTTATTTTAATTTCTCGTCATAGAGAATAAATGTCAATAAATCAATATAAAAGGATGCTTTCACCTTATCATATTAAAACTCCAATTAAATCCAAACCAATGATGAATCGTTTGTATGAACCAATTAAATATGTTCCAGAAACGAATGATCAGAAAAATAATATAAATGTAGTTTATTCAAATAAATACAAAATAAACATATTATTATTTAATAATGAATCTTTATAACATATAATTTTACATAACCAAATAAAAGCTATAGCATAGATAACGAATACATATTCTAATTTAATTAAATAATTATCTAAACTTAAATATAGTTATATATATAATTTCTTATCATAATATAAAATTAATCAATTATTTGTCTTTATTAATAGCATAGAAAGGGTATTTAAAATTTACAATTACAAAACTAGATATTAGTATAATTTACTATGATTAAATACTATTTTCGAAATTTAGATCATTTATATCTTAAAATTTAATAATTATACTTTAGTGATTACTAAATTAAAATTCGAATTATATATTGAAAATTTCATACCTTGAAACTATAAAATATCAACTATAAACCATATAATATTTCTCATTTAAAAATACTATAGAGTTCACTTTTTTTATTATTATTTTTATTTATTGAAAGCAAGGTCCAATTACATTAAAAAAACGAATGTGGTTCAAGAGAAACAAAAGTAAAAACAACATACAACTAAACAGATCAATCATAAAATAAAGAACTAAAAACTACAAGCGAAACGAAAGATTAAACAGAACAGTCCATCTGCCTATATAATTCAACTAAAAGTACCTTCGCAACATGATGTACTAGAATAAAACATCAACTGTACAAAATTTCCACAATATAGTGGTTGAACCTGTGAGGTAACTAATTTTATGTTTATATTTTGGTAAGATATTTTTGTAAGATATACTCATGTTCACATGCAACTAAGGCTTCAATTTATACAGGTACACACGCAATTAATCTTATAAATTGAACCTGTGAGGTAACATTACACACATAAGAAGTGAAACAGTTAAGTGAAAAATAGCCAAACATAAATGCAAACAATATAGAACTAAATAGTCAAACTAATAAGAACAATATCAATGTAAAGGCAAAGCAATAGATCAAATTTCCAAAACAAGTGCAGCTACTAAGAATAAATACTAAAGTAAGCAAACTCATATTCATATAATTTAAACTTGTAATGAGCTTCTTTATCAACTTAACTGGATTATATGTGTGTGTGTGTATATATATTATATATGAAGACACGTTTAAAATGATCAAATTAATAGAGTTGGGAATATGGAAAGAAATAGCAATGCAATACCAAAAGTTTAACATATTAACAACAATAAATCGAAGTATCAGAAAATGAAGTCACCCTCTCTCACTCAAATAAACATACACGCATGATTGCTCACAAAACTGGAAGCAAGAACAGCTTAAGCTAAAGTATGCAGAGGTCAAAAAGAAACATGCAGCAGCAGCTAGTATGTATAAAATAATCACACTCATCTCACCATGTATATGTATATGATTATATAATCACTCACGCCTATAAGATACTGGACACATGCTGGCCCGGCCCAAGGGCAAGCCCATAAGACCTTCGAATTGGGCAACCCCACTTATGGGGGCAACATGGGGAAAAAATGTTAATTGTTTGTTTATGCTCTAAATAAATTTCTGCTATACAAACTTTCGAAAACAGTGATTGGCTGAGTGGTTTAAAAGACTGCAAAAGCATAATGGAATGGTGCGGGTTTGATTCCCAATAGTGGCTAAAATTCAAGTGTTTTTGATCTACCTTTTCAATTTTCTTTCCTAAGCTTTAAATTGGTCTAGGGCAACCCAGCTCAATGGACCGGTCCAAGACAAATGCCAAGATACTCACAAACATACATTCACGCTGCTCAAGTCCAGAGACACAGACTGGTTCAAAGAAGCAAACTTTACTATATTATTATCATCATCATCATCTTCATCATCATCATCATCATTATTTACTAGTGATGTGTGATCTAATTCTGAAGCCTGAAATGAACTGCTAAAACACATACAACTATCGACCCTTACTCAAATGATTTTAGCAGTCGAACATCGTTCATAACAAGAATTTAAATGATCATACATAGTTTTGTGAGTTTAAAACTCACCTGGAAAATGATATGCTCCATCCTATTCCCAAACACAAGCACAAACCTTGCCAATGAGAAGTCAAAACTTGATTTACTTCACACTACAAATGCAGTAGCATGTAGAGATGAACATATTAAAATTTCGTTATTTTATTTTATTATTTTGCAATTTGTTTTTGAATTTAGATGTGAAGGTAATTGGTCCTTGATTGCTTCAGTAGGAAGATGGAAGTCTCTTGAAGAGAAGGTGCGTGACTATTTTTAGTGTAGGAGAGAAATTTCTGGAGTAACAATAATGGGCTTGAACAGTAGAGTAATGGGCTTTTAAAGTAAATAAGTACATAATTTTTTTTCCCTTTTTGTTTTGAACTAAAATTCTCTCAAATTTTAAATACATTCTGTTAACAAGAAAACTTGTCAACGCCCCAAAGTTGTTTTTAAAACGAGGTTAGTCATTTTTGATCTTTTTTGGTTAAGTGGAAGAAGGTAAGATATGAATAATCCTTTCAGTTCACCCTTTCGAATAGGTTCTTGTTATGATAGCTTTCCCTTATTAACCTTTCGATCCAGTCGAAACGCTCAAATTGCTTTCTTTTCGATCTTTCGAAATTGATGGAGTAGCTTGATTACCCCTTCGAAATAGTCCTTTCGAAGCAGTTGCGGAAGCCTAGTGAATGGCTCTAAGATTAAAGGTTATGATCAGCTTTGAATGGTTTCAACCTTGTCGAAAGCTGAAGCCTTAAGTATCTTAGGTTTGAATTGGAAAATAAAGGTAAAAATGATTTGGGCTAAGGTTTCGATCCATTCGAAAGTAGAGGTTTCGACCAAGTCGGACGAGGCCTTTCGATGTGGTCGACACTTGTAAAACACGATTAGATCTGATAAAAAGCTTTCGAAACAACTAAGTAACCATGGATTCAGATGTCTTCCCTTTATCAACTCAAAGAAGCCTTTATTGATCGATTCTTCCCCAATTCAATTTACAAATTAGGGTTACAACTTTTAGAATTAAGAAAGTACAAGTCTAGAATGAATGAGTTCGGATCCCCAAAACCGGACCCTTTGGGTCTTATTTATAGATGCGGGTCGGCACCTTTCGACCCAGTGCTTTCGACCTGGTCGAAAGGTGGCTTCATATGCCTCCACTCCATCGGTACTTGCGCTTCCCTCTGCAATGCTTTCGAATGGGTTCGAATGCCTCCGTCTTCATCAAAAGGGGTGGTTGGGCCTTCTTTTCTTTATGTTGCTTTGTAAGAGCTTCCAACTCCGTCGATGGGTTGTTTCCAGAGGCTTCGAAGGTGTTAAACTAGTGATGGTTTCGATGCTGTTTGTAGCTTCCAAACATATGCTTGTGACTTGATGCAGAATCTTCCCTGGATATTAATGGCTTCGACCGGTTCGAAAGGCTTGGTTTGGCTTTCGAAAGGGTTGTTCCAATCATGGTGTGCTTCTGTGTGATTTGAATGAAGGTGAAACCTTTGATTTCGAAAGGTTTGGCTTGCATATGAAAGGTTGTTATGCACTGTCTTCGAAAGCTGCTTCTTTGACTCATTCGAAAGGTCTTCATGTCTGCGGAAGCACCTACTTCGAAAGGTGTTTATTGAAGCGGAAGCATGATTTCGACTCTTTCGACCCCTTCGAAAGGTTTTGATACTTCTAATCTTTGGTTGTTGCATCCCTTCGACTCCTTCGCAAGGTCTTGCTGGTACTTTTCTTTCTTGTTCTTCTTTGCCTTCTATTCAATAGGGTTTCGACATGGTCGAAAGGATATTCGGTGGTAACATTTGCCGCCCTTACGAAGGGATGCCTTTGACTTTTCAAGTCAATTATCTTGAAACCTTTCAATATTTCCTGCCTTTTGATATTCCATCGCGAATCTGGACCGTTCATTTAAATCTGATCGAATGGTTTGATGTCTTTGCTGACTTTTCTTATAAACCACGCTCTCCTCTTCTTCTCTTTTACTCATCTGTAATTGAAACAATCTTCGAGCAAAAGTAAAAATTCTCAAACCTCAAATCATTTTTTCTCAATCAAAGAAAAATCCAGCTCTAAAGCAAGTCAAAATTATTTCTCTTTTCAAATCTCTCTCTCTTTTTATTTTACGGTAGATTTCAACTTCTCAAACCTTTACAGTCGGGATTTCGATTATTTGTTTTGATTTACCTGGAACCATTTAAGTTTTAATTTACCTGAAAGCATTCTATTGTTTGATTCAATTTCATGGTTTGACTTGATTTTCTTCTTTTCGTTAATTTTCATTTTGAACTCACCCGATTTATATTCTATTGTTATTGTTGTTTTTAGGGAAAATTTTCCTTTACCTCAAAGATTTCAAGATTTTAAAGGATTGATTCTCGCTCGAATTCATTTGTTTAACGGTTTTTAAGTTTCTGGGTTGAAATCGGGTTTGGGGAAGGAACCTTTGGTTAACATCGCCCAGAAGTTGTGAGATGTACGAACCAAAAATTTGACGCTAGAATTTTACCCTTCTACCCTTTCGAAAGGGATTGAGGCGGCAATTTACTGTTTTGATTTTTCAACCCCTTTCGATGGGGTCGAAAGGTAATCTAACGCCTTATTTTATTGACCTTGTCGAAAGGTTATTTAGTTCATACGAAACCGACCTCTTCGAAGGCAATTTTATACTTTCGGCACTAATACCTTTCGAAGATGTTGGTTATTGCATCGTAACTTATTTTCAAAATCATAGATTTTGTCCCATGGGTTTCGCAACCATTCATATAAACTTGTTTTAAATTTGTTTAAGTTAGAGATGGATATATTTTATAAACTGGACCGAGCAAAGCATACTTTGTAAAATTCATAAATCAAGCCAAACGTTTCGACTTAGTCGAAACCTGCTATATTGATTGAAATTTAGTTGTTGGTAGGCTTTTGGAACCATGCATTCCTTTTGATTCCATCGAAACCTTCTGTAACTAATGAGTCGAAACCTCCTATAATCATCTTTCTCCAATATCGTCGAAACATTCCAAGTCCTTTTTTTAACAATACGACTTCAACTTAAAACCTTACATATGGTTTCGACAACATTCATGTTCCCTTGGTAAAACTAAGATTGTAGGTTCCGATAGTGTCGACGGGTCTTTCCTTTTTTTATTGAATATTAGTAGTGTATACTTTGTTCAAATTTTTATGTTGGTTTTAACTATTCCTTTCTAATAACAAAGTTCCTATTGAGCTTTCGACATTGTTGAAGAGTGCCGGTTGGACATATACTTTAACCCTCCCTTTCGACCCTAACGAAAGCTCAGTAGATGCTTATATCTGGGCTTTCGATATTGTTGAGAGGTGTTTGTTAAGTGTTAATTTCTATTTCCCCTTCGACTCGCTTTACCTTGCTCTTGTTGATAGGGTGATGGATAGAATCAAGAAGATGGAGTAGGAGATTGAAGTTGCTGAGAGGGAGGAAATCGACGCCTCCAAAATTCTCTCCTTTGACGTTCCTTCCTTCGAGGTCGAATTTGACTCTAAAGATAAAGGCGATAAAGATGAGGTCATCGAAGAAGAGGGGGTGATAATGACGATGATAACGATGATGATAACGATGATGATGGGGATGATAATGTCAATGGCGGACAAGTCTCAGGTAGCAATGGAGGTAGCCAAACTGAAGCTTCTGAAAAAGACGAAGATGACAATACAAAGACTTCTGAAAAGGATTCATCTCCTCATGAAACGATTCCACCTAAATCTCATGCACCTTCAGGCCCTCAAAAGGAGCCCGCTTCTATTGATGTTGAAGTGTTGAAAGAAAAGGAGCAGGCTTCCCAAGCATCAATCCCGGTATCTCAGGTATGAGATTCTCTGTTTAAACATCTTTCGCTTCGAAGATAATAATAGTGTAAACCACTTATTTTAGATAAGGAAGAAATCTGTCCACCCCTATAAAACCAAGCTTGAAAGAAAACAAGCAGATATAAATAGTTTATATAGGGAGTTAAACAAGCAATTGAGGGAGCACAATATACTTTCTGATAAAGACTCAATAGAAGTGCGGCAGTGTTGGCATCTTTTAAACATCAAGAAGCTGCCCCACGGCTAAGGAGAGTGCGCCTTCGATATGACGCTCTTTTGAAAGAGAACCGTGAACTGATTACCTTATTCTGGATGTTGATTGAGGAGAGGAAATTTTAGTTAATTTCTTATACAAGGCCTATTACAGACACCCAATTGTTGATTTCTCATATTTAGGTGACTTTAGTGTGGGTTTACTTAGGCGCTTACACAAAAGATACTTGGATGAATTCGAATTTGACCCGCATCCCGGAGCTTGTTGGAACTTACCACGAGTCAGATCCATTCCCCAAGATCCACCTCATGAAAAAGTCAATTATTATAAAAATAAATTTGTTTCAGAATTATTTACCAAATCAATTTTGTATGAACTAGATGAATGATTGTGAATATGTAATAATATTGATTTGTAAGTATTTGTTTTAGTCTTGCTTTTTATACTTAGCTACATTTTATTATGTTATCACAGAGTGAACGTTCTTCAGGCAATCTTGTCTCTAGAGATTACCTAGGCCAATATGTTAAATTATGAAAATTTTATCTCGAAAAGACATCGATTTTGAAATCTTCAAAATTAGCAAGATATAGTTTTCTTAGAGATTGATAAAAACTTTACATAGAACATCCTCGTCTGCGGTTCAATTTCCTTGGTAATGAGAAAGAAAAGCTACTTAAGGAGATCTAGACATTCCATACTAAATAATTTGCGGTCGTGATAGTCCTCCAGCCGGGGAATGAGACTATAGTAAATATCCCCCGGTGATTACACCGGAAGGACTAAACATTCCTTTTGACTCTATAGTTATTCTTTCTGCCAATTTATTGAATAAAGTTAGAGATGTTGTTTCTCATCTTTAAATATAAAACAGATGTCCATTGTATCTTTTAGTTTCATTGTTACTTGAGTTGTAATCTTTTATTGCAGTAATAAAGAGGTTGTTCATTCTGGTTTTGACTTCATTCTTTTTCCTTTTGTATTTAAATAGGAATTACAGTTATCGGCAGCGCCTTAGTTATTAGATTCAACATCTCGCTTTATCGATCTTAAGGATAAGCTGCTAGCGGATCTTGAAAAGAGCAGATTTCTTGAAGATACTTTACTTGCTCGTTTTCATGGCAATACCGAAGCGTTAAGATGGCATAAGAGATTCTTAATTCAGAAAAAAATAGTTAGAAATCTCAAGGATCAGATTACCAGTTTAGAAGCTGATGTCAATTGCAAAAATGAAACGATTTTCGCTTTGAAGCGTCAAGTTAAATCGAATCATTCAATTAACTTCGATCACAAAATGTCAGAACTTTTTCAATAGATAAGCAATTTGGAGATGAAATTGAAGGTAGTCAAGCTCAGTGCGACTCGTTGGAATTTATTATGGGGGATAATATCTCGAATATTGATTTACCAGGTCCTCATGCTACTCCATCTACTGCTAAATCTACAAGATCTACTTCCCTTGCTTCTTAGAAATTTCCCACTACAACAGATCCCCCCAGCTTAGATGAGAAGGTAGTGGGCAGGTGGTGCACAAAAGTTAAATTCGGAATGGTGAAATATTTTGATGAACGACATAAAGTTGAATACTCATAGCGCATAAACAAATATGCTGCTAGAATTCAAAAACTCAAACACGATAACTATCTCCTTTTGAAGCGCGTCGCTAAATTGGAAAGGGAAAATAAGACCCTTAGAGGCACAAATAGAGCTTTCAACCGCACTTTGAAAACTAATATCGATGCAATTGATGATGCGGACATGATAAGGAAGAAAGAAAAGAAACTTAAAGAAGTTCTTTGTATCGCTATCTGTCACATCATGGATCCATTAATCGCTGAGAACTTGAACAAGGCTGCCCAAGATTTATGAAAGATTCATATCTATGAAATGCATATATTTGCTTTATACACTTGTAAATAATTTCATAAGTTATGTAAATCATGTAAATTTCGTAAATATCATCTGGTTTGTGATCCTTTTCTATAATGTTATCTCTAAAACATTTGTTTGATAGCTCATACCATAATTTTTGTATTTTCTGGATCTTTCATTCTTCTTTACTGTTCCGATTTCCCTGAAAAGTATGAAGCAAACAATATTTCCTACTGTTGGCTTGAAATTGATATAAAAGTCTATCTATATCATTTACGTAGATTAACAAATCATTATGTCAATTGTATGGTAATATATGAATAGTAATTGTATCTGATTAAATATCTTGAAAACCATCTTTGATCATGATGAGAAATAAATAAGAATTTAACTTTAACCATATTGCTGGAATATCTGAAGTCTGTTGGTAGAAAATTTCATCCTCAATTAGAGATATAAATGCATTAGAAAATCATCCTATGAAGATTACCAATAGAGGGTTAATAATGATTAAATAGTAGAAGTCCGGAAATCATTATCTGAAAATTTGTAGTAGACATCCAATAACCTATTCGGGCATTAATGAAATCTGAAAGTTTAGAAGCCCAAAGCCCAGATTCGGGTATTAGTGGATGATGTTTAGAAGTTAAAAAAACTTGAAATTCAAATTCAAGTATTTGCGGATGATGACCGAAAATTCATAATAATGATCTTCTTGATAGAAGTTGATAGAAGTCTTTGACAGAGATTCAGGTATTAATAGTGGACAATTAGAAATCCATAACAGAAATCTCAGCCCAGATTAGGGCATTAATAAGTGAAATCAAGTAATAGTCTCGAAACCCAGATTCGGGTAGGAGGAATTGAGAGAAGATCTCTAACCCAGACTCGGGTATTAATAGATTAAGTTTAGAAATGAGAGACCCCAAATCCAGATTCGGGTAATAAGCGGAGTTCTGTTCTACTTCTTAAATTCTGTCTTCTCCGACATGTATAAACCTCTTAGGTCTTTTATGAAGTTGTGGTTTGATTGGCTGCTTCTCAAGCTTGGACATCCTAGTTCTCTATCTGATACGCCACCTCTCTGGCTTAGATGTCTCAGTCCTTTGTTTGGTGAGCCTCTTCTTGGATTTGGACATCTTAGTCCTTTGTAGATGTGCCGCTTCTTGGGCTCGGACGTCTTAGTCCGGTATTGTCTGGTATTCTTGGTTAGCTCATTCTTAGAGGCTGGAACCAAGGACTTACCCAACCTCCCTCCAGAAGGTGCCTTGACCTGATCAGAGGCGCCTTGACCTGATCAGAGGCGCGACCAAGAGCTTGTCTATGCTTTATCCTGGCCATAGCATGGCGCGGATAAAGACTTACACTCCTCCCTCCAGGAGGTGCCCAGCCCTGGCCATAGCGTGGCGCGGCTAGGGGCTTGTCGATGCTTTAACCTGGCCATAGCGTGGCACGGATAAAGGCTTACACTCCTCCTTTCATGAGGCTCCTTGACCTGACCAGAGGTGCGTCCAAGGGCTTGTCGATGCTTTAACCTGGCCATAGCGTAGCGCAGCTAAATGCTTACACTCCTCCCTCTAGGAGGTGCTCTGCCCTGGCCAACTTGGCGCGGATAGAGGCTTTGACCATTTAAGGTAATGTCCAAATAAAAGAAGCATTTCACTTCCAACCATGTAGATTCTCTTTAGAAAAGTAGCTCTTTATTGATCTCATTCAGTATTTCTTTACAAACTCATTGATTTTGCCTTGATGGTAAAAGTTGATTATCATCCCTTCTAAGGCTTTGCAGTGGTTAGTTTCATGATCATTCATCACATGGTAATGGCAGTAGGATTCAGATTCCTTTCATTCTTTGGTTTCTTTTTCTACGACGGCCAATAATTGAGCTCATCCTTAGTTAGCAGGTAGAAATTATCTATAGATGTCGTTGGGTTGCATTATTTAGGAAGTCTTGACTGAAAATTGGGTCTTTAGGATGGCTTTTCAGTTTCTTATTATTTGGCCTTATAATTTTACCTTCATCGATTACTTTTCCGTTTGACACCCTTTGGAGTTCCCGTATTGGAAGTGTTCCAGATGCAACTTGTTGTCATTTATGTGCAAAGGCGTTATAGTCTGTCATTATTTCTTCCTCAAAGATTGTGCCTTTGGAATAATGTTGAATCGTCCTTTTCATTTGGTTAAACAGGTTGTCATTTCCATTTCTCCTTTCTTCTAAGGCAAAGATAGGGGTTGGACCAATATGAAAGGGATTCAGGCTCCATTTTTCTAGGTCATATAATTCTTCCCTTTTCTTCTTTATAATCTATAGAGCTTTTAACCTTAGCATTTGCTCTTCATATAGCGGGGAATCTTGAGTTGCTCTTGGGGAGAATCCTATTAAGTTTGGTTCTGAAGATCCTTGCTCAGATCTTTTGATTCTGGTAGCCATGATGAAGTAAGGTCTTTAAGTATTTAAGCTTGAAGTAGGATTGGGTTAGAGACATGTGGTGTTGGATGTTTAACAGAGTTGGAGGTTCGAGCCCTCCTTCTAGCGCTAAAATGTTAACAAGAAAACTTGTCAACACCCCAAAGTTGTTTTTAGGACGAGCTTAGACCTTTTTGATCTCTTTTGGTTAAGTGGAAGAAGGGAAGATGTGGATAATCCTTTCAGTTCACCTTTTCGAATATGTTCTGTTATGATAGCTTTCCCTTATTAACCTTTAGATCTAGTCGAAACGCTCAAATTCCTTTCTTTTCGATCTTTTGAACTGGATGGAGTAGCTTGATTACCCCTTCAAAACAGTCCTTTCGAAGCAGTTGCGGAAGCCTAATGGATGACTCTTATGATTAGCCTTGAATGGTTTCGACCTTGTCGAAAGCTGGAGTCTTAAGTGTCTTAGGTTTGGATTGGGAATTAAAGGTAAAACTGGTTTGGGCTAAGGTTTCGATCCATTCGAAAGTAGAAGTCCAACGAAAGGTGGCCTGGAGTCAAAATGTGAAATTACTTGAAAATGCAGAGGTTTCGATCAAGTCGGACAAGGCCTTTCGATGTGGTCGACACCTGTAAAACACAACTAGATCTGATAAAAAGCTTTCAAAACAACTAAGTAATCAAGGATTCAGAGATCTTCCCTTTATCAACTCAAAGAAGTCTTTATTGATCAATTCTTCCCCAAATCAATTTACAAACTAGGGTTACAACTTTTAGAATTAAGAAAATACAAGTCTAGAATGAATGACTTCGGATCCCCAAAACTGGACCCCTTGGGTCTTATTAATAGATACGAGTCGGCACCTTTCGATCCAGTGCTTTCGATCTGCTCGAAAGATGGCTTCAGATGCCTTCCGACTCCTTCGGTACTTGTAGATCCCTCTGCAATGCTTTCGAATGGGCTCGAATGTCTTTGTCTTTATCGAAAGGGGTGGTTGCGCCTTCTCTTCTTTATGTTGCTTTGTAAGAGCTTTCGACTTTTGTGACGACCGCCCATGACCCCCGCACCGAACCTAGAGATAGTGTGCTGTAAAGTGTGCCAGGCGACCATGGACGATTGCCAGGGTAAATTAAAACAACAGAATCTATCGTATTACTCACAGCGCATGGACAAAATACAATATATATATATATATATATATATAGTGAAGCTTCACAGAATAGAATCCCATCAATAAAACTTCATAATAGTTGAATACAAACATCTGAACAGTCAATACATCAAGCCTCACTACATAACACTCAGAGAATATACAAACAGCGGAACACCCAGTACATATAGTAAGAAGTTAATATGCAAGCCTCCAACTCGTCTTCGACATCAGCATCGTGGAAAGCAAGAACAGCACCTGTCACCTGCTACCTAGTCTGCCCGTCCCAAAATGGACGAACAGCCCAAGGCAATAAGAGTTAAAACATAAAGCCTTGAGTCAGACAACAGTCTTAGTGAGCGGTAAATTAACTAACAACATACCAAAAGAGCATAAAGGAAAAGGAATAGGAATACAACCCTCCCACTCCACCTCTTTCTACAGTGATAGCCCCCAGACACACACTAAGAAGAAGCAACATAGCAAAGCATACAATTTAAAGTAAAGCAATTATCACTCGAGTCAAGGGCGATGTTTTCCAAGTACAAACCCCCAAGGCCTAAACCAAGATCAGATAAGCACCCAGGAAATACCGCTCTTGAGACCGAATGACGATACAACCAAACATCCATGACTCTGGCTATCACTGTTATCATTGCTTCGATATCATCGTTAATTGAACGACCGGCTCATTCTTTCATCCGTCCGTCAAAGGCTAATGAAAACCCCGGTTCTAGACATAACTCCGCACGTCATCGTGACCCGTGCCTAGGACTATCGAATCTGCCCAGAGTACTTGACTACCAATCAGTAGCCTTCAGGGACTATCGAATCTGCCCAACGTACTCTTGCTTTGAGCATGCTAGAACCTTCAACAACGATGAGATCTCATCCTTCTAGTCATCCTCCTCGACGACTATTTCCATACTAGCTCAAGCGCCTCTCGAGCATCCATTATCCTCAAACTCGAACCATTTCACCGAGTTATCAATCTGCTTGGAATGATCCCGTCTGGATTAGACCAAGGCTATCTCATATCATGCTTCGCCTCATCATCATCATAGCAAAGCTTCATCTCAACATCATCATCAAATCTATCCATATGAGCTTCATCATCCGCTACATATGCCACAAGCAGCTTTTCCAATTCAAGAGCCTTTCCCTTAGCTTTTGAATCATCTTCGGTCTAAATCAAATCATCAATCATCCAATTCATAGCAATCAATCAAGTCAAACATTAATCCAAGTAATTAAGCATTCAAATATGATCTATATAGACAATCATAACAATAATGGCAATTTCGTAAATAAAGAGTCTAAAGTCTAACAAGCATGAAAACATGAGCAATATCTCTATAATCTTGATGAATGAACTTGCATAGGTTAACATGTAGTAAAATAGATGTCAAATCATCATGAACAATGGATCTATATGGATCTATACTTACGATTAAGAAAATGCATGGAAATCACTACTTTAGCACAAAATCAAGCCAACGATCCGATATACTCCTTTGGATCCGTGTGAGAGATAATCACCACTCACCAAATCACCTAAACACCTTAAAAGAAACCCACTTCAGATCTGGACAGCGAAGGATCTAACTTGATCTATCACAAATCCGCTTCAAACGATGAAATCTCTCTTCAATGGATGTAGATCTTCAATCTAAGCTCTTGGATCTTCAATTTGATCTTCGATTTGGATGGAAGGAATCACTAGATTAGAGTGGGGAAAAGAAGTGAAGAAGTGTAGAAGTCGAGCTCTCAAAATGGCAGCACTTCGTCGCTTCGAAATCCGGATCCCAAAAATAAAGAAATGGACGTGTATTTATAGGCTGAAATCACCTTAGGTCGTTCGCTCTTAGGTCGTCCACGAACTAAAAACCCACGACCTAAAAACCCTACGACCTAACGAATGCACCTCCACGACCTACGACCTAACACTTAGCAGATCAGCGCATTCATGCGACCTACGACCTAACGAATCTGCGCTTAGCTCTCTTACGCGACCTAACACTTAAGCGCTTCTACGCGACCTACGACCTAACGACTTAGCGCATCAGCGCACCCATGCGACCTACGACCTAACCCAGACGTGCTTCCTCGCGACCTAACGAATGCGCATCCATGCGACCTAACAGATCCAACGACCTACGCGCATCCGCGACCTACGACCTAACAAACCTGCGACCTAACACACACACGCGACCTAACTAACTTAGCCAGGATACGACCTAACTCCTTAGGTCGTCTAACGACCTAACTACGCTAACTTGCTCACCACTAGGTCGCTCACCACTAGGTCGCTAAATACTGAAGGTTACTAACCCTTAGGTTGCTAACTCCTATAGGTCGCTAACTACTAGCTCTCTTAGGTCGCTGCATACCCCTAAGTCGCTCAAAACCTTAGGTCGCCAACATCCTATAGGTCGCTCCAACCGACCTAACCTACCCTACGACCTAAGCCACCACACGACCTATCTTCTATACGACCTAACTATCACACGACCTAGCTTCTTAGGTCGTTCCAATCCTTAGGTCGCTCCACTTTACTAAGTCGCCTACCCCTTAACTCGCCAACTTCCCTAGGTCGCTCCAAACCCTCATACGACCTAAGACTTAGACTCTGGACGACTTATCAACAATGCGACCAAATGTCAACTGTTTTACGATGTTTCGATCCGTAAAAATACGGGTCGTTACATTCTCTCCCCCTTAGGAATTTCGCCCCCGAAATTCCAAACAAACAGAGCAATCAAAGACTATTCTGCATGCCTACCATCCATAGTAATCAACAAACCATGCATCCAATTCTAGCTTAGCATGCAGAATTCTAAAACTTAGAACAAGTTACAATGTCGTTAGATGACACGACACCTTAGGGCCATACCTTGAAGAGTTCAGGATGAGCTGCTTTCATCCTCTCTTCCACCTCCCATGTACAGTCGTTATCATCATCACTCCATTGTATCTTGAGCAACTTAACTATCTTCCTCCTAAGCTGTTTCGTGTCGGTTTCCACAACACGAAGCGGCTTACGAGGTCTCTTATCGACTGGATCAACTTCGAAATCTTCACAGCTATCAGCAGAAACCACTGTATTCGAGTCGTGCACATACTTCCGTAGATACGATACATGATAAACATTGTGCACACCCGACATCTTTTCTGGTAACTCCAATCTATAGGCGAGCTTTCCAATTCGCTCGGTGATCGGGAATGGTCCAACAAATCTCGGAGTCAATTTTCCTTTCTTCCCGAATCGAATAACATTCTTCAGAGGAGAAATCTTCACAAAAACCATATCACCTATGTCGAATTCCAAATCCTTACGACGCTTATCGGCATAACTTTTCTAACGATCTTGGGCTGTCTTCATTCGTTGCCGAATGATCTCTATGCAACCCGAAGTCTGTCGAATCATCTCTGGCCCAAGCATCAGCTTTTCTCCGGTCTCTAACCAACATGTCGGAGAGTTACATGGTCTTCCATACAATGCCTCATACGGTGCCATACCAATGCTTGACTGGTAACTGTTGTTATATGAAAATTCCACCAAATGAAGGTGATCTTACCATGATCCTCCAAAATCTAAAACACAAGCTCTGAGGAGACCTTTCAAAACTCGGTTGACTCTCTCGGTCTGACCATCTATTTGAGGATGATAAGCTATACTCAAACACAACTCGGTTCCCAAAACTTCCTAAAAGCTCTTCCAAAATCCACTAGTGAACAATGGGTCTCGATCGCTCACTATACTCTTCGGAATACCATGAAATCGAACTATCCACTTAACATACAACTCAGCCAACTTTGATGCAGTCCTAGTCGATCGAACAGGAATGAATCTTGCACTCTTAGTCAGACGATATACAATGACCCAAATTCCTTCATTTCCCGTTCTCGTTCTAGGTAACCCATCAATAAAATCCATCGATATTTGCTCCCACTTCCATGTAGGAACTTCTAATGGCTGAAGCAATCCACTTGGCTTCTTCTGTTCGGCTTTTACCAACTGGAAGTTCATACACTTGGAAATAAAATTTCCAACATCCTTCTTCATACCTTCCCAGTAATAGGTTCTCTTCATATCCCGATACATCTTATTTCCACCTGGATGAATTGTCAACTTCGAGTGATGACTTTCCTTTAGAACTTCACTTCTCAATTCATCTATATCGGGAACAACTAGTCGTCCTTGCTTCCGAAGCCAACCTTCTCGATCGACTTTGAATCCTTTATCCTTTTCTGGATCCAATCGAGATTCCAAATCACGGATAACCTTGACAATCTTATCATCTCGCTTTTGATTCTTGCCAATTCTTTCCACCAGAGTCGGTCTTATTGATAAGTTTGCCAACATCTCAGGTTCCAATTCACATCTGGGCCTGAAGTCAAATCCAGCCAAATACTCAAGATTCTTCCATTCTGAAAACATGGCTCCCAATCCTGCATGTCTTCGACTTAACGCATCTGCCACTGCGTTACCCTTTCCCGGAGTATAGGCTATACCAAAATCATATGATGCCAAAATCTCTAGCCATCGTTGCTGCCGAAGATTCAAATCCTTTTAGGAGAAAAGATACTTCAACGACTTATGATCTATAAACAATTCGAATCGAACTCTCAATAGATAATGTCTCCACATCTTCAGAGCAAAAACAATCGCCGCCAACTCCAAATCATGAGTCGGATAATTCCTTTCATGCGGCTTCAGTTGTCGACTTGCATACGCAACAACTTTCCCCTTCTGCATCAGCACTGCTCCAAGTCCAGTACCACATGCGTCGGTGTAAACCACCATCTCCTCATTCCCACTTGGAATAGTCAAAACAGGAGCACTTGTCAGCCGCTCTTTCAGGATTCTGAAAGCTTGCTCACACTTATCATCCCATCTGAACACTTGGTTCTTCTTTGTCAATCCTGTTAACGGTGCAGCCATCTTGGAGAAGTCTTTGATAAACTGACGATAGTATCCTGCTAATCTAAGAAAACTTCTCACATCAGATGCATTCTTAGGTCTAACCCAATCCTGGATTGCTGCCACCTTAGCGGGATCAACCGCTATTCCATTTCCAGAAATAATATGGCCTAAGAACCTCACTTCACTCTTCCAGAAGTGACACTTCGAAAACTTAGCCTTCAGTTGATGTTTCCGTAAGATTTCCAAAACAATACGCAAGTACGTCTTGTGCTCTTCTTCAGTTCTGGAATAAATCAGAATATCATCCACGGACACTAGCACGAACTTACTCAACTGATCTCTGAACACTCTATTCATAAGATCCACAAAATATGCTGGCGCATTCGTCAATCTAAACGGCATTACCAGCCACTCAAAGAAACCGGATGGTGTCCTAAAAGCAGTCTTCGGCACACTATCCTTAACCACTCTTAACTGGTGAAATCCCGTTGCCAAATCCATCTGAGAAAACACCTTAGCTTCGTGAAGCTGATCAAACAAGTCATCTATTCTCGGCAATGGATACTTGTTCTTCTTAGTCACTCGATTCAGCTCACGATAATCCACACACAATCTCAATGATCCATCTGCCTTGGTAGCAAACACAACTGGTACACCCCATTCGGACACACTACGCCGAATGAATCCTTTCTGCAAAAGATCATCAACCTGCACCTTCAACTCCTGCTGTTCCCTAGGCGCCATCCGCCTAAGAGGCATCACAATAGGTCTGGCTCCTTCAACTAGATCTATACGAAACTCGATCTCTCTATGCGGCGGTAACCCTTTGACCTCGTCAAAGACATCCTCAAATCTATTCGCGATTAGCAACGATGACAGTCCATCCCGTGGAACAACCAACGAATACATGAAGCTCATGAAGATGCCTTCTTCATGCTTACATCGTATCACAATCCTTCGCCCCTCCACATTCTCGACTGTCACCTCCAACCTTTCACAATCAACCTTTGCCGCATACTTCCTAAGCCAGTCCATACCCAAAATAATTTCGAACCCCGCAAAGTTCAGAACAAAGCAATCACAAACAAAAGAGCAATCATGACTCGATACAATCAGACCACGGCATAGCATACACAAACAAGACGAACCCCCAACTGGATTAGTCACAACCAATGGCCTATCAATAATATCTGGTTCTAAACCTAACCGGCCTACAAGTTCGCTACAAACAAACGAATGCGACGCCCCAGTATCAAATAGCACTCTCACTGGAACACCACATATGAAAAGAGTACCTTAAACCACTACACTCTTTCCTTTCTCTTCAGCGGTAGGAGCTTTCGAAGACGATGGAACAGCTCCCAAAGCATAAGCTTGCACAATCTGCTTGTCCCTTCGTGGTTCTGGACAATTCTTCCTAACATGCCCCAGCTTGTCAAAGTTGTGGCACTTCACTTGCACCTTCGAATTCTTGCAATCTCTAGAGAAATGGCCCTTCTGCTGACAATTGTAGCAGGTCACTTCGCCCTTCGGCTTCTTCTGGCCATCCCTACCCTTTTGCTGCTGCTGCTTCCTCTTCTTGTTTCCACTCAGCTGTGGTTTAGACTCACCCCTGGTCACAGCAACAACAGATCCCTCTTTGGGAAACAGACTCTCATGTCTGAGAGTCTTCTCCACAAGCTTCTCAAATGAATTGTCCAAATGATCCACCAACTGTCTCCCAAGATAACTGTCCAAGCCTGTCACAAACTTCTCATTCTTCTGATACGAAGATTCAATATACGACCGGGCATACTTGGACAAAGCTTCAAACTCAGAAACATACTCAAGAACTGGTCTTCCATTTTTCTTGAGCTCCACAAACTTCTTGAACAGAACAGACTTCTGAGCTGTAGAAATGAACTTAGCTTCAAATCTGGTTTGGAATTGCTCCCAAGTAATCTCTTCCTCCGGAGTATTAATGGTGATAGAGTTCCACCAATCAGAAGCTCTTCCTTGAAGCTGTCTTGATGCTAACTTCCTCTTCGTTGCATCCTCAATTCCCAAATCATCAAAAATCCTTATACAAGCATCTATCCACCTTTGTACTTCAATGGTTGATTCTGTTCCCAAGAAAACCTTCTCTCCAAGAGTAGTATAGTCTTTACACAACTTAGCAAAATCCACTGGTCTTGGAGTTTGAACTTGAACTCCAACATCAACTGCTGTCCCCGGAACTGGTATCATTCTCATGATCGAAGTCATCATAGCTTCGAACATAGCAACATAATCAGCAGCCCCCTCAACAGCACGGCCTTCCCTAGCAGCTGGTCTCCCTCTTCGACTCATCCTTAATATCTATAAAAAGGAATGATCAGCACACCTTGAAAAACAACTGCATAAAGGACTCAAACTCTACTAAGCTACTATATTATATATAGTAATCATCCATCAAAATACAATTACGTCTCTCATATGTAGTTACGTCAGCGAGCGTTGGGTAAAATCGATTAACCAATTCTCTGATACCAAATGTGACGACCGCCCATGGCCCCCGCACCGAACCTAGAGATAGTGCGCTGTAAAGTGTGCCAGGCGACCATGGACGATTGCCAAGGTAAATTAAAACAACAGAATCTATCGTATTACTCACAGCGCATGGACAAAATACAATAGAATATATATATATATAGTGATGCAGGCCAGAATGAAGTCATAGGTCGAATACGACCTAACAAGTTGATAAGTCGAGACCGACCTAAGAAGAATACCACCGAGTTAAGATTTGGTGATCAATGTTGGGAAAATGAAGTTCTAGGTCGCAACCGACTTATGGAAGGATGTTCGCGACCTAACGAAACCGAGTTAAGATTTGGTGAGCAATGTTGAGAAAATGAAGTTCTAGGTCGCAACCGACTTATGGAAGGATGTTCGTGACCTAACGAAGGTGTTAAGTCGTCCCAACGACTTAGTATAACTCGGCAGCGACCTAGTGAAAACCCACGACTTAACGAAGCTGAAGGTATAAGTCGTCCACGACTTAGCGAAAGGCGTGAAGAGGAAGCGAGTTACGACCTAGAAGAATTAACTCGTAAGTCGCGTGAAGATGTTGTCGTTGATTCTTCTGTGAGCTAATCTAAACCATTGATTTCCTTAAGTCGCTACTAAGTTGAGTTGCGTAGCATTGTTAAGTCGGCAACGACTTAAGTGGTTGTCTGTTTGTATTTTCTGTTTTTAAGTCGTATGTTTTGTAAGTCGTATGTCGTCTTTGTCATGAGTCGTTCTGTTTGTTAAGTCGCTGAAGGCAAATGTTGTAACTGTGGTCTTAAGTCGCCACCGAGTCATGGTAGGTCGTAGGTCGGAAGCTATAACTCGGAACCGACTTAGGAGATGTAAATTTTTGTTGTAATTTCGTGTGAGTTGTAATGTGCCTATAAATAGGCCATGAGTCTCATTTGTAAAAGGTTGTTGATTTTTGAATAAAATTCTCTTTGATTGCTTTGTGCTTTCATTCAAATTGGTAGTTGAGTGTAATCTCCTATCTCCTCTTTCGGATAATCGAGTGCGCTCGATTCAACGATTGTAGAAGCCGATTCGCGGAATCAAGTGCGCTTGATCAACGCTTGAAGAATTGAAGATCTTTGAACCCGGTATCGTGCGCGATCAACGAGTTCGGGATAGCTAGAATTCGGTATCTTCGGATCAACGAATTTGGGCATTTCAGTATCTTCCAATCCATCGATTGCTACAATCATCGATCTACATTGTTTTGTCATATCCGCTGCGTCATTTTTGGTATCGGAGCTTGTTCTAGCCAATCATAGCTAGATCGAGACTTGGAGCCTATTCATTTAGAAGTTGAAGAGATTTGCCGAGCTTGAAGTGAAGATTTGAGGTTATTATCACGGCCGAGAGTAAGGAAAGCTTGTCGAAGATTGATTGATCGCATTTGTATTGGAAGCCGAAACTTTGCCCATCGTGTTCATCGCGATTTGCTACAAAGTGGAAGTTTTCGATCCGTTTCATTTTGGATCAAAATCCGAATTGTGTTTGAATTTTGAAGTGTTGAAGTGTTTGGGAAAATTTCAAGTATGCCGCCAAGAAGAGCTAATCGTCAGCAAAACGTAGAAGCTTTGTATCGAAGAGAAGAAGCTGATGAGATGGAGCAAAGAATCAATGAGAACTTTAGTGAAAAGCTTAACGAAGGAATTGGCCGGTTAGAGAAGCTTATGACGGAGATGAATCAAAATCGGAGAAGGGTTTCACCTGAATCTAACCATAGGGGTAGTAGAGTCTCGCCACATTCCAATCGAGACAGAAGTGTTGAAAATGATCAAGGGCGTGGGAGGAACGTGAATGATCGAGAACGGAGGAATGTAGATAGAAGGGATGATGGTGGTAGGCGTGAAGGTAGTAGAGATGTGGGTGGACGAGATAGACAACGATATACATCTGATTTTGAAGAGGAGTATGATGGTGGTAGTGTTCAAGGACAAGGACGAGGACAAGGAAGAAATTACTCTGAGTATGATCACAAGTGGGAGTCGGGGATGAAGACTGAAATTCCTGAATTCAAAGGTGGTATGCAAGCAGAGGAGTTTCTAGATTGGGTGGCTAATGTCGAGGAGATTTTTGACTTCAAAGAAGTTCCAGAACAGCGTAGAGTGAAGTTGGTTGCTACAAGGCTGAGGGGTAGAGCTTTAGCATGGTGGCAGCAGACCAAGCTTACACGTGATCGGATGGGAAAGTCAAAAGTTGAATCTTGGGAAAAGATGAAGAAAATGATGAAAGCAACGTTCTTACCATACAATTATCAATCTTTGATGTATCAACGTTTGCAGAACTTGAGGCAGGGCACGAAGACAGTTAATGACTATGCTGATGAATTTTACCAACTGATTGCTCGAAATGATATTATTGAGAAGGAAGAACAACTGACAGCTAGATTTGTTGGGGGGTTGCGAATACAGATTCAAGATATGGTTAACATGTTTGATCCCAGATCTGTAGCGGAAGCACATCAGAAAGCGTTGGCTTGGGAGAAACAGGGACGACGAGGAAGTGGTGTGTTTACTAATTCTAACAATCAAGTGAAGGGTGTTGGTGGAAGTTCTAATGTTTCTAAACCTATCAGTAGACCAGTAGTGAAGGAGGCTGAGAAGACAAAGGTTAACAACGGTTTCAAATGTTACAATTGTCAGGAATTGGGTCACAAAAGTAATGAATGTCCAAAGCCGAAGAAGAGAGCTATGATAGCTGAGGTTGAGGATGAGGATGAAGAAGCTGAATGCTCTAATTCTTTACCAGTTGAGGAGGAAGACTTACTGTCAGGAGATGACGGGTACGCATTGATGATGAGGAGAAGTTGTTTAACACCGAAGCAAGAGGAGGAAAGTAGTTGGTTGAGGAACAATATCTTTCAATCTACATGCACTATTCTGGGAAGAGTTTGTAAATTTGTTATTGATGCTGGGAGTTGTGATAATATTATCTCTACAGAAGCGGTGAAGAAGTTGGAGTTGAAAACCGAGAAACATCCTAAACCATACAAGTTAGCTTGGTTAAGGAAGGGTGGTGAAGTGAAAGTTGGACGTAGAGCTTGTGTGAAGTTTTCAATTGGGAAGAAATACAAAGATGAAATCTGGTGTGATGTCGTAGATATGGACGTTTGTCATTTGTTGCTGGGGAGACCGTGGCAGTATGATCGAGCTGTGCAACATGACGGACGAACCAACAGTTACAGTTTCATGTTCGAAGGCACAAAGATTACTCTAGTTCCGAAGAAGCGACAACAGGAGGAAAACAAGTTGGAGGAGATTAAAGAGCTCAAAACTTTGTTATCGCTGAAGGAGTTTGTGAAGGAAGTAGAGGAGGAACCTGAAGTGTTTTTGTTAATTGGGCGAGAGAGCAGTGAAGAGGTTGGAATACCAGAAGAAGTTAAACCAGTTTTGAAAGAATTTGACGATGTATTTCCAAAGGAATTACCAACGGAGTTGCCACCGTTGAGGGATATACAACATCAGATAGATCTTGTTCCAGGTGCTGTGTTGCCACACAGACCACATTATCGAATGAGTCCGAAGGAACATGAAGAATTGAGAAGGCAGGTAGAGGAATTGCTTGAACAGGGGCGTGTGCAGGAGAGTTTAAGTCCTTGTGCTGTACCAGCTTTATTGGTACCCAAAAAGGATGGAACGTGGAGGATGTGCACCGACAGTCGAGCCTTGAATAAGATTACTGTGAGATATAGATTTCCAATGCCAAGGTTGGATGACTTGTTGGATCAAATAAGCGGAGCTACTATCTTTTCGAAGATTAATTTGAAGAGCGGATATCATCAAATTCGTATCAGACCAGGTGATGAGTGGAAGACTGCTTTTAAAACCAGGGAGGGTCTATACGAATGGTTGGTCATGCCTTTTGGTTTATTCAATGCACCGAGTACTTTTATGAGGGTGATGAATCAGATTTTTAGACCGTTCATTGGGAAATTTGTGGTGGTGTATTTTGATGATATTCTGATTTACAGTGGGAGTCCAGAGGAACATTTGAATCATCTTAGAGAAGTGCTGATGGTATTGCGACAAGAACAATTTTATGCTGCAACGAAGAAATGCGTGTTCATGACGCATAGTGTGTTGTTTCTGGGGTATGTTGTGTCGAAGGAAGGTATACAGGTGGACCAGAGTAAAGTTGAGGCGATCAGAAATTGGCCGCAGCCCAAGACGATAATGGAAGTTCGTAGTTTTCACGGGTTGGCTTCATTTTATCGAAGGTTTATTCCACACTTTAGCAGTGTGATGGCACCTGTGACTGATTGTATGAAGGGTAAACAGTTTGCATGGACGGAGGAAGCCGGGGTTGCTTTTGAGCGAATCAAAGAACTTTTGACGTCTGCACCAATTCTAGTATTACCTGATTTTCAGCTAGTGTTTGAACTACATACTGATGCATCCAAGGTTGGAATTGGAGGAGTGTTGAGTCAGAAGGGACGTCCAATTGCATATTTTAGTGAAAAGTTGTCAGGAGCAAAGATGAGATACAGTACATATGATGTGGAATTCTATGCTGTTGTGCAATCTATCAAACACTGGAGACATTATCTATTTCAGAAAGAGTTTGTTCTGTATACTGATCATGAAGCATTGAAGCATTTGCAAGGGCAAGACAAGATTTCAGCGAGACATGCATCGTGGATTGCATATCTGCAACAGTTTACTTTTGTTGTTAAACACAAGTCAGGGGTGACGAATCGAGTGGCTGATGCTTTGAGTAGAAGGAGTCATTTGTTGACTACACTGAAAGTTGAGGTGACAGGGTTCGATGTGTTGCCAGAATTATTTGTCAATGATCCTTACTTTGCAAAGGTGGTTGATAAAGTCAAGGAGGGAAAGACGGATGAGTTTTTGATGGTAGATGGTTTTCTGTTCAAAGGAAATCGATTGTGCATACCGGAGGGTAGTCTGAGAATGAAGATTATCAAGGAGTTACACGAAGAGGGACATGTTGGGAGAGACCGTACATTGCAGTTGATTTCACAATCCTACTTTTGGCCATCAATGAGGAAGGAGGTAGGGAGGTTTGTGGAGCGTTGTCATATTTGTCAGGTTTCGAAAGGAACTGCAACTAATGCTGGGTTATATATGCCGTTACTTGTACCAATTAAACCGTGGGTTGATGTGAGTATGGACTTCGTGTTGGGATTACCGAGGACATAGCGTGGTAATGATTCCATTTATGTGGTAGTTGACCGATTCTCGAAAATGGCTCATTTTATTGCTTGTAAGAAGACGGCGAATGCTGTTCATGTTGCTCAGTTGTTTTTCAAGGAGATCTATCGACTTCATGGATTGCCAGAATCTATTGTGTCGGATAGAGATACTCGATTTTTGAGTCACTTTTGGTTAAGTTTGTGGAAGATGGTGGGGACGAAGTTGAATTTTAGCAGTGCTTATCATCCGCAGACAGATGGACAGACTGAGGTGGTAAACAGATCATTGGGAAATTTGCTGAGGTGTCTTGTTCAAGATAATCTGAAGAGTTGGGATGTGAAGTTATGCCAGGCAGAATTTGCTCATAATCATGCTGTGAATCGAAGTACTGGGTTCAGTCCATTCCAGATTGTCTATTCGAGCTTACCGAAAGGACCGTTGGATTTAACAATAGTGCCACGATCAAAAAAGACAGTTAAGAAAGCTGCTGATTTTGTTGAGGGGTTGATGGAATGTCATAAAATCGTTCAGGAACGATTGGAGAAAACAAATGAGAAGTATAAACAATCTGCAGATTTGAAACGACGAAATGTTGAGTTTAATGAAGGAGATATGGTTTATGCAGTGTTAACAAAAGATCGTTTTCCGGTAGGCGCTTACAATAAATTGAAAGCACGGAAAATTGGTCCGGTGGAAGTTGTGAAACGAATCAATAAAAATGCTTATAAATTGAAGCTGCCAAATGATGTGTACACGTCGGACGTATTCAACGTTAAGCATATCATACCATATCATGGAGAAGAGTTTGTTGTGGATGAAGAAAGTACAAATTCGAGGACGAATTTTTTTCAACCTGGGGAGGATGATGCAGGCCAGAATGAAGTCATAGGTCGAATACGACCTAACAAGTTGATAAGTCGAGACCGACCTAAGAAGAATACCACCGAGTTAAGATTTGGTGATCAATGTTGGGAAAATGAAGTTCTAGGTCGCAACCGACTTATGGAAGGATGTTCGCGACCTAACGAAACCGAGTTAAGATTTGGTGAGCAATGTTGGGAAAATGAAGTTCTAGGTCGCAACCGACTTATGGAAGGATGTTCGCGACCTAACGAAGGTGTTAAGTCGTCCCAGCGACTTAGTATAACTCGGCAGCGACCTAGTGAAAACCCACGACTTAACGAAGCTGAAGGTATAAGTCGTCCACGACTTAGCGAAAGGCGTGAAGAGGAAGCGACTTACGACCTAGAAGAATTAACTCGTAAGTCGCGTGAAGATGTTGTCGTTGATTCTTCTGCGAGCTAATCTAAACCATTGATTTCCTTAAGTCGCTACTAAGTTGAGTTGCGTAGCATTGTTAAGTCGGCAACGACTTAAGTGGTTGTTTTTTTGTATTTTCTGTTTTTAAGTCGTATGTTTTGTAAGTCGTATGTCGTCTTTGTCATGAGTCGTTCTATTTGTTAAGTCGCTGAAGGCAAATGTTGTAACTGTGGTCTTAAGTCGCCACCGAGTCATGATAGGTCATAGGTCGGAAGCTATAACTCGGAACCGACTTAGGAGATGTAAATTTTTGTTGTAATTTCGTGTGAGTTGTAATGTGCCTATAAATAGGCCGTGAGTCTCATTTGTAAAAGGTTGTTGATTTTTGAATAAAATTCTCTTTGATTGCTTTGTGCTTTCATTCAAATTGGTAGTTGAGTGTAATCTCCTATCTCCTCTTTCGGATAATCGAGTGCGCTCGATTCAACGATTGTAGAAGCCGATTCGCGGAATCAAGTGCGCTTGATCAACGCTTGAAGAATTGAAGATCTTTGAACCCGGTATCGTGCGCGATCAACGAGTTCGGGATAGCTAGAATTCGGTATCTTCGGATCAACGAATTTGGGCATTTCAGTATCTTCCAATCCATCGATTGCTACAATCATCGATCTACATTGTTTTGTCATATCCGCTGCGTCATATAGTGAAGCTTCACAGAATAGAATCCCATCAATAAAACTTCATAATAGTTGAATACAAACATCTGAACAGTCAATACATCAAGCCTCACTACATAACACTCAGAGAATATACAAACAGCGGAACACCCAGTACATATAGTAAGAAGTTAATATGCAAGCCTCCAGCTCGTCTTCAACATCAGCATCGTGGAAAGCAAGAACAGCACCTATCACCTGCTACCTAGTCTGCCCGTCCCAAAATGGACGAACAGCCCAAGGCAATAAGAGTTAAAACATAAAGCCTTGAGTCAGACAACAGTCTTAGTGAGCGGTAAATTAACTAACAACATACCAAAAGAGCATAAAGGAAAAGGAATAGGAATACAACCCTCCCACTCCACCTCTTTACAGTGATAGCCCCCAGACACACACCAAGCAGAAGCAACATAGCAAAGCATACAATTTAAAGTAAAGCAATTATCACTCGAGTCAAGGGTGATGTTTTCCAAGTACAAACCCCCAAGGCCAAAACCAAGATCAGATAAGCACCCAGGAAATACCGCTCTTGAGACCGAATGACGATACAACCAAACATCCATGACTCTGGCTATCACTGTTATCATTGCTTCGATATCATCGTTAATTGAACGACCGGCTCATTCTTTCATCCGTCCGTCAAAGGCTAATGAAAACCCCGGTTCTAGACATAACTCCGCACGTCATCGTGACCCGTGCCTAGGACTATCGAATCTGCCCAGAGTACTTGACTACCAATCAGTAGCCTTCAGGGACTATCGAATCTGCCCAACGTACTCTTGCTTTGAGCATGCTAGAACCTTCAACAACGATGAGATCTCATCCTTCTAGTCATCCTCCTCGACGACTATTTCCATACTAGCTCAAGCGCCTCTCGAGCATCCATTATCCTCAAACTCGAACCATTTCACCGAGTTATCAATCTGCTTGGAATGATCCCGTCTGGATTAGACCAAGGCTATCTCATATCATGCTTCGCCTCATCATCATCATAGCAAAGCTTCATCTCAACATCATCATCAAATCTATCCATATGAGCTTCATCATCCGCTACATATGCCACAAGCAGCTTTTCCAATTCAAGAGCCTTTCCCTTAGCTTTTGAATCATCTTCGGTCTAAATCAAATCATCAATCATCCAATTCATAGCAATCAATCAAGTCAAACATTAATCCAAATAATCAAGCATTCAAATATGATCTAAATAGACAATCTAACAATAATGGCAATTTCATAAATAAAGAGTCTAAAGTCTAACAAGCATGAAAACATGAGCAATATCTCTATAATCTTGATGAATGAACTTGCATAGGTTAACATGTAGTAAAATAGATGTCAAATCATCATGAACAATGGATCTATATGGATCTATACTTAGGATTAAGAAAATGCATGGAAATCACTACTTTAGCACAAAATCAAGCCAACGATCCGATATACTCCTTTGGATCCGTATGAGAGATAATCACCACTCACCAAATCACCTAATCACCTTAAAAGAAACCCACTTCAGATATGGACAGCGAAGGATCTAACTTGATCTATCACAAATCCGCTTCAAACGATGAAATCTCTCTTCAATGGATGTAGATCTTCAATCTAAGCTCTTGGATCTTCAATTTGATCTTCGATTTGGATGGAAGGAATCACTAGATTAGAGTGGGGAAAAGAAGTGAAGAAGTGTAGAAGTCGAGCTCTCAAAATGGCAGCACTTCGTCGCTTCGAAATCCGGATCCCAAAAATAAAGAAATGGACGTGTATTTATAGGCTGAAATCACCTTAGGTCGTTCGCTCTTAGGTCGTCCACGAACTAAAAACCCGCGACCTAAAAACCCTACGACCTAACGAATGCACCTCCACGACCTACGACCTAACACTTAGCAGATCAGCGCATTCATGCGACCTACGACCTAACGAATCTGCGCTTAGCTCTCTTACGCGACCTAACACTTAAGCGCTTCTACGCGACCTACGACCTAACGACTTAGCGCATCAGCGCACCCATGCGACCTACGACCTAACCCAGACGCGCTTCCTCGCGACCTAACGAATGCGCATCCATGCGACCTAACAGATCCAACGACCTACGCGCATCCACGACCTACGACCTAACAAACCTGTGACCTAACACACACACGCGACCTAACTAACTTAGCCAGGATACGACCTAACTCCTTAGGTCGTCTAACGACCTAACTACGCTAACTCGCTCACCACTAGGTCGCTCACCACTAGGTCGCTAAATACTGAAGGTTACTAACCCTTAGGTCGCTAACTCCTATAGGTCGCTAACTCCTATAGGTCGCTAACTACTAGCTCTCTTAGGTCGCTGCATACCCCTAAGTCGCTCAAAACCTTAGGTCGCCAACATCCTATAGGTCGCTCCAACCGACCTAACCTACCCTACGACCTAAGCCACCACACGACCTATCTTCTTTTCTACCTAACTTCTTAGGTCGTTCCAATCCTTAGGTCGCTCCACTTCACTAAGTCGCCTACCCCTTAACTCGCCAACTTCCCTAGGTCGCTCCAAACCCTCATACGACCTAAGACTTAGACTCTGGACGACTTATCAACAATGCGACCAAATGTCAACTGTTTTACGATGTTTCGATCCGTAAAAATACGGGCCGTTACAACTTTATCGATGGGTTGTTTCCAAGGGATTCGAAGGTGTTAAACTGGTGATGGTTTCGATGTTGTTTGTAGCTTCCAAACATATGCTTGCGACTTGATGCGGAACCTTCCTTGGATATTAATGGCTTCGACCGGTTCGAAAGGCTTGGTTTGACTTTCGAAAGGGTTGTTCCGATCATGGTGTGCTTCTGAGTGATTTGATTGAAGGCGACACATTTGGTTTTGAAAGGTTTGGCGTGCATATAAAAGGTTGTTATGCATTGTCTTCGAAAGCTGCTTCTTCGACTCCTTCGAAAGGTCTTTATGACTGCGGAAGCACTTTCTTTGAAAGGTGTTTATTGAAGCGGAAGCGTGCTTTCGATCTTTTCGACCCCTTCGAAAGGTTTTGATACTTCTAATCTTCGGCTGTTGCATCCCTTCGACTCCTTCAAAAGGTCTTTCTAGTGTTTTTCTCTCTTGTTCTTCTTTGCCTTCTATTCAATAGGGTTTCGACATGGTCGAAAAGATATTTGGTGGTAACACATCCAAATTTCTATTTAATATCACTCCTCAAAATTAATTATTCTATTTCAATTATATCACTTTATAAAATTTATTTCCACATTCCAACCTATTTTAAAATTTAAATATTATAACTTCATAATTTAGATTCTTTTATAAATAATTTTCAAACATGTTCATCAAATAAATTTCTAAATTCCAATAATTAAATAGATTTATATTATTAACGTCAATTATTATTACTTAAAAATCGGGTTGTTACAGTTAAGCATGTAATAATCAAGAAGACAATTTAGAGAAGTTAAGCATAAAGTTAGGCATGATTTTCTACATAAAAGTGTTTTGCTATGTATATGTAATTTTATATAAAATGGTAAATCAGTTTGTATTTCTACATAAAACACCACATTCTGCTATATAAAAAATTTGTTTTTGTATTTACTTTATACCTCAAAAAACATTGAATTAAATTTATACGTAAATAACAACAGTATGTAATAGTAAAATATAGATACATTTACTTCGACCAGCTTACCATTTGAATATAGAAAATTGCTTTTATTATTTTAGATACAATACCGTCTCCCGCAATAGCTGTCCGTAGCCTCTCCCACACATGTGCAACCTGCGGCCCTGCTTGCTCGTCTCAGCCTCAGGTCATGCTTTACTGCAGTTCTTTTTCATCATGCTCAGCGTACTTGCTCCTCTACGAATGTCTCTGCAACAATAGCCTCTCAAATTGCTCCATCTATCATCATGCACGCACCTTCACTCTGAAGAAGCCTGTGCCTCATTCTTATATAGGGTGTTGAAAAGTAGCTTGCACCCTGCTTCCTTATCCAGGATAGGCGGAAGACACTCAAATTGGAGATCTCGGCTCACTCAGATCATGTGCAACACTCCACCATTAAACACCTCTCCCTTTCTTCTTCTAGAAAACTATCTAGGAGTTTTGCTGTATCCACTTCTTTAGGCCTGACTGTTCAAAATTCACCGTATGTTTGTTGTGCATTGTTTACTTGTAATGTGCATTGTCAGTTTACTGTACGTCCCTTCGCAACATCATGCAATAGTTCTTGCCAACTTTCTGCTCATTATTGTTTAGGACCCTTTGCCTGTCCAACTTGCAACAATTGCATTGTTTAGTCTTCTCAATGCTGCACTGTTTCTGCATCAAGCAGCTTCCAATCAGCAGTTTGCAGTACACTATGGAGTTCATGCCAACTTGCAACAATACTTCCCTATTCTGTGTTTGCTGCACCGCAATTGGCAAAATGCAGTTCTCCTCACTCATTTTCCATACATCGCCTCTAATTACAGAACAAACAATCTCCCTAATAAATTTTTATTTACTCCAGCTTTTCATTTTTATAGCATTGTAATATGGGCTTCTTATTGTTGGCTTTAGCTTTTCTTTACGTTTACATGGCGATCATTAATGAGCCACTTATATAGGATTTTATTTGGGTTATTTTATATAGTTATGCATTGCGAGGTTTCAAGCCTGTCGATAGCCTTCTATTTTATATTATAATTGATAATATCAAGTGCTCTCCTCAATTGAGGATCACTCTTTCATCAATTTTTTTTTCTCTTTTCATATAAAATGCTTAATTCTTTTGCATAAAAGTAGTTTTCTTTTTGTACAACTTTCATATCTCAAAATAATATCGAATTTGAGTTTCAAAGAAAATAAATCTAGCTAAAAAAGAAGAGCTAAGATTATAAAATGTAAACACATTTATTTCTATTTATATAATTTCTAAACAAAGATAAATTTATTCATCATTTTGATTGTAATTATATACAAAATGATAAATACTTATTTTTTATGAATAAAGTGCAAAAATATTCTATTTTGTATCAATGTTTTATTCAAAATGGTAAATTAGGTTAAAGAAAATGATAAATGCTTCTTCTTAAATGATAAATGATTAGTTCTATTACATAGCTTTCATCTTTTATCAATAATATGTTACAGAAATTTGAAATTTCAATTGATTGGTTCATGGCTAAGATAATAATTTGATTAAGGCATTTCATAAAAAATCATTTATTCGCTCATAATTTCACATACGTTAAGCTCATCTAATTTTTAGTTATGAACTAATCTACTTAAGTGACATACAATTCATTTGAGTTTAAGATCATTGAATTAAGTTAATCAATCAATTGTTGCATTTAGTTCATCCTGGATCAGCTTCATCAAGCATGAAATTAACCAATAACTTCATCCATGAATTAATCAATAATTTCATCCAGAAGCTAAATCATTATCCATAGTTTCATTTCATTATTGCATAACATCATTTCCTTATTCAAAATTTCAATTTATAATTAATAATTTTATCCAACATTTCAGTAACCCACCACTATCGGTTATCAATCAGCATTTCAACAATTTCAGTTGTTGAATTTAATTGAAATAATTAATGTAGTAATTGATATTTTTGTCCACATGCTAACAACAATAGAATTCAACAAGCAAATTTTATATTTAAGCACGAACGTAATAACAAGAATTCAGTTGACAAGCAAAATTCTATCAACAATAACTAATCAAGAAATCGAATTACAAATTAGAACTCGAACTATAACTAAATTTGAATTCAATGTTTCTAGAATTTGAACGAATTCTTTGAATTTGAATTTGTTGGGATTCGATTTTTGAGAAAATTCCTTCAAGTTCGATCAATAGCTTAGCAGTGGAGGAAATCTTACCCAAGTTTGATGGACGATGCTGAGATGGAGATGGAAAGTTGTTGTTGATCGCCGATCGTTATTTATTTGATATAAAAGGGATGTAGGAAGAACGAAGAAGGGCAAATATGGAAATTTTATTTTTATGGTTTCTACTTGAATTAATTAAAATGTTAACTAAAGCACTTGATTAAAAGCAACATACGTATTACCGTCCTACAAACTTAATTGTTAGCAACGTTGTCCAGGAACGGAACGGACAAATTTTCAACAATGACCTAAAAACTTGTTATAAAATGAAGAAAGTAAAGTCACGAGAGAGAGAGAAGGGCAGAAAATATATTATTCATTTCTGAAAATAGACGTTTATTTACATTACATAGCCTCTTTTATATAAAGGCTTCAGAGCTAAGGATTTAACATATTCCACGATGTGGGACTAAACAAAACAACATAAAAGCATATCATTTCATGATTTACATATATTGTAACACTCCCCCTTGAATATGCGTTTTCAAAATCTTGAATGCTCTAATAACTTTAAATTTTTCTGTTTCGAAACGTGTATGATGATTGCTCCCCCTCATTATTATCTTGCTTGCATTTATCCATTCAGTCGATATAGATATTGTCAGTTGCTCATTAAAAACTTCTGTAAGAAAAACCCAATGGGAAAAACCTTGAAAGAGGAA
This sequence comes from Allium fistulosum, assembly GCA_030737815.1. Lineage (NCBI taxonomy): Eukaryota > Viridiplantae > Streptophyta > Magnoliopsida > Asparagales > Amaryllidaceae > Allium > Allium fistulosum. The sequence goes on from CM060902.1 coordinate 983,830,905, forward strand.
AAAGAGTGCAACTTGTGAAATCATAGATATCATACTAAAAATGATATCCCTTCTAAGAGTTTGATACTTCAGGATCAAAATAATGCCTCATTAAACCCTTACTAAGAAAAATTCAATGGGAAAAATCTTAGTGAAGGAAAAAAATACAATGACATATCTTATTTTCTCATTTCTTCAAATGAAGTTTGATACTTCTGGATCAAACAATGCCTCGTTAAAACCTTACTAAGAAAAACCCTATGGGAAAAATCTTAGTGAAGGAAAAAGAGTACAATATAGTATGACATGTTTCAATAATTTACATAATCAAATAGAGTTTGATACTTCTGGATCAATATAATACTTCATAAAAAACCTTATAAAGGAAAACCCGATGGGAAAAACCTTAGTTAAGGATAAAATTACAATTTAACTTAAATAACATATTTGAGATGTTATTTCTTGAAAAGACGTTTGATTCTTCTAAATCAAGATAATGCCTCGTTAAAACCTTAGTAAGAAAAACCCAGTGAGAAAAATCTTAAATAAAGGAAAAGAGTACATTATAACTTATTTTCAAATGTTACTGGGGAGTTGATACTTCTGGATCAAGATAATGGCTCATTAAAACCTTACTAATAAAAACCTAGTGGGAAAAATTTTAGTTAAGGAAAAAGTGTGCATTATAAAATAATTATGCATGCTCCCCCTGATTTAAAAGTTTCCTTTGAATTCGTATTCGTCTTTCGATTTATAGATACTTCTGGATCCATAAATATGTATCTCATTAATAATACAATTTATTATTAATTTCCTTCGATATAATCAAAATTTCCAAGATTGTTTCTTCCAAATATGATTTGCATTTTATGCATTTTGTTTTCTACCTTTATGAAAAACACTTCATGTGCTTTCATTTTTGTGCTTCAAATCAGTTTTGCGTATTGCAACTATACATCTTCCATGAATATTAATAATTTCGTTACAACATTACTAAAAAGCAGGAAGTAATCTACTCATCTTGAAATATATCAAGATTTTCATTACAACAATACTTAGAAGAAGGTTGTAATCTACACTTCATGTCTTTTGCATTCTTTATAACTATAAAAGTTATAAATATTCTTCAGGAATTTGTATACTTTAATAAGTATTTGCATATCGCAACTAACACTTCAATGGATATTAAGAGTTTCATTACAATAATACTTAAAAATAGGAAGTAATCTACTCATCATGAATTATATCAAGATTTTCATTACAACAATACTTAAAAAAGTAGGTTGTAATCTACGCTCCTTGTTCTTTGCATTCTTTATAACCACGAAAGTTATTTATATTCTTCAGGAATTTGTATATTTTCATCATTTAATATGATTTAAACCATATTTATACCTTCAGGGTATATTAAGCATTTCAAGTACTTTTGCTACTTTGCGGACTACATGTCCATATTTCTCTATTAGTAAAGGATTCATGATGGCCAGTCATGTTTTCCCTTAATTCAAGATCCTTAATCTATTTATAAACACAAGCGCTTTATTATTCACAAATTTATCATCGATGATTATTTCTTGTCAGTTCTAGATATGATCTATTGAGATCTCTTTAATTATCATGTTTTAGGTACCTAAACCACTTCTAGGGTAGTTTGACAACCATGTCATTAGTCTCTTCAAGAGCACCCTTAAGTGTTTCTTCAAGAACACCCACCTCTTTTATTTGGCATCTTTATTACTTACTCCAAAAGTATTTCAAACTGACTTTTGTACCATATTTGAGACGTGGTTTACACATTTTGATCCTTCAAGGATTCAAATCTATATTGGAGAAAGTCTACTAGGAATATTAATAATAATTTATTCAAGTTACTTAATATTTTGCATCATTATATATGTTAACAAATATTTGACACTGATGATCAAAATGAACTTGTATCCCTTTATCCTCCCCCTCAATGTTGACAAACATTATCACATAAAATAATAATCATCTTTGGATTCTCATTTTGATCCATTATCATATTGCTACTAGCAAATACACCATACATATTAATAATAGGAGGATAATTCTTTTATCAATTGATAAGATGCATTCAAGTGATATTTGTGAGCTTCTGGCTCATGTTTAAATACGAGATTCAATTATGCCAAATTTCGTGAAATATAATCCAGTTGAAATTGTACCAAATATTTCTAAAATAAGCTTCTGGCTTTCAATTTTAGAAATAATGCAAAGATATTCTTTGACGTTTTCATTATAGTTCCAGTATGGTAGTCATTCATTTCTACATCCTCAAAACTCAATAAATTTCTTTTAAATTTGCTTGAGTATAATGTATTTTGAATTAAGATATATGTACCATTTGGTAATACTATATGGGATCTTTCGGACCCTTCAATTATATTAGCAGATTTGCTATGGTTGAAATTTTTAGCTAAAATATTTTCAGATAGTTCAGAGAAAAACTTCTGGTTTTTCAAAGTCATATAAGTAGTTGCACTATCTAGTAGGCATATATTATCACTCAAATATTGATGGTTCATAACTTAAGAATTAAAGACAATATAGTTAGTCAACTATTAAAATTTGTAAGCATTAAATAAATGCTAATACTTCCAAAAAAAATTAAAATGGACCACTGATTAAAACACAACATTCATCGGTACGTTATTTCAATTAGTTCTGAAAGGAAAAACATACAAGCACCAACTTCCAACTAGTTGAAACTTCAGGTTCAACCACTCTTGTCTAGTGTTTGGAAGTGTGACCATCTTCTAGTGGTCATAACGCTCCTTCAGGGAGTTCCATAAGTAAAGATGCTCTTTTTCAGTTAAATGTCTTATTTTAAGATTGCCATGAATATGACCCTTAAAAATATAAGAGCATTTGTTTTATCCTACTGGGACATATTATTATCATTTTTAATGGCATTTTCTAAATATTGAGATTGTAATTGAATGTCAGCATCCAATATCTATGACAAAAAGTTATCTCCTAATAAGTCCAAAGTTTTAAATTCAAGCTTGGCTATATTTATCATATTACCAACTATAAGTGGAAATAAAAATGCATAAGCATCAAAATATTGTTCATGGGTATATAATCAATGCATTTCATAAAATAAGAACCCATATCTGATAGTAGTTACATTGAAAGAATAAAAACATTACTGCAAAATAGTAAAAGACAACCAAATATAATTTATAAAAGCTACTATAATTTCTTATTTACATCCTTTTGATAGCTCTAGATCCAATCTCATTAATTGCATCAATTAATTTCCTTGAAAATGCAAAACTACCCTTGAAAATATGGAAAGACCTTTATATGGATTGATTGGTGGAGAATGGATGAATTATAATCAAAGATTGTGCTGACTTTATTATGCTTACTTTCATAATATAGGCAGATTTAAGAATATGAATAGGTAGTATTAAATACCATTTATTAATTCATAACAACTGCAATATTGAGAAACATAAATATATACCATGTATATACGTTATGATCCTTGTCATCAATAAGAGATATAAAAGAAAAATAAATGTATGAAGTATTCATACGCATCTTTGTTGGACCATTCTCATTAATTAATTAATTTTATTTAATGATTTATTAATTGCTACCGATTAATATATGAATTAATATATGCTGCTATAAAATAGTAAACATTGGAATACCTCTTTGCCGAAAGAGGAAAGATGAATGAGTTTTATATATAATATAACAGAATTGATGAGTGTATAAATATTAACATTCATTTTATGAAGAACCCAAAATACTTACTTGATGAGCCAAAGGAAGAAAACTTGATCTATTATATATTTTACCTTTTGAAAGACATAATTGGATGCATCGAAGAAGAAAAAAAATTGGAAAATAAACTTCCTGTTAGAATACCTTGTTTTCTATTAAAAAGAAAGAGAGTAGGAGAGTAGATATATTTCTATGTATTTATTTGGTTTAGTAAAAGCACCAAATATATCAACAAATCTCTTCTGGAGATTTTTTTTATCACCACTTCTGGAGTGAACAAATTTCTATACATTTATTTGGTTTAGTAGTTAATACTATTGGCAAATATTTTTAGAACTTCAGATCCCAATTTTACTTTAAAATAAAGTCTGTGTTTAGTACTTTAGATCCTAAATGGTACAACTTGATTTTCATTATCAAACTTCAGGTTTGATTGCAAACATGGTTGGAATTTACCATAATCTGAATTGGCTTTTCTAATAATTCAAAGCTTCACATCTCAAATTTATATATTTGAGTTTTGATATATAATCCCTTTTTTTTAGGATTGCAAATATATATGCATAATTTTTATTTGAGAATTTCAGGTCTCCAATATTAAATAAACACAATGAAACAAGAGGACTCTTCATAATTGTATTCGAACATGAGAATCATAATACTATTTCTCTTCGAGGAAATAGTATTTACCACATTTGTAATGTTATTCTAGCATATTGTTTTTATGTTATGTCTTCTGGACATATCAACATCTTCTTTTGGAATTGCTCGCTTATTTTCTTCAAGGCTTTATTTCATCTTATGAAAATTTTAATTTTTCACCTTCGCACATATGAACTTCAGGTTCCTATTATTTCATATAAAATTAATACGATCTTCTAGATACGTATTATCCTTATATTTGTTTCTCTAAGAAACAATGAAATATTTCTTCTGAAAATATAAATCATGTGGCAAAATCATTTCTGGTGTTCTTATTCAAACCGAAATCCAAACTAAAAAAATTTCAAAATGAAAACCTTTTTTTTTCAAACAAGGGAATAAGATCTAAAAGTTTAGATCTATGATAAAATGAGATCTAAAATGATAAGATTAATGGTGCAAGATTTTAGTCTATGAAACAATTGTAGTTTCAGATCAAACTCAAAATTATCAAAAAAATGGATATACATGAATAAAAATTAAATAAGAGATCCGATGATTAAAATCTACAGATCTAAAAAATATGTCATTTGAACATGGTAGTAAAATCTACAAAAGATCTGAAAAATTAGAATTAAAAAAAAATAAGATCTACAACAAAACAAGATCTGAAATACATGCACAAAAAAATAAAATGTACAAATAGAATCAGATCTGAATAATTAGATCAATGATACAATGAGATCTAAAAGAAATAAAATTAATAGAACGAGATCTGAAAGATTTGATCAATCAGTTCAGAAAGATAGCTTACCATTTTGAAGATTTATAAGAGCTTCGTGCTGATAACGTGTTATAAAATGAAGAAAGTAGAAGTCATTAGAGAGAGAGGTAGAAAATATATTATTCATTTCTGAAAATAGACGTTTATTTACATTACATAGCCTCCTTTATATAAAGGCTTCAGAGCTAAGGATTTAACATATTCCACGATGTGGGACTAAACAAAACAACATAAAAGCATATTAATTTCATGATTTACATATATTGTAACACTTTGCAAATAAGCTCAGAGGAAAACTAATTGTAAAAATAGGCATCGTTTTTATATAGCTTGCGCAAATATGGATTGCGCAAATATGGATGTGCAAGCTATAATTCGGGCTTCAAAATTCCAGCAAGCACAGATTCCATCCTCATTTCTCAAACCCCTCTCTTTCTTCTCAAAATCCATTACAATCTCCAATCCAATCCAACTATTTTTCCAAATCAAACCTCTCATTTACATTTTCAACCAAGCATTTGTTAAATTCTATATAGAAGACTCTTCTTCATCTTAACAAAAAAAGGTAATAGTTTATGTTGTTCAAATTGTTGTTCAAATTTTTAATTTTTTTTGTTGAAAATTAATAGTTATTGTTGTTGGCGTTGATAATTACTAGGTAATGGTGTTGTTATTGTTGAAATATTAATTAATGGTTAATGAAATTGGAAAACCTAGCCATAAATTGGAAACCCTAATTGATATGTTAATGTTTTATTGTTTATTTTGACGATAGACACGGTTGTTTGGGAGATTGATAATGAAACGTTGATGAAACATTGTGATGTACTTGAAGCGCAAATCGGTATTGCGAGCTCAAGTCATATTAACGTTGATGTTGATCATGTTCCGGAGACATAGTTAGAAACAATACCGTGTAAATTCCATTCTGGACCATCAACCTTACACGCTCGTTTACGTGAAGTTGTTTCTAGCGAAAGACTCGATCATCAAATTCACGTTGACGGAAATATGCTGACGTCTCTACATCCTGTTGGTCCATCCATGCCATGGGGGCAGCAACGACCATATCCAAATTGTTATTGTGAAGATATGTGTGTAGTTGTCGTTTGCGGAAAGCAAAAGAATGCCGGGCAAAGATTTTTCGATTGTAGTCCGTACAACGAACACACACCGAACCCTCGTAAAGTTGATTTTTGTAATTATTTTAAATGGATTAATGAACCATTGTGCGAAAGGGGACTCAGGTATGCCTACGAATTGCAAGCCGAAATCAGGCATTTCAAAAAGGTGAATGAAGAACTAAGGGCAACCAGTTGGAGGCCAAGATTTTGGTAGTCGTTTGGGTCTATGAGAACGTTGTCAATTTTTGGTTTTTGTTGAAATGTAGTATTTGAATATGAATTTCTGAATTGTTTGTTGTTGTTTTAACCTGTATTGTGTGCTAGTTAATCAGTTGGATAAATAATAAAGTGATTTTGGGTTTAAATGTAATGTAGAACTATGATCTTGATTCGGTTGGTGAATATATTGGTTATGCTATCATATTGATTTGCTTGCTTGCTTTTGCTTGAAGATTGATTTGACTGCTTTTGGTTGAAGATTACTTACACAAACAAAATCTTCTTGGAAAAATAAGGTATTAATTCAACAAATTTTTATTTACGATTTTGAATGTAGTCTTGTAATTGATTTTGTAGATAATGTCAACGGTTCCAACTATATTTTACTATGATGGAGAATTGTTGGTTGATGATGAAGGTAAACCTAGATATATTGGTGGAAAGCGAAAAGGATTGAAAATAAAAAATTATTGTAGTTTTTTAGAGCTTAAACAACGGGCATTTGAAGTGACAAAAGTCAATCCTCTTGAGTATCATTTAAAATTAGCGGTGAAATGGGTCAGAGCTGATGGATCATCCGCAATTGACTTGGAAGATGACGATAATTTGAACTCTATGTTTTCGGTTGGAATGAGAGTGATAGAAATATATGCTGCGAAAGTAGAACATGTTAATGTCGTAGATACACATCCGTTCGTAATTTCTGTGGATGAACATGTACCCACCACACAGTTTCAAGAAACACAATGGCCGGCGTATCCTTCTTATTTGACAAGTCATCAAGGCCAGAGTTTACAAATTTATTGCATAGGTACAGTGGAATGGTTGGAGTATCTTCAAGTCAAGCACAAAATATGATGCATAACTCTATACATCCAAATCAATCGCAAGCATTGGCAAAGTGAGTAATGTTATACTCTAGCACTTGCATCTTGACTTACGTTCATGGAATTTACTCTTATCGATATTTTTTGTATTCGTAGTGTCGAAATAAATGTAGGGGAAGAAGCATTAGTTGGTTGTGCTGACAATGACGACGATGATCATGTTGATATTGCAAATGAGAGTGGAGTGCAATTGGATAACATGCAAGTAGCTTGTGCGAATGATGTAGATAAAAATTGGATCGATCAAATGGAAGTTAACAATGATGCAATCATATATGCAGACAGTGAGCAGGCTGAAGATGGAAATGTTGAAGATGACCAAATCACATATGTAGAGTCCCTAGCCGATGATTTATGCACTGCAACAATGATGGTGAAATCGATTATGGAAAATTATCAATTAGACGTGGAAGTGTTTGGAAGAGAATGTGCTGAAAAAGAACCACGAGTTGGGTTAATTTTTGAAAGTAAGCAGAAACTTGTTAAACAATTATGTGAATGGGCGATTAAATGTTCAGTTTCTTTTCAAGTTCTGAAATTGTGTGCAAATCAATACACGGTTCGTTGTGATGTGGATGAAACATGACCTTGGCGAGTGCATGCTAGCCTATCGGTGAGAAAATCTCAAAATTGGTGGAAAATAACAACATGTGGTGGTGATCACACTTGTTTAAATGCAACCGTCAACTTAAACCATCGACATGCAACATCAATGTTTATATGTAGCAAATTACTTCCCTTGATTAAAGCTGAAACAAATATGACTGCAAGAACAGTTCAAGAGACAATGTCAAATATGTTTTATATTAAAGTGAGTTATTCTCGAGCGTGGTACGGACTACAGAAAGCAATTTTAATAATGTATGGATATTGGGAATCGTCATACGCAGAATTGCCAAAATACCGTCGAGCCTTGCAACGTACCAACCCTGGAACCATATATGATGTTATTCATAGTCGTGGTGTTTTTATGGTGCTTTTTAGGCTTTCGGACCTTCTATCGATGGTTTCAACCACTGTCGACCTTTACTGTCTATTGATGCCACTCATTTATATGGAAAGTATCTGGATACATTACTAGTAGCTACTGGTGTATACGCAAACCAAGGTCTTTTTCCATTAGCCTTTGCTATTGTACAAACATAGTCTTAAAAAACGTGGAGTTGGTTTAATCGTTGCATATGGAATTATATTCCATCTATACGTATTAGATGTATTACATTTATCTCAGATCGTATGAAAAGAATTCCACGTGCGCTAAGAGAAGCTTGGCTAATCTAACATCATCATCACTATTGTATTCATTGTATTAAAGCAAATTTCGATAAAGCAGGGTTTGGTAAAGATGAGCTACAAAATTTGTTACATGCATGTGCCACGACTTCGGAGGTTGTAAAATATAATGAACTATGAAAACAGTTGAAGGCTGTAAATCGAGAAGCCGATGCATGGATTGAAGAAGTTTAAAAAATCAGGAATCAAGCTGGACTCTTTGTCACGATGGCGGCGTAAGATTCAATATGATGACAACTAATGTTTCTGAAACCTTTAATGGTGTGCTGAAAGGAAAGATGAATTTACCTGTTAGATCATTGGTTGCATGTACGTTTCATCGATTGAATCATTACTTTTTCGAATGTCGAACTCAAGGAGAAGAGTGGATATCACAGCTGACACCGAAGTGGAAAGCATTAGCGAGGAGAAGAATGGAAGAATCAAGACTCCTGTCTAGAGAGATATAGCTTCACATAATGGAAGGTGAAAGATGTTCATATGTTTGATTATACGGTGAATATCGATGATAACGTCGCCAAATGTTCATGCAACATGCCAACATTAGATCATTTTCCATGCTCCTATGTATTAGCGTCATGTTCACGTGGGTCAGGTGGTGCGAATAGAGTGTATTTTGACTTAATCTCAACGTGGTACACAATGGCTAAGTATACCGCTGCTTATGCTCCTTTATTCCACCCTGTACCTGATAGTCGACATTGGGATGTCTACGAAGGTCCTACTATACAACCACCACCAATGCGTAGAAATTCATGACGTCCGCGATCTGCTTGAATAAAAGGTTTCATGGATTCGCTATCTTCATCCGGCCATAATAGATGTAGCAAATGTGGTGATTTTAGCCATAAGAAAAAAACATGTCCTCGTTGAATTGTTTCTTATGTATGAGTTGCTGTATTTATTTCTTATTGCATATGTTTGTTTTATGAATTGTTGAACTCTACTATTCTTTTCAATGTAAGAATTGTGTTAACTTGGTTATATGGTGTCGTATTGGTGCAATACGTGTGAGTTATGAGGTTGTAAATATGTGGGAATGGAGCAGTAGCTCGCTGTCTTTTACAACAGCAGAATATAGCTTGCGCATTTTTGAAATGCGCAAGCTATATTTGCAAACATAACTTGCACATTTTTGAAATGCACAAACTATATACGCAAATGTAGCTTTCACATTTCAAAATTGTGCAAGCTATATTCTGCTGTTCTAAAAGACAGCAAGTTGCTGCTCCTTCCTCCCATACACAACACCATCATACCATCAACATTTCATCAACGTAAAATCATTTATTCGCCAACACGAACAAAAAACTATCATCAATACAATTGAATATCATTAACACAAACCACCAACATTACATATCAAGCCGATGTTCCAACAAACCAATACATATACCAACGCCAACATTAAGTTGAACAAAATATACCATCCATACACTACATAAACATCAACAACTACATTTCCAACTAAATAAACATCAACATGATATATCGGCCAAACAACAAAATAACTCAATCGTAAAGCCTTCTAACCTCAAGAGGTGTGTCTCTTTTCTTCTTCTTCTTCCTTTTATAGGTGATTGGAGCTGAACTTTGGACTTTGTCAAAGGTTGAAATATGTATTTCTTGTTCTTGAGTAGGATCGAAAATTAATTCTTCTTGCTGTCTTTCCCACTGCGGTCGCTCTTCATTTTGCTCTTGATTGGATTAACCAACATACCCAAATTGTTGTTTTCCTTCATTCCAAATAAGCCATTGAGGATGAATTTCTCCTCCGACATCATGTGTTCCCTCCACTTCTGTATATGGCTCCTCCTCTGCTATTTGCCCTCCCTCCGCTTCCTCCACTGCTGTACGTGTCTCCTCCCAAGTACATGGTTGTTCTTCTGCGATTGTAACGACCCGTAAATTTTAATGGGTTTTAATAATGTAATTAACTGGAATTTTGTGAAATTTTAAATAATTGAATTTGTTGATGAAAATTTGATATTTGAATTATGTCCATTAAAACATAGCAAATATTAAATTTTCATCAGATAATATGGAAGTTTATTTTCGAGTATAATTTTATTTAAATTTAAATTAGTTAATATTGATGGTAATAAAATATTTTCCAAACCTGAATATTTATATAGAAAATTTGTAAATTATCTTCTGAGTGAGACGTCATATTTCGTTTCGTCAAATTTGGACTTATATTGCTCCGTTCATCTTATTTCTGACATTTTAGCAGCATTTCGGTACCGATATCGACTTTTGATCGGATGATCGTACCACTGATATCTGTATACCGTTTTGATCGTCTCGGCCTGATGATCTCCGTGGTATATTCAATTTTGTGTTTTGAAGTCCGGTACACAGCGGAATCCGTGAAACGGATAACCGTATCAGTACCCGTTTTGAACCGTTTTGTTTTCCTTTGTCCTTTTATTTCCTTCGTGAAAGCTGTCAGCCACTAGCAAATAATATTTCTTGAATTCAACATTTTGGCTTTCACTATTCCACTGTATAATCAAACAGCACTAGCCTTTTTATATTCCTATATTTATTTCCTAACTTTTATTATTCTACCGGTTCAAAATATGTCTACTGTCCTTCACTGTCCAATTGCCTTCCTCCATTCATTTCTTCCCTGGCTCGTTGCTTAGCTATTCTGAAAAAAATAATATAAAACTTGTATATTTGTGGATCTTCTTGTCCTTTATTCTTTGTGAAACCGCTTGTTTCACATGGCTGCTCTCGACAGCGTTCACCCGCTCCTCTCCGCCTCCAAAGACCACCCATCACCGAGGCAGGCCTCACCACCGTTCCACCTTTGCCCGATCCAGCTCTTCACCGCCTTCTCCTCCCACCACTCCGAACGAACTTCCCTGACTTTACCCACCTTCACCAAATCTGCCACGCCACTGCTCCGTGAAACCCGTGCCAACCCAATCCGCCACCAACGCCTAGCACTCCATCACCTAGCCTTCTCCCAGTCAACAGCCTACAACAACCTAGCCACGGCAAGCTGAAGCCAAACACTTTGGCCTACCTCGCCTCCACCATGAACCGGCCCACTATCCTCCAAATCGCCTGCAACACTGTTCCACTGCTACCCCACTCGACTCACGCTAGACACGTGAGCTGCAGCCGCTTCAGATCTCCATTCCGATGTGACCTTCAACATGTCTTCTCGTGTGTCGCCAGTAATACCCTGCCATGTCTATATGTCAATATATATAAACGTCCTTGTAAGGTATATATATATGTCATTATATATATGTGTTGATTTATATTCGATCTTGCTTTCCACTCTTGGCATCTTCGAGTAGCCTCCTCTCGAAATATATATATATATATATATCTATATTATATTATAAAGGTATAAGTAAAGAGTTATATATATATATATATCTATTTATATTGTAAGGTCCCATTTCTTTTATTCTGTTTATAGATATTTATACACGAAATTTTGAAAGATACTTGTGTGCGAAGTTGTATTGATGTACATATTTGGTTTATATTGGGTAGAAGTATTGATGGCATGTGGTGTTTATATGCATATAACAGTTCATATCGGTATATAAATGATATATTGGTTCAAGGAATAATTGCATGTACTGTATATTTTAAAATAAGTTTTATGTAGTATATATATATTGATTTAAATATAATAATAATAATAATAATAATAATAATAATAATAACATAAATATATTTGGTCCGTGCATATATTAGCCTGCGGCTTCTTTGGAAAATATATTATGTTATGTTATGAAGTAGTGCATATAGTTTATATAAAGGTTTTATTTTAATTTTCAATATGTGTTTTATTTTATAAGTTTAAAGTATTGATTTTGTATTGGTTTTAAGAATATAATGTAATATATATTATTATTTTTGATTCTAAAAATACATATGGTTTAGGAGATAATGATTTTGAAATGGATTACGCATAAGGATTCTTTATCTTACAAGTGTTTTAAATTAAATATTGATATATATATAGTTATATATATATATAGTTTTATAAGTTCACTTATACCAATTATATTCACCGATCCAGTTCTGATCTGATTTCATCAATTTTTGGTCATCAGCTTTGATCGTCAAATTCATGCCCATCTCACCTTGCTTTGGATTCATAACTCATCTCATTTTCGTTCATCTCTAGCCTCGAAATTTGAGCAATAACTCACGATTTATGTTCTTATATTTATTAAATTTGATTTCAATTGAAACGACAATTGAAGTATGTTGTTGTTAGTTATTTACATTGCTATATATTTGCTATCATCTGTATCTGTTCACCTGTGACATCTAACACCATTATCTGTTATTTATTTTGATGATATATGCCTGTTATATTATTATCATATCTGTTATCACTCTACAAGTTCCTTGATAGTATAGAATTCCCTATGGGTTGAAATGATACATACCCGAACGATCCTGTAGAATAGGAGAAAATCGTTATGGGTTGAAATGATGCAGATTTTAGGCGACAACGGGACTTGATCCTTGGTCACTAAGGAAGTCAACATGCGCCTTTACCACTGTACCAAATGCGCTTTTAATTTCTTTTTAATTATATTTCCCATAAAATATCGAGGTATTACATTCTCCCTCCTCTTAAAGGATTTCATCCCCGAAATCTCCAAAGACGGAAGAACGTAATTAACAACCAGCATCCAAGAACTACGTCCATCTACTCAACCATCATCCATTTCTACCATTGTCCTTATTTTTAAATAATGCAATTTATGATTTATGCAAAGTGAAATGCATATGAACTTACCTAATGCAAAAAGGTAGTCGGTCTACTGATTCAGTTGACCTCCTGTAATGCAAGTATGCTTATGCCATGCAACCAAATATATGCAATTACCCTAGTATAATTGATAATTCTATATGCATGTTTCAATGATTCACCCAAATGCACCATCCATATGTAACATCCATTTACACACACACACACACATATATAATTATACACACACAACCATGTGCAAATGCAATAGATAACAAACACGCATATGCAGGTGTGTGTGTACCTAGTGGCCGATTATCCTAATAAATATCTATCTAGTGCATGCAATGCATCCATTTGCAAATATTGGCATCCACTTGCAATCATTTTCATCCATCAAACATAACATGCCCTAATGACATATTTACAGCCAAGCTACTATCCATAGGTTTCACCTAAAGATTATCGAAAAGACCCTAACTAAGGAATGATCAAAGATCAAAGATAGGATATTTGAAGTGTACCTTCAAATAGAAAAGGAGAAGAAGTTCGAATTCTCTCCTCAGATTCCCATGTGTACTCCTTGGGGTCATCTCCCCACTGAACCTTCACTAGACGAACTTCCTTGTTGCGTAATCTCTTGACGTTGAGTTCCAATATACGGGTGGGTGTATGACGCACAAGTGATTCGCGCTCTACCTCCACTTCCCTTAGCTAATCAGGTTCTACTACTACCGCAGAATAATGTAGACATTTTCTCAGATGCGAAACATGAAAAACATCATGAACTCTAGCTAACTTATCTGGAAGATCAATTCTGTATGCCACTTTTCCAATCCGTGTGGTAATAGGGAAAGGTTCTACAAATCTCGGTGCCAACTTACCCATTGACCCAAATATCATAACCTTTCTCAGAGGAGAAACCTTGACAAAAACCATATCTCCAACCTTAAACTCCAAATCTAAAGTCTTCTGTCGGCATATGACTTTTGCCTATCTTGTGCAGTCTTCAACCTCTTGCTAATCAAATCCACCTTCTCGGAAGTTTCCCTCACCAAGTCTGGTCCAAGCAAGATCCTATTGGTGGTATCCCACCAACAGGCTGGTGATCTACAAGGTCTGCCATAGAGGGCCTCGAACGGTGCCATCCCAATGATTGCTTGATAACTATTATTATACGCGAACTCCACCAAAGGTAGGTGGTCTTCCCAAGAGCCTCTGAAGTCAATGATGCACAATTTGAGTAAATCTTCCAAAACCCTATTTACCCTCTCAGTCCGTCCATCTATTTGAGGGTGATATGCCGTGCTTAGATTCAATTCCGTTCCCAAGGCTTGCTGAAGACTCCTCCAAAACTCAATGTTGAATAATGGATCTCTATCGCTCACAATGCTGGCGGGAAATCCATGAAGCCTAACTATCTCCCTTACATAAAGAGTCGCAAAAGATGCTGCCATCCTATTACTCTTAATGGGTATAAATTGAGTGCACCTCGTTAGTGTATCCACAATGACCCAAATGCTCATGTTCTCTCTCCGTGACCTTGGTAATCCATCCACGAAGTCCATATAGATGCTCTCCCATTTCTATAATGGAATATCCAATGGCTGCAATAGTCCTCCGGGCTTCTTCTTTTCCGCCTTTACCCTTTGGCAAGTGATGCACTTCGATACATACTCCGCCACCCTCTTCTTCATTCTGCGCCAATAGAATACCCTCTTCATATCCCGGTAGCATCTACTAAATCCTCACTATAGGGAACACAAAGTCTACCATCCCTTCTAAGCCATCACCTAGTGTCCATGGTATATTGCCTAAGATGTGGTGATGACTCTCCTCTACCAAGCTTATCTAAAATGTCCTTTAACTCTTCGTCCTCACCTTGCCTTGTTCCAATCTGCTCCATCAAAGTAGGCTGGACATCGTGGGCTGCTAACAATCCCGAAGCTAAATCAGATTGAGGTCTAAAATCAAAGGTAGCAATGTACTCCAAATTCTTCCATTCCAAAAACAGAGGACTTAAAACCACTTTGCGTCTACTCAATGCATCTGCCACTACATTACCCTTGCCAGAGGTATAGGAAATCTCAAAGTCATAAGAGGCTAAAAACTCCATCCATCTTTGCTGTCTCTAATTCAAGTCTTTCTGAGAGAATATATACTTCAAAGACTTATGATCCGTGAAAAGCTCAAATCTTTCTCCTAAGAGATAGTGCCTCCAAGACTTGAGAGCAAAAACTATAGCTGCCAACTCAAGATCATGCGTTGGGTAGTTCTTCTCATGCGTTTTCAACTGTCTACTGGCATAGCACACTACCCTACCCTCTTGCATCAGTACCACCCCTAGCCATGTACCACAAGCATCCGTATAAACTAAGAAAGGCTTGGTTCCATCCGGTAATACCAATACAGGCATGGTAGCCAAAGCTTCCTTCAATCGACCAAAGGCATCCTCACACTTGGCATCCCAAACAAATGCTGAGTTCTTCTTGGTAAGGCGGGTAAGCGAAACTGATATCCTAGCAAAGTCCTTAATGAACTTCCTATAGTAGCCCGCAAGACCAAGGAAACTCCTTATGTCCATAGCATTCTTAGGGGTCTGCCAATCCTATACCGCTGCCACTTTCGCCAGATCTACTGCAAGTCCATCCTCTGAAATGATGTGTCCCAAAAAGCGAACCTCATCCCTCCAAAAGTGGCACTTAGAGAACTTCGCCTTCAACTTATGTGCTCGCATGGTCCTAAACACTTCTTCCAAGTGAACAGTATGCTCCTCCTTGCTTCGCGAATAAACCAAAATGTCTTCGATGAACATCACCACAAACTTGTTCAACGATTCGCGAAATACTCGACTCATTAGGTCCACAAAATATGTTGGAGCATTGGTTAGCCCAAATGACATGACTAACCACTCAAATAACCCATCCGGAGTCCTAAACGAAGCCTTCTTGATGCTATCCTCCACAACACACAACTGATGAAATCCCATGGCCAAATCGAGCTGTGAAAATACCTTGGCTTCTACTAGCTGGTTGAAAAGATCATCTATACGGGGAAGAGGATAATGATTCTTCTTTGTCATCTTATTAAGCTCCCTATAATCCACGCTAATCCTGAGAGAGCTATCCGCCTTAGTGGCAAAGATGATGGGTGCACCACACTCATAAATGCTCCTACGAATGAAGCCCTTCGCTAAAAGCTCTCCAATATGCTTGCTCAACTCACGACATTCCTTAGGAGCCATATGCCTTACCGGTAAAGCAACCGGTTTGGCATTATCGATAAGATAAATCTTGAACTTGATCTCTCTTCGAGGTGGAAGGCCAGCAACCTCCTCGAACACATCTGGAAAGTCTCTAACAACGGGTACCGAACTCAAACTATCGGGCAATAAGTCAAGAGAATAAAGGTAGCTCAACATGACTGATCCTCTAGGATCACAAGATACCTCTAGGGTACGTCCACTACAAGTGCCTAACCTCACTACCCTCTTATCGCAATCAAGAACAACATCATACATGGATAGCCAATCCATACCAAGAATCAACCCGAACTCGGAAAAGCCCAATACAAAGGCACTACAGTCAAACTCAACCCCTAAAATAAACAATTTCAAATCCCGACATAACATAGACAAATAGGCCGATCCTCCTACGGGATTTGATACTACTACCGGGTCGGTCACTAAGTAAGCATCAAGACCAAGACTATTTACAAGCAAAATCAAATAGGGTATGAACAGAAAAATTAAAGATAGATAACACACCTTCGATGATCACCTTCTTTCCCTTATCCACAACCGGACGAGTACTAGAGGAAGGAGCTGCCTCTAACGCATAAGCCTGAGCTGGCTGTAAAGGTGTCTGTGAACTGTCCTTGGGCTTCGATGGACAATCCTTTTTCATATGCCCCACTTGATCGCAAAGATAGCACCTCAGTCTCGGTCGCTCTCCTGCCCCTCTAGAATCCTTAGCAAGATGACCTGGTTTCCCACAAGTATTGCACTTCCAGTCCTTCCTTGGAACTTTCCTTTTTCCACCTGATCCTCCTCCTCCTCTCCTATTTCCTTTCCACTACTTCTTCCCATCACTCTTCTACGCCACATCTCATTTCTTCTTAGTATCAGCAAGTAAAGCCATCTCTACCAATCCCTCAAAAGTGGCTCCCATCGGAATGTGGCTCAGTACCAAACTTTGCAGTGGCTGACTCAAACCCTTAGCGAATTTCAACGCCTTCTTGTGAGGAGTATTGATCAAGTCTAGTCCAAATCTAGCAAGCTCACTGAATTGATTAACATATTCCTTAACTGTCATATCCCCTTGCTTGAGCTGTATAAATTTCTCTAGCTGCACTCCCTCTTCAGCCTGCGATAAGAATTTCCTCTTGAGCCTAGTACGAAAATCCACCCAAGTCAAATTATCAGCCTTAGCCTCCATAATCTCCCACTAACAAAGAGCCTCTCCCTGCAACTACCATGAAGCCAACTTCTTCCGAGCCAAGTCCTCCAATCCCATAAGTCCAAATATCCACGCACAACTATGGATCCAAGCTCTCGCCTTAGTATATGACTCGGTGCCAAGAAACGGCTTGTCTCCTAAGCTGGTGTAGTCCTTGCATAACTTGGGAAAATCGGGAATGCCTGGTAGACGGGCTGGAGCCCCTTCCGCCGGAACAACATCCCTAGCTGGTAGCTCTGCTAATGAAGTAGCCTGCAAATAACGTTTGAACCAAGCATGCATATTAAGGCCTGGAACTTTGAGGATACCTTACGGTTCATACATTTCTATCTGTGGATATTAAAAAGATGGGATTAGGTACTCCATAAATAGTTCAATAGATAGGGAGGAAGAGATATGGGGGACCCATTTCTAAAAAAAATTCCAAAATATATACATATACTTTTAAAAGTATTATTTGGAATATCCTTTAAAAATTATTTGAAAACCTTTATATTTTAAAAATATTTTTAGGATTGCCGAAACCTTAGCTCTAATACCAACTGTAACACCCCGCACCTCTAGGCATCCTGAAAAATTGGCCATGACTAGAAGCACGGGTGGTCGGGTGAAATAAAAATCCATAACATAGCATAGAGACTAAGGCAACAACATAAAATGATTAAAATATTACAGCGAAAGAAAACTTTCACTAATTATAAATTAATAGCAAAACAGCTTCATTAAAAACAACATTATGCCATATTTATTTCTGTAACCAAAAGTACCAAGTAGTCTCCACCAACACATAAAACATAACAAAGTTCACAATATAGGTCCCAATATATAGAGTAAAGTACGAAAAAGAGAGACGAAGTACGTGAAACAAAAGAAACAAAAGCTGAAGATAACAAGTGCTCCAATGATCCTCCAAGCTGCAAAGAACTGCTACCTCCTATGATTTGGGGAAAATAGGAAAAATAGGAATGAGTCAGACATAAAGTCTATTGAATGAGAAATAAAATGAAGCAAAAAGAATAAAACAGTTTAATTCCAGGTCTTCCCCGATATTGCAAAGGGTGAATAATATAATGTAGTGAATCCTTCTTAGATACAGTTCATAAGAAGCCAAAGTTTGTGGTCACTCTATGGAAGTCAACCATGCAATAATACTAAACGTCAGTCGGCCAATTGGACCTGCTGTCCTTACCTATCCATGTGCTACAGCGCGAAAGTCTTGCTCTTCACCCGTGCACCGTGACTAAATGCCTCTTACG
This sequence comes from Allium fistulosum, assembly GCA_030737815.1. Lineage (NCBI taxonomy): Eukaryota > Viridiplantae > Streptophyta > Magnoliopsida > Asparagales > Amaryllidaceae > Allium > Allium fistulosum. The sequence continues at coordinate 983,850,040 of CM060902.1, forward strand.
TCTGACCGACGCCGACTCAAACAACCTCGTAGGACCTTGAAGTTGCGCTCAGGCTCCGCCAAACTGGACTCCTATCCTCCTGTCTCCTCGATCACCAACGTGGACTTGCCCATATCCAAAGTGTCAGTCCTCCGAAAGAGCGCCCGCAGCTGGGTCGGCTACGCAAAATCCTCCAATGATCTGCCTAAAGAAGCCTACGTCGGAGCACACTTGTCATGTTCCGTCCGCGTCGATCTGCTTGAAGAAGCCTACGATTGTGGATGCTATCCATCCTATGTACAAGCAACCTATGAAAGGTAAAAAAACATCCTTGCGAACCTACTTGCCCGCTCCTAGCACGTACATCGAAAATTATTTTTTGGTCCTAGCTGCATGAAACACCTATCCAGACCTTTACAGGGTCTGCCTACCAAATCACTTCCAGATTAATTAATTTTACCTTTATAGTTTACATACTGTTTATTTCCATTAATCTACTTTAGGCCATTTTTACATCCGATTTGGTTATTACACAATTTTCTTTTTTCTTACATAAATGGTGTTTCAATTTCACGTCTGTTCAGTCTGTATGGTTTGTTTGTAATTTTTATGCCATTTTGTTACAAATTTACACTAGCCTTTAGGGTCCATTTAATTTACATTTTTTCCACCCTAATTTACTTTTTCCTTTTAGAGATTTAATCTGTACAAATTTTTTATCCAATAGCCACAAACCATTTAATTACACAAAATTCCACCTTTACATTTTTAGGCCAAATATGAAACAAACATTTATGCCCATTAGGCTTCCCAATTTTGTTCCAAAACCATATTCAAAATTATGTAATTATATCAATCAAAACCATAATTTTATTCAAGTAACATATTCTGAATTTATTCAACTAACCTGTTCTACCATTAGAAATTGAATAACAATTCTAATTTCATTTAATTAAACCAATCTTATTTACGCCATGAAACGTGAATAACAATATATTTGTTCCAAATTTCAACCCAAACATGAATTAGAATTGAGAAGTGGAAGAAGAATAAGATACAATAATTTACATAAATTTCAATCATTTTATGCCATAAAACATGAATAGACAATTTATATGTCCAATATTTTAAACCAAATGAATTAGATTTGAGAAGTGGAAGAAGAAGAAGTTGCAATAATTTACATCTATTCTCAATTAATAAGAGAAATTAATTTATATTAACGTGCCAGAAAAGAACTGAAATTTAACTACTTTAATTTTCTATTTCATATTAATTCCCACTCACCTGGCACTTGAGCTAGCATAAATTTGAAAAAAACTTTGTTTTAATCTTTCTCCCTTTGATTATTCTAGATTCCCCAAATTGCTTGAATATATATAGATAATTTAATTTGGTAGAGATTTGTTTATTTAGTAGAGAAAAGGAGGAAGAACAATACACACTAATTTTAGTGTAGAATTATGACGACGGCTGAATAAGAGATTAGCTTTAGGTTAGATGGTTTATTTATAGATTGTTTGAGTGAATATAATCCATTAGACTATTTTAGATTAAATCTTGTTCTTTTATACACTTATTGGTTATCCATTCTAGCAAATACACATCACTCAACCAATAAAATTTAACTATCTCATCATATTACATCACTGGAGCGAATGGGAAGCCGCCACATGTAAGAAACAATGTTGAAAAACGTAGGAAAATCGCTGGAACGAACTAGCTAAAATAACATCGCTTCAGATTTTGGGCGCAACGGGACTTGATCCCTACTCACTGGGGAAGTCAACAAGCACCTTTACCATTGTACCTAATGCGCTTTTAATTTCTTTTTAATTATATTTCCCGTAAAATATCGGGGTGTTACAGTTATAATAAATGTTGGTAGGAATTAAAATGATTTGGTTAATGGTGAGTGAACTTTTTTCTCCTTTTTTGAGAGAAATGTGTGATCCTCTAAAGTAGAGGAGAGCACACATGTACATATGTATTACACCAAAAATAAAGGAGTTACCAACATGCCTGGCAGGTAACTTTTATCTCTTTTAAAATCATATTTATTGTTAGGCTATGACGATCATGTTTATACCCTTTTGATGTTATGATAATTAACACCATTTAGTTGTTAATATGAATGTTAGGATGTTATATGGATGTGTTTAGTTGAATGGATGAATTGTTGATGATAATTTATTGTCATTTTAGCTAAATTAGTTATGTTTATTTATTTGAAATGATTAAAAATTCTCTTTTTTAAATAAGACCATTTATATGGTATATTTGGAATAGCAAGCCTCTTTTTAAAATCAATTTTGGGAAAGAAATCCATTTTGGAAAAAGATAGAATTGATTTGGAAATCCAAAAGTTTTTAAAAAAAAATAGATAATTGAAATTATTTTAGAAATGGAAGTTAATATTCAAGATTTTAAAAGTAATGAATTTTAATGGTTTAAAGTTTCAAATATAAATAGTACATGGTTTAAAAAGTTTAATAGATGGCAAGTTTAATATTATAATAATATAATATGTGTTATTTTGAAATAAGTGAAAATAGATATTAACAATCAAATGATAAATTATTTATTTTATATATTTTATAAATGTTTTATAAGCAAATAAAAACTTATTCAGAAGCATTGCGAAAAATATTGAAAAACAAGTCAAAATTAGGTGCATTGCGCAACGGTGGTTCGCGATTTCACGCCGAAGAATTCAAATGAGTGTATGAAGTGGAATATAGCTCGAAAATCTTTGAAAGAAGAATTTTCTGGATCCTTATAACCATGGTTTTCAAATGGAAAAGAAAAACCAAGATTTCATCTCGTAGATTTTAAAATATGTCCAAATCAAGGTTTTAGGAAAATCGCGCTTTTGTAGTTAAGTGATCAAAGTGTAAAATTCTTTAAAATGAATATTTTTAAATATTTTAAAAAATATGAAATAAATTTGATTAATATTTTAAAATGTTTTGGAAGAGATTCGAGTTATAAATATGGATTTCTGAATGGTAGAAAAGTTGTTTTTAATCAAATAAGCTCTTAAAAGCACTTTTCGTAGTTGTTTTCTACATCAATTTTACTAAACTTTAGAAATGAAGATTTAAACTTAACTATTCTTTCTCGAACCTTTTATAAATGTCTTTAAATAAATAATTTAGTATTTTAAAGTTGATTTGGAAGTTTTAATAAGAGCTCTAATGAATTTTTAAGAGAAATTGTTTAAGTGTCATAAACAATAATTGGAATATTTCCTAAAAATTATGGAATGTTATAATAACCCAAGTATGTGGAAATGACTAGTACATTTGTCCCGCCTGTAAGACCTGGAAAGATTAAACAAGGTATGTAACTAAGGTTAGGAATGGAGCAACCAGTTTCCTAAACTTACCTGGCCTCTGTTTTTCTCTTTCTAGGCGAGAGGTGGAACGGATTGAAGGGAAAGCCTGGAGGCTCTAAATGAAAAGATCATATTTAAGTTTTTCCAAAATAAAAATGTTTGAACAAGGTTTTTCAGTAATATAAAGAATGTTCTAGTCAAACTCTGTATTAAGTTATGAGGAGGGAAGTTTGTACTGTCCTCGTAAATTTAAGATTTTCCGTCGTCATACCACAAGTAGTACGAGTTGAATACGAGAATTAATCTGGGTAAAATTAGTCTAATTTTTTACTCAATATAACTGGTTTTGGGTTTATAGTAAACGATGTCTTAAATAACATTACTTTTGACCTAGTTAAGACATGTTTTCGAAAGATGGAATATTTAGAGATTAAATGACTTGAAGATTTCCATATTTAGAAGAATTTTGGTTAATGAGTAAACAATTTAAAATGAAAAGAGGCTTAACAATCCTATGTACTCATATTCACAATTTTATCGATGATTGGATTTCGAAGAGACCAGGGTCGAATCATGGTAATTCCTATCCGAAAACCACTTCGAACCAATTTACGGTACGAAGTAAAACATGTTGAAGATAAGATCATTAAAGATGAGGATATTCATGATGTAGGGCTACTTGCCACTAGAACCTCGGAGAAATTTACCATATCATATATATTGGTAGTAGTGCTCCATAATGAAAATCTTCGAATTGTAAGGACTAATCGCTACTGACCCTAGGGGTGATTCCCAAAACATGATACGGTAGGAGAAGTGCCTTCGGTTTGTCCTATCCCTGGATAACTTGTATGGATGAATGTTTGACGTTGCATTTTAAAATCACATTAATTGATCTCTATAAACGTATCATCTGCTTGGTGGTGGAGAAGGCAACTTCTCTTAGCTTAACACCCTTTCCTGAGACGTACAAGTTCAATAGTTATACGTTTATAGAAATCAGTTGTGTGATTATGGAATGGCAATGTGGCATTGAAAGAAAAAGGATTTTGTGCTATATGAAAAGGTAATCGTTACCTCAAGCCTCATACCTGGAAATGACCAAAACAGGGTAGACATGGCAAGACAATGTGGTTTGCAACCATTAGGGTATGATCATTGCCTTTTAGATATTTCTACCCGCTATGACGTTTGGGTTTAAATTAATGTGGTGTATGGTAAATGAGCGCTTGAATAGGTCGGTAACGACCGGGGTGATGACATATTCGGTACTATCTAGGAAGAGGTAGGCCAGTCTTGTGTTGGTAGAGGACCATCAGTTGGGCTTCGGTACATTCCTCTAGAGATGTACTAGCGAAAGATAGTCCCTTCACCTGGTTATTTGTATGGAAATCCATTCTCCAATAAGTGCCTGCCATTTTGTTTGCAGAACCCACTTTGTGTCCAGTATGCTGAAATTTAATCAATGTAACAATTTTGGCTAAGATTAATAAGTTTACTTGCAAATGTTTTCGAAGAATGTCATTAAAAAAAATATCAAATTATTTGATAAAAATGTTTTGGTTATCATAAGGTAAAAAACCATCCGCGTTTATATGCTGCGTGGTCTTATGAGATACTCTTCTTTTCAAAAGATTTTTGTCACTAATCTTTGATTTATGACACTTTCATGTACGAATTGAGTTTCTCACACAGCTTTGCCAGACTGATTCAGGTATTTTTATACTCGGGTCAGATCCGAGTAGTTTCAGGATTAGCTGAAGACGCTTGGAGTTTCCATAGGAGAGTTGGAGATCTTCATCAACGTATGAACGTATTCTATTTTTCACTGCATTGTGTGTTGTTTTTAGCATTTGTAAAGACAGGTTTTATAACTGTCCAGGCTGAATTTAGCTTAGACTTTGATATATGTATTTTAAAATTTTCTACTGTAAAGATTACTGTTCAATAATATACGTTATTTCATTCGAGTGAGATTCTGTTCTGTCTATTTTTCTTTCTTACCTTTAAAGATCCATCTTTTCGCTCAATTTGGGTTAGACATGTGCGGTTTATTGCCGACTCAAAGGGTACGGAAATTTGGGCCTTTATAGTTACAATGTTTTGGACAACTTTTAGTAGATGAAAAGTTGAAAATTCGTAAAACGAATTTCTGTCACATTTTCAATTTTTCTTCAAACTAAATATTTTTATAAAAAAATTTGGAAAACTATTTCACCATCATTATTTATTATTAAAAAGAGTTTTGTTCTGATTATAAAATCTACTATTTTGAATATTTAAAATTAATTAAATATTCACAAATTAAATCAGTGAAATTCCATGTCATTGCAGAATATGCCTTCATCGAATTTTGGATTGAACTTTCCTAATTGGTCTTTAGTGTTTAAGATAAAGCATTTTGAACCGAATATTTTGAATTAAGCTATATTAGGTTTTCTATTATAAAAATGCTCATATAGAGTGTGTTTGATTAATGGTCTCATAGCGACACGATTTAGAATGTAACAAGCAACAAACACAGCTTCTTCCTAGAAATGTTTTGGTAGTTGGCTACCACTAAGTGGAGTCCTAGCACATTCTTGTAATTCCTATTCTTTCTTTCTACAACTCAATTTTTTTGGGGAGTTCTAGGAAATGAGAATTTGTGGCTAATACACTTTTTGTCACAGAATTTGTTAAATAATTCGTTTTCGAACTTGCTACCGTGATCACTTCTAATATTTTAATTTTCAAATTCTTTAAATTTTGAATTAATTTAGCAAATATTTTATAAGGTTCAAAAATGTTACTTTTGTTTTCCAAAAATAATGTCCATGTATATCTAGAAAAGTCATCTATTATTACAAACACATACTTGTTATGATTTGTAGATTGAACTTGCATATGACCGAAGAGATCCAGATGAAGTAATTCTAGTGATTGTAATATAGAAATAATTTTCTTAGATTTGAAAGATGATTTTGTTAACTTTCCTAATTAACATGCATCGCAAATATTATTTACTATATAACTCATCTTTAGTAAACCTTTTACTAAATTATTCTTAGATAATTTGCTGATAGCTTTAAAATTTATGTAGCAAAATCTTTTATACCATAGCCAAGGATCATTATCTTAGCTATTAAACACACATCTATTGTGATTCATTTTCATATTGAAAAGAAAAATATTTCTTTTTCGAATTCCTTAAAAATTAGATTTTTATTTTGATAGAAAATATTGCATTTATCTTTCTCAAATGAAAATTTATAACCATTGTCACAAAACTGACTTATACTAAGTAAATTGTATTTTAAATTTTTAACTTATAAAACATTGGTAATAAGAGGTAAATTATATATACCGTCGTTGGTTACGTCTCCTTTGGAGTTATCTCCAAATGTAACGGATCCTCCATCCGAGTGGATAATATTTGTGAGCATCGCTTTATTCCCTATCATATGCTTGGAGCAATCATTATCGAGTATCCATTTTCTTCTTTCTTATTTGGTACCTGCAAAATATAAATTGTATTGGTACCCACTTTCCAAGTTAGGGTCTAAGGTTTAGGTCTTAGGAAGCCATACCCAAAGGATATGGCGTTCCCCTTGAGGATAAAATTAGAATTTCTATGTACACTAGATATAAATGTCTTTATATATGATTTCTTATGAGATGGTTATTAGTTTTTGAAACCCATATTTTTATAGATTTAGGCTTATTAATCAGTTTCATTTGACTATCATCCTTCTTTTTGGAATTTATATATAATGAGCTATATTTCTTAGGACTAGAGTTTACTTCCTTACTAGTTTTAGTATAACCTAAACCTTTTTTTATTAAAAGAAGACTGTGAATTATTAATAATTCTAGACAGGTTTTCTCTACCTTTATTAAAGTTTGACACATTTTTAGAAATACTTTCTAACTTTGTTTTAAGGTTTGTTACTTCTATACCTAGTGTATTAATACTAGAATTTAAATCACAATTTTATTTGTTAATTTAACATTCTCATTTTCTGAACTTCTATTTCACTACTTAATATAGTGACTTGAGATATTATATTAACGCAATATTCTTGAGATTTCACTAATTCTTCTTCAAATATTTTCTTTTCATCCTTTAACATGTCAATTTCTAATTTTGCTTCTATTTAAATTTCCTAAATCATCTTTATATTTCATTTTAGATCTTTTAGTCCATCTAACAATTCAGTATTTATTTCGACTAGATCATCAAAAGAAAATTTCTCTTATATCATCATTAGAAGCCATGAAGCATATGTTTGCTTGCTCCAAATCACTTTCATTATTAGACAATGAAGATGAGTCTGAGTCATCCCATATGACTGAAATGCTTACTTCCTTTTCTCGTAGAATTTCTTATTTTTGTTTTTGAAGCTATTCTTCTCCTTCTTGGGATTCATGAAATCTTTCTTTATGTGGCCTATCTTGTCACATTCATAACATTTGAGTGATGAAATGATGGATTATTATTGCTGTTGCCAAATGTTTGTAACGACCCGATATTTTCAACCATTCGCATCCGCACATGTCGGACTTGAATTGTTCAAAATTCCACGTTGTAAATAAAAATTTGGCAAACTCATCATATACAGTAAATAAATAATCACAGATTATAGACACAGAGTAATATAATGCAGCGGAAACAAAGAAATAGTAGTTCATGAAGCTACTATATAAATACATCAGAGTTAAGTAAGATACAATAGGAATACCAAGATACAACAGGAGTAACAGTATGATAATCAGGTACAACTCAGAATACAACTGGAATCAACTGGATATCAAAATGAATAGATATCTGGTTCTTTAAAGCAAAACTCCAGCTCCAAAGGTGAGTCTCTAATGCTGTATCACTCAGTCTGACCCGAGCGTAAAGCAAAACACAAAACACTCGAGTCAGGACATACATACTTATACAATGTAAACCAACTTGAGTGAACTGTAATAAAGGTACAAGTAACTTAAAGAATGCTTGGGATCGCCCATTCTTTAAGGATCCGTTAAACTATCTACTATGTAGTAATATTCGCTATTATAATAATGTCTAATATAAAAAAACATACTTTTAAATAGCATTAAGGAGTGACCCAATATTCCCCTTAACACGGAATAGTCCTAGTAGTCTATCCAGTATTAGCATACTCCCAAAATGGGGGCTACCCTCGATACTCCACAGGCTACGGGAGAAATTCAAACTCGTAGTAAAGCTCGCTATGGTAGGTGACACGACACAACTAGGCAATGCCAGGGTAGATATACCAATTACGCATCCGGACTGGTGGTGATGCATAGCAGCCACTACCGCCCACCTCGAACAACACTCCCAAATCAAGGGTGCGCACCAAATCAATCACAAGTAATAGAATGGTATCGAAGAAGTGTGTCCGATCAGAGGTGCTACCTCATTGGCCCGTCAATCGCTCCTGTTTTAGCCACCTTATGCCAACTCATGGGAGTTGGGTCCACGTATATACCTTAGGATCGTCGCCACCATCCTACTTCATTCTGGAAACTCCACCGCGTACACAGTTGTTAAAGTGGTTTTCGGTATCGACAGGGAGTATGTCCATATCCGATCCCGGTCTCTTTAACAACCAATCGTTATTATAACCCGTGGTTATAAATTAAAACAGTTTATATTTCAAATCAAAATACTTCATTTAAACCATTAAAAATTATAGTCATTATTTCAAAATAATACATACTTTCAAACCCAAAACATACCCATTTCAAAACCAATTCAAAAATATATCATTTCCATTTCAAAACCAATTCAATAATATATCATTTCCATTTCAAAAATCAAAGCAATAATATATCATTTAAATTCCAGTACCAAATCAATATATCATTTATATTTCAACCCAAATTTCCAAATCACTAAAAGTTTCTTTCAATTTATTAAACTTGAAATATTCTTTAAATCATCTTAAGTCAAACCACCTTATAAATTCATATCCTTAAATCTTTAATTTCAATAAGTTTCATATTAATATATATATATATATATATATAAAGACAATTCTTAATTAAATACAATTTCAATTAATTTCATTTCCAAACCATAGTACTTTCAAAGTCATAACAATTCTGAAACCAACTTTTTGAAACCAAAATACTTGGAAATCATAACACTTGAAATATTGTCATTAGGACCTCATAATACTTAGAAAAATCATAATACTTCTAAATTAATATTCATTACCAAAGTTATAACACTTTAAGTTCATTCATTCAATTATACCAATTTCAAACATTGTATTAAGTCATAAATTTCAAAGTGGTTTATATTCACATCAAAATAATTCATTTACACCATTTAAATATGAAGTCATTATACTTACAAATCAAATATTCAATTCTCAAAAATTTAGCATTTTTTGAGCTCATTTATTCAGTTAAATACTTTAAAACATTACTTTTCAGCTTTCGCAGCACTTAGAAAAATGCTACGGTAAGTTACATTTGAAACAATTCAATTCAGCAAAGACAGCATTTTAAAAACTGCTGTAATAGTTCAGTTTTAGTTGAAAAATAGTTCAATTCAGAAAAGACAGCATTTACAAAACTGCTGTAATAGTTCAGGGTTCTATTTAAAGATTTTTGTTCAATTCAGCAAAGACAGCACTTGCAAAGTGGTGTGATAGCCCTTAGTTAAATTTCCTTTTAGTTTACTTCTATAAAAACAGCACTTACAAAGTGCTGCAGATTCATTTAGTTTAGATTTTAGTTATTATTCATAAACGATAGCATTTCTGAAGTGCTATTAAATGAATTTCCAGATTTTAATTAGAATTCCAGCCATAAATAAACTTCAATTTAAATCATTTTTAACATATAAAAATCATATTTTCCCACTTCAAAATGGTCATTTTAAATACCCTTTAATCTTAGGATTTTTATTAAGTAAATTTTTCAATAATTATCAATTTCTTTTCAATAATTCACTTATTAAATTCAAGTGTACAATTTTCCCATTTCTACACTTACTTAACACTTATATTTAAATTTCTATTTCATAAATAAGACTTAATTTCCATTTTTAATTTCTTTACTTAAAATTCCATTTTAAACCAAATCACAAATTTCCAAATTAGGTTATATTTCAAATCACAAATTTCCATTCATTTATTTAACATTTTTAATACATAAAAAAACAATTTTACTTTATTAAATCATTTTAAAAACCAAATTTAAATCAAAATATCCAAATTTACATTTTTAAAATACTTAAAACTTCCAGAAAAATATATAAAATAACCACGAATCTGTATAATATTTTCTAACCTAGGTCAAGTGATACGGATAATATATCATTTCAATCCGTAATTTACAAAGAAAAAACCGGGTTTTATAATTTCAAACCCGCTATCCCAAGTAAATAAAATAAATAAAAATCGCTCAGACTTATCATTTCAGTCCATAACGATCTTTCCCTATTCTTAAGTCCGTTCGGGTATGTATCATTTCAACCCATAGTGATTCTATTCTACAGGGAACTTGAAGTGTGATTTAACAGAATAGAATAACAGTAAAATAAAACAAAATACAACAGATGATGTGATAAGTTAATTACAGGGTTTAACATCATATAATTTTCATCACAAGCAGTATAACATAATATAATTATTTCTACACTTTCACTTGCTATCAATTCACCGTTATATAAGTATGAATGTCAGGTGTGATTACTCACCTTTTTACGCTGAAGTTTTGCAAAACAAACACACAAGCAAAAATCCGGAAAGCACGAAAGCACGACTAGATATGGATGGAGAGGGAGCCAAGATGTAAATCTTGCATTCACAAAATAAACAAAGCAAAATATGAATATAAATACAATACCAAAGTTTAGATTGAAACAAATGGAAACTAGGCTAGACAAATACATCACCTAGCTTTCCCATCAAATTTGCTTGACCTTTACCCACATAGGTTCGGCCACAAGGCTATTTTGGTTCAGCCACATATGTTTCCAGGTGCTAAAGGTCAGGTTGGATCTGAATTACATGGTTAAGTTAAGCATACAAATGGTCTTGGAAGTTACAAAGGGTGGAAGTGCAAACGGCAAGGCAAAAGGGGTTTGGATTTGCAACATTTGGCTCAGCCACAAGCACACTTGGCTTGGCCAGGGCTAGTTCAAGTCTAGACAGTAGTTAGGTGGGTGGTCAGAGGTCATGTCATGGTAGTGGTGGAGGTCAAGGAGGTGGTCGTGGCAAGGAATGAAGGTGGATGGCACATAGGAGCTCGGCTAGGCAATATTTGGTGGAGTTAGGCATTGTTTTGTAGATTCTGCAACATGAGATGGTCAAGGCAACTTCAGGTCAGAGGAGGGGGATGATTTGGCCATGGATGAAGTGGGAAAGAAGGGATGGTGGTGGTCGGTGAAGATGTGGAGGTGTATGGCCGAACCAAGCAAGAAGAAGCAAGGCAAAAATCAAGGCAAAACAATGCAAAATGAAGAAGAGAAGAGGAGAATGAAAGCCATTAACATAATTTTTTTTCTTCAGAATAGAATGGCCATGAGAAATGAGGAATGAGAAGTATATTTTCACGTGAAAAAATAATGAAACACACGGCTATAGCATAGGAAAGTGTACGGCCAAAACAAAGAAAGTGAAAGGTCAAAGGAAAATGGAAAGACTAGGCTAAGTGAAAGATCACAAGTTATAAAGTCAAGTCTCTTCATATTTTCTTTCTTTTTAAATCAAATAAAAACAAATAAAAATAAGTAAATGAATTTAAAACTTATAGAAAAGTAAAATAAATAATTAAGTTTAGAGAAAATAGAAAAAGAAATAAATAAATAACTTATTAAATTGAAACTAGACTTAAAATTTCAAACAAAATGCAATTAACTTTGGAAAATTATAACAACACTTCTAAACAAATAAAAAGTCAAGTAAATAAAATAAATTCTGAACAAAATAAAGAGAAAATGAAAATAAAATAAGGTTTAAAGAAAATAGAAAAATAAACAAAGAATTACTTTAATTAATTGAAACTAGAAATTAAAAATTGTAAACAAAGGACAACTGACATTAGAAAATTTCAATTACACTATTAAAATGTTTTAAAACTAAAATAGATACATAACATCATGTTACACTTGTAAAAATACATTAGAACATGACATAACAAACAAAAATATTATTTATATAAAATTAAAATAACAATTTTGTTAAATACAACAAATTTCATCTAATAGATAAAAGGCATAACTTTCACAATATATATCAGATTTCAACGAAACGAAAAGTAGTATTCTTAAAATTTTATTTACTTTCATAATAAAAGATAGAATTAAAAATTTCAAACTTTTAAAATTTAAATTTTAAAAGTCTCAGTTTGACCATATTGACCAAAATTCACTGTTCTGGAAAATACTCTATTTATTCATGTTTGGGATTATAATTCACATAGTAATCATAATTAATATTTAAAATAACAAAATTTCCCATTAAATAATTAAAATAAAGTTTTTAAATCAGGAAATTCAAATTGAAAATAATTACAAAATACAGGGTTGTTACAACTTTTTAGTCCTCTTATACTTTAAAATTTTCCTAAAACTTTTGACTAGAAATGCAACAACATCATCATCTATATCGGATTCTTCTTTCACTGCCTGAAATGTTATTGTCTTTCTGTCTTCATCTTGTACTCGTTTTGCCTGCAAATTCTTTAACGACCTGGAATTTTGAACATTGGTATTTAAATATCTGAATTATTTAAATATTTAGGTCTTGGATTAAATGTTATTAAAGTGATTAAATAACCTTGTTAACCCCCTTTTGAATAATAACTAATGATGGTAAACTTGATTTTGAAGTTTGTTTATAAAAATATATTCTTTGAAGAAAAATCAATAATGTGACCGAAAATTGGGTTATCGATAAACAACTTTTTTGATCGATATAAGTTTTTCGAACTCTCGTGCATTTGTCTAATGATCAAATGAACACATTAGAAACTAATTAACACTTCTCTTCATAAAGCAAAATAGAAAGTTCTAGAATGTTCTAAATAGATAAGAGATATTATTTTGTTAAGGGTATAAAGGAAATTTACTAAAGGAAAGTGATGTAAAGGAGAAGTGATGGAGCATGTAGGGAGGTAAGCCTTTTGTGACATTAGAGGGTGGGTGGGAACACACTTAGGCAACACCCTTTGAAGCTTATATAAGGAGAGGCATATCCTTGTTAAATAATCACAAATTCACAAAGCAAAACCAAGCTCATTTCATGTCTTCTTCTTCTCAAAATCTCTAAAGAAAATAAATTAAAAACTCATCCAAATCAACTTAAACTTAGAGTGAAGCCTTGGTGTAATATTACATTACCTTCCACTATGTTAAATTTTGAAGAAGTGAAGCCATCCTCTCTCTATCAATGAAAGCCGTGAGCTTTAAAAGGGGTTTTGGGCTAGAGGCGAGTGAAAGCAAAGGAACGAAGGAAGAAAGGAGGTGTTGCAAGGTGAGATTGCAGTTAGGTACTTGGATCTTGCTTGCTTGTTTGGTTAAAGGTGAGTTACCTCACCACCTTGAATGAAAATATTGAGTATATATACTTGTGGTTATTGTGTATATATTTTTTGAATTGATGTTGACATATGTTGAAATATGGGTTTTGATTATTGTTTTGAAAGTAAGTGGCACATATGATCCATATCTATGGATTTGAAATGGACTTGTATGACTTATAGCAAGGCCTTGAAACAAAGCACATAGGTTGTAGATGGACTTTGGTTTAGATTAGACTCAGATTTGAAAGTGCACTTATAGCAATAGTCGCTATGGATGCACTTAGGAATTGTCTTGTTTTTGGCAATTTGTATGGAATTTTATAGAGAGATCCTTAGGGGCTTCTTGCCATATTTATTATGATTTATATGTATGCTTGCTTCTATAAAAGTTTGATAGTAAAAATTTAAGTAACATTTCCAAAAAGTGGACGAAACTTTACTTGTGCAAAACTGTCCGTTTAGCCTTCAATTTGGACTTTAAAGATTTAAAAGATATTTAATTTAAGTATTTTGTTTCACTCTTTTTACAAGTATTTAATTATGTTTATCAGCGAAATTTAAAAGTGGTTTGAGATTTTTAGGAATTTTTAGGTATTAGCTATAAATTTTTAGAGTGGAAGGATTTATTTAAAATATTTAGAAAACATGTTTTCCCAACTTTTTAAATAAATTATAAAGTTGTTATTTTCAAGTAATATTTTAAGTAAATGTTTTAAGACCAATTATAAGTATTATAAAGTATTTTAAAAGCATTTTCAAGTAAATATAGTTTTTAGAAAATGTGTTGACTATTTTATATCTTATATAATAAAATATCTTTTAAATCATTTTATTAAATATTTAGTTTTGTAAATAAATTACTATACATATGTATATCAAATCTAAAAGGGGTTTTAAAGTAAAACCAAAGATTTAGAAAGAGGTTATGAATTTCTTAAGTGGTTAAAACATGTTTTGTTTAATTACTTATTTGAAAAGTAATTAACTATACTTAACACCAAAAGCTGACGAAATAGGCTTATCTATTTGTGAGACTTAAGACTAATGTTTGGGTAGGGACAAAAGCAATACAACTCTAATCCATTGGATGCCCTCTTGACCGAGGAATATTTAGGTCAAGAATGTTAGAAACATGTTAATCGTGTTGATTTCTTACTTGTTTATGAAAATCATTGAAACTATACTTAAAACTAAAAGACGATGAAGTAGACTTTTCTATTTGTGAGATTCAAAAATGAAGTGTCTAGGCAAGGCATTGATATGCAAGTAGTGCTCTAACTTACCTGGCTTTACTCTTGAACGAGGTATATTATAAGTTGGAATGTCAGAAACAAGTTATGAATACGAATCATGATTTTTATAAGCAATCGTTTTAACTGGGTAATTAACTTGTCAACTACCGATCTTAACCATATATTAACATAGAACTTTAAAAGAATGTTTTATACATAGTAACAAGTATGGAATGGTTTTAGTTTTTTTGTTACAATATTTAAATAACCTTCATCTTTAGCTCTTTTTGATTATACTAATGAATGTAAATAGATCTTTAAAAAGAATGTTTTAAAGATAAGCATAAGTAAAATGGTTTTGGGTTTGTCGTGACAATGTTTAAGTAACATTAGTTTTAAACCTTTGAATGAGTTTGTGAAAGTACTGAGATCCTTAAAATAAATATTTTAAAGGAAATTTTAAGTGTGGAATCTTTTGAAAAAGATAGAAAATGTAAAGGTTTAAAGTAAGATATCTTGTTAATGATTTGTGAATATACTTATACCTTTTGAAATAAGTATAAGAATACCTTTTGAAGTATTGAAAGAGTACAAATGAATAGTAGTGATTGATAAATGAAGTTTTATTAGGTAAAAAGATATTTTACTAATAAAAGAGGTTTTAATTAATAAAAAGTATTAATTAAATAAGAAGGAGATCAGAGGTCGCTTGTGTGACTTGATCGTACTTTGTGTGTTTAATCGTTGTAATAAGTATACAAGACTTGGTTTCCAATTAAGACCATCTACCTTGAACTGGATCGTTGATTAGTCGACTATTGAAATTGACCAAAATAACTTAGAAAATATCTAGAAGAAACATGAAGTCTATATGGTAAAGTTATCTTCAGAGATGCTATACTCTACGTGTAAACTCGTCTTGCTCTTCTAGGATAAATGATAAGGGAATCCTTTGGGATAGGAGATATCTCCACCCATATGTTTTGTTTATTTATTTCAGAAAGAACCAAGGTTAAGTTAACCGAAAATCCATCAATTGATTTTGGAGTGCTCGGTAAGCGGGGGAGTGTACTTATATGAGATGTCTCAAAACCGTAACCACTTCAAAACCATATACGCAATCTGTGTTCTGGAAGCGGTTGTGAAGTGGAATGTCATAAAGTTTAACTATCTATCCTAAGGTTAAGTCTAAGGGAGAGGTCAACGTTAACATTTCGAATGATGCTATCGTGTGGGACTGTCTAACTTGAGGAATATTCCAAGAGAGAGGACATCATTAGCATATGTAGGAATCTATATGGATATTCGAGATCTATTCGAGATGCTCGAATTCATGTAGCGATTCATGATCTGTTTGAGATGAAGGAATCCATTTAGGTATTTTTGTGCTGCTCGAATGAGGAAGACTAGTGTGAAAGATACCGAACGTAGCCTAACCATCAAAAATGACTCAAACGAGAGTAGGATGCACAGTCTTGGGTTTAGCTTACCCATGAGGATATATCCACTTCAAACCTAGAGTATGCTTATCAATATTGTTGCGCGCGGGAGTTGTTGATACTTGGTACCACGTATTTCATCATTGGGCCAGTTGTATTTACCTTATAATATATTTTATCTGGAGCTATGCAATGCTCAGAAGGAAGTTTCTCGTCCTTGTCACAGAGTTCGGATTCGGCTAAACGGAATAGAACTATGTAGAAAAATCCGTACACAAATGCACCTTAGAAGTATTGATTGTATACCTATTATTGTTGTGTCATACACATTGCAACTATTTTCTGATCTATGTTCTACACCTTAGACATTATCTATTATATCGAGATATGTACTTAATATATGGTTGGCTCGTTTGAGGGAATAACCGTAATGGTATTCCATGCGGTCTCAAAAAGTGTAGCTATATACCACACATATTTATTGAGTTTCTCTCGCTGTTTTACTAGAATGATCCAGGTGTTATTTTCTTATAATGCTCGAGTCAGCCCCGTGTATATTTCCAGATTTAGCTGTAGATGCTTGAGAACTTTTGGTGATGAGCTAGATGATAGCCTACCGTAGTATTTATTATGCTGCATTACTGTATTTGTATATCAGCATATATGAGGACATGTTATTATAACTGTCCAGGCTGATGATAGTACTTAAGTTTTGGTAACTCCGAAATTTCTATATTCGAAGTAACCCTTTGTACCGTTCTTTTGATATTATATGTTATCGTTCTGTTGTGAGACTCTAATGTTGTGTTCTCCTCTCCTTTGTCCTATTTCTTTTTCTTTTATTCACCCTAACAATTCGTTTTTCAGCACTTAATAGTTCGACACATGAATACCATGGATGTATACAAATTCACTTCATATGACATAAGACTTCCTATTAACTCTTTTGGTTTTATGGTTGCAATGTCATTAACTTCTTCGATGGCTAAGACCTTTCGTTCCCAGTCATCAGTCAAAGAGTTAAGGATTTTTGAAACAATATCAAAATTCATATATTTTTCTCCTAGTGCAAGAAGCAAATGATAAATATCGTGAAATATAGAGTACATATAATCAATATTCTCATCTTGCTTCATTCTAACATTTTGAAACTGATTTTTAAGCGTAGAAATCTTGCTTTGTTTAATCATATTTTTACCTTCATGAGTAATTTTTAAGGGGCATCAAATTTCATAAGCTCTATTAATTCACTTTTGCCCAGTGAGCAAAATAGCATGTTCATAGCTTTTACGTTACTAGTAGTATCTAGTTTTTGGGTGTTTGATCATATGCATAATCAGTGATAGAAAAAGTTTATTCCTATTGTGTAATATTCTAGGTGTCATACCCATTAGCCTGCTATATATTCTCATCCTAGTTGACCAATAAGCATAGTTTAATCAATTAAATAGTGGTGGTCGTGTAGTAGATGGTCCTTAAACAAAAGTCATAGTAGTGTTGTCCATGTTACTTTAATATCAGAAAACTTTATTAAGGTTATATGATGGACTTGCTCTGATACGAAATGAAAGTCGCTATGGATCAAGTAATATGAATAGTTTACTAATTAAAACTTGTATTTAACAGTAGAAAAAATAAAGAACTATAAAGTAAAGTGCACCAAAGATTTCTATACTGGTTTGAACTTCCCATTCTACATCCAGTTCCAGACTCCTTCTGGATTTAAATAATACCTTCACTTAACCCAAAGGAACATGTATTACAACTGCCTGAGCTGCCAAATATGGCTTCATGCCTAAAGATCTCCAACATGACTTCAACTACAAAGAGTAGATAAGTGTTTGACTTCGTGTGCTTATGATTAGCACAAACGAGTCGGTATAGTAAAAGCTTTCTATAATCTTCTTCGTAAGTGGTATAACATGTATTTGTGAAGAACTGGAAATATATAATCACTTTAGGAATGTAACTTGAATGTACAAATGATCAATAATTATAATATGAATCTTTTGAAAGCAAGAGAGAATTCAATAAGAAATATAATAAGAAAGAAAGAATAATTAATATTGAATTCATAGAAGTGTTTGTTACTTATAGAAAATAGATAGCTGCATTCATTCGTGAAAAGTAACAACTAATAGAAATGTGGCAACTATTGATGGAGGTAAGCGACTCTTCATGAAGAAGAAGATCCCTTTGGAAAATTCAAATAAAAAAGATGTTGCTTGCCGACCAGTCGACTGAAAGTAGCAGACCATTCAACTAGTTAAAGTCGCATTTGCCCAATTTAAAACAGAAAGAAAATAGTTTAAAATAACATTATTTTGGTCGACTGAAAAAGAGGGTTAGTCAGTTGAATGCTTATTTAGTCGACTGGTTTAAAAGATTATTCGTCTTTTTTTGTTTCAAAAAATCATATAAATGAATATGCACATATCAGTCGACTGGTTACCCTTATTCAATCGACTGTTTCTGCATATTTTCCTTTTTAAAATGAAATTAATGTTCTATAAGCTTTTGTGCATATAACTTTGAAGAGATTTTAACATATATATACAGTCTAGACATGACACTTTATGACTAGTAATACATTATACATCATCTTCGTCTTGTCTCCATCGTGTATATCTCTTCGATAGTTGATATAATTTCCTGCAAAAGTTGATTATATACACAATATATTCTTGTGTAGTTATCACTATCAAAATATCAAATAATGAGGTTCTAACATAAATAATATACTGTTAATTGTTAACGATGTTCTTATGTTAAAATCAATAATAGTTTGGTCTTTCAATACTCGATATTAGATTTGTAAATTATATCTTTTATAATAAGTACAAAGTATGTTGGGAATGTTCCAACGATATGCAAAGTCACCTTATTAAAATGTTTAATATGGAATTTTGCTTATGTATGTAATACATGAAGCAAATGTCAAATCCAAATCAGGATCACTAAATGGTAGTTTGGAGTGTTCTCGAGTATTTACAAAATACTAGAGATTACAAAAACAATGAATTCCTTACGAAGGAGTATTCTGACTCAAACTATATAAGTAATATTGAGTATAACATGTCCATATCAAATTAATGATTCAAACCTTAACTAAGGAGCTTTAAGTTGGAAATGTTCAAAAAGGTTGTGGCTGAATCGAAAAGACTAAGTACATCGCCACAAAATAAGCAATGTATATATATAATAAATGTACAAATTTTTAACCGAGCTGAGGGTGATTCCAAATGTTGAGGGTCCCATAATATTGTTATATGATAACAATGTCATGATATAGTTCCTAACAGAACATAGAGCTCACTTGTAATGACCAGCCTTTTCGACCCTCAAAAGTCGACACTAATACATTCATGGTATTCACGTGTCGAGCATACAAGTGCTAGAAGGACAGATTGTTTGGGGAAAAAAAAGAAAAGACAGAACAGAATCTTACATCATGATGAGTAATATAATATACAATAAATCTTTATAGATGAAAACTATAATATACATACATTAAAATCAGAGTACGCTAATCTATCATCAGCATGGACAATTATAACAACCTGTCCTCACAATCGCTGATAAATACAAACACCAAATGCAATGGAAGTAAAATAAATGTGCATACATCTTGGAGGCAATCTAGCTCATCTCTTGAAGCTCCAAAGCATCCATACTAGATATGAAAATATGCTCGGTCTGACTAGAGCATTATAAGAAAATAACGCCCGAATTAGTCTGGTAAACCGGCATGAGAAACACACATCATATGGATTTTTAATGTTATAAAACCTTTTAAAAAGTAAAGGTACCTCGTAAGATCACATCGCACAGAAACACGGACTGGTTTTTACCTTACGATAACCTAACCATTTCATAGGAAATCTTGTGATATTATAATAATGCCCTGGGTTTATGTAACGACCCGGAATTTCAGACACTTCGTATTTAAATATTTAAACCTTGGATTAAATGTTATTAAAATGATTAATAATCTTTTTAACATTCATTTAAATCATACATAGTGATAGTAAACTTGTTTAGGAAAAATATTTACAAAAATAAATACTTTGAAAAAAAAATCGATAATGTGACCGAAAATCGTTTTATCGATAAACAACTTTTTTAACAGTCAGAAGTTGTACAGATTTTTTTACATACATTTATTTTCTTAGGAATTAAAGAAAATGAAATGAAAATATTTGTCATTTATGGAAATAAACTTTATGGATGATGTCATGCATGAGGTAAGGGAAGATGTTTAGGAAATGAGCTTAAATGGAAAGTCTTAAAAGTTAAGTAAATGATAAAGGTGAAGTGATGTTTGTAACTAATGTCATAGAGGTTTTAAGGGATTTTTGGTCTTTTCCCATCACATTACTAAGCCAATATAAGGAGGGTTGCACCCTTAGGAAATAATCACATATAATTCTCAAAGCTTGATATGAAGTGGGAGGGTTGAAAATGGTGGAAGTGCTTAAGCAGTAATCCACTTATTACTCTCTTACTTTTTCAAAATTAACCAAATCATCTCAAATATCTTCTAAACTTTAGCTTTAGGACTAAGACATAATGGGAGGCATAATTAGCAAGTAAGAAGTGGGAGGAGGTGAGAGAAAGAGGGGGATCCAAGAAGGGTTGGGAGCATGGAGGAGGAGGAGGAGGAAGGTGTTGGCTTCGATTTGGAAATGCTAAAGGTTGGACCTTTAGGCTTGTGTTGATGAAAGGAGGTGGTTCTTTGGTTCTTATAGCTTTATGCTTGGATTAAGCATGGATGTAAGTAAGCTATCTCACTATCTCTTAAGTATATATTGTGTATACATATGTTTTGTTTGAATTATAAAGTTAAAGTGACTTAACTAAGTAAAGTTATAAACTTTAGACCCCTCTTGCTTTTGAAAGCAAATGATAACATTATATTATATAAAATCTCTTATATTACCCTATTAAACATGTGGCGTGGCCTTGACTTGATATTTAAATGGTTGTTTAACTTATGTACTAAATTGAAGAAAGTTTGAAAGTGTTTGGAACAAGAATAGTCGTTATAAGTGCACTTTGGAATCCCTTATTTTCAAGAATTTTTATAAATAAATATGAAGATCTTCTTAGGGATTTATTTGATGGTTTTTAAGTACCCTAATGGTACTACTTACATCAAAAATACCAAGTCTCAAATCATTTATTTAAAGTGGTTAAAACAAGTCGCAAAGATGGTGCTCTTCAATGTTTTTTAGCGAGGACTTTTAACTGCACTTATGCTGTAGTAAGTCGCTTATGGCTTTAAGTGTTCAAAGTGCAACGTATTGGCTTATTTTTCATGATTTAAATGGTTTCTAAATTCTTTTCTTTATAAAACTTTTATATGGAAGTTCTAATAAAATGTATTTGAGTATAAAAAAAGAGCAGTAGTTTAAATATAGTTGTTTGCACAAGAAATGGGCAAACACCTCCAAGTCGTATGATTTAGTTGATTTTATGTTGTTTTTAATGATTTGGGAGACTTATGCAAATATGTAGAAAGAAGGGACTAAAATGTAAAAGACACGCAGATTTATAGTGGTTCAGCCAGAATGTGCCTACATCCACTTTATATATTATTTCTCCTTTCTTATTCAGATTACAAGTACAAAGCTTTGATACAAGTATATGAAAGTTGTTTGAAAACTCTATCCACGCTTAAGCTCTCAAACTTGTCCCCCATTGTTGTACCCCTACCCCTCTATTTATAGAGTGAGGCTGGGGGTAGGGGTCTTGGGTGTATGTAGCTGCTGGTGGGCCTGGGCTGCTGCAATCTGGCCTGGCAATGTTGGCTCGGCAACGCTTTGGCTCGGTAGTAGGTGGTTGGAGTTGAGGCCTTGGTCCGGTAGTACTTTGGCTTGGTGGGACTTTAGTTCGGAAAGGCCCTAGAGACATGTTGGTTCGGTGGTGATCTCCCCCGCTTCTTGGTTCGGCAGTGGATGGAGGTAGCTGGTTCGGTGATGAGAGGGGAGTGGAGTTGGGATTGATTCGGTGGTCTTGGTCCGGTGGGACTTCGTCCAACATTTTCCCCCCAAAGTGGGGCATATGCCAGCATGTGTCTCGCTTTGTTTTAGTTCATTCGGTTTCAACTGTCGAGCCGGATGGTCCGGTCGTCCAGGTTTGCCTATAAGTAGGAGCCTAATGCCCCTGTTATTCCATACTAGCCGAACCAAAGTTTTTGCCTTTGCCGAATCAAATGAGCACCGAATCATACCTCAACTGCCGGACCAGGTGAGACCCTCTTCTGCCGGATGAGCTTTCGATTTGTCACCCGATCAGAAAAGAAGAAATCCTAGGACAGAGAAGATCCTTCCGCAGTGCCCCCAGCTCAGTCAGGACCGGGACGTCATGGGCCCACCCCGAGGTCACTAGTAGATGGGTACGGCCCTCAGGAGCTTCTGAACTCACCTCCTGACTGTTTCCCTAGCTCTCTCAAAGGCGAACAGCTTGATGTTATTTCTCGCTCCTTTGGAATTGACAGAGCGCGCATGCTATTGCCGGGGGAGGGAGTGATGCCATATAATCCCCCCGAAGGATATTTCGCCTATAGCAGATACCATTGTATGCGTGGGGCCATTCCCCCGATCAATGCTTGGATACTCAGCTTCATCACCTACTTGAAGGTGGCTCCATTCCAGCTTCAGCCAAACTCCTACGCCGTCCTGGTGAGCCTGTTTGTCATTTTCCAGAGGAGATACAGGCGTCCTCCCTCCAACCGGGAGATCCGGTATTTGTACAATTTGAGAGGCTATAAGAAGGAGTCTCCATACATCAGCTTGGAATCAGCCGTGTCCTTCAAGCCGGTCCTGGACTTATATTCGAAGTTCAGCATGTTCAAGAAAGAATGGTTTTTTTATCAAGGATGACTCTGTTTCCATCCGTCGCTTCACCTCTGGCTGTAAGTTGAAACTTATTTATGATTCCTGTTCTGACTGCAATGCTTCTTCTTATGTGCTTTTATTTCTTGCTAGCGACAGGTGGCTTTGCGGTCGTAGAGAATGATCGCCTGGTTCAGATGGCTGTGGAAATAGAAGCCATTACGGGAAGGGATAGGTCGGCTTCTTACTTGATCAGGAACGCTACACTTCTGGGGCACAACCTGATCCTTCCACATCAGTCCGTGGTCAAGCAGAGAGACACGATAGAGGAGAGGGCTGCCAAAGCTACAGGAGGGGCCACGGCGAAGAGCAGCAAAAGGAGACCCTTCTCGATGCATCCAGTCGCCGGGGGGAAGAAACTCAAGAAGTCCGATGGACCCTCTCCCAGCATACATCCAGATGTTCAGGAGGAGGAAAAAGCGGAGGGGGAAAAAGGCAAGGATGAAGGAGGTGAGGCGGAGAGCGGAAGTGGTAGAGAAGGTGACGGTGATCGTCACAACGATGATGGTGGCAAAGGACAGGGCGGTGATGGCACCGGGGCTTTGCCTCCTGGGCAGGCAGGCGTGATTCAAGAGTGGACAGATGACGCTCTCCGCCAAGCCTTCGAAGAGTTGGAGGAAAGACCGGCCTTGGCGGAGAAGTCCAAGAAAGCTGATAAGGCCGGGACCGACGCCGATTTATCTTCCGGGAGTGCTTCTACCGAGGCAACTTCTGCGATTCAAGGTGAATTTCTCTTTATTCTTTTTAATTCTTGAATGATGGCTCAATGCATGTTGGTGACATTTGGTTTTCATTCCAGGAGCGGGCAAAACAGCCAAGACCTCGGATCTTCGGCACAGGCTTGAACAATACTGACTCCTCAAAGCTTCTACCAAGCCGAAGCCTCCTACAAGCCGCCCTGGAGACATAGTCGGCTATCGTCCTCTTCTTGGAGTTATTGAAGAAGATATACAAAAGAG
Source organism: Allium fistulosum (assembly GCA_030737815.1). Taxonomy (NCBI): domain Eukaryota; kingdom Viridiplantae; phylum Streptophyta; class Magnoliopsida; order Asparagales; family Amaryllidaceae; genus Allium; species Allium fistulosum. The sequence goes on from CM060902.1 coordinate 983,874,415, forward strand.
GAAGAGGAGTCGATCTTCGTTTGAATCTCTTCCTGGCCCTCTGGCCCCACTCCAGCCTATTCACGATATTACTGAGGAGGATACCGAGCTTATGTCTTCCCCACATCCGTTTGAGAATCCAACCGTCATCCCGATAGATCACCCTGGCTTGGTTCGTAATCCGTTTGCGGGTCATCCAGACCTGGACCCGGCCTCTCATGATATCTCCTTCGATGAGGCCACTGGTGAGCACCTTCTCCCTCGCAATCCTATGGTACGGGTGCTTGACGAAGCTAAGTCCCTGGACCTCGATTTGCTTACCACCCGGGTTGTAACTATGAGGGATGAAGCTAAGGCGAATATCGACCGGGTTGCCGAGGAGACCAGGAAATTGATGCCGGGGAGGAAATTGGGAGTGCCAACATTCGGTTACGGTTAATGGTTTCCGACCAGGCTAAGCAACTTGCCGATCAAGCCATTCAAATTTCTCAGCACGAGGCCGCATCCAGGCAACTGAAGAAGACTATGGAAGAGGCCGGCAGGGCAGAGTTGCGAAAAATAGAGGCCGCCTGCAAGGAGCGGATTGACATGGCCATTGCGACGGTGGATGAGGTTCGACAAGCGGACCTTGAGCGGGTACAGGAATTATCGGGGAGACTTGAGGCCGCGGAGCTCGCTCAGTCCAGGTTGAAGGAGGAGATGGAGGTGATAAGGATATCCCTTCAGGCTGACCGCTCACGATATCGATTGGAAAGGGATGCTGCCGTTGCAAAGCTGCGTGCTGCCGAGGCCCGAATGAGGGAGCTTGAGGAAAACGAGGGGATGATGGATGAGATGCTCCAGGATATGTATTTCCGCACTTGGAAACAGGGTAACTTATCTTGGATGGATGATTACCCCCGAGTTATGGCCAGGATTTATCTCAGTGCTCTGGAGGAGGCTAGGGCTGATGCGGATAAAGAAGGTGGCGCGGTCTTCAAAATTGATGTGGTCACTGCCTAGTTTACCAAGGAGGAGAAGGTGGCGGTGAAGGAGGGTATGCGGCTGCTTGCCGCTGAGGAGGCAGGTGTGCAAGTAGAGGATGACGATCTGGATGGTCAGGAAGCGGGTGCTGGTAAGTCTTCCCTTCTAGTCTTTCCGTTAACTTGGTTGCTTATTACTAATGAATTCTTTCTTTAACCGGACAGGTGGGCAACAGGATGAGGGTAAAGCTCCACTGCAGCCGGCTCCTTGACTTGACCTGGATATCCTTTTGTTGACTTGACATTGTTGTGTATGTTAGTCTCAAAACAGTAACGTAACTTTTAGGTTGTAATTATGTTACTTGTAATAAACAACATTATTCTTGACGTGTAATTTTTTAACTTAAGCTGATTCTGTCGTTTTTGAATGTTTTTGCTATTTTGACACGTTGTATGAGAAATATAGCTATGCATATGCTTGTATTTCAGTTGTGCTTGATGTCAAGTTCTTGTTTAAAACATAATTTCATGTCTTGCAATGTTAGTGTGATGTGTGAATAAATTATAATCACGTATTTATACACGAGAGAAGAAAATACCGCCCTTCATATGTTACTTGTAGATGGCAGCTTTGAATGTCTTGTGTGATTGAGTATGGAATGCGGCCTAGTGTCCCGTTGTGAGTTCCCAATTCCATTAGCGAATGTCTCCTATTCTGTGTCCTGTACTTTAGGGATTGTTATAGAGGACAGGAGAAAAGTTTTTTAAATAGAATTGAAATATGAGAAATAGTAAAACTTCCAATCACGGAAGGCCTTCGATGTGCTTAAGTTCGTGGCAAACGGGCTTTGTAGTCACTTTCCCTAGCTGTGGGTCTTGGAGATATTTGTCACCCATCTTACGCCTCCGCGGGGAGTTAATCTTTTTACCACAGCCGTACTTAAGACACACCGGAGCCGAGATCGCACATAGTAACTACCCGGGCCATTATGGCCCGTAACCATGGGTATTATTCGATTTACTGTGGCCGGCTAGCGTGGGTGCCGATCGTCAACCGTGAACTACCTCTGGCTGGCCACACCTTATGTTGGGGCTTAAAGTAGGTTCACGGCTGCCGGCGAGCCGAACGCCGTAATGAGTTGCCTTGGCTATAGTCGGCCTTCTCGGTGGCTTATAATCTGCTCATTACAGTTGGCTTTGAGGGCCGTCGCGAGCAATGAGTTAACCCGCAGCAGAGGGATGCCGGAGCAAAAGTGTCTCATTGGCGAGGGCATAGATTCGTATAGTACCCGTTAGGTCTTGTCTAGGAGAAGTCGTGCTGTGGAGCGCCTTGAGTGAAAATGTTATTTGCACAGGGTTTTGTTCAACAGAAAAGGATAAAGTTAACAAGCAGCCAAGATATAAAGGAACAAGTTAAAAAAGAGACAAGGTTTTTAAAGTGGTTCGGCACGAAAATGCCTACGTCCACTGATTCTCTTTGTTAATTCACTTCATATGGGCAGTACAAGTTAAGAAAAGTATCAACGGAGGTGTTGGATGTTACATGCCCTCTGGAACACCTCTCCGTCCACTGTTGATAAAATATAAGCTCCATTGTGGAGATCTTTATGAGTTACATATGGTCCATCCCAGATTGGATCTAGTGCTCCGGGGCGAGGGGGATTCGTTTGAGGACAAGATCTCCTTTTTGTAAGATACGATGCTTGACCTTGGAGTTGTATTGTACTGCCACTTTTGGCTTGTGGGCTTCTGCTTTGAGGGATGCACCATTTCTTCTCTCCTCAATTAGATCCAAAGACATGTGAAGGAGTTCTTCGTTCTCTTCTGGGTTATAGTGGATCCTACGGTGGGAAGGCATGATGGTTTCAACTGGGAGCATAGCCTCCGATCCGTATGCCAAAGAGAAAGGAGTATGCCCTGTTGATGTTCTGAAAGATATGCGATAGGCCCACAATGCCGTAGGAATTCATCCACCCAAGCGCCCTTTGACTTTTCGAGTTTCTTTTTGATTAAAGTTTTTAGAATTTTGTTGACGGCTTCGACTTGTCCGTTTGCCTGGGGATAAGCTACGGATGAGAAGCTTTTGTGAATTTCGTGCTCTTGGCACCAGTTGGCGAACTCCTCGCTGTCAAACTGAAGTCCATTGTCCGATATAATTTTGAATGGGATTCCATACCTGCATAGAACATTTTTGATCAAGAAGTTAATAACTTTCGCTGAAGATACTTTATTTAGGGGTTCTGCTTCCACCCATTTGGTGAAATAGTCGACTGCTACTATAGCATATTTGGCCCCGCCTCGGCCCATTGGCAGTTCGCCGATCAAGTCAATTCCCATACTGCAAAGGGCCAAGGGCTGGTCATTTGAGTAATCTCAGTTGTTGGTAGCCGCGGAATCTTAGCAAACTTCTGGCATCTGTCACATTTTCTGACGAAATCTAAGGCGTCCTTGCTTAAGGTGGGCCAGAAATATCCATATCGGAGTATCTTTTTTGCAAAAGTCTGCCCTCCAGTGTGATCTCCGCAGCTTCCTTGATGAATGTTGGATAAGATTTCCTTGGCTTCCCTTCCAGTGACACACCTTAATAAGGGGTTAGAGAAGCCGTGCCGATAGAGGGTGCCTTTTTGTATTGTGTAGCGGGAAGCTTTCCTCAAGATTTTCTTGACTTCGTTACGCCCGTTGGGCAGTGTGCCACTTTGTAAGTAGTCTCGGATGGGAGTCATCCAAGTTGCTTCTTCGGTTGCAGCTATCAAATTCACTTGCTCAAAACTTGGGGTCAGTTGCTTTGAGATGGCTACTGCTCCGGAAATAGTGCGTCTCTCATGCTAGCTTGCTTCGCCAATTCGTCGGCCTCTTGGTTCTCTTCCCGAGGGATGTGTTTGATTAAATAGTGATCCAATCGATTGAGAAGCAACTTGGTCTTCTTTAAATATGCTATGAGTCGTTCTTATTGAGCCTGGAATTCTCCTAATATTTGATTTACAATAAGTTGAGAGTCGCTATGAAGACACAAAGAATTGGCTTCGATTTCTAAGGCAAGTTCTAATCCAGCTATCACTGCTTCATACTCTGCATCGTTGTTGGTGGCAGCGAATTCCAACCTTATAGCATAGTGTAGCTTACTTCCCCTGGGAGTGATTATTACCACACCTGCCCCCGAGCCTTGTTCGTTTGACGCACCATCCACAAAGAGATTCCACTTGATGTCTTCTGCTATTTCCGATTGCTTCTTACCTTCGTTGGTAGTGAATTCAGCAATGAAATCGGCCATGGCTTGTCCCTTGATGGCGGTGCGAGGATGGTAGGTGATATCATATTGACTTAGTTCAATGCACCATTTAAGAAGTCGCCCAGAAGTGTCGGGACGATGGAGCACCTGCCTTAGTGGTTGATCGGTCAGAACTCTGATGGAATGGGATTGAAAATAGTGTCGCAGTTTTCGTGATGTGATTAATAGACAGTATGCTAGCTTTTCAAGTTTAGGATATCTGGCTTCTGTCCCCGTAAACCTCTTAATTACAAAGTATACTGGCCGCTGCGTGCGGTTGTCCTCTCTTACCAAAGCAGCGCTTAGAGCATGAGATGATACAGCAAGGTATAGGCATAACTCTTCGCCCTCGTTTGGAGTCGAGAGTACCGGCGGTTTCTGGAGGTGTTCAATTAGGTTAAGGAAAGCTGTTAAGCATTCGTCAGTCCATTCGAACTTTCCTTTGTCTTTCTTTAGAGCTTCGAAGAAGGAGACACACTTGTCCATTGCCTTGGAGATGAATCGGCTTAGGGCGGCCACTTTCCCATTCGGGCTTTGCATTTCCTTTCGAGTGGAAGGTATCTTGATTTATTTCAGAGCTCAGACTTGTTCAGGGTTTGCTTCAATCCCTCTGGCATGGACGATGAATCCCAAGAACTTTCCTGATGATACTCCGAAGGAGCACTTTAGAGGATTAAGTTTCATTCCATATTGGCGAAGTACTCGAAACATCTCGCCTAGGTTACTTACGTGATCGTCGGCTTCCCTCGACTTTACCAGCATGTCATCCACATACACTTCCATAGTTTGTCCTATTAGCCCTGCAAACATCTTGTTGACGAGGCGCTGGTAGGTGGCTACTGCATTTTTAAGTCCGAAAGGCATTATCTTGTAGTAGTACAATCCCTGGTCAGTGATGAAACTAGTGTGGTCTTGATCGGGAGCATGCATAGGAATTTGGTTATATCCTGAGTATGCGTCCATAAAAGATAAGAGTTCATGCCCGGATGTACTGTCTACAAGCTGATCTATTCGGGGAAGTGGGAAGCAATCCTTTGGGCAGGCGTCATTTAAGTTGGAGAAGTCAATGGATGTTCACCACTTCCCATTAGCCTTCTTTACCAGCACCGGGTTGGCGATCCACTCTGGGTAGATGGCTTCTCGTATGAAGTCATTGGCAAGTAGGTTCTTTACTTCTTTATCGAGGGCTGTTGATCGCTCTTCCCCCATACTTCTCTTTTTCTGTTTTACTGGCGCCTCGGTAGGATCAATGTTTAGTACGTGGCATGCTATGTCAGGGGAGATTCCGGTCATGTCCGCGTGTGACCATGCAAATACATCCAAGTTGTGGCGGAGAAAATCAATGAGTTGTTCCTTCAATTCTGCTTTTAGTTGGGATCCGACTTTCAATAGTCTACCCGAGTCATGTCTGTCTACAGATACAAATTCCATAGCCTCTGCAGGCTCGGCGGTGGCCTCCTCCTCTTTGTCCCTGGGGTCTAATTCATTGAAAGGGTCACTGGTATATCGAAGAAGAGGGGCTTTCTTTAGTTGCTATGCTTTCAAACTTTTTGTGCAGAGGGCAGTCTCTGCACTTTTCCCTATATCCTTCCTGCGGTTATTGCGTAGTTCAGTTACATAGCAATCTCGAGCGATGTCCTGATCCCCTTCTACTTCCCCTATTCCATTGTCCGTTGGAAATTTCATCTTCAGGCACCATGGGGCCAGGACAATTTGGAAGTCAGACAAGGCTGGTCTTCCTAAGAAGGCGTTGTAGGCCGAGTGGTTTTCTATCAACACGAATGTTTGTTTTCACACAACGGAGCGGGGATGACTTCCAATTTCAACAAAGAGGTCCAGTCGCCCCGAGGGGCATCTTCGTATTTCCAGTGAAACCGTGCAGTGGTTTATTGCAGGGGAGAACATCCTTTAATGACAACTTCATTTTGTTGAATGCATGCTTGAATAGGATATTCACTGAGCTTCCAGTGTCCACTAGAATTCGAAAAACCTCGGCTGGACCGAGCCGGGCAGAGACAACCATGGGATCCGTGTGAGGGTACTGCCTTCCCTCCAGGTCACGCCTACCGAATGTGATGTCACCATTCTCTATCCGCTTCGGGTGGCGTTCTTCTATAATAGAATTGACGCATTCTTCATTGTTTCTAAGTGACTGTCCATACCTTTCCATCTCTGCCCAGCTTCCGTCGGTGATGTGTGGCCCTCCCGAGATGGTATGGACCACTATCATCTCTTGACTAGAGCCGCTGGTGTTGCGATTTCCTCTGCCTATTTCTGGGGAGGGTAGCCTTGGGTTCTCATTGGCAGGAACTGGAGTCCTGTTTTGACCTTTTACATAGCGTTCTAGTCTCCTTCTTCTGATGTGTTCTTCAATCAAGTCCCGGAGATGATGGCATTCATTGGTATCATGCCCATGGGATTCGTGGAAGCAGCAGAATTTTCCAGACTTAATTGCGTTATCTGATTTCTTCTTGTGCGGGGGGCGTTTGTATTTAACTTCGTCTTGAGTGGCCAGGAAGATGTTTTCGATCGTTTCATTCAAAAGGGTGTAAGCGTCAAATCTCGGTCCTGGCCGATATAGACGCTTTTCTCCCTTCTTGCCCCAGCACTATCCCTAGAGTTATATCTTCGAACGTCCTTTGCTACAGCGCGCGTGTTGCCGTAAGCTGCCTTATTTTGTTGCCCTGACTGCCCCTCAGTGGCAGCGGCTTCAAGTCTCATATATTTCCCAGCTTCATGGAAGAAATCGGGTAAAGTAGCTGGTTTTTCTTTTGTCAATCTTCTAGCAAATTTAGTATCCGGATGCACACCACTACAGAGGGCCACTAAGATAAGCTTCTCATCGGCATCTTGGACTGCGGCTGCTGCGGCATTGAATCGGGTTAGATATTGCTGCAGCTTCTCTCCAAGTTTCTGTTTGATACTGGATAAGGAATAAGCGTCCTTGGGTTGCTCCACATGAATGTGGAACTGGCTAATAAACTTTTCTTTCAACATTTCCCATGAGCTGATGGATCCTTGGGGTAGATGGCAGAACCAGGAGGTAGCTAGATCTGCTAAGAATAGTGGAAAGCATTTGCACAGTACTCCCTCTGTTGCCCCGCTCATGAGCATATGCTGAGTGTATCTCTTTAAGTGTACAACTGGGTGAGAGGTTCCCTTGTAAGGTTCCATTGTTGGCATTTTCAATTCTCAGGGGGTGATGGCAATTTCGATATTGCGGGCGAAAGGGCTGTTGGATCTGCCTGACCTTCACTTGGTACTGCTGTTGGAATGGGATGATTTACTTGATCTGTGACCACTGGATCTGGAATACTGCTGGTTGCGATGTTTTTTCCTTTGTTAACGTCTTTTTTCTGCCTGGGAGGCATGTTTTCCAAGCAATGAACGACGCTGTTAGGAAGAGAGTTAAGTGGGAGGAGCTGAAGCTTCGAGCTCCCGATTCTCAGTGAAAGCACCAAAAATGTTTGCACAAGAAATGGGCAAACACCTCCAAGTTGTATGATTTAGTTGATTTTATGTTGTTTTTAATGATTTGGGAGATTTATGCAAATATGTAGAAAGAAGGGACTAAACTGTAAAAGACACGCAGATTTATAGTGGTTCAGCCAGAATGTGCCTACATCCACTTTATATATTATTTCTCCTTTCTTGTTCAGATTACAAGTACAAAGCTTTGATACAAGTATATGAAAGTTGTTTGAAAACTCTATCCGCGCTTGAGCTCTCAAACTTGTCCCCCATTGTTGTACCCCTACCCCTCTATTTATAGAGTGAGGCTCGGGGTAGGGGTCTTGGGTGTATGTAGCTGCTGGTGGGCCTGGGCTGCTGCAATCTGGCCTGGCAATGTTGGCTCGGCAACGCTTTGGCTCGGTAGTAGGTGGTTGGAGTTGAGGCCTCAGTCCGGTAGTACTTTGGCTTGGTGGGACTTTGGTTCGGCAAGGCCCTAGAGACATGTTGGTTCGGTGGTGATCTCCCCCGCTTCTTGGTTCGGCAGTGGATGGAGGTAGCTGGTTCGGTGATGAGAGGGGAGTGGAGTTGGGATTGATTCGGTGGTCTTGGTCCGGTGGGACTTCGTCCAACATTTGCCCCCCAAAGTGGGGAATATGCCAGCATGTGTCTCGCTTTGTTTTAGTTCATTCGGTTTCAACTGTCGAGCCGGTTGGTCCAGTCGTCCAGGTTTGCCTATAAGTAGGAGCCTTATGCCCCTGTTATTCCGTACTAGCCGAACCAAAGTTTTTGCCTTTGCCGAATCAAACGAGCACCGAATCATACCTCAACTGCCGGACCAGGTGAGGCCCTCTTCTGCCGGATGAGCTTTCGATTTGTCACCCGATCAGAAAAGAAGAAATCCCAGGACAGAGAAGATCCTTCCGCAGTGCCCCCAGCTCAGTCAGGACCGGGACGTCATAGGCCCACCCCGAGGTCACTAGTGGTTGTGGATATACCACACCATATTTACTACTACACAAAATGTAACGACCCGGATTTTTAGTCGTTTGATTTTGAACATTTAATTTATTTTAAGTGTTAAATTTGAAATGTGGATGGAATTTTAATATGATGTTTATCAATCAAATAAGTGGAAAAAAACTTAAGTTCCCAATATAGCGGTTTATTGAATAAATTTAATTATTGACTTAATAATTGAAAATCGTTTAAATAATTGAATTGGAGTCGAATATGAATCGAAATGATTTATAATGTTGATATTAATTCTATTGGAATTATAATTGAGTTAATAAGCTTTTATAATTGAAATTTCAAGTAATTTCGCAGATTTTCGAAATCGTCGATTTAATTGACGCGTTAAAATAGCGATCCGGTGCATAGTCTTGGAATTTGACGAAACCAGTTTCATTGGATCCGTAATAGTGTATTATTATCGAATTTCAAATTTCCTAGCGTTTGGAGTTACTGTTTGGTCGTACGAGCTGAAACCGCTTAGAATTGATTTAATTTAAATCGTCGATTCAAAAAGCTATCTTTTCCATACGATCGATTTGGGACTCGAGGCTTGTTCCATTGTGTTTAGAATAGGGGTATAACATTAGGAATGCTAGGTGGCATGCCTAAATAAGGGATCGGAATTTTGAATTATGCAAGAAGGGATATTATATATATATATATATATATATATATTAAAATCAAATCAACAGTCAACTTTCTAGCCAACCTAAAACCCCTCGAGCCACGGTAACATCTGAACGTAGCCGCCCTCTCTCTCTCTCTCTCTCTTTTTAAATCGTGCATCCCCCTTTTGTTCTTCTTCTCTGAGATAAAATCAAAATCATTCGAAAAAATAATATATGAATCGATCGCGACTTCGGCCTGATAGGAGGGTGTACGAGCGAGAGTAGGCGACGTCGATGCCGAGATGGGAGGGCTCGAACTCGAGCCTGGCAATGTCGTGATGGGTGGAGGATGCGATGGGGTTTGGGTGCTTTCGACTAGTGTTCGCGCATGTATGGAGAAGTGGCAGCGACGAAGTATTGGCGAAACGCGGTGGTTTGGATTGATCGTGACATCCACTGTGTCGCATTGGGGAAGGAGCGGTTCTGGCCAGGTCGTGGTCTGTCGTGGGTGGTGCGTTATGGTTCGAAGGTCGAGAGGTGATAGCGAGGGGACTGGATTGTCAAGCTTGTGAAGAGGAGATGGATGGTGGTGTTGTATTGTCGATCAGAGCATCATACCATGCATGGCGTGTACTGTTGGACGTGGATTAGTGCAGCGTGCTTAGGTGAGATGTGGACGACGAAGTGAAGGAGTGCGGTAGTGAGGAGCATGAGTGATTTCGAGTCAGGGCAGCGTCGCGTTTTGCTGAGGTGAAGTCCGGTGTGAGAGCGATATTTGGAAGCTTTGTCCCGAACGAAGGTAATTAAGATTTTGAAAGTTAAGGTTAATTTATTTTAATAAGTAATCTGTTTGAATTTAATAATTAGTTGATTAATTTTAATTAAAATTGGAATCGTTAATTTATATTATTCGAATTTGCTTATATGTTGTTTGATCGAACGGAATCAGCCGTGTGGAATTCGTAGCTGCGGTATCTACGCAATAGAATTAAATTTGGAAACGATTAGCAATTCGAAAATCAAGGTGAGTAAATCTCACTCAATTTGGTTGACTGATTTAGTTTATAGCAATTAAAAATTAAATTTGGATGATTGGTTGAATTTATATGCTATTATCAGTTGAATGTTATATTATTATATATAGTAGTATATATATTAGTAGTTGGATATATTTCCCGCCCATTGGAGCGGATGAGACCCTATGCGCCCCGCATAATAGCGGATGACCCTATATTACCACGATATCCCGCCTCGAAGTGGGATTGGTATTTTATGTTATCTAACATCTGTGGATGTAGGGAAACAAGATGGAAGGATCCAACTAGATTCTTCAAAAATGTTGATTTTAATTTCATACATAGTGATATATGATTTGTGTGAATAATCTGATATATATTATGTTGTGATTTGAATTATTGGATGCTATAGTAGCACTGGCCTTAATTTTAGTATTTTAAATACCATAAATATTACTTTGGAATTTTAAGGAATTAAAAGGAGATTACAGATATAAAAATATTTATATCGAAATTCGGATTATTTTAAAGGAAACTGTTTTGGATAAACAATAATTTGATTTGGGTTGTACTTAACTATTCGTAGAATGGTTTAAATTGAGATTTTTTTAAAAATAAATTATATAAAGGATTTTATTTAATAATTGATTTTTAAGTGATATTTCTAGATTTATAAAAAGGAAGTTGAAATCGATATTAAAAATGGATTTGAAAAATAAATGGAATTTATAAAGAAATGGATTTATAAAAATGGAATTTTATAAATGAGATTATTTTTAAAAACAAGTAAAACCGAAATGAGTATGTAAATTTATGAATGATGTTTATAAATAAGGGAAATGATGTCAGTTGATAAATTGGGAATATAATTTCATGGTGTGAATTTATATCGAGATACGAAAATAGATTTTTGGGAAAAATAGCAGATTCTATTTTGAAATGTGAAAATGGTTAGGGAATCGAAATGAAATCGATGTGTTATGAATCGAGAAGGATTTATAAATTGAAATTGTTTATTGGAATTTTAAAAATATATTTTTATCGAGAAGTTAAGTTTGTTTTAAAAGGGAAATTTTATTTATTCAAACCATGTAATTTAAATCTACTTTAATAATTAAATACTTCGAAAAGTAGATTATTCAAATATTTAATATTAATTGAAATAAGTTCTCATTTTTATAATAGGCTTTGTAAATCGATTAGTTTTATAAAAAAAAAATTGGAAACGAGTTATCGATGTTTTATTTAAAACGTTTTTAATATTTTTAAATAATTACTTAAACATCTTTTTAAAAATAAATTATTATTCTTTAAAAATACTTATTTATATATATAGAGTTTTGAAATGATTATAATTGATTTATAAATCCTCTCAAGATTTATAAATGAGGTTTAGTTAACGGATATGATATTGGTAAGAGAAATCTTATAATGGGAGTCTGGGAGCTTAAGGAAATTCCCAAAATGTTTAAATACAGAAACTTCGAAAATGGATTAGTATTCATAAAAGAAGTTAGAAATGGGTAGTTGGGATATTAGACAAAAATCAATTTTGGGAATTTTAAATGATATTAATTTATGAATTTCCAAGAACTTATAGAACTAGTTATAACTGAGTGTTATCCCGCCTTTTGGCAAGACCGTGACACCAGGAACTTAATTGGAAACCAAGGACAGTCCGTCTCGAAGATCGATTATACGCAGGCTCACTATGGATGTCGATAAATTTTGTCCGAGCCCGGATCGAAGTACAATAGATATGACAGGACTAACAAAGCTATGAGAGCCAACGTTCCAAATTTCAAGTCAATCGGAGTTCGTATGCTCAAGATACGATCGATGCAAACCAAGGAAATCAACTCACACACATCCATCATTTCGCATCGATCGGGTCGTATCCATCATTTCACATCCATCTATTCGTATCCATCACGTGCACTCAACTTCGTGTCCACTTGGCCTGGTTCTACTTCGTATCCATCAAATTGGCTCGACTTTGTATCCATCAATTGGAGTCAATTCGTATCGATTCCAATTACACAGCTCGTATCGATCGATCAATGATCGATACGAATGAAACATCGAACGAACGATATGAAAATGACCTTCAACTATCGATACGAAATGGCTCCCAGCCATCGATATGAAGTGAGATGCAATCGATCGATACGAACAGAGTAAAGACAATCAATACGAATAGAACAGTTGCGATCGATACGAACAAGGCTCAACTGGATCGATATGAACAAGATACATCCCTATGAAAGACTCAATCACTCAGAATGAAATGTGGATCGATCCGAGGAGTTAGCGCCACATCAACATGCAGGCACATGCTCGGATCTATACGAACAGAGCGATGCGAAGCAGATCGATGCGAATTCAGGAGCCTTTGATAAATTCAAACTTGCATCGATCATAACTCAAAATCTACAAGTCCAAATGCCACCCAATTTTCACAGGAGCTTTTGTACATCCTCAAGAATGTTCATGATCAATTTCAACTCGATTGGACGAAATTTCAATCGATACCAAATTCGTTCGTATCGATCACGGACTGAGTGCAAATGTCATGGGATCGATCGTGTGGGCCCACCCACGTGAGAGAAGAGGTCTTCCGAGATCTGAGCGAGATATTTGCAGCCTACGCCTATAAATAGCAGCCCAGAACCTATAGAAAAGGGACTCGAAATAGCACTCGAAATTTAGCCCACCCACGCTTTCATCTACTCCTTGTATTGGGTATAAATACCATGGATATAGTCGTGCATCGTTTGTTCGACCTCAGATGGTATTTTCTTTAAGTGAGGAGGGAAGATAAAGCCGTCAAAGCAAGTGTTCAGAAAATCTTTTCTCAACTGGGAAATTTTAATCGCTCCTTCCCCCGTAGGCTACGTAATAGCCTGCTCAGTAACAGTGGGAGCTGTAGCTTCGGTCCTGCGGTGTTGAGACTCGGACCTCAGAGCGTGATAAGATGGATTTTGGCATGGAGGCTCCGGGGGAAGTGTGCTGTGAGTAGAAGGTTGTGTATGGAATCGAGGAGGTAGAGAATGCGACCGTGATCGATATCTATATTCCTTGTCTCTATCTCTATCCCTCTCGTAACACTCTTGGCTGGAATAACCGCGATCGCGGTTTCTATCATCCTCCCTCCGGCGTGACTCATAATACGAACTCGATGACTGGCGCATCAAACGAAGACTTCCAAGCATAGAATTTCGCCTATTCATTGTGTCTGTAAAGTAAAAGAAAAATGGAGTTAGTAGCAGACAACTTAAGGCTGGAAACCGTGTAGTGCCGTGAAGTGTATATGTGTGTGCAACCCTCCGACCAACCGGTAATGTCGGCCACACTTATGGGAAGAGACTCGCTTAAATCTAGAGCACTTTGAAGCCCCTCCAATCCAGTGTCATGTTGAAGTGATACATAGTCCGGAATCAGAATATCTGCAAGTCCTTCAAAAGGATTCTCTACTTGCGAGGGAGGAGCCTCTAAAATTCTAACACCAGAGGCTGGCAGGGAAACAATTACAAATCCTGAAAACTGTCAGAAGGCCCGGCCGCGGGCTCATTATTCGTGGGTGTGTATTCTTCATCGCCCTCTTCAGCTATTACAACCCCGGGAGCTTTAAACTTCCCCCGCTTCGTTGCTTAGCCCAACAGTGGATTCTATTTTGAAAATATCGAGATATGAAAATAGATTTTAGGAAAAAATAGTGGATTCTATTTTGAAATGTGAGAATGGTTAGGGAATCAGAATGAAATCGATGTGTTATGAATCGAGAAGGATTTATAAATTGAATTTGGTTTTTGGAATTTTAAAGATATATTTTTATGGAGAAGCTAAGTTTGTTTTAAAAGGGAAATTTTATTTATTCAAACTATGTAATTTAAAGTCGCTTTAGTAATTAAATATTTCAGAAAGTAGATTATTCAAATATTTAATATTAATTGAAATAAGTTCTAATTTTTGTAATAGGCTTTGTAAATCGATTAGTTTTATATAAAAATAAATAAAAAATGAGTTATCGATGTTTTATTTAAAATGGTTTTAATATTTTTAAATAATTACTTAAACATGTTTTTAAAAATAAATTATTATTCTTTAAAAATACTTATTTATATATAGAGAGTTTTGAAATGATTATAATTGATTTATAAATCCTCTCGAGATTTGTAAATGGGGTTTAGTTAACGGATATGATTTTGGAAATGGAAATCTTTTAATGGGAGTCTGGGAACTTAATGAAATTCCCAAAGTGTTTAAATACAGAAACTTCGGAAATGGATTAGAATTTATAAAAGTAGTTAGAAATGGGTAGTTGGGATTATAGACGAGTATAATCGATTTCGGAAATTTTAAAGGAAATTAATTTATGAATTTCTAGGAACTTATAGAATTAGTTATAAATGAGTCATGGAAATTACTAATGAATTGCAAAGGATTTTAAGAAATAGGAATAAATGGAGTATTTTCTATGTATTGGAAATAAATGATTTTAGAAAAATATACTAATAGACATTTCCTAAGTATTGAACTAGAAGGGTTTGAAATATTTTAACTATGGGATTACTATCATAGAAATATTTTCAAAGTGTTGAATTATAAATGGAATTGGAAGAAAATATTTCTAACTATTGAAATAATTCGGAAATATCTTACTATGGATATAAGTATTTGAAATTGTTTCAATTATTGAATATAGATCTTCATAAAGATATTTTGAATAATGTTTTTAAAGATTTATAAAATCGGGCCTCGTGACTGCTTATGTGTGTAATTTGATAGTTAAATAACCGACTATCAAATTTGGCCAAATTCGTTGATCATTTCAAAGAGACCGGGATCAGATTTAATTATCCAAAAACCACTTCGATCCTGCATTACGAATTGTGATATCCCAAAGATAATGGAGATGGTGATCTTGAAGAAGATTCGGTTTGTCCAGACCTAGGACAACTTGTATGGATGAATGCTATCATTGCATTGCTTGCCTGGAAGGCAGTGTTAGCATTCCAAGTATGAATGCTATTCTAAAAGCAAAACATGGCCTCAAGCCTCATCAACCGGAAATGACTAAAACAGGGGAAATGCAGCAGGGCTAAGTGGGTTGCACCCAAGTAGGGTATGTTATCACTTTCCTAGGTACCCTCGGATATATTATACTAAAATTATGGATATGGTTGTGCATGAAAAAGAGAGCGCTCGATTAGGGTGGGAACACCCGGCATGATAACATATTCGGTATTATCCAGTAAGGGGTAGGCCGGTCCTGTGTTGGCAGGGATCGTTAGGTACGATCTCGGTACATTTTTATCGAGATGTACCGTGGCAGGCGGTACCTCAGTAGCCCAGTCATTGTATGGAATCCAATATCCACTACAAACCTTTACGATTTTGATTGTAGAGCCTAGTATGCTGGAATTTAATTAATGTAACAATTTCGGCTATTTTAATAAATATTTGTACTTAGACACTATTATAATATCACAGTATTTTCTATAAAAGTGTTTTGGTTATCGTAAGGTAAAATCCCGTCATTTTTATGTGTAGCGTGGTCTTACGAGATGCCTTTGATTTCAAAGGATTTTGATAACGGTAATAATTCAAATTGAGTGTGTTTTCTCACGCTGGTTTTCCAGACTGACTCGTGTGTTATTTTATTATAATGCTTGGGTCAGACCGAGTATTATAGATTCAGGTTAGAATACTATGGAGCCCAGGAGACGAGTTGGAGGATCTGGCGTATTCCACGTACTAGATTTATATTCCACTATGTGTGTTAAACTTAATGTTCAGTATTTGTAAGGACAAGCCATTATAACTGTCCAGATTTGATTGTTGATTGTTGTACCCTGATGATTGTACATATATTAACAACTATAGATTCTTTGTATAAAAATTTGTTATTATATATATATATATTATATTTTGCTCCGTTGCGATTGTGAGATTCTATGTTGTTGTTTTGGTTCATCTTCTATCCCTTTTTCTTCTTCACCCCTAATGATCTGGTAATTCCATCACTCGATTCCTCGGCATGCTATACAGTGAACGTATTAATGTCGATTTTCGAGGGTCGAAAATCCCGGGCCATTACACAAAAATACAAAGTACATTTACACAACCATATACCAACACCAAACCATATATACATATACATACCACATACCAAGACCATAAACCACCACCAAACCACATATAGACATACTAATATCAACCATATAAAAAAACACATCCAAAATACAGCATATTTACAACAAACATGAAGCAGCAGAGTTAAAAAGCCATATATACAATCACACGCAGGTGATCCAAAAAACTTGCAAAAAGATCAACACTGCTGCAGCATGACACCCGCCAACAAACACCTCAAGCGCCACTTCTGCTTTTGCTCACCCTACTAGCAACTGAGCTTTAAATACAATCCACAACCTTGCATTTTTCAATTCCTGCCCAAATATAAACAAACTTTAGCACTTGAAATAGAATACTATAGAACTATTAGCAATGCTTTTAAAACATCTTTTATTCCTCTCATTCCACAATATCTTGCAATAAGCACAGTTATGTAAAGTAAATTTATGTCTTGATTCATCATTAGGAAGTTCATCAAACAATATATCCCAAAAGTAAAACTGATCTCTAATATGATATTTCCACTCAATATCAATATGCAAATTAACCAAACATTTAGCCCAAATGTAAAATGCTGCATCACAGTCACAAAAAAGATGAGCATAATTTTCCACATCTTCCCAACAAAAAAACATTTCTCCAACACCATCAACCCTTTTTTCTTTAGCATATTCATAGTGTTAAGCTTTCCATGAATAATTGACCACATGAGAATCTTTACTTTTACTAGCACATTTTTAATCTTCCATATACTTCTGAAACCAACAAAACTCCTACTCGAAAAATTGACAAAATGATACATATTCCTAACTTTATATTTCCTCCCATTATCAAGCTACAAAATAAATTCATCCATTCCTTCTTCCAAGCAATAACCATCTAATAACTAAATCAGACTCATGAGTTGAGTAAGTGCTCTCCCTTTAATAATTCTATTAAAATAAAGTTTCCACCTAAATCCATTAGCATTCCAGTCATACATTCTAGCTACAGAAATATATTTGTCAACTGCTAATTCAAACAAAGCATCAAACTCAACTGCTAAGGGAATTGAAATCAAACACCTATCAAACCAAAAAGAAATGCTACTATCATCTTTAACCTCTAACTTTAAACCAATTCGAAACAACTGAGAGAAACTCAAAATATCCTTCCAAAATTCAGAATATCTCCTACTATCAACAAACCAAGAAAAACATTATCATATTGAGTAGCCAAGATCCAATATTTCCAGAGAGAAGTTTTTGAACTAACCATATCCCATAACCACTTGCATAATAAGGAAACATTCATATCACAAAAATTTATCACCCCTAATCCACCCTGACACACTGATTTTCACACCTGATCCCAAGCAATCAAACAACTTAAAGTTTTTGTCTCCTTCTTCCGAGTCCAAAAGAAATTCCTTCTAATTGAATCTATCTTCTTAATTACCCAAGAAGGACATTTATAAAATGATACCCAATATAAAGGAATAGAAGATAAAACTGAGTTCACCCAGATAAGCTTACCAGCTTTAGATAAAGAACTACCTTTCCATCTAGCAAGCCTTGTATCTACTTTATTAATCAACAAAAACCAGTCATCTTTATGTAATTTACCTGGCTACTACTGAACCCCAAATAAGAAAGAAGAAATTCTCCAACTTTACAATTCAGCATATTAGCAACTAACTTTGCATTTTCACTTTCCTTTCCTAAAACCGTTACTGAACTTTTATGAAAGTTAATTTGCAACCCGGAGAGACTTTCAAAAGCATATAATATAAATTTCAAAGCTATAATATACTTACAGCTTGAATCACCGAATATTATTGTGTCATCAGCATAATGCAAAGAGCTAATTCCCTCCATCACAAACTCCTCACCAAAACTTTTGATCAAGCCCTTGTTGCAGCTAACTTTTAAGATCTACGTAAATACATCAGCAGCTAAATCAAACAACAAAGGAGAAAGAGGATCACTCTGTCTCAATCCTCTCTTAGAACTAATGGTTTTGCTTGCTACACCATTAACAAAAATATTAGATTTACTTGAGAAAATAATTTTTGAAATCCATTATATCCAGTTCTCACTAAATCCTCTAGCTCTCAACAAATCAATCAAAAACCTCCAATCAACAATGTCAAAAGCCTTAGAAAAATCAAGCTTTAATAATGTACAGGAAGTATAATTTTTAGAACAAAACGAAACTACTTCCTGAACAAGTGCTGCTCCCTCCAAAATTGATCTTCCCTTTATAAAAGCAGTTTGTGCTTTATCAATTAAGAGATCCATCTTATTCTTTAGTCTATTAGCAAGTACTTTAGTGATCAATTTAAAAGTACTATTTAATAAACTAATAGGTCTAAAATCTGCAAGACTTAAATCACCTTCTTTTTTGGAATAAGAACAACATTTGCATAGCTCAGCTTCTCCAAATTCAATGTCCCCACCTCAAAACTTTCAAAATGTCTCATAATATCTCTCTTCACCCAACTCCAATATTTTCTAAAGAAAAAATTTGGAAATCCATCTGGCCCAGGAGCTTTGTCACATGGCATTTCATTCAAGGCACAAAATACTTTTCTTCTGTAAACTTACCATCCAAAGTTAAAAGATCTACATTGTTAGGATAAAGCAATTTCCAATCAACATCAACCCTGTTATCTCTACATCACCTAAAAATCCTCTTGTAATAATCAGTAAATGCTCTGTTCAAATCTTCTTGTTTACTAATTAATCTCTACATCTCCACACATAACACTGCAAATCATATTATATCTCCTCCTCCCATTTGCAACTCAATGAAAATAACCTGTATTTTTATCACCCTCCTTCAACCATTGAATTCTAGATCTTTGCCTCCAAAAAATTTCCCTTTGATCAATTACCTTTATTAGCTCTTCCTCCTTCTCCTTTAACAAGTATTTTTCATTCTCACATAAACTTCTACTTTCTGCCTAATGTTAAGCTCAAGAATGTCATTCATCAATTTCTCCTTCTTCAACTTTACATCTCCAAATACCCTTTTATTCCACTTCTTAAGAAATTTCCTCAAATATTTCAATTTTTGCTAATGATACAAGCAGCTTCTCCTATTTTCCAATACTCATTCCATTTCCTCTCCACCATCTCATTAAATACCTCCTCAAGGCACCACATTTTATCAAATTTTAAAAAAGATATTCTCTTAGTATTTTCACCAGAATCAAACACAATAGGACAATGATCAGAAATTACAGATGACAACCCCTTTTGATAAGATAATGGATGAATATCTTCAAATTCTAGATTAATATAAAATATATCCAATTTAACTAAAGTTGGATTTTCTCTGCCACTACTCCATGTGTATTTCCTGTTAGTAAGAGGAAGGTCAATCAAATTACATTCTCTAACAAACTCCCCAAAATCTTCAAGATCTTCCACGTAATCCTCTATTCTCTTGTTTCTCTCATCAATGAATATGGTTGTGTTAAAACCTCCTCCAATTAACTAAGGACCCTGAATTAAGTGTTTAAAAGCAATGCATTCTTCCCACGGTTTCTTTCTCTTAGTTCTAGTATTAGGACCATATACACTCGTGACAAAATATAAAATCCCAGTCAAACTACACTTCAATGCCAAATGTAAACAAAATTTATTCTTCATTTCTTGCAATAATGTCCACTTTCTACTATTCCATCCAATAAAGATCCCCCAAGCACTGCTATTAGCCTCAATGAAACTCCAACCATCCAACAGTGTACCCCTCAAACATAAAAAACTTTATTATCAGGAAAGTAGATTTTTGTCTCTTGTAACAAAACAATATCGGCTTTAACAACTTTTATAACATTTCTAACTCTTAAGCATTTATTGTCGTTTCCAAAGCCTCTAACATTCCATGAACATATTATCATTTTAAAGATAAAACTCTCTCAGCTCCTTTGTCTTTAAATTCAGTAATGTCATCTTCATTATTTTTTTAAAATAAAACCCGAACATTTCGCAAGTTCATAGTATTGATCATGAGATAAACTATTAAGTAAAGTAGGAATGAAAACACTACCCTCCAAATGATGATCAGCTTCCGTTCATCTTGCACTTCTCCTCAAAAGAGTAAATCCCGCTTGCTCCTTGTTGTTGCCCCTTTTCTTCTAGCCAATCTTGGACTCTTAGGAACACTCTCAATTAGATTCTGATAAACCACAATTTGCTTGCCTTTTTCATCATCCTTAGCTTCACCTTCGACTTCCATTGCCATATCTTAAGCTTACCGACAGCCCAGATCCACGTCACCCAAATTTTCCTCTACTTTATTGCTACCAAGTTCAGAATTGAAACCCATTTTATCATCATTACTATCAGATGTAGTTAGATCAATATGATTTCCAATTCCACCTTCTTGCATTTGACTTACTGTTTTCACTCTCTAATATTTAAGACTACCATCAACACCTTTCTCAAAAACAGTCTTCTTAAATTTCTCTGAATCCACTACAAATTTTGGATCACCCATATATCTTCTAAGAGGGATTTCATAATAATATTCATTAACAAAGAGTTTGATAAGAGAAGGAAGCACACAAGGATCTGTCATTTCAATTTCTACCTACAAATTAGTAAAATTAGTTGTACTCATAAAATCTCTCTAAAGATTCTTGACTTCACAAACCTTGGCTTAAATGCAACTAACCATATCAAAACTTCTAAAAGCAAGAGGTACATTCTTAAGCACTACCTAAACCCTTACTCTCCTTCCGACCTAAGTACTACCCCACTGTAAACTCCATCTTCGTAACCCAAGCAAAATTTAAGGAAATTTAACCTTGAAGTTATTGTCAAGCTTCTTAACATCCCATTTCCAATTGCGATGAGTGAGAAACTGAAATTTCTTGCTATTCAGATGTTCGATATCTTGAATAGAGAAAGCTTCTTTTATTATTGAAACAACTACCTAAGAACTTGCTCTTTGAACTTCTCTATCCATTTTAGTAGAAGCTGATTTGATTTGTCACGTGAGGAAGAGGAGGGAAAGAAGTTACGTCAAAGATGCCATTAGAGCTGCTAGATGCCATTTTTTTAATTTTAAAAGCTGGTATAATTTTTTTTTATATGCATGTAGGGTGTCCGAGTGGTAGTGGCATAGCCTGGAATAAATGGTGAAACCTTTTCATGGTTTTCCTTTTGGGGAAAGAGTGTTTAATAAATTATTGAAATTTGTTAAGTTATTTTGTGGACACATGTAGCCTATGCATTAGGATTGTATGGTATGTGCATCTTGATATGATATGTTGTTTGGTAGATTTCATTTGTTAAAATGAAACTGGATTTTCGATGTTTTTGGACAGTTGGAAACTTCCGAATTGTTATAGAACTTGAAGCTAAGTGTTTTATGAAGATATAAAAGTCGAGTTTATATAACACTTGAATTGAGAAGGTGGTAAGTTAAAACAAGATTAATTTGTTGAACATCCTTGTTAAGTAAAATTGAATTTAGTGTTTCGTGTATACTCTTAGGATGTCATGGAGTATTATAAGAGTATGAACTTAAGTTATAACTATTTACAAACTTTAAGTTATGTTTTATTAAGTGAATCATAAATGATTTAGTACTATCACATACTATTAGTGTAAAGAAAACTAATAAAAGATATTGGTGTAGTTAAGAAAGCAATAGGATAAATACGTAAGTTGTACATAGATCGTTTTATTCACATAATTGTTCTTGATCTTGCATTCGAGTTCATGAATTTGAGGTGGTTTACACCGGTCTTAACAAGGATTTCTTAACGACGAACACTTAATACAGATTCTTGATAATATCCCAAAGTTTTCTATCATAATATATGGCTATGTAAGGAGAACGGAAGTTTTTAATCAAGGATTCCAATCGGAGTCTGCACTAGAGTGGTCAAGTGATCTGTACTAGTTGGAAAGTGAAATTTATGCGATCGAGCAAGTGACCAGAATTGATATTGCGTATGGATGGTACAGGTTTTAGTATTGCACACTATGTTTTGTTGGCTTATGGAGTCTAGGTGATGGATCTTCGATTTGTTATGAGATAGCATGAATTATGGACTAAGTAATAACCTGAGACTGTTAAGCGTAAGATACGCTTAGTAGACCGTTTATCATCCTTGTGCGATGAGAGGATTTTGCACTTGAGCAAACCATGGGCTTTGTTTGCTAAGTGATTTTGAATACTGTTAAGTATTGTTATGTGATTGTTTCTTTAGCTGCTCATGTCGAAATTTCGAGGACGAAATATTCTACGTGGGGGAGAATGCAACGATCCAAAATTTCGAACACTTTGTACTTAAATATTTGAATTATTTAAATATTTAAATCTTGAATTAAATGTTATTAAAATGATTAATAAGCTTTGTAACCTTCTTTTAAATCATAAGTAGTGATGGTAAACTTGTTTAGTAAAAATGTTTACAAAAGTAAATACTTAAAAAAATGTTGATAATGTAACCGAAATCGTTTTATCGATAAACAGCTTTTTAAACGTCAGAAGTTGTTCAGATTTTTTTACATACACTTATTTGCTTAGGACCTAAAGAAATTGAAATAGAAATGTTTTGCTATTTATAAAAATAAACTTTATGGATGATGTCTTGCATGAGGTAAGGGAAGTTATTTAGGAAATGAGCTTAAATGGAAAGTCTTAAAAGTTAAGTAAATGATAAAGGAGAAGTAATGTTTGTAATTAATGTCATAGGAGTTTTGAGAGGTTTTTGATCTTTTCCCATCACATTACTAAGCCTATATAAGGAGGGTTGCACCCTTAGGAAATAATCACATATAATTCTCAAAGCTTGAGATGAAGTAGGAGGGTTGAAAATGGTGGAAGTGCTTAAGCACTAATCAACTTATTACTCTCTTACTTTTTCAAAAGTTAGCCAAATCCTCTCAAATCTCTTCTAAACATTGGCTTTAGGCCTAACACATCATGGGAGGAATGATTAGAAAGTAAGAAGTGGGAGGAGGTGAGAGGAAGAGGGGGATCCAAGGAGGGCCGTGATCATGGAGGAGGAGGACCCCACTTGCTTTTGGAAACAAATTGTTGGCGTCAAAAATTGGCCACCAACACTCAATTATGTGAAAGCACCAAAATCCAATCCAGTTAAAGAAATATGAAGAGAAATAAATGAATCACAGAACTTAAACAATTAGAAAGCAAGTCAATAGAAATACAAGTTTATAGTGGTTCGGCTAACTCCGGCCTACGTCCACTCCAAAGATTTTCCTTTTATTAGCTTATACTGCTGATTACAGTTACAAATTCGTGAAATTCAAGGATTAAAATGGCAGAGTCTATCCTAGGTAGAACATGAAGAGAAATAGAATAAAGCCCCTTTTTCTGGAGTAGTGCCTGGTGTATTTATAGAGGAAGAGGACAACCAACCTCTCTCAAACTTCGGTAACAAAACCTCCCTACCTATATGGGCCCATCATAGAGGTCGCTAGGCCCATATCCCCATGTAGACAGGGACCGCTACCGATTCCTTTCTTGGTTGATTTTTGGGCGACGACTTCTATGATGGATTCTTCATGCCTATATATATATTAGACCTTCAAGTTTCATGTCATTTGGAGTTAGGGAACCAGAATTGATGAATGTTGAATGCGATAATGTACTTGGGTTTTGACATGAGCCGATCCCTTCGTGGTGGACTCACGAATGCCGATCCATCTTCAATGAACCATGTCGATCCATCCTCTTCAATAAAGCACACCGATCCCTCTAGAATGTTGACCCCAGCTTCTTTTGGGATTGAAATACAACTTTCCAAACCGACGAACCATGCCCATCCTTCCAAAATGTCGATTCCTCCTTCTTTCCAAGCTTTTGAAGTATGCCGATCCCTTTACACTGAAGTATACCGATCCCTTTACACATAAGTATATTGATCCCTTTGCATTGAAGTATACTGTTCCCTCATATTACATAATCCATTCCGATCCCTAGCCTTCCACCGAGCCACGCCAATCCAAGCTATGTGAATCCCTAGCTTATCCAAGCCAATATTCATACTTTAAGCATCTTGCATTGTTTTTCTACCAACTCCGCTCAATCCTGGCTTCATGTAACCATCTATACCTGTTTCTTGGGTCCTACAACCATCGCTCTGTACTCATCGGGCCAGATAACCGCGAAGTTTGTTGGGTTAAATTCGCTTGTGTACTGCCTTGATGAAAGGCGGGTTAACACTTTGCCCCCCAAAACATGCCTTACGATAGGAAGGCATGTTTTGAATTGCCTTAAGTCCAATGTTCGAAACCCGTTAATGACCTGTGAACAAATCAGTGATCTTGCCTGACTATTAGTAATGATCGTTCGGGACAATTAATCAAATTCATAGCCATCCCAGGTTGATGATGATCGCGCGAGATCAAGCGTCTATGCGATGTAAAATGCAATCGTTCGAGATTGTGTGCCGTTCGAAGCGAAGTGAGATAATTCGAGATCGTGTGCCTTTCGAGGTGAGATGAGATTGTTTGAGATCGTGTGTCGTTCGTGTTAGTCCTTGAGATGATGGTTTTGATGACAACAACCTTAGAATAGATTATAAAATATAAATACTAACATTACAAGTTTTGATATATATGTATTTGCAGGATCTAACCATGCAGGTATCAAGAATGAAGACTGTACAGTTGTAACGACCCGTAAATTTTAACCGTTTTAATAACGTAATTAATTGAAATTTTGTGAAATTTTAAACGATAAAATTTTAAAATATAAATTTGATATTTGGAATGCGTCTAGTTAAACATAGCAACTGGTAAATTTTCGTCCGAAAATATGAAAGTTTATTTCGCGCGTAAATTTACTTCAATTTAATCAGTTAAAAAGGGATGAAAATAAAATATTTTTGAAACCTAAATATTTTTACATAGAAAAATTCTAAACCATCTTCTGAGCAAGATGTCAATTTGTCGTTTTTCCAAATTCGGACTTCTTTAGCTCCGTCGATCTTATTTTCTGTGTTTTTCTTGCATTTTTCGTAGTAGAAAAATTCGAATTTTTATAATTCAATCATACCACTGATATCCGTATACCATTGTGATCGGTTCGTCGTACTAATCTCCGCAAAATATTCAGTTGTGCATTTCGGTATCTGGTGCATGACTAAATGTACGAAACAGTTATCATATCGGTATCGATACCGTTGCAGGGCCTTTTGGTTCTTCTGACTTTTTGCTTTCCATTAATTGTTAACGCGTCGGTACTCACTTCATGTTTCTTCGATATTCACGTGCATTTACTTTTAAAGAAGTAAATTTACATAACTTATATATTTTATGGTTCATTTGAAAATTATCATACTATAAGTTTATATTTCCAATATAAAGTGAACTGTTCATTTTTGGAGTCGCATCTATTCCTCTGCCTTTGCTTTTTCAAATTCCTAGAATTCAATTTTTGTTCTTCCCATTCCAGCGGTTCATCAAAAAAAAGAAAAAAAGAAAAGGGAATAACAATATACGTTGTATATTTTGTAGTGAAACCACTGCATTCTTCTTTCATCTCCTACCCAAACATCTTCCTCTTTTCTTTTTCCATCCCCTCCATGCCTGCCATGTCGTGCACTACCGTCCGCCCTTCTCCCCTCCTTCGATGCTTTCCTCCAGCCGAGCGCATCTCCACCAAGCGACAAATCTCCGCCCTAAGCCTCCAACCTCCGCCTCGCTTCAGCCCCGCCAAAGTTTGGCCACCACTCACGTCAACCTCCCTCTAACAGTCACAGCACTCTCTCACAAGCCGAGCCTCTATCTTATCTCCTCTAATTGTTTCTGTTCGAACCATCTCCACCGGACGCATGCCACCTCAGTTCGTCATTTCGCTGGCCTGGCTCAGCGCCTACCCCTCACGCAAGTAATCAGCTGTAGCCTCCATTGATACCTTTTGGTAATAAATAAATATTTATTTGAAATGTTTTATGTTGTTTTACTGTTTCAATATATATATAGGTATAGTTTTCTGATATAATATGTTATAATTATTTGTTTTGTTTAAAACTTGCGTGTATATAGCTAGAGTATAAAAATATATATACATCATGTTTACTTGCTGTATCTTAAGTGTCATATATATAATTTATACAAGTATATCTATATTATATGATATGTTAAGTTATATGTATATAAAACTTTGCAAACTTTTGTATATAGTTGTATATGTGTGTTAGCAGCATACACACTTTTATATAATATGAATTTATTTAATGCTTGTTGTTATATATAAATTTGTGAAATGGTTACTGTGAGTTGCTGTTTTAAGTATATATTTTTATATGAAAGTTTATAATAATCAGTGAGATATATTTCTGTTTGATGCATAAAAATGTTCATTTGAAACAGAATTGGGTTCCGTTTGAGTTTTTAATATGGGTCAGTATGCCTATATGAGCTATATGTTATGGTGTATAGTTAAAAAGTATACAAGTTTATAACATTGATTTTATTTGTACGTGTATGATATAAGCTTTTATCTGATAAAGTGTTACATTTATTTAAATTTATATTTTTATTTTCGGTTCTTCAACAGATTTTTATATTACTCTGTATGTGTGGGTTGTTATATGATGTAAGTTTATTATATATATGTTAGTTTGTTTAATTTAGTCAGAGTGCGTTTATATATATCTATGTTTCGAAATTTTGTGTTAGTACTGTCTTGTTTTAATATATATTTATAATTTCAGTTCTTTAAGTATGTTTGGTTTGGATATAAAACATCTTGCACGTTTGTATAAGTCATATATATATTTGTTTTGATCTTAAATTCATATGGTTATTTAAACAATGATTTTGAAAAAAATATATATATACACTGATAATTTAATTTAATATGTGTTTAAATTTAGAATATGATTGGTTATATAGTTGTATATATAAGTTTACTTGTATCACTTATCTGCATCGATGCAGTTCTGATTGATTTCGCCTATTTCTATTTATTAGCTTTGTTCTGCCGTGCCTGTTTTCTTCATCGGATCGTGTCCATCTAGCATTGCTTTGGAATTCGTAGCTCAATTTCATTGTTTATCTTCTCTAGCCTCGAAAGGTGAGCAATCACTCACGATAAACGTTCTTTTATTTATTAAATTTGATTTCAATTGAAACGACAATTGAAATATGCTGTTGTTAGTTAAATACACTGTTATATATGTTATTGCCTGTATCAGTTCACCTGTGACCTCTGACACCATTATCTGTTATATATGCAATGATAATCCAGTTTGGTTGTTAAATGATTGATTGTTTGATGTTTACAATTGGATGTTAAAATTGTAATGTATAAAGTGATAAATATTATGCAAATAAATTTGACGTAGGATAATTAAAATTTGAATCGACACATATGTTGAATTTGATTAGTTGAATATGACCCCTTTAATTGTTAAATTAATTGACATGTAGAATAGTGATAGTTACACTTTGAACCACTGAACGAATATTTGATTAATTGTTGTAGTGTTAAAATTGAAATTGAATGACAATTGAAGAACCGTATAAATATTAGTGTAATAATCTTTAATCTACATGAAATGATAGTGTAGATTCTAGAGATAATTATATTAATTCGTACAAATAACAATGCGAATTAATATGGTTATTTCAGGATTATTTGAATTGATTATTGGATTGTTATTGTTTGTTGTTATTGCTTGTTTATTTACTTTGACACCATCCCAGTAATCACACTGCAAGTTCCCTTTACTATGCTTTGATTTTGAATTGAATTGGAATCGGGTTGAAATGATAAATACCCAAATTGAACTTTGACCTTGGATATAGAGAATTAAATAAAAACCCGATTGGTCAAATAATTTGATGTAAAAATAAAATGAAGATTTTATTTGAATAAACAATATGGTTTTAAAATGAAGTTGAAATTTGAATTTTAATGAAAGGAAAATGTTAATATTTAATAATCTGAAACAAAATATTAACAATGTAATTGATGAAAGAATGTTGTTTAATTTGAGAAATGATTGAATTAAGTTTGAAATGATTTAATAATTAAGTTTGAAATTATAATTAAGTTTGAAATTATTAAACTTTGAAATTATTTAATAATTAAGTTTTGAATTATTTAATAATTAAATAAGGTTGAATTATTTAATGATTAAATTGAATTCTTTAATAAGTAAAATTGAACTTTTGAATAAGTAAATTTTTACTTCGTAAATAATTGAAATTGAGTTTCTTTATTAATTCAGTTTTGGAAAATTATTTAAGTAAGTAAATAAGTGAAATTGAATTTCTTTAACAAGAAATAAAATGTGATTTATTGAAATTAATGTAAGACTTGAAAATTAAAGGATTTGATTTGATGAATTTAATTTAATTCAAATTGTAAGTTTTGAAATAAGGAAGTTGAATTTAAATAATGGATTTAATGAATTGGAAATTAAACAGAAATTGTTTTAAATGAAAATTTACTTAACGAACATTGAATGAAATTGATAAATGGATTTAAATTGATTTGAATGTTAAATTAATTTAAATGATTTCGGAATGAAACTTATATACGAATTTAAATTGATATTTGAATTGTTTTAAATAAAGATTGAAATTGAATTATAAGATTTGAAATTATGAATTTGGAAGTTTTGAAACGTAAATTTTGGAAATTGATTTTGAAAGAGAAATGAAATGTTGGTTTACAAATTCTAATTGAAATTGTAATTGATTTGGTTTTGAAACATATAAATGACCAATCGGTGTAATAATTACGAAAGTTATTAAAGAGACTGGAATCGGTTATGGATATACTCTCTATCTAAACCGAAAACCACTTTAATAACTATACGCGGAGTGATGATCCAGAATGAAGCGGTTGGATTGATGTTCGTGATGACTGAAGAAAGAGAACGATAATGGATAGCCTTGATACTTGTGTCAAATTGGAAATGACTAAAACAGGAGCCATGCCGGGCCAATGGAGGTCAGCTACCTCAAGTGGACACACTTCTTGGAACTACTCATTACTTGTTGTCGATTGGTGCACCCTTGATTTTTGGGAGTGTTGTTTCACGGTGTTGCGGTCGCTGCGGCGATGCATTCTCACCAGTCCAGATCAGGCAAACGGTAGTATCACTACCTTGGGTATTGCCTCATGTACCTTATCATACTTGTATCCCTATACACGACCACTACGAATTTGTTTTGTACCTTTAGTATATGGATTGCCCTCTAGTGACTTCCGGTTTTGGGGAAACTACGGTCTTGTATATGCTCTTGGGAATAAAAATGTGTTAAGGGTGGAATGGGCCATGACTTAACACTATTTTGATACCTTATATTACTGATAGACATTATCTACTTAGCGTATATTACTACATAGTAGATAGTTTAACGGATCCTTAAAGGATGGTTATTCCAAACATCCTTGAGTTACTTGTATTTCAATTGCTATTTCACTTGAGTTGGATTTATTGATATAAGAATGTTAATCCTGACTCGAGTGTCTTGTGTTTTTGCTTTACGCTCGGGTCAGACTGAGTGTACCAGTATTCGAGACTCACCTTTGAAGTTGGAGCTTTGCTTGAAGATCCAGCCATCTATTCTACTATCAGTATTCGATGATTCGAGTGATGTATTCTGATTTGTATCTGATGTATCGTATTACTCTTCCGTTGTATCTTGTTTAACTCTGATGTAACTTATACATTATATAGTAGCTTCATGAACTACTATCTCTTTTAATTCCGCTGCATTTATTACTCTATGTCTGTGATCTGT
This sequence comes from Allium fistulosum, assembly GCA_030737815.1. Classification (NCBI taxonomy): domain Eukaryota; kingdom Viridiplantae; phylum Streptophyta; class Magnoliopsida; order Asparagales; family Amaryllidaceae; genus Allium; species Allium fistulosum. Next base: position 983,904,586 of record CM060902.1, read on the forward strand.
GATTATTTATTTACTGTATATGTTCAGTTTTGCCAAATTTAAATTAACAACGCGGTATTTTGAGCAATTCAACTCCGGCATGAGTGTCTACCTATACACTTATAATGGATGCGAATGGTCCAAAATATTGGGTCGTTACAGTTGGTATCAGAGCTTTGGTAGCTCTAGGCAAAACTTAACATATAGGGTAAATGTATTTACAGAATCACTCTCATTCGGGTTTCAATCTCTTCCTTTGACTCAATTCCTTTGAATTTTGGAACGTTTCCCTCGGTTCCGAAATTCATTCGTGTCCTTCACTATTCGTCTTCTTTTAATTCTGGAGCACCCCATAACTCCATTTTGAATGATATCTATAATAGATCGGCGGTCTCGCCAATCTTCGAATGATTCGTAAAGGAGCAAAACTCCTTTATAATAGGCATCGATTTACCGGAGATTTCTGTATCCTCGGTTTACGATGCTATCTATTACCTGCTACACCTGAATTCCATCTCTTGAGATCGAGTGTTGATTTATCTTAGAATTAAGCATCGATCTTGTTCTTGAAGTCACGGTCAACCTGGTTAAGGTTGCCCGCGATTTATATAAACTTACCAACCTTCCTACTTTGTTATTTCATCATCATATCTTTGTTTCGAACTTATCTTCGAATCAAAATTCTCCTTGGTTTGAGACCATCAAATTTGAACCTCTATTCTTGTTTTGAAATCTATTCTTGTAGCGTCAAGCGAGGAAGTGTATTTGTAAATTTATATTTTAAATATTTTAATATACATTGTGTTGTTTGAGTTGTTGATGTTGATTTGGGTTTTCGATCGATTCGTCTGATCAACGCTATCGATAGGATTTCCAAAACACTTGAGCAGAGCAAACTGACACAATATCGTTTCCAAATTTGGTAAATAAAATAAAAGTTTTGTATGATTATATTATATATAAATATAAGTTTTCTCAAATTAAATTGTTAATGAATTTGTTGTCAGAAATAATAATATTTGATTCTCATTTATTGTTCTGTAAACCATTGATTATTGCATAATATAAATAATGAATTTATGAAACTTGGTTATAATTTGATTTGGAATTTGAAAGGAATTTAAATAAAGAATTTGAGAATTTAATTTCTGGTGATTTCAAACCTTGATTTGAAAGTTTTAAAGTGTATAGTATTTAAAATATTTTCGAATATAAATCGTTTTCAAAGAATTTTAAATATTGAAATCAGTGCTCTTCTCTTTGTCGCTGGAAAATAATTTCTGTGATGACGGCCGCATCATCGACATTCATTTTCGAGTTTCGAAGTGGAGAAACCATTCTGTAGCTTTGATATGGTTTAGTTTTGAGAAAAAAAAATTTTGATTTGAATTTCTTTAGTATATTTCGATTTACATATATATAGGTATCTTATTTTAAAATTTAATTTGATTTGATATAAATATATTGTATATATCTCTAAATTGTTTAAAGTTAATCGGAAATCTAGTTCTCAAATTTTGTTAAGGGATGATTTTAATTATAAATAAAACCAAAATTTGGAATAAATATTTAAACTTGAATAATTGAATTGGGAAAATTTTATTTGTATATTGTTCAACTGCATTCTAATACAACATGCCTAAATCATTCAGAAGTTGAATATGTAATTGGATAATATATAATATAAATTGAATTTATAAATAAAATTTGAATGGTTATAATAAATGTTATACGCTTAAATTTTAATTATAAAATGTTAATTGAAGTAATTAGAATAATAAGCTAATTGAATAATAGATGAGGCAAATAAATTTGTTCGAAGGAATTAACAAATTGAAATTAGATCAACTTATGGAAATACCTTAAATTTAAAACCAATTATTGAATATAAATTAATTTAAATCGAAACTTTTATGGTTTAAATTAATTTATATGGGTTAAATATATGTGATTAGATATATTAAGTAGAATAAATTTAACAGTAATTTGGAATAAAGAAGAATTTAAAATTGTTGAAGAAAATATGATTATAATAAAGGACTATTCAAATTTATGGTTTTAGAAATTGTAAATTGAAGATAATTGGATAATAAGATAATGAATTTAGAAATAGTTGAGATTGATTTTAGTGAAATCAAATGGATTAAATCAATTATTGAATATCAATTAATTTAAATTTGAATTTATATGGTTTAAATTAATTGTTATTTTGTATTTCAAATCTGTTTTCTTTCTGGTTGTTTCTATTCTCCTACCTCGTTCCTTTTCGGGGACGAAAAGTTTTGAGTTGGGGGGAGTGTAACGACCCGTAAATTTTAACCGTTTTAATAACGTAATTAATTGAAATTTTGCGAAATTTTAAACGATAAAATTTTGAAATATAAATTTGATATTTGGAATGCGTCTAGTTAAACATAGCAACCAGTAAATTTTCATCCGAAAATATGAAAGTTTATTTCGCGCGTAAATTTACTTCAATTTAATCAGTTAAAAAGGGATGAAAATAAAATAATTTCGAAACCTAAATATGTTTACATAGAAAAATTCTAAACCATCTTCTGAGCAAGATGTCAGTTTGTCGTTTTTCCAAATTCGGACTTCTTTAGCTCCGTCGATCTTATTTTCTGTGTTTTTCTTGCATTTTTCGTAGTAGAAAAATTCGAATTTTAATAATTCAATCATACCACTGATATCCGTATACCGTTTTGATCGTTTCGTCGTACTAATCTCCGCAAAATATTCAGTTGTGTATTTCGGTATCTGGTGCATGACTAAATGTACGAAACAGTTATCCATATCGGTATCGGTACCGGTGCAGGGCCTTTTTGTTCTTCTGACTTTTTGCTTTCCATTAATTGTTAACGCGTCGGTACTCACTTCATGTCTCTTCGATATTCACGTGCATTTACTTTTAAAGAAGTAAATTTACATAACTTATATATTTTACGGTTCATTTGAAAATTATCATACTATAAGTTTATATTTCCAATATAAAGTGAACTGTTCATTTTTGGAGTCGCATCTATTCCTCTGCCTTTGCTTTTTCAAATTCCTAGAATTCAATTTTTGTTCTTCCCATTCCAGTGGTTCATCAAAAAAAAAGAGAAGAAAAGGGAATAACAATATACGTTGTATATTTTGTAGTGAAACCACTGCATTCTTCTTTCATCTCCTACCCAAACATCTTCCTCTTTTCTTTTTCCATCCCCTCCATGCCTGCCATGTCGTGCACTACCGTCCGCCCTTCTCCCCTCCTTCGATGCTTTCCTCCAGCCGAGCGCATCTCCACCAAGCGACAAATCTCCGCCCTAAGCCTCCAACCTCCGCCTCGCTTCAGTCCCGCCAAAGTTTGGCCACCACTCACGTCAACCTCCCTCTAACAGTCGCAGCACTCTCTCACAAGCCGAGCCTCTACCTTATCTCCTCTAATTGTTTCTGTTCGAACCATCTCCACCGGACGCATGCCACATCAGTTCGTCATTTCGCTGGCCTGGCTCAGCGCCTACCCCTCACGCAAGTAATCAGCTGTAGCCTCCATTGATACCTTTTGGTAATAAATAAATATTTATTTGAAATGTTTTATGTTGTTTTACTGTTTCAATATATATATAGGTATAGTTTTCTGATATAATGTGTTATAATTATTTGTTTTGTTTAAAACTTGCGTGTATATAGCTAGAGTATAAAAATATATATACATCATGTTTACTTGTTGTATCTTAAGTGTCATATATATAATTTATACAAGTATATCTATATTATATGATATGTTAAGTTATTTGTATATAAAACTTTGCAAACTTTTGTATATAGTTGTATATGTGTGTTAGCAGCATACACACTTTTATATAATATGAATTTATTTAATGCTTGTTGTTATATATAAATGTGTGAAATGGTTACTGTGAGTTGCTGTTTTAAGTATATATTTTTATATGAAAGTTTATAATAATCAGTGAGATATATTTCTGTTTGATGCATAAAAATGTTCATTTGAAACAGAATTGGGTTCCGTTTGAGTTTTTAATATGGGTCAGTATGCCTATATGAGCTATATGTTATGGTGTATAGTTAAAAAGTATACAAGTTTATAACATTGATTTTATTTGTACGTGTATGATATAAGCTTTTATCTGATAAAGTGTTACATTTATTTAAATTTATATTTTTATTTTCGGTTCTTCAACAGATTTTTATATTACTCTGTATGTGTGGGTTGTTATATGATGTAAGTTTATTATATATATGTTAGTTTGTTTAATTTAGTCAGAGTGCGTTTATATATATCTATGTTTCGAAATTTTGTGTTAGTACTGTCTTGTTTTAATATATATTTATAATTTCAGTTCTTTAAGTATGTTTGGTTTGGATATAAAATATCTAGCACGTTTGTATAAGTCATATATATATTTGTTTTGATCTTAAATTCATATCGTTATTTAAACAATGATTTTGAAAAATATATATATACACTGATAATTTAATTTAATATGTGTTTAAATTTAGAATATGATTGGTTATATAGTTGTATATATAAGTTTACTTGTATCACTTATCTGCATCGATGCAGTTCTGATTGATTTCGCCTATTTCTATTTATTAGCTTTGTTCTGTCGTGCCTGTTTTCTTCATCGGATCGTGTCCATCTAGCATTGCTTTGGAATTCGTAGCTCAATTTCATTGTTTATCTTCTCTAGCCTCGAAAGGTGAGCAATTACTCACGATTAACGTTCTTTTATTTATTAAATTTGATTTCAATTGAAACGACAATTGAAATATGCTGCTGTTAGTTAAATACACTGTTATATATGTTATTGCCTGTATTAGTTCACCTGTGACCTCTTACACCATTATCTGTTATATATGCAATGATAATCCACTTTGGTTGTTAAATGATTAATTGTTTGATGTTTACAATTGGACGTTAAAATTGTAATGTATAAAGTGATAAATATTATGCAAATAAATTTGACGTAGGATAATTAAAATTTGAATCGACACATATCTTGAATTTGATTAGTTGAATATGACCCCTTTAATTGTTAAATTAATTGACATGTAGAATAGTGATAGTTACACTTTGAACCACTGAACGAATATTTGATTAATTGTTGTAGTGTTAAAATTGAAATTGAATGACAATTGAAGAACCGTATAAATATTAGTGTAATAATCTTTAATCTACATGAAATGATAGTGTAGATTCTAGAGATAATTATATTAATTGGTACAAATAACAATGCGAATTAATACGGTTATTTCAGGATTATTTGAATTGATTATTGGATTGTTATTGTTTGTTGTTATTGCTTGTTTATTTACTTTGACACCATCCCAGTAATCACACTGCAAGTTCCCTTTACTATGCTTTGATTTTGAATTGAATTGGAATCGGGTTGAAATGATAAATACCCAAATTGAACTTTGACCTTGGATATAGAGAATTAAATAAAAACCCGATTGGTCAAATAATTTGATTTAAAAATAAAATGAAGATTTTATTTGAATAAACAATATGGTTTTAAAATGAAGTTGAAATTTGAATTTTAATGAAAGGAAAATGTTAATATTTAATAATCTGAAACAAAATATTAACAATGTAATTGATGAAAGAATGTTGTTTAATTTGAGAAATGATTGAATTAAGTTTGAAATGATTTAATAATTAAGTTTGAAATTATAATTAAGTTTGAAATTATTAAACTTTGAAATTATTTAATAATTAAGTTTTGAATTATTTAATAATTAAATAAGGTTGAATTATTTAATGATTAAATTGAATTGAATTCTTTAATAAGTAAAATTGAACTTTTGAATAAGTAAATTTTTACTTCGTAAATAATTGAAATTGAGTTTCTTTATTAATTAAGTTTTGGAAAATTATTTAAGTAAGTAAATAAGTGAAATTGAATTTCTTTAACAAGAAATAAAATGTGATTTATTGAAATTAATGTAAGACTTGAAAATTAAAGGATTTGATTTGATGAATTTAATTTAATTCAAATTGTAAGTTTTGAAATAAGGAAGTTGAATTTAATAATGGATTTAATGAATTGGAAATTAAACAGAAATTGTTTTAAATGAAAATTTACTTAACGAACATTGAATGAAATTGATAAATGGATTTAAATTGATTTGAATGTTAAATTAATTTAAATGATTTCGGAATGAAACTTATATACGAATTTAAATTGATATTTGAATTGTTTTAAATAAAGATTGAAATTGAATTATAAGATTTGAAATTATGAATTTGGAAGTTTTGAAACGTAAATTTTGGAAATTGATTTTGAAAGAGAAATGAAATGTTGGTTTACAAATTCTAATTGAAATTGTAATTGATTTGGTTTTGAAACATATAAACGACCAATCAGTGTAATAATTACGAAAGTTATTAAAGAGACCGGAATCGGTTATGGATATACTCTCTATCAAAACCGAAAACCACTTTAATAACTATACGCAGAGTGATGATCCAGAATGAAGTGGTTGGATTGATGTTCGTGATGACTGAAGAAAGAGAATGATAATGGATAGCCTTTACACTTGTGTCAAATTGGAAATGACTAAAACAGGAGCCGTGCCGGGCCAATGGAGGTCAGCTACCTCAAGTGGACACACTTCTTCGAACTACTCATTACTTGTTGTCGATTGGTGCACCCTTGATTTTTGGGAGTGTTGTTTAACGGTGTTGCGGTCGCTGCGGCGATGCGTTGTCACCAGTCCGGATCAGGCAAACGGTAGTATCACTACCTTGGGTATTGCCTCATGTACCTTGTCATACTTGTATCCCTATACGCGACCACTACGAATTTGTTTTGTACCTTTAGTATATGGATTGCCCTCTGGTGACTTCCGGTTTTGGGGAAACTATGGTCTTGTATATGCTCTTGGGAATAAAAATGTGTTAAGGGTGGAATGGGCCATGACTTAACACTATTTTGATACCTTATATTACTGATAGACATTATCTACTTAGCGTATATTACTACATAGTAGATAGTTTAACGGATCCTTAAAGGATGGTTATTCCAAACATCCTTTGAGTTACTTGTATTTCAATTGCTATTTCACTTGAGTTGGATTTATTGATATAAGAATGTTAATCTTGACTCGAGTGTCTTGTGTTTTTGCTTTACGCTCGGGTCAGACTGAGTGTACCAGTATTCGAGACTCACCTTTGAAGTTGGAGCTTTGCTTGAAGATCCAGCCATCTATTCTGCTTTCAGTATTCGATGATTCCAGTGATGTATTCTGATTTGTATCTGATGTATCGTATTACTCTTCCGTTGTATCTTGTTTAACTCTGATGTAACTTATACATTTACATAGTAGCTTCATGAACTACTATCTCTTTTAATTCCGCTGCATTTATTACTCTGTGTCTGTGATCTGTGATTATTTATTTACTGTATATGTTCAGTTTTGCCAAATTTAAATTAACAATGTGGTATTTTGAGCAATTCAACTCCGGCACGAGTGTCTACCTTTACACTTATAATGGATGCGAATGGTCCAAAATATCGGCTCGTTACAACAGTATAGAGATTCAAGATACAGAGATAGAAGACTCATGAGTATCAAGATTATCAAGAGTTCAAGGTTAAGTTTGTTTTATTAGGAATATTTTTTAAAACTCGTAGAAAAGCACTGGCATCTTAATATCCAATTTATTCGTGGAATGGAATCCACTTCGAACCCATTAAAGGGATGGAACCCTAAGTAGGATGGAACCTACGAAAATCTAGTGGGACATTGTTTTGTATCCACTTATTTTAATTCAAATGATTTTACTAAATTATCTTGTTTTCAAAATGATTTCAAAACTTTCCTTTTAAAAGATTCAAAGCTCTCTATCCTAATTTTAAATAATTTTAGCCTCAAAACATCTTTAATTTCAAAGTCAAAATACTCCTAATTTTAAATGTCTTTTCAAATAATATATTTAACTTTTAATATTTATACTTAGATTTAAATATAAAATTATAGTTAAATTATGTATATATTGTTCTTTATATTTACTTATGAATTTCAACTATATTCAAGTATATTTATAAAGTTTTAGATAGTTTTTATATAAGATAAATATTGTTTTTATAGAAATTCAAATTATCATTTTTGGCTGAGGGATGTCGACATGCCCCTAGGTAGTATGTCGACATAGTGACAGTTGAAGTTCAAATTCAAATTTCAAAAGAAGTGTCTATTCGCCATAACTCTTCATGAATGGTCATGGCTGTTGGTTTTCTATAAATAGGGGTCAGTTTCAACGAATTTTCAATAATTTTTTTCTGATTTTCACTCCTCTTCATCTTTCACATTTTCTTTTCAAAATTCTATCATCATTCTGCCGAAATCAATATTGAATTTGACTAGATTATCTCTGGTTTGATTCTCTATCACTATCTCAACAAGATCCAAGTGCTATTCAGAGTTATAGGCTTCTTTGTAATCTATCTAGCGAGAAAAGGTGTGATTGTAGCCTTGTAAATCAATCAAGCGAGAAAAGGTGTGATTGTAGCCCTGGAAATCAATTGGGTGAACTTGTTGCCCAGTAAATCAAGTATCCCTACCCAGAGGATTGGTATTCTGGAGGGTGTACATCGTAGCCTTGAAATCGAGGGTTGTAATTGTTGAATTGCTTTTGAAAGGAAATTCGTACTTAGTTGTACGGGACTGGATGTAGGGTAACTCCGAACCAGTATAAAATCTGGTGGGTTCTTTCCTTTACTACTTTTACTTTATATTTGCATCTGTGTTTGATTCTCTGTTCATATCTGTGTCCGATTAGTGTATACATTGTTAATAAAGTAAGGTAATCTCAAAAAATTAACAAATTTCTTAAAACACTATTCACCCCCCTCTAGTGTTAATTCTAGCCTTAAGATCCTTAATCCGCATTTCTCACAGTTCGAGGTGAAATGCGATCGTTAGAGATCATGTGTCATTCGAGGCGAAATGAGATCATTCGAGATCGTGTGCAGTTCAAGGTGAAATGAGATCGTTCGAGATCATGTGCCGTTCAAGGCGAAATGCGATCGTTCGAGATCGTGTGTCGTTCGAGGCAAAATGCGATCGTTCGAGGCGAAATGAGATCGTTCAGATGGACTCAAAACCATCAATGTCAAATTTCATGTTCGAGTGAGTTTAACCAACTACCAAAAGAGAAATAGAAACAAAAAATAAAGACTACAATGCATGCACCTCAGGGTGTGACGGTTCATTGTCATCTCAAAGCATGCCTAGGGACCATTCTAGATCTCATACATGTGCAAGTCACTTAGCTGTTTTATTGTGGAGTTTATAACTTATTCTTTGCCATTCTGGTCAATTGATGACAAGTTGACGCCTCGATCCTAGGCAGTTACCATTTGATGCGGATGGTGGTTGCTCATGTTCTACTGCCGCTGCCCGAGTTCTCACGTATTGCAACAGCCTACCATTCTGGACATGTCCCTCGATCTCATCCTCTAAGTGCCTGCAGTTGTTTGTGCTATGCCCGTTCAGCTCATGGAACAGATAGTATTTATCTGATATCTTTTCATCGCTTATAGGGTCTCTCCTCACTGGCCTCCGATAGGGGATCTGCTCCCTAGTATCCAGATATATCCATTCCAATGTTTCAGTCAATTCCATGTAGGAGGTGAATCTCGGTTCCCTTCATGGATGCTTCGATCCATCAAAGCCATCCTCTACTTTCAGTTTACCCTATCATTCTTGTTTACAATTCCTGATGATCCTCCACTTTGCACAGCATTCACCTCTAGTTTGTTTGCTCGTGCGTCTTCCTATCGCAGGAACCTTTCTGCTTTATGATAAAACTCTCCGAGATCCATAAGTGGATCTCGTGCCAGTGAATCCTTGAACTCTGTGCCATCAGCAGTTCCAGATACAGCTACCATCAAAACCATGGATCGATCTGGACGATCCACCGATGTCACTGTGGCATTTAATCGTGTTAAGAAACTTTTCAGGGACTCTCCGGTCCTCTCTTTTAGTGTTGCCAAACTCATCGTATTTTTGGGTCTCGAGATATGAACCCTAAACTGCCTCATAAACCCTTTAATCAATTCCATCCATGTGCTGATGGAGCCGCTTTCCAACTGTCTGAACCATAGTGCAGCTATATCCATCAAATACAAAGGGAAACACCATGCCATGACTTCCTACGGGGCCCCTAGTACTTCCATGTGCGTCATGTACCTCGTCAAATGAACTGCGGGATCCGTTCTTCCATTATAAGTCCCAAGCGTTGGTAGTTTGAACTCCAGTGGATTCCTAGCTTGCCTGATATTTGGAGCGAATGGACTTCTATTTACATCCTCGAGATCCCTGTTCACCAATCCTCCAAGCATAGCTCGCCTTATCATCTCTGCAAACCTTCCATTGTCTTCCAATGGTAGACTCATATCATCATGCCCAATCTGCCCCCCGAGTCTACGAGGGAATTATGGAACGTATTCCTTTGGTCGAGCATCCAAATTTCTGTTCGCACTAGGCTCTACGAGATTGATCACAGGTCCTCTAGCATCACGATCAACCAGACCCGGGGGCATGCCCTCTAGCCTTTGGGGATCGATAACGATCCCTCTGGAGGGATCAATGTTGATCCCTCTTGGATGGCAGAGGACTGCCCCGGACTGCTCTGTTCCATTCCCCTATCTATGAACTCCGTTCCTATGCTCCCAATTCTATTTTGGTTTTGCATTCCAGCGGCTCCTATGGCTCCAGCCTGTCCGATTTGTTAGAGTAGATTCTGCATCATCTCCTCGTCTTTTAAACATCCTTTCCTACATAACATCCATCATCGTTTCCATTTCATCCTTGGTAATGTAGATAGATGCTTGGTTAGCTCCAGACCCTAAGATAGCCTCCTGACTCCCTTCATGGTGGCTCCTTTCTGGTAGCACTCTCCTTGTTGATTGCCTAGCCATTGCTTTCTAGATCCAAGTATCTAAGTTTCCAAATCAGCGGGCACAAGTTTTCTCAGTGAAAGCACCAAAATGTTGGCCTCTAAAATTGGCCACCAACACCCAATTATGTTAAAGCACCAAAATCCAATCCAGGCATAGAAATATTAAGAGAAATAAATGAAGAAAAAAACTTAAACAATCAGAAAGCAAGTAAATAGAGACACATGTTTATAATGGTTCGACTAACTCCGGCCTACGCCCACTCCAAAGATTTTCTTTTTATTAGCTTATACTACTAATTGCAGTTACAAATCCATGAAATTCAAGGATTAAAATGGCAGAGTCTAGCCTAGGTAGAAGATGAAGAGAAGCAGAATGAAGCCCCTTTTTCTGGAGCCGTGCCTGGTGTATTTAGAGAGGAAGAGGACAGCCAACCTCTCTCAAACATCGGTAACAAGACCTCCCTACCCATATGGGCCCATTATAGGGGTCGCTAGGGCGATATCCCCATGGAGAGGGATCGGTATTGATCCCTCCCTTGGTTGATTTTTGGGCGGGGACTCCTATAATGGATTCTTCATGCCTATATATGTTAGACCTTCAAGTTTCATGTGATTTAGAGTTAGGGAGCCAGCATTAATGAATCCTGAATGCGACAATGTACTTGGGTTTTGACGTGAGCCGATCCCTCTGTGGTGGACTCACGAATGCCGATCCATCTTCAATGAACCATGCCGACCCATCCTCTTCAATAAAGCACGCCGATCCTTCCAGAATGTCGACCCCTTCTTTTGGGATTGAAATACAACTTTCTAAACCGATGAACCAAGCCGATCCTTCTAGAATGTCGATCCCTCCATCTTTCAGAGCTATTAAAGTATGCCGATCCCTTTACACTGAAGTATACCGATCCCCTTAACACTGAAGTATACCGATCCCTTTGCATTGAAGTATACCGATCTCTCTTATTCCATAATACCACGTTGATCCCTAGCCTTCCACCGAGTCATGCCGATCCACGCTACGCTGATCCCTAGCTTATCCAAGCCAATATTCATACTTCATGCATCCTGCATCGTTTTTTTGCCTACTCTACTCAATCCTGGCTTTATGTAACCATTTATACCTGTTTCTTGGGCCATACAACCTTCGCTGTGTACTCACCGGCCCTGATAAACACGAAGTCTGTTGCGTTAAATCCGCCTGCGTACTACTTTGAAGAAAGGCGGGTTAACACAAATTATAACATTATATTATATAAAATCACTTCTATTGCTCTATTAAACATGTGGCATTGCCTTGACTTGATGTTTAAATGATTTTTTAACTTGTGTGTTAAATTGAAGAAAGTTTGAAAGTGTTTGAACGAGAATAGTTGTTATAAGTGCACTTTAGAATCCCTTGTTTACGGGAATTTTTATAAATAAATGGAAAGATATTCTAAAGGATTTCTTTCAATGCTTTTTAAATACCCTAGTGGTAGAACTTACTATAAAAATTTCAAGTCTCAAATCATTTGTTTATGTGGTTAAAACTGGTCACAAAGATGGTGCTTTTCAATGTTGTTTTAACAAGGACTTTAATAGTAAGTCGCTTATGGTTTTAAGTGTTTAAAATACGACGTTTTGACTTGTTTTTCGTGATTTAAATGGTTTTGAAATTCTTTTCTTTACAAAACATTTCTATGGAAGTTCTTATAAAATGTATTAGAATATGGAAAAAAGTGTAGAAGTTTAAATATAGTCTTAATGATTATTTACGAATTTTGAAGGTTAAGTGCTGCAAAATGTAAAACAAGTTTTTAATCAAACTTCTAAATTAATTATTTTCAAGTAATTTTTTACATAGATATTTAGAACCTATTTATAAGTATTTCTAAATGATTATTTTATATATATATAGGTTTCAACAAAGGTGATTGACTAAATTTAACACTAAAAGCCAACGAGTAAAGTTAACTGTTTGTGAGATTCAAGAATGAGGTATCTAGGCAAGGCTTGGAGCAACTAGTGCCAAATTTTACCTGGCTTCACTCTTGAATGAGGAACATTATAAGTTGAAACATTGGAAACATGTTAATGTTGTTGTTTACTTACTTGTTTAAAAAAGTTAATTAACTTTGCTTAATGCTAAAAGCCGACGAAGTAGGCTTATCTATTTCTAAGAGTTAAAGATTGATGTCAAGTAGGGATAAAGAAATAGAGATCTAACCTACCAGGCTTCCCTCTCGTACGAGGAATAGTTAAGTCGAGAATATCAGAAAGGAGTTAAGTATACGACATCGATTTGTATAAGCAACTGTTTTACCATGATAATTGATTAGTCGACTATATAACCTACTATTATCTTAGATCTTTAAAAGAATGTTTTTAAAGGTAATACAAGTATGGAATGGATTTGGGTTTGTTGTGTCAATGTGTTAATAACATTCGTCTTTAACCCTATTTGATCATATTTATGAATATAAATAGATCTTTAAAAGGATGTTTTAAAGATAAGAATAAGTGAAATGGTTTTGGGTTTGTTGTGGCAATGTGTTAAAAACATTCATCTTTGACCCTATTTGATTGTATTCATGAATATAAATAGATCTTTAAAAGGATGTTTTAAAGATAGCATAAGTGAAATGGTTTTGGGTTTGTAGTGAAAATGTTTAAGTAACATTCATCTTAAACCTTTTGAATGGATTTATGAAAGTACTTGGGTCCTTAGAATGAATATTTCGAAGGAAATTATGAGTATGGAATCTCTAGGAAAAAGATAGAAAGAGCACAGGTTTAAAGTAAGAAATCTTATTAATGATTTGTGAATATACTTATACCATTTGCGATAAGTATATGAATACGTTTTGAAGTAAAAAAAGAGTAAGGGTTTAAAGTAATAAATCTTGTTAATGATTTGGGAATATACTTATACCATTTGCGATAAGTATATAAATACATTTTGAATTATTAAAAGAGTAAGAGTTTAAAGAAAGAAATCTTGGTAATAATTTGTGAATATACTTATACCATTTGGGATAAGTATATGAATACTTTTTGAAGCATTGAAAAGAGTACAAAAGAGTAGTAGAAATTGATAAACAATGTTTTATTAGATAAAATGAGTTTTACTAATAAAAGAGGTATTAACTAATAAAAGATTAATTAAACAAAAAGGGAATTAGAGGTCGCTTATGTGGTTTAATCATGCTTTATATGACTTCATTTTGCTTTGTATATTTATTCGTTTACGAAAAATATTTTGTCGTACATTTAGCACTAAAAGCCGATGAAGTAGGCATGTCTATCTATTGGAATTATGGCTGATATTTATGAAGGGATATAAGTAATAGAGCTCTTTCTATCGGCTTCACTCTTGATCGAGGGATAGTGTGAGATGAAAATATCAGAAATGTGATACGTACACGAGACTTGGTTTCCATATGCAATTTCTATCTTTATCATTGAATGACCAAATTCGTCGATTCCGCCTTGAAGAGACCTGGATCAGTAAGTGTTTTACTTACCGAAAACCACTTCAGGGTTGAGATATGTACTATTTCTTGGAAGTGGATCTATTTGAGATATGGGAATCTATGTGGAGATTTGAGATCTATTTAATATGCTCAAACACATGTAGTTGTGATCTATTCAGGATGCGGGAATCCATGTGTGATTCCAAGATCTGTTGAGATATGGGAATCCATGTGTGGTTTTGTGAACTCTTCGAGATGTTGGGATCCAATTTGGGATTCGTGTTCTATTCGAGTGATGAAGACTCATGTGAAAGATGCCGAACGTGACATTGACATCGAAAATAGCTAAAACGGAGTAGGAGCGCTTGTGGTTTTGCTAACCCGTGACAGGATATTATCACTCCAGATCTAGAGTATGCTTATCAATGTTGGGCGTGGGAGTAATGGTATTTGGGATCATGTATTTAGATGTGGACCAGTTATGTTTACCTTATGGTATATTCTATCTAGAGATATACAACGTCGAAGGTTGTTTCCGACCTTTGTGCAGGAGACTGGATTTCGGCTTGACCGAAGGGATCTCCATGGAAAATCAATTATGCGAACATTCCTTATCAGTTTTGGTTGTAATCTCAATATGTTGTTGAATGTAACCAATGTAACCATTCCGGTTATGTTATAATATTTATATTTTACACCCTAGACATTATCAAATATATCACCTTATGTACCTTTTATATGGTGGTTCTTTTAAGGGGATAATCGTCATGGCATTCCATACGGTCTCAAAAGTACTGTTATATGTTGTATTCATATTTCTTGAGTTTCTTATACCAGACTTATGTCTCACGCATGGTTTTTATTTTCTCTAAATTACCCACGTACTCTTTCGAGTAGTTTGAGAAAGGCAGGTTTTCATTGATGTTCATTGGAGCTCGAGAAGACGAGTTGGATGTTTCACCTACCGTAGTATTCTTATTCCACCTGCATTACTACTGTTTATATCAGCATTTGTGAGAATAAGTTGTTATAACTATCAAGGCTGATGATGGTAGCTAGGTTTTGTAACTCCGAAATTTCTATATCGTAGCAACCCTTTGTACTATACCTTTGATATTATAAATTATCATTCCGTTTTGATATTCTGATATTATGTTACTTCTTTCTTGTTCTATTTGTTTTCTTTTTATTTTACCCTAACTTTTCGTCTTTCTGATACTAGGATGCTCGGTACACGAATACCGTAGATTTATTAGTGTCGACATTTGATGGTTGGAAGTTGATTTGTTACAGTTTATAATAAATATTGAGTCTTGGCCGAAATTGTTACATTGGTTAAATTCCCGCAAAATAGGCACACAACTACGTCCGAAAGCACTTATTGGAGAATGGATTTCATACATGACAAGGTAAGGATCTACCTTCCGTCCAGTACATCTCTAAAGAAAATTTACCGAGCTGCCTTAATTGCGTCTCTGCTAGTCAGGACCGGCCTACCCCTTCCTGGATAGTACCGAATATGATTACCTTCTCGGTTGTCCCTGACAAACCGTTTTCATGTCCACAAATGTACGTAGTCCATAAATAAATGTTGATCTAGATACAAGTGATGATCATACCCTAATGGGAGCGACCCAGATAGCCCTACGGCACATCCTTGCTTTAGTCATTACTGGCTGTGAGGCATACAACTATGTTTACTTTTTTAGAAAATCTCACTTGGAATGCTAGCACTGCCCTCCTAGCAACAATGCAATGCAAGCATTATCCATACAAGTTGTTCAGGATATGAACAAACCGAAGACACAACTTCTACTAGATCCATTTTGGAATCACCCTCGGATTAATTGCAAGTAGACCTTGCACTTTAAAGAACTCTCTTCGATTCCATCATCTTCAATATGTCTTCAATTTGGACGCTTATGCTAGTTTGAAGTAGTTTACGCATAATATATCTGATCCCGGTCTCTCTGAATCGACAACAATGTTTTAAAACTGGTCAAGATTTGATAATCGGTTATTTAACTATAAAATAAACAAACAATCAAATCATAGATTTAACCAAGCAAGCTTAAGCATAAAGCAACCACTAAGCCTCTTTATTTAATCCTTTCTTTAATTAGAACTATTTTGTAAATACTTATATAAAAATACTTTTATAAAGATATATTCACAAAACACCACATTTTGAACATATAGAAAATATACTCATATATTTATCTCAATGGGATAAGTATATCCACAACTCTTAAGAAGAATTTCATTTCTAAAACCGTACTTAATCGGGCTAAACAAATGTCATTTAAAACATTGATGACAATAAACCCAAACACTTTCCTTTTGGTGTAAGTAAATAGATCATATAGAACCTAGAAAAAATATACATAACACCACTTTTCGATTTTAAACAGTATTATTCCTCGATTAACAATGAAATCAGGCAAGTTAGAAAACTATCCTTGCCTTGATACACATTCTTAATTCTCAAGATAGAGACGAGTTTCCATACTTTGGAATTTGGAGTTTAGTATGAAAAGAGCATTTTCCATACCGCCGTATTTAAAAACAATCGTTTATGGAAATCGGTTCTCAGTCTTTTTATAAATCCCTTTTTATAAAATGCCTTCGTAAAACTCCTTATAGTTACAAACTCCTTTTATAAAAAATTTATCCATAAATTATGAAATTTCCTTTATAAATATCCAAACATAATTATAAATCTCCTTTTATAAACCTCCAAATTTATTTAATAAAATCCTTATAAAAAATCTTTTACACAATTTTATAAAACTCCTTTATAGAACTTCTTTTACAAAATATCATATATAAAACTCATATATAAATCCATAAATTTATTTGCAACTCTTTTAATAAAACTTCAAATTCATTTATAAAAATCCTTTTACAAATTTCTAAATATAATTGCAAAACTCCTTTATAAACAACTCCAAATATAAAAATCAAACTCCAAATATAACACAAAACTCCAATTATAATTATAAGTCTCATATACTTTCCATGACATGATCATTCCATATAATACAATAAATTCACAACTTTGATAAATTCCTCCAATTCAGCAAATGATAATATTGTCCTCTTATAAAATATCATTTATAAATGTATTTTTTTTATTTATAAAATGTTACTTATAAATCCCTCTTTAATTTACAAATAACTTTTATAAATTTGTTCTTTTATCACACCATTTCATATAAAATGTTTCACGCATTTTTATCCGCAAGATATTTCTATCTTCTTTTAAACAGAAAATCTTATTTAAAATAAAAGATAACCCCTTTTATTTCCTTTAAAGTAAATGGTCATTTTTAAAATAACTTTTCTATGAAAATAAATACTTTTAAAATAATCTTAAAACATTTACAAACATACATATATTACAAAATAATAATAAAAGAAATTAATGTAAAATACAGAATTATGAAAACTAAGTTTAAATAAAATATCATAGAAAATTCAAAAGGTCAGATAAAAAATCAATTTTCAAATTGAAAGCTATTTCCAAATCAAACAGAAATTACAATATTTTTCAAAATACCATATTGAGGCCAATAGTTACTATAACACTTAACGAATGTTCTTATACCCTTTTCTCTAAAAAGGCTCAACTTTTAACATATGTCGGTGTCACATCCAATATGGCCAAACTATTAAATTTCAGCATTTAGCAATCTATATAACGAGTATATAACTAAAATAAAAAAAAACAGGTATACAACTGGAATTAAAAATCACAATGTTGAGAAATCCGGATTACTCACTAAAACCCCTGTATTCCATTTTAAATGGCATTCGCTTTTCAAAAGCGGATATTTAACCAAACTAACCAATAATTCATCTAAACACAGACAGTAAAATTTTACGTACTAATTATCTAAAAAGGTGAGTTTAACTCACAGAAATTCTAGCAGACGCTTAGGCGTTCCAGTTGAACTAAAATCGAAAGACATTTAATTTTAGCCTAAAATTCCACTATCTCCAAACTAGACGAAACCAGTTCCCTCGCATAGCTATTGCCATTACGAACGCAATGCAAAAGACCATGTCTCGATTGGACCTCGTATGAGAGAGATATACATTTTATAAGATTCGAGAATAAATTAATTACTAATTAAGCTAATTACATTTTCATTTATTTAATTACCCTCAACTTCTTCCCTCCCACTTTCAAAACTGCCGCCCTTTGCCTGAAGCCAAATTCCACCATTGCCCCCACTTCTTAATTTCCACCAACAGTCCCTCCACAGCCAACAAAAACAACCACCAACTTTGCCAAACCACTTCCCTATGCAAATGCAACCTTCCCGCCACCACGTGATCGAACCCACGCCCCTTTTCCTAGCCACGTCCTAGCCCTTTCATGCTGCTACAGTGCATGAACGAACTTCATTACACATAACCGAACCATCCCCTTTTTGGCTCCTAGGTGCACTATGAGGCCACAAACCCAAAACCAAATACGGCTTAGCCTCGCATCGACCATAGCCTTCACAATCCCTAACCCTAGTTCCCTACCCACTCTTGACCATACCGTCGACCTCCATTGTCCAAGGGTTAGTTTTCTTTTACTATTGTTTTGATTTTTGAAGACTGAGCTTACTTTTCTTTTACTATTAGATTGAAAAAGAAAAGAGAGAGGAAGATAGAAGGAAAGCATGTCAGAGTGCGTTCCATTGTCCAAGGGTTAGTTATACTTATCTTGTGATTTTCGATGCATCATCGCACAGGATTTTGTTCCCGTACGAGCTATAAACGACAAAACAAAAATACGATCGTGCGCAAAATGCGACACGATCCTAAAATAATAATAATATACACTGGTTACTTTTGCTCTATAAAATCACAAAAATACCATTGTTTACCGTAAAATCGTCAAATGACAATTTAAATTTTTTTCAAATTAAAAATTATGAAAAAATAAAATAAAATAAATTAAAAATACATTCTTAAAAATTGAGTCGTTATATTAAAAATTAATTTTCTTATTATTTATTAAGTTTGAACCAAATTTGAATATTTAACTAAATTAAATATTTCCATTCGAAACATTAAAAATTTGGGTTGATACATTCTCCCCCTAATAGAATTTCGTCCTCGAAATTCCCAAAGGAAGAAAAATGCGTCCAACCCCTTAAGTTTTCACACTCAATTAGTTGAAATGGATTATTTAATTTCCAAGTATCTTAGAGTTATAGAAAAATTCGGCAGCACCTCCTTTGCGCGGTCCGATCGAAAAAATTACAATCTACCACAATAGGCCCAAACCAACAAAAGAAAATAAAAGCCCAAAAGTGGCCTCTCATATCTGGGGTATAAAATCATCAACACCAATATAAACGTGTACCTATTTGTCGAGCAAACCAACTCTACTCATGAAACCCAAAAGCAACTAGTAAGCCTTTGCTTCCATGAACATGTATCTTACTTACAAATGATATCTAACCAAATAACTTGCATTTATAATGACAAAAGCATATAACTGTATTAAAGCCCATACGATGTACATATGTCATCCGTACACAATATCAAATCCAATCACTCGCTCGATCACACAAATTTCACTTCCGAACTAGTATTGCTCACTCGACTTCCCTAGTGCGGACTCCGATCATGTTACTTGATTATAAACCTCTGTATGCAATATACTATGATATAAAACTTCATAATAAAATCAAAATCCATATCAAGTTTTCGCCGTCAAGAATCGAGTGAAAGATCCTAATTCGGACCGATGTGAATCACCTCAAAATCATGTACTCAAATTTGGATCAAATCAACTATGCAAATAAAATAGTCTACGTACAACTTACGTATCTATTCCATTTTTTCTTAACTATAACCAATTCCTTTTGTTCAGATTCATACTCACTTAGTATATTTCCCTAAATACTATTATCACTTATGAATCATTTCATAAAACCATTACTTAAGTTTATTATAAACATTTTATGAAACAAAACATATGTTTATCAACACTTTTAAAACTTAGGTTCATATTCAAAACACTCTTCTACTTGCTAAGAGTATATTTACAAATTTTAGATTTGTTTTACTTAACCAGAATGTTCAGAAATTTAAAACTTGTTTTACTTCCTATCTTCTCAAATTTATAAGTCATGAAAACTTATTATCTTATAGTTTCACAAAAACAATTAGCTTCAATTTCTCAATTAACCCGTAAGTTTCAACTGTCCTAAATTATTGGAAATTCCATTTTATTTTAACAATTGAAAATTACCAATCAACAAATCATATTAAGATGCACAGACCAAATTACCCTACTGCACATGATACCTGAGTCCATATAATAACTTAACTGAAAACTTCAGAATTTAAACACCCGGTTTCATTTCACATCATTTTGAAATAATAACAATATACATATCCCTTTTTGTATAACAAATCATCCTTTTAGATTTAAACAAAATCTGTTTTACCAAAATAGCTCTGAAGCAAAAATACTATTATATTAGTAAACCCCCACTTAGAAACTCAAAAATGAACATAGATAATGCTGCAGTCATCACCAGAATTATTTTCCAGCCACTGAAGTGAGTTTAATGCTTTCTATCTCTTTAAAATCCTTTTTAAAATATTTCTATCCATATATACTTTTCAAATAATACTGTTATTAATTTTCTCAAAACTTTGAATAATAATTCTTAAAAACGCCGAGATTAAGTTATCAAATTCTTAGTTTTAAATCCTTTTTATTTACAAACCATATTTATATATTTTATTTATATAATTTCACTTTCTTATATAAAACATCCCACAAATGTATATCTTTGTTTTGATCATAATAACCAACTTTTATTAAAATTTAATTTAATTTTAACCCAATGTCATCTTCGAGCGCCTTATAGTCAACTATGAAATTGAATTCATAAGATGTTCGTATTTAATTTAACCAGACAAAAACGCCCATAAACTATCTAAGCACAACTAATCAACAATAAATGAAAAAATTGAATATTAACATTTTCTAACAATCAAACCATCATAAATAACAATATAAATTTCTTAAAATTTATTCTTTTTATATATAAAATATAATCTAGGTAAAATTATTTCATTTACCAAATTTCAAAACAATACTGTGTCAGTTTGCCTTGTTCAAGAGTTTAGAAACCCTATCCATACAGTTGTACCTTCTGCATCGACCAGAGTTCACAAACCACTCAATCGATAAAACAACACAATATAAACATTTTTATAGCACTAACAAATATATGCTCATATATATACACTAAAACTCATTCTAGGGTACTACTAACCCTATCTCTAATGAGTCTACGCCACCAAAGCCTAGGTGTTCGCTCAACATAAGCTCTGATACCATGTGTAACAATCAACC
This sequence comes from Allium fistulosum, assembly GCA_030737815.1. Taxonomy (NCBI): domain Eukaryota; kingdom Viridiplantae; phylum Streptophyta; class Magnoliopsida; order Asparagales; family Amaryllidaceae; genus Allium; species Allium fistulosum. The sequence continues at coordinate 983,926,313 of CM060902.1, forward strand.
TTTTCGACCCTTAAAAGTTGACACTAATACATCCATAGTATTCACATGCCGAGTATCCAAGTACTGGAAAGACAAATTGTTGGAGGAAATTGAATGAAAAGACAGAATGAAATCTCACATCGTGATGAGTAATATATAATATACAACAGATCTTTACAAAAGAAAACTGTAATATACATACGTCAAATTAGAGTACACTAATCTATCATCAGTCTGGACAGTTATAACAACATGTCCTCATAATTGCTGATAAATACAAACACCAAATGCAACAGAAGTAAAATATATGTACATACGTCTTGGAGGCATACGGCTCGTCTCTTAAAGCTCCAAAGCATCCGTATTAGATCTAAAAATATGCTCGGTCTCACCCGAGCATTATAAGAAAATAATGCCCAGATCAGTCTGGTAAACCAACGTTAGAAACAAACAACATATGGATTTTCAATGTTATAAAACCTTTCAAAAATAAAGTTATATCATAAGACAATGCCGCACATAAACACGGACATGTTTTTACCTTACGATAACCAAACCATTTCATAGGAAATCTTGTGATATTATAATAATGTCTATGGTCTAAAATAACTATTGAATCTTAGCCAAAATTATTACCTTAATTAAATTCCAGCATAATAGGTATACAACTAATTCCGAAGGCACTTACTGGAGATGGATTCCATACACGATATGGTAAGGGTCTACCTCCTGTACAGTATACCTCTAGAGAAAATGTACTGAGGATGCCTTAATTGCACCTCTGCTACTCAGGACTTGCCTACCTCTTCATGGATAGTACCGACACCCCCTCGATTGTCCCTAACAAACCGTTTACAAGGCCACAAACTTACATAATCCATAAATAAATCTCGATCTACATACAAGTGATGATCATACCCTAATGAGAGCGACCTACATAGCCCCGCGGCATGTCCCTGCTTTAGTCATTACTGGTTGTGAGGCCAGAGGCTACCTTTACCTTTTTTAGCAAATCTCACTTGGAATGGTAACAAAGCCCTCCAAGCAAAAATGCAATGCCAACATTCATCCATACAAATTGTTCGGGATATGAAAAAACTGAAGGCACTACTTCTACTACATCCCATTTGGAATCACCCTCAGGATCAATACCAATTTTCCCTTGCACTTTAAAGAACTCCGTCTTTGATTCCTTCATCATCAAGATGTCTTCAATTCGAATGTTTATGCCAGTTTGAAGTGGTTTTCGGATAATATATCCGATCTCAGTCTCTTCGAACATACAACTATAGTTTTAAAAACTGGCCAAGATTTGTTAATCGGTTATTTAACTATCAAATAAACAAACAATCAAATTATAGATTTAACCAAGCATGGTTAAGCACAAAGCAACCACTAAGCCTCTTTATTAAATCCTTTCATCAATTAAAACCACTTTGTAAATACTTGTATAAAAATAGTTTACAAAGATATATTCACAAAACACCACAGTTTCAATACTTAGAAATTGTACTCATATATTTATCTCAATGGTAAAAGTATGTCCATAAATATTAAGAAGAATTTCGTTTCCAAAATAGTTATCCCGCCTTTTGACCAGACAGTATACAGACAAAACCGACAAGTTAGACTTTGAAGTTATCAAGGCAAGAAGACTAGAGAGATAACTATAAAGCTCAAAACTCAAGTACAATCAAGATCTCAAAGTAGAGGAAACCATCCCAAAATTTCCAAAGTCAGAAAGTCACTAAGTGTGGGATAGGTACTGATACCTCACTTAGAGGGTACCAATCCTACATGCTAACTTTGATTAAGTGTGGGATAGGTACTGATCCTTTATCTAGGGAGTACCAATCTAACATGCTAGAATTCACTAAGTGCTTCACCTTACATAGGGGATCGGTACCAATCACTAAGTGTACATCAAGAATGGCCCCCACTTTTATGACACTATTCTCCAACTACATGGAGCATGTTCAAGCATTGTTCCAGAGTTTCTATGCATCATATTGGCAATATCCATATCTAGTCTAAAGAAGCATTTCAACCTTCTGTAGATCCATCGCTTGAGCCAAAAAACACCAAGGAGACTATGCAAAACAACCTTGGAAACATGAAGCCAACAACAAGGTGAGCAAACACAAAAAGTTGCTAAGTGTCCCTATTATATATATGGATCGGTACCGATCCCCAAACCTATGGGATATGAAGTTGAGAATTTTTGGACGACTTGGCCTTGGCGGCGAGATTCTGTAGGAGAAGTTTCAACGAGATATTCGATTATCTACCCCTATAAATAAAGAAGTCATGGTTCATTCAAGAGAGGTTATTTCTCTTCTTCCCCGTCTACGCTCTGCCCTTTTTTCATAACTTCATGGATTTATACAAATCCAAGCAAATTGTACTTGCAATCTACAGTATAAATAAACAAAATCGTTGGAGTGGACGTAGGCTGGAGTACGTCGAACCACTATAAAACCTTGTGTGTTCATTTCCTTCTTGTTTCTAATTTTCTTTCTTCACTTTTTATTCTCTTCCACTTTCTATTAGTTGTTTGTACCATTTTTGGTTCAAACATTTTTGGTGCATTCATTGAGAGACACTTAAACTCATTGATCAAAGATTTTAAAAGGATTCTAAATGGCTAGACAATCAACTAAGAGGACTATTACTGTTGGTAATCAACAAGAGGGCAGCCAGAAGGCATCCTCAGAAGCTAACTCCTCGTCAATCTACATAACTAGGGATGAGATAGAGACTATGATGAACGAGATGCAATCTAGGATAACTGCCCGTTAGGAAGAGATGATGGAAAACTTTTTCAAAGAATGGGCCAAGTAGGAACAGCTGGAGTAGCTGCAAATCAAAATCAAGGCCAAAAAGTAGAGGCACATGTAGCTGTTACTTAGGAACAGAGGCAAGGAACATGAGAAAATGTGCCAAGAGATGGAGTGAAGCAACCGGGGCCAAATCCCGAGCAACACTAAGGGTCGGTACCGACCCTAACGGTTCAATACGGATCCCCTATGGCCTGGGAGCATGGCTCAAGTCACCCCTTGTGGAGATGTTATGCATCTTAGGAACGACGATGGGTGTACCAATTCAAATTAGAATATGGAGGCACGACCAAAAGAGTATATGCTAGAATTCCGTCACGGAGTCGGAGGGCACGTCGAGAATGAGAACTGGTGATTACCTTTGCATGACAATGATAGATTTGTTGAGATGATAAGGTGAGCTATAAGAAGCGGATGGTCTAATCGAAGCTTGGGAGAAGTAAACAGGAGTCCATTTACTTCGAACATCAGGTATGCTAGGAATCCACCTGAATTTAAACTACCAGCACTAGAGACATATGATGGAAAGTCAAACCCTACAGTTCATATGATGAGATATATCCAATGCATGGAAATGGTGGGGGCATCTAAGGAAGTTATCGGACGGTGTTTCTCTCTATATCTGATAGATTTGTATGTGCTATGGTTCAGGAAGTTGGAGAACAGTTCTATAAGCACATGGAATGAGTTAGTTGAAAGGTTTAAGAGACAGTTTCAGGTCCACATCTCATGAGACAAGAATGTGATGACTTTATTGACTGTGAAATAGAGGGTCGGGGAGTCCCTCAGGAATATTATGATAAGGTTCAATGCATTGGTTTCCTTAGTGGATAGACTAGATCCATCAATAGTTTTGATGGAGGTAGTTTCTGGAATTGTAGATAAGACAGATTTTAAAGTGGCATTGGAACAGGATCCACCAATGGACCTCGCGGAGTTTTACCATGAAGCTGAAAGGTATCTGCGGCAGGAGGATACCGAAACCGATAAAGGAGAGGTGAATGTTGTAAAAGGTGAAGAAACTCCTAAAGAGGGATCCAGCGAGGACAAAGGAAAGCAGAGGATTCACGATGAATATGATGGCGGTAGAGGAGAGAACCGAAATTCTATTCATACACCGATCTGAATGAGATCCTGTAACGGATCTACTTGGATACTAGGGGGAAACTCCCCTATCACAAGCTGGCAAGGTGAGAACCCACAGAGTGTGAATAGACATTTAGAAAGTAATGCCTATTCCATGAACTGGATGGGCATAACACAAACAATTGCAGGCACCTGTGGGATCTGATAGAGGAACATGTCAGAGATAACCGATTATAGAAATATGTAAGAAGTCGAACTGCAATGACAGAATAGGAGCATCCATCATCCGCGGCGAATGGAAACGACCTTGGATCAAGGCTAAAGATGGTCATCTCTTAATCAGGATGGCAGGAAATTTGGTCTGGTTCTTGAGCTCAATTTCCCTTTTTTTAATAACCCATGCAATAATACAGTCTAGACACTTACTTATGTATAAGATCTCGAACGGTCCCTAGACACGCTCTGGGCTGGATACTAGACTGTAGTACTTGGAAAGGTAGTTACCTTGATGTTAGGCTTTATATTGTTTTCGATATTTGAATTTGGTTATTGAAATCCACTTTTAATGTAATGACTGATACCGATTGGTTTAATGTCCTGTCTGGAAGGACGGGGCGAGTGTACAAGGTGCAAGTCTCCTCGTTGGAGCACGAGCCGATGGGCTTGTACGATACTAATTTTTATAAATTCCCATCCAGAGGGACGAAACTAGAGTGCAAGAAGTAAATCCCCTCACCGGAAGGTGAGCGGATAAGTTTAATTATCGTCGAGTCCTCTTATCGGAGAGCGAGCGGATTGGCTCGACAAGGGTCCAGAGAGACCATGGATCATGTTCCGTCTGGAAAGACGAAACCAAAGTGTAAGGAGTATGTCACCTCATCAAAGTGTGAGTGGATAGGCATATTTGTCGTCGAGTCCCCTCATCGGAGAGCAAGCAAATTGGGCTCAACAAGGATCGTTTGATGTCCCAACTGGAGTGCTGGATCAGAGTGCAGGGAGTAGGTTGCTTTAGCAGAGAGTGCTTGGATGGGCTTGCTTGTCGTTAAGTCCCCTCACCAGAGAGCGAATGGATTGGGCTTAGCAAGGGCCCGGAGAGGCCACAAATCCGAAGAGAACATGAACCTGATTATTGACCTCGAACGGTCATCGACCCCGAATGGCTACGGATTTGATTAACAGTATCGAACGACCAAGGATTGATTATCAGTCCCGAAGGACCATGAATTTGATTACCAGCCTCGAACGAAAATGGATTTAACTATTGACCCTGAACAATCACGAATTCAATAAATGATCAGGAGAGATCGAAAATGAAAATGAAAAAAAAATTGATTTTGATAGAAAAAGGATTAGAACACCTTATAATTGGAATAGAATTGACAAATCCCAGATGAACATGGGACTATTTTGATATGTAATAACTTTGAATGAAATCAGAATGATGATGGTGTATAGATTACACTTAGACATAGCTTAGAGTCTTAGGCTGTAACGGGTTTGGAATGATCTATCATTGACAAGAGAATCCAAAAGAACTGAATGATTCACAAATATTAAAGTAGCCAAAGAGCTTAACCATCGAAGATTGGCATTATTAATGTTCTTGAGCAAAGCACACCTCCCATTCGCAAGGCGGGCTTTAAAAGGCAAATGTTATCCCGCCTTTTGACCAGGTAGTATACAGACAAACCCGCAAGTCATACTTCAAAGTTATCAAGGCAAGAAGTCTGGAGAGAAAACTACAAAGCTCAAAACTCAAGTACAATCAAGTCCACAATGTGGAGACAAATCATCCTAAAAAATTCCAAAGTTAGAAAATCACTAAGTGTGGGATAGGTACCAATCCCTCGCTAGGGGGTACTGATCCTACATGCTGAATTTGATTACATATGGGATATATCCCTCACCTAGGGAGTACTAACCCCACATGCTAGAATTCACTAAGTACTTCACCCTACATAGGGGATCGGTACTGATCCCTAAGGGTGCATCCAAAGTGCCCCCCACTTCTATGACACACTTCTCTAGCTACATTGATCCGGATTAAAGTGTTGTTCTAGAGTTTCTGTGCATCGTATTAGCAATCTCCATATACAGTCTAAGGTAGTAGTTCAACCTTCTGTAGATCCATCGCTTGGGCTAAAAGATACCTAAGTGACTATGCAAACCAACCTTGAAAACATGAAGCCAGCATCAAGGTGAGCCAACACGAAAAGTTGCAAAGTGTTTCTGCCTATATATAGGGATCGGTACCGATCGCCCTATAGGGGTCGGTACCGATCCCCAACTTTAGGGGATATGAAGTTCAGAGTTTTTAGGAGACTTTATTTTGGCTGCAAGATTCTATATGAGAACTTTCAGCGAGATGTTTGACCGTCCACTCCTATAAATAAAGAAGGCATGGTTCATTCAAGGGAGGTTTATTCTCTTCTTCTCCGACCCGTGCCCTGCCATTTTTTCATAACTTATGGATTTATACAAATCCAAGCAAATTGTACTTGTAATCTACAGTATAATTAAACAAAAATTTTGGAGTGGGCGTAGGCTGGAGTACACCGAACTGCTATAAAACCTTGTATGTTCATTTCCTTCTTGTTTTTAATTTGTTTTCTTCACTTTTTATTCTCTTCTACTTTCTATTGGGTGTTTGTGCCATTTTTGGTTCAAACAAAAACCATACTTAATCGGGTTAAAACAAATGTCATTAAAACATTAATAATAATAAACTCAAACACTTTCATTTTGGGCAAGTAAATAGGTCGAATAGAAACTAGACCAAATAGACTTAACACCACTTTTCGATTCCAAACAATATTGTCCCTCGATTATCAATGAAATCAGGCAAGTTAGAGATCTATCCTTGCCTCAATAAACATTCTTAATTCTCAAGATAGAGACGAGTTTCCATACCTCAGAATTTGGTGTTAGGTATGAAAAGAGCATTTTCCATACCACCATGTTTAAAAACAATCATTTATGGATATCGGGTCTCAGTCTTCTTATAAATCCCTTTTTATAAAATGCCTATATAAAACCCCTTATATTTACAAACTCCTTTTATAAAAATATTATCTATAAATTATAAAATTTCCTTTTTAAATATCTAAACATAATTATAAACAACCTTTATAAACCTCCAAATTTATTAATAAACTACTTATAAAAACATCCTTTATACGGTTTTATAAAACTCTTTTATTAAACTTCGTTTACAAAATATCATTTATAAAACTCATTTATAAATCCCCTAATTTATTTGCAACTCTTTTTTTATAAAACTTCAAATTCATTTGTAAAACTCCTTTTATAAATTTCTAAATATAATTGCAAATATCCATTATAAACAACTGCAAATGTAAAAGCCAAACTCCAAATATAAAACAAAACTCCAATTATAATTATAAATCTCATATACTTCCGATAACCCGATCATTTCATATAATACAATGAATTCACAACTATGATTTATTCTTCCAATTCATCAAATGATAATATTCTCCTTTTATAAAATAACATTTATATAACATATTCATTTATTTATAAAATACTGCTTATAACTCTCTCTTTAATTTATAAATACCATTTATAAATCTGTTCTTTTAATACAACATTTTATATAAAATAATTCATACATTTTTGTCCCCAAAATATTTCTATCTTCTTTAAAACACAAAATCTCTTTTAAAATAAAAGATAACCCCATTTATGTCCTTTAAAATAAACGGTCATTTTAAAATAAATTTGCTACGAAAATAAATACCATCAAAATAATCTTAAAACATTTACAAATATACATATATTAGAAAAGAATAATAAAAGAAATTAAAGTAAAATAAGAAGTACGAAAACTAATTTTAAATAATATATCATAGAGAATTTAAAAGGTCGGATAAAAAAACATTTTTCAAATCGGAAACTACTTCAAAATCAAATAGAAATTACAAGTATTTGTCAAAATACTATACGAGCCCAATAGTTACTATAGCACTTAACGAATGTTGTTACAGCCTTTTCTCTAAAAAAAGGTTCAACTTTTAACATATGTTAGTGTCACATCCAATATGACCAAACTATCAAATTTCAGCTTTTAACAATCTATATAACAAGTATATAACAGAAATTGAAGACAACAGGTATATAATTGGAATTAAAAATCACAATGTTAAGAAATCCGAATTTCTCACAAAATTCCCAGTTATCCAATCTAAATGCCATTTGCTTTTCAAAAGCGGATACTTAACCAAACTAACCAATAATTCATCCAAACATAAACAGTAAATTTTTACCTACTATATGTTTGCACAAAAAATGGGCAAACACCTCCAAGTCGTGTGATTTAGTTGATTTGATGTTGCTTTTAGTGGTTTGGGTGATTTATGCAAATATGTAAAATGCAGGGACTAAACTGTAAAAGACACACAGATTTATAGTGGTTCGGTCAGAATGTGCCTACGTCCACTTTATATATTATTTCTCCTTTCTTATTCAGATTACAAGTACAAAGCTTTGATACAAGTATATGAAAGTTGTTTGAAAGTTCTATCCGTGCTTGAGCTCTCAAACCTGTCCCCCATTGTTGTACCCCTGCCCCTTTATTTATAGAGTGAGGCTGGGGGCAGGGGTCTTGGATGTATATAGCTGCTGGTGGGCCTGGGCTGATGCGATTTGGCCTGGTAGTGTTGATCCGGTACGCCTTGGTCCGGTTGTGAGTGGATGGAGTTTGGTTCGGTGGAGGTTGGTACTGGGGTATTGGTTCGGTGAGGACTTGGTTCGGTGGAGGTTGGTATTGGGGTATTGGTTCGGTGAGGACTTGGTTCGGTGGGACCTTGGTTCGGTGGAGCGGCTTTGGTTCGGTGGAGGTTGGTACTGGGGTATTGGTTCGGTGTGGACTTGGTTCGGTGGGACCTTGGTTCGGTGGAGCGGCTTTGGTTCGGCAGGCAGGGGAAGGAGTTGGTTCGGTGAGAGCGTGTAGGTGGGATCTGGTACGGTGTGCAGTTCGGTGGGCTGGCCCGATCGAAACATACTCAACACTTGCCCCCCAAAGTAGGGCATGTGTGTATGCACATGGCGTGCTTTGTTTTAGCTTGGATATCCTTATCCGGCCCTGTGTGCCGAACCAATTGGTCCGGTCATTAGTATTTGTCTATAAGTATGGACCTCGCATCTATGTTCACCCTTCACTGTTTGAGACAGCCGAATTAACTGAATACCGAACCAGACTTGATTGCTTGAAATAACCGGACCAGTCAATTACCGAACCAACTCATCTACCGGACCAGGTGAGTCTTCCTTTGCCGAATGATCTTTTATGACTGACCCATCGAACGAACTCAAATGTTTCACCGAAGGGGCTCGGGTACTTTGAGTACCGAATGAACTTACCGAATGAACATGGGAGTATAAGGCCGAATGCGCTTTCCGCCCCGAACCACCGAATGTACCTTGTGAAGTACGAGTGCCAAATGGCCTTTTGCCTTGCTTTACCGAATGAACTCGGGAGTTTGAGTGCCGAATGACCTTTCGGCCTTGAACTACCGGATGCACTTATGTTTTGAATTACAAGTGAAATTCCAGACTACATACTCTCAAACTTTCTTATGTTGCAGATAAATGTCTCATAAAGTTGAAACCCGATCAGAAAAGAAGAAATCCCAGGACAGAGAAGATCCTTCCACAGTGCCCCCAGCTCAGCCAGGATCGGGACGTCATGGGCCCACCCCGAGGTCACTAGTAGATGGGTACGGCCCTCAAGTGCTTCTGAACTCACCTCCTGACTATTTCCCTAGCTCTCTCAAAGGCGGGCAGCTTGATGCTATTTCTCGCTCCTTTGGGATTGACAAAGCGCGCATGCTATTACCGGGGGAGGGAGTGATGCCATATAATCCCCCCGAAGGATATTTCACCTATAGTAGGTACCATTGTATTTGTGGGGCCATTCCCCCGATCAATGCTTGGATAATCAGCTTCATCACCTACTTGAAGGTGGCTCCATTTCAGCTTTAGCCTAACTCCTACGCCATCCTGGTGAGCCTGTTTGTTATTTTCCAGAGGAGATACGGGCGTCCTCCCTCCAACCGGGAGATCCGGTATTTGTACAATTTGAGAGGCTATAAGAAGGGGTCTCCATACATCAGCTTGGAATCAGCCGTGTCCTTCAAGCCGGTCCTGGACTTATATTCGAAGTTCAGCATGTTCAAGAAAGAATGGTTTTTTATCAAGGATGACTCTGTTTCCATCCGTCGCTTCACCTCTGGCTGTAAGTTGAAGCTTATTTATGATTTCCTTTCTGACTGCAATGCTTCTTCTTATGTGCTTTTATTTCTTGCTAGCGACAGGTGGCTTTGCGGTCGTGGAAAATGATCGTCTGGTTCAGATGGCTGTGGAAATAGAAGCCATTACGGGAAGGGATAGGTCGGCTTCTTACTTGATTAGGAATGCTACACTTCTGGGGCACAACCTTATTCTACCACATCAGTCCGTGGTCAAGCAGAGAGACATGGCTGAGGAGAGGGCTGCCAACGCTAAAGGAGGGGCTACGGCGAAGAGCAGCAAAAGGAGACCCTTCTCGATACACCCAGTTGCCGGGGGGAAGAAACTCAAGAAGTCAGATGGACCCTCCCCTATCACATGTCCAGATGTTCCGGAGGAGGAAAATGTGGAGGAGTAAAGAGACGAGGATGAAGGAGGTGAGGCGGAGAGCGGAAGTGGTAGGGAAGGTAACGGTGATCGTCACGGCGATGATGGTGGCGAAGGACAAAGTGGTGATGGCACCGGGGCTTTACCTCCTGGGCAGGCAGGCGTGATTCAAGTGTGGACAGATGACGCTCTCCGCCAAGCCTTCGAAGAGTTGGAGGAAGGACCGGCCTTGGTGGAGAAGCCCAAGAAAGCTGGTAAGGCCGAGATTGGCGCTGGTTTATCTTCCGGGAGTGCTTCTACTGAGGCAACTTCTGTGATTCCAAGTGAATTTCTCTTTATTCTTTTTAATTCTTGAATGATGGCTCAATGCATGCTGGTGACACTTTGTTTTCATTACAGGAGCGGGCAAAACGGCCAAGACCTCAGATCTTTGGCACAGGCTTGAACAATACAGACTTCTCAAAGATTCAGCCAAACCGAAGCCTCTTACTAACCGCCCTGGAGACGTAGTCGGCTATCGTCCTCTTCTTGGAGTTATTGAAGAAGATATACAAAAGAGGAAGAGGAGTCGATCTTCGTTTGAATCTCCTCCTGGCCTTCCGGCCCCACTCCAGCCTATTCACGATATTACGGAGGAGGATACTGAGTTTATGCCTTCCCCACATCCGTCTGAGAATCCAACCGTCACCCCGATAGATCATCCTGGCTTGGTTCGTAATCCATTTGCGGGTCATCTAGACATGGACCCGGCCTCTTATGACATCTCCTTCGATGAGGCTACTGGGGAGCACCTTCTCCCTCGCAACCCTATGGTACGGGTGCTTGACGAAGCTAAGTCCCTGGACCTTGATTTTCTTACCACCCGGGTTGTAACCCTAGGGGATGAAGCTAAGGCGAACATCGACCGGGTTGCCGAGGAGACCAGGAAATTGATGGGGCATTATGCCCGACTAGTTAAGGCCGGGGAGGAAATTGGGAGCGCCAACATTCGGCTGCGGTTAATGGTCTCCGACCAGGCTAAGCAGCTTGCCGATCAAGCCATTCAAATTTCTCAGCACGAGGCCGCATCCAGGCAACTAAAGAAGACTATGGAAGAGGCCAGCAGGGTAGAGTTGCGGAAAATGGAGGCCTCCTGCAAGGAGCGGATTGACATGGCCATTGCGACGGTGGATGAGGTTCGACAAGCGGACCTTGAGCGGGCACAGGAATTATCGGGGAGACTTGAGGCCACGGAGCTTGCTCAGTCCAGGTTGAAGGAGGAGATGGAGGCGATGAGGATATCCCTTCAGGCTGACCGCTCACGATACCGATCGGAGAGGGATGCTGTCGTCGCTAAGCTGCGTGCTTCTGAGGCCCGAATGAGGGAGCTTGAGGAAAACGAGGGGATGATGGATGAGATGCTCCAGGATATGTATTTCCGCACTTGGAAACAGGGTAACTTATCCTGGATGGACGATTACCCCCGAGTTATGGCCAGGATTTATCTCCGGGCTCTGCAGGAGGCTAGGGCTGATGCGGATAAAGAGGGTGGCACGATCTTCAGAATGGATGTGGTCACTGCCCAGTTTACCAAGGAGGAGAAGGTGGCGGTGAAGGAGGGTATGCGGCTGCTTGCCGCTGAGGAGGCAGGTGTGCAAGTAGAGGATGATGATCAGGATGGTCTGGAAGCGGGCGCTGGTAAGTCTCCCCTTCTAGTCTTTCCGTTAACTTGGTTGTTTATCACTAATGAATTCTTTCTTTGACCGGACAGGTGGGCAATAGGACAAGGGTAAAGCTCCGATGCAACCAGCTCCTTGACTTGACCTGGATATCTTTTTGTTGACTTGACATTGTTGTGTACGTTAGTCTCAAAACAGTAACGTAACTTTTGGGTTGTAATTATGTTACTTGTGATAAACAACATTATTCTTGATGTGTAATTTTTTAACTTAAGCTGATTCTGTCTTTTTTTTGAATGTTTTTCTATTTTGACACGTTGTGTGAGAAATATAACTGTGCGTGTGCTTGTAATTCAATTGTGTTTGATGTCAGGTTCTTGCTTAAAACATAATTTCATGCCTTGTAATGCTAGTGTGATGTATGAATGAATTGTAGCCATGTATTTGTACACAAAAGAAGAAAATACCGCCTTTCATGTTCTAATTGTAGATGGCAGTTTTGAATGTCTTGTGTGATTGAGTATGGAATGCAACCGAGTATCCAGTTGTGAGCTCCTATTCCCATTAGTGAGTGTCTCCTATTCTGTGTCCTGTACTTTAAGGATCGTTATAGAGGATAGGAGGAAAGTTCTTTAAATAAAATTGACATATGAGAAACAGTAAAACTTCCAATCATGGAAGGCCTTCGATGTGCTTAAGTTCGTGGCAAACGGGTTTTGTAGTCACTTTCCCTAGCTGTGGGTCTTGGAGACATTTTTCACCCATCTTACGCCTCCGCGGGGAGTTTATCTTTTTTACCACAGCCGTACTTAAGACACATCGGAGCCGAGATCGCGCACAGTAACTATCCGGGCCATTATGGCCCATAATCGTGGGTATTATTCGATTTACCATGGCCGGCTAGCGTGGGTGCCGATCGTCAACCGTGAACTACCCCTCGCTGGCCACACCTTATGTTGGGGCTTAAAGTAGGTTCACGGCTGTCGGCGAGCCGAACGCCATAATGAGCTGCCTCGGCTATAATCGGCCTTCTTGGTGGCTAATAATCGGCTCATTACAGTTGGCTTTAAGGGCCGTCGCGAGCAATGAGTTAACCCGCAGCAGAGGGATGCCGGAGCAAAAGTGTCTCATTGGCGATGGCATAGATTCGCATAGTACCTGTTAGGTCTTGTCCATGTGAGATTGCGCCGTGATGTGTCTTGAATGGGGATGTCATTACACAGGATTTTGTTCAACAGAGAAGGATAAAGTTAACAAGCAGCCAAGATATAAAGGAACAAGTTAAAAAGAGACAAGTTTTTTAAAGTAGTTCGGCACGAAAATGCCTACGTCCACTGATTCTCTTTGTCAATTCACTTCATATGGGCAGTACAAGTTAAGAAAAATATCGACGAAGGTGTTGGATGTTCCATGCCCTCTGGAATACCTCCCCGTCCACTGTTGACAAAATATAAGCTCCATTGTGGAGATCTTTATGAATTACATATGGTCCGTCCCAGATTGGATGTAGTGCTCTGGGGCGCGGGAATATTCGCTTGAGGACAAGATCTCCCTCTTGTAAGCTACGATGCTTGACTTTGGAGTTGTATTGCGCTGCCACTTTTTGCTTGTGAGCTGCTGCTTTGAGGGCTGCATCATTTCTTCTTTCCTCAATTAGATCCAAAGACATGTGGAGGAGCTCTTCGTTCTCTTCTGGGTTGTAATGGATCCTACGGTGGGAAGGCACTATAGTTTCAACTGGGAGCATAGCCTCCGATCCGTATGCCAAAGAGAAAGGAGTATGCCCCGTTGATGTTATGAAAGATGTGCGATAGGCCCACAGTGCCGTAGGGAGTTCATCCACCCAAGCGCCTTTTGACTTTTCGAGTTTCTTTTTGATTAGAGTTTTGAGAATTTTGTTGACTGCTTCGACTTGTCCATTTGCCTGGAGATAAGCTACGAATGAGAAGCTTTTGTGAATTCCGTGCTCTAGGCACCAATTGGTGAACTCCTCGCTATCAAACTGAAGTCCATTGTCCGATATGATTTTGAATGGGACTCCGTACCTGCATAGAACATTTTTGATCAAGAAGTTAATAACTTTTGCTGAAGATACTTTATTTAGGGGTTCTACTTCCACCCATTTGGTGAAATAGTCGACTGCCACTATAGCATATTTAGCCCCGCCTCGGCCCATTGGCAGTTCGCCAATCAAGTCAATTCCCCATACTGCAAAGGGCTGGTCATTTGAGTAATCTCAGTTGTTGGTAGCCGTGGAATCTTAGCAAACTTCTGACATCTGTCACATTTTCTGACGAAATCTAAAGCGTCCTTGCTTAAGGTGGGCCAGAAATATCAATATCGGAGTAACTTTTTTGCCAATGTCTGCCCTCCAATGTGATCTCCACAGCTTCCTTGATGGATGTTGGATAAGATTTCCTTGGCTTCCCTTCCAGCGACACACTTTAATAAGGGGTTAGAGAAGCCGCGTCGATAGAGGGTGCCCTCTTGTATTGTGTAGCGGGAAGCTTTCCTCAAGATTTTCTTGACTTCGTTACGCCCGTTGGGCAGTGTGCCACTTTGTAAGTAGTCTCGGATGGGAGTCATCCAAGTTGCCTCTTCGGTTGCAGCTATCAAATTCACTTGCTCAAAACCTGGGGTCAGTTGCTTTGAGATGTCTACTGCTCCGGAAATAGTGCCATCCCTCATGCTAGCTTGCTTCGCCAATTCGTCGGCCTCTTGGTTCTCTTCCCGAGGGATGTGTTTGATTAAATATTGATCCAATCGATTGAGAAGCAACTTGGTCTTCTTTAAATATGCTATGAGTCGTCCTTCTCTAGCCTTGAATTCTCTTAGTATTTGATTTACAATAAGTTAAGAGTCGCTATGAAGACACAAAGAATTGGCTCCGATTTCTAAGGCAAGTTCTAATCCAGCTATTACTGCTTCATACTCTGCATCGTTGTTGGTGGCAGCGAATTCCAACCTTATAACATAGTGTAGCTTATTTCCCCTGGGAGTGATTATTACCACACCTGCCCCCGAGCCTTGTTTGTTTGATGCACCATCCACAAAGAGATTCCACTCGACGTCTTCTGCTATTTCCGATTGCTCCTTACCTTCGTTGGTAGGGAATTCGGCAATGAAATCGGTCATGGCTTGTCCCTTAATGGTGGTGCGAGGATGGTAGGTGATATCATATTGACTTAGTTCAATGCACCATTTAAGTAGTCGCCCAGAAGTGTCGGGACGATGGAGTACCTGCCTTAGTGGTTGATCGGTCAGAACTCTGATGGAATAGGACTAGAAATAGTGATGCAGTTTTCGTGATGTGATTAGTAAACAGTATGCTAGTTTCTCAAGTTTAGGATATCTGGCTTCCGCTCCCGTAAACCTCTTGCTTACAAAGTATATTGGCCACTGCATGCGTTTGTCTTCTCGCACCAATGCGGCGCTTAGAGCATGAGATGACACAGCAAGGTACAGGTATAGCTCTTCGCCTTTGTTCGGAGTTGAGAGTACTGGTGGTCTCTGGAGGTGTTCGATTAAGTTAAGGAAAGCTGTTAAGCATTCGTCAGTCCATTCGAATTTTCCTCTCTCTTTCTTTAGAGCTTCAAAGAAGGGAATGCATTTGTCAGTCGCTTTAGAGATGAATCTGCTCAGGGCGGCCACCTTCCCATTTAGGCTTTGCATTTCCTTTCGAGTAGAAGGAATCCTGATATCTTTCAGAGCTCGGACTTGTTCAGGGTTTGCTTCAATCCCTCTGGCATGGACGATGAATCCTAGAAACTTTCCTGATGATACTCCGAAGGAGCACTTTAGAGGATTCAGCTTCATTCCATATTGGCGAAGTACTTGAAACATTTCATCCAGGTGGCTTACGTGATTGTCGGCTTCCCTTGACTTTACCAGCATGTCATCCACAAAAACTTCCATAGTTTGTCCTATTAGCTCCGCAAACATCTTGTTGACGAGGCGTTGATAGGTGGCTCCTGCGTTTTTAAGTCTGAAAGGCATTACCTTGTAGCAGTACAATCCCCGGTCAGTGATGAAACTAGTGTGGTCTTGATCGGGAGCATGCATAGGAATTTGGTTATACCCAGAGTATGCGTCTATGAAAGATAAGAGTTCGTGCCCGGCTGTGCTTTCTACAAGCTGATCGATTCGGGGAAGTGGGAAGCAATCCTTTGGGCAGGCGTCATTTAAGTTGGAGAAGTCAATGCATGTTCGCCACTTCCCATTAGCCTTCTTTACCAGCACCCGGTTGGCGATCCACTCTGGGTAGATGGCTTCTCTTATGAAGTCATTGGCAAGTAGGTTCTTTACTTCTTCATCGAGGGCCGCTGATCGTTCTGCCCCCATACTTCTCTTTTTCTGCTTTACTGGCGCCTTGGTAGGATCAATGTTTAGTACGTGGCATGCTATGTCAGGGGAGATTCCGGTCATGTCAGCATGTGACCACGCAAATACATCCAAGTTGTGGCGGAGAAAATCAATGAGTTGTTCCTTCAGCTCTGGGTTTAGTTGGGACCCGACTTTCAATAGTCTACTCGAGTCATGTCTGTCTACAGATACAAATTCCATAGCCTCTGCAGGCTCGGCGGTGGTCTCCTCCTCTTTGTCCCTGGGGTCTAATTCATTGAAAGGGTCGCTGGTATATCGAAGAGGAGGGGCTTTCTTTAGTTGCTATGCTTCCAAACTTTTTGTGCAGAGGGCAATCTCTACACTCTTCCCTTTATCCTTCCTGTGTTTGTTGCGAAGTTCGGTTACATAGCAATCTCGAGCAATGTCCTGGTCTCCCTCTACTTCCCCTATTCCATTGTCCATTGGAAATTTCATCTTCAGGCACCATGGAACCAGGATGATTTGGAAGTCAGACAAGGCTGGCCTTCCTAAGAAGGCGTTGTAGGCCGAGTGGTTTTCTATCAGCACAAATGTTTGTTTCCGCACAACGGAGCGGGGATGACTTCCAATTTCAACAAAGAGGTCCAGTCGCCCGAGGGGCATCTTCGCATTTCCTGTGAAACCGTGTAGTGGTTTATTGCAGGGAAGAACATCCTTTAATGACAGTTTCATTTTGTCAAAGGCATGCTTGAACAGGATATTTACAAAGCTTCCAGTGTCTACTGGAATTCGGAAAACTTCGGCTGGACCGAGCCGGGCAGAGATAACCATGGGATCCGTGTGAGGGTACTGCCTTCCCTCCAGGTCACGCCTATTGAATGTGATGTCACCATTCTCTATCCGCTTCGGGTGGCGTTCTTCTATAATAGAATTGACGCACTCTTCATTGTTTCTAAGTGACTTTCCATACCTTTCCATCTCTGCCCACCTTCCGTCGGCGATGTGTGGCCCTCCCGAGATGGTATGGACCACTATCTTCTATTGACTGGAGCCGCTGGTATTGCGATTTCCTCTGCCTATTTCTGGGGAGGGTAGCCTTGGGTTTTCATTGGCAAGAACGGGAGTCCTGTTCTGACCTTTTACATAGCGTTCTAGTCCCCTTCTTCTGATTTGTTCTTCAATCAAGTCTCGGAGATGATGACATTCATTGGTATCATGCCCATGGGATTCGTGGAAGCGGCAGAATTTTCCAGACTTAATTGCGTTATCTGATTCCTTCTTGTGCGGGGGGCATTTGTATTTAACTTCATCTTGAGTGGCCAGGAAGATGTTTTCGATCGTTTCATTCAAAGGGGTGTAAGCGTCAAATCTCGGTCCTGGCTGATATAGACGCTTTTCTCCCTTCTTGCCCCCAGCATTATCCCTAGAGTCATATCTTCGAACGTCCTTTGCTATAGCGGGCGTGTTGCCATGAGCTGCCTTATTTTGTTGCCCTGACTGCCCCTCAGTGGCAGCATCTTCAAGTCTCATATATTTCCCAGCTTCATGGAAGAAATCGGGTAAAGTAGCTGGTTTTTCTTTTGTCAATCTTCTAGCAAATTTAGTATCCGGATGCACACCACTATAGAGGGCCATTAAGATAAGCTTATCATCGGCATCTTGGACTGCGGCTGCTATGGCATTGAATCGGGTTAGATATTGCTGCAGCTTCTCTCTAGGTTTCTGTTTGATACTGGTTAAGGAATAAGCGTTCTTGGGTTGCTCCACATGAATGCGGAACTGGCTGATGAACTTTTCTTTCAACATTTCCCATGAGCTGATGGATCCTTGGGGTAGATGGCAGAACCAGGAGGTAGCTAGATCTGCTAAGAATAGCGGAAAGCATTTGCACAACACTCCTTCTGTTGCTCCACTCATGAGCATATGTTGTGTGTATCTCTGTAAGTGTACAACGTGGTCGGAGGTTCCTTTGTAAGGTTCCATTGTTGGCATTTTCCATTCTCGGGGGGTGATGGCAATTTCGATATTGCGGGCGAAAGGGCTGGTTACCCTAGCGCCTATCCCTCGATCTCTTTGATCCCATTGGACGCACTCTCTGAACAAGCGTGCCATCCTTTCATCAGAATTTGGAGCAGATAGAAATGAGTTCGGTTCTGCTCTGTGGGATTGATTCCGTCCAGATGACCTGTATGGATGGTATCGTCTATCATTCCTAATATTTTCCAGTGGCTGTCTTTGGTCTTCTGGGAGCATACTAGGGTCAGCTATAGTTGGCCCTTGCCTTGATCTTCCTCTGTTGGGTTCTGATCTAAGCACTTCCTCGGGTCCAACTTTGGGCTGGACTCTAGCTCGTCCTCGTTCATTGGTGTTTCAGTGGTTAGGCAGTACGACAGGCTTGGCTACAGTTGACCTCCGCCCGGTACCTCCCCCGTTGGGTTTGGTTCCAAGCGTTTCCTCAGGTCTAACTTCGGGCTGAGCTCGGTCTCGGCTCCTACCATGGCTGCTTCTGTCGTTAGCTCCTTCGAAGAAGGAAGATCTTTGTTGTCTCTGAGATCCTCCAGACTGGGACTCACCTCATGATTCAGTGTTGCGGTTGGACTCTTCAGCATCCTTTAAGCGTGAAATGAGTTGGTCCACCAAGGCTTCCTGCTGGGATGTGAAGCGGTTAGTCACTTCAGCCCCAACCCTGTCCAGATCTGCCCTAGTAATTGCTGCCGGCTATTCTGTGGCAGGGGTTGTCGGATTTACCTGACCTTCATTTGGTACTGCCGCTGGAATGGGACGATTTACTTGATCTGTGACCACTGGATCTGGAACACTGCTAGTTGCGATGTTCTTTCCTTTGTTAACATCTTTTTTCTGCCTCGGAGGCATGTTTTCCAAGCAATGAACGACGCTGTTAGGAAGAAGGTTAAGTGGGAGAAGCTGAAGCTTCGAGCTTCTTGTTCTCAGTGAATGCACCAAAAATGTTTGCACAAAAAATGGGCAAACACCTCCAAGTCGTGTGATTTAGTTGATTTGATGTTGTTTTTAGTGGTCTGGGTGATTTATGCAAATACGTAAAATGCAGGAACTAAACTGTAAAAGACACACAGATTTATAATGGTTCGGCCAGAATGTGCCTACGTCCACTTTATATATTATTTCTCCTTTCTTGTTCAGATTACAAGTACAAAGCTTTGATACAAGTATATGAAAGTTGTTTGAAAGTTCTCTCCGTGCTTGAGCTCTCAAACATGTCCCCAATTGTTGTACCCCTGCCCCTCTATTTATAGAGTGAGGCTGGGGGTAGGGGTCTTGGATGTATATAGCTGCTGGTGGGCCTGGGCTGATGCGATCTGGCCTGGCAGTGTTGATCTGGTACGCCTTGGTCCGGTTGTGAGTGGATGGAGTTTGGTTCGGTGGAGGTTGGTACTGGGGTATTGGTTCGGTGAGGACTTGGTTCAGTGGGACCTTGGTTTGGTGGAGCGGCTTTGGTTCGGTGGAGGTTGGTACTGGGGTATTGGTTCGGTGAGGACTTGGTTCGGTGGAGCGGCTTTGGTTCGGCAGGCAGGGGAAGGAGTTGGTTCGGTGAGAGCGTGTAGGTGGGATCTGGTCCGGTGTGCAGTTCGGTGGGCTGGCCCGGTCGAAACATACTCAACACTATATATCATACTAAATATCCGAAAAGGTGGGTTTACCTCATCGAAATTCCAGCAGACGCTTAGGCGTTTCAGTTTGGTCATCATGTAGCTATCGCCAACCTCGACAAAACCAGTTCCATCATGTAGCTATCGCCATTATGAACATTAATGCAAATGATTGTGTCTCGATTGGACCTCGTATGAGAGAAGTATTCATTTTATAAGATTTGAGAATAAATTAATTATTAATTAAGCTAGTTATATTTTCATTTATTTAATTACCCTCAACTTCTTCCCTCCCATTTTCAAACTTGCCGCCCTCTGCCTGAAGCCAAATTCCACCATTGCTACCATATCCATCCACCAATACTCCCTTTACGGCCGACAAAAACAACCACCGACTACACCAAACCACTTCCCTACGCGAATGAATCCTTCCCGCCACTACGAGATCAAACCCACGCCCCTTTTCCAAGCCGTGAACTGGCCCCTTCACGCTGTACAGTGCATGAATGCACTTCACCGCACACAACAGAACCATACCCTTTTTGGCTTCTAGGTGCACAGGTTCAAGAGATGGTTTTGGGTCCACATCCTACGACTTAAGAATGTGATGCTTTATCGATTGTGAAACAGAGGGCTGGTGAGTCCCTTAGGAATTTTCTGACAAGATTCAATGTGGCGGTTACCTTAGTGGATAGGCCAGATCCACCAAGTTGTTTTGAGGGCGGCGGTTTCTGGAATTGCAGATAAGACAGATTTTAAAGTTACATTAGAACGAGATCCAATAATAGATCTCGCAAAGTTTTACCATGAAGCTGAAAAGTTTCTACAGCAGGAGGACACTGAAGCCGATAAGGAAGAGGTAAATGGGGTAAAAAGAGATGGACCGCTTAGAGAGGAATCTAGCAAGGACAAAGAAAAGTGAAGGATGATGCTGGATATGACGGTTCGAAGTGGCAGAGGAGTGAACCAAAATTCTCTTCTTACGTTGATCTGAATAAGACCCTGGAAAGGACTTACTTGGATATTGGGGGGCAACCCTCTTACCGAAAACTGATAAGGCGAGAACCCATAGAGCATGAAAGGACATCTAGAAAGCACTGCTATTCCATGAACCAGATGGGCATAACCCAAACGATTGCAGGCATCTATGGGATCTGATAGAGGAACATGTCAGAGATAACCGGTTATAGAAATTCATAAGAAATCGAACTGCGATGATGGAATGGGAGCAACAGTTATCAGCGGTGAATGGAAACGGCCTTGGATCAAGGCCGAGAATGGTCATCTCTTGATTCGGGATGGAAAGAAATTTGGTTTGGTTCTTGACCTCCATTTTCCCTTTTTTTAATAAACCATGCAATAATACAGTCTAGACACTTACTCATGTATGAGATCCCAAACAATCCCTAGGCATGCTCTAGGCTGGATGCTAGACTGTAGTGCTCAGCGAGGTAGTTACCTTGATGTTAGGCTTTATATTGTCTCTGATATTTGAATTTGATTATTGAAATCCACATTTAATTTGATGACTGATATTGATCACTTTAATATCCCATCTGGAAGGACGGGACCAGTGTGCAAGGTGCAAGTCCCCTCGTTGGACCGCGAGCGGATGGGCTTGTACGGTACTAATCACTGTAAAGTTTCATCTGAAGGGACGGGACCGGAGAGCCAGAAGTAAATCCCCTCACCAGAATGTAAGCAGATGGCTTTACTTGTTGTCGAGTCCCCTTATCGGAGAACATGCGGATTGGGATCGGCAAGGATCTAGAGAGACCATGGATTGATCGCTTTATATTTCGTTTGGAGAGACGGAACCATAGTGCAAGGAGTAAGTCCCTCGTCGGAGTGCGAGTGGATAGGCTGACTTGTCTTTGAGCCCCCTCGTCGGAGTGCGAATGGATTGGGCTTAACAAGGATCGCGTTATGTCCCAACCAGAGTGCCGGACCGGAGAGAAAGGAGTAGGTCACTTCATTGGAGAATGATTGGATTGGCTTGCTCTCCGTTAAGTCCCCTCGTTAGAGAGTGAGTGTATTGGGCTTAGCAAGGACCCGAAGAGGCCATAGATCTATCCGAAGAGACCATGAACCTGATTATCGACCTAGAATGGTCACCAAGCCAGAACGACTACATATTTGATTATCAATCTCGAACAATCAAGGATTTGATTATCGATCCCAAACGACCATGAATTGGATTACCATCCTCGAACGGCAACAGATTTAACCATTGACCCTGAACGGTCACGAATTTAATAAACGATCCGGACAGATTGAACTTGAAAATTAAAACAAATTTGATTTTGATAAAAAAGGATTTGAACATCTTATAATTGGAATAGAATTGACAAATCTTGGATAAACATGGAAAGATTTTGATATGTAATAACTCCGAATGAAATCAAAATGATGATGATGTATAGATTACACTTAGACATAGCTTAGAGTCTTAGGCTGTAACGAGTTTGGAATAACCGATGATTGATAAGAGAATCCGAAGGACATAAATGATTCACCAAGATTGAAGTAGCCAAAGAGCACAACCGTCGAAGATGGGCATTACATATGTTCTTGAGCAAAGTAAACCTTCCATTCACAAGGTGTGCTTTGTGGGGTGAATGTTATCCCGCATTTTAACCAAGCAGTATATGGACAAACCCAACAAGTTAGACTTTGAAGTTATCGAGGCAAGTAGCCTGGAGAGATGACTACAGAGCTCAAAATTCAAGTACAATCAAGACTGCAAAGTGGAGGCAAACCGTCCAAAAAATTTCAAAGTTAGAAAATCACTAAGTGTGGGGTAGGTACCGATCCCTCACCTATGGGGTACTGATCCCACATGCTGAATTTGACTAAGTGTGAGATAGGTAACGATCCCTTACCTAGGGAGCACCAATCCCACATGATAGAATTCACTAAGTGCTTCACCCTACATAGGGGATCGGTACTGATCCCTAAAAGTACAATCAGAGTGGCCCCACTTATATGACACTCTTCTCTAGTTACATGGAGCCTTATTCAAGTGTTAATCTAGAGTTTCTATGCATCGTGTTGGAACTCTCCATATGAAGTCTAAGGTAATAGTTCAACTTTCTGTAGATCCATCGCTTGGGCCAAAATACATAAGCGACTACGCAAAACAACCTTAGAAACATGAAGCCAACATTAAGGCGAGTCAATATGAAAAGATGCTAAGTGTCCCTGCCTATATATAGGGATCAGTACCGATCCCCCCATAGGTGTCCGTACTGATCCCCAACCCTAGGGTATATGAAGTTGAGAGTTTTTGGGTGACTTGGTCTTAGTGGCGAGATTCTATAGTAGAATTTTCAGTGAGATATTGGGTCATCTACCCCTATAAATAAAGAAGACATGGTTCATTCAAGGGAGGTTCTTTGTCTTCTTCCCTGCCCACGCTCTGCCATTTTTTCATAACTTCACGGATTTATACAAATCCAAGCAAATTGTACTTACAATCTAAAATATAAATAAAAAAAACCTTTAGAGTGGACGTAGGCCAGAGTATGCCGAACCACTATAAAACCTTATGTGTTCATTTCCTTCTATTTTTTAATTTGTTTTCTTCACTTTTTTCTCTTCTACTTTCTATTAGATGTTTGTGCCATTTTTGGTTCAAACAAAACCATACATAATCGGGTTAAAACAAATGTCATTTAAAACATTGATAACAGTAAACCCAAGCACGTTTATTTTGGTGTAAGTAAATAGATCATATAGAAACTAGACCAAATATAGTTAACACCACTTTCCAATTTCAAACTGTACCATCCCTCGATTAATAATGAAATTAATCAAGTTAGAAAACTATCCTTACCTTGATATACATTCTTAATTCTCAAGATAGAGATGAGTTTCCATATCTCTGAATTTAGTGTTAGGTGTGAAAAGAGCATTTTCCATACCATTATGTTTGAAAACAATCATTTATGGAAATCGGGTCTCAGTCTTCTTATAAATCCCTTTATAAAATGCTCTTTAAAACCCTTTATATTTACAAACTCCTTTTATAAAAATATTATCTATAAGTTATAAAATTCCTTTTATAAATATCTAAACATGATTATAAATCTCCTTTTAGAAATTTCCAAATTTATTTAATAAACTCCTTATAAAAAAATCCTTTATATGGCTTTATAAAACTCTTTCACAAAACTTCTTTTACAAAATATCAATTGTAAAACTCGTTTATAAATCCCTAAATTTATATGCAACTATTTTCATAAAACTTCAAATTCATTTATAAACCTCCTTTTAGAAATTTCTAAATACAATTGCACAACTCCATATAAACAACTCCAAATATAAAAATCAAACTCCAAATATAAAACAAAACTCCAATTATAATTATTAATCTCGTATACTTCCCATGACATGATCATTCCATGTAATACAATAAATTCACAACTGTGATTTATTCCTCTAATTCATCTAATTATAATTTTCACCTTTTATAAAATACCATTTATAAGCCTATTCTTTTGTTCATAAAATACTTCTTATAAATCTCTCTTTAATTTATAGATACCATTTATTAATCTGTTCTTTTATTACAATGTTTTATATAAAATGATTCACACATTTTTATCCTAAAATATTTCTATCTTCTTTAAACACAAAATCTATTTTCAAATAAAGGATAACCCCTTTTATTTCCTTAAAAATAAACAGTCATTTTAAAAATACCTTTTCTATGAAAATAAATACTTTCCAAATAGTCGTAAAACATTTACAAATATATATATATATATTAGAAAGAATAATAAAAGAAATTAAATTAATATAGAGAAGTACGAAAACTAATTTTAAATAAAATATCATAGAAAATTCAAAGGTTCAGATTAAAATCATTTTTCAAATCGGAAACTATTTCCAAATCAAATAGAAATTAATAGTATTTTTTAAAATGCTATATCGAGGCCAATTATTACTATAACACTTAACTAATGCTATCACACCCTTTTCTCTGAAAAGGTTCAACTTTTAATATATGTCAACGTCACATCCAATATGGCCAAACCATCAAATTTTAGCATTTAACAATCTATACAACGGGTACATAACTGAAATTAAAAACAATAGATATATAACTGGAATTAAAAATCACAACGTCTGGCAATCCGAATTTCTCACAAAATCCCATGTATTCCAATTTAAATGTCATTCGCTTTACAAAAGCGGATATTTAACCAAACTAACCAATAATTCATCCACACACAAACAGTAAATTTTTACCTACTATATATCATATTGATTATCTAAAAAGGTGAGTTTAACTCACCGAAATTCCAGCGGACGGTTATGCGTTCCAATTTGAACTAAAATCGATTTAGCCCAAAATGCCGCTATCTACAAACTCAATGAAACTAGGTCCATTGCTTAGCTATCGCTATTACAAATGCAACGCAAAAGACGGTGTCTCAATTTGACTTGGTATGTGAGAGATATACATTTTATAAGATTTGAGAATAAACTAATTATTAACTAAGCTAATTACATTTTCATTTATTTAATTACCCTCGACTTCATCCCTCCCACTTTCAAAACTACCGCCCTCTGTTTGAATCCAAATTCCACCATTGCCGCCACTTCTATCCACCAATCCAAATTCCACCATTGCCGCCACTTACATCCACCAATCCAAATTCCACCATTGCCGCCACTTCCATCCACCAATAATCCCTCTACGGCCAACAAAGACAACCACCGACACCCCCAAACCACTTCCCTACACGAATGCAACCTCTCGCCACCACGAGATCGAACCCACACCAATTTTTCCTAGACGCGACCTGGCCCATTCATGCTGCTATAGTGCACGAATGCACTTTACTACACACAACCGAACCATCCCCTTTTTGCTTCTAGGTGCACTACGATGCCACAAGCCCAAAACCAAACTCTATTTTGCCTCACGTTGACCATAACCTTCGCAATCCCTACCCTAGTTGCCTACCCACTCTCGACCATACTGTTGACCTCCACAAATTGAAGACGCACTCTTCAATACCCATATCATTTCGAAGCTTAGGCCAAAACAAGATCAAAGATCCAATCTTTTTATTTTTTAGTTAAGTAGATTTATTGTTTTTGATTTTTTAGGATTGAGCTTATTTTGCCTTTTTTGTTAGATTGAAAAAGAAAAGGGAGAGGAAGAAAAAAAAAAGAAAGCAGGTCAGAGTGTGTTCCATTGTTCAAGGGTTAGTTATACTTATCTTGTGACTTTTGACGCGTTGCTGCACAAGATTTCATTCGCATAGGGGTTGCGAACGATAAAACAAAAATACGATCGTGCATAAAAATGTGACTTGATCCCAAAACAATTATAATATACACTATTACCTTGCTCTATAAATTACAAAATACCACTGTTTGCCGTAAAATCGTCAAACGATAATTAAAAATTATGAAAAAATCAAATAAATTAAAATTACGTCAATAAAAATCGAGTCGTTATATTAAAAATTAATTTTCTTATTATTTATTAAATTTGAACCAAATCTAAATATTTAAATAAATTAAATATTCTCATTTGAAACGACAAAAATTTTAGGTTGTTAAATCATTGGAAGTTGAGAGACATACTCCGAGTTATTCCATATGGTAAAGATAGTTTATTAACATTAAAAAGAGTTGATTAACATAGTAGATAATTGAAACTTAGTAGCATACCTGTTTACTAAAGGACTAACCTGATTGGATAAGTTGGAATAAGGTTCCATAATTAACCCCGAGTGCAAGTGGAAGATTGATAGAGTTAGGTATGTGCCCTAGGGTAATTAGTTAATTTAAGTATATATGTTCACTCGATAACCAATTTTGTTCGAAATAAATGTATTTTCTTTCTAATACATGCTTGATATAATGTGTTATATTAATTAATTAGTTAATTTAAGTACATATGTCAAAAATTCCGTAAATGATGTATTTGTGATAGCAGTTATAAATAGTTGTAACCATGAGTATTATATCACAATATGATAAGCACATATTTAAATATTCCTAGTTAAGATGTATTGAGACTGAACATCCATGCGTCCGTTAAGGCTAGAGTAGGAGATGCTCTCCAAATATTAGGCAGTGTACTCATGGCTATTGGGGAACCAAGGGGTTATGTACTGATAGTTATCGGATAGTTATGGAATAACTCACTCGATAGTGTTTTATTTGTTAATATAATTAAGATCAAATAGAAAATATCAAAGTGACTAATTTACTTAGTTTTCTAGACTTAATTTGATAACCCAGATTTTTGGATATCTGCTAATTGATAATTAACAGGATAAAATTATTAAAATACTAATTTTTTATTATTATTTATTTTAACAAATAAAATTCTTATTTATATTTGAATGTATAAAGGGGATTTGAAAACCATAATTAATGCATAAATGTATATATGCAAAAGTTATCATTTCCAAGCAAAATTAAATATGATAACTATTTTATTATTATGCATATATTTATGGTTTGAGAGTAAAATTTGGATTTGAAAATTTAAGACAATATCTTGAAAGTAAATTTAAAACTAGTATGTATAGATATTTGGTTATTAATTTGTTTATAATTAAAAGTTTTATATCATTTTTTTAAGGTTACATAAAAATAAGTAAAGAAAATAATGATATATATATAGAAAAATTGAAAATATAATATAAATGATATTAAAACGCTTAAACTACATGTAAGTTACATGTGTAAATATTATAATATAAAGATTTTATACAAAGACATGAAATACACATAAAGGACATTTGTGAACAAGTGTTAAGTAAATTTGCATGTAATTGAACAAGTGTAACTTAATATATTTCACATAAATACAAGTGTCTTTGTTGTTTTTATTTTTTTTATAATAAATAAGATTTATATCAAGGTTATAAATATATTCCTATATCTTCTAGCTTCCATTTTTCAAAAGCCTTTACTCAAACCAAGATTTAAGAAATCAAAAGCCTGTGAGAAATAAGAACCAGAGAGGAATCAAAGATTAAAACTATCAAAACTGGAAAAAAAGAAGAAGAAGATAAATCAAACAGCAACTGCAAATTTTCAACCTGAAGTAGTAAATTTAAATCCAGTTACAAAATCAAAAGCATGTAGTTCGATTCAGTTCTATCAAACCTCAGCTTTCAAATTCAAGTAGTTGTTTAAAGATCAAAGTATTTCCAGGTTTCTCAAAGGCCTTGGTTTCTCTGTTTCATTTTATAGGTGAGTAAAAAAGATCTTTTAAAACTTTAATATGGTTGTAAACTTTATTGCATGTGATGAATGATTGTATTACTGAAGTTTGCATAAGTATATGCATATGAATGAATGTATAACCATCTGATTTGCTGGTAAGATGCCTGTGTATGTATATATATACCTTTGCTTTATGTTATCCACAATCCACAGTTTTCATTTCAAAAATTCATATCATTCCATAGAGTCATTGTTAAATCTTGATCATTGAAAAGAAAATGGTTATAACTACCTAAATTTGTTTTTAAAAATGGATTCAGGATTTTATGTTTAGTAATTAATTCAAAATTTGGAAAAGATCAGTGAAATTCAATTTGGGTAAAAAATAAATCATTTTAATTCCCTGTTTTAATTAGTCTATCTGATTTGTGATAGTGAATGATGAATTTTAAAGGTAATAGCTTTATTTTTAGTTTGCTAAATTGTTGGGATGATCGAGTTGAACGTTTTGGGCTTTTTGGTCGTTTGCCGTTGATCGGCGTTGACTTGGAGGTTGGAATTTGGACTGGAGGTGGCGGGGTTGTTGACGTTCTCAAGAAAATTGGTGAAGCTACTTATCTTTGGCTACGGTGGCCAGGCGACGGCGACATAGGGTTTTACTGCTGGTTTGGGTGGGTCTTTTATTCGAGACTATGGAGATGTCTAGGAAGGATCGGAAGTGGTCGCGTGATGGGGAGTCAGAGCTGGAGGTTATGGCGAATCTTGGGAGAAGTCGGCATGGACTCTCGAGGCGTAGTTCGTCAGTAATAGGGTGGTTTCGACCGGAGGTGGTTCCAGTTTTTGAACATTGGGTCAAATTTTGATTTGTTGGCTTAATCATTGATCTGAGTGATCGTGGTGATTGTCGAAGTCATCGACAACTTGGAGAAGACTGGAGGCATGATCAGTGACGCAATAGTTCGCTGTGCACGTGCACGGTGGAAGTGGGTGTGTCAGGGGCTGGTTTGGGAAAGAAGGTCTGCGTCTCGAAGTTGTTTTCGGGGTAACGTTGTGGTAGCTCGAGAATGAGTACGGGTTGCTTGCGTATATGTTTTACTGGGATAGTTTGTAATATTATCTGAAATAAAGAAAATGGGTTTTGAGGTGAACTCGAGGTTTAACTCGAGATTTTTTGAGTGATGGCTCGGGTAAATTCTAATGGTCTCGGGTTCTCGATCGCGAATTGTTCATGTAATGACCCAAGATTTTAGGAATTTATTCTGAAAAATATAAATAAGTTTAAAATAATTTTTAAACAAATTTTATAGGGGAATTGATATAGCTTGATATAGTGTATCTGTATATGTGTACATGTGTGCACAGGAAATGCACATGAACTAAAGCTAAATTCCTGAACTCTAAGAATAAATACATGTTGATGTGTATGGAAATATATATATATATATATATATATATATAGGTTAAATCCTTAAAAGGTATATGCAAAAGTAAATATATATATATATGGATGCTACTGAGTATTTCTGAGTGTACATGTACATGTGTGTGTCAGTACAAAATAATGTATAAATATATACAGATGAGTATACTAATTAATTCAGTAAGATTTATATATATATATATATGTTAATAAAGTACTAGAGTTCAAATCAGCAAAATAAAATATACAAACATATTTAAATTATGGATAGAAAGAAAAAGAATGAGGATATAAAAAGGAGTAGTCCTCTTATAAATAAATAAATGAAGGAAGTACATACCATTTACATGAAAGCTAAAATAAGAAAAAAAAAGATAAAACTGGGAAATGCTTGGTATAGGCAGAATTAGGAAGAGTATTTGATAAATAATAAATCAAGTCACACTTTTAGCATGATAGTAGACAAAGGAAAAAGTATTTTCTGGAAAAGCAATTTTCTGAAATTAACCAAAAAGAATATAACCACTTTTCTTTCCACAAACCCAAGCCGGGGAGGGTAAGATTTTGGGTTTAAAAACTAAATGCAAATTGCATAATTTCTGATGGGCAAAGATGTCTTTAGCTAGTGCCTTAAACCCTAAGAAAAACCCTGCATAAATAAGCAGTGAGAGGAGAAACCTTCTTCTTCCCGGATAGCTCTTGAGAAAAATATATAGATATTATATAAATATAATACAAGTGAAGAAAAGATTTGAAGGCAGAGGCTTACCAGTCAACTAGGAAGTGAAAGAGAGCTAGGTGAGAAAACTCACTCAAAATCTAAGGCAATAAGTCCTAATGTAGGCAGCCAGTTATAAGTAATTTTCTTGAAAATGTATTTTCATATGTGAATGCTTATTTGTGATTTTAGAACTGAAAATGTTTTGATTCTCTTTGGTTGTTCTACTTGTTTTATTATATGAAAGATTTAAGTATTGTTAGTATACATATATGTTTTATAAACCCAGATCTCTGATATGTTAATGTTTAGGAACATAAACAAATGCCCAGAAAATAAAATGTTGAAAATAGGCGAATAGTATTGGTTTTGGCTCAACCCAGAAAGATGTAAACAATGTTGAGCTGCAATATACTCAGGTATAAGTGCTGAGGCTTGAGACAAAAAGGAATTAGGGGTGCAATAGGGTTGCCTATGGGCTGATGCTCCTGATTCAATGAAAATATATATATAAATGTTCATATACATAGCAAACAAATTTTGTGATTTAGTGAAACTTGTCATCCTGAGTTTAACTCAAGCACAAATGTTTGCAAAAGGAAAAACTCTCTCTAAAGCCATAAGCCAATGTTAGTTGCCTATATCCCTTTTAAAATACCAGAATATATATATACATACAAAATCTTATTTATTTAGTCACCAATGGTTGTTTGCCTGTTTGTCTCTGTTCGGTTATGAATAATATGAGGTGCCATGATATGGATGTTTTAGTTAGTGAAATGGATCACTGAATGGTTTAGTCATGAAAAATCAAAAGAGTTATTATTAACTTAAACCTGATTAGGAAATTGGGGTCAAGAACACTACAGGAATGACTTGTTTTCTTGAATAATACAAGTTGACACATGGCTTTTTTAAGTCCTGAGATCTTTGTGTAATGGAGTGAATTAGTTCATTACAGTGTGTCCATTGATTCAATTAATTGCAGATGAGACCAAGATAGATAAATATATCAAGGTAAGAGAATTTGATATAAAGAGGAACTAAAGTTTTCCTGGAATGAAATTTGGAAAGTGAATAAATGATTTAATTCATTTTGGGTGATTTCCTTGTTGTATGGATGTTTATTTGATTCATGACTAAAATATATGAATGTATGAATGTACCATGTCTTCTTGAGGTTTCTGGAAAGGCAGATTTAAGTGTGCACTTGCACACTGACACAGAACATGCACACAAGAATTACTTGTTTTCTAAAGACAGAGTTATATACATATATTCATGTATTAACTTTAACTTGATTTACAAAATTGTTTTTGTGGATTTTCTCATACCAGACATGTGTCTGACCCTAGTGTGCTATTGGCATAAGAGGCGTCCCTTTTAATATGGGGCAGCTTCAAATGCATTTTCAAGGATTGCAGCAACTAAGTAGGAGTAGGAGCAAGGCTTTGAGAAGAAGATTATAGCATGCTAAACTTAGTTAGATAAGAGCCTAAATGTTGAAATCTGCATGTATTGATATTTAAATTGCTACTTGTATTAAGTGTTGAATATTGGATGGATATTTTGTTAAGTATTTTGTTAAGAGATTGACTTGTATCTAGAATCTATGAATCTAGTTAAATATCTGATATGTTAAAGAAGTTAATCAAAATCTTGTAAGTGGATTCAGCAAGAACACTATGTTAAAATTGAATGATTACATTTTATAAATGTATTAGTCAATCTTGAGTCTTTAGAAAGGATTTAAGTTTTGGGAAATCTGGATAGTTGATTCTCAGAAAAATTAAATGGTTTTATTTTTCTACCATGGCATATGTATACAAAAGATAATAAGCATAGGGAGAATGTTTTTATATGACTGTAATGTTTCCATAATTCAACTTGTTTTATACAAATGTTTCATGCTTTATTTTTAAATAAAGGAAGAATTTGTAATATGGGAGTTGAAAGCCAGATCCAAAATAGTTGCAGTTATATACACATATAAACATGTTTTGTACAGATATTAACACACCTTTTCCTTTGTATTTTTAATAGGAATCTGAATTCCATTTCACTCAGGTTTTAATCAAATGCATTTTAAGACCAGATGGGTTACACCAGAACAAAGAGTCTGGTTGAACTATGTGATTGACACCCATGGTTACAGGAAACCCACTTAAGTTTGCACTTCATTTAATTTAAAGCATACTGACATCAAAGAATCAAGTTTTTGAATGTGTTAGATCACTTTATACTATTCCAGAAAAGAGCCTGTATTCTAGACAGATTTTATAAGAAAAATCAAACATGGATAATGATAAACACTTCTATCATTTTTCGAACACAAGCACCAAACCATTAATTTATAGACAATCATATCACAATTATCTGGTTTCTAGGATTTATACTCCCTAGAGAATTAGCAAAGAATCAGGAGTTTAAAAAATATACATAGGTATTCATGCATGAATGGAATTTTTATTGCATATTTGAACTGAACTATGTGTGGATTGATTAAATTCAATCAATCCAATATCCTCTTGTTTTCCAGAACTCTAATTCAAACAAGAGAGGCATATACATCCTCACATGTATGTGCATGTCTTTGTGAATGTACTGATATATTTATATTGGTTAATTATTTTGATCCTGGATATATGATGTTTGATAGAAAAAAAATGACTCTAGGCTTCAGAAAAATGTATATGTATATCTCATATATATATATATGTAAAAAAATCCTTACAAATTAAGGTATAAAAAGAGAGGGCCATTTCATTTGGTATTAGGGCTATGTTACAAAAACATAGTTGAAAATTAAAATCAAATCTTTCTATGAAATAAAAAACTTAAGAAACAAAGTATAAGTAAAATATTTTGTAGGAATTGATCACTGGATGATCAAGTTTAGGTTATATATATATATATATATATATATATATATATCTAACCAGCTATGTAAATTATTATTAGCAAACTATGGTAGGAAGACCACCAAATCAGGGAGCAGGATCCTCTAATGCACCACCAATGGTCAATCTGCAAGATTTGGTGAGAGCATTTAGGGATGGGGCAGGACAAAGGCAAGAAAATCCCCATGAAGAGCTCTCCAAATTACTCAAGACTTATACTCATTTAGGAGGCAAAAGCTTTGAAGGGACAAAAAGTATTATGGAAATTCAAGCATGGTTGAGAACATTGGATAGGATTTTCAATGACATGCAGCTTGGTGATCAAAGGAAGAGGCAAGTGGCTTCAAGGCAGCTGAAAGGAGCAGCTTTAAGCTGGTGGGAAGTAATCATTGCAGGGAGAGGTGAGAATGAAATCACTTGGAATCAATTCAAGGAGATGTTGGAAGCAAGATTCGTAC
This sequence comes from Allium fistulosum, assembly GCA_030737815.1. Taxonomy (NCBI): domain Eukaryota; kingdom Viridiplantae; phylum Streptophyta; class Magnoliopsida; order Asparagales; family Amaryllidaceae; genus Allium; species Allium fistulosum. Next base: position 983,960,159 of record CM060902.1, read on the forward strand.
CATCATCAGCTAAGACCACCTTACTAGAAGAATTTATTAGACTTAGGCAAGGAACTTTGAGTGTCACTGAATACACTTAAAAGTTTGAGAGGCTTTCCACATATGGAGCAATGCTTGTGGCAGATGAAGCATCCAAGAATGATAGGTACATTAAAGGTTTGAACCCAGGGCTTAGCAGAGCCATGTTACCTTATGCTTACAGGACATTTGATCAAGTAATAGACATGGCTTTGAGGTTAGAGCAACATGACAAGGAGAGGGAGAAGTTCAAAAATTATAAGAACAATAACGCCAAGAAGGGTAAGGGGAGATATCACCCTTATGAAAAGAAGAAGGAAGAGGTCAGTAACAAAGGCACTGGAGATGTCAAGACTAAGGAAACCAAGAAGAAAATTGTGTGCCATCAGTGTGGAAAGGAAGGACATATCAATCCTAGGTGTCCAGAATTGAAAGGAGGAGCTTTCAAGTGCTATCTATGTGGGAAAGAGGGGCATATGAAGAGGAATTGTCCTGAGTATAAACAGCAAGGAAAATTGGCAAATTTGGAAGGCAAAGGCAAAGCCACAGTGGAGAGTAATACTGAAAACCATAGCCAAGTGGAAGGTACATTACTTATTTGTACCATACCCATAGCAGTAGTATATGATACTGGGGCAACTCACTCTTTGATTTCTTATGAACTAGTTAAAATGCTAAAACTAAATTGCATATTGGTTGAAACCCCATTGCATATACAAAGTCCACTGGGGAGTTCTAGTGTTTTAAACATGATTTGTATGGATGTGGAATTAAACATAGGAGGAAATATTTTTATTTCCAATTTATATGTTTTGAATTACCCAAATATAGGTGTTATATTGAGGGGTAGACTGGTTAAGGCAATTTAAAGCCATAATTAATTTAGACTCATCCACCATATCTTTGCAAAATTCTAGAGGTCAGAGAATCACAGTTTTATGTGAAGTAGCTAAGGAAGGAAAACTATATCATTTAGTTGACTCAGAAAAAGATTTCAGTGAACTAACCCTTGAAGAAATTCCCATAGTCAATGAATATTTGGATGTGTTTGGGGAAGTTAAGGGTGTTCCGCACCATAGACCAGTAGAGTTTTAAATCAATCTAGTTCCAGGAGCAAGCCCAGTGATTAAAAAGCCAACTAGAATGGGGCCAAATGAACTAAAAGAATTAAAGAAACAGTTAGAAGAATTGGAAGAAAAGGGTTTTATAAGACCAAGTAATTCTTGCTGGGGAGCACCAGTGGTATTTGTTAAGAAACAAGATGGTTCCTTAAGACTCTATATAGATTATAGAGAATTAAACAAGGTAACTATTAAAAATAAATACACATTGGCAAGAATAGATGATCTTTTTGATCAATTAGCAGGGGCAAAAGTATTTTCTAGACTAGATTTAGCATCTGGTTTTCATCAAATGAAGGTGGAGGAGTCAAGTGTTAAGTACACTACCTTTAACACAAGGTATGGGTTATATGAATTTTTGGTTATGCCATTTGGTTTGACTAATGCACCATCATACTTTGTGGATTTAATGAATAGAACTTTTAGATAATATTTAGACAAGTTTGTGCTGATTTTTATAGATGACATTTTAATTTATTCCAAAACAGTGGAAGAACATAAAGATCATTTGCACCTAGTTTTGTCTAGATTAAGGGAAAAAGATTTAAAGGCAAAATTTTCAAAATGTGTATTTTGGAAAGAGGAAGTACATTTCCTTAGCCATGTTATTTCTGCCAAGGGGATTTCTGTAAACCCCAATAAAGCAGTGGCTATTCAAGCATGGAAGAGGCCTAGCATAGTGAGTGAAGTGAGATCATTTATGGGGATGGCAGGATATTATAGGAGATTTATAAAAGACTTTTCAAAAATTTCTACACCACTTACTAACTTAACCAGGAAGAACAAGGTTTTTGTCTGGTCAGAGAAGTGTGAGAAATCTTTTGAACAGTTGAAGGAGGCATTGGTGAATGCTCCAATTCTGAAAGTACCCCAGGGAAATGAAGAATTAGTGGCATATACTGATGCTAGTGGATTTGGCTTGGGTGCAGTGTTGATGCAACAAGGCCAAGTCATTACATATGCATCCAGACAACTTAAACCCCATGAAGTAAGGTATGCCACACATGATCTTGAATTAGCAGCTGTGATCTATGCTTTGAAACTTTGGAGACATTATTTGTTAGGCACTAAGTTTGAACTTTACACTGACCACAAGTCTTTAAAGTATTTATTTTCACTAAAAGATTTAAACATGAGGCAACATAGATGGGTGGAGTTCTTAGCTGCTTATGATTTAGATATACTCTATACACCAGGTAAAGCAAACAAAGTTGCTAATGCTCTAAGTAGACAACATGCTAAGTTAGCCATGATAATGATAGAAGAATTTAAAGATTTGTCTTTGCTTGCTGAATTAGAAATTGGAGAGAAAGACTGTGTGCACATGGATGTACATGTGCATGGTGCACAGGAAAATAGAGGGAAGTTGAGTTTGATAACATTTCAACCTGAACTAACTTTTAAGGTGAGTAAAATGCAAGAACAAGACACAAACTTATTGGAGAAGAAAATTCTCATATTAAAGGGGGAGGAAGTGATAAATTACCATATTGATAAAAATGGTTATTTGAGAAACCAGAATAGAATATGTGTGCCAGAAAACATGGAGTTGAAGGAGGAAATATTGAATGAATATCATAGAAGTAAATACTCCATACACCCAGGCAGTACAAAGATGTATCAATACTTAAAAAGAGATTTCTGGTGGAAGGGAATGAAATCAGATATAGCCAAATACATTGCAAAATGTATGACTTGCCAACAAGTCAAGGCTGAAACACAGAAGCCATCAGGGTTGTTGCAACCTCTTAGCATACCACAGTGGAAGTGGGAAGATATATCTATGGATTTCATAGATGGACTGCCTAGATCTAAAAGAGGAAACACAAGCATTTGGGTGATAGTTGATAGGCTAACTAAAGTGGCATATTTCATCCCAGTCAAATCAGAAAGGAATGCACCAAAGTTAGCATAAGTATTTCTGAAAGAAGTGGTAAGATTGCATGGCATTCCCAAAACCATTGTGAGTGATAGGGATACCATCTTCACCTCAAGATTCTGGAGAAGTTTTCAAGAAGCCATGGGAAGTGAATTGTGCTTAAGCACTGCCTACCATCCACAATCAGATGGGCAGACTGAGGTGGTGAACAAGGTTTTAGAGGACTTGTTAAGGGCATGTGCACTGGATTTTGGAGGCAACTGGGAGGACTATCTCCATTTAGCTGAATTTACATACAATAACAACTATCAAAGCACCATAGGAATGGCTCCATTTGAAGCCTTATATGGCAAGCCATGCTTGTCAGCTGTATGTTGGGTAGAAGCAGGGGAAAGAGCTATTCTAGGGCCTAAGTACATACAAGAAACTAAAGAGAAAATTGAGTTGGTAAGGAGAAGAATAGCAGCAGCTCAAGATAGGCAAAAGAAATTTGCAGACATGAAAAGGAAGCAGGTGGAATATGAAGTAGGAAATTTTGTTTTCATCAAAATATCACCTATGAAAAATGAATTAAGGTTTGGGAAACAAGGCAAGTTAACCCCAAGATATATTGGGCCATACAAAATTCTAGAAAGAATTGGTTCCTTGGCATACAAGCTGGAATTACCAGAAAACATGCAAGGGATGCATGATATTTTTCATGTATCACAATTGAGAAGATGGGTTCATGACAAGGCAGAAATTCTTGAGACCCCAACCCAAGTGCAGATAAATCCTAATTTGATTTATGAGAAGGATCCAGTGGGAATTTTGGCAAAAGATGTGAAGAAGTTGAGGAATAAATCTCTGAAACTTGTGAAGGTATAGTGGAGTCTTGATCCTAGTGATTGCACATGGAAATTAGAAGACAAAGTTAGGATGAATTATCCTAAGCTATTTTCAAATTAAAGGTAATTCTGATTTTTAATTTGTTTTCCTTTTTAGGTGTATATATTTTTAGTTATTAGGATAGAACTAAAAATCTATTTGGTTGAGAATGTATTTGTTCTATGAATTAAGTTTAAAATTTATTTTAAGGTTAGGAAAATTGTGGGACACAATTTCAAAAAGGAGGGGTGTATGTAATGACCCAAGATTTTAGGAATTTATTCTGAAAAATATAAATAAGTTTAAAATAATTTTTAAACAAATTTTATAGGGGAATTGATATAGCTTGATATAGTGTATCTATACGTGTGTACATGTGTGCACAGGAAATGCACATGAACTAAAGCTAAATTCCTGAACTCTAAGAATAAATACATGTTGATGTGTATGGAAATATATATATGTATATATATATAGGTTAAATCCTTAAAAGTTATATGCAAAAGTAAATATATATATATATGGATGCTACTGAGTATTTCTGAGTGTACATGTACATGTGTGTGTCAGTATAAAATAATGTATAAATATATACAGATGAGTATACTAATTAATTCAGTAAGATTTATATACATATATATATGTATATGTTAATAAGGTACTAGAGTTCAAATCAGCAAAATAAAATATACAAACAAATTTTAATTATGGACAGAAAGAAAAAGAATGAGGATATAAAAAGGAGTAGTCCTCTTATAAATAAATAAATGAAGGAAGTACATACCATTTACATGAAAGCTAAAATAGGAAAAAAAAAGATAAAACAGGGAAATGCTTAGTATAGGCAGAATTAGGAAGAGTATTTGATAAATAATAAATCAAGTCACACTTTTAGCATGATAGTAGACAAAGGAAAAAGTATTTTCTAGAAAAGCAATTTTCTGAAATTAACCAAAAAGAATATAACCACTTTTCTTTCCACAAACCCAAGCCGGGGAGGGTAAGATTTTGGGTTTAAAAACTAAATGCAAATGGCATAATTTCTGATGGGCAAAGATGTCTTTTGCTAGTGCCTTAAACCCTAAGAAAAACCCTGCATAAATAGGCAATGAGAGGAGAAACCTTCTTCTTCCCGGATAGCTCTTGAGAAAAATATATAGATATTATATAAATATAATACAAGTGAAGAAAAGATTTGAAGGCAGAGGCTTACCAGTCAACTAGGAAGTGAAAGAGAGCTAGGTGAGAAAACTCACTCAAAATCTAAGGCAATAAGTCCTAATGTAGGCAGCCAGTTATAAGTAATTTTCTTGAAAATGTATTTTCATATGTGAATGCTTATTTATGATTTTAGAACTGAAAATGTTTTCATTCTCTTTGGTTGTTCTACTTGTTTTATTATATGAAAGATTTAAGTATTGTTAGTATACATATATGTTTTATAAACCCAGATCTCTGATATGTTAATGTTTAGGAACATAAACAAATGCCCAGAAAATAAAATGTTGAAAATAGGCGAATAGTATTGGTTTTGGCTCAACCCAGAAAGATGTAAACAATGTTGAGCTGCAATACACTCAGGTATAAGTGCTGAGGCTTGAGACAAAAAGGAATTAGGGGTGCAATAGGGTTGCCTATGGGCTGATGCTCCTGATTCAATGAAAATATATATATAAATGTTCATATACATAGCAAACAAATTTTGTGATTTAGTGATACTTGTCATCCTGAGTTTAACTCAAGCACAAATGTTTGCAAAAGGAAAAACTCTCTCTAAAGCCATAAGCCAATGTTAGTTGCCTATATCCCTTTTAAAATACCAGAATATATATATATATATACATACAAAATCTTATTTATTTAGTCACCAATGGTTGTTTGCCTGTTTGTCTCTGTTCGGTTATGAATAATATGAGGTGCCATGATATGGATGTTTTAGTTAGTGAAATGGATCACTGAATGGTTTAGTCATGAAAAATCAAAAGAGTTATTAATAACTTAAACCTGATTAGGAAATTGGGGTCAAGAACACTACAGGAATGACTTGTTTTCTTGAATAATACAAGTTGACACATGGCTTGTTTAAGTCCTGAGATCTTTGTGTAATGGAGTGAATTAGTTCATTACAGTGTGTCCATTGATTCAATTAATTGCAGATGAGACCAAGATAGATAAATATATCAAGGTAAGAGAATTTGATATAAAGAGGAACTAGAGTTTTCCTGGAATGAAATTTGGAAAGTGAATAAATGATTTAATTCATTTTGGGTGATTTCCTTGTTGTATGGATGTTTATTTGATTCATGACTGAAATATATAAATGTATGAATGTACCATGTCTTCTTGAGGTTTTTGGAAAGGCGGATTTAAGTGTGCACTTGCACACTGACACAGAACATGCACACAAGAATTACTTGTTTTCTAAAGATAGAGTTATATACATATATTCATGTATTAACTTTAACTTGATTTAAAAAATTGTTTTAGTGGATTTTCTCATACCAGACATGTGTCTGACCCTAGTGTGATATTGGCATATGAGGCGTCCCTTTTAATATGGGGCAGCTTCAAATGCATTTTCAAGGATTCAGCAACTAAGTAGGAGTAGGAGCAAGGCTTTGAGAAGAAGAATATAGCATGCTAAACTTAGTTAGATAAGAGCCTAAATGTTGAAATCTGCATGTATTGATAATTTAAATTGCTACTTGTATTAAGTGTTGAATAATGGATGGATATTTTGTTAAGTATTTTGTTAAGAGAATGACTTGTATCTGGAATCTATGAATCTAGTTAAATATCTAATATGTTAAAGAAGTTAATCAAAATCTTGTAAGTGGATTCAGCAAGAACACTATGTTAAAATTGAATGATTACATTTTATAAATGTATTAGTCAATCTTGAGTCTTTAGAAAGGATTTAAGTTTTGGGAAATCTGGATAGTTTATTCTCAGAAAAATTAAATGGTTTTATTTTTCTACCATGGCATATGTATACAAAAGATAATAAGCATAGGGAGAATGTTTTTATATGACTGTAATGTTTCCATAATTCAACTTGTATTATACAAATGTTTCATGCTTTATTTTTAAATAAAGGAAGAATCTGTAATATGGGAGTTGAAAGCCAGATCCAAAATAGTTGCAGTTATATACACATATAAACATGTTTTGTATAGATATTAACACACCATTTCCTTTGTATTTTTAATAGGAATCTGAATTCCATTTCACTCAGGTTTTAATCAAATGCATTTTAAGACCAGATGGGTTACACCAGAACAAAGAGTTTGGTTGAACCATGTGATTGACACCCATGGTTACAGGAAACCCACTCAAGTTTGCACTTCATTTAATTTAAAGCATACTGACATCAAAGAATCAAGTTTTTGAATGTGTTAGATCACTTTAAACTATTCCAGAAAAGAGCTTGTATTCTAGACAGATTTTATAAGAAAAATCAAACATGGATAATGATAAACACTTCTATCATTTTTAGAACACAAGCACCAAACCATTAATTTATAGACAATCATATCACAATTATCTGGTTTCTAGGAATTATACTCCCTAGAGAATTTAGCAAAGAATCAGGAGTTTAAAATATATATATAGGTATTCATGCATGAATGGAATTTTTATTGCATATTTGAACTGAACTATGTGTGGATTGATTAAATTCAATCAATCCAATATCCTCTTGTTTTCCAGAACTCTGATTCAAACAAGAGAGGCATATACATCCTCACATGTATGTGCATGTCTTTGTGAATGTACTGATATATTTATATTTGTTAATTATTTTGATCCTGTATATATGATGTTTGATAGAGAAAAAAATGACTCTAGGCTTCAGAAAAATGTATATGTATATCTCATATATATATATATATATATCTCTATGTAAAAACAAAATCCTTACAAATTAAGGTATAAAAAGAGAGGGTCATTTCAGTTCGCATGAATAATGTCTTGCTGTAGTTAAATTTAGAGTAGTTTAAAAGGAAAGAAAGTATGGAACTCGGTTTTGGTTTGAGAATCTTGGGTTTTGTATCGGGTAAGGATAAATTGTAACATGATGTTTTATGGTAAATATAATTAAGTTTTAATAATACACTAAATCATTCTTTGATAAATAAGTAATTATTTAAGTGGTCGATTAATTAAGTTGAATTAATCATTTAACTTAGTAAGTTAATTCTTAAAAATTACTTAATTAATAAAATTTTAAATGATAATTAAGAAATTAATTAAAGTAAATGACTTATCTATTAATTGATTAAGCTTTGGGTGATTAAAATCAATTAATAAGAGTAATTAAGGGTTGATTGTTGTAATTAATTAATTATTAAAGGTTAATTAATTAATAATTAACTAATGTGATTAATTAATTAATTGAGGATTAATAAATCAATAAAATTATTAAGGTTAATTTGTCAGGTTAATTAATTGAGAATAATTAACCAAATGGGGTAATTACTTTATGAAAGTAATTATGAATATTTAATTTAGATAAATAATTAAAGGTTGATTAATTATGATGAATGGTTAATGGATGATTAATTAATTTATTTGTAATTAATTAATGTTAAGTAAGCCGGATTTAACGGTAATCTAAGTGATTAAAATTGATGATTAATTTAATTGGAGATTAACTAAATTAATTAGGAATTATATAATGAATCTTGCTTGTGTGGATGATTTAATGATATTGGATGATTGGGATTGTGAATATCTCTGATATTGAGTTGTGATGTACGATGATATGATGGATTGTACAGTGAAAATATGGAGTATAAATTGATAATTAATTTTGCTGTGTGACTATGACACCTTGTATTATAGCTCATATGTATCACGTAAACTAGAATTAGAAATGACATTGTATTCAAAGAGACCGGAGTCGGGTATCAGTAAATACCTGAAACCACTTCGATTTGTAATCTTTTATAAATTCCTTATGGATTTGATATGTGAAATCAATAAGCTGGAAATGGAATGATTTAAGTAATTGAACCCTTTAATCTATGTAGAGGTACTTAGATATTGATGAGTAAAAAGTGTTGACTATAATAAATTGAGAACTCGTAGTGAAGTACGAGTTACCCCGGGTTTTAAATAAGTTTTATGAATTAGAATTTCATGTTAGATGGGTTTACTCATGCTGGTTTCCAGCCTGACTCGGGTGTTACTTTGATGTAATGCTCGGGTCAGACCGAGTATTACAGTTTTTTTCAGGTAAAGACGTTCTGAAGCTCAGGAGGCGAGCTGGATGGCAGAAATGTTTGGAGTGTTTTCCGGTGTGATATATTGTAGTTATTTGGGACAGGATTGTATCTGTCCAGTGTTTGAGTATATGTTGTAACTCTGATGTATTAAAATGTAATTGACTGATACTACTTTCTTTGTGTAAAGAATATTATTTGATGTTATATTTTATCCGCTGCGAATGTGAGATTCTGAGTTTGATTTTCTGTTTCTTCTTCTTCTATCTCTTTTCTTCTTTTCCTAATTATCTAGAATTTTCGGGATCGAAATTTCCGGGTCGTACACTTAAGAATATTTTGATGTTCAATATGAAAGCTCCACTTTGATTATAGTTAAATCATGGCACCACGTCCATCAAATGACTATAGTCGGGTCCAGTGGAAGTATGGAAAGTGAAACACTATTCAAGAGAGGATTTGTCCTCTCGGTTATATAGGTTTAATATCACAGTTAACTGAAGTGAACTCAAAGTCAAAATCTCTGGCCAAAGTAGTACGGTTAATAATAATTATTATTATTGAACTAAGGACTTTGTGTTTGGACAATAAATTTGAATATGGACGATGTTGGAGCTTTGACCATTATCAAATTCCATAAGTCCAAATTGATAAAGTTTTGACCAAGGGAATTGGTGTAAATAACTATCACTAGTGGATAGTGCTTATAATAAATAAAAATTGGATTTATTTTCCAAAGCTATGTAAGTGACAAATTTAGCCAAAATATCACGCCACTAGCTAAGGTGAAGTGTGAACGTTAATATTCAAATTGTTCGATATTAGTCGTTGACCAATTTACACCTGGAGAGTCAATATAACCACAATTAGAAATCCTTCATTTACCACTCGATTTAATTAAATTATAAATGTTATAATTAGTTAAATTAATTAATATTTCTAAAATATTAATTTTTTTTATTAAATTGCGTTGTTCAATATCAAAAGTAGTGTGTATATAAAAGTTATAAACACACTTTGTCAATATACGATATAGATATATGTTTAGATTTAATTTAAATTTAAAATATTTGATTTGGTTTGAAGTGAACTGAGGCCTAATAGGAGGGCATGTGCACTCCACCATGAAAAGGGGAAATAGCTCTGGAATTTGATTCCAATATGTGTGAAAATGGATAAGGAAATGAAAGATATGTTACCATCTTTAAACCCATTCTTTCGATGTTATTTAAACACCTCTTGCCATTATTTTCATTCTAATTCCACTCTAGGGTTTCATCCACCGCTCCACCTTTCAACCATGGAAGAAAATTTTTCCTCTCTCTCTCAAAATTAAAGCAAAAACAACACAAATTTAATAAAAAGGGTAAAAAGAAAATGGTGTGTAGATTTCTCAAAGGGATTGTACCTTTTGGAAGTTTGACCTAGAATTCAAGCGGAGTATTATAAATTCAACATTCAAGGTATTCACTTAGGCAATAGCAAGTTATCATCATAATTAATAAATTCATATAACCATTTATAACTGATTTTTATATGCTTTTATTTAATTTATTTATCCATTATCACGATTCCTTATACGTATATGTTGTCGACATGAGCTATAAAATATGAACATATGCATGTGTATATATTTTTATTAAAATTATGTTATGTTTATATGCTTAGAGATGTAATTTTGTTGATGAAATCATAATTTTTTTCTTTTTAATGTTAATTTTGACAATAGTTGAAAATAAGTTTTATTCGGTTAACTTTAGTCTAAACAAATATTTCATATGCAATTATATAATCATATGGTTTTACTAATCAATTGAATTTGTTCATATGTTTTATTCTATAACAAATAAAATTGCAATTTTAATGTGTAGTTGTTAAATTTAATCATATATGCTTGTATATGTTTAATTATTTGTATGTACATATGTCGAATTATATTTAGATACATATTTAATTAGGTACAAATTAAGTGATTTAAAATAAAAACAAGGAAAGTTTTGCTAATTTGTTTAGTGTAACGAAAGTTTTGTTAAGATATTTTGTAACCATATGTGATTGTATGTAAAGGTAAGTTTTGCTAATTTGTTTTCTATAAGGAAAGTTTTGTTAAGATGTTTTGTAACCATATGTATGTACAAACATATATAAGCGTACACACACATACACTAATATATATATATATATATATATTATCCTGCCTTTTGGCAAAGCCGGGATATCATGGATTTAACCCAATAAATCTCATAATTATCAAGGCACGAAGCCTAGAGAGATGAATGTCATGTCCAGAGATCAGGGATAAGCAAGGCTATGGATGATAGTCAAGCGAATTCAAGCAAATAGCATCCAACAAATGGCTAAGTATGGATTTGCACTTCTCTTAGGCAAGGGATCGGATCAAATCAATATAGTTAGGAACAGATCGGATCAGATCAGATCATTATGGCTGCGGATCACTTAGATTGGCAGTTCAACTCAACGATGATTACTCGGTAACTCAACAAGTACTAAAGGGATCGGGCAAGCAACTTAGGAAACACGAAGTAAGAGTCGGAGGGGACTGCTATCACCGATTGCCAAGCCCCATGTGGCCCCCTTGACCGATCAGTGCCAATCCCCCTATAGGGGTCGACGTTCATCCTTCATAAAGGCCCAGATGGGCCCTATTTTTTATGGACCATCTTGCCAAGGCCTCGGTCTTCTGCATGCGAATTTTCAGCTGAATATTTCCACGTCTTCTCCTATAAATACAGGATCATTGGCTCATTGCAAAGGAACTTTTTTTAGCTTTTCTTCGTTTCTTCTCTTTCCTTCCTCCATTCATTTTCTAAGGCTAAAACAAACTATATTCGTAATCTTATAGTATAATAAAAAGATTATTGGAGTGGACGTAGGACAGAGTTTGCCGAACCACTATAAACTTCATGTGTTTATTTACTTTTTTACTATTGAATCTGTGATCTGCGTATTTAATTCTTTGTTCGGATATCTAATATTGGATTGGTGGTGCTTTCACATACTATCTAGGTGTTGGCAGTCATTTTTGACGCTAACATTTTGGTGCTTTCATGGAGAAGACTAGCACCCGCTGGTTTGAAAAAGATTTTGAGCTTGGATTTGGATCAATGGCTAGGCAGTCAGCAATGAGAGCAGCTGCGGATAGGAGTCACCATGGAGGGGGTTAGGAGGCATCCTCAAGAGCTGGGGCTAATCAATCGTCCCTCTACATCACAAGGAATGAGATGGAGACAATGATGGATGTTATGCAGGAGAGGATGAAGAGGAGGCAAGAGGAGATGATTCAGAATTTCCTTAGACAAGTTGGACAGGCTGGAGTAGGGGCTAACGGCAATCTAGATCAAGGAATTGGAGCAGTAAGAGTTGTAGAAAATCCAAACCAAGAATGGGAAAACGAAACTCATAGGTAGAGGAATGGAATGAAATAGCCGAAGACAGCCCCAGGTCTACACGAATTGATTGGCAGCGATCCCCCCATAGGGATCGGTGTCGATCGCTTGGGACTTGGGGACATGACCCCGGGTTATGCTGGATTAGTCGGTGGTAGGCCAGTGGTTGATGCTATGCAGTTTGGTGTAGATCGAAATGTGGACGTATGTTCAGAGGAGCATGTTTCGAGATTTCCTCGTGGACACGGGGGCAGGTTGGAAATGGTGATTGGAGGCTACCTTTGGATGATAATGACAGGTTTGGGGAAATGATTAGACGATCTATGAGAGGAGGATTGGTAATCATGGATCTGGAGGATGTAAATAGGAGTCCATTCACTCCTACCATCAAGCATGCTAGGAATCCACTAAGGTTTAAGCTACCATCGTTGGGGGCATATGATTGAAAATCAGACCATATTTTCATCTGATAAGTTATATGAGGCATATGGAAGTGCTGGGGCATTGGAGGAAGTGATGGTGCGATGTTTTCCCTTGTACTTGGTGGATATAGCTGCAATGTGGTTTTGGCGGTTGGAGAATGGTTTTATCGGTACTTGGACGAGGTTGGTTGATAAATTCATGAGGCAGTTTCAAGTCCACATCACGAGACCCAAGAGTGTCATAATATTGGCAACACTAAAGCAGAGGATGGGAGAGTGCTTAAGGAATTTATTGACACGATTTAATGTGGCAACTACTTCGATGGATCGGTCAGATCCATCAATGGTCTTAATGGCCGCAGTATCTGGGATTGTGGATGACATTGGCTTTAAGATTTCACTAGAACGGGATCCACCAATTGATCTCGAAGAATTTCACCTTGAAGCAGAGAGATTCCTGTGGTAAGAAAATGCTAAGGCTGGTAGAGAAGAGGTTAATGCTGTGAGGGACGGAGTACCGTTTGGGGAAGACTCAAGCAAAGATAAAAGAAAGAAGAAAGCAGATGATGGCCTCAACGGATCGAAGTAGCAAAGGAGAAAACCAAAGTTCTCTTCTTAGACTGATTTGAATTAGATTTTGGAAAGGATTTATTTAGATACTCGAGGACGCCTTCCATACCAAAAGCCGACAAGGTGGGAGCTCACCAAGCGTAAGCAGACATCAGGAAAATACTGCCCATTCCATAGAGTTGGACGGGCACACTACCAACGATCGTAGGTACTTGAAGGATATGGTTGAGGAACACGTCAGGGATGGTAGGCTACTTCAATATGTAAGGACTCAGACTACGGGCTGTATAACAGAAGCAACAACCGTCTGCATCAAATGGAAATGGCCTTGGATCGAGGTCACAGATCATCATCTCTTGATCAGGATGACATGAACTAAGTAAAAAATAAACTTTAGAATAAAATAGGTAAGTCCCTTACACATGTACAGGATCGAGGCCAGTTCTTAGGCATGCTTTAAGATGACGACAAATCGTCATGCCGGAGAGGTAATTTTTGGTTTTCCTTGTTTTTGGTTTTCTAGTTTTTTTGGATGTAAAAGCTTAAATTTAATAATTCAATGAACGGATTTCAGAATGCTCAAATATGCTTTTAAAAGTAATAAATGAATCAGGCCGCAGTTGTCCTGACCGGAAAGATAGGGCAATAACTTCAAGATGTAAGTCTCTTCGTCAAAGAGCGACAGCATGGACTTGTACATGGATCAAGTCCTCGCCATGGGGATCGAGGCTAGAGAATAATACCCCACACATTGCATTATGTTTCAATCGTAGAGAAGGAATCGGAGAAGCAAGAAGTAGGCCGCTTCGTCAGAGAGCGACAGAATCGGCTTGCTTATCGTTATTCCCGAAGAGTGAGTGGGGTCGATCAAGGGTCTGGAGAGACTATTATCGGCCTATGAAGGCCATGACATTGCTTTATGTTCAGGGACACTGAATCGGAGTGCAGGAAGTACCGACGCTTCGCCGAAGAGCGACAGGATCGACTTACTTATCGTTGTTCCCCCTTTCGCCGGAGAGTGACTGGATTGGGTCCAACGAGAGCTTGGAGAGGCTATGATCAGTCCTAAGAGACTATGAACCAGTCTATTGGTTCAGCGAGACCTTAGAATTGGTAAATGATCCAGTGAGATCATGGATTCGGTTACTCGCTTTGGACGAAAATGGATTCGGCTAAGGATTTGGAATGGTTTTGGAATTGGCTATCGACTCGGAACAGTCATGGACTACGAAAATTTGGTTTGGCAAAGGATTGGATTCTGGATTAGAAACTAGGCTATCGGTGGATTACAGATTTCAGATTTCGGACTTATGGAAATTCAAAACACGCCTTCTTATCGCAAGTCATGTTTTGGGGGGAAAATTTTATCCCATCCTTTGGCAAGGCCGTGATATCATGGATTTAACTTAATGAATCACGTAATCATCAAGGCAGGAAGACCGGAGAGATGATTGTCAGGTTCAGAAATCAGTGATAAACACAGATATGGATGATAGTCAAGCGGATTCAAGAAAATAACGTCCAAGGAATGGCTAAGTATGGATTTGCAGTTCCCTTTGGCAGGGGATTGGATCAGATCATTATGTCTATGGATCAATCAGATTGGCAGTTCAACTCAATTGATTGCTCAATAACTCAACAAGTACCAAAGGGATCGGGCAAGCAACTTAGGAAACACGAAGGAGTCGGATGGGATCACCACCACCGATCGCCGGGCCCCATGTGGCCCCTTTGACCGATCGGTTGCGATCCCTCTATAGGGGTCGGTGTCGATCCCTCATAAAGGCCCAAATGGGCCTCATTTTTCTAGATCGATTGGTCCTGGCCTCGGTCTTCTGCATGCGAATTTTCAGTTGGATATTTCCATGTCTTCTCCTATAAATACAGGGTCATTGGTTCATTGCAAAGGATCTTCTGTTGGCTCTTCTTCTTGTTTCTCTTTCCATCCTCCATTCATTTTCTAAGGCTAAAACAAATTGTATTCGTAGTCCTACAATATAATAAAAAGATTATTGGAGTGGACGTAGGCCACAGTTTGCTAAACAACTATAAAATTTGCGTGTTTATTTACTTTTTTGCTATTGAATCTGTGATCTACGCATTTAGTTCTCTGTTTGGATATTTAATATTGGATTGGTGGTGCTTTCACATACTATTTGGGTGTTGATGCCAATAATATATATATTCGTTTTTATCTTTATATTCATATACTTATACGTAAACATCTGTTTGGTTATAAAGTTGTTTTATGTAATTTTTAGGTGCATTTAAAGTGTATTTAAAGTGTATTTAAAGTGCATTTAAAGTGCATTTAAAGTGTATTTAATATGTATTTAATGTGTATTCAAAGTGTAATCTAAACTTTTGTTTATGGTCGTAAGTATGTATAATATGAATAGTTATTTGTTGCCAATTATACTTTTTCAAGGATTGCTTTATTTGGAGTTGGAATCCTAAAATATAAATTGCAATTTAATTTACAAGTATTATATTGATGATCAGAAATTCTGATATTTATACCATAATTGTATAAGTCTGCATATATGTAAATAAATGTGTAAATTTACATTATTTATAAACACCATTGCGTTTCATATTCAAATACACACATACACATACACACACACACACACGCACACACACACATATATATATATATATATATATATATATACATATTGGACAACACTTATGTATATGAAGGGATTCTACACTGTGATTGCTACATGTGCACTTACACACACATGTGTATATGATACACATGTTTATCTTATTAATTCCCTTATTATGTCAAAATCAAAACATAACTTATAAATAAAATAAAATAATGATTTTATTTAAATGAAAATTTAGATAAGATCCAAATGAATTTAGATTTCATAGGCCTATTAAAGATCCAATAAAGGAAAATTTTGAAATTTACCCTTTAGCTCTGTTGTAGGCTAACCAAATTCCTTCATTGATAAGTGTTAAGGATCATTTAGTAGTTGAAGAGATAATTGATGGATGCATCTATTTTGATCATTCTTTAATGGAACATGATTTGGTAGTTTACACTGATGCTTATGGGATAGGGTTGGGAGTTTAATTAATGCAAACCGGAAGAGTAGTAGCATATGCCTCTCAATAGTTTAGACCACATGAGGTTTGCTATCCAACTTATAACTTAAAGTTGATAGCAGTTATCTTCGCATTGAAGGTTTGGAGACTTTATTTGTAGGGAGAACTATTTGTGTTATATACGGACCATAAGTGCTTAAGTATATATTCTTTTAGAAGGATTTGAATACGAGACAACATACATGGTTAGATTTATTAGTGGCATTTGACTTTGATATAGAGGATACACTATGAAAGAGGAACAGGGTTGCATATGCTTTGAGTAGAAAGTAGCAGAATGGGGTGTTAGCCATGCCGATGGAACGGGAGGCCTTAAAAGCATTAGCACCTTATGTTGTGTATTTCAGGTTGATACAAGATCAAGTCAAGATCTGGGTGCATTAGCAAGTTTGGATGTTCATCCAACACTTGTAGATAGAACTGCCGGAAATCAACGAGAGGACGCATTGATGGTCGAAAGAATTAGGCGATTAGATATATGGGATGTAGAAGATCTAAAGGGATTAAGATTGTAACGAAAGGATAGCTTAGAAAGAAGGGAAAATTATGTGTCCCAAGCGTGGAAGATTTACGAAAGAATGTCTTTGAAGAGGGTCATTTATCCAAGTTTACAATTCTTCCCGATGGAACAAAGATATACCGTGAAATGAAATGTGTATTCTATTGCGAAGGGATGAAAAGGGAGGTTGGTGAATGATTGAACCGAATCCATTTTGCAATGGGTGAAATTGGTAAATTTAAAAAAAAATCCTTATTTGAATCATAGAGGGTTTATGAAGTCTAGTGGGTATTAATAGATCCAACCTAGTTAATTGAAATAAAATACAATTTTATTTAACTCCCAAATTTAATTTATTAAATCTATGTTTATTAAGTATAAAGTTTGAACAAGTATGAATATATCAAATATATTAATATTTCTAAAAGGTGTTTAAAAAGGAATGCACATATTATTAGATGTGGATACAATCAGATCAAGGTGAAAGTGATAGAAAAGGTAATACCAAAATTGATTACACCTTCCCCTTTGCAAACATTATATCGAAATTATACCTAATCATATACAAAATAACATATGATAATGAAATATTTAACATGACATATGATAACAAAACAACAACAAGGTCAATATGTACATGATTAAATATTGAGATTTGTATCTAATATTTATATATTACCCATTTACATGTATATATCAATTGCCTCATTTTAATTTGATTAATGTTAAGTATATGTTTAATTACAAAAATATTCTGAAATCTGAATATTAATAACAAAGATTTGTTAAACAAAACTTAACATAAACTAACTAATAGAAATTCAAAATCCAAATTTGAAGTTGGAAATCTAATTTGGTTTGGCAAGTTTTATTCAAAATCCAGATCTAGATTACATTTGATTAATGTAAAATAACCTTAATGAACTTATTAAGTACTACTATTAAAATGCTTTCAAATTGATTTAAAACAAATATCTATATTACATTAAATTTTTCTAAGGTATTTGCATACACACACATACTTGAATAATTCATGTTGGAAAGGTTGAAGGAAAACCTTTAAATGTGGATTTAAAATGGATATGAGTCTAATGAAAGTGGATATGGTTCAACTTAACAAATACGCAAACGAACACACTCTTTGAACCATAAAAGGTGTTTGCATTAACATATGATTCCATCATACCATGAACCATAAAAGTGGTTTGCTCTAACATCTGTCATCACCAAACCATGCCTTGCAAATAATAGAAGTGGACCACTCGCATACTTTCAATAATCAATCCACATTCTAACTCCCGGTTAGCCCACACGTTTTGTTAAATCGAACCAAACATATGTGAAATACGTTCATGTTCATTAATCATAAGACCAAGTTGATTTTGACATGTTCTTTCTTATGGTATATGGATCTAAACTTCTATGAGCTTCAAAGAGATTTTTTTTTCAGTAGATATCTCATAGAATACAATAAGCGATTAAAAGCACTTCCTTTATAAGTATCAATCCATTTTGAATCAAATGGATCTTTTGACCATGGTTCTATGTGCCTACTTACTACCAAAATCAAAATCGAAATAATGAGAATTGTTGAGGGACTACTGTTAATAAACTAATTTTCTATCGGTTTAGAAATTAGTCGAAAATTTTCAAATTAAATTTACCGCAAGCTCACGGTGTACACTTGTAGTACGTGGCGAATACGGGTCGATCCATAGGGAATTTTTAAGATTTTAAAATTTTCAATTCAATCAAATTAGACCAAAGTGAGATGAAATTGTTAACTACAAAAAGAAGCTAAATCTAGAATTAAAATGTGATTTAAAAACTACTGAACTAGAGAACAATTTAAGGATAAATCCACTCTCATATTTTTGTAAATCAACAAACAATAATTTATGATCTCTAGCTTTGATATTAAGTGAAATAATTATTGTATTTATCATAAGTATGGTTTGTTTATGTTATTAATTAACATTACTAAAACCATCAAACTATAATACAACAAATAAACCACTTACCGATTCTTATGAAAATGAAGCCAAAACAAAAGCTATTTTAAGTATGATCTATTTACTATTGTAATTAGTAATATAGATCATCAAATTTCATTTTTACTTTCATTTCACAATCACAAATGGATTAGCAAATGATGATGCAAATTGTGTTTATGTTGAATAAGAATAGCTCATTTGCATAAGCAATATAAGCTATCAAACCCACTTGTATAAACTTGCATCAAAATTCACTTTCATGAAGCACAAACAAAGAGATCATAAATCATAAAAAATGTTGAAATTACAAAATATTTGAGAGCTTCATTGCCCCTAAATTGAAGGGGTTTAGCTACTCATTTGTGTTATCAAATAACCACATGTAAGTTTCAACATTGAAAATGAAATAAAGTAGAGAATAAACAAGAAAGAGAAGATTAACTACCAAAAGGAAATGAATTAAACTAGTGCATAAATGTAAATACAAATTATGAACATAAAAAGAAAGAGAGCATAAGAAGAAAAATGAGCATAAAAGTAAACAACAACAAGTAGAAAAGAGAAGAGAAAGAGGCTAGAAAGCCATTTTTATTCCATTCAACATTGCCATTACAACTTGTATTTTTCATTTCCTAACTAATATGAAAGAGTAGAAGATATGTTCATGTACATAAGAGGGTTATTTATACATGCATAAAACCCTAATTCCATTTTTAGGGGGCTTCCCAAAATACCCCTTAGGAAGTGTGGCCACCAAGTAACCATTAGCCACTAATTAATCCATCATTTGATGTGCATGAAGCTTTAGCCTCCACTTAGTTGTCCATTAGCTTTTAATTGTAGATTTAGGCAAGTGGATGGGGTCCTCCATGATCTTGGACTTGAATTATTTCCCTCTTCTTTCCTTTGTATTCATTTGTGCATGCATGTATCTTCATATAAGCCTCTTCCATATGCATCCAAATTCCTATAAAAATATTCAAAAATGTCCAAGTAAAAATTCTCAAATTTACACATGCACAAAAATGACCATTTTGCCCCTGAATGAAGATGAAAATACGATGGTTTGAAAATAATTGAATTTTGATTTTAACATGTACAAATGCCCAAATATGATGTTTATTTAAATAAATAGAGATAAAATATGGATGTAAATATATGCACATTTACGTGCAAATCAAATACCCCCACACTTATCTTTTTATTCGTCCTCAAATAAAGGAAAACTAAGATAAATCCGTTTTCGTAGGGAGCACGATTGCATTGAGCGTATGCAACAAGCCATTAAACCTTTAGGTGTCCCCAGTAGGACGAGTGTTGTCTCGTGAGGGTTTTCAGTGGATACTGCCCACAAAATCCAAATGCAAAGTGAAAATATTTACAAAGTGCAAGATTTATTTACAATGTGATGAATGCAAGTTTTTGAAAGTATTTACAAATGAAAATTTTACTTTTAAATAGACACTAATAAGTTAAATACAAGTTTTGGTCATTGTCTTGAAAATTTAAGTCATTTACTCGTCAAAATTTCCAATAAAATACAAGTTGTCATAACAGATAGACCATAGTTTGGCTAGTTGTTTCGGTTAATAACAT
This sequence comes from Allium fistulosum, assembly GCA_030737815.1. Classification (NCBI taxonomy): domain Eukaryota; kingdom Viridiplantae; phylum Streptophyta; class Magnoliopsida; order Asparagales; family Amaryllidaceae; genus Allium; species Allium fistulosum. The sequence goes on from CM060902.1 coordinate 983,980,874, forward strand.
AATGTAATTAGGAAATGGATCCTTAGTTGATTATCAAAGTTTATTAAAGTGGTATTTTCATTTCTTTTCAATAACAAGTTAAATCAAACAAGTTAAAATGATGCTTAGATTTCAATTGCTTACTCTCTCTTATTTGAAAATTTTATTGATATTAAAAATATTTATATATGCCTAACTCAGGTAAACTGAGGCCAGATATATTACCCGTGCACTGCCTTGCTGACTGATGTGAGGGGAGTATAGAGCGTGGCGAGTGAACACACAAGTGTGAACACTCATCGACTGTAGGCTTTATTAAAATGAATTTTTATATACATACACCTAACTCAGATAAACTGAGGCCAGATATACCGATCATGCACTGCCTTTCGGACTTACGTGAGAAGGGTACAGAGCATGGCGAGTGAACACACGAGTGTGAACACATGACTCTAACTGTTAAAAATATATACATATATACAATATATATATATTAGAAAGAGAGAGTTTTGCAAAATCATCTTAGCACCTTTTAACTTAGAAGACAAAATTGTTATATCCTTTACTTTAAATTTACCACTTCTTTAAACAAAGATTTCCAATTAGAACATATTTCATAATTAACACATATGAACCTTCCTATATACTATTTAAACCATTGTTAATTGTAATCAAACTTCATTTTTATTTTTGTTTAGACAAATAAATTTTAAAAAATTTCAATTTATTAACCAAAACTTATACTTATCCCATAGTGTTTCTTCAAAAATAAATCAAAATGCTAAAAAGAAAACGTTTTTGAGATTTTGAGAATTTTTTTTAAGTTAAAAGAAAATGAAAATTTAAAAATGCCATGAAACTTAAAAAAAATAAAAATGAGACTCCCCCCACACTTAATTTTTACTGTGTCCCCACAGTCAATGCATGATAAAATGAGTGTAACGGGGAAAATATGTACATATTTACAAAAGAGGGTTAACATTCTTACTAGACATAGCTTGGCTCATGAAGGATCATGAGCTCCTCCTCTTGGTTACTTGGAATTCCAAGAAAGGTTTCAAACGATGACCGTTAACTTTGAAAATCGATCCATCCTTGGGGTTTTCTATTTCTACGGCACCATGTGAAAAAACAGTTCGTACCACAAATGGTCCGGTCCATCTCGATTTAAGTTTCCCAGGAAATAAATGAAGTCTTGAGTCATATAAAAGAACTTTTTGGTTAGGCGAAAACGTTTTCCTTAGGATTGACTTGTCATGAAAAAATTTGGTTCTTTCTTTGTAAATTTTCTCGTTTTCATACGCGTCGTTCCTAAGTTCTTCTAGTTCGTTGAGTTGTAGTTTTCGGTTTTTGCCAGCTTTCTCAAGATCAAAGTTTAAGTTCTTAATTGCCCACACCTCTTTGTGTTCGATTTCGACGGGTAAATGGCAAGCTTTACCGTAAACTAAACGAAATGGGGACATCCCAAGGTTAGTTTTAAAAGCAGTACGGTAAGCCCAAAGCGCATCGGCCAATTTCTGAGACCAATCTTTTCGATTTTTGTTGATAGTTTTCTCCAAGATTTGTTTTATTTGTCGATTTGAAACTTCAACTTGGCCACAAGTCTGAGGATGATACGGAGTGGATAGCTTGTGGGTTATCGAGTATTTTTTCATTAAAGTTTCAAAAGAACGTTTGCAAAAATGGGTTCCGTTATCATTGATTATTGTGCGAGGTGTGCCGAACCTCGAAAAGATGTTTTCTTTGAGAAATTTCACAAAAATTCTATGAACGTTGGTTTTGCAAGGAACGGCTTTGACCCATTATGAAACATAATCGACAGCGAGAAGGATATACAAGTTTCCAAAAGAATTGGGAAAAGGTCCCATAAAGTCGATACCCCAAACATCAAAAATTTCGATCATAAGAATGGGGTTTAGAGGCATCATTTCTCGTCGAGAAATTCGTCCAAAAATTTGACATCGATCGCAAGTTTTACTAAATTCAAATGAGTCTTTGAAGAGAGAAGGCCAATAGAAACCACACTGAAGCACCTTTTCCGAAATTTTTCGAGGACCAAAATGTCCACTGCACGCTTGATCGTGGCAAAACGAAAGAACATTCCTGATCTCATTATCTGGAATGCAACGTCGGATGATTTGGTCGAGACAATATTTGAACAAGTATGGATCGTCCTAATAGAAATACTTCACTTGGGACATGAATTTGTATTTGTCCTGTTTGGACCAAGATGAGGGAGTTTCTTTAGTGACTAAGTATTTCACTATGTCAGCGTACCATGGGTCGATAGAAATTAAAAGAAGTTGTACATCAGGGAAGTTTTCATTGATTGGCAAAGAAGATGGTGCTTTCGGTAGACGAGACAAGTGATCAGCTATGATGTTATCGGATCCTTTTTGTCTTTAATTGTAAGGTCAAATTCTTAAAGTAAAAGGATCCAATGAATCAAACGAGATTTAGCATCCTTTTAGCGAAGAGATATCAAAGCACAGAATGGTCCATGTACACGGTAATGTGTGACCCGATCAAGTAAGGTCGGAATTTTTCGAGCGCAAAAATGACAGCTAGAAGCTCTTTTTCGGTTGTTGTGTAGTTGAGTTGAGCGTCGTTCAAAGTCATACTCGTGTAGTAAATGACGTGAAGGATCTTGTTGATGCGTTGTCCTAAGACAGCACCAACGGAAAAGTTCGAAGCATCACACATGATTTCGAAAGGAAGATCCCAATTGGGTGTGCAAATGATTGGAGCATAAATGAGTTCGTTCTTAAGACGTTCTAAAGAAGAGATACACTCAGAGTTCAAATCGAATGGAACGTATTTTCCGAGGAGAGTCGTCAAAGGATGAGCGATTTTGCTAAAGTTTTTCACAAAGCGTCGGTAAAAGCCAGCGTGTCCTAGAAATGATCGAATGTCCTTAATAGTTTTGGGAATGGGTAAGTTTGCAATTACGTCGATTTTCGCTTTATCTACCTCAATGCCTTTATTTGAGATGATATGTCCAAGGACTATGCCTTGTCTAACCATAAAGTGGCATTTTTCCCAATTCAAAGTCAAATGTTTTTCTTTACATCGATTCAGAACCAACTCAAGGTGATGTAAACATTGGGAAAAAGAATCGCCAAAGATAGAGAAATCATCCATAAAAACTTCTAGAAAGCGTTCAACCATGTCAGAAAAGATGCCAACCATGCATTGTTGGAAAGTGGCAGGAGCGTTACAAAGTCCGAATGGCATACGTCGATAAGCAAAGGTACCGAATGGACACGTGAAAGTCGTTTTCTCTTGTTCTTCGAGAGCGATTGGAATTTGGTTATAGTCGGAATAACCATCAAGGAAATAGTAAAATTCGTGGCCGGCTAAACGTTCGAGCATATGGTCGATGAAAGGAAGGGGAAGTGATCTTTACGTGTTGCGGCATTTAGTTTTCGATAGTCAATGCAAACACGCCAACCCATTTGAGTACAAGTTGGAATAAGTTCGTTTGAGTCGTTCTTGACAATGGTCAACCCAAACTTTTTCGGTACAACGTGAATTGGGCTAACCCATGAACTATCAGAGATTGGGTAAATGATTCCGTTGTCGAGAAGTTTTAGAATTTCATCACATACCACATCTTTCATTTTTGGATTGAGCCTTCGTTGCATGTCACGAACAGGCTTGCCATCGTTGATTAAATGGATGCAATGTTGAACAAGACCGGGACTAATTCCCTTTATATCGAAGATCGACCATCCAATCGCTTCCTTGTTTTTTAAAAGAATAGAAAGAAGAGAAGTTTCTTGGTCAAGAGAAAGATCGTTATAAATTATGACAGGACAAGTTTTTGTTTTCACCTAAGTATGTGTACTTAAGGTGGTCGGGAAGTGGTTTAAGGTCCAACTTCGGGAGTTTTTCGATCGAAGAATTGAGTTGAGATTCGGACTCAACTGGAAGTGATTCAAAAGGAAGAGTGTATTCAATCTCGTTAGGAATTTCGTGAAATAATTTTTCGTACTCGGCCTCGCGTTCATTGTTAAGATCAAGTGTTTTGTTTTCAAAGTTTTCATGAATGGAACTAACTTCCAACATTTGGTCACGAGGTTTGTTCGATTGACTTTCAAGATTGAAAATGTTGAGATCCAAAGTCATGTTTCCAAAAGAGATTTTCATCGAACAGTTACGACAATTGATTAAGGCATTTGAGGTGGCTAAGAATGGTCGGCCTAAAATCAAAGGGATTTGACTCGCAGGGTTTGTCACGGGTTGTGTTTCGAGAACGATAAAATCAACAGGGAATATGAATTGCCCAACTCGAATGAGCACGTCCTCGATTTCTCCCACGAGCTTCTTAATCGAGCGATCGGTAAATTGAAGCGCGACTTTTGTGGGTTTGAGTTCACCTAAGCCTAATTGTTCGTAAACGGAGTATGGAATCAAGTTGACACTCGCGCCTAAGTCTATCAAACATTTGTTAATAGTCTTGTCTCTAATTGTACACGAAATCCTAGAGCAGCCAGGATCTTTGTATTTTACGGGCATGGATTGGGACAAGACTTCACTCAAACTGGCGGCTAGGAAGACTTTTTTGGGCAATTGAGTGTGTCGCTTTTGAGTGCACAAGTCCTTAAAAAATTCCATGTACGTGAGGACTTGTTGAACAATATCAAGAAGCGGAATGTTGACTTTGACTTGTTTAAAAATTTCCAACATCTTTTCCATTTGGTTCGAGTGTTTCTTTGGTCGAAGACGATGTGGAAATGGGACACGATACTCGGTAGGCGGGTCTACTCGAGTAGAAGAAGAGTTTTGATTGGCATTTGATTCAACGTTTGGCTCCACTTTCTGTTCAGATTTGTTCGTTGTTTTAGAAGTGTCGAGAGAGGTTTCCAGTAAATCGTTTGGATTAACGACTTGATTATCGATTTGTTTACCTGAACGGAGAGTTGTGATAGCATTCAATTGGGTGACGTTGCTATCTTGAACAACATGGGCCTGATTTGAATTTGTGCTTTGATTTCTGGGATTTGAAATGGGTTGGCTTGGGAATGTTTCGCGTTCACGTTCGCTCACAGACGTGGCTAATTAACTCATTTGCATTTCAAGTTTTGCAATCGATTGGTTTGTGTTTTGCATATATGAGGTCAATAAATTTTGCAAATTGCTGTTTGATTGAAGGCTTTGAGTGGTTGCCTTTGCCAACGTTTCAAGAGTTTTCTCAAGTGCACTTAAACGTTTATCGTCTTGGGGAGGATGAGCAGAATTTGGTTGAAAATTTGATTGTTGCGGTTGATTATGAGACGGACCTGCAAAGTTTGGTTGAAAATTGTTGGATTGAAAGGAAGGATTCAAAGCGTTATTCGGGAATGCTTGAAAATTGGGATGAATCGGATTCGTGTTGGGATTGTTTTGGTTCCATGCAAAATTTGGATGCTTTCTCTAACCAGAATTGTACGTTGGAGAAAACGGGTCGTTTTTGGCTTTATTGAAAGCATTGATTTGTTCGACAGAATTGGGACACTGATCGGCTATATGATTAGGATCATTGCATTTATAACACATCGGTTGGGAAGCTTGGTTCAGTTGATTCGATGAGAAAACGTTATCAAATTTTTTAACCATTGCGTCGATCTTAGCTTCCAAAGCAATAGAAGATCCTATCGAGTGTGCGCTCGATCGTGAGTAGATTGATTTTTCGTTCGAACGTTCCCATTGGGATGATTTTTCGGCGAGGTTTTCAAGAAATTGCCAAGCATCGTCGTGATGTTGGGCAAGAAAGTTGCCTTGGCACATTGATTCGAGCATAGTATGTGAGCTATTTTCGAGTCTATAATATTTGGCAAATCGTCCACTTTTCAAAGTTATGGTGTGGACATTTTATCAAAATCTCTTTGAATCTTTCAAAATATTTTTCGAATGGTTCCCCTTTGAATTGATGAAACTTTACAATTTCGTGTCGGATTCTACTCGTTTTTTCCAAGGGGTAGAACTTTTTTAAGAAAGATTTTACAAATTCTTCCCACGTTTTAATCGAGTTTGATGGTAAGCTGTACAACCATTTTTCAATGTAATCCGTAAGAGCAAATGGGATTAATAGGAGTTTGATTCCGTCATCAGAAAGTTGTTGGAGTTTTATGGTTGCACAAACTTGTTTGAATTTCGTAAAAAAGATGTATGGATCATCGTGCTCGAAATTGCCAAATTTCGAAAGCGTGGCAATATGGTTCGAGTGAATTTCGAAATGGTTACCCATAGGGGCAGGTAACGTGATGCAAGATGGAATAGAAACTCTATCGGGAAAGATTCTATCCATAAGAATTTGAGGGGCGTTCTCATTCGCCATTTCGCGAGGATCGTCTGTTCGAGTTAAACGATTATTGGTTGAGTCGCGAGTCCAACGATTTGTTGTTGTGTCACGAGTCCAAGTACTCATGCACAAGTGAAAGTCGAGAAGAGAAAGAAGTTAAAATCGAGTTTAGTGAATGAAAGAAGATTTGAAATTTGAAGTGAAAAATTGTTTTTGTTTTTGTTGTTTTTTTTACAAGGAAGAAAACTATTTACCAAGTGAAATTTATTTTCAAAAGAGAAGTTTGATTTTTGTTTTGTTTTTTGTTTTTTCAATTTTTTTATATGTTTTTTTGTAATAATTTTATTTTGAATTTTAAAATATTTACCAAAAGGATTTTTTCAAAAAAAAATTGTTTTTAAAAAATGGAAATTTGATTTTTGTTTTTGAATTTTGAATTTTTATTTCTTTTTGAAAAGTTTTTTTTTGGATTTTTGTTTTTGATTGAAAATTTTCAAAGGAAAGGAAAAAATGATTTTTTTTAGGATAAAAACTAAGTTAGGTAAAATTTACAATTATTTTTGTGGATTTTGGACTTCTGATTTTTTTAAATATGCATGAACTAATGCAACTAAATGAATGCAAAGGGCTTAGTTATAGTTTTCCGTCCTTCGTAGCTCCTAAACTAAAATTGTATAATCACACTTTGTCTTAAATCAACAAAAATATATCTCGGCTAGGTAATAGACAGGGGTTATCGGTGCACCACGAATCACCGTAGCAATGCAGCCGAAGGTTTAAGTACCTTCAAAGGAATAACCAGTATAATATTTACGAATCAACGTAATATTTATAAATGGTTATTACTCTACCTTAGCCTAGACACTAAGAAATAAAAAATTTCAAAGAAAACAATTGTGAAGATACAATGAAGCCCTAAATGAGCTCGCGACACCCTTAAGTCGAATGTCTAACCTTTATTATTACTCAAATTCTATGATGAAATGCATTTGTGGGCTAAGGAAAGGGTGATGAAATCCCTCACCTTATGTGAATTGGGGTATTGCCCTTAGAAAATAAAAACAAGATGAGATGAATGCAAAACATAAATTAAACATGAATTTACGTTGCAACTAAAATGATGTTTGTTTTTGGATTTTGAAATTTCTTTTATATATAAATGCAAATGTAAGCAACCAACAATGCAATTCAAATAAAAACAAGGTAAAATGGCATGATACCAGAGCATGCAGAATTATTGGCAATTTATTTTTAAGCGGCAAATTTTTTTTATTTTTTTTGAGAGCAAGCAGGCAAGCAATTATTTATTTTTGGCAAGCACTTCTTCTGTTTGATATTCTGCTTTGGCAACCTGAAAAGAAGTTAAACACAAATATATACAATTGTATATATATATATATATGGATGGAACTTAAAATAAATTAAAACGAAAACAAAAAAAATTCAAACTCGATTTTTTTTGTGGACTAAAAACAAATGGAAAACAAAACAAATGAAACAAAACAAATGAACAAAATATATACACTTGTTTTTTTTAGAGATAGAATTTAAAACAAAACAAGTGAAAATGAAAGCAAGAACAATTAAAACTGGTTTTTTTTACAAAGCAAATGTACTTGACAAAACAAAAACAAAAATTTATTAACTCAAGGCCCACTAGCCCGTTAACACAACTCAACAACACTCAATAAAATAGAACAGCTTCCTTTTAACTCCAGACAAAATTTTCAAGCTAAATTTTAGTTGAACTCCCAAATAAAACAAATTGCGCTTCCACCAATTCAACTTCCAAGTCGCAATTTGAAGGGAATTTGCTATTGGATTGCCGATCGATTTTGGGATTTGGATGAAGTCAACTAGTTAGATTATGGTTCTTACGGGTTTGGGTGGAAGTGAGTTCAAGCTTGAATACGAAGTCGAGTTGGTTGCGTGGTCGTGGGGTTCATGTCTTGAAGGCGGTGGCGATGGCTGAGTGCCGAGTTCCAGTCGCTCTTGTTGAGGGAGTTTGGTGAAGACGGTGGCTTCAGGCGATTGCAAAGTGGTCTTGGGTTGGAGTTGATGTCGATGTTTTCTGGTGGAGGAATTGTTATTGAGGTGGTTGGAGGCGGAGAAGCAGGTTGCTGTTTTTCTTCTTCAGTGGAGTGGCTTTTGGGGGTTTCGTTCGATTGTGGTTGGTCGAAGTTGCTTTCGATTTCGGGTTGTTTTGATATTGTTATCCCGCCTTTTGGCAAGGCCGTGACACCAAAAAGTTGACTGGAAAACTAAAGACAGTTCGTCGTAAAAGTTCGTTATACACTGTTTCACCATGGATATCGATGAATTTTGTCCGAGCCCGGATTAGGCTACAATTGATAGGACACGGCAAGCAAAGCCATGAAAGCCGGCGTTTCAAATTTTAGATTAATCGGAGTTCGTATGAATGAGATATGATCGATATGAGTTAGGGAAGGTGTGATGTTCGAATCCATCGGAGAACCACTGTTCGAGCCCATCGGCTTCGTAACGATCCATGTGCACGGTTCGAATCCATCCATTCGTATCCATCACCAAACCTTGGTTCGTATCCATTGGCTTCGTATCCATCGGAATGGCCAGGCCTTCGTATCCATGAACTTCGTATCGGTTGACCAATGATTATTTCGAATCGATGAACGAGGCGTTCATTTGAATCCATCAGGCAGCTTCAGTTCGTATCCATCACAATCGTCTCCATTGAATGGAGACATCACCATCGATACGAGCTAAGCTGCCTATCTCGATTCGAACTAGACGTTGAAAGCTGATACGAGATGCACGAAGTTGATTGATTCAAACTGGATAACAGTACTCGATACAAACGAGGCGAAGTTTGTGGATACGAATCGGTCAATGCGGCACTAAAATTGGATCGATCCAGGCAACTCGCACCACGTCACCGCGCGCACGCGCTTCCAACCGATGCGAAAGCCATCGATACGAAACCATGGATTCGAACAGGGCAGCGCACACGGAACTTTAACCTCGTATCGATCATATCTCGCAAATATCTGGTCCAAATGCTATGAAATTTTCATAGAAGCTCGCACACAAGGTAAAGAATGTTCCTGCCAAGTTTCAGCTCGATTGGACTAATTCTTGATGGATACGAAATCAATTCGTATCGAATCACAGATCGAGTCGAAACTTGGTGGGACCGGTCGCGTGGGCCCACTCACGTGCCAGAAGAAGTCTCCCAAAGTTTAAGCTCGATCTCAGCCTCCTACACCTATAAATAGCCCCCTGAAGCCTACAGAAAGGGGATCTTTTTTCGACTTTGGAACGTCCAGACTCCGCCGAATTCAATTCTACACTTCAAAACCATTGTTGTATTCAAACTTCAGAGCTATTATCAACTATAACCTGCTGTAACTGATTGAGATCATCAAGTGAATCAATAAAGTCATCCACTTCAGAGTGGACGTAGGCAAGATCGTCGAACCACTATAAATCCTTTGTTATTTACTATTTCTATTGAATTTCCTGAGTGATTTGTATACTTATTTCTCCACATATTTGATATCTGTGATCTATGATTGCGAACTGGTGCTTTTAGTGGCTATCTGGTGTTTGTGACCAATTTTGGTGCAAACAGATATATGGCGATTAGACGAGTTCGTGGCAACAGTGGGATGATTTGGATTGGCAGTTCGAAGGTGATTTGGGATTGCGGTTTTGGTTGCGGCGAACTATTGGGTTGGCTGCTGTCGGTGATGGTCTTGTAAGAAGACGATGTTAGCACTGTCAGCAAGTTTGGCTTGTATGGGTTATAGACAGTTGCAGTGGCTGTGAACATGGGTTACAGCAGTAGGCAGGGTGATGGACAGATGATTTGTTTGTAGAAGTGTGGTAGTTGAAGGATGGTCCAAGATGTATTGGTATTCAGATGGTCGGGAATAAGATATGCATAGATGTGCAACAGTGCTCTGCGGTGGTTCATGTTGTTATAGGCAGATGTGCTTAGTTTTTTCAGGTGAGGACAGTGGGGTGTATACTTGCAGTGGTGTGTTGAGGTTGTGGAGTAAGGTGGAAGGAAATGACAATGTGGTTCCTTGATGATGGGTGATGGATGGTTTGAGTTGAGTGAACGGGGGTGAAGTGGGATGTCTGAGGGAAGTAGGAGTTGGGCAGAGAGAGAGGGTGTTAACGAAGTTTTGTAGTGGATTGTCGGACAGGTCTGCGATGAGAAGGAGGAGGTTGTTTTGGTGATCTGAAGTGGTAGAGGGTGGTTTAAGGCTGGTGAGGGTGTAAGCAATGTTGCAAACGACAGTAATTTGAATGAAGTGCTATGGTGAAAGATTGAGATGAGTAGCAGCTTTGAGAAATTGCAGTGGCTGTTGAAATGAGGAAAGTTCAAGTTGAATTGGTTTAAAAACAAAATGTAAAATAAAGAAATTAGTTAAGTAAAGTGAAATGTAAAACAAAAGAAGTAAGCTAAGTTGAAGTTGAGTTTTGATGAGAGGAAGTCGTGAGTGATGCTGGAGGTACAAAACCAGTTTGTGATTGGGATGATATTGTTTGCAATAAATGCACAAAGAATTGAAGTATCAAAAAGCAATATAAAATAGAATGTACACACTCCACAGTAAACAAAATTAAACACCACTACTACAAAAGAAAAAAAGGAAAAAATAAATAAATTAAAAAATTAAAAAAAATAAACAGAAACAAAGACAAGTGCACACGAGTGATAGTGCATAAAACAGGAAGAAATAATCCCAAAAACTGATACTCAGAACAAATGCATAGGATCAAGATGAATTGAGACTGAAAATGAGAACAAATGCACAGTGCAGATTTCTGTTTTTTTTTCTTTTTTAAATGAAATTGTGTGTGATTTTTTTATACAAACTAGAAATTCAAATGCTAATTGAAAACAAGAAAAATGCTAATTGAAAACAAACACACAAATTTTTTTTAATTTTTTTTAAATGCAAAAACACACAAAATAAACACACACAAAAATCAAATGAAAATAATTCGAAGAATAGAAAATTAAAATCAAAGTGATTCCCCGGCATCGGCGCCAAAAACTTGTTTAATCAACTAATTTTCTATCGGTTTAGAAATTAGTCGAAAAATTTCAAATTAAATTTACCGCAAGCACACAGTGTACACTTGTAGTACGTGGCGAATACGGGTCGATCCGCAGGGAATTTTAAAGATTTTAAAATTTTCAATTCAATCAAATTAGACCAAAGTGAGATGAAATTGTTAACTACAAAAAGAAGCTAAAGCTAGAATTAAAATGTGATTTAAAAACTATTGAACTAGAGAACAATTTAAGGATAAATCCACTCTCATATTTTTGTAAATCAACAAACAATAATTTATTATCTCTAGCTTTGATATTAAGTGAAATAATTATTGCATTTATCATAAGTATGGTTTGTTTATGTTATTAATTAACATAACTCAAACCATCAAACTATAATACAACAAATAAACCATTTATCAATTCTCATGTAAATGAAGCCAAAGCAAAAGCTATTTTAAGTATGATCTATTTACTATTGTAATTAGTAATATAGATCATCAAATTTCATTTTTACTTTCATTTCACAATCAAAAATGGATTAGCAAATGATGATGCAAATTGTGTTTATGTTGAATAAGAATAGCTCATTTGCATAAGCAATATAAGCTATCAAACCCACTTGTATAAACTTGCATCAAAATTCACTTTCATGAAGCACAAACAAAGAGATCATAAATCATAAAAAATGTTGAAATTACATAATATTTGAGAGCTTCATTACCCCTAAATTGAAGGGGTTTAGCTACTAATTTATGTTATCAAATCAACACATGTAAGTTTCAACATTGAAAATGAAATAAAGTAGAGAATAAACAAGAAAGAGAAGATTAACTACTAAAATGAAATGAATTAAACTAGTGCATAAATGTAAATCTAAACTATGAACATAAAAAGAAAGAGTGCATAAGAAGAAAAACGAGCATAAAAGTAAACAACAACAAGTAGAAAAGAGAAGAGAAAGAGGCTAGAAAGCCATTTTTATTTCATTCAACATTGCCATTATAACTTGTATTTTTCATTTCCTAACTAATATGAAAGAGTAGAAGATTGTTCTTGTACATAAGAGGGTTATTTATACATGCATAAAACCCTAATTCCATTCTTAGGGGGCTTCCCAAAATACCCTTTAAGAAGTGTGACCACCAAGTAACCATTAGCCACTAATTAATCCATCATTTGATATGCATGAAGCTTTAACCTCCACTTAGTTGTCCATTAGCTTCTAATTGTAGATTTAGGCAAGTGGGTGGGGTCCTCCATGATCTTGGACTTGAATTATTTCCCTCTTCTTTCCTTTGTATTCATTTGTGCATGCATGTATCTTCATTTAAGCCTCTTCCATATGCATCCAAATTCCTATAAAAATATTCAAAAATGTCCAAGTAAAAATTCTCAAATTTACACATGCACAAAAATGACCATTTTCCCCCTGAATGAAGATGAAAATATGATGGTTTGAAAATAATTGAATTTTGATTTTAACATGTACAAATGCCCAATTATGATGTTTATTTAAATAAAAAGAGGTAAAATATGGATGTAAATATATGCACATTTACGTGCACATCAACTACTTATTTAGTTAAGGGGAATAAAATATGCAACTTTTTTATGGATTTTTTTCTAAGGGAGAATCAAAATACCGATTCTTCCCTTATAAAAATTATTCAAAATTACTAAATTATTCAAAATTACTAAATTATTCAATTCTCTAATATATGTTTCTTCCTCAATTATATCAACAATTATCTTAAACTCTTTGTCCATCCAACCTTAAACCCTAAATCCAAATTTTTAATTTTAATATCCTAGTTCACTAATTATAAAATTATGGAGGAATTATTATCGCAAACTACATCTCTATCTCTACATCAACCTTCATCTGGATTTCCATCCTACCTATATCAAAGACGATGATAAAGATGTTGATCCATCATTTCCTTCTATTCAAGATTCAAATGATATCTTTAAAGAATGTATAAGATTTTATGTTAGACCGAATTTCAAAATAAGGTATGAAATTATTTACATTTTTTTAAATTAATGTATAAGATTATTTTATTTTATTATTTCATACAGAATAGAGAAATTGATGGAGTTTGCGATGGAGGGATGTTTGAGACTGTCGGTAGTAGTTTAGACGATAGCGGTGGACTTTAAGGGTAATGGGTATAAGATAGCATGACACACATGATCGATAAAGAATAAAGAGAAAATAAAAAATATATGAACGGTAGGTATGAAAAGATGAATAATATTTTTAGTGCAGTGCTAAGGGCACTACGATTTATTTTTACCAATACCATGAAAACTTTATTAATAATGAATATAATTTTTGTACTTCAAAATACCATTTCTTACACGATTAAAAAACACTGTTAAGTAGCAAATCACTGTAAGAACTGATCTTTGACATTTGAAGAATAACTGTTCAGCAATTTATTATCGCTGGTTACTACCATAGCTATCCGATAAAAAATCTGCCAATCGACAATAGATTATCGTATACGCTGTAACATGTAGCATTTCCATTAAAAAGCAGAACTTGCGGAAAATTAATTAATTAGTTTATTATTATTATTACATTTTTCTTGGTATTTTATTTGATGTTTTTTATTTTAATTATAGTTGTGATTATTAGAATTTTTATACATCGTAGTTAATAGTCATCTAGCTCCATTAAAAATTATGGATCTTTGGTTCTTCTTGAGATCTCTCATTGACATGTTGGCATCTTTTGAGAAGACAGTGATCTCATATATGCTTTCTTCAAACCTCTTTTTTATTCATTAACTGCAGACATTTAGTAAAGAATAGGTGTAATGATTTTGCACCATTCCACCAAATTCAGGTTGACAACATTGTGAAAATAACATCACAATTGAATCTTTCACAAACATGATAACTAGATGTAAATAATATAGAATGAAAGATAATTTTTTATTTGGCAAATCTAAACTGGTTTGTTTACATTGGTTTACAATGTGTTAATAAGATACATTTGTTTTATGGGCCGAGTACATAAACATAACAGCCCATGACTACTTCAATCATATTACATATTACTTGTTCTAATATTCATTTGTTATCTTTAATACCCCCTCTCAAACCCGACTAGGGTTAGGCTTTGCGATTACTTTCTCAAATATGCTGCCGATGCTTCAGTCCTTCAAATTTCTACTTTAATCTCCAAAATCCTTCTCCAAGCATGGTTTTGCTGATGATCTCGAGCACCAATTGAGTGATTTGACTTTATTCATGATGATGATAGTATCAACAATGTTCAGTTTTAGCTTCGACACTGCAAAATCTGGTTTTTTAGTTGTGACAGCTTTCTGATGATGATCTGGAGGTTGAATTTGAGACTTTTGGCTGACTGGTAAATTGCTCCTTACTTCTTCAACTTTCAGATCTTGCTTTAATCGAAGAAAATTCCTCTTTGATAGAGGTTTTGTGAGTATGTCAGCCCTTTGGTAAGTTGTTGGTAATTGATTTACATTCAGATTACCTTTTATAACTTGCTCTCTGACAAAGTATAGGTCCAACTCCATGTGTTTTGTTCTTGAGTGTAAGACTGGGTTGGCCGTAAGTGCAATTGTACTCATGCTATCACACCAAAATGTTGCTTTGTTATGTGTTTTTATTTTTAGCTCACTTAAAATGATTCAATCCATATAATTTCTGCAGTAGCACTAGCAACACTTCTGTAGTCTACTTCAGTACTAGATCTAGAAATTGTTGCTTGTTTCTTTAAATACCATGAAACTGGATTTTGACCTAAATATATATAATAACCTATTGTAGATCTTCTATAATCCATGTCTGTTGCCCAATCTACATCAACATATGTTGTGATGTTGATTGATTTGCTTGATTGTTGAGTTAGACCATGATTCAATGTTCCATTTAGATATCTCAAAATTCTTTTAACTGCTTTCCTGTGTTCATTTAATGGATTTTTCATGAATTAACTTGCCTTGTTTACACTGAACGAAATCTCTGGTCTAATAATGGTTACATATTGTAAAGCTCCCACTATACTTCTATATTGCTTGACATTTGAGATTGGTTCCCCTTTATTTTTGGATAAGTGTAGATTACTCATCATAGGATTAGGTAGTGCATTTGCATTCTACATTTTGGCCTTTATGAGTATCTCGGTGATGTACTTCTTTTGACTTAGTTGAATTTTTGTGGTTGAAATTCTGTTTACTTCAATCCCCAGAAAGTAATTTAGATTTCCAAGATCTTTAATGGAGAATTATTGTTCAATTGCTTTGTGATGTTGCTAATTTCCAATTCACTACTTCCTGTAATTAGAAAATCATCAACATATATTAGTGTATATGTAACTTCATTATTATTAAATTTAGTAAATAGAGAATTGTCTGATTTGGTTGAAGTGTAGCCTATTTTGACCAAGATTGACTTTAGCTTGTCAAACCAAACCCTTAGTTCATGCTTCAGCCCATAAATTGCTTTATTCATTTTGCACACAAGTTCTTCTGTTCTGTTTTGTCTCAACCCAATTGGCTGCTCCATATATACCTCCTCTTGCAAGTCACCATTCAGAAAGGCGTTATTTACGTTAAGTTGTCTTATGATCTAATTTCTATGAAAGGCAATTGTAAGAATTATTGTAATTGATGTTGGTTTCATAATAGGGGAGAATGTTTCATTGAAATCAAATCCATCTTGTTGTGAATACCCTTTTGCCACCAATCTTTCATTGTACTTAGAAATTGAACCATCAGGATGTCTCTCTAATCTATAGGTCCACTTGCATCCTATAATATTTTTATCTTTTGGTAAAGAAATAAGATTCTATTTTTTGTTTCTTAACAATGCGTTGTATTCTTCACTCGTAGCAGCTTTCCACTTTTCACTTTGAATTTCTTGATAGTAAGTGCTTGGCTATTCATTTTCCATAATTGTGTTGTATATTTTTGGCTTGAATATCCCCTTTTTTGCTCTTGTGATCATTGGATGACTAGTATTTTCAGGAATGATTTGTTTAGTAGTATTGCTAGTTGAGGTTTCCTATTGATCAATAGGTAATTCTGAATTATCTATTGGTTGGCTGGATTTAGATTGGCTGTTGCCATGTTGTGTGGTTTGATGTGGGCTTTCAGAATTGTCCCTTTGATCATCAATTGCTCTTGAACTGGATATGATGTGTTGTGGGCATGACATTTCTTATCAATTTCAGTAGCTGCTTGCTCCATCAAGTCAGGTGATGATGGTATAGAAAACTTTGCATTGTATATTTTTTGTGAAGTTTTTATATCTGTTTTACTAAATGGAAATACTTGCTCATTAAATACCACATGTCTTGATACAAATGTTTTTCCATTACTATCTATGCATTTGTAACCCTTCTTATTTGCTGCATATCCTAAGAAAGTGCATGGTATTGATATAAAATTCAACCTGTGAGCATTGTTTAGCCTTAGACAAGGAAAACATAAACATCTACAAAAAATTTAGTTATGATAATCTGGTTTAACACCCAATAGAACTTCCATAAGACTTTTAAACTACAAAACTTTTGTTGGGAAATCTATTTATTAAGTACACACTAGTAGCAAATGTGTTGAGGAAAATCACTTCTTCAGATGATCAGTTTAAGGAAATAAAAAACACAACGCAGCGGAAAAAACAACGAACTGGATCATGGTTGTAGTGAGACGGAACAAACAGAGATAAACACCAGAACAGACAGTCACAGACCAATACAATGCGGAAAAATTAAATAACACCAATATTTATAGTTGTTCCACTACCGCGAGGCAGTATACGTCCACTTGGGGAGAGGAGATTTTACTAATCATTGAAAGATTAGAGTTACAAGATTGTTTCACTTTTGGAGGCTATACATAAGAAGAATCAACAATACAAAAAAATTCTGTAGAGTTTCAGCTCTCTAGGATGGCTGTCATTGTTGTCTAGAAGCTCCACTATTTATATAGTGAAGAAGTGAGGAGGGGTAGCTACTATATAGCAGCTCAGCAATCTGGTTCGGCATCATTTGGTTCAGCACACATTTGGTTCGGCAAACACAACAGCTCATTTTGGTTCGGCATTACCACTTCAGTTTGGATCAGCATGCCCAAATGACCGAACGAGATATTTCGTTCGGCAAATCACTAAACGGGATATTTCGTTCAGCAAATCACCAAACGAAATATTTCGTTCCGCGGATTTCTTTTTCTTTCACTTCTCTATTTTACCAAACGAAGTCACTTTACCGAACAAAGCTTCCTTTCCTCACCGATCCAAATCCTTCCAAGCACTAGCAGTTCACTTCCATCTTCCTCTACGCAACGTGATTTTAGTTTCTAGGGTTTCGCCTACGTCTCCTCCTTCGCAACTCCTTCTTCTTCTTCTTCAATTGCTGCTCTTAAATGGAATCCAGGTATCAATTTCAACAAAATGCATCAGACCAAAAAAATTTTGGTAAAGAGGCCTGAGCAAGTAATGTTAAACCAGTTTCAACAATGTGTCTATATTTTCTTTCCATCGATCTATTTTTTCAGAAGTATAAGGACAAGTTGTTCTATGAATAATTCCTTTCTTTTGAAAATATTCTTTTAGTGTATAAAATTCAGTTCCTCCATTAGTTTGTAAAGTTTTTACATGGTAGTTAGTTTGTTTTTCACCAAAGTGAAAAACTGAATTACTGTATTATAAGTTTCAGATTTTTATTTCAATAAATAAATTGTGATATCCCGGAAATTTTAAACAATATCAATTTAATAATCTATATAAAATATTAAATTGATATGATGATATTTGTTAATAAGATAAGAATTGACTTGATAATTTTCTTTTAAATATATATTTAAATGATAAATTTGTCTTTTAAAAGGATAATAAACTGTTTTCTATTTATTTATATATCTGTATATATTGTAAATAGTTAAAGTAATTTTAAATAAATCAAGTATTTAATAATATAAGTTTTAAAATAAAGTGAAGCCAAGATTTTAAATTGTGTTTATACCTAAGTTAAATTTTATAAATAAATAACACTATTTTTAGAAATAGAAATAATTATACAAGATAACATAAGATAAGATAACTATATCAATGTTAATGTGAAACTTAAGCAAAATATTTTACCCACTGTAGCTTTGAATATATGTAGCTATGAGATTGGTTTTGCAGGCAAGTGAAAAACATGAATAAGTACTATCAATCTAAACAAATAATTTAAAAACAACCTAACATCTAATAAACAAACTAACAACAATATAACCATAACAAAGTTTTGAACTAAAAAAAAAAAAAAAACTTAAGTAAATTTCTATACTATAACAAAGTACAAGTGCAGGCCGAAACCACTTCAGTATATACGAATGAAATAGGGGTAAGTATGCTTAGTATTTAAGTTAAAGAAAAGAAAACATATGTAAACATTAAAGTACATACAAATTGGGATTGTTGGAGAAGCTTGTGTACAAGAAGTACATGAGCAATTAATGTTCTTTCCACCTAGCACAACAAAATCAGTTTGAAAATACTTGTAGCAGCCAAAAGAAAATAAAAATCTCTGAAATGTGTACTTGAACAGTAAAGGAAATTGTATACTTGTTTATTTATCAACCTTGCTTCATTTTTATTTCGTATACCACAGTTTTACAATTCTAGTTTTAAAAGCTTAAACAAAATACAAACCTGAAATCAAATAGAAAGCATAAGCATGTCAGTTCGAATCAAAGATGAGAACATCTCCACTATAACAAGATGTCAGATTAATTCATATTCAAGTCGTAAAGCCAATGCAAGTTTAAAGATCAAAACAACAAAGATATACAAGATTTCAAGTCTCCAGTTTTCAAATACCAGTTTCAAGCTTTTCCCTGTCTTCAAACCAAAAAGAATGAGCTCTGTTTAAATGGACAGGTGAGTAAACTTTTAAAACTAAACTTAAATAATCTGGAAGTCTCTGTGTTAATGTTGTTTATATGTATGTGTATGTGCAATGCTTGTGAATTGATGTGAGTGTGCATATCTGTAGCTTTAACATCTCAGATTTTAGTTCAAGCCCCTGACTTTAACTGTTAACATGAGATGCCTTCAGTTTTGATGCATGCGACCTATGATTGAAGTAACTTGTGATATATGCTTGGAAGTATGTTGTATGATTTTTTTTTTAGCCTCTGTAACTTGTGAGTGACACCTCTGTTTAAATGTCCAGGGATTTAAAACTTAGATCAACTTCAAATTTCTTCCCACTTTAATTTCATTTTGGCTTAAGTAGTTAAACAAAGTTGGTTGTTTAAAATTTAACTAAGCTTTAAAAATATTTGAAATAATTATAGATAGTAAACACTGTCTGGAAGCAAAGAAAATACAGAGCAACTTGAAAAATGTTAAAAACCAAACATTTTAATTTGTTGATACAAATATATCTTTTCATCTAATTGGTTCTGGGTTGTGATGTCTGAAGGAATTATGGTTGAATTCGAGTATACTTTGTTTTAAAAATAATTTCGTAAGCTGTTATCAGATGAGAACATTGGAAAGTAAGAATTACAGTGGGTAGTTAAATATTGCCAGGAATTCAAACATCCTAATTTAAGTTTTCACTGAGATGAATTTGGGTTTTAATCATTTTCTGGTGATTTGGTGTATCGGGTAAGTCAGGGACACTGCTGGAGTAGGCAGTGAGCTAGTGGGTTCTGGCAATATGGGTCGCAAGGTTTTTCAACCACCAGGTCGTCGGCGAAGCTCCGAACTAGGTTTAACTCACCCTTTTTGATTCGTGATGTAAATGTAGAAATTTCGAGGTCATTGGGGAACTGGAGGAGATCGCGAGTGGGAAATCAGGAGCGTAAGCGTTCGACGAGGTGTGGGTCATGATCGCGAGGTCGAAGGAGGACCGTAGGGGTGAGGCGAGGCAGTTTTAGGCGGTGTTTTGTCCCAGTTTTGGGTTCGAAGCCCAAATGTCGATGAGATGCTTTTCAACGTGAATTCGAGTGTCGATGGGGAACACAGGGTCGTGGGTGACTGAGGCGAATTGTTGTTGGTGAGAGGTTATGGCCGGGGACGTCGAGCATGTGCACGAGTACGTGCACAGTAAAATGAAGCACAGTGGTGACGCGAGAACTAGGTTTGTGGAAGAAGGCTTTATCTCGTGCCGAGTTCGAGTGTTTCCGTGATAGGCTCGAAGCAGTTGAGGTCGGGGAAACTCGTGAGTTGTTTCGTGTATTCTGGTGTTAGAACACGGGTCAATTCCTGGAAAACTCGAAGTTCAGCTCGAGTTCATGGGGGGTTCAGCTCGGGAAACACTCGGGTTGCCTGGGAAATATTTATATTTCCAGCTTTAAAGCTTTAGTGAATTAGCTAAAGAAATTTCTGGAATTTTTCTTTTGATAGATGATGATTTAAACTTGGATTCAAATTTGAACTAAATTGTAAGTTCAAAGGTAAATGTTTAAAAGTATATACGTTGATGTTAATTAAGTCATTAATAAAGAAATGGGTTACCTTAGAGATAATTAAGGAAATTAAAGAATGATTTATTTTATTTATAAATTAATAAATTTAATTAATTAGGAATGATTAATGATGATTTAAATCTAAGAAAATTTCTTAAGAAAGTAATTAAAGAAATATTATTAGTTAATAAAGATAATTAACCAAGGATTATTAAGTATTGATTAATGTGAATGGTTAAAGAATAATTAATTTATAAAAGGGTAATTACTTAATGTAACTAAAGAGTAATTAATCAAGGATGATTTATTAAGACAGATAATTAAGGGATGATTAATTAATTGGTTGGTAATTAATTAATGTTAAGTATGCACGATTTAAATTAATTGAAGCAATTAATTTGATTCATTTGTGGTTAATTAAATTAATTAGAGATGGAAGGGTTGATTAATCTGGCTATGAATGATTAAATAATATTGTATGTCTTAGATTAGTTGATATCTTTGGTATGTGATGTGAAATGCCATGTGATATAATATGTTTGGGTTAAAACAGTGACATCCTGTATTTAAAGTTTGAATTGTATATCGTTTGAATACCTTGGGTTAAGCTGACATTGGATTCGAAGAGACCGGAGTCGGGTATTAGTTAATACCCGAAACCACTTCGATTCTTTACAAATTGATATGGGAAATCAATAGGTTGAAATGAAATGATTTATGTGAATTGGACCATTTAATCTAAGTTTTGGTACTTAGAAACTGATATGTGAAATAAGTGATGACTCTAACAAATTGTGAATTTGTAAATCGATGCGAGTTACCCCGGGTTTTATGTAGTTCTATGTTATTGTATTCCATGTTAGATGGGTTTACTCACGCTGGTTTCCAGCCTGACCCGGGTGTTACTTTGATGTAATGCTCGGGTCAGACCGAGTATTACAGATTTCAGGTAAGGACGTTCTGAAGCTCAGGAGGCGAGCTGGATGACAGGAGCGTATGGAGTGTATTCCGCTGTGTTATATTGTAGTTTGTCTGGGACATGTTGATTGTATCTGTCCAGTGTTGTGTATATGTTGTAACTCTGATGTATTTAAATGTAATCAACTGATACAGTATTCTTTTGTAAACTGTTATTTTATTTGATATTATATTTTGATCCGCTGCGATTGTGAGGTTCTGTGTTTTGTTTTCTGTTTCTTCTTCTTCTATCTCTTTCTTCTTTTCTAACTATCTGGGATTTTCGGGATCGAAAAATCCGGGTCGTTACAGTTGGTATCAGAGCCAGGTTAAGCGAAACCCTTGGCTCTGGAGGGTGTACTCATCAGAGATAGGGTTAGTATTACCCTAGGATGAGTTGAGTGTATATATATATGAGAGCGTACTTGTTATTTTCTTATATAAAGATTTTAAATAATTTTATACAAGCTTATATTTTAATATATAAAGCAATAATTTTTCTAATATTAAATTAATTGGTTGTTAAATCATTGGAATTAAATAGAAACAATGAGAACTAAGTGACAATAGAAATACAACCAAACTGAAATTTGAATAAAGATAAGTTGAAATGGATTCAACTGAAATTAAAATCTTGGATTCGAAGAAGAATTTTTAGAAATGGATAATTGGAATTGGTTTCCAGTTGCAATAACCTTGGTTATTTTCCTATAATGATGAAATGTTTGTTAATGATTTAGAAAAAAATAAAATGTTTATGGAAGTAAACATTTAAGTGAAATATTAAATCTAAGTCCAGAAAATATGGGAATTTGTTCCAAGTGTTTGAAAGAAATAATAAATAGTATTATTTGAATAAAAGGGCTTGATTCAAACAAGAGTTGTTTGAAAATTTATAGGAACATGTTTTGAATTTAAAACCCAGGGTGGTTTAAAATTTAAAGTAATTTGGTGTGTAAAGGAAATAAATATGTATATTTGAAATAAACTCTATGATTAAGTTTTGAATAATCCTTGGAAAGTGATGTGAAACCCAAAGTGATATAAGTTTTGAACTAATGAGTAAGTATGAATATTATTAGAAATTTGAAAATTTGAAGTAGAAATTCAAATTTGAGTAAGGTTGACGGAATGAATGAATTGAATTTAATTTAAGGGAAGTTAAATAAGAACAACCTGAATTGGAAATTTCAAGATGAAATTGAGGTTTAACTTAGGAAAGTTAAATGGGTTGATTTGGTAGGGAACTATATGTGGTCTCAGATAGGATTGAGATATGGAATGGGTAGTGGATGATGAATGTTTTAAATAAATTGGATGATAGATTGGGGTAATATCTATCCCAATATTGGAATTAAATGGAATTAAACTTTAATTTGAAATTACTTAAGTAAATTTTGATTTTAAAGATAAAAATTAAAAATGGGATCACTTTGAACATTAAGATTTGAATGTTTAAAATGAACATGTAAACTGAAATAATTAAGGATTGGTTCCAAGATTGAATTTGGGTAATAAATTGAAATTCAAAGATTTAATTGTTTAAAAGGGGTTTGAATTATCATTTGAACTTTGAAATAAGTTAAGTAAAGATAACTTAAAATGGAATTTTGAGAATTGAACTCAAAAATTAAATTGTTTAAAGGTATTGATTTGAAGATAAATGTTAATTGGATTAAGGGAATAAATCAACATTTGAAAATTTAACTCGAATTTATATAATTCGAGATGGTTTGAAATTGAGATTTAAATTGAATTTATGGAAATGGAGATGGGGTATTAAACAGTTTGACTCTGGACTATTTTCAAAATAAATTGTTTAATATAAACCTATTTTTCCAAACTATTTACTACACAACTTTTCTGTTTAAACCTAAAACTATCTTAAACCTGTTTTACAATTACTTTGGAACTATTTAACTATTTTACAACTGTTTTATAAACTAATTACTATTTTTCTACTACTTTAGAAACTGATTACTGTTTTTCTACTATTTTATAAGTAATTACTATTTTTCAATTATTTTACAGTTACTTAACTATTTTACAGTTTTACAAATTAATAATTATCTTTCAACTATTTATCTATTTTTTTTAAAAAAAAAAATTCAAGCTATTTTGTAAATATAAACTGGTCAGAGTTCAAACTGTTATTGGTTAAATACCCAACTGAGATAAGAATTGAGTGATAATCCAAGTGGGGATTAAAGCAAATGTGAATAAGTGAATGAAAATTAAAGTGAATGTGAATAGGAAGGAAATTGATTTGGTTAATAATCAATGAAGTCAAATACGTAGGATGTACGTATATTATTCTATTCGCATGATGGTTTGATCCAGATTCGAGCACAGAATTTCGAGATAATATTATCAATCCGAGTTAGGATTTTTCGCTCGATTTTCGACGGCGAACCTGGATATGGATTTTTGATTGATTCTGGATATTCTCTATCATAGTTGTGACTATGCAAGGAGGATGACGGTTTCTGATCAAGAAACCAGATCTGAGTCCGCAATAGGGAGTCGGGTGGACAATACTAGTTCAGAAGTGAAATTGTGTGATCGAGTGAGCGATCTGATTGATATTGCGTACGGATGATATATGAACATCGTACGGTTTGAATAAAATTGATTTGGAAAATTTGTGGATAAAGAACTGTAAATGATTTTTGAAATTGAAAGGATATTTTGCGAATATATGATGACCTTTAATAAAATGAATTAAAATTGATATTTCTATAGTAGAACTTAACTTTATGGAAGTAAAGTGGAAATTGGGTATCTTACTAACTAAAATTTTACTTTATAATAAAAGTAAGTAATTTGGCAAGTGACATTATAAACAGATTTAAAATTTAAATTTAATATTTGTTTTGGAAAGAAAAGGAAATTTAAAGTTTGTATATCTTTGATAAATGAGATAAAAAAAACCCCCTTGTTGAAGCTATAGCCAAAAGAAAAGAGTTTTGGAAATATTTGAAGTACAAAACTGGATTTATACAAGTATAAGATTGATTCAAAAGGTTTCAAGATTTATTATATATATAAAAGATTTTATGGAAATGGTTTTGAGAAAAAGGTTTTGGGAACCTTTGGATTTGGAAAAGGCTTTTGATTTTTGGGTAAAATCAATATTGGGATTTGGGAAAGCCTGATTTGTGAATTATCGATTTTGAGAATCGATTTTGTGTAAAAGCATTTATATGAGATTCATACTAGGTGTATGATTTGGGAAATACTATATGTGTATAGTATAAAGTGTTTTGAGATTGCTCTGGGGAAAAAGGCGCTCCCTTAAAATGAACTTCTCAGGAGTGCCACTGGGTGGTACTGCCTTGAGCCCCAAGGGGGGTTTCTAAAGTTGATCCTGTGAGGAGTCCGGACAAAACTAGTTCCTGAGGATTATTGTGTAGCGAAAGTCGAGGGGCTGGTGCCTACAGGGGCATTTGGGTTATGCTGTGACGACAGTGTAACTCTATGTCACTGCGATCTACTGCAGACCATAGCGAAAGTCGTGTGAGCCGCTGAGAGCCAACAGTCTATGTTTGATTTTACATCGGTAGACTGCGACACTATGGTAACATAGCGAAAATCTTGTGTGCCGCTGAGAGCCAACAGTCTGCGTTTGATTTTATATCGGTAGACTGAGACCTATGTAGGAGTGGAGAAGTTTCATTTTGACAGCGAAAATCGTTTGTGCCGCTGAGAGCCAACAGTTACATGGACTTTTGCTGCGACGGCAACGTAACCCTGGATGTAACTGCGATCTGTTGTGGGTTCTATGGTGTAATCAGTTACATGGACTTTTGCTGCGATGGCAACGTAACCCGTGATGTAACTGTCACCATGGATGGGTGTGATGATTTCCAGAGCATTTTCACAAAAAAAAAAAAAAAAAAAAAAAAAAATATTTCCTCTATTTTCAAAAATTGTTTTCTATATTTTCAATAAAATTATTTTCCAAAGTATTTACACTGGGTGTTGGAAACGAGTTTACCGAGTACTTATAGACTTTCAGTCCTACGCCTGATCAACGTATGACCGAATTTCTATGAGAACAAGGATGGACTTGTCAAAACATCGAGTTATAAAAGTATTTTTATAAAACTATTTTAGAAATATTATATAGAATTTTTAAAGTATTCTAGACTTAGGTTTTAAATTACCTTTGTTTTAAATTTCGGGGACGAAATTCTTTTAAGGGGGGAGGAATGTGATATCCCGGAAATTTTAAACAATATCAATTTAATAATCTATATAAAATATTAAATTGATATGATGATATTTGTTAATAAGATAAGAATTGACTTGATAATTTTCTTTTAAATATATATTTAAATGATAAATTTGTCTTTTAAAAGGATAATAAACTGTTTCTATTTATTTATATATCTGTATATATTGTAAATAGTTAAAGTAATTTTAAATAAATCAAGTATTTAATAATATAAGTTTTAAAATAAAGTGAAGCCAAGATTTTAAATTGTGTTTATACCTAAGTTAAATTTTATAAATAAATAACACTATTTTTAGAAATAGAAATAATTATACAAGATAACATAAGATAAGATAACTATATCAATGTTAATGTGAAACTTAAGCAAAATATTTTACCCACTGTAGCTTTGAATATATGTAGCTATGAGATTGGTTTTGCAGGCAAGTGAAAAACATGAATAAGTACTATCAATCTAAACAAATAATTTAAAAACAACCTAACATCTAATAAACAAACTAACAACAATATAACCATAACAAAGTTTTGAACTAAAAAAAAAAAAAAAACTTAAGTAAATTTCTATACTATAACAAAGTACAAGTGCAGGCCGAAACCACTTCAGTATATACGAATGAAATAGGGGTAAGTATGCTTAGTATTTAAGTTAAAGAAAAGAAAACATATGTAAACATTAAAGTACATACAAATTGGGATTGTTGGAGAAGCTTGTGTACAAGAAGTACATGAGCAATTAATGTTCTTTCCACCTAGCACAACAAAATCAGTTTGAAAATACTTGTAGCAGCCAAAAGAAAATAAAAATCTCTGAAATGTGTACTTGAACAGTAAAGGAAATTGTATACTTGTTTATTTATCAACCTTGCTTCATTTTTATTTCGTATACCACAGTTTTACAATTCTAGTTTTAAAAGCTTAAACAAAATACAAACCTGAAATCAAATAGAAAGCATAAGCATGTCAGTTCGAATCAAAGATGAGAACATCTCCACTATAACAAGATGTCAGATTAATTCATATTCAAGTCGTAAAGCCAATGCAAGTTTAAAGATCAAAACAACAAAGATATACAAGATTTCAAGTCTCCAGTTTTCAAATACCAGTTTCAAGCTTTTCCCTGTCTTCAAACCAAAAAGAATGAGCTCTGTTTAAATGGACAGGTGAGTAAACTTTTAAAACTAAACTTAAATAATCTGGAAGTCTCTGTGTTAATGTTGTTTATATGTATGTGTATGTGCAATGCTTGTGAATTGATGTGAGTGTGCATATCTGTAGCTTTAACATCTCAGATTTTAGTTCAAGCCCCTGACTTTAACTGTTAACATGAGATGCCTTCAGTTTTGATGCATGCGACCTATGATTGAAGTAACTTGTGATATATGCTTGGAAGTATGTTGTATGATTTTTTTTTTAGCCTCTGTAACTTGTGAGTGACACCTCTGTTTAAATGTCCAGGGATTTAAAACTTAGATCAACTTCAAATTTCTTCCCACTTTAATTTCATTTTGGCTTAAGTAGTTAAACAAAGTTGGTTGTTTAAAATTTAACTAAGCTTTAAAAATATTTGAAATAATTATAGATAGTAAACACTGTCTGGAAGCAAAGAAAATACAGAGCAACTTGAAAAATGTTAAAAACCAAACATTTTAATTTGTTGATACAAATATATCTTTTCATCTAATTGGTTCTGGGTTGTGATGTCTGAAGGAATTATGGTTGAATTCGAGTATACTTTGTTTTAAAAATAATTTCGTAAGCTGTTATCAGATGAGAACATTGGAAAGTAAGAATTACAGTGGGTAGTTAAATATTGCCAGGAATTCAAACATCCTAATTTAAGTTTTCACTGAGATGAATTTGGGTTTTAATCATTTTCTGGTGATTTGGTGTATCGGGTAAGTCAGGGACACTGCTGGAGTAGGCAGTGAGCTAGTGGGTTCTGGCAATATGGGTCGCAAGGTTTTTCAACCACCAGGTCGTCGGCGAAGCTCCGAACTAGGTTTAACTCACCCTTTTTGATTCGTGATGTAAATGTAGAAATTTCGAGGTCATTGGGGAACTGGAGGAGATCGCGAGTGGGAAATCAGGAGCGTAAGCGTTCGACGAGGTGTGGGTCATGATCGCGAGGTCGAAGGAGGACCGTAGGGGTGAGGCGAGGCAGTTTTAGGCGGTGTTTTGTCCCAGTTTTGGGTTCGAAGCCCAAATGTCGATGAGATGCTTTTCAACGTGAATTCGAGTGTCGATGGGGAACACAGGGTCGTGGGTGACTGAGGCGAATTGTTGTTGGTGAGAGGTTATGGCCGGGGACGTCGAGCATGTGCACGAGTACGTGCACAGTAAAATGAAGCACAGTGGTGACGCGAGAACTAGGTTTGTGGAAGAAGGCTTTATCTCGTGCCGAGTTCGAGTGTTTCCGTGATAGGCTCGAAGCAGTTGAGGTCGGGGAAACTCGTGAGTTGTTTCGTGTATTCTGGTGTTAGAACACGGGTCAATTCCTGGAAAACTCGAAGTTCAGCTCGAGTTCATGGGGGGTTCAGCTCGGGAAACACTCGGGTTGCCTGGGAAATATTTATATTTCCAGCTTTAAAGCTTTAGTGAATTAGCTAAAGAAATTTCTGGAATTTTTCTTTTGATAGATGATGATTTAAACTTGGATTCAAATTTGAACTAAATTGTAAGTTCAAAGGTAAATGTTTAAAAGTATATACGTTGATGTTAATTAAGTCATTAATAAAGAAATGGGTTACCTTAGAGATAATTAAGGAAATTAAAGAATGATTTATTTTATTTATAAATTAATAAATTTAATTAATTAGGAATGATTAATGATGATTTAAATCTAAGAAAATTTCTTAAGAAAGTAATTAAAGAAATATTATTAGTTAATAAAGATAATTAACCAAGGATTATTAAGTATTGATTAATGTGAATGGTTAAAGAATAATTAATTTATAAAAGGGTAATTACTTAATGTAACTAAAGAGTAATTAATCAAGGATGATTTATTAAGACAGATAATTAAGGGATGATTAATTAATTGGTTGGTAATTAATTAATGTTAAGTATGCACGATTTAAATTAATTGAAGCAATTAATTTGATTCATTTGTGGTTAATTAAATTAATTAGAGATGGAAGGGTTGATTAATCTGGCTATGAATGATTAAATAATATTGTATGTCTTAGATTAGTTGATATCTTTGGTATGTGATGTGAAATGCCATGTGATATAATATGTTTGGGTTAAAACAGTGACATCCTGTATTTAAAGTTTGAATTGTATATCGTTTGAATACCTTGGGTTAAGCTGACATTGGATTCGAAGAGACCGGAGTCGGGTATTAGTTAATACCCGAAACCACTTCGATTCTTTACAAATTGATATGGGAAATCAATAGGTTGAAATGAAATGATTTATGTGAATTGGACCATTTAATCTAAGTTTTGGTACTTAGAAACTGATATGTGAAATAAGTGATGACTCTAACAAATTGTGAATTTGTAAATCGATGCGAGTTACCCCGGGTTTTATGTAGTTCTATGTTATTGTATTCCATGTTAGATGGGTTTACTCACGCTGGTTTCCAGCCTGACCCGGGTGTTACTTTGATGTAATGCTCGGGTCAGACCGAGTATTACAGATTTCAGGTAAGGACGTTCTGAAGCTCAGGAGGCGAGCTGGATGACAGGAGCGTATGGAGTGTATTCCGCTGTGTTATATTGTAGTTTGTCTGGGACATGTTGATTGTATCTGTCCAGTGTTGTGTATATGTTGTAACTCTGATGTATTTAAATGTAATCAACTGATACAGTATTCTTTTGTAAACTGTTATTTTATTTGATATTATATTTTGATCCGCTGCGATTGTGAGGTTCTGTGTTTTGTTTTCTGTTTCTTCTTCTTCTATCTCTTTCTTCTTTTCTAACTATCTGGGATTTTCGGGATCGAAAAATCCGGGTCGTTACATAAATCCACACATGTCTAGATAAAAAATCTATGAATGAAATGTAATATTTGAATCCATGGTCAGTGTTAATTAGTGCAGGACCCCATAAATTAGTAGCAACTAACTCTTATGGTTTGGTGCAAATAGTTGTAGAGTCTAAAAAAGGAAGTTTGTGACTCTTGCCCATTTGGCAGCATGTGCATACATATGGCATAGACACATTTTTAATGGAAATACTATTATTATTCAACACTTGTTTTACAATATTTGGATTAGCATGTCCTAATTTGCTATGCCACATATCAAAAGTCTTACAATTACTTGCTTGAGTTATTTCAGAATTGTTACACCATTTATCTCTACACTTTTGATTTCTTGCATTGTCAACATTAAATTTGTAAAGGCCTCTACACTATTTACCCAGCAAAGAACTTCATTAACCAGAATGTCTTTATCTAAACACTGATTAGGGTAAAATTCAAAATATACATGATCGTCCTTAGCAAATTGTAAGACACTAGGTAAGTTTTTTCTAATTAAAGGTACTTTGAAAAGATTCTTGAGATAAAGTTTTCTTGCACCTTTAATGCAAGCGCTACCAGTATGTGTAATATCAATAGCCTTACCATTTCCCATGTGAATACATTGCTTACCTTTGTACTCTTGATTGCCAAGATTCAGATTTCCAAGACTGTTGGTTACATGATTGGTTGCCCTGAGTCTGGAAACCAACTTTCATCTTGAATATTCTCAATTTTAGTAGTGTTTTCTTTCTGACTTTTTGCATCATGCTGAATGTTAACCATATTTGCACTTTGATAGTTTTTTATTGTTTGTTTCCATGCTGGGCTGGAGTGTAGTTAGCATCAAATCTGAAATAACATTTGTTTACACTATGACCATACTTTTCACAAATTTGGCATCTCAACCTATTGTTGTTGTTGTACCATCTACCACCTCTGCCTTTGGCTCTATTTGATGATCCACTCCTCTGATTTTTGTTGCTGTATCCTTTTTCTTGATTCTTTGATGCATAATTGGTTGAAAATTCTTGAATGGTTGGTTTCTTCAGCTCTATTCTTCTTTCATGAGAAAGAAGAATAGAGTGTACATACTCAGTAGATGGTGTTTTCTCTTTGGATGATATTACTGCCAAAACTGCTTTATGTTCATCATCTAAACCACTTAAGATTGACAATACTTGTTTTAAGTCAGACACTTTGTGACCTGCTGTAGCCAGTTAATCACACAGTGTCTTAATCTTGATTAGATATTCTCTCATATTCATGTCATTTTTTCTTAAGTTTTGCAATTGTCTTTTGTAGTGCAAGACTCTTGCAGCAGATTGAGTGTTGAATGCTTGCTTTATGGAACGCCTAATTTCATGAGATGACTTACACCCTATAAGTTGTGGTAGGATGTTGGCACTAATAGATGATAACAACCAAGAACTAATGAGACTATCTTGTTTTTGGTGATTTGTGTAATCTTTATTGATTATCAATTTTCCTTCGCTGTCAGTGATATATCTTGTTGGTGTAGTCAGGTTCCAAGAACATACTCTTCAATATCATATTATCTAATAGCTGTTTCAATTTGAAATTTCCATAATAGATAATTTGATTCATCTAGCTGAATCGTAATTAACTGACTTTGTGGTTTGATTATTGCTTTCAACAGATCTTGAATGGCAGATTGTTGAGAAGTTGCAATTCTTGAATTATTGGGAGAATCTAATGCATCATTATCATTGTTTCCAGCCACGTTGATGCTAGTTGATGAGGAAATATGAGATAGTGATCAGATGAAGAACTTGATGTTTCGAGATCAGAAAAGAATGATGCAGTCAAAGGGATCTGATGATGAATTCTTTCTGATGGTAATCTCTAGGCGAGACACGGTGATGAAAAACACGATGGATTCAAGAAAAGCGAGATTGTTTGCAATTCTTTGTCAAGAATTGCAAATTCAGAGGTTAATAACATGTGGGAAGATGGTTTGAGGGGAAGAAATGCTTCTTCCATGATGATGATACTCTGAAAAGAGCAACTGTGCAGCCACCTTCAAATGATGACTGTTTTCTGATGAGGCTCCGGCGTGACACACTTCTTGATGATAACCGTTAGGTTGAAAGTGGCTCCGATACCACGTAAACAATATAGACTGAAAGATAATTTTTTATTTGGCAAAACTGAACTAGTTTGTTTATATTGGTTTACAATGTATCTATAAGATACATTTGTTATATGGTCCGAGTACATAAACATAACAGCCCATGACATATAAGTTTATAACAATACCATAGACCTTAACCCCATGCATGTACATATCAACTTATATTCTAAATTAAGAATAATCTAAAGGCAGCTTGGAGGCTGAATGACACCGGAAGCAGAACCAACTGCATGCCTACAACTTGACTCTGCTACTTTATCCCCATACAGCAGTTTTATATCCTGCAACTCGATACCTGTACATGGATTGCTTGAACTACAATCAAAATTCACTGCAACCTGCGTTGCTGATGATCCTTGAATATTGTTGTATGTCACTTCGCTAATCTTCACCCCTGAATTCTATACAAAACACAAAGTTAGGTAATATTAATATACAATCACTATAAATTAATGTTTTTTGCCAGGCAAGAAATATATTAGTTAAACACCTGATCAGGACATCCTTTGTCATCAGGACAGTAGTTTTGATCAATAATGATAGGATTCTGAACATTTTGCATGACTGCATGTTCGAACGCTACGTTCTTCACAAATGCAGTACTTGGGCGGCCCCATGTCTTGATTCTCAGTCCATTTTCACTTCCTGTAAAGACTGCTGATTTTACCGTCACGTTTTGCACTCCTTCCTCTTCCCTTTCTTTTCCTAGACTCCCGATGCTGGATTTTATTTTCACATTAAGTATGGAAGTTCTATTTTCTTGTATATGATGTACTGGTTAGTTTAATACCTGATGCCATGGCCTGGACCGCAACTGATTTGTTCAATCCAAAGATTAGTTGTACCTGGTCCAATCGAGATGCAATCGTCGCCTGTTTTGATTTGAGTTCCGCTGATAGTTACATATGTGGACATTTGAACGTGCACACCATCCGTGTTTGGACTGTTTCCAGGCGCTGATATTTTCACATTTTGAACTGTTACTCCTTCGCATCCGTCGATCACAATGTGGTATAATTCACTGTTGATTGATGTCAATCCACTGATCATTATGTTCTTCGAGTTCATGAATGTCATTGACTGCAAAATTGGTAACCTTTTAGATATAATTATGTGACATTTCATGTACTAAACAGGATACCCGGGATGCCAGATTTTGCGATCCAGATTAAGTGTGTTTACTTTAATAATCATTCAATCTACATATATTAACGATGTACCAATTAATTTGGACCACTAGACATTTTATTCAGTTACACAGATTACTGCTTTTTAACCAGAGTAGGCGATACAAGTACATATTTCACAAGTTATAAGATGAGAGCTTACAGTTGCACCAAATGGGCAATTTTGACCGCTAGCCTTGCATGACCATAATGAAGCGCCACGGCCATCCATTACTCCTCCATAAATAGACACTCCATCTACATGCTCAAACAATATCCAGTTTCCGTTCTTGCCAAATTCATGGTAATCAGAGGAAGAAATTAGTGTTCCATCTATTTGTACTGTGATCCTACTACTCTTGCATGGACCAGATAATGTAACTGATTCGACCAAGAATGTGCCATCTGGCACATATATGGTTGAAGCATCCATTGAGCCACATGCAATGTTCCATGCATCAACGAATGATTTAGATGAATCTGATTTGTCATCAGATTTTGCACCAAAAGCAGTAATGTCTATAACTGCTTCTATTGATACTATAATAGTACATAAAAGTAGCAAAAGAAAGCATTTTGATAGTATATTTTGAGCCATGATAATATTGTATATATATCTTTGATGATATGAATGTACAAATTAGATGACTATTTAAAGCAGAAGTAGGTGCATAAACAAAAAATGATTGGAAAGCGATAGAGTATTGAATTTGCAAGTAGGGAACCTGTTTCATGTGCATAAGCTTATAAAATTGTGCATGTGTGGTTAACTTGTGTATGAAGAAATGGAGTTTGTCTATGTATTGACAGTTATATTTATGGGTACAAAGATTAGTCTATACTGTAATGTTCTTTCTATGTGCTATTCATTATATGTGATAATGGCATAAGTATTGCAGTGAAAATTGAAGAACCAAAATGTTAGCTCTGTACATGGTTTGCCATATACTTAGGTTTTGTATATGTATGTGTGTATCTAAAAACAGTTAACAAACGGGAAACAAATTCTTCAGAGTTTTCTATTTACCTCTAACTAAAGGATTCTCCAATCAAATAATTGTGGTTAAATTCTTGCTTTGTTGCTTTTATTTTTGATGTTCTTCAAACTACAGGTATTTCTCGTGATATTTGGCAAGAGAAAGTTGTTTTGACTGAAAATATAGTTTGTGATACACAACCAAGCTAACTGTTTGGTTGGTATATTTAAGGCATTTGTAAATTTTTAATTAATCCAAATTTACATTTTTGAGCAGATTTATATCCTGTAATAAATATATCTTTAAAACAGTTACATATTATCCCTGTATTATCAATTCTCCTGACTACTAGTCTCCATATTTACCAGTGTATATTATCTATATTTTCGATAGTCCTCTGCAAATTACTGTAGTGTAGTAAAAGAAATATTTCCTGACATGTACTCATGAATTGGCAACCAAATATATATTCAGGGCTATGGTACCGCTCAATTGGAATTAAATATGTCAGCGCATAAATACTGCATATTGCAAATGGATGATAATATGATAATGTCAAGTGTAGCCACAAGTATCCAAGGGCGGACCCAGGAGTTGACATTAGGATGGGTTGAGCTTTAGTTTTGGATCATTTTTAATCTAAATTGTTTCGCAATATTAAATACAACTTCTTGCAAGAAAGACCAATACTATAACAGAATATGACATTGACAATACTTCTGCAATCCTCACTACAAATATCTAAGCATTCTTAGACCTTAAGTGAACTAAATCATTGAGTGCCCAATCAATTTTATAGATTCTAAATTCATTTAAATGTGTACCTTCAACCAAATTAAACTAGCAACTCAAAAAAAATTAGTCGATAGGTTGTCAATTCATTTTATGGTGTACCAATACAATTTTATATGAGGATGTACAATCACAATATGCATATACTGTAGTTTAATTAGAACATGAAATAATAATGGCAAAATATTAAATCACCAAAAGGAAAAAAAAAATTGTCCATAATTCAAGTTTAGTGCTTCGAATAAATTAAGAATTCACTTTCAGTCAAATTAGATTGCAAGCATCGAGTAAACAAGACTTCAAAGGTTCATGTTTTAATAACCCAAATTAGAGGTCAATCATAGATTAGCTTTGGGATTAAATCCTAATTTTGTTATAAAATAAATTACAATCAATATCTGGGGAAAAACCGAGTGACATACTTGGTAGGAGATATGCATCGAATTCTAGTGATGACAGCCGTCGAACTTTTTTTTCTTTTCCGAAGGATCCAGAAGCAGCTAGAACTTGATGTTTTTTTTTGAGTGAAGCTAGAACTTGATGTTATGCAATGAGACAGTAAATTAATACAATCTTGTTGACGTACTTGGTGAGTTTCATCTATCGGGCTCTAAAATAGCAGAACAAAATAATTTTTATCCTGGGCTACAGCCCAGTTGAGCCCAGGCTAGTTCCGCCCTTGCAAGTATCCTGAAGATATGTGTTTGGTAGCCACAAGTGTAAATGCGATAGTTTTGTTAATTAATATATACACATACATACATGCATACATAATAGGAGAAGCAAGTGTATTCTTCCTTTGCTTGGCAAATGAAATAGCTTTGCTTGGAAAATGAAATTATGAAACAAAGTACCAATTTTATATCAGACGTTGATGGGCATACTATAATCAATTCACAGATTAAGTTATAAGATCTGCATTGTATATATAGAATTTGTCCATTGCTATACATATGTAGCTAGTATTCTATTATTGAGTGACTAATTTATGCCATTTGACTAATATTTCTAACCTAATGTCTAGTATAATATAAAGATCTTCCGCCGCATAACCCTAAAAACTAAGGAATAACTTGAATATGGTTAAGAAATAATTCCAATAAACTAATTAAATAAACATTCAATTCAAGTGCATGTAATAGGATTTGAGATGCAGTACTACAATGTCGATTAACTAGTTTGCTTTCACATCAACTTTAGGTGCAAATCAGATTTGTGGCCCGAATTATGATAAAATATTGGACAAGTGAGAGATTATGACACCATGTATATAAGGGCACAACCAACAATGGCTTGATCGGTTGCTAAACAAGCCACGGTGCAAACAGGTGTGGCGTGTTCACTTTTCTATGGCTAGTTTGAGCTGATCTCGTGGCTAGTTGAATGAAAAAGACTGGTGAGTATAACGGCAAAGACTTTGCCGTTATAAATTTATAAAGGCGAAGTCTTTGCCGTTATAAAATGTGGACGTTATATTCAACTTAAAACGGCGAAATCTTCGCTGCTATAAATTTATAAAAGCGAAAACTTCGCCGTTAAACCAAATGAATTTTTTTTATACTAGTCCGTGGCTAGTTTGTATCTTATCTGGTTGTGGAGCTCGTTCGATCAGTCTAAAATTATGGGAAGAGTGAACTGAACAAACCACATTGTTGGTAATGGTTTAAGGGTGAGTTTTATTTTGTGGATGACACCATGCGTTAGCTAGCATATAAATACTTACCTATTCTTTATGCATAAATATTAGCATAATTAATGATTAATAAACATAACACGAAGAAAATATTGTTTTCATTAATTAAATAATACGAGTAAAATAACGTTCAAAAAGCAGCGATGATAAAATTGTACATCATGGATATTAAAATAACATGCTTTCTATTGATACATCATGCATATTAAAATAACATGCTTTCTGTTGACTTTGTATTACCATCGCATAATCACATTGGAGTGTATCATGAAAGACAATTCAATTTTGTATGATCATCACAGGTGTAAGTTTGGTTCTATATTGACTAAGAATGACACCATGTAAGTTTGGTGCTGATGTGGCGTAAACTGGTTTATTTTTGTAATAAGTTATAAGATTGGTCTAAATTTGCAATTAGTTTTTAAAATTGGTCTAAATTAAAAAATTATCCATAAACTAATTCCTTCTCTTTCACTACCAATGCATAATTGAATAACATACTCTAAATCATCATGTGTCAGTTATTTAATATGATAATAATATCGACCCTATGATTAACATTCATAACTTAACACAAGCCGTAGTCTACAACATCACAAACTTAAATGCTAAGCCCACTACAACAAAAAGACGCTATTACAACTGTCACAAAATGCCAGTTGTAAAAAACGTTTTTTACAACTCTGATTTTCAGAATGTTGTAATAAACTTATTTTCAACAACTCTTTTATTTTGTCAGTTGTAAGATGCCTATTAGAATATTTCTTTTCTTCCTGCTGTAATAGGTGCTTATATTTAGCAACTTTTTTTTGTCACTTGTAATAGATGCATAATACAACCTTTCTTTTTTGTTAATAGTAATAGATGCCTATTTTTATCAACTCTTCTTTTTTACCAGTTGTAATAAATGTCTAATACAGCCTTTTTCGTTTGCCCATCATAATAATTAATTAAT
This sequence comes from Allium fistulosum, assembly GCA_030737815.1. Lineage (NCBI taxonomy): Eukaryota > Viridiplantae > Streptophyta > Magnoliopsida > Asparagales > Amaryllidaceae > Allium > Allium fistulosum. The sequence goes on from CM060902.1 coordinate 984,018,530, forward strand.
TATTATAAGTAAATAATAATAGTTAGTAATTAATAATTAAATAATTAATAATAAATAATAATAATTAATAATTAATTTGAAATATGAAATAGTTACTATTAATAGTTACAATTCAATATAATTAACAATTAATGTAATAATTAATAAATATCAATCAATAATTATTATTAAATAATTAGTAATTAACAAATAATAATTAATTTTTAATAATTTTTAATAATAATTAATAACAATGAAGTAATAATTAATATTAATAATTAAGAAATAATATTCCATAAATAAGAAGTAATAATTAATAAAAATATAATTAATAATTGTTTGCACAAAAATGGACAAACACTTCCAAGTCGTATGATTTAATTGATTTTAGGTTGTTCTGGGTGATTTGGATGATTTATGCAAATATATGAAAAGCAAGGACTAAACTGTAAAAGACACACAGATTTATAGTGGTTCGGCCAGAACGTGCCTACATCCACTTTATATGTTATTCTCCTTTTTCTATTCAAATTACAAGTACAAAGCTTTGATACAAGTATATGAAAGTTGTTTGAAAGTTCTATCCGTGCTTGAGCTCTCAAACTTGTCCGCCATTGTTGTACCCATGCCCCTCTATTTATAGAGTGAGGCTGGGGGCAGGGGTATCGGAGTTACATAGCTGATGGTGGGCCTGGGCTGATGCAACTTGGCCTGGCAAAGTTGGTCCGGAATGCCTTGGTTCGGCAGTACTGTGGTCCGGTGATGGTTGGTTTGGAGTTTGATTCGGTGGTAGGTGAGTGGCTTTGGTTCGGCAATGCTACTTTGGGCCTGGTTCGGTAGAATGGCGGTCCGATGGCGAGGCGGTCCGGTAGTGTTTGATTCGGTAGTTCGTTCCTTGCTTCGGTTCGGTACCGAATGGTTCGGTGGTTACTTCCTCGTGTTGGCTCGGTACCGAATGGTTCGGTGTCTACTTCCTCATTCTGATTCGGTGGTGGTATAAACGTACCCAACATTTGCCCCCCCCAAAGTAGGGCATATGCTATCATATGTCGTGCTTTGTTTTGGTTTGGACGACCATATGCGGCCCGAGGACCGAACCGGCTGGTCCGGCTATCCAACCTTCCTCTATAAGTAGGAGCCACATGCCTTCGTCATTCCTTACCAAACGAAATAGCTGAGTTAAATTCTGAACTGCCGAATCAATTATTGTGCCGATCTAATCTTAGCTGCCGGATCAGGTAAGTTCTCTTCCACCGAACGACTTTTTAAGGTTGAATTTCTTTGTTTTACCGAATGAACCTAAAGACTTTCAATGCCGAATGGACATGAAAACTTTCAATACCGAATGAACTCGATACCGAATGAATCGTGAAATCATGAACTTGATACCGAATGATCGTGAAAACTTTCAGCACCGAATGAACCTGATACCGAATGAGCTTAAAAACTTTCTGCACCGAATGAGTTTTTGTTTCGAACTACAAGTTAAACTCCAGACATCATACACTTGCTTGTTTTATATTTCTACATCCTTCGTTCTAACAACGTGCTTTTTGTGTTTGCAGATAAATGTCTCATAAGGTGGAAACTCAATCAGAAAAGAAGAAATCACAGGACAAAGAAGAGCCTTCCACAGTTCCCCCCAGCTCAGTCCGGATCTGTCCGTCATGGGCCCGCCCCGAGATCACTAGTAGATGGGTACGGCCCTCAGGAGCTTCTGAGCTCTCCTCCTGATTGTTTCCCTAGCTCACTCAAATGCGAGCAGCTTGATGTCATTTCTCGCTCCTTTGGGATTGACAGAGCACGCATGCTATTGCTGGGGGAAGGAGTGATGCCGTATGACCCCCCTGAAGGCTACTTTGCTTACAGCAGGTATCACTGTATGTGTGGCGCCATCCCGCCTCTCAATGCCTGGATAGTCAGCTTCGTCACATACCTGAAGGTGGCTCCACTTCAGCTTCAGCCTAACTCCTATGCCATTCTGGTGAGCCTTTTTGTCATCTTTCAGAGGAGATACGGGCGTCCTCCTTCCAACCGGGAGATTCGGTATTTGTACAACTTGAGGGGCTATAAGAAGGGATCTCCATACATCAGCTTGGAATCGGCCGTATCCTTCAAGCCAGTCCTGGACTTGTACTCGAAGTATAGCATGTTTAAAAAGGAATGGTTTTTTGTCAGGGACGACTTTGTTTCTATCCGTCGCTTCACCTCCGGATGTAAGTCCAAGCTTATTTACAATTTCCGCTCTGGTTGCAATGCTTCTTCTTATGTGTTTTTATTTCTTGCTAGCGACAGGTGGTTTTCGGTCGTGGAGAATGATCGCCTGGTTCGGATGGCAGCGGAGATAGAAGCTATTTCAGGAAGAGATAGGTCGGCTGCTTACTCGATCAGGAATGCTACACTTCTGGGGCACAACCAGATCTTACCACATCAGTCCATGGTTAAGCAGAGGGATACGGCGGAAGAGAAGGCTGCCCAAGCTAAAGGAGGGGTTGCATCGAAGAGTAGCAAAAGGAGACCCTTTTTGATATCTTCAGCTGTCGGGGGAAAGAAACTTAAGAAGTCTGACGGTCCCTCTCCCAGTACATGTCCCGACATTCCGGAGGAGGGAGATGTGGATGAGGGGAAAGGCGGAGATGAAGGAGGTGAGAGCGGAAGTAAAGGAGGAGGTGATGGTGGTGGTGATGGCACCGAGGCTTTGTCTTCTGGGCAAGTAGGCGAGATGCAAGAGTGGACGGATGACGCTTTTCGCCAAGCCTTCGAAGGTTTAAAGGAAGAACCGGCTTTGGTGGAGAATCCCGAGAAAGTCGACAAGGCTGGGACTGGTGCCGATTTACCTTCCGGGAGTGCTTCGGCTGAGGCAACTTCTGCGACTCCAGGTGAATTCTTATTCTACCTAACTCGATACATTTCCTGAGTTATGGTTCAACGTATGCTTGTGACACTTAGTTTTTATTCCAGGAGCGGGCAAAATTGCCAAGACTTCAGATCTTCGGCACATGCTTGAACAATATAGACTTCTTAAAGCTTCTGCCAAACCGAAACCCCCTACTACCCGCCTTGGAGACGTAGTCGGTTATCGTCCTCTTCTCGGAGTTATTGAAGAAGACATTCAAAAAAGGAAGAGGCGCCGATCTGCTTTCGAATCTTTGCCTGGCCCTCTACCCCCACTCCAGCCTGTTCATGATATTACGGAGGAGGATACTGAGTTTAGGCCTTCCCCCCATCCGTTTGAGAATCCAACCGTCATCCCAATAGATCGCCCGGGCTTAGCTCGTAATCCGTTTGCGGGTTATCCAGATCTGGATTCGGCCTCTCATGACATTTCCTTCGATGAGGTTACTGGTGAGCATCTTCTCCCTCGCAATCCTATGGTTCGGGTGCTTGATGAGGCTAAGTCCCTGGACCTCGATTTGCTTACTAACCGGGTTGTGACTCTGGGGGATGAGGCTAAGGCGAACATCGACCGGGTCGCCGAGGAGACCAGGAAATTGATGGGGCACCATGCCCTACTGGTCTAGGCTGGGGAAAAGATAGGGAGCGTCAACATTCGGCTACGGTTGATGGTTTCCGACCAGGCTAAACAACTCGCCGACCAAGCCATCCAAATCTCTCAGCATGAGGCCGCATCCAGACAATTGAGGAAGACTATGGAAGAGGCTAGTAGGGCAGAGTTGCGGAAGATGGAGGCCGTCTGTAAGGAGCGGATTGACATGGCCATTGCCACGGTGGATGAGGTTCGGCAAGCGGACCTCGAGCGGGTAGAGGAACTATTGGGGAGACTTGAGGCCGCGGAGCTTGCTCAGGCCAAGTTGAAGGAGGAGACGGAGGCATTGAGGAGGTCCCTTCAGGCTGACCGTTTACGATATCGATCGGAAAGGGATGCTGTCGTTGTAAAGCTGCGGGCTTCTGAGGTCCGAATGAGGGAGTTGGAGGAGAACGAGGGGATGATGGATGAGATGCTCCAGGATATGTACTTCCGCACTTGGAGGCAGGGTAACTTGTCCTAGATGGATGATTACCCCCGGGTTATGGCCAGGATCTATCTCAGGGCTCTAGAGGAGGCCAAGGCTGAGGTGGATAAGGAGGGCGGCGTGGCCTTTAGGATGGATGTGGTTATTGCCCAGTTTACCGAGGAGGAGAAGGTGGCGGTGAAGGAGGGTATGCGGCTGCTTGCTGCTGAGGAGGCAGGTGTGCAAGTAGAGGATGATGACCAGGATGGTCAGGAAGCAGGTGCTAGTAAGTCTTCCTTTCTAGTCTTTCCGTTAACTTGGTTGCTTATCATTAATGAATTCTTTCTTTGACCGGACAGGTGGGTAACAAGACAAGGATAAAACTCCGACACAGCCAGCTCCTTGATTTGACCTAGATATCTGAACTTGACATTGTTGTGTATGTTAGTCTCAGAATAGTAACGTAACTCTTAGGCTGTAATTATGCTACTTGTAATAAGCGACATTATTCTTGACGTGTAATCTTTTAACTTAAGTTGATTCTGTCATATTTGAATACTTTTGTTATTTTGACATGTTATATAAGAAGTATAGCTATGCATATGCTTGTGATTCAATAGTGTTTGATGCAAGTTCTTGCTTAAAACATAATTTCATGTCTTGCAATGTTAGTGTGATGTGTGAATAAATTATAGCCACATGTTTATACGTGAAAGAAGAGAATACCGCCCTTTATATTTCACTTGTAGATGGCAGCTTTCTGTGTCTTACGTGACTGGGTGTGGAATGCGGTCTAGTGTCTTGCTGTGAGTATCCGCTTCCATTAGCGAATGTCTCCTATTCTACGTCCTGTACTTTAGGGATTGTTACAGAGGATACGAGAAAAGTTTTTTAAATAAAATTGAAATATGAGGAACAGTAAAACTTTCAATCACGGAAGGCCTTCGATGTGCTTAAGTTCGTGGCAAACGGGCTTTGTAGTCACTTTCCCTAGCTGTGGGTCTTGGAGATATTTGTCACCCATCTTATGCCTCCGTGGGGAGTTAATCTTTTTTACCACAACCGTACTTAAGATACATCGGAGCCGAGATCGCGCACAGTAACTACCCGGGCCATTATGGCCCGTAATCGTGGGTATTATTCGATTTACTGTGGCCGGCTAGCGTGGGTGCCGATCGTCAACCGTGATCTGCCCCTGGCTGGCCACACCTTATGTTTGGGCTTAAAGTAGGTTCACGGTTGTCGGCGAGCCGAACGCCGTATTGAGCTGCCTTGGCTATAGTCGGCCTTCTTGGTGGCTTATAATCGGCTCATTAAAGTTGGCTTTAAGGGCCATCGCGAGCAATGAGTTAACCCGCAGCAGAGGGATGCCGGAGCAAAAGTGTCTCATTGGCGAGGGCATAGATTCGCATAGTACCTGTTAGGTCTTGTCCAGGTGAAGTCGCGCTGTGGAGTGCTTGAATGGAAATGCTACATGCACAGGATTTTGTTCAACAGAAAAGGATAAAGTTAACAAGCAGCCAAGATATAAAGGAACAAGTTAAAAAAGAGACAAGGTTTTTTAAAGTGGTTCGGCACAAAAATGCCTACGTCCACTGATTCTCTTTGTTAATTCACTTCATATGGGCAGTACAAGTTAAGAAAAGTATCGACGGAGGTGTTGAATGTTCCATGCCCTCTGGAACACCTCTCCATCCACTGTTGACAAAATATAAGCTCCATTGTGGAGATCTTTATGAATTACATATGGTCCATCCCAGATTGGATCTAGTGCCCCGGGGCGAGGGAAGATTCGCTTGAGGACAAGATCTCCTTCTTGTAAGGTACGATGCTTGACTTTGGAGTTGTATTGTGCTGGCACTTTTTGCTTGTGGGCTGCTGCTTTAAGGGCTGCATCATTTCTTCTCTCCTCAATTAGATCCAAAGACATGTGAAGGAGTCTTCGTTCTCTTCTGGGTTATAGTGGATCCTACGGTGGGAAGGCACGATGGCTTCAACTGGGAGCATAGCCTCCGATCCGTATGCCAAAGAGAAAGGGGTATGCCCTGTTGATGTTCTGAAAGATGTGCGATAGGCCCATAGTGCCGTAGGGAGTTCATCCACCCAAGCCCCCTTTGACTTCTCGAGCTTCTTTTTGATTAGAGTTTTCAGAATCTTGTTGACGGCTTCGACTTGTCCGTTTGCCTGGGGATAAGCTACGGATGAGAAGCTCTTGTGAATTCCGTGCTCTTGGCACCAGTTGGCGAACTCCTCACTGTCAAACTGAAGTCCATTGTCCGATATGATTTTGAATGGGACCCCGTACCTGCATAGAACATTTTTGATCAAGAAGTTAATAACTTTTGCTGAAGATACTTTATTTAGGGGTTCTACTTCCACCCATTTGGTGAAATAGTCGACTGCCACTACAGCATATTTGGCCCCGCCTCGGCCCATTGGTAGTTCACCAATCAAGTCAATTCCCCATACTGCAAAGGGCCAGGGGCTGGTCATTTGAGTAATCTCAGTTGTTGGTAGCCGCGGAATTTTAGCAAACTTCTAACATCTGTCACATTTTCTGAAGAAATCTAAGGCGTCCTTGCTTAAGGTGGGCCAGAAATATCCATATCGGAGTATCTTTTTTGCCAAAGTCTGCCCTCCGATGTGATCTTCGCAGCTTCCTTGATGAATGTTGGATAAGATTTCCTTGGCTTCCCTTCCAGCGACACACCTTAATAAGGGGTTAGAGAAGCCGCGCCGATAGAGGGTGTTCTCTTGTATTGTGTAGCGGAAAGCTCTCCTCAAGATTTTCTTGACTTCGTTACGCCCGTCGGGTAGTGTGCCACTTTGTAAGTAGTCTCGGATGGGAGTCATCCAAGTTGCTCCTTCGGTTGCAGCTATCAGATTCACTTGCTCAAAACTTGGGATCAGTTGCTTTGAGATGGCTACTGCTCCGGAAATAGCGCCGTCTCTCATGCTGGCTTGCTTCGCCAATTCGTCGGCCTCTTGGTTCTCTTCTCGAGGGATGTGTTTGACTAAGTAGTGATCCAATCGACTGAGAAGTAACTTGGTCTTCTTTAAATATGCTAGGAGTCGTTCTTCTCGAGCCTGGAATTCTCCTAGTATTTGATTAACAATAAGTTGAGAATCGCTATGAAGACACAAAGAATTGGCTCCGATTTCTAAGGCAAGTTCTAATCCAGCTATCACTGCTTCATACTCTACATCGTTGTTGGTGGCAGCGAATTCCAACCTTATAGCATAGTGCAGCTTATTTCCCCTGGGAGTGATTATTACCACACCTGCCCCCGAGCCTTGTTCGTTTGATGCACCATCCACAAAGAGGTTCCACTTGATGTCTTCTGCTATTTCTGATTGCTCCTTACCTTCATTGGTAGTGAATTCGGCAATGAAATCGGCTATGGCTTGCCCCTTGATGGCGGTGCGAGGATGGTAGGTAATATCATATTGACTTAGTTCAATGCACCATTTAAGTAGTCGCCCAGAAGTGTCGGGACGATGGAGTACCTGCCTCAGCGGTTGATCGGTCAGAACTCTGATGGAATGGGATTGAAAATAGTGTCACAGTTTTCGTGACGCGATTAGTAGACAGTATGCTAGCTTCTCAAGTTTAGGATATCTGAGTTCTGCCCCTGTAAACCTCTTACTTACAAAGTATACTGGCTGTTTCGTGCGGTTGTCCTCTCTTACCAAAGCAGCGCTTAGAGCATGAGATGATATAGCAAGGTATAGGTATAACTCTTCGCCTTCGTTTGGAGTTGAGAGTACCGACGGTTTCTGGAGGTGTTCGATTAAGTTAAGGAAAGCTGTTAAGCATTCGTTAGTCCATTCGAACTTTCCTTTGTCTTTCTTTAGAGCTTCGAAGAAGGGGACACACTTGTCCGTTGCTTTGGAGATGAATCGGCTTAGGGCGTCCACTTTCCCATTCAGGCTTTGCATTTCCTTTCGAGTGGAAGGTATTTTGATATCTTTTATAGCTCGGACTTGTTCAGGGCTGTGCAGTTAATGCCCCGCTATTACCCCGCTATACCTCATAGCGGATTTCTACCGCTACGATTTTTTCATATAGCCCCAAAATATAGCCTTTCCGCTTTAAGCCCCGCTATTTCCGCTATATCCTGTTATTCCCGCTATATTCTGCTATTTCCGCTATATCTTCTTTAATAAAATGAATAGAAAAATTGCATTTATACATTATAAAAATTATGAAACTAGTTTATTTGACTTAATTTTTAATATATTTTTAGAAATGAAAATACTCTAATATTCTACTAAATTCAATTATGTTATATAACAGTTTTATGTTTATTTAAAGTATATTCGCACATGTTTTTATTTAAAATTATTTATGTATTAATTATAATTCAATTGAATGAATTTTTTTCATTTAATTACCATTTATATATTTGAAAAAACATTAAGTATGAGTTTTATATGCTATTTTAGAGCCATCCGCTATATCCCGCTATATCCTCGTTATATCCCCGCTATGACTTTTTACACCTCCACCGCTTTGAATCCGCCGAGCGCTTTAACTGCACAGGTTCAGGGTTTGCTTCAATCCCTCTGGCATGGACGATGAATCCCAAGAACTTTCCGGACGATACTCCGAAGGAGCATTTTAGAGGATTAAGTTTCATTCCATATTGGCGAAGTACTCGAAACATCTCGCCCAGGTGGCTTACGTGATCGTCGGCTTTCCTTGACTTTACCAGCATGTCATCCACATCCACTTCCATAGTTTGTCCTATTAGCCCTGCAAACATCTTGTTGGCGAGGCGCTGGTAGGTGGCTCCTGCGTTTTTGAGTCCGAAAGGCATTACCTTGTAGCAGTAAAATCCCCAGTCAGTGATGAAACTAGTGTGGTCCTGATTGGGAGCATGCATGGGAATTTGGTTGTACCCCGAGTATGCGTCCATAAAAGATAAGAGTTCATGCCCGGCTGTGCTGTCTACAAGTTGATCGATTCGGGGAAGTGGGAAGCAATCCTTCGGGCAGGTGTCATTTAAGTTGGAGAAGTCAATGCATGTTCGCCACTTCCCATTAGCCTTCTTTACCAGCACCGGATTGGCGATCCACTCTGGGTAGATGGCTTCTCGTATAAAGTCATTGGAAAGTAGATTCTTTACTTCTTCATCGAGGGCTGCTGATCGTTCTGCCCCCATGCTTCTCTTTCTTTGTTTTACGGGCGCCTTGGCAGGATCAATGTTTAGTACGTGGCATGCTATGTTAGGGGAGATTCCGGTCATGTCAGCATGTGACCATGCAAATACATCCAAGTTGTGGCGGAGAAAGTCAATGAGTTGTTCCTTCAACTCTGCTTTTAGTTGGGACCCGACTTTCAATAGTCTACTCGAGTCATGTCGGTCTACAGGTACAAATTCCATAGCCTCTGCAGGCTCGGCGGTGCCCTCCTCCTCTTTGTCCCTGGGGTCTAATTCATTGAAAGGGTCGCTGGTATATCGAAGAGGAGGGGCTTTCTTTAGTTGCTATGCTTCCACACTTTTTGTGCAGAGGGCAATCTCTACACTCTTCCCTTTATCCTTCCTGTGGTTGTTGCGAAGTTCAGTTACATAGCAGTCTCGAGCAATGTCCTGGTCTCCCTCTACCTCCCCTACTCCATTGTCCATTGGAAATTTCATCTTTAGGCACCATGGGGCCAGGACAATTTGGAAGTCAGACAAGGCTGGCCTTCCTAAGAAGGCGTTGTAGGCCGAGTGGTTCTCTATCAGCACAAATGTCTGTTTCCGCATAATGGAGCGGGGATGACTTCCAATTTCAACAAAGAGGTCCAACTGCCTAAGGGGCATCTTCGCATCTCCAGTGAAACCGTGTAGCGGTTTATTGCAGGGAGAAACATTCTTTATTGACAGTTTCATTTTGTCAAATGCATGCTTGAATAGGATATTTACTGAGCTTCTAGTGTCTACTAGAATTCGGAAAACTACGGCTGGACCGAGCCGGGCAGAGATAACCATGGGATCCATGTGAGGGTACTGCCTTCCTTCTAGGTCACGCCTACTGAATGTGATGTCATCACTCTCTTTCCACTTCGGGTGGCGTTCTTCTATGACAGAATTAACGCAGTCTTCATTGTTTCTAAGTGACTTTCCATATCTTTCCATCTCTGCCCAGCTTCTGTCGGCGATGTGTGGTCCTCCCGAGATGGTATGGACCACTATCTTTTCTTGAATGGAGCCGCTGGTGCTGCGATTTCCTCTGCCTATTTCTGGGGAGGGTAGCCTCGGGTTCTCATTGGCAGGAACTGGAGTCCTGTTCTGACCTTTTACATAGCGTTCCAGTCTCCTTCTTCTGATGTGTTCTTCAATCAAGTCCCGGAGATGATGACATTCATTGGTATCATGCCCATGGTATTCGTGGAAGCGGTAGAATTTTCCAGACTTAATCGCGTTATCTGATTCCTTCTTGTGCGGGGGGCGTTTGTATCTAACTTCGTCTTGAGTGGCCAGGAAGATTTTTCGATTGTTTCATTCAGAGGGGTGTAAGCGTCAAATCTCGGTCCTGGCCGATATAGACGCTTTTCTCCCTTCTTGCCCCCAACATTATCCCTAGAGTCATATCTTCGAACGTCCTTTGCTACAGCGGGCGTGTTGCCGTGAGTTGCCTTATTTTGTTGCCCTGACTGCCCCTCAGTGGCAGCGTCTTCAAGTCTCATATATTTTCCAGCTTCATGGAAGAAATCGGGTAATGTAGCTGGTTTTTCTTTTGTTAATCTTCTAGCAAATTTAGTATCCGGATGCACACCACTACAAAGGGCCATTAAGATGAGCTTCTCATCGGCATCTTAGACTGCGGCCATTGCAGCATTGAATCGGGTTAGGTATTGCTGCAGCTTCTCTCCAGGTTTCTGTTTGATACTGGATAAGGAATAAGCGTCATTGGGTTGTTCCACATGAATGCGGAACTGGCTGATAAACTTTTCTTTCAGCATCTCCCACGAGCTGATGGATCCTTGGGGTAGATGACAGAACCAGGAGATAGCTAGATCTACTAAGAATAGTGGGAAGCATTTGCACAGTACTCCCTCTGTTGCTCCACTCATGAGCATATGCTGTGTGTATCTCTGTAAGTGTACAACGGGGTCGGAGGTTCCTTTGTAAGGTTCCATTGTTGGCATCTTCCATTCCCGGGGAGTGATGGCAATTTCGATATTACGGGCGAAGGGGCTGGTTACCCTAGCGCCTTTCCCTCGATCTCTTTGATCCCGTTGGACGCACTCTTTGAACAAGAGTGCCATTCTTTCATCAGAATTTGGAGCAGATAGAAATGAGTTCGGTTCTGCTCTGTAGGACTGATTCCGCCCAGATGACCTATAGGGATGGTATCGTCTATCATTCCTGATATTTTCCAGTGGCTGTCTTTGATCTTCTGGGAGCATGCTAGGGTCAGCTACAGTTGGCCCTTGCCTCGATCTTCCCCTGCTGGGTTCTGATCTAAGCACTTCCTCGGGTCCAACTTCGGGCTGGACTCTAGCTCGGCCCCGTTCACTGGTGTTTCCGTGGTTAGGCAGTACGACAGGCTCATCTACAGTTGACCTCCGCCCGGTACCTCCCCCGTTGGATTCGGTTCCAAGCGTCTCCTTGGGCCTAACTTTGGGATGTGCTCGGTCTCGGCTCCTACCATGGCCGCTTCTGTCGTTAGCTCCTTCGAAGAAGGAAGATCTTTGCTGTCTCTGAGATCCTCCAGACTGGGACTCACCCCATGATTCAGTGTTGCGGTTGAACTCTTCAACATCCCTTAAGCGTGACATGAGATGGTCCACCAAGGCTTCCTGCTGGGATGTGAAGCGATTAGTCACTTCAGCCACAACCCTGTCTAGATCTGCCCTAGTAATTGCTGCAGGCTGTTCTGTGGCAAGAGTTGTCGGATTTGCCTGACCTTCATTTGGTACTGCTGTTGGAAGAGGACGGCTTACTTGATCTGTGGCCACTGGATCTGGAAGACTGCTGGTTGTGATGTTCTTTCCTTTGTTAACATCTTTCTTCTGCTTGGGAGGCATGTTTTCTAAGCAATGAATGACGCTGTCAGGAAGAAGGTTAAGTGGGAGAAGCTGAAGCTTCGAGCTTCTTGTTCTCAGTGAAAGCACCAAAAATGTTTGCACAAAAAATGGACAAACACTTCCAAGTCGTATGATTTAATTGATTTTAGGTTGTTCTGAGTGATTTGGGTGATTTATGCAAATATATGAAAAGCAGGGACTAAACTGTAAAAGACACACAGATTTATAGTGGTTCGGCCAGAACGTGCCTACGTCCACTTTATATGTTATTCTCCTTTTTCTATTCAAATTACAAGTACAAAGCTTTGATACAAGTATATGAAAGTTGTTTGAAAGTTCTACCCGTGCTTGAGCTCTCAAACTTGTCCACCATTGTTGTACCTCTGCCCCTCTATTTATAGAGTGAGGCTGGGGGCAGGGGTCTTGGAGGTACATAGCTGCTGGTGGGTCTGGGCTGATGCAACTTGGCCTGGCAAAGTTGGTCCGGAATGCCTTGGTTCGGTAGTACTGTGGTCCGGTGATGGTTGGTTTGGAGTTTGATTCGGTGGTAGGTGAGTGGCTTTGGTTCGGTAGTGCTACTTTGGGCCTGGTTCGGTAGAATGGCGGTCCGATGGCAAGGCGGTCCGGTAGTGTTTGATTCGGTAGTTCGTTCCTTGCTTCGGTTCGGTACCGAATGGTTCGGTGGTTACTTCCTCGTGTTGGCTCGGTACCGAATGGTTCGGTGTCTACTTCCTCATTCTGATTCGGTGGTGGTATAAACGTACCCAACAATAATTAATAAAAATATAATTAATAATTAATTTTAAATAATATTAATTAATACTAAATACTTAGTATTAAATAATTAACAATTAATAAATAATAGTAAATATTTAGTAATTAATAATAATTATTTATAATTAATGAATAATTGTTTCTATTAATAATTAATTAAGAAGTTATAATTAATAATTAATATTGTTATCAGGCCTTTTGACTCGGCTATATTCGGACTGATTGCACAAGTTAGACTCGATGATAGACAAGAAAAACAGCTCGAAGAAGTGATCACAGAGACCAGAGATCAAGTATAAATACTAGTATGAAGTAACGATCAAGCGAAACCTAGAGTAGACTTCATAGAACATTCTAAGTATGGATTAGTCTTTCCCTAAGCAGGGGATCGAATCAGATCAATATGGCTATGAACAGCTTAAACACATAGTTTAACTTAACGAGAATCGATCGATATCTTTAAAAACGTGAAAGCAACTATACAAATAACTTTAGAAATATGAAGCAAGCATGGAGGCGGATCCACACAACCGGTTGCGCGCCGCCACCTGGACGTCCCAACCGATCGGCCCCAATCGCTCCCTATTGGGAATTGGGCTTCAAAAATTTTTGGGTGACCTCGGCTGCATCTGGAGATTATGTCGATGAATTTTCAGGAAGATATTCAGTCGTCTATGCCTATAAATACAGGGTTCATAGCTCATTTGAGGGATCTTTACGATATTTTTTTTCTTTGTACTCTATTGTATTCACGGATTCCGATCCGATCCTCTTGTACTCAGAAATTCAAATGATTAATAATGTTATTTCGTCAAAGTGGACGTAGGCATTCAACGCCAAACCACTACGAATCCATTGGTCGTTGTTTTTTACTTGTTTTTTTGCTTGTTTTCTCTATTTTAATTTTGATTCCTTCATTTATTTCTCTATATATAATCCGTTGGGTGTTTGTGCCAACTTTTGATGCAAATATTTTGGTGCTTTTATTGAGAGAGAATTCTCAGCCTGATTAGATCTCATCATCTACTACGGATTCCCATATCCGCGAGATAGATCTCGGTTTCTGTCGATAAGCTTCCGTTTCTACTCAGATTTGAAGAAGATCTAAAAGGAAACTATAGCCATGGCCAGAGTAAGGTATACTAATTTCCATGCTGTTGAAGGCAATGACGATGCTAGCGTTCAACAAGTTGATCAAAATGTACAACCGGTTGGTGCTGATCCTCAGAATCCGACTGACTACGTCACAAAGATGTTTTTGAAGTCTTAATGAAGGAACTGATGGATAGCCGTCAGCAGCTCAACCAGCTAATCCAGGCTGACATCGACTTGATGAACCAACTGAAAAATCAACGTGGAAAGATAAGGAAGGAGCCTTCTCCATACTCAGGATCGGCGAACTCCTCCTTATCCGATGACTACTACAAAAACAGAGGCCGCACGACGGATGCATACAATGCTAGAGTATCGTGGAGGGACTATGCAACTGGAACATCGGGATGGAATCAGGCGATCGGCTACGTCCGATGGGCACCGAATCCCCCAGGAGGGTCGACACTGAACCCTCTAATCAAGGAAGCGATTGTCATGCAGGTGGAGGAGCTTACTCTAGAGGTGCCACCATCGATTAAGGTGTTGGAGCTCAGGAAAATATTGTTGAACCATAACTAAGAGACGACGATAGATTTTTTGCTCAGGAAAAGGATCAAGAGCAAGAGGAGCCAAGGCAACGTGGTGCTGTCTGGAAGCATGGATCAGGTCGATCACATGAGGTGGAACACGAATACCGCCTGGCACCAACTTTCCAAACACCAGACTTAACATCTATGGTGAGGCAGCTAGTGAAAGAAAGTCAAGGCTTGACTAACAATGATTGGGGACTTTCCGGAAGTCATACTCCATTCACCTACAACATTCTATATCCAGAATATCCACGGAGGTTCCATATTCCTATGATGCCTACCTATGTGGGATAAACCAAACCCAAGCAGCATCTCTAGAAGTACGAATGGCACATGGACTCTGCTCGAGCCACTGATACAGTCAACTGCAGGTGTTTTCCCATTTTTTGGAAGATGTTGCAACCATGTGGTTCATCAAGTTGCCACCATGGTCAATATCTTCATTTAATGAGTTAGCAAAGAAGTTCCTGGAGTAGATCCACATGCACATGACTCACCCCAAGGATGTAATGTCACTCTCCAACTTGGTCCAAGCACCGGGGAGTCACTGAAAGATTTTCTGGAAAGGTTTAATACCGCTGTTACAGAAGTCAATAATCCAAATGATGCTGCAATACTCATGGCACTGACTAGGGGAGTCGACCTCGATTCCAAGTTTGGCGATTGGTTAGCGGGAAAGCCTCCTTCTATGTTAGACCGTTTCTTTGCAAAGGCAGCTAAGTTTTTTAGAAAGGAGAATGCAAAGTGAACCAGGAAGAGAGATGTTGCAAGCCCAAGTGCCGAGGGAATACAACGTAATATGGCAGGAAAACGGTTCGGTGATAGCTTCAGGAAAGTTCAAATCAATGTTTAGAAAAAACCGAATGAGAAAAAGAAAGGTGGTGATATAAAACATGACCAAAGATGGGATTCCGAGAGAGGGAAGCCGAGGATCCCATGGTTTGATACATACACGCCATTGAATACCTTACTAGAGAATGTTTATCTATCGACTTGTAACACTATGTTGTACAGGAAACTACCTCCGAAGGAACCAAGGGAGAAACAAAGACAATCCTAAAAGTACTGTAGATTTCATGAAAGTTATGGATGTACCATGGACGAGCGTCACCACCTTTGTGATGTTATTGAGAAGCTAATTCGAGAAAGAAAGTTGCAGCAATTCGTTAAAGTCCCGCAGGATGGCGGGCATGGGACATCTGACCCTAATCGTGGATAAGCTCCGCCTAGTACTAAGGAACCTCGATGGACAGTTGGGAAATTAGTTGTTAATACCATTGTTGAAGGACCACATCCGACTGACAAAAGCTAGAATGAAATGGAGCGTTGCGTGAATGCTATCAAGCATGTTAACATTGAATGTTGCTCAAACACGGAGGACGTGCTCTAACAAAGCAGCAGCAACCCATAATAGATGATATCGTATTTCGAAGTAGAGATGAAAACAAGGTGGAGGCCCCTATGATCGACCTAATGGTGGTCTCGGCCATGATCGGCGCTGCTTCGATGGGAAAGATTCTGAATTATTGTGAAAGTTCTGTAAATATCATTTTCAAGAAAGTATACGACCAGATTTTACTAGAAGCCAAAGATCTAAAACCGTGTAAAGCCCGTATTCATGGCTTTAATGGCGTTGCAACTAAAGCGGTGGGCTATGTCAAGCTACCGGTGGAGTTAGGAGATGCCAGCCGAAGGGGAGTGTAGGTGTTGTCGTTTTTTGTGATGGACGTGAACTCTCTGTACAATGCTTTTTTGGGCTGATTAGCCATTGTTGAATTCAGGGCAGCTATTGCCCCTTGGTGTCTAACACTTAAATTCCCGATAGAGAATGGTGTAGGAATTATCCATGGAGATTAGGCGACTAAACATGCCTATTATGTGGCTGAGTTGAGAGACGCTCAGCGAAGGTGAAAGGAATGATGTGGAGAAGCTTCTCTGCATCAAAACCAATGAAGCTTAGCAATTAACATCCGAGCCTTCGCTTGAGCACCACAGTCGGTTCTATAAAGATATAGATCCAAGAAATGAAGAAGAGGAGCCCAAAAAACAAACTCTTAATCCGCTGAGATGAAGATCAACATAATGGTCAGCCACGACGACCCATCACGGGTCCTTAAGATTGGATCAAAGATTAGTGCAGCGATGATGAAGGAATTAGCTTGCTTTCTCCGAGTGAATCTTGATGTGTTCGCTTGGGCCCATTCTGACATATGTGGGATCTCCCCGACTATTGTGAGCCATGCATTGAATATCAACCCGAGGCATTTCCCGGTGAAACAAAAACGATGCGGTATGGATCTGGAGAGATCTGCTGCACTTAAAGAGGAGGTGGATAAACTCAAGAACGATGGGTTTATCCACGACGCCCTCTACCTGAAATGGGTATCCAATCTAGTTCTTGTGAGAAAGGCTAATGGAAAGTGGCGGACGTGTGTCAACTACTAAGACTTGAATAAGGTGTGCCCGAAAGACAGCTTTCCATTTCCGAGGAACGACTAGTTGGTTGACTCGACTATTGGACATGAACTGCTTTCATTCATGGACGTGCACTTCGGATACAATTGGATCCCAATGCACATCCTAGACTAGGAATATACCAGCTTCATTACCGACCTAGGGCTGTACTGCTATGTTGTGATGCATTTTGGATTTTAGAATGCTGGAGCTACTTACTAGAGACTGGTCAACCGAATGTTCAAAGACCAGATTGGACGATCAATGGAAGTATTTGTGGACGATATGCTCGTGAAGTCACGGCAATCGGACGACCACATCGATGACTTGGCAGAGATGTTCAGTGTTCTTCGGAAATATGGAATGAAACTTAATCCCTCGGAATGGTCTTTTGAAGTTGCGTTAGGAAAATTCCTGGGTTCAATTGTCAACTCTCATGGAAGTGAAGCCAATCCCAAGAAGATTCAAGCGATCAGAGATATTCAAGTGCCAAAGACAATCAAGCAGGAGCAAAGTCAGAATGGGAAGATTGCCGCCCCGAGTCAGTTCATCTCCAGGGCCACCGATAAGTGCATCCCTTTCTTTGACTTTATTAGTAGAGGGAGGAGGAACTTTGAATGGACACGGTATTGTATTAATGTGTTTCAAGCTCTAGTACATCACTTAGAGAGACCCCCCATCTTTTCTTAGCCACTGGATCATGAAGACTTGCATATTTACTTAGCAGTTTCATTACATGCCATAAGTGCTGCACTGCTGCGCGAGAGGATCGGATCCAGAGGCCAGTGTATTATGTTAGCAAGAAATTGGCAAGTGCTGAAAGGAACTATCAGAAGCTAGAAAAGCTCATGTACTACCCGTTGATTACGTTAAGAAAGCTCCGCCCTTATTTCTAGGCTCATCCCATCAATGTCTTCACCAACCGACAGTTATGACAGGTCCTACAGCGACCTGAGACGTCTAGAAGGTTACTTAAATGGAACATTGAATTAAGCTAGTTTGATATCACTTATCCCACTTGAAGAGCCATCCAAGGAAAAGCACTGGCGGACTTCATAGTCAAATTCACTGTAAAAGGTGACTCTTCAGAGAGTAGTGAAGAACCTACCATCCAATGGAAGATGTACACGGATGGAGCGTCCAACAATCGGTGTTCTAGCACCGGAGTCATACTTGTAACTCCTAAGGAATGCTCGATCTGCTATGCCCTGAAACTTGACTTCCCCACAACGAATAAAGAGGCTAAATATGAAGCCATGATCATTGGGCTTAAATAGGCTAGAGAGATGGGAGTAAAAGCTTTGTAAATTTTCTATGATTCTTAGTAAGTAGTAAACCAAGTCAGGGGAGAGTATCAAACCAAAGGAGCGCGACTTGCTCCTTACCTCAACCAGGACCAAGAGCTGCTAACTGATTTTGAGCATGACACCATTACACACATCCCTAGAGAACAGAATGAGAAAGCTTACTCATTGGCAAAGCTAGCTAGTTCCGGGATGCACAACAAATGGGCTTGGTCCGAGTTAAAATACTTAACGCTCCTAGTAATTATCATATGGAGATGGATTGGGTCTTAGGGACGGAGCCCGAGAAGGAGTTATGGATGACTCCGATCAATGATTACTTGTAGTGGGGAATCCTTCCCGAATGAAGGATAGAAAAACGATAGGTCCTTCATAAAGCTTCACGATGCATCCTTCAAGAAGGAGTCATGTACATAAAGGGTTTCTCTATCCCCTACTTCGATGTATCGCTAATGATGAAATCAAGCCAGTATTAGGAGAAGTCCATGAAGTAGAATGTGGCGATCACAGTGGGGGAAAACCCTAGCAAAGATGATACTCTACTATGTTATTACTGGAACTATTAATTGAAACACAGCTGATTATGCTTGACGCTGCGGCAAGTGCCAGATGTTTGCAAAGATTCTAAGAGCCCCGCAGATAGAAATCACTCATATGGTCAGTCCATGGTTGTTTGCTACTTGGGACATAGACATCATCGGCTCATTGCCGATTTCCAAAAGTGGTGCGAAGTACTCCATTGTAGCAGTTGATCACTTCAGTAAATGGGCGGAAGCCGAACTTTGGCACCGATTACTACGAAGAAAGAAATCAATTTTGTTATTTGAAGCATCATCTGTCATTTTGTCTCTCTCGAACAATCATAACCGAATGTGACCCAATTCGATAGTGCTGAATTCAAAGACTTCTAATATCGACATCATATCGAGAAAAGATTTGCGGCAGTTGCTTACCCTCAAGCTAATGGACAGGTCGAAGCTGTTAACAAAATCATAAAGTCCATTCTGAAGAAGCGCTTGGAAAAGGCTACAAGAAAGTGGGTTGATGAACTCCCGTCAGCATTATGGGCATACAAAAACACCCACAAGTCTGTGACTGGCCATACTCCATTCGCCCTTACTTACGACTCTGAAGCCATGTTTCCTATAGAACTTGAAGTCCCTTCTCATCAAGTGACTTATTATGACCATAGGACTAACAGAGATCTCCTTTTGGAATTTCAAGATATGGTCGATGAAAGCATGAAGAAGCTAATTTGAGGGCAGCTGCACACTGACAATGAGTCGCCCGATACTATACTGTTAAAGTCCGAACCAGGACCTTAGAAATTGGCGATCTTGTCATGAAACGGATCTTTCCCAGCCCGAGAAACACGGGTCAAAGATGGGAAGGACTGTGCATCATCAATTAGGGGCTTGGAGATGGAACTTTTAAGCTAGCGACTGTCTATGGCATCACACTCCTTAGAGCATGGAATAGCGAGCATTTACGATGCTATGTCACTTAGTTTTGTTTCATTCGGTTGTGTTTCATTTAGAATTTGCTTTTGCAGTTGGATTCGAACCCATGTAATAAGATAGACTATGTCGCTTCCTTTTTAGTTTGCAATAAAATCTAAAGTTTGCTCCATATTTTTGAATTGTTTATTCATAACTTAATAGTTGTGATATTCGATCAACTTACCTCAACATATGCCTAATATAAACCGACAAGTACCCGGAGTTTGGTGCCACCCGAGTACCCAGGTCCATAATCGAATTAAAAAAAATGAACGTGACTCGACCGTTTATCGATTAACTCTCCCCTGCAATCTGATAGGCTGAGTATAAAACAGAGAACATTGTAACTCGACCATCCACTAACTAACTCCATCTGCCGATTCGACGGGAAGAATGTGAAGTAAAAGTGGTCATGATACGGCTAACCAATCTTCGACTTTTGCCCCAAACTTGGGCGCAAGGGAATTAATCAAAGGTGATGTGATTTGACTATTTACCAGAACAACTGTAGTCCTCAAAGTGTGGGCTAGATTATGAACATCAAACATGTGTGATTGACTGCCCATCGACTAACCCTGATCCCCATAGTGCAGATAAGAGTATACACTAAACGAATGAATGTGATTCGACCATTCATTCACTAACTCTGGCTTGAACCCGACAGGAGGAGTATAAACTCATCATGGATTGGACCTGACCATCTACAAACTAACTCCGCCAACCCAAGACTAGAGGGTAGGAGTATAATCACTTAACCGCTAAACACGATGGTGTAACACTGTGGCTCGCACCTATTGTTTAATACGATGACCAAAAGGAGGCCTTTAGATGGATTTGTCGAATCAACACCCGAAGCAATGAGCGATTGAAAGACATTGCAACTTGAATGACGAGCGATGAATTACAAGTACATTGAACTGGAAATGTAATATGTTACACTAAAAATCAATCTTTTGACTAATACAAAAGGTCTATCAGCAAGAGAAAAGGAAGAGAAACACAACCCAAACCTTTCGAAAGAGTCGAAGGGATGCAATCATCAAATTTCATTTGCATTAAACCTTTCGAAGGAGTCGAAATGTTCTGTCTCTAGTATCCAAAGTGTTCTTACCTTTCGAACAGGATGATGAAGTCAAAGCAAGTGTAAGCAAGTACTTAATGACCTTTTCGAAAGCATAATAAGCCTTTCGAACTGGTTCAACCACATACAGGGTACCTTTCGACAATAACGAAAGTTTTATGAAGAAAGCAGCACTCACAAGTCAACAAAGAATGAAAGACAACCTTTTGAGAACATTGAAGAAGAGCAACCTTCCGACAAGGTCGAAAAGTTGACAATAAACAAGAGAAGAACAACCTTCCGATAACGTCAAAAGGCTCACAACAACCAGAAGAAGGGCAACCTTCCGATAAGGTCAAAAGGTTCATAACAGTATAAAGAAGACAAACCCTTCGATAAAGGCGGAAGGATCATGGAGGCATAAGAGTAACAAACCTTTTGACAAAGGCGGAAGGTTCATAATAGCAGATGAAAAAGCAAACCTTTCGATGAAGAAAAAGGGTATAAGGCGGCATATAAAAGGGATATCTCCTGACCCAGTCGAGAGCATGAAGTCAAAAGGAGGCCGCCTGCATCTATAAATAAGACCCAAGGGGTCCAGTTTTGGGATCCGGCTTTTTTTTATTTTAGTCTTGTAACTTCTTAATCAAAGTACTTTAACCCTAATTGGGCACTGATTTGCGAACTTAATAAAATTATAGTTTTACGTGGACAAAAAGGGAAGTCCCGTGTTCTATTAATTTCCTTACTGTTTTGCTTAAAATTTGTTGGATTAATTGTTAATTTCAGGTTCTACATCATCAAAAGGTTCTTGCCGACTGATTCAGCTAGAGACTGCAAACCTTCGAAACCTTCAACCTTACAGCTTAAACCTTTCAAAAAAATAGTCTACAGGATCCAACCTTTCAACTAAGACCAAAGACTGCACCTCAAGTAGAAATACTCTGGTTTACAAGGCTTATCCCATAAGAAGCCATCCTCATACCCTTCGACATAGGCCAAAATACGCCTCATACGTAATCTAAACCCTTCGACTAGGTTGGCAATTCTTCATACCTTAATAACACCCGTTCTTTCCGAAGCTACCAACCAAGTGGTCAAACCTTTCGACAAGGTTGAAACTTACTTTATATAAGAGGTCAAACCTTTCGACAAAGTTGAGAGCTTCTGTATATCCACAAACAAGTTTGATATCCTACCTTAACTTAAAGAAGGCTATCAACTTAACCTTTCGATAAGATAAATCCAACCTCCTAAGGACAAATTTAAGGAAATTCAATCTTATAAGGAAGGAATCTCTCAAAGTGACTCTCACGCTAACTCAATAAAGTCGGAAGGTTTCATAACCAAGCACCTAAACCTTTCGACGGCGTCAAAAGGTCTGATTCAAAGGATATTTACAAGTGAAAACATAAAGACACAATCCCTAAGGATATCAATCCCTTCATTCAAATCAAATTAATCACACTACTTGGAATGACTTTGTGGTGTTGACCATAAATTTGGTTAACATTTTAGCGCTAGAAGAAGAGCTCGAACCTCCAAACTTATTGAATTCCCCGCCTACTCTTCTACTTGGTTAAATCTCTTAAGACTTATCAGCTCCTCTTTTTGGACAAGAAAGGATCTATTTTGGATAAAAGACTCATAGTTCATCTAATTGCATTTAAAGGATAAGGAATGGATTCATGTTCGAAACAATAGAAAGTTTTTTCTTGGAAAAGTCTGTTCATGGGTCTACGGAACCTTTAGAAGTCTAATCATCAAGAGGATTATAACCCACACTTCCTTGAAGAGCAAACCCTTCAGCTTCAAGCTTTACAAGTCATCAAGAGGAAAAGACGGATTATACACTATGATCCTTTAAAATGGAGTATCAACCCATTCCATTTGGGATCAAGCCATATTCCAATTGGACTATCTTTGAGAAGGAAATGATAAAAGATTATGACGGTCTTGCACATAAATGGAGTAAGATTATAAACGAGGCTCAACATTCAAGGGAAAACCATGAATGCATAGAAAAATCCATGACCAAAGAACCAAGGATAATAGAGGAATTACCAAGTGGAAATATAAAGATTACCAAGAAATTTTCTACCGAAACCCTAAGACTGAAGGAAAGGCCCTTGAAAGAGGATCAACGAACAATGAAAAGGAAACCTACTCCTCGAGAAGAAGTACTTGAACCAAGCCACAAAAGAATTAGATGCCAGTCAAAGACAGCTCAAAATTCAAGACTTCTTAAAGAATATAATCTTACCACTTAATCGAAAACATCTATATCCGAACCAAAGAAGAACTAAATTATTAACCTTCTTAGAAAAAGAAACTAGGATTTGAAAGGAAACTTAAGGGATTGTATTGCAACTTTCATCTAATGAACGGACATGATACAAATCAATGTAAGGTGCTTGAAAAGATGGTCCTACATTTTCTAAGACAAGGAAAACTTAAACAGTTTGTAAAGGATTGAACTAGTTATGGAATAAAAATTCTATTATCAAAATAAGAGAAGTCTACATGGTTGGAAGTAAAATTCTTCTTAAAAACATGGACTACCTAAAATGGTAGGCTACCAATAATGGTAGAAAGCCTTTGGTCGCGCCAAGATGGCCAGGTCAAGGCACCTCCTAGAGGGAGGGTGTAAGCCTTTAGCCGCGCCAAAGTCAGAAATGGCCAGGTTAAATCAGCATAAGCCCTTATCCATGTCATGCTATAGCCAGGATAAGGTACCTCCTAGAGGGAGGACAGGTGATCCCTTGGTCTTGTCACGCTATAGCCTGGCCAAGGTACCGAACAAGCTCTTAGCCGTGTCACGCTATGGCCAGGTTAAGGCGCCTCCTGGAGGGAGGTCGGGTAAGTCCTCAGGCCCTGCTTGAGAATAAGCTAGCCGAGTGCACCGGAAACCCGGATGAAATGTCCAGTGGACTAAGAAAAGTCCTTGTTTGAAATGGGCACTGCCAGAAATCGGCACCGCCTAAAATGGCAACTACTTAAATAAGCCCAAGAATTGGACAAAAGAGGCCCTGCTTGAAATAGGCTAAAAAAATAAAGAAAATCGAGCCCAAGAAAGAAAAAGCATGCAAAATATCATCAAAGCCTTAAGATGGCGCATTCAACAAGAGAATCAGGAAAAAGTCAGTGACTTCTTCCCACGAACATCTGCCAAATTAGTTTTCTGGTCTTCTATTACTTATTATCAAAAATGGTATTCTAGTCCTCTATTACTTATTTCCAGATTGGTATTCTGGTCTTCTACCACTTATCGCCAGATTGGTTTTCTGGTTTTCTATTACTTATCGCCAGATTTGTTTTCTGGTCTTCTATTACTTATTGCCAAAATGGTTTTATGGTTTTCTGATACTTATTGCTGAAAACGGTCTTCTAGTCTTCCATTATTAATACTAGATTATCAGATATGTATTTCTAACCTTACATTATCTATTGCCGGAGATGGTACTCTGGGCCACTATTACTTATTACCGGGAAGGGTATTCTGATATTCTTTGTATGAAACTGGCATTCCAATCTTCCCTCACTTATTATCAAAGGATTCCGAAAGGTGACTTTCAACTTATTTTCCATCAACTAAGACCCGAATCTGGGTCCGATGACACCTCATAAAACTCTACCATTAACACCTGAATCTAGGTGTCAAGACTATTGTTTATTTGAAAACCCTAATCAGGTTACAAAATCTTTAGATTTCCATTCATCTCAAGTACCTAAATCTGGGCCAAAAATATTATAAAAAGAAGATCGCTACCTCTGATTGGGTTGAAGAGCTACTACATAAAATTTTCAGACATTGATATCTAATCAGGAAAGTCAGAATGACAAAAGGTTCAAAAACACAAAAGTTGCTGAATGGGCGATTCAAAGGAACATCAAAAGTTACACTACAGAAAAGGATCGTAAAACATGTGATATTTACAAATTTCTATAATTTACTTAAGTTGTGTAATTATTTACAAGCAATAGAAATCATGTATAAGATAGATTTACATGGTTCAAATACATGAACAAATTACAAATCTTGAGATGCTTTACTAAGAGTCTCCGCCACCAAAGGATTAACTACATGCTTAATTGCTGCGCGGAGAACTTCTTTAAGCTTTTTCTCTTTTCTTCTAATTTTATTCTCATCATTAATAGCGTCAATGTTAGTTTTTAAGGCACGATTAAAGGCCCTATTCGTAGCTTTAAGGGTTTTATTTTCCCTTTCCAACTCAGCAACGCGCTTGTCGAGCAAATAATTATCATGCTCAAGCTTCTAATTCCTAGCAGCATAATAATTAATAGTTTGGGAATACTTGATTTTCTACTGCTCATTGAAATACTTGGCAATTTCAAACTTCACCCTCCGGCACCAGTTTCCAATTACATTATCATCTGAACCCGGAGGAGGGTTGAGCATGGTGGAAATTTTTTGAGCTGCGAGATGTTTTGATCTAGTAGGCTTCGCAGCTGTAGAGGTTGCTTGAGGAACCGAAAGTTCAATCTTTGAAGTCTTATCACACAAAATAAATTCTAGAGAGGCACATTGTTCCTGACTATCTTTCAATTTTAATTCTAAGTCATTTATTCGCTGGATGAGTTTAGACATTTTTTCATCAAATTCGATTGTAGTATTTGACTTTACTTATCATCCGAGCATAGTAATTGCTACGTCTCTCTTATTAATTTTGGCTTCAAGATGGTCGATGTAATCTTTATGATTTCTGGCAATGGTCTTCTAGGTAAGTTATCTTTTATGCCATATTACGGCCCCAACGTTACCACTAAAATGTTCTAATAATACTTTATCTTGAACCACAATTGCTCCACTCTCTGTCAATAATCTTTCCGTTATGGAATCAACACGGGATATCAAATTTTGGGTTGGAGAGGTTGTAGATGACTGTGGCTCCTATATAAACAGAAGAAATGAAATAAAATTAGAATTGAGATAAAAGATATCTTTATTACTATAGTAATGGATTACAACTCAAATAAAAGAAAAGTTTGGAGATACAAAAATCATTTTCGTCACATCTAAAGTTGAGAGATTACATTCCTAACTTTGCCTAAAGTATTAACTGAAAGCATGACTATCGAGTCAAAGGGTATAGTGACTCCTTCAGGGGTAATAATTGGTGGACATTTGCTGTAATCCCATTTCTCGGCCGGAGGGATATCGCGACCACAAATCAACTTTGAGTGAAATGTCCAGATTTCTTTTAAAAAAAAAGTTTCCTTCTCTTCGCCTATGAAGTCAAAGCGGAGGTGAGGGAATTCCAAGTATAATTTTTGCAAGTCCCGAAGAAAGTAATATCTCGCTAACTTCGAGGTCTTTAGGAGTGGTGCATTTTTAGAGTAAAACCTTCTTAGGTTAACATATTGACTTAGGTGGTCCCTTGGGATGACGCGAACTAAGGAACTGATATTCTAAAATATCATGGTAAAAAGAAGCTAAGCATAGAGAGAATTGTGAAAATATGTGTTCATAAATCGGTTATCTGTTACATATTAACAATTACTCATCAGGTTCATACAAAATCGACTTAAAGAAATACTCAGAAACAAATTTATCCTTATAATACTTAAGCTTTTCAGGGGGGATATCTTGTGGAATCTATCTGACCCACGGTAAATTCCTGCAGGCTCCGTAACGCTGCCTATAGGATCACACAACTCATGAATTGATGAATTCGCGGAAAATGAGTCGATGAAACAAAATGAATCGATGAATTGAAGATACCCAAGTGCCCAAATCCGTTGATCTCTCGAGATACCAGATTCTAGCTATCTTCAACACGTTGATCGCGCACGATACCACGTTAGAAGATCTACGATTCTTCGACGTTGATCTCGCGCACGAGATTCCGTGAATCGGCTTCAAGTTCGTTGATTCGAGCGCACTCGAATATCCGAAGATGGAGAAAGGAGATAACACTCAACTTCCAATTTTAATTGTGGCACAAAGCACAAACCAAATTTTATTCCAAAATCAACTCCTTTTACAAATGACCATACACTCCTATTTATAGGAAATTACAACTCAACACACATTACAACACTTCACACGACTTAAGAAAAATTACATCACAAATAGTACAAACGACTTACAAAAACAATGCGACTTAAGAAATAATGACATAACAATAAATAGCAACGACCTAAAGAAACAATGCACGCGACTTAAAAACAAAAGAAAATCCGGAAGATCTGCTCGCGACCTAACTGGAGCGACATAAGAAACTTCGGCAAACAACTGGAGCGACTTAACACTGGAGCGATGTAACACTTTCACGCGACTTAAAGAAAAGCGGCATATGTGAGATTGTAGCATAACTTGTTAGGTCGTGACTAGTTAGGTCGTAGATCGGTAGGTTAGATCGGTAGGTCGTAGCTCGCTATTGAGCGACCTAAACTGGAGATGCTCGTGACCTAGGCTGGAAGCAATCAACGACGTAAGACTTCCTCATTCGCGACTTTGGAAATTGGCAGCGACTTACGGAAGGTCGTTCGCGACCTAAGCTTCGCGACCTAACTGGAATGTCGTTCGCGACATATGGAACTTCAGTAGCTTCGCGACTTAAGGATCTGGAGCGACATAAGGGCACGCGACACAAGGGCACACGACATAAGGCGGAGGAATTCGCGACATAAGGCTTCTGGAGCTCACGACCTACTTCCATTCGCGACCTAACTGTCTGCTCGCGACATAAGGATTCACGACCTAAGGAGCACGACAAAGACCTAGGGCGGCTTCGACCTACTGGAGTGCGACATAAGGAGGAGCGACTTAGGGTTTCGCCATTCTGGATTTGCTCGCGATTTAAGGTAAGTCGCTTACCTTTATCTCGCGCTGCATCATCCTTCCCTGGTTGAAAAGAATTCGTCCCGAATTCACATTTTTTTCTTCTTCTAGACGCTGTCTTCCATTCATTATCTGGTCTGATGCGGCTCTGGTGATAACCACTCTTGAAATTGATCCTGTCTTGATCCTTTGAAGATGCGGCTCGACATAAGGAACACATGGTATAAAGCAGACATGGCATTAGACAGGCGGCACAAGGAAGTGATATGAGGGAGATGACATCATGATGCATGTGCCAATAGGAAGGTGTGATATAGAACCAAATCGTGACGAAAATGCGAGACGATATAAGGAACTTTAAAATCGCGGAGCGACTTAGGAAGTCACGACTGAAGAAGGGTGATGACTCATGCCCAGATTTTTGTCTTTCCTTATCTCGTTCAGGTGTATCATCATTTAGAATCTTCCCTTGATGTGTTACATCAATTTCCCCTGATTGAAATGAATTCCCACTCGCTTCTTCTTTGACATGTTTATTTTCATGAAACGGTTCCAAGCAGTTGACGTTGACAACGCCAATAGTGCGGACATGATCCGGCAACTCCAACTGACAATCATTCTCTTCATCCTGTCTTTTCAACTCTTCCTGTTCTTTCAGATTCAAAAGATCATACGATTCCCGTAGTAAAATAGCATCTGGTACTAGTTCAGTTTGAAGTTGAATGTCCTGTATTGGTGGTAACTCTTCGGGTAATTCCTCAGGATATTCGGCTTCATACTCATCGAATTCTGATCCAACTTCCTCAAAAACATCAAGATCTTTACTCGTTCCTTGCCCGGTCAACACAAACAATTCATTACTAATTTTCACCCTTTCAACAAACTCTTCCAAAAATACAAGACTAGTTTCTTCAGACAGTTCCTCAGAAATCTCATCTTCAAATTCTTCAAATACTTCAACTTCAGGATTCTCAAAATCAGAACTTTCTCCATATCCAATC
Source organism: Allium fistulosum (assembly GCA_030737815.1). Lineage (NCBI taxonomy): Eukaryota > Viridiplantae > Streptophyta > Magnoliopsida > Asparagales > Amaryllidaceae > Allium > Allium fistulosum. Next base: position 984,047,061 of record CM060902.1, read on the forward strand.
AACATTGATAATTCATCACTATCTTTCATTTATTGACAAACTCTTTCAAAGATAATAAACTATCTGATTCTTCTTTCTCTTCTGTTTCACTTTCACTTTGTTCGGGCTTCTCGGAAACTAAGGAATTTACACTTGGCTGGCTCTCATCCATAAGCTCAGGTGTTAAGCAAGAATCCTTCATCATCAAGTTATTTCCCTCAACTCCAAACACAATTTCTTCTTCTATACTATCGACATCAATCTTGGGCGGTGAAGAGTAATCAACTTCTACATCCACATACTTTGACATTGAAAAAAATCCCATCAACAAGTTACATTCATCGTTCTCTAACTCGACCTCTTCATCTTCCTTGTCAAACTTTGGTGGTAATTCTTCGAACGATTCCGTAGGACCGACCTCTTCAAACTCTTATAACATTGGTTTAACCTCCTCAGGAGTTTTAAGCTCTTCACTTGCCTTATACCTAACCAATGATTCAGCACTACCTTTCGCTTCTTCAACACTTTCGTTGAAAGATAATGGACTAGTCGGTTCCTCTTCCTTTTCCGGCTCGCTTTCAGTAGAATCATCCACATCCTCGTTTTCACATTCTTCTACAACTAAGGTTTTCTTCTTGGATTCCGTACATTCAATACTTTTATGGTCAGACTCCTGATAATGATAGCGCTTAATTCGGTCATCAACATTTGTATTAGTGATTCCATGTACAACTGGTTCGTTGACTCTCTTAGAAACATTTATACTGCAATTAACACCTTTATTCTGATTGCTGGGGCTTGTAACCACACCCTTTCCTCGACTCCCTTGACTCAACTTCTGCAACTGTTGGTTCATACGAGCTTGATAATTGTAGGGTAAGAAATTTGCCTTCATCATCCTTTTCATCTTATCCCACGTGACAACTTTGGATTTCCCCACTCTCTTTCTGGTTGATTTAGTTTGTTGCCACCAATTCATAGCTCTTCCTCTCAATCTTGTAGCAACTAACTTAACTTGACGATCTTCAGGCACGTTGTTGAGTTCAAAAATCTTTTCAACCTTTGATAACCAATCAAAGAATTCCTCTGCTTGTAAACCACCTCGGAATTCTGAATTTCTATGTCCATCCTTGACTCCCGAGTATGACCATTCTCTTCAACATTCCTATATCGATTTTGCCTTGACCTAGATACCAAAGGTGAACACTATTACCATAATTATCTTCTTCAAAATTAGATGAGCTTCGATGTCGATTCTGAACATTGACTCTTCTATGACCATGCACGTCCTCTCTACTTCTTCTTTCCTCTACTCAACATCTTTCATAATCATAATATGGCTCATGCTCGTAACCATGATAAGCTCTTCTTTCTTCATTTCGATAATCATGATTGTCTCGAAACCCATGATCTCGATTTATCGACAAAGATGGTTCTCTTCTTTCCCGATCCGATGTTGGTGACATTCTTCTCCTCTCGGAATTTGACGGCGAAATTCTATGTCCACCTTGACTTGAACCTGGCGATGCTCTTTGTCGAGTTTGATTCATATCCATCATGAGCCTTTCCAATCTACCAATTCCCTCATCAAACTTCTCATTGAATTTATCACTAATTCGTAGCTCCATTTGTTCAGCATCTTCTCTTCGATACACATCTGCAACATTCTGATGGCGATTAACTCTTCTTGGAGGCATTGTCAAATCTTCAACAAATCCAAACACACACTTCACTTTGATTAAAAAATTTCAAATCAAACTTCACCAACTTGTTGGAATCTTCAAAATGAACACTTCAACTAGCGCCACTTTCAATGATGCAGAATCTACGCACAAACTCCTAGCTAACGACTTGAACAAATCTCGCACAAACTTGAACAAGCTCGCTTCTAGCTCTAATACGAAAAGATGTAAACTTCTAGCTCCCAACGAGCTCTTCAAGCTCTGTACAACTTTCCCACTTCGATCCAAAACTTTCAGAATCAAAACTTCCAACTTGTTTGAATCTTCACGAACACAAAAGGACAAGCAAACTCACATTCGAATTCCACAAACTTCAAATCATGCAAACTTGAAATCCAACGAACTTGGAAAAGTTCGTTTCCTGGCTCTAATACCAAATGACGCAGCCTACAGGATCACACAACTCACGAATTGATGAATTCACGGAAAATGAAACAAAATGAATCGATGAATTGAAGATACCCAAGTACCCAAATCCGTTGATCTCTCGAGATACCGGATTCTAGCTATCTTCAACACGTTGATCGTGCACGTTACCGCGTTAGAAGATCTACAATTCTTCGACGTTGATCTCGCACACGAGATTCCGTGAATCGGCTTCAAGTTCGTTGATTCGAGCGCACTCGAATACCCGAAGATGGAGAAAGGAGATAACACTCAACTTCCAATTTTAATAGTGGCACAAAGCACAAATCAAATTTTATTCCAAAATCAACTCCTTTTACAAATGACCATACACTCCTATTTATAGGAAATTACAACTCAACACACATTACAACACTTCACACGACTTAAGAAAAATTACATCATAAACAGTACAAACGATTTACAAAAACAATGCGACTTAAGAAATAACGACATAACAAAAAACAGCAACGACCTAAAGAAACAACGCACGCGACTTAAAAACAAAAGAAAATATGGAAGATTTGCTCGCGACCTAACTGGAGCGACATTAGAAACTTCGGCAAACAACTGGAGCGACTTAACACTGGAGCGATGTAACACTTTCACGCGACTTAAAGAAAAGCGGCATATGTGAGATTGTAGCATAACTTGTTAGGTCGTGACTAGTTAGGTCGTAGATCGGTAGGTTAGATCGGTAGGTCGTAGCTCGCTATTGAGCGACCTAAACTGGAGATGCTCACGACCTAGGCTGGAAGCAATCAACGACGTAAGACTTCCTCGTTCGCGACTTTGGAAATTGGCAGCGACTTACGGAAGGTCGTTCACGACCTTAACTTCGCGACCTAACTGGAATGTCGTTCCCGACATATGGAACTTCAGTAGCTTCACGACTTAAGGATCTGGAGCGATATAAGGGCACGCAACATAAGGCGGAGGAATTCGCGACATAAGGCTTCTGGAGCTCGCGACCTACTTCCGTTCACGACCTAACTGTCTGCTTAAGACATAAGGATTCGCGACCTAAGGAGCACGGTAGCGACCTAGGGCGGCTTCGACCTACTGGAGCGCGACATAAGGAGGAGCGACTTAGGGTTTCGCCATTCTGGATTTTCTCGCGATTTAAGGTAAGTCGCTTACCTTTATCTCGCGCTGCATCACTCCAGGATGCGGGTCAGAACCAAATTCATCTAAGAATCTCTTATGGAAACGTCTGAGTAGACCCCCGCTGAATTCGCTAAATACAAAATATCAATGATTGAGTGTCTACAATATACTTTATACAAAAAATTAATTATAATATCTCTCTCTTCCATCATCATCAAGAATAGAGTTGTTAACTCTCTATTTTCCTTCAAGACGGCGTCTTATCGGGTACGTGCTTTCTTTAGTAAAGGACCTGCTCTCTTATATTTAAAAGATGCTAAAGCAGTAGTACTCCTGTCCAGACTATGATATTTCTGAGATAGAGCATTGTGATCCTTTATTAATTTGTCTAACTCCCTATATAACTTGTTAATCTCCCCCTTTTTCTCTCATGTTTTGTGCTATATGGAAAGTTTGACTTCTTCTTTATCTAATATAGATAATTTATCACTAATTATTATTTTCAAAGTGTAAGGTATTTAAACAGGTAATTCCATACCTATGAAACTGGAACGGGAGCTTGGGGAGTTAGTTCTTTCTCTTGAGGACTCTCAAAATGAGCAGGAGCAGTATCCTCTTCTAGAGGGGCTGATGGCCCAGGGGTGTTGGGGGAAAATCATTACGAGGGGATGGCTCCTTTTCAAAAGATTTAGTTGGACCATCCCCATCCTTTTCTGTGGCACCGGAAGGAACTCCTTTATCTCCGTTATAGCCATGACCTCCAAATGGGTTCTCACCATTATCATCATCATCATCATCCTAGTTAAGCCCAGTATAATCATCATCTTTTTCTGTAGGATCCTCATCTTTGTCATCCTCCTCTTCGGAATCAGATTCGATGTCAAAGGAGGGAATATCAAAAGAAAGAGCTTCCTTGAAATCAACCGTCCCCACTTCACCTTCGGGCTCAGAACCCTGTCTAACTCGCTCAATTTTGTCCATGACTCTTTTGGCTATAATTGGGTCGAGTGAAGGAAAACCAAAGTCAGGACATTTATCATGGTTGTTGGCATATGCGAGCATAAGGGCGTCTTCATAATGAATCAGCTTCATAAACCCTAAAGTGATCTCAACAAAATTAGAAACTTGTTTTTGGAAGTCGGAGAGGGTTTGAATAGCTAACTTAAGTGAAGCTCTAGACCTCTTGAATTTATCTTTCAGCAGAGTGTTCTTGGAGATCAAACGAGCTTTCTCGTCTTTTGAGTCTTTCAAGGCGAGTTCTATTGCCAGTTTTCCATGAGAGGCAAGTTGATGGGATCGCCTCTCTTCTTCAAGGTCGACTTCAACCTTGGTAAGGGAAGCCTTGATTCGCTCCAACTCGGAGGAGGAGTAATTTTGAGCGACAATCAAGATATTTGATTTTTTAGCTCGGCATTCTCCTCCTGTAGCTTGGAGGAGCCAGAAGAGAGCCTGGAGACACGTTCATTAAGAGAAACCCAGTTCCTGGAAATCTGCAACAAGAGAAGAAACAAAGGCTAGCAATTAGAAAGATCCAGTGATGATAGGATTAAAGGGGATAGATCTTACCAAGAGTTGCTGCTCCATGAGGGAGCGATGATTTTCTGCCAAGTCTGGGCTAAATGATGGCAGAGGGACGAAGTGAAGGATTCTGAATGAAAGACGAGCTTGACAAGTACGTCGAAATTGGTCGGCGGAAGAGCAGAAGATGGCGACTCTGGAAGAGTATATGACTTAGAAGGAGTCTCGAAAAGAGCAAGTTGCATCTGTGCCAGTGCAGCTGGGGAGTCAAAAATTGTAATATGCGGAAGGGGAGCAGGCGTAGGTGGGGTTGGCTCCCCTATATCAGTTGGAGCTTCAACAGCCGGACTCGTTGAAGCTTTCTCAAGAGATATACGCCATTCTTCCTCCTCAACATCAATGAGCTTTGGTGCTTTAGCTAGAGGAGCCTCCTCGGGAGACACTGTCAGTTTTCTTTCTGAATATCTCTTGGAGCTAGCAAAAGCATTCAAAACAAATGTAACATCCGAAGATGATGAGGGAGGAGCAACGCCACTTGAAGAAACAGCATCCTTGGAGGGAGCTAAAGCAAATTAAAGCAGAAATAAAACCAGTCAAAGCAATTAAAGAATACCATAGACAGAAAAAGGAGAATACCAAGTTAGCAGTATACCTGAAGTGTTAGGACAAATGGGCAACAATGAAGTGAAGTGTTTGTTAGGAACTGGAGATAGTGGTTTTGATGACAACAACATTTGTAACTTATTTTATTATAACTTATATACTAACACTATTGTCTAGATATATATGAATATTATTATACAGGATATATATAAGGCAGGTACTGATTATTGAAGACTGTACAGTATAAAGATCAAGAATGAAGAAATCAAGTTTGAAGACTCATGAGTATCAAGATCAAGATTTCAAGATATGTGTGTAGTTTATTGTTAAAACTTCATAATAGCATGGAAATCTTCATTCCGAATTTCATTTGGGATGGAACCCATTTCTACCTTCTTAGTAGCTTACAAACCCACGACAAGTAGCTTACAAACCTACGACAAGTGGCTTACAAACCCACGAACATCTTGGTTCTGTACAAGTTCTTGAGTCCTGATGTGATGAGATATTCTGCAGGAAGAAGCTTTCAAAACTACTTCAAAATGGATTTTCAAAATGATTTTCAAAACTGCTTTTCAAAATATTTTAGCCTTCAAAATTATCTTTTCAAATGATTTTCAAATAGATGTTTTAGCCTTAAAATATTCTTTGTTTTTTTGTTTTAAAACATAGTAAAATTAGTTTATTTTATTCCAGAGTCATTTCATTTTGTTTTCATTTCAATACCATTTTCAAAACAAATTTTATATTATTTTTAACATAGGGATGTCGACATCATGGGATACCCCATGTCGACATGGTGGCCGTTGAATTCAAAAGTTTCAATTTTCAAAAGAAGTGTCTATTCGTTTAAATCTCTCCACGAATAGTTATGACTATTGGTGCTCTATAAATAGCCTTCACAAACGAATTTTTTAACTAACTATTTTCATATTTTTTTCACTCCTTCTTCTCCACAAATCCATATTCTAAAATATTCATATTTTTAAGTTCGTGCCGAAATTCTGCCGAATTCTCAAGTGAATCAAATTAGAATCTCATTCTTGTTTGGTTCTCTACCCTCTCTCGAAGATCAAAGTGCTATTTAGAGTTATAGGATCAATTTGTAATCAAAAGTTTATCGAGTCCCTCTATAAGGTGTGGTTGTGTGTTAACCCCCTTTTCGATTCACGACCTAGCAGGAGCCGAGTTAGGGTGCTTGCCGACTTAAGAAGTATGCCGACTTAGGATGCTGGCTGACTTAAGGTGCTTGCCGACTTAAAGAAGCCTACCGACCTAGCAAATTGTGAGTTAGCAAGGCCTGCCGAGTTAACAGATTGCCGACCTAAGGAAAGCTCTGACCCAACAGTTGCCGATCTAACTACTGAGAAGAGCTGCCGAGTTAAGAAGGATGCCGAGTTAGGAGCCTGCCGACTTAAGGTAATCTGTGACTCAAAAGCTAAGACCGAGTTAAGAAGGATGCCGAGCTATGAAAAGCTGCGACCTAAGAATGTCACAACCTAACTCGTTGAAGTGATCCAGCAACCTACGCCTTAAGGAAGTTGCGACCTAAGGAAGTCGCGACCTAAGGAAGTGGCGACCTAAGGAAGCTGCGACCTAAGGAAGTTGCGACCTAAGGAAGCTGCGACCTAAGGAAGTCGCGACCTAAGGAAGTGGCGACCTAAGGAAGCTGCGACCTAAGGAAGTTGCGACCTAAGGAAGTTGCGACCTAAAGAAGTTAAGACCTAAAGAAGTCCGCGACCTAAGAGGCTCTGCGACCTAAGGGAGACAGCGACCTAACTACTGAAGATGCTTGCGACCTAAAGCCTTAAGTCGTCTACGACTCATGGCTCGCTATAAGTCGCCTGCGACTTATCACCTGGAGGCAACGACGACTTCATCACTGCATCTCCTAAGTCGCTCGCGACCTACGACCTAGCTTAGGTCGTACGCGACCTAGGACTTAGGATTTTTTCTGCCCAGAACTCAGATCTGCTCCTATAAATACCCCATCACCTCCAACATGGGGGGGACTTTTTCGCAATCCATTTCTTCAAGCATCCATGCTCTGCTACACTGAAGATTGACTGAAGAAATAAAGATCTTCCAACTCTCAAGGCACTACAACAAGCTTCGTGAAGAGCTCCATTCATCCGATACGGATTTAGCAAGATTCATCACCGAAGATTGAGCTAGTAGTCTAGATTGTTGTGTGATCAAGTTATATTGTATTTGACAAGTGATTTGTATCGAATTGTAACCGAATCAGCAATAAAAGACTATAAAGTGGACGTAGGCTCAATTACGGGCCGAACCACTATAAATCTGTTGTTCATTTACTGCATTTCTGCGATTTTCAGCTTATATTTTTGTTCCCGTACCAACGGGTGGTGCTTTCACAAAGTTTATTACACACACCGGGTGTTAGCGTTCACTTTTTACCGTTAACATTTTGGTGCTTTCACTGAGAACCCAACTCAGGCAATCATCCACCGTTGCTTCGCAAAGATTCATAAAAAGAACCTCTCTTTAAAAACTAGATCTGAAATAATGGCTCCTGGAAGAAGAGGCAGACCTATCAGATCCGGAAACGCTCACGAAGGAACTTCCGCTTCCCCAATAACAGACCAAGCAACTCCAACCGTTGGGGTCACCAGGGCTGAATTGGATGACGCAGTTTCTGGATTATACCAACAAATTGAAACTCAAAACGCTTTGATGATGGATAGATTAACTGCTCTGCTCGGGGCAAATCGTCAACCAGAAAACCGTCGAACTACTCTTCCTGAAATGCCACCTTTCCAAGCTGATGGTTCTATGCCGCAACCAACTTGTCATGAGCATATGCCCGGGCAAAATTCCGAAGGAAGAACTAATACTTGCCCGGAGGTGTCTTTGAACAATAAGGAGTACCTGTCTGAAATGGTTGGCCGCATCATGAAAGAGAGCATGCAAAGGGAAGAAGATGAGGCTGACTGGGGATTTGCACCAAGCAGAACTCCGTTTACTGAAAGGATCCTAAGAGCAGAGTTTCCAAGGAAATTTGCACCTCCTACTATCCAAGCTTATAGAGGAACCAGTGACCCTAATCATTTCCTCTACAAGTACGATTGGCATATGACTGGTGCAAGAGCATCAGACGAGATCAAGTGTCGATACTTTCCGGTATACCTAGAAGGTGTGGCTTTACTTTGGTTCACAAAGCTTCCAGTTCGGTCTGTAGATAAATTCTCCGACTTAACGCAAAAGTTTAAAGAACAGTTCAGATTGTATGCTTCAAAAGCTAAGGATATAATGTCACTATCTAACCTTGAACAAGCACCCGGAGAATCAATCAAATCTTTCTTGAGCCGTTTCAATATAGCTTTAGCCGAAGTAGAAAATGCAGAACCACACATGATCCTGACTTATTTGATGAAAGCCATTGATAAATCGAGTGAATTTGGGATATGGTTAAAGATGAAAGAACCAAACTCACTTGATAAATTTTATAAAAAGGCCGATGAGTTCATTCGCCTTGAAAGCCTTTCTGCAACATCGAAAGTGGTTACTGCCCAGACTAACAATGACAATGTCCCACCTAAGAAAAGAGAATCTGAAAGTCAGAAAAGGGAGAATGAAGGAGGAAAAAGCCAGGGAAATGAAAAGAAACCTCGCCGCTTTAATCCTTCGGACTTTACTCCTTTAACTGATACACCAAGAAATATCTTTTTTGCAACAAAGGACGTTGTCAGGTATCCTAAGCCGCCTGAGATGACGAGAGGGGCAAAGCGTAACGGAAAATTCTGCCAATTTCACAATCAACCTGGCCATGACACTGACCAATGTCGCGAATTAAAGAAGGTGATTGAAGAATTGCTAGAGCAGGGTAAACTCCAACAATACGTTAAAAGGAGCGGAGTCGATCCAACCCCATCCACTCGGGATCAACAACACCCTACCCATCAATCCGATTCTCGCAACAACACTGCAGTGCAAGATTCAGAAAAGCTTGTCATTAATGCTATAACAGGGGGACCATACCCAGCAAGCGGAAGTTGGGATGACTACTAATTACCCACAAAACTGCGACTGGGGCATCTCTCGCTTTCTCTGACATGAAAATCCAAAAGCTATGAATCAAGCACAAATGGAGATCCAGCTTGGAGATTCTGAAACAACAATAACTAGCATTCATTTTACTTAACTGCATTGCTTGAATTTGTAAAGATAATGATGGATGTGTAATTTCTGTATTGTAAACCGCTGAGAAATCAGCGTGACTCAATAATGAAAAACTATGCATTGTGTTTTCTATTATAAAATGCCTGCTATATTTCGATGTGTAAATACTCTAAATGTATTGCTGAAATATCGATCTAATACCGCAGGTCATTAAAGCAAAGCTCACCCATCGCAAAGCTAAGCGAGCCTTGCAAATCATTTATTAAAGCAAATTTCAAGCAACCAAAAATTTCAAACTCAAATCCCACACAAGAGGAGCTTCACATAAAAAGTTGACGGCTCCACTATGTCAAGCCCTCTTTAACTGGTTGCGATCGTTGATATAAAAAGGCATCCAACCAAATAACTTGCGTTTACTCTGTGGAATCATTCAACAGTGAAGTCTACTTCTTCGGATAAAGCAATTTACTTGCAAGAGAAAGAAAAATGCGCTTGGAAACGATGATAAAGGATCGCAGATTGGCGGATGATGATACAACATGAGCGGGCAAACATGGAAGCAGCCAAAGGGAGGTATGCCTCTCAACAGGAAAGCAGGTAGATCCACTAAAGGGATACCTTCCCAAGCAGAAGGAATAAGACCCTCGCTAGTTGATTGTGATGCATCCAATCAGGAAGCTTGTGTCCATCCCATGGATCTACTTGCCCCTAAGACGCAACCTTCCTGGCACACCAACCAACTGATGCTCCTTCCCAAGGGTCAACAAAGCCCTCTAACGAGGCACGCCAATAAATGGAGAACTTTCCTCAATCAAAAAGATCGGTGGGACTACCAAAGGGGCACCTTGTTAATTGATTGCGATCGTTTGTACAAACAAACATCCAATCAAACAACTTACGCTTGTCCCGTGGACCCCTCCGACCATGAGAAAGTAACTTCCAGGCAATCACAAGCCCTCTTCGGAGGCACAAGCCCTCTTCGGAGGCACAAGCCCTCTTCGGAGGCACAAGCCATCTTCGGAGGCAAAAGCCCTTTTCGGAGGCACATTTCACCCGTGTAGAAGTGCAAAATGCTTCTCTTCGGAGACCCACTTCACCAGAGATGAAATACCAAAACTGCTTCTCTTCGGAGACCAAAACTGCTTCTCTTCGGAGACCAAAACTGCTTCTCTTCGGAGACCAAAATTGCTTCTCTTCGGAGACCAAAATCGCTTCTCTTCGGAGACCGAAAGACCTCTTCAGAGGCGTACTTCACCTTGCTAGAAGTACCAAAAATAAACCCTTTACTGGGACACAAAAATCAAAACCTTCTTCAGAAGCTCATTTCACTGTGCAGGAAAATTCACTTTCAAACAAATAAAAGTGATCATTCCCAGAAGTCGAAGTGTTATTCAGGAAGAAAAAGAAAATAAAGATTTCTCCAAAGACAAGATATACTCTATTAAAAGCAGAATAATTCTTCCCTGAAAAAGTGGAAAGTTATTCTCTAAAATAAGAGTATCGGTCTTGTGAAATCAAGAAATATTACAATATACTTGTGGTATGGGGGCAACATTATACAATTCAGTTACATTAATAAAAGTAATATACAAGCAACATACCACAAGTTCATTGCAATATCACGTAATAAAGATGTGGAGTAAATGCGTTCTTGAAACACAGACAAAAATTTGTACAAGTGAAAAGAATCGTTTACTCTATACTTCAAATGAAAAACAGATGTATTCCTACATACACAAGGATTTGTACAAGAAAAATATCTATTTATTTCAACACTATGAGAAATTTTTACATTGTACAGGTTACAAAAAGAAGCGGAGAACGGTATCCGCACAATCCTCGGTCAATACAAAAAGCAGAAAATGCAAAAATCGAACTCATTTCCCCTTCTTCCCACCCTTGGAGTTTTTACCCGGCCTGGTAATTAGCTTCGTAGGCCGTGTCGGAGAAGAAGGAGAAAGAGACTCAACCGGATCAATCTCTGCCTCATCCCCAGCAGCAGAAGAATTCTTTTTTCCTTTCTTCGAAACCACACGTTTCCCCTTCTTCTTGGAAGAAGACTCACTCCCCGGAGCAAGAAATGTAGAAAGCTTTGTGTCATAATCGAAAGATTGCTCCGGGGTCTTCTCGCTATCCTCCAGACCTTCTGCCTTCTGTTCTTCGGAAGCAAGTGGTTCGTCTAAACCCTGAAGGGCTGCTATTGGTTCTTCCTGTGAACCTGGTTGAGAAGCTGGAAGAGGTATAACTTGAGAAGGAGGAGGAACGACAGCTGAAGAAGGGAGATTTGGTGAAGTTTCCGGCACGACTGCTGCATAATAAAAGAAATTAAAATCAGTATTCTCCGAGGAAAAAGAAGACCGTGAATCGTCAAAGTTACCTGGAGAAGCCGGTTTAGCGAGATCAATCTCAAATTCCCAAGCTTGGAAGTCTTTCATTGCCTCTTCCTCTGTAGGGGTGGTTACAGTTTCTGTGTCAACCTTAGCGGGAGGCGTGGAATGAGAACTAGAGCCAGCAATATCCGCATGAGCTAAAGCCGAAGTATAAGCAGGAGCAATAGGGGGTGTTTCTTTCTCAGGAAGCTTCTCTCCCGTTGCTTCGGCCCGTACTCGGACGAGCTGCTCTTTTCCTTTGGCAAGGGCAGCGCGATCACTCTCACTTAAGTAGGTAGCTTGAAGATCTGTTTCAGAGTATCCAGCACCACCAAATAAGTCAATGATTGCCTCCCACACCTCCGCTAAGGTGACTTCATACTCTGGTCCCAAAAATGAAAGGCTCCCACGCCCCAGGACACAATGCATATAAAAGTCAAACAAAGTCGCGTCAACAGTGGCTATGGTCGCCCTATGGGATTCTTCGGCTGCAGCTTTACCAGAGAGAACTTCATCACGTTCTCTTTCAGCCTTCAGTAACTGGGATTGTAGCCTAGCAATTTCTAAGTCTCGAGAGCTGAGTTTCTCCTGAAGTTGAGCAGCGTCATCACGATATTTTCTAGTAACATGTTGTTCTGCTTCAAGTTTGACTTCAGTATCTCTCTGAGCAGCGTGGGCATCTCGAACTTGTTTTTGAAGCATTTCTTCTTTCTGAGAATAAGAAGTGGAAGAAGTAGCAAGCTCTTTTTTAAGTCTTTCAACTTCAGCTTCGAGCTTCACATAACCATCGCTAATGCTTTTCATCTCCAAGTCATGCTGCTTACGCCATTTATCCCACTCAGACTTATCATTTTCCATGGTCATCATCGCTTCAAGATTCAGATGGTTGACCCTTTGAAGTTCATCAACCAGCTTCTGCCACCCAGACATTCTTTCGATGTCAAGCTTTACAGCATCGACATTTTTCAGCATCGCCTGCTTATCAATGGGGACCAAGTCCAAATCAAAACGCACTCCTTTCAGACACCAATTCGGAAATCGGCTCTGGAGTGTGGGAGGACCATCTCCAGCTTGGTACTGTGGCCTATTAATGATGGTCTGGATGTCAGACTCCTTAAGGGCAGGAGAACCGGAAGATGTATTAGGAGGAACAGAAGCGGTAGTCTTTTCCGAGATGTTAGATGTGTCTTTCTCACCAAGTCTGGTACGTTTACTGGAATCATCAGAAGTGTGACTCTTCCCCTTATCGTCGTAAGATTTCCTTTATAAGGGTCGTCGCTTCTGCGGGAAGAGTCACGTCGCTCGTCTCTGCTCCCGTAGTACTCCTCATCCTCTCTCCGGTGACGCTCTTCATGAGCTTGCCTCTCATGAGCCTTTCGAGCAGCTCTCTCCTCATCAGTTTCCTTCACAGCACCAATGTAACTCCTAAAGTCATAAGCCTCACGGCTTCCGTAACGCTGGAATTTGTTGTAGTAAGAGCCGCTTCGCCCCATCAGAGAACCTGAAATTGAAGAAAAAGACCAGTTTTAGAAATCCTTAAGTTGAAGAAGCTAAGTACATATAAGTGCCAAAGTTCTAAGTGTGTGTGATGTGCAAACTACGCGCGTCAGACTACAAACCACTTTTGGGTGTAGAAATGGCAATGAGTTGTGTGGAAGGCATTGTGGTTTGTTGCAAAGAAGAAGTTGCTTCGATAACAGGAGGAACCACTTTAGAAACATCATCTTTAAAGAGCTCCTGAGAGGTTATCATGATGTCGCTCAGACTGTCGAAAGTATCATCGCCATGGTGCAGGGGAGAATTCTCTTTTTCAACTTCCACTTCAGCCGTCTTTTCAAGAGTATGAAGATTTTCCTCCTCTTCAACAACTGGGGCAAGTGCCAACTTACTGGACGGTCCAGCAGTGTCGGTAGAAGTAGAACACTCTACCAATGGAGTCTCAGCGGTAAGATTTTGCTGTAATAATTCTCTAGCAGGAACAGGGGCATCTGACTCCTTAGCAGGAGAATCAGGGACTTCATGTGGCTGAGTGGAACGGGAAGGATGTAAGAGTCCAAATTCGTGGAGGAACTCATCTCTCAATAGAAATTGAACGCTCCTCTCCTCAACCGGTACGGCCATAAGCCTCTCAAAGGTAGTCTTGTGACGAGATTCCCTAGAGGGGGAAGGAAGTGCTGAAACAATAGAGAAAGAAGTTAGCACTTGACAATTTGAACTTCGAAGAATTTTAGAAAAAACACAGGGAAAAGATAGATAATCGTACTTCCCACTCTCCAAATGGCGTAAAATCCCGGGGGACAACGAACATAGAAGAACGGGCTTAGGAAACTATGAACACTTTCAGGGAGGCCGGTGATCAGCTTACGATTTCTCGCACTCCTTACAACTATGATGGAGGGATGATCTTTATTTTTGGTAAAAGTACAAAGATAGCGGATTTCTCCGAAGGTAGGAAAGCGGCCCAACGTTCTCCTAAAAAGCACGCATAGTCCCAGCAAGATGGCGTAGCCATTGGGATGTAACTGAAAAGGGGAAATAGATAGTTGGAGAAGAAGTTCTCGAATGCAGTCATTGAATGGGGGGATAGCTCCGCTCAAGCACATTTGGCGGTTAACTGCGACAAAGCCACGGGGCGGTCTGTCAGCAGTATCATTTATTTCAGGAAGCAAAGCGTCAGCTTCAGCAATGCCGAACTGGATGCATAGTTGACGAAAGGCTTTATGGCTCAAAGTGGTAGGAGTCCTCTCTGGAGGATCGTTCAGCGGGATAGCAACTGGAAATACATCTTCAGCTTGCTCTGTTCCTTCTTGTGGAGAAGACATTCTACACAATCAGCTGAATGTTCAAATGTGAAGGTGCACGTTCCCTAAAAGTGTGAAGTGTTGTGCAAAAACTAATGAAAATAAAAGACAAGCATAACTGGAATTAAATTAGTTGACAATCAATCGATTACAGAATTTCAGAACTTGTCAATGATCAAGTGCAGTGTTAATACAGACAAGTCAGTTTCATTTGACTATTATGATTTTGTTTTAATACTTCACTTGAATTGGTTATTGTACAGCATCTCATTCATATTCATTTAGTTTAACTTTCTCTTCACCAACTAATCTGTCATTCGATATGGGCAGTCAGTGACAGTATATTCGTCCCAGTATTCTGTGAATGTTGTATTAAGCAGGATTGTTAGTTTGCAAAATTGAAGCGATCTGTAAAAAGAAATACATGCAACATGGTTTATAGTTCAACAGTTCAAAGTCCAGGCAAAGTTTAAAAGTCATCTGCTTAGTTGCTGAAAACCCAAGTATTAACTCGGTGACGACTTAAGAGATTCCCTATGGGTCAAGGTCGGCAGTCCCCGAGTCTTAGGTCGAATAAGGAAGCAAAAAACTAGTTCAAGGCAGCAGGAAATCCCAAGTCCTAACTCGGAGGCGACTCAAAACCTAGGATGCATAAAATCGCTGAGTCGGTTCCGACTTAAATCAGTGAAATTGCAAAGTCATGGCCGAGTCAGTACATCGACCCACTTCCATCCATAACTTTTAACTCGTTAACCCAATGACCTCGCAGTCAATGACGATCCTAATTCCATTACACCATTGAATCACCCCGAAAAGCCAATTCGAATCGCCTCGGATTTGCTGCGAATCTGATGTATTATTGCCACACCACAACTGCAACGTGATCAATGGCAATTGCGAAACAGTCGAAGGGTTATACATAATGAATCGCAACATCTAAACACAAATGGAAGTCGAAGACTGAGGAGTTATCGATTCGACAGTAGGCATGGATAAACTCGGATCAAATCAACTTACGATATATGACAAGAGGACAATCGACGATTGAATGGATGGAATTTATCTCTGAGGGCTCTAAATCGCGTCAATGGCTGATTCGAGAAGAAGAACAGGTAAAGGAAGAGAAGGGGCGACTTAAGCTATTTATAATCTGGGACAGTGAAATTTGAATCGACATGACCGACCTACGACTCATCTTAAGTCGGTCGCGATCTAACACACTTACCAAGAAGCGAGTTAAGAGAATCGAAGCATACGACCTATGGTTTAGGCGTATACTTCGAGGGGCAAATGTTAACCCCCTTTTCGATTCACGACCTAGCAGGAGCCGAGTTAGGGTGCTTGCCGACTTAAGAAGTATGCCGACTTAGGATGCTGGCTGACTTAAGGTGCTTGCCGACTTAAAGAAGCCTACCGACCTAGCAAATTGTGAGTTAGCAAGGCCTGCCGAGTTAACAGATTGCCGACCTAAGGAAAGCTCTGACCCAACAGTTGCCGATCTAACTACTGAGAAGAGCTGCCGAGTTAAGAAGGATGCCGAGTTAGGAGCCTGCCGACTTAAGGTAATCTGTGACTCAAAAGCTAAGACCGAGTTAAGAAGGATGCCGAGCTATGAAAAGCTGCGACCTAAGAATGTCACAACCTAACTCGTTGAAGTGATCCAGCAACCTACGCCTTAAGGAAGTTGCGACCTAAGGAAGTCGCGACCTAAGGAAGTGGCGACCTAAGGAAGCTGCGACCTAAGGAAGTTGCGACCTAAGGAAGCTGCGACCTAAGGAAGTCGCGACCTAAGGAAGTGGCGACCTAAGGAAGCTGCGACCTAAGGAAGTTGCGACCTAAGGAAGTTGCGACCTAAAGAAGTTAAGACCTAAAGAAGTCCGCGACCTAAGAGGCTCTGCGACCTAAGGGAGACAGCGACCTAACTACTGAAGATGCTTGCGACCTAAAGCCTTAAGTCGTCTACGACTCATGGCTCGCTATAAGTCGCCTGCGACTTATCACCTGGAGGCAACGACGACTTCATCACTGCATCTCCTAAGTCGCTCGCGACCTACGACCTAGCTTAGGTCGTACGCGACCTAGGACTTAGGATTTTTTCTGCCCAGAACTCAGATCTGCTCCTATAAATACCCCATCACCTCCAACATGGGGGGGACTTTTTCGCAATCCATTTCTTCAAGCATCCATGCTCTGCTACACTGAAGATTGACTGAAGAAATAAAGATCTTCCAACTCTCAAGGCACTACAACAAGCTTCGTGAAGAGCTCCATTCATCCGATACGGATTTAGCAAGATTCATCACCGAAGATTGAGCTAGTAGTCTAGATTGTTGTGTGATCAAGTTATATTGTATTTGACAAGTGATTTGTATCGAATTGTAACCGAATCAGCAATAAAAGACTATAAAGTGGACGTAGGCTCAATTACGGGCCGAACCACTATAAATCTGTTGTTCATTTACTGCATTTCTGCGATTTTCAGCTTATATTTTTGTTCCCGTACCAACGGGTGGTGCTTTCACAAAGTTTATTACACACACCGGGTGTTAGCGTTCACTTTTTACCGTTAACATTGTGCCTAGAAATCAATTGGGTAATCTTATGGCCCGTAAAGAGAGTTTGCCCCGGACTCGTGAGACAGGAGGGTACCTCAAGGCCTTTAGAAACTGAGGATTGTAATCTCGACTTTGGTATAATAAAAATTTGTATGAGGTGTTCTACCTTGGTACAGGACTGGATGTAGGGTAACTCCGAACAAGTATAAAATCCCGTGTGTTCTTTCCTTTTACTGCTTTTTATTTACTTTCTGCATCTGTGTTTGATTCTGTGATTGTTCTGTGATTAAGTTCTGCATTTGTTTGTGTCATAATTTTAATTTAGTCCATATAAGTCGTAGAATTCATTAAACACTATTCACCCCCCTCTAGTGTTAAATTACCCTTAAGATCCTTAATCCGCACTCCCTTTCAATTTGTATCAGAGCATAGGTTTTCATAGTTTTCATAATCTGAAACTTGAAAAGTTGAAAATGGCATTTTAAGAAAATTTTGTTAGTACTAGTTTGAATCTATGCGTTTCATCAAAGTATCATAGGCCTGCATATAGTTTTTATGAAAAATCAAGTTATCTACCAAATTGGTTTGTTATGCAGGAACATACATGTTACATGGCTTTTGAAGAATCAATAACCAATGGACAAACTATGCAAATTGAGAAAGATAAATGGATACTTGATAGTGGCTGTTCAAGGCATATGACTGGAAATCCCGAGATACTCATTGACATTATATATCAAGATGGTGGATTGGTCAACTTTGGAGACAACTCAAAAGGATATGTGATTGGCATTGGCAATGTCGGTAATTCTAAAACTCCTCTTATTTCTGATATTTTGCTAGCTAGGAATTTAAAACATAATCTGCTTAGTATAAGTCAATTATGTGATAAAGGATTTAAAATTAAATTTGGAAAAGATAAGTGTCACATCAAAGATAATAAGTCAAATATTATCTTTGAAGGAATTAGGAAGAAAAACATTTACATCCTTAGTATGAAAGTTTCAAATGATAACTTATGTCTTTTGGCTAATACAAGTGACCCTTAGATTTGGCATAAAAGATTTGGTCATTTAAATTTCAAACTATTATCTAGGTTATCAAAACTTGACTTAGTTAGAGGTCTTCCCAAGTTAAACTTTAAAGTAGATAGTATATGTGATGCTTGCCAATTAGGAAAACTTAAGAAAAGTTCATTTAAATTAAAAGATACGATTTCTACTTCTAAACCTCCAGAATTACTTCATTTAGATTTATTTGGTCCATCTCAAGTTCAATCAATTAATCACAATAAATATGTTTTTGTAATTGTAGATGATTATTCTAGATACACTTGGAAAATTTTTCTTCAACTTAAAAGTGATGCTTTTGAATTATTTAAGAATTTCGCTAAAAGAATTCAAAATCAATTTTCTTTAAAAATAAAAACTATTCGTAGTGATCATGGTGGAGAATTTGAAAATGAAAATTTTGAGAATTTCTGTAATAAAAAAGGAATCACTCATAATTTCTCTTTTCCAAGAACTCCACAACAAAACGGAGTGGTAGAACGTAAGAATAGAACGATTCAAGAGTGTGCTAGAACAATACTTTCTAATAGTAACTTACCTAAAAACTTTTGGGCTGAAGCAGTCGCTACAGCTTGTTATATATTAAATAGGATTTTAATTAGACCATTAACTAATAAAACACCATATAAATTACTTTACAATAAGAAACCCATAGTAGCTTATTTTAAAGATTTTGGTAGTAAGTGTTTTATTCTTAATACAAAGATAATTTAGATAAATTTGAACCTAAATTCGACAAAGGTATCTTTATCGGATATTCTAATAGAAGTAAAGCATTTAGAGTTTATAATTTAAGAACTAACACTATTGAAGAAACAATGCATGTACCTTTTGATGAAAATTTTAAAGATACTGTGCGAATAGAAGATGAAGAAGATTTTGTAACTTTAAACAATGAACCTAATAAAACTAATTGTGAAATTATTCAACCTAATAACAGAATTAGACTATTAAAAGGTAATCCTGTAGAAAATATACTAGGAAATATTGAATCTATAGTTAAAACAAGAAATTAACTAAATAGTATGAGTAATGTAGCTTTTATATCAACTATTGAACCTAAAAATCCAAAGGAAGCATCATTTGATGGTTCATGGATTCTTGCTATGCAAGAAGAATTAAATCAGTTCACCAGAAATGATGTTTGGGAACTTCTTCCTAGACCTGAGGATAAAAGTATAATTGGAACAAAATGGGTTTATAAAAATAAAATGAATGAACTCGGTGAGGTCATGAGAAATAAAGCTCGTTTAGTCGTGCAAGGTTATTGTCAAGAAGAAGGAATTTGCTATGACGAAAACTTTGCACCCATAGCAAGACTAGAAGCTATCAGGATTCTACTTGCTTTCGCAAATTACAATAATTTCAAGTTATATCAAATGGATGTTAAAAGTTCTTTTCTAAATGGTTTTGTAAAAGAAGATGTTTATGTTGAACAACCTCCACTTTTTGAAGATAATAAATTTCAAAATCATGTATATAAATTAAAGAAAGCTTTATAAGGTCTGAAACAAGCTCCTAGAGCCTGGTATGAAAGACTAAGATCTTATTTACTACAATCTGGTTTTGAAATTGGTAAAATAGATACAACTCTTTTTATTAAAAGAAACAAAAATGATATTCAATTAGTACAAATATATGTAGATGATATAATATTTGGGTTAACTAATAACATAATGAATAAAGAATTTTCAGATATAATGACTAAAGAATTTGAAATGAGTCATATGGGAGAACTAAGCTTCTTCTTAGGACTTCAAATCAAACAATTAGATAAATTTGGATTGACCACTTCTAGTGGGAAACCAACTCCAATGACAACTAATGTAGCTTTAAGTAAAGAAGATAAATCAAAATATGTTGGTCAAAAATTATATAGGGGAATGATTGGTTCGCTGCTTTATATAATAGCAAGTCGTCCTGACATCATGCATAGTGTCTATCTCTGTGCAAGGTACCAATCTCAACCTAAAGGAACTCACTTAAAAGCTGTTAAAAGAATTTCGAGATATGTAAAACATACTTTAGATTATGGTTTATTTTACCCTAAAAATGATGTATTTGATTTAATTTCATATTGTGATGCTGATTACGCTAGTTGTAAATCAGACCGAAAAAGTAAAAGTGGAACTTGTCACTTTCTAGGACATTCTCTGGTTTCCTGGTTTAGTAAGAAGCAAAACAATGTATCCTTGTTAACAACTGAAGTAGAATATATATCTGCTGCTTTGGCTTGTTCTCAAGTTATATATATGCAACAAACTTTAAAAGATTTTGGATTAACTATAACTAAATCACTAATTTATTGTGATAATACTAGTGCAATAAACTTATCGAAAAATCTAACTCATCATGCTAGAACAAAACATATTGATATTAGACATCATTTTCTTAGAGATAATATAAGTAAAGAAGTAATAACTCTTGAATATATTAATACTGAAAAACAAATTGCTGATATATTAACCAAACCATTAAATGAACAAAACTTTACTAAATTTAGAAGAGAATTAGGTATATGTTCATTAACTGAAATATAAATTATAATTAATATAAATAAAAATTCTTCAAAAATTGAACTGGGCATGTCGACATGACCCATCCCCCTATGTCGACATACAGGTCGAGATTTTCAAATTTAAATTTCCCTCTAAAATTAGTTATTTGGTTATATATTTATATATTTCGACTTTTACTTCTTTCCTCTGTTCTATTCTCTGTAATAAACTTCTAAAACGGTAAATTAATGGCTTCCTCTTCTAATAATGAACCTTCTTCACCCACTTCTCATCATTCTGGCCCTTTTCAACGTTCCACACACGTACGAGTCATCAAATTACAAGAGAAGATGAAAGATTTGCTTCAAATGATGATGGAAATTCAAGTGAGTCAACTGTGAATGGCTAGAGAACAAGATAGGCAAGGCAGAATTCTTAGGAATTTACAAAAATTTCTTATGGATAACCGTGCCAGTCCCATTGACATCGAAAAATCATCACAAGCCATGGATTTTGAAGAAGAAGAGCCTATGGAAGAACCACAAGAGGATTAAGAAGAAGAACATCCTCTGCCGAATCCGGATGTTTATATGGACGAAGACGATGGCGTGATTTGCGTTGGAGAGGTCCTTTTTGACGCTAATGGGAACTTGGTCGAACAACGTGGAAACTTTTGTCTCCACTATCCAAATTGTTCGGTCCATAAATCACCAATAGTTAAGGGTCCTCGTTAAGCATTTTTCGTTTTTTGTTTTTCTCTTTCTTGATTGTATATTAGTTTGTTAATTTGTATAAAGTGTTTTCTTAATTAATGTTCTTCTAAAAACAATCTTTGGTGTATGAAATCTTGAATTCCATTTAACTTAGGATGCTATATTTAACTCATACATAGTTATTATTCTTATGTCATATGTTTGTTTATCTCATTTTCTATTAAGTTCAAGGTTTATAGGTTATTGTTTTGTTGATGACAAAGGGGGAGAAATTATATAAAATAGTAGGCTTGGGAGTAAGGGGGAGTTGGTGTAAGAGGGAGTTATAGTATGATCGAAGTGGTAAGTATATTTTATAAGGTTGTCATCATCAAAAAGGGGGAGATTGTTAGGAACTGGAGATAGTGATTTTGATGACAACAACCTTTGTAACTTATTTTATTATAACTTATATACTAACACTATTGTCTAGATATATATGAATGTTATTATGTAAGATATATATAAGGCAGGTATTGATTATTCAAGACTGTACAGTATAAAGATCAAGACTAAAGAAATCAAGTTTGAACACTCATGAGTATCAAGATCAAGATTTCAAGATATGTGTCTAGTTTATTGTTAAAACTTCATAATAGCATGGAAATCTTCATTCCGAATTTCATTTGGGATGGAATCCCTTTCGACCTTCTTAGTGGCTTACAAACCCACGACAAGTAGCTTACAAACCTACGACAAGTGGCTTACAAACCCACGAGCATCTTGGTTTTGTACAAGTTCTCGAGTCCTGATGTGATGAGATATTCTGCAGGAAGAATCTTGCAAAACTACTTCAAAATGGTTTTTCAAAACAATTTTCAAAATTGCTTTTCAAAATATTTTAGCCTTCAAAATCATCTTTTCAAATGATTTTCAAATAGATGTTTTAGCCTTAAAATATTCTTTGTTTTTGTGTTTTAAAACATAGTAAAATTAGTTTATTTTACTCCAGAGTCATTTCAATTTGTTTTCATTTCAATACCATTTTCAAAACAAATTTTATATTTTTTTAACATAGGGATGTCGACATCATCGGATACCCCATGTCGACATGGTGGCCTTTGAATTTAAAAGTTTCAATTTTCAAAAGAAGTGTCTATTCGTTTAAATCTCTTCACGAATTGTTATGACTGTTGGTGCTCTATAAATAGCCTTCACAAACGAAATTTTTAACTAACTATTTTCATATTTTCTTCACTCCTTCTTCTCCACAAATCCATATTCTAAAATATTCATATTTTTAAGTTCGTGCCGAAATTCTGCCGAATTCTCAAGTGAATCAAATTAGAATCTCATTCTTGTTTGGTTCTCTACCCTCTCTCGAAGATCAAAGTGCTATTCAGAGTTATAGGATCAATTTGTAATCAAAAGTTTATCGAGTCTCTCTATAAGGTGTGGTTGTGCCTGGAAATCAATTGGGTAATCTTGTGGCCCGTAAAGAGAGTTTGCCCCGGACTCGTGAGACAGGAGGGTACCTCAAGGCCTTTAGAAACCGAGGATTGTAATCTCGACTTTGGTATAATAAAAATCTGTATGAGGTGTTCTACCTTGGTACAGGATTGGATGTAGGGTAACTCTGGACAAGTATAAAATCCCGTGTGTTCTTTCCTTTTACAGCTTTTTATTTACTTTCTACATCTGTGTTTGATTCTATGATTGTTCTGTGATTAAGTTCTGCATTTGTTTGTGTCATAATTTTAATTTAGTCCATATAAGTCGTAGAATTCATTAAACACTATTCACCCTCCTTTTAGTGTTAAATTAGCATTAAGATACTTAATCTGCACTCCCTTTCAGTGTTCAGCATCGCCTGAAGAAAAGAAGCGTTTCCCACGAGAATTATGCATAATGGTGGGTGAAGTGCCAAGAATCCTATGGCCGATTGGTAGCGAAGAATGTTTTCTTAGATTCGAGAGAGTCAGGAGCATTAATCTACTCCTAAGATGTTCTGGAGCGATAGTTATAGAATTGATAATTCTCTTATCTGCATCGCTAAGTGTCTTGGAAGATTCACCTAAAAAAGATCGGAGATTAGTTAACAGAAAACATAGAGAGAAGAAAAGACGATATTTGAATAAACTTACGGGGAAAGGCAAAGGCCCTGCGGACATCCGTGAAGCACTTGACAAAGAAGAATTGATTTTCCCAATCCCTAAACTTATTGATACCATCTAATATCAACTTCTTGTATACGTTAACTCTGAAGATTTGCTTATTAGATTTTCTTAACTTCCCCAGTTTGGTCAAAGAGGTTAAAACTTCAGGGTTAAGCGAAGGAAGTTCGGATTCCAATGCTAGCATGTCAAGGGATAAGAGATGGGTATATACATTTGGGGGAAGCTGTATTGGAGCAACTCCAATATAAGACAAGAAAGAGAGCAAGAATGCAGGAAATGGAAGAAAGCCACCATGCCATATGTGGATGGTGGTGTATGAAAAATACCCTTCTGAAGGGTTGTTTATTGTATCAATGGATTTGGGAGGAATGGCTTCAACATTGGAGATGCCAAACTCCGTCAGTATAGCATCCACTTCACTTTGCGACTCAATGGAAGAGTGCTTGGCAGTAGCTTCAATCTTTGGAGAGCTAATGGTTCTGTCAGGAAAAAATGTTTTAATTAAAAACCTTTAATCAATTATAAATTTAGATAGCAACCAAAAATACAAAAGTTAATAAGTTTTCTTAGATAGATTAAGCATGAAAACATGCACAAAGCTTTAAAAATGATGCAAAAGTTTCGATCAAAATACTTAACATTTTAAGCTCTTGACAAAGTCGAAATGTTACAGTTTAAGCTTTTGAAGTCATCAAAAGGTTTATAGTAAAAGCTTTCGATGATGTCGAAAGCTTAATAATGCAGGCTTTCGACAATGTTGCACTACAACAAACTGGGGCTTCAATAGCGTTTGAAAAACGCTATGTTACCTTACTATAGCATTTCAGAGAACGCTAGGGAACGACATGCTATGGTAGACCTTAAACTTTAAATAGCGGGAGCAAAAACGCTATGAAAAATTATTTTTCTATAGCGTTTATGCAATGCTATTATGATAAAACGCTGTAACATTTCTATAGCGTTTTATAGCATTTGTTACGTAACATTTCTATAGCGTGTAAGAGGTTGTTTTCTATAGCGTTTGATATATGACAGCGTTTATGAAACGCTATTGAACATAATATCAGTTTACAAAAAAAAATTGCTGTTGTTTTAGCTTTTCCACCTATAGTATTTATTTACCTACTTCTTCTTTGCATATAAATATAACAGATTTTCATAGACAAAAAATATGTAAATTAAAGCACAATATTTCATTGTTCAAACAACTTTTCCCATATCCATACATGATGTTTCATACATATTTACATAGATGCACCCGACACACTTCCGATTATTTATGAAAGAGGGCTTTTTGGGATGTATCATGACTGGTGTGAATCTCATAGCACATATCCAAGGGCTTATGATCTTTTGCATGCTGATCGTCTTTTCTCAAACCTGAAGAAAAGGTAAACAAAGTAAAATTTGATGTTTACAGAAGTTAGAAATTTTCTGCCTTGTCCAATAGTGTTTTGACAAGTTGAAAATTTTTTTTTGCAGGTGTGAGATTTTACCAACTGTAGTCAAGGTAGATAGAATAGTTTGGCCAGGAGGAAAGATGATAGTCCGCGATGAATCTGAAGTTGTAAGCGAAGTGGAGAATCTGTTGAAATCTTTGCACTGGAAAATTCGACTGACATTTTCTAAAGATAATGAAGGCATCCTTTGTGCTGAAAAAATAGTATGGCGACCTGAAGAGTATGCACTTTCATCTTAGGAAAAAATAAGGAAATTAATTTGTTTTTATTTTATTTCTATATTTCAGAAAAAGAATAGTACGAGTCATTCCTATTACATTTTTTTCTTTATAGATTCTTTAAGTTGCAGAATTGCTCTCCTTTTGAAAATATAATTCATTGTATAATGTTGCAAATAATTCTGCAATCTATGATGTTGATTTGCAAGATAACCCTTTTTGATCCTTTAGATACATTAGTTAAATAACCTGTACATATATTATTTGGGAAACACTGTAAATTTGTACAACTTACAGTTAATTAAGACCCGAGGTGCATTTCAATATTACACTTCATTGTTTAAATTGGTGCACATCGGTACATGTACGCTAACATAAATGCCTCACAAAGTACTCTTCAATAAATACTACTAAACCAACAAAAAAATAAAGAAAAAAAATTTGGTTGTGGACTTTAAATCATTCTGTAGAATCAACCACTGCCACAATTATCCACGACACTCCAAATTTTGGGACGTTTTGCACAGAATTTTTTACCTAACCTAGCAAGTTAAAATATATCTTCTGAAGTGAATAACTATTGTACAAGACCTGCACATTGTTTTTCCTAAATGAAGACTGGATATGTTATGGTATAAATGAATGATTACTAGCAGTACAGCAACAAACATTAACCTGCAGACTTTTAGAAAGAATTGACTTCAATATAAAATTTGTGGAGTACACTAATGCATGTTGGATATTCGAACGGAAGAAGAAGAAAGATTTTGTATACAAACTTTCGTTTTCACTGCATGGGAGATAAATAATATTACATGGGTTCAAGGACAATTAATATATATACGCTGCTAAGGAATTTTAAGTCACTAATCATTTCTATTGCAAGAATATGCAGCCAAAGATTTTTGTTGAGCGTAAGCTAATATGTGGAATTTTGATCGATAATATTACTCAAAAATAAAGCATCAGCAAAACTTCGATGGCCTGTAACATAAATAAGAGTACAAGTTAGGCCATGGACAAACTACACTTTTGGGCCCCTTGTAAACTTGAGTAATATTTTCTTCTTTTGTCTGTTTTTCATTTTCTTTGATTTCTAGAAAGATGTTTCATGATTTCAAATTGGAGAAATAATCAAGAATAGTCAAACGGGCTAATCTACTAATCTACTACCTGCTATGTCATGTTCTTCAGTTACATGCTTCACCATGTTCATGCATTTTTTAGCGTTAAAGCAATCAAGTTAAACATGTGAACATGTTAATTCAACATATATAAATGTCAAAAGATAATAATAATTTGAATATAGTCTTGGTGGAGGAAGCTACGTACAGAGGAACTTTGTGCTGCCAGGTTAGCTTTATCACATGGTCATCTCCCGACTTGCCTTTTACTGCAGCTACAACATAAAAAAAGGTATCATAGCCATAACCAGATATAATAAGCTACCCACTGGGTTGGATCTATGAGCAACATGCTCTGGATTGATCTTGTGGATTGATTGTTATTAACTTGTTGAACAATTTTCCATAAGCCTGTCACTATGCAACTAGCGCTTTTATAGAAATAAATGATACTGAAACGAACTACAATTTTTATAGAAATAAATGTCACATGGGTCATCATTGATTCATAAGTACATTGTTGCTTGTTCTACCCCACGAGACCCTGACAGTTTGTTGACCTATCATGGTTCCATTCATCCTTTGAATTGCCTTTTCAACAGATGCCCTATTTAAAGACATCATCATCATATATTGTAAGCATTGATACTCTGAGGCCAGCATAAGGATTGGGTTAAATTAAGAGGAATACATCCATTTTATGTACCATGATAACATATATGTTATGACCACAACTATTACTATTTTGTGATGAACGAAGATAAATGAAAAGTTTACTTGACTATGCCATCATCCAAATCAGCAACTTAAATATCGAGAAAGTGTACCCATCTAGAAGCAACCCACTTAACCAACTGCATCTGCCTCTGTTCACTGCAGACTTTAGCAAAGTAAAGAAAGAACCGCACCAAGTAAACAATGTGATACTTCTTGAGCATTTGCATTGAAGAAATGAACACCATGTGAATTATGAGCTAAATAAATGTTAGCCTCATCAGTTGGCATGGGCAGACATGAACCAAGATGAGAATGGACATTCTAAATGATAACAGTGTTAGAATGCATAATTCAAATGTTCACTAATGTTTAGGAATTGAGTCAAAGACATGGCCTTAGATAAAGGATCATGGACTAGTTCGTTTTCTGTTTTTTTAGGAATGCAGTTTCCCATTTTCAGAGTAATGCTCCTATTTTGGAGGCATGAACTCAGTCGTGTAGTTGAGAGGTGGATGCCTCAGTTAGTTTCCTATTTAAGCACTGTAATTCATTTGGAATTATTAATCACAATAACAATTGTTTCTTCCTTCCACATAATTTGGTGTTTTGTTAAATATAAATTCACAAAATATTTGAAACAAATACAACAAATTTGGTATCGGAGCTTTAGGTTTCGTATCCTAGACTTGTCATGGCTTCAAATGGATCAAGCTCAAATGGTTATTCTCAATTGCCAATATTTAAAGGTGTCAACTATCAATTCTGGGAATTGAAGATGAAGACTCTGTTCAGATCACAAGAGCTCTGGGAACTGGTTGAAAATGGGTTTGAAGATGCCAAACCAGCAGAACCAGATGCAGCTCTTAGGGAGAAGAGAAAGAAAGATGCCAAGGCTTTGTTTATCATTCAGCAGGCCTTGGAGGAGGAATTCTTTTCTCGGATTGCTTCTGCTACTACATCAAAGGAGGCCTGGGATATTCTGAAATCAGAATATCTAGGTGACAAGAAGGTAATCAAGGTGAGATTACAAACTTTAAGGAGAGAGTTTGAGACTTCTCTCATGAGTGACAAAGAGTCCGCACAAGACTATTTGTCCAGGGTATCAAGAGTAGTGCAGCAGATGAGGGCATATGGAGAGAAAATATCAGATGAGCAGGTTGTTGGGAAGGTGTTGAGAAGCCTGACAAAGAAGTATGACTTCATTGTGACTGCCATTGAGGAATCAAATGACTTAGAGGAGTACTCATTTAATGACTTGATGAGTTCTCTGCTAGCTCATGAGGAAAGAGTTATCAGATCCTCAGAGAAGAAGGAGGAGCAGGCATTTGTCTCCAAGGGTGAGTCTTCCAAAGACAAATCAAAAAGGTCCAATGGAAGAGGTAGGGGAAGAGGTGGCTTCAGAGGAAGAGGGCGTGGCAGATCATCTGGCCAGTCATCTGAGGCTCAGTCCAAGGACAATCAGTCATCCAGGGGTCCCATGAAATGCTACTACTGCAACAAACCAGGTCACAAAGAAGTGAACTGCTGGCAAAAGGAGAAAGATCAGGCAGAAGGCAAGACTGATCAGAATGCAAATATTGTTGCAGAAGAACAACTGTTCCTGACCAGAGAGGGCTCATCTGAAATGAATAGCAACATTTGGTATATTGACAGTGGATGCTCCAACCACATGTCAAGTACAAGATCAATGTTTAAGGATTTGGATGAAGCAAAGAAGAGCAAGGTTAGGCTTGGGGATGACAAGCAACTATCTGTGGAAGGGATTGGTACAATTGCTATCAAAACTGAACAAGGTAACATAAAATTGCTACATCATGTTCAGTATGTTCCTCTTCTAGCCTATAATTTGTTAAGTGTGGGACAATTATTGGGCAATGGTTTCTCCTGTTTATTTGATAATAATTCATGTGTAGTGAGGGATAAAACTACAAATGAAATTGTGGCTTCAACAAAAATGGGTAGTAATAAGATGTTCTCTCTTAACTTAGTTCAGTCTGTCAGTAGTGCCTTGACAGTAAAAGAGGATGACAAAACTAAATTGTGGCATTTACGTTTTGGTCATTTAAATTTGCAAAGCCTAAAATTGTTGAGCAACAAATCTATGGTAGAAGGGTTACCTAATCTAGGAGGAATTGGCTTCTGTGAAGGGTGTGTGTATGGGAAACAGACTAAGGGTTCATTTCCTACTGGAAAAGCTGTAAGGGCAACAGAAAGTTTAGAATTGGTCCATGCTGATCTTTGTGGACCAATGCAAACTGAATCATTTGGTGGGAGTAGGTATTTTTTCTTACTCACTGATGATTACAGTAGGATGAGCTGGGTATACTTTCTGAAATTAAAATCTGAATCATTTGAGTGCTTTAAGAAATGGAAAGTTATGATTGAAACTCAAAGTGGAAAAATTCTGAAGTGTCTCAGAACTGATAATGGAGGTGAGTTCAAATCACAGGAATTTAATGATTTCTGTGAAAATAAGGGAATTAGAAGAGAATTTACTGCTCCATATACTCCTGAGCAGAATGGAGTTGCAGAAAGGAAGAATAGAACAGTGGTGGAAATGGCAAGGAGCATGCTGAGGTCAAAGAATTTGCCAAATGAGTTTTGGGGAGAGGCAGTATCAACTGCTGTCTATATTCTGAATATTTCACCCACAAGAGCTGTTGCAGATAAAATTCCATATGAATTATGGACTGGCAGAAGACCTAATGTAAGTCATCTCAGAGTTTTTGGTTGTTTAGCTTATGCCTTGGTTAATTTAAGATCAAAGTTAGATGATAAATCTGAAAAATGCATATTTATTGGTTATGCAACCCAATCTAAGGCATATAGGCTATACAATCCTTTAACTGAGAAAGTGATAATTAGTAGAAATGTGGTGTTTGCTGAAAATGAAGCATGGAATTGGGTCAATGGTGCTGCAGCCCACAGAATGTATACATTTGAACATTCTGATGATGTAACTCAGGGAAATAGAGTAATTCAGGAGAATATTACTCCACCAGAATCTTCCCAAAGTAATGTATCATCTGATTCAGAAATCAGTGATTCATCTGGTTCAAAACAGTCAACTGAAACTGATTCAGATGACTCTCCCCCCAGAAAAATGAAGTCTCTTGAAGAGATTTATGAGCAGTGTGGGTTTGCCCTGGTTACTGAGGAACCAGCTAATTTCTTTGAAGCTGTAAAGCAAGGTCAGTGGCAGATGGCCATGGAAGAAGAAATGAAGTCTATTCAGAAGAATGAGACGTGGGAGTTGGTTGATCCACCAACTGAGAAGAAACCAATTGGGTTAAAATGGGTATTCAGGACAAAATTCAATTCAGATGGAAGCATTCAGAAACATAAGGCAAGATTGGTGGTTAAAGGTTATGCACAGAAGGAGGGAATTGATTTTGAAGAAACATTCTCACCTGTGGCAAGATTTGAGACAGTAAGGGTAATGTTGGCTTTAGCTGCACAATTTAAACTACCAGTTTATCAATTTGATGTGAAATCTGCATTTCTGAATGGTGAGCTACAAGAAGATGTGTATATAGATCAACCTCTGGGATTTGTGAAGAAAGGAGAAGAACATAAGGTCTATAAGTTGAAGAAGGCCCTGTATGGACTGAAACAGGCTCCTAGGGCCTGGTACAGCAGGCTGGATGAGCTCTTTGCCAAGAATGGGTTCAAAAGAAGTGAGAATGAGCCTACTTTGTATACAAAGAAAGCTGCTGATACAGGATTCATCATGGTATGTGTCTATGTGGATGATATTATTTATATTAGTTCATCACAAGATTTATTTATGCAATTTAGAAGTTCTATGATGAATGAATTTGAGATGAGTGATTTGGGATTACTGAAGTACTTCCTTGGCTTGGAAGTAAGTCAAAGCAAGGATGGGATTTCTGTTTCACAAAAGAAATATGCCCAAGATCTCCTGAAGAAATTCAAAATGGAGAATTGTGAAATAGCAATTACACCAATGAATATAAATGAGAAATTGCAGAAGCAGGATGGCACTGGTCCTGCAGATGAGAGCTTATACAGAAGCATGGTTGGGGGTCTGAATTATCTTACTCATACCAGACCTGACGTTGCATTCAGTGTTAGTAAGATCTCCAGATTTTTGCATTGTCCAACCAAGCAACATTTGGGAGCAGCCAAAAGAATACTCAGGTATGTGGCTGGTACTGCAGACAAAGGAATACACTATGGTGTGTGCAGCAAGTTCAGTTTGATTGGCTACACAGATAGTGACTGGGCAGGAGATTTGGATGACAGAAAAAGCACATCAGGGTCTGTATTTTTGCTTGGGTCTGGAGCTGTCACATGGAGTTCTAAGAAACAGGACACAGTAGCATTGTCATCAAGTGAAGCCGAGTATGTGGCCTCGGGTGCAGCTGGGAGACAAGCGATTTGGCTAAGAAAATTACTGGCAGATTTGGGGAATAAGCAAAGAGAAGCTACTGTGATATGGTGTGATAACAAGTCGGCCATAGCTATGACCAAGAATCCCGCATACCATGCCAGGACCAAGCATATAGAGATACAACATCATTTCATTAGAGGGCTGGTCAGTGAAGGGAAAGTCGAATTGAAGTTCTGTGGCACCAATGATCAGAATGCTGATCTATTCACCAAAAGTTTACCACAGGCCAAGCATCAGCTGTTCATGGAAAGAATTGGAATTTGTGACGTTTGAATTAAGGGGAGGTGTTAGAATGCATAATTCAAATGTTCACTAATGTTTAGGAATTGAGTCAAAGACATGGCCTTAGATAAAGGATCATGGACTAGTTCGTTTTCTGTTTTTTTAGGAATGCAGTTTCCCATTTTCAGAGTAATGCTCCTATTTTGGAGGCATGAACTCAGTCGTGTAGTTGAGAGGTGGATGCCTCAGTTAGTTTCCTATTTAAGCACTGTAATTCATTTGGAATTATTAATCACAATAACAATTGTTTCTTCCTTCCACATAATTTGGTGTTTTGTTAAATATAAATTCACAAAATATTTGAAACAAATACAACAAACAGCCTTATCCAAGACAAATGTCATAAAAGAAATATGACAAATCATAAATAATTTAAGCAGCAAATAAAGCACAGCTGGCATGCTATTTATAGAGTATAAATATATAATATAACTGCATATACTATTTGTAGTTTGTCAGATGATTAATATTAATCGATTATTATAACTGAGTTATGAATCTCTTGGATCACTTCTGCTCTAACAATGCAGGGTTAACCAAATTACGTGAAACCATTAGATTAAAGATATTATTTTTCAGTTTTGTTAGTGTAATTGTGCTGCATTGAACATCAAAATACTTCAATGCTCCTCCCTCACGTGACATGTTCAGATATTTATAAAGATTACTGTTTTTATTTTTACGATTTGCATTTAAGTTTATTTGTAAATTAGGGCGATGGATAGAATTCAATGCGTCAACATATAGTATGTAACATGAATCCGTTCAATCAATTTCCTAACAGATACATGTTTTTATGCATCTTTAATTACCATAACTTATGCACCGCCACAACTAGAATAAGAAAATCAAATATAAATTAACTATATGCATACCGTTGAGAGAATCAGAGATAATCCAATAGTTCCCTAAGGACCAACGAATCTGCATCTCAGTTGCTATAAGATTCGGAAAATCATAATATTGTCAGAAAATTACATGCATAAGAAATCATTAAATAATTCAAATTAGTTATATAATCCTTAAAAGGCATTTAATACAATATAATCAATATCCTTAAAATTTTAATTTGACTTGAAACTGTTTGAGACTGTCCAAACTAACATCTATCTGTAGAAAAACTCAAAGAAGAATAGGCTGGAACTAAGATATCATTTATTTGATAACAAACGCAAAGATCAACAGCTTAAATTCAGCAGCATCAGGTGAACGTACATTTGCTTATGTAGAAACATGCAGTATGCACAAATAATATTTTATCAAATAAATAGACAATTATTAAATAGCAAAACATATGATGTTTAAGTGCTACTTACGGTGCAGCTGGAGGCTCTTGTAATGCAGGAACTGGTGTATCAAGAGTAGAAGAGCTTGTTGAAGGGGTCTATACATAAGAACTTTTGTGATCAAACTATACGGTAAGAGGAAATTTTACATAACTTTATCGACTGCTATATGCTATGCCATGAGGCCATTGTTAGACTAATATCTTATAGGAAATGCAAATAGATAGCTGAATCAGTCAACAAGATCCGAAATTCAGTTTCTCCACCAGTTCAAAATTGACTAATGAGATAATCAACATTTAATGACTAATGGTTAAATTTTAATACGTTCATTCCCAAAGAGTTAACAGGCTATCATGTTCAATATGTCTACCCAAAGGCATGATTTAAAATATAAGAGCATGCAATTTTTAATTTCTCATTTCCCATTTCTCATTAAACATTAGTAGCAAATCTATTTGTTTGAACTCAACAATTTAACCCCAAAAAACATGCATTAAACAGTAATAAAAAAGCACATATATACCGGAGTTGCAGGTAAAACCTTGGGGGCAGAAACTCTGCTTGCTGAGGCCTAGTCTAAGGAGTATGAGTGGATGTCAAATCAGAAATACCAGATTTAAAAAAACTAAGAATTGTACTTTGAGCATTAGAAGCAAAGAATGAACACACAAAACCATCAAATAGTAAAGGAGCACATATAGCTGACTTATGGGTGAAACTTTAGAGGTAGAAGTTCCGCTTTCTAAGGCCTTAGTCTAAAGAGTATGAGTGATGCGTAAATCAAATCAGATATAACATATAATTTTTTTTTAAATATATGTTTTGAGTTGCATTAGAAGAAAAGGATTTAATGCATAATTTGCCAATATGGAAGGGATTGAAAAAGTACTAAAAATGATCCATGATTAAAATCCAATCAAGAATATGACTCAAGGAAAATGACAAACCCCGATCATTTGGGAAAAAACAAGATGAACATGAGAGGGACTAAGAGGGACATGGCCAGCCCTAGGTTAAGGCGAGCAAGCCAATTGCTAGGGCAATCCCCACAATGACAAGCTCCTAATAGCTTAACAATATAGAGTTGTCTTGCATTTGAGTCTAATCTGACTGTTTGTAGCAAAACTGCAATATATCCATACTGATTCCTTCATTATTCTTAATAACTAATTATATTACTGCAAGTGGGAGAAAATAATCATATTGCCAATCAAACAGAAATCATTCAGCATCAATATAGTAATGTTTTTAACGCTGGTTGTAGGGTTTGGATACTGAAACATTTAATGTGTAACAACATTATGAATCTCTTAGTCGTAAAAGAGTAGATAAAGACAAACACCATTGTCCAAGTGGTTAAGTGGTTCAGCTTTGGTGCGAGAGGTCACAAGTTTGAAACTTGCGTAGCGTGATTCTAACTTTATTGACATGTGATATGTTGTCCTAGTGACATGTTGTATATAAAGTACCATTTAAAAAAAAGTAGATAAAAAATATTTGCAGTGTGCAGAGATATTAACCTTTTAGCCATCAAGAGACTCTCAATAGAATCAAAAATTTCATTCTGGATTGATATCTACGGTAAGGATCGAAGACTTATTTCAAACACGTTACCTTATCATCTATATCCCCTACAAAATCAGAATGCTGAATAATTTACGGTTCATGTTGCTCTCAAATGAACAGAACTCAAAGCGCCATTGTTGTCAGTTGTCGGACTACATTGAATGAACATGCTAACAATGGTAGCAGTTTTAAATATCAATGTATCACATCCGCAAAATAACATAATATTTGAGCAAATTTATACTCTCCACCGGAAAATAATATTAAAAAGGAAAACAAAACTAAAATCAATACATTAAACCTTCAAACTAATTTTACTGTACTATATAAAAATTTATTAGTTTGTGTGTAGAAAACAATGAATGAATAGAACATTTCATTTCTAGTAGACACAACTCCAAGTTTCTTTTTCTCTCTCTGTATTTTTATTAGGTAATGTACATTGGTAATCGATTTGATAATCATTGAAGGGTTAATTTTTGACATCTATTCAACAAACAGTTTCTGAAATTGATTCAGAATAAATTGTTTTGTGCTTTGAATTATTAGTAAGAGATTTATGATTGAAGGCATGAAATATATATATTCGGAATTGATTAGAATGTAGTTTTATGTCAGCAGCACATTTTATAAAAAAAATGTTCTATATAAATATCATCAACATAAATCTATCATTATCACTATCAAATACTCACTTAAATTCATCTCATTTTCTTTACATCATAACGAAATGAGATTAAATAAATTAACTCAAAATCACGACTATTCAGTTAGGCTGAAAAAGGGATAAAAGTATCACCACAACATAATTAAGGGTTCTATTAACCTGTAAACATGTGTCAGGAGATGGTAATGAATAGATTAAGAATCATAAGAAGTTAAAAAATATATAATAAATGCTGTAGTACCTTTCACGGCGTTTCAAATTGGAGGGCATGGTTTTAGCGTTCTGGGTAGTTGAAATGGTGGCGACATGTTTAGGGGTTACGATCGACTGTAGCAGAGAGATTACGGCACCAATACCTATGGATTGGGATCCACTATTGATTACGATGGTTAGGATTTCGGGATTTAGGGCTTCGGGTTTAAGGATTTCATGATTTAGGGATTTTGGTTCGCTGTGGGTTTCCTGGAGGCGACGAAGTGAAAATAGGAAAGGGGTGAGGTTGTGATGGACGCAATTTTTTCTTCCCGCACAAAATAATTGTTTCCCGCCCTTTAGTTGGATAGCGTTGAATACTCATATTTGTTAGTGCATAGCGTTGAATACTCTTCATTCCATAGCATTGAGAGGAGGAAAAACAGAAACGCTATGTGTTGGCGCTATCAAAAGCCCTGATTTTTGTAGTGTTGGAAAGAATAATGACCTCAACTTTAAATACTATACTTCAACAATATTTAAAAGTAAACAAAAATGTAACTTCCTTAAGCTGTCGACAAGGTTGAAAGGGAAAGGTGAAATATTAACCTATTCACTACCTTTTGACAATGTCGAAGGTTCTATGGAAACCTGGACCTATTCCAAGTGTAACCTAAAGTTAAGTGGTAAGACCTTTCGATTTGATCAAAGTTAAGAGCCTAAAAATTCCCAAGATAGAAAATATGGATATGGTTAACGTTGTCGAAAGGTCAGGTCAAAGCTATCAAAATATGTCATATTCATTAAAGTCGAAACATTCCAAAATTAACTCATATGTCCTTAAAACGTTTCGGTAAAGATGGGAAAAAGCAACTCTAAGGTTGGAGAATTTCAACCTTATCGAAAGCAAGTAGTCGAAAGGTTCAAACTCTTTAACTTGACGGAAGCTCGTTGTCGTAAGGTTTCATAATTGTGTTAGCTAACCTTTTGCCAACAATGAAAAGTTGACATCAAAATACCTTCCGACCTCATTGAAACGTACAAAA
Organism: Allium fistulosum; assembly: GCA_030737815.1. NCBI lineage: Eukaryota > Viridiplantae > Streptophyta > Magnoliopsida > Asparagales > Amaryllidaceae > Allium > Allium fistulosum. Next base: position 984,083,695 of record CM060902.1, read on the forward strand.
AGGGTAAATCTAATGTTACCACCTCTACCTCTTTCGAAGGGGTAGGAAATTCATTTTACGTTGCCTAATTGTACACTAGTGGGTCCTAGGTCACCATATCGGGCTTTAGAAAACCCAAACCAAATAATAAATGCAATTTCAATTTTTTCTTAAGAAACAAGTAAAATAAACGCATTAACAAAACTGCTTTCATCCGGAATCGATCTAATTCGATTCCCAAAAAAAAATTAAAAAAAATTCAAGTCAAAAACCAAGAGTTAAAAGCTGGAAACAACAATTAAGGACTTTAGGTTAATAGTTAAACCTGATTTGGGGATTTCCATTATCAAACACCATCCGACTTCAAATCCAAAACCACAAACGGACCTTGTTAGAAACCGGCTTAAAAGGAAAATTTTGCAGAGAACCCATCTGAAATTGAATCTCAATTTTGGATATAAAAACTGGAAATTCAACTAAAAACCAATAAGAGTGAAGTTTAGACTAAGATTTACGAATCTAATTCAAGATGAAGAAAGAGAAGAAGCGTATTATATAAGAAAAGTCTCCCAAATTCTCAGTCCCTAGATCAAGGTTTAAATGGACGTTCCAGATCAGAGCGGGAAGGCCAAGAGGCGGGAAACTTTTGTAGCTTTCGAAAAAGATGACTTGGAAGTCAAAGGCATCCCTTCGAATGGGGGGGTCAAATGTTACACTAAAAATCAATCTTTCGACTAAGACGAAATGTCAATCAGCAAGAGCAAAGGAAGAGAAACACAGCCCAAACCTTTCGAAAGAGTCGAAGGGATGCAATCACCAAATTTCATTAGCATCAAACCTTTCGAAGGAGTCGAAAGGTTCTGTCTCTAGTATCCAAAGTGTTCTTACCTTTCGAAGGGGACAAAGTAGTCAAATCAAGTGTGAGAAAGTACGTAATGACCTTTTCGAACGCATAATAAACCTTTCAAACCGGTTCAAGCACATCTAGGGTACCTTTCGACAATGACGAAAGGTTTATGAAGAAAGAAGCACTCACAAGTCAACAAAGAATGAAAGACAACCTTTCGACAACATTAAAGAAGAGAAACCTTCCAACAAGGTCGAAAGGTTGACAATAAACAAGAGAAGAACAACCTTCCGACAACGTCGAAAGGCTCACAACAACCAAAAGAAGAGCAACCTTCCGACAAGGTCAAAAGGTTCATAACAGTATAAAGAAGATAAACCCTTCGATAAAGGCGGAAGGATCATAGAGGCATAAGAGTAGCAAACCTTCCGACAAAGGCAGAAGGTTCATAATAGCATATGATAAAGAAAACCTTTCGATGAAGATGAAGGGTTTAAGGTGGCATATAAAAGGGAAACCTTCCGACCCAGTCGAGAGCATGAAGTCGAAAGGAGGGAATGCCTGCATCTATAAATAAGACCTAAGGGGTCCAGTTTTGGGATCCGACTTTTTTTTATTCTAGTCTTATAACTTCTTAATCAAAGTACTGTAGCCCTAATTGGGCACGGTTTGGGAATTTAATAAAAATAGAGTTATATGGATAAAAAGGGAAGTCCTCTGTTCTACTAATTTCCTTACTGTTTTGCTTAAACTTTGTTGGATTAACTGTTAATTTCAGGTTCTAGATCATTGAAAGGTTCTTGCCGACGAGGTCGACAACACTCCTGATTCGGCTAGTGACTGCAACTCTTCGAAACCTTCAACCTTACAGCTTAAACCTTTCGAAAATATAGTCTACAGGATCCAACCTTCCAACTAAGACCAAAGACTGCCCCTCAAGTAGAAATACTCTGGTCTACAAGGCTATTCCCATAAGAAGCCGTCCCTATACCCTTCGACATAGGCCAAAATACGCCTCATACGTAATCTAAACCCTTCGACTAGGTTGGCAATTCTTCATACCTTAAGAACACCTGTTCTTTCCGAAGCTACCAACCAAGTGGTCAAACCGTTCAACAAGGTTGAAACTTACTTTGTATAAGAGGTCAAACCTTTCGACCAAGTTGAGAGCTTCTATATATCCACAAAGAAGTTTGATTTCCTACCTTAACCTAAAGAAGGCAATCAACCTAACCTTTCGATAAGATAAATCCAACCTCCCAAGCACAAATTTAAGGAAATTGAATCTAAATAAGGAAGGAATCTATCAAAGAGACTCTCACGCTAACTCAATAAAGCCGGAAGGTTTCATAACCAAGCACCTAAAACTTTCGACAGCATCGAAAGGTCTAAATCAAAGGATATTTACAAGTGCAAACACAAAGGCAATCCCTAAGGATATCAATCCCTTCATTCAAATCAGATTAATCACACTACTTGGAATAACTTTGGGGTTTTGACTATAAATTTGGTTAACATAATAGCTAGAGCACTTAGACAAGTTTTGTACAAAAGCTGAACATAAATGAAGAATTTTATTCACATACTGAAACTTGGAAACTAAGTACAAGTTTATTTTAGAAACTAAATGCCAAAATTGAGGGCCATACCCACATAATTGGGGCCTACAAAAAGAAACTAGCTACCTAGCTACGTATTGCCCAAGCCGGTTCAACGGTTATTTCTCCTCTTTTTTGGGCTTCTTGGGGTGTTCTTCGGGTGGATTCTCCGGAGCTACAGCCTCGTCCTCTCCTCTTCGACCCTTTTTTGTCCTTGCTAATCTTAGGAGAGATGCTTTCAGGAACATAGGCAGTCTCACTTTAGGATACAGAAGGATCGACCTCCTTAGGAGTGACGTGACTCAGTAGTATAACTTGAAGCGGAGTAATATCCACTTCTACACTTTCCTTCTCAGCTTGCAAATCCCGCTCCTCCTTTTCAATGCACTCCTTCATGCTAAGTTTACTAGTGTGTTTAGAGGCATGGGTCACTACGACATCCTTTGTTTCATCCTGGCCTTGCTGGTCATCAGTATTTTCTTCATTCAGAGCCCCTATGACTTCAGCATCCGAGCTGGAAGTCTCAGCAAGTTGATCGGTAGGAGCCACTAGTACAGTGAAGGCCATAGTGGACCTCGAGGTTTGCACCTGCTGTCCTAGGGTAACATCATCATCCGAAGCATGGAAAGATGCAGATAGACATGCAATTTCATGATGACCAATAGGTAAGCCCATGATTATCGGGTGTGAGATGTAAAATTTCTCGAACGTAGGAGAAGTAAGAGAAGTCCCTTCCCTTAATTGGCCTTCGCTCGTAGCTGGAGTGCCGCCTTCCAAAATCGAAGACATCCCAAAAGATTTGTGCATCCCTGGATGATCTAAATCGTAGCCCACATCCCTTTCCAGGGTATGAGAAATTGAAGCACCAGCTACTTGAGTAGTAGGAGGATCTTAGGAACTAATTCCCGAGGCTTCGCTGCCATCTTTTCCCTTTCCAATGATCGTTGGATCACTGAGTAAACTGAGCCGAGCAGCCCTGAGTTCATCGGGCTCTTCATTGCGTAAGATTTCGCACATGAGCTACTCTTCATCTACTTCAGCACCACCAAGGGACTTCTTTTTCAAATCTATAATATGGTCCTAGGCTTTAACGAGCGACTCGGGATACTCCTCTCCAAGATAGCGGAGGTTGCGATTCATAAGGACGCATGCATTTTAATATATCAACAGCGGGGCAAATTTATCATTTATTTCCATCCGGCCCGCCTGCCTAGCCTTTTCCTTTAGGGCCTCTGTTTGTGCAAATTGTCTGTTGGCCCCTATTTTAGCTTCGCGAGCTTCGACAATCTCCTTGCAATATTGTTGAGACTCCAACCGACCCTCAAGTTTCTCTTGCTTTTCCATCTCAAGCTCCTCCTCAAGCTGTTTAATACGAAGGGCCAAAGCATCATTGTCCTTTTTCAACACATCCTTCTTATTCTGTATGATGTCTTTTTAAGGGATAAAGTACCACTATAACGAACGGCATTCTCCAGTTCAACTTAGTGCACTTTCATTAAATGCTCGATGGCTACAGAAGACTCATTGGTTTTTTTTCCAGCATCGACCAACTTTATACCCAACTACTTGACCTCTTCATCTAAGTACATAATAATGTCTTTATTGTGGATATCCTCGATAGTTAAGTGATCAACTTTGTGTTTCCTTTCCATTGACACCTTAGAAATTCTCTCAGCCACACGGAGAGTTGTACTGTGCTGAACATAGACATCATTAACGTAAGAGAGCATTGTGTCCTTGGCCTCTGGAGGAATTGAATGCAAAGCGGGAACCAATTTGAACTCGTCAAAGCATAGCTTAGGAAATGCGGCCTTGAGCTCAGCTATCTTCTCGGTAGTAGTGGCATCAAGAGTAGTCACGATTGAGAGGGCTCTTCTATCATGCTTACGGGATGAAGTATCAAGATCTTCTGTGCCAGACTGGCGTTTCGAAGATCGACGGATGCTAGAGGAATCCCAATGCTGCTCGGGTGCAGTAGACGAAGTGGGAGCATAAGGCAATGACTTACTACTACTATGTGTAGTGAGGTGTTGATCGACACCCTTATGATGAGAAGATTGAGATTTTGATTTATGCTTAGACGACGAGTCCTTGGATTGGTGGTTCGGTCTCAGTCTTCTCTTCCTTGATGACCTTCTCTGTCTCCACCAGGATTCGAACCTCGATTGGGCCCAAAACAAGATGGCTGAGAGTACGCTAATCTCTTAAAGCGATCATAATTACAGGGATGTCCCATTGAGCCTACAAACAAAAATTAAAGTGTATAAGAATCACTGGAGTTATAGGTGAATAAGTGTCATGTAGTGCACGTGACCATGAGTGCCCTAGTGTCCCCCAATGGACCAGTTACTAGAGCTTTGCTCGCTGGAGTAATCTCTCCCATGTTAGTGGGTAGAATGTCAGTGCCAAAACAAATAGGAGATTCGGAGCTCTCGAGGCATAAATTGGCGAAATCATAATTCCCAACATCATCTGGAATTGGGATGTCCAACAGCCCCTCAAATAAATTCTATAAAGGCAGAGAGCTAGATTTATCTATTGCAATAGAGGTTGACTTGGATTTATTTGAGACCTGCCCTCTACGAAGATTATAAACAAGCCTTTTTCTTCTTCTCTTTTTTGAGGTGGGGAGCTGTTAGACTTGGGAGGATCCAACCGCAGGCTCATGACTTGAGCTCGCATCGTCACGATTGGGCTCATTAGCATTGCCCCTCACCTAGCCTTCCTCGGCGATGTCCTGAGCCCCTTCGATAAGTAGCATGATAGGATCAACTTTGTCACCTCCTTGCCCAATGGCGCCTCCTTTTTCTACATTTTCCTCCTCGCCATTTCTTGGCAGTCCCATGCTATGGCCTTCTTCTAGTAATCCAAAGATAAAGCGGCACTCATCAGTAAGAAGAGATCCGATGTCCCTATCCTCGACCGGTATATTTTTTAGCGCTGAACTTGCCACCGAGTATATGTCACTTATGGGACGTGGATGGCTACCTAAAGTTCAAAAAAAAATGGTTAGTTCAGGATACAACTTAATTAAGAGCACTAAAAGAGATTGGTTGAAGCAACACTTACGTCCTTCCAGCCACCATCCTGCAAAATTAGGTAGGATCGCACGTAGAACAATTCATTGCTCAATTTGTTCCAAGCATCGGTTATGACCTGCCAGTTAGTGACTGACTCGAGGAAAGTGTACGAGAGGCTTCCCCTTCATCGCTTGAGATTGTAAATGAATCTGCTGTCTGTTGGAGTCGGCTCACGATATAAGAATTTGAGGAATATTACATACGTGCAGTGCAAAAATGTGTAGCTGTTCGGATGCAGATGAGCCGGCATCAATCTTAAATAACGTAACATTTTCCGAATGAATGGAACGAAGGGCGGAACGCAACCAGCGTAGAACATAAACTTATTTCATGTAATATACCCCTTCGAGGACAAATGGTCCCTATCGTTATGAGACGACAGTCGCACATCCTCGTAGGAATCCCATGTTTAATTCAGAGTATGCAGAGAGAAGCCTCATCAACCTTTGAGGCCACTGAATCCTCTAGATCATTTAAAAATATGGCATCCTCCAAAGTGTCAAGTGCTGGCTCGATTTCTACTTCCAAGTTTGAAGGAATTTCTAGCACCTATTGAGAACTTTCAGGCTGTTCAGATTGATGGCCTGGTGAGTTTCGACCGAATATTGTTACAGAACTCGACTCAGCGTTGGGATTATCGTGAGAAGAAGCTTGTTCAGTACCTACAACAGCTAAACGCTCCGAGCATTTGGAACCCATAGCTATCAAACTTAGCAAATATCAATCAGTAAAAAATTTAATTTGTCCCCCCTGTGCTAAGTGTAAACTAGTGCGGTGTGGTGCAGTGTTGTGCGGTATAGAAATAGAAAATTCAGAATTAAAACGACAGTTATGACGTGACTCAGAGATTCGACCAAAATAACTATCATCACTGACCATCCCAACTGGCTTTCACGTTAATGGTTGTGGATTTTATCTAAGATACGGGATCAATCATTGGCCTACTGGAGTACGGAATTTGCATTTAAGTTTATTCGGGACTATATGTTATAGTTGTTCAAGTTCAAGTCATATTCGAAAGAGTGCAACTTTGGGATCCAATGGTTCAAGTCATATAAGTCCAAACATTCAAGTTCTAAGTCATATGCATTTGTTTCGAAATTCAAATATTCGAGTTCGAGATCATATGTAGGTCCCTAGTTCAAGTTCAGGCTTTAGGAAAATGCTTATGTATATATAATCAAGCACAAGTATTAAGGTGTTCAAGATCATGTCAAGTTCACATGTCCTATGATTCAGATTTGTTCATGCATATAAGTTCATGTGATCAAGTCTTAACTTTTAAGTGTGCACTAACAGGGCTGAAGAACGGTTGTGCCCCTAGGTGAGGGGATCACAATCTATCCCTCGCATAGGCGACCTTCCCTTATCAAATTTTGAACTCGAAAATGCCATAACCGATCCTATGAACTGAACCCTTACCCACTGATCCCTCTACTTATAACTCCTTTATTCCATCCTCTCCATACTATCAAAACCAACCCCTCCTTCAATTACCAATTGCTCCACTCCATATTATAACCGATCGCTCATCATCATCACCATTCCATCCACACGACTATATCCAACACAAACATCACCGATCCCAATCACCTATCCAATCTAACACTGACCCCTAAGTCCACGATCACCAACCTGAATCACCCAAAATTGCCTTGTCACTAAACCCTATTCAAATCGTATGCTACAAACCCACCTATGCAATGAAAATGAATCAATAAAAGTTTAGGATTTCTGATGTCGATGTGGATTTAGGTCCAAATGGAGCGTTCGGGTTGGCTTATATTAAGGTTTGGATCGGTCGAATTATGTGAGGAGGCATCTAAAAATGGCAAAGCTGGTTAAGTAGAGGAGGAGGGATGGATTGGAAACGAGATTAAAGTAGATTCGACGATTTTGAGCACGAATTCGTTAATGGCAATGTGAAGGAGAGGAATGGGGTTGGGCTGTAAAAAGGGAAGCAAAAGTGTGAGGAAGATGATGTTATAATGTTGCCTTATATACTCCAACATATGGTAGTATGCGCGACCCTCTTGCTTGGACCCGAATTTCGTTAAGTCCACCTATGCTAAGAGATCGGTGATGATTCCATACTTAGGGGATTGGCACCGTACGGCCCTTACCAATGTTTAAAAAATAAATAAAGAAATAGAAAATGAATGTGGATGATAAGAATTGCAATGCCATTGCACTTGAACACCATGAGTTTTGTAATGACCAATGAGCGTATGAGCGTGTTTGGGAGCAAACGACAAACGTGTACATGAACGTGCATGTGTGCATATCTAATATTAAATTTCTTGAATCGATAGAGGTTGAATTATTACCTGGATTTCTCAAAAGAGATGTCACTACAAATAGTTGAGGCTTACTAACTCGGTCAATAGGGCCAATAAAACCGAGCATACACAAAGACTGAGGATTACACTCTAGATTTATATTGACAAATATCGACCAATTGTCATAAAGAATAAAGAGAGACATGGCTCTTTAGAAAGACAATTCATCAGGTGGGTAACGATTGTTTGGGAAACTGAATGGAATCCTTCACAACGATTCTAACTTGTTTCGATTCAACGCACATCATGATCAAAATAAGACGAACTTTGGAGTGAAACTGTTATCTGGCCTTTTGACCCGGTGTTATTCGGACTGATTGAACAAGTTAGACTTGATTATAATAAGACAAGCAGCCCGTAGATGTGATCACAGAGACCAGAGATCAAGTATAGACAATAATATGAAGTAACGATCAAGCAAAACCAAGAGATATACTCTATGGAACATTCTACGTATGGATTAGTTCTTCCCCTAGGCAGGGGATCGAATAAGATCACCATGGCTATGAACAGCTTGAACTGGAAGTTCACTTAACGAGAACCGATAGACATCTCTAAAAATGTGAAAGCAACTATGCAAACAACTTTGGAGACATGAAGTTAGCATCGAGGGAGACCCACACAACTGATAGCGTGCTACCACCTGGACGTCTTGACCGACCGGCCCCGATCGCTCCTCATTGGGAGTTGGGCTTTGAAATTTTCTGGGTGACCTTGTTTGCTTCCGGAGATTCTATCGGCGAATTTTCAGGTGACATTTGGTCGTCTACGCCAATAAATACAGGGTTTATAGCTTATTTGAGGGATCTTTACGCTGTTGTTTTCTTTATACTCCATTGTATTCAAGAATTCTGATCTGATCCCTCTTGTACTCAGAAACTCAAGTGGTTAAAACAGTTATTTCATCAAAGTGGACGTAAGGATTTCAACGTCGAACCACTATTAATCCGTTTGTCGTTGTTTTTTACCCGTTTTCTGCCTAATTTATTTGTTTTAATTTTGATTTCTTCATTTATTTCTCTACATATAATCCGTTGGGTGTTTATGCTTACTTTTGGTGCAAATAAATATTAATAATTAAGAAGTACTATTTAATATTTAGTAATTAAAAGAATAATTAATAAACATAAAACTAATAACTAGTAATTGATAATTAATAATTACTATTAAATAATTACTATTAAATAATCGAAAATTAAAAAATAATAATTAATATTTAATAATTAATATTGATTATTTATAATTAACAATTGCTATTAGTAATTAAGAAATAATAATTAATTATTAAGACTAATATTTAATATTTAATTTTTAATAATTAATGATTAATAAGTAATCTTTCATAATTAAGAAATAATATTTATTATTAGTATTTAATATTTAATAGTTATAGTTGATAATTATATTTAATATTTCATGTTTCAAAAAGTTTAAAGTTTTGAAATTTCGAAATAAAATTTTAAAATATTTATAAAATTTTGGAATTTTCATAAATTTCGAAAAATTCAAATTAAAAGTTTTAAATAAATTTAAAAATTTATAAAACATTCAAAATTTCAGAAAACTTGTTAGTTCCATCTTTTGCAAAAATTTAGGATTAAACTTTCTCTCCGTTTCTTACAATAAATGAACTTCAAAGTCGGAGCAAATATTTAAGCGACTTTACCGAAGTGACCTATAATAACATAATTAATTTAATTGTTGGGAGTGGTTAACCGATCACTACAAGAAATATTGTTATGTACAATATCAAAAGACATTGAAATATAGCATTTGAACTCTAATTACATTCATTAATTTTAATCAAACAATAATTTGAAAAAAAACGCAGTAGTTGAAATTTTTTGCCGGGCCTACCAGTATATTTCACTATGCCCGCTTTTTCTTTAAGTTAAAAATTTCCTTACCACTTCCCCATTCTTCAAATTCAGTCTAGGGTTTCACGAAATCCTTTAGTTTTTCCCATGTTGTATCACCACTGAGGGAGACATGATTTAGATTTGTGACTCAGGAAAGGCAAGAGCAGCAGCTTGCTTAGGCACAGTACATGATTGCCGTGACTCCAGACATTGACGATGGTGGTGACTTGACTGCGATGACGAATAGAAGGTGTCGCAGTGACTCAAATCAGACGGGACTCTAATTAGGTGGTCCGCGGCCGGGAAGACTTCCAGACTTTTACCACTTAGACAACAATAGGCAATACGCAACTCCAGTGCACGGATCTTCGGTTATGACTTGTTGCTAGTTTGTTGAAAAGGACTAAAAGGTACTTAATTTATGTAGCGATTTTCCAATTTTATTTGCATTTTCAAATGTTAGTGTTTTATTTTTTCCTTCTCTCATTTTAAGAAAAAATCTGGTATATCATGTATTGATTTGGTCTGAAATAAGATTGGAAAATCAATAGTATAGCAGCTTCGTACTATATAAAAAATATAATCCTAGATTTTAGAAGGTTGAATGCGATGATTTTTGTTTTCATGCACAAGTTGTTTGTTGACAATCAAGCATGGGTTTGACATATAAGCAACTTTCGCTCAAAAGCTTTAATTCCACTGTATCCATTTTCTCATTATTTGTTTGGTTATTTTGTTGATAAACCAATTTGTGTGTGTTGTTGAGGTTGATGTTTAGGCACTGCTCATGTTTGTTTAAATTAGATTTATTATGTTCAGTTAGAGATGATTCTAAACCCATGTATTGTTCCATAACATTCATTTGTTTGCACTTTTTTTTGTATTTGTATTTTTATAGATTTGGCTCCAATGATCCAATTAATAAACTATGATATAAACTGTTTTCCAAAGTATTATGAATATAAAAAAATTATGATATAAAGTTTTTACCTGAGTATATGAATTTTTTTTGGACATTTGGTGTGGAATGAAAAAGAAGTTGAAAATAACACCTAAACAATTAAACAAAAAGCAAAGATTATGTTGTTGGCATCTAACACAATGCACATCAGTAATGCATATACAGTCATGGATCTCTTTCTCTTAATATGTTGGTATCCAAATTTCTTATTGTTGAGCCGCGCTATCATTATGATCTAATGTCAATATAACAATAAATTATATATTGAATCTTGTTGCCAAATGTTATTTCCCCTACCTTCGAGCCAACTCTCATTCAGATCTAAAGCTATGAAAAGTAAAATTTAGCCTGTACTTGAAGAATATATATTAGGAAATATTTTTATTTACCAGTGGACATATTTTAATCTAACCTCCTACATCTGTCACCATCTATCGTCATGTTATAGAGTATTTTCTTCTGATTTTGTTGACCGCTTGCATTATCATCATACTTCGTCCATCCTCGTTGTTATTTTAAGTATTTTTTATTTCACTACCATGCTTTAAACGAAAGTTTAATTTGACAGTGTATTTCATGAGTTTTTTCTTCTTAGAAAATGCTCACGAATCAATAAACAAAATTTGCAACTCTTTTATATTCTGTTTGATAATTTATTCTTTCAACTTGGTTCTTTTTTCTATTTTCTTTTGTATTACTGGGTGCACTGCCACTGAGTAGCTTAAAAATACAAAGCACTGCAAAATACCACACATGGTAAACTATTTAACCAAAATGATTTGTTGAGTACATATTTTCTGTAAATATAAACATAAATTGAGAAATAAGTCACAAATTTATTGACCAGGTATAGCTTATAGAAAGCAATCTCAAGAACATAAATAAATACACTGATTGAAGTTTACTGCTATTCAAAATTTTGTTTACCTAAACTTTATATTGTAGTTAGAATCCATTTATAATGAAATATATGTGAGTTTTAATTTACAGAAACTTCCTTGGCTCATATTTTAATATATTTCAGTTACATTATAGTTGATGAATATCTATTTATGTGAAATGCTAGACATATACTGGAAATATTTTAATTGCTATCAACCTTTTTCAAAGATTTCCTAACCTCTATAATATCCATATGAGGTAGCAATTTAAAGGAGCAGCTAGGGAGCTGAGTCCTCATCCATTCGCTATTACAGATGCTGCCTACAGGAAAATGCTTTCAGCTACAGCTATTACAATTGCATAATATGAAAAATTTATTAATAATTGGATCTAAATGATATAGAGAAAATAATTTATTAGTAATTAAATTCTCATTTTGCATTTTGTTTCCTAGTTTGTACATATGGGATCTGTTGGAGTTACTCAACCTTCGAGACCTGGACCCGATTAGAGCAAACAACCACCAACAATGTTGATACCATTATTTTGGTAATTAATGCACACACTTGTTTGGGCATTACGACTTAAAACTAAATTGTACCTACTTTATTGTATCAAAATATGTTTGTCCATATAGGTAAATATAATCAAATCATTCGTGTTAAAAAGATCACCATGTATGAGATTGAAAAAATTAATGTATTGTTTTGGTTTTCTTTGATTCAGTTATTGGTTTGTTTGATACATTTTTTTGTAGATAATAATAATGTAATGTTTGAATTTCTTATAGTGTACTGTTATTTTTATTCTATTATTTATGCTTATCTATTGCTTGTTGTAGTTGCAAAATGTGTTTAGAAATTAATTTCTTTATTTTGCATTCTTATCACAACTGTCAATAGCAGTTGTAAAAAAGACTTTTTCGACTGCCAAAAGCAGTTGCGAAAAAGATTTTTACAAGTATAAAAAGCCCAAAGCAGTTGTAAAAAAGTCTTTTACAAGCGCTAAAAGTAGTTATAAAAAACACTTTCGCAACTGCCAAAAGAAGTTGTAAAATTTCTGTTTCTACTACAACTTCGGATATAATTACTGAAGGACGTCTATTATAATAGATCTATTACAACTGTTTTTAGCAGTTGCAAAAAAGTATTTCTGTTGCAGTGGCCAGATAGAAAATCAGACTCATCCCAGTCATTTCTAAAAGCGTGGTCTGTTGCCTACACTTCATCAAGTCCATTAACTATACATGTGCCAGCTGGCATATTTTTGGTTAACGAAGTCAAATTCATGGGTCCATGTAAGAGCAATAAAATCAGTTTCCAGATTGATGGAACTATAACTTCTCCATCAAACCAGGACAAATTCGGAAACAAGGGAGAGTGGATACTTTTTGAACATGTAGATAATGTATCTATTGTAAGTTTTCTTCAATAGCAAATAGAATTGATTTGGAAGAAGATAGATAAGAGGTTGGTGAAGGGGAAAAACGACTTTTTTTCTTATAAGAAGAAAAACTTTATTACAAATTTTCATATTATTTTCTTACATCCAAAATTTATTGTTTTGTTTAAGGTAAATTATTTAATATGAACTTGAATAAATTTTTGAAATAACAATTTCTATAAGATATAAGGAAATTATTCGTGTGACACCCCACCTCTATACCCATGCTAGCCAAGAACACTGCGGAGTAATGCTGTCAACTAGCATGGAGAATAAGGCTGTTGAGGAGCGACCATCCATGTAATTTCTTTGTGTGAGCACCGATATGTCAGATAATATAGCATGCATTTCATTTAAGGAGGAAATCCGACATACCGATACAAACTCAAAGCTATCACACAGTGGCTATATATAATCTTCGGAAACAAATATAGAAATAAAAATAACACAAATCAGTCACAGACATCCATATCACAAAGGCGGAAAAAGATATGAATATATATATATATATAACACATGAAAGTGTACATTAGAGTAGTGGTCTGAAAGATTCACGATAATACAAATGAACAGCTACGAGCTTCACAAAAGAATAAGTATACATCATAGAGTCTATATCTCAAATGTATACATCCAAAAACTACTAATCTAAGTAGTAAGCCAAAAAGTTAGAGTAATCCCAGAAGAGAAGTCAAGCAGAAGCACTTGTAACATCTCGGTCTGACCCGAGTATTATTTCATAAGAAAATAATAAACGGATCAGTCTAGCTATAAATATCAGATGACATGACATAGAATAAGAGATGTGGCATAAACATATAATAACCATAATAGCATACTACTATAAGTGTGTAAATGATAATCAACAAAAGATTAATCAATGTCACAAGAATTTTCTCAAAGATCCAAATCCACAAAAAGGTAATGACACACGAATTCACCAATGCACAAAAATTGATAAAACATATCAATGAAAATCACGAAAATTGGTGAAGCACAAATTCCAGAAATCAACACACGAAATCCAGAAATCATATAAAAGGGGAGGCCTATCACACGAACGAGAGCATGAAAGCTCACCAACATATGTAACACATGAACGAGAAGCCATCTCATGGAAGCTAACCATTTAATTTTTGGAACACACGAATGGCCCAAAAACCATGACACACGAATGGCCCGGAAACCATCGAACACACGAATGGCCCGGAGACCATAGGGCGCTACCCCACATATGTGAGTAGAAACATCACACAAACGGGGTCTAGTCTCCCTCGCAGACAAAGAGACATCGCTCAATCGCTAGTCTAAATCACAAAAATGATCGTCATGATCATCAAGAAGTGTCAATTACACTAAGCTAGTAAATATATGAGTTTAGCTTCATGTCCCATAACCACTAGCTTAACTTAAATATTTACGAACAAACTATAGATCTTCACTAGGAAATTGTCACAAAAGTTTCAATCGAACAAGTCTAAAAATTAACCGACGAAGTAAACGCAAGCGTTTCATACCACTTGTTTTGCTAAGCCGTTTAATTATATTTTCTCATACGAATGAGGTAAAGGGTTGTATATACTAATAGATTGGAAAACGGTTTTGGAAACAAGCTTTATAATTAAAATAGAGTTGAAACCATTTTTGTAAAGGAGTTTGAATATTTACTACTAGTATAGGAAACCTTTATAATTTAAAGTGACAAATCACCTAAATGATTGTAGAAACAATCAATCACCAAATCTACGTTCGAAGACGTGAATCAAATCCAAAGAAATCGATATCAATTCCATTAAAATGGACAATTCTCAAAACTCCCGAAAAAGAAGTCATCAATGAAGAAAATAAATGATAACGACAAATCGAATAATCCTTGAATCGAATAATCCTCGAGTCGATGGAAATTGAAATCTCGAGATAAATAGGCAAAAATAGGCAAAATAGAGCATGTTCATGCTCCAGACGTCTGGGGTAAGTACTCAGACGTCTGCAGCAAGTTTCGAGAACTTCCTGAAACAGACTCCAAACGTCTGAGCCTACCTGCAGACGTCTGGTGACGAGATGAAATTGTTTTTCAGCCAAGTGAGAGAGCAAACTCTCTCACATTTCCACCCGATCGAGCAATGGACTTTGGGGCTTTTGCCAATCGACAATTCGACCCTATAGGCCCAAATCAAAGAACGGATTTTCAAAGTTTTGACTTCAAAACTCCAAAAATTGAAATGTTCGCCAAATCAATTCAAACCAAAAGCTATTGAACATGAAATAGCGTTAGGAATTCATACCCAACATCAAAGATAGTTATAGTCATAGATGTGAGATAAAAATCTCACCTTTTCACAAAAATAATGAAGAAGGAGCTTGAAAGCAAAGGGAGAATCAACAACTCTTCAACACAACCCAAATGAGCTTGAATTGAGAACATTCCCAAAGTTAGGTTTAGAAATTTCTGAAATTGATAAAAGAATGAGTTGGAGAAGAAGAAGAGGAGGCTTACCAAAGTTTCTTCTATTAGTTTGGAGCTAGAACTTGATTTGTAAATGGAAACTAATTTTTGGAGTTTTAATTTCCCATTCCACTCACCATTAATATCTTTAGAACTGAAAAGTAGAGGGGGAGGGAGTGAATGAAGAGGGGGTTTCAGTTTTGAGTATTAAGTTAGACATAGGGATGAACCCAAACCCAAACCCAAAGTGAAAATGGTCAAATTTTTGGCTAGCTCCAAACATATCAAAGTTTATACTCAAAAAGATCGCAAATGTCATTTTGAACTCAATGGGGGTGGTCTCTTGTCCTAATTTGACCGTATGCAAAAAGTAGCTTCTCGTACTAAGATCCGACTAACGATTAAAATATTTAAATAAGATATTCAAATACATAATCATCGAATATGCGGGTTGTTACAGACTCCCCTCCTTAAAGAAATTGCGTCCTCGCAATATATAAGGTGGAAATAAAAAGTAACAACCATAAAAGCATATTAACACCAAAATAAATTTGAAATAAGAAGTTCACCTCAAAAGAGCATGAGAAGGTAAGTCCGGATGTGTTCGCTCGATGAATTCTCTAGATTCCCAAGAACAATCATTAGGATTTGAGGACCATTGAACTTTCACAAGTGGAACATCTTTATTTCGAAGTCGTTTAACTTCCAAAGCGATAATACGAATAGGATGTTGCTCAAAAGTTTAATTAGGCGAAACTTCAATTTCTTCCACAACACCGGACACAAGAATAAAATCGGAATCTCGAAAGTATTTCCGTAATTGAGAAACGTGAAACACATCACGAATAGCAGAAAATTTGAGCCGGTAATAAAAGGCGATATGTCATGGAATCACTACGTCCAGTGATAGGAAGTGGCCCAATATACTGAGGCGCTAATTTTTCCCGATCGAGAAAACACCCATAATAGGTGAAACCTGAATAAAATATGGACCTAAAACCAACTTCTCACCGGCCTCAAGCCAACAAGAAGGAGATCGACATGGCCTTCCATAGAGTGCCTCGAAAGGTGCCATACCAATACTAGATTGGAAGCTATTATTATAGGAAAACTCAAATAGAAAAATATGATCTTCCCTACTTCCATCAAAATCAAGAACACAAGAACAAAGAAAATCTTCAAGAGTTTGATTCACACGCTCGGTTTGTCCATCGGACTGGGGTGATAAGCGGTGCTAAAATCTCGAAGACTTTTCCAAAATCCACTATTAAACAATGGATCTCAATCGCTAACAATTGAAGTAGGAACTCCACGCAATTTAACAATTTCTTTGATAAAGAGTTTGGCCAAAAGAGGAACGGTTCGGTTAGACCAAACGGGAGTAAAATGGGCGGATATAGTAAGTCCATCAACTATCAGCCACAAGCTATCATGACCCGAACAAGAACGGGAAAGGCCATCACTAAAATCCATGGAAATTTGGTCCCACTTCCAAATTGGAATTTCTAAAGGTTGCAATAACCTACCAGGCATTTGTTGTTCGGCCTTAACAAGTTGGCAAGTCATGCAACACTTAACAAAGTTAGCAATATCAGATTTCATTCCCTCCCAATAATAAAGTCGCTTCATATCCGCGTACATTTTACTACTACCGGGATGAATGGAAGATTTGGAACGATGAGAATCTTCTAGAATATCTTTACGAAGATCACTAATATTTGGCACTATAAGTCTAACAAATTTTCGAATGCCGCCACGAGAATCAATATCAAAGTCTTTCAAACCTTCAATATCGGTTTTATCTTTAAAATTTTGGCCAAGCAAAGCCAATTCAGGATCTAGCTTTTGAGCTTCAAGAATGCGGTCAAAAAGAGAAGGACGAGCCTCAAAGCTACATAAAACAAGAGATGAACATGAATTGGAATTCACGGTCTCGAATCTCACAAGTGGAGGAAATCTCGAGATCATTCCATTCGGATATCATCGAAGAAATAACCGCTTGTTGCTTAAGACTAAGGGCATCGACAACACGATTTCCCCTTTCCGGGAGTATAAAGAATATCAAGATCATAAGATGCAAGAAATTCGAGCCAACATGGTTGACACAAATTAAGTTTCTTATGAGAAAATAAATATTCCAAAAATTTATGATCGAGGTGGAGAACAAATTTCTCCCCCAAAAATGATGATGCCAAACTCTAAAAGTGAAAACAATAACCACGAGCACTAGATCATGAGTGGCATACCTAGTCTCGATCGGCTTTAATGATTTAGAAGCACAAGTGATAGCACGTTCTCTTTTGCAAGAGAACGACATCCAAACCAATACGATTAGCATTGGTACCAAAGATAAAGTCTTGGTTCCCTTTGGGAATCACAAGAATAGGAATATCGAAAAGAAAGAGTTCTTTTAAATTGATTCTCTTTTCTCAAAAGCTAAATCTTTCAAAATTACAATTATCTTTATGTTATTATCCTTTCAGAAAAACTTTTATTTTACAAGTCAATTTACTGTGTCTGATTGTCTCATCAAAGCGTTTAGGAGATTCTTATTGATAACGTTGATCAAGCGCATCGACCAGAATTCTTAAAGCACTCAATGGGCAATACAATCACAAAATCATCTTCTATGTGATAAACATGTTCTTAAAAACCTTTAAGAATATTCTTTGCTCGCTTAAGAGCAAAATCAAATTGTACTTATAAATAAATCTTGTGAAAAAGATTTGCAAAATTTTAAATTGCTATTTTCATCCAAAATCAATATATACAAGAATGGAGTTATTGAGATATTCATAGAATACTCGATTTATAAATTGGATGAAATAAGCTGGATAAACCGAATGACATAATAAGTCATTCATAAGAATCATAACGAGTGCGGAATGTGGTAAGTGGAATGCTAACTCCCGCAACTCGTAGCTAATGAAAACCGGTGGCAAGGTCAAACTAGAAAGACCTTAACACCCCTTAAAAGATTGCATAGGTGATGATCCTAAGACAAGCTCAAAGATTCCGGAAAATTCACAACTACCCAATTGAGAGAAATAATTCTTTACTCAACATGTGAGCTTAAAGAATAAAATGATGCCATTAATTTGGAATCAAAATCACAAAGGAAAAATATGAATCTGCTTAACAGATTAAAAATTTCGAAAATGAATAGTCCATTCGAAAAAATAGGATATGGGCCGCATAATGATTTAAGCCAATCTTTTCACGCAAATCAATTCCAAAGCCTAAACAACGCATAATATGCAAATCGGTTCGGAAAGAAAAATCACATGAAATAATTTCGACATCAATAAAAAGCAAATTGAGTGTTGTGGATCCACCAACCGGATTCGCAATTCTCAAAGAAGTCATCAATCCCAAAATGTTTTAAATAAAAAGAATCAACAAGTTCTTTTGATATAAAAAGGATGAGATGAACCCATATCAAAAAGAACTCGAATAGGATAATCACAAAACAAGTGTAATCAAGGATTGAATAAGAAATACCTTGACCAAGAGAAGAGTTGCTAGGGGTTGCAGCTTTCCCTCTCTCCAACTTTGAAGTTTGGGACAGGTAGATAAGTAATGACCCGAGCCTTTGCAATAGCGGCAATAAAGGGGTTTTGGGCACTTAATAACATAATGGTCCGTGGAACCACAATTATAGCATTGTTTACGACTAGCGGTAGGAGTCTCAGCTACCGGAGTTTCTGGTTCCATTTTCCTCTTGCTCAGAAGTATGGGGCAGATAGAAATTTGATGACTTGAATTTTGCAATAACGACAAAAGAGTGGTTCCGGACACTCCTTTGCGTAGTGGTACTTAGAATTACAATTGCAGCATCCTCTACAAAAAGAGTTTGGAGTCTTTTCTACCAAAGTAGGTTGCTTTACCTTCTTATCGGGATAAGGGCTTTTGAACTTAATATGCCTCTTCTTGGAAATCCCAATATCACTATCAATTCCTTTACCCACCTCTTCATGTCGAAGAGTGATATCCACAAGTTGATTGAAAGGAACTTCAAGTCTCAGAGGTAAAACCATTTCGGGGTTCTTACCCAAAGCACAGATAATCCTTTGATTCTTAGCAAGATCAAAAAGTTGTTGGGTAGACATGAATACGCCATCCAGAGAAAGACCACTGGATTGACCAGCACTAGGACTGCCAGAACTAATCATCTCTTCTTCTTTAAGAAAAGAGGAAGAAGAAAAAGGTTATTCTCAGAATGACTATCAAGCAATCTTGATAGATAAAACAAGGAATCATAAAGAAAACAGGATGAATCGGTTCAAAGACACGAACTAAATCCTGAAGCACGACTGCTAAGGTGGACTTAGGACGATGATCCTTGTTAAGTTATTCTACATTGTTCCAAAGTTTGGCTCCGATACCAAGCTGTGACGCCCCACCTCTATACCCATGCTAGCCAAGAACACTACAGAGTAATGCTGTCAACTAGCACAGAGAATAAGGCTGTTGAGGAGCAAACATCCATGTAATTTCTTTGTGCGAGCACCGATATGTCAGATAATATAGCATGCATTTCATTTAAGGAGGAAATCCGACATACCGATACAAACTCAAAGCTATCACACAGTGGCTATATATAATCTTCGGAAACAAATATAGAAATAAACATAACACAAATCAGTCACAGACATCCATATCACAAAGGTGGAAAAAGATATGAATATATATATATATAACCCATGAAAGTGTACATCAGAGTAGTGGTCTGAAAGATCCACGATAATACAAATGAACAGCTACGAGCTTCACAAAAGAATAAGTATACATCATAGAGTCTATATCTCAAATGTATACATCCAAAAACTACTAATCTAAGTAGTTAGCCAAAAAGTCAGAGTAATTCGAAAAGAGAAGTCAAGCAGAAGCACTTGTAACATCTCGGTCTGACCCGAGTATTATTTCATAAGAAAATAATAAACGGATCAGTCTAGCTATAAATATCAGATGACATGATATAGAATAAGAGATGTGGCATAAACATATAATAACCATAATGGCATACTACTATAAGTATGTAAATGATAATCAACAAAAGATAAATCAATGTCACAAGAATCTTCTCAAAGATCCAAATCCACAAAATGGTAATGACACACGAATTCACCAATGCACAAAAATTGATAAAACATATCAATGAAAATCACGAAAATTGGTGAAGCACAAATTCCAGAAATCAACACACGAAATCCAGAAATCATATAAAGGGGGAAGCCTATCCCACGAACGGGAGCATGAAAGCTCACCAACATATGTAACACATGAACGAGAAGCTATCTCATGGAAGCTAACCATTTAATTTTTCGAACACACAAATGGCCCGAAAACCATGACACACGAATGGCCCAGAAACCATCGAACACACGAATGGCCCGGGGACCATGGGGCGCTACCCCACATATGTGAGTAGAAACATCACACAAACGAGGTCTAGTCTCCCTCGTAGACAAAGAGACATCGCTCAATCGCTAGTCTAAATCACAAAAATGATCGTCATGATCATCAAGAAGTGTCAATTACACTAAGCTAGCAAATATATGAGTTTAGCTTCATGTCCCATAACCACTAGCTTAACTTAAATATTTACGAATAAACTGTAGATCTTCACTAGGAAATTGTCACAAAAGTTTCAATCGAACAAGTCCAAAAATTAACCGACGAAGTAAACGCAAGCGTTTCATACCACTTGTTTTGCTAAGCCGTTTAATTATATTTTCTCATACGAATAAGGTAAAGGTTTGTATATACTAATAGATTGGAAAACGGTTTTGGAAACAAGCTTTATAATTAAAATAGAGTTGAAATCATTTTTGTAAAGGAGTTCGAATATTTACTACTAGTATAGGAAACCTTTATAATTTAAAGTGACAAATCACCTAAATGATTGTAGAAACAATCAATCACCAAATCTACGTTCGAAGACGTGAGTCAAATCCAAAGAAATCGATATCAATTCCATTAAAATGGACAATTCTCAAAACTCCCGAAAAAGAAGTCATCAATGAAGAAAATAAATGATAACGAAAAATCAAATAATCCTCGAATCGATGGAAATTGAAATCTCGAGATAAATAGGCAAAAACAGGCAAAATTGAGCAGGTCTCATGCTCCAGACGTCTGGGGTAAGTACTCAGACGTCTGCAGCAAGTTTCGGGAACTTCCTGAAACAGACTCCAGACGTCTGAGCCTACCTGCAGACGTCTGGTGACGAAATGAAATTGTTTTTCAGCCAAGTGAGAGAGCAAACTCTCTCACATTTCCACCCGGTCGAGCAATGGACTTTGGGGCTTTTGCCAATCGACAATTCGACCCTATAGGCCCTCTGATTCTCAACCGAAAACATGTTCACAAATCAAAGAATGGATTTCAAAGTTTTCACTTCAAAACTCCAAAAATTGAAATGTTCGCCAAATAAATTCAAACCAAAAGCAATTGAACATGAAATAGCGTTAGGAATTCATACCCAACATCAAAGATAGTTATAGTAATAGATGTGAGATAAAAATCTCACCTTTTCACAAAAACAATGAAGAAGGAGCTTGAGAGCAAAGGGAGAATCAACCACTCTTCAACACAACCCAAATGAGCTTAAATTGAGAACATTCCCAAAGTTAGGTTTAGGATTTTCTGAAATTGATAAAAGAATGAGTTGGAGAAGAAGAAGGGGAGGCTTACCAAAGTTTCTTCTATTAGTTTGGAGCTAGAACTTGATTTGTAAATGGAAACTAATTTTTGGAGTTTTAGTTTCCCATTCCACTCACCATTAATCTCTTTAGAACTGAAAAGTAGAGGGGGAGGGAGTGAATGAAGAGGGGATTTCAGTTTTGAGTATTAAGTTAGACATAGGGCTGAACCCAAACCCAAACCCAAAGTGAAAATGGTCAAATTTTTGGCTAGCTCCAAACATATCAAAGTTTATACTCAAAAAGATCGCAAATGTCATTTTGAACTCAATGGGGGTGGTCTCGAGTCCTAATTTGACCGTATGCAAAAAGTAGCTTCTCGTACTAAGATCCGACTAACGATTAAAATATTTAAATAAGATATTCAAATACATAATCGTCGAATATGCGGGTTGTTACAATTCGTGTTAAAATGAAGTTCAATACATTATTTTTGTTGTAATCAATAGCGAGGATTTGAATAATAAATGTTGAATTATTTCGATGAAGATAAAATAATTATTTGATAACCAAAATTCATTTGAAATCTAATATTGGAATTTATTGAATAGGATTTATGGAATACTTTAAATAAAGAAGTGGAACTAAGTGTAGTAGTTGTTTTGTTATTTGAATTCATTTTATAAGTTAAATTTCATAAGTTAAATAACTTATATTTCAAATATGGTGATTTATTGAATAATTAAATCGTTTAAATTTAATATTGAAAATTATTTAAATAATTGAATACTGAATTTAATATGAAGGAAACTGATGTTGAAAGTTGATTTAAATTTTATTTAAACAAGAATGAAAGTTTTAACTTTTAAAGTTGAATATAAAGTGAATAAATTGATTTTGGGAATTTCTCATTATAATTAACGTGTAAAAATAGCCATTTCGGACAACTGTCTTGGACTCGGACGAAACCAGTTCCATTGGATCCATAATAGTGAGTTATTATAGAATTTCAAGTTTCGTAGCGATCAGACTTATCGTTTAGTAGTGCGATCTTGAAACACGTAGAATTTATTTTTAGAACTTTAATTAAAATAATTTGATTTTGAAAAGCTGTCTTCTTAATATGATGGAATTGGCTCCCGAGACTAGTTCCATTGTGTTCGAAATTGGGGTATGATATATAAAACGCCAGACGACATGCTTCGTTGGAGTTCGAAAAACCTTTGGCGCGAATAGTGTCGGTTAGAAAAATCCTATATAAGGACCCTCAGCCCATTCTTTTGTTTGAACAAAATTCCTAAACCCTAGCCGCTGTTTTGTTGTCTTCATCCAACGACTATTTGTCGGTGCTACGCAAGGCCGCTTCAGGCCGAGGCTCCAACTAGAAAGATGAGCGGGGTAAGGAGATGGACTCAATGAACGGAGGGATCGACAATCGACGAACTTTGGTGGCCGGGGGAAGGCGCCGTTCGAACTGCAGTTTTATGGTTCACGGCATTTTCTTTTCGCGTGCGCATGTGAGGCGCGGTAGCGGAGCGGAAGGCGGTGCTTGGAGCAGGAGCGGCGTGTCAGTGGGTGGCGGCGCTGGTGAGCGCGATCAAGCATTGCGCGATCGACGATGCAGTTTTTTTTAAAAAGAACGAAGCTCGTTCCTGGAAGCATGAACGAACACGTGAGAGAGGGAAGGAAAGGGCTATAAGTTAAGTTTGTTAATTATTTTATTAAGTTAATTTAAATTTAATTATATCGAATGTTCAATAATCCATAACGTTTTCATGCGAGTTCCGATTCGAGTGAAACAAGTCGCATTTTGATCTTATCGACGAAGGCTATGATATAAACTTGGATTTATATTTATTTGAATCTGAATTTTTTTTCAAATAAAGTTGAGTGATCAAACCCGCTCACGAATACTAAAGTATTCTAATGTTAGTTCAATTGAAATTATGAAGTGGTTTATTTTATCGACCGTTGTTTGGTAAATTTAAATGACATTTAAATTGACAAATGAATTGAACTAATAGGAATCACTACAACAAAAAAACTTTTCACAGCGTTTGAAAAACGCTGTTAAAAGTTTTCACAGCGTTTTTAAAAACGCTGTATAACGACATGCGGTCGTTGACCCTAAATTTTTAACTGCAAAATATAAACGCTGTCAAAAACCCACTTTCTACAGCGTTTTTTAAACGCTGTTAATAATTTTTCTACTGCAAGGTATAAACGCTGTTAATAGTTTTCTACTGCAAGGTATAAACGCTGTCGTAGGGATATGCATTTTTTTTCCAATGAATTGACAGCAATGTATAAACGCTGTCGTAGGGATATGCATTTTTTTCCAATGAATTGACAGCAATGTATAAACGCTGTCGTAGGGATATGCATTTTTTTCCAAAGAATTGACAGCAATGTTGTGCCATTGCAATATTCACACATATCATTAATATAAACTACATTTAATTATATTTTAATCAGTTAATGTACATAACATAAACAAATCAAACTAAAAATTGTAAAATAAAAGCATAACTATTAATCACTTCCATAAAATAAGTTGAACACAATATCCATGAACAAAGTTTACATAAACCCGTAAAGAGAGATAAAATTTATAAACCAACTGCATACAAAATTAGACAAATGCACAATATCTAGAAAGCAAGTTTGCATCTAATATTATCGACAAAACGTGCATAAAAGTAGTTCAAATACAGGCTGAAAATGAAAAGTGGCAGTACGAAGATAGTTAGACATTGGTTTACTGAATTGTTGCCAACAGGGCAGTCTGAACTCGGCAAGATTCCTCCTTCCGTCTTTTTTTCTTGACTTTTTGTTGTTGAGCTATCACTAACCATGGCTTTGTCAACATCCTGTGAGTAGTAATTACAGTAAGCTTTAGACGTATAATTGTTAGTTAAATATAAAGAGTACAATTTCCAGTTTAAATCAATACTAAGAAATAAAACTAAAGGTGTTAACTATATTGTTACATACCATTTAACGTGGAACCATCAGTGACATCTTTGTACGCATAGTCGCAGGCAAGAGTAATACTCTCGGATGCATACCTATAGAAAATCATGGAGTCAAAACATAAGTTTAACCTATAGTTGAATCTACATAAATCGGGTATATAAATTAAATTTACTGTAGCCAGTGGGAAACTAATCTTACTCGTCAGTGCATTCTTTAGGACTTCCACTGCATGTCCACTGATCAATTTCATTTGACTGCAATGATATAGTATATATTAACTTCATGTGATTAAAAACTCTACAGAAGGTTAATGTGTGATAGCTAACTGATACATTAGCTGTAGGAACTCACAGTGATATTCTTTTGGATGGCTTCTATCATTGCGCCAAGTTCATTATCATAGAAATCTTTCATTGCAGTTTCAATGATCTCCACATCCCACACCTAACATTTGCATCACACTGAAGAGTTTTTTTATGTCAATAATGACTAATGAGATCATAATGATAAAACAGGAAGAGTCATCAACATATTTAAATGAAGACTTGTCAAAGGGAAAAAGTGGGGGAAGAGAGGGAAAGTATATATATTTTACATGATGAAGGTTGCTTTTCCTTCGGTACCATCGAACAGCAATAGTGTTACCACCTTCATCAGCCGCAAAGCTAACGTGCAATGGTTGGTGAATATCTCCCACAAAATGCGACAGAAACATAAGACTCTCTGTCAAATTATCTGTGGTACATACAAAAATAAAAATAAAAAAAATATATAGCTTCATGTATATCAGCATGCGTTATATGTTTCCAAAAATTCAAATGGTGATATGACAAAATTTACATGTTGCATCTTGTTTCTGGAAAGTCAGGAGTTGCGCTATATAATTATTGATTGCTCTGGCAACACACATATTTTGCACTTCCATGCTATTATGACAATCTCCTGTTTATATACTAAACTATATGAAGAATAAGATACAAATCTGTACTCATATAACTTCAAAAAAGGAATTAAAATTTACTTGAGTAATCATAATTGCAAACTCCAGGTGTGTTGATGTAATGCAAAGGGCTAGCCCAGCGATATCTGAATCTAACCTGATCAGCCCATGAACATACAGATGCTAACTCTCCTTCTGCAACTGCTGGTAGCAGTTTTTGCACTGCTTCTGAAGCTTCTTCTGTCAAATATTTTTAACAAGAAATAGGTATGCATATTACAGTTTAATCTACAAAGTACAAACATAATATGTTTAATCATGGTAAAAGAACATCATGTATACCTCAGCTATTTTGCACACCATGAAATGCCCTTCTTTTCCCCATGCGTTTGACAGTTGAACTCTTGCAGTTACAGAGAGGAGAAATATACAGAGTATTAGAGATATATCCATTGGTACTTTTACTTGATAAGGCAGTTCTAGTGAATATATCAAATCGGTTGAAACGTCAACCAAGTTCCAGCTATGTTGATGGGCAATAGTGTACAGAAAATTATATCAACGAATGCCTAGATAATAACAGAATTATTCATTCATCACACAATTGCTAAGTATTCTTCATTACCAATTTTTTTACTTCAGCGGTAAACAAAATTTTATTTCATGTGTTGTGCCATTACTTTATTAAGATTTTGAAAATTTATGTTGTTGGACTGATGAATATTGTGGTGACTTTATCAGTGTAAATATCAAGACATTTGTGGTTTCTAATAAAGGATTCAGTAGGCCCTTAGCTGATTACTACATATATATCGTAAGTACTGTCCTGATAAATTATTTTATTCAGAAAAACATTAAATTAGATAAAATTTGATAAAAATTCTACTTCTCTTGATTACATTTATATATATTACCCACAGAGTTGTTTGTCACAAATCTTCTTAATTTTATAAAATTCCTCATCTGCATTTTAATATTCAGATCTCTTTGACGATCTGCATTTTAATATTCAGATCTCTTTGACGGGCTGTGATGCATTTTTTTTATCTAATAAAAGTTTTTAAGACTTGATGTACCCTCCCGAGCATATTAAATAACTTGAAGTTCAAGGGTAGTTACCTGAAAACTGCCAAACTATACAAATATTTCAAACTGCTGAAGTTGAGTCCACACTAACATTCGCAGTAGGCCATATATAATTTGTGTTGAAATTTTATTCTTTAAAATTTTATTTATTTTGGGAGGGGCTACTAAGAAATTATTTGTGTTGAAATAGAATTTGCCATATATAAATTATAGTAATCGATAAAAATTTGTTAATGTCTATAAAACATAGTTAACTTTGTTGTTTTTTACAAATTTAATTAATATTTATAGAACTTATTTAACATAGTTAAATTTTTATAAAACTTTTTAAATTTCCTTAAACTTAGTTGATTTCTATAAAACTTGGTTACTTCTTAATAAAATTTATACTTCTTAATAAAACTTATGCTTTGTATAAAACTTAATTAACATGGTTAACTTTTATAAATTAGTTAATTTTTATAAAATTTAGTTACTTTGTTACATTTCTATAGCATTCGGTCAACCTTTACAAAAGTTGGTTAGTTTAATAAAACTTAGCTACCTTAGTTTAATTGTTACAAAACTTTGTTAATTTTTACAAAATTTACTTAATTTTTATAAATTTAAGTAATTTTTACAAAAAACTTAGTTAACTTAGTTGATTTTTATAAATTTAAGTCATTTTTACAAAAAAAATTAATTAACCTGGTTAATTTTTATAAAACTTAGTCATATTTAACAAAATTCAAATTATATTTTCATTCATATATATAATATACAACAATTTAATATAGTCTTAAAATATGCTTATTATGTATATTCAATTTGAATTATATTACATTTCAACATATATGTATATATTAGTGTATTGCCTACTTGCATTTATATCATGAAGACAGCTAGTAAATGAACATCACGCGAATAAGGGAGACGTTGCATGCAATATTCAAGAGAATGAATTCCTCAATTACCAACACCATAAAATTGAAAATCTAACATACTCTATATTATAATATATTATACTAGTGGACATAAAAGCTTCTAGTTGTAAATGAACAGTACGCCTATATACACTCATGCACCCATACAATAGCCATGCACTAACACAACTTTAAACACATGCAAAATGCCTAGTAGTGTAAACTATATAAAATAAAATCATCATACCATTTTATTAATATCAATTCTATAAACAAAATATACGTATGGTTGTAATATAATCAGCTTATACTGCTTTATATAATCAGACTTGTTCATGTAAATACTCAATTTCACTCATGTACACATACACACACCCCCTATACTTACACACAAATACACACGTAACTTGAACACAAATTCACGGGACTACACCCATATATATGCATACATAGTTTTATATATATTTATTCATGCAATATACACACACAGGGGAACGTCACACAAACCTATAAATAAGCAGCAGCAGTTCAAACATTTAAATATATATGCATTTATATATTAGCACTGCCACACCCTACACTATGCACGCAGATGCAACAGGAAGCAACAGGTAAGAAGAAACACACACAATAGAAGCAAACTCACACGGCCATAATAAATGATGAGCTCGTACAACCTGGAACACATGTTCCAGGTCGTGTTTATGGTTGGTTTAGGTGGCTTCAGTCACCTATTTTCCCGTTCAATCGTTTTATTTTTAGTTGATGCATATAAACAATTCTCTTAACTATAACACAACACATAAATAGATTAAAACTTAGCTGATTAGAATCATAGATGTGTGAGTGGAAAGGGAAATCACTCACTTGACATTCACTAGCACCCATCCTACTCAGGAATGTCACATACCGAAATTTTCGACTTTCGAAAATTCGACATCGATACTCACTTTATCGACCGCCGAGCAATCGAGTGCCGGAAACTCCATAGTGATGGTTTTTAAAAAGAAGGAAAAGGTAGAAGAAGAAGAAAGCAGAAGAAAGAGAGAAGAAAAAGAAAAGAAGAACAACACAGAACAGAAACAGAAACAGAACAATATCAGAATCTCACATATCGCAGCGGAACAATATATAATAAATAATCACTAGTCTTTAAAACAAAGAACTATATCAGTTTATACATACATCAATCAGAGTCAATATACAACTCAATACAACACAGCACATCAATGGACAGTTATATAAACTTGTCCTCATACAGAATACACAGCGGAATAAATACTATCAGATACAAATACTACGTCTCGTCATCCAGCTTATCTCCAAAGCTCCAGAATATCCTGATAACATAACTCTAGGCTGCCCGTGTGGAAATTGGTGGGCACCCAGAGTTTAGAAGGGAACAATAAACTCCGAGTCAGTCATGGTGACTGGTGTGAGATCGTAAAATAGTTTATTCTTTAAAATAAACAACAGAAATTTTATAAAGTCAATTCGCAATGCTTTTGGAAAATGAAACTACCATAAGACCTCCCACCACACACACAATGCAAACGCAGAATTGGAGGAGATTTCTTCTTATGTTAGTCAAAGATGCTTACTACGCAAAATCAAATCATTTTTGACATTATTATTAGTGCATAGTGTAGAAACATTTCGAAAGTATAATATTAATCTTAGCCAGCATAGGCATTCCGCACTTATGCCTACTATAGCTACTATGTTCAATAGCAGGTTACCGCCACATTCCATAGCAGGTAATACAACTAAAACCGTACAAGTCACGTATTGTTTCTTTGGATTTCCAACAAATGGTCAGGCTAAGGAAATTCCTATTCCACGATGGGTACGTCCCTGGAATAGACGACCCGAGAAATAACCTAACATTACGGTTAGATCTCTGCCAACACAAGGCCGGGTTACCTCTGCAACAATAGGTAACTACTGACACGCGTATGTCATCCCCCGATCGTAACCGATCTTCCCGAGGATCCCCGATTCGCAACAAACCACATAATATAAATGCAGCAACCACATAGGTTAAGTATCTGGGCTCCATACCATGATACCACCTCTATCCAGAAGGAATGACATACACTAAGGGGCGCTACTCCCTAGAACCTTGCCGCATCCTTCCTGTTTTGACCATTTCCGGGGTGTGAGGCTCGTCGAAGTCTCGTCCACAAAGCTACGCTTTCTACAAAGCCATGCTTCAGGTCAAACAAATGATCAACCTATGATCACAAAGATATAAGATCAAACAAATGATCATATCGCAAATGATCAAACACTGATCATTTCACAGCAACACTCAGTATGCCACGTTACCAAATTGGGAGTATATCGCTGATAAATTTCAACTACATAACCTCTGAGCTCGTACGTCTCAGAGAAGGGTGTTAAGCTAAGAGAATAAATTCTCCGCCACCAACAGAAATGTATTTGAAAGGAATCAGCTTTATATCTCAAATTGTAACGTCAGACACACAATCCATACAAGTTTGTTCCGGGATCGAACAGAACCGAAGGCACTTCCCACGAAGTCCTTGCACATCCGGATAATTTTCTAATCACGTCCGGACTTCCCGTCACTAAGGGTGATAAAAACCTCTAAATCGGAGATCAGCCGATGTAGAGTAACTCGACGGTAATCCTTCCGTTTTCAAAAATATCCGGTCTTCAACACCGGTCTTCGAATGCAATTCATAACGACGTATCACATATTCAGAATGGGTTATACGACCCCATGGTCCTTTCCCGGCTAACCCGAATAGTGAGCGATTATTCCAAAATAAGTGTGGCATTCAAATTCATCCAATTCACAACAAATACCAATTCAAGGTAATTATTGATAGTCGGTTATTTAACTATCAATAAAGATGCGCAACATCATCAGATTCCAAATAATTTTCAAAATTATTTATTTTCCAAAATATCTTTACTAGATATAAAATTTCCACGCTTCAAAATAAATCGATATTTATTTTTCTAAACAGTTTCTCTTTCCCTTTATAAATTCCATAGTGAATTTATATTTCAAAATATCTACTGATATACGATTTTCAAATCGATTTCTATATTCACTTTCAATTTATCTTTACAGAGATAAACCTCAAAACGTTCATTTCATATTGGAAAAGTATTTCCTTACTTATTTAATAATAAGTATTTCACAAATCTTTTATTTTCAATACTTGGAAAATATTCGATATACTTAAATCAATATTAAGTATATATTTCATTCTTTAAGGAAATCATTTGAGTCAAAACGAATGTTACGTAAAACATCGTTACAACGACTCAAAATCACTAGTATAGGGATTCGGATTTTAAGATAGATATATAAATCCCAATACTACATAAAACATTTCCTTTCGGAAATCATTTACTATAACAACAATGTTATAGTCCACCATTTCCTTATATTTCTCGAAAACGTCTATTTCAACAATAAATGTTAAAATCTATGATTTCGATATTCAATATATTTTAAAACATCGTTTAAAACAATTAACTTCATTTCAAATATCACTTTCCCAAAACCATATCTATTTTACTTAACAATATATTCACTGTCCAAAATCGTGAATATACTTCACTAATTACATTTCACTATTTTCTACACGTTTTATTTCAATAATAATTCGCTATCCAAAATCGCGAATATATCTTCTTTAATAACCTTCTATATTTAATTTATCAAATTCAATTGATCTCGAATTTATAAAACAACGTTTTTAAATTCTATTTCTATTTTCTAACAACTTCAATTTAATAAATCTCCTTTATTAACAATTCAATTCATAACTCAAATCTTATACCAACAATCCATATTATAAGTTAAATACTTATTATTCCTTTATCTTACAAAATCATTTCCATTTATAAGTTCACAATTTATAAATTTCATTTACTTATAAATTCTTAAAAATTCATTTTAACGCTTATAAAAACTCATTTTATAATACCAACATTTTAAAGGTTAAAATATCAATCTTGTACATCTTTTACATACATCGTTTTTAATAATTCAAAAATTCCATTAAACGTATATTTTCAAAAATCACTTTAAAATCCTTTTAAAGTAAAAGTCATTATTTTTAAACTTCAAAACTTGAATCCGATGATGCAACAACACCAATTAGTCAATCACAACAACAAACATCATATATCAATATGATAACAGAATATACATCAATATATGTAAATAAATAAATACTGGTGAGGAATCCAGTTGGATCCCTCCAACCTGTTTCCCTGCATCCACAGATGTTAGCACAATACCAATTCCACTTCGAGGTGGAATATCGCGGTATATGGGTTTTATAAAAATAATCCGCTTACTAACGGCGCAATAGGGTCTCATCCGCTATACGAGGCGGGAAATCATCAATCCAATATATACATATGCCAATATGTATATATTGCTATATATATAGATATATCCTACTATATCTAATATCACATCCAATAGCAATCAAATCATCAATCAATAACTGCAAATTCAAATTTTATTTGAGTGAGAAAAATCTCACCTTAGTTTTTATTTTGCCATCCATTTCCAATTCAATTTGTTTCTCTCCATTTTAACCTGGTATAAACAATTTTATTCAATCTATCAATATTCAAAAGACTGAACAATTAATTTTCGTTTTGATAGTCTTAATTATCCAACGAATTTTCTTTAAACCAAATTTCTTTTAATAAACCTGTTTAACTAAAAATTAACTTATAATTTTTATCTAAACCAATTTCTTAAATTAACTAAGATAGGCATGAGTATATATTTTTCTCCTATCTATGTGTTCTTAAATAAGATATGTATGTGTATTTAAGTATATATTTACATATATAGATATTTCTGTAATTAACCAAAACAGTAATTCTTTTCTAACTGATAGGAAAACTGAAAAAAAATCAGAACTCGTCATAAAAACAAAACAAGGATCGCACTGCTCACCTCGTCCTCCTCGATTGCCTGGACAAAAATCGGATCGTGACCACGACCCAGTCTTCACGCACGCGAGCGCTATAGAAGTAGGCGACAGTCACCACACTTCGCCGTTCGATGTTCGACCACCCATCGTTGTCGAGCTCGACTGTTCCTCCATCGCGACACCATCTCAATCGAACGTTGTCGAGTTCCTCCAGGCCTTGCCTCGTAGCCGCCATTCCTGACATTCCCAAACGAACCCTCCCTCTACAATCGCGAGCGCTGCTACCCCCAAAAGCCTCGACTACAATCGCTGCCGACTTCGAGTATGCATCAGAGAATCGCGATGGTACTCGCGATTGCAGTTGCCATGAATCGCCGTGCTCGTGAATCAATTCGACATTGAATTCGATTTACTCTTTGTTTTTGAACGCGACTTTGATATTTGAGTTCGTACTAGGCTTTGATTTGGACGAAGATTTAAAATACGGACTGTCTTGCTTCATTCGTTCCTCTGGAGGCTATCGATTAATTGAAGGAGGGAATTTGGGGAAAACTGTTTCGAACTGGAGATAACAAAACAAAGGAATTTTCGTGGCCATTAATTTTTATCTCGTATGATTTTTGGACTGAGGAGGGAGAGGACGCGTTTAAAATTGAAGACAGCGTGCTCTTCATGATTTCTCCCGTGATGCTCGGCTGAAACAAAGGAGCGTGCTTTAAGGAACAAAAAGTAATTGACGTGACGAATTTTAAAATTTAAATTCAAATCGAATCCGAATAAATTTCGATGCGTTTACACGTCGTGTGCTCACATATAAACACCGAAAAATACGATATTTGAAATCCGACAATAATTCAACATTACGGACCCAATTGAACTGGTTTCGTTGAATTCCGAGACTGTGCCTCGGACGACTATTTTTATATTCAATTTAACCGATTAAATTTCAAAACTGAACAAACCATTTTCAAATTCGATTTTGAAGCTTCTATTATCTTTAGTAATATCAATACGAATTTTAAAAGCTTTTAAATTATTTTTCTTCAGCTTAAAATTGAAGATTCGAATTTTTATTCAACATTCAACAGATTAAATTATAAAATTTAATCGCCAATTTCAAAGTTATATTGGGAATTCAAATTAAATTATCGTTCAAATATTTAAAATTAATTAAATATTTTCAATCTAATTTGTTCAAAATTCTGGGTCGTTACAAACTTCCCTCCTTAAAAGAATTTCGTCCCGAAATTACAAGTCAGGAAGAAAAAAGGTCCTTAACTCGTCTACTATCTTTCAACATCCAAATAGTTTTATCAAATTTTCCAAAACAAATCTTTCTACTAAAGATTCGTTATCATTCAACTAAATTTCTAACTTCAATCATAAGTTTCAAACAACTTTGTTTAACTTCTAAATTCAAATTCGAGTTTAAATTCAAATTTTAACTTCAAAATTTTCTCAAAAATTTTCTAACACTCGAAATTTTCGAAAAATTTCGCCAGCGTCTCCTTTGCGCGGCTAATACGGCACGACTACAAAACGTCCCTACGGACTCTCAGATTTCAAAAAAGAAAAAGAAAAGGCAAGCGGCTAGAGAAGAAATCAGCAAATCTCATATCGAAATTCAAATACTTACCTTTTATCGAGCAATTCAAATTTATCTTTGAAATCAAATTCCAATTCCTTTATAACACCTGTATATCCTACTAGCATAATATCTAGCTACAATATTCAATCCAATTTGCCAATTCTGTTACCAAATTTCGATACTTACTTCTTATACATTTTTAGTTCACTATTGAAGTTACATATCTATTATCATTCAATTTTACATTTCAAATTTCATTTGAATTCAATTTACACTTTCAATTCTATTTGGATTCAGTTTACTTTTGAATATTGAATTTATCAATTATCTTCCATTCATTAATTCATTTACATTAGACTGATTCAACATTCAATTAGTTCAATAGCTTAATTCATTTATCAATCCAATTCAGATTCTCAATTTAATTTAACTTTACCAAGGTCAAATTTCATCACTTAATCAAAATCACATTTTATTTTGCTTAATAAAATTGTTCAACCACTTTTTAACAATTCGTTTCACTTCTATTTTTTTCTCATTTTATAAGTTATATAACTTATATTCAAAAATTACCACTTGGATTTTTATTGATTCACTTATACTTACTTTAATTCAACTTAAAATTTCTTAAGTTAAATTTATGCAATCAAAATTCAAATTGTATAAGTTATCAACTCATTTATTATTCTCATAAATATTTTTATATAGCATTCCAGAGTCTTAATAACATTTTCAAAACCATTTTTGAAAACAATTCAATTTATCCCTTGAATTTTCAAAACCAAAACCCAAATTTTCAAACAACTTCCATTTAAAACAATTTGGTAGCAATTCCTCTTTTGGAAACCCGAAAATGAACACTGGCGATGCTGCAGTCATTACCGAAGTTATTTTCCAGCGACTGAAAAGAGTTTAGAGCTTTCAACTCTCCAAAAAATATTTTTCAAAACCTTTGAAATTCATTTTCAAATCAAAAAGAATTTAAACTTTTCAAATCTCCAAAATTTACAAATTCTTTTCAAAACATTTCCAAAAACTTCTCTGGAATTCCGTTTTAAATTACAAATCACATTTATAATTTACATTCTTTAATTTTCATTTGTATATGTGAATTTATCTCTTAACTTTGGAGTTACGATTTCAATTTCTTATTTAATTTCATATAATAATGATAACATTTCAATATTATCACTTTCCTAACAAACAAGCATCCATATACTATGATAATTCATAGAAAAACATTCTTTTTACTATACAAAAATAGTTTTGGGCAAAATTATTTCATTCACCCTATTTTAAAATGATACTATGTCGTCTTGTCTCGTTTAAGTGTTTAGAAATCCCTATCGATAATATGGCGTCCCACATACCGACCAAAATTCATAAACATCTCAACGGGTAAGCAAACACAATATAAAACATTTTTATATTCACTAACAAATACGCGCTCGTATCTATTATTACACTCAACTCAATCTAGAGTACTACTGACTCTATCTCTAATGAGTAACACCCAACAGAGCAGGGTTGTCGCTTAACCATATGCTCTGATATGCTGTCACATACCGAAATTTTCGACTTTCGAAAATTCGACATCGATACTCACTTTATCGACCGCCGAGCAATCGAGTGCCGGAAACTCCAATAGTGATGGTTTTTAAAAAGAAGGAAAAGGTAGAAGAAGAAGAAAGAAGAAGAAAGAGAGAAGAAAAAGAAAAGAAGAACAACACAGAACAGAAACAGAAACAAAACAATATCAGAATCTCACATATCGCAGCGGAACAATATATAATAAATAATCACTAGTCTTTAAAACAAAGAACTATATCAGTTTATACATACATCAATCAGAGTCAATATACAACTCAATACAACACAGCACATCAATGGACAGTTATATAAACTTGTCCTCATACAGAATACACAGCGGAATAAATACTATCAGATACAAATACTACGTCTCGTCATCCAGCTTATCTCCAAAGATCCAGAATATCCTGATAACATAACTCTAGGCTGCCCGTGTGGAAATTGGTGGGCACCCAGAGTTTAGAAGGGAACAATAAACTCCGAGTCAGTCATGGTGACTGGTGTGAGATCGTAAAACAGTTTATTCTTTAAAATAAACAACAAAATTTTTTTTAAAGTCAATTCGCAATGCTTTTGGAAAATGAAACTACCATAAGACCTCCCACCACACACACAATGCAAACGCAGAATTGGAGGAGATTTCTTCTTATGATAGTCAAAGATGCTTACTACGCAAAATCAAATCATTTTTGATATTATTATTAGTGCATAGTGTAGAAACATTTCGAAAGTATAATATTAATCTTAGCCAGCATAGGCATTCCGCACTTATGCCTACTATAGCTACTATGTTCAATAGCAGGTTACCGCCACATTCCATAGTAGGTAATACAACTAAAACCGTACACGTCACGTATTGTTTCTTTGGATTTCCAACAAATGGTCAGGCTAAGGAACTTCCTATTCCACGATGGGTACGTCCCTGGAATAGACGACCCGAGAAATAACCTAACATTACGGTTAGATCTCTGCCAACACAAGGCCGGGTTACCTCTGCAAAAATAGGTAACTACTGACACGCGTATGTCATCCCCCGATCGTAACCGATCTTCCCGAGGATCCCCGATTCGCAACAAACCACATAATATAAATGCAGCAACCACATAGGTTAAGTATCTGGGCTCCATACCATGATACCACCTCTATCCAGAAGGAATGACATACACTAAGGGGCGCTACTCCCTAGAACCTTGCCGCATCCTTCCTGTTTTGACCATTTCCGGGGTGTGAGGCTCGTCGAAGTCTCGTCCACAAAGCTACGC
Organism: Allium fistulosum; assembly: GCA_030737815.1. Lineage (NCBI taxonomy): Eukaryota > Viridiplantae > Streptophyta > Magnoliopsida > Asparagales > Amaryllidaceae > Allium > Allium fistulosum. Next base: position 984,121,054 of record CM060902.1, read on the forward strand.
TTTCTACAAAGCCATGCTTCAGGTCAAACAAATGATCAACCTATGATCACAAAGATATAAGATCAAACAAATGATCATATCGCAAATGATCAAACACTGATCATTTCACAGCAACACTCAGTATGCCACGTTACCAAATTGGGAGTATATCGCTGATAAATTTCAACTACATAACCTCTGAGCTCGTACGTCTCAGAGAAGGGTGTTAACCTAAGAGAATAAATTCTCCGCCACCAACAGAAATGTATTTGAAAGGAATCAGCTTTATATCTCAAATTGTAACGTCAGACACACAATCCATACAAGTCTGTTCCGGGATCGAACAGAACCGAAGGCACTTCTCACGAAGTCCTTGCACATCCGGATAATTTTCTAATCACGTCCGGACTTCCCGTCACTAAGGGTGATAAAAACCTCTAAATCGGAGATCAGGCGATGTAGAGTAACTCGACAGTAATCCTTCCGTTTTCAAAAATATCCAGTCTTCAACACCGGTCTTCGAATGCAATTCATAACGACGTATCACATATTAGGAATGGGTTATACGACCCCATGGTCCTTTCCCGGCTAACCCGAATAGTGAGCGATTATTCCAAAATAAGTGTGGCATTCAAATTCATCCAATTCACAAAAATACCAATTCAAGGTAATTATTGATAGTCGGTTATTTAACTATCAATAAAGATGCGCAACATCATCATAATCCAAATAATTTTCAAAATTATTTATTTTCCAAAATATCTTTACTAGATATAAAATTTCCACGCTTCAAAATAAATCGATATTTATTTTTCTAAACAGTTTCTCTTTCCCTTTATAAATTCCATAGTGAATTTATATTTCAAAATATCTACTGATATACGATTTTCAAATCGATTTCAATATTCACTTTCAATTTATCTTTACAGAGATAAACCTCAAAACGTTCATTTCATATTGGAAAAGTATTTCCTTACTTATTTAATAATAAGTATTTCACAAATCTTTTATTTTCAATACTTGGAAAATATTCGATATACTTAAATCAATATTAAGTATATATTTCATTCTTTAAGGAAATCATTTGAGTCAAAACGAATGTTACGTAAAACATCGTTACGACGACTCAAAATCACTAGTATAGTGATTTGGATTTTAAGATAGATATATAAATCCCAATACTACATAAAACATTTCCTTTCGGAAATCATTTACTATAACAACAATGTTATAGTCCACCATTTCCTTATATTTCTCGAAAACGTCTATTTCAACAATAAATGTTGAAATCTATGATTTCGATATTCAATATATTTTAAAACATCGTTTAAAACAATTAACTTCATTTCAAATATCACTTTCCCAAAACCATATCTATTTTACTTAACAATATATTCACTGTCCAAAATCGTGAATATACTTCACTAATTACATTTCACTATTTTCTACACATTTTATTTCAATAATAATTCGCTATCCAAAATCGCGAATATATCTTCTTTAATAACCTTCTATATTTAATTTATCAAATTCAATTGATCTCGAATTTATAAAACAACGTTTTTAAATTCTATTTCTATTTTCTAACAACTTCAATTTAATAAATCTCCTTTATTAACAATTCAATTCATAACTCAAATCTTATACCAACAATCCATATTATAAGTTAAATACTTATAATTCCTTTATCTTACAAAATCATTTCCATTTATAAGTTCACAATTTATAAATTTCATTTACTTATAAATTCTTAAAAATTCATTTTAACGCTTATAAAAACTCATTTTATAATACCAACATTTTAAAGGTTAAAATATCAATCTTGTACATCTTTTACATACATCGTTTTTAATAATTCAAAAATTCCATAAAACGTATATTTTCAAAAATCACTTTAAAATCCTATTAAAGTAAAAGTCGTTATTTTTAAACTTCAAAACTTGAATCCGATGATGCAACAGCACCAATTAGTCAATCACAACAACAAACATCATATATCAATATGATAACAGAATATAAATCAATATCTGTAAATAAATAAATACTGGTGAGGAATCCAGTTGGATCCCTCCAACCTGTTTCCCTGCATCCACAGATGTTAGCACAATACCAATTCCACTTCGAGGTGGAATATCACGGTATATGGGTTTTATAAAAATAATCCACTTACTAACGGCGCAATAGGGTCTCATCCGCTATACGAGGCGGGAAATCATCAATCCAATATATACATATGCCAATATGTATATATTGCTATATATATAGATATATCCTACTATATCTAATATCACATCCAATAGCAATCAAATCATCAATCAATAACTGCAAATTCAAATTTTATTTGAGTGAGAAAAATCTCACCTTAGTTTTTATTTTGCCATCCATTTCCAATTCAATTTGTTTCTCTCCATTTTAACCTGGTATAAACAATTTTATTCAATCTATCAATATTCAAAAGACTGAACAATTAATTTTCGTTTTGATAGTCTTAATTATCCAACGAATTTTCTTTAAACCAAATTTCTTTTAATAAACCTGTTTAACTAAAAATTAACTTATAATTTTTATCTAAACCAATTTCTTAAATTAACTAAGATAGGCATGAGTATATATTTTTCTCCTATCTATGTGTTCTTAAATAAGATATGTATGTGTATTTAAGTATATATTTACATATATAGATATTTCTGTAATTAACCAAAACAGTAATTCTTTTCTAACTGATAGGGAAAACTGAAAAAAAATCAGAACTCGTCATAAAAAGAAAACAAGGATCGCACTGCTCACCTCGTCCTCCTCGATTGCCTGGACAAAAATCGGATCGTGACCACGACCCAGTCTTCACGCACGCGAGCGCCATAGAAGTAGGCGACAGTCACCACGCTTCGCCGTTCGATGTTCGACCACCCATCGTTGTCGAGCTCGACTGTTCCTCCATCGCGACACCATCTCGATCGAACGTTGTCGAGTTCCTCCAGGCCTTGCCTCGTAGCCGCCATTCCTGACATTCCCAAACAAACCCTCCCTCTACAATCGCGAGCGCTGCTACCCCCAAAAGCCTCGACTACAAGCGCTGCCGACTTCGAGTATGCATCAGAGAATCACGATGGTACTCGCGATTGTAGTTGCCATGAATCGCCGTGCTCGTGAATCAATTCGACATTGAATTCGATTTACTCTTTGTTTTTGAACGCGACTTTGATATTTGAGTTCGTACTAGGCTTTGATTTGGACGAAGATTTAAAATACGGACTGTCTTGCTTCATTCGTTCCTCTGGAGGCTATCGATTAATTGAAGGAGGGAATTTGGGGAAAACTGTTTCGAACTGGAGATAACAAAACAAAGGAATTTTCGTGGCCATTAATTTTTATCTCGTATGATTTTTGGACTGAGGAGGGAGAGGACGCGTTTAAAATTGAAGACAGCGTGCTCTTCATGATTTCTCCTGTGATGCTCGGCTGAAACAAAGGAGCGTGCTTTAAGGAATGAAAAGTAATTGACGTGACAAATTTTAAAATTTAAATTCAAATCGAATCCGAATAAATTTCGATGCGTTTACACGTCGTGTGCTCACATATAAACACCGAAAAATATGATATTTGAAATCCGACAATAATTCAACATTACAGACCCAATGGAACTGGTTTCGTTGAATTCCGAGACTGTGCCTCGGACGACTATTTTTATATTCAATTTAACCGATTAAATTTCAAAACTGAACAAACCATTTTCAAATTCGATTTTGAAGCTTCTATTATCTTTAGTAATATCAATACGAATTTTAAAAGCTTTTAAATTATTTTTCTTCAGCTTAAAATTGAAGATTCGAATTTTTATTCAACATTCAACAGATTAAATTATAAAATTTAATCGCCAATTTCAAAGTTATATTGGGAATTCAAATTAAATTATCGTTCAAATATTTAAAATTAATTAAATATTTTCAATCTAATTTGTTCAAAATTCTAGGTCGTTACAAGGAACGTGACCACCGGTCATCAAGTTGCCTCCAGTCATCAAGTGTAAATGGAACGTGCTCATGGACAAGTGGTCCTAAATATGAATTTAACCATTTTTCGGAGGTATAACGGAATTTTGAGCTCTTTTAGGAAACTATTATCAAAATATGAATGTCAAACTATAAGAAAAACAACCACCACATCCCATATAAGAAAAATAATATATTAGTGAATATACCCATTTAAGAAAAACAACTAATTGTGGCCTATTAAACAACAAATAAATTATATGTAATTGCATCTGGATAAATTCCATTCTGAATCATTACCTTCTCTGTCGTCTTAGCTAGCTTAATATTTCCTATCTTTAAAGAAGCATGTATTAGTTCACTGTATGTATATACATTCGATGTGACACCCATCTCATGCATCATGTTTTTAATTAAGCATGCATCTCATTACTATTAGACGACAAGAATGTTTCAGGAATTAGATGTATTGATTACTAAAGCATATCACAGACTTTTAAACAATATTATAAAATACTTGTAGCAACATGCTACGCCACTCACATTTGAAAAAGGTAAAATGAAAATAGACTAAAAATGTTATATCATTTATATATTGAGCATTGCTATTTCATTTCACCTAAAATTTTCTCTACAATACCAATTGAAAAAAAGAAACTAGTGAATTCTGGATTTGATAAAACCAACACCATAAAAGATTGTTGATTTTTGCCAGCCAAACATATGCCATTCAGAAAAGAAAATAAACAGAGTCAACATTTGTGTAGTTTTATGTTAAATTTTGAAATAACATGTTCAAATTAAAAATTGGAACTAAAATTGTAAATGGTCCAAAGAAAATTTTAAATATTCACAGATTTTTAGACCAAAGTATAAGTGAAAATAGTCATGAACTCAAATAAAAAATGCATGGATTTGAATCAAATTTCAAGTCAATATATTTATGATTTTAAATCAAACAGTGAAATACTTCTATAATTTGCAATACATTATGGATTTGAATCTAGTTTCGAAAGCAAAGAATCAATATAGAAGAAAAGTGTCTGAATAGTATAAAGTGGGGTCCTAGTTATATAAATTTTGATATACTACAAAATAAGTAATAAGGAGCATATATTGAGATGAGGATAATACAGCAAAATAGGCTAAGTTGTTCAAAGGTCGTGTATAGGTTCTTTAGAAACACAAAACTTAAAATTCAAAATTATGTTGAAAGGAAAATATACTCAACCTCCCTTTGAGATCCTATATAAACAAGATAATGAATACATAAATAAGTGTAATATCTATACAGTTAGCTTTGTCGTAGTGTCTAGATTTTATATAATTTTGATACCACAAACAGTGAGAATTAACACAAGGAAATCCAGAAAACACTATTTTAGTTGAGGCTAGTAGCAAACAAGTGGGTTTTTGTTAAGGATCTTTGTGTTATGCATAAAGCTAATGTTTGATGTTTACCAATGAGAGCTTAAAACGAATATGGGTAGGGTTGAACTAAGTGTGAGTTTGACAAGTCAACGAATAACTAGGTCATTTGGACACTTACCACTGGTTATGATGGCATGTCAAGTAGGTCAATGACACATAGCAAATGCTAAGTAGGAATCAAAACTTTATATTCACATCAATTCTAAGTATTCCTTTTATTATCCCTAAATCTGAATAGAACCTTCAACTGAAATTGAAACTACCCAACCTTGGTAGATTCACATAGCAAATCAAACCGCTCACAACGAGAAAATGATAAAAAAATTAAATAGAAATAAAGAAGCTGGGAAATATAATAAATATTTGAAAACTAGATGAAGTAGAAGTGTAAAACTTTGAACCAAAGATCTCTGTTTGCTTAATGCCATGTCTATGGCCACTTTATTTAGAGATATTTAACTTTGTGGATTTACATGTACCAAATAACTACATCATTTAACAAAGGGTATTCAATGGAGATTTATTTACAAAGCTGAAACCTATTATCATTGCATGGTAGTTTAGTATAAACAAAAGGTTTCAAAAGTACTAAGAACACAGTTATCCCATCTTTCCTTGAACAAAATGGTCTTGAAAGTAAATCTGGTGCCTTTGCTTAAATAATTTTTTAACTTCTTTTTTGGATGCCTTAAAGGAGTGGGAATGCATATGAGCAAGACAGTGAAGTGGAGAGTATTGGTTTCTTCTTTGGGTATTTGGATCATGAAGAACATGTAGAAGGCATGGGGAAGACATGCATTGAGATGAGAAGGTATGGGTAATACATGTAAGACAGTGAAGTGGAGTGTATTTCTAACTCTGTTTAATTGAAAAAAATCTTCTTGGTAACTAGATATATGAGAGGTTCTCAGATTGGGTCGTGTGTCTTCTAATTCACTAGCAAGAACCGAATTTGATTGCCAAATTACCTTAACCAAACATTGATTCCCAAGCAATAAAGATCAAATTGAGTTAAACTTGAGATGACATGAAACATATTATTATCTTTCTCATGTACTTACCACGGGCAGTAGTAGCATTTACGTTTCACAAGATTATAGTGTCTGAATATAATATAAATTAATACAAAAAACATATAAATTATTTAAATAAATAGATGTTAACAACTTACTGTTTGGATGGAACATTTGAGAAACAAGGCGCATTATTAGTGACATGTTTGGATAATCCTCAGTAAACTGAAGTTTCAGTTCAGACGTGCCTGATATAATTATAACCATTTAAAAGAAAAATTGGAGAATTTCTAGCATAATAAAGATGCATTGTTACGAGGAACTAATATATTTTAATTTTTGCAGGTAACGAGTAATGACAATGGTGGAGGCAACAAGCAAACTACACAATACAAGTGAAAAAACTTGTTATGCAGCATTAGCAATTCTAAAACCTCATTAAGTTATTACCAAAGCAATAGAACTATTAACTTTAACCAAGCATATGCAAAGAGTTGCAAAAAAATCCCCTATCAAATTCTTTTAGAGAATATAACTACATAATAGCTTGCAATGATGCTGTCAAAAGTCCATGAACCAGCTAAATGTTTGCATTATTAGTCAGTAGCCAGGGGCATAATTAACTAGTTAGGTTTTACAAGCATGAAGCCAGTGACATGTGTCTTGTTCAAAGACGGAAAGCCCTTCAGATGTTTTGGAACTTGGAACATGGACATACCAAATTAGATCACTTCATTACACATATACAACTCAATTTATTCAATCAAATGTGAGATTGATTTAGGACAAGTGTATGTTATTACAAAAAAACCATTACATATCAAATACATACATTAACATCTTGTAGTTTTGAAAGTTTAATAATATTGTCACGTACCGGATTTTTCGACTTTCGAAAATTCAACATCGATACTCACTTTATCGACTACCGAGCAATCGAGTGCCGGAAACTCCAATAGTGAGGGTTTTAAGAAAAAGAAAAAAGTAGAAGAAGAGGAAGATAGAAGAAAAAGAGAAGAAAGAAAGAAGAAGAACAACAGAACAACAACAGAAACAGAAAACAATATCAGAATCTTACACATCGCAGCGGAATAACATATAATAGATAATTAATAGTCTTTTAAAACAAAGAACTATATCAGTTTATACATATATCAATCAGAGTCAATATACAACAATGGACAGTTATATAAACTTGTCCTTATACAGAATACACAGCGGAATAAATACTATCAGATACAAATACTACGTCTCGTCATCCAGCTCATCTCCAAAGCTCCAGAATATCCAGAGTATCCTGATAATCTAACTCTAGACTGCCCGTGTGGAAATTGGTGGGCACCCAGAGTTTAGAAGGGAAACAATAAACTCCGAGTCAGTCATGGTGACTGGTGTGTGTAACGACCCAGAATTTCGAACAAATTAAATTGAGAATATTTAATTAATTTTAAATATTTGAACGGTAATTTAATTTGAATCCTCGATATAAATTTGAATTTGACGATTTAATTATAAAAATTTAATCTATTTAATGCTGAGTAAAAAAAAAATTTTGAATCTTCAGTTTAAAGCTAGAGAAAAATATTTGGAAAGCTTATAAAACTCGTGTTGATAATTCTGAAGATAACAGAAATTTCATAATTTAATTTCAGACTGTTTTGATCAATTTTGAAATTTATATCGTTTGACCGATATTTAAAAATAGTCGTTTTTCAAACAGTCTCGGAATTCGACGAAACCAGTTCCATTGGGTCCGTAATATCGAATTATTATCGGATTTCAAATTTCGTATTATTCGGAGTTGTTACGTGAGCATACGGTAAGCAAACGCGTTGAGATTTAAACGGATTCAAATTGAATTTTAAATTTTAAATTTTGTCAACATCACAACCACCCTAGGTTTTCTTTAGCAGACCTATTCCCTGAAACATCACGTACTCTGTCCCCTTCTGTTTCTTTATCACGCGAGCGATTCAAAGAAAACAACATCTCGTTCAATTTAAAAACAGAAGCTTCACAAAAGTTAATGGCCGAAGCCCTTGTTCAATTCACAAAAAAATGCGCCTCACTCTCTCTCTCATTTAAATAATGGCCACTGTCTCACTCTTTTCCCCCCAAATCGAATTTACCACTTCCCTGAGAGAAGGCGCACGCGCGTAGGCAAGGGGAGTTTATAGCAACCTGGAGGCACGGCGAGCGAAGGGTTTCGCGTCGAGCTCGTGAGGGCAGGCGGCGCGTAAGCTAGGGCACGGCGAGCGCGAGGTCTGGAGGACTTCGCGATGACATTCGCGAGTACGAGGCAGATGGCAGCGTGTTGGGGTCGAGCTCGATTCGCGAGCGCGTGGCAGGCTGGGGCGATTTGTCGCGGTGGGCTCGAGAAGGCGGCAGCAACGGCGACTCAGGCATAGGCGACGGCGATGTCGCGAGGTAGTGGGTAGCGCCGCAGGGTGGGGTTTCGATCTGGGGTTCATCGAGTTGGTTCAGGCAGTGAGGTATAGTAGTATCTTTATTTTAATTTTTGTATAAATATTTTAAAAGGGAAATTTTTGGTTAAAATCAAATTTCCAGTTTAAGGAATTTTATATCACTGTTTTGTTTAATTTATTTAAAAAGGAAGTTTGTAAAAAAAAATATAATAATAATAATAATATTAAATATATATGTATGTAGGTTTAAAATATATATGTAGTTTAAAAGGAAAATCATTTAAAAGAATTTTATATAGATTAAGATTTGAAGAAGGAAAATTTATTACTATTTTATTTTCAGAAAATAAAAATATAAATGTATTATTGAGTTATCTAAAATTTATTTAAGTTACTAAAAAGACTTTCTAAAGGGAATTCAGTTAATTTAATAAATTGATAAGAGAAAGTTTGTTAATAAAAATACTTTAGCTAATTTAATTTATCTAATAGAAAATAAATTATTAGATTAGTTCAAATTAAAAGTGTTGATTTATTTAATCTATTGAAAAGAAATTAAAATGTTCGATTTGTTCGAATATTAACGAAATGTATAAAATTCTTTATACCAGGTTACAATCGAGAAAAAAACTGAAATGGAAATGGATTGCAAAAATAAAAAGCTAAGGTGAGATCTTCTCACTCGGATTAAAAATTGATTGCAGTTATTGATTGATGATTTGATTTCTATTGGATGTGGTATTAGATATGATAGGATATATCTATATATATAGCAATATATACATATTGGCATATGTATATATTGGATTGATGATTTCCCGCCTCGTATAGCGGATGAGACCCTATTGCGCCGTTAGTAAGCGGATTTATAAAAAACCCATATACCGCGATATTCCACCTCGAAGTGGAATGGTATTGTGCTAACGTCTTTGGATGCAGGGAAACAGGTTGGAGGGATCCAACTGGACCCCTCACATTGATTGATTTTATTTATACTGTGGTATGAATCTGTGAATGATTATATTGATGTTATTGATCATATCGATGTCTGGAAATTGATTAAAAGCTAAAAATTTAGCTGAATGGATGTTTTGACATCATTGGATTCCAAAAATAAACGAAATTGAATTTTTGGAAATCAAAATAGAAATTTCTAAGTGAGTTTAATTTTAGAAATTTAATAAATTCGAAGAAAGGAATTTTAAAGTATAAAAAGTTAATTTTTATAATCTTATCGAATTTATTTCCAGAATAAAGTGAAAATGTTAAATAAATGAATTTCGTATAATAGTGATTTTAAATTGAAGAAATTAATTTAAAATCTGGATTTTTAAATAGACTGAAAGAAACAATTGAAATATATTTTCTTTGAAAGGAATTTATTTAAAAGGAGATAAGTTGGAAATCCAATTAGAAATTTAATTGGTAAGTTGAAACGATTTGGGAAATCAATGTAAAATGGTTTCAATTTAAAGAATCCATTTAAAAACAGGATGTTGAGTAATTTGAGAAAAATAAGGAATTTATTTAGTAGTGATAAATAAAATTAGAAATCAATCTGTAATTGATTTAGTATTTGGAGAAGAACTTTGAGAAATCAGTATGGAATCTTTTATTTAAAATTGAAAATAAATTTAGAAATCAATATTGAAATTGATTTGGTATTGAAGTTTTAATAAATGGAATTGGAATTTATAAAAGTTGGTTATAAATCCGAAATCACTTATTTTGATAAGTAGAATATAGAAGTTGATAAAAAGAAGATTTATAAGTCGAAGTGTTATTAAAATAGAAGTAGAATTTGTAACCGTGTTTATAAATTCGAAAGCGATGGAATCTGATGAATTAAATATAGAAGATTATCAGAGTAGATATATTCGCGATTTTGGATAGCGAATTCCTATTGAAATGAAAATGTGTAGAAATGATTGGAATTGGGTTAAATGAAGTATATTCACGATTTTGGACAGTGAATATATTTTTAAGTAAAAATGGTTATGTTTGGGAAAGCGATATTATAAATGAAGTTAATTGTTTTAAAAGATGTTTTAAAACGTGTTAAATATCGAAATCATAGATTTCAACATTTATTGTTGAAATAGACGTTTTCGAGAAACTTAAGGAAATGGTGGACTATAACACTGTTGTTATAGTAAATGATTTCCGAAAGGAAATATTTTATATAGTATTGGGATTTATATCTCTATCTAAATTCCGAATCCTTATACTGGTGATTTCGAGTCGTCGTAACGATGTTTTACGCAACATTCGTTTTGACTCAAATAAATGTGATTTAAGAATGATTTCCTTAAAGAATGAATGTATACTTAATTTGATTTAAGTATATCGAATATTTTCCAAGTGTTGAAAATAAATGATTGTGAAATACTTATTATTTAATAAGTATGGAAATGCTTTTCTAATATGAAATGAACTGTTTTGAGATTTTATCTTTTAAAGATAAATTGAAATGTGGAAGTTGATTTGAAATTGTTTTCAAATGATTGAAGTGTGGAAATAATATATCTAGTAAAAGATATTTTGGAAGATGAAATAATTTGGAAAATTATTTGGAATCTGATGATGTTGCGCATCTTTATTGATAGTTAAATAACCGACTATCAATAATTACCTTTAGATAGGTATTTGTTGTGAATTGGATGAATTTGAATGCCACACTTATTTTTAAATAAGCGCTCACTATTCGGGTTAGCCGGGAAAGGACCATGGGGTCGTATAACCCATTCCGAATATGTGATACGTCGTTATGAATCGCATTTGAAGACCGGTGTTGAAGACCGGATATTTTTGAAAACGGAAGGATTACCGTCGAGTTACTCTACATCGACTGATCTTCGATTTAGAGGTTTTATCACCCTTAGTGACGGGAAGTCCTGACGTGATTGAAAATTATCCGGAAATGCAAGGGCTTCGTGAGAAGTGCCTTCGGTTCTGTTCGATCCCGGAACAGACTTGTATGGATTGTGTGTCTGACGTTACAATTTGAGATATAAAGCTGATTTCTTTCAAATACATTTCTGTTGGTGGTGGAGAATTTATTCTCTTAGCTTAACACCCTTCTCTGAGACGTACGAGCTCAGAGGTTATGTAGTTGAAATTTATCAGCGATATATCCCAATTTGGTAACGTGGCATACTGAGTGTTGCTGTGAAATGATCAGTGTTTGATCATTTGTGATATGATCATTTGTTTGATCTTATATCTTTGTGATCATAGGTTGATCATTTTTGTTTGACCCGAAGCAGGGCTTTTTGTAGAAAGCGTAGCTTTGTGGACGAGACTTCATCGAGCCTCACACCCCGGAAATGGTCGAAACAGGACGAATGCAGCAAGGTTCTAGGGAGTAGCGCCCCTTAGTGTATGTCATTCCTTCTGGATAAAGGTGGTATCATGGTATGGAGCCCAGATACTTAACCTCTGTGGTTACTGCATTATTTTTTTCTATGTGGTTTGTTGGAATCGGGGATCCTCGGGAAGATCGGTGACGATCGGGGGATGGCATACGCGTGTCAGTAGTTACCTATTTTTGCAGAGGTAACCCGGCCTTGTGTTGGCAGAGATCCGGTTAGGTTCTCGGGTCGTCTATTCCAGGGACGTACCCATCGTGGATAGGAAGTTCCTTAGCCTGACCATTTGTTGGAAATCCAAAGAAACAATACGTGACTTGTACGGTTTTAGTTGTAGAACCTGCCATTTAATATGGTAGCTATAGCAAGCGTACTATAATGGTACCTATGCTGGCTAAGATTTATATTCTACTTTCGAAATGTTTTCTACACTATGCACTAATAATAATATCAAAAAGAATTTGATTTTTTGCGTAGTAAGCATCTTTGACTATCATAAGAAGAAATCTCCTCCAAGTCTGCGTTTGCATTGTGTGTGTGGCGGGAGGTCTTATGGTAGTTTCATTTTCCAAAAGCATTTCGAATTGACTTTAAAATTATCCTGTTGTTTATTTTAAAGAATAACTGTTTTACGATCTCACACCAGTCACCATGACTGACTCGGAGTTTATTGTTCCCTTCTAAACTCTGGGTGCCCACCAATTTCCACACGGGCAGCCTAGAGTTATATTATCAGGATATTCTGGATATTCTGGAGCTTGGAGATAAGCTGGATGACGAGACGTAGTATTTGTATCTGATATACTTATTCCGCTGTGTATTCTGTATGAGGACAAGTTTATATAACTGTCCATTGTTGTATATGAATCTGATGATTGATGTATGTATAAACTGATATAGCTCTTTGTTTTAAAAGACTAGTGTTTATTTATTATATATTGTTCCGCTGCGATATGGGAGATTCTGATATTATTTCTGTATCTGATGTTGTTCTGTTGTTCTTCTTTCTTCTTCTGTTCTCTTCTTCTTCTGCCTTTTTCTTCTTTCTTAAAACCCTCACTTTTCGGGTTTCCGGCCCTCGATTGCTCGGCAGTCGATAAAGTGAGTATCGATGTCGAATTTTCGAAAGTCGAAAATTTTTAGGATGTTACATTTGGTATCAGAGCATATGGTTAAGCGACAACCCTGCTCTGTTGGGTGTTACTCATTAGAGATAGAGTCAGTAGTACTCTAGAATGAGTTTGAGTGTAATAATAGATATGAGCGCGTATTTGTTATTTGAATATAAAATTGTTTTGTATTGTGTTGACTTATCGGTTGATTGTTTATGGATTTTGGTCGGTGCAGTCTAGCTAACTGTAATCGATAGGGGTTTCTAAACTTTAAACAAGATAAACCGACACAGTATTGTTTTAAAATTGGGTGAATGAAATAATTTTGCCCAAACTATTTTTGTATAGAAAATAAATTATTTTCTGTGAATTATAATAGTATATGGTTGCATGGTTGCTAGAAGTAATGATATTAAACTATTATCATTGAAATTAAATGAGAAATTGGAATTATAACTTCAAAGTTAAGAAATGAATTCGTATACAAATGAAATTTGAGAATGTAAATTATGAATGTGACTTATAATTTGAAACGGAATTCCAGAGGAGTATTTGGAAATGTTTTGAAAGGAATTTGTAAATTTTGGAGATTTGAAAAGTTTAAAATCTTTTTGGTTTGAAAATGAATTTCAAAGGTTTGAAAAGTATTTTAGAGAGATAAAAGCTCTGAACTCTTTTCGGTCGCTGGAAAATAATTCCGATGATGATCGCGACATCACCGGTGTTCATTTTCGGGTTTCCAAAAGAGGAATTGCTGCCATATTGTTTTAAATGGAAAATTTGGGTTTTGTTTTGGAAATTCAAAGGATAATTTGAATTGTTTTCAAATGGTTTTGAAAAAGTGGAAACGACTCTGGAATCCTATTTAAAAATACTTACGAAATATTAATAAGTTGATAACTTATAGAATATTGGGAATCTGATTGAAATGAAAGTTCAAAATTGAAATGAAAGAATTTGTGAACAAATAAATAAATAAATTTGCAATGGCAAATGCGAGAAAATAAAATTGAATGTTAAAATTCATTTCGAATTCGTAAGCAAATGAATTGAATTGAATAAAGTAAATTGAAAGATGAATTAAAATTCGAATTGGAAATCCAGTTTAATATAAGTGGTTATAAACCAAAATAGTAAATTGTAATAAATTTTGGGAATGAACAAAAGTGAATAAGACTGGAATTGAAACTGAAGATTGAAAACAGATTTGAATTTGTAAGTGGATTAGAATTAGAAATGAATTAGTAATTGAAACTAATTTGAAATAAGCAGTTGTAAATGAAAGCTAATCGATAAAATTCAATATTCAGGAGATAAATAGAATCCAAATTTGAATTAAAATGGTAAAGTGAATTCAATGAATTTGAAATGTAAATTTGAATGGATATGAATATGTAACTTCAACAGTGAAGTAAGCTAAAGATATATAAGCAGTTGATATTGAAAATTTTGTAATAGAATTTGCAAAATGGTTTGGATATGTAACTAGATATAATGGCTAGTAGGATATACAGGTGTAAAGGAATTGGGATTTTAATTTTGAAGAGAATTTGAATTGCTCAACAAAAGGTACGTATTTGAATTATAATATGAGTTTTTGATGATTTCTCTCTAGCCGCTTGGCTTTTTCTTTTTCTTTTTATCTGAGAGTCCGTAGGGACGTTTTGTAGTAGTACCGTATTAGCCGCGCAAAGGAGACGCTGGCGAAATTTTTCGGAAATTTAGGGCGTTAGAAAATTTTTGAGAAAATTTTGAAAGTTTAAATTTGAATTTTGAATTCGAATTTGAATTTAGTAGTAAAACAATGATTGTTTGAAACTTAGAGTTGAAATTGAAATGTTAGTGGAAATAATAAACGAATCTTTAGTAGAAAGATTTATTTTGATGAATTGATAAAACTATTGAATTGTGAAAGATAGTAGACGAGTTAAGGACTTTTTTCCCTAACTTGTAATTTCGAGGACGAAATTCTTTTAAGGGGGGAAGTCTGTAACGACCCAGAATTTCGAACAAATTAAATTGAGAATATTTAATTAATTTTAAATATTTGAACGGTAATTTAATTTGAATCCTCGATATAAATTTGAATTTGACGATTTAATTATAAAAATTTAATCTATTTAATGCTGAGTAAAAAATAAATTTTGAATCTTCAGTTTAAAGCTAGAGAAAAATATTTGGAAAGCTTATAAAACTCGTGTTGATAATTCTGAAGATAACAGAAATTTCATAATTTAATTTCAGACTGTTTTGATCAGTTTTGAAATTTATATCGTTTGACCGATATTTAAAAATAGTCGTTTTTCAAACAGTCTCGGAATTCGACGAAACCAGTTCCATTGGGTCCGTAATATCGAATTATTATCGGATTTCAAATTTCGTATTATTCGGAGTTGTTACGTGAGCATACGGTAAGCAAACGCGTTGAGATTTAAACGGATTCAAATTGAATTTTAAATTTTAAATTTTGTCAACATCACAACCACCCTAGGTTTTCTTTAGCAGACCTATTCCCTGAAACATCACGTACTCTGTCCCCTTCTGTTTCTTTATCACGCGAGCGATTCAAAGAAAACAACATCTCGTTCAATTTAAAAACAGAAGCTTCACAAAAGTTAATGGCCGAAGCCCTTGTTCAATTCACAAAAAAATGCGCCTCACTCTCTCTCTCGTTTAAATAATGGCCACTGTCTCACTCTTTTCCCCCCAAATCGAATTTACCACTTCCCTGAGAGAAGGCGCACGCGCGTAGGCAAGGGGAGTTTATAGCAACCTGGAGGCACGGCGAGCGAAGGGTTTCGCGTCGAGCTCGTGAGGGCAGGCGACGCGTAAGCTAGGGCACGGCGAGCGCGAGGTCTGGAGGACTTCGCGACGACATTCGCGAGTACAAGGCAGATGGCAGCGTGTTGGGGTCGAGCTCGATTCGCGAGCGCGTGGCAGGCTGGGGCGATTTGTCGCGGTGGGCTCGAGCAGGCGGCAGCAACGGCGACTCAGGCATAGGCGACGGCGATGTCGCGAGGTAGTGGGTAGCGCCGCAGGGTGGGGTTTCGATCTGGGGTTCATCGAGTTGGTTCAGGCAGTGAGGTATAATAGTATCTTTATTTTAATTTTTGTATAAATATTTTAAAAGGGAAATTTTTGGTTAAAATCAAATTTACAGTTTAAGGAATTTTATATCACTGTTTTGTTTAATTTATTTAAAAAGGAAGTTTGTAAAAAAATATATAATAATAATAATAATATTAAATATATATGTATGTAGGTTTAAAATATATATGTAGTTTAAAAGGAAAATCATTTAAAAGAATTTTATATAGATTAAGATTTGAAGAAGGAAAATTTATTACTATTTTATTTTCAGAAAATAAAAATATAAATGTATTATTGAGTTATCTAAAATTTATTTAAGTTACTAAAAAGACTTTCTAAAGGGAATTCAGTTAATTTAATAAATTGATAAGAGAAAGTTTGTTAATAAAAATACTTTAGCTAATTTAATTTATCTAATAGAAAATAAATTATTAGATTAGTTCAAATTAAAAGTGTTGATTTATTTAATTTATTGAAAAGAAATTAAAATGTTCGATTTGTTCGAATATTAACGAAATGTATAAAATTGTTTATACCAGGTTACAATCGAGAAAAAAAACTGAAATGGAAATGGATTGCAAAAATAAAAAGCTAAGGTGAGATCTTCTCACTCGGATTAAAAATTGATTGCAGTTATTGATTGATGATTTGATTTCTATTGGATGTGGTATTAGATATGATAGGATATATCTATATATATAGCAATATATACATATTGGCATATGTATATATTGGATTGATGATTTCCCGCCTCGTATAGCGGATGAGACCCTATTGCGCCGTTAGTAAGCGGATTTATAAAAAACCCATATACCGCGATATTCCACCTCGAAGTGGAATGGTATTGTGCTAACGTCTTTGGATGCAGGGAAACAGGTTGGAGGGATCCAACTGGACCCCTCACATTGATTGATTTTATTTATACTGTGGTATGAATCTGTGAATGATTATATTGATGTTATTGATCATATCGATGTCTGGAAATTGATTAAAAGCTAAAAATTTAGCTGAATGGATGTTTTGACATCATTGGATTCCAAAAATAAACGAAATTGAATTTTTGGAAATCAAAATAGAAATTTCTAAGTGAGTTTAATTTTAGAAATTTAATAAATTCGAAGAAAGGAATTTTAAAGTATAAAAAGTTAATTTTTATAATCTTATCGAATTTATGTCCAGAATAAAGTGAAAATGTTAAATAAATGAATTTCGTATAATAGTGATTTTAAATTGAAGAAATTAATTTAAAATCTGGATTTTTAAATAGACTGAAAGAAACAATTGAAATATATTTTCTTTGAAAGGAATTTATTTAAAAGGAGATAAGTTGGAAATCCAATTAGAAATTTAATTGGTAAGTTGAAACGATTTGGGAAATCAATGTAAAATGGTTTCAATTTAAAGAATCCATTTAAAAACAGGATGTTGAGTAATTTGAGAAAAATAAGGAATTTATTTAGTAGTGATAAATAAAATTAGAAATCAATCTGTAATTGATTTAGTATTTGGAGAAGAACTTTGAGAAATCAGTATGGAATCTTTTATTTAAAATTGAAAATAAATTTAGAAATCAATATTGAAATTGATTTGGTATTGAAGTTTTAATAAATGGAATTGGAATTTATAAAAGTTGGTTATAAATCCGAAATCACTTATTTTGATAAGTAGAATATAGAAGTTGATAAAAAGAAGATTTATAAGTCGAAGTGTTATTAAAATAGAAGTAGAATTTGTAACCGTGTTTATAAATTCGAAAGCGATGGAATCTGATGAATTAAATATAGAAGATTATCAGAGTAGATATATTCGCGATTTTGGATAGCGAATTCCTATTGAAATGAAAATGTGTAGAAATGATTGGAATTGGGTTAAATGAAGTATATTCACGATTTTGGACAGTGAATATATTTTTAAGTAAAAATGGTTATGTTTGGGAAAGCGATATTATAAATGAAGTTAATTGTTTTAAAAGATGTTTTAAAACGTGTTAAATATCGAAATCATAGATTTCAACATTTATTGTTGAAATAGACGTTTTCGAGAAACTTAAGGAAATGGTGGACTATAACACTGTTGTTATAGTAAATGATTTCCGAAAGGAAATATTTTATATAGTATTGGGATTTATATCTCTATCTAAATTCCGAATCCTTATACTGGTGATTTCGAGTCGTCGTAACGATGTTTTACGCAACATTCGTTTTGACTCAAATAAATGTGATTTAAGAATGATTTCCTTAAAGAATGAATGTATACTTAATTTGATTTAAGTATATCGAATATTTTCCAAGTGTTGAAAATAAATGATTGTGAAATACTTATTATTTAATAAGTATGGAAATGCTTTTCTAATATGAAATGAACTGTTTTGAGATTTTATCTTTTAAAGATAAATTGAAATGTGGAAGTTGATTTGAAATTGTTTTCAAATGATTGAAGTGTGGAAATAATATATCTAGTAAAAGATATTTTGGAAGATGAAATAATTTGGAAAATTATTTGGAATCTGATGATGTTGCGCATCTTTATTGATAGTTAAATAACCGACTATCAATAATTACCTTTAGATAGGTATTTGTTGTGAATTGGATGAATTTGAATGCCACACTTATTTTTAAATAAGCGCTCACTATTCGGGTTAGCCGGGAAAGGACCATGGGGTCGTATAACCCATTCCGAATATGTGATACGTCGTTATGAATCGCATTTGAAGACCGGTGTTGAAGACCGGATATTTTTGAAAACGGAAGGATTACCGTCGAGTTACTCTACATCGACTGATCTTCGATTTAGAGGTTTTATGTAACATCCCGTATTTTTAAGCCATTGAATTTTGAACATTTAATTCATTTTAAATGTTTAATATGGGTTTAAGATTTATTTTGAACTAAAAAGAATTGGTTTAAACTAAAACAACAAGTGATAATTTCTAATGTGGAGGTTTAATTTGAGATTGGATAATAATAATTAAATATTCGAAATTGGGATAAAAGGTGAATTTGGGATAAATGATTATAAAAATGGTGTTTACATGTATTTTTAAGTTCAATTGATTATAAACAATAATGTTGGATTTTTAGATGAATTTAAAAGTTGACAAGTTATTATTTGGAATTTTATATTAATTTAAAAAAAAAAAAAAGGAATTTAATATTATTAAAATGCAATTTAATCAGATTTTAGTCTGGAATGAGCCAGAATGATTTTTAATGTGTTTATAAATTTTATATGATTTATTGTTAAGTTATTAAAATTTTAAAAAAATGAAATTTCAAGCGTTTCTGATAATTTCAGAAATCGCCGATTTAATAGACGAGTTAAAATAGCCTTCCGGGGCGCAGTCTCGGAATTCGACGAAACCAGTTCCATTGGATCCGTAATAGTTAGTTATTATCGGATTTCAATTTTCGTAGCAATCGGAGTTGTCGTTTGACCGTGGCAGCTCGAAACGCATCGAAATCGATTTAACCGATTTAATTTTAAATTGATCGTTTAATTTCAAATCTCATGCATACGATCAAATTAGCTTACGAAACCTATTCCATTGTGTCCGGAACGCGGAAAAACCCCAGGGTAGCCTGTCGGAACGTGAGGATCGGAGGTCGTTTGCGTTAACGGTTAAATTGAGATATTTTATTAATAAAATAATATTAAACTATGATATATATTCATTTTTTTATCTCAAAACCCTAGTTGATATTAACGCAGCCGCCTCCTCTAGTTTCAATGGCCAATACACTCTGTCCTTCTCCTTCATTTTTCGTCAAATTCGTAGATCGTTAGCTTAAGCTTTCAACTAGAAAAGGGAAGAGGAGGTCGAGATCTTCACGATGGTCGGTAATGATGGATGTTGGCGTCGCGTGGAGGGAGCTATCGCAGCCCGTTCGTGGCCGGCTCGAGCTCGAATTGCGAGCCCAGGAGGAGATCGAGCCAGGCGTGCTTCTGGCCGAAGGAGGGTGGCGAGGTGGGCTTCCGTTTGGCGAAATCTGATTGTCGTCCAGACGAGTGTGGTAGCGGCGACTTTGAACCCTAGTTCAACGTGATGGGTTCGGCCTCATACTGGGAGCATGCGTAGAGAAGAAGAAGTAGGGGACGGCCTTGATCTCATGTTGCACGTGTGGCCAGATTTGTTTGGTAATTAATTTAATAAATAAAGGGATAAAATTTGTTATAAATTAAAATCAAAAGTTTAAAATGCCATAACTTCCACAAACGTTATCAGGTTTCGACAAATTTGATAGCGCCGGAATCGCAAAGACGGACACTACGCGATGGTACAGATCCGGAGTCATTCCGAGCAAGTAAAAATTTGGGTTAAATCGGACACCGTCCGGTTTAATTTAAATTTCAAACGCTCGCCGAAACTCAAGGTGAGTTTTTCTCACTCACATCTGGATGCTAGGCATTTTAAATAGTTAATACTTAAATATCTGTGTGATTGGTTGATTATAACTGTTGTTATCAGTTTGGAATGATATTATACTGAGATGTGCTAATATTTGTGGATGCAGGGAAAAACAGGTTGGAGGGATCCAACTGGATTCCTCACAATGTAGCAATTATTTTATAATTGATAGTGATACCTGTTTATATGTTGTGATTGATAAAATCTGGAATTTTAAATTGTTCTGTGAAATTGTTGTATAAATTATAATTCCAGAATTAAATTATAAATGAATAGATTGGGAATTTAAAAGAAATCAAAGAAATTGATAAATAAAGAATTTAAGGGATAATAAAATTAGAATCTGTTTTGGAATGGAAAATGTAAATTGGTAAATTGGGATTTTAAATATTGGGGAAAATTTATCAATCGTTAAATGTGAAATATAGATTTTCTGGAAATGAATTCTATGAAATTATAAATTGAGTAAAATAACAGTGATTTATTTTAATGATGAATAGTGATATCCGGAAAAGTAAAATATGTTAAAATGAAGCTTCCGAATATAAATTAATCGTTTTAATTGTAAATACAATATTTTGGAAAGCCGTTTTCTCCATTAGGATTTTATTTAAGTAGATTGAAAATATGGTTTTCAATTAAGAATTCTCCAAGTTTACCTTACTTAAAAATGTTTTAATCTGTATTTTAAATTGAATTTCCGGATATGGGAATTGAGTTTGAACTTCGGGTGAAGTTATAGATAAGTAGGGAATTGGGAATTTATGTTGTAAACATAAATTGAATTTGAAATAAATCGTTTGGTTTTATACGGAAGAGTACTTTGAAATGTTTTGAAATGGGAAAGTGTTTCCCTGGGAAAACCAAGTAAATGTTTTATAAAAGATTTTGTGTAATTAAAGGTTAAGTTTTTAAATCGTTTAAAAAGTATTTTCAAGAAACGTTATTTTTAAAGAAACAAATTAATGACTTTTGAAACCGTAATAATTTGGGAGTATGTTAGCAATTATTTTTACAAATGGATTTATTTAAAAGTTGGTTTAGCTTAAGTTGTTAAAATTAGTATTTTTCTTCTTATAACGCTATTTTGAATTTAGTTAAACTAAAACCCTTATCTTTAAATCAATGTTTATGTGTTAATAACTAGTTTTCTTCACATATTTTAAATTTATATTTTGAGTAAATAAATAGAAGTAATTTTCATATTTAAAGTATATTTCAGTATAAGTATTTTAACTGTTTTAAATGCAAATTGTTTTATACTTGGTTATTCCCGATGGGAATAAAGGGTAAAGGATTTACCTTGTAAAGGAAGAGTTTGGAAAATTGTTTTCAAATGAGTTTTGAAAATGTGAAAATATATCTTTGAAAGATATTAGAAGCAAATAAATAATATGGAGATTATTTATTGTGTGATGGATGTGTATGGATGTTTGTGAACATTAATTGATAGTTAAATCACCGACTATCAATATTGGCCAAATGCGCTGATCGTTTCGAAGAGACCGGGATCGAGTTTCCGTATACCGGGATTCTAGGTCTGGAGACTCGAAAATCACTTCGATCCGGTTTGTACGTTTCGTGTAACGTGTTCGGAGTCGAAGATGGAGCAGTGAAGTGCAAGGGCTAGTCGCTACTAATCCTGAGGATATTTCCAAAATGGATGTAGTAGGAATAGTGCCTTCGGTTCCGTTCGGACCCGGGACGGACTTATATGGACGAATGCTTTCGTGACATCGTCAGGTGGACGATGGGCATTCTAAGGGATATGTTCTGAAAAGGTATCGTTTAGCCTCAAGCCTCATCAACCGGGAATGACTGAAAATCAGGGGTTATGCAGCAAGGCTTCGTGGGTAGCCCCCACTTGAGAGTAAGGTCATCCCTGTCTAGATGTCCCTTTTATTTCGGCTTAGTGGTGCGGTTGCTGATCACAACCGTGGGGTGATTTTACTTGGAATTATCCAGTAAGGGATGATTCCGGCCTTGTGTTGCAGGGGAGCGGGCGTACTCCTCGGTACTGTGATCTAGGCCACGTACTGTGACAGGTGGTACCCCAGTGCCTAGTCATTCGTTGGAAATCCATTCTCCCTACGTGCCTTGTACGAGTTTTGTTTGTATTACCCACGTTGTGGCTAGTATGCCGGAATTTAATAGATGTAACAATTTCGGCTATTTTATAAGTATTTGTAAATAGACACTATTATAATATCAGAGGATTTTTATAAAAAGTGTTTTGGCTATCGTAAGGTAAAAACCCGACATGTTTATTTGTGGCGTGGTCTTACGAGATGCTTTTGTTTTCAAAGGATTTTTGAAACTTTAATAATCAATTGGGTGTATTTATGATGCGCTGGTATTCCAGACTGACTCGGGTGTTATTTTATTATAATGCTCGGGTCAGACCGAGTATATTACAGGATAGGTTGCTATGGAGCAGAAGAGGAGCTGGAGTCGAGGCGTATTATTCGTACTTGTTTATATTCCGCTGCTATGATTGTTGTTAGTCATGTATTTGATTACTGTTGATTGTGTTGTGATGGACTCTGATGATGATGTATTGTATATAAACAGATATAGTTTTCATTTGTGTAAAGATCTGTTCTATATATTATATTTTATCCGCTGCGACTGTGAGGTTCTGATTTTGTTTAGTTCTTTCTTCTTCTATCTACTTTCTTATTCTTCTACAATCTGTCTTTCCGGCATTCGATCGTCGGCATATTATACTGTTGAGTATTTTGTGTCGATTTTCGAGGGTCCAGAAGGGCGGGTCGTCACTCGTGGTATCAGAGCATAGGTTGGCGACAACCTAGGCTTTGGTGGGAAAATTACTCATTTTAAATAGAGTCAGAAGTACTCTATAATGAGTTGAGTGTAATAATAGCTATGAGAGCGTACTTGTTAGTGGATATAAAATTGTTTTTGTACTGTGTTGACTTATCGGTTGAGTGTTTATGAATTCTGGTCGGTGCGGGAAGTACAACCGTATCGATAGGGGTTTCTAAACTCTTAAACAAGATAAACCGACATAGTATTGTTTTTAAAGTGGGTGAATGAAATAATTTTACCCAAAATTGTATTTTGATATATAAGGAAATGGTTTTCTAAATTATTATATGTATTGGATGCTTGTTTGGTTGTTTCTTCTATAATCAAATAAGAAATTAAAACATGATCTAAAATTTGAAATGATTTCTAAGCAAATAAGAATTTGAAATATTAAAATGGTTTATAACTAAACAGAATTAACTAAATATGGATTAAGTAAGAAGAAGTATAATTAAAATTTGATTTAAACCAGAATTTGGACCCCGGAAATTTTTGAAAAGGAATTTCAAATGCAATAAAACAAAGGTTTGGGAATTTAACTTTGTGGAAATGTTAGAAATGTTTTCAAAAGCATTTGGAAGTTGGGGTATTCATTTGGAAAAAAAAATTATTATTTTGGGATAGAAATTGTTATGAGGTGGATTTTGGAAGTGGAAAGCATTGAACTCACTTCAGTCGCTGGAAAATAATCCTGATGATGCTGGCCACATCATTAGAATTCATTTTCGAGTTTCTAAAGTGATGGATTGCTACCAAAATAGTTGGTTATGACATTGTTTGGACTTGTTTGGGAAACAAGTGATTTTGGAATTTTCAAAAGGAAAATTGTTTGGTAAAAGCAGTTTGTTTTGGAATTTGGTATTTGATTTGAATATCAAAAGAGAAATGTGTTGATTTATATTTAAAATTGGTTTTGAAATAAATTCGGGTAATTTGAATTCTGGGAATTCTATTTTAAATAAAAAAAAATGTGAAAGTTGAAATGATTCAACTATATAACTTATAAAGGAAAGTTGATTTAAAGAAGAATTGAGTATATATGGAATGTAAATTTACTTTGAATAAATGAAGGTGAATGGAATATATCTGGATTTAACTTATGATAAGTTAAATAAAATTAAGAATTTGAAATTGAATTAAATCTAAATGAATTGGAATTAAATGGAAGTTGAGATAACGGTGAAATGTAAATGCTTATGATTGTGCAAATGAATTCATATTCTTAAGCTATTAAGTGTTAAATTTGACATTGTGATTATAAAAATGTGGATTGGTTTGAAATGAGAAATATAAACTTACAAGTAAATAAGTTGGAGAACTTGAGAATGGAAGATTTGATTTTAACTCAAGTAAAATGGGATTATAATCACAAATGGAAATAATAAATGGAGTGGTGAATTCGAACTTAATTTTAAATGGAATGCAAAGTAAGGTGAAACAATTATAAAATATAAAAGAGGTAAGTGAACTGAAGTTAGTAAATAAGTTGAACTTGGATATGGAGGATTAAGATTAAATTGAATTGGGTTTAACTTCGACTAAAATAGAGTTAAGCTGAATATTAAATTTAGTTGTGTTATGGTTATAAATGAATGTAATTAAATTCTTATTTAAGGTAGTAAAGGAAATGGTTTAAATTCAGGTGGGCTAAATAAAATTTAGATGAACTTGAATTAATTCTGGAAAGGAATTAAATTGAAAATGCATATATAATTTAGTTAACCTTGAATTAAAATGGGATAAGAATTTAGTTTAATGGAAATTTAATTTAGTTGAGGTGATGATGAATGAAGTAAATGTTTACTCAACTAAATCCAAAATGATTGTTTGGAAATGAATTAGTTAAATTAAATGGAAGGTGTATGGTAATGAATAGAATTTGATAGTTGGGTTAAAATTTAGAAAGTAAGTAAAAATCCAGTTGTGGAATGGAATTTAAGTTGGTAATAAGTGTTGGAAGTGAGGATGAATAATGGAATTAACTTATAATAGTGGTGGTTTGAATTGTAAGTAAATTCAAATGAGAGAAATAATTTAAGTGGTCTCTTTGTTAATAAAATAAATTTGTACATGGATTGGATAAATAAACAAAGAGCATTAAAGTTGTAAATGAATTGAAATTTGATTGGATGAGAATCAAATGGAAATAAAATAAAATTGATATAAGAAGATAATGAATCTATTGTGAAAGAACTTAAGTAACTTGAAAGAAAAACAAAGTGATTTTGAATGGGCTTTATTAAGTAATCTGAATGAAATTTGTTAAATAATAAAATGGAAATGCATGTGAAATTGTTTTAATTAATTATTGAGATGAAATAAGGATGTATGGAATGTAAATAATCCAAGATGGAAAAATATTTATATAAACCTGAATGGGATATTGAAATTAATATGTAAGGAAAATTTAATTTAACAAATTGCATTGGAATAAAAATACTTGGATTGTGAACCATGAAAAATGGAATAAAATTTACATGAATCTAAGTTGGGATTAATTTTAAATGGTTATAAGCTTAAGTGGTGATTATTTTGCTTGAAGGACATGAAATTAGCATGTATTCGGAATTAAATTGTTTAACAAGCAATGGAATGAGTTTTGCATAAGTTAAACTGGATTGGAATCTAATTTAAAGAATTAGTATATGAATGCAAGTGAATTGGTTAAGAATAGCAAATGGAATTGATTTTGGATCAATTGGAATAAATTGCCGTTTAATAAATAATGTTTGCATATGAAGGGAAATGGATTATAAAAAGGAAATGCAAATACTTCAAATTAAAATAAGAATTGGTTGGTGAATCAATTTGGAATTGAAGAAGAAAAGATCGACGTTGTAAAGCACATGTTAACCATATGTTAAATAGAAATGAATTGGAAGAAATAAATTTGGATTGTATGTAGTGAACTTGAATTTAAATCATTCAAGTGGAATAAAAATGAGGTTTGGGTTTGTAAAGAGGATTGAAATGATGTCGAAATTTGTGAAATTGTTTATAAAGAAGGTTAACATTGTTAAATGATGAAATTGCTTGGTTTGGGTATGCAATAGATATGTTGGGCTTGCATTTGTATTGAAAATGTTATTAAAGTGCTCATATCGTTGAAATTGATGAGTTTGTTGAGTTTAGTACAGGTGCGGGAGGCGTTCGAGAGAGTTGGAGCGCGAATATGCGTTATATTAGCCGCTCGCTATTAAAATTTGCTTAAAAGGTACGCCTACGCAAATATAATTGGGAAAATGATATATATATTGTGATATATTTTGGTTTCCGGCCATGTGAGCCGATGTATATATATTTGTGTATCCTGCGATATCGCAGAAGCTCCTCCGTACAAAGGAGACTCCGCCAAAATTTTCCAAAAATTTTGGGAGTTAGAAAATTTTTGGGGTTTTGGAAATTTTTTATTAACTAGTAAAGTTATTTTGGAAAAGTTAAAATAAAGGCTTTAGGGTAAATAAAGCAAATGGTTTTGAAATGGAGTTGAAACCTTTTGGGAAAGTGAATATAAGTTTTTAACTAAGCAAGTTGGGTAAGTAAATGGGTTGGAGAGAATTTTCTACCTTAGCAAATTTCGGGGACGAAATTTTTATAAGGGGGAAGGAATGTAACATCCCGTATTTTTAAGCCATTGAATTTTGAACATTTAATTCATTTTAAATGTTTAATATGGGTTTAAGATTTATTTTGAACTAAAAAGAATTGGTTTAAACTAAAACAACAAGTGATAATTTCTAATGTGGAGGTTTAATTTGAGATTGGATAATAATAATTAAATATTCGAAATTGGGATAAAAGGTGAATTTGGGATAAATGATTATAAAAATGGTGTTTACATGTATTTTTAAGTTCAATTGATTATAAACAATAATGTTGGATTTTTAGATGAATTTAAAAGTTGACAAGTTATTATTTGGAATTTTATATTAATTTAAAAAAAAAAAAAGGAATTTAATATTATTAAAATGCAATTTAATCAGATTTTAGTCTGGAATGAGCCAGAATGATTTTTAATGTGTTTATAAATTTTATATGATTTATTGTTAAGTTATTAAAATTTTAAAAAAATGAAATTTCAAGCGTTTCTGATAATTTCAGAAATCGCCGATTTAATAGACGAGTTAAAATAGCCTTCCGGGGCGCAGTCTCGGAATTCGACGAAACCAGTTCCATTGGATCCGTAATAGTTAGTTATTATCGGATTTCAATTTTCGTAGCAATCGGAGTTGTCGTTTGACCGTGGCAGCTCGAAACGCATCGAAATCGATTTAACCGATTTAATTTTAAATTGATCGTTTAATTTCAAATCTCATGCATACGATCAAATTAGCTTACGAAACCTATTCCATTGTGTCCGGAACGCGGAAAAACCCCAGGGTAGCCTGTCGGAACGTGAGGATCGGAGGTCGTTTGCGTTAACGGTTAAATTGAGATATTTTATTAATAAAATAATATTAAACTATGATATATATTCATTTTTTTATCTCAAAACCCTAGTTGATATTAACGCAGCCGCCTCCTCTAGTTTCAATGGCCAATACACTCTGTCCTTCTCCTTCATTTTTCGTCAAATTCGTAGATCGTTAGCTTAAGCTTTCAACTAGAAAAGGGAAGAGGAGGTCGAGATCTTCACGATGGTCGGTAATGATGGATGTTGGCGTCGCGTGGAGGGAGCTATCGCAGCCCGTTCGTGGCCGGCTCGAGCTCGAATTGCGAGCCCAGGAGGAGATCGAGCCAGGCGTGCTTCTGGCCGAAGGAGGGTGGCGAGGTGGGCTTCCGTTTGGCGAAATCTGATTGTCGTCCAGACGAGTGTGGTAGCGGCGACTTTGAACCCTAGTTCAACGTGATGGGTTCGGCCTCATACTGGGAGCATGCGTAGAGAAGAAGAAGTAGGGGACGGCCTTGATCTCATGTTGCACGTGTGGCCAGATTTGTTTGGTAATTAATTTAATAAATAAAGGGATAAAATTTGTTATAAATTAAAATCAAAAGTTTAAAATGCCATAACTTCCACAAACGTTATCAGGTTTCGACAAATTTGATAGCGCCGGAATCGCAAAGACGGACACTACGCGATGGTACAGATCCGGAGTCATTCCGAGCAAGTAAAAATTTGGGTTAAATCGGACACCGTCCGGTTTAATTTAAATTTCAAACGCTCGCCGAAACTCAAGGTGAGTTTTTCTCACTCACATCTGGATGCTAGGCATTTTAAATAGTTAATACTTAAATATCTGTGTGATTGGTTGATTATAACTGTTGTTATCAGTTTGGAATGATATTATACTGAGATGTGCTAATATTTGTGGATGCAGGGAAAAACAGGTTGGAGGGATCCAACTGGATTCCTCACAATGTAGCAATTATTTTATAATTGATAGTGATACCTGTTTATATGTTGTGATTGATAAAATCTGGAATTTTAAATTGTTCTGTGAAATTGTTGTATAAATTATAATTCCAGAATTAAATTATAAATGAATAGATTGGGAATTTAAAAGAAATCAAAGAAATTGATAAATAAAGAATTTAAGGGATAATAAAATTAGAATCTGTTTTGGAATGGAAAATGTAAATTGGTAAATTGGGATTTTAAATATTGGGGAAAATTTATCAATCGTTAAATGTGAAATATAGATTTTCTGGAAATGAATTCTATGAAATTATAAATTGAGTAAAATAACAGTGGTTTATTTTAATGATGAATAGTGATATCCGGAAAAGTAAAATATGTTAAAATGAAGCTTCCGAATATAAATTAATCGTTTTAATTGTAAATACAATATTTTGGAAAGCCGTTTTCTCCATTAGGATTTTATTTAAGTAGATTGAAAATATGGTTTTCAATTAAGAATTCTCCAAGTTTACCTTACTTAAAAATGTTTTAATCTGTATTTTAAATTGAATTTCCGGATATGGGAATTGAGTTTGAACTTCGGGTGAAGTTATAGATAAGTAGGGAATTGGGAATTTATGTTGTAAACATAAATTGAATTTGAAATAAATCGTTTGGTTTTATACGGAAGAGTACTTTGAAATGTTTTGAAATGGGAAAGTGTTTCCCTGGGAAAACCAAGTAAATGTTTTATAAAAGATTTTGTGTAATTAAAGGTTAAGTTTTTAAATCGTTTAAAAAGTATTTTCAAGAAACGTTATTTTTAAAGAAACAAATTAATGACTTTTGAAACCGTAATAATTTGGGAGTATGTTAGCAATTATTTTTACAAATGGATTTATTTAAAAGTTGGTTTAGCTTAAGTTGTTAAAATTAGTATTTTTCTTCTTATAACGCTATTTTGAATTTAGTTAAACTAAAACCCTTATCTTTAAATCAATGTTTATGTGTTAATAACTAGTTTTCTTCACATATTTTAAATTTATATTTTGAGTAAATAAATAGAAGTAATTTTCATATTTAAAGTATATTTCAGTATAAGTATTTTAACTGTTTTAAATGCAAATTGTTTTATACTTGGTTATTCCCGATGGGAATAAAGGGTAAAGGATTTACCTTGTAAAGGAAGAGTTTGGAAAATTGTTTTCAAATGAGTTTTGAAAATGTGAAAATATATCTTTGAAAGATATTAGAAGCAAATAAATAATATGGAGATTATTTATTGTGTGATGGATGTGTATGGATGTTTGTGAACATTAATTGATAGTTAAATCACCGACTATCAATATTGGCCAAATGCGCTGATCGTTTCGAAGAGACCGGGATCGAGTTTCCGTATACCGGGATTCTAGGTCTGGAGACTCGAAAATCACTTCGATCCGGTTTGTACGTTTCGTGTAACGTGTTCGGAGTCGAAGATGGAGCAGTGAAGTGCAAGGGCTAGTCGCTACTAATCCTGAGGATATTTCCAAAATGGATGTAGTAGGAATAGTGCCTTCGGTTCCGTTCGGACCCGGGACGGACTTATATGGACGAATGCTTTCGTGACATCGTCAGGTGGACGATGGGCATTCTAAGGGATATGTTCTGAAAAGGTATCGTTTAGCCTCAAGCCTCATCAACCGGGAATGACTGAAAATCAGGGGTTATGCAGCAAGGCTTCGTGGGTAGCCCCCACTTGAGAGTAAGGTCATCCCTGTCTAGATGTCCCTTTTATTTCGGCTTAGTGGTGCGGTTGCTGATCACAACCGTGGGGTGATTTTACTTGGAATTATCCAGTAAGGGATGATTCCGGCCTTGTGTTGCAGGGGAGCGGGCGTACTCCTCGGTACTGTGATCTAGGCCACGTACTGTGACAGGTGGTACCCCAGTGCCTAGTCATTCGTTGGAAATCCATTCTCCCTACGTGCCTTGTACGAGTTTTGTTTGTATTACCCACGTTGTGGCTAGTATGCCGGAATTTAATAGATGTAACAATTTCGGCTATTTTATAAGTATTTGTAAATAGACACTATTATAATATCAGAGGATTTTTATAAAAAGTGTTTTGGCTATCGTAAGGTAAAAACCCGACATGTTTATTTGTGGCGTGGTCTTACGAGATGCTTTTGTTTTCAAAGGATTTTTGAAACTTTAATAATCAATTGGGTGTATTTATGATGCGCTGGTATTCCAGACTGACTCGGGTGTTATTTTATTATAATGCTCGGGTCAGACCGAGTATATTACAGGATAGGTTGCTATGGAGCAGAAGAGGAGCTGGAGTCGAGGCGTATTATTCGTACTTGTTTATATTCCGCTGCTATGATTGTTGTTAGTCATGTATTTGATTACTGTTGATTGTGTTGTGATGGACTCTGATGATGATGTATTATATATAAACAGATATAGTTTTCATTTGTGTAAAGATCTGTTCTATATATTATATTTTATCCGCTGCGACTGTGAGGTTCTGATTTTGTTTAGTTCTTTCTTCTTCTATCTACTTTCTTATTCTTCTACAATCTGTCTTTCCGGCATTCGATCGTCGGCATATTATACTGTTGAGTATTTTGTGTCGATTTTCGAGGGTCCAGAAGGGCGGGTCGTCACATTTTATCACCCTTAGTGACGGGAAGTCCTGACGTGATTGAAAATTATCCGGAAATGCAAGGGCTTCGTGAGAAGTGCCTTCGGTTCTGTTCGATCCCGGAACAGACTTGTATGGATTGTGTGTCTGACGTTACAATTTGAGATATAAAGCTGATTTCTTTCAAATACATTTCTGTTGGTGGCGGAGAATTTATTCTCTTAGCTTAACACCCTTCTCTGAGACGTACGAGCTCAGAGGTTATGTAGTTGAAATTTATCAGCGATATATCCCAATTTGGTAACGTGGCATACTGAGTGTTGCTGTGAAATGATCAGTGTTTGATCATTTGTGATATGATCATTTGTTTGATCTTATATCTTTGTGATCATAGGTTGATCATTTTTGTTTGACCCGAAGCAGGGCTTTTTGTAGAAAGCGTAGCTTTGTGGACGAGACTTCATCGAGCCTCACACCCCGGAAATGGTCGAAACAGGACGAATGCAGCAAGGTTCTAGGGAGTAGCGCCCCTTAGTGTATGTCATTCCTTCTGGATAAAGGTGGTATCATGGTATGGAGCCCAGATACTTAACCTCTGTGGTTACTGCATTATTTTTTTCTATGTGGTTTGTTGGAATCGGGGATCCTCGGGAAGATCGGTGACGATCGGGGGATGGCATACGCGTGTCAGTAGTTACCTATTTTTGCAGAGGTAACCCGGCCTTGTGTTGGCAGAGATCCGGTTAGGTTCTCGGGTCGTCTATTCCAGGGACGTACCCATCGTGGATAGGAAGTTCCTTAGCCTGACCATTTGTTGGAAATCCAAAGAAACAATACGTGACTTGTACGGTTTTAGTTGTAGAACCTGCCATTTAATATGGTAGCTATAGCAAGCGTACTATAATGGTACCTATGCTGGCTAAGATTTATATTCTACTTTCGAAATGTTTTCTACACTATGCACTAATAATAATATCAAAAAGAATTTGATTTTTTGCGTAGTAAGCATCTTTGACTATCATAAGAAGAAATCTCCTCCAAGTCTGCGTTTGCATTGTGTGTGTGGCGGGAGGTCTTATGGTAGTTTCATTTTCCAAAAGCATTTCGAATTGACTTTAAAATTATCCTGTTGTTTATTTTAAAGAATAACTGTTTTACGATCTCACACCAGTCACCATGACTGACTCGGAGTTTATTGTTCCCTTCTAAACTCTGGGTGCCCACCAATTTCCACACGGGCAGCCTAGAGTTATATTATCAGGATATTCTGGATATTCTGGAGCTTGGAGATAAGCTGGATGACGAGACGTAGTATTTGTATCTGATATACTTATTCCGCTGTGTATTCTGTATGAGGACAAGTTTATATAACTGTCCATTGTTGTATATGAATCTGATGATTGATGTATGTATAAACTGATATAGCTCTTTGTTTTAAAAGACTAGTGTTTATTTATTATATATTGTTCCGCTGCGATATGGGAGATTCTGATATTGTTTCTGTATCTGATGTTGTTCTGTTGTTCTTCTTTCTTCTTCTGTTCTCTTCTTCTTCTGCCTTTTTCTTCTTTCTTAAAACCCTCACTTTTCGGGTTTCCGGCCCTCGATTGCTCGGCAGTCGATAAAGTGAGTATCGATGTCGAATTTTCGAAAGTCGAAAATTTTCAGGATGTTACATTTGGTATCAGAGCATATGGTTAAGCGACAACCCTGCTCTGTTGGGTGTTACTCATTAGAGATAGAGTCAGTAGTACTCTAGAATGAGTTTGAGTGTAATAATAGATATGAGCGCGTATTTGTTATTTGAATATAAAATTGTTTTGTATTGTGTTGACTTATCGGTTGATTGTTTATGGATTTTGGTCGGTGCAGTCTAGCTAACTGTAATCGATAGGGGTTTCTAAACTTTAAACAAGATAAACCGACACAGTATTGTTTTAAAATTGGGTGAATGAAATAATTTTGCCCAAAACTATTTTTGTATAGAAAATAAATTATTTTCTGTGAATTATAATAGTATATGGTTGCATGGTTGCTAGAAGTAATGATATTAAACTATTATCATTGAAATTAAATGAGAAATTGGAATTATAACTTCAAAGTTAAGAAATGAATTCGTATACAAATGAAATTTGAGAATGTAAATTATGAATGTGACTTATAATTTGAAACGGAATTCCAGAGGAGTATTTGGAAATGTTTTGAAAGGAATTTGTAAATTTTGGAGATTTGAAAAGTTTAAAATCTTTTTGGTTTGAAAATGAATTTCAAAGGTTTGAAAAGTATTTTAGAGAGATAAAAGCTCTGAACTCTTTTCGGTCGCTGGAAAATAATTCCGATGATGATCGCGACATCACCGGTGTTCATTTTCGGGTTTCCAAAAGAGGAATTGCTGCCATATTGTTTTAAATGGAAAATTTGGGTTTTGTTTTGGAAATTCAAAGGATAATTTGAATTGTTTTCAAATGGTTTTGAAAAAGTGGAAACGACTCTGGAATCCTATTTAAAAATACTTACGAAATATTAATAAGTTGATAACTTATAGAATATTGGGAATCTGATTGAAATGAAAGTTCAAAATTGAAATGAAAGAATTTGTGAACAAATAAATAAATAAATTTGCAATGGCAAATGCGAGAAAATAAAATTGAATGTTAAAATTCATTTCGAATTCGTAAGCAAATGAATTGAATTGAATAAAGTAAATTGAAAGATGAATTAAAATTCGAATTGGAAATCCAGTTTAATATAAGTGGTTATAAACCAAAATAGTAAATTGTAATAAATTTTGGGAATGAACAAAAGTGAATAAGACTGGAATTGAAACTGAAGATTGAAAACAGATTTGAATTTGTAAGTGGATTAGAATTAGAAATGAATTAGTAATTGAAACTAATTTGAAATAAGCAGTTGTAAATGAAAGCTAATCGATAAAATTCAATATTCAGGAGATAAATAGAATCCAAATTTGAATTAAAATGGTAAAGTGAATTCAATGAATTTGAAATGTAAATTTGAATGGATATGAATATGTAACTTCAACAGTGAAGTAAGCTAAAGATATATAAGCAGTTGATATTGAAAATTTTGTAATAGAATTTGCAAAATGGTTTGGATATGTAACTAGATATAATGGCTAGTAGGATATACAGGTGTAAAGGAATTGGGATTTTAATTTTGAAGAGAATTTGAATTGCTCAACAAAAGGTACGTATTTGAATTATAATATGAGTTTTTGATGATTTCTCTCTAGCCGCTTGGCTTTTTCTTTTTCTTTTTATCTGAGAGTCCGTAGGGACGTTTTGTAGTAGTACCGTATTAGCCGCGCAAAGGAGACGCTGGCGAAATTTTTCGGAAATTTAGGGCGTTAGAAAATTTTTGAGAAAATTTTGAAAGTTTAAATTTGAATTTTGAATTCGAATTTGAATTTAGTAGTAAAACAATGATTGTTTGAAACTTAGAGTTGAAATTGAAATGTTAGTGGAAATAATAAACGAATCTTTAGTAGAAAGATTTATTTTGATGAATTGATAAAACTATTGAATTGTGAAAGATAGTAGACGAGTTAAGGACTTTTTTCCCTAACTTGTAATTTCGAGGACGAAATTCTTTTAAGGGGGGAAGTCTGTAACGACCCAGAATTTCGAACAAATTAAATTGAGAATATTTAATTAATTTTAAATATTTGAACGGTAATTTAATTTG
Organism: Allium fistulosum; assembly: GCA_030737815.1. Taxonomy (NCBI): domain Eukaryota; kingdom Viridiplantae; phylum Streptophyta; class Magnoliopsida; order Asparagales; family Amaryllidaceae; genus Allium; species Allium fistulosum. The sequence continues at coordinate 984,156,368 of CM060902.1, forward strand.
AATCCTCGATATAAATTTAAATTTGACGATTTAATTATAAAAATTTAATCTATTTAATGCTGAGTAAAAAAAAAAATTTGAATCTTCAGTTTAAAGCTAGAGAAAAATATTTGGAAAGCTTATAAAACTCGTGTTGATAATTCTGAAGATAACAGAAATTTCATAATTTAATTTCAGACTGTTTTGATCAGTTTTGAAATTTATATCGTTTGACCGATATTTAAAAATAGTCGTTTTTCAAACAGTCTCGGAATTCGACGAAACCAGTTCCATTGGGTCCGTAATATCGAATTATTATCGGATTTCAAATTTCGTATTATTCGGAGTTGTTACGTGAGCATACGGTAAGCAAACGCGTTGAGATTTAAACGGATTCAAATTGAATTTTAAATTTTAAATTTTGTCAACATCACAACCACCCTAGGTTTTCTTTAGCAGACCTATTCCCTGAAACATCACGTACTCTGTCCCCTTCTGTTTCTTTATCACGCGAGCGATTCAAAGAAAACAACATCTCGTTCAATTTAAAAACAGAAGCTTCACAAAAGTTAATGGCCGAAGCCCTTGTTCAATTCACAAAAAAATGCGCCTCACTCTCTCTCTCGTTTAAATAATGGCCACTGTCTCACTCTTTTCCCCCCAAATCGAATTTACCACTTCCCTGAGAGAAGGCGCACGCGCGTAGGCAAGGGGAGTTTATAGCAACCTGGAGGCACGGCGAGCGAAGGGTTTCGCGTCGAGCTCGTGAGGGCAGGCGACGCGTAAGCTAGGGCACGGCGAGCGCGAGGTCTGGAGGACTTCGCGATGACATTCGCGAGTACAAGGCAGATGGCAGCGTGTTGGGGTCGAGCTCGATTCGCGAGCGCGTGGCAGGCTGGGGCGATTTGTCGCGGTGGGCTCGAGCAGGCGGCAGCAACGGCGACTCAGGCATAGGCGACGGCGATGTCGCGAGGTAGTGGGTAGCGCCGCAGGGTGGGGTTTCGATCTGGGGTTCATCGAGTTGGTTCAGGCAGTGAGGTATAATAGTATCTTTATTTTAATTTTTGTATAAATATTTTAAAAGGGAAATTTTTGGTTAAAATCAAATTTACAGTTTAAGGAATTTTATATCACTGTTTTGTTTAATTTATTTAAAAAGGAAGTTTGTAAAAAAAAAATATAATAATAATAATAATATTAAATATATATGTATGTAGGTTTAAAATATATATGTAGTTTAAAAGGAAAATCATTTAAAAGAATTTTATATAGATTAAGATTTGAAGAAGGAAAATTTATTACTATTTTATTTTCAGAAAATAAAAATATAAATGTATTATTGAGTTATCTAAAATTTATTTAAGTTACTAAAAAGACTTTCTAAAGGGAATTCAGTTAATTTAATAAATTGATAAGAGAAAGTTTGTTAATAAAAATACTTTAGCTAATTTAATTTATCTAATAGAAAATAAATTATTAGATTAGTTCAAATTAAAAGTGTTGATTTATTTAATCTATTGAAAAGAAATTAAAATGTTCGATTTGTTCGAATATTAACGAAATGTATAAAATTGTTTATACCAGGTTACAATCGAGAAAAAAAACTGAAATGGAAATGGATTGCAAAAATAAAAAGCTAAGGTGAGATCTTCTCACTCGGATTAAAAATTGATTGCAGTTATTGATTGATGATTTGATTTCTATTGGATGTGGTATTAGATATGATAGGATATATCTATATATATAGCAATATATACATATTGGCATATGTATATATTGGATTGATGATTTCCCGCCTCGTATAGCGGATGAGACCCTATTGCGCCGTTAGTAAGCGGATTTATAAAAAACCCATATACCGCGATATTCCACCTCGAAGTGGAATGGTATTGTGCTAACGTCTTTGGATGCAGGGAAACAGGTTGGAGGGATCCAACTGGACCCCTCACATTGATTGATTTTATTTATACTGTGGTATGAATCTGTGAATGATTATATTGATGTTATTGATCATATCGATGTCTGGAAATTGATTAAAAGCTAAAAATTTAGCTGAATGGATGTTTTGACATCATTGGATTCCAAAAATAAACGAAATTGATATTTTGGAAATCAAAATAGAAATTTCTAAGTGAGTTTAATTTTAGAAATTTAATAAATTCGAAGAAAGGAATTTTAAAGTATAAAAAGTTAATTTTTATAATCTTATCGAATTTATGTCCAGAATAAAGTGAAAATGTTAAATAAATGAATTTCGTATAATAGTGATTTTAAATTGAAGAAATTAATTTAAAATCTGGATTTTTAAATAGACTGAAAGAAACAATTGAAATATATTTTCTTTGAAAGGAATTTATTTAAAAGGAGATAAGTTGGAAATCCAATTAGAAATTTAATTGGTAAGTTGAAACGATTTGGGAAATCAATGTAAAATGGTTTCAATTTAAAGAATCCATTTAAAAACAGGATGTTGAGTAATTTGAGAAAAATAAGGAATTTATTTAGTAGTGATAAATAAAATTAGAAATAAATCTGTAATTGATTTAGTATTTGGAGAAGAACTTTGAGAAATCAGTATGGAATCTTTTATTTAAAATTGAAAATAAATTTAGAAATCAATATTGAAATTGATTTGGTATTGAAGTTTTAATAAATGGAATTGGAATTTATAAAAGTTGGTTATAAATCCGAAATCACTTATTTTGATAAGTAGAATATAGAAGTTGATAAAAAGAAGATTTATAAGTCGAAGTGTTATTAAAATAGAAGTAGAATTTGTAACCGTGTTTATAAATTCGAAAGCGATGGAATCTGATGAATTAAATATAGAAGATTATCAGAGTAGATATATTCGCGATTTTGGATAGCGAATTCCTATTGAAATGAAAATGTGTAGAAATGATTGGAATTGGGTTAAATGAAGTATATTCACGATTTTGGACAGTGAATATATTTTTAAGTAAAAATGGTTATGTTTGGGAAAGCGATATTATAAATGAAGTTAATTGTTTTAAAAGATGTTTTAAAACGTGTTAAATATCGAAATCATAGATTTCAACATTTATTGTTGAAATAGACGTTTTCGAGAAACTTAAGGAAATGGTGGACTATAACACTGTTGTTATAGTAAATGATTTCCGAAAGGAAATATTTTATATAGTATTGGGATTTATATCTCTATCTAAATTCCGAATCCTTATACTGGTGATTTCGAGTCGTCGTAACGATGTTTTACGCAACATTCGTTTTGACTCAAATAAATGTGATTTAAGAATGATTTCCTTAAAGAATGAATGAATACTTAATTTGATTTAAGTATATCGAATATTTTCCAAGTGTTGAAAATAAATGATTGTGAAATACTTATTATTTAATAAGTATGGAAATGCTTTTCTAATATGAAATGAACTGTTTTGAGATTTTATCTTTTAAAGATAAATTGAAATGTGGAAGTTGATTTGAAATTGTTTTCAAATGATTGAAGTGTGGAAATAATATATCTAGTAAAAGATATTTTGGAAGATGAAATAATTTGGAAAATTATTTGGAATCTGATGATGTTGCGCATCTTTATTGATAGTTAAATAACCGACTATCAATAATTACCTTTAGATAGGTATTTGTTGTGAATTGGATGAATTTGAATGCCACACTTATTTTTAAATAAGCGCTCACTATTCGGGTTAGCCGGGAAAGGACCATGGGGTCGTATAACCCATTCCGAATATGTGATACGTCGTTATGAATCGCATTTGAAGACCGGTGTTGAAGACCAGATATTTTTGAAAACGGAAGGATTACCGTCGAGTTACTCTACATCGACTGATCTTCGATTTAGAGGTTTTATCACCCTTAGTGACGGGAAGTCCTGACGTGATTGAAAATTATCCGGAAATGCAAGGGCTTCGTGAGAAGTGCCTTCGGTTCTGTTCGATCCCGGAACAGACTTGTATGGATTGTGTGTCTGACGTTACAATTTGAGATATAAAGCTGATTTCTTTCAAATACATTTCTGTTGGTGGCGGAGAATTTATTCTCTTAGCTTAACACCCTTCTCTGAGACGTACGAGCTCAGAGGTTATGTAGTTGAAATTTATCAGCGATATATCCCAATTTGGTAACGTGGCATACTGAGTGTTGCTGTGAAATGATCAGTGTTTGATCATTTGTGATATGATCATTTGTTTGATCTTATATCTTTGTGATCATAGGTTGATCATTTTTGTTTGACCCGAAGCAGGGCTTTTTGTAGAAAGCGTAGCTTTGTGGACGAGACTTCATCGAGCCTCACACCCCGGAAATGGTCGAAACAGGACGAATGCAGCAAGGTTCTAGGGAGTAGCGCCCCTTAGTGTATGTCATTCCTTCTGGATAAAGGTGGTATCATGGTATGGAGCCCAGATACTTAACCTCTGTGGTTACTGCATTATTTTTTTCTATGTGGTTTGTTGGAATCGGGGATCCTCGGGAAGATCGGTGACGATCGGGGGATGGCATACGCGTGTCAGTAGTTACCTATTTTTGCAGAGGTAACCCGGCCTTGTGTTGGCAGAGATCCGGTTAGGTTCTCGGGTCGTCTATTCCAGGGACGTACCCATCGTGGATAGGAAGTTCCTTAGCCTGACCATTTGTTGGAAATCCAAAGAAACAATACGTGACTTGTACGGTTTTAGTTGTAGAACCTGCCATTTAATATGGTAGCTATAGCAAGCATACTATAATGGTACCTATGCTGGCTAAGATTTATATTCTACTTTCGAAATGTTTTCTACACTATGCACTAATAATAATATCAAAAAGAATTTGATTTTTTGCGTAGTAAGCATCTTTGACTATCATAAGAAGAAATCTCCTCCAAGTCTGCATTTGCATTGTGTGTGTGGCGGGAGGTCTTATGGTAGTTTCATTTTCCAAAAGCATTTCGAATTGACTTTAAAATTATCCTGTTGTTTATTTTAAAGAATAACTGTTTTACGATCTCACACCAGTCACCATGACTGACTCGGAGTTTATTGTTCCCTTCTAAACTCTGGGTGCCCACCAATTTCCACACGGGCAGCCTAGAGTTATATTATCAGGATATTCTGGATATTCTGGAGCTTGGAGATAAGCTGGATGACGAGACGTAGTATTTGTATCTGATATACTTATTCCGCTGTGTATTCTGTATGAGGACAAGTTTATATAACTGTCCATTGTTGTATATGACTCTGATGATTGATGTATGTATAAACTGATATAGCTCTTTGTTTTAAAAGACTAGTGTTTATTTATTATATATTGTTCCGCTGCGATATGGGAGATTCTGATATTGTTTCTGTATCTGATGTTGTTCTGTTGTTCTTCTTTCTTCTTCTGTTCTCTTCTTCTTCTGCCTTTTTCTTCTTTCTTAAAACCCTCACTTTTCGGGTTTCCGGCCCTCGATTGCTCGGCAGTCGATAAAGTGAGTATCGATGTCGAATTTTCGAAAGTCGAAAATTTTCGGGATGTTACAGTGTGAGATCGTAAAACAGTGATTTATCTTTAAAATAAATAACAGAAAATTTTTTAATGTCAATTCGCAATGCTTTTGGAAAATGAAACTACCATAAGACCTCCCACCACACACACAATGCAAACGCAGACTTAGAGGAGATTTCTTCTTATGATAGTCAAAGATGCTTACTACGCAAAAATCAAATTCTTTTTGATATTATTATTAGTGCATAGTGTAGAAAACTTTTCGAAAGTATAATATTAATCTTAGCCAGCATAGGTACCATTATAGTATGCTTGCTATAGCTACCATATTAAATGGCAGGTTCTACAACTAAAACCGTACAAGGCTCGTATTGTTTCTTTGGATTTCCAACAAATGGTCAGGCTAAGGAACTTCCTTTTCCACGATGGGTACGTCCCTGGAATAGACGACCCGAGAAATAACCTAACATTACGGTTAGATCTCTGCCAACACAAGGCTGGGTTACCTCTGCAAAAGTAGGTAACTACTGACACGCGTATGCCATCCCCCGATCGTCACCGATCTTCCCGAGGATCCCCGATTTCCAACAAACCACATAGAAAAATAATGCAGTAACCACAGAGGTTAAGTATCTGGGCTCCATACCATGATACCACCTTTATCCAGAAGGAATGACATACACTAAGGGGCGCTACTCCCTAGAACCTTGCCGCATCCTTCCTGTTTCGACCATTTCCGGGGTGTGAGGCTCGATGAAGTCTCGTCCACAAAGCTACGCTTTCTCAAAAAGCCCTGCTTCGGGTCAAACAAAATGATCAACCTATGATCACAAAGATATAAGATCAAACAAATGATCATATCACAAATGATCAAACACTGATCATTTCACAGCAACACTCAGTATGCCACGTTACCAAATTGGGATATATCGCTGATAAATTTCAACTACATAACCTCTGAGCTCGTACGTCTCAGAGAAGGGTGTTAAACTAAAAGAATAAATTCTCCGCCACCAACAGAAATGTATTTGAAAGAAATCAGCTTTATATCTCAAATTGTAACGTCAGACACACAATCCATACAAGTCTGTTCCGGGATCGAACAGAACCGAAGGCACTTCTCACGAAGCCCTTGCATTTTCGGATAATTTTCAATCACGTCAGGACTTCCCGTCACTAAGGGTGATAAAACCTCTAAATCGGAGATCAGCCGATGTAGAGTAACTCGACGGTAATCCTTCCGTTTTCAAAAATATCCGGTCTTCAACACCGGTCTTCGAATGCAATTCATAACGACGTATCACATATTCGGAATGGGTTATACGACCCCATGGTCCTTTCCCGGCTAACCCGAATAGTGAGCGATTATTCAAAAATAAGTGTGGCATTCAAATTCATCCAATTCACAACAAATACCATATTCAAGGTAATTATTGATAGTCGGTTATTTAACTATCAATAAAGATGCGCAACATCATCAGATCCCAAATAATTTTCCAAATTATTTATTTTCAAAAATATCTTTACTAGATATAGAATTTCCACACTTAACCGTTTGAAAACAATTTCAAATCAATTCCCACATTTCTTTTTATCTTTGAAGATAAAATCTCAAAATAGTTCATTTCATACTGGAAAAACATTTCCACACTTATTAAAAATAAGTGTTTCACAAATCATTTATTTTCAACGTTTGAAAATATTCGATATACTTAAATCAAATTAAGTATATATTCATTCTTTTAAGGAAAACATTCTCTTAAGCACATTTATTTGAGTCAAAACGAATGTTACGTAAAACATCGTTACGAACGACTTAAAATCACTAGTATAGGGATTCGAATTTTAAGATAGATATGTAAATCCCAATACTACATAAAAACATTTTCTTTCGAAAATCATTTACTATAACAACAGTGTTATAGTCCATCATTTCCTTATTTCTCGAAAACGTCTATTTCAACAATGAATGTTGAAATCTATGATTTCGATTCACAATACATTTTAAAACATCTTTAAAATGTTTAACTTCATTTTTAATATCACTTCTCCAAAAATGAATCCATTTTATTCAATAATATATTCACTGTCCAAAATCGTGAATATACTTCACTTAACCAAATTTCAATCTTTTCTACACATTTGTTTCAAAACTAATTCGCTATCCAAATTCGCGAATATATCTTCTTTAATAACCATCTATATTTGATTTATCAAATTCAATTGATTTCGAATTTATAAAACAACGATTATAAATTCTATTTCCATTTTATAACAACTTCGACTTATACATTTCTTTTTATTGACTTCTATACTTTACTTATCAAGATAAGTGATTTCGGATCTATAGCCAACTTTTATAAATTCCAATTCCATTCATAAAAACTTCAATATCAAATCAATTTCAATATTGATTTCTAAATTTATTTTCAACTTTAAAATAAAATTTCCATACTGATTTCTCAAAAATTCATTTCCAAATATTAAATCAATTACAGATTGATTTCTAATTTTATTTATCCCTACTAAAATAAATTCTTATTTTCCTTCAAATTTTTCAATATCCTGTTTTTAAATGGATTCTTTAAATTGAAGTCATTTTTCATTGACTTCCCAATCATTTCAATTTACCAAGTAAATTTCTAATCAGATTTCCAACTTATCTTCTTTTAATAAATTCCTTTTTAAGAAAATAAGTTTCAATCGTTTCTTTCAATCTATTTAAAAATCCAGATTCTTAAATTAAATTCTTCAATTTATAATCACTATTTTACGAAATCCATTTATTTAACATTTTCACTTGATTCTGGAATTAATTTGATAAGATTATAAAAATTAACCTTTTATACTTTAAAAATTCCTTTCTTCAAAATTTCTTCAATTTCAAAAATTGATTCACTTAGAAAATTTCTACTTGAATTTCAAAAATTCAATTTCGTTTATCTTTGGAATCCAATGATGTCAAAACATCCATTCAGCTAAATTTTAGCTTTCAAACAATTTCCAGATATCAATATGATTTATAGCATCCCTATAATCATTCACAGATTCATATCACAATAGAAATAAATTAAATCAATGTGAGGGGTCCAGTTGGATCCCTCCAACCTGTTTCCCTGCATCCAAAGATGTTAGCACAATACCAATTCCGCTCTAGTACGGAATTATCGCGGTATATGGGTTTTGTAAAAATCCGCTTACTAACGGCGCAATAGGGTCTCATCCGCTATACGAGGCGGGAAATCATCAATCCAATATATACATATACCAATATGTATATACTGCTATATATATAGATATATCCTATCATATCTAATAGCACATTCAAATAGCAATCAATCAGTCAATAAATAACTGCAAAAATTCCACTTTAAATTTTGAGTGAGAAGATCTCACCTTAGCTTTTTATTTTGCAATCCCATTTTCATTCTCGGCTTGATTTCTTTACAGATTTTGACCTAGTATAAATAATTATACAATTCGTTAATATTCGAACAAATCGAAAAATAAATTTTTCATTTGATAAATTTATTTAGCCAATGATTCATTTTAAAATAATAGCTTGATTTAAACTAAATTTTCTTCTTTCTACTTCTGTACTTATATTTTCAATGAATAACATGAACAGAAATTTTATTACTGTTAATTCTCTTTTTAGTATATAATACCTTCCAGAATAAGTATATAGGTAATATTCACACCCTTCTGGTTTGAATCCCATTGGCCCAAAATGTTTTAAACTTAACATATATATATATTTCAAAATCCTAGCTGCATATATATATATATATATATATATTCCTGTTAAAACTAATTCTTTTCTGTTTTAACTTTACAAATTTTCTGTTCTACATAATTTCCATTTAATTAAAATTCAGAGAAAACTACCTCAATACTTGATGGAATCCTGATCCCCAATTCCACGACGAACGTCACCATAGCTTGATTGGCAGACATCACGTCGACACTTCCACCGTACCTCGCGTTCGCGCCCAGTGCCCTCCATGCGAACCAGTCGCCCAAACCCAGGCGAACTCTGCTCGCCAAACTCACATCGCCTCGCTCCACGTCTTCAGTCGAACGCCACGCGAAATCGAAGTGAAGTCAACCCCTCAATCGTGACCCCTTCCATTGACTCGCCTACATTGCCACGGCTTCAAGCTCTCGGCGAACCCTAGGTCGAACTGCCGCCTTCGCTGCCGATGCCACCGCCGCCTGCTCTCGCGAGCTCGACGCGAATCTCCACTTCGCCTTTGCCGCTGCCCTAAATCGCCACCATCCCAACGTGAACGCGAGCCTCTCAGTCGCGAAACGAAACACGCGACCCAACCCCTTCTAGCTTTCGTGCGTGCGAACGCGCGCGTGCCTCCATCTCGCGCTATTCGATCTGAGATCGAATTGATTTCGTAGAGAACTCGGTCGCCATTAATTTTAAAACGAGAAGATGAATTTTCGTTTGTTTTTAAATGAAGGAGAGGGGGAACGAGTTTGATTTCATATTAGCTGGAGCGAGATTTCATTTCTCCGAGATGAAGAGGGAAAGTGAAAAATTTATCGGCCATTATTTTTTATTTCAAACGAAAATACTTCGTTTTATTTTTATCTTTCTCGTGAAGTTTTCTGAAGGAAGGGGAAAGTTGCGTGATAAAAGGAAACGAAGGGAACACGAGAACGTGATTGTTGCAGAGAATAGGTCTGCTAAGAAAACCTAGGGTGGCTGATGTTGACAATTTTAAATTTTTAAATTCAATTTGAATTCGGTTAAATCTAACTGCGTTTACTTACCGTTTGCTCACGTATCAACTCCGATAAATACGAAATTTGAAATCCGACAATAATACAATATTACGGATCCAATGGAACTGGTTTCGTCGAATTCCGAGACTGCGCCTCGGACGACTAATTTTAAATATCGGTTGAACGATATAAATTTCAAAACTGAACAAATTGTTTTCCAAATCAATTTCTGAAGCTTCTATTATTTTCAGAATTATCAATATATATTTTACAAGCGTTTGAAATATTTTTCTTCAGCTTTAAATTGAAGAATTCAAATTTTTATTCAGCATTCAATCGATTAAATTTTAAAGTCTAACCGCAAATTCCAAAGTTATATCGGGGATTCAAATTAAATCATCGTTCAAATATTTAAAATTAATTAAATATTCTCAATTTAATTTGTGCGAAATCCTGGGTCGTTACAGACTTCCCCCCTTAAAAGAATTTCGTCCTCGAAATTACAAGTTAGGAAAAAAGGTCCTTAACTCGTCTACTATCTTTCACAATCCAATAGTTTTATCAATTTTCAATTCATCAAAACAAATCTTTCCATTAAGGATTCGTTATCAATTCAACTAACTTTCCAACTTCAATTATAAGTTTCAAACAGCATTGTTTACTTCAAAATTCAAATTTTAATTCAAATTTCAAATTTTAATTTTTCAAAATTTTCTCAAAAATTTTCTAACACTCGGAATTTTCGAAAAATTTCGCCAGCGTCTCCTTTGCGCGGCTAATACGGTACAACTACAAAACGTCCCTACGGACTCTCAGATTTCAAAAAGAAAAAGAAAAGGCCAAGCGGCTAGACCAGAAATCATCAAAAACTCATATTATAATTCAAATACATACCTTTTTCGAGCAATTCAAATTCATCTTTGAAATCAAAATCCCAATTTATCACCTGTATATCCTACTAGCCATAATATCTAGTTACAGCATTCAAACTATTTTGCAAATTCGATTACAAAATTTCAATATAGCTGCTTATACATTTTTACTTCACTGTTGAAGTTATATATCTATTCTCATTCAATTTTACATTTCACATTAATTTGAATTCAGTTTACCATTTCAATTCTACTTGAATTCAATTTATCTTCAATTCTGAAATATTGAATTTATCAATTATCTTTCATTCATAACTGCACTATTTTAAATTAGTTCCAATTACTAATTCATTCATCTTCAATTTGAATTTCATTCCAATCAGATTTCAAATATTCTATAAGTTATCAACTTATTTTCATTTCGATTTATATAATCACTTATATATTCATATTACAAATTCATTCCATTAATGAATTTTAAATTTTCCAATATCTATCTGGAATTCCATTTTCATTTATAAATCACATTTACAATTCATATTTACCATTTTATTTATATATGAATTCGTTTCCTTATGCTTCCAATTCATATTTAAAATTTCATTCGTTAAATGGATTTTTATTTAAACTTTAAACTTTACAAGCTATCAACTTCATAATATTTCATAAATATTTCTACATAGTATTCCAGAGTTTACCAACATTTCAAAAATCATTTTTTTGAAAACAATTCAAATTATCCTTTGAATTTCAAAACAAAACCCAAATTTTTCAAACAACTTCCATTTAAAACAATTTGGCAGCAATTTCTCTTTTGAAAACCCGAAAATGAACACCGGTGATGTCGCGATCATCATCGAAGTTATTTTCCAGCGACCGAAAAGAGTTTAGAGCTTTCATCTTTCTAAAATACTTTCCAAAACCTTCGAAATCCATTTTTCAAATCAAAAAGATTTAAACTTTCAAATCTCCAAAATTTTCAAATCCTTTTCAAAACATTTCCAAATACTTCTCTGGAATTCCGTTTCAAATTACAAATCACATTTATAATTTATATTCTCAAATTTCATTTGTATATGGATTTATCTCTTAATTCTTTATTATTGATTTCAACTTCATATATAATTTTTCACATATATATATCAATGATGATAATTAACATCATCACTCCCTAACAACCATGCATCCATATCATAATAATTTACAGAAAATCATTTCATTTATATACAAAAATAGTTTTGGGTAAAATTAATTCAATTACCCTATTCAAAACAATACTGTGCCGAATTGTTCTATTCGAGCGTTTAGAAACCCCTTCGATACAGTTTTGCAAGACTGTTGTCAAGACCCAAAAATCGACCTTCGAAAATCGGCACCCGTACTTCACTTGTACTCAAAATGTCGTAGATTCAAATGCCGAATCTGGTTCTCGGGAGCTTATAACAACATTTAAGTAAATAACACAGCGGAATAAAAAGAATATAGATATACAATGTCTGATACAACAGACTGATACAATGAATATCAATATACATCAGAGATATGATACAACAAATAGCAGCGGAAAAGAAAATAGATAACAAATATCAGCAGCGGAACAAATAACTCTAAGATAGTCTTCAAGAGAGAACTCCAACAGTAGCTCGAACTCCCAATAGCGATACACCAAGATGAGCAAGACTGGTGCGGTCCAAAGACTGAACTAACTCCAGACAACCTACTAATCTGACTATCTGAAAAACCCAACTCTAGACTGCTCGTGTAGAAAAATTTTGAGCATCCAGAGTTTAGGAAATAAACAATAAACTCCGGATCAGTCATGGGACTGGTGTGAGCAACAAAACAGTTTATCTTTAAAAACAAATAGCAGAGAATTTTAAAGTCAATTCGCAATGCTTTTGGAAAATGAAACTACCATAAGACCTCCCACCACACACACAATGCAAACGCAGAATTGGAGGAGATTTCTTCTTATGATAGTCAAAGATGCTTACTACGCAAAATCAAATTCTTTTTTATATTATTATTAGTGCATAGTGTAGAAAACAGTTCGAAAGTATAATATAAATCTTAGCCAGCATAGACATTCCGAACTATGCCTACTATAGCTACCATCCAAACAGTGGTGACCACCATAAGTGAATGGCAGGTTCTACAACTAAAACCGTACAAGGCTCGTATTGTTTCTTTGGATTTCCAACAAATGATCAGGCTAAGGAACTTCCTTTTCCATGATGGGTACGTCCCTGGAATAGACGACCCGAGAACCTAACCGGATCTCTGCCAACACAAGGCCGGGTTACCTCTGCAAAAATAGGTAACTACTGACACGCGTATGCCATCCCCCGATCGTCACCGATCTTCCCGAGGATCCCCGATTTCCAACAACCACAAAGTAATAAATTTGCAGCAACCACAGAGGTTAAGTATCTGGGCTCCATACCATGATACCACCTTTATCCAGAAGGAATGACATACACTAAGGGGCGCTACTCCCTAGAACCTTGCTGCATCCTTCCTGTTTCGACCATTTCCGGGGGGTGAGGCTCGACGAAGTCTCGTCCACAAAGCTACGCTTTGTCACAAAGCCATGCTTCGGGTCAAACAAATGATCATCCTATGATCACAAAGATATAAGATCAAACAAATGATCATATCACAAATGATCAAACACTGATCATCACACAGCAGCACTCAGCATGCCACATTACCAAATTGGGATATACCGCTGATAAATTTCAACTACATAACCTCTGAGCTCGTACGTCTCAGAGAAGGGTGTTAAGCTAAGAGAATAAATTCTCCGCCACCAACAGATATGTATTTGAAAGAAATCGACTTTATATCTCAAAGTGTAATGTCAGACATGTATCCATACAAGTCTGTTCCGGGTTCGAACAGAACCGAAGGCACTTCTCACGAAGCCCTTGCAAATCCGGATAATTTTCAAATCACGTCCAGACTTCCCATCACAAAAGAGTGATATAAATCTCTATACTGGGAGCTACCCAGTGCAGAGACATTCGACAGGTTGTCCTTTCATTTTCGAAAATATCCGGTCTTCAACACCGGTCTTCAAATGCTATCCATATACGACGTATCACTATTCGGAATGAGTTATACGACCCAAAGGTCCTTTCCCGGCTAACCCGAATAGTGAGCGAAATATTTAAAAACATATGGATATTGGGATTTCAATTAAGTCACAACTTAAACCCAAACTTCTTTTCAAATGGTTTAACAAATTACCATTTCAAATCTTTTTAAACAAAAAGATTCAATTCACAAAGTTCACTTAATTTCACAAAGATTCCTTCACAGATTTTCCAAATCGATTTCCATTTCAGTTTAATTAATTCGTTAAATCTTTAAATCAAAGATTTAACTAATAGCTTTCAAAACAATTCCATTTTCGAATGGGTTAAACAAAACATCATTTTAAATCTGTTAAAAATAGACAGATTTAATTCATAGCTTTCAAAAAGAATTCATTTATAACTTGGAAAAACATCATTTTAATTCAAACTTGAAATTCCCTTAACTAAATTGGAATTTCATTTCTTATATGAAAGCTTTTATCAATTGAAAACAACCAGTTTTATTTCAGAAAATCTGATTCATTCATACGAGTTGAAATCTTTGGGTTAAATTCAAATTCTCGAAATTTTACTTTTAAAATGGTTTAACTTCATATAAACACATTTATATCATCTTTAATCCCTAGTTTCCAAATCATAGATTTAATTTCAAACTTGAATTCAATTTTAAATCTAATTATTTAAATTTTCAAAAACTCGGTTAAGTTATTCAAAATAACTTTTATCTTTGAAATTCCATTTCAAAAGCTTTTCACTTTAAACCCAAATTTCTAATTTCAAAATCAATTGAAATTAAAATTTCAATTTCAAAACATCAAATTTAAATTATCTGTGACTTAACCGATTTCCACGTGAAATCCATATTTGTGTGTGTAAAGGTGTAGTCCAGGGGTTTCACACAGTAGTGCAATATCCTACAATCATCACAGATCAGAATACAGGATATAGTTGATAAACGATATAAACTATATCGCTTATCGTTCATGCACAGACCACAGATATATATAAATATCACAGATAATAAATTACCTCACAGATAATGTATCACAGATCACAACATAAATCAGGGTGTATCACAAGGCATCATATATCAGGGATATCAAACCATCAAATCAATAAAATCCAAAACATTCCCAAGTAAGGTCAATTAATTATCGGATAAATTTCAATCAGATTTATTACTTGTGAATTACTAGTCCTGGTTAATCAATCATTAACTAATTACCAACCATTTTAAATTTATTAACATTTAATCTTTTATTAATTAACTTAACCTTTAATTAATTATTCTCAAATTTATCCCCTTAGTGTATAAATCATATTAAATCTTTAACCTTTAAACCGATTTCATAATTACTTAACTCCTTAATTGCTTTCATTAAGCAATTATCCTTAAGTGATTGATTACCTTTTAGATTACTTTTAATTACTTAATTAATTCAAAGATGGATCATCTATCTTGATTTATCACTTTATTATCATTAATTTCTTTAATTATCCACCCTAATTCATTAAAGATAACCCTTTTTATCTTAATTAATGACTTAATCATATCCTTAAAACTTCATTTGAAAACACTTAAGAATATTTTTTTTTTCTTATTTAATCCATTATTTCAAAACCAATTCAAAATATATATATTTATCATATTTGAATTTAAAGTTTAAGTTTGTTTGACAAAACATGATAAATACTTCACTTTCATTCTTAAGCTTTGAAAACTTGTTTACTTAGTTTTGAAAACTTTGTTTAGATTTTAAAACCTGGATCATGATTTACATTTTTAAATTTTAAAACCTGTTATGTTTTAAAACCTGGCTTCAAGCTAAACTACCCCGAGAGCAACTTCGAGCTATGCCATCATCTTCCCGAGACAAACCCCAATTTCCTTCTTCACAAATTTACTCGAGTCATTCGCTAACAAACCCGGTTGCTCCTTCGAGTTTCTCCCCAGACCAAATTCCCTGACACACGAACGATGCCGTGCACGTGCACGATCGACGCAACCACCTCCGGCCAAGTCTTCGACCACCACCAGGTCGCCGTTGATCACCCCAAACCTCCAGACCACCCAGCAACTTGAATCGACATCGAGAATGAAATCGAGTCATCTCGACCAATTCGAACCCAAAACTAGTAGCAGCTCGAACCCATAAACACCATTACCGCCGATCATCTCGACCACCAGCGACCACGTCCCCCTACCAGAACCTTCGCCGTAGTCCCCTCTACCTTTCCCTTGAACCACGTGCAACTCGGTCAACTCGTGATGATGAAATCGTCATGTTTACAGACCACCACCAAACTCAACGTTAAACCCTACTTTTGATTCGACCAAACGAATCACGCAATACAAAATTTTCCTAGTATTTTTCTCGTATCCCCTGATGTACCAGCTAGCTTCGACAAAAACCCCGAGCCCTAAAAGTTCACCGATCACCAGATTTTCACGAAAACCCATTTCCCGTTCAACTCCCTCAAGCTCAAGAATTTCTAAGTTAAAAATCATAATTTCTTCATTAAAAATCATGGTTCACTAAGGCGAACATGATCATAAAGTCAAAACTCAAAATTTAATACATTAAATTTTTGATAAAATTTGATTTTACTGTGTTTTAGCCCATTTCAGTAAACCCACTCATTTTTATTACAAAGAAATATTTTTAAAACTTTGGTCTTCATAATTTGAACAATTTTTGTTTAATCATCAAAGTTTAACAGCGAATGATTAAAGAGATTTGTATTATTTTTTTTTCTTTTTGTTTAGCCTGTAAACATTAAAACAGGGATATCTGCCTGTACATGCATCCTTAATCCTTATATATATATCCACACCTAGGCAGCTATATCATACAAGCATAACCATATTTCAATACAAGATCAAACAACGAGAAACATATCGGATTCAAAAGGTTTGCTCACCTCGAATTGAAGAACAGAGACAGTGAACAGGCAGAGCTTTTATCTTTTGCTCTGAAACGATACATGCATTTGATCTGCTTATCTTTGCATTTGTTTTAAATCTGTATTTTGATTAGAGATTGCTAGCTGCTGTTGAGATTCCAGGCTCGATTATCCAGACTTTAGTTTGTTCTCAGGTTGAAGAAAATTTGGTTACAGGCTTTAAAGTTGAATTTTGTTTTTAGGCTTTGAAATGAACGCAAATGGAATGGAGTGTTGATGTATATAAAAGAGAAGATGTACATAATGATGTTTGTTTTATAAAAAAAAATATATAGGGCATGGCTGAAGGCAGTTTGCATTATAGCTGAGGTATGTTGCATTGTACTTTATGTCTCCATACTCTTGTTTTTCCTCCAGCCCTTGGCTTTTCCAGATTTTTGTTTTGCTTTGCATATATACATATGCTGTCTTACTTTTTCTTCAAACGGTGGCTGCATACTTGTCTTTCTTTACTTGCCTTTGTTCTTAACTATGCAGATTGTCTTGTATTTCATTTGTTTTATTTTTTTGTTAATATTTGTACTTTGCTTTGTTTCATTTGTTTGTACCGACTTTTGTAATTTGATTTCGGCTGGAGATAGTATTTTGTTATGGTGGCTAATATGATATCAGTAAAAAAAATTTGTTTATGTTTATTTCTTGCCTGCCTTGTTTGCATACCTGTATTCTTTTGTTTGTATTTCTTTATTTTGTCTTTGTCTTGTTTACTAAAATGTTGTTTTAATTATTTTATTTTCAATGGTGGCTGCTAGTGTGTTTCATTTTAAATGTGTCTTTGTTTTATTGTTGTTTATACTATCTATATTGCTTTATTACTTGTATTTGTTATTTTATTACTTTACAATATAATTGTATTTCTAATTTATTCTATTTCAAACATTTACTTCTATTTCAACTTAAATATTATCATCATCATTTATTTATAAACCCAAATATTTATTTTATAAACTCAAGCCATCTTTAACCATAAATTCAAATAGAAATATATATATATATATACATACATATACACTATTTACAATATTTTAATCTAAAATGGTTTATTCAGAATATACTTGGATATCGGGGAAACTCGCTCCATTAAATCAATTTAATTTCACAATTTTTATTCAAAAATTTATTTAATTGTCAATTTAATTCATAAATTCATTTAATTATTAATTTAAATAAATTTAAATTTCGGGATCGTTACAAATTTCCCCCCTTAAAAGAATTTCGTCCTCGAAATTCGCAGGCACGAAACAACGAAGATAGATAGATTCGATTTCCTATAATTCCTCAAACTAAAGATACGAATTCCAAACTCAAGTCGGAATATCTCAGAATACATATCAATTTGTCCCTCTTCGGACTTCGATATTCACAAGAAATTTCAATAGAATTTCAAATTCGGTTTTAAACGAAATCGTTTTATTGATTAAATTCAAATTTTAGCTTCATATCCTATTAATTAATTTAACTCAATTTGAAATTTTCAATTTCAAATTCATTAAGATATAAATCAAAAAGTGATAAGAAATCGATGAAAATACGAAGTAAGAATTTTCTACAAGGATTCGTAGGCCATCACCGCACCGAAACTTCTTCTTGTAGCTGATACGAAGAAATCAAAAGAATTTGAAAACGAATCAAAGAAAATTGATAAGAAAGATTGTTTCCACTGTTGTAGGGTATTGACCATTTATAGTCGTATTCCCCTGTCCCCTATCTCGTCCTCTTCTTGCACTCATATCTACTATCAGTGGATAGTAAGAGAATTTACTGAGACGTTCAGACGGATATCTGAGAGATTACTCATTCTAGAGTTTACTTCACTCTATCTCTAACGAGCTACTTAACGTGTTATACTCCTGAGCTAAAGTTCAACCTTAGCTCTGATACCACTTGTCAAGACCCAAAAATCGACCTTCGAAAATCGGCACCCGTACTTCACTTGTACTCAAAATGCCGTAGATTCAAATGCCGAATCTGGTTCTCGGGAGCTTATAACAACATTTAAGTAAATAACACAGCGGAATAAAAAGAATATAGATATACAATGTCTGATACAACAGACTGATACAATGAATATCAATATACATCAGAGATATGATACAACAAATAGCAGCGGAAAAGAAAATAGATAACAAATATCAGCAGCGGAACAAATAACTCTAAGATAGTCTTCAAGAGAGAACTCCAACAGTAGCTCGAACTCCCAATAGCGATACACCAAGATGAGCAAGACTGGTGCAGTCCAAAGACTGAACTAACTCCAGACAACCTACTAATCTGACTATCTGAAAAACCCAACTCTAGACTGCTCGTGTAGAAAAATTTTGAGCATCCAGAGTTTAGGAAATAAACAATAAACTCCGGATCAGTCATGGGACTGGTGTGAGCAACAAAACAGTTTATCTTTAAAAACAAATAGCAGAGAATTTTAAAGTCAATTCGCAATGCTTTTGGAAAATGAAACTACCATAAGACCTCCCACCACACACACAATGCAAACGCAGAATTGGAGGAGATTTCTTCTTATGATAGTCAAAGATGCTTACTACGCAAAATCAAATTCTTTTTGATATTATTATTAGTGCATAGTGTAGAAAACAGTTCGAAAGTATAATATAAATCTTAGCCAGCATAGACATTCCAAACTATGCCTACTATAGCTACCATCCAAACAGTGGTGACCACCATAAGTGAATGGCAGGTTCTACAACTAAAACCGTACAAGGCTCGTATTGTTTCTTTGGATTTCCAACAAATGATCAGGCTAAGGAACTTCCTTTTCCATGATGGGTACGTCCCTGGAATAGACGACCCGAGAACCTAACCGGATCTCTGCCAACACAAGGCCGGGTTACCTCTGCAAAAATAGGTAACTACTGACACGCGTATGCCATCCCCCGATCGTCACCGATCTTCCCGAGGATCCCCGATTTCCAACAACCACAAAGTAATAAATTTGCAGCAACCACAGAGGTTAAGTATCTGGGCTCCATACCATGATACCACCTTTATCCAGAAGGAATGACATACACTAAGGGGCGCTACTTCCTAGAACCTTGCTG
Source organism: Allium fistulosum (assembly GCA_030737815.1). Taxonomy (NCBI): domain Eukaryota; kingdom Viridiplantae; phylum Streptophyta; class Magnoliopsida; order Asparagales; family Amaryllidaceae; genus Allium; species Allium fistulosum. Next base: position 984,176,534 of record CM060902.1, read on the forward strand.
CATCCTTCCTGTTTCGACCATTTCCGGGGGTGAGGCTCGACGAAGTCTCGTCCACAAAGCTACGCTTTGTCATAAAGCCATGCTTCGGGTCAAACAAATGATCAACCTATGATCACAAAGATATAAGATCAAACAAATGATCATATCACAAATGATCAAACACTGATCATCACACAGCAGCACTCAGCATGCCACATTACCAAATTGGGATATACCGCTGATAAATTTCAACTACATAACCTCTGAGCTCGTACGTCTCAGAGAAGGGTGTTAAGCTAAGAGAATAAATTCTCCGCCACCAACAGATATGTATTTGAAAGAAATCGGCTTTATATCTCAAAGTGTAATGTCAGACATGTATCCATACAAGTCTGTTCCGGGTTCGAACAGAACCGAAGGCACTTCTCACGAAGCCCTTGCAAATCCGGATAATTTTCAAATCACGTCCAGACTTCCCATCACAAAAGAGTGATATAAATCTCTATACCGGGAGCTACCCAGTGCAGAGACATTCGACAGGTTGTCCTTTCATTTTCGAAAATATCCGGTCTTCAACACCGGTCTTCAAATGCTATCCATATACGACGTATCACTATTCGGAATGAGTTATACGACCCAAAGGTCCTTTCCCGGCTAACCCGAATAGTGAGCGAAATATTTAAAAACATATGGATATTGGGATTTCAATTAAGTCACAACTTAAACCCAAACTTCTTTTCAAATGGTTTAACAAATTACCATTTCAAATCTTTTTAAACAAAAAGATTCAATTCACAAAGTTCACTTAATTTCACAAAGATTCCTTCACAGATTTTCCAAATCGATTTCCATTTCAGTTTAATTAATTCGTTAAATCTTTAAATCAAAGATTTAACTAATAGCTTTCAAAACAATTCCATTTTCGAATGGGTTAAACAAAACATCATTTTAAATCTGTTAAAAATAGACAGATTTAATTCATAGCTTTCAAAAAGAATTCATTTATAACTTGGAAAAACATCATTTTAATTCAAACTTGAAATTCCCTTAACTAAATTGGAATTTCATTTCTTATATGAAAGCTTTTATCAATTGAAAACAACCAGTTTTATTTTAGAAAATCTGATTCATTCATACGAGTTGAAATCTTTGGGTTAAATTCAAATTCTCGAAATTTTACTTTTAAAATGGTTTAACTTCATATAAACACATTTATATCATCTTTAATCCCTAGTTTCCAAATCATAGATTTAATTTCAAACTTGAATTCAATTTTAAATCTAATTATTTAAATTTTCAAAAACTCGGTTAAGTTATTCAAAATAACTTTTATCTTTGAAATTCCATTTCAAAAGCTTTTCACTTTAAACCCAAATTTCTAATTTCAAAATCAATTGAAATTAAAATTTCAATTTCAAAACATCAAATTTAAATTATCTATGACTTAACCGATTTCCACGTGAAATCCATATTTGTGTGTGTAAAGGTGTAGTCCAGGGGTTTCACACAGTAGTGCAATATCCTACAATCATCACAGATCAGAATACAGGATATAGTTGATAAACGATATAAACTATATCGCTTATCGTTCATGCACAGACCACAGATATATATAAATATCACAGATAATAAATTACCTCACAGATAATGTATCACAGATCACAACATAAATCAGGGTGTATCACAAGGCATCATATATCAGGGATATCAAACCATCAAATCAATAAAATCCAAAACATTCCCAAGTAAGGTCAATTAATTATCGGATAAATTTCAATCAGATTTATTACTTGTGAATTACTAGTCCTGGTTAATCAATCATTAACTAATTACCAACCATTTTAAATTTATTAACATTTAATCTTTTATTAATTAACTTAACCTTTAATTAATTATTCTCAAATTTATCCCCTTAGTGTATAAATCATATTAAATCTTTAACCTTTAAACCGATTTCATAATTACTTAACTCCTTAATTGCTTTCATTAAGCAATTATCCTTAAGTGATTGATTACCTTTTAGATTACTTTTAATTACTTAATTAATTCAAAGATGGATCATCTATCTTGATTTATCACTTTATTATCATTAATTTCTTTAATTATCCACCCTAATTCATTAAAGATAACCCTTTTTATCTTAATTAATGACTTAATCATATCCTTAAAACTTCATTTGAAAACACTTAAGAATATTTTTTTTTTCTTATTTAATCCATTATTTCAAAACCAATTCAAAATATATATATTTATCATATTTGAATTTAAAGTTTAAGTTTGTTTGACAAAACATGATAAATACTTCACTTTCATTCTTAAGCTTTGAAAACTTGTTTACTTAGTTTTGAAAACTTTGTTTAGATTTTAAAACCTGGATCATGATTTACATTTTTAAATTTTAAAACCTGTTATGTTTTAAAACCTGGCTTCAAGCTAAACTACCCCGAGAGCAACTTCGAGCTATGCCATCATCTTCCCGAGACAAACCCCAATTTCCTTCTTCACAAATTTACTCGAGTCATTCGCTAACAAACCCGGTTGCTCCTTCGAGTTTCTCCCCAGACCAAATTCCCTGACACACGAACGATGCCGTGCACGTGCACGATCGACGCAACCACCTCCGGCCAAGTCTTCGACCACCACCAGGTCGCCGTTGATCACCCCAAACCTCCAGACCACCCAGCAACTTGAATCGACATCGAGAATGAAATCGAGTCATCTCGACCAATTCGAACCCAAAACTAGTAGCAGCTCGAACCCATAAACACCATCGCCGCCGATCATCTCGACCACCAGCGACCACGTCCCCCTACCAGAACCTTCGCCGTAGTCCCCTCTACCTTTCCCTTGAACCACGTGCAACTCGGTCAACTCGTGATGATGAAATCGTCATGTTTACAGACCACCACCAAACTCAACGTTAAACCCTACTTTTGATTCGACCAAACGAATCACGCAATACAAAATTTTCCTAGTATTTTTCTCGTATCCCCTGATGTACCAGCTAGCTTCGACAAAAACCCCGAGCCCTAAAAGTTCACCGATCACCAGATTTTCACGAAAACCCATTTCCCGTTCAACTCCCTCAAGCTCAAGAATTTCTAAGTTAAAAATCATAATTTCTTCATTAAAAATCATGGTTCACTAAGGCGAACATGATCATAAAGTCAAAACTCAAAATTTAATACATTAAATTTTTGATAAAATTTGATTTTACTGTGTTTTAGCCCATTTCAGTAAACCCACTCATTTTTATTACAAAGAAATATTTTTAAAACTTTGGTCTTCATAATTTGAACAATTTTTGTTTAATCATCAAAGTTTAACAGCGAATGATTAAAGAGATTTGTATTATTTTTTTTTTCTTTTTGTTTAGCCTGTAAACATTAAAACAGGGATATCTGCCTGTACATGCATCCTTAATCCTTATATATATATCCACACCTAGGCAGCTATATCATACAAGCATAACCATATTTCAATACAAGATCAAACAACGAGAAACATATCGGATTCAAAAGGTTTGCTCACCTCGAATTGAAGAATAGAGACAGTGAACAGGCAGAGCTTTTATCTTTTGCTCTGAAACGATACATGCATTTGATCTGCTTATCTTTGCATTTGTTTTAAATCTGTATTTTGATTAGAGATTGCTAGCTGCTGTTGAGATTCCAGGCTCGATTATCCAGACTTTAGTTTGTTCTCAGGTTGAAGAAAATTTGGTTACAGGCTTTAAAGTTGAATTTTGTTTTTAGGCTTTGAAATGAACGCAAATGGAATGGAGTGTTGATGTATATAAAAGAGAAGATGTACATAATGATGTTTGTTTTATAAAAAAAAATATATAGGGCATGGCTGAAGGCAGTTTGCATTATAGCTGAGGTATGTTGCATTGTACTTTATGTCTCCATACTCTTGTTTTTCCTCCAGCCCTTGGCTTTTCCAGATTTTTGTTTTGCTTTGCATATATACATATGTTGTCTTACTTTTTCTTCAAACGGTGGCTGCATACTTGTCTTTCTTTACTTGCCTTTGTTCTTAACTATGCAGATTGTCTTGTATTTCATTTGTTTTATTTTTTTGTTAATATTTGTACTTTGCTTTGTTTCATTTGTTTGTACCGACTTTTGTAATTTGATTTCGGCTGGAGATAGTATTTTGTTATGGTGGCTAATATGATATCAGTAAATAAAATTTGTTTATGTTTATTTCTTGCCTGCCTTGTTTGCATACCTGTATTCTTTTGTTTGTATTTCTTTATTTTGTCTTTGTCTTGTTTACTAAAATGTTGTTTTAATTATTTTATTTTCAATGGTGGCTGCTAGTGTGTTTCATTTTAAATGTGTCTTTGTTTTATTGTTGTTTATACTATCTATATTGCTTTATTACTTGTATTTGTTATTTTATTACTTTACAATATAATTGTATTTCTAATTTATTCTATTTCAAACATTTACTTCTATTTCAACTTAAATATTATCATCATCATTTATTTATAAACCCAAATATTTATTTTATAAACTCAAACCATCTTTAACCATAAATTCAAATAGAAATATATATATATATATACATACATATACACTATTTACAATATTTTAATCTAAAATGGTTTATTCAGAATATACTTGGATATCGGGGAAACTCGCTCCATTAAATCAATTTAATTTCACAATTTTTATTCAAAAATTTATTTAATTGTCAATTTAATTCATAAATTCATTTAATTATTAATTTAAATAAATTTAAATTTCGGGATCGTTACAACTGTGCCGACGAAGGTTCATATGCCACTCAATAAACCAATCATCACAATACAAAACAATTTTATATTCACTAACAAATACGCGCTCATATCTATTATTACACTCAACTCATTCTAGAGTACTGCTGACTCTATCTCTAATGAGTAACACCCAACAGAGCAGGGTTGTCGCTTAACCATATGCTTTGATACCACGCTGTCACGTACCGGATTTTTCGACTTTCGAAAATTCAACATCGATACTCACTTTATCGACTGCCGAGCAATCGAGTGCCGGAAACTCCAATAGTGAGGGTTTTAAGAAAAAGAAAAAAGTAGAAGAAGAGGAAGATAGAAGAAAAAGAGAAGAAAGAAAGAAGAAGAACAACAGAACAACAACAGAAACAGAAAACAATATCAGAATCTTACACATCGCAGCGAAATAACATATAATATATAATCAATAGTCTTTTAAAACAAAGAACTATATCAGTTTATACATATATCAATCAGAGTCAATATACAACAATGGACAGTTATATAAACTTGTCCTCATACAGAATACACAGCGGAATAAATACTATCAGATACAAATACTACGTCTCGCCATCCAGCTCATCTCCAAAGCTCCAGAATATCCAGAGTATCCTGATAATCTAACTCTAGACTGCCCGTGTGGAAATTGGTGGGCACCCAGAGTTTAGAAGGGAAACAATAAACTCCGAGTCAGTCATGGTGACTGGTGTGAGATCGTAAAACAGTGATTTATCTTTAAAATAAATAACAGAAAATTTTTTAATGTCAATTCGCAATGCTTTTGGAAAATGAAACTACCATAAGACCTCCCACCACACACACAATGCAAACGCAGACTTGGAGGAGATTTCTTCTTATGATAGTCAAAGATGCTTACTACGCAAAAATCAAATTCTTTTTGATATTATTATTAGTGCATAGTGTAGAAAACTTTTCGAAAGTATAATATTAATCTTAGCCAGCATAGGTACCATTATAGTATGCTTGCTATAGCTACCGTATTAAATGGCAGGTTCTACAACTAAAACCGTACAAGGCTCGTATTGTTTCTTTGGATTTCCAACAAATGGTCAGGCTAAGGAACTTCCTTTTCCACGATGGGTACGTCCCTGGAATAGACGACCCGAGAAATAACCTAACATTACGGTTAGATCTCTGCCAACACAAGGCCGGGTTACCTCTGCAAAAGTAGGTAACTACTGACACGCGTATGCCATCCCCCGATCGTCACCGATCTTCCCGAGGATCCCCGATTTCCAACAAACCACATAGAAAAATAATGCAGTAACCACAGAGGTTAAGTATCTGGGCTCCATACCATGATACCACCTTTATCCAGAAGGAATGACATACACTAAGGGGCGCTACTCCCTAGAACCTTGCCGCATCCTTCCTGTTTCGACCATTTCCGGGGTGTGAGGCTCGATGAAGTCTCGTCCACAAAGCTACGCTTTCTCAAAAAGCCCTGCTTCGGGTCAAACAAAATGATCAACCTATGATCACAAAGATATAAGATCAAACAAATGATCATATCACAAATGATCAAACACTGATCATTTCACAGCAACACTCAGTATGCCACGTTACCAAATTGGGATATATCGCTGATAAATTTCAACTACATAACCTCTGAGCTCGTACGTCTCAGAGAAGGGTGTTAAGCTAAAAGAATAAATTCTCCGCCACCAACAGAAATGTATTTGAAAGAAATCAGCTTTATATCTCAAATTGTAACGTCAGACACACAATCCATACAAGTCTGTTCCGGGATCGAACAGAACCGAAGGCACTTCTCACGAAGCCCTTGCATTTCCGGATAATTTTCAATCACGTCAGGACTTCCCGTCACTAAGGGTGATAAAACCTCTAAATCGGAGATCAGCCGATGTAGAGTAACTCGACGGTAATCCTTCCGTTTTCAAAAATATCCGGTCTTCAACACCGGTCTTCGAATGCAATTCATAACAACGTATCACATATTCGGAATGGGTTATACGACCCCATGGTCCTTTCCCGGCTAACCCGAATAGTGAGCGATTATTCAAAAATAAGTGTGGCATTCAAATTCATCCAATTCACAACAAATACCATATTCAAGGTAATTATTGATAGTCGGTTATTTAACTATCAATAAAGATGCGCAACATCATCAGATCCCAAATAATTTTCCAAATTATTTATTTTCAAAAATATCTTTACTAGATATAGAATTTCCACACTTAACCGTTTGAAAACAATTTCAAATCAATTCCCACATTTCTTTTTATCTTTGAAGATAAAATCTCAAAACAGTTCATTTCATACTGGAAAAACATTTCCACACTTATTAAAAATAAGTGTTTCACAAATCATTTATTTTCAACGTTTGAAAATATTCGATATACTTAAATCAAATTAAGTATATATTCATTCTTTTAAGGAAAACATTCTCTTAAGCACATTTATTTGAGTCAAAACGAATGTTACGTAAAACATCGTTACGAACGACTCAAAATCACTAGTATAGGGATTCGAATTTTAAGATAGATATGTAAATCTCAATACTACATAAAAACATTTTCTTTCGAAAATCATTTACTATAACAACAGTGTTATAGTCCATCATTTCCTTATTTCTCGAAAACGTCTATTTCAACAATGAATGTTGAAATCTATGATTTCGATTCACAATACATTTTAAAACATCTTTAAAATGTTTAACTTCATTTTTAATATCACTTCTCCAAAAATGAATCCATTTTATTCAATAATATATTCACTGTCCAAAATCGTGAATATACTTCACTTAACCAAATTTCAATCTTTTCTACACATTTGTTTCAAAACTAATTCGCTATCCAAATTCGTGAATATATCTTCTTTAATAACCTTCTATATTTGATTTATCAAATTCAATTGATTTCGAATTTATAAAACAACGATTATAAATTCTATTTCCATTTTATAACAACTTCGACTTATACATTTCTTTTTATTGACTTCTATACTTTACTTATCAAGATAAGTGATTTCGGATCTATAGCCAACTTTTATAAATTCCAATTCCATTCATAAAAACTTCAATATCAAATCAATTTCAATATTGATTTCTAAATTTATTTTCAACTTTAAAATAAAATTTCCATACTGATTTCTCAAAAATTCATTTCCAAATATTAAATCAATTACAGATTGATTTCTAATTTTATTTATCCCTACTAAAATAAATTCTTATTTTCCTTCAAATTTTTCAATATCCTGTTTTTAAATGGATTCTTTAAATTGAAGTCATTTTTCATTGACTTCCCAATCATTTCAATTTACCAAGTAAATTTCTAATCAGATTTCCAACTTATCTTCTTTTAATAAATTCCTTTTTAAGAAAATAAGTTTCAATCGTTTCTTTCAATCTATTTAAAAATCCAGATTCTTAAATTAAATTCTTCAATTTATAATCACTATTTTACGAAATCCATTTATTTAACATTTTCACTTGATTCTGGAATTAATTTGATAAGATTATAAAAATTAACCTTTTATACTTTAAAAATTCCTTTTTTCAAAATTTCTTCAATTTCAAAAATTGATTCACTTAGAAAATTTCTACTTGAATTTCAAAAATTCAATTTCGTTTATCTTTGGAATCCAATGATGTCAAAACATCCATTCAGCTAAATTTTAGCTTTCAAACAATTTCCAGATATCAATATGATTTATAGCATCCCTATAATCATTCATAGATTCATATCACAATAGAAATAAATTAAATCAATGTGAGGGGTCCAGTTGGATCCCTCCAACCTGTTTCCTTGCATCCAAAGATGTTAGCACAATACCAATTCCGCTCCAGTACGAAATTATCGCGGTATATGGGTTTTGTAAAAATCCGCTGACTAACGGCGCAATAGGGTCTCATCCGCTATACGAGGCGGGAAATCATCAATCCAATATATACATATACCAATATGTATATACTGCTATATATACAGATATATCCTATCATATCTAATAGCACATTCAAATAGCAATCAATCAGTCAATAAATAACTGCAAAAATTCCACTTTAAATTTTGAGTGAGAAGATCTCACCTTAGCTTTTTATTTTGCAATCCCATTTTCATTCTCGGCTTGATTTCTTTACAGATTTTGACCTAGTATAAATAATTATACAATTCGTTACAAATCGAAAAATAAATTTTTCATTTGATAAATTTATTTAGCCAATGATTCATTTTAAAATAATAGCTTGATTTAAACTAAATTTTCTTCTTTCTACTTCTGTACTTATATTTTCAATGAATAACATGAACAGAAATTTTATTACTGTTAATTCTCTTTTTAGTATATAATACCTTCCAGAATAAGTATATAGGTAATATTCACACCCTTCTGGTTTGAATCCCATTGGCCCAAAATGTTTTAAACTTAACATATATATATATTTCAAAATCCTAGCTGCATATATATATATATATATATATATTCCTGTTAAAACTAATTCTTTTCTGTTTTAACTTTACAAATTTTCTGTTCTACATAATTTCCATTTAATTAAAATTCAGAGAAAACTACCTCAATACTTGATGGAATCCTGATCCCCAATTCCACGACGAACGTCACCATAGCTTGATTGGCAGACATCACGTCGACACTTCCACCGTACCTCGCGTTCGCGCCCAGTGCCCTCCATGCGAACCAGTCGCCCAAACCCAGGCGAACTCTGCTCGCCAAACTCACATCGCCTCGCTCCACGTCTTCGGTCGAACGCCACGCGAAATCGAAGTGAGGTCAACCCCTCAATCGCGACCCCTTCCATTGACTCGCCTACATTGCCACGGCTTCAAGCTCTCGGCGAACCCTAGGTCGAACTGCCGCCTTCGCTGCCGATGCCAGCGCCGCCTGCTCTCGCGAGCTCGACGCGAATCTCCACTTCGCCTTTGCCGCTGCCCTAAATCGCCACCATCCCAACGTGAACGTGAGCCTCTCAGTCGCGAAACGAAACACGCGACCCAACCCCTTCTAGCTTTCGTGCGTGCGAACGCGCGCGCGCCTCCATCTCGCGCTATTCGATCTGAGATCGAATTGATTTCGTAGAGAACTCGGTCGCCATTAATTTTAAAACGAGAAGATGAATTTTCGTTTGTTTTTAAATGAAGGAGAGGGGGAACGAGTTTGATTTCATATTAGCTGGAGCGAGATTTCATTTCTCTGAGATGAAGAGGGAAAGTGAAAAATTTATCGGCCATTAATTTTTATTTCAAACGAAAATACTTCGTTTTATTTTTATCTTTCTCGTGAAGTTTTCTGAAGGAAGGGGAAAGTTGCGTGATAAAAGGAAACGAAGGGAACACGAGAACATGATTGTTGCAGAGAATAGGTCTGCTAAGAAAACCTAGGGTGGCTGATGTTGACAATTTTAAATTTTTAAATTCAATTTGAATTCGGTTAAATCTAACTGCGTTTACTTACCGTTTGCTCACGTATCAACTCCGATAAATACGAAATTTGAAATCCGACAATAATACAATATTACAGATCCAATGGAACTGGTTTCGTCGAATTCCGAGACTGCGCCTCGGACGACTAATTTTAAATATCGGTTGAACGATATAAATTTCAAAACTGAACAAATTGTTTTCCAAATCAATTTCTGAAGCTTCTATTATTTTCAGAATTATCAATATATATTTTACAAGCGTTTGAAATATTTTTCTTCAGCTTTAAATTGAAGAATTCAAATTTTTATTCAGCATTCAATCGATTAAATTTTAAAGTCTAACCGCAAATTCCAAAGTTATATCGGGGATTCAAATTAAATCATCGTTCAAATATTTAAAATTAATTAAATATTCTCAATTTAATTTGTGCGAAATTCTGGGTCGTTACAAATATGCTACCCACGACATTTAACTATTACCATAAATCATTGGCATAAATATCATCCTTCTCAAATAGTGTTTTTAACACAGATTTGAACTCAAACTTGATAAGATAAGCAAGAACTGATAATCTGCAATGATTTGAATTCAATCTAAAAACTAGGGTAAAGAAAAATACGCTCACCAAGTTTTCTGTTCCGTCCAGTTTAGGGCGACCACTAGGTACTGTTCGCCAGCGATGGACAATAAAAATCGACTTAGAGGATGAAGGAAGCTGAGATTTCAAGTGTCATGCAAATTGAAATCAAAATCGACAGCAAGGAAAATGAGAATTGGCGGAGAGGGAAATGAATGTTGTATTGAGAGAAGGGGGAAAAGGGACTTTTTTCAAGGAGGCGGCAAGTCAAATTGATGAAGAGGGAAACTAATGTTTTTGTTAGCGTTAGCCGCTAAAAACAATTCACCCCAAAATATCATTTACAGCATTCAACAGTTTAACGCTGACGTTGAATGCAGTCAATACTTGATTTTGTTGTAGTGAATTTAAATCGACAGTTAAATTTGAAATTGAAATTGAATTGCTGGTTAAATACCCGATATTGATAACAAGTTAATTTTTATGATTTATTGGTTGATTTGGATGTTGATTGTGATGGATGCCTATTGGTTGACATTTTGGACGATTGGATGTTTATTTATTTTATATATATACCCCATTCTCACCTTATATATTATTAGCAGTATATAAAACTGTAAATTGAATTATTTTGAATAAATTAAGAAATAGATTGAAATGATATATACATATGACAGTTTGATTTGGATTGAAATGATATATATCCATTCCTACAGTTAAAAATAGAAATAACTATTCACTTAGCCATATGATAGAAAATTATATACGGACAACGAATTGGTTAGATTAAATGGTTTTAAATTTCTTGGCTTTTGAAATTATTTAATTGATATCGTTTTTAAAGAATAAAACAAGTAATTTATGGAAATTGAATTATTTTCAAACTCGAGCTTGAAATGTTGAAATTGGAATTGGTTAAAGGAAATTTTTAAAGAATGAAATTTGAAATTATAATTGAGACATGATTTGAATTTCGAAAATTAATTTGTTTTAAAAGATTTGAACTTTTATTTGAATTTGGAATATATTCAAGTAAAAGAAATTGAAATGGACAATTTCAATTTGGGCTTGGAATTGAATTATTTTAAAGAATTAAACCTTAAATTGAACATTGAAGTTTAAATTGATTTAAGTGGTTTAAATCGGGATTTTGAAATCGAACCCGAAATTTATATAAATTGAAGTGGTTTAAAAATAAGATTTGAATTGAAATTTAAACCATTGAATCCGATTTGATGTTAAAATGAACGTTTCGAAATTGTAGTTAATTCGAATTGAAATCGATATTGAAGTTGATTTGAATTTAAATCGAGATTGAGTCGATTGAGTTGAATGGTTTGAAATTGAATTTGTTCGGTTTGAAATTTGGACCCGAGTCCAGATTTATTGAAAATGGAAAGAAACAGTTTTAAATTTGAAACTATTTTCACTATAAACTATTTTACAATAAATGTTTTAAATTCGTATTTTTAAAATTTTAAAATTATTTAAATTTTCAAATCATTTAATATATAACCTATTTTAATATCTAAACCATTTTAACCATCTTAAATTTTCAAACTATTTAATTTTCAAACTATTTAACTTTTCAAACTATTTTAACTCAAACTATTTTCAAAAATTCAAATAGTTCAAGATGGGAATTGTTTGTATATTAATCGTGGATTTAAATGCGAATTTGGTTTAATTGAAGTTATAACCTAAGTTGAAATTTGAAACGATTTTTGAAATGAATAAAATGATTTTGTAATGAAATTAATTTTGAAGTAGAAAATGATTTTAAAATGAAATTGTTTTCGAAGTGAAAAATGATTTTGATATGAAATTGATTTCAAAGTGAATATGGAAATTTTGAAATGAAATTGATTTTGAAGTGAATTTGATATTTTGATATCAAGTGAATCAATTTTTGAAATGTAAAAGAACCAACCGGTGTGTAAAATGACGTTTGCTTGTTAAAGAGACCGGGGCCGATTATTAGCATACTCTCTATCAATGTTGGAACCATTTTAACAACTGTGTACGTGGAGGAAGACTCCAGAATGAAGTGGTTGGATTTGGTATACGTTTGCTGGATTTGAAGAAAAAGAACGATGGTGGATTAGCCCCGAAACTTGTGTCAATTTAAAATGACTAAAACAGGACAGCTTGAACCAGGCCAAGTGGGCAAGCTACCATTAGCCGACACTTGTTCTTCGATTTTTCTTATGGACTCAGTCCATACTATTACCTTTGTTGCTGGTTTCGATTAGTGCACCTTGATTGGGATAACCTCCCTTTCACTCGATATGGGATGGGTGGACGCAGTGGGCAATCATTGCGATGATGCGTTACCACCAGCCTGGCGACTCGAACTGGTAGCATACTACCTTGGGCATTGCCTCACATGCCTTGTCATACTTTTATCCTTATACGAGGTCACTACGAGTTTGGTTTAGTGTTGTCGTATCACGGCGCATCTGTAACGACCCAAAATTTTAGTCACTTGAGATTGGAATACTTAATTTATTTTATATATTGAAAAGTTAAATTCATAGATTAAATAACTCGAATTGCAAATGTAGCAATTTATTGGATAATTAAATTGTTGAATTTAATAATTAAAAATAGTTTAAATAATTGAATCTTGGATTTTAGGTTGGATAAAAATGATTTGAAGGCTTATTTAATTTCTATTAATAAGAATGAAGGTAATAAAACTTTTAAATTGGATTTAAAAGCGATTTACTCGATTTTGAAAATAACTCGTTTTAAATAACATATAAAAATAGCCTTCTGGGGCACATTCTCAGATTTTGACGAAACTAGTTTCATTGGATCCGTAATAATGAATTATAATACGTCGTCAAATTTAATGGTGATCGGGTGTATCGTTTGGCCGTACGAGATCGAAACGCATAGAGTTTAATATTGAAAATTTAATATAACAATTAGGTTCAAAAACTATCTTCTACATACGATCGAATTAGGTCTCGAAACAAGTTCCATTGCATTCGGAATAGGAGTATAACTTATAGAACGCCAGGTAGCACGTCTCTATCGGGGTTCGAAATTATATAGCTAGATATTTTGAATTAAATAATACACACACACACATTGATTTGACATACAGCCATGACCATTCACATCAGCCCAAACCCTTACCTCTACCCATTCCCGTACACCCTCCTCTGTAATACTTTACATCCTTCCTCCTTAATATAAACACTGTTACTCTTGATTCATTGAGCTCGTACGATGATTTCCTCATCTCTATATCCTTCTTTTTGCACGTGCCATCAGTTTAATGGAGGTCGATTAGAGGTAGTAGAGCTAGGTTTCTTGAATTCGGTTGATTTGGGGTGAACTAGTGGTAACGGAGCTTGGATTCGAGTTTCTCTTGTGAATAGCAGCACCTCGCCAAGTTTCTTTTAGTCCGATGGAGGATAGGAGATCACATGCACGTACGACCTGGTGGTTTTTTGCCCAGGTCGCGTATTTTTTGGGTATCGTGGCATTTTTTTGATGTCGGTTGAGTGGAGTTTGCGTAGTGGGACGCGATGGCGAAGACGGTTCGTCGAACGGCGGTCCGTAACTCCATATCAGTTGGAATTCATGCACGCGATGTTGGATTTGTGTGTCTCTGTACACGTTTGAACTTAGATTGGGGAAGAAGAAGATTATTTGGAGGGTAATTTTGTAGTTATATATAAGTTGTTTAAATCTTAATTTTTAATTATTGTTAACTTATAAAATTCATATCTTGCTCATACTAGGTCGGATTCGAACGTAGTTTTTTGTTTTGGACTCGTGTCATTGAGATATTCGCAATGGAACTAGTTCAGACAAATTTGGAGACTATTGAATTTTGGGCTAAAATTGGACGTCGTTAGATTTTAGTTCCAAACTGGAATGCCTCGGCGACGACAGGAAATTTCGGTGAGTTAAACTCACCTTTTTGGTTAACTGGTATGGTATATTGTTGATTAAAATTGTTGAATGATTGTTTGGATAAATTACTATATTTATTAGTTGGTTTGGATATATTCCCGCCTATTGAAGCGGACGAGACCCTATTACGTTCCCGTGTAAGAGCGGATGACCCTTTGTATACGAATCCCGCCTCGAAGCGGTTGATTTATATTTTATGACTGTATAACATTTGTGATGCAGGGGGAAGTAGGTTGGAGGGATCCAACATGATTCCTCGCTATTGTTTAATTGTTTCAATAATATTCAATTTATAGGAATTATTGAAAAATGAACCTGATTGCGGACATTATGGTTATAACATTGTTATAACCCAGTAGTGATAGAAAATCAATATTGATATTGGTTAAGTGTTGGGTGGCTATTGGCCTCAAATTAGTATTCTAAAAATACTGTAAATTGCCGTTCAAGTTGGAATTGGTTTTTGAGACAAGAAATGATTTTTAAATCTGAAATTGGGTTTCAGAAATATTTTGTTTTAACGATTATTTATTTAATTATATTAATATTGTTTTAAGGTTATTTAATTTTAATAATATTATTTTAAGGTTGTTTAATTATATTAATGTTGTTTTAAAGTTATTTTATTATAGTAATATTGTTTAAAGAGCATTTAATTATATTAATATTGTTTTTAAAGCTAATTAATTATAGTAATATTATTTTTAAGTTATTTAAATTAAATTAATATTGTTTAAAAAGTATATAATTATATTAATGTGGTATTAAAGTTAATTAATTATAGTAATATTAATTTAAGGTTATTTAATTATATTGGTATTGTTTTAAAGTTAATTGTTTATAATAATATAGATTAAAAGAGTTATCAAAATGTGATAAAGTTAATTATTTAGGAATAATTATGATTTGGAATTAATAAATAGGATTATTAATAAGGTTTTAAAATAAATTATTATTATTTATAAAAATGGTAAAGATTAATTATTATTGTTCTTAAAAATTATTTTGAAAATTTCAATTACTATTTTTAAGATGTTTTAAGATTAATAAATTTCATTTATTTGTAATGTTTATTGTTAATAATTATTATTATACAATGGTGTTTTTAAGTAAAAGATTTTAATTGTTTATAAATGTTTTAGAGACCCATGAATAGAGTTGAAAGACTTGGATTTTATAAAAGAGCTTATAAAATTGTTTGGAGACGTAAGGAAGATTATTTACAAGGTGAAGAGTTTTATAAATGGTCAGATATTTATAAAACGAATTTTAGAAACGGGTTTATAGAGGTATAAAAGAAGTTTTATAAATGGTTTGAAAGGGTTTATAAAATGGATTATTAATGGCTTTAAAGAATTTTAAGGGGTTTATGAGTTATTCGAATCGAATAAAAATGAAATTTTTTCTTAGTTTTGTAAATATGCTTATACCATTGAGATAAGTATATCGATATTTTCTAAATATTGAAATATAGGTATTTGCGGTTATGCCCTTGTAAAAGTATTTTTATACAAGTAAATTACAATGTGATTTTTATCAATGAAAGATTTATGAAAGGAGGGTAGTGATTGCTTATTTTCTTAACCTATGTTGGTTTTCCCTTTGGAATAAATCCTTGATTGAATGTTGTTATTCGATAGTTAAATAACCGACTATCGAAATTGGACCCAAACATAACTTGGAAAAATCTAGGAGAAACACATGAGTAATATGGAACAGTCATCTCCGATGATGTTATACTATGCGTATAATCTCGTTTCGTTCTTCTACGACAATGATAAGGAAATCCATCCACTAATGGTTAGGAGGTGAACTCCGATCTTATCTGTGACTGTTTATTTTCTAAAGAACCGGGTTGAGTTTACCGAAAATTATCGAACGTTGTTTCGAAGAGACCGGGATAAGGTATGTTATCCGAAAACCACTTCGATCCAACGAATGTGTTTCGAAGTGAAGACATCTTATAGATGATGGAATTGGAGATGGAGCTCTCAAGTTTTTCGTTCAGTCCTAGAACGAACTTGTATGGATGAATGCTGGTATTGCATTGTTGCTTGGGAGGCAGTATTAGCATTCCAAGTGGGAAGTGCTAGAAAATGGTAAAACGTAGCCTCGGACCTCATCAACCGAGAAATGACAAAAATCGGGCATGCAGTAGGGTCAAGTGGGTAGCTCCCAAGTAGGGTATGGTCGTTCCAAATCTAGATCGGTTACTATCTACTCTTGTATGCTTCGAGACCCATTAACGGAGGAATGATCATATTCGGTACTACTAGTCAAGTGGTAGGACAGTCCTGTGTGGTAGAGGTACAAGATGTTCTTGTCAAACTCCGGTGCATTTATCTAGAGATGTACCTTCGAAAGGTAGTTCCTTACCTCGTTATAGTATGGAATTCATTCTCCAATACGAGCCTTACTGTTTTAATTGTGTACCAAATATGTTGGAATGTGAGATGCAAGCATTTCAGCTATTTTCTGTATTTACTTTGACCCTTAGACATTATTATAATATAAATGGATTTTCTATAAAAGGGTTTTGGTTATCATAAGGTAAAAACCCATCCGTGTTTATGTGTAGAGTTTTTTACGAGATACCTTTGATTTCAAAGGTTTTTATATAACTTTAAAATCCAGTTGGATGTATTTTTCTCACGCTGGTTTTCCAGACTGACTCGGGTGTTATTTTAATATAATGCCCGGGTCAGACCGAGCATATTACAGATTAGTTTGGATGCTTGGAGCTTCAAGAGACGAGTTGGAGGCCCAGAGATGTATTCACGTAGATGGTTATTTTCCGCTGTATTCATTGTTGTGTTTATTAGCAATTATGAGGACAGGCTGTTATAACTGTCCAGGCTGAAATAGGTTAGCATACTCTGATTGATGTTTGTATATATACATATTATAGTTTTTCTTTGTGTAAAGATTTGTGGTATATTATAGATTATTCATTCTGCTGTGAGATTCTATGTTGTTTAGTTTTCTTCTTATCTTCTTCCTTCTTTCTTTTTCCCAAACAATCGGGTTTTCCAGCATTCGATTTCTCGGCATGTAGTACAGTGGATGTATTAGTGTCGATTTTCGAGGTCCTAAAATCTGGTTTGTTATAGTATCTCCATCTACCGACGTTCTACTGGTTGTGTTATATGCAAACTGTACGATAATGCTTAAAAACGCATTAAGGGAGATTAATGTAAAGCCTTAACGCTAGGAAAAATATTTATTTTATTGATTAGACATTACATATATAGCGTATTCTACTATATATATATATTTTGACGGATACGTAAGAGATGTAAAATCCCGTAACATCTCTTGAATTATTGCACGCACGTTATACACCGGGTAGGAGATGTAAAACTCCATGAACATCTCTGACTCCATTACACTCATGTTATACATGATATTGATTTGACTCACATAATAATATTTTAGTTCTGACTCGAGTGTATTGTTTACTTTATGCTCGGGTCAGTCCTAGGTTTTTAAAGCATTGAAGATTATTATTCTGGAGGATGAAGACGAAGATTGTATATTATTATTACTAGTATTATTTCACCACATTGTTTATTCCACTGTATTATTTATTGTTCTGTTGTATATATATAACTCTGATAGATGTTGTACAGTTTTAATCAAATGTATAGTATAAATAGCTTCACAAACTATTTATTTGATTATTATATTTTGTCATTCCGCTGCGAGATTCTATGTTGTTTTCTTCTTTTCTTATTTTCCTTAATTAACCCATTGATTATCTATGTTCCAGATTGTTTGAGTTGGACATGTGTGGATTATTGTCGATTTAAACCTTCCAAAATGTGGGTCGTCACAGTTGGCATCAGAGCTTTTTTTAGCGATAACCTTAGCTTTGGTTGAGTTGGACTCATTAGGGATAGGGTAATAATACCCTAGAATGAGTTTTTTAGTGTTTGTGTGTATATATATATATTTATATGTAAGAGCATGTACTTGTTAGTGTTATAAAATGTTTTATATTGTGTTTACTTATATGTAGAGTTGTTTACGAATTCTAGTCGGTACATGAGGTGCCATGTTATCGATAGGGGTTTCTAAACACTTAAACAAGGCAAGTCGACATAATATTGTTTTAAAATTGGGTAAATGAAATAATTTTACCTAAATTATATTTTATATATAAAATGATAACTTTCATAAACATATATGATTATTCATGAATGTTGTTGGTTTGGAGATGATAATATTTACTTATCATCGATTATTGTTTGAATTAAACTAAATATGAATACTTTAGGAACATTATTTCACGAAGCGTTCGATAATGGATTGAATTGAAACCTAATTACAATAAGAAGTGTTTGCAATAATAAAGATGTAAATTAATGAAATTTTTTCATAATAAGGTAATGGAATTGTATAATATATTTATAAGGTTGCTTATAAATAGAAAGGATTTAAAAGCTGAGAATTTTAGAATTTAAAATCCCGTTGATTTTCAAAATTGTTTTAAAGCCTTCAGAATTAATAATATTTTTATTTTAAAAGTGATTTTGAAAGAAATAAAAGTATTGAACTCGTTTTAGTCGTTGGAAAATAATTCAAAGGATGACTATAGCATCGCCAGTATTCATTTTCGAGTTTCTGACTGATAATTGCTACCAAAAGAGATTTATTTTGGTTAAAACAAGTTTCGATTGAAATTTTTTCCAACTATGATTTGATAAATATATGAAAATAGTTTTTGAACTTATAAATTGAAATTAGTATATATAAGAAATGAGTTTACAACTTATGAATTTGTATAGGAAAGTAAAACCAAAATTTTAAAATGGTTGAATATTTTAGTTTAGCAAACAAGAGAAAATTTGAATTTGAGATATGAAATAGAAGAATTAACTTAGGTAAAGTTAAATAAATTTAGTTAATGGAATGAAGTTTCTCTCAAGAAAGTAAAATTAGTAATGGAACTAAGAAATGAAAATGACTTAAGTTATAAATTGTAATTCAACATAAGTTGTAAAAAGAGAATTGAATATATTTTAGAATGTTGTTTATAGAAACAAATATGAACTTAAGTGTGAAGCGAAATAAACATAAGAAGTGCTGTATATAATGTTTTTAAACTTAAATAAAATAAATCTGAATTGGTATGTACTCTTTTGGATATGAGAATATGATATTAATTTGAACTCGACTCAAAGAATGTTTATTCACTTAAGTAAAAGTGGTAAGGAATAATTTAAACTTTATGTTCAAATTATTAAATGAATAGATTTACGAAATTAATCGAATATGAAGTGAATAGGTTATGAAACCAAGTTTGAAAATATTAACTTAGCTAATTTGTGTTCATGGATATTTATGAACTTAAGTAATGAACTTAAGAAAATCAAATTTTAGTTTAACTTAAAAGAATTAACTTAAACTGAGAATTTGAGAACTTGAATCCCCTTGATTTTGAAATTATTTTCTAGTATTTTGAAAATAATATTAGTATTATTCAAAATTTTTACGAATAAAAGTTGTTTTCAAAAGGGATTTAAAAAGGAAATAAGTCATGTACTCCCCTCTTCTATCGCTGGAAAATAATTTTAGTAATGATAGCTGCATCATCGACATTCATTTTCGAGTCTCAAAGTGGGGGAGGCCATTTAGTAGCTTTCCTACGCATTTGGTTTGATAGACAAATTTTGATCTAAATTTCTATATGTTATTTGATATATGTAAAAGATATAAGTGTATATATTATTTCAAAATGATTTAGAAAGAAACCGGTGTTTAGTTCTTACATTCTTTGTAAATTAATAATTTTCACTTATTGAAATGAAATGAATTAATAAAATGATTTTTTATGAAGGGTCCATAAATAAATTTGAATAAAATTGACTGTAAAAGTAATAGATGTGAATAAATTGGAAATAAACCAATTAAATGTTAATAAAGAAGGAATGTTAATAAGACACGATAGTGTAAAAATAAACCGTGATATTGAATAATGTAAGTTGATGAGGTTATGAATTTATTGGATGAATATTGTTTGTTGAATGGTTTCTTTTGTTGCAAACCATTGTTATTTCTTCTTTTTATTGCATATGATTGTTATGGTTGTGTATTAGTGCTTGTGCTTATGATTTGGATTTAGAATTTGTATTATACGGTTCTGTTAAACTCATACATGTTTTCTATATCTTATTATAAGTGACTAATATTCTATATGGAGTTGAGATAGGTACATATGAAGCCGTTTGGAATTATACGTGGATTGATTTGTTTTTGCTTGCTTAATATGAGTGAACTCGCTCGTATGAATAATAATAAGGTACATATCTCAGATTACATACCATACTTTTATGTTTTTCCCTACGTGATGCCTCATCATTGAGATTAGATGTATATTTGGTGTATATATATATGTATATTGTAAATTTTTACGATCGAGCCACGCAAAGGAGACGTTGTCAAAATTTTCTGTAAATCCGGGTGAGAAAAAATTTTATATTTTAAAAATTTTGTAACTTATTTTGCAAATAAGTCGATATCAGAGTGGCGTAGTGAAAGTGTGGTAAAGGTTTTGCAAATAAGATTTTTATTTTTTTATGTTGATTATTTTGAATAAAATATATCAAATGTTAGATTTCTTACTTAACCTCTTTTCGAGGACGAAAAGTTTTGAGTGTGGGAGATTGTAACGACCCGTATTTTTAACTATTTTAAATTATTAAATTTTAATATGATTATTGAATGAAAATGGTTAGAAATAAAAAAAATTAATGTCTTGTTTATGTAATTTATTTAATATGAACTTGAATAAATTTTTAAATAACAATTTCGATAAGATATAAGGAAATTATTCGTGTTAGAACGAAGTTCAATACAGTATTTGTGTTGTAATCAATAGCAAGGATCTAAATAATAAATGTTGAATTATTTCAATGAAAATAAAACAATTATTTGATAACCAAAATTCATTTAAAATCTAATATTGGAATTTATTGAATTGGATTTATGGAGTACTTTAAATAAAGAAGTGGAACTAAGTTTAGTAGTATTTTTTATTATTTGAATTCGTTTTGTAAGTTAAATTTCATAAGTTAAATAACTTATATTTCAAATATGGTGATTTATTGAATAATTAAATTGTTTAAATTTAATATTGGAAATTATTTAAAAAATTGAATACTGAATTTAATATGAAGGAAAATGATGTCGAAAGTTGATTCAAATTTTATTTAAACAAGAATGAAAATTTTAACTTTTAAAATTGAATTTAAAGTGAATAAATTGATTTTGGGAATTTCTCATTATAATTAACGTGTAAAATAGCCATTCGAGCAACTGTCTTGGATTTCGACGAAACCAGTTTCATTGGATCCGTAATAGTTAGTTATTATAGCATTTCAAGTTTCGTAGCGATCAGACTTATCGTTTGGTCGTGCGAGCTTGAAATGCATAGAATTTATTTTTAGAACTTTAATTAAAATAATTTGATTTTGAAAAGCTATCTTCTTAATATGATGGAATTGGTTCCCGAGACTAGTTCCATTATGTTCGGAATAGGGGTATAACATATAGAACACCAGGCGGCATGCTTCATTTGGAGTCCGAAAAACCTTTAGCGCGAATAGTGCTAGTTAGAAAAATCCTATACAAGGACCCTCAGCACATTCTTTTGTTCGAACAAAATTCCTGAACCCTAATCGCTGTTTGCTTGTCTTCATCCAATGGCCCCTGTTCGTCAACGCCATGCAAGGCGGCTTCAGGTCGAGGCTCCAACTAGAAAGATAAGCTGGGTAAGGAGATCGACTCGAAGAACAGAGAGATCGACAATCGATGTACTTTGGTGGCCGGGGGAAGGCGCCGTTCATACTGTAGTTTTAGGGTTCGTGGCATTTTCTTTTCACGTGCACACGCGAGGTGCGGTAGCGGAGGGGAAGGCGATGCTGGGAGCAGGGGCGACGTGCCGGTGGGTGACGGCGCTAGTGAGCGCGGTCGAGCGTTGCACGATCGACAATGCAGTTAAAAAAAAAGAACGAAGCTCGGTCTTGGAAGCATGAATGAACACATGAGAGAGGGAAGAAAGGGGCTGTAAGTTAAGTTTGTTAATTATTTTATTAAGTTAGTTTAAACTTATTTATATCAAATGTTCAATAATCCGTAACTTTTTCATCGAGGTCCGATTCGAGCGTAACGAGTCGTGTTGCGATCATATCGACGAAGGCTACAACATGGAGTTGGATTCGTATTTATTTGAATTTGAAAAATTTTCAGTTTCAAATAAAGGTGAGTGATTAAACCCGCTCACGAATACTAAAATATTCTAATGTTAGTTAAATTGAAATTATGAAGTTATTTATTTTATTGACTGTTGTTTGGTAAATTTAAATGGCATTTAAATTGACATCTGAATTGAACTGATAAGAATTTAAATCGACAGTTAAATTTGAAATTGAAATTGAATTGCTGGTTAAATACCCGATATTGATAACTAATTAATTGTTGTGATTTATTGGCTGATTTGGATGTTGATTCTGATGGATGCCTATTTGTTGACATTTTGGATGATTGGATGTTTATTTATTTTATATATATATATCCCATTATCACATGTATATTATTGACAATATATAAAACTGTAAATTGAATTATTTCGAATAAATTAAGAAATAGGTTGAAACGATATATACCTATGACACTTTGATTTGCATGGAAATGATATATATCCATCCCTGCAGTTAAAAATTGAAATAACTATTCACTTGGCCATAAGATAGAAAATTATATACGGACATCGGATTGGTTAAATTAAATGGTTTTAAATTTCTTGGCTTTTGAAATTATTTAAATGATATCGTTTTTAAAGAATAAAACAACTGATTTATGGAATTTTGAAAAAAATGTGGGTTTTAATAATATATATAATATGAAGATTTTTATTTTAAATAAGTGTTTTAAATTGAATATTGATTTTTAAGAAAAAAATGATATAATATATATTTTGTTTCCAATTATATCAAGCTTGTTTTGATTTGTTTTTCATCGATTCCAAGCCATCAATTTTTCCCTGTTCGTCGAATTCATTATCATCGTGCTGTGCTTTGGAATTTTTGCTTGGGTTCATAGCTTGTTGTGTCTCTAATTTCTCTAGCCTCAAAAAGGTTAGTGATCACTCACGATTAACATTCTCATATTTAGTAAATTTAATTCGCGTGAAACGACGATTTAAATACATTGTTAAACTTGAATTGTTAGTTATTTAATTATTGAATATGATATGTTAATATTTAAAATTATTCACCTTTGTAATTTATATATGATACCATAACCTGTTAGTGTATATATATATATATATTAAATATGAATTGTTAAGGATTATATATGCTTATGATTGATATGTTATGCAATTTCATTTTATTGTTCTCACTCTGCAAGTTCCCTTAGTTTTAGGAATTCCCTATGGGTTGAAATGATACATACCCGAATGATCTTTTTGACTAGGGAAAATCGTTATGGGTAGAAATGATAAACCCAAGCGATTTTATTGATTTTGAAACTTTGGGATTGCGGGTTGAAATGATATATACCCGTAAATATTAAATTATTGCGGATTGAAATGATAAATATCTGCATCACTTGACCATAGGATAGAAAATTATTTACGGACACCGTTGGTCTATTTTTAAATGATTTTAAAAATTTTAAGGAAAGAAAATATTTCTGTTTTGGTTTTAAAATATAATATAAAGATTTTATTTTTATTTTAAAATGTATAAAAATTTAGATTTTTAAATTTTATGTTTTGGAAATTTTAAACGTATAAGTTAAGTTGTGAAAATGTAAATTTTAAGATTTTACTTATATTTTTATTATTTTAAAATTATATAAAATAAGATTTAAAATAGATTTAATAATAAGATTTAATTTAATAAAATTTAATATAATTAGTATATATATAATATGTTTAAAATATTTATTTAGATTTATGTAATTATTTTTAAATAGATTTTGTAATATTTTAAATAAATAAAGGTTGGAAAGATAAGTAAAGTGGACTTGTAATTTAATTTGTTTAAGAATTGTATTTAAATAAAAATTGATTTTAAAATTATTAATTTTAAGAATTTAAAGATATGATTTTTATAACTTGATAACTTGATTTTGATTAAAGGTGATTAAATGAATATTTCAAATTTAAATAATATCGAAATTGAATATCTAATGTTGTTTTAAATTTGTAATTTGAGATTTTATTAAAACGTTATTAAAATGATTAAGTGAATATTTTGGAATTTGAATAAAATTAAAGTTGAATTTTGAAATATAAATGAAATTTATCAAATTGAGCTAGTGTAAATGTTTGAATATTTAAACTTTGAAACCTATTGAATTGGTAGTGGTTTAAATTTGTAGTTCAAACCTAGATTTGAAATCGATATAAAATAAAATGGTTTTAATAAGAATTTGAATTGAACCTTTAACCCTTTCGATTGAAATTGTTGAACTGAGATTAATTTAAATTGAACTTTGGAACTAAAGTTGATTTGAATTGATTTGTGAAAATGGAAGAAACAATTCTAATTTGAAACTATTTTCGATATAAACTCTTTTAAATATATAAACTATTTTAATATATATTATTTTAAATTTATAAACAATTTTAAATATATATTTTTTAATATGTAAACTATTTTTAATATATAAACAATTTAATCTATGACCTATTTTTTTAAATATAAACTATTTTTATGTATAACTATTCCAATATATAAACTACTTTCAATATTCAAACTGTTTAAGTTGGAACTGTTATGATTTAGATTTAATGGATTTGATATGATGGTTTAAACTATTTTGTGGTTAAATTTTGGAAATGAACTTGATTTAAAGTGATATGATTTCGAAAGTGAATATAATTTCGAAAGTGATATGATTTTGAAATCGATATGATATTTTGATATGAATTATGAACTGTTTGAATTAAAATGACCACGGTGTGAAATAAGCATTTGGTTGTTAAAGAGACCGGGATCAGATATTGTCATACTCTTTGTCAATACCGAAAACCACTTTAACAACTGTGCACCTGGTGTAGATTCCAGAACGAAGTAGGATGGTTGGCGTACGTCTATATGAGGTATGAACGCAGCCCTGACTCCCACGAGTCAGCTTGATGTGGCTGAAATAGGAGCTATGCCGGGCCAAGTGGGGTCCTCCCCTATTAGGAACATTTCTTCGAAACCATATCTATTGCTTTTGTGATTTTATTTTGGTGTGCACACCTTTTGTAACGACCCCGAATTTTAATTAAATTTAAATTGATAATTAAATGAATTTTTGAATTAAAATTGTGAAATTAATCGATAGATTGATTGCGAGTTTCCCCTATCCAAATAAATTATGTATAAATCATTTAAAATTTAAATATTGTATATATATATGTATATACGTGAATATATATGTATACGGGCATATATGAGTCAATTTGAAATTTTAAATATATGTATATATGGTTGGTTTGAATTTAAATCGTAAGTAAATGGTTTAAGAAATGAAAATATATAAGATATAGAAATATAAAGTAAATACATTGAATAAGATCTAATAACAAATTAGAATCTAGAAATTCTCTTATATTACCAAATGAATATTAAAAACAATTAATATTAAATCTAGAAATAAATAATTGAGATGGAGATAAACAAAAGAAAATACACATTCAAATAAGAAAGAAATATGTATGCAAACATGAAGACAAGTTTAAAACAAAATCATTTCAGCCTATAAAACAAGGAAGCATCAAAATGGAAGCAAAACAAGATACAAATATATATGAAAGCTTATAAAACAAGACAACAATTAAAATAGAAATTATTTGTATTATCAAGTAAAAATAATAATAATAAATATACCATATAAACTATTGAATTTAATATATAAAGTAACTAACAATTTGACAACATCATAAAATTAGAACTTCACTAGATTTCAAAGTAATAGGGCCAAAACAAATAAAAATATACTCAAGTAAATAAAACAAAACAAAGCATATCATATCAGCCGAAAAACTAAACAAATACAAAGGCAAGTAGGCAAATATAATAAGTAGCCTGTAAGAAGTAATGCAGGCAAAACAAAGAAATACAAATGTTAGCACACAAATCATTCTCATCAGCCACCAAATATCATCATATTGTACATGGCCAATTTAATGCAGCCTCCCAGGAAAACAAAAGCAAAGTAAACATGTAATATGTTGTAGCTTGTAGATGAAGACTCAGGCAAGTATAGAAAGAAAAATATAAGATAAGTATAAAATAAAAACATCAAGTACAAATAACATTTAATGCTCTCATTTCCTTTCAGCAAGCAAAATCTGTTCGAGTGTATAAAATGTGATTTCAGCCACCAACAATAAAATTATCTCTGATAATTGTACAAACTTGTACACCATTTTGTATAAAATATGTTATATCCTGTAACCTGTTTTATACTTCAACCTATAAGCATTTTTCTCCATACCGGCTTTCATTTTCATTCGAACTCAATACAAATTGTAATGGAAGCTCATTTGAAAACTTAAAACAAATCTCCATCTAAACATCATCAGCAACTACAACTAAAACAGAAGAAAGGTGTTTGGCAGGGTGATCTACAGAAAAACATTTTTCCAGTTCAATCTGTTTACAACACAGTGCCCTGTTCTTTTTCTAAAAGCTAGGTGAGTAACTCATTTTATTAAAGGTTTAAAGTATAAAGCTGTTGCTCGTATATAGTTATATCTGTGACTAATTTGTTTATATATATATGGATCCTCTGAGTAAAAATTTAGAGTTGGAAGTGTACAGACCTGTTTATGTGAAAAACTATCCTGTTCTTTAGTTACAAAGCATTTAGTTTGATCAAAAACCAATATCTACTTACTTGATATCTGTTAGGCCTTGGTTTCAAAAGCAAATATGCTTGGTTAAGTATCAGTCATTATTTAAAAATAGTTACAAGAAGAATAAGAATATATAGTATGTGAAAAAAATGATTTTTACAGAGAAAATCCAAATGTTGATTAAATTCGAATATAACAATGTACAAATTCAATTATATAAGTTGAATACTTACTTAAAAATAGGATTTTTAGAGCCAATATGATAATTTTTAGTGCTGTATTCCCAAAGCACTTTCGAAATGAACCGGGAATGAGTTTTAGGCAAGTTCAGGTGGTCGGAGGCGCTAGCGAGGCCGGGGTCTGGGTTGAGGCTAGGTGAGTGATCGGCGATGTTAGGAAAAATAGAAGGGAACACTCTCGACCATCGAGGCATCGTCGGCGAGTCAATTTGTATTGCTAAACCTAATTTTGGTCAGACTATTAACAAAGGCAAATGCGTAATCTCTGGTTAATCGAGTCGTACCGCGTTCTGGTGATGGCTTCGTGGAAGGGTTGTGGAGGTGCGGCAGTAGTTTCAGAGGGTAAGATGGTCAGGAACGTGGATGCGACAGTTTTCTCTGGCGATGGTTGGGTTTCCTGGTTCTCCTGCACTTCTCGATTTTGAATTAAGGATTGTTGATGCGTTTGTACGATGGAGAGTGGATGCTGGCATGAGGGTCGGAGTGTCGACGTCACCGGAGGCAATTAACGTCGTCGTATTGGGTTGTGCATGTGCACGGGTTGGCGATTGCATGTCAGTGTTTTGGGGTGGAAGTTCCCTCGAAGCGAGGATCGAGATTTTGGGTGATTAACTCGAGTTCGTACTCGAGTATTTTGATGGTGATATGCTTCAGTTTTTAAACTGGAATATAAACTTAAGTTTTGAAAAGAAATGGGGAGGAAGGGAAGGAGACTCGGTTATGACTCGAGTTGTCTTCGGGTGTGACCAGAAGCAGGACCGAGCAAACCTATGAAATGTTTTAAAAGCATATAAAAGCAAGTTTTTTGGGATTTAAATTAAATTAGTTTTTAAAAACTATTACTTGATAATATCTTAAGTGTTTTAAAGGAAGTTTTGTTAACAATAATTTATCAAGTTAATGATATGTTTTATACTTAATTATTGTTTTAATTAGGTAAAGTTAATTATAAGTTATAATGATTTTAAGATGTAAATGGTAATTAAGATAATATTTATCTTAAGTTAAAGGAGTTTTATTATTTTTGAATTAATTAAGTTAATTAAGAAATTAAGCATAATTAATTAATTTAATTAATTAAGGATAAGGGTTAATCAAGTGATTAATTTAAGAATAGTTAATAAATTTAATTAATTAATGATCATGATTGATTAACTAATAATTAGAAATAAATGAATTGGAAATTTATTAATTAAGAAATTAAAGGTTAATTATTAAATAAATTAAGGTTAATTAATTTATTATCAATGGTTAATTAATAAATGATTAAAGAAAAATTAATCAAAATAATTTGTAATCTATTAATAATTAATTAACCAGGATTGGTAATTTATTCATAAGTAATTAATCTAATTTGAATTAATCAGACAATTATCTTACCTTACTTATGAATGTTTGAATTCTATTGAATGTGAATTGTTTGATATCCCTGATTTGAGATGCTTTGTGATACATCCTGATTTATGTTGTGATCTGTAGTTTACTTATCTGTGACCTTTATATATCTATGATCTGTGAATGAACGATAAGTGCTGTTCTTATACCGTTTATCAACTATATCCTGTATTCTGATATGTGATGATTCATTGTGTTGCACTACTGTGTGAAACCCCTGGACTACACTTTTACACACACAAATATGGATTTCACGTGGAAATCGGTTAAGTCATAGATAAAGTTAAAATCTGATGTTTTTGAAATTGAAATTTTAATTTCAATTGATTTTGAAATTGGAAATTTGGTTTTAAAGTAAAAAGCTTTTGAAATAGAATTTCAAAGATAAAAGTTATTTTGAATAACTTAATCGAGTTTTGAAAATTTAAATAATTTGATTTAAATTTGAATTCAATATTTGAAATTGAATTCTATGATTTGGGAACTAGGGTTTAAAAAGGCTGTTCAACTTATTAATGTGTTTATATGAATTTAGACCATTTTAAATGTAAATTTTTGAGAATTTGATTTTAACCCAAGAAGAACCTTAACTCGTATGAATGAATCAGATTTTCAAAATGAAAACTGTTCGTTTTAAAGGAATAAAAGCTTTCCGATAAGAAATGAAATTCCAATTTAAAGGAATTTCAGGTACGAATTGAAAAATGGTTTTCCAAGTTATGAATGAATTGTTTTGAAAAGCTATGATTTGAATTTGTTATCTTTAACAGATTTAAAATAATGATTGGTTTAAATCATTTGAAATGGGATTGTTTTGAAAGCTATAAGTTAAATCTTTGTTTTAAAGATTTAACGAGTTAATCAAATTGAAATGGGAATTAATTTGGAAAACCTGTGAATGAATCTTTTGTTTAAAAGATAAAAATGTGGAAAATCGTTAAACCATTTAAGGTTGTTAAAATGAATCTTTTTGTTTAAAGATTTGAAATGGTAATTTGTTAAACCATTTGAAAGAAAATTTGGGGTAATAAGTTGTGACTTAATTGAAATCCCAATATCCATATGTTTTTAAAGTATCGCGCTCATTATTCGGTTTAGCCGGGAGAGGACCTTTGTGTCATATAACCCGTTCCGAATACTGATACGTCGTATATGGATAGCATTTGAAGACCGGTGGTGAAGACCGGATATTTTCGAAAACGAAAGGACAACTCGTCGAATGTCTCTGCATCGACTGGTCCCCGATATAGAGATCTTATCACCCTTTGTGATGGGAAGTCCGGACGTGATTGGAAATTATCCGGAATTGCAAGGGCTTCGTGAGAAGTGCCTTCGGTTCTGTTCGAACCCGGAACAGACTTGTATGGATACATGTCTGACATTACACTTTGAGGTATAAAGCAGATTTCTTTCAAATACATTTCTGTTGGTGGCGGAGAATTTATTCTCTTAGCTTAACACCCTTCTCTGAGACGTACGAGCTCAGAGGTTATGTAGTTGAAATTTATCAGCAATATATCCCAATTTGGTAATGTGGCATGCTGAGTGTTGCTGTGTGATGATCAGTGTTTGATCATTTGTGATATGATCATTTGTTTGATCATTTATCTTTGTGATCATAGGTTGATCATCTGTTGACCCAAAGCGTGGCTTTTTGAAAAAGCATAGCTTTGTGGACGAGACTTCGTCAGGGCCTCACAACCCGGAAATGGTCGAAACAGGATCGTTGCGGCAAGGTTATGAGGGTCGCGCCCTTTAGGGTATGTCATTTCCTTCTGGAAAGGGGTGGTATCATGGTATGGAGCCCAGATACTTACTCATGTGGATACACTTTCTTTATGATGTGTGATGTTGGATACCGAGCTCGGATAAAGGTCCCAAAGGACCGGGTGATGACATATTCGTGAGTTACCTGTTACAGGGGTAACCCGGCCTTGTTTGGCAGAGAGCAGTTTGTCTCTCGGGACGTCCCGCCAGAGGCGATCCCATGCGACGGAAGGAAGTTCCTTAGCCTGACCATTTGTTGGAAATCCATTTCTCCAATACGAACCTTGTACGATTTTAGTTGTAGAACCTGCCATCTAATATTGTAGCTATAGTAGGCATAGTATAATGGTACCTATGCTGGCTAAGATTTATATTCTACTTTCAAATTGTTTTACACTATGCACTAATAATAATAATCCAATGATTTGCGTAGTAAGCATCTTTGACTATCATAAGAAGAAATCTCCTCCAATTCTGCGTTTGCATTGTGTGTGTGGTGGGAGGTCTTATGGTAGTTTCATTTTCTAAAAGCATTGCGGATTTCAATGTTTTAAATTCTTTTGTTGATTGTTTAAAGATAAACTGTTTTTGTTGCTCACACCAGTCCCATGACTGATCCGGAGTTTATTGTTCCCTTCCTAAACTCTGGGTGCCCACTATTTTCCACACGGGCAGTCTAGAGTTGGGTTTATCAGATATTCAGGTTTGGTAGATTATCTGGAGCTAGTCAGTTCTTGGAGTTCATGGACTGACGTTGCTTATCTTGGAGCATTCTATTGGAGACATTCTATCCGCTGCTGGTGTTATCTATTTTCTTTTTCCACTGCTATTTCTTGTATCATATCTCTGATGTATATTGATATCATTGTTGTATATCATTCTGGATATTGTATTCATTGGAGTTGTATATGATATCATATTATTCTTTTCTTCCGCTATGTTATTTACTTAATTGTGTTATAGCTCCGGCGAATCGGATTTGAACGGTCGAATCTGCGGCATTCTAGTACAATGTGAAGTACGGATGTTGATTTTCGAGCGGGCAAAACCCGATACGTTACATTTGGTATCAGAGCTAAGGTTGAACTTTAGCTCAGGAGTATAACACGTTAAGTAGCTCATTAGAGATAGGGTGAAGTATACCCTAGAATGAGTATTCCTCAGATATCTGTCTGTATGCCTCAGTAAATTCTCTTGCTATACACAGATAGTAAGTATGAGTGCGAGGAGAGGATGAGATAGGGGACAGTGGAATACGACTATAAATGGTCGATACTCTGTAACAACAAGGAAACGATCTTTTCTCTATCAATCTCTTTTGATTAGCATTTTTTTCTCAATTCTTCGATGGTTTCTGGTAGATCCAGAAAGAAGATTCGATATATATTAAAATGGGACATAAACTCCAAATAGGCCAAAATTGTTGTTTGGATGTATTGGTTGCTTTGTTGCTATGGTTGATAGGTATAATTTAGTTTCTAAACTGAGAGTTTTGAAATTGTATCCATATATCTGTCTATTCTTTGGGTCCCAATATATTCTACGAATGGTTAGTTATCACTTCGAACTAACCGATGTCACTGCATATTTCGTAGATCTGGATAACCCGAGTATTTTGTGAAGTGTTAAACAGATTCGTTCTTGTATCTGTTATTGATGTTCTGATTTGGTAAGCCAAATGCAGAACGGATGTTCAGTTAATTTGATAAATCCTGTTTCGTCTATCTTTTGTCTCCTTGACAATTTCGAGGACGAAATTCTTTTAAGGGGGGAAGCCTGTAACGACCCCGAATTTTAATTAAATTTAAATTGATAATTAAATGAATTTTTGAATTAAAATTGTGAAATTAATCGATAGATTGATTGCGAGTTTCCCCTATCCAAATAAATTATGTATAAATCATTTAAAATTTAAATATTGTATATACATATGTATATACGTGAATATATATGTATACGGGCATATATGAGTCAATTTGAAATTTTAAATATATGTATATATGGTTGGTTTGAATTTAAATCGTAAGTAAATGGTTTAAGAAATGAAAATATATAAGATATAGAAATATAAAGTAAATACATTGAATAAGATCTAATGACAAATTAGAATCTAGAAATTCTCTTATATTACCAAATGAATATTAAAAACAATTAATATTAAATCTAGAAATAAATAATTGAGATGGAGATAAACAAAAGAAAATACACATTCAAATAAGAAAGAAATATGTATGCAAACATGAAGACAAGTTTAAAACAAAATCATTTCAGCCTATAAAACAAGGAAGCATCAAAATGGAAGCAAAACAAGATACAAATATATATGAAAGCTTATAAAACAAGACAACAATTAAAATAGAAATTATTTGTATTATCAAGTAAAAATAATAATAATAAATATACCATATAAACTATTGAATTTAATATATAAAGTAACTAACAATTTGACAACATCATAAAATTAGAACTTCACTAGATTTCAAAGTAATAGGGCCAAAACAAATAAAAATATACTCAAGTAAATAAAACAAAACAAAGCATATCATATCAGCCGAAAAACTAAACAAATACAAAGGCAAGTATAATAAGTAGCCTGTAAGAAGTAATGCAGGCAAAACAAAGAAATACAAATGTTAGCACACAAATCATTCTCATCAGCCACCAAATATCATCATATTGTACATGGCCAATTTAATGCAGCCTCCCAGGAAAACAAAAGCAAAGTAAACATGTAATATGTTGTAGCTTGTAGATGAAGACTCAGGCAAGTATAGAAAGAAAAATATAAGATAAGTATAAAATAAAAACATCAAGTACAAATAACATTTAATGCTCTCATTTCCTTTCAGCAAGCAAAATCTGTTCGAGTGTATAAAATGTGATTTCAGCCACCAACAATAAAATTATCTCTGATAATTGTACAAACTTGTACACCATTTTGTATAAAATATGTTATATCCTGTAACCTGTTTTATACTTCAACCTATAAGCATTTTTCTCCATACCAGCTTTCATTTTCATTCGAACTCAATACAAATTGTAATGGAAGCTCATTTGAAAACTTAAAACAAATCTCCATCTAAACATCATCAGCAACTACAACTAAAACAGAAGAAAGGTGTTTGGCAGGGTGATCTACAGAAAAACATTTTTCCAGTTCAATCTATTTACAACACAGCGCCCTGTTCTTTTTCTAAAAGCTAGGTGAGTAACTCATTTTATTAAAGGTTTAAAGTATAAAGCTGTTGCTCGTATATAGTTATATCTGTGACTAATTTGTTTATATATATATGGATCCTCTGAGTAAAAATTTAGAGTTGGAAGTGTACAAACCTGTTTATGTGAAAAACTATCCTGTTCTTTAGTTACAGAGCATTTAGTTTGATCAAAAACCAATATCTACTTACTTGATATCTGTTAGGCCTTGGTTTCAAAAGCAAATATGCTTGGTTAAGTATCAGTCATTATTTAAAAATAGTTACAAGAAGAATAAGAATATATAGTATGTGAAAAAAATGATTTTTACAGAGAAAATCCAAATGTTGATTAAATTCGAATATAACAATGTACAAATTCAATTATATAAGTTGAATACTTACTTAAAAATAGGATTTTTAAAGCCAATATGATAATTTTTAGTGCTGTATTCCCAAAGCACTTTCGAAATGAACTGGGAATGAGTTTTAGGCAAGTTCAGGTGGTCGGAGGCGTTAGCGAGGCCGGGGTCTGGGTTGAGGCTAGGTGAGTGATCGACGATGTTAGGAAAAATAGAAGGGAACACTCTCGACCATCGAGGCATCGTCGGCGAGTCAATTTGTATTGCTAAACCTAATTTTGGTCAGACTATTAACAAAGGCAAATGCGTAATCTCTGGTTAATCGAGTCGTACCGCGTTCTGGTGATGGCTTCGTGGAAGGGTTGTGGAGGTGCGGCAGTAGTTTCAGAGGGTAAGATGGTCAGGAACGTGGATGCGACAGTTTTCTCTGGCGATGGTTGGGTTTCCTGGTTCTCCTGCACTTCTCGATTTTGAATTAAGGATTGTTGATGCGTTTGTACGATGGAGAGTGGATGCTGGCATGAGGGTCGGAGTGTCGACGTCACCGGAGGCAATTAACGTCGTCGTATTGGGTTGTGCATGTGCACGGGTTGGCGATTGCATGTCAGTGTTTTGGGGTGGAAGTTCCCTCAAAGCGAGGATCGAGATTTTGGGTGATTAACTCGAGTTCGTACTCGAGTATTTTGATGGTGATATGCTTCAGTTTTTAAACTGGAATATAAACTTAAGTTTTGAAAAGAAATGGGGAGGAAGGGAAGGAGACTCGGTTATGACTCGAGTTGTCTTCGGGTGTGACCAGAAGCAGGACCGAGCAAACCTATGAAATGTTTTAAAAGCATATAAAAGCAAGTTTTTTGGGATTTAAATTAAATTAGTTTTTAAAAACTATTACTTGATAATATCTTAAGTGTTTTAAAGGAAGTTTTGTTAACAATAATTTATCAAGTTAATGATATGTTTTATACTTAATTATTGTTTTAATTAGGTAAAGTTAATTATAAGTTATAATGATTTTAAGATGTAAATGGTAATTAAGATAATATTTATCTTAAGTTAAAGGAGTTTTATTATTTTTGAATTAATTAAGTTAATTAAGAAATTAAGCATAATTAATTAATTTAATTAATTAAGGATAAAGGTTAATCAAGTGATTAATTTAAGAATAGTTAATTAATTTAATTAATTAATGATCATGATTGATTAACTAATAATTAGAAATTAATGAATTGGAAATTTATTAATTAAGAAATTAAAGGTTAATTATTAAATAAATTAAGGTTAATTAATTTATTATCAATGGTTAATTAATAAATGATTAAAGAAAAATTAATCAAAATAATCAGACAATTATCTTACCTTACTTATGAATGTTTGAATTCTATTGAATGTGAATTGTTTGATATCCCTGATTTGAGATGCTTTGTGATACATCCTGATTTATGTTGTGATCTGTAGTTTACTTATCTGTGACCTTTATATATCTATGATCTGTGAATGAACGATAAGCGTTGTTCTTATACCGTTTATCAACTATATCCTGTATTCTGATATGTGATGATTCATTGTGTTGCACTACTGTGTGAAACCCCTGGACTACACTTTTACACACACAAATATGGATTTCACGTGGAAATCGGTTAAGTCATAGATAAAGTTAAAATCTGATGTTTTTGAAATTGAAATTTTAATTTCAATTGATTTTGAAATTGGAAATTTGGTTTTAAAGTAAAAAGCTTTTGAAATAGAATTTCAAAGATAAAAGTTATTTTGAATAACTTAATCGAGTTTTGAAAATTTAAATAATTTGATTTAAATTTGAATTCAATATTTGAAATTGAATTCTATGATTTGGGAACTAGGGTTTAAAAAGGCTGTTCAACTTATTAATGTGTTTATATGAATTTAGACCATTTTAAATGTAAATTTTTGAGAATTTGATTTTAACCCAAGAAGAACCTTAACTCGTATGAATGAATCAGATTTTCAAAATGAAAACTGTTCGTTTTAAAGGAATAAAAGCTTTCCGATAAGAAATGAAATTCCAATTTAAAGGAATTTCAGGTACGAATTGAAAAATGGTTTTCCAAGTTATGAATGAATTGTTTTGAAAAGCTATGATTTGAATCTGTTATCTTTAACAGATTTAAAATAATGATTGGTTTAAATCATTTGAAATGGGATTGTTTTGAAAGCTATAAGTTAAATCTTTGTTTTAAAGATTTAACGAGTTAATCAAATTGAAATGGGAATTAATTTGGAAAACCTGTGAATGAATCTTTTGTTTAAAAGATAAAAATGTGGAAAATCGTTAAACCATTTAAGGTTGTTAAAATGAATCTTTTTGTTTAAAGATTTGAAATGGTAATTTGTTAAACCATTTGAAAGAAAATTTGGGGTAATAAGTTGTGACTTAATTGAAATCCCAATATCCATATGTTTTTAAAGTATCGCGCTCATTATTCGGTTTAGCCGGGAGAGGACCTTTGTGTCATATAACCCGTTCCGAATACTGATACGTCGTATATGGATAGCATTTGAAGACCGGTGGTGAAGACCGGATATTTTCGGAAACGAAAGGACAACTCGTCGAATGTCTCTGCATCGACTGGTCCCCGATATAGAGATCTTATCACCCTTTGTGATGGGAAGTCCGGACGTGATTGGAAATTATCCGGAATTGCAAGGGCTTCGTGAGAAGTGCCTTCGGTTCTGTTCGAACCCGGAACAGACTTGTATGGATACATGTCTGACATTACACTTTGAGGTATAAAGCAGATTTCTTTCAAATACATTTCTGTTGGTGGCGGAGAATTTATTCTCTTAGCTTAACACCCTTCTCTGAGACGTACGAGCTCAGAGGTTATGTAGTTGAAATTTATCAGCAATATATCCCAATTTGGTAATGTGGCATGCTGAGTGTTGCTGTGTGATGATCAGTGTTTGATCATTTGTGATATGATCATTTGTTTGATCATTTATCTTTGTGATCATAGGTTGATCATCTGTTGACCCAAAGCGTGGCTTTTTGAAAAAGCGTAGCTTTGTGGACGAGACTTCGTCAGGGCCTCACAACCCGGAAATGGTCGAAACAGGATCGTTGCGGCAAGGTTATGAGGGTCGCGCCCTTTAGGGTATGTCATTTCCTTATGGAAAGGGGTGGTATCATGGTATGGAGCCCAGATACTTACTCATGTGGATACACTTTCTTTATGATGTGTGATGTTGGATACCGAGCTCGGATAAAGGTCCCAAAGGACCGGGTGATGACATATTCGTGAGTTACCTGTTACAGGGGTAACCCGGCCTTGTTTGGCAGAGAGCAGTTTGTCTCTCGGGACGTCCCGCCAGAGGCGATCCCATGCGACGGAAGGAAGTTCCTTAGCCTGACCATTTGTTGGAAATCCATTTCTCCAATACGAACCTTGTACGATTTTAGTTGTAGAACCTGCCATCTAATATGGTAGCTATAGTAGGCATAGTATAATGGTACCTATGCTGGCTAAGATTTATATTCTACTTTCAAATTGTTTTACACTATGCACTAATAATAATAATCCAATGATTTGCGTAGTAAGCATCTTTGACTATCATAAGAAGAAATCTCCTCCAATTCTACGTTTGCATTGTGTGTGTGGTGGGAGGTCTTATGGTAGTTTCATTTTCTAAAAGCATTGCGGATTTCAATGTTTTAAATTCTTTTGTTGATTGTTTAAAGATAAACTGTCTTTGTTGCTCACACCAGTCCCATGACTGATCCGGAGTTTATTGTTCCCTTCCTAAACTCTGGGTGCCCACTATTTTCCACACGGGCAGTCTAGAGTTGGGTTTATCAAATATTCAGGTTTGGTAGATTATCTGGAGCTAGTCAGTTCTTGGAGTTCATGGACTGACGTTGCTTATCTTGGAGCATTCTATTTTAGACATTCTATCCGCTGCTGGTGTTATCTATTTTCTTTTTCCGCTGCTATTTCTTGTATCATATCTCTGATGTATATTGATATCATTGTTGTATATCATTCTGGATATTGTATTCATTGGAGTTGTATATGATATCATATTATTCTTTTCTTCCGCTGTGTTATTTACTTAATTGTGTTATAGCTCCGGCGAATCGGATTTGAACGGTCGAATCTGCGGCATTCTAGTACAATGTGAAGTACGGATGTTGATTTTCGAGCGGGCAAAACCCGATACGTTACACCTTTGATTGGGAGTGTGTCGTGTGGTGGGCGGTAGTAGATGTTATGCATTACCACCAGTCCAGATCTGCAAAACTGTAGTATCCTACCCTGGGCATTGCCTCACGTGCCTTGTCACATGACTTATCGTGCCCTCTACGAGTTTGGTTTGTACCGTACATACGGATTGCCCTTTGATAGCCCTCCAGTTTACGGAGGAATTATGGTACTGTATAGACTACGGGAATATATATAAAAATGTGTTAAGGGGGATATGGGTAACGCCTTAATGCTATTTTAATTGTTTACTTTACTATAGACATTATCTATGTAGCGTATTGTACTATGTATGTAGATAGTTTCACGGATCCTTAAAGGATGGAAATCCCAAACATCCTTTAAGTTATGTTGTATTTCACTTGGACATTTCACTTGAGTTGATTTACTTGCATAAGAATGTTAATCCTGACCCGAATGTTTTGTGTTTTGCTTTATGCTCGGGTCAGACTGAGTGTCACGGCATTTGAGACTCACCATTGGAGCTTGGAGTTATGCCTGGAGATCTATCTGTTATCTATTCAGCATTCCACTTATTTTAGTTATTTCCAGTTTTTTGTTCAGACTTGTCAGTTCCTTTGTATTAGTGACTCCTACGTATTTGGGATTTCTGTTGTATTTTGTTTTTAACTCTGATGTTTCCATAGTAGCTTCATGAACTACTATTTATCTATTCCATTGCTTATTGTTATATTAATCCGTGTTTGTGATTTTGTGATCGATTTACTTACTGTATATGCTAAGTTTTGCCAAATATAAATTAACAATATGTTGTTTTGAGCAATTCAAGTCTGACATGTGTTGATTATCGACGATTTGAAGGGTTCGAAATGGCAGGTCGTTACATGTGGTATAGGAGCTCTGGTTTAGGCAAACTTAGCATATGGAGTAAAAACTCATTAGTGATAGGGCAGTGATACCCTAAAATGAGTAGAATTAATCATAGAATCATCTTCGTTCGAGCTTGAAATTCTTCGTTAGGATCCTCCTGAATAAGGATTTCTTTTAAATTTTGGAATTTTCCCTTTGTTCTAAAATCCATTCTTGTCTTCACTGTTTGTGTTCCTTTTGATACTAGGTCATCCCATAGCTCTATTTATGTTGATCTCTGTAATAAATTTGAGCACATCTTGCAACCTCAATTGGCAACTTCATCCTTATGTGTGACTAATCCCATCGGCGGTCCTACTTACCTCAGTATGATTTGTAAAGGGGTGAAACTCCTTTACAACAGGCATCGATTCATCGAAGATTTCTACATCCTCGGTTTTGATGCTGTTATTTCTTGCAAAGCCCGAACCGTTTCTTTAGTAGACGACCAGGGTAATTCTCTTGTGATCGAATGTTGATTACCTCAGGATTTTGCAGGCTGTTTTATCTTTTCGCTGGATGCTCAACATAGTGATCTGGACTCCACCCCGATAGTCAAGGATTATCCTGATGTTTATGGTGAAGTCATTTCTCTTCCTCCTAAGCGGAAAATTGAATTCCGCATCAATCTTATTCCTGGAGCTCGATCTCGCCACCGGTTTTCACCAGCTTCGTGTTACTGAGGAGAGCATTCACAAGACAGCTTTTCGAATGGAGAACAGTTTCTATGAATGGTTAGTCATGCCCTTAGGATTAATCAGTGCTCCTTCCTTCTTCGTCGATCTCATAAATCGCGTTTTCTGCGATGTTCTCAACAAGTTTGTCCTGGTTTTCGTTGTTGATATTCTCGTCTTTTCTAAGTCCTAGAAGGAGCATGAGTCTCAATTGGGCTATGTGCTGGAAACTTTTAGGAGTCATCGGTTGAAAACCAAATTTTCTAAATGCCATTTTTGGAGGAATGAAGTCCGATTCTCTGGGCTCACTGTTTCTGAAAATGGAGTCTTGGATGACCCAGTTAAGGTCGCCGCAATTAATATAAGTTTATCCATCTTTCACTTTTGTAATTTAATTATAATATCTTCCTTTCGAGCCTATCTTATTTGTTAGAATTATCTTTGATTAGGGTCCCTCTAAATTTGGATCTCTATCCTTGTTTAAAAATCCATTCTTGAATCATCCTCTAAGGAGCGTATTTGTAATTGATATAAAAATGTTTTATATTATGTTGTTTAAGTTTTTAAGTTTGAATTTTGGGTTTCGATCAATTTGTCTGGCCAACGGTATCGATAGGAATTCCAAAACGCTTGAATAGAGAAAACTGGCACAATATTGTTTTCGAAATTGGTAAATGAAAAATATCTTTATATATGATTATATTTTTTATATATAAAGGTATAATTTTCTGAAATTAGATAGTTAAATGAATTGGTTGATAGAAATGATAATACCAGATTATCATTTATTGTTTTGTCAACATTCCTAAATGTGAACTATTGTTGTATTCTATAAGAAGATGAAATTTTTAAAACTTGGTTTATAAATCTGATTTGCAAATGAATTGAATTTAAATTAAGGATTGGAGAATTTAATTTCCGGTGCTTTTCAAAATTTGATTTTCAAAGTTTTGAAAAATATATTATTTGAAAGTATTTTCGAATGGAAATTGTTTCCAAAGAATTTTAAAAGAAGTAAGACAGTACTCTCCTCTTATGTCGCTGGAAAATAATTTCGGTGATGACTACAACATCATCGACATTCATTTTTCAGTCTTAAAGTGGGGAGACCACTTAGTAGCTTTGCTACACTTTTGTTTTGGAAAATGGATTTGATTTGAATTTCTTGAGTATGATTTGATGTATAATATATATATATATATATATATATTATGTATGTATATACTTATTTCAAAATGTTTTGAAGTGAAACCAGAAACTTAACACTTAAGTTCTATGTTAAGTGATGGTTTTCAATGATTGAAATGAAGCAATTTTTTTGAATAATTGGAGTTTCTAAAATGAGAAATAGAATTGAAACAACTTGAAATAGTTGCACTAGGATAAATTAATTTGTATAATACTGAATTGAATACTAAAACATATATAACTTACCTGAAGTATTCAAAAAGTTAAAATGTAATGTGAATATGTAATTAAAGGTTATGCAAGAGAAAACTTAAGTAATAAAATTGTTTAAACTAAATTTTGCATAATAGAAATATTGTAAATAAAAGGTAAATTTGTATAGTGTTCAATTATATTCTGAAAGATTAGTGAAACTTACCTGGAAAAGTTTGAATGTAATGAGAATATGTAATTGAATGGTATGCAATATAAATGTAAGTAATAAGATGTACAAAAAATGAAATTTTATTAAGGGAATTTATAAATAAAAATTTAATGGTTGTATTAAATGTTTATACACTTAATTTATGTTATAAGATTTGGTAAGTGAAATAAATTGATTGATAAAAAAAAAGAGAATGCTATTTAAATAAATAAATATGAATGTAAATTAATTGAAAGTGAGTTAATTAGAATGATAATAATAAATGGAATTTATATGGTTTTGAATTGTTTATTGTATCTGGTACTATGTATTTCAAATCTATCTTTCTTTTCTATTGCTTCTATTCTCCTATCTCGTTCCTTTACGGGGATGAAATTTTTTGAGTGGGGGCGAGTGTAATGACCCGAGAATTTTATCGATTTTAATAACGTAATTAACTAAATTTTTCATGAAAATAAACCATAAGATTATAGCAATGAAAATTTGATATTTGAAATAGTTTATTTAAACGTAGCAAGTGTTAGATTTTCATCAGAAAATATGAAAGTTTGTTCAGTTGTGAAATTTCAATTTAAATTTAAAAATTAGTTGAATTCGATGAAAATAAAATATTTTTGAAATCTAAATATTTTTTACATAAGAATAATGTAAGTCATTTTCTGAGTGAGACGTCATATTTCGTCATCAAATTCGAACTGCTCTGAAGCCGTTTATCTTATTTTCGATGTTTAAGCAGCATTTTTGGCAGCGAATATCGAGTTTTGATAAGTGGGTCGTATCACTCATATCTGTGTGCCGTTTTGTTCGTCTCGTCATGCTGATCTCCGTAGTATATTCATTTGTGTATTTTGGCGTTTGGTGCATGGCGAAATCTGCGAAATGGTTAGCCGTATCGGTATCCATTTTGAGCCTTTTTGGTTTCTATATGGCCATTCATTTACCCACCAGTTGAAAACGAATAGCCTATTAGTCTTAATATTTTCAGAAATTCTTCCCAACCTTTTATTTTCCTCTATTTAAGCATATTTATTTGGTTTGTCCCTTCACGTTCATTCTCTTTTCATTTCCATTCTCCTATGAAAAATAATAAAATATATAAACGTTTTCATTCTTATATTTGATAACCTGACCATATTCTTGTGCCGTGAAGCCCTATATCTGCTGTGCCATCGCCTAGAATCCGCCTGCAACCTCACACACTTGGCCGCAACAGCGCCTCCACTAGCCTTTGTCTCCATGCCCATCCCCTTCCATCACTGCATCAGACAACGTCCATCTTTATCACTTTGACAACCGTACAACATGTAACGACCCAGAATTTCTATTAATTAAAATTTGAATATTTAATTGATTTTAAATATTAATAAGTGAAACTAATAAGTCGAATAATTTTAATTTCGAATATCTGGATTTAATTGAATAATTAAATCAATAATGTAACAGTGAAATTCCAGAAATAATTGAAATCTAGATTAAATGTGATTGAAAATGATTTATAAAGTTATATTAAATCATATTGAAGTTATAGAATGTTATAGAACTTTTAAAATTAAATTAAAAGTTAATCTGTGAAAATTGAATATTTTAATATTTAATCGACTAGTGAAATTAGCCATTTTTGGGACAGTCTCAGAATTGAATGAAAGTAGTTCCATTATATCCGTAATAGTTTGTTATTATCGGATTTCAATTTTCGTAGCAATCGGAGTTGTTGTTTGACTGTGACAGCTCGAAACGCATCGAAATTGTTTTAATATTAATTCGACGAGTTAAAATAGTCATTTTTCAAAAAGTCTCGGATTTCGACGAAACCAGTTTCATCGGATCCGTAATGTGATATTATT
The DNA here is from genome assembly GCA_030737815.1 of Allium fistulosum. Taxonomy (NCBI): domain Eukaryota; kingdom Viridiplantae; phylum Streptophyta; class Magnoliopsida; order Asparagales; family Amaryllidaceae; genus Allium; species Allium fistulosum. The sequence continues at coordinate 984,220,268 of CM060902.1, forward strand.
GTAAGGTTTCAAATTTCGTGTCAATCGGATGTACCGTTTGTCCGGGGCAAACCAAAACGTCTAGAAATTTGTTTAATCGGTTTAATTTAAAACTGATCGTTTTTCTCCGTAACTCGCACAGATGACCGAAATAGCCTCCGAAACACGTTCCATTGTGTTCGGAACGCGGGGTAAACTATACGAACGCCAGGCGACACGTATAATTTGGAGATCGTTTGAAGAAGTTGTTTAAATTGAATTTAATATTAATTTAATGAGTATATACGTATATATATATATATACGTTCACATCAAAACCCTAGGGATTGTTAACAGCCGCCACCCCCTATTCGAACGGCCAGCATCTTCTCCCTTTCCCCTCCGATTATCTTCCAATCCACTAAATATTTTAAGAACTTTTCTAAACAAAACTTGTAGAGGGCACGACAATCTATATTTTCAAAGGTGGAGATCATTTTAAACGAAGCAGATTGACATGGATTCTCATGCAAAGGTTGGCAGGTCGCGCATGTTTTACAAGGAGGAGAGGCGACCGGAATTCACGATATTTGGGGCGTTCGTTCTTGGCAATAGTGGCTTCGACGTGGAAGTATCAGATCGTTCTCAAATGCATCATGAAGGTCGCGATTTTTGATTTGAATGACGGCCGTAGTTGGGTTTCGAACAACCTGGGTTGTCGCGTGGGGAAGAAGGTGGAAACTCGGTCCAGATCTGCCTTGATTACAACGAACGGTGATGATCTGGTAGGGTTTAAAATAATTAAAGAAATTGTAATTTAATTTTATTATAATTCGTGAATGTTTAACATATCATATCTTGTTCATACGAGATTGAAAAATTACGAAACAAGTTGCGTTGTCTTCGTTTCGTCGAGTACTACGCGATGCAACTGAATTGGAAGCGATCGGAGTCAGTGAACAATTATAAAGAATAACTGTTTTACGATCTCACACCAGTCACCATGACTGACTCGGAGTTTATTGTTCCCTTCTAAACTCTGGGTGCCCACCAATTTCCACACGGGCAGCCTAGAGTTATATTATCAGGATATTCTGGAGCTTTGGAGACGAGCTGGATGACGAGACGTAGTATTTGTATCTGATAGTATTTATTCCGCTGTGTATTCTGTATGAGGACAAGTTATATAACTGTCCATTGTTGTATATTGACTCTGATGATTGATGTATGTATAAACTGATATAGTTCTTTGTTTTAAAAGACTAGTGTTTATCTATTATATGTTGTTCCGCTGCGATATGTGAGATTCTGATATTGGTTTCTGTTTCTGTTGTTGTTCTATTGTTCTTCTTTCTGTTCTTTCTTTTTCTTCTATCTTCTTCTTCTACCTTTTTCTTTTTTTCTTAAAACCATAACTTTTCGGGTTTCCGGCATTCGATGGCTCAGCAGTCGATAAAGTGAGTATCGATGTTGAATTTTCGAAAGTCGAAAAATTCCGGGACGTTACATATATATATATTGGAATATGTATATATTGGAGTTGATTTTCCCGCATTGTATAGCGGATGAGACCCTATTGCGCCGTTAGTAAACGGATAATATTTATTAAACCCATATACCGCGATAATTCCGTACTGGAGCGGAATTGGTATTGTGCTAACATCTGTGGATGCAGGGAAACAGGTTGGAGGGATCCAACTGGATTCCTCACCGTGGTGATTTATTTACAGATATTGTGATATATTCTGTTATCATATGATGATATATGATGTTTGAATACTGTGATTGACTATTTGGTGCTGTGGCATCATCGGATCCATTTTTGGAAGTTTAAAAATAAATACTTGTAAATTATTAAAAAGACTGGTTTATTTAAATTGAGATTTTTGGAATAATTATAAACGGTTTATATAAAAGATTTATAAAATTTATATTTATAAATTAAAATATTGGAATTATAAAATGAGTTTTTATAAGTGTTAAAAGGAAGTATAAATGGATTTCATAAGTGAATGAAATTAATAGATTTATAAATTGTGAAATTATGAAATGAATAGAGTTTTGTAAAATAAAAGATTTATAAGTAATTAACTTATAAATTAGATTTTTGGTATAAAATTGAATTATAAATCGAATTTGTTAATTCAAGGATTTTTATAAATCGAAGTTTTTATAAATAGAATTGGAATTTATAAACATTGTTTTATAAAAATTCGAAATCACTTATTTTGATAAATGAATTTTGTAAGTTAATTAAAGGAATTTTATCCACGATTTTAGACAGTGGATAATCCTTTAAAATAAATGTGTTGAAACATTGAATTGGGTAAATAAAGTATATTCACGATTTTGGACAGTGAATATATTATTAGATAAAATGGATATGTTTTGGAAAGTGATATTACGAAATGAAGTAATTGTTTTGAAAGATGTTTTAAAACGTGTTAAGTATCGAAAACATAGATTTCAATATTTATTGTTGAAATAGACATTTCGAGAAATAAGGAAATGGTGGATTATAACACTGTTGTTATAATAAATGGTTTCCGAAAGGAAATGTTTTATATAGTATTGGGATTTATATATCTATCTAAATTTCGAATCCCTATACTAGTGATTTTGAGTTGTCGTAACGATGTTTTACGTAACATTCGTTTTGACTCAAATAAAATTTGTGAAAGAAAATGATTTCCTTAAAGAATGAAATATATACTTAACTGGATTTAAGTATATCGAATATTTTCAAATGTTGAAAATAAATGGATTTGTGAATTACTTATTATTATATAAGTATGGAAATGTTTTCCAATATGAAGTGAAATGTTTTAAGAATTTATCTTCAAAGATAAATTGAAATGTGGAAATTGATTTGAAATTGTTTCCAAATAGTTGAAGTGTGGGAATTATATATCTTATAAAGATATTTTTGAAAGATAAATAATTTGGTAAATTATTTGGAATCTGATGATGTTGCGCATCTTTATTGATAGTTAAATAACCGACTATCAATAATTACCTTGGATGGGTATTTGTTGTGATTTGATTGAATTTGAATGCCACACTTATTTTTGAATAAGCGCTCACTATTCGGGTTAGCCGGGAAAGGACCTTTGTGTCGTATAACCCATTCCGAATTTGTGATACGACGATATGGATCGTATTGATGACCGGTGGTGAAGACCGGATGTTTATGAAAACGATAGGATGACCTATCGATTGTCTCTGCACCGTTAGCTACGGTATTGAGATTTCCTTTATGATGGGAAGTTTTATCGGGATTGTGAATATCCGGATTGCAAGGGCTTCTTTGGAAGTGCCTTCGGTTCTGTTCGAACCCGGAACAGACTTGTATGGTTACGTGTTTGACATTACATATTGTGCTATAGAGCTGATTTCTTTCAAATACATTTCTGTTGGTGGCGGAGAATTTATTCTCTTAGCTTAACACCCTTCTCTGAGACGTACGAGCTCAGAGGTTATGTAATTGAAATTTATCAGCGATATATTCCCAATTTGGTAATGTGACATGCTGAGTGTTGCTGTGAAATAATCATTGTTTGATCATTTGTGATATGATCATTTGTTTGATCAATTATCTTTGTGATCATTACTTTGATCATTTGTTTGACCCAAAGCCTAGCTTTTGTATAAAGCGTAGCTTTGTGGACGAGACTTCGTCAGGGCCTCAACAACCCGGAAATGGTCGAAACAAGAATGTTGCGGCAAGGTTATGAGGGTCGCGCCCTTTAGGGTATGTCATTTCCTTCTGGAAAGGGGTGGTATCATGGTATGGAGCCCAGATACTTACTCATGTGGACACACCTGATTTATTATGTGTGATGATGCTACCGAGCGCTCGGATAAAGGTCCCAAAGGACCGGGTGATGACATATTCATGAGTTACCTGTTACAGGGGTAACCCGGCCTTGTTTGGCAGAGAGCAGTTTGTCTCTCGGAGCGTCCAGCCAGAGGCGTTTCCTACGTGGTATAGGAAGTTCCTTAGCCTGACCATTTGTTGGAAAATCCAAAGAAACAATACGAACCTTTACGATTGCAATTGTATTACCTGCTATGGAATGTGGCGGTAACATGCTATTGAACATAGTAGTTATAGTAGGCATAAGTGCGGAATGCCTATGCTGGCTAAGATTAATATTATACTTTCGAAATGTTTTCTTCACTATGCACTAATAATAATAAAATCAAATGATTTTGCGTAGTAAGCATGTTTGATTATCATAAGAAGAAATCCCCTCCAATTCTGCGTTTGCATTGTGTGTGTGGTGGGAGGTCTTATGGTAGTTTCATTTTCCAAAAACATTGCGGATATTTCTACTTGCTTTATTGTTATTTAAAGATAAACTATTTTAGTTCTCACACCAGTCACCATGACTGACTCGGAGTTTATTGTTCCCTTCCTAAACTCTGGGTGCCCATCATTTTCCACACGGGCAGTCTAGAGTTTGGTTATTAGGTCATTCTGGATTCAGGAGATGATGTGGAGCTCAGTGGCGAGCTGGATGGCGAGACGTACTGTAACATCCCAGAATTTGGAGTACGTGATTTGTGAACATTTAATTCATTTTAAATGTTTAATGTGGACCCTTAATTGATTTTGTAGTGGATGGATGCGGGTTCAATCATTAAAATAAATTATAAATTCAAATATAATTTGGATAATAATAATTAAATATTCGAAATTGGGATAAATGATTATAAAAATGGTGTTTAAATGTATTTTTAAGCTCAATTGGGTATAAATAATATTGTTGGATTTTTAGATGAATTTAAAAGTCAATAAATTATTATTTTGGATTTTATTAATTTTTAAATGAATTTAATATTATTAAAATGCAATTTAATCAGATTTTAGTCTGGAATGAGCCAGAATGATTTTTATTGTTTTTATAAATTTTATATGATTTATTATTGAGTTATTAAATTTGTAAAAGTAAAATTTTAAGCGTTTCTGATAATTTCAGAAAATCGCTAGATTTAATAGACGAGTTAAAATAGCCTTCCGGGGCACAGACTCAGAATTCGACGAAACCAGTTCCATTGGATCCGTAATAGTTAGTTATTATCGGATTTCAATTTTCGTAGTGATCGGAGTTGTTGTGTGACCGTGGCAGCTCGAAACGCATCGAAATCGATTTAACCGATTTAATTTTAAATTGATCGTTTAATTTCGTATCTCACGCATACGACCAAATTAGCTTACGAAACCTCTTCCATTGCGTCCGAAATGTGGAAAAACCTCAGGTTAGCCTGTCGGAACGTGAGAATTGGAGGTCGTTTGCGTAAACGGTTGATTTGAGAAATAAAATTAATTAAATAATATTAAAAACTATTATATAATCTATTTTCTCTAACCCTAGCTTCAGAATTGAACTGGCCGCCGTTCGTTTTTATCAATGGCCGAAACCTAGTTTCAATCTTCCTCCAAATCCTCTCGATCCAGGCTTTAATTCGCGGAATCTCCAACTAGGAAATCGAAGAACTAGTTGAGCTCTTCAAAGTTAACGATCGAGATGAGTTTTCGTTCGACGTGGGCGATGTTCTCCGGTCGCGTTCGTCGTACGTTCGGGAAGCTGCTGCGTCGCCTAGGGGAGCTCGAGTTCATCGGGGTTTGGGGCGTTGGTGGAGTAGGTAGTGGGCTTCGAGATGTCGTTGCCTGATCGCCGTAGAGCGCAACGTAGAGGGCGGTGATTTAAACCCTAGCTCGCGTCTATGGGTTTGTTTGTCTTCGTGATCACCTGTAGCAACTCGCGTAGAAGAAGAACAAGGGAACGGTCCTGATTTTGTTTGTGTGTTGTTCGGCTGAGATGGTAACATTTTTAAATAAAAAGGAAATTGTTTTCAAATTTAAATTCAAACTTTATAAAACCGTAACTCGCTCGTACGTTATCAGATTGAGATGAAACTGGAACCGTTGGAATCGCAGAGAGACGTACTTCGCAATGGTGCAGTTCCGGAGTCATTTCGGGTGAGTAGAAATTTGGGTTAAATCGGACATCGTCCGGTTTAATTTAAATTTCGAACGCTCACCGAAATTCAAGGTGAGTTTTTCTCACTCACATCTGGATGCTAGGCATTATTAATAATTGATATTTAAATATCTGTGTGAATGGTTGATTATATCTGTGATTATCAGACTGGATTGATATTTATATTGTGATGTGCTAATATTTGTGGATGCAGGGAAACAGGTTGGAGGGATCCAACTGGATTCCTCACAATGTAGCAATTATTTTATAATTGATAGTGATACCTGTTTATATGTTGTGATTGGTAAATCTGGAATTTTAAATTGTTCTGTGAAATTGTTGTATAAATTATAATTCCAGAATTAAATTATAAATGAATAGATAGGGGATTTAAAAGAAATTAAAGAAATTGTTAAATAAGGAATTTAAAGGAATATAAAAAAAATTGGATTCTGTTTTGGAATGGAAAATGTAAATTGGTAAAATTGGGATTTTAAATATTGGGGAAAATTTATCAATCGTTAAATGTGAAATATAAATTTTCTGGAAATGAATTCTATGAAATTATAAATTGAGTAAAATAACAGTGGTTTATTTTAATGATGAATAGTGATATCCGGAAAAGTAAAATATGTTAAAATGAAGCTTCCGAATTTAAATGTACAATTTTAAGTGTTAATAGAATATTTTAAAATACCGTATTCTCCATTGGGATTTCATTTAAGTAAATTGGAAATCTGGCTTTCATTTAAGAATTCACCAAAATGTTTTATTAAAAATGTTTTAAACTGTATTTTTAAAAATGAATTTCCAGAATGGAAGATTGTGTTGAACTTCGAATGAAGTTATGGATAAGCATGGAATTGGAAATTTTATGTTATTAAACACAAATTGAATTGAATTGAAATAAATCGGCTGGATTTATTAGATGGGTTTTTTGAATGTTTTGAAACGGGAAAGTGTTTCCCTGGGAAAACCAAGTAAATGTTTTATAAAAGATTATATTTAACTAAAGGTTAAGTTTTAAATCGTTTTAAAAAGTATTTTTAAGAAATCGTTATTTTTAAAGAAATAAATTAATAATTTTTAATACCGTAATAATTTGGGAGTATATTAGCAATTATTTTTACAAATGGATTTATTTAAAAGTTGGTTTTAGCTTAAGTTGTTAAAATTAGCATTTTTCTTCTTATAACGTTTTTTTGAATTTAGTAAAACTAAAACCCTTATTTTTAAATCAAAGTTTATGTGTTAATGACTAGTTTTCTTCACATATTTTAAATTTATATTTTGAGTAAATAAATAGAAGTAATTTTCATATTTTAAAGTATATTTCAGTATAAAGTATTTTTAACTGTTTTAAATGCAAATTGTTTTATACTTGGTTATTCCCGATGGGAATAAAGGGTAAAAGATTTACCTTGTAAAGGAAGAGTGGAAATTGTTTTCAAATGAGTTTTGAAAATGTGAAAATATATCTTTGAAAGTTATTAGAAGAAAATAAATAATATGGAGATTATTTATTGTGTGATGGATGTGTATGGATGTTTGTGAACATTAATTGATAGTTAAATCACCGACTATCAATATTGGCCAAATGCGCTGATCGTTTCGAAGAGACCGGGATCGGGTTTCCGTATACCGGGATTCTAGGTCTGGAGACTCGAAAACCACTTCGATCCGGTTTGTACGTTTCGCGAAAACGATTTCGGAGTCGATGATGGAGCAGTGAAGTGCAAGGGCTAGTCGCTACTAATCCTGAGGATATTTCCAAAATGGATGTAGTAGGGGTAGTGCCTTCGGTTCCGTTCGGACCTGGGACGGACTTGTATGGACGAATGCTTTCGTGACATCGTCAGGTGGACGATGGGCATTCTAAGGGATATGTGCTATAAAGGTATCGTTTAGCCTCAAGCCTCATCAACCGGGAATGACTGAAAATCAGGGGTTATGCAGCAAGGCTTCGTGGGTAGCCCCCACTTGAGAGTAAGGTCATCCCTGTCTAGATGTCCCTTTTATTTCGGCTTAGTGGTGCGGTTGCTGATCACAACCGTGGGGTGATTTTACTTGGAATTATCCAGTAAGGGATGATTCCGGCTTTGTGTTGCAGGGGAGCGGGCGTACTCCTCGGTACTGTGATCTAGGCCATGTACTGTGACAGGTGGTACCCCAGTGCCTAGTCATTCGTTAGAAATCCATTTTCCCTACGTGCTTTGTACGCGTTTTGTTTGTATACCTAGTATGCTGGAATTTAATCATGTAACAATTTCAGCTATTTGAATAAGTATTTGTATATAGACACTATTATAATATCAGAGGATTTTTATAAAAAGTGTTTTAGCTATCGTAAGGTAAAAACCCGACATGTTTATTTGTGGCGTGGTCTTACGAGATGCTTTTGTTTCAAAGGATTTTTGAACTTTAATAATCAGTTTGGATGTATTTATGATGCGCTGGTATTCCAGACTGACTCGGGTGTTATTTTATAATAATGCTCGGGTCAGACCGAGTATATTACAGGATAGGTTGCTATGGAGCAGAAGAGGAGCTGGAGTCGAGGCGTATTATTCGTACTTGTTTATATTCCGCTGCTATGATTGTTGTTAGTCATGTATCTCATTATGGTTGGTTGTATTGATATACTCTGATGATGATGTATTGTATATAAACAGATATAGTTTTGATTTGTGTAAAGTTCTGTTCTATATATTATATTTTATTCCGCTGCGACTATGAGGTTTTGATGTTGTTTAGTTCATTCTTCTTCTTCTACCTTCTTTCTTTTCTTACAATCTGTCTTTTCCAACGTTCGATCGTTGGCATATTATACTGTTGAGTATTTTGTGTCGATTTTCGAGGGTCGAGAAGGGCGGGTCGTCACAGTGGTATCAGAGCTTAGATTGGCGACAACCTAGGCTTTGGTGGGGAAATTTACTCATTTTAAATAGAGTCAGAAGTACTCTATGATGAGTTGAGTGTAATAATAGCTATGAGAGCGTATTTGTTAGTGGATATAAAATTGTTTTTATACTGTGTTGATTTATCGGTTGAGTGTTTATGAATTCTGGTCGGTGCGGGAAGTACAACCATATCGATAGGGGTTTCTAAACTCTTAAACAAGATAAACCGACATAGTATTGTTTTTAAAGTGGGTAAATGAAATAATTTTACCCAAAATTGTATTTTGATATAAAAAGAAATAAGTTTTCTAAATTATTATATATATGGAATGTTTGTTTGGTTGATTCTTCTATAATCAAATAAGAAGTTAAAATATTAAAATGGTTTATAACCAAATGGAATTGACTGGATATGTTTAAATAAGAAGAAGTGAAACTGAAATTTGATTTAAACCGGAATTTTTACCCCGGAAAATTTTTGAAAGTGTGTAAATTGGATTTAAACAATGGTTTGGGAATTAAACTTTGTGGAAATGTTGGAAATGTTTTCAAAAGCATTTGGAAGTTTGGGGTATTCATTTGGAAAAATATTTTGAGATGGGAATTGCTTTGAGAAGAATTTCAGAAGTAGAGCATTGAACTCACTTCAGTCGCTGGAAAATAATCCTGATGATGCTGGCCACATCATTAGAATTCATTTTCGAGTTTCTAAAGTGATGGATTGCTACCAAAATAGTTGGTTATGGTATTTGTTTGGACTTGTTTGGGGAACAAGTGATTTTGGAATTTTCAAAAGGAAAATTGTTTGGTAAAAGCAGTTTGTTTTGGAATTTGGTATTTGATTTGAATATCAAAGAGAAATGTGTTGATTTTTATTTCAAATTGGTTTTGAAATAAATCCGGGTAAATTGAATTTTGGGAATTCTATTTTAAAATAAAAATGTGAAAGTTGAAATGATTCAACTATATAACTTATAAAGGAAAGTTGATTTAAAGAAGAATTGAGTATATATGGAATGTAAATTTACTTCGAATAAATGAAGGTGAATGGAATATATCTGGATTTAACTTATGATAAGTTAAATAAAATTAAGAATTTGAAATTGAATTAAATCTAAATGAATTGGAATTAAATGGAAGTTGAGATAACGGTGAAATGTAAATGCTTATGATTGTGCAAATGAATTCATATTCTTAAGTTATTAAGTGTTAAAATTTGACATTGTGATTATAAAAATGTGGATTGGTTTGAAATGAGCAATATAAACTTACAGATAAATAAGTTGGAGAACTTGAGAATGGAAGATTTGATTTTAACTCAAGTAAAATGGAATTATAATCACAAATGGAAATAATAAGTGGAATGGTGAATTCGAACTTAATTTTAAATGGAATGCAAAGTAAGGTGAAACAATTATAAAATATAAAAGAGGTAAGTGAACTGAAGTTAGTAAATAAGTTGAACTTGGATATGGAGAATTAAGATTAAATTGAATTTGGTCTAACTTCGACTAAGATGGAATTAAGCTGAATATTAAAATTTATGTTGTGTTATGAATAAGAATGAATGTAATTAAATTCTTATTTAAGGTAGTAAAGGAAATGGTATAAAATTCAGGTTGGCTAAATAAAATTTAGATGAACTTGAATAAATTCTGGAAAGGAATTAAATTTAAAATGCATATATAATTTAGTTAACCTTGAATTAAAATGGGATAAGAATTTAGTTTAATGGAAATTTAATTTAGTTGAGGTGATGATGAATGAAGTAAATGTTTACTCAACTAAATCCAAAATGATTGTTTGGAAATAAATCTTGTGTAAGCTAAATTAAATGGAAATTTGTATTGCAATAAATAGAATTTTGATAGTTTGGTCAAAATTTGAAAGGTAAATAAAAAAAAATCCAGTTGTGGAATGGAATTTAATTTTGGTAATAAATATTGGAAAGTTTGAATGAATAATGGAATTAGCTTATAATAGTAATGGGTTGAATTGTAAATAAAATTCAAATGAGAGAAATAATTTAAATGGTCTCTTTGTTAATAATATAAATCTAACATGGATTGGATAAATAAACAAAGAGCATTAAAGTTGTAAATGAATTGAAATTTGATTTGAATGAGAATCAAATGAAAATAAAATAAAATTGATATAAGAAGATGATGGAAATTTTGTGAAAGAACTTAAGCAACTTGAAAGAAAAACAAAATGATTGTGAATGGGCTTATTTAAGTAATCTTGAATGCGATTTGTTAAATAATAAAATGGAAATGCATGTGTAATTATATTAATTAATTATTGAGATGAAATAAATATGTAAGGAAGGTTTAATTTAATTGAATAATTGCATTGGAAAGATAAAATATTTGGTTTGTGAACCTTGTAATGGAATAAAATTTATATGAATCTGAGTTGAAATTAATTTTAAATTGTTATAAGCTTAAGTGGTGATTATTTTGCTTGAATGAAATGAAGTTGGCATGTATTCGGAATTGAGTTGTGTAACAAGCAATTGAAATTGATTTTTGAATAAATTGTTATGGATTGAAATCTAATTCAAAGAGTATGTAAATGAATGCAAGTGAATTGGTTTAAAATGGTAAATGGAATTGATTTTGAATCAATTGGAATGAATTGACCTTTTAATGAGTAAAGTTTGCATGTGAATGGAGGTGGATCATAAAGGTAATGCAAATGTTTCAAGTTTAAAATAAAATTTGATTGCAAATCAAATTTGGAATGTAAGTTAAAATAAAGAAATGTAAGTAAGACATATGTTAATCATATTGAATCAGAAATGAATTGGTTGTAATAAATATGAATGGTATATAGTAAACTTGAATATAGATCATTCAAGAGAAATAAAATGAAGCTTGGACTTGAATAAGAAAATTTAAAGGTGATTGAAATCTTTGGATTGTTGAAAATATAGTGACATTGTTAAACTATGGGGTTTGAGTTTGTAATGAGAGTTTAAATGATGTTGGAATTGTGAAATTTGTTTATAAAGTTGGTTAGCTTGCATAAATACGAAATTACTTGGTTTGGTTATGAAATGGATATGTTTAGCTTACATTTATATTGGAAATGTTATTAAAATACTAATATTTTGAAACTGATGAGTTTGTTGAGTTTAGTACAGGTACGGGAGGCGTTCGAGAGAGTTGGAACGCGTATATGCGTTATATTAGCCGCTCGCTATTAAAAATTTGCTAAAAGGTACGCCTACGCAAATATAATTGGGAATTGATATATATATATTGTGATATATTTTGGTTTTCGGCCGTGTGAGCCGATGTATATATATTTGTGTATCCTGCGATATCGCAGAAGCTCCTCCGTACAAAGGAGACTCCGCCAAAATTTTCCAGAAATTTTTTTTTTGTTAACTTGGAAAGTTATTTGAAACGTTAAAGTTCAAAGACTTTTGAATGTGAATAAAGCAAATGGGTTTGGAATTGAGTTAAAGGATTTTGGAAGTGAATATAGCTTTTAACTAAGCAAATGGGATAAGTGAGTTGAGTTGAAGTATATTTTTACCTTAGCAAATTTCGGGGACGAAATTTTTGTAAGGGGGGAAGAATGTAACATCCCAGAATTTGGAGTACGTGATTTGTGAACATTTAATTCATTTCAAATGTTTAATGTGGACCCTTAATTGATTTTGTAGTGGATGGATGCGGGTTCAATCATTAAAATAAATTATAAATTCAAATATAATTTGGATAATAATAATTAAATATTCGAAATTGGGATAAATGATTATAAAAATGGTGTTTAAATGTATTTTTAAGCTCAATTGGGTATAAATAATATTGTTGGATTTTTAGATGAATTTAAAAGTCAATAAATTATTATTTGGGATTTTATATTAATTTTAAAATGAATTTAATATTATTAAAATGCAATTTAATCAGATTTTAGTCTGGAATGAGCCAGAATGATTTTTATTGTGTTTATAAATTTTATATGATTTATTATTGAGTTATTAAATTTGTAAAAGTAAAATTTTAAGCGTTTCTGATAATTTCAGAAAATCGCTAGATTTAATAGACGAGTTAAAATAGCCTTCCGGGGCACAGACTCGGAATTCGACGAAACCAGTTCCATTGGATCCGTAATAGTTAGTTATTATCGGATTTCAATTTTCGTAGTGATCGGAGTTGTTGTGTGACCGTGGCAGCTCGAAACGCATCGAAATCTATTTAACTGATTTAATTTTAAATTGATCGTTTAATTTCGTATCTCACGCATACGACCAAATTAGCTTACGAAACCTCTTCCATTGCGTCCGTAATGCGGAAAAACCTCAGGTTAGCCTGTTGGATCGTGAGAATTGGAGGTCTTTTGCGTAAACGGTTGATTTGAGAAATAAAATTAATTAAATAATATTAAAAACTATTATATAATCTATTTTCTCTAACCCTAGCTTCAGAATTGAACTGGCCGCCGTTCGTTTTTATCAATGGCCGAAACCTAGTTTCAATCTTCCTCCAAATCCTCTCGATCCAGGCTTTAATTCGCGGAATCTCCAACTAGGAAATCGAAGAACTAGTTGAGCTCTTCAAAGTGAACGATCGAGATGAGTTTTCGTTCGACGTGGGCGATGTTCTCCGGTCGCGTTCGTCGTACGTTCGGGAAGCTGCTGCGTCGCCTAGGGGAGCTCGAGTTCATCGGGGTTTGGGGCGTTGGTGGAGTAGGTAGTGGGCTTCGAGATGTCGTTTCCTGATCGCCGTAGAGCGCAACGTAGAGGGCGGTGATTTAAACACTAGCTCGCGTCTATGCGTTTGTTTGTCTTCGTGATCACCTGTAGCAACTCGCGTAGAAGAAGAACAAGGGAACGGTCTTGATTTCGTTTGTGTGTTGTTCGGCTGAGATGGTAACATTTTTAAATAAAAAGGAAATTGTTTTCAAATTTAAATTCAAACTTTATAAAACCGTAACTCGCTCGTACGTTATCAGATTGAGATGAAACTGGAACCGTTGGAATCGTAGAGAGACGTACTTCGCAATGGTGCAGTTCCGGAGTCATTCCGGGCAAGTAGAAATTTGGGTTAAATCGGACATCGTCCGGTTTAATTTAAATTTCGAACGCTCGCCGAAATTCAAGGTGAGTTTTTCTCACTCACATCTGGATGCTAGGCATTATTAATAATTGATATTTAAATATCTGTGTGAATGGTTGATTATATCTGTGATTATCAGACTGGATTGATATTTATATTGTGATGTGCTAATATTTGTGGATGCAGGGAAACAGGTTGGAGGGATCCAACTGGATTCCTCACAATGTAGCAATTATTTTATAATTGATAGTGATACCTGTTTATATGTTGTGATTGGTAAATCTGGAATTTTAAATTGTTCTGTGAAATTGTTGTATAAATTATAATTCCAGAATTAAATTATAAATGAATAGATAGGGGATTTAAAAGAAATTAAAGAAATTGTTAAATAAGGAATTTAAAGGAATATAAAAAAAATTGGATTCTGTTTTGGAATGGAAAATGTAAATTGGTAAAATTGGGATTTTAAATATTGGGGAAAATTTATCAATCGTTAAATGTGAAATATAAATTTTCTGGAAATGAATTCTATGAAATTATAAATTGAGTAAAATAACAGTGGTTTATTTTAATGATGAATAGTGATATCCGAAAAAGTAAAATATGTTAAAATGAAGCTTCCGAATTTAAATGTACAATTTTAAGTGTTAATAGAATATTTTAAAATACCGTATTCTCCATTGGGATTTCATTTAAGTAAATTGGAAATCTGGCTTTCATTTAAGAATTCACCAAAATGTTTTATTAAAAATGTTTTAAACTATATTTTTAAAAATGAATTTCCAGAATGGAAGATTGTGTTGAACTTCGGATGAAGTTATGGATAAGCATGGAATTGGAAATTTTATGTTATTGAACATAAATTGAATTGAATTGAAATAAATCGGCTGGATTTATTAGATGGGTTTTTTGAATGTTTTGAAACGGGAAAGTGTTTCCCTGGGAAAACCAAGTAAATGTTTTATAAAAGATTTTATTTAACTAAAGGTTAAGTTTTAAATCGTTTTAAAAAGTATTTTTAAGAAATCGTTATTTTTAAAGAAATAAATTAATAATTTTTAATACCGTAATAATTTGGGAGTATATTAGCAATTATTTTTACAAATGGATTTATTTAAAAGTTGGTTTTAGCTTAAGTTGTTAAAATTAGCATTTTTCTTCTTATAACGTTATTTTGAATTTAGTAAAACTAAAACCCTTATTTTTAAATCAAAGTTTATGTGTTAATGACTAGTTTTCTTCACATATTTTAAATTTATATTTTGAGTAAATAAATAGAAGTAATTTTCATATTTTAAAGTATATTTCAGTATAAAGTATTTTTAACTGTTTTAAATGCAAATTGTTTTATACTTGGTTATTCCCGATGGGAATAAAGGGTAAAAGATTTACCTTGTAAAGGAAGAGTGGAAATTGTTTTCAAATGAGTTTTGAAAATGTGAAAATATATCTTTGAAAGATATTAGAAGAAAATAAATAATATGGAGATTATTTGTTGTGTGATGGATGTGTATGGATGTTTGTGAACATTAATTGATAGTTAAATCACCGACTATCAATATTGGCCAAATGCGCTGATCGTTTCGAAGAGACCGGGATCGGGATTCCGTATACCGGGATTCTAGGTCTGGAGACTCGAAAACCACTTCGATCCGGTTTGTACGTTTCGCGAAAACGATTTCGGAGTCGATGATGGAGCAGTGAAGTGCAAGGGCTAGTCGCTACTAATCCTGAGGATATTTCCAAAATGGATGTAGTAGGGGTAGTGACTTCGGTTCCGTTCGGACCCGGGACGGACTTGTATGGACGAATGCTTTCGTGACATCGTCAGGTGGACGATGGGTATTCTAAGGGATATGTGCTATAAAGGTATCGTTTAGCCTCAAGCCTCATCAATCGGGAATGACTGAAAATCAGGGGTTATGCAGCAAGGCTTCGTGGGTAGCCCCCACTTGAGAGTAAGGTCATCCCTGTCTAGATGTCCCTTTTATTTCGGCTTAGTGGTGCGGTTGCTGATCACAACCGTGGGGTGATTTTACTTGGAATTATCCAGTAAGGGATGATTCCGGCTTTGTGTTGCAGGGGAGCGGGCGTACTCCTCGGTACTGTGATCTAGGCCACGTACTGTGACAGGTGGTACCCCAGTGCCTAGTCATTCGTTGGAAATCCATTTTCCCTACGTGCTTTGTACGCGTTTTGTTTGTATACCTAGTATGCTGGAATTTAATCATGTAACAATTTCAGCTATTTGAATAAGTATTTGTATATAGACACTATTATAATATCAAAGGATTTTTATAAAAAGTGTTTTAGCTATCGTAAGGTAAAAACCCGACATGTTTATTTGTGGCGTGGTCTTACGAGATGCTTTTATTTCAAAGGATTTTTGAACTTTAATAATCAGTTTGGATGTATTTATGATGCGCTGGTATTCCAGACTGACTCGGGTGTTATTTTATTATAATGCTCGGGTCAGACCGAGTATATTACAGGATAGGTTGCTATGGAGCAGAAGAGGAGCTGGAGTCGAGGCGTATTATTCGTACTTGTTTATATTCCGCTGCTATGATTGTTGTTAGTCATGTATCTCATTATGGTTGGTTGTATTGATATACTCTGATGATGATGTACTGTATATAAACAGATATAGTTTTGATTTGTGTAAAGTTCTGTTCTATATATTATATTTTATTCCGCTGCGACTGTGAGGTTTTGATGTTGTTTAGTTCATTCTTCTTCTTCTACCTTCTTTCTTTTCCTACAATCTGTCTTTTCCGGCGTTCGATCGTCGGCATATTATACTGTTGAGTATTTTGTGTCGATTTTCGAGGGTCGAGAAGGGCGGGTCGTCACACGTACCACTTGTATATGATATTATTTATTCCGCTGTGTATTCTGTATGTGGACAAGTTCATATAACTGTCCAGTTGTGTTGTATATTGTTGTTGTACACTCTGATGATGATGTAATGTATAAAATGATAAGGTTCTTTGATTTAAAGATTATCCATTTATCTATTATATATTGTTTCGCTGCGAATGTGAGATTCTGATATTGTCTCTGTTTCTGTTGTTTCTTCTTTCTCTTTTCTTCTGTCTTCTTCTACCTCTTCTTTTAACCCTAATGGTTCGGTTTTTCGGCATTCGATTGCTTGGCAGTTGATACAGTGGACGTATTAATGTCGATTTTCGAGCGACGAAAAATCGCAATCGTTACATTTGGTATCAGAGCATATGGTTAAGCGACAACCCTGCTCTGTTGGTTGTTACTCATTAGAGATAGAGTCAGTAGTACTCTAGAATGAGTTTGAGTGTAATAATAGATACGAGCGCGTATTTATTAGTTAATATAAAATTGTTTTATATTGTGATGATTGATTTGTTGTGTAATGACCCGTATATTTTCGATAATTAAAACTTGTTAATATAATAAGATTTTTGATTTAATGATGGAAGAATTAAAAATTTGTAATTTATTTATGATAATAATAACTATAATGAATTACAACAATATTTATCTAAGTTAATTACTAATGTATTGAATGAAATCCCAATCAATTGAATGATTCAAATGTTATAACTTGGTTATAAAGGTAATATAAGAAGAAAAAAATGTAAATATTGGGTTAACTAATGAAATAATATATAGTCAATGGTAATGGTAATGGAATCTAATTGGTATTGTATAGGTAATTGTGACACTTGTTGTAAATAATAAACTTATAAGTGTGATTAAAAGTAAATGGTGATAATTATTATAAGTTACTTGTTTTTTGGTCAGTCGAATTGAATTTAGAAACCAATTGTAAATGAAATGAAATTTTATATAGTAACTAGGTTTATAATCAATAACTGAAGTCGAATAATAAATGTTGGATGCTTTGGATGTGAATAAGGTAATTGAGTGATAACTAAAATTCAATTAAAATGTAATATTGGAATTTGTTGAATATTGAACAATTAAATTGTTTAAATTTAATATTGGAAATTAATTGAATAATTGAATAAAATTTAATAACGGGAATTGAATAACTGTATAATGGAAATAATTGTTCTATAATGTGAATTCGTTTTTAAATATTTAATCTTATAAGTTCATTTTCAAATATTTCAAAAGATAGTGAATTATTGAATAATCAAAATTGTTTAAATTTAATATTACAAATATTTGAACAATTGAATTCTGAATATAATATGATTGAAAATGATATCGAAGATTGATATAAAATTTTATTTAAACAACAATGAATTTGTTAACATTTAAAATTGGATTTGTAAGAAATTCTGTAAATTTTGAAAAGTCGTCGACTTAATCGACGAGTAAAAATAGCCTTCCGAGGGACAGTCTCGGAATTCGATGAAACTAGTTCCATTGGATCCGTAATAGTGTGTTATTATCGGATTTTAAATTTCGTAGCGTTTGGAGTTATCGTTTGGTCGTACGGGTTAGAAACGCGTCAGATTTAAATATCGAAAATTTAATATTTTAATTCGATTCAAAAAGCTATCTTCCGCATACGATCAAATTAGCCACCGAAACACGTTCCATTGTGTTCGGAATGTGGGTAAAACATTACGAACGCCTGTCGGCACGTCTATTTTGGAGTGCGTTTGAAAAAGCTCGTTAAAATTGAAAATAATATTAAATTAATATGGTATGCGTATATATTCACGTTCGTATCAGTAAACCCTAGGCCGAGAGTCTCGTAGCCGTCGCTTATTTGATTAATGGCCGAAACTCTTTCATTTTCTCCCCTCGATCTTCGCTCATCCACTCGATATCGTAGAAAACTCTCAACTAGGAAATCGACGAGCTTGTCGAGCTCGTCAGATCCAATAGTGGAATTGGTTTATGGTCGTCGAATGGAGGTGTGGTTGGGTCACGTTCGTCTCCGGTTCAAATGCATATTTCGTGATGATTGGAGAGCCGAGCTTCGCGTGGCCTTGGGCGCTGGTGCATTGGAGCTAGAGCTTTCGATAGGCGGTGGTTGATCAAGCTATAGTTGAGTATGGGGGAGGCGGCGATCAACCCTAGGAGACGAAGTTGGGTTCTTGCATGGGACTTCCTCCTGTGTACGTGATGGAGAAGAACTGGATCTCGCGGCTCTGATTTTCTTATTCCAGATGAACGGCCCTGATCGATTGTTGGTTAATTTAAATTATATAAGTTTGTAAATCATTTGTATTAAATTCGTTCAATCTTTAAAATTGGATATCTTCTTCGTACTTTATCAAAATTGGATGAAACAAGATGCGTTGGAATCGTGGTGACGACCACTATATTCTAGAATTGATTTAGGGACATTTGGAGCTAACTAAAATTTCAGGTTAAATCGAACGTCGTTCGATTTGATTTGAAATTTAAAACTCAAGGTGAGTGTTTTATAACGCTCACAACGTACTAGAATATTCTGATGCTAGTTAAATTTAATATTGCGAAGTGATATGATTTTTATTAGTCGTTGTTGATAAAATTTAACTGTCATCTAGATTGTCATCGAATTTAATGTCAGAAATTGAAATCGACAGTAAAATTAGAATTGAAATTGACAGTCAAATTAGAATTGAAATTTAATCGCAATTAAATTACCGAACATTTATAACTATGAAATTTCCGTGATTTATATTGTCTATTTGGATGATTGGTTGCGATGGATGCTATTGATTGATGTTTGAATGTTTGGATGTTTATTTGTTGTATATATCCTGTCATCACCCTATGCATTATTTATAGTTGTAAATTAAATCATTGTGAATAAATTGAGAAATAGGTTGAAATGATATATACCTATGACACTATGGTTTGATTTGAAGTGATATATATATATCTATTCCTGAAATTTAATTGAAATAACTGATCACTTGGCCATAGGATAGAAAATTATATATGGGCACCGGATTGGTTAAATTAAATAATGTGTAAAATCTTTGATTTGGAATTATTTTAAATGGTCTGATTTAAAGGAATTTAAAAATCAAATTTTATAGAAATTGAGTTCATCGCGAATTTGAGGTTGAGATGTCGAAATAAATTTTGTTAAACAAATTGGTTAATAATTGAAGTTAAGACTTTGAAATTAAAATTGTGATATGATTGAATTTCGTTAATTGATTTGATTTTAAAGAATTCAATGTTTATTCGGACTTTGAATATTATTTAGTAAAAGTGTGATAAAGACAACATTTTGAAATCGAAATTGAGACAATTGGATTTGAGATGGAATTAAATTTAAATTTGAAATCAAAGATTGATTTGAATTGAAATTGAGATTTAATCGACTGAATGGAAATTTGAATTTGATTCAGATTGGTAAGTTGGAAATTAAAATGGTTGACTTTGAAGCTATTTCAAATTTGGTTTTCTTAAGTTATTCAGCTATATAAACTATTTTAAATACTTAAACTATTTTATACTAAACTATTTTAACCACATTAAATTATTTTAACCTATTTAAACGTATTAAATTATTTTAATTTATTTTAAATCTACTTAATTTAATTTAATTTATTTTAAATTAATTAACCTATTTTAATTTATTTTAATTATATTTAATCTATTTTTAAAGCTATTTAACCTATTTAATTATATTAAATCTATTTTAAATCTATTTAACTATATTAAATCCATTTAAAACTATTTTGAAATCTATCTTTAATATTTAGAGTATTTTTAACTATTTTCAATTATTTAAGCTACTTTAAACTATTCAAAATATTTTACCAAAATTCCCAACTGGTCAATAAGGTGAAATGTTCATATTTAAATCTTGGATTTAAATATGAATTGGGCTAAATGAAGTTACAACCTAAATTGAAATGTGAAATGATTTTTAAATTGAAATGAGATATTGGACGAAATGATTTTTGAAATGAAATTGTATATTTTGCGTAGATACGATGATTTTGAAATGGATTTGATTTTGAAGCGAACTTGATATTTTGATATCAATTATGAATTGATTTTGAAAATGTAAAAGAACCATCCGGTGTGTAATAAGCGTTTGGTTGTTAAAGAGAACGGGATCGGATATGGGCATACTCTCTGTCGATACCGAAAACCACTTTAACAACTGTGTACGTGGTGGAGATTCCAGAAATGAAGTAGGATGGTTTGGCGATGATTCTATATGGTATGACGTGACCCTGACTCCCGTGAGTCAGCTTAGATGTGACTAAAATCAGGAGCTATACCGGGCCAATGTGATGTCATTCCTCTTATCGGGCATATTTCTTCGATACCATTCTATTGCTTTTGTGATTTGTTTTGGTGGCCATCCCTCGATTGTTTGGGAGTGTGTCCGAGGTGGGCGGTAGTAGTTGCTATGCGTCACCACCAGTCCGGGAGTGCAATTGGTATATCTACCCTGGCATTTCCTCGTGTGCCGTGTTCACATGCCCTAGAGCGCCTTCTACGAGTTTGTTTTGTACCATACCTATGGAGTGCCCTCTGATAGCCCTCCAGTTTACGGAGGAATTACGGTACTGTATAGACTATGGGAATATATAAAAAATGTGTTAAGGGGGATATGGGTAACGCCTTAACGCTATTTTAATACTTTTACTTTACTATAGACATATTATAATAGCGTATTGTACTACATAGTAGATAGTTTAACGGATCCTTAAGAGATGGAAAATCCCGTAACATCTCCTGAGTTATTGCACGCATGTTGACACTGGATAGGAGATGTCAAAACCCGTAAACATCTCTGACGCCGTTACACCCATATTTATTTACGATTGATTTAACTTGCATAAGGATACTTTAGTCCTGACTCGAGTGTTTTGTTCTTTCATTACGCTCGGGTCAGTCCTGAGTTTTTCAGCTTATTGAAGATCTATTCTGGAGGACGAAGACGAAGATTTGGTATACTATTACTATTATTATCCTTGCATCATGTTGTCTGCTGCATTATTTTATTTATTCTGTTGTATATGTATAACTCTGATAAATAATGTATAAATGATAATCAAAAGTATATTAAACAGCTTCATGAATTGTTTATTTGATTATTATATTTTATCTTTCCGCTGCGAGATTCTGTGATTGTTTCTTGTTTCTTTTCTCTTCTTTTCTTATTTATCCCATTAACAATCCTCCCTTTTGAATGGTTTGAGTTTACAAGAGTGTTTGATTGTCGATTTAAATTTGTCCAAAAAGGTGGGTCGTTACATGTTGAGTGGTATATGGATTCTGGTCGGTATCGTCCGTACAACTCTATCGATAGGGATCTCTAAACACTTGTTCAGAACAATTCGGCACAATATTGTTTTAAATTGGGTAAATGAAATAATTTTACCTCGATTATAATTTATATATAAAGAAATAATTTTTCAGTGTTAAAGTCTATATAATTGATTGTTTGGATGTTGAAAATGTAAGTATATATATATATAAGTTAATAAAAGTTGTTTGAATAATCCAAGTAAAAACAACAATTGTAAAAGAGAAAATTATAAAAGCAAATGAATTATAAGTATGAAGTTATAATTAAAATTATTTGCAATTGAGAAATAATCTTATATATATAAGAAGTGGAATTTTATAAGTAAAAGATTTGTAATGAGATTTATAAATCAAGGAAGATTTTTGAAAGAATTTAAAGCACTGAATTCACTATTGTTGCTGGGAAATAGTACGGTGATGACTGCAGCATCATCGGTATCATTTTCGAGTTTCTTTGTGATTGATTTGCTACCATAGTAAATTGAAATTGAAGTTTTGTTGTGATAAACAAATTTGATTTAAAATCCAAGTTGTAAAGTGATAAATATAAGTGAAATAAGATTTATACTTATGATATGAAATAATAAATTTGACTTTGGTAAAGTTAATGAATTTGAGTAGCATAATGAAATATGATGTGAAATTTTTAGTTTTGGTAAAAAGTTAAATATAAATTAAATCAGATTTGGAAGTTTAAATATATAAGTTGTATAACTTATTAAAAGTGAGAAAATGTAAGTAAAACATATTGTTAAAAATGGTTAATCAATTTTGTTAAGCAAAATGAGATGTGAATTTGAATAAGTGATGAATTTGACTTAAGTAAAAGTTGAATAGAATTTATTTTGAACGGGAATCTAAATTTAATTAATAAGTGGAAACTTAAGTTAATTTGAGCAAATGATGTTTGAAATGGAAAATAACTTAAGTAATGTTGAATGAAGTTGACTTTGATATCAAGGTAAATTAATAAAGTGAATTTATTAAATGAATGTAAACTTGAGTTATATGAATGAAATTCAAGTTTATTTGTTAAATGGATTAGCAATTGAATTAATAAATGGATTGAATGTTAATCAATCGAATGTGAATAAATTGATATGGAATAATGAATGTAAGTGTTAATTCATTAGAAGCTGATGAAGTGGAAAAGTTGAATAAATCAATGGAAGTCAATTTGATATCAACCAATTGAAATTAAAAGTGTTGAACCAAATCGAATGTAAAATTAATAATTTGGTTGTAATGGATGTACATTGGTTGTTATATGAATGTTAGTTGATTGTATATAATTCATTAAATGTTAATGAAATTGAATTGATAAAATTTGGAGCTAAAGTAATTGAATCCAAATTGAAAGTAAATGAATATGAACTGAATTTGATTTAATTTGGAAGTGAACTAATGTGAATGTAAACTAGTTGAATTGAAAATGGATGTTAGTAAAATCCAATGATAAACGAATCAAATGTGATTAAATTGAAAACCAATTCATTGAATATTAATGAAAAGTGAATGTATATTGATTTGGTTATGAAGTTGTTGAATGTTTATTGGATGATGGTTGCATTGGTTGATTTGTTGCATTTGCTATGTTAGCACATATAGTTACTATGTTGCTATATGATGTATATCGATATTATTTTCTATATACATGGTCTCATGTTGTTTGATTGAGTGTTTAGTAGGTGCGGATGGCGTTTGCTTTGCATTTGGAGCTCGCTTTCGCGCTATAATAGCCGTATACGCTCGCTAAAAATATAATAAGGTACATATCTCGGATTAAATATCGTACTTTTACACTTTTTCCCTACGGGATGCCTCATCACTTGATGAGATGTATATTTGTGATATATATACACTGTCATTTTTTTTCGGATCGAGCCGCGCAAAGGAGGCTATGGCAAAAAATTTCGAAAATTTAAGGCGTTAGAATATTTTTGAGAAAATTGGAAAATTTTGAAAACTAAGTATAATTTTGGAAAACTTAGTAAAGTTGTTGAAAGAAGTTTAACTATTGGATTTTTGGAAAAGTTAAACACTTAAGAGATTTGTAAATCTAATTTGAACGGTTTGTTTTGGAAAATTAATGGATTTTGTATCTTTTTCTTACTTGGTAATTTCGAGGACGAAATTCTTTTAAGGGGGGAAGTTTGTAACGACCCAGAATTTATAT
The DNA here is from genome assembly GCA_030737815.1 of Allium fistulosum. Classification (NCBI taxonomy): domain Eukaryota; kingdom Viridiplantae; phylum Streptophyta; class Magnoliopsida; order Asparagales; family Amaryllidaceae; genus Allium; species Allium fistulosum. Next base: position 984,244,584 of record CM060902.1, read on the forward strand.
TAATTAAAATTTGAATATTTAATTGATTTTAAATATTAATAAGTGAAATTAATAAGTCGAATAATTTTAATTTCGAATATCTGGATTTAATTGAATAATTAAATCAATAATGTAATAGTGAAATTCCAGAAATAATTGAAATCTAGATTAAATGTGATTGAAAATGATTTATAAAGTTATATTAAATCATATTGAAGTTATAGAAATGTTATAGAACTTTAAAAATTAAATTAAAAGTTAATCTGTGAAAATTGAATATTTTAATATTTAATCGACTAGTGAAATTAGCCATTTTTGGGACAGTCTCAGAATTGAATGAAACTAGTTCCATTGTATCCGTAATAGTTTGTTTTTATCGGATTTCAATTTTCGTAGAAATCGGAGTTGTTGTTTGACTGTGACAGCTCGAAACGCATCGAAATTGTTTTAATATTAATTCGACGAGTTAAAATAGTCATTTTTCAAAAAGTCTTAGATTTTGACGAAACCAGTTTCATCGGATTTGTAATGTGATATTATTGTAAGGTTTCAAATTTTGTGTCAATCGGATGTACCGTTTGTCCGGGGCAAACCAAAATGTCTAGAAATTTGTTTAATCGGTTTAATTTAAAACTGATCGTTTTTCTCCGTAACTCGCACAGATGACCGAAATAGCCTCCGAAACACGTTCCATTGTGTTCGGAACGCGGGGTAAACTATACGAACGCCAGGCGACATGTATAATTTGGAGATCGTTTGAAGAAGTTGTTTAAATTGAATTTAATATTAATTTAATGAGTATATATGTATATATATATATATATATATATATATATATATATATACGTTCACATCAAAACCCTAGGGATTGTTAACAGCCGCCACCCTCTATTCGAACGGCCAGCATCTTCTCCCTTTCCCCTCCGATTATCTTCCAATCCACTAAATATTTTAAGAAATTTTCTAAACAAAACTTGTAGAGGGCACGACAATCTATATTTTCAAAGGTGGAGATCATTTTAAATGAAGCAGATTGACATGGATTCTCATGCAAAGGTTGGAAGGTCGCGCACGTTTTACAAGGAGGAGAGGCGACCGGAATTCACGATATTTGGGGCGTTTGTACTTGGCAATAGTAGCTTCGACGTGGAAGTATCAGATCGTTCTCAAATGCATCATGAAGGTCGCGAATTTTGATTTGAATGACGGCCGTAGTTGGGTTTCGAACAACCTGGGTTGTCGCGTGGGGAAGAAGATGGAAACTCGATCCAGATCTGCCTTGATTACAACGAACAGTGATGATCTGGTAGGGTTTAAAATAATTAAAGAAATTGTAATATAATTTTATTATAATTCGTGAATGTTTAACATATCATATCTTGTTCATACGAGATTGAAAAATTACGAAACAAGTTGCGTTGTCTTCATTTCGTCGAGTACTACGCGATGCAACTGAATTGGAAGCGATCGGAGTCAGTGAAAATTTTGGATAAAATTAAACGCATGTTTGATTTTATTCGAAATAAAAAGCTGGAGCAGAATTGAAATCAAGGTGAGAACTCCTCACTCAATCGAATGTTTTGTTTCGATTTAAATTTAAAATAGTTGAAATTTAAAATTGTTGATAGTGATAATTGTGTGGATTGAATGATGATTGTTATTTGTTGATTGAAATAGACATTATACGCCGTTATTAAGCGGATGTTAATTATGAAAAACATATACCGCGATAATTTCACATTGAAGTGGAATTGGTATTATATATGTATATAGCAATATATATATATTGGAATATGTATATATTGGAGTTGATTTTCCCGCATTATATAGCGCATGAGACCCTATTGCGCCGTTAGTAAGCGGATAATATTTATTAAACACATATACCGCGATAATTCCGTACTGGAGCGGAATTGGTATTGTGCTAACATCTGTGGATGCAGGGAAACAGGTTGGAGGGATCCAACTGGATTCCTCACCGTAGTGATTTATTTACAGATATTGTGATATATTCTGTTATCATATGATGATATATGATGTTTGAATACTGTGATTGACTATTTGGTGTTGTGGCATCATCGGATCCATTTTTGGAAGTTTAAAAATAAATATTTGTAAATTATTAAAAAGACTGGTTTGTTTAAATTGAGATTTTTGGAATAATTATAAACGGTTTATATAAAAGATTTATAAAATTTATATTTATAAATTAAAATATTGGAATTATAAAATGAGTTTTTATAAGTGTTAAAAGGAAGTATAAATGGATTTCATAAGTGAATGAAATTAATAGATTTATAAATTGTGAAATTATGAAATGAATAGATTTTTGTAAAATAAAAGATTTATAAGTAATTAACTTATAAATTAGATTTTTGGTATAAAATTGAATTATAAATCTAATTGGTTAATTCAAGGATTTTTATAAATCGAAGTTTTTATAAATAGAATTGGAATTTATAAACATTGTTTTATAAAAATTCGAAATCACTTATTTTGATAAATGAATTTTGGAAGTTAATTAAAGGAATTTTATCCACGATTTTAGACAGTGGATAATCCTTTAAAATAATTGTGTGGAAACATTGAATTGGGTAAATAAAGTATATTCACGATTTTGGACAGTGAATATATTATTAGATAAAATGGATATGTTTTGGAAAGTGATATTACGAAATGAAGTAATTGTTTTAAAAGATGTTTTAAAACGTGTTAAGTATCGAAAACATAGATTTCAATATTTATTGTTGAAATAGACGTTTCGAGAAATAAGGAAATGGTGGATTATAACACTGTTGTTATAATAAATGGTTTCCGAAAGGAAATGTTTTATATAGTATTGGGATTTATATATCTATCTAAATTTCGAATCCCTATACTAGTGATTTTGAGTTGTCGTAACGATGTTTTACGTAACATTCGTTTTGACTCAAATAAAATTTGTGAAAGAAAATGATTTCCTTAAAGAATGAAATATATACTTAACTGGATTTAAGTATATCGAATATTTTCAAATGTTGAAAATAAATGGATTTGTGAATTACTTATTATTATATAAGTATGGAAATGTTTTCCAATATGAAGTGAAATGTTTTGAGAATTTATCTTCAAAGATAAATTGAAATGTGGAAATTGATTTGAAATTGTTTCCAAATAGTTGAAGTGTGGGAATTATATATCTTATAAAGATATTTTTGAAAGATAAATAATTTGGTAAATTATTTGGAATCTGATGATGTTGCGCATCTTTATTGATAGTTAAATAACCGACTATCAATAATTACCTTGGATGGGTATTTGTTGTGATTTGATTGAATTTGAATGCCACACTTATTTTTGAATAAGCGCTCACTATTCAGGTTAGCCGGGAAAGGACCTTTGTGTCGAATAACCCATTCCGAATTTGTGATACGACGATATGGATCGTATTGAAGACCGGTGGTGAAGACCGGATGTTTATGAAAACGATAGGATGACCTATCGATTGTCTCTGCACCGTTAGCTACGGTATTGAGATTTCCTTTATGATGGGAAGTTTTATCGGGATTGTGAATATCCGGATTGCAAGGGCTTCTTTGGAAGTGCCTTCGGTTCTGTTCGAACCTGGAACAGACTTGTATGGTTACGTGTCTGACATTACATATTGAGCTATAGAGCTGATTTCTTTCAAATACATTTCTGTTGGTGGCGGAGAATTTATTCTCTTAGCTTAACACCCTTCTCTGAGACGTACGAGCTCAGAGGTTATGTAATTGAAATTTATCAGCGATATATTCCCAATTTGGTAATGTGACATGCTGAGTGTTGCTGTGAAATGATCATTGTTTGATCATTTGTGATATGATCATTTGTTTGATCATTTATCTTTGTGATCATTACTTTGATCATTTGTTTGACCCAAAGCCTAGCTTTTGTATAAAGCGTAGCTTTGTGGACGAGACTTTGTCAGGGCCTCAACAACCCGGAAATGGTCGAAACAGGAATGTTGCGGCAAAGTTATGAGGGTCGCGCCCTTTAGGGTATGTCATTTCCTTCTGGAAAGGGGTGGTATCATGGTATGGAGCCCAGATACTTACTCATGTGGACACACCTGATTTATTATGTGTGATGATGCTACCGAGCGCTCGGATAAAGGTCCCAAAGGACCGGGTGATGACATATTCGTGAGTTACCTGTTACAGGGGTAACCCGGCCTTGTTTGGAAGAGAGCAGTTTGTCTCTCGGAGCGTCCAGCCAGAGGCGTTTCCTACGTGGTATAGGAAGTTCCTTAGCCTGACCATTTGTTGGAAAATCCAAAGAAACAATACGAACCTTTACGATTGCAATTGTATTACCTGCTATGGAATGTGGCGGTAACCTGCTATTGAACATAGTAGTTATAGTAGGCATAAGTGAGGAATGCCTATGCTGGCTAAGATTAATATTATACTTTCGAAATGTTTTCTTCACTATGCACTAATAATAATAAAATCAAATGATTTTACGTAGTAAGCATGTTTGATTATCATAAGAAGAAATCTCCTCCAATTCTGCGTTTGCATTGTGTGTGTGGTGGGAGGTCTTATGGTAGTTTCATTTTCCAAAAACATTGCGGATATTTCTACTTGCTTTATTGTTATTTAAAGATAAACTGTTTTAGTTCTCACACCAGTCACCATGAGTGACTCGTAGTTTATTGTTCCCTTCCTAAACTCTGGGTGCCCATCATTTTCCACACGGGCAGTCTATAGTTAGGTTATTAGGTCATTTTGGATTCAGGAGATGCTGTGGAGCTCAGTGGCGAGCTGGATGGCGAGACGTACCACTTGTATATGATATTATTTATTCCGCTGTGTATTCTGTATGTGGACAAGTTCATATAACTGTCCAGTTGTGTTGTATATTGTTGTTGTACACTCTGATGATGATGTAATGTATAAAATGATATAGTTCTTTGATTTAAAGATTATCCATTTATCTATTATATATTGTTTCGCTGCGAATGTGAGATTCTGATATTGTCTCTGTTTCTGTTGTTTCTTCTCTCTCTTTTCTTCTGTCTTCTTCTACCTCTTCTTTTAACCCTAATGGTTCGGTTTATCGGCATTCGATTGCTTGGCAGTTGATACAGTGGACGTATTAATGTCGATTTTCGAGCGATGAAAAATCGCAATCGTTACACAACACCCCATTCCTTTCCCTCCTATAGCGGTAGACGAGCAGCCTTACCCAAACACCGACCACCCCTTCGCTATCCCCTTCTCCGCTAGAAACCACATCAAACCCACGCCTCCATACTTGCCTGGCCGTAGCAGCTACCTCACGCGCCAAACTGACAGCTCAACCACCCTCCTCCCTCCTTCCGTTCACCCTGCCAGTCAGCCCTCACTCCTATCAAACGGATCCGCCACCTAAACCCGACCCAAACAGCCCTCCTACTTGCTTCCTTCTCCATACTCTGATAGCGCCGAGTCCCCAACCCAGTCCTCCTCCCTACAAACCCCTGACCGAACGCCATTCTCCCCTCGTCCCCTTCCCACCGTGCAGCCGCTCTAACCCCACCCCTATCTCTCTTGACCACCCTTCTCCCTTCCTCCAAGTAGCTGCTAGCTTCTCCTACCGACCCGCCTGTGCTCAGCACCGCAGCTTCGCCATCCGCGTCCACACTTAGCCAAGCATCCTCCCCTCCTTTCTCCGATTCTTGAAAAATATAAATATATAATTTTATATGTTATATATATTTTGCCTATAGCAAATTCTCCTAGCCTTCTTTTCTTATTAGAAAAAGTATATGTATACTATGTTTAAATATTTATTTAAATTTATGTTAATATTTTTGTTTATACCAAAATTGGGCACAACACTCTTCGAAAGTATTTGTAGAGATAAAATGTAGAAAGCAAATGTAAAAAGAGGATTATCTAACAAACACTCCAGATAATAATCAGAAAAACAACAAAAGAACAAAGGAATTTAGAGTGGTTCAACGTGTTGCCTACGTCCACTATGAAATGATTGATCTTTATTATAATTTTCTTGCTGGTTACACTGGATTACAAAAGTAAATCTCGAGTACAATAGTGAAATTCGAGTACAATGGTGAATTCGACAGAGTCTGGATGTCAAAGAGCCAAAAGATTCCTTTTCTATAGGCTTTGGGATTCTATTTATAAGCGTAAGCTGCAAATATCTCGCTCAGATCTCGGGTGACCTCTTCTGGTACGTGGATGGGCCCACGTGATCGATCCCACGTGATTTGCACTCGGTCCGTGATCGATACGAACGAATTTCGTATCGATTAAGATTTGGTCCAATCGAGTCGAAATTGGGATGAACATTCTTTAAGTTATACGTAAGCTCCTGTGAAAATTTCATAGCATTTGGACTTGCAGATTGCGAGTTATGATCGATACGTGTGTGGGTTTTTCGATTTCTTTTCTCTTCGCATCGATGTTGCTCGTATCGATTAGTTCGCATCGATCCAAGCACGTGTCAGCATGTTGATGTGGCGCTAACTCCTCAGATCGATCCACTTTTTGTGACGAGTGACTAAGTCTTTCATTAGGACGCATCTTGTTCGTATCGATTTGTCATTGCTTTGTTCGTATCCATTGGTTGCATCTCACTTCGTATCACTTTTGTGCACTCCACTTCATATCGATAGAAATCCTCGAGTTCGTATCGTTCCCCTTAGTTGACCGATACGAAATGGGTAGAAAGAGATCGATACGAAATGGCAATAATTGACCAAGTGGATTAGGAATGATGTTACTAGTTGATGGATACAAAGAGAGCGGTTGTCTGATGGATACGAAACAATATCGATTGATGGATAGGAACGGTCGAGGCTTGATGGATTTGAACAAGTCCTTTCAGCCGATGGATACGAACCAGACGTGCGCTTGATCGATACGAACGAAGCCTTTCTGAACGGATGCGAATCAGATTATTGCTTGAGTTGCATCGATCACATCCTTAGCCTACGACTTCTGATTGACTTTAAATTTAGAATGTTGTCTTTCATAGCATTGCTTGTCGTGTCATATCAATTATAGCTCAATCCGGACTCAGATAAAATTTATCAACATCCATAGTAAACCTGTGTATAATCGATTTTCGAGACAGACTGTCCTTGGTTTTTAGTCACTTCCTTGGTGTCACGGCCTTACCAAAAGGCATGATAACATTTTCCCCCCAAAGTATGTCTTGTGAGAACATGACGTACTTTGAAAAGTTTTCATCTTTATTCTGAAAAGTTCTATTTGACTTGTTGAACGATTGTTATCTCTTTTCCGGAAAATATAACCTTTGACTGATCTTCGATAACATGAATTTTTGACTGCCAATTGTTGTACTGTGTACTGTTGTAACCGAATGTTGTATGATAGTGATTAGTTGATGTAGTTGTCACCAAACGAGTACTCAATTCCTGCGAATTTTGAAAATTGGATGTTAGTCCGTCTTACACGTACGTATGTTAACCCGACTCCCGCTAACGTTCGCACGTTCACGAGTCGTTGTCAGTTTTCTCGTATCGAATTCCGTATCGATCCTCTCCTCAATCAGTGTGAAATTCGAGTTGTAGCAACAATCGATAGTCGTTTCTAAGTAATTTCTTTCGCATCGATCCTCTCCTGGATCGAATCGAGAAGTTGGGATGCATGCTTCGCATCCATGACTATTGATACGAAATGGATAGTCCTCGGAGATGTTTCGTGTCAATGGATACGAGGTCTTGAGTATCGAAGTTGGTGGATACGAAATTGGCGTTTCGTATCGATAGAGTTGATTGGTCCAGATATAATTTTGCAGTGATTTTCGTATCGATGGTTGTCAATTCGAAATTGGCTGGTTTCATGAGGCTTCTTCGTATCGATCGATTCGAATTTCTATAATCTTCAAAGTGATGGGCATGAACTTGCTATCTCGTATCGATGAGAAACAAACAACTTAAACATGGCTTGGCAATGGCGTTCGTATTAATGACATGTGTGGTCGATCTCTGGTGGATGCGAACAGCGATGTCCCCGGTCGATACGGGTGGATGGATACGATGAACACTCTTTTGTATCGATGACACTGAAAACCGTTGTTACTGGTCATATTAACCCGAAGACGAATCGTCATTCATTTTTACCCCACACCTATATAAATATCATTTGGACTTAGGAAAATTTTACCAGCTCCTATTATATTCCCTACCTTCGCATCGGTCGAGAACAAGAGAGAAATAAAAAGAATTGCAACGCCTTCGTCCCCAAAGCAAATAACCCATCATTACTTTGAACTAATTACTTTAATTAGGTAATTGATTAATACTTTCACATTAAAAAGATAAGACTTGAGCGCTAATGCCATTCCTCCCATACTTGTGGCTGATTCTGGTTGTGAGGAGGCCGGAGATGAGATAGAGCAAGGTTGAGAAAAGGAGGTGATGGAACTAGGGTTGATTTGGAGAAGAAGAAATCTGGGAGCCATCGTATCGATGATGGATAAAGGGTGAGTTCGTATCGATTCAGATGAAACGCGACTTCGTATCGGTTGGCAAAACTATCTCGTATCGATGGAGGGATGATGGGTTGTTCGAATCGATCTAGATAATAGGACTTCGAAATGGTGAAGTGGAGGTCTTCGTATCGGCTGATGATGGAGCTTTCGTATCGACTCGAGATGAGCGATACGAAGGCTTCAGACTTGCTGATCGATACAAAGAGGTTGCATTTTATCGATACAAATTTTACTGTTTTCGATCAATACGAACTACGTGCCAGGGGATCGATACGAAGGCAGCTTAAGCAATCGATACGAATTCGAATTTGTATCTTGATGGATACGAACAGCTTCATCGATCGATGCGAATTTTAACTTTGGTGATCGATTACGAGCTTAACCTTGATGATTTTGAAAACTCTTGTGCATTTGAACACCTGACTCCGACGAGCTTCAATCTGGCATAATTGGACTTGACCGTTGGACTGCATATTTGACTGCCCTCTGAAGCTCATCGATGGAACTGTAACTCAACAAAATCTTTACGGACTTTAACTCGGTTCGATCTCTAAAGTCTGGATGACATGGTTGTGACGGTCAGCGATGACGGTCACTCCGATTAAATTCTAAAGTCTCGTCGTTTAAATATTTTATCAAACTCTGTAGAATTTCTCATGTAATATGTAGCACTGCTCTGCATAACACACTTATGCACTTCACACTGGGGGACACACGGGCTTATTAATATCTAATGATGGTTTTTAATAAGTTGATTAGCTATGGAATCCACAAGTTCACAACATAAGGTGCTTCAAAGTTCATCCCCTTTAGTCATAGAGATTCCGGTCATCGCGGCCGAAGTTATAGATCCAACTCCGGACAAGCTGCATTATGCCATGTTTATCATGAACCCACAAGATTCTGTGCTGTCCAACATCTCCGAAAATATGCTGGGATGAATATGTCTAAGGCATGGTTTATCGTTGGCGACGTATTATCACCAGGACCGAATGATAGACCGCATGCTCCCCTAGTGGGGTTTACGCCTTTAATCGCCATGCATGTACAACGGGGACACTCCCTCCGTTTAATCAGTACATTAGAGAAGTGCTATCTTTTCTTGGAATCGCCCCATCACAGTTATACTCAAATGGATATGCTCTGCTCAACAGTCTGTTCATTGTATTTATGGAGCATCTTTTCTGACCTCCGATCCCGATCGAAATTAGATACTAATTCAACGTTAAGAGTCGGGGAGATAATCCCTCGTTCACATTCCTAGAGGCAGTCAGGAATTGTCAAGTTGTGACCGGCTCCTGGACCATACTGAGTTACTTTACTATGTCCGATGTCCCCCAGGATTTGCTAGCCGATGGTTAGTAAGACGTAAGTGCTTCGACTTTTCTGGTAGTTAACAATATAGTCGCAACCGGTACTGGAGCTAATACTCTCTTTCATTTACAGCTACAATCCTCGACCTGATGGTGCACATTTTAAAGAAATAGTATGGGTCCTCCAAGAAGTTCCAGGCGAGATGAGAGAAATCGAGTCGGTGCTCATTGATAGGAACTTAAGAATTCATGGATTAATCGAATGAAACCAAAGTGTCAAACTAGAAGGAATGCTTAGGGAAGTCCCGATGAAGCGGGTAAAGCGCAAAGCACCAGGAGTCGTAATTGCTGAGGAAGGCGACGAAGAACACACGCCTACAAACGATGATTCTGTGGCTGGGCCTTCTGACAGTTTTCAAGGTTCAAAGGGAAGGAGAAAAGGCAAGGCAACTCAAGCTCCCCTATAAATAGAACCCTAGGCCTAGCTCTTTTCTCACAATTAGATTTTCCTCCAATGGGTTCTTGGCCTATGGCTGAACCCTAAATAGAAAATATTTCTTTGGGTCCTTGGCCAAAAGGTTGGACCATAAAAAGAAAATATTTCTTGGGAGAAGATATTCTAAATTTAAATATTATGCATCTCGGAGGGGGATCTAGAAGGACAATGGAGCCAAGCTGAGCACAAGCAAAGCTAAGGACGACAAGTGAGTGGATTTAATTATATTCTTTTACGTTTATAATATATATAATCGTTGAATTTCCATTAGAAAATTTGTTCCAGTTTTAATTCTATCAGTAATGAAAACACTGTAAATATTATTTATATTTAATTAGGCTTGACATTTAGAAAAGGCGAAGGCTTAAAAGTAAGAAATTTATAGTTATTTACATATATTTTAAAAGTCATAATTTAGCCTTAATATTGGTTCCTTTTATTCCCTTTTTACGCGAAAAATATAGCTAGAAAGAGAATTCACGGTTATGGATTAAAATACTAGACTTTATAGAAGTAGATGTAAAATAAGAAAATTGAAAAATTAGAAAAATGGAATTCTACAATAAATTATGCTGAACGGAAACAATAAATTTATTTGATAATTTAATTTGGGGAGTAAGTAATAGATTAATTGGTTGGTTTAGAAACTAGAATACATTTCTATAATTTAATAATTAAAAGATAATGATAAACGTAACTACAAGAATAAAAAGAAAGAAAAAGGGAACTAGTGTAAAATAGAGGGACCACTGTATTTTACACTATCCCAAAATAATAAAAGAAATATCTTGCAGTTACGAATTATTGTTTATATTATTATTTAGTATTAAATTATGGAAATAGATTTTAGTATAGCTTTCACAACCATCCAAATAAAATAGAATTACTTCCTAGAATAAAAGAAAATGAAATAGAGTATGAAATGAATCAAATAAATTATTAGATAAGAAATTAAGGCTGCGAACAATAAACAAACCAAGGTCTGCATTTACCGTGCAGACTAGATAAAAAGAGAGTTATTATGATAAGATAATTATATAATTAAAGAGAATTAAAAAGAATTCTATATCATAATAAAAGAAGACAGACTAGAGCAGAAAAGAAACACTTGTAAGTATATACAGATTTTCAAAGAAATAATAGTAACAACTACAAGTAAAATTTTAACATAAGTTATGATTAAGTAAAAGAATAGAAAGGCTTATTTGGGAACTTAGAATAAATAAGCAATGATAGCAAAGATAAATAGTAAAAGCTTATTTTAGATTTCTATTAAATTAAAAGGAAAATAGAACAAAAGATGTTTATTTAATAAACTTAAGACTTAAATTAAGTTAATAAGCAAGAAGTGGCAATACCAATAGCATTCCTTATTAAATCAATGTTGGTCTAACAATAGCCAGAAGCGAGACGAGGGCAAGAATATGATAATCAGGGAAAATAAGTAGCCAGCATAATAAGAAAAGTAAACTAAACGCAAATTAAAAGATTAGACTTAGGGTTTAATAAAAGAATTGAGATGCGTTTGGAGCAGTCCAAAGGATGAAGCGCCTAACGAAGCAGTTCATAACGGATTTCAAAAAAGGAGAAACATGTCCAACTTAGTATTTTGGGCTTCAAGGAAGTACAAGACTTCAAAGGGACGTGAGGATACTCTAGGATGACCCTCTGGGTAGGCCTAACGAAGTTGCATACCCGGAGGCAGGTCTATAGATGTTCCATCAAGAGAGTATGCCTTGACTGCTTTTTGCATGGCAGGACCATTGTAGGCAGTCAGAAGGGTTTGGTGTTAGGAGTAGGATATCTGTATGTCCCAGTACTTGCAAGTAAGTTTAGTGGACAGGACCTAAAAGGATAGTCGCATGCGGATGTCACGCCAGCATCAAAACCAAGAACGAGTTCAGGAAAGACTAGAGTTAAACCAACAGATTAATGATTCTTTCACTATCGAGACATTGGGTGAGGGGCACCGCCAATTGGATGTTAGATTATTTGTAGTAGGGCACGTCACTTAACTCTTTAGAGGTCTTTCGATTTAGTTGAGGGGTGGTTGTGTGGGGCCATAGACACGGTGAGAAAAGAGACAGACCAACTAGAATATCTATATTGTAGGCATAACAAAGCAGTCCTTTATAGATATAGAAAATCCCGACTGAGTTCCATACAAGGTAGATCTTGTTGGCGGAATTCAAAAAGTAGACAAAACAATTACGAATAATCCTCAATGTACGCACCGGGTGGTATGTTGTGGATGGTTGAGCATTAGTATAGGCTATTGCGGACAGAGTTTTACGTTTTCATAGTAGACGACAGAACATATGTATTGTAGGTCTTAGGAAGCTATGCATTACAGATATAGTCACAGAACGCCAAGGAAGCGAGAGGATGGAGTCCTTTGCGAGGAGGATACGGAAGGTACCGTGGGTAGTATCTAGGACCAATATGGTCATTGGGTATATAGCTATATATATATATCAGTTATTAGGTTTTAATCTACTAGGAAGTAGATGGGTACGATTCACGCATAAAGGTGAGAGTATTGTAAACCTAATGAACCAAATGTAACAGTAATTGGAACTAAAACGATATATTTGGAATAAACCTAGAAGTGTATAAATTGTCCATTCACCAGAACTTTAGTTCTGAACCCCTCCTCATAACATCCTACAGGTTAGGTAGATGGCAGAGACTTCTCAGCTTTATGAAACTTGCTTAGAAAGTGTTATTATATGGATGAGTATTTACTTACTATTATATTTTAAATTAATTCCACTATGAGATAATTAATCGAGCTCTAATACATCTATCTTTGCCTATTTGTAGGATACCAGATACCCAACTCAGACTTTAGTGGGCACGGGTTTTAGCATTTTTGCGAAAAACCCGGACCACTGAAGTTTGGGTTGTTACATCCTTGTTCTAGTTTAAGGTTTAAGTAAGTTGTGACTTGGTTCCGACCTTGTTGAAAGCTTTAACTCAGATGAAGGTTACTTGAAGTATGAACTTGAAGTGGTTTAAATCTTACTAGGTTTCGACTGCGTCTACAGTGGCCTTTCAATGAAGGCGAAACATGAAATACAAGAGTGAAATTGACAAGAACTTTTATAAATGATAAGTAATCTAAGATACTTTAAACTTCCCTTTATAAGCAAAAGATTGCTTTATTGCTTCAAATCCCCCAAATTAATCTTGTAATCAGGGTTACAACATTTTTGATTGAAGAAATACAAGTTTGGAATGGGAGGAATCGGATCCCCAAAACATGACCCTTGGGTCTTATTTATAGATGCGGGTCAGCACCTTTCGACCCTGATGCTTTTGACTGGGACGAAAGGTGGCTGCCAAAAGACTTAAGTATGTTGCCACCTTTGTCGAAAGGTATGGTTGTGCTCCTCTTCTTTTATTTTTCTTGTATGTGATTACGACTTTGTCGATGGCCCTTGTTTATTGGTTTCGATGATGTAAGTTACGCATATGCTCTCTATTCTGATCTGATGCGGAACTCTCCTGGACCACATTGGCTTCGACAGGTTCGAAAGGCTTACTATAGCTTTTGAATGGGTTGTTAAGGATAAAACTTGCCTTTTAGAAGTTTGAATTGAGGCGAAACCATTGGTTTCAAATGGTTTGGCACAGGTTCAAAAAGCTATTCTTCATTGTCTTCGAAAGGTGTTGCCTTGACCCATTCGGAAGGTCTTCACAGATATGGCCTCACCTAGTCGAAAGGTTGTTAATGAAGGTGGAAGGGTGCTTTCGACTGATTAATCCCCTTCGAAAGGTAAGAACCTTCAGGATCTTGATTGCATAAACCTTCCGACACCTTTGAAAGGTCCTAGAGCTTCTAGACTCTAATGGTAGCATCCCTTCGACTCCTTCGAAAGGTCTAACTGGCGTACTTATCTTTTGCTTTCTTTTGTTCTCTGCTTAGAATGGCTTCGATTAAGTCGAAAGGTGGAGTTTTGGAGTAACATTTGCCCCCCCAGTGAAAAGATGCACTTGACTTTCCAAGTCAACTTTGCCGAAACCTAGAACCTTCCCTCCTCATGGCCTTCCTACATGAATCTGGGCCGTCCATTCAAATCTTATCAAGCGGCTAATAACTCTAGGTGACTTTTCTTATAAAGTATGCTTCTTCTCTTCTTCTTCTTTCACTTTTCTACAAATTGAAATTCAAGTAGCAGTAAAAGAAACCCAAAAATTCTCAAAATTTCCTTTCCTTAAACCAAAGGTTAATCAGATTTAAATGTAAGTTCGAGGTTGTTTTTCTCTCATCTTCCTCTCCGTTTTTGTTTTCGCGGTAAATTTCATTTTTCAGAATTCATAATTGGGATTTTGCTTTGAAAATTGTTTGAATCTCGATTTTTCTGAGAGATGGTTCCATTTACTGTGAAACGATTAAGTTTACGATTCGATTTTCCTAAGATAACTTCACAATTCAGTTATACAAATCGATGAGATTTGCTTCTCAGTATAAATTTTATTTCAACATTTATGATTTCTGCTATATTGAAAGAACTCGAATTCTCATTTAATATTTTTTTCAAAATGAAAGTTGCTAGTTTATGTTGGAATCCATATTTTTTAATGGGTTCAATTCATTCGTTTTAAGGAATTTTGGAACTTTAGGTTTGCAATTGGGTTTAGGGAAGACGATGGAACATGTTTTCTTCGCCTGGAAGTTTCAAATGAACGGATGAAAAAATTGGCGCCACAAAATCACTTTTCTACCCCTTCAAGAGGGATTGAGGCGGCAACATTGGTTTTGCTTCCTTAGCCCTTTTCGATGGATTCGAAAGGTGTTGTTGTGCAAATTTGATCAACCTTGTCGAAAGGATATGTAACTAAGTAGAGTGCAGCCAACCCTTCGAAAGCAAAATGTTTCGACTTAGTCGAAACCTTTGTGCCGATTGCAATCCATTCTCTTTAGTTAACCTTCGGAACCATCATACCCCTACGACCCTTCCAACACCATTTAAATCTAAAGATTGAAACCCTCTAGAGTTATCTTTCTCCAGCATTGTCGAAACATTCTAAGTGTACATAAGTTTAACTTAGGATCTTTCGACCTAATGAATATGTAAGGTTTCGACAACATTTGTATTTTTCTTAGGAAATCTAAGTTATTGGTTTCGACAGTGTCGAAGGGTTTTGTTACTTTGTTTATGAAATGTTTACAGCTTACATTTTTGTTCAAGTTTTAAGTTAACATGGACTACCTCCTTTTAACAACTTAGCTACTGTAGAGCTTTCGACAAAGTACCACTTTACGTTCTCATATTTTCTTTCAGCTATGTCGGAAGCCAGTAATTTTTCATATTTGTGCTTTCGACATTGTCGAAAGGTTATGGTTAATTATTTACTTCCTTTTCTTTTGGACTTTGTCGAAAGCTCCATGAACACTCCTATTTAGTTTTTTGATCTTGTCGATAGGTATTTACTAAATGTTATTGTTGCTTTCCCATCGACTTTGTCGAAAGCCCAATACCTTTTATTTTGACTTAAAACTTCTTTCGAAAATTTAAAGTTTTATGTTTGGCTTAATGTTTAAGTTATTCAAGTAGGTCCTTGACTAATTACGAAATGAATACTATGTTCATATAAACTTAGAAATTTTAAGTGAAACATTTTACCTGGTAGAATCATGAGCTCTCCAAAGAAACTTGACACCATCTCGACGAATTCTTTAGTATCTTCCCAGGACGAGGTTGATGCCATCCTTAAGGACTTTGGAATTACTGGCGTGGAAGCTATTCCACCCGGGGAGACAGACACTATCCACAACCCTCCTGAAGGGTTCTTCACTTACACCGCTGTCCATATATGGCACGGAGGATTCCTGCCTTTCCCTGAATTCTTGTCCATATTTCTTTCCCATCTCGGAGTTGCCCTAATCCAGCTATCTCCAAATATCTACACCTATCTTCTATCTCTGGAGCTAATGGCACTAGAGTTTGGACTTCCCACCCTGAATGCTGATGTTCTAAACTACTTGACTCGATTAGTCAAACTTAGCACTATTAATCATCATATCTTCAGAGCTAACCCCCCGAAGAAGCTTATATTGGACGGGGTCAATAAGTTTAAAGATTGGGAAAACCTGTTTTTCTTAGTTCGATGTTTCCCAAATATCAGTGGGATCTTTTCGTCCCCCCGTAAGTTCAAATTTTCATTATCTTCCTTCCACTTTATTTCTTTCCTTGTCTAATCTTTATCTTATACTAGGTTCTCCTACTAAAGAACTCAATGAAGCAGATAGAAAAACGGTGGAATCTCTTATCGCGGCTTCTGTTAAGATAGGAAATCGACAGAATTTGCTGATACCATCAAACTTGAGGAAGCATTCTCTTCTTCTCCTTGGCCAAAGGGTTTTGGGGCTACCCCCTTTGATCCAGCATACTTAAAAAGAAAAACGTTTCCTCTCCTTGGGTAATGCTGAACACTTTTCTCCTATGTCACCCATTTGTTTAGACCACTCTGGTAAATTATAGGCATAATATTTGCTTTCTATCCCTGTTGTTTTCTGAATTTTTTTGCTGACTTTTAACCTGCTTGAACTCTTTATAGTTGCTCCTCAAGTCGAAAAGTCTGTTAGCGGTGTCGTTCCCCCTACAACCTCTGGAGCGCCATCTATCATTGAATCTCTCACCAAATCCAAGAAGGCTTTCAAAAGGAAGTTGGTGGAATCATCTGAAATAGAACTTCCAAAGAAAGTTGCTAAAGTTATTGATGTAGAGGGAGTGGAGACTTCATCTCTCGATAAACTTTTAAAAGTCCAATCATAGGAGCTCCGAAAGAAAACCCGGAGCAGACTCCGACTGTAATCGACCCTCTTTCTGGAATTTCCATTTTTGATTCTCCAGCTGCACTTCAGCAAATGCAACTAGCTTTGGAGATGACTCCTTTTTTAAAGAAAATTCCTTCAAAGCCGTTGTCTTCCTCTCCTACTTCCATCAATTTTGAAGAGTTAATCGAGTCCATCTTGCATTCTAAATCCTTCACTTATATTCGCCCGCCTTCGACTAACTCTAATTTAGCTGAACATTATCGCTCTTTGATAGAGCAATGAATTTTGGTGAGTTTTACCTTAATTAACTTTGTTATTACTGGTTTTCTCTAAATCTCTAACTTGCATTGCGTTTCCATCTTTCAAATTTCTAAGAGTTGGTTAGTTCTGAATGAGCAAGCATCAAAATCCTCTGTTGAGTCCTCGAATTCCAAGAGGAAATTTCTGCTCTTAAGAACCAAGTGTCCTCTATTTCTACGGCTAGAGATGAGGCTACCTCAGAGTTGGAACAAAAATAAGAGCTTCTCTTGCTCGAGCTGAAGCTGATCTTCTCAAAGAAAGAAGGGCATATTAACTTCTTGCTGATGAAAAATTTGCTTTGGAGCTAAGTTTAAAAGATTCCGATGAGGAGAAATCTTGCATAATAGCAAAGAAAATTTCTTTGAAGGAGAAGTTCAAGAAGAATAGGGCCTCCTTGAAACTCGTTGTCGATACCATTTATATCGCCAAGCAGCGAGTATCTTAATTTCTCACTTCTACTCTGGGGAAAATGTTGCTGAATTCTTATGAAGAAGCCCTTATGCTTGCCTATGTTGACAACTTTAAGAAGTGTCATGATTTTTGTTTTCCCTCGCTTGACTCTCCCCTAGTTGATAGAATAATGGGCGAGATCAACTGTTAGCACCAAAATTGGTCACTAACCTCGTAGAAGAAGATTGTGAAGAGATATAAGTGATGAAATCAAATTAAACAGAGAAGACAGTGCTAATCTAAATACAGAAAGTAAGAACACCAAATTTATAGTGGTTCAGCGTAATTGCCTACGTCCACTTTGAGGTTAAACTTTATTGATCTTCTTTATCGTTGATTACAAATACAATTCGTGAATCAAATGCTTGAATGAGGTTGTTAAGTAGAGAAGATGAGTCTTGAAAATGGCAGAGTCTCCCCGGTGTTTTCTCTCCTAAAAAAGCATCCATTTCACTGTGACCCTGCCCCTCTATTTATAGGCAAAGATGGGCTGGACTTCCCAAGCGGGCTTGTTAGCCGAACATTCGAGCCCAGGTGCTGCGTGCCGAACCAGGTACGCCGAACGCTTCTGTGCCGAACGGTCCTTCCCATGCCGAACGGTCCTTCTCATGCCGAACGGTGCTCCTGATGTATGGGAAGTGTAAGGTGATTGCAGTGAAGCCGAGCGTATCTCCCTTTGAAGCTCTTGACCAACCAATGTACGTAGTTCGAACGCTCTCGTTGCCGAGTTATCCTACCGCCGAGCTCCACTGACGCCGAGTGCCTCTGAATGCCGAGTACCGTGGGATGCCGAACATTAGTTGACGCCGAGCATAGGTTGTTGCCGAGTGCTCTCCTTGACGCCGAATGCCCTTACGCCGAGTAGTCTTGACGCCGAGTACCTTGCTATGCCGAGCAGTCTTGACGCCGAGTACCTTGTTATGCCGAGCAGTCTTGACGCCGAGTACCTTGTTATGCCGAGCAGTCTTGACGCCGAGTTCCATTGGGATGCCGAGTGCTCCTGGATGTCAAGCGCTTTGCCGAACACTCCTGGATGCCGGTCACTCTCTGATGCCGGACACTCTCTGATGCCGGTCACTCTCTGATGCCGGACACTCTCTGATGCCGGACACTCTCTGATGCCGGTCACTCTCTGATGCCGGTCACTCTCTGATGCCGAGTTGAACTGGATGCCGAGTACTAGTTGCCTGGACAAATCTCCAGGAAATACTTGCCCCCCAAAGTGTATCGCGTGGCCGAACGTGGTACGCTTTGAACCGTGCAACCTTTTCGTCACGTCTTAAACCCCTGGCTAACCTCGAACGGAGACGCTCCTTTTGTGGGATCGATGTGTGCCGGACGTGTTCCAAATGCCGAACGAGACATGCGCGTTCGAACGGTGCTTCCTTGCCGAGTGATGCTTCAGTGCCGAACCGTTATGCGCCGAGGCCGAACGCTATGACCTTGACCGGTTCTACCGGTCATGGCCTTTTCGATTTCTACCTCCCTCTATATAACCAGGCGCCCTTCCACCATTTTCCCTTTACGCTTTCTCTTCTGTCATTCCCAGAGATTTGCAATTCTTGCCACCCTATCAGATATAAAGTCTAGTTGATCCTTCCTCAACCTCGATCGTCGAACTAGGTATCATTCCCTCCACGATTACATTACTTCAACTTTAGGTTCATCACATGGGAACGGGGTATTTCTATGGTTGTACAATGTGTGGCTAGTAGAAGTGGTTCGCACGTTCGGAGTCGCCGAACGGTGCATGGTAGTTAGACCTAGCTCCTTTGTGCTGATCAAGATTGGAAGAAAAAGGAAGATGGGGTGTCGAACGGCGTAACCTTCACCGGGCGCTCTTGTCTCTGTCGTTCGTCGTAAATGGAGAAAGAGCAGGGCGGAGTTATGATCGAGGGCGGAGCACTACCTTAGCCGAACGAACTAAGGCCGAACACTACCCTTATGCCGAATAGACATATATGCCGAATAGCATCTAGACCGAACGACATAATTACCGAACAACTGTCATGCCGAACAGTTACATACCTGCCGAACAATATAACTGTCGAACACTATATTCGCCGAACATCAAAAATGCCGAACAATATAAATGCCTAGGCCGAACAATATACGTGCCGAACTATACTTAGGATGAACAATACAATTGCCGCACAATAACTCAAGCTGAACAACATTCAAATGCCGAACAAACATATACATGCCGAACAATTTCAATGCCGAACACTTGACAATGACTTAACCGAACCAAGATACATGCCGAACTCTTCTCCGGACGAACAATGTAACTGCCGAACGACATTTAAATGCCGAACGATATAAATGTCAAATTAGACTTAAGCCGGATACTTCATAAATTACATGTTTTCTGAATCTTGAACTGTAATCACCTCAAGGCAAGCTTTTTGAGACGGTCAGCGATGACGGTCTTCGAAGGCGATGATTCGAAGCTAATTATTATATCTTTAAAACCTTTAGATTATTATTGCCTGTACACAATTGCTTGCACTAGTTCACACACCACATGGGGGGGAAAAATCGTGTTGCTAATTCTAACGTTCAACGTTTTTCAAGTATAGCTCTCTCAAGCATTTAGCCAGGTTCATTATTTATTCGGGATGTCGGGAAAATCTAGTTCTGCCACCATATCTGACAGGCTTGGGCCGTCAGCAAAGCAAGGAGCCGCAGATGCTTCCAACCCGTCAATCTCTCCCGCTCATAACTTGGCGCCCGATGCTCTGGAGTCAACCATCTTACTGGACAATCCGGTCGATTCTCAAGTCTCGAAGATCAATGAGGTCGCTCTGCGACGGATATGTTCCATTCATGGGATTCCCTTTGCTGACGTGTTAGTTCCTTCGAGACACGACCGCCCTCATCTGCCCCCAGTCGGGTACACGGCCTGCAACAAGTTCATGTGCTGGATGGGCAGCGTGCCTCCATTTAACCTATTTCTCCGGGATGTGCTGCAGTATATAGACATTGCTCCGTCGCAGCTGCACCCGAATGGTCATGCGTTCCTATATGGGACTTATTTACTCTTCATGGCTGTCTTCTCCAGACCTCCAACCCCCGGTGATATCCGATACATTTATATGTTCAAGAGACGGAAAGATAGCCCTTCCTTCATATTCCTCGAGCCATATCACAAGTGCCAGATTTTGACAGGGGCCTGTAGCAAATTCGCCCTGTACAAACAGGAGTGGTTCTATGTGCGATGCCCGTCTGGTTTTGCTAGGAGATGGGTTGAAGGCAGTAAGTCTCTCTGCTGAACCGTTACTCGTACTTAATGGGAGTCATGTTTTTCTTAACTCTTCATTTCATCTTTTCAGGTATTAACCCGCGTCCGAAAGGCCGAGGATATTCTGATGCTGTCGACGCGATTAGAGCTCTTCCGGCCGAGGATCGAGATATTCGAGCTATCATTTCAAATGAATCGCTGTCGGGGTTCGGCTTGCTAGCTCCTGATCGTCGGGTCAGCCTTCCAGAAGGTGTTACAATTCCCAAACCTCCATCTGGTAAAGGGAAAAAACTTGCCGGCCCGTCGTTGCGTCGCGCTCCCGACGCGCACGAAGAAGGCGAGCGTAGAGAGGATGATGCACCCGATACTCAGGGCGAGAACGTGGGTCCTGCTTGGAATCCGGCAATCGAAGTTCAGGATATTGAGACGTCATCCTCCCCTTCGAAGGGAAAGAAAAAGCTGAAATATACGGTTCAGAAAGAGAAAGTTGGCGACACCTCAAAATCTACGCCTATCCCTCCTGAGAAAGAGGCTTCTTCGCAGCATCTGGAGAGTTCTCTGAGGGGTCTCTCGAACCTCTCTATTCCCGAAGACATACTTAATTACGGGTTCGATGATCCTGAAGCTCTCAAATTCTCCTCGCCCGCTAGAGGCAATGTAGGAGTTCAACTCCCGGCTCACAGAGACAATACTCCGATTAGCAAAGATAAACGAACGGGTCCGTCGGGGGGAACACTTAGGACACACACGCACATGCGCATTCCATAACATACTTCAAGCCTTTTTAATTCGTGAATTCTCCTTAATTTGTTGTTATCTTCCTTCTTTGCAGGTGATATGGGCCGCTCCCACGGACTTGATCGCCTTCAGGGGTCTTCAATATTTCATCACTCCGGGGGGGATTCCGGTTCAGGCAGACGCCGGGATCGAGGTGATTATGAAGATAGGGACAATCGTCCGCGCGAGTCGTCTCACCGCAAGAAAGCACACTATCAATCTTCCCAGTCCCGTGATCTTCCTCCTACAACTGAGCCGGATAAAGAGAAATCTTTGCAGAAGGGTTATCAGTCTGATGCTGCTCGAGAACAACATTCCAGTTCATCGAGTACGAGGCAAGTTCGAGAGCCGCGTAAAAGAACGGAATTCTCTAAGCCTCCTCCTCCTGCTCCTGCCGTGGACCCGACTGTTGCGGAAAAGATGGTCGACCTTAAGGCCAAGTTTCCGAAAATTTGTTTTGACGGTTTGAAATTCCTCCCGGCCATCCATCACATTCCTGGGCACGTGAAGCAAAGTGCCATTGCCTGCAACAATGACGTCTATGTTCAACATGACGCATTCGTGAACTTGGTGGAGAAGATATCAGAAGTATCTGTTGAGCGTCAACACGAGATTGACCGTCTGAATCTGGAGGCTGACAGCGATAAGAAAATCATCAAACTCCAAGACGAAGAACTCGCCTCTTATAAGTTAAAGCTAGAAGCCGCTGAACAAGGTGCAAAAGATACTGCCGAGGCAGTTACTCGCTTAGAGGTGGCTCACAAAAAGGAGCTTGACGAAGCAGTTCAGCGCAGCGACGCCCTTGCCCTAGAAAAAGACTCTGTCCAAAAAGAAAGGGACGCGCTCGCTACTCAAGTCAAAGAGCTGGAAGAACAACTCTCCAAGGAGAAAGAAGACAAAATAGCCGCTCAGGAAGAATCACAGCGATATTGTGATGAGATTGTTGCTACCCGGCTCCTGAAGGCAAAGCTCGACGGTGAACTTGCCGGGGTTGAGAAAATGAAGGATGAGGCCCGTGAGGAGGGCAAAAGAATGGCTGAGGAGGAGCTTGATTCTCGCCTTGAGGCGGCCGCAGAGACTGGCAGGGAAAAAGTCAAAAGTATGTTTGACCCGTTGATCGCCGAGTACGGAGCCCGCGTCCTTATGCACCGCGACCTAACATTCTTGGGCGACGGCTACCATGAATCCCTGGCTGAGGCATGGGAAACT
Organism: Allium fistulosum; assembly: GCA_030737815.1. Classification (NCBI taxonomy): domain Eukaryota; kingdom Viridiplantae; phylum Streptophyta; class Magnoliopsida; order Asparagales; family Amaryllidaceae; genus Allium; species Allium fistulosum. The sequence goes on from CM060902.1 coordinate 984,267,620, forward strand.
CTGATAAAGATCAAGAAAGTTGAGTCAGGCTCCGAAGAAATCGACGAGGATGCACTGGTGAAGGAGTTCCTGAGGGGGAATGAGCCATCGGATTTATCCGTAGCATTGGCTCTCTATGGCAAAGGCTCTTCCCCTTTGAAAGAGAAGAATGACGAGGCTGGCCCGTCAGAGGCCGGCGCTACTACTCCTCACATCGCCGCTCCTTATGCTGCTCAATCGGCTGGTCGGTCGACGCTTGATCCATTCGAGCAGCATGCCAGTTACGATCCCGAAGATCCCGGGCTCGGCGTTCATGTGCTGTCACCTATCCTGGAGGGTGAAACCCCGCGCGCCACCGACAGTCAACCTGATCCTGGTAGGAGATTCTTCTTTCTCTAGAAGTCGAAGAGATCCCGTCATTTTTCAGCAGTGGTTATTCGTTCTAATGCCCACTTCTTATATTTTCTCACAAGTTGTTCTGACACCGAGCTAACTCCGAGGAGCGATGACGCCAAGGAGGAAGCGGGGAAAACAAGCGACGTTGCTCACGCAGGGGTAACTCCCGGCCCAGACGCTCAAGTGATCGGGGCGCTTGATGATGACAAACTTGATACTTCGTCTCCTGCCGAAGGAAGCGACGAAGTTAAAATCACTGGCGCCTCTGAACATACTTCAGAGATGAGCATGAAGGATCGTCTTGCCGACGAGGAGAAGAGAAAGGTCAAAGTCAAAGTTGAGTCTGAAGTCCTGGAACTTACTGACCCGCGGAACAGACCTTTGAAAATCATTCTCCCGGGCAGGTCCAAACCACTAGATGTTCCGTCTCCTACTCCTGACTCCGTCTCTCTAGCAAGCAAAAAGTCCAAGAAGAAACGTGAGGGAGAGGAGTCGTCGGAAACACCAAAGGCAGACAAGAAGAAGAAGTCGAAGAAATGATCGATGCACTTGTTCAACAAGTTTTTGCTTAAGTTTGTAACAGTTTCCATCTTACATAACTTGTAGTTTGTATAGGCCCGAATTTTGTAGGAGTGATCTTGTATCCCCATTTTGGACTTGTCGAATAAAATTTTAGTTTCTTCTTGTTTGAATGATTCTTTTGTCTTTATTTGGATTGCCAACACTGTGCTCCAAGGACTCGGAGACTCGAGACTGTTCATACTCTAGTCCGCGCTCTGGGGACTTAGAGTACTCGACTCCGCACTCTGGGGACTTGGAGACTTGAAATCGTTTATATTCTAGTCCGCGCTCTGGAGACTTAGAGTACTCGACTCCGCACTCTGGGGACTTGGAGACTTGAAATCGTTTATACTCTAGTCCGCGCTCTGGAGACTTAGAGTACTCCGTTCCACGCTCTGGGGATTCGGAGATTGGAATCGTTTATACTCTAGTCCGTGCTCTGGGGACTTAGAGTACTCCGTTCCGTGCTCTGGGGATTCGGAGATTGGAATCGTTTATACTCTAGTCCGCGCTCTGGGGACTTAGAGTACTCCGTTCCGCGCTCTGGGGATTCGGAGATTGGAATCGTTTATACTCTAGTCCGCGCTCTGGGGACTTAGAGTACTCCGTTCCGCGCTCTGGGGATTCGGAGATTGGAATCGTTTATACTCTAGTCCGCGCTCTGGGGACTTAGAGTACTCCGTTCCGCGCTCTGGGGATTCGGAGATTGGAATCGTTTATACTCTAGTCCGCGCTCTAGGGACTTAGAGTACTCCGTTCCGCGCTCTGGGGATTCGGAGATTGGAATCGTTTATACTCTAGTCCGCGCTCTGGGGACTTAGAGTACTCCGTTCCGCGCTCTGGGGATTCGGAGATTGTAATCGTTTATACGAGCCTGTATGTCGCGCAAAATAGTGTAATTTATCATCCAATTAAGAGATATAGAAACTTCATAGAAAATGTGGCTTCAAGCCTTTATTAATGAAAATCAACTAAATTGCTCGATTACAACTTTAAAAGGAAACTAAATCATTATTGAATGGAAACATGCAGGAAACAATAGTGCCTATAGCAAGAAAGGGAAACATGCTAAATGTAATAGTGCCGTAAATGTTCACTGTTCCATGCTCGGGGGAGTGTCGCGCCATCAACGGTCGCTAGCTTGAATGTTCCTTCTCCAAGCTTCCGTTCAATGGCGTATGGACCTTCCCAGCTGGGACTCATGCGTGATGGTACCGGGAAGACTCGTTTCAGAACGAGATCTCCCACATCAAAGATTCTTGGACGGACTCTGCCGTCATAGTAACGCTTGACTCGATGTCTGTGCGCCGCCGCCCTTAATTCAGCTTCTTCCCGTTTTTCATCGATGTAGTCCAGTGACTCCAGCAAGAGGTTTTGGTTTGACTTGGGATCGTAGTACGTCACTCGGTGCGATGGAACTTCAAGTTCCACAGGTATAACGGCTTCAGAGCCGTATGCCAAGGCGAACGGAGTGTGGCCGGTCGCGGACTTGTGGGTAGTTCTATATGCCCATAATGCTGTCGGAAGTTCATCTACCCATTTGCCTCCAACCTTCTCCAGACGCTTCTTTAGTATGGACTTGATTATCTTGTTAACGGCCTCGACTTGTCCGTTAGCTTTTGGGTGTGCAACGGCGGCGAACTTTTTCTCGATGCCGTACTTTAAACAGAACTCTTTGAACTCTCTACTTTCGAATTGCGTTCCGTTGTCTGTAATGATGGTGCGTGGAAGGCCAAAGCGGCATATAATGTTTCGTACAACGAAGTTAATGACTTTCTTAGAGGTGATAGTGGCCAAAGGTTCTGCCTCAGCCCATTTCGTGAAATAGTCGACTGCAACTATCGCGTATTTCGCACCACCTTTGGATAGAGGCAAAGAGCCGATTATGTCGATTCCCCAGATCGCGAATGGCAAAGGACTGATCATTTGTGTGAGTTCCGTTGACGGAGCCCTCGGGATTTTTGCATATCTTTGACACTTGTTGCATTTTCTTGCGTAGTCCGCGGCATCCCGGTTTACGGTGGGCCAGTAATACCCATAGCGGAGGATCTTCTTTGCTAGCGTTTGCCCCCCAGTATGGTCGCCGCATTCCCCTTCGTGGACTTCCCTCAAGACTCGCTTTGTTTCATCATGAGCGATGCACCGTAACAATGGGACTGAGAATCCTTTCCGGTACATGGATCCATCCTGCATTACGTACCGCGCAGCCTTTCGAAGGACCTGTCGTCTTTCGCTTCTTCTTTCTGGTAAAGCCCCGGTTGTCAGGTACAGTTTGAATGGGGTTATCCACGAGTCCTTCTCGATCTCTGTTTCCAACACAAGATCGATTTTCATCTCGTCCGCACTCGGGGCATGCAAGACTTCCACGGGATACAATCCCATTTGTTGAACATCGTCGGTACTTGCGAACTTAGCCAACAAGTCAGCTTCTTTGTTTTGTTCTCGCGGGATATGTGAAATGTCATAACGCTCAAGATTTGATAGAAGTTCCTGGACCTGAACGAGGTACGGAGCAAGCTTTCGTCCTTTTGCTTGGTAGTCTCCTCGTACTTGGTAAACCACTAACTGCGAGTCACAAAAGATTTCGACTGATTTGATTCCGAGTTCTTTGATAAGCTTCAAGCCAGCGATCAATGCTTCATATTCAGCTTCGTTGTTTGTAGCCGGAAAATCGAGCTTCAGGGCATAACAGATTGATCGGTTTTCCGGAGTTATAAGAACTACGCCTACGCCGGAGCAACGGTCGTTTGATGCACCGTCAGTGTATAATTTCCATCGAATGGGGGGAATGATATCGTGATCGTCCGGTTTGATGGGTATGGTAAATTCAGCGATGAAGTCTGCTAACGCTTGCCCTCGGATGGCCCTCCGTGGTAAGTACGCGATATCGAATTGGCTCAACTCGATGTTCCATTTTAGCAATCTTCCAGAAGTTTCCGGTCGTTGAAGCACCTGCCTCAGGGGTTGATCGGTATAAACGCCGATTGAATGCGCTTGAAAGTACGGGCGCAGCTTGCGTGATGCAATCACCAAGCAATAAGCCAATTTCTCAATTTTAGGGTAATTCTTCTCTGCCCCCGTTAAACGCTTGCTAACATAATATACCGGCTTCTGGACTCGATCCTCCTCACGGACCAAAGCTGCGCTTATCGCATGAGGGGATATAGCCAAGTAAACGTACAGCATCTCATGGTCAACTGGTTTAGATAGCATTGGTGGGCTTTCCAGATGCCTTACCAGGTTCTGGAAAGCTTCCTCGCAGCTAGACGTCCATTCAAAATTCCTCCTTCCTTTCTTTATTATGTCGAAGAATGGGATGCACTTGTCAGTTGCCTTGGATATAAATCGACTCAGCGCAGCCACTTTTCCGTTCAGGCTCTGTACCTGTTTTATAGTCCTGGGCGCTTGTACATCTCGAATGGCTTGGATCTTTTCTGGGTTGGCTTCGATTCCCCTAGCATTGACGATGAATCCTAAAAACTTCCCTGATGCAACACCGAAAGAACACTTCAGCGGGTTGATCTTCATTCCATAGGACCTGAGTATGTTAAACATTTCAGCTAAGTCTTGAATGTGGTCGTTTGACTGCCGTGACTTCACGAGCATGTCATCCACATAGACTTCCATGGTTTTGCCCAGCTGGTCCTTGAACATTCGATTCACCAGACGTTGGTAAGTTGCTCCAGCATTTTTTAATCCAAAGGGCATCACTACATAGCAATACAGCCCGACATTTGTAACGAAGCTGGTGTGTTCTTGGTCCGGAATATGCATTGGGATTTGGTTGTATCCTGAGTACGCATCCATGAATGACAATAATTCGTGTCCTGCTGTGGAATCGACCAACTGATCGATCCTAGGCAACGGGAAACTGTCCTTAGGGCATGCTTTGTTCAAGTCGGAATAATCTATGCAAGTCCTCCATTTCCCATTTTCCTTCTTTACTAGCATGGGGTTGGAGACCCACTCCGGGTAGAGGGCGTCGCGGACGAACCCATTTGCTTTGAGTTTGTCCACCTCCTCTCCTAGAGCGGCGGATCTCTCTGGATCCATTCCTCTCCTTTTTTGCTTGACTGGGACGTATTTCGGGTCTACGTTCAACATATGACTTGTGATGGTGGGAGAAATCCCACACATATCAGAATGCGTCCAGGCAAAAACATCAAGGTTTGCCCGGAGGAAGTCGCTAAGGTCTTCTGTCATTGCGGGGCCTAACTATGATCCGATCTTCAGTATTCGCGAAGGGTCGTCACGGCTAACTGAAATGTCAATTGTTAATTCAGCCGGTGCCGCCTTCTCTTCCCTGGGTTTATCATCGTCGTCTCTCGGATCTATATCTCCGTAGATCCGAGAACTATGCCCGAGCCAGGGCTCGGGCACTACTTGTCAATTATTCGTATTGAGGATGCGGACGGGATTGTCCGCAACCTTTCCTTTCTCCCTCCGGTGGGCTTCTCGGAGCTCGGCCACATAACAAGAACGACCAGCTGCTTGGTCACCGTGAACAATGCCTACTCCTTTGTCAGTCGGAAACTTCAAAGTCAAGCACCACGGGGCTAGTGCCGCCCTAAATTCAGCCAGGGCCGGCCGACCCAAGAAAACATTATATGGAGAGTCCACATCCAAAACTACAAAGGGTAGAATTCGTACCCTCCGACGCTCGCCTTGTCCCAGTTCAACTGGTAACTCGACATATCCTACTGCATCAGTCGCAGCGCCGTTAAAGCCGTGGATACGAGCTTTGAATGGTTTCAAGTCTTTTGTCTCTAGCTTCATCTGATCATAGGCCTTCTTGAAGATGATGTTGACTGAACTTCCACAATCAATCAAAATTCTTTTTACATATGCTGGTCCGATTGTTGCAGATATGACCATGGGATCGATGGTCGGAGCCTCTACCTGATCAGCGTCTCTGTTTCTGAACACAATATCGTTTGTCATCACGCGCTGCTGCTTAGCAGGGGCCCCGTCCTCTACGTTCGAACAGCACTCAAAATCTGCATGCTTCAAGGAGCTCGCATATCGTTCCATCTCTTGCCAGTTCTTATCTGCGGGATGATGTCCGCCGATAATTGTATTTATAACCAGTCTTCCAACAGTCCGGGCAGGTTCCTCTGGATGACGTGGAGCCGGTGCACGACCTGGGTCGGACGTTCCATGTCCTCCTTCCTGTGGATCCTTTATAAATTCTTGCAACTTCTTTTGTCTGATCAATTTCTCGATAGCGTCATGCAGGTGTCTGCATTCTTCCGTGTTGTGTCCATAGGTTTCATGGAAGCGGCAATATTTCCCAGTCCGTTTCTGTTCTTCAGTTGATTCTTTCGGACGTGGTTTTCTGTATTGAAAAGTATTGCATGTGGATAGGTAAATGTTCTCAAGCGGGGCGTTTAGCGGAGTGTACTCGCTGTAGCTTGGAATTCTCGACTTCCACTTTCCCGCTTCTTTCCTCTTTCCTTGACTTCTTCCTCCGGACTCTTTGGGCTGCACAGGCTTACTCTGGACGTTGACTTGGACCTTTCCTGAATTGTCTCCAGATTGCTTCACAGCAATGTTGCTCTTAATTGACTCTTGGGCAGGTCCCGGTGCCTTGTCTCGTCGTACCCACCTAGCTTCCTCTCTTCTTATGAACTGGTGAGCCTTGGAGTAGAAACGCTCTAGCGTAGTCGGAGGTTTTCCTGCCAGCCAATCTCCGAATTCAGAATCCGGATCTACACCTCTCATTACAGCCATTAGAATTGCATGGTCGTTGGGATTACTGACTTCAGTTGCCGCAACGTGGAATCTTTGTAAGTACTCCTTCAGCGACTCTCCGGGATTTTGGATTACACTTGACAAAGACATCACGTCCTTCGGGCGTGTAGTGTGTATCCTGAATTGCTCAATAAACTTCTTTGCCAACTCCTCGAAATTTGATACGGATCGCGGAGGAAGTCGGGTGAACCACATAGTAGCGATCCCAGATAGAGTAATCGGAAAGCACCTACACTTGGTGGCATCATTTGCTCTGGCTGAATCCATCATCCATTCATACCTCATTACATGTTGTCTGGGGTCAGTCTTTCCTTCGTATGCAGGAATGGTTGGCATGCTAAACTTCTTGGGGTAGGCCGCTTGCAGCACAACATCCGTGAACGGAGTATGACTTCTTGACACTCCCCAATCGTCATTTGATAAGCCCTGATTTTCTTTCATCAGTTGCCTGATCATGGCTGTCAGATCGGGTGTCTGTATGGAAGCTGGGAGGTTGGAGTCAGTTCTACGCGCCTGTCCATGCTGATGCCTCCTTTCCTGGCGATCTGCCAATCGTGCGTCATGAGGTTCAACATTGTTAACACCTTGATGATCTGGAGCTCCCTCCTCCATCTGTACTCCGGTTCGGAAGTTTCCAGTTCTGGCTTGGTCGCGGTCTCCTGCTGTTCGAGCAGCAGCATCTGCCCTTGCAGCTTCAGTCTTACGGCGTCTGCGCCTGGGTGGCTCATCAGAAGAAGTTGAGCTGTCAGAAGAGGAATAAGCAGCTGGATTGCCCCCAGCATTCTGTTGCTGCTGTTGAGTGAGTTGTGCCATCAGGTTGGCATTAGTTTGCATCTGTTCTCCCAGTTGTCTCCTGCTTTCCCTAAGTTCTCTCATCAAGTCGTTGAACTCCACTCTGGTGACAACTGGAGTCTGTTCTTGAGCGGCAATCCCTGCACTCGGGATCGCTGGTTGATTGCTAGGTCCTGCTTGTTGCACGCTAGCAGTCTCTCGGGCATCCGCATTAAGAGAAGCTGACCTGGTACGTGGTCTTGCCATTGTAGAGTTATTGGTATGAACTCTGAGTAGAATCAGCGGATGTTCTATCAGTAAGTCGGATCTTCTTTGGGGGATTTGCTCAATCCAGTAGCTTCAAAGGAGATCCTTGAGGTCTGAGAATTCGATTCTCAGTGAAAGCACCAAAGTGTTAGCACCAAAATTGGTCACTAACCTCGTAGAAGAAGATTGTGAAGAGATATAAGTGATGAAATCAAATTAAACAGAGAAGACAGTGCTAATCTAAATACAGAAAGTAAGAACACCAAATTTATAGTGGTTCAGCGTAATTGCCTACGTCCACTTTGAGGTTAAACTTTATTGATCTTCTTTATCGTTGATTACAAATACAATTCGTGAATCAAATGCTTGAATGAGGTTGTTAAGTAGAGAAGATGAGTCTTGAAAATGGCAGAGTCTCCCCGGTGTTTTCTCTCCCAAAAAAGCATCCATTTCACTGTGACCCTGCCCCTCTATTTATAGGCAAAGATGGGCTGGACTTCCCAAGCGGGCTTGTTAGCCGAACGTTCGAGCCCAGGCGCTGCGTGCCGAACCAGGTACGCCGAACGCTTCTGTGCCGAACGGTCCTTCCCATGCCGAACGGTCCTTCTCATGCCGAACGGTGCTCCTGATGTATGGGAAGTGTAAGGTGATTGCAGTGAAGCCGAGCGTATCTCCCTTTGAAGCTCTTGACCAACCAATGTACGTAGTTCGAACGCTCTCGTTGCCGAGTTATCCTACCGCCGAGCTCCACTGACGCCGAGTGCCTCTGAATGCCGAGTACCGTGGGATGTCGAACATTAGTTGACGCCGAGCATAGGTTGTTGCCGAGTGCTCTCCTTGACGCCGAATGCCCTTACGCCGAGTAGTCTTGACGCCGAGTACCTTGCTATGCCGAGCTGTCTTGACGCCGAGTACCTTGTTATGCCGAGCAGTCTTGACGCCGAGTACCTTGTTATGCCGAGCAGTCTTGACGCCGAGTTCCATTGGGATGCCGAGTGCTCCTGGATGTCAAGCGCTTTGCCGAACACTCCTGGATGCCGGTCACTCTCTAATGCCGGACACTCTCTGATGCCGGTCACTCTCTGATGCCGGACACTCTCTGATGCCGGTCACTCTCTGATGCCGGTCACTCTCTGATGCCGAGTTGAACTGGATGCCGAGTACTAGTTGCCTGGACAAATCTCCAGGAAACATCAACCAAATGAAGCAAGGTATTGAACCTATAGAAGAGGAGGAAATTGATGCCTCCCAGATTCTTTCCTTCAAGTCCCCTCCTTTAAAATTGAATCTGATTCCGAGGATGAGGGTGACAATGATGATGCCGTCGGTGAAGAAAGCAATGATAAAAATGATGATGATGACCACAAGGATGATAATGATGAAAATGATGATAACGTTGATGGTGGTCAGGGCTTAGGTGGAGATGGCGGAGGTCACAACGATGCCACTGATAAGGATGGGGATGACAGCACCAAAGCTTAAGAGAAAGAGCCAACCCCTCCTGCAACTACCCCGCCTGAATCTATTGGGCCTTCTGCTCCTCTAGAGGATGAACCTGCTCCCGGTCATGCTGAAGAGCCTAAAGGGAAAGACCAGGGTTCCCAGGCTTCTGTCCCAGTATCATAGGTATAGGATTCTCTATTTAAATATCTTTCACTTCGGAGATAATAATAGTGCAAATCATTCATTTTAGATAAGGAAGAAGCTCATCCTCCCCTATAAAACAAAACTTGAGAGAAAACAAACTGAAATAAACAAGTTACATATGGAGTTAGATAAGCAAATAAGGGAGCATAATGTACTCTCTAAAAAGTATCATAGGCTTGACAAGAGTGCCTCGGTGCTGGCGTCTTTGTAACAACCCGAATTCTAGCGGGTCTGGGTTTTTCGCAAAAATGCTAACACCCAAGCCCACTGAAACCCGAGTTGGGAATCTGGTATCCTACAAATAGGCATAGACAAATATATCAGAGCTCAATTAAATTTCTCACAATGGAATTGACTAAAATATAATAGTAAGTAAATACTCACCAATATAATAACAATTTCTAAACGTGTCTTAAAGCTGGAAAGTCCCCGCCATCTACCTAACCTGTAGATGTTATGAGGAGGGGGTCAGAACTAAATTTCTAGTGAATGGATAAATTATACACTTTTAAACTTAATTCTACATATATCGTTTTATTTCCATTTACTGTTATATTAGGTTCACTAGGTTTATCATACACTCGCTTCTGTGCGTGAATCGTACCCATCTACTATTTAGTAGATTAAAACCTAATAACTGATATATATATATATATATATATATATATATATATAGCTATATGCCCAATGACCATATTGGTCCTCGCAAAGGACTCCATCATCTTGCTCTTATAGCGCTCTATGGCTACATCTGTAAAGGGAAGCTTCGTGAGGCCTACAATACAGATGTTCCATTGTCTACTATAAAAACGTAAAACTGCATCTGCACTAGTCTATACTAATGCTCAGACATCCGCAACGTACCACCCTGTGCGTACATTGAGGACTATACGTAATCGTTCTGTCTACTCTCTGAATCCCACCAACACGGTCTACCTTGTATGGAACTCAGTCCGGGATTTTCTATATCTGTAAAGGAAAGCTTCGTTAGGCTTATAATATAGATATTCTAGTTGGTCTGTCTCTTTTCTCATCGTGCCTATGGCCCCACGCTGCCACCCCTCAACTAATCGAACGACCTCTAAAGAGTTAAGTGGCCATGCGCTACTACAAACAATCTAACATCCAATTGGCGGTGCCCCTCATTCAATGTCTCGATAGTGAAAGAATCATTGGACTTTTGGTTTTAACTCTAGTCTTTTCCAAACTCGCTCTTGGTTTTGATGCTGGCCGATATTCGCATGCGACTATCCTTTTGGGTCATGCCCACTAAACTTACTTGCAAGTACTAGGACATATGAAAATCCTACTCCGAACACCAACCCCTTCTGACTGCCTACAATGGTCCTGCCATGCAAAAAGCAATCAAGGCATACTCCTTTGATGGAACACCTAGAGACCTGCCTCCAGGGATGCAACTTTGTTAGGCCTACCTAGAGGGCCATCCTAGAGTATCCTCACATCCTGTTGAAGTCTCGTACTTCCTTCTAGCCCAAAATAACTAAGTTAGACGTGCTTCTCCTTTGGTGAAATCTGTGATGAACTGCTTCGTTAGGCTCTTCATCCTTCGGGCTACTCCAAACGCATCTCGCTCTTTTATTAGACCCTAAGTCTAATCTTTTAATTTGCGTTTAGTTTACTTTTCTTATTCTATTGGCTTCTTATTAACCCTAATTAGCATATTCTTTCCCTCGTCTCGCTTCTGGCTATTGTGCGACCACCATTGATCTAATAGGGAATGCTGTTGGTACTGCCACTTCTATTACCTTACTTATTTAACTCAATTTAAGCCTTCAGTTTATTAAATAAGCATCTTCTATTATCTCTATTCTATTTTCTTATTAACTTAATTTAAATCTTAAATAAGCCTTTCCCTTCTTTCTACTTTAATTATAACCTATGTTATAATTTTACTTGTAATTGTCACTTTTATCTTCTTTTATAATCTGTATATGATTACAAGTGTCTCTCTTCCGTTCTAGGCTGTCTTCTTTTATTGTGATATAGAATTCTCTTTAATTCTCTTATATTATATAATTCACCTATCATTATAACTGTCTTATTATATAGTCTGCGCAGTAAATGCAGATCTAGGTTCATTATCGTTTACAACTTCAAATTCTTTTCTAATAATTTACTCGATTCCTTTCATATATTACTTTATTTTCTTCTATTCAAGGAAGTAATTCTATTCTATTTGGTTGGGAATGAAAACTATACTAAAAATCCATTTCCATATTTTAATACTAAATAATACTATAAACAATAATTCGTAACTGCAAGGTATTTCTTTTATTATTTTGGAATATTGTAAAATAGTGGTTTCTCTATTTTGCACTAGTTCCCTTTTTCTTTCTTTTATTCTTGCAGTTACGTTTATCGTTATCTTTTAAATATTAAATTATAGAAATTGTTTGCACAAAAAATGGACAAACACCTCAAAGTTGTATGATTTAGTAGGTTTTATGTTGTTCTTAGTGATTTGGGTGTTTTATGCAAATATATGAAAAGCAGGGGCTAAACTGTAAAAAGACGCGCAGATTTATAGTGGTTCAGCCAGAATGTGCCTACGTCCACTTTATATGTTATTTCTCTTCTCTTCTTTTAGATTACAAGTACAAAGCTTTGATATAAGTAAAAGAAAGTTGTTTGAAAGTTCTCTCCGTGCTTGAGCTCTCAAACTAGTCCCCCATTGCTGTACCCCTACCCCTCTATTTATAGAGTGAGGCTGGGGATAGGGGTCCTGGATGTATGTGGCTGCTGGTGGGCCTGGGCTGAGGCAATCTGGCCTGGCACGTGTTGGTCCGGTATCTTGGTTCGGCATAGAGTAGGTCCGGTGGTGAGACGTGCTGCTTCGTTCGGTGGGGACTTCATCCGGTGCAGAGCTTTGGACCGGTGGGGAGTTGGTCCGGTATAAGCCAAACTTTGGACCGGTGGGGAGCTTTGGACCGGTTGATTGTCTTCATCCGGTGGGGAGCTTTGGACCGGTTGATTGTCTTCATCCGGTGGGGAGCTTTGGACCGGTTGATTGACTTCATCCGGTGGGGAGCTTTGGACCGGTTGATTGTCTTCATCCGGTGGGGAGCTTTGGACCGGTTGATTGACTTCATCCGGTGGGGAGTTGTGTGGTTAAGTGATTCGGCAGTGTTGGTTCAGTGTTGCATGCGAAGCAGGTTGGTTCGGCAGGTGTTCGGTGGTGAGGATTCGCCCAATCAGAAATGTATCCTATTTTCTAAACCAATGAGTTAATCTATTACTTGCTTCCAAATCAAGTTATTAGATTAATTTATTATTCCCGTTTTAGCGTAATTTATTGCAGAATTCCATTTTTCTAGCTTTATTCCAACTTTTCTTATTTTACATCTAATCTACTATGTTCCCATTTTAATCCATAATCGCGAATTTTCTTTTTAACTATATTATTCGCGTACAAAGAGAATAAAAAGAAACTAGCATTTAGGCTAAATTATAACTTCAAATTACATGTAAAAAACTGTAAATTTCTTACAGTTCAGCATAACTAATTGACAGAATTAATTATTAAAATACGGAATAAAATTATTTAATGGGAATTTAACGATAATATATCATAAACGTAAAAGATATAATTAAATCCACTCACTTTGCTAGCTTTCCAAATCTCCCTGTTTTTATTTCAGATCTGTCCCTAACATTTATACACCCCTCTTATAATCCCTATTTGGAATTACAAACGATATATTTACAGATCTATAATATTTGAAAGAGAAAAGGAAGAGATTTGGATTAGAAATAGTAAATAAAACACAGATCTAGGGTTTTACCTTTGACATAGCCTTCTGATTTGAACCAATTCCTAATTCCTTAATTAATTATATTCTCTTTCTATTTAGATCTAAATTCGTGTGAATTAGATCTAAAATTTTGTTATTAAGAAAGTGTAGAAGAGATAGAAAAATGGCAAAGCTTCAATAGGCAAGAGAAAAATAGTGAGAAAAAAATGAGGCTCTGCACCTATATTTATAGTGGTTCAAATCAGTGCTAACCATTAAATATAAAACCCTAAAATCTAAAGCGTACACTCAGTCTGTGGACATTAAATTAATATGTTTTCTTCTGCGTTTTTTTAATTCAAATTGATTCTCCAACAATTTGTTCATTAATCACTTTCCCCTCCTCTCTCGCAATCTATGGAAACATATGTTTTTAAATGTGACATTTCTTTTAAATATGATTCCCCTATTAATCACCCAATTAATAGATTTCATATATACCTAGAATTAATTTACTATCCAATTAATCCCTGCCTGCACTGTGATTTCTTACCAAATTAATATGCCAATCATAACCATATTAATTCGTTACATATATGCATATTAATTTATTTTATTCCCATAATTATTGCATGCATATATTCTACAATTGAATTTTGAATCACAATTCTAATTATATATGTTACCATAAGTCTCCATGTTTATTAATTGACAATTGATTACTTACATAATTACTCTTCCTCCATTTTATTCTCTTGCACTAACATATATGTTTCTAATCATATCAATTAGTTGCTACAATATATGTTTCCTTTCTTGTCAGTTCCTGTCAATTAATCACCTCTACTAATTAATTGAATATTAATTTCCCTTTTAAACAAACACCGTCAATTAATCTTCCCTGTTAATTGATTTTGTATAATTTCGCTCTCTAATTTATTTGTTACACAAATATATATGTATTTCAAATAATATTAATTAGTTGCCCCATTTACAAACATTTCTTTGTTTTAAAATTTCAAACGTATATAACTTAATTAAATTATTTGCAAATATAATTGTAATTTAACGTGGGGTGTTAAATTCTCCTCTCCTTAGGAAATTTCGTCCCCGAAATTTGATAAGGGTTCAATTATGTAATTTCTCATATTAATCACATCCATTTTGTGTACCTCCAATTTTGCAACAATCCGCGCAAAGTGCAATACATCATAAAATATATGCATCTACAAGAATTTCTATGCAGTACCTCCTATATAAATGCTTTTTCTTTTAGAAATTCCTTTTAAAACATGATGCACACATCCTAAATATACTTGCAATTTCTATGTGAATACAATCTTTTGAAAACTCGAAACATTTTTCATTCAATTTTTCACACACCCCTACTGAATAGGAGCATAGTTCAACAAATTTTTAAGTCCAAACCTACCCCACAACTTTTAATTTTCGAATTTTAGAAAATTCTAATTTTCCAAATTCGATTTCTTATATTATAAAGAAGGTGGAAAACAGAAAAACTTCATATTTCTCCAGTTTTCTTTTGCGCACATCTTCCTCCGTACTTGGGATTTTGGCTATTATTCTAAAAAAAATTATTTACTTCCCCAAGCACAGTTTACATAAGAAAATATCTCTTTTTAAATTTTTTTTGTTGACGTTTCTGTCGCCTTCTTTAAATTTTTTATTTTTCTTTTAGTTTTCTTATTCTGCATTTACTCTTATTTATTTTATTTTTTATTTTATACAGCAACTAAACACAGCTATCATCTAGGGCATGGAGGTCTAAGACCATGTCCACTTTGACATAGAAAGGTCAAACTCTAGGAATCCAAGTAACTCATATGCTCCTTCTGCCGCATATTACTTGTTACCAAATTACACTGTATTACTCATGACGAATAAGATCTATTCATCTCTTCTATTCCATGCTCGAAAAGGAATAACTAAGTCTCATTTACTGCAATGGATAAGGGTTTCATTCTATGCAGTCTCTATCTAAAAAGACAACTAAGCTTGGGGAAATTTTCTCTTTACCTTTCATTTTTCCCCAACTAAGGTCTACCTATCCCAACCATGTGTGACTTATCATCTTACTAATATCATTTTATATTCTTCTATATTCTACACACATGAAGCAACATTTCTAGGTTTTCACTAATGTCCTATACACATAATGGGAACTTTTATTATTGCTAAGAGTAATTACTGCTATAACCTTATACTTTTCGTGTTGCACCTAGGAAATGATTCCTATCTACTCCATATTTAAAAGTCTAATTTTGTTTGGTATTTATTAATTTTTCTTCAAAAATTAAAACTTCTAAAATTTATCTTTTCAAAAACTTATTTACTTTTCCACCAAAACATCTTTATTTTAAACATGTCTTGCTTGTTCTTAAAACATTTTTCTTTTCTTTTTTACTTTTTAAAAAATGTCCTCACATGTTCTCAAAACATCCTCTTTTCATAGATTTTCAAATTTACTAAAACTGAAGTAGATAAGAATAATTATTTTATCAAAAATCTCTTACCTTTCCTACTCTTTTGATTACTTAACCTTGAAGGTGTTACTAACTTACTACACTTAATGGTTTTATACCTTAATGTACTGGAATTACTTTCTCTTATGAGAAATCATTAACATTAAAACCTTCTATGAATCCTTTAAAGGAGGATTTCATGTTTATGTGAAATTATAAGAAATTTATTTTATATTTCATCGAAATAGGTTATACAAAATATGGTGCTTTCCATACCTTGTACATCCCTTTCACGTATTCGTTATAGCTTGCACAAAACATCTTTATTTGTGATTCATAGAAAATTATATCATTATTCATTTCATTCCAATAGATTAAGGCATGTTTACTCTATATTTACTTATGTAAGATATTTCCTACTAAATTCATTAATTTATCATGCATTATTTTTCAAAAGAACTCATTTTTAAAACTTCTTTATAACTAAAAAATATTTTCCTGTGCTTATTTAAATAATAAGTGTACATTCAAACCACTTTAGAAATTATCTCCAAAACTCATTTGGGTTAAAATAGATGTTGTGTAAAACACCGTTACTACAACCCAAAAGTACTAATATATGGATTCAGTTAAAATAAATATTAATAAATCCCGTATGCTATGTAAAAACATTTACTTTGGGAGTCACTTACTATAACAATAGTGTCATAGTCTATGCTTCCTTTATTATTGAAAACATTTATAACAACAATAAATGTTGTAACATGCGTTTTTGATACTTAACACACTCCAAGTTTTTATATTTAAAATCATTGTTTACCTACAAAGAAACTAGCGAGCTATACATGCTCTATAATTCTTCAAAAAGAATTTCACTTTTAACAAAATTTACATCATATAAGAACCAATTTAAATTTCATACCACTTACTTTTTCAAAATCCCAATATTTACTTCCTCAAATATATTAACAATTATATTTTTCAACTTTTTTAATTCAACAGTTCCATTTTTATTGGGTTAGACATAAAGTGGATTTTCTTCATACTATAACCTCTTATTCCTACCAAAATAAAAACACTCTTCCTACTATCCCTAGAGAACTTCCCAACTTCCCAACTTCCCAACTTCCAACTTCCTATAACATATGGATACCTGAAACACCCAACACTCCTTAATATACCCAAAAGGACACATTAAAAGGCGTGGTGCGTTGTAGATATAACTGGAACTAACAGAGACTAAGATTCACAAGACAAAAATAGGTAAAAACAGTGGAAACTAAATGAGTATATTTAATTAAAACAAAGCTTCAAAATTAATTCATAAAAAAGTCAAATGCCAAATACAACATTCAAAACCCATCGTCTTTTATGAAATTAAAATTCATTGTCTCAGAATCAGAGTATGTAATATCCCCCATAAATAAACCAGTGCATACAAGAACAACAACTGAAAATAAAAGAAGTACATAGAAGAAGTCTCATCCAAGAAGAACTCCAAGCTACATCAATCTACTAGCATCTTCCTTAATTACCTAAGGGGGAAAAAGGGGGAAATAGGGGAGTGGGTCAGACTAAAAGTCTGGTGAATGATAGTAATTACTAGAGTCTTTAAGCAAGAAAAAAGTAATAGACTCTACAATAGTTCTAGCATAAATAAGGATAACAAAGGAAATAGGAAAGAGATAAACTGGAAATTAATACGATTAAATATTTCTCAAGATAGGTTAACTTTGATTGCTTGCAGTTGTTCCGATTTAATTAGACTGAACTCTTAATCCTGTAATTAGGATGTGACCCTAATTCTACCTTTTTTGATTGGCCTGCTACTCTATAGACCATTCTAAGGACCAACCGCTATATAGCTCCCTACACAGCAGCCAATGGTATCTACGGATGATGCACATAACAACTACTATGGATCTGGACGACATATATTGTAACGACCCGATATTTTGGACCATTCGCATCCGCACATGTCGGACTTGAATTGCTCAAAATACCACGTTGTAAATGAAAATTTGGCAAACTCATCATATACAGTAAATAAATAATCACATATCACAGACACAGAGAAATATAATGCAGCGGAAACAAAGAAATAGTAGTTCATGAAGCTACTATATAAATACATCAGAGTTAAGTAAGATACAATAGGAATACAAAGATACAACAGGAGTAACGGTATGATAATCAGGTACAACTCAGAATACAACTGGAATCAACTGGATAATAAAATGAATAGATATCTGGTTCTTCAAAGCAAAACTCCAGCTCCAAAGGTGAGTCTCGAATGCTATATCACTCAGTCTGACCCGAGCGTAAAGCAAAACACAAAACACTCGAGTCAGGACATACATACTTATACAATGTAAACCAACTCGAGTGAACTGTAATAAAGGTACAAGTAACTCAAAAGATGCTTGGGATCGCCCATCCTCTAAGGATCCGTTAAACTATTTACTATGTAGTAATATCGCGCTATTATAATAATGTCTAATAATAAAATAAACATACTTTAAAATAGCATTAGGGCTTTACATTTAATTTGAACTCACCCTAACACGTAAAATGCCAATAGTCTACACAGTACCTGCATACCTCGCAAGGCTATGAGAAGATACTCCATAGGTACGACACAAATAGGAACTCGTAGTAAAGCTCGATATGGTAGGTGACATGGCACAACTAGGCAATGCCAGGGTAGATATACCAATTACGCATCCGGACTGGTGGTGACGCATAGTAGCCACTACCGCCCACCTCGAACAACACACCCAAATCAAGGGGTGCACCTAATCAATTACAAAGTTATAGAATGGTATCGAAGGAGTGTGTCCGATCAAAGGTGCTACCTCATTGGCACGTCGATCGCTCCTGTTTTAGCCACCTTATGCCAACTCACGGGAGTTGGGTCCACACATGTACCTTAGGATCGTCGCCACCATCCTACTTCATTCTGGAAACTCCACCGCGTACACAGTTGTTAAAGTGGTATTCAGTATCGATAGAGAGTATATCCATATCTGATCCCGGTCTCTTTAACAACCAATCGTTATTATAACCCGTGGTTATAATTTTAAAATAATATTTTATGCTTCAAAATAGAATATCATTTCAAATCCAAAACTTTCTCAAAATAAAGATTAAATCAATTCCAAACCATTCCAATATATTTAAAATACCATATCATTTCAAAACTTCATTTCAAATCATTTCAATATATCAAAATATCATATCCTTTCAAAACTTCATTATCAAATCATCATTTGAGTTCAAATCCAAATATTCAACTTTAAATACCTTTTAAATTCAAAGATATCATTCATTTATTATCATTTCAAGTCACCTTTTAAATATTTATATTTCAATCAAAATAATTCATCTAAACCATTTAAAAGTGTAATTATTAAACTTTCAAATCAAGTATTCAATTCCCAAAGTTTAAACTATTCTGAGTTCATTTACTAAGTTAAAAACCATAAACATTGAAAATTTCAGCCTTTCACAACATTCATAAAAAGCTGTAATAAGTTATTCTTGAAAACATTTTAATTCAGCAAAGACAGCATTTAAAAATGCTGTTAAATCTCAGTTTTAGTTGAAATTTAGTTTAAAACAACAAAGACGGCATTTCCAGAAATGCTGTAATAGCTCAGGTTCCAAATTAAAGGGTTTCATTAAATTCAGCAAAGACAGCAGACCACTACAGCAATTACAGAACTGCTGTAATAGGCCTTTATCAAGTTTTTAGCCCTTTAATTTACTTCAGCAACTACAGCATTACAGAACTGCTGTAATAGCCTCCTATTTAAGTTTTAGTTCACTTACAGAAATCATATCATTTCTGAATGCTATAAAAAGTAATTTCCAGATTTTAGTGTATTTACAGCAAATAATAACCTTCAATATTAAACCTTTTAAACATTATAAAAATCATATTTTGACATTCAACAATGTTCATTAAAATTACCCTTTTAATTTATTATTTTTATAAGAAACATTTACACTAAAATCCATATTTCCAATAATTTTACTTAACAAATCCAAATGTAAAATTTTCTTTTCTTCACATTTTTAACAAATAAACTTAACACTTATATTTTATTTCCATTTCACAAATTAAACTAAATTTTCAATTTTATTTAATTAACTTAAACCTTAAATAAAAACCAAATTCACATTTCCAAGTCAAGTTATATTTTAAAATTACACTTTTAAGCATTCATTTATTTAACCATTTTAATACATAGAAAACTAAATAACACTTTATTAAATCATTTAAATTTAAATTCAAATCAAATTATCATATTTACCATTTTCCAAAAATAACTAAATTTCCATTTTATTTATATAACTTAAATATCATTTTAAAACAAAAATTCCAAATTTCCAAACTTAAGTTATATTTCAAAAATTCACTTTTACCATTCATTTAAATTACATTTTTAACTTCTAGAAAAGTCCAAATTTCTTTATTTAAACATTAAAAATCCAATTTAAATCAAATTTTCATAATTTTACACTTTTAAAAATATTTAAAATATTCAAAATACTTTATAAAATTAACCATGGGCCTGTATATAGTTTTCTAACCTAGGTCAAGTGATACAGATATGTATCATTTCAATCCGTAGTTTAAAAAGCAAAAATCCGGGTTCTATCATTTCAAACCCGCAATCCCAAGTTAAAATAAAATAAATAAAAACCGTTCAGGCCTATCATTTCAGCCCATAACGATTTTTCCCTATTCTAAAGTCCGTTCGGGTATGTATCATTTCAACCCATAATGAATCTAATCTACAGGGAACTTGTAGTGTGATAAACAGATATAAAATGAACAGTATACAATATATAACAATAACAAATGAGATGACAAGTAAATTAACAGGTTTAACATCATATAATTAAATCATCAAAGATAGTTATAACATATCATAATATTCTACACATTCAATTGTTGTCGCTTCACATTTGTATAAGTATAAAATGTCGTGTGAGATTTACTCACCTTTTCAAGCTGGAGTTTGCGAATCAAGATATACAGAAAAATTCCGAAAAGCACGATACGACTCTAGATTCAAGTGGAGAGAGTGCCAAGGTATAAATCTTATATTCAACAACAAAACAAAGCCAAAATAAAATATAGATTAATACAAAGATTAATTGAAACAAGATTGGAAATAAAGTAGACAAGAACATCACCAAGCTTCCGAACAAGTTTTGCTTGACCACAACTCAAAGTATGCTCGACCATACATGCTTTGGCTCAGCTTTGGCATGTTTTCAGGTGGGAAATGGATCAGGTTTGGATCATATAGGCACGACTAAGCTAAGAAGATGAAGAGGAAGGAGTTTGCAAGCCTAGAATGCAAAGGGACAAGGCAAAATGGAGTTTTTGGTTCAACCCTTAGGCTCGACCATATGGTCTATGGGTCAGGTCAGATCTGGACAGAGGGGAGGGTGATGTTTAGAGGTGGTAAACAAGCTGGTGGTGGTGGCTAAGGGGGTGGCCATGGTCAACAATGAAGGTGGTGATGAACTAGAGCGCGACTATGCACTTTTGTGGAGTTTTGGACATTGTTTTGTGGAATTTTGTTCAAGGAATGGTCATGGCACTTTCAGGTCAGAGGAGAAGGTTTATTGGTCGTGGATTAGGTGGGGAAGGAAGTGGTGGTGGTGGTCGGAGGAGATGGTGGTGACTAAGGCCGAGCAAGGCATGAAGAATCAAGGAAAAATCAAGTAAAAGAATGGAAAAATGAAGAAGAAAAGTGAAAATGGAAGCCATTGCTTACCATAATTTTTTAGAAATGAAGAATGGCCATGAGTTGAATGAAGTGGGAAGCAATTTCACATGAATAACATTAGGACATGTACGGCTAGGAAGAAAATGAGAAGTCAAGACAATGAAGAGGTAGGAAAAGGAAGAGTCACAAGCAAATGATAAGACTTTATCTCTTTGAATTTCCATTTTATATTTATATAAAATAAAAAAAGTAAAACCCAGTAAATAAAACAAAAACAAACTAAAATAAAGTGGAAAAAAATTTTTTTTTTTTAGGAAATTAGAAAAATAAATAAAGAAAATAGCTTATTATATTGAGACTAGCTTTAAAAATTGCAAACAAAATACACTTGACTTTGGAAAATTATAACCTTACTTTTAATCCAACAAAAAGTGAAGTAAAATAAAATGAATGATGAACAAAATAAAGTGTAAATGAAAATAAAATAAATCCTTAAGAAAATAAAAAGATAAATAAGAATTACTTTAATTAATTGGAACTAGAAATAAAAAAAATTGTAAATAAATTGCAGTTGACTTGGAAAATTCCAATTGTTCTTTTAAGAATGGTTTAAAACCAAAATATATACATAACATGTTATTTTACCAATATAAATATAAATTAGAACATTACATGACCAAATAAAATATTATTTATATAATTTAAAATAAACAATTTTGTTAAATACACCATATTGCACACAATATTCCAAAGGGCATAACTTTCACATTATAAATCAGATTTCAATGAAATGAAAAGCTGTATTCTTAAAATTTTATTTACTTTCATAAAATAAAGATAGAATCCAATAATTTCATCATTTTATATTTTTAAATTAAAAGTCAAAGTTTGACCATATTGACCAAAATTCACAGTTCTGGAAAATACTCTATTTATTCATGTTTGGGGATTATAATTCACATTCAAAACACAATTTATATTTAAAAATAACAAAATTATCTAATTTAATAAATAAAATAAAGTTTTTAAATTAGGAAATTCAATTTAAAATAATTACAAATACAGGGTTGTTACATATATAGCTTCCTACACAAAAGGTAATGGTGTCTACTAAGACACCATACTAAGCGCTTGGAACTCATAGCTATTATTGAGCACCCGAATGGAAGTCGCATGCGTAACTGCCACCATACCCATGCTACCTTTTGCTCTACCTACTGGGTCTTCTTATTACCTCCAACGACCAGCTTAGCGTGCCCCTCATCTCACTTCAGGCTAATGCGAGATCACCGTGTGTCCATAGAAAATAGGGGAAATGCTATTGGTACTGGCCCTTCATCCAAACAATATCTAGTTGCATCCCTTATCCAAATCCTCATGATTTCGACTTCTATTTGACCAATTACTACCATTCTTAGCATAAGCGTGCCCTAGAAAATGCTATTTTGTACATGTCCTACTTTCATCTTTGCTTATTAACTTAGATAAATTATTTAAATAAGCCTTTATTACCATTTTACTATCTACGCTTATTAGTTTATCCCAAGCCTTAAAATAAGCCCCACTCTATAATTTTTCTTATTATAACCTATGTTATAATCATGCTTATTACTTAACCCAAGGTCTAACTGTGAAAATAAGCTTCTTCCATCTTTTACTTCATTTAGTTATAATTCTAAGTTATAACTATGCCAATTATCTTTAATTAGTCCAATTATAATTATAATTAGGCGTAATTTCAGTCCAATTCCATTATTTATTACAGTCTTTATAATTTAGATTTTATTTTCTTCATTTAATATTCTTACTTATAAAATTCATATTCGCGTCTAATTTATTCTAATCCATACATGCAGAAAAGGGGAATGAAGAGAATAGACGCTAGGATAAAATCCAAAACGTCGAAAAGATGTAAATAAGAAATAAATAACATTAAATAAACTAAAATAATGTAAATAGACTGTATATTAATAAAAAGCTATGCTTAATAATAATAATTTTTTTATTAACATAAATAATACTAAAATTACTGAAAGGAATAGCTGAATAGACTTAAAATAATTAAAAACTGTAAATAATTGCTGAAAAAGGCTATTCCAAAAATCGTAGTAAAACTACAACTATTGGAAACTCTATTATTTTAAATTACTTAAAGAAATCTTAGAATAATTTCAATCACTCACCTCTTATCTTAAGCTCTTCCTTTGGTCTTCCTGGATCCACTTGAAGTTGTAAAATAATTTTTATTAAAAAGATTCTCTCCTTGGAAAATTATTCCTTTTAGGGTCCTTTCTGAAAAGGTGAACCCAAGCGAAGAAAATCTAAAATGAGAAAAAGTGTTAGGTCTAGGGGTCTTTTTATATGTGTAGAAGTGGATCTTGGACCATTGGATTTGGAGATTGAACATGATACATCCACGTCATAGGCTAAATAGGAGCCATGGGATGCAGAAACGGATGGATCAGATTAAACTAAAGGGTGTAAATGACGTGTTCCGAGGCCTCTGGTTCGTTCAAACGAATTAACGTTTGTTCGCCTGTCGAAATACAAGGCGGGTCGACCGGGCGCTCGACCGCCCCCTTGCCCAGGTCGACCTGCCGGTCGACCTGACCATATATATATTTTTTCGCTATATTTCTGCTTATTTTGTTTATTTTATAACTTTGTCATATTAGCTTAGTTCTGATGTTCTATATATGGAAATTGACCAGAAAATTACCACATACATAATGCAACTTCCGTGGCTTAATTCTGATAATTTCACAAAGTTATTATATTATTTAATTAATTAACAAATTAATTATTTCTGGTTAAATTTCGGGTTGTTACATTCACCCCTCCTTAAGGGATTTCGTCCCCGAAATCTCTAACGATAAAAGAATGTACTAAATGTTGTCCTTAAGGTTTTCTAATGCATTTTATGATACTTATGCAATTAGCGTAGTGTAAATGTCCCTAACTAATGCAAAAGATTAGGCGGTCCACTAATTCAGTTTACCTTCTTCTTATGCAATCATGTCCATGCCATGTATCCAAATGAATGCAAAAATTTCCTAATTATAACCGATAGTTCTATATGCGTGCTACAAACATCATCCAAATGCAACAATCATGTGATAATCATCCATTTATAACAATCATGGAAATAAAATAAAAATGCGCACACATCCATATGAATATGCTCTAGTGTCCTAGTTAGGCCGATCTCAAAGGAATAATAGTGCCTAGTGTACCTATATGCGTCCATAACATCCACTAGCAAACACTTGCAACCATTAGCATACATCATTCATAACATGTTCTATTAACATATTTACATCAAATCCTACCATCCATAGGTTAAATCCTAAGTTCTACCCTCTCAAAGGATAATAAAGGAAAGAACCTATTCAAATCTAAAGATGGAAAAAGGAATTCTAAAACTTACCATCAAAAAGATGAGGATAGGAAGTACGAATTTTCTACTCTGCTTCCCAAGTGGCGTCTGCAACATCATCTCCCCATTGCACCTTTATCAGTGGAACCTCCTTATTCCTTAGTCTCTTGATATCTCTTCCAACAATCTTCGTGGGGATACGCCGAATAAAAGCTTCTCTTTCTACCTCCAACTCCTCTAATTGACTAGGCTCTACAACCTCCGCCGAGTCATGTAAGCACTTCCGCAAGTGCGAAACATGGAAAACATCATGCACTCCTGCGAGCCTATCTGGTAGCTTCACTCGGTAAGCCATCTTTCCAACACTCTCTGTGATAGGAAATGCTCCAACAAATCTAGGGGCTAACTTTTCATTTGATCCGAATCTTACCAGCTTCCTAAGCAGGGATACTTTGATAAGAACCAAGTCTCCAACCTTAAACTCTAAGTCTCTCCTCCGCCTATGTGCATACGACTTCTGTCTGTCTTGAGCCGTCTTCATCCTTCGTTAAATCAAATCCACCCTCTCAGAGGTCTCTCTAACCATATTGGGTCCAAGTAATAACTTCTCCGTAGACACTACCCAACATGATGGGGACTTGCAAGTTCTCCTATATAAAGCCTCAAATGGTGCCATTCCTATACTTGTTTGGTAACTATTATTGTACGCAAACTCAACCAACGGAAGATGCTCCTCCCAAGTTCCTCCAAAGTCCAAAATGCACATCCACAACAAATCCTCAAGCAATCTATTAACCCTCTCCGTTTAGCCATCCGTCTGCGACTGATATGCCATACTCAACCTAAGTTGCGTCCCTAGCGCCTCTTGTAAGCTTCTCCAAAACTCACTAGCGAAAATGGGATCTCTATCACTAACAACCCTAGAAGGAACTCCGTGTAGATGGACTATCTCTCGAATATACAAAGATGCCAAATATGAAGCCGTACGCTTACTCTTAACTGGGATGAAGTGAGCACTCTTGGTCAATCTATTAACAATCACCCAAATGCTAGTGTTCCCTTTCCTAGAATAGAGTAAACCATCAATGATATCCATAGAAATACTGTCCCACTTCCAATCCGGTACATCTAATGGCTGAAGTAATCCACCGAGCTTCTACTGCTCTTCTTTTACCCTTTGGCATATGAGACACTTGGCTACGAATTTTGCCACGTCCTTCGTCGTACCACCCCAATAGAACATCCTCTTCATATACCGATACATTTTGTCACCACCTGGATGAATAGTTATACGGGAATGGTGCGCCTCCTCCAAAACTGCTCTCAACAAGTCACCGACGTGTGGAACACAAAGCCTCCCATCTCTCCTAAGCCATCCTCTGCTATCAATGGAATAGCGTTGGAGATGTCTTGAGACATCTCCTTGGATAATCCTATGCATAATGTCTATGAGTTCCGAATCCTCCCACTATCTCGAGCCAATCTGATCCATAAGGGTAGGCCTTATCTCTAAGGTTGCCAACAATCCGGGAGTAATGTCCGTAGAGGGCTTAAAATAAAAAGTAGAAATAAACTCCAAGCACCTCCACTCTACAAACAAAGGACTAAAGGTTGCTTTCTTTCTACTCAATGCGTCCGCAACCACATTACCCTTGCCAATGGTAAAAGCTATCTCAAAATCATGCGAGGCTAAAAACTCTATCCACCTTTGTTGCCTCAAGTTCAAATCCTTCTACGAGAATAGGTACTTCAAAGACTTATGGTCGGTAAAAAGCTCAAACCTCTCTCCAAGAAAATAGTGCCTCCAAGTCTTAAGTGCAAAAAATATGGCAGCGAACTCCAAATCGTGGGTAGGATAGTTCTTCTCATGCGTCCTCAACTGCCTACTACCATAATACACTACCTCCCATTCTTGCATCAACACCGCTCCTACACCTGTTCCACATAAATTAGTGTATACAGTGAAAGGCTTAGCTCCGTCGGGCAAAACTAACACTGGTGCACTAGTAAGTGCTCTCTTAAGCTTCGTGAAGGAATCCTCACAATCCACGTCCCACACGAAAGCTTTATTCTTCTTAGTAAGGCGTGTGAGTGGTGCCGAAATCTTGGCAAAGTCTCTAATGAACTTCCTATAGTAGCATGCCCATCCTAGGAAGCTCCTAATCTCGGTAACGTTCTTTGGGGCCTTCCAATCTTGTACTGCAATAACCTTGGCAGGGTCAACAGCCAAACCTTCCTTTGAGACTACGTTCCCCAAGAAACAAACTTCCTCTCTCCAAAAATTAAACTTCGAAAACTTAGCTCTCAAATGATAACTATGAAGTGTACAAAGAACTTCTTCCAAATGAACGGCATGCTCCTCTATATTCTTGGAAAATACCAAGATATCACCCGCGAATACCACCATAAACTTATTTAGGACATCCCTAAAGACGCGGCTCATCAAATCAACGAAATAGGCTGGAGCATTGGTTAGCCCAAAAGGCAAAACCAACCACTTTAAGAATCCATTCGGTGTCCTAAAGGTAGTCTTATCTATGCTGTCATCAGCGACTCTAAGCTGATGGAATCCCGTGGGTAAATCAAGTTGAGAGAAAACCAAAGAACCTACTAACTGGTTAAAAAGATAATCAATCCTAGGAAGTGGTATCGGTTCTTCTTGGTGAGCTTATTCAATTCCCTATAGTCCACGCAAAGTCGGAGAGAATGATCCGCCTTAGTGGCAAAGACGACTGGCGCTCCCCACTCTGATATGCTCCTTCTTAACAATTCATTCTCCAAGAGCTCACGAATTTGCTTGCTCAATTCTTTCCTCTCCCTAGGTGTCATGTGTCTCACAGGTAACGCTACTGGCTTGGCATTCTTGGTCAAATAAATCCTGAAGTCAATCTCTCTCTTAGGGGGTAGTCCCCTAACCTCCTCAAAGGCATCTGCAAAATCTCCAACGACAGGAACCAAATGCAACTCTGATGAAGATGAATCGAGGGAATAGAGAAAACTCAACATGACTGACCCTTGCGGGTCACAAAATACCTCTAGAGTCCTACCACTGCAAGTCTCAAGTCTAACGACTCTCTTTTTGCAGTCTAAGATAGCTCTGTATGTGGATAGCTAGTCCATCCCTAAGATCATCCCAAAACATAGGCGTCGCAGTCAAACTCTACGTCTAGGATAAAGATTTTCAAACCCCTACAAACCATAGATAAGTGTGATGATCTTCCTATGGGGTTTGAAACAATAATGGGGTCTACTACTAATTATATGTCCAAGTTCTAACAATCTATTAGAGAGCTAGAGATAAAAGAGTGTGATGCTCCAGAATCAAATAAAGTCTGAATAGGAAAATCAGATATAGAAATCAGACCTTCAAATGTGACTTTCCTACCTCTATCTGGAATGCTACTGGAAGGTGTTGTGTCTAACGCCTGAATCTGCACAACTGGTGCACTCACTCCCTGGGGACAACTCCTACTCATATGACCGGGCTGCCCGCAAGTATAGCACTTACCCTTCATCTTCTCCTTCCAGCAATCCCTGGCCACATGTCCAACCTTCCCACAAACATGGCATTTTATTCCTTTTTTAATCTGCTTCTAAGGACCATCACCTTTCTTCATCTTCTTCTTATTCTTATCCCACCACTTCTTCTTTGGACCTTCTGACTTAACCTCCTCTTTAGACTCTCCTTCCTTGACCGTATCCGACATAAGCACCATCTCGACCAAAGACTCATAAGTAGCTCCCATCTAGCTTTAGTCCTGTCCTAGTATAAACATTGGCGGTAGGTAAGTCAAGTTGGTAAGCCCAAAGTTCGTAAGGCAGTTCAGTGCAAGTGGCTCATAGATGAAACCTTCCTTCGGTCTTTTAGTCGCTCCTTCGGGCACCTTGGATGTCTCGACCGCATAGCAGACACTTGGTTATTCGCGAGATTCACAAGAGGCACGACTTGCTCTTTGTCTCGGTACATGAGTCAGCAATAACCCCTGAAGGGGTTGATTCAATCCCTTCCCAAACTTCATAGATTTCTTATGCGCCGTGTTCACCAAGTCCATACCAAACCGCGACAGCTCATTAAATTGATTGATGTACTCCTTGATCGACAAACTCCCTTGCTTAAAATTGATAAACTTCTCTAGCTAAACACTCTCTTCTGCCTGAGATAGAAACTTCCTATCGAATCGCTCCCAGAATCCATCCCAAGTAATATTCCTTCCCACCAACTCAATAACCTCCCACTAATAAGATGCCTCCTCCTTCAGCTGCTAAGCGGCTAGCTGAACTCGCTACTGACCAACCAATCCCAAAAGACCAAAAATCCTCTCTATGTCCCTAAGCCATGCTCTCGTCTCCACAAAATCTCCTTGCCAAACAAATTTTCCCACCCAAACTCGCAAAATCCTTAAATAGCTTAATGAAATTGATGGCGGCAGGTGGGTTGATGGGATTCCCACCCGCTGGTGTAGGATTGGGCGCAGGCCCGTGCATCTTTGGAGTCGTGGCTTGTAAGTACCTACGAAACCAGGCTGGGACTGGAATGCCCTCGGGAAGGTTCGAGGCATCAGCCATTCTATGAAAAGAAAATGATAGTTTAGGAAAGAATCAAAGGGAGATTGAACTAGACTTATGAGGGGATTTTTTTAAATTATTTTATACTTAAAATCATTTCTAAAAGTTCTTTTCTAAAAAAATACTTTCAAAACAAGTTATTTTGAAAAAATACTTTACTTTCAAAATAAATTTTTGGAATCCTGTAACCTTAGGCTCTGATACCAAGTGAAACACCCCCACACCCATTAATATGCCCAAAAGGACACGTTAAAAGGTGTGGTGTGTTGTAGGTATAACTGAAACTAACAGTGATTAAGATTCACAAGACAAAAATAGGTAAAAACAGCGGAAACTAAATGAGTATATTTAATTAAAACAAAGCTTCAGAATTAATCCATAAATAAGTCAAATGCGAAATACAACATTCAAAACCCATCATGTCTTATGAAATGAAAATTCATTGTCAAAAAATCATAGTATGTAATATCCCTCGTAAATAAACCAGTGCATACAAAAAAAACAGCTGAAAATAAAAGAAGTACACAGAAGAAGTCTCCTTCAAGAAGAACTCCAAGCTGCAGCAATCTACTTCTTCCTTGATTGCCTAAGGGGGAAAAAGGGGGAAATAGAGGAGTTGGTCAGACTAAAAGTTTGGTGAATGATAGTAATTGCTAGAGTCTTTAAGCAAGATAAAAGTAATAGACTCTACAACAGTTCTAGCATAAATAAGGATAACAAAGGAAATAGGAAAGGATTAAACTGGAAATAAATACGATTAAATATTTCTCAAGATAGGTTAACTTTGATTGCTTGCACTTGTTCTGATTTAATTAGGCTAAATTCCTAATCCTGTAATTAGAATGTGACCCTAATTCTACCCTTTTTGATCGGCCTGCTACTCCATAGACCTTTCTGTGGATCAGCCTCTATATAAGTCCCTACACAGCAGCCAATGGTATCTACGAAGATGCACAGAGCAACTATTGTGGTCCGGACGACATATATAGCCCCCTACACAGAAGGCAATGTTGTCTACTAAGACACCATACTAAGCGCTGGGGACTCATAGCTATTGCTGAGCACCCGAATGGAAGTCGCACGCATAACTGCCACCACGCCTATGCTACCTTTTGCTCCACCTATTGGGCCTTCTTATTACCTCCAACGTCCATCATAGCGTGTCCTTCGTCTCACTTCAGGCTAATGTGAGATCACTGTGTGTCCATAGAAAAATAGGGGAAACGCTGTTGGTACTGGCCCTTCATCCAAACAATATCTAGTTGCGCCCCTTATCCAAATCCTCGTGACTTGGACTTCTATTTGACCAATTACTACCGTTCTTAGCATAAGCGTGCCCTAGGGAATGCTATTTAGTATAGGCCCTACTTTCATCTTTGCTTATTAACTTAGATAAATTATTTAAATAAGCCTTTATTACCATTTTTACTTTCTACACTTATTAATTTATCCCAAGCCTTAAAATAAGCCCTATTCTATTCTTTTTCTTATTATAACCTACGTTATAACCATGCTTATTACTTAACCCAAGGTCGAAGTGTGAAAATAAGCTTCTTCCATCTTTTACTTCATTTAGTTATAATTCTAAGTTATAACTATGCTAATTATCTTTAATTAGTCCAATTCTATTTATAATTAGGCGTAATTTCAGTCCAATTCCATTATTTATTACAGTCTTTATAATTTACATCTTATTTTCCTCATTTAATATTCTTACTTATAAAATCCATATCCGCGTTTAATTTATTCTAATCTATACGCGCAGAAAAGGGGAATGAAGAGAATAGACGCTTGCATAAAATCCTAAACGTCGAAAAGATTTCAATAACTGTAAATAGACTATAAATTAATAAAAAGCTATGCTTAACAGTAATAATTTTTAGTTAACAGAAATAATACTAAAATTACTGAAAGGAATAGCTGAATAGACTGAAAATAATTAAAAACTGTAAATAATTGATGAAAAAAGCTATTCCAAAAATCATAGTAGCAGTACATCTATTGGAAACCCTATTATTTTAAATTACTTAAAGAAATCTTAAAATAATTTCAATAACTCACCTCCGGTCCTAAGCTCTTCCTTTGGTCTTCCTGGATCCACTTGGAGTTGTAAAATAATTTTTATTAAAAAGATTATCTCCTTGGAAAATTATTCCTTTTAGGGTCCTTCCTGAAAAGGTGAACCCAAGCAGAGAAAATCTAGACTGAGAAAAAGTGTTAGGTCTAGGGGTCTATTTATATGTGTAGAAGTGGATCTCGGACCGTTGGACTTGGAGATTGAACAGGATGCATCCACCTCATAGGCTAAATAGGAGCCATGGGATGCAAAAATGGAGGGACTGGATTAAACTTAAGGGTGCAAATGACGTATTCCGAGGCCTCTGATTCATTCAAACGAATTAACGTTCGTTCGCCTAACGAAATACAAGGCTGGTCGACCACCCCCTTGCCCAGGTTGACCGGCCGGTCGACCTGACTATATTTTTTTGGGTTATATTTCTGCTTATTTTGTTTATTTTATAACTTGGTCATATTAGCTCAGTTTCTGACGTTCTATATATGGAAATTGACTAGAAAATTATCACGGACACAATGGTGCAACTTTCGTGGCTTAATTTTGATAATTTCAAAAAGTTATTTTATTGTTTAATTAATTAACAAATTAATTATTACGGGTTAAATTTCGGGTTGTTACAATACTAATCTTCTCTCAAAACATGGCTTATTGTACACTATAAAATGGTAATAACTTAGGGCTCAATATCCTTGGATAATTCCAAGCCCAACTAGCAAACTATGCATAAATATACTTCTAAAAACTTTCCATGTGTTAAAATCTATAATTGAGGACTATTTGGATTTTAGTACATAATACATTTATATTCTATTTAAAAATACAAATACGTTCACTCACTATCTACCTAGGAATCCTAAACCTAGGCTCTGATACCAAATGTAACAACCGAATTCCAGTGGGTCTTGATTTTTCGCAAAAATGCTAGAACCCAAGCTCACTGAAACCCGAGTTGGGAATTTGGTATCCTACAAATAGGAAAAGACAAATATATCAGAGCTCAATTAAATATCTCACTGCGGAATTGACTAAAATATAATAATAAGTAAATACTCACCAATATAGTAACACTTTCTAAACAAGTGTTTTAAGCTTAATTCTACATATACCATTTTATTTTCATTTACTGTCATATTAGGTTCACTAGGTTTATCATACTCTCGTCTCTGTGCGTGAATCGTACCCATCTACTCCTTAGTAGATTAAAACCTAATAACTTATATATATATATATGTAGCTGTATGCCCAATGACCATATTGGTCCTAGGTACTACCCATAGTACCTTCTGTATCCTCCTCGTAAAGGACTCCATTGTCTTGCTCCTATAGCGTTTTGTGACTACATCTGTAAAGGACGACTTCGTGAGGCCTACAATACAGATGTTTCGTCGTCTACTATGAAAATGTAAAACTGCGCCTGCACTAGTCTATACTAATGCTCGGAAATCTACAAAGTAGCACCCAATGATTATATAGAGGACTATACGTAATCGTTCTGTCTACTCTCTGAATCCCGCTAACAAGGTCTACCTTGTACGGAACTCTATCGGGGATTTTCTATATCTTTAAAGGATAGCTTTATTAGGCCTACAATACAGATATTCTAGTTAGTCTTTCTCTTTTCTCATCTTGGCTATGAACCCACGCAGCCACCCCTTAACTAATCAAAAGACCTCTAAAGAGTTAAGTGGTCGTGCCCTACTGCAAACAATCTAACATCCAATTGGCGGTGCCCCTCATCCAATGTCTAGATAGTGAAAGAATCATTGGACTTTTGGTTTTAACTCTAGTCTTTCCCGAACTCACTCTTGGTTTTGATGCTGGCAAATATCTGCATGCGACTATCCTTTTGGGTCCTGCCCACTAAACTTACTTCTAAGTACTAGGACATACGAATATCCTACTGCCAACACCAACCCATTTAAACTGCCTACAATGGTACTGCCATGCAAAAAGCAGTCAAGGTATACTCCCTTGATGGAACACTTACAGACCTACCTCCGAGGATGCAGCTTCGTTAGGCCTACCTAGAGGGTCATCCTAGAGTATCCTCACGTCCCATTGAAGTCTCGTACTTCCTTCTAGCCCAAAATAACTAATTTGGACGTGCTTCTCCTTTGCTGAAATGTGTGATGAACTGCTTCGTTAGGCTCTTCATCCTTTGGGCTACTCCAAACGCATCTCGCTCTTTTATTAGACCCTAAGTCTAATCTTTTAATTTGCGTTTAGTTTACTTTTCTTATTCTATTGGCTTCTTATTAACCCTAATTAGCATATTCTTTCCCTCGTCTCACTTCTGGCTATTGTGCGACCACCATTGATCTAATAGGGAATGTTGTTGGTATTGACACTTCTACTACCTTGCTTATTTAACTCTATTTAAGTCTTAAGTTTATTAAATAAGCATCTTCTATTATCTTTGTTCTATTTTCTTATTAACTTAATTTAAATCTTAAATAAGCCTTTCCGTTCTTTCTACTTTAATTATAACCTATGCTATAATTTTACTTGTAATTGTCACTTTTATCTTCTTTTATAATCTGTATATGATTACAAGTGTCTCTCTTCTATTCTAGGCTCTCTTCTTTATTATGGTATAGAATTCTCATTAATTCTCATATATTATATAATTCACTTATCATAATAACTTTCTTATTGTATAGCCTGCGTAGTAAATGCAGATCTAGGTTCATTATCGTTTACAGCTTCAAATTCTTTTCTAATAATTTACTTGATTCCTTTCATACTTTACTTTATTTTTTTCTATTCTAGGATGTAATTTTATTTTATTTGGTTGGGTATGAAAACTATACTAAAAATCCATTTCCATATTTTAATACTAAATAATACTATAAACAATAATTCGCAACTACAAGGTATTTCTTTTATTATTTTGGAGTAGCGTAAAATAGCGGTTTCTCTATTTTACACCAGTTCTCTTTTTCTTTCTTTTATTCTTGCAGTTATGTTTATCGTTATCTTTTAAATATTAAATTATAGAAATGTATCATATTTTCTAAACCAACCAATTATTCTATTACTTACTTTCAAATCAAGTCCTTAGATTAATTTATTATTCCTGTTTTAGCATAATTTATTGCAAAATTCCACTTTTCTAGCCTTATTCCAACTTTTCTTATTTTACGTCTAATCTAGTATATTCCCACTTTAATCCATAATCGCGAATTTTCTTTTTAAATATATTATTCGTGTACAAAGAGAATAAAAGGAAACTAGCATTTAGACTAAATTATAACTTCAAATTAGATGTAAATAACTGTAAATTTCATAAAGTTCAACATAACTAATTAACATAATTAATTACTGAAATACTGAATAAAATTATTTAACGGGAATTTAACGATAATATATCATAAACGTAAAAGATATAATTAAATCCACTCACGTTGCTAGCTTTCCAAATCTCCCTGTTTGTATTTCAGATCTGTCCCTAACATATATATTCGCCACCCTTGTAATCCCTATTTGAAATTACAAATGATATATTTACAGATCTATAATATTTGAAAGAGAAAAGGAAGAGATTTGGATTAGAAATAACAAATAAAACTCAGATCTAGGGTTTTACCTTTGACATAGCCTTCTGATTTGAACCAATTCCTAATTCCCTAATTAATTCTATTCTCTTTCTACTTAGATCTAAATTCATGTCAATTAGATCTAAAATTTTGTTATTAAGAAAGTGTAGAAGAGATAGAAAAATTGCAGAGCTTCTGTAGGCAAGAGAAAATTAATGAGAATAAAAATGAGGCTCTGCTCCTATATTTATAGTGGTTCAAATCAGTGCTAACCATTAGATATAAAAGCCTAAAATCTAAAGCGTACACTCAGTCTATGGACATTAAATTAATATGTTTTCTTCTGCCTTTGTTTTTATTTCAAATTGATTCTCCAACAATCTTTTCATTAGTCACTTTCCCCTCCTCTCTCGCAATCTATGGAAAAATATATTTTTAAATGTGACGTTTCTTTTAAATATGATTCCCCTATTAGTCACCCAATTAATAGATTTCATATATACGTAGAATTAATTTACTATCCAATTAATCTATGCCTGCACTATGATTTCTTACCAAATTAATATGCCAATCAACACCATATTAATTTGTCACATATATGCATATTAATTTATTTTATTCCCATAATTATTGCATGCATATATTCTAAAATTGAATTTTGAATCACAATCTTAATTATATATGTTACCATAAGTCTCCATGTTTATTAATTGACAATTGATTACTTACATAAATTACTCTTCCTCCATTTTATTCTCTTGCACTAACATATATGTTTCTAATCATATCAATTAGTTGCTACAATATATGTTCCCTTTCTTGTCAGTTCTTGTCAATTAATCACCTCTACTAATTAATTGAATATTAATTTCCCTTTTAAACAAACACCGTCAATTAATTTTTCCTGTTAATTGATTTTATATAATTTCTCTCACTAATTTATTTGTTACATAAATATATATGTATTCCAAATAATATTAATTAGTAGCCCCATTTACAAACATTTCTTTGTTCTAAAATTTCAAACGTATATAACTTAATTAAATTATTTGCATATATAATTGTAATTTAACGCGGGGTGTTATGGTCTTTTAAACATCAGAAGGCTTCCCCTTATTAAGGAGAGCGCGCCTCCGATATGATACTAACTTAAAAGAAAACCGGAAGTTAGTCACTCCCTTTTGGATGCTGATGGAAGAAAGGGACATTCTAGTCAACTTTTTATATAGGGCTTATTGTAGACATTCAATAATCGATTTCTCATACTTAGGTGAATTTACTGGGGCTTTACTTAGATGCTTTCATATGGTATACTTGGATGAATTCAGATCTGACCCGCACCCTAGAGGTTGTTGGAACTTACCACGGGTCAGACTGATTCCCCAAGATCTTCTCCTAGAGAAGCTTAAGTATTACAAGAACAAATTTGTATCTGAATTATGTTCTAAATCTATATTGTATGAACCAGATGAGTAGTTTTAAACATGTGACATTGTATTGTTTTACAAATATTTGTTTTAGTCTTACTTTTATGCTTAGCTTCATTTTATTATATTATCATAGAGTAACTGTTCGTTAGGTTGTCTTTTTTCTAGAGACCATTTAAGCCAGTATGTTAAATATAGAAGATTTTATCTTGAAAAGGCATCACTTCTAAAGTCCTCGAAATTAGCAAGATATTGTTTTCTTAGAGATTTACAAAAACTCTACTTGGAACATCCTCACCTTCGCTTTGACTTCCTTCGTGATGAAAAATAGGCATTCCTTAAGGAGATCAGAACATTCCATACAAAATTAATTTGAGGCAGCGATAGTCCCCCAACTAGGAAATGGAACTATAGTAAATGTCCCCCGGTGTTAACCCCGAAGGGGCTAAATATTCCTTTTGATTCTACAGTTAATCTTTCTGCCAATTTATTAGAAAAATTTAAAATTGTAGTTTCTAAGCTTTAAATGTCAACCAATTTGTTTATTGTATCTTTTGACTTTGTTGTTGTTCGAATTGTAATCTTATATCGCAATAATAAAGAAATTCTTCATTCTGATTTTAACTTTGTTTTGTTTCTTTCCGTTTTAATAGGAGCTTCAATTATATATAGTCTCTCTCCTTTTTAACCTATTATCACGCGTCGCTTCTCTTAGAGAGAAACTATTAAAATAAAGCGGAAAGACTGAGCTTAGTGATGACATCTTATTGGAACGCTTTGGTGGCAACATCGAAGCTTTGAAATGGCACAAAATATATTTTCTTCAAAAGACCATTGCCGGCAATTAGAAGGATCAAATTGCTTATCTTGAGACTGAAATCAAAAACAAAGATGAAACGATTCTACCACTGATGCGGCAGATAAAGTCTAACCCTTCAATTGACTTAGACCATAAAATATCAGAGCTTATTCAACAAATTAGTGATTTGGAGTTGAAACTGAAGGATAGTCAGGCGCAGTGTGAATCGTTGGAATTTATTATGGGAGATAACACATCGAGCATTGCTTTACCTACCCCTCACACTACTCCAATGATTTCTAGACCCACGAGGTCAAATACTCCCGCTGTTCAAAAATTTCTCTATATGATTAACCCTCCTTCGGGCTTAGATGAGAACGCCATGGGTAATTGATGTAGGAGAGTTAAGTTTGAAATAGCTAAGAATTTCGATGAGCAACAAAGGGTGAAATATTCTCAGAATATAAATGAGTATGCCGCCAAAGTTCAAAAGCTCGAACGTGATAAATACTTCCTCTAGAAGCGGGCGGTAGGGTTAGAGTTGGATAACAAGACCTTAAGGGGCGCCAACAGAACTTTTAATCGCACTCTGAAGAAAAATATTATCACGATTGACGACACAAATAACATAAGAAAGAAGGAAAAGAAAATGAAAGAAGTTCTCTGCGCTGCAATTCGTCATGTAATTATTCCTTCGGTTGCTGAGAATCTTGGCAAAGCCGCCCATGACTTATGATATATCTGTATCTTTGAAATGTATAAACTTGTTTTGTATATATGTGACCAACTTCATAGTTTTGTAAATTATTTCATGACTTATGTAAATTATATAAATTTTTTAAATATCACATGATTTGTAATTCCGTTTTGTACTGTCACTTCTGAAATGCTTTTTGATAGCTCATTCATTACTTCCGTATTTGCTGAATCATTCATTTCTCTTTGCATGTAAAGTATGAAGCAAACAATATCTCTAATTATTAGCTTGAAATTGTCATACCAGTCTATGTATATCATCTGTTTAGGTTAACAAATCATCTTTTTAATTGCAAGAAAAGTAATCTGTAGTAAACATCTAAATCTTACCTTTTAACCGTGATGAGAGATAACCAAGAATTTTTCTTCGACCATTTGGCAGGAATATCTGAAATTTGTTGATAGGAAATCCCGCCATATCACAAGGGTATAAATATTAGATAGTAATTCTTCAAGAGATGGTAAATAAGGGATTGAATCCAGAAATCATTGCTTGAATATTTGTAATAGAATCCCGGAGATCAATTCTCGGGCCTTAGTGAAATTTGAAAAATTAGAAATCCAAGACTCAGATTCGGGTATCAAAGGAGACTTATAACAATGATTCTCCGTAGAGTATTTTTTGACCTAGATTCGGGCATTTGTGATAGATAAATAGAAATCCATTCTCGAAATTTAATACTCAGATTAAGGCTCAAATAAGTAATTGTCTCGATACCCAGATTCAGGTATATTAAGATAATCATTGATCGATAAAGGCCCGAAACTCAGATTCGGGTATTAATAAATGTAGTTCTGAAATGAATATCTGAAAACCAAGATTCGAGTATTAATTCACGACATTTAGATATAAAAGACCCGAAACCCAGATTCATGTATTAATGGATGAAATTCCAGAATAAGAGACCCGAGACCCAAATTCGGGTATTAATAAATGGTGTTTAGAAATGAAAGTCCCGAAACCCAGATTCGGGTATTTATAAGTGGAGCTCTGTTCTACTCCTTTGATGTGTGAACCCTTCGGGTCTTGTATAAAAGTAATTTGTCTAGTTGCCTCTTGAGTTTGGATGTCTTAGTCCACAATTGGAAATGCCTTTTATCGAGCTTGAACATCTTAGTTCATGATTTGATGAGCCTCGGGCTTAGACATCTTAGTCCATTGCTGAATGTGCATCTCCTTAGGCTTGGACATTTTAGTCCATTACTGAATGTGCCTCTTCTTAGGCATGGACATCTCAGTCCATTATAGTATGAGCCTCTTCTTAGGCTTGGACGTTTCAGTCCATTATAGAATGATCATCTTCTTGGGCTTGGACATCTTAGTCCATTGTTTAATGTGCCTCTTCTTAGGCCTGGAAGTCTTAGTCCATTGTTGTCCGATGCTCTTGGTTAGCTCATCTTAGAAACTAGAACCAAGGACTTACCCGACCTCCCTCCAGGAGGCGCCCTGCCCTGGCCCTTTTGCGGCATGGATAGGGGCTTGTTCGGTGCTTTACCCTAGCCATCTTAGGTTATGGAGAAAGGCTTACTTCGTCCTCCCTCCAGGAGGTGCCTTACCCTGGCCATAGCATGGCATAGAGAAGGGCTTGTTCGGTGTTTTAACCTGGCCATTTCATGGCGCAGCTAAAGGCTTACTCCGTCCTCTCTCTAAGAGGTGCCTTGACCTGACTAGAGGCGCGACTAAGGGCTTGCCCGGTGCTTTAACATGGCCATCTTATGGCGCGGCTAAAGGCTTACCCGCCCTCCCTCCAGGAGGTGCTCTGCCCTGGCCAACTCGACACGGACAGAGGCTTTTCTACCATCTTAGGTAAACTACCATCTTAGGTAGTATCCAAATATAAGGAGCATTTCACTTCCATCCATGTAGATTTTCTTTTTATGAAATGTAGCTCTTTACTGATTTTGTCTCAAATTCTTTTTAAAAAATCTTGAATTTTTCCTTGTCAGAAGAAATTTATGATCATCGTGTCCAGGGCTCTGCAATGGTTAGTTTCATGACCATTCATCATATGATAGTGGCAATAGGATCCTCCAAAATTCCTTTCATAATTTGGCTTTTTCTTTTGTGATGGCCAATAGGTAAGCTCATCCTTAGTAAGCAAGTAGACGTTTTCTATAGATGTTGTTAAGTTGCATTCCTTTGGAAGTCTAGACTTGAAGCTTGATTCTTGCGGATGGCTTTTTGACTTTTTGTTCCTTCGCCTTATTGTTTCACATTCTTCGATTGCTTTTCTTTTTTACCACCCTTTGAATTTCTTGAGCTGGAAGTGTTCTTGCTGTAGTTGGTTGCCACTTATGTGCAAAGGCATTGTAATCATTCATTATTTCTTTCTTAATGATTATGCCTTTTAAATACTGTTGGATTGTTCTTCTCATTTGATTGAAGACATTGTCACTTCCATTTGTTTTCTTTCCTAGTCCAATGATGGGGGTGGGGCCAACATGAAAAGGATTTAAACTCCATTTTTCAAGATCATAAGGTTTCGCTTTCTTTTTGTTTATAATTCTTAGAGCTTCTAGTCTTAGCCTTTACTCTTCGTCTTAGTTGGAATCCTTGATGATTACTAAGGAGAATCTTTTCAAGTGGGGTTCAGATGACCCTTGTTTAGATCTTTTAATCCTTTTGGCCATGATCAAACCAAAGTAGATGAACTTGAGATAGGGTTAAGTGGAGTTAGAGAATAGTAGTGTTGGGGGTTTAACCAAGACGGAGGTTCAGGCTATCCTTCTAGCGCCAAAAATGTTAACAAGATTTCTTGTCAACACCCTAAGGTAGTGCTAAGGAATAAAGATTATTCTTTAGGAAAATTGAGTAGAAAGGAAGGAATGTATCCTTCTTGAATTCCTTTCGAATAGGCTTTTGTAGGCAGGAATATCTCAAACAGACCTTTCGACTGTGTGGAAAGGGTTGGATTCTGTGCTTAATGACCTTTCGACTTGGTTGAGATAGATTGGTCTTTCTTTCAAAAACCATCTTTTCGATTCAATGGAGGTATCTTAGAAATTTTTTCCTTTGATGGTTACAACCTTGTCAAAGGCCTTGATGGTTGTGTAGCTAAGACTTATTCTAAGAATCTGGTACTAAGGTTCCGACCCTGTCGAAGGCTGGGTGATTATGGTGATAAAGCTTGATCCAGGAATCTAGGTTAGGGTTCCGACCTTGTTGGATGCAATGAGTTTAACCTTCTTCGGTTTGAATTAGTGATCTAAAGCTACAATGTTTTGGTGAAGGGTTTCAACCTTGTCAAAAGTCGGATCCTCAAACTCCTTGTTCTAGTTGAAGGTTTAAGTAAGTTGTGACTTCATTCCGACCTTGTCGAAAGCTATAACTCAGATGATGGTTACTTGAAGTATGAACTTGAAGTGGTTTAAATCTTACTAGGTTTCGACCGTGTCGACAGTGGCCTTTCGATTAAGG
Source organism: Allium fistulosum (assembly GCA_030737815.1). Taxonomy (NCBI): domain Eukaryota; kingdom Viridiplantae; phylum Streptophyta; class Magnoliopsida; order Asparagales; family Amaryllidaceae; genus Allium; species Allium fistulosum. The sequence continues at coordinate 984,308,929 of CM060902.1, forward strand.
CAAAACCTGAAACACAAGAGTGAAATTGACAAGAACTTTTATAAATGATAAGTAATCTAAGATACTTTAAACATCCCTTTCATAAGAAAAAGATGGCTTTATTGCTTCAAATCCTCGAAATTAATCTTGTAAGTAGGGTTACAACATTTTTGATTAAAGAAATACAAGTTTGGAATGGGAGGAATCGGATCCCCAAAACGTGACCCCTTGGGTCTTATTTGTAGATGCAGGTCAACACCTTTCGACCCTAATGCTTTCGACTAGGACGAAAAGTGGCTGCCGAAAGACATAAGTATGTTGCCGCCTTTGTCAAAAGGTATTGTTGTGCTCCTCTTCTTTGAGTTGTCTTGTATGTCCTTTCGACTCTGTCGATGGCCTTTGTTCATTAGTTCCGATGATGTTGGTTACGCATGTGCTCTTGTTTCTGATCTGATGCGGAACTCTCCTGGACCACATTAGCTTCGACCAATTCGAGAGGCTTACTATAGCTTTCGAAGCGGTTGTTTAGGATAACACTTTCCTTCTAGAAGTTTGAATGGAGGTGAAACCATTGGTTTCTAATGGTTTGGCACAGGTTCAAAGAGCTATTCTTCATTGTCTTCGAAAGGTGTTGCCTTGACTCATTCGGAAGGTCTTCACAGATATGGACTCACCTAGTTGAAAGGTTGGTAATGAAGGTAAAAGGGTGCTTTTGATTCCTTCAACTCCTTCGAAAAGGAAGAACCTTTTGGATCTTGATTGTAGTAACCTTCCGACACCTTCGAAAAGTCCCGGAGCTTCCAGACTTTAACGGTAGCATCTCTTTGACTCCTTTGAAAGATCTAGCTAGCATACTTATCTTTTGCTTTCTTATGTCCTCTGCTTAGAATGGCTTTGACTAAGTCGAAAGGTGGATTTTGGGAGTAACATCTATCAATGCCGATGTGGGTTACAAACACAATGCTTGAGTGATGTGTTATAATGATCCAATGAGAACGTTGAGCTCTTTAAGGGGGTACTCTGTAACATCTTATTTAGAAAGTTAACAAAATAGTTTTAAGCATAATGTTTAGAGCATGTTGTTTCTTTCGAGGTGGTAGGGGTTCAAATACCATGGTCATTACATATGGTATTGTCAGCCTCATTTCAGATCATTGTCCCATACTCCTAAATTCTCTTTACCAACTACTTAATATTAGACCGTTTAAATTCTAAAGTTTTGGTTAAGACCTCGTACTCACTAAATAGAATCCATGGAGAACCACGCTTTCAATAATGTAGCGAAAAATTTGATTTTTTAATTATGAGAAGTATGAACATACTTAAAGAATTGGAATACGTGTTTGGCAATATTAATATAAAAAAAGATAAGATTTTGAATGAGATACTGGAACTAAACATGATAGGACAACATGTGAATTTAAGTGGTGAAGAAAAGGTTAAATTAGGTAATTTAAAAAAGAAACTGACTAAAATAATGGATTGATTAGATATTATACAGAAACAATGTTCTTATTATCCTACCTTTTGACCAGGCAGTATACAGACGAATCTGATGAGTCAAACTTCGAAGTTATTAAGGCAAGACACCCAAAGAGATGACCACGAATCCCAAAAATCAAAGTACAACAAAGATCACAACACAAATCCCCCATAAAAATCCAAGAACTCAAAATCCCCCAGTGGGGTCGGTACCGACCTATCCTTAGGGGTCGGTACTGGCCCATAAAACTCCACCCAACCTTCCTATCTCCTACCTACTAGCCCTCCTTAATGCTAGAACCCTACTTCCAATGTTGTTTGGTTGATTCCATACAACACTCGAACAATCTCCAAGATCTCCTGAGTCGGCAACTTTGTTCTTCTACAACTCTGTAACGACCCTGATTTTCGACCCAATTTAAAATTTTAAATTTATCGTTTCAATAAAAATTTTTGAAAATTATAACGATCTCAATTTACGCCCAAACTTTATTTGTGACATACGTCTAGTTAGATATGGACATAGAAAAAGTTTCGTTGAAAAATATTACAGTAAAGTCCGTTCGCGTTTTACTGTATATCAGTCCATATAAAGCTGCGTAAAATTTATCTTCCAAATCCAAATATTTTTACACAGTCCGCTTGTAAAAATTATTCTGATCAAGATTTTATGATTCGTTTCGTCTAAAACTGTAATCGCCTGCTCCGTTTATATTATTTTGCAAAACGCACAATTTAAGCGGCGTAAAATGCAAATTTTATAAAATCATCGTATCGCAATAACCTGTGTACCGTTGGAACCGCATCGTCGCACTGATCAAAACGGTATACTCAATTTTGTAAATCGGAGTCGGACGTAAATTTATTCGTGTTAATTCTTCGGTTCCCGACGGACCAATTAAATAATACTCAGCCCAAATTTCCTTCAGCCGTTCACAAACAATACAAAATTTATCCCAGCTGTTATTAAATAAGTTAGTGGGGAGATGAAGTGTGAAGGGTTGCATTGGGAATAGGTGAAACGTTTGGGATTTGAAGTGATGTTTACTGTTCCTATAATTTCAATGACCTAGTATCATTCGCTGTTTACTCAAATCTTCTTCTCTCTGCCTCCAAGCATCAGGTAAACTCTCCATTCTTTTTCTTTTCCTTTCTCTGCAAACAAAGATAATTGTCCAAACATTCTTCCTTCTTTCCTATTCACCCTACTCCACTCACGTACAAGCAACCCAGCAACCCACAACCCTCCAGCCACGTCCCCGCCTGCTGCCATCACCCAGCCCTCCCAACTGCCCTTCGCCCTCCGCCCAGACCAACACCTCCATACCACCTGGCCAGACGCACGCCCAGCCACCCACCCGTGCCCAGACCGTGCTCTGACAGACCCCGCCCCAGGCCCTCCGTATTCAGACCCTCCGCCCCAGGCCCTCCGTACTCAGATCCTCCGCACCCCAGGCCCTCCGCCCCAGGCCCTCCGTACTCAGACCCTCCGCAACCCAGGCCCAGACGCACCACCGGACCCAGCAGCCCATGTCCTTCCACCAGCCTCAACCGCCACGGCCCCTGGCTCCGCCTGCTGCCCCTCGTCCAGACCCACCTGCAGCCCTTCGTGCCACCCAACCACCTGCCTTCGCCCCTCGAACCCACCACCAGCCTGATCCAGCCGAGACCCCTCTGCCCCGTTCGCCACCACCAGCCGAACCACCAACAGCCCACTGTCGAACCCACTACCCAGCTGGCCACCCGCGTTGTTGTCAAACGTTGGTTCTCGCCTTGTCCGGAGATAGTATTTTACGTATAGTGTTGGTTAGATTTTGATAGTTATTAATATTCAACGTTGTCTTGTTATTTCAGCTGCTGATCCGAAATCTCAAGCCTAGGCTTCGTATATTTTGTCATCATACCCTGCTTCTTTGATCGGTATGAATATATATATGTACAATCTATATATATATCTTGTATTGAACAAATTGTAATTGAATTATTATTCGCTTGCAGTTTGTTGTTCGTTGGTGTTGTGTTTGTTCGTGCCTCTTATCTATCGTCTACGTGCTTCGTCGTCAACTTCTTACCACGCAAGGTGAATAATTTCTATTCACGACTCAAAAATCTATTATACTAGGATAATTAGATGTTGGATGTTATGAATGTAATTTGAACGTTAAATTGATTGATGTAAAAATTTGGATTGAAGTAGTATGTTAAATAGTATGACACCAAATTTGCTATGTGATATTAAATTTGTTGATATTGTAACTGGTAATAAATTTGAACCGAATTTGATATAGAATAGATATAAAAATTTTGAATGACATATGTTAAACTTGACCCCTTATATGATGAATATTGAGTAATTAAATTGACCCTTTAAATTGCTTGACACGTAGAATTGATGAATGTCATTTTGGATTATTGAACGTATTGAATTAACCGTTGTAAGTGAAATTGAACGACCAAGTGAAAATGAAATGTTATAATCTTTAATCTACATGAAATGATAGTGTAGATTCTAGAAATAATTATATTAATTGGCGTAAACAACAAACGCGAATTAATACGATTATTTCGGGATTATTTGAAATTGTTGAATTGTTGCAAATGGATGCTATTGCTTGTTTATTTACTTTGACACCATCCCAGCTATCACACTGCAAGTTCCCTTTGTATGTTTGATTTTTGAATTTAAATAGAATCGGGTTGAAATGATAAATACCCAATTGGCCTAGGATAGATAATTAAAATAAGAAACCGAACGGTCAACAAAGAACGTTTTGAAATTGAGACTTATTTGGAATTATGGAATGAACTTAGAAAACTGTATGGAAATTTGGTAACGTAAATATAAATAAATTTGTTTTAAAATAAATAAAATGATTTATTGAATTGAATAAATGAATTGTTTTGAAATAAGTAAAATGATTTATTAAATTTAATAAATGAATTTGTTTTGAAATAAATAAAATGATTTATTGAATTGAATAAATGAATTTGTTTGGAAATAAATAAAATGATTTTGTTGAACCAAATAAATGAATTTGTTTTGAAATAAATAAAATGATTTTATTGAATGAATTAATGAACTTGTTTGAAATAAATAAAATGAATTTTATCAAATTAAATAAATTAGATTTGTTGGAATAAAGAAATAAATTGAAATAAATGAGAACGAATTAATGTAATGAATTGAAACGGATTTGTAAATTTATTTATTTAAACAAAGTGTTTGACAAAGTTAATCGAAATGAGATTTAAGAAGTAAATGTAGTAAATGAAATTGATATAGTAATGAACCTAGGAATGTAAATATGGATTTAAAGAATAAACTTGATTTAATTAGTTGAACTAAGATTGACTATTTCATGTAATCCATAAATTTGAGTTGATTTAATAAGTGAAATGTTGATTTAACATGAATACTTAAACTTTGACAACTAAAGGGCTTGAACTAGAATTTCTTTTCGAATAAGATTTTATAAATAAAATGAACCGAATTATGAAATATCAAATTTGGAAGTCAAATTTGCAACTTGACCTTTGGACTTGATTTGTTTTAACTTTAATAAAAAGTTGACTGTTGGGTAATTAATACGTAGTTATTAAAGAGTCCGGGATCGGATTATGGACATACTCTCTGTCGATACCGAAAACCACTTTAATAACTAATATGCGCGAAGTGTTGATCCAGAATGAAGTGGATGGTTTTGATGAACGTGTTGACTGAAGAAAGAGAACGATTTTGGATGACCCTTGACATGACTAAAACAGGAGCCGCGCCGGGCCATTGAGGTTCGCTACCTCTAGCGGACACACTTCTTCGATACCTTATCTATTACTTTTGTGATTCGATTTGGGTGCACCCCTTGATTTGGGAGTGTTGTTTCGCGGTGATGGGATAGTAGCTGCTATGCCCAGCATCAGTCCGGATCACGCAACTACTAGTATCCTAGTTGGTATCGCCTCATGTACCTTGTCATACTGATTATCCTATTCGAGACCACTACGATTTTGACTTGTACCTTTAGTATATGGATTGCCCTCTGGTGACTTCCGGTTTTGGGGAAACTACGGTCTTGTATATGCTTTTGGGAATAAACAGGTTAAGAGGTGTATGGGCCCTGCTTAACCCTATTTTGATATCTTACTTTATGGATTAGACATTATCTATTTAGCGTATTCTGTAGGTAGTTTATCGATCCCTTAATGATGTTTATATTCACCTTTGAGTTATGGACTTTATTATATGCATTGGATTATCCTGTATAAGATTTTGAGTCCTGACTCGAGTGTTTCTTTTGCATATGTTCGGGTCAGTCTGAAGCTACTCCGTTGCTGGTCAAGGTTGGTCGAAGATGCTGAAGGCTTAGTTTTATCTTTATCATTTTATTTCCAGTATTTGATGTACTTATGTATTGGACATCTTGTATCTCTTTCAGTCGCTTTATGTTGAGACATTGTTGTATTCTCTGTAGTAGCTTCATGAACTACTATTATGACGATGTATTTTCCGCTGCATTATTCTGTGACTGATCTGAGTCTGTGATGTTGTATTGATTCTCATTTACATTTATGTACTTATAATCCCATAATGTTCTGTATTTTGTATTATTTAAGTTGACAAGTGTGTATTTTGTCAATTTAAATGGTCCAAATATACGGGATGTTACAGTGGTATCAGAGCTCTGGTTTTCCCAAAAACCTTAGTTCGAGATTATAAGAAACTCATTAGAGATAGAGTAGCAATACTCTAGAATGAGGAGAATCGATTCAATATCCAAATCCTTTCAAAAGTTCAAGCTCCTTTGATTCGTTGATTAGTTTTCTTAGCATTCTATTATCTTATCTTTGGTTCTAAATTTCTTTTGGTATTTCAGGATGAGTACCAGAAGAAATGTTAGAGGTGGAAGAGGCAATGGTCCTGCCCAGGCTGCACCTGCCGCTCCAGCTCCTGTCAAATTCACCACTCTTAGCAAGGAGTATTCGCAACTGGGAGGTACTAAGTTTTCTGGATCCGAGAACATCATAGAGGCTCAGCAATGGCTTAAGAGTTTGGAGAAGATATTTTCTGGATTGGAAATTACTGATGCTCAGAAGCGTCAGCTTGCTGCTTGGCAACTCCAAGATGCCGCACAAGATTGGTGGGAATCCGTTACTTCTCGTATCGAGGAGGACACCATCACTTGGGCCCAGTTTAGGTATGAATAGTTTGGATTCTAGTGGTTTAAATTCTTCCTTCTATCTTTGAAATGTTATTCATCTTGTCTATCTTTGATTAGGGATACCTTCTCGGCACAATGGATGCCAGCTGCTGGGAAAACCCAACTTTATAGAGCTTTCATGGATCTTAAGCAAGGCAGTATGACTATTTCTGAGTATGAGAGGAAATTTAATGAACTCTCCAAATTTGGACCGGGTTTGATTGATACACCACTTTTGAAGAATGAGAAATTCATTTTGGGAGCTAGACCAGAATATTATGACTTGCTTACCGGACACATTCGCTCCACTTTCACAGAGCTTATTGATTTTGCTCTTAGATATGAGGCGAAGCCTAAGGGATCCATTGCCAAGGCTGCCCCTACTCAGCCCTCTTCTAGCCAGCCCGGGAAGAGGAAGATGAACTTTGATCAACAAAAGAAAGCTTGGCAGAAGACTACAGGATTGGGATATGCTCAGAAAAGCCCTATCGATCTAGCTAATATCACATGCTTCAAGTGCGATAAGAAGGGCCATTATGCTAATAGTTGTCCATCTACCGGAGCTGCTACTCCACCACCTTCTACGACTAGGAAAGATTTATGCTATGTCTGCCTCCAGCCGGGTCATTTCAAGAAAGAATGCCCAATGTATAAGCGTGGCACACCATCTGGAGTATTTGCTATCACCACTCCTACACCACCTCCACCACCTGCTCAGGATGACCAAGGTACCTTGCGTAGTACTTTTTCTTTACATGATTTACCTATTAGGGTATTATTCGATACTGGTGCTTCTCATAGCTTCATATCTATTGATCTCTGTAATAAGCTCAAATTAGAACCTACTCTTGCTACTACTTCCCTATGCGTCTCCAACCCTATTGGAGGACTTGCCAACCTCAGTAGAATTTGTAAAGAGGTCGTGCTCTTATATGGAAGATATCGATTCACTTGGGATTTTTATGTGCTTGGCTTCGCAGCATTTGACATCTTGTTAGGTGCTGATTGGTTAAGAAAATTCGATGCTGTTATTTCTTGCAAAGCTCGTTCTGTTTCTCTAGTCAATGACAAGGGCCTACCGCTTGTCATTGAATGCAAATCACCTCAGAAATATGCCGGAAGCTTCATATTCTCTCTTGATGCTCATCCGGATGATCTTAGTACTACCCCTATTGTTCAGAAATTTCCCAATGTATTTGGAGAGGTTAACTCTCTACCGCCCAAACGGGAAATCGATTTCCGTATTGATCTTATTCCTGGAGCTACGCCCGTAGTTCTCCCACACCGAAGGATGGCTCCTAAAGAAAAAGCTGAACTAAAAACCCAAATTGATGATCTATTTGCTAAAGGTTTGATTAGAAGAAGTTGCTCTGAATGGGGCGCCGCAGTTGTATTTGTCACAAAATCAGATGGATCTCTTCGCATGTGTGTTGATTACCGGGAACTGAACAAACGCACTCTCAAGAATCGTTATCTGATGCCCCGCATCAACGATTTATTCGACCAGCTTCATGGTGCTAAAGTTTTCTCACAGCTTGATCTAGCCACTGGGTTCCACCAACTCAGAGTTGCTGAAGATAGTATCCATAAGACAGCTTTCCGTACTGAAAATGGATTCTATGAATGGTTGGTTATGCCATTCGGTTTGACCAACGCACCTGCTTATTTCGTTGACTTGATGAATCGAGTTTTCCGTGATGTGCTTAACAAGTTTGTTCTTGTTTTCATTGATGATATTCTCGTCTTCTCCAAAGACAAGAAGGAGCATGAGACACACCTTGCTTATGTTCTGGAAACTCTCCGAAATCATCAACTTAAGGCCAAATTCTCCAAATGCCACTTCTGGCGGGATGAAGTGAGATTCCTGGGCCACATAGTTTCTGAAAATGGAATTTCGGTCGATCCAGCTAAGATCGCCGTAATCAATGTAAGTTCCACCCTATTCGCTATTTCTATTCAATTCCTCTTATCACTTCTAATTTGAAATTTTTCTACAGGATTGGGAGACTCCTAAAACTCCTACAGATATTCGTAGTTTCTTGGGTTTAGCCGGATATTATCGCAGATTTATTGAGCACTTTGCCCGGATTTCTGCCCCACTTACTGCTTTAACTCGGAAGGATGTTAAGTTTATTTGGAGTGAGAAGTGCGAATCAGCTTTCAATGAGTTGAAGAGTAAATTAACTTCAGCCCCAGTTCTTGCAGTCATCGATGGAAGTGAAGGATTGACTGTTTATACAGATGCTTGCCGAGAAGGTTTAGGCGCTGTTCTTATGCAAAATGGAAAGGTTATTGCTTATGCTGGTCGTCAGTTGAAGACCCATGAATTGAACTATGCCACTCATGATCTTGAGCTTCTTGCTGTTGTATTTGCTTTGAAACTTTGGAGGCATCATCTTTTGGGAACAAAGTTCGAACTATTCACTGATCATAAGTCCTTGAGGTATATCTTTTCTCAGAAGGATTTGAACCAGAGGCAAGTCCGATGGCTTGAATTCTTAGCTGCATACGACCTCGACATCACTTATACACCGGGGAAAGCAAATGTTGTAGCAGATGCTTTGAGCCGTAGCAAAGCATTGTCTTGTTGCAATATTATCGAAGGCATGTTATTCCAACTTAGTATCTCTCCATCTCTTATGGATCGCATCAAAGCTAAGCAATATGAAGACACTTTGCTCTATCGTATGAAGGAATTAGTTATGGGCAGAGTAAGTAATGCCGACAACAAAGTGGGTGCACAAGTTGATAGTGATGGAGTTTTGAGGATCGACAATCGTATTTGTGTTCCTAATGTCGATGGTCTTAGACAGGAAGTGCTGCGTGAAAATCATAAGTCTAGGCTTTCATTTCATCCCGGTGCTACCAAAATGTACCAGAATATGAAGAAACTATATTGGTGGAGTGGAATGAAGCGCGATATTTCTATCTATGTTAGCAGGTGCACCACTTGCCAACAAGTTAAAGCTGATCACAGAAAGACAGCAGGATTGCTCCAACCGCTAGAGATTCCAGGTTGGAAATGGGAGCAAATTTCTATGGATTTTATTGATGGGCTACCAAAGACTAGAAAGGGTAACGAAAGCATATGGGTGATTGTTGACAGACTGACAAAGTCCGCTCACTTTATTCCAGTCAAGACCACTCGTACAGCCTCTAGTTTGGCCGAGATATACATGAGGGAAGTTGTTAAACTTCACGGTGTACCATCTAGTATTGTATGCGATCGCGATCCTATTTTCACCAGTAAATTCTGGAAAGCATTCCAGGATACTTTGGGCACCAAACTGAATCTGAGCACAGCATATCATCCTCAGACAGATGGTCAAACTGAGAGGGTGAACCAGATTTTGGAAGATCTCCTCCGAGCTTGCATTATCGACTTTGGTGGATCCTGGGAAGACCATCTTCACTTGGTTGAATTCACTTATAATAATAGTTACCAGGTAAAGAATTTGAATTTCAAAATTTGAATAAGTATATTTGAATTTGAATTAATTATCCTTTAAAAACCAGGCAAGCATTGGTATGGCACCGTTCGAAGCCTTATATGGACGGCCATGCAAATCGCCAGCTTGTTGGATTGAATCGGGAGATCGATTAGTGCTTGGACCAGAAATGATTATGGAAGCTTCTGAAAAGGTCGAAGAAATCAGGAAGAAGATAAAGACGGCACAGGATAGACAGAAAAGCTATGCCGACAAAAGGAGAAGAGATCTCGAATTCGATGTAGGAGACAAAGTATTTCTGAAGGTGTCGCCTTTGAGGAATATTGTTCGATTTGGAAGGAAAGGGAAGTTAGCTCCCAGATTCGTTGGTCCGTTTGAGATTACAGAAAGAGTTGGAACATTGGCATATAGAGTTGCATTACCAGAAAAGTTCGCTGGTGTTCACAACGTATTCCACGTCTCACACCTTCGCAAGGTTGTACACGATCCATCTATGACCATCCCTACTGCTCAGTTGGATGAAATAGTTATTGAGCCTGACTTGACTATTGAGCGAAAGCCACTTCGGATAGTTGATCGTGAGACAAAGCAACTCAGAAGGAAATCGGTAAATCTCGTCAAAGTACAGTGGAGTGCAGATGAGCGGGATTGCACGTGGGAAGCTGAGGATAGCATTCGAGATTCAAACCCCGAACTATTAATTTCAGGTATTCTTCAAATTTCTTGAAATCTATCGTGACTTTTCTACTTATTTCATTTCTACTTCACTCGTCTCGTTCCTTTTCGAGGACGAAAAGTTTTGAGTGGGGGAGATTGTAACGACCCTGATTTTCGACCCAATTTAAAATTTTAAATTTATCGTTTCAATAAAAAATTTTGAAAATTATAACGATCTCAATTTACGCCCAAACTTTATTTGTGACATACGTCTAGTTAGATATGGACATAGAAAAAGTTTCGTTGAAAAATATTACAGTAAAGTCCGTTCGCGTTTTACTGTATATCAGTCCATATAAAGCTGCGTAAAATTTATCTTCCAAATCCAAATATTTTTACACAGTCCGCTTGTAAAAATTATTCTGATCAAGATTTTATGATTCGTTTCGTCTAAAACTGTAATCGCCTGCTCCGTTTATATTATTTTGCAAAACGCACAATTTAAGCGGCGTAAAATGCAAATTTTATAAAATCATCGTATCGCAATAACCTGTGTACCGTTGGAACCGCATCGTCGCACTGATCAAAACGGTATACTCAATTTTGTAAATCGGAGTCGGACGTAAATTTATTCGTGTTAATTCTTCGGTTCCCGACGGACCAATTAAATAATACTCAGCCCAAATTTCCTTCAGCCGTTCACAAACAATACAAAATTTATCCCAGCTGTTATTAAATAAGTTAGTGGGGAGATGAAGTGTGAAGGGTTGCATTGGGAATAGGTGAAACGTTTGGGATTTGAAGTGATGTTTACTGTTCCTATAATTTCAATGACCTAGTATCATTCGCTGTTTACTCAAATCTTCTTCTCTCTGCCTCCAAGCATCAGGTAAACTCTCCATTCTTTTTCTTTTCCTTTCTCTGCAAACAAAGATAATTGTCCAAACATTCTTCCTTCTTTCCTATTCACCCTACTCCACTCACGTACAAGCAACCCAGCAACCCACAACCCTCCAGCCACGTCCCCGCCTGCTGCCATCACCCAGCCCTCCCAACTGCCCTTCGCCCTCCGCCCAGACCAACACCTCCATACCACCTGGCCAGACGCACGCCCAGCCACCCACCCGTGCCCAGACCGTGCTCTGACAGACCCCGCCCCAGGCCCTCCGTATTCAGACCCTCCGCCCCAGGCCCTCCGTACTCAGATCCTCCGCACCCCAGGCCCTCCGCCCCAGGCCCTCCGTACTCAGACCCTCCGCAACCCAGGCCCAGACGCACCACCGGACCCAGCAGCCCATGTTCTTCCACCAGCCTCAACCGCCACGGCCCCTGGCTCCGCCTGCTGCCCCTCGTCCAGACCCACCTGCAGCCCTTCGTGCCACCCAACCACCTGCCTTCGCCCCTCGAACCCACCACCAGCCTGATCCAGCCGAGACCCCTCTGCCCCGTTCGCCACCACCAGCCGAACCACCAACAGCCCACTGTCGAACCCACTACCCAGCTGGCCACCCGCGTTGTTGTCAAACGTTGGTTCTCGCCTTGTCCGGAGATAGTATTTTACGTATAGTGTTGGTTAGATTTTGATAGTTATTAATATTCAACGTTGTCTTGTTATTTCAGCTGCTGATCCGGAATCTCAAGCCTAGGCTTCTTATATTTTGTCATCATACCCTGCTTCTTTGATCGGTATGAATATATATATGTACAATCTATATATATCTTGTATTGAACAAATTGTAATTGAATTATTATTCGCTTGCAGTTTGTTGTTCGTTGGTGTTGTGTTTGTTCGTGCCTCTTATCTATCGTCTACGTGCTTCGTCGTCAACTTCTTACCACGCAAGGTGAATAATTTCTATTCACGACTCAAAAATCTATTATACTAGGATAATTAGATGTTGGATGTTATGAATGTAATTTGAACGTTAAATTGATTGATGTAAAAATTTGGATTGAAGTAGTATGTTAAATAGTATGACACCAAATTTGCTATGTGATATTAAATTTGTTGATATTGTAACTGGTAATAAATTTGAACCGAATTTGATATAGAATAGATATAAAAATTTTGAATGACATATGTTAAACTTGACCCCTTATATGATGAATATTGAGTAATTAAATTGACCCTTTAAATTGCTTGACACGTAGAATTGATGAATGTCATTTTGGATTATTGAACGTATTGAATTAACCGTTGTAAGTGAAATTGAACGACCAAGTGAAAATGAAATGTTATAATCTTTAATCTACATGAAATGATAGTGTAGATTCTAGAAATAATTATATTAATTGGCGTAAACAACAAACGCGAATTAATACGATTATTTCGGGATTATTTGAAATTGTTGAATTGTTGCAAATGGATGCTATTGCTTGTTTATTTACTTTGACACCATCCCAGCTATCACACTGCAAGTTCCCTTTGTATGTTTGATTTTTGAATTTAAATAGAATCGGGTTGAAATGATAAATACCCAATTGGCCTAGGATAGATAATTAAAATAAGAAACCGAACGGTCAACAAAGAACGTTTTGAAATTGAGACTTATTTGGAATTATGGAATGAACTTAGAAAACTGTATGGAAATTTGGTAACGTAAATATAAATAAATTTGTTTTAAAATAAATAAAATGATTTATTGAATTGAATAAATGAATTGTTTTGAAATAAGTAAAATGATTTATTAAATTTAATAAATGAATTTGTTTTGAAATAAATAAAATGATTTATTGAATTGAATAAATGAATTTGTTTGGAAATAAATAAAATGATTTTGTTGAACCAAATAAATGAATTTGTTTTGAAATAAATAAAATGATTTTATTGAATGAATTAATGAACTTGTTTGAAATAAATAAAATGAATTTTATCAAATTAAATAAATTAGATTTGTTGGAATAAAGAAATAAATTGAAATAAATGAGAACGAATTAATGTAATGAATTGAAATGGATTTGTAAATTTATTTATTTAAACAAAGTGTTTGACAAAGTTAATCGAAATGAGATTTAAGAAGTAAATGTAGTAAATGAAATTGATATAGTAATGAACCTAGGAATGTAAATATGGATTTAAAGAATAAACTTGATTTAATTAGTTGAACTAAGATTGACTATTTCATGTAATCCATAAATTTGAGTTGATTTAATAAGTGAAATGTTGATTTAACATGAATACTTAAACTTTGACAACTAAAGGGCTTGAACTAGAATTTCTTTTCAAATAAGATTTTATAAATAAAATGAACCGAATTATGAAATATCAAATTTGGAAGTCAAATTTGCAACTTGACCTTTGGACTTGATTTGTTTTAACTTTAATAAAAAGTTGACTGTTGGGTAATTAATACGTAGTTATTAAAGAGTCCGGGATCGGATTATGGACATACTCTCTGTCGATACCGAAAACCACTTTAATAACTAATATGCGCGAAGTGTTGATCCAGAATGAAGTGGATGGTTTTGATGAACGTGTTGACTGAAGAAAGAGAACGATTTTGGATGACCCTTGACATGACTAAAACAGGAGCCGCGCCGGGCCATTGAGGTTCGCTACCTCTAGCGGACACACTTCTTCGATACCTTATCTATTACTTTTGTGATTCGATTTGGGTGCACCCCTTGATTTGGGAGTGTTGTTTTGCGGTGATGGGATAGTAGCTGCTATGCCCAGCATCAGTCCGGATCACGCAACTACTAGTATCCTAGTTGGTATCGCCTCATGTACCTTGTCATACTGATTATCCTATTCGAGACCACTACGATTTTGACTTGTACCTTTAGTATATGGATTGCCCTTTGGTGACTTCCGGTTTTGGGGAAACTACGGTCTTGTATATGCTTTTGGGAATAAACAGGTTAAGAGGTGTATGGGCCCTGCTTAACCCTATTTTGATATCTTACTTTATGGATTAGACATTATCTATTTAGCGTATTCTGTAGGTAGTTTATCGATCCCTTAATGATGTTTATATTCACCTTTGAGTTATGGACTTTATTATATGCATTGGATTATCCTGTATAAGATTTTGAGTCCTGACTCGAGTGTTTCTTTTGCATATGCTCGGGTCAGTCTGAAGCTACTCCGTTGCTGGTCAAGGTTGGTCGAAGATGCTGAAGGCTTAGTTTTATCTTTATCATTTTATTTCCAGTATTTGATGTACTTATGTATTGGACATCTTGTATCTCTTTCAGTCGCTTTATGTTGAGACATTGTTGTATTCTCTGTAGTAGCTTCATGAACTACTATTATGACGATGTATTTTCCGATGCATTATTCTGTGACTGATCTGAGTCTGTGATGTTGTATTGATTCTCATTTACATTTATGTACTTATAATCCCATAATGTTCTGTATTTTGTATTATTTAAGTTGACAAGTGTGGATTTTGTCAATTTAAATGGTCCAAATATACGGGATGTTACAAACTCCGTCGCCGGTACCCCAAAACAAGCTAATATTGATATAAACTACTATGGAATCATGAAGCTAGCCACAAGACGTCCGAAGCGAAGAGTTCAAGATGACCAGTTTGGCCATATTAGGGATCGGTAATGACCCCTAACCTTGGAGTCATACCGACCCGTACAAAAGTGATGATATGGCATCCTATTATCATGGAGAACCGGTCTATTGCAAGAAGAATGGCCCAGAGTTCTTTTGTGCAAGATTTTAGGCTCCTTACCTCTACAAATAGAGAGGTATGGCTCATTTTAGGATCTTTTGACCCTAGTTCCACTCTACTCTATATTCTTGTAATTTTGAAAATCTAAGTGTCGGAGTTGCACAGATCCCTAAGAACTTCTGCCCCCAAGTGAAAATATAAGCAGTAAAATCATTAAGTGGACGTAGGCCAGAGCTAACCAAACCACTATAAATCTGTGTGTTCATTTCTTACTCATTTTTCATTTAAATTCTTCAATTTTTTATACGCTTCCACTTTCTATTAGGTGTTTGTGCCATTTTTGATTCAAACCTTTTGGTGCTTTCACCAAGAAACACCTTAAACCACTGATTTAAGATTTGAAAATGATTCTAAATGGTGAGAAAATAAACTGGAAGGACTATTGTCGAAGAAAATCAACCAAAGGTTAGCCAAGAGGCACCCTCAGGATCTAACCCCTATTAATCTACATAAACAGGGATAAGATGGAAACTATGATGAATGGATTATAGGAAGGGATGATGGATCGCTAGGAAGAGATGATTGAGAACTTCTTCTACAGGATGGGACAGATGCGAACAACTAGAGTTGCAGAAAATTAGAATAAAGGATCGAAAGCTCGAGCTTAGATAGCTTGAGTTAGATTAAAATGACCCAGAGCAAACCCCGACCCCCAAAGGCTTGGGGGCATAGGTCATCTTGGCTTTAGAAGGAGTGATATGCGATCTAGAAACTGAGCGGGTCGTTTGAAAGCGAATCAGAATGCAAAAGCACAATCGGCCTGTAAAGTCGGGGGTCAGGTTAAGAATGCTAACCTCGGAATTTCTTTGAGCGATGATGATAGACTTATAGAGATGGTGAGGCAAGCTATGAGGGGTGGGTTGCCTAATCAGAGCATGGAAGCTGTGAACATGAGTTCATTCACTCTGAACATTTGACATACCAGGAATCCATCCGATTTCAAGTCAACAATGTTGGAAACATATGACGGGAAGATGGATCCAACAGTTCATTTGATCAGGTACATCCGGCACATGGAAGTTTTGGATGCATCTAAAAAGGTAACGGGACGGTGTTTCACCTTATATTTGACAACTTTGGCAGCATAAATGTTTAGACAACTAGAGAACGGTTCCACTAGCACGTGGACAAAGTTAGTAAATAGATTTGTGAAGCAATTTCGGTCTATATCTCATGACCGAAGAATGTAATGACGTTAGCAAGTACGAAGCAGAAGGTTGGAGAGACCCTCAGGAGTTTCTAACAAGGTTCGATATGGCGGCAGCTGTATCTGATAAGCTAGACCATTCGATTGCTTTGATGGTGGCAGTTTCAAGGATAACCCTGAAGACGGATTTTAAGGTGGCTTTAGAATGGTATCCTCCCTGGGATCTCGTATAATTTTATCATTAGGCTGAAAGGATTATACGGCAGAGGACACTGAAGTCGATGAGGAAGAGGTTAATGCTTTAGATGGCGGAGATCGCTCGGAGAAGGATCAAGCAAGGATAAAGAAAGACGGATGATAGCCTTGACGGATCAAAGCGATAGAGGAGGGAATCGAAATTCTCTTCTTTCACAGACGTAAATGAAACCCCAGAGTGAATTTAACTAGATAATGGGGGACTGATCCCTTATTAGAAGCCAATGAGAAGAGAGCCCATAGAGTATGAATGGGCATCTGGAATATACTACCTATTCCATGAGCTATATGGGTATAACAAATATTATTGCAGGCACATGTGGGATCGGATCAAGGAACAGGTCAGAGATAATCGATTACAGCAGTATGTAAGGAATCGATCTATGGTAACAGGACAAGAGCAGCCATCAATCGCAGTGAATGGAAATGGCCCTGGATCAAGGTCTAGGATAGTGATCTCTTGATCAGGATTGCAAGGACTTAGGTACGATTCTCGCACTATATTTCCCCATTTCAATAAACCATGCAATAATACAGTCTAGATACCGACTCATGTATGGGATCCCGAATAGTCCCTAGGCACGCTCTAGGCTGGATGCTAGACTGTAATTCCCAGCGAGGAAGTTACCTTGTTGTTAGATTTTATGTTTTTTTGATATAATTTGATTACTGAAATCCACATTGAATGCGATGACTGATATTAATCGCTTTAAAGTCCCGTCCGAAGAGAAGGGGCCGGTATGTAAGGTGCAAGTACCCTCGCCAAAGAGCAAGCAGATGGACTTGTTCGATATTAATCGCTATAAGGTCCCATCTGGAGGGACAGGTTTGGAGTGCAAGAAGTAAGTCCCCTCACCGGAGCATGAGTGAATGGGCTTACTTGTCGTTGAGTCTCCTCGTCGAGGAATGAGCAGATTGGGCTTAATAAGGGTCTGGAGTGGCCATGGACTTTGATAGAATTAAGTTCTGACTAGAGAGTCGGGAATGGAGAGTAGGAGGTTGATCACTTCGTTGGAGAGCGACCGGATGGGCTTACTTGTCATTGAGTCCCCTTACCGGAGAGCAAGTGGATTTGGCTCAACAAGGGTCCAGAGAGATCATGGATTTGATTATTGGCCCCTAACGACCATGGACTTGATTAACCATCCAGAGGGACTATGGATTTGGTTATCAGCCTCGAACGACCACGAGTTCAATTAACGATCTGGAGAGATCGCAGATTCAACTATTGGCCATGAATGGTCATTAATTTGACTAATGATTCAGAGAAATCATCCCCTTGACTAAATATAAAATGATCCGGAGAGATCGTACACTAAATTGAATATGAAACGACCTGTAGAGATTAAACCTTAAAACATATATTGATTTTAATAAAAGGATTTGAACGCCTTGAAATTAAAATGAAACAAATAATTCTCGGATGAACATGGGGCGATTTTGATATGTAATAACTTTGAATGAAATCAGAAGGATACTGATGTAAATCACGGATGAACTTGGGATGGTTTTGATATGTGATGTGATGACTTCAAATGAAATCGGAATTGTGGTAATGTATAGACAACACCTAAGCAGAGATTAGAACCGTAAGCTATGACAGGTCTAGAATGACCCATAACTGACAAGAGTATGCGAAGGAACTGGATGATTCACTTAAATTAAAATAGCCCGAGACCTCAACTTTTGAAGATAAACATAAAATTTGTTCTCAAGCAAAGCACACCTTCCATTAGGAAGGCATGATTGGAGGGCAAGTGTTACCTGCCTTTTGACTAGGTAGTATACGGATGAACCCGATGAGTCTAACTTCGAAGTTATCAAAGCAAGACGCCCAGAGATATGACCACGATGTCCAAAAAACAAAGCACAACCAAGATCACAATACAAATACAAACCCCTTACAAAAATCCAAGGACCCAAAACCCCATTGTGTGGGGTCGGTACAGACCCATAAAACCTCCACCCAGCCTTCCCATATCTTGCCTACTAGCCCTCCTTGATGCTAGAACCCCACTTCCAATGTTGTTTGGTTGATTCCATGCAACACCCTATCAATCTCCATAAACTCCTAAATCGATAACTCTGTTCTTCTACAACTCATTTGGACCCCAAACAAGCTAATATTGATATAAACGACTATGGAGTCATGAAGATAGCCATAAGATGAGCCGAATCAAAGAGTTCAAGATGACTAGTTTGGCCATTTTAGGGATTGGTACCTGTTAACCAAATTTATGGTCAAAACCCCAAAATTATTCCAAGGAGGATGGATAGGTTTATTTGAATGATGGGCATGAAATTCTTTAGAATTACTTTGAAATTTACTTTGTCTTATTATGGATTCTTGGATTGGACCATTCAACGTCGTTGAACGGTTTGATACTTGAGTTTGATTCCTTTCGTCTTAGTTGAACTTGTATGTAGTCTCTTATTTATTTTTCTTTTAGGTTAGGTTGGATTTCTCTGAGTTTATCCTTTTAAGGGTGTTTAAACCTTACCACATGGTTAGGGTGGAAACTTCCTTAAGGTTTAGGTTGGTTATCAGATTCCTTGTTGAATTTGTAGCAACTTTCGACCTTGTCGAAAGGTTTGATCTCTTATATGATGTATATTTCAACCTTTTCGAAAGGTATGAGAATAGTCTCCTTTAATTTTGAGATTGTCGAAAGGTTTGGTGACTTGGATTATAATGTCGAAAGGTTATTGGATTTGCTATAGCATAATAGCCGTCGACCTAGTCGGAAGGTTTGGGGCTCTAAGTTAATCGCTCTAGGAGGTTGTAGTTAGCATTTAGATTAGATGTGTTATCAATCTTATCAAAAGGTTTATCCATTTGATTCAATGATTTCAAAAGGATTTAGTAACTATTGAACCAATTTGGATGCCAACTTAGTCGAAGGGTTTTGATTGGAAAGTTGAAGGCTTCAAAGGGTTGAAATAGTTACTTATAACAGAAAAGTTGTCGACCTTGTGGATAAGAACATATCGATGAAGTGGATTCTGAAAATAGGAGTTAGTCTAGCAAAGATTTAAGTAAACAGAAAAGTAATTAACAAAGTTTAAGACTTTCCTCTTTATCCAAGAAAAAGCTTTATTTTATTAAATTCCCCAAATCAACACACAATTAGGGTTACAATGCTCTAATTAAGAAGATACAATATTAGAATGAGAGAAATCAGTCCTTAAAACTAGACCACTAGGGTCTTATTTATAGACTCAGGCGGCCCTCCTTTCGACTTCATGCTCTCGACTGGGTCATAAGGTCTCCCTTTTATATGCCGCCTTAAACCCTTCATCTTCATCGAAAGGTTTGCTTTTTCATCTGCTATTATGAACCTTCCGCCTTTGTCAGAAGGTTTGCTACTCTTATGCCTCCATGATCTTTCTGCCTTTATCGAAGAGTTTGTCTTCTTTACACTGTTATGAACCTTTCGGCCTTTTTGTAAGGTTGTTCTTCTCTTGTCTATTGTGAACCTTTCAACCTTATCGGAAGGTTTCTCTTCTTCAATGATGTCTAAAGTTTGCCTTTCATTATTTATTGACTTGTCAGTGCTGCTTTCATCATAAACCTTTCGTCATTGTCGAAAGGCACCCTGGATGTGCTTCAACCGGTTCGAAAGGCTTACAATGCTTTCAAAAAAGGACATTAAATACTTTCTCACACTTGCTTTGAATTCTTCATCCCTTTCAAAAGGTAAGAACACTTTGGATACTAGAGACAGAACCTTTTGACTCCTTCGAGAGGTTTGATGCTAATGAAATTTGACGATTGCATCCCTTCGACTCTTTCGAAAGGTTTGGGTTGTGCTTCTTTTCCTTTGCTTTTGTTGAAAGACCTTTCATCTTAGCTGAATGGTTGACTTTTAGTATAACATTTTCCCCCCTATTCGAAGGGTTTCTCTTGAATTTCCAAGTCATTTTTGTTAAAAGCTATAAAATTTTCTGCCTCTTCTTCCTACAAACAAAATTATCGAGTACAAGTAAAAGAATTCTCCCAAATTTCTTAATCTTTTCTTTAAAACAACACGGTAACTTCTCAAATTTGATTCAAAACTTTAGATTAGCCTCCTCTCTTACTTGTTCTACAGGGAGGATTTGAAAACTGTATTTATTATTGGATTTGAATTTTGTTAGACTTGATAAGGTAGCTTGGAACCTACCTATGTATAATTTTGGTAACTCAAAATGACTTTTCTACCACTACGAAGGAGATTGAGGTGAAAATGATGGATTTGCCTTGTCTGAACCTCTCGATGGGGTCGGAAGGTATTTTGATTCCAACTTTTCCTTATTGTTGAAAGATTAGATAATTTAATGGCTTAACCTATCGGCAACGAGCTTTCGATAAGGTTAAAGTGTTTTAAAACATAGAGTTGCTTCCGTTCATCTCTGTCGAAACGTTTTAAGTGAGCATGAGTCAAACCTGAAAACTTTCGACTTCAATGGGTAAAATATATTTTAATGACTTTGGCCAGACCTCTCGACAACGTCAACAATATCAATATTTTCCATCTTAGGAATTTTGAGATTTAGGTTTGACCATGTTGAAAGGTCTTGCCACTTAACTTTATGTTACACTTGTAGTAGATCCAGGCTTACATGGAGCTTTCGATAAAGTCGAACGGACTTTTCTATGAACCTTTCGATTTGGTCGAAAGCTTTATATATAAACCTTTCAACTTCGTCGGAAGCTTTAACTATCAAGTTTTTGACTTAACCTTTTGCATCATCATCATCATTTTTTATATATGTTTTGGTACTCAAGATTTTTAAGGAAACTTTATTTGCTATTTATTATATGGGTTCAACAAATTTTGGGAAAACCAATTTACCTTCAAAGTCGGCGACCCAATCCTTCTATTTACTTCCTGTATAACAAAACATCATCCAACAAGATATTAATACGTTAAGCGCATTTCTAGTTACATAATATCATTCCAGAATCAACATTTAATCAACAATTAAACATTAGGAAACTTTAACTTATATACGGCATGTGTTACATCCCTCAAAATTTAACCCCTCGAAGCTATTGTTAGTAACAAGTTAGCATATATGTATTCAAAAAGGTGCCACTATTTATAATCAAACATCAAGGACGAATTAGCAAAAAGATGAGATAACCCCCCAATCATTGCTCATCCGGAAAAGGGGGTAGGTCTGAAGCTAAATTGACTGGGTTGATGATGATGGGTTCAACCCATATTGGCTGATAAGGTGAATACATCACCAGCGCAGGGTTTTCATTGGAAGTGTCCCAAATGGCCAAATCCATCCATAATGTGGCCGTAGTCAAGTCATAAAGCATGGACCACGTAGCCATTATGTGGTGATTAAAGAAATTAGGCTGTTGATGAATTGTGTTGCTTGACTGAGTGCTTTGTACTTCCTCCGCCTGTTGCGGTTGATTTAATAGCCCCAATGCATAACAACAACAGTGTGGCATTTCCGCGTCAATAAAATCGGGATGAATTTTGTGAATGTTACGGGTTTCCATTGGTGCTCTTTTTGTTGTGGAGATAAATGATTTAATAATAATATTATTATTATCTATATAAAAGAGGGGAGAATACGAACATGTTCTAGATTGATAATTTTGGTAGGAAAATTTATGTGTTCTCTTTCATATGTCTTGAAAATATAATAGATTTATTTTGTCATTTTGTATGATCATGATTTTTGTTTGATTTGAAGATGAATAATGAATGGAAACTATCTGATGAATTCCTGCGTAAGGCAAGCTTTATGTATGAATAGCTTTTAATTCATGGATCATTGCGAAACCCCTAAAGTGTCAACAAGTTCCTCGCTAGTATCTTTTAAATATTGGAGAAATGCTTCTTTACTAGAGAAAGCGCGTCTCCGGTATGACGCCTCTCAAAGGAAAATAGAGAGTTATCAACCATATTCTGGATGGTGGCGGTAGAGAAAGATATTTTAACTAATTTTGTATAAAGTATATTGTTGACACTTAACTATAAATTTTTTATACTTAGTTGAATTCAGTGGAGGTCCGCTTAGTCATTTTCATAAAAAGCATTTAGATGAGTTCGGATCTGGCCTGCATCTTGGGGCATGCTGGAATTTAGCTCGGGTCATATAGATTCCTCAAAATCTTCCCTTTGAAAAGCTTAAGTATTATAAGGATACATCTGTTTCTAAATTATTTTCTATGTCTATTTTGTATGAATCAGATGAATGACTATAAATATGCAACAAATAATTGATTTATGAACACATGTTCTTTTATGCTTTCTATGTTTATCTCATTTTTACTATGTTATTTCAGAATACCAGTTCTTTAGGTCGGGTCATCCCAAGAGACCACTTAAGTCAGTATGCTAACCTGAGGAGAGCTTACTTTAAAAATGGACCAATTTTAAGGACTTCGAAGTTAGCAAGATATTGCTTTCTTCTGGATTTATAAAAAATTATACTTGGAATAGACCCGTCTCCGCTTTGTCTTCCTCGGTGAAGAAAAGGAATTATTCTTAAAAGAAATCAGAACATTCCATTCCAAATTAATTTGTGGTCGCGATAGTCCACCAGCCGGAATATGGGATTATAGTAAATGTCCGCTGGTTATAACTCCTGAAGGAGTCACTATACCTTTCGACTTAACTGTCATGGTTTCCACTAATACTCTAGGCAAAGTTAGGAATTTTGCCTCTCAACTTTAGATTTAATGAAAGTGTTCATTATTCCTTTTAACTTTGTGACTTCTTGAGTTGTAATTCATCATTTAGTAATAAAGATATCTTTTAACACAATTTTGATCTCATTCCATTTATTTTGATTTAAATAGGAGCTAGGGTCTGCTATGATTCGTCGTTCTCAAAATTTACTTCCTCATGTTGACGTTATCAGAGATAGGTTATTAAGCTGAAATGATGGGACTGTAGCTCATGACGAAGTCCTTCTTGAGCGTTTCGATGGTAACACTGAAGTCGTGAAGTGGCATAAATGATATTTTATCCAAAAGATCATAGCCATCAATCATAAGGATCACATTGACTATCTTAAGACTAAGATTAAGAGAAAAGATGAAGTGATTATTATATTTAAACAACAAGTGAAGTCAAATCCTACAATTGACTTTGATGAAGAGATGTCCGAACTCATCCAACAAATAAGTGATTTAGAATTAAAATTGGGAGATAGTCAAGCTCAATGTGCCTCTTTCCACCAACTCCCTTGGCAATATTAATGAAGTCGCATAAAAAATTGTATCTAAACAGAATAGGCTTTTAACTTAAAAACTTAGAAACACACTTTAACATGTATTCTTATTGTTGAAATGAAGAAATTCAATGTTTCGTTTTGTTTGTTTATATAGAAGACTCAAGTAGGATTGGCTTTACTTTCTGAAGCCTCTGCTTCAAGTTTTGTAAAGATCAAGGATATGTAAACAGCGGAGCTTGAATAGAGTCAATCTTCAAAGAAATTGAAGATTTAAAGTTAAAACTTAAGGAAAGGGATCGAGATATTAAAGTCTTAAAGTATTCCGTTGGTGGAAATACTTGTATCAAACTTGACTCCGGAATGACCAAGCTTTATGAGTGAATTGATGGTTTAGGAGTAAAATTATAAAAACTCCAGGCATCATGTAAATCTTTGGAATTTATTCTTGGGAGCCCAACTTTTGGTACTAACCCTGCAGTATCTTCGGTTTCGTAAATGCAGTTAATTGGACTACAATAATTTCAGTATGCACGATATATTTTCCATACCTTAGTAATATTATATAGCATAACGCAAGGAATTATTTGTAATCTTATAACAGTTTTGTCATCTTTGTCTTTACCTTATCCTTCTTTTCATTTGAATGTGTCTCCTAAAGGTTCATACATCTCTCCAGTTTTCCATCTTAGCTCACGACCCCTCTGTTGATTAGATAAATCTGCAAATCTTCTTGATACTTGTAATTCATTTTTCGAACATATTGAGGATTATAAACTTCATTCCTTATCTGATTTCCTGTCGTTCCGACTTTCCCGAGAAACATGTAGCAAACAATATTCTTAATTGCTAGCTTGAAATTGACATATTCATCTAAGTGTATCATTTGTGTAGATTAGAAAATCATCTTACCAATTGTATGAAAATTAATTTATTCAAAATGTTAAGATCTCATCCTTAACCATGATGAGAAATGATCATGGAATTAACTCCTTCCATCTGATTAGATATTAATGTCTAAAATTTTGATGTAGTAGCTCTTCAACCCATTCCTCTTTATTAATGGGATTTTAAAGAGTTAGAAGCCTGATGTTCCCATTCAGAAACTTTTAATAGCGATCCACTTTTATAATATTCTTTGGCCTAAATTTAGGCACTTGAGATGAATAAAAATCCAAAGATTTTTTACCCAGATTAAAGTTTTAAATAAATAGTAGTCTTAACACCTAGATTTAGGTGTTAATGATAGAGTTTTATGAGGTGTCATCGGACCCAGATTCGGGTATTAGTAGATGAAAGATAAGTTGAATGTCACCTTTCAGAATCCTTTAATAATAAGTGATGGAAGGTTAGAGTGCCAGTTTTAGTAAAAGAATATCAGAATATCAGAATAACCCTCTTGGTAGTAAGTAATAAAGGCCCAGAGTATCATTTCTGGTAATGGATAATATAAGGTCAAAAATCCATATCTGCTGGATTTTCAATTTGGAATTAATAGTAGAAGTCCAGAAAACCATATGTGGTAATTAAGTAATAGAAATCCAAAATACCCGATTTGGCATTAATAGTAGTAGGAAACCAAAAATCCAACCTGGTAGTAATTTTCAAAATACTAGAAAACCAATCTGGAATTAAGTAATAGAAGAGCATAATACCACTTCTTGTAATTATTAATAGAAGACCAGAATACCATTTCTGGGAATTAATAATAGAAGACAAGAATACCATTTCTGGTAATAAGTAATAGAAGGCCCGAATATCATTTCTGGGAATTAATAATAGAAGACCAGAATACCATTTCTGGTAATAAGTAATAGAAGACCAGAAAACCAATCTGGCAAATGTTCACGAGGAGAGGTCAGAGAATTGTTTTTGATTCTTTTGTCGAATATGCCATCTTCAGGCTTTGATTATTTTTGCATGCTTTTTCTTTCTCGGGCCTCGGTTTCTTTATTCATTTGTTTTGGAATATTTCAGGCAGGAACTCCTTCGTCCAATTCTTGTGCTTATTTAAGCATTTTCCATTTTAGGCGGTGCCGACTTCTGGCGGTTTCCTATTTCAGGTAAGGACTTTTCTTTGTCCGTCGGACATTTCATCCGGGTTTCCGGTATGCTCAGCTAGCTTATTCTCAAGCAGGACCCAAGGACTTACCCGGCCTCCCTCCAGGAGGCGCCTTTACTTGGCCATAGCATGACGCGGCTAAGGGCTTGTTCGATACCTTGGCCAGGCCATAGCGTGGTGGGAACAAGGGATTACCCGTCCTCCCTCTAGGAGGCACCTTATCATGGCCATAGCATGACGCAGATAAGCGCTATGCTGCTTTAACCTGGCCATTTCTGACTTTGGCACGGCTAAAGGCTTACGCCTTCCCTCCAAGAGGTGCCTTGACCTAACCATCTTGGTGCGACCAAGGGCTTTCTACCATTATTAGTAGCCTACCATTTTAGGTAGTCCAAATTTTAAGGAGAATTTTACACCTGACCATGTAGGCTTATCTTATATTGAGAATAGAATTTTTATTCCATAACTTGTTCAACCTTTTAAAAATTGTTTAAGTTTCCTTGCCTCAGAAAGTGTAGGACCGTCTTTTCAAGTACCTTACATTGATTTGTATCATGTCCGTTTATCAGATGAAAGTTGCAATATAACCCCTTAAGTTTTCTTTCAAATTCTGGCTTCTTTTTCTGAGAAGGCCAATAATTTAGTTCTTATTTGGTTCGGATATAGATGTCTTCGATCGAGGTAGTAAGATTATATTCTTTAAGAAGTCTTGAATTTTGAGCCGTCTTTGATTGGCGTCTAATTCTTTTGTGGCTTGGTTCAAGTACTTCTTCTCGAGGAGTAGGTTTCCTTTTCATTATTCGTTGATCCTCTTTCAAGGGCCTTTCCTTTAGTCTTAGGGTTTCGGTAGAAAATTTCTTGGTAATCTTTATATTTCCGCTTGGTAATTCTTTTATTATCCTTAATTCTTCGGTTGTGGGTTTTTCTATGTGTTCACGATTTTCCCTTGAATGGTTAGCCTCATTTATAATCTTGCTCCATTTATGTGTAAAACTGTCATAACCATTTATCGTTTCCTTTTCAAAGATAGTCCCATGGGAATATGACTGAATGGTCCTTCTCATTTGTTGAAATGGGTCCTCGTTCTTTGATTCTCCCTTTCGAGAGCAAAGATTGGTGTTGATCACAAATGGAACGAGTTAATACTCCATTTAAAAGGGTCATAGGGGTATAACCCGTCTATTCCTCACAATCTATTACTTAAATAGGAAAGAAGAATCCACTTCACTGTTAACTCGACACCTGTATCCTAGATTTAGACATACCCCATGCTTAGTTCTCTCCCATGATCCATTTCCGTTTTCCCTCAAAAGAAAACCGTCTATTCACTCCAAAATAGTACCAATTGTCGTTCAATCTCCTTCTCCATATCGCAAACTTTGTCACCCTCCTCGCGATTCTAATATCTGAATTTAGGAGATCCTACGGTCCCCAATCGACATCTACTCCTCACAAAAGCCCTACTTTCGCTCGCAACTGGGTATGCTTCTCCTCCGCTCACTAAGATCACCAAGCGTCGGTAGGTAAGAGTTATTTTGATTGTATATATCGTAAATTTTGTCACCCTCCTCCTGATTCTAATATCTGAATTTAGGATCCTACGGTCCCCAATCGACATCTACACCTCACAAAAGCCCTACTTTCACTCGCAACTGGGTATGCTTCTCCTCCGCTCACTAACATCACCAAGTGTCGGTAGGTAAGAGTTATTTTATTGTATAATTATGCAATTTTCTGTTAGTTTGCAACCACATTCTCCAATCTTCTTTCTTTTTAAGAAACTACCAAACCGATGCAAGATTTTAGGCATTTACGTAAACTTTTAATGGAATTCATCTGTATTGGCTATTCAAGTTAAAATATTTTTATCACTAATCAACTTATAAGTTGCATAGTCGATAACGCATTCTGGATAACTCGATTCATGCTATATTTTCCCATATTAAAGTTTAAACGTGTTATGTAATTGCCTCCCAGATGTAACTGTGAATTATTTTAAGTGGATTGGTAGTAATGTTGTTTGGCAACTGGAGATGAATTCTGTTATGTAACAGTATGTTTTTTTGTATTTACGGTGATATATATATATGCATTGTTGTAATCCTCAATGCTTACCATAATCCTGCAAAGCAATAACGCATTTAATAGTTAACTTGATTTTCTGTCAGTCTGAGGAGTAGTTTTTTGTCCCAACATCAATAGCATTTGAACAAAAACAACTGCAAAAAAGCACAGATGCAGATAGAGAAACCCAAACCAAACTACTGTACCTATTTGGTATTGCGTCCCTATCTACTTCAGAAATGAAATTGGAGTGTCATTAGCATGTGCTTGCGGTCAAATGGCTATCAGTTTTTCGTATATGGATATGTTTAACTATTTAACTACTATAACTATGAGCATTAACAAATATGTCTTCTCTGTACATGTTTTACAGCCTTCGCATATCAGATGTAAAAGGTGCAGGGATTTTGGAGGGATAAGCAAAAACAAAGATAAACTGGAAAGGAGAGGAGCCATGGGAAGATGAATGGTTGAAGGTAAATTTGAAGGTGGCAGGGTTAGGAAAAAACAGAGCATGTCTCAATGTTCTGGTAGTCATAGATGATAGTGAGAGTGGAACGTAACAAATATTAGAGGAATGAAAAAGGCCTTGCAATTCGTGATTAGAAAAATAACCTTGATCGACCGTCTATCAGTTGTAAGTTTTGCTACTGGTTTCCCTTAGTTTAGTAGATTCACATTAGGTTATCGAAGTTTATTTAGTGCAGACTTTACATGTTAAAACTAACAAGTGAATGAGCCATTGATATTTGTATTAAATTTGATCTTCACTAAAAACTAAGCTAAAATTGAAACAATGGTGATAATATATTTTTACATTCAGCACACGGCAAAGTAAAACCTTATTAATTTATTAAAACAACTATGCTATAATCAACTTACAAATTATTATATATGTATATGCTCATTCTTAACAACTGCAATTGCGCCAGAACCATATGTTCATATATGAGCTAGCTTTGTAGGACATGAACTGAATGTACAATGGAGCAAGCTACAGGAGTGCCATTGAAGAACAATTAGAATGGATTGAAATTGAAGAACATAATGAATGGTTAGCGGAATGAGCAATCGCATGGTGGAGCAAGCAGTGGGACAGTAGTGAAGTAAGGCTGGATAAAAAGCTGCACAAGTTAAAAATTAATACTTTACTACTCTCTTCTCGACCATTTCATTTGTTTGCCAATTTTTTTTGGATTATTCACGTCCATGAATTATTCATTTCGTATACAGAACTCTCATTACGTCAATTTTCCTACGAAATTTTCAAATAATACTTTTAAATTAACGTCTCTGTTTAATATTATGAAACATGGCAAGGTGGATTCATTGAAATCATTGGGTATTTTTAGACGCAAAATCTACTGAATTTGGATCTGATAGGTTCGATTCTTTTAAACTTCGAATTTTCTTCCTTCCATCTTCTAATAAACAATTTGTATGAGATGGAACTTGATAGGAACACTGAATCTTCCACGATGGATTTGTGAACGAATGAAAGTTTGATTGTACTATAACTACTAACTAATGATAGTTTAATTTTTTCCATACAATGTTTTAATTTAGTTACAATGTTTTAACTTCAAGTAATTCTTATTTTGTATTAGTTATGGGATAGTTCAAAATGTGCAAAAGCTCCTTTTGGTGGAACGAAAAATGTGAAGTTCACAAGGCAACGCTTTATATAAGATTGGAATTATCCGTACATTTTCTTTTCACAGTTCGTGTTTAGATTGTTCTTTCTGAAACTTATCTCTTATACTTATCTATTCAACATAGTTCGCATATTCGAAACTGTTTTATGTTTGACTATTTTAATGATTACAGAAAATGCCATATGAATTCAAAGGCCAAGAATAACAATTTAAACATTTAGAACTAATAGTGATATCATTATAAACTCAAATAACATAAGATTAAACATCTAGATCTTAATGGAGCATCTGATTACTACTGATGATTCTATTTTAAGGTTTAATTTTTTGTCTACATATATTATATGTAATAATTATGTTATAATAATTTCAGTTTTTTCTCTTACTAGAATCACCGGCTGGTGATTTTTCGTAACATCCATAACATGGTTAGAAATATGGAAGATAGTTTGACGGGAGGGATGGGATCACGAAAATGTAACATGTCCATGATTTTACTGAATTGTGTTTATATTATTCATTGATCAAATTTCAGCAAGATGACAGTAGTGCACTTATAAATTGAATAGCCTTAGAGCAGTCCATCATTTCTCAAGGGTATAGTACTCAGTTTCTGTTCGCTTATTTGTTAAGTTATTATATGTACTATGTTGATTAATAAATATGTAAAAATGGTTATGGTGACGATTGAGTTGCTATTCATGTTATCACTTGAACCCTACTCCTTCGCTGCCATTATGGAGTGGTTCTTCATTTCCTTGATCGCTCCGACATTTTAGCGTGCTCATTCTCTCTTCAACAACCAACTCTACACCATCTCGAATTGTATGTTTACCCACTTACATTATCTGTTTAATTGCTATTATCATCTTCACATAGCTTCTGATTTATTTTAAATTTATGCATATGTTATCTCAAGCACGTCCAAATACTCTGTTTTTTTGTGCGCAATTAGCGCTATTCCTATTTATTCAAAATATATGTTGTTAGTAGGTTATCTATAGGCATGTTTTTGCCTCTGGCTCAGCTTCTATGTTTTTTTTCTTCCATATACAATTTTAGCCCTAATCCTTTATTGTTTTTTTATTCAAGCATTGTAATGTGCAATTATTTTATGAAATAATCGAAAAATTGGATTCTGTGATTATTGGGTTATGTTAATTTACTAATTCTTCAATCCATATTTCAGTATATAAACCATCTTGCCTTCATCCATTTTATGTTTAATTTTGTATCATTAATTCAGACCTACAAACCAATATAATACTCAATTTTGGCTATTGAAAACACCAAAAGTGGATATCCCCACTTATCAAGGATCTATGTGCTCCTACCAAACTATGGATGACACACTTGCACCTTAATATGGTGGTTCTGTTATAGATTATAAGACACGGTCATTGACTAATTATCACAATTCCTGATCTCATTTATTGACATCACATTTTAGAGAAATATTAGGATTGTGGAAATTAATTGGATTGTAAGTTTCTTTAATTTAATATAATGTCAACTATCTTAGAAAGAAAAAAAATCATAACAAAATAACCTATGTTCAACTCAACCTCAAATGTGAAGATTAGTTTGCTGTGTCAAAATTGTTGGAAGCTTTATCTTTACCCTATTACCTGATATGTATAACTTGACAACTTCATATACTATTTGTATTTGATGATTACAATAGAAATAATATTAAATGTTAATTTCATTTCAACTTAGTTTAACATCATCTGTATTTTAGTTTTACGTATAGGATTGTTGGATATCCAAATGTAAATTAGATCGTTGATGTAATAAATTGTAATAAGGCCATCTACGGAGAATAATTTTTAGCTCAACTGTATGCCTGTGTAACAGAAAACATACAGAATAAACAATGTTTATACTGTTTGCAAAAACATATAATTTAGATTTTAGAATCAGGCTATCTGTTTTTTCATCCAATAAAATAAGTAAATAATGATTATATCAATTTAGAAACATCTACCTACAGATAATCAAATGTTTGGCAATAAAAAAATTATTGTGATGAATTTGATTGCTTAATATATAAATAAACGTGAAGACATTTCTCCTTCTTACGAATTTTTAATGTTTTTTTTGGATAAAAGAGTGGTACTCAAAAGAGGAGAGCACTCTTATTATATCAGCAGGGAACTGAAAACCGTATAAGTGTCTATGGAGATATGCAAATAAATAGATTAGATAATCACATGGATGAGAAAAAATAAATAACAATAAAGCAAGAGCATAGAAATAATATACAATTATTTCACATTGTTAGGATTGCTATTAAGTGTATCGTAATGTGAAAACCTTCCAAAAGATTGCCCATGCGCTAATTTAATATTCTAAATGCACTATGGGAGACTGATGCACGGGGAACTGTTACAGGACTGAAGTGTTGATGTCAGGAGATGCTACTAGCAAGGTTGTTTTGTAGGAGGGGAATGTGTGTCAAGAGTTGTTGTTGAAGTATAAACACAGGCAGGCAGGCAGAGAGAGAGAGTGACAAGGGACATGCATGCATGAGTTGCTAAATGCGAAATATTGGATTGGATAAGAGCAGTAAGGCATAAATATAACGTTGCAGGTAGGATGCTTTGAACTGTATGTTATAGTAAGCAAGTTGTTTTATTAATATTTATGTTATTTTAGTTCATATTTATCCATTTAGCCATCTTAAAATAATAATCAAAATTGTCATTTACAGAGATATCATTAAGTATCCTCGACTATGGTACATATGAGCATGCATGAAGTTGAAATGAAGGTATAAAATGTATAGAACGACACATTGAAATGAAGCTAATATTATCCCTGGTATGTTTTAAAAGTTGACAATGTTTTCAAAATCCTCTACACACATTTACACTATGGAATCTTTAGTTTCATTGGTTGAATCCACAACTCAACTCATTTATTGGTGCAAAGTTTTAGGAATATATTACACGAAAGTGACTCGAACTTTGGTTTCTCTCTCCAAAAACATTTACTGTTCCTTGGAAATCCGTAAATTTACATCATTCAAACTTCAGCATGAAGCAAAACTATAATGTGTGAAACATTGGAACATCTTATAATGCACATGATTTTTTTTAAGTATAAACTAGATTTGGATGTACTGCTATATATATCTCAATTTTCCTGATGTTTTTGAACGGTTCGACTCAAAATTTTACTTTAAGACACATCACTGCATATTAATGTGTTAAATTTGAAGGAGATATATGATATTTTCACCATTATTGATGTAATTTAGGTTTATAGCAGGAAATGTTTTTCCCAAATTGCAGAGAAGATCGATCCACTTTCAATAGTAGTTATATAATATATAACTAAATATCTTGCTAGGAGGAAGTCATGGTTTTTATGGACAGAATTTTAGCACCCTTTCTCGGTTGTGTGTTAATATATTTTAATCTCATTTAATCTATCTTAGGACATAGCAGAGCATATACTTGCCGAAGGTGGTCACTCTAAAATTGCACAAGCAGAAGGCAGTGAAGATCACATAATGGAATTTCAAAATGAAGCTAATATCAAGTCACATTTTCTAAACTTGGTATTGCACATTTTAATGTCATTTTAATGTCATTTTAATTATTACAATTATTTTGCACATGTAACTGTAAGTTAATTCAACATTATTGACATGTAACTGTATACGTAAACTTTGGGATGATGTTATGGAAGAAAATAGCCATCATCTATATTATGCAGAACTTGAAATGAGCTATTTTATATGTCTGTAAGGGAATATAAACTATTTTACTGTTATAAATTGGATTTTGACCGTTGTGTCCCATTTACAGTTCACTTTCAGTGAGTGTGATTTGATTCAACATCATTATTAACATATATAACAGTACACGTATGCCTTGGAATGATGTAATGGAAGAAAATAGCCATAATCTATTGTATGCATAACTAGAAATGAACTATTTTATATGCATGTAAAGGAATATAACTTTATAATAACACTGAGTATGGTTGTTACCAAGAGGATCGATAATTTACTATCAGACATCTTCCATCTTAAACATATTTTATTCAACTGCAATGACTCTGGTCATCTTGCACGACATTGGAGGAGAAAGCTTTCAAGCAGAATGTGTCAAGGAGTTCTACTGCCGTTCAGAAGATTACACAAGTGTGATATAAGTTGACAGACTTAAAAGTATTGTGCATCATAACTACTTTACCAAGTAATAATTTAAATTGGATGCAAATGATTTTATAAATTTTTTTGGTTATTTATATGATTTAAACTGATCCATCTTTAATCTATTACAAAACCTTAGCGAATTTAGTTTCAAATAAATATAGGTTTTTGACTGAATTGTCCTTACCCATCGTTTTATTTTCTTAAAATTTGCAACTAGCCTAATTTTGTTAAGCTCACACAAAAAAACTAACAAAACAAAAACTCTACAATTTTTTATATGTCCATAATGAAATTTTAAGTGGATAATGAAGCCATGGAAGATAGTTTGGTTTTTAATATATATGGTTTCATTTTGTCATACAATATTGTCTTCACTCTATAACTACAATAGTTATGTAAAATATGACTGACATGATAGTACAAAGATCATGAAAATTGATGGGTATAAAATAGATTTGGATAAATCATGTGGATATATGCATTGAAATTGATTGCGCGGTAAGTGCTAACTAACCAGCACTATACATGAGCAGTACATACTGCTTTAACGTACAACTGGATTACCCTCAATTGGACCTACAATTACAGGGAAATACCAGCACTGCCCGTGTGCGTAGCACGGGCCATGCACTAGTGACCTATAGAGATTGGAGCCAAAGGGTTTTCTCTTCAATCAAGTGTGGGTTATAATCCGTTTTATGATTAGGCTTTACTTCTAGAGGTTTCGTGGACTCTTGAAACGATCTTTCTTTCCTAAAGCTTTCTCTTGTTTCGAACATTGAATCCATTCCTTATCCTTTAAATGTAGTTAGAAGAGTTGTAAGCTATTTATCCAAAATAAATCCTTTCTTGTCCAAAAAAGAGGCATTGATAAGCCTTAACAGATTTAACCAAGTAGAAGAGTAGGTGGGGTATTCAATAAGGTCAGAGGTTCAAGCCCTCCTTCTAGCGCCAAAATGTTAACCAAATTTATGGTCAGTACCCCAAAATTATTCCAAGGAGGATGGATAGGTTTATTTGAATGATGGGCATGAAACCCTTGATAATTACTTTGAAATTTACTTTGTCTTGTTTTGGATTCTTGGATTGGACCTTTCAACGTCCTTGAATGGTTTGATACTTGAGTTTGATTCCTTTCGTCTTAGTTGAACTTGTATATGGTCTCTTGTTTATTTTTCTTTTGGGTTAGGTTGGATTTATATGAGTTTATCCTTTTAAGGGTAGTTTAAACCTTACCGTATGGTTAGGGTGGAAACTTCCTTAAGATTTAGGCTGGTTATCAGATTCCTTGTTGAATTTGTAGTAGCTTTCGACCTTGTCGATAGGTTTGATCTATTATATGATGTATATTTCAACCTTTTCGAAAGGTATGAGAATAGTCTCCTTTAATTTTGACCTTGTCGAAAGGTTTGGTGACTTGGATTATAATGTCGAAAGGTTATTAGAATTGTTATAGCATAAGAGCCGTCGACTTAGTCGGAAGGTTTGGGGCTCTAAGTTAATTGCTCCAAGAGGTTGTAGTTAACGTTTGGATTAGATGTGTTATCAATCTTGTCAAAAGGTTTAACCATCTGATTCAATGATTACGGAAGGATTTAGTAACTATTGAACCAATTTGGTTGCCAACTTAGTCGAAGAGTTCTGATTGGAGAGTTGAAGGCTTCAAAGGGTTGAAATAGTTACTTATAACAGAAAATTTGTTGACCTTGTTGATAAGAACCTTTCAATGAAGTGGATCCTAAAAATAGGAGTTAGTCTAGCAAAGATTAAGTAAACATAAAAGTAATTAACAAAGTTTAAGACTTCCCTCTTTATCCAAGAAAAAGCTTTATTTTATTAAGTTCCCCAAATCAACACCCAATTAGGGTTACTATGCTCTAATTAAGAAGGTACAAGATTAGAATTAGAGAAATTGGATCCCTAAAACTAGACCCCTTGGGTCTTATTTACAGACGCAGGCGGCCCATCTTTCGACTTCATGCTCTCGATTGGGTCGAAAGGTTTCCTTTTTATATGCTGCCTTAAACCCTTCGTCTTCATTGAAAGGTTCGCTTTTTCATCTGCTATTATGAACCTTCCGCCTTTGTCGGAAGGTTTGCTACTCTTATGCTTCCATGATCATTCCGCCTTTATCGAAGAGTTTGTCTTCTTTATATTGTTATGAACCTTTCGACCTTGTCGAAAGATTGTTCTTTTCTTGTCTATTGTGAACCTTTCGACCTTGTCGAAAGGTTGCTCTTCTTCAATGATGTCAAAAGGTTGCCTTTCATTCTTTGTTGACTTGTGAGTGATGCTTTCTTTATAAACCTTTTGTCATTGTCGAAAGTCACCCTGGATTTGCTTCAACCGGTTCAAAAGGCTTACTATGCTCTCGAAAAGGTTATTAAATACTTGCTCACACTTGCTTTGACTTCTTCATCCCCTTCGAAAGGTAAGAACAGTTTGGATACTAACGACGGAACCTTTCGACTCCTTTGAAAGGTTTGATGCTAATGAAATTTGGCGATTGCATCCCTTTGACTCTTTCGAAAAGTTTGGGCTGTGCTCCTTTTCCTTTACTTTTGTTGAAAGACCTTTCATCTTGGCCGAAAGGTTGACTTTTTGTGTAATAGTACCGACCCCTAACCTTGGAGTCATACCGACCCATACAAAAGTGATGACGTAGCACCATATTTTCATAGAGAACTGGTCTATAGCAAAAAGAATGAATGGCCTGGAGGCCTTTTGTGTGAGATTTTTGTCACCTTACCACAGTAAGTAGAAGGGTAGGTGTCATTTTTCTGGATTTTTTAGCTCTAGTTCTACTCTACTCTATGTTCTTGTAATACTGAAAATCTAAGTGCCGAAGTTGCATTGACCCCTAAGAACTTCTGCCCCCAAGTCAAAAGGTAAGTAATAAAGTCATTAAGTGGACGCAGGTCAGTGCTTGCCAAACCACTATAAATCTTCATGTGTTCATTCCTAACGCGTTCCACATTTAGTTTCTTCACTTTTTACTCTCTTTCACTTTCTATTGGGTGTTCGTGTCATCTTTGGTTCAAATAATTCTCATACACAATGGATCAATAAAGGGGAACAATAATATAAATTTTCACCGAACCGCCAAGAGTAAACGTCGATAAAATACCATCAAATCTGTTAAAGTTAGCGAAATAGAAATTAAATAAAATGTTGACCTTAATAACATTTTCACTAAACACTATATGAAAATATACGGCAATAAATGTAGACGTATAATTTAGGCTAGTTGGACTCCCTTATATACAAACATTGATTCCACTCTTTGTGAATTAGTTTCTTGATCTAGAGAGAAAGAAGTGTGATTGTCTATAAATGGTATGGCTAGCAAGAAGACCAAGGCCTTGATGGCTTCTCGATGATATTCTACCAAAATTTCTCGAGAATTATCAAAAATGATATTATGATACGAACTATAAACTGGTAAGCTTCAGTTAAGTAGGCTTAGTTTTACTAACACTACCCTTATACCTATAAAAAATCCAAAAGAGCTTACAGGTTTTAGACCGACTCCTTTAATTAATTGCTCAGCTAAATAATTTACAAAGTGCAAGATAATATGATAATGAATAAAATTGTAACGACCAGGATTTTCGACCCTCAAAAATCGACACTAATACATCCTCGTGCCACAAATCCAAGTGCCGAAAAGCCCAATTGTTAAGGGAAAAAGAAAATAAAGTTAGAGCAGAATCTTACACGAATGGAATAACATATATTATTTCAATATATAATCTTTACATTGGAAATATTTGAATACAACATTAGAGTTTAACCAAGATTTAGCCTGGACAGTTATAAACCCTCTGTCCATACAAATGTATAAAAATAAAAACAAATGTAATGGAGGCAGCAAAAAATAGAATACGTCTATACATAGATGAAGATCTCCAGCTCTCTATGGAAACTCCAAGTGTCTTCAACAAAAATTTGAAACTACTCGGACCTTAACCAAGTAATAAAAATACACGGATCATGCTTGATAAACCAGTGTAATAAACTCAAACCACAAACTTATGGCAGAGTCATAGATGGGTACTAAACAAATCCTTTGAAAAGAATAGTATCTCGTAAGACCATGCCGCTCATAAATACAGATGGGTTTTACCTTACGATAACCAAAATTTATATGAAAATTCAATTTGATATTATTATTAATGATATTAGTTTGACAACACTTTCGAATAAATATATGTACAAAGAAAGTATCAATACCCTGACTATGGTAATATATTCGGACTAGGTTAACGAAATATACCAGATGGAATATATGATACCAAAAGCGGTAGCTGAAATGTTTGCAAAGCATTACAACTATTTTGGGACTACAATCAAAACCATAAAGCTCATATTTGGAATTGGATTTCAAACATGATAGGAAACTAGTGGCCATTTCCTTCGATCCACGCCCTTAACAATTCAAAAATTATATATTTTCAAAATCACTTTGAAATTCTTTATTAATTTGAAAACATCACTTTAATCTTTTTAAAATTCCAAAAATAGGCCCAGAGCTGCAAAATGCTAATCAAGGTGATCACATCATTCATATCAATCCTGGCATCCAAAACATCATATATCATATGATAACATCATATATATCGATATCTGTAAATAAAATCAACACTGGTGAGGAATCCAGTTGGATTCCTCCAACCTGTCACCTGCAATAAATATGCATATTAGAAAATATGTACAATGTCTGCTTCGAGGCAGACGCACGTACAAAAGGTCATCCGCTCATACACGGGAACATATAGGATCTCATCTGCTCTAATAGGCATAAATATATCTAAACCAATCAATATATATATATATATAATATCATATATCATCCAAACAATCATCAATCAGCATAAAATAAATTTATTCTCACTTATATAAAAATATAAGCAACTCAGATAGAGTGAGTTGTACTCACTTTGATTCCAATAGCCGTTGCAGCATTTTATTCCGAATAAAATTAAACGAGCGTTTAATTTTACCCAAAATTTTTACTAGTTCCAATCAACTCCAAACCACTCCATCGCGTAGTGTTCGTCAATATGAACCAACCAATTTGTTTCGTCAATTTTCGACCTCGTATGAAGAAGTTACAACATTTTAAAGTTTATACGATTTATAATATAATAATTTACAATTTTCTTTTTTATTTTAAACCTACATTTAATATCGACCGTTCGATTTTGTCACAGTAGATTGCAGCCGCGTGTATCTTCTTCCTTCCTCCAGGCATCTTCACGTGCAAACAACCCATTAACGCCGTTCGTCTTTTGATCATCGCCGCTTCCACGATTATCTAGACGATGATCAGAACCCACCGTTCGAAAGCCCATGTCGTGGTGCGCACCGCCCCAAGATCCACAAACTCCGGTTATCCCTATGCCTCAAAAATCGTGCTCGAATGTTGTGCCTTCGAAGCCTTATCGCCGTTGATCCGCTGCCTCGATTACGATCATAGTCGTTGATCTCGAAGATCTCGACGAGCTTGACATTTTTGTTGTTGATAGTTTTTCGAATTGGCTGATGGATTGGAAGAAAATCGAGGGAGAAGGAGGCGAATTTCTGGCCATTGAAAATGAACCGGCGGCGAGGGTTAGTTAATTTAGGGTTTGTGCAAATGTGAAAAAAGTGTGGCCTTATATAGAAATTTTTCGCGCACTGTTCATCCGAAATTTTTTCAAAATCCAAACGAAGCATGCCGCTTGGAATTTATAATATTTTACCCCTATTCCATACACAATGGAATATATATCGAGAGCCAATTCAATCGTATTTGGAAGATAGGTTTTTGAATCGAATTATTTTAAATTAAAATTTACTTAAACAAATTTCTATGCGTTTCAGCTTGCCACGACTAAACCGTAAATCCGATTGACACGTAATTTGAAATCCTACAATAATATAACATTACGGATCCAATGAAACTGGTTTCGTCAAAATCCAAGACCGTGTCAAAAATAACTATTTTTACACGTTAATTAAATATTAAAATTTCCAATTTCTATAAATTAACTTTTAATTCAATTTTAAAAGTTCACTAACATCATTCTAATTCAAATAGAATTTAATTCAACTTTATAAATTATTTTCATTCACATTAAATTCAAAATCAAATTATTTCTACAATTTCAAATATTAAATTAACAATATAATTATCCAAATAAATCAAGGTATTTGAAATATAAGTTATTCAACTTATAAAATTAACTTTTGAATATTTAAAATCAATTAAATATACCAAATTCGAATGACTAAAACTCTGGGTCGTTACACCCATAAACTTAGTATCGCTCCTAATGACATTGAGATACTTTCGTTGTTATATGCAAACAGTCTTTTTTATATCATTATTTAGAATTTTGTTTCAACATAAATGTCCCAAAACTCAAAATCATATTGATGATAATTTTTGATAAAATTCCAAATTAACTTAAGCATGTCGAATGATGAATCTGTTACATTAATTTAAATAATTCAGATTTATGGTGTTATTTTATTAACGTTGCTTACTATTGTTCAATTGTATCGCTCTTTCTCTCGAAGATAAATTTATGGTGGATGAATCATATCTTTTGGGGTACAACCATCAAAATCTAATTTTAATAACATATTTAGAATTCATTTTAGATTTGCACATCATGCCATATGGTAGAGTGCATACTCTTAATGGCTGTTTGCACAAAAAATGGACAAACACCTCAAAGTCGTAAGATTTAATTGATTTTATGTTGTTCTTAGTGATTTGGGTGATTTATGCAAATATATGAAAAACGGGGGCTAAACTGTAAAAGACACGCAGATTTATAGTGGTTCAGCCAGAATGTGCCTACGTCCACTTATATATTATTTCTCCTTTCTTGTTTAGATTACAAGTACAAAGCTTTGATACAAGTATATGAAAGTTGTTTGAAAGTTCTATCCGTGCTTGAGCTCTCAAACTTGTCTCCATTGTTGTACCCCTGTCCCTCTATTTATAGAGTCAGGTTGGGGGTAGGGGTCTTGGATGTATATAGCAGCTGGTGGGCCTGGGCTGATGCAATCTGGCCTAGCGAAGTTGGTCCGGGATGCCTTGATTCGGTAGTACCGTGATTCGGTGGGGGCTGGTCCGGTAGAAGTTGATCCGGTAGAGGTAGGTCCGGTAGAGGTTGGTCCGGTAGAGGTCTGTGACCGGATGGAGCTTGATTCGGTGGAGGTTGGTCCGGTAGAGGTCTGTGACCGGATGGAGCTTGATTCGGTGGAGGCTGGTCCGGTGAGGCCTTGGTTCGGCGAAGCTTGCATTGGTTTACTGGCTCGGCTATGGAAGGGAAGTGTGTTGATTCGGTAGTAGGTTGGTTTGGTCGATGGGCTTGGTTCGGTGAAGGGTGGAACACATGGGTGGAAACACACCTAACATTTGCCCCTCAAAGTGGGGCATATGCTCGTATATGCCGTGCTTTGTTTACTTGGACAACCATATCCGGCCCGAGAACCGAACCGGTTGGTCCGGCTATCCAACTTTCCTCTATAAGTAGGAGCCCCAGGCCTTCGTTATACTTTTCCGAACTGCCGAATCAATTGGAGTGCCTGAATCAACTATCGTGCCGATCCAATCTTAACTGCCGGACCAGGTAAGCTTTCTTCTGCCGAATGGTCTTTTAAGGTTGAATTTCTTTGTTTTACCGAATGAACATAAAGACTTTCAATACCGAATGAACTTAAAACTTTCCAATACCGAATGGACTCGAAAACTTTCAATACCGAATAACCTCAAAGACTATCAATACCGAATGAACATAAAGACTTTTAGTACCGAATGAACTTAAAACTTTTCAACACCGAATGGACTCGAAAACTTTCAATACCGAATGACCTCAAAGACTATCAATACCGAATGAACATAAAGACTTTTAGTACCGAATGAACTTAAAACTTTTCAACACCGAATGGCTTGAATGTCGAATGAAGCTTCTTCCTTGTATTGCCGAATGTGTTTACGCGTTTATAAGTGGAACTCTAGACA
Source organism: Allium fistulosum (assembly GCA_030737815.1). NCBI lineage: Eukaryota > Viridiplantae > Streptophyta > Magnoliopsida > Asparagales > Amaryllidaceae > Allium > Allium fistulosum. Next base: position 984,350,932 of record CM060902.1, read on the forward strand.
ATATACACTTGTTCGTTTGATCTTTATATCCCTTGTTCTAACGATGTGCTTTTTCGTGTTGCAGATAATGTCTCATAAAGTTGAAACCCATTCCGACAGGAAGAAATCTACAGACAGAAGAGAATCTCCCGTCGTGCCCCTAGTCCAGTTGAATCCAGAACGACATGGGCCCACCTCGAGATCGCTAGTGGATGGGTACGGTCCTCAAGAGCTTCTAAACTCACCTCCTGATTGCTTCCCTAGCTCCCTCAAAGACGAGCAGCTTGATGTCATTTCTCGCTGTTTCGGGATTGACAAAGTGCGTATGCTGTTGCCGGAGGAAGGAGTGATGCCATATAATCCCCCCGAAGGATATTTCGCTTACAGCAGGTATCACTGTATGTGTGGTGCCATCCCGCCTCTCAATGCCTGGATAGTCAGCTTTGTCGCATATCTGAAGGTGGCTCCATTTCAGCTTCAGCCTAACTCCTATGCCATTCTGGTGAGCCTTTTTGTTATCTTCCAAAGGAGATACGGGCGTCCTCCTTCCAACCGGGAGATCTGGTATTTGTACAACTTGAGGGGCTATAAGAAGGGGTCTCCATACATCAGCTTGGAATCAACCGTATCTTTCAATCCTGTCCTGGACTTATATTCGAAGTTCAGTATGTTTAAGAAAGAATGGTTCTTTATCAGGGATGACTCTGTTTCCATCTGTCGCTTCACCTCCGGCTGTAAATGTGAAGCTTTATTTATAATTTCCGTTATAACTGCAATGCTTCTTCTTATGTGTTTTTATTTCTTGCTAGCGGAGAATGATCGCCTGGTTCAGATGGCTGTGGAAGTAGAAGCCATTACGGGAAGGGACAGGTCGGCTTCTTACTTGATCAGGTTGCTACACTTATGGGGCACAACATGATCCTTCCACATCAGTCCGTGGTCAAGCAGAGAGACACGGCGGAGGAGAGGGCTGCCAAAGCCACAAATGGGGCCACGGCGAAGAGCGGCAAAAGGAGACCCTTCTCTGCGCATCCGGTCGCTGGGGGGAAGAAACTCAAGAAGTCTGATGGCCCCTCTCCCAGCACACATCCAGATGTTCAGGAGGAGGATAAAGTGGAGGGGAAAAAAAGCAAGGATGAAGGAGGTGAGGTGGAGAGCGGAAGCGGTGGAGAAGGTGACGGTGATCGTCACGGCGATGACGGTGGCAAAGGACAGGGTGGTGATGGTACCGGGGCTTTGTCTTCTGGGCAAGTAGGCGAGATGCAAGAGTGGACGGATGACGCTTTCCGCCAAGCCTTCGAAGGTTTGGAGGAAATGGAGAAGTCCAAGAAAGCTGATAAGGTTGGGACCGGTGTCGATTTATCTTCCGGGAGTGCTTCTACTGAGGCAACTTCTGCGGTTCAAGGTGAATTTCTCTTTACTCTTTTTAATTCTTGAATGATGGCTCAGTACATGTTGGTGACACTTGATTTTCATTCCAGGAGCGGGCAAAACGGCCAAGACCTCAGATCTTCGGCACAGGTTTGAACAATACAAACTCCTCAAAGCTTCCGCCAAGCCGAAGCTTCCAACTAACCATCCTGGAGACGTAGTCGGTTATCGTCCTCTTCTTGGAGTTATTGAAGAAGATATACAAAAGAAGAAGAGGAGTCGATCTACATTTGAATCTCTTCCTGGTCCTCCGGCCCCACTCCAGCCTATTCATGATATTGAGGAGGAGGGCACCGAGTTTATACCTTCCCCCCATCCGTCTAAGAATCCAACCGTCATTCTGATAGATCATCCTGGCTTAGTTTGCAATCCGTTTGCGGGTCATTCGGACCTGGACCCGGCATCTCACGACATCTCCTTCGATGAGGTTACTGGTGAGCATCTCCTTCCTCATAATCCTATGGTACGGGTGCTTGACGAAGCTAAGTCCCTGGACCTTGATCTGCTTACTACCCGGGTCGTAACTCTGGGGGATGAGGCTAAGGCAAATATTGACCGAGTTGCTGAGGAGACCATGAAATTGATGAGGCACCACGCCCGACTGGTCAAGGCTGGGGAAGAGATAGAAAGCGCCAACATTCGGCTACGGTTGATGGTTTTCGACCAGGCTAAACAACTCGCCGACCAAGCCATCCAAATCTCCCAGCATGAGGCTGCATCCAGACAATTAAGGAAGACTGTTGAAGAGGCCAGTAGGGCGGAGTTCCGGAGGATGGAGGCCGTCTGTAAGGAGTGGATTGACATGGCCATTGCCATGGTGGATGAGGTTCGACAAGCGGATCTCGAGCGGGTAGAGGAACTATCGGGGAGGCTTGAGGCCGCGGAGCTTGCTCAGGCCAAGTCGAAGGAGGAGATGGAGGCGATGAGGAGGTCCCTTCAGGCTGACCGTCTACGGTATCGATCAGAGAGGGATGCTGTTGTTGCAAAGCTGCGGGCTTCTGAGGTCCGAATGAGGGAGTTTGAAGAGAACGAGGGGATGATGGATGGGATGCTCCAGGATATGTATACTTGGAGGCAGGGTAACTTATCCTGGATGGATGATTACCCCCGGGTTATGGCTAAGATCTATCTCAGGGCTCTAGAGGAGGCCAAGGCTGAGGCGGATAAGGAGGGTGGTGTGGCCTTCAGGATGGATGTGGTTACCGCCCAGTTTACCAAGGAGGAGAAGGTGGCGGTGAAGGAGGGCATGCGGTTGCTTGCAGCTGAGGAGGCAGGTGTGCAAGTAGAGGATGATGATCAAGATGATCAAGGAGCAGATGCTGGTAAGTCTTCCTTTCTAGTCTTTCCATTAACTTTGTTACTTATCACTAATGAATTCCTTCTCTGACTGGACAGGTGGGCAACAGGACAAGGATAAGACTCCGACGCAGCCGGCTCCTTAATTGGACCAGGATATCTTTTTGTGGACTTGACATTGTTGTATATGTTAGTCTCAAAACAGTAACGTAACTCTTAGGTTGTAATTATGCTACTTGTAATAAACAACACTATTCTTGACGTGTAATTTTTTAACTTAAGCTGATTCTATCGTCTTTTGAATGTTTTTGCTATTTTGACATGTTGTATGAGAAATATAGCTATGCATATTCTTGTAATTAAATTGTGTTTAACGTCAAGTTCTTGTTTAAAACATAATTTCATGACTTGCAATGTTAGCGTGAGGTGTGAATTGATTATAGTCACGTGTTTACATATGAAAGAAGGAAATACCGCCCTTTATATTTTGCTTGTAGATAGCAGCTTTGAATGTCTTGTGTGACCGAGTATGGAATGCGGTCCAGTATCTTACTATGAGTGTCCGCTTGTTCTGTGTCCTGTACTTCAGGGATTGTTACAGAGGATAGGAGAAAAGTTTCTTAAATAAAATTGAAATATGTGAAAAAGTAAAACTTCCAATCACGGAAGGCCTTCGATATGCTTAAGTTCGTGGAAAACGGTCTTTGTAGTCACTTTCCCTTGCTGTGGGCCTTGGAGACATTTGTCACCCATCTTACGCCTCCGCGGGGAGTTAATTCTTTTTTACCACAGCCGCACTTAAGACACATCGGAACCGAGATCGCGCACAGTAACTACCCGGGCCATTATGGCCCGTAATCGTGGGTATTATTCGATTTACTGTGGCCGGCTAGCGTGGGTGCCGATCATCAACCGTGAACTGCCCCTGGCTGGCAACACCTTATGTTAGGGCTTATAGTCGGTTCACAGTTGCCGGCGAGCCGAACGTCGTAATGAGCTGCCTCGGCTATAGTCGGCCTTCTCGATGGCTTATAATCGGCTCATTACAATTGGCTTTTAGGGCCGTCGTGAGCAATGAGTTAACCCGCAGCAGAGGGATGCCGGAGCAAAAGTGTCTCATTGGCGAGGGCATAGATTCGCATAGTACCTGTTAGGTCTTGTCCAGGTGGAGTTGCGCTGCAGAGTGTCTTGAATGGAAATGCTATATGCACAGGATTTTCTTCAACGGAAAAGGATAAAGTTAACAAGTAGCCAAGATATAAAGGAACAAGTTAAAAAAGAGACAAGATTTTTTAAAGTGGTTCGGCACGAAAATGCCTACGTCCACTGATTCTCTTTGTTAATTTACTTTATATGGGCAGTACAAGTTAAGAAAAGTATCGACGGAGGTGTTGGATGTTCCATGCCCTCTGGAACACCTCTCCATCCACTGTTGACAAAATATAAGCTCCGTTGCGGAGATCTTTATGAATTACATATGGTCCATCCCAGATTGGATCTAGTGCTCCGGGGCGAGGGAAGATTCGCTTGAGGACAAGATCCCCTTCTTGTAAGGTACGATGCTTGACTTTGGAGTTGTATTGTGCTGCCACTTTTTTCTTGTGGGCTGCTGCTTTGAGGGCTGCACCATTTCTTCTCTCCTCAATTAGATCCAAAGACATGTGAAGGAGCTCTTCGTTCTCTTCTGGGTTATAGTGGATCCTACGGTGGGAAGGCACGATGGTTTCAACTGGGAGCATAGCCTCCGATCCGTATGCCAAAGAGAAAGGAGTATGCCCTGTTGACGTTCTAAAAGATGTACGATAGGCCCACAGTGCCGTAGGGAGTTCATCCACCCAAGCGCCCTTTGACTTTTCGAGTTTCTTTTTTATTAGAGTTTTCAGAATTTTGCTGACGGCTTCGACTTGTCCGTTTGCCTGGGGATACACTACGGATGAGAAGCTTTTGTGAATTCCGTGCTCTTGGCACCAGTCGGCGAATTCCTCGCTGTCAAACTGAAGTCCATTGTCTGATATGATTTTGAATGGGACTCTGTACCTGCACAGAACATTTTTGATCAAGAAGTTAATAACTTTTGCTGACGATACTTTATTCTGGGGTTCTGCTTCCACCCATTTGGTGAAATAGTCGACTGCCACTATAGCATATTTGGCCCCGCCTCGGCCCATTAGTAGTTCGCTGATTAAGTCAATTCCCCATACTGCAAAGGGCCAAGGGCTGGTCATTTGAGTAATCTCAGTTGTTGGTAGCCGCAGAATCTTAGCAAACTTCTGGCATTTGTCACATTTTCTGACGAAATCTAAGGCGTCCTTACTTAAGGTGGGCCAGAAATATCCATATCGGAGTATCTTTTTTGCTAAAGTTTGCCCTCTGGTGTGATCTCCGCATCTTCCTTGATGAATGTTGGATAATATTTCCTTGGCTTCCCTTCCAGCGACACACCTTAATAGGGGGTTAGAGAACCCGTGCCGATAGAGGGTGTCCTCTTGTATTGTATAGCAAGAAGATTTCCTCAAAATTTTCTTGACTTCGTTACGTCCGTTGGGTAGTGTGCCACTTTGTAAGTAGTCTCGGATGGGAGTCATCCAAGTTGCTTCTTCGGTTGCGGCTATCAGATTCACTCGCTCAAAACTTGGGGGCAGTTGCTTCGAGATGGCTACTGCTCCGGAAATACCGCCGTCTCTCAGGCTTGCTTGCTTCGCCAATTCGTCGGCCTCTCGGTTCTCTTCCCGAGGGATGTGTTTGACTAAGTAGTGGTCCAATCGACTGAGAAGTAACTTGGTCTTCTTTAAATATGCTATGAGTCGTTCTTCTCGAGCCTGGAATTCTCCTAGTATTTGATTAACAATAAGTTGAGAATCGCTATGAAGACACAAAGAATTGGCTCCGATTTCTAAGGCAAGTTCTAATCCAACTATCACCGCTTCATACTCCGCATCGTTGTTGGTGGCAGCAAGCTCCAACCTTATAGCATAGTGCAGCTTATTTCCCCTAGGAGTGATTATTACCACACCTGCCCCCGAGCCTTGTTCGTTTGACGCACCATCCACGAAGAGATTCCACTTGATGTCTTCTGCTATTTCTGGTTGCTCCTTACCTTCGTTGGTAGTGAATTCTGCAATGAAATCGGCCATGGCTTGTCCCTTGATGGCGGTGCGAGGGTGATAGGCGATATCATACTGACTTAGTTCAATGCACCATTTAAGTAGTTGCCCAGAAGTGTCGGGACGATGGAGTACCTACCTCAGTGGTTGATCGGTCAGAACTTTGATGGAATGGGATTGGAAGTAGTGACGCAGTTTCCATGATGTGATTAGTAAACAGTATGCTAGCTTCTCAAGTTTAGGATATCTGAGTTTTGCCCCCGTAAACCTCTTACTTACAAAGTATACTGTCCGCTGCGTGCGGTTGCCTTCTCTTACCAAAGCAGCGCTTAGGGCGTGAGATGACACAGCAAGGTATAGGTATAATTCTTCACCTTCGCTTGGAGTCGAGAGTACCGGCGGTTTCTGGAGGTGTTCGATTAAGTTAAGGAAAGTGGTTAAGCATTCGTCAGTCCATTCGAACTTTCCTTTATCTTTCTTTAGAGCTTCAATGAAGGGGACGTAGTTGTCCGTTGCTTTGGAGATGAATCGGCTTAGGGCGGTCACTTTCCCATTCAGGCTTTGCATTTCCTTTCGAGTGGAAGGTATCTTGATATCTTTTAGAGCTCGAACTTGTTCAGGGTTTGCTTCAATCCCTCTGGCATGGACGATGAATCCCAAGAACTTTCCTGATGATACTCCGAAGGAGCATTTTAGAGGATTAAGTTTCATTCCATACTGGCAAAGTACTTGAAACATCTCGCCTAGGTGGCTTACGTGATCGTTGGCTTTCCTTGACTTTACCAGCATGTCATCCACATACACTTCCATTGTTTGTCCTATTAGCCCGACAAACATCTTGTTGACGAGGCGTTGGTAGGTGGCTCCTGCATTTTTAAGTCTGAAAGGCATTACCTTATAGCAGTACAAACCCCGGTTAGTGATGAAACTAGTGTGGTCTTGATCGGGAGCATGCATAGGAATTTGGTTATATCCTGAGTATGCGTCCATAAAGGATAAGAGTTCATGCGCGGCTGTGCTGTATACAAGTTGATCGATTCGGGGAAGTGGGAAGCAATCCTTCGGGCAGGCATCATTTAAGTTGGAAAAGTCAATGCATGTTCGCCACTTCCCATTAGCCTTCTTTACCAGTACCGGGTTGGCGATCCATTTTGGGTAGATGGCTTCTCGTATGAAGTCATTGGCAAGTAGATTCTTTACTTCTTCATCGAGGGCTGCTGATCGTTTTGCCCCCATACTTCTCTTTCTTTGTTTTACGGGCGCCTTGGTAGGATCAACGTTTAGTACGTGGCATGCTATGTCAGGGGAGATTCCGGTCATGTCAGCATGTGACCATGCGAATACATCCAAGTTGTGGCGGAGAAAGTCAATGAGTTGCTCCTTCAATTCAGCTTTTAGTTAGGACCCGATTTTCAATAGTCTACCCGAGTCATGCTTGTCTACAGATACAAACTCCTTAGCCTCTGCAGGCTCGGCGGTGGCCTCCTCCTCTTTGTCCCTGGGGTCTAATTCATTGAAAGGGTCGCTGGTATATCGAAGTGGAGGGGCTTTCTTTAGTTACTACGCTTCCAAACTTTTTGTGCAGAGGGCAACCTCTACACTCTTCCCTTTATCCCTCCTGTGGTTGTTGCGAAGTTCAGTTACATAGCAGTCTCGAGCAACGTCCTGGTCTCCCTCTACTTCCCCTATTCCATTGTCCGTTGGAAATTTCATCTTTAGGCACCATGGGGCCAGGACGATTTGGAAGTCAGACAAGGCTGGCCTTCCTAAGAAGGCGTTGTAGGCCGAGTGGTTTTCTATCAGCACAAACGTTTGTTTCCGTACAACGGAGCGGGGATGACTCCCAATTTCAACAAAGAGGTCCAGTTGCCCGAGGGGCATCTTCGCATCTCCAGTGAAATCGTGTAGTGGTTTATTGCAGGGAGAGACATCCTTTATTGATAGTTTCATTTTGTCAAATGCATGCTTGAATAAGATATTTACTGAGCTTCCAGTGTCTACTAGAATTCGGAAAACTTCGGTTGGACCGAGCCGGGCAGAGATAACCATGGGATCCATGTGAGGGTACTGCATTCCTTCTAGGTCACGCCTACTGAATGTGATGTCATCACTCTCTTTCCGCTTCGGGTGGCGTTCTTCTATAACAGAATTAACATAGGCTTCATTGTTTCTAAGCGACTTTCCATATCTTTCCATCTCTGCCCAGCTTCTGTCGGCGATGTGCGGTCCTCCCGAGATGGTATGGACCACTATCTTCTCTTGACTGGAGCCGCTAGTGTTGCGATTTCCTCTGCCTATCTCTGGTGAGGGTAGCCTTGGGTTCTCATTGGCAGGAGCTGGAGTCCTATCCTGACCTTTTACATAGCGTTCCACTTTCTTCCTTCTGATGTGTTCTTCAATCAAGTCCCGGAGATGATGGCACTCATTGGTATCATGCCCATGAGATTCGTGGAAGCGGCAGAACTTTCCAGACTTCTATGCGTTATCTGATTCCTTCTTGTACGGTGGGCGTTTGTATCTAACTTCGCCTTGGGTGGCAAGGAAGATGTTTTCGACGGTTTCGTTCAAAGGAGTGTAAGTGTCGAATCTCGGTTCTGGCCGATATAGGCGCTTTTCTCCCTTCTTGCCCCTAGCATTGTCTCTAGAATCATTTCTTCGAACTTCCTTTGCTACAGCGGGCGTGTTGCTGTGAGTTGCCTTATTTTGTTGCCCTGACTGCCCCTCAGTGGCAGCATCTTCAAGCCTCATATATTTCCCGTCTTCATGGAAGAAATCGGGTAAAGTAGCTGGTTTTTCTTTTGTCAACCTTCTAGCAAATTTAGTATCCGGATGCACACCACTACAGAGGGCCATTAGGATAAGCTTCTCATCGGCATCTTGGACTGTGGCTGCTGCGGCATTGAATCGGGTTAGGTATTGCTGCAGTTTCTCTCCAGGTTTCTGTTTGATGTTGGACAAGGAATAAGCGTCCTTGGGTTGTTCCACATGAATGCGGAACTGACTGATAAACTTTTCTTTCAACATTTCCCACGAGCTGATGGATCCCTGGGGTAAATGACAGAACCAGGAGGTGGCTAGATCTGCTAAGAATAGTGGAAAGCATTTGCACAGTACTCCCTCTGTTGCTCCACTCATGAGCATATGCTGTGTGTATCTCTGTAAGTGTACAACGGGGTCGGAGGTTCCTTTGTAAGGTTCCATTGTTGGCAACTTCCATTCTCGGGGGGTGATAGCAATTTCGATATTGCGGGCGAAAGGGCTGGTTACCCTAGCGCCTATCCCTCGATCTCTTTGATCCCGTTGGACGCATTCTCTGAACAAGCGTGCCATCCTTTCATCAGAATTTGGAGCAGATAGAAACGAGTTCGGTTCTGTTCTATGGGATTGATTCCGTCCAGATGACCTGTAGGGATGGTATCGTCTATCATTCCTGATATTTTCCAGTGGCTGTCTTTGGTCTTCTGGGAGCATGCTAGGATCAGCTACAGCTGGCCCTTGCATTAATCTTCCCCTGTTGGGTTCTGATCTAAGCACTTCCTCGGGTCCAACTTTGGGCTGGACTCTAGCTCGGCCCCGTTCACTGGCATTTCCGTGGTTAGGCAGTACAATCGGCTCAGCTACAGTTGACCTCCGCCCGGTACCTCCCCCGTTGGGTTCGGTTCCAAGCGTTTCCTCAGGCCTAACTTCGGGCTGTGCTCGATATCGGCTCCTACCATGGCTGCTTCTGCCGTTAGCTCCTTCGAAGAAGGAAGATCTTTGTTGTCTCTGAGATTCTCCAGACTGGGACTCACCCCATGATTCAGTGTTGCGGTTGGACTCTTCAGCATCCCTTAAGCGTGACATGAGATGGTCCACCAAGGCTTCCTGCTGGGACGTGAAGCGGTTAGTTACTTCAGTCACAACCTTGTCTAGATCTGCCCTAGTAATTGCTGCAGGCTGTTCTATGGCAGGAGTGGTCAGATTAGCCTGACCTTCATTTGGTACTGCTGATGGAGGGGGACGATTTACTTGATCTGTGACCACTGGATCTGGAAGACTATTGGTTGCGATGTTTTTTCCTTTATTAACATCTTTCTTCTGCTTTGGAGGCATGTTTTCCAAGCAATGAACGATGCTGTTAGGAAGAAGGTTAAGTGGAAGAAGCTGAAGCTTCGAGCTTCGAGCTCTCAATGAAAGCACCAAAAATGTTTGCACAGAAAATGGACAAACACCTCAAAGTCGTAAGATTTAATTGATTTTATGTTGTTCTTAGTGATTTGGGTGATTTATGCAAGTACATAAAAAACAGGGGCTAAACTGTAAAAGACACGCAGATTTATAGTGGTTCAGCCAGAATGTGCCTACGTCCACTTTATATATTATTTCTCCTTTCTTGTTTAGATTACAAGTACAAAGCTTTGATACAAGTATATGAAAGTTGTTTTAAAGTTCTATCCGTGCTTGAGCTCTCAAACTTGTCTCCATTGTTGTACCCCTGCCCCTCTATTTATAGAGTCAGGTTGGGGGTAGGGGTCTTGGATGTATATAGCAGCTGGTGGGCCTGGGCTGATGCAATCTGGCCTGGCGAAGTTGGTCCGGGATGCCTTGATTCAGTAGTACCGTGATTCGATGGGGGCTGGTCCGGTAGAAGTTGATCCGGTAGAGGTTGGTCCGGTAGAGGTCTATGACCGGATGGAGCTTGATTCGGTGGAGGTTGGTCCGGTAGAGGTCTGTGACCGGATGGAGCTTGATTCGGTGGAGGTTGGTCCGGTAGAGGTCTGTGACCGGATGGAGCTTGATTCGGTGGAGGCTGGTCCGGTGAGGCCTTGGTTCGGCGAAGCTTGCATTGGTTTATTGGCTCGGCTATGCAAGGGAAGTGTGTTGATTAGGTAATAGGTTGGATTGGTCGATGGGCTTGGTTCGGTGAAGGGTGGAACACATGGGTGGCAACACACCTAACAATGGCTAATTGATAATTGAGGAAATTCTTTTCTCGAATTGATATGAAACCCATAATTTCACTTTAATGTGTAAGGTTCTTATTAGATATTCTAATTAGTTGTATCCATTTAGGCTTCATGAATTTCATTCCATCCTTCATAAATTGTTTTATCTTTGGATCATTTCCAAATCCATATTAAAAACTAGAAATTTGTAAAAGAAATTTCTTATTCATGAATTAGATGTTTTTTGAAACAATAATTGTTTCTCGGCATGATGGAACCAAAACATTTAATGGATTATCTTTATATAAATATAAAATTGATTTAATTTAAGTTTACGGAACATATGTTCATAACATAAATTGGTCAATAAATATTGGACTGTTGCAAACTACTTTGGATTGATCATTCCTCGTGCGCAAATATTACATGTAGCCTCTTGACTCAACAACCTATCACCTCCTTGACCTATGATATGTAGTGGTTTCTGTTTCCTGGAGATTTGACCAGGCAACTGAGTACTCGGCATTGGCAAGTACTCAGCATCCAGTAGTACTCGGCATCCACGTGTGCTCGGCATTCAGTAGCACTCGGCGTCCAGGAGTACTCGGCTTCCAGGGCTACTCGGCATTCAGTAGCACTCGGCGTCTAGGAGTACTCGGCATCCAGGACTACTCGGCATTCAGTAGCACTCGGCGTTTGTAAGCGCTCGGCATCGGAAGACATTCGGCATGTACTACTGCTCAGCATGACTGTATTGTTCGGCCGGAACCATCATTCGGCCAAAGGCACTACTCAGCTAAAGGCAACGTCCGGCCATAACTCTCGTTCGGCCAAGAAACATCGTTCGGCCAAGAAACATCGTTCGGCCAGAAGCATTGTTCGGCTAAAGCATCGTTCGGCCAGGGACATTGTTCGGCCAGAAGCATTGTTCGGCTAAACTATCATTCGGCCAGCACCAACGTTCGGCCAGAAACAACGTTCGGTCAAGCGCTTCGTTCGGCCAGAGGCACATTCGGCTTCGACTGATATTCGTTCTACTCTTCCCACGCAGCAAGCGTATCGTTCAGCATAGAGAGGGTGGTTCGACATCCAAGTGATCGGCCTATTTGGTTCGGCATACGATGACCACTATATTTGGGCTAAGATGTTTGGCTGCCCAGCCCACCTGGGAAGTCCAGCCCACCTTTGTCTATAAATAGAGGGGCAGGGGCACAGTGAAATGGAGCTTTTTTCGGGAACACTGGGGAGACTCTGCCATTTTTCAGACTCATCTTCTTTACTTAGCAACTCTATTCAAGCATTTTATCTACGAATTGTATTTGCAATCAATCATTAAGAAGATCAATAAAGTTTAACCTCAAAGTGGACGTAGGCAATTATGCTGAACCACTATAAATTCGGTGTTCTTACTTTCTGCATTTGAATTAACATATTCTTCTTTGTTTAATTTATCTTCATCATTTATATCTCTTCACAATCTTTCTCAATGAGGTTAGTGACCGATTTTGGTGCTAACACTTTGGTGCTTTCACTGAGAATTCAATTCTCAGACCTCAAGGATCTGCTTTGAAGCTACTGGATTGAACAAATCCCCCAAAGAAAATCCGACTCATTGATAGGACATCCGTTGATTCTACTCAGAGTTCATACAAATAACTCTACAATGGCAAGACCACGTACCAGGTCAGCTTCTCATAATGTGGATGCCCATGAGACTGCTAGCGTGCAACAAACAGGACCTAGCAATCAGCCAGTGATTCCGGGTGTAGGAATTGCCGCCCAGGATCAGACTCCAGTTGTCACCAGAATAGAGTTCAACGACTTGATGAGAGAACTCAGGGAAAGTAGGAGACAACTAGGAGAGCAGATGCAAGCTAACGCCAACCTGATGGCACAACTCACTCAACAGCAGCAACAGAATGCTGGGGGCAATCCCGCTCCTTATTCCTCATCCGATAGCTCAACTTCCTCTGATGAACCTCCCAGGCGCAGACGCCGTAAGACTGAAGCTGCGCAGGCAGGTGCTGCTGTTCAAACAGCTGGAGACCGTGACCAAGCCGGAGCTGGAAACTTAGGAACTGGAGTACAGGTGGAGGCTGGAGGCCCAGACCATCAAAAAACTAACGACGTCGAACCTCAAGATGCACGTTTGGCAGATCGCCAGGAGAGGAGGCATCAGCATGGATAGTCACGTAGGACAGACTCTAACCTTCCACCTTCTATACAAACACCAAATCTGACAGCCATGGTCAGGCAATTGATGAAAGAAAATCAGGGCTTACCGAATGACGATTGGGGAGTATCATGAAGTCATACTCCATTCACAGATATTGTGCTACAGGCGGCGTACCCCAAAAAGTTTAGTATGCCAACTATCCCTGCTTATGAGGGAAAGACTGATCCTAGACAGCATGTCATGAGGTACGAGTGGATGATGGATTCAGCTAGAGCAAATGATGCAACCAAGTGTAGATGCTTTCCAATTACTCTATCTGGAATCACTACTATGTGGTTCACCCGATTTCCTCCGCGGTTCGTATCCAATTTCGAGGAGTTGGCAAAGAAGTTTATTGAGCAGTTCAGGATACACACTATTCGTCCAAAGGACGTAATGTCTCTGTCAAGTGTAATCCAAAATCCTGGGGAGTCATTGAAGGAATATTTGCAAAGATTCCATGTTGCGGCAACTGAAGTAAGTAATCCCAATGATCATGCAATTCTAATAGCTGTAATGAGAGGTGTGGATCCGGATTCTGAATTTGGAGACTGGTTGGCAGGAAAACCTCCGACTACGCTAGAGCGTTTCTACTCAAAGGCACACCAGTTCATAAGAAGAGAGGAAGCTTGGTGGGTAAGGTGAGATAAGGCACCAGGACCTGTCCAAGAGTCCGTGAAAAGCAACGTTGCTGTGAAGCAGTCCGGATACAACTCGGGAAAGGTCCAAGTCATTGTCCAGAACAAGCTTGGGCAGCCAAAGGAGTCCGAAGGAAGAAATCAAGGGAAGAAGAGAGAAGCGGGGAAGTGGAAACCGAGAATTCCAAGCTAAAAAGAGTATACCCCGCTGAATGCATCTCTTGAGAACATTTACCTATCAACCTGCAATACTTTTCAGTACAGAAAGCCACGTCCAAAAGATTCAACCGAGGAACAGAAGCGGACCAAGAAATATTGCCGCTTCCATGAGACTTATGGGCACAATACGGAAGAGTGCAGACACCTACACGACGCTATAGAGAAGTCGATAAGGAAGAAAAAGTTGCAGGAATTTGTAAAGGGTCCTCAGGAAGGAGGACAGGGAACATCCAACCCAGGTCATGCTCCAGCTCCGCGTCATCCCGATGAACCTACCCGGACTATGGGTAGGCTAGTCATAAACACGATCATTAGCGGGCCTCATCCCACGGATAAGAATTGGCAGGAGATGGAGCGGTATGCTAGTGCCCTGAAGCATGCAGATTTCGAATGTTGTTCGAACACGGAGGATGGGACCCCTGCTAAGTAGCAGCACGTAATGATAGACGATATAGTGTTCAGAAACAGAGATGATGACCAAGTGGAGGTTCCAACCATCGACCCGATGGTCATATCTGCAACGATCAGACCGGCGTATGTGAAAAGAATTTTGATTGATTGTGGAAGTTCTGTCAACATCATCTTCAAGAAGGCTTATGACCAGATGAAAATGGAAACAAAGGACTTGAAACCGTCCAAGGCTCGTATACATGGCTTTAATGGTGCAGCGACCGATGCTGTAGGGTATTTTGAGTTACCAGTTGAACTGGGACAAGGCGAACGTCGAAGGGTGCGAATCCTGCCCTTCGTAGTTTTGGATGTGGATTCTCCTTATAATGTATTCCTGGGCCGACCGGCCCTGGCTGAGTTTAGGGCAGCAATTGCCCCGTGGTGCTTGACTTTGAAATTCCCAACTGACAAAGGAGTAGGAGTTGTTCATGGCGACCAGGCGACCGGTCGTGCATGTTATGTGGCAGAGCTCAAAGAGGCCCATCGGGGGAGAAAGAAAAGGTTGCGGACATTCCTGTCCGCATCCTTAATAATGATGATTGACAAGTAGTGCCCGAGCCCTGGCTCGGGCATAATTCTCGGATCTTCAGAGACATAGATCCGAGAGATGAAGATGAGAAACCCAGGGAAGAAAAGGCAGCGCCGGCTGGATTAACAATTGACATTTCAGTCAGCCGAGACGATCCATCGCGAGTGCTGGAGATCGGATCACAACTCGGCCTCGCAATGACTGAAGACCTTAGTGATTTCCTCCGGGCAAATCTTCATGTTTTCGCCTGGGTGCATTCTAATATGTGCAGGATTTCTCCCGCCATTACGAGTCATATGTTGAACATAGACCCGAAATACGTCCCAGTTAAACAAAAGAGGAGAGGAATGGACCCAGAGAGGTCCGCTGCTCTAAGAGAGGAAGTGGACAAACTCAAAGCCAATGGGTTCGTCCGCGACGCCCTCTACCCTGAATGGGTATCGAATCCCGTGCTGGTGAAAAAGGCAAATGGGAAATGGAGAACTTGTGTAGACTATTCCGATTTGAACAAGACATGCCCCAAGGACAGTCTTCCATTGCCTAGGATTGATCAATTGGTTGACTCCATGGCAGGACACGAGCTATTATCATTCATGGATGCATACTCGGGCTACAATCAAATTTTGATGCATATTCCGGACCAAGAACACACCAGTTTCATCACAGACGTTGGGCTATATTACTATGTAGTAATGCCCATCGGATTGAAAAATGTAGGAGCGACTTATCAGCGTTTGGTGAATCGAATGTTCAAAGACTAGCTTGGTAGAACGATGGAAGTCTATGTGGATGACATGCTCGTGAAGTCACGACAGTCAAACGACCACATCCGAGACTTGGCTGAAATGTTCGACATACTCAGATATTATGGGATGAAGATCAACCCTCTGAATTGTTCCTTCGGCGTTGCGTCGGGGAAGTTTTTGGGATTCATCGTCAATGCTAGGGGAATTGAAGCTAACCCAGAAAAGATTCATGTTATTCGAGATGTGCAAGTGCCCAGGACTATAAAACAGGTACAGAGCTTGAATGGAAAAGTAGCTACGCTGAGTCGATTCATATCCAGGGCCACAGACAAGTGCATCCCATTCTTTGATATAATAAAGAAAGGGAAGAGGAATTTCGAGTGGACATCCGATTGTGAGAAAGCATTCCGGGACCTGGTGAGGCATCTGGAGAGTCCACTAGTGCTGTCAAAACCAGTAGACCATGAGATGCTGTACGTGTACTTGGTCATATCCCCACATGCTATAAGTGCGGCTTTGGTTCGCGAGGAGGACCGAATCCAGAAGCCGGTGTATTACGTCAGCAAGCGTTTAACGGGGGTAGAAAGAAATTTCCCTAAAATCGAGAAATCGGCCTATTGCTTGGTGATTGCATCACGTAAGCTGTGCCCATACTTTCAAGCACACTCAATCAGTGTTTATACCGATCAACCCCTATGGCAGGTACTTCAACGACCAGAAACTTCTGGAAGATTGTTAAAATGGAACATCGAGTTGAGCCAGTTCGATATCGCCTACTTGCCACGAAGAGCCATACAAGGGAAAGCGTTAGCATATTTCATCGCTGAGTTTACCATACCCGACGATCCAGATAATCACGATGTCATTCCCACTGTTCGATGGAAATTGTACACCGATGGGGCAACAAACGACCGTTGCTCCGGCGCTGGCGTAGTTCTTGTAACTCCGGAAAATCGATCGGTTTGTTACGCTCTGAAGCTCGATTTCCCGGCTACAAAAAATGAAGCAGAATATGAAGCACTGATTGTGGGCTTAAAACTCATTGGAGAACTCAAGGTAAAATCAGTTGAAATCTTCTATGACTCACAGTTGGTGGTCTACCAAGTGCGAGGAGATTATCAAGCAAAGGGACAGAAGCTTGCTCCGTACCTTGTTCTGGTTCAAGAATTGCTGTCAAACCTTGAGCGCTATGATATTTCTCATGTCCCGCGTGAACTGAACAAAGAAGCCGACTCATTGGCGAAATTCGCAAGCACTGGCGATGCTCAGCAAATGGGATTGTTTCCCGTTGAGGCCTTGCGTGCTCCAAGTATAGACGCAATGAAAGTTGATTCTGTGTTGGAAACATGAATCGAGAGGGAATCGTGGATAAACCCATTCAAACTATACCTAACAACTGGGGTTTTACCAGAAAAAAGGTGCGAAAGACGGTAGGTAATTCGAAAGGCCGCGCGATATGTGATGCAGGATGGACTAATGTATCGAAAGGGGTTCTCGGTCCCCTTATTACGATGCATCGCACATGATGAGATGAAACGGGTCTTGAAGGAGGTACACGAAGGAGAATGCGGTGATCATACTAGGGGGAAAACGCTAGCAAAAAAGATCCTCCGCTATGGATATTACCGGCCGACCGTAAATCGGGACGCTGCAGACTACGCAAGGAAATGTGACAAGTGTCAAAGATATGCGAAAATCCCGAGGACTCCATCAACAGAATCACACAAATGGTTAGTCCCTGGCCATTTGCAATCTGGGGAATCGAGATAATTGGCTCTTTGCCTATATCCAAAGGTGGTGCGAAATACACGATAGTTGCAGTCGACTATTTCACAAAATGGGCTGAGGCAGAACCTTTGGCCACAATCACCTCTAAAAAGGTCATTAAATTCGTTGTACGAAACATTATATGCCGCTTTGGCCACCCTCGCACCATCATTACGGACAACGGAACGCAATTTTAAAGCAGAGAGTTCAAAGAGTTCTGTTTAAAGTATGGCATTGAGAAGAAATTTGCCACCATTGCACACCCAAAAGCTAACGGACAAGTCGAGGCCGTTAACAAAATAATCAAGTCCATACTGAAGAAGCGTTTGGAGAAGGTCGAAGGCAAGTGGGTAGATGAGCTCCCGACAGCATTATGGACTTATAGAACTACCCACAAGTCCGCGACCGGCCACACTCCATTCGCCTTGGCATACGGCTCGGAAGCCGTTATACCCGTGGAATTTGAAGTTCCATCGCATCGAGTTACATATTATGATCCCAAGACGAATCAGGACCTCTTGTTGGAATCGCTGGACTGCATCGATGAAAAACGTGAAGAGGCCGAATTAAGGGCGGCAGCATATAGGCACCGAGTCAAGTGTTACTACGACGGCAGAGTCCGCCCAAGGATTTTTGATGTGGGTGATCTCGTTTTGAAATGAGTTTTCCCGCTACCGTCATGTATTAATCTTAACTGGGAAGGTCCGTACGTCATTATACGGAAGCTTGGAGAGGGAACATTCAAGCTAGAGACCGTTGATGGGGTGACACTCCCTTGAGCATGGAACAGTGAACATTTGCGACATTATTACATTTAGTATGTTTCTTTCTTGTTTTAGGCATAGTTATTTCATGTATGTTTCCATTCAGTCGTAACTTAGTTTCCTTTCAGCCATGTAATCAGGCGGTTTAGTTGTTTTTCATTAATAAAGGCTTGAAGCCATATTTTTCATGAATTACTAACGTTTCTATATCTCATAATCGGGTGATGAACTACTAGAGCTACATTGTTCTGTATGATGTGCAAACTCGTATAAACAAATTCGATCTCTGAGTCCCCTGAGCGCGGACCGGAGTACTATAAGTCCCCAGAGCGCGGACTAGAGTATAATCGATTTCAATCTCCGAGTCCCCAGAATGTGGACCGGAGTACTCTAAGTCCCCAGAGCGTGGACTAGAGTATAAACGATTTCAATCTCCGAGTCCCAGAATGCGGACCGGAGTACTCTAAGTCCCCAGAGCGCGGACTAGAGTATAAACGATCTCAATCTCCAAGTCCCCAGAATGCGGACCAGAGCACTCTAAGTCCCCAGAGCGCGGACTAGGGTATAAACGATTTCAATCTCCGAGTCCCCAGATTGCGGACCGGAGTACTCTAAGTCCCCAGAGCGCGGACTAGAGTATAAATGATCTCAATCTCCGAGTCCCTAGAGTATGGACCGGAGTACTCTAAGTCCCCAGAGTGCGATTAGAGTATTAACAATCTCAATCTCTGAATCCCATGAATACGGGTCAACTTATTATAAGTCCCTGGAACGCGAATTTAGAAAAAATTCTAAGTGCTCAAGAATTATAGAACAAGGAGTATGCCATTCCGAAGAATGTTCGAACAACGTGAGAATGGACTGGGAAATATACAACTCATAAGTGCTTGAGTTTTGACCACAGTTATTCTGAAAGCTAAAAAAGTAAGAGATTCGTTCAATCGACTAAGGAACTAAACTTTATTTAATAGTCCAAAATGAGGTTACATAGTTATCCCTCCAAAACATTGAGTCAAGAACCTATCTATACAAACTACGGAGACAAAAGATATAAGTAGTTACAAGACTTAAGCAAAGAAAAACTCGTTGAACAAGTATAGCGATTATTTCTTCGGTTTCTTCTTCTTGTCTTCTTTTGTTTTTTCCGATGACTCCTCTCCCTCATGCTTCTTCTTGGATTTCTTGCTTGCTAAAGAAGCGGAGTCAGGAGTAGGAGAAGGAACATTCAGCGGTTTGGATTTGCCAGGGAGAATGATCTTCAAAGGTCTATTCCGCGGGTCGGTGAGTTCCAGAATTTCAGGCTCAACTTTGATTTCGACTTTCTTTTTCTCCTCATCGGCGAGATGCTCTTTCATGCTCATCTTCGAAGTATGTTCGGAGGCGCCAGTGATCTCGATTTCATAGCTCCCTTCGGCGGGAGATAAAGTGTCAAACTTGTCATCATCTAGCGCCCAGATCACTTGAGCGTCAGGGCAAGGAGTTACTCCCACACGAGCAACATCGCTTGCTTTCTCTACCTCCTCCTCGGCGTCGTCGCTCCTCGGAGTTGGCTCCGGATCAGAGCAGCCTACATGGAAAACATAAAGAATGAATATTAGAACGAATAACCACTGCTGGAAAGTGACAGATCTTTTAACTTCTAAAAAAGAAAAAAAAAAGAGTTTCCTACCGGGTTCTGGCTGGCTATCAGTTGCGCGTGGAGTTTCACCCTCCAGAATAGGAGATAGCACATGAACGCCGAGCTCGGGATCTTCAGGATCGTAGCCGGCATGCTTCTCGAATGGGTCAAGTGTCAGCTGACCGGCCGGTTGAGAAGTGGGAGGAGCAGCAATATGAGGAGCCATATTCTTAGCCCCAAATGGGCCAGCTTCATCACTTTTCTCTTTTGGAAGGGGAGAGCCTTTGCTATAAAGCGCCAAAGCTGCGGATAAATCCGCTGGCTCGTTCCCTCTATGAAACTCCTTCACCAGGGCATCCTCATCGACTTCCTCAGAGCCCGACTCGATTTTCCTAATCTTCACTAAAATTTCCCAGGCCTCGGCTAGGGATTCGAGATAGCCCTCGCCCAAGAATGTCAAGTCGCGATGCATAAGGATGCGGGCGCCATACTCAGCAATCAACGGGTCAAACATGCACTTAACCTCTTCCCTGCCGGCCTCTGCGGCCACCTCGAGGCGAGAGTCAATCTCCTCCACAGCTTTTCTTTTGCCCTCCTCACGGGCTTCGTCTTTCATTTTTTCAACCCCAGCAAGTTCGTCATCGAGCTTCGTTTTCAAGAGCCGAGTAGCAACGATTTCATCACAATATCGTTGTGACTCTTCTTGAGCAGCTACTTTATCCTCTTTCTCCTTCGAGAGTAATTCTTTCAACTCTTTGACTTGTATGGCAAGCGCATCCCTTTCTTTTTGGATAGAATCTTTTTCTAAGGCAAGGGCACCGCTGCGCTGGACTGCTTCATCAAGTTCCTTCTTGTGGGCCATCTCTAAACGAGTGACTGCCTCAGCGGTATCTTTTGCACTTTGCTCAGCGGCTTCAAGCTTCGACTTATACGAAGCGAGCTCTTTGTCTTGATGCTTGATGATGTTCTTGTCACAGCTAGCCTCCAGTTTCAGACGATCAATTTCATATTGTCGCTCAACAAACACCTCCGAGATCTTTTCAACCAAGTGTACAAACGCGTCATGTTGAACATAGACATCGTTGTTATAGGTAATGGCACTCTGCTTCACGTCCCCAGGGATATGATGAATAGCTGGGAGGAATTTCAGACCATCAAAACAAATTTTTGGGAATTTGGCCTTAAGATCGACCATCTTCTCTGCTATAGTTGGGTCAACCACGGGAGTAGGGGGAGGAGGCTTCGAAAGTTCCGCTCTTTTTCGATGCTCCCGAGTTTGCCTTGTACTCGACGAACCGGAGTGTTGTTCTCGGGAAACATCGGGTTGGGACCCCTTTTGTGAAGGCTTCTCTCTATCCGGCTCAGTTGGAGGAAGAGGATCACGGGACTGTGAAGATTGGGAATATGCCTTCTTACGATAAGACGAATCGCGGGGACGGTTGTCTCTATCTTCGTAATCATCTCTGTCCATGCGTCTGCCCAAACCTGAATCCCGTCCGGGATGATGAAATATGGAAGAGCCATTAAGGCGATCGAGTCCGTGGGAGCGCCCCATGTCACCTACAAAGAATAAAGATAACAACGAGTCAAGAGAAATCCGGGAAATAAGAAAAAACTTGAAGTGTATGATAGAATGCGTATGTGCGTGTGTGTCCTAGTGTTCCCCCTGACGGACCGGTTCTTTTATCTTTACTAATCGGAGTATTGTCTCCCTGGGCTGGGAGTTGAACTCCCGCATTGCCTCTAGCGGGCGAAGAAAACTTGAGGGCTTCAGGATCGTCAAAACCATAATTAAGTATATCGTCGAGGATGGAAAGATTCGACACACCCCTTAGAGAACTTTCCATATGCTGTGAGGAAGCCTCTTTCTCTAGCGGGATGAGCGTAACTTTTGAAGTTCCACCAACTTTCTCCTTCCGTATCTTGTATATTAACTTATTCTTTCCCTTCGAAGGGGAGGATGACGTTTCAATGTCGTGTACTTCGACCGCCGGATTCCAAGTGGGACCCACATTCTCGCCTTGAGTCTCAGGAGCTTCATCCTCCTTGTGCTCACCCTCTTCGTGCGCATCGGGAGTGTGGCGTGACGACTATCCAGCTTGTTTTTTCCCTTTACCGGATGCTGGCTTGGGAATGGAAATGCCCTCCGGAAGGCTAATCTGACGACCAGGGGCTAGCAAGCCGAACCTTGACAATGATTCATTTGAAATGATGGTTCGGATGTCCCGATCCTCGGCAGGAAGAGCCCTAATGGCCTCGACGGCCTCAGAATATCCTCGGCCCTTAGGACGTGGGTTAATACTTGAAAATATGGAACAAGGAGTTAGAAAACGTATATCTCTGATCGAGCGCGAAGGATGACTCAGCAAAGAGACTTACTGCCTTTGACCCATCTCCTCGCAAAACCAGGAGGGCAACGCACATAGAACCATTCCTGTTTGTACAGGGCGAATTTGCTGCATGCTCCTGTCAAGATTTGGCATTTGTGGTACGGCTCGAGGAACATGAAGGAAGGGCTATCTTTCCGTTTCTTGATCATATAAATGTATCTGATGTCGCCAGAAGTTGGAGGTCTAGAGAAGACGACCATGAAGAGTAGGTAGGTCCCATATAGAAATGCGTGACCGTTTGGATGCAGCTGCGACGGGGCAATGTCTATGTACTGCAACACGTCCCGAAGAAATAAATTGAATGGAGGCACGCTGCCCATCCAGCACATGAACTTGTTGCAGGTGGTATATCCGACTGGGGGCAGGTGAGGACGATCGTGTTGCGACGGGACTAACACATCGGCGAAAGGAATCCCATGGATGGAGCATATTCGCCGAAGTGCGACTTCATTAATCTTCGAAGCCTGTGAGTCGATCGGATTGTCTAAGAGAATTGTCGCCTCCAAGGCATCAAGAGCTAAGTTATGGGCAAGAGAAGTCGACGGATTCGAAGTGTCAGCGATTTCTTCCTTTGATGATGGCCCAGGCCTATCAGATATAGTGGCGGAGCTAGATTTTTTAGACATCCCCAATAAATAATGAATATGTCTAAGCGCCTGTGAAAACTATACTTGAAAAACGTTGAATGTTAGAATTAACAGTGCGAGTATTCCCCCTCCACCCATGGTGTGTAAACTAGTGCAAGCAGTCGTGTGTAAGCATTGAAAATCTAAAGGTTACATAGATACGAAAGTAAGCTTCGAATCGTCCCCTTCAAAGACCGTCGTCGCTGACCGTCTCAAAAAGCCCGCCTTGTGGTGATTACAGTTCCCGATTCAAAAAACATATGTTAATCTAAGTTCAGATTTATGTCTACTAAAGCTAGGAAGTTAGTGATCCGGGTCAGTCTCATATATGCTAGTATGCTTAGGTCCTGGTTCTTGTTTTGCTGTATGAATAGGTATAGTTAATAAGTGTTCGGCCTAATGCCTGTTCGGTGAAAGGTATCGTTCGGCCTTCATGTTTGTTCGGCATGTCTGTTGTTCGACATATATACTGTTCGGCATTTGAATAGTGTTCGGCATTGGTTTTGTTCGGTTAAAATACTGTTCGGCAGTTAAGTAGTGTTTGGCCTTGGTTTTGTTCGGCTAAGTTGTTGTTCGGCATTTGAATAAGTGTTCGGCATTGGTTTTGTTCGGTTAAAATACTGTTCGGCATTTAAGTAGTGTTCGGCCTTGTTTTTGTTCGGCTAAGTTGTTGTTCGGCATTTGAATAAGTGTTCGGCCTTGGTTTGTTCGGCTAAAATACTGTTCGGAAGCCCTCCATTTCACCGTCCGGCGCATGACAACATACGCCGAACCAGAGCTATGCCGTTCAACACCCTTACCACCTCCAACACTTTCATTCTTCTTTCTTCTCCTTTAACTTCGGTTCGACATGAGGAAGCTAAGTCCAATTGTCTTATGTGCGAACACTCCTAATCATCCCTCCTCGCCTTGCATCATCGTTCAGCAATAAAGACGCAATAAAGACGACCTACTCGAAAGTTTTCTACATGACACACTCGACCGTCTCATTTGAAACTATTTGAATCGTACAAGGAATAATACCTAGTTTGCAGATTGGAGCTTAGGAAGGAGTAGTTAGGTTTTAAGTCTGGTCGACTGGCGAGAATAGCAAATTTTTGTGGAGTGATAGAAGTAAAAGAGTAAAGGAGAGAAGAGGGGAAGGACCTGGTTTTATATGGGAGAAAGTGGAAGTCGAAGGGACTATATCCGGTAGAACCGGTCAAAGCTGTATCGTTCGGCTTCAAAACGTAGAATTGGTCGGCGCATAAGGAACGTTCGGCTTTGAGCGTATTGTTCGGCATTTATACCACATTAGGCACACACCACAATCTCAAGAAGGCATCTGGAGTTAGTCAAGGATTTGAAACAAAACATGGAGGATACGTAATTCAAAGCGCATCACGTTCAGTCACGTAATACACTTTGGGGGGCAAGTGTTTCCTGGAGATTTGACCAGGCAACTGAGTACTCGACATTGGCAAGTACTCGGCATCCAGTAGTACTCGGCATCCAGGAGTGCTCGGCATTCAGTAGCACTCGGCGTCCAGGAGTACTCGGCTTCCAGGGCTACTCGGCATTTAGTAGCACTCGGCGTCCAGGAGTACTCGGCATCCAGGACTACTCGGCATTCAGTAGCACTCAGCGTCTGTAAGCGCTCGGCATCAGAAGACATTCGGCATGTACAACTGCTCGGCATGACTGTATTGTTCGGCCGGAACCATCATTCGGCCAATGGCACTACTCGGCTAAAGGCAACGTCCGGCCATAACTCTCGTTCGGCCAAGAAACATCGTTCGGCCAAGAAACATCGTTCGGCCAGAAGCATTGTTCGGCTAAAGCATCATTCGACCAGGGACATTGTTCGGCCAGAAGCATTGTTTGGCTAAAGCTATCGTTCGGCCAGCACCAACGTTCGGCCAGAAACAACGTTCGGTTAAGCGCTTCGTTCGGCCAGAGGCACGTTCGACTTCAACTGATATTCGTTCTACTCTTCCCACGCAGCAAGTGTATCGTTCGACATAGAGAGGGTGGTTCGGCATCCAAGTGATCGGCCTATTTGGTTCGGCATACGGCGACTACTATATTTGGGCCAAGATGTTTGGCTGCCGAGCCCACCTAGGAAGTCCAACCCACCTTTGTCTATAAATAGAGGGGCAGGGGCACAGTGAAATGGAGCTTTTTTCGGGAACATTGGGGAGACGCTGCCATTTTTCAGACTCATCTTCTTTACTTAGCAACTCTATTCAAGCATTTGATCTACGAATTGTATTTGTAATCAATCATTAAGAAGATCAATAAAGTTTAACCTCAAAGTGGATATAGGCAATTATGCTGAACCACTATAAATCCAGTGTTCTTACTTTCTGCATTTGAATTAACATATTCTTCTTTGTTTAATTTATCTTCATCATTTATATCTCTTCACAATCTTTCTCAACGAGGTTAATGACCAATTTTGGTGCTAACAGTTTCATATTAACTATTATCCTGTATGATCTCATAAACTGTATTTTGGATGAAAATAAATTCAGCTATGTATTTATTCTTAATTATACGACCTTATAGAAAGAAGTTAACTCAACTTCACTCCTTATCCACCATTCTTTATCCAATAAAGTCCAATTACTCCTTATCGATACATCATTATGTACATAGGGAGGAGTGACTTTTGCGACATAATCTTATTCATTTAAGGTACAACACTAGAAGAGGGGTATTTGTAATGGTTATTAGATTTAGAAACAGAACTTTAATCGTTACAACCTTGGTTAGTGTGTGTGGCAATTTTTAATCACATAAATTGTAACGGTTATAACCTTGACAAATTTTTTAATTTGTAACACTTATAACTATTACAAACAATAATTTTATAACACTTATTATCGTAACTAAGTTTAAATCATAAGCTTACAAATAACAAACCAAGAATCTTACAAATAATGCAAGCGATAAACAGGAAAAATTACAAACTCTGCAAGATTTTATGGTGCTTCAAAAATTAGTTCTTTCGGATCCAGAACTTCCTCCACCTAAACAGCTTTCTCTCCCTCTACCACTACTCTATCATGACTTGCATGTTTTTTTGAATGGAACCTAAAGGAATTTAGAAGTTTAGTTAAAAAGTACATATATCAATATGGGTGCAAAGCTTTACTGGATTAAAGTAGGAAAGTCACATTTTGAAATTTTGTTAAAAAGTAGAAATGTCACATATACAACACTTTTAAAGTTCAAAATACATTTCTACAAGTAGTTTTTCACTATAATTTTAAAAGCAGGAAAGTCGCTTTTTTATGTGCAAGTTGTACAAAAAGGTGCAAAGCACATATCTAGTGCATTGAATATCTACAATGAGAACTTAAGAAGAAAAGTATGATTATTTGTTCAAAATGTGTTTTCTAGAAGTGGAAAAGAAGATACATGACATTAGTTTCATGAATGCAAAGTAGCTAGAGAAACATGGAAAAGAAGTCTTGAATATTCAGATTGCAGCTTAAACATTCTATATAACATCTGGAGAGTTTTAAATTGACTAAAGATGATTTAAATAAGCCGCTCCGCTTAGACACTTTGGTTTCGTTTAGGTAACATGAAATGAAAGAAATAAAAGATTTCCATAAATATATTTGTTTATTTTATGATATTATTATGATTACAAATTTTTGGCTAGCAAAAACATGAAGATAAAAAGCAAAGAGAATAAAACAATAATTTTTGAAATAATAATGAAATTTTCTAATGTTATACTATTTAGAATAATAACGAAATATTGCAAGTGGTATTATTTTTTAGAAAATTTTCCAAGGGAAGCAAGTAGGATTAAGAATTTGTACTTTTAAGATTTAATTAATAATATAAGAGATGGTTATTACAACCGTCAATAGGAAACACTATAGAATATTGAGTATAAAAGATGCATCATGTTTATATGCACAACAAGAATATATTATTCTAAGAGGAGACAAGTGGATAAGATTATCTAGTACCTAAAACCAAGATCATGCATACTCCTTACAATTTTTTAACTCTGTTGAGACAATTTAATATTTATATGCATCCTTTGGTAAATTCCTAAAACAAGCATAACACCTAGAAAACACATAAGGGAAGCTCATTAATGCAAAGTACCTAATTGAACTCAACCGAGAAAGGATAAATTTAGGCAGTGTTTGGTTTACCCTTTTTAGTTTTGAGATTCGTTCATACAAAAATGCACACAATGCATGTATATGGTGAAAAATTATTAATTTAGAAAATAAAGTTAATACGCAAAATAGAAAAAAACTTTTATTTTTATTTTTCATGTTTTGGAAAATAATGAAAGCATAAGAAACAATTCATCCTTCCGTCATCTCTTCATCCCCTCTGTCGTTCCCTTCATCTTCCTACCATCTCCTCCGTTATTCCTTCACTCTTCTTATGTTTTGTAATTAATGTTAAAAAACCAAAACATAAAATACAAAATAAACCAAACGGGCCCTAAGTTGCAGTATCAAAACAATAAGTCTTGATATGAATATAAATTGCATATAAACTAAAAAGGATGGAAATGAACCTATGGTTAATGCTGCCTTGAATAAGAGCAAGCCATAGTTAAATATTTTATCCTGTTCAAAACATAATAAGAACAACGAATCAAATCAGTTAATGCAGAGCGCATTGTTTTCAAGCAACGAGAGTTACAAATCAACTTACAAGCACCTACTAGTAAAAAAAGATCAAAATGAGTAAAACTAGTCAAATAGAAATAAGATCAAAAAATTCTACAACATGTCTTAATCAATGGAATGAAAGTTAGATAAATTAACAGAAAGTACTTTTGAGGTGTTTAATTGATTTACCAAGTTTTAATTTTCCGTTGAATATGCTAAAGGTTATATAAATCAATTTATGTCCTAAACCTCTAGTCTTAACATGTGTACTCATGCTATTTAAAATATTTAGGATGTAGTATATAAATATATAGTTACTTAAAACTGCACTTCATATCTATCTAAAAGTTACTTTGTCCAAAAAAATCACAAATATAAAAACCGAAGATAAATCATTTAAAAAATGTTAGATAGTGTGGCTTATATTTCCAAAGAATACAATAATAAGGTTACATAATTTACAAAAGTTTATATTAAATACTGATCCAGAAATCAAAATAGACATATTAGAAAATCTCCAATATATTTAGGCCTAGATCAGGCCTGGTTACCCAACAACCGCCGCCCATTTAACGGACAATTGAAACTAAGGGCCCATTTAATGGATGCCTAGCTTTCAATTGCCCATAAAATGGGCGCCACCCACTCCCTTTGTACTTAACCACTTTCCTCCCTTATTCTCCACTTCATACTATTGATATGGGCATGGCCATTCTAGGTTCCTTGTATACAACTTTGGATTCATTTGCGCTTGGCAAGGTCAAACAGATGTCTGATTTTTGGTACATGTTGCCATTATGGTACAATCAGTACACGGTGAACATGCATCCCGACATCAAGGGGTTAATTAGTCAGGCTCTCTAGCAGTACTGTCTTAGGATGAAATGATGGAAAACGGTTAAGTATGTGCAACATGCTCCCTTAAGAGTTAGACATGACTTGATGGAGGCAAGGTCACAGCTCGACATGCGCAGTCATATTAACCTCATCCAGACTCCTTGACCCTATTATTCGACAAAGTTTTTGGACACCAATTTGGGTAAAAAGATGCGTGTACCAGACCAAAAGCGATCATCGTATTCCTGCTGAATTATTATACTACAAGGACATGTTTGGTAGACATAAGATTATTGGGGATTAGTATCTGTTTGCTCCTTGACGAGCTAGATGGGTAGATATTGACACATACTTCTTAGATGGAGATTATGAACCATACTGGTTTAGAGTAGTTCTGCATCATTTCATGTTAGCAGATTGTGTACATGGTGTCAACTTTGACCATATAAGCCCTCACATTTAAGCCGAGAGAGTCCAAGTACCATAGTTTTCATTCAATCCTGCGCCTTCATGGTTCTCCTAAGTTCCCATGCAGTTGGAGCCCAATTATACATTTAAGGCATACGATCTCACTGATATTGATTGAGCAGCTCATAGTTTATCCGAAAAAACATGACATTCCTAGCATGCCATAAGCTAAGTTATACTCTATATATAAGGTACTTATTTTAAGTTATATACATCATGCTTTCTAGTAATGTTTTAATTCGCTTACATCATATATTAATCGTTCATCCAGTATGCATCTAGATTAGACCAGGCCAGAATTCCATATGTTGTGCTATTATATATGACACTCGCATATACCCATACCCAGCATAAGATGCACATGCAGCATGCATTATTGTTAGAGGCAAAGGTAGATGAGTTGAATGCTAGACTTGTTTATACGAGCCTTATAGACCATCAAATAAAGGAGGTGTTGGGGGTGATGTTGGTGTTGATGATGGTGATGACGACGAAGATAAGGAGGATGATAATGATGAAGATGGTTGTGACGACGAAGACACGACGACGGCGACGTGACGACGATATTGACAATGATCATGCTGCATCTTTGATATGACTATACATATTTTCTTACATTATCCAATGTTGACACATGTTAAGTATGAGTTGTAGTTGTTCTAGTGTATGTGTATGTTTCTATGTATGGGCATTGTACATTGTATATTTTTATATATGGGCATTGTACAAAGTATGTTTATATGTATGGTCACTGTACGTGTATCTTTCAATATTGGGCATTGTACATTGTATGTTTCTATGTATGGGCATTGTCCATATATATTTCTACGTATGGGCATTGTACGTTGCATGTCTCTACGTATGAGCATATTACTATGCCAATTATGATCATTCTTTTATTACTTTATATGCAATGTTTTTCTTCTTATATACTTTATTGTTGTAGCAATTAAATTTAATAATATGAATTATAGGATAATGAAGTGCTATATAAAGATATCACTGGATACAAATATTACATAATATAAATATTTTGGGATACAAGTATTACTAATGCTAGATAACTTAATTATCACAACTACTAAACCTATCACGCAATTTATTATGGTACAAAGTATTCACTCTTTCTAAATATGTAACAAAGTCAACCACTCTTTAAGAAAAAGGTTCAACATTAATTGGTGTAATCCGCAGATAGAGTGTCTACATCGTTAGGTGTTTTCTTTCCCCTCGCTCCTCGTTTTCATGACTTCGAATGTCTTCGTAATGTTAGTTTTGCAAGTAGATGTTGTACCCTTCATAATTTTCAAGTGGCGATGAATTCACTTGTTCCTCGTTCTTATATTACCAAACATATTCGTCGGTTGTGTTTTTAACATTTATCCACTAATTGTCTTGGCGATAATTTGATATTCAAAAAAGTAATAATGTGTATGGTATAGTTGATGTTGTGCTGTTTTATAAAAGCTAAAATGCAAAGTTGATTGGAAATAATATTCTTATTCGTTCCCCGTAAGTAAAGCAGATTGGGAACATTATTCTTGTTTGTTCCCACCAAGCAAAGTAGATTTGAAACAATATTCTTCTCTTTTCCCACTAAGAAAAGTTGAAGCGACATAATACTCTTCTACACCAACAACGTCTTCAAGTGTACTAAAAGATTATTTTTCACCACTAAAATGTCTTCAAATATACTAAAAGCTATAATGTTATGCGATAATGACTCTAATGGCGAAGCGTATGAACTAATGCACCAAAAAGAAGAAGAGGAATTATTGGAAATCTACCATGAAGAGTATGAATCAACTTCTAGGAAACATGGTGGCCCTGTTCAGGGTGGGCAATTCATTAACCATAACCAGTCAGCATTCCAAAAAACTTTAATGCAAGGTTACTTTAATCGTGATTCAACCTATGGTCCTAAAATGTTTCATGGAAGATTCAAAATGAACCGTGCGTTATTTTTTAGAATTTTAGCAAGCATTAAAAAAATGATTGCTTTATTTGTAACTAAATCTCTTTAAAAGCATAGTGTCTAAGTGGACATTGAAAGATGACTACAGCTTTGAGGATGTTAGTAAAGTACACCTATCGATGCCTTTGATGATGCATATCAAAATATAGAGAGTACTATATTGGAAACTATAAACAAATTCTGCCAAGTTATTGTAGACATTCATTGGACCGAATACCTCCGCTATCCCAATGAAGCAGAAGTAGCGAGATTACGTGATTGGTAAAGAAAAAAGACCAATTATCATTCTATAAGCAGTCATGTTATATGATTTGTGGAATTTGCATGCATTCTTTGAATGCCTAGTTCTAATAATAACTTAAATGTCATTGAGCGATCACATTTGTTCGCTGATCTAAAGCTTGGTAAATCAACTTCAATATCATTTACACTAGGTTAATACACATATGATCATGGATAATTTCTAGGAGATGGAATTTATCCTAAATGGATAAGATAGTAAAGACTTTTCCAAATCCATTAACACCAAAATAGATAAAGTATGCTACAATGCAAGAAGGAAGAGGAAAGACGTTGAAAAAGCATTCAGAGTACTTCAATCACAATTTGTGATGATTTGTAATCCATGTAGACTATGGAAGCGATCAAAAATGTCTAAAATAATGTTCACTTGCACAATTCTTCATAACACGATCATTGAAAATGGAAGGGCAGTGGACTATCCCACTTATAAGTACAAAGGGGCATACAAAACGCCTGAACTACTTTGAAAAGACATTCCACAAACCGAAGCAGATTACAACATTTATGTGAATCAGCGACTCTTTTATTGGAATGCAGAACTTCATAATAGGCTCCAAAAGGATCTAGTGGATCATATTTGGAATTCTTATTGAAACTGGTACTTTATTTTCGAATTACCAATTGTATTTATATCCTCACACTTAATGATTGTATAATGCAACGTAGTGTGCTATAACTTTGCTATTTGTAATCATATTTGATATTGTTAAATAAAAGCATTGTGTAATATTACAAATTCATTAAATAAAATGATAAGCCAATTAACATTTCAAGCATACATAATATTATACAATAACAAAAAACAATGAAAGATATAGTTTGTTAAGCACCATCTAACTACATATGTCTGTTCCAGACCTACTCTCAATAATGCACTATTTATATTCCAACCAATACTACGATGAGGGTGGATCCATTCCTATCAAATCCTTTTCCATAACAAAGGTCTCTTAACGTTGATGTTTAGTCTCAATCCTCCCTTTTATATTGAGGTCAGTTCCTTCAACACGGCTAGCTTCTCTGCATGACCTATAGATGTTCAGCATTTTGTTTTGCATGTTTTTCATGCATTTGACTGATTCCAGAATAAATCTATGCCTAACCAACATTTTTCTTCTTAGTAGCATTCTAACCCATCGATCTAGCATCTTCGTCCATTATGGGTTCTAGTTCATCAACTTCATTTTGGGGGACTAAATTAGAGCACATAGCAGAAGAATTTCCCAGATTGGAATTATAAGCTGATTCCAATGCCTTATTCTTACCCTTCTATTTTGATAGGACATCTCTTAAGGACTTTGCATTATTGGAGATCCATTTTTGATAACTAGTATGCAAGTCATAATAGTTTGCAAACTGGTAATAGTGAGTTTTTTACGACTTATTTACCTTAGGAAAAACTTAAAGAATTTGTTTTTTTTTCATTCTCTTCTGCATCCAATGATTAAAAAGAATAAATATAGATTTTAAATTAATTATGGATGAAATATTGTTAAGATAATATCAGCTCAGCTTCTCCTTCTATTCCACTATGGTTGGTTTTTTTTTGCTTTGTAATTTTGAGACTCATAAAACTGAGTTTTTAGATTGTTCTTTCCAAAATGATGGTTATTATCAACATGGACCTCATCATCTTAATATTTTTTTTTGTTGTATGTATTCATTACCTTTGTCCAAAATGCTTCTTCACATTGGTCATTTCCCTTCATTGAGTCATTAGAATAATGATAGTAGACTATACAAAGATTATCGTCTTATTCACTGTTTCATGAAGTCGAAGAGTGGAAGCTAAAAAAGGAACACTATGAGGAGGAGCACTTTGACCAGGTTCTTAATACGATTCAAAATTATCCATAATTAAAGCTTCCTTAAATGATTGAAATAGATGAGACATAGTTGAAAATGGTACAAGATTTGAAGATTTGTGTGTTTGTTATTGATAAAAATTGATGATTTTATAGCTTTCAATCTGAAATAGAGTCATTTATGGCTGTTGAAATGGAGCCGGAATCTAAAATAGATTCGGCTGTTGAAATGCAGCTAAAGTTCGAAAATAGCCAATTATGATCGTTCTGATAAATCAGTGCCATTGGACTAGGTATCCATATAATAAGAGCCAATGAGTTAGGCACCCAATTCAAGTTCTATTTCCTGAACTAGAACCTGAACATTCGATTGAACATTCAGGCAAAATTTGATGTTGGGGGATAAAAATTGTATTTTTGGACTTGAATTTAAGTTGTTGGAGTTGCTCTAAAACCCAACTCAAAGTAAGAAAAATGGAATGTATGTGTCGTGGACCACCACCTCTCTACTAAGGCTTGAATAAGCTTTCAATCTAATGACTAGATAGGCCTAATTGTCAAAATATGCCAAAAAACCTTGCCTGGAGCTTATCTGTTTGCACCAAAAATTAGCACAAACACCTAATAGAGATTTTGTAGAGAAATAAATAAAGAATATAAAATGAAACAGAGGAAACAAGTGATTAAACAATAGAAAATCTAAGCAATAACAAGAGCACAACGATCTATAGTGGTTAGGCATTGTTTCCATACGTTCACTTTGAATAGATAGCTTTACTAATTACTTTGTAAACTATGTATAATAAGGATTAAATGAAAATCCTTAGTTACAATAGAGCACAAAGCAACAAGTAGCGTAAAGTCCCGAAAATGAACAATCAAACATGTATATATAGTGGAAGATGGTGAAATATCTCCTTGAAAATTTGGCAAAAGGATTTCAAACACCGTATTGAACCATAAGAGGGATCACATAACCCAATTGCCAAGGAATAGGAATCAGTATTGACCTCTATTTTGGAGCAATTTGGGAGTGCGGTCCCTTTGAGAGCTTTCCCATATTGTAATATGCTTAGCCTCCAAGTTTCATGCTAATTGGATTAGTAGAACTTGAGTTATTGCTCGATCTTTGCTACAATGTGAGTTGTTAGTTGATTCTGGCCGATCCCTATTGAGGGAAGAGAGCCGATCCCTCTTGCCTGATCCTTTTGAGTTGCGATCCCTAAGTTGGCTCCTAAGGGTCCCCACATCTTGTTCCCAAAGTTTCATATGCATTGGACTCTGGATCTTGAGATATCGATTATTTTCCATTGAGCTGCACTTGTTTTGTTGAAATAGGCCGATCCCTATGATTGAGAGGGATTATAGTCGATCCCTCTTCTATATTAAACTATATTCCATATTTAGAATGTTCTGCATAGCATATCTCTAGATTCTATTCGATCACGACTTCATATTACCATCTGTACTTGACTTCTAGACCCCACAATCATCACTCTGGACTTACTGGCCTTGATGGCAGCTTAATCTAACTTGCCCAATCAATTCGAATACAGCAGAGTCAAATGCCGAATAACACTTCCCCTAAAGTAATTCTTGTGCTAAACATGACGTGCTTTGAATCGAAGTAAGTTAGAGTCGTCGATAAGAAATCCATCCAGTTTTCTAAATAGTCGTTATCTTTTCATCGAACTATTTTCCTATAGTGTCGTATCTCTCTTTGATCGTAATGGCGCTTAGTCAATTTCCAATAGTATAAATTAAGGGTTATATTCCAACAGTTAATATCTATGTCCGGTTCTACAAGACTAGTAAGCTTTGGTTATCTAATCCAGTTTAGACATTGAAAGCTTCGAGTTTGAATTCAATCTATGTTGATTTCAAAAATTGAACTTTAAGAATATACACATGCACGTTTAGGTGCATGTTCTTGTCATTGGCTTCTGAATGCGTTTGCATGCTCACGGGTCATCGCCAATTTTTGTTGAATTACATGCAATTCCATTGCATTTTATATTTACTTACTTCATGTAGTTTTTAAGTACATGCTTGCATGCACATAGGGTTTGTAACCGATCCTTCTCTCTTTCTTTCTCTTTTCTTTATGTTCATAGGGATCGCCATTCCTCTAGTCGATCCCCCATCCTTTTTTATATAATAGGGATTGGAATTTTATTCCTTAGGGTAGGGATCATACCCGATCCCTATTACTCGAAGGACTTAACCAAATTTTCACTTTATAAATAGGAAAGTGGGCCAAACCCTTGGACTTCATATATAAACCAATATTCAACTTCCCTTACATACTTCATTTATCTGACTTTCTTATTTCCTTCAAACTCGCCTTCGAACCCTCCCCTTCCAACTTGAAAACCCCATCCCTTCCCTTTGAATCAAATATCGCCTCCATCCTTAAACTCGCCATCCATATCTTGCTTTAGACCATCACTCTCCACCCTCAATTTGAATTGAAACCCCCACCTCCCATGAGCACCTCATATTCCATGCACTTAGGTTAGTTTCCTTGCATACAATTTTGGACTATTCTCAATGATGAGATAATGGGTTTTGTTTATGTTAATCATGGGTTAAATTTGAAAGAGGTGAGATAGATGATGGCGATGCAGGGTTCGGCGAAGTAGTAAAGGAGGAGAAAGAAAAGAATGAAGCATGAAGGAAGTGGAAGGATCGGTCATGCATTATGTATGAGGCATGAAGGGACCGGTATTGAATTTCGAAGAGGGATTGTTGATGGAGTACTTGCTAAGGGATCGCTTATGTTGGGTTTGGCATAGGGGTTGGTTACATTTTTAAGTGGAGGGATCGGTTGGTTACTGATGTGGAGAGGGATCGGTTAGTAACAATGTTGAAGGATGTAATAGAGGGATCGGTTTAGTAATCACATGGTATATGGATTGGTTGGAGGATCACTTGAAAAAGGGAACAGTGGTTTTATGTATGAGAATGGATCGATTATAGGTTTTTTGGGGAGGGATCTGTTGTTTTGTTAAGTGAAGGGATCGACTATGGGGACTTAGCCGATTATAAGCCTTTTGATTTGAACTTGAAAACCAATCCATATTCAGTTGCATGAACAATTAGAATGAATCCCGTCTTAACAAACTTGAACATATGACAATAATGAACAATAGGACTTGCATATCCAATATCGAACTCGTAATTGAATGACCAAATTCCCAGGGCTTAGAATATGAACAAAAGCTTAACATATGGACTTTAATAATGGACTTCACACTTTTACATGCCGATGGTCGATCCTAAAGCTTACACAACCGATTAACCTAAACGCCAGATGAGACGATCAACGATGATGGTCACTTTGGTCGGAATCTAAAGTCTCATCATTTACTTTTGCTTTTAATTTTGAACTGTTTATCTCTGCATTGCACAGCACTGCCCCAAACTAATTTACACTTAGCACTAGGGGACATGTAAAATTTTCTAATCTCGATTATCTACTGAGTTTATTTGATATGGGCACTAGACGTTCAGAGCGTTCAGCCATAATGCCTTCTGGATAACCTTCACAACATAGCAATCTTGGAGCTAAGTCAAGTTCTGCAACTGTATCCGGTAAACCTTCCACTGACCATCAAACTGAGCAACTACAGGTTTCTGGCCTGTTGGTCGACCTGTTCTTCGATGTTCCTATCCTCCTGGTGGAAGAGATAAGTCATGCCCCCGACACTATAGAAGGTGATGTATTTCTGGATAACCTAATGGATTCCCAAACCTCTAGAATTGGCGAGGCCGCTCTTCACAGACTATTCTCTAAACATGGGATTCTGTTTTGGAGATGTCCTAGTCCCTTCAATGAATGACATGGCCCATTTGCCCCTGGAGGGATATACGACATGCAATAAATTCATGTGCTGGGCTGGATGTGTGCCGCCTTTCAATTCTTATATTTGAGAGATGCTAAATTATTTAGGAATACTTCATGTTCAGCTACACTCAAACAGCTATGCTTTTTTTCATGGTACTTTCTTGCTATTTATGTATGTTTTCTTCCGCCCGCTATCTCCTGAGGACATCAGGTTTATTGACAATTTCAAACGACGAACAGGAAGCCTTTCTTACACTTTCCTCGATCCTTCACCCAACTGTCAAGTTCTAACTAGCGCTTGGAACACGCTTAGCATCTTTAAACATGAATGGTTCTATGTTCGTTATCTTTCTAGCTTCGCAAGGCGATGGATGGAAGGACGTAAGTGTTGTCTTCACTTTATTCTAAAATTATTTAGTCCAAGTCGTATCCTGAACTAACTAATACTTTGAAAATTTACAGGTGTCCATCCACTTCCAGAAGGTGATAGTTTCTCAAGGTCACTTTCTACAATCCGTGCCACCCTAGTTGATGACAGGGACTTCAGATCCCTTGTAACTGATGAGTGGTTATCTCATTTTGGGTTGTTAGAAGAAGGTCACAGCATCGGACTTCCAGGAAGCGCTACACCACCAAGGAATGCTATGGAATAAGAAGGCGGCACCAATAGCCCTATTATGGCCCCTAGTCGAGGTTGCTCTGGACGACGTCGAAGAGGATGAATTTAGAGGTGACGAAACCAATAAGCCTGGCGATGCTAATGGAGGTACGGGCAATGCACCTATGGACGAACTATGACAAGGCGTGCAATATCATATGCCAACAAGGAGAGGAAAAAAGCTCGCCTATAAACTCCATAGGAGAAAAACTGCCAAAGGGCTCAAGTTCATCATCACCTTAGTTGAAGAAGAGTCTTCTTCCCAACGTTTAGAAAGTTCAATGAAAGGGTTCTCGAATCTCTCGATCCCTGATGATATCATGCCCTATGACTTCCCCAACATTAGTATTGGGAGGCTCAACTCTCTCACCAAGACTGGTGATGACATTCTTCCCGCCAGCAAAGGGGAACATACTCCTATGAGCAAGGAAATAGTAACTGGTCCATCGGAGGGACGTTAGGAAACTCACAATCATGTGCACTTCACTGCACGGTTTTCATATATCTTTTATTTGATGGTCATTTATATGCCTTTGTTTGATTTGCAGGTGCTATAGCTCATTCCCATGCCTTTGATCACTTAAGGGGCTCCTCTACATCGTATGGATCTAGTCGTGGTCCAGACTCAGGCAAGCATCGAGAGAGGGATGATAGCAGGGAAAGAAGTCATCGTTCGAGGGATTCTTTACCTTCTAAACATAAGTCCTAATCTCAATAGTCTCATCAGAAAGTTCAGTCCGATTTTCCTATACATAGCGGTGATCAGACTTCTTCCCGTGCTTCTCAAATTGCTATGCCGCCCGAGCATTATTCAAGTTCATCTGGTTCCAGATAGTCCTGCGATCGTAGGTCGAGTAAACGCCCAATTGTTACTTCTGATCCAGCTTTGCCAACTGCAGCTTCTGAGGCCTCTACGATGGAAAAATTGGTCGAACCTAAGGTCAGTTTTCCAAAAATCTTCTTCGATGGGCTTAATTTCTTTCCTTCCATCCATACAATTTCAAGAAGTGCTAAAGTGGGTTCACTTGCATGCGTCAATAATGTTTTCATGCAGCATGAAGCATTCCAACATTTAGCCAAAAAAATCTCTGAGGTGTCTATCAAAAGGCAGCATAAAATCGATCATCTCAAGCTAGAGGCGATCCATGATAAAGGCATAATTAAACATCAAGATGATGAGATCTCAAAGTTCACAGTGAAGCTATCCGTAGTAGAGAAGAGTGCTAAAGAAATGTCTAAGGTGTTAGTCATCTAGAAATGGCTCATAAAAAAGAGCTGGATGTTGCCCTCAACTACAGCGGTGTGCTTGTTTTGGAAAAGGATATGCTATAAAAAGATAAAAACATTCTGGCCCACCGCATTGAGGAACTCGAAGAACTCCTTAACAAAGAAAAGAAAACTCAAAAGTTCGGGAGGAGTCGCAAAGATATTGTGAAGAGGCCGTCGAAGCCCGGGGACTGAAAATCAAACTTGATGAACAACTTGCTTAAATTGAAGTCCTTAATGAAGAGGCAAGGGAAATTGGCCATAATGAGGTTAGAGAGCAGATCGAGGCCCGGCTGGAGGATGCCAAGGAAGCTGGTCGGAATGAGATTAAGGATATGTTCGATCTTTTGATCGTTGAGTATAATGCTAAAGTCCTAACCTATCGTAGGTTGAGTTTTCTTAAAGAGAGCTACCTTGAATTGCTCGCTGGGGCTTGGGTATACATTGTTGAAATGAAGAAGAAAGCCCTCGGTGAAGGTGATTTAGATGAAGAGAAACTGGTACGGGAGAATCTTTGTAGGGATGAACCTTTAGATCTTACTGCTGCAAGGCTTCAATATTTTGATATTATGGCACCTTTGGGCAAAGTGAAAAACATTGCTGAGTCCTCTGAGTCTGATCCCAAAGGTCCCCCATCACTTCAAACAACCGGAGTGTCAGTTTCACTTAGCCCGAGATAGGATCTGAGCTATGATCCAAACAAAACCGGCTATCAATCAAAGGTGTTGACTCCTATTCTAGAAGAGAGCATTTTGGAGACAACTGAAAGTCATCAAGACATAGGTTTCCCGCTTTATTCTCCATTATTCAAGAGATTTCGTTCCTCATGCCTAATAGTTATGGGCTTATTTCTTATTTCCACGAATCTGCATGTCTTTTGGGTCCCAGTCAAACTACAAGAAGCGGTGCCGCCATGGAGCAATAATTGACATTTACTGAAATTTCGGTGGCCACTGACATTTTAGGGCCTGATGCTCAAGTTATCGAAGCACTTTGATGCAGGCCAAGCTATAATTTCGCAAAACTTAAGTCGAGGCCAACTTAACAGGGTTCAAGGAGTGAGTCGTGACCGACTCAAGGAAGGTGAAGGCATAAGTCGTGACCGACTTAAGGAAGGAGCTATGAGTCGTCAACGACTTAAGGGAAGTGCTGGGCTACGACCTAAAACTACAGGAGCAACACAAGTTGAAAAATGCGAAGGCTTAAGTCGGCAACGACTTAAGGGAAGTGTTTTGGTGGTTGTACGACTTAACGGAATAGAGGATAAGTCGATACCGAGTTACGACTTAGTTAAGTCTCCTGAACGACCTATCGAGTCACACAGAGAAAAGACAGAGCAAATTGGTGAAGTGTTAGGTCGTGAACGACCTAACAAGTCAGGAGTTAAGTCGCTGAAGACTAGAGCCGTGGATTCCTATGCCGCTTTAATCTGAGCAGTAGATTTCTTAAGTCGCTGCCGACCTATATGTTAGGTCGTTATTTGTTAAGTCTTCTGGTGTATGTTTCTTATGTCGTAACTCGTACGTTTAGGTCGTTCTTCTTATAAGTCGTATGTCGTAATGGGTTGTGTCTTAGGTCGTATGACGCGGCCGACCTATGTGTTGTTGTAATATGTTTGCTCTTATGTCACTGTGTTGTAACTGTACGTGGTTTTTAAGTCGCCTGGTTTAGGTCTTAAGTCGTAAGTCGGAAAGGGGTTATAAGTCGGAGCCGACTTAGGAGTTATGAATATTTTTGTACTGCGTGAGTTGTAGCCTATAAATAGGAAAGTTGGGTCATTTGTAAAGTTAGTTGATTTTTGAATAAAATTCTCTTTTGTTAGCTTTGTGCTTTCATTCCAATTGGTAGTCGAGTGTAATCTCCTATCTCCTCTTTCGGTTAATCGAGTGCGCTCGATTCAACGATTGCAGAAGCCTATTCGCGGAATCAAGTGCGCTTGATCAACGCTGGAAGAATTGAAGATCTCTTCTCACGGTATTGTGTGCGATCAACGTGTCAGAGATAGCAAGAATTCGGTATCTTCGGATCAACGAATTCGGGCATTTCAGTATTCATCAACTCACCGATTGCAACCTTCATCGATCTACATTGTTTTGATTAATCCGCTGCGTCAGTTTTGGTATCAGAGCTTGTTTAGCCAATCATAGCTAAATCGAGTCTTGGAGCCAATCATGTTGAAGAAGTTTGAATCGAAGTGAAGATTTGAGGTTATTAATCACGGCCGAGAGCACGAAGGGAAGTTGTTCGACTTGGTGTTGAAGTTTGAAGGACGGATCTATCTTGTTTGGGAGTTTGGTTGTTCATCGTGTTCATCACAATTTGCAACAAGGGTGAAGATTTCGATCCATTTTATTTTGGATCAAAGTTCGAAAGGTGTTTGAATTTTGAAGTGTTGAAGAGTTTGTGAAGATTTCAAGTATGCCGCCAAGAAGAGATAATCGTCACCAAAACGTAGAAGCTTTGTATAGAAGAGAAGAAGATGATGAGATGGAACAAAGAATCAATGAAAACTTTAGTGAAAAGCTTAACGAAGGAATTGGTCGGTTAGAGAAGATGATGTTAGAAATGAATCAAAATCGGAGAAGGGTTTCACCTGAATCTAACCATGGGGGAAGTAGAGTCTCACCACAATCCAATCGAGAAAGAAGTGTTGATGATGATCAAAGGCGTGGGAGGAACGTGAATGATCGTGAACGGAGGAATGTAGATAGAAGGGATGATGGTGGAAGACGTGATGGTAGTAGAGATGTGGGTGGACAAGATAGACAACAATATACATCTGATTTTGAAGAGGAGTATGACGGTGGTAGTATACAAGGACGAGGACAAAGAAGAAATCACTATGAGTATGATCACAAGTGGGAGTCGGGGATGAAGACTGAAATTCCTGAATTCAAAGGTGGTATGCAAGCTGAGGAGTTTCTAGATTGGGTGCCTAATGTTGAAGAAATTTTTGATTTCGAAGAAGTTCCAGAACATCGTAGAGTGAAGTTGGTTGCTACAAGGTTGAGGGGTAGAGCTTTGGCATGGTGGCAGCAAACCAAACTTACACGTGAACGAATGGGGAAGTCAAAAGTTGAATCTTGGGAGAAGATGAAGAAATTGATGAAAGCAACGTTCTTACCTTACAATTATCAATCTCTGATGTATCAACGTTTGCAAAACTTGAGACAAGAAACGAAGTCTGTTAACGACTATGCTGATGAATTTTATCAACTCATTGCTAGAAATGATATTATGGAGATGGAGGAGCAGCTAACATCTAGATTCATTGGGGGATTGAGAATGCAGATCCAGGATATGGTCAATATGTTCGATCCAAAATCTGTGGCAGAAGCACATCAGAAAGCGTTGGCTTGGGAGAAGCAAGGAAGACGAGGAGGTGGTGTGTTTACTAATTCCAACAATCAAGTGAAGGGTGTTAGTGGGAGTTCTAATGTTTTTAAACCTATCAGTAGACCAGTGGTGAAGGAGGCTGAGAAGGCAAAGGTTAACAATGGTTTCAAATGTTACAATTGTCAGGAATTGGGTCATAAAAGTAACGAGTGTCCAAAGCCGAAGAAGAGAACCATGATTGTGGAAGTTGAGGATGAGGATGGTGATGGAGAATATTCTAGTCCAGTTGAGGATGAACAAGATATTGCGTCAGGAGATGAATGTTGTAATCTAATGCTGAGGAGATCGTGTTTAACACCAAAGCAGGAAGAAGCTAGTTGGTTGAGGAGTAATATCTTTCAGTCGACATGCACTATACTGGGGAAGGTGTGTAAATTTGTGATCGACGCAGGAAGTTGTGACAATATCATTTCAACTGAGGTTGTGACAAAGTTGAAATTGAAGACAGAGAAACATCTGAGTCCATACAAGTTAGCATGGTTGAGAAAAGGAGGAGAAGTGAAAGTGGATAGACGAGTTCGTGTTCCATTCTCTATTGGGAAGAAATACAAAGACGAGATCTGGTGTGATGTGGTAGAGATGGATGTTTGTCACTTACTATTGGGAAGACCATGGCAGTATGATTGAGCAGTACAACATGACGGTCGGACCAATAGCTATAGCTTTATGTTTGAAGGTACGAAGATTATCTTAGTTCCGAAGAAGAGACAACAAGGAGAAAGTAAGTCGGAAGAGATTGAAGAGCTGAAAACTTTATTATCATTGAAGGAGTTTGTTAAGGAGGTTGAGGAAGAGCCGGAAGTATTCTTGTTGATTGGGCGTGAGAGCTGGGAAGAGGTTGAAATTCCAGAAGAAGCAAAGCCCGTTTTGAAAGAATTTGAGGATGTATTTCCAGATGAGTTACCGAAGGAGTTACCGCCACTAAGAGACATTCAACATCAAATCGATCTTGTTCTAGGTGCAATGTTGCCACATAGACCACATTATCGAATGAGTCCGAAGGAACATGAAGAGTTGCGGAGGCAGGTAGAGGAATTGCTTGAACAGGGGCGTGTGCAGGAGAGTTTAAGTCCTTGTGCTGTACCAGCTTTATTGGTACCCAAAAAGGATGGAACGTGGAGGATGTGCACAGATAGTCGAGCATTGAATAAGATCACAGTCAGATACAGATTTCCGATGCCGAGGCTTGATGATTTATTGGATCAAATCAGTGGGTCTGTAGTCTTTTCTAAGATTGACTTGAAGAGCGGTTATCATCAGATTCGCATTAGACCAGGGGATGAATGGAAGACAACATTCAAGACGCGGGAAGGATTGTATGAATGGCTGGTAATGCCGTTTGGTCTATCGAATGCACCGAGTACATTCATGAGGGTGATGAACCAAATTTTCAGGCCATACATTGGGAAATTTGTGGTGGTTTACTTTGATGATATTCTGATCTACGGTGCTAGTAAAGAAGAGCATGTTCAGCATTTGAAGAAA
Source organism: Allium fistulosum (assembly GCA_030737815.1). NCBI lineage: Eukaryota > Viridiplantae > Streptophyta > Magnoliopsida > Asparagales > Amaryllidaceae > Allium > Allium fistulosum. Next base: position 984,394,303 of record CM060902.1, read on the forward strand.
GTGTTAATTATTCTTCGTGAAGAACAATTCTATGCTGCTACAAAGAAGTGTGTTTTTATGGCGAGGTGTGTTTTATTTCTGGGGTATGTTGTGTCGGAAGAAGGAATACAGGTTGACCAAAGTAAAGTCGAAGCTATCAGAGATTGGCCACAACCCAAGACGATAACGGAAGTTCGTAGTTTACACGGGTTGGCTTCATTTTATCGAAGGTTTATTCCACACTTTAGTAGTGTGATGGCGCCTGTGACTGATTGTATGAAGGGTAAACAGTTTGCATGGACGAAGGAAGCCGGGGTTGCTTTTAATCGAATCAAAGAACTCTTGACGTCTGCGCCAATTCTAATATTACCAGATTTTCAGCTAGTGTTTGAATTACATACTGATGCATCCAAGGTTGGGATTGGAGGAGTGTTGAGTCAGAGGGGACGTCCAATTGCATACTTTAGCGAGATGTTACCAGGAGCAAAGATGAGATACAATACATATGATGTTGAATTTTATGCTGTTGTGCAATCTATTAAACACTAGAGACATTATCTATTTCAGAAAGAGTTTGTTCTTTACACTGATCATGAAGCATTAAAACATTTGCAAGGGCAAGACAAGATTTCAACAAGACATGCATCGTGGATTGCATATCTACAACAGTTTACTTTTGTTGTTAAACACAAGTCAGGGGTGACGAATCGAGTGGCTGATGCTTTGAGCAGAAGGAATCATTTGTTGACTACATTGAAGGTCGAAGTGACAGGGTTTGATATGTTGCCAGAATTATTTGACGAAGATCCTTACTTTGCAAAGTTTGTTGATAAAGTCAAGGAGGGAGAGACGGATGAGTTTATGATGGTAGATGGTTTTCTGTTCAAAGGAAATCGATTGTGCATACCTAATTGTAGTTTGAGAATGAAAATTGTAAAAGAGCTACATGAAGAAGGACATGTTGGGAGAGACCGTACATTACAGTTGATTTCACAATCTTACTTTTGGCCATCGATGAGGAAAGAGGTGGAGAGGTTTGTGGAGCGATGTCATATTTGTCAGGTTTCAAAAGGAACTGCGACTAATGCTGGATTATATATGTCGTTACCTGTGCCAACTAAACCATGGGTTGATGTGAGTATGGACTTTGTGTTGGGGTTGCCAAGAACACAGCGTGGTAATGATTCCATTTATGTGGTGGTGGACCGATTTTCGAAAATGGCACATTTTATTGCTTGTAAGAAGACGGCGGATGCTGTTCATGTTGCTCAGTTGTTTTTCAAAGAGATATATCGACTTCACGGATTGCCAGAATCGATTGTGTCAAATAGGGATACTCGTTTTCTAAGTCATTTTTGGCTAAGTTTGTGGAAGATGGTCGGAACGAAGTTGAATTTTAGCAGCGCTTATCATCCGCAAACGGATGGATAGACAGAGGTGGTGAACAGATCGTTGGGAAACCTGTTGAGGTGCCTTGTGAAAGATAATCTGAAAAGTTGGGACGTGAAGTTATGCCAGGCAGAGTTTGCTCATAATCATGCGGTAAATCGTAGCACAAGGTTCAGTCCATTTCAGATAGTATATTCAAGCTTACCGAAGGGACCGTTGGATTTAACGGTAGTGCCACAATCAAAGAAGACAGTTAAGAAAGCTGCTGATTTTGTTGATGGATTGGCGGAATGTCATAAAATCGTTCAGGAACGATTGGAGAAAGCAAATGAGAAGTATAAACGATCTGCAAATTTGAAACGAAGGAGTGTTGAATTACATGAAGGTGATTAGGTTTATGCAGTGTTAACAAAAGATCGTTTTCCGGTGGGAACGTACAATAAATTGAAAGCACGAAAGATTGGTCCAGTGGAAATTTTAAAGAGAATCAATGAAAATGCTTATAAATTGAAGCTGCCAGATGATGTGAACACGTTAGACGTATTCAATGTTAAGCATCTCGTACCTTATCACGGGGATGAGCATATTGCGGGGGAGGAAAGTGCAAATTCAAGGACGAATTTCTTTCAACCTAGGAAGGATGATGCAGGCCAAGCTATAATTTCCCAAAACTTAAGTCGTGACCAACTTAACAGGGTTCAAGGAGTGAGTCGTGACCGACTCAAGGAAGGTGAAGGCATAAGTCGTGACCGACTTAAGGAAGGAGCTATGAGTCGTCAACGACTTAAGGGAAGTGCTGGGTTACGACCTAAAACTATAGGAGCAACACAAGTTGAAAAATGCGAAGGCTTAAGTCGGCAACGACTTAAGGGAAGTGTTTTGGTGGGTGTACGACTTAACGGAACATAGGATAAGTCGATACCGAGTTACGACTTAGTTAAGTCGCCTGAACGACCTATCAAGTCACACAGAGAAAAGACAGAGCAAATTGGTGAAGTGTTAGGTCATGAACGACCTAACAAGTCAGGAGTTAAGTCGCTGAAGACTGGAGCCGTGGATTCCTATGCCGCTTTAATCTGAGCCGTAGATTTCTTAAGTCGCTGCCGACCTATATGTTAGGTCGTTATTTGTTAAGTCGTCTGGTGTATGTTTCTTATGTCGTAACTCGTATGTTTAGGTCGTTCTTCTTATAAGTCGTATGTCGTAATGGGTTGTGTCTTAGGTCGTATGACGCGGCCGACCTATGTGTTGTTGTAATATGTTTGCTCTTATGTCGCTGTGTTGTAACTATACGTGGTTTTTAAGTCGCCTGGTTTAGGTCTTAAGTCGTAAGTCGGAAAGGGGTTATAAGTCGGAGCCGACTTAGGAGTTATGAATATTTTGTACTGCGTGAGTTGTAGCTTATAAATAGGCAAGTTAGGTCATTTGTAAAGTTAGTTGATTTTTGAATAAAATTCTCTTTTGTTAGCTTTGTGCTTTCATTCCAATTGGTAGTCGAGTGTAATCTCCTATCTCCTCTTTCGGTTAATCGAGTGCGCTCGATTCAACGATTGTAGAAGCCGATTCGCGGAATCAAGTGCACTTGATCAACACTCGAAGAATTGAAGATCTCTTCTCACGGTATCGTGCGCGATCAATGTGTCAGAGATAGCTAGAATTCGGTATCTTCGGATCAACGAATTCGGGCATTTCAGTATTCATCAACTCACCGATTGCAACCTTCATCGATCTACATTGTTTTGATTAATCCGCTGCGTCACACTTAATGATAAACTGATGAACAGCCACTGCCGGATGAATATGATGACATTGTGATCACTGTTGCCTCTAAACATACCGATAAGCTCAACCTGAAGGAGCGCATTGAAAGAGAGGAGTTATTAAAGAATAAAGCTAAAGCTGAACGCGCTGATGTGGACATCGACGATCCATATCTCATGCCATTACAAGTCATTCCATCCGGCGGGTCGGTCCCAAAGAACTCCCTCCAATTTCTAAAAGCTCTCTTGCCAAGGGTGGTAAAGGATCATAAAGAAGAACGGGCAGAAGCTCGGATGGTGCCACTCCAAAAAAATCCAATAGAAAATTGGGGCAAAAGAAACAACCGTCACTTCGACTTAGTTTGTATATAGCTTGTATAGCTGCTTTTCTTTTTTTGTTGGCTATGCTTGTGCAGGTACAGCCCCCACTTTTGAATAAACTTGTATCACGATTTTCAAGTTTGATGTGCAAATAAAAGTTCTTTATTTTCTGTCAAACTCTTATGTGAATTTTGTTTAGTAGTCGAGTTATTACTTTTCCAATCAATGCACTTATAATTCGTTGCTCGTTAATTCGGATAATCATCCGTTAAACTCCACTCAAGGCCTCCATATGGTCGTAGGCTCAAGATTTATCAAACACTGGGCTCAAGCCCTAGTGTTACACCGTCGAATTCAGCGGTTTCTGTGATTATACTCCTGATCCAGTCTCAGGTCAGGCCATTTAGATAATGGATGTTTGAACTCCATCCTTAGTGAGTTTATACTCCTCATGTCGATTTCAGGTCAGATTTTATGGTGTAGTTAGTGCTCAAAGTGCACTCATCTATTTATTTATACTCATAACCACACTCTGGGGATATGAGTTAGTTAGCGGGCGATCAGATCACACCCAATTCATGTTTATACTCCAGCCCACACTCTAGGGACCTAGAGTTATTTCGGAAAATATTTAGACCGTACTTTCCTTAATTGATTGATTTGCCCCCAAATCCGAGGTTTAACTTAGCGAGCAATCGGTCATATCATGATCGCTTTTGTTTCATGTCTGTCCCATCATTCAGTAGGATTAATTTGGTTATCGGATGGTCAAGTCACATCCATTTCTCCTTAGGTATTCTGTTCATCGGGTTATGAGCGAGAATCATCAAATGAACAACTGGACCATGCTTATTTTGCTTAGCTTAATCGTGAACTTATGTAATAGGCTAGGTCCAAACTCTGCGAACCTGCTCAGACATGTCAATATTAGTTAGTAGGGTATGTAATTAAAAAAATGCTATAGCAATCATAGATATAAAGGAAATTCCAAAATTTATTTGCCAAATGAAAAGAAATGACATAATTTGTCTTATTACATATATAGGAAATCAAATGTCAGAGAAAATTCGAAAATTAATACAACTGTATGAAAAAGAATAAACTAAGTGAAATAGCATCGTAAATGCTCACTATTCCACGCTCATAGGAGTATGACGCCATCAACAGTCGCTGGCTTGAAAGTTCTCTTCAAGCTTCTATTCAATGACATATGGTCCTTCCCAAGTAGGATTCATGTGTGATGAAGCAGGAAAAACCTGTTTCCAGACAAGATCACTTATTTCAAAAATTCTAAGCCTGACTTTAGTGTTATAGTATCGGATGACTCGATGCCGATGTATAGCTACCCTCAAATCAGTTCCTTTGTGCTTCTCATTTATAGAATTTAGAGATTCTAAGAGGAGATCTCTATTCATTCGGGGATCGTAGTAGGTCACTCGATTAGAAGGCACTTCGTGTTCAATAGAAATGATGGCCTCGGTGCCGTAAGCAAGTGTGAATGGGGTATGACCAGTCGCGGACTTGTGGGTGGTTTTGTAAGCCCATAATGATGTTGGGAGTTCATCCACCCACTTGCCTCTAGCCTTTTCCAAATGCTTCTTTAGAATGTACTTTATGATTTTGTTCACAACTTCAAAATTTTCATTTGCTTGAGGGTGAGCAACTGCTGCAAAACTCTTTTCAATATAATGCCGACGACAGAAGTCTTTGAATCTAGCACTATCGGATTAAGTCTCATTATCAGTTACAATGGTTCACGGAAGGCCAAAGCGATAGATGATGTTCCAGATAAAGAAGTTTATTACTTTCTTGGTGGTGATTGTGGCTAAAGGTTCCACTTCGGCCCATTGGGTGAAGTAATCAACTGCGATGATGGCATACTTCACACCACCTTTAGAGATTGGTAAGGAATCGATAATATTTATGCCTCATATGGCAAAAGGCCATGGATTGACTATTTGTGTGATTTCTATCAGCGGAGCTTTTGAAGCTTTTCAATGCATCAGGCACTTATCGCATCACTTAGCGTAATCACCAGCACCTCGGTTAACAGTTGGCCAATAATACCCATAACGGAGCCTTTTCTTTGTTAGGGTTCACCCCCCATTATAATCGCCACATTCCCCTTCATGAACTACCTTTAGAATTCATTTTATTTCATCATAAGCGATACACCAGAGAAGTGGAACGGAAAAACCCTTCTATACATGACTCCATCCTGAATGATATATCATGAAGCTTTGCAAAGGACTTGTCACCTTTCATTCCTCCGATGGGAAAGAACTCCATGTAGTAAATAGTCTTTAATCGGAGTCACCCATGACTCCTTCTCAGGCTCCGTTTTAGTACCCACGCGATTTCCATCTGGTTTAAGCTCAGAACCTGTAGTACTTCGACTGGGACCAAGCCCATTTGTTGTGCATCTCTAGTGCTAGCAAACTTTTCCAATGAGTCGGCCTCTTTGTTTTGATCCCGAGAAATGTGCGTAATGTTATAGTACTCAATGTCAGTCAACATCTCTTGGACTTGGATAAGGTATGAAGGTAGTTGTTGTCCTTTAGCTTGGTACTCTCCCTTGACTTGGTATACCACCAATTGGGAATCGTAAAAGATTTCAAGAGATTTTGTCCAACGGTTCTCTAGCAAGTTTAAGTCCAGCAATCAAAGCTTCATACTTAGCTTCATTGATCTTTATAGGAAAGTCAAGCTTCAAAGCGTAATAGTTTGATCGATATTCTAGAGTTACTAGCATGATTCTAGCTCCAGAACAATGATCGTTGAATGCTCCATCATATACATTTTCCATGGAATGGTAGGGGCTCCACCGCTCTTCGGGAGATCATAATATGTAGTGAATTCAGCAATAAAGTCCTCTGTTGCCTGTCCCTGGATGGTGGCTCTTTGAGGGTGATAAGTGATGTTTAATTGGCTCGATTCGATGTTTCACTTTAGTAACCTTCCAAACGTCATAGGTCACTGTACGATCTATCGTAATGGCTAATCGGTGTAAACATTAATGGGATAAGCCTGAAAATATGGGGGAGCTTTTGTGAAGCAATCAACAAGTAGTATGCCAATACTTCTATCTTTGGATAATTTCTTTTAGCTCATGTTAATCGCTACTAACATAATAGACCGGTCTCTAGATTCGATTCTCCTTGCGAAGCAGTGCGGCACTTATAGTTTCTACCGATATGACCAAGTAGATATACAAGTCCTTGTGATCCATCGACTTTGACAAGATGGGAGGCCTCTCTAAATGGTTCACAAAGCTTAGAATGCATCTTCACAATCCTACATCTATTCAAAGTTCTTTTTCCCTCTCCTAATCAAATCGAAGAAAGGAATGCACTTACCAGTGGCTCTGGAAATAAATCGACTTAGAGCAGCAACCTTCCCATATAGGCTTTATTGCTTGATGGTCTTCGACACTTGGATGTTGCGAATTGCTTTAATCGTTTCGGGATTAGCTTCCATCCCATGAGCATTGATGATAAAACCCAAGAACTTTCCTGATGCAACACCAAAAGAATATTTCAGATGATTGATCTTCATTTTGTAATAACGAAGGATCTCGAACATTTTTGCTAAGTCTCTAATGTGGTCTCTTAATCGTCATGACTTTATGAGCATATCATCCATATATACCTCAATGGTCTTTCCAATCTAATCTTTAAACATTCTGTTGACTAGGCATTGATTAGTTGCTTCAGCATTCTTCAATCCAAATGGCATTACTACATAGCAATACAACCCAACATCGGCAATAAAGCTAGCGCTCCTAATAGGGAATGTGCATTAGGATTTGGTTATATCCGGAGTACGCATCCATGAAAGATAGCAATTCATGTCCTGTAGTTGACTCTGCCAGTTGGTCTATCCTTGGAAGAGGAAAACTGTCTTTCGAGCATGCCTTGTTCAAATCTAAGTAGCCAATGCATATCCACCACTTTCCATTCGTCTTTCTCATAAGTGCAGGATTAGATACCCATTTTGGGTAGAGGGAGTCATGATAGACCCATTGCTTTTGAGCCTATCCATCTCCTCTTTAAGAGCAGTATATCTCTCCGGATCCATGCCATGCCTTTTCCGTTTTACCAGGACATGCCTCGGGTTGATATTTAATGCATGGCTCGCAATGGTAGGCGAGATCCCACATATGTCTGAATGAATCCAAATGAACACATCAAGATTCACTCAGAGAAAACTAGTAAGTTCTTTCATCATCGAGGGGCTGAATTATGATCCGATCTTTAGAACCCGTGATGCGTCGTTGTGGCCGACCATGATGTCAATCGTCAAATCGGCCGGTGCAGCCTTGGTCTCTTTTGGCTCCTCCTCGTTGGCTCTTGGATCTATGTTTTTATACAACCGACTGTGGTGCCCGGGTCAAGGCCGAGGTGCTGATTGTCAATCTTCGGTGGTTTGGACGCGGAGAGACTTGTCCATACCCTTATCTTTCTTCTTCTTTTGAGCATCTCTCAATTCATCAACATAACAGACACATTCAATCGCCCGATCACCGTGGACAACTCCAATACCGTTATCAGTTGGGAACTTCAAAGTCAAACAACGTGAGGCAAGAGCTGCCCGGAATTTAGCTAGGGCAGGTCGGCTGTGACGACCCGGAATTTTTGAGCATTTGAAATTGGAATATTTAATTAGTTTTAAATATTCAAAGATTTATTTATAAACTTAAATTTCAAATATCGCTGTTTTGTGAGTAATTTAATTATTAAATTAAATGATGTGGAGTTGGGTAAAATGTTAAATCTAGTATTCTAAGCTAATTAAAAAATATTTTGAAAGCTCGTAAAATTCATATTAATAATACTGAAGATAATAGAACTTTCAAAATTTGATTTCAGAGTATTTTGTTCAGTTTTAAAAATATATCGTTTAAATTGAATTTTAAAATAGCCTTCCGAGGCACAGTCTCGGAATTTAACGAAACCAGTTCCATTGAATCCGTAATATTGTATTATTATCGGATTTCAAATTTCGTAGTGATCAGAAGTGTTGTGTGAGCGTACGATATGTAAACACGTTGGAATGTATATCGAGAATTCAAAATATAATCTATACTATATTGTTGACTGGTCCAGATTTCTTCATACTAGAGACTTCCTGATCCTTCTCCAATACGCTTCTTCGTTTAATATTTAAAAAGGGGTAGATATTTTTCTTCGTTCAGAAAACAAACGAAGCTTCTGCGAGAATCCAAAATCTCGTTCGTTCCTTAATATGTAAGAAATCATGGCCGAAATGAAAACTTCTTCCTCCAGTTATCATTTTCAAAATTTTCCACCTTTTATTTCCGAAATCAAAGAGCGTCGAAACCTCTCTTCCTCAGTAAAATTTAAAATCAAATTGAAGTCGTTTTCGTTCGTTCTAGAAGGGGGAAAACTCAATCGCGAATTGCGATTCGCGAGCCAGGAACGCGACGTCGTTGAGGTGCTCGGTCTCCTCAGTTCGTGGCCGGAGGTCTCGATTTAAAGGATTCGACGGCGGTTGAAGGTCGATTCGACATTGAGGGCAACTCGCGACTGATTGTTGAAGGCGTGTCTCGAGGTTGTTTGGGGCGAACTCGAAGTACGGATGCATTGCAAGGGGATGCGCACGTGGTCAAGCTCGTGGTGGTGAGTGGCGTGCGTGCGAGTTGACGTCAAGGCAGGTTGGAGGGGATGATCGATGGCTGGTGAGCTCGAGCATGATGATGTCGAAGAGGTCTCGTGGGACGTGGCGATGAGGGCAACATTCAGGCGTGAATCTCGGCGGCAGGAAACACGTCAGAGAGGAATTAGATCGGCGGCTTGTGGTGGTGGTCTTCGAGCAGATTTGAGCGTGGTGTATCACTACCGGTTATTTGATTTGGGAAGTACTCGCAGCATCGATCAGGGCAGTAAGGTATAGGCTACTTTATTTTAGAATTTAATTTAATAAGAATATGCACAGATTGAAATTTTATATTAAGTGTTGAAAAAAAAAAATATCTTATAGTGTAAAAGCCATTCGGGTTTAATTTAATATATATATGGAAGATTTTGGAAATATATATATTTATAGATAAGGTTTTGAAAGGGCAGGAATTTTAAATGTTTATAGGATTTATAAAAAAAATAGATTTGAAAAAAAAATATATATATAGTCACACTTCTAAATAATATATTAGAAGAGCAATTTATTTAACCTAATGAAATACTTAGTATTTGAGATATGGTTTATTGTAGGAAGATTAGTTTAAAATTAAATCGTTAATCAAAATTTAATTCTTGTGCAAAGTCAACCTTATTAAACGATAATTGATTTCTCGATCAGTTCGAATATTAATAAAATAATCTAATATTTATACAAGGTCGGGAAAACCGTGAATCCAAAGCAAAGTGTGTGGACTGCAAATGGAAATAAGGTGAGTTAATCTCACTCAGTTGAATTTTATTTTAAATTTAAATGGTTAAATTTAAGTAATTGATTGAATGGTTGAATTGATTTGGATGTGCTATATATATATAGTAGTATATATTTGAGTTGTTGATATTCCCGCATTTATATAGCGGATGAGACCCTATGCGCCGCATAATAGCGGATGATTTTATAAAACCCATATACCGCGATATTCCACCTCGAAGTGGAATTTGTATTGTGCTAACGTTTGTGGATGCAGGGAAACAGGTTGGAGGGATCCAACTGGATTCCTCAAAAATTATTTAGATTTTTGATATTCTGTTCTATGAATATTGATATCCTGTGATGATTTTATTGATGATTGAAATATTGGATGATATGGTTGGATTGAATATTTCAATAAAAGGAGTTATCAAAATATATTGAATTGGATTTTGAAAGAAATAAAAGAGTAAAATTTAAGTAAATAATTCAAGTAAATTGGAATAAGGGAATTTCGAAATAACAAGGGAAATATTAACTTTAAACTAAAGTGATATTAAATTTAAAGAATAAAGGATTTATTTTGAATGTAAGGATTAAATCTAATTAAAGGCTAAAGAAGGAATTTTGGAAGTTTAAAATTGGTATTTTCAGTTAAAAAGGGTTTTAACTCAAATAAAGGAATAAATCTAAAAGTTAATGTATTTTGAAATAAATGAAGTAGTAAAGGAAATTTATTTCAAAGTAAAGTAAAGTAAATTGGAAAATAAGTTGGAAATTGATTTAGTAGTTTAAAATTGGAATTTTAAAAGAGAAGTGAAATTTTGGAGATATAAACTGGGTTTATAAAGTAAAATAAAATATCAGTGGATATTTGAATATAAATTCAAGGTGGGAATTTATAAAAAGATATGGTTTGGTTTAAAAATAAATGTTGATATATTTTTAAAAGATGGAAATGAGAAGTATATTTCTCTGGATAGCCAAGTACGTTTTCAAAGCAATTTTAAATATAAGTTAAAAGTTTTAAGTATGTTTTAAAAAGCATGTTTTAGAAAATTGATTATTTCTAAATGTTAATTTTCAAAGTAGGTATTTAAAAAATCTATTATTGTAGTAATTATATAAAAGTGATTTGCTATTCTGTTTTAAAAAGAGAAATTTAGTTTATATTTATAAAGTGGTTTATTTTAAAGTATATATTTTTAATAAAGTATTAAAGTAGTTTGATTTCAATGTTATAAAATATATTTAAAATAAAGTGTTTTTAAATTATTTTAAAAATAAAAGTATTTTGTACTTGGTGATTCAGTGGAAATAATTATTTGGGAAATGTTTTCCGTAAGCGGAAACTGTTTTGAAATTGTTTTCAAAAGGAGTTTGAAAATTTGGAAGTATATCTTGGAAAGATATTTGGGTAAATAAATAATGTGGGAAATTATTTATTGTGTGATGGTTGCTTGTGGATGTTAATTGATAGTTAAATAACCGACTATCAATATTGGCCAATGCACTGATCGTTTCGAAGAGACCGGGATCGAGTTTCCGTATACCGGGATTCTAGGTCTGGAGACTCGAATACCACTTCGATTCGGTTTGTACGTTTCGTGTAACGTGTTCGGAGTCGAAGATTGGAGCTGTGAAGTGCAAGGGCTAGTCGCTACTAATCCTGAGGATATTTCCAAAATGGATGTAGTAGGAATAGTGCCTTCGGTTCCGTTCGAACCCGGGACGGACTTGTATGGACGAATGCTTGCGAAACATCGTCAGCGGACGATGGGCATTCTAAGGGATATGTTCTCTAAAAGGTATCGTTTAGCCTCGAACCTCATCAACCGGGAATGACTGAAAATCAGGGGTTATGCAGCAAGGCTTCGTGGATAGCTCCCACTGGAGGGTAAGGTCATCCCTGTCTAGATGTCCCTTTTTATTTCGGCTTAGTGGTGCGGTTGCTGATCCCAACCGTGGGGTGATTTTATTCGGAATTATCCAGTAAGGGATGGTTCCGGCCTTGTGTTGCAGGGGAGCGGGCGTACTCCTCGGTACGGTGATCTAGGCCACGTACTGTGATAGGTGGTACCCCAGTGCCTAGTCATTCGTTGGAAATCCATTCTCCCTACGTGCCTATACGGTTTTGATTGTGCCCAACTATTGTTGAAATGTGAGATCCAAGCATTTCAGCTAGATTCTATTTTACTTTCTGTAGACACTATTATAATATCAGAGGATTTTGATATAAAGTGTTTTAGCTATCGTAAGGTAAAAACCCGACATGTTTATTTGTGGCGTGGTCTTACGAGATGCTTTTGTTTTCAAAGGATTTTGAAACTTTAATAATCAATTTGAGTGTGATTTTCTCACGCTGGTTTTCCAGACTGACTCGGGTATTGTTTTATATGATGCTCGGGTCAGACCGAGTATTATAGGTTACAGGATATGATGCTGTGGAGCTGGATGGCGATACGTACTTTCGTATTTGAGTTATATATTCCACTGTGTATTCAGATTGTGAGGACAAGTTATGATTACTGTCCAGTTGTATGATATTGATGTGATGTACTCTGATGATGTATTGGGATGATGTATATATAAACAGATATAGATTTCTTTTTGTGTAAAGATCTGTTATTACCTATTATAGTTTATTCCGCTGCGTATGAGAGATTCTGTTGTTGTTTTCTATTTTTCTTCTTCTTCTACCTCTTCTTCTTAACTCAAATGGTCCGGTTTTTCGTGTAGGAAAAACCCGGGTTGTTACATCGGCCCAGAAAAGCATTGTATGGAGAGTCAACATCCAAGACCACAAATGGAAAAATCCACACTCTCCTGCTATCACCTTCTCCTAACTCAACGGCCAATTCGACATATCCGACAACTTTGGTCGCAACACCTAAGCCATGAATGTGGGCTTTAGACGGTTTTAAGTCCTTGGTATCCATCCTTATATGATCATAAGACTTTTTGAAAATTATATTTATGGAACTTCCACAATTAACCAAAATCCTCCTCACTAAGGTGGGGCTGATCATGACCGAAATGACCACTGGGTCGATCGTTGGTGCCTCCACCTTGTCTGCATCTTTATTTTTGAATACAATGTCATCTACCATTATAGTTACTATTTTTCTGGAGCTCCATCTTCTATACTCGAACAACATTCAAAATTCATATGCTTGATCGCGCTAGCATAGCGCTCAATCTTATGCCAAATCTTATTAGCTAGATGTGGTCCTCTTACTATTGTATTAATCACTAATCTTCCACCAGTCTGTGTGGGCTACTCGATCATGTGTGACGCTTGTCCTCGGTTAGGGTCGGATGTCCCCTGCCAGCCATCTTTCAGGGCTTTAACAAACTGCTATAATTTTCTTTCTTGAATCGGTTTTCTGATAACATCCCAAAGATGCCTACATTCATTCATGTTGTGACCATAGCATTCATGGAACCAACAATATTTTCCAGTTTTTTTGCTTCTCCGTTGATTCTATCGGAGGTGCTTTCCTGTACTACATGATAGTGCATATAGACAAGTAGACGTTCTCTTGAGATGTATTTAGTGGTATGTATGTATCATACATTGGAATCCTAGGCTTTCCTCTTCCAGAATCCCTTTTTCGTTCACAATTCCGATCAGCACCTTTCTTTTGCTGATTCATTTTATTTTAGACATTTACTTAAACTTTTCCAAAAGTCTCCCTAGACTGTTTCACTACAATGTTACTTTGCACTCCCTCTCCACTTGGACCCACAACATTCTTCTTTCTAGATCATTTAGCTTCCTCTTTCCTAAAATACTGAACTGTTTTTGAATGGAAATATTCCAATGTTGCGGGTGGTATGCCCTCTAACCAATCACCAAAGTCTGAATCTAGGCTGATCCCTCTTATTACCGCCATCAACATTGAATGGTTATTCGGATTACTGACTTCTGTGACGGTCGTATGAAATCTCTCCAAATAATCTTTCAGTGATTCCCCCGGAGCCTGGATTACGCTGGAAAGGGATATTATATCTTTAGGGCGAGTTGCATGCATACGGAACTGCTCCACAAGCTTCATTGCTAAATCGTCAAATCTAGAGATTGACCATGGGGGTAATCTTGTAAACCACATCGTTGCTATGCCGGAGAGAGCGATAGGAAAACATCTGCATTTTTTTTCATCATCAGCTCATGCGGAATCTATCAGCCATTCATATATTATGATGTGCTGCCCGGGGTCAGTGTTTCCTTCATAGGTAGGCATCGATGACATGCTTAACCCCCTTGGATACACATCATGTAAGATACTATCACTGAACAGGGTATGGCTTCTCGAGATCCCCTAATCATCATTGATCAAGCCTTGGCTCTCCCTCACTAGTTGTCTAACCATAGTCAACAAGTCCAGTTTTTGGATAGTAGGAGCTAAACGGTAGTCGTGCTTCACCTTATGAGGTGGGCCGGTCGATATCTATGGGTCGTTCCTGCCCTCTTGGCTCAATATCCTCCCGATGTATATCACATACATTCACTTTATCATCATTCCGGGGAGGTAACTTATCTAGATCCACCTGTATTCCGGCATCCAAATCAATTGTAGTGGCTCTAGCTTGTGCTCCAACATAAAGAGGCATGCTTCCTCCTTTAAAGGAGGGGTCGACCCTGATCCCTATAGAGGGATCGACACCAATCGGTCTTGGCAAGTCAGGTTGGCTTGCCTGCTGATATTCATAAGCTTCTACATGATATTTGTCAATTTTGCGACATCTGCATCTATAATATTCATCTAATGAACTAGAACTCTCCAATGTAGAATAGGAGTTGGCTAGCTTTCCTGCATTGTTAACCCCTGAGTTAATTCATTAGATCGATATTGGATTGAATTTGCTGGTTCAACTATCGAGGGCTATCCACTAGCTCTTTCATCAGATTCTGGAAATCGACTCTTGTGATGGAATCAACCGGATTCTGGACATCAACTAGATTGGCAGCATTCACATCTACTGGTAGATTGCTCGGGCCTCCTTGCTGGATGCTAGCGTTCTTGTTTCCTTCTGCGTTTCGAGAAGTATATCGGGTGTTCCTAACCATTACTGATAGTTTTCTTAGAATTTTGCAAATCTGAATAGGACAAGTAAGCATCTTGAAGATAATTATGGATCTCTTTAGGGGATTTATGCAATCCAGTAGCAGTAAAGGGATCCAAATAAGGCTGAGAATCTCCTCTCTCAGTGAAAGCACCAAAATGTTTGCACTAAAAATTAGCATAAACACCCAATAGAGATTTTATAGAGAAATAAATGTAGAATATAAATTAAAAATAAAGAAACCAAGCGATCAAACAACATAAAATCAAAGCAATAATAAGAACATAAAGATTTATAGTGGTCCGACGTTGTTTGCCTACATCCACTTTAAATAGATAGCTTTATTAATCACTTTGTAAACTAAGTACAACAGGGATCAAATGAAAATCCTTAGTTACAACAGAGTACAAAACAACAAGCAGCGTAAAGTCTCAAAAATGAACAATCAAGCCTGTATTTATAGAGGAAGATGGTGAAATATGTCCTTGAATATTCGGCGGAAGGGTCTCCAAAACCAATGGATCCATAAAAGGGATCACATGGCCCAAATCCCAAGGAATAAGGATCGGTGCCGATCTTTATTTTGGAGGAATTTAAGGATGCGATCCCTATGGGAGCTTTCCTATGTTGTAACATACTTAGCCTCTAAGTTTCATGCCAATTGGATTTATATAACTTGAGTTATTGCTCGATCTTTGCTACAACATGAGCTGTTACTTGATTCTAACCGATCCCTATTAAGGGAAGAGGGCCGATCCCTCTTGCCTGATACTTTTGAGGTACAATCCCTAAGGTAGGCTCCCTAGGGTCCCCAAATCTTATTTCCAAAGTTTCATATGCATTGGACTTCTGGATCTTGAGATATCGATGGTTTTCCATTGAGTTGCACTTGTTTGGCTGAAATAGGCGGATCCCTCTTCTATATTAAATTATATTCCATACTTAAAACATTCTACATAGCATATCTCTTGATTCCGTTTGATCATGACTTCATATTACTGTACTTGAGTTGACCCCATAATCATCACTCTGGACTTACTGGCCTTGATAACAATCGAATCTAACATTTCCAATCAATTCGGAAATAGCCGATTCAAAATGTTGGATAACGCTATTTATAATATGATGGGGAAGGGTGTCATAAAATGTATAATGCACTTGGCCCAACTGCTACGACAATAAATGTAGTAATCTTTAAAAGGTGAAAAATTCAATATACTAGCAATTATTTAATATGAATTTGGGATACATATATAGGAAATTACTAAATAAATATCTCCACAATTGACAACGCGGTTTCAGATCTATGCTGGTAACCAGGTGGAACCTCATAAAGTATCCAAAGATCGTAAAATGTTAATCCGAGAGCTAAAGTAAGATATATAGAACCATCTTCTTCTTATGGATGTCTATGAATGGTTCTTCTAGCAATTTTTGTGGGATATGCCGATATTTCTTAGTATTGTCTTTTTTTAAATGAAGGGAAATAATAAAAATTGAAGAGGAGAATAGCGGTGGAGGAGGAGAGTGGTTAAGCATAGAGGGAGTGGGAGATGCCTATTTATTATGCACCTATTTATTGGGTAATTAGGCTAAATTCAAGCCTGATTCTTTTGGAGATGACCTTACCCACACTAACTTCTACATGCTTACGAGTATTAAGATTGGAGGACATGAGTGTAAGTCTGTAACGACCCAGAAATTCTGATAATTGAAATTCGAATATTTAATTGATTTTGAATATTAATAAGTGAAATTAATAAGTCGAATAATTTATTTTTCGAATAACCGGATTTAATTGGATAATTAAATAGATAAATTAATGTTTGAAATTCTAGAAATAATTGAAATCTGGATTTAATGTAATTGAAAATGATTTATAAAGTTATATTAAATCATATTGAGGTTATAGTGATGTTATAGAACTTTTAAAATTGAATTAAAAGTTAATTTGTGAAAATTGAATATTTTAATATTAAATCGATTGGTGAAATTAGCCATTTTTGGGACAGTCTCCGAATTGGACGAAACTAGTTCCATTGGATCCATAATAGTTTGTTATTATCGGATTTAAATTTTCATAGCAATCGGAGTTGTCGTGTGACCGTGGCAGCTCGAAACGCATTGAAATTGTTTTAATATTTATTTGGCGAGTTAAAATAGTCATTTTTCAAACAGTCTCGGATTTCGATGAAACTAGTTTCATCGGATCCATAATGTTGAATTATTGTATGGTTTCAAATTTCGTGTCAATCGGATGTACCGTTTGTCCGGGGCAAGCCAAAACGCATCGAAATCGGTTTAAATCGATTTGATTTAAATTTGACTGTTTAATTCCGTAACTCGCACAGATGATCGAATTAGCTACCGAAACATGTTCCATTGTATTCGGAACGCGGGGTAAACCTTACGAATGCCAGGCGGCACGTATGATTTGGAGATCGTTTGAAAAAGTCGTTTTAAAATGAATTTAATATAATTTAATACGTATATATATATATATATATATATATATATATATACGTTTGCCCAAACCCTAGCGAGGGCAAATAGCTCCAGCCGCCACCTTCATTTCAAAGGCCAGAAATTCACAATTTTCTCCTCTTAATCTCTCTCAATCTATATACAATTAGAAGAAATGCTCAACTACAATGTTTTAGAGCTCGATGAGAGCTTCGAATCCATACGGAGATGATGGATTTTAGAGCAACGAGGTGGAAGTTATTGGACCGCGTTCGTGCTCGCTCTTGCACGTTTTTCAAGGCCAAACAAGGGGCCGAGTTCCACGTTGTTGTGGCCGATGGTAGCTTTCGTCGAAGGCTTTGGAGTGGAGGTTGTTGATCGACCTAGAAGTGATGGAACGGGGTGCGATAATTGGATGATTATTGGCGGCTGTGGGTTGGTTTTTTGAACGTGATATTCACGTTGGGGAAGAAGAGGGGAAGCACGGCCCAGATCTGGTCTTGCAAAGATGAATGGCTGAGATGAATTCTAGGGTTAGAAAATGCAAATAGAAATTGAATTATTATATTTTATAATTCTTACAATCTTTAAAAAGCCATAACTTTTTGCTACGAGGTCGAAAACGCACGAAACCAGTTGCGTTGAAATCGTATTGTCGAGCACTACGCAATGGAGCTGGATTGGAAGTAATTGGAGTCAGTGAAAATTTCGGGTAAAATTAAACGCACGTTTAATTTTATTCGAAATAAAACGTTGGAACGAAATTGAAACCAAGGTGAGAACTCCTCACTCAATTGAATGTTGTGTTTCGATTTAAATTTTAAATAGTTGAGATTTAAAATTGTTGATAGTGTTAATTGTGATGATTGAATGATGATTGCTATTTATTGTGATAAATAGACATTATGCGCCGTTATTAAGCGAAGGTTATTTATTAAAAACATATACCGCGATAATTTCACATTGAAGTGGAATTGGTATTATATATGTATATAACAATATATATATATTGGAATATGTATATATTGGAGTTGATTTCCCGCATTGTATAGCGGATGAGACCCTATTGCGCCGCATAATAGCGGATAATATTTATAAATCCCATATACCGCGATGATTTCACTGTGAAGTGAAATTGGTATTGTGCTAACATCTGTGGATGCAGGGAAACAGGTTGGAGGGATCCGATTGGATTCCTCACCGTAGTGATTTATTTACAGATATTTTTGTATATTTTGTTATCATATGATGATATATGATGTTTGGATGCTGTGATTGACCATTTGGTGCTGTTGCATCATCGGATCCATTTTTGAAGTTTAAGATAATGATTTTGATTTTAAAGGGATTTTTAAGGTGATTTTTGAAAGTATACGTTTTATAGAATTGGTTTATTTAAATTGAGATTTTTGGAATAATTATAAACGGTTTATATAAAAGATTTATAAAATTGATATTTATAAATTAAAGTATTAGAATTATAAAATGAGTTTTTATAAGTGTTAAAATGAAAAAAAAAGGATTTCATAAGTGAACGAAATTTATAGACTTATGATTTGTGAAGTTATAAAATGAATAGATGTTGTAAATAACTGGATTATAAGTTCTTAACTTATAATATAGACTTCCGGTATATAATTGAGTTATATAAATTGAATTGGATAATAAAGGAAATATTTTATATAGTATTGGGATTTATATATCTATCTTAATTTCGAATCCCTATACTAGTGATTTTGGGTCGTCGTAACAATGGTTTACGTAACATTCGTTTTGACCCAAATAAATGTGTTTAAGAGAACGTTTTCCTTAAAGAATGAAATATATACTTAATTATGATTTAAGTATATTGAATATTTTCCAAGTGTTGAAAATAAATGGATTTGTTAAATACTTATTATTAAATGAGTATGGAAATGTTTTCCAATATGAAATGAAAGGCTTGAAATTTTATCTTTTAAAGATAAATTGAAAAGTGAATATTTGAAATTTGTTTCAAATGGTTAAGTGTGGAAAATTATATATCTTGTAAAGATATTTGTGGAAGATAATTAATTTGGAAAATTATTTGGAATCTGATGATGTTGCGCATCTTTATTGATAGTTAAATAACCGACTGTCAATATTTACTCTTGAATGGGTATTTGTTGTGATTTGCTTGAATTTGAATGCCACACTTAATTTCAAAATAAGCACTCACTATTCGGGTTAGCCGGGAAAGGACCTTTGTGTCATATAACACATTCCGAATTTGTGATACGACGATATGGATCGTATTGAAGACGGTGGTGAAGACCGGGTGTTTGTGAAAACGATAGAATGACCTATCGATTGTCTCTGCACTGTTAGCTATGGTATAGAGATTTCCTTTGTGATGGGAAGTTATCGGGATTGTGAATACCCGGATTGCAAGGGCTTCTTTGGAAGTGCCTTCGGTTCTATTCGAACCCGGAACAGACTTGTATGGTTACATGTCTGACATTACATTTTGAGATGTAAAGCTGATTTCTTTCAAATACATTTCTGTTGGTGGCGGAGAATTTATTCTCTTAGCTTAACACCCTTCTCTAAGACGTACGAGCTCAGAGGTTATGTAGTTGAAATTTATCAGCGATAAATTCCCAATTTGGTAATGTGGCACGCTGAGTGTTGCTGTAATGATGATCATTTATTGATCATTTGTGATCAAAGCGTGGCTTTGTGAAAAAGCGTAGCTTTGTGGACGAGACTTCGTCAGTGCCTCACAACCCGGAAATGGTCGAAACAGGAATGTTGCGGTAAGGTTATGATGGTCGCGCCCTTTAGGGTATGTCATTTCCTTCTGGAAAGGGGTGGTATCATGGTATGGATCCTGGATACTTACTCATGTGGACACACTTTATTTATTATGTGTGATGTTGGTTACTGAGCGCTCGGATAAAGGTCCCAAAGGACCGGGGGATGGCATATTCGTGAGTTACCTAGTTATAGGGGTAACCCGGCCTTGTTGGTAGAGAGCAGTTTGTCTCTCGGAGCATCCAGCCAGAGGCATTTCCTACGTGGCATAGGAAGTTCCTTAGCCTGACTATTTGTTGGAAATCCAAAGAAACAATATGAACCTTTACGATTGCAATTATATAACCTGCTATGGAATGTGGCGGTAACCTGCTATTGAACATAGTAGCTATAATAGGCATAACGTGAAATGCCTATGCTGGGTAAGATTAATATTATACTTTCGAAATGTTTTCTGCACCATGCACTAATAATAATAATCCAATGATTTGCGTAGTAAGCATATTTGACTATCAAAAGAAGAAATCTCCTCCAATTCTGCGTTTGCATTGTGTGTGTGGCGGGAGGTCTTATGGTAGTTTCATTTTCCAAAAGCATTGCGAAATTGTTTGTTTTCTTTGTTGTTGTTGCTTAAAGATAAACTGTTTTAGTTCTCACACCAGTCACCATGATTGACCTGGAGTTTATTGTTCCCTTCCTAAACTCTGGGTGCCCATCATTTTCCACACGGCCAGTCTAGAGTCAGGTTATCAGGTCATTCTGGATTCAGGAGATGCTTTAGAGCTCAGTAGCGAGCTGGATGGCGAGACGTACCACTTATATATGATAGTATTATTCCGCTGTGTATTCTGTATGAGGACAAGTTTGTATAACTGTCCATTGATGTATATTGTTGTTGTACTCTCTGATGATGATGTAATGTATAAAATGATATAGTTCTTTGATTTAAAGATTATTCATTTATCTATTATATGTTATTCCGCTGCGAATGTGAGATTCTGATATTGTTTCTGTTTCTGTTTTTTCTGTTGTTTCTTCTTTCTTTTCCTTCTGTCTTCTTCTACCTCTTCTTTTTCTCCATAACAATTCGGTTTTCCGGCATTCGATTACTCGGCAGTTGATACAGTGGTCGTATTAATGTCGATTTTCGAGCGACGAAAAGTCGAATCGTTACAAAGTCTTTCCCTTTCGATGAGTTATATGAGTCTTTTATTTTTTACCATTTTTCTACCTCTTATTGAAATTGGCTCCATTCATAACAATGTTGTGCCATTGACCTAACTTCAGAATTATATCACAAGTTACAAAGGTGGAGCGTATATGATGGATGCGATCATTTAGGAATTTCTTTTTTACTTGTTTGGTTCGACCATTTTCTCAAACAAAAAAGGTACGATTCATCTATGCTATTAAGCAGCGCTTGTCGGGTTAGATCAGCTTCATACTATTGATTAGGGCACGACCATTCTATGTACCTCGTATGAAGTTTTGGATTCGTCGGTGTTTGGCAAAGTCAAGTAGATGTCGCCTTTTTGGTACATGTTGCCATTATGGTACTATGAATACATGGTAAACATGCTTCCCCGCATTCATGGCATAGTTAGTTAGGCTCCCGAAAAGTACTATTCTAGGATGTGACAATGGGAGACAGTTCGGTATGTGCAACATGCTTCCATAAGGGTTAGACATGACTTGATGGAGGCTAGGTCATAGCTCGAGATGCACAGCCGCAACAACCTCATGCATACTCCTTGGGCCTCCTATTGGACAAAGTTTATAGACGTCGGTCTAATAGCATATGACTTTCCCTTGAAAATTTCATATTCCTTGCCCAGACATTGGTTTTCTTTACACACACATGCATACCAGATCACGGTTGATCTAGAGAGAGATGTGCATACCAAATCACGGTTGTTCGTTGTATTCCTGATGATCCATTATCCTACAAGGACATATTTGGTGGACATAGGGTGATTAGAAATAATATCAGTTTTCTTTTCGACGAGTTGGATGGGTGGATACTGACACATACTTCTTAGATGGATATTACAACTTGTACTGATCTAAAATAGCTCTGTGTCATTTCATTTTACCAGATTATTTTCATGGTGTCAACTCTGATCATATAGGCCTTCACATTTCATATGGGATAGTTCAGGTACAATAGTTTTCATTCGATTATATGCCTTCACAGTTCTCCTAGGTTTCCATGTAGTTGGTTCCCGATTATACATTTAAGGCATACAATGTGACTAGTGATTGAGTAATCCATAGTTTATCCAAATCAGCGAGACATTCCTAGCGTGCCTTCACCTGGGTTATACCCTCCGTATGACGTACTTACTATAAGTAATATACATCATGTCTTCTATTGAAATTTTAAGTTTCTTACATCATGTATTATTCATTCATTCAATATGCATCTAGATTGGACCAGGCTAGACTTTTACGTGTTGTGCCACAAGATATGACGCTTGCACATACCCATAACCAGCATGAGATGTACATGTGTCATACACATATGTTAGATGCAAAGATAGATGATTTGACCACTGGATTTGGTTTATGCAAGCCTTATGAACCATCAAATGGAGGATGTAATGGGGTGTTGTTGGTGGCGATGGTGGTGATGACAACGACAATGATGAGGACGAGGGTGACAAAGGCGGCGGTGACGATGACAATGATAATGATGATGGCGGTGATGACAAAACATCTTTGACATGGCTATACATATTTTCTTACATTGTCTAATGTTGACACATATTATGTATGATTTGTAGTTGTTCTAGTACGTGGATGTTTCAATGTATGGGCATTGTACATTGTATGTTTCTATGTATGGGCATTGTACTTGTATATTTCAACTATGGGCACTATACGTGTATTTTCTATAAATGGGCACTTTATGTTGTATGTCTCTATGTATTAGCATATTACAATGCCAATTATGATCATTCATTGATTACCATATATGCTATGTTTGTTCTTAGTGTATACTTTAATATTGTAGGAATTAAATTCTTCTTTAAAAACAATAACATAAATCATGGGATAATGAAGTGCTAGATAAAGAAATTACTGGATACAAATATTATGGGATATAGATATTAATAATGCTAGATAACTTAGTTATTAGAATGACTAAACCTTTCATGCAATTGATTGCGGTATGAATTATTCACTCTTCCTAAACTTGTAATAAATTCAATTGCTCTTTGGAGAAAAAAGTTCATCTATCCATTGGTGTAAACCACAAATAAAGTGTCTACATTAGCAGTATCGATGATCGATATCTTTACCAAACGATAAAATGTCTATTGGGGAAAAACAATCCCATGAACATCATTGGGCATTCTCATTCACTTCCAAAGGTTCTCTATAATGATTGGATCATCTTTTAGTCTTCTTCTTTATGCTCACTCCTTATTTTCATGACTTTGAATGTCTTTATAATGTTGGTTTTGTAAGTACATGTTATACTTCTCAGGAGTTCCACGTAGCGATGAATTCACTCATTACTCTTTCTCATGTTGTAAAACATATCCGTCAATCATATTTTGAACATATATATTGAAAGAAGTAATATAGTGTGTGGTCTAGTTGATGTTTTGTTATTTTATAAGAGTTAGAATGCAAAGTTGATTGGAAACAATATTTTTATCTATTTCCTACAAGCAATGCAGATTGGACACATTATTCTTATTTGTTCCCACTAAGAAAAGTTGATTTGAAATAGTTTTCTTCCCTGTTTTTGCTAAAAAAGTTGCCCTATGAAAAGAACATAAAGTGCAAATTAACATATAGAACAAATTAATAGGATTCTTAATTTGTACACCATAATTATCAGGCTGAATGTATGGTAAACGAAGCTGTTGCCATAACAATGAATATTCTCTAACAAGTTTCGATGCATAATTAACTTCTCATCTTATAAATGTTTCATCAGTCCATTTAAGAAAGCGACAGCTACGGTGCCGATCACATTTGTTGTATCAACGTCCAATATCCCAACATGGTATTATTACTATAGTCATTTTAGCAGGCAAATTGCATAGACAATGCAAAATATCAGAGTCATCTTCCTATTGTTCTCGAGGATGGTTGCGTTGATAATTTCAATGATTTTGCCATAATGGTTCCATTCTAAATATTTAGATATCTTCACTAACAAATTGTTTGTAGAATACTTATAGATGGTTGTTTGGAAATAATATTTTTATATGTTCCTCATTAGCAAAGTAGATTGGACACAAGCAAAGCTAATGTGAAACAAAATTCTTATATGTAACACTAAACAAAGTGATGTAAAACAATAATATTTTATGGTCTCATTAAGCAAAGTTGATGCGATAAAATATTCTTGACTATTCTCAGTTATAAAAGTTAGTGCAACACAATATTAGTACCTTTTAACCTATATATGCATATGATTATTAAGCTTACTTTGCACAACTGACACTTATCATATTAGTCAATTAACAAACAACTATCTGCAGCAACAATTTCTTTGAATATACTAAAAGCTATAATGTTTTATGATAACAACATTGAAGATGAAACATATAAACTAGCACATCAATAAGAAGAAGAGAAACTATTGGAAATCTATAATGAAGCGTATTGCTCAACTTTTGAGAAATATTGTGGCTCTATCCTGGGTTGGAAATTCATCAATCGTATCCAGTCAACATTCCAAAAAACTTTGATAAAAGATTAATTTAACCCTGATTCAACCTATGGTCCTAAAATTTTCCAGAGAAGATTCAAAATGCAGCGTGCATTATTTTTGAGGATTTTGGTAGGTATTAAACAAAATAATGATTACTTTGTTTATAAACAAAACTCTTCAAAAACCCAGTATTTTAGTGAACATCAAAAGATGATTGTAGCTTTGAGGATGTTAGTATGGTGCACTCACCGATTCCCTTGATGACACATACTGTATTGCAGAAAGTACTGCATTAGAAATCTAGAAAAATTCTACCACGCCGTTGTAGTCATTTATGGGACCGAATACCTCCATTCTCCTAATGAAGCAGATGCAATGAGATTGCATGAAATGCATGGAAACAAAGGATGACGTGAAATGCTTGGATCTCTAGAATATATGCATTAGGAATGGAAGAACTGTCCGAAAGCTAATCATGAAGCATGCAATGGTAAAGAAAGAAAATAACTATTATTCTGGAAGGGCCGTGTCGTATAATTTAAGGATTTTGGCATGCATTCTTTGGAATGCCTAGTTTAAATAGTGATGTAAATGCCATTGAGAGATCATATTTTTTCAATGATCTGGTGCTTGGTAAATCAACTTCTGTATCATTTACACTAGATCAAAACATGTATGATCACATATACTTTCTAGGAGATGTAATTTACCCAAAATGGAGGATGAGAGTAAAAAAATTCAAACCATTATGCCTAGTGGATAAAGTTTGCTGCAATGCAAGAAGGATAGAGGAAAGACGTTGAAAGAGCTTTTGAAGTACTTTAAGCATGATTTGTGATGACTAGTAATCCATGTAAACTATGGAAGTGATCAAAAAGTGTAAAGTAATGTTTACTTTTTTAATTCTTCATAACATGATCATCAAAAACGAAAGTGGATTGGACTATCCCACTTAAAAGTACATGGGGGCAAACGAAATGCCTGAAATATACTGAGAAGACATTCCACAAATCGAAGTAGATTACAGTATTCATATAGAACATCGACTTGCTTATTGAAATGCAGCGCTTCATAATACGCTCCAAAATGATCTAATGGATCATATTTGGAATTCTTATGGGAATCAATAGTTACCTCTCTGATTACCAAGTTTTGACATGTCTTTGAACTTAATGTTTGTGTAATGCAATGTAGTGTGCTATAACTTTGCTATTTGTAATCGTATTTGACTTTGTTTAAATAAAAGTATTGTATAATATTATGAATTCTCTAAATAAAACGATAAGCCAATTAACATTTCAAACATATATAACAGTAAACAGTACCAAAAAACAATTAAAGATACAGTTTGTTTTGCACCATCTAACTACATATGTCTTGTTCCAAACCTATTCTCAATAATGTGTCATTTATATTCCAACCAATATTGCATTGAGAGTGGATCCATTCTCATCAAATCCTTTTCCATATGAAAGGTCCATTAACGTTGATGTTTTATCTCAAACTTCCCTTTTTCAATTAAGGTCAATTCATTCAGCATAGCTAGCTTCTCTACATGACACTACAGACGTTCATCATTTTGTTTCGCATGATTTTCATGCATGTGGTTGATTTGAGAATCAATTTATGCCAGAACAACATTTTTCTTCTTGGACACTAACCCATCGGTCTAGCATCTTAATCTATTATGGGTTCTAGTTCATCTACTTCATTTTCAAGGCCTAACTTAGAGTCTTGGGTAGAAGATTTCGATGCCTTATTCTTACTCTTATATTTTGATTAGACATCTCTTAAAGAATTTAGGTTATTGTAGCTCGATGTTTCATGACCAGTAAGCAAGTCGTAACAGTTTGCAAATTGGTAATAGTGAGGTTTTTTGCGATCATTTTCCCACAGGAATAATTTTAAGAATTAATCATTTACCATTCTGTTCTACATCCAATGATTAAAATAATAAATATAGATTTTAAATTAATTACAAATAAAATATCTTTAAGAAACAGACCAGCTCAGCTTTTCCTTCCATGCTACTAGGGTTAAATTTTTTGATTTTGTAAATTTAAGACTCATAAAACTTAGTTTGTCAATTTATCTTCACAAAATGACCTATTATCGCCGACATGGAATACATCTCCTCAACATGTTTTTTATTATACGCATTTATTACCATTGCCTAAAATGCTTCTCCACTTTGGTTGATTCCCTTTATGGAGTCACTAGAATAGTGACAGTAGTTTATACAAAGATCTTTGTCATCTTCACTGTTCCATGTAATGGAGTGAAAGCTTAAAGGAGGGCACTATGAGGAGAAGCACTTTGACTGGGTTTTGAATCAAATTCAAAATTATCCATATACTAAACGATTGAAACAGATGAGATATAATTGTTCTGTATTTGCAATTTGTTAATATGGTAGAAGAGTTGAAGATTTATGTGTTGGTTACAAGTAAAAATGGATGACTTTATAGCTTTCGATGTGAAATTGAACTGTTTATGACCATTGAAATGTAGCCAGAATCTACATTAGAGCAGTTTGTTGTCGTTGAAATGTAGCCAAAGTCAAAAATAGTCGTTTATGACCATTTTGGTGTATCCATTAGCCTTGGTGTCAATTTAACGGGGCCAAGAGCTTGGTGTCCATTAGATGTGCACTAGAACTTAGGCACCCATTAAATGGGTGCCTAAACTTAGGCACCATTTAAACGAGCGCCCAATTCCAGTTCTGTTTCCTGAACTGGAACCTGATCATTCGAGTTAAATCTTACTGTTAGGTTATACAAATTGAATTTTAGGGCCTTAATTTGAGATGTTGGAGTTGCTTTAATACCCAACTCAAAGTCATAAAAGTGGAATATATGTACCATGGGCCATCACCTTTATATTAAGGTCTGAATGAGAGGTCGATCGAATGACTAGATAGATCTACTCATCAAAAATATGCTAAAAGACTTGCATGGAGCCTACTTATGAAAAAATTCTATAGCAATTAGTGAAATATTATAGAAAGTTAATTATATCTATAATATAGCCCGTAAATACTCAAAGATGACAATAAAAATGCTATAATATGTTACTTTTTAATAGCGATTTTAATAATGCTTTGATATTTACCAAATAACATATGGTTTTACAGTGTTTATAAAAATGCTATAAAAACCTTTTAGAGTGATTTTAAAATGCTATTAAAGGGTTAAATTGTTGTAGTAGTGTCATAAAAATGTATAATGCACTTGAACCAACTACCACAACAATGAATATAGTGATCCTATATATAGTTTAATGATGCAAAATTTAATATGCTAGCAGTTATTTAATATGAATTTAGGATACATATATAAGAAATTATAATACTGAAATTACTGAAGAAATATATCTACACTATGGACAACTTGGTTTTGGAACTATGACGATAATCGGGTGAAACTTTATGAAGTATCTACATATCGCAAAATGTTAGTTCAAGAGCTAGAGGAATGTACACAAAGCCAGCGTCTTCCTATGGGTGTCTATGAACAATTCTTCTAGTAATTTTAGTACGATGTAATGACATTTCTCTATATTATCTTTTAAGAACGAAAACAATGAAGGAGAAAATAAAAAGTGAAGTGGTAAATGGTGGTGGTGGGGGAGTGGTTAAGTAGAGAGGAAGTAGAGGAGACCTTTTAATGGGTGACTATTTGTTGCATAATCAAGCCAAATTCAGGACTGAATATTTAGGCCTAAAACAGTTGGAGATGCCTTTACCTGCACCAACTTCTACATACTTACGAGTATTGAGAATGGAGGACATAAGCGTAAACCTTCCCCTTTCAATGGGTTATACGAGTCTCCTATTTTTTTTACCATTTTTCTACCGCTCATTGATCACAGCTCAATTCATAGCGGTGCTATGCCATTGACCTACCTTCGAAAATACGTCACAACTCATGGATGTAGAGCAAATATGATGAATGTGATCATATGAGCATTTCTTTTGTACTTGGTTGGTTTAATCTTTCTCTAGAATAAAAAAAGGTATGGTTTGTCTAGGCTATCTCGCTGTGCTTGCTAAGCTAGATTAGGTTCATACTATTGATTGGTACACAACCATTCAAGATATTTTGTATAAAGCTTTGGATTCATTTGCTTTTGGCGAGGTCAAGTAGATGTATGATTGTTGGTACATTTTGCCATCATGGTACTATAAGTACACGATGAACATGCATCCCTACATCCAGAGGATAGTATTCAGGCTCCCGAGTTGCACTATTCTACAATAAGACGATGAGAGATAGTTTGGTATGTGTAACATTTTCCCTTAGGGTTAGACATGGCTTGAAGGAGGTTAGGTCGCAGCTCAAGATGCACAATCGGAGCAGCATCATACGAGCTCCTTGGGCCTCCCATTAGACAAATCTTAAAGATGCCAGTCTTATGGCAGATGACCTTGCCTTAATGATGCATATTTATTATCCAAACGTAAGGTCTCTTTGCATATAATTGCACACTTTCCTATGTGGTATTTGGGTGAGAGATGTGTATACCACACCACAGGTGATCGTTGTATTCCTACCGATGCATTATCCTATAAAAACATGTTTGGTAGACATTGGGTGATTTAAGATCAATATCTATTTTCTCTTCGATAAGGTGGATGGGTGGATATTTACACATACTCTTAGATGGAGATTACAACGCATACTGATCTAAAGTAGCTCCACATCATTTCGTGTTACCAGATTATGTATGTGGAGTCAACTTTGATCATATATGTAACACCCTTAATTTTATTGACATTATTCAGGAGATTTAATTAGAATAAATTAAATAGAATAATGTAGATACGGGGATTGAGGTTGATTAATTAATTAGGTGGTCATGCTTATTAAACTAATGAATTTGTATAAATGGTTAAGAAGTTAAACATAAGGGCATTAGGGTAAATAGCCACCCATACTTCCCACCCTTTTTACTATTCTCATTAGGTTTTACACATTCATTTTTATCTCATACAAAAACTATAAATGCAAGAAGCATCAAGGTCGGCCATAGGAAGATAGAAGAGAAGAAGAAAGTTTAAGGAAAGCTTATGATTCAAGCTAGAGGAAGATCAATCTCAAAAAATCTTTAATCTCCTTATCTTAAGCAAGGTGAATAATAATTTCTACATCTCTATTTTGATTTTCACATCAAATGGTTTCAGATTTAAGGATAAATCTGTTTATGATGTTTTGAATGATGATATGCTTGATTATGATTTATATGTGTTTAAACAAGTTTGTTTAATAAAAGATATACACGGTTTAGGGCAAAACTGAGACAAAAATGATTTTGAAATGCCATGGAAAAATTTTATGTTATAGAAAACATGATTTTAGAGATGGGTTTCAATTCTTATAATTTTCCGAGTGCATATGGATTTTATCCGAATTTTCTAGTAAAGAAAATGATTTATTGGGTTATAATTATTTACAGGAAAAATAATGATTCTTTGGGTTTGAAATTTTTATATGTTGGAAAACATATTGAAATAGATTTTCTAGGATTTTTTCAGATTTTTCCTAAGTGTTTTGATGGATATATAAAATTATTTAAGGTATGCGACTTAAATGTTTTATATATTTATTTAAGGAGAATGGACATTTTAAAAAATAAAATTATTATTTAAATCTGAATTTGCGGCAGCATTTTTCTAAAAAGTAAATTGTCAACTAGTGTGTTAACGCTAAAAAGTGAACGCTAACACCCGGTGTGTGTAGTAGAATTGTGAAAGCACCACCCGTGTGACGGGAATAAGAAGTAAGCAGTAAAAATAGCGAAAATGCGGTAAAAGATAGCAATTTATAGTGGTTCGGCTTGAGATCGAGCCTACGTCCACTTTGAATCTCTTTATTATTGAATCTGGTTACAAGACGATACAATACACTTATGAAAACAACACAATTTGATCACAAATACAATCTCGACTACTAGCTCAAACTTCAATGATGAAACTCGATGAATCCGTGTTGGATGTATGGAATTCCTTTCAAAGCTTGTTGTAGTGTCTCGAATGTTTGAAGATCTTCAATTGTTGAATGAGTGGAGAGTTTGGCAGAGTAACGTTGCTTCAAGAAATGATCGGCCAAAAAGTCCCCTCCATGTTGAAGGTAGGGGGGTACTTATAAGGAAATATGGACAGGAGTTTCTGCCAAGTCATGAGTCGTGGCCGACTTAAGATAAGTCGTGACTCGTGGTCGACTTAAGGTAGCTCGTGGGCGTCTTACTGAGTTCAGCTTGTGGCTTGGTAGATGACAAGTCTTAAGTCGTGGCCAACTTATAATAAGTCGTAAGTCGTGGTAGACTTATCAAATAAAAGTGGCATAGGTGCAGGCATTGGATTTAGACTCGATAACTTTTATGTCGTGGACGACTTAAGCTAAGTCGTGGGTCCTAAATAACCCTAAGTCGTAAGTCTTTTTAGCTCCTCAGGTCGTTAAGTCGTCTGGTTCTATAAGTCGGTATCCTTCTTTCAGTAGTTAGGTCGACATCCATTGAGCCGGTATGCTTTTTAGGTCGTAGAGAAGTTAGGTCGTAGGCTTTTAGGTCGCGAAGCATGCTAGGTCGCGAAGTTCCTTAAGTCGTAACCCATTAAGTCGGTCCTGTAGCTTAAGTCGCATACTGCCTTAGATCGGAACCTTCCTTAACTCGTAAACCGTTAAGTCGGACCATTCCTTAGGTCGGAGCCTGTTGAGTCGTAGGCCTCTTTAAGTCGTAAGCTGGTGGCTTCCTTGAGTCGTAGATCATCCAAGCCTTAACTCGTTAAGTCGCACAATCCCTTAACTCGTTAAGTCTTGAGTCGTGTACTTTTCCTGACTCGCACAGTTCCTTGACTCGCTAAGTCGCACACCCTACTTGAATCGTGCCATTCTTAAGTCGTGGAGAATTAAGGGTTAACATTTGCCCCTCGAAGTACACGCCTAAGTCGTAAGTCGTGTGCTTCGACTCATCTTAACTCGTGTGGGTCGATTCAAATTCCGTTGCTCCGAGGTATAAAAAGCTTAAGTCGTTCCTCTTGTCTTCTTCTTCTCATTAACATTCTTCCCAGTCGCACCTGCCATTAATACTTTTCCAAGCTTTCTAAGGCGATTTCGATTTGATTCTTCTTCGATCATCCCTAGCATCATACTGCATAAGCATTCTCGCCTCTTTTCCAATCGCCGATTATCATCAATCCTTTGTCTCTGGTTTACTCCCTTGAACCTTGCAAATATCGTCACACTGGACATTGATGGACTTAGGGTAGTTCGATATGACTTGATTCGTGATTCGCGGTGGTTTAGTGGTGTGTCAGAACTAGGATTGATAGTTGTGACGTTATCGGGTTAATGGGTTAAGCGTTGAATGGTTCACGAGTTAGTGATTAACGAGTTAGAAGGTAAACAGGTTAGGAATTGGATGGATTGGTGATTTCGCGTGGTCCAGCAATTCTGATGATTTAACTACGGATCGACTTATCACTTTCTGCGACTTAAGCTCTGAGTCGTAGCCGAGTTAGGACTTGGGAGTTTTTGTTGCTTTGAATTGGAGCCTCTTTTATCCTCCACGACTTACAACTTAGAGCACGGCTGACCTTAACCCGTAGGAAGCAATTTTTAAGTCGCAGCTGAGTTAGCACCTAAATCGTTGCCGAGTCAATGCTTGAATCGTGGGCGACTTATCACTTGAGTCGTTCATGACTTATCACTTGGGTCGTTCGCGACTCAGTACTTGCAATTTTCAGATTTTGCTTGAGCTTTGAACTAGTGTTTGTACTTTAAACTGTTAACCTTTGCTGCATTCTTTCACAGATCATTCTGACTTGCAGGCTCACAACTTGTTCAACACAACATTCACAGAAAATTAGGACTAATATACTGCCACTGACTGCCCACATCAAATGACAGATTAGTTAATAACAAATAATCAACTCAAACAGATCGTGTGAACGAAGTGCTTTAAACCAACTAATTCAAGCAAAGCGTCAAAGCAACATTGGAATAGTCAACTAAACTTACATGTTTGCATTAATACTGTGCCTGAATTTTAAAACTAACAAGTCCTGAAATTTAGTAATCGATCAATTGTCGACTTTTTTAATTCCAGTTATATTTATTTGTTCTTTTCATTAGTTTTGCACAACACCTCACACTTTTTAGGAAACGTGCACCTTCATATTTGAATGTCCAGTCGCTTGTGTAGAATGACTTCTCTGCGAGAAGATACTACAGTCCAGGCTGAAGAAGCCACTTTTATTCCAGCTCCATTAGTCAACCCTCCAGAAAGGGCCTCTACCACTTTATCGTACAAAGTTTTCCGACAGTTGTGCGCTCAGTTCGGCATTGCTGAAGCGGATGCCATTCTTCCTGGGAATAGCAACACTGCTGATGCAGCCCCTTCTGGCTTTGTAGCGGTCAATCGACAAATGTGCTTGAACGGAGCCATTCCGCCTTTCAACAACTTTTTCCAGCATCTTCTTCGACAACTGGCCATCTCCCCATTTCAGCTACATCCCAATGGCTATGCCATTCTAATGGGGTTGTGTGTGCTATTTGGGAGAATCCTCGAGCGACTTCCGAGCTTTGACGAGATTTGCTACTTGTGTTCCTTTACCAGAACTAAAGATCATCCTTCGATAACTGTTATGAGAAGCGCCAGAAATCGTAAATTGATTGTCGGCCTCCCTAATAGTGCTCATGGGTTTTTGACTCAATTCTTTTATGTTCGCTGTCCCCCGGGGTTTTATGCTGTGTGGAGGGAAGGAAGTAAGATCATCTATCTTTACTTCTTTTATTCTCTGAGTTCTGTGAAGTCCAAATTGCCAAATGTTAATTTCGCTTTTTCATTTCAGCGCTCCCCCCTCCTTCTAGGGATCCCAGCCACAAGCCAACTCCAGAGAGACTCATGGCCGTACCAGCTGAAGAGCGGGACGTGAAATTCTTATTGAAGGACGAATTTCTCCACCAGTTTGGACTTCTTCACTCTTCTCGCTCTACACAGCCTTATGAAGTCCCTGATTCTCCAGGAAAGGCATCAGATGCCCCTGCCCCTACTGAAGATCCTATGCTGAAAGAAATCTCCACTGAGACTTCACTGGTGAAGTGTTCTGCTTCTACTGGCATTGTGGGGTCGTCCAGCAAATTAACACTTTCCCCGGTTATTGAAGAGGAAGAAAATCCTCGAATTTCTGAGAAGACGGTTGATGTGGAAGTTGAAAAAGAGAGTTCTGCTGGGTATCATGGCGATGACACCTTTGATAATTTGAGTGACATAATGATAACTTCTCAAGAGCTTTTTAAAGACGATACTTCAAAAGCGATCTCTCCCATTGTTGAAACGACCTCTTCTTTGCAGCAAACTACAACACCTACCACACAAGTCATCGCCATTCCCACACCCAAAAGTTGTTTGTAGTCTGACGCGCGTAGTTTGCACATCACACACACTTAGGATTTTTGGCACTTATATGCACTTAGCTTCTTCAGTTTGAAGATTTCTAAGACATGTCTTTTCTTCAATTTCAGGTTCTCTGATGGGGCGAAGTGGATCGTATTACGACAAATTTCAGCGTCATGGAAGCCACGATGCTTACGATTTCAGGCGTTATCTTCCTTCCCATCAGGAGACCGACGAAGAAAGGGCCTCTAGAAAAGCTCGAGAGAGATGGGATTATGAGGAGCGACGCAGAATAGAAGATGAACAACACTATGGGAATAGAGACGAGCGATGTGACTCTTCCCGCAGAAGTGACGATTCTCATAAAAGGAAATATCACGACGACAAGGGGAAGAGTCACATTGCTGATGATTCTAGTAAGCGGACCAAACTTGGCGAAAAGGATGCATCTGCAATTTCGGAAAAGACTGACGCTCCCATCTGTCCTAATATTCCATTCGGCTCTCCTGCTTTAAAGAAATCTGATATCCAAGCGATCATCCAAAGGCCCCGGTACCAAGTTAAAGATGGTCTTCCAACACTTCAGAGCCGATTTCCGAATTGGTGCCTAAGAGGAGTGCGCTTTGACTTAGATCTAGTTCCGATCGATAAACAAGCCATGCTCAGAAATCATGATGCGGTTAGGCTTGACATTGAGAGGATGTCGCAATGGCAAAAGCTTGTTGATGAACTCCAAAGAGTCAACCACATGAATCTCGAAAACATGCTAACTCTGGAGAACGATAAGGCTGAATGGGATAAATGGTGCAAGCAGCATGATGCCGAGATGACGAGCATCGCGGATGACAATGCAAGGCTTGAATCTGAAGTCAAGCAACTTAAGGAAGATCTTGTCACTTCTTCTGCATCGTATACTCAGAAAGAAGAAGTATTTCAGAAGCAAGTGCGGGACGCACATGCTGCGCAGAGGGATGCTGAAATGAAGCTTACAGCTGAACAGCATGTTACCGAGAAATACCGCAAAGAAAACACTGAGCTACGGGAAACAGCTATTTCCCAAAACGTGGAGATTGAGAAGTTAAAAGCTCAACTTTTTAAAGCTGAGAAAGAGCGTGATGAGGCTGTTGCTGGTCAAGTTGCAGCCGTTGCCGAAAAAGAAGCGGCTGAAGAATCCCATAAGGCAACTAGAGCCACCATCGATACGACTTTGTTTGACTTTTATGTCCACTGCGTCTTGGGGCGTGGTAGACTTTCATTTTTGGGACCGGAATATAAAGTCACCTTAGCTGAAGTGTGGGAGGCGATTATTGATATGTTTGGTGGTGCCGGATATGCTGAAGCAGACCTTGAAGCAACTTATTTAGACGAGGACTCCCGTGCTGCTCTTGCTAAGGGAAAAGAGCAGCTTGCCCGAGTGCGAGCTGAAGCAACAGGGGAGAAGCATTCCGAAAAAGAAATACTTCTTGCTGCCCCTGTTCATACTTCGGTCTCAGCTAATGTCGATATCATTGGTTCTAGTTCTCACTCTTCACCTCCTGCCGAAGCTGACAAAGATATTGTTACCACTCCCACAGAAGAAGAGGCCCTGGAGGACATTGCAGCTCAGAAATTTGAAACTGATCTCGCCAAGTCGACTTCTCCAGGTAACTTTGACGTCGACCCAGCCCCGGTGAACCACTTATTCGATTTGACTGAGCTTGATGATCTTCTTACTTATTACTTAAGCCTTGACGAACCAATATCTTCTCTTATCTTGGAGAGTATTGATTTTAACTTCTTTTCTTATGTAGCGGAAGCACCGAAAACTGTGCCAACTTCTCCTTCTTCAGCTACCGTTCCTCCTTCTTCTCAAGTTACTCCTCTTCCAGCTTCTGAACCAGGTTCACAGGAAGAACAAATAGCGGCCCTTCAAGGCTTGGATGAACCACCCGCTTTTCAGGAACAGAAAGCGGAAGATCTGGAAGATAGTGAGAAGACTCCGGAGTAGTCTTTTGACTATGACACAAAACTTTCTACATTTCTTACTCCGGGAAGTGAGTTCTCTTCCAAGAAGAAGGGGAAACGTGTGGTTTCGAAGAAAGGAAAGAAAGGCTCTTCTGCTGCTGGAGATGAAGCTGAGGTCGATCCGGCTGAGTCTCTTTCTCCTTCTTCTCCGATACGGCCTCCGAAACTAATTACCAGGCCGGGTAAAAGCTCCAAGGGCGGGAAGAAGGAGAAATGAGTTTGATTTTGCCTTTTCTGCTTTTTTGCATGTATTGACCGGAGATTGTGCGGATACCGGTCTCCGCTTTTTTGAATCCTGCATATGTAAAGAATTTTCATAGTATTGAATAAAATAATCCTTTTACTTGAACGAATTCTTGTTAGCATATGTGAACACATCTATTTCTTGTTTCTAGTGTAGAATAAATGATTCCTTTACTTGTGCAAATTTTATATCCGTGCTTGAGGATACATTTATTCCACATCTTTTTTGCGTGATATTGTGATGAACTTGTGGTATGTTGCTTTTATTACTGTAACTAAATTGTACAATATTGCCCCTATATCACAAGTGCATTGCAATATCTTTTTATTTTGATGAGACTTGTACTCTTATTTTTGGAGAACAACTGTTCCATCTTTGAGGAAACAATTATTCTACTTTAATGAAGCGTGTCTCGTTTTTGGAGAAGTTTTTACACTTCACCCTTAGGAGATGGTCACTTCATATTTTTGGGGAGTGAATTCTCCTTCGTAGTGAAGCGAGTTTCTGAAGAATGTTTTGACATTTTAATTCTGGTGAAGTGTGCCCCCGAAGAGGTCTTTTTGGCATTTCAGCTCTGGTGAAGTGGGCCTCCAAAGAGAGATTTTTACACTTCAACTCCGGTGAAATCTGCCCCCGAAAAGGCCTTTTTGGCATTTCAGCTCTGGTGAAGTGGGCCTCCGAAGAGAGATTTTTACACTTCAACTCCGGTGAAATGTGCCTCCGAAGAGGTCTTTTTGGCATTTCAGCTCTGGTGAAGTGGGCCTCCGAAGAGATATTTTTACACTTCAACTCCGGTGAAATGTGCCCCCGAAGAGGTCTTTTTGGCATTTCAGCTCTGGTGAAGTGGGCCTCCGAAGAGAGATTTTTACACTTCAACTCCGGTGAAATGTGCCCCCGAAGAGGTCTTTTTAGCATTTCAGCTCTGGTGAAGTGGGCCTCTGAAGAGAGATTTTTACACTTCAACTCCGGTGAAATGTGCCCCCGAAGAGGTCTTTTTGGCATTTCAGCTCTGGTGAAGTGGGCCTCCGAAGAGAGATTTTTACACTTCAACTCCGGTGAAATGTGCCCCCGAAGAGGTCTTTTTCGGACTCCGAAGAATAGCAATTGTTACTTTTGCTCTTTCGTCATCTGCTCCTTAGTGATTCCTTGTTATTACTTCAAGTACATGCCCCATTCTTTTGCAAGTTGCTTGCTTTTTGCCAGGGAATTGTACGTTATTATTGAGTGATTTATGGGAATCGCTGAGTCTCGTGACGTGTTGAATAAGTAAGCTATGCTTTAATTGCCTGCAATATTAAATCGACATTTTAGCAATATATTTAAGATATTTGCATATCGAAATGAAACAGGCATTATATAGCAGTATAACACAAGATTTTAAAGTTCTTTATTATTAATCCACACTGATTTCTCGGCGGTTTTCAATACAAGAGTTATACATTCATCATCATTTTACAAATTTAAGCAATGCTGTTAAGTAAAAAATTAGATGCAAATGAATGTTGTTCCAGAATCTCGAGATTGAATCTTCATCTTTACTGGAATCACTGTTCCCGATCCATATGCCAATCAGAATAGAATGTGGTCAAATGCTGTGTGGGGAACCCCTGTAACAGCATTAATGACAAACCTCCCTGATTCCTGCTCTGCGATTTCGTTGACTGAGTCGTATTGATGATCGGGAAGTTGTCGTTCCTGAGTGGATGAAGATGGGTCATTCCTGTTTTTCTTAATATACTGTTGAAGTTTGTTCTCTTTCAACAGCTTTTCAATCAGATCCTTCAAGTGGCGGCACTCGTTAGTGTCATGGCCAGGATGGTTGTGGAACTTACAGAATCTTTCACTTTGAGTGGAATTTTTCCCAAGCCTCAACTTATGAGGTTTAGGATATTCGACAGTGTCCTTAGTTGTAAAGAAAATATTCTCTAGAGTATCGGTCAAGGGAGTGAGATCCAGAGATTCAAAGTGGCGAGTTTTCTTCACATTTCCCTGCTTTTTCTCGTCATCACTTTCCCTTTTCCGTCCTCTAAATTCTGTTCTATTAGAAGCAACACTGTTATTCTGGATTTCGGCCACAACTACCTTCGCTGGTGCAGAAAGGCTTTCTAGGCGCATGAATTCGTCGGCCTTTTTATAGAATTTTTCAAGTGAGTTTGGCTCCTTCATTTTTAGCCATCTTCCGAATTCACTTGATTTGTTGATGGCTCGCATCAGATAAGTCAGGATCATACGGGGTTCTGCATTGTCCACTTCGGCTAAAGCTACATTGAAACGGTTCAAGAAAGATCTGATAGATTCTCCGGAAGCTTACTCAAGGCTCGATAGTGACATTATATCTTTAGCTTTTGAAGCATACAATCTGAACTGATCCTTGAACTTTCGGGTCAAATCAGAGAATTGATCTACGGACCGAATTGGTAGCTTAGTGAACCAAAGTAGAGCCACCCCTTCCAAGTACACTGGAAAGTATCGACATTTAATCTCATCTGATGCTCTTGCACCGGTCATATGCCAATCGTACTTATACATGAAATGATTAGGGTCACTTGTCCCTCTATAAGCTTGGATAGTAGGAGGTGCAAATTTTCTTGGAAATTCTGCTTTCAGGATCCTTTCAGTAAACGGAGTTCTGCTTGGTGCAAATCCCCAGTCGTTCTCATTCTCTTCCCTCTACATACTCTCTTTCATGATTTGGCGAACCATCCCTGATAGGTACTCCTCGTTGCTCAGAGGCGTTGCCGGGCAGACGTCAGCTCTCCTTTCGGAAGTTTGCCTGGGCAAATATTCGCGAAAAGTTGGCTGCTGCCTTGAACCTTCAGCTTAGAAAGGTGGCATTTCGACAATGCCAGCTGCTCTTTGAGGAATATCTTTCTCCTGGGGATTACGAGCATCTTTAGTGAAGACTGTTTCATTGTTTTTTGTCTATTGATTTGCCCCAAGCAGAGCGTTTAATCTGTCCATCATTAAAGCGTTTTGAGCTTCAATCTGCTGATATAATCCTTACACCGCGTTGTCTAACTCAACCCTTGTGATTCCAACAGCAGGAGTTGACTGATTTACTGTTGGGGAAGCAGAGGTTCCCTCTTGAGCATTTCCGGATCTGGTGGGTCTACCCTCTCTCTCAGGAGCCATGATTTCAGATAAACTTCTGGTCTTTAGAGAGATTCCTTCAACAAACTTTCGCGGAGCAATGGTGAGAATATTCCTGAGTTCAATTCCCAGTGAAAGCACCAAAATGTTAACGCTAAAAAGTGAACGCTAACACCCGGTGTGTGTAGTAGAATTGTGAAAGCACCACCCGTGTGACGGGAATAAGAAGTAAGCAGTAAAAATAGCGAAAATGCGGTAAAAGACAGTAATTTATAGTGGTTCGGCTTGAGATCGAGCCTACGTCCACTTTGAATCTCTTTATTATTGAATCTGGTTACAAAACGATACAATACACTTATGAAAACAACACAATTTGATCACAAAGACAATCTCGACTACTAGCTCAAACTTCAATGATGAAACTCGATGAATCCGTGTTGGATGTATGGAATTCCTTTCAAAGCTTGTTGTAGTGTCTCGAATGTTTGAAGATCTTCAATTGTTGAATGAGTGGAGAGTTTTGCAGAGTAACGTTGCTTCAAGAAATGATCGGTTAAAAAGTCCCCTCCATGTTGAAGGTAGGGGGTATTTATAGGGAAATCTGGACAGGAGTTTCTGCCAAGTCATGAGTCGTGGCCGACTTAAGATAAGTCGTGACTCGTGGTCGACTTAAGGTAGCTCGTGGGCGTCTTACTGAGTTCAGCTTGTGGCTTGGTAGTCGTAAGTCATGGCAGACTTATCAAATAAAAGTGGCATAGGTGCAGGCATTGGATTTAGACTCGATAACTTTTATGTCGTGGACGACATAAGCTAAGTCGTGGGTCCCAAATAACCCTAAGTCGTAAGTCTTTTTAGCTCCTCAGGTTGTAAAGTCGTCTGGTTCTATAAGTCGGTATCCTTCTTTCAGTAGTTAGGTCGACATCCATTGAGCCGGTATGCTTTTTAGGTCGTAGAGAAGTTAGGTCGTAGGCTTTTAGGTCGCGAAGCATGCTAGGTCGTGAAGTTCCTTAAGTCGTAACCCATTAAGTCGGTCCTGTAGCTTAAGTCGCATACTACCTTAGATCGGAACCTTCCTTAACTCGTAAACCGTTAAGTCGGACCATTCCTTAGGTCGGAGCCTGTTGAGTCGTAGGCCTCTTTAAGTCGTAAGCTGGTGGCTTCCTTGAGTCGTAGATCATCCAAGCCTTAACTCGTTAAGTCGCACAATCCCTTAACTCGTTAAGTCTTGAGTCGTGTACTTTTCCTGACTCGCACAGTTCCTTGACTCGCTAAGTCGCACACCCTGCTTGAATCGTGTCATTCTTAAGTCATGGAGAATTAAGGGTTAACACAGTGAGAATTTGATAAAAAGGGGCAAGTTAGTTAAAAATTTACCTTCTTTAAGTTAAAAACAAGAAAATCATGCTTTTAGCACGTTTCAACCTTTTAGGCAAAATACCTTCCCACACATACCTTTCGTCTAAGTCGAAAGGTTAAACCTTTCGATAAGTTCAAACCACTGCATATGGTATCAAGTACTTGGTATGTAATGAATTGGATAGAGTCGAAGGGTTTGTAGTTGAGAGTTTGATGGACAAAGAGGTTGGGATATGTTTTTTTTATAAACTAAGTTTTTACCTGCTTTGCTTTTGAATTAGAGCTTTTGACTTGATTTCTTCCAATCAGGTCAAATGTTTAAAGAAAGGTTTTAAACCTTTTGAAAAAGTCGAAAGGTTACTGCCACTTATTGTTGTTCTGTTTTGAACCTTCTGACACAGTCGAAAGGTATGGTTTTTATAAGTTGTTTTTATATAAGACCTTCTGACATTATCGAAAGGTTAGGTTTTGAAAAGTTTTAAGAGACCTTTTGACAAGGTCGAAAGGTTTGGTTTTGAAAGGTTGTTTCAAAGAGATTTTAAAAGAACTGCCGCCTTTATTTTGTTAAAACCCTTCGAAGGGGTCGAAAGGAGGAGCTTTCGGTTTAGTCGAAAGGTTTGCCTGTTTTAAAAACCAGCCGCTTCTCCCATTGTTTTCGAAGGGTTTCAAGCCTTTCGACTAGAATGATTTACCCTTGTATTATAATTGAAGTATAACCCAAGCTTTCGAAGGAGTTGCTGTAAAAGGCGGAGGCTATTGTTTTAAATGAAATCATTTAAGCTTTCGAAGTAGACCTTCCGGCAAGGTTGGAAGGTTGCTCCCTTTGTATCTGAATGGTTTTAAAATAAGACCTTCCGCATGTTTTAACTTGAACCCAGTATGTTTTTGAAAGGTTTAGTCCACTGGTTTCAGAAGGGTTATGTTATAAGAATCGAATACTTTCGAAAGGTTTAAACTATTGTATGGTTGCAATAGTTTCTAAAGGTTGAATTTAGAGTATTAAAAGGCAGGAGCCTAATGTTTTTAAGAGCATTTGAAGGAGGTTATCCTATGAAGTCGAAAGCTAGGTTTCGAAGGTATCGAAAGGTTTTAAAACCCAATCTCAAATTTCTAAAAGGAAAACCCACGATATAAATGAAGTAGTTTTGTACTGATTTTAAGTATGAAATTTTGAAGAAGTGTTACCTTGATAAAAATATAAGTTAACGGTATTAACTATGTTATGAGATATATTTCAAGGACTTTAACCCACAGGAGTGGTATTGATAAATTGTTGTTTTGCTTCTTCAAATATGAGTATATTCACACGATAGCCCATAACTACATTTTGGGGGATAAAGGGTAGAAAAACCAGCTAGGTTAGCGCAGTAGTGAATATAAAGTGATTAAACTCCTGAATGAGTAGATTTGCATAAAAGAGGTTAGGAAGACCAAAATATAGGATGCTAAAATATAAAGGGAAGATATCGGCAGGGGCCAATAGGTTCATAGTAAGCCCATGAAAACTATGTGTAAAGAAAGATGTCAGATAGATAAGTTCATAGTAAGCCCATGAAAACTATGTGTAAAGGAAGATGTCAGATAGACAGGTTCATGGTAAGCCCATGAAAACTATATGTAAAGGAGGATGTCAGATAGATAGGTTCATGGTAAGCCCATGAAAACTATATGTAAAGGAGGATGTCATATAGACAGGTTCATCGTAAGCCCATGAAAACTATATGTAAAGGAAGATGTCAGATAGACAGGTTCATAGTAAGCCCATGAAAACTATGATACTGGCCGAGGCCAATAGGTTTATAGTTAGCCCATGAAAACTATACCCGGATAATGACATTGACAGATAGTCAAGAGGTTCCTAGTCAGCCCATGAAAACTAGGATAAACATAAAGATATTGGAGTTACCAATAGGTTATTAGTAAACCCATGAAAAATAAAAAGGTTAATAGTCACCCTAGAAACAATAAGTATGACAGGGTGTTAGATTAAACTAGGGATGGGAAATCCTAATTATTTTCAAGTATGCATATCATCAAAATATTTTGAAAATGTATTTTTTAACCATTGTGGATGCAGGAGCATAGATATGGTTTTATAAAGGTTTTTAGGATATTAGTGAGGGGAAAACCCATTCCGCTAAGCGGTGTAGTCTCACTAGATATCCAAAAGGATTGAGATGTTAGATTATTATTCATACCAGACTTTATGTCTGACTCGAAGTTTTTGTTTTTCCCTTAAACTCTCTGGTACTCAATTGATTTTGAGTAGTCTGAGATTTAAGGTTTCCAGGTTCTCTTCTTAGATGAATAAATCTTCCGGAGACGTGCAAGAGGCAGATAGTTAATTAAGGTTTTCTTGTCCATTGTGTGTTTGTCTGTAAAGGCTGATTTATGAGCCTTACTATATACTCTTATCAACCAAGGGAGCATCTTCATATGTCGCTCTTGGCGTATTTGTAATAATTATATTTTACTGAACGTGGTTAACGAATTTTGGGATTATGTAATGAACTTGAAATGTTTTGATTTGAATATGGGAATGTAATTTTGAATTGCTAAGCTAGTTTTTGGTTTAAAAATCAATTTTTTGTTTTCGGTTTTCAATATGTATCTCAAATATGAGAAGGATAGAGGGACGGTGGAATGAATGAAAGAAAGACAGATGAGAGAATGAAGGGGATGGAGGGACGATGGAAGAATGGATTGTTTCACGTGCTTGTGTTATTTCCCAAAACGCGGAAAATAAAAAAAAGTTGTTTTCTATTTTGTATGTTAACTTCGTTTTCTAAATTGGTCATTTTCGACAACATAAATGCGTCGTGTGCATTTTTGTATGGACGAAAATCCAAAACTAAAAATAACAAACCAAACACTACTTTTTTTTTTTCCATATTTCCGTGGTCTGTGTATCAATGAATCTAATACCCCCGTATTTGGTTGCCGAAGATTAATAACTATGGATGACTGCAGCATCCGCAGCCGTTAGTTTTGGGCCTCCAAGTAGGGGGATGTTACAAGTTGGTATCAGAGCATAGGCTTATGAAAAACTTTAACTAAAAATGTTTTTGAAAACATAATCCTTAGAAATTAGAGTTAAGATCGGGGTATGGGATAACGCTATAGTAATGTACTTGTATTTGCTATATATATAAGTACATGCTATATCTCTAGACTTCTATCTTAGTTAGGTTATTCATCTGTATCTCACGAGGTTTGACTACATATATGGAAGGAAGAAGAGGCAGAGTTAATGTTGGAGAAGAGAGCACCACTACTAATGGAAATGCCCAACACAATGCTAGAAAAGGTCTAGGTCAGGCACAAGCTGAAACTGCTGGTGCAGGAGTTCCTTGGATGGACCTAGGACCAATGTATCATTTTTTTGTAAACATGGTGTAGGCTAGAATTGCAGCTGGAGCTGTCAGAGGTAATGCTACTAGAAATATTGGTAGAGCAAATCCTGTAGTTCCAGCTAGTTATAACTATATATGCTAAGCTGAGTAGAGACTATGTTAGTCTGGGAGGAACGTCGTTCGTTGGAATGGAAGATGCTATTGAAGTAGAGAATTGGCTGTTGAATTGTGAAAGGATCTTTACCGATTTAGGTTTGAATGATGGTGAGAAGAGAAGGCTAGCCTCGAGACAGTTGCAAGGGTTAGTGCTTCATTGGTGGAATAGTGTGACGGTCGGAGTGCTAGAGGAAGAGTTGACTTGGGCTGACTTCAGGAGG
Source organism: Allium fistulosum (assembly GCA_030737815.1). Lineage (NCBI taxonomy): Eukaryota > Viridiplantae > Streptophyta > Magnoliopsida > Asparagales > Amaryllidaceae > Allium > Allium fistulosum. Next base: position 984,438,933 of record CM060902.1, read on the forward strand.
AGGTTTGAGCAGAGGTTCTTGTCTGAAGTTTCCAAATCGGCATTAATGCGGATGTATATGGATCTTGTCCAAGGGTAGATGTCTGTGATTGAGTATGCTGCTAAGTTTGATGAGCTATCTCGATATGGTTATGCTTTGGTTGACACAGATGTCAGGAGGAATGAGCGATTCATTAGAGGATTGAGGCTAGAGCTAGGAAGGATGGCTATGACTCACATTAGAGAACCTTATCATGTGATGGTGGAAATGACTGTCCGCCATGAGGAGATGTTTGTGGTTTCAGCTAGGGACAAGTCGGTTGAGTCTCAGGGTTCTCAGGAAAGAAATAGGAAGTTCTTTAGGAAGAAAGGTGTAACATCCCATATTTGGAGGCCAAAAACTAAGCGCTATGGATGCTGCAGTCATCCACAGTATTAACTTTTGGTGACGAAATACGGTAGTGTTAATGGTATCCATAATATCAAAAGCACTTGAATATTAACAAAATCACAAATTTCCAAAAACAATAATTTCAGTGATTATATTTCAAATAAATCATATGCAAGTTACAAAAATCCCAAACGTAATCCTAGGTTTTGATCAAATATAATTTACAACAATACGCCAAGAGCGACATATAAAGATGCCCCCTCGGATGATCAAAGCAATATAGACATAACTGTCTTAATACACAACGGAAACAATTTTAAAGCAGAATTCATAAATTTTCTATCCGTCAGCCATCTTCTTGTCTTCAGATGCTTTATTCACCAAAATCTGCTAAAACCCGAAAACCTAAACTCTCAGCCTACTCAAATCAAATTTTGAGTACTCGAGAGTTTAAGGGGAAACAAAAACTTCGAGTCAGACATAAAGCCTGGTATGAATAATATCTATTACATCTCATTTACTGATAACTAGTGAGACCACGTCTTTTAGCGGAACGAGTTTCGCCTCACTAATATCTCTTTTTAAAATATATATTTTACAAATCATTTCCTGCAACCAAACTGGTTAATCAATAGATTTTAATAATATAACAATATCCATTATGCTAAAAAGTGGAAATAAAATAGACTATCTGTCTAAATCTGAACTGTCTGTTTTTTACTGGACCATCTGTCCAAATTTCTGAGCTAACTGCTCTTTTCTGGACTATCTATCATAAAACTGGTTATACCAAAATAGCAATATCTTTTATGCTAGATAATGGGCTATCTGCCCAAATAGGTAAAAAGGGTGGACTAACTGTCCTTAAAAATTTAGCAAAAATCCGTTATACTAATAAATGAAATATCTGTTCATATCAGAGCTGACTGGTCTTTCTGGACTAACTGTCCTCTGAGCTGACTGCCCAAGTTTTCTTTTGGGTTAACCACCCTTCAAAATATCTGAGCTAACTGTTCTTCGAATTTTCCTTGAAAACCTTTTCAAAATAATTTAGTCCGTCAAATCATATATATACAAGGAAAACATATCTTTAGCTTTACTCTAAGCTATGATATATATACATTACTCAAAATAATGTTGATGATGTTCAATAAGGATTGTCTATCCTTTTAAAATAAGTTAAAGTCCTTTATAACATAAAACACTTAGACTATCTGCCTAGTTCTTATATTCGACACCTTTGTTTAAAACCTTTAAACAACCTTTCGAAAACATAGAAGGTAACTCCGTCAAAACCATTCATAAAATCCTTCGAAAGTATTGAAGGTAACTCCTTCATATCCTTTAAAAGCTTCTAAACCTTTTAAAAGCCTTGCTTTCATAAGCTTTAAACCATAAGACATCCACCTTTAAATCTTTTGAACCTTATCCTTTCGAAAACATTGCAAAACCATACCTTTCAACCATGTCGAATGGTCCTTCCTTTAGAACTTTTCGGAAGGTTTCTTTTCGACCTAGTCGAAAGGTTTCACCTTTTGACTTTGTCAAAAGCCTGGGGTACCTCCTCTATAAAGTAATTTATAAACCTTTCGAAAGCAATGAAACTCAAAACCTTTCGAAGACATTGGGTTCAATTTAAAAACAGTGGAAATCTTTCGAAACCATTCATAGTTAACTACTTTGAAACCTTTAAAAGGTTTCGACTTAAGACATTTGGATTATGCAAAAGGATCAGAAAAACATTGGAGTCGAAAGCAACTGCTTCGAAACCTTTATAAAACCTTTCGAAACCATTTAAAAACAATAAAGTGTTGGTGTTGGAACCAACCCTTCGAAATCAATGGAGAGAGGTGGTAAATTTAGAAAACAAAAGATAACCTTTGACTCATCTATGTCGAAAGGTTAGGAACTGGCAACTATGCTTTCGGCCTTGTCGAAAGCTATACCTTTCGACTTTGTCAAAAGGATTCATTTAAAACCAGAAAGTAAACCAATCGAAACCTTTCTCTTTTAAAACTTTTGACAATTTCGAAAGCACTTTGTCGAAAGCTAGTAGGCATATTTTCTTTAAACCAAAACAAAAGTTCATCTCTTTTGAAAGCTATAACCTTTCGTCCCTAAACCTTTCAACTCCATCTAATTCACTATGTACCCGTTGCCTAATACCTTATGCATTGGTATTTGGCCGAAAGGTTTGGTACCTTACGACCTTGTCGGAAGGTCTGAAATAAAGGCGGAAGCTTTGCTGAAAGGGTTGAAATAGAAGATAAACTATTTATTTGTACTTTAAAACAATTCTTTTGTACCCAACATGCCTTGTTTGTCTAAATTTGATTGATTGCTAGAATTTTATATTCAAAAGTGCTGCCGACTTTCCTTATTTGGAAATTTTAATAATTTAAAAAAAAGACCCTTTCTCCTTTATAATTATATAAAACATTTAAGTCTCATACCTTAAATAATTTTATATAACTATTAAAACACCTTGAAAATTCTGAAAAATTTCCAAAAAATAAAATAATATGTTCTCTTCAACATATAAATTTTTTGAATCCAAACTATAATTATTTTTTCCGTAAATAATTTTTATAATCCAAATTAACCTTTCCTTCCTTAGAAAATTCATAACAATTCCAAAAAAATTCATAAAATTCTGAAAATCGAAATCCATTTCTAAAATAACTTTTTAGATCAACATAAAAATTTGCAAGGCTAACGGATGTCATTTATTAGGGTTTTCATCTTAATACATGTCATAAAATTTATATGAACATACATAAATCGTCAACATGTATATATAATCACTTTATCATTCAAAACATGGCAAATCTTTGTAAAATTATTCGGGTTTAACCTTAAAGCCGAAACCATAAAAGTTTAGAGTTGTAAATATTATTCACCTTTTGCTTTAATGATTATGAAACTTGAGATTTGAATGAGTTTGATTTGAATTTGCTTTCCTTAAGCTTTTCTTTTGTTTCCTCTTCTTCTTCCTTCGTTAATGGTGGCCGGCCAAGCTTTTTAATTTTTGAAAATGAGAATGAATGTTTGATTTGAAATGCACAGCCTAAGGAAGAAAATATAGGAATGGCCTCTTTCCCATAATACTCCTCCTATAATTCATTAAAAACCTTTCTTTTAATTTATTAGTTAACAGACACGACTACCTTAGTTAAATCAAATCTCAATCCCCTTATCAACACATTATTTTATTTAGTTTATCTAACTAAATCTCCTATATAATGTTTTTAAAAATCTAGGGTGTTACAGACTCCCCTCCTTAAAGAATTTCGACCTCGAAATTACAATAAGGCTCAAAATAAACAAGAATGTAAAACATACTATCAAAACAAGTCAGTATAAGTATCTCTAACCCTGCTCTCAACTTCCTAAGTACAGTCTCTGTCATCGTCACTCCACTGGACTTTGACTAATTTGAATGTCTTGGTTCTAAGCCTCTTCTCATCTCTCGCAACAATGCGAACTGGCGTTCTCACTATTGTCAAGTATGGTTCTACTACTAAATCATATAGCACTGTCAGTGCAATAGCAGTCTTCAGGTCTCTAACACACTTTTTGAGATGAGAAATATGAAAAACATCATGGACACCTGCCAAATACTCGGTAACTCGAGTCTATATGCAAGCTTCCCGATCCTCTCAAGAATAAGAAAAGGTCATATAAACCTAGGAGATTACTTCCCCGACTTCCCAAATCTAAGCACACCGTTCATCGGTGATACTTTGACGAAAACATGGTCCCTAACTGAGAACTCCAAATAATTCCGTCTCTTATTTGGATAACTTTTCTGCCTAGACTAAGCCTCATTCATCCTATCTCGAACGACCTCAATTATTTCTGTAGCTTCTCTAAACAAATCTGGGCCAAGAATCAACCTATCCCCAGTCTCCAACCAACAAATGGGAGATTTGCAAGGCCTTTCATACAAAGTTTCAAATGGTTCCATCCTAATACTAGTCTGATAACTATTGTTATATGAAAACTCGACTAGATGCAGATGGTCCTCCCATGATCCTCCAAAATCCAGAACACAAGCTCCTAACAAATCTTCCAAGATCTTGTTAACACTTTCCGTTTACCCATCGGTCTGCGGATGGTAAGTTGTACTCATCATAAGCTTGGTTCCCATAACTTTCTGCAGACTATTTCAAATTTTGCTAGTGAACAAGGAATCTCTATCACTAACAATGCTGCTAGGGACTCCATGCAGTCTAACCACATTCTTCATGAACAACCTTGCTAAAACAGGTGTCGTCCTGGTTGTCTTAACTGGAATAAAATGGGCACTCTTGGTTAATCTATCCATTATAACTCATATACTTTCATTTCCTCTGTTCGACCTTGGCAACCCATCTATAAAGTCCATAGAAGTAGAATCCTATTTCCACACTAGAATATCTAACGGCTGAAGCAAACCACTCAGTTTCTGGTGTTTGACCTTTGCCTGTTGAAAATTCAAGCACTGCCTTACACACAAACCAATATCCCGCTTCATTCCTTCCTAAAAGAAACTCCTCTTCATATTCTGATACATCTTGGTACCTCTGGGATGTATAGTGCACTTTGAGTGATGGCATTCATCTAAGACTTCCTTTCTTTTGTTTCCTACACTCGAAACACATAGTCTACCTTTCTTTCTCAACCACCCATTCTGGTTAAGGCTAAAATCTTCCGAGTCATCACTCTTGGTTCCTTCTTTTAGCTTTATGATCCGCTCGGCTAACACTGGATCCTCTATCTGCTTAGAAGCAATCCATTCGATCAAAACCGGTCGAACTTCCAAACAAGACAATACAACTGTATTACCACTAGACCCAGCCTCGGATTTCCACTGCACTTTGCAATCTGCTAATGCTTCCAAATATTTCAACTCAGCCATCATTGCCAACACTGCATTCTAATGTTTCCTGCTAAGTGCATCTGCAACATGGTTGCCTTTCCCTGGTGTGTATTCAATCCTAAAATCATAACCGGCTATGAATTCTAACCATTTCTGCTGTCTCATATTCAGCTCCTTCCGGGAGAACAAATACTTCAGTGACTTATGATCTATAAACGGCTCAAACCTTTCTCTCAAAAGGTAATGTCTCCACACCTTCAAAGCAAAAATCACAGCAGCCAACTCTAAATCATTTGTTAGATATCTAACCTCATGCGGTCTATGATGTCTAGAAGCATAGACAAACACTTTACCTCTCTGCATCAGTACAGCTCCTAATCCTACTCCACACGCATCGCTATAGACTACCAAATCATGATTCCCCTCTAGAACTACCAACATGGGTGCATGGTTCAATAAGTGTTTCAAACTGTGGAATGCTTCCTCACACTTATTGGTCCACACAAACTTCACATCCTTTCTCGTCAGTTTGGTCATCGGTGCTGCTATCCGCGAGAAATCCTTAATGATTCTTCAATAATAACCAGCCAACCTAAAGAAACTCTTAATCTCGATTACTGTCTCGGGTCTCTTCCAACTATTCACTGCCTCGATCTTAGTCAGATCTACTGATAACCCTTCCTCTAAGACGATAGGACCAAGAAACTTCACCTCCTTTTCCAGAAGTGACACTTCGAAAACTTCGCTTTCAGCTGATGCTGCCTCAGCGTATCAAGCACTACTCTAAGATGAACTTCATGCTCTCTTTCAACCTTAGAATAATTCAAGATATCATCTATGAAAAACATCATGAACCTATCCAAGTGCTCTCGGAAAATTCGTTTCATCAAATCCACAAAGAAAGCTGGAGCATTCGTCAGTCCAAACGGCATAACTATCCATTCGTACGATACATACCTGGTCCTGAATGTTGTCAAAGGTATACTATCCTCTACTACTCTGAGTTGATGAAAACTCATTACCAAATCCAACTAAGAAAATACCTTTTCTCCACTTAGCTAGTCGAACAAATTGTCAATCCTGGGCAATGGATATCGATTCTTTATCGTCCTCTCATTCAACTTACGATAATCGATACATAGCCTCAACGACCCGTTCAGCTTCTTAGCAAACACTGCAGCTGCACCCTACGACGAACTGCTCGGCTTGACAAAACTCTTGCCCTCTAAGTCCACCAACTGCACCTTCAACTACCTCATCTTTGAAGGGGTCATCCTGCTTGGCGGTCTACTCACCAGTTCTTCTTTCGAAACCAAATATATCCGAAACCCAATGGCTCATTTCGGCGGCAATCTAACTACAAGCTCAAACACATCTGCAAATTCTCTAACCACGAAAACTCGGCTCATCTCGTCATCTGAATTCAATGCACCCAACAAAGAAAAAACTGCACTGCTAGAACCTCCTACGGTGAAAACAATATGATTGCTACAATCCGGGTGACAAAGAGATATCTTCCTACCCTGGCAAAATATCTTAGCATAATACTCACTTAACCAATCCATACCTAGGATGATCCTAAACCCCATAAAATCAAACACATGCAAACTACACTCAAAAGTATGACCTAACAGGTCAAACTCAAACTGGTCACACCTCAACCCTATAGTTGCATACCCTTCTATTGGATTTGCAACCCATAAGGAAGTAACTAAATATGTGGATTCAAGGTTAAGCTTATCTATCAAACATTTAGATATAAAAGAATGCGATGCACCAGTATCAAATAAAACGCTAACAAACATACCATCAATCCAAAGCGTTCCCTCAAGAACTGACTTTCCTTTCTCCCGGGCTATTGACTAGGAAGCGGCAGGCTCTAATGCATACACCTTGCCCTTACCATCTCTAATGGGCTCCTTGATAATGGCTTATCTGGTCACAGTTGAAACATGTAACGGCTCACCTTTTTGGAGGTTTAAATCGACAATAAACCACACATGTCAAACTCAAACCATTCAAAAGGGAGGATTATTATGGGGTAAATAAAGAAAAGAAGAGAAGGAATGAAACAAACACAGAATCTCATAGCGGAATGACAAAATATAATAATCAAATAATAGTCCATGAAGTTGTTTTACAAATAACATTTGATTACACATTTACAATACAGATCAGAGTACATACAGCAGGAATAAATAAATAATGCAGTAGAACAACATGATGCAGTGGGATACATATAATAAATAATAATAGCACACAAATCTCCGTCTTCGTCCTTCAAAAAAGCAGTCTTTGATACATTGAAAAGCTCAGACTAACCCGAGCGAATTAAAAAGACAAAACACTCGAGTTAGAACTAAAAGATCTTATGTAAGTTAAATTAATAGGAAATAAATATGAATGTAACAGCGTCAGAGATGTTTATGGGGTTTGACATCTCTTATCCAGTGTCTAACGTGAGTGCAATAACTTAAGATGTTCGGGATTCCATCTTCTAAGGATCCGTTAAACTATCTACATACATGCTATTATTATAGTGTCTAGAGTAAAGTAAAGTATTAAAATAGCGTTAAGGCATTACCCATATCCCCCTTAACATATTTTTATATATTCCCGTAGTCTATACAGATACTGTAAGGCCCACCAAACTGATGGGATACTCAGGGAGCACTCCATTAGTACGATACAAAACAAACTCATAGTGGGGGTGATAAGGCATGTGACAAGGCATGCGAGGAAATGCTAGGGTAGGATTCTACCGTTTGCACTCCCGGACTGGTGGTAACGTAGAGCAGCTACTACCGTCCACCTCGGAACATACTCCCATAATCAAAATAGAGGGCTAGCCACCAAATCAATCACAAAGTCATAATATGGTATCGAAGAAATGCGCTCGATAGGAGGAGCGACCTCACTTGGCTCGGTATAGCTCTTGTTTTAGCCACATCTACTGACTCGATGGAGTCAGGGCTACGTAAATACCTCATGCAGAGTCGTTCGCAAAACCATCCTACTTCATTTTGGAATCTCCACCACGTACACAGTTGTTAAAGTGGTTTTCAGTATTGGCAGAGAGTATGACAATATCTGATCCCAGTCTCTTTAACAACCAAACGCTTATTTCACACCATATGGTCCGTTTACATTTCCAAAATTAATTCAAAATTGATATCAAACTATTATATTCAATTCAAACCATATCACTTTCGAAATCATATTCACTTTCAAAATCATATTCACTTTCGAAATCATATCCACTTTCGAAATCATATTGACAAAATAGGTTAAATCCTCATTTCAAAATCATCATATTTACTCAAATATGTCATTTCACTAGAAAATATCATTTCAAATCCCAACTTAGGTTATAACATCATTTAAACATATTCGCTTTTAAATCAAGGATTAAATATAAACAATTCAACCTTGCACTGTTAGAAATTTAGAAATATAGTTTAGATAGTAATAAATAGTTTTAAATAGTTAAAATAGTTCAAAATACTTTAAAATAGTTTAGATGGTTTAAAATAGATTAAAATAGATTAAATAGTTTAAAATATTTTTAATAGTTTAAAATAGATTAAAATAGTTTAATATAGTTAAAATAGAATAAAATAGTTTAAATTAGATTAAAATAGTTTAATATAGTTAAAATAGAGTAAAATAGTTTAAATTAGATTAAAATAGTTTAATATAGTTCAAATATTTTAAAATGGATTAAAATAGTTTAATATAGTTTAAATAGTTTAAAATAGATTAAAATAGTTTAATATAGTTTAAAATAGAATAAAATAGTTTAAATTAGATTAAAATAGTTTAATATAGTTAAAATAGAATAAAATAGTTTAAATTAGATTAAAATAGTTTAAATTAGATTAAAATAGTTTAATATAGTTAAAATAGAATAAAATAGTTTAAATTAGATTAAAATAATTTAATATAGTTCAAATAGTTTAAAATAGATTAAAATAGTTTAATATAGTTCAAATAGTTTAAAATAGATTAAAATATTTTAATATAGTTTAAAATAGAATAAAATAGTTTAAATTAGATTAAAATAGTTTAATATAGTTAAAATAGAATAAAATAGCTTAAATTAGATTAAAATAGTTTAATATAGTTTAATAGTTTGAAGATCATAATAAATAGGATTTTTTTAATATATCTTTAAACAGTTTAAATTAAAATAATTAATTTGAAATTAATATCAAATTAAACTATTTCTTTCATTCAACACATCTGGACCATGTCCAGCTTTCAAATCATCAACTCAATTTTGTCTTTCAATTTAGATTTTCATTTAAAACCACTTAATCAATATCGATTTCAAATCCATGTTTCAACTATAAATTTAAACTATTTCAAAGTTTAAATATTCAAATATTTCAATAACTCAATTTTGATAAATTTCAGTTATATTTCATGATTCAACTTTGTAATTTCAATTTAAATCCTTTAAACAATTCATTTAAACCAATTCCAATTTCAACATTTAAAGCTTTGATTTTCGAAAATAATTCAGTTTATATAAAACCAATTTTATTTCAAAATATCATTTCCAGATTTATAAATTAGAAATTAAAATTTACTTAATTTAACAATCCGGTGTCCGTATATAATTTTCTACCCTATGATCAAGTGATACGAATATTGATCATTTCGGTCCACAATATATTCAAATTTAAGGCTATATATCATTTCAACCCGCAATCCCGAGTTAAAAATTCAAAATCCATAAAATCGCTCGAGTCTATCATTTCAACCCATAATGATTTTTCCCTATCTATAAGACCGTTCGGTTATGTATCATTTTAACCCATAGTGATTTTCCTAACTAAGGGAACTTGCAAGATGATAACAACATATAAAACAGACATCCATCCAATCATCCAAATATCAACAATTTAAACATCCATCACAATCGTCATTCAAATCAGCCAATAAATAACATCAATTAACTGATTATCATTAACGGGTATTTAACTGGTAATTGAAATTCAATATTAAATTAAATGGCAATTAAATTCGATAAAATTCAGATTTAACTGGAATGACAAATTAAATATACCAAACAACAATCAATCAACTTCTAATCACATTATAAATTTAATTCAACTAGCATAAGATAATTTAGTAGTTGTGAGTGGTTTAAAACACTCACCTTTGATTTCAAATCGATTTCAAATCCAAATATGTCCCAAAATTTGTGCAGTCTCAAAATTCGTCTAAACCAGTTCCATAATGTGTGGAATTTTGATTTGATCCCAATGGAACAAATCACGCGTGAAACTGAGCTCGCATGCAAAAGTTATGATTGTTAGACGGTATACAATTTCAAATAAAATAAAATAAAATAAAATAAAGCCTTACACGTCACTCCCTCAACACACTAGCCCTAGCACAGAACCCATCGATGTTCTTCCAACCACCGTCTAATACCTTTTTCGCACGCGCCAACTACGGCGAGCCAGACACCGTCGCACCCAGGTCTGAGGCGCGTAACACCTGCGCGACATCCGCCACACCCTTGACCCCCTCTCTCGAATGTCGTCAATGACTAAAGAGCAGCCATTTCCATGTATTAACCAAACCCTAATTCAATTGTTTACATCGATTTGACCATCACTTTGCCGAACGAACCACTCCGATGCGCTTCCCATGACGATCTCTACCAGACTGTATTTTTGAATCGACGATCCATCGCCGATGATCAACCATCAAACGAACGGCCGAGAATGTTTTGGCCAATTCCGAACAAAGCAAAACTCGATTGCAAAAACGAACAACAGATTTGGGTTTCGCTTGTCGAGAGCTTTCCAACGATATATAATATGACATAGTTTTGAGGAGTTTGATTTTCGATTTCATTTCGATTTGCAATTGAATCTAGGAAATAGGGTTTCAGCCATTTGAGAAGGAGGAACAGATAGATGGAATTGTACACACTGAAATAAGAAATAGAAAGGCCGCCAGGGTTAGGAAAATCTATTTATATAGAAAAGGCCTGATAAGAAAGAATGGACATATCAGATTGGTTTAGAACGACAATAACGACCCGAAAAGTCCATTCCGCTTCCAGACCGAAAGTGGGTCATCCCATATATCAAAATAGATGTTTTCGATATTTTTAATTTCAATGGAATAGGTTTTAAGTCCTAATTCCATTGTATGAAGAAGTTATCTTTTAAAATCAGCTTATTTCAAATTAAATTCAATAAATTGATTTCTGTGCGATTCGAGCCTGTAAGATCAAAAGACAAGTCCAGTTGCTATGAAACTTGAAATCTTACAATAATTCACCATTACGGATGCGATGAAACTGGTTTCGTCGAAATCCGAGACAGTTGCCAAAATGGATATTTTCACGTTAATTAAATAAATTATTATTAAATTGGTTGAATCACTTTTTCAATTCAAATTTTATAATTAACAAATTTTATCATTTCTGATTACCCAGTAATTTATAATCTTTTAAAGTAAATTTCCAACTCAAAACCAATATTAAATATTACATTAATTACAGTGTTCAATTTCAATTAATTCATTAATTATAATTTAAAAGTCAATAAATTAATTTATTTTGATTTCATTCTTATTATTCAATCAATCATTACTTTGTGGACATAATTAACATTGGTTTACCATTTATTACATCAATATTCAACAGTCACCATCTTTTCCCACATTAATTACAATATTTCAATTATACTAAATTTTATCGATTTCCAAATTAAATTCAACAAACTAATATATATGTGATAAATAACAATTGTTACCTTTTACTTAATTAAATCACATTTATAAGTTTATTATCTACAACAAATGTTATAACTACTTACATAGCCCTAGTTATATTCAATTTCAATTAATTCCATATTATCTCACCATGTAATTTAACATTTAGTTTATTTCCTTATTTACAATCTATAACCAGTTACAACTTTACAATTTATAACCGAATTTTATATTTATAACCATTTCAATTAATCGAAATTTCATTTAAGTGGTTATCAATTACCTTAATTAACATTACTAAAATTACATTCCAGTTATTTTTATCATTAATAAATCTTAAATTTTTAATTTTTAATTTTTCACAACATTAAATTCCAAAAATTATTTAACTAATAAATTTAATTATTGAAAATTAAGGGTCGTTACAATCTCCCCCACTCAAAACTTTTTGTCCTCGAAAAGGGAAATGAAGGAATTAAGGAATTAATATATTTTATTCAAAGTACTTAATTTATAAACAATCAATTTAAATAAAAGTATTTTAAATAAAATATATCGATTTATAATCAATTAAATCTTCATATGCAAGTTAATAAAAGTTTGAGAATATCTTTACTTTCACAAAACATTTCTAAGACTAAAATTCATAGAAAATTTCGACAGAGTCTCCTTTGTACGGAGAGGTCCAAAAATAATAATCATATTCATAATATCATATATATATATCATATTTCAAAAATAAAATATCCCAAACCATGAGAAAACAATATAATATCGCTATAAAACCATAATTCGAAAACGTACCTATTTGTCGGGCAAACAGCGCTTTATTTATTAAACCAAAAGCAGTAAGTATTGCTTCCATAAACCTGTATTTCACTTATAAAAATCCAAAATAGTTAGAATTATGTACAAGAGAAATATTTTAGTTGCTTCAATTTTTTTAACAAAACAAATCAACATAACAAAAAATTGTTACTGGTAAACAAAACAATACAACCATCATATTCAACAAAAGAATCAACCATAGCAACCAAAACTTATGGTTTGTTTAGGTTCAGAGACTTTTAATTATACAAGGGTGATAAATAAACTATCAAGTGTACTCTGCGCTCAACAGCCTTTGGTAATGACTTAATAGATCATTTATACATCCTTATACAGTTAGAAGTACCCTTTCCTAAACATCCCATAAGCCAAACAACCAATAATTTCAAGTATTATTTAAGTTCATTCTTTTTAATTTCCTTTCACATTATTTACTGTTCATCAGTTTTAATTCATTCATACAATGATTATATTATTAATTTAACTTTATTACTTACAAAAATTCGTTTACCATTCATTCATACAATGCCACTTTCCGTTAAATTTACATTCATTTACTTACACAAATTATTTCCATTCCATAAATTAAAATAATCAATGAATTCATTACTGATGGATTACATACATTTTATTTCAGTTTACTTCACATTTATTATTTACTTTGATTTCCTTTTTATATCAATATTCATTTGTGGAGCAACTCATACTTAGATTTTAATTCTTTTTCTTTTCATGTTTATTTCTTTCATATATAGTATTCACTTTTACTATTTACTTTAATTATAATTGGCTTCAAATATTACTTAAGTTTATAATCATTTACTTACAGTATTCACCCTTTTTATTAAATTTAATTAGTAGCACTTCAAATTATTAACTTAAGTTATAATATTCTTATACATCTTAATTCTTCATTTATAAACATAATCCCATTGAACACTTTTATTACTTAAATTTACATGTATAATATTCTATCACATATTCTTATTAACATTTCAACTTTTAAACCATTATGGTAAGATATATATATATATATGTATGTATGTATGTATGTATGTATGTATGTATGTATGTATATGTATATGTATATGTATATGTATATATATATGTATGTGTGTGTTCTAAGAACGTAATTGGATGTTACACCAATTTATCTTATTCATTGTAATTAACAAATGTTTAATAATTACATCTTCTGAATTTTCATTATTCTTTAATTTATAAGCGACAACCTTCAATTTCTTATATATTTTATTAATCACTTAGCATCTAATTTCTTATATTTTCAATTTCAGTAGTTTCTAATTATTAATATAGTCAAGTTTTCAATCATTACAATAATTAAAAGCTACTAATTATCAGAAAGTTTTAAGAACAAAACTCCAGGTTACATTTCAAATCATTTAAAATAATACACACACACACACTCATAACTTATATATATCCAATCATATTTAGAAATTAAAATTTAAGATTCGTTATCAAAACAAATTGTGTAGTAAAACTACTACATCGGTCTTTCCACTTTGAAACTCGAAAATGAACGTCGATGATGCGTGCACTCATCACCGAAATTATTTTCCAGCGACAGAGAGGGGAGTACAAACTTATTTCCATTTTAAAATTTCCTATAAAACATTTCTTTTAAATCATATTGAAAATATTTGTGTCTAAAATACTTCCAAATAATACGAATATTATATTCCAAAGTCTATTGAAAGCCAAATTCAAACCACGGAACCTAAGTTCTCAAATTTTCAATTGAATTCATTTTATTTGTAAATTCTATTTCGTAACCAATATTTATCAAATTTCACTTCCAGCCAAACAAATATCACATACAACTATATCCATTTATAAAATTTATTCTTTTATATACAAGATATAATACTAGGTAAAGTTATTTCATTTTCCTATATTTCAAAACCAATATTGTGTCAGTCTTCTTTATTAAGTGTTTAGAAATCCCTATCAATGCCATAGCGTCTTATGTACTGACCAGCATTTATAAATACTAAACAGAACAGATTAACACAATACAAAAACCTCTTATAACACTAACAAATACGCTCTCTTATATATACACACTCAACGAATCATTCTAGGGTATTACTACCCTATCTCTAATGAGTCAGACCCCACAAAGCTAAGGTTATTGCTAAACCAAAGCTCTGATACCAAATGTAACGGCCCGCCTGTTTGGACGGTTTAAATCGACAATAAACCACACATGTCAAACTCAAACCATTCCAAAGGGAGGATTATTATGGGGTAAATAAGAAAAACAAGATAAGGAATAAAACAAATCATAGAATCTCATAGTGGAATGACAAAATATAATAATCAAATAACAGTTCATGAAGCTGTTTTACAAAAACATTTGATTACACTTTTGTAATACAGATCAGAGTACATATAGCAGGAATAAATAAATAATGCAGTGGAATAACATGATGTAGTGGGATAAATATAATAAATAATAATAGTATACAAATCTTTGTCTTCGTCCTAAAAACGCGGTCTTCGAAACACTGAAAATCTCAGACTAACCCAAGCGAATTGAAAAGACAAAACACTCGAGTCAGAACTAAAAGAACATATGTAAGTTAAATCAATAATACAAAAATATAAGTGTAACGGCGTCAGAGATGTTTAGGGGTTTGACATCTCTTATCCAGTGTCTAGCATGAGTGCAATAACTTAAGAGATGTTCGGGATTCCATCTCCTAAGGATCCTTTAAACTATCTGCATACATAGTACAATACACTATTATTATAGTGTCTACGGTAAAGTAAAGTATTAAAATAGCGTTAATGTGTTACCCATATCCCCCTTAACAAATTTCCATATATTCTCGTAGTCTATATAGATACTGTAATCGCCACCAAACTGATGGGTTACTCAGGGAGCATTCCGTAGGTATGGTATAAAACAAACTTGTAGTTGGCGCGATAAGGCATGTGACAAGGCACACGAGGCAATGCCAGGGTAGGATTCTACCGTTTGCACTCTCGGATCGGTGGTAACGCAAAGCAACTACTACCGCCCACCTCGGAACAACCTTCCATAATCAAAATCAAGGGGTGGCCACCAAATCAATCACAAAGTCATAATATGGTATCAAACAAATGTGGGCGATAGGAGGAGCGACCTCACTTGGCCTGGTATAGCTCTTGCTTTGGCCACATCAAGCTGACTCGAGGGAGTCAGGGCTGTGTAAATACCTCATACAGAATTGTTTGCCAAACCATCCTACTTCATTCTGGAATCTCCACCACGTACACAGTTGTTAAAGTGGCTTTCGGTATTGGAAGAGAGTATTACAATATCTGATCCTGGTCTCTTTAACAACCAAATGCTTATTTCACACCGGATGGTTCTTTTACATTTCCAAAACTGATTCAAAATTCATATTAAAATGTCATATTCAATTCAAACCATATCTCTTTCGAAATCATATTCACTTTCGAAATCATATTCACTTTCGAAATCATATCCACTTTCGAAATCATATCGACAAAATAGGTTAAATCCTCATTTTAAAATCATCATATTTACTCAAATATGTCATTTCACTAGAAAATATCATTTCAAATCCCAACTTAGGTTATAACATCATTTAACCATACTCGCTTTTAAATATAGGATTTAAATATAAACAATTCAACCTTGCACCGTTAGAAATTTAGAAATATAGTTTAGATAGTCATAAATAGTTTAAAATGGTTAAAATAGTTCAAAATACTTTAAAATAGTTTAGATGGTTTAAAATAGATTAAAATATATTAAGTAGTTTTAATAGTTTAAAATAGATTAAAATAGTTTAATACGGTTAAAATAGAATAAAATAGTTTAAATTAGATTAAAATAGTTTAATAGAGTTAAAATAGAATAAAATAGTTTAAATTAGATTAAAATAGTTTAATATAGTTCAAATAGTTTAAAATAGATTAATATAGTTTAATATAGTTTAAATAGTTTAAAATAGATTAAAATAGTTTAATATAGTTTAAAATAGAATAAAATAGTTTAAAATAGGTTAAAATAGATTAATATAGTTAAAATAGAATAAAGTAGTTTAAATTAGATTAAAATAGATTAAAATAGATTAAAATATTTTATAATTAGATTAAAATAGTTCAAATTAGTTTAAAATAGATTAAAATAGTTTAATATAGTTAAAATGGAATAAAATAGTTTAAATTAGATTAAAATAGATTAATATAGTTCAAATAGTTTAAAATAGATTAAAATAGTTTAATATACTTTAAATAGTTTAATATAGTTTAAAATAGAATAAAATAGTTTAAATTAGATTAAAATAGATTAAAATAGTTTAATATAGTTAAAATAGAATAAAATAGTTTAAATTAGATTAAAATAGACTAAAATAGTTTAATATGGTTTAATAGTTTGAAGATCTTAATAATCCAGATTTTTTTTAATATATCTTAATACACAATTTGTATTAAAATAATTAATTTGAAATTAATATCAAATTATTCAAATTAAACTATTTCTTTCATTTAAACACATCCAGACTATGTTCATCTTTCAAATCAACAAATCAATTTTGTTTGTCAATTTAGATTCTCATTTAAAACCACTTAATCAATATCGATTTCAAACCCATGTTCGAACCTGTGCAGTTAAAGCGCTCGGCAGATTCAAAGCGGTGGAGGTGCAAAAAGTCATAGCGGGGATATAGCGAGGATATAGCGGGATATAGCGGATGGCTTTAAAATAGCATATAAAACTCGTACTTAATGTTTTTACGAATATATAAATGGTAATTAAATGAAAAATTATCATTCAATTGAATTGTAACTAATAGATAAATAATTTTTAAATAAAAACATGTGCGAATATACTTTAAATAAACGTAAAACTGTTATATAACATAATTGAATTTAGTAGAATATTAGAGTATTTTCATTTCTGAAAATATATTAAAAATTAAATCGAATAAATTAGTTTCATAATTTTTATAATGTATAAATTGAATTTTTCAATTCATTTTATTAAAGAAGATATAGCGGGAATAGCGGAATATAACGAAAATAACGGGAAATAGCGGAAATAGCGGGGATTAAAGCGGAAAGGCTATATTGTGGGGCTATATGGAAAAATCGTAGCGGCAGAAACCCGCTATGAGGTATAGCGGGGTTATAGTGGGATAATAGCGGGGCATTAACTGCACAGGTTCGAACTATAAATTTAAACTACTTCAAATTTAGTAGATTTTAGAGTTTAAATATTCAAATATTTCAATAACTCAATTTCGATAAATTTCATTTATATTTCACGATTCAACTTTGAAATTTCAATTTAAATCCTTTAAACAATTCATGCATTTAAACTAATTCCAGTTTCCACATTTAAAGCTTGGATTTTCGAAAATAATTCGGTTTATATAAATCCAATTTTATTTCAAAATATCATTTCCAGATTTAAAAATTAGAAATTAAAATTTACTTAATTTAACAATCCGGTGTCCGTATATAATTTTCTACCCTATGATCAAGTGATACGAATATTTATCATTTCGGTCCGCAATATATTCAAATTTACGGGTATATATCATTTCAACCCGCAATCTCGAGTTAAAAATTCAAAATCCATAAAATCGCTCGAGTCTATCATGTCAACCCATAATGATTTTTCCCTATCTATAAGACAGTTTGATTATGTATCATTTTAACTCATAGTGATTTTCCTAACAATAACTAAGGGAACTTGCAAGATGATAACAACATATAAAACAAACATCCATCAAATCATCCAAATATCAACAATTTAAACATCCATCACAATCGTCATTCAAATCAGTCAATAAATAACATTAATTAACTGATTATCATTAACATGTATTTAACTGGTAATTAAAATTCAATATTAAATTAAATGGCAATTAAATTTGATAAAATTCAGATTTAACTAGAATGACAAATTAAATATACCAAACAACAATCAATCAACTTCTAATAACATCATAAATTTAATTTAACTAGCATAAGATAATTTAGTAGTTGTGAGTGGGTTAAAACACTCGCCTTTGATTTCAAATCGATTTAAATCGAAATATAGCCTAAAATTTGAACAGTCTCAAAATTCATCCAAACCAGTTCCATAATGTGGGAATTTCAATATGATCCTAACGGAACAAATCGCGCGTGAAACCGAGCTCGCATGCAAAAGTTATGATTGTTAGACGACATATAATTTCAAATTAAATTAAATAAAAAAATAAAGCCTTACACGTCACTCCCTCAATAGGCTAGCCCTAGCACAGAACCCATCGATGTTCTTCTAGCCACCGCCTAATACCTTTGTCGTACGCACCAATTACAGCGAGCCAGACACGGCTGCAGCTAGGTCTGAGATGCGTCCCACCTACGCGACCTCCGCCACACCCTCGACCCCCTCTCACGAACGCCATCGATGACCAAAGAGCAGCCACCGCCACATATTAACCAAACCCTAATTCAATTGTTTACGCCGATCTGACCATCACTTCACCGAACGAACCACTTCGATGCGCTTCCCATGATGATCTCTACCGGACTGTATCCTTGAATCGATGATCCATCGCCGATGATCAACCATCAAACGAATGGTCGAGAATGTTTTGGCCAATTTCAGACAAACAAGAACTCGATTGCAAAAACAAACAGTAGATTTGGGTTGCGCTCATCGAAAGCATTCCAACGATATATAATATGACATAGTTTTGAGGAGTTTGATTTTCGATTTTATTTTGATTTGCAATTAAATCTAGGAATTAGGGTTTCTGCCATTTGAGAAGGAGGAACGGACAGATGGAATTGTATGTACTGAAATAAGAAATATAAAGGCTGCTAGGATTAGGAAAACCTATTTATATAAAGAAGGCCCGATAAGAAAGAATGGACATACCGAATTGGTTCGAAACGACAATAACGACCCGAAAAGCCCGTTCCGCTTCCAGACCGAAAGTGGGTCATCCCATATATCAAAATAGATGTGTTCGATATTTTAAATTTCAATGGAATAGATTTCAAGTCCTAATTCCATTATATGAAGAAGTTAGCTTTTAAAATCAGCTTATTTCAAATTGAATTCAATAAATTGATTTCTGTGCGATTCGAGCCCTTAAGATCAAATGACAAGTTCGGTCGCTATGAAATTTGAAATCTTACAATAATTCACCATTACGGATCAGATGAAACTGGTTTCGTCGAAATCCGAGACAGTTGCCAAAATGGATATTTTCACGTTAATTAAATAAATTATTATTAAATTGGTTGAATCACTTTTTCAATTCAAATTTTATAATTAACAAATTTTATCATTTCTGATTACCCAGTAATTTATAATCTTTTAAAGTAAATTTCCAACTCAAAACCAATATTAAATTTTACACTAATTACAGTGTTCAATTTCAATTTCAATTGCAATAAATTCATTAATTATAATTTAAAATTCAATAAATTAATTTATTTTGATTTCAATCTTATTATTCAATCAATCATTACTTTGTGGACATAATTAACATTGGTTTACCATTTATTACATCAATATTCAACACTTACCATCTTTTTCCACATTAATTACAATATTTCAATTAAACTAAATTTTATCGATTTCCAAATTAAATTCAACAGACTAATATATAGGTGATAAACAACAATTGTTACCTTTTACTTAATTAAATCACATTTATAAGTGTATTATCTACAACAAATGTTATAACTACTTACATAGCCCTGATTATATTAAATTTCAATTAGTTGCATAATATCTCACCATTTAATATAACATTTAGTTTATTTCCTTATTTATAATCTATAACCAATTACAACTTTACAATTTATAATCAAATTTTAAATTTACAATCATTTTAATTAATTGAAATTTCATTAAAGTAGTTATCAATTACCTTAAATTAACATTACTAAATTTACATTCTAGTTATTTTTCTCATTAATAAATTTAATGTAACGACCACGACTTTCTCCTCCACAGAAAGTCGCATCGTTAATAAGAAAGAAAGGGGTAGAAAATAGAAAAGAAGAGAAGAAAGAAAGAAACAACAACAACGATCTCACAGCGGAACGAATAAATTATATTAATAACATAAACTATTACATAGTATACAATACTTTACAGAGTTACACAGCATATACATCACTTACTAGACAGTTATAACATCTGTCTAGACATTACAACTCAATACACTACAGAGATACAGACACAGCGGAACTACTATATATATCTACAACGCTGAAGCCTCCTGCTCCATTGCTCCTCCACAATTCGTCAAAGCTAAACCTGAATCCCTTGGCTACTCGTAAAAATTTGAGTACCCAAGAGTTTATAAAACAGAAATAAACAACTTGGGTCAGACATGGGTCTGGTGTGAGTAACAGGTTAAACTTGCTTAACTTCAAAACCTTTAGAAAGAAAAGGTATCACGTAAGACTTCCCACAAATAAACATGGATAAGTTTTTACCTTACGCTAACCAAAACATTTGATAGGAAATCTGATTTTATTATAATAGGGTCTAGGGTTTTCAAGTAAAATATAGAAATAGCTGAAATGCTTACATCTCACATTCCAACATAGTTGGGCACAACTAATACGTACGGCACTTATTGGAGTTTGGATTCCATACAATGGCAGGGCTACTGGGGTACCGCCCGTCACAGTACGTGGCCTAGATCACCGTACCGAGGAGTACGCCCGCTCCCCTGCAACACAAAGCCGGAACCATCCCTTACTGGATAATTCTGAACAAGATAATCCCGTAGTTGGCGCGACCAACCACACACTAAGCCGAATAAAAGAAAAGGGACCTCTAGACAGGGATTTATCTTGCTCTCAGTGGGTGCTACCCACGAAGCCTTGCTGCACCTCCCATGTTTTAGCCATTCCTGGTTGATGAGGCTTGAGGTAACGATTACCTTTAATCAGAACATATCACTTAGAATGCTCACCGTCCGCCTGACGATGTGCTGAAAGCATTCAATCCATACAAGTTCGTTCCGGGTTCGAACGAAACCGAAGGCATTATCTCGTTACACTCGTTTTGGAATCACCCTCAGAGTTAACGACAATAACCCTTGCACTCTGAATCTTCATCTTCACTTGAGATTCACGACCTATCGTTAATTTGGATCGATGTGGTATTCGGGTCTCCAGACCTGGAATTCCGGTATACGGAAACCCGATCCCGGTCTCATCGAAATCCAAAACGTATCTTTTAAGGCCAAGTTGTTTTAAAGTTAAAACAATTCAATTCTTATCTATATACACACAGATAGATAACTCAATAGATAATCTACATTATCATCACAAATAGATAACTCATATTATCATTCCAATTCAACCAACATCCATATCATAGATCAATCATATCTCATCAGAGATATCAAATAATGAAATACATTCAATCTCATTCATCCATCCTTAAGCAATGATTTATATCATCTAATTAATTTAAAGTGAATTAAACTAATTACTTCATTCTATAAATCCTGCTTACTTAATTATTAATTAAACCAATTAATTAATCATTACTCTAAGTATCCATCTTAATTAATCATTCCTGATTAATAATCCTTTAATTACTTTAAGTAATTAATTCTTAATTAATTTCACAAATTAATTAACTTAAACCATTACAGTAATTAATCTTTAATTACATCATTAATTAATTAACTATATTTAATTACATTAATCCTTAATTAATTACAATTAATTAATTACTTTAATCACTTATATTTTTTTTAACTAATCTTAATTAATCAATCCTTAATTACATCATTAATTTTATTAATTAATGATCCTTAATTACCCTTAATTAATTATCTTATTTAAATTAATTACATTTAATAATTAATTAGTCACATTTATTAATCACCTTTGATTAATCTCATTTAGTAATTAACTTCCCTTAATTACTCCACTTCATAAATTAATTACTCCTTAATTAATTATCCTTTAATTAATCCCTTGATTAATTATTCAAAAGTAATTAACTCAAATTACTTTTATTATTAAATCATCTTTAGTTAATTACATCCAGTAATTACCTTTAATTACTTTCCTAAGTAATTATACTTTCACTAATTACATTTAAGTAATTCTACTTAACCAATTTCATTTTGATTAATAGATCTAATTGATTATTAAAATTAATCATATTAATCAATTATTTAATAATCCCTAATTAATGATCTCTCATTAATTATTAACAATTCTTTTATTTAAGTAATTAAACTTAAATCAACCATTATTAATTAATTCTTAATTACCAATTAATTAATCTCTAATTACTAAATTAATTTCTTAATTAATCTTTAATCACTTGATTAATTTCTAATCATTTATTAATAATCTATACTTATATATATAAATGATTCTTAATTCCAAATTAATTAACCTTAATTAATTAATTTATAATCCTAATTATTTAATTAATTAACACTAAACCTTTAATTAATTAAATTATTAAATTATTCTTTAATTACCTTATTAATTTAATGAATCTTTAATCATTAAATTTTAATTACTTTCTAAATTAAAGTATTAACCTTTAACTACTTTAATTTATCATTTACAAAAGGCTTTGAAAACTTTTATTTTTAAATCTTCCTTTTAATTCATTTTAAATTTAAGATTTAAAACAAATTACACATTTAACTTTAACCAAGACTTAAATCAAATTTACAAAATCTTTTTAAATCCAAATGTTAAGAAACACTTAATATTTAAAGATTTTTAAACCACTTTATTTAAATTCAAACCCCTTTTAAAATTTTACTTTAAACATTTTAAAGTTGTCTAAACATTTTAAATTTAATAAAAACTTATTTATTTCAACTAGGATACAAATTTAAACTTGAATCCATATGAAAACTTGATTTAAACTTAGTTTAAATCCTGCCTTTAAATTTTAAAAGTCATTTTAAATTTTAAAAACCACTGTCAGGTTTAAAACCTGAATCATCAAAAGTTCCCGAGCCTATCTCGATTTACTTCGAGTCGAACCCTCCACGCTTCGAGTAATACCCGCGAATAACTCGAGACAACTCGAGACCTTCCCTCTGCTCCCAAAATCAACTCGCCAAAAAACAACGTGCACCGTGCACATACACGGTGGCTCCGACCCTCTATGGTCAACTACGACCATACCAACACATCGGCGTTCACCCTAGAATTCGATTACGACCAACAGAACTTCAAGGAGCACTTGAAATCGAAATCGAGCTTCCATCATCCTGGAACAAGAACCTGGAACCAAAACTTAGCTCTGTAAACCTCTCGAACTCATCTCCTCCGACCACCGGAACACCTGATCTTCCAGCCATGCCTTCGACAACCTTTCCGCTACCAGTTGCCAGAGTTCTGATGAACTCGATCCACCAGAGACGCCTTGCCAACCAAAACTCTCGACCTTACCAAAACTAGGGCTACACTCAATTAATGATCACCGTCGCCTCCACCATGGTTAGAACATCGATCTGACATTTTTCCCAAACACTATGATCATTATACTACACCCAGAGAAAATCACGACCTTCCAGATTGCATCGATCGCCAGAATTTGATCGTTTTCCAATTCCCGTTCATACTAACATATCTCAACATTTACAAACTTAAAAATTGTGATTTTTCTTCTAAAAATCATTATTTGGTTTAAAGATTCAAATTATATTCCTGGAATGCTAATTTATCATATTTGAATTTTATGCAAAACCAAACTTCCCTGTCCCTTTTTATTTACAGAGTAGTTCTTATTTTATTTTACTTACTAAAATTCTAAACTGTAATCCATGATTTAAACAAAACAAATATAGTTTGAATTCTAAGTCCTATCAGAGATTAGATAAAAAGAAAATGAATTTTGATCATGGTATCAGTTTAAAAATTTAGAACAGATAAGAACAGGCAAAATAGCAACATGCATCTGTACATCCATACAAACAATTTTCACACATACTTTCAAATATTCATCCTATGCAAACAAATTATAATAAATTTAAAACCTTATAAAGGGTTTACTCACTTGATAAATAACAGAGGATAGGTTTTATATATGTAAACAGACAGGCTCAAACACATATTTATACCAATTCATATAAATTCAAATTAAAAACTTCAATACCAGCCAATATCATCACATGCAAACATATATCATATACTTAAGTTTTAAAAATGTAAGTTACTCACCTTTTTAAAAGTGAACAGAGCTTGAAACAGATACTTGAAATCTGGAATGCTACTTGATTTTAAACTTTAATACTTTCTGAAGAAACTTGCATGCATGCTTTGATTTATAACTTGAATTGCCTCTTTGTTTTGATTTGAAACTGCATGCTAACTTGTTTGTTGAGATGTTACTTTAAAACAGGTTTTCTTGCTTCCAGATTTGAATAAAAGTATGCAGGCTTTAATTCCAGGTTTAAAGAAATGCAGACTTTTTGTTTTTAGGTTGAAGAAAGGTTTACATGCTTGGTTTGAAATGAATTACGGTTTGAAGAATGTTGATTTCAGATTTTCTTTTGAGAGGAGGATTTGAATTACAGATTTTGTTATGAGAAAATAGGCTGAAGTTTCTTTCTTAAGTTTTGAAAAGAATGAGATAGGAAAAAAAAATATGAAGATAAGAACATATGTTTATATAGATTAAAATGATTTATCAAATAAAAGAAAAACAAAAATGCAAGACTTTGACATTTGTCATTCTCATTGCTTTATTAGTGTACACATGTTATTACATGGCCTTAAAGATTTACACTTGTCTTTTTAAGTAATTCATATTTATTTAAATGTAAATAAAAAGCCTTTCTTATTTATTAAATACTTATGTATATATATATATATATAAAGTATTTTAAAGAAAATAAAACCAATTATATATATATATAAAAGCTTGTCCATATATTTTAAAATCCAAAACTATTTAAAATCTGACCTCTTTTGAATTTCAAATTTAATTTAAATTCAAATGCAAATTATATTTAAAAATCCAATTTAAAGTTAATTTTAAACAATACATTCAATTTGAAATAACAAATCCTATTTTATAAAGTCTATTTATTTAAAAACAATACACTATTAATATTGTTTGAAAATAACTCATTTATCAATTTTAAAATAATCTATAAAAAAGATTATAAATTATCACTATTACTAATTGAATTAACATATCATTTGTAAATTGTATTTTAAACTTATATATATACTCTTAAATCATATTTACTAAGTAAAATTCAAAAAGAAAATAAATTAACCTTATTATTAATCTTATTTAAAACCATATTTGTTATTTGTTTAAATAGCTTTGAAAATCTAATATTAAATAAATCATAATTTCCCAACTATCAAAATATATATTAGAAATTAAAAACAAGATTTTATTTATTATTTAAATTACAAACCCAAGCTTATCTATTTACAATATACACATATATATACATTATAAATAGAAATCATTTTATTAGTTTTTAAAGGATAAAATTCACTAATTAAATATTCATTTAATTAGATTTTTAAACCAATTCAAATATTTTTATCAAAGATTAACAAATCAATTTAATTATTTAAACAGATTATTAAATTGATATTGCCCCAAATTTCCGGGATATTACATTCCTCCCCCCTTAAAATAATTTCGTCCCCGAAATTTAAAACAAAGGTAATTTAATAATCTATTTAAATCACAAACAAATATTATCATCCATATGCTAACAACCATAGCAACCAATCATCCAAACAAACAATTCTAACTATCCAGCCAAAATTCTGAATAGAATTTCCTCGAGTTTCCCCAAGTATATATATACCGGGATACTCGCTCTACAAACAATCCAAACAACCAATACTACTAAGCTATAGAGCTCCTACTTATCTAGATCTACAAAACTAAACAGAATATCAGACTACAGACGAGTCTGACTCAACAACCAATTCCTCCAGAACTGCTCGTTCTATAACCAGAGATAGATCAAATACGTACTCCCTCAGAGATACGTAAAATATATTGAATTCCAGTTATCCAAACTGACCATTCAATCCAGTAGATCAAAGCTTTTATCCAAATCAAAACACAGAAGAGATCCAAAACAACTCGGAGCTGACTTCCCAGACATACCCAATCTTATAGCTCCCTTTTACCAGAGAAAATTTTAACAACAATGAAGTCTTCACTTCGAATTCCAAATTCCTCCGTCTCTTATCCACAAGATCCTTCAGACGATCTTGGGCTTTCTACAAATCCTTCTTGATCAGCTCAACCTTCGTTGATGCTTCTCGAAACAAACTGGACCAAAAACAACTCAACAAAATGATCCTCTCAAGATCTACCCAAACCAAAACACAACTCTACTCACAAACATCAGAAGACCGAACTAACTTCTCCTATCTGAAAAAGACAAACAGGAGCACTCGCCAAACTGCTTCCGCTACACCATTCTGATCTGGAGTAGAATGAAAATGCTGATGAAGAACTCAAGCACAAACTGGACAACATATCCCAGAAAATCTCAGATACCCAAAAGAATACTCAAACTATCGCAAGTCACCTTTGCGATCAACCCAGCCAAAATGCAAAGAAACTGTTCTCTCTTTACCAATCAGAACAGCTTACACTTATCTATCCTATCTATCGAAGAAATGGATCCACTCTGCTGCTTCTGAAATTCACCTTCAGAAAACTGCCCAGCCAGAAAACTTCCTGCCAATACTGAACACTCCGAGCTTCACTGCTGCCACCGATGCCTAAGATTTCCTAACCAAAGCTCTTCGAGAAACTCGGACCCAAACCAAATAGAAATACCATGCTGAACTCAGCCACAACACCGAAGCATACACACTTCCTTAATCTTGTTCCAAAGAAAACATCTTCAGGAACATCCATCGTCACTGTATCTCATCATACAGCTACTTTTACCTAAGATACCATCACTCGCTTCTGTTCTCCGACAGATCCAACTCTACCCATCCCACTCCTAAGATGAACTCCGAACCTTAACAGGTTTCCTTCAGAGATTGTGAAATCCTTACACAACTGTAAAGTTCACTCGAGACGGTATTAGGTTTACAGTCTCGACAGATACTCTTCCAACCTCAACACTCAGACTCCTAATCCTAGATGATAAATTATTATCATCTCAACCAATCATTACAAATACCATATACATTTAAAATGATACTTTTTAATATAGAAATTATATCTGGGTAAAATTTATTTCATTTACCTTTTTAAAACAATATTATGTCCGTTGGCCTGGTCCAAGTGTTTAGAGATCCCTATCAATAACGTTAGCTACTCGTATTGACCAGAATCCATATACCACTCAACCGATCAATTAACACAATATAAAACCATCTTATATAACTAACAAATACGCGCTCTCGTATATATATATATATACACTCGGACTCAAACAGGTTGCTACAGATCCTATCTCTAATGAACAACCCTTCCCAACCTAGGTATTCACTCAACCTAGTGTTCTGATGTTCACTTAACCAAAAGCTTAGGCATTCGCTCAACCTATGCTCTGATACCACTGTAACGTCCTAGGCTTTTCAACCTTCAGCAACGGTTCACGACCGGTAGGCTTTTCAACCATCCCAGCCCCGCTGTGGCTCACAGTGATACCTCGGGTTTGCTTTTACGGCCACCCTCTCGAGTCGCAACCAACCCCAAAAGGCCTTATACTACCCCCGGGGGCATGTAGGGGTAAGAGTCTCCCGTTCGCCACCTAACGCAAAGCGAGAACCCCCTATCACGCTGTAATGTAGCAAACCCGATCCCGGTCTCATCGAAATCCAAAACGTATCTTTTAAGGCCAAGTTGTTTTAAAGTTAAAACAATTCAATTCTTATCTATATACACACAGATAGATAACTCAATAGATAATCTACATTATCATCACAAACAGATAACTCATATTATCATTCCAATTCAACCAACATCCATATCATAGATCAATCATATCTCATCAGAGATATCAAATAATGAAATACATTCAATCTCATTCATCCATCCTTAAGCAATGATTTATATCATCTAATTAATTTAAAGTGAATTAAACTAATTACTTCATTCTATAAATCCTGCTTACTTAATTATTAATTAAACCAATTAATTAATCATTACTCTAAGTATCCATCTTAATTAATCATTCCTGATTAATAATCCTTTAATTACTTTAAGTAATTAATTCTTAATTAATTTCACAAATTAATTAACTTAAACCATTACAGTAATTAATCTTTAATTACATCATTAATTAATTAACTATATTTAATTACATTAATCCTTAATTAATTACAATTAATTAATTACTTTAATCACTTATATTTTTTTTTAACTAATCTTAATTAATCAATCCTTAATTACATCATTAATTTTATTAATTAATGATCCTTAATTACCCTTAATTAATTATCTTATTTAAATTAATTACATTTAATAATTAATTAGTCACATTTATTAATCACCTTTGATTAATCTCATTTAGTAATTAACTTCCCTTAATTACTCCACTTCATAAATTAATTACTCCTTAATTAATTATCCTTTAATTAATCCCTTGATTAATTATTCAAAAGTAATTAACTCAAATTACTTTTATTATTAAATCATCTTTAGTTAATTACATCCAGTAATTACCTTTAATTACTTTCCTAAGTAATTATACTTTCACTAATTACATTTAAGTAATTCTACTTAACCAATTTCATTTTGATTAATAGATCTAATTGATTATTAAAATTAATCATATTAATCAATTATTTAATAATCCCTAATTAATGATCTCTCATTAATTATTAACAATTCTTTTATTTAAGTAATTAAACTTAAATCAACCATTATTAATTAATTCTTAATTACCAATTAATTAATCTCTAATTACTAAATTAATTTCTTAATTAATCTTTAATCACTTGATTAATTTCTAATCATTTATTAATAATCTATACTTATATATATAAATGATTCTTAATTCCAAATTAATTAACCTTAATTAATTAATTTATAATCCTAATTATTTAATTAATTAACACTAAACCTTTAATTAATTAAATTATTAAATTATTCTTTAATTACCTTATTAATTTAATGAATCTTTAATCATTAAACTTTAATTACTTTCTAAATTAAAGTATTAACCTTTAACTACTTTAATTTATCATTTACAAAAGGCTTTGAAAACTTTTATTTTTAAATCTTCCTTTTAATTCATTTTAAATTTAAGATTTAAAACAAATTACACATTTAACTTTAACCAAGACTGAAATCAAATTTACAAAATCTTTTTAAATCCAAATGTTAAGAAACACTTAATATTTAAAGATTTTTAAACCACTTTATTTAAATTCAAACCCCTTTTAAAATTTTACTTTAAACATTTTAAAGTTGTCTAAACATTTTAAATTTAATAAAAACTTATTTATTTCAACTAGGATACAAATTTAAACTTGAATCCATATGAAAACTTGATTTAAACATAGTTTAAATCCTGCCTTTAAATTTTAAAAGTCATTTTAAATTTTAAAAACCACTGTCAGGTTTAAAACCTGAATCATCAAAAGTTCCCGAGCCTATCTCGATTTACTTCGAGTCGAACCCTCCACGCTTCGAGTAATACCCGCGAATAACTCGAGACAACTCGAGACCTTCCCTCTGCTCCCAAAATCAACTCGCCAGAAAACAACGTGCACCGTGCACATACACGGTGGCTCCGACCCTCTATGGTCAACTACGACCATACCAACACATCGGCGTTCACCCTAGAATTCGATTACGACCAACAGAACTTCAAGGAGCACTTGAAATCGAAATCGAGCTTCCATCATCCTGGAACAAGAACCTGGAACCAAAACTTAGCTCTGTAAACCTCTCGAACTCATCTCCTCCGACCACCGGAACACCTGATCTTCCAGCCATGCCTTCGACAACCTTTCCGCTACTAGTTGCCAGAGTTCTGATGAACTCGATCCACCAGAGACGCCTTGCCAACCAAAACTCCCGACCTTACCAAAACTAGGGCTACACTCAATTAATGATCACCGTCGCCTCCACCATGGTTAGAACATCGATCTAACATTTTTCCCAAACACTATGATCATTATACTACACCCAGAGAAAATCACGACCTTCCAGATTGCATCGATCGCCAGAATTTGATCGTTTTCCACTTCCCGTTCATACTAACATATCTCAACATTTACAAACTTAAAAATTGTGATTTTTCTTCTAAAAATCATTATTTGGTTTAAAGATTAAAATTATATTCCTGGAATGCTAATTTATCATATTTGAATTTTATGCAAAACCAAACTTCCCTGTCCCTTTTTATTTACAGAGTAGTTCTTATTTTATTTTACTTACTAAAATTCTAAACTGTAATCCATGATTTAAACAAAACAAATATAGTTTGAATTCTAAGTCCTATCAGAGATTAGATAAAAAGAAAATGAATTTTGATCATGGTATCAGTTTAAAAATTTAGAACAGATAAGAACAGGCAAAATAGCAACATGCATCTGTACATCCATACAAACAATTTTCACACATACTTTCAAATATTCATCCTATGCAAACAAATTATAATAGATTTAAAACCTTATAAAGGGTTTACTCACTTGATAAATAACAGAGGATATGTTTTATATATGTAAACAGACAGGCTCACACACATATTTATACCAATTCATATAAATTCAAATTAAAAACTTCAATACCAGCCAATATCATCACATGCAAACATATATCATATACTTAAGTTTTAAAAATGTAAGTTACTCACCTTTTTAAAAGTGAACAGAGCTTGAAACAGATACTTGAAATCTGGAATGCTACTTGATTTTAAACTTTAATACTTTCTGAAGAAACTTGCATGCATGCTTTGATTTATAACTTGAATTGCCTCTTTGTTTTGATTTGAAACTGCATGCTAACTTGTTTGTTGAGATGTTGCTTTAAAACAGGTTTTCTTGCTTCCAGATTTGAATAAAAATATGCAGGCTTTAATTCCAGGTTTAAAGAAATGCAGACTTTTTGTTTTTAGATTGAAGAAAGGTTTACATGCTTGGTTTGAAATGAATTACGGTTTGAAGAATGTTGATTTCAGATTTTCTTTTGAGAGGAGGATTTGAATTACAGATTTTGTTATGAGAAAATAGGCTGAAGTTTCTTTCTTAAGTTTTGAAAAGAATGAGATAGGAAAAAAAAATATGAAGATAAGAACATATGTTTATATAGATTAAAATGATTTATCAAATAAAAGAAAAACAAAAATGCAAGACTTTGACATTTGTCATTCTCATTGCTTTATTAGTGTACACATGTTATTACATGGCCTTAAAGATTTACACTTGTCTTTTTAAGTAATTCATATTTATTTAAATGTAAATAAAAAGCCTTTCTTATTTATTAAATACTTATGTATATATATATATAAAGTATTTTAAAGAAAATAAAACCAATTATATATATATATAAAAGCTTGTCCATATATTTTAAAATCCAAAACTATTTAAAATCTTACCTCTTTTGAATTTCAAATTTAATTTAAATTCAAATGCAAATTATATTTAAAAATCCAATTTAAAGTTAATTTTAAACAATACATTCAATTTGAAATAACAAATCCTATTTTATAAAGTCTATTTATTTAAAAACAATACACTATTAATATTGTTTGAAAATAACTCATTTATCAATTTTAAAATAATCTATAAAAAAGATTATAAATTATCACTATTACTAATTGAATTAACATATCATTTGTAAATTGTATTTTAAACTTATATATATACTCTTAAATCATATTTACTAAGTAAAATTCAAAAAGAAAATAAATTAACCTTATTATTAATCTTATTTAAAACCATATTTGTTATTTGTTTAAATAGCTTTGAAAATCTAATATTAAATAAATCATAATTTCCCAACTATCAAAATATATATTAGAAATTAAAAACAAGATTTTATTTATTATTTAAATTACAAACCCAAGCTTATCTACTTACAATATACACATATATATATACATTATAAATAGAAATCATTTTATTAGTTTTTAAAGGATAAAATTCACTAATTAAATATTCATTTAATTAGATTTTTAAACCAATTCAAATATTTTTATCAAAGATTAACAAATCAATTTAATTATTTAAATAGATTATTAAATTGATATTGCCCCAAATTTCCGGGATATTACATTTAAACTTTTAAATTTTCACAATATTAAATTCCTAAACTTATTTAATTAATAAATTTAATTATCGAAAATTACAGGTCGTTACAAAACACCTAACATTCTTCCCCTTAGCCACATCCTTCGCCTTCCTTGAGCGACACTCGTTAGCAAAGTACCCTTTCTTGTCGCATTTACAGCAGACAACTTCAGACTTTGCTTTCTTGGCTGCTCCACCCTTCTGAGCACCTTTCTTGGGAAAGAACATCCTCTTTTAGCTCTGCGCGAGCTGGACCACTTGTTCTTCTCTAGAGACTCAAGGACTTCTTCCTGCCTCAAAGCCATCTCTATAACAATGTGAGAAGGATCTCTAAGATAAGACAAAGTAACACTAGCCAATTATGGCTTCAATCCTCTGATAAACTTCTCATTCCGTTTCAACACGGTATCAACAAAGCATACCAATTCCAGGTCAACTCTTCGAACTTCCTGGCATACTCAACAACAGGCATCTCGCCCTAAACTAGCTCAGCAAACTGCCTAATCAAAGCTGCCTATTCTATAACTGACATAAAATTCTCCTAAAATCTCCTCTTGAAATCCTCCTAGGTTACTGTCTCCTCATCAACTGTCGTTGTTACACTGTTCCACCAAAACAATGCGGTCCCCTGAAGCTACCTTGACGCCAACCTCCTTTTCTGCTCGTCATTGAGCCCTAAATCTGTAAAAATCCTTTCACAGTGCAACAACCAATTCTCCACTTCAATAGCATCCTCCGTTCCTATAAATGGCTTCCCTCCTAGCTTCACATAATCATCGCTCATCTTAGCGAAATGATTAACTACTAGAACTTCTGGAACTCCTACTCCTGCAGCATTTTCTCCTAACACTCCAAATGCAACTCCAACCTACATCATATTCCTAAAAACTGATACATAGCTTCCATTACGACCTGCGGGACTTCAGCACCAACATTCTCCGCCTGACCTTGACCTCTCCTTGCATTAGGTCCGACATTCCTTTCGGTGCTTCCCCCTCCTTGGTTAACTCTGCTTCTTCCACCATCGATATCTGTATTCAAACATCATGAGATACAGAAAGATAACCTAATCAAAGATAGGTGAATGGAGATAAAGTGCATACTTATATATAGTAAATACAAGTACATTATTATAGCGTTAACCCAAACCCAAATCTTATGCTAATTTCTTTGGATTTTTGTTCTCAAAACCAATTTTTATTAAATTTTTCATAAACCTATGCCCTGATACCATGCTGTAACATCCCGTTTCTGGAGGCCAAAAGCAAAGCACTAAGGATGCTACAGTCATCCACAATATTATCTTCTGGTGACGAAATACGACAGTGTTAATGGTAACCATAGTATCAAAAGCACTTGTGTATGAACAAAATCATAGATTTCCAAAAACAATAATTTCAGTGATTATATTTCAAATAATTCATATCCAAGTTACAAAAACCCCAAACGTAATCCAAGCATTGATCAAATATAATTTATAACAATACGCCAAGAGTGACATATGAAGGTGCCCCCATGGATTATCAAAACAATATAGACATAATTGTCTTAATACACAGCGGAAACAATTTTAAAACAAAATTCCTAAATTAGTTATCCGTCAGCCACCTGCTCGTCTTCAGATGCTTTATTCGCCAAAATCTACTAAAACCTGGAAACCTAAACCCTTAGCATACTCAAATCAAATTTTGAGCACCCGAGAGTTTAAGGGGAAACAAAAACTTCGAGTTAGACATAAAGCCTGGTATGAATAATATTTGTTACATCTCAGTTTACTGATAACTAGTGAGACCACGCCGCTTAGCGAAACAGATTTCCCCTCACTAATATCTCTTTTCAAAACATGTATTTTGCAAATCCTTTCCTGCAACCAAACTGGTTAATCAACAGATTTTAATAATATAGCAACATCCATTATGCTAAAAATAGGAAATAAAATAGACTATCTGTCTAAATCTGAACTATTTGTTCTTTACTGGACTATCTCTCCTAAATTCTGAGCTAACCACTCTTTTCAGGACTATCTGTCTTAAACTGGTTATACCAAAATAGCAATATCTTTTATGCTAGATAATGCGCTATCTACCGAGTGATAATTTAAGCAAGTTCAGTTTCTAGTTTCTCGACTGTTTTTGCCCGCTTAAAGGCCACCTTTGATGCCTTTTCTACATCTTTCACCCACTCTTTGTACTGGGTATATATGTCATGAATGTAATCATGCATTGTTTTCTCTACATCCGACGGAATTCTCTTTAAGTAAGGAGGGAAGATGTAGCCGTCGAAGCATATATTTGGAAAATCTTTCTTTAACTGCGCAATTCTAATAGCCCCTTCCCCAGTAGGCTCAATGATAGCTTTTTCAGCGATGACTGGAGGCTCAACCTCAGTTCTGTGGCACTGAGACTTAGACTTTGGAGCATGAGAAGATGGTTCTTGGCGTGGAGGCTCCGGGGGATGTATGCCGTGAGTAGAAGGTTCTGTAGGGAGTCGAGGGGGTGGAGAACGCGATCGAGATCGATATCTCTATTCTCTGTAATCTCTATCTCTATCCCTCTCGTAACGTTCCTGACTAGAATAACCGCGATCGTGGTTTCTATCATCCTCCCTCCGATGACACTCGTTGTACGAGCTGGATTCCTGACGTGCTGAGCGGAGGCTGCCGAGCATGGAATCTCGTCTAGTCATTGAATCTGTAAAGAAGAAAGAGCAACAGAGTTAGTAATTTCTTGAATTGAACACTTATGATTGGAAATCGTGTAGTGCCATGAAGTGTATGTTTGTGTGCAACCCCCCGACCAACCGGTAATGTCGTTCGCACTGATGGGTAGAGACTCGCTTAAATCTCGAGCACTTTGAACCCCTCCAATCCATTGTCGTGTTGAAGTGACACATAGTCCAGAATCAGAATATCAGCAAGTCCTTTAAAAGGATTCTCTACTGGCAAGGGAGGAGCCTCCGAAATTCTAACACCGGAGGCTGGCAGGGACACTATTACGGATTTCCATCTTGTGGATTTGTGACGTTTGTATGTTGAGAAAAGACAAAACAAATGCAGTGGAAAATAGAATACGTCTATACGTTGATGAAGATCTCTGGCTCTCCTTTGGAAACTCTAAGCATTTTAACTAAACTTGTAACTACTCGGATCTGACCCGAGTATTAAAAATACCCGGATCAGGCTTGATAAACCAATGTGAGAAAATTCAAATTATAAATGTATATGACAATGTCATTGATCAGATTGATACCAATCAAAACCTTTGAAAAGAGGGGTATCTTGTAAGACTACGCCACACATAAACACTGACGGGTTTTTACCTTACGATAACCAAAATACTTTATACCAAAACAAATTTGATATTATCATTAATGACATTGGTTTGAAAACACTTTTCAAATAAATATATACACAAAGTAGGTATTAATACCCGAATAATGTCAAACGGTGTATATGATGTCAAAGGGGTAGCTAAAATGTTTGCAAATCATTATAGCTATTTTTGGAATACAACCGAAATCGTAAAGCTCGTAGTGAAATTGGATTTCCAACATTATAGGGAACTAGTAGCCATTTCCTTCGATGTGAAATCCATGCATAACATCCTAGTCTCTGGTGACTTCATTTTTCTCAAGCTAGCCTCCATACTACATTGTTACACTACTATTGTTAGCACCAAAATTGGTCACTAACCTCGTAGAGAAAGATGGTGTAGAGTTATAAGTGATGAAGATAAATTAAACAAGGAAGAAAATACTAATTTAAATGCATAAAGTAAGAATACCAGATTTATAGTGGTTCAACGTAATTGCCTACGTCCACTTTAAGGTTAAACTTTATCGATCTTCTTAATGATTGATTACAAATACAATTCGTAGATCAAATGCTTGAATGAAGTTGCTAAGTAAAAGAAGATGAGTCTCAAAAATGGCAGAGTCTCCCCAGTGTTCTTCCCCCAAAAAAGGTCCTTTTCACTGTGCCCCTGCCCCTCTATTTATAGACAAAGATGGGTTGGACTTCCCAGGTAGGCTCTGCAGCCGAACACTCTGGCCCAAATACAGTGGTCGCCACATGCCGAACCAAATAGGCCAAACACAATGATGCCGAACCACCCTCTTTACGCTGAACGATATGCTTGCTGCGTGGGAAGAGTGGAATGAATGTCGGTCGAAGCCGAATGTGCCACTGGCCGAACGAAGCGCTTGATCGAACGTTGTCTCTAGCCGAACGTTGGTGCTGGCCGAACGATAGCTTTAACCAAACAATTCTTCTGACCGAACGATGTCCCTGGCCGAACGTTTGCCTTTAGCTGAACGATGCTTCTGGCCGAACGATCATTCTGGCCGAATGATAGCTTTTGACGAAGAATACAGCCATGCCGAGCAGTCGTATGCGCCGAACGCCTTCTGATGCCGAATACTCCTGGATATTGAATACTCTTGAATGTCGAGTAGTCCTGGATGCCGAGTACTCCCGGATGCCAAGCGCTCCTGGGTGCCGAGTACTCCTGGATGTCGAGCGCTCCTTGATGCCGAGTGCTCCTGGATGCCGAGTACTCCTGGTCGCCGAGTGCTACTGAATGCCGAGTGCTCCTGGATGCCGAATACTCCAGGTCGCCGAGTGCTACTGAATGCCGGGTAGTCCTGGGAGCCTAGTTCTGCTGAATGCCGAGCACTCAGTTGCCTGGTCAAATCTCCAGGAAACACTTGCCCCCCAAAGTGTATTACGTGACTGAACGTGATACGCTTTGAGTTTTATAACCTTTGCGTTTCGTTTTTAATCCTTGACTAACCTCGAACGAAGATGCCTTTTTGAGAATTCCAGTGGTTTAGGTGTGTGCCGAGCGTGTTCTAAATGCCGAACAAGACGTTCGTAACCGAACGATCCTTCAGTGCCGGACATCATTATACACCGATGCCGAACGACGTGACTTTGACCAGTTCCACCGGATGTAGCCTTTTCGACTTCTTCTGTTTTCCCTATAAAAGCCAGCACCTCCATCCTTCTTTCCTTTTTCACACTTCTAACACCTCTGCCTTGCACCTGTCGAAGCTACCAGCCAACCTACAATTCACCGATTCTTCCCAAGTCTCCACCTTACCAACTAGGTACCGACCCTTTCACCTAAATACAGTCTTTACGCTCGAACTCCCTTAATTGATGGGATAAATCGAGCCTTGACTAAAGTATCTAAAAAGTTGCCAGAGTCACGTGACGAGGATGGAAGGAAGAGTGAATAGAGATGGGTTTTCTAGGAAGTTATCGGTAGATGTACTGTGGTTCGGCATAAGTATTTTATGTCGGACCAGATTGGAGGAAGGAGAAACATGGAGGAACTAGGAGATAATTAGGGGCATCGAGCGGTATGGTCTGGTACGACTTGCCGAACGATTTGCCCTCGTGGTTCGGTGTGGATGGAGGAAGAGATGAGGCCACTGTTAAGGACAGCGTGCCGATGGTCGTCTCAACCGAACAGTCACAAACGCCGTACCATACTTAGGCTAAAACATGCCGAACAAAATGAGGCCGAACACGACTTGCATGCCGAACAACAATTTAGACGAACCAAAATTTAGTCGAACAAAGACTTAGCCAAACAATGACTTAGCCGAACGAAGACTTAGCTGAACAATGACTTAGCCGAACAAAGACTTAGCCGAATAATGACTTAGCCGATCAAAGACTCAGTCGAACAATGACTTAGCCGAACAAAGACTTAGCCGAACAATGACTTAGCTGAACAAAGACTTAGCCGAACCATGACTTAGCCGAACCATGACTTAGCCGACTAGTCGCAAATGCTGAACACTTATTAACTATATCTACTCGTATAGCAAAACAAGAAACATGGCCCAAGCATTCTAGCATATGTGAAGCCGACCCGGATCACTAACTTCCTATCTTTAGTAAACATAAATCTGAACTTAGATTATCATACGTTTTCTGGATCTGGAATTGCAATCACCAAAAGGCAGGCTTCTGGGGACGGTCAACGATGACAGTCTTCGAAGGCGATGACTTGACGCTCAGTTTTATATCAACAACTTTGCGACCTTCAAACTTTCAACGCTTTTACACGATTGCTTGCACTAGTTCACACACCACATGGGGGGAATATTCGTGTTATTAATTCTAACGTTGAACATTTTTCAAGTATAGTTTTCATAGGTACTTAGACAGATTCATTATTTATTGGGGATGTCTAAGAAGTCTAGCTCCGCCACTATATCTGATAGGCCTGGGCCGTCATCAAGGCAAGAAGCCGCTGATACTTCAAATCCATCGACTTCCCCTGCCCATAACTTAGCACCCGATGCCCTGGAGGCAACAATTCTTTTAGACAATCCGATCGACTCACAAGCTTCGAAGATCAATGAAGCCGCACTTCGACGAATATGTTCCATCCATGGGATTCCTTTCACCAATGTGTTAGTCCCTTCGCGACACGATCGTCCTTACCTGCCCCCAGTCGGATATACCACCTGCAACAAGTTCATATGCTGGATGGGCAGCGTGCCTCCATTCAATTTATTTCTTCGGGACGTGTTGCAGTACATAGACATTGCTCCGTCGCAGCTGCATCCGAACGGTCACGCATTTCTATATGGGACCTACCTACTCTTCATGGCCGTCTTCTCTAGACCTCCAACTTCTGGCGATATCAAATACATTTATATGATCAAGAAACAGAAAGATAGCCCTTCCTTCATGTTCCTCGAGCCGTACCACAAATGCCAAATCTTGACAGGAGCATGCAGTAAATTCGCCCTGTACAAATAGGAATGGTTCTACGTGCGTTGCCCTCCTGGTTTTGCGAGGAGATGGGTTGAAGGCAGTAAGTCTCTTTGTTGAGTCATCATTCGTGTTTAATTGGAGTTATGCTTTTCCTAACTCCTCGTTTCATCTTTTCAGGTATCAACCCGCGTCAGGAGGGCCGAGGATATTCTAAGGCCGTTGAGGCTATTAGAGCTCTTCCGGCCGAGGAATGAGACATCCGAACCATCATTTCAAATGAATCATTGTCGAGGTTCGGCTTGCTAGCCCCTGGTCGTCGGATTAGCCTCCCAGAGGGCGTCTCCATTCCCAAGCCAGCATCTGGTAAAGGGAAAAAGCAAGTTGGATCATCATCGTGCCACACTCCCGATGCGCACGATGAGGGTGAGCACAAAGAGGATGAAGCTCCTGAGACTCAAGGCGAGAATGTGGGTCCCACTTGGAACCCGGCGGTCGAAGTTCATGACATTGAAACGTCATCCTCCCCTTCGAAGGGAAAGAAAAAGTTAAAATACAAGATACGGAATGAGGAAGTTGGCGGAACATCAAAAGTTACGCTTATCCCGCCAGAGAAAGAGGCTTCCTCACAGCACATGGAAAGTTCTCTAAGGGGTTTGTCGAATCTTTCCATCCCCGACGATATACTTAATTACGGGTTTGACGATCCTGAAGCCCTCAAGTTTTCTTCGCTCGCTAGAGGCAATGCGGGAGTTCAACTCCCAGTCCAGGGAGATAATACTTCGATTAGTAAAGACAAAAGAACTGGTCTGTCGGGGGGAACATTAGGACACACACGCACATACGCATTCCATCATACACTTCAAGTTTTTTTTTCTTAACTCGTTGTTATCTCTATTCTTTGTAGGTGACATGGGGCACTTTCACGGACTAGACCGTCTCCATAGCTCTTCTATATTTTACCATCCCGGATGGGATTCAGGTTCGGGTAGACGCAGAGACAGAGATGATTATGAGGATCGAGACAACCGTCCTCGCGAGTCGTCCTACCAAAAAAAAACATACTCTCAATCTTCACACTCTCGTGATCCTTCTCCTCAAACTGAGACAAATAGAGAGAAGCTTTCACAGAAGGGATCTCAACTCGATGTTTCCCAAGAGCAACACTCCGGTTTGTCGAGCACAAGGCAAACTCGGGAGCATCGAAAAAGAGCAGAGCTTCCAAAGCCTCCTCCCCCTACTCCCGCGGTTGACCCAACTGTAGCAGAGAAGATGGTCGATCTTAAGGCCAAATTCCCAAAAATCTACTTTGATGGTCTGAAATTCCTCCCAGCTATTCATCATATCCCTGGGCACGTGAAGTAGAGTGCCATTGCCTGTAACAACGACGTATATGGTCAACACGACGCGTTTGTACACTTGGTTGAAAAGATCTCAGAGGTGTCTGTCGAGCGACAATATGAAATTGATCGTCTGAAATTGGAGGCTGGCTGTGACAAGAACATCATCAAGCATCAAGACGAAGAGCTCGCTTCGTATAAGTCGAAGTTGGAAGCTACTGAGCAAAGTGCAAAAGATACTGCTGAGGCAGTCACTCGTTTAGAGATGGCTCACAAGAAGGAACTTGATGAAGCGGTCCAGCGTAGCGGTGCTCTTGCCTTAGAAAAAGATTTTATCCAAAAAGAGAGGGACGCGCTCGCCATACAAGTCAAAGAGTTGAAAGAATTACTCTCCAAGGAGAAAGAGGACAAAGTAGCGGCTCAAGAAGAGTCACAACGATACTGTGATGAAATCGTTGCTACTCGGCTGTTGAAAGCGAAACTCGATGACGAACTTGCTGGGGTTGAAAAAATGAAAGACGAAGCCCGTGAGGAGGGCAAAAGAAAGGCTGCGGAGGAGATTGACTCTCGCTTCGAGGCAGCCGCAGAGGCCGGCAGGGAAGAGGTCAAGTGCATGTTTGACCCGTTGATTGCTGAGTATGGAGCCCGCGTCCTTATGCATCGCGACTTGACATTCTTGGGCGAGGGCTATCTCGAATCCCTAGTTGAGGCCAGGGAAACTTTAGTGAAGATCAGGAAAATCGAGTCGGGCTTTGAAGAAGTCGATGAGGATGCCTTGGTGAAGGAGTTTCTTAGAGGGAACGAGCCAACGGACTTATCAGCAGCCTTGGCGCTTTATAGCAAAAGCTCTCCCCTTCCAGAAGAGAAAAGTGATGAAGCTGGCCCATCTGGGGTTCAGACTACGGCTTCTCATATTGCTGCTCCTTCTGCTGCTCAACTGGTCGGTCGGCCGGTACTTGACCCATTGGAGCAGCATGCCAGCTATGATCCTGAAGATCCCGGGCTCGATGCTCATGTGCTATCTCCTATTCTGGAGGGTGAAACCCCACACGCAACCGATAGCCAACCAGAACCCGGTAGGAAATTCTTCTTTTTTAGAAGTTGAAAGATCTTTCATTTTCCAGCAGTGGTTATTCGTTCTAATGTTCATTCTTTATGTTTTCATGCAGGCTGCTCTGATCCCGAGCCAACTCCGAGGAGCGATGACGCCAAGGAGGAGGCAGAGAAAATAAGCGATGTTGCTCGCGCGGGATTAACTCTTGGCCCTGACGCTCAAGTGATCGGGGCGCTAGATAATGATAAGCTTGACACTTCATCTTCCTGCCGAAGGGAGTGATGAAATCGAAATCACTGGCACCTCTGAGCATACCTCAAAAATGAGCAAGAAAGAACACCTCGCCGAAGAGGAGAAGAAAAAAGTCAAGGTCAAAGTTGAACCTGAAATACTGGAACTTACCGACCCGCGGAACAGACCTTTGAAAATCATTCTCCCGGGCAGGTTCAAACCACTGGATGTTCTGTCTCCTACCCCAGACTCCGCTTCTATAGCCAGCAAGAAATCCAAGAAAAAGCATGAGGGAGAGGAGTCGTCGGAAAAAACAAAAGAAGACAAGAAGAAGAAACCGAAGAAATAATCGCTATACTCGTTCAACGAGTTCCTTGCTTAAGTCTTGTAATTACTTTTATCTTTTGTTTCCGTAGTTTGTGTAGATAGGTTCTTGATTCCAAGTTTTGGAGGGATAACCGTGTAACCTCATTTTGGATTGTTGAATAAAGTTCGGTTACTTAGTCGTTTGAATGATGCTTTTACTTTTTTAGCTTTCTGAGTAACTGCGGTCAAAACACAAGCACTTATGAGTTGTATATTTCTTATTCATTCTCGCGTTGTTCGAACATTCTTCGGAGTGGCATACTTCTTGTTCCACATTTCTTGAGTACTTAGAATTTTTTCTAAATTCGCGTTTCAGGAACTTAGAGTACTCCGGTCCGCGCTCTGGAGATTCGTATACTTGAAATCATTTACACTCTAGTTTGCGCTACGGGGACTTAGAGTACTCCGGTCCGCGCTCTGGGGATTCGGAGTTTTGAAATCGTTTATACTCTAGTCCGTGCTCCGGGGACTTAGAGTACTCCGGTCCACGCTCAGGGGATTCGGAGTTTTGAAATCGTTTATACTCTAGTCCACGCTCCGGGGACTTAGAGTACTCCGATCCACGCTCTGGGGATTCGGAGTTTTGAAATCGTTTATACTCTAGTCCGCGCTTCGGGGACTTAGAGTACTCCGGTCCGCGCTCTAGGGATTCGGAGTTTTGAAATCGTTTATACTCTAGTCCG
Source organism: Allium fistulosum (assembly GCA_030737815.1). Classification (NCBI taxonomy): domain Eukaryota; kingdom Viridiplantae; phylum Streptophyta; class Magnoliopsida; order Asparagales; family Amaryllidaceae; genus Allium; species Allium fistulosum. Next base: position 984,482,377 of record CM060902.1, read on the forward strand.
CGCTCCGGGGACTTAGAGTACTCCGGTCCGCACTCTGGGGATTCGGAGATTGGAAATCATTTGTACTCTAGTCCGCGCTCCGGGGACTTAGAGTACTCCGGTCCGCACTCTGGGGATTCGGAGTTTTGAAATCATTTATACTCTAGTCCGTGCTCCGGGGACTTAGAGTACTCCGGTCTGCACTCTGGGGATTCGGAGATTGGAAATCGTTTATACTCTAGTCCGCGCTCCGGGGACTTAGAGTACTCCGGTCCGCACTCTGGGGATTCGGAGATTGGAAATCGTTTATACTCTAGTCCGCGCTCCGGGGACTTAGAGTACTCCGGTCCGCACTCTGGGGATTCAGAGATTGGAAATCGTTTATACTCTAGTCCGCGCTCTGGGGACTTAGAGTACTCCGGTCCGCGCTCTGGGATTCGGAGGTTTGAAATCATTTATACAAGTTCGTACATCGTACAGGATAATGTAGTTCTAGTAATTCATCACCCGACTATGAGGTATAGAGACATTAGTAATTCACGGAAAATACGGCTTCAAGCCTTTATTAATGAAAAACAACTAAGCTGCTTGATTACATGGCTAAAAAGAAACTAAGCTACGATTGAATGAAAACATACAGGAAATAACTGTGCCTAAAACAGGAAAGAAACATACTAAATATAATAATGTCGCAAATGTTCACTGTTCCACGCTTGGGGGAGTATCGCGCCATCAACGGTCGCTAGCTTGAATGTTCCCTCTCCAAGCTTCCGTTCAATGACGTACGGACCTTCCCAGTTGGGATTCATACGTGATGGTACCGGGAAGACTCGTTTCAAAACGAGATCACCCACATCAAAAATCCTTGGGCGGACTCTGCCGTCGTAGTAATGCTTGAATCGGTGCCTATGCGCTGCTACCCTTAATTCGGCCTCTTCACGTTTTTCATCGATGCAGTCTAGTGATTCCAACAAGAGGTCCTGGTTCGTTTTGGTATCATAGTACGTCACTCGGTGCGAAGGAACTTCAAGTTCCACGGGTATAACGGCTTCCGAGCCGTATGTCAAGGCGAATGTAGTGTGGCCGGTCGCGGACTTGTGGGTAGTTCTATAAGCCCATAATGCGGTCGGAAGTTCATCTACCCACTTGCCTCCGACCTTCTCCAGTCGCTTCTTCAGTATGGAATTGATTATTTTGTTAACGGCCTCGACTTGCCCGTTAGCTTTTGGGTGTGCAACGGCAGCGAACTTCTTCTCGATGCCATACTTCAAACAGAATTCTTTGAACTCTCTGCTTTCAAATTGCGTCCCGTTGTCCGTAATGATGGTGCAAGGAAGGCCAAAGCGGCATATAATGCTTCGTACAACAAAGTTAATGACCTTCTTAGAGGTGATTGTGGCCAAGGGTTCTGCCTCAGCCCATTTTGTGAAACAGTCGACTGCAACTATCGCGTATTTCGCACCACCTTTGGATATAGGCAATGAGCCGATTATGTCGATTCCCCAGATTGCAAATGGCCAGGGACTAACCATTTGTGTGAGTTCTGTTGATGGAGTCCTCGGGATTTTCGCATATCTTTGACACTTATCACATTTCCGTGCGTAGTCTGCAGCGTCCCGATTTACGGTCGGCCAGTAATATCCATAGCGGAGGATCTTTTTTGCTAGCGTTTGCCCCCCAGTATGGTCGCCACATTCCCCTTCGTGAACCTCTTTCAATACCCGCTTTGTCTCATCATGAGCGATGCACCGTAATAAGGGGACTGAGAACCCTTTTCGATACATTAATCCATCCTGCATCACGTATCGCACGGCCTTTCGAAGGACCTGTCGTCTTTCGCTCCTTTTTTCTGGTAAAGTCCCGGTCGTCAGGTACAGTTTGAATGGGGTTATCCACGACTCCTTCTCGATTTCCGTTTCCAACACACGATCAACTTGCATCTCATCTATGCTTGGGGCATGCAAGGCCTCAACGGGATACAATCCCATTTGCTGCGCATCGCCCGTGCTTGCAAACTTAGCCAACGAGTCGGCTTCTTTATTCTGTTCACGCAGGACATGTGAAATATCATAACGCTTGAAAGTATGGGCTCAGCTTACGTGATGCAATCACCAAGCAATAGGCCAATTTCTCGATTTTAGGGTAATTTCTTTCTGCCCCCGTCAAACGCTTGCTAACGTAATACACCGGCTTTTGGATTCGGTCCTCCTTGCGAACCAGAGCCGCACTTATAGCATGTGGGGATACGGCCAAGTACAAGTACAACATCTCATGGTCCACAGGTTTTGACAGCACTGGTGGACTCTCTAGATGCCTCACCAGATCCCGGAATGCTTCCTCACAATCAGATGTCCACTCGAAATTCCTCTTCCCTTTCTTTATTATATCAAAGAAAGGGATGCACTTGTCTGTTGCCCTAGATATGAATCGACTCAGCGCAGCTACTTTTCCATTCAGGCTCTGTACCTATTTTATAGTCCTGGGCACTTGCACATCTCGAATAGCTTGGATCTTTTCTGGGTTAGCTTCAATTCCCCTAGCATTGACGATGAACCCCCAAAACTTCCCCGACGCAACGTCGAAGGAACACTTCAAAGGGTTGATCTTCATCCCATAGTACTTGAGTATGTCGAACATTTCAGCCAAGTCTCGAATGTGGTCGTTTGATTGTCGTGACTTCACGAGCATGTCATCCACATAGACTTCCATCGTCCTACCAAGCTGGTCTTTGAACATTCGATTCACCAAACGCTGATAAGTCGCTCCTGCGTTCTTCAGTCCGAAGGGCATTACTACATAGCAATATAGCTCGACATCTGTAACGAAGCTGGTGTGTTCTTGGTCCGGAATATGCATCGGGATTTGATTGTAACCCGAGTATGCATCCATGAATGATAACAGCTCATGTCCTGCAATGGAGTCGACCAACTGATCAATCCTAGGCAACGGGAAACTGTCCTTGGGGCACGCTTTGTTCAAGTCGGAATAATCTACGCAAGTTCTCCACTTCCCATTCGCCTTTTTTACCAGCACGGGATTCGATACCCATTCGGGGTAGAGGGCATCGCGAACGAACCCATTGGCTTTGAGTTTGTCCACTTCCTCTTTGAGAGCAGCGAACCTCTCTGGGTCCATTCCTCTCCTCTTTTGTTTAACTGGGACGTATTTCGGGTCTATGTTCAACATATGACTCATAATGGCGGGAGAAATCCCGCACATATCAGAATGCATCCAGGCGAAAACATCAAGATTTGCCCGGAGGAAATCACTAAGGTCTTCAGTCATTGCGGGGCCGAGTTGTGATCCGATCTTCAGCAATCGCGATGGATCGTCTCGGCTGACTGAAATGTCAATTGTTAATTCAACCGGCGCTGCCTTTTCTTCCCTGGGTTTCTCATTGTCATCTCTCAGATCTATGTCTATGAAGATCCGAGAATTATGCCCGAGCTAGGGCTCCGGCACTACTTGTCAATCATCATTATTAAGGATGCGGACCGGAATGTCCGCAACCTTTCCTTTCTCCCTTCGATGGGCCTCTCTGAGCTCTGCTACATAACATGCACGACCGGTCGCCTGGTCGCATAAACAACTCCTACTCCTTTGTCAGTTGGGAATTTCAAAGTCAGGCACCATGGGGCTAATGCTGCTCTAAACTCAGCCAGGGCCGGTCGGCCCAAGAATACATTATACGGAGAATCCACATCCAAAACTACGAAGGGCAGGATTCGCACCCTGCGACGTTCGCCTTGTCCCAGTTCAACTGGTAACTCAACATACCCTACCGCATCGGTCGCTGCACCATTAAAGCCATGTATACGAGCTTTGGACGGTTTCAAGTCCTTTGTTTCCATTTTCATCTGGTCATAAGCCTTCTTGAAGATGATGTTGATAGAACTTCCACAATCAATCAGAATTCTTTTCACAAAAGCTGGTCCAACTGTCGCAGATATGACCATCGGGTCGATGGTTGGGGCCTCTACTTTGTCAGCATCTCTATTTCTGAACACTATATCGTCTGTCATCACGCGTAGCTGCTTAGCAGGGGTCCCATCCTCCGTGTTCGAACAACATTCGAAATCTGCATGCTTCAGGGAACTTGCATACCGCTCCATCTCTTGCCAATTCTTATCCGCGGGGTGAGGTCCGCCGATGATTATGTTTATGACTAGTCTACCCACAGTTCGGGCAGGCTCCTCGGGATGACGCGGAGCTGGTGCACGACCTGGGTTGGATGTTCCCTGTCCTCCTTCCTGTGGATCCTTCACAAATTCTTGTAACTTCTTCTGCCTGATCAACTTCTTTATAGCATCATGCAGGTGTCTGCACTCTTCTGTATTGTGCCCATAAGTCTCATGGAAGCGGCAATATTTCCCGGTCCGCTTCTGTTCCTCGGTTGACTCTTTTGGACGTGGCTTTCTGTACTGAAAAGTATTGCAGGTTGATAGGTAAATGTTCTCAAGAGACGCATTCAGCGGGGTATACTCGTTGTAGCTTGGAATTCTCGGTTTCCACTTCCCCGCTTCTCTCTTCTTCCCTTGATTTCTTCCTCCGGACTCCTTTGGCTGCCCAAGCTTGTTCTGGACATTGACTTGGACCTTTCCCGAGTTGTCTCCGGACTGCTTCACAGCAACGTTGCTTTTCACGGACTCTTGGACAGGTCCTGGTGCCTTATCTCACCTTACCCACCAAGCTTCCTCTCTTCTTATGAACTGGTGTGCCTTTGAGTAGAAACGTTCTAGCGTAGTCGGAGGTTTTCCTGCCAACCAGTCTCCAAATTCAGAATCTGGATCCACACCTCTCATTACAGCCATTAGAATTGCATGATCATTGGGATTACTGACTTCAGTTGCCGCAACATGGAATCTTTGTAAATATTCCTTCAATGACTCCCCAGGACTTTGGATTACACTTGACAGAGACATTACGTCCTTTGAACGAGTAGTGTGTATTCTGAACTGCTCAATAAACTTCTTTGCCAAATCCTCGAAATTGGATACGGATCGCGGAGGAAGTCGGGTAAACCACATAGTAGCGATCACAGACAGAGTAATCGGAAAGCATCTACACTTGGTTGCATCATTTGCTCTAGCTGAATCCATCATCCACTCGTACCTCATGACATGTTGTCTGGGGTCAGTCTTTTCCTCATACGCAGGGATAGTTAGCATACTAAACTTTCTGGGGTACGCTTCCTGCAGCACAACATCTGTGAACGGAGTATGACTCCTTGATACTCCCCAATCGTCATTTGATAAGCCCTGATTTTCTTTCATCAATTGCATGACCATGGCTATTAGATCTGGTGTCTGTATGGAAGGTGGAAGGTTAGAGTCTGTTCTATGCGACTGTCCATGCCGATGCCTCCTCTCCTGGCGATCTGCCAAACGTGCATCTTGAGGTTCGACATTGTTAGCGTTTTGAGGGTCTGGGCCTCCAGCCTCCACCTGCACTCCAGTTCCTAAATTTCCAGCTCCTTCTTGGTCACGGTCTCCAGCTGTCTGAACAGCAGCACCTGCCCGCGCAGCTTCAGTCTTACGGCATCTGCGCCTGGGAGGTTCATCAGAGGAAGTTGAGCTGTCGGATGAGGAATAAGGAGCGGGATTGCCCCCGGCATTTTGTTGTTGCTGTTGAGTGAGTTGTGCCATCAGGTTGGCGTTAGCTTGCATCTACTCTCCTAGTAGTCTCCTGCTTTCCCTGAGTTCTCTCATCAAGTCGTTGAACTCTATTCTGGTGACAACTGGAGTCTGATCCTGGGCGGCAATTCCTACGCCCGAAATCGCTGGCTGATTGCTAGGTCCTGCTTGTTGTACGCTAGCAGTCTCATGGGCATCCGCATTATGAGAAGCTGACCTGGTACGTGGTCTTGCCATTGTAGAGTTATTGGTAGGAACTCTGAGTAGAATCAACGGATGTCCTATCAATAAGTCGGATCTTCTTTGGGGGATTTGTTCAATCCAGTAGCTTAAAAGCAGATCCTTAATGTCTGAGAATTCAATTCTCAGTGAAAGCACCAAAGTGTTAGCACCAAAATTGGTCAGTAACCTCGTAGAGAAAGATTATGTAGAGATATAAGTGATGAAGACAAATTAAACAAGGAAGACAATACTAATTTAAATGCAGAAAGTAAGAACACCAGATTTATAGTGTTTCAGCGTAATTGCCTACGTCCACTTTGAGGTTAAACTTTTTTGATCTTCTTAATGATTAATTACAAATACAATTCGTAGATCAAATGCTTGAATGAAGTTGCTAAGTAAAAGAAGATGAGTCTCAAAAATGGCAGAGTCTCCCCAGTGTTCTTCCCCTAAAAAAGGTCCTTTTCACTGTGCCCCTGCCCCTCTATTTATAGACAAAGATGGGTTGGACTTCCCAGGTGGGCTCGGCAGCCGAACACTCTGGCCCAAATACAGTGGTCGCCACATGCCGAACCAAATAGGCCGAACACAATGATGCTGAATCACCCTCTTTATGCCGAACGATATGCTTGCTGCATGGGAAGAGTGAAATGAATGTCGATCGAAGCCGAACGTGCCACTGGCCGAACGAAGCGCTTGATCGAATGTTGTCTCTGGCCGAAAGTTGGTGTTGGCTGAACGATAGCTTTAACCAAACAATGCTTCTGACCGAACGATGTCCCTGGCCGAACGTTTGCCTTTAGCTGAACGATGGTCCTAGCCGAACGATGGTTCTGGCCGAACGATAGCCTTTGACGAAGAATACAGCCATGTCGAGCAGTCGTATGCGCCGAATGCCTTCTGATGCCGAATACTCCTGGATGCCGAATACTCTTGAATGCTGAGTAGTCCTGGATGCCGAGTACTCCTGGATGCCGAGCACTCCTGGGTGCCGAGTACTCCTGGATGCCGAGCGCTCCTGGATGCCGAGTGCTCCTAGATGCCGAGTACTCCTGGTCGCCGAGTGCTACTAAATGTCGAGTGCTCCTGGATGTCGAGTACTCCTGGTCGCAGAGTGCTACTGAATGCCGAGTAGTCATGGGAGCCGAGTTCTGCTGAATGCCGAGGACTCGGTTGCCTGGTCAAATCTCCAGGAAACAACTATGGAATGGTGTAATTCAGTGGCTTTGCTCTTTCTGAGTCAAGCCTCCAATACTTGCCAATTTAAACCATTTAGGGTCCAGACACTACTAGACTCATCCATCATCAATAAAAACGATAGCCTGGAATATATATCCTGCAGACCATATAATATCCCAAATCATTCCTGGGATGTGAGGCTTGTGAAGCTACGCTCCTCTTTACCCAAAGCCACACTTTACTTTTCACAAAGCCACGCTTTGCTTTTCACAAAGCAAATTCTTCTTAGAATGCCACATTTCCATTTCTAACAACATGTTATTGATTTCCATAAAAGTACAACCTCTCAGCTCGTACATCTCAGAAAAGGGTGTTGAGTATAAGAGGTGTTGCCTCCTACACCACCAAACAGAGGTATGTATATAAAAACCAATGTACATGGTCTTAGAAATGTAATGTCAGATATTCATCCATACAGGTTGTCCATGTAAAGAATAAACCGAAGGCGCTCCTTCTACTCAATCCTGTTTGGGAATCACTCATAGGATTAGTAGCAAGTAGTCCTTGCAAATCGAAGATTTTCAGAACGAAGACACTACTGCCACCATATATAATATGGCAATTACCCCAAAGGTTAGTGGCAAGCAGCCCTATATTTTGTAGATCTTCATCTTCAAAAATCATCACCTTCAACATGTCTACTTTCGAACCCATATGTTAGTTCGAAGTGGTTTTCGAGTAGGAATCATCCAAATCTGATCCCAGTCTCTTCGAACCAATCAACGATAAAAAGATGTCAAGTATATAGGTGATTATCAAACAACATCCAATCAATTTATCTTTCTATTAAATCAAATATTTGTTGGGGATATATTCTTTTAAACTATTCTTTTATCTTTTAAGAGTATATGGAATCATTAAGCCTTATTTATCCAATTCTCTAGTTGATTAAACCTCTTTAATCTTGAAATAATTCCAAATCATTTCACCTTTTAACATTTCCAAATCATTTATTTAAAACTTAACAAAGATTTCTTATTTTCAAATCATAACTTCAAAATGGGTCAAAACGATGTTATTTAAGACATCATTTACTGTAAATCCAAATCAATTAGTATTGAGGAGAAAAGGATCCATAGAGATTAGACTAGTTATACTCAATACCAATTTTCGTATTCAACCTGTACTATTCGTCGAATAATGATGAAATCACCTTTTAAATTCACACAGATAGCACGAGTTCCCTTCTCGGAATTTAATACAAAGTTTAACTAGGGTATTCTCTATATCACAAAAATTATATTTTAAAATCTTGTTTAACTTTTGAGAAACTCCATATCTCTTTTCTTCCAACTTATGAAAATGCAGTCTAAGTAGATCAAATTAACTATCCCATCCATCAGACCAGTCTCGATAGCTAGAGTGAAACCCAAACACTAGTTGTCCCAGCTCGGGTCTAGAGACTATCTCTCTGTCATCCATAAGGGGGTCAATTTATTTGACCAACTCTTAATCCTTTAGATGATCTTCTTTTAGAGGTGATTTTCATTTACTTAACACTATTTCAAATATTGTTTAAAAAAATTCCTTTAACCACTTATTTTACACTCTTTTAAAAAAATTATAAAATTTTCAAATCATCTTCAAAATGCTTAATTATTCATTTGAAAAGATTACCAAAAAGATTGGGGAAGAATAATTAAGTTCAAACCATGCTTTGCAAAAGTTATTGAAAACCGTTGCCAAAAACCACTATGAATAGTGTTTTAAAGCTATTTTTGATCAAACACTAATTCCATTTCATATAATTCTATTTTTATAACTCAAATCCCCTTTAAAACATTCTAACATATTTTCTGGAATTTATTTCATATTTTTAATGATTAAAAATATAGATTTTTAAAGAATTTACCTCTTTGGTTTCCGAACTACCAAAACGCGATGTTTTTGAAAACTTGATTTGGACATATTTCAAACTCTACTGAATGGAATCCTTATTTTCTTCTTCTGTTTGAAAACTATACTAACATGGGTTTGAAAAATTCTTAATTCAAAGAATTTCGACTTAAATTGAATCATATACATTGATTTAACTTTTCATGTCGAAAAATGACGAACTACCGCTACACAACAAGCTCGATTTGGCACTATTTTTCAAACTTCATTAAACTTTGCCAAAATTTTGTAACAACCCGCATATTTTACGATTGTATATTTAAATATTTTATTTAAACATAGCATCGTTAGTTGGATTATAGTCCGAAAAGCTACTTTTTGGAAACAGTCGAATTAGGACTCAAGACCACTTCCATTGAGTACAAAATGCCGTTTGCGACCTTTTTGAGTATAAACATTGATATGTTTGGAGTTGAGTGAATTTTGCTATTTTTCACTTAGGGCTTTGGGTTTGGGTTTCAACCCAATAACCTAACATAAGACCCTAGCTCCACCCCCTCTTCTCTTCATCCACTTTCATTTCCTAATACCTTTAAGTTTTAGCAAAAATGGGGGAAGAGAAAAGGAAATAGAAATTCCTAAGCCCTAGTTTCTTTTACAAATCCAAGTGTTAGCTCCAAAATCAAAGAGAAGCTTAGGTAAGCATCCTCCTCATCTTCTCCAACTCATTCTCTCTTCAATTTCAAAAATTTCCTAAACCTAACTTAGGAAATGTTCTTCTTTTGAGCTTAAATTCAAGCTTCTTGGGTTGAAGTGAAGAGTGGTTGATCTCTCCTTTGTGATTAAGCTTCTCATTTAATGTTTTTGGGTTTAAAGGTGAGTTTTTGAACTCACATCTTTGTCTATTTCTATCATTGTTGTTAGGTATGAAGTCCTAACATCTATTCATGTTCATTTGCTTTTGATTTGAATTGATTTGGTGAACATTTCAAATTTTTGATGTTTTGAAGTCAAAACTTTTGCTTTAATGTATGATCATGCTTTTGGTGGTGTATCAAAGAGCCTATAGGGCTAGGTTGTCGATTGGCAAAAACCCCTAAAGCCCATTGCTCGTCCGATCGCAAATTGAGAGTGTTTGCTCTTCATTTGGATAGGATGGAAAAACAGTTCCAGTGACAGTCAGTCGTTTGGCCTCTGCAGTCAATCGACTGACTGCAGGAACTGAAACTTTTGGGTTTCTGGATCAGTCGACTGGCCTCTGCAGTCAGTCGACTGACCTGCTTGTTTCAGCCTATTTTGCCTATTTTGCTTGAGGTTCCAATTTTTATCGATTCGTGATTATCCGATTTATTGTTATCATTTATTATTGACTTTGATGACTTCTTTTTCGATATTTTTTTGAGAATATCCATTTTGATGGATTCGGTATCGATTACTTTGGATTTGATTCACGTCTTCGTATGTGGATTTTGGTGATTGATTGTTTCTACAATCATTTCTATGCTTTGCCACTTTAAAATACAAAGGTTTCTATACTAGTAGTAAATATTCAAACTCTTTTACAAAGATGAGTTCAACTCTATTTTTAATACAAAGCTCATTTATAAAACCGTTTTCTAATCTATTAGTATATACAAACCTTTACGTCATTCGTATGAGAAAATCTAATTAAACGGCTTAGCAAAACAAGTGGTATGAAACGCTTGCGTTTACTTCGTCGGTTAATTTTTGGACTTGTTCGATTGAAAATCTTGTGACAATCTTTGAGTGGAAGTCTACAATTTGTTCGTAAATATTTGAGTTAAGCTAGTGGTTATGGGACATGAAGCTAAACTCTTATATTTACTAGCTTAGTGTAATTGACACTTTTTATTGATCGATGATGATCATTCTATGACTTAGACTAGCGATTGACCAATGTCTTTTTGTTGGTATGGGGATTAAAACCCATTTGGGGAGCTTCGGCTCAAATTTGGCGGGGTAGCGACCCGTGTTCTTCGGACCGTTTACGGAGCTTCGGCTCAAATTTGATGGTTAGCGACCATGGAATAGCGTTCCGTTTGAGATACATGTGTTGGTGAGTTTTCATGCTCTCGTTTGAGATAGGCCTTCCACGTTTTTGTGATTTCTGGATTTCTAGTTGATGATTTCTAGAATTTATGTTTCACCAATTTTGATGATCGGCATTGATAGGATTTGTCAATATTTATGTTTTGGTGAATAATTCAAAGAATGTGATTCTTTTAGGGTATTTGAGATTCGTGAGATATTGTATGATTTTGTTGTTGTTTAATGTATACTTGACACAATGTGGCATTTTTGTTATCATACGATTTTGGTCATATCTCTTATCCTATCTCATTTTATATGATAATTATAGCTAGACTGATCCGTTTATTATTTTCTTCTTAAATATTACTCGGGTCAGACCAAGATATTTCAGGTGCTCCTGCTTGACTTCTTATCAGGGTCTGTAACCTGAGTTTTGGGCTAACTACTTTAGCGTAGTAGTTTTTTGTTAGTATACATTTGAGATAGAGACTCCTTGATGTATACTTATTCTTTTGTCTAGCACTTGTATCTATTCTTTTGTGATGTAGTGGATCTAGTTTGACCACTATTTTGATGTACACTTTTATACGTTATATTCATATCTGTTTCCGCCTTTGTGATATGGATGTCTTTGACTTATTTGTGTTATGTTTATTTCTATATTTGTTTCCGAAGTCCACATAGCCACCGTGTGGTAGCTTTGAGTTTGTATTCGGTATGTCAGATTTCCTCTTGAAATGAAATGTAAGTTATACTATCTGACATATCGGTGCTCGCACAAAGCAATTACACAGATGGTCGCTCCTCAACAGCCTTATTCTTCGCCCTAGTTGACGGCATTACTCTGTAGTGTCCTTGGCTAGCGTGAGTATAGAGGTGGGGCATCACGACATGGTATCAGAGCCAAACTTCAGAACAATGTAGAATAATCTAGCAAGGATCATTATCCTAAGTCTTTCTTAGGAATCGTGCCATAGGATTAAATTCGAGTCTTCGTACCGTTCTATCCTATTTTCTGTTGTGATGCCTTGTTTTATCAATCAAGTTTGTTTGATATTCATTCTGAGAATAACCTTTTTTCTATTCTTTCTTTCTTTCTTAGAGAAGATAAATGGTTAGGCTAGGCCGTCCCAGCTCCGGTCAATCTAGTGCTACTCCTCAGGATGGAGTATTCATGTCTACTTAACAACTTTTGGATCTTGTAAAGAATCAAAAGTTTATCTGTGCTTTGAGTAAGGACCCCAAAAAGGTTTTACCTCTGAAACTAGAAGTTCCTTTCGATCAGCTTGTAGATATCACTCTTCGACTTGAAGAGGCCGATAAAGAAAGTGATGTTGAAGTTATGGATGCCAAACAAAACTCCAACATCAACAAGAAGCGGCGTATTAAGTTCAAAAGCCCTAATCCCAACAAGAAAGGGAGGCCGGCAATTTCGGCAGCAAAGAATCCTACCTCTAGTCGTGGACAATGCTACAATTGTGGTTCTATGGACCATTATGGGATTGAGTGTCCAAAACCCTTTTCTTGCCGCTATTGCAAAAGGGTGGGTCATCTTTTATTTTCATGTCCCAAACTTCAAAGTAGGAGAGAGGGAAAGCTAAATGTTGTGCAAGCCCCTAGTAACACTTCTCTTGGTCAAGGTAATTCTCCTTCTATCCTTGATGGCATTATTTTGTTTCGTGATTTTCCTATTCGATTTCTTTTGGTACGGGTACATCTCCTTCTTTTATGTCAAAAGAATTTGTTGATACTTTTCCTTTAAATATTTTGGGCTTGATGACTGCATTGAGAATTGCAAATTCGGTTGGTGGATCCGCAACACTCAGTTTGCTTTATATAGATGTCGATATTATTTTATGTAATTATTCTTTTCCAGCCGATTTGCATGTTATGCGTTACTTAGGCTTCGAAATTGAATTTTTTTTAGAAAGGATTGGCTTGATCATTATGAAGCCCACATCTTATGTCCTGAGCAGACTATCTATCTTCGACATCTTCAATTTGTTAAGCAGATTTCTATTTTTCTTATTGATTTCAATTCCTAATTTGGTGGCATCATTTTATTATTTAAACCTACATGAAAAATGTTATTTCCCTCATTCATGTAGTTTGTAAATTTCCCGGTATTTTTGAGCTTGTCTTAGGATTACCACCTGAGCAATCTATTGAGTGGTGCTAAGGTCTTTTCAGTTCGACCTTGCCACCGGTTTTCATCAGCTACGAGTTGCGGAGGGTAGCATTCCCCTTACCGCATTCCGCACTCGTTGTGATTCTTATGAGTGGTTCGTTATGTCATTCGGTTTGACGAACCTTCCAGCTTATTTCATCCATTTTACGAATTGAGTGTTCTGCGAATACCTCGACTAGACCATCCTTGTATTCATTGATTATGGATGAAAACAACAATTTAAAATTTGTAAATCTTTTTAATAAGATATTTAAAAGTATAATTGGATTTTGTCCTTAAAACGAGCAAAGAATATTTGTAAAAAATTTAAGAGACATATTTATCATATAGAAGATGATTTTGTGTTGTTTTTCCCATTGAGTGCTTTAAGAATTCTGGTCGATGCGCTTGATCAACGTTATCGATAGGAATCTCCTAAACGCTACTATGAGACAGTCAGACACAATAAATTGACTTGTAAAAAGTAAATTTTTCTAAAAAGGTGATTACATAAAGTTCATTATAATTTTGAATGTCTTAGCTTTTCAGGAAAGAGGATCATTTAAAGGAACTCTTTTCCGATGCTTTTATTTTTGCGATTCCCGAAGGGAACCAAGACTTTATTGTTTGTACCGATGCTAGTCTTATTGGTTTGGGTGTCATTCTCTTGCAAACGGAATGTGTTATCACATATGCTTCTTGACAATTAAAGCTTGTCGAGACTAGATATGCCATTCACAATCTAGAGCTCGCGGCCATTGTTTTCACTCTTAGAATTTGGCGTCATTATCTTTTGGGAGAGAAATTTGTTCTCTACACCGATCATAAATCATTGAAGTATTTATTTTCCCAAAAGGAACTTAATTTGCATCAACAACGTTGGCTCGAGTTCCTTGCATCTTCTGATCTTGATATTCTTTATACTCCTAGAAAGGGAAATCGTGTTGCCGATGCCCTTAGTCATAAGCAACAAGCGGTTGTTTCCATGATGATATCCGAATGGAATGATCTTGCGACTTTATCCACTTGTGAGATTCGAGATCGTGAATCCAATTCATGTTCATCTCTTGTTTTATGTAGCCTTGAGGCTCATCCTTCTCTTTTAGACCGCATTCTTGAAGCTCAAAAGCATGTTCCCGAATTGGTTCTTCTTAGCCAAAGTTGTAGGGATAAAATTGATATTGAAGGTTTGAAAGAATTTGATATTGATACTCATGGCGGTATTTGAAAATTTGGTAGACTTATGGTGCCAAATATTATTGATCTTCGTAAAGACATTTTAGAAGATTCTCATCGTTATAAATTTAACATTCATCCTGGTAGTAGTAAAATGTACGCGGATATGAAGCGACTTTATTATTGGGACGGAATGAAATCCGATATTGCTAACTTTGTTAAGCGTTACATGACTTGCCAACTTGTAAAGGCCGAGCATCAAAGGCCCGGTGGGTTATTGCAACCTTTGGAAATTCCAAAATGGAAGTGGGATCAAATTTCCATGGACTTTATTGACGGTCTTCCCCGTTCTCGTTCGGGTCATGATAGCCTATGGGTGATAGTTGATAGACTTACAAAGTCCGCCCATTATATTCCAGTTCGGTCCAATCGGACCGTACCTATTTTGGCTTAACTTTTTGTCAAGGAAATTGTTAAATTGCATGGAGTTCCTACTTCTGTTGTTAGCGATCGTGATCCATTGTTTACTAGTGGATTTTGGAAAGGTCTTCAAAAAGCTTTGGGAACGAAGCTTAATTTTAGCACCGCTTATCATCCTCAGTCCGATGAACAAACCGAGCATGTGAATCAAAATCTTGAAGATCCTCTTCGTGCATGTGTTCTTGATTTTGTTGGAAGTTGGGAAGATCATATTTCTCTTGTTGAGTTTTCCTATAACAATAGCTTCCAATCTAGTATGGGACCTTTCGAGGCGCTTTACGGATGGCCATGCCGATCTCCTTCGTGTTGGCTTGAAGCCGGTGAGAAGCTGGTTTTAGGTCCAGATTTTATCCGTGATGCCACAGAAAAGATTGACCTTATTCGTCATAGGATGAAAGAAGCTCAATGTAGACAAAAATCCTATGCCGATAATCGAAGAAGGAAATTAGAATTTTCTACGAGAGATTTTGTGTTTATTCGTGTTTCACCTATGAAGGGTGTTGCACGTTTCAATCGATCGGGATAATTAGCACCTCGATATATTGGCCCATTCCCATCACTGAACGCATTGGTTCCGTGGCTTATCGCCTTTTATTACCGGCTCAATTTTTCTGCTATTCATGACGTTTTCCACGTCACTCATCTATGAAAATGCCTTAGGGATTTCGATTTTATTCTTGAGCCCGGGGTTGTTGAAGAAATTGAGGTTTCACCAGATTTGACTTATGAGCAACATCCTATTCGCATCATTGCTTCGAAGGTTGAGCGCCTTCGAAATAAATATTTCCTTTTTGTGAAAGTTCAATGGTTCTCAAATCCCAAGGATTGCTCTTGGGAATCCTGAGAATTCATCGAGCGAACATGTTCGGGCTTACTCTTTCGTGCTCTTTATGGTGAACTTCTTATTTCAAATTTTCTTTTGTGTTGATATGCTTACATGGTTGTTACTCTTTATCTTCTCCTTATGTATTGTGAGGACGCAATTTCTTTAAGGAGGGGAGTCTGTAACAACCCGCATATTTTACGATTGTATATTTAAATATTTTATTTAAGCATAGCATCGTTAGTTGGATTATAGTCTGAAAAGCTATTTTATGCAAATAGTCGAATTACGACTCGAGACCACTTTCATTGAGTTCAAAATGCCGTTCGCGACCTTTTTGAGTATAAACATCGATATGTTTGGAGTTGAGTGAATTTTGCTATTTTTCACTTAGGGCTTTGGGTTTAGGTTTCAGCGCAATAACCTAACATAAGACCCAAGCTCCACCACCTCTTCTCTTCATTCACTTTCATTTCCTAATACCTTCAAGTTTTAGCAAAAATGGGGGAAGAGAAAAGGAAATAGAAATTCCTAAGCCCTAGTTTCTTTTACAAATCCAAGTGTTAGCTCCAAAATCAAAGAGAAGCTTAGGTAAGCATCCTCTTCATCTTCTCCAACTCATTCTCTCTTCAATTTCAGAAATTTCCTAAACCTAACTTAGGAAATGTTCTTCTTTTGAGCTTAAATTCAAGCTTCTTGGGTTGAAGTGAAGAGTGGTTGATCTCTCCTTTGTGATTAAGCTTCTCATTCATTGTTTTTGGGTTTAAAGGTGAGTTTTTGAACTCACATTTTTGTCTATTTCTATCATTGTTGTTAGGTATGAAGTCCTAACATCTATTCATGTTCATTTTCTTTTGATTTGAATTGATTTGGTGAACATTTCAACTTTTGGTGTTTTGAAGTCAAAACTTTAAAAATCCTAGCTTTGATGTATGATCATGCTTTTGGTGCTGTATCGAAGAGCCTATAGGGCTGGGTTGTCAATTGGCAAAAACCCCTAAAGCCCATTGCACGTCCGATCGCAAATTGAGAGAGTTTGCTCTTCATTTGGATAGGCTGGAAAAACAGTTCCAGTGCCAGTCAGTCGACTGACCTCTGCTGTCAGTCGACTGACTGCAAGAACTGAAACTTTCGGGTTTCTGGATCAGTCGACTGGCCTCTGCAGTCAGTCGACTGACCTGCTTGTTTCAGCCTATTTTGCCTATTTTGCTTGAGGTTCCAATTTTTATCGATTTGTGATTATCCGATTTATTGTTATCATTTATTATTGACTTTGATGACTTCTTTTTCGGGATTTTCTTTGAGAATATCCATTTTGATGGATTCGGTATCG
This sequence comes from Allium fistulosum, assembly GCA_030737815.1. NCBI lineage: Eukaryota > Viridiplantae > Streptophyta > Magnoliopsida > Asparagales > Amaryllidaceae > Allium > Allium fistulosum. Next base: position 984,499,317 of record CM060902.1, read on the forward strand.
ATTTCTATGAATTTGATTCACGTCTTCGTATGTGGATTTTGGTGATTGATTGCTTCTACAATCATTTCTATGCTTTGTCACTTTAAAATACAAAGGTTTCTATACTAGTAGAGAATATTCAAACTCTTTTACAAAGATGATTTCAACTCTATTTTTAATACAAAGCTCGTTTATAAAACTGTTTTTAATCTATTAGTATATACAAACCTTTACCCCATTCGTATGAGAAAATCTAATTAAACGACTTAGCAAAAGAAGTGGTATGAAACGCTTGCATTTACTTCGTCGGTTAATTTTTGGACTTGTTCGATTGAAAACCTTGTGACAATCTTTGAATGGAAGTCTACAATTTGTTCGTAAATATTTGAGTTAAGCTAGTGGTTATGGGACATGAAGCTAAACTCTTATATTTACTAGCTTAGTGTAATTGACACTTTTTATTGATCGATGATGATCATTTTATGACTTAGACTAGCGATTGAGCAATGTCTCTTTGTTGGTATGGGGATTAAAACCCATTTGGGGAGCTTCGGCTCAAATTTGGCGGGGTAGCGATCCTTGTTCTTTGGACCGTTTGTGGAGCTTCGGCTCAAATTTGATGGTTAGTGACCATGGAATAGCATTCCGTTTGAGATACACATGTTGGTGAGTTTTCATGCTATCGTTTGAGATAGGCCTTCCCCTTTTTTGTGATTTCTGGATTTCTAGTTGATGATTTCTAGAATTTATGTTTCACCAATTTTGATGATCGGCATTGATAGGCTTTGTCAATATTTGTGTTTTGGTGAATAATTTAAAGATTGTGATTCTTTTTGGGTATTTGAGATTCGTGAGATATTGTATGATTTTGTTGTTGTTTAATGTATACTTGACACAGTGTGTCATTTTTGTTATCATACGATTTTGGTCATATCTCTTATCCTATCTCATTTTATAGCTAGACTGATCCGTTTATTATTTTCTTCTTAAATAATACTCGGGTCAGACCGAGATATTTCAGGTACTCCTGCTTGACTTCTTATCAGGGTCCGTCACCTGACTTTTGGGCTAACTACTTTAGCGTAGTAGTTTTTGTTAGTATACATTTGAGATAGAGACACCTTGATGTATACTTATTCTTTTGTCTAGCACTTGTATCTATTCTTTTGTGATGTAGTGGATCTAGTTTGACCATTATTTTGATGTACACTTTTAAGTGTTATATTTATATTTGTTTCCGCCTTTGTGATATGAATGTCTTTGACTGATTTGTGTTATGTTTATTTCTATATTTGTTTCCGAAGTCCACATAGCCACCGTGTGGTAGCTTTGAGTTTGTATTCGGTATGTCAGATTTCCTCTTGAAATGAAATGTAAGTTATACTATCTGACATATCGGTTCTCGCACAAAGCAATTACACAGATGGTCGCTCCTCAATAGCCTTATTCTTCGCGCTAGTTGACGGCATTACTCCGTAGTGTCCTTGGCTAGCATGAGTATAGAGGTGGGGCGTCACAAATTTGTTCTTGTTTAAAATACCATAATAAACCATTTTAAATCATTTTAAATTATTTTTGGACAATATTTTCATGTTAAAACTCATATTCACTTTTATCCCATATTATAATATTACATTATTATAATATTCATTTTTTCAACCTTTTTGTATTCAAAAACCATAAAGAGGTGTACTAACTCACATACACATATCGATAGGGATTTATTTTTCCATGAATTATCTATGGTTAATTAATTAACCATATCTATTTTGGATAATTATGATTTTATCATTATTTGCTATATTTATCACAACCAAGTTATCTACCATATAATCAGCTATTTTCAAACATCCATTTAAATTGTCCAAGCATACTAATTAACTAATTAAACATGCATATCATTATTTTCTAAACATTTTAATGTGTATGTAAATCAAGTACTCACTATCGATTTCCACTCCGCCAAATTTTTATGAAGCTTCTTCAAATTGAACCGGCGGCACTTCCTTTCACTTTTCTTTGCCCTGAAGCTCTTGGATCTCCCTTCTTGCTCTAGGGAAGCTCGGCCTATGTTAGAATGGAGGGATGAGCTGGCCTATGGGGGTGAAGTGGTGATGGTCAAATATACAAGAGAAGAAGAGGTGGAGTTATCACTTGCTTTCGAGGTGGATTAATATCATATACTTGTGCGTGTGTGTGTGTGTGTCTTTTACTCGCAATATTTTTTGCTTAACTTTGCCATAATTTCTTTATGATAAGAATCCATTAAAGAGCATTAAGGAGCGCAAGAAGAAGAAAGCTTGAAATGGGATGTGTTAAATTGTGAAGATTTAGGACCTTATTTATAGCTTTAGGAAAATGTGGCAAATTACTAAACTACCCTTTGATATTATTAAAATATCTCTTACACCACATCACCTCAACATCAAATCCTTGCCAACATACTCAATTGCATGCATAATGAGATGTAATGTGATAAGACATATTGCAAAAATATCTTAAGCATGGAATGATATGCATTAATGGTAGATTTGATGTTTGCTTTTTAGTGAAAAATATCTTAGATATTTTCTATAGCTTTGATTGACTAATTTTGTATACATATATGTGTATGCATATGTATGTTTATGCATGTGTGTTCGTGTACAAACAATGTTGCAACAACTTAAAACAATTTCTATTCGCCAAACCGTTGAGATTCCGGGATCCGAATTCTGGTGATATTTTTACTTTTCAGTTAAACTATATATCTATAAACTAAGCTTGAAAATATATTTCTTATTATCTTAGAATGACAAAAACATGCTCATTTGAATTATAAAACCACATAAATCAATATTTAAAGAAGTGTTGCAAACTTCTACCGTTGAATTGCCAAAATGCCACAAAATTTGCATATCTTTATAAAATAAGTTTGTACATTTATAAAACTATTATAAATCCATTATTATCACTATATAATAATTAAATGAATTATTTATCATTTAAAACAATGATTAAATCATTTAAAATCAATTTAAATTCAAAAATCAATTTATTCAAAAATGATGACATCATTGATGATGTCATAAATACGTTTTATTTTCATAAAAATAAAATAAATAATTTTATTATATATTCTTACTTAAATAGAGAAATAAGTGTGTGTAGAAAAATATTACGTGAATTTTGATGGTTAAAAAGCTGTTTATCGATAAAATGATTTTCGGTCATTTTATCGATATTTTTCCAAAGAATAGATTTTTGTAAACATTTGTCCAAAATTAAATCACCATTATTAGTTATCGCATAAAACATGATTACTTATTTTTAATAAACCTATATTCAAATATTTAAAATTAATTAAACATTCCAAATGAAAGTGATAAAATTACGGGTCGTTGCATATTTTGGTGAAATTTAATTAATGTAATAATTCCGGCTATGATTAATATTCATTTTACCTAGACATTATTATAATATCACATAAGATTTTCTACAGAAATGTATTTGGTTATCATAAGGTAAAAATTCATCTATGTTTATGTGCAACGAGGTCTTACGAGATACCTTTACCTTCAAAAAGGTTTTATAACATTAAGTAATCCATTTGATTGTGTTTCTCACGCTGGTTTTACCAGACTGATCCATGTATTATTTTTCTTATAATGCTCATGTTAGCTCGAGTATATTTTCCAGATTTAGCTGGACACTTTGGAGCTTCCAGAAGATAAGCCGGATGCCTCCAAGACATACTTCCATATTTTGCTCTTATCTTCCGCTGTTTGTTCTTATTGCATTTATCAGCAATTCTAAGGACAAAATGTTGTAACTGTCCAGGGCTGATGATAGGATGATTGTACTCGGAAATATATTAAAGACCGTTTTTTCTTTGGTAAAGATCATCTGTATATTATATATTACTCGTCACGTTTTGTGAGATTCTGTTCTGACTTTTCTTTCTTTCAGCCCAATGATCCGTCTTTCCAGCACTTGGTTGTTCGACACAAGAATACCATGGATGTATTAGTGTTGACTTCTGGGAATCAAAAATGCGGGTTGTTACACTGGTTTTATATTTAGCGAGAGTCGGTCCAGTGTTAGTGCAATTGTTCTTGACTCGATAATTTTTTAAATTAGAAATCAAAAATGGAACTTTATTCAAAATAGGTTAATTTTAAATGTTGGGATATTATTGAAAATGGGTGTGATACGGTAGATAAGAAAAATATTTCGATTAACACTTATGCTATGAATATTTGATACTCCTTAATTAGTAGAGCTGAATTTAACCTTATCTCTCACTATTTAACTGCATAAGAAATCTGAAATACTCTCAATGAAATATATGGCAGAAAAGTCAACAACGGTGCGAACCTTCCCAAAATTGTCTCAGTTAAAGAAATTTGCTTGATGAGATTCACAAAAAACAACGGCGACAAAGATGCAACAGATGATGAGATAAGCGATTTTTCATCCTATGATTTAGTTCTCTTGTGTCAAAAAATTAACCAAAATTATTGATAATCTTGTACTAAAAAATCACAGGCTAAAAAGTGAAAGATCTAAATTGCTTCAAAAAAATTATGAATTGGAAAATGAGCATGAAAACATTAAGAAAAAAGTTCTAACTGTAAAAAAAGGGTTTAATTACGAAAAAGAATTTGTTCGTTTTCATGAAAATTTTCAAAAGCTAGAAATTGAAATTCAGATTTTGGTGAAAAACTAAACTGAGTTGATTTGCAAAAATAATATTTTACAAATGGAGTTAGAATGTTTTATGACGTCCGAAAATTCCGAGTGTGCAAATTTTGAAAGAGACTTAAATGAGGTCAAAGAAAATTTCAAAACCCTTGAAAATGAAAATATGAATTTTAAAAATAGCAAAACTGAAATTATTCGAATAAATCATGAATTTGAAAAAGCAATTAAAAATTAAGGATTTTGAAAATTTTGAATTTGAAAAACGCAAACTTTTCGAAACTAAGATGATTGATATTGAGACCAAAATAAAAGACCTCGAAAATTAAAAATTAGTCTTAAGAAGAAATATTATTGAGAAGAGAGAATATGTCATTAGTCGTTGTTTTAAGCTAATAAATGAGAATAATATTTTAAAATCCAAAGTTAATGAACTTGAGTTGATTATTCAAAAAATTTCCACTGGAGAAAAATCATTTAATATGCTATTAGGAAATGAACTCTTTGCAAATAATAGAAAATGATTTGGATTTTAAAACATGTCAATATATATACATGACTAATAACACCGCTAAGAGGAGAAGTGTGATACCCTATTGCATAAAATGTGGCAATATAGGACAGTGCGATAATATATTTCAAAATAAAACGAAACACAAAACAGTTAAACAAATTTGGATTCCAAAATGTACGAATATAAATTTTTCTAAATTTAAACAAATTTGGTTTCCTAAGGGTATGATTGTTAAAATTAACGATTTTCCATATACACAAACTTGGGTACCAAATATTTCGACTGAAAATGAAAGTGGTCCTACATCTTTTGTTAGGCCACTCGCTTCTTCCAAAATTTAAGAACAACAGCGGGATAAGGAACAACTTCGATAGAGACAGATTTCGAGTTATTCTATATGATTGATGAATAAAAATTCTAATGATCCTTAGCCTAGAAAAATGAGGTGGAGATTGACAATAGAAATGTTGAACATGAACACGACATCAAAGGTAGGTAAATGTATGATCTCTAAACCATATTTTCTTTTCTTATTATTAATTTTGTTTTTGTCGACACTGTTGTAGTATAATTGCCATATCTTGGACTCCTTAACTCTGATTTGCAAAATTCAAGGTGTTCTAGAAAACAGTTGAAAATTATATAAGTTTTATTTTTTGTTTATTTTCCAAAAACTGAACTTAAACCAGTGAAAAACTGCAATAATTTAGAATATTGTTTGAAAATTGTTTCAAAACTTCTTAACATAGCTGCAGTAATTCAACCAAGTTTTAAAATTCTTGAAGTTTTGGAAAGTTAATTGATAAAACTACAACTACACTGTTTTGAGTTTTTCCTGATTCATTTTGTAGGATTCTTAAATACATCAATCATTTCAGCATATTATTTGAAACGTATCTTCGATCAGTGCAAATAAGTTGAAGTATTTTAGATATAACTTTTGAGCGAGTTGTTGTTTTGACTTGAAACCAATTTTGATGAGTAGCATTTTTGAATATAAAAAACTTTCATGTTTTGTACTGAATCAAATCACAGAATTAAAGCTTTCAAATGGACTAAATTTTAAAAATAGAAATTGTCAATTTCTTTGATATAACGATTAACTTTCATTTCCTTTCTTCATGACTAACAAATCAGTGGCTGAAGAATTTTTAATTTTGTGTGTTCTTGCTTGATATAAGTGATTTTTCCTCTGTATGATATAAATGGCTTTGCTAAAAATTTTGAACCAATTCGAGTGATACTGAGAAGTACACGGTCTGCTTTTTTAATAATATGTCATTGTATGTCACCTTGGGCAACTAGAACACTTGTGGTATTAGACATTGAGATCATATTTGCATTTGATTGATATTTTTAACTGATTTCAAAATTAGCAAACGTTGTTATATAGAAACCCTTACAAAAAATAGATTTTCATAACTTCTTTTGGATTTGGAAAATTTTCAAATAACTCATTTTTTTATCTTGATTTTCTTTAATAAAAATACTCCAGTTTACTTTGATAAGGGATTTGCTATGGAAAAGATGGTTGCTGATTGCTTGAAGCTTTTAAAGTTTGTCCAAAATTATTAACAGTGATTGAGAAAGCGATGAGTAGTGATAAAATTATACTTCATAACTAGAGGAAGTATATGTTAAAAATTTCATGAAAATTGAACAAGTATTATTATATTTTTAAAATTAGTACATATTCCATGATCATTTCTATCACTATAATCCTTCTTGCAATCCATATACCAAAATTAAATATAGTTTGCAGAAGGTGGTTAGAAAAGCAAGGAATTATATTTTTAAGTGTAATTTATAATTCTATCCCAAAGTATTCGCTCTGATTAATTTAAAAGTCCTCACAGTTATGCATGGGTGAATAACTTTATTCTCTAGATACGTGGTTCCATTCTTATTTAAAATTCCTTATAGTTATGAATGGATCAAACTCGTATACAAGAAAGGAATAAGTATTCAAGTTGCTTCTAACCTCGTTTAAAAGTCCTTATGGTTATGCATTGTTAGAAAATGCTTGCAATTTTTTTAAATAACTACTAACCTCATTTAAAAGTCTTAACACTTATGCATGGTTAGAAAGTACTTAACATATTTTTTATAATATTTTAAAGTGTAATTTATAAATTTTTCTTTATTAAAAATACCACACTGCTGTCATTGTATAAATTTCCCCTAAACCATAATCCAATCGTCACTCTAAAGTAGAATTTATACCTAATGAATAAAATATTATGATTTTTGTTTGATTGGTTAGAATTTGCAATATTTATTCCTCTCTATATGATTTATGGTTTTATTCAAAACTCATCACTATATCAATTATCATTATTATTTGATGATAACAAAATAGGAAGAGTGGTTATTATTTTAGAGGTCGAGTAATACCCTACTGATATTTGAGAGTTTTTTTATTATTCAAGAGTTTTTGTTTTTATTATTCAAGAGTTTTTTATAGTTGTTTTGAAATTATTTTGACAAATCAAATTTTCATTTTCTATTGCACGCATATGTGTAAGGGGAGTCTAGTTGTAGGAGGAGTATGTAAATAGCGGGAGCTTGAGCACAACACATTAAACACATTTGTTAGGCACAAAATCTTAATATATGTTTGTTATCATCAAAAAGGAGATATTGTAGAATATAATAGTTTATGATTTTTGTTTGGTGATAGTAAACATATATATTTATAAATGTGTTTGATTCAGTAATGCAAAATCATAGATAGAAGTAAACAAATGAAATTTTATTTCAATAAATAGTGTATTTTAATACAATTTCAAATAGTACGCATATACAACATAGCTTCGACTATATTTTTCACATTCAAATACAACACAATTTTATAGTCGCATGTACAACATTATTTTACACTCTCACATACAACACACTCTCAAATACAATCACTCACTGAATCACTCACTCGAATTCAATCTTTTCTATATATGTGCTCCAACTATCTTTTCTCCAATTATACGCTTTTCCTGTCAAATAACAACGCAGTAAAAAGAAAAAAAACAAACCGAAACTACAAAAATACAAATATAATTGAATACAATATTGCCTCAGTTTATGGGTTGGTTTGTTTTCATATTTTAAACATGAACCAAAAATAAATGTGCACGAACAACCTATGACATGCATAGTTTATCACTGTACATGCCATATGGTAGAGCAAAGTAAAATATACAAGTAGCCCACAAAAGAGAAAGCAAAGTCAAGCCCAAATGTACTTCAGGCTCAACTTAAGTGCTCAATAGTTCAACATGCGCATAGTACACAATGGTGCAGCCAAAGATTGAGGTCAAGAACAAAGCAAATGCAGACTGGCAACAAAGTCATGGGACTCACACACATAAGGAACAACAATTTATAGAAACCATAAGAAAAGTGATGCACCAAGAGACATACAAGAAAACTCGTGTTTCAGTATGCACACACGGTTACAAGCACACAGGGAAGCAACTAGGCTAAGGGAACAACAAAATGGTGCAAAGCATGTACACAAAAAAATGATACATCAACTCAGAGAAACAAAATCAGGTCCAGTTTAGAGACACACATACAAAGGTCTCGAGTATCAGGTCAGTAAAACAAAGGAAGTGCACAAGGGCATAGAAGATAGTACACAAATGATGCATAGTCACAAGTACACTCAGGCATGAACAATGCAGTGCATTCAAGCATAAACAAAGGTGGCATAGAAAACATTTACAATAGCAATACAGTGCACAAGGAAATACACAAACCAAAATGGCAACTCAGAGAGAAGACAAGACCAGTACAGCTAGAATATATCACAAGCAAGTGTATACAGAGACGTAGTGCAACAACACAGAGGCAAATAGGCTAGGGAAAACAAATCAAGGCATTCGAGCATAGAAAAGGGTAATACAATTTCAACCGCAACTGGAAATATCAAATTGGGACAAGTCTAGCAAAAGTCAAAATGGAAATCATAACAATCAAGCTGAGTCAAGTATATTCGAAATATATTTAGAATTTTTGAGTATATATCAACAATGAACGAGTCAGAAATCATCAAAGCTGTTCGATCAAAAATTAACAATTAAATTTAAATACTAAAGTCAAAATCTGAAATATTCAAAGCCGAAAATCAAATAAAAAATATATGGTACCATATAAATCAATCCCTATAAATAACAATCATCATCATTGGTAATGTTACAAGTTGAGAAGGAAAAAATACCAAAATAAAATCAGGAAATCAAAATCATACCCAATTAACAATTACAAAGTTTCTCGACCAAGGAAGCAATCATGCTAGTCAATAATCAAACAATCGAACAAAGCAACCGTGGAGTAGTAAAGGCGAGAGTAAAGCATTGAATTATCAAAGTAGCGGCTTTAATCAAAAACCCTAAATCAGATCATAAAGAGCGAAAGAAATTCGACATGAAAATGAATAGGGGCTGAATATTGAAAGGAGAAAATGGGTTTTTAATTTTATTTGGGTCGTGTTTCTTTTATTTGTAAACGAATTTGTTTTAGGCCAATTTGTATTAGGGTTTTATTTTTGTATTTTGTTTTTAAATTTATAAATATATATTTTGTAACTAGGATCAAACTTTAGGGAGTAATTCCAAGAATTCTCAACTCAAGGATAGAGGTGAGGCAGGGTTTTGAGCGTAGGATTATAACTGTTAAGTAAGTGATAGTTGCAAGTTTACAAGGTCAGTAAGCGGTCGATTGTTTAACCCTGGTAGAAATCTTGGGGGTAGCAATAGGCAGGTTTTGCCGAAGCTGGCTAAAATTGTGTGTCGCTTTTATTTCCGCTTTTACTCTATTATTATCTGTGCTACAATTTTTATTATTTTATGAATTTATTATACACCCCATTCACCCTCCCTCTCTCTAGGGTTAATTCGATCCTATAAAAAGGCTAAATTCAGATGGACTCGTCGAGTGCCATAAAGCAAGGCTAGTTGTGAAAGGGTTTCGTCAAATTCAAGGTGTCGATTATGATGAGACATTTTCGTCCATAGCCATGCTTAAGCCCAGTCGGATAATGCATGATACCACCGCATTCTATGACTACGAGATATGGTAAATGGACATAGGAATGACATTTCTAAATGGTCATTTAGAAGAGACTGTCTACATATCACAATATGAGGATTTCGAGGTCAGTGGAAGCGAGGGAAAGGCATGCAATTTTTTTAGATTAATTTATAATCTTAAGAAGCTTCAAGGAGTTGGAATAAGTGTTTTAATATTGTAATCAAACAGTTTGGTTTTTATCAAAATACAGAGGAAGCGTACATATACCGGAAAGAGCCTGTGCAACTAAAGCCCGGGTAAATCCCCACAAAATCTATGTTATAGAGCATAACGCTCTTCAACCACTATGCTTTTTTAATGTAGCACTATTAAATATTAGATCCGCTTTAAGCCCATATATTTTCCGCTACACTCACTAAATCAAGGTTGTTTAGTACCCACTTTAGCAATATCAATATAAAAATGTTAATTTGACTAGTTCTTTTTTAAACCAAACCAACAAAGTTATAGTAATTACCTAATTTAATGGACAAAGTTATCAATATAAGTTAGAAATCTATTATAGTCACTAAATCTAGATTGCATAATTCATGATATTCTTCGGTTCCAAAGATTAGGTACGAGTTTAGTCGTTTGTACATTTTTAGTTCCAAAGATTAAGTACAGGTTTAGTCCTTTGAATTTTATAATTTATTTGGCTGTCTTTGGTCTTTGCCTTAATTTAGTCAACTAGGGATATTATATAGTCGACTGAATGAATGGAAACCAGATTCTGAATATTTTTGTTTGCAACTTTTGAACTTGTTGTTATATTTTATAACTTATATATTGTGAATATTTTATTTTCATATATATTCTTATTTAAAAATATATATGCATTATATTACATATGTTTGAAAAGTATATTCACGTATGTATGTATATATATAAATAAACTCACATAAAACTTTGTTTGCTTATTAAAAATTGCTTAAGAATTGCATTATACGTAAAATTATTTAGAATCACATTAGTGATACCATTATGAAAATAATTTATTCAAATGTTAATATCTCTACGAAATTCCAACAAGTTAGATTCACATAGAGACATAATAAACATATAGACTATTTGGTTTTTGTGGATACCCTCAAAAAAAGGTAGTAGTTTCATTGGTACCCACTTCCCATGTGAGGGTTATATGTGTTAGTAGAAGATAGCCATACCCAAGTGGGTTTGGGACCTTTAGAAATATAATTACTATTATTTACGGCACTTACAAGATAGTCATCTATATACTTTTTGCTAATCTATTTATTATTAGTTTCCAGAATCCAAATTTTCACAATTTTTGAATTGAATTACTTGTTTTACCATTTTGGACTTCTTAAACTTAGTATACAAAGTAATATAGTTTTTATTACTTTGTTTAGCTCTGAAACCAAGTCTATTACTATTCCCAGAAGGTTTTGAAAATTTAAATAAAATTTCTAAATCCTGCTTTCCTTTATTAAATTTGGAAACATTATCAATAATTTGTTCCGATTTTTGCTTTAGTTCATAATTTTCACTTTTAGCCGAGTCTAGACTAGATTTTAGTTCGTAGTTCTCATTGCTAAGCTTATCGTTCTCAATGTTTCTAGCTTTAATTTCATCAGTTAGATTAGCATTTTGAGAAGATAATTTCAAAAGATAATTTTGAAATTTATAGTTCCTCCTCTAAAATACTTTTCTCATCTAACAAGCCAATTTTTAGTTCATCTCTATCTAACTTACCTATATTCTCTTTATATAATTTCTTTAGATCTCTAAGTTTATCATCCAATTCTATAATTATTTCTAGAATCTCGTTATAAGAGAGTTCATGATTTACCTCTGTTGTGGTGGCCATTAAGTAGACATTTGCATGTTCTGAATTACTATCGCTGTTACTTTCGAAAAAGGATGAGTCTGAATCGTCCTATGTCACCTGGAATGGCTTTCTCTTTTTCATAAACTTTTCAAACTCATTTTTCTTTTTATCGTTGTTTAGTAGTGGACAGACTTTCTTCATATAGCCAAATTTGTTGCATGCATAGCACTTGATAGATGTTGGGTAGGATGAATCAGAATTGCCACCATTCTGTGCCTTTGTAAACATTTTGTACTTATAGTTTTTAGCAATGAATACAATCTCATCATCGTCCAAATTTGAATCATCGTCATTGACTTGGAATGCTATACTCTTTTTCTCTTGATTTTGCTCTTTCCTAGCCTACAAGTTAGCTTCGTATGACATCAGATTTCCTATTAATTCTTTAACTTTGAGTTGAGAAAGATTATTAGCTTCTTCGATAGCTATGACTTTTCTTACCCATTCAACGATCAAAGAATTCAAAATACATGTGACTAGATCAAAGTATGTAAAAGTGACTCTTAGTGCCTTGAGATCATGCTGAATCGTTTGAAATCTAGCATACATGTCAGTAATAGTCCCTTTTGCTAATTTTTTGTATGAAGAGAACTAATTCTGTAAAATACATATTTTGTTTTGGTTTACTTTACCCGTGCCTTCATGAGTGACTTTTAGTGCATGCCAGATATCATAAGCATTTTTACAAAGCATAACTCTTGAGAACTCATTTTTATCAAGTGAACAAAATAAGACGTTCATAGCTTTAGCATTGTTTGTTTCTGCGGTCTTTTGGACATCTATCTAAGTACTCATATCAGTAGTAGGAGATTCATATTTAGTTTGAGTAGCTTGCTAGATTTCTAGACCATTATCTTCCATAAATATTCTCATACGTGTGGACTAATAAGCATAGTTAGATCAAGTGAATAGTGGTGGATGTGCAGTTGACTGACCTTCTTGAAAAATACTTGCCATATTATGATGATTATTCAAATACTATGTTAAGGTAATTGAAAAGACCTTGCTCTGATACCAAATGAAAGTGCACACGGATCTTGTATAATATGGCTTATATGTATATTCAAATATATAGACTAAAACTAAGAAGTTTAACTAGAAAAGCATTGTAAAGTAAAGTAAATAAAAGCAATCACACCAGGTTTTTTATACTAGTTCGGACCTTCCGTCCTACGTCCAGTCTTAAAATCATTTAGGAATTAACCAACCCTCACTTAACCTAGAGGAATAGGTACCTTACAAAATGTATAAGCAGTCAAACAGGACTTCAGCCTTTGCCTAAAGATCTCCAATGGGACATGTAACATCCCGAAAATTTTCGACTTTCGAAAATTCAACATCGATACTCACTTTATCGACTGCTGAGCCATCGAATGCCGAAAACCCGAAAGGTTATGGTTTTTAAGAAAGAAAAAAAGGTAGAAGAAGAAGATAGAAGAAAAAGAAAGAAGAACAACAACACAACATCAGATACAGAAGCAGAAAACAATATCAGAATCTCACATATCGCAGCGGAACAATATATAATAGATAAATGAATATCATTTAAAAACAAAAGAATTATATCTGTTATTACATTACATCACATCATATCATCAGAGTCAATAAACAACAATGGACAGTTATATAAACTTGTCCTCATACAGAATACACAGCGGAATAAATACTATCAGATACAAATACTACGTCTCGTCATGCAGCTTGCTTCCAAAGCTCCAGAATATCCAGAATATCCTGATAATATAACTCTAGGCTGCCCGTGTGGAAATTGGTGGGCACCCAGAGTTTAGAAGGGAAACAATAAACTCCGAGTCAGTCATGGTGACTGGTGTGAGATCGTAAAACAGTTATTCTTTAAAATAAACAACAGGAAGATTTTAAAGTCAATTCGCAATGCTTTTGGAAAATGAAACTACCATAAGACCTCCCACCACACACACAATGCAAACGCAGAATTGGAGGAGATTTCTTCTTATGATAGTCAAAGATGCTTACTACGCAAAATCAAATCATTTTTGATATTATTATTAGTGCATAGTGTAGAAAACATTTCGAAAGTATAATATAAATCTTAGCCAGCATAGACATTTCGAACTATGCCTACTATAGCTACCATCCAAACAGTGGGGCGCCACCATAAGTGAATGATAGGTTCTACAACTAAAACCGTACAAGTGTCGTATTGTTTCTTTGGATTTCCAACAAATGGTCAGGCTAAGGAACTTCCTTTTCCACGATGGGTACGTCCCTGGAATAGACGACCCGAGAACCTAACCGGATCTCTGCCAACACAAGGCCGGGTTACCTCTGCAAAAATAGGTAACTACTGACACGCGTATGCCATCCCCCGATCGTCACCGATCTTCCCGAGGATCCCCGATTTCCAACAAACCACAAAGTAATAATAATTGTGCAGCAACCACAGAGGTTAAGTATCTGGGCTCCATACCATGATACCACCTTTATCCAGAAGGAATGACATACACTAAGGGGCGCTACTCCCTAGAACCTTGCTGCATCCTTCCTGTTTCGACCATTTCCGGGGTGTGAGGCTCGATGAAGTCTCGTCCACAAAGCTACGCTTTCTCAAAAAAACCTGCTTCGGGTCAAACAAAAATGATCAACCTATGATCACAAAGATATAAGATCAAACAAATGATCATATCACAAATGATCAAACACAGATCATTTCACAGCAACACTTAGTATGCCACGTTACCAAATTGGGATATATCGCTGATAAATTTCAACTACATAACCTCTGAGCTCGTACGTCTCAGAGAAGGGTGTTAAGCTAAGAGAATAAATTCTCCGCCACCAACAGAAATGTATTTGAAAGAAATCAGCTTTATATCTCAAATTGTAACGTCAGACACACAATCCATACAAGTCTGTTCCGGGATCGAACAGAACCGAAGGCACTTCTCACGAAGCCCTTGCATATCCGGATAAATTTCTAATCACGTCCGGACTTCCCGTCACTAAGGGTGATAAAACCTCTAAATCGGAGATCAGCCGATGTAGAGTAACTCGACGGTAATCCTTCCGTTTTCAAAAATATCCGGTCTTCGAATGCAATTCATAACGACGTATCACATATTCGGAATGGGTTATACGACCCCATGGTCCTTTCCCGGTTAACCCGAATAGTGAGCGCTTATTCAAAAATAAGTGTGGCATTCAAATTCATCCAATTCACAACAAATACCTATCTAAAGGTAATTATTGATAGTCGGTTATTTAACTATCAATAAAGATGCGCAACATCATCAGATTCCAAATAATTTTCCAAATTATTTCATCTTCAAAAATATCTTTTACTAGATATAAAATTTCCACACTTAATCATTTGAAAACAATTTCAAATCAATTTCCACATTTCATTTTATCTTTGAAGATAAAATCTCAAAACAGTTCATTTCATATTGGAAAAGCATTTCCATACTTATTAAATAATAAGTATTTCACAAATCATTTATTTTCAACATTTGGAAAATATTCGATATACTTAAATCAAAATTAAGTATATACCTCATTCTTTAAGGAAATCATTCTTTAAACACATTTTATTTGAGTCAAAACGAATGTTACGTAAAACATCGTTACGACGACTCAAAATCACTAGTATAGGGATTCGGAATTAAGATAGATATATAAATCCCAATACTACATCAAAACATTTTCTTCCGAAAATCATTTACTATAACAACAGTGTTATAGTCCATCATTTCCTTATATTTTCGAAAACGCCTATTTCAATAACAAGTGTTGAAATCTATGCTTTCGATTCACAATACATTTTAAAACATCTTTAAAATGTTTAACTTCATTTTTTAATATCACTTCTTCAAAAATAAATCCATTTATTTAATAATATATTCACTATCCAAAATCGTGAATATAATTCACTTAACCCAATTTCAATCATTTCTACACATTTTTATCTCAATAAAATTTCGCTATCCAAAATCGCGAATATATCTTCTTTAAAAATCTTCTATATTTAATTTCTCAAATTCAACTGATTTTGAATTTATAAACACGTTTATAAATTCTATTTCTATTTTAATAACAACTTCGACTTATAAATTTTCTTTTATTTACTTCTATAATTTACTTATCAAGATAAGTGATTTCGGATTCATAAACAACGTTTATAAATCGCATTTATACTTTATAACAATTTCCACTTATAAAATCATTTCATTTAGCAATTTCTATTCATATCTCATCTAAGTGTAAAAGTCAAATTTATAAGTAAATTTCTTATAAATCCTTTATTCTACAGTCTCTATTCACTTTATAACTTCACGTTATAAATCTATTTATTTCATTCACTTATACTTCTTTTTAACACTTATAAAAAAAATCGTTTTATAAGTCCAATATTTTGATTTATAAATTATCAATTTTATAAATCTTTCTATACAAATCATTTATAGTTATTTAAAAATCCCACTTAAACCATTTTATAAATAAATCGACTTTTATTTCAAAACCGACACTTCGGTTATATTTCACTAAAAATTATAACTTTTATAACTTTAAAATTTTACGTTTATAATCGATTCAAAAATTCCATAAAACGTATATTTTCAAAAATCACTTTAAAAACCTTTTTAAAGTAAAAGTCGTTATTTTTACATTTCCAAAACTGAATCCGATGATGCAACAGCATCAATTAGTCCATCACAACAGTCAATATCATATATCAATATGATAACAGAATATACATCAATATCTATAAAAAAATACTACTGGTGAGGAATCCAGTTGGATCCCTCCAACCTGTTTCCCTGCATCCAAAGATGTTAGCACAATACCAATTCCGCTCCAGTACGGAATTATCGCGGTATATGGGTTTTATAAAAATCCGTTTACTAACGGCGCAATAGGGTCTCATCCGCTATACGAGGCGGGAAATCAATCAATCCAATATATACATATGCCAATATGTATATATTGCTATATATAGATATATATCCTACTATATCTAATATCACATTCAATAGCAATCAATAACTGCAAAAATTCCACATTCATTTGAGTGAGAAGATCTCACCGTGATTTTAAGTTCCGTTCCAGCGTTTATTTCGAATAAAATTAAACGCGCGTTTAATTTTACCCGAAATTCAAACTAGCTCCAAATGGCTCCAATTCAGTTCCATAGCGAAGAGCTCGTCAATACGATTCCAACGCAAAAAATCTCGTCGTAATCTGATAACGTATGACCAAGTTATTGCATTTTGAAGTTTACTCAAATTTTTTATACAATTATTTACAATTTTATTTTAAATTTTTAACCTAGCTTGATCTGGACCGTACATCACGTTGCCCTAGCATCATCACCGTTCGCAACCTTCTTCCATCTCCCTCCAGTTTTCATGTTCAAACGTGAAACCCAAAGCCGCCTATTACTTCGAATTTCGCACGCCACTACACCCATCTCGAAGATGATCGGGCTCCGCCATTCGAACGCCCCCACCGCCGCGCGCCCCCATGCAAAAACCGGTCAAGCTCGGTTTCGCCATTTCCTCGATTTTCGCGAACGAACGGCGTGACTTCCCTGGCCAGCTGCGCCTCCAGGGATGCTTTAAACTTGATCATATCTGTATAGATATGAAGCTCTCGAGATGCCCTTCATTTTACTAGTTGACGATTTCAGCTAAAAGTGGATGGATTTGAAATGGTTGAGAGGAGAAGATTGGAACAATTTCGGCCATTCATTTTAAGGGGTGGCGGCTGAACGTATGAAACTAGGGTTTCTTTTTTTTCTTTTATTTTTGTGAATAAATGGGTGTATTTATAGAAGATATCGAACACTATTCATCCGGGTTTTTCAAACTCCGATTTACACGCGGTAACTGGCATTTCTGGGGTTTATCCCGCGTTCCGAATGCAATGGAACAGGTTTCGGAAGCTAATTCGATCGTATGTGTGAGATATGACAATAAACGATCAATTTAAATTAAACCGATTTAAATTGATTTTGAGGCGTTTCGACTTGCCCCGAACAAACGATAATTCCAAAAATTATGAAATTTGAAACCATGCAATAATATCACATTACGGATCCGATGAAACTGGTTTCGTCGAAATCCGAGACCTTTTGAAAAATGACTATTTTTAACTCGACGATTTAAAATTAAAACGATATCGATGCGTTTCGAGCTGCCACGGTCAAACGACAACTCCGATTGATACGAAAATTGAAATCCGATAATAACTAACTATTACGGATCCAATGGAATTGGTCTCGTCCAATTCTGAGACTGTTCGAAAATTGGCTATTTTTCAGTCGATAATTAAATATTAAAATATTCAATTTTCACAGTTTAACTCCAAATTCAGTTTTAAAAGTTCTATAACATTTCTATTACTCCGGTATGATTAAATAAAATTTTCCAAATCATTTTCAATCATTTTAAACTCGATTTTCAATTATCTCTGGAATCTCACTATTTAATTTATCGATTTAATTATCAAATTAAATCCAATATTCGAAAAATAAATCATTCGACTTATAAATTCACTTATTAATATTTAAAATTAATTAAATATTCGAATTTTAATTATCAAAAATTCTGGGTCGTTACAGACTTCCCCCCTTAAAAGAATTTCGTCCTCGAAATTACAAAGTTAGGAAAAATGGTCCTTAACTCGTCTACTATTTTTCACAATCCAATAGTTTTATCACATTTATCAAAACAAATCTTTCTACTAAAGATTCGTTACTAATTCAACTAAATTTTCAACTTCAATCTTAAGTTCAAACAACATTGTTTACTTAACAATTCAAATTTAAGTTTAAATTCAAATTTTAAACTTTCAAAATTTCTCAAAAATTTTCTAACACTCGAAATTTCCGAAAAATTTCGCCAGCGTCTCCTTTGCGCGGCTAATACGGTACGACTACAAAACGTCCCTACGGACTCTCAGATTTCAAAAAAAGAAAAGAAAAATGCCAAGCGGCTAGAGAAATAAGTCATCAAATCTCATATTCGAATTCAAATACTTACCTTTTGTCGAGCCATTCAAATTTATCTTCGAAATTATATTCCAATTCCTTTATACCTGTATATCCTACTAGCCATAATATCTAGTTGCATATATTCAAACCATTTCGTACATTCAATTACAAAATTTTCAATATAACTGCTTGTATATTTTTACTTCACTATTGAAGTTACATATCTATTTTCGTTCAATTTTTCATTTTAATTTCATTTGAATTCAATTCACAATTCCAATTTTATTCTTTCATTCATTCCCAAAATTTATTTTCAATTTGCCATTTTGGTTTATAACCACTCATATTAAACTGGATTTTCAAATTCCATATGAATTTAATTCATTCCAAACCATATTAATTTGTCATTTCTTCAATTAGTTTCAGTTACTAATTTTATTTCAATACTTTACTTTACAAATTTGAAATGAATTTTTCAACATTCAATTTACTTTCATTAAATTGATTCACTTGTACTTGCTTTACTTTTAACTTCATTCTTTAAGTTAAATTTATTCAATCTAATTCACAACAAATTGTATAAGTTATCAACTCATTTATTATTCTCATAAATATTTTTATATAGCATTCCAGAGTCTTAATAACATTTTCAAAACCATTTTTGAAAACAATTCAATTTATCCCTTGAATTTTCAAAACAAAACCCAAATTTTTCAAACAACTTTCTTTTAAAACAATTTGACAGCAATTTCTCTTTTGGAAACCCGAAAATAAACACCAACGATGCCGCGGTCATCACCGAAGTTATTTTCCAGCGACCGAAAAGAGTTTAGAGCTTTCTACTCTCCAAAATACTTTCAAAAACCTTTGAAATTCATTTTCAAATTCAAAAAGATTTAAACTTTCCAAATCTCCAAAATTTTCAAATTCTTTTCAAAACATTTCCAAAAACTTCTCTGGAATTCCGTTTTAAATTACAATTCACATTTATAATTTATATTCTCAAATTTCATTTGTACATGGATTTATCTCTTAACTTTGGAGTTATGATTCCAATTTCTTATTCAATTTCAGTGATGATAATTCACTATTATTACTTCCTAACATCCATGCAACCATATACTATAGTACTTTATAGAAAAACATTTATTTTCTATACAAAAATAGTTTTGGGCAAAATTATCTCATTTACCCTATTTAAAACAATACTGTGCCGAATTGTTCTATTTGAGTGTTTAGAGATTCCTATCGATAGAGTTGTACGGACAATACCGACCAGAATCCATATACCACTCAACAAACCAATCATCACAATATAAAACAATTTTATATTCACTAACAAATACGCACTCGTATCTATTATTACACTCAACTCATTCAAGAGTACTACTGACTCTATCTATAATGAGTAACACCCAACAGAGCAGGGTTGTCGCTTAACCATATGCTCTGATACCAAATGTAACATCCCGAAAATTTCGACTTTCGAAAATTCAACATCGATACTCACTTTATCGACTGCTGAGCCATCGAATGCCGAAAACCCGAAAGGTTATGGTTTTTAAGAAAGAAAAAAAGGTAGAAGAAGAAGATAGAAGAAAAAGAAAGAAGAACAACAACACAACATCAGATACAGAAGCAGAAAACAATATCAGAATCTCACATATCGCAGCGGAACAATATATAATAGATAAATGAATATCATTTAAAAACAAAAGAATTATATCTGTTATTACATTACATCACATCATATCATCAGAGTCAATAAACAACAATGGACAGTTATATAAACTTGTCCTCATACAGAATACACAGCGGAATAAATACTATCAGATACAAATACTACGTCTCGTCATGCAGCTTGCTTCCAAAGCTCCAGAATATCCAGAATATCCTGATAATATAACTCTAGGCTGCCCGTGTGGAAATTGGTGGGCACCCAGAGTTTAGAAGGGAAACAATAAACTCCGAGTCAGTCATGGTGACTGGTGTGAGATCGTAAAACAGTTATTCTTTAAAATAAACAACAGGAAGATTTTAAAGTCAATTCGCAATGCTTTTGGAAAATGAAACTACCATAAGACCTCCCACCACACACACAATGCAAACGCAGAATTGGAGGAGATTTCTTCTTATGATAGTCAAAGATGCTTACTACGCAAAATCAAGTCATTTTTGATATTATTATTAGTGCATAGTGTAGAAAACATTTCGAAAGTATAATATAAATCTTAGCCAGCATAGACATTTCGAACTATGCCTACTATAGCTACCATCCAAACAGTGGGGCGCCACCATTAGTGAATGATAGGTTCTACAACTAAAACCGTACAGGTGTCGTATTGTTTCTTTGGATTTCCAACAAATGGTCAGGCTAAGGAACTTCCTTTTCCACGATGGGTACGTCCCTGGAATAGACGACCCGAGAACCTAACCGGATCTCTGCCAACACAAGGCCGGGTTACCTCTGCAAAAATAGGTAACTACTGACACGCGTATGCCATCCCCCGATCGTCACCGATCTTCCCGAGGATCCCCGACTTCCAACAAACCACAAAGTAATAATAACTGTGCAGCAACCACAGAGGTTAAGTATCTGGGCTCCATACCATGATACCACCTTTATCCAGAAGGAATGACATACACTAAGGGGCGCTACTCCCTAGAACCTTGCTACATCCTTCCTGTTTCGACCATTTCCGGGGTGTGAGGCTCGATGAAGTCTCGTCCACAAAGCTACGCTTTCTCAAAAAAACCTGCTTCGGGTCAAACAAAAATGATCAACCTATGATCACAAAGATATAAGATCAAACAAATGATCATATCACAAATGATCAAACACTGATCATTTCACAGCAACACTTAGTATGCCACGTTACCAAATTGGGATATATCGCTGATAAATTTCAACTACATATCCTCTGAGCTCGTACGTCTCAGAGAAGGGTGTTAAGCTAAGAGAATAAATTCTCCGCCACCAACAGAAATGTATTTGAAAGAAATCAGCTTTATATCTCAAATTGTAACGTCAGACACACAATCCATACAAGTCTGTTCCGGGATCGAACAGAACCGAAGGCACTTCTCACGAAGCCCTTGCATATCCGGATAAATTTCTAATCACGTCCGGACTTCCCGTCACTAAGGGTGATAAAACCTCTAAATCGGAGATCAGCCGATGTAGAGTAACTCGACGGTAATCCTTCCGTTTTCAAAAATATCCGGTCTTCGAATGCAATTCATAACGACGTATCACATATTCGGAATGGGTTATACGACCCCATGGTCCTTTCCCGATTAACCCGAATAGTGAGCGCTTATTCAAAAATAAGTGTGGCATTCAAATTCATCCAATTCACAACAAATACCTATCTAAAGGTAATTATTGATAGTCGGTTATTTAACTATCAATAAAGATGCGCAACATCATCAGATTCCAAATAATTTTCCAAATTATTTCATCTTCAAAAATATCTTTTACTAGATATAAAATTTCCACACTTAATCATTTGAAAACAATTTCAAATCAATTTCCACATTTCATTTTATCTTTGAAGATAAAATCTCAAAACAGTTCATTTCATATTGGAAAAGCATTTCCATACTTATTAAATAATAAGTATTTCACAAATCATTTATTTTCAACATTTGGAAAATATTCGATATACTTAAATCAAAATTAAGTATATACCTCATTCTTTAAGGAAATCATTCTTTAAACACATTTTATTTGAGTCAAAACGAATGTTACGTAAAACATCGTTACGACGACTCAAAATCACTAGTATAGGGATTCGGAATTAAGATAGATATATAAATCCCAATACTACATCAAAACATTTTCTTCCGAAAATCATTTACTATAACAACAGTGTTATAGTCCATCATTTCCTTATATTTTCGAAAACGCCTATTTCAATAACAAGTGTTGAAATCTATGCTTTCGATTCACAATACATTTTAAAACATCTTTAAAATGTTTAACTTCATTTTTTAATATCACTTCTTCAAAAATAAATCCATTTATTTAATAATATATTCACTATCCAAAATCGTGAATATAATTCACTTAACCCAATTTCAATCATTTCTACACATTTTTATCTCAATAAAAATTCGCTATCCAAAATCGCGAATATATCTTCTTTAAAAATCTTCTATATTTAATTTCTCAAATTCAACTGATTTTGAATTTATAAACACGTTTATAAATTCTATTTCTATTTTAATAACAACTTCGACTTATAAATTTTCTTTTATTTACTTCTATAATTTACTTATCAAGATAAGTGATTTCGGATTCATAAACAACGTTTATAAATCGCATTTATACTTTATAACAATTTCCACTTATAAAATCATTTCATTTAGCAATTCCTATTCATATCTCATCTAAGTGTAAAAGTCAAATTTATAAGTAAATTTCTTATAAATCCTTTATTCTACAGTCTCTATTCACTTTATAACTTCACGTTATAAATCTATTTATTTCATTCACTTATACTTCTTTTTAACACTTATAAAAAAAATCGTTTTATAAGTCCAATATTTTGATTTATAAATTATCAATTTTATAAATCTTTCTATACAAATCATTTATAGTTATTCAAAAATCCCACTTAAACCATTTTATAAATAAATCGACTTTTATTTCAAAACCGACACTTCGGTTATATTTCACTAAAAATTATAACTTTTATAACTTTAAAATTTTACGTTTATAATCGATTCAAAAATTCCATAAAACGTATATTTTCAAAAATCACTTTAAAAACCTTTTTAAAGTAAAAGTCGTTATTTTTACATTTCCAAAACTGAATCCGATGATGCAACAGCATCAATTAGTCCATCACAACAGTCAATATCATATATCAATATGATAACAGAATATACATCAATATCTGTAAAAAAAATACTACTGGTAAGGAATCCAGTTGGATCCCTCCAACCTGTTTCCCTACATCCGAAGATGTTAGCACAATACCAATTCTGCTCCAGTACGGAATTATCGCGGTATATGGGTTTTATAAAAATCCGTTTACTAACGGCGCAATAGGGTCTCATCCGCTATACGAGGCGGGAAATCAATCAATCCAATATATACATATGCCAATATGTATATATTGCTATATATAGATATATATCCTACTATATCTAATATCACATTCAATAGCAATCAATAACTGCAAAAATTCCACATTCATTTGAGTGAGAAGATCTCACCGTGATTTTAAGTTCCGTTCCAGCGTTTATTTCGAATAAAATTAAACGCGCGTTTAATTTTACCCGAAATTCAAACTAGCTCCAAATGGCTCCAATTCAGTTCCATAGCGAAGAGCTCGTCAATACGATTCCAACGCAAAAAATCTCGTCGTAATCTGATAACGTATGACCAAGTTATTGCATTTTGAAGTTTACTCAAATTTTTTATACAATTATTTACAATTTTATTTTAAATTTTTAACCTAGCTTGATCTGGACCGTACATCACGTTGCCCTAGCATCATCACCGTTCGCAACCTTCTTCCATCTCCCTCCAGTTTTCACGTTCAAACGTGAAACCCAAAGCCGCCTATTACTTCGAATTTCGCACGCCACTACACCCATCTCGAAGATGATCGGGCTCCGCCATTCGAACGCCCCCACCGCCGCGCGCCCCCATGCAAAAACCGGTCAAGCTCGGTTTCGCCATTTCCTCGATTTTCGCGAATGAACGGCGTGACTTCCCTGGCCAGCTGCGCCTCCAGGGATGCTTTAAACTTGATCATATCTGTATAGATATGAAGCTCTCGAGATGCCCTTCATTTTACTAGTTGACGATTTCAGCTAAAAGTGGATGGATTTGAAATGGTTGAGAGGAGAAGATTGGAACAATTTCGGCCATTCATTTTAAGGGGTGGCGGCTGAACGTATGAAACTAGGGTTTCTTTTTTTTTCTTTTATTTTTGTGAATAAATGGGTGTATTTATAGAAGATATCAAACACTATTCATCCGGGTTTTTCAAACTCCGATTTACGCGCGGTAACTGGCATTTCTGGGGTTTATCCCGCGTTCAGAATGCAATGGAACAGGTTTCGGAAGCTAATTCGATCGGATGTGTGAGATATGACAATAAACGATCAATTTAAATTAAACCGATTTAAATCGATTTTGAGGCGTTTCGACTTGCCCCGAACAAACGATAATTCCAAAAATTACGAAATTTGAAACCATGCAATAATATCACATTACGGATCCGATGAAACTGGTTTCGTCGAAATCCGAGTCCTTTTGAAAAATGACTATTTTTAACTCGACGATTTAAAATTAAAACGATATCGATGCGTTTCGAGCTGCCACGGTCAAACGACAACTCCGATTGATACGAAAATTGAAATCCGATAATAACTAACTATTACGGATCCAATGGAATTGGTCTCGTCCAATTCTGAGACTGTTCGAAAATTGGCTATTTTTCAGTCGATAATTAAATATTAAAATATTCAATTTTCACAGTTTAACTCCAAATTCAGTTTTAAAAGTTCTATAACATTTCTATTACTCCGGTATGATTAAATAAAATTTTCCAAATCATTTTCAATCATTTTAAACTCGATTTTCAATTATCTCTGGAATCTCACTATTTAATTTATCGATTTAATTATCAAATTAAATCCAATATTCGAAAAATAAATCATTCGACTTATAAATTCACTTATTAATATTTAAAATTAATTAAATATTCGAATTTTAATTATCAAAAATTCTGGGTCGTTACAGGACATCACAAAACAAGTATAATTTTTCGACTTTTTGATGAGTTCTTGATAACTCGAATGCAGTCAATTGTAGTACAAGACTTCCTATAATCTTCTTGGTGATTCAATTAGTGTGCTTTGTGTTTATGGAAGTGAATCAAATGATTCTTGAGTAAAGAATAAGATTTGAATGCAAGAATGCTTAAGAGTGCTCAAGAGAGAATAAAGATCAAGAAAGTGAATTGAGAAATTTTAAAATGATTTCAGATGTTGATCTCTATATATAGATATCAAAGAGTAACTTTGAGTAGTTGCAATCGTTCAATCGTAGCCATTATCATTTGCAAAGATGCTCACGAACGATCGCAACTATTGGAGATGACTTGAAAAAAATAACTGTTACATGAAATAAGTCAATTGAGTATAGTCTACCGAGTAAGAAATTTGAGTTACACAACAAAATTTGAAAACCAATATGTATAATAAAATATGAAGTTCAGTCGACTGAATAGTATTCTCAATCGACTGGGAATATATTCAACCGATTGGACTATGCAATTTTAGTTTTTATATAACACAGTTTGTAAAATATTTTTCAACTCTTTTATATTTGAAAATACTTGTATGCAGGTGTGTGAGTGTGTGCATATGAACTACCAAGAAGATTTTACAAGTGTATCTAAGACCAAATACATATATTTGACTTGACGAATTGTAATTCCATAGCTTTTGATATGTAGATGGTTACTTCCATAGCTTTTGATATGGTAGATGATCTGCATTGCTCTCTCCTTGCTTCTCTAATTCAAGTGCTCATTTTACCTACATAATATAGGAATACTAATTATACACAAAGATATAGTTGTTATTATTCAAACATAAAACCAGGGTTCAAACTGTAGGGTTAAGTGGCAATGGTTCGTCATAGTTCACAATGTGAGAACCCCTTTATCATGCTAATTGCACAGACCAAACCTAGGACATCCAATGTACTAGGTGAAATCCTCAACCAACCTCGCTCTAATGCCATTGTTGGATCTGTGCCAGCAAGTAGTGGGGGTAAACAGGTAAATTTCAAAAATTGTATTCCATTTTGTGTCTTATTGGGCCTATGAAGTCTAAATTTATTTTGATCCAATCCAAATCAATTTTAAATAAAATCAATGTTTTATTTTATTTGTAAATAATGTTTTATTTTAATGTTATATTTATAAAATATAATATAAAATGTTTGTCGTATATACATGTGTATGCATGTGCACGTGCAACAGGTATAGTGTACATGGTTTAACATGCCTGTGTATAATTGCTGGAGTTTACATCGCAACGGACATATTAGCCCCTCCATATACATATGCGATGTCTAATATATATATATAATGTAAAATTATAATTGTAAAATATAAATGTTTTTATGTATAATCATATATAATTAACATTACAATATAAAATAATTGTAAATATTAATATAAATCATTTTGAATTTAAATTTCAAATCTAGATCTGTATAATAAAATATCTACAAATTTAAATCAGTATGTAATTCTCTAAACAAATATATATACATTTGTCTGTGTGTGTATATATAATATTTAGAAAATTAAATTTATTTTTATTATTTTTCAAAAATTACATATACATGTAATATTATATACATATTAAATTAAAATTTAAAATTCAACATAAAATAACTATATATATATATAAATATGTTTTAATGTAAATAAATAAATATATATAAATATACACACATACACACACATATATATATATAGACACACATACGACCCTATTTATATTTAAGAAAATAATATTTTATTAAAACCTTGTGGTGTTAAGAATTTTTTTATTAATTAAGATTTTCATACAAAAATCTTTAAAATTAATTTTTTTTGTTTTGAAAATAACTTCAAGACAATTTTTTATTAAATATTTATATGTATATTATATAACATATTTATATATACATATTTCATATAAAAGTAATATACTATATTTAAATATAAATTATATTAATGTATATGGTTTTAATTTATACATATATATAATATTTTTTATTTTTGAAAATATATCATTTGTATATATTAACAAAATATATTTGTATTTATTGTATATACTAATATATGCATATATATTATAAAAATCAATTTTGTTTAAAGGATTTTAAATTATGAATTAGTTTTTGAAAATTAAATTTTTTTGAATTACCGGCAGAATATCATAGAAGCATACACACACATACATTCATCCAACGAAGAAAGCAAAGACATATGTGGGTTCATGATAATTCATAACTATTTAAAGCATATAAACGACATAATGAACAATTATATATATATATCTGTGTGTGTGTGTATAGTATATATGTATGTATGTATGTATGTATGTTTGTACGTACGTATGTAAGTGTAAATAAAAGATTTACCTTGACTAAAGCCTGGTTGTAACATGTTGAAACGTTGAATCAATGAATTCTTTGAATCTGTATCCAAACTTCCAAAAAGAGCTACTAGACTGAAAAGACCAACTACCGATCTACTAATTTATTTAAATTTGTGTTTTATTTGCTTGAAACTATAAAGGATGCAAAGGGCAAGGCTGGCCAAAAATCACGAAGGTGGAGGCTAAATTCATTTTTTTGAAGTGGCAAAAGTGGAAATTAAGGTGTTTAAATAGTGGAGATATATAGTAAAAAGTGGATATAGATCCACACTTTCTCTTATTATTTCCCACCTTTGGAATCAATATTCAACCCCATCTACATGCACTTCAATGGTCGGCCATCACTGCCCATATTTGGGCCTCTAAACCACTTCAAGCCCGTTCAAATAAATTTACATTTAAATCTAATTCAAATGCACATCGATATCTTTTATGAACATATTTGTATACAACTTTTATATACATACAATTTTAATACTGATCAATACCAATCAAATAAAAATTTATCTAATGTTTCATAAATATTAAATAATTTAATTAATTTATAAAAATTATAATTAACTAAATATGGTGGTAGTCAGAGTATTCAACATTTCAGTTGTGTGACTGTTAGGTGTAAATTTGATCAGCACAGAATATCAAACAATTCAAATATTAATGTTCACACGTCATCCTATCTAGTGGTGTAATATTATGGCCAAATTTATCACTTATATAGCTTTGGTAAAATTTGATTTTACTTATTTGAAGCATTACATAGTAATGAAAATTATTTACACCCATTCTCCTTATCAAAACTGTATCACATCAGGACTTATGAAATTTGGTAATGGTAAAAATTCCAATATCGTCCTTATTCAGCTTTATAGTCCAAATACAAAGTCCATGGTTCAATAATAATAATTATTATTATAAAAACTACTCTAGCCAGAGATTTAGACATTTAGTTGACTTCAGTTAGTCGTGATACTAACCTCATATAACCAAGGAGACGAATAAACTATTAAATAGTGTTTCACTTCCAATGCTTCTACTTGACCCAACTATAGTCATTCGATGGACGTCGTGCCACAAGTTAACTATAATCTAAGCGAAGTTTTCGCATTGAAGCCCAATAGTATTCTCTAATCAAGAGAATTGTATACTATTGTCACATTGATATTTTCTATTTGCCTTAGTTATATTAACCAACAGAAAACTATCGAATGAGTCATTCCATAGTCATCCAATAACCATCAGTACATAACTCTTTGGTGCCTCCAATGATCATTACTAACACACTATCAAACCTTTAGAGTGCGATACACACTCTAGTCTCGACAGATGCATCGATATCTAGTCTCAATACATCTTGACTAGGAATATTTAAAATGACATGCTTATTATATTATGATAAAATACTCATGATTACAATAATTGTAATTACTATCACAAAAGACACCATTTATGGATTTTTTGTTAGACATACTTAAATTAAATAATTACTTAATTGTAACGTATTACGACAAGTATAGAATAGAAAGAAAAACACCTTTTATTTCGAACGAGATTTTATTACAATGTTAATAATTTATAATTACTAATAAATTATTGAATAATCCCTTGGGCATACTGTTAACTCTATTGTTGAGAATACTATCAAAATTTAATGTGCACACTCTGCTTTTATTACTATTAAATAGTGGCATGGCATCCATTGAATGATTATATTTGGGTCTGAGTTGAAACACTAGAAGTGAAACACTATTCAATAGAGAATTCGTCTCCTCGGTTATATGGGGTTAGTATCACGGTTAACTGTAGTAAACTCAAAGTCAAAATCTCTAGCCAAATAGTATGGTTGTAATAAATATTATTATTAAACCAAGGGCTTTGTTTATGGACTAACTAAGTCGAATGTAGATGATATTGGAATTTTGGCCAAAACCAAATTCCATAAGTCCTAATTTGATATAGTTTTGATGAAAAGAATTGGAGTAAATAATTGTTATTACCGGGTATTGCTTATAATAAGTAAAATTGGATTTCACTAAAAAGATGTGTAAGCACTAAATTCAGCCAAAATATCACACCACTAGATAAGGTGACATGTGAACGTCAATATTTGAATTGTTCGATATTAATCACTAATTGATTTTACATCTTTGAGTCGCATAATCAAAATGATGAATACTACGAATAAACCACATGATTTAGTTAATTTATAGTCATTGTAAATTGATAAAATTAATTAGTATTTGTGAAATATTAATTATTAAATTCTATTTGATGTTTGAATACCATTAGTATTTAATAAAATGCATATATATAAAAAGTTATGCATACGGTTATCGATATAAGATATTGGTAGAACATTAAAATTGGATTTAAATAGAATAAATACTAATTGGTTTTTGAAATATATTGAGGCTCATTCCCCTCATGCTATGGTTGGCCAACAAAGGGAGGAGAAGGGGAGTTTTTAATTTGAAATGAAAAGGCTAAGAGATAATAAAGGAAAGGCAAGTCACCTCCTTCTTTAATTTTCTTTTATTGCCTCCTTTGTGAGATTTCTTATTTGGTAATTTCTATCTTCCTCATATTCTATTCCAACCAAATTTTAATGAAGGCCTAAGGATAAAAATTTTCAAAATCAAAAATCAAGCAGAATAATAGACTAAAGGTGGTTCCTTTCTCTTGATTCCTGCAAAATCTGGAGATCGATTCAGCTGTCTATAAAAGCACCTTTTCATCGTATCAAGATGTGATTTTTTGGCAACGTCCTAAAGTAATTATAATTTAATTAATTTATGTTATCCATATGTTTGGATTCCATAAGATATCTAGTGTTTTATTGGTTCACCTTGCAATAAGTAATTCAAACCATTTTATGTCCATCTTTGTTGAAAGTATGTCAATTATGTTGATTTAATTCAGATCCACTATTACTCTTCATCTCTTTTCAAAAATGTTCATTATTATTGATATGATTTAAACCCCCTTCTTGTAACGACTCAAAATTTCAGTCATTTGAATTTGGAATATTTATTGATTTTAAATATTGAAAAGTTAATTTTATAAGTTAAATAACTTGAATTTCAAATATAGCAATTAATTTGATAATTAAATTGTTAAATTTAATATTTAGAATTGTCTAAATAATTAAATCTTGAATTTAATATGAATGAAATTGATTTCGAAAGTTGATTTAAATTCTATTTAAATAAGAATGAAGATAGTAAACTTTGAATTTGAATTAAAGTGATTAGAATTGGTTTTAAATAATAATTCGTTTTAATTAACATGTGAAAATAGCGTTCCGGGGCACTATCTCGGATTTTAATGAAACTAGTGATATTAGATCCGTAATAGTGAATTATTATACGCCGTCGAATTTCATGGCGATCGGACGTATCGTTTAGTCATGTGAGCTCGAAATGCATAGAAAATTATCAAAGTAATTTAATTTAATATAATTCGACTTTGAAAGCTAATTTATGTATACGATAGAACTATGTCCCGATACTAGTTCCATTGTGTTCAGAATTGGGGTATTGCATATAGGATGCCAGGCGGCATGCCTCGTTTAGAGTTCGAAAATTTAGTGAATGAATAGTGGTTTGAAATTTCTATAAAGGGACATTAACTTTCTCCATTTGCAAAACCCTAAACCTAAAATCAAATGGCTGCCATTATAATTCAACCCCATCCATCGGCCCATATCATTCATGTCGATCAGAGAGGATTTATGCGAAACTTCCTATAGCAAAGTGGAGCGACAAGGGATGGCGAGTTCATCCATGGTGGTCGGTCGACAATTGGTGATTGGAGTCGGCGGTGATTGACGTTCAAAGCGGCGGTGGTTGTCTACATTTTTCCGGTGATAGGTGGCATTTTGGGAGGTCATGTGAGTGGCAATGTGCATGGTGAGGTCGTGTCATTCTCAAAAGGGTGTTGCGATGGTTGCTGGCGACGAGATGGAGGCGGTGTAGATCGATGCCGCGATTTGAAGTCACATGCCTGGGTTCGAATTCGAACCGGAGAGGAGAGACGCAGTGTAACATCCCACTATTTTGGACCATTCAAATCGACAATAAATCCACACATGTCGGAGTTGAATACTTCAAACAGTGGATTGTCAAGAAAATTTGGAGCAAATAAAATCAAACACAGAATCACAGACACAGAATATCAGAATAACTCGCAGCGGAAATAAAATAACATAGTAGTTCATGAAGCTACTATGTACAAACTCTCAAAACATATACAGAATCTCATAGTCAAAACAAATATAATAGAAGTCAGGATACATAAGACAATAATACAGAGACAATACTGAATAGGAAATAACTGAAATAGAAGTCGATGAACCGATAGACAAATAAGCTCCAACAGATCTCTAGCTCCAGAAGGTGAGTCCAAAGCCGTGATTCTCAGGCTGACCCGAGCGTAAAGTAAAACACAAAACACTCGAGTCAGGACATACATACCTTATATAATGTAAACCAACTCAAGTGAACTGTAAAAGCAATGCACAATAACTCAAAGGATGCTTGGGATCGCCCATCCTTTAAGAATACGTTAAACAATTAAGCAGAAATAAACGCTATCAGAGAAATGTTCATATTAATGTAAACAATGCAAATAATAGTGGTAATGTGACTAGGGTAGCGCAGAGCTGCAGTAATCGATCACCTCTAGCCATGCTCTTAAATCAAAGGTGTGCTTCTAAATAAATCATAAGGAAATAAAATAGCATACATAGAAGTGTCCCGGTGGTTAACATTTCAAAATGGTTTATAATTCCGAATTAAAATCATTCATTTAAACCCTTAAAAGATGAAGTCATTATACCTTCAAATCAAATATTAAATTCCCAAAATTTTAACTTTTTTTGAACTCATTTATTCACTTAAATACATTAAAACATTAAAATTCCATCTTTCACAGCATTTAGAAAGTGCTACGGTAAGTTATATTTGAAAACAATTCAATTCAGCAAAGATAGCATTTATAAACTGCTGTAATAGTTCAGTTGTAGTAGAAAACTAGTTCAATTCAGAAAAGACAGCATACAAAACTGCTGTAATAGTTCAGAGTTCAATTTAAAGATTTTAGTTCAATTCAGCAAAGACAGCACTTGCAAAGTTTTTGCCTTTTAGTTCACTTTTGCAACTACAGCACATATAAAGTGTTGCAGATTCTATAAGTTCAATTTTTAGTTCATTTTCAGAAACGATAGCATTTCTGAAGTGGTACTGAAAGAATTTTCAGATTTTAAATAGAATTCCAACCACAAATAAACTTCAATTTAAACCATTTTAATTGTATAAAAACGTATTTTCCCACTTTAAAATGGTCATTTAAATACCCTTTAACTTATGATCTTTATAAAGTAAATTCCACAAATAAATATCAAATTTTTCATTACCTCACTTATTAAATTCAAGTGTACAATTTTTCTATTCTTTACATTCACTTAACACTTTAATTTAATTTATCATTTCACAAATAAAACTTAATTTCCATTTTATTTTCTTTTACTTAAACTTCCATTTTTAAAACCAAATCACAAGTTTCCAAATTAAGTTATGTTTAAATCATAATTTTTCTATTCATTTATTTAACATTTTTAATGCATAGAAAAATCCTTAACCTTTTATTAAATCATTTTAAATTCAATTTAAATCAAATTATCATATTTTTACATTTTAAAAATACTTTTAAAAATTCCGGAAAACTTTATAAAATAACCATGGGTCTATATAATATTTTCTAACCTGTCAAGTGATACGGATAATATATCATTTCAATGCGTAATTTACAAAGAAAAATCTGGGTTCTATCATTTCAAACCTACAATCCCAAGTTAATAAAAATAAATAAAAATCACTCGAGCCTATCATTTCAGCGCATAATGATTTTTCTCAATTCTAAAGTCCGTTCAGGTATGCATCATTTCAACCCATAGTGATTCTATTCTACAGGAAACTTACAGTGTGATTAACATAAATAAATAAAAAGTAAAATAAAATAAAATATAACAGATGATGTGACAAGTTAATAACAGGGTTTAACATCATATAATTAACATCACAGGCAGGTATAACATGATATAGTAGTTTCTAAAAATTCACTTGGTGTCACTCCACAATTTATATAAGTATAGATGTCGTGTGTGAATACTCACCTCTTTAAGCCGGATTTCGCAAATCAAAACACAAAGATGAATTCAGAAAGCACGATATAGCACAACTTTTGATTTGAGTGGAGAGAGCCAAGATATTAAATTTTTTATACAAAATAAACAAAGCAAAATATAAATATAAATACAATACCAAAATTTATTAGAACGAAAATAGAAATAGAATTTACACAAGACATCACCAAGCTTTTCCATCAATTTTGCTTGACCATAACTCACATATGCTCAACCACAACATGGTTTAGGCTCAGCCACACATGTTTTCAGGTTGTAATGGATCTGGTTTGGATCATAAGTGCATGGCTACAAGGAATAGGAAGGGGTAGGAGTTACAACATGAAGAATATAAAGGGGCAAGGCCACTAGGTTGAGTTTTTAGCCAAGTTTTGAGGTGTTTTGCTCATGCTATTGTCATGGCCAGATCTGATCTGAGGGATAGGTGTTTGGCAGTGAATGATGAGGAGGAGGAGATGGTGTTGGTGGTCAGAGAAGATGGTGGTGGTCGAGGCCAAGCAAGACTATAGAAAGCAAGTCAAAAAAATCAAAGAACAAAGAAGAAAATAAGGAAGAAGAAGGAAGCCATGACTCATCAAAATTTTCAGGAGATGAGAATTGAAGATGTAACGACCCCGGATTTTAATTAAATTTAAATTGATAATTTATTTAATTTTTGAATTAAAATTGTATAGTTAATTGGAAATTTAAGCGAGTTTCCCCGAAGCTTATAAATTTTGTAAATCATTTAAATTTGAAATAATATATATTTGGGTATATATGGGTCAATTTTAAATTTTAAATATATGTATATATATACATATATATATATATATATTTGACTTGAATTTAATTTGTAAATAAATGGTTTAAAATATAAAAGTAACCCGCTAGCTAAAAATCTAATAACAAATTAAAATCTAAAAATTCATTTATATTACCAAATGAATATATAATTAATTAGTATTTAAGTTAGAAATAAATAATGGAGATAGAAATAAATTATAGAAAAATACATATTGTTCATACAATATAAAGTAAATTTTGATATCATAAATCAATACAAAATAATACGAAATAGATACAAAATATAATAAAAGGAAATAGAATAAAATAGAAGTTCATTTATGTTATATAGCAATATGAACAAATAAATATAAGTATGAACACTTAGATAAAATATAAAGCAAATTATCCAAGTACAAACAAGATATCTTCAATATGAGATATGACCAAAATTTTATATAGAGCCATATAAAGCAAACCAGATAAGTATGAAACCAAAGATAAAAATATATATATGAAGACCCTAGTATATAGATAGGTATACATTAGCTTGTAGTAGAAGATACTAGCATATAGATAAATAAACATATACTGTACATAGCAATTAATGCCACTATCTTTAGCACACATTTACATCATCTCAGTCGAAATGCAGGCAAGTAAAAGAACATTGACAAAAGTAAAATATATATGTACAAACAAATAATATTAATATGTAAGTAAAGTAGTATGCAAGGCAAGAAGGAAATGAAGATAATAATATAACCTATGTACTTAAGGAAAAAATGGGATAAGTGTGTAGGCATGGGGGAACATGCATTTAATGTAACCAGTACTTTAGCACAAACCAAAGTCAATTCGCAATATACAAAGGAAGATTTATATCAGCTTAAAAAAATAAAAAAATAAAAATATATCCTGTTATCTTCTTTTCTTATATATCAACTTCTTCATCACAATTCGTTCCTTTAAAACTAAGCAAACCTCTGAAGTGAATATCATTTCAAACCATAAACAAACTTCAATCTAAGTCAATTCAAACCAGAGATCAAGAGGATTAAAGATAAAGACTTCAGTTAGCAATTTCTTAAGCCTGTTTCAAACAAAAGCAACCCTCTGTTCTTCTTCTCAGACCAGGTGAGTAACTTCACTTTTAAAAACTTAAAGTATAAATTTTGATTGCATGCAAGTTTCTGGAATGGATATATATTATTTGTATAGCTCTGTGATTATATGTATGAGTGTTTTGAGAAAATTCAATATACTGTTGTTTCTTGTTAGTTGTTACAGGGTTAAGTAGATAATCAAAATACAAGACATCTTCTTCCTTCTCTTTGCTTCTGGAAATAACTGAAAATAAGTATTGTTTTAAACTTGTATTTTATCTCAGAAAAAAAATCTAAGCAAAGAAATATGTTTTGTCTTCACTGGCAAATGAAAACCCAGTCATAACTTAAGGAATGCAGAAATTCAAACTTCAAGGATTTGAATTCCAGGAACACCACCTGAATCGCCATGTAAAATGATAATTTTAGAAACAAAAATTCAAATTTTTCCTTAAGTCTTTATTGAGATTTCTGAGATGATCAGAAAATTGCATTTTTTCCAAATCTCGGCGATCGGGGTGATTGTAGGCTTCGGGTTTTTGTCTGGAGGTGGAGGAGTCTACCGTGGGATAGGGAAAAATGGTGGATGGTGGTGCAGTGGGTCGTGGAAGCGGCGGCGAAGGTTTAAAGTTTTTAAACCTAATTTCTACGGTGCATAGAATATCGATCACCACGGCAAGTTCAGGCGATCGAGTGGCACGAGCTTGTGGGGTTTGGTAGAGGAGAGGTAGACGAAGCCATGGTTGGAAGCTCGCGGCGTCAGGTGATGGATGTTGCATCGGCGAGGGGAATTTTTGAGTCGATCTCTGTACAAAGGCGATCGAGCTATGCTCGATTTTGAACGAGGACGTGATCGAGTGGTTCATCGATTCGAGATCGATGTTGAGGTCAATTTCGAGTTGCTGGAAGTCTCGTCGACCATCGGAGTGACGTCGAGGAACTGTGCACGTATACGTGCATCTTTTTGTATCAGTGTTTTGAGTTGGTTGGGGAAGAAGCTTCTGGCCTGGGAAAACGAATGAATGACTCGAAGGAAAATAGGGAAGTGGGTTGCTCGAAGTTGGGCTCGGGAAATTGAGTGGTGGTCTCGGGTTCATAATATAACAGTTTTGAAGTATAAAGTTCTATAGTTTATTTTAACTTAAAATTAATTGAGTTTTGTTTCTTAAGTTTATTTTGAAACAAAATTAATAGCTTAATTAAGAAGCTGATTTAAAAGATAAATGGTTTATCTTAAATAAGGATTTGATTAGTAATTAACTTAAAGGTATTAAGTTAATTTATATGTTAATGACAATTTCTTTCCAAGGGTTATTAAATAAAGAATAATTACTTAATGTAATTAAAAGGTGATTAATAAAAGTAATTAACGATAGTTACTTAAGATTACTTAATTAAGGAATAATTACTTTGTGTAATTATATTAAAGAATGATTAATTAATTAAGATTAATTAATATAAGTAATTCAAGATAATTAATTACTTAAAGATAATTACTTAATTAAAAGTAATTAAGGATTAATAAACTAATTTTTTTAATTAATTAAGGATAATTAATTAAATGATAATTAATTAATTTATTTAGTTGAGGCTAATTAATTTATTATTAAAAGTAAATTAATAAATGATTAAAGGTTAATTACTTAAAATGATTTGTAATTAATTTATGTTAATTAACCAGAATTAGTAATTTATTCATAGGTAACTAATCTGATTTAAAATTAATCAAAGGATTAGTTGATCTTACTTATGGATGTTTGAATTGTATTGAATGTTTTGAAACTGTTAGATATTCCCTGATTTCTATGTGATGCTGTATGATATGAATTGTTTTAATTCAAGCTGTGATGACTGTAACTTATTATCTGTGATATATATATCTGGGATCTGTGAACTAAAGATAAGCGTTATAGTTATATCGCTTATCAAATATATCGTTGTATTTGAATCTGTGATGATATGATGATTGGTAATGTTGCACTATTGTGTGTGAAACCCTGGACTACACCTTTACACACACAAATATGGATTTCACGTGGAAATTGGTTAAGTCACAGATGATTTAAATTTAATGTTTTTGAAATTGAAATTTTAATTTCAATTGATTTTGAAAATGGATTTGGGTTAAATGTTAAAGCTTTTGAAAAAGTGTTTTCACAGATAAAAGCTATTTTGAATAACTTGGTAAAATTTCCAATTTAAATAATTTAATTTGAATTTTGAATTCAAATAATTTGGAATTGAATCCCATGATTGGAAATTACAATTAAAGATGATATAAATGTGTTTATATGAAGTTAAACCATTTTAAAAGTATAATTTTGAGAATTTGGATTTAACCCAAGAACCTTAACTCGTATAAATGAATCAGATTTCCAAAATGAAAAATGTTTGTTTTCAAACGAATAAAAGCTTTCAGATAAGAAATGAAATTCCAGTTTAGTTAAAGGAATTTCAAGTTTGAATTGAAAATGGTTTTTCCAAGTTATGAATGAATTCTTTTTGAAAGCTATGAATTAAATCTGTTTATTTTTAACAGATTTAAAATGATGATTTGTTTAAACCATTTGAAATGGAATTGTTTTGAAAGCTATAAGTAAATCTTTGTTCTAAAGATTTAATGAGTTAATCCAATTGAAATGGAAATTAATTTGGAAAATCTGTGAATGAATCTTTTGTTTAAAAGATGGAAGTGTGGAAACTGTGTAAACCATTGAAGGTGGTTAAAATGAATCTTTTTGTTTAAAGATTTGAAAATGGTAATGAGTTTAAACCATTTGGAAAGAAAGTTTGGGTAATAAGTTATGACTTAATTAAAATCCCAATTTCCATATATTTTTAAATATTGCGCTTATTATTCGGTTTAGCCGGGGAAGGACCTTTGTGTCACATAACTAATTCCGAATAATGATACATCGTATATGGATTGCATTTGAAGACCGGTGGTGAAGACCGGATATTTTCGAAAACGAAAGGACAACTCGTCGAATGTCTCTGCATCGACTGGTCCCCAGTATAGAGATTCTAGCATCCTTTGTGATGGGAAGTCTGGACGTGATTAGAAAATTATCCGAATTTGCAAGGGCTTCTTTGGAAGTGCCTTCGGTTCTGTTCAAACCCGGAACAGACTTGTATGGTTACATGTCTGACATTACATTTTGAGATTTAAAGCAGATTTCTTTCAAATACATTTCTGTTGGTGGCGGAGAATTTATTCTCTTAGCTTAACACCCTTCTCTGAGACGTACGAGCTCAGAGGTTATGTAGTTGAAGGTTATCAGCGATATATTCCCAATTTGGTAATGTGACATGCTGAGTGTTGCTGTGGGATGATCATTGTTTGATCATTTGTGATATGATCATTTGTTCGATTTTTATCTTTGTGATCATTACTTTGAGCATCTGTTGACCCAAAGCATGGCTTTGTGCCAAAGCGTAGCTTTGTGGATGAGACCTCTTCGGACCTCACAACCCGGAAATGGTTGAAACAGGAATGTTGCGGCAAGGTTATGAGGGTCGTGCCCTTTAGGGTATGTCATTTCCTTCTGGAAAGGGGTGGTATCATGGTATGGAGCCCAGATACTTACTCATGTGGATACACTTTATTTATTATGTGTGATGTTGTTACCGAGCGCTCGGATAAAGGTCCCAAAGGACCGAGAGGTGGCATATTCGTGAGTTACCTAGTTACAGGGGTAACCCGGCCTTGTGTTGACAGAGAGCAGTTTGTCTCTTGGGACGTCCAGCCAGAGGCGATCCCATGTGGCGGTAAGGAAGTTCCTTAGCCTGACCATTTGCTGGAAATCCAAAGAAACAATACGAACCTTTACGATTGAAATTGTATAACCTGTCTCCTTAGGCGGCAGCTATAGTAGGCATAATATAATGGTACCTATACTGGCTAAGATTAATATTGTATTTTCGAAATGAATTTGTACACTATGCACTAGCAATAATATCAAAAGAGTTTTCTTTTGCGTAGTAAGCATATTTGACTATCATAAGAAGCAATCTCCTCCAAGTCTGCGGTTGCATTGTGTGTGTGGTGGGAGGTCTTATGGTAGTTTCATTTTCCAAAAGCATTGCGGATTTCAATGTTTAACATAAAATTGTGTTTGTTTTAAAGTTAAACTGTTTTTGTTGCTCGCACCAGTCCCATGACTGACTCGGAGTTTATTGTTCCTTTCCTAAACTCTGGGTGCCCATCATTTTCCACACGGGCAGTCTAGAGTTGGGTTTCTCAAATATTCAGGTTTAGTAGATTATCTAGAGCTAGTTCAGTATTTGGAGTTCAGGACTGCACTTGCTTCTCTTTGTGGTTCGAGCTTGACATTGAAGATTATTTTGGAGTCAGTCTCTCTGACTGATCATTTGGAGTTATCATTTATGTTTTCCGCTGTATCATTATTTATCTCTGATATTGTTGTATCATATTGACATCATTGTTGTATATCATTCTAGATATTGTATTCATTGGAGTTGTATATGATATCATTGTTTTCTTTCTTCCGCTGTGTTGTTATACTTAATGGTGTTATAAGCTCCGGAGAGCCAGATTCGGCGTTTGAATCTACGACATTCGAGTACAGTGAAGTACGGGTGCCGATTTTCGAAGGCCGAGTTTTTGGGTCTTCACAGAAGACTTGAGATGATTTTTCCTTTCACGTGAATGATAAGAGGCAGCTAGGTTTTAGAATACACGGCTAGAGTTTAGGAATAGTTATGATAGGAAATCAAAAAGGGTGGAAAATATAAAGGCAAGAAATAGAATTGAAACGTATGCCTATATTTAAAACAAGTAACGTATCTTCATTGATTTGTTTCCTATATTTTAAAGAAAGATATGTATACAAAAGAAGCCTTTACTGAACCAAATAAATACAAGAAACATTTAATAAATAAATTTTTAAAAGGTATGCCTTTAAGACAATAACGTATATCTATTTGAAATTTCATTCCAAGAAATAAATAAGGAATCTATAACAATTAACCATTCAATTTATAAATGAATGTCTAATTAAATAAATTAGAAAGATCAGGTAGAGATAGATATTATGAGAAATAAATAAATAGTTTCAGGAAAAATAGAAAATAAATAAAGAAAATGCTTTATTTAATTGAAACTAGAACTTAAAATTGTAAACAAAATACAACTGACGTTAGAAAATTTCAACTACGCTTTTAAAATGTTTCAAAATAATATATATATATATATACACACATAACATGTCATTTTACACATGTAAACATAAATTAGAACATGACATGACAAACAAAATATCATTTATGTAAATTAAAATAAACAATTTTGTTAAATAACCAATTTACATACAATAGTGTAAAAAGCATAACTTTCACAATATAAATCAGATTCCAACGAAACGAAAAGCAGTATACTTAAAATTTTATTTACTTTCATAAAATAAAGATAAATTTCAAAAGTTCAAAATTTAAATTTTCTTTTTAAAATTAAACACATTGACAAAATTCACATTTTTGGAAAATATTCTATTTAGTCATGTTTGGAATTATAATTCTCATAAATCAAAATTTATATTTAAATAAAAAATTTATTCATTTAAAAAAAAAGTTTTTAAATCAGGAAATTCAATTTAAAAATAATTACAAAATACAGGGTTGTTACACGCAGGATTATGGTTTTAAATGTAAGTGATTAGCATTAATGAATGGAATTAATTAAATTATTTAATATCATATGTTTATAAATGTATAACGTTTTCATACGAGATCGGATTTGAAAGCGACAAGTTGCATTGCGATCATATCAGTGAAATCTACAATAGAGTTAGATTGGATGGATTTGGAGCTAGTAGGAATTTGGGTTAAAACTGAATACCAGATCGATTTTAATTCAAATCAGAATGCTTCAGTAATTACTATAATTTTGGTGAGTTAACTCACCTCTCTGGCCCACTTATATTTCTATATAAGTGTGGATAACTTTATTGTTGATTGTTTGTTGACTGTTGGATGACTTACTATTTTATTAGTTGATTTGGACATATTCCCCCCTGGAGTGGCTGAGACCTTATTACGTTCCCGTGTATGAGTGGATGACCCTTTGTACATGATCCTGCCACGAAGTGGTTGATTTATATTATTTGATTATATACTATATGTGATGCAGGGGAACGGGTTGGAGGGATCTAACAGGATTCCTCATACTTATGATTTTACTTTTCATATATATTGTGATATATAATTTGAAATGTCCCTCTCTTTTATACCTTAATTTGAAAGGATTTTTTTTGTACATAGATATATATATATATATATATATATATATATATATAAGATATACATATTTCTGAAGCCTAGAGTCATTTTTTTTCTATCAAACAACATATATCCAGGATCAAAATCTTAACCAATATAAATATATCAGTATATACATCAGGATATACACATACATGTGATGATGCATGTGCCTCTCTTGTTTGCATCAGAGTTCTGGAAAACAAGAGGATAATTTGATTGATTAAGTTTAATCAATCCACACATAGTTCAATTCAATATATACAATAAAACTCCATCCATACATGTACCAATATATATGTGTATATATATTTTAAACTCCTGATTCCTTTTTAAATTCTCTATGGAGTATAATTCCTAGAAACCAGATAATTGTGTTATGGTTTTCTATAAATTAATGGTGTTGTGGTTTTGCTCTGGAAAATGATATAAGCTTCTACCATTATCTATGTTTGATTTTCTTATAAAATCTGTTTAGAGTACTAACTAATTTTCTGGAATATTTTTGAGTGAGATATCATATTTCAAAAGTTCAATTCTTTTATGACATGGTGCAAAGCTAAATGAAATGCTAACATGAGTGAGTTCACATAACTATGGGTACCCAGAAAAACATGGTTCAACCAGACTCTTTGTTCTGGTAGAACTCATAGGGTCTAGAAGAATACATTTTTGCTCAAAGCCTTAATGAAATGAACTTCAGATTCATGTTAAAAATACAAAGGTAACTGGTGTGTTAATATCTGTACAAAACATGTTTAAATGTACACATATATGCAACTTTTATGGACCTTGCTTTCAACTCCTATATTACAGACCCTTCCCTTATTTAAAAATAAGGCATAAAACATTTGTATAAAACAAGTTGAATTATGGAAACATTACAGACATATAAAATACATTCTCTCTATGCTTATTATCTTTTGTATACATATGCCATGGTAGAAAAATAAAACCATTTAATTTTTTTGAGATTCAACTATCCAGATTTCCCAAAACTTAAACCCCTTTTAAAGACTCAAGATTGACTAATACATTTATAAAATGTAACCATCCAATTTTATCATAGTATTCTTGCTCATCACTTACAAGATTTAGATTAACTTATTCAACATATCAGATAATATCCAGATTTTTAAATTCCAGTTACAAGTCAATCTCTTAGCAAAATACTTAGCAAAATATCCATCCAATATTCAACACTTAATACAGGTAGAAATTTAAATTATCAATACATGCAGATTTCATCACTTATGCTCTTATCTAACTAAGTTTAGCATGCTATAATCTTCTTCTCAAAGCCTTGCTCCTACTTTTACTTAGTTGCTGCAGCCCCTGAAAATGCATTTGAAGCTGCCCCATTTTAAATGAGACACCCCATATGCCATTAACACACTTGGGTCAAACACATGTCTGGTATGAGAAAATCCACTAAAACAATTTGTAAATCAAGTTAAAGTTAAAACATGGATATATGTATATAATTCTGCCTTTAGAAAACAAGTATTTCATGTGTGCATGTTCTGTGTCAGTGTGTAGGTGCACACTTAAGTCTGCCTTTCCAGAAACCTCAAGAAGATATGGTACATTCATACATTCATATAATTCAATCATGAATCAAATAAACATCTATACAAACAAGGAAATCACCCAAAATGAATTAAATCATTTATTCACTATCCAGATTTCATTCCAGGAAAACTCTAGTTCCTCTTTATATCAAATTCTTTTACATTGATATATTTATCTACCTTGGTCTCATCTGCAATTAATTGAATCAATGGACACACTGTAATGGACTAATTCACTCCATTACACAAAGATCTCAGGACTTAAACAAGCCATGTGTAAACTTGTATTACTCAAGAAAACTAGTCATTCCTGCAGTGCTCTTTACCCCCATTTCCTAATCAGTTTTAAGTTAATAATAACTTTTTTGATTTTTCATGACTAAACCATTCAGTGATTCATTTCACTATCATAAACATCCATGTCATGTCATCTCATATTGTT
Source organism: Allium fistulosum (assembly GCA_030737815.1). Lineage (NCBI taxonomy): Eukaryota > Viridiplantae > Streptophyta > Magnoliopsida > Asparagales > Amaryllidaceae > Allium > Allium fistulosum. Next base: position 984,543,918 of record CM060902.1, read on the forward strand.
CATAACTAAATAGAGAAAAACAGGCAAGCAACCATTGGTGTCTAATTAAATAAGATTCTACATATATATATATATATATATATTCTGGTATTTTAAAAAGGGGTATAGGCAACTAACATTGGCGTATGGCTTTAGAGAGGGTTTTTCCCTTTTGCAACCATCTGTGCTTGAGTTAAACTCAGAATGACCAAGTTGCACTGAATCACAAAATTTGTTTGCTGTGTATATGAATATTTATATATTTTCATTGTATCAGGAGCATCAGCACATAGGCAACCCTATTGCACCCCTAATTCCTTTTTGTCTCAAGCCTCAGCACTTATACATAAGTATATTTCAGCTTAATATGTTTTCATTTTTTCTGGGTTGAGCCAAAACCAATTCTACTTGCCTATATTCAACATTTTATTTTCTAGGTATTTACTTATGTTTCTAAACATTAATATATCAGAGAGATCTGAGTTTATAGAACACATATATATACTAATAATACTTAAGACTTTCATATAATAAAACAGATAGAACAACCAAAAAGAATCAAAACATTTTCAGCTCTAAAATCACAGATAGGCAATCACATATGAAAATACATTTTCAAGAAAATTAACTTATAACTGGCTGCCTACATTAGGACTTATTGCCTTAGATTTTGAGTGAGTTTTCTCACCTAGCTCTCTTTCACTTCCTAGTTGACTGGTAAGCTTCTGCCTCCAACCCTTTTCTTTACTTGTATTATATTTATATAATATCTATATACTTTTCTCAAGAGCTATCCGGGAAGAAGAAGGTTTCTCCTCTCACTGCCTATTTATGCAGGGTTTTTCTTAGGGTTTAAGGTATTGGCTAAAGTCATTTTTGCCCATCAGAAATCATGCCATTTGCATTTAGTTTTTAAACCCAAAATCTCACCCTTCCCGGCTTGAGTTTTATGAAGAGAAAAGTGGTTATATTCTTTTGGTTATTTTCAGAGATTTTCTTTTCCAGAAATTACTTTTTCTTTTGTCTACTATCATGCTAAAAGTGTGACTTGATATTATTATTTATCAAATATTCTTCCTAATTCTGTCTATAAAAAACACTTCTCTGTTTTATCTTATTTTTCAATTTTTTAGCTTTCATTTAAATAGTATGTACTTCCTTTATTTATTTATAAGAGGATTTCTTCTTTTTATATCTTCATTCTTTTTCTTTCCGCCTATAATTTAAAATATGTTTATATATTTTATTTTGCTGATTTGAACTCTAGTATTTTATTAACATATCTATATATATGTATATAAGTCTTACTGAATTAATTAGTACACCTATATATATATTTATACATTATTTTGTACTGACACACATGTACATGTACACTCAAAAATACTCATATATATATATATTTACTTATGCATATAGCCTTTAAGGATTTAATCTATTTATATATATATAATATTTCCATACACATCAACATGTATTCATTCTTAGTCATTCAGGGATTAAGCTTTAATTCATGTGTATTTCCTGTGCACACATGTACACACATACTGATACACCATATCAAGCTATATCAACTCCCCTTTAAAATTAGTTTCAAAATTATTTTAAACTTATTTATATTTTTCAAAATAAATTCCTAAAATCTTGGGTCATTACATACACCCCACCTTTTAGAAATTGTGTCCCACAATTTTCCTAAGCTTAAGTCAATTGTTAAACTTAATCCTGAGAACAAGTACATTCTCAACCAAATAGATTTTTAGTTCTATCATAATAACTAAAAATATATGCACCTAAAAAGGAAAACAAATTAAAAATCAGAATTACCTTTAATCTGAAAATAGCTTAGGATAATTCATCCTAACTTTGTCTTCTAATTCCCATGTGCAATCACTAGGATCAAGACTCCACTGTACCTTCACAAGTTTCAGAGATTATTCTCAACTTCTTCACATCCTTTGCCAAAATTCCCACTGGATCCTTTTCATAAATCAAATTAGGATTTATTTGCACTTGGGTTGGGGTCTCAAGGATTTATGCCTTATCATGGACCCATCTTCTCAATTGTGATACATGAAAAACATCATGCATCCCTTGCATGTTTTCTGGTAATTCCATCTTATATGCCAAGGAACCAATTCTTTCTAGAATTTTGTATGGCCCAATATATCTTGGGGTTAACTTGCTTTGTTTCCCAAACCTCAGTACATTTTTCATAGGTGATATTTTGATGAAAACAAAATTTCCTACCTCATATTCCACCTGCTTCCTTTTTATGTCTGCAAATTTCTTTTGCCTATCTTGAGCTGCTGCCATTCTTCTCCTTACCAACTCAATTTTCTCTTTAGTTTCTTGTATGTACTCAGGCCCTAGAACAGCTCTTTCCCCTGCTTCTACCCAACATACAGGTGACAAGCATGGCTTGCCATATAAGGCTTCGAATGGAACCATTCCTATGGTTCTTTGATAGCTGTTATTGTATGTAAATTCAACTAAATGGAGATAGTCTTCCTAGTTACCTCCAAAATCCAGTGCACATGCCCTTAACAAGTCCTCTTAAACCTTGTTCACCACCTCAGTCTGCCCATCTGATTGTGGATGGTAGACAGTGCTTAAGCACAATTCACTTCCCATGGCTTCTTGAAAACTTCTCCAGAATCTTGAGGTGAAGATGGAATCCCTATCACTCACAATGGTTTTGGGAATGCCATGCAATCTTACCACTTCTTTCACAAATACTTGTGCTAACTTTGGTGCATTCCTTTCTGATTTGACTGGGTTGAAATGTGCCACTTTAGTTAGCCTATCAACTATCACCCATACGCTTGTGTTTCCTCTTTTAGATCTAGGAAGTCCATCTATGAAATCCATAGATATATCTTCCCACTTCCACTGTGGTATGCTAAGAGGTTGCAATAACCCTGATGGTTTTTGTGTTTCAGCCTTGACTTGTTGGCAAGTCATACACTTTGCAATATATTTGGCTACATCAGATTTCATTCCCTTCCACCAGAAATCTCTTTTTAAGTTTTGATACATCTTTGTATTGCCTGGGTGTATGGGTATTTACTTCTATGATATTCATTCAATATTTCCTCCTTTAACTCCATGTTTTTTGGCACACATATTCTGTTCTGGTTTCTTAAATAACCATTTTTGTCAATATGGTAATTTGTCACCTCTTCCCCTTTTGATATGAGAATTTTCTTCTCAACTATAATAGGGTCTTGGTCTTGCATTTTATTTACCTTCAAAATTAATTCAGATTGAAGTGTTATCAAGCTCAACTTCCCTCTATTTTCCTGTGCACCATGCACATGTACATCCATGTGCACACAGTCATTCTCCCCAATTTCTAACTCAGCAAGCAAGGACAAGTCCTTAAATTCTTCTATCATCATCATAGCTAATTTAGCATGTTGTCTACTTAGAGCATCAGCAACTTTGTTTTCTTTTCCTGGTGTATAGAGTATATCTAAGTCATAAGCAGCTAAGAACTCCACCCATCTATGTTGCCTCATGTTTAAATCTTTTTGTGAAAATAAATACTTTAAAGACTTGTGGTCAGTGTAAAGTTCAAACTTAGTGCCTAACAAATAATGTCTCCAAAGTTTCAAAGCATAGATCACAGCTGTCAATTCAAGATCATGTGTGGCATACCTTACTTCATGAGGTTTAAGTTGTATGGATGCATATGCAATGACTTGGCCTTGTTGCATCAACACTGCACCCAAGCCAAACCCACTAGCATCAGTATATACAACTAACTCTTCATTTCCCTGGGGTACTTTCAGAATTGGAGCATTCACCAATGCCTCCTTCAACTGTTCAAAAGATTTCTCACACTTCTCTGACCAAACAAAAGCTTGGTTCTTCCTAGTTAAGTTAGTAAGTGGTGTAGAAATTTTTGACAAATCTTTTATAAATCTCCTATAATATCCCGCCATCCCCATAAATGATCTCACTTCACTCACTGTGCTAGGCCTCTTCCATGCTTGAATATCCACCACTTTATTGGGGTTTACAGAAATTCCTTTGGAAGAAATGACATGGCCAAGGAAATGTACTTCCTCTTTCCAAAATACACAATTTGAAAATTTTGCCTTTAAATCATTTCCCTTAATCTAGACAAAACCAGATGCATGATTTTTATGTTCTTCCTCTGTTTTGGAATAAATCAAAATGTAATCTATATAAATAAGCACAAATTTGTCTAAATAATCTCTAAAGGTTCTGTTCATTAAATCCACAAAGTATGATGGTGCATTAGTCAAACCAAATGGCATAACCAAAAATTCATATAACCCATACCTAGTGTTAAAGGCAGTGTACTTAACACTTGACTCCTCCACCTTCATTTGATGAAAACCAGATGCTAAATCTAGTCTAGAAAACACTCTTGCCCCAGCTAATTGATCAAAAAGATCATCTATTCTTGGCAATGGGTATTTATTTTTAATAGTTACCTTGTTCAATTCTCTGTAATCTATACAAAGTCTTAAGGAACCATCTTGTTTCTTAACAAACACTACTGGTGCTCCCCAGCAAGAATTACTTGGTCTAATAAAACCCTTTTCTTCCAATTCCTCTAACTGTTTCTTTAATTTTTTTAGTTCATTTGGCCCCATTCTAGTTGGCTTTTTAATCACTGGGCTTGCTCCTGGAACTAGATTGATTTGAAACTCTACTGGTCTATGGTGTGGAACACCCTTAACCTCCCCAAACACATCCAAATATTCATTGACTATGGAAATTTCTTTAATGGTTAGTTCACTGAAATCTTTTTCTGAGTCAACTAAATGATATAATTTTCCTTCCTTAGCTACTTCACATAAAACTGTGATCCTATGGCCCCTAAGATTTTGCAATGATATGGTGGATGAGTCTAAATTAATTATGGCTTTATGTAACAACCCAGTATTTTGCATCAATTGATTTTCGTAATTAAATGATTAATTGATTGTTAATTTATGTTGAATATTTTAAATCAGCTGAAATTCTTTTGAAAATTGGTTAAGTGTATTCGAGCTTTGCAAATTTGAATCTCGGCCATCCATTTTGATGCCGTATTGTTTGAAGTATACCCGTTCCACTTTTCATTGGCATTCATTTGAACCCGTCCCCCCCTTTATCATTTTCACAACCCTAAATCGAATCGAGAGAGAGAAATAAAAATGGCGGCCACTGTTTCCTGGGGATTTGACCAGGCAACTAGTACTTGGCAATCAATGCTCGGCATCGGAGAGTGACCGGCATCAAGGAGTGTTCGGCGAAGCACTTGACATACAGGAGTACTCGGCATGATACCCGGTGACATCGGAAGTACTCGGCACAAAAGCACTCGGCGTCAACTGGCACTCAACGTCAACCAATGCTTGGCATCAAGACTGCTCGACATACAAGACTGCTCGGCATCAGAGAGTGTCCGGCATCCGGGAGTGTTCGGCGTGGCACTTGGCATCCAGTGGGACTCGGCATCCATAGCGTTCGGCATCCGTAGTACTCGGCGACCAGGAGACTCGGCGTCAAGCAGTGTTCGGCATCAACTGGCACTCAGCCACAACCTATGCTCAGCGTCAACTAGTGTTCGGCATCCCATGGTACTCGGCATCTAGAGGTACTCGGCGTCAGTAGAACTCGGCGATAGGATAACTCGGCAACGAGAGCGTTCGGCATTCAGAAGGCATTCAGTATGCACAACTTCACAAGGACCGTTCGGCATGGAAAGCATCGTCCGGCATGGGAAGGGCTGCTCGGCATCAGAGCGTTCGGCATACCAGGATCGGCATGCGGCGACCACTGTACTAGGGCTAGAGTGTTTGGCCATCCAGCCCATTTGGGAAGTCCAGCCCATATTTGCCTATAAATAGAGGGGCAGGGTCACAGTGAAAGGGATCGTTTTTTGGAGAGAAAACACCGGGGAGACTCTGCCATTTTCAAGACTCATCTTCTCTACTTAACAACTTCATTCAAGCACTTGATTCACGAATTGTATTTGTAATCAACTATAAAGAAGATCAATAAAGTTTAACCTCAAAGTGGACGTAGGCAATTACGCTGAACCACTATAAATTTGGTGTTCTTACTTTCTGTATTTAGATTAGCACTGTCTTCTCTGTTTAATTTGATTTCATCACTTATATCTCTTCACAATCTTCTTCTACGAGGTTAGTGACCAATTTTGGTGCTAACACTTTGGTGCTTTCACTGAGAATCGAATTCTCAGGCCTCAAGGATCTGCTTTGAAGCTACTGGATTGAACAAATCCCCCAAAGAAGATCCGACTCACTGATAGGACATCCGTTGATTCTACTCAGAGTTCATACCAATAACTCTACAATGGCAAGACCACGGACCAGGTCAGCTTCTCATAATGAGGATGCCCGTGAGACTGCTAGCGTGCAACAAGCAGGACCTAGCAATCAACCAGCGATCCCGAGTGCAGGGATTGCCGCTTAAGAACAGACTCCAGTTGTCACCAGAGTAGAGTTCAATGACTTGATGAGAGAACTTAGGGAAAGCAGGAGACAACTGGGAGAACAGATGCAAGCTAATGCCAACCTGATGGCACAACTTACTCAACAGTAGCAACAGAATGCTAGGGGCAATCCCGCTGCTTACTCCTCATCTAACAGCTCTACTTCATCTGATGAACCTCCCAGGCGCAGACGCCGCAAGACTGATGCTGCGCGAGCAGATGCTGCTGTTCGAACAGCTGGAGACCGCGACCAAGCAAGAGCTGGAAGCTTCAGGACCGGGATACAGATGGAAGATAGAGGCCCAGATCATCAAAATGCTAACGATGTCGAACCTCAAGATGCACGATTGGAAGACCGCCAAGTGAGGAGGCATCAGCCTGGACAGGCGCGTAGAACAGACTCCGACCTTCCGCCTTCCATACAGACACCAGATCTGACAGCCATGATCAGGCAGTTGATGAAGGAAAATCAGGGGTTATCGAATGATGATTGGGGAGTGTCAAGAAGTCATACTCCGTTCACGGATGTTGTGTTGCAAGCGGCGTACCCCAGGAAGTTTAGTATGCCTACTATTCCTGCATATGAAGGAAAGACTGACCCTAGACAACATGTCATGAGGTACGAGTGGATGATGGATTCAGCCAGAGCGAATGATGCCACCAAGTGTAGGTGTTTTTCGATTACTCTATCTGGGATCGCCACTATGTGGTTCACCCGACTTCCTCCGCGATCCGTATCAAATTTCGAGGAGTTGGCGAAGAAGTTTATTGAGCAGTTCAGGATACACACTACGCGCCCAAAGGACGTGATGTCTCTGTCAAGTGTAATCCAAAATCCTGGCGAATCGTTGAAGGAATATTTGCAAAGATTCCACGTGGCAGCAACTGAAGTCAGTAATCCCAATGACCATGCAATTCTGATGGCTATAATGAGAGGTGTGGATCCAGACTCTGAGTTTGGAGACTGGCTGGCAGGAAAACCTCCAGCTACGCTAGAGCGTTTCTACTCTAAGGCACACCAGTTCATAAGAAGAGAGGAAGCTAGGTGGGTACGACGAGATAAGGCGCCAGGGCCTGTCCAAGAGTCAATAAAGAGCAACATCGCTGTGAAGCAATCGGGAGACAGCTCGGGAAAGGTCCAAGTCAACGTCCAGAACAAACCTGGGCAACCCAAGGAGTCCGGAGGAAGGAGTCAAGGGAAAAGAAAAGAAGCAGGAAAGTGGAAGTCGAGAATTCCAAGCTACAGCGAGTACACTCCGCTAAACGCCCCACTTGAAAACATTTACCTATCCACATGCAATACTTTCCAGTACAGAAAACCACGTCCAAAAGAATCAACTGAAGAACAGAAGCGGACCGGGAAATATTGTCGCTTCCATGAGACTTATGGACACAATACGGAAGAATGTAGACACTTGCACGACGCTATCGAGAAGTTGATCAGGCAGAAGAAATTGCAAGAATTTGTGAAGGATCCACAAGAAGGAGGACAGGGAACGTCCAACCCAGGTCATGCACCAGCTCCACGTCATCCCGAGGAGTCTGCCCGGACCGTTGGTAGACTGGTCATAAATACAATTATCGGCGGGCCCCACCCCACGGATAAGAATTGGCAGGAGATGGAGCGATATGCAAGTTCCTTGAAGCATGCAGATTTTGAGTATTGTTCGAACATGGAGGACGGAGCCCCTGCTAAGCAGCAGCGCGTAATGACAGACGATATTGTGTTCAGAAGCAGAGACGCTGATCAGGTAGAGGCTCCGACCATCGACCCCATGGTCATATCTGCAACGATCGGACCAGCATACGTAAAAAGAATTCTGGTTGATTCTGGGAGTTCAGTCAACATCATCTTCAAGAAGGCCTACGATCAAATGAAGCTAGAAACAAAAGACTTGAAACCATCCAAAGCTCGTATCCACGGCTTTAACGGCGCTTCAACTGATGCAGTGGGATATGTCGAGTTACCAGTTGAACTGGGACAAGGCGAGCGTCGGAGAGTGCGAATTCTACCCTTTGTAGTTTTGGATGTGGACTCTCCGTATAACGTTTTCTTGGGTCGGCCAGCCCTGGCGGAGTTTAGGGCTGCGTTAGCCCCGTGGTGTTTAACTTTGAAGTTCCCGACTGATAAAGAAGTAGGCGTTGTTCACGGCGATCAAGCAGCTGGTCGTTCCTGTTATGTGGCCGAACTCCGAGAGGCCCACCGGAGGGAGAAAGGAAAGGTTGCGGACAATCCTGTCCCCATCCTCAATGCGGATAATTGACAAGTAGTGCCCGAGCCCTGGCTCGGGCATAGTTCTCGGATCTACGGAGATATAGATCCGAGAGACGACGATGAGAAACCCAGGGAAGAGAAGGCGGCACCGGCTGAATTAACAGTTAACATTTCAGTTAGCCGTGACGACCCTTCGCGAATACTGAAGATCGGATCACAGCTAGGCCTTGCAATGACTGAAGACCTTAGCGACTTCCTCCGGGTGAACCTTGATGTTTTCGCCTGGACGCATTCTGATATGTGTGGGATTTCTCCCGCCATCACGAGTCATATATTGAACATAGACCCGAAATACGTCCCAGTCAAGCAAAAAAGGAGAGGAATGGATCCGGAGAGATCCGCCGCTCTTGGAGAGGAGGTGGACAAACTCAAAGCAAATGGGTTCGTCCGCGACGCCCTCTACCCGGAATGGGTCTCCAACCCCGTGCTAGTAAAGAAGGCGAATGGTAAATGGAGGACTTGCGTAGATTATTCCGACTTGAACAAAGCATGCCCTAAGGACAGTTTCCCGTTGCCTAGGATCGATCAGTTGGTCGATTCCACCGCAGGACACGAGTTACTATCATTCATGGATGCGTACTCAGGATACAACCAAATCCCAATGCATATTCCGGACCAAGAACACACCAGCTTCGTTACAAATGTCGGGCTGTATTGCTACGTTGTGATGCCCTTTGGATTGAAGAATGCTGGAGCAACTTACCAACGTCTGGTGAATCGAATGTTCAAGGACCAGCTGGGTAGAACCATGGAAGTCTATGTGGATGACATGCTCGTGAAGTCACGACGGTCAAACGACCACATTCAAGACTTGGCTGAAATGTTCGACATACTCAGGTTTTACGGCATGAAGATCAACCCGTTGAAGTGTTCTTTCGGCGTTGCATCAGGGAAGTTTTTGGGATTCATCGTCAACGCTAGGGGAATCGAAGCCAACCCAGAAAAGATCCAAGCTATTCGAGATGTACAAGCACCCAGGACTATAAAGCAGGTACAGAGCTTGAACGGAAAAGTAGCTGCGCTGAGTCGATTTATATCCAAGGCAACTGACAAGTGCATCCCGTTCTTTGACATAATAAAGAAGGGAAAGAGAAATTTTGAATGGACGTCTAGCTGTGAGGAAGCATTCCGGAATCTGGTGAGACATCTGGAGAGCCCACCAATGCTATCTAAACCAGTTGACCATGAGATGCTGTACGTTTACTTGGCTATATCCCCTCATGCGATAAGCGCAGCTTTGGTTCGTGAGGAGGATCGAGCCCAGAAGCCGGTGTATTATGTTAGCAAGCGTTTAACGGGGGCAGAGAGGAATTACCCTAAAATAGAGAAATTGGCTTATTGCTTGGTGATTGCATCACAAAAGCTTCGCCCGTACTTTCAAGCACATTCAATCGGTGTTTATTCCGATCAGCCCCTGAGGCAGGTACTCCAACGGCCAGAAACTTCAGGAAGATTGCTAAGATGGAACATCGAGTTGAGCCAATTCGATATCGCGTACTTACCACGGAGAGCCATCCGAGGGCAGGCATTAGCAGACTTCATCGCTGAGTTTACCATACCCATCAAACCAGACGATCACGACATCATTCCCCCCTTTCGATGGAAATTATACACTGACGGTGCATCAAATGACCGTTGCTCAGGCGCAGGCGTAGTTCTTGTAACTCCGGAAAACCGATCGATCTGTTATGCCCTAAAGCTCGATTTCTCGGCTACAAATAACGAAGCCGAATATGAAGCACTAATCGCTGGCTTGAAGCTCATCAGGGAACTCGGGATCGAATCAGTCGAAATCTTTTGTGACTCGCAGTTGGTGGTTTACCAAGTACGGGGAGACTACCAAGCAAAGGGACGAAAGCTAGCTCCGTACCTCATTCAGGTCCAAGAACTACTATCAAATCTTGAGCGTTATGACATCTCACATATCCCGCGCGAACAGAACAAAGAAGCCGACTTATTGGCTAAGTTCGCAAGTACCGACGATGCGCAACAAATGGGATTGTATCCCGTCGAAGTCTTGCATGCCCCGAGCATAGACGAAATGAAAGTCGATCGCGTGTTGGGAACAGAAATCGAGAACGAGTCGTGGATAACCCCATTCAAACTGTACCTGACGACCAGGGCTTTACCAGGAAAAAGAAGCGAAAGACGGCAGGTCCTTCGAAAGGCCGCGCGATACGTAATGCAGGATGGGTCCATGTATCGAAAAGGATTCTCGGTCCCATTATTGCGGTGCATCGCTCATGATAAAACAAAGCGAGTCTTGAGAGAAGTTCACGAAGGGGAATGCGGCGACCATACTGGGGGGCAAACGCTAGCAAAGAAGATCCTCCGCTATGGATATTACTGGCCCACCGTAAACCGGGATGCCGCGGACTACGCAAGAAAATGCGACAAGTGTCAAAGATATGCAAAAATCCCGAGGGCTCCATCAACGGAACTCACACAAATGATCAGTCCCTGGCCATTTGCGATCTGGGGAATCAACATAATCGGCTCTTTGCCTTTATCTAAAGGTGGTGCGAAATATGCAATAGTTGCAGTCGACTATTTCACGAAATGGGCTGAGGCAGAACCTTTGGCCACTATCACCTCTAAGAAGGTCATTAACTTCGTTGTACGAAACATTATATGCCGCTTTGGCCTTCCACGCACCATCATTACAGACAACGGAACGCAATTTGAAAGTAGAGAGTTCAAAGAGTTCTGTTTAAAGTACGGCATCGAGAAAAAGTTCGCCGCCGTTGCACACCCAAAAGCTAACGGACAAGTTGAGGCCGTTAACAAAATAATCAAATCCATACTGAAGAAACGTCTGGAGAAGGTTGGAGGCAAGTGGGTAGATGAACTCCCGACAGCGTTATGGGCGTATAGAACTACCCACAAGTCCGCGACCGGCCACACTCCGTTAGCCTTGGCCTACGGCTCTTAAGCCGTTATACCCGTGGAACTTGAAGTTCCATCGCACCGAGTGACATACTATGATCCCAAGACGAACCAAAACCTCTTGCTGGAATCACTGGACTGCATCGACGAAAAGCGTGAAGAAGCTGAATTAAGGGCGGCGGCGCACAGACATCGAGTCAAGCGTTACTACGACGGTAGAGTCCGCCTAAGAATCTTTGATGTGGGTGATCTCGTTCTGAAACGAGTCTTCCCGGTACCATCACGCATGAATCCCAGCTGGGAAGGTCCATACGCCATTGAACGGAAGCTTGGAGAAGGAACATTCAAGCTAGCGACCGTTGATGGCGCGACACTCCCCCGAGCATGGAACAGTGAACATTTGCGGCACTATTACATTTAGCATGTTTTCTTTTCTTGTTGTAGGCACTGTTATTTCCTGCATGTTTCCATTCAATAATGACTTAGTTTCCTTGTGAAAGTTGTAATCAAGCAATTTAGTTGATTTTCGTTAATAAAGGCTTGAAGCCATATTTTCTATGAAGTTTCTATATCTCTTAATTGGATGATAGATTACATTATCATTCACGACATGCAGACTCGTACGAACGATTTCAAATCTCCGAATCCCCAGAGTGCGGAGCGGAGTACTCTAAGTCCCCAGAGCGCGGACTAGAGTATAAACGATTTCAAATCTCCGAACCCCCAGAGTGCGGAGCGGAGTACTCTAAGTCCCCAGAGCGCGGACTAGAGTATAAACGATTTCCAATCTCCGAATCCCCAGAGTGCGGAGCGGAGTACTCTAAGTCCCTAGAGCGCGGACTAGAGTATAAACGATTTCCAATCTCCGAATCCCCAGAGTGTGGAGCGGAGTACTCTAAGTCCCCAGAGCGCGGACTAGAGTATAAACGATTTCCAATCTCCGAATCCCCAGAGTGCGGAGCGGAGTACTCTAAGTCCCCAGAGCGCGGACTAGAGTATAAACGATTTTCCAATCTCCGAATCCCCAGAGTGCGGAGCGGAGTACTCTAAGTCCCCAGAGCGCGGACTAGAGTATAAACGATTTCAAATCTCCGAATCCCCAGAGCGCGGAGCGGAGTACTCTAAGTCCCCAGAGCGCTGACTAGAGTATAAACGATTTCAAATCTCTGAATCCCCAGAGTGCGGAGCGGAGTACTCTAAGTCCCTAGAGCGCGGACTAGAGTATAAACGATTTCCAATCTCCGAATCCCCAGAGTGCAGAACGGAGAACTCTAAGTCCCCAGAGCGCGGACTAGAGTATGAACAGTCTCAAGTCTCCAAGTCCCCGGAGCACGGTGTCAGCAAACAAAATAAAGACAAGAGAATCATTCAAACAAAAAGAAACTAAAATTTTATTCGATAAGTCCAAAATGGGGATACACGATCACTCCTACAAAATTCAGGCCTATACAAACTACGAGTTGCGGAAGATAAAAACAATTACAAAACCTAAGCAGGAAACTTGTTGAGCAAGTGCATCGATTATTTCTTCGACTTCTTCTTTTTGTCTTCCTTTGATGTTCCCGACGACTCCTCTCCCTCACGCTTTTTCTTGGACTTTTTTCTTGTTAGAGAAACGGAGTCAGGAGTAGGAGACGGAACATCTAGTGGTTTGGACCTGCCCGGGAGAATGATTTTCAAAGGTCTGTTCCGCGGGTCAGTGAGTTCCAGTATTTTAGACTCGACTTTGACTTTTCTCTTCTCCTCGTCGGCAAGACGGTCCTTCATGCTCATCTCTGAAGTATGCTCAGAGGCGCCAGTGATTTTAATTTCATCGCTTCCTTCGACAGGAGACGAAGTATCAAGTTTGTCATCATCAAGCGCCCCGATCACTTGAGCGTCGGGACCGGGAGTTACTCCTGCGTGAGCAACGTCGCTTGTTTTCTCTGCTTCCTCCTTGGCGTCATCGCTCCTCGGAGTTGGCTCGGCGTCAGAACAACCTGCACGACAACATAAGGAATGAGCATTAGAACGAATAGCCACTGCTGAAAAATGACGGGAACTCTTCAACTTCTAGAGAAAGAAGAATTTCCTACCAGGGTCCGGTTGGCTATCGGTGGCACGAGGGGTTTCACCCTCCAGGATAGGTGACAGCACATGAACGCCAAGCCCGGGATCTTCGGGATCATAACTGGCATGCTGCTCGAATGGATCAAGCGTCGACCGACCGGCCGATTGAGCAGCATAAGGAGCGGCGATGTGAGGAGTAGTAGCATCAGCCCCAGACGGGCCAGCTTCGTCATTCTTCTCTTTCGAAGGGAAAGAGCCTTTGCTATAAAGTGCCAACGCTGCGGATAAGTCCGATGGCTCATTCCCCCTTAGGAACTCCTTCACCAAGGCATCCTCATCGACCTCGTTGGAGCCCGACTCGACCTTCTTGATCCTTATCAGAGTTTCCCACGCCTCAGCCAGGGATTCGAGGTAGCCGTCGCCTAGAAGTGTTAAGTCGCGGTGCATAAGGACGCGGGCTCCATACTCGGCGATCAACGGGTCAAACATACTTTTGACCTCTTCCTTGCCGGCTTCTGTGGCCGCCTCGAGGCGAGAATCAAGCTCTTCCACAGCCATTCTTTTGCCCTACTCACGGGCCTCGTCCTTCATTTTCTCGACCCCGGCGAGTTCGTCATCGTGCTTTGTCTTCAGGAGTTGGGTAGCAACAATCTCATCACAATATCGCTGCGATTCTTCTTGAGCAGCTACTTTGTCTTCCTTCTCCTTGGAAAGTAATTCCTTCAGCTCCTTGACTTGGGTAGCAAGTGCGTCCCTTTCCTTTTGGACAGAGTCTTTTTCCAGGGCGAGGGCACCGCTGCGCTGGACTGCTTCGTCAAGCTCTTTTTTATGAGCCACCTCTAAATGAGTAACTGCCTCGGCAGTATTTTTTGCGCTTTGTTCAGCGGCTTCTAGCTTTGACTTATACGAAGCGAGCTCTTCGTCTTGGAGTTTAATGATTTTCTTATCGCTGTCAGCCTCCAGATTCAGACGGTCGATCTCATGTTGACGCTCGACGGACACTTCCGAGATCTTCTCCACCAAGTGCACGAACGCGTCATGTTGAACATAGACGTCGTTGTTGCAGGCAATGGCACTTTGCTTCACGTGCCCAGGAATGTGATGGATGGCTGGGAGGAATTTCAAGCCGTCAAAGCAGATTTTCGGAAACTTGGCCTTAAGGTCGACCATTTTTTCCGCAACAGTCGGGTCCACTGCAGGAGTAAGAGGAGGAGGCTTTGAGAATTCCGTTCTTTTACATTTCTCTCGAACTTGCCTCGTACTCGATGAATTGGAGTGTTGTTCTCGAGCAGCATCAGACTGATAACCCTTCTGCAAAGACTTCTCCTTATCCGGCTCAGTTGGAGGAGGAAGATCGCGGGACTGAGAAGATTGAGAATGTGCTTTCTTGCGGTGAGATGACTCGCGAGGACGATTGTCCCTATCTTCATAATCACCTCGGTCCCTGCGTCTGCCTGAACCGGAATCCCGTCCTGAGTGATGGAATATAGAAGACCCCTGAAGGCGATCAAGTCCGTGAGAGCAGCCCATATCACCTGCGAAGAATGGAAATAACAACGAGTTAAGGAGAATTCACGAATTAAAAAGACTTGAAGTATATTATGGAATGCGCATGTGCGTGTGTGTCCTAGTGTTCCCCCCTACGGACCCGTTCGTTTATCTTTGCTAATAGGAGTGTTGTCTCCTTGAGCCGGGAGTTGAACTCCTACATTGCCTCTAGCGGGCGAAGAGAATTTGAGAGCTTCAGGATCGTCGAACCCGTAATTAAGTAAATCATCGGGGATGGATAGGTTGGACAGACCCCTCAGAGAACTTTCCAGGTGCTGTGAAGAAGCCTCTTTCTCAGGAGGGATAGGCGTAACCTTTGAGGTGCCACCAACTTTCTCCTTTTGAACCGTATATTTCAACTTCTTCTTTCCCTTCGACGACCAGGGGCTAGCAAGCCAAACCCCGACAGCGATTCATTTGAAATGATGGTCCAGATGTCTCAATCCTCGGCAGGAAGAGCTCTAATGGCTTCAACAGCCTCAGAATATCCTCGACCTTCCGGACGCGGGCTGATACCTGAAAGGATGAAATGAAGAGTTAGGAAAAGCATGACTCCGATTAAAATATGAATAGTGACTCAGCAAAGAGACTATTGCCTTCAACCCATCTCCTAGCGAAACCAGAAGGGCAGCGCACATAGAACCATTCCTGTTTGTACAGGGCGAATTTGCTACATGCCCCTGTCAAGATCTGGCACTTGTGGTATGGCTCGAGGAACATAAAGGAAGGACTGTCTTTCCGTCTCTTGAACATATAAATGTATCTGATATCACCTGGGGTTGGAGGCCTGGAGAAGACAGCCATGAAAAGTAGATAAGTCCCATATAGAAATGCATGGCCATTCGGGTGCAGCTGCGACGGAGCTATGTCTATGTACTGCAGTACATCCCGGAGAAATAAGTTAAATGGAGGCACACTGCCCATCCAACACATCAACTTGTTGCAGGTAGTGTACCCGACTGGGGGCAGATGAGGGCGATCGTGTCTTGAAGGAACTAACACATCGACAAAAGGAATCCCGTGAATAGAGCATATCCGTCGCAGAGCAGCTTCGTTGATCTTCGAGGCTTGAGAATCGATCGGATTGTCTAATAAGATGGTTTCCTCCAGAGCATCAGGCGCCAAGTTATGAGCGAGAGAAGTTGACGGGTTAGAAGTGTCTGCGGCTCCTTGCCTCGATGACGGCCCAGGCCTGTCGGATATGGTAGCGGAGCTGGATTTTCTCGACATCCCAAATAAATAACTAAGTGCTTGAGAGAGCTATACTTAAAAAACGTTGAACGTTAGAATTAGCAACACGAGTTTTCCCCCCCACGTGGTGTGTGAACTAGTGCAGGCAATTGTGTACAGGCGATAAGAGTCTAAAGGTTTTTTAAAGATATAATGATTAGCTTCGAGTCATCGGATTCGAAGACCGTCATCGCTGACCGTCTCAAAAAGCTTGCCTTGAGGCGAATACAGTTCCAGATTCAAAAGACATATGATTTCTAAAGTAACCGGCCTAGGTGTAGTTATACTGTTTGGCATTTAAGTAATGATCGGCAATTGTATTGTTCGTCCTAAGTATAGGTCAGCATGTATGTTTGCTCGGCGTGTCAAGCGCTCGGCTAAAGGTCTCGTTCGGTTAAGGCATTGTCCTGTTAAGAGTTCTGATTCAGCATTCAAGATTGTTCGTCCTAAGTATAGTGTTCGGCTGTGTTTTGCTCGGTCTAAAGAGTGTTCGGCAATTGTATTGTTCGGCAGAATTCAATGTTCGGCATGTCAATTGTTCGGCTTGGGTTATCGTTCGGCTAAGCTATTGCTCTACATTTTAGTAATTGTCCAGCATTGATACCGTTCGGCATTCGAGACTGTTCGGTTTGGGTTACGTTCGGCTAAGAGTGGCGCTCCACCACGATTTCAACTCCACCCTACACCTTCTCCATCTGCGCCTAACGACAGGGACAGATCGCCCGGCGAAGACTACGCCGTTCAGCAACCCATCTTTCTTTTCCCTCCAGTCTTGTTCGGCACGAAGGAGCTAGCCCTAACTAGACAACTCCAAGCATGCGAGCCATTTCTGCTCGACGCATATTATACGAACATAGAAAGGTCACGTTTCCCATGAAAACAACCTAAGTCTTGTGTTGAAGTAATCTAATCACAGAAGGATTGATACCTAATTCGAAAGTCGAAGTTGAGGAAGGATCAATTAGGTCTCAAATATGAGAAGATGGCAAGAGTTGCAAAGTCTCTAGGAGTGATAGAAAAGAAGGCGTAAAAGAAAAATGGTGGGAGAGCGCCTGGTTATATTGAGGGAGGTAGAAGTCGAAGAGGCTATACCCGGTAGAACCGGTCAATACCGGAGTGTTCGGCATCGTGGCGGAGTGACGTTCGGCACACTAGGTACGTTCGGCTTCGAACGTATCGTTCGGCATCCCAACTTTGTTCGTCTTGCACCTCCTTCGCTAACATTCTCGAGAAGGTACCTCCGAGGTAGATTGTACCAGATTCAAAGCGCATCACGTTCGGCCACGCGATACACTTTGGGGGGTAAGTGTTTCCTGGGGATTTGACCAGGCAACTAGTACTCGGCAATCAATGCTCGGCATCGGAGAGTGACCGGCATCAAGGAGTGTTCGGCGAAGCACTTGACATACAGGAGTACTCGGCATGATACCCGGTGACATCGGAAGTACTCGGCACAAAAGCACTCGGCGTCAACTGGCACTCAACGTCAACCAATGCTTGGCATCAAGACTGCTCGGCATACAAGACTGCTCGGCATTAGAGAGTGTCCGGCATCCGGGAGTGTTCGGCGTGGCACTTGGCATCCAGTGGGACTCGACATCCATAGCGTTCGGCATCCGTAGTACTCGGCGACCAGGAGACTCGGCGTCAAGCAGTGTTCGGCATCAACTGTTACTCGGCAACAACCTATGCTCAGCGTCAACTAGTGTTCGACATCCCATGGTACTCGGCATCCAGAGGTACTCGGCGTCAGTAGAAATCGGCGATAGGATAACTCGGCAACGAGAGCGTTCGGCATTCAGAAGGCATTCAGTATGCACAACTTCACAAGGACCGTTCGGCATGGAAAGCATCGTCCGGCATGGGAATGGCTGCTCGGCATCAGAGCATTCGGCATACCAGGATCGGCATGCGGCGACCACTGTACTGGGGCTAGAGTGTTCGGCCATCCGGCCCATTTGGGAAGTCCAGCCCATATTTGCCTATAAATAGAGGGGCAGGGTCACAGTGAAAGGGATCCTTTTTTGGAGAGAAAACACCGGGGAGACTCTGCCATTTTCAAGACTCATCTTCTCTACTTAACAACTTCATTCAAGCACTTGATTCACGAATTGTATTTGTAATCAACTATAAAGAAGATCAATAAAGTTTAACCTCAAAGTGGACGTAGGGAATTACGCTGAACCACTATAAATTTGGTGTTCTTACTTTCTGTATTTAGATTAGCACTGTCTTCTCTGTTTAATTTGATTTCATCACTTATATCTCTTCACAATCTTCTTCTACGAGGTTAGTGACCAATTTTGGTGCTAACACCATGATTTCTTTTCTTCGTTCGCTCGTTCGAAAATTTGGGCCCGAGATTTTAAGCCACGATTAGGGTTATCTCGATCGAGAGCCTCGTCGACGCCAAGCACTGCGCGATGCCACGGCTTCTAATTCTCTATCGAATGCAAAGGTGAGTGATTTAATTCGCTCACATCTACCTCAAATTCTCGGCTTTGAACTCTCTGATATTTTGTTGAATTCGCCAGTTCAGTTTGCTTGCAGTTCGATTTTTAAGTTGTTTTGTATTGATTTTGATCTGTTTGAATTTCGTGGTTGACAGCTTCGACATTGAGCTATTCGATCGCTTTCCTTGCTACCTTGGTCATCAGGATGTCGACTTATGAACTGTTCAACTTCGATTTGATTTGATTTCCATTATTTGATGGCTTCAGCCTTAGTACTGATTCTTAAAATGCTGATGTATTTGTTCGAACTCACAATTACGTTTGGATTTGAATCTTGGGTATTTTGTTTCTCTGACAATTTTAATTCGATTGCTTAAGCGTCGAGTTTGTTTTCGCTGCATATATGTTTGATTGCCTCTGGGTTGTATTTTTGATACAGTTTTCATACGCATGATTTTACTTTGAGCTACAGTTTGTAATCTCCTCTGTGTTGATTTTTTTTGCACTACACCATTTATGACGACTCGAACATCTCGTTGATATGTGCATTACCCTTGAGTATTATTCATGTATCATTAGCTTGTTATATCTGCCTTTGTTGGACTTTGTGACATTTGCAGTGGATTTTGTAGTTTGAGTTTTTGATTGTATAACCTGAATCTGTACTAGATTTTTGGTTGTCACATTTATATCACTTGAGAATGTTATGCAGTTGTCTTCACTGTAATATGCCTTCAACTTGATGGCACTATGCCTTAGCCTTGCTTGTGCAGCACCATACATCAGATGTATTTGCTTGCATCCATGTTGTCAATGTATCATGTATGATAAAGTTTGCGTTTGAGTCAAAACTTGGTCCAGTTTCTTATACTGGTTCACTGGTCACTGCACATAAGTTCATCATGTAGCTCACTGTCTTTGTGCCTGTGCATATGTGTTTATTGTTCTGTATTCATTTGAGTGAGTCGTTGTTCCATTCTTTTTGTTGTTTGCACTATGATATCTTGTAGCCTGGTCTGGTGCATCTTGTTGCTGTGACATTGTAGTTTGCATTATTGCTGCTACCTGTACTTGTAGTTGTTCAATTGCCTTCTGTTCACTTGACCATTTGTATACATACATTCATGTATGTATATAGATGTATGTTTCACTGTTGCACATTCATGTGCTTGCTGTCTTATACGCTGGCACTTGACTTATAGTCTATCTTGTTTTAATGATGTATTCATTTGTACATCACTTGTTGCCTCTTTTACTGGATGCACTGTTTCATTTCACTGTTGCAGTCTTGCCCTTAAATATTTGTGGTGGCTGCAGTGCTTTATTGTTGAGATTTTGCCCTTGTTGGGTTTCATTGCATTAATGCACTGATTTTTATTTGCAGTTTGATTGGTTGTCCCTTGTACTGGCCATTGAATTCAAGTGGTGGCTGCAGTACATGTTGCAGTTTACCATTGTATTCAAGTGTTTTGCCTAGTTGATTTTGGTCCTTATTGCACTTGGTCTTGTTTGTGATAAACTGCACTTGATTTATATGTTGCAGACTTGGGTTGCACTGAGTTGCACTGGTTCATGGTTCAACTTGAACCTGTTTCAATACTTCTATGTTGTACAGTTTTTTTTGTATTAATTGCTTGTTACAACTGCAGTTCTATTGTGCAGTTGTTACTTGCTTTACTTTGATTTTTGCAGTTTCACTACTGCCATAGTGACTTGAACAGGTTTTGTTGTTTTAAGTTACTATTCATGTATATATACATATTTATGCATCGAGGCAGTTGCATGTGTTTTGCAGTTTTCCCCCTGTTGGGATTTGTTTTCGAATTCACTTGAGTTGAATCCGGTACTTTATGTTTGACTTTGTGTTCATTTGTGACATTCACTGAGTTCTTGTGTATCTCATGCGATAGTGGCGAGGCAGTACACGCGTGCGTGTACTGCAGCCCTATCAGATTTGACAGTTTTAAATCGATGTTTCGATTTGTTGAGTTGTTTCGTTGGCTAAATTCAATAATTTGAAGTTGTATTTTGATTTGGATTGTTGATTTGTTGTTTAACACTGTTTAGTGTTATATTTGCCGTTATTCGATTCTCTTATCAAGAAGTTGGATATACGAGATTTTTGTGACCGTTGTCTATTTGATATTTGATTATTATTGTTTCTATGCATTAATAACTGAGTTTGAATTAGACTGACCCGTGTATTATTTTCTTTTGAATTTAATACTCGGGTCAGACCCGAGTTATTTCAGGTTGTAGATATCTTGCTTTGAGTTGCTGTTTGAGCTTTGAAGACTTTTCATATTTTTGGGAGATGTCGCGTCATAGTATAGGTTGATATGTATTCATGTATATTAGTCGATAATGTACTTGTATATATAACTTCCTGAGTCGACAGTTGTAGTTGTACCATATGTATAGTGTCAAATGTATTGTAACTGACGTTAGTTATTATATATATATGAGACTTTCTGTTTCATCTGTGTTCCGCATTTATTTATATTATCTATGTTATTATTATATATTTTGTCCTAAACCATTATAGCCACTGTGTAGTAGCTTTGAGTTTATATCGGTATGTCGGATTTCCTCTAGAAAGAAAAATGCAAGTTATACTATCTGACATATCGGTGTTCGCACAAAGCAATTACATGGATGGTCGCACCTCAATAGCCTTATTCTCCGTGCTAATTGATAGCATTACACCGTAGTGTTCTTGGCTAGCGTGGTTATAGAGGTGGGGCGTTACAGCTTGGTATCAGAGCATGGGGTTTAGGACAATTATAGAACATAACTTAGATGGAACATGTGTTACAACTATTTGTCGATGTTTTATCTCTCATATTTACATTTGATTATCTTTGATTGTTAGGTATGAATTCCTAACGCTTATTCATGTGCATTTGATTTTGATTTCGTGAAAGTATTTTGGCTTCTGCCTCCGTTTGCTTTGCGAACTCAAGTTGGGTTTTTGATGATGAGGATTTTGTTCTTGTGTTTTCCTCGGCTTGATTTCCATTCGACTTCGGTCACTTTGTTTTTGTGAAATTGCTAATTTCTTGATTTCCAAGACTCTGACTTTATTTGCTGTTGGATTCTTTGATGATGATGTTGATTCATTTTGCACTCGACAGTGGCCATTAATTGTTGACTTCGGCATTGACTTGATTCTTATTTTTGTTGAAGTCATTTATGCATTTATGCTCGTTTTGCTTTGTTTTTCCAAGTGTTAATCGATTCTTCTTTTCCGATTTGTTGTTATCACCTTTGTCGACTTTGATAACTTCTATTTTTGGAATTTTTGGGTATTTCCACTTTGATGAATTTGGAATCGAATTCTTTGGATTTTATTCACATCTTCGAATGTGAATTTTAGTGAATTGATTTGGTTTCCAAATTTAATTGATTCTTGATCATTCCCCCAATTTGTTGCTATCATTTATTAGCAACTTTAATGACATTTTCTTCGGGATTTTTTTGAACATACTTTTTAATGGATTCAATATCGATTTCTTTGGATTCTATTCACATCTTTGTATGTGAATTCTTGTGATCGATGGTTTCTACAATCATTTTTATGATCTGTCACTTTAAAAATATAAAGGTTTTCTATACTAGTAGTAAATATCAAAACCCTTTTTCTCCAAACGATTTCAAAACTATTTTACTACAAAGCTCTTTTCCTAAACCATTTTCCAATCTATTAGTATATACAAATCTTTATTTCACTCGTATGAGAAATTGAATTAAACGGCTTAGTAAAATAAGTGGTATGAAACGCTTGCGTTTACTTCGTAGGTTAACTCCTGGACTTGTTCGATTGAACCTTTTGTGACAACTTTCTAGTGAAGATCTACAGTTTGTTCGTAAATATTTGAGTTAAGCAAGTGGTTATGGGACATGAAGCTTAACTCTTATATTCACTAACTTAGTGTAATTGACACTCCTTGATGATCATGACGATCATTTTTGTGATTTAGACTAGCGATTGAGCGATGTCTCTTTGTCTGCGAGGGAGACTAGACCCCGCTTGTGTGATGTTTCTACTCACATATATGGGGTAGCGCCCCATGGTCTCCGGGCCATTCGTGTGTTCGATGGTTTCCGGGCCGTTCGTGTGTCAAAGGCCTTCAGGTCATTCGTGTGTTCGAAAAATTAAATGGATAGCTTCCATGAAATAGCTTCTCGTCCGTGTGCTCGAACTTCCCCCTTTTTGTAGTTTCTGGATTTCGTGTGTTGATTTCTGGAATTTGTTCTGGATTTTGTGTGTTGATTTCTAGAATTTGTGGTTTTTGGATTTCGTGTGTTGATTTCTGGAATTTGTGGTTTCTGGATTTCGTGTGTTGATTTCTGGAATTTGTTCTGGATTTCGTGTGTTGATTTCTGGAATTTGTGGTTTCTGGATTTCGTGTGTTGATTTCTGGAATTTGTGAGTTCTGGATTCCGTGTGTTGATTTCTGGAATTTGTGCTTCACCAATTTTCGTGATTTTCATTGATATGTTTTATCAATTTTTGTGCATTGGTGAATTCGTGTGTCATTGACTTGTTATGAATACAAGTTTAGGGTATTGTATCCCTTTCTATCTTTGAGAAGATTCTTGTGACATTTTTGATGAATAAAAATTCATTGGTATTATATTTTGATGCCAGTTATTTTGATGAGATTTTGACGTGTTAACTTCATTAACCGTCAATTTTGAAATGGATTTACAAGCGGTTCCCCTGCAATGCTGATTTTGTTGTCCGTTTTTACGGTATTTTGAAAAGTGCAATTTCCTTATCAAAGTTGCTACTGATGTTGCTAATTTAATCACGTGTTTTCAAAATTCGTTATTTTTAAAAAGTTGTTTCAAAATATAAATTAAAATTGTTTTCAAAAATTTTACAGTTTGCATTTTCAAAAGAATGAGGAAGCGATTTAAACGTTTCAGCAAAATCGAGGACTATGACCCCTTTCTTTTGCTGATTCGCTTAATTCTGGACTTGTCCGTTTGAGAATGTGGAATGTTATTTTTAAAATACACAATTTTGCACTTTCAAGGAAACGATGAAGAGAATTAAACGATTTAGTAAAACTCGTGGTTATGGGAAATGTACGTTTGCTATTTCGATTAATTCGGGACTCGTTAATTGAGTTATTTGTGAGATTTATTTATCGTTTGTGATAATTAAATCTTTGTGATTTCTGATTATCGTTTTTGATAATCAGATATTTGTGAGATTTGATTATCATTTGTGATAATTGAATATTTGTGATTTCTGATTATCGTTTTTGATAATCAAATATTTGTGAGATTTGATTATCATTTGAGATAATTGAATATTTGTGATTTCTGATTATCGTTTTTGATAATCGGATATTTGTGATTTCTGATTATCGTTTTTGATAATCGGATATTTGTGATTTCTGATTATCGTTTTTGATAATCAGATATTTTTGATTTGTGGTTTAATTATCATTTGAGATAATTAAATATTTGTGATTTAAAAATTCGATTATCGTTTTTGATAATTGAATATTTGCGATTTGAGATATGATTATCGTTTTGATAATTAGGTAATTGCTAATTTTGCTGATTATAAGGTTTTCTAGTCTCTAATTGATTCTAGATTATGTTGATTATATTGAATTGTTGTTTTCTATCTATCTCTGTTGATAGTTAGAGTTTACTGATTTTAAAGTTCGTGTTTTCTATTTATCTGTTGGATAACTAGATATTTGCAGTTTTGCGATTTGCGAATTGCTGTTTTCTAATTATCGTATCGATAATTAGATGTTGCTGTTTTGTGATTTCTGAATTCTAATTGTCTAATTGATAATTGAATATTGCTGATAATTGCGTTCATTCAGTTTGTTGTTTTCTGTTTATCTATTTGATAGTTAGATTTTTGTTGAGAATTGTGAATTTCTTTTATGAAATTAAAAGAGTTCTTTGATGTTTGAATTCTCTACCTTTATTTTTTTTCTAGCTTAACCAGTTTATGTTAGAAAATTTATTGTTAATGACGACCTTCATTATGAAAATTGCGGGGATGCAATTTCTATAAGGAGGGGAGTCTGTAACAACCCAATATTTTGCATCAATTGATTTTCGTAATTAAATGATTAATTGATTGTTAATTTCTGTTGAATATTTTAAATCAGCTGAAATTCTTTTGAAAATTGGTTAAGTGTATTCGAGCTTTGCAAATTTGAATCTCGGACATCCATTTTGATGTCGTATTGTTTGAAGTATACTCGTTTCACTTTTCATTGGCATTCATTTGAACCCGTCCCCCCCTTTATCATTTTCACAACCCTAAATCGAATCGAGAGAGAGAAATAAAAATGGCGGCCATGATTTCTTTTCTTCGTTCACTAGTTCGAAAATTTGGGCCCGAGATTTTAAGCCACGATTAGGGTTATCTCGATCGAGAGCCTCGTCGACGCCAAGCACTGCGCGATGCCACGGCTTCTAATTCTCTATCGAATGCAAAGGTGAGTGATTTAATTCGCTCACATCAACCTCAAATTCTCGGCTTTGAACTCTCTGATATTTTGTTGAATTCGCTAGTTCAGTTTGCTTGCAGTTCGATTTTTAAGTTGTTTTGTATTGATTTTGATCTGTTTGAATTTCGTGGTTGACGGCTTCGACATTGAGCTATTCGATCGCTTTCCTTGCTACCTTGGTCATCAGGATGTCGACTTATGAACTGTTCAACTTCGATTTGATTTGATTTCCATTATTTGATGGCTTCAGCCTTAGTACTGATTCTTAAAATGCTGATGTATTTGTTCGAACTCACAATTACGTTTGGATTTGAATCTTGGGTATTTTGTTTCTCTGACAATTTTAATTCGATTGCTTAAGCGTCGAGTTTGTTTTCGCTGCATATATGTTTGATTGCCTCTGGGTTGTATTTTTGATACAGTTTTCATACGCATGATTTTACTTTGAGCTACAGTTTGTAATCTCCTCTGTGTTGATTTTTTTTGCACTACACCATTTATGACGACTCGAACATCTCGTTGATATGTGCATTACCCTTGAGTATTATTCATGTATCATTAGCTTGTTATATCTGCCTTTGTTGGACTTTGTGACATTTGCAGTGGATTTTGTAGTTTGAGTTTTTGATTGTATAACCTGAATCTGTACTAGATTTTTGGTTGTCACATTTATATCACTTGAGAATGTTATGTAGTTGTCTTCACTGTAATATGCCCTCAACTTGATGGCACTGTGCCTTAGCCTTGCTTGTGCAGCACCATACATCAGATGTATTTGCTTGCATCCATGTTGTCAATGTATCATGTATGATAAAGTTTGCGTTTGAGTCAAAACTTGGTCCAGTTTCTTATACTGGTTCACTGGTCACTGCACATAAGTTCATCATGTAGCTCACTGTCTTTGTGCATGTGCATATGTGTTTACTGTTCTGTATTCATTTGAGTGAGTCGTTGTTCCATTCTTTTTGTTGTTTGCACTATGATATCTTGTAGCCTGGTCTGGTGCACCTTGTTGCTGTGACATTGTAGTTTGCATTATTGCTGCTACCTGTACTTGTAGTTGTTCAATTGCCTTCTGTTCACTTGACCATTTGTATACATACATTCATGTATGTATATAGATGTATGTTTCACTGTTGCACATTCATGTGCTTGCTGTCTTATACGCTGGCACTTGACTTATAGTCTATCTTGTTTTAATGATGTATTCATTTGTACATCACTTGTTGCCTCTTTTACTGGATGCACTGTTTCATTTCACTGTTGCAGTCTTGCCCTTAAATATTTGTGGTGGCTGCAGTGCTTTATTGTTGAGATTTTGCCCTTGTTGGGTTTCATTGCATTGATGCACTGATTTTTATTTGCAGTTTGATTGGTTGTCCCTTGTACTGGCCATTGAATTCAAGTGGTGGCTGCAGTACATGTTGCAGTTTACCATTGTATTCAAGTGTTTTGCCTAGTTGATTTTGGTCCTTATTGCACTTGGTCTTGTTTGTGATAAACTGCACTTGATTTATATGTTGCAGACTTGGGTTGCACTGAGTTGCACTGGTTCATGGTTCAACTTGAACCTGTTTCACTACTTCTATGTTGTACAGTTTTGTTTGTATTAATTGCTTGTTACAACTGCAGTTCTATTGTGCAGTTGTTACTTGCTTTACTTTGATTTTTGCAGTTTCACTACTGCCATAGTGACTTGAACTGGTTTTGTTGTTTCAAGTTACTATTCATGTATATATACATATTTATGTATCGAGGCAGTTGCATGTGTTTTGCAGTTTTCCCCATGTTGGGATTTGTTTTCGAATTCACTTGAGTTGAATCCGGTACTTTATGTTTGACTTTGTGTTCATTTGTGACATTCACCGAGTTCTTGTGTATCTCATGCGATAGTGGCGAGGCAGTACACGTGTGCGTGTACTGCAGTCCTATCAGATTTGACAGTTTTAAATCGATGTTTCGATTTGTTGAATTGTTTCGTTGGCTAAATTCAATAATTTGAAGTGGTATTTTGATTTGGATTGTTGATTTGTTGTTTAACACTGTTTAGTGTTATATTTGTCATTATTCGATTCTCTTATTGAGAAGTTGGATATACGAGATTTTTGTGACCGTTGTCTATTTGATATTTGATTATTATTATTTCTATGCATTAATAACTGAGTTTGAATTAGACTGACCCGTGTATTATTTTCTTTTGAATTTAATACTCGGGTCAGACCCAAGTTATTTCAAGTTGTAGATATCTTGCTTTGAGTTGCTGTTTGAGCTTTGAAGACTTTTCATATTTTTGGGAGATGTCGCGTCATAGTATAGGTTGATATGTATTCATGTATATTAGTCGATAATGTACTTGTATATATAACTTCCTGAGTCGACAGTTGTAGTTGTACCATATGTATAGTGTCAAATATATTGTAACTGACATCCGTTATTATATATATATGAGACTTTCTGTTTCATCTGTGTTCCGCATTTATTTATATTATCTGTGTTATTATTATATATTTTGTCCTAAACCATTATAGCCACTGTGTAGTAGCTTTGAGTTTATATCGATATGTCGGATTTCCTCCAGAAAGAAAAATGCAAGTTATACTATCTGACATATCGGTGTTCGCACAAAGCAATTACATGGATGGTCGCTCCTCAACAGCCTTATTCTCCGTGCTAGTTGACAGCATTACACCGTAGTGTTCTTGGCTAGCGTGGGTATAGAGGTGGGGCGTTACACTTTAAATTGCCTTAACCAGTCTACCCCCAATATAACAACTATATTTGGGTAATTCAAAACATATAAATTGGAAATAAAAATATTTCCTCCTATGTTTAATTCCAAATCCACACAAATCATATTTAAAACACTAAAACTCTCCAGTGGACTTTATATATGCAATGGAGTTTCAGCCAATATGCAACTTAATTTTAGCAGTTTAACTAATTCATAAGAAATCAAAGAGTGAGTTGCTCCAGTATCATATACTACTGCTATGGGTATGGTACAAATAAGTAATGTACCTTCCACTTGGCTATGGTTTTCAGCATTACTTTCCACTGTGGCTTTGCCTTTGCCTTCCAAATTTGCCAACTTTCCCTGCTGTTTATACTCAGGACAATTCCTCTTCATATGCCCCTCTTTCCCACATAGATAGCACTTGAAAGCTCCTCCTTTCAATTCTGGGCACCTAGGCTTGATATGTCCTTCCTTTCCACATTGATGGCACACAATTTTCTTCTTGGTTTCCTTAGCTTTGAAATCTCCAGTGCCTTTGTTACTGACCTCTTCCTTCTTCTTATCATAAGGGTGATATCTCCCTTTACCCTTCTTGGTGTTATTGTTTTTAAAATTTCTGAACTTCTCCCTCTCTTTGTCATGTTGCTCCAACCTCAAAGCCAAGTCTATTACTTGATCAAATGTCCTATAAGCATAAGGTAACATGGCTCTGCTAAGTCCTGGGTTCAAACCTTTAATGTATCTATCATTCTTAGATGCTTCATCTGCCACAAGCATTGCTCCATATGTGGAAAGCCCCTCAAACTTTTGAGTGTATTCAGTGACACTTAAAGTTCCTTGCCTAAGTCTAATAAATTCTTCTAGTAAGGTGGTCTTAGCTGATGATGGTACAAATCTTGCTTCCAACATCTCCTTGAATTGATTCCAAGTGATTTCATTCTCATCTCTCCCTGTAATGATTACTTCCCACCAGCTTAAAGCTGCTCCTTTCAGCTGTCTTGAAGCCACTTGCCTCCTCCTTTGATCATCAAGCTGCATGTCATTGAAAATCCTATCCAATGTTCTCAACCATGCTTGAATTTCCATAATACTTTCTGTCCCTTCAAAGCTTTTGCCTCCTAAATGAGTATAAGTCTAGAGTAATTTGGAGATCTCTTCATGGGGATTTTCTTGCCTTTGTCCTACCCCATCCTTAAATGCTCTCACCAAATCTTGTAGATTGACCATTGGTGGTGCATTGGAGGATCCTGCTCCCTGATTTGGTGGTCTTCCTACCATAGTTTGCTAATAATAATTTACATAACTGGTTAGTTTCTTTTTTTTTAACTCAGACTTGATCATCCAGTGATCAATCCCTACAAAATATTTTACTTATACTTTTCTTTCTTAAGTTTTTAATTTCATAGAAAGATTTGATTTTAATTTTCAACTATGTTTTAGTAACATAGCTCTGATACCAAATGAAATGACCCTCTCTTTTATACCTTAATTTGTAAGGATTTTTTTTTTACATAGATATATATATAAGATATACATATACATATTTCTGAAGCCTAGAGTCATTTTTTTTCTATCAAACAACATATATCCAGGATCAAAATCTTAACCAATATAAATATATCATTATATACATCAGGATATACACATACATGTGATGATGCATGTGCCTCTCTTGTTTGAATCAGAGTTCTGGAAAACAAGAGGATAATTTGATTGATTAATTTTAATCAATCCACACATAGTTCAATTCAATATATACAATAAAACTCCATCCATACATGTACCAATATATATGTATATATATATATATTTTTTAAACTCCTGATTCCTTTTTAAATTCTCTATGGAGTATAATTCCTAGAAACCAGATAATTATGTTATGGTTATCTATAAATTAATGGTGTTGTGTTTTTGCTCTGGAAAATGATATAAGCTTCTATCATTATCTATGTTTGATTTTCTCATAAAATCTGTTTAGAGTACTAACTAATTTTCTAGAATATTTTTGAGTGAGATATCATATTTCAAAAGCTTAATTCTTTGATGACATGGTGCTAATCTAAATGAAATGCTAACATGAGTGAGTTCACATAACTATGGGTACCCAGAAAAACATGGTTCAACCAGACTCTTTGTTCTGGTAGAACTCATAGGGTCTAGAAGAATACATTTTTGCTCAAAGCCTTAATGAAATGAACTTCAGATTCATGTTAAAAATACAAAGGTAACTGGTGTGTTAATATCTGTACAAAACATGTTTAAATGTACACATATATGCAACTTTTATGGACCTTGCTTTCAACTCCTATATTACAGACCCTTCCCTTATTTAAAAATAAGGCATAAAACATTTGTATAAAACAAGTTGAATTATGGAAACATTACAGACATATAAAATACATTCTCCTATGCTTATTATCTTTTGTATACATATGCCATGGTAGAAAAATAAAACCATTTAATTTTTCTGAGATTCAACTATCCAGATTTCCCAAAACTTAAACCCTTTTTTAAAGATTCAAGATTGACTAATACATTTATAAAATGTAACCATCCAATTTTATCATAGTATTCTTGCTCATCACTTACAAGATTTAGATCAACTTCTTCAACATATCAGATAATATCCAGATTTTTAAATTCCAGTTACAAGTCAATCTCTTAGCAAAATACTTAGCAAAATATCCATCCAATATTCAACACTTAATACAGGTAGCAATTTAAATTGTCAATACATGCAGATTTCATCATTTATGCTCTTATCTAACTAAGTTTAGCATGCTATAATCTTCTTCTCAAAGCCTTGCTCCTACTTCTACTTAGTTGTTGCAGCCCCTGAAAATGCATTTGAAGCTGCCCCATTTTAAATGAGACACCCCATATGCCATTAGCACACTAGGGTCAAACACATGTCTGGTATGAGAAAATCCACTAAAATAATTTGTAATTAAAGTTAAAGTTAAAACATGGATATATGTATATAACTCTGCCTTTAGAAAACAAGTATTTCATGTGTGCATGTTCTGTGTCAGTGTGCAGGTGCACACTTAAGCCTGCCTTTCCAGAAACCTCAAGAAGATATGGTACATTCATACATTCATATAATTCAATCATGAATCAAATAAACATCCATACAAACAAGGAAATCACCCAAAATGAATTAAATCATTTATTCACTATCCAGATTTCATTCCAGGAAAACTCTAGTTCCTCTTTATATCAAATTCTTTTACATTGATATATTTATGTACCTTGGTCTCATCTGCAATTAATTGAATCAGTGGACACACTGTAATGGAATAATTCACTCCATTACACAAAGATCTCAGGACTTAAACAAGCCATGTGTCAACTTGTATTACTCAAGAAAAAAAGTCATTCCTGCAGTGCTCTTGACCCCCATTTCCTAATCAGTTTTAAGTTAATAAAAACTCTTTTGATTTTTCATGACTAAACCATTCAGTGATTCATTTCACTATCATAAACATCCATGTCATGGCATCTCATATTGTTCATAACCAAACAGAGACAAACAGGCAAGCAACCATTTGTGTCTAATTAAATAAGATTCTGCATATATATATATATTTTGGTATTTTAAAACGGGGTATAGGCAACTAACATTGGCTTATGGCTTTAGAGAGGGTTTTTCCCTTTTGCAACCATCTGTGCTTGAGTTAAACTCAGAATGACCAAGTTTCACTGAATCACAAAATTTGTTTGCTGTGTATATGAATATTTATATATTTTCATTGAATCAGGAGCATCAGCACATAGGCAACCCTATTGCACCCCTAATTCCTTTTTGTCTCAAGCCTCAGCACTTATACATGAGTATATTGCAGCTCAATATGTTTTCATTTTTTCTGGGTTGAGCCAAAACCAATTCTACTTGCCTATATTCAACATTTTATTTTCTGGGTATTTACTTATGTTTCTAAACATTAACATATCAGAGAGATCTGAGTTTATAGAACACAAATATATATATATATATATATATATATATATATACTAATAATACTTAAGACTTTCATATAATAAGATAGACAGAACAACCAAAAAGAATCAAAACATTTTCAGCTCTAAAATCACAGATAGGCAATCACTTATGAAAATACATTTTCAAGAAAATTAACTTATAACTGGCTGCCTACATTAGGACTTATTTCCTTAGATTTTTAGTGAGTTTTCTCACCTAGCTCTCTTTCACTTCCTAGTTGACTGGTAAGCTTCTGCCTTCAACCTTTTTCTTTACTTGTATTATATTTATATAATATCTATATACTTTTCTCAAGAGCTATCCGAGAAGAAGATGGTTTCTCCTCTCACTGCCTATTTATGCAGGGTTTTTCTTAGGGTTTAAGGTGTTGGCTAAAGTCATTTTTGCCCATCAGAAATCATGCCATTTGCATTTAGTTTTTAAACCCAAAATCTCACCCTCCCTGGCTTGAGTTTTATGAAGAGAAAAGTGGTTATATTCTTTTGGTTATTTTCAGAGATTTTCTTTTCCAGAAATTACTTTTCCTTTTGTCTACTATCATGATAAAAGTGTGACTTGATATTATTATTTATCAAATATTCTTCCTAATTTTGTCTATACAAAACACTTCTCTGTTTTATCTTATTTTTCTATTTTTTAGCTTTCATTTAAATAGTATGTACTTCCTTTATTTATTTATAAGAGGATTTCTTCTTTTTATATCTTCATTCTTTTTCTTTCCGCCTACAATTTAAAATATGTTTATATATTTTATTTTGCTGATTTGAACTCTAGTATTTTATTAACATATATATATATATATATGTATATATGTATATAAGTCTTACTGAATTAATTAGTACACCCATATATATATTTATACATTATTTTGTACCGACACACATGTACATGTACACTCAAAAATACTCATATATATATTTACTTATGCATATAGCTTTTAAGGATTTAATCTATATATATAATATTTCCATACACATCAACATGTATTCATTCTTAGTCATTCAGGGATTAAGCTTTAGTTCATGTGTATTTCCTGTAAACACATGTACACACATACTGATACACCATATCAAGCTATATCAACTCCCCTTTAAAATTAGTTTAAAAATTATTTTAAACTTATTTATATTTTTCAAAATAAATTGCTAAAATCTTGGGTCATTACATAATTTTGGATGCCATATTTGATGACATGGACATGATTTTGCTTATTTAGTGCTTTAGTAGCACTGGGCCATATTTTTAGTATTTAAAATACTATAAAATAATTTTTGATTTAAAAGGGATTTTGAAGTGATTTTGAAAGTATATATGTTTTAATGATTTTTAAATTATTCAAAGGAATGAATTTATTTTAAATAAATAAAAATGTATGATTTTGCTGTTATAAAATTATAGTTTTGAGAAATACTTTAAATAGTGATTTTTGAATGGTTCATAAAAAAAGTTTTTTAAAAGTGATATTTTATAAATATAGTAATAGATTTATAAACGGCGTTTATAAATATTTATAAAATGGATTTGTAATCAATATTTTATAAATAGATTTATAAATGTTTTTTATAAATAAATTAGATTTATAAAGAAAAGGATTTATAAATGGATTGTTTATAATAAATGAGATTTATAATGAATATATTAATAAATGAAATTTTACAAATAAAGAGATTTTATAAAAAAGAAGTTTATAAAATTGAAAAGAGATTTATAAACATAGTTTTAAAATATAGAGATGGTTTATGTTGAAATTTAAATATGGAGTTTAATGGTTTTTAAAGTGATAGTTTTTAAAAGTAATGTTTAGAAAGAGATGATTTCAAAAGGAAGTAAATGTTTTTAAAAGTAATTAAGTGACAAAAACATAGATTTCAACATTCATTGTTGTAATAGACTTTTTCGATAAAATAAGGAAGGCACGGACTATAATACTGTTGTTATAGTAAATGATTTACGAAAGGAAATGTTTTATAAAATATACGGGATATATATATATAGTGTAACGACCCGGTATTTCGTGCATAAGCAGACACACATGTCGGACTTGAATTGCTCAAAATATCAGATTGTTAATTTATAATTTGGCAAAACTCAGCATATACTGTAAATAAATCAATCACAGAATCACAGACACAGAGTAATATAACAATAAGCAGCGGAATAGAAAGATAGTAGTTCATGAAGCTACCATATAAAACATCAGAGTTTGAAATAAATACAACAGAACATCTCAAATACAATGTAGTCTCAAATACAAATAGATAAAAAATCTGGACAAATCAACTAGATAGCTGAAAGCTGAATAGATGTAGATGGATCTCCAAGTGAAGCTCCAAACTCCAAAGGTGAGCCTCAAATGCTGTGACACTCAGTCTGACCCGAGGGTAAAGCAAAAGCACAAAACACTCGAGTCAGGATTAACATTATTATATTAATAAATCCAACTCAAGTGAAATAACAACTGAAATACAAGTAACTCAAAGTATGTTTGGCATAACCATCCTCTAAGGATCCATGGAACTATCTACTATGTAGTAATATACGCTATTATAATATGTCTATAGTAAAGTAAAAGTATTAAAATAGCGTTAAGGCGTTACCCATATCCCCCTTAACACATTTTTATATATTCCCATAGTCTATACAGTAACATAACTCCCCCCGTAAACTGGAGGGCTATCAGAGGGCACTCAATAGGTATGGTACAAAACAAACTCGTAGAAGGGGCTCTAGGGCATGTGAACATGGCACACGAGGAAATGCCAGGGTAGATATACCGTTTGTGGATCCGGACTGGTAGTAACACATAGTAGCTATGTAACGACCCAGAATTTTGGACCATTCGCATCCATTATAAGTGTATAGGTAGACACTCATGCCGAAGTTGAATTGCTCAAAATACCGCGTTATTAATTTAAATTTGGCAAAACTGAACATATACAGTAAATAAAATAATCACAGATCACAGACACAGAGTAATAAATGCAGCGGAAATAAAAGAGAGTAGTTCATGAAGCTACTATATGAATATATAAGATACATCAGAGTTTACAACAGAAGAGTAATACGATACATCAGAGTTAAACCAGATACAACGGAAGAGTAACACGATACATCAGATACAAATCAGAATACATCACTGGAATCATCGAATACCGAAAGCAGAATAGGTGGCTGGATCTTCAAGCAAAGCTCCAACTTCAAAGGTGAGCCTCGAATACTGGTACACTCAGTCTGACCCGAGCGTAAAGCAAAACACAAGACACTCGAGTCAGGATTAACATTCTTATATTAATAAATCCAACTCAAGTGAAATAGCAATTGAAATACAAGTAACTCAAAGGATGTTTGGAATAACCATCCTTTAAGGATCCGTTAAACTATCTACTAGGTAGTAATGTACGCTAAGTAGATAATGTCTATCAGTAATATGTAAAGATATCAAAATAGTGTTAAGTCATGGCCCATTCCACCCTTAACACATTTTTATTCCCAAAAGCATATACAAGACCGTAGTTTCCCCAAAACCGGAAGTCACCAGAGGGCAATTCATATACTAAAGGTACAAAACAAATTCGTAGTGGTCGCGAATAAAGGGACACAAGTATGACAAGGCACATGAGGCAATACCCAAGGTAGTGATACTACCGTTTGCCTGATCCGGACTGGTGAGAACGCAACGCCGCAGCGACCGCAACACCGTGAAACAACACTCCCAAAATCAAGGGTGCACCAATCGACAACAAGTAATGAGTAGTTCGAAGAAGTGTGTTCACTTGAGGTAGCTAATCCTCCATTGGCCTGGCACGGCTCCTGTTTTAGTCATTTCCAATTTGACACAAGTGTCAAGGCTATCCATTATCGTTCTCTTTCTTCAGTCATCACGTTCATCATTCCAACCACTTCGTTCTGGATCAACACTCCGTGAATGTTAGTTATTAAAGTGGTTTCGGTATCGACAGAGAGTATGTCCATATTCGATCCCGGTCTCTTTAATAACTACGTATTATTACACCGATTGGTCGGTTATATATTTCAAAAACCAAATCAAATTCAATTTCAATTTCAATTCGTAAACCAACATTTCATTTCTCTTTCGAAATCAATTTCCATAATTTACGTTTCAAAACTTCCAAATTACCATTTCAAAATCTTATAATACAATTTCAAATTTTATTTAAACGATTCCAATATTGATTCAAGTTCGTATATAAGTTTCATTCCGAAATCATTTAAATTTGTCTAATTTAACATTCAAATCAATTTCAAATTCATTTATCGATTTCATTCAATATTCGTTAAGTTACTTTATCATTCAAAACAATTTCTATTAAATTTCCAATTCATTAAATCAATTTCTTAAGTTCAACTTCATTAAAACAAAACTTACAATTTTGAATTAAATTAAATTCG
The DNA here is from genome assembly GCA_030737815.1 of Allium fistulosum. Lineage (NCBI taxonomy): Eukaryota > Viridiplantae > Streptophyta > Magnoliopsida > Asparagales > Amaryllidaceae > Allium > Allium fistulosum. The sequence goes on from CM060902.1 coordinate 984,580,454, forward strand.
TCAAATCATTTCTTTCAATTACAAGTCTTACATTAATTCCAAAAATATCACATTTTCATTTCTTGTTAAAGAAATTCAATTTCCCTTATTTACTTACTTAAATAATTTTCCAAAAACTTACTTAATCAATAAAACTCAATTTCAATTATTTACGAAGTAAAATTCACTTATTCCAAAGTTCAAATTTACTTATTAAAGAGTTCAATTCAATTTAATCATTAAATAATCCAATCTTATTTAATTATTAAATAATTCAAAACTAAATTATTAAATAATTTCAAAGTTTAATAATTTCAAATTTAATTATAATTTCAAACTTAATTCAATAATTTCTCAAATTAAACAACATTCTTTCATCAATTCCATTTTTAATATTTTGTTTCAGATTATTCAACATTAACATTTTCCTTTCATTAAAATTCAAATTTCAACTTCATTTCAAAACCATATTATTTATTCAAATAAAATCTTCATTTTATTTTAAATCAAATTATTGACCAATCGGGTTTATTTAATTCTCTATCCTAGGTTAAAGTTCAATTTGGGTATTTATCATTTCAACCCGATTCCAATTCAATTCAAAATCAAAGCATAACAAAGGGAACTTGCAGTGTGATAACTGGGATGGTGTCAAAGTAAATAAACAAGCAATAACAACAACCAATATCAATCCAATAATCAATTCAAATAATCCCGAAATAACCGTATTAATTCGCATTCTTATTTGTACAAATTAATATAATTATTTCTAGAATCTACACTATCATTTCATGTAGATTAAAGATTATTACAATACGGTTTTCACTTGTCATTTATTTACAATTTCATTCATCATCAATTTAACAACATACATTCAGTGGTTCAAGATGTAATTAAACAAATCCTACAGGTCAATAAATTTAACGGTTAAAGGGGTCATATTATACAAATGTCATTAAATCAAATTTAACACATATATCAAATCTAACTATCCAACGTCAATTTCAATTTCAAATTATTTATCACTTACACATTTACAAATTTAACGTCCAATCAACAATCAATAATTTAACAACCAAACTGGATTATCATTTCATATATAACGGGTAATGGTGTCAGGTGTCACGGGTGAACTGATACAGGTAATAACATATAAAACAGTGTGAATAACTAACAGTTGCATATTTCAATTGTCGTTTCAATTGAAATCAGATTTAATAAATAAAAGAACGTTAATCATGAGTGAGTGCTCACCTTTCGAGGCTAGAGAAGAGACAATGAATTGAGTTATGGATCCTAGAACGAATTTCAAATCAAAGCTAGATTGGTACGAATTTGATGATCAAAGCTGATGACAAAGAATTTACGAAATCAAATTAGAACTCGATTGATGTCGGTAAATTGGTATAATTGTACTGATGTACACTATATATATAAAGTCATATTTTAACTTTCGACGTATATTAAGTCAAATATGATTACATTTCAAAATCCATTGTTCTAAATTAACACTCAAATATTACAGTCAAACATATATCAAAAATGGTAAATTTTGAATCAATACATTTACTTAACAGTTTAATATATTATATACTTTACAGGATATTTTATATAAAACATGAATAGAACATCGACAATATTTATAAAGTTACCCAACCATATACAACTATATGCAAACAATATACATGCAAGGTATAATTTTGAATCAAGTGGATGGCTGCAACTTCTACGAAGTATAACATAATATGATATAATAAAATATACTATAATATAATATACATATAATATTTTATATATAACAAAATATAAATATATATATATTATACATAAACATGAACATGGGCAGGTTGTATAGGTAAACATATATACGAAAACTGGTACAAGTTAAATCTAAAATTTTATAACATAAAACCCTTTTTTTCCTTTCAGCTTCAGATTTTCAAAACAGGCAACATACATAATTGTTTGCAGAAGTTAATAGAAATATAAGCAATTCTTATTTTACTGTCCAAACTTTATCGCTTTATGCCATACGAAACCCAAAACTTTTTTTAAATAACATACATATGTGAGCATAATTATCACTTATCACTTTATTACTGCTATATATATATATATATCTATATTAAAATCAATACTAATAAATAAAATAACACAGAGCCTATACAACCCATGTATAAATAAAATAAACAGAGGCTATGTAAAAATATATAATATATTACAAGGAAGCAATCAACATATTAACTTAATGCTCCTCACATGATAAAGGAATTTCTTCTTTTAATTAGGGCCCAACTTGTCTCCCTAAAAAAATCAGAGGATAAATATAATTGTTCATTATCATGAATGTTTTACTGAATCATTTATTATTCCCTATTGTTTCTTTCGAGATTTGCCAAGCCATTCACGTTTTTATGTTCCTGTATGGCATTTATGTACATTACATTACATGTAATTCAAAAGGCAAGCAATGAAGCCAACCGATTGACCGACTGACCTTATGTCCTAAGATGATGTCGTGGGAAATGATCCTTTATTTATACTCGTTGATTACTAATCAAGTTGTCATTTATGAATTATCTTAATTGCTTTTTGTGTTTTATTCTATTTTTCAATTTTTTGACCCATCTGTTCACTGACGATAATCTGCCAAGGAGCTTTAAGCCAACCTATCTTACTAGCTAGACAACAGATAACTAACATATTAACATACCAATAAACATAGTTTTAAACTTCCATGCCGATTCTTATAACATGCAACCAACTGTATATGTATGAGTAAACCAATAGTAAAAAAAATTTCTTTTATTTGTAAACTCATATATAAATTTAGCTTCAAATTTTAACGTAAAAAAAACATTACCAAAATATACGAAAGAAGAGATGGTGGTCGAGCACTGCGGGTGGCTCACACGGGTTGGGCAAGCAAGGCCGAGATGTAGGCGAGCTATTGGGTCGGGCGAGGAGACGTGGGAAGGCACGGATTGGAAGAGGGAGGTGGGAACGCACGTGGGAGACCTGGTTTCGGTGGCTATGGTGGAGAAGGTGTGCGCGAGAGTGAATAGGTCGAGGCTTGCAGTGGCAGAGCAAGGTAGGAACGACTCTCGATATTGCTCGGCTTTTGAGTGCGGAGTTTGACTGGCTATTGGTGAACTGCTCAGTGATGGGAGGCTAAGGGTATGGGTTGGAGGAAATAAAATGACTTTGGCCATGAATTGGTGACGAAGAAAAAAATGAAATGAAGATGAAGTAGATCTGTGCTATATTTTACAAATGAATATGAACCAGAAGAAGAAGGGATGGCTTAAAACTGTTCACAGTAGTCTTTAATTTCTGTGATGAAAATGACGGTGGAAATGGAAGAGTCAATAGTTGTTTGAAAAATAAATGCTTGTGATTTTTCAAATTCCCCACGCTGGTAATCAACAAGCACACGAAAAACAAAGGTCCAGAATTGATACCGATATGGAAAATTGTTTTCGCCGCTTCACCGCATCACGAACACCAAAGTATACAAATGAATATACCGTAGAGATCAGCACGACGAGAAGATCAAAACAGTATATAGATATCAGTGGTAGGATTGAATTTATAAAAATTCAAAATTTTCTACTGACGGAAAATGCAAGAAAAATGCTGAAAAATAAGATCGACGAAGCCAAAGATGTCCGAATTTGGAAAAACGACAAACCGACATCTTGCTCAGAAGATGGTTTATATTTTTCTACGTAAAAATATTTAGGTTTCGGAAACATTTTATTTTCATCGCTTTTTAACTGATTAAATTGAAGTAAATTTACGCGCGAAATAAACTTTTATATTTTCGGACGAAAATTTACCAGTTGCTATGTTTAACTAGACATATTCCAAATATTAAATTTTTATTTTAAAATTTTATCGTTTAAAATTTCACAAAATTTCAACTAATTACATTATTAAAACAGTTGAAATTTACGGGTCGTTACACACTCCCCCACTCAAAACTTTTCGTCCCCGAAAAGGAACAAGGTAGGAGAATAGAAGCAACCAGAAAGAAAATAGATTTAAAATACAAAATAACAATTAATTTAAACCATATAAATTCACATTTAAATTAATTGATATTCAAATTGATTTAATCCATTTGATTTCACTAAAATCAATCTCAACTATTTCTAAATTCATTATCTTATTATCCCATTTCTTCAATTTACAATTTCTAAAACCATAAATTTGAATAGTCTTTTATTATAATCATATTTTCTTCAACAAATTTAAATTCTTCTTTATTCCAAATTACTGTTAAATTTATTCTACTTAATATATCTACTCACATATATTTACCCATATAAATTAATTTAAACCATAAAAGTTTCGATTTAAATTAATTTATATTTACTTATTGCTTTTAAATCCAAGGTATTTCCATAAGTTGATCAAATTTCAATTTATTCATTCTTTCAAAACAAATTTATTTGTCTCATCTATTATTCAATTAACTTATTATCATTTTTATTAGCATTTTTATATAATCAAAATCTAAGTGTATAACATTTATTATAACACTAAAATTTTTATTTATAAAATCATTTTATATTGTATATTATCCAATTGCATTTTAACTTCTGAATAATTTAGGTAAGTTGTATTAGAATGCAGTTGAACAATATACAAATAAAATTTTCCCAATTCAATTATTCGAGTTTAAATATTCATTCCAATTTTTTGTTTTATTTATAATTAAAATCATCCTTTAACAAAATTTAAGAATTTGATTTCCCATTAACTTTAAACAATTTAGAGATATATATAATATATTTATATCAAATCAAATTAAATTTAAAATAAGATACCTATATATATGTGAATCAAAATATATTATTATTTTTTTCCTCAAAACAAAACCGTAGCAAAGCTACATAATGGTTTCTCCACTTCGAAACTCGAAAATGAATGTCGATGATGCGGCCGCCATCACCGAAATTATTTTCCAGCGACAAAGAGAAGAGCACTGATTTCAACATTTTAAAATTCTTTGAAAACGATTTCTTATTTGAAAATACTTTAAATAATATACATTAAAATTCTTTGGAAACAAATTATAATCAAAATACCTTTAAATAATGTGCATTTTAAACTTTTAAAACCATCATTTGAAATTAAATTCTCAAATTCTTAATTTAATTTCATTTCAAATTCTAAATCAGATTATATCCAAGTTTTATAAATTCATTTATTCATATTATGCAATAGTCAATGGTTTATAAAACAATAAATGAAAATCAATATTATTATTTCAAACAACAAATTCATTAATAATTTAATTTCAGAAAACTTATATATAATATAATCACACAAAACTTTTATTTTATTTATCAAATTTGAAATGATATTGTGTCAGTTTGCTCTGCTCAAGTGTTTTGGAAATCCTATCGATAGCGTTGATCAGGCGAATCGATCGGAAACCCAAATCAACATCAACAACTCAAACAACACAATATATAAAACCTTTTTTTTAACATTAATTTACAAATACACTTCTTTGCTCGACGATACAGGAATGAATTTTCAAAATAAGGACAGGGCTTCAAATTTTTATAGGCTCAAATCAAGGAGAATTCTGATTCGAAGATAAGTTTGGACAGGAGAAAGGATGATTAAACAACGAAACAAGAAGATGGATAGGTTTATGTAAATCGCGGGCAACCTTAACCGGGTCGACCGGGACTTTAATAATAAGATCGATGCTGAATTTCGAGGTAAATCAACATCCGATCTCGAGAAAAAAAAATCAGGTATAGTAGGAGATAGATAGCATCGTAAACCGAGGATACAGAAATCTCCGGTAAATCAATGCCTATTGTAAAGGAGTTTTGCTCCTTTACGAATTATTTAAAGATTGGAGAGACCGCCGATCTATTATAGATATCATTCAAAATGGAGTTATGGGGTGCTCCAGAATTGAAAGAAGACGAATAGTGAAGGACACGAATGAATTTCGGAACCGAGGAGAACGTTCCAAAATTTCAAAGGAATTGAGTCAAAGGAAGAGATTGAATCTCGAATGAGAGTGATTCTGTAAATACATTTACCCTATATGTTAAGTTTGGCCTAGAGCTACCAAAGCTCTGATACCAACTGTAACGACCCAGAATTTTGGACCATTCGCATCCATTATAAGTGTATAGGTAGACACTCATGCCGTAGTTGAATTGCTCAAAATACCGCGTTGTTAATTTAAATTTGGCAAAACTGAACATATACAGTAAATAAAATAATCACAGATCACAAACATAGAGTAATAAATGCAGCGGAAATAAAAGAGATAGTAGTTCATGAAGCTACTATGTAACGACCCACTATTTTAGACCATTCAAATCGACAATAATCCACACATGTCTGACTTGAATAATTCAAAATAACAGATTGTAAATAAATTTGGAGCAAATGAAATCAAATACACAGAATCACAGACACAGAACATATCAGAATAACTCGCAGCGGAAATAAAATACCATAGTAGTTCATGAAGCTACTATATAAAAACTCTCAAAAACATATTACATAATATCATTCTAAAAACATATACAATAGAAATCCCAAATACATAGAAGTTTATAAATACCAGATCTGAAATAGAACAACTGAACTGGAAGGAAATAGATAACTAGACAAGCAGAATCTCCAGCGATTCCTAGCTCCAGAACAAAATCCAAAGCTAAGCTGTAAATACTCAGGCTGACCCGAGCGTAAAGTAAAACACAAAACACTCGAGTCAGGACAATATATACTTATATAATGTAAACCAACTCAAGTGAACTGTAGTAGAAATGCACAATAACTCAAAGGATGCTTGGGACCGCCCATCCTTTAAGGATCAGTTAAACTATAAATTAAATACATCCCGTGGTTAAAATTTCAAAATGGTATTTTATACTTCGAAATAAAATATCATTTCAAAATTCAATATCATTCAAAAATCCATTTCAAAATATCAAAATATCATATTTCAGAATAGTTTATATTTCAAAACAAATTACTTCATTTTAAATCATAAAATGAAGTTATTATATTTAATAATTAAATTATTAAATTTCCAAAAATTTAACTTTTCAAAGTTCATTCGTTCACTTAAATTAATTAAAACAATGAAAATTCAACTTTCGCAGCATTTAGAAAATGCTACGAAAAGTCACATTTAAAACAGTTCAATTTAACAAAAGACAGCATTTAAAATGCTGTAATAGGGTTACATTAGTTTCAAATAAACTTAGTTAAATTCAACCATTATAACATTTACAAAAATGCTATAATAGCCATTAATTAAATTTAGCCATTTGGTTCATTATTATCAACTACAGCATTTACAAATGTTGTATTATCATTTACATTAGAATTAATAACATTTCAGAAATGCAGTTAATTAACTTCAAATATTCAGTATAATTTCACAAACAATTATATTTTTATATAAATCATTTTTAACTTATAAAATCATATAATTTCACTTTTAAAACAATCATTCAAATACCCTTATATTCATGATTTTATAAAGTTAAACCTCCATTCAAAAATCAAAATTTAATAAAAATTCCCTTATTAAATTCCCATATTAAATTATAAATTCATTAAATTAAATTAACTTAACACTTAAGTTTAAATTTTCATAATTCCATTTTTATTTACTTAACTTAAATTTCACTTTTAAGCCAAATTCACAAATTTCCAATTTTAGTTATATTTCAAAATTTCAACTTAAATATTCATTCATTTCACATTTTTACTTTATTCAAAAATCATTAATATATTATAAAATCCTTTAAATTAACTTTAATCCAAATTATCATGAATTTATCATATTTCATATTTAATTTAAATTCCAATTATCACCAAATTAAAATTTCCCAAAATAACTTACATTTCAGATTTTCTAACTTTACCATTAATTTATTTCACTTATAAATTTTCAAAAAATCAATAATGCTTTACAAAAATCATTTAAATAAAATTTAAATCAAAATATTATAACATTTACATTTCTAAAATATTTTAAAATTTTTAGAAAAACATATTTTAACTACAGGTCTGTATTTCATTTTTAGCCTAGGTAAAGTGATACGGGTAATATATCATTTCAACCCGTAATTTACAAAGAAAACCCGGGTTTGATCATTTCAAACCCGCAATCCCAAGTAAATGAAAATAATTGAAAATCATTCAGGCCTATCATTTCAGCCCATAACGATTTTCTCCTATTCTAAAGTCCGTTCGGGTATGTATCATTTCAACCCATAGTGATTCTAATCTAAAGGGAACTTGCAGTGTGATAAACTGATAAAAATAATAGAACAACATAATATAACAGTAACATATAATATAATAGGTGATTAAGCATGGGTGAACATCATAAAATCATAACATAGCAGGTGTAACATGATAATGCATTTTACAGATTCAAAAGGGGTCAATTCACTAGTTATATATGTACATATTGTCTGGTGAGAATAACTCACTGGTTTGAGCTGGAGACACAACGATGAATGCACGAAAGAGATCCACACAAGCACGATAACACGACATAAAGATGAGTGGGAGCCAAAGTATCAATTCCCTTGAATACAAGTAAAAAAAAAACAATACAATCATTATAAGCTTTAAATTCAAATACGATAAAAATAAGATAGAATCAACTGCACAAATCAAAGCGGAATTGCTTTGCACTTGCTTCCAGCATACATTGGGCTCAGCCATAAGTGTAGTATAGGGCTAAAGCAAGGTTTTTGGGTCAGGTTTGGGTTCCTAAGGGTCGGCCTACATGGGTTTGAAGATGGTGCATACATAAGTGATATGAAACAACAAGCTAATGGCAACACAAGGCAACACACATGGTTTCATGCAACTATTGGGCTAGGCCAAAGCACAGGTGGGCACGGCCATCTCTGGTGGGGTCAGGGGATGACATGGCAGAGGTGTCAGGTCAGGTTAGAGGTGGTGGTGGTGGTGTAGGTGGCGGCCAAGGGGAAGAATTTGAGGTGGTGATGCATTGATGGCTCGGCTAGGTCTTATAGTTGGAGTTTGGAGTATTTGGTGATGGATCTTCCACCAAGGGTGGCACGGCTTGGGATGGCCAGTGAGGAGGAGGTGGTGGTGACATGTTCAGGTGGTGGTGGAGGCGGCAAGGCTGATGGAGTGGTGGGGCCAAACCTAGAAGTGAAGGAAGCAAGAGCAAAATTACATGAAAACAAGTATAAAACAATGAAAAGAGAATAGAATTTTACCAAAGTTTGTTTAAGATAATGGCCGAAATTTTTTTCTTGAGTTTGAGAAGAAAAGTTCACGTGAAAATGAGGAAGTGGCTGAAGAGAAAAGAGTTAAGGCAGTAAATATGGAAAGGTGTTGGTTGAAGTGTGAAAAGGTGTGAATACAAAAAGGCAAAAGCAAACCAATGGTCACAACTCTTCAAATATCCACCATATTCCTTTGGAATTTTAAATAACTGAAATATATATATAAATTCAGTTAAAATACGAAAATATAACAAATAAACAAAATATAAACAAATAAATATTAATTATATATAATTAAATTAAGAAAATAGCACAGAAAATGTAAACTAGTTTAGAAAATTTGAAGTTAAATGGAATAAATTTTGGAAAATTCATATGGACTTGTTAAATATTTTTAAACAAAGATAACAACATAAAATAAAAATGCATTCAAAAAATAAATATATAAAATTTAAATAAAATAAAATTTTAATGAAGAAAATAGGAGAAAATTAGAAAACAGCCTTTAAAAATAGGAAATAAATACAGTAAATTTTGGAAAAATTATAACATCACTTTAAAATGTTTTAAAATAAAATATATATCTAACATGTCATATAACACATAATAGAACATGATTTGACAAATAAAAATATTGTTTATATAAATTAAAATAGATGATTTTATTAAATAAATCAATTTACATACAATATGGTAAAAAGCATAATTTTCAAAATATAAATCGGATTTCAACGAAACGAAAAGCAGTATTCTTGAAATTAAATTTATTTTCATAATAAAAGATAAAATTCAAGAATTTAAAATATATACAAAAATCTAGGGATGTTACACTCTCCCCCACTCAAATCTTTTCGTCCTCGAAAAGGAAGGGAGCGGAGAACAACTAGAAAGAACAATAGGTTGGAAGACACCCCGAAAGAAGGTAGGGAAGAAAAGTAGCTAGGAGGGAAAGCAGGTTGAAAGAGAAGGATGAACCATTATTTTAAATTGTTGGTTAAAGAGGTAAAATATTTAAAACACTTTAAAATCCTTTAAAAAAAGGAATAACTGATCAAAGTATCATTTATATAATATTTTATCAAAATACTTTTATAACTCGATGTCTTAACAAGTTTATCCTCTTTCCTGCAGACTCTGGCAGTGCGTTGATCAGGCGCAAAGCTAGAATTTTCCAGGTACTTAGTAGACTTGTTTCAACACCCAGTGAAAATACTTGAAAAACCTTTAAAACAGATATGGAAAGTACAATCCAAACAAAAACAAACAAAACCTTTGTCTAACCATGGTTCGCAGATACACAATGGTTACGCCTGGATCCCCCAGGAAACAATCCATATCCGTAAGCTTTCTCAGCCCTGCGAGTTATGCCATGATGACTAGTAGAATGCAGGATACACAATTGTTACGCTTGGATCCCCCAGGAAACAATCCGTACCCCCAGGCAAGACTCAGCCAAGCATTTGCGCTACTATTCGCGACCTACACAGATTGCAGGATACACAATGATTACACCTGGATCCCCCAGGAAACAATCCGTACCCCTAGGCAAGACTCAGCCAGGCAGTTGCGCTATGCAGTCACGAGAGAACAATAAGACCATGGGTAACGCCATGGAATTCGAAGGACACTCGAGTATCATATCCGGAAAACCAAAAATCAGAGAGAATAATATCGATAGAATGAATCCAAGATGTGGCCACAAATCGGATATCAAGCAGAAGGCACTTTCCATATCTTTACTTCGAAAATATGTATCATATAGTACCTTTTCAAATCACTTTCAAATATCGTACTTATATAATATCCATTATATATAAGATTTCACTTTCAAATTGAGTACCTTTTCAAATCTATAGTTTTCGAATCAATTTCATACTCATACAAATCAATTTTATATAAGTTCGACAACTTCCAAATCAAGTGTTTAGTAACATAAGGTTCTCAAATTTCAATTTGTTTCAATATCAGTTCAATTTCAAAATCATATACAATTTCACCGAATTATTTCTTCTCAAATTAATTATCTTTAGTTTCAACGTTTCCAGAATAATAGATTTAGAAAATAAATCCAAATTTCCAAATTAATAATTTAAGTCAACCAATTCATTTCCAAAATCAAATGTTTTCAAAATCATCTTATACTTATGTAAGGTCCATCTTATATAAGGATCAAATTTTTCAAAATAAATTTCGCTGTATGAAGAGCCATATGGGATTTGAATATCTTTGCTTTTATGGGTTATATATCTTTGTAATTTAAATTGGAATTTTCTTTTAGTAAGCAAAGATATTCTAACTCGACAGCTTTCAATTTCAGCGTCAAAATATATAAATGATATTAGGATATAAGATGTACATACGTCATCATTTCGCAAAACTACATTTGATCGCTCGCTCGATCACACAAGTTCGCTTTCGAACTAGTATTGTCCATTCGACTTCCCTAATGCGGATTTCGATATGGTTTCTCGACTAGAAGCCATCAGTCTCCTTGCATAGCCATATACTATGATAGAGAATTCTAGAATCGAGCCCAAAATCCATATCAAATATTCGTCATCAAGAATCGAATGAAAAATCCTAACACGAAATGGTGTAATTCACCTCGAACTTGTGTACTCAAACTTGGATCAAATTAATTATGCGAATGAAACAGCATACGTACAACTTATATATTTATTCCAACTTGTTACCTATATAGTTTCATAAAGATGTTACTAAGTTAAAACACTTAAAATTTATTCAAAATATTTTGGAGAACAATTTCTTTTCAAAAAATTTCAAATCTAAATTTCATATTAGAAAAAAAAAATTGCCTTATTCATTTACTTAACAAAACAGTTTCAACTTATTTAAATCCGATTACTTCATACTTAAACATTCAAAACAAACTTATATACTTTATCAAAATACTTTTCAAATTTCTTAGCTTTGAAAAGTTAACCTTGATTTGGAAGTACTTGAACTTCGAAATAGTTGAAGAAATCATTTTCAAATTCAAGAGTTGGAAATTAGCAACAAATCAGTAAATCAATTTTAATAGATAGGGTTATATCAAATCCAAAACTCGAGGACTGAACACTGGTTCATTTCAAATCGTTTCAAATATATTTACATATATCTTTCGAATATCAAATCATACTTCGGAATTTGAAATCAAAAATGGTTTCACAAAATCACTCGCATAGCAAAGCTATTAAAGTGGCCTCTCCCTCACTCAGAAACTCGAAAATCAATGTCGATGATGCGTGCACTCATCACCGAAATTATTTTCCAACGACACAAGTGAGTTCTGGACTTCCATTTACTTTGAAAATTTCTTTGAAATTTCTTCGAAATCATTCGAAACTCATTAAAATCATTTGAAACATTTCTTATTCGGAAGAATACCTTTAAATCATATTATTATTATATATTTCAAAATCTTAAAACCAATTTCAACATACCGGAGTTCAATTCTCGAATTTCAAATTTAAAAATCCTTTAGTTATAAATCATTTTTATATAAATCAATTTCTTATATAATTTTTCAAAATTACAAATCCTTTCAAAACCTCAAATTCTTATTTTAAAAGGGTTTATAATCTTTATCGAAAACATTTAACTTTTATATATAGAATATAATAATTTCGATATATAAAACAATTTCTAAAATATAAACAAGCCTGATTTTTCAAAGGATGGTTCAAGAATGGATTTCAAAACAAAGATAGAAATTCAACTTAGAGGGACTCTAATCAAATATGATTCTGATTCGAAATTAAGTTCGAACGAAAATGAGATAATTAAATTTCAAAATATAAGATGAATATACTTATATAAATCGCGGGCGACCTTAACCGGATCAACCGTGACTTCAAGAACAGATCGATGCAGAATTCCAAGAAAAATCAACATTCGATCGCAAGAGATAGCGGCATCTAAACCAAAGATATAGAAATCTCCGGTGAATCAATGCCAATTGTGAAGAAGTTTCACCCCTTCACAAATCATTCAAAGATTTGTGGGATCCTATTCTTATAGAGATCCTTCGAAGTGGAGTTATGGGATACTCCAGAATCAAAAGAATACCAATAGAGAGAGACAGGAATGGATTTCAGAACAAGTGGGAGCGTTCCAAAATTCAAAGGAATCTTATTCGATAAGAATCCAAACGAAGATTAGAGATATATAACCTATATCGATACAGAAAAATTCCCATTCAAAATTTGGAAAGACTCGAATTCATAACATACGAAAACAGAAGCATAAATATCTTTAGTTGGACAACTTTAGCTAAGCAAAAGATACAACAGAGTTTACTCAAAGCATCCTAACAAACTACTGATTTTGCCATACCCAAAATAGATTCCTATCAACAATGGATCTAGATCAATCAAGAGAGAAGTTCAAAATTTTAGAGGATCCTAATCAAAGAAATTACTAACAAGGTGGATACGAAAGGAATGAAGTTTAAGAAATATTTTACTTTTAAAGCAAGAAAATTTATATCAAAATAATCTTTAAAAATTCTTTAAAATCATTTGCAAAACATTTTATACTTCAAAAATACGTCCTCTCACAAAGAAATGATTCTGAGATTGATTTCACTCATTCTAGGGTATTTCTACCCTATCTCTAATGAGTTTTTGCTCCGTAGGCTAAGGTTTGCCTAAAACCAAAGCTCTGATACCAACTGTAACGACCCACTATTTTAGACCATTCAAATCGACAATAATCCACACATGTCTGACTTGAATAATTCAAAATAACAGATTGTAAATAAATTTGGAGCAAATGAAATCAAATACACAGAATCACAGACACAGAACATATCAGAATAACTCGCAGCGGAAATAAAATACCATAGTAGTTCATGAAGCTACTATATAAAAACTCTCAAAAACATATTACATAATATCATTCTAAAAACATATACAATAGAAATCCCAAATACATAGAAGTTTATAAATACCAGATCTGAAATAGAACAACTGAACTGGAAGGAAATAGATAACTAGACAAGCAGAATCTCCAGCGATTCCTAGCTCCAGAACAAAATCCAAAGCTAAGTTGTAAATACTCAGGCTGACCCGAGCGTAAAGTAAAACACAAAACACTCGAGTCAGGACAATATATACTTATATAATGTAAACCAACTCAAGTGAACTGTAGTAGAAATGCACAATAACTCAAAGGATGCTTGGGACCGCCCATCCTTTAAGGATCAGTTAAACTATAAATTAAATACATCCCGTGGTTAAAATTTCAAAATGGTATTTTATACTTCGAAATAAAATATCATTTCAAAATTCAATATCATTCAAAAATCCATTTCAAAATATCAAAATATCATATTTCAGAATAGTTTATATTTCAAAACAAATTACTTCATTTTAAATCATAAAATGAAGTTATTATATTTAATAATTAAATTATTAAATTTCCAAAAATTTAACTTTTCAAAGTTCATTCGTTCACTTAAATTAATTAAAACAATGAAAATTCAACTTTCGCAGCATTTAGAAAATGCTACGAAAAGTCACATTTAAAACAGTTCAATTTAACAAAAGACAGCATTTAAAATGCTGTAATAGGGTTACATTAGTTTCAAATAAACTTAGTTAAATTCAACCATTATAACATTTACAAAAATTCTATAATAGCCATTAATTAAATTTAGCCATTTGGTTCATTATTATCAACTACAGCATTTACAAATGTTGTATTATCATTTACATTAGAATTAATAACATTTCAGAAATGCAGTTAATTAACTTCAAATATTCAGTATAATTTCACAAACAATTATATTTTTATATAAATCATTTTTAACTTATAAAATCATATAATTTCACTTTTAAAACAATCATTCAAATACCCTTATATTCATGATTTTATAAAGTTAAACCTCCATTCAAAAATCAAAATTTAATAATAATTCCCTTATTAAATTCCCATATTAAATTATAAATTCATTAAATTAAATTAACTTAACACTTAAGTTTAAATTTTCATAATTCCATTTTTATTTACTTAACTTAAATTTCACTTTTAAGCCAAATTCACAAATTTCCAATTTTAGTTATATTTCAAAATTTCAACTTAAATATTCATTCATTTCACATTTTTACTTTATTAAAAAATCATTAATATATTATAAAATCATTTAAATTAACTTTAATCCAAATTATCATGAATTTATCATATTTCATATTTAATTTAAATTCCAATTATCACCAAATTAAAATTTCCCAAAATAACTTACATTTCAGATTTTCTAACTTTACCATTAATTTATTTCACTTATAAATTTTCAAAAAATCAATAATGCTTTACAAAAATCATTTAAATAAAATTTAAATCAAAATATTATAACATTTACATTTCTAAAATATTTTAAAATTTTTAGAAAAACATATTTTAACTACAGGTCTGTATTTCATTTTTAGCCTAGGTAAAGTGATACGGGTAATATATCATTTCAACCCGTAATTTACAAAGAAAACCCGGGTTTGATCATTTCAAACCCGCAATCCCAAGTAAATGAAAATAATTGAAAATCATTCAGGCCTATCATTTCAGCCCATAACGATTTTCTCCTATTCTAAAGTCCGTTCGGGTATGTATCATTTCAACCCATAGTGATTCTAATCTAAAGGGAACTTGCAGTGTGATAAACTGATAAAAATAATAGAACAGCATAATATAACAGTAACATATAATATAATAGGTGTTTAAGCATGGGTGAACATCATAAAATCATAACATAGCAGGTGTAACATGATAATGCATTTTACAGATTCAAAAGGGGTCAATTCACTAGTTATATATGTACATATTGTCTGGTGAGAATAACTCACTGGTTTGAGCTGGAGACACAACGATGAATGCACGAAAGAGATCCACACAAGCACGATAACACGACATAAAGATGAGTGGGAGCCAAAGTATCAATTCCCTTGAATACAAGAAAAAAAAAAACAATACAATCATTATAAGCTTTAAATTCAAATACAATAAAAATAAGATAGAATCAACTGCACAAATCAAAGCGAAATTGCTTTGCACTTGCTTCCAGCATACATTGGGCTCGACCATAAGTGTAGTATTGGGCTAAAGCAAGGTTTTTGGGTCAGGTTTGGGTTCCTAAGGGTCGGCCTACATGGGTTTGAAGATGGTGCAAACATAAGTGATATGAAACAACAAGCTAATGGCAACACAAGGCAACACACATGGTTTCATGCAACTATTGGGCTAGGCCAAAGCACAGGTGGGCACGGCCATCTCTGGTGGGGTCAGGGGATGACATGGCAGAGGTGTCAGGTCAGGTTAGAGGTGGTGGTGGTGGTGTAGGTGGCGGCCAAGGGGAAGAATTTGAGGTGGTGATGCATTGATGGCTCGGCTAGGTCTTATAGTTGGAGTTTGGAGTATTTGGTGATGGATCTTCCACCAAGGGTGGCACGGCTTGGGATGGCCAGTGAGGAGGAGGTGGTGGTGACATGTTCAGGTGGTGGTGGAGGCGGCAAGGCTGATGGAGTGGTGGGGCCGAACCTAGAAGTGAAGGAAGCAAGAGCAAAATTACATGAAAACAAGTATAAAACAATGAAAAGAGAATAGAATTTTACCAAAGTTTGTTTAAGATAATGGCCGAAATTTTTTTCTTGAGTTTGAGAAGAAAAGTTCACGTGAAAATGAGGAAGTGGCTGAAGAGAAAAGAGTTAAGGCAGTAAATATGGAAAGGTGTTGGTTGAAGTGTGAAAAGGTGTGAATACAAAAAGGCAAAAGCAAACCAATGGTCACAACTCTTCAAATATCCACCATATTCCTTTGGAATTTTAAATAACTGATATATATATATAAATTCAGTTAAAATACGAAAATATAACAAATAAACAAAATATAAACAAATAAATATTAATTATATATAATTAAATTAAGAAAATAGCACAGAAAATGTAAACTAGTCTAGAAAATTTGAAGTTAAATGGAATAAATTTGGAAAATTCATATGGACTTGTTAAATATTTTTAAACAAAGATAACAACATAAAATAAAAATGCATTCAAAAAATAAATATATAAAATTTAAATAAAATAAAATTTTAATGAAGAAAATAGGAGAAAATTAGAAAACAGCCTTTAAAAATAAGAAATAAATACAGTAAATTTTGGAAAAATTATAACATCACTTTAAAATGTTTTAAAATAAAATATATATCTAACATGTCATATAACACATAATAGAACATGATTTGACAAATAAAAATATTGTTTATATAAATTAAAATAGATGATTTTATTAAATAAATCAATTTACATACAATATGGTAAAAAGCATAATTTTCAAAATATAAATCGGATTTCAACGAAACGAAAAGCAGTATTCTTGAAATTAAATTTATTTTCATAATAAAAGATAAAATTCAAGAATTTAAAATATATACAAAAATCTAGGGCTGTTACATACTATATGAATATATAAGATACATCAGAGTTTACAACAGAAGAGTAATACGATACATCAGAGTTAAACCAGATACGATGGAAGAGTAACACGATACATCAGATACAAATCAGAATACATCACTGGAATCATCGAATACCGAAAGCAGAATAGGTGGCTGGATCTTCAAGCAAAGCTCCAACTTCAAAGGTGAGTCTCGAATACTGGTACACTCAGTCTGACCCGAGCGTAAAGCAAAACACAAGACGCTCGAGTCAGGATTAACATTCTTATATTAATAAATCCAACTCAAGTGAAATAGCAATTGAAATACAAGTAACTCAAAGGATGTTTGGAATAACCATCCTTTAAGGATCCGTTAAACTATCTACTAGGTAGTAATGTACGCTAAGTAGATAATGTCTATCAGTAATATGTAAAGGTATCAAAATAGTGTTAAGTCATGGCTCATTCCACCCTTAACACATTTTTATTCCCAAAAGCATATACAAGACCGTAGTTTCCCCAAAACCGGAATTCACCAGAGGGCAATCCATATACTAAAGGTACAAAACAAATTCGTAGTGGTCGCGAATAAAGGGATACAAGTATGATAAGGCACATGAGGCAATACCCAAGGTAGTGATACTACCGTTTGCCTGATCCGGACTGGTGAGAACGCAACGCCGCAGCTCCCGCAACACCGTGAAACAACACTCCCAAAATCAAGGGTGCACCAATCGACAACAAGTAATGAGTAGTTCGAAGAAGTGTGTTCACTTGAGGTAGCTAATCCTCCATTGGCCCGGCACGGCTCCTGTTTTAGTTATTTCCAATTTGACACAAGTGTCAAGGCTATCCATTATCGTTCTCTTTCTTCAGTCATCACGTTCATCATTCCAACCACTTCTGTAACGACCCAGAATTTTTGATAATTAAAATTCAAATATTTAATTAATTTTAAATATTTATAAATGGAATTTAGAAGTCGAATGATTTATTTTTCGAATATTGGGTTTTATTTGAGAATTAAGTCGATAAATTAAATAGTGAAATTCCAGAGATAATTGAAAATCGAGTTTAAAATGATTGAAATTGATTTGGAAAATTTTATTAAATCATACTGGAGTTATAGAAAGGTTATAGAACTTTCAGAACTGAATTTAAAGTTAATCTGTGAAAATTGAATATTTTAATATTTAATTATCGACTGAAAAATAGCCAATTTTTGAACAGTCTCAGAATTGAACGAGACCAGTTCCATTGGATCCGTAATAGTTAGTTATTATCGGATTTCAATTTTCGTATCCATCGGAGTTGTCGTTTGACCGTGGCAGCTCGAAACGCATCGATATCGTTTTAATTTTAAATCGTCAAGTTAAAATAGTCATTTTTCAAACAGTGTCGGATTTCGACGAAACTAGTTTCATCGGATCCGTAATGTGATATTATTGTAAGATTTCAAATCTCGTAATTTTTGGATTTACCGTTTGTTCGGTACGAATTAAAACGCCTCGAAATCGATTTAAATCGGTTTAATTTAAATTGATCGTTTATTGTCGTAACTCACACAGACGATCGAATGAGCTTCCGAAACCTGTTCCATTGCATTCGGAACGCGGGGTAAACCTTAGAAACGTCGGCCGGCACGCTCGAATCGGAGTTCGAAAAAATTCGATGAATAGTAAATCGTTAAATTTTCTATAAAAGCACCCCTTTCTTTCATTTTGCAAAAGAGAATCCTAGCTAGGGTTTGAAAGTTTCAGCCGCCACTTCTATGCTGAACGGTCGAAATCTTCCAGGCTTCTTCTCCAATTTCCTTTCAATCTACATATTAATTCACAAAACTATCAACTACAAAATTGTTAAGCTCAACGAGAACTACAAATTGACCGGCTGTGATCGAATCTGGGTGAGTAGGTCGTGGGATAATGGGCTGTGAATGTCGCGACTTTGAGGGCATATTTCTCGACGAGAATGGCACTAGGTGGGTCCGGTCTTGGCGCGGTGGAGGATGGGGACGTGGGCTTTCTAATGGAAGTGTCTGATCGTGTGCGAGATCAACGTGGGGAGGTGCGGTTGGAAGTGATCGAACGTGCGTGTGGGTTTCTTTCCGTTCAAACAAGCCTGGAACGATGTTGGGAAGAATAGCATCACATGGCCACGATTTCCTCCATTCGAAATCAACGGTCCAGATTGCCTAGGGTTAGAAATTAAAACTGAAAATGTAAATTAGTTATATTTTATATCGTGTAAAGTTTAAAAATGCATATCTATTTGCTGCGAGGTCGGAAAATTTCGAAACGAAGTGCGTTGGAATCGTATCGTCAAATACTACGCGATGCAACTGAATTGGAGCCATTTGGAGCTAGTTTGAATTTTGGGTAAAATTAAACGCCGTTTAATTTTATTCGAAAATAAACGCTGAAATCAGAATTAAAATCACGGTGAGATTTTCTCACTCGATTTAAAAGTGGAATTTTTACAGTTATTGATTGTTTGATATGATTGCTATGTTGATTGTGATATTAGATATTTTAGGATATATCTATATATAGCAATATATACATATTGGCATATGTATATATTGGATTGATTGATTTCCCGCCTCGTATAGCGGATGAGACCCTATTGCGCCGTTAGTAAGCGGATATTTTTTTTATAAAACCCATATACCGCGATAATTCCGTACTGGAGCGGAATTGGTATTGTGCTAACATCTTTGGATGCAGGGAAACAGGTTGGAGGGATCCAACTGGATTCCTCAACTGTATTTTACTTATTTACAGATGTTGATATATATTCTGTTATCATATGATGATATATGATATTGACTGTTGTGATGGACTGATTGGTGTTGTTGCATCATCGGATTCAGTTTTGAAATGTAAAAATAACGACTTTTATTTTAAAAAGGTTTTTAAGTGGGTTTTGAAAATATACGTTTTATGGAATTTTTGAATCGATTTATAAACGTAAAATTTTAAAGTTATAAAAGTTATAATTTTTAGTGAAATATAACCGAAGTGTCGTTTTTGAAATAAAAGTCGATTTATTTATAAAATGGTTTAAGTTGGGATTTTGAATAACTATAAACGATTTGTATAGAAAGATTTATAAAATTGATATGTTGTAAATCAAAATATTGGACTTATAAAACAAATTTTTATAAGTGTTAAAAAGAAGTATAAAAGGATTTCATAAGTGAATGAAATTAATAGATTTATAACGTGAAGTTATAAAGTGAATAGATGTTGTAGAATAAACGATTTATAAGTAATTTACTTATAAATTTGATTTTTTGCCCTTAATTGGGATATAAATAGAAATTGCTAAATGAAATGATTTCATAAGTTGAAATTGTTATGAAGTATAAATGTGATTTATAAACGTTGTTTATAAATCTGAAATCACTTATCTTGATAAGAAGTTTTAGAAGTTAATAAAAGGAGAATTTTATAAATCGAAGTTGTTAGAAAATATAAAGGTGAATTTATAAACGTTGTTTTATGAATTTGAAATCAATCAAATTTGATGAATGTAATATAGAAGTTATTAAGGGAATTTTATCCACGATTTTGGATAGTGGATAATTCTTGGAATAAAACGTGTAGAAAAGATTGAAATGTAATTATTGGAGTATATTCACGATTTTGGACAGTGAATATATTATTAAATAAAATGGATATGTTTCGGGAAAGCGATATTTGAAATGAAGTGATTGTTTTAAAAGATGTTTTTTAAAACGTGTGAATTACCGAAATCATAGATTTCAACATTTATTGTTGAAATAGACGTTTCGAGAAATAAGGAAATGATGGACTATAACACTGTTGTTATAGTAAATGATTTTCGAAAGAAAATGTTTTATGTAGTATTGGGATTTATATATCTATCTAAATTTCGAATCCCTATACTAGTGATTTTGAGTCGTCGTAACGATGTTTTACGTAACATTCGTTTTGACTCAAATAAAATTTGTGAAAGAGAATGATTTCCTTAAAGAATGAAATATATACTTATTTTGATTTAAGTATAACGAATATTTTCAAATGTTGAAAATAAAGGATTTGTGAAACACTTATTATTAAATAAGTATGGAATGTTTTCCAAAATGAAATGAGACGTTTTGAGATTTTATCTTCTTAAAGATAAATCGAAAATGAATATTTGAAAACGATTGAAAATCGAATATTAGTAGATATTCGAAAATATAAATTCAATATGGAATTTATAAAAGGAAGGGAAGTTGTTTAAAAATAAATATTGATTTATTTTTGAAGTGTGGAAATTTTATATCTAGTAAAGATATGTTTGAAGATAAAATAATTTGGAAAATAATTTGGAATCTGATGATGTTGCGCATCTTTATTGATAGTTAAATAACCGACTATCAATAATTACCTTTAGATAGGTATTTGTTGTGAATTGGATGAATTTGAATGCCACACTTATTTTTAAATAATCGCTCACTATTCGGGTTAACCGGGAAAGGACCATGGGGTCGTATAACCCATTCCGAATATGTGATACGTCGTTATGAATTGCATTCGAAGACCGGTGTTGAAGACCGGATATTTTTGAAAACGGAAGGATTACCGTCGAGTTACTCTACATCGGCTGATCTCCGATTTAGAGGTTTTATCACCCTTAGTGACGGGAAGTCCGGACGTGATTAGAAATTTATCCGGAAATGCAAGGGCTTCGTGAGAAGTGCCTTCGGTTCTGTTCGATCCCGGAACAGACTTGTATGGATGTGTGTCTGACGTTACAATTTGAGATATAAAGCTGATTTCTTTCAAATACATTTCTGTTGGTGGCGGAGAATTTATTCTCTTAGCTTAACACCCTTCTCTGAGACGTACGAGCTCAGAGGTTATGTAGTTGAAATTTATCAGCGATATATCCCAATTTGGTAACGTGGCATACTGAGTGTTGCTGTGAAATGATCAGTGTTTGATCATTTGTGATATGATCATTTGTTTGATCTTATATCTTTGTGATCATAGGTTGATCATTTTTGTTTGACCCAAAGCAGGGCTTTTTGAGAAAGCGTAGCTTTGTGGACGAGACTTCGTCGAGCCTCACACCCCGGAAATGGTCGAAACAGGAAGGATGCGGCAAGGTTCTAGGGAGTAGCGCCCCTTAGTGTATGTCATTCCTTCTGGATAAAGGTGGTATCATGGTATGGAGCCCAGATACTTAACCTCTGTGGTTACTGCATTGTTATTATCTATGTGGTTTGTTGGAAATCGGGGATCCTCGGGAAGATCGGTGACGATCGGGGGATGGCATACGCGTGTCAGTAGTTACCTACTTTTGCAGAGGTAACCCGACCTTGTGTTGGCAGAGATCTAACCGTAATGTTAGGTTATTTCTCGGGTCGTCTATTCCAGGGACGTACCCATCGTGGAAAAGGAAGTTCCTTAGCCTGACCATTTGTTGGAAATCCAAAGAAACAATACGAGCCTTGTACGGTTTTAGTTGTAGAACCTGCCATTTAATATGGTAGCTATAGCAAGCATACTATAATGGTACCTATGCTGGCTATGATTTATATTATACTTTCAAAATGATTTCTACACTATGCACTAATAATAATATCAAAATGATTTGATTTTGCGTAGTAAGCATCTTTGACTATCATAAGAAGAAATCTCCTCCAAGTCTGCGTTTGCATTGTGTGTGTGGCGGGAGGTCTTATGGTAGTTTCATTTTCCAAAAGCATTGCGAATTGACTTTAAAATTCTCTGCTATTTATTTTAAAGAATAACTGTTTTACGATCTCACACCAGTCACCATGACTGACTCGGAGTTTATTGTTCCCTTCTAAACTCTGGGTGCCCACCATTTTCCACACGGGCAGCCTAGAGTTATATTATCAGGATATTCAGGATATTCTGGAGCTTTGGAGATGAGCTGGATGACGAGACGTAGTATTTGTATCTGATAGTATCTTTTCCGCTGTGTATTCTGTATGAGGACAAGTTATATAACTGTCCATTGTTGTATATGACTCTGATGATTGATGTATGTATAAACTGATATAGCTCTTTGTTTTAAAAGACTAGTGTTTATTTATTATTATATATTGTTCCGCTGCGATATGTGAGATTCTGATATTGTCTCTGTTCTGTATCTGTTGTTGTTTTGTTGTTCTCCTTCTCTTTTTCTTCTATCTTTCTTCTATTTCTTTTTCTTAAACCCTCACTATTGGAGTTTCCGGCACTCGATTGCTCGGCAGTCGATAAAGTGGGTATCGATGTCGAATTTTCGAAAGTCGAAAATTTCGGTATGTGACAACTTCGTTCTGGATCAACACTCCACGAACGTTAGTTATTAAAGTGGTTTCGGTATCGACAGAGAGTATGTCCATATCCGATCCCGGTCTCTTTAATAACTACGTATTATTACACCGATTGGTCGGTTATATATTTCAAAAACCAAATCAAATTCAATTTCAATTTCAATTCGTAAACCAACATTTCATTTCTCAAATTAGACTAATTTCCATAATTTCAGTTTCAAAACTTCCAAATTACCATTTCAAAATCTTATAATACAATTTCAAATTTTATTTAAACGATTCCAATATTGATTCAAGTTCGTATATAAGTTTCATTCCGAAATCATTTAAATTAGTCTACTTTAACATTCAAATCAATTTCAAATTCATTTATCGATTTCATTCAATATTCGTTAAGTTACTTTATCATTCAAAACAATTTCTATTAAATTTCCAACTCATTAAATCAATTTCTTAAGTTTAACTTCATTAAAACAAAACTTACAATTTTGAATTAAATTAAATTCGTCAAATCATTTCTTTCAATTACAAGTCTTACATTAATTCCAAAAATATCACATTTTCATTTCTTGTTAAAGAAATTCAATTTCCCTTATTTACTTACTTAAATAATTTTCCAAAAACTTACTTAATCAAGAAAACTCAATTTCAATTATTTACGAAGTAAAATTCACTTATTCCAAAGTTCAAATTTACTTATTAAAGAGTTCAATTCAATTTAATCATTAAATAATCCAATCTTATTTAATTATTAAATAATTCAAAACTAAATTATTAAATAATTTCAAAGTTTAATAATTTCAAATTTAATTATAATTTCAAACTTAATTCAATAATTTCTCAAATTAAACAACATTCTTTCATCAATTCCATTTTTAATATTTTGTTTCAGATTATTAAACATTAACATTTTCCTTTCATTAAAATTCAAATTTCAACTTCATTTCAAAACCATATTATTTATTCAAATAAAATCTTCATATTTTAAATCAAATTATTGACCAATCGGGTTTATTTAATTCTCTATCCTAGGTCAAAGTTCAATTTGGGTATTTATCATTTCAACCCGATTCCAATTCAATTCAAAATCAAAGCATAACAAAGGGAACTTGCAGTGTGATAACTGGGATGGTGTCAAAGTAAATAAACAAGCAATAACAACAACCAATATCAATCCAATAATCAATTCAAATAATCCTGAAATAACCGTATTAATTCGCATTGTTATTTGTACGAATTAATATAATTATTTCTAGAATCTACACTATCATTTCATGTAGATTAAAGATTATTACATTACGGTTTTCACTTGTCATTTATTTACAATTTCATTCATCATCAATTTAACAACATACATTCAGTGGTTCAAGATGTAATTAAACAAATCCTACATGTCAATAAATTTAACAGTTAAAGGGGTCATATTATACAAATGTCATTAAATCAAATTTAACACATATATCAAATCTAACTATCCAACGTCAATTTCAATTTCAAATTATTTATCACTTACAACATTTACAAATTTAACGTCCAATCAACAATCAATCATTTAACAACCAAACCGGATTATCATTTCATATATAACGGGTAATGGTGTCAGGTGTCACAGGTGAACTGATATAGGTAATAGCATATAAAACAGTGTGAATAACTAACAGTTGCATATTTCAATTGTCGTTTCAATTGAAATCAGATTTAATAAATAAAAGAACGTTAATCGTGAGTGAGTGCTCACCTTTTAAGGCTAGAGAAGAGACAATGAATTGAGTTATGGATCCCAGCACGAATTTCAAATCAAAGCTAGATTGGTATGAATTTGATGATCAAAGCTGATGACAAAGAATTTACGAAATCAAATTAGAACTCGATTGATGCCGGTAAATTAGTATAATTGTACTGATGTACAATATATATATAAAGTCATATTTTAACTTTCGACGTATATTAAGTCAAATATGATTACATTTCAAAATCCATTGTTCTAAATTAACACTCAAATATTACAGTCAAACATATACCAAAAATGGTAAATTTTGAATCAATACATTTACTTAACAGTTTAATATATTATATACTTTACAGGATATTTTATATAAAACATGAACAGAACATCGACAATATTTATAAAGTTACCCAACCATATACAACTATATGCAAACAATATACATGCAAGGTATAATTTTGAATCGAGTGGATGGCTGCAACTTCTACGAAGTATAACATAATATGATATAATAAAATATACTATAATATAATATACATATAATATTTTATATATAACAAAATATAAATATATACATATTATACATAAACATGAACATAGGCAGGTTGTATAGGTAAACATATATACGAAAACTGGTACAAGTTAAATCTAAAATTTTATAACATAAAACCCTTTTTTTTCCTTTCAGCTTCAAATTTTCAAAATAGGCAACATACATAATTGTTTGCAGAGGTTAATAGAAATATAAGCAATTCTTATTTTACTGTCCAAACTTTATCGCTTTATGCCATACGAAACCCAAAACTATTTTTAAATAAAATACATATGTGAGCATACTTATCACTTATCACTTTATTACTGCTATATATATATATATATTAAAATCAATACTAATAAATAAAATAACACAGAGCCTATACAACCCATGTATAAATAAAATAAACAGAGGCTATGTAAAAATATATAATATATTACAAGGAAGCAATCAACATATTAACTTAATGCTCCTCACATGATAAAGGAATTTCTTCTTTTAATTAGGGCCCAACTTGTCTCCCTAAAAAAATCAGAGGATAAATATAATTGTTCATTATCTTGAATGTTTTACTGAATCATTTATTATTTCCTATTGTTTCTTTCGAGATTTGCCAAGCCATTCACGTTTTTATGTTCCTGTATGGCATTTATGTACATTACATTACATGTAATTCAAAAGGCAAGCACTGAAGCCAACCGATTGACCGACTGACCTTATGTCCTAAGGCGATGTCGTGGGAAATGATCCTTTATTTATACTCGTTGATTACTAATCAAGTTGTCATTTATGAATTATGTTAATTGCTTTTTGTGTTTTATTCTATTTTTCAATTTTTTGACCCATCTGTTCACTGACGATAATCTACCAAGGAGCTTTAAGCCAACCTATCTTACTAGCTAGACAACAGATAACTAACATATTAACATACCAATAAACATAGTTTTAAACTTCCATGCCGATTCTTATAACATGCAGCCAACTGTATATGTATGAGTAAACCAACAGTAAAAAAAATGCTTTTATTTGTAAACTCATATATAAATTTAGCTTCAAAGTTTAACGTAAAAAAAAAATATTACCAAAATATACGAAAGAAGAGATGGTGGTCGAGCACTGCGGGTGGCTCACACAGGTTGGGCAAGCAAGGCCGAGATGTAGGCGAGCTGTTGGGTCGGGCGAGGAGACGTGGGAAGGCACGGATTGGAAGAGGGAGGTGGGGACGCACATTGGAGATCTGGTTTCGGTGGCTATGGTGGAGAAGGTGTGCGCGAGAGTGAATAGGTCGAGGCTTGCGGTGGCGGAGCAAGGTAGCAACGACTCTCGATATTGCTCGGCTGTTGAGTGCGGAGTTTGACTAGCTATTGGTGAACTGCTCAGTGATGGGAGGCTAAGGGTATGGGTTGGAGGAAATAAAATGACTTTGGCCATTAATTGGTGACGAAGAAAAAAATGAAATGAAGATGAAGTAGATCTGTGCTATATTTTACAAATGAATATGAACCAGAAGAAGAAGGGATGGCTTAAAATTGTTCACAGTAGACTTTAATTTCTGTGATGAAAATGACGGTGGAAATGGAAGAGTCAATAGTTGTTTGAAAAATAAATGCTAGTGATTTTTCAAATTCCCCACGCTAGTAATCAACAAGCACACGGAAAACAAAGGTCCAGAATTGATACCGATATGGAAAATTGTTTTCGCCGCTTCGCTGCATCACGAACACCAAAGTATACAAATGAATATACTATAGAGATCAGCACGACGAGACGATCAAAACGGTATATAGATATCAGTGGTAGGATTGAATTTATAAAAATTCGAAATTTTCTACTGACGGAAAATGCAAGAAAATGCTGAAAAATAAGATCGACGGAGCCAAAGATGTCCGAATTTGGAAAAACGAAAAACCGACATCTTGCTCAGAAGATGGTTTAGATTTTTCTATGTAAAAATATTTAGGTTTCGAAAACATTTTATTTTCATCGCTTTTTAACTGATTAAATTGAAGTAAATTTACGCGCGAAATAAACTTTCATATTTTCGGACGAAAATTTACCAGTTGTAATGTTTAACTAGACGTATTCCAAATATTAAATTTTTATTTTAAAATTTTATCGTTTAAAATTTCACAAAATTTTAACTTATTACGTTATTAAAACAGTTGAAATTTACAGGTCGTTACAAGCTACTACCGCCCACCTCAGACACACTCCCATATAAAAAATCGAGGGTGGCCACCAAACCAAATCACAAAAGCAATCGAATTATCGAAGAAGTGTGCCCGATCCGAGGAATAACCTCACTTGGCCCGGTGTGGCTCCTGATTTTAGTCACATGTAAGCTGACTCACGGGATTCAGGGTCACGTCATACCATATAGAATCGTCATCAAACCATCCTACTTCATTTTTGGAATCTCCACCACGTACACAGTTATTAAAGTGGTTTTCGGTATTGGCAGAGAGTATGACAATATCTGATCCCGATCTCTTTAACAACCAAACGTTATTATAACACCGTGGTCATTTCATTTCAAATCATACTTCAAAAACAAAATATCATATCCATTACAAAACCATATCAATACGATATCATTTCTCACTTAAAATAATATTCATTTCCAAAATCATAACACTTTCTAAAATTATAACTTTTTGAAAACACTTCGAAATCCATGACACTTACCTCTTAAACCGTTTAGATATTAAAAGTAATATATATGAAATTATTTATAAATAAAATAGTTGGTATAATAAAATAATTGGTATATATAAAATATTTATAAATTAAATAGTTTATAATAAGGTAGTTAATATATTAAAAATAGTTTATTTAAAATAGTTTATATTAAAAATAGTTTATATAATAAAATGGTTTCCTCAAAGTTCACAAACCGATTCAAGTCAATTCAAATTCCAAAAATTCAATTTAATTCATTCTCAATTCATCAATTCAAATTCAATTCAGTTTCTAAATAAACCATTTCAATTTCAATAGATTTCGAAGTTTAAAATCATTTACGATTTATATAAACTATATATTCTCTTAAATTTATTTACTTGAAATATTCTTTTAATCACTTTAAATATAAAAATCAAGTCATAAACCATATCTTTAAAATCTCAAATTTAATAAGTTTCAAATTGGTTTTATTTAAGAAAATTCAAATAAATTTCAAATTAATTTCCATTTCTCTTTCCAACTTAATTTATTAAAATAATTATCAAATCTATATTAAAGATATAATATCTTAAAATCAATATTTATTAAAACCACATATATTTCTTTCAAAACCTTGGAAATCATTTTTCAATATATATATATATAGACCAACGGTGCCAGTATATAATTTTCTATCTTATGGTCAAGTGGTATGGATATTTATCATTTCAATCCGTAATTTAAATATATACGGGTATAAATCATTTCAACCCGCAATCCCAAATTCAATTCAATGAAAATAACTTGGGTTTATCATTTCAACCCATAACGATTTTCCCCTATTCTACAAAATTGTTCGGGTATGTATCATTTCAACCCATAGGGATTCTATACTAACAGGGAACTTGCAGAGTGAAAGCAGTTATGATAATAAATATAACATATCAACAATAGGCATATATCATCAATAACAAATTAAATAAAATATAAACAATAGGATATGGTGTCATATCCCACAGGTGAACAATACAGATAATAGCATATCATATATAGCAATTATAAAATTAACAGTTCAATTTAGCAGCATATTTCAATTGTCGTTTCAATTGAAATCAAATTTAGTAAATATAAGAACGTTAATCGTGAGTGATTGCTCACCTTTCGAGGCTAGTGATATTCGACAATGAGATTAGTTACAAACCAGGACGAATTCCAAACGAAGCAAGATTGGCACGAATCAACGAACAAAGCTGATAGATTGGGAATCAAAAACCAAAAATCAGTTTGATATAACAGAAACACAATGTGTATTATATTATTATTATTATTTTACTAAAAATCAATTTAAACATATATCTCAAATTAATATTTAACACGTAAAACAAAGTCTCCATATATAAATTTGAAAGCTGACAAATGCATACTTATTTATATATAATTTAATATATAACAGATTTGAAACTTATATCAGAACAGGTATATATATATATACGACTAATATATGTATGCAGGCTGTATTTATAGACAACCATATGTATATAACACTGAAATGTAGCATTGATATATTAGAACTATATATATACTTGTAAATATAAACAAATATATAAACATGTATACAAACTTTAAAAATTCGAGTATATATACTAATCTAGATATAAACTGCATATAGCTTACATATAACTTCTTTATATATTCCACTTATAAAATATAAACTGTGAACATACTTTAACAGGCGCATACGAATATATTTTGTAACAACCCGCATATCTATCGATTTTATATTTAAATATTTTATCGTTAGTCGGATGTTAGTCCGAAAAGCTACTTTTTGCATACGGTCAAATTAGGACTCGAGACCACCCCCATTGAGTTCAAAATGACGTTTGCGATCTTTTTGAGTGTAAACTTCGATATGTTTGGAGATAGTGAAATTTTCGTCACTTTTCCCACTTGTGACTTTGGTTGGGACTGCACCTTCTTAACTCAGCCCCACCCCCCTCTTCTCTTCATCACTTCATCAAACACTTCAAGCTTCTTCAAAAATGGTGGGGGGAAAGAGAAATTAAAACTCCAAACACAAATTCCATTGCAAATCCGAGATTCAACATCAAATTCACGTGAAGACCATTGATTCAAGCTTGTTGGTGTTCTTGCTTTGCTCTCAAATCTCTATCTTCATCAAATTCCGTGAAAAGGTGAGATTTTTGATCTCACATCTTGCCTATATCTATCTTGGACTGTTGGGAATGGTTCCCTATCATTTTAGCATCAGCATTTGCATTTGGTTTGGATTGGATTGGTGAAAAACCCAAAATTCTAGTGTTTTTGGTGGAAAAAACTGCACTTAGGTCGTTTCTGCCTAAGTCGTAGGTCGTTCGTGTTGAAAAGCCACACGGAGCATAAGTCGTTCCAGGCGTTAAGTCGTTCTGGGTGTGCTAAGTCGTTCACGAGTTAAAGGCTGAGTCGTTCGTGAGTTACTGGCTTGAGTCGTTCAGGAGCTAAAGGCATAAGTCGTTCAGGAGCTAATGGCATAAGTCGTTCAGGAGTTAAAGGCCTTAAGTCGTAGGTCGTTTTGCAGTTAGCTCGCTCGCCCTGGCTTAAGTCGTTAAGTCGTTAAAGGCTTAAGTCGTTAAGTCGTTCAAGACTTAGGTCGTATGACCTTATCCCTTAAGTCGTAAGTCGCTTGCCTCCCTTAAGTCGTAAGTCTCTTGCCTCCCTTAAGTCCTAGGTCGTATGACTCTTAAGTCCTAGGTCGTTGGCTTTAAATCGTTAAGTCGTAGGTCGCGGCTTCTCTTAAGTCGCTCGGCCATGCCAACTCCGCTAGCTCGCAACTGTTAGGTCGTATGACCTTAAGTCGTAGGTCGTCTCAGACCTAACATTCCCGCTGCTTCTCTTAGGTCGCTTGACCCTAAGTCGTAGGTCGCTTGACTTCGTTAAGTCGTAGGTTGCTCGACTTTGTTAAGTCGTAGGTCGCCACCGACCTTACCCTTAGGTCGAATGACCTGTTATCTGCTAGGTCGTGTGGCATTCCTCCCTTAAGTCGTAAGTCGTTCGCGAGTTAGTACTTGGTCGTTTGACCTGTTCTTCTGCTAGCTCGCGTGGCATTCTCCACTTAGGTCGTATGACCTTATCCCTTAAGTCGTAAGTCGTTCGCGAGTTAGTACTTGGTCGTTTGACCTGTTCTTCTGCTAGGTCGAACCCCGAATTACTCTGCGTAGGCAATCTTATCTGACAAAGCATTTATCAGAATTTCTACTTTGATGGTTTTGGGATTGACTTCTTTGGACTTTACTCACGTCTTCGAACGTGAATTGATTTGTTCTACAATCGTTTTATGACTTGTCACTTTAAAGATATATGAAGGTTTCAATACTAATAGTAAATATCAAAACTCTTTCATCAAAGCGATTTCAACACTATTTTAAATATCAAAAGTTCGTTTTCTCAAACCGATTTTCAATCTACTAGTATATACAAGCCTTTTACTTCACTCGAATGAGAAATCGACTTAAACGACTTAGTAAAACGAGTGGTATGAAACGCTTGCGTTCACTTCGTCGGTTAGCTCTTGGACTTGTTCGATTGAGCCCTTTTTGGTGACAATTTCCTAGTGAAGATTTACAGCTTGTTCGTAAATATTTAAGTTAAGCAAGTGGTTATGGGACATGAAGCTAAACTCATATATTTACTAGCCTGGTGTGATTGACACTTCCTTATGATCATGACGATCATTTTTGTGATTTAGACTAGCGATTGAGCGATGTCTCTTTGTCTACGTGGGAGACTATACCCCGATCATGTGATGTTTCGCCATCACATTTCCTACGGTCTTCGGGCCATTCCTGTGTGAAAATTTAATGGATAGCTTCCATGAGATATCATCTCGTCATGTGTTTACGCGTAGGTGAGTTTTCATGCTCCCATTCATGTGTTAGGCCTCCCCCCTTTTTATGTGTTTTCTGGATTTCTGATGATGATTTCTGGAATTTTGTGCTTCACCAATTTTCATGATTTTCATTGATATGATATCAGTTTTTGTGCATTGGTGAATTCATGTGTTATTGACTTGTTATGAATACAAGTTTAGGGTATGAAACCCTACCTTATCTTTGAGAAGATTCTTGTGATATTGATTAATCTTTTGTTGATTATCATTTACATACTTATAGTAGTATGTCGCTATGGTTATTACATGTTCATGTCATGCCTTTTACTGTATACCATATCATCTGATATTTATAGTTAGACTGATCCGTTTATTATTTTCTTATAAATAATACTCGGGTCAGACCGAGATGTTACAGGTGCTTCTGCTTGACTTCTCTTCAGGATTATTCTGACTTTTGGCTAACTACTTAGATTAGTAGTTTTTGGATGTACACCTTTGAGATATAGACTTTATGTTGTGTACTTATTCTTTTGTATAGCACGTGATGCTATTCTTTTGTATTATCGTGGATCTTTCTGACCACTACTCTGATGTACACTTTCATGTGTTATATATTTATTCATATCTTCTTCCGCCTTTGTGATATGGATGTCTGTGACTGATTTATGTTATGATTATTTCTATGTTTGTTTTCCGAAGATTATATATAGCCACCGTGTGATAGCTTTGTGTTTGTACCGGTATGTCGGATTTCCTCCTTAAAAGATATGCATTCTATTCTATCTGACGTATCGGTGCTCGCACAAAGAAGTTACATGGATGGTCGCTCCTCCACAGCCTTATTCTCCGCGCTAATTGACAGCACTACATCGTAGTGTTCTTGGTTAGCTTGGGTATAGAGGTGGGGCGTTACATATTTTTATATACTTCTCTTATAAATATAAAATATATACCTTATATGTAAAACATGTTATTTAAATCTAAATATACAGACTCACGTATATATATCTCTTCACAGTATTACATATTTATATAGACGAAACACAAAAAACTTGCATAGCTCATATATTACAGCCAAGTTAAAAAAAGCTTACGTATAGATCTTGTAGTTTATATTTATATATAAAATAAACAACTTACTTTAATATAAATTATAAATACAATACAACATATCTAATGCCCATTTATATAAAACGTATTGTATTATATATAAAATAATATATCACATATAAACTTACTGTAACTAGATATAGAGCATATATACATTATAACTAAACATAAATGAAGCTGTTGTATATATAAATATGTATACTTAAACTATAAACTAACAGTGACCAAATATATACAAAGCAAATGTATTTATTTGTACATCTCTCTCACAATATTGGCAAACAACAATACAGATCAATATACTTTTTAAATACTATTGTAAAATTTGCATCTGATTTACATATTATAATTATACTGACATGTATATAAACATATATATAACTGACTGCATATAGCCTAACATATATACAGTAACATAATATATATTATACTTATATAATTCATTGTTAATTTATATACATATATACCTGTTATCTCTTTTTTTTACAAGTTAATGTATACATACAGGCAAACACAACATATACTTGAAACCAAACTTACCTATACCTATACCTATACATAAACCAATTATATAAAACATATATATATAACTCATATACATAAACTAACTCATTATAAAACTATCATATTAAAAGACTCATATAAATCAAACTCTATATATATAAAATTTATAACTACTATATATTTAAACAAAAATGTATAACTTACATTTAAATTAGTTTAAGGGAGAGGAGATGGTTACTTAGGCATGGGGTACATGGCGGGAAGGGGAGAAGTGGTGGCCTCAGCTAGGCTGCAGGTGAAAGCGGAGGCTATACTGCCAGGGGAAGGAATGGAAGCTCGGGTGTGGGTGTTTGCCACTGAGGCAAGTGGTTGCTGCATCGAACGAGGTGGAGTGGCTTGGAGACGTGAGTTGCACGTCAGGCGGAGGCTTCAAGAGGAAGTGGGTGTTCTCTGGTGGAGGAGTGGAGAAGTGATGATGCTTTGGTCAGAGGAGAGGGGCTTCAGAGTGGAGGGTTCGGTGATCAGTGGGTCGGTGGAGCGGCTATCGGTGACGTCAGGGATGCGTTGATGAGCGGAGGGACGATGTGAAGAGCCATATGTGTAGAGGAATTTGATGGAGCCGGTCGTGTGAGGGAATATGGTGGATGAAGAAAAAGGTAAGGGGAGGGGAAAGGTTACATAAATTATTGAATATACTTTATTATAGAAAAAAATTCTCTGAACAAAAAGGAGAAAAATATATTGAATGGAACGAATTCAATTTATTGAACATAGGGAATAGCTAAAGTCACACGTGATTCAAGGAATTATTAAAAGTTAACGGCTACTAGTTTAGACCCGTTAGATAATCGAAAAGACAAAGGGAATCCAAAAGCCCTAAATTACGGAACAGATACGACCGACTGGTTTATCGATTTTTGTCGTGTTCCGAACTTTGAAACACATGAATAAGTATACTACGGAGATCAGCACGACGAGATGATCAAAACGGTATACAGATATCGGTGGTACGATCATCCAATCAAAAGTCGATAATCAGTACCGAAAATGCTGCTAAAATGCCAGAAATAAGATAAACGAAGCAATAACAGTCCAAATTTGGAGAAACGAAATATGATGCCTCACTCAGAACATCATTTACAAATTATTGTTTAGAAATATTCAGGTTTGGAAATATTTTATCATCATCTAATTTTAGCTGATTTAAATTATAATAAAATTTCACAATAAAATAAACTTGCATATTATCTGATGAAAATTTACCATTTGCTATGTTAATATAGACGTATTCCAAATATTAAATTTTTATTTCCAAATTTTATTATTTAAAATTTCACAAAAATTGAGTTCTTTACGTTATTGAAACCATTAAAATTTTATAGGTCGTTACACTCTCCCCTACTCAAAACTTTCGTCCCCGAAAAGGAAGGAGGTAGGAGAACAGAAACAACGAGAAAGAAAAGTAGATTCAAATACAAAATAAAAAAATTAATTTAAAACCATATAAACTACATTTATTTTAAAATTGGTTTATATTCAGCTATTTGATTCCAATTCATTTTATTTAATCTATCAAATTTATTGTGTTCACATTTGATTGATTTCATTTCCATATATTTTATTCAATTGCTTTGTTTCCCATTTATTAACATTTATTACAAAAAAAATTCCACAACAAAATTTGCTTTATTATACCCATTTATTAAATCTATTTGATCAACCATAGTTAATTCCACCTCAATATTCAACTTCAACTATTCAAAATCATATAGATTTCAATTAATATTCAACAATTTGGTTTATTCCATTTTATTCAACTAATAAATAGTCATTCAATTTAAAATTGATTTCTTTCATTTTATCAACATTTCTTTCAAACCAATTCATTTTTAAATTACCTCATTTATTTTATCCATTTATCTTCAACTAAGTTGATTCAAGTTCACTATTCTTAAGTTCATAGTCTTCTTTTTATTTGTTTAGTTTACTCCACTTAACATATTTTGCAACATATATTGGGTGTATACATTTGATAACCATTTATTATTCAACAAATAAATTTCCCTTTTTATTATCCCATTTTATCCAATTTATTATCAGTAAATTCCCGTAGTAAAATATCATTTTTGATATCCTATTACTTATATCATAGTGTATATTATCCAATTACATTCTAATTATATTTAAACTTTCTAGGTAAGTTATATAAATGTTTATGAGTGCAATTAACTGCTATACAAATTTTCCTTCTATCTACAACATTTATATTAAGCTAGATTTTGGTTTGAACAACTTATTACTTAAGTTTTCTTCTTGTATAACCCTTTATTATGTCCTAACATTTGACTTTTTAGAATATTTTAGGCAAGTTATATATTAGAAAGTAATTTACTATTATACAAATAAGTTTGTTCAAATTCATTATTTCAGGTTGGTTTAATTTCACTTCTCATTTTAGATATTCCACTTATTCAAAAATTGCACTTTATTTCAATAATTAAAACCATTTCTTAATATAAAACTTAAGATTCAATTTCCGGTTTCACTTCAAACTATTTTGAAATAATTATATACATATATATTTTATAAATCAATTTATACACAAGAAATTCAAATTATACACAAGAAATTTAATCAAAATTCATTGTTCAAAACAAAAGTGTAGCAAAGCTGCTACATGGTCTCTCCACTTCGAGACTCGAAAATGAATGTCGACGATGCTGCAGTCATCACCGAAATTATTTTCCAACGACAAAACGAAGAGGGTACATACTTAATTCCTTTGGAATTATCCTTTTCAAACAATTTCCATTCGAAAATACTTTTAAATAATATATATATCAAAACTTTGAAAAGCAAAATTTGAAAAGTACCGGAAATTAAATTCTCAAATCCATAATTTTAAATTGATTTCATTTTCAAATCTAATTTATAAACCATGTGTATAAATTCATTTATTTATATCATGTTGCAATAGTCAAATGGTTTACAAAACAAAAAATGAAAATCAAATATTATTATCCTTAACAACCAATTTATTTAACTATTAAATTTCAGAAAACTATACTTATATATATAATATAATCATACAAAATTTATTTCATTTACCAAATTGGAAACAATACTGTGTTAGCTTGCTCTGTTCAAGTGTTTTGGAATTCCTATCGATAGCGTTGATCAGACGAATCGATCGAAACCCAAAATTCAAACTTAACAACTCAAATAACACAATATAAAACATTTATTTTAATTACAAATGCACTCCCTCACTCGATGATTCAAGAATAGATTTCAAAACAAGCATGGAGGTTCAAATACAAAGGGGACTCTAATCAAAAGGATTCTAACTAGAAGATAGGCTCGAAACGACGATAAAATGATTAAATAAAAAAGAGGAAAGAATGGATAGACTTAGATAAATTGTGGGCGACCTTAACCAGGCAACCGTGAATTCAAGAATAAGATTGATGCAGAATTCTGAGGCCATCGACATCAGATCGTAGGAGATAGAATTCAGGCATAGTAAGAGATAGCAGCATCTAAACCGTCGATACAGAAATCTTTAATGAATCGATGCCTGTCGTAAAGGAGTTTCACCCCTTTAAAAATCATTTAAAGATTGGCGAGACCGTCGATTTATTATAGATATCAACCGAAATGGAGTTATGGGATACTCCAGAATCAAGAAGAAGACTAGAATGGATTTCAGAACAAAGGTAGGGTTCCAAAGTTCGAAAGAGAATCAAAGAGGGAGAAATTCAAGCTCGAACGAAGGTGATTGCGTAATTAAATTTACTACATATGCTAAGTTTTGCCTAAAACCAGAGCTCTGATACCAACTGTAACGGGACAACGCCAGTGGGGTAACGCCCACCGTCGCATATAATGGTACATGTGTTCTGCTTTTACGGCCAGCCTCTCGACTGCACCAACCCCGCGGGACATGTAGGAGTAAGAGTCATCCGCTCGCTACCAAACCCAAATGCAAGAACTCCCTATCATGCTGCACCCGCTAAGTGCATAAGCAGACATACGTGTCGGACTTGAATTGCTCAAAATATCATATTGTTAATTTATAATTTAGCAAAACTCAGCATATACATTAAATAAATCGATCAATCACAGAATCACAGACACAGAGTAATATAACAATAAGCAGCGAAATAGAAAGATAGTAGTTCATGAACCTACCATATAAAACATCAGAGTTTGAAATAAATACAACATAACATCTCAAATACAATGTAGTCTCAAATACATATAGATGACAAATCTGGACAAATCAACTGGATAGCTGAAAGCTGAATAGATGTAGATGGATCTCCAAGCGAAGCTCCAAACTCCAAAGGTGAGTCTCAAATGCTATGACACTCAGTCTAACCTGAGCGTAAAGCAAAAACACAAAACACTCGAGTCGGGATTAACATTCTTATATTAATAAATCCAACTCAAGTGAAATAACAACTGAAATACAAGTAACTCAAAGGATGTTTGGGATAACCATCCTCTAAGGATCCATGGAACTATCTACTATGTAGTAATATACGCTATTATAATATGTCTATAGTAAAGTAAAAGTAGTAAAATAGCAATAAGGCGTTACCCATATCCCCCTTAACACATTTTTATATATTCCCTAGTCTATACAAGACTGTAACTCCCCCGTAAACTGGAGGGCTATCAGAGGGCACTCCATAGGTATCGTACAAAACAAACTCGTAGAAGGCGCTCTAGGGCATGTGAACACAGCACACGAGGAAATGCCAGGGTAGATATACCGTTTGCGGATCCGGACTGGTGGTAACACATAGCAGCTACTACCGCCCACCTCGGACACACTCCCATATCAAAAATTGAGGGTGGTCACTAAATAAAATCACAAAAGCAATAGAATGGTATCGAAGAAGGGTGCCCGATCGGAGGAATGACCTCACTTGGCCCGGCGTGGCTCCTAATTTTAGTCACATCTAAGTGGACTCACGGGAGTCAGGGTCACGTCATACCATATAGAATCGTCGTCAAACCATCCTACTTCATTTCTGGAATCCCAACCACGTACATAGTTGTTAAAGTGGTTTTCGGTATTGGCAGAGAGTATAACAATATCCGATCTCGGTCTCTTTAACAACCAAACGTTATTATAACACCGTGGTCATTTCATTTCAAATCATACTTCAAAAACAAAATATCATATCCATTATAAAACCATATCAATACGATATCATTTCTCACTTAAAATAATATTCATTTCCAAAATCGTAACGCTTTCTAAAATTATAACTTTTCTAAATTATAACACTTTGAAATCTATAACACTTACCTCTTAAACCGTTTAGATATTAAAAGTAATATATATGAAATTAGTTATAAATAAAATAGTTGGTATAATAAAATAATTGGTATATATAAAATAGTTATAAATTAAATAGTTTATAATAAGGCAGTTAATATATTAAAAATAGTTTATTTAAAATAGTTTATATAAAAAATAGTTTATATAATAAAATGGTTTCCTCAAAGTTCACAAATCGATTCAAGTCAATTCAAATTCCAAAAATTCAATTTAATTCATTCTCAATTCATCAATTCCAATTCAATTAAGTTTCTAAATAAACCATTTCAATTTCAATAGATTTCGAAGTTTAAATTCATTTACGATTTATATAAACTATATATTCTCTTAAATTTATTTACTTGAAATATTCCTTTAATCACTTTAAATAAAAAAATCAAGTCATAAACCATATCTTTAAAATCTCAAATTTAATAAGTTTCAAATTGGTTTTATTTAAGAAAATTCAAATAAATTTCAAATTAATTTCCATTTCTCTTTCCAACTTAATTTATTAAAATAATTATCAAATCTATATTAAAGATATAATATCTTAAAATCAATATTTATTAAAACCATATATATTTCTTTCAAAGCCTTGGAAATCATTTTTTAATATATATATATATATATATAGACCAACGGTGCCTGTATATAATTTTCTATCCTATGGTCAAGTGGTCTAGATATTTATCATTTCAATCCGTAATTTAAATATATACGGGTATATATCATTTCAACCCGCAGTCCCAAATTCAATTCAATGAAAATCGCTTGGGTTTAACATTTCAACCCATAATGATTTTCCCCTATTCTACAAAATCGTTTGGGTATGTATCATTTCAACCCATAGGGAATTCTATACTAATAGGGAACTTGCAGAGTGAAAGCAGTAATGATAATAAATATAACATATCAACAACAGGCATATATCATCAATAACAAATTAAATAAAATATAAACAAAAGGATATGGTGTCATATCCTAAAGGTGAACAATACAGATAATAGCATATCATATATAGCAATTATAAAATTAACAGTTTAATTTAGCAGCATATTTCAATTGTCGTTTCAATTGAAATCAAATATAGTAAATATAAGAACGTTAATCGTAAGTGATTGCTCACCTTTCGAGGCTAGAGATATTCGATAATGAGATTAGTTACAAACCAGCACGAATTCCAAACGAAGCAAGATTGGCACGAATCAACGAACAAAGCTGATAGATTGGGAATCAAGAACCAAAAATCAGTTTGATATAATAGAAACAAAATGTGTATTATATTATTATTATTATTATTTTACTAAAAATCAATTTAATCATATATCTCAAATTAATATTTAACACGTAAAACAAAGTCTCCATAAATAAATTTGAAAGCCGACAAATGCATACTTATTTATATATAAATTAATATATAACATATTTGAAACTTATATCAAAACAGGTATATATATACAACTAATATATGTATGCAGGCTGTATTTAAAGACAACCATATGTATATAACACTGAAATGTAACATTGATATATTATAACTATATATATACTTGTAAATATAAACAAATATATAAACAAGTATACAAACTTTAAAAATTCGAGTATATATACTAATCTAGATATAAACTGCATATAACTTACATATAACTTCTTTATATAATTCCACTTATAAAATATAAACCATGAACATACTTTAACAGGCGCATACGAATATATTTTTATATACTTCTCTTATAAATATAAAATATATACCTTATATTTATAATACGTTCTTTAAATATAAATATACAGACTCACGTATATATATCTCTTCACAGTATTACATATTTATATAGACGAAACACAAAAAACTTGCATAGCTCATATATTACAGACAAGTTAAAAAAAGCTTACGTACAGATCTTATAGTTTATATTTATATATAAAATAAACAACTTACGTTAATATAAATTATAAATACAATACAATAGATCTAATACCCATTTAGATAAAACGTATTGTATTATATATAAAAATAATACATCACATATAAACTTACTATAACTAGATATAAAGCATATATACATTATAATAAACATAAGTGAAACTGTTGTATATATAAATATGTATACTTAAACTATAAACAAACTGTGACCAAATATATACAAAGCAAATGTATTTATCTGTACATCTCTCTCATAATATTGGCAGACAACAATACAGATCAATATACTTTTTAAACACTATTATAAAATTTGTATCTGCTTTACATATTATAATTATACTGACATGTATATAAACATATATATAACTGAGTGCATATAGCCTAACATATATACAGTAAAATAATATATATTATACTTATATAATTCATTGCTAATTTGTATACATATATATACCTGTTATCTCTTTTTTTACAAGTTAATGTATACGTCCAGGCAAACACAACATATACTTGAAACCAAACTTACCTATTCCTATACATAAACCAATTATATAAAACACATATATATAACTCATATACATAAACTAACTCATTATAAAACTGTCATATTAAAAGACTCATATGAATCAAACTCTCTATATATAAAATTTATAACTACTATATATTTAAACCGAAATGTATAACTTACATTTAAATTAGTTTAAGGGAGAGGAGATGGTTGCTTAGGCGTGGGGTACATGGCGGCAAGGGGAGAAGTGGTGGCCTCGGCTAGGCTGCAGGTGGAAGCGGAGGCTATACTGCCAGGGGAATGAATGGAAGCTCGGGTGTGGGTGTTTGCCGCTGAGGCAAGTGGTTGCTGCATCGAACGAGGTGGAGTGGCTTGGAGACATGAGTTGCGGGTCAGGCGGAGGCTTCGGGAGGAAGTGGGTGTTCTCTAGTGGAGGAGTGGAGAAGTGATGATGCTTCGGTCAGAGGAGAGGGGCTTCGGAGTGGAAGGTCCGGTGCTTAGTGGGTCGGTGGAGCGGCTATGGGTGACGTAAGG
Organism: Allium fistulosum; assembly: GCA_030737815.1. NCBI lineage: Eukaryota > Viridiplantae > Streptophyta > Magnoliopsida > Asparagales > Amaryllidaceae > Allium > Allium fistulosum. Next base: position 984,623,156 of record CM060902.1, read on the forward strand.
GAGGTGTTGATGAGCGGAGGGACGATGTGAAGAGCCATAGGTGCGGAGGAATTTGATGGAGCCGGTCGCGTGAGGGAATATGGTGGATGAAGAAAAAGGTAATGGGAGGGGAAAGGTTACAGAAATTATTGAATATACTTTATTATAGAAAAAATTTCTCTGAACAAAAAGGAGAAAAATATATTGAATTGAACGAATGCAATTTATTGAACGTAGGGAATATCTAAAGTAACGCGTGATTTAGGGAATTATTAAAAGTTAACGGCTACTGGTTTAGACCCGTTAGATAATCGAAAAGACAAAGGGAATCCAAAAGCCCTAAATTACAGAACCGATATGACCGACTTGTTTAACAATTTTTTTCGTGTTCCGAACTTTAAAACACACGAATGAACATACTACGGAGATCAGCACGACGAGACGATCAAAACGGTATACAGATATTGGTGGTACAATCATCCAATCAAAAGTCGATAATCGGTACCGAAAATGCTGCTAAAATGCCAGAAATAAGATAAACGGAGCAATAGCAGTCCAAATTTGGAGAAACGAAATATGACGCCTCACTCAGAACATCATTTACAAATTTATTGTATAGAAATATTCAGGTTTGGAAATATTTTATTATCATCTAATTTTAGCTGATTTAAATTATAATAAAATTTCACAATAAAATAAACTTGCATATTATCTGATGAAAATTTACCATTTGCTATGTTAATATAGACGTATTCCAAATATTAAATTTTTATTTCCAAATTTTATTATTTAAAATTTCGAAAAAATTCAGTTATTTACGTTATTAAAACAATTAAAATTTTACGGGTCATTACATATAGGGTGCGGTTGGCATACATCCCTGGTAAGGTTTGAAAATACATAGAACATCCCTCCGTTTTTTCAATAAATTTCCGGTCCCTGTTTTCAAATTCACGCAAGCATAAAGACCCAAATACCCTTTACGTTTTAAATATTTCAAACGCGTATAACTTTCTTTAGAAACATCTGATCAACATAACGTTTTCACCAAAAATAAAAAAATTTATGATCTTTAAAATGAGATTAATTGTTGATAATGAAAATCATATTTGCAGTAAAGGTGCAATTATTCCATATATTTGCAGACAATTCTGCAAATTTTAATCATCTTCGATTTTTCTTCAAATCTGCAACTATTGCATATAATTGTGGACATTTCTGCAATTATATGGAATAATTGCAGACATGTCTGTAATTATTGCATACAGTTGCAACTATTGCATATAATTGCAGACATTTCTGCAATTATATGATAATAACAGCAATTATTGCATACAGTTGCAACTATTGCATATAATTCCAGACATTTCTTCAATTATAAGGTATAATTGTCTGCAACTATTGCATAAAGTTGCAGAAATGTTTGCAACTATTGCATATAATTGCAGACATTTCTACAATTATATGGTATAATTGCAGACATTTTTACAATTATTGCATATAATTGCTGAATTGTCTGCAATCATACCATATAATTGCAGAAATTTGCGAATAGCTTGTCCCGCCATTGTTATTACATATGCACAATGCCACTCATTAGAAAGATAATAAAATTTATGATTTAATGGTGAAAATGGTTTGTTAATCCGTTGTTTCTATAAGAAGTTATTGCGTTTTAAAGATTGATAATTAATGGGGTGCAAATAGCATATATATGAAGAATCAACATTGCTGCAATGGAGAAGAGGGATATTGTAGGGAAGAAAATCGTAGTATTTGAAAATAGTGATTTAATTTATATCTTTTTTATGAGGAGGATGTTTTACGTATTAAGTTTGATTTTATGGATGTGTCCGTTATTTTCACACACACACACACATACACACATATATGTATATATGAATGTATGTACATAATTAATCGAATCCCTATACTAATGTTTTTGGGTTGTTGTAACGATGTTTTATGCAACATTCGTTTTGACCCAAATAAAGTGTGTTTTGAGGAATACTTTCCTCAAGATTTGTAAATGTACTTTATGGATTTAAGTATATAGATATATTTTCTAAATGTTGAAAATTAAATGATGTGTGAATATACTTATTACCGATTTAAGTATACAGAGATATTTTCTAAGTGTTGAAAATTAAATGATGTGTAAATATTCTTATTACGGATTTAAGTATATAGAGATACTTTCTAAGTGTTGAAAATTAAATGATGTGTAAATATACTTATTACGGATTTAAGTAAATAAAGATATTTTCTAAGTGTAGAAAGTTAAATTATTTGTAAATATACTTATATCGTTGAAATAGTTATATGGAAACGTTTTCCAAATATCGACATATTTAAAATGGTTTTGAGAATATATCTTTTTAAAGATAATTTGAAGTAAATATTTTGAAATTGATTAATAAAAGATTAATTAAATGGGTCTAGTGACTGCTTATGTGCTAGATTTTATTTGTTGCTTTGATAGTTAAATAACTGACTATCAAATTTGGCCTTTTTATCATTATTGTTCTGGAGAGACCGGGATAGGATTTATCCAAAAACCACTTTATGATTGAATACAATGATTATTGAAGATGAAGATCTTAATGATGTAGGGTTGCTTGCCACTAGAATGTAACGACCCGACTTTCTTTGCCCAGAAAGACGCATCGTTATGAAGAAAGAAAGGGATAGAAGAAGAAAAGAAAAGAAAAGAGAACAACAATACATCAGAAATCTCACAGCGGAACGAGAAATATATTATCACATAAGATATTACATAGTATCATATACATCAGAGTACACAATTTATACATCACAGAATAGACAGTTATAAACTTCTGTCTATTATACAACACAAATATACCAGTACAATACAGACTAATACAAACACAGCGGAAACTCTATATATCTACTCGCTGAAGCCTCCTGCTCCTCAGCTCCTCCAGTATTCGTCAAGATTAACCTGAATCCCTCGACTACTCAATACAATATTGAGTACCCAAGAGTTTAATAAAACAGAAAATAAACACTTGGGTCAGACATGGGTCTGGTGTGAGTAAACGTGTTAAAATTGTTTAACTTCAAAATCTTTTGAAAGAAAGGTATCACGTAAGACTTCCCACACATAAACATGGAAAAGTTTTTACCTTACGCTAACCAAATCATTTGATAGGAAATCCAGTTATATTATAATAGGGTCTAGGGTTTTCAAGTAAAATACAGAAATAGCTGAAATGCTTACATCTCACATTCCAACATAGTTGGGCACAACTAATACGTACGGCACTTATTGGAGTTTGGATTCCATACAATGGCCGGGCTACTGGGGTACCGCCCGTCACAGTACGTGGCCTAGATCACCGTACCGAGGAGTACGCCCGCTCCCCTGCAACACAAAGCCGGAACCATCCCTTACTGGATAATCCCGAACAAGACAACCCCGTAGTTGGCTGCAGTTCCAACTACCCACTAAGCCGAAATATAGAAAGGGACCTCTAGACAGGGATCTATCTTGCTCTCAGTGGGCGCTACCCACGAAGCCTTGCTGCACCTCCCCTGTTTTAGCCATTCCCGGTTGATGAGGCTTGAGGTTACGATTACCTTTAATCAGAACATATCACTTAGAATACTCATCGTCCGCCTGACGATGTGCTGAAAGTATTCAATCCATACAAGTTCGTTCCGGGTTCGAACGAAACCGAAGGCATTATCTCGTTACACTCGTTTTGGAATCACCCTCAGAGTTAACGACAATAACCCTTGCACTCTGAATCTTCCTCTTCACTTGAGATTCACGACCTATCGTTAATTTGGATCGATGTGGTATTCGGGTCTCCAGACCTGGAATACCGGTATACGGAAACCCGATCCCGGTCTCATCGAAATCCAAAACGTATCTTTTAAGGCCAAGTTGTTTAAAGGTTTAAACAATTTAACTTATCTATACAGATAGATAATTCACAAGTCACAATTGATAATCACATTATCATTTAAACAGATGATTCATAACCAAATAGGTAATCCATATCAACATCACAATAGTTAATCTATATTACCATCATAATGCAACCAAGCATTCATACCACATATCATCTTATCTCATTACTGAGATTACATCCATTCAAGACAAATCAATGTCATCCATTCTTATATAAGAAATGATTTACTTAATCATAACATAATTAATTTAAAATGAATTAAATTAACTATCCCTATCTTTAATTAATTTAAAGTGAATTAAATTAATTACTTCATCTCTTAATTAATTTAAAGTAAATTAAATTAATTACTTCATTATAAATCTTACTTATATAATCATTAATTAATTACAAATAAATTAATTAATCTTTCTATAATTATCTATTTTAATTAATCACCTTTGATTAATTATACTTTAATTACATTTAAGTAATTATCTTAATTAATTTCACAATTTAATTATTCTTAACCAATTATAGTAATTAACCTTTAATTACTTCATTAATTAATTAATTATAATTAATTACTTTAATCCTTAATTAATTACAATTAATCACTTATCATTTGATTAATTAATCTTAATTAATCAACTCTCAATTACATCATTAATTATAAACTAATGATCCCTAATCACACCTTTAATTATTTATTAATTACATTAAGTAATTAACCTTTAATTAAACCATGATTTATTAATCACCTTTGATTAAACTTAACCAGTAATTAACTCTAATTAATTATCTTCCTTAATTAATTACTTTTAATTAATTACCTTAACCAATAATTAATTACATTATTAATTACCCTTTCATTTAATAAAATAATTATCCTCTAATTACTTTATTAAATATTTTATCTTTACTTAATTATATTCAGTAATTATTCCTTAATTACTTCAACAAGTAATTATACTTAATTAATTTATAAATGATTATCTTAAGTTAATCATTAATTAACTACTTAATTATTTAACAAATTATTTAAATTGAATTAAATAATTCCTTAACTCCTTATACTTAAAGATCTTAATTAAGAAAATCATTTATCTTAATTAAGTTAATTAAATTGACCAACAATTTAATTATCTTCCCACATTAATTATTTTTAATTAATCAAACCTTTAATTACTTAAGATAAATCCTGATTATATTTGATTTATTAAATCCTTATCATTTAAACTCATTCAAAATAAAACATTTTAGAAATCAATTATAACTAAAACATTTTAAACTCCTAAATACAACATTTTAAAAACCATTTATTTTACAAGTGAAACTTGTTTAACTTTGCTTTTTAAACTTAAACATTCTGTTGTATTTAAAAATCTGAACAACTGGAATCTATCTCCCCAAAAATCTCGAACGAACTCCCAGAAACTTCTGCGTCTACCTCGGGTAAATCCAACAAAGCCCCGAGTCACCCTATCCTACAACTGCTTCGAGAATAACTTCAGTATACACGAAAAACACTTCGAGCTCCATCCCTTCTCCCCCAAAACCCATACTTCCCTGATACATAACCGTGCACATAAACGTGCACATCACCGTCGACCATCGGCGATCTTCTCTCCGGCCTCCATCAAGTCACTCACGATCCCTACCATTCATCACGCAACCCAGAAATTCAAATTTGATCGAGAATCGAATTTTGATAAATCGAACCCAAATAGCTCGAAACCCATTACCAGAAAATCATTCCTCCACGGCGACCCCAACCTCGAGAAACCCCGACACCTTAGCCGTAGCTCCCTCTCGACCTCCAGAATCTACGAAAACAAGAGCGATCACTTCCGGTTGTGCCTGGACGTCGCGACTACCTCAACAGTTCAACCCATTTAAAAGCAGCCTAAAACCCTACTTCGATCCAATTCGAAGAATTTATTCATCAGAAAAATTCTTATGCATTTTTCCTATGATCTTCCCCTTCCCTTCCATCTTCGAGTTCAACCACGGCACCCAGACCATCTTCGTTCGCCGCCGATTGACCAAAATGCCCAAAAACATAAATTTCAAAATTCTCTTTAATTACCAATCTAAAAATCTTGATATACATACCAAAAATCTTCATTTTCCATTTCGAAACAGATTGTATAATCAAAACTCGAAATTTAATCATTCGATTTTATGACTAAATGTTAATCAACAGTATGATATCTTAATTTAAAAATAACTGTTTAATATAAATGCTTGAGATTATTTTTAAATTTTGAATCTAGTTGATACTAACATTTTTCATTTATACATCAGATCCTAAAAGAGACTATGGAAAGAGGAATTTAAATTTGTTCTATTTTTTATTTTAAACCTGTTAACATATAACAGAGAACTGAGTATATACCAGACATGCAAGCAATTTTACATACACATACATATATATATTCAGACAATATTTCATTCATATCACCATCTTACTTTAGAAATTAATCACAAGATCAAGTTATAAAATAGATCCAGGTCTTAAAATGAAAGTTTTGCTCATCAGGTAATATTGAACAGAGAACAGTATATATAAAATCAAACATCTCACCTACATATCTATGCAAATCCAGATAAATTCTAACTGAAGAATTCAATAAAATCCAATATCATCACATGCAATTTAGTTAAACCAGATTAATCTGTTTTTAAAAATAGAATTTACTCACCTGAAATTTAAAACAGAAAACAGATTTTGTTTCCAGGCTTTCCAGTTTTGAATTTAAGCTTGATTTCCTTGTTGATCTTTGATTACTTGCTGTTTGATTTCTGGTTATTTGCTTGATTCCATTTTTCCTGATCTTCCAGTTGTTTTGAAGATTTGAACTGCTGTTTGGAATTGCTTTTCATCTTCTTATCTCAGATTTGCATTTAAATTTCCAGTTTTATCTTTCTTTAATTTCCAGGTTTTTATCTTCTTTAGATTTGATTCGAATTGTATTTTTTTTTTTTTAGTAGAGAAAGAAGAAAGATGAATTCAGCTGATAGTAAAATAAATTTCCTTCTTCATATTAATTTTTATTTATTTTAAAACTTTAATTAAGATATAGCCACTTGTCTTTTAAGTGTTAATTTGCTTACACCTATGCTTACAAATTTACAAATGTCACTAAACTATTCTAATATGCCAACAAGTGTTATTCTTGTTTTTTTAATAAATTTATTTAAGACATTTATGTTTTTATGAAATATTTATAAGTATATAATGTATTTATCTTTTTATAAATAAGCTTCTAGATTTTAATAAATATACAAATGTGAAAAACTATTATTTAAAACAACTTATGTTTTAAATCAAATACATATAACATATTTATAAATGCTTGAGAACTTATTTTAACTCTATATATATTTTTACAAACCTATTTTGACTTATATTTGAATTTTAAAAGAGAAAAGGTTATTAAAACTAATAAACTTCTTAATTTAAATCTCAAATATCATTTTGAAAAGTATTATGCTAAATTAAAATTTCCAAATTACAAATTATATATATATTAAAGTTTGAAAATACTTTATTAAATTTGAATCATTACCTTTCCATTTCAATATACAAATATATATATATATATATTCTAAATGGGAAATATTTTAATATTAGTTTAGATAATTACTATATTGAATTTCATAACATAACTCCAAAACACAATATATATACATTCATACATATTATAAATTTGAAAACATAGTTTTATTAAATTAAAGACTCCCTATTTATAATATATATGCCAATATATATATACATTATAAATATAAACACTTATATTAGATTTAGAAAGATAAATCTTCCCAATTTTAAATTGTTAGAAAAGATATTAATACATATTGCCAATTAAAATATTATTAGCCTTTTAAAATGAATAAACTTGTCAATTTTATAAAATAAAATCATCAAATCAATTTAATTATTAATAAAGATTATTAAATTGATATTGCCAAATTTCCGGGATATCACATTCTTCCCCCCTTAAAATAATTTCGTCCCCGAAATTTAAAAGCAAAGATAATTTAATAACCCAACAAAAGTTTTTAATTTTAAACAACAATCACACAATCAATCATACACTATCAATCATAGCAACCATTTAATCTAATCAAACAATTTTAACTATCCAGACAAAATTCTAGATAGAATTTCCTCGAGTTTCCCCAAGTGTATATATATACCGGGATACTCGCTCTACAAACAATCAAAACTACTAAGCTATAAAGCTTCTACTCATCTAGATCTACAGAACTAAACAAGATATCAGACTACAGACGAGTCTGACTCAACAACCAAATCCTCCAGAACTGCTGGTTCCACAACCAGAGATAGATCAAATACGTACTCTCTCAGAGATACGTGAAACAAAATGAATTCCAGTTATCCAAACTGACAATTCAATCCAGTAGATCAAAACACTTATCCAAATCAGCATACAGAAGAGATCCAAAATAACTCGGAGCTGACTTCCCAGACTTACCCAATCTTATAGTTCCCTTTTTATCAGAGAAACTTCAACAACAACGAAGTCTCCAACTTCGAATTCAAAATTCCTCCGTCTCTTATCCACAAAAATCTTCAGACGATCCTGGGCTGTCTACAGATCCTTCCTGATCAGCTTAACCCTTGCTGATGCTTCTTGAAATAATCTAGACCAACATCAAACCAATTTCCGGATCCTACTCAACAAAATGGTTTCCAAAAATACGCCAAAATCCAGAACACAACTCTACTCCACAATCATTAGAGCACTTCGAACTACTTCTCTTATCTGAAATAGCCAAACAGTTGCACTTGACAACCTTACCTCCAAATCCTGAAAAATCCTTCATACTTAGAGATATACTTGAATTTCCTATAGAAATCCTTTACTCCAAGAAAATTACAACTTCTGGTCGCTTCCACTCTAGAATAGCTGCTATCTTGCTTCCGCTGCACAACTCTGATCTTGAATAGATGAGAATGCTGTCAAAGAAACTCGAGCACAAACTTGATCATCCACAGTTCACCATACCATAAATTCTTAGTGAACCATTCCACTTGTCAAAACATCCCAGAAGAATTCCCTCCAGCAAATTAGGACTGATCAATCCCTCTCCAAAGAATCCTAAGCTGCTTCACCAAATTCTTCTCTAGAAGACATCCTTCTACTAAGCTGAACTTCCGGTAACTCCACTAATCAAGTTGATACGGAATCTCAATCTCCAATAACCCATGAGAACACTCGAACAATCGCAAGTCTCTTTTGCGATCAACTCGACCTAACTTCCACAGATACTGTTCTCTCTTCTCAAATTAGAACAGCTCATACTTAACTATCCAATTCATCGAAGAAATGGATCCACTCTGCTGCTTTTGGATTCCTCCTCTAGAAAAACTGCTCAGCTAGAAAACTTCCTGCCAACACAGAACACTCCGAGCCGCACTGCTGCCACAAATGCCAAAACTCCTTATCCGAAACTCCTCGAGAAACTCGGACTTCAAACAAAACAGAAACACTCTGCTGGACCCAGCCACAACACCGAAGCAGATATACTTCCTAAAACTTGTTCCAAAAGAAACATCTTCGGAAACATCCATAGTCAATGCGTCTCACCACACAGCTACTTCTTCCAGAAGTTACCAAGATACCATCATTCGCTTTTGCTCATCCAATTTCAAAGATAAACTCCAAACCTTAACAGGTTTCCTTCAGAGATCGATGAAATCCTTACACCACAACAAAGCTCACTCGAGACGATATTAGGTCTACAGTCTCGACAAATACACTTCCAAACTCAACACTCAGACTCTAACTATTGGTAATTGTGTTACACACACTACCACCTTATCTACCTTTATAACTCATATTGGAAAACCCGAACAGGTAACCCAATAAATAGGTAGAATAAATATATATATAGTTATATAAAAATTACAAATACGCGCTCTCAAGATAGACACCACTCCAGAGCCTAGGTATTCACTCAACCTACCGCTCTGATACCAAATGTAACGACCCGACTTTCTTTGCCCAGAAAGACGCATCGTTATGAAGAAAGAAAGGGATAGAAGAAGAAAAGAAAAGAAAAGAGAACAACAATACATCAGAAATCTCACAGCGGAACGAGAAATATATTATCACATAAGATATTACATAGTATCATATACATCAGAGTACACAATTTATACATCACAGAATAGACAGTTATAAACTTCTGTCTATTATACAACACAAATATACCAGTACAATACAGACTAATACAAACACAGCGGAAACTCTATATATCTACTCGCTGAAGCCTCCTGCTCCTCAGCTCCTCCAGTATTCGTCAAGATTAACCTGAATCCCTCGACTACTCAATACAATATTGAGTACCCAAGAGTTTAATAAAACAGAAAATAAACACTTGGGTCAGACATGGGTCTGGTGTGAGTAAACGTGTTAAAATTGTTTAACTTCAAAATCTTTTGAAAGAAAGGTATCACGTAAGACTTCCCACACATAAACATGGAAAAGTTTTTACCTTACGCTAACCAAATCATTTGATAGGAAATCCAGTTATATTATAATAGGGTCTAGGGTTTTCAAGTAAAATACAGAAATAGCTGAAATGCTTACATCTCACATTCCAACATAGTTGGGCACAACTAATACGTACGGCACTTATTGGAGTTTGGATTCCATACAATGGCCGGGCTACTGGGGTACCGCCCGTCACAGTACGTGGCCTAGATCACCGTACCGAGGAGTACGCCCGCTCCCCTGCAACACAAAGCCGGAACCATCCCTTACTGGATAATCCCGAACAAGACAACCCCGTAGTTGGCTGCAGTTCCAACTACCCACTAAGCCGAAATATAGAAAGGGACCTCTAGACAGGGATCTATCTTGCTCTCAGTGGGCGCTACCCACGAAGCCTTGCTGCACCTCCCCTGTTTTAGCCATTCCCGGTTGATGAGGCTTGAGGTTACGATTACCTTTAATCAGAACATATCACTTAGAATACTCATCGTCCGCCTGACGATGTGCTGAAAGTATTCAATCCATACAAGTTCGTTCCGGGTTCGAACGAAACCGAAGGCATTATCTCGTTACACTCGTTTTGGAATCACCCTCAGAGTTAACGACAATAACCCTTGCACTCTGAATCTTCCTCTTCACTTGAGATTCACGACCTATCGTTAATTTGGATCGATGTGGTATTCGGGTCTCCAGACCTGGAATACCGGTATACGGAAACCCGATCCCGGTCTCATCGAAATCCAAAACGTATCTTTTAAGGCCAAGTTGTTTAAAGGTTTAAACAATTTAACTTATCTATACAGATAGATAATTCACAAGTCACAATTGATAATCACATTATCATTTAAACAGATGATTCATAACCAAATAGGTAATCCATATCAACATCACAATAGTTAATCTATATTACCATCATAATGCAACCAAGCATTCATACCACATATCATCTTATCTCATTACTGAGATTACATCCATTCAAGACAAATCAATGTCATCCATTCTTATATAAGAAATGATTTACTTAATCATAACATAATTAATTTAAAATGAATTAAATTAACTATCCCTATCTTTAATTAATTTAAAGTGAATTAAATTAATTACTTCATCTCTTAATTAATTTAAAGTAAATTAAATTAATTACTTCATTATAAATCTTACTTATATAATCATTAATTAATTACAAATAAATTAATTAATCTTTCTATAATTATCTATTTTAATTAATCACCTTTGATTAATTATACTTTAATTACATTTAAGTAATTATCTTAATTAATTTCACAATTTAATTATTCTTAACCAATTATAGTAATTAACCTTTAATTACTTCATTAATTAATTAATTATAATTAATTACTTTAATCCTTAATTAATTACAATTAATCACTTATCATTTGATTAATTAATCTTAATTAATCAACTCTCAATTACATCATTAATTATAAACTAATGATCCCTAATCACACCTTTAATTATTTATTAATTACATTAAGTAATTAACCTTTAATTAAACCATGATTTATTAATCACCTTTGATTAAACTTAACCAGTAATTAACTCTAATTAATTATCTTCCTTAATTAATTACTTTTAATTAATTACCTTAACCAATAATTAATTACATTATTAATTACCCTTTCATTTAATAAAATAATTATCCTCTAATTACTTTATTAAATATTTTATCTTTACTTAATTATATTCAGTAATTATTCCTTAATTACTTCAACAAGTAATTATACTTAATTAATTTATAAATGATTATCTTAAGTTAATCATTAATTAACTACTTAATTATTTAACAAATTATTTAAATTGAATTAAATAATTCCTTAACTCCTTATACTTAAAGATCTTAATTAAGAAAATCATTTATCTTAATTAAGTTAATTAAATTGACCAACAATTTAATTATCTTCCCACATTAATTATTTTTAATTAATCAAACCTTTAATTACTTAAGATAAATCCTGATTATATTTGATTTATTAAATCCTTATCATTTAAACTCATTTAAAATAAAACATTTTAGAAATCAATTATAACTAAAACATTTTAAACTCCTAAATACAACATTTTAAAAACCATTTATTTTACAAGTGAAACTTGTTTAACTTTGCTTTTTAAACTTAAACATTCTGTTGTATTTAAAAATCTGAACAACTGGAATCTATCTCCCCAAAAATCTCGAACGAACTCCCAGAAACTTCTGCGTCTACCTCGGGTAAATCCAACAAAGCCCCGAGTCACCCTATCCTACAACTGCTTCGAGAATAACTTCAGTATACACGAAAAACACTTCGAGCTCCATCCCTTCTCCCCCAAAACCCATACTTCCCTGATACATAACCGTGCACATAAACGTGCACATCACCGTCGACCATCGGCGATCTTCTCTCCGGCCTCCATCAAGTCACTCACGATCCCTACCATTCATCACGCAACCCAGAAATTCAAATTTGATCGAGAATCGAATTTTGATAAATCGAACCCAAATAGCTCGAAACCCATTACCAGAAAATCATTCCTCCACGGCGACCCCAACCTCGAGAAACCCCGACACCTTAGCCGTAGCTCCCTCTCGACCTCCAGAATCTACGAAAACAAGAGCGATCACTTCCGGTTGTGCTTGGACGTCGCGACTACCTCAACAGTTCAACCCATTTAAAAGCAGCCTAAAACCCTACTTCGATCCAATTCGAAGAATTTATTCATCAGAAAAATTCTTATGCATTTTTCCTATGATCTTCCCCTTCCCTTCCATCTTCGAGTTCAACCACGGCACCCAGACCATCTTCGTTCGCCGCCGATTGACCAAAATGCCCAAAAACATAAATTTCAAAATTCTCTTTAATTACCAATCTAAAAATCTTGATATACATACCAAAAATCTTCATTTTCCATTTCGAAACAGATTGTATAATCAAAACTCGAAATTTAATCATTCGATTTTATGACTAAATGTTAATCAACATTATGATATCTTAATTTAAAAATAACTGTTTAATATAAATGCTTGAGATTATTTTTAAATTTTGAATCTAGTTGATACTAACATTTTTCATTTATACATCAGATCCTAAAAGAGACTATGGAAAGAGGAATTTAAATTTGTTCTATTTTTTATTTTAAACCTGTTAACATATAACAGAGAACTGAGTATATACCAGACATGCAAGCAATTTTACATACACATACATATATATATTCAGACAATATTTCATTCATATCACCATCTTACTTTAGAAATTAATCACAAGATCAAGTTATAAAATAGATCCAGGTCTTAAAATGAAAGTTTTGCTCATCAGGTAATATTGAACAGAGAACAGTATATATAAAATCAAACATCTCACCTACATATCTATGCAAATCCAGATAAATTCTAACTGAAGAATTCAATAAAATCCAATATCATCACATGCAATTTAGTTAAACCAGATTAATCTGTTTTTAAAAATAGAATTTACTCACCTGAAATTTAAAACAGAAAACAGATTTTGTTTCCAGGCTTTCCAGTTTTGAATTTAAGCTTGATTTCCTTGTTGATCTTTGATTACTTGCTGTTTGATTTCTGGTTATTTGCTTGATTCCATTTTTCCTGATCTTCCAGTTGTTTTGAAGATTTGAACTGCTGTTTGGAATTGCTTTTCATCTTCTTATCTCAGATTTGCATTTAAATTTCCAGTTTTATCTTTCTTTAATTTCCAGGTTTTTATCTTCTTTAGATTTGATTCGAATTGTATTTTTTTTTTTTTAGTAGAGAAAGAAGAAAGATGAATTCAGCTGATAGTAAAATAAATTTCCTTCTTCATATTAATTTTTATTTATTTTAAAACTTTAATTAAGATATAGCCACTTGTCTTTTAAGTGTTAATTTGCTTACACCTATGCTTACAAATTTACAAATGTCACTAAACTATTCTAATATGCCAACAAGTGTTATTCTTGTTTTTTTTAATAAATTTATTTAAGACATTTATGTTTTTATGAAATATTTATAAGTATATAATGTATTTATCTTTTTATAAATAAGCTTCTAGATTTTAATAAATATACAAATGTGAAAAACTATTATTTAAAACAACTTATGTTTTAAATCAAATACATATAACATATTTATAAATGCTTGAGAACTTATTTTAACTCTATATATATTTTTACAAACCTATTTTGACTTATATTTGAATTTTAAAAGAGAAAAGGTTATTAAAACTAATAAACTTCTTAATTTAAATCTCAAATATCATTTTGAAAAGTATTATGCTAAATTAAAATTTCCAAATTACAAATTATATATATATTAAAGTTTGAAAATACTTTATTAAATTTGAATCATTACCTTTCCATTTCAATATACAAATATATATATATATATATTCTAAATGGGAAATATTTTAATATTAGTTTAGATAATTACTATATTGAATTTCATAACATAACTCCAAAACACAATATATATACATTCATACATATTATAAATTTGAAAACATAGTTTTATTAAATTAAAGACTCCCTATTTATAATATATATGCCAATATATATATACATTATAAATATAAACACTTATATTAGATTTAGAAAGATAAATCTTCCCAATTTTAAATTGTTAGAAAAGATATTAATACATATTGCCAATTAAAATATTATTAGCCTTTTAAAATGAATAAACTTGTCAATTTTATAAAATAAAATCATCAAATCAATTTAATTATTAATAAAGATTATTAAATTGATATTGCCAAATTTCCGGGATATCACATAGAACCTCTGGGAAATTACCATACCATATATCTATGGTGGTAGTAGTGCTCTGTTATGAAAATCTTCGATGCAAGGACTGCTCACTACTAATTCTAGGGTTGATTCCCGACATGATGTAGTAGGAGAGTGCCTTCGGTTTGTCATATTCTTGGACAAATTGTATGGACAAATGCCTGACATTGCATTTCTAAGAACCACGTACATTGGTTTTTAAAAACATACATCTGTTAGTGGTGTAGGAAGTAATTCTCTTATACTTAACACCCTTCTCTAAGACGTACGAGCTCAAAGGTTGTACTTTTGTGAAAATCAATTAGTGTGTTGTTGGAAACGGCGATGTTGCGTTTACAGTGGAATGTGCTATGTGAATGGTAAACGTTACCTTAAGCCTCATCACTCTAAAATGGATTAAATAGTGCTTGTCGTAAGGCTAAGTGGGTCACCCCTATTAGGGTATGGTCGTTACCTTTCTAGATTACTCTCTATATGTCGAGTATGTTGTGTATGCTTGTGGCCACGGATAGGTTGGAAACAACCGGGGTGATGTCATATTTGGTTCTATCCACTACTGGGCGGATCTGTGGGTAGGCCAGTCTTGCCAGGTGCAAAGGTTTCAAAGATGTCGATCCTTGGTACATTCCTTTAAAAATGTACTGTATGGAAGGTAGTTCCTTACCTGCCATTGTATGGAAATCCATTCTCCACTATGTGCTTTCTATTTGTTTGTAAAACCTACTTTGTAGCTAGAATGCTAAAATTTAATCAATGTAACGATTTCGGCTAGACTAATATTATTTGTATACAAGAAACTAGTATAATATAATAGAATTTGATATGAAATGTTTTGGTTATCGTAAGGTAAAAACCCGTTCGTGTTTATGTGTGGCGTGGTCTTACGAGATACCTTTGTTTTGAAAAAGAAAGTTTTTGATAACTTTAAAATTCAATTGAGATATGTTTTCTCACACTGCTTTACCAGACTAATCCGGGCGTTTTTCCCTTTCAATGCTCGGGTCAGACTGAGCATATTTACAGATTTGGTTTGGATGCTTTGGAGCTTCAGAAGACGAGTTGCAGGTCTTCAAGTTGTGTTCACGGATAGGTTATTTTTCTACTACATTGGTTATTTAAATTGTCAGCATTTGTGAGGACAGATTGTTATAACTGTCGAGGTTGACAATTAATTATTTGTGTACTCTTATTTGATGTATGAATATTATAGTTTCTCTTTTGTAAAGATTATTGATATTATATTATATGTTGTTCCGCTGGGTTGTGGGATTCTGTGTTGTTTGGTTCTCTTTCTCCCTTATCTTCTCTCTTCTTTCTTCTTCCTTCTTTCTTTCCCATAACTATTCACATTTTCATTCGGTTTGAGTTAGACATGTGTGGTTTATTGTCGGCTCGAATTGTGCGGATTTGCAGGTCGTTACAGCTGGTATCAGAGCTTAGGTTTAGTGAACTCCTAGGCTTTGGTTGGGTACTCATTATAGATAAGGTTAGTAATACTCTAGGATAAGTTTGAGTGTGTGTATGTGTGTGTGTATGAGCACGTATTTGTTAGTGATATAAAAATATTTTGTATTGTATTGGTTAATATGTTGAATGGCTTATGGATTCGGGTCAATGCGAGTAATTAACGTTATTGATAGGGATCTCTAAACAGTTGAACATAACAATTCAATATAGTATTGTTTTGAAATTGGATAAATGAAATAATTTTTCTTTGATTATATTTTATATATAAATAAATAAATTTTCAGAAATTTTTGTAGTATATATGGTGTGTTTGGTTGTTAGTGAATAATATTTGATTATTATCATTTGATGTTTGTTTTTTGGGTTATAATAAAAGTTGTTATTTATAATGTAAACAAAGATAAACAATTAAGAAATGCTTTTATATAACCAAAGTGAAATTATATATAAGGAAAATTTATAAATATGATTTGTAAATAAAAAGGATTTAAAAGTTAAGAAATTTGAGAATTTAAATCCCATTGATTTTGAAAATTGTTTTTCAAAGTTTTGAAGGAATAAAAATATTATTTTTAAAGTATTTTGACTAGAAATATTTTAAAAGGCTTTAAAAGAAATAGAAAGCATTGAACTCACTTCAGTCGTTGAAATATAACTCTGGTGATGACTGCAACATCATCGGCGTTCATTTTCGAGTTTCTAAGTGATGGTTTGCTACCATTGGAATTTTGTTTTGGTAAAACTAGTTTTGATTTTAAAATTCAAAAGTATGACTTGAAATACAAATAAATTATGTATAGTATTGTTTCAGAAGGACTTGAAATAAAAAAACCGAGTGTTTAAATTCTGGAAGTTTTATCTAAGTATTTTGTGAAAATATAAGAAAATAAGTTTTATAACTTATAATTGAGAATTAGAAAATTAAAACAAATTTTAAATTTTTTTAAATATAATTGTTAAGAAAAATAAATTTGAAATTAAACTATGAATTGAAATTGAACTTAAGTTAAGTTTAATAAAATGAATTTTGAAATGGAATTTGACTCAAGCAAAGTTAAGGTGAAATTGAATTTTATTTATAATGAAATAATGAAATGAACTAATGAAATAAATTGAAATGGATATGAACTTGAGTTATAAAATAAAATTCAACTTAAGTTGTAAAGTGGAAATAAACATTAGTGGTTGTATAAAATATTTACAATAAACTTAAGTAAAGATTTTATGAAATGGTTTATAAATGATATTAGTATTGAAAGAAATATACAAAGTAATAAATGAATGTAAATAATGAATAAAAAAGAATGGGATATAATATGAAAGCAATTGAAATAAATACGTAAGTTGTACATATATTATTTTATTCATATAACTGTTTGATCTAGATTCGAATATACGATTTCGTGGTGATTTACACCGATCCGAGTTAGGATTTTTCATTCGATCCTCGACGGCGAACACTGGATATGGATTTTTAATTGATTATGATATTCTCTATCATAGTATATGGCTATGCAAGGATAATGGTAGTTTCTATTCAAGGAACCAGATCTGAGTCCGCATTAGAGTGGTCGCATGAACGATACTAGTTCGGAAGTGAATTGTGTGATCGAGCGAGCTATCAGATATGGTTTTGCGTAAGGATGATATATGTACATCGTACGGGCTTTAATAAATTTAATGTTGACATTGGAAAATGCAAATTGATATGGTTATGAATTACTTAGATGAATATTAATTGTTTAACGGTTTCTCTTGTTACCTTTGCTACATTTGCATACAATTATTGTATAGTCTATGTTATATATATTGTTATTACTTTCCATATACTTGTTCTCATTAGTTGTTGAATGATTAGTAGGTATGGATGGCGTATGCTTTGCATATGGAGCTCACTTTCACATTTTATTGATTGTATATCTTGCTAATACTAATAAAAAGGTACACATCTTGGATTACATATCATATTTTTATATTTTTCTCTACGGGATGCCTCATTCTCGAAGATGAGATGTATATTTATGATTATATATATTGTAAATTTTTCCGACCGAACCACGCAAAGGAGACACAGGCGAAATTTTCCGTAAATTTAAGGCGTTAGAATTTTTTTGACAATTTTGGAAAAAATTTTGATAACTAAAATTTGATTTTGAATTATAACTTGGAATGAATGAATGGAAGGAAATTAGTTGGTATAGGTGGGTGAATTTAAAAAAATTAGAAATTTATTGTGACACCCCACCTCTATACTCACGCTAGCCAAGGAAACTATGGGGTAATGCCGTCGACTAGCGCGAAGAATAAGGCTGTTGAGTAGCGACCATCTGTGTAATTGCTTTGTGCGAGCACCGATATGTCAGATAATATAACTTACATTTCATTTCAAGAGGAAATCCGCCATAGCGGTTCAAACTCAAAGCTACCACACAATGGCTGTGTGGGCCTCAAAAACAAATATAGAAATAAGTATAACACAAATTAGTCACAGATATTCATATCACAAAGGCGGAAACATATATGAATATAACACATAAAAGTGTACATCAAAGTAATGGTCATATAAGATCCATTTCGTCACAAAAGAATAGATATAGGTGCCAGACAAAAGAATATGTATACATCAAGTAGTCTCTATCTCGAATGTATAAAAGCAAAAACTACTAAGCTAGGTAGTTAGCCAAAAGTCAGATAATAGTCCCAGATGAGGAGTCAAGCAGAAGCACCTGTAACATCTCGGCCTGACCCGAGTATTATTTAATAAGAAAATAATAAACGGATCAGTCTAGCTATAAATATTAAATAAAATGAGATAGGGTAAGAGATATAACAGAAACGTATGATAACAATAATGCCATACTATGACAAGAATACATCAAATAACAACAAAAATCATATAATATCTCAAATCATCTCAAAACACCAAAAAGAATCACATTCTTTAAATTATTTACCAAAACACAAATATTGATAGAGCTTATCAATGCAAACCACGAAAATTGGTGAAACACAAATTCTATAAATCACAACCAAAAATCCAGAAATCACAAAAGGGGGGAGGCCTATCACAAACGGGAGCATGAAAACTTACCAACACGTGTGTCACAAATGGAACGCTATTCCATGGTCGCTAACCATCAATTTTTTTGAGCCAAAGCTCCACAAATGGCCCGAAAACCATGGGTCGCTACCCCACCAAATTGAACCGAAGTTCCACAAACGGGGTTTTTAGTCCCCACACAAACAAATAGACATCGCACATTGCTAGTCTAAATCACAAAATGATCATCATCGATCAATAAAAAGTGTCGATTACACGCTAGTAAATAGATGAGTTTAGCTTCATGTCCCATAACCACTAGCTTAACTTAAATATTTACGAACAAATTGTAGATTTCCACTCGAAAATTGTCACAAGATTTTCAATCGAACAAGTCCAAAAATTAACCGACGAAGTAAACACAAGCATTTCATACCACTTGTTTTACTAAGTCGTTTAACTAGATTTCTCATACGAGTGAGGTAAAGGTTTGTATATACTAATAGATTAGAAAACGGTTTTATAAGCAAGTTTTGTATTAGAAATAGAGTTGAAATCATCTTTGTGAAAGAGTTTGAATATTTACTACTAGTATAGAAACCTTTGTAATTTAAAGTGACAAGTCATAGAAATGATTGTAGAAACAATCAATCACCAAAAATTCACATACGAAGACGTGAATCAAATCCAAAGAAATCGATACTGAATCCATTAAAATGGATGTTGCCAAAAATCCAGAATTTTTTTTATCAAAGTCAACTAAAGTGATAACAACTAATTGGAGAAAGGAGAATCGATAAAAAATTGGAAATCCACACAAATTTGCCTAAAATAGGTAAACTAAACATTTCCCAGAATCAGTCGACTAGACTACAGGGTCAATCGATTGACACAGACCTGGAAACATTCGGTTTCCAGGCTCTGTGGACTGACTCAATTTGTCAGTCGACTGATACAGGCCTGGAAACACTCGGTTTCTAGGCTCAGTCGACTGACTCAGTGTGTCAGTTGACTGATACAGGGGCAGAGAATTTTCTGCCCCCTACTTCAGTCGACTGACCTCCTGGTTCAATTGACTGAACCTGCTTCATCAGCAGTTTCAGCCTAGCCCCCTTGTAGGGCAAAATCAATAACACGGAACGGAAGCGAACGAGCGAGCTACAACGACTAGGGATTTACGCCAAGCAACAACCCAGCCTTGTATGGCCCTCCGAAACACTCCAATAACGTGTTCAAACATCAAAGATTGGATTTTTAAAGATTTGACCTCAAAACACCAAAAATTGGAATATTCACCAATTAAATTCAAATCAAAAGCAAATAAACATAAATAAGTGTTAGGAATTCATACCAACAACAATGATATCTATAGAAGTAGATGTGAGTTCAATAACTCACTTTTAATCCCAAAAACACAAGAGAGAACCTATAGAGCAAGGCAAGAACAATCACTCTTCAATTTTAACCCAAGAAGCTTCAATCTAAGCTCAAAAGAAAAAAAACATTTCCTAAGTTAGGGTTTAGGAAATTTCTGAAATTGAAGAGGAAATGAGATGGAGAAGATGAAGAGGATGCTTACCTAAGCTTCTCTTAGATTTTGGAGCTAGAACTTGAGTTTGCAAATGAATCCATGGCTTAGGAATTTCTAATTCCTTTTCTCTTCCCCCATTTTTCTAAAGCTTGAAGTGTTAGGAAATGATATTGTATGAAGAGGAGAGGGGGTGGAGTTAGGATATAAGATGAGTTGGGTTAGTGGGCTGAAACCCAAACCCAAACCCAAAGCCGTAAGTGAAAATGTCAAAATTCTACTCAACTCCAAACATGTCGATGTTTATACTCAAAAAGGTCGCAAATGCCATTTTGGACTCAGTGGAAGTGGTCTCGAGTCCCAATTCGACTATGAGCAAAAAGTGATATTTCGGACTTGAATCCGACTAACGATGCTATATTTAAATAAAACATTTAAATATACAATCGTAAAATATGCGGGTTGTTACATATATAATCTATTTGAGCTAATTGATTTTGAAAAGTCAAAGGCTTAAAAGAATTTGATAATCCATTTCAACTAATTCGTTTTGAAAAGTTAATGGATTTGGGGCATTTCTCTTACTTGCTAATTTCTAGGACGAAATTCTTTTAAGGGAGAAGTATGTAACGACATAGAATTTCAGTCATTTGAATTTGGAATATTTAATTAATTTTAAATATTGCAAAGTTAATTTTATAAGTCAAATAACTTGAATTTCAAATATAGCGATTAATTTAATAATTAAATTGTTAAATTTAAATTTGGAATTGTTTAAATAATTTACCCTTGAATTTAATATGAATGAAAATGATTTCGAAAGTTGATTTAAATTCTATTTAAATAAGAATGAAGACAGTAAGATTTGAATTTGAATTAAAGTGATTAGAATTGGTTTTAAATAAAAATTCGTTTTAATTAATGTGTGAAAATAGCCTTCTGGGGCACTGTCTCGGATTTCGACAAAACTAGTGTCATTAGATCCGTAATAATGAATTAATATACGATGTCGAATTTCGTGGTGATCAGACGTATCGTTTAGTTGTGCGAGCTCAAAAGGCTCAAAAATTTATTAAAGGAATTTAATTTAATATAATTCGACTTTGGAAGCTAACTTCTGTATACGATCGAACTAGGCCCCGACACTAGTTCCATTGTGCTCCGAATTGGGGTATTACATATAGGACGCCAAGCGGCACGCCTCATTTAGAGTTCGAAAATTTAGCGAATGAATAGTGCTTTGAAATTTTATATAAAAGGACATTAACTTTCTCCATTTTCTAAACTCTAACCCTAAAATCAAAGCCGCCATTATAATTTGACCCCATCCAACGACCCATATCGTTCACATCGATCGGAGAGGATTTGGGCGAAACTTCCTACAGGAAGGTGGAACGGCTAGGGATGGCGAGTTCATCCATGATAGTCGATCGACGTTCGGAGATAGGAGGCGACAACGATTGATGATCAAAGTGGTGGCGGTTATCTATGTTTTTCCGGTGATAGGTGGTATTTCAGGACGTCGCGTGAGTGGCGATAGGCATGGCGTGGTCGTGGCATTCTCGGAGGGGTGTTGCAATGGTTGTTGAGATGGAGGCGGTGTAGGTCTATGTTGTGATTTGAAGTCACGTGCTTGGGTTCGAATTCGAACTGGAGAGAAGAGACGCGGGATTAGGGTTTTAAACATAAGTGATTAGCATTAATTAATGTAATTAATTAAATTATTTAAAATCGAATGTTTATAAATGTACAACTTTTTCATACGAGATCGGATTTGAAAGCGACAAGTTGAGTTGCGATCGTATCGGCGAAATCTAAGATATTGAGTTGGATAGGATGGTTTTGGAGCTAGTAGGATTTGGGTTAAAATTAAACGCTTGTTTGATTTTAATTTAAACTGGAACGCTTCAACAATTACTAGAATTTTGGTGAGTTCACTCACTTCTCTGGCCCATTTATATTTCTATATAAGTGTGGATAATTTTGTTGTTGATTGTTTCTTGACTGCTGGAGGAATTACTATTTTATTAGATGGTTTGGATATATTTCTGCCCCTGGAGCAGATGAGACCCTATTACGTTCCCGTGTATGAGCGGATGACTCTTTGTATACAATCCCGCCTCGAAGCAGTTGATTTATATTATTTGGTTATATATTGTATGTGATGCGGGGGGATAGGCTGGAGGGATCTAATAGGATTTCTCAAACTATTGATTTTACTTTTCATAAATATTATGATTTATGATTTTGGATGCCATATTTGAGGACATGGATATTGTAATGACCTGCCTTTTTGGATGTTTTAAGCAAACACACATGCCGGACTCAAACCATTCAAAAGGGCAGATTGTTATTGGGTAAGTATGAAAAAGGGAAAGAAATAAAACTAATATAGAATCTCGCAGCGGAATGACAAAATATAATAATCAAATAACAGTTCATGAAGCTGTTTTATTAATACATTTGACTATTCTTTTACAACACAAAATCAAAGTTAAATTAACAGGAATAAATAAATAAATAATAAATGCAATTGAACAACATGATGCAGTGGAATATTATAAATAATACTAGTACAAATCTTCGTCTTCGTCCTCCAGAAATAAGGTCTTCAATCCTGAAATGCTCAGGCTGACCCGAGCGAATTGAAAAGACAAAACACTCGAGTCAAAACTAAAAGATCTTATGTAAGTTAAATCAACAGTAAATATGAGTGTGACAACGTCAGAGATGTTTACAGGGTTTGACATCTCATATCCAGTGTCTAACGTGAGTGCAACAACTTAAAGAGATTTTCGGGATTCACATCCCCTAAGGATCCGTTAAACTATCTACTATTTAGTACAATACGCTATTATAATAATGTCTACAACAAAGTAAAGTATTAAAATAGCGTTAAGGCGTTACCCATATCCCCCTCAACACATTTTTATATATTCCCATAGTCCATACAGTACCGTAATTCCTCCATAAACCGGAGGGCTATCAGAGGACACTCCATAGGTATGGTACAAAACAAACTCGTAGAAGGCGCTCTATGGAATCTGAACATGGCACTCGAGGAAATGCCAGGGTAAATTTACCAATTGTAGAACCAGGCTGGTGGTAACGCATAGCAGCTACTACCGCCCACCTTGGAACACACTACCAAATCAAAATCAAGGGGTGGCGACCAAATCATCACAAATGTCATAATAAGGTATCGAAGAAGCATGTCCGATCGGAGGAATGACCTCACTTGGCCCAGGTATAGCTCCTATTTAGTCACATCTATGCTGACTCACGGGAGTCAGGGTCACGTCATACCTTATACAGAAATCGTTCGCCAAACCATCCTACTTCATTTTTGGAATCTCCACCATGTACACAGTTGTTAAAGTGGTTTTCGGTATTGGCAGAGAGTATGACAATGTCCGATCCCGGTCTCTTTAATAACCAATCGCTTATTACATACCAGATGGTTCTTTTACATTGAAAGTCAATTCACAGTTTATATCAAAATATCATATTCAGTTTCAAATCATATATCTTTTGAAATCATATTCATTTCCAAACTATATTCACTTTCAAAATCATATTCACTTTGAAATCATGTTCGCCCTTGAAATCATATCGTTTCCGAAATCATAATTTCTTTCAAAAATCATATTTCCAATTAGGTTAAACCCAGACTTTAAAATCATCATATTCAATTAATTATAACATTTAAATCCCAACTTAGGTTATAACCTCATTTAACCGTATTTGCTTTTAAACTAATGAATTTGAATATAAACACTTCCCTCTTCTTAGTCTAAAAATTTATAAAATAGTCTAAATAGTTATAAATAGTTAAAATAGTTAAAATTAGTTAAAATACTCTAAAATAGTTTAGTAATAGATTAAAGGTATTGTTGAATTGATTTAAGATAGTTAAATAGATTGAAAATAGATTAAATGTAATTAAAACAGATTAAATATCTTTAAAATAGATTAATTAGATTTAAAATAAGTTAAAATGGGTTAATTAGTTTAAAATAAATTAAATGGTTTAAAATTGGTTAAAATGATTTAATATGGTTAATGTAGGTTAAAATAGTTTAATAGTTTGAAAATCTTAATAATTAAAGTCTTTAAAATATTTATTTTTAAAACAGATTATATTAAAATATGAGTTTGAAATTAATATCAATTTAACTATTTATTTTATTCCAACATATCTGGACCATTACAAATTCCAAATCAACAAAACCCAATTTCGAATCTTCAATTCTAATTCTTTCCAATCCATGTTTGAAATATCAATTTAAATCATTCATATTTCAATACATTTCAAAGTTATTTTTCAAACCAATTCTATAACTCAATTCCGATAAAATTTCTTTTACTTAAAAATTCAACTTTAAACTTTCAATTTAATTTCTTAAAGCAGTTCCTTTAAACCAATTCACATTTCAACTTAAACTTGATTTTTCAATAATAATTCAATTTATATAAATCAAATTTTATTTCAAAATATCATTTAACTGGATTCGAAATCAAAGATTTAAAAATAGCTTTAACCAATCCGATGTCCGTGTATAATTCTCTACCCTAGGGTCAAGGGATACGGATATTTACCATTTCAATCCCCAATTTAAAATTTTACGGTTATATATCACTTCAAACCGCAATCCCGAATTTAATATTAAAATCCATAAAATTGCTTGAGTCTATCATTTCAACCCACAACGATTTTTCACTAATCTATAAGTCGTTTGGGTATGTATCATTTCAACCCATAGGGAACTGGCAGTTTATAACAATATAAATACAACATCCAGTCATCCAATATCAAAATCAAACATACCTCACAATCATCATCCAATTCAATCAATAAACATCAATAGGTAACTGATAATCAATACTGGTATTAAATTGACGATTTAAAATTCAATATTAAATTAAATGATAATTAAATGTAATAAAAGTCAAATTTAACCAGAATGACCATTTAACATACCAAACAGAAATCAATAAATTTCCCATCACATCATAAATTTAATTTAACTAACATAAGATAATCTAGAAGTTATGAGTGGGTTAAAACACTCGCCTTCGATTTTAAATCGAATTAAAATCCAATTTAGGGCCCAAATTCAAACAATCTCAAAATTCATCTAAACCAGCGTTAAAATCTCCAGAATTTTAGTACGATCCCAACGCAAGAAACCGCACGTGAATCGGACCTCGTACGCGAATCCTCCCTGAAACTGGGGGCAGAACTTAAGCGTAGATCGCTGATTGAGACAATGCAGCATCGGAGTCCAGTTTAACATTCAGTCATCGCTCATAGTTGTGATTTCAGGACTTCACAAATAAACTCAGATCCAATCCAATAGTAGGAACTTCGCAAATGTACCGGACTGGAGTTAAAATGCTAAAACACTTAAGTGTGGCAATCACGCTCCGCTTTCAACTCATTGAGCGTAACGTCGTCGAACTGATGCTGGAATAAAGAAATTCGAGTAGTCGAATCGCACTCGATCATTTATCATTGATTGCATCCACAATCCGGGGATTTGCATTCGTACGTCGGCGGTCGGGCACGCCTGCATGAGTTTCAAGGATACGTCGACGCTCCGGGGACTTAAGTCACTTTCACGGGTGGTCAGTCACACCCGCTTAAATGTTTGTAATGATGTCCACACTCTGGGGACTTTAGACAGATTCGTGGGTAGTCAGTCACACCCGATTTGCATTTACACTCTAACCACGCTCCGGGGACTTAGAGTTGTTTTACGGACGATCAATCCCAATCTGGTTTGTGTTCAAACTCCAATCCACTCTCCAGGGATTTTGAGTCAACGCTTATACTCCAATTCGCACTCTGGGAATTTAGAATTGGTGTTTATGTTGACCCTCCGGTTCACACTCTAGGAATCCAGAGATAGTTGATGTCTATACTCCAGTTCGCGCTCTGGGAACTTGGAGTTGTCCGAAAGATGGTCAGTCACATCTGTTCAGGATTTAGGATTTCGTTCGCACTCCGGGAATGACGAATTTATCAGGATCGTGGGTGGTCGGTTCACATCCACCCCGAGTTAACAAGCGAGGTCGTTAGATGGACATATCCATTTTCCTCAAACTTGGTCAAGGTACGGGCGAAGTCGTTAGGTGGACGGATCCACCTTGTTCGAAACCGAATTTGTAAGTTTATACTCCAGTTCACACTCTGGGAATCTGGAACTGGTTAAAGGATTGTCGTGTATCAATCCTTTTTTGACTTCAGTGTGATGACTTGCCCCCGAGCTCGGGTATCATCTAGCGAGTAACTGATCATATCACAGTCACTCCCTATTGAATAAATTCCACCGTCGGGTGGAATTTAGCTCTCCGTGCATACTGATAGTTTTATGACGCATTCAATAAATCACAACTCTGGCTCGAAGAGATTGAATTTTATTGCTGAATTAAGAAAATACGGCAAAATCAGTTGCCTTATTACAAATTCAAATTTCGAAATGCAGAAACAAATTGCAAATGAGAAATAAACCCGAATAAATAAACAGAGCCTGTCATGTGTAGTAGCGACGAAGACTTTTGCTGTTCCAGGCTCTCGGAAGAGTGAGACCGTCAACGGTCGATAACTTGAATGTGCCATCTCCGAGCTTTCATTCAATAACATACGGCCCTTCCTAAGTTGGCTTCATATGCAAAGGGACTGGATAAATTCTCTTAAGGACAAGATCGTCGAGTTCAAAGGTTCGGGGTCGGACCTTGGCATTATATAACCGGGCGACTCGAATGTGGTATGCGGCTGTTACGCCCCACTCCAAGACACACATTAGCAAAGAGTATTACAAGGTAACACCGTCTGCTAATGCGAAGAATAGAGCTGTTTAGGAGCGACCATCTATAGCCTCGTCTTAATTATCTATTGAATACGCCGACAATGCCACTTCTTACTTATATGGATCGACATATCCAATAAATACTTAATACAAAGCCATAGGTGGCTGAGGATCTATCAGAATAAAATATAACAACTCAAATGTAATACATATCACAGAACAATAGATCATCACATACATTTACACATATACAGATACATTACAAAGTTTACAAAATGAGACATGTCAAGTGGTAAAGCGAACCACAATATACAGACGAGTCAATAGAATACATATCAGAGTTATAGACAAAAAGGACTACACAAAAAGCTACAACAAAAAGGAGCTAGCAGAATAGTCCATGCAGAAGCAAAATAGGCTAAGTCCAATGTACCTAACCTGAAACATCTCGGTCTGACCCGAGTATAAAATACACGGGTCAGTCTAACTACACAAATCAGTCAGATAAACTAAATGATAATGAACATACAAGATCATAAAGTACCATAAATTTCTCCAAAAGAGATAGCCAAATCATCTAACCAAAGATGAATCAAAACGAGCCGCATAACATCGACAATTCAAATAACAAAGGATATCATATCCCAAAACAAGGAATAATATTACTCCCACTTAAGAGATATTCCAAAACCCGCTATATCGGCAATCATAAGCATTAGTGGAAACATATCCAAAATCAATGCAACATAGCATGGAATAGTGCCCACGTAGGCAATATAAATTTCCACAGGGTAGTCGCACTCATATCGTGTGGTTCCATGTAACCATCGCCGAAAGGCGCCACTGAAGGGAAATATAATAAAAAAACATCGGAAAGTTGCACGTGCTAAGACCAGAGTCTTTATGCCAAGTACTGCTAATTTAGTGATATCATACGCCCAGGGGCGATACACACAAAGGCTCTACTCCTACATAGGAGCAGTTGTCCACATAGACAAAGCCAATATAATACTCCCACATAGGAGTAATTGTCCACATAGACAATCAATGACCCACATAGGTCCAGTACTGGCCGCCGAAGCTAATGTGTCATAAACCCTTGGAGAGGAACCGAATAAATGTTAACGTGAGTCCCATAACCCACGTTCACACTAAACGGTTTACTAACCGTTAGTTAGTTCACACTCAAAGCAGTACAAAGTTCACCTCATCTCATCAGTAAACCAAAACCAAAGGTCAAAACAGTCAAACGAATAGATTAGGAATTAACTGAAAAGATAAACGCACATGTTCATTGTACACATTTTATTTAATCATTCAATTCTCCTCCCTCTTCACTCGAAGTGCAAAGTTGTGTGTATGTTTTGAATAGAAATTATAGATTGGAGAAACGAGACAATTTGAAAAGATCATTTTATAAAACCCATGTATGAAATAAAAAAGGAATCATCAAAGTCAAATTTGCAATAACAACTAATTGGATCAACACGAATAAATTAAACAATGGAAATTCAATCAAAAATAGGCAAATAGGCAAAAACAGGCAATTCCAAACGTCTGCGGGTCAATCCAGACGTCTGGATTTAGGTTCTGGAAACTCAGAAACCATCCAGACGTCTGGGAGTGGCTTCAGACGTCTGACAGGGTGGTTCAGACGTCTGAGAGGGTGGTTTAGACGTCTGAGAGGGTGGTTCAGACGTCTGACTCTATTTTCTGCCATTTTTATAATTCTCTGCCGAATCAACTTTTGCTCCAGGTTTAAAACCAGACGTCTGAACTTACATTTCATACGTCTGAAGACCTGGTCTGGGCAATACTTTGCCTAGGCTATGATGGCCAAAATGATTCGGGAGCGATCGATCGAGCAATGACGACCAATGATTTACGCCAAACGACAACCCGGCCTTATAGGCTCTTCGATACACCCTAAACATCAAAGTCCAAACATCCACAAGAGGATTTTCATAAAATTGGACCAAAACAAAAAAATTGGAATATTCACCAATTCAATTCAAATCAAAAGCAAACGGACATAGATAAGTGTTAGGAATTCATACCGAACAACAATGATATCTATAGAATTAGATGTCAGTTCAAAAACTCACCATTTAACTCAAAAACAAAGATAATAAGCTCAAACACAAGGAAAAGATCGACCACTCTTCACTTCAACTCTACAAGCTTCAATCTAAGATCAAAACAAGTATTTCCTAAATTAGGGTTTAGGAATTTTCTGAAATTAAAGAGGAGAAGAGATGGAGAAGATGAAGATGGAGCTTACCTTAGCTTTCCTTTGAATTGGGAGCAAGAATTTGGAATTTTCAAATGAATCTAGGGATTGGAGTTTCTATTTCCCTTTCTCTTCCCCCATTTCAGTTGAGCTTGAGCGTTTGCAAAAAGAAATAAATGAATGGATGAGGAGGGGGCTGAGTTAGGTTATAGAATGAGTTGGGTGAAGCCCAAACCCAAAAGCCAAATAGAAAATAGCCAAATTCTACTTACTCCAAACATATCGAAGCTTATACTAAAAAAAGTCGCAAACGCCATTTTGGACTCAATGGAAGTGGTCCCGAGTCCTACTTCGACCGTTTGCACAAAGTAGCTCTTCGGACATTAATCCGATTAATGACGTTATATTTAAATATAAAATCGTAAAATATGCGGGTTGTTACAGATCTCCCCTCCTTAACAAAATTGCATCCACGCAATTCCCAGTGAAGAATTTGCAACAACTACATACCTACAACACCCAAAAAGAAAAGAAAATAAGCTTGAGATAAAGAGATATTCTCACCATTGCTAAGCAAAGATAGAAAACCCGGATATGATTGCTCGATAAACTCTCTGGTTTCCCAAGTACAGTCATTGGGATTAGTAGACCATTGAACTTTGATGAGCATCACGTCCTTGTTTCGAAGGTGTCTCACCTCCGTGGCAAGTACACGAATAGGCTACTATACAATAGATAAATCTGGTGAGATCTCAAGCCCTTGCAAATCAGGAGAGTCGATAACAAAATCTGATTCTCGAAGAAACTTCTGAAGCTGAGAGACGTGAAACACGTTGTGATCTCTGGATAGATGAGCTGGATGTGAAACTCTATAAGCCACAGGGCCAATACGTTCAGTAATAGGAAACGGTCCTACAAAGCGAGGAGCCAATTTCCCTGTCACATTGAAGCGCATAGCTCCTTTCAAAGGAGAAACACGAATAAAGACAAGATCACCAACCGAGAACTCGAGAGGCTTCCAACGGTTATCCACGTAGGATTTCTGGCGGCTTTGTGCCTCTTTCATTCTATGACAAATAAGAACAATCTTCTCAGAAGAATCATGAACAAACTCCGGGCCAAGAATAAGCTTCTCCCTGGATTCCAACCAACAAGAAGGTGATTGACATGGCCCTCCGTTTAAGGCTTCGAAAGGAGCCATACCGATACTGGACTGAAAACTACTATTGTAGGAGAACTCTACAAGGGGTATATGATCCTCCAAACTACCTCTGAAATCAAGAATACAAATACAGAGGAGATCTTGCAAGATACGATTCACATGTCCAGTCTGTCCATTAGACTGTGGGTGATAAGCTGTGCTGAAATTAAGCTTTGTTCCCAAAGCTTACTGAAGAATCTTCCATAAATGACAGGTGAATAAAGGATAACGGTCGCTCACAATCGAACTAGGAACACCGTGAAGTCTCACGATTTCCTTGATAAATAACTTAGCCAAAAGAGAAGCAGTCCTATTAGATTTAATAGGAACAAAATGAGCTGACTTGGTGAGGCGATCAACAATAACCCAAATGCTAGAATGGCCCGATCTCGTACGAGGTAGGCCATCAATAAAATCCCATCGAAATCCGATCCCATTTCCATAATGGAATCTCTAGAGTCTGAAGGAGACCAGAAGGGTGCTGATGTTCGGCTTTAATACGTTGAAAAGTCATGCGATTACTCACATAACTTACCACATCACGCTTCATGCCTTCCCAATAATAAAGGCGATGCATATCGGCATACATCTTACTACTACCTGGATGAATAGTATACTTAAAACGATGACAGTCATCAAGAATGTCATGCCTAAGTGCAGAATCAGAAGGCACAACAAGACGGTTCTTCTGACGAAGACACCCATGAAAATCAATGCTGAAATCCCGCAACGCCTCATCACGGGGTTCAGTCTCACAAAGCCGAATAAGATGCACAAGATCAGGATCACGCCGCTGAGCTTCGGCAGTACGATCCAATAGAGAGGGTCGAGCTTCCAAACTGAATAATACTATCGGAGAATCAAAGGATGAAGCTCGATCACGAATATCAAAAAAAGATAGAGTCTCAAGAATATCCCATTCGGCAAGCATCATAGAAACAACAGCCGAATGTCTGTGACTAAGCGCATCGGCAACACGATTTCCCTTACCAAGGGTATATTGGATATCAAAGTCATAGGAGGCAAGAAACTCGAGCCAACGTTGTTGCCTCATATTGAGTTCCTTCTGAGTGAACAAATACTTCAAGGATTTATGATCGGTATAGAGATTGAATCGCACGCCTAATAAATAGTGTCGCCAAATCTTCAAGGCGAAGACAATGGCGGCTAACTCAAGATCATGAGTGGCATAGCGAACCTCATTCGGATGCAGTTGCCTAGAAGCATAAGCAACTACCCGATCCTTCTGCATTAGCACAACACCGAGACCACTACCACAAGCATCGATGTAGACAACAAGATCATGATTCCCCTCGGGAACCACAAGAATAGGAGCACTAGTGAGAAGTTCCTTTAATGTCTGAAAGGAAGCTTCACACTTATCGGACCAAATATAACGAATGCCTTTCCGAGTAAGGCTGGTGAGAGGAAGCACAACACGGGAAAAATCCTTAATGAACCGATGGTAATAACCCGCCAATCCAAGGAAACTACGAATCTCATGAACATTCTTAGGCCTCTTCCAATCCTGGATAGCTTTGATCTTTGAGGGATCGACTGAAATGCCATCGGAAGATACAACATGGCCTAAGAACTTAACCTTATTCTCCCAAAAATGGCACTTGGAGAACTTGGCTTTAAGCTGATGGTGACGAAGAGTACTCAAGACAATTCTCAAGTGATTAGCATGCTCGGCAACAGACTTAGAATAAACAAGAATGTCGTCAATGAACACAAGGACGAACTTATCGAGATATTCCCGGAACACTCGATTCATAAGATCAACAAAGAAAGCTGGAGCGTTCGTCAAACCGAACGGCATAACGAGCCACTCGAAAGAACCATATCGAGTGCGGAAAGTTGTAAGAGGTATGCTATCTTCCACAACTCGGAGCTGATGAAAACCAGTGGCAAGGTCGAGCTGAGAGAAGACCTTAGCGCCACTGAATAGATCGAACATATCATCGATCCTCGTCAAAGGATACCTATTCTTGATGGTTAACTCGTTAAGCTTGCGATAGTCAATGCAGAGCCTAAGAGTTCCATCAGACTTCTTCACGAAGATGACCATGGTACCCCACGGTGAAAAACTAGACTGAATCAACTGCTTGGACTCAAGCTCTAAAAGCTGCTTCTTGAATTCCTCATTTTCTTTTGTAGACATCCTCGTGGGAGGACGCCCAACTGGCTGCGCGCCTGGAATGAGATCAATGCGGAACTCGATCGCCCGCTTGGGTGGCAAACCCGAAACCGGCTCAAAAACATCAGAGAAGTCACAAACAATAGGAATACGAGATATATCATCATCATCTCGTGAGTCAAGAGAATATAAAGCCATTTCGGAATTATCCACATTCCGAAGAACTAGTGATAGCTGAGTAGACGAATCTGGATGTCGAAGATATAAAATTCTTTCAGAACAAATAATCCTGGCATCGTATCACACTAGCCAGTCCATACCCAAAATCATATTAAATCCCAAATAAGAAATAACGTGCAGATTCGCACAAAAACAAAAGAAACATAAAACAATCTCAATATCATCACAAAGCATGCTAATGGTTGCGGAACTCCAATAGGATTCGCAAATCCTCAACGAAGTAACCATACAAGAAACATCTAAAGACAAATCATCGATGAGCTTTTTCTGTACGAAAGAATGCAAAGCAGCCGTATCGAAAAGAACTTGAATACTACGGTCATGAAATAAAATAGAACCTTCCAAAATAGATGGAGATATACCTCTAGGCTGAGAAGGACCTCCAGAAGCCTTATCAACATAAAGCTTGCCAGACTTGGCACTAGCAGGAGCAGTAGGGTAGGTCGAAACACGGTGACCTTCCTTCTTGCAAAAATGACAGAAGAGAGGCTTAGGACAAGCTCGAATCATATGATCAGCAGAACCACAATTGAAACACTTCCGAATGGAAGGTGTTCCAGCAGATTAAGAGTTAGAACTAGATTCAACGGGCTTTTTCTTCTTGGAAGGGAGAAATCCCTGCTTATGAAATGGAAACTTCTTCTTATTAAGGTTCTTGCGAACCTCAACATCATCACCACTATCACACTCCTTCTCGATGGCCTCGAGATGAACTGTCGAATCAACCAATTCCTCAAAAGAAAGCTTAAGCTGAAGCATTAAAGATTTCTTAAGATATTTCTTAAGACCAGAGACAAACTTCATATTCTTCTTATACGAAGTGCTAATAAATTCAAGACCATACTTAGATAAGGCCTCGAATGATGCAACATAATCAGAAATGGAAGACTTCCCTTGCTTCAACTCAAAGAAGCGATGGGCTAATAAAACTTTCTCAGATTCAGGAACGAATTTGAGTTCGAATCGTTCTCGGAATTGAATCCAAGAAAGAACAGACTCATCAAGTTCGGCTATAAGAAGCTCGTACTAATCAAGGGCACGCTCTTGCAATAAGCTAGAAGTTACAAGAACTCGATCATGGTCAGAAAGATCCATGCAAGAGAAGATACGTTCACATATGTGAATCCAAGCTTAGACCTCAAGAATGGACTCGGATCCTTTGAATGGCTTTCCACCAAGATGATAAAAGTCACTGCACAGGCGTGCAAAAGCAGACTTGCACGGAGGAGATGCACGAATAGGAGCCGGAGGCTGAGTGCTCCTAAATAACTCCAAAAATTGATCGGCAGACATATACACGCCGTCCGGATGCGAGCCACTAGATTGCCCGGCATCCGAGCATCGTCCTCGGCCTCTTCCGTCCATTAGCTGAAAGATAAGATAAGAAAAAGATTATTTCCAAGGTAGATATCATTAATTCAAATATGGAATACTACAGAATAAAAGGAATTCCTAGACATATTCCCCAAAATTCTATCTACGCCGAATGCACGGAAAGAATAAAGGCATGATGATTCAAGGATTCGTAACATTCGTACAACACTTTAATGTATCGTAATATGTGTCTTTGTTCTATGTTTATCATATTTTGTTCTGAACTCAGCTCTGATACCAAGCTATTACGCCTCACTCCGAGACCCACATTAGCAAAGAGTATTACAAGGTAACACCGTCTGCTAATGCGGAGAATAGAGCTGGTTAGGAGCGACCATCTATAGCCTCGTCTTAATTATCTATTGAATACGCCGACAATGCCACTTCTTACATAAATGGGTCGACATATCCAATAAATACTTAATACAAAGCGATAGGTGGTCGAGGATCTATTAGAATAAAATATAACAACTCAAATGTAATACACATCACAGAACAGTAGATCATCACATACATTTACACATATACAGATACATTACAGAGTTTACAAAATGAGACATGTCAAGTGGTAAAGCGAACCACAATATACAGACGAGTCAATAGAATACATATCAGAGTTATAGACAAAAAGGATTACACAAAAAGCTACAACAAAAAGGAGCTAGCAGAATAGTCCATGCAGAAGCAAAATAGGCTATGTCCAATGTACCTAACCTGAAACATCTCGGTCTGACACGAGTATAAAATACACGGGTCAGTCTAGCTAAACAAATCAGTCATATAAACTAAATGATAATGAACATACAAGATCATAAAGTACCACAAATTTCTCCAAAAGAGATAGCCAAATCATCTAACCAAAGATGAATCAAAACGAGCCGCATAACATCGACAATTCAAATAACAAAGGATATCATATCCCAAAACAAGGAACAATATTACTCCCACTTAGGAGATATTCCAAAACCCGCCATATCGGCAATCATAAGCATTAGTGGAAACATATCCAAAATCAATGCAACATAGCAAAGAATAGTGCCCACGTAGGCAATATAAATTTCCACGGGGTAGTCGCACTCATATCGTGTGGTTCCATGTAACCATCGCCGAAAGGCGCTACTCAAGGGAAATATAATAATAAAACATTGGAAAGTCGCACGTGTTAAGACCAGAGTCTTTATGCAAAGTACTGTTAATTTAGTGGTATCATACGCCCAGGGGCGATACACACGAAGGCTCTACTCCCACATAGGAGCAGTTGTCCACATAGACAAAGCCAATATAATACTCCCACATAGGAGTAATTGTCCACATAGACAATCAATAACCCATATAGGTCCAGTACTGGCCGCCGAAGCTAATGTGTCATAAACTCTTGGAGAGGAACCCGAAAAATGTTAACGTGAGTCCCATACCCCACGTTTGCACTAAACGGTTTACTAACCGTTAGTCAATTTCACACTCAAAGCAGTACAAAGTTCACCTCATCTCATCGGTAAACCAGACCCAAAGGTCAAAACGGTCAAACGAATAGATTAGGAATTAACTGAAAAGATAAACGCACGTGTTCATTGCACGCGTTTTATTTAATCATTTGATTCTCCTCCCTCTTCGCTCGAAGTGCAAAGTTGTGTGTATGTTTTGAATAGAAATTATAGATTAGAGAAATGAGACAATTTGAAAAGATCATTTTATAAAACCCATGTACGAAATCAAAAAGGAATCATCAAAGTCAAATTTGCAATAATAACTAATTGGATCAATAAGAATCGATTAACAATGGAGATTCGATCAAAAATAGGCAAATAGGCAAAAACAGGCAATTCCAGACGTCTAGGGGTCAATCCAGACGTCTGGATTTAGGTTCTGGAAACTTAGAAACCATCTAGACGTCTGGGGGTGGCTTCAGACGTCTGACAGGGTGGTTCAGACGTCTGAGAGGGTGGTTCAGACGTCTGAGAGGGTGGTTCAGACGTCTGACTCTGTTTTCTGCCATTTTTATAAATCTCTATCGAATCAACTTTTGCTCCAGGTTCAAAACCAGACGTCTGAACTTACATTTCAGACGTCTGAAGACCTGGTCGGGCAATACTTTGCCTAGGCCATGATGGCCAAAACGATTCGGGAGCGATCGATCGAGCAATGACGACCAAGGATTTACGCCAAACGACAACCCGGCCTTACAGGCTCTTCGATACACCCTAAACATCAAAGTCCAAACATCCACAAGAGGATTTTCATAAAATTGGACCAAAACAAAAAAATTGGAATATTCACCAATTCAATTCAAATCAAAAGCAAACGGACATAGATAAGTGTTAGGAATTCATACCTAACAACAATGATATCTATAGAAGTAGATGCGAGTTCAAAAACTCACCTTTTAACTCAAAAACAAAGATAAGAAGCTCAAACACAAGGAAAAGATCAACCACTCTTTAGTTCAACTCTAAAAGCTTCAATCTAAGATCAAAACAAGTATTTCCTAAATTAGGGTTTAGGAATTTTCTGAAATTGAAGAGGAGAAGAGATGGAGAAGATGAAGATGGAGCTTACCTTAGCTTTCCTTTGAATTTGGAGCAAGAATTTGGAGTTTGCAAATGAATCTAGGGCTTGGAGTTTCTATTTCCCTTTCTCTTCCCCCATTTCAGTTGAGCTTGAGTGTTTGCAAAAAGAAATAAATGAATGGATGAAGAGGGGGCTGAGTTAGGTTATAGAATGAGCTGGGTGAAGCCCAAACCCAAAAGCCCAACAGAAAATAGCCAAATTCTACTTACTCCAAACATATCGAAGCTTATACTCAAAAAAAGTCGCAAACGCCATTTTGGACTCAATGGAAGTGGTCTCGAGTCCTAATTCGACCGTTTGCACAAAGTAGCTCTTCGGACTTTAATTCGATTAATGACGTTATATTTAAATAAAATATTTAAACATAAAATCATAAAATATGCGGGTTGTTACAGTGGCTGCCCTCAAATCAGCCTCTTCACGCTTTTCATCTAATAAATCCAGGGATTCAGCAAGTAATATAGCATTTGTCTTCGGATCATAGTATGTCACACGATGAGAAGGCACTTCTAATTCAACTAGAATAATGGCTTCTGAACCATAAGAAAGAGAAAACGGAGTGTGACCGGTTGTGGACTTGTGGGTTGTTCGGTAAGCCCATAAAGCCATAGGAAGTTCATCGACCCATTTTCCCCCGGCCTTTTCCAGTCGCTTCTTCAGAATAGACTTTATAACTTTATTAACAGCTTTGACTTGTCCATTCGCTTGAGGGTGTGCGATTGCGAAGAATTTCTTCTGAATGTGGAATCGTTGACAGAAATCCTTAAATTCAACACTGTCGAACTGGGTTCCGTTATCAATGATGATAGTATGTGGGAGACCAAATCGGCAGATGATGTTGCACATTACAAAGTCGATCACCTTCTTTGTTGTGATTGTAGCAAGGGGTTCAGCTTCCGCCCACTTGGTAAAGTAATCAACTGCTATGATGGCGTATTTCGCACTACCTTTGGCTAGAGGTAGAGAGCCAATAATGTCAATGCCCCATACTGCAAAGGGCCATGGACTGACCATTTGAGTTATTTCGGTAGGTGGGGCCCTTGGAATCCGAGCATGCTTCTGCCATTTGTCGCACTTTCTGGCGTAATCTGATGCATTGCAATTTACGGTTGGCCAATAGTATCCATATCTGAGCACTTTCTTGGCAAGGGCTTGCCCCCCCGTGTGATCGTTACATTCTCCTTCGTGCACATCATGCAACACTCGTTTGATTTCTTCGTGAGCGATACACCGGAGTAGAGGAACATAGTACCCTCTTCTATACATGACTCCGTTCTGAATAGTGAACCGCGAAGCTTTTCGAAGAATTTTCCTCTTTTCACTCCTGCGCTCTGGCAGGGTCCCATGCTCGAGATAATTTTTGAATGGAGTCATCCATGACTCCTTATCGCGAACAATGTAACGACCCGTAAATTTTAATAATTTTATTTGTTTTATTAATATATTTAATTGAAATTTTGTGAAATTTTAAACAATAAAAATTTGATATTTTGAATACGTCTATTTGAACATAGCAAATGGTACATTTTCATCAGAAAATATGCAAGTAAATTTCCTTGGTAATTTTATTTCAATTCCAATCAGTTAAAAATTGATGGTAATAAAATGTTTCCGAAACCTGAATATTTTTATGTAGAAAAATTGTAAATCATCTTCTGAGTGAGACGTCATATTTCGTTTCTCAAAATTTGGACTGTTATTGCTCCGTCGATCTTATTTTCGGTGAAATAGCAGCATTTTGGTACCGATTGTCGACTTTTGACCGGATGATCGTACCACAGATATCTATATACCGTTTTGATCGTCTCGTCGTGCTGATCTCTACAGTATATTCAATTGTCAACTTTAGAGTTCGGTGTGCGGTACAATCTGCAAAATGACTGTATCGGTTCTGTATTCGAACTTTGTATCCTTTGCCTTTTCAATTACCTACCGTATAATTCAAACAGCCACTTGCTTTTATTAACCCCAAAATTCAATGTTATGACTGTCACTCTTCCCAATCTCAATTTTGGCTTTCTGGTTTCCCAATGCTAAATTTTTTTTGCTGGCTTCCACCTTTTCTTGTGACTCTTCTTTCTCTTTGGAAACAAAAGAAAATAGAATTATATTTACTGTTGCATTCGTTTATGTCACCTAAGAACTTCCATTTTTATATTTCTTTTGCCACAAACCCATTCATTCAAACCCACCACTTCCCGTAAGCAACACTGCCCGCCTCCAAAACCTTAGCCTCACCCATCACCACTCCACCAGCTGAACTTTCTCCATCGCCTCTGCCACCTGACTTCGGCTCCACCTCTGACCGAACACCCAGTCATCAACCAACAGCCAGCCTGGCGCCATTATTTTTTTCAACCTCTGGCCACCTCCCCTCCGCCGAGCACCGTGCTTGCACCAACCACCTCGACTGCCCTCTTCCCAGACCTTGCCTCGTCACTGCCTTCGCCTCGTGCCTCTCCTCCATGCCATCAAGTTTCGGCCGACATATCGGCTATTCACACTCACCTGTAACCGAGCGATATATATATTGTAAGAGATATCTTTGTTTTATAAAATATCGGCTTTAAACATATATGTATATAGTCTGTTTTAGGCATGAAGTTTTATATAACAATTATATATATTACATTGATAAGTTATCTTTTATATATTAAGTTATATATAAACTGATCCGTATACATGATACATTTTTCTATGTTAGTTATTTTCAATTTGCATGAACAGGCTCCTTTCAGCAACGCATTTGCTTTATATGCAATATATCTTGTATGTGAATTTATATAAGTATTTACTTTATAATATATTTTTTTGTGCTGTCATGTTGTCTTGAGTATGTAAGCTATATAACCTATTATTTATATAATAATATAAGTTAAGTGTTAAGTGAAGTTTGTTAACATGGTTTCAATCTGTTGTACTATATGTTAGCTTATATTTGTTTTGTCTGTCAGTATATATAAAAGTTTATATTAGTGGTATTTGATATGTTGTTTAAGTAATTCAAATCTGTTGATATATAAAAATTTGTATTAATGATATATATTTCCATATATAATCTGTTGGTGTTTATATATATGTTAGTCTGCTATTATGTAAAGTGTTTACACTTTATATATATACTAGTCTAGCTATTTGTTCATTTATGTACTTATATATTTTTGAATACAAGATTTGGGATGAAGTATTATATGTAAAGTTTATATAAAATTGTTTTGTGTTTAGCATATATTAGTATGTAATTTAAAAGTTTTGACTTTGTGAATCATAACTAGAGTATATATTATATATATTAACAATTAAGGTTTACAGTAGTTTACATCTTTTATCTAATATATATATTGGCAATATATTATATGATAGTTATATCTACTATGTTCATTTCAGAATATATATAGATACTGTGTTAGTTTTATAAAATATTAGTTATAAAATATGTTGTCTCATGAAAACTATAACCTGGCAGTATAATTATGTGTATTAAAGGAGAAGTTTTACTCTTTGTATATGATGTTTTGTAATTTATCTGGGTTTGATTCATATATGCGTACGTATCGACCTCATGCGTACATATAGATAGGCCTACAGAATATTTTTATTATAAAGCTATTGTTAAATAGAAGTTTGAACACTTTGTTAAATGTCTTATTTAATGTATATATAGTTTATAAAGTTATAAAGTTATATAGTTTATTTATAGTCGGTTATATAAGTTGATTTTTTTTCTAATCTCTGTTTTGTTTAAAGGTTATGATTATACAAGTGTTATATATATTATTTTATATAAACTTATACTTATATGTTGTACAGTATATATACTTTAATAATGAAAGTTTTGTCAACTGGATATGTTTATATTGGTGGTCTGACTTTTAAATCTATGTGTTTTAATGTAAGTAGTGATTTTGTAATAGTATATACATTGATTTTTTTTGTATAATGTCAAGTTGTAATTTTTCAGTGAATAATATATAATTTATATAAGTATCTTACATTTTTAATAAGAACATATATGTATGTGTTTTAATTTAAAAACAATGATTTTTGAAACACATGTATATATATTTAATTTAATAGGAATTTGAAATTAGAATAGGATTTTGTATATATATAATTTTTGTAACGATCCCGAATTTTAATTAATTTTGAATTGATAATTAAATTTATTTTTAAATAAAATTTTCAATATTTATCGGTAATTAGATACGAGTTTCCCCGTGAAACGAGTAAGTGTTTGTTTCGAACAAATATTTGAAACAAATTTTAGTTATATAAAATAGAATATGAACAAATATAATGTTTATAGTTAAAACCTTTAAATAGAACTAAAACAAACTTTGTAATAAAATCACATAGTTATAAAATGTTAATAGCTAAAACAGTTTTCATTAGCAAACCAAACAAAATAGCATATGCTGTAAGTACAAGGGAGCAAAGAAGCATAGGCTGTGAACATACAAGTATGGACATTTAATGCAAGCATTAAATGCTTTCAAACTCAGCCCATACACTAACATTATCAGCAAGCATGGTTAGGTCAAGAAAAAAAATGCTGAGCAAAGGAAACCAGTACTTGCCTATACCTTCACCTATACACAATTTCCTTTATATCAATCATCTCCATTAATTCGTTCATCAAGCTTGGAAAACCTGAAGTAAAACTATCATCTTAAAAAGAAAAAGAAAAAATGAAGTAAGAATCAAAACAAAAACAAACAAATCAACCTGACAATCAAGATGAAGGCTTCAGTTTGAAATTACATAAGGGTGTTCAAATAAAAGAAAACTCTGTTCTTTCCTACCACGGTGAGCAAACCTTCAAAACTTGAACCTGTTTATATATATATCTGATGATTTGTGTTGAATACTTCAAGTTGTTGTGAAATCTGTTGTATGAATGCCTGCATATGTATATATAGATTTACCTGTGCATGTTTATATATATACGTATCAATGCCCTGTTCAAGCTACAGTTTAAAAGAAAAAGAAAAAAACCTTAAATCTCACTTCCCTAATCTTTGATAGATTTTTATCTTTAACAAATAGGTTAGTTTGAAACATCTTTACGAGTTCATGCGGTTTCAAGTTGAAGAGAACAAAAATATATGGACTCTGTAACTTGGTTTACAGTGAAAAGAAGAATCATATGATAAATTCAACTATTTTAAATCATTGCTTTGATCACATGACTTGAATGAACATGCCAGGTTATGATTTTTAAAAACAATTTGATGATTTTTACATAAGTGGATTAAGAGCAGTTTGAATTTAAACCAAAATTTCATTTTTCTTAATTTCTAATGAACGATTCAATTATAAACGTTGAAATTTGGATTGAAGCTTGTTTGAGCTTCGGTGATGATGAGAAAATTGTCGAAAAAAATTTCGAATGCGTGAATTTGTTGATGGAACCCAAACTAGGGTTTAAGCTCAAGGTTTGCAGTGAGTAAGAAATGAGGTGATTTTATCACCTCGGGGGCGTCGAGCTTCACGTGGTTCTGGGGGAAGATGGCTTGGTGTGTTGATGAGACGTGGCCGAGGTTGTGGCATCGCTGGTGGTTTGAGGAGCGGCGGTGAGGCAATTTTGTTTGGGGGTGTCTGTGTCATAGCGTCGAACAAAATACTCAATTTTTGATTTCGAGTTTCCTAGGTTGAATCGAGCTCAAATTTCAAGTTCGAGTGAGTTTTCCGACCTGTCGAAGGTTGCGATGGCCACCAGAACGGCGGCACGATGTCGTGCACGTGCACGATGTCGATCTTGTGTCAGCGAGTTTTGGCCTGGGGAGAGACTCGAGTGTCAGTTGAGAAAACGCGTGCGAATGGGGGATGGACTCGAAGAATTCGAGAAATCGTCTCAGCGAAAAGAAATTTTGGGCATGAATGGATCGTGAGTGGCATGAGAGAGGCTCGGGAATTTTGTATGATTATACAGGCATTTTAAAATACAAGAAGTTTTAAAGTTATAACGTAAATTTTGATCAGTTCTAAAGACAACATAAAGTGTACAAAGTTTTCAAGCAATTTCTATTCAAAATTTTAAAGTATAAGAAATCAAATAAGTTTCCAAATTAGAATTATTGAATAAGAC
Organism: Allium fistulosum; assembly: GCA_030737815.1. Taxonomy (NCBI): domain Eukaryota; kingdom Viridiplantae; phylum Streptophyta; class Magnoliopsida; order Asparagales; family Amaryllidaceae; genus Allium; species Allium fistulosum. Next base: position 984,667,046 of record CM060902.1, read on the forward strand.
TAAATGTTTTAAATTGTTTTGAAAAACAAATTGATTTAGAAATGATATGATGAAAATGAATAAATTTATAAGTATTTTCAAATGGAGTTTAATAATGTTTGAATTAAGAAGGTGATTATGGTAAGCGTATTGAACTTTAATTAATCAATATTTTTGTATAAAATAATTTCGAGCATTAAATTTAGATGATGAAATTAAGTAATGAATTAAGATAAAATGGCTTATCTTCAATTAATTTAGGTGGATAATTAAAGATAGGTTAATTTATTGATTGATTAAATTAAGGTAATTAATTTAAGGTTACTTACTTAATTACTTAAAGAATAATGTGTTAATGTGATTAATTGATGGTTAATTTATTGATGTAATTTATTTAAAAGATAATTACTTTGCGTGATTAAATTAAAGTTAATTGCTTGCGTAATTGATTTAAAAGCTAATTACTGAGTGTAAAAAATTAAGGATAATAAGTTAGGGGTATTCAATCACTTAAAGAAAATTACTTAATCAAAGGTAATTAGTGATTAAAATTGATTAATCAAGTGATTGAAATTAATTTGGAATTTATTAATATAAGTGATTAGGAATAATCACTTATTGTAATTAATTAAGAATAATTAATTAAAAGTTGATTAATTTAAATTAATAAATGATTAAAGGACAATTAATCAAATGGTTTGAAAATTAATTTAATGTTAATTAACTATAATGGTTGACCCATCTGATTTAAATTTATCAAATAATTAATTGAGCTTACTTACGAATGGTTGAATTCTATTGATTGTCGAACTGTTTGGTATTCTGATATGTTATGCTTTGTGCTATGAGTTGTTTTGGTGTGATCTATGATGAATATAGTTTATTTATCTGTGATAAATTTATATATTTATCCGTGTATATGTGGATGAACGATAAGCGTTACAGATTATACCGCTTATCAATATCGATGTGCTTAAATGTGTGATGTGATGATTGAATGATGTTGCACTATTGTGTTAAACCCCTGGACTACACCATACACACACAAATATGGATTTCACGTGGAAATCGGTTAAGTCACAGATGATTTAAATTTAATGTTTTTTTTTGAAATTGAAAATTTAAATTTCAATTGATTTTGGAAATGGGTTTGGGTTAAATGTTAAAACTTTCGAAAAGGAGTTTGTAAGATAAAAGTTATTTTAAATAACTTAATAAAGCTTCCAATTTAAATAATTCAATTTTAATTTGAGTTCAAGAGTTGGAATTGAATTTCATAATTGGAAATTATGGTTAAAAATGTTATAAGTGTGTTTATATGAATTTAAACCATTTTAAAGATATTGTTTTGAGAATTTGAATCTAACCCAAAGATTTTAACTTGTATAATGAGATCAGATTTTCCGAAATAAAAACTTTAGTTTATCAAATGATAAAAACTTTCATATAAGAAATGAAATTCCAATTTAAGTTTAAGGAATTTCAAGTTGAATTGAAAAATGATTTTTTCAAGTTATGAATGAATTCTTTTTGAAAGTTACGAATTGAATCTGTTTATTTTTAACAGATTTAAAATGGTGATTTGTTTAAACCTTTCGAAATGAAATTGTTTTGAAAGCTATAAGTTAAATCTTTGATTTAAAGATTTAACGAGTAAATTCAATTGAAATGGAAATTGATTTAGAAATCAATGAATAAATCTTTGTGAAACTGGGTGAACTTTATGAATTAAATATTTTATTTTAAAGATTAAAATGTGGAGATTGTTTTAACCATTGAAAGTTGTTAAAATGAATCTTCTTGTTTAAAGATTTAAAAATGGTAATTTGTTAAACCATTTAAAGAAAGTTTTGGATAATAAATTGTGACTTAATTGAAATCCCATATCCATATGTTTTAAATATTTCGCTCACTATTCAGGTTAGCCGGGAAAGGATCTTTGGGTCGTATAACCCATTCCGAATAATGATATGTCGTATATGGATCGCATTTGCTATATTACAGCATGATAGGGGGTTCTTGCTTCGCGGTTTGGTGGCGAACGGGAGACTCTTACCCCTACATGTCCCTGAGTGGGATGGGTTGGTTATGACAGTCGAGAAGCTGGCCGTAAAAGTAAATGCGAGGTGTCAGTGTAAGCCTCGGTGGGTCTGGGATGGTTGTAAAGCCTACCGGTCGCCAATGACGGCAGTTCGTTACATTTGGTATCAGAGCTAATGTTGAACTTTAGCTCAGGAGTATAACACGTTAAGTAGCTCATTAGAGATAGGGTGAAGTATCCCTAGAATGAGTATATCCCTAAGATATCTGTTCGAATGCCTCAGTAAAATTCTCTTACTATCTACTGATAGTAAGTGTGAGTCAAAGATGAGGACGAGATAGGGGACGGGGGAATACGACTACAAATGGTCAATACCCTGCAACAGTGGAAACAATCTTTCTCTATCAATTTCTTTTGATTCGTTTCCAAAATTCTTTTGATTGCTTCGTACCAGCTACAAGAAGAAGTTTCGGTGTAATGGTGGCCCTACGAACCATTGTAGGAAATTTTTACTTCGTATCTTCATCGGTTTCTTATCAATTTTTGATTTAAACTTTAATGAATATGAATTGGAAATTTTAAATTGAGTTAAATTGATTAAAAGAATATGAAGCTAAATTTGAATAGTATCGATAAAATGATTTCGTTTGAAACCAAAATTTGAAATTCTATTGTAATTTATTGTGAATACCAAAGTCCGAAGAGGGACAAATTGGTATGTATTCTGAAATATTCCGACTTGAGTTTGGAATTCATATCTTAAGTTAGAGGAATTATAAGAGATCGAATTTTTCTATCTCTGTGTTGTTTTCGTGCCTGCGAATTTCGAGGACGAAATTCTTTTTAAGGGGGGAAGTCTGTAACGATGCCAAATTTTAATTAATTTTGAATTGATAATTAAATTTATTTTTAAATAAAATTTTCAATATTTATCGGTAATTAAATACGAGTTTCCCCGTGAAACGAGTAAGTGTTTTTTTCGAACAAATATTTGAAACAAATTTTAGTTATATAAAATAGAATATGAACAAATATAATGTTTATAGTTAAAACCTTTAAATAGAACTAAAACAAACTTTGTAATAAAATCACATAGTTATAAAATGTTAATAGCTAAAACAGTTTTCATTAGCAAACCAAACAAAATAGCATATGCTGTTAGTACAAGGGAGCAAAGAAGCATAGGCTGTGAACATACAAGTATGGACATTTAATGCAAGCATTAAATGCTTTCAAACTCAGCCCATACACTAACATTATCAACAAGCATGGTTAGGTCAAGAAAAAAAAATGCTGAGCAAAGGAAACCAGTACTTGCCTATACCTTCACCTATACACAATTTCCTTTATATCAATCATCTCCATTAATTCATTCATCAAGCTTGGAAAACCTGAAGTAAAACTATCATCTTAAAAAGAAAAAGAAAAACTGAAGTAAGAATCAAAACAACAACAAACAAATCAACCTGACAATCAAGATGAAGGCTTCAGTTTGAAATTACATAAGGCTATTCAAATAAAAGCAAACTCTGTTCTTTCCTACCACGGTGAGCAAACCTTCAAAACTTGAACCTGTTTATATATATATATCTGATGATTTGTGTTGAATACTTCAAGTTGTTGTGAAATCTGTTGTATAAATGCCTGCATATGTATATATAGATTTACCTGTGCATGTTTATATATATACGTATCAATGCCCTGTTCAAGCTACAGTTTAAAAGAAAAAGAAAAAAACCTTAAATCTCACTTCCCTAATCTTTGATAGATTTTTATCTTTAACAAATAGGTTAGTTTGAAACATCTTTACGAGTTAATCCTGTTTCAAGTTGAAGAGAAAAAAAATATATGGACTTTGTATCTTGGTTTACAATGAAAAGAAGAATCATATGATAAATTCAACTATTTTAAATCATTGCTTTGATCACATGACTTGAATGAACATGCCAGGTTATGATTTTTAAAAACAATATGATGATTTTTACTTAAGTGGTTTAAGAGCAGTTTGAATTTAAACCAAAATTTCATTTTTCTTAATTTCTGATGAACGATTCAATTATAAACGTTGAAATTTGGATTGAAGCTTGTTTGAGCTTCGGTGATGATGAGAAAATTGTCGAAACAAATTTTGAATGCGTGAATTTGTTGATGGAACCCAAACTAGGGTTTAAGCTCAAGGTTTGTAGTGAGTAAGAAATGAGGTGATTTCATCACCTCGGGGGCGTCGAGCTTCGTGTGGTTCTGGGGGAAGATGGCTTGGTGTGTTGATGAGACGTGGCCGAGGGTGTAGCATCGCTGGTGGTCTGAGGAGCGGCGGCGAGGCAATTTTGTTTGGGGGTGTCTGTGTCATAGCGTCGAACAAAACACTCAATTTTTTATTTCGAGTTTCCTGGGTTGAATCGAGCTCAAATTTCAAGTTCGAGTGAGTTTTCCGACCTGTCGAAGGTCGCGATGGCCACCAGAATAGCGGCACGATGTCGTGCATGTGCACGACGTCGATCTTGTGTCAGCGAGTTTTGGCCTGGGGAGAGACTCGAGTGTCAGTCGAGAAAACGCGTGCGAATGGGGGATGGACTCGAAGCATTTGAGAAATCGTCTCAGCGAAAAGAAATTTTGGGCATGAATGGATCGTGAGTGGCACGAGAGAGGCTCGGGAATTTTGTGTGATTATACAGGCATTTTAAAATACAAGAAGTTTTAAAGTTATAATGTAAATTTTGATCAGTTCTAAAGACAACATAAAATGTACAAAGTTTTCAAGCAATTTCTATTCAAAATTTTAAAGTATAAGAAATCAAATAAGTTTCCAAATTAGAATTATTGAATAAGACTAAATGTTTTAAATTGTTTTGAAAAACAAATTGATTTAGAAATGATATGATGAAAATGAATAAATTTATAAGTATTTTCAAATGGAGTTTAATAATGTTTGAATTAAGAAGGTGATTATGGTAAGTGTATTGAACATTAATTAATCAATATTTTTGTATAAAATAATTTCAAGCATTAAATTTAGATGATGAAATTAAGTAATGAATTAAGATAAAATGGCTTATCTTCAATTAATTTAGGTGGATAATTAAAGATAGGTTAATTTATTGATTGATTAAATTAAGGTAATTAATTTAAGGTTACTTACTTAATTACTTAAAGAATAATGTGTTAATGTGATTAATTGATGGTTAATTTATTGATGTAATTTATTTAAAAGATAATTACTTTGCGTGATTAAATTAAAGTTAATTGCTTGCGTAATTGATTTAAAAGCTAATTATTGAGTGTAAAAAATTAAGAATAATAAGTTAGGGGTATTCAACCACTTAAAGAAAATTACTTAATCAAAGGTAATTAGTGATTAAAATTGATTAATCAAGTGATTGAAATTAATTTGGAATTTATTAATATAAGTGATTAGGAATAATCACTTATTGTAATTAATTAAGAATAATTAATTAAATGATAATTAATTAAAAGTTGATTAATTTAAATTAATAAATGATTAAAGGACAATTAATCAAATGGTTTGAAATTTAATTTAATGTTAATTAACTATAATGGTTGACCCATCTGATTTAAATTTATCAGATAATTAATTGAGCTTACTTACGAATGGTTGAATTCTATTGATTGTCGAACTGTTTGATATTCTGATATGTTATGCTTTGTGCTATGAGTTGTTTTGGTGTGATCTATGATGAATGTAGTTTATTTATCTGTGATAAATTTATATATTTATCCGTGTATCTATGGATGAACGATAAGCTTTATAGATTATACCGCTTATCAATATCGATGTGCTTAAATGTGTGATGTGATGATTGAATGATGTTGCACTATTGTGTTAAACCCCTGGACTACACCATACACACACAAATATGGATTTCACGTGGAAATCGGTTAAGTCACAGATGATTTAAATTTAATATTATTTTTTTGAAATTGAAATTTTAAATTTCAATTGATTTTGGAAATGGATTTGGGTTAAATGTTAAAACTTTCGAAAAGGAGTTTGTAAGATAAAAGTTATTTTAAATAACTTAATAAAGCTTCCAATTTAAATAATTCAATTTGAAATTGCGTTCAAGAGTTGGAATTGAATTTCATAATTGGAAATTATGGTTAAAAATGTTATTAGTGTGTTTATATGAATTTAAACCATTTTAAAGATATTGGTTCGAGAATTTGAATCTAACCCAAAGATTTTAACTTGTATAATGAGATCAGATTTTTTGAAATAAAAACTTTTGTTTATCAAATGATAAAAACTTTCATATAAGAAATGAAATTCAAATTTAAGTTTAAGGAATTTCAAGTTGAATCGAAAATTGATTTTTTCAAGTTATGAATGAATTCTTTTTGAAAGTTACGAATTGAATCTGTTTATTTTTAACAGATTTAAAATGGTGATTTATTTAAACCTTTTGAAATGAAATTGTTTTGAAAGCTATAAGTTAAATCTTTGATTTAAAGATTTAACGAGTAAATTCAATTGAAATGGAAATTGATTTGGAAATCTATGAATAAATCTTTGTGAAACTGGGTGAACTATATGAATCAAATCTTTTATTTAAAAGATTAAAATGTGGAGATTGTTTTAACCATTGAAGGTTGATAAAATGAATCTTTTTGTTTAAAGATTTAAAAATGGTAATTTGTTAAACCATTTAAAGAAAGTTTTGGATAATAAATTGTGACTTAATTGAAATCCCATATCCATATGTTTTAAATATTTCGCTCGCTATTTGGGTTATCCGCGAAAGGACCTTTGTGTCGTATAACCCATTTCGAATAATGATACGTCGTATATGGATAGCATTTGAAGACCGGTGGTGAAGACCGAATATTTTCGAAAACAAAAGGACAACTCGTCGAATGTCTTTGCATCGACTGGTCCCCGGTATAGAGACTCCATATGTGATGGGAAGTCCGGACGTGATTAGGGATTATCCGGATTTGCAATGGCTTCTTTGGAAGTGCCTTCGGTTCTGTTCGAACCCGGAACAGACTTGTATGGTTACATGTCTGACATTACACTTTGAGGTATAAAGCTGATTTCTTTCAAATATATTTCTGTTTGGTGGCGGAGAATTTATTCTCTTAGCTTAACACCCTTCTTTGAGACGTACGAGCTCAGAGGTTATGTAGTTGAAGGTTATCAGCGATATATTCCCAATTTGGTAATGTGACATGCTGAGTGTTGCTGTGTGATGATCATTGTTTGATCATTTGTGATACAATCATTTGTTTGATCATTTATCTTTGTGATCATTACTTTGATCATCTGTTGACCCAAAGCATGGCTTTGTGACAAAGCGTAGCTTTATGGACGAGACTTCATCGGACCTCACACCCTGGAATGGTAAAAACAGGAAAGATGCGGCAAGGTTACTGGGGGTAGCGCCCCTTAGGGTATGTACATTCCTTCTGGATAGAGGTGGTATCATGGTATGGAGCCCGGGTACTTAACCTATGTGGTTGCTGCAAATTTATTTCTTTGTGGTTGTTGGTTGACGGGATCCCGGATAAAGGTTGGTTACAACCGGGGGATGGCATACTCGTGTCAGTAGTTACCCAGTTAGGGGTAACCCGGCCTTGTGTTGGCAGAGAACCGGTTAGGTTCTCGGGACGTCCTTCCAGAGGCATTTCCATGTGGCAATGGGAAGTTCCTTGGCCTGACCATTTGTTGGAAATCCTTCTTCCAATACAAACCTTGTACGGTTTTAGTTGTAGAACCTGCCATTTACTTATGGTGGCGCCCCACAGTTTAGATGGTAGCTATAGTAGGCATAGTTCGAAATGTCTATGCTGGCTAAGATTTATATTATACTTTCGAAAAGTTTTCTGCACTTTGCACTTATAAAAATAATATTGAAAAGAATCTACGTATCAAGCATGTTTGACTATCATAAGAAGAAATCTCCTCCAATTCTGCGTTTGCATTGTGTGTGTGGCGGGAGGTCTTATGGTAGTTTCATTTTCCAAAAGCATTTCGAATTGACTTTAAAATTCTCTGCTATTTGTTTTTAAAGATAAACTGTTTTTGTTGCTCACACTAGTCCCATGATTGATCCGGAGTTTATTGTTTCTTTCCTAAACTCTGGGTGCTCAAAATTTTTATACACGGGCAGTCTAGAGTTGGGTTTTTCAGATAGTCAAGTTTGTAGATTTTCTGGAGCTAGTTCAGTCTTTGGATATGGACTGCACTTGCTTATCTTTGTGCCTCATTATTGGGAGTTCAAGCTATTTCTGAATTGGTGTTTTGAAGATGGAGATTATCCGCTGCTGATGTTATCGTTTTCTTTCCCGCTGCTATTTGTTGTATCATATCTCTGATGTATATTGATATTCATTTTATCATTTTGTTGTATCAGTGTTGTATATCAATGTACTATTCATTTCTTCCGCTGTGTTGTTATACTTAATTGTGTTATAAGCTCCGGCGACTCGGATTTGAACGGGCGAATCTATGGCATTCGAGTACGATGTAAAGTATGGATGTCGATTTTCGAGCGCGAAAATCTGTATCGTCACAATTTTATATGTTATATCTATATCAATTCACTTATATCAATTATCTTCATTAATCCAGTCTGATTTGATTTCGTCTATTTCTATTTATCAGCTTTGTTCGTCTAATTCGTGCCCATCTCACTTTGCTTTGTAATTCGTGCTAGGGTCCGTAGCTCATTTCTTGTCAAATCTATCTAGCCTCGAAAGGTGAGTAATCACTCAAATTAACGTTCTTATATTTATTAAATTTGATTTCAATTGAAACGACAATTGAAATATGGTGTTGTTAGTTATTTACACTGTTATATATGTTATTACCTGTATCTGTTCACCTGTGACATTTGACACCATTATCTGTTATTTATATTGATGATATATGTCTGTTGTATTATTATTATCATATCTGTTATCACTTTGCAAGTTCCGATTTTGTATAGAAATCACTATGGGTTGAAATGATAATACCCGAACGGACTTTAGAATAAGAGAAAATCGTTATGGGTTGAAATGATAAACCCAAGCGATTTTCATTTGAATTGAATTTGGGATTGCGATTTGAAATGATAAATACCCGCATTTATATTTTAAATTGTGGATTGAAATGATAAATATCCGTATCACTTGACCATAGGATAGAAAATTATATACAGACACCGTGGTCTATATATATAAATATTTTGAAATAATTTCTATGGTTTTGGAAAGATATATATATGGTTTTATTTGATATTGAAATTATTTTATGAATAAGTTTTAAATTAAAGTGGATTTAAAATTTATTTGAAATGGTATTTAATTAAGAATTGGTTTCAATTAAATTGATTTGAAACTTATTTAATTTGACGATTTAAGGATATGACTTTATAATGTGGTTTTGGTTTAAGATGATTTAAAATGAATATTTCAAGTTTAAAATATAATTGAAGGAAATATTTAGTGATTTGAAATTTGAAGTTTTATTTAAATGATATTGGATTTATTAAGTAAATATTTCAAAACTAAATAATAGAAATTTGAATTTGATATATATATGAAATTTTCAAATTTAGTTTTGGGAATTGTTGAATACTTAAAGCTGTGAAATATATTGAAATTAAAATGGTTTATTTTATGGTTCTAATCCGTTTGAAATCGACATAATTTGAAATGGGTTATTGAGAAACTGAATTGAATTGAAATCGATGATTTGAGGTTTGACTAAATTTGAAATTTTGGGATTGGTGTTGATTTGGAATTGATTTGTGAAATTTAAGGAAGCTATTTTATTATATAAAGTATTTTTAAATTATATTTGAAACTATTTATATATGTTACTGTTATCCTGCCTTTTGGCAAGACCGAGATACCAAGGAACTGACTGGAAAAAGACAAGATCACACGTCTTCAACTTCAAACGATTGTTGGGCAATTACAAATATCGATGAATTTTGTCCGAATCCAGATCGGGCTACAATCGATAAGGCACGTCAAGTAGGGTAGTAGAAACCAACGTTCCGAATTTCGGGGCAATCCGAGTTAATATGCTCAAGTTATCGCCAATGGAAGATGGATGAGATAGTATAGGTTCGAATCCCTCAGAAATAGGCTAGGGTCGAATCGATGAGGAAAGGCTGGTTCGAATCGATCAGAGGAGCATTGCGTCGAATCCACGAAGAGCACATTTGCTTCGACTCCATCGAGCAAGTCCTCCTATGCCTAAGCTCGAACCCATCCTCGCATACTCCAGTTCGAATCCGTCGAAAGGAGGATCCTTCGAATCCATGCAGGTGGAGGAGCTCCGACTCCATTCCAAAGCCCTTTATCGAATACCTATGCTCAAACATCTTCGAATCGTTCCACGGTAGCCCACTTCCATCGATTCGAAGGAAGCTGACCTTCGAATCCAATACCTTCGAATCCCCCAAGTCCACACAGCTAAATCCAAGGATATGACCCAGAAAATTCGGAGAAAAAGGAGGATTGACCCGAAGCGTACGCACCACGTCATCGCCTTCACGTGCAGAAGCCTGGATTTGACCCTATGGATTCGAAGCATATCGATTCGAACGAATCCATAGGACGAAGAACATCATCTTGAATCGATCATAACTCGAGATCTACAAATCCAAATGCAATGAAATTTTCACAGAAGCCTACATACACATTGAAGAATGTTCTAACCAAATTTTTGCTCGATTGGACGATTTCTTGATCGATTCGAACATAGCTTCGAATCGATCTCAAAGTGGGCCCGGATTTCCAGAAAGCAGGCATGTGGGCCCCCTGACGTACTGGAACTGGTCTCCCTTCAGTTTAGGCAAAATATCAGCCTCCTACACCTATAAATAGAGCCCCTGGTCATTCAGAAGAGGGGCCGGAGAATTCTAAGAGCTAAAGAGCACCGAGACTCTGCCAAATTTACTCAGAATCGCCACGGGTGTCTTAAATTCAGACTTAGCTCATAAAACCAGTTGTACTGCGTTGTAAGACATTGTAATCTTCGAGTGTCGAGTAATAAAATCATCAAACCTTCATAGTGGACGTAGGCTACAAAGCCGAACCACTCTAAATCGCTTGTCTTTGCACTTTACTTTCTGTCATTTTGGAGTTTTTGTTAGATAATCCTCAGCGTTAATCTTCGTTATCCGCGTTTATCTCTTCAAAGACTTCCAAAGAGTGTTGTGCCCATTTTTGGTACAAACACTTTGGTGCTTTCACTGATAAAAACCAGCTTTTTCTCCTGCTACTTGGATCTACCATCGATACCGGATTGTGTAAAATCCAAGAGGAAGATCCAGATCTCTACTCTGGAATCCTTCCATTCTATTCAGATTTGCATAAAATCTAGGAGAGGAATCCACTGTTCAAGATGGTTAACACAAGGACTACTTCTACAGCTGCTAATCAAGAAGCTCGGGATGAACAGAATCCCACACAGCAGTTACAGTCCAATCAAGACAACACTGCCCACTCCGGTCCATCTGGACCGGTAACCAGACAAGAGTTCCAGACATTACTCCAGGAACTGACCCAAAGCCGGCAACAGTTAGCTGAACAGTTGCGTGCCAACATTGAATTGACCAACCAATTAAACCGCCAAAGGCGTAGGAAAACAAGGACGGGTGATGCTTCCCACTCGTCCACTGAAAGTTCTGCTTCCTCTGACTATCACGGCAGAACTACACGTCCCCGATTGGATGCAGGTCATACGCTAGTTACCTTTATATCAACCCGCCTTGACTGTGGGACAATTGAGGGTCGGACCGTCAACTAGCTCCCAAGCCGGGCCCTCATCATGAGGAGGTGTTGCTCCACAGCATACCACAGGCGATCGCGCTGCAACAGCCGCGGTAGAGACAAGGGTTGATACCCGAAACCTGTCGGATCCAAATAATCAACAGCGTGGGCGTACTCCCGAACCATACGTCCCAGAAGATGTGGAGCCAAGGAGGCGAGATATGGGCCGTCGACAACGTCCGGTCCAGGCTCGCGCTGTGGAACCCGACCACACCTTATTTCAGCCTACACGGAATGTGGCTATGCCCGACATTTCAACCATGGTACGTCAAATGATCCGCGAGAGCCAGGGACTTATCAACGACGACTGGGGGATCGCCCGTAGTCTAACTCCTTTCACTAACGAAATACTGCACTGAACCTCCTCGGCGATTCAGAATGCCGACTCTCCCTCTGTACGAAGGAAATTCCGATCCCAATCAACATATCTTAAAGTATGAATGGTCAATGAGTGCCGCAAGGGCTGATGATGCAGTAAAATGTCGAAGCTTCCCCATCTCTTTGGGAGGAATTACAACGATGTGGTTCACAAGGTTGCCACCAAGATCCATCTCTTCTTTCGACCAACTAGCTAAGAAATTTGTCGAACAGTTTCGTATGCATGTCACTAGGCCTAAAGACGTTAACACCTTATCTAGTGTCACCCAGGCTAAGGGAGAGACGCTCAGGCATTACCTGGAGAGATTCCACGCAACATGCGTGGAAATTAGCAATCCCAACGACAACTCGATTCTGATGGCGTTAACCAAAGGGATCGATCCCGACTCGGAATTTGGGAATTGGTTATCTGGGAAACCACCCGCATCATTGGACCGTTTCTACTCCAAAGCCGCTCAATTCTTGCGACAAGAGGACGCGAAACATTCTAGGAAATAGGGTGATGTGATACCCAGAACTGAAGGTATACAGAGTAATATGGCGGTCAAACAGTCCGGTGAGAGTTCCGGAAAAGTCCAGCTAAATATACAGAATAAACAAGCTCAGCCGAGAGTCAGCAGCGGTCAAGATAGGAAGAGAGACCAAAATCGAGGCCCGCAACGTAGGACCCCGATGTATGACAGTTACACACCATTGAATACATCGTTGGAAAACGTGTATCTACAAACCTGCAACGCTGAGCAATATAAAAAACCTGCTCCGAAGCAATCATCGGAGAGACAGATTCAGACAGGAAAGTTTTGTAGATTTCACGAAAGTTACGGCCACAATACCAACGAGTGTCGACATTTGCAAGACCTCGTCGAAAAATTGATCAGAGAGAGAAAGTTGGACCAGTTTGTACGGGCACCGCTGTCTGGTGGAGCGGGCCCCTCAAAGAAAAATCATACACAGAATCAAGCAAGAAAGGAAGAACCGGGTCGTGATGGAGGAAGATTGGTAATTAATGCTGTAAGTGGTAATCCTCATCCAGTGGTCCGAAGCTGGGAGGAAGTGGAATCATATGGCAACTTAGCTAAACGCTCAAACTTCGAGTATAATGATAACTTGGGCGGTAAACCTTCAACCAAACGGAAGAGAGCGATGACTAACAACATCACTTTCCGGGACAACGACGTTGACTACGTCGGAAGCCCGACTACTGACCCACTTGTGATATCGACCCAGGTAGGCCCAATGTGGATAAAGAGGATCCTGATTGACTGCGGGAGCTCTGTGAATATCATATTCGCACATGCTTATGATCAAATGAAGATGAAAACTGGGGGTCTAACACCCTGCCAAACTCATCTCTATGGATTCAATGGCAGCGCTACTTTACCAGTTGGAATGATAGAATTACCAGTTGAATTGGGAACCGGAGAATGTAGGTCTGTTCGGATATTGCAGTTTGTTGTGTTGGATGTAGAGTCGCCATATAATGCCTTTTTAGGTCGACCTGCCCTTGCTGAATTCAGGGCCATAATAGCCCCGTGGTGTTTAACTTTAAAATTCCCGACCGTCAACGGAGTTGGGGTCGTCCAGGGCGATCAGGTTGATTTGAGAACAATCATACACCGAAATCGAGTTGCCCGATTGCACAGTGCCAAGGACCGACTTAAAACTTTTGAACTTGGTGAGCTAGTCGCTAAGAAAGATTATCCGGCACTCCCGCCCATGAGATCAACATGGAAAGGGTCGCACAAGATTAAGCGAAAGCTCAAGGATGGCGAATTCAAGTTATCACCCATTGATGGCTTAACTTTACCAGGGGCCTGGAACAGCGAAAGCCTACATAGCTACTTCAATTAACAGGCTATGTTTATTTATTTAGTTTAAATTCCGTTTTAAAATTTGTTTCAGCATTTCGAAATTAGAACTTATAATAAGGCAACTGACTTTGCCATGTTTTCTGATTTCAGCAATAAAATGCCATTTCTTCGGGCCAGAGCCGTGATTCATTAAATACAACGTACAACATCACGATGCACGGAGAGCTAAAATTCCATCACGCAATGGGATTTATTCAAGAACGGAGTGGCTGTGATACGACCAGCCACTCGCGAAGTGAAGCCCGAGCTCGGGGGCAAGCCATCACATCAAAGGCTAAAATTGGGTTGATGCACGGCGATCCTTCCTTAACTCCGTACTCCGAAGAGCGCGAGGCAGAGTATAAACATTCCTTAACTCCGTACTCCCAGAGTGCGAGGCGGAGTATAAACATTCCTTAACTCCGTACTCCCAGAGTGCGAGGCGGAGTATAAACATTCCTTAACTCCGTACTCCCAGAGTGCGAGGCGGAGTATAAACATTCCTTAACTCCGTACTCCGAAGAGCGCGAGGCAGAGTATAAACATTCCTTAACTCCGTACTCCCAGAGTGCGAGGCGGAGTATAAACATTCCCTAACTCCATACTCCGAAGAGCGTGAGGCGGAGTATAAACATTCCTTAATACTCCCAGAGTGCGGGAGGGAGTATAAACATTCACTAACTCCGTACTCCGAAGAGCGCGAGGCGGAGTATAAACATTCCTTAACTCCGTACTCCCAGAGTGCGAGACGGAGTATAAACATTCACTAACTCCGTACTCCGAAGAGCGCGAGGCAGAGTATAAACATTCCTTAACTCCGTACTCCCAGAGTGCGAGACGGAGTATAAACATTCACTAACTCCGTACTCCGAAGAGCGCGAGGCGGAGTATAAACATTCCTTAACTCCGTACTCCTAGAGTACGAGACGGAGTATAAACATACATCAATTCCATATTCATCCCCAAGACTGGGGGTAGGACCAAAAACAAATATCGAATTGAAGACGGAAGAGAATATACTTTCATTTCCATTATCAACAAAAAGAATTCGATTACAAGATGTTTCAGAAAAGGAAGTAAAATTCCTAATAGTGGGAGCCGAGTCCACATCTATACACAGCTATAGAGAAAACCAAAAGACAAAACACTACAGAGAACTGAAGAAGGAGTTCAATCTTTCTTCTTCCTTGGCTTCTTCTTCGAGGAAGTCCCGCTAGAGCTGCTACCCAACTTCTTCCTCCTTCTTTTGCTCTTCTCTGATTTGCCCTCAGATGGCGACATAATGTCCACCTCTTCCTCAGAGCTAGAGGCAACAGAGATTCTATTGGAGGGTGGAGCTGGAGGAATAGAATCAGTAACAGGATGTGGAACAGGAGCACTCGCAATTATCACAGTGCCGCCAGGCGATATCATCATTAATGGGGCATGGCCAGACGAGTCCATACCGGCGGTCACTGCGCCCATATCAGCATTGATCTCAGCCAAAATCTCATCTTCACGAGGTACTTGGGCCGCGCTGGATATACTAATGACTGGCATGGAAACACTAACGGCCGGAGTGGTCCCGCTCATGGAGAAGGATGGATCAATGAAAGGATCGTTGGGTTGATTGAGGAGTTCCTCAATCATCTGAGTGTCAAAAGATAACATATCCGCTTCCCCTTCTCCACCGACCACAGAAGATGTCATAATAGCTTCGGTGACGATAGCCACATGCGCTTGATGAGAAGCCTGAGATGCAGGAGGCGCAGGAATAACGACTTCAGTCATTGAAAAGTGAAAAAACGAAGATTTTTAGCTGTGGGTATTGCTCCAAATTCACCACACTAAATGTATACGGGAGGCGTTTGATTACTTTCCTTAGCCTGGCTCACAGTATGGGCAGAAACATCAGCAGAAGATAAATGCGGCTGGTCAGGATTATAAGCAAGGACGGACTGAGGATTGACCGCACCGATGTTTTCAGGCAATGTCGGAATTGCATCTCCAACACTCGTTTCGTGATGCTCAGTCCCCGAGCCCTCACCTGTCTCTATCTGTTGGAACCCGAGCCTCTCTCTCGCCACAGAAACCACTGCCTCATGAAGAGCTTTCCTCTCTTCCTCAGTAAGCAAGCGCATCTCAAGCTCGAAGTCATCCAGCGTTTCATCCGGATGCGCCGCTCTCTTATCCTCCACCAGCCTAGTCCAGGCGTTATACAGAATCATAGAGTCATCTCCCAGCCATGATAAATTTCTGTGCTCTAGCACGTTGGCGTTGTATGTAATCAGGAGATCATCAAAATCAGCATCCATCCTGGACCGCTCCGCCATAATCTTTTCCTGGATTTCTGCATCCACAGACTTGGACTTGGCCACCGCCGCAGCAAGTTCGGCCCAAAGTGACACAGCTTGGTCACACGCCTCCTGAGCGGTGGTGTTAGCAGCATCTTTCACTTTCACCACTTCAGCGAATTTGGCCTTGAGCTCATTCAGCTCCTTCACGGCTGCATCTCGCTCAGCTACAACGTTGGTATAGCGGTGGCCCATCTCTTCAACCGTGGCATAGTGTGCCTGCTGCATTCTCGCCATTTTGGCCATAGCATCCTCATGCTTTTTGAGTGCTTGGAGTTCCGAGTTTCGAGACGACTCCATCTCAGACTGAAGAACTTGAATGATGCGGTCTTTCTTGACAATCTCAGCATCTCGCTCCTGAATAACTTTCGCATGGTCAAAAGCTACCTTTGAAGCTTTCACGGCTGCTTTATACCATTCCTTGTATTGGATATAGAAGTCACGAATATAGCTGTGCGCAGTGTTTTCAGCATCCTGAGGAATCCTCTTGAGGTGACGAGGAAAAACGTATGTGTCCATACAAATTTCTGGGAAGTCCTTCTTCATTTGAGCAAGCTGGATGGCACCTTCGCTTGTCAACTCAGCCGGAGTCTGCTCAACGATAACAGCTGCTGGTGGTTCAACTCTAGGCCGCTGAGGATAGGGCCTTGAAGATTGGGACGGCTGCTGCTGATGTGAAGGCCCAGGGGTATCTACGGGGGCCCTAGGAGGCAGAGGAGAACGCGATCGTGATCGGTACTGATGACCCCGATCTCTGTCCGCACGATCAGGGCCAAAACGGTCACGCCAATAATCTCTATCCCTATCATGGCGCTCCTGGCTAGTGTAACCTTGCCCGTGGTCCCTATCCGATTCTCTCCTACGAGAATCATAATATGGGGAAGATTGGCGCACATTACGAAGCCTATCCAAAGTAGACCCGCGACCCGACATCTCGCCTGCAATAAGAAGGAGTTACAGATTAGAATCCTATAAAACAGTAATTAATATGCGAAAGTCATGTAGTGGTGTGGAAGTGTGTGAAAATGTGTAAACCCCCAGACCAACCGGAAGTGTTGACCACACTCAAAGGAAAGGGCTCGCTCATATTTAATACATTTTGAAGTTCCTCCAACCCAGGATTACATGGAATCAATATAAAATCCGGGATGGGAATGTCGTCAAGCCCTTTAAAAGTATCTCTCGAATGAGAAGGGGCGGCCTCAGAAATTGAAACTCCGGAAGTGGGAGGAAGCACATCCACAGATTTCCACCCCTTAGACTTAAATTTTTTGGAAACGACGGTCTTGCTTTTCCGTCTTTCTCCCAACTCTTCGAAGTTGCCCAAAAGATTAGCCATCGGCTCTATATCAGTATGGGTCCTTTCTTCATCGCTCGCTTCGGTTATTGTAATCCCGGGCATTTTCTTCGCCATTGTCTTCTCCTTCTTCTCCTTGTTTTTCTTCTTTGAGGCAGGCTTTGACATCCCCTCGATGACTATACTCTGATTTATTTCAATCAAACCGAGATTTCTTAAGTTATAGTCATTCAACACTAAGTCGATATGTCTCAGCTCGCTCGAAACTTCTTGGAGACTACGGACTATGCCACTGAAATACCCGCCAGAGGGCTTCGAAATAATGGCTGTGAGAAGAAAAAAGTGTTAATATGAGTGATAAGAGAAACTACTCAAGGAAAACTTATGACACTTACGCCTAGATAACCATCTCCTGGCAAACCCTAGGGGGCACCTAGCGAAGAACCATTCGTTTTTAAAATAACTAAGCCTGGTCCAGGCCCTGGTCACAACTTGGCAATTACGGACTGCCTCCAAGAAGGTGAAAGATGGGCTGTCAGCCCTGCTTTTGAAATTGAAAATATATCTGATCTCAGTCGGCCTTGGCGGGCGAAAGAAGCAGTCCATAAATATGACGAAGGCGCTATTTAGTAATGCATGACCGTTAGGGTGTAGCTGTGAGGGAGCGATCGCTAAATATGACAGCATCTCTCTTATATATTGGTTAAATGGAGGAAGCGTTCCAGCCGCAAGAGCATGGCGATAAAAAGCTGTATATCCTTCAGGAGGATTGTGCGGTCTATCGTTGGCGCTGGGCAATAAAACATCATCCGAAGATATGTTGTGCTTCAAACATATCCTGCCCAACAAAGACTTAGAAATACTAGACCGGACGGAATCGACGGGATCCTCAAAAATATGGCTTTCGGCAGCTCGTCCGGAGCTGGGTCTATAACTTCATGGGGGATCTCCGGGATCTCAAGCGCTGGAGGAGGTGAACTTTCTACCTCATGCTGTTGCGAGCTCGAAGATTCCATAACTGACTAACTTATCAGAAAGCAACGTTAAGTTCATAAACAGCCCGTGCATTCCCCAGTGTAGTGTGTATGGATGTGTCGTGCAGTGCGAGTGCTGAACGTTACTTAAGCAGATTTTACAAAAATAAAACAAGACATCCGAGCAACAACACTTTGAAATTCGAGAAAAATGACCGTCATCGCTGACCGTCACCTCTCCACCATCCAGACACTACTGACCAATTCAAATACAAATATGTTATATTGTTGTTTAAATCACAGTTCCATCGACGAGCTTCAAAAAGGAGGTCAAGTTTTACTGTCAGGTTCGATTGTGCAAGGCCGAAGCTCGTCGGGGTCAAGTATGCTAAAGTTCATTATGTTCATCAAAGTTCAACTTGGGATTGGTCGTAGTTCAGATGTTGGAGCAGATCAGAAGAACAAATGTCAGAACGTTCGAATCGATCGACTCGAATCGATATGAGTCGAATCGATGACATTCGAATCCATACGCCTCGACTCCGTTAAGGTCGACTCGGTGAAGCCTTAGGATGGAGGAACGCTTCGAATCCATGAGCTCCGCGTAACTTCGAATCGATTAGTATTCCATTCCTTTGAATCAATCGGGATAACGTACCTTCGAATCGATCGAGGTAACGTTACTTCGAATCGATCGATTCGATGCCCTTTCTTTTTTCCTTCCAAGTCATCGATTTGAAGCCTTGCCCTCGAGATTGATTCGAACTGGTCGTTCCTGGATCGATACGAAGCAACGACGCTCCTCCATATCAACACTCAAGATCGATGCAACACGAATGGATTTGTTCCTCAGATCCATCGAGTCGACCCATCTCCGATCGCAATATTCCTCATGATTTTCGAGAGAAGGAGTTGAAATTAATGATAAAGGTTCCAGTTTTATCTTCCATCGTTCGAATCGATCCCTTAGTTACCTGATTGAATTCGATTATAGATGGAAACTTGAGAAAATTTGATGGATTCGCGCAAGGCACAGTTGTTCTGGCTTTGGAGGATCAATTCAAAGGAACAACGATGGCAACAGTAAAAAGTAAAAGCAAAAATGAAATTGGCCTTGGGTATTTATATGGTTTCCACAAAAAGCGTGAGGCTCTTCGTCTCCCGGTCGTATTGACCTTCTACCATCGGTGACTAACCATGCCAGCTCGGTTCGAATGATTGTTTAATAACCCACTACGTTCGAACCCATCACAACTAAGAGGCCTTCCGCTACTTAGAATCCATCTCCTGTGAATCCTCTTGTACATTCGAATCCATCCCAGCAACATCGATGCTAGACAACATCGATTCGAAGAAACCACAGAGCGAGGGTTGGATTGAGGATCGCATCGACCCGAAGCACGAAGTCCACGAACCATTGTTTTGAAAGGCCATCGATTCGAACATTCATGACTTCGAATCTATCAGAGACCACCAATGAGGGCGGACGAATCGCTTCGAATCAAGCATCCAAAATTGGCTGTCTACCTTTTGTACCGATTCAGGAGAGGATCGATACGAGAGGATGATCATGGACAATCATAAAAGCGATATTATAACTCAAATCTTAAATCGGTTCAGAGAGGACCGATGCAAAATCCGAAAACGATGCGAACTGACAACGACTTGCAAACATGTGATGTTCACCAAAGTCAAAGTGGTACATATATGCACATATGCCTGACTAATGTTTGATCTTTACCATTTACGGATCAAATGTCCATTTCCATATGACTTCAACGACAAACAGCCGATCACAACCGTACGACGGTTGAATATAGCCATAAAGGATACAACGTTCAGCAGAACATGTCCTAATTGTCCAACTGTAGACTGCAGCTTTTCAAAGCACGTCATGTTTACACAAGACGTACTTTGGGGGGCAAATGTTATCCCGCCTTTTGGCAAGACCGAGATACCAAGGAACTGACTGGAAAAAGACAAGATCACACGTCTTCAACTTCAAACGATTGTTGGGCAATTACAAATATCGATGAATTTTGTCCGAATCCAGATCGGGCTACAATCGATAAGGCACGTCAAGCAGGGTAGTAGAAACCAACGTTCCAAATTTCGGGGCAATCCGAGTTCATATGCTCAAGTTATCGCCAATGGAAGATGGATAAGATAGTATAGGTTCGAATCCCTCAGAAATAGGCTAGGGTCGAATCGATGAGGAAAGGCTGGTTCGAATCGATCAGAGGAGCATTGCGTCGAATCCACGAAGAGCACATTTGCTTCGACTCCATCGAGCAATTCCTCCTATGCCTAAGCTCGAACCCATCCTCGCATACTCCAGTTCGAATCCGTCGAAAGGAGGATCCTTCGAATCCATGTAGGTGGAGGAGCTCCGACTCCATTCCAAAGCCCTTTTTCGAATACCTACGCTCAAACATCTTCGAATCGTTCCATGGTAGCCCACTTCCATCGATTCGAAGGAAGCTGACCTTCGAATCCAGTACCTTCGAATCCCCCAAGTCCACACAGCTAAAACCAAGGATATGACCCAGAAAATTCGGAGAAAAAGGAGGATTGACCTAAAGCGTACGCACCACGTCATCGCCTTCACGTGCAGAAGCTTGGATTCGACCCTATGGATTCGAAGCATATCGATTCGAACGAATCCATAGGACGAAGAACATCATCTTGAATCGATCATAACTCGAGATCTACAAATCCAAATGCAATGAAATTTTCACAGAAGCCTACATACACATTGAAGAATGTTCTCACCAAATTTCATCTCGATTGGACGATTTCTTGATTGATTCGAACATAGCTTCGAATCGATCCCAAAGTGGGCCCGGATTTCCAGAAAGTGGACATGTGGGCCCCTGGCATACTGGAACTGGTCTCCCTTCAGTTTAGGCGAAATATCAGCCTCCTACACCTATAAATAGAGCCCCTGGTCATTCAGAAGAGGGGTCGGAGAATTCTAAGAGCTAAAGAGCGCCGAGACTCTGCCAGATTTACTCAGAATCGCCACGGGTGTCTTAAATTCAGACTTCGCTCATAAAACCAGTTGTACTGCGTTGTAAGACACTGTAATCTTCGAGTGTCGAGTAATAAAATCATCAAACCTTCATAGTGAACGTAGGCTACAAAGCCGAACCACTCTAAATCGCTTGTCTTTGCACTTTACTTTCTGTCATTTTGGAGTTTTTGTTAGATAATCCTCAGTGTTAATCTTCGTTATCCGCGTTTATCTCTTCAAAGACTTCCGAAGAGTGTTGTGCCCATTTTTGGTACAAACAGTTACTTTATAAATTTATTTCATATAAACTATTTTAATATAAATTATTTTTAATATAAACTATTTCAAATTATAACTATTTTAAATTATAAACTATTTTATTATATATACTATTATTTATATTTAAATGGTTAAGTGGGAAGTGTTATGATTCCAAAGCATTATGAGTTCTAAATTTTGATTTCCAAAGAATTATGGTTTCCAAAGTGTTTGATTTAGAAAGTGTTATAACTTTGAAGTACTAAGATTTTGTAAATGGATATATTTGAGATGGATATATTTGAAATGGAAATGATATCGTATTTGGTTTTGAAATGGAAGTGATATCGTATTGATATGGTTTGAAATGGCGGTGATATTTTGGTTTTGAAATATAAACTATTTTGAAAGTTTATTAAATGACCAATCGGTGTAATAATTACGTAGTTATTTAAGAGTCTGGGATCGGTTTGGGACATAGTCTCTGTCTAAACCGAAAACCACTTTATTAACTATTATACGCGGAGTGTGATCCAGAATGAAGTGGTTGGAATGATGACGTTGCTGGATTTGAAGAAAGAGAACGATAATGGATGACCTTGACACTTGTGTCAAATTGGAAATGACTTAAACAGGAGCCGTGCTGGGCCAGTGAGGTTAGCTACCTCTAGCGGACACACTTCTTCGTAAACTACTCATTACTTGTTTTTCATTGGTGCGCACCCTTGAATTGGGAGTATTGTTTCGCGGTGTTGCGATCGTTGCGGCGATGCGTTTCCACCAGTCCGGATCAGGCAAATGGTAGTTTAACTACCTTGGGTATTGCCTCATGTGCCTTGTCATACTTGTATCCCTATGCGCGACCACTACGATTTGTTTCGTGTTATACCTATGGAGTATTCCCTAATAGCCCACTAGTTTACGGTGGAGTTTACAGTGCTGTATAGACTATGACGCTTAAATAAAATGTGTTAAGGGGGATAATGGTAACGCCTTAATGCTATTTTGATACTTTATATTACTGATAGGCATTATCTACTTGGCGTACACTACTATATATAAATAGTTTAACGGATCTTTAGAGGATGGTTATCCCAAACATCCTTTGAGTTACTTGTATTTTCAGTTGTTATTTCACTTGAGTTGGATTTATTGATATAAGGATGTTAATCCTGACTCGAGTGTTTGTGTTTTGCTTTATGCTCGGGCCAGACTGAGTGTACCAGTATTCGAGGCTCACCTTTGGAGTTGGAGCTTCGTTTGGAGATCCAACTATCTATCCAGCTTTCAGATATTCAGTTGATTCCAATGATGTATTCTGATCTTGTATTTGACTATTGTATTTGAGACTTCTGTTGTATCTTGTTTAACTCTGTTATATATATATAGTAGCTTCACGAACTACTATTCTTCTATTTCTGCTGCATTATTGTTGTATTACTCTGTGTCTGTGATTCTGTGATTATTTTATTTACTGTATATGCTGAGTTTTGCCAAATATAAATTAACAATCTGATATTTTGAGCAATTCAAGTCCGACATTTGTGGATACGAATGGTCCAAAATATCAGGATGTTACAAACAACCTCAAATATCCAATCCGTCTCCATTCGGTCGATGCTCGGGGAAGCTAATGTCTCCATGGGAACGAGTCCCATTTGTTGTGCCTCGCCTGTACTAGCTAACTCTGCTAATGATTCTGCCTTTAGATTGCGCTCTCGGTGTATGCAGTAGATGGTATAACAATCGAACTGATTTAATATTTCCTGAACCTAAGCAAGGTAAGCAGCTAGTCTTCGATCATTGGCCTGGTATTCCCCCCGAACTTGATACATGACCAATTGCAAATCACAATAAATTTCCACAATAATGATTTTCAAATCTCTGGCAAGCCTCAATCCGGCAAGTAGGGCTTCATACATAGCTTCATTGTTGGTTGCGCGAAAACCAAACTTTAAAGCATAACATATAGATCGACCTTCATGAGTTTCAAGCACAACCCCTGCACCCGAGCAACGGCCATTTGATGCACCATCTGTATGCAACTTCCAGATATACTTGGGAGATTCACTAGTTTCGGGCAGGTCCTCTGGGATGGTAAATTCAGCTTTGAAATCTGCCAGGACTTGTCCTTGAATGGCTCGCTTTGGAGTGTAGGTGATGTCAAACTGACTTAACTCAATATTCCATTTGAGTAACCTACCAGATGTCTCAGGCCGCGTAAGGACCTATCGTAACGGCTGGTCGGTGTAAACGGTGATAGGATGAGCCTGAAAATATGGACGGAGCTTCCTCAAGGCAATAAAAAGACAGTAAAACAATTCCTCTAGCTTCAGATAATTTCTCTCAGCTCCGGTTAGTCGTTTGCTAATATAGTAGACCGACTTTTGTATTCAGTCTTCCTCCCAAATTAGGGCAGCACCGATTGCGTTTTCTGATACCGCCAAGTAAATGTACAATTTCTCGTGATCGACAGGCTTCGACAAAATTGGCGGTGTGGAGAGATGTTGAATTAATGCTTGGAATGCGCCCTCACATTCTGTAGTCCATTCAAAGTTTTGTTTCCCTTTTCGGATCAGATCGAAGAAGGGAATGCATTTGTCTGTAGAGCCACCACGTCATAGGGTAGTCTGGAGCCATCGGATTGAAGAACGTAGAGCTCAGATTGCTCAAAAACTAAAATTTACGTCATTGTCGCGTACCTGGACGAAACTTCGTCCAGGTCGCTATGCGGGTCGACCGGGTGGTTGACCGACCAAAGCCACCGGTCGATCGTTGAACTAATTGGGTAGACCTACTGGTCGGCCCATATACGCAATTTTTTTATATTCTTCGTCTTGTTACTCGTTCTCGTTTCGTTCGTAACTTCTTCATATTGGCTCGGATTTTGACAAGTTATATATGGAAACTAAAAAGAAAATCGCCCCAGACGCAATGGTACAAGTTCCCAAGCCATATTCCGATAATTCCAAAAATATTTATTTTCAATGCTTATCGTCATTCGTTAAATTTCAACTATATAAAAATGCGGGGTGTTACAAAGGTGTTCGAGGATCCGGCTTTTGAAAAGTTCGAAACCCTTCACCAAAACATTGTAGCTTTATATCACTAATTCAAACTCAAGAAGGTTAAGCTCACTGCTTCGGACAAGGTAGGAACCTTAACCCAGATTCCTGGATCACGCTTTATCACTAAAATCACTCTGCCTCCGACTGGGTCGGAACCTTAGTATTAGATTCTTGGAATAAGTCCTAGCTACACAACCATCAAGGCCTTCGACAAGGTCATAACCATTAAAGGAAAATATTTCTAAGATACCTGCATTGAATCGAAAGGAAGATTTTCGAAGAAAAGACCAATCCATCTCAACCAAGTCGAAAGGTCATTAAGCACGGAATCCAACCCTTTCAACATAGTCGAAAGGTCTGTCTGAGTAATTCTTTCCTACAAAAGCCTATTCAAAAGGAAATTCAAGAAGGATACATTCCTTCCTTTCAACCCAATTTTCCTCAAGGATAATCTTCATTTTTTAGTACTACATTGGGGTGTTGACAAGAAGTCTTGTTAACAACAGATATCCACAACATTACAACACATAATTCCAGCTATTTACTGGCTCTAATACCAAGTGTGACGACCACCCTACAACTTGGATACCCAAATATAGAAAACAGTGAACTACTACAGTCTTTGGCCAATGTAGAGCGGCAATTAAGGTAAAATAAAATGGTATAAAACATAACCTATCGTATATCTCACATTGCATATAATAAAATATAATAATCAATGTAGATAATAAATAGGTGAGACAACAGTATAATAAAATGAACCAAAATATATAACAAGTATGCACCCTCATGTCGCTCAATCGATTCTAAGATGGTAACTCCTCCTTGTCTCTAATGTACCCAAGTATCAACTAATGTTGATTGGTCAATTTTAAGCTCTGATATCAAATGTGATGACTATGATATTCAAATCTCTACCATGCATGAAAGCAACAATATGCACTAACCACTATATCAAATGATCTTTATGTTAACTTTTCGAAAGGGATGTTACACCATACATTTTGGAAAACGGGGATTTTTCTTCCTAGTCCCCACACACCAGGAATCTACCAAGCAAGGCCATCAAAGGATCCATTCTACCATTAGACAAGGTGAATCTCCGCATATGAGAGCTAATTCGATGAGGTTATTGAGGTAATAAAGTCATTAAATTCGCCCATTTCACTAAAATACCCTCTCTTGGTGAATGCTCCCCATTGTGCCTGGTTATATTAAAGTCATTAAATCTAAGGTCCATAGGAGAGGCATCTAAAGTTGGTACATTCAGCCCAAAGTGTCTGTCTGAGTATTTTGTTTTTTTGAAATGTAAACATTAGTGATATTTAATAAAGAATTATGTGAAGGGAATGAAATTATAAGAATGAATGAAAAATTTAATATTTAATATTTTGTCACAATGTCATAATTTCGCCCAAGCTACTAAAAGCTGGGATGGATGTTGAATCTGTTAATATATTAGCTCCAATAGATCAAATAGAGCTTGAACTAGAGAATTTGATTTGGCTTTTGTAATAATGCAATGCCAAGTGAACAACCATTTAGAGGTCTTTTTATTCTAGGACATTTTGGGGGTAAACCTAAGCTCAGACATTCCAACTTAGTACTTTCATCTACGATTGGTGTTAGCCCTTTTGAGTTCCTTATTTTCAGTATACTTAAAATCATTGTTATTATAGTTACTCTTAGCTATACGAAATGATTGTCTAGCAGTTAATGGGCTAAGAATTAAAGGAGTGAAAGTACTTCCTAAAACAACTTGATACGTTGATGGTCTCAAATCTAAAGCATAAATGGAATGATGAAATGTTAAAGGTGAGTGTGCAAGTCTAGCACTCTTATGAAAAATCTAAATAGATTTACATTTTCGTTTATATTTATGCTTTGAGCTACACATCCATAAGGGCCTTCAAATGTAGCCACTCTTTCCTATGATGTTTCAATGCATAGTTCAGGCTTGTAAAAAAATGGTTGATAAACGCATGTTAGGCTTTCTTGAGAGGTTACAACAATAAGTTCATTTATGATTTTTTTTATTTTCTTCGAATTCAAATACTAATGAAGAATAAAATTTTTTAATCCACATATATATTTATTTAATATATGTGTATCTAAAAATAAATAGTTATTTTAAATCAAAAACAAATTATATATATTTATTAAAATAGTTGCACTTCTATTAATTAATTATTAGAAATTAGTTTAGAATTTTTTTACATTTAATCATGGCCGAAATATATATATATATATATATAAGGAATTGCATGCATACATATGTTCATAATATATATTTAAATGAAGAAATTGCCCCTCCTTACGATCCAACCGATTGTTTTACACCTAGGTCTTTTATTAGGTCCTTTGTCTCCTTAGCTAAGGGTTGCAAGGCCATCTCCTTAACTTCACAAATGCCTACTGGAGGCTATGATTATGTTGGTTGAGTGTAGAGATAATGAGAATCAGGCTGCCTATTCATAGCCATAGAGATATCAAATACCTGCCCCTTTTCTCTCAAACCCCAGAGATTTGATCTAATTTGTTCGTCCCCCTTCTATGGTCGGCCGATATTTTGTCATTGCTTGGTTAAAATGCTCATTTGACATGGCTTGAACAAACTATTTAATCATTTTATTTTAGCCCTTTCTTCAATTATATTAACATATAACTTTTATAAATCGTTTTAATTGATTTTTGGCTTCAAATAAATAATTTTAATGCCATAAAAATTTACTACAATATTTGTATTAGTTTTATTATTAATTTATAACATTTGTAAATAAGTTTTACATTGATCGAATTTAGAAATAACTAACAAGCATGTGTAGACTATCTGGTGTGAGCTGGGTTCTAGGTTAATATTTAAAAAACTTAAATATTGAAGCATGTAAAGGCTTTGCTAAACATTGGTATCATTCACAGGTTCAACATTAACATATCATTTATGCAAAATTTGATTTCAAATCTATAATAAGCTAAACTAGTAAAAATATTTTTTACACGTATTCTTTTCGTCATCACTATATCACTATGATATCAATAATTTGATCTAAGGTCATAAACTCAATCAATATTTGTATTTGATTGCATAGACCAATTTAAAGTTTTTAATTCAATCTGATAATATTTATCGATTAACTGGTTTACTCTTGATTAAAATTTTGACTTAAGCTGACTATCAATTATGGTGATACAAACCTTATACAACGAATGGTGAATCCTCTCTTATGTAGTGTCTCATTTTAAGTAGTTCTACGTGTACCCAACTATGATCGTAACACGGTCGTCGTGCCATGTACTTGACAATAATCAAAGTACAACCTACCTACTTAAGGTCAATAGTACCCACAAGTCTGAAGACCATTGTAGGTCGTTACTATGAGATGTTATATTTTGACATAGTTGTATTAACTTATAGCCATGATTGTTCCAAACAACCACAAGTACATAACAATATGGTGCACCAACCGTGATGAGTAATTCACTATATCATAAGCATTACGAACACTAGTCTTCACTATGAACATTTAAGAAGTAAGTATTTATATGTATGCATGTATGTGTATATTCATACATTTATTCCCTCTCTCATTTTAGGAAAGTAGTCAATAATAAATTGAAAAATAATGAATAATATGATTATATCAAGGTTTCTTTAGTTTTAGAGTTATTCGATGAAAGACACTAAATCTGGAATATAAATAATAATACGATACAGTTATGCCCATAGATATTAAATGGCCATTATTGTAATCTTTTAACTTATTAAGAAAAGGAAAACTCCTGTTTCCTTTATTATAATATATATACGTAGTCATATTATATTTATTATAAAAATAATAAACCAAATTGGATTGTGCTGACCGATGCTTTTTCAATTATACTTATGACAAAGTACATATCTTCAGGACCGTTGCACCCACTTTGAAATTTGAATTTATTCGCTTTAAACTATAATCATACAAATGTTGTTAAGCATGATAATTTTAATTTGGTTATATGTTGAGCATGAATGTAGCTACAACTTGATATCTCAATATATAATAGGGATTGTTATAGGGACTCCACTTTTGGATAAAGGAGAAATTTTTTTAGGGGGACACCTGCCCATTTTATTATTGTTGGAAGGGGCTTTAATATAATAAATTATAAAAATTAGTTTACAATTTTACCCTTGTCATATTTCTGCCTAAGTCCCCTTTCACTAACATAACAAATTAATTCCAGGAGTTAAAACCTAGTTGAAAAATTAGGGTTTTGATTAATGTAACAAATTCGCTCAAGAAAGTTAGGGTTTTGATCGATCATGATTCGAACGAAGACTACCAAGAGGAAGCGGTCGAATCCCAATTTCATGGAGCGGTTGTTGGAAAGGTATGTACGGCTTTGAAACTTTATGAAGATGATTTAGCATTTGAAGATGAACGTGTATTTGGGGAAGAAGATGAAAATGATGGGGGTTGGTGGATTTATGTTTTAAAATATGGTAAACGCTGCCAAAAAAATTAGAACTATACGGCCACGTCTTGCCCAAAAAAATAGTGGAAAAAAAATAAAATAAATTATTTTGGCAAACCGCTAACATTTTTTTCTTTTCTACAACAGTACCTGTTAACAAGAAATCATGTCAACACACCAATCGTGCTTGAAAGTAGAAATTGACTTGATAAGGACCCCTTTGGAAGGGCTTTTGAAATGGTTAAAGTTAGCTGGATTAAGGTTAGTTGCAATGGTATCGAAAGGTGACCAATAAACTCGAAAGATACTCCTACGAAAGGTGCAAATGAATAAATCTATTCAGTAACGCAATACATGGCACTTAATTGAGATAGAAGCTACCATCGATGCTAAGTATTCACTTTATTAATGACATTTATGAATACAAAGACTTAAGTGTTACAGTGAAGTGAAATCCCTAATTCGATTCAGAAATTAGGGTTTACAACTCTTAGAATAGTACAAGTGCGTAGGGAATGGAATTGGATCCCCAAAACAGCACCCCTAGGGTCTTATTTATAAGCGCAGGCTAGACCCTTCCACTCAGTCGAAAGGATGCCTTTATGACCTTTCACCGATGTTGACTCCAAAGTGCCTCTCTAATGTTGCTTTCGCATAAGATCTGGAAGCCTTCGACTCCATCGAAAGGTATATAAGCAAAACTTATGTTGATGTAGATGTCTTGGACAAGCTCGAAATGGTGTCCCAACATATGATGAAGGTATATAAACAATACTTGTGAAAGGAGATGATGCTTTCGAAAGCTTTTATTCTAATGGTTGCGAAAGCATCCATTGAGAATGGAATGGTAAATGATGATGTGACCCCTGCGGAAAGGTCAACTACTTCGGAAGCACCTACTTGGCTGGTTGCAGAAGGCATTCTTGTTGACTCCTATGGAAGTAATGGACTCTTTCAATACTTGCAGAAGGTAGCTTTTTTGTCGCTTGTGGAAGGTATTAAGCTTAGACTATTGCAGAAGCCTGCCTTATAATGCCTGCGGAAACCATATTTACATATACAAAACCCCTTGACTCTTGCGGAAGCTCTACTTAACATATATAAACCATTTGATGCCTGCGGAAGGGTTCAATTGATGCAGAAGGGGTGCTACTTGCCTTATGATATGATAGTTTTTCTTGGTAGTTTGATGATTGCAGAAAGTGATCCTTCGACCCCTTCGGAAAGCGGGGCTTCAAACTTTGTGGAAGGCGTAGATTCAACTTCTTCAAAAGGTAACAATGTTAGTGGAAGTATTCCATTTGACCTATGCAAAGGCTTCCACTTTGATATTTGCAGGAGCTCCTTCGATCATGACGAAAGTGTCTTCTTAATGCTTAGGAGGCCCTTTTAAACTTGTTGAAAGCCATGTTTCCTCTTGATGTATTTGAAGGTGCCATTATAACACTTTCGAAAGCCCCCTCCCCCCAACTCTCACGAAAGCTTATTTGATGCTTACGGAAACCATATTAACACATGCAAAACCTCATCAATGCTTGTAGAAGCCATTCTAAAGCCTTCGGAACCTTATCATTGCTTCTTGAAGCCATTCTAATACTTTCGAAACCACATCAATGTTTGCAGATGCCATTTCGATTCTTTTGGTGGCTACTCTAATGTCTTCGGTAGCCCTCTTTAAATATTATAACTTCTTTTTTCATACTTTTACCCTTAAGGGGAATTTATGGATAACATTTAACCCTCTCTCCCACCCAGCATGAAAGACGCTTTTGTTCTTTAAGACAAAATTTCAAGAATCCCTTTCAAACTGCTCAAATTTCAATGAAATTTCTTTCATTATTTTCCTACAAAATAGATAATAACTTCTATTAGGATCATAACCTTGTTATGAGACCTTGATTGGTAAATCTAAACTCTAGAACCAAAATTCAAGATACTATTTAGTAATATTACTAGGTAGGGCATTTGGAAAAATACATGGCCAAACCCTTTTTAGCACTAATAATAGAAATATGGAACAATGTCACCTGGTCAGTAGACGTTGGTTTAAGTAAATGAACCTTTCAAGAAAGCTATCATATACTCCAAAGCCTCTTTCCTTGGGTCAAGTTTTCTTTGGCCATCGGGAATTAATTTCTTGCTTTAGGCGGTTTTATCTTGTCTCTTTGCTATAATTTTATCTCCAACCCTGCGTTGTATGTTATTAATTTTCATTCATTCATTAATAATTTAGTAGATAGTTTGGTATTAATTTTAAACGTTGTCTAATAATATGAAGATCGGGGGGCTCCTATTTCCTTTTACCATCATCTTCTAACAAAAAGAATATAATTCTATCTGGTATCAAGAGACTCTTGTTCAAAATTCCTGTCTAATAATAATGTTGAAACATTAAATTTTCACAAAAACCTCAATTTCAATACAAAATCTTAAGACTTATCCAGAAAACTCACAAATCTAGAAATTCAATGGGAAGTCCACAAATCATCGTGAAAATTCAATAAGGGAACAAAGAAATCAAGAATGCATAAAACCAAAAACTCAATAAGAAATCATCACAAAAAGAATCAAAGAATTCATGAAATCCGGAATATGAAATCTGCAAATCATCATAAAAATCAATAAGGAAATTTAGAATTCAGAAATTCAATAAGGAATCATTATGAATAAAAACAAGGGAATCGAAAATTCAAAAAATCAGGAATCCAATCAGAAACTTGTCAGGATCTCATCTGAGGAATAGACTACTCAAAATTTAATTCAATATAAATATAAGGTCGGAAAACTGTCTAGTATTGGTAACCTAAGAAAATTTAAACAAAAGATCCTTAAACCCATCTGGCCCTAATTCTAAAGTTCTACCTAAAATGCTATGCCATAGATTTATATAGAACTCATGCCTTGAATAGCAAGGGGGATTCCCGTTATTCAAAGGAAAGTATCCTACTAATAGATAAGTAGCTCCTAAAGTGCCTATAAGTTAGTAGTATTATTGTTATATTGGAGCCTAGTAGTTCCATAAAGCCATGCTGTAACGACCCGATATTTTGGACCATTCAAATCGACAATAATCCACACATGTCGGATTTGAATAATGCAAAATAACAGATTGTAATAAAATTTGGAGCAAATAAAACCTTTCACAGAATCACAAACACAGAAATATCAGAATAACTCGCAGCGGAATTTAAAAATAACCATAGTGGTTCATGAAGCCACTAAAATACATAGTCTCAAAACAAGTACAAATTACATAGTCTAATACCAATACAGTTTGAACAACCACAGAAATCCCAAATTCATTGTCTCAATTACATAAGCTAAAATAAAAGACTGAATAGCAAAACAGATAGCCGCTTGATAAAGATGATCTCCAGTAGTCCTAGCTCCGTGAAGATGAAGTCCAACTGATACTCAGGCTGACCCGAGCGTAAAATAAAACATAAACACTCGAGTCAGGACATAAATACTTATACAATGTAAACCAACTCAAGTGAACTGAAGTAAAGATACAAGTAACTTAAAGAATGCTTGGGATCGCCCATTCTTTAAGGATCCGTTAAACTATCTACTATGTAGTAATATTCGATATTATAATAATGTCTAATATAAAATAAACATACTTTTAAATAGCATTAAGGCTTTACATTTTCCACCTTAACACGTAATAGTCCCAGTAGTCTATCCAGTATTAGCATACTCCCAAAATGGGGGCTACCATCGATACTCCACAGGCTACAGGAAAAATCACAAATCGTAGTAAAGCTCGATATGGTAGGTGACACGGCACAACTAGGCAATGCCAGGGTAGATATACCAATTACGCATACGGACTAATGGAGCGCATAGCAGTCACTATCATCCACCTCGAACAACACTCCCAAATCGGAGGATAGCCATCTAATCAATCACAAGTAAGAGTATAATATCGAAGAAATGTGTCCGAGAAGAGGTGCTACCTCACTGGTCCGAGATCGCTCCTGTTTTAGCCACCTTATGCCAACTCACGGGAGTTGGGTCCACATAACATACCTTAAGAACGTCGCCACCATCCTACTTCATTCTGGAATATCCACCGCGTACACAGTTGTCAAAGTGGTTTTCGGTATCGATAGAGAGTATGTCCATATCCGATCCCGGTCTCTTTAACAACCAAAGTTATTATAACCCGTGGTTATAAGTTTAAAACAATTTATATCAAAATACTTCAAATTAAATCATTTAAAACAAAGTCATTATTCTTATAAATCAAATATTAAATTCCCAAAAATTTAGCCTTTTCTGAGTTCATTTATTCACTTAAAACAATAAACGTTAAAATTTTCAGCTTTCACAGCATTTAAAAAGTGCTGCGGTAAGTTATATTGGAAACAATTTAATTCAGCAAAGGCAGCATTTATAAACTGCTATAACAGTTCAGTTTTAAACAAAATCATATTTCAGCTTACTGCAGCTATTAACAAGTGCTACAGTAACCCTTTTATTAGTTCAGGTTCAATTTTAGTTCCTGCTACAACAGCACTTACCAAGTGCTATCATAGCCTTAGTTCATTTTAGTCTTTTGGTTCATTTATATAACCACAGCACTTAACAAGTGCTGCAGATTTTACTAAGTTCAGAATTAATTCATTTCAGAGATGGTAGCATTTCTGAAGTGCTATAAATTAAATTTCCAGGTTTTAAGTGTAATTTCAGCCATAAATAAACTTCAATTTAAACCATTTAAACTTAAAAAAAATCATATTTTTCCACATTAAAATGTCCATTTAAAACCTTTAACTCATGATTTCTAAAGAGAAGTTTTACAAAAATAAAATCAAAAATTTACAAAGTTCACTTATTAAATTTCAAGTGTGTCAATTCCTATTTTTCCTTTAAACAATTTATTTCAACACTTAAATTTAATTCTCCATTTTTCCATCATTTTAAAACTAAATTTTCATTTTAATTTTATAAATCTTAAGTTTCCATCTTTTCTTTTTAGTCAAATTTTCAAATTTAAGTTACATTTTAAAGTCAATATTTTCCCATTTATTTATATTTATCACATAGAAAATTATTTCTACTTTTAAATAAATCATTTTAAAATTCAATTTAAATCAATTTAATATTATTACAATTATTTAAGATATTTTAAAAATACCTAGAAAAATACAGAAAACAACCACGGGTCTGTATAATATTTTCTAGCCTAAGTCAAGTGATACAGATACTATATCATTTCAATCCGTAGTTTACAAAGAAAAATCCGGGTTTTATCATTTCAAACCCGCAATCCCAAGTAAATAAAATTTAATTGAAAATCGTTCAGGCCTATCATTTCAACCCATAACGATCTTCCCTTATTCTAAAGTCCGTTCGGGTATGTATCATTTCAACCCATAGTTATTCTACTCTACAGGGAACTTGCAGTGTGATTTAACAGAATAGAATAACAGTAAAATAAGAACAAAATATAACAGATGATATGTTATGCAATTTTAACAATTCTAACATCAAATATAAATAAATCATAGGTAATTATAACATCATTTTTATTTATTTATTTATTTTCTACACATTTAGTTGCGGTCGTTTCACAATCATATAAGTATGAATATTCGTGTGAGATTTACTCACCTCTACGGAGCTGGAGATTCGAAAAAAGAAGTACGCTATCTATCGAAAGCACGCAGAAAGCATGATCAGTTGTTAGCGGATGCGCCAACTAGATTCAATTCTAAAGCAAAATAAATAATCAAATCTAAGATTGCACGAATAACAAATTTTCAAATGAAGCAAACAAACGAAAAGGAATCAAGTTGAATACTAGAAAGGAATAGCTCGACCACTTTAAAAATAGACCATAACTTCGAAACAAATTTTGTTCATTTTTTTTTTCCAGATACAAGGCCAGGTAGAAATATAACTTCAAATTTTCCAAAAGTGACAAAAGCAATTTTTTTTCATTCTTTGTAAAAACAAGGTCAGTGGAGAATATAGACTAGGATGCCAGAAACACATGACAAAAGCAACTTTTTCTCATTCTCCTTTTTCTCTAAACAAGGCTCTATAGAAACCATACTATAACTTCAAATACAAGGTGACAAACAAACTTTTCATTTCTCATTTTGTATTCAGACAACAGGCTCAGGCAAAATAGACAAATACAAAATACCAAGATGACCAAACATTTCACTGCTCTAGTTCAAATACAGGGCTCGGTCTGACCAGGGTTCTTGTGGCATGGGTTGGAGGCGTGACTGGTCTCGCATGGGTTCAGTGGTGATCTGTCTCGGTGGTGAATGGTATGGGGTCGGTGGTGGTTTAGGCTGGAATTGGAGACGTGGGGACTGGTGAAGGCAGGGGTTGGTCTGCCTGGGTTCATGGGGTTCTCGGCTGATGGCGAATGGGGTAGGTCTGGCGAAGGGGTTGGGGTTCGGTCTGGTGACGTGGAGTTCTCGGCTGGTGGCAAATGGGGTAGGTCTGGCGAAGGGGTTGGGGTTCGGTCTGGTGACGTGGAGTTCTCGGCTGGTGGCGAATGGGGTAGGTCTGGCGAAGGGGTTGGGGTTCGGTCTGGTGACGTGGAGTTCTCGGCTGGTGGCGAATGGGGTAGGTCTGGCGAAGGGGTTGGGTGGTGGCTGGTCTCGGCCTGGAGAGGGGACATGGGTGGTGGCTGGTCTCGGCCTGGAGAGGGGACATGGGTGGTGGCTGGTCTCGGCCTGGAGAGGGGACGTGAGGTGATCTGGCATGGGCCGAGCGTAAAGGGTACACGAACAGAGATATAAAATATAAAGTAAAAAAAGAGGAAGATAGAGGAAGAAGCATATGCGGCCATACCTGATGGAAGAAGGTCACGCAAAAATGCAAATGGAAGCTGAAAGAAAATTGCAGTCTGGAAATATGTTTGAACGCGGAATAATATAACGTGACTGAGAAGGCAAGATATAAAAGATTGGAACGATAGAGAAAATTTAGGCAATAAATTTTATTAAATAGGAGTAACGAACGGAAGGCAAAGGGAAAGAAATAATAACTTACACGTGGAAGATTTTATGCAAGATTTGAATTCTCCAAAAGAAAATATATAGCTGAAACTTGTAAAGCCAACGTATATAAAATCAAATGGACAAAAGAAAAAGGCAAGAGAAATTATAAACGAAATGCCCAAAGTATCGTACAACTTTATGATTTGTTTCTTTTATTAAATAAAATTGAAAATGCTAACGGTTTCTTTCAATAAAATAACGTATCATTTTAAACCAAAATTAAATAGCTATTACCATAATTAATAAAATTTGATTGTTTAATATAAGTTAAGAACGGATGTAAATATACGTAACGAAATGTGAAGTTTAAATTTCCCGTTTCACACTAATTATTACAACTTTTTATTCAAATCAACATTACAGAACGTTTATTTATAAATAAAAATTTGTTAAAATTTTTGGGCTGTTACACTCTCCCCCACTCAAAACTTTTCGTCCCCGAAAAGGAACGAAAAAGGAAAACAAAGAAAGATAAGACAGTAGAGCAAAACTACCTGAAATAAACAATTCCGAATTCGAAGCACGAATGTTCTCCTCCGTCTCCCAGGTGCAATCCCGTTCATTAGTGCTCCACTGCACTTTGGCCAGGTTGACAGATTTCCTTCTTAGCTGCTTCGTACCTCGATGGACGATACGAAGTGGCTTCCTCTCAACAGTCAGATTTGGCTCAATATCCAAACTATCAAGAGCAGAAGGCTGGATAATAAGAGATGGATCATGCAGATAGCGACGAAGATGAGATACATGAAAAACATTGTGTACTCTAGAAAATTTCTCGGGTAAATCCAGACGATAAGCAAGAGAGCCAATTCTTTCCAAAATGCGGAAAGGACCTAAAAATCTAGGAGAAAGCTTTCCTCTACGACCGAAACGAATAACATTCCTTAAGGGAGAAACCTTAAGGAAAACCAAATCACCAACAGCAAACTCTAAACTCCGTCTTCGACGATCAGCGTACTTCTTCTGCCTATCTTGAGCAATCCTCATCTTCCTCTTAATCTCTTCAACTCTCTCAGAAGCTTCCAAAACCATCTCACGACCAAGAACCAAACGATTACTGGATTCAATCCAGCAAGAAGAAGATCTACAAGTTCGTCCGTAAAGAGCAGAAAACGAAGACGTCTCAATACTGGCCTGATAACTATTGTTATATGTGAATTCGACAAGATGGAGATGATCTTCCCAAGATCCTCCATAATCAAGCACACAAGCACGAAGAAGATCTTCTAGAATCCGATTCACCCTTTCCGTTTGACCGTCGGTCTGTGGATGCAGTGCTCAGATTCAGACAAGTACCCAAAGAATCCTGAAAGGCTTTCCAAAACCTACTAGTAAAGATAGGCTCACGATCACAAACGATACTGAGAGGAACACCATGGAGACAACCAATCTCTCTCATGTAAATCTCAGACAAACTAGAAGCTGAACGGGTAGACTTGACCGGAATGAAATGAGCTGATTTGGTCAATCTGTCCATAATAACCCAAATACTCTCATTACCTTTCCTAGTCCTCGGTAAACCATCAATGAAATCCTTAGAAACTTGTTCCCACTTCCAATTGGGAATCTCAAGAGGCTGCAATAAACCAGGAGTCTTCTGATGATCTGCCTTGACTTGCTGACAAGTCGCACACCTATTAACAAAAATGGAAATATCTCGCTTCATACCTTTCCACCAATATAACTTCTTCATGTCCTGATACATCTTGGTCACACCTAGATGAATAGAAAGTCTGGACTAATTATTCTCCCGAAGTAACTCCTATCTTAATCCATCAACCTTCGGGACACAAATCCTATTATTAATCCTCAATACACCCTTATCGTCAATCTGAGCACTACTGCCATCAAGGCTACTACCTCCAACTCTACTTCGAACACTCTCCTTAATCAATCTAAGCATTCGATCTTCATTTTGCTTAGCCATAATACGATCCAAAAGAGGTGAAGAAACAACAAGCTGGCACAACAAAGCTTTCTTCCTACTCAAAGCATCTGCCACAACATTAGCTTTTCCTGGTGTTTAGTTGATGTCGAGGTCATAAGAAGCAAGGAACTCTAACCACCTAACTTGTCTCTATTTCAAATCCTTCTGAGAGAAAATATACCTCAAAGACTGATGATCTGTGAAAAGCTCGAACTTAGTACCCAAAAGATGATGTCTCCAAAGCTTCAAAGCAAAAACAACAGCAAGCAACTCTAGATCATGAGCAGCATAATTTACTTCATGGGTCTTCAACTGTCGACTAGCATAAGCATCACTCTACCATCCTGCATCAGAACAGCTCCCAAACCTTCTCAACAAGCATCAGTGTATACCATTAATCCCTCATTTCCATTTGGAACGGTAAGAACAGGTGCAGAAGTAAGCTTGTGTTTTAACTCACTGAATGCGGCCTTACACTCATTACTCCAGATAAACTTAGCATTCTTCCGAGTTAAAGCAGTGAGAGGGGCAGCAATCCGAACGAAATTCTCAATGAATCTCCGGTAATAACCAGCAAGGCCCAGAAAACTACGGATATCAGTAGGAGTCTTAGGAGTTTCCCAATCCTGTATAGAATAGGGATAGAAGGATAATAGGAAAGATAGAATAAATTGAATGAGGCAAGGAAAGAGAAGGAAAGAAAGGCTTACATTGATCGCAGCGATCTTGACTGGATCGACTGAAACTCCATTACCAGAAACAATATGCCCGAGGAATCAGACTTCATCCTTCCAGAAATGGCATTTGGAAAATTTAGCCTTTAACTGATGATTTCGAAGAGTCTCAAGAACAGATTTCAAATGTGACTCATGTTCTTCTTCAGTCTTAGAGAAAATGAGGATATCATCAACAAAGACTAGAACAAATTTATTAAGCACATCACGGAAAACACGATTCATCAAGTCAACAAAGAAAGCAGGAGCATTAGTCAAACCAAAAGGCATGACTAACCATTCAAAGAATCCATTCTCAGTACGGAAAGCAGTCTTGGGAATACTTTCCTCAACAACTCTGAGTTGGTGAAAACCCGTGGCAAGATCGAGCTGAGAGAAAACAGTAGCACCATAAAGCTGATCAAACATGTCATTGATGCGAGGCATTGGATATCTATTTTTCATAGTGAGCTTGTTCAACTCCCTATAATAAACACACATCCGAAGAGAACCATCGGACTTGGTGACGAAAACCACCGTAGCTCCCCATTCAGAATAGCTAGGTCTGATCAGACCCTTGGAAGACAGATCCTCTATTTGTTCCCTTAACTCAACCTTCTCGTGGGGTGCCATTCTTCTAGGAGGAAGAACTACAGGTCGAGCTCCAGGAATAAGATCAATGCGGAAATCAATTTCCCGCTTGGGAGGTAAGGCAGTGACTTCACCAAATACATCGGGATAGAGTTTGACGACGCGAGTCGACTGAAGGTCGATAGGGGAAGAGTCCAAAGAATAAATAAAGCTACCAGCACACTCATGAGGCATACAACACTGAATAACCAGAGGATTTCCCTGATCATCTTCTAGAGAAACAATTCGGGATTTACACGAGATACGGGCATCATGATTTCTTAACCAATCATCCCCAAGCAATAAATCAAAAGTATCAAAACCAAGAATATAGAAATCACCACTAAAACGGCGATCAGAATGGAAGAGTTTCACTCCTCTACAAATCCTACTAAGTTTCGCGGAACCCCCAATAGGATTAGAAACACATAAAGGAACAGAAGCATACCCAGGAGAAAGGAGATGCTCAAACTTATCACTAATAGTCATAGAAGTAAAACTATGCGAAGCTCCAGTATCAAATAAAACACGAACAGGATGCTGAAATAAATAAAAGGTGCCCTGAAGAGTACCTTGATCATCGCTAGGAGCAGGAGTAGGTGCAGCAGGTGATGAAGCAGATGTGATAGCAAATACACCAGATGGCTTTCCCTTCTAATATAAAGGACAGTCCTTCCTAAAATGACCCGACTGAAGACAAACATGACAAAGATTGTTCCTGGTAACCTGAGGTGGAGGAACAGCAGCACCAACCAAAGTAGGACAACTATTAGCATAATGTCCCTTCTGATCACATTTGAACCAGGTAATGGTGGATAGATCAATAGGGTGTCTCTGGGAGGGAGAAGATGCCAAAGATCCTAAGCCCAGATGTTTGAGCCAATTTTTCTTCTACTAGTGGAAGTTGGGCTTTCTCTTCTTGGAATTTGCAGAGGAAGATTGTGAGACATGAGCACCAGAAGCAGCAGGACCCTTGGAAGTAGGGTTCTCATAGCGAATAGCCATATCCATGAGCTCAGTAAAAGTGCCATGAACATGTGAAATAAGACGGTCGTAGAACTCTGGACGAGCTCCAGCAATGA
Organism: Allium fistulosum; assembly: GCA_030737815.1. Lineage (NCBI taxonomy): Eukaryota > Viridiplantae > Streptophyta > Magnoliopsida > Asparagales > Amaryllidaceae > Allium > Allium fistulosum. The sequence goes on from CM060902.1 coordinate 984,707,858, forward strand.
ACTTCTCATTCTTCTTTAGCTGAGTGTCGATAAGACCAGGACCAAATTTGGAAAGTTCATTGAACTTCCTCTCATACTCTGAGAAAGACATGGTACCCTGCTTAAGATCCATGAATTCACGATAAAACTGTGATTTCCCAGCTTCGAGCATCCATTTTGCCACAAAAGCCTCCCTGGAAAGAAGATACAGAACTGAACTTAAGGTAGATTCAAAAGAAAAAGGAAATGGGAAAAATTCAAGATAACCCAAAGGATACCTGAACTGGTCCCACGAAAGATCACCTTCGTTAGTGTGAGCCGTAACCGACTCCCACCAATCTAAGGCTGACTCTTGCAGCTGCCAAGCTGCTAACTGACGCTTCTGGGCATCAGTGATCTCAAGACCAGTAAATATCCTCTCCAAACTTCGCAGCCATTGCTGGGCCTCGATAATACTCTCTGAACCGGTGAACTTAGTACCTCCGAGCTGAGAGAATTCCTTGCAAAGAATAGTAAACCTAACAGGTGCAACAGGTGGAGGAGCTGGGGCAATACCACAACCCCTACCTCTAGCATTTCCATGATTCATCCTGGAAATATCAAGAATGAATTTAGGATAAAGGTACAGAGAAGACAAAGACAAGCTAAGATAAAACAAGATAAGATTACTTGGACGAATATCCTTATAACGAAATTTCTAACAAGGTAGATACGGAAAGAAGGAAGTTTAGAAAATTATGCTTTCAAAACAAGAAAATTTTATATCAAAATAATCTTTGAAAAAATCATTTGAAAATCATTTAAAATCATTTTAAAAATCATTTTATACTTTGAAGATACGTTCACTCACAAAGAAATGATTCTGAGTTTGATTTCACTCATTCTAGGGTATTTCTACCCTATCTCTAATGAGTTTTTGCTCCATAGGCTAAGGTTTGCCTAAAACCAAAGCTCTGATACCAAATGTAATGAACCGATATTTTGGACCATTCAAATCGACAATAATCCACACATGTCGGACTTGAATAATGCAAAATAACATATTGTAATAAAATTTGGAGCAAATAAAACCATTCACAGAATCACAGACACAGAAATATCAGAATAACTCGTAGTGGAATTTAAAAATAACCATAGTGGTTCATGAAGCCACTAAAATACATAGTCTCAAAACAAGTACAAATTACATAGTCTAAAACCAATACAGTTTGAACAACCACAGAAAATCCCAAATTCATTGTCTCAATTACATAAGCTAAAATAAAAGACTGAATAGCAAAACAGATAGCTGCTTGATAAAGATGATCTCCAGTAGTCCTAGCTCCGTGAAGATGAAGTCCAACTGATACTCAAGCTGACCCGAGCGTAAAATAAAACATAAACACTCGAGTCAGGACATACATACTTATACAATGTAAACCAACTCAAGTGAACTGTAGTAAAGATACAAGTAACTTAAAGAATGCTTGGGATCGCCCATTCTTTAAGGATCCGTTAAACTATCTACTATGTAGTAATATTCGATATTATAATAATGTCTAATATAAAATAAACATAGTTTTAAATAGCATTAAGGCTTTACATTTTCCACCTTAACACGTAATAGTCCCAGTAGTCTATCCAGTATTAGCATACTCCCAAAATGGGGGCTACCCTCGATACTCCACAGGCTACGGGAGAAATCACAAATCGTAGTAAAGCTCGATATGGTAAGTGACACGGCACAACTAGGCAATGCCAGGGTAGATATACCAATTACGCACACGGACTGATGGAGCGCATAACAGCCACTATCGTCCACCTCGAACAACACTCCCAAATCGGAGGATGGCCATCTAATCAATCACAAGTAAGAGTATAATGTCGAAGAAATGTGTCCGAGAAGAGGTGCTACCTCACTGGTCCGAGATCGCTCCTGTTTTAGCAACCTTATGCCAACTCATGGGAGTTGGGTCCACGTAACATACCTTAAGAACGTCGCCACCATCCTACTTCATTCTGGAATCTCCACCGCGTACACAGTTGTTAAAGTGGTTTTCGGTATCGACAGAGAGTATGTCCATATCCGATCCCGGTCTCTTTAACAACCAAACGTTATTATAACCCGTGGTTATAAGTTTAAAACAATTTATATCAAAATACTTCAAATTAAATCATTTAAAACAAAGTCATTATTCTTATAAATCAAATATTATATTCCCAAAAATTTAGCCTTTTCTGAGTTCATTTATTCACTTAAAACAATAAACATTAAAATTTTCAGCTTTCACAACATTTAAAAAGTGCCGCGGTAAGTTATATTTGGAAACAATTTAATTCAGCAAAGGCAGCATTTATAAACTGCTGTAACAGTACAGTTTTAAACAATATCATATTTCAGCTTACTGTAGCTCTTAACAAGTGCTACATTAACCCTTTTATTAGTTCAGGTTCAATTTTAGTTCCTGCCAACAGCACTTACCAAGTGCTATCATAGCCTTAGTTCATTTTAGTCTTTTGGTTCATTTATATAACCACAACACTTAACAAGTGCTGCAGATTTTACTAAGTTCAGAATTAATTCATTTCAGAGATGGTAGCATTTCTGAAGTGCTATAAATTAAATTTCCAGGTTTTAAGTGCAATTTCAGCCATAAATAAACTTTAATTTAAACCATTTAAACTTAAAAAAAATCATATTTTTCCACATTAAAATGTTCATTTAAAACCTTTAACTCATGATTTCTAAAGAGAAGTTTTACAAAAATAAAATAAAAAATTTACAAAGTTCACTTATTAAATTTCAAGTGTGTCAATTCCTATTTTTCCTTTAAACAATTTATTTCAACAATTAAATTTAATTCTCCATTTTTCCATCATTTTAAAACTAAATTTTCATTTTAATTTTATAAATCTTAAGTTTCCATCTTTTCTTTTTAGTCAAATTTTCAAATTTAAGTTACATTTTAAAGTCAATATTTTCCCATTTATTTATATTTATCACATAGAAAATTATTTCTACTTTTAAATAAATCATTTTAAAATTCAATTTAAATAAATTTAATATTATTACAATTATTTAAGATATTTTAAAAATACCTAGAAAAATACAGAAAACAACCACGGGTCTGTATAATATTTTCTAGCCTAAGTCAAGTGATACAGATACTATATCATTTCAATCCGTAGTTTACAAAGAAAAATACGGGTTTTATCATTTCAAACCCGCAATCCCAAGTAAATAAAATTTAATTGAAAATCATTCAGGCCTATCATTTCAGCCCATAACGATCTTCCCTTATTCTAAAGTCCGTTCGGGTATGTATCATTTCAACCCATAGTGATTCTATTCTACAAGGAACTTGCAGTGTGATTTAACAGAATAGAATAACAGTAAAATAAGAACAAAATATAACAGATGATATGTTATGCAAATTTAACAATTCTAACATCAAATATAAATAAATGACAGGTAATTATAACATCATTTTTATTTATTTATTTTCTACACATTTAGTTGCGGTCGTTTTACAATCATATAAGTATGAATATTCGTGTGAGATTTACTCACCTCTACGGAGCTGGAGATTCGAAAAAAGAAGTACGCTATCTATCGAAAGCACGCGGAAAGCACGATCAGTTGTTAGCGGATGCGCCAACTAGATTCAAATCTAAAGCAAAATAAATAATCAAATCTAAGATTGCACGAATAACAAATTTTCAAATGAAGCAAACAAACGAAAAGGAAGCAAGTTAAATACTAGAAAGGAATAGCTCGACCACTTTAAAAATAGACCATAACTTCGAAACAAATTTTGTTCATTTCTTTTTTTTTCCAGATACAAGGCCAGGTAGAAGTATAACTTCAAATTTTCCAAAAGTGACAAAAGAATTTTTTTTTCATTCTTTTTCAAAACAAGGTCAGTGGAGAATATAGACTAGGATGCCAGAAACACGTGACAAAAGCAACTTTTTCTCATTCTCCTTTTTCTCTAAACAAGGCTCTGTAGAAACCATACTATAACTTCAAATACAAGGTGACAAACAAACTTTTCATTTCTCATTTTGTATTCAGACAACAGGCTCAGGGAAAATAGACAAATACAAAATACCAAGTGACCAAACATTTCACTGCTCTAGTTCAAATACAGGGCTCGGTCTGACCAGGGTTCGGGTGGCATGGGTTGGAGGCGTGACTGGTCTCGCATGGGTTCAGTGGTGATCTGTCTCGGTGGTGAATGGTATGGGGTCGTGGTGGTCTATGCTGGAATTGGAGACGTGGGGACTGGTGAAGGCAGGGGTTGGTCTGCCTGGGTTCGTGGGGTTCTCGGCTGGTGGCGAATGGGGTAGGCCTGGCGAAGGGGTTGGTGTTCGGTCTGGTGACGTGGAGTTCTCGGCTGGTGGCGAATGGGGTAGGTCTGGCGAAGGGGTTGGGGTTCGTTCTGGTGACGTGGAGTTCTCGGCTGGTGGCGAATGGGGTAGGTCTGGCGAAGGGGTTGGGTGGTGGCTGGTCTCGGCCTGGAGAGGGGACATGGGTGGTGGCTGGTCTTGGCCTGGAGAGGGGACGTGAGGTGATCTGGCATAGGCCGGGCGTAAGGGTACAAGAATAGAGATATAAAATATAAAGTAAAAGATAGAGAAAGATAGAGGAGGAAGCATATGCGGCCAAACCTGATGGAAGAAGGTCACGCAAAAATGCAAATGGAAGCTGAAAGAAAATTGCAGTCTGGAAATATGTTTGAACACGGAATAATATAACGTGACTGAGAAGGCAACATATAAAAGAATGGAACGGTAGAGAAAATTTAGGAAATAAATTTTATTAAATTGGAGTAACGAACGGAAGGCAAATGGAAAGAAATAATAACTTACACGTGGAAGATTTTATGCAAGATTTGAATTCTCCAAAAGAAAATATACAGCTGAAACTTGTAAAGCCAACGTATATAAAATCAAATGGACAAAGGAAAAAGGCAAGAGAAATTATAAACGAAATGCCCAAAGTAACGTACAACTTTATGATTTGTTTCTTTTATTAAATATAATTGAAAATGCTAACGGTTTCTTTCAATAAAATAACGTATCATTTTAAACCAAAATTAAATAGCTATTACCATAATTAATAAAATTTGATTGTTTAATATAAGTTAAGAACGGATGTAAATATACGTAACGAAATGTGAAGTTTAAATTTCCCGTTTCACACTAATTATTACAACTTTTTATTCAAATCAACATTACAGAACGTTTATTTATAAATAAAAATTTGTTAAAATTTTTGGGCCGTTACACATGCAATCATTCGGAATAGTAGTTCTGTAATACTAGTCAGCCATTCAGAGTAATAGTTCTGTAAGACCAGTCAATCGTTCAACAGATAGTTCCATTCAGCAGTTCGGCCTTTCAGCCCTTCTACCATTCAGCAGGCAGTTCCATTCAGTTGGCTGGCAGTTTAGCAGTGCAAGCTCCGTTTGACTAGTCGATCGTTTAGCTGTGCATATTCCATCCTACTTCTTGGTCGTTCAGCAGTGCATTGGTCCAAATAACTTATTAATATATAAAATATAGACTCTCTTATCATAAAGAGTCACCTTATTTCTAAGGATTTCGAAGTGGTTTACTTAACCTATTCTTCGGATGAAGTCACTTTTATCCTTGTAGTAAAATTTTGTTATATGTACCATTCCTTTAGTTTTTGGGCAAATCTTTGTTTTCCATTTCAAATTGTGGGTCTCTTTATCCATTTATTTATCTCACGTTCCCTTTTAGGATGCAGATTTCTTAATTCTTTGTTGAGGGAGCCACTTTTCAGGCATCAGATATATTGAAGATTGCTAGTTGATACTTTGTCCTTTTTTATTATGGTCTTGGATAAATTATCCATTCCTGTCTATAGCGTAGGATGTCTTAATCCTTTTCCTTTTTTTGTTACTCCTTTTCGGGCTTCATCTTTGTTTTAGATTGTGGATAGCTTTATTCCTTTGATCCTTTGTTCCCTTGGGTCTTGACTTTTGTTTTGAGTTGCGGACATCTTTGTCCTTCTTTGTCTGTTAGGTGCCACCTTTGGGCTTCCCCTCATTCTAAGGGTTGTAGTGCATGTTAGATCAACCTTCCTCTAAAAGGTTGCTATGGGTGCTAGACCTGACCCTCCCTCTAAGAGGTGAACTGGACGTTAGAGGTTTCGACCCTCCCTCTTGGAGGTGCTTCTGGAGAAGGGTTGTTCATGGTTTTTACCCTTCCTCTACAAGGTGCCTTTGGCAAGGACTTTTTTTAGAGGTTTTAACCATCCCTTTAGAAGGTGCCTTTGGTAAGGTCTTTAGAGGATTTAACCCTTCCTCTCAGAGCTGCCTTTGGTAAGGGCTTTTCTAGAGGTTTTAACCCTCCCTCTAGGAGGTGCCTTTGGTAAAGGCCAAAAATAGTTTTCCTCATAGTGGTAACACGAATCTCAAATAAAAAACTAGGAGGTCATGATTCATGAACCAATAGTCTTTTAACTAAGAATAGGCTCTCTGCTTAGAGTTTTTTAGCAACTTTTCACTTCTTTGAAAGCTTTTCTTGAGAAAATAAAAACAGGCTTTTTCTTATTGATAGTTTCAAAAAGCTCTGAAGATGTTTATGTCAAAACATGAGTAGTCAAAATCTGTTTTGAGCATTTACTAATGTTATATAATATCTTTGGAAGATTGCATAAATCAGTTCTTGAAATAGATAGGTACTTTTTTCCCTAAGTTGTGGGGTAATTGAAAATAACCTTTATTTAAAGATATGTTTGGAAAATTTCTTTTGGTAATAAAATGATTTGTTGAAAATGGAGTTGGTGTATATTGTTTTCACCTTTATATATATAATTGTACCTTGACAGGTATTGCTTTGCAAAAAGAACTGGTCATTTGTAAGCCTTTCCTTAGAAGTTGGTGAAGGATTGATGGCAATCTGAGGTTTCATGAGAGAAAGTCTTTATGTTTCATTGATTCAAGCATTGATGTACGGAGTCATTCATGTTTTAGACATTTGAGTTGTATTCTTTCGGAAACAACAAGGAGTTTATCATTCTTTCAGAGTCTTTTGGATGCAGTAATCTAGCTTTGTTTTTACCTGTAACGACACCCGAATTTTGTGTTAATACATGATCTATTTTAAGTACAAAACTATGAGGAAAGAAAATTCACAATTGGAAAAATGTTATAAGACTTCATGGCAAGATAGGAGTCCAAATTTGATGTTGTTAAGCTACTTTATTTTTACATAGAACGATAAGCTTCAAGTATTTGACCTATCCTTGCTTGAACAAGAAGTTTCTTCAGGCTTCTTTAATGAATTCCTTTAAGGTTCCCGATATGATCATATTCTGAATTATTCCTGCTAAGATGCGACAATCATCGATCTTATGTCCATTTACTTTGTGTTAGTCACGATAACTTTCCTTTTTTCTGGACTCTGGCTGGCTTCGCATTTTATGAGTAGTTTAGAAACTTCCATCGTCTCTTGCTACAGCAAATATGTGAGAAAGAGGTTGATCTAAGGCTGCATAGTCGGGTTTTGGAATTCTTTTCCAAATTGTTTCACTATCCTTTGAATTTTTGTTGTGGTAATCAGAACTAGATCTTCCTTCTTCTTTGCCTTGTTGCGATTTCTTCTTGTCATGGTACATTTTGCCTAAACGGATAAATCTTTCAGCTCGAGAATAGAAGTATTGTAGATCTTTGCATCCATTAATATAAAGATCTTCCCACGGATTTGCTCGATCAATCCTGATCCAATTGCCATAAGCTTTTCTCTATCGGTTACACTACTTGCTTTCAATGCTTCCGTACTTAATCTTTTCATGTATTTGTCAAGTAGCTCTCCATGCTTCTACTTGATAGTAGCTAACAAACTAAAATCGATAGTTGGATTTCTGTATACATAAAATTGTGTCACGAATTCATAAGAGAATTGTCCCAAGAACGGATGGTTTTCACTTGGTAATTCTTGTTCTATTTGATAGTCGCTCCTTGAAAAGTTACAGGGAAAATTTTGCAACGAATTGCCCCATAAGCATTATACAAATCCATTCGAATATTAAAAGTTATAAGGTGATCATCTGGATCAGTTGTGCCATCATATTTTAGTAGGGGAAATTGAATGTGAAGAGGAATGTTAACTACTATTATTTCTTCTAAAAAAGAAGTCTTTTGCGCGATAACATATTTCTCTAGATTAAGAATTCCTTTTTCAGTAAGCATATCCGTTATGTAACGACCTACCATTTCGAACCATTCAAATCGACAGTAGTCCACACATGTCAGACATGAATTGCTCAAAACAACAGATTGTTAATTTATATTTAGCAAAACTTAGCATATACAGTAAATAAATCAATCACAGAATCACAGACACAGAGTAATATAACAATAAGCAGCGGAATAGATAAATAGTAGTTCATGAAGCTACTTTAGAAACATCAAAGTCATAAACAAAATACAACAAAAATCCCAAACACATAGGAGTCACTAATACAAAAGCAACTGACAAGTCTGAACATAAAACTGGAAATGACTAAAATAACTGGAATGCTAAATAGACAACAGATAGATCTCCAAGTAAAACTCCAAGCTCCAAAGGTGAGTCTCAAATGCTGTGACACTCAGTCTGACTCGAGCATAAAGCAAAATACAAAACACTCGAGTCAGGATTAATATTCTTATGCAAGTAAATCAACTCAAGTGAAATGTCCAAGTGAAATGCAATATAACTTAAAGGATGTTTGAGATTTCCATCCATTAAAGATCCGTGAAACAATCTACATACATAGTACAATACGCTACATAAATAATGTCTATAGTAAAGTAAACTATTAAAATAGCGTTAAGGCGTTACCCATATCCCCCTTAACACATTTTTATATATATTCCCGTAGTCTATACGGTACCGTAATTCCTGCATAAACTGGAGGGCTATCAAAGGAAACTCCATGGGTACGGTACAGACCAAACTCGTAGAGGGCACGATCTGGACTGGTGGTAATGCATAGCAGCTACTACCGCCCACCTCAAGTCACACTCCCAATCAAAGGTGTGCACACCAAAATCAAATCACAAAAGCAATAGATATGGTTTCGAAGAAATGTTCCCGATAGGGGGAGGACCCCACTTGGCACGGCATAGCTCCTATTTTATCCACATCAAGCTGACTCGCGGGAGTTAGGGCTGCGTTCATACCTCATATAGACATCCGCCAACCATCCTACTTCGTTTTGGAATCTCCACCAGGTGCACAGTTGTTAAAGTGGTTTTCGGTATTGACAAAGAGTTTGACAATATCTGATCCCGGTCTCTTTAACAACCAAATGCTTATTTCAAACCGTGGTCATCATTTCAAACAGTTCATAATTCATATAAAAATATCATATCCATTTCAAAATCATATCACTTTTGAAATTATATTCACTTTCGAAATCAGATCACTTTAAATCAAATTCATTTCCAAAATTTAACCACAAAATAGTTTAAACCATCATATCAAATCCATTAAATCTAAATCATAACAATTCCAACTTAAACAGTTTGAATATTGAAAGTTGTTTATATATTGGAATAGTTATACATAAAAATAGTTTATATTTAAAAAAAAGGTTATAGATTAAATAGTTTATATATTAAAAATAGTTTATATATTAAAATATATATTTAAATTTGATTATAAATTTAAAATATTATATATTAAAATAGTTTATATATTTAAAAGAGTTTATATCGAAAATAATTTTAAATTTAAATTGTTTCTTCCAATTTCACAAATCAATTCAAATCAACTTCAATTCCAAAGTTCAATTTAAAATAATCTCAGTTCAACAATTTCAATTAAAAGGGTTAAAAGTTCAATTCAAATTCTCATTAAAGCGATTTTATTTTATACCGATTTCAAATCCAGGTTTGAACTACAAATTTAAACCACTTCCAATTCAATAACTTTCAAAGTTTAAATATTCAAACGTTTACACTAGCTCAATTTGATAAATTTCATTTATATTTTAAAATTCAACATTAATTTTATTCAAATTCCAAAATATTCACTTAATCATTTTAATAACATTTAAATAAAATCTCAAATTATAAATTTAAATCTATATTAGATATTCAATTTTAATTTTATTTAAGTTTGAAATATTCATTTAATCACCTTTAATCAAAATCCAGTTATCAAGTTATAAAAATCATATCTTTAAAATCTCAAAATTAATAAGTTTCAAATCAATTTTTATTTAAATACAATTCTTAAACAAATTAAATTACAAGTCCACTTTACATATCTTTCCAGCCTTTATTTATTTAAATTATTACAAAATCTATTTAAAAATAATTACATAAATCTAAATGAATATTTTAAACATATTATATATATACTAATTAAATTAAATTTTATGAAATTAAATTACATTAAATTTTATTAAATTAAATCTTATTATTAAATCTATTTTAAATCTTATTTTATATAATTTAAAAATAATAAAAATATAAGTAAAATCTTAAAATTTCCATTTTCACAACTTAACTTATAATTTTAAAGTTTCCAAAACATATAAAAATCTAAAATTTTGTACATATTAAAATTAAAATAAAATCTTTATATTATATTTTAAAACCAAAACATAAATATTTTCTTTCCTTAAAATTTTGAAAATCATTTGAAAATAGACCAACGGTGTCCGTATATAATTTTCTATCCTATGCTCAAGTGACGCGAATATCACTTCAATCCGCAATAATTTAATATTTACGGGTATATATCATTTTAACCCACAATCCCAAAGTTTCAAAATCAATAAAATAGCTTGGGTTTATCATTTCAACCCATAACGATTTTCCATAATCTAAAAGATCATTCGGGTATGTATCATTTCAACCCATAGGGAATTCCTAAAACTAAGGGAACTTGTAGAGTGAGAACAATAAAATGAAATAGCATAACATATCAATCACAAGCATATATAATCCTTAAAAATTTAAATTTAATATATATATATATATATATATATATATATACTAACGGGTTATGGTGTCATATGTCAATTACAAAGGTGAACAAATTTAAATATTAACATATCATATTCAACAATTAAATAACTAACAATTCAAATTTAACAACATATTTAAATCGTCGTTTCATGTGACTTAAATTTACTAAATATAAGAATGTTAATCGCGAGTGATCGCTCACCTTTTTTAGGCTAGAGAAATTAGAGACACAACAAGCTACGAACCCAAGCACAAATTCCAAAGCACAGCACGATGATCACGAATTCGACGAACAAGGCAAAACTGATAGCTTGGAATCGATGAAAAACAAATCAAAACAAGCTTTATATAAATAGAAACAAAATATATATTATATCTTTTTTTCTTAAAAATCAATATTCAATTTAAAAAACATATTTAAAATAAAAATCTTCATATTATATATTATTAAAACCCATATTTTTTCAAAATTCTTCAAATAAATATTTAAACATAATATATATATATATATATTAAAGTTATTACTAAAATCTATTTTAAAATGGTTATCCCGCCTTTTGGTAAGGCTGTGACACCAAGGAAGTGACTAAAAACCAAGGACAATTCGTCCCGAAAAACGATTATACACAGGTTTACTATGGATGTCGATAAATTTTATCCGAGTCCGGATCGAGCTACAATTGATATGATACGACAAGCAAAGCTATGAAAGCCAACGTTACAAATTTCAAGTCAATCGGAAGCCATAAGCTAAGGATGTGATCGATGCAACTTAAGCAATAATCTTATTCGCATCCGTTCAGAAAGGCTTCGTTCATATCGATCAAGCGCATGTCTGGTTCGTATCCATCAGCTGAAAGGCCTTGTTCGAATCCATCAAGCCTCGACTGTTTGTATCCATCAATCGATATTGTTTCGTATCCATCAGACAACCGCTCTTTTCTTATCCATCAACCAGTAACATCATTCCTAATCCACTTGGTCAATTGTTGCCATTTTCGTATCGATCCCTTTCTACCCATTTCGTATCGGTCAGTTGAGGGGAACGATACGAACTCGAGGATTTCTATCGATACGAAGTGGAGTGCACAAAAGTGATACGAAATGAGATGCAACCAATGGATATGAACAAAGCAATGACAAATCGATACGAATAGAGGGTTGACAATCGATACGAACAAGACAGTTCCAATCGATACGAACAAGACCTAATTAGATCGATACGAACAAGATGCGTCCTAATGAAAGACTTAGTCGCTCGGCACAAAAAGTGGATCGATCCGAGGAGTTAGCGCCACGTCAACATGCTGACACGTGCTTGGATTGCTACAAACTGATCGATACGAGCAACATCGATGCGAAGAGAACAACAATCGAAAAACCCACACTCGTATCGATCATAACTTGCAATCTGCAAGTCCAAATGCTACGAAATTTTCACAAGAGCTTACGTACAACTTAAGGATGTTCATGCCCAATTTCGACTCGATTGGACCAAATCTTTATCGATACGAAATTCGTTTGTATCGATCACGAACTGAGTGCAAATCACGTGGGATCGATCGCGTGGGCCCGTCCACGTGCCAAAAGAGGTCTCCCGAGATCTGAGCAAAATATTTGCAGCTTACGCCTATAAATAGCATCCCATAGCCTATAGAAAAGGTATCTTTTGGCTCTTTGACGTCCAGACTCTGCCGATTTCACCGTTGTACTCGAATTTCACTGTTGTACTCGAGATTTACTATTGTAATCCACTGTAACCAGCAAGAAAAAGTTAATAAAGATCAATCATTTCATAGTGGACGTAGGCAACACGCCGAACTGCTCTAAATTCCTATCTTCTTTTATTGTTTTTTTATTATTGTCTTAAGTTTTTGTTAGATAATCCTCTTTTTACATCTGCTTTCTTCATTTTATCTCTTCAAACACTTTTGAAAAGTGTTGTGCCCAATTTTGGTACAAACACTTTGGTGCTTTCACTAAGGAAACATAGTTTTTCTCTTGCTCGTTGGATCTACTATCGATATTGGATTGCACAAATCTAAGAAGAAGATCCAGATTCCAAGTTTAAAGTTCTTCCATTCTATTCGGATTTGCATCAAATCTAGGAAAGAGCTTCACTATTCATCATGGTTAACACAAGGACTACTTCTACAGCTGCAAATCCAGAAGGACGGGACAGACGGAATCCTGTACAACAGCCTCTGACCGATCAGAATGCTTCCGGACCATCAGATCCGCAAGGCCCTGTTACTAGGGAAGAATTCCAGATGCTAATGCAAGAACCGACTCAGAGCCGCCAGCAACTCACTCAACAGCTGTGTTCTAATGCGAAATTGACCAACCAGCTAAACTGTCAAAGACAAAGGAGATCCAGAAGGGATCAGGCTTCCTACTCATCCACCGAGAGTTCAGCCTCTTCTGATTACCATCATATACCCACACGCCCACGACGGAAGTTACACACAGGCCACTGGGCATCAGCATACATTGAGTCTAGGGCAACCGAGAGTTGGCCCGTCAACCCGCCATCAGACTAGACCCTCCTCCCGAAAAGGTGCTATACCATATTACTGATAACCGTACTACCACAACTACTTATTTGGGTGCTAACTCTCCGAACCGAACGGATCCAACCCACCGCCAACGCAATCATACTCCTGAGCCTTACGTTCCCGAAGACGTAGAACCAAGGAGGAGAGACATGGACCGTCGACAGTGATCAGCCCATCCTCGCATTGTGGAACCCTACCACACCTTGGCTCAACATGCCCAAAATGTCCAGATGCTCGACCTGCCGACAATGATCCGTCAAATGATCTGTGAAAGTCAGGGTCTTAGCAATGACGACTGGGGAATCTCCCGGAGTCATACCCCTTTTACTGATGAGATACTCTACGCTGAACCACTTCGGCGATTCAGGATGCCAACTTTACCCGTTTATGAAGGGAGCTCAGATCCTAATCAACATATCTTGAAATATGAATGGTTGATGAATGTTGCACGAGCTAGTGACGCACTTAAGTACCGAAGCTTCCCGATCTCTTTTGGGGGAATAGCGACTATGTGGTTTACCCGACTGCTACCTCGAGCTATCTCATGTTTTGACCAGTTGGCAACAAAGTTTATTGAGCAATTTCGTATGCATGTCACAAGACCGAAGGATGTTAATACTATCTAGTGTCACTCAAGCTCCTAGAGAGACACTCAGGCATTATTTAGAGAGATTTCATGCTGCATGCACTGAGATCAGCAACCCAAATGATAACTCTATTCTTGTGGCACTGACTAAGGGGATTGATCCCAATTCTGAGTTCGGCAACTAGTTGGCCGGAAAACCCCTGCATCATTAGACCGTTTCTATTCCAAGGCAGCCCAATTATTGAGAAGGGAGGATGCGAAACAGTCTAGGAAGATGGATGATGCGGGGCCTAGTATGGAAGGAATTCAGAGAAATATTGCTGTTAAGCAAACCGGGGAGAGCTCCGGGAAAGTACAATTGAACATTCAGAATAAACAAAATCATCAGAAAGGCAATGGTAGCCAAAATAGAAAACGGGATTAGAACTGTGGTCCACGACGTAGGGCTCCTATGTTTGATAACTACACTTCTTTGAATACGTCGTTGGAGATTGTGTAATTACAGACCTGCAATACTATTCAGTACAAGAAACCTGCTCTGAAACAGTCATCGGAGAAACAGATTCAGACAGGGAAGTTTTGTAGATTCCATGAAAGCTACGGCCATAACCCAAATGAGTGCCATCATTTGCAGGATCTCATTGAAAAGTTGATACGTGAAACGAAGTTGGAGCAGTTTATGCGGGCGCTGCAATCTAGAGGTGCGGGCCCATCGAATCAGAACCATACACTAAATCAGGCAAGACAGGAGGAACCCATACATACTGGCCGGAGGTTGGTGATAAATACCATTAGTGGTGGTCCTCATCCAACAGACCGAAGCTGGAAGGAAATGGAGTCGTATGCCAGTTCTATTAGGCATGCGAGCTTCGAGTGTTATAGTAGTTCGAAAGATGGGGCTCGGGTCAAGCAACAGAAGATGATGACTGACGACATCGTCTTCCAAGATAGAGATGCCGATAGGATCAAAGCCCTAACTATCAATCCACTTGTCATATATGCTCAAGTAGTTCCTGCTTGGATGAAGAGGATCTTGGTAGACAGTGGAAGTTCTGTTAATATATTTTTCAAGCGAGCCTATAACCAGATGAAAATGGAGACCAAAGTTTTGAAACCTTGTCAGTACCGTATCCATGGTTCCAATGCGAGTGCAACTATACCCACTGGAGTGGTGGAATTGCCAGTGGAGTTAGGTATTGGAGAACGCTGGAGAGTCTGGATACTTCAGTTTGTTGTTTTGGATATAGACTCGCCATATAATGCTTTCTTGGGCCGACCGGCCCTGGGTGAATTCAGGGCTGCTATTGCCTCATGGTGTTTGACTCTAAAGTTCCCCACCGATCGTGGAGTTGGAGTCGTTTAAGGAGATTAGGCTGTTGGATGAGCCTATTATGTTACTGAGCTGTGCGAGGCACATCGAAAAGAGAAAGGGAAGGGCATAGAGGAATCTCTCTACGTCCGTTTTGTTGATAATTGACAATTGACGCCTGGGCCTAGGCTTGGGCACCCCAACCAATTCCGAAGAGATCTTGACCCGAGAGACACCGAAAGTGAAGACAAAAGTAAAGACAGTCAAGTTTCTCCAGCCGAACCGACGATCGATGATAGCGATGATTCTAGAATAATAAAGATTGGATCTCAGTTAAGCCAACAAATGCAAGAGGAATTGGTTGAATTTCTCCGAGCAAACCTTGACGTGTTTGCGCTGATGCATTCTGACATGTGTGGGCCGTATCATTCCTGGGATGTGAGGCTCGTGACGCGACGCTTTTATAAAACCACGATTTATTTTTCTACAAAACCACGATTTATTTTTCCACAAAGCACATTCCACTTAGAATGCCACACTATCATTCCTTAATCACACAACTGATTTCTACAAACGTATACCTCCTGAGCTCGTACATCTTAGGAAAGGGTGTTAAGCTAAGAGGAGTTACCTCCTCCAGCACCAAGCAGATAATACGTTGATGGAGATCAATTCATATGATAAAAAATGCACTGTTAGACACTCGTCCATACAAGTTTGTTCCAGGACTGAATGAAACCGAAGGCACTACTCCTACTACATCCTGTCAGGAATTACCCCTAGGTTTAGAAGGGAGTAGTGCTTGCATTACAGAGATTTTAAAACATGACAAGAACACTGCTATATTAAATAACTCTATATTTGGAGTGACTAGAGAATGTAAACATGAAGTCCTTCCGCTATGAAGATCTTCGGTCTTCAATACAATGAAGATTTCAGAATGCAAACACCACTGCCATATAAATATAATATAGGGTAAACCCTTGGGACTTATGACAGCAATCCCTATATTCTAAAGATCTCCAATCTTCAATAATCAGCATCTTCAACATCTCTTCACTTCCGAACATATACATTGGTTCAAAGTGGTTACCAGATAGGAATTACCCAAATTCGACCTCGGTTTCTCCGAACCAACCATCGATAAAAAGGCATTTAGGTATATAAGTGATTATCGCACAACATTCAATTAATTAACCTTTTTATTTAAATCAAACTATTCTTAGAGATATATTTATTGAATCATTTCTTTATCTTTTTCAAACTACATGGAATCATTAAGCCTCATTTATCAAATCCTTTGGTTAATTAAAACCCTTTTTAAGCCTTGGAATAATTCTAAATCGTTTCACTTTTTACATAGGAAAAACATTTCCAAATCATTTATTTAAATCTTATATTGGAAACATTATTGAGTAAAAAGGATCATGGAATTATAATAATTCTACTCAATACCAATTTACGTATTCAACCTTTATTATCCATCGAATAAAGGTGCACCTTTTAAATTCACATGGTTGTATGGATTCCCTCCTCGGAATTTAATACCAAGTATAAGAAGATTATTTCTATGCAATCAAATTTTTTTGAATTTGGAAAATTATATGATTTATAGTATGAGAAATTTTGATTCGAGTAAATCAAATTTACTATCTCCTCCGTTGGGCCAGTCCAAGTAGCTAGGGAGGGCAGGCAACTGGTTTCTCAAACCCAAGCTTAGAGACTATCTTTTTGTAACCTATAAGGTAGTTAAGTTAGTTAATTTAATAAGGTTTTGTGATTTAATGTTGGAAGAAATAAAAATTTGTGATTTAATAATAAGAATATAACTAGAATGAAATGTAATAGTATTAATTTAAGGTAATTGATAACTGATTTGAATGTAATTCCAATTAATTGAAATGATTAAAAAGTTATAATTGGTTATAGATTGTAAATTAATTGTAATAATGGGTATATTAATTGATAATTAGATTAAAAGAGTAATTGATAATTTAAATTTTGATTAATTTAAGAAATAATGTGTAATAAATTGTAATTGGATAGAATTACTATAGTGTAAGTTGCTATAACATTTGTGTGTAGATAACAAACATACATTTATGATTACATATAGAAATGGTGACAATTGTTATTTGTTACCAATTTATTTAATCAATTGAAATTAAATGTTACATAAAATGAGTTAAGACGATAACTTTAAAAGGTGAATGTGATAAAAGGTATAGAAATGTTAATTATATTCACAAGGCAAGATTTAATAAAAAGAGTGAAACAATGATAAATTAATTTATTGGGATTTTAAATTATAATAAAATCGACAAAATTTCAATGTAATTGAAATATTGCAACTAATATGGTAAAAGATGAAGTTTGGGAATATTAGTGTAATAGGATGTAACCCAATGTTCATTTTATTCATAATCTGACAATTGATTGAATTAAAAGATTGAAATCGAATTAAATCAATTTATTTCAATTAAATATATACTTTTGGATTTTATTACAGTTGAAATTGAACACTGTAATTTGTGTAATATTTAACACTGAATTGATATGTAAATTTGTTTTAAATTATTATAAATGTCTAAGTAATCAATAATGATAAAATTTGTTAGTTATTAAAAGTGGAAAAAAGAAAAAAAAAGTGATTTAATCAATTTAATAATAATTTATTTAATTAGTGTGAAAATAGCCATTTTGGCCACTATCTCGGATTTTGATGAAAAAGTTTCATCGGATCCGTAATGGTGAATTATTGTAGGGTTTGAAGTTCCATAGCGATCGGACTTGTCGTTTGATCATACAGGCTCAAAACGCGTAGAAATCAATTTAATTGAAATCAATTTGAAATAAGCTGATTTTAAAGCTAACTTCTGTATAAAATGGAATTATGATTTGAAACTAGTTCCATTGATTTTAAAAATATCGAAAACCTATATTTCGATATATTGGATGACCCATTTTCGTTTCAGGAACGAAACGGGCTTTTTGGGTCGTTGTTAACGTTTGATCCAACCCTGCCTATATATAGACTGTTGTAAACCCTAGTTGTTTCTCATTTCATTAATTCTGTACGTACATCTTCTTCCTCTTTCTCAAATGACAAAACATAAAATTTAATTCCCAAATTCCAAAACCTAATTTCAATTTTTAAAAAATGCAGATCTACAGCGACTTCATGTCGCGCTTCGGGTTCCACAGGCAAAAACCCTACAGCGACTTCGGGTCGCGCTTCGAGTTCCAAAGGCAAAAACCCTGCAGCGACTTCGGATCAGGAAGCAAATGACTTGGGTCTCGGGTCATTTTGGCAAAAACTCAAAGCAAGCACCGGTAATTTGAGGCGGCAGACCGAAGTGGAACCCGAAGTCGACTTAGGGCCTTAATTTTCCAATCTTCTAATCATCGTAACTTTTGCATACGAGATCTGATTTATGCGCAGTTTGTTCCATCCGGATCATATCAGAATTCTGGTCATTTTGGCGGTGGTTTGGACGAATTCAGATACTGCTGAATTTTGGGGCTTATTTTGGATTTTAAATCGATTTGAAATCAAAGGTGAGTGTTTTAACCCACTCACAATTACTAAATTATCTTATGTTAGTTAAGTTGAATTTATGATGTGATTTGAAATTGATTAGTTGATGTTTGGTATATTTAATTTGCCATTCCAGTTAAATTTGACATTGATTGAATTTAATAGCCATGTAATTTAATACTTAAGTTTAATTGCCAGTTAATAAATGTCATTTATAACTATCTGATTGTTATTGTTTATTTATTGGTCTGAATGATAATTGGGATGGATGTTTGATTGTTGGTATTGGATAATTGGTTGTATATTTATAATGTTATAACACTGCAAGTCCCCTTAGTTATTGTTAGAAAATCCCTATGGGTTGAAATGATACATACCCGAATGATCTTATAGAATAGGAGGAAGTCATTATGGGTTGAAATGATAAACCCAAGTGATTTTCATTGATTATTAAAAATTTGGGATTGTAGGTTAAAATAATATATACCCGTAAAATTTAACTATTTGTGGATTGAAATGATATATGTCCTTATCACTTGACCATAGGGTAGAAAATTATATACGGACAACGGATTGGTTAAATTAAATGATTTTAAATCCTTAAACTTTGAATTTAGTTAAATGATATTTTGAAATGGAATTTGATTTATATAAACAGAATTGTTTTAAATGAATTGTTTAAAAGATTTAAATTGAAATTCCAAAGTTGAATTTGTAGTATAAACGAAATTTATCGAAATTGAGTTTTGAAATGTTAAAAATTGCAATTCTGAAATCTATTGAAATTGGAGTAGCTTAAATTGATATTTAAAGATTTGAAATTTGGTTTTTGATTTAAATTCTGGATATGGTCCATATTTGTTGAAATTGAAATAGTTAAATTTGATGTTAATTTCAAATTTATTTTCTCAATATAAACTGTAATTGTTTTTTAAATTCTAATTTTTAGATTTTCAATCATTAAAATAAATTTAATTTATTTTAATCTAATTTAACCTATTTAAAACTTATTAACCTATTTAATCTATCTTAATCTATTGTAATTTATTTTAAACTATGTTAATCGATTTTAATCTATTTTAAATCATTTAAACTATATTAAAGTATTTTAACTTATTTTAAACTATTTAACCTATTTTAGTTCTATTTAATCTATTTCAATTTCATTTAATCCATAATAAACCTATTTAATATTTTTAAACCATTTAAACTATTTTAAAAATCTATTAAAAGTATTTTAATGTATCGTAATCTATTGTAAATTTATTTAATCTATTCTAAACCTACTTAACCTATTTTATATCTATTTAAAACTATGTTAAACTAATTAAACTATTTATAACTATCTAAATTATTTTCTAAATTTCAGATGGTGTAGAGTTGAAATGTTTATAATTAAAGCCTTGATTTTCATGCGAATAAGTTGTTATAAGATAAGTTGGAATTTGAAATGATATTTGCTGGTGAAACGACATATTCAAGCAAATATGATTTTGAAAGTAATTATGATTCGAAAGTGATGTGGTTTGGATTGAATATGATATTTAGATATCAACATGAATTAGTTTTGGGAAATGTAAAAGAACCATCCGGTGTGTAATAAGCGCTTGGTTGTTAAAGAGACTGGGATCAGATATTGTCATACACTCTACCGATACCGAAAACCACTTTAACAACTGTGTATGTGGTGGAGATTCCAGAAATGAAGTAGGGTGGTTTGGCGATTCTGTATGAGGTATTTACGTGACCCTGACTCCCGTGACTCAGCTTAGATGTGACTAAAACAGGAGCTATACCGGGCCAAGTGAGGTCATTCTTCCTATCGGACACATTTCTTCGATACTATATTTTGACATTATGATTGATTTGGTGGCCACCCCTCGATTTGATAATGGGTGTGTGTCTGAGGTGGGCGGTAGTAGCTGTTATGCATTACCACCAGTCCGGGAGTGCAATTGGTATATCTACCCTGGCATTGCCTCGAGTGCCATGTTCACATGCCCTATCACGCCTTCTACGAGTTTGGTTTGTACCATACCTATGGAGTGCCTTCTGATAGTCCTCCAGTTTACAGAGGAATTACGGTACTGTATAGAATATGGGAATATACAAAAATGTGTTAAGGAGGATATGGGTAACGCCTTAACGTTTTTTTAATACTTTACTTTACTGTAGACACTATTATAATAGTGTATTGTACTACATAGTAGATAGTTTAACGGATCCTTAAGAGATGGTAATCCCGAATATCTTTTAAGTTATTGCACTCACGTTACACACTGGATAGGAGATGTCAAAACCCGTAAACATCTCTAACGTCATTACACTCATATTTATTTACTGTTGATTTAACTTACATAAGATCTTTTAGTTCTGACTCGAGTGTTTTGTCTTTTCAATTTGCGCGGGTCAGTCCGAGCTTTTCAGTGTATCGAAGACTGCTTTTGGAGGAAGAAGACGAAGATTTAGTACTACTACTATTTATTTCATTTATTCCGCTGCATCATACTGTTCCGCTGCATTATTTATTTATTACTACTGTATGTAGTCTGATTTTGTACTGTAAGGTGTAATCAAATGTTATTTGTAAAACAGCTTCATGAACTGTTTATTTGTTTATTATATTTTGTCATTCCACTGTGAGATTTTGTGTTTTGTTTTCTTTCTTTCTCTGCTTTTTCTTATTTACCCCATAACAATCTGCCCTTTTGAATAGTTTGAGCCTGACGTGTGTGGTTTATCGTCGATTTAAACCGTCCAAAAAGGCGGGTCGTTACATTTGGTATTAGAGCTTTGGTTTAGCAATAACCTTAGCTTTGTGGGGTCTGACTCATTTAAGTATAGGGTAGTAATACCCTAGAATGAGTCACCGAGTGTGTATATATGAGAGAGCATATTTGTTAGTGTTATAAATGGTTTTTGTATTGTGTTAATTAGTTCCATTTTGTATTTATAAATTCTAGTCGGTACATAGAATGATATGGAATCGATAGGGATTTCTAAACACTTTATAGGGCAGACCGACACAATATCATTTTGAAAATGGGTAAATGAAATAATTTTACCTATTACTATATTTTGTATATTAAAGAATAATCTTTATAAATGTATATAATTGTATGTGATATGTTTGGTTGTTTATTAAGAATTGAAATTTATAAATACTGGTTGCAAAATGGGATTGTAAATAAAATGAATATAAGTTGGAAATTTAGAACTTAAGTTCCGGGGTTTTAAAGGATTTGGGAATATAATATTTGTATTATTTTGGAATATAATATTTGTTTTGTGATATAAATATTTCAATATGGTTTGAAAGAAATGTTTTAAAGGATTTTTGGAAGGAAATAAGTTCTGTACTCCCCTCTCTATCGCTGAAAAATAATTTCGGTGATGAGTGCACACATCATCGACGTTCATTTTCAAGTTTCCAAGTGGGTAGACTATTGTAGTAGCTTTACTGCACATTTGTTTTGATAAACAAGTTTTAATTTTTTTTTCTAAGTACGATCTTATCTGAAAGATATGTATATATATATTTGATTTGAAATGAAACCCGATATTTAGTTCTTAAGTTTATGTAAATTATAAATTTCAATTATTGTAATGAATAAAATCTTAACCATTTAATAATTAGTAACTTCTAAGATGTGTAAATAGAAACTAGATGCTAAGTGATTAATGAAAATATATGAAATTGAAAATTTGTAAACTGTAAATCAAAAAGATATGAAAATAAGAAATGGTAACTATTGAACATTTTGTTAACTAAATAAACAAGATAAACTTGTGTAACACTTTATTGCATTCTAAAAGACATCTATATATAACTTACCAAAATATTAAAAGTTGAAATGTTAATAAGAATATGTGATAGAATATTATACAAGTAAAACTTAAGTAATAAAGGTGTTCAATGGAATTACTTCTAAATAAGAACTCAGATGTTAAAAATTGTTATAAACTTAAGTTAATAATTTGAAATGTTACTAATCAAATTTATAGAAAGACTGAATACTGTAAGTAAATGATTATGAACTTAAGTTAATGTCGCAGCTATTTGTAATTAAAATGAATAGTAAAAGTGAATACCACATTAGTTGAATGATTATAACTTCAGAGTTGAAATGATTAAGAAATAGACTTAATATTCAATTGATGTTATAAAAGGAAAGAGCAAATGTAAATTTAAGGTAGAAATACTTAAATATGAAATGTTTTATTATTGGAAATCAAATATGTTATAAACCATAAATGTGAATTAACCTGCAATGAAAAGTATGAAATATTTAAATAATGGGTTTATTGATTATTTTAAACAATTGAATAGAAATAACTTATTTAAGCAATGAATGTTGTAACGACCCGACTTTCCAGTCCCGGAAAAATCGAACCATTTGTGTTAAAGAAGAAGAGGTAGAAGAAGAAGAAACAGAAAATCAACAACAGAATCTCACATCGCAGCGGAATAAAATATAATATATACAAAACAGATCTTTACTCAAACAGAAAAATATATCTGTTTATACAATATATTTACAGAATACATCATCAGAGTTCATCACATCAATGATATACATCCAAATACACAGCGGAACAACAAACAAATACGGAAGTACGTATCGCCATCTAGCTCGTCTCCTGAGCTCCACAGCTACAATCTGAACCTGTTTATCTCGGTCTGACCCGAGCATTATATAAAACAACACCCGAGTCAGTCTGGAATACCAGCGTGAGAAAATCACACTCAAATTGATTATTAAAGTTTCAAAAATCCTTTTGAAAATAAAAGCATCTCGTAAGACCACGCCACAAATAAACATGTCGGGTTTTTACCTTACGATAGCTAAAACACTTTTTATCAAAATCCTATGATATTATAATAGTGTCTATTCACAAATACTTATTAAAATAGCTGAAATTGTTACATGATTAAATTCCAGCATACTAGGTATACAAACAAATACCGTACAAGGCAGGTAGGGAGAATGGATTTCCAACGAATGACTAGGCACTGGGGTACCACCTGTCACAGTACGTGGCCTAGATCACAGTACCGAGGAGTACGTCCGCTCCCCTGCAACACAAGGCCGGAATCATCCCTTACTGGATAATTCCAAATAAAATCACCCCACGGTTGGGATCAGCAACCGCACCACTAAGCCGAAATAAAAGGGACATCTAGACAGGGATGACCTTACTCTCAAGTGGGTGCTACCCACGAAGCCTTGCTGCATAACCCCTGATTTTCAGTCATTCCCGGTTGATGAGGCTCGAGGCTAAACGATACCTTTATAGCACATATCCCTTAGAATGCCCATCGTCCACCTGACGATGTCACGAAAGCATTCGTCCATACAAGTCCGTCCCGGGTCCGAACGGAACCGAAGGCACTATTCCTACTACATCCATTTTGGAAATATCCTTAGGATTAGTAGCGACTAGCCCTTGCACTTCACAGCTCCATCTTCGACTCTGAACACGTTACACGAAACGTACAAACCGGATCGAAGTGGTATTCGAGTCTCCAGACCTAGAATCCTGGTATACGGAAACTCGATCCCGGTCTCTTCGAAACGATCAGCGCATTTGGCCAATATTGATAGTCGGTTATTTAACTATCAATTAACATCCACAAGCAACCATCACACAATAAATAATTTCCCACATTATTTATTTGCCCAAATATCTTTCCAAGATATATTTCCAAATTTTCAAAGCTCATTTGAAAACAATTTCAAACAGTTTCCGCTTACGGAATACATTTCCCAAATAATTATTTCCTCTGAAACACCAAGTACAAAACACTTTTAGATTTTAAAATAATTTAAAAACACTTTATTTTAAATATATCTTATAACATTGAAATTAAACTACTTTAATACTTTATTAAAAATATATACTTTAAAATAAACCACTTTATAAATATAAACTAAATTTCTCCTTTTAAAACATAATAGCAAATCACTTTTATATAATTACTACAATAATAGATTTTTGAAAATACTTACTTTAGACTTTAACATTTAGAAATAATCAATTTTCTAAAATATGTTTTTTAAACATATTAAACTTTTAACTTGTATTTAAAATTTCCTTGGAAAAACGTACTTGGCAATCCAGAGAAATACACTTCTCATTTCCATCCTTTAAAAATAAACCAACATTTATTTTTAAACCAATCCATATCCTTTTATAAATTCCCATCTTGAATTTATATTCTCAAATATCCACTGATATTTTATTTTACCTTATAAACCCAGTTTATATCTCCAAAATCTCATTTCTCTTTTAAAAATCCAAGTTTTTAAACACTTAAATCAATTTCCAATTGATTTCCATTTTACTTTACTTTGATGTAAATTTCCCTATTTACTTCAATTATTTCAAATACATTAACTTTCATCTTTTATTTCCTTATTATGAGTTAAAACCCTTTTTAACTAAAATACCAATTTCGGATTTCCAAACTTCTTCAATTAATATTTTAATTAAATTAAATCTTTAAATTTCAATAAAATCAATTCTTTTATATTTTTAAATAATATCACTTTAGTTAAAGATTTATTTCTTCACTATTAAATTCAAAATCCTCTTTTCCCATATTTGTTCGAATTAAGAAATTTCTTTATTTCTTTTACAATTCCCTATTTAATTTATTCGAATTCACTAGAATTATTTAACTTAAATTTTACTCTTTTATTTCTTTCCAAAATTCAATTCAATTCCTTTTGATAACTCATTATACTGGGAAATTCAATCCAACCAGATTATCCAATATAAATCATCACAGGATATCAAAAATCATATCACAGAATATTTAAACAAAATTAAATATTTTGAGGAATCCAGTTGGATCCCTCCAACCTGTTTCCCTGCATCCACAGATGTTAGCACAATACCAATTCCACCTCAAAGTGGGATATCGCGGTATATGGGTTTTATAAAATATCATCCGCTATTATGCGGCGCATAGGGTCTCATCCACTATATAATGTGGGAATATCAACAACTCCAATATATACATATGCCAATATATATATATATATTGGTATATACTACTATATACCATATCGATCAAATCAATCAATTCAATCATCCATCAATATTTAAATTTAACCAATTAAATTTAAATTATAATTTAACTGAGTGAGATTAACTCACCTTTGCTTTAATTTGCAATCCAATCCAAACCGGCTCGCCTCTTTACAATTTTTGACCTTGAATAAACAATTCATGATTTATTATTATTTGATTTAAATCAAACAATTAATCACTATTTACTTTTTTTAATTTTATATTATAATTTGATTTAAACTAATTTTCCTTTGAAAACTACCTACTTAAAAATTTAATTCATCTAGATTCGAAATCTAGCTTTGATTTAAACTTCACAACATTTACACATTCTGTATTTCCCAAATCTATTCATGTAACTAGCCAAACAACAATTCATTTTCTGTTTATATATATATTAAACCCTAACAGTAAGTTAAAATATATATAATTAAATTTTTGAAATATATAAACAGTATAATATAGATTTAGCTGTAGTTTAATTAAATTTTCTTTTCAACTGTAGAGATGTATATATAAAAAAAATCTAAATTTAAACCTTACTGTAAATTAAATTTGCGGCCTAAATATATCAGTACATGAACAAGGCTCGAAATAAAAATCTAAATCTTTACTGTATATAATTTTCTTCTATTTCATTTAAAACCAAAAATAAACAGTTACTTTACTGTTAACAAAATTATTGGAATAGAAATAATTACCTTAGCTCGAGACACACTACAACTGCAAAATTAATTGACCCAGCAGCCATCGCCACTTCCAGTCGACAACGCGAAACCCTAGACCCCAGAATCCACGAACTCACGGCCATCGATCCTGTCGAATGAACGTAGACGCCGACCTCTCAACTCGCGAACGTACTCCACCAGATCGAGCATCGCCACGCGTGACACAACAGTCAACTCGAACTCCAGATTTCGATGCCCAACGCGTCATTCGAGTATGCCTCGCCATTTCTCATGACATTCCCCCTCCGTGTACGCGAACGCGCACGCGTGCGCTTCCCAAAATCTGCTTTGATTCCATCGTGCTCACGTGCCGCTCTGACTCGCTTGAACTCGATTTCGATTCCTCCCTCAAACTGCCCCCCCCCTTAGTTCGGCAATCGTTTCTTTATTTAATTTTATTTTAAAAATTAAGTATTCTGGAAATGAAAATAGGAGAGGGAAATTTCATGGGTAAGATGCTCTGCCATTCTTTTGTTTTTGAAGTGTTAGGTTTTTAACGACTAAGGGATGTTCGCTTATTTTATCTTTGGTTGTCTAGCTTTCGCGAGAAGCTTCCTGTTTGACAGGGAGAGATTCGTGCTCAACTAGACAAGCTACAGTGATGTGAATAGAAATGTTAAAACGTCTATGTGAAGGAACGTCGCTAGAGAAGGTAGCTTGTATGAGAATATAAATATACAAATATAATTTGAATTCAACCTAAATTTCAGTGCGTTTATATACCGTAAGCTCACCCAACCACTCCAAATGCTACGAAATTTGATATCCAATAATAATTCAATATTACGGATCCAATGGAACTAGTTTCGTCAAATTCCGAGACTGTGCCTCGGAAGGCTATTTTTAAATTCAATTTAAACGATATATTTTTAAAACTGAACCAATTACTTGTCCAATAAATAATGATATTTGAAATTAAAGTTAATAATTATCTTTTGAATATTTAAAATTAATTAAATATTTCTATTTCAAATGCTCAAAAATTCCGGGTCGTCACATTCCTCCCCCCTTAAAAGAATTTCGTCCCCGAAATTACTAGTTAAGAAGAATGATTCAATTCCCGTTAGCTATTTCCCAAATTCAAACAGCTTTTACAATACCCAAACAATCTTTTATTAATGATACTCTAATCATCTTTTAACTTCCCAAACTTATTCATAAGTTCAACCCATACCACCTACTTATCAATTCAAATTTAAATTTGAATTCAATTTTAACTTATCAAAATTTTCCAAAATTTTTTTCTAACTCCCTAAATTTCCGAAAATTTTTGCCAGCGTCTCCTTTGCGCGGCTAGCTCGGTACTACTACAAAATGGCTCTACGGCCTCCCAATCTCAAAAAGAAAACAAAAAGCCAAGTGGCTGGATCAAAAACCCAATCAAATTTCATATAGAAATTCAAATACATACCTTTTTGTCGGGCCATTAAATTTATCCTTTAAAATCAAAATCCCAATCTATCTGTTGCTTTTATACACCTGTATATCCTACTAAGCAATAATATTCAATCACAATTCCAAAGTCATTTTATACTTTCCTTTACAAATTTCCAATATTTGTTTTACTTAAGCCCGTACGATGCACATATATCATCCGTACGCCATATCACATTTGATCGCTCAATCGATCACACAATTTCACTTCCGAACTAGTATCGTCCACCCGACTTCCTAGTGCGGACTCAGATCTGGTTTCTTGATCAAAAACCGTCATTCTCCTTGCATAGTCACCAACTATGATAGAGAATATCCAGAATCAATCAACAATCCATATCCAGGCTCGCCGTCGAAAATCGAGTAAAAAATTCCAACTCGGATCGATATATCTATCTTGAAATTCTGTGTTCGACATCTGGACCAAATAGCTATGCGAATAAAATAATATACGTACATCCTACGTATAAATTACAATTGATTACCAATTATATCAATTCTCTTTTATTCACATTCCTTTTTGATTGTTATCCCCTTATTCACAACTATCCCATTTCACAACTTCAGTTTTAGTCTTCATTCAACTATTCACTTAGTATATATTTTTTCCAAAATTACTAAGTATATTTCCAATACCAATTTCCTCAAGAATTTCATTCTTCAATTCTTAAGTTCATATAAATTTTTCTTATATTTATTTACTTCTTCACCACTGAAGTGTATATATTCAAATCGAACTCCCATTTCATATGAATTCCAACTTACTTAAATTTACTACTTCATTTCCAATTTTTTCCTTAAATTCAATTCATCTCCAACTTCCAAAAATTGAATTTTATTTAGCTCGAAAACAATCCAAGTTAACTCATTCAATAACTATTTCTCAACTTATTTAAACCACTCCTCTGTTTGAGTTCAGTTTCCATTCAACATTTACTTAAGTCAATAACTTAAGTTTATTTTCCATTCAACCAACCCTTTAAAGTTTTATTTCCATCTTTCATTTGATTCTTATTTAATCAAATTCCATCCATTTATTTATTTAATATAATTGGTTCATTCACTCAATCATTATGAATTTTATTTTCCATACTCAATTCATATGGAATTATTTTATTAATAACCAGGCCATTCCCATTTTATTTTCACTTATTTGGATTTCATTCGCAATCCAAACCATCACTATGTTAATCCAATTCCATTAACTCACTCTTCAATTTCATTAACTAATTTATTATCCCATTAGTTCCTCCGTTGGTTAAAATTAAATACTTGCTTTTTAATTCCAAATATCACTTCACTTAATTATCTTAAGTTCAATTTATTTTATAATTCAAGTTTGGATTTATTTAAAAATTATGATTGCTCATCTTATCGTTTCCATTTGATAATTACAATTTCAAATTATAACTCTTAATGGTTCAAAGAAATGAATTCCCATTTATGACTTACAATTTCATCTTTATTCATAAGTTTTAACTTACTTACTTAAGATCTAGGACTATTCATTTAAGTCCATTTTCATCTTTATAATCAAATTCCAAATTATTACACTTAAGAACTTAAGAATATGAATTTCTTTCCACAATTATAAGCATTTTACATTACCTTTATATCCAATTCAATTCGACTTCAACTTATTTACATTTAATTCAATTCCAATTCTCAATTTTATTTAACTTATCTTAAGTTAAATTCAAATATATTTTATTCACCTTCATATACTCGAATTAAATTTTAATTCTAGGATACAATTTTATACAAGTTTTACAATTCATTCACCTTCAAGTTCTCTAACTCTTTTATCTACCAACTTATATTACTCATTGAGTAATTTTCATCTCATAATTATAATCCCAGAATTAAACTTTCATTCCCTTCTTATTTCAATCAACTTCATTCTATACTTTATATTGTTGATTCATTTAAATTTCCACATTTATATTTTAAATAGAATTCCCAGAATCCAATTGCCCGGTTTTATTTCAAAACCATTTTGAATCCATAAATAACTCACACACATCTGGTAAATCACATCAAATCCCAATTTCCAAAACAAATCTGCTTTTACCAAACAATTTTCCCTTTAAATTTCAAAACCAACCCAGTTCACAATCATTTCCAATTTAAAACAGTTTGGTAGCAATTTCTCTTTGGAAACTCGAAAATATACATCGATGATGCTGCAGTCATCACCGAAATTATTTCCCAGCGACCGGAAGAGAATTAAATGCTTTTATCTCTTTAAACCATTTCAAATATTTTTAAATTTCAAATCTTTCCAGATTCCAAACTCAACTCAAAATATTCCTGAAATAATACCACTTATTATTTCCTCAAACTCTTTGAAAACTATCTCCAAATCTCAAGGAATTTCAAACCTTTCCCAAAACTTCAAATTCAAAATCCATCCAATTTTATATCCAAACATTACTCTGGAATTCTATCACATTTTATTTCAAGTTATAAGTCACATTTACAATTTACATTTACAAATTTCATTTGTTTATGAATTTATCTCATTTGATTATAAATCACATTTGTAATTCACATTTGTATATAAAGTTTATCTCAATTTATAAATTCATTTATAGTCTATATTTCAATTTTCTACTCAATAATGAGACTAACTCATTATTGTCATTTTCTAACAACCAAGCATCCAAATATATAACTATAGTAAATTTCAAAAAAATTATTTCTTTCATATACAAAAATAATTTGGGCAAAATTATTTCATTTACCCTATTTAAAATAATACTGTGTCGAATTGTTCTATTCAAGTGTTTAGAAACCCCTTCGATACAGTTGCGCAGACTGTGCCGACGAAGGTTCATATGCCACTCAATAAACCAACCAACACAATATAAAACCATTTTATATTCACTAACAAATACGCGCTCATATCTATTAATACTCTCAAAATTTCCACCAGAGCCAAGGTTGTCGCCAGCCTAAGCTCTGATACCACTGTAACGACCCGACTTTCCAGTCCCGGAAAAATCGAACCATTTGTGTTAAAGAAGAAGAGGTAGAAGAAGAAGAAACAGAAAATCAACAACAGAATCTCACATCGCAGCGGAATAAAATATAATATATACAAAACAGATCTTTACTCAAACAGAAAAATATATCTGTTTATACAATCTATTTACAGAATACATCATCAGAGTTCATCACATCAATGATATACATCCAAATACACAGCGGAACAACAAACAAATACGGAAGTACGTATCGCCATCTAGCTCGTCTCCTGAGCTCCACAGCTACAATCTGAACCTGTTTATCTCGGTCTGACCCGAGCATTATATAAAACAACACCCGAGTCAGTCTGGAATACCAGCGTGAGAAAATCACACTCAAATTGATTATTAAAGTTTCAAAAATCCTTTTGAAAATAAAAGCATCTCGTAAGACCACGCCACAAATAAACATGTCGGGTTTTTACCTTACGATAGCTAAAACACTTTTTATCAAAATCCTATGATATTATAATAGTGTCTATTCACAAATACTTATTAAAATAGCTGAAATTGTTACATGATTAAATTCCAGCATACTAGGTATACAAACAAATACCGTACAAGGCACGCAGGGAGAATGGATTTCCAACGAATGACTAGGCACTGGGGTACCACCTGTCACAGTACGTGGCCTAGATCACAGTACCGAGGAGTACGCCCGCTCCCCTGCAACACAAGGCCGGAATCATCCCTTACTGGATAATTCCAAATAAAATCACCCCACGGTTGGGATCAGCAACCGCACCACTAAGCCGAAATAAAAGGGACATCTAGACAGGGATGACCTTACTCTCAAGTGGGTGCTACCCACGAAGCCTTGCTGCATAACCCCTGATTTTCAGTCATTCCCGGTTGATGAGGCTCGAGGCTAAACGATACCTTTATAGCACATATCCCTTAGAATGCCCATCGTCCACCTGACGATGTCACGAAAGCATTCGTCCATACAAGTCCGTCCCGGGTCCGAACGGAACCGAAGGCACTATTCCTACTACATCCATTTTGGAAATATCCTTAGGATTAATAGCGACTAGCCCTTGCACTTCACAGCTCCATCTTCGACTCTGAACACGTTACACGAAACGTACAAACCGGATCGAAGTGGTATTCGAGTCTCCAGACCTAGAATCCTGGTATACGGAAACTCGATCCCGGTCTCTTCGAAACGATCAGCGCATTTGGCCAATATTGATAGTCGGTTATTTAACTATCAATTAACATCCACAAGCAACCATCACACAATAAATAATTTCCCACATTATTTATTTGCCCAAATATCTTTCCAAGATATATTTCCAAATTTTCAAAGCTCATTTGAAAACAATTTCAAACAGTTTCCGCTTACGGAATACATTTCCCAAATAATTATTTCCTCTGAAACACCAAGTACAAAACACTTTTAGATTTTAAAATAATTTAAAAACACTTTATTTTAAATATATCTTATAACATTGAAATTAAACTACTTTAATACTTTATTAAAAATATATACTTTAAAATAAACCACTTTATAAATATAAACTAAATTTCTCCTTTTAAAACATAATAGCAAATCACTTTTATATAATTACTACAATAATAGATTTTTGAAAATACTTACTTTAGACTTTAACATTTAGAAATAATCAATTTTCTAAAATATGTTTTTTAAACATATTAAACTTTTAACTTGTATTTAAAATTTCCTTGGAAAAACGTACTTGGCAATCCAGAGAAATACACTTCTCATTTCCATCCTTTAAAAATAAACCAACATTTATTTTTAAACCAATCCATATCCTTTTATAAATTCCCATCTTGAATTTATATTCTCAAATATCCACTGATATTTTATTTTACCTTATAAACCCAGTTTATATCTCCAAAATCTCATTTCTCTTTTAAAAATCCAAGTTTTTAAACACTTAAATCAATTTCCAATTGATTTCCATTTTACTTTACTTTGATGTAAATTTCCCTATTTACTTCAATTATTTCAAATACATTAACTTTCATCTTTTATTTCCTTATTATGAGTTAAAACCCTTTTTAACTAAAATACCAATTTCGGATTTCCAAACTTCTTCAATTAATATTTTAATTAAATTAAATCTTTAAATTTCAATAAAATCAATTCTTTTATATTTTTAAATAATATCACTTTAGTTAAAGATTTATTTCTTCACTATTAAATTCAAAATCCTCTTTTCCCATATTTGTTCGAATTAAGAAATTTCTTTATTTCTTTTACAATTCCCTATTTAATTTATTCGAATTCACTAGAATTATTTAACTTAAATTTTACTCTTTTATTTCTTTCCAAAATTCAATTCAATGGCTTTTGATAACTCATTATACTGGGAAATTCAATCCAACCAGATTATCCAATATAAATTATCACAGGATATCAAAAATCATATCACAGAATATTTAAACAAAATTAAATATTTTGAGGAATCCAGTTGGATCCCTCCAACCTGTTTCCCTGCATCCACAGATGTTAGCACAATACCAATTCCACCTCAAAGTGGGATATCGCGGTATATGGGTTTTATAAAATATCATCCGCTATTATGCGGCGCATAGGGTCTCATCCACTATATAATGTGGGAATATCAACAACTCCAATATATACATATGCCAATATATATATATATTGGTATATACTACTATATACCATATCGATCAAATCAATCAATTCAATCATCCATCAATATTTAAATTTAACCACTTAAATTTAAATTATAATTTAACTGAGTGAGATTAACTCACCTTTGCTTTAATTTGCAATCCAATCCAAACCGGCTCGCCTCTTTACAATTTTTGACCTTGAATAAACAATTCATGATTTATTATTATTTGATTTAAATCAAACAATTAATCACTATTTACTTTTTTTAATTTTATATTATAATTTGATTTAAACTAATTTTCCTTTGAAAACTACCTACTTAAAAATTTAATTCATCTAGATTCGAAATCTAGCTTTGATTTAAACTTCACAACATTTACACATTCTGTATTTCCCAAATCTATTCATGTAACTAGCCAAACAACAATTCATTTTCTGTTTATATATATATTAAACACTAACAGTAAGTTAAAATATATATAATTAAATTTTTGAAATATATAAACAGTATAATATAGATTTAGCTGTAGTTTAATTAAATTTTCTTTTCAACTGTAGAGATGTATATATAAAAAAATCTAAATTTAAACCTTACTGTAAATTAAATTTGCGGCCTAAATATATCAGTACATGAACAAGGCTCGAAATAAAAATCTAAATCTTTACTGTATATAATTTTCTTCTATTTCATTTAAAACCAAAAATAAACAGTTACTTTACTGTTAACAAAATTATTGGAATAGAAATAATTACCTTAGCTCGAGACACACTACAACTGCAAAATTAATTGACCCAGCAGCCATCGCCTCTTCCAGTCGACAACGCGAAACCCTAGACCCCAGAATCCACGAACTCACGGCCATCGATCCTGTCGAATGAACGTAGACGCCGACCTCTCAACTCGCGAACGTACTCCACCAGATCGTGCATCGCCACGCGTGACACAACAGTCAACTCGAACTCCAGATTTCGATGCCCAACGCGTCATTCGAGTATGCCTCGCCATTTCTCATGACATTCCCCCTCCGTGTACGCGAACGCGCACGCGTGCGCTTCCCAAAATCTGCTTTGATTCCATCGTGCTCGCGTGCCGCTCTGACTCGCTTGAACTCGATTTCGATTCCTCCCTCAAACTGCCCCCCCCCCCTTAGTTCGGCAATCGTTTCTTTATTTAATTTTATTTTAAAAATTGAGTATTCTGGAAATGAAAATAGGAGAGGGAAATTTCATGGGTAAGATGCTCTGCCATTCTTTTGTTTTTGAAGTGTTAGGTTTTTAACGACTAAGGGATGTTCGCTTATTTTATCTTTGGTTGTCTAGCTTTCGCGAGAAGCTTCCTGTTTGACAGGGAGAGATTCGTGCTCAACTAGACAAGCTACAGTGATGTGAATAGAAATGTTAAAACGTCTATGTGAAGGAACGTTGCTGGAGAAGGTAGCTTGTATGAGAATATAAATATACAAATATAATTTGAATTCAACCTAAATTTCAGTGCGTTTATATACCGTAAGCTCACCCAACCACTCCAAATGCTACGAAATTTGATATCCAATAATAATTCAATATTACGGATCCAATGGAACTAGTTTCGTCAAATTCCGAGACTGTGCCTCGGAAGGCTATTTTTAAATTCAATTTAAACGATATATTTTTAAAACTGAACCAATTACTTGTCCAATAAATAATGATATTTGAAATTAAAGTTAATAATTATCTTTTGAATATTTAAAATTAATTAAATATTTCTATTTCAAATGCTCAAAAATTCCGGGTCGTCACAAATGTAAAGTAATAAAATGAAAGAAAATGGCATTTTATGAATAAATGAGAAATGAACCTTTTTTAGGTAATAACGAATGTAAATGAATGAAAATAAGAATTATATGAACGAGAAAGGAACAGTAAATGATGTGAAATGTGAAAAAAGGAACAAACTTAAATAACATTGAAATTATGGTTTGTTGTGGCTTATGGATTGGTTGGGAAAGGATACTTCTATTTTTTTATAGAGACATATAAATAATCTATAAAGTTTTATCCACGACTGTTGAGTGTATGGTTTACTTCATAGTTTATTTATCATTTTATATGATTAAAATTTTCTGAACCCTAACAAGCCATTTGTTTTGGTTGCTATGGATGTGTGATTTATTACTTTGATTTCATGTGATGATTGTATGTTTTGTTTGTAAGTTATTGTTGCTATTTTGTGTTGGTTTGTTTGCTATTGATTAAAACTACGTAAATATTTCTCTTTTATATAATTATTAACTCTTTTGGATTATATAAGTGAAATGCAGGTTTATGGAAGCAATAACTACTGTTTTTGGTTTCATAAATTAAGCGTTGTTTGCCCGACAAATAGGTACGTTTTCGGATTACGGTTTCCTAGCGATATTATATTGTTTTTCCATGGTTTGGTATATATTATTTTGAAATATGTGATATATATTTTTATTATTGATATTATTATTTCTCCCAGACCTCTCCGTACAAAGAAGACTCTGTTGAAAATTTCCATGAATTTTGGACTTAGAAAATTTTGCGAAAATGTTTCAAAACTTTTATTAAACTTGAATGTAGGGTTGGATGGTTATAAATTGATATATTTATTTAAATTATTTAATTATGTAAATTAATTGTTTATAATTTAATATTTTGAATAAGATATATTAATTCCTTAATTGCTTCTTTCCCTTTTCGAGGAAGAAAAGTTTTGAGTGCGGGAGAGTGTAACGATTCGAAATTTTTGATAATTAAAAATAGTTAATTTAATAAGGTTCTGTGATTTAATATTGGAAGAAATAAAAATTTGTGATTTAATAATAAGAATATAACTGGAATGAAATGTAATAGTATTAATTTAAGGTAATTGATAACTGCTTTGAATGTATTTCCAATTAATTGAAATGATTAAAAAGTTATAATTGGTTATAGATTGTAAATTAATTGAAATAATGTGTGTATTAATTGATAGTTGGATTAAAAGAGTAATTGATAATTTAAACGTCGATTAATTTATGAAATAATGTGTAGTAAATTGTAATTAGATAAAATTAGTATAGTGTAAGTTGCTATAACATTTGTGTGTAGATAACAAACATACAAATGTGATTAAATATAGAAATGGTGAGAATTGTTATTAGTTACCAATTTATTTAATCAATTGAAATTAAATTAAATTAAATGTTACATAAAATGAGTTAAGAAGATAACTGTAAAAGGTGAATGCAATAAAAGATATAGAAATATTAATTATATTCACAAGGCAAGATTTAATAAAAAGAGTGAAACAATGATAAATTAATTGATTGGGATTTTAAATTATAATAAAATCAACAAAATTTCAATGTAATTGAAATATTGCAACTAATATGGTAAAAGATGAAATTCAGAAATATTAATGTAATAGGATATCACTCAATATTAATTTTATTCATAATCTGACAATTGATTGAATAAAAAGATTGAAATCGAATTAAATCAATTTATTTCAATTAAATATATACTTAATTGGATTTTATTATAGTTGAAATTGAACACTGTAATTAGTGTAATATTTAACACTGAATTGATATGTAAATTTGTTTTAAATTATTATAAATTTCTAAGTAATCAATAATGATAAAATTTGTTAGTTATTAAAAGGGGAAAAAAGAAAAAAAAAGTGATTTAATCAATTTAATAATTGTTTGCACAAAAAATGGACAAACACCTCGAAGTTGTATGATTTAGTAGATCTTATGTTATTCTTAGTGATTTGAGCGATTTATGCAAATATATGAAAAACAGGGGCTAAACTGTAAAAAGACACGCAGATTTATAGTGGTTCATCCAGAATGTGCCTACGTCCACTTTATATGTTATTTCTCTTCTCTTCTTCTGATTACAAGTACAAAGCTTTGATACAAGTAAAAGAAAGTTGTTTGAAAGTTCCTTCCGTGCTTGAGCTCTCAAACTTGTCCCCATTGCTGTACCCCTGCCCCTCTATTTATAGAGTGAGGCTAGGGGTAGGGGTCCAGGATGTGTATAGTCGCTGATGGGCCCGGGCTGATGTGATCTGGCCTGGTACGTCTTGGTTCGGCCTCGCTTGGTTCGGAGGTGGTTGGAGTGTAGAGTGGACCGGTAGTTGCTCGGACCGGTGGTGGGATGGTGAGGTTGGTCCGGTGTGGAGATGGAAGTAGGTTGGTTCGGCAGGAGGATGGTTCGGTGGGAAGCATGGTCCGGTATGGAGATGGAAGTAGGTTGGTTCGGCAGGAGGATGGTTCGGTGGGAAGCATGGTTCGGTATGGAGATGGAAGTAGGTTGGTTCGGCAGGAGGATGGTTCGGTGGGAAGCATGGTTCGGTATGGAGATGGAAGTAGGTTGGTTCGGCAGGAGGGTGGTGGAGTTTTTGGTTCGGCATCTCTTGGAGACGCGTTGATTCGGTTGTAGGAGGCTTTGGCCAAAGATCACATAACACTTGCCCCCCAAAGTAGGGCGTGTGTATGCACAGGGCATGCTTTGTTTAAGCCTGGTCGTCCTTGTTCGGTCCTGTGTGCCGAATGGGTTGGTCCGGTGGCCTCTTCTTTGCCTATAAGTATGGGAACTATGCCACCGTGGTTTCCTTACTATCTGAGATTGCCGAATCAAAACTCCTACCTTTTGCCGAATCAGTGGTGTTAGCCGAACCAGGTGTGACTTATTTTACTGCCGGATGAACCTTCGTACTGTACTACCGAATGTGCTTCTAGATTATAATACCGAATGAACTTTCACATTATAACACCGAATGAACTCTCGTATGACAATACCGAATGGACTTTCACATTATAACACCGAATGAACCCTCGTATGACAATACCGAATGGACCTCCATACTATAATACCGAATGAACTCTCGTATGACAATACCGAATGGACTTTCACATTATAACACCGAATGAACCCTCGTATGACAATACCGAATGGACTTTCACATTATAACACCGAATGAACCCTCGTATGACAATACCGAATGGACCTCCATACTATAATACCGAATGAACTTCTGCATTTATTTGTTTACATCCTCTTGCTCTAACAATGTGTTTTTCCGGTGTTGCAGATAATGTCTCGTAAAGCGGAAACTCGATCAGACAAAAAGAAATCCGGGGGTGAAGGAGGTTCCTCTGCCGTGCCCTCAGCTCAGCCGAATCCAGAACGTCACGGATCTGCCCCGAGATCACTAGTGGACGGGTACGGCCCTCAGGAGCTTTTGAACTCCCCGCCCGATTGCTTTCCTAGCTCCCTCAAGGAGGAGCAGCTTGATGTCATCTCTTGTTCTTTCGGAATTGACAGGGCGCGAATGCTGTTGCCAGGGAGAGATGTTATGTCGTACGACCCTCCTGAAGGGTACTTTGCTTACAGCAGATAACACTGCATGTGTGGTGCCATTCCGCCTCTTAACGCTTGGGTAACCAGCTTCCTCACATATCTCAAGGTGGCCCCATTCCATCTTCAACCCAACTCCTATGCTATACTGGTGAGCCTCTTCGTCATTTTCCAGAGGAAGTACGGTCGTGCTCCTTCCAACCGGGAGATCCGATACTTATATAATCTGAGGGGCTATAAGAAGGGGTCCCCATACATTAGCTTGGAGTCAGCCGTGACCTTCAAGCCGGTCTTGGATCTGTATTATAAATTCAGCATGTTCAAGAAGGAGTGGTTCTTTGTCAGGGACGACTTCGTTTCAATTCGGCGCTTTACTTCTGGATGTAAGTTGATGCTTTTACTTATAATTTCTATTCCGATTGCGATGCTTCTTCTCATACTTTCTCATTTTTGCTAGCGACAGGTGGCTTTGCGATTGTGGAGACTGACCGCCTGGTTCAGACGGCGGCTGAGATTGAAGCTATTCTCGGGAAATATAGATCATCAGCCTTCTTGATCAGAAATGGGATCCTTCTGGAGTATAACTTAATCCTTCCACAGCAGTCAGTAGTTAAGCTGAGGGAAACGGCGGAGGAGAGGGCGGCTGCTCAGACCAAGGAAGGTGTTACGGTAGAGAGTAGCAAGAGGAAACCTTTCACAAAACCTCCAACCGTCGGAGGTAAGAAACTCAAGAAGTCGGACGGTCCCTCCCCCAGCAATTGTCTACTTACCCAGGAGGAGGAAGACATAGAGGAGGAAAGAGGTGAGGGTGGAGATGGTCGGGAAGGTGATAAAGGTGGCGATGGCATCTGGGCCTTGCTTCCTGGGCAAGCGGGTGAGATTCAGGAGTGGACGGATGATGCGTTCCACCAAGCTTTCGAGGGGCTGGACGAAGATCCGGCTTTAGTAGAGAAAACCGGGAAGGCGGACAAGGCCGGGACCGGTGCAAGCGAGTCTTCTCAGACCCTTCCAGCCAAGGTGGCTACGACGACTCAAGGTGAACTCTTGACTCCTGCATGCTTCATTAATGATAGGGACTTAGGAATATTTTATGACCCGCTCCCGTCCTGGAATGAAATCCAGGACTTATTGCAGTATCCTACTCCTCCCCAGGGTTTGTACAACCACAGATGTGTTTCTTTTCTTTTTATCTTTTAATTTGCCGTGTTTTCTCGAATTATATAGTGATGTAAGTTTGTGACACTTGTTCTTCATATCAGGAGAAGGTAAGACATCCAAGGCCTCGGATCTTCGGCACAGGCTTGAGCAATACAAGCTTTCAAAAACCTCCGCCGAGCCGAAGCCTTCGACCCACCGCTCCGGGGATGTAGTCGGCTACCGTCCTCTTCTCGGGGTTATTGAAGAGGGTATTCAACGGAGAAAGAGGAGTCATCCTTCATCCGAACCTTCACTTGGTCCTCAGCTCCCGGCTCAACCTCTTCATGATATCACGGGGGAGGATAGCGAGTTTGCACTCTCTCCACGCCCGCCCGGAAACCCTACCGTTATTCATATCGACCGTCCTGACTTGGCTCGTAATCCATTTGCAGGTCATCCTGACCTGGATCCAAGCTCCCATGATATTACCTTTGACGAGGTCACCGGTGAACACCTTCTTCCCCGCAACCCCATGGTACGAGTACTTGATGAAGCTAAGTCCTTAGATCTCGATTTACTCACTACTCGTATAATCACTATGGGAGACGAGGCCAAGGCTAATATTGATCGGGTGGCGGAGGAGACTAAGAAGCTGATGGGGCATCATGCCCGGCTGGTTAAGGCCGGAGAGGAGATTGGGAGCGCCAACACCGACTTCGATTGGTGGTTTCGGATCAGGCCAAATAGCTTGCGGATCAGGCTATTCAGATTTCTCAACATGAGGCTGCTTCTGGACGACTAAGGAAAACCATGGAAGAGGCCAGTCGGGCCGAACTGCGGAAAATGGAAGCTACTTGCAAAGAACGGATTGACATGGCTATTGCCACGGTGGACGAGGTTCGGAAAGCGGATCTTGAGCAGGTGGAGGAATTGTCCGGGAAACTTGAGGCTGCAGAGCTTGCTCAAGCCAAGTTGAGGGAGGAGATGGAGGCAATGCGGGGATCCCTTCTGGTTGACAACTCGAGATACCGATCGGAGAGAGATGCTGCCGTTGGGAGGTTGTCGGCTTCCGAGGCCCGGATGAGGGAGTTTGAGGAGAATGAGGGGATGATGGACGAAATGCTTCAGGACATGTACTTCCGAACCTGGAAGCAGGGCAACCTACCCTGGATGGATGATTATCCCAGGGTCATGGCTAAGATCTATCTTCGGGCTCTGGAGGAGGCCAAGGCCGATGCGGATAAAGATGGTGGCGTGGCCTTCAGCATGGATGCGGTCACTGCCCAGTTTGCCAAGGGGGAGAAGGTGGCGGTGAAGGAGGGTATGCAGTTGCTTGCTGCTGAGGAGGCAGGGGTGCAAGTGGATGATGACGACCAGGATGGCCAATAAGCTTATGCTGGTAAGTCTTCCTTTTTAGTTTCCCCATTAACTTGGTTGCTTATCACTAATGAATCCTTTCTTTGACTGGACAGGTGGCCAACAGGACAAGGATAAAACTCCAATGCAGCCGGCCCCTTGATTAGACCTGGAAAAAACTCTTTTTTGTGGACTTTGACAGGGTTGTATATGTTAGTCTTAAAACAGTAAAGTAGCTTTTAGGTTGTATTATTTTGCTGCTTGTAATAAATAACTCCATTCTTGATATGTAATTCTTTAACTTAAGTTGATTTTGTCGTTTTCTGAATGTTTGTTGCCATTTTGACATGTCGCATGAGAAATATAGCTATGTATATTCTTGTAATTGAATTGTGTTTGATGTCAGATTCTGGTTCTAAATCATAATTCCATGACTTGCAATATTAGCGTGTGGTGTGAACAAATTATAGTCATGTATTTGTACACAAAAGAAGAAAATACCGCCTTTCATGTTTAATCGTAGATGGCAGTCTTGAATATCTTGTATGACCGAGCATGGAATGCAGTCGAATGCCCTGCCATCCAACTGTGAGTCCCTACACCCATTGGCGAGTATCTCCTACTCTGTATCCTGTACTTTAGGGATTGTTATAGAGGATAGGGAAAAAGCTTTTTAAGTAAAATTGAAATATGTGAAAAGGTAAAACTTCCAATCACGGAAGGCCTTCGACGTGCTTAAGTTCGTGGCAAACGGGTTTTGTAGTCACTTTCCCTAGCTGTGGGTCTTGGAGACATTTGTCACCCATCTTACGCCTCCGCGGGGAGTTAATTCTTTTTTACCACAGCCGCACTTAAGACACATCGGAGCCGAGATCGCGCACAGTAACTACCCGGGCCATTATGGCCCGTAATCGTGGGTATTATTCGATTTACTGTGGCCGGCTAGCGTGGGTGCCGATCGTCAACTGTGAACTGCCCCTGGCTGGCCACACCTTATGTTGGGGCTTATAGTCGGTTCACAGTTGCCGGCAAGCCTAACGCCGTAATGAGCTGCCTCGGCTATAGTCGGCCTTCTCGGTGGCTTATAATCGGCTTATTACAGTTGGCTTTGAGGGCCGTCGCGAGCAATGAGTTAACCCGCAGCAGAGGGATGCCGGAGCAAAAGTGTCTCATTGGCGAGGGCATAGATTCGCATAGTACCTGCTAGGTCTTGTCCAGGTGAAGTTGCGTTGTGGAGTGCTTTGAATAGAAATGCTATATGCTCAGGATTTTGTTCAACAGAAAAGGATAAAGTTAACAAGCAGCCAAGATACAAAGGAACAAGTTAAAAAAGAGACAAGGTTTTTTAAAGTGGTTCGGCACGAAAATGCCTACGTCCACTGATTCTCTTTGTTAATTCACTTCATATGGGCAATACAAGTTAAGAAAAGTATCGATGGAGGTGTTGGATGTTCCATGCCCTCTG
Source organism: Allium fistulosum (assembly GCA_030737815.1). Lineage (NCBI taxonomy): Eukaryota > Viridiplantae > Streptophyta > Magnoliopsida > Asparagales > Amaryllidaceae > Allium > Allium fistulosum. Next base: position 984,750,987 of record CM060902.1, read on the forward strand.
GAACACCTCTCCGTCCACTGTTGACAAAATATAGGCTCCGTTGTGGAGATCTTTATGAATAACATATGGTCCATCCCAGATTGGGTCTAGTGCTCCGGGACGAGGGAAGATTCGCTTGAGGACAAGATCCCCTTCCTGTAAGGTACGATGCTTGACTTTGGAGTTGTAGTGTGCCGCCACTTTTTGTTTGTGGGCTGCTGCTTTAAGGACTGCATCATTTCTTCTCTCCTTGACTAGATCCAAAGACATGTTGAGGAGCTCTTCATTCTCTTCTGGGTTATAGTGGATCCTACGGTGGGAAGGCACAACGGTTTCAACTGGGAGCATAGCCTCCGATCCGTATGCCAAAGAGAAAGGAGTGTGCCCTGTTGATGTTCTGAAAGATGTGCGGTAGGCCCATAGTGCCGTAGGGAGTTCATCCACCCAAGCGCCCTTTGACTTTTCGAGCTTCTTTTTGATCAGAGTTTTCAGAATTTTGTTGACTGCTTCGACTTGTCCGTTTGCCTGGGGATATGCTACGGATGAGAAGCTTTTATGAATTCTGTGTTCTTGGCACCAGTTGGCGAATTCCTCGCTGTCAAACTGAAGTCCATTGTCTGATATGATTTTGAGTGGGACTCCGTACCTGCATAGAACATTTTTGATTAAGAAGTTAATAACTTTTGCTAAAGATACTTTATTTAGAGGTTCCGCTTCCACCCATTTGGTGAAATAATCAACTGCCACTATAGCATATTTGGCCCCGCCTCGGCCCATTGGTAGCTCGCCGATTAAGTCAATTCCCCATATTGCGAAGGGCCAAGGGCTGGTCATTTGAGTAATCTCGGTTGTTGGTAGCCGAGGAATCTTAGCAAATTTTTGGCATCTGTCACACTTCTTGACGAAATCTAAGGCGTCCTTGCTTAAGGTGGGCCAGAAATATCCGTATCGGAGTATCTTTTTTGCTAACGTTTGCCCTCCGGTGTGATCTCCGCAGCTTCCTTGATGAATGTTAGATAAGATTTCCTTGGCTTCCCTTCCGGCGACACACCTTAATAATGGGTTAGAGAACCCGCGCCGATAGAGGATGTCTTCTTGTATTGTATAGCGGGACGCTTTCCTCAAGATTTTCTTGACTTCGTTACGCCCGTCGGGTAGTGTGCCACTTTGTAGGTAGTCTCGGATGGGAGTCATCCAAGTTGCTTCTTCGGTTGCAGCTATCAGATTCACTTGCTCAAAACTTGGGGCCAGTTGCTTTGAGATGGTCACTGCCCCGAAGATGGTGATGTCTCTCACACTTGCTTGCTTTGCTAATTCGTCGGCTTCTCGGTTCTCCTCCCGAGGGATGTGTTTGACTAAGTAGTGGTCCAATCGGCTGAGAAGTAACCTGGTCTTCTTTAGATATGCTATGAGTCGTTCTTCTCGAGCTTGGAATTCTCCTAGTATTTGATTAACAATAAGTTGAGAATCGCTGTGAAGACACAAAGAATTGGCCCCGATTTCTATGGCAATTTCTAGTCCAGCTATCACCGCTTCATATTCTGCATCGTTGTTGGTGGCAGCGAACTCCAACCTTATAGCATAGTGCAGTTTGTTTCCCCTGGGAGTGATTATTACCACACCTGCCCCCGAGCCTTGTTCGTTTGATGCACCATCCACAAAGAGATTCCACTTGATATCTTCTGTTATTTCCAATTGCTCCTGATCTTCGTTGGTAGTGAACTCTGCAATGAAATCAGCCATGGCCTGTCCCTTGATGGCGGTGCGATGGTGATAGGTGATATCATACTGACTCAGTTCAATGCACCATTTGAGTAATCGCCCAGAAGTGTCGGGACGATGGAGTACCTGCCTCAGTGGTTGATCGGTCAGAACTTTGATGGAATGGGATTGGAAGTAGTGACGTAGTTTTCTTGAAGTGATTAGTAAACAGTATGCTAATTTCTCAAGTTTAGGGTATCTAACTTCAGCCCCGTAAACCTTTTGCTGACGAAGTAAACTGGCCGTTGCGTGCGGTTGTCTTCCCTTACCAAGGCAGGGCTTAGGGCGTGGGATGACACAGCGAGGTATAGGTATAATTCTTCTCCTTCGCTTGGAGTTGAGAGCACCGGTGGTTTCTGGAGGTGTTCGATTAAGTGAAGGAAAGCGGTCAGGCATTCGTCAGTCTATTCGAACTTTCCCTTGTCTTTCTTTAGGGCTTCAAAAAAGGGGACGCACTTGTCCGTCGCCTTGGAGATGAATCGGCTTAGAGCGGCCACTTTTCCGTTCAAACTTTGCATTTTCATCCGAGTGGAAGGTATCTTGATATCCCTTAGCGCTCGGACTTGTTCAGGGTTTGCTTCTATCCCTCTGGCATGAACGATGAATCCTAAGAACTTTCCAGATGACACTCCAAAGGAGCATTTTAGCCGATTCAACTTCATTCCATATTGTCGAAGTACTTGAAACATCTTGCCTAGGTGGCTTACGTGATCTTTGGCTTTTCTTGACTTTACCAGCATGTCATCCACATATACTTCCATAGTTTGTCCTATCAGCCCCGCAAACATCTTGTTGACGAGGCGCTGGTAGGTGGCTCCTGCATTTTTAAGTCCGAAAGGCATTACCTTATAGCAGTATAAACCTCGATCGGTGATGAAACTAGTGTGGTCTTGGTCGGGAGCATGCATAGGAATTTGGTTATATCCTGAGTATGTATCCATAAAAGATAGGAGTTCGTGCCCGGCTGTGCTGTCTACAAGTTGGTCGATTCTGGGAAGTGGGAAGCAATCCTTTGGGCAGGCGTCGTTTAGGTTGGAAAAGTCAATGCAGGTTCGCCACTTCCCATTAGCCTTTTTTACCAGCACCGGGTTGGCGATCCATTCCGGGTAGATAGCTTCTCGTATGAAGTCATTGGCGAGTAGGTTTTTTACTTCTTCATCGAGGGCTGCTGATCGCTCTGCCCCCATACGTCTCTTTCTTTGTTTTACAGGCGCCTTGGTAGGATCAATGTTTAATATGTGGCATGCTATGTCGGGGGAGATTCCGGTCATGTCAGCGTGTGACCAAGCGAATACATCCAAGTTGTGGCGGAGAAAATCGATGAGTTGTGCCTTCAATTCGGCTTTTAGTTGGGACCCAATTTTCAATAGTCTACTTGAGTCGTGCTTGTCTACAGATATAAACTCCATAGCCTCTGCAGGCTCAGCGGTGGCCTCCTCCTCTTTGTCCCTAGGGTCTAATTCATTTAAAGGGTCGCTGGTATATCGAAGAGGAGGGGCTTTCTTTAGTTGCTATGCTTCCAGACTTTTTGTGCAGAGGGCAATCTCTACACCCTTCCCTTTATCCTTCCTGTGGTTGTTGCGAAGTTCAGTCACATAGCAGTCTCGAGCAACGTCCTGGTCTCCTTCTACTTCTCATACTCCATTGTCCGTTGGAAATTTCATCTTTAGGCACCATGGGGCTAGGACAATTTGGAAATCAGACAAAGCTGGCCTTCCTAAGAAGGCATTGTAGGCTGAACGGTTTTCTATTAGCACAAATGTCTGTTTCCGTACAACGGAGCGGGGATGGCTTCCAATCTCGACGAAGAGGTCCAGTTGTCTGAGAGGCATCTTCGCATCTCCAATGAAACCGTGTAGTGGTTTATCGCAGGGAGATACATCCTTCATTGATAGCTTCATTTTGTCGAATGCGTGTTTGAACAGGATGTTTACTGAGCTTCCAGTATCTACCAGGATTCGGTAAACTTCGGCGGGACCGAGTCGGGCAGAGATAACCATGGGATCTATGTGAGGGTACTGCCTTCCTTCTAGGTCACGCTTACCGAATGTGATGTCATCACTTTCTTTCCGCTTCGGGTGGCGTTCTTCTATAACCGAATTGACATAGTCTTTATTGTCTCTAAGCGACTTTCTGTACCTTTCCATCTCTTTCCAGCTTCTGTCTGCGATATGTGGCCCTCCTGAGATGGTATGGACCACTATCTTTTCTTGACTAGAGCTGCTAGCGTTGCGGTTTCCTCTGTTGGCCCCTGGTGAGGGCAGCCTTGGGTTTTCATTAGCAGGAGCTGGGGTTCTGTCTTGATGTTTTACATAACGTTCCAGTTTCTTTCTTCTGATGTGTTCCTCAATCAGATCTCGGAGATGATGGCATTCGTTGGTTTCATGCCCGTGAGATTCGTGGAAGCGGCAGAACTTTCCAGACTTCTGTGCGTTATCTGATTCCTTCTTGTATGGTGGGCGTTTGTATCTAACTTCGCCTTGGGTGGCAAGGAAGATATTTTCGACGGTCTCGTTCAAAGGAGTGTAAGTGTCGAATCTTGGTCCTGGCCGATATAGGCGCTTTTCTCCCTTTTTGCCCCCAGCATTGTCTCTGGAGTCATTTCTCCGAACGTCCCTTGCCACAGCAGGGGCGTTGCTATGAGTTGCCTTATTTTGCTGTCCTGACTGCCCCTCGACGGCAGCATCCTCAAGCCTCATATATTTCCCGGCTTCATGGAAGAAATCGGGTAAAGTAGCTGGTTTTTCTTTCGTCAACCTTCTAGCGAATTTAGTCTCCGGGTGCACACCACTACAGAGGGCCATTAGGATAAGCTTCTCATCGGCATCTTGGACTGCGGCTGCTGCGGCGTTGAATCGGGTTAGGTATTGCTGCAGCTTCTCTCCAGGTTTCTGTTTGACACTGGATAAGGAATAAGCGTCCTTAGGTTGTTCCACATGAATGCGGAACTGACTGATAAACTTTTCTTTCAACATTTCCCACGAGCTGATGGATCCTTGGGGTAGATGACAGAACCAGGAGGTAGCAAGATCTGCTAAGAAGAGCGGAAAGCATTTGCACAGTACTCCCTCTGTCGCTCCACTCATGAGCATATGCTGCGTGTACCTCTGTAAGTGTACAACGGGATCAGAGGTTCCTTTGTAGGGTTCCATTGTTGGCATCTTCCATTCTCGGGGGGTGATAGCAATTTCAATGTTGCGGGCGAAAGAGCTGGTTACCCTAGCGCCTATCCCTCGATCTCTTTGCTCCCGTTGGACACACTCTCTGAATAAGCGTGCCATCCTTTCATTAGATCTTGGAGCAGATAGAAATGAGTTTGGTTCTATTCTGTGGTATTGATTCCGTCCAGATGACCTGTAGGGATGGTATCGTCTATCATTCCTCATATTTTCCAGTGGCTGCCTTTGATCTTCCGGTAGCATGCTTTGGTCAGCTACAGTTGGCCCTTGCCTTGATCTCCCCCTGTTGGGTTCTGATCTAAGCACTTCCTCGGGTCCAACTTCGGGCTGGACTCTAGCTCGGCCCCGTTCACTGGCGTTTCTGTGGTTAGGCAGCATGACAGGCTCAGCTACAGTTGACCTTCGCCCGGTACCTTCCCCGTTGGGTTCGGTACCAAACGTTTCCTCAGGCCTAACTTCGGGCTGTGCTCGGTCTCGGCTCCTACCACGGCTACTTCTGCCGCTAGCTCCTTCGAAGAAGGAAGATCTTTGTTGTCTCTGAGATCCTCCAGACTGGGACTCGCCCCATGATTCAGTGTTGCGGTTGGATTCTTCAGCGTCCCTTAAGCGTGACATGAGATGGTCCACCAAGGCTTCCTGTTGGGACGTGAAGCGGTTAGTTACTTCAACAACAACTCTGTCCAAATCTGCCCTAGTAATTGCTGTAGGCTGTTCTGTGGCAGGAGTGGTTGGGTTAGCCTGTCCTTCATTTGTTACCGTTGCTGGAGGAGGACGATTTACTTGATTCGTGACAGCTGGATCTGGAAGACTGCTGGATGCGATGTTTTTTCCTTTGTTAACATCTTTTCTCTGTTTGGGAGGCATGTTTTCCAAGTGGCGGACGATGCTGTTAGGAAAACTTGTTAAGTGGATGAAGCTGAAGCTTCGAGCTTCTAGCTCTCAATGAAAGCACCAAAAATGTTTGCACAAAAAATGGACAAACACCTCGAAGTTGTATGATTTAGTAGATCTTATGTTATTCTTAGTGATTTGAGCGATTTATGCAAATATATGAAAAACAGGGGCTAAACTGTAAAAAGACACGCAGATTTATAGTGGTTCAGCCAGAATGTGCCTACGTCCACTTTATATGTTATTTCTCTTCTCTTCTTCTGATTACAAGTACAAAGCTTTGATACAAGTAAAAGAAAGTTGTTTGAAAGTTCCTTCCGTGCTTGAGCTCTCAAACTTGTCCCCATTGCTGTACCCCTGCCCCTCTATTTATAGAGTGAGGCTAGGGGTAGGGTTCCAGGATGTGTATAGTCGCTGATGGGCCCGGGCTGATGTGATCTGGCCTGGTACGTCTTGGTTCGGCCTTGCTTGGTTCGGAGGTGGTTGGAGTGTAGAGTGGACCGGTAGTTGCTCGGACCGGTGGTGGGATGGTGAGGTTGGTCCGGTGTGGAGATGGAAGTAGGTTGGTTCGGCAGGAGGATGGTTCGGTGGGAAGCATGGTCCGGTATGGAGATGGAAGTAGGTTGGTTCGGCAGGAGGATGGTTCGGTGGGAAGCATGGTTCGGTATGGAGATGGAAGTAGGTTGGTTCGGTAGGAGGATGGTTCGGTGGGAAGCATGGTTCGGTATGGAGATGGAAGTAGGTTGGTTCGGCAGGAGGGTGGTGGAGTTTTTGGTTCGGCATCTCTTGGAGACGCGTTGATTCAGTTGTAGGAGGCTTTGGCCAAAGATCACATAACAATAATAATTTATTTAATTAATGTGAAAATAGCCATTTTGGCCACTGTCTCGGATTTCGACAAAACTAGTTTCATCGGATCCATAACGTTGAATTATTGTAGGGTTTCAAGTTCCGTAGCGATCAGAATTTTCGTTTGATCGTACGGGCTCGAAACGCGTAGAAATTAATTTAATTGAAATCAATTTGAAATAAGCTGATTTAAAGCTAACTTCTGTATACAATGGAATTAGAGTTTGAAACTAGTTCCATTGAGTTTAAAAATATCGAAAACCTATATTTCAATATATTGGATGACCCATTTTCGTTTCGGGAACGAAACTGGCTTTTCGAGTCGTTGTTATCGTTTGATCCAACCCTGCCTATATATAGACTGTTGTAAACACTAGTTGTTTCTAATTTCATTATTTATGTACGTACATCTTCTTCCTCCTTCTCAAATGACAAAACATCAAATCTAATTCCCAAATTCCAAACCTAATTTCAATTTCAAAAAAAATGCGGATCTAATTCAACTTCGGGTCGCACTTGGTGTTCCAGAAGCAAAAACCCTGTAGCGACTTCGGGTCAGGAAGCAAATGTCTCGTGTCTCGGGTCGTTTTGGCAAAAACACAGAGCAAGCACAGGGGATTTGAGGCGGCGGACCGAAGTGGAAACCGAAGTCGACCTAGGGCCTTAATTTCCCAATCTTCTAATCATCATAACTTTTGCATACGAGATCCGATTCATGCACGATTTGTTCTGTCGGGATCGTATCGGAATTCTGGACATTTTGGCACAGGCTTAGACGAATTCTGAGACTGTTGAATTTTGGGCCTTATTTTGGATTTTAAATCGATTTGAAATCAAAAGTGAGTGTTTTAACCCACTCACAATTACTAAATTATCTTATGTTAGTTAAGTTGAATTTTTGATGTGATTTGAAATTGATTGGTTGATGTTTGGTTTAACAACCCTGTATTTTGTGATTATTTTAATTGTATATTTAATTATTTTAAATTGAATTTCCTGAGTTGAAAACTTTATTTTATTTATTAAAAGTGGATTTTGGTCAAAATGGTCAACTTTGACTTTTAAATTTAAATATTTGAAATTTTTAATTTTATCTTTTATTATGAAAATAGATTTAATTTTAAGAATACTGCTTTTCATTTCGTTCAAATCGGATTAATTTTGTGAAAGTGATGCTTTTTACAATATTGCGTGTAAATTGTTTTATTTAACAAATTTGTTCATTTTAAATTTATATAAATAATATCTTTGTTTGTAAAATCATGTTCTAATTTGTGTAACATGATATGTTTTGCATATATTTTATTTTTAAAACATTTTTAAAGTGTAGTTATAATGTTCAAATGTTGATTGTATATTGTTTTCAATCTTTAATTCTAGTTTCCATTAAATAAAGTATTTTCTTTATTTATTTCCTACTTTTCCTAAAACTATTTATTTATTCTTCATAATATATATATTTATCTTATTTTTCTTATTTATACATTCATTTATTAATTAAATGGTTAAGTGCTTAGATTCCTTAATTTTTCTTGGAAAGAAATTTCAAGTGTATATATACGTTATTGTTTTAAAAGGTATACCTTTAAATGTTTATTTTAATTTATATAAGTAATATTTTTGGTTGATATATCATGTTATAATTGTGTGTATATATATATATGTAACATTTCATGTTATGTATATATTTACAACATTTGTCCGTTTTTGTTTCACTTAATTTGGATATACTTTGTAAATTAAGTAACATACAAAGATGTAAATAGCAATTAATTTATACGTTTCTATAACCGTTTTCTTAATTATTTATATAGTGTTTATATAAACAGTATGTATTTATTGAATTATTTCTTTGGCATATATTTTATTAAATAGATGGGAAACAAATCAAATTTAGATACGTTACCTATTTTTAATTAAAAGCTTATGTTACGTTTTGATTTATTACCTTTTTATCTTCCCATCCCTTGATTTTCTACCATAACTTCTCCTTGATAGCCGTGACTTTTTCTTTATGAAATTCACGTTAAAACATCTCTTCTTATCTCACTTCTCACGCCTATTTTCAGATCTGAGAAAAAGGTAATGGCTTCCTCTTTTCTTTTCTTTTTTTCTACTTTTCTTTTCACTTTTCTATTGAAGTTTCCATTGTTTTGCTTGATCTTCATGTGTTTTGCTCGGCCTAAACCCCTCACCATCTTCACCGACCACCACATCACCTCCTTCCCATCACCATACATGGCCTAACACCCTCCTCCTCTAACCAAAACTGGCCATGACCATTCCATGATGCAAACACCACTAAAAGTTCCAAAAAACCCCTTGAAACCATGCATAGCCTAGCTAGTTTTCACCATACCCTTCATATGTTGCTTTGGCCACCCCCTTAGCCACCACCACCATCAAGTTCACCACCCATGGCCTTCACTCCAGCCACCACCAGGTCTGTACATGCCAAGGCCGAGCCAATTCATGCATGGCCAAGCCTAAAAGTTGCACCAAAACTCCTCTTTTTGCCTTAACCTTTGATCTTCCTTCACTAGTAACTTCCAAGACCATTTGTATTCTTGACCAAGCCATGTATTTCAGATCCAAACCTTACCTTTACCACCTTTATACATGTCATGGTCGAGCCAATATAGTGTTGTGGTCGATCAAAGTTGAGTCAAGATCAAGCAAAAGTGATTTTAGAGGCTAGGTGATGTATCTGTCTAGCCTAGTTTCAATTTGTTTCAATCTAAACTTTGGTATTGTATTTATATTCATATTTTTCTTTGTTTATTTTGTGAATACAATATTTACATCTTGGCTCTCTCTCCATCCAAATCTAGTCGTGCTTTCGTGCTTTCTGGATTTTTGTTTGTGTATTTGTTTTGCAAAACTTCAGCGTAAAATTGTGAGTAATCACACCTGACATTTATACTTATGCAAATGTGAATTGACAACAATTGAATGTGTAGAACCATTATGTTATGTTATACCTGCCTGTGATTATTAATTATATGATTTTAACCCTGTTATTAACTTGTCACATCATCTGTTACATTTTATTTTATTATACTGTTTATTTATTTCTGTTAATCACACTGCAAGTTCCAAGTAGAATAGAATCACTATGGGTTGAAATGATACATACTCGAACAGACTTTAGAATAGGGAAAAATAATTATGGGCTGAAATGATAGGCTCGAGTGAATTTTTATTTATTTTTATTAACTTGGGATTGCGGGTTTGAAATGATAAACCCGTATTTTTCTTTGTAAATTATGGATTGAAATGATATATTATCTGTATCACTTGACAAGTTAGAAAATAGCATATAGACCCGTGGTTATTTTATATATTTCTTTGGATATTTTTAAGTATTTTAAAAATGTAAATTATGATAATTTGATTTAAATTGAATATAAAATGATTTAATAAAGGGTTAGTGATTTTTCTATAAGTTAAAAGTGTTAAATAAATAAATGCTAAAATGGAAATTTGGAATTTAACTTGACTTGGAATTTGTGAGATTTGGTTTTAAAAATGGAAGTAAGTAAAAGAAAATAAAATGGAAATTAAGTTTTATTTGTGAAATGATAAATTTAAATTTAAGTGTTAAGTGAATGTAAAGAATAGGAAAATTTTACACTTGAATTTAATAAGTGAAGTAATGAAAAATTTGATATTTATTTGTGGAATTTACTTTATAGAAATCATAAGTTAAAGGGTATTTAAATGACCATTTTTAAAGTGGAAAAATATGATTTTTTATATAATTAAAATGGTTTAAATTGAAGTTTAATTGTTTCTGAAATTTTAGTGTAAATCTGGAAATTTAATTAGTAGCACTTTAGAAATGCTTTCGTTTCTGAATAATAACTAAAATCTGAACTAAAGTGAATCTGTAGCACTTTGTAAGTGCTGTAGTTTCAGAAGTGAACTAAAAGGCTAAAATCTAACTAAGGACTATCACAGCACTTTGCAAGTGCTGTCTTTGCTGTATTGAACTAAAATCTTTAAATCGAACTTTGAACTATTACAACAGTTTTGTAAATGCTGTCTTTTCTGAATTGAACTATTTTTCCACTAAAACTGAACTATTACAGCAGTTTATAATTGCTGTCCTTGCTGAATTGAATTATTTTCAAATATAACTTACCGCAGCACTATCTAAATGCTGTGAAAGCTGGAATTTTAATGTTTTAATGTATTTAAGTGAATAAATGAACTCAGAAAAGTTTGAAATTTTGGGAATTTAATATTTGATTTGAAGGTATAATGACTTCATCTTTTAATGGTTTAAATGAATGATTTTAATTCAGAATTATAAACCATTTTGAATTGTTAACCACCGGGACACTTCTTTGTATGTTATTTTATTTCCTTGTGATTTATTTTGATGCACACCTTTGATTTGAGAATGTGGCTAGAGGTGAGCGATTACTACAGCTCTGCGCTACCCTAGTCACATTAACACTATTATTTGCATTGTTTACTTTAATATGGACATTTCTCTGATAGCGTTTATTCCTGCTAAATTGTTTAACGGATCCTTAAAGGATGGGCGATCCCAAGCATTCTTTGAGTCATTGTGCATTGCTTTTACAGTTCACTTGAGTTGGTTTGCATTTTATAAGTATGTATGTCCTGACTCGAGTGTTTTATGTTTTACTTTACGCTCGGGTCTGCCTGAGAATCACAGCTTTGGATTCTCCTTCTGGAGCTAGAGTTTTGTTGGAGCTTATATGTCTATCTATTCGTCTACTTCTTCCGGTTAGTTCCTATTCTGTATTTGTCTCTGTATTATTGATTTATGTATCCTGACTTCTACTGTATCTATTTTACTATGAGGATTTTGTATATATTTTGAGAGTTTGTATATAGTAGCTTCATGAACTACTATGGTATTTTATTTCCGCTGCGAGTTATTCTGATATTTCTGTGTACGTGATTCTATGAATGATTTTATTTGCTCCAAATTTTATTACAATCTGTTATTTTGAATTATTCAAGTCAGACATGTGTGGATTATTGTCGATTTGAATGGTCCAAAATAGTGGGTCGTTACATTTGGTATCAGAGCTTTGGTTTTAGGCAAACCTTCGCCTGCGGAGCAAAAACTCATTAGAGATAAGGTAGAAATACCCTAGAATGAGTGAAATCAATCTCAGAATCATTCCCTTGTGAGAGAACGTATTTTCGAAGTATAAAATGATTTCCAAATGATTTTTAAAAGATTTTAAAAGATTATTTTGATATAAAATTTTATTGTTTTGAAAGAAAATTTTCTGGACTTTGTCCCTTTCGTATCCACCTTGGTAGTAATTTCTTTGATTAGGATTTCCTTAAAAATTCTGAACTTCTATCTTGGTTGGGATTTTCTTCGATTAGGATTCCTTTGAATTTTGGAACGCTCCCACTTGCTTTGAAATCCATTCTGGTCTCCCCTAATTGTATTCTTTTGATTTTTTGGAGCATTCCATAACTCCACTTTGGATGACCTCTATAAAGATCGGCGGTTCCGCCAATTTTTGAATGATTTGTAAAAGGGTGAAACTCCCTTATAAATTGGCACTGATTCATCGGAGATTTCTGTATCCTCGATTTATGATGCTATTTATCTTCTGCTATATTTAGATGCTATCTCTGGCGATCGAAGGTCGATTTGCCTTAGATTTTCGCATCAATTATATTCCTGAAGTCACGGTTGATCCTGTTAAGGTCGTCTGTGATTTATATGGGCTTATCCATCTTCTGATTGGTAATTTAATTATCTAATCTTCGTTCGAGCTTATCTTCGAATTAGAATTCTATTTGATTAGGGTACCTCTAAATTTGAATCTCTGTTTTGTTTTGAAATCCATCCTTGAATCATCCCTTGGAAAGTTTGTGATTGATTGTCTTTTGAAAATTGCGCATTCATCGAAGTTGTTATTTTGATAAGGATGGCCATATGTTTATATAAAGGTGAAATGTTTTCGATAAGGATTTTATACCCTTTTAAAAAAGAGAATTTGAAGATTCAAATGGATTTGAAATTTTGAAATTTATATAAGAAATGGTTTTATATAAAATAATTTATAACCGAAGGTTTTGAATCTGAATTTGAGTGATTGAACTCCGGCATTTTGGAACTGGTTTTAAGGTTTTGAAATAATAAATAATATGATTGAAAGTAGTTTCTGAATATGAAATGTTTTAAATGATTTTAATGAGTTTCAAATGATTTCGAAGAAATTTCAAAAGAAGTTTGAGAAATAGAAGTCCAGAACCCACTTATGTCGCTGGAAAATAATTCCGGTGATGAATGCATGCATCATCGACATTGATTTTCGAGTTTCAAAGAGGGGGAGAGGCCACTTCGGTAGCTTTGCTATGCGATTGATTTGTGAAACCAATTTTTGATTTCAAATTCCGAAGTGTGATGTGATATTCGAAAGATATATATATATATATATATATATATATATTTGAACAATTTGAAACGAGCCGGTGTTCAGTCCTTGAGTTTTGGATTTGATTGATATAACTCTATCTTTTGGAATTGATTTACTGATTTATTGGTGATTTCCAACTCTTTGATTGAAACATGATTTCTTCGACTATTTTGAAGGTTCGAGCACTTCCAAATCAAGGTTAACTTTTCAAAGCTAAGTAATTTTGAAAAGTATAAAGTATATAAGTTTGGTATGTATGTTTAAAGTATGTAGTAATGATTTAAATAAGTTGAAACTGTTTTTTTAAGTAAATGAATAAGGCTATTTAGAATTATTTTTTTCTAATATGAAAATTAGATTTGAAATGTTTTGAAAAGAATTTGGTCTTCAAAATATTTGAATAAAATTTAGTTTAAAATGTTTTAATGTAGTAACATCTTTATAAACTATATATTGAACAAGTTGGAATAGATACATAAGTTGTACGTATGTTGTTTTATTCGCATAATTAAATTGATCCAAGTTTGAGTACACAAGTTCGAGATGAATTACACCATTTCGTGTTAGGATTTTTCATTCGATTCTTGATGGCGAATATTTGATATGGATTTTAGGCTTGATTCTAGAATTCTCTATCATAGTATATGGCTATGCAAGGAGACTGATGGCTTCTAGTCGAGAAACCATATCGAAATCCGCATTAGGGAAGTCGAATGGACAATACTAGTTCGAAAACGAACTTGTGTGATCGAGCGAGCGATCGAATGTAATGTTGCGAAAGGATGACATATGTACATCTTATGTTCTAATATCATTGATATATTTTGACGCTGAAATTGGAAGTTGTTGGGTTGGATATCTTTGTAGTTAATTGGAAAATTTTCTTTTATGCAAAACCACAATCAATTTAAAACCATTTTTTTTAACTATTTTCTTTTATTTTTCTTAAACAAACTATTTTATTCTATTTTAATTACAAAACTATTCTACAAAACTATTTTATATACAAAACTATTTTACAAACTATTTTATTTACAAAAACTATTTTACAAACTATTTTGTATACAAAACTATTCTAAATTCAAACCTTTTATAAGGCTAAGGTGTTCAATCCCATATGGCTCTTCATGCAGCGGAATTTATTTTTGAAAATTTTGATCCTTATATAAGATGGACTTTATGTAAGTATAAGATGATTTTGAAAACCATTGATTTTGGAAATAAATTGGTTGACTATTGATTTAGAAACTTTGATTATTTTCTAAATTTATTATTTTGGAAACTTTGAAACTGAAGATATTTGATTTGGAAGAATAATTTGGTAAATTGTATATGATTTTGAAACTGAACTGAGATTGAAACAAATTGAAACTTGAGAACCTTATGTTACTAAATACTTGATTTGGGAGTTATCGAACTTATATAAAAAAATTTGGTTTGTATAAGTATGATGTTGATTCAAAAACTATGGATTTGAAAAGGTACTCAATTTGAAAAGTGAAATCTTATATAATTGAAGTCTATATAAGTGTGATTTGATATACTATTGATTTTGGAAAGTATTTGATTTGAAAATGAAATCTTATATATAATGGACTTTATATAAGTATGATATTTGAAAGTGAATTGAAAGGGTACTATATGATACATATCTTCGAAGTAAAGATATGGAAAGTGCCTTCTGCTTGATATCCACTTTGTGGCCACATTGTGGATTCATTCTATCGATATTTCTCTGATTTTGGTTTTCCGGATATGATACTCGAGTTTCCATCGAATTCCATGGCGTTACCCATGGTCTTACGAGCGCGACTGCATAGCGCAACTGCCTGGCTGAGATGGCCTAGGGGTACGGATTGTTTCCTGGGGGATCCAGGCGTAACCATTGTGTATCCTGCATCTATGTAGGTCGCATTAGTAGCGAAACCGCCTGGATGAGATGGCCTAGGGGTATGGATTGTTTCCTGGGGGATCCAGGCGTAACCATTGTGTATCCTGCATTCTACTAGTCATCATGGCGTAACTCGCAGGGCTGAGAAAGCTTACGGATATGGATTGTTTCCTGGGGGACCCAGGCGTAACCATTGTGTATCTACGAACCATGGTTAGACAAAGGTTTTGTTTGTTTTTTTGTTTGGATTGTACTTTCCATATCTCTTTTTAAAAAAGTTTTCTAGTATTTTCACTGGGTGTTGAAACAAGTCTACTAAGTACCCGGAGAATTCTAGCTTTGCGCCTGATCAACGCACTGCCAGAGTCTGCATGAACGAGGATAAACTTGTAAAGACATCAAGTTATAAAAGTATTTTAACAAAGTATTATATAAAGGATATTTTGATCAGTTATTTTCCTTTCTAAAAGATTTTAAAGCGTTTTAAATATTGTTTACCTCTTTAACCAACAATTTTAATTAATGGCTCTTCTTTGTTTTTCGTCCTATTTTTCCTTCTAGCTATTCCTATTCTCCACCTTGTTAAACTTACCTATAACAACAGTTATCAGGTATAATTTTAATCTTCTTATCATCTAGTTTTAATCCTATTCCATTCTATCTTTTCTGTGTTTTCCGTACCTCATTCCTTTTCGAGGACGAAAAGATTTGAGTGGGGGAGAGTTTATCAACCCTGTATTTTGTGATTATTTTAATTGTATATTTAATTATTTTAAATTGAATTTTCTGATTTGAAAGCTTTATTTTATTTATTAAAAGTGGATTTTGGTCAAAATGGTCAACTTTGACTTTTAAATTTAAAATTTAAATATTTGAAATTTTTAATTTTATCTTTTATTATGAAAATAGATTTAATTTTAAGAATACTTCTTTTTGTTTCGTTCAAATCGGATTAATTTTGTGAAAGTTATGCTTTTTACAATATTGTGTGTAAATTGTTTTATTTAACAAATTTGTTCATTTTAAATTTATATAAATAATATCTTTGTTTGTAAAATCATATTCTAATTTGTGTAACATGATATGTTTTGCATATATTTTATTTTTAAAACATTTTTAAAGTGTAGTTATAATGTTCAAATGTTGATTGTATATTGTTTTCAATCTTTAATTCTAGTTTCCATTAAATAAAGTATTTTCTTTATTTATTTCCTACTTTTCCTAAAACTATTTATTTAATCTTCATAATATATATATCTACCTTATTTTTCTTATATATACATTCATTTATTAATTAAATGGTTAAGTGCTTAGATTCCTTAATTTTTCTTGGAAAGAAATTTCAAATGTACATATACGTTATTGTTTTAAAAGGCATACCTTTAAATGTTTATTTTAATTTATATAAGTACTATTTTTGGTTGATATATCATGTTATAATTGTGTGTATATATATATATATGTAACATTTCATGTTATGTATATATTTACAACATTTGTCCGTTTTTGTTTCACTTAATTTGGATATACTTTGTAAATTAAGTAACATACAAAGATGTAAATAGCAATTAATTTATACGTTTCTATAACCGTTTTCTTATTTATTTATATAGTGTTTATATAAACAGTATGTATTTATTGAATTATTTCTTTGGCATATATTTTATTAAATAGATGGGAAACAAATCAAATTTAGATACGTTACCTATTTTTAATTAAAAGCTTATGTTACGTTTTGATTTATTACCTTTTTATCTTCCCATCCCTTGATTTTCTACCATAACTTCTCCTTGATAGCCGTGACTTTTTCTTTATGAAATTCACGTGAAAACATCTCTTCTTATCTCACTTCTCACGCCTATTTTCAGATCTGAGAAAAAGGTAATGACTTCCTCTTTTCTTTTCTTTTTTTCTACTTTTCTTTTCACTTTTCTATTGAATTTTCCATTGTTTTGCTTGATTTTCATGTGTTTTGCTTGGCCTAAATCCCTCACCACCTTCACCGACCACCACATCACCTCCTTCCCATCACCATACACGGCCTAACACCCTCCTCCTCTGACCAAAACTGGCCATGACCATTCCATGATGCAAACACCACTAAAAGTTCCAAAAAACCCCTTGAAACCATGCATAGCCTAGCTAGTTTTCACCATACCCTTCATATGTTGCTTTGGCCACTCCCTTAGCCACCACAACCATCAAGTTCACCACCCATGGCCTTCACTCCAGCCACCACCAGGTCTGTACATGCCAAGGCCGAGCCAATTCATGCATGGCCAAGCCTAAAAGTTGCACCAAAACTCCTCTTTTTGCCTTAACCTTTGATCTTCCTTCACTAGTAACTTCCAAGACCATTTGTATTCTTGACCAAGCCATGTATTTCAGATCCAAACCTGACCTTTACCACCTTTATACATGTCATGGTCGAGCCAATATAGTGTTGTGGTTGAGCAAAGTTGAGGCAAGATCAAGAAAAAGTGATTTTAGAGGCTAGGTGATGTATCTGTCTAGCCTAGTTTCCATTTGTTTCAATCTAAACTTTGGTATTGTATTTATATTCATATTTTTATTTGTTTATTTTGTGAATACAATATTTACATCTTGGCTCTCTCTCCATCCAAATCTAGTCGTGCTTTCGTGCTTTCCGGATTTTTGTTTGTGTGTTTGTTTTGCAAAACTTCAGCGTAAAAAGGTGAGTAATCACACCTGACATTTATACTTACGCAAATGTGAATTGACAACA
This sequence comes from Allium fistulosum, assembly GCA_030737815.1. Lineage (NCBI taxonomy): Eukaryota > Viridiplantae > Streptophyta > Magnoliopsida > Asparagales > Amaryllidaceae > Allium > Allium fistulosum. The sequence goes on from CM060902.1 coordinate 984,768,705, forward strand.
ATTGAATGTGTAGAACCATTATATTATGTTATACCTGCATGTGATTATTAATTATATGATTTTAACCCTGTTATTAACTTGTCACATCATCTGTTATATTTTATTTTAATATACTGTTTATTTATTTCTGTTAATCACACTGCAAGTTCCCTGTAGAATAGAATCACTATGGGTTGAAATGATACATACCCGAACGGACTTTAGAATAGGGAAAAATCATTATGGGCTGAAATGATAGGCTCGAGTGATTTTTTATTTATTTTTATTAACTTGGGATTGCGGGTTTGAAATGATAAACCCAGATTTTTCTTTGTAAATTACGGATTGAAATGATATATTATCCGTATCACTTGACAGGTTAGAAAATAGCATACAGACCCGTGGTTATTTTATATATTTCTCTGGATATTTTTAAGTATTTAAAAAATGTAAATTATGATAATTTGATTTAAATTGAATATAAAATGATTTAATAAAGGGTTAGTGATTTTTCTATAAGTTAAAAGTGTTAAATAAATAAATGCTAAAATGGAAATTTGGAATTTAACTTGACTTGGAATTTGTGAGATTTGGTTTTAAAAATAGAAGTAAGTAAAAGAAAATAAAATGGAAATTAAGTTTTATTTGTGAAATGATAAATTTAAATTTAAGTGTTATGTGAATGTAAAGAATAGGAAAATTTTACACTTGAATTTAATAAGTGAAGTAATGAAAAATTTGATATTTATTTGTGGAATTTACTTTATAGAAATCATAAGTTAAAGGGTATTTAAATGACCATTTTTAAAGTGGAAAATATGATTTTTATATAATTAAAATGGTTTAAATTAAAGTTTAATTGTTTCTGAAATTTTAATGTAAATCTGGTAATTAAATTAGTAGCACTTCAGAAATGCTATCGTTTCTGAATAATAACTAAAACTGAACTAAAGTGAATCTGTAGCACATTGTAAGTGCTGTAGTTTCAGAAGTGAGCTAAAAGGCTAAAATCTAACTAAGGACTATCACAGCACTTTGCAAGTGCTGTCTTTGCTGAATTGAACTAAAATCTTTATATCGAACTTTGAACTATTACAGCAGTTTTGTAAATGCTGTCTTTTCTGAATTGAACTATTTTTCCACTAAAACTGAACTATTACAGCAGTTTATAATTGCTGTCCTTGCTGAATTGAATTATTTTCAAATATAACTTACCGCAGCACTTTCTAAATGCTATGAAAGCTGGAATGTTAATGTTTTAATGTATTTAAGTGAATAAATGAACTCAGAAAAGGTTGAAATTTTGGGAATTTAATATTTGATTTGAAGGTATAATGAGTTCATCTTTTAATGGTTTAAATGAATGATTTTAATTCGGAATTATAAACCATTTTGAAATGTTAACCACCGGGACACTTCTCTGTATGTTATTTTATTTCCTTGTGATTTAGTTTGATGCACACCTTTGATTTGAGAGTGTGGCTAGAGGTGAGCGATTACTGCAGCCCTACGCTACCCTAGTCACATTAACACTATTATTTGCATTGTTTACTTTAATATGGACATTTCTCTGATAGTGTTTATTCTTGCTAAATTGTTTAACGGATCCTTAAAGGATGGGCGATCCCAAGCATCCTTTGAGTCATTATGCATTGCTTTTACAGTTCACTTGAGTTGGTTTACATTTTATAAGTATGTATGTCCTGACTCGAGTGTTTTGTGTTTTACTTTACGCTCGGGTCAGCCTGAGAATCACAGCTTTCGATTCACCTTCTGGAGCTAGAGTTTTGTTGGAGCTTATCTGTCTATCTATTCGTCTACTTCTTCCAGTTAGTTCCTATTCTGTATTTGTCTCTGTATTATTGATTTATGTATCCTGACTTCTACTGTATCTATTTTACTATGAGAATTTTGTATATATTTTGAGAGTTTGTATATAGTAGCTTCATGAACTACTATGGTATTTTATTTCCGCTGCGAGTTATTCTGATATTTCTGTGTACGTGATTCTATGAATGATTTCATTTGCTCCAAATTTTATTACAATCTGTTATTTTGAATTATTCAAGTCAGACATGTGTGGATTATTGTCGATTTGAATGGTCCAAAATAGTGGGCCGTTACATTTGGTATATTTAATTTGTCATTCCGATTAAATGTGACCTTTATTGAATTTAATAGCCATGTAATTTAATATTGAAGTTAAATTGCCAGTTAATAACTGTCTGATTGTTATTGTTTATTTATTGGTTTGAATGATAATTGGGACGGATGTTTGATTGTTGGTATTGGATGATTGGTTGTATATTTATAATGTTATAACATTGCAAGTCCCCTCAGTTATTGTTAGAAAATCTCTATGTGTTGAAATGATACATACCCAAACGATCTTATAGAATAGGAGGAAGTCATTATGGGTTGAAATGATAAACCCAAGCAATTTTCATTGATTATTAAAAATTTGGGATTGGGGGTTGAAATAATATATACCCGTAAAATTTAAATATTTGCGGATTGAAATGATATATGTCCGTATCACTTGACCGTAGGGTAGAAAATTATATACGGACATCGGATTGGTTAAATTAAATGATTTTAAATCTTTAAACTTTGAATTCAGTTAAATGATATTTTGAAATGGAATTTGATTTATATAAACGGAATTGTTTTAAATGAATTGTTTAAAAGATTTAAATTGAAATTCCAAAGTTGAATTTGTAGTATAAACGAAATTTATCGAAATTGAGTTACTGAAACGTTGAAAATTGCAATTTTGAAATCTATTGAAATTAGAGTAGCTTAAATTGATATTTCAAGATTTGAAATTTGGTTTTTGATTTAAATTCTGGATATGGTCCAGATTTGTTGAAATTGAAATAGTTCAGTTTGATGTTAATTTCAAATTTATTTTCTCAGTATAAACTGTAATTTCTCTTTTAAATTCTATTTTTTAGATTTTCCATCATTAAAATAAATTTAATTTATTTTAATCTAATTTAAACTATTTTAAACTTATTAACCTATTTAATCTATCTTAATCTATTTTAATTTATTTTAATTTATTTTAATTTATTTTAAACTATGTTAATCTATTTTAATCTATTTTAAATCATTTAAACTTTATTAAACTATTTTAATTTATTTATACTATTTAACCTATTTTAATTATATTTAATCTATTTTAAATTCATTAATCTATTTTAAATCTAATTAATACATAATAAACCTATTTAATCTATTTTTAAACCATTTAAACTATTTTAAAAATCTATTAAAAGTGTTTTAATATATCTTAATCTATTGTAAATTTATTTAATCTATTCTAAATCTACTTAACCTAATTTATATCTATTTAAAACTATGTTAAACTAATTAAACTATTTATAACTATCTAAATTATTTTCTAAATTTCAGATGGTGTACAATTGAAATGTTTATAATTAAAGCCTTGATTTTAAAGCGAATAAGTTTTAAAAATGTTATAACATAAGTTGGAATTTTGAAATGATATTTGCTGGTGAAACGATATATTTAAGTAAATATGATTTTGAAAGTAATTATGATTCGAAAGTGATGTGGTTTGGATTGAATATGAAATTTAGATATCAATATGAATTAGTTTTTGGAAATGTAAAAGAACCATCCGGTTTGTAATTAGCGTTTGGTTGTTAAAGAGACCGGGATCGGATATTGTCATACTCTCTACCAATACCCAAAATCCCTTTAACAACTGTGTACGTGGTGGAGATTCTAGAAATGAAGTAGGATGGTTTGGCGAATGATTCTATATGAGGTATTTACGTGACCCTGACTCCCGTGAGTCAGCTTAGATGTGACTAAAACAGGAGCTATACCGGGCCAAGTGAGGCCATTCCTCCTATCGGGAACATTTCTTCGATACTATATTTTGACTTTGTGATTGATTTGGTGGCCACCCCTCGATTTGATTATGGGAGTGTGTCCGAGGTGGGAAGTAGTAGGTGCTATGCGTTACCACCAGTCCAGGAGTGCAATTGGTATATTTACCTTGGCATTGCCACGAGTGCCGTGTGCACATGCCCTATCGCTCCTTCTACGAGTTTGGTTTGTACCATACCTATGGAGTGCCCTCTGATAGTCCTCCAGTTTATAGAGGAATTACGGTACTGTATAAACTATGGGAATATTTAAAAATGTGTTAAGGGGGATATGGGTAACGCCTTAACTCTATTTTAATACTTTACTTTACTGTAGACACTATTATAATAGCATATTGTACTACATAGTAGATAGTTTAACGGATCCTTAAGAGATGGTAATCCCAAACATCTTTTAAGTTATTGCACTCACATTACAAACTGGATAGGAGATGTCAAAACCCGTAAACATCTCTAACATCGTTACACTCATATTTACTTACTGTTGATTTAACTTACATAAGATCTTTTAGTTCTGACTCGAGTGTGTTGTCTTTTCAAATCGCTCGGGTCAGTCCGAGCTTTTCAGTGTATCGAAGACTGCTTTTGGAGGACGAAGATGAAGATTTAGTACTACTATTATTTATTTCATTTATTCCGCTGCATCATACTGTTCCGCTGCATTATTTATTTATTACTTCTGTATGTAGTCTGATTTTGTATTGTAAAGGTGTAATCAAATGTTATTTGTAAAATAGCTTCATGAACTGTTTATTTGTTTATTATATTTTGTCATTCCGTTGTGAGATTCTATGTTTTGTTATCTTTCTTTCACTGCTTTTTCTTATTTACCACATAACAATCTGCCCTTTTGAATGGTTTGAGTATGACGTGTGTGGTTTATCGTCGATTTAATTCGTCCAAAAAGGCGAGTCGTTACAGCTTGTTTAAGTACCATGGTGATCTTTAAGCCTCCTTCAAATTTGAAAAAAAATTAGATGTTGTCTTGCATGTTATTTTGAGAATAATTATTATTTAGTAATGAGATTTTAGAAAGTAATAAATATTTATTAATAATGGTATAAAGATAATTAATAATTGTTTTTAAGAACGAGTTAAGTTAATTATTTTATAAATATGATTCTTAAAAGTTATTCCTTAATGTTATTTAAGAATATTAAATTATTGTTTTAAAGTCATTTAATCATTGTTTTAAATTGTTATATTTTACTTATTTTTTGAAATGATTTAACTATACTTTAATTTTTAATTTAAGTTATTTAATGATATTGATTTTTAGTTATTTAATTTCATTTATAGGTTAATTAATAATCATATTAATATTATTTTTAAAGTTGATTAATCATTGAATTAATAAAATTTTAAAAGTTAATTAATTATTATATTAATATTGTTTTGAAGTTAACTTATTAATACAATATTAGTGCTTAAAATTGAATTGATATATTACTAACGAGATTATAAAATTATTATTTTGGATGAGATTTAATTAAAATGAAATAGAAGGGTGTTTAAATAATAACTTATATTTTAAAGTTATTTTAAATAATTATGGTTTATCAAGGGGAACTTACGGACTTAAAGAGTTTATTAAATAAGTTTGTTTTAATATGGAAAGAGTTTAATAAATGGCTTTGGATATTTATAAAAGAATTTATAAATGAGTCTAAAGATCTGAAAGAAGAAGTTTTCATAAATGGGGTTTTGAGATTTGTAAAGAATGTTTATAAATAGATTGGGAATTTATAAAGAAACTTTTATAAATAGATTAGAAGATCTTATAAAGATAAAGTGATTTAGAAAGAAATGGTAGGTTGTCATGGTATAATTCGAGGGGTAGGGATTGCCAACTTTTACTATAGATTCACTTGGATAGCGACGTAACCAATGAGTAAACCGCGATCCATGATTTTTGCTGAACGACACTTCCCGTATCCATTTTTAAGAGTTTTCAAGTATTTTTGAAATAAATGGTTTGTGAATTTACTTATCCCAGTGAGATAAGTATTTGAATGTTTTTGATAAAGAGGTTCAAATTAATGAAGATCAATTTGAATGAGGCTTAGTTGTTTCCATGGAAAAGGTAATCTCTATTTGAATGCTCTATATTTGATAGTTAAATAATCTACTATCAAACCTGGCCAGTTTTAAATTATCGTTGTCGGTTCGGAGAGACCGGGATCAGATATATTATCTAGAAACCACTTCTTACCAGCATAAGCATTTGAATTGGAACATCTTGAAGATGATTGAAGATGGAGATTTTGAAGTGCAAGGGCTACTTGCTACTAATCTTGAGGGTGATTCCTAAATGGATGTAGTAGAAGTAATGCCTTCGGTTTCGTTCAGACCCAGAACGAACTTGTATGGATGAATGCTAGCATTATAATTCTGCTTGGGGGGAGGAGTGTTAGCATTCCAAGTGGAATTACTATATAAAAGTTAATCGTAGCCTCAAGCCTCACAACATAGGAAATGGATAAAACATGGTAGGTGTAGCAGTGCTATGTGGGTCGCTCCCATTAGGGTGTGCCATCACCTTTCTAGATCATCATATTATGGATTTGTTTGTGCATGACGACCCTCGATTAAGGTTGGAAAGCAACCGGGTGATGTCATATTCGGTACTATCCAAGTTCAGGGGTAGGTCGGTTCTGGGTTGGCAAGGGAGGACCATGTTCAGGGTTTGACCCAGGTACATTTTATCTAGAGGTGTACTGTACGGAAGGTAGTCCCTTACCTTGCCATTGTTGGAATCCATTCTCCAATAAGCGCCGTGTGGACTTGATTGTAAACCTATTATGCTGGAATTTAATAATGTAACAATTTTGGCTATGATTATATGTATTTGTATCCTAGACGTTATTATAATATCATTGGATTTTCTATAGAAATGTTTTGGTGATCATAAGCTAAAAACCCGTCCATGTTTATGTGCGGCGTGGTCTTACGAGATACCTTTATTTCAAAGATTTTTATAACTTAAAAAAAATCCAATTGGGTGTGTTTTCTCACGCTGGTTTACCAGATTGATTCAGGCATTATTTTTCTTATAATGCTCAGGTCAAACTGAGCATATTTACAAGTTTAGTTCGGATACTTGGAGTTTTAAGAGACGAGCTGGTGGGTAAGAGATGTATTCACATACATTATATTTTCCACTACATTAGTTGTTTATTTAACAGCATTTGTAAAGACAGGTCGTTATAATTGTCCAGGTTATTGATTTAATTGGTTGACTCTGATTGATATATGTATAATAAAGTTTAATTCTTCTTTGGTAAAGGTCTGTTGTATATTATATGTTACTCATTACGATGTGAAATTATGTTCCGTCTTTTCTTCTTTTTCCCCAATAATCCGTCTTTCCAGCACTTGGAAGCTCGGCACATGAATACCGTGGATGTATTAGTGTTGACTTCTGAAGGTTGAAAAAGCAGATTGTTACAACGTGGTATCAAAGCTTAGGTTGAGCGAACACCTGGGCTTTGGTGGGGTTATGTAACGACCCGTAAATTTTAACTGTTTTAATATCGTAATTAGTTGAAATTTTGTGAAATTTTAAACGATAAAATTTTGAAATATAAATTTGATATTTGGAATGCGTCTAGTTAAACATAGCAACTGGTAAATTTTCATCCGAAAATATGAAAGTTTATTTCGTGTGTAAATTTACTTCAATTTAATAAGTTAAAATGTAATGAAAATAAAATGTTTTCGAAACCTAAATATTTTTACATAGAAAAATTCTAAATCGTCTTCTGAGCAAGAGGTCATTTTTCGTTTTTCCAAATTTGGACTTCTTTGGCTCCGTCGATCTTATTTTTCTGCGTTTTCTTGCATTTTCCGCTAGTAAAAAATTCGAATTTTTATAATTCAATCGTACCACTGATATCTGTATACCGTTTTGATCGCCTCATCGTGTTGATCTCTACGGTATATTCGGTTCTGTGTTGTGATGTCTGGTACGCAGCGAGATCTGCAAAATGTTATGCGTATCGGTACCGGTTAGTGGCTACCCAAATTTCTAGGGGTATTAACTCATCAACCACTATCATTTATTTTCTGAAATGCTCGTTCTTGACTTTATGATTCTACAGATTCTATATGCTAATTGATGGTACAAAAAAATTCTACCTGCTAATTCAATGTGATCTTGTCTTGGAAGTTTAAACATAATGCATGAGCTGGTGTCTCTCCCTACCTACTCCTTTGGTCTTCCCATGAAACACGCATGCTCCTCTTATATTCATTTTTTTTCTTGTGAATGTTTTAGCTCATCTCCACTTAATTTCACCATTCCATCATAGATTAGAAATCTCCTCTCCAAACTCACGCAACCTTCCCTCATTTCTGTTATTCACTTCTTTTGTTCAAGTTTCAAAATATTTATTCAAGTAGCCAACCCATCTACTCATCTCCTTCCCCTCCCCGATGCAAAGCCTCCACCCTTCATAGCCGAAGTGACCGACCCGAAGCCATCATCGGCCGGCACGTCACGCGGGCCTCTCCTCCTCCGCATCTCACCTACAAGGCCACAACCACCACCGAAAAACTCATATTTTCGAAGTCTACCCTTTGCCTCATGCTGAAATGCGCGTAACCATCACCTCACTTTGCCTCACGACCTAACCGATCTCCGGTTGTGCCTGCTCCTTTTCTCACCGCCTTCCAATCTCAGCCGACATCACCTGAGCCACTGTGCCTCTCTCCGCCTTGCTTTCTGATAGCTGACTTCCCACCCTCTCGAGCGCTGAAGCATCAACACTCCTGTGTTTATACATTAGGTATTTTCAATTTATATAGATTTTGCATATCCTTTGATAAGCATTTGTTATACTTTTTATATATATATATATACACACATTTTGTTTGATAGTATAGATGAAATTTTTGATATGATGTTTATATAGATTTTCTATTTGTTTCAGTACTATATGAGTAAACTTATGTGACTCAGTTTATATATATATAATTTCAACACATTTCATTGTTTTACATTTTCGAATCAGTTTAACAAGTAAATATATATAATATATGCAAATCTTATAAATTTAGTTAGAACTAGTATTTTTCTCTATGGTTATGTATACAAAGCTGTAGGTTTTGGCCAGTCATATATTTATACATATACTTTATAAAGCAACTTCTAGTGATTTTATGTATTAACTTTTAGATATATATTTATATGTATATGCGGGCTCAATTGCCTAAACTGGTATATGCCTTTAATAGATTTATATGTTTTTTTAGTATTACTTTATATATATGTATAAGTATATCTGAGTATAAAATGCTTCAGGTGTGAAAATTTTAGTGTAATGCATGTTTTATCCTTTGCCGTGCTTTCTCTTTTTTCGCCCAGCTTTACTCTCTTTCATTTGAAATTGTAAGTTACACATATATACAAGTTATATCTTACTAACATAAATTCATTTGCAAAGTTCTAAACAAAAGGAAAAACGTGTCAGGTTATTAAGCATAGTAAATATTAAGTTATAATATATATTGTACCAAAGCTTGCAAACATGTTTTTGACAGTACTATATATAGGTGATGTTTATCTGTGCATTTATATTTGCTGAAAGGATAGTATATGAGTTGTTGATTGTATTGTAAAATAAAATAAAAAAATAGTTATGTATGTATATTGCAGTATATTATATTATGAATGTATCGTATATACATAACATTTTCAAGGAATATTATACATGTAATATCGTTTGCATATAATACAGGTCTGCATATATTTTTATATTTGCTATATATATATATGTCGTTATATAGCAGTGAAGAACTATAGTGCATATACTGTAAATATATAGATTATAGCATGCCAACATTTATATTGTGTGTTTTAAATTTATGTGAATATATTTTGTTTTATGTGTTTATGATGGGTTTATAAAAGAAACGTGTACATATATAAAGATATGTTGGTTACAGGCTAGACTACATTAGTTCAGCAGTGTTGTTGGCATCTTAGTAAGTATATGATTATAAAATATGTTATATTTGCGTTATATGAACATTTTTGAAGGTGCATATATGTCAGTTCTAAATTTTAGTTGCGTACAAATGTGAATAATATAGGCTAGTTGATGAGTCCGCATCTATAGATATATGGGTATTAGTTGTATATAATAGTGGGGGTAGTGTAATTGTGTGTGTGTATATATATATATATTCATCTTTAATACATGAATTTATTTTAAAATAATGATTTCGAGCTATATATGTATTTAATGTAATATATGATTTAATATATATAGTTATTTATAAAAAAAATCCCTGATACCAATCATCATCATCGATCCAGTCTTGATTTGACTCCATCTATTCTTATCTATCAGCCTTGATCGTCGAACCGCGCCAATCTAGCTTTGCTTTGGAATTTACGCTTGGATTTGTAACTCGTTCCATCGTTGAATCTCTAGCCTCGAAAGGTGAGCAATCACTCATGATTAATGTTCTTTTATTTATTAAATTTGATTTCAACTGAAATGACAAATTGAAATATGCTGCTATTAGTTATTTACACTGTTATATATGTTATTACCTATATCAGTTCACTTATGACATCTGACACCATTATCTGTTATATATACAATGATAATCTAGTTTGGTTGATAATTGATTGATTGTTGATGTTTATATTGGATGTTAAATTGTTAATGTTAAAGTGATAAATAATATGCAATTGAATTGATATAGGATAGTCCATAATTTAAATTGGATCTATATGTTGATTTGATTTGTTAAATTTGCATAATATGACCCCTTTAAATGTTTAATCACTCGACACGTAGTAATATGGTTAACTTCACCTTGAACCATTGAATGTATGTTGTATAAAATTGATGTAGTATAAATTGAATAATGAATATCAAGAGAAGAACCGTATTAAATATTAATGTAATAATCTTTAATCTACATGAAATGATAGTGTAGATTCTAGAAATAATTATATTAATTTGCACAAACAACAATGTGAGTTAATACGATTATTTCAGGATTATTTGAATTGATTATTGTTGTTATCGATTGTTGTTATTGCTTGTTTATTTACTTTGACACCATCCCAGTTATCACACTGCAAGTCCCCTTTGCTATGTTTTGATTTGAATTAAATTTTAATCGGGTTGAAATGATAAATACCCAAATTGAACTTTGACCTAGGATAGAGAATTAAATAAAAACCGATTGGTCAATATTTTGATTTAAAAATAAAATGAAGATTTTATTTTAATAAATAATATGGTTTTGAAACGAAGTTGGAATTTGAATTTTAATGAAAGGAAATGTTAATATTTAATAATCTGAATCAAAATATTAACATAGTAGTTGATGAAAGAACGATGTTTTAAATTTGGAATTATGAATAATTAAGTTTGAAATTATTTAATAATTAAGTTTTGAAATTATTTAATAATTAAATAAGATTGAATTATTTAATAATTAAATAAAATTGAATTCTTTGTTAAGTGAAATTGAACTTCTTGAATAAGTGAAATTAAGTTTCTTTATAAATTGAGTTTTGAAATTGTAACTAAGTAAATAAATAAGTGAAATTGAATTTTCTTTAACAAGAAATAAAATGTGTTTATTGAAATTAATGTAAGACTTGTAATTTAAAGAATTGATTTGATGAATTTAATTTAATTTAAATTTGTAAGTTTTGATACAATGAAGTTGAACTTAAGTAATTGATTTAGTGAATTGGAAATTAAATAGAAATTGTTTGAATGAAATCGACCAATGAAGTTAAATTGATTTGAATGTTAAATTAAATGAATTTAAATGATTTTAGAATGAAACTTATATACGAACTTGAATCAATATTTGAATTGTTTACATAAAAATTGAAATTGAATTATAAGATTTTGAAACGGTAATTTGGAAGTTTTGAAACGTAAATTATGGAAATTGATTTAGAAAGGCAAATGAAATGTTAATTTACAAATTCTATTTGAAATTTCAATTTGATTTGGTTTTGAAATAAATAAACGACCAATCGGTGTAATAATTACGAAAGTTATTAAAGAGACCGGAATCGGTTAGGGACATACTCACTGTCTAAACCAAAAACAACTTTAATAACTATACGCGGAGTGTGATCCAGAATGAAGTGGTTGGAATGATGTACGTGATGACTGAAGAAAGAGAACGATAATGGATAGCCTTGACATTTGTGTCAAATTGGAAATGACTAAAACAGGAGTCGTGCCGGGCCAAATGGGGGTTAGCTACCTCGAGCGAACACACTTCTTCGAAACTACTCATTACTTATTGTCGATTGGTGCACCCTTGATTTTGGAAGTGTTGTTTCGCGGTGTTGCGATCGCTGCGGCGATGCGTTCTCACCAGTCCGGATCAGGCAAACGGTAGTTTCACTACCTTGGGTATTGCCTCATGTGCCTTGTCATACTTGTATTTCCTATATACGCGACCACTACGGATTTGTTTTGTGTTATACCTATGGAGTACTCCCTGATATCCCACTAGTTTACGGTGGAGTTTACAGTGCTATATAGACTATAACGCTTATATAAAATGTGTTAAGGGGAATAATGGTAATGCCTTAACACTATTTTGTTATTTTATATTACTGATAGGCATTATCTACTTATCGTACCCTAGTACATAGTAGATAGTTTAACGGATCCTTAAAGGATGGTTATTCCAAACATCCTTTGAGTTACTTGTATTTCAGTTGCTATTTCACTTGAGTTGGATTTATTGATATAAGAATGTTAATCCTGACTCGAGTGTTTTGTGTTTTGCTTTACGCTCGGGTCAGACTGAGTGTACCAGTATTCGAGACTCACCTTTGGAGTTGGAGCTTCGCTTGGAGATCTAGCTATCTATCCAGCTTTCAGATATTCAGTTGATTCCAGTGATGTATTCTGTTATTGTATTTGACTATTGTATTCGAGACATCTGTTGTACCTTATTTAACTCTGATATGTATATAGTAGCTTCATGAACTACTATCTTTTGTTTCCGCTGCAATTATTATTCTGTGTTTGTGATTTGTGTTCTATTTATTTACTGTATATGCTCAGTTTTGCCAAATTTAAATTAACAATTCGGTATTTTGAATTATTCAAGTCCGACATGTGCGGATGCGAATAGTCCAAAATAGTGGGTCGTTATAGTTGGTATCAGAGCTTTGGTAGCTCTAGGCAAAACTGAGCATATAGGTTAAATGTATTTACAGAATCACTTTCATTCGAGTTGAATCTCTTCCTTTTGACTCGATTCCTTTGAATTTTGGAACATTCCCTACGGTTCCAAAATCCATTCGTGTCCCCCACTATTCGTTTTCTTTTAATTCTGGAGTATCCCATAACTCCACTTCGAATGATCTTCATAATGAATCGGCGGTCTCGCCAATCTTCGAATGATTTGTAAATTGGAGAAACTCCTTTACAATAGACATCGATTTACCGGAGATTTCTGTATCCTCGGTTTATGATGCTATCTATCTCCTACTATACCTGAATGTTATTTCTTGAGATCAAATGTAGATTTGCCTCGAAATTCAGCATCGATCTTATTTTTGAAGTCACGGTCGACCCGGTTAAGGTTGCCCGCGATTGATATAAACTTATCAATCTTCCTACTTTGTTATTTAATTATCTCGTCTTTGTTTCAAACCTATCTTCGAATCGAAATTCTCTTTGATTTGAGTCTATCAAATTTGAATCTCTATCCTTGCTTTGGAATCCATTCTTGTATCGTCGAGCGAGGAAGTGTATTGGTAAATTTATATTAAAAATGTTTTATATATTGTGTTGTTTGAGTTGTTGATGTTGATTTGGGTTTCCGATCGATTCGTCTGATCAACGCCATCGATAGGATTTCCAAAACACTTGAACAGAGCAAACTGACACAATAGTTTTTTCAAAAATTTGGTAAATAAAATAATCTTGTATGATTATATTATATATAAGTATAAATTTTCTGAAATTGAATTGTTAACTGAATTGGTTGGCAGAAAGGTAATATTTGATTTTCACTATTTGTTTTGAAAATCATTGATTATTCCAACATAAAAATAAATGGAATTATAAAAGTTTGTTTATAGATTTATTTAGAAATTTAAATGAATTTAAAGTAAGAATTTGAGAATTTAATTTCCTAAAATTTCAAGCTTTGGTTTTTAAAATTTTTAAAATATATATTATTGAAGGTATTTTCAAATAGAAACCGTTTTCAAAGAATTTTAAAATATTGAAATCGGTGCTTTTCTCTTTGTCGCTGGAAAATAATTTCGGTAATGGCGGCCGCATCATCGACATTCATTTTCGAGTTTCGAAGTGGAGAAACCATTCTGTAGCTTTGCTACAGTTTTGTTTGGGAAATATTTTAATTTGAATTTCTTAAGTATGACTTGATTTATATATATATATATATATATATATGGGTATATTATTTTAAATTTAATCTGATTTAATATATATAGTATATACATAATTATCTCTAAAGGATTTGAAATTAAACGGAAATTTAATTCTTAAAATTATGTTAAAGGATGTTTCCAATTATAAATAAAGCTAAATTTTGGATAAATGTTTAAACTTGAAATAATTGAACTTGAAAATATTATTTGTATAGTACTAAATTGCATTCCAGTATAACTTACCTAAATTATTCAGAAGTTAAAATGTAATTGGATAATATACAATATAAAATGATTTTATAAATTAAATTTGAGTGTTTATAATAAATGTTATACACTTAGATTTTAAAAAAATTGCTAATAAAGATGATAGAATAATAGTTAATTGAATGAGATGAATATAATAATTTTGTTCTAAAAGAATTAACAAATTGAAATTAGATCAACTTATGGAAATACATTAAATTTAAAATCAATTATTCGATATAAATTGATTTAAAATGAAATTTATATGGTTTAAATTAATTTATATGGTTTAAATATATGTAATAAGATATATTAAGTGGAATAAACTTAATAGTAATTTGGAATAAAAGAATTAAATTTGTTGAATAAAATATGAGTACAATAAATGATTATACAAATTGATGATTTATAAATTGTTAATTGTGGATGACTAGATAATAAGATAATGAATTTAGAAATAGATAGATTGATTTAACTTAAGTGAAACCAAGTGGATTAAACCAAATTGTTAAATATTAATTAGTTTAATTTGAAATTATATGGTTTAAATTAATTATTTTATCTTGTCTTTTAATCTATTTTCTTTATGGTTGTTTCTATTCTCCTACCTCCTTCCTTTTCGGGGATGAAAAGTTTTGAGTGGGGGAGAGTGTAACGACCCGTAAATTTTAACTGTTTTAATATCGTAATTAGTTGAAATTTTGTGAAATTTTAAACGATAAAATTTTGAAATATAAATTTGATATTTGGAATGCGTCTAGTTAAACATAGCAACTGGTAAATTTTCGTCCGAAAATATGAAAGTTTATTTCGTGCGTAAATTTACTTAAATTTAATCAGTTAAAATGTAATGAAAATAAAATGTTTTCGAAACCTAAATATTTTTACATAGAAAAATTCTAAATCGTCTTCTGAGCAAGACGTCATTTTTCGTTTTTCCAAATTCGGACTTCTTTGGCTCCGTCGATCTTATTTTTCTCCGTTTTCTTGCATTTTCCGCTAGTAGAAAATTCGAATTTTTATAATTCAATCGTACCACTGATATCTGTATACCATTTTGATCGTCTCGTCGTGCTGATCCCTATGGTATATTCAGTTATGTGTTGTGACGTCCAGTACGCAGCGAGATCTGCAAAATGTTATGCGTATCGGTATCGGTTGGTGGCTACTCAAATTTCTAGGGGTATTAACTCATCAACCACTATCATTTATTTTCTGAAATGCTCGTTCTTGACTTTATGATTCTACAGATTCTATATGCTAATTGATGGTACAAAAAAATTCTACCTGCTAATTCAATGTGATCTTGTCTTGGAATTTTAAACATAATGCATGAGCAGGTGTCTCTCCCTACCTACTCCTTTGGTCTTCCCATGAAACACGCATGCTCCTCTTATATTCATTTTTTTTTCCTGTGAATGTTTTAGCTCATCTCCACTTAATTTCACCATTCCATCATAGATTAGAAATCTCCTCTCCAAACTCACGCAACCTTCCCTCATTTCTGTTATTCACTTCTTCTGTTCAAGTTTCAAAATATTTATTCAATTAGCCGACCCATCTCCTCATCTCCTTCCCCTCGCCAGTGCAAAGCCTCCGCCCTTCATAGCTGAAGTGACCGACCCAAAGCCATCATCGGCCTGCACGTCACGCGGGCCTCTCCTCCTCCGCATCTCACCGACAAGGCCACAACCACCACCGAAAAACTCATATTTTCAAAGTCTACCCTTTGCCTCATGCTGAAATGCGCGAAACCATCACCTCACTTTGCCTCACGACCTGACCGATCTCCGGTCGTGCCTGCTCCTTCTCTCACTGCCTTCCAATCTCAGCCGACATCACCTGAGCCACCGTGCCTCTCTCCGCCTTGCTTTCTGATAGCCGACTTCCCACCCTCTCGAGCACTGAAGCATCAACACTTTTGTGTTTATACATTAGGTATTTTCAGTTTATATAGATTTTGCATATCCTTTGATAAGCATTTGTTATACTTTATATATATATATACACATTTCGTTTGATAGTATAGATGAAATTTTTGATATGATGTTTATATAGATTTTCTATTTGTTTCAGTACTATATGTGTAAACTTATGTGACTCAGTTTATATATATATAATTTCAACACATTTCATTGTTTTACATTTTCGAATCAGTTTAACAAGTAAATATATATAATATATGCAAATCTTATAAATTTAGTTAGAACTAGTATTTTTCTCTATGGTTATGTATACACAGCTGTAGGTTTTGGCCAGTCATATATTTATACATATACTTTATAAAGCAACTTCTAGTGATTTTATGTATTAACTTTTAGATATATATTTATATGTATATGCGGGCTCAATTGCCTAAACTGGTATATGCCTTTAATAGATTTATATGTTTTTTTAGTATTACTTTATATATATGTATAAGTATATCTAAGTATAAAATGCTTCAGGTGTGAAAATGTTAGCGTAATGCATGTTTTATCCTCTGCCGTGCTTTCTCTTTTTTCGCCCAACTTTACTCTCTTTCATTTGAAATTTTAAGTTACACATATATACAAGTTATATCTTACTAACATAAATTCATTTGCAAAGTTCTAAACAAAAGGAAAAACGTGTCAGGTTATTAAGTGATGCAGGCCAGTTTGAAGTCTTAGGTCGCGTACGACCTAAGGAAGTGATAGGTCGCGAACAACCTAGCGACCTACGAGTTAACGAGCATGATTTATGTCGGGTGCGACCTAGTGGGGATTTAGGTCGGGCGCGACCTAGTGAAGATCGCTTACGAGTTAGCGGGCTAGCACATCAGATATTCCAACGACCTAAATTTGCAGTGCAACATGACGAAAGCTTAGGTCGTAAACAACCTAACTCCAAGGTCGCTAAAGAAGAGTGCGAACGACCTAACTCAGAAGTTTCCTTAAGTCGCGAACGACCTAACATACACAGGCTATTTTTCTTTGGGTTGTTCAAGTGATAGGTCGCTGCCGAGCTACGACCTAAGCTAGGTCGCATAAAGAAGTTCTGAAGTTGGTTCTTAGGTCGCTGAAGGGTATTAGGTCGTCTGCATGTTAAGTCGTTACAATGTTGTTTTAGGTCGCTGCCGACCTATGTACTGTAAATATATGATGACGCATGTTTTGTACTATGATGTAATTGTTGAGTCATTGCCTGCTAGGTCGTAGGTCGCGCGTGTGTTGTAGGTCGTAACTCGTCTGTTTTAAGTCGTCTACTTTTAGGTCGTGATGTTTTAGGTCGTGGACGACCTATGAGTTGTACAGTTTTCTATGGCGTGTGTTGTAAGTCTATAATAGGCCGGTGGTGCCATTTGTAAAAGGAGTTGATTTGAATAAAGACTTTTGTTTTGTTAGCTTTGTGCTTTCATTAAATCAGTAGTTGAGTGTGATCTCCTATCTCCACTTTCGGAATTCAAGTGCGCTTGAATCAACGATCGCTGAAGTTGGTTCACGGAATCTAGTGCGCTAGATCAACGTACGAAGAATCGTAGATCTTGAAACATGGTATCGTGCGCGATCAACGTGTTAGAGCTTGCTAGAATCCGGTATCTTCGGATCAACGGATTTGGGCCATTCGGTATCTCCTACTCCATCGATCGCTACTTTCATCGTATCATCAGTTTTGTATTCCACTGCTGCATCATTTGGTATCAGAGCTAGACTTAGCCAATCATAGCTAAGCCGAGTCTTGGAGCCAATATTATTCGAAGTGTTGAAGATTGGATTTGCATTTTTACGAAGACTAGTGTTCATCGTGTTCATCATAACTCGCAACAAGAGGGAAGATTTTGATCCATATCATTTTAGATCGAAAGAAGAAAGGTGTTTGAATTTTGCGTGGAAGTTTTGCACGCCAAAGTTTGAAGTAGAGCCGAGAGTTTGAAGTTGAAGATCGTACTTCATTTGGTATCTTTTGATCTGTCCAAGCAGAGAATTAAAGAGTTTGTGAAGTATTCAATCAT
Organism: Allium fistulosum; assembly: GCA_030737815.1. Classification (NCBI taxonomy): domain Eukaryota; kingdom Viridiplantae; phylum Streptophyta; class Magnoliopsida; order Asparagales; family Amaryllidaceae; genus Allium; species Allium fistulosum. The sequence continues at coordinate 984,787,225 of CM060902.1, forward strand.
GCCACCGAGAAGAGCTAACCGTCATCTAAATGTGGAAGATTTGTATAGGCGAGAAGATGCTGAACAAATGGAACAATGCATTAGTGATAAATTCAATGAGAAATTGGATGAAGGTATTGGAAGGTTAGAGAAGCTCATGATGAGTATGAACCAACCCCGAAGAAGAACATCGCCAATTTCAAACCAAGGTAGAAACAGGGTTTCGCCATCAGTTTCGGGAGAAAGGAGAATATCGCCACAATCTAATCAAGGAAGACGAAGTCATCGAGAATTTGAAAATGACACATATAGAGATGATGAAAGGCGAAGTAGTAGGGATATGCGTGATCATCGAGATATGGATGGACGGGATCGTTATCGAAGCACATCTGTTGTTGATGAAGATGGTGATAGAGGAAGTTTTCATTATCGAGATCAAAGCCAAGGACGGAATCGAGATCGAGAATTTGAGGATGATTGTCAATGGGAGTCGGGAATGAAAACTGAAATTCCAGAATTCAAGGGTGGAATGGTGGCTGAAGAGTTTTTGGATTGGTTGTCTAATGTTGAGGAGATTTTTGACTTTAAGGAAGTTCCCGAGCATCGAAGAGTGAAGTTGGTTGCTACTCGTTTGAAAGGAAGAGCTATGGCATGGTGGCAGCAAACTAAACTAACACGGGAGAGGATGGGAAAGTCGAAGATTGAGTCATGGGATAAGATGAAGAAATTGATGAAAGCTACATTCTTACCGTATAACTATCAGTCTCTTGTGTATCAATGTTTGTAGAACTTGAGGTAAGGGACCAAGTCTGTAAATGATTATGCGGATGAGTTCTATCAGCTAATTGCAAGGAATGACATCATGGAGACGGAGGAGCAATTGACAGCTAGATTTGTTGGAGGGTTGAGAATGCAGATACAAGACATGGTGAATATGTTTGATCCCAGATCTGTAGCTGAGGCACATCAAAAGGCACTAGCTTGGGAGAAGAAAGGAAGGAGAGGTGGTGGTGCGTTTACAAATTCTAACAATCCAATGAAAGGGGCTAGTAGCAATGTGAATGTTTCGAAGGCTGTCGCAAAACCAGTTGTTAATGAAGTTGCTAAGACCAGAATCAATAGAGGTATCAAATGTTTCAATTGTCAAGAAATGGGTCACAAAAGCAATGAGTGTATGAAGCCAAAGAAGCGAACGATGATTGCTGAGGCAGAGGAAGATAAGGTAAAAGCTGATTGTTCTAATTCACTACATGATGAGGAGGAAGAGAATGTGTCGAGAGATGAAGGGTATTCATTGATGATGAAGAGATCATGTTTGACACCAAAACAGGAGGAGGAAACTAGCTGGTTGAGAAGTAACATCTTTCAATCAACATGCACTATCTTGGGAAGGGTTTGCAAGTTTGTCATCGATGCGGGAAGCTGTGATAATATTATCTCTACAGAAGCTGTGAAGAAGTTATCGTTGAAGACAGAGAAGCATCCGAAACCTTACAAGTTATCTTGGTTGAGGAAAGGTGGGGAGGTGAAAGTTGGACGAAGGGCTTGTGTTAATTTTTCAATTGGAAAGAAATACAAAGACAAAATTTGGTGTGATGTTGTAGACATGGATGTATGTCATTTTTTACTGGGGAGACCATGGCAGTATGATAGGGCCATGCAACATGATTGACGTACTAACAGTTACAGTTTCATGTTTGAGGGCACAAAGATTACTTTAATTCCAAAGAAACGACAACACGAAGAAAGCAAGTTGGAGGAGATTGAAGAGCTTAAAACATTGCTATCATTGAAGGAGTTTGTTAAGGAGGTAGAAGAGGAGCCGGAAGTATTCTTGTTGATCGGACGTGAAATTCAGGAAGTGGTTGAGATCCCTGAAGAAGTGAAACCAGTGCTGGGAGAATTTGACGATGTATTTCCTGAAGAGCTACCAACGGAGTTACCGCCGTTGAGAGACATTCAACATCAAATTGATCTTGTTCCAGGAGCCATGTTACCTCATAGACCACACTACAGAATGAGTCCAAAAGAACATGAGGAGTTGAGAAGGCAAGTGGAAGAATTGCTTGAACAGGGGCGTGTGCAGGAAAGTTTAAGTCCATGTGTTGTGCCATCATTATTAGTACCAAAGAAGGATGGGACGTGGAGGATGTGTACCGATAGTCGGGCATTGAACAAGATTACAGTGAGATACGGGGTTTGCTCATAATCATGCTATAAACCGTAGTACGTGGTTCAGTCCATTTCAGATTGTTTATTCAAGTTTACCAAAAGGGCCGTTGGATTTGACGATAGTACCACAACCAAAGGGGACTGTTAAACGGGCTGTTGATTTTGTTGATGGTTTTGGCAGAATGTCATCAAATCGTTCAGGAACGATTAGAGAAAGCGAATGAAAAGTATAAGCGATCTGCGGATTTGAAGCGAAGAAGCGTTGAATTTAATGAAGGAAACTACAGAATAGTATCTCCACTTCGAAACTCGAAAATGAATGTCGATAATGCGGCCGTCATCACCGAAATTATTTTCCAGCGACAAAGAGAAGAGCACTGATTTCAACATTTTAAAATTCTTTGAAACGGTTTCTATTTGAAAATACCTTCAATAATATACATTTTAAAAAATTTTAAAAACCAAAGCTTGAAATTTTAGGAAATCAAATACTCAAATTTCTGATTTAAATTCATTTCAAATTCCAAATCAAATTATAACTAAGTTTATAAATTCATTTATTTATTATGCAATAGTCAATGGTTTATAAAACAATAAATGAAAATCAAATATCATTATTTCAGACAACAAATTCATTAACAATTTAATTTTAGAAAACTTATATTTATATATAATATAATCATTCAAAACTATTTTGTTTATCAAATTTGAAAACAACATTTTAATATAAATTTAGAAATACATTTCTTTGCTCGACGATACAGGAATGGATTTTCAAAATAAGGATAGGGATTCAAAAATTTTTTTTTGTTGACTCAAATCAAAGAGAATTTTAATTCGAAAATAAGTTTGAAACAGAAGATAAGATAATTCAATTACCACAATCGGGAGATGGACAAGTTTATTTAATTTACGGGCAACCTTAACCGGGTCGTCCGTAACTTCAAGAATAAGATCGATGCAGAGTTTTGAGGTAAATTGACATTCGATCCCAAGAAATAGAATTCAGGTATAGCAGGAGATAGATAGCATCGTAAACCGAGGATACAGAAATCTCCGGTAAATCAATGCCTATTGTAAAGGAGTTTCTCCTTTATGAATCATTCGAAGATTGGCGAGACTGCCGATTCACTATAAGGGTCATTCGAAGTGGAGTTATGTGATGCTCCAGAATTTGAAAGAAGACGAATAGTGAGGGATACGAATGAAATTTGAAACCGTAGGGATCGTTCCAAAATTCAAAGAAATCGAGTCGAAAAGAAGAGATTGAAACTCGAATGAGAGTGATTCTGTAAATACATTTACCCTATATGTTGAGTTTTGCCTAGAGCTACCAAAGCTCCGATACCAACTGTAACGACCCGCCATTTTTGGACCATTCGCATCCATTATAAGTGTATAGGTAGACACTCATGCCGGAATTGAATTGCTCAAAATACCGCGTTGTTAATTTAAATTTGGCAAAATTGAACATATACAGTAAATAAATAATCACAGATCACAGACACAGAGTAATAAGTGCAGCGGAAATAAAAGAGATAGTAGTTCATGAAGCTACTATATAAATGTATAAATTACATCAGAGTTAAAACAGATACAACGGAAGAGTAATACGATACATCAGATACAAATCAGAATACATCACTGGAATCATCGAATACTGAAAGCAGAATAGATGGCTGGATCTTCAAGCAAAGCTCCAACTCCAAAGGTGAGTCTCGAATACTGGTACACTCAGTCTGACCCGAGCGTAAAGAAAAATACAAAACACTCGAGTCAGGATTAACATTCTTATATTAATAAATCCAACTCAAGTGAAATAGCAATTGAAATATAAGTAACTCAAAGGATGTTTGGAATAACCATCCTTTAAGGATCCGTTAAACTATCTACTATGTAGTAGTGTACGATAAGTAGATAATGTCTATCAGTAATAATAAGATATCAAAATAGCGTTAAGTCATGGCCCATTCCACCCTTAACACATTTTTATTCCCAAAAGCATATACAAGACCGTAGTTTCCCCAAAACCGGAAGTCACCAGAGGGCAATCCATATACTAAAGGTACAAATCAAAATCGTAGTGGTCGCGCATAAATGGAATACAAGTATGACAAGGCACATGAGGCAATACCCAAGGTAGTGATACTACCGTTCGCCTGATCCGGACTGGTGAGAACGCAACGCCGCAGCGCCCGCAACACCGTGAAACAACACTCCCAAAATCAAGGGTGCACCAATCGACAACAAGTATAAGTAGTTCGAAGAAGTGTGTCCACTTGAGGTAGCTAATCCTCCATTGGCCCGGCACAGCTCCTGTTTTAGTCATTTCCAATTTGACACAAGTGTCAAGGCTATCCATCATCGTTCTCTTTCTTCAGTCATCACGTACATCATCCAACCACTTCATTCTGGATCATCACTCCGCGTATAGTTATTAAAGTGCTTTTCGGTTTAGATAGAGAGTATATCCATAACCGAATTCCGGTCTCTTTAATAACTTCCGTAATTATTTCACCGATTGGTCGTTTATTTATTTCAAAACCAAATCAATTCAATTTCAAATAAAATTCGTAAACCAACATTTCATTTGTCTTTCTAAATCAATTTCCAATATTTACGTTTCAAAACTTCCAATTTACCGTTTCCAAATCTTATAGTTCAATTTCAATCTTTATATTGAAAACAATTCAAATATTGATTCAAGTTCGTACAAAAGTTTCATTTCGACATCATTTAAATAAATTTAATTTAACATTCAAATCAATTTAAACTCATTTATCAATTTCATTCAATATTCGTTAAGTTACTTTATCATTCAAAACAATTTCTATTAAATTTCCACTTCATTAAGTCAATTCTTAAGTTCAACTTCATTAAATCAAACTTTACAATTTTGAATTTAAACTAAATTCGTCAAATCAATTCTTTCAACTACAAGTCTTACATTAATTCCAAAATATCACATTTTCATTTCTTGTTAAAGAAATTCCATTTCACTTATTTACTTACTTAAATAATTTTCCAAAACTTAATTAATAAAGGAAACTCAATTTCAATTATTTACAAAGTAAAATTCGCTTATTCAAAAGTTCAATTTTTCTTATTAAAGAATTCAATTCAATTTAATCATTAAATAATTTAATTTTATTTAAGTATTAAATAATTCAAAACTTAATTATTAAATAATTTCAAAGTTTAATAATTTCAGACTTAATTATAATTTCAAACTTAATTATTAAATCATTTCAAACTTAATTCAATCATTTCTCAAATTAAACAACATTCTTCCATCAATTTCTTTATTAATATTTTATTTCGGATTATTAAATATTCACATTTAAATTTCATTAAAATTCAATTTCCAACTTCATTTCAAAACCACATTATTTATTCAAATAAAATCTTCATTTTATTTTTATATCAAATTATTGACCAATCGGGTTTTTATTTAATTCTCTATCTTAGGTCAAAATTAAATTTGGGTATTTATCATTTCAACCCGATTCCAATTCAATTCAAAATCAAAGCATAGCAAAGGGAACTTGCAGTGTGATAACTGGGATGGTGTCAAAGTAAATAAACAAACAATAACAACAACCAATATCAATCCAATAATCAATTTAAATAATCCCGAAATAACCGTATTAATTCGCATTGTTATTTGTACGAATTAATATAATTATTTCTAGAATCTACACTATCATTTCATGTAGTTTAAAGATTATTACATTACGGATTTTACTTGTCATCCATTTACAATTTCATACATCATCAATTTAACAACATACGTTCAGTGGTTCAAAGTATAATTAAACAAATCCTACGTGTCAATAAATTCAACAGTTAAAGGGGTCATATTATACAAATGTCAGTTAATCAAATTTAACATTTAATTATCCTATATCAAGTTCAATTTCATACTATTTATCATTTTAACATTAACAATTTAACGTCCAATATGAACATCAACAATCAATTAATTTCAGCCAAACTGTATTATTATTGCATAAATAATTAACAAATAATGGTGTCAGATGTCATAGGTGAACAGATACAGGTACTAGCATATATAACAGTGTAAATAACTAATAGTAGCATATTTCAATTGTCGTTTCAATTGAAATCAGATTTAATAAATAAAAGAACGTTAATCGTGAGTGAGTGCTCACCTTTCGAGGCTAGAGATGAACGAGAATGAGATAGATTATGAATCCAAGCACGAATTCCGAAGCAACGCTAGATGGACGTGATTCGATGAAGAAAACAGACGCGACGGACAAAGCTGATAATGGGAAATCGATGAGAACTAATCAGAATTTGTTTTTGATATAAATCGAAATATCTATATATATATATATTATTTCCATGAAATCAATTTTTTTTTAAAACAAATATTATCTTATATATTTACCATATATACACACACGCATATATATCCCAAAACCAAATTCACTTAACTTTATAGTATATATGATTGTATATCATACAACACGCACACAAAAATGGGTATTTTCTTTTTTTTTCCACGCAACACATGTTAGTATATATATTACTCAATTAGATTTTATACAAGCAAATGATTAAAAATGTAAGTAACTTTCAACTATAATTATATACTATTTTTCTCTCAAACAGAGCAGCTGCCCAAAAACTTTATAACCAATTATATCATATGGCATCAACCATAATATAAAGTACTAACACTATATACATACGCATAGAACTGTTTACTATAAACAATATATAAACAAACAAATATAACTAACAAATTTTTATAATATATATAAACTATCGTAATATAAAACTATAAAGATATATACGACTGACAAGCCATAAATATATATACATCTCAAAATTTAACCAAACCTATACAACATTTTATATCTAATAAAGTATAACTGACACATATTTGAGAATCAAGTCTAATAAAGTATAACTGACACATATTTGAGAATCAAGATAAATTAAGCATACGCACCTACATACATTATTAAAAGTCTAAATCTTTATTATATAGCTTAAAGTTAGACACGTGTACCATTTACATAATTTATAATAAAATCTATATATACATACACGTAACTTCTTTAAACCAACATATGTGCTCCTAAAAACAGTAAACTATGAAATAAGCTCTGTATATACCAACTAGCCCAACAAAACAAAATAATATAAACTTAAACGTAAATATATAAACTGACAGATATGTAAAACTTATATAAATCTATATATAACATTACTGAGAACCATGCGACTATACACACAAACTAAACCATAAACACATATATAAAAATTTAAACACTTACACCGAACAAACAAAATATTCGAGAACGAGGTACGATTCAGGAAGTTCGGCTGTGGGTTCCGGTAAGGGAAAGTGGAGGCAGAGGCTCGTTTGGAGGGAAACACGGTACATGCTTCGGTGATGAGGAAATAATGCTCGGCCTAAAGCTTGGCCTATGGATCATCCGTGTGTCGTGCGTCGGCATAGGGTGAGCAAGACCAGGATGCGGTCGGCCAAACAGAGGAGGAGAGGGGACATGTCGGGTCAGGCGAAGGAGGCAGCCGAAGTAGAAAGAGAAGGTGATCGGGTTTTGAGTTGAAGAGCAAGTTGGTCGGAGGTTTTGGGTCGTCTATTGCAAAGTTACGGCCTGGAGAGGAAAACAGTGGAAGTTAGTTGAGGAACAGAAGCAATGATACCAGTAGCCTCATTTAAAAAAATTTCATGCTTTCCAAAGTGAATAGGGAGATGAAGAGAAATTTTGGAGAGCAGTGCGTACCACTGTATAAAGTTAGATGTCGAAACAAAAGGTCAGACCATTGGAATTCTGAAATTAATAAAAGAAGATGGCTATTGGTTTCCAGGTTGGCTAACGAAAAGGCAAAGGAAAGATAACGGTTCAAAATAACAAGCATTGATACAATTATCCGTTGCACGGGTTCTGTCGCGTTACGAACACCAAAACACAGAAGTAAATATGCCGTGGAGATCAATACAACAAGACGATCACAACGGCATATGGATATCAGTGGTTTGATTTGATTATCAAAATTCGAAATTTTCTACTGGCGGAAAACGCAAGAAAAATGCTGAAAAATAAGATCGACGGAGCCAAAGATGTCCGAATTTTGAAAAACGACAAACTGAGATTTTTCTCAGAAGATGGTTTAGAATTTTTCTATGTAAAAATATTTAGGTTTTGGAAAAATTTTATTTTCATCGCTTTTTTAACTGATTAAATTGAAGTGAATTTACGCGCGAAATAAACTTCCATATTTTCGGACGAAAATTTCTCAGTTGCTATGTTTAACTAAACGTATTCCAAATATCAAATTTATATTTCAAAATTTTATCGTTTTAAAATTTCACAAAATTTCAACTAATTACGTTATCAAAACAGTTGAAATTTACGGGTCGTTACACTCTCCCCCACTCAAAACTTTTCGTCCCCGAAAAGGAACAAGGTAGGAGAATAGAAACAACCAAAAAGAAAAACAGATATGAAATATAAAATAACAATTAATTTAAACCATATAAATTCAAATTTAAATTAATTGATATTCAATAATTGATTTAATCCATTTGATTTCACTAAAATCAATCTCAACTATTTCTAAATTCATTATCTTATTATCCCATTTTCTTAAATTTACAATTTTTAAAACCATAAATTGAATAGTCTTTTATTATAATCATATTTTCTTCAACAATTTTTGAATTCTTCTTTATTCCAAATTATTGTTAAATTTATTCTACTTAATATATCTAATCACATATATTTAATTCATATAAATTAATTTAAACCATAAAAGTTTCGATTTAAATTAATTTATATTCAATAATTGGTTTAATTTTAAGATATTTCCATAAGTTGATCTAATTCAATTTATTAATTCTTTCAAAACAAATTTATTTTTCAATTTATCTTATTATTCTATCTAACTCTATTAGCATCCTTATAATCAAAATTTAGTTTATAACATTTATTATAAACACTCAAATTTTATTTATAAATTTAATTTATCTTATATATTATCCAATTACATATTCAACTTCTGAATGATTTAGGTAAGTTGTATTAAAATGCAGTTGAACAATATACAATAAAAAATTTCCCAATTCAATTATTCAAGTTTAAATATTTATTCCAAATTTTGGTTTTATTTATAATTAAAATCATCCTTTAACAAAATTTAAGAATTAGATTTCCGATTAACTTTAAACAATTTAGAGATATATATAATATATTTATATCAAATCAAATCAAATTAAATTTTGAAATAAGATATCTATAGATACATAAATCAAATTATACTGAAGAAATTCAAATCAAAATATTTTTCAAAACAAAACCGTAGCAAAACTACAGAATAGTATCTCCACTTCGAAACTCGAAAATGAATTGTAACGACCCGACTTTCTTTGCCCAGAAAGACGCATCGTTATGAAGAAAGAAAGGGATAGAAGAAGAAAAGAAAAGAAGAGAGAACAACAACACATCAAAAATCTCAAAGCGGAACGAGAAATATATTATCACATAAGATATTACATAGTATCATATACATCAGAGTACACAATTTATACATCACAGAATAGACAGTTATAAACTTCTGTCTATTATACAACACAAGTACATCAGTACAATACAGACTAATATAAACACAGCGGAAACTCTATATATCTACTCGCTGAAGCCTCCTGCTCCACAGCTCCTCCAGAATTCGTCAAGACTATCCTGAATCCCTCGACTACTCAATACAATATTGAGTACCCAAGAGTTTAATAAAACAGAAAATAAACACTTGGGTCAGACATGGGTCTGGTGTGAGTAAACGGTTAGATTGCTTAACTTTGAAAACCTTTGAAAACAAAAGTATCACGTAAGACTCCCCCACAAATAAACATGGGTAAGTTTTTACCTTACGCTAACTAAAACATTTGATAGGAAATCCGATTGTATTATAATAGGGTCTAGGGTTTTCAAGTAAATATGAAATAGCTGAAATGCTTACATCTCACATTCCAACATAGTTGGGCACAACTAATACGTACGGCACTTATTGGAGTTTGGATTCCATACAATGGCAGGGCTACTGGGGTACCGCCCGTCACAGTACGTGGCCTAGATCACCGTACCGAGGAGTACACCCGCTCCCCTGCAACACAAAGCCGGAACCATCCCTTACTGGATAATCCCGAACAAGACAATCCCGTAGTTGGCGCGACCAACCACACACTAAGCCGAATAAAAGAAAAGGGACCTCTAGACAGGGATCTATCTTTCTCTCAGTGGGTGCTACCCACGAAACCTTGCTGCACCTCCCCTGTTTTAGCCATTCCCGGTTGATGAGGCTTGAGGTTACGATTACCTTTAATCAGAGCATATCACTTAGAATGCTCATCGTCCGCCTGACGATGTGCTGAAAGCATTCAATCCATACAAGTTCGTTCCGGGTTCGAACGAAACCGAAGGCATTATCTCGTTACACTCGTTTTGGAATCACCCTCAGAGTTAACGACAATAACCCTTGCACTCTGAATCTTCATCTTCACTTGAGATTCACGACCTATCGTTAATTTGAATCGATGTGGTATTCGGGTCTCCAGACCTGGAATCCCGGTATACGGAAACCCGATCCCGGTCTCATCGAAATCCAAAACGTATCTTTTAAGGGCCAAGTTGTTTTAAGGTTAAAACAATTTAACTTATCTATATTCATACAGATAGATAATTCACAAGTCACAATTGATAATCACATTATCAAATAAACAAATGATCCATAACAAAATAGGTAATCCATATCAACATCACAATAGTTAATCTATATTACCATCATAATGCAACCAAGCATTAATACCACACAACATTACTTATCTCATTTCTGAGATTACATCCATTCAAGACAATCAATGTCATCCATTCATACATAAGCAATGATTTACTTAATCACAACATAATTAATTTAAAATGAATTAAATTAACTATCTCTATCTTTAATTAATTTAAAGTGAATTAAATTAATTACTTCACCTCTTAATTAATTTAAAATAAATTAAATTAATTACTTATCATTATAAATCTTACTTATATAATCATTAATTAATTACAAATAAATTAATTAATCATTCTCTAATTATCCATTTCAATTAATCACCCTGATTAATTATACTTAAATTACATTTAAGTAATTATCTTTAATTAATTTCACAAATTAATTATCCTTAATCAAATATAGTAATTAACCTTTAATTACTTCATTAATTAATTAATTAATTATAATCAATTACTTTAATCCTTAATTAATTACAATTACTTAGTTATTCTATAATCTCTTATCATTTGATTAATTAATCTTAATTAATCAATCCTTAATTACATCATTAATTAATTATAAACTAATGATCTCTAATTACATCTTTAATTATTTATTCTATTTAAATTAATTACATTAAGTAATTAATCTTAATTAAACCACAATTATTAATCATCTTTGATTAATCTTAACCAGTAATTAACTTCCCTTATTTACTTCCATTAAGTAATTACTTTTTAATTAATTACCTTAACAAATAATTAATTACATTATTAATTATTCTTAATCCTTTAATTAACTTTATTAAATAAATTATTTAATTAATAACACTATGTAATTAACTCTTAATCACCTTTATTTAATTATTTATAATTATCCTCTAATTACTTAATTAAATAATTTCTCTTTACTTAATTACATCTAGTAATTATTCCTTAATTACTCAATTCAGTAATTATACTAAATTAATTTATAAGTGATTATCTCAAATTAATCACCAATTAATTACTTAGTTAATTATTAAATTAATTATTTAAATTTAATTAAATAATTTCTTAACTATTTATACTTAAAGATCTTAATTAAGAAAAATCATTTATCTTAATTAAATTAATTAAATTGACCAACAATTTAATTATCTCCCCATATTAATTATCTTTAATTAATTAATCTCTTAATTACTTAAGATAAATTCTTTATTATAATTGATTTATTTAAATCCTTATCATTTAAACTTTATTTAAAATAAAACATTTTAGAAATCAATTATAATTAAAACATTTTAAACTCCTTCTCGACTTTCAAAATCTTTAAACTTCCATAGTTATTAAATTAACTTTAATACAAATAAACATTTTGAAAATCTATTTATTTACCCTTTTAAAAACTTATCTATTTAAATATTTAAAACTTGTTAAAACAAATTTCTAGAAAACAAATTAGTTTAATTAGGTAAAATCTTGTTTTATCTTTTGTTTTACAACTCAAAAACATTACAAAACAATTTTCTTTTGCTTTAAAACTTAAAACCATTTCTGAACCAAACTCCTACAACCTGCTCATCACTAACCCGAGTCAATCCCTCTAAAACCCCGAGTTGTCTTCAAGTCCTCGCGATCATTCACCTACTTCGAGAAAAACTGCCAATAACACGAGACCGTCCCGAGTTTCCCCTTCGTCTTCCCCAACGAAAACGTCCAGACACCCAACGTGCACACGTGCACGTGGTGCACTTGCACCATCGCCTCCGACCACCAACGTTCATCGCGACCATCCCCATCAGTCCCATAAACCCACGCGAGCATGAATTCAAACCCACATCGATCAAATAACACGCGAGTTAAAATTTCGATCACTGATCGAAAAACTGAACGCACATTCGACCACAAACCAACCAATCGCCGACAATCATGACGCCTGGAACCCATGGCTCTCCTACCAGAGCAACGCCGCATCTCCACACCTCTATCCCCCATCTCGCGATCGCTTCCGGTCCCCTTCCCATGTCGTAAACGTCACGACATTCAAACCGAAACCAAACCAGCTAAAACCCTAAATCGTTCGAATTCGAACAATTCAAACATTGGAAAAATTCGATTGTATTTTTCCCATGATCACAATCAATCAACCCTCCTCCATACCAGAAATCGTTCAACTCCAACATGCGGATCACCACTAATCGCCGATCAACCCAAATTCGAACAAACCCAAATTACGTTCGAATTTCCAAACTAAAATTTTTGATATGCATGCCTAAATTCATGGTTTTCCAGTACGATTTCCTATATATAATTCAATTTAGAATTTAGAGCAATTGATTTTTAACTTATATTTTAATTTCACTGTATTTTCTTCAATTCGAGGGAAATTTCAAATTATAAAATCCTAGAATTATTCTTAGATGATAATTTACATGATTACAAACAACCTTCATTTACAAATCAAAGTCCAGTTCGTATTCAAAATCAAGATATTGAAATTTTTCTCAGATTTGAAAACTGTTTATAAACACAGTAACAATCCTTTACTCTACAGGCAATTCAAAGTATTCAATTCAACATGCATTCAATTTAAAACAGATATTGCATATAACATTGTTATATCATCACAAAATCACGAAGAAATCTAAGATCAACTGTTTTTAAAATAATTTACTCACCTTTTTATTTGTAGAGAACAAAGCAGAGCACTGTTTATCACTTCCAGGCTTTTTAAATTTTGAATTCTAGCAACTTGCATTTGATTTCTTTTTGCTTTGTAGAATTATAAATTTGCAATTTGATTCTTGCATTTAGTTGTTTGTTGATTTATTTGGAACTGCTACTGAATTTGCCTTTGATCCCCTTTTGCTTTGCATTTGAATTTCCAGATTTTTATCTTTCTCTTAGCATTTTGATTCCAGACTTTTTCTTCTTTTTGATTTAAGATTTGAATTGTATTGTATATTTTTAGTAGAGAAAATTGAAGAAAGATGAATTCAGCTGAAAAGTGAAAACAAATTTCTTCTTTTTATTTTTATTTATTTATGACTTAATTTTCAAAAATAAATAAATTTAAGCCACTTGTCCCCTATAGTATTAATTTGCTTACACCTAAGCTTTTATGTTTACAAATGTCTCTAGACCAATTTAATATGATTACAAGTGTAAATTCTTGTTTATTAATTTATTTAAAACATATACATGTATTTAAGAAATGTTTGCATAGATAAAATGTATTTATATAAATAAGCTTTAAGATTTTTACATATATATACAAATGTGAATTTATGTAAACAATTATAAATTACTTATGTTTTGATCATATTAAATGTATCATATGCTTGAGTATTTTTGTTTTACTTTATATATATACTTTCACAAAACAATTTATCTTATGATAAAAGACTATTAAACAATGAATCCTTGATTTAAATCTTAAATATCATTTTCAAAAGTATTAAATCAAATTATATATATATATATTATTAAGGTTTGAAAACATCATAATTAAATTTAAATCCAATACTTTTCCATTTTAATATATACAAATATTCTAAATGGAAAATATTTTTAACATTAGCTTTTATAATTACTCATATTGAAATTTAATACATAACTTCAAATAACAATATATATATACATATATATTAAAATTTGAAAACATAGTTTTATTAAATTAAAAGACTCCCCATTTATGATATATATACCAATATATATATATATATACATTATAAATATAAAACATTTATATAAGTTTTAGAAAGATAAATCTTCCCAATTTTAAATTGTTAGAAAAGATATAAATAAATATTTTCAATATTAAAATGTTATTAGTTTTCAAAAGAAATAAACTTGCCAATTTAAAATCTTATTAACCTTTAAAATGAATAAACTTGTCAGTTTATAAAATAAATCAACAAATCAATTTAATTATTAATAAAGATTATTAAATTGATATTGCCAAATTTTCGGGATATCACATTCCTTCCCCCTTAAAATAATTTTGTCCCCGAAATTTAAAAGCAAAGATAATTTAATAATCCAGCAAAATTTTAATTTCAAACAGCAACCATACATATCAATCATATTCTAACAACCATAGCAACCAATTTAATCAAGCAAATTTAATTATCCAGACAAAATTCTGGATAGAATTTCCTCGAGTTTCCCCAAGTATACACATATACCGGAATACTCGTTCTATAGGATCTTAACTAACTATCTACAAAAATCTAGAACTCCTTCCCATCTAGATCACAAATCTGAACAAAATATCAGACTAAACTCAAAACCATCCCAACTACCAAATCCTTCTGAACTGCTGATTTCATCACTCGATGAATCATACACATATTCCTCAGAGATATGTGAAATACAATGAATTCCAGTTTTCCGAACTGGCAACTCAATCCTGGGGATCCAAAATCTAATTTCCAGAGAACACAGAAAAACTCAAAATACTTTCGAAACTAGCTTTTAGTTTTTCCACACCTTATATCTCCTTTGATCGGAGAATCTTAAATAATATCCAAATTTCAACTTCAAATTCCAAATTCCATCAATTCTTAACTGCATAACTTTCCTGACGATCCCGAGTCACTTCATCCTTCCTGATCAGCTTAACTCTTGCTGATGCCTCTTGAAACAGACCAGACCAACATCAAACCAATTTTTTTGGATCCTATTCAACAAAATGGTTTCCCAAAAATACACCAAAATCCAGAATACAACTCTACTCCACAATCATTAGAGCACTACGAACTACTTCTCCTTTCTGGAATAGCCAAACAGTTGCATTTGTCAAACTTACCTCCAAATCCTGAAAAATTCTTCATATTTAGAGGTACACTTGAATTTCCTATAGAAATCCTCTACTCCAATAAAATTACAACTCCCGGTTGCTCCCATTCTAGAATAGCTGCTATCTTGCTTTTTTTTTCTGCACAACTCTGATCTAAAACAGATGAGAATGCCATCGGAGAAACTCGAGCACAAACTTGATCATCCACAGTTCACCATATCTATAAAATCTTAGTGAACCATTCTACTTGGTCAAAAACACCTTAACAGAATCCTCACCAGAAAATTAGGTGTGGTTAATCCCTCTCCAAAGAATCCTGAGCTGCTTCACCAAATTATTCTCTAGGAGACATCCTTCTACTAAGCTGAACTACCGGTAACTCCACGAATCAAGTCGATACGTAATCTCAATTTCTAATAATCCCAAGAGAATACTCAAACAATCGCAAGTCTCTTTTGCGATCAGCCCGGCCTAATTTCCAAAGATAATTGTTCTCTCTTCACTAATCAGAACAGCTTATATTTGACTAACCAATCCATCTAAGAAATGGGTTCACTCTGCTGCTTCTGAACTGTACCTTCAGAAAAACTGCTCAGGCAGAAACTTTCTACCAACAGAATACTCCGAATTACACTGCTGACACAGACGCCAAAGACTTCTTATCCGAAACTCCTCAAAAAAACTCGGACCTCAAAGCAAACAGAAACACCCTACTGGACTCAGCCACAACACCGAAACAGACTCACTTCTTCAAACTTGTTCCAGAAGAAACATCTTCAGAAACGTCCATAGCCACCGCGTCTCATCACACAACTACTACTTCCTGAGGTCGCCAAGATACCATCACTCGCTTCAGCTCATCCAATAGATCTAACTCTATTCATTTAACTTCAAAGATAAACTCCGAACCATAACTGGTTTCCTTCAGAGATCGGCAAAATCTTACACCACAACAAAGTTCACTCGAGACAGTATTAGGTCTACAGTCTCGTCAGATATATTTCCAACCTCAACACTCAAATTCTAACTATTGGTAGTCGTGTTACTCACACTACCACCTTATCTACCTTTATAACTTATATTGGAAAACCCGAACAGGTAACCCAACAAATAGGTAGAAATATATATATATTTAAAATGGTACTTTTTATATAGAAATTATTTCTGGGTAAAATTATTTCATTTACCTCTTTAAAACAATATTGTGTCCGTTGACCTGGTTCAAGTGTTTAGAGATCCCTATCAATAACGTTAGCTACTCGTATTGACCAGAATCCATATACCACTCAACCGATCAATTAACACAATATAAAATCATTTTTATATAACTAACAATTACGCGCTCTCAAGATAGACACCTCTTCAGAGCCTAGGTATTCACTCAACCTACTGCTCTGATACCAACTGTAACGACCCGACTTTCTTTGCCCAGAAAGACGCATCGTTATGAAGAAAGAAAGGGATAGAAGAAGAAAAGAAAAGAAGAGAGAACAACAACACATCAAAAATCTCACAGCGGAACGAGAAATATATTATCACATAAGATATTACATAGTATCATATACATCAGAGTACACAATTTATACATCACAGAATAGACAGTTATAAACTTCTGTCTATTATACAACACAAGTACATCAGTACAATACAGACTAATACAAACACAGCGGAAACTCTATATATCTACTCGCTGAAGCCTCCTGCTCCACAGCTCCTCCAGAATTCGTCAAGACTATCCTGAATCCCTCGACTACTCAATACAATATTGAGTACCCAAGAGTTTAATAAAACAGAAAATAAACACTTGGGTCAGACATGGGTCTGGTGTGAGTAAACGGTTAGATTGCTTAACTTTGAAAACCTTTGAAAACAAAAGTATCACGTAAGACTCCCCCACAAATAAACATGGGTAAGTTTTTACCTTACGCTAACTAAAACATTTGATAGGAAATCCGATTGTATTATAATAGGGTCTAGGGTTTTCAAGTAAATATGAAATAGCTGAAATGCTTACATCTCACATTCCAACATAGTTGGGCACAACTAATACGTACGGCACTTATTGGAGTTTGGATTCCATACAATGGCAGGGCTACTGGGGTACCGCCCGTCACAGTACGTGGCCTAGATCACCGTACCGAGGAGTACGCCCGCTCCCCTGCAACACAAAGCCGGAACCATCCCTTACTGGATAATCCCGAACAAGACAATCCCATAGTTGGTGCGACCAACCACACACTAAGCCGAATAAAAGAAAAGGGACCTCTAGACAGGGATCTATCTTGCTCTCAGTGGGTGCTACCCACGAAACCTTGCTGCACCTCCCCTGTTTTAGCCATTCCCGGTTGATGAGGCTTGAGGTTACGATTACCTTTAATCAGAGCATATCACTTAGAATGCTCATCGTCCGCCTGACGATGTGCTGAAAGCATTCAATCCATACAAGTTCGTTCCGGGTTCGAACGAAACCGAAGGCATTATCTCGTTACACTCGTTTTGGAATCACCCTCAGAGTTAACGACAATAACCCTTGCACTCTGAATCTTCATCTTCACTTGAGATTCACGACCTATCGTTAATTTGGATCGATGTGGTATTCGGGTCTCCAGACCTGGAATCCCGGTATACGGAAACCCGATCCCGGTCTCATCGAAATCCAAAACGTATCTTTTAAGGGCCAAGTTGTTTTAAGGTTAAAACAATTTAACTTATCTATATTCATACAGATAGATAATTCACAAGTCACAATTGATAATCACATTATCAAATAAACAAATGATCCATAACAAAATAGGTAATCCATATCAACATCACAATAGTTAATCTATATTACCATCATAATGCAACCAAGCATTAATACCACACAACATTACTTATCTCATTTCTGAGATTACATCCATTCAAGACAATCAATGTCATCCATTCATACATAAGCAATGATTTACTTAATCACAACATAATTAATTTAAAATGAATTAAATTAACTATCTCTATCTTTAATTAATTTAAAGTGAATTAAATTAATTACTTCACCTCTTAATTAATTTAAAATAAATTAAATTAATTACTTATCATTATAAATCTTACTTATATAATCATTAATTAATTACAAATAAATTAATTAATCATTCTCTAATTATCCATTTCAATTAATCACCCTGATTAATTATACTTAAATTACATTTAAGTAATTATCTTTAATTAATTTCACAAATTAATTATCCTTAATCAAATATAGTAATTAACCTTTAATTACTTCATTAATTAATTAATTAATTATAATCAATTACTTTAATCCTTAATTAATTACAATTACTTAGTTATTCTATAATCTCTTATCATTTGATTAATTAATCTTAATTAATCAATCCTTAATTACATCATTAATTAATTATAAACTAATGATCTCTAATTACATCTTTAATTATTTATTCTATTTAAATTAATTACATTAAGTAATTAATCTTAATTAAACCACAATTATTAATCATCTTTGATTAATCTTAACCAGTAATTAACTTCCCTTAATTACTTCCATTAAGTAATTACTTTTTAATTAATTACCTTAACAAATAATTAATTACATTATTAATTATTCTTAATCCTTTAATTAACTTTATTAAATAAATTATTTAATTAATAACACTAAGTAATTAACTCTTAATCACCTTTATTTAATTATTTATAATTATCCTCTAATTACTTAATTAAATAATTTCTCTTTACTTAATTACATCTAGTAATTATTCCTTAATTACTCAATTCAGTAATTATACTTAA
This sequence comes from Allium fistulosum, assembly GCA_030737815.1. Taxonomy (NCBI): domain Eukaryota; kingdom Viridiplantae; phylum Streptophyta; class Magnoliopsida; order Asparagales; family Amaryllidaceae; genus Allium; species Allium fistulosum. The sequence goes on from CM060902.1 coordinate 984,806,755, forward strand.
TTAATTTATAAGTGATTATCTCAAATTAATCACCAATTAATTACTTAGTTAATTATTAAATTAATTATTTAAATTTAATTAAATAATTTCTTAACTATTTATACTTAAAGATCTTAATTAAGAAAAATCATTTATCTTAATTAAATTAATTAAATTGACCAACAATTTAATTATCTCCCCATATTAATTATCTTTAATTAATTAATCTCTTAATTAATTAAGATAAATTCTTTATTATAATGGATTTATTTAAATCCTTATCATTTAAACTTTATTTAAAATAAAACATTTTAGAAATCAATTATAATTAAAACATTTTAAACTCCTTCCCGACTTTCAAAATCTTTAAACTTCCATAGTTATTAAATTAACTTTAATACAAATAAACATTTTGAAAATCTATTTATTTACCCTTTTAAAAACTTATCTATTTAAATATTTAAAACTTGTTAAAACAAATTTCTAGAAAACAAATTAGTTTAATTAGGTAAAATCTTGTTTTATCTTTTGTTTTACAACTCAAAAACATTACAAAACAATTTTCTTTTGCTTTAAAACTTAAAACCATTTCTGAACCAAACTCCTACAACCTGCTCATCACTAACCCGAGTCAATCCCTCTAAAACCCCGAGTTGTCTTCAAGTCCTCGCGATCATTCACCTACTTCGAGAAAAACTGCCAATAACACGAGACCGTCCCGAGTTTCCCCTTCGTCTTCCCCAACGAAAACGTCCAGACACCCAACGTGCACACGTGCACGTGGTGCACTTGCACCATCGCCTCCGACCACCAACGTTCATCGCGACCATCCCCATCAGTCCCATAAACCCACGCGAGCATGAATTCAAACCCACATCGATCAAATAACACGCGAGTTAAAATTTCGATCACTGATCGAAAAACTGAACGCACATTCGACCACAAACCAACCAATCGCCGACATTCATGACGCCTGGAACCCATGGCTCTCCTACCAGAGCAACGCCACATCTCCACACCTCTATCCCCCATCTCGCGATCGCTTCCGGTCCCCTTCCCATGCCGTAAACGTCACGACATTCAAACCGAAACCAAACCAGCTAAAACCCTAAATCGTTCGAATTCGAACAATTCAAACATTGGAAAAATTCGATTGTATTTTTCCCATGATCACAATCAATCAACCCTCCTCCATACCAGAAATCGTTCAACTCCAACATGCGGATCACCACTAATCGCCGATCAACCCAAATTCGAACAAACCCAAATTACGTTCGAATTTCCAAACTAAAATTTTTGATATGCATGCCTAAATTCATGGTTTTCCAGTACGATTTCCTATATATAATTCAATTTAGAATTTAGAGCAATTGATTTTTAACTTATATTTTAATTTCACTGTATTTTCTTCAATTCGAGGGAAATTTCAAATTATAAAATCCTAGAATTATTCTTAGATGATAATTTACATGATTACAAACAACCTTCATTTACAAATCAAAGTCCAGTTCGTATTCAAAATCAAGATATTGAAATTTTTCTCAGATTTGAAAACTGTTTATAAACACAGTAACAATCCTTTACTCTACAGGCAATTCAAAGTATTCAATTCAACATGCATTCAATTTAAAACAGATATTGCATATAACATTGTTATATCATCACAAAATCACGAAGAAATCTAAGATCAACTGTTTTTAAAATAATTTACTCACCTTTTTATTTGCAGAGAACAAAGCAGAGCACTGTTTATCACTTCCAGGCTTTTTAAATTTTGAATTCTGGCAACTTGCATTTGATTTCTTTTTGCTTTGTAGAATTATAAATTTGCAATTTGATTCTTGCATTTAGTTGTTTGTTGATTTATTTGGAACTGCTACTGAATTTGCCTTTGATCCCCTTTTGCTTTGCATTTGAATTTCCAGATTTTTATCTTTCTCTTAGCATTTTGATTCCAGACTTTTTCTTCTTTTTGATTTAAGATTTGAATTGTATTGTATATTTTTAGTAGAGAAAATTGAAGAAAGATGAATTCAGCTGAAAAGTGAAAACAAATTTCTTCTTTTTATTTTTATTTATTTATGACTTAATTTTCAAAAAAAAATAAATTTAAGCCACTTGTCCCCTATAGTATTAATTTGCTTACACCTAAGCTTTTATGTTTACAAATGTCTCTAGACCAATTTAATATGATTACAAGTGTAAATTCTTGTTTATTAATTTATTTAAAACATATACATGTATTTAAGAAATGTTTGCATAGATAAAATGTATTTATATAAATAAGCTTTAAGATTTTTACATATATATACAAATGTGAATTTATGTAAACAATTATAAATTACTTATGTTTTGATCATATTAAATATATCATATGCTTGAGTATTTTTGTTTTACTTTATATATATACTTTCACAAAACAATTTATCTTATGATAAAAGACTATTAAACAATGAATCCTTGATTTAAATCTTAAATATCATTTTCAAAAGTATTAAATCAAATTATATATATATATATTATTAAGGTTTGAAAACATCATAATTAAATTTAAATCCAATACTTTTCCATTTTAATATATACAAATATTCTAAATGGAAAATATTTTTAACATTAGCTTTTATAATTACTCATATTGAAATTTAATACATAACTTCAAATAACAATATATATATACATATATATTAAAATTTGAAAACATAGTTTTATTAAATTAAAAGACTCCCCATTTATGATATATATACCAATATATATATATATATATATATATATATATATATATATATACATTATAAATATAAAACATTTATATAAGTTTTAGAAAGATAAATCTTCCCAATTTTAAATTGTTAGAAAAGATATAAATAAATATTTTCAATATTAAAATGTTATTAGTTTTCAAAAGAAATAAACTTGCCAATTTAAAATCTTATTAACCTTTAAAATGAATAAACTTGTCAGTTTATAAAATAAATCAACAAATCAATTTAATTATTAATAAAGATTATTAAATTGATATTGCCAAATTTTCGGGATATCACGTGAATGTCGATGATGCGGCCGTCATCACCGAAATTATTTTCCAGCGACAAAGAGAAGAGCACTGATTTCAACATTTTAAAATTCTTTGAAACGGTTTCTATTTGAAAATACCTTCAATAATATACATTTTAAAAATTTTTAAAAACCAAAGCTTAAAATTTTAGGAAATCAAATACTCAAATTTCTGATTTAAATTCATTTCAAATTCCAAATCAAATTATAACTAAGTTTATAAATTCATTTATTTATTATGTAATAGTCAATGGTTTATAAAACAATAAATGAAAATCAAATATCATTATTTCAGACAACAAATTCATTAACAATTTAATTTCAGAAAACTTATATTTATATATAATATAATCATTCAAAACTATTTTGTTTATCAAATTTGAAAACAACATTTTAATATAAATTTAGAAATACATTTCTTTGCTCGACGATACAGGAATGGATTTTCAAAATAAGGATAGGGATTCAATTTTTTTTTTGTTGACTCAAATCAAAGAGAATTTTAATTCGAAAATAATTTTGAAACAGAAGATAAGATAATTCAATTACCACAATCGGGAGATGGACAAGTTTATTTAATTTACGGGCAACCTTAACCGGGTCGTCCGTAACTTCAAGAATAAGATTGATGCAGAGTTTTGAGGTAAATTGACATTCGATCCCAAGAAATAGAATTCAGGTATAGCAGGAGATAGATAGCATCGTAAACCGAGGATACAGAAATCTCCGGTAAATCAATGCCTATTGTAAAGGAGTTTCTCCTTTATGAATCATTCGAAGATTGGCGAGACTGCCGATTCACTATAAGGGTCATTCGAAGTGGAGTTATGTGATGCTCCAGAATTTGAAAGAAGACGAATAGTGAGGGATACGAATGAAATTTGAAACCGTAGGGATCGTTCCAAAATTCAAAGAAATCGAGTCGAAAAGAAGAGATTGAAACTCGAATGAGAGTGATTCTGTAAATACATTTACCCTATATGTTGAGTTTTGCCTAGAGCTACCAAAGCTCTGATACCAACTGTAACGACCCGCCATTTTTGGACCATTCACATCCATTATAAGTGTATAGGTAGACACTCATGCCGGAATTGAATTGCTCAAAATACCGCGTTGTTAATTTAAATTTGGAAAAATTGAACATATACAGTAAATAAATAATCACAGATCACAGACACAGAGTAATAAGTGCAGCGGAAATAAAAGAGATAGTAGTTCATGAAGCTAGTATATAAATGTATAAATTACATCAGAGTTAAAACAGATACAACGGAAGAGTAATACGATACATCAGATACAAATCAGAATACATCACTGGAATCATCGAATACTGAAAGCAGAATAGATGGCTGGATCTTCAAGCAAAGCTCCAACTCCAAAGGTGAGTCTCGAATACTGGTACACTTAGTCTGACCCGAGCGTAAAGCAAAATACAAAACACTCGAGTCAGGATTAACATTCTTATATTAATAAATCCAACTCAAGTGAAATAGCAATTGAAATACAAGTAACTCAAAGGATGTTTGGAATAACCATCCTTTAAGGATCCGTTAAACTATCTACTATGTAGTAGTGTACGATAAGTAGATAATGTCTATCAGTAATAATAAGATATCAAAATAGCGTTAAGTCATGGCCCATTCCACCCTTAACACATTTTTATTCCCAAAAGCATATACAAGACCGTAGTTTCCCCAAAACCGGAAGTCACCAGAGGGCAATCCATATACTAAAGGTACAAATCAAAATCGTAGTGGTCGCGCATAAATGGAATACAAGTATGACAAGGCACATGAGGCAATACCCAAGGTAGTGATACTACCGTTCGCCTGATCCGGACTGGTGAGAACGCAACGCCGCAGCGCCCGCAACACCGTGAAACAACACTCCCAAAATCAAGGGTGCACCAATCGACAACAAGTATAAGTAGTTCGAAGAAGTGTGTCCACTTGAGGTAGCTAATCCTCCATTGGCCCGGCACAGCTCCTGTTTTAGTCATTTCCAATTTGACACAAGTGTCAAGGCTATCCATCATCGTTCTCTTTCTTCAGTCATCACGTACATCATCCAACCACTTCATTCTGGATCATCACTCCGCGTATAGTTATTAAAGTGCTTTTCGGTTTAGATAGAGAGTATATCCATAACCGAATTCCGGTCTCTTTAATAACTTCCGTAATTATTTCACCGATTGGTCGTTTATTTATTTCAAAACCAAATCAATTCAATTTCAAATAAAATTCGTAAACCAACATTTCATTTGTCTTTCTAAATCAATTTCCAATATTTACGTTTCAAAACTTCCAATTTACCGTTTCCAAATCTTATAGTTCAATTTCAATCTTTATATTGAAAACAATTCAAATATTGATTCAAGTTCGTACAAAAGTTTCATTTCGACATCATTTAAATAAATTTAATTTAACATTCAAATCAATTTAAACTCATTTATCAATTTCATTCAATATTCGTTAAGTTACTTTATCATTCAAAACAATTTCTATTAAATTTCCACTTCATTAAGTCAATTCTTAAGTTCAACTTCATTAAATCAAACTTTACAATTTTGAATTTAAACTAAATTCGTCAAATCAATTCTTTCAACTACAAGTCTTACATTAATTCCAAAATATCACATTTTCATTTCTTGTTAAAGAAATTCCATTTCACTTATTTACTTACTTAAATAATTTTCCAAAACTTAATTAATAAAGGAAACTCAATTTCAATTATTTACAAAGTAAAATTCGCTTATTCAAAAGTTCAATTTTTCTTATTAAAGAATTCAATTCAATTTAATCATTAAATAATTTAATTTTATTTAAGTATTAAATAATTCAAAACTTAATTATTAAATAATTTCAAAGTTTAATAATTTCAGACTTAATTATAATTTCAAACTTAATTATTAAATCATTTCAAACTTAATTCAATCATTTCTCAAATTAAACAACATTCTTCCATCAATTTCTTTATTAATATTTTATTTCGGATTATTAAATATTCACATTTAAATTTCATTAAAATTCAATTTCCAACTTCATTTCAAAACCACATTATTTATTCAAATAAAATCTTCATTTTATTTTTATATCAAATTATTGACCAATCGGGTTTTTATTTAATTCTCTATCTTAGGTCAAAATTAAATTTGGGTATTTATCATTTCAACCCGATTCCAATTCAATTCAAAATCAAAGCATAGCAAAGGGAACTTGCAGTGTGATAACTGGGATGGTGTCAAAGTAAATAAACAAACAATAACAGCAACCAATATCAATCCAATAATCAATTTAAATAATCCCGAAATAACCGTATTAATTCGCATTGTTATTTGTACGAATTGATATAATTATTTCTAGAATCTACACTATCATTTCATGTAGATTAAAGATTATTACATTACGGTTTTCACTTGTCATCCATTTACAATTTCATACATCATCAATTTAACAACATACGTTCAGTGGTTCAAAGTATAATTAAACAAATCCTACGTGTCAATAAATTCAACAGTTAAAGGGGTCATATTATACAAATGTCAGTTAATCAAATTTAACATTTAATTATCCTATATCAAGTTCAATTTCATACTATTTATCATTTTAACATTAACAATTTAACGTCCAATATGAACATCAACAATCAATCAATTTCAGCCAAACTGTATTATTATTGCATAAATAATTAACAGATAATGGTGTCAGATGTCATAGGTGAACAGATACAGGTACTAGCATATATAACAGTGTAAATAACTAATAGTAGCATATTTCAATTGTCGTTTCAATTGAAATCAGATTTAATAAATAAAAGAACGTTAATCGTGAGTGAGTGCTCACCTTTCGAGGCTAGAGATGAACGAGAATGAGATAGATTATGAATCCAAGCACGAATTCCGAAGCAACGCTAGATGGACGTGATTCGATGAAGAAAACAGACGCGACGGACAAAGCTGATAATGGGAAATCGATGAGAACTAATCAGAATTTGTTTTTGATATAAATCGAAATATCTATATATATATATATATATTATTTCCATGAAATCAATTTTTTTTTAAAACAAATATTATCTTATATATTTACCATATATACACACACGCATATATATCCCAAAACCAAATTCACTTTACTTTATAGTATATATGATTGTATATCATACAACACGCACACAAAAATGGGTATTTTCTTTTTTTTTTCCACGCAACACATGTTAGTATATATATTACTCAATTAGATTTTATACAAGCAAATGATTAAAAATGTAAGTAACTTTCAACTATAATTATATACTATTTTTCTCTCAAACAGAGCAGCTGCCCAAAACCTTTATAACCAATTATATCATATGGCATCAACCATAATATAAAGTACTAACACTATATACATACGCATAGAACTGTTTACTATAAACAATATATAAACAAACAAATATAACTAACAAATTTTTATAATATATATAAACTATCGTAATATAAAACTATAAAGATATATACGACTGACAAGCCATAAATATATATACATCTCAAAATTTAACCAAACCTATACAACATTTTATATCTAATAAAGTATAACTGACACATATTTGAGAATCAAGTCTAATAAAGTATAACTGACACATATTTGAGAATCAAGATAAATTAAGCATACGCACCTACATACATTATTAAAAGTCTAAATCTTTATTATATAGCTTAAAGTTAGACACGTGTACCATTTACATAATTTATAATAAAATCTATATATACATACACGTAACTTCTTTAAACCAACATATGTGCTCCTAAAAACAGTAAACTATGAAATAAGCTCTGTATATACCAACTAGCCCAACAAAACAAAATAATATAAACTTAAACGTAAATATATAAACTGACAGATATGTAAAACTTATATAAATCTATATATAACATTACTGAGAACCATGCGACTATACACACAAACTAAACCATAAACACATATATAAAAATTTAAACACTTACACCGAACAAACAAAATATTCGAGAACGAGGTACAATTCAGGAAGTTCGGCTGTGGGTTCCGGTAAGGGAAAGTGGAGGCAGAGGCTCGGTTGGAGGGAAACACGGTACATGCTTCGGTGATTTTGGAAATAATGCTCGGCCTAAAGCTTGGCCTGTGGACCATCTGTGTGTCGTGCGTCGGCATAGGGTGAGCAAGACCAGGATGCGGTCGGCCGAACAGAGGAGGAGAGGGGACATGTCGGGTCAGGCGAAGGAGGTAGCCGAAGTAGAAAGAGAAGGTGATCGGGTTTTGAGTTGAAGAGCAAGTTGGTCGGAGGTTTTGGGTCGTCTATTGCAAAGTTACGGCCTGGAGAGGAAAACAGTGGAAGTTAGTTGAGGAACAGAAGCAATGATACCAGTAGCCTCATTTAAAAAAATTTCATGCTTTCCAAAGTGAATAGGGAGATGAAGAGAAATTTTGGAGAGCAGTGCGTACCACTGTATAAAGTTAGATGTCGAAACAAAAGGTCAGACCATTGGAATTCTGAAATTAATAAAAGAAGATGGCTATTGGTTTCCAGGTTGGCTAACGAAAAGGCAAAGGAAAGATAACGGTTCAAAATAACAAGCATTGATACAATTATCCGTTGCACGGGTTCTGTCGCATTACGAACACCAAAACACAGAAGTGAATATGCCGTGGAGATCAATACAACAAGACGATCACAACGGCATATGGATATCAGTGGTTTGATTTGATTATCAAAATTCGAAATTTTCTACTGGCGGAAAACGCAAGAAAAATGCTGAAAAATAAGATCGACGGAGCCAAAGATGTCCGAATTTTGAAAAACGACAAACTGAGATTTTGCTCAGAAGATGGTTTAGAATTTTTCTATGTAAAAATATTTAGGTTTCGGAAAAATTTTATTTTCATCGCTTTTTTAACTGATTAAATTGAAGTGAATTTACGCGCGAAATAAACTTCCATATTTTCAGACGAAAATTTCTCAGTTGCTATGTTTAACTAAACGTATTCCAAATATCAAATTTATATTTCAAAATTTTATCGTTTTAAAATTTCACAAAATTTCAACTAATTACGTTATTAAAACAGTTGAAATTTACGGGTCGTTACACTCTCCCCCACTCAAAACTTTTCGTCCCCGAAAAGGAACGAGGTAGGAGAATAGAAACAACCAAAAAGAAAAACAGATATGAAATATAAAATAACAATTAATTTAAACCATATAAATTCAAATTTAAATTAATTGATATTCAATAATTGATTTAATCCATTTGATTTCACTAAAATCAATCTCAACTATTTCTAAATTCATTATCTTATTATCCCATTTTCTTAAATTTACAATTTTTAAAACCATAAATTGAATAGTCTTTTATTATAATCATATTTTCTTCAACAATTTTTGAATTCTTCTTTATTCCAAATTACTGTTAAATTTATTCTACTTAATATATCTAATCACATATATTTAATTCATATAAATTAATTTAAACCATAAAAGTTTCGATTTAAATTAATTTATATTCAATAATTGGTTTAATTTTAAGATATTTCCATAAGTTGATCTAATTCAATTTATTAATTCTTTCAAAACAAATTTATTTTTCAATTTATCTTATTATTCTATCTAACTCTATTAGCATCCTTATAATCAAAATTTAGTTTATAACATTTATTATAAACACTCAAATTTTATTTATAAATTCAATTTATCTTATATATTATCCAATTACATATTCAACTTCTGAATGATTTAGGTAAGTTGTATTAAAATGCAGTTGAACAATATACAATAAAAAATTTCCCAATTCAATTATTCAAGTTTAAATATTTATTCCAAATTTTGGTTTTATTTATAATTAAAATCATCCTTTAACAAAATTTAAGAATTAGATTTCCGATTAACTTTAAACAATTTAGAGATATATATAATATATTTATATCAAATCAAATCAAATTAAATTTTGAAATAAGATATCTATAGATACATAAATCAAATTATACTGAAGAAATTCAAATCAAAATATTTTTCAAAACAAAACCGTAGCAAAACTACAGAATAGTATCTCCACTTCGAAACTCGAAAATGAATGTCGATGATGCGGCCGTCATCACCGAAATTATTTTCCAGCGACAAAGAGAAGAGCACTGATTTCAACATTTTAAAATTCTTTGAAACGGTTTTTATTTGAAAATACCTTCAATAATATACATTTTAAAAATTTTTAAAAACCAAAGCTTGAAATTTTAGGAAATCAAATACTCAAATTTCTGATTTAAATTCATTTCAAATTCCAAATCAAATTATAACTAAGTTTATAAATTCATTTATTTATTATGCAATAGTCAATGGTTTATAAAACAATAAATGAAAATCAAATATCATTATTTCAGACAACAAATTCATTAACAATTTAATTTCAGAAAACTTATATTTATATATAATATAATCATTCAAAACTATTTTGTTTATCAAATTTGAAAACAACATTTTAATGTAGAAATACATTTCTTTGCTCGACGATACAGGAATGGATTTTCAAAATAAGGATAGGGATTCAAATTTTTTTTTGTTGACTCAAATCAAAGAGAATTTTAATTCGAAAATAATTTTGAAACAGAAGATAAGATAATTCAATTACCACAATCGGGAGATGGACAAGTTTATTTAATTTACGGGCAACCTTAACCGGGTCGTCCGTAACTTCAAGAATAAGATCGATGCAGAGTTTTGAGGTAAATTGACATTCGATCCCAAGAAATAGAATTCAGGTATAGCAGGAGATAGATAGCATCGTAAACGGAGGATACAGAAATCTCCGGTAAATCAATGCCTATTGTAAAGGAGTTTCTCCTTTATGAATCATTCGAAGATTGGCGAGACTGCCGATTCACTATAAGGGTCATTCGAAGTGGAGTTATGTGATGCTCCAGAATTTGAAAGAAGACGAATAGTGAGGGATACGAATGAAATTTGAAACCGTAGGGATCGTTCCAAAATTCAAAGAAATCGAGTCGAAAAGAAGAGATTGAAACTCGAATGAGAGTGATTCTGTAAATACATTTACCCTATATGTTGAGTTTTGCCTAGAGCTACCAAAGCTCTGATACCAACTGTAACGACCCGCCATTTTTGGACCATTCGCATCCATTATAAGTGTATAGGTAGACACTCATGCCGGAATTGAATTGCTCAAAATACCGCGTTGTTAATTTAAATTTGGCAAAATTGAACATATACAGTAAATAAATAATCACAGATCACAGACACAGAGTAATAAGTGCAGCGGAAATAAAAGAGATAGTAGTTCATGAAGCTACTATATAAATGTATAAATTACATCAGAGTTAAAACAGATACAACGGAAGAGTAATACGATACATCAGATACAAATCAGAATACATCACTGGAATCATCGAATACTGAAAGCAGAATAGATGGCTGGATCTTCAAGCAAAGCTCCAACTCCAAAGGTGAGTCTCGAATACTGGTACACTCAGTCTGATCCGAGCGTAAAGCAAAATACAAAACACTCGAGTCAGGATTAACATTCTTATATTAATAAATCCAACTCAAGTGAAATAGCAATTGAAATACAAGTAACTCAAAGGATGTTTGGAATAACCATCCTTTAAGGATCCGTTAAACTATCTACTATGTAGTAGTGTACGATAAGTAGATAATGTCTATCAGTAATAATAAGATATCAAAATAGCGTTAAGTCATGGCCCATTCCACCCTTAACACATTTTTATTCCCAAAAGCATATACAAGACCGTAGTTTCCCCAAAACCGGAAGTCACCAGAGGGCAATCCATATACTAAAGGTACAAATCAAAATCGTAGTGGTCGCGCATAAATGGAATACAAGTATGACAAGGCACATGAGGCAATACCCAAGGTAGTGATACTACCGTTCGCCTGATCCGGACTGGTGAGAACGCAACGCCGCAGCGCCCGCAACACCGTGAAACAACACTCCCAAAATCAAGGGTGCACCAATCGACAACAAGTATAAGTAGTTCGAAGAAGTGTGTCCACTTGAGGTAGCTAATCCTCCATTGGCCCGGCACAGCTCCTGTTTTAGTCATTTCCAATTTGACACAAGTGTCAAGGCTATCCATCATCGTTCTCTTTCTTCAGTCATCACGTACATCATCCAACCACTTCATTCTGGATCATCACTCCGCGTATAGTTATTAAAGTGCTTTTCGGTTTAGATAGAGAGTATATCCATAACCGAATTCCGGTCTCTTTAATAACTTCCGTAATTATTTCACCGATTGGTCGTTTATTTATTTCAAAACCAAATCAATTCAATTTCAAATAAAATTCGTAAACCAACATTTCATTTGTCTTTCTAAATCAATTTCCAATATTTACGTTTCAAAACTTCCAATTTACCGTTTCCAAATCTTATAGTTCAATTTCAATCTTTATATTGAAAACAATTCAAATATTGATTCAAGTTCGTACAAAAGTTTCATTTCGACATCATTTAAATAAATTTAATTTAACATTCAAATCAATTTAAACTCATTTATCAATTTCATTCAATATTCGTTAAGTTACTTTATCATTCAAAACAATTTCTATTAAATTTCCACTTCATTAAGTCAATTCTTAAGTTCAACTTCATTAAATCAAACTTTACAATTTTGAATTTAAACTAAATTCGTCAAATCAATTCTTTCAACTACAAGTCTTACATTAATTCCAAAATATCACATTTTCATTTCTTGTTAAAGAAATTCCATTTCACTTATTTACTTACTTAAATAATTTTCCAAAACTTAATTAATAAAGGAAACTCAATTTCAATTATTTACAAAGTAAAATTCGCTTATTCAAAAGTTCAATTTTTCTTATTAAAGAATTCAATTCAATTTAATCATTAAATAATTTAATTTTATTTAAGTATTAAATAATTCAAAACTTAATTATTAAATAATTTCAAAGTTTAATAATTTCAGACTTAATTATAATTTCAAACTTAATTATTAAATCATTTCAAACTTAATTCAATCATTTCTCAAATTAAACAACATTCTTCCATCAATTTCTTTATTAATATTTTATTTCGGATTATTAAATATTCACATTTAAATTTCATTAAAATTCAATTTCCAACTTCATTTCAAAACCACATTATTTATTCAAATAAAATCTTCATTTTATTTTTATATCAAATTATTGACCAATCGGGTTTTTATTTAATTCTCTATCTTAGGTCAAAATTAAATTTGGGTATTTATCATTTCAACCCGATTCCAATTCAATTCAAAATCAAAGCATAGCAAAGGGAACTTGCAGTGTGATAACTGGGATGGTGTCAAAGTAAATAAACAAACAATAACAACAACCAATATCAATCCAATAATCAATTTAAATAATCCCGAAATAACCGTATTAATTCGCATTGTTATTTGTACGAATTAATATAATTATTTCTAGAATCTACACTATCATTTCATGTAGTTTAAAGATTATTACATTACGGATTTTACTTGTCATCCATTTACAATTTCATACATCATCAATTTAACAACATACGTTCAGTGGTTCAAAGTATAATTAAACAAATCCTACGTGTCAATAAATTCAACAGTTAAAGGGGTCATATTATACAAATGTCAGTTAATCAAATTTAACATTTAATTATCCTATATCAAGTTCAATTTCATACTATTTATCATTTTAACATTAACAATTTAACGTCCAATATGAACATCAACAATCAATCAATTTCAGACAAACTGTATTATTATTGCATAAATAATTAACAGATAATGGTGTCAGATGTCATAGGTGAACAGATACAGGTACTAGCATATATAACAGTGTAAATAACTAATAGTAGCATATTTCAATTGTCGTTTCAATTGAAATCAGATTTAATAAATAAAAGAACGTTAATCGTGAGTGAGTGCTCACCTTTCGAGGCTAGAGATGAACGAGAATGAGATAGATTATGAATCCAAGCACGAATTCCGAAACAACGCTAGATGGACGTGATTCGATGAAGAAAACAGACGCGACGGACAAAGCTGATAATGGGAAATCGATGAGAACTAATCAGAATTTGTTTTTGATATAAATCGAAATATCTATATATATATATATATTATTTCCATGAAATCAATTTTTTTTTAAAACAAATATTATCTTATATATTTACCATATATACACACACGCATATATATCCCAAAACCAAATTCACTTTACTTTATAGTATATATGATTGTATATCATACAACACGCACACAAAAATGGGTATTTTCTTTTTTTTTTCCACGCAACACATGTTAGTATATATATTACTCAATTAGATTTTATACAAGCAAATGATTAAAAATGTAAGTAACTTTCAACTATAATTATATACTATTTTTCTCTCAAACAGAGCAGCTGCCCAAAAACTTTATAACCAATTATATCATATGGCATCAACCATAATATAAAGTACTAACACTATATACATACGCATAGAACTGTTTACTATAAACAATATATAAACAAACAAATATAACTAACAAATTTTTATAATATATATAAACTATCGTAATATAAAACTATAAAGATATATACGACTGACAAGCCATAAATATATATACATCTCAAAATTTAACCAAACCTATACAACATTTTATATCTAATAAAGTATAACTGACACATATTTGAGAATCAAGTCTAATAAAGTATAACTGACACATATTTGAGAATCAAGATAAATTAAGCATACGCACCTACATACATTATTAAAAGTCTAAATCTTTATTATATAGCTTAAAGTTAGACACGTGTACCATTTACATAATTTATAATAAAATCTATATATACATACACGTAACTTCTTTAAACCAACATATGTGCTCCTAAAAACAGTAAACTATAAAATAAGCTCTGTATATACCAACTAGCCCAACAAAACAAAATAATATAAACTTAAACGTAAATATATAAACTGACAGATATGTAAAACTTATATAAATCTATATATAACATTACTGAGAACCATGCGACTATACACACAAACTAAACCATAAACACATATATAAAAATTTAAACACTTACACCGAACAAACAAAATATTCGAGAACGAGGTACGATTCAGGAAGTTCGGCTGTGGGTTCCGGTAAGGGAAAGTGGAGGCAGAGGCTCGTTTGGAGGGAAACACGGTACATGCTTCGGTGATGAGGAAATAATGCTCGGCCTAAAGCTTGGCCTGTGGACCATCCGTGTGTCGTGCGTCGGCATAGGGTGAGCAAGACCAGGATGCGGTCGGCCGAACAGAGGAGGAGAGGGGACATGTCGGGTCAGGCGAAGGAGGCAGCCGAAGTAGAAAGAGAAGGTGATCGGGTTTTGAGTTGAAGAGCAAGTTGGTCGGAGGTTTTGGGTCGTCTATTGCAAAGTTACGGCCTGGAGAGGAAAACAGTGGAAGTTAGTTGAGGAACAGAAGCAATGATACCAGTAGCCTCATTTAAAAAAATTTCATGCTTTCCAAAGTGAATAGGGAGATGAAGAGAAATTTTGGAGAGCAGTGCGTACCACTGTATAAAGTTAGATGTCGAAACAAAAGGTCAGACCATTGGAATTCTGAAATTAATAAAAGAAGATGGCTATTGGTTTCCAGGTTGGCTAACGAAAAGGCAAAGGAAAGATAACGGTTCAAAATAACAAGCATTGATACAGTTATCCGTTGCACGGGTTCTGTCGCGTTACGAACACCAAAACACAGAAGTGAATATGCCGTGGAGATCAATACAACAAGACGATCACAACGGCATATGGATATCAGTGGTTTGATTTGATTATCAAAATTCGAAATTTTCTACTGGCGGAAAACGCAAGAAAAATGCTGAAAAATAAGATCGACGGAGCCAAAGATGTCCGAATTTTGAAAAATGACAAACTAAGATTTTGCTCAGAAGATGGTTTAGAATTTTTCTATGTAAAAATATTTAGGTTTCGGAAAAATTTTATTTTCATCGCTTTTTTAACTGATTAAATTGAAGTGAATTTACGCGCGAAATAAACTTTCATATTTTCGGACGAAAATTTCTCAGTTGCTATGTTTAACTAAACGTACTCCAAATATCAAATTTATATTTCAAAATTTTATCGTTTTAAAATTTCACAAAATTTCAACTAATTACGTTATTAAAACAGTTGAAATTTACGGGTCGTTACAGGACCGTTATCGAAGCACATCTGTTGTTGATGAAGATGGTGATAGAGGAAGTTTTCATTATCGAGATCAAAGCCAAGGACGGAATCGAGATCGAGAATTTGAGGATGATTGTCAATGGGAGTCGGGAATGAAAACTGAAATTCCAGAATTCAAGGGTGGAATGGTGGCTGAAGAGTTTTTGGATTGGTTGTCTAATGTTGAGGAGATTTTTGACTTTAAGGAAGTTCCCGAGCATCGAAGAGTGAAGTTGGTTGCTACTCGTTTGAAAGGAAGAGCTATGGCATGGTGGCAGCAAACTAAACTAACACGGGAGAGGATGGGAAAGTCGAAGATTGAGTCATGGGATAAGATGAAGAAATTGATGAAAGCTACATTCTTACCGTATAACTATCAGTCTCTTATGTATCAATGTTTGTAGAACTTGAGGTAAGGGACCAAGTCTGTAAATGATTATGCGGATGAGTTCTATCACCTAATTGCAAGGAATGACATCATGGAGACGGAGGAGCAGTTGACAGCTAGATTTGTTGGAGGGTTGAGAATGCAGATACAAGACATGGTGAATATGTTTGATCCCAGATCTGTAGCTGAGGCACATCAAAAGGCACTAGCTTGGGAGAAGAAAGGAAGGAGAGGTGGTGGTGTGTTTACAAATTCTAACAATCCAATGAAAGGGGCTAGTAGCAATGTGAATGTTTCGAAGGCTGTCGCAAAACCAGTTATTAATAAAGTTGCTAAGACCAGAATCAATAGTGGTATCAAATGTTTCAATTGTCAAGAAATGGGTCACAAAAGCAATGAGTGTATGAAGCCAAAGAAGCGAACGATGATTGTTGAGGCAGAGGAAGATAAGGTAAAAGCTGATTGTTCTAATTCACTACATGATGAGGAGGAAGAGAATGTGTCGAGAGATGAAGGGTATTCATTGATGATGAAGAGATCATGTTTGACACCAAAACAGGAGGAGGAAACTTGCTGGTTGAGAAGTAACATCTTTCAATCAACATGCACTATCTTGGGAAGGGTTTGCAAGTTTGTCATCGATGCGGGAAGCTGTGATAATATTATCTCTACAGAAGCTGTGAAGAAGTTATCGTTGAAGACAGAGAAGCATCCGAAACCTTACAAGTTATCTTGGTTGAGGAAAGGTGGGGAGGTGAAAGTTGGACGAAGGGCTTGTGTTAATTTTTCAATTGGAAAGAAATACAAAGACAAAATTTGGTGTGATGTTGTAGACATGGATGTATGTCATTTGTTACTGGGGAGACCATGGCAGTATGATAGGGTCGTGCAACATGATGGACGTACTAACAGTTACAGTTTCATGTTTGAGGGCACAAAGATTACTTTAATTCCAAAGAAACGACAACACGAAGAAAGCAAGTTGGAGGAGATTGAAGAGCTTAAAACATTGCTATCATTGAAGGAGTTTGTTAAGGAGGTAGAAGAGGAGCCGGAAGTATTCTTGTTGATCGGACGTGAAATTCAGGAAGTGGTTGAGATCCCTGAAGAAGTGAAACCAGTGCTGTGAGAATTTGACGATGTATTTCCTTAAGAGCTACCAACGGAGTTACCGCCGTTGAGAGACATTCAACATCAAATTGATCTTGTTCCAGGAGCCATGTTACCTCATAGACCACACTACAGAATGAGTCCAAAAGAACATGAGGAGTTGAGAAGGCAAGTGGAAGAATTGCTTGAACAGGGGCGTGTGCAGGAAAGTTTAAGTCCATGTGTTGTGCCAGCATTATTAGTACCAAAGAAGGATGGGACGTGGAGGATGTGTACCGATAGTCGGGCATTGAACAAGATTACAGTGAGATACGGGGTTTGCTCATAATCATGCTATAAACCGTAGTACGGGGCTCAGTCCATTTCAGATTGTTTATTCAAGTTTACCAAAAGGGCCGTTGGATTTGACGATAGTACCACAACCAAAGGGGACTGTTAAACGGGCTGTTGATTTTGTTGATGGTTTTGGCAGAATGTCATCAAATCGTTCAGGAACGATTAGAGAAAGCGAATGAAAAGTATAAGCGATCTGCGGATTTGAAGCGAAGAAGCGTTGAATTTAATGAAGGAAATTGGGTGTATGCTGTGTTAATGAAGGATCGCTTCCCAGTGGGCACTTACAACAAGTTGAAAGCCAGAAAGATTGGTCCTGTGAAGATTGTGAAACGGATCAATAAAATGCTAATAGATTGAAGCTGCCGGAAGATGTATACACTTCCGATGTTTTCAATGTCAAACACTTGATACCGTATCATGGAGATGAGCTTGTTATGGAAGAGGTGAATGCAAATTCGAGGACGAATTTTTCCCAACCAGGGGAGGATGATGCAGGCCAGTTTGAAGTCTTAGGTTGCATACGACCTAAGGAAGTGATAGGTCGCGAACAACCTAGCGACCTACGAGTTAACGAGCATGATTTATGTCGGGTGCGACCTAGTGGGGATTTAGGTCGGGCGCGACCTAGTGAAGATCGCTTACGAGTTAGCGGGCTAGCACATCAGATATTCCAACGACCTAAATTTGCAGTGCAACATGACGAAAGCTTAGGTCGTGAACGACCTAACTCCAAGGTCGCTAAAGAAGAGTGCGAACGACCTAACTCAGACGTTTCCTTAAGTCGCGAATGACCTAACATACACAGGCTATTTTTCTTTGGGTTGTTCAAGTGATAGGTCGCTTCCGAGCTACAACCTAAGCTAGGTCGCATAAAGAAGTTCTGAAGCTGGTTCTTAGGCCGCTAAAGGGTATTAGGTCGTCTGCATGTTAAGTCGTTACAATGTTGTTTTAGGTCGCTGCAGACCTATGTACTGTAAATATATGATGCGCGTGTTTTGTACTATGATGTAATTGTTGAGTCGTTGCCTGTTAGGTCGTAGGTCGCGCGTGTGTTGTAGGTCGTAAGTCGTCTGTTTTAAGTCGTCTACTTTTAGGTCGTGATGTTTTAGGTCGTGGACGACCTATGAGTTGTACAGTTTTCTGTGGCGTGTGTTGTAAGTCTATAAATAGGCCAGTGGTGCCATTTGTAAAAGGAGTTGATTTGAATAAAAACTTTTGTTTTGTTAGCTTTGTGCTTTCATTAAATCGGTAGTTGAGTGTGATCTCCTATCTCCACTTTCGGAATTCAAGTGCGCTTGAATCAACGATCGCTGAAGCTGGTTCACGGAATCTAGTGTGCTAGATCAACATACGAAGAGTCGTAGATCTTGAAACACGGTATCGTGCGAGATCAACATGTTAGAGATTGCTAGAATCCGGTATCTTCGGATCAACGGATTTGGGCCATTCGGTATCTTCTACTCCATCGATCGCTACTTTCATCATATCATCAGTTTTGTTATTCCACTGCTGCATCATTAAGCATAGTAAATTTTAAGTTATAATATATATTGTACCAAAGCTTGCAAACATGTTTTTGACAGTACTATATATAGGTGCTGTTTATCTGTGCATTTATATTTGCTGAAAGGATAGTATATGAGTTGTTGATTGTATTGTAAAATAAAAAAAAAAAAATTAGTTATGTATGTATATTGCAGTATATTATATTATGAATGTATCGTATATACATAACATTTTCAAGGAATATTATACATGTAATATCGTTTGCATATAATACAGGTCTGCATATATTTTTATATTTGCTATATATATATATGTCGTTATATAGAAGTGAAGAACTATAGTGCATATACTATAAAATATATAGATTATAGCATGCCAACATTTATATTATGTGTTTTAAATTTATGTGAATATATTTTGTTTTATGTTGTTTGCACAAAAAATGGACAAACACCTCAAAGTTGTATGATTTAGTAGATCTTATGTTATTCTTAGTAATTTGAGCGACTTATGCAAATACGTAAAAAACAGGGGTTAAACTGTAAAAAGACACGCAGATTTATAGTGGTTCAGCCAGAATGTGCCTACGTCCACTTTATATGTTATTTCTCTTGTTCTGTTATGATTACAAGTACAAAGCTTTGGTACAAGTAAAAGAAAGTTGTTTGAAGAGTTCCTTTCGTGCTTGAGCTCTCAAAACTTGACCCCATTGTTGTACCCCTGCCCCTCTATTTATAGAGTGAGGTTGGGAGCAGGGGTCTTGGATGTATATAGCTGCTGGTGGGCCTGGGCTGACGTGATCTGGCCTGGCACGTCTTGGTCCGGCAGCGTTTGGTCCGGTGGTAGGAGGTTGGTTCGGCATTGTCTGAAGGAGGTTGGTTCGGCGTCTGGAATAGGGTTGGTTCGGCAGTCTCGAGAGAGGGTTGGTTCGGCAGTCCTGAGAGAGGGTTGGTTCGGCAGTTCTGAGAGAGGGTTGGTTCGGCAGTTCTGAGAGAGGGTTGGTTCGGCAGTTCTGAGAGAGGGTTGGTTCGGCAGTTCTGAGAGAGGGTTGGTTCGGCAGTCTGGAATAGGGTTGGTTCGTCAGTCTCGAGAGAGGGTTGGTTCGGCAGTTCTGAGAGAGGGTTGGTTCGGCAGTTCTGAGAGAGGGTTGGTTCGGCAGTCTGGAATGAGGGTTGAAACGTACCAAACATTTGCCCCCCAAAGCGGGGCGTATGACGGCATACGTTGTGCTTTGTTTTGTCTCGAGTGACCGTATTCGGTATCTGAGCGGAACCGGATGGTCCGGTCATTCATTCTTCCCTTATAAATAAGGGGCTTAGGCCATCGCTTTTCCTATCAAGTGATTTAGCCGAACCAAGTTATTAGCCGAATCAAGTTATTAGCCGAATCAAGTTATTAGCCGAATCAAGTTATTAAATAAATCAAGCATTCTAGCCGGACCAAGTGATTTAGCCGAACCAGGTACGATTATTTCTGCCGAATGAACTATTGAGTTGTGCCACCGAATGACCTATTGAGCTGTGCCACCGAATGTCCTATTGAGTTGTACTACCGAATGAACCATTGGTTTGTGCCACCGAATGACCTATTGAGTTGTACTGCCGAATGAACCATTGATTTGTGCCACCGAATGACCTATTGAGTTGTACTACCGAATGAACCATTGATTTGTGTGCTTTAATGATATACTTTCCCTGTGTTTGCAGATAATGTCTCAAAGAGTGGAAACCCGATCAGGTAAAAGGAAGTCCGGGGGCGAAGGAGAGTCCTCGGCCGTGCCCCCAGCTCAATCAGGATCGGAGCGTCATGGATCTGCTCCAAGGTCATTAGTGGATGGATATGGTCCCCAGGAGCTGCTGGATTCCCCGCCTGACTGCTTTCCTAGATCTCTCAAAGAGGAGCAGCTCGATGTTATATCTCGTTCCTTTGGGATCGATAGAGCCCTCATGCTGTTGCCGGGCCCAGGAGTCATGCCATACAATCCTCCCGAAGGGCACTTTGCTTATAGTAGGTACCATTGTATGTGTGGTGCTATCCCGCCTCTCAATGCTTGGGTAGTCAGCTTCCTCACGTATCTAAAGGTGGCCCCATTCCAGCTTCAGCCCAACTCTTATGCCATATTGGTGAGCCTTTTCGTTATTTTCCGGAGGAAGTATGGTCGTGCTCCCTCCAACCGGGAGATCCGGTACTTGTATAATTTAAGGGGCTATAAGAAGGGGTCCCCATACATTAGCTTGGAGTCAGCTGTGACCTTCAAGCCGGTCTTGGACTTGTACTCTAAATTCAGCATGTTCAAGAAAGAATGGTTCTTTGTTAGGGACGACTCCGTTTCAATCCGGCGATTTACCTCTGGATGTAAGTTGATGCTTTTACTTATAATTTCTATTCCGATTGCGATGCTTCTTCTCATACTTTCTCATTTTTGCTAGCGACAGGTGGCTTTCCGGTGGTAGAGACTGACCGCCTGGTTCAGACGGCGGCTGAGATAGAAGCCATTCTTGGGAAATATAGATCATCTGCCTTCTTGATTAGAAATGCGATCCTTCTGGAATATAACTTAATCCTTCCGCAGCAGTCTGTAGTTAAGCTGAGGGAAACGGCGGAGGAGAGGGCGGCTGCTCAGACCAAGGGAGGTGTTACGGCAGAGAGTAGCAAGAGGAAACCTTTCACAAAACCTCCAGCTGTCGGCGGCAAGAAACTCAAGAAATCGGATGGTCCCTCCCCCAGCAATTGTCCACTTACCCGGGAGGAGGAAGACATAGAGGAGGAAAGAGGCAAGGGTGGAGATGGTCGGGATGGTGACAAAGGTGGCGATGGCATCGGGGCCCTACTCCCTGGGCAAGTGGGCGAGATTCAGGAGTGGACGGATGATGCGTTCCACCAGGCTTTTGAGGGGTTGGATGAGGCTCCGGCTTTGGTAGAGAAGACCGGGAAGGCGGACAAAGCCGGGGCTGGTGCAAGTGAGTCTTCTCCGACCATTCCAACCAAGGTGGCTCCGACGACTCAAGGTGAACTCTTGACTCCTGCATGCTTCATTAATGATAGGGACTTAGGAATATTTTATGACCCGCTCCCGTCCTGGAATGAAATCCAGGACTTATTGCAGTTTCCCACTCCTCCCCAGGGTTTGTACAACCACAGCTGTGTTTCTTTTCCTTTTTTAACTTGTAATTTACCGCGTTTCTCGAATCGTATAGTGATGTAAGTTTGTGACACTTGTTCTTTATATCAGGAGCAGGCAAGACGTCCAAAGCTTCAGACCTTCGACACAGGCTTGAGCAATATAAACTTTCCAAAACTTCTGCTAAGCCGAAGCCCTCAACCCAACGCTCCGGGGATGTAGTCGGCTACCGTCCTCTTCTTGGGGTCATCGAAGAGGGTATTCAGCAGAGGAAGAGGATTCATCCTTTATCCGCAACTTCGCCCGGTCCTCAGCCTCCGGCTCAGCCTATTCATGATATTACTGAGGAGGGTAGCGAGTTTGCACCTTCTCCGCACCCGTCCGGAAACCCTTCTGTTATTCATATCGACCGTCCCGACTTGGCCCGTAATCCATTTGCGGGTCATCCTGATCTGGATCCAAGCTCTCATGACATTACTTTTGACGAAGTCACTGGTGAACACCTTCTCCCCCGTAACCCCATGGTACGAGTACTTGATGAAGCCAAGTCCTTAGATCTCGATCTACTCACTACTCGTATAGTCACTATGGGAGACGAGGCCAAGGCTAATATTGATCGGGTGGTAGAGGAGACCAAGAAGCTGATGGGGCATCATGCTCGGCTGGTTAAGGCCGGAGAGGAGATTGGGAGCGCCAATATCCGACTTCGATTGGTGGTTTCGGATCAGGCCAAACAGCTTGCGGATCGGGCTATTCAGATTTCTCAGCATGAGGCTGCTACTGGGCGACTAAGGAAAACCATGGAAGAGGCCAACCGGGCCGAATTGCGGAAAATGGAAGCTGCTTGCAAAGAGCGGATTGACATGGCTATTGCCACGGTGGATGAGGTTCGGAGAGCGGATCTCGAGCAGGTGGAGGAATTGTCCGAGAAACTTGAGGCTGCAGAGCTTGCTCAAGCTAAGTTGAGGGAAGAGATGGAGGTGATGCGGAGGTCCCTTCAGGCTGATTGCTCGAGATACAGATTGGAGAGAGATGCTGCCGTCGAAAGGTTGTCGGCTTCCGATGCCCGGATGAGGGAGTTTGAGGAGAATGAGGGAATGATGGATGACATGCTCCAGGACATGTATTTCCGAACTTGGAAGCAGGGCAATCTCTCTTGGATGGATGATTATCCCAGGGTCATGGCTAAGATCTATCTTCGGGCTTTGGAGGAGGCTAAGGCTGATGCATATAAAGAGGGTGGAACGGTCTTCAGTATGGATGTGGTCACTGCCCAGTTCACCAAGGAGGAGAAAGTGGCGGTAAAGGAGGGTATGCGGCTGCTTGCTGCTGAGGAGGCAGGTGTGCAGGTAGAGGATGACGACCAGGATGGTCAAGAAGCAGGTGCTGGTAAGTCTTCCTTTCTAGTCTTTCCGTTAACTTGGTTACTTATCACTAATGAATCCTTTTTATGACCGGACAGGCGGGCAACAGAGCAAGGACAAGACTTCGACGCAACCAGCTCCCTGATTAGACCTGGAAAATTCTTTTTGTAGGCTTGGCATTGTTGTATCTGTTAGTCTTAAGACAGTAGAGTAACTTCTAAGTTGTAATTCTTGCTACTTGTAATAATCAACATTATTCTTGACGTGTAATTTTTTAACTTAAGCTGATTTTGTCGTTTCTTGAATATTTGTTGCTATTTCGACATATCGTATGAGAAATGTAGCTATGTATATTCTTGTAATTAAATTGTGTTTGATGTTAGACTCTGGTTCTACACCATAATTTTATGACTTACAATATTAGCGTGTGGTGTGAACAAATTATAGTCATGTATTTGTACATAAAAGAAGAAAATACCGCCTTTCATGTTTTAATCGTAGATGGCAGTCTTGAATATCCTGTAGGACCGAGCATGGAATGTAGTCGAATGTCCTGCCACTGTGAGTCCCTACACCCATTGGCGAGTATCTCCTACTCTGTATCATGTACTTTAGGGATTGTTATAGGGGATAGGAAAAAAAAGCTTTTTAAGTAAAATTGAAATACGTGAAATAGTAAACTTCCAATCACGGAAGGCCTTCGATGTGCTTAAGTTCGTGACAAACGGGTTTTGTAGTCACTTTCCCTAGCTGTGGGTCTTGGAGACATTTGTCACCCATCTTACGCCTCCGCGGGGAGTTAATTCTTTTTTACCACAGCCGCACTTAAGACACATCGGAGCCGAGATCGCGCACAGTAACTACCCGGGCCATTATGGCCCGTAATCGTGGGTATTATTCGATTTACTGTGGCCGGCTAGCGTGGGTGCCGATCGTCAACTGTGAACTGCCCCTGGCTGGCCACACCTTATGTTGGGGCTTATAGTCGGTTCACAGTTGCCGGCGAGCCTAACGCCGTAATGAGCTGCCTCGGCTATAGTCGGCCTTCTCGGTGGCTTATAATCGGCTCATTACAGTTGGCTTTAAGGGCCGTCGCGAGCAATGAGTTAACCCGCAGCAGAGGGATGCTGGAGCAAAAGTGTCTCATTGGCGAGGGCATAGATTCGCATAGTACCTGTTAGGTCTTGTCCAGGTGAAGTCGTGTTGTGGAGTGCTTTGAATAGAAATGCTATATACTCAGGATTTTGTTCAACAGAAAGGGATAAAGTTAACAAGCAGCCAAGATACAAAGGAACAAAAAAAAGAGACAAGGTTTTTTAAAGTGGTTCGGCACGAAAAGGCCTACGTCCACTGATTCTCTTTGTTAATTCACTTCATATGGGCAATACAAGTTAAGAAAAGTATCGACGGAGGTGTTGGATGTTCCATGCCCTCTGGAACACCTCTCCGTCCACTGTTGACAAAATATAGGCTCCGTTGTGGAGATCTTTATGAATTACATATGGTCCATCCCAGATTGGGTCTAGTGCTCCGGGGCGAGGGAAGATTCGCTTGAGGACAAGATCCCCTTCTTGCAAGGTACGATGCTTGACTTTGGAGTTGTATCGTGCTGCCACTTTTTGCTTGTGGGCTGTTGTTTTGAGGATTGCATCGTTTCTTCTCTCCTCGATTAGATCCAAAGACATGTGAAGGAGTTCTTCGTTCTTTTCTGGGTTATAGTGGATCCGACGATGGGAAGGCACAATAGTTTCAACTGGGAGCATAGCCTCTGATCCGTATGCCAAAGAGAAAGGAGTGTGCCCTATCGATGTTCTGAAAGATGTGCGATAGGCCCATAGTGCCGTAGGAGGTTCATCCACCCAAGCGCCCTTTGACTTTTCGAGCTTCTTTTTGATTAGAGTTTTCAGAATTTTGTTGACCGCTTCGACTTGTCCGTTTGCCTGGGGATATGCTACGGATGAGAAGCTTTTATGAATTCTGTGTTCTTGGCACCAGTTGGCGAATTCCTCGCTGTCAAATTGAAGTCCATTGTCTGATATGATTTTGAGTGGGACTCCGTACCTGCATAGAACATTTTTGATCAAGAAGTTAATAACTTTTGCTGAAGATACTTTATTTAGAGGTTCCGCTTCCACCCATTTGGTGAAATAATCAACTGCCACTATAGCATATTTGGCCCCGCCTCGGCCCATTGGTAGCTCGCCGATTAAGTCAATTCCCCATATCGCGAAGGGCCAAGGGCTGGTCATCTGAGTAATCTCGGTTGTTGGTAGCCGAGGGATCTTAGCAAATTTTTGGCATCTGTCACACTTCTTGACGAAATCTAAGGCGTCCTTGCTTAAGGTGGGCCAGAAATATCCGTATCGGAGTATCTTCTTTGCTAATGTTTGCCCCCCGGTGTGATCTCCACAGCTCCCCTGATGGATGTTGGATAAGATTTCCTTGGCTTCCCTTCCGGCGACACACCTTAATAATGGGTTAGAGAAACCGCGCCGATAGAGGATGTCTTCTTGTATTGTATAGCGGGACGCTTTCCTCAAGATTTTCTTGACTTCATTACGCCAGTTGGGTAGTGTGCCACCTTGTAGGTAGTCTCGGATGGGAGTCATCCAAGTTGCTTCTTCGGCTGCGGCTATCAGATTCACTTGCTCAAAACTCGGGACCGTTTGCTTTGAGATGGTTACTGCCCCGAAGATGGCGATGTATCTCATACTCGCTTGCTTTGCCAATTCGTCGGCCTCTTGGTTCTCTTCCCGAGGGATGTGTTTGACTAAGTATTGATCCAATCGGCTGAGAAGCAACTTGGTCTTCTTTAGATATGCTATGAGTCATTCCTCTCGAGCTTGGAATTCTCCTAGTATTTGATTGACGATAAGTTGAGAATCGCTGTGAAGACACAAAGAATTGGCTCCGATTTCTATGGCAATTTCTAGTCCAACTATCACTGCTTCATATTCTGCATCGTTGTTGGTGGTAGCGAACTCCAACCTTATAGCATAGTGCAGTTTATTTCCCCTGGGAGTGATTATTACCACACCTGCCCCCGAGCCTTGTTCGTTAGATGCACCATCCACAAAGAGATTCCACTTGATCTCTTCTGTTATTTCCAGTTTCTCCTTATCCTCGTTGGTAGTGAACTCTGCAATGAAATCAGCCATGGCTTGTCCCTTGATGGCGGTGCGAGGGTGATAGGTGATATCATATTGACTCAGCTCAATACACCATTTAAGTAGTCGCCCGGAAGTGTCAGGACGATGGAGTACCTGCCTCAGTGGTTGATCGGTCAGAACTTTGATGGAATGGGATTGGAAGTAGTGACGTAGTTTTCGTGAAGTGATTAGTAAACAGTATGCTAACTTTTCAAGTTTAGGATATCTGACTTCTGCCCCAGTAAACCTTTTACTGACAAAGTAAACTGGTCGTTGCGTGCGGTTGTCTTCCCTTACCAAGGCAGCGCTTAGGGCGTGAGATGACACAGCAAGGTATAGGTATAATTCTTCGCCTTCGCTTGGGGTCGAGAGTACCGGTGGTTTATGGAGGTGTTCGATTAGGTTAAGGAAAGCGGTTAAGCATTCGTCCATCCATTCGAACTTTCCTTTATCTTTCTTTAGAGCTTCGAAAAAGGGGACGCACTTGTCCGTTGCTTTGGAGATGAATCGGCTTAGGGCGGCCACTTTTCCATTTAGGCTTTGCATTTCCTTTCGGGTGGAAGGTATCTTGATGTCCCTTAATGCTCGGACTTGTTCAGGGTTTGCTTCAATCCCTCGGGCATGGACGATGAACCCTAAGAATTTTCCCGATGACACTCCGAAGGAGCACTTTAGTGGATTCAACTTCATTCCATACTGTCGAAGTACCTGGAACATTTTGCCTAGGTGGCTTACGTGATCCTTGGCTTTCCGTGATTTTACCAGCATGTCGTCTACATATACTTCCATAGTTTGTCCTATTAGCCCTGCAAACATCTTGTTGACGAGGCGCTGGTAGGTGGCTCCTGCATTTTTAAGTCCGAAGGGCATCACTTTGTAGCAGTATAAACCCCGGTCGGTGATGAAACTAGTGTGGTCTTGGTCAGGAGCATGCATAGGAATTTGGTTATATCCTGAGTATGCATCCATAAAAGATAGGAGTTCGTGCCCGGCTGTGCTGTCTACAAGTTGGTCAATTCTGGGAAGCGGGAAGCAATCCTTTGGGCAGGCGTCGTTTAGGTTGGAGAAGTCAATGCAGGTCCGCCACTTCCCATTAGCCTTCTTTACTAGTACCGGGTTGGCGACCCATTCTCGGTAAACAGCTTCTCGTATGAAGTCATTGGCGAGTAGATTCTTTACTTCTTCGTCGAGGGCTGCTGATCGCTCTGCCCCCATACTTCTCTTTTTTTGTTTTACAGGCGCCTTGGTAGGATCAATGTTTAATACGTGGCATGCTATGTCGGGGGAGATTCCGGTCATGTCAGCGTGTGACCAAGCGAATACATCCAAGTTGTGGCGGAGAAAATCAATGAGTTGTTCCTTCAATTCAGCTTTCAGCTGGGACCCAATTTTCAGTAGCCTACTTGAGTCGTGCCTGTCTACAGATATAAACTCCATAGCTTCTGCAGGCTCGGCGGTGGCCTCCTCCTCTTTGTCCCTAGGGTCTAATTCATTGAAAGGGTCGCTGGTGTATCGAAGAGGAGGGGCTTTCTTTAGTTGCTATGCTTCAAGGCTTTTTGTGCAGAGGGCAATCTCTACACCTTTCCCTTTATCTTTCTTGTGGTTGTTGCGAAGTTCGGTTACATAGCAGTCTCGTGCAATATCCTGGTCTCCTTCCACTTCCCCTACCCCATTGTTTGTTGGAAATTTCATTTTCAGGCACCATGGGGCTAGGACAATCTGGAAGTCAGACAAGGCTGGTCTTCCTAAGAAGGCGTTGTAGGCCGAATGGTTTTCTACCAGCACAAACGTTTGTTTCCTTACAACGGAGCGGGGATGACTTCCAATCTCAACAAAGAGGTCCAGCTGCCCGAGGGGCATCTTCGCATCTCCAGTGAAACCGTGTAGTGGTTTATCGCAGGGAGATACATCCTTCATTGATAGCTTCATTTTGTCGAATGCGTGTTTGAACAGGATATTTACAGAGCTTCCAGTGTCTACCAGGATTCGGTAAACTTCGGCGGGACCGAGTCGGGCAGAGATAACCATGGGATCCATGTGAGGGTACTGTCTTCCTTCTAGGTCGCGTTTACTGAATGTGATGTCGTCACTTTCTTTCCGCTTTGGGTGGCGCTCTTCTATAACCGTATTGACACAGTCTCTATTGTCTCTAAGCGACTTCCCATATCTTTCCATCTCTCTCCAACTTCTGTCTGCGATGTGCGGACCTCCTGAGACAGTATGGACCACTATCTTCTCTTGACTAGAGCTGCTAGCGTTGCGGTTTCCTCTGTCGGTCCCTGGTGAGGGTAGCCTTGGGTTTTCATTGGCAGGAGCTGGAGTCCTGTCTTGACTTTTTACATAACGCTCCAGTTTCTTCCTTCTGATGTGTTCCTCGATCAGATCTCGGAGATGATGGCATTCATTGGTATCATGTCCGTGAGATTCGTGGAAGCGGCAGAATTTTCCAGACTTCTGTGCGTTATCTGATTCCTTCTTGTATGGTGGGCGTTTGTATCTAACTTCGCCTTGGGTGGCAAGGAAGATATTTTCGACGGTCTCGTTCAAAGGGGTGTAAGTGTCGAATCTTGGTCCTGGCCGATATAGGCGCTTTTCTACCTTCTTGCCCCCAGCATTGTCTCTGGAATCATTTCTTCGAACGTCCCTCGCCACAGCAGGGGCGTTGCCATGGGTCGTCTTACTTTGCTGTCCTGACTGCTCTTCAATGGCAGCATCCTCAAGCCTCATGTATTTCCCGGCTTCATGGAAGAAATCGGGTAAAGTAGCTGGTTTTTCCTTTGTTAATCTTCTAGCAAATTTAGTGTCTGGATGCACCCCATTGCAGAGGGCCATTAGGATAAGCTTCTCATCGGCATCTTGAACTGCGGCTGCTGCGGCGTTGAATCTGGTTAGGTATTGCTGCAGCTTTTCTCTAGGTTTCTGTTTGACGCTGGATAAGGAATAAGCATCCTTAGGTTGCTCCACATGGATGCGGAACTGACTGATAAATTTTTCTTTCAACATCTCCCATGAGCTGATGGATCCTTGGGGTAGATGACAGAACCAGGAGGTAGCAAGATCTGCTAAGAAGAGCGGAAAGCATTTGCATAGTACTCCCTCTGTTGCTCCACTCATGAGCATATGCTGCGTGTACCTCTGTAAGTGTACAACGGGATCGGAGGTTCCTTTGTAGGGTTCCATTGTTGGCATCTTCCATTCTCGGGGGGTGATAGCAATTTCGATATTGCGGGCGAAAGGGCTGGTTACCCTAGCGCCTATCCCTCGATCTCTTTGCTCCCGCTGGACACACTCTCTGAATAAGCGTGCCATCCTTTCATCAGAACTTGGAGCGGATAGAAATGAGTTTGGTTCTGTTCTGTGGGATTGATTCCGTCCAGACGACCTGTAGGGATGGTATCGTCTATCATTCCTCATATCTTCCCGTGGCTGCCTTTGGTCTTCTGGGAGCACGCTTGGGTCAGCTACAGTTGGCCCTTGCCTTGATCTCCCCCTGTTGGGTTCTGATCTAAGCACTTCCTCGGGTCCAACTTCGGGCTGAACTCTAGCTCGGCCCCGTTCACCGGTGTTTCTGTTGTTAGGCAGCATGACAAGCTCAGCTACAGTTGACCTTCGCCCGGTACCTTCCCCGTTGGGTTCGGTACCAAACGTTTCCTCAGGCCTAACTTCGGGCTGTGCTCGGTCTCGGCTCCTACCACGGCTACTTCTGCCGTTAGCTCCTTCGAAGAAGGAAGATCTTTGTTGTCTCTGAGATCCTCCAGACTGGGACTCGCCCCATGATTCAGTGTTGCGGTTGGATTCTTCAGCGTCCCTCAAGCGTGACATGAGATGGTCCACCAAGGCTTCCTGCTGGGACGTGAAGCGGTTAGTTACTTCAATCACAACTCTGTCCAGATCTGCTCTAGTAATTACTGCAGGCTGTTCTGCGGTGGGAGCAGTTGGGTTAGCCTGTTCTTCATTCGTTACTGTTGCTGGAGGAGGACGATTTGCTTGATTCGTGACATCTGGATCTGGGAGACTGCTAGATGCGATGTTTTTTCCTTTGTTAACATCTTTTCTCTGTTTGGGAGGCATGTTTTCCAAGTGGCGAACGATGCTGTTAGGAAAACTTATTAAGCGGGTGAAGCTGAAGCTTCGATCTTCTAGCTCTCAACGAAAGCACCAAAAATGTTTGCACAAAAAATGGACAAACACCTCAAAGTTGTATGATTTAGTAGATCTTATGTTGTTCTTAGTAATTTGAGCGACTTATGCAAATACGTAAAAAACAGGGGTTAAACTGTAAAAAGACACGCAGATTTATAGTGGTTCAGCCAGAATGTGCCTACGTCCACTTTATATGTTATTTCTCTTGTTCTGTTATGATTACAAGTACAAAGCTTTGGTACAAGTAAAAGAAAGTTGTTTGAAGAGTTCCTTCCGTGCTTGAGCTCTCAAAACTTGACCCCATTGTTGTACCCTGCCCCTCTATTTATAGAGTGAGGTTGGGAGCAGGGGTCTTGGATGTATATAGCTGCTGGTGGGCCTGGGCTGACGTGATCTGGCCTGGCACGTCTTGGTCCGGCAGCGTTTGGTCCGGTGGTAGGAGGTTGGTTCGGCATTGTCTGAAGGAGGTTGGTTCGGCGTCTGGAATAGGGTTGGTTCGGCAGTCTCGAGAGAGGGTTGGTTCGGCAGTCTCGAGAGAGGGTTGGTTCGGCAGTCCTGAGAGAGGGTTGGTTCGGTAGTTCTGAGAGAGGGTTGGTTCGGCAGTTCTGAGAGAGGGTTGGTTCGGCAGTTCTGAGAGAGGGTTGGTTCGGCAGTCTGGAATAGGGTTGGTTCGGCAGTCTCGAGAGAGGGTTGGTTCGGCAGTTCTGAGAGAGGGTTGGTTCGGCAGTTCTGAGAGAGGGTTGGTTCGGCAGTCTGGAATGAGGGTTGAAACGTACCCAACATATGTGTTTATGATGGGTTTATAAAAGAAACGTGTACATATATAAAGATATGTTGGTTACAGGCTAGACTACATTAGTTCAGCAGTGTTGTTGGCATCTTAGTAAGTATATGATTATAAAATATGTTATATTTGCGTTATATGAACATTTTTGAAGGTGCATATATGTCAGTTCTAAATTTTAGTTGCGTACAAATGTGAATAATATAGGCTAGTTGATGAGTCCGCATCTATAGATATATGGGTATTAGTTGTATATAATAGTGGGGGTAGTGTAATTGTGTGTGTGTGTGTGTGTGTATATATATATATATATTCTGCTTTAATACATGAATTTATTTTAAAATAATGATTTCGAGCTATATATATATTTAATGTAATATATGATTTAATATATATAGTTATTTATAAAAAAAAGAATTTTCCCTGATACCAATCATCGTCATGGATCCAGTCTTTATTTGACTCCATCTATTCTTATCTATCAGCCTTGATCGTCAAACCGTGCCAATCTAGCTTTGCTTTGGAATTTACGCTTGGATTTGTAACTTGTTCCATCGTTGATCTCTGATGCAGCGGATTAAACAAAACAATCTTCAATCGGTGAAAGTAGTAGTCGATGGATTGAAAAATACTGAAATGCCCAAATTCGTTGATTCGAAGATACCAAATTCTAGCTATCCCGAACTCGTTGATCGCGCACGATACCGGGTTCAAAGATCTTCAATTCTTCAAGCGTTGATCAAGCGCACTTGATTCCGCGAATCGGCTTCTGCAATCGTTGAATCGAGCGCACTCGATTAACCGAAAGAGGAGATAGGAGATTACACTCAACTACCAATTTGAATGAAAGCACAAAGCTAACAAAAGAGAATTTTATTCAAAAATCAACAACCTCAAAATGTACAACGCACGCCTATTTATAGCATCTTACAACACACGCCACAAATTTGTACAACACTTAGGTCGTGAACGACCTACGACCTATAATGGAGCGACCTAAAAAGTACACGACTTAACAAAGCATACGACATACAACAAACGACCTAAAAGATTACAACATAAGGAAAATACAACACATCATGTTACATCACTTAAGTCGTTTCCGACCTATAACCTTCGACCTACGACTTAACAGGCCCAACGACTCAACAGCAGCGACATATCTTTCTTCGCGACTTAACTCTGGAGCGAGCGACCTAAAATGAACGGCATCTGTCTTGAGCGACCTAAGAATGAACAGCATCCCTTCATTCCCGACCTAAAGAAGCTGCTTCCGAAAGAACTTCGCGACCTAAGTCTTCGCGACTTAAAATGTGCGACTTATCTCTCCAGTTCACCCAGCGACCTATCTTAAGTCGTGACTGTTTCCTGCGACCTATCATAGGTCGTGTCTTGTTAGGTCGTAACACCCTGTTAGCTCGTTCCAGCGACCTATTTCTTGTCTCGTTAGGTCATACACAAGTTAACTCGGTAAGTTGTTCCAGCGACCTATCTTCCAACTCGTTAGGTCGTACACGACCTAAAAACATGTTAGGTCGTTCCAGTATCTCGTTAGCTCGCACATTCCCACTAGGTCGTTGCCGATCTTCACTAAGTCGTTGGAACGACTTAAAGACTTCGTTAGGTCGGCTGCGACCTAAAACTTGAACTTTCCACAATTCTTCACGAAATGTTAAATCGTTAAACTCCTCCTTTGGTCGTGAGCGACCTAAGACTTCTCTCCAGGCTACATCATCCTCCCCAGGTTGAGAAAAATTCTTCCTCAAATTTGCACTTCCTGCATCCACCACAACAAACTCATCCCCATGATATGGTACGAGATGCTTAACATTGAATACGTCAGACGTATACACACCATCTGGCAGCTTCAATTTGTAAGCATTTTCATTAATTCGTTTTACGACTTCCACCGGACCAATTTTCCTGGCTTTCAACTTGTTATAAGCGCCTACTAGAAAACGATCTTTTGTTAACACTGCATAAACCAAATCACCTTCATGAAATTCAACATTCCTTCGTTTCAAATCTGCAGCTCGTTTGTACTTCTCATTTGCTTTCTCCAATCGTTCCTGAACGATTTTATGACATTCCGTCAACCCCTCAACAAAATCAGCAGCTTTCTTAATTGTTCCCTTCGAGTGTGGTATTACCGTTAAATCCAACGGTCCTTTTGGCATACTAGAATATACAATCTGGAATGGACTGAACCCAGTACTTCGATTTACAGCATGATTATGGGCAAACTCTGCCTGGCATAACTTCACATCCCAACTCTTCAGATTATCTTGCACAAGGCACCTCAGCAAATTTCCCAATGATCTGTTCACAACCTCGGTCTGTCCATCCGTTTGCGGATGATAAGCACTACTAAACTTCAGTTTCGTTCCCACCATTTTCCACAAACTCAACCAAAAGTGACTCAGAAATCGAGTATCTCTATCCGACACAATAGATTCTGGCAATCCATGAAGTCGATAGACCTCCTTGAAAAACAACTGAGCAACATGAACAGCATCCGCCGTCTTCTTACAAGCAATAAAATGTGCCATCTTTGAAAATCTGTCTACCACAACGAATATAGAATCATTTCCCCTTTGAGTTCTAGGCAAACCCAAAACAAAATCCATACTGATATCCACCCATGGTTTTACAGGCACGGGTAACGGCATATATAAACCAGCATTAGTCGCAGTTCCTTTCGAAACCTGACAAATATGACAACGCTCCACAAACCTCTCTACTTCTTTCCTCATCGATGGCCAAAAGTAAGATTGCGAAATCAACTGTAATGTACGGTCTCTCCCAACATGTCCTTCTTCATGTAGCTCTTTTACAATCTTCATTCTCAAACTACAATCAGGTACGCACAAACGATTTCCTTTTAACAGAAAACCATCTACCATCAGAAACTCCTCCGTCTTTCCCTCCTTAACTTTATCAACAAGCTTTGCAAAGTAAGGATCATCGGTAAATAATTCTGGCAACATATCAAACCCCATCACTTTAACCTTCATTGTTTTCAACAAATGATTCCTCCTACTCAAAGCATTAGCCACACGATTTGTCACCCCCGATTTGTGTTTCACAACAAAAGTAAACTGTTGCAGATAAGCAATCCACGATGCATGTCTCGCTGAAATCTTATCTTTCCCTTGTAAATGCTTCAATGCCTCATGATCAGTGTAAAGAACAAACTCCTTCTGAAATAGATAATGTCTCCAGTGTTTGATAGCTTGCACAACAGCATAGAATTCCACATCATATGTGCTGTATCTCATCTTCGCTCCTGATAACTTCTCACTGAAATATGCAATAGGACGACCCCTTTGACTCAACACTCCTCCAATCCCAACCTTTGACGCATCAGTATGTAATTCAAACAACAACTGAAAATCTGGTAACGTTAGAATTGGTGCTGTCGTCAACAACTCCTTGATTCGTTCAAAAGCAACTCCTGCTCCCTCCGTCCATGTAAACTGTTTACCTTTCATACAATCAGTCACAGGCGCCATCACACTACTAAAGTGTGGAATAAACCTTCGATAAAATGAGGCCAACCCATGAAAACTACGAACTTCCGTTATCGTCTTGGGCTGCGGCCGTTCTCTAATCGCTTCGACTTTACTTTGGTCAACCTGTATTCCTTCTTCCGACACAACATACCCCAGAAATAGAACACTCCTCGCCATAAAAACACACTTCTTTGTAGCAGCATAGAATTGTTCTTCACGTAGAATAATTAACACTTTCTTCAAATGTTGAACATGTTCTTCTGTACTAGCACTGTAGATCAGAATATCATCAAAGTAAACCACCACAAATTTTCCAATGTACGGTCTGAAAATTTGATTCATCACCCTCATGAATGTACTTGGTGCATTCGATAGACCAAACGGCATCACTAGCCATTCATACAATCCTTCCCTCGTCTTGAATGCTGTCTTCCATTCATCCCCTGGTCTAATGCGAATCTGATGATAACCGCTCTTCAAGTCAATCTTAGAAAAGATTACAGACCCACTAATTTGATCCAATAGATCATCAAGCCTCGGCATCGGAAATCTGTATCTGACTGTGATCTTATTCAATGCTCTACTATCTGTGCACATCCTCCACGTTCCATCCTTTTTGGGTACCAATAAAGCTGGTACAGCACAAGGACTTAAACTCTCCTGCACACGCCCCTGTTCAAGCAATTCTTCTACCTGCCTCCGCAACTCTTCATGTTCCTTCGGACTCATTCGATAATGTGGTCTGTGTGGCAACACAGCCCCTGGAACAAGATCTATCTGATGTTGTATATCCCTCAACGGTGGCAACTCCGTTGGTAACTCCTCTGGAAATACATCGTCAAATTCTTTCAAAACTGGCTTCGCTTCTTCCGGAATTTCAACCTCCTCACTGCTCTCTCGCCCAATCAACAAAAACACTTCAGGCTCCTCCTCTACTTCCTTCACAAACTCCTTCAAAGATAACAAAGTTTTGAGCTCTTCAATCTCCTCCAACTTGTTTTCCTCCTGTTGTCACTTCTTTGGAACTAGAGTAATCTTTGTGCCTTCAAACATGAAACTGTAACTGTTGGTACGCCCATCATGTTGCACCGCCCTATCATACTGCCACGGTCTCCCCAGCAACAAATGACAGACATCCATATCTACCACGTCACACCAGATTTCATCCTTGTATTTCTTTCCAATTGAAAACTTCACACAAGCCCTTCGTCCAACCTTCACCTCCCCGCCTTTCCTCAACCAAGCTAGCTTGTATGGTTTCAGATGTTTCTCAATCTTTAACGCCAACTTCCTCACAGCTTCTGAAGAAATTATATTATCACAGCTTCCAGCATCAATAACAAATTTGCAAACTTTCCCCAGAATGGTACATGTTGACTGAAAAATATTGCTCCTTAACCAACTACAATCCTCCTCTTGCTTTGGTGTTAAACAGGACCTCTTCATCATTAGATTGTAACCTTCATCTCCCGTCACTTCTTCTTCCTCCTCATCAGGTGGTGAATTGGAACATTTAGCTTCTTCATCCTCATCCTCAACCTCCGCTATCATAGCTCTCTTCTTCGGCTTCGGACATTCGCTACTTTTGTGACCAAATTCCTGACAATTGTAACATTTGAAACCGTTGTTAACCTTTGTCTTCTCAGCCTCCTTCACTACTGGTCTACTGATAGGTTTAGAAACATTAGAACTCCCACCAACACCCTTCACTTGATTGTTAGAATTAGTAAACACACCATTTCCTCGTCGTCCCAGTTTCTCCCAAGCCAACGCTTTCTGATGTGCTTCCGCTACAGATCTGGGATTAAACATGTTAACCATATCCTGAATCTGCATTCGTAATCCCCCAACAAATCTGGCTGTCAATTGTTCTTCTGTCTCCATAATATCATTCCTGGCAATCAGTTGATAAAATTCGTCAGCATAGTCATTCACAGATTTTGTCCCTTGTCTCAAGTTCTGCAAACGTTGATACATCAAAGATTGATAATTGTAAGGTAAGAACGTTGCTTTCATCAATTTCTTCATCTTCTCCCAAGATTCAACTTTTGACTTTCCCATTCGTTCACGTGTAAGTTTGGTTTGCTGCCACCATGCCAAAGCTCTACCCCTCAACCTTGTAGCAACCAACTTTACTCTACGATGTTCTGGAACTTCTTTGAAGTCAAAAATCTCTTCAACATTAGCCACCCAATCTAGAAACTCCTCTGCTTACATACCACCTTTGAATTCAGGAATTTCAGTCTTCATCCCCGACTCCCATTTGTGATCATACTCAGAGTGATTTCTTCCTTGTCCTCGTCCTTGTTCTCGAACACTACCACCATCATACTCCTCTTCAAAATCAGATGTATATCGTTGTCTATCTCGTCCACCCACATCTCTACTCCCATCACGTCTACCACCATCATCCCTTCTATCTACATTCCTCCGTTCACGATCATTCACGTTCCTCCCACGCCTTTGATCATTGTCAACACTTCTTTCTCGATTGGATTGTGATGAGACTCTACTTCCCCCATGGTTAGATTCAGGTGAAACTCTTCTCCGATTTTGATTCATTTCTAACATCATCTTCTCTAATCGTCCAATCCCTTCATTAAGCTTCTCACTAAAGTTCTCATTAATTCTCTGCTCCATCTCATCAGCTTCTTCTCTTCGATACAAAGCTTCTACGTTTTGGTGACGATTAGCTCTCCTCGGTGGCATACTTGAAACTTTACAAACACTTCAAATTCAAACACAATTCGAACTTTAATCCAAAATGAAATGGATCGACAACTCCCACTTTGTTGCTACTTCGCGATGAACACGATGAACACAACTTCTCCAAATGATATAGATCCGATCTCTAAACTCCAATACAAAGTCGAACAACTTCAACTTGCTCTCGGCCGTGGTAAACAAAACTCAAATCTTCACTTCGATTCAAACATCTTCGAGATGATTGGCTCCAAGACTCGATTTAGCTATGATTGGCTAAAACAAGCTCCGATACCAAAAACTGACGCAGCGGATTAAACAAAACAATCTTCAATCGGTGAAAGTAGTAGTCGATGGATTGAAAAATACTGAAATGCCCAAATTCGTTGATCCGAAGATACCGAATTCTAGCTATCCCGAACTCGTTGATCGCGCACGATACCGGGTTCAAAGATCTTCAATTCTTCAAGCGTTGATCAAGCGCACTTGATTCCGCGAATCGGCTTCTGCAATCGTTGAATCGAGCGCACTCGATTAACCGAAAGAGGAGATAGGAGATTACACTCAACTACCAATTTGAATGAAAGCACAAAGCTAACAAAAGAGAATTTTATTCAAAAATCAACAACCTCAAAATGTACAACGCACGCCTATTTATAGCATCTTACAACACACGCCACAAATTTGTACAACACTTAGGTCGTGAACGACCTACGACCTATAATGGAGCGACCTAAAAAGTACACGACTTAACAAAGCATACGACATACAACAAACGACCTAAAAGATTACAACATAAGGAAAATACAACACATCATGTTACATCACTTAAGTCGTTTCCGACCTATAACTTTCGACCTACGACTTAACAGGCCCAACGACTCAACATCAGCGACATATCTTTCTTCGCGACTTAACTCTGGAGCGAGCGACCTAAAATGAACGGCATCTGTCTTGAGCGACCTAAGAATGAACGGCATCCCTTTATTCGTGACCTAAAGAAGCTGCTTCCGAAAGAACTTCGCGACCTAAGTCTTCGCGACTTAAAATGTGCGACTTATCTCTCCAGTTCACCCAGCGACCTATCTTAAGTCGTGACTGTTTCCTATGACCTATTATAGGTCGTATCTTGTTAGGTCGTAACACCCTGTTAGCTCGTTCCAGCGACCTATTTCTTGTCTCGTTAGGTCGTACACAAGTTAACTCGGTAAGTTGTTCCAGCGACCTATCTTCCAACTCGTTAGGTCGTACACGACCTAAAAACATGTTAGGTCGTTCCAGTATCTCGTTAGCTCGCACATTCCCACTAGGTCGTTGCCGATCTTCACTAAGTCGTTGGAACGACTTAAAGACTTCGTTAGGTCGGCTGCGACCTAAAACTTGAACTTTCCACAATTCTTCACGAAATGTTAACTCGTTAAACTCCTCCTTAGGTCGTGAGCGACCTAAGACTTCTCTCCAGGCTACATCAATCTCTAGCCTCGAAAGGTGAGCAATCACTCACGATTAATGTTCTTTTATTTATTAAATTTGATTTCAACTGAAATGATAAATTGAAATATGCTGCTATTAGTTATTTACACTGTTATATATGTTATTACCTGTATCATTTCACTTATGACATCTGACACCATTATCTGTTATATATACAATGATAATCCAGTTTGGTTGATAATTGATTGATTATTGATGTTTATATTGGACGTTAAATTGTTAATGTTAAACTGATAAATAATATGCAATTGAATTGATATAGGATAGTCCACAATTTAAATTGGATCTATATGTTGAATTTGATTTGTTAAATTTGCATAATATGACCCCTTTAAATGTTTAATCACTCGACACGTAGTAATATGGTTAACTTCACCCTGAACCATTGAATGTATGTTGTATAAAATTGATGTAGTATAAATTGAATAATGAATATCAAGTGAAGAACCATATTAAATATTAATGTAATAATCTTTAATCTACATGAAATGATAGTGTAGATTCTAGAAATAATTATATTAATTTGCACAAACAACAATGTGAGTTAATACGATTATTTCAGGATTATTTGAATTGATTATTGTTGTTATCGATTGTTGTTATTGCTTGTTTATTTACTTTGACACCATCCCAGTTATCACACTGCAAGTTCCCTTTGCTATGTTTTGATTTGAATTAAATTGGAATCGGGTTGAAATGATAAATACCCAAATTGAACTTTGACCTAGGATAGAGAATTAAATAAAAACTGATTGGTCAATATTTTGATTTAAAAATAAAATGAAGATTTTATTTTAATAAATAATATGGTTTTGAAATGAAGTTGGAATTTGAATTTTAATGAAAGGAAATGTTAATATTTAATAATCTGAATCAAAATATTAACATAGTAGTTGATGAAAGAACAATGTTTTAAAATTTGGAATTATTACTAATTAAGTTTGAAATTATTTAATAATTAAGTTTTGAAATTATTTAATAATTAAATAAGATTTAATTATTTAATAATTAAATAAGATTGAATTATTTAATAATTAAATAAAATTGAATTCTTTGTTAAGTGAAATTGAACTTCTTGAATAAGTGAAATTAAGTTTCTTTATAAATTGAGTTTTGAAATTGTAACTAAGTAAATAAATAAGTGAAATTGAATTTTCTTTAACAAGAAATAAAATGTGTTTATTGAAATTAATGTAAGACTTGTAATTAAAGAATTGATTTGATGAATTTAATTCAATTTAAATTTGTAAGTTTTGATACAATGAAGTTGAACTTAAGTAATTGATTTAGTGAATTGGAAATTAAATAGAAATTGTTTGAATGACAAATTTACTTAATGAATATTGAATGAAGTCGACCAATGAAGTTAAATTGATTTGAATGTTAAATTAAATTAATTTAAATGATTTCAGAATGAAACTTATATACGAACTTGAATTAATATTTGAATTGTTTACATAAAAATTAAAATTGAATTATAAGATTTTGAAATGGTAATTTCGAAGTTTTGAAACGTAAATTATGGAAATTGATTTAGAAAGACAAATGAAATGTTGGTTTACAAATTTTATTTGAAATTTGAATTTGATTTGGTTTTGAAATAAATAAACGACCAATCGGTGTAATAATTACGAAAGTCATTAAAGAGACCGGAATCGGTTAGGGACATACTCACTGTCTAAACCGAAAACCACTTTAATAACTATACACGGAGTGTGATCCAAAATGAAGTGGTTGGAATGATGTACGTGATGACTGAAGAAAGAGAACGATAATGGATAGCCTTGACACTTGT
This sequence comes from Allium fistulosum, assembly GCA_030737815.1. Lineage (NCBI taxonomy): Eukaryota > Viridiplantae > Streptophyta > Magnoliopsida > Asparagales > Amaryllidaceae > Allium > Allium fistulosum. Next base: position 984,848,390 of record CM060902.1, read on the forward strand.
GTCAAATTGGAAATGACTAAAACAGGAGCCGTGCCGGGCCAAATGGGGGTTAGCTACCTCGAGTGAACACACTTCTTCGAAACTACTCATTACTTTTTGTCGATTGGTGCACCCTAGATTTTGGGAGTGTTGTTTCGCGGTGTTGCGATCGCTGCGGCGATGCGTTCTCACCAGTCCGGATCAGGCAAATGGTAGTTTCACTACCTTGGGTATTGCCTCATGTGCCTTGTCATACTTGTATTCCCTATATACGCGACCACTACGGATTTGTTTTGTGTTATACCTATGGAGTACTCCCTGATATCCCACTAGTTTACGGTGGAGTTTATAGTGCTGTATAGACTATAACGCCTATTTAAAATATGTTAAGGGGAATAATGGTAACGCCTTAACACTATTTTGTTATTTTATATTACTGATAGGCATTATCTACTTATCGTACACTACTACATAGTAGATAGTTTAACAGATCCTTAAAGGATGGTTATTCCAAACATCCTTTGAGTTACTTGTATTTCAGTTGCTATTTCACTTGAGTTGGATTTTTTGATATAAGAATGTTAATCCTGACTCGAGTGTTTTGTGTTTTGCTTTACGCTCGGGTCAGACTGAGTTTACCAGTATTCGAGACTCACCTTTGGAGTTGGAGCTTCGCTTAGAGATCTAGCTATCTATCCAGCTTTCAGATATTCAGTTGATTCCAGTGATGTATTCTGTTATTGTATTTGACTATTGTATTCGAGACATCTGTTGTACCTTATTTAACTCTGATATGTATATAGTAGCTTCATGAACTACTATCTTTTGTTTCCGCTGCAATTATTACTCTGTGTCTGTGATTTGTGTTCTATTTATTTACTGTATATGCTCAGTTTTGCCAAATTTAAATTAACAATTCGGTATTTTGAATTATTCAAGTCCGACATGTGCGGATGCGAATAGTCCAAAATAGCGGGTCATTACAGGTTAACTCATTTGAGATAGGGTAAGTGAGACCCAAGGATGAGTTTCAATATATATACATAAGAGCGCGTATTTGTTAGTGATATAAAAATGTTTTATATTATGTTGATTTGTCGGTTGAGTGGTTATGAATTCTGGGCGATACGGAAGGAACAACTGTATCGATAGGGGACATTTGAATAAGGCAAATCGACACAGTATTGTTTTGAAATTGGGTAAATGAAATAATCTTACCTAATTAATATTTTATATATAAAAAAATAATTTTCCAGAACTTTTTATAGTTATATATAGTGTGTTTGGTTGTTAGAAAATGATAATATTTGATATTGTCATTTATTGTGATTAGTTGTGCTCAGAGAGTTATGAGCATTTTGTTGGTTAAAATAAGTACGAACACCTGTGAATTCAGTTTCACAGTTTGACTATAAGGTGCTCGATGATAATATTGAGTTGAATTTTTATTATAATAAAAGTTATTTATTATAATCTATACTAATAGAAACAATTAGGAAAGGATCTTATATAAGAAGAGAAACTATATAAGCAGGATATATAAATATAGTTTATAAATAAGGATTTAAAACTGAGAATTTGAGTACTTAAATCTCAGAGATTTGAAATTGTTTTTCAAGTGTTGTGACAAATAATAGTAGTATTATTGGAGAGTGTTTTGAAATAGAATTTTTTTAAAATAAGGGTTTATAAATAAAAATGGATTTGGATGAGCTAAAAAGCACTGAACTCACTTCAGTCGTTGAGAAATAATTTCGATGATGACTGCAACATTATCGGTGTTCATTTTTGAGTTTCTAAAGTGAGAAATTGCTACCGTGATAGATAGTTGGTTATTGAATTGTTTTGGGTAAAGCAAATTTGTTTAAAAATTCCCAAAAATACGATTTGATATACAAAGGAATATATGGATATTATAATTATTTCAACATGATTTGAAATAAAAACCGGGTTTAAAATTCTAAAATTTTCAGCTAAGTGATATTATAGACTTGTGTATCTTAACCATTTGGATAGTTGGTCAGTTTATCTCATTTCGGAGTATTGTTTGGTAATTTTCATTTATTAAAAAATGATGAAACAAAATTTTCGACAATTTTGGATAGTCGGGACTACCAAATTAATGTAGGAATTTTAAGCTAAGTGTTTTGTGGAAACATAAGAAAATAAACTTTTGTAACTTATAAATTTGAAGAAATAGAAATTTTAAAACAGGTTTTAAATTTGTTGAATATTCTAGTTAAGTAAAACAATTCTGAATATTGTATATGTACTCTTAGAAAATAGAAGAGTATTTTGCAATTATAAACTTGATTTATAGAATGTAAATAGACTTAAGTAATGTTTCTTAATTAAGATAATAATTCGTTAAAAAGGGTAATTAAAATCTTGAGAAAGGTTTTATTAATGAAGATAAGTCTTTCAAAGTGTTGTACGCTTAAAGTAATATGTTATAAAATGACTTAAAATTGAATTCTAGTATTAATTGAGAATATGAACTTATGTCAAAATGGGTAATAAACTTAAGTATGAAGGAGCTTTAAGATGAAGCCGTGGCTTTTGAAATGTGTATAAAATTGAGTTTTAAACTGATTGATTTACATAAGTGGTGTTATAAAATGTTTATAAATCTAAGTGAGGTTTTATGAAATAGTTCATAAATAATTCTTGTATTAAAGGGAATATACCAATAAATAATAAATGTGAATCAAAATAATTGGTATAGTCAAGAAAAGTAAAGTTGGAAAATTGAGCTATGCGATGAAGTTTAACTTAAGTAAAGTTAAATAAGATGTAACGACCCGACTTCCTATGCCCAGAAAGTCGCATCATTATGAAGAAAGAAAGGGGTAGAAAATAGAAAAGAAGAGAAGAAAGAAAGAAACAACAACAACGATCTCACAGCGGAACGAATAAATTATATTAATAACATAAACTATTACATAGTATACAACACTTATCAGAGTTTACACAACTATACAACACATACTAGACAGTTATAAACATCTGTCTAGATATTACAACTCAAATACAATACAAGACTCTAACACAGATATCAACACAGCGGAATACTATATCTACGAACGCCGAAGCCTCCTGCTCCATTGCTCCTCCACAATTCGTCAAAGCTAAACCTGAATCCCTTGGCTACTCGTAAAAATTTGAGTACCCAAGAGTTTATAAAACAGAAATAAACACTTGGGTCAGACATGGGTCTGGTGTGAGTAAACGGGTTAAAATTTTTTAACTTCAAAACCTTTTGAAAACAAAGGTATCACGTAAGACTTCCCACACATAAACATGGAAAAGTTTTTACCTTACGCTAACCAAAACATTTGATAGGAAATCTGATTGTATTATAATAGGGTCTAGGGTTTTCAAGTAAAATACAGAAATAGCTGAAATGCTTACATCTCACATTCCAACATAGTTGGGCACAACTAATACGTACGGCACTTATTGGAGTTTGGATTCCATACAATGGCAGGGCTACTGGGGTACCGCCCGTCACAGTACGTGGCCTAGATCACCGTACCGAGGAGTACGCCCGCTCCCCTGCAACACAAAGCCGGAACCATCCCTTACTGGATAATTCCGAACAAGATAATCCCGTAGTTGGCGCGACCAACCACACACTAAGCCGAATAAAAGAAAAGGGACCTCTAGACAGGGATCTATCTTGCTCTCAGTGGGTGCTACCCACGAAGCCTTGCTGCACCTCCCCTGTTTTAGCCATTCCCGGTTGATGAGGCTTGAGGTTACGATTACCTTTAATCAGAACATATCACTTAGAATGCTCATCATCCGCCTGACGATGTGCTGAAAGCATTCAATCCATACAAGTTCGTTCCGGGTTCGAACGAAACCGAAGGCATTATCTCGTTACACTCGTTTTGGAATCACCCTCAGAGTTAACGACAATAACCCTTGCACTCTAAATCTTCATCTTCACTTGAGATTCACGACCTAACGTTAATTTGGATCGATGTGGTATTCGGGTCTCCAGACCTGGAAATCCGGTATACGGAAACCCGATCCCGGTCTCATCGAAATCCAAAACGTATCTTTTAAGGCCAAGTTGTTTTAAGGTTAAAACAGTTCAATTCTTATCTATACTACACACAGATAGATAATTTACAATATCACAATAGATATCAACATTATTATCACAAACAGATAATCCATATCATTATCAATATGCAACCAATACATCTATATCACACAATACAAATCTCATATCTGAGATTCAAACCATTCAAAGTAATCAATATCATCCATTTATAAGCAATGATCTATAATAACACCATTTATAATTAATTTAAAATGAATTAAATTAATTACTTCCATCTCTAATTAATTTAAAGTGAATTAAATTAATTACTTATCTTAAATTAATTTAAAATGAATTAAATTAATTACTTCATCATTTTAAACCTTGCTTACTTAACCATCAATTGATTACAAATCAATTAGTTCATTATCTCACATTTATCATCTTAATTAATCACCCTTGATTAATACCCCTTAATTACATTCAAGTAATTCCTTAATTAATTTTACAAATTAATTATCCTTAATCAAATACAGTGATTAAACTTTAATTACTTCATTAATTAATTAACTATAATTAATTACATTAATCTTTAAATTAATTACATTAATTAATTACTTTATAATTACTTATTATTGATTAATTAATCCTAATTAATCAAACCTTAATTACATCATTAATTATATTAATTAATGATCCTTAATTATTACTTTAATTATTATTTATATTTAAATTAATTACATTAATTATTCACTTCATTTATAATTATTACTTAATTAATCAATTCTTAATTACATCATAATTATATAAATTAATGATCCTTAATTACATTTTATCATTAATTACTTTATTTAAATTAATTACATTGAGTAATTAATCTTTAATTAAACCATAATTATTAATCACTATTGATTAATCACATTCAGTAATTAACTAACCTTAATTACTTCTTAAAATAAATTAATTATTCCTTAATTAATTTCTTAATTAATCCCTTGATTAATTTCCATTAAGTAATTAACTACCCTTAATTACTTTATTAATTACATCAGTAATTATCCATTAATTACTTTCCTAAGTAATTAATCTTCATTAAATTACATTTAGTAATTACTTCACAAATCATTAAATGATTATCTTAAATTAATTAAACTTAATTAATTAACTTAACTAATCAAAAGAAACTTAATTAATTACAATGAGTAATTAATATCTTAATTACTTCCATTAAGTAAAACAATTCACAAATGATTAACCTTAATTAATCTATTTAATAAATAAAATTAATCATATTAATTAATTATTTAATAAACCTTAGTTAATGATCTATATTAACTATTCTTTAATTATTTTTCTTAAATAATTAAACTTTAATTAACCATTATTGATTACAATTTAATTAATTCCAATTACCAATAAATTAATCTTTCATTTCTTAATTAATTAAGTACCTAACAATAACTTAATTAATCCTTAATTACTTAAATAATTTATTCCTAACTATTAATTAACAATCTTAACTTATCAATTAATGATTCTTAATTTCAAATTAATTACCCTTAAAACTTGATTAACATTCATTTTGAAAACTTGTTTAATTAGGCTTGCTTTTGTTTCTTTTTAAAAACTTGAACTTGATTTACTTATAAAAATTTGAAACCTGCTATTAAATAGGAACCAACCCGAGCCCTTGCGAAACACTACTACTCGAGTCATTCCCCTAACAAACCCGAGCCTGCTTCGAGTCAATTCCCCTACTCATCTGCTTCGAGTAAATACGCAAAACAACCCGAGACGATCCCGAGTTTCTTCCTTCTTCTCCAAAGCAAACGAACCGATAGCACAAACGTGCACGTGGTGCACGTACACCACCAACTCCGACCACCGTAGATCACCGCGACGATCCTCGACCATCACCTTCAACCTCGCGAACCCATACGCGACTCCAGATCACCCATAATCCATACAAATCGAAATCGAGATATTCGACCAAACTTGAAAATCGCCATGGCCAGAAACTGCTGCCTTCCCGTTGCCTCCGATCTCGAAATCACCTATCCACTTCACCCATGCTTCGTCACACCTTCCAGCTTGCATCCCCACTAATGCGAACCACTCCGGTCTTCCATAACCATCGCGAGAGCCCCCTGACAGCATCGTTCCAAAATGTCTCTGGAACCCTAGTTCATCGTCCCCCGACCACCACAGCCATCTAAAAATTCTCTCACTATTTTTCCAGAGATCCATACTCTACTAGCAACCTCCAGACCAAACCCCATCACACTCGATCACGTCGATCACCAGAATTCTACAAATTCCCAAATCTCGTCTATCTCGAGATAACTCATCAAATACTTGTTTAAAAATCTTGATTTGATTTCCAAAATTCATCAATTTACAATACGAATTTGTTTATATAATTCAAACTTGATTTCCAGATAATCAATTTTTGACCTGTCTTTGATTTCCTCTGTATATTTTCAAATTTTGAATTAATTTTTATTTATAAAATCCTAATACTATTTTTAGAATTAACATTATGCTATAATGATTATTTTTCATTCATAGATCAGAACTTAATTCTGATTTCAAGAGCAAATATGAATTTTTAAAGGGTAAATCAAGTATAGGAAGTAACAGAGACATCTTGCATATATTCAGATATACACATATATAACCACAGCAAATTCATCACATATTCCAGATGAGATAAATCAATGCAAATCATATTATAATTTCCTATACAAATTTATCACATGCATCCATATAATCACAATTTAAAACTGTTTTTTTAAAAGAAATTTACTCACCTGTTATTTAAACAGAGAACATATGACAGGTTTTTGTTTCCAGGTTTATTCCAGACTTTATTTCTCTGATTGCATTTTGAACTTGCTTTTCCATTTGCTTGTTGAATTATGATCTTGCTGTTTGATTTCCATTCTTCCTTTGAATTTAGATTTCAGGTTGCATTTGAAGATCTGAAACTTCTTATTGAATTTGCCTTTGATCTCCTTTTGCTTAGCATTTGAATTTCCAGTTTTATCTTTCTTTAATTTCCAGGTTTTTATCTTCCTTTAATTTCCAGGTTTTTATCTTCTTTAGATTTGATTCGAATTGTATTTTTTTAGTAGAGAAAGAAGAAAGATGAATTCAGCTGAAAAGTGAAAACAAACTTCTTCTTTTTATTTTTATTTATTTATGACTTAATTTTCAAAAAAAATAAATTTAAGCCACTTGTCCCCTATAGTATTAATTTGCTTACACCTAAGCTTTTATGTTTACACATGTCTCTAGACCAATTTAATATGATTACAAGTGTAAATTCATGTTTATTAATTTATTTAAAACATATACATGTATTTAAGAAATGTTTGCATAGATAAAATGTATTTATATAAATAAGCTTTTAGATTTTTACATATACATACAAATGTGAAAAACAATTATTTAAAATAACTTATGCTTTGATCAAATAAATATAACATATTTTTATATGCTTGAGAAACTTATTTTAACTTTATATATATTTTTACAAATCAATTTATCTTATGTTTGAATTTTATAACATAACTCCAATCACAATATATATACATATATATTATAATTTGAAAACATATCCTTTATTAAATTAAAGACTCCCTATTTATAATATATACATCAATATATATATACATATAAATAGAAAACATTTATATAAGCTTTGGAAGATAAATCTTACCAATTTTAAATTGTTTAGGAAAGATATTAATAAGTATTGCCAATTTAAAATATTATTAACTTTTAAAAAGAATTAAACTTGTCAATTTATAAAATTAAATCAACAAATCAATTTAATTATTAATAAAGATTATTAAATTGATATTGCCAAAATTCCGGGATATCACATAAGATGATTAATAAAATGGTTTACAAATGAATTAAGTATAAAAGGAAATACTATTGCTATAATTAATTATGATTTTATGTGAAGGCGAATTAAAAGAATTTGGTAATTAAGGAACCAACTGAAATAAATATGTATGTTATAAGAAGAGCATTTTATTCGCATAATTGATTTTGATCCAGATTCGAGTACATGATTTCGAGGTTATTTACACCAATCCGAACAAGGATTTTTCACTAGATTCTTGACGGTGAACACTCGATATGGATTTTTGAGTTGATTCCAAAAATTTCTATCATAGTTGACAGCTATGTAAAGAGAATGGCGGTTTCTGTGATATCCCGGAATTTCAAGGAATTTAAAATGTGATAATCTCTTAATTAAATTATTTAAAATTGATAAAATTGTTATTTTCAGATATAAATAACCAATTAATTAATAATGTGATGTTTTAAATTATGATTATAGATTGATTTTAAATAAGAATAATTATTTAATTTGTGTTATTTTAAAAATAGATTTTTAATATACTTATTGTTTTCAAATTTAATAAGTGTGTATATATATGTGTGTATTTTAGAAGGAAGCTATGATTTAAAAATTTAAAATAAAGTCTTTTAAAAATATTTAAAGGAAAATCTATCTTAAATTAAAGTAAGCTTTACGTCATTTACATTTGATCTAAATATATAAATATTAATGTAATCTAGATAAAAATGTTTAAAATAGAAATAAAGTAAATCTTATCAATATTAAATATAAGTAAACAATTATATGGTTATAAACATATGAACATAAGAAACTATGATATTAAAACATAAGTGAAAATAAATAAATAAATAATTATAAATGAAGTTTTTGGTAGTTAAGTTTAGGATAGAAACAACTACATTAGTTAAATACATTAAGTTTAAAAATAGAACTAAATATTTCTATGAAATGGTTATGTAAAGTTTTGAAATGAACTTAAGATAATTCTAGAATTGTATATATATATACTATAACCATATGTATATGCAAAGAAATAAGTCAAAGCCAAGTCAAAAAAATACATACAAGATGTACAAAATAAAATGAAGAAATAGTATTGTAAACATGATAAGGAACAAGGCATTTAATGCCATCATCTCTGGCACAAGGAAATATCATATCAGCCTCCTTATAAAGAAAAACTCTAACCCAAACTATTAAAACCTTGTACCAGCAATTACTTAGCCTCTGCATACTTGTTTTCTATATATCAAGCTTCTTTTCATTTTTGTTCATCTAAAAGCAAGAAAACAAACCTAAAAAGCAAAATCAGATCAAACCCTGTAACTATTCTCAAATCTCAGATCAAAATTCAAGCCCTGTAATCAAAAGCCAAACCTGTAATTCATTTCTAAATAAAGGAAACTCAGCCTGTAACCTTCTCAAAATACAAATCTGTAACCATTTTTATATCTCAAGCCTATAACCTCCTCAAAGCATTTTCAAAGATTCATCTTCAAAGTGCAACCTGAAATCAAAGTCTCAAAGCATTTTTGTTCAAAGCATTTCCTTCAACAATGCACAAAGTTTCCAGTTTTACCAATCCAGTTTTAAATCTCTCTGCATTTTTCTAAGGTGAGTAAACCTTTTAATTTAAAAGTTAAGTAGGTAAATAAAGGTTGCTATGAAATCTCTATGATAATGATGCCTGCATGTGCATAAATAAGTGTAGAATTCTGATATATGATTGTATTCATGTGTACATGTCTGTTATATCCATGTTCTTCTCTGTTTTATATTACAGAGTATAAATATAATTCAAATTCCACTTTCTTCTCCTCTGATCTGTGATAGACCTTAGTTTTAAACAAATATAGTTTGTTTAAACTTGAACTTGGATCCAAAAATAGTTTAAACATGTTTATATTTATATAGGGTCTGAAACCAAGATTTACAATAAAAATCTTATAACATGTAAAAAAATCAATCATCCTAAATTACTATTTTAAGTTTATAACTTGAATCCATTTTAAAAGTTTGGATTTTTAAAACAAAAATTGTAATTTTTAGATTAGTATTTTAGGAGCAAATTGTAGTTGAACTGGAAATGGGTTTTTACCATTTCCTGGCGATCGATGATCATTTGGGCCTTGGGGTTTTGACTGGAGGTGGAGGAGTGTTCGGCGAGGTCGGGAAAAATAGCTAGAGTCGTTCCAGTCCGTCGTGGCGTAGGGATTTGGTCGATGTAGGGTTGTCGAACTGTTTTTGGTCGAGTCTGGAAACGTGGTCATGGCGGTGTCTCTAGTGGATCGAGTGCCACCAGCTTGTTGGAGATGCAAGTAGGGTGGTTGTTGAAGCTGTGGCCAGAATTGTAGGCACTCTGGTGATCGGAGACGTGGATGCGAGGGGTTTCTGATTTGGGTTTGTGTTGAAGTTTTCATATGGGTTGCTCGATTTCGATTCGAGGCATTGCTTATGGATTGGTGGTCGGGATGGATTGCTTCGATGATGAGTGACGTGCCGGAGGGTTCGTCAGAGGTCGGAGATGGCTCCGACGATGGTGCATGTGCACAGGGAGGAGGAGTTGTGTCAGTTGTTGGGTTTGGTTTTGTCTCGAAGTAGGGATCAGGTTTTTGGGGTATTGACTCAAGTTGTACTCGAGTAGTTTGGGGGTGATAAGCCTACAGTTTTAAACTTTAAAATTTATCTAAGTTTTTTTGTAAAAAGGGAAAGAAGAAGGGAAACTCGGGGCTGGACCCGAGTGATCTTCGAGTGCGACCCGAAGCAGATTTAAAACGGTTTTAAAAAAAAGGGTTTTTAAAACCAAGGTTTTTGAAATTTAAAAATAAATTTAGTTTAAACTTTCTTTTATAAAATTACTTTATAAATAATAATTGTTTTCTTTAACATTTAATAAAGAAGTTTAAATTTTGTTTAATTTAAATTTTGCTAAGTAAAGTTAACTAAAGATAAAAGGGTTTAAATATGTTAATGGTAATCAAGGCATTAATAAAATAAATGTTTATCTTAAGATAATTCAAGTTTAAATGATTTAGATTAATTAAGTTAATTAAGAAACTTAAGTATAATTAATTAATTTAATTAATTAAGGATAAAGTATTAATTAAGTAATTAATTAAGAATAATTAATTAATTTAATTAACTAATGATTATGATTGATTGATTAATGATTAGAGATTAATTAATTTGTAATTAGAGGTTGATTAATTGGTAATTAAGAAATATGTTATTAAGTTTTATTAATTGATAATTAAGGTTTATTAATTAAAAATTAAAGGATAATTAATCTACAATTAAAGATTAATTAATTTGTTTTTAGGGGTAATTAAGGAATGAATTTGACGCAGCGGATTAATCAAACAAATGTAGAGCGATGAAAGTAGCAATCGATGGATTGATGAATACTGAAATGCCCAAATTCGTTGATCCGAAGATACCGAATTCTAGCTATCCCGAACTCGTTGATCGCGCACGATACCAGGTTCAAAGATCTGTGATTCTTCGCACGCTGATCTAGCGCACTAGATTCCGTGAATCGGCTTCTACAGTCGTTGAATCGAGCGCACTCGACTAACCGAAAGAGGAGATAGGAGATTACACTCAACTACCAATTGGGTGAAAGCACAAAGCTAACAAAACAAGAGTTTTATTTCAAATCAACTAAACTATTACAAATGGCACCACCGGCCTATTTATAGACGTTACAAATCTCATCACTAATCTGTACAACTCTTATGTCGTGTACGACTTATAACAAGACTCTGACTCACGACTTAAAAATATGCGACTCAACATACTTCGACTTAACAACAGAAAATACAAACAGAAAATACATCACTTAGGTCGTTGCCGACCTAACAACTCCTCACGACTCAACTTAGGTCGTACGCGACTTAACAGATTACAACACATAGTCTTATGACATACGACTTATGTACAAGCGACTTAACAACTTCACGAGTTAACATTGCCACGACTTAAAGATTCAGCGACTCAAGAGGCGGTAGCTGCATTACTTCACGCGACTTAAGCTTGGACGACTTAGGAGATAAAACTTCAACGACTTAACCCAGCATCCGACTTAAAGAATCCAGACGATTTAACTAAGTCGTAGGTCGTAGACGACTTATCATAATTCGTTGATTTTCTTCTTCAGCATAACTCGCTTCACCTTTATCATTCTTGTTAAGTCGTGGATGACTTATATCTTCGACTTCCGCTTTACTAAGCCGTAGACGACTTAGGCTTTTAAGTCATAGCTCCTTTTCCTTAAGTCGTGGATGACTTAAAACATATCCGTTAAGTCGTAGCCGACTTAAGACTTCATTTCGTGGCGCTCCTCCTGTAGCCTTAGATTGTACACGTCCTACCCCTATAAGTCGTGGATGACTTATGTTCGCTTCCATAAGTCACGTACGACTTATGCCTTCATCCCTGGCCTGAGCTGCATCATCCTCCCTAGGTTGAGAAAAATTCGTCCTCGAATTTGCAACTTCTTCTTCCACAACAAACTCATCTTCATGATATGGTACGAGATGCTTAACATTAAAGACGTCAGAGGTGTACACATCCTCCGGCAGTTTCAATTTATAAGCATTTTCATTAATCCGTTTTACGACTTCTACAGGACAAATTATTATGGCTTTCAATTTGTTATAAGCACCTACTGGAAAACGGTCCTTTGTTAACACAGCATACACCATATCTCCTTCATTATACTTAACATTTCTTCTTTTCAGATCTGCAGAACGTTTATACTTCTCATTTGCTTTCTCCAATCGTTCCTGAACGATTTTATGACAATCAGTCAACCCCTCAACAAAATCAGCAGCTTTCTTAACTGTCCCCTTCGATTGTGGCACTACCGTTAAGTCCAACGGTCCCTTCGGTAAGCTTGAATACACTATCTGAAATGGACTGAACCCTGTACTACGATTCACTGCATGATTATGAGCAAATTCTGCTTGGCATAACTTCATGTCCCAACTCTTCAGATTGTCTTGCACAAGACATCTCAACAAGTTTCCCAATGATCTGTTAACAACCTCGGTCTGTCCATCCGTTTGCGGATGATAAGCGCTACTAAAGTTCAATTTCGTTCCCACCATCTTCCACAAACTTAGCCAAAAATGACTTAGAAAACGAGTATCCCTGTCTGACACAATCGATTCTGGCAATCCATGAAGTCGATATATCTCTTTGAAAAACAACTGAGCAACATGAACAGCATCTGCCGTCTTCTTACAAGCAATAAAATGTGCCATTTTCGAAAATCGATCAACCACCACATAAATGGAATCGTTACCACGCTGTGTCCTCGGCAATCCTAACACAAAGTCCATACTCACATCAACCCATGGTTTAGTTGGTACAGGTAACGGCATATATAACCCAGCATTAATTGCAGTTCCTTTCGAAACCTGACAGATATGACATCGCTCCACAAACCTCTCCACCTCTTTCCTCACCGATGGCCAAAAGTAAGACTGTGAAATCAACTGTAATGTACGGTCTTTCCCAACATGTCCTTCTTCATGTAGCTCTTTGACAATCTTCATTCTCAAACTACAATCAGGTATGCACAATCAATTTCCCTTAAACGGAAACCCATCCACCATTATAAAATCATCCGTCTCTCCCTTCTTAACTTTATCAACAAACTTTCCAAAGTAAGGATCTTCGTCAAATAATTCCGGTAATACACCAAATCCTATCACTTCGACCTTCATTGTAGTCAACAAATGATTCCTTCTGCTCAACGCATCAGCCACACGATTTGTCACTCCTGACTTGTGTTTAACAAAAAAAGTAAACTGTTGTAGATATGCAATCCATGATGCATGTCTCGCTGAAATCTTGTGTTGCCCTTGTAAATGTTTCAACGCCTCATGGTCGGTGTAAAGAACAAACTCTTTCTGAAATAGATAGTGTCTCCAGTGTTTGATAGCTTGCACAACAGCATAAAATTCCACATCATATGTATTGTATCTCATCTTTGCTCCTGATAACTTCTCGCTAAAGTATGCAATAGGACGCCCCCTCTGACTCAACACTCCTACAATCCCAACCTTTGACGCATCAGTGTGTAGCTCAAACAACAGCTGAAAATCTGGTAATACTAGAATTGGTGCAGACGTCAGCAACTCCTTGATCTTCCCAAAAGCAGCTCCTACTTCCTCCGACCATGAAAACTGTTTACCCTTCATACAATCTGTAACAGGCGCCATCACACTACTAAAGTGTGGAATAAACCTTCGATAAAATGAAGCCAACCCGTGAAAACTATGAACTTCCGTTATCGTCTTGGGCTGCGGCCAATCTCAGATAGCTTCAACTTTACTTTGGTCAACCTGTATTCCTTCTTCCGATACAACATACCCCAGAAATAAAACACTCCTCGCCATAAAAACACACTTCTTTGTAGCAGCATAGAATTGTTCTTCACGAAGAATAATTAACACTTTCTTCAAATGCTGAATATGCTCTTCTGTACTAGCACTGTAGATTAGAATATCATCAAAGTAAACCACCACAAATTTCCCAATGTACGGTCGGAAAATTTGATTCATCACCCTCATGAATGTACTTGGTGCATTCGATAAACCAAACGGCATGACAAGCCATTCATACAAGCCTTCCCTCGTCTTGAATGCTGTCTTCCACTCGTCTCCTGGTCTAATTCGAATTTGATGATAACCACTTTTAAGATCAATCTTCGAAAAGATCACAGACCCACTGATTTGATCTAACAGATCATCAAGCCTCGGCATCGGAAATCTGTATCTAACAGTTATCTTATTCAGTGCCCTGCTATCCGTACACATTCTCCATGAGCCATCCTTTTTCGGTACAAGTAATGCTGGTACAGCACACGGACTCAAACTCTCCTGCACACGTCCCTGCTCAAGCAACTCTTCTACCTGCCTCCTTAATTCCTCATGTTCCTTCGGACTCATTCGATAATGTGGTCTATGTGGCAACATTGCTCTCGGAAAAAGATCGATTTGATGTTGAATGTCTCTTAGTGGCGGTAACTCCTTCGGTAACTCATCTGGAAATACATCCTCAAATTCTTTCAAAACGGGCTTTGCTTCTTCTGGAATTTCAACCTCTTCACTGCTCTCACGCCCAATCAACAAGAATACTTCCGGCTCTTCCTCAACCTCCTTAACAAACTCCTTCAGAGATAATAAAGTTTTCAGCTCTTCAATCTCTTCTGACTTACTTTCTCCTTGTTGTCTTTTCTTTGGAACTAAGATAATCTTCGTGCCTTCAAACATAAAGCTGTAGCTATTGGTCCGACCGTCATGTTGTACTGCTCGATCATACTGCCATGGTCTTCCCAATAGTAAGTGACAAACATCCATCTCTACTACATCACACTAGATCTCGTCTTTGTATTTCTTCCCAATAGAGAATGGAACACGAACTCGTCTATCCACTTTCACTTCTCCTCCTTTTCTCAACCATGCTAACTTGTATGGATTCGGATGTTTCTCTGTCTTCAACTTCAACTTGGTCACAGCCTCGGTTGAAATGATATTGTCACAGCTTCCGGCGTCAATCACAAATTTACATACCTTCCCCAGTATAGTGCATGTCGACTGAAAGATATTACTCCTCAACCAACTAGCTTCTTCCTGTTTCGGTGTTAAACACGATCTCCTCAGCATTAGATTACAACCTTCATCTCCTGATGCAATATCCTGTTCATCCTCCTCAACTGGACTAGAATATTCTCCATCACCATCCTCGTCTTCAAGTTCAGCAATCATAGTTCGTTTCTTCGGCTTTGGACACTCGTTGCTTTTATGACCCAATTCCTGACAATTATAACATTTGAAACCATTGTTAACTCTTGCCTTCTCAGCCTCCTTCACCACTGGTCTACTGATAGATTTAGAAACACTAGAACTCCCACTAACACCCTTCACTTGATTGTTGGAATTAGTAAACACACCACCTCCTCGTCTTCCTTGCTTTTCCCAAGCCAACGCTTTCTGATGTGCCTCCGCCACAGATCTTGGATCGAACATATTAACCATATCCTGAATCTTCATTCTCAGTCCCCCAATGAATCTAGATGTCAACTGCTCTTCCGTTTCCATAATATCATTTCTAGCAATAAGCTGATAAAACTCATCCGCGTAATCGTTAACAGTCTTTGTGCCCTGCCTCAAATTCTGCAAACGTGATACATCAAAGATTGATAATTGTAAGGTAAGAACGTTGCTTTCATCAATTTCTTCATCTTCTCCCAAGATTCAACTTTTGACTTCCCCATTCGTTCACGTGTAAGTTTGGTTTGCTGCCACCATGCCAAAGCTCTACCCCTCAACCTCGTAGCAACCAACTTCACTCTACGATGTTCTGGAACTTCCTTGAAGTCAAAAATCTCTTCAACATTAGCCACCCAATCTAGAAACTCCTCCGCTTGCATACCACCTTTGAATTCAGGAATTTCAGTCTTCATTCCCGACTCCCACTTATGATCATACTCTGAATAATTTCTTCCTTGACCTCATCCATGAATACTACCACCATCATACTCCTCTTCAAAATCATATGTATATCGATATCGATTCTGACCACCAACATCTCTACTACCATCACGTCTTCCACCAACATCCCTTCTATCTACATTCCTCCGTTCACGTTCATTCACGTTCCTCCCATGCCTTTGATCATCGTCAACACTTCTGTCTCGATTGGAATGTGGCGAGACTCTACTTCCTCCATGGTTAGATTCAGGTGAAACCCTTCTCTGATTTTGATTCATTTCTAACAACATCTTCTCTAATCGACCAATTCCTTCGTTAAGCTTTTCACTAAAGTTTTCATTGATTCTTTGCTCCATCTCATCAGCTTCTTCTCTTCGATACAAAGCTTCTATGTTTTGATGACGATTAGCTCTCCTTGGCGGCATGATTTGAAATGCTACAAACTCTTCAATTCTCGGCTTTGACTTTCCCAATGGTGTACACGGCCTTCACTCTTCTTAGCTCAGCTTCCACACTTCAAGCTCGGCTAACACTTCAACTTCAAAATTCTTCAAAAGAATTGGCTCCAAGGACTCGATTTAGCTATGATTGGCTAAAACAAGCTCTGATACCAAACTGACGCAGCGGATTAATCAAACAAATATAGAGCGATGAAAGTAGCAATCGATGGATTGATGAATACTGAAATGCCCAACTTCATTGATCCGAAGATACCGAATTCTAGCTATCCCGAACTTGTTGATCGCGCACGATACCGGGTTCAAAGAACTACGATTCTTCGCACGTTGATCTAGCGCACTAGATTCCGTGAATCGGCTTCTGCAGTCGTTGAATCGAGCGCACTCGATTAACCGAAAGAGGAGATAGGAGATTACACTCAACTACCAATTGGGTGAAAGCACAAAGCTAACAAAACAAGAGTTTTATTTCAAATCAACTAAACTATTACAAATGGCACCACCGGCCTATTTATAGACGTTACAAATCTCATCACTAATCTGTACAACTCTTAAGTCGTGTACGACTTATAACAAGACTCCGACTCACGACTTAAAAATATGCGACTCAACATACTCCGACTTAACAACAGAAAATACATCACTTAGGTCGTTGCCGACCTAACAACTCCTCACGACTCAAGTTAGGTCATACGCGACTTAACAGATTACAACACATAGTCTTACGACATACGACTTATGTACAAGCGACTTAACAACTTCACGAGTTAACATTGCCACGACTTAAAGATTCAGCGACTCAAGAGGCGGTTGTTGCATTACTGAAATTGTATGTGGATCGATAATATACAGTAAGACTAGTCTAGCAAGTGCGGAATAATAAATAATAGTAAATAGCAGTAATAAAAATGACACCAGGGATTTTTATACTGGTTCGAACTTCCCGTTCTACGTCCAGTCCCAGACTACTTCTGGAATTTCTCGAATAACCCTCACTTAACCCGGAGGAACAGGTATTACACCGCCTGAGCAACCGAACAGGACTTTTCCGCCTAAGCAACCGAATAGGACTTCAAATACAATTTGGTAAATTGTTTCTTGACTTGTGTGTTCTTTGAATAACACGAATATAGTCAATGTAGTACACCCTTCCTATAATCTTCTTGATATGATGATTTGAATGTGCAAAGATAGGAAGTAGAGAGTTGAAAAATCACTTGATATTATAACAATATAAGATCAGAATAGATAGAAAGAATTGGTTTTTGAAATAGTGGATTTTCATCTCTATTTATAGTATTGAATAGTTTTAATTCAATAGTTGCAACTATTAGAAGGAGTGCAACTGTTGGTGAAGAAGACAACTCTTCAAAATTTGAATTTTCATGAAGAGATGCTTCAGTTCGTCAAGTTCAGATGTCTGAGAAAAAGTGACAGATGGCTAAGTAAGTTTAAACAGTCAAATAGGCAGAAGAAACAAATTTCTGTGAATTTAGACGTCTGTTCATTTAATTTAGACGTCTGTTTTTATGACAGACGTCTGTATTAAAGTGACAGACGTCTGTTTTTATGACAGATGGCTAAATAAAAGTGACAGATGTCTGAATTTGTACCGATTTGTTCCTCTTCTTTATTTTAGTGATTCTGAACTTGAGAAACTTTTGAAAATACTTTTATGTCTATAAAAAGATATTTTATATTTGTAGAACATGTTTTCCAAAAACTATTTGTGTGTGTGTGTGTTATCATCATATCAGAGATTGTACAAAAATATCTAACCGGAAATAATAATCAATATCTTTGAGCTTTGTTTGTTGACGATATGATAATAGCTTTTCTTTGTGGATTCCTGCAAGAATATTTGTTATCATATTATATAGTTTGAAATATATAGTTGTCACATTAAAATCGAAAAAGGTAGGTTCCAACATTCTCCCCCTTTTTGATGATGACAACTATATAATTCAACGGTTAGTATAAACCATACCTTTTGCTCCCCTTGTCAACATGACCATATAATATAACAAAATGATTAATATTTCTCCCCCTTTGTCATTAACAAAAAGGAATTTGTAAGGGGTTTTGTTAGAAATGTGATGATAAAACACATTGAATAGCAATATGAACTTTGTTCAGAACATACCAAAAATTTTGTTGTGGAAGAGTCAGAATATTTGGAGTATAAAAACAGATTTGAACATATGTTTGAGCAGGTTCCACATCTTAATATACTAAACAAAGAAAAACAGTGATATAGGACAGAAATACATATTTATAAAAAGATACAAAACATAAGAATAAATTACTTAAGTCACATAACAGACGTCTGATGTTCTGTAGAAAATAAAAAAGATTGAAAAAATTAATAGATTTAGACGTCTAAAAATTATATTAGACGGCTAAGTATGATGACAGACGTCTAAAAGATTTTGTTCAGACGTCTCAGAGGTCTTAATTTTAAACAGAGAGTAAAAAACATTTTGTACTAAATTTAGACGTCTAAATTTTTGTTGCAGACGTCTATATTTGAAGACAGACGTCTGTGGCAAAATGTTCAGACGGCTCAAACAAAAAATAGGTATACAGACGTCTGTTAAAACCTATCAGACGTCTGTTAGGCTAATTTTTTTTGTATTTCAACCTTTTTAAGTTATGTTTTATGATTCAATATGTATATGAATTTCTCCGCCTTTTTGATTATAAAAAAGAATGAAGTAATATAATAAATTATATAAAATATCTTATAAATAACGAGATAAACTCATTATTAATTATGAAGGAAAAATAAAATAGATTTTACCATATTTGCTGAAGTCCATATTTCATTGTAAGCACGTAATTCTATTAAATGTATGGAACATTCTTTAAAATTCCAAAATCTATCCTTTTCCTTTTGTTTCTCTGAGTACCTACAAAAAATAATAATCATTTTCGGTACCCACTTATTATGTTAGGGTCCGGGAGGTTAGGTCTTAGGAAACCATACCCATTTGGGTGTGGTTGATCCTTCATAAATATAATTTTCATTATTGACTACCATATCAAAATAATCATCAATGTATTTTTCTATATTTTTCCAATTAATAGGAACCCAAATATTTAGATAATTTTTATTCATATTTCTGGTCAATGATTTTGTACTTCTAGGGAAATTATAAACATTATTGGTCATAGCAGTATTCGAATTTCTATAAAAATTGGATTTAGACTTTACTCGAAATTTAGTACTAGCACTAACATTTTTACTATACATGAAAGCATATCTAGTGCTATTTCTACGATCAATTTTATTATATCCTAAACCACTTTTATCATGTAACGGTCTAGAACTGGATAAAATCATGTTTAAATCATTTTGACCTTTATTAAATTTTGTGACTTCAGTGTTAAGTTTATCAAATTTAGCTTTAAAGTCACAATTATTATTTTCAAAAGAAATATTACTATTATTTAAAATATCAATTTTCTCATTTAATTCAGTATTCTCGTTTTTTAACGTACAGTTTTCATTTTTGAGAAGGAAATTTTGAGATTCTGAATTCTCTAAAGAGGATTGTAATAAATCATTTTGTCTTTTCAAATCAAAAATTTCTTTTGAAAATTTTTCTCTCTCTTTCTCAAATATGGTGTTTTGTTCATCTAGAAAATCTGTAAGAGCCTCAAAATTATTCTTTAAAACACCAAGTTGATTTTCTAAATCTAACTTCTCATTTTTCAATTTCTTATTTTCAAGTTCAACAGATTTCATCTTTTCTAAGATAATAAAGTTAAGCTTTGAAATCTTATTGCTTACACTAACTAATTCATTATTATCTTTTACCGAAATTTGTAAATCAGAATGTACCTTTTTAAAGTCCTCATTGGTCGTTGCTCTGATAGTTTCAGGCTTTTTGCTTGCTGTATTTCGACCGGATCTTTTTCTGGCCATTATTCTATGATGTTGTGACGATCGATAGAATACCAGGCTCTGATACCAAATGAAATTGTATGTGGATCGATAATATATAGTAAGACTAGTCTAGCAAGTGCGGAATAATAAATAATAGTAAATAGCAGTAATAAAAATGACACCAGGGATTTTTATACTGGTTCGAACTTCCCGTTCTACGTCCAGTCCCAGACTACTTCTGGAATTTCTCGAATAACCCTCACTTAACCCGGAGGAACAGGTATTACACCGCATGAGCAACCGAACAGGACTTTTCCGCCTAAGCAACCGAATAGGACTTCAAATACAATTTGGTAAATTGTTTCTTGACTTGTGTGTTCTTTGAATAACACGAATATAGTCAATGTAGTACACCCTTCCTATAATCTTCTTGATATGATGATTTGAATGTGCAAAGATAGGAAGTAGAGAGTTGAAAAATCACTTGATATTATAACAATATAAGATCAGAATAGATAGAAAGAATTGGTTTTTGAAATAGTGGATTTTCATCTCTATTTATAGTATTGAATAGTTTTAATTCAATAGTTGCAACTATTAGAAGGAGTGCAACTGTTGGTGAAGAAGACAACTCTTCAAAATTTGAATTTTCATGAAGAGATGCTTCAGTTCGTCAAGTTCAGATGTCTGAGAAAAAGTGACAGATGGCTAAGTAAGTTTAAATAGTCAAATAGGCAGAAGAAACAAATTTCTGTGAATTTAGACGTCTATTCATTTAATTTAGACGTCTGTTTTTATGACAGACGTCTGTATTAAAGTGACAGACGTCTGTTTTTATGACAGATGGCTAAATAAAGGTGACAGATGTCTGAATTTGTACTGATTTGTTCCTCTTCTTTATTTTAGTGATTCTGAACTTGAGAAACTTTTGAAAATACTTTTATGTCTATAAAAAGATATTTTATATTTGTAGAACATGTTTTCCAAAAACTATTTGTGTGTGTGTGTGTGTTATCATCATATCAGAGATTGTACAAAAATATCTAACCGGAAATAATAATCAATATCTTTGAGCTTTGTTTGTTGACGATATGATAATAGCTTTTCTTTGTGGATTCCTGCAAGAATATTTGTTATCATAATATATAGTTTGAAATATATAGTTGTCACATTAAAATCGAAGAAGGCAGGTTCCAACAATTACTTCACGCGACTTAAGCTTGGACGACTTAGGAGATAAAACTTCAACGACTTAACCCAGCATCCGACTTAAAGAATCCAGACGACTTAACTATGTCGTAGGTCGTAGACGACTTATCATAATTCGTTGATTTTCTTCTTTAGCATAACTCGCTTCACCTTTATCATTCTTGTTAAGTCGTGGATGACTTATATCTTCGACTTCCGCTTTACTAAGCCGTAGACGACTTAGGCTTTTAAGTCGTAGCTCCTTTTCCTTAAGTCGTGGATGACTTAAAACATATCCCTTAAGTCGTAGCCGACTTAAGACTTCATTTCGTGGCGCTCCTCCTGTAGCCTTAGATTGTACACGTCCTACCCCTATAAGTCGTGGACGACTTATGTTCGCTTCCATAAGTCGCGTACGACTTATGCCTTCATCCCTGGCCTGAGCTGCATCAGAATTACCCTATTGTAATTAATCAAATGAATGTGATTAATTTAAGATAATTAATTGATTGATTAATTAAAGATAATATTGATGGTTGATTAAGTAAAATTACTTAATGAGATTGAATAGTATAATTACTTAGTGTTAGTAATTAATGTATAATTACTGGATGTAATTAATTAAAGGGAATTACTTAATGGGAAGTAAATTAAAGTATAATTACTTAGTAAAAGTAATTAAAGATTTATTACTTAGTGTAATAAATCAAAAGATTATATAATTAATTAAGAAGTTAATTAAGGTAAGTAATTACAGGATGGTAATTTCTGTTTTATGATTAAGGTTGATTAATGAAAGTGATTAATTAAAGTTAATTAATAAATGTAATTAATTAAGGATTAATGTAATTAATTATAGTTGATTAATTTATGGAAGTACTTAACTAAGGATCATTAAGTAATGTGAATAATGAAGTAATAAATGGTTAATTACTGGGAATGGTTAAGGAAAATTAATTTGTGAAATAAATTAAAGGCTAATTACTTAAGGTAATTAAGAATAACTAATCAGGATGATTAATTAAGATGGATATTAGAGGATGATCAATTAATTGATTTGTAATTAATTAATAATTAAGTAAGCAAGATTTATGTGATGAAAGTAATTAATTTAATTTATTTAAATAAATTAGAGAAGGAAGTAATTAATTTAATTCACTTTAAATTAATTACAAATGGTGATTAATAAATCGTTGCTTATGGATGTTGAATGATATTGATTGTCTTGAATGGTTTGAGATCTCAGATATGAGATAAGTGATGTTGTATGATATGGATGCTTTGGTTGAAATATGATGATAATATGAATTATCTGTTTATGATAATAATGTGAATTATCTATTTGTGATGATGTTATGAATTATCTATCTGTGTATATATAGATAATGGAATTGAATTGTTTTAACTTTAAAACAACTTGGACCTAAAAGATACGTGTTGGATTTCGATGAGACCGGGATCGGGTTTCCAGATTGGATATCCGAAAACCACATCGATCCAAATTAACGATAGGTCGTGAATCTCAAGTGAAGATGAAAATTCAAAGTGCAAGGGTTATTGTCGTTAACTTTAAGGGTAATTCCAAAATGAGTGTAACGAGATAATGCCTTCGGTTTCGTTCGAACCCGGAACGAACTTGTATGGATTGAATGCTTTCAACACATCGTCAGGTGGATGATGAGCATTCTAAGTGATGTGTTCTGATAAGGTAAATCGTAGCCTCAAGCTTCATCAACCGGGAATGGCTAAAACAAGGGAGGTGTAGCAAGGTTAAGTGGGTCATACCCAAGTAGGATAAGATTTCCCCTGTCTAGAGTCCCTTTTTATTCGGTTGTGTGGTGGTTGCTAACTACAACTACGGGGTTGTCTTATTCGGGGCTATCCAGTAAGGGATGGTTCCGGCTTTGTGTTGTAGGAGGTCGGGAGTGATCCTCGGTACGTTGATCTAGGCCACGTACTGTGATGGGCGGTACCCAGTAGCCCTGCCATTGTATGGAATCCAATCTCCAATAAGCGACGTACGATTTAGTTGTGCCCAACTATGTTGGAACGTGAGATGTAAGCATTCCAGCTATTTCTGTATTTTACTTAAAAACCCTAGACCCTATTAAAATATCACTGGATTTCCTATCAAATGTTTGGTTGGCGTAAGGTAAAAACTTACCCATGTTTATGTGTGGGAAGTCTTACGTGATACCTTTGTTTCCAAAAGGTTTTCAAAGATAAGCAACTTTAACCGTTTACTCATACCAGACCCATGTCTGACCCGGAGTTTATTTCAGTTTTTCTTAAACTCTCGGGTACTCAAATTTTTACGAGTAGCCAAGGGATTCAGCTTAGCTTTGACGAATTCTGGAGGAGCAATGGAGCAGGAGGCTTCAGCGTATAGATATATATTGGTTCCGCTGTGTTAGTGTTTATCTGTATTTCCGCTGTGTTGTATCTCTGTGATGTTTTGAGGTGTATGAAAGACAGGTGTTTATAACTGTCTAATTTGTGATGTATAAGCTGTATATCTCTGATGTATATGATACTATGTAATATCTTATGAAATAGATATAATTTATTCGTTCCGCTGTGAGATTCTGATGTTGTTTAGTTCTTTCTTCTCTATCTTTTCTCTTTTCTATCCCTTTCTTTCTTATTGATGATGCGACTTTCTGGTGATAGAAAATTGGATCGTTTCAGTTTCTAATCAAGAAACCGGATTGAAGTCCACACTAAAGTAGTTGAGTGAACGATACAAGTTTGAAAGTGAAATTTGTATGATCGAGCGAGCGATCAGATTTGATATTGCGTATAGAGGATATACGTTTGTCTTATGGGCTTTAATAAATTATATGTTTTGACATTGGAAATGTGGTATTATATGGCTATGAGTTTTATGTTTGGATATTATGCATAAGTAAGATGTAGGTTCATGGAAGCAAAGGCTAGTTGATGCTTTTGGTTTCATGAGTTGAGTTTGTTGCCCGACAAATAGGTACACGTTTATATTGTTGGTTGGTTGATGATTTTATGCCCCAGATATGGGAGGTCACCTGGCTTTTGTTTTCTTTTGATTGATTTGGGCCCGTAGTGGAGATTTGTAGTTGTTTAGATCGAGCCGCGCAAAGGAGATGCTGCCGAAATTTCGGGGACGAAATTCTTTTAAGGAGGGCTAGTGTAACAACCCAAAATTTGGTCATTTAATTTTGAATATTTATTTGATTTTAATTATTAAAATATTGGTTTAAAAGCTTTAAAACTCGAATTTAATTACATGATTGTTTAAAATCTTCGAATTGTTGACTTATTGCTTGAATAATGATTTAAATATCTGGATTTTTAATTGAATATATATTTAATGGGTTTAATGGACTTATTTAACTCCTTTAAAATTAATGAATGCTATCTGTGTCTTTTTAAATTTATTTCTGTAACAAAAGTTTCAAATAAGAAATAAGAAAATAAAATTCTAATATAATGACTCGAATTCTTTTGACGTATTTTTAATTTATTTTACTTGATTTTTCCATTATTTGTAATTTGGAAAATATTGAATTGTCTGTTTGACGATTTTTCGGCAAACGTCAGTGTTGGTGATTTTACAAAACTCAATAACCAGTGTATTATTATTGTTCTAGAGTCGTATCGGTGTTTTGAGCACGACCATATTTTCGTTTTGTCAATTCAAAATCCGTACGTGAAGGAAAATCTAGGTAGCGTGTTACCGGATCTTATCCATAAAATATTCATAGGAATGAAGGTATGAAAGAAGGATCACAAGAGCATGGAAAGATCAGAAAGCATCAAGATGTTCTGGATAATCATACCTTCCGACAAGGAGCGTTCGTCGAAGTCCAAGGTGAGCTTTCAAAGTCCATAGGCAGGATGATACTCCAAAAATCCACCTTTCGATTAGGTCGAGAGGTCTTTCAACAAAGACAAAGGAGAAGAAGCTCAAACCAAACATTTGAAGGAGTAAAAAGGATGCATCCATCAGAATTAAATAGCTTCAAACCTTTCGAAGAAGTCGAAAGGTTCCGTTTAGGGATTTCTTACCTTTCGAAGAAGGTGGAGAAGTCAAAGCAAGTGGGTGCAACTCCATGGTGACCTTTTCGAAAGCATAGCGAGCCTTTCGAACCGGTTGGAACACATCTAGAATACCTTTCGACAAGGTCGAAAGGTTTTTATGAAAGAAGCAACACTCAAAAGTCAACAAAGAATGGAAAACAACCTTTCGACAACAATGAAGGGAAGCATAGCTCTCGACAACAAACAAGTGAAGAGCAACCTTCTGACAAGGACGAAAGGTTCGCAGCAAACCAGTGAAGAGCAACCTTCCAACAAGGTCGAAAGGTTCACAGCAATCAGGAGGTGCGCAACCTTCTTACAAGGTCGAAGGGTTCACAACAGTATAAAGAAGCCAAACCCTTCGACAAAGTCGAAGGATTCATGAAGGCATAAAGAAAAGAAAAACCTTTCGACAATGTCGAAAGGTCCATAATAGCATATGAAAGGCAAACCATTTGATGAAGTCGAAAGGTTCATAGCTGCATGAAAACAGTCGAACCTTCCGACCTAGTCGAGAGCATGGAGTTAAAAGGGGGGCCGCCTGCATCTATAAATAAGACACAATGGGTCATGTTTTGGGGATCAAATTTCTCTCATTCTAGTCTTGTAACTTCTTAATCGCAGTACTGTAACCCTAATTGAGTGCGATTTGGGGAAATTTAATAGAATGGAGATTTTTCTTGGATACAAAGTGAAGTCCTTAGCTTTGTTAATTACTTTACTATTTGCTTAAATCTTTGCTAGATTAACTCATATTTCCAGGTTCAACCCCATCGGAAGGTCCTTGTCCACAAGAACGATAAAACTTCTGCTAAAAGTAATCACTGCAACCCTTCTGTAACGACCCGTAAAATTCAATACAAAACTCAATAAGTATGATGTTGATTCGAAAACTATGGATTTGAAAAGGTACTCAATTTGAAAAGTGAAATCTTATATAATTGAAGTCTATATAAGTATGATTTGATATACTATTGATTTTGGAAAGTATTTGATTTGAAAATTAAATCTTATATATAATGGATTTTATATAAGTACGATATTTGAAAGTGATTTGAAAAGGTACTATATGATACATATTTTCGAAGTAAAGATATGGAAAGTGCCTTCTGCTTGATATCCGATTTGTGGCCACATCTTGGATTCATTCTATCGATATTATTCTCTCTGATTTTGGTTTTTCGGATATGATACTCGAGTGTCCTTCGAATTCCATGGCGTTACCCATGGTCTTACGAACTCGACTGCATAGCGTAATTCGCAAGGCAGTGATTGCTTAAAAGGTACGGATGTTTCCTGGGGGATCCAGGCGTAACCATTGTGTATCTGCGATCTATGGTCGTGTTAGTGGCGTAATCCGCAAGGCAGAGATTGCTTACGGGGTATGGATGTTTCCTGGGGGATCCAGGCGTAACCATTTTTATGTATCCTGCGGTCCACCGTTTTGTTGCATGGCGAAATTCGCAAGGCAGTGAATGCTTAAAAGGTACGGATGTTTCCTGGGGGACCCAGGCGTAACCATTGTGTATCTGCGATCCATGATTTGATTTGTTTTTGATTGGATTGTACTTTCCATATCTGTTTTTTTTTTAAAGTTTTCCAGTATTTTCACTGGGTGTTGAAACAGGTCTACTAAGTACCTGGAGAATTCTAGTTTTGCGCCTGATCAACGCACTACCAGAATCTACAGGAACAAGGATAAACTTGTCGAAACATCGAGTTATAAAAGTATTTTCGAAAGGAAATTTGTTTCGATATAAAGGCATTTTATTATAAAGGTATTTTCAACAAAGAAATTCTGTATTAATATTTGAAATTGAAATTCTTATGGTTCTAAATTAATTACTCGTGCCCGATACTATTCCTTGAATCTACCTTATCTGCTCAGTTTTATTTATTCACCTATATTCTATTTTTTCCAAATCCTCCTTTTTTTCCTTGTTGACTATAAATTTTTTTATTTGTTTATTTATATACTACTTGGTTTAATAGAAATTTAGTGTTATAAATATTTTAGAAGTTATTAATTAAAGAAATGATTATTGATTTATTAATAATATTTCAAAAGTATCTTGAGAATTTTTTTTTATAAATTTATGAATTATGGATTTAATGTTCTCAAATAGTTTTTTTAAATATAAGTAATAATATAAATAAATTGTTTTCAAATAATTTCCATATATTTATAAAGGTGTTATTTAAACATATAAATGGTATTTAAAAAAGAAGCAAGAAATTTTACAAGTGGGTTTTGGAAGATATTAAAGTATTAAAGATAATTGAATTGCAAATGAAGTTTTCAAATTTAAGTAAATTTTATATAGTTCAAATTAATTGTTTAATCTTGACTTTCAATCTATCTTTTCTGTTTGGTTGTTTCTATTCTTCTACCTCCTTCCTTTTCGGGGACGAAAAGTTTTGAGTGGGGGAATATGTAACGACCCGTAAAATTTAATGGTTTTAAAAGTATATTTAACTGGAAATTGTGAAATTTTAAACAATAAAATTTGAAATTAAAAATTTATTATTTGGAATACGTCTATTTTAATATAACAACTAGTAAATTTTCATCTGATAACATTGAAGTTTATTTTCCTGTGAAATTTCATTTCAAATCAAACCGGTTAATAAAAGTGAATTTAAAAGTTTTCCGAAATCAAAATATGTCAACAGGAGAAAATTTATTCAGATCATTCTGAATCAGACTGCGAAATTCGTTTTTCCAAATTTGGACTTCTACTGCTCCGTTTATCTTATTTCCGACACAATAGCAGCATTTTCAGTATCGATTATCAACTTTTGATCGGATGATCGTACCACTGATATTTGTATGCCGTCTTGATCGTCTCGTCGTGCTAATCTCCATGATATATTCATTTTTATGCTTTGAAGTCCGGTACGCGGCGAAACCGTGCAACGATTCACCGAATCGGTACGTTTTATCCTTTTGAATTCCTCAGCCATTCAATTGCACAACGGTCATAATTCAAACCGTCTTTAGCAATTATGATTCCTGTTTTATATTTGGTAACAGCTATCATCCACCAGTTCGAGTTATAAATTGCCGTTTGCTTTTATATCTGTTCGTTTCCTCTCCTGCTCACTTCTGCACTTCCGTTGGAAAAAAAATATAATAGCATAGTAATAATAATAAATTGTGCATCTTCTCTCCACCATTTCCTCTCAAATTTTCCACCTCCTTATAACCAGAGCCAATGTCTACACATTCCCCTTCATCTTCCGCCCCTTTTTCTCGCCGAACGCAGCCTCGCCCCCTTCCTTTTCCACGCAACCAACTCCAGCCGTGTTCCCTATGACCGCCTACTCCCACCCAAGGTGCTCGTCACCAGATCCGCACCCAAATCCCACACCCCCTCACCTTGTCCCCGATCAGCCCACCTCCTCTTCTCTCTTGGCCGCTCGCCACCTTGTTTGCTGGGAAGTTCTCGGCCTCCTTCTCATCCCCGTATGGTTATATATACCTTCATAGTTATACCTATATGTATATTTTATACTTTCAGTTAGTTATATATATTAGTACAGAAAATGTTAGCTGTTGATTCCTATATTATACTTGGATTTTAATATAGCTATATTAGTGGCATATAAAGGCACACAGTTGGCTGCATGTTATAATAATCGTGCATATCAATTTGTTTATGTTTTTATAACAGTTTTGTTTATATATATGAAATAATATGTAAAGTAATGATATATATATATATATTGGATTTTTGCAATATTGTTTTCATTGAATATATATACGTCTATATAAACTTACCCATCTGTAATATGTTGTCTGAGTTATGTATATACATAGGTTGTATACTACCTGGGTCGCATATCAATAAGTATTTATATACACATGAAGTTATAAAGTATGCCTATGATATTTATGCTATTTACTGTTTCTCATATATATATATATAAATATGTTTTGTTTAAAGTATTATACTAAATATAAGTTGTGGTATATGAAGTTATAGTTGTATAAAATGAATTGGTTTAGTGAATCTGCTGTCTTTACCCACACACACATATATATCAGCTTATAAATGGGTATAAATATGTTGTGGAGTTTTATCGTATAAGTATAATAGTTGTATTTATAAATATGTACAGCATAAAGAAATATGCTAGTATAGATTTTTATAACTTACGTCCTAATGTATATAATAAAGAGTATTTGTTGTACAACATAAATGTATTTGTTCTGGTAACATATAGGTTCAATACTGAATGATTTGTATGGATATTAAAATATATATTAAGGAAATATGTTAGTGCAGATTTACAACATAATATGTAAGTTATTTATATATTATTTCATCTGTCAGTTTGTATGGATATGAGTTTTATCAATATTGATTTTTAATTATATATATATATATAATTACACAAAGTTGTTTTATATGTGTGCTATATGATCTGTCAGTATAAATTTTGAATATATAATATATATTTTGATTTGTAATATTCCTTGCTGTATATATAAGCTATACTATTTTTAAGATTCAATATATGTATGCTACAGTATACTGCGACTTTTAAATTGTATGTATATATACTGTTTAACTGTGACCTATATATGTGTAAATATAGAATTATTTATACAGTGGACTATATATAAATATATAGCCGATTTTGATATAGATATAAGGTATATAAGATCCATATATATATATATATATATATGTTTACATATAAGATTGGTATATAATATGTCGGTTCATTTACATTGTTTAAGGTAGGTCACATATATAATATCTTATATATATATATATTTTTTTCCAAAATCTTTGTTTGTGTTCAATTTAATTATAATATATTGGCTTGAAATCATTATATATATCATTGTTGCTTCTATCTAGTTGATTTCTGATTTGTTATCATCAATATCTATTCATCAGCTTCGTTGTCGATTCGAGTTCAATCTTGCCTTGTTTTGAGATTCGTGCCTGGATTCGTAGCTCATTTCTTTGTCAAATCTATCTAACCTCGAAAGGTGAGCAATCACTCACGATTAACGTTCTTTTATTATTTAAATTCAATTTCATTTGAAATAGCAATTGAAATATGCTGCTGTAGTTATTTACATTGTTATATATGCTATTATCCATAACTGTTCACCTGTGACATCTGACACCAGTATCTAGTATTATATGCCTGTTATTACTATTATTTATATCTGTTCACCTGTGACATCTGACACCCGTATCCGTTATTTATACTGATGATATATGCCTGCTGTTATATATTTTTTGTATCTGTTATCACTCTGCAAGTTCCCTGTAGTTTAGAATTCACTATGGGTTGAAATGATACATACCCGAACGGACTTTAGAATAGGAGAATTTCGTTATGGGTTGAAATGATAAACCCAAGCGATTTTCATTTGAATTGAAATTGGGATTACGGGTCGAAATGATATCTACCCGTATATATTTAAATTTCGGATTGAAATGATAAATATCCGTATCACTTAACCATATGATGTATATATACAGACACCGTTGGTCCATATATAAAATATTTTGAAAATGAATTTTATGGTTTTGGAAAGAAATATATGGTTTTAATAAATGTTGAGCCTTAAATTATTTAATTTAAATTAGGATGGATTTAATACTTATGAGATATTTAAGTATAAAAATTATATTTTCAAAATAGATTCTGGTAATAATTTGAATAAGTTAAGGTTGGAAAGATAATTTATTAATTAAACAAATTTGAAACTTATTGAAAATTGAGATTTAAGATATGATTTATACCTTGGGTTTTATTTAAATAATTTAATGAATAATTCTTGCTTAAATAAATTTAAGAAAATATTTAGTAAAAATGAAATGTAAGGCTAGTTAGATGATATTGAGTTTATTAAGTGAATATTCCCTGATTAAATAATAATGAAGTTAAATCAAGAGCTATATGAAACTGTTAAATCTAACTTTGGAAAATGTTGAGTATTAAAGCTTTGAAATATATTGAAAAATAAATGGTATATTTAGAACTGAATTAAATTGATGAATTGAGCTTTGAATAAATTTGAATTTGGAATTTGAAGTTGATTTGAATCGATTTGCTAGACTTGAGGAAAATAAATACTTTACTTTTTAAATCATTTAATATATATATACTATTTTGGAAAATGGATATATTTGAAATGAAATGATATTTGGGTTTTGAAGTATAAATTTAATTGAAATGACCACGGTGTTAAAATGTATATTTCCACCTTGTAGATAGTTCTGAAGATCCTTAGAGGATGGTTATCCCAACATCCTTTATGTTACTCGTATTTCAATTGATATTTCACTTGAGTTCGATTTATTTATATAAGAATGTTAATCCTGACTCGAGTGTTTTGTGTTTTGCTTTACGCTCGGGTCAGACCGAGTGATACAGCATTTGAGACTCACCCTTGGAGTTTGGAGCTTCCTTTGGAGATCCAACTATCGCCTCAGCTTTCAGCTCTTCTAGTTGATTTGTTCAGAGAAGTCATCTGTTGTACTGGAGACTTCACTGCATTTGAGATATTCTGTTGTATTTTATTTCTAACTCTGATGTTTATATAGTAGCTTCATGAACTACTATTTTATCTATTCCACTGCGTATTATTGTATTACTCTGTGTCTGTGATTATGTGATTGATTTATTTACTGCATATGCTGAGTTTTGCCAAATTTAAATTAACAACGCGGTATTTTGAGCAATTCAACTCCGGCATGAGTGTCTACCCATACACTTATAATGGATGCGAATGGTCCAAAATAGCGGGTCGTTACACCTTCAAAGCCTTTAACTCTACAATCTGAACCGTTCGACAAGGTCGACAACTCAATTGGATCAACACCTATAACCTTCTGAAACCAATAAACTAGTGGTCTGACCTTTTGATAGGGTCGATGCCCACTCTATATCCATAAAAAATTATATCATACCATGCATGAATCCGAGGAAGTTTAACACCTTAACGCCTCGGCCAGATAAAAGTCAACCTTTTTAAGGACAAACTAAGGGAATTTCAACCTAGTCGAAAAAGAAAACCTTTATAGAAGACCTCATATAAGCTCAACAAAGCCGAAAGAACACTTAGCCTACGTCTTAAACCTTTTGACGACGTTGAAGGGTCTGATACTGGACTTATCAACTGATAAGGTTAAATTGAAAGGCAATCCTAAAAGGAATCATGCCCTTTGTTCTCCAAAGAAGAAATCCACCCTTCTTAACACAAATTTGGGGTGTTGACAAGAAATCATGTTAACAATTTTGGCGCTAGAAGGAGGGCTCGAACCTCCAACCTCTGATAAATTTCATCCCCGATCAATTGTATAAAGAGCCTTGACTAAAAGAGGAGTATGGACAAAGCTAAAAGTAGTAGCAATAATCCAAACGAAGAGGCTACATAACAGTCAACCTTTAAAGGTCACATGGTCTCAAATCCTAACTTAAGCAAAATAGAAGTTGGGCAACCTTCAACCCTAACAAAATTGGAAAGCAATGTGATCAAGGTTTAGAATCAACGGCCACAAAAGATGGTAATAAAAGAGTATTCAGAAAGAGCTCAAACGTTGGAGTCAATAAAGATTATGGAAAGGAAGGATGAAGTGCAACCTCCAACCGAGATAGAAGGAAAAAGGGTTAAACCGAGATAGTCAAGTAAGTAAATCACTTGAACAATCGAATAGCTTTATCCAATAGGACGACAAGAGTAGTCATAGAGTTGAGACCAACCAAGATGACAACCCATACCATATTGTAACGACCCGTAAATTTTAATGGTTTTATTTATTTAATTAATTGAATTTTGTGATTTTAAATAATAAAATTTTGAAATAAAAATTTATTATTTGGAGTACGTCTATTTTAACATAGCAACTGGTAAATTTTCATCAGATAATATGGAAGTTTATTTTCTAGTGTAATTTTATTCCAATTTATATCAGTTAAAAATTGATGATAATAAATGTGTTTCGAAACCTAAATATTTCAACATGGGAAAATTTATTTAGAACACTTAGAATAAGACTGCGTAATCCATTTCGCGAAATTCGGCCGTTTCTAGATCCGTTTGGATTTTTCCGTATGGGATAGCAACGTATATCAGTGTCCGTATCGACTTTTGAACAGATAATTATATCGCTGATATCTGTATACCGTTTTGATCGTCTTGTCCTGCTGATCTCTACGGTATATTCAATTCTGTGTTTTGGAGTCCGGTACGCAGCGAAATCTGCGTAATTGTTAAACCGTACCGGTACTCTATTTCAATCTTTTGGACTTCTTGTCCTTGGATTTTTCAACCGTGAAAATTGAATAGCCATTGTCTATTAATAATTATAGCAATCAATTGGCATGACTTAAGCAATTCCACCTGTCCAATTTATATTACAATGATTCGTTTTATCTACCACTTCCTATTCGATCTCTATTATATCTTCTTTTGCTTTGAATGAAAAGAAAAATGAATGAAATATATAATTGCATATATATCTTTGTTGAAGCCATGCTATGCTCCTCTACTTGCCATGCAAGCAACATTTCTCGTCTTGAATTACCTTCCGCTCTCCCTTCCCTTTACCTTCGTAGCCGTACCCATGAAGCCTGTTGCCATCACACCATGCAACTTCTTCCACCCTTGCTCCACGCCCATCCACCCATGCCAGCAGCGATCGCCCGACCGCTACATCAACCCATGCCTCCAAACCCGACAGAGTGCTCCATCCCAGTTGTGTCGAACGCACAGTAAACACCTTTCTTCCCTCACCGTTCCTCCAGCTTGTAGCCGAGAGCAACCATATATATATATATATATATATATATATATATATATATATATATATATGGTGAGTAATATTTTGTTTTGCAAAAAAAATTATGTTTTGTTGGTTGTTTATTCGGTACTTTACTATTTGTATGTATATAATAATGTATATAGTTTATATTTGTGTATAATGTCTGCTAGTTATATACGTTGTTTTCATATGTTATATGTCGTATATATATATATATCTATATCTAGTATATAAAGTAATCTATTAGTATGTCGGTATGTATATATATTTAGAGTTTACAATCTATATATTAATATAAGATATATAATTTTATAAGCTATTCTGTTATAAATATTGTAACAATATGTATTTAGATGTATAAGCATATATATAGTTATATTGCAATGTATGGGTATACTTACGTGATTATATATTAGTATACTAAGTTATAATATGATCTGGTTTACTTTATATATGTGTTAGTTATATTAGTTTAAGTATCTAAAATGTTGTTCATATATATAAAAGTATAATATTTTGGTTTAAGGTGTTTGTATATGTTTTGGTTGATATATATAATTTATAATAAGTTGTACAAGTTATATTTGCTGCTGATTATATGTGTATAATATACAGTATTTTCCAAGTTATATTATTGGTTGCAGTTTATATAGATTTATGTATAAAGTATATAGATATTAAGATTTGTATGTATGGTAATATATTTACTTATTTTAATATTGATAAATTTTAAGTTATATGTGTCTTATAGGATTGCTGTCTACGTATATATAAGTTTATATAAATATATGTGGTGAATGTCAGATGTTTTATATTATATATATTAGATTTTTTTATGATGTTTATTAGATTTTTTTATGATGTATATTGTATATAAAGGTTTACTTAAGTCTATACCTATGTTTATATATACTGGTATGATAGTATTTTAGATATATGTTTGTTAGTTATAGATATATTTGGTCCACGTCAATTGTATATATGTAATTATTTCAAATTTTATTATGTTTGTTATATTATATGTGTTTTATTTAAGACAATGATTTTGAAATACATATATATTTAAATTGTGTTTAAATTTGGATTATGACTTTATATTTGTATTATTATATATAGCTCACTTATACCATTTATCGGCATCGATCCAGTTCTGACTTGATTTCGTCAATTCCTATTTATCAGTCTTGTTCGTCCAATTCGCGTTCAGTTTTGCTTCACTTTGGAATTCGTGCTTGGATTCGTAACTCATTCCATCGTCGAATCATCTCTAGCCTCAAAAGGTAAGCAATCACTCACGATTAACGTTCTTATATTTATTAAATTTGATTTCAATTGAAACGACAATTGAAATATGGTGCTGTTAGTTATTTACATTGTTATATATGCCATTATCTGTATCTGTTCACCTGTGACATCTCACACCATTATCTGTTATTTATACTGATGATATATGACTGTTACTATTGTTATATTATTATCATATCTGTTATCACTATGCAAGTTCCCAGTTAGTATAGGATTCACTATAGGTTGAAATGATACATACCCGAACGAGCTGTAGAATAGGAGAAAATCGTTATGGGTTGAAATGATAAACCCAAGCGATTTTCATTGTATTGAATTTGGGATTACGGGTTGAAAAGATATTTACCCGTATATATATGTAAATTGCGGATTGAAATGATAAATATCTGTACACTTGACCATAGGATAGTAAATTATATATACAGACACTGTTGGTCTACATATAAATATTTAAAAAATGATTTCTATGGCTTTGAAAAGGAAAAGATATGGTTTTAAATAGATATTGATTTTAAAGATTTACTAAAGTTGATTTAATAAAATTGATATATATATATATAAGTTTAAGTATTTATTTAATTTATATTTTTATATAGAGTTCGAAATGATTAAATAAATTAAGGTTGAAAAGATAGATTTGAAATTGATTTGAAATTGTATTTAATTAAGAATTATACTTAATTAAATCTACCTGAACTTATGGAATTTGGGGTTTTTATAAGATATGATTTTATAACTTGATTTTTGTTTAAGATGATTTAAATTGAATATTTCAAGTTAAATAAATTGAAGGAAATATTTAGAGATTTGAAATTTGGGCTTTTATTTAAATGATATTGAATTTATTTAGTGAATATTGCAAAACTAAATAATAGTAAAATGAGTTTGATATATATACGAAATTATTGAATTTAGTTTTGAAATGTTGAATATTTAAAGTTCAGAAATATATTGAAATTGAAATGGCTTATCTTATGGTTCAAATATGTATTTGAAATTGATAAATTGAAATGGTTTATTGAGAAACTGAATCGAATTGAAATTGATGATTTGAGATTTTATTAAATTTGGATTTTGGAATTCGAGTTGATTTGAATCGATTTGTGAAGTCGAGGAAGCTATTTTATATAAAGTAAATTTAAACTATATCTAAAACTATATATATATATATATTTACTTTATAAATTATTTTAATATAAACTATTTTAATATAAATCATTTTCAATATAAATATTTTAATAAATTGTTTTAACTTATAACTATTTTATATAAATTATTTTATTTTATAAACTATTTTATTTTATATACTATTATTAATATCTAAACTGTTTGAAGGAAAGTGTTATGATTTCCAAAATGCTATAATTTCAAAGTGTTATGATTTCCAAAATGCTATGATTTCAAAGCTGTGATTTCCAAAGTGTTTTGATTTGAAAGACTATGATTTCGAAAGCATTATAACTTTGGAAAGTGATGTGATTTTTTGGAAATGGATATTTGAAATGGAAATGATATCGTATTGATTTGGGTTTTAAAATGAAATGATATTTTGGTTTTGAAGATAAATATATTTTAAAGGACCACGGTGTTATAATAACGTTTGGCTGTTAAAGTGACCGGGATCGGATATGGGCATACTCTCTATCGATACCGAAAACCACTTTGACAACCGTGTACGCGGTGGAGATTCCAGAATGAAGTAGGATGGTGGCGACGATCCTATTGAGGTATAAACGTGGACCCGACTCCCGTGAGTTGGCATAAGGTGGCTAAAACAGGAGCGATTGACGGGCCAATGAGGTAGCACCTCTGGTCGGACACATTTCTTTGATTCCATTCTATTACTTTGTGATTGATTTGGTGGCCACCCTTCGATTTTTGATTTGGTAGTGTGTTCCGAGGTGGGCGGTAGTGGCTACTATGCGTTTCCACCAGCCCGGATGCGTAATTGGTATATCTACCCTGGCATTTCCTAGTTGTGCCGTGTCACGTACCATATCGAGCTTTACTACGAGTTTGGATTTCTCCTGTAGCCTGTGGAGTATTGAGGGTTGCCCCCGATCTGGGAGTATGCTAATACTGGATAGACTACTAGGACTATTACGTGTTAAGGGGAATATTGGGTCACTCCTTAATGCTATTTTAAAGTAAGTTTATTTTATTATAGACATTATTATAATAGCGTATATTACTACATAGTAGATAGTTTAACGGATCCTTAGAGGATGGTTATCCCAAACGTCCTTTGAGTTACTTGTATTTCAGTTGATATTTCACTTGAGTTGGATTTATTGATATAAGAATGTTAATCCTGACTCGAGTGTTTTGATGTTTTGCTTTACGCTCGGGTCAGACTGAGTGATACAGCATTTGAGACTCACCTTTAGAGTTGGAGCTTCGCTTGGAGATCCAGCTATCTATCGATTCTGCTGTCAGTTATTCGGTTGATTCCAGAGATGTATTCAGATCTTGTATTTGACTATTTTATTGAGACATCTATATATTCGAGACTTCTATTGTATCTTGTTTAACTCAGTTATATCTATATAGTAGCTTCATGAACTACTATTCTTTTGTTTCCGTTGCATTATTGTTATATTACTCTGGGTCTGTGATTTTGTGATTATTTATTTACTGTATATGCTGAGTTTTGCCAAATTTAAATTAACAATCTGATATTTTTAGCAATTCAAATCCGACATGTATGGATGCGATGGTTGAAAATTTCATGTCGTTACATGTGGTATCAGAGCTCTGGTTTTAGGCAAAACTCAACATATGAAGTAAATTTAATTACGGAATCACGTTCGTTCGAGCTTGAATTCCTTCTTCTTCGATTCGGTTTCCTTTGAATTTTGGAACGTTCCCCTCGGTTCCAAAATCCATTTTCTCTCCCAATTCGTGTTTTCTTGATTCCGGAGCATCCCATAGCTCCACTAAATGATTTGTAAAGGGGTGAAACTCCTTTACAACAAGCCTCGATTCATCGAAGATTTCTGTATCCTCGGTCTTGATGCTGCTATCTCTTGCTCTACCCGAATTCTATCTCTTGTGATATGATGTCGATTTGCTTCAGAATTTTGCATCAATCTTATTCTTAAAGTCAAGGTCGACCCGGTTAAGGTTGCCCGCGATTTATATAAGTCTATCCTTTTTATTCTCTTTTTGAAATCTATATATCTCCTTATCAAGCCTATCTTCTAGTTGGATTCTTTTGGTCAGAAGTTCCTCTAATTTGAATCTCTATCCTTGTTTTGGAATCTATTCTTGTATCATCGAGTGAGGGAGTGTATTTGTAATTAATATATAAATGTTTTATATATTGTGTTGTTTGAGTTGTTGATGTTGGTTTTGATTTTCGATCGATTCGTCTTATCAACGCTATCGATAGGAATTCCAAAACACTTGAGCAGAGCAAACTGACACAATTTTATTTTCAAATTTGGTAAATGAAATAAATTTGTGTGATTTTGTTATATATAAGTAAAAAATTTCTGGAATTTAATAAGTTAATTGAATTGGTTGTTTGAATGATAATATTTGATTATCATTTATTGTTCTAAATGAATTTATAAACATAGTTTATAAATTGATTTGGAATTTGGAATGAATCTAAATCAGGAATTTGAGAATTCAATTTCTGGAGAATTCAAACTTTATTTTAAGTTTTAAAGTGCATATCATTTAAAGTATTTTCAAATAGAAATCGTCTCAAAGAATTTTAAAATGTTGAAAGCAGTGCTCTTCTCTTTGTCGCTGGAAAATAATTTCGATGATGGCGGCCGCATCATCGACATTCATTTTCGAGTTTCAAAGTGGAGAGACCAATTCGTAGCTTTGCTACACTTTTGTTTTGGAAAATAAATTGATTTAAATTTCTAAATTGTAACTTGATTTATAACATATATTGTTATATGATTTATAGATCTGATTGGATAGTGTATATATATATATCTCTAAATGGTTTGAAGTGAATTGGAAATTTAATTCTTAAATTTTGTTAAAGGATGATTTTATTTACAAAATAAAGCCAAAATTTTGAATAAATAATTAAACTTGAAATAAGTTGAATGAGAAAATTTTATTTGTATAATACTCAATTGCATTCCATATATAACTTACCTAAATTATTCAGAAGTTAACTGTGTAATTGGATAATATACAATGTAAAATGATGTTAAAGGAATTTATAAATAAATTTGGGTGGTTTTAATAAGTGTAAAAATACTTAATATATGTGATAAGATATATTATATGAAACAAATTTAATAATAATTTGGAATAAAAGAATTAAATTTGTTGAATAAAATATGAGTATAACAAATGACTATTTATTGATTTAATATAAATGGATTTAACCAAATTGTTAAATATTAATTAATTAAGTTGAAATCTATATGGTTTAAATTATTTGTTTTATTTTGTTCCAATCTATTTTTCTTTTTTAGTTGTTTTATTCTCCTACCTCCTTCCTTTTCGGGGACGAAAAGTTTTGAGTGGGGGGAGTGTAACGACCCGTAAATTTTAGTGGTTTTATTTATTTAATTAATTTAATTTTGTGAAAATTTAAATAATAAAATTTTGAAATAAAAATTTATTATTTGGAATACGTCTATTTTAACATAGCAACTGGTAAATTTTCATCAGATAATATGGAAGTGTATTTTCTAGTGTAATTTTATTCCAATTTATATCAGTTAAAAATTGATGATAATAAATGTGTTCCGAAACCTAAATATGTCAACATGGGAAAATATATTTAGAACACTCCGAATAAGACTGCGTAATCCGTTTTGCGAAATTCGGATGTTTCTAGATCCGTTTGGATTTTTCCGTACGGGATAGCAATGTATATCAATGTTCGTATCGACTTTTGAACAGATAATCGTATCGTTGAGATTTGTATACCATTTTGATCGTCTCGTCTTGCTGATCTCTACGGTATATTCAATTCAGTGTTTTGGAGTCCGGTACGCAGCGAAATCTACGTAATTGTTAAACCGTACCGGTACTCTATTTCAATCTTTTGGACTTCTTGTCCTTGGATTTTTCAACCATGAAAATTGAATAGCCATTGTCTATTAATAATTATAGCAATCAATTGGCATGACTTAAGCAATTCCACCTGTCCAATTTATATTACAATGATTCGTTTTATCTACCACTTCCTATTCGATCTCTATTATATCTTATTTTGCTTTGAATGAAAAGAAAAATGAATGAAATATATAATTGCATATATATCCTTGTTGAAGCCGGGCTGTGCTCCTCTACTTGCCACGCAAGCAACATTTCTCCACTTGAATTACCTTCCGCTCTCCCTTCCCTTTACCTTCGTAGCCGTACCCATGGAGCCTGTAACCATCACACCATGCAACTTCTTCCACCCTTGCTCCACGCCCATCCACCCATGACAGCAGCCATCACTTGACCGCTACATCAACCCAAGCCTCCAAACCCGACACGGTCTCCATCCCAGTTGTGTCGAACGCACAGTAAACACCTTTCTTCCCTCATCATTCCTCCAGCTTGTAGCCGAGAGCAACCATATATATATATGTTGAGTAATATTTTGTTTTGCAAAAAAAATAATGGTTTTAGATATATATGCATATGCTGGGATATACTTGTTTTGTTGGTGGTTTATTCAGTACTTTACTATTCGTATGTATATAATAATGTATATAGTTTATATTTGTGTATAATGTCTGCTAGTTATATACGTTTTTTTCATATGTTATATGCCGTATATATATCTATATCTTGTATATAAAGTAATCTATTAGTATGTCGGTATGTATATATATTTAGAGTTTACAATCTATATATTAATATAAGATATATAATTTTATAAGCTATTCTGTTATAAATATTGTAATAGTATGTATTTAGATGTATATGCATATATATATAGTTAAATTGCAATGAATGGGTTTACATACGTGATTATATATTAGTATACTAAGTTATAATGTTATCTAGTTTACTTTATATTTGTGTTAGTTATATTAGTTTAAGTATCTGAAATGTTTTTCATATATATAAAAGTATAATATTTTGGTTTAAGGTGTTTGTATATGTTTTGGTTGATATGTATAATTTATAATAAGTTGTACAAGTTATATTTGCTGCTGATTATATGTATATAATATATAGTTTTTTCCAAGTTATATTATTGGTTGCAGTTTATATAGATTTATGTATAAAGTATATAGATATTACGATTTGTATGTCTAGTAATATATTTACTTATTTTAATATTGATAAATTTTAAGTTATATGTGTCTTATAGGATTGCTGTCTGCGTATATATAAGTTTATATAAATATATGTGGTGAATGGCAGATGTTTTATATTATATATATTAGATTTTTTTATGATGTATATTGTATATAAAGGTTTACTTAAGTCTATACCTATGTTTATATATATTGGTATGATAGTATTTTAGATATATGTTTGTTAGTTATAGATATATTTGGTCCACGTAAATTGTATATATGTCATTATTTCAAATTTTATTATGTTTGTTATATTATATGTGTTTTATTTAAAACAATGATTTTGAAATACATATATATTTAAATTGTGTTTAAATTTGGAATATGACTTTATATTTTTATTATTATATATAGCTCACTTATACTATTTATCGGCATCGATCCAGTTCTGACTTGATTTCGTCAATTCTTATTTATCAGTCATGTTCGTCCAATTAGCATTCAGTTTTGCTTCGCTTTGGAATTCGTGCTTGGATTCGTAACTCATTCCGTCGTCGAATCATCTCTAGCTTCGAAAGTGAGCAATCACTCACGATTAACGTTCTTATATTTATTAAATTTGATTTCAATTGAAACGACAATTGAAATATGCTACTGTTAGTTATTTACATTGTTATATATGCCATTATCTGTATCTGTTCACCTATGACATCTGACACCATTATCTGTTATTTATACTGATGATATATGCATGTTACTGTTGTTATATTATTATCATATCTGTTATCACTCTGCAAGTTCCCAGTTAGTATAGCATTCACTATGGGTTGAAATGATACATACCCGAACGATCTGTAGAATAGGAGAAAATCGTTATGGGTTGAAATGATAAACCCAAGCGATTTTCATTGTATCGAATTTGGGATTACGGGTTGAAAAGATATATACTCGTATATATATATGTAAATTGCGGATTGAAATGATAAATATCTGTATCACTTGACCATAGGATAGAAAAATATATACAGACACTGTTGGTCTACATATAAATATTTTGAAAATGATTTCTATGGCTTTGAAAAGGAAAAGATATGGTTTTGAATAGATATTGATTTTAAAGATTTACTAAAGTTGATTTAATAAAATTGATATATATATATATATAAGTTTAAGTATTTATTTAATTTATATTTTTATATAGAGTTCGAAATGATTAAATAAATTGTGACGACCGCCCATGACCCCTGCACTGAACAAGGAAATAGTGCACTGTAAAGTGTGCCAGGCCGTCATGGATGATCGTCAAGGTAAGTTAAAACAGCAGAATCTATCGTATTACTCACAGCGCATGGATAAAATACAATAGAGAGTATATATAGTGAAGCTTCACAAAATAGAATCTCATCAATTAAGCTTCATAATAGTTGAATACTAACATCTGAATAGTCAATACATCAAGCCTCACTACATATCACTCAGAGAATCATACAAGCAGCGGAACATCCAGTACATATAATAAGAAAATGATATGTAAGCCTCCAGCTCGTCTTCGTCATCAGCATCGTCGGTTACTAAGAACAGCACCTGTCACCTGCTACCTAGTCTGCCCATCCCAAAATGGATGAACAGCCCAACCAATAAGAGTTAAACATAAAGCCTTGAGTCAGACAACAGTCTTAGTGAGCGGTAAATTAACTAACAACATACCAAAAGAGCATAAAGGAAAAGGGAATAGGAATCCAACCCTCCCACTCCACCTCTTTCTACAGTGATAGCCCCCAGACACACTAAGTAGAAGCAAACATAGCAAACCAGACAATTAAAGTAAAACAATTATCACTCGAGTCAAGGTCGATGTTTTCCAAGTACAAACCCCCAAGGCCTAAACCAAGATCAGATAAGCACCCAGAAAATACCGCTCTTGAGACGCAATGACGATACATTCAAACATCCATGACTCTGGCTATCACTGTTATCATTGCTTCGATACCACCGTTAATTGAATGACCGACACATTCTTTCAGCTGTCCGTCAAGGGCTAATGGTACCCCGGTTCTAGACAGAACTCCGCACGTCGTCGCAGCCCATGCCTAGGACTATCGAATCTGCCCAGAGTACTCGACCACCAACTATAGTCTTTTGGGACTATCGAATCTGCCCAGCGTACTCTTGCTTTGAGCCTGCTAAAACCTTCAACAACGATGAAATCTCAGCCTTCTAGTCATCCTCCTCGACGACTATTCTCATACTAGCTCAAGCGCCTCCCGAGCCAACCATTATCCTCAAACTCGAACCATTTCACTGAGTCATCAACATGCTTGGAAAGATCCCGTCTGGATTAAACCAAGGCTATCTCACATCATGCCTCGCTTCATCTTATCATAGCAAAGCCTCATCTCAACATCATCATCAAATCTATCCATATGAGCTTTATCATCCGCGTCATATGCCACGAGCAGCTTTTCTTATTCAAGAGCCTTTCCCTTAGCTTTTGAATCATCTTCAACCAACTTATCCAAATCAAATCA
Source organism: Allium fistulosum (assembly GCA_030737815.1). Lineage (NCBI taxonomy): Eukaryota > Viridiplantae > Streptophyta > Magnoliopsida > Asparagales > Amaryllidaceae > Allium > Allium fistulosum. The sequence continues at coordinate 984,893,238 of CM060902.1, forward strand.
TCAATCAACTAATTTATAACAATCAATTAAGTCAATCATTAATCCAAGTAATCAAGCATTAAAACATGATCTAATAAACAATTATAACAATAATGGCAATCTTGTAAATAAAGAGTCCAAATCTAACAAGCATGAATCATGAGCAATATCTTTACAACTTGATGAATGAACTTGCATAGGTTAACATGTAGTAAAATGGATGTCAAATCATCATGAACAATAGATCTATACTTAAGTTTAAGAATATGCATGGCAATCACTATTTTAACACAAAAATCAAGCCACCAATCCGATATACTCCTTTGGATCCGTGTGAGAGATAACCACCACTCACCGAATCACCCAAACACTTCAAAAGCAACACACTTCAGATCTAGACAGTGAAGGATCTAACTCGATTCTCCAAAATTCCGCTTCAAACGATGAAATCTCTCTTCGATGGATGTAGATCTTCAATCTAAGCTCTTGGATCTTCAATTTGGATGGAAGGAATCACAAGATTAAAGTGGAGAAAAGAAGTGAAGAAGTGTAGAACTCGAGCTCTTAAAATGGCAGGACTTTGTTGCTTCAAAATCCGGATCCCAAAAAGTGAGATAGAACCGTGTATTTATAGGCTGGAAATTCCTTAGGTCGTCCGCCCCCTAAGTCGTCCACGACTTATAAAAACCCCACGACCTACGACTTACAACTTAGCAGATCCTACGACTTAACTTCATAAGCCCTTACGCGTCCTACGACTTACGACTTAGCAGATCATACGACTTAAGTCCTTACGCGACCTAACGACTTAACTGGGATACGACTTAACACCTTTAGGTCGTCTAACGACCTAACTATACGCAGCATACTAACATAGGTCGTCTACGACCTAACTAACACGCATAGCGACTCAACGACTTATCTTAACTCGATGACTTAACGTCCTTGCGACTTAACGACTCAACACCCTCGCGACTTAGCGACCTAATTATTCACAGCAATCCACCTTAGGTCGCTTACGACCTAACTTCAACACAAGGTCTCACGACCTAACTATAACAACCTAAGCCTTAACTCGTCCAGTCCCTAAGTCAATTATCCTGTTAAGTCGTTCCATTCCCTAAGTCGCTCAACCGACCTATCGCCTTAAGTCGTTAACCCGCTTAACACCCTAGGTCGTTGCCGCTAATTCTTAAGTCGCTACCCTCCTTAAGTCGCTTATTAACTTAACCCGTTAACTCCTAAGTCGTTCACTTCTACTACTAACTTCCATAGGTCGTTGCCGACCTATCCTCCTTAAGTCGTTAGCTCGCCTAATCTCCTAGGTCGCTACTCCTATGTCGCTAACCCTTAAGTCGTCGACTCCTTAAGTCGATTCACGACCTAACCTTCTTCACGACCTAAGTCCCAACACGACCAAACTCTTTAGGTCGCTCCAATCTCTTAAGTCGCTCCACGACCTAACTACCACACGACTTAAGCTTCGAACGACTCAAACTCTGGACGACTTAACAACACTAACAACCTAATAACAACTGCTCTATAATCTTTTGATCCGTAAAAATACGGGTCGTTACATTCTCTCCCCCTTAGGAATTTCGCCCCCGAAATTCCAAACAAACAAGAGCAATCAAAAACTATTCCGCATGCATACCATCCATAGCAATCAACAAACCATGCGTCCAATTCTTGCCTAGCATGCAGAATTCTAAAACTAGAACAAGTTACAATGTCGTGAGATGACACGACACCTTATGGCCATACCTCGAAGAGTTCAGGATGAACTGCCTTCATCCTCTCTTCCACCTCCCATGTACAGTCGTTATCATCATCACTCCATTGTATCTTGAGCAACCTAACTACCTACCTCCTAAGATGTTTCGTGTCAGTTTCCACAACACGAAGCGGCTTACGGGGTCTCTTATCAACTAGGTCAACTTCAAAATCTTCACAGCTATCAGCAGAAACCACAGTATTCGAGTCGTGCACATACTTCCGTAGATATGATATGTGAAAAACATTGTGCACACCCGACATCTTTTCTGGTAACTCCAATTTATAGGCGAGCTTTCCAATTCGCTCGATGATCGAGAATGGTCCAACAAATCTAGGAGTCAATTTTCCTTTCTTTCTGAATCGAATAACATTCTTCAGTGGAGAAATCTTCACAAAAACCATATCACCTACGTCGAATTCCAAATCCTTACGATGCTTATCGGCATAACTTTTCTGTCGGTCTTGAGCTGCCTTCATTCGTTGCCAAATGATCTCTATACAATCCGAAGTCTGTCGGATCATTTCTGGCCCAAGTATCAGCTTTTCTCCTGTTTCTAACTAACATGTCGGAGAGTTACACGGTCTTCCATACAATGCTTCATATGGTGCCATACCAATGCTTGACTGGTAACTGTTATTATACGAAAATTCCACCAAATGAAGATGATCTTCCCATGATCCTCTGAAATCCAAAACACATGCTCTAAGGAGATCTTCCAAAACTCGGTTGACTCTCTCGGTTTGACCATCTGTTTTGGGGTGATAAGCTGTACTCAAACACAGGTCAGTTCCCAAAACTTCCTGGAAGCTCTTCCAAAATCCACTAGTGAACAATGGGTCTCGATCGCTCACTATACTCTTCGGAATACCATGGAATTGAACTATCCACTTTACATACAGCTCAGCCAACTTTGATGCAGTCCTAGCTGATCGAACAGGAATGAATCTTGCACTCTTAGTCAAACGATCTACGATGACCCAAATCCCTTCATTTCCCGTTCTTGTTCTAGGTAGTCCATCAATAAAATCCATCGATATTTGCTCCCACTTCCATGTAGGAACTTCTAATGGCTGAAGCAATCCACTGGGCTTCTTTTGCTCAGCTTTTACCAACTGGCAGTTCATGCACTTGGAAATAAAATTTCCAACATCCTTCTTCATACCTTCCCAGTAATAGGCTCTCTTCATATCCCGATACATTTTATTTCCACCTGGATGAATTGTCAGCTTCGAGTGATGACTTTCCTTCAGAACTTCTTTTCTTAATTCATCTATATCGGGAACAACTAGTCGTCCTTGCTTCCGAAGCCAACCCTCTCGATCGACCTCGAATCCTTTAACCTTTTCTGGGTCCAATCTAGATTCCAAATCACGGATAATCTTGACAAGCTTATCATCTCGCTTTTGGCTCTCGCCAATTCTTTCCACAAGAGTCGGTCTTATCGATAAGTTTGCCAACATCTCAGGTTCCAATTCACATCTGGGCCTGAAGTCAAATCCAACTAAACACTCGAGATTCTTCCATTTTGAAAACATGGCTCCCAATCCTACATGTCTTCGACTTAACGCATCTTCTACTGTGTTACCCTTTCCCGGAGTATAGGCTATACCAAAATCATATGATGCCAAAAACTCTAGCCATCATTGCTACCTAAGATTCAAATCCTTTTGGGAGAAAAGATACTTCAATGACTTATGATCTGTAAATAACTCGAATCGAACTCCCATTAGGTAATGTCTCCATATCTTCAGAGCAAATACAATCACCGCTAACTCCAAATCATGAGTCGGGTAATTCCTTTCATGCGGCTTCAGTTGTCGACTTGCATATGCAACAACTTTACCCTTCTGCATCAGCGCTGCTCCAAGTCCAGTACCACATGCATCGGTGTAAACCACCATCTCATCATTTCCACTTGGAATAGTCAAAACAGGAGCACTGGTCAATCGCTCTTTCAGGATTCTGAAAGCTTGCTCACACTTAGCATCCCATCTGAATACTTGGTTCTTTTTCGTCAATCCTGTTAATGGTGCAGCCACCTTGGAAAAGTCTTTGATAAATCGACGATAGTATCCTGCTAATCCAAGAAAACTTCTTATATCAGATGCATTCTTAGGTCTACCCCAATCCTGGATTGCTGCTATCTTGGCGGGATCAACTGCTATTCCATTTCCAGAGATAATATAGCCTAAGAACCTCACTTCACTCTTCCAGAAGTGACACTTCGAAAACTTAGCCTTCAGCTGATGTTTCCGTAAGATTTCCAAAACAATATGCAAGTGCGTCTTGTGTTCTTCTTCAGTTCTGGAATAAATCAAAATATCATCCACGAACACTAGTACGAACTTGTTCAACTTATCTCTGAACACTCTATTCATAAGATCCACAAAATATGCTGGCGCATTGGTCAATCCAAACGGCACTACGAGCCACTCAAAGAAACCGGATGGTGTCCTGAAAGCAGTCTTTGGCACACTATCCTTAGCCACTCTTAACTGGTGAAATCTCGTTGCCAAATCCATCTGAGAAAACACATTAGCTTCGTGAATCTGATCAAACAAGTCATCTATTCTCGGCAATGGATACTTGTTCTTCTTAGTCACTTTATTCAGCTCACGATAATCCACACACAACCTCAACGATCCATCCGCTTTGGTTACAAACACAACTGGTGCACCCCATTCAAACACACTACGCCGAATGAATCCTTTTCGTAAAAGATCATCAACATGCACCTTCAACTCCTGCTGTTCCCTAGGCGCCATCCACCTAAGAGGCATCACAATAGGTCTGGCTCCTTCAACTAGATCGATACGAAACTCAATCTCTCTATGCGGCGGTAACCCTTTGACCTCATCAAAGATATCCTCAAATCCATTAGCGATTGGCACCGATGACAGTCCATCCCGTGGAACAACCAGCGAATACATGAAGCTCATAAAGACGCCTTCCTCATGCTTACATCGTATCACAACCTTTCGCCCTTCCACATTCTCGAGTGTCACCTCCAACCTTTCACAATCAACCTTTGCCGCATACTTCCTAAGCCAGTCCATACCCAAAATAATTCCAAACCCTGCAAAGTTCAGAACAAAACAATCACAAAGAAAAGAGCAATCATGACTCGATACAACTAAACCACGACATAGCATACACAGACAGGACGAACCCCCAACTGGATTAGTCACAACCAATGGTCTATCAACGATATCCGGTTCTAAACCCAACCGGCCTACAAGTTCATTACAAACAAAAGAATGCGACGCCCCAGTATCGAATAACACTCTAACTGGAACACCACATATGGAAAGAGTACCTTGAACCACCGCACTCTTTCCTTTCTCTTCAGCGGTAGGAGCTTTTGAAGATGATGGAACAGCCCCCAAAGCATAAGCTTGCACAATCTGCTTGTCCTTCCGCGGTTCTGGACAATTCTTCTTAATATGTCCCGGCTTGTCACAGTTGTGGCACTTCACCGGCACCTTCGGATACTTGCAATCTCTGGAGAAATGGCCCTTCTGCTGACAATTGTAGCAGGTCACTTCGCCCTTCGGCTTCTTCTGGCCATCCTTACCCTTTTGTTGCTGCTGCTTCCTCTACTTGTTTCCACCCTGCTGTGGTTTAGACTCTTCCTTGGTCACAGCAACAACAGATCCCTCTTTAGGAAACAGATTTTCGTGCCTGAGAGCTTTCTCCACAAGCTTCTCAAATGGATCGTCCAGATGATCCACCAACTGCCTCCCAAGATAACTGTCCAAGCCTGTCATAAACTTCTCATTCTTCTGATATGAAGATTCAATATACGACCGGGCATACTTAGACAAGGCTTCAAACTCAGAAACATACTCAAGAACTGGTCTTCCACCTTGCTTGAGCTCCACAAACTTCCTGAACAGAACAGATTTCTGAGCTGTAGAAATGAACTTAGCTTCAAATCTGTCTTGGAATTTCACCCAAGTAATTTCTTCCTCCGGAGTATCAATGGTGATAAAGTTCCACCAGTCAGAAGCCCTTCCTTGAAGCTGTCTTGATGCGAGCTTCCTTTTGGTTGCATCCTTGATTCCCAAATCACCAAAGATCCTTCTACAAGCATCTATCCACCTCTGGACTTCAATAGTTGACTCTGTTCCCAAGAAAGCCTTTCCTCCAAGAGCAGTATAATCTTTACACAGCTTAGCAAAATCCACCGATCTTGGAGCTTGAACTTGAACTCCAACATATATAGATGGCCCCGGAGCTGGCATCCTTCTCATGATCGAAGTCATCATAGCCTCGAACACAGCAGCATAATCAGCAGCCCCCTCAGTACCACGGCCTTCCTTAGCAGCTGGTCTCCCTCTTCGACTCATTCTTAATATCTATAAAAGAAATGATCAGCACACCTTGAGAAACAACTGCATAAAGGACTCAAATCTTTCTAAGCTACTATATTATATATAGTAATCATCCATCAAAATACAATTACGTCTCTCATACGTAGTTACGTCAGCGAGCGTTGGGTAAAATCGATTAACCAAAGCTCTAATACCAAATGTGACGATCGCCCATGACCCATGCACTGAACAAGGAAATAGTGCGCTGTAAAGTGTGCCAGGCCGCCATGGATGATCGTCAAGGTAAGTTAAAATAGCAGAATCTATCGTATTACTCACAGCGCATGGATAAAATACAATATAGAGTATATATAGTGAAGCTTCACAAAATAGAATCTCATCAATTAAGCTTCATAATAGTTGAATACAAACATCTGAATAGTCAATACATCAAGCCTCACTACATATCACTTAGAGAATCATACAAGCAGCGGAACATCCAGTACATATAATAAGAAAATGATATGTAAGCCTTCAGCTCGTCTTCATCATCAACATCGTCGGTTACTAAGAACAGCACCTGTCACCTGCTACCTAGTCTGCCCATCCCAAAATGGATGAACAGCCCAAGCAATAGGAGTTAAACATAAAGCCTTGAGTCAGACAACAGTCTTAGTGAGCGGTAAATTAACTAACAACATACCAAAAGAGCATAAAGGAAAAGGGAATAGTAATCCAACCCTCCCACTCCACCTCTTTCTACAGTGATAGCCCCCAGACACACTAAGTAGAAGCAAACATAGCAAACCAGACAATTAAAGTAAAATAATTATCACTCGAGTCAAGGTCGATGTTTTCCAAGTACAAACCCCCAAGGCCTAAACCAAGATCAGATAAGCACCCAGAAAAAACCGCTCTTGAGACGCAATGACGATACATTGAAACATCCATGACTCTGGCTATCACTGTTATCATTGCTTCGACGAGTGACATCCCGGATTTTTGGCAGTATTATTTTACTAAATCTTTAATGAAATTAACTAACACAACTTATTATTTTGTTTAAAAACAAATATAAATACATGGACTTAAGGAATATGATATTGACAAGTATGAAAATAAGTAAATTGTTTTAATTAAGAATAGATAGATATGTTAGAAAAAGAATTTGGAAAATATAAATAAATATTTAAGTTAAGATAGAAGTAAATATATAAGGCAAAATAAAATACAAACCAAATGTATCTACATAATAAGTAAAATAAATGTATATAGAGTATGAAACAAGACAACAAAGTGAATATCTATGTACAATTTATATAAGATAAATATAAAGTAAATACATGTCAAAAAGTCAATACAAAGCAATAGAACAAATTTTATTATCATCTTAACTATAGAACTTCATTTATATTATCAAGTAATAAGACAAAAGGGAAAGAAAGAAAGATGGTCAAGAATGTAGAGGGAAATAAAGTATAAATACACTACACCATACTGGCTATTTTGCCACGCCCCAATGCGGAAAATTTGCCATGGTCTTGAGTCGTGGCAATTTTACCACGGTTTAGGGCCGTGGTAAAATATATTGCCATGCTAATGGGCCGTGGCAATTTTACCACAGTTTAGGGCCGTGGCAAAATTATCCTTATTTTTTAACCCCCGGCCCTTACATACGTAGGCCATACGCCTCTTCTCAGAAAACAACGCCCCTTCCCGCTTCCATTTTTGTTCCCCGCTTCTTACTACCGCTTCACAATAACAAATAATCGAAATCCCTAAATTCCTAAATCCACTTCAACCCATTCAAAGGCCAAAAAAATCATCTAGATCTGCATCTTCTCAAATCTCTGAACTTCAGGCTTGTCTTGCTCCTAGTGGTATTGAATTCTTTTTGTTTCCCAATCTCATTTCCGCCACCTGAATCGGAATCCGACGAATCCTGGGCTTGGAACCAAATCAAAGCGGAGGCACACCGCGATGCGGAATCTGAACCCGCTTTGGCCAGCTACTTGTACTCTACTATCATTTCTCATCCCTCTCTCGCCCGTTCTCTATCCTTCCATTTGGCCAATAAATTGTGTTCCTCAACTTTGCTTTCCACTTCGCTTTACGATTTGTTTTTGAACACACTCTCAACTTTTCCTACCATTCTGTCGGCGACGGTTGCCGATTTGATTGCGGCCAGGCATCGGGATCCAGCTTGCATCGGTTTCAGTCACTGCTTGTTGAATTTTAAGGGGTTTCTTGTCGTTCAAGTGATTTATTTCTTCTTTAATTTAATTAAAATTTGGTTTGGTTTTGGTAGCTTAGGAGTGACAGTGACTCGATACAGTGAAGTTGGACCATGTATTCCATTACTCTATTTCAAAAAATAGCGCAAACAATTAGCAGCTAAGAATATCTGAATTCGATCTTGGTTTACTGTAGTTCAAATTCTTTTATTTATACACGAATTCAGAATTAAGCTTAGATGAAGAATTTTCTCCAAATTCCTGAATTTAAATGAATCAGTTGGGATGAATCAGTCATATTACGATTGAATTGTTATTAGTAGCATGCTAAAAATTAATAAATTTACTTCTGAGTTTCATTATGTATGCTTTTAATTTTGGGTCTATTATTTGCTTTTGATACATAAAGTAAACTTGCAAAAATGGACTATGTTTACAGGTTACTTGCACCAATTGATTATCTATCTGTATTTCAAATCATGTATCTAGAAGCTTGGTAGAAGATAGAAGCAGACTACACTACACTTATGAATGAAAAGAATTTTAGTTTCATGTTCTTGTTAACCTAAGTAGAGAAGCTCTGCTAAATAACTACAGCACAGAAAAACTTTTGCTACTCCGAACCACTATTTCCAAGATCTAATGGTTTCATTAGTATTACACTAGTAGATTTTTTATACTCACAATAGTACATTAATTTCACACATACCAGACTCAAAGGATAGCACACGTGCTGTGGTCTCAGTCACGCCGTCCTCTTGCCCTGGCCCTACACTCTCGTGTAGCAGATGTCCTATCGGTGGACATCCACCCTACAGCCAGGATAGGCAAGGGCATCCTCTTCGACCAGATGTCCTATCGGTGGACACATTTTAGATTTGAAGTTCTAATCTAGTTAATAGCCAATAGGAGTGGGAGCAGCTTGGAACACTGCAAATGTACAAGAAGGCTCCACTGTAGTGATATTTGGACTTGGTGCAGTTGGTCTTGCGGTGAGTTTTCCAATTAGAATCAATAATTGTAGTCTGCATTGAAATAACAGCTTAGCAAAATTGATATTGATTCATTTGTATGATTGGATAAAAATTCCGTGTAATGCAAATGTTATTTTGTGGCCTTGGAATTTACTGTCTGATCCCAAATGTTTTGCATTTAGTATCCATTCTCAAATTACATGACTTTACATTTTTATGCCTGTTACATGCTGCAGTACATCCATTTTTTTTCAATGTAGAAATTGTTATTTTTTTACCTGTACACAGCCTAAGTAGTAACTCAACTAAGAAGATGTAAATATATCATTTCTTGTTCTGTATGTCATGTTCCACGTCCTTTTAATTTTGAATTTGGGCCTTATGATAGTATTGCTGTTTAGAGGCTTGATAGCTTTGCATATTTTTACATTGCAACCAGGCACTAGTGACATCAAGACAAAGATCGCGCTTCTATGATACGTAGCACTGCACAGCAAGGCCTTAGCGTTGACATTTATAGGTAGCTTCTTCTTTCTTAATGTACATCTCGCTTGCTTGTATATAACTAGTGGATATTTTGTTCAACATCCGATTGGTTTGTCATTTCTTTGCCGTGTTAAACTTTTGCTTGCTATGGTATCAATTTTTAGGCTATGGCAACTGCACAAACTGCTGCACCACTATGGTTGAAAGGAAAACTGAAGGCGGTTCCATCTGGAGATAGTTTGGTGGTTATGGCTATGTCCAAAGCAGAAATACCACTTGAAAAAATAATCACTTTATCATCCCTTATCGCCCCTAGGCTGGTAATTAATAATATTCATTGAAAATGAATGTGTTTGTTATAAATTGCTCTCTAAAAGCTATAACATTCAATTGGTTTTTAAATGGGATCATTTCTTTCTCTGTTGTTTTTTAGTGTTTGCAATGTATAGTAGATGTTTACTTGTTTTACTGCGAACTGATTTGTAATATCAATAGAAGTTATGTATATATGCTACTCTATTTATTTCTTTGATTTTTTTATTTGTATGCTACTGTATTTCTTTCATGTTGAAGTTGTGTTATTAATTGAAAGTCGTAAGTTTGTAATCAAGCACTTGTAGTTGTATTATGAACTGAAGTCAACTATTACTTGTTTCGTTTCTACGTTATTTATTTTTCATTTAGCCACGGCTCTAAGCCGTGGCTATATGTAAATTAACCATGGCTTTGAGCCGTGGCTAAATGAAAATTTGCCACGGCCCAGAGCCGTGGCAAAATGTTAATTTGCCACGGCTCAGAGGCGTGGCAATTTTTCATTTTGCCACGGCTCTAGGCCGTGGCAAATTTTTTGCCACTGCCTATTTTGCCACGGCCTAAAGCCGTGGCAAAATTGTTTTGCCACGGCCCAAAGCCGTGGCGAAATGGCTTTTCTGGTGTAGTGATATGTACACTTGCAAAATGAAAATATATATATGAAGGCTTGCAAAGGAAGACAGTTATATATACGTTCAAACAAAATTTGATAAGTATATAGATTAGAAATAAAAGGACAATAACAATTAATGCAGCACACATTCTTTTCCATTTCAGCCAACAATTGAAGAAAAAATCTCTGGCCAGTATTTATAAAATTTTTCTAGTACAAGAAAACTTGGATCATATCTTGTATCTATATCATAACCCTGTACACTCTCTTATATAATATCTTCATATTTGTTTCATTTCGTTCATCAATCCAAGCTGAAAAAAATTATAGTAGCAAGCCTAAAAAAAAAACTAAACTAGATTAGCAAGCTACAACCTGAAAACTCAACATAGCAACTGGATCAGTTACAACTTAAAAAAAACAATTAATAGCAGCTACATCTATTATCAAGATCAGGCTGATATTGCTCAAAAGCAGAAGTTTTGTTTCTTGTTTAAAACTGGTTGCAGGCAAGTAAAAGTAAGTAGACTTGTGAAACAAGACAAAAGTAATTAATGAGAATATCTCTAGCATACATTACATTTCATATCAGCCACCAAGAGTAACAAAAATCTACTTAGTCAAAGATGAACCAAGAAAAATCTCTGAAGTGTAGTACAAATGTATAATCTATATTGTACAAAAATAATATTACTTGTAAGCTTGCTTTCTTATATATCAAATTCCATCTCAGTTTCGAGCTTCATCACTAAGCAAACCTGATATATATATATATTATCAAAAACTTAAACAACATTCAAACTTAAAAACAAAAGTCAAGATCAATACCCCTCAGATAACCAGGAAATCAAAGAAGAGGATTCCCAGTTTGCAAATTCAAAGCCTGATTTACAAATGAAAGGCTCTGACCATTTTCTTAAATACAAGTGAGTATTCCAACCTATGCTTGCGTATGGATAAATATGCAGATGTTTGTATATGCATGCCTGAACATAGGTATATACTTTTCTGTTAAAACCCAAACCAGTGAGTAAACTACTTTTATTAAGGCTTAAACTGTTAAAACCTTGGTTTGCATGTGATAGATATTTGAAATGATATTGTGAATTTTTTTGCATGGATGTCACTATTTGTAATATAGTATGAACTGCTCTGTAATCTATGCGTGTCTGTATTATGTATATATGTATGCTCTGTTGTATCACAGGCTCAACCCACTCAAGTAAATTTACTATCCCCTTATACAATCGATTTTAGGTTATGATTTGAAAATGAAAAATGATTATAACAAGATAATATCAATCTTAAAAATAGTTTCAAGTACTTAAATTTAGTAATAATTTCCAGAATAGGAAATTACAGTAAAAAAATAAGTTAAGGTCAGAAATCAATCATTTTAATTACATACTTTTATTATCTTAATAGAATCGTATTAGTAAAGGGTGATTTTTAAAGATAATGTTATGATTTTTAAGTAAGTAAACGGTGAGATATCTCGAGATGAACGGAAAGCACATTTTCGTAAATTGCCGTCAATCGATGATGAATTGTTCGTCGGGGTTGGAGCTGGAGAAGGCTGGGTTATCGGGGGACCTCAGAAAAATACTCGTACATTTTTCAGATGAACAGAATGGTCGGGAAACGGTGAAATAGGGTTTAATAACCCATTGTGGTCAGTGTTAAAATCGAGTTGAGTTCGCCATCGGTGGTGAATCGAGTTTGACCGGAGTAAGGGAAATGGTTGCGTGATGTCGTGACGTAGCCTTGGGTGGAATGGCGTGGGTTCTGGTGAACGGAATTGGCATCGACGAGGTAAATTGGTTGATCGAGTTTGGGGTCCTGCTGTTTCGACAGCTCGAATTTTGATTTCGTGTTCATATCGAAGGTTTGGGTTGTCTGGAGATTTGGGTTGATCAACGGCGACTTGGTGGTGAACGAAGACTGGGCTGGAGGTGATCGCGTCCGTCGTGCACGCGAAGTGACAGTGTGTCAGTTGGTTGTGGAGTTTGTTCTCATCGGGTTGAAGCTCGGGAAAAGATTGGAATTGCTCGGGTTTTGCTCTGTGTTGATCGCGAGATATTAAATAGTAACAGTAAAGTTTAACAGGTTTTTGTTTTTGGAAAAAGTAGGAGGAGGAAGGAACTCGAGTTCCTGTTCGAGTAAATCGTGAATTTCCTCGGGGAAACGCTTTATTTTCTCAAAGTTTCAAGTTTAACAAATTAAGTTCAAACTAATTATCTTTAAACTATTTTAAATGATAACTGATTATTAAATGTTTGATAATTAAAGTTGGAAGGTATTTTAAGTTATTAAGTTAATCCTTAAGATGTTTAAAAGCTAAGTTAAGCAAATAATTAAGAAGTTTTAAATTTAAGGTTAAGCGTTTTAAATTTTAACTTAAACCTAAGGCATTTAAGTGAATAGGATTCCAAGGTTAATAATTGAAGATTAATAAATGAGGTGATTGAAGATTAATTATTGGTTATTAATTAATAATTAAAGAGTAATTAATCTATGTGGAAATAAAAGGTTAATTACTTAATGTAAATAAAGAATAATAATTTATTAAAGGGTAATTTCTTAATGTAACTAAAGAGTAATTAATTAAGGGTGATTAATTAAGACGGATAATTAAGGGATGATTGATTAATTGGTTGGTAATTAATTAATGTTAAGTATGCAGGATTTAAAAGTAATTGAAGTAATTAATTTAATTCATTTGTGGTTAATTAAATTAATTTGAGATGGAAGGGTTGATTAATCTTGCTATGAATGATTGAATGGTATTGTACGTCTTAGATTATCGATATCTTTGGTATGTGATATGGGATTCTATGTGATACAATATGTTTGGGTTAAAACAGTGACATCCTGTATTTAAAATTTGAATTGTATTTCATTTGAATAACTTGGTTAAGATGACGTGAGACTCGAAGAGACCGGGGTCGGGTATCAGTGAATACCCGGAACCACTTCGATTCTATATAAATTGATATGTGAGGTAAATTGGCAGGAATGTAACAATATGAACCTTTGAACTAAGTTAGAATACTTAGTATTTGAGTCATAAGTGTCGAGCACAACAAGTAATAAACTCGTAGTGAAGCTCGAGTTACCCGGGTTTCCTTTTAAATTGGATTGGTATTTCATGTTATATGGATTTACTCACGCTGGTTTCCAGCCTGACCCGGGTGTTACTTTGATGTAATGCTCGGGTCAGACCGAGTATTACAGATTTTCAGGTAAGGACGTTTTGGAGCTCAGGAGGCGAGCTGAATGGCAGGACGTATGGAGTGTTCCGCTGTGACTATTTTTCTGTTTATCTGAGATATATTTGATTTGTATATGCTCAGTGTTGTGTATGAGAGAAACTCTGATGTATTATAGATGTAAATTGATAGATATAGTATTCTTTTGTAAACTGTTATTATTTGATATTATATTTTGATCCGCTGCGAATGTGAGATTCTATATTTGGTTTCCTGTTTCTTCTTCTATCTCTTTCTTCTTTTTCATAACTATCTGGAATTTTCGGGTTCGAAAATTCCGGGTCGTTACAGTTGGTATCAGAGCGAAGGTTAAGCGAAAACCTTGGCTCTGGTGGGTATACTCATAAGTATAGGGTCGATAGTACCCTAGAATGAGTTAAGTATATATATATATATGAGAGAGCGTACTTGTTATTTTCTTATATAAAGATTTTAAATGATTTCATATAAGAATATATTTTGATATATATATATAAAGTAATATTTCTATCAAATTAATACAAAGGTAATTGGCTGTTAAATTATTGGAATTGAATTAAGTGATAATAGAAATATAACAAAATTTAAAGTAAAATAAGGATTGGTTTGGAATGAATTCAAACTGAAATTTTAATCTTGAATTTAAGGAGAATTTCAGAATAAGATAGTGATGAATTGGTTTTCAGATACAATAACCTTGGTTATTATCAGAAATGATTAATAAGGCGAGTATAAATGAGTAAACAATAATAAAATATTTTGGAGTAAAACATTTAGGCAAGTCTGACTTATAAGTTGGAACTAAAGTTGATCTAAATTGTGGAGTTTTAAATCTGGGTCCAGAATTTGATTTGAATTTAAAACCAAGGGTAGTTTAAAATTTAAAGATGGACTAGTGTGTGAAAGAAATAAATATGAAATAAACTCTAAGGTAGAGTTTTGAATTTTCCTTGGAATATGATGTGAAACCCAAAGTGAAGCGAGTTTTAAACTTAAGTGGGAAGGTTATTAATCTGATGTTTAAAATTTGAATGGGAATTCAAATTGTGTAAATTGACTGGATTATGTAAATTAAATTTAACTTTGGGAAAGTTAAATAATTTAAAAAGGCAACCTGAATTGGAAATTTCAATATGAAATTGAGATTTAACTTGGGAAAGTTAAATGATTGGTTTAACTGGGAAGTTATGAGTGATCTCAAATGGGTTTGAGACTTGGAAATTGAAGATGGATGGATGATTTAGAATAATTGGATAATATTATCCTATTATTATTAATAATCTTCGCATTGTGAATTGGATTTGTTAAATGAATGAGAAATGAAGCGTGGTAATATCTCTAGTATTGAAATTAAATGGAAATTAAATTAAATTTTTGTTAGCACCAAAATTGGTCACTAACCTCGTTGAGAAAGATTGTGTAGAGATGTAAGTGATGAAGTAAAATTAAATAAGGAAGAATATGCTAATTTAAATGTAGAAAGTAAGAACACCGGATTTATAGTGGTTCAGCGTAACTGCCTACATCCACTTTGAGTTTTGATCTTTATTTCTTTCACAAGTAGTTGAATACAGATACAATCCATATATTAATGACTTGAATACAAGTTTGAACTGAAAATAATAAGTCTTGAAAGTGGCAGAGTCTCCCCATTGTTCTCCCAAAAAAGGTCCATTTCCACTGTGACCCTGCCCCTCTATTTATAGACAAATATGGGCTGAACTTCCCAGGTGGGCTTGGTGGCCGAACACTCTAGCCCAAGTGTAGTGGTCGCTGTATGCCGAACCAAGTAGACCGAACACGTTGACGCCGAACCACCTTCTCAATGCCGAACAGTACGTTTGATGGGTGGGAAGTGCAGAATAGTTGTCAGTCGAAGCCGAACGTGCCTTCTGGCTGAACGATGCTTCTTAGCCGAACGATCCTTTGGCCGAACGATGTTGCCATGTAGAGTAGTTATATACGCCGAACGTCTTCTAACGCCGAGTACCACTGGATGCCGAGTACTACGCCGAGTAACCCTTGATGACGGGTACCATGGATGCCGAGTACCATGGATGCCAAGCACTACACCAAGTACTATGAGATGCCGAGTGCTACCTGATGCCGAGTACAATGGATGATGTGTACTACGCCGAGCACTATGAGACGCTGAGTACTACGCCGAGTACTATGAGATGTCGAGTGCTACCTGATGCCGAGTACAATGGATGCTGTGTACTACGCCGAGCACTATGAGACGCTGAGTACTACCCCGAGTACTATGAGATGCCGATCGCTAGTTGACACCGAGTCGTCCTGTACGCCGAGTACTCAGTTGCCTGGTCAAATCTCCAGGAAACACTTGCCCCCCAAAGTGTGTCGTGTGAAGCAACACAACACGCTTTGAATCAGCGAGTATTCCTTGTCTTCAGAAAGAAATCCACCATGTTTCTTGAATAGTCATTATCCTCCAATTTATCCTCCCAAGGTGTTGTATCCTTCTTTGGTCATCGTGATGCTTGGTCGATTCCCAATATTATAAATCCAGGGTTGTGGTTCATTAGTGGCCATACATGATTGATTCTGCAGAGCTAATAAGCTTCGGCTATCTAATCTAGTCTTTTCTTAATAACCCTTAGTGAGAATTCAATTTCTGTTGATTTCAAGAAGTCGAACTTTTAAGGATGTACACATGCACGTTCGGGTACATGTTCTTGCCATTGGCTCTCGGATGCGTTTTATATGCTCATAAGTCGTCACCAACTCCGTCTAGTTTAATTGCAATTCAATCGCGATTCCTTGTTTGTATTTTCTGTGAAATAAGGGTTGCAATCAGCCACTTGAGGAGTTTTCCAAACCTCTCTTTAGTACAGACTCTATGATTTTGTTCACAGCTTCAACCTGTCCATTTGCAGTTATAATGGATCATGGAAGGTCATAAGGACAGATGACGTTACGGATAAAGAAGTTGATTATTTTCTTCATCATGGTCATGGTTAGAGTTCTTCATCTGCCCATTTGGTGACGTAATCAACTGCTATGGTGGTGTATTTCGCACCATCTTGAGGATCGACAAGAAGATGATTTCAGTGCCCCCAAGTGGCA
Organism: Allium fistulosum; assembly: GCA_030737815.1. Taxonomy (NCBI): domain Eukaryota; kingdom Viridiplantae; phylum Streptophyta; class Magnoliopsida; order Asparagales; family Amaryllidaceae; genus Allium; species Allium fistulosum. The sequence goes on from CM060902.1 coordinate 984,910,261, forward strand.
AACGGCTATGAACTAGCCATTTGACTAATTTCCATCGGCGGGGTTCCCGGATTTTTTGCAAACATCTTGCACTCGTCACATTGTCTAGCATGATCAACCGCTTCTGGGTTGATAGTTGGCCAGTAATACCTGTAGCAGAGTATCTTCTTTATCATGGTTTTCCCCATGATGTTATTACCGCGTTCTTCTTCATAGACTTTGCTCAAGATATCATCATGGGCGATATGCCGAAGCATGGGGATGGATAAACTCCTTTTGACACACGACTTATTCTTAGATGATTTGGCGTGAAGCTTTGAAGAGGATCTGTCGTTTTCCATTCCTCCGTTCAATAAGAATTCTTTATTGTAGATAGTCTTTGATAGGAGTCAACCATGACACCTTTTCATTTTGTTCACTGAGTTCGTGTGTAATGATGTAATACGTGAAGTTGGTTAGTAGCTCTTGGACTTGGCCGAGATAAGGAGCAAGACAATGCCCCCTAGCAAGATCAACTTCCTTAAATTTGTATACTACTAATCAAGAATCACAAAAGATATGTAAAGTTTTCACTTCAAATCCTCTAGCAGATTTGAGGCTGGCAGTCAAGGCTTCATACTAAGCATCGTTGTTTGTTACAGGTAAATCGAGTTTTAGGACGTAGCAGATTGATCGTTCCTCAGGAGTCATTATCATGATTCCTATGCCATAACACTGATCATTGGGTGCTCCATCCGCGTACATTTTCCATCTTATGGTTGGTTCTCTGCTACTCTTTGAATAGTCATCTGAGGTAGTGAATTTGGGTGTGAGGTCTGCTAATTTCCGTCCTTGGATAGCCCTTCGTGGGAAATAAGTGATATCGAATTAGCTTAGTTCGATATTCTATTTTAATAGTCTTTCAGACGTCTCAGGTCATCGTATGCCCTGTCGCAACGGCTGGTGGGCATGGGCATTGATGGGGTGAGCCTAAAAGTAAGAGTGGAGCTTTCATGAAGAAATCAATAGAGATTGTTCTAGCTTTTGTAGCTTCGGGCTGATATCCAATGCATGGCTCGCGATAGTTAATGAAATCACATATGCATGTCAGAATGGGTCCAAGGGAACATATCATCATTTATTCAGAAAAATCCAACTAATTCTTCTATCATCACTGCACTGAGCTGTGATCCGATATTCAGCACCCGGAAAGGGTCGCCATGGCTGGTTGTAATGTCGACCGTCAGCTTAGCAGGTGCCATCCCAGATTCTTTGAGTAAAGATGTAACTATTTTGCATAACATTCAATGTGAAATATGGTTGGGACTGCCAATGTTGATGGTTACTCTGGTCGAATCCTAGAGTCTTGTCATGAGTTGTTAAGTCAAATAATGAAGGGCTCTGAAGGCTCTAATTGATTATCTGCAAATGGCCAAAGATCAGGCTTAAAAGCTCGTTGAAGGAAATGTCGAGTAGGGGCCAGCCTCGAGTTGCGTGCAACTACATAGCTGGATCTTGCTATGAGTTTGAATTTGCTTGTATATTCGAGTAACGCATTTTCTATTCAATTCATTCATGATCCTTCACTCGACCTTCGGGTTGGAGTGACAGTCAGTTGCCCACAAGCTTTGGCATCGATTTAATGATTCTATCTCTAGGCATCCTTTCGGTCGTTGCCTTGAGTAGCTGTAAGCACTATATATAAGTTTTAATACTGAGCTATCGTAGCCAGTTCTTGGATGACCATGCGTCTTCTCCCAGTCTTGGGTTGATAAATGTACTGCATAGACGGTTGAGTCTCATCCTAGCTATGTTTATGTTTTCACCTAAACTCCAAAGACATAGAGGTGATTGGTGAATAGTCGGTTCACATTCATCTTGCTTCTCGCTCGTGCCCCCAGGTCTGGGGCACATACCGATAAGTAGGAAGGCCAGCCACGCCCACTTTAGCTTTACTCTCTTTCCCGTTGGATCGTGGGATCATGTCAGTCGATGGGAGACTAGGTCTCGCCTATCTTGGATTTTATCATGGTTTTTCATTCCAAGAGGAATACTTCGATGCCACGTAAGTTTCAGGGCGTAATTTGGATAGTGGATGGTCATCCACGTCCACTTTGGTTCATGCTCTGTAATCAGATCTCGGGGTAAAGAAGGCTACAAATGCAGTCGGGTTTTGCTCATCCAGTTTCATACTTCTCCTGGTTGACTCGCGCCTAATTTGTGTTCATGCTTCGGTCCACGCCCCGGGGACTTAGAGACTTGTCGAACGGTTTATGCTTTAGTCCGCAGTACGAGGCGCAGAGATTTTCGTCGACTTGTTTATACTCTAGTTCGCACTCTGGGAACTTAGAGTAATCTGGTCCGCTTCTGGGATTTAGGGATTTTTCTGAAGCCGTCTATAATCTAGTCCATGCTCTGGGGACTGAGAGTACTGTAGTCTGCACTCTGGGGACGTAGAGGTTTTTGAGTCATTTATACTCTAGTCCGCACTCAGGGACTTAGAGTACTTTAGTCCGCATTCTATCTCCCGTTCCAGAGGGTGAGACCTCCCGGATGGCTGAGAGTTTGCCTAAACCTGGTAGATAATCCTTCTCTTTAAGATTCTCTTTAAGATTTCGAAAGTCGTTATTCTTTATACAGGACTATTACATTCTAATGCTTGTTTTTCACGATTTTGTGCAGGCCGTTCTGACCCCGATCCCACTCCGAGGAGCGATGTCGCCAAGGAAGTGGGGGAGAAAACAAGTGAAGCCACTCACGCAGGGGAGGCTCCTGGTCCAGATGCTCAGGTGATCGGAGCGCTTGATGAAGACAAGTCTGAAACCTCCTCTCCTACCGATGGGGGTTATGAAGTAGAAATTACAGGCGCCTCTGAGCACACATCCAAATTGAGCATGGAGGAGCGGCTCGGTAAAGAGAAGGAGGAGACGGTCAAGGTCATAGTAGAGCCCCGAGTTGTGGACTTGGATGATCCTTTGAACAAGCCGTTGAAGGTCATCCTTCCTGGCAGGTCCAAGCCCATGGAAGGCCCCTGTGCTCCTTCAGTTGCTACCCCTCTATCAAAGAAGAGTACCAAGGGTAAATGCTCTGGAGAGGAGAAGTTGAAGAAGCACAAGAAGTGATTACTATCCTCGTTCAACGAGAGTTAGTTTAAGTCATGTAATTATTTTCATCTATTTTCTTAGTCCTTGTAAATAGAATGTCAACTCTGAACGTTGGAGGGGTTGTAATAGAAACTCATTTTTGAATAAGGTTTAGTTCCTTTTTCTGTCTTACAAAAGACTCTTATTGTTCAGTTTTATTTGTGATTGATTTTAATCCAAGCAGTTGTGAGTAACATAGACTTCTCAGTCCATCTTCACATAACTCGGAAACTCTTCGGGAGTCGTTGAACTTCCATTCTGTGCTTCGAGCACTTAGAATACTTTCTAGCCCGTATGTCAGGGATTTGACAAATTCAAGTCATTTGTGTCATAGTTCATATTCAGGGAACTTGGAGATCCGATTCGCTTATATTCGAGTCCGCACTCTGGGGAGTTAGAGCACTCCAGTCCGCACTCTGGGGACTTGGAGGTTTAAGTCGTTTATACTCTAGTCCGCGCTCTGGGGACTTAGAGTACTCTAGTCCATGCTCTGGGGACTTGGAGGTTTTAGTCATTTATACTCTAGTCCGCGCTCTGGGGACTTAGAGTACTCTAGTCCACGCTCCGGGGACTTGGAGGTTTAAGTCATTTATACCCTAGTTCGCGCTTTGGGGACTTAGAGTACTCCAGTCCGCACTCTGAGGACTTGGAGGTTTTAGTCGTTTATACTCTAGTCCGCACTCTGGGGACTTAGAGTACTCCAGTCCGCACTCTGGGGACTTGGAGGTTTATGTCGTTTATACTCTAGTCCGCGCTCTGGGGACTTAGAGTACTCCAGTCCGCACTCTGGGGACTTGGAGGTTTTAGTCGTTTATACTCTAGTCTGCGCTCTGGGGACTTAGAGTACTCCAGTCCGCACTCTGGGGACTTGGAGGTTTTAGTCGTTTATACTCCATTCCGCGCTCTGGGGATTTAGAGTACTCCAGTCCGCACTCTGGGGACTTGGAGGTTTAAGTCGTTTATACTCTAGTCCGCGCTTTGGGGACTTAGAGTACTCCAGTCCGCACTCTGGGGACTTGGTGGTTTTAGTCGTTTATACTCTAGTCTGTGCTCTAGGGACTTAGAGTACTCCAGTCCGCACTCTGGGGACTTGGAGGTTTTAGTCGTTTATACTCCAGTCCGCGCTCTGGGGACTTAGATTACTCCAGTCCGCACTCTGGGGACTTGGAGGTTTAAGTCGTTTATACTCTAGTCCGCGCTCTGGGGACTTAGAGTACTCCAGTCCGCACTCTGGGGACTTGGTGGTTTTAGTCGTTTATACTCTAGTCCGCGCTCTGGGGACTTAGAGTACTTCAGTCCGCACTCTGGGGACTTGGAGGTTTTAGTTGAGAGCAGTCGTATTTCCACTCTTTAATTTGTATTCATCTACTGTATCGAGGCTAATGTCGTCGAATGAACAATCGAACCACGTTTGCTCGCGGGATGGGATTCTACCCCCCAGGATGAGGGACGGAATTTGAAAAATGGATAATCGATTCTCGTCCGCTTGGTGATTATAGCTCTTCCAATCAAGTCAAGGAAGGAGGTATATGACAGATGGTTGGATTACATCCATGCTGGGGTTGGATAATCAAGTCTCGCACAATTTGCTTCGTATCTCTTTCCAGAAAGCAAGGACGATGGATTACTCGGTAGACAAAGTAAGTTGCATATGTTTCACGGTGCAGTCGCGTCCATGTATTGAGAGCGATGGTTAGCGAGTAGGCAGTCTACCATAGCTACTTCAAGTTGGGCTTTCGAACAACCTTTCGTGTTCAGGGTAGGATTTGATGTGTAGATGATCAAATCACGTCCACTCTAGACAGATCCTGGCGCCACTGAGTTTCAGGAGGGGCATCTGTTATTTTGTCGAACTTTGTTCTATGACTCGATTTGAGTGGATGATCAGGCCATACCCATTCCAAGCCTTGCTCAGGTCTCCGAGTCAAACGTGGAGGTCGATGGATGGATGGTCGGTTGTTCGAATCGATCATAAGTTGAGCGTACGAACTCGGATCGTCTTGAAACTTGGAACGTTGGCTTCCCTGGCTTTGATTGTTATGTCTTGTTAATCGTGGCTCGATCCAGACTTGGACAAAATCCATCGATATCCATAGTGAGCCTTTGTGTAACCGATCTCCAAGACGAACTGTCACTGGTTTCTAATCAAGTTCTTGGTGTCACGGCCTTGCCAAAAGGCGGGATAACATTTTCCCCCCAAAGGACGTCTTGTGTAAACATGACGTGCTTTGAAAAACCGCAGTCTTTCATGCTGAATATTTCTGTTCAGTTGATTGCTTGACAGTCGTCTTTTAATCGTTTCGTTGCAATCTTCTTTTAGACAAATGTTCAATTAACGTGCTTTGCTTTGGTTCTGCCCCCAGTTTTGGGGATGACTATGGAGTTGATGTATGTTTATACTCCGTCTCGCACTCTGGGAGTACGGAGTTGAGTAGATTTTTATACTCCGTCTCGCACTCTGGAAATACGGAGTTGATTAATGTTTATACTCCGTCTCGCACTCTGGGAGTACGGAGTTAAGCTAATGTTTATACTCCGTCTCGCACTCAGGGAGTACGGAGTTGATTAATGTTTATACTCCGTCTCGCACTTTGGGAGTACGGAGTTGATTAATTTTTATACTCCGTCTCGCACTCTGGGAGTACAGAGTTGATTAATGTTTATACTCCGTCGGAGTTGATTAATGTTTATACTCCGTCTCGCACTCTGGGAGTACAGAGTTGATTAATGTTTATACTCCGGCTCGCACTTTGGGAGTACGGAGTTGATTAATGTTTATACTCCGTCTCGCACTCTGGAGTACGGAGTTGATTAATGTTTATACTCCATCTCGCACTCTGGGAGTACGGAGTTGATTAATGTTTATACTCCGTCTCGCACTCTGGGAGTACGGAGTTAAGTAGATGTTTATACTCCATCTCGTACTCTGGGAGTACGGAGTTGTGCGAAGGATCGTCGTGTATCAACCCATTTTTAGCCTTGATGTGATGGCTTGCCCCCGAGCTCGAGTTTCACTTAGCGAGTGGCCGGCCGTATCGCAGCCGCTCTCTACTTGAATAAATTCCACTTGCAGGATGGAATTCAGCTCTCCGTGCATCATGATGTTGTACATTGTATTTAACCCATAGCCCCAAATCAAAGGCATATGGTTGATGATGAGCGATAGAATTATGCTCGTCCAGATGTAACTCCACACGTCCGATCATGGTCTGCGTAGATTGGTTGGCAACCAAATCTGAGTACCTGGTCACCTGCATCGTTTTGAAAGTAGTTTAGTTCAAGCTAGTCGTAGTTCATAGAACAATTGAAATAGAGATGGAAATGGAAATAATTCAAAGAAGATTATGGTAAATCTCATTGATATGTGAAGCAGCATCGTGTGCTCGCTATTCGACTCCGCCCTTGGCTCCTTTCAAAGGGATGTCGGCCGTCAACCGTCCAATTGATAATCATAGCCCTTTATTAATAGGCATCGGATATTCGCTGCCCTCCATTCTGCAGGACTTGTACATACTATTGAAGCTTTCCTTTCCAGGTCATCTTTTCGATCACACCTCAGAGGTGTTTGTAATCGCCCGTGTTAGGATCAGTGATCATCTGGGAATATACAACATTCCCTTGATTTTCTTTAGACCTTGGTGTACTCTCTCGAGGTTGGTTTCCAGTACCACTCCGAGTCGTGAGTCTTCAAGTAGAGGTTGTCAATTGAATCTTTCCAAAGAGCATATGAGCTGAATTCTGAAGTCTTGTTTCGGCTACTGGGATCTACATCCTTAGCCAATGGGCCTTCATTGTTATTTTTCTTAGTCTGCTCCACTCCTCCTCACTTTAGTTCTGATTCATTTTGTAAAAGAAACGATCCATAGTCGTAGGAGGCTCTTTAGCTAACTAGCTGCCAAAATATATCTGGAGGTCGACTTTCCTCAAACGCGATCAGTATGATACCCTTGTTAGCATTTGGAATAAATTGCTTAGAGCATTGGTTTGCTTGGAGCCATCTTGACATTTGCTAGAGTCACATCATCTATGTTCTCCAACCTTTGTGTAACGACCCGTAAATTTCAGTGGTTTTATTTATTTAATTAATTGAATTTGTGTGAAATTTTAAACGATAAAATTTTGAAATATAAATTTGATATTTGGAATGCGTCTAATTAAACATAGCAATTGGTAAATTTTCGTCCGAAAATATGAAAATTTATTTCACGCGTAAATTTACTTCGATTTAATCAGTTAAAATTGGTGATAATAAAATGTTTTCCAAACCTGAATATTTTTACATAGAAAATTTGTAAATCATCTTCTAAGTGAGACGTCATCTTTCGTTTCGTCAAATTTGGATGTCTATTACTCCGTTTACCTTAATTCTGGCTGAATAGCAGCATTTTCGATACCGATTATCGACTTTTGATCGAATGATCGTACCACCAATATTTGTTCGTCTCGTCATGCCGATCTCAGCGGTATATTTATTTCTTTATTTTGAGGTCTGGTACACGACGGAAATAATAAAACGGTTCGTTGTAACGGTACCAAAAATTCCTGACTTTACTCCTTCCTTCAGTTCAAAATTTCTAGCGTGCTCCTACATTAAAGCCTCTGAACAATTCAACCTATTTTTATTCCTACCCTACCGTTTCTCCTCAAATAAATTAAATATATTACGTTGATTTGGTCTTTCCACGTTCCTTTTTTTCTTTCTGTCCTTTTGTTTCCTTTTGAACTGTTCAATATTTAATTTATAATAAGTGGCTTCAGTACCTTACTTTCTTTTGCAACAATTTGTTCTCTTTCGTTTGTTGCCTGTACCTTTTCCATTTGAGTCTTCAATTGTTCTTTTGAGAAGATATAAAATATTATATCTAAGTTTATATATATTATGATTGAAGCCCCTGATGTAACAGTCACCATCTCCATTTTCCACACCTACACTTGAGAACCGCAAGCCTTCAACTGGACTCACCACCTACACTTCAACCGAGACCAGCCTCGAAACCCACATCTCCAGACATCTTCCCCATCACGTCGATTAGCGTGCAGCCATACCTCCCTCCACCCACCACGTGTACAACAGCCTACCCAAGATCATCCTCCCCAAGCTTCCACGGAACCCCTCTCGACCCATTCGCTTCATCCCTACCACGGCCTACGGCCACCAAACCCGCCCCATCTCCCTGACCTCGGCAACCCGTAGCCTCCCACGCTACAGCCCAGGCCTTATCTCCATAGCTGTTCTAGCTTCGACCTCAACAAGACAGCCAAGTCGAGCAACCCACTTCGGCCTTCCCTTCTTTCCCCACGCTAACAAGATCGACTAGCCTAGCTTCCCTCTTCCACTAGCTCGGTTTTCCCTGATTCATCCTGTGCCGAGTTATTGTGTAGGTATGCTTATATTATATATATAGAGATATACGTGAGTGTATATAAATGTTTACAGTTGTTTATTAGTATATAGGTGTATTTATGTAAGATAATACGCTGTTCTATATATATATATATATCTAGATTTTTGTACAAGAGTTTGATATTGTATACATATATAATGATATTCATATATATATTATGTACCCAAGTTTTAGATGATCTGCTGTCCAAAGTATTTTCAAATTCCATTTCACTGTTTCTCTGTTATTGATATGTATATTCAAAAGCTTTTATATATAAGTATACTTAGATATAGTGATCCAGTAAGATATACTTGGTTATCTAAAGCCAAGCTGTTAAATTTCAAAGTATACTTATATGCTATATATATATGCTAAGAGTATTATGAGTCTAAATTTTATTCTCAGTTGGTGTATATATAGGTAAGTTTAAAATTTGCAAATGCTGTTTGTTTATATGTGTAAAAATATAGATTGTACGTATAAGTTTTATACATAAGTTATATAAGTTATAAGTTTTATACACAGAGTAATATATAGTGTAGTGCTGTTGTTTCCATATTCTATTTATCAGATTTTTATGTGATATTTATTGTATATAAAAGTTTATACAGAAATCTTTATGACCTGTTTTGCACTGTATAGAAGCCTATATAAGCAATCTGTTGGTATTTAAAAACTTTATACTATAATATATTGTTACGTAGGAACCTATATATATAAATATATTGCTGTATATACGTATGTATATATGTTTTGAAAGGTTGTTTTCGAGCTATTTTGTTTTTTTTGTGTTCTAAAGCTTTTGACCAATCTATATATATATATATCAGGTAGTAGTATATATGTTTTCTGTATATATATTATTTTATTTCTACAATATAAAGGTTATATTTATAAGTTGTTTTAATATAAATTTATATGGTCGGTTTGAGTTAGTAGATGTATTACATTTGGTTATGGTTAGTTGCTCTGTTAGTAAGTTATATATTTTGTCAGTTTATATATGTATTTTATAGATTATTTTATATGACTAACTCATGTGTTTATATCCAAATATGTTTCTTTTTAGTTTATAAAGTGGAGAAAATAAGTTGAAATCTGTTAGTTATATATGTAAGTATATGTTAGTTATATATATATGAGTTGGTTTTGAATACGTATACTGTTTGGAAAAAAAAAGTATAAGGGGTTTCATATAAAAACTTTATATAGTATGATTGTTTGAATATGAATATAAAACATTTATGTACATATTTATATTAAGTATATGTATATAAATTCTTTGATATATTTACTTGAATTATGTGTATTGATTATTATTTTAAGTATATATATTTGTAAACAAATGATTTTTGAAATATATAAATAATGTATATATTTTCAGTTATAGCAAAAATAATTCTGATCGGTTCTCATCGATTCCCATTTTATCAGCTTTTGGGTCTGTCATGCCTGTTCCTTCATCAAATTCGTACCCATCTCACTTTGCTCTGGATTCGTAGTTCATTTCTGTGTCAATTTTCTCTAGCCTCGAAAGGTGAGCAATCACTCACGATTAATATTCTTATATTTATTAAATTTGATTTCAATTGAAATATAAATTGAAATATGCTGATGTTAGTTATTTACATTGTTATATATGTCATTATCTGTATCTGTTCACCTGTGACAACTGACACCATTATCTGTTATTTATGTTGTTGATATATGCCTGTTACTGTGGTTATATTATTGTCATATCTGTTATCACTCTGCAAGTTCCCTGTTAGTATAGAATCACTATGGGTTGAAATGATACATACCCGAACGATCTGTAGAGTAGGAGGAAATCGTTATGGGTTGAAATGATAAACCCAAGCGATTTTCAATTGAATTGAATTTGGGATTTCGGGTTGAAAAGATATATACCCGAATATGTTTTAAATTGCGGATTGAAATGATAAATATCCGTATCACTTGACCATAGGATAGAAAATTATATACATGCACCGTTGGTCTATATATAAACGTTTTGAAAATGATTTCTATGGTTTTGAAAAGAAATATATGGTTTTGATTAATATTGATTTTTAAAGATTTATTAAAGTTGATTTAATAAAGTTGATAAATAATATGTTTAAGTATTTAATATCTATATTTTTAAATATAGAATTTGTAATGATTTGAAATTGATTGAAATTGTATTTATTGAAGAATTATATTTAAATAAGTCTGATTTGAAATGTATTGAATTTGAAATTTAAAGAAGTGATTTACAACTTGAAATTTGAAAAGGTGACTTAAATGGATATTCCAAACGTATAAATATTTAAATGAGATATTTTGTTTATTTAAATTGTAAATTTAAATTGTATTCAAATGTTATGAAAATGTTAAGTTAATATTTCAAACTAAATAATTGTAAAATGAATTTGATATGTATATAAATTTACTGAATTTAGTTTTGAAATGTTGAATATTTAAAGCTTTGAAATATAATAAAATTGAAATGACTTATCTTATGGACCAAGATATGTATTTGAAATCGATAATTTGAAATGGTTTATTTAAAAGCTAATCGTGTTGAAACTGATGATTTGAGATTTGATTAAATTAAACTTTTGGAATTCAAGTTAATTTGAATCGATTTGTGAAATTTGAGGAAGCTAATTTATTTTATAACGGAATTTTAATGTCTAAACTGTTTAAAAGGAAAGTGTTATGATTTTGAAAACATTAAAATTTTGGAAAGTAATATGATTTTGAAAATGGATATTTGAAGTGAAATGATATCGTATTAAATTGGGTTTTGAAATGATAATGGTTTTGGTTTGAAGTATAAACTATTTTGAAACGACCACGGTGTTATAATAACGATTGGTTGGCAAAGAGACCGGGATCGGATATGGACATACTCTCTGTCGATACCAAAGACCACTTTGTCAACCGTGTACGCGGTGGAGATTCCAGAATGAAGTAGGATGGTGGCGACGTTCTTAAGGTATGTTACGTGGACCCAACTCCCGTGAGTTGGCATAAGGTGGCTAAAACAAGAGCGATATCGGACCAGTGAGGTAGCACCTCTTCTCGGACGCATTTCTTCGATATTATACTCTTACTTGTGATTTGACTAGATGGCCATCCTCCGATTTGGGAATGTTGTTCGAGGTGGAACGGTAGTGGCTGCTATGCGTATCCATCAGTCCATGTGCGTAATTGGTATATCTACCCTGGCATTGCCTAGTTGTGCCGTGTCACCTACCATATCGAGCTTTACTACGATTATGATTTTAAGATCCGACCGCGTTAAGGTTCTCCATCCCCTTAACGCTATTTTCCGATATGATTATACTTTACTTATTTAGACACTATTATAATAGCGAATATTACTACATAGTAAATAGTTTAACGGATCCTTAGAGGATGGTTATCCCAAACATCCTTTAAGTTACTTGTATTTCAGTTGATATTTCACTTGAGTTGGATTTATTAATATAAGAATGTTAATCCTGACTCGAGTGTTTTGTGTTTTGCTTTACGCTCGGGTCAGACCGAGTGATACAGCATTTGAGACTCACCTTTGGAGTTGGAGCTTCGCTTGGAGATCCAGCAATCTATCGATCCTGCTTTCAGTTATTCTGTTGATTCCAGTGATGTATTCAGATCTTGTATTTGATTATTGTATTGAGACATCTATTGTATTCGAGACCTCTATTGTATCTTGTTTAACTCTGTTATATATATATAGTAGCTTCATGAACTACTATCCTTTGTTTCCGCTGTAGTATTGTTATATCACTCTGTGTCTGTGATCTGTAATTTTTTTTTATTTACTGTATATGCTGAGTTTTGCCAAATTTTATTTACAACGCGGTATTTTGAGCAATTCAACTCCGGCATGAGTGTCTACCTATACACTTATAATGGATGCGAATGGTTGAAAATACTGGGTCGTTACAGGTGGTATCAGAGCTCTAGTTTTAGGCAAAACTCAGCATATGTAGTAAATTCAATTACAGAATCACTTTCGTTCAAGCTTGAATTCCTTCTTCTTTGACTCTGTTCCTTTGAATTTTGGAACGTTCACTTCGGTTCCAAAGTCCATTCGTGTCTCCCCATTCGTGTCTTTTGATTCTGGAATATCCCATAACTCCACTTCAAATGATCTCTATAATAAATTGGCGGTCTCGCCAATCTTCGAATAATTTGTACCGGGGTGAAAATCCTTTACAATCAGTATTGATTCACCGGAGATTTCTGTATCCTCGGTTTACGATGCTGCTATCTTATGCTACACCCGAATTCTACCTCTGGTAATCGAATATCGATTTGCTTCAGAATTCTACATCGATCTTATCTATGAAGTCACAGTTGACCCGGTTAAGGTTGGCCGCGATTTATACAACTTTATCCATCTTCCTGTTTGAAATGCAATCATCTAACCTTCGTTTCGAGCCTATCTACTTTAGATTAGAATTCTTTTTGATTAGAGTCCATCTATATTTGGATCTCTATCCTTTTGTCGGAATCCAATTCTGGAATCATCGTGTGAGGGAGTGTATTGGTATTTGTATTAATATTAAAATGTTTTATATATTGTGTTGTTTGAGTTGTTGATGTTGGTTTGGATTTCCGATCGATTCGTCTGATCAACGCTATCGATAGGATTTCCAAAACACTTGAATAGAACAAACTGACACAAAATAATTTTTCAAATTGATAAATGAAATAAATTGGTATGATTATATTATAAATATATAAGAAAATTTTCTGGAGTTAAAAGTTAAATAATTTGGTTGTTGAAAATGATAATATTTGATTTTCATTTTATTGTTTGTAAGTCATTGACTATTGCAAAATGACTATTGTTTATAAATTTATTTGGAATTGAAATGAATTTAAATTGAGAATTTAAGAATTAAATTTCTGGTGATTTCAAACTTTGTTTTAAAGTCTTAAAATGTATATTATTTTAAGTATTTTCGAATAAAATGGTTTTCAAAGAATTTTAAATGTTTAAACCAGTGCTCTTCTCTTTGTCGCTGGAAAATAATTTCGGTGATGACGGCCGCATCATCGACATTCATTTTCGAGTTTCGAAGAGGAGAAACCATTCTGTAGCTTTGCGACGGTTTTGTTTTGGAAAAAAAAATATTCGATTTGAATTTCTTGAGTATAATTTGATATATATATATACATGTATCTGATTTTAAAATTTAATTTGATTTGATATAAATATATTATATATCTCTAAATTGTTTGAAGTAAATCGGAGATTTAAATTCTTAAATTTTAGATTTAAGATGATTTCAATTATAAACTAAAGTCAAAATTCTTGGATAAATAGTTAACTAGGAATAACTGAATTGTAAAATCCTATTTGTATAATACTCAATTACATCTTAGCATAACTTACCTAAAATTTCAGAAGTTAAAAAGGTAATTGGATAATATACAATATAATGTAATTTATAAGTAAAATTTGAGTGGTTATAATAAATGTTATACACTTAAAATTTAGTATAAATATCAATTGAAATAAATAGAATTATAAGTTAAGTAGATAATAAGATGAGACAAATAAATTTGTTTTGAAGGAATTAATAAAATTGAAATTAGATTAACCTATGGAAATACCTTGAATTTAGAGTCAATTATTGAATATAAATTAATTTAAATTGAAATTTATATGGTTTACATTAATTTATATGGTTTAAATATATATGGTAATATATATTAAGTGGAATAAAGTTAATAATAATTGAGAATAAAAGAAGTAAATTTGTTGAATAAAACATGAGTATAATAAATGATTATACAAATTTGATGATTTAGAAATTGTTAATTGAGAATGACTAGACATAAGGTAATGAATTCAGAAATAGATGAATTGATTTAACTTAAGTGAACTCAGTGGATTAAATCAAATTGTTAAATATTAATTAGTTTAATTTGAAATTATATGGTTCAAATTAATAGTCTTATCTTGTCTTTTAATCTATTTTTCCTTCTGGTTGTTTCCATTCTCCTACTTCCTTCCTTTTCGGGGACGAAAAGTTTTGAGTGGGGGAGAGTGTAACGACCCGTAAATTTCAGTGGTTTTATTTATTTAATTAATTGAATTTGTGTGAAATTTTAAACGATAAAATTTTGAAATATAAATTTGATATTTGGAATGCGTCTAATTAAACATAGCAACTGGTAAATTTTCGTCCGAAAATATGAAAATTTATTTCACGCGTAAATTTACTTCGATTTAATCAGTTAAAATTGGTGATAATAAAATGTTTTCCAAACCTGAATATTTTTACATAGAAAATTTGTAAATCATCTTCTAAGTGAGACGTCATCTTTCGTTTCGTCAAATTTGGATGTCTATTACTCCGTTTACCTTAATTCTGGCTGAATAGCAGCATTTTCGGTACCGATTATCGACTTTTGATCGAATGATCGTACCACCAATATTTGTATACCGTTTTGATCGTCTCGTCGTGCCGATCTCAGCGGTATATTTATTTCTTTATTTTGAGGTCCGGTACGTGACGGAAATAATAAAACGGTTCGTTGTAACGGTACCAAAAATTCCTGACTTTACTCCTTCCTTCAGTTCAAAATTTCTAGCGTGCTCCTACATTAAAGCCTCTGAACAATTCAACCTATTTTTATTCCTACCCTACCGTTTCTCCTCAAATAAATTAAATATATTACGTTGATTTGGTCTTTCCACGTTCCTTTTTTTCTTTCTGTCCTTTTGTTTCCTTTTGAACTGTTCAATATTTAATTTATAATAAGTGGCTTCAGTACCTTACTTTCTTTTGCAACAATTTGTTCTCTTTCGTTTGTTGCCTGTACCTTTTCCATTTGAGTCTTCAATTGTTCTTTTGAGAAGATATAAAATATTATATCTAAGTTTATATATATTATGATTGAAGCCCCTGATGTAACAGTCACCATCTCCATTTTCCACACCTACACTTGAGAACCGCAAGCCTTCAACCGGCCTCACCACCTACACTTCAACCGAGACCAGCCTCGAAACCCACATCTCCAGACATCTTCCCCATCACGTCGATTAGCGTGCAGCCATACCTCCCTCCACCCACTACGTGTACAACAGCCTACCCAAGATCATCCTCCCCAAGCTTCCACGGAACCCCTCTCGACCCATTCGCTTCATCCCTACCACGGCCTACGGCCACCAAACCCGCCCCATCTCCCTGACCTCGGCAACCAGTAGCCTCCCACGCTACAGCCCAGGCCTTATCTCCATAGCTATTCTAGCTTCGACCTCAACAAGACAGCCAAGTCGAGCAACCCACTTCGGCCTTCCCTTCTTTCCCCAAGCTAACAAGATCGACCAGCCTAGCTTCCCTCTTCCACTAGCTCGGTTTTCCCTGATTCATCCTGTGCCGAGTTATTGTATAGGTATGCTTATATTATATATATAGAGATATACGTGAGTGTATATAAATGTTTACAGTTGTTTATTAGTATATAGGTGTATTTATGTAAGATAATACGCTGTTCTATATATATATATCTAGATTTTTGTACAAGAGTTTGATATTGTCTACATATATATAATGATATTCATATATATATTGTGTACCCAAGTTTTAGATGATCTGCTGTCCAAAGTATTTTCAAATTCCATTTCACTGTTTCTCTGTTATTGATATGTATATTCAAAAGCTTTTATATATAAGTATACTTAGATATAGTGATCCAGTAAGATATACTTGGTTATCTAAAGCCAAGCTGTTAAATTTCAAAGTATACTTATATGCTATATATATATGCTAAGAGTATTATGAGTCTAAATTTTATTCTCAGTTAGTGTATATATATAGGTAAGTTTAAAATTTGCAAATGCTGTTTGTTTATATGTGTAAAAATATAGATTGTACGTATAAGTTTTATACATAAGTTATATAAGTTATAAGTTTTATACACAGAGTAATATATAGTGTAGTGCTGTTGTTTCCATATTCTATTTATCAGATTTTTATGTGATATTTATTGTATATAAAAGTTTATACAGAAATCTTTATGACCTGTTTTGCACTGTATAGAAGCCTATATAAGCAATCTGTTGGTATTTAAAAACTGTATACTATAATATATTGTTACGTAGGAACCTATATATATAAATATATTGCTGTATATACGTATGTATATATGTTTTGAAAGGTTGTTTTCGAGCTATTTTGTTTTTTTTGTGTTCTAAAGCTTTTGACCAATCTATATATATATATATCAGGTAGTAGTATATATGTTTACTGTATATATATTATTTTATTTCTACAATATAAAGGTTATATTTATAAGTTGTTTTAATATAAATTTATATGGTCGGTTTGAGTTAGTAGATGTATTACATTTGGTTATGGTTAGTTGCTCTGTTAGTAAGTTATATATTTTGTCAGTTTATATATGTATTTTATAGATTATTTTATATGACTAACTCATGTGTTTATATCCAAATATGTTTCTTTTTAGTTTATAAAGTGGAGAAAATAAGTTGAAATCTGTTAGTTATATATGTAAGTATATGTTAGTTATATATATATGAGTTGGTTTTGAATACGTATACTGTTTGGAAAAAAAAAGTATAAGGGGTTTCATATAAAAACTTTATATAGTATGATTGTTTGAATATGAATATAAAACATTTATGTACATATTTATATTAAGTATATGTATATAAATTCTTTGATATATTTACTTGAATTATGTGTATTGATTATTATTTTAAGTATATATATTTGTAAACAAATGATTTTTGAAATATATAAATAATGTATATATTTTCAGTTATAGCAAAAATAATTCTGATCGGTTCTCATCGATTCCCATTTTATCAGCTTTTGGGTCTGTCATGCCTGTTCCTTCATCAAATTCGTACCCATCTCACTTTGCTCTGGATTCGTAGTTCATTTCTGTGTCAATTTTCTCTAGCCTCGAAAGGTGAGCAATCACTCACGATTAATATTCTTATATTTATTAAATTTGATTTCAATTGAAATATAAATTGAAATATGCTGATGTTAGTTATTTACATTGTTATATATGTCATTATCTGTATCTGTTCACCTGTGACAACTGACACCATTATCTGTTATTTATGTTGTTGATATATGCCTGTTACTGTGGTTATATTATTGTCATATCTGTTATCACTCTGCAAGTTCCCTGTTAGTATAGAATCACTATGGGTTGAAATGATACATACCCGAACGATCTGTAGAGTAGGAGGAAATCGTTATGGGTTGAAATGATAAACCCAAGCGATTTTCAATTGAATTGAATTTGGGATTTCGGGTTGAAAAGATATATACCCGAATATGTTTTAAATTGCGGATTGAAATGATAAATATCCGTATCACTTGACCATAGGATAGAAAATTATATACATGCACCGTTGGTCTATATATAAACGTTTTGAAAATGATTTCTATGGTTTTGAAAAGAAATATATGGTTTTGATTAATATTGATTTTTAAAGATTTATTAAAGTTGATTTAATAAAGTTGATAAATAATATGTTTAAGTATTTAATATCTATATTTTTAAATATAGAATTTGTAATGATTTGAAATTGATTGAAATTGTATTTATTTAAGAATTATATTTAAATAAGTCTGATTTGAAATGTATTGAATTTGAAATTTAAAGAAGTGATTTACAACTTGAAATTTGAAAAGGTGACTTAAATGGATATTCCAAACGTATAAATATTTAAATGAGATATTTTGTTTATTTAAATTGTAAATTTAAATTGTATTCAAATGTTATGAAAATGTTAAGTTAATATTTCAAACTAAATAATTGTAAAATGAATTTGATATGTATATAAATTTACTGAATTTAGTTTTGAAATGTTGAATATTTAAAGCTTTGAAATATATTAAAATTGAAATGACTTATCTTATGGACCAAGATATGTATTTGAAATCGATAATTTGAAATGGTTTATTTAGAAGCTAATCGTGTTGAAACTGATGATTTGAGATTTGATTAAATTAAACTTTTGGAATTCAAGTTAATTTGAATCGATTTGTGAAATTTGAGGAAGCTAATTTATTTTATAACGGAATTTTAATGTCTAAACTGTTTAAAAGGAAAGTGTTATGATTTTGAAAACATTAAAATTTTGGAAAGTAATATGATTTTGAAAATGGATATTTGAAGTGAAATGATATCGTATTAAATTGGGTTTTGAAATGATAATGGTTTTGGTTTGAAGTATAAACTATTTTGAAACGACCACGGTGTTATAATAACGATTGGTTGGCAAAGAGACCGGGATCGGATATGGACATACTCTCTGTCGATACCGAAAACCACTTTGTCAACCGTGTACGCGGTGGAGATTCCAGAATGAAGTAGGATGGTGGCGACGTTCTTAAGGTATGTTACGTGGACCCAACTCCCGTGAGTTGGCATAAGGTGGCTAAAACAGGAGCGATCTCGGACCAGTGAGGTAGCACCTCTTCTCGGACGCATTTCTTCGATATTATACTCTTACTTGTCATTTTACTAGATGGCCATCCTCCGATTTGGGAATGTTGTTCGAGGTGGAACGGTAGTGGCTGCTATGCGTATCCATCAGTCTGTGTGCGTAATTGGTATATCTACCCTGGCATTGCCTAGTTGTGCCGTGTCACCTACCATATCGAGCTTTACTACGATTATGATTTTAAGATCCGACCGCGTTAAGGTTCTCCATCCCCTTAACGCTATTTTCCGATATGATTATACTTTACTTATTTAGACACTATTATAATAGCGAATATTACTACATAGTAAATAGTTTAACGGATCCTTAGAGGATGGTTATCCCAAACATCCTTTAAGTTACTTGTATTTCAGTTTATATTTCACTTGAGTTGGATTTATTAATATAAGAATGTTAATCCTGACTCGAGTGTTTTGTGTTTTGCTTTACGCTCGGGTCAGACTGAGTGATACAGCATTTGAGACTCACCTTTGGAGTTGGAGCTTCGCTTGGAGATCCAGCAATCTATCGATCCTGCTTTCAGTTATTCTATTGATTCCAATGATGTATTCAGATCTTGTATTTGATTATTGTATTGAGACATCTATTGTATTCGAGACCTCTATTGTATCTTGTTTAACTCTGTTATATATATATAGTAGCTTCATGAACTACTATCCTTTGTTTCCGCTGCAGTATTGTTATATCACTCTGTGTCTGTGATCTGTAATTTTTTTTTATTTACTGTATATGCTGAGTTTTGCCAAATTTTATTTACAACGCGGTATTTTGAGCAATTCAACTCCGGCATGAGTGTCTACCTATACACTTATAATGGATGCGAATGGTTGAAAATACTGGGTCGTTACACTTTGGGAGTACCGTTTGAATAGCGTTTGCTTGTCCGTTCACTTGATGTCGTTCATAAGCTGCCGCTAGATCCTCTATGCCCATCCGGAGGCACTGCGCTGCGGCTAGGGTTCGGGGGGGTTTCCCCCCGAAATTTTTTTTAGCCTCTTTTTTGGAAATTTGGGTCGTACCCGAAAATAGTTTTTTTTGAAAATAGGGGTCGTATAAGAGACCGGTGTAACTTAAGTTTCGATCGGCATTGAGGGCCGTTCGGCATGACAAAGTTGCTCGGCATATAAGATTGTTCGGCATCCAAATTTGTTCGGCATTCCACACTGTTCGGCATTCAGGAACGCCCGACACTCAGGAGCGTTCGGCATTAGAGAGCGCTCGGCATTCAGGAAAGTTCGGCATTAGAGAGCGCTCGGCATTCAGGAACGTTCGGCATCCTGATGTCACTCGGCCTGGAGGTATGGATCGGCATAGAGGTATGGATCAGCCTGGAGGTATGGATCGGCCTGGAGGTATGGATCGGCATTCGGATGTCGCTCGGCCTGGAGGTATGGATCGGCATTCGGATGTCGCTCGGCCTGGAGGTATGGTTCGGTCTGGAGGTATGGATCGGCATTCGGATGTCGCTCTGCCTGGAGGTATGGTTCGGCCTGGAGGTATGGATCGGCTTTCGGATGTCGCTCGGTCTGGAGGTATGGTTCGGCCTAGAAGAGCGTTCGGCCTAGAGGTATGTTCGGCCTGGAAGAGCATTCGGCCTACCCCTTTTCTGGAGCGTTCGGCATACGCCTTTTCTGGAGCGTTCGGCATACGCCTTTTCTAGGGCGTTCGGCATACGCCTTTTCTGGGGCGATCGGCATAAGCTTTTTCTGTAGTGATCGGCCGAATTGCCTTTAAAGGAGGGTCTGCCTTCATTCAACTTGAGTGCAGATTTCAACGTCCAATCCCCAGATCTGGCGTACATTAGTGAATCCAATCTACTGCTATCAACTTCCTTTAGATTTCTTTCAAATCTGAGTAGAATAGGAAGTTTTCTAGTAAACACCTGCATCTATCTCGCGAATATAGAAATCCACTAGTAGACGATGAGATCCAATCAAGCTGAGAATTCAATTCTCAGTGAAAGCACCAAAGTGTTAGCACCAAAATTGGTCACTAACCTCGTTGAGAAAGATTGTGTAGAGATGTAAGTGATGAAGTAAAATTAAACAAGGAAGAATATGCTAATTTAAATGTAGAAAGTAAGAACACCGGATTTATAGTGGTTCAGCGTAACTGCCTACATCCACTTTGAGTTTTGATCTTTATTTCTTTCACAAGTAGTTGAATACAGATACAATCCATATATTAATGACTTGAATACAAGTTTGAACTGAAAATAATAAGTCTTGAAAGTGGCAGAGTCTCCCCATTGTTCTCCCAAAAAAGGTCCGTTTTCACTGTGACCATGCCCCTCTATTTATAGACAAATATGGGCTGGACTTCCCAGGTGGGCTTGGTGGCCGAACACTCTAGCCCAAGTGTAGTGGTCGCTGTATGCCGAACCAAGTAGACCAAACACGTTGACGCCGAACCACCTTCTCAATGCCGAACGGTACGTTTGATGGGTGGGAAGTGCAGAACAGTTGTCAGTCGAAGCCGAACGTGCCTTCTGGCTGAACGATGCTTCTTAGCCGAACGATCCTTTGGCCGAACGATGCTGCCATGTAGAGTAGTTATATACGCCGAACGTATTCTAACGCCGAGTACCACTGGATGCCGAGTACTACGCCGAGTACTCCTTGATGACGGGTACCATGGATGCCGAGCACTACGCCGAGTACTATGAGATGCCGAGTGCTACCTGATGCCGAGTACAATGGATGCTGTGTACTACGCCGAGCACTATGAGACACTGAGTACTACGCTGAGTACTATGAGATGCCGAGTGCTACCTGATGCCGAGTACAATGGATGTTGTGTACTACGCCGAGCACTATGAGACGCTGAGTACTACGCCGAGTACTATGAGATGCCGATCGCTAGTTGACACCGAGTCGTCCTGTACGCCGAGTACTCAGTTGCCTGGTCAAATCTCCAGGAAACAATTTGAATTAAGGATATGAGATCATTTTGAACTGAAATGCTAATAATTGAATTTAAAAATTAAAATTGTTTAAGAACCAATTTCAAAACTGGAAGATAAAATTTGGTAATAAATGAACTTTTTATGATAAAATTGTTTTGAACTCTTATTTGGACTTCGAAATAAGTTAAGTAAGGATAATATGAAATGGAATTTTGAGAATTGAACTCGGAGTTAATGGTTTAAAAATATAAGTTGATTTGATTTAAGGGGTTAAATCAACATTTGAAAATTTAACTCGAATTTATATAATTCGAGATGGTTTGAAATTGAGATTTAAATTGAATTAGTTCAAACTGAATTTGATTTGAACTAATGGGAATTGTGATTTATGATGGATAAGTATAAAATTCAAATGAGAAATTTGAATTGGATTAATTTGTAATAAAATTGAAGTTATTCAAATTGGGATTGAGTCAATTTAAAAGTAAGTGGAAATTTAAATTGAATTTATGGAAATGGAGATGAGGTATTAAACAGTTTGACTCTGGACTATTTCAAAATAAATTGTTTAATATAAACCTATTTTTCCAAATTATTTACTACACAACTTTTCTTTTAAAACCTAAAACTATCTTAAACCTGTTTTACAATTACTTTGGAACTATTTAACTATTTTACAACTGTTTTATAAACTAATTACTATTTTTCTACTACTTTATAAACTGATTACTATTTTTCAACTATTTTATAAGTAATTACTATTTTTCAATTATTTTACAGTTACTTAACTATTTTACAGCTATTTTATAAATTAATAATTATCTTTCAACTATTTATCTATTTTTAAAATTTTCAAGCTATTTTGTAAATATAAACTGGTCGGAGATCAAACTGTTATTGAGTAAATACCCAACTGAGATAAGAATTGAAGTGATAATCCAAGTGGGGATTTAGCCAAATGTGAATAAGTGAATAAAATCAAAGTGAGAATGAATAGAAAGGAAATTGATTTAACTGATAATCAATGAAGATAAATACGTAGGATGTACGTATATTATTCTATTCGCATAATGATTTGATCCAGATTCGAGCACAGAATTTCGAGATAGTATATCGATCCGAGTTGGGATTTTTCACTCGATTTTCGACAGCGAACCTGGATATGGATTTTTGATTGGTTCTGGATATTCTCTATCATAGATGTGACTATGCAAGGAGAATGACGGTTTCTGATCAAGAAACCAGATCTGAGTCCGCACTAGGAAGTCGGGTGGACGATACTAGTTCGGAAGTGAAATTGTGTGATCGAGTGAGCGATCAGATTGGTATTGCGTACGAATGATATGGGGACATCGTACGGGTTTGAATGAAATTGGCATTGAAAATTTGTGGATAAAAAAAACTGAAAAGATTTTTGAAATTGAAAGTATATTTTGAGAAATTGAAAATGAATAAAGGTGGAAATTTGATTTTGAAGTTGTAGATAAAAGGTTATAAGATGATTTTTGAAATGGGAAATATATTTGTGAATATATGAGGAACTAAAATAAAATAAATTTAAAAATTATATTTCTATGGTAGAAATTAACTTTATGGAAATAAAGTGGAAATTGAATATTTTTCTGAGTTAAAGTTTACTTTATAATAAAAGTAAGAAATTTGGCAAGTGACTTTATAAAGTAATCAAATTTGAATATTTGATTGGGAATAAACAAAGTTACCTATCTTTGTTATATATGATAAAACCCCGCTTATTGAATCCATTACCAGAAGAAAAAGGTTTTTGAAAGTTTTGAAGTATACAAAGGAAACTTATATAAGTATAAAGTGATTTAAAGATTTCCCAAGAAAATTATATATATGAATATATATATATATAAAAGATTTTATGGAAATGGTTTTGAGAAAAAGGTTTTGGGAACCTTTGGATTTGGAAAAGGCTTTTGATTTTTGGATAAAATCAATATTAGGATTTGGGAAAGCCTGATTTGTGAATTATCGATTTTGAGAATCGATTTTTGTAAAAGCATTTATATGAGATTCATACTAGGTGTATGATTTGGAAAATACTATATGTGTATAGTATAAAGTGTTTTGAGATTTGCTATGGGGAAAAAGGCGCTCCCTTGAAATGAACTTCTCAGGAGTGCCATTGGGTGGTACTGCCTTGAGCCCCAAGGGGGGTTTCTAAAGTTGATCCTGTGAGGAGTCCGGACAAAACTAGTTCCTGAGGATTATTTGTAGCGAAAGTCGAGGGGCTGGTGCCCACAGAGGCATTTGGGTTATGCTGTGACGACAGTGTAACTCGATGTCACTGCGATCTACTGCAGACCATAGCGAAAGTCGCGTGAGCCGCTGAGAGCCAACAGTCTGCGTTTGATTTTATATCGGTAGACTGCGACACTATGGTAACATAGCGAAAGTCGTGTGTGCCGCTGAGAGCCAACAGTCTATGTTTGATTTTACATTGATAGACTGCGACCTATGTGGGAGTGGAGAAGTTTCATTTTGACAGCGTAATCGTGTGTACCGCTGAGAGCCAACAGTTATATGGACTTTTGCTGCGACGGCAACGTAACCCTGGATGTAACTGCGATCTGTCGTGGGTTATATGGTGTAATCAGTTACATGGACTTTTGCTGCGATGGCAACGTAACCCAGGATGTAACTGTGACCATGGATGGGTGTGATGATTTCCAAAGAGCATTCTCACCAAAGATATTTCCTCTATTTTCAAAAATTGTTTTCTATATTTTCAATAAAATTATTTTTCAAGATATTTTCACTGGATGTTCGAAACGGGTCTACCAAGCACTTATAGATTTTCAGTCGTACGCCTGATCAACGTATGACCGAATTTCGGTGAGAACAAGGATGGACTTGTCGAAATATCGAGTTATAAAAGCATTTTATAGAAACTATTTTAGTGATATTATATAGATTTTTAAAGTGATTTAAAAATGATTAAAGAAAATTTATTTAATTTTAAGTGTTTTCATAAATTCTGGCTTCGTTCCTTTTCGAGGATGGAAAGTTTTAAGGGGGAAGGGATGTGACATCCCGGATTTTTGGCAGTATTATTTTACTAAATCTTTAATGAAATTAACTAACACAACTTATTATTTTGTTTAAAAACAAATATAAATACATGGACTTAAGGAATATGATATTGACAAGTATGAAAATAAGTAAATTGTTTTAATTAACAATAGATAGATATGTTAGAAAAAGAATTTGGAAAATATAAATAAATATTTAAGTTAAGATAGAAGTAAATATATAAGGCAAAATAAAATACAAACCAAATGTATCTACATAATAAGTAAAATAAATGTATATAGAGTATGAAACAAGACAACAAAGTGAATATCTATGTACAATTTATATAAGATAAATATAAAGTAAATACATGTCAAAAAGTCAATACAAAGCAATAGAACAAATTTTATTATCATCTTAACTATAGAACTTCATTTATATTACCAAGTAATAAGACAAAAGGGAAAGAAAGAAAGATGGTCAAGAATGTAGAGGGAAATAAAGTATAAATATGTACACTTGCAAAATGAAAATATATATATGAAGGCTTGCAAAGGAAGACAGTTATATATACGTTCAAACAAAATTTGATAAGTATATAGATTAGAAATAAAAGGACAATAACAATTAATGCAGCACACATTCTTTTCCATTTCAGCCAACAATTGAAGAAAAAATCTCTGGCCAGTATTTATAAAAATTTTCTAGTACAAGAAAACTTGGATCATATCTTGTATCTATATCATAACCCTGTACACTCTCTTGTATAATATCTTCATATTTGTTTCATTTCGTTCATCAATCCAAGCTGAAAAAAATTATAGTAGCAAGCCTAAAAAAAACTAAACTAGATTAGCAAGCTACAACCTGAAAACTCAACATAGCAACTGGATCAGTTACAACTTAACAAAAACAATTAATAGCAGCTACATCTATTATCAAGATCAGGCTGATATTGCTCAAAAGCGGAAGTTTTGTTTCCGGTTTAAAACTGGTTGCAGGCAAGTAAAAGTAAGTAGACTTGTGAAACAAGACAAAAGTAATTAATGAGAATATCTCTAGCATACATTACATTTCATATCAGCCACCAAGAGTAACTAAAATCCACTTAGTCAAAGATGAACCAAGAAAAATCTCTGAAGTGTAGTACAAATGTATAATCTATATTGTACAAAAATAATATTACTTGTAAGCTTGCTTTCTTATATATCAAATTCCATCTCAGTTTCGAGCTTCATCACTAAGCAAACCTGATATATATATATATTATCAAAAACTTAAACAACATTCAAACTTAAAAACAAAAGTCAAGATCAATACCCCTCAGATAACCAGGAAATCAAAGAAGAGGATTCCCAGTTTGCAAATTCAAAGCCTGATTTACAAATGAAAGGCTCTGACCATTTTCTTAAATACAAGTGAGTATTCCAACCTATGCTTGCGTATGGATAAATATGCAGATGTTTGTATATGCATGCCTGAACATAGGTATATACTTTTCTGTTAAAACCCAAACCAGTGAGTAAACTACTTTTATTAAGGCTTAAACTGTTAAAACCTTAGTTTGCATGTGATAGATATTTGAAATGATATTGTGAAATTTTTTGCATGGATGTCACTATTTGGAATATAGTATGAACTGCTCTGTAATCTATGCGTGTCTGTATTATGTATATATGTATGCTCTGTTGTATCACAGGCTCAACCCACTCAAGTAAATTTACTATCCCCTTATACAATCGATTTTAGGTTATGATTTGAAAATGAAAAATGATTATAACAAGATAATATCAATCTTAAAAATAGTTTCAAGTACTTAAATTTAGTAATAATTTCCAGAATAGGAAATTACAGTAAAAAAATAAGTTAAGGTCAGAAATCAATCATTTTAATTACATACTTTTATTATCTTAATAGAATCGTATTAGTAAAGGGTGATTTTTAAAGATAATGTTATGATTTTTAAGTAAGTAAACGGTGAGATATCTCGAGATGAACGGAAAGCACATTTTCGTAAATTGCCGTCAATCGATGATGAATTGTTCGTCGGGGTTGGAGCTGGAGAAGGCTGGGTTATCGGGGGACCTCAGAAAAAAACTCGTACATTTTTCAGATGACCAGAATGGTCGAGAAACGGTGAAATAGGGTTTAATAACCCATTGTGGTCAGTGTTAAAATCGAGTCGAGTTCGCCATCGGTGGTGAATCGAGTTTGACCGGAGTAAGGGAAATGGTTGCGTGATGTCGTGATGTAGCCTTGGGTGGAATGGCGTGGGTTCTGGTGAACGGAATTGGCGTCGACGAGGTAAATTGGTTGATCGAGTTTGGGGTCCTGCTGTTTCGACAGCTCGAATTTTGATTCCGTGTTCATATCGAAGGCTTGGGTTGTCTGGAGATTTGGGTTGATCAACGGCGACTTGGTGGTGAACGAAGACTGGGCTGGAGGTGATCGCGTCGGTCGTGCACGTGCACGCGAAGTGACAGTGTGTCAGTTGGTTGTGGAGTTTGTTCTCATCGGGTTGAAGCTCGGGAAAAGATTGGAATTGCTCGGGTTTTGCTCTGTGTTGATCGCGAGATATTAAATAGTAACAGTAAAGTTTAACAGGTTTTTGGTTTCGGAAAAAGTAGGAGGAGGAAGGAACTCGAGTTCCTGTTCGAGTAAATCGTGAATTTCCTCGGGGAAACGCTTTATTTTCTCAAAGTTTCAAGTTTAACAAATTAAGTTCAAACTAATTATCTTTAAACTATTTTAAATGATAACTGATTATTAAATGTTTGATAATTAAAGTTGGAAGGTATTTTAAGTTATTAAGTTAATCCTTAAGATGTTTAAAAGCTAAGGTAAGCAAATAATTAAGAAGTTTTAAATTTAAGGTTAAGCGTTTTAAATTTTAACTTAAACCTAAGGCATTTAAGTGAATAGGATTCCAAGGTTAATAATTGAAGATTAATAAATGAGGTGATTGAAGATTAATTATTGGTTATTAATTAATAATTAAAGAGTAATTAATATATGTGGAAATAAAAGGTTAATTACTTAATGTAATTAAAGAATAATAATTTATTAAAGGGTAATTTCTTAATGTAACTAAAGAGTAATTAATTAAGGGTGATTAATTAAGACGGATAATTAAGGGATGATTGATTAATTGGTTGGTAATTAATTAATGTTAAGTATGCAGGATTTAAAAGTAATTGAAGTAATTAATTTAATTCATTTGTGGTTAATTAAATTAATTTGAGATGGAAGGGTTGATTAATCTTGCTATGAATGATTGAATGGTATTGTACGTCTTAGATTATCGATATCTTTGGTATGTCATATGGGATGCTATGTGATACAATATGTTTGGGTTAAAACAGTGACATCCTGTATTTAAAATTTGAATTGTATTTCATTTGAATAACTTGGTTAAGATGACGTGAGACTCGAAGAGACCGGGGTCGGGTATCAGTGAATACCCGGAACCACTTCGATTCTATATAAATTGATATGTGAGGTAAATTGGCAGGAATGTAACAATATGAACCTTTGAACTAAGTTAGAATACTTAGTATTTGAGTCATAAGTGTCGAGCACAACAAGTAATAAACTCGTAGTGAAGCTCGAGTTACCCGGGTTTCCTTTTAAATTGGATTGGTATTTCATGTTATATGGATTTACTCACGCTGGTTTCCAGCCTGACTCGGGTGTTACTTTGATGTAATGCTCGGGTCAGACCGAGTATTACAGATTTTCAGGTAAGGACGTTCTGGAGCTCAGGAGGCGAGCTAAATGGCAGGACGTATGGAGTGTTCCGCTGTGACTATTATTTCTGTTTATCTGAGATATATTTGATTTGTATATGCTCAGCGTTGTGTATGAGAGAAACTCTGATGTATTATAGATGTAAATTGACAGATATAGTATTCTTTTGTAAACTGTTATTATTTGATATTATATTTTGATCCGCTGCGAATGTGAGATTCTGTATTTGGTTTCCTGTTTCTTCTTATATCTCTTTCTTCTTTTTCATAACTATATGGAATTTTCGGGTTCGAAAATTCCGGGTCGTTACAGATACCACCGTTAATTGAATGACCGGCACATTCTTTCAGCCGTCCGTCAAGGGCTAATGGTACCCCGGTTCTAGACAGAACTCCGCACGTCGTCGCAGCCCATGACTAGGACTATCGAATCTGCCCAGAGTACTCGACCACCAACTATAGTCTTTTGGGACTATCGAATCTGCCCAGCGTACTCTTGCTTTGAGCCTGCTAGAACCTTCAACAACGATGAAATCTCAGCCTTCTAGTCATCCTCCTCGACGACTATTCTCATACTAGCTCAAGCGCCTCCTGAGCCAACCATTATCCTCAAACTCGAACCATTTCACCGAGTCATCAACATGCTTTGAAAGATCCCATCTGGATTAAACCAAGGCTATCTCACATCATGTCTCACTTCATCTTATCATAGCAAAGCCTCATCTCAACATCATCATCAAATCTATCCATATGAGCTTTATCATCCACGTCATATGCCACGAGCAGCTTTTCTTATTCAAGAGCCTTTCCCTTAGCTTTTGAATCATCTTCAACCAACTTATCCAAATCAAATCATCAATCAACTAATCTATAACAATCAATCAAGTCAATCATTAATCCAAGTAATCAAGCATTCAAACATGATCTAATAAACAATTATAACAATAATGGCAATCTTGTAAATAAAGAGTCCAAATCTAACAAGCATGAATCATGAGCAATATCTTTACAACTTGATGAATGAACTTGCATAGGTTAACATGTAGTAAAATGGATGTCAAATCATCATGAACAATAGATCTATACTTAAGTTTAAGAAAATGCATGGCAATCACTATTTTAACACAAAAATCAAGCCACCAATCCGATATACTCCTTTGGATCCGTGTGAGAGATAACCACCACTCACCGAATC
The DNA here is from genome assembly GCA_030737815.1 of Allium fistulosum. Lineage (NCBI taxonomy): Eukaryota > Viridiplantae > Streptophyta > Magnoliopsida > Asparagales > Amaryllidaceae > Allium > Allium fistulosum. The sequence goes on from CM060902.1 coordinate 984,940,132, forward strand.
ACCCAAACACTTCAAAAGCAACACACTTCAGATCTGGACAGCGAAGGATCTAACTCGATTCTCCAAAATTCCGCTTCAAACGATGAAATCTCTCTTCGATGGATGTAGATCTTCAATCTAAGCTCTTGGATCTTCGATTTGATCTTCAATTTGGATGGAAGGAATCACAAGATTAAAGTGGAGAAAAAAAGTGAAGAAGTGTAGAACTCGAGCTCTTAAAATGGCAGGACTTTGTTGCTTCAAAATCCGGATCCCAAAAAGTGAGATAGAACCGTGTATTTATAGGCTGGAAATTCCTTAGGTCGTCCGCCCCCCTAAGTCGTCCACGACTTATAAAAACCCCACGACCTACGACATACGACTTAGCAGATCCTACGACTTAACTTCATAAGCCCTTACGCGTCCTACGACTTACGACTTAGCAGATCATACGACTTAAGTCCTTACGCGACCTAACGACTTAACTGGGATACGACTTAACACCTTTAGGTCTTCTAACGACCTAACTATACGCAGCATACTAACATAGGTCGTCTACGACCTAACTAACACGCATAGCGACTCAACGACTTAACTTAACTCGATGACTTAACGTCCTTGCGACTTAACGACTCAACACCCTCGTGACTTAGCGACCTAATTATTCACAGCAATCCACCTTAGGTCGCTTACGACCTAACTTCAACACAAGGTCTCACGACCTAACTATAACGACCTAAGCCTTAACTCGTCCAGTCCCTAAGTCGCTTATCCTGTTAAGTCATTCCATTCCCTAAGTCGCTCAACCGACCTATTGCCTTAAGTCGTTAACCCGCTTAACACCCTAGGTCGTTGCCGCTAATTCTTAAGTCGCTACCCTCCTTAAGTCGCTTACTAACTTAACCCATTAACTCCTAAGTCGTTCACTTCTACTACTAACTTCCATAGGTTGTTGCCGACCTATCCTCCTTAAGTCGTTAGCTCGCCCAGTCTCCTAGGTCGCTACTCCTATGCCGCTAACCCTTAAGTCGTCGACTCCTTAAGTCGATCCACGACCTAACCTTCTTCACGACCTAAGTCCCAACACGACCAAACTCCTTAGGTCGCTCCAATCTCTTAAGTCGCTCCACGACCTAACTACCACACGACTTAAGCTTCGAACGACTCAAACTCCGGACGACTTAACAACACTAACAACCTAATAACAACTGCTCTATAATCTTTTGATCCGTAAAAATACGGGTCGTTACAAAATTAAGGTTGAAAAGATAGATTTGAAATTGTATTTAATTAAGAATTATATTTAATTAGATCTACCTGAACTTATGGAATTTGGGGTTTTTAAAAGATATGATTTTATAACTTGATTTTTGTTTAAGATGATTTAAATTGAATATTTAAAGTTAAATAAATTGAAGGAAATATTTAGAGATTTGAAATTTGGGCTTTTATTTAAATGATATTAAATTTATTTAGTGAATATTGCAAAATTAAATAATAGTAAAATGAATTTGATATATATACAAAATTATTGAATTTAGTTTTGAAATGTTGAATATTTAAAGTTCTGAATATGTTGGAATTGAAATGGCTTATCTTATGGTTCAAATATGTATTTGAAATTGATAAATTGAAATGGTTTATTGAGAAACTGAATCGAATTGAAATTGATGATTTGAGATTTTATTAAATTTGGATTTTGGAATTCGAGTTGATTTGAATCTATTTGTGAAATTGAGGAAGCTATTTTATATAAAGTAAATTTAAACTATATCTAAAACTATATATATATATATTACTTTGTAAATTATTTTTATATAAACTATTTTAATATAAATCATTTTCAATATAAATATTTTAATAAATTGTTTTAAGTGGAAATTGGTGTGAATGGCCTAATTATAAGGCCCAATTTTTTTCTAGGACACTGGTTTGAAATTATTATTTTCCAGGACAAATATCTAGGCTGCGTGCGTCTTCATCTTCTTAAACCAATCGTATCTTCTGAAATCTAGTGCTCGTGGAAATTAGGCAAATTTAGGCCGTCTTTTCTTGTGTAATCAAAGCGCTCGTTGATTTTTTTGGAAAAAATTAGGCGTTAGTTTCATCTGAAATCAAATTCGACTTTAATTGTGTGAAATCGTGAGGCGATTTTCTTCATTTGGATAGGCTAATCGATTTTCTCTATTAGATTGCTTGTTCTTTGGTGAGTCTCGATTTTATTTGGTGACTTTCATTGTCAATTCGATGTTTTCTGATGTTCATGATGTTATTCTATTTTTCTTATCAGGGGAGGCGGTTTTGATCTATTAGAGGAAGGTTTTGTTTCATGTAGTTGGAATAATGGCCTCTGAATGGTATTCTTTTATTCTGATAACAGAAGAATTGTGTATTTAGCCTGGTTGCATCATTCACTTTAGATTATGATTTTAGTATTTAGAGTATCACTTCAGATTTGGTTTGAGCAATCAAAGTATTTATTTTTGTCAGTCAATTCTGTTTGTACTCACTTTGGGTATGAAACTGTATCTGAAATAATATTAGTTGAAGGTGTTTATTCTTTAGTCCTTGTTGATTTGTGATCTGTAAAATATAAATTGTTTTATCTTTTTTTGAAAAGTGGGATAGAAAATGATTTATTATGTAGTATTTTATGCTATTAGTTTCTAATTCAGATCAATTTCACATACTTATTTTTTTGTTTACATTTTTTTTCCAAGTGTGATTCATCTGTTATAGTTGTGTTTGATTTCAATAACAATTTTTTAGTGCTCGTTCTGGATTGGATGCTTCTATTTCTTCTGTTAGGAATAGGATTTGCGAGGAGTGGATTGATTTTAGTCCGTTATGCTTTGATATTTTTTTTATTCGAGAATCAAAGACTACCTTTGTTGAAACAGATAGTGATCTTCAAGTTGTATTGTGTTTGTCTTGGTTTAAAAAGGAAGAATTTTTGGTATTTTTTCTACGGTTGAAGATTGATTCAACGAATAATTTTGTTGGTGAAAGTAGTAAGTCTAGTTCAGTAGTTGTTGGTGAGTCAAGCAATAATATGTTAGGTTATGATGATGATTTAGTTTCTGGTTTTACTCAACAAAAGGATTTATATGAGTTGTTGAAGAAGAATTCAAATATGGAATTTTTACTGGAGTTGGTCAACAGTTTGATTTTGCTATTGGATTCCATAGAACAGTTAGTGCTTATTGTTTGAAGAATGGGTTTAAAGTATAATATATTAATAATTGTAAAGAACGATTGACAGTTCGATGTGCTATAGATAGTTGTCCTTTTAGGATTCATGCTTCTTGCAAACTGAAGCAATTGGACCAACTGTTTGTTAAAAACATTCAGCTAATTCATACTTGTGGTGGTGGATTTCGTTCACTTGGTAGTCCAACTATTAATAGTGATCTTGTGAAAAGTCTAATCTTCAATCAAATTCATGATGAGCCAAAAAGAAAAACCAAGGATATCATTAAAAGTTTTAGAAGAGATTATGATGTGGAGCTGAACTATTATTTTGCTTATAAGGGTAAGAAATTGGTTATGAATGATATTTACGGTGATGAAAAGAAATCTTACAATGAATTAGTTTGGTATTTGAAGGCATTGGAAAGAAATAACCCGAATAGTTATTCAAGTATTGATGTGGATTTTGACACTAATCAATTTGAGAGAGTTTTTGTATGTTATGAGGCATGTATATTTGGATTCAGCTATTGTCGTCCTGTGGTGTTTTAAGATGCTACCTTTTTGAAAGGGCGAAGTGGTATTTTGATGACTGCCACTGCAAAAAATGGGAATCAAGGTACTGATTTTGATCTTTTTTTATGCTGTTGTATTTACTTTGTACTTTGTGCTTCCTTGTTATAAATTTATGTAACATAGTACTGTTTCTTTAAGTGATTGTTCTAGTGATTTTTGTTCTGTACATATTGCATTACGGTTAAGTGATTAGTCTACTATTATATAGTACTGATTCAAATATAGTGCATTTGGTTGTTTCAAATGTAGTGATATCCAGTTCAATTCATTTTAGTTTCTTTTGCATTAGGGATTAGCATGTGAAATTATTGCAAAAATGAATTCAGAGTCACAATTTAGTTCTACTGAAAATTAACGATGATTAATGTTGTTTGTTTTTTTTCTTAATAGATACATAATTTAGATGTTTTATTTTTTCTGTTTATCCACCAAATGTCATGATACCTACAGCTTATACTGGATTCACCACAATTTGTTATATTTCAAACGATAAATGCATATATGTTTTTATCTCTAACATCTGCAATCTAGTTGCAGTAGTTACAAAGTAGGTACAATTGTTCAATGTACAGCCATGCTCCTTCTTATTGTAAATTTGATCCAAAACAAACACTGTAAAAGATTTAATGTTATTTAATTTGATGTACAAAATGTTACTGTATATAGGAGTTAAAAAAGATAAATGCATTTATCTTTTAAGATAAAAAATTAAATAACATATTAAGGCATACTTATATATCATAGTTACTACTACATGTTAAACATATTTGTCATTTTTTCATTATTTGAAGTTCTTACATAACGTATACAAATGATTTAAACAACATATAGAAAAGATAAATGCATATATGTTTTAGAAGTTCGAATATAAGTCTTTGTATTGTATGCATGCATTATGTATCATATCTTTGCAATTTCTACCCTTCCTGCATAGACTACACATTCAAGTAGCAAAATTTAAAAAACAAAAGGAAAAAAAGGATGAATTACCTCTAGAATTTTATTTTTCCTTTTTTTTGGGGCCTAGGGCATAGTGTTCATGTGATTGTCTACTATTAGATAATACTGTTTCAAACATAGTGCATTTTGTTGTTTCAAATGTACATTAATAAACAGTGAATTTTTTTTCCAGGTTTTTTCCCATTAGCAATGGCTCTTGTTCCCAAAGAAAATGAAGAGTGTTGGAGTTGGTTTTTGAAACACCTAAAGAATGCTCTTAGTTGTGATAGAATATTAACTTTTTAAGTGATAGACACTGGGGTTTATTGTTAAGTATTCCAAAAATATTTCCAAATAGTCATCATTCTTATTGTTTGCATCATATGCAAATTAATATTGCTAGCATTATGAAAAGTGGAAGGGGTGTTTGGGTAGCTCATTTACTTGAGCGTTGTGCTATAGCTTCTAATCATCATGAGTTTGCAAAAGCCATGTCCAAGTACAAAGAAATTGGAGGTGCCAAAGCTATATAGTACTTGAATGATAAACCATATGATCATTGGGCCGATTTGTTTTTTCCGGAGAAGCGATATGGTGAAAATAAGTCCAATGTAGCTGAGAGTTTTAATCTTGGATTTTGGATGAAAGAAGTTTTCCTGTTACTGCTTGTCTTGATGGAATTAGGGTAAAACTTATGATACAAATGTCTAATCGTAGAGAAGAGGCATTAAAGTGGACTAGTGTGCTATGTCCGAAAATGGAAGCTCGTTTGTTAAAATTGAAGGAAGAGGGATTAGGGTGGAGTGTTTCTAAATCATCTAGGTATGTATTTATATTTTTTTACATGATGTTCACAGTTTCTGAAAAATGATAAATGCATTTATCTTTTTTCAACCTGCTATGTAGCCTGTGTTATGATTTCATTTTATTGGTGTCGCTTGCTACATATTTTCTCTTTGTCTGCATTGAGGCTTATGATAATATGAATAATGTAAGGACCATGTAATATAAAGCAAGTATCATTGTGGTGTTTTATTTTTGAGATATTGTTATGGTAAAAACTAATGTTGTGCATAGGAGTATGATGCATTAGTGTGTCTGCTTAGGGTTTATTCACATGCATGAGTGTTTTATTTTTGATAGTATTTATGGTTTTTGGTCTAATAGAAAGCCGTGACAAGATATTTTCAAGTTTATAAATTTAAAACTTAACAGTAAATATATAATGGAAATATTGAGCAATGCTCACATGCAGAATTTATGAGCAAACATTCATTATCTTTTTTTTCTTCCCTTATAGCATAGTGTTGGGTACATTTCTCAACACCTACCACCAAACCAGGATCCACCGGTCCAACCTACCTCCCATGCTTGCCGATCCAACCTTCGTCCCATGCTTGCCGAACCAACCTACCTCCCATGCTTGCCGATCCAACCTTCGTCCCATGTTTGCCGAACCAACCTACCTCCCATGCTTGCCGATCCAACCTTCGTCCCATGCTTGCCGAACCAACCTACCTCCCATGCTTGCCGATCCAACCTTCGTCCCATGCTTGCCGAACCAACCTACCTCCCATACTTGCCGAACCAACCTACCTCCATCCACTACCGAACCAGAGGCAGGGGAAGCCACCACCGGACCAAAGCCACCACCGGACCAAAGTGTTGCTGAACCAACGTTGCCAGGCCAGATCACCTCAGCCGAGGCCCACCAGCAGCTACATACATCCAGGACCCCTACCCCCAGCCTCAATCTATAAATAGAGGGGCAGGGGTACAACAATGGGGATAAGTTTGAGAGCTCAAGCACGGAGAGAACTTTCAAACAACTTTCTTTTACTTGTATCAAAGCTTTGTACTTGTAATCAAAACAAGAGGAGAGAAATAACATATAAAGTGGACGTAGGCACATTCTGGCTGAACCACTATAAATCTGCGTGTATTTTTACAGTTTAGCCCCTGCTTTTCATATATTTTCATAAATCACCCAAATTACTAAGAACAACATAAGGTCTACTAAATCATACAACTTTGAGGTGTTTGTCCATTTTTTGTGCAAACATTTTTGGTGCGTTCACTGAGAACTAGAAGCTCGAAGCTTCAGCTTCATCCACTTAACAGTTTTCCTAGCAGCATCGTTTGCCACTTGGAAGACATGCCTCCCAAACAGAGAAAAGATGTTAACAAAGGAAAAAACATCGCATCCAGCAGTCTTCCAGATCCAGCTGTCACGAATCAAGTAAATCGTCCTCCAGCAGCAGAAACAAATGAAGGACAGGCTAACCCAACCACTCCTGCCACAGAACAGCCTGCAGCAATTACTAGGGCAGATTTGGACAGAGTTGTGGCTGAAGTAACAAACCGCTTCACGTCCCAGCAGGAAGCCTTGGTGGACCATCTAATGTCACGCTTAAGGGATGTTGAAGAATCCAACCGCAACACGGAATCATGGGGCGAGTCCCAGTCTGGAGGATCTCAGAGACAACAAAGATCTTCCTTCTTCGAAGGGGCTAACGGCAGAAGTAGCCATGGTAGGAGCCGAGACCGAGCACAGCCCGAAGTTAGGCCTGAGGAAACGTTTGGTACCGAACCCAACGGGGGAGGTACCGGACGAAGGTCAACTGTAGCTGAGCCTGTCATACTGCCTAACCATGGAAACGCCGGTGAACGGGGCCGAGCTAGAGTCCAGCCCGAAGTTGGACCCGAGGAAGTGCTTAGATCAGAACCCAGCAGGTGAAGATCAAGGCAAGGGCCAACTGTAGCTGACCCTGGCATGCTCCCAGAAGATCAAAGGCAGCCACTGGAAAACATGAGGAATGATAGACGATACCATCCCTATAGGTCATCTGGGCGGAATCAATCCCACCGAACAGAACCAAACTCCTTTCTATCTGCTCCAAATTCTGATGAAAGGATGGCATGCTTATTCAGAGAGTGCGTCCAATGGGAGCAAAGAGATCAAGGGATAGGCACTAGGGTAACCAGCCCTTTCGCCCGCAATATCGAAATTGCTATTACCCCCCGAGAATGGAAGATGCCAACAATGGAACCTTACAAGGGAACCTTCGACCCCATCGTACACTTACAAAGATACACACAGCATATGCTCATGAGTGGAGCAACACAGGGATTACTTTGCAAATGCTTTCCACTATTCTTAGCAGATCTCGCTACCTCCTGGTTCTGTCATTTACCCCAGGGATCCATCAGCTCGTGGGAAATGTTGAAAGAAAAGTTTATCAGTCAGTTCCGCATTCATGTGGAACAACCTAAGGACGCTTATTCCTTATCCAGCATCAAACAAAAACCCAGAGAAAAACTGCAACAATACCTAACCCGATTCAATGCCGCAGCGGCCGCAATCCAAGATGCCGATGAGAAGCTTATCCTAATGGCCCTCTGTAGTGGTGTGCATCCGGACACTAAATTCACTAGACAGTTGATAAAAGAAAACCCAGCTACTTTACCCGATTTCTTCCATGAAGCCGGGAAATATATGAGGCTCGAGGATGCTGCCATTGAGGAGCAGTCAGGACAACAAAATAAGGAAATTCACAGCAACGCCCCTGCTGTAGCAAGGGACGTTCGAAGAAATGATTCCAGAGACAATGCTGGAGGCAAGAAGGGAGAAAAGCGCCTATATCGGCCTGGACCGAGATTCGACACTTACACTCCTTTGAACGAAACCGTCGAGAACATCTTCCTTGCCACCCAAGGCGAAGTTAGATACAAACGCCCACCATACAAGAAGGAATCAGATAACGCGTAGAAGTCTGGAAAGTTCTGCCGCTTCCACGAATCTCATGGGCACGATACCAATGAATGCCATCATCTCCGGGATCTGATTGAGGAACATATCAGAAGGAAGAAACTGGAACGTTATGTAAAAAGTCAGGACAGGACTCCGGCTCCTGCCAATGAAAACCCAAGGCTACCCTCACCGGGGACCGATAGAGGAAACCGCAACGCTAGCAGCTCTAGTCAAGACTGTGTCAATTCGGTTATAGAAGAGCGCCACCCAAAGCGGAAAGAAAGTGATGACATCACATTCGGTAAACGTGACTTAGAAGGAAGGCAGTACCCTCACATGGATCCCATGGTTATCTCGGCCTGACTCGGTCCCGCCGAAGTTTACTGAATCCTGGTAGACACTAGAAGCTCAGTAAACATCCTGTTCAAACATGCATTCGACAAAATAAAGCTATCAATGAAGGATGTATCTCCCTGCGATAAACCACTACACGGTTTCACTGGGGATGCAAAGATGCCCCTCGGGCAACTGGACCTCTTTGTTGAGATTGGAAGCCATCCCCGCTCCATTGTACGGAAGCAGACGTTCGTGCTAATAGAAAACCATTCGGCCTACAACGCCTTCTTAGGAAGACCAGCCTTGTCTGACTTCCAAATTGTCCTAGCCCCATGGTGCCTAAAGATGAAGTTTCCAACGGACAATGGAATAGGGGAAGTAGAAGGAGACCAGGACGTTGCTCGAGACTGCTATGTGACTGAACTTCGAAACAACCACAGGAAGGATAAAGGGAAGGGTGTAGAGATTGCCCTCTGCACGAAAAGTCTAGAAGCATAGCAACTAAAGAAAGCCCCTCCTCTTCGATATACCAGCGACCCTTTCAATGAATTAGACCCTAGGGACAAAGAGGAGGAGGCCACCGCCGAGCCTGCAGAGGCTATGGAGTTTATATTTGTAGATAAGCACGACTCAAGTAGACTATTGAAAATTGGGTCCCAACTAAAAGCCGAATTGAAGGAACAACTCATCGATTTTCTCCGCCACAACTTGGATGTATTCGCATGGTCACACGCTGACATGACTGGAATCTCCCCCGACATAGCGTGCCACGTATTAAACATTAACCCTACCAAGGCGCCCGTAAAACAAAAAAGAGAAGCATGGGGGCAGAACGATCAGCAGCCCTCGATGAAGAAGTAAAGAATCTACTCGCCAATGACTTCATACGAGAAGCTATCTACCCAGAATGGATCGCCAACCCGGTGCTGGTAAAGAAGGCTAATGGGAAGTGGCGAACTTGCATTGACTTTTCCAACCTAAACGACGCCTGCCCAAAGGATTGCTTCCCACTTCCCAGGATCGACCAACTTGTAGACAGCACAGTCGGGCACGAGCTCCTATCTTTTATGGACGCATACTCAGGATATAACCAAATTCCTATGCATGCTCCCGACCAAGACCACACTAGTTTCATCACCGACCGGGGTTTATACTGCTATAAGGTAATGCCTTTCGGACTTAAAAATGCAGGAGCCACCTACCAGCGCCTCGTCAACAAGATGTTTGCAGGGCTAATAGGACAAACTACGGAAGTATATGTGGATGACATGCTGGTAAAGTAATGGAAAGCCAAAGATCACGTAAGCCACCTAGGCAAGATGTTTCAAGTACTCCGCCAGTATGGAATGAAGTTGAATCCTCTAAAATGCTCCTTCGGAGTGTCATCAGGAAAGTTCTTAGGATTCATCGTTCATGCCAGGGGGATTGAAGCAAACCCTGAACAAGTCCGAGCGCTAAGGGATATCAAGATACCTTCCACTCGAAAGGAAATGCAAAGCCTAAATGGAAAAGTGGCCGCCCTAAGCCGATTCATCTCTAAGGCAACGGACAAGTGCGTCCCCTTTTTCGAAGCTCTAAAGAAAGACAAAGGAAAGTTCGAATGGACTGACGAATGCTTAACCGCTTTCCTTAACTTAATCAAACACCTCCAGAAACCACCGGTACTCTCGACTCCAAGCGAAGGCGAAGAATTATACCTATACCTATCTGTGCCATCTCACGCCCTAAGCGCTGCCTTTGTAAGGGAAGACAACCGCACGCAGCAGCCAGTTTACTTCGTCAGCAAGAGGTTTACTGGGGCAGAAGTCAGATATCCTAAACTTGAGAAGCTAGCATACTGTTTACTAATCACATCACGGAAACTGCGTCACTACTTCCAGTCCCATTCCATCAAAGTTCTGACCGATCAACCACTGAGGCAGGTACTCCATCGTCCCGACACTTCTGGGCGACTACTTAAATGGTGCATTGAACTAAGTCAGTATGATATCACCTATCACCCTCGCACTGCCATCAAGGGACAAGCTATGGCCGATTTCATTGCAGAATTCACTACCAACGAAGATAAGGAGCAATTGGAAATAGCAGAAGATATCAAGTGGAATCTCTTTGTGGATGGTGCATCGAACGAACAAGGCTCGGGGGCAGGTGTGGTAATAATCACTCCCAGGGGAAACAAACTGCACTATGCTATAAGATTGGAGTTCGCTGCCACCAACAACGATGCAGAATATGAAGCAGTAATAGCCGGACTAGAACTTGCCATAGAAATCGGAGCCAATTCTTTGTGTCTTCACAGCGATTCTCAACTTATTGTTAATCAGATACTAGGAGAATTCCAAGCTCGAGAAGAACGACTCATAGCATATTTAAAGAAGACCAAGTTACTTCTCAGCCGATTGGACCACTACTTAGTCAAACACATCCCTCGGGAAGAGAACCAAGAAGCCGACGAATTGGCAAAGCAAGCGAGTTTAAGAGACGTCGCCATCTTCGGGGCAGTAACCATCTCAAAGGAACTAACCCCAAGTTTTGAGCAAGTGACTCTGATAGCTGCAACCGAGGAAGCAACTTGGATGACTCCCATCCAAGACTACCTACAAAGCGGCACGCTACCCAACGGGCGTAACGAAGTCAAGAAAATCTTGAGGAAAGCATCCCGCTACACAATACAAGAAGACATCCTCTATCGGCGCAGATTCTCTAACCCATTATTAAGGTGTGTCGCTGGGAGGGAAGCCAAGGAAATCTTATCTAACATCCATCAGGGAAGCTGCGGAGATCACACCGGAGGACAAACTTTAGCAAAGAAGATACTCCGATATGGTTATTTCTGGCCTACCTTAAGCAAGGACGCCTTAGATTTCGTCAAAAAGTGTGACAGATGCCAGAAGTTTGCTAAGATTCCGCGGCTACCAACAACTGAGATTACTCAAATGACCAGCCCTTGGCCCTTCGCAATATGGGGAATCGACTTAATCGGCGAACTGCCAATGGGCCGAGGCGGGGCCAAATATGCTATAGTGGCAATCGACTATTTCACCAAATGGGTGGAAGCGGAACCTCTGAATAAAGTATCTTCAGCAAAAGTTATTAACTTCTTGATCAAAAATGTTATGTGCAGGTACGGAGTCCCACTCAAAATCATATCAGACAATGGACTTCAGTTTGACAGCGAGGAATTCGCCAACTGGTGCCGAGAGCACGAAATTCATAAAAGCTTCCCATCCGTAGCATATTCCCAGGCAAACGGACAAGTCGAAGCCGTTAACAAAATTCTGAAAACTCTAATCAAAAAGAAACTCGAAAAGTCAAAGGGCGCTTGGGTGGATGAACTCCCTACGGCACTATGGGCCTATCGCACATCTTTCAGAACATCAACAGGGCATACTCCTTTCTCTTTGGCATACGGATCGGAGGCTATGCTCCCAGTTGAAACCATTGTGCCTTCCCACCGTAGGATCCACTATAACCCAGAAGAGAACGAATAACTCCTTTACATGTCTTTGGATCTAGTGGAGGAGAGAAGAAATGATGCAGTCCTTAAAGCAGCGGCCCATAAGCAAAAAGTGGCAGCACAATACAACTCCAAAGTCAAGCATCGTACCTTACAAGAAGGGGACCTTGTCCTCAAGCGAATCTTCCCCCGCCCCGGAGCACTAGATCCAATCTGGGATGGACCATATGTAATTCATAAAGATCTCCACAATGGAGCTTATATTTTGTCAACAGTGGACGGAGAGGTGTTCCAGAGGGCATGGAACATCCAACACCTCCGTCGATACTTTTCTTAACTTGTACTGCCCATATGAAGTGAATTAACAAAGAGAATCAGTGGACGTAGGCCTTTTCGTGCTGAACCACTCTAAAAAACCTTGTCTCTTTTTTAACGTGTTCCTTTATATCTTGGCTGCTTGTTAACTTTATCTTTTTCTGTTGAACAAAATCCTATGCAAGGCACTCCACATTGCAACTTCACCTGGACAAGACCTAACAGGTACTACGCGAATCTATGCCCTCGCCAATGAGACACTTTTTGCTCCAGCATCCCTCTGTTGCGGGTTAACTCATTGCTCGCGACGGCCCTTAAAGCCAACTGTAATGAGCCGATTATAAGCCACCGAGAAAGCCGACTATAGCCGAGGCAGCTCATTACGGCGTTCGGCTCGCCGGCAACTGTGAACCGACTATAAGCCCGAACGTAAGGTGTGGCCAGCCAGGGGCAGTTCACGGTTGACGATCGGCACCCACGCTAGCCGGCCACAGTAAATCGAATAATACCCACGATTACGGGCCATAATGGCCCGGGTAGTTACTGTGCGCGATCTCGGCTCCGATGTGTCTTAAGTGCGGCTGTGGTAAAAAAGAATTAACTCCCCGCGGAGGCGTAAGATGGGTGACAAATGTCTCCAAGACCCACAGCTAGGGAAAGTGACTACAAAGCCCGTTTGCCACGAACTTAAGCACATCGAAGGCCTTCCATGATTGGAAGTTTTACTATTTCACATATTTCAATTTTACTTAAGAAACTTTTTTCCTATCCTCTGTAACAATCCCTGAAGTGCAGGATACAAAACAGGAGACACTCACTAATAGAAACAGATACTCACAGCAAGATACTGGACCGCATCCCTTACTCGGTCACACAGGATATTCAAAGCTGCCATCTACGAGCAAAATATAAAGGGCGGTATTTCCTTCTTTCATATATGCCTAGAATTTGTTCACACCTCACGCTAACACTGCAAGCCATGAAATTATGTTTTAAACAAAAACCCGACATCAAACACAATTTAATTACAAGAATATGCATAGTTATATTTCTCATGCAACATGTCAAAATAGCAAAAAACATTCCAGAGACGACAAAATCAGCTTAAGTTAAAGAATTACACATCAAGAATAGAGCTATTTATTACAAGTAGCAGGAATTACAACCTAAAGGTTACTCTACTGTTTTAAAACTAACATATACAGCCATGTCAAGTCCACAAAAGGAATTTTCCAGGTCTAATCAGGGAGCCGGCTGCGTTGGAGTCTTGTCCTTGTCCTGTTGCCCACCTGTCCGGTCAGAAAATGAAATCATTAGTGATAAGCAACAGAGTTAACAAAAGAAGAAACTAATGAAGTAGAGGTTACCAGCAACTTCCCCTTGATTGTCTTGGTCGTCATCCCCTACTTCCACACCTGCCTCCTCAACCGCGAACAACCGCATCCCCTCTTTCACCGCTGTCTTCTCCTCCTTGGTAAACTGAGCAGTGACCACATCCATCCTAAAGGCCGCTCCACCCTCCTTATCCGCCTCAGCCTTGGCCTCCTCTAGAGCCCTGAGGTAAATCCTAGCCATGACCCGGGGGTAGTCATCCATCCAAGATAAGCTGCCCTGCTTCCAAGTGCGAAAGTACATGTCCTGCAGCATATCGTCCATCATCCCCTCATTCTCCTCAAACTCCCTCATACGAGCCTCAGAAACCGATAGCCTTGCAGTGGAAGCATCCCTCTCCAATCGGTACCGCGAGCAGTCAGCCTGAAAGGACCTCCTCATCGCCTCAATCTCCTCCTTTAGCTTGACCTGAGCAAGCTCTGCGGCTTCAAGCTTCCTCGACAGCTCCTCTACCCGCTCGAGATCCGCCCTCCGAACCTCATCCACTATTGAGATGGCCATATTTATCTGCTCCTTGCAGGCAGCCTCCATTTTTCGCAGTTCCGCCTTACTAGCCTCCTCCATAGTCTTCCTCAATCGCCTAGAGGCAGCCTCATGCTGAGAAATATGAATGGCCTGATCAGCAAGCTGTTTGGCCTGGTCCGAAACCACCAATCGTAGTCGGATGTTGGCACTCCCAATCTCCTCTCCAGCCTTAACCAGCCGGGCATGATGCCCCATCAGCTTCCTAGTCTCCTCCGCCACCCGATCAATATTAGCCTTGGCCTCGTCTCCCATGGTAACTATCCGAGTGGTAAGTAAATCGAGATCTAGGGACTTAGCCTCATCAAGCACCCGCACCATGGGATTACGAGGAAGAAGGTGCTCACCGTTGTCCTCGTCGAAGGTAATATCATGGGAACCTGGATCCAGATCAGGGTGACCCGCAAATGGATTACGAGCCAAACCAGGACGATCAATCTGCGTAACGGTAGGATTTTCAGACGGGTGCGGAGAGAGTGCGAACTCAGTATCCTCCTCCGTGATATCATGAAGAGGCTGAACTGGGGGCTGAGGACCGGGTGAAGGTTCGGATAAGGGATGACTCCTCTTTCTCTTATGAATACCCTCTTCAATAACCCCGAGAAGAGGACGGTAGCCGACTACATCCCCGGAACGGTGGGTCGGAGTCTTCGGCTTGGCGAAAGCTTTGGAGAGCTTGTATTATTCAAGCCTGTGCCGAAGATCTGAAGCCTTGGCCGTTTTACCTGCTCCTGATATAAAGAACAAGTGTCACAAGCTTACCTTGATCCATAATTCAAGAAACGCGATAAACTAAAAGTTAAAAGAAGAAAGGAAACACATCTGTTATACAAACCCTGGGGAGGAGTAGAATACTGCAATAAGTCCTGGATTTCATTCTAGGACGGGAGCGGGTCATAAAATATTCCTAAGTCCCTATCACAAATGGATCCTGCAGGAGTCAAAAGTTCACCTTGAGTCATCGGAGCCACCTTAGCTGGAATAGTCTTAGAAGACTCACTTGCACCGGTCCCGGGCTTGTCAGCTTTCCCGAATTTCTCTACCAAAGCCGATTCTCCGTCCAGCCCCTCAAAAGCCTGACGGAATGCATCATCCGTCCACTCCTGAATCTCGCCTGCCTGCCCAGGAAGCAAGGCCCCGATGCCATCGCCACCATCATCACCTTCCCGGTCATCTCCGCCCTCACCTCTCACCTCCTCCGCGTCTTCCTCCCCCTGGGTAAGAGGACAATTGCTGGGGGAAGGACCGTCCGACTTCTTAAGTTTCTTACCTCCGACAGCTGGAGGTTTTGTGAAAGGTTTCCTCTTGCCACTCTCTACTATGACACCTCCTTTAGCTTGAGCAGCCGCCCTCTCCTCCGTCGTTTCCCTCTGCTTGACTACTGACTGCTGAGGAAGGATCAAATTATACTCCAGAAGGGTCGCATTTCTGATCAGGTAGGCAGCTGATCTATCTCTCCCGGGGATAGCTTCTATCTCAGCCGCCGTCTGAACTAGGCGATCAGTCTCCACAACCGCAAAGCCACCTGTCGCTAGCAAAAATGAAGACGTATGAGAAGAAGCATTGCGACCAGAATGGAAATTATAAATAAAGCGTCGACTTACATCCAGAGGTAAAACGCCGAATAGAAACAGAGTCGTCCCTGATGAAGAACCACTCCTTCTTGAACATGCTGTACTTAGAATACAGATCCAAGACCGGCTTGAAGGTTACAGCTGACTCCAAGCTGATGTATGGGGACCCCTTCTTATAGCCTCTCAGATTATATAAGTACCGGATCTCCCGGTTGGAAGGAGCACGCCCATACTTCCTCTGGAAGATGACGAAGAGGCTCACCAGTATAGTATAGGAGTTGGGTTGAAGCTGGAACGGGGCCACCTTTAGATATGTAAGGAAGCTGGCTACCCAAGCATAAAGAGGCGGGATGGCACCACACATGCAGTGGTATCTGCTGTAGGCAAAGTACCCTTCGGGAGGGTCATACGGCATAGCTTCTCTCCCTGGCAACAGCATGCGCGCCCTATCAATTCCGAAAGAGCGAGAGATGACATCGAGTTGCTCTTCCTTGAGGGAGCTAGGAAAGCAATCGGGCGGGGAGTTCGGAAGCTCCCGAGGACCGTACCCGTCCACTAGTGATCTCGGGGCAGGCCCGTGACGTTCCGGTCCTAACTGAGCAGGGGGCATTGCGGAAGATTCTCCTTCGCCCTGGGACTTCTTTTTATCTGACCGAGTTTCTGCTTTGCGAGACATTATCTGCAACATCAAAAAAAAATGCTGTTAAAACAGAAGATATAAACAAGCGAGTTTTTCAAGTTTCATTCGGTATCAGTTTCATTCGGTATTCCCAACTTCGTCCGGTTATACAGGTATGTGACTCCATTCGGCATTCAGAATCCCCGAGTCCATTCGGTAAAAACCCATTCGGCCAACATAGAAAGGTTCTCACCTGATTCGGTGAAAGTAAGGAATTTGATTCGGCTAACACGTTTAATTCGGCAAAAGGTAAGGACTTGGCCCGGCAAAGGCGCGAGTTTAATTCGGCGGGTAGGGAATGACAAGGGCGTACGGTCCCTACTTATAGACGAAAAGACTCGACCGGACCAACTGATTCGGTACCCGAGAACCGAATAAAGATGACAAAGCTACATAAAACAAAGCACGCCATATTCGGGAATATGCCCTACTTTGGGGGGCAATTGTTGGGTACATTTCTCAACACCTACCACCAAACCAGGATCCACCGGTCCAACCTACCTCCCATGCTTGCCGATCCAACCTTCGTCCCATGCTTGCCGAACCAACCTACCTCCCATGCTTGCCGATCCAACCTTCGTCCCATGCTTGCCGAACCAACCTACCTCCCATGCTTGCCGATCCAACCTTCGTCCCATGCTTGCCGAACCAACCTACCTCCATCCACTGCCGAACCAGAGGCAGGGGAAGCCACCACCGGACCAAAGCCACCACCGGACCAAAGTGTTGCTGAACCAACATTGCCAGGCCAAATCACCTCAGCCCAGGCCCACCAGCAGCTACATACATCCAGGACCCCTACCCCCAGCCTCACTCTATAAATAGAGGGGCAGGGGTACAACAATGGGGACAAGTTTGAGAGCTCAAGCGCGGAGAGAACTTTCAAACAACTTTCTTTTACTTGTATCAAAGCTTTGTACTTATAATCAAAACAAGAGGAGAGAAATAACATATAAAGTGGACGTAGGCACATTCTGGCAGAACCACTATAAATCTGCGTGTCTTTTTACAGTTTAGCCCCTGCTTTTCATATATTTGCATAAATCACCCAAATCACTAAGAACAACATAAGGTCTACTAAATCATACAACTTTGAGGTGTTTGTCTATTTTTTGTGCAAACACATAGCTTCTGTGATCTTTAAGAATATGAACAGTATGACTGTTGTTAATTTTTTTGGTTTATGAGTCTTATTTTTCACTATTAGTTCACTGCACATGAATTGGGTCTTATTTATTAGATAGATTAGAGAGAATATATATAGTGCTAATAATCCTTTTTTGGAAATGCATTATGTTTATATATTTTACCTTTTTTTAATTTTACATTTTGTAGGTATATTTTTGAAGTTCATTCTCCAACATCTCAAAAGGTTGATCTTAAAAATCGCATTTGCAGTTGCAATCAATGGAAAGTGACAGGTTTTCTTTGTGTGCATGCTTTGAAGTGTATTTCTTTAACCAGAAATTATGTTTATGAATATATTGAGAATTACTTTACTGTTGAGTATTATCGAGCTTCATATTCACATTTGATCAATCCTATTCAAATTTTTGATAAGGAAGCAGTTGAAGCTGAAGAATCATCTATTGTTCTTCCTCCTAAGCCTGTTCGTGGAGCTGGTAGGCCTAGGATGAATAGGATTGAAGGGGCTGATTTTCATGCTAAGCAAAACAGATGTGGAAAGTGTAAAAAACTAGGACATAATAGAAGGGGGTGTTCTTTGAATAATTGAGTTGATTGTTTTAGTTCAATGTATTTGATTGGTTGTTCTATGAATACTTTGAGTTGAATAATTGAGTTGATTGTTTTAGTCCAAAGTATTTGATTGGTTGTATGCAATTATTTATGTTAAACTGTTATTTGGAATACAATGTTGTTAGTTCTGTTAAAAAAAGATATATTGATATTTCTTTTTAATTCTTATGTATAGTCTGTTTTTTATTATTATATGTTACTGTAGTTATTATGTCTATTCTTAAAATATAGTCTTTTCTATTCATGAACTCCAGCCCTGACGCTGGTCACTACAAGAAAATTAAAGTGGTATCAAATAAGACCAATTTTAATAGCATAATCCTAATCTGCAATGAGATATTCTATATCCTCAATGCCAACAGATATTCGAACCAAATCATCTGTAAATCCACGAGTTTCACGCACAGCGGTAGGAATACAAATCAAACAGAACAACTAGAGATAAGTATGACTATTATATTGCTACCTGAAACATACTATCAATAAAAGTGATGTTCTTATGTATAGACTTTTTAAAAGAGCATACAGAGAATTGTCAATAAAAGTGATAGAACATACTGTCAATAAAACATAAATGCATTTATCTTTTTAACAAAGAATTAAAAACATTACCCATTACAAATTCACTATCAATTACCATAATTTCATTATCAAAACGAAAATCAGTTGTGTAAGTACTTGCAAGTTAACAATATACAAAAGCAACATAGACTGAAGTGATTATGTACTTGATATTTCATTTGACAGATGCATTGGTTCTAGACAGTCTTGCCTTCTTGGTTCACAATATCATAACAGTTTGAAAATACATCCCATGGTACTTGGCGGACTGGAGATCGATAGCCTCTACAATCGGGGTCGTAGCATTTTTGGTGGTAGCCACCCCTTTAGAAATCAACAATGTACATAACATGATTACTTTTACGTTCTCTTCCAATTCGTTCACAATATCGACTTCTGGACATGCTATAAATTATGTAGCCATAAGTAGAAAACCAGTACCACCTTTTGATTTTACCAGAAACATTTCCATGAGAGGCAAAAGATGAAATTTTATCATCCAAAGCTGGAAAGGGAGATTTTCCTGAACAATAGGACTTAGGTATATTGCTTCCATAATCATGTAATGACTTATCTCCCTCGGTGTAGGTGCTATTATTATTGACCTCAGATTCAAAATGAAGAATTTTGCAACAGTCTAGATCCATTTTGCACTCTAATAGCTTATCAAAATCAGCATCTATTCTGCAAATAAGTGATTTGATAAACACTTGTTCCTCATTCAGATTCTTACATCCAAAGCATCCGCTTGGCAGGAGTAAAGCATTCTTCCCTGCTTTTGATGAGAAAGGAAGACGAAAACAACGATTACGAGTATAAACTCCAGTATCAACAAAAAGAAGCTCTGTATTGTCTGATGAGCTTGAATCTTTCTTGATGTACAGTTTTTCAAACTGTGGATCACTTACTCTTAAATTTATTATACATGAGCATACCTCAGAGATGAATGCTCCAACATGCGAGTTGTCTTTGAAGGCAATATTTGGGATATGAATGATCACATGTCGAGAGAACTTTTCTTCAGTAGATTAATCAAGCTCTATAACCCAATCTTGATTTCCCTGGATTTTGTATTTGTCATTTAGCACTTTGAAGGTGATAGATATCGGAATATCTACCATTTCATCGGCATATTTTCCAGTGTTAATCTTTTTATTGAACTCCAGATCATAATACAAGTGGCAAGGCAGTCCGACTTAAATAACCTCATAATGGTGGCGTAACTTAGGATTCATGGTTTTGTACCTTCTCCAAAACTCATCATATGTAGAAACAAGGAACCTTCTTTATGTAGTCAAATGATATTGGTAGCAAAAAACGTAAGTGTTTGCATGTGTTTGGAAAAATCTTAAAGATCCTTCTTGTCTAGGAAAAGTAGCCCATGCTACATCCTTTTGCTGTGTAGAACAACGGAATTAGAAAACATAATAATAAATATAAAACTATATATTATCAATAAAAGATAAAAGGATTTATCTTTCTTAAAAGAGCAGTAGAATCATATTTTGGATTACAAATTCATGATCCATATTTATCTGAATAACATCATCAAATCAACAAAGCCATTAGAAATTCATTATCAAATCCACATCAAATTTTCAATATCAGTTACTACAAATTCATCATGTAATTCATCAGTAAATTCAAATATACTCCCTAAAATCTATGATCAATTTAGTATCAGCCATTACAAATTCATCACCAAATACATTATCTAAATTTTAACATCACCCATTACAAATTCATCATCTCATTCTTCAGCCATTACATTTTTATGGGCTGAAGAAGAGCAGCAAAACTTGTCAAGCCAGCAGTATGGTTCTTCGGAGAGTATTTCTGCAGCTATCTATGCTCTGAATGCATTAACTTGTTCAAGACTAATTTTTTTTGTAGTCTGCATTCCTTGTGCTATTTTTTGCATGAACATCATGACAAAAATTCCACAGTCGTACCTGTATTTCTGAAGTTGAGTACTTTGAATATATTGATAAAACAGATTATCTTTTCTTTATTTTGATAATGAATTGTAATTAGTATTATGTTTGTCTAAGTAATTGTATGTGAGTAAATAATATTATCTAATTGGTAATATATTTGTAGGTAGTTATTTTGTATCGTGAATTTTTGTATAAAATTCTGAACTATCTTCAAAATTACCCATTGCTTTGTTGAGCACAGTCAATATGTTTAAGCACTGAATTTTTCATGAGAATTGTTTTGTGCCCTTCTTCTTGTAGCTCTTTGTTTAGGTAGTTTACTACTGATTTCTGCAAACAATGAAGGAAAATTAGAATAAATATAAACACATTTATCATTTTTACCTTTTGTGTGTTTTTACTTACCACATTAATGGCAAATTTTGTATGTCCACTTCTGTAGGTTTTTGATCTCGTGGTCAAGTGCGGAGAGTTTTAGTGGTTCCAAGTGCATTCTCCAGCAACTAGTTCAAGCAGGCTCCAATGTTCATTGCCATGTATTGGGAATAATATGTTGCAACATAATGGATCTAAAAGTGTTCTTTTCATAAAAGGATTGAACATTTTTTTCTTGATATTTTCCAAGCTTCCATCCGTTGCGCTTTTCTGTAAAAAATTTGTTTTAGAAAATTTATGTTGTATAAAAAAATGTTAATTTGAGAATATAATTCACTTACTGTCATAGTTGTGTTAACATAGATAATGCTATTGCTTTTTTCTAGTTGCTTTGTTTTTCGAAACCAAAGCCAATCAATGATCTACATTTGAAAAATAATATGGATAAAGTATATAATTTATAATGAAGGAAAGTTTAGTTTGTTGTACTTACTTGACCACAAATACTATGTTGATAGAGGAGGTCTTCTATCATGAATTTTGTTATGGTGATGAAGTTTTCATCATCACAACTAAATGCTTCGTCACTGGAAAATTGGACGGTTGTTAATAAAAGAAATTAAGTTTAGTACGTACTATGTTGTTTGCATTTGGTAGTAAAACAAAATAGAAGCCTTTATGGAAGTATGTATTAAAAGTTAAAGATAAATTAATTTATCTTTTTTAGTTTTGTTTAGTTTTTGTTTATTTTTGAGCAAGTGTGTGAGTGTACAGTAGTTGACAGATATACTGATAGTTGACCAAACTAAAACATAACCAAAACAGTACTAATAATTAATTTAACAGATTGTTGATATATAGTTTGTGTGAGTGAAAAGTAGTTTAATTACTTACTTGTTTCCTCCCAAAAATTTGAAAAAAAGTTTTACATTTTATTGTTGTTCTTCAGTTAGATCCTTCATGAGTGAACACTTTTCAACATTCTTTTGCTTCTTCTTTTTTTGTTCTTTAGGACTGACATCTTCAACAACAATTGGTTTTTCTGCAGCAATTCCTTCACTATCTTGTTTGATATTTTCAGATTTTAAAACGTCTTCGGTTTCTATAATGCAATCTTGAGTTTCCATCAAATCAAAACATGGAAAGTTAGCAGAACTATTTATGTGCATCATACCGACTATCTTTCTTTTATTCATACCTTTTTCAGCTTCACTTTTTTCTTTGAAATCGGTTTTTTCTCCACATCATGCTCTTTAAAATTTTCCAGCTTTTGAAGTTTCATTTCAAGATTGTGGATTCTTTGTTCAGCCAGTTTTCTTGAATGTTGTTCCTCATTCAGTTGTTCTGCCATACTTTTCATCTCAGCAGATAAAAAGTTCACTTTCCTCTCTAACTCTTTTATGCTACTAGAGTAATTCGTAGCATATTTGTCATCTTCCAACCCAGTATATTTTTTTTTAAATGTCTTTTTCCTCTTTAGTTACATTTACAAATTTCTTTAAAATTTGCATGGAAGGTATTTGAAATTAAATTTGGACATGTAATATCATTGAATTACTATGAAGTTAGAAATCAAAAATTATTAAAAATATACAGTTAAGAAAATTTCAAACACTTGATAAAGGGTAAAGTTACGCTTGCACATATACTGTCGTTGAAGTACTAGACAAGTTAAGCTTGCACATATACTTTCTATACTCATTTGGTTTTCTTTTATTTAGGCTACTAACATTCAAAAAAATTGCATTCCAAGAAATCAAAAAAAATGTATAGTTAAAAAAAACTAGCATACTTTGTCATTGTCAACTTCAGTGAGTTCCAAATCTTTCAGTTTTGATAAATCCCATTTTCTCATTCTTGGGATTTTGGTTTGCAGATTTTCCTTCTCATCAATTATTTGTGTTCATTCATAAATCCAGTACTGCAAGAAAAAGATAAATACATTTATATTTTTGTAATAAATATAAATTTGAATATATTTATATTTAGTTAAAGTTATGAAAGCATACCAGTAACAACATAGTAAAGCCTGGTGTACTTCTAGGGTCAGCATGATACTTTTTAACATTTTTCAAAACATTTTCACATATTGCCCGTGGCCAAGAGATTGAATTTAATTTTTTTAAATTCAGCAACTTTGGCAAGAAACCCCATTGCATATAGCTTTGGTTGTTTGGAAAAAGGAAAGTTATAACCAGCAACAATAATAACAATTTCACTAAATCTTCATTTCCTTTTTTCTCTTCTAATAGTGTATTCAATCTTTTTGTTACTGTTTTTTGGCTGATTATGTCTTCTTCTTGAAAATTGGCAGTTAAAAAATTGGAGAAACTTTCCATGCCTGAGGCTTTGTTAGAAGCTGGTATAGGAAATAAGTCTTCTCCAGCTAATGGCATTCCAAATATTAGACTGACTTCTTCAGGACTTATTTTGAGTAATTTGTTTCCAATTTTGAAAGCATTTTCTTTTACATCAAAAGAAGTAATGATGTCATCTAAATTTGAAGCACTTTTCCTTAAATCTTGTCGTGCTATTGAATCTCTAAGAAAAACATTGAAGAAGTTTTTGAATGGTGTTTTTTCTATAAAAGCTTTTGCTTCAGGTGAAAGAATGTGTTTCTCCTTTATAATTGACATCACTTTATAGATTGCATCCAAATTACACCTATATGTACCTGTGTACTGTTGCCTTTTTTACTTCTTGGCTATTTTTTTAATTTCATACTGATCAACATCATCCGAATCAGGACTTTCTTCAGCCAGTTGTTGTGAAATCATTTTTTCATCATCAGAGTTTTCTAATTGTTTATGTCTGAAGTCCTTATCTATGAAGTCTTCTTTTTCATCAGCTTCAGGTAATTCTTGTGTTGGTCCATTCTGATTCTACATTTATGAAAATCAAAAAATCAATTAGGTGGGATATCTTACTACACAAAAATTTGAATAAAAAGATAATATGGTTTATCTTTTTAATTATTTTGTATTTTTTTGGGATTAAGATATTTTTTAGTGTATAAAGTACCCCTATTTAAATAAATAAAAGATAAAGCACTTTTTTAGTATATACAGTACCTATTTTTTTTAAAAAGTACAAATTAAATCCAACAGGTTTTTTTGTAAAGAACAAATGTTTGAATTTTTTTTAGACCAATTTCAATTTTCACAGTTTCAAATTTTCACATTTTCAAATTTTTATTTTAGACCAATAAAAGATAAATGAACATTCAAAACTAAAAATCAACAAGAATTATTTAATGAAATGAAAATTTACAATTAGAAAGTTTCAAAGTATAAAAAGATAATCTACTTTATCTTTTTTAGTTGTTTAAGTAATGGTTAATTAGAAATCTGAAAACTTAAAGAGAATGAAACACAAAATAGCCATCAGAATATTATGTATAAAAAAGATAAATGCTTTTATCTTTTTTAACAGAGCATTAGAAACAAATTAGCCATTATAAATTAGTGATCAGTTATTAGAATTTCATCATCACAATAGCCTCGAAATAATAACAGGTACAACATGTATGAATGCAGTGCACAGTGCAGACTCATATGGTCAGAGAATCAAGCTACAACATTAACGAATAGTCAGATTCAAATGTGACAGTGCAAACAAGTGCACAACATACACATAAAAAAATGCAACATGAAAACAACTCAAGATCAATGCAAATGAAGCAACCAAACCTGACTGAAGTGTTCAGACATTACATATATACATGTGTGTAACATCAAGTGAATATGCAACATCATACACATTGAAACCAGAGTCCAATGCAAACATGTCAACAAGATGAGAATGCAAGTGCAGACAAGCTACATGATCACTGACTGCATATAAAGCAACAATCCAAGTCAGTGCACATCAAGCCAATACAAACTACATGATGTGAATGCACAAACATATATATATATATATACACATATGTATATACATATGTATATACACATGTATACATACATGTAGTGACAGCACAAACATATATATTTTTTTATTTAAAATATGGAATCTAGATTCCAATTTAATATGTATATACAAATTGAAGAGTACAACTAAATATTATAGGAAACATAAGTAGGAAAACACTTACCAATGGAGTTGAAGATAATGATGATCTCTGGTTGTGTTCATTGCAGAAAGGACTAGATATAGGTCTTATGTTTATGCATTGAGTTCCACCTTCATTTATGAATATGCAAGTAGTTTTTCGAATGAATAACTTTGATTTAGAAGACATTGTGTGCATCTTTACGCTGCATAAAAATTGTCACACATAATGAAATGTTAGAAAGAGTGAAGAATAATTTTTTTGTACTTAAAAGTTGATTAAGTATGTTTATTTCGCATAAATCCTTCCGAACAACTGCAATTGACTTAAATTCAGTATTTATTATGTTATATGTAGTAGCTGATATAAAAATTTGTCTATGATTTATTCTGTATTTTAATGTTTGAGATAAAAACATAAATGCTTTTATCTTTTCCAACTAGGGTTTAAATTAGTTGTATATTTTTTCTAATAACTTTAAATCATGATAAAAACAAAATCCTATCTAATAAGTAATTGTAATTATCAAACACAACTAGGGTTTAGCATGTAGTCTAAATATTTTACATTAATAGATAGATACGTTTATCTTTTTTAACAGCTAAACAATAACTTGTTCAGTTTAACACCTAGGGTTTAGTATCATCTGCCATTGAATATTAAGGTATGCTTAATTAAACAAATGTCGATTATGTTAAATTATAACAAGAACTAAAATACCTTAAATCTATTATAAAAGCTATTATCAACATCGTTAAGAATGAATATTTAACTACGATTTATCATCTAACTAAAACATTTACATCAAAATAAAATATAGCTTACTTATTCCGCATTTAAGTTTAAGGCGATTGTAGAAATTGCTCAATGAAAGTATTTTAGTTTAAGCTGAAATCGATGAAGCAAAAATCGATGATGCTGAAGCAGAAATATTGGGAAGAGAAAATGGAATGAAAATTGATATAGAAGAAATCGATTTTGTTTCTAAGCCCTATTTTTGTTTCGAATTGGCGGCAGATATGGATTAGCGAGAAGTAGCGGGTTTATTTTCGACCCGTGTCCTGGAAACTAATTATTTTGAACACGTGTCCTAGAAAATAATTAGTTGATGCTAAGAGGCCCTTATAGTGAAAATCCACTTGTTTTAACTTATAACTATTTTATATAAATTATTTTATTTTATAAACTATTTTATTTAATATACTATTATTAATATCTAAACTGTTTGAAGGAAAGTGTTATGATTTCCAAAATGTTATAATTTCAAACTGTTATGATTTCCAAAATGCTATGATTTCAAAGCTGTGATTTCCAAAGTGTTTTGATTTGAAAGACTATGATTTCGAAAGCGTTATAACTTTGGAAAGTGATGTCATTTTTTGGAACTGGATATTTGAAATGGAAATGATATCGTATCGATTTGGGTTTTGAAATGAAATGATATTTTGGTTTTGAAGATAAATATATTTTAAAGGACCACGGTGTTATAATAACGTTTGGTTGTTAAAGAGACCGGGATCGGATATCGGCATACTCTCTATCGATATCGAAAACCACTTTGACAACCGTGTATGCGGTGGAGATTCCAGAATGAAGTAGGATGGTGGCGACGATCCTATTGAGGTATGAACGTGGACCCGACTCCCGTGAGTAGGCATAAGGTGGCTAAAACAGGAGCGATTGACTTGCCAATGAGGTAGCACCTATGATCAGACACATTTCTTCAATACCATTCTATTACTTTGTGATTGATTTGGTGGCCACCCTTCGATTTTTGATTTGGGAATGTGTTTCGAGGGGGCGGTAGTGGCTACTATGCATTTCCACCAGCCCGAATGCGTAATTGGTATATCTACCCTAGCATTGCCTAGTTGTGCCATGTCACCTACCATATCGAGCTTTACTACGAGTTTGGATTTCTCCCGTAGCCTGTGGAGTATTGAGGGTAGCCCCCGATCTGGGAGTATGCTAATACTGGATAGACTACTGGGACTATTACGTGTTAAGGGGAATATTGGGTCACTCCTTAATGCTATTTTAAAGTAAGTTTATTTTATTATAGACATTATTACAATAGCGTATATTACTACATAGTAGATAGTTTAACGGATCCTTAGAGGATGGTTATCCCAAACGTCCTTTGAGTTACTTGTATTTCAGTTGATATTTCACTTGAGTTGGATTTATTGATATAAGAATGTTAATCCTGACTTGAGTGTTTTGATGTTTTGCTTTACGCTCGGGTCAGACTGAGTGATACAGCATTAGAGACTAACCTTTGGAGTTGGAGCTTCGCTTGGAGACACAGCTATCTATCGATTCAACTGTCAGTTATTCGGTTGATTCCAGTGATGTATTCAGATCTTGTATTTGACTATATTATTGAGACATCTATATATTCGAGACTTTTGTTGTATCTTGTTTAACTCGGTTATATCTATATAGTAGCTTCATGAACTACTATTCTTTTGTTTCCGCTGCATTATTGTTATATTACTCTGTGGCTGTGATTTTATGATTATTTATTTACTGTAACTCAATGGTAGAGTACTCGGCTTTTAAGTGCGATTATGGTTTATGCCGAGTTTTGCCAAATTTAAATTAACAATATGATATTTTAAGCAATTCAAATCCGACATGTATGGATGCGAATGGTTGAAAATTTCAGGTCGTTACACATATAATGGTAAATGCACTTAGAGAAAAAGAAGTTTATGATCCTGAAGAATATGTTATCTTGCATAAGGCTCCCTTTTCCGAAGAAATAATGGCGAAAAATATCCCTCCACACATCCAAATTCCTTCACTAAAATACGATGGAACAACTGATCCAGATGACCATCTTGTCATCTTTGAAAATTGAATGAACTTGTACAACGCTCCAGAGGCAGTTCGATGTAAATTTTTCTCATTACTTTCCAAGGAGCAGCTATTAAATGGTATAGGAGTCATCGAATGGAAACCATCTATTCTTGGGAACAATTTACTCGAGACTTCGTGGCTCAATTTTCTATATTCGAAGATAAAACAATGGACTTTAGCATGCTAGCAATCATCAAACAGAAACCAGGCGAGCTACTTGGAGAATATTTGAATAGATTCAACGAAGAAGCATGAAGAGCAGAAAGTACAACTAATAGAGAAAAGCTTATGGCAGTCCGATCAGGGTTAATTGAACAAACTCCATTTTGGAAAGACCTTTATATCAATGGGTGCAATGATCTACAATATTTCTTTCTCCGGGCTGAGAAGTTTATTCAATTGGACGAGATGCACTATGCTAAGAAAGAATTCCATCGAGAATCCAAGGAAGAGAAATCTAATCTCAAGCGCTTTGACAAGAGGCCAAGGGAAAGTGGAAACCTGTAGGGAAGTCGAAGAAAGAGTTCTAAAATAAATTGTGTAGTCCTAAACAAACCTTTATCTTACATATTCGCTAAGATGAAAAGAAATGAGAATTTTGCTACACCTCAAAAAATTTCAGAGTGCCCAGAGCCAAATAAAGGAGGAAGTTATGACGAATACCATAAAGCGAATGGACATGAAACCGATGAATGCCGTGTCCTATCAGAGAAAATACAAGGCATGATCAGGGCAGGATTTTTGCGAGAATTCGTTAAAGGAACCTGAAGGACATCTTATTCAAGCTAAGAGGAAAGCAACTCAGCAACCTCTAAATGCGATTCATGAGGACTCATGACATCAATTCAACTACGAACTCTCTCCTTTCCTTTTCACGGCTCTTTAACTTGATTTGTATTTCAATTCATACTTGAATTTGCATTTTGAATTGATCATGTACTGATTAAAATTTGAGTGCTATTACAAGTAAGAACAAAATCAAATCGGAGCACTCAACGTACGCTGAGACCATAACAGACTCCTGAATACTTAAAGAGGACAACTAATATGCCTGACACGAGATAATTATCAACATTTCGGTCAGTAGAACGCCAGGCCTTCCTTACAAGGAATGTTGAATCATTGCCAAACTCGATACCAATTTAGGAGAAAGTCCATATATACCAAAACTATTTTTAGCAAATGATTTCAAAAAGGAAATTTATCAAATTATATCCATTTAAGAAAACTAGTTCAATTACTCTTCGACCTGGGAGAAAACAAATACTTATTTATTCCAAAAGTAGATTTATGCAACCTGTTTGAAATACTATATAGCATTCATAAGTGCACACAAAAAGACTGCAAACTGAACAATTTCAATATTTCAAAGTTTACCAAAAATTATGGGCGGAGGGAAGCCTATTCATACTTTTTCAAGAAATATTTTGAAAGCATAAATTTTTTATTGGAACTCAAGCTAGAGAACCTATTATCGACTAAAAGGCTATTGGTTTATGAATAATGACCTCCTAGTCTCCTATTTGAGATTCGTGTCTCCATTATGAGAACAGTAAGAAAGTTCTTACAAAAGACTACAAAAAAACTTTTATCAAAAGAATTCATGAGTCCAAAATATTTTCCAAAAGATAACCCTTTAATATATTAGAAGGGTTTAATTACCAATTATTTCTTTCAAAGGAGACTCCATTTTAATTGGCCAAAAATTATTTTCATATAAAAATAATCAAGCATGCGATGCTATTCCGTAGCACCTCCTAGAGGGAGGGACATAAGCCTACGACGCTATTCCATGGAACCACCTAGAGGGAGGGACATAAGCCTACGACACTATTTGATAGCATCTTCTAGAGGGAATGATAGAACCCCTAACGTCAAAACCACCTCTTTGGAGATGAGACAGGGTAGCACCTATCAGCGGCCTTTTGGAGGAAGGTCAGCTAAGTAAACATCCCTTTGAGACAAGGGAAGCCCAAAGAGAGGCTCATCAAACAATGGACTAAGATGTCCAAGCCCAGAGAGAGGCACATCAAAGAGTGGACTAAGATACCCAAGCCCGGTGGGGGCTCCGAATAAAAGAATAAAGGCGAAAGTATCTACAAATCAAGGCGAAAGTTAAAACCCAAGAGAATAGAGGGTTACAGAAAGAAATCTATCTATCAACTAGGACAAAGTTGAAATCCTAAAGAAGGATATATACAAAGATAACAGGACAAAGATGTCCAACACTACAATCAAAAGCAGACAAAGAGTCTAGAATCATATCCAAAAGACACAAGATATGAATTAGCGAATCCTAGAACATCTATTGCTTGGGAAATAATTACTATATCAAAGGACTAAAAAATCTACATCCTAAGAGATGACATGAAACAAGTAAAGGGATAAAAGGGATCCCTAACACGGTATCAAAGGCCAAATATATACAAAAGTCAAAAGAATGGAATAAACAACGAGTTACCGCTAAAGATAATAGAGACCACACTCCAAGGATGGATTGAGTAAACCACAACTGAGTCCCTAGAAATAGGGTGATCCTTTAGAACAAAAGAAAATCTATAAATATATTAGGAACCAATATTCCAATTAACCACAAGGCCTTGCAGATGCGACCCAACTCCAATATATAAAAAACTTTACTAACCCATAGGTCTAGGAGTTTGTTGTTTAGATTTACTGAATTTACTATGACCAGATAAGTTTCTAATTTCAATGTTGGATTGGTTTCTAATAATGTTTGGTTAAATTCTTGGTTTCTTAGACTTCTAATTTCTTTGCCTAAAATTCAGTTTTTGGATTTGGTCAATCTTAATCTCCTACATTGACTTCATTATGATTTGTCGGTTCATTGGAGAATTTCTATAAAGGCTTCATATTGAATTCCTAATTTCAAGGTCTTCTAATTCCTACATTAACTTTCGAAATGGTTTATGAATTTTACATACATGAATTTTCATGATGATTTTCCATCATTCGTTTGTATATTGAGTTCCTGATTTCTTAACTTATTTGTGGAGTTTCTATGATAGTTTATGGATTTCCTATTAATTTTTATGATAATTTGTTGATTTTGTATTCATGATTTCTTTATTAGATCACTGTGGAAATTTCTCGCTGAAGTATTGGTTTAATGAATTGCCTCATTGATTTCTATGATGATTCATAAATTTTACGTGTTATAATTTCCCATTGAATTTTCATGACGATTTCCTACTGATCACTTGTTTCATGAGTTCATGATTTCCTGGTTCCCTTTATTGATTTTCCATGATAATTTATGAATTTTCCATTGATCTCCTGATTTTGAATAAGAATGGACGGGTTTCAGATCACATTTTTGATTTTTGGATTTTTAATTCCCTGATTTAGCAGAATTGAAAAGACCCTCTCTTTTATACCTTAATTTGTAAGGATTTTTTTTTACATAAACAATTTATCCAGGATCAAAATTTTTACCAATATGATTATATCAGTGTATTCCTAAAGATATGCACATACATATGAAGATGCATGTGCCTCTCTTGTTTAAATCAGAGTTATGGTAAACAAGAGGATAATTTGATTGATTAAATTTAATCAATCCACACATAGTTCAATTTAATTCATATAATAAAATTCCATCCATATATGTATTTGTACGATTTTAACTCTTGATATCTTGCTGGATTCTCCATGAAGTGTAATTCCTAGAAACAAGGAAATTGTGTTATGATCACCTATAAATTAATGGTGTATTGCTTATGTCCTGAAAATGATATAAGTTCATATCATTTTCTATGTTTGATTTTTCTATAAAATCTGCCTTAGATACAAACTCTTTTTCTGGATTATTTTTAAGTGAGATGTCATGTTCCTAACAAATAATTCTTTGATGTCATGGTGCTATGCTAGATGAAATGCAAGCCTGAATGAGTTTTTTGAGACCCTAAGATCCAAAACATGGTTTAACCAGACTCTTTGTTCTAGTATAAGCCACGGGTTTTAAAAATGCATTTGAACATAGCTTTAGTAAAAGGGGTTCAGATTCATGTTAAAATACAAAGGTAACTGATGTGTAGATATCTGAACAAAACATATTTAAACATGCATATATACAAACTATCATGTACATGGCTTTCAACTCCTATAGATGCAGATTCTTTCTTTATTCTAAAATGAGGTATAAAACATTTGTGTAGTACAAATTGCATTATGAAAACATGCAGATACATAATACATTTTTCCTATGCCTTTAAACTCTTGTATGCAAATGCCATAATGAAAGAATAGACCATATTTTTTTATTGAGACTCAACTATCCAGATTTACAATACTTAATCTTTTTCAAAGACTCAAGATTGACTAATACATTTATAAAATGTAACCATCCTATTTATCATAGTATTCTTGCTTAGATTTACATACAAAATCATAGGTTAACTTCTTCAACTTTTTAGATAATATCCAGATGTGTAAACTCCAGTTACAAGTCAATTCCTTAGAAAAATACTTAGCAAAATATCCATCCATCATTCAGTACTTAATACAAGTGATAATTAAAAAATATCAATACTTGCAGATTTCATCCTTTAAGCTCTTATCTAACTAATTTTTAGCATGCTATAATCTTCTTCTCAAAGCCTTTCTCCTACTCCTACTTAGTTGCTGCAGTCCCTGAAAATGCATTTGAAGCTGCCCCAATTTAAATGAGACACCCCATATGCCATTAGCACACTAGGGTCAGACACATGTCTGGTATGAGAAAATCCACTAAAATATTTGGTAAATCAAGTTAAAGTTGAAACATATATAAATCAGTATATCCTGCCTTTAGAAAATAAATAAGTCATGGTGTGCATGTTCTGTGTCAATGTGCATGTGCACACTTTAATCTTTCATTTCAGAAACCTTATAAAGATATGGAACATGCATACATTCATACAAATCAGCCATAAATCAAATAAGCATCCATACAAAACAAGGAAATCACCAAAATGAATTAAATCATTTATATCCCGCTCAGATTTCATTCCAGGAAAACTCTAGTTCCTTCTTATATCAAATTTTTCTTACATTGGTATATTTATCTATCTTGGTCCCATCTGCAATCATATGAATCAATGGACACATTGTAATGGACTAATTCACTCCATTACACAAAGATCTTAGGACTTAAACAAGCCATGTGTCAACCTGTATTACTCAAGAACACAAGTCATTCCTGTAGTGCTCTTGACCCCATTTCCTAATTAGTTTTAAGTTAATAATAAATATTTTGATTTTTCATGACTAAACCATTCAGTGAATCATTTCACTAAAACAAACATTCATGTCATGGCATTTCATATCTTCCATAACCAAACAAAGACAAGCAAGCAATTAAACATAAGTGTCTAATAAATGAGATTCTGCATCCATATATATATATATACTTGCATTTTTAAAAAGGAGTATAGGCAACAAATCATTAGCTTATGGCTTTTGAGGGAGTTTTTCATCTTGCAAACATCTGTGCTTAAGTTAAACTCAGAATGACCAAGTTTCACTGAATCGCAAATTTATTTGCTATGTATATGGCTATTTATATATTTTCATTGAATTAGGAGCATCAGCACATAGGCAACCCTATTGCACCCCTAATTCCTTTTTGTCTCAAGCCTCAGCACATATACACAAGTTTATTGCAGCTCAACATGTTTATATTTTCTGAGTTACACCAAAACCAACAATACTTGCCTACATTAATCATTTTATTCTCTGGGTATTCTCTTATTTTTCCTAATTTTAACATATAAGAGATATCTGGGTTTTATAAAAACATATTTACTAATAATACTTAGAACTTTCACATAAAAATCCATCAGAACAACCAAACTAAAGATCAAAGCATTTTCATCTTAGAAATCAAAGAAAGACAACCACATATAAAAATACATTTGAAGAAAAAAATCAACTTTTAAACTGGCTGCCTTCATTAGGACTTAGTGCCTTAGATTTTTGAGTGAGTTTTCTCACCTAGCTCTCCTTCACTTCTTAGTTGATTGATAAGCTTCTGCCCCCAAACCCTTTTCTTCACTTGTTTTATATTTATATGATATATTTTTTTTTCAAGAACTATCAGGGAAGAAGAGAAGGACTCTCTTATCACTGCTTATTTATGCAGGGTTCTTCTACGGTTTAAGGTGTTAGCTAAAGTCATTTTTGCCAACTAGAAATCATGCCATTTGCATTTAGTTTAAACCCAAAATCCTACCCTCCCCGGCTCAAGTTTGTGAGAGAAAAGAGGTTTTATCTTTTTGGTTATTTTCAGAAATTTTGCTTTTCCAAAAAATGCTTTTTCTCTTATCTAATATCATGCTAAATGTGTGACTTGATTTCCATTATTTTATCTTATATATATATACCAAGAGATCTTCCTAATTCTGCCTATACAAAATATATCACTGGTTTACCTTATTTTTTCTATTTTTAGCTTTCACTTAAATAGCATGTGCTTTCCTTATTTATTTATAAAAGGATTGCTCCTTTTATATCTTCATTCTTTCTTTCTGCCTATAGTTAAAATATATTTGTGTATTTTTATTTTTACTGATTTGAACTCTGGCATTTTATTAGCATACATATATGTGTATATATATGTCTTACAAAAATAATTAATACATATATATATATATATCTATACTTTATTTTTTTACTGAACACATATGCACATGTACACTCAAATACAACCAGTAGCATCCATATATATTTATGCATATAGCTTTTTAAGGATTTAATCGATTTATCTGTATATATATATATATTCCATACACATCAGCATATGTTCATTCATATCATCCAGGAATTAAGCTTCTATTCATGTGTATTTCCCGTGCACACATGTACACATATAACTACACCATATCAAGCCATATTAATTGCTTTTCAAAATTAGTTTAAAAATTATTTTAAACTTATTTATATTTTCAAAATAAATTCCAAAAATCTTGGGTCATTACATATACCCCACCTTTTAGAAATTGTGTCCCACAATTTTCCTAAGCTTAAATCAAATTTTAAACTTAATTCAGAGAACAAATACATTCTCAACCAAATAGATTTTTAGTTCTATTATAATAACTAAAATACATGCATCTAAAAGGAAAACCAATTAAAAATCAGAATTACCTTTAATCTGAAAATAACTTAGGATAGTTCATCCTAACCTTGTCTTCTAATTCCCATGTGCAATCACTAGGATCAAGACTCCACTGTACCTTTACAAGTTTCAGTGATTTATTCCTCAACTTCTTCACATCCTTTGCCAAAATTCCCACTGGATCCTTTTCATAAATCAAATTAGGATTTATTTGTACTTGGGTTGGGTCTCAAGAATTTCTGCCTTGTCATGTACCCACCTTCTCAACTGTGATACATGAAAAACATTATGCATTGCTTTCATTTCCTCTGGTAGTTCCAATTTGTATGCTAAAGAGCCTATTCTTTCCAGAATTTTGTATGGCCCAATATATCTTGGGGTTAACTTGCCTTGTTTCCCAAACCTTAGTACATTTTTCATAGGTGAGATTTTGATGAAAACAAAATTTCCTACTTCATATTCCACCTGCTTCCTTTTCATGTCTGCAAATTTCTTTTGCCTGTCTTGAGCTGCTGCAATTCTCCTCCTTACCAGCTCAAATTTATCTTTAGTTTCTTGTATGTACTCAGGCCCTAAAATAGCTCTTTCTCTTGTTTCCACCCAACATACAGGTGATAAACATGGCTTTCCTTATAAGGCTTCAAATGGAGCCATCCCTATGGTGCTTTGATAGCTGTTATTTTATGTAAACTCAGCTAAATGGAGATAATCTTCCCAGTTACCTCCAAAATCCAGTGCACATGCCCTTAACATGTCCTCTAAAACTTTTTTCACCACCTCAGTCTGCCCATTTGATTGTGGATGGTAGGCAGTGCTTAAGCATAATTCACTTCCCATGGCTTCTTGAAAACTTTTCCTGAACCTTGATGTGAAGATGGTATCCCTATCACTCACAATGGTTTAGGGAATGCCATGTAACCTTACCACCTCCTTCATAAATATTTGAGCTAATTTTGGTGCATTCCTTTCTGATTTGACTGGAATGAAATGTGCCACTTTAGTTAGCCTATCTACTATCACCCATATACTTGTGTTTCCTCTTTTAGATCTAGGCAGTCCATCTTTGAAATCCATAGATATATCTTCCCATTTCCACTGTGGTATGCTAAAAGGTTGTAACAACCATGATGGCTTTTGTGTTTCTGCCTTGACTTGTTGGCAAGTCATACATCTTGCAATGTATTTGGCTACATCTGACTTCATTCCCTTCCACCAAAAATTTCTTTTTAAATTTTGATACATCTTTGTACTGCCTGGGTGTATGGAGTATTTACTCCTATGATATTCATTCAATATTTGTTCCTTCAACTCCATGTTTTCTGGAACACATATTAAATTCTGGTTTCTTAAATAACCAATTTTATCAATATGGTAATTTGTCACTTCTTCCCCTTTTGATATGAGAATTTTCTTCTCCAATAAGTTTGTGTCTTGTTCTTGCATTTTTCCTACCTTCAAAATTAAATCTGATTGCAGAGACATTAAACTCAATTTTCCTTTACTCTTATCTCCTTCAACTGGTACCATTTGTACCTTACTACTTGCTTCAATTTCCAAGTCAGTAAGTATAGACAAATCTTTAAATTCTTCCATCATCAACATAGCTATCTTAGCATGTTGTCTACTCAAGGCATCTACAACTTTGTTTGCTTTACCTAGTGTATAGAGTATGTCTAGATCATAGGCAGTTAGGAACTCCACCCATCTATGTTGCCTCATGTTTAAATCTTTTTGTGAAAATAAATACTTTAAAGACTTGTGGTCAGTGTAAAGTTCAAACTTAGTTCCTAACAAATAATGTCTCCAAAGTTTCAAAGCATAGATCACAACTGCTAATTCAAGATCATGTGTGGCATAGCTTACTTTATGGGGTTTGAGTTAATGGATGCATATGCAATGACTTGGCCTTGTTGCATCAACACTGCACCTAAGCCAAACCCACTAGCATCAGTGTATACCACTAATTCTTCCCTGAGGTACTTTCAAGATTGGAGCATTCACCAGTGCCTCCTTCAACTGTTCAAAAGACTTCTCACACTTCTCTGACCAAACAAAAGCTTGATTTTTCCTGGTTAGGTTAGTAAGTGGTGTAGAAATTTTCGAAAAATCTTTTAAAAATCTCCTATAATATCCTGCCATCCCCATAAATGATCTTACTTCACTCACTGTGCTAGGCCTCTTCCATGCTTGAATAACTATTACTTTATTGGGGTTCACAGAAATTCCTTTGGCAGAAATGACATGGCCAAGGAAATGTACTTCCTCTTTCCAAATGCACATTTTGAAAATTTTGCCTTTAAATATTTTTCCCTCAATCTAGACAAAACCAGATGCAAATGACTTTTATGTTCTTACACTGTTTTGGAATAAATTAAAATGTCATCTATAAAAATAAGCACAAATTTGTCTAAATAATCTCTAAAGGTTCTATTCATTAAATCTACAAAGTATGATGGTGCATTAGTCAAGCCAAATGGCATAACCAGAAATTCATACAACCCATACCTAGTGTTAAAGGCAGTGTACTTGATACTTGACTCCTCCACCTTCATTTGATGAAAACCAGATGCTAAATCTAGTCTAGAAAACACTCTTGTCCCAGCTAATTGATCAAAAAGATTGTCTATTCTTGGCAATGGATATTTATTTTTGATAGTTACTTTGTTCAATTCTCTATAATTTATACAAAGCCTTAAGGAACCATCTTATTTCTTAACAAATACCACTGGTGCTCCCCAGCAAGAATTACTTGGTCTTATAAAACCCTTATCTTCTAATTCCTCTAATTGTTTCTTTAATTCCTTTAGTTCATTTGGCTCCATTCTAGTTGGCTTTTTAATCATTGGGCTTGCTCCTGGAACTAAATGAATTTGGAATTCCACTGGTCTATGGTTTGGAACACCCTTAACCTCCCCAAACACATCCAAGTATTCATTGACTTTGGGAATTTCTTCAATAGTAAGTTCACTAAAATCT
Source organism: Allium fistulosum (assembly GCA_030737815.1). Taxonomy (NCBI): domain Eukaryota; kingdom Viridiplantae; phylum Streptophyta; class Magnoliopsida; order Asparagales; family Amaryllidaceae; genus Allium; species Allium fistulosum. Next base: position 984,978,478 of record CM060902.1, read on the forward strand.
TTTTCCAAGTCAATTAAATGATTCAATTTCCTTCCCTTAGCTACTTCACACAAAATTGTGATTCTCTGGCCTCTAAAGTTTTGCAATGATATGGTGGATGAATCTAAGTTAATTATGGCTTTAAATTGCCTTAACCAGTCTACCCCCAATATAACACCTATATTTGGGTAGTTTAAAACATATAAATTGGAAATAAAAGTATCTCCTCCTATGTTTAATTCCACATCCACACAAATCATATTTAAAACACTAGAACTCCCTAGTGGACTTTGTATATGCAATGGAGTTTCAACCAATATGCAATTCAATTTTAGCATTTTAACTAGTTCATAAGAAATCAAAGAGTGAGTTGCCCCAGTATCATATACTACTGCTATTGGTATGGTACAAATAAATAGTGTACCTTCCACTTAACTGTGATTTTTAGCATTAATCTCCACTGTGGATTTGCCTTTGCCCTCCAAATTTGCCAATTTTCCTTGCTGTTTATACTCAGGACAGTTTCTCTTCATATGCCCCTCTTTCCCGCATAGATAGCACTTGAAAGCTCCTCCTTTCAATTCTGGGCACCTTGGTTTGATATGTCCTTCCTTTCCACATTGATGACACACAATTTTCTTCTTGGTTTCCTTAGCTTTGGTATCTCCAGTGCCTTTGTTACTGGCCTCTTCTTTCTTCTTATCATAAGGGTGATATCTCCCCTTACCCTTCTTAGTGTTATTACTCTTAAAATTTCTGAACTTCTCCCTCTCCTTGTCATGCTGCTCCAATTTCAAAGCCAAGTCTATTACTTGATCAAAAGTCCTGTCAGCATAAGGTAACATGGCTCTGCTAAGTCCTGGGTTCAAACCTTTAATATACCTATCATTTTTGGATGCTTCATTTGCCACTAGCATTGCTCCATATTTGGATAACCCCTCAAACTTTTGAGTGTATTCAGTGACATTCAGAGTTCCTTGCTTGAGTCTAATAAATTCTTCGAGTAAAGTGGTCTTAGCTAATGCTGGTACAAATCTTGCTTCCAACTGTTTGCACAAAAAATGGACAAACACCACAAAGTTGTATGACTTAGTAGATTTTATGTTGTTCTTAGTGATTTGGGTGTTTTATGCAAATATATGAAAAGCAGGGGCTAAACTGTAAAAATACACGCAGATTTATAGTGGTTCAGCCAGAATGTGCCTACGTCCACTTTATATGTTATTTCTCTTCTCTTGTTTAGATTACAAGTACAAAGCTTTGATACAAGTAAAAGAAAGTTGTTTGAAAGTTCTCTCTGTGCTTGAGCTCTCAAACTTGTCCCTCATTGTTGTACCCCTGCCCCTCTATTTATAGAATGAGGTTGGGGGTAGGGGTCTTGGAGGTACACAGCAGCTGGCGGGCCTGGGCTGACGTAATCTGGCCTGGTGGATCTGGTCTGGTTTCCTTTGGTTCGGTGGTGAGATGAGTGGCTTAGTTCGGTGGAGACTCCATTCGGTGGAGAGGTTTGGTCCGGTGGGGAGTTGTGTTGATTCGGTAATGGAGAGGTTTGGACCGGTGGGGAGTTGTGTTGGTTCAGTGGGAGGTGGTTCGGTAATGGAGAGGTTTGGACCGGTGGGGAGTTGTGTTGGTTCGGTGGGAGGTGGTTCGGCATCCTTGGTCTGGGGTGATGGTTCGGTGATGAATGGGCTGATGAGTGGACCGGTGGATCTGTGGTAGGGATGCCGGATGAAGCCTAGCTCTTCTCGGTCTTGAGATCTCCTGGGTGAGAAACTTACCCAACATTTGCCCCCCAAAGTAGGGCATATGTTTAACATATGTCGTGCTTTGTTTTAGGTCGTTAATTACGGACCTTCTCGTCCGGTCTTCGATGCCGAACCAATTGGTCCGGCTGTCAACACTCGCCTATAAATATGGGCTATGCATCTTCGTCACTTCTTACCAATCCAAGATAGCCGAACCAAACATCCCTGCCGAATCAAGTTCTCTGCCGAATTGCTTCAGAACACCGAATCAGGTACTGCCGAATGAATCTATGTATTCTGAGTGCCGAGTGAACTCGTCATTCTTGGATTACTGGAGGAGCACGGGGGTTCTGAGCACCGAACGAACTTTTTCATTCGGAGGGCATGACCGCCGAATGAGATTGAGAGTTGGATAGCTGAACGAACGTGTACTCTGGGTGCCGAATGAACATTTACTCTGGGTGCCGAATGAACTTGTACTCTGGGTGCCGAATGAACTTGTACTCTGGGTGCTGAATGAACATTTACTCTTGATTTTTTCATATCACGAGCGAAATTCCGGACTACATGTACTTGTTTGTTTATTTCCTCTGTTTTAACAACATGTTCTTCCGATGTTGTAGATAATGTCTCGTAAAGCAGAAACTCGATCAGATAAAAAGAAATCCCAGGGCGAAGGAGAATCTTCCGCAGTGCCCCCTGCTCAGCCAGGATCGGAACGTCACGGAACTGCCCCGAGATCATTGGTGGACGGGTACGGCCCTCAGGAACTTCTGAACTCCCCACCCGATTGCTTTCCCAGCTCCCTTAAGGAAGAGCAGCTTGATGTCATCTCCCGTTCTTTCGGAATTGATAGGGCGCGCATGTTGTTGCCAGGGAGAGAAGTTATGCCATATGACCCTCCCGAAGGGTACTTTGCCTATAGCAGATACCACTATATGTGTGGTGCCATCCCGCCTCTTAATGCTTGGGTACTCAGCTTTCTTACATATCTAAAGGTGGCCCCATTCCAGCTTCAACCCAACTCTTATACTATACTGGTGAGCCTCTTTGTCATCTTTCAGAGGAAGCACGGGCGTGCTCCTTCCAACCGGGAGATCCGGTACTTATATAATCTGAGGGGCTATAAGAAGGGGACCCCATACATCAGCTTGGAGTCAGCTGTAACCTTCAAGCCGGTCTTGGATCTGTATTCCAAGTACAACATGTTCAAGAAGGAATGGTTCTTCGTCAGGGACGACTCTGTTTCTATTTGGCGTTTCACCTCTGGAAGTAAGTCGATGCTTTATTTATAATTTCCATTCTGGTTGCGATGCTTCTTCTCATACGTTTTCATTTCTTGCTAGCAATAGGTGGCTTTGCGGTTGTGGAGACTGATCGCCTGGTTCAGATGGCGGCTGAGATAGAAGCTATCCCCGGGAGAGATAGATCGGCTGCTTACCTGATCAGAAATGCGACTCTTCTGGAGTATAATTTGATCCTTCCACAGCAGCCAGTAGTCAAGCAGAGGGAAACGGCGGAGGAGAGGGCGGCTGCTCAAGCTAAGGGAGGTGTCATAGTAAAGAGTGGCAAGAGGAAACCTTTCTCAAAATCACCAGTGGTCGGAGGTAAGAAGCTTAAGAAGTCGGATGGTCCTTCCCCCAGCACTTGTCCACTTATTCCGGGGAAGGAAGATGTGGAGGAGGACAGAGGTGAGGGTGGAGATGACCGGGAAGGTGGTGATGGTGGCGATGGCATCAGGGCCTTGCTTCCTGGGCAAGCAGGCGAGATTCAGGAGTGGACGGATGATGCATTCCACCAAGCTTTCGAGGGGCTGGACGGAGAACCGGCTTTGGTAGAGAAATCCGGGAAAGCTGACAAGGCCGGGACCGGTGCAAGCGAGTCTTCTCAGACTATTCCAGCCAAGGTGGCTCCGACGACTCAAGGTGAACTTTTGACTCCTGCAGGCTCCATTTATGATAGGGACTTAGGAATATTTTATGATCCGCTCCCATCCTGGAATGAAATCCAGGACTCATTGCAGTATCCTACTCCTCCCCAGGGTTTGTATAACTAATGTGTTTCCTTTCTTCTTTTAACTTTTAATTTACCACGTTTCTCGAATTATGGATCAATGTAAGCTTGTGACACTTGTTCTTCATATCAAGAGCAGGTAAAATGGCTAAGGCCTCAGATCTTCGGCACAGGCTTGAACAATACAAGCTCTCCAAAGCTTCCGCCAAGCCGAAGCCTTCAACCCACCGTTCCGAGGATGTAGTCGGCTACCGTCCTCTTCTCGGGGTTATTGAAGAGGGTATTCAAAAGAGAAAGAGGAGTCATCCCTTATCCGAACCTTCACTTGGTCCTCAGCCCCCAGTTCAGCCTCTTCATGATATCATGGAGGAGGATACTGAGTTCGCACTCTCTCTGCACCCGTCTGAAAATCCTACCGTTACTCAGATTGATCGTCCTGGCTTGGCTCGTAATCCATTTGCGGGTCATCCTGATCTGGATCCAAGTTCCCATGATATTACCTTTGACGAGGTTACCGGTGAGCACCTTCTTCCCCGCAATCCCATGGTACGGGTGCTTGATGAGGCCAAGTCCTTAGATCTCGATTTACTTACTACTCGGATAGTTACCATGGGAGACGAGGCCAAGGCTAATATTGATCGGGTGGCGGAGGAGACTAGGAAGCTAATGGGGCATCATGCCCGGCTGGTTAAGGCTGGAGAGGAGATTGGGAGTGCTAACATCCGACTACGATTGATGGTTTCGGACCAGGCCAAACAACTTGCTGATCAGGCCATTCAGATTTCTCAGCATGAGGCTGCCTCCGGGCGGTTGAGGAAGACTATAGAGGAGGCTAGTAAGGCGGAATTGCGGAAGATGGAGGCTGCCTGCAAGGAGCAGATAAATATGGCCATCTCGACAGTGGACGAGGTTCGAAGGGCGGATCTTGAGCAGGTAGAGGAGCTGTCGGGGAAGCTTGAACCTGCAGAGCTTGCTCAGGTCAGGAAAAAGGAGGAGATGGAGGCGATGAGGAGGTCCCTTCAGGCTGAATGCTCGCGATACCGACTGGAGAGGGATGCTGCCATTGCAAGGCTATCGGTTTCTGAGGCTCGTATGAGGGAGTTTGAGGAAAATGAGGGGATGATGGATGATATGCTGCAGGATATGTACTTTCGCATTTGGAAGCAGGGCAGCTTATCTTGGATGGACGACTACCCCCGGGTTATGGCTAGGATTTACCTCAGGGCTTTAGAGGAGGCCAAGGCTGAGGCGGATAAGGAGGGTGGAGCGGCCTTTAGGATGGATGCGGTAACCGCTCAGTTCACCAAGGAGGAGAAGATAGCGGTGAAGGAGGGGATGCGGTTGTTTGCAGCTGAGGAGCAGGTGTGGAAGTAGGGGATGACGACCAAGATGATCAAGGGGAAGTTGCTGGTAACCTTTTCTTCTTTAGTTTCTTCTTTTGTTAACTCTGTTTGCTTATCACTAATGATTCCATTCTCTTACCGAACAAGTGGGCAACAGGATAAGGTCAATACTCCGACGCAGCCGGCTCCTTGATTGGACTTGGAAAATTCTTTTTGTGGACTTGACATGGTTGTATATGTTAGTCTTAAAACAGTAGAGTAACTCTTAGGTTGTAATTTTTGCTACTTGTAATAAATAGCTCTATTCTTGATGTGTAATTCTTTATCTTAAGCTGATTTTGTCGTCTTTTGAATGTTTTTGCTATTTTGACATGTCGTATGAGAAATATAGCTATGCATATTCTTGTAATTAAATTGTGTTTGATGTCATAATTTCATGACTTGCAATGTTAGCATGAGGTGTGAATAAATTATAGTCATATATGAAAGAAGGAAATATCGCCCTTTATATTTTGCTTGTAGATGGCAGCTTTGACTATCCTGTGTGACCGAGTAAGGGACGCGGTCCAGTATCTTGCTGTGAGTATCTACTTCTATTAGCGAGCGTCTCTTGTTCTATGTCCTGTACTTCAGGGATTGTTACAGAGGATAGGAGAAAAGTTTCTTAAGTAAAATTGAAATATGTGAAATAGTAAAACTTCCAATCACGGAAGGCCTTCGATGTGCTTAAGTTCGTGGCAAACGGGCTTTGTAGTCACTTTCCCTAACTGTGGGTCTTGGAGACATTTGTCACTCATCTTACGCCTCCGCGGGGAGTTAATTCTTTTTTACCACAGCCGCACTTAAGACACATCGGAGCCGAGATCGCGCACAGTAACTACCAAGGCCATTATGGCCCGTAATCGTGGGTATTATTCGATTTACTGTGGCCGGCTAGCGTGGGTGCCGATCGTCAACTGTGAACTGCCCCTGGCTGGCCACACCTTATGTTGAGGCTTATAGTCGGTTCACAGTTGCCGGCGAGCCGAACGCCGTAATGAGCTGCCTCGGCTATAGTCGGCCTTCTCGGTGGCTTATAATCGGCTCATTACAGTTGGCTTTAAGGGCCATCGCGAGCAATGAGTTAACCCGCAGCAGAGGGATGCCGGAGAAAAAGTGTCTCATTGGCGAGGGCATAGATTCGCATAGTACCTGTTAGGTCTTGTCCAGGTGAAGTTGTGCTGTGGAGTGCTCTGAGTGGAATTGCTATACGCGTAGGATTTTGTTCAATAGAAAAGGATAACGTAACAAGCAGCCAAGATATAAAGGAACAAGTTAAAAAAGAGACAAGGTTTTTTAAAGTGGTTCGGCACGAAAAGGCCTACGTCCACTGATTCTCTTTGTTAATTCACTTCATATGGGCAGTACAAGTTAAGAAAAGTATCGACGGAGGTGTTGGATGTTCCATGCCCTCTGGAACACCTCTCCGTCCACTGTTGACTAAATATAAGCTCCATTGTGGAGATCTTTATGAATTACATAAGGTCCATCCCAGATTGGGTCTAGTGCTCCGGGGCGAGGGAAGATTCGCCTAAGGACAAGATCCCCTTCTTGTAAGGTACGATGCTTGACTTTGGAGTTGTATTGTGCTGCCACTTTTTGCTTGTGGGCTGCTGCTTTAAGGACTGCATCATTTCTTCTCTCCTCAACTAGATCCAAAGACATGTGAAGGAGTTCTTCGTTCTCTTCTGGGTTATAGTGGATCCTACGGTGAGAAGGCACAATGGTTTCAACTGGGAGCATAGCCTCCGATCCGTATGCCAAAGAGAAAGGAGTATGCCCCGTTGATGTTCTGAAGGATGTGCGATAGGCCCACAGTGCCGTAGGGAGTTCATCCACACAAGCGCCCTTTGACTTTTCGAGCTTCTTTTTTATTAGAGTTTTCAGAATTTTGTTGACGGCTTCGACTTGTCCGTTTGCCTGGGGATACGCTACGCATGAGAAGCTTTTTTGAATTCCGTGCTCTCGACACCAGTTGGCGAATTCCTCGCTGTCAAACTGGAGTCCATTGTCTGATATGATTTTGAATGGGACTCCGTACCTGCATAGAACATTTTTGATCAAGAAGTTAATAACTTTTGCTGAGGATACTTTATTCAGAGGTTCTGCTTCCACCCATTTGGTGAAATAGTCGACTGCCACTATAACATTTTTGGCCCCGCCTCGGCCCATTGGTAGCTCGCCGATTAAGTCAATTCCCCATATTGCGAAGGGCCAAGGGCTGGTCATTTGAGTAATCTCAGTTGTTGGTAACCGCGGAATCTTAGCAAACTTCTGGCATCTGTCACACTTTTTGACGAAATCTAAGGCGTTCTTGCTTAAGGTGGGCCAGAAATATCCATATCGGAGTATCTTTTTCGCTAATGTTTGCCCTCCGGTGTGATCTTCGCAGCTTCCCTGATGGATGTTGGATAAGATTTCCTTGGCTTCCCTCCCAGCGACACACCTTAATAACGGGTTAGAGAATCAACGCCGATAGAGGATGTCTTCTTGAATTGTGTAGCGAGAAGCTTTCCTTAAGATTTTCTTGACTTCGTTACGTCCGTTGGGTAGTGTGCCGCTTTGTAGGTAGTCTCGGATGGGAGTCATCCAAGTTGCTTCTTCGGTTGCAGCTATCAGATTCACTTGCTCAAAACTTGGAGTCAGTTGCTTTGGGATGGTTATTGCTCCGAAGATGGCGATGTTTCTCATACTTGCTTGATTTGCCAATTCGTCGGCCTCTTGGTTCTCTTCCCGAGGGATGTGTTTGACTAGGTAGTGGTCCAATCGGCTGAGAAGTAACTTGGTTTTCTTTAAATATGCTATGAGTCGTTCTTCTCGAGCTTGGAATTCTCCTAGTATTTGATTAACAATAAGTTGAGAATCGCTATGAAGACACAGAGAATTGGCTCCGATTTCTATGGCAAGTTCTAGTCCAGCTATCACTGCTTCATATTCCGCATCGTTGTTGGTGGCAGCGAACTCCAACCTTATAGCATAGTGCAGCTTTTTTCCCCTGGGAGTGACTATTACCACACCTGCCCCCGAACCTTATTCGTTCGATGCACCATCCACAAAGAGATTCCACTTGATGTCTTCTACTGATTCCAATTGCTCCTTATCTTCGTTGGTAGTGAATTCTGCGATGAAATCAGTCCCTTGATGGCGGTGCGAGGGTGGTAGGTGATATCATACTGACTTAGTTCAATGCACCATTTAAGTAGTCGCCCAGAAGTGTCGGGACGATGGAGTACCTGCCTCAGTGGCTAATCGGTCAGAACTTTGATGGAATGGGACTTGAAGTAGTGACGCAATTTCCATGATGTGATTAGTAAACAGTATGCTAGCTTCTCAAGTTTAGGATATCTGACTTCTGCCCCCGTAAACCTCTTACTAACGAAGTAAACTGGCCGCTGCGTGCGGTTGTCTTCCCTTACCAAGGCAGCACTCAGGGCGTGAGATGACACAGCAAGGTATAGGTATAATTCTTCGCCTTCGCTTGGAGTCGAGAGTACCGGTGGTTTCTGGAGGTGTTCGATTAAGTTAAGGAAAGCGGTTAAGCATTCGTCAATCCATTCGAACTTTCCTTTGTCTTTCTTTAGAGCTTCAAATAAAGGGACGCACTTTTCCGTTGCTTTGGAGATGAATCGGCTTAGGGCGGCCACTTTCCCATTCAGGCTTTGCATTTCCTTTCGAGTGGAAGGTATCTTGATATCCCTTAGCGCTCGGACTTGTTCAGGGTTTGCTTCAATCCCTCTGGCATGGACGATGAATCCTAAGAACTTTCTTGATGATACTCCGAAGGAGCATTTTAGAGGATTCAACTTCATTCCATACTGGCGGAGTACTTGAAACATCTCGCCTAGGTGGCTTACGTGATTGTCGGCTTTCCTTGACTTTACCAGCATGTCATCCACGTATACTTCCATAGTTTGCCCTATTAACCCTGCAAACATCTTGTTGACGAGGCATTGGTAGGTGGCCCCTGCGTTCTTAAGTCCGAAAGGCATTACCTTGTAGCAGTATAAACCTCAGTCGGTGAAGAATCTAGTATGGTCTTGGTCGGGGGCATGCATAGGAATTTGGTTATATTCTGAGTATGCGTCCATAAAAGATAAGAGCTCGTGCCCGGCTGTGCTGTCTACAAGTTGGTCGATTCGGGGAAGTGGGAAGCAATCCTTTGGGCAGGCGTCGTTTAGGTTGGAAAAGTCAATGCACGTTCGCCATTTCCCATTAGCCTTCTTTACCAGTACCGGGTTAGCGATCCATTCCGGGTAGATGGCTTCTCGTATGAAGTCATTGGCGAGTAGATTCTTTACTTCTTCATCGAGGGCTGCCGATCGCTCTGCCCCCATACTTCTCTTTCTTTGTTTTACGGGCGCCTTGGTAGGATCAATGTTTAGTACGTGGCATGCTACGTCGAGGGAGATTCCGGTCATGTCAGCGTGTGACCATGCGAATACATCCAAGTTGTGGCGGAGAAAATCGATGAGTTGTTCCTTCAATTCTGCTTTTAGTTGGGACCCAATTTTCAATAGTCTACTTGAGTCGTGTTTGTCTACAGATATAAACTCCATAGCTTCTGCAGGCTCGGCGGTGGCCTCCTCCCCTTTGTCCCTAGGGTTTAATTCATTGAAAGGGTCGCTGGTATATCAAAGAGGAGGGGCTTTCTTTAGTTGCTATGCTTCTAGACTTTTTGTGCAGAGGGCAATCTCTACACCCTTCCCTTTATCCTTCCTGTGGTTGTTGCGAAGTTCAGTCACATAGCAGTCTCGAGCAACGTCATGGTCTCCTTCTACTTCCCCTATTCCTAAGAAGGCGTTGTAGGCCGAATGGTTTTCTATTAGCACAAACGTCTGCCTCCGTACAACGGAGCGGGGATGGCTTCCAATCTCAACAAAGAGGTCCAGTTGCCCGAGGGGCATCTTTGCATCCCCAGTGAAACCGTGTAGTGGTTTATCGTAGGGGGATACATCCTTCATTGATAGCTTCATTTTGTCGAATGCATGCTTGAACAGGATGTTTACTGAGCTTCCAGTGTCTACTAGGATTCGGTAAACTTCGGCGAGACCAAGCCGGGCAGAGATAACCATGGGATCCATGTGAGGGTATTGCCTTCCTTCTAGGTCACGCTTACCGAATGTGATGCCATCACTTTCTTTTCGTTTCGGGTGGCGTTCTTCTATAACCGTATTGACACAGTCTTTACTGTCTCTAAGCGACTTTCCGTATCTTTCCATCTCTTTCCAGCTTTTTCCTGCGATGTGCGGTCCTCCTGAGATGGTATGGACAACTATCTTCTCTTGACTAGAGCCGCTAGTGTTGCGGTTTCCTCTGCCGGTGTTCGGTGAGGGTAGCCTTGGGTTTTCATTGGCAGGAGCTGGAGTCCTGTCCTGACCTTTTACATAGCGTTCCAGCTTCTTTCTTCTGATGTGTTCCTCAATCAAATCCCGGAGATGATGGCATTCATTGGTATCATGCCCGTGAGATTCGTGGAAGCGGCAAAACTTTACAGACTTCTGCGTGTTATCTGATTCCTTCTTGTATGGTGGGCATTTGTATCTAACTTTGCCTTGGGTGGCAAGGAAGATATTTTCGACGGTCTCGTTCAAAGGAGTGTAAGTGTCAAATCTCAGTCCAGGCCGATAAAGGCGCTTTTCTCCCTTCTTGCCCCCAGTATTGTCTCTGGAATCATTTCTTCGAACGTCCCTTGCCGCAGCAGGGGCGTTGCTGTGAGTTGCCTTATTTTGCTGTCCTGACTGCCCCGCAACGGCAGCATCCTCGAGCCTCATATATTTCCCGGCTTCATGGAAGAAATCGGGTAAAGTTGCTGGTTTTTCTTTTGTCAACCTTCTAGCAAATTTAGTGTCCGGATGCACACCACTACAGAGGGCCATTAGGATAAGCTTCTCATCGGCATCTTGGACTGCGGCTGCTGCGGCGTTGAACCGAGTTAGGTATTGCTGCAGCTTCTCTCTAGGTTTCTGTTTGACGCTGGATAAGGAATAAGCGTCCTTAGGTTGCTCCACATGAATGCAGAACTGACTGATAAATTTTTCTTTCAACATTTCCCACGAGCTGATGGATCCCTAGGGTAGATGACAGAACCAGGAGGTAGCGAGATCTGCTAAGAACAGCGGAAAACATTTGCACAGTACTCCCTCTGTCGCTCCACTCATGAGCATATGCTGTGTGTATCTTTGTAAGTGTACGATGGGGTCGGAGGTTCCCTTGTAAGGTTCCATTGTTGGCATCTTCCATTCTCGGGGGGTGATAGCAATTTCGATATTGCGGGCGAAAGGGCTGGTTACCCTAGCGCCTATCCCTCGATCTCTTTGCTCCCGTTGGACGCACTCTCTGAATAAGCGTGCCATCCTTTCATCAGAATTTGGAGCAGATAGAAAGGAATTTGGTTCTGTTTGGTGGGATTGATTCCACCCAGATGACCTGTAGGGATGGTATCGTCTATCATTCCTCATGTTTTCCAGTGGCTGCCTTTGATCTTCTGGGAGCATGCCAGGGTCAGCTACAGTTGGCCCTTGCCTTGATCTTCCCCTGCTGGGTTCTGATCTAAGCACTTCCTCGGGTCCAACTTCGGGCTGGACTCTAGCTCGGCCCCGTTCACCGGCGTTTCCATGGTTAGGCAGTATGACAGGCTCAGCTACAGTTGACCTTCGCCCGGTACCTCCCCCGTTGGGTTCGGTTCCAAGTGTTTCCTCAAGCCTAACTTCGGGCTATGCTCGATCTCGGCTCCTACCATGGTTACTTCTGCCGTTAGCTCTTTCGAAGAAGGAAGATCTTTGTTGTCTCTGAGATCCTCCAGACTGGGACTCGCCCCATGATTCGGCGTTGCGATTGGACTCTTCAGCATCCCTTAAGCGTGACATGAGATGGTCCACCAAGGCTTCCTGCTGGGACGTGAAGCGGTTAGTTACTTCAACCACAACCCTGTCTAAATCTGCCCTAGTAATTGCTGCGGGCTGTTCTGCGGCGGGGGTGGTCGGATTAGCCTGTCCTTCATTTGTTACTGCTGCTGGAGGAGGACGATTTACTTGATTCGTGACAGCTGGATCTGGAAGACTGCTGGATGCGATGTTTTTTCCTTTGTTAACATCTTTTCTCTGTTTGGGAGGCATGTTTTCCAAGTGGCGAACAATGCTATTAGGAAAAATGTTAAGTGGATGAAGCTGAAGCTTCGAGCTTCTAGTTCTCAGTGAAAGCACCAAAAATGTTTGCACAAAAAATGGACAAACACCTCAAAGTTGTATGACTTAGTAGATTTTATGTTGTTCTTAGTGATTTGGGTGTTTTATGCAAATATATGAAAAGAAGGGGCTAAACTGTAAAAAGACACGCAGATTTATAGTGCTTCAGCCAGAATGTGCCTACGTCCACTTTATATGTTATTTCTCTTCTCTTGTTTAGATTACAAGTACAAAGCTTTGATACAAGTAAAAGAAAGTTGTTTGAAAGTTCTCTCCGTGCTTGAGCTCTCAAACTTGTCCCCCATTGTTGTACCCCTGCCCCTCTATTTATAGAATGAGGTTGGGGGTAGGGGTCTTGGAGGTATACAGCAGCTGGCAGGCCTGGGCTGACGTAATCTGGCCTGGTGGATCTGGTCCGGTTTCCTTTGGTTCGGTGGTGAGATGAGTGGCTTAGTTCGGTGGAGACTCCATTCGGTGGAGAGGTTTGGTCCGGTGGGGAGTTGTGTTGATTCGGTAATGGAGAGGTTTGGACCGGTGGGGAGTTGTGTTGGTTCGGTGGGAGGTGGTTCGGTAATGGAGAGGTTTGGACCGGTGGGAAGTTGTGTTGGTTCGGTGGGAGGTGGTTCGGCATCCTTGGTCTGGGGTGATGGTTCGGTGATGAATGGGCTGATGAGTGGACCGGTGGATCTGTGGTAGGGATGCCGGATGAAGCCTAGCTCTTCTCGGTCTTAAGATCTCCTGGGTGAGAAACTTACCCAACACCAACATCTCCTTGAATTGATTCCAAGTGATTTCATTCTCATTTCTCCCTGTAATGATTACTTCCCACCAGCTTAAAGCTACTCCTTTCAGCTGTCTTGAAGCCACTTGCCTATTCCTTTGATCATCAAGCTGCATGTCATTGAAAATCCTATCCAATGTTCTCAACCATGCTTGAATTTCCATAATACTTTCTGTCCCTTCAAAGATTTTGCCTCCTAAATGAGTATAAGTCTTGAGTAATTTTGAGAGCTCTTCATGGGGATTTTCTTGCCTTTGTCCTGCCCCATCCCTAAATGCCCTCACCAAATCTTGTAGATTGACCATTGGTGGTGCATTGGAGGATCCTGCTCCCTAATTTGGTGGTCTTCCTACCATAGTTTGCTAATAATAATTTACATAGCTAGTGAGTTTTTTTTTTAGTTTCATAGAAGGATTTGGTTTCAATTTCCAACTATGTTTTAGTAACATAGCTCTGATACCAAATGAAAAGACCCTCTCTTTTATACCTTAATTTGTAAGGATTTTTTTTTACATAAACAATTTATCCAGGATTAATTTTTTTACCAATATGATTATATCAGTGTATTCCTAAAGATATGCACATACATATGAAGATGCATGTGCCTCTCTTGTTTAAATCAGAGTTATGGTAAACAAGAGGACAATTTGATTGATTAAATTTAATCAATCCACACATAGTTCATACAATAAAATTCCATCCATATATGTATTTGTAAGATTATAACTCTTGATTTCTTGCTGGATTCTCTATGAAGTGTAATTCCTAGAAACAAGGAAATTGTGTTATGATCACCTATAAATTAATGGTGTATTGTTTATGTCCTGAAAATGATATAAGTTCATATCATTTTCTATGTTTGATTTTTCTATAAAATCTGCCTTAAATACAAACTCTTTTTTGGAATATTTTTAAGTGAGATGTCATGTTCCTAACAAATAATTCTTTGATGTCATGATGCTATGCTAGATGAAATGCAAGCATGAATGAGTTTCTTAAGACCCTAAGATCCAAAACATGGTTTAACCAGACTCTTTGTTCTGGTATAAGCCATAGGTTTTAAAAATGCATTTGAACATAGCTTTAGTAAAAGGGGTTCAGATTCATTTTAAAATACAAAGGTAACTGATGTGCAAATATCTGAACAAAACATATTTAAACATGCATATATACAAACTATCATGTACATGACTTTCAACTCCTATAGATACAGATTCTTTCTTTATTCTAAAATGAGGTATAAAACATTTGTGCAGTACAAATTGCATTATGAAAACATGGAGATACATAATACATTTTCCTTATGCCTTTAAACTCTTGTATGCAAATGCCATAATGAAAGAATAGACCATATTGTTTATTGAGACTCAACTATCCAGATTTCCAATACTTAATCTTTTTCAAAGACTCAAGATTGACTAATACATTTATAAAATGTAACCATCCTATTTATCATAGTATTCTTGCTCAGATTTACATACAAAATCATAGGTTAACTTCTTCAACTTTCAGATAATATCCAGATGTGTAAACTCCAGTTACAAGTCAATTCCTTAGCAAAATACTTAGCAAAATATCCATCCATCATTCAGTACTTAATACAAGTGATAATTTAAAAATATCAATACATGAAGATTTCATCCTTTAAGCTCTTATCTAACTAATTTTTAGCATGCTATAATCTTCTTCTCAAAGCCTTGCTCCTACTCCTACTCCTACTTAGTTGCTGTTGTCCCTGAAAATGCATTTGAAGCTGCCCCAATTTAAATGAGACACCCCATATGCCATTAGCACACTAGGGTCAGACACATGTCTGGTATGAGAAAATCCACTAAAACATTTGGTAAATCAAGTTAAAGTTGAAACATATATAAATCAGTATATCCTGCCTTTAGAAAACAAATAATTCATGGTGTGCATGTTCTGTGTCAGTGTGCATGTGCACACTTTAATCTTTCTTTTCAGAAACCTTATAAAGATATGGAACAGGCATACATTCATACAAATCAGCCATAAATCAAATAAGCATCCATACAAAACAAGGAAATCACCAAAATGAATTAAATCATTTATTCCCTGCTCAGATTTCATTCCAGGAAAACTCTAGTTCCTTCTTATATCAATTATTTCTTACATTTATACATTTATCGATCTTGGTCCCATCTGCAATCATATGAAACAATGGACACATTGTAATGGACTAATTCACTCCATTACACAAAGATATTTGGACTTAAACAAGCCATGTGTCAACCTGTATTACTCAAGAACACAAGTCATTCCTGTAGTGCTCTTGACCCCATTTCCTAATTAGTTTTAAGTTGATAATAACTCTTTTGATTTTTCATGACTAAACCATTCAGTGAATCATTTCACTAAAACAAACATTGATGTCATGGCATTTCATATCTTCCATAACCAAACAAAGACAAGAAGGCAATTAAACATAAGTGTCTAATAAATGAGATTCTGCATCCATATATATATATATATATATATACTTGCATTTTTAAAAAGGAGTATATGCAACTAATCATTGGCTTATGGCTTTTGAGAGAGTTTTTCATCTTGCAAACATCTGTTCTTAAGTTAAACTCAGAATAACCAAGTTTCACTGAATCACAAATTTATTTGCTATGTATATGGCTATTTATATATTTTCATTGAATTAGGAGCATCAGCACATAGGCAACCATATTGCACCCCTAATTCCTTTTTGTCTCAAGCCTCAGCACCTATACACAAGTATATTGCAGCTCAACATGTTTATATTTTCTGAGTTATGCCAAAACCAACACTACTTGCCTACATTCATCATTTTATTCTCTGGGTATTCTCTTATTTTTCCTAATATTAACATATCAGAGAGATCTGGGTTTTATAAAAACATATTTACTAATAATACTTAGAACTTTCACATAATAAATCAAGAAGAACAACCAAACTAAAGATCAAAGCATTTTCATCTTAGAAATCAAAGAAAGACAACCATATATAAAAATACATTTTAAGAAAAAATTCAACTTGTAAACTGGCTACCTTCATTAGGACTTAGGGCCTTAGATTTTTGAGTGAGTTTTCTCACCTAGCTCTCCTTCACTTCTTAGTTGATTGATAAGCTTCTGCCCCCAAACCCTTTTCTTCACTTGTTTTATATTTATATGATATTTTTTTTTTTCAAGAACTATCAGGGAAGAAGAGAAGGCCTCTCTTATCACTGCTTATTTATGCAGGGTTCTTCTAGGGTTTAAGGTGTTAGCTAAAGTCATTTTTGCCAACCAGAAATCATGCCATTTGCATTTAGTTTAAACCCAAAATCCTACCCTCCCCGGCTAAAGTTTGTGAGAGAAAAGATGTTTTATATTTTTGGTTATTTTCAGAAATTTTGCTTTTCCAGAAAATGCTTTTTCTCTTATCTAATATCATGCTAAAAGTGTGACTTGATTTCCATTATTTTATCTTATATATATATACACCAAGAGTTCTTCCTAATTCTGCCTATACAAAATATATCACTGGTTTACCTTATTTTTTCTATTTTTAGCTTTCAGTTAAATAGCATGTGCTTTCCTTATTTATTTATAAAAGGATTGCTCCTTTTATATCTTCATTCTTTCTTTCTGCCTATAGTTAAAATATATTTGTGTATTTTTATTTTTACTGGTTTGAACTCTGGCATTTGATTAGCATACATATATGTGTATATATATGTCTTACAGAAATAATTAATACATATATATATCTGTACTTTATTTTTTTACTGAACACATATGCACATGTACACTCAAATACAACCAGTAACATCCATATATATTTATGCATATAGCTTTTTAGGGATTTAATCTATTTGTCTGTATATATATATTTTTTTTCCATACACATCAGCATATGTTCATTCATATCATCCAGGAATTAAGCTTCTATTCATGTGTATTTCCTGTGCACACATGTACACATATAGCTACACCATATCAAGCCATATTAATTCCTTTTCAAAATTAGTTTAAAAATTATTTTAAACTTATTTATATTTTCAAAATAAATTCCTAAAATCTTGGGTCATTACAAGAATTTAAGCTTCCTTACTGATTTTTGTGATGATTGTTGAATTTCGTATTTCTAATCTTCCTATTGGAATTTTTGGATGATCTTTATTGGGGTTTTGGATTGATGAATTCTGAAATTACTTGATGATTTTCATGATGATTTATAAATTTATTATTTCTTTATTGGGTGTTCGATAATCCTTTATATGATTTCTAATTTAATGAATTCCGAGATTTCCTTGTGAATGTTTATGGTGATTTATGAATTTTGCATTCTCAATGGATTTGGGATAATTTCTTGTTGGACTTTTGATACAGTGAATTTCGAATTTCCTTGTTGGTCATTGTAATAATTCACGAATCCAGTTCTCTATGCTCCAATGGCATAATTTGGATGGTTTTTCTATATGTTTTCTGATTTGTTGAGACTCACGCTTTCCTTTGGATTTTGATGACAATTTATGAATTTCACATCTTCGATTTCCTTATGGGACTTTTACTGGATTCCTAACTTTATAAATTCTATACTTTGCTATTGAATTTTATGATGATTTGTGAAATTTCCATTGAATTTAAAATTTAATTCCAATACGAGATCTTCATGATACCAAATGGAATCATTACGAAACTACTTTCTACTTTTTCACTAAATAAGAATTACTAATCAATGGTTTAAGGTTGAAAACAAAGGAAACTTAGAGGGACAAGGTAAAGTCCCCGATAGCATGAAATTGATTTTCACAAATTGAAAAGGTTTAACTTGAGAAAGAAATATCAAGAGTATGTAATAGACTTTCACCAAAGGTTCATTTATTTGAACCAATATCTACAAATCAGGTGATAGTACTCCACATTCTTAAGGAAGTTTAATTATTATCATTACAAAGCAATTTATCTGAAAATACTACCCTAATGACATCTTGAATATTAGCTTCGTAAATTCAAAGATTACTCGTTAAGATTTCATAACAAAGTTACTACCTTAATAGAAGCTATAATCTATTTTGCAAGAAGCAAAGAAGGAAATTCATTGGAGTTTTGTCCTAAAGAACAAAAGCTTCCTTCATATAAGGGGGGCTAAATGTTATCCATAAAATATTCACAGGAATGAAGGTATGAAAGAAGAATCACAAGAGCATGGGAAAGATCAAAAAGCATCAAGATGTTCTGGATAATCGCACCATCCGATAAGGAGATTTTGGTGAAGTCCAAGGTTATCTTTCAAAGTCCATAGGCAGGAAGATACTTCAAAAATCCACCTTTCTACTAGGTCGAGAGGTCTTTCAACAAAGAAAAAGGAGAAGAAGCTCAAACCAAACCTTTCAAAGGAGTCGAAAGGATGCAGCCAGTAGAATTTAATAGCTTTGAACCTTTTGAAGAAGTCAAAATGTTCCGTTCAGGGAGTTCTTACCTTTCGAAGTAGATGGAGAAGTCAAAGTGAGTGGGTGCAACTCCATGGTGACCTTTTCGAAAGCATAGCGAGGCTTTTGAACCGGTTGGAACACATCCAGAATACCTTTCGATAGGGTTGAAAGGTTTTTATCAAAGAAGCAACACTCCAAAGTCAACAAAGAATGGAAAACAACCTTTCGACAACAATGAATGGAAGCATTGCTCTCGACAACAAACAAGTGAAGAGAATCCTTCCGACAAGGACGAAAGGTTCACAACAATCAAGTGAAGAGCAACCTTCCGACAAGGTCGAAAGGTTCACAGCAATCAAGAGGAGTGCAACCTTCTTACACGGTCGAAGGGTTCACAAAAGTATAAAGAAGCCAAACCCTTCGACAAAGTCAAAATGCTCATGAAGGCATAAATAAAAGAAAAACATTTCGACAATGTCGAAAGGTCCATAGTAGAATACGAAAGGCAAACCTTTTGACGAAGTCAAAAGGTTCATAGCTGCATGCAAAAAGTCGAACCTTTCGACCCAGTCGAGAGCATGGAGCCGAAAGAGGGGCCGCCAGCATCTATAAATAAGACCCAACAGGTCATTTTTTGGGGATTGGATTTCTCTCATTCTAGTTTTGAAACTTCTAAATCGCAGTACTATAACCCTAATTGAGTGGGATTTGGGGAAATTTAATAGAATGAAGATTTTTTTTGGATACAAAGGGAATTCCTTAGCTTTGTTAATTATTTTACTATTTGCTTAAACCTTTGCTAGATTAACTCATATTTCCAGGTTCAACCCCATCAGAAGGTCCTTGTTGACAAGAACGACAATACTTCTGCTATAAGTAATCACTGCAACCCTTCGAAGCCTTTAACTCTACAATCTGAGCCCTTCGACAAGGCCAACAACTCAATTGGTTCCACACCTACAACATTCCGAAACCAATCAACTAGTGGTCTAACCTTTCGATAGGGTCGATACCCACTCCATATCCACCAATGTATATCATACCATGCTTGAACCCGAGGAAGGTTAACACCTTAACCCCTCGGCCAGATAAAAGTCAACCTTTTTAAGGACAAACTAAGGGAACTTCAACCTAGTCGAAAAAGAAAACCTTTATAGGAGACCTCATATAAGCTCAACAAAGCCGAAAGGACACTTAGCCTATGTTCTAAACCTTTCGACGACGTCGATGGGTATGATACTGGACTTATCAACTAATAAGGTTAAATTGAAAGGAAATCCTTAAAGGAATCACGCCCTTTGTTCTCCAAAGAAGAAATCCACCCTTCTTAACACAATTTTGGGGTGTTGACAAGAAATCTTGATAACACCGGAATTTGAATTTAAAAGTAAACCCGACATAAGGTACACAATCGCACATATTTCTACTCCAACCTCCACATTATCTTCCCCATACCCTTATTCTTTCTTCTAAATCAAACAGGAAAAAATGGCAGCACGTCTTAAAAATTATAAATCAAATTATATACACCATTTAAATTTATGAAATAAATTATATTGAAATCCTCATAGCATGCTCTTCTATCTAGTATGGTTGTAAGGAGTGCGAGCTTCGTTTATGGGGTGTGATGACATTTTATGGGCTCGAACGTTTATAGTAAAGCAAGCTCAATCTAGGGTTTAAAATCGCTCGAGCTATGGTCGATGGGAGGCCGTGAGAATGGGTGACATAGGTTCGTGGTAATGGGATGCACCTTTGGTGGGTTCTAGTGGCTTGTAGTGGCCTTTAGGGTGGTCGACCTGGTGAGGTCGCAGTAGGATTTGCCTGGTCACGATGTTATTTGAGGATGCGAGTCCTATGTCTTGGGGATGGTGGCGACACTCCCGGATGGAAGAGGAGGTAGGTGGTGTGCGACGTTTTTTCGTGGAGGGACGAGCATGAGTGGGGAGGAGGAACATTCGGCCTTGGTAAGGTTGGTTTCTGGAATGAAGGGTTGTATTTGAATGGCGAAAAAGGGTTAGTTTTATATTTGGTAATTAAGTGGGTTAATTATAATTAAGGAAATTAATTATAATATTTAACCCGTAAATCTTATAAATTGAATAACTTGTTCAAACGAGATCCGTTCGAGGAAAAACTTTTTGCATTACACTCGTAATGACGAAAGATTTGCGATGGGACTGGTGTGGTTTAGTTTGGAGCAAGTTGAAAATTTGGGCTAAAATTGGACGTCGTTCAATTTTAGTTCAAAGCGGAACATTTCGGTGAGTTAAAACTCATTCTTTCTGGTTAATTAGCATGTTTACAGTAAATAAAATTTATTTAAGCCTCTTTGGATTGTTGAATTTTCTAATCATTTGAATTTGATATAGGATCACGATATTACATCTTGAAATGTTATAAGATTGTTTGAATTTGATCTTGGATCACGATATATCATCTTCAAATGCTATTAGATTATTTGAGTTTTAAATTTATATTCAAACTTGTTTTAAGTAATGGATCATATATGAGGTGATAAATTGATATTAATTTTGATTAATATAATTACGTTGTTTAAAATTATAACGTAGTTAATGTAAGCATACTTCTTGGTGTTATCTATTTGGCCAAATAAACAACGTACTGTTAAGTAAGTTGAATAGTGTAATTTGGACACTTGTGTAGCAGAATAAAACACCTTTCCGCTAATAAAATTAATTAATCATTTAAGTAGCAGGATAAATACTTGTTCTGCTATTTTACTGAATTGAACATCTAATTTTATATCGTTAACTGATATGCCAACTTTGAATAATTGATATGATAAACAATGACATTTCAGTGTTGAATTTATTTATATAGCCGTTGATTATGTAAGTATCGGTTATTAACTGGGAAAGTTGAATTAAATGATATGGTAGCTTGTTTAAGTACCATTGCGATCGTTAAGCCTCCTTCAAATTTGTAAAAAATAAGATGTTGTCTTGCATGTTATTTTAAGAATAATTATTATTTAGTAATGAGATTTTAGAAAGTAATAAATATTTATCAATAATGGTTTAAAGGTAATTAATAATTGTTTTTAAGAATGATTTAAGTTAATTATTTTATAAATATGATTCTTAAAATTATGTCTTTATGTTATTTTAGAATATTAAATTATTATTTTAAAGTCATTTAATCATTGCTTTAAATTGTTATATCTTAATTATTTATTTAAAATAATTTAACTTTACTTTAATTTTTAATTTAAGCTAGTTAATGATATTGATTTAAGTTATTTAATTTCATTTATAGGTTAATTAATAATCAAATTAATATTATTTTTAAACTTTATCAGTCATTGTATTAATAACGTTTTAAAAGTTAATTAATTATTATATTAATATTGTTTTGAAGTTAACTTATTAATACAATATTAGTGCATAAAATTGATTTGATATATTATTAATGAGATTCTAAAATTATTATTTTGGACGAGATTTAATTAAAATGAAATAGAAGGGTGTTTAAATAATAAATTGTATTTTAAAGTTATTTTAAATAATTATGGTATATCAAGGGGTTCTAACGGACTTAAAGAGTTTATTAAATAAGTTTGTTTTAATGTGGGAAGAGTTTTACAAATGGCTTTGGATATTTATAAAAGAATTTATAAATGAGTTTAAAGATCCAAAAGAAGAAGGTTTTATAAATGGGGTTTTGATATTTATAAAGAATGTTTATAAATGGATTGGGAATTTATAAAGAAACTTTTATAAATAGATTGGGAGATCTTTATAAAAATAAAGAGATTTAGAAAGAAATGGTAGATTTTCATGGCATAATTCGAGGGGAAGTGATTGCCTATATTTTACTATGGATTCACTGGGATAGCGACGTAAACATTGAGTAAACTATGATCCATGATTTTTACTGAACAGTACTTCCCATATCCATTTTTAAGAGTTTTCAAGTATTTTTGAAACAAATGGTTTGTGAATATACTTATTCCGGTGAGATAAGTATATGAATGTTTTTGATAAAGAGATTCAGATTAATGAAGATCAATTTTATTGAGGCTTAGTTGTTTCCATGGGAAAGGTAATCTTTGTTTGAATGCTGTATATTTGATAGTTAAATAACCGACTATCAAACCTGGCAAGTTTTAAATTATCGTTGTCGGTTCGGAGAGACCGGGATCATATATATTATCCAGAAACCACTTTGAACCGGCATAAGCGTTTGAATTGGAACATCATGAAGATGATTTAAGATGGATATTTTGAAGTGCAAGGGCTATTTGCTACTAATCCTGAGGGTGATTCCAAAATGGATGTAGTAGAAGTAGTGCCTTCGGTTTCATTCAAACCTAGAACAAACTTATATGGATGAATGCTAGTATTGAAATTCTGCTCGGGAGGCGGTGTTAACATTCCAAGTGGACTTACCATCTAAAAGGTAATTGTAGCCTCAAGCCTCACAACCCGGGAAATGGATAAAACAGGGTAGAAGCAGCAAGGCTACATGGGTCGTTCCTATTAAGTTGTGTCATCACCTTTCTAGATCATCATATTATGGATTTGGTTGTGCATAAGGGCCCTCGATTAAGGTTGGAAAGCAACCGGGTGATGACATATTCGGTACTATCCAAGTTCAAGGGTCGGTCGGTTCTGTGTTGGCAGGGGTGGACAAGTTCAGGGTCTGACCCCAGGTACATTTTATCTAGAGGTGTACTGTACGGAAGGTAGTCCCTTACCTTGCCATTGTTGGAATCCATTCCCTAATAAGCACCGTGCGGACTTGATTGTAAACCTATTGTGCTGGAATTTAATAATGTAACAATTTCGGCTATGATTAATACGTATTTGTTCCTAGACATTATTATAATATCACTGTATTTTCTATAGAAATATTTTGGTTATCGCAAGGCAAAAACATGTCCGTATTTATGTGCGGTGTGGTCTTACGAGATACCTTTATTCCAAAGATTTTTATAACATTAAAAAAATCCAATTGGGTGTGTTTTCTCATGCTGGTTTACCAGATTAATCCGGGCGTTATTTTTCTTTTAATGCTCAGGTCAGACTGAGTATATTTACAGGTTCAGTTTGGAACTTGGAGTTTCAGGAGATGAGCTGGTGGGTCAGAGACGCATTTACGTACATTCTATTTTTTGCTGCATTAGTTGTTTATTTAACAGCATTTGTGAGGATAGGTCCTTATAACTGTTCAAGCTGTTGATTTAATTGGTTGACCCTGATTGATATATGTATAATAAAGTTTAGTTTTTCTTTGATAAAGATCTATTGTATATTATATGTTCCTCGTTACGATGTGAGATTATGTTCTGTCTTTTCTACTTTTCCCCCAAGAATCCTTCTTTCCGGCACTTGGAAGCTCGGCACGTGAATACCATGGATGTATTAGTGTCGACTTCTGAAGGTCGAAAAAGCAGGTCGGTAAAGTGTTGTTATTTTCAAATATGTGAACTAAACTTATATGTATGTTTGGAAGAAATTGTATAAATATAAAAATCTTATAAGGACACTTAACTAATTGAAAATGCAATGTGAGACTGGAAGTTTTGAACAGATTGAAATTTTAGCAAGAGAAGGACATGTTAAAATTCTTTTGGAATCACGGGTCGTTATTCATATTCCTTAAAAGCTAATTTTTTGAATAACTGAGTATGATGAAATTTTTAAATAAAATGTCAAGTTTATGTGTTAAGCTTAGTCGTAGAATGTTAGAATTGAACTTATGCATTTAGCAAAAAGCTGACATCTGACTACAATGAAATATGGCTTGAATTATCAAAATTTTTGAGAAAGAAAATATTTTGAAAAGTTTCTCTTGACTTAGAGAGTTTCGCTTGAAAAAAAAAGTGTTTTGATTTTATATTATTTTTGGCTCTTAAATAATATTCAGAATTTTTTCTCAAATTTTATTTCAAAGCGAAAAATTTACGTCCAAATATTTAGGAAATTATTTTTCAAGCAGTGTACAAATTTGAAAAGAGAATAAGATTTTTATGAATTTTTTAATTTTGAAGGCCACATGCTAAGCGTAGTGAAAGAAAATAGATTGGAAATGCGAATTTAGCGGTGCATTAGGATCGACGATACGATAAAATGAAAGTGATTACAAGGGAAAAGCTGTTTTAACCTTGAAATTTCTATTTTCGTACCTTATCGACAATGCAAGCGAGTCTTTTTTAGACTCAATTCCATTTTAGAGCTTGGAAACAAGCCTCCTTATGCGTTTTGTATATATAAAATTTGTAGTAAATCCGGGGCAGCGAGGAAATTTCCACTGCACAACGGGAATCGAATAGCTTATAAAGTGGTAAGAATATATAATTCTCCACCTAAATCCCGTATTTTGGCATAGGAGTGACGTTAAAAAAGTGGGATTTCGATGCATTAGATTTTTCATTAGTAGGAGTTGAATGAAAATTGGTTGCACCTTACTTCTCTTCGTAGAAGTACGGACATTTGTGGTGAAAAGAATTTTCAAACTCTGCATACATATTGAACTTCCTATACATATATACGTTGTTTCTACCATATTTTCAAAAATGTTTTCAAAAGAAAAGCATTCATATATGGGGGCCTGATTTAGAATCATTATGCATACATGTTTTCTATGTTAAGATACACTATGCAATTATGCACATTAGTGTACACTAATTAGTTGTATAGTCTAGGATAATTTCAAGCTGGAATCATGACTTATTTGTTGGTATAATTTTGGTAGTGAAATTCTTTTAAGGGGGAAGAATTTAACACCGCATAAATTTAGGGTTGGTTATTTAATTAGTAATTAGTTAATTAGGCTTCAAAAATGGAATTTTTTTAAATGATGGAATTTGACCATGAAATTTGCACCATTGCATTTGTGGCAAAATTCTGAGCAACTTTCGTTTTTGGAGTTTTGCGATTGGAGTCAAGATGAAGAAGTTACGGACGATAAACAAATTAAGAATGAAAATAGTTAATTTAGAAAAATTAATGTTTATATATTAATTATCAGGACCCACAGGTCGATAGGTTCATTAAGATCGGTTGTCATGTAGCGATCGACTG
This sequence comes from Allium fistulosum, assembly GCA_030737815.1. NCBI lineage: Eukaryota > Viridiplantae > Streptophyta > Magnoliopsida > Asparagales > Amaryllidaceae > Allium > Allium fistulosum. Next base: position 985,004,021 of record CM060902.1, read on the forward strand.
GTGCCATGGAGTGGTCGACCAGTTGGGACCATGGCGGTTAGGTTTTTCCTTGGCCAAACAGCCTAGATTTTATATAATTAAATCTAACAGCCGTGATTGATTCGAGTACATATAAATTCAGGCCTAGCCCTCTCTTCTCTTTTCATATTTTTTTGAAAACAACAACGAAGTTTTGCCATTTTCTTCGCTCCACAATTTTCTAAATTATAAAATACAATATTTATATTTGTATATATACAAATTAGCGAAGAATAGAAGTCAAATAGGGAAGAAGAGAAGCGAATAACCACTATGCAATAACGAGGTTATATATATATATATATTTGTATTTATATTTATATTTCTCTTCAAACCCAGTTCTCTTCTCAAATCTATAATTCTAATATGTATATACCCTTTTTATAAATATTTCTCGAAATAAGAAGGGAAATAGTGTTGAATCAAAGGCTTTTCTTCAGCTCTGGAGATTTGGAAAGCTTTTAGAAGGTGATTGGGAAATTTACATATTGTCTATGATTTTGAATCTATTCTGTTGGCATATGTTTGATTTTTATGCCTAAATAAATATATGTGAATTATAGGCTAAAACTGAATGCAATAAACATTGCCTACATTTTCTTAGGAGATTTGATTGGAAATATTTTTACACCCGAATTCGGAAATCAGTCCCAAAAGTTATAGGTATGAATATTGATTAGATATGAAATTTATTATAGATCTAAAAATGGGTTGTGGATTATTAGTATGATTTTGATTATTACCTTAATTATGTTGAATTGGGAGTTTCCTGTAGTTTAATCTGTGGAAAGAACGTCCATTTGATTTTTATAAATTTGTTTGTGTTTTCAAATTGCATTGAAAGTGCAACATTTGATTTAATAAGGAATATAAGAAAATGAAAAGGAAGAGATGTGTAACAACCCAGAATTTCAATCATTGAATTTGGAGTATTTAATTGGTTTTAAATAATTGAAAAGTAATTTTATAAGTTAAATAACTTGAATTTTAAATATAATGGTTATTTGAATATTTGGAATTGTATAAATAATTAAATCTTGAATTTGATGTGAAATAAAATGATTTTGAAAGCTGATTCAAGTTCTAATTGAATAAGAATGAAGATAGTAGACTATTGAATTTGAATTAAAAGTGAGTAAAATGATTCTAATAATAATTTGTTTTAACTAACGTGTGAAAATAACTTTTCAGGGCACTGTCTCGGAATTAGAAAAAACCAGTTCCATTGGATCAGTAATAGTGAATTATGGTATGCCGTCGAATTTTATGGTGATCGGTCATATCATTTGGTCGTACGAGTTCAAAATGCGTAGAACGTAATTAAAAGAATTTAAATTAATATAATTCGATTTTGAAAGCTAACTTCTATATACGATGGAATTAGGTCGCTGGACCAATTCCACTGTATGTAGAATAGGGCTATTACATATAGATTGCCAGGCGGAAAGCTTCAATTAGAGTTTGGAATTTCGGAGCATGAATACTGTTTTTGTAAATTTTCTATATATAGACTTGAAATGCTAATTTTTGCAAAACCCAAACCGTAATTAGCTTCACCGCCATTAAACTAGTGCTCCATCCAACGGCTATAGATGATTGAGGCCAATTTAGGCAGATCTAGGCTAGATGGTCGATTGGAGAAACGTTCACATGAATGAACAGAGCAAAGTGGACAGTGAGGATCGATGATGGTGCACCGTGGTGGCCAGAATTTAGGCACGACGGGGGGCAGGTTTTAGGGTTCTCGGTGGAACTGTAGGTGAATGTAGGAGATGGGGTGGGTTGCGATGGAAGCGTGGTGGTCTAGGAGGGGTCTCTAGTGGGGTCGCGATGTTCGGCGACGAAGAGTGGAGGTAGCGAGTCAAAGTCGCGTTCCTGGGTTCGAAGTCGCGAATGAAAGAGAGGGAGAGAGATTGGTTTAAATGATAACCTTAACGATGTAATTAATTATAATATTTAACATCGAATGTTTATAAATAAATGACTTTTTCATACGAGGTCGGATTTGACCGTGATGAGCTGCGTTGCGATTGTATCGGCGAATGCTATGCTATGGAGTTGGATTGGATGGATTTGGAGCTAGTAAGAATTCGGGTTAAAATTGAATGCATGTTCAATTTTAATTCAAACTGATGCATTTTGACGAAAACTGGAATCAAGGTGAGTTAACTCACCTCTCTGGCTGACTTATATTTTTATATAAGTATGGGTAATTTTATTGTTAACTTTTTGTTGATTGTTTGGATGATTTACTATTTATTTATTGGTTTGGATATATTCCCGTCCCTGGATCTGATGAGAACCTATTACGTACCCGTGTAAGAGAGGATGACCCTTTGTATACGATCCCGCCTCGAAGTAGTTGATTTATAGTTTAGGATTATATACTATATGTGATGTAGGGGAAAAGGTTGGAGGGATCCAACTAGATTCCTTACACTATTGATTTTACTTTTCATATATTTTGATATATGATGTGTTGAATGCCATATTTGATCACATGGATGATTTCTCCCTATTTAGTGCTATAGTAGCACTGGCTATATTTTTAGTATTTTGGATACTATAAAGTGAACGTATAGTTTTTAAATTTATTTTAAGTGATTTCAAATATTTATATGTTTTAATAATTATTCTTGAATTATAAAATAAAAAAAGAATTTATTTTAAATAAAATTAAAGGTAAATTTTATGGATATTATAAGATAATAGTTTATAAAATATTTTAAACAGAGATTTTTGAATTATAAAATAAATATTTTTAAAATCTTATAAATAAGTTCGTCTTTATAATAAAGGAATACAGTTTTAAAAAAATGATAGAAATATTTTGGTATAAATATTTATTAGCCATTTTGTATAAAGTGATACACACACATACATATATTAAGATTTATTTATAAATGTGGGAAATTTATAAATGTGATAAATTTATAAATGTGACATTTTACAAATAAATGAAGATTTGTAAAATCGTATTTTATTAATAAATGAATAGATATATAAATGTTTATAAATAAAGGGAAACCTTTATCATTGGATAAATTGGGAAAATAAATCACAATTATTGATTTATAATAATATGTGGAATGTTATTTTAGAAAATTAGTTGATTCTATTTTGGAAATTGGAAGTGAGGACAAATTAGGAGATGTAAAATGATATTTTATAAATAGAAAGGAATTTATAAAAGAAATTTATACATATGGAAGAAATGTTAAAAATAGATTGTAATTGATGTTTTAAATGAGATTTTATAAATAAGTTAGATTTATAAAGGGACTGAGTTATAAATGGGTTTTATAAAAAAAGAGATTTTATAAAAAGGGTGTCTTATAAAGTAGAAAGAGATTTATAAATATAGCTTTATAAATATGGAAATGATTAGTTTGAAATTTAAGTACGGATTTTTAACAAAGAAATATGTTTATATTTTAAAAGTTAAAACAATCATTTAAAGGAATGTTATGAAAGTAATATTTTCAAATGTAGTTTAAAAAGTGATTTAAAACGTGTTAAGTGGTCGGAAGACATGGATTTCAACATTTTTGTTCTAACAAATGTCTTCGAGAAAGTGAGGAAAGTATAAACTATAACACTGTTATTATGGTAGATGATTTCTGGAAGGAAATGTTTTTCTAGTATATGGGATTAACATTAAATATGACTAATTGGATCTCTATACTAGTGTTTTGGGTTGTCATAACGATGTTTTACACAACATTCGTTTTGACCAAATAAAGTGTATTTTGGAAATAAGAAGTTTTGCTCAAAAGTTGTAAATATACTTATTACAGATTCAAGTATATAGGGGCATCGTTTAAACATTAAAACTGAAATGGTTTGTGAATTTACTTATACTGTTGAGATAAGTATATGGAAATTTTTTTCAAATATAGAAGGATTAAAGGTGGTTTTGGGAATATATCCACGTAAAGATATTTTGAGATAAATATTTTAAAGGTGTTTTAAATTAATGAAAAGATTAATTAAAGAGGCTTAGTGTTGCTTGGTACTTAACCAATGTTGCTTTCTTTGGAAATTTGATTTCTATTTGGATTTTTTGCTTATTTGATAGTTAAATAACCGACTATCAAAATTTGGACCAAAACATAACTTTGCAAACATCTAGAGGAAACACGTGAGCTATATGGCATAGTCATCTCCGATGATGCTGTACTGAGCGTAAAAATCTCGTTTCATTCTCCGAGGATAAATGATATGAAAATCCGTCCACTAACGATTAGGAGGTGATCTCCGTCTTATCTTTGACTGTTTATTTCCTAAAGAACCACGGTTAAGTTTACCAAAAACAATCGAATGTTGTTTCGAAGAGCCCATGATCGGATATGTTACCTGAAAACCACTTCGGTCCAACTCAAGCATTTCAAAGTGAAGACATTTTGAAGATGATGGAAATGACGACGAAGCTCTTTGAAGTGCAAGGGTTACTTGCTACTAATCCCGAGGATGATTCCCAAATGGATGTAGTAGAACTAGTGCCTTCGGTTTCGTTTAGTCCTAGAACAAACTTGTATGGATTAATGCTGGTATAACATTGTTGCCTGGAGGGTAGTGTTAGCATTCCAAGTGGGAAGTGCTATATAAAAGGTAAAATGTAGTCTCAAGCCTCATCGGTTGGGAATGACTAAAACATGGGAGATGCAACAGGGCTAAGTGGGTCGCTCCCAAGTAAGGTATGATCATCCCTCTCTAGAGTCGATACTATCTCTCATTTTTATGCATCGAGGCCCATTTTACAAGGGGTGATCATATTCAGTACTATTAGTCAAGTAGTAGGACGGTTCTGTGTTGGCAAGAGATACTGGTGAGGTCCTCAGTGTTATTTTATCTAGAGATGCACCATGATGGGCGGTACCCCAGTAGCCCAACCATTGTATGGAATCCATTTTCTAATACCTGCCTCTATGGTTTTAGTTGTATACCTATTATATGGGAATTATTCAACTATGATTAACAAGTAATTTATCTTAGACATTATTATAATATCACCAGATTTCCTATAGAAAATATCTGGTTATCGTAAGGTAAAACCTGTCCATGTTTATGTATGGCATGGTCTTACGAGACACTTTAATTTTAAAAGGGTTTGATAACTTTAAAATCCAGTTGGGTGTGTTTTTCTCACATTGGTTTACAAGACTGACTCGGGTGTTATTTTATTATAATGCTTGGGTCAGGCCGAGCATATTTACAGATTGCTTTGGATACATTGGAGCTCAAGAGATAAGCTGGAGGTCTTCATGACATATCCCGTATTTGTTTATTTTCTGTAGCATTGTTGTCGAAATTATCAGCATTAGTGAGGACTAGTTGTTATAACTGTCCAGGCTAATGATTGGTTATTTGTGTACTATGATTTGATGTATGTATATATAACAATTTCTCTTTTTTAAAGATCATTGGTATGATATTATATATTGTTCCACTGCCGAGATTCTGAGTTGTTTAGTTTCCTTTTTCTCTTCTCGTCTTCTTTCTATCCTATCACTATCCGTCTTTATGTTCAATTGGGTTGGACATGTGTAGTTTATTGTCAACTTGAATTGTATGGATTTGCGGGTCGTTACAGCTGGTATCAAAGCTTAGGTTGTGCGAACTCCTAGGCTTTGGTTCGATACACATTATAGATAGAGTCAGTAGCACCCTAGAATGAGTTTGAGTGTATATATATATATACGAGCACATATTTGTTAGTGATATATAAAAATGTTTTATATTGTCTTGATTGATCTATTAAGTGGCTTATGAATTCTGATCCGTACGTGGGATGCCAAGAAGTCGATAGGGGTTTCTAAACACTTAAACAAGGCAAACCGACAAAGTATTGTTTTGAGAATTGGTAAATGAAATAATTTTACCTAAATTATATTTTATATATAAAAGAATAATTTTTTAGATATTATTATAGTATATATGGTGTGCTTGGTTGTAGTGAATGATAATATTTGATTATTATCATTTGTTGTTTATTGTTCTAATAAAAGTTGTTATTATTTTAATGTAAACTGGATAAATAATAAAGAAATGGTTTTCTATGACCAAATTGAAATTATATATAAGGGAAATTTATAAATATGATTTTCAAACTAAAAGGATTTAAAAGAAATAGAAAGCACTGGACTCACTTCAGTCGCTGGAAAATAATTCTAGTGATGACTGCAGCATCATCGGCGTTCGTTTTCGAGTTTCTAATTGATGGATTGCTAACATTGAAGTTCTGTTTTAGTAAAACAAGTTTTGATTTTAAAATCCAAATTATAATTGGATAAATATAAGAAAATATGTTTTAATAACTTATAACATTTTTGGAATTAGTAAGTTAAAACAAAATTTTAAAAGTTGAATATAAATGTTAAGAAAAGTAAATTTGAAATTGAACTATGAAATGAAATTGAACTTAAGTAAAGTTAAATAAAATGAATTTATAATAATATTTTACTCAAGTAAAGGTAAATGAAGTGAATTAATGAAATGGATATGAACTTGAGTTATAGAATGAAATTCAACTTAAGTTGTAAAATTAATTAAATATGTTTTGGAATGTTGTTTGATAGAATTGAATATGAACTTAGGTATTGAAGTGATAATAAACATTAGTGGTGTTATATAAAATGTTTATAATAAACTTAAGAAATTTTTTATGAAATGATTCATAAGTGAATTTAGTATGGAGTGAAATGTTGTTAAACATAAAATGAATGTAAATGAAAATGAATATGAAAACTGAAAGTAAATAAATGAATGTGAAAAAAGCAATGTGAATAATGAATAAAAAGAATTTGGTATAGTTAAGAAACCAATTGAAATAAATACATATGTTGTACGTATATTATTTATTCACAAAACTTATTGATCCAGATTCAAATATATGATTTCGAGATGATTTACATTGGTCCAAGTTAGGATATTTCACTTGATTCTCGACAACAAACACTGGATATGGATTTTTGATTGATTCTGATATTCTCTATCATAGTATATGACTATGCAAGGAGAATGGTGGTTCCTAATCAAGGAACTGGATCTGAGTTTGCACTAGAGTGGTTTTTTGAACGATACTAGTTGGAAAGGAAATTGTGTGATCGAGCGATCAGGTATGGTTTTGCATACGGATGATACATGTACATCGTACAGGCTAAATAAATTAATGTCGACATTGGAAAAAGTAAACTGATATGGTTATGAAAAAGTTGGATGGATATTATTTGTTTGATGGTTTTTCTTGTTAAATTTGCTACATTTGCATGTAGTTATTGTATATTATATGTTATATAGTGATGTTACCTTCTATATACATATTCTCATTGGTTGATGACTTATTAGTAGGTGCAAATGGCATTGGCTTTGCATTTGAAGCTCGCTTTTTCATTTTATTAGTTGTATATGCTTGCTAATATTAATAAAAGGTATACATCTTGGATAACATATAGTATTTTTATATTTTTCCCTACGGGATGCCTCATCCCTAAAGATGAGATGTATATTTGTGATTATATATATATATATATATATATATATATGTTGTCAATTTTTCCGATCGAGTAGCGCAAAGGAGACGATGGTGAAATTTTCCGTAAATTTAAGGCGTAAGAAAATTTTTGAGAATTCTGAATGGGAAATTTTTGACAGCTAAAATTTGATTTTTAGCTATAACTTGAAATGAATGAATGGATGGAAATTAGTTAGTATAGATGGTTGAATCTAAAAGACTTAGAAATTTTATAATCTATTTCGGCTAATTGGTTTTGTAAAATTAATGGGTTTGGGCATTTTTCTTACTTGCTAATTTTGAGGATGAAATTCTTTCAAGGGGGGAGTATGTAACGACCCAGAATTTCAATCATTAAATTTGGAATATTTAATTGATTTTTAATAACTGAAAAGTAATTTTACAAGTTAAACAACTTGAATTTCAAAATAATGGTTATTTGAATATTTGAAATTGTATAAATAATCAAATCTTGAATTTGATGTGAAAAAAATATGATTTTGAAAGCTGATTCAAGTTCCAATTGAATATGAATGAAGATAATAGACTTTTGAATTTGAATTAAATGTGAATAAAATGGTTTAAATAATAATTCGTTTTAACTAACATGTGAAAATAGCTTTTCGGAACAATGTCTTAGAATCGAACGATATTTAATCATATTTGTTTCCTGTTTATCTCTTTCCTATTTCCTTTGTTATCCTTATTTATGCTAGAACTGTTGTAGAGTCTATTACTTTTATCTTGCTTAAACACTCTAGTAATTACTATCATTCACCAGACTTTTAGTCCGACCTACTCCTCTATTTCCCCCCTTTTCCCCCTTAGGCAATCAAGGAAGAAGCTAGTAGATTGTTGCAGCTTGGAGTTCTTCTTGGAGGAGACTTCTTCTATGTACTTCTTTTATTTTCAGTTGTTGTTCTTGTATGCACTGGTTTATTTATGAGGGATATTACATACTCTGATTTTGAGACAATGAATTTTCATTTCATAAGACACGATCGGTTTTGAATGTTGTATTTGGCATTTGAATTATTTTTGAATTAATTCTGAAGCTTTGTTTTAATTAATATACTCATTTAGTTAACGCTTTTTTTACCTATTTTTGTCTTTTGAACCTTAGTCTCTGTTAGTTTCAGTTATACCTACAATGCACCACGCCTTTTATTGTGTCTTTTTGGGTATATTAAGGGTTGTGGTGTGTTTCACTTGGTATCAGAGCCTAAGGTTACAGGATTCCAAAAATTTATTTTGGAAGTAAAATATTCTTCAAAATATCTTGTTTTAAAAGTATTTTTCAGAAAAGAACTTTTGGAAATGATTTTAAGTATAAAAGAATTTTTATAAAAATCCCCTCATAAGTCGAGTTCAATCTCCCTTTGACTCTTTCCTAAACTATCGTTTTCTTTTCATAGAATGCCTGATGCCACGAACCTTCCCGAGGGCATTCCAGTCTCAACCTGGTTTCGTAGGTACTTACAAGCCACGACTCCAGAGGTGCACAGGCCTGTGCCTAATCCTACACCAACGGGTGGGAATCCCATTAACCCACCTGCCGCCATTAATTTCTATAAGCTTTGTAAAGATTTCGCAAGTTTGGGTGGGAAGACTTTTTCTAGTAAGGAGACTTTGGTGGAGGCGAGAGCATGGCTTTGGGACACAGAGAAGAATTTTGGTCTTTTGGGATTGGATGGTCAGCAGCGAGTTCAGCTAGTTGCTTGGTAGCTGAAGGAGGAGGCATCTTATTGGTGCGAGATGATCGAGTTGGAGGGAAGGAATATTACTTGGGATGGATTCTGGGAGCAATTCGATAGGAAGTTTCTATCTAAGGCAGAAGAGAGTGTTTAGCTAGAGGAGTTTATCAATTTGAACCAAGGGAGTTTGTCGGTCAAGGAGTACATTATTCAATTCAATAAGCTATCGCGGTTTGGTATGGACTTGTTGAACACGACGCATAAGAAAGCTATGAAGTTTGTGAAGGAATTGAATCGACCCCTTCAGGGATTATTGCTGACTCATGTACCGATGGGAGCTACTTATGAGTCTTTGGTCGAGACGACGCTTATGTCGGATACGATCAAGGAAGGAGAGTCTAAAGAGGAGGTTAAGTCAGAAGGTCCAAAGAAGAAGTGGTGGGAAAAGAATAAGAAGAAGAAGAAAGGTAATGGTCCTCAAAAGCAGATTTAGAAAGGAAAAAATGCCCTGTTTGTGGGAAGGTTGGACATGTGGCCAAGGATTGCTGGAAGGAGAAGATGAGGGGTCGGTTCTATACTTGCGTGCAGCCCGGTCATACGAGTAGGAGTTGTCCCTAGGGAGCGAGTGCACCAGTTGTGCAGATTCAGGCGTTAGACACAGCACCTTCCAGTAGCATTCCAGATAGAGGTAGGAAAGTCACAGTTGAAGGTTTTATTTCTATATCTGACTTTCCTATTCGGACTTTATTTGATTCTGGAGCATCACACTCTTTTATCTCTAACTCTTTAGTAGATTGTTTGCACTTGGACATATCATAGGTAGTAGACCCCATTATTGTTTCAAACCCCATAGGAGGATCGGCACACTTATCTATGGTTTGTAGGGGTTTGAAAATCTTTATCCTAGGCATAGAGTTTGACTGCGACGCCTGTGTTTTGGGATTCTCGGGGTATGGGATGATCTTAGGGATGGATTCGCTATCCATATACGGAGCTATCTTAGACTGCGAAAGGAGAGTTGTTAGACTTGAGACAGCAGTGGTAGGACTCTAGAGGTATTTTGCGACCCGCAAGGGTCAGTGATGTTGAGTTTTCTCTATTCCCTCGATTCATCTTCATCAGAGTTGCATTCGGTTCCTATCATCAGAGATTTAGAAGACATCTTTGAGGAGGTTAGGGGAATACCCTTTAAGAGAGAGATTGACTTCAGGATTTATTTGACCGAGAATGCCAAGTCAGTAGCGTTACCTGTGAGACACATAGCACGTAGTGAGAGAAATTAATCGAGCAAGCAAATTCGTGAGCTCTTGGAGAAGGGATTCATAAGAAGGAGCATATTAGAGTGGGGAGCGCTAGTCGTCTTCGCCACTAAGGCAGACGGTTTTCTCTGATTTATTTGACCGAGAATTCCAAGTCAGTAGCGTTACCTGTGAGACACATAGCACGTAGTGAGATAAATTAATTGAGCAAGCAAATTCGTGAGCTCTTGGAGAAGGGATTCATAAGAAGGAGCATATCAGAGTGGGGAGCGCTAGTTGTCTTCGCCACTAAGGCAGACGGTTTTCTCTGACTTTGCATGGACTATAGGGAATTGAATAAGCTCACCAAGAAGAACCGATATCCACTTCCTAGGATTGATGATCTTTTTGACCAGTTAGTAGGTTCTTCGGTTTTCTCTCAACTTGATTCAGCCACGGGATTCCATCAGCTTAGAGTCGCCAATGACAGCATAGATAAGACTGCCTTTAGGACACCGGACGGGTTCTTTGAGTGGTTGGTTATGCCTTTTGGGCTAACCAATGCTCCAGCCTATTTCATTGATTTGATGAGCCGTGTCTTTAGGGATGTCCTAAAGAAGTTTGTGGTGGTATTTTTGGATGATATCTTGGTTTTTTCCAAGAGTATGGAGGAGAATGTTGTTCATTTGGATGAAGTTCTTCACACACTTCGTAGCCATCATTTGAGAGTTAAGTTTTCGAAGTGTCATTTTTGGAGAGAGGAAGTTCGTTTCTTGTGGCACGTAGTCTCGAAGGAATTTTTGGCTATTGACCATGCCAATGTTATTACAGTACAAGATTGGAAGACCCCCAAGAACGTTACCGAGATTAGGAGCTTCCTAGGATTGGCATTCTACTATAGGAAGTTCATTAGAGACTTTACTGAGATTTCGGCACCACTCACACGCCTTACTAAGAAGAATAAAACTTTCATGTGGGACGTGGATTGTGAGGATTCCTTCACGAAGCTTAAGAGAGCCCTTACTAGTACACCAGTGTTAGTTTTACCCGACGGAGCTAAGCCTTTCTCTATATACACTAATGCATGTGGAACGAGTCTAGGAGCGGTGTTGATGCAAGAAGGGAGGGTAGTGTGTTATGGTAGTAGGTAGTTGAGGACACATGAGAAGAACTATCCTACCCACGATTTGGAGTTGGCTACAATAGTTTATGCACTTAAGACTTGGAGGCACTATTTTCTTGGAGAGAGGTTCGAGCTTTTTACCGACCATAATTCTTTGAAGTACCTATTCTCGCAGAAGGACTTGAACTTGAGGCAACAAAGGTGGATGGAGTTTTTAGCCTCGTATGATTTTGAGATAGCTTATACCCCTGGCAAGGGTAATGTGGTTGCGGACGCATTGAGTAGAAAGAAAGCAACACTGAGTCCTTTGTTCGTAGAGTGGAGGAGCTTGGAGTTTATTTCTACTTTTTGTTTTAAGCCCTCTACGAACATTACTCTCGGATTGTTGGCAACCTTAGAGATAAGGCCTACCCTTATGGATTAGATTGGCTCGAGGCAGCGGGAGGATTCGGAACTCATGGACATTATGGATAGGATTAGCCGAGGAGAGGTCTTAAGACATCTCCAACGCTATTCCATTGATAGCAGAGGATGGCTTAGGAGAGATGGGAGGCATTGTGTTCCACGCACCGGTGACTTATTGAGAGCATTTTTGGAGGAGGCGCACCATTCTCGTATGACTATTCATCCGGGTGGTGACAAAATGTATCGGGATATGAAGAGGATGTTCTATTGGGGTGGTATGAAGAAGGACATGGAAGAATTCGTAGTTAAGTGTCTCATATGCCAAAGGGTAAAAGCAGACCAACAGAAGCCCGGTGGATTACTTCAGCCCTTAGATGTACCGGAGTGGAAGTGGGACAATATTTCTATGGATTTCATTGATAGTTTACCCCTAGGAAAGGGAACACTAGCATTTGGGTGATTGTTGATAGATTGACCAAGAGTGCTCACTTCATCCCAGTTAAGAGTAAGCGTACGGCTTCATATTTGGCATCCTTGTATATTCGAGAGATAGTCCATCTACATGGAGTTCCTTCTAGTGTTTTTAGTGATAGATATCCCATTTTCACAAGTGAGTTTTGGAGAAACTTACAAGAGACAGTAGGGATGCAACTTAGGTTGAGTATGGCCTATCACCCCTAGACGGATGGCCAAACGGAGAGGGTAAATAGAGTGCTTGAGGATTTGCTGCGGATGTGCATTTTGGACTTTGGAGGAACTTGGGAGGAGCATCTTCTGCTGATTGAGTTTGTGTTCAATAATAGTTACCAAACAAGTATAGGAATGACACCATTTGAGGCTTTATATGGGAGACCTTGCAAGTCCTAATCATGTTGGGTAGAGTTTACGGAGAAGTTACTACTTGGATCCGATATGGTTTGGGAGACCTCTAAGAGGGTGGATTTGATTCGGCGAAGGATTAAGACGGCTCAAGACAGACAGAAGTCGTATGCGGATAGGCGGAGACTTAGAGTTTGAGGTTGGAGACTTAGTTTTTATCAAAGTATCCCCGCTTGGGAAGGTGGTAAGATTCGAATCAAATGGAAAGTTATCCCCTAGATTTGTTGGACCATTTCCTATCACAGAGAGAGTTGGGAAGATGGCTTACCAAGTGAAGCTACTAGATAGGCTTGTGGGAGTGCATGACGTTTTCCATGATTCGCACTTGCGAAAGTGATTACATGACTCGGCGGAGGTTGTAGAGCCTAGTTAATTAGAGGAGGTGGAGGTAGAAAGAGAAGCTTCTATTCGGCGTATCCCCACGAAGATTGTTGGAAGAGATGTCAAGCGACTAAGGAATAAGGAGGTTCCACTAGTAAAGGAGCAGTGGGGAGATGATGTTGCAGACGCTACTTGGGAAGCAAAGGAGAAGATTCGTACTTCCTATCCTCATCTTTTTGATGGTAAGTTTTATAATTCCTTTTTTCCATCTTTAGATTTGAATAGGTTCTTTCCTTTATTATCCTTTGGGAGGGTAGAACTTAGGATTTAACCTATGGATGGTAGGATTTGATGTAAACATGTTATGAATGATGTATGCTAGTGGTTGCAAGTGGACGTTATGGACGCATATAGGTACACTAGGCACTATTATTCCTTAGGGATCAGCCTAACTAGGACCTATAGCATATGCATATGGATATGTGTGCATTTTTATTTTATTTCCATGATTGCTATAAATGGATGATTATCACATGATTGTTGCAATTTGATGATGTTTGTAGCACGCATATAGAACTATCGGTTATCATTAGGAAATTATTGCATTAATTTGGATACATGGCACGGACATGATTGCATAAAAAGGAGGTTAATTGAATCAGTGGATCGCCTAATCTTTTGCATTAGTTAGGGACATTTACACTACACTAATTGCATAAGTATCAAAAAATGCATTAGAAAAACTTAAGGACAATGAATGAATGGTTGGTGATTGAGTAGTTGGTTGTAGAATTGGATGAAAACATTTAGTACATCTTCTATCCTTAGAGATTTCGAGGACGAAATACCTTAAGGAGGGGAGAATGTAACAACCTGAAATTTAACTCATAATAATTAATTTGTTAATTAATTGAGTAATAAAATAACTTTGTGAAATTATCAGAATTAAGCCACGGAAGTTGTACCAATGTGTCTGTGGTAATATTTCTAGTCAATTTCCATATATAGAACGTCAGAAACCGACTTAATATTACCAAGTTATAAAATAAACAAAATAAACAGAAATATAATTAAATATATATATATATATACACGGTCAGATCGACCGGTCGGTCGACCCGGGCAAAGGGGTGGACGACCGCACGGTCGACCGTCCTTGTATTTTGGCAGGCGAACGAACGTAAATTCGTTCGAACGAATCAAAGGCCTCGGAACACGTCATTTGCACCCTTTAGTATAATCTGGTCCCTCCGTTTCTACATCCAATGGATCCTATTCATCCTATGATGTGGTTGCATCCTATTCAATATCCAAATCCAACGGTCTGAGACCCATTTCTACCCCTATAAATAATACCCTAGGCCTAACACTTTTTCTCATTCTAGATTTTCTCCGCTTGGGATCACCTTTTCAGGAAGGACCTAAACGGAATAATTTTCCACTAAGAGAATCTTTTTAATAAAAATTATTTTACAACTCCAAGTGGATCTAGGAAGACTAAAGGAAGAGCTTAGGAATCGGATGTGAGTGATTGTAATTATTTTAAGATTTCTTTAAGTAATTTAAAATAATAGGGTTTCTAATAGTTGTAGTTTTACTACGATTTTTGGAATAGCCTTTTTCAGTAATTATTTACAGTTTTTAATCATTTTCAGTCTATTCAGCTATTCCTTTCAGTAATTTTAGTATCATTTCTGTTAATTACAATTTATTACTGTTAAGCATAGCTTTTACTAATTTACAGTCTAATTACAGTATTTAAGTTTATTTACTGTTATTTATTTCTTATTTACATCTTTACGACGTTTTGGATTTTATGCAAGAGTCTATTCTCTTCATTTCCTTTTACTGTGCGTATGGATTAGAATAAGTTGAAAGCGAATATGGATTTTATAAGTAAGAATATTAAATGAATAAAATTAGATGTAAATTATAGAGACTGTAAACCTTTCGAAATCATTAAAGGTAACTACTTCTAAACCTTTTACAAGCCTTCCATTCATAAGCTTTAAACCATATGACATCCACCTTTAAATCCTTTAGACCTTAGCTTTTCAAAAACATTACAAAATCAAACCTTTCAACCTTGTCGAAAGGTCCTACCTTTCAAACTTGTCGGAAGGTTTCTTTTCGACCTAGTCGAAAGGTTTCACCTTTCGACTTTGTCAAAAGCCTGGGGTACCTCCTCTATAAAATCATTTATAAACCTTTTGAATGCAATGAAACTCAAAACCTTTCGAAGACATTGGGCTCAATTTAAAAACAGTGGAAACCTTTCGAAACCATTCAAAGTTAACTACTTTGAAACCTTTAAAATGTTTCGACTTAAGACATTTGGATTATGCAAAAGGATCAGAAAAACATTGGAGTTGAAAGCAACTACTTCGAAACCTTTATAAAACCTTTTGAAACCATTTGAAACCAATGAAGTGTTGGCGTTGGAACCAACCCTTCGAAATAAATGGAGAGAGGCAGTAAGTTTTAGAAAACAAAAGATAACCTTTGACTCCATTTGTGTCGAACAGTTAGGAAGCGACAACTATGTTTTTGGTTTTGTCGAAAGCTATACCTTTCGACTTTGTCGGAAGGTTTCATTTAAAACGAGAATGCAAACCAATTGAAACTTTTTTCTTTTAAACCTTTTGACAATTTCAAAAGCTCTTTTTCGAAAGCTAGCAGGCATATTTTCTTTAAACCAAAACAAAATTTCATCTCTTTTGAAAGCTATAACCTTTCATCTCTAAACCTTTCAACTCCATCCAATTCACTATGTACCGTGGCCTGATATCTTGTGCATTGGTATTTGACCTAGCTGAAAGGTTTGATACCTTTTGACCTTATCGGAAGGTCAGGAATGAAGGCGAAAGCTCTGCCGAAAGGGTTGAAATAGAAGAAAAACTATTTATTTGTACTTTAAAATAATTCTTTGTACCCACCTGCCTTGTTTGTCTAAATTTGATTGGTTGCCAGAATTTTATATTCAAAACTGCTGCCGACTTTCCTTATTTGGAAATTTGAATAATTTTACAGAATGCCCCTTTCACCTTTATATTTTTTAAAAACATTTAAGTCTCATACCTTAAATAATTTTATATAACTATTAAAACACCTTGGAAAATTCTAGAAAATTCTAGAAAATCAGATAATTTGTTCTCTTCAACATATAAAATTTTCGAATCCAAACTATAATTTTTCCCATAAATAATTTTTATAATCCAAATTAACCTTTTCTTCCATAGAAAATTCATAACAATTCCACAAAATTTCTAAAAATCGAAACCCATCTCTAAATAACTTTTTAGATCATCATAAAAATTCGCAAGGCTAATGGATATCATTTAATAGGGTTTTCATCTTAAAACATGTCATAAAATTTATATGAACATACATAAATCATCAACATGTATATATAATCATTTTATCATTCAAAACATGGCAAATCTTTGCAAAATTATTCGGGTTTAACCTTAAAGCCGAAACCATAAAAGTTTATAGATGTAAACATTATTCACCTTTTGCTTTAATGATTAAGGAGCTTGAGATTTGAATGAGTTTGATTTGAATTTTCTTTGCTTAAGCTTTTCTTTTGTTTCCTCTTCTTCTTCCTTCGTTAATGGTGGCCGACCAAACTTTTAAATTTTTGAAAATGAGAATGAATGTGTGTTTTGAAATACACGGCCTAACGAAGACAATGTAGGAATGGCCTCTTTTCCACAATACCCCTCCTCTAATTCATTTTAAACCTTTCTTTTAATTTATTAGTTAAAAGGCACGACTACCTTAATTGAATGAAATCTCAATCCCCTTATTAACACATTATTTTATTTAGTTTATCTAACTAAATCTCCTAAATAATGTTATCAAAAATCTGGGGTGTTACAAAAGGAGCCCAAAAAGGGGAGGCAACTAAGAAGGCAAAAGCTGGTTTGGTGTGCTATAAGTGTGATAAGAAGGGCCATTATGCCCATGAGTGCAGAACTGGAAAAGGAAAGAAACCTGCGGAGAAGAAGAATGTGAAATGCTTCAACTGTGACCAAGTTAGGCATTATAAGAATCAGTGTCCAGAGCCAATCAGGGCGGACAGAGGGGAGGTGTTTGCTATTAGACCACCATCTTCTTCAAAATCCACTGCAACGGAAAAAGAAAAGACTATGATGGAAGGTACACTTTTGATATAGAGTATACCTGTTAGGGTACTTTTTGATACCGGTGCATCACATTCATTTATATCTCGGTGTTTGGTTGATAGATTATGTATAGAACCCACATACCTTGTTACGTCTTTAAGGGTTGCGAGTTCAATAGGAGGACATGCAACTCTTGGGATGGGATGTGACCAGTTAGAACTTGATTTGTTAGGTCATAAGTTTGAATGCAGTTTGTATGTTTATGATTTCGTAGATTTCAGGATCATCTTAGGTATGGATTGGTTGGGTAAGTATGAGGCTAGGATATTTTTCCAGGATTGGGAAATATCATTAAGATACCCAGATAGTCATAACCAAATCATTTTCTCAATGGAGAATTCTAGTAAAAGTGTTTGTGCTTTGTTGAGTGCCAGGGAGGTTGAAGAAGAGCTTAGCCAGATTCGCGTGGTTAGAGAGTTTGCAGATATGTTTGAGCCGGTCACTAGATTACCTCCGAAATGAGCTATTGAGTTTCGGATAGACCTTATACTGGGAGAACCTATTAGTAGACCACCTAGCTGGATGACACCCATAGAGATGAAGGAATTAAAGGTGCAGTTAGTGGATCTCGAGGGATGAAATTTTATTAGACCAAGCAGTTTGCCTTGGGGAGTAGCTGCAGTGTTTGTGAAGAAACCAAATGGGTCATTAAGGATGTGCATCGACTACCGTAAGTTGAACGAAAGGACGATCAAGAATAGGTACCGTCTACAAAGGATTAATGATCTGTTTGATCAATTGAGTAGAGCCATAGTATTTTCCCAATTGGATTTGGTGACAGGGTTCCATCAGTTGACACAGGCAGAAGATAGTATTCCTTTGAGTGCATTTCGAACAAGGTATGGTTTATATGAATGGTTAGTAATGTCATTCAGATTAACAAATATGCCCACTACTTCGTTGATTTAATGAATCGAGTTTTCAGAGAGTACTTGAATAGGTTTGTGTTGGTGTTCATATGACATTTTGGTGTAATGTAAAGATGAAAGAGAGCATGAGATTCATCTTAGAGCGGCGTTGGAGGCGTTGAGGCAAAATCAGCTGAAGGCGAAGTTTTCCAAGTGTCATTTCTGAAAGAGAGAAGTTAAGTTTCTTGGTCATGTGGTTTCATAGGAAGGATTGTCAGTTGATCTAGTTACGATCGAGCCAATCTATAATTGGAAAAGACCAGAGACAGTAACCGAGATCAGAAGTTTTTTTAGGACTTGCTGGCTATTACCCGAGATTCATCAAGGATTTCTCGCGGATAGCGGCGCCTTTGACTAAGTTGACTAGGAAGGACGTGAGGTTTGTTTGGTCCAACAAATGTGAGGAAGCATTCCTTAAGTTAAAGCATTTGTTGACCAATGCTCCAGTGTTAGTAGTTCCAGATGGTAACCAAGGGTTGGTAGTCTACACTGATGCATGTGGCACTGAATTGGGAGCAGTACTGATGCAAAAGGGCAAAGTTATTGCTTACGTATCTAGGCAACTTAGACCGCACGATGCAAGATATCCTACTCATGACTTGGAGTTGGCTGCGGTTATTTTTCCTTGAAGATTTGGAGGCATTATCTATTGGGAGAGAGATTTGAGTTATATACCGATCATAAGTCATTAAAGTATTTATTCTCTCAGAAGGAGTTGAATATGAGGTAGCAGAGAAGGCTGGAGCTTTTGGCTGCTTATGATTTCAGTATAGAATATACTCTTGGAAAAGGAAATAAGGTGGTTGATGCTCTTAGCAGAAAACATCAGAATGTGGTGTTAGCAATGTTGGCAGAATGGAGGGATCTAGAAGCTTTAGCCAGTTGTGGTGTGCAGTTGAGATCTACTACTAGTTCTAGTCAGGGTACTACCATGTTATCATGTTTAGAAGCTCGACCGGTGTTGATCGAAAGGATAGCTTCTAAGTAAAGAGAAAATCCAGTTTTAGCCGAGAGGATTAGAAGGCTTAAGGAAGGATCAGAGGTTGATAACCTAAAGAATTTTAATCTTGACCAAAGAGGATGGTTGAGGAAGAATGAACGATTATGTATTCTAAATGTAGAGAACTTACGGAAAGAAGTTCTAGAAGAATGTCATCGATCGAAGTTTACGATTCATCCTGGAGGGACCAAGATGTATCAAGACATGAAGTGGAGCTTCTATTGGGAAGGCATGAAGAGGGATGTTGGATTGTGGGTTAGGCAGTGTGTTAACTGTCAACAAGTGAAAATCGAACATCAGAAGCCAAGTGGGTTACTTTAGCCTTTAGATATTCCAGTTTGGAAATGGGATTCGATATTGATGGATTTTATAGACGGGCTGCCAAGGTCAAATAAAGGAAATGAAAGCATATGGGTTATAGTGGATAAGTTGACCAAGAGTGCCCATTTCATTCCGGTAAATCAACCAGGACGGCACCTGCTCTAGTAAAGTTGTTCATAAAGAACATAGTTGGACTTCATGAGATTCCTAGTAGCATAGTCAGCGACAGGGATGCATTATTCACTAGCGAATATTGGAGGAGTCTACAAGAAGTATTAGGTACCAACCTCAGGATGAGTACATCATATCACCCAAAGACGGATGGGCAGACAGAGAGAGTCAATAAGGTATTCGAATATTTATTTAGAGCTTGTGTGTTGGACATTGGTGGATCTTGGGAAGATTACCTACATCTAATTGAGTTTTCCTATAACAATAGTTATCAGACTAGTATAGGAATGGTGCCTTTTGAAGGTTTGCATGGAAGGCCATGCAAATCGCCAGCATGCTGGTTGGAGACTGGAGACAGATTGGTCTTAGGTCCAAACTTATTAGAGAGGCATCAGAAAAGATTGAGAATCCGAGGATGGATGAAGGAAGCTCAATCCAGGTAGAAGAGATACGTAGGTAAGAGGCATAAAGACCTAGAGTTCTCAATGGGAGACAGAGTTTTCATTAAAGTATCACCAATGAAGGATGTGGTATGATTTGGGAAATTGGGAAAGTTGGGCCTGAGGTATATTGGTCCATTTTAGATTATAGAAAGGATTGGAAGGCTCGCGTATAAAGTAGAGTTGTCGAGCAGTTTGGCAGGTGTCCATAATGTATTCCATGTGTCTCATCTTTTTAAGTGTGTGCATGATCCAAAGGCTACTATTCCTCAGACAGAGTTAGAGGACTTGGTAGTAGATTCTGATTTGACTTTTGTTAGACAACCAGTTTGGGTTGTAGCAAGAGATGAGAAAAGGTTGAGAACTAAGACAGTCAAGTTGGTAAAGGTTCAATGGATCGACAACGAGAAAGAAAGTACTTAGGAGATGGAGGACAGGATTCGAGAGGCTTATCCTGATCTGCTCTGATGGTATGTCTATATCAAATTTATATAGACTGGTTGCTAGTCAGATAGGCTAATATGGTTGTTAGGAGATGTTACTGATGATTGCTAAGTCTGCTAGTTAGTCCTTACTGAATTTCGAGGATGAAATTCTTTAAGGAGGTGAGCCTGTAACACCCCTAATTTGATTGACACTATTAGGAGATTTAATCAGAATAAATTAAATATAATAATGTAGATAAGGGGATTGAGGTTGATTAATTATTTAGGTGGTCGTGCTTATTAAACTAATGAATTTATATAAATGGTTAAGAAGTTAAACATAAACGCATTAGGGTAAATAGTCACCCACACTTCCACCCTTATACTATTCTCATTAGGTTTTACACATTCATTTTTATCTCAAAGCAAAAACTATAAACAAGAAGCATCAAGGCGGGCCATAGGAAGATAGAAGAGAAGAAGAAAATTTAAGGAAAGCTTAAAATTCAAGCTAGAGGAAGATCAATCTCAAACAATCTCTAATCTCCTTATCTCAAGCAAGTTGACTAATAATTTCTACATCTCTATTTTGATTTTCACATCAAATGGTTTTGGATTTAAGGATAAATCTGTTCATGATGTTTTGAATGATGATATGCCTGATTATGATTTATATGTGTTTAAACAAGTTTGTTTAATAAGAGATATACACGGTTTATGGCAAAACCGAGATGAAAATGATTTTTAAATGCCTTGTGAAAATTTTATGCTGTAGAATACATGATTTTGGAGATGGGTTTCAATTCTTATAATTTTCCAAGTGCATATTGATTTTATACGAATTTTCTAATGAAGGAAATGATTTATTGAGTTATAAGTTATTACGGGAAAAATAATGATTATTTGGGTTTGAAATTTTTATATGTTGGAAAACATATTGAAATAGATTTTCTAGGATTTTTCTAGATTTTTCCTAAGCGTTTTGATGGATATATAAAATTATTTAAGGTATGAGACTTAAATGTTTTATATATTTATTTAAGGTGAAGAGGGATTTTATAAAATAAAGTTATTATTTAAATCTAAATTTGCGGTAGTATTTTTTTGAAAAGTAAATTTAACCAATGAGAATTTGATAAAAAGGGGCATGTTAGTTAAAAAGTTACCTTCTTTAAGTTAAAAACAAGAAAATTATGCTTTTAGTATGTTTCAGCCTTTTAGGCATAATACCTTCCGATCCATACCCTTCATCTAAGTCGAGAGGTTAAACCTTTCGATAAGGTCAAACCAATGCATATGGTGTCAAGTACTTGGTACGTAATGAATTGGACAGAGTCGAAGGGTTTGTAGTTGAAAGGTTGATGGCCAAAGAGGTTGGGATATGTTTGATTTATAAACTAAAGTTTTTACCTGCTTTGCTTTCGAATTAGAGCTTTCGACTTGGTTGCTTCCAATTAGGTCAAATGTTTAAAGAAAGGTTTTAAACATTTCGACAAAGTCGAAAGGTTACTGCCACTTATTATTGTATTGTTTTGAACCTTCCATTACAGTCGAAAGGTATGGTTTTTATAAGTTGTTTTTATATAAGACCGTCTGACATAGTCGAATGGTTAGGTTTTGAAAAGTTTTATGAGACCTTTCGACAAGGTCGAAAGGTTTGGTTTCGAAAGGTGGTTTCAAAGAGATTTTTAACTGCCGCGTTTATTTTGTTAAAACCCTTCAAAGGGGTCGAAAGCAGGAGCTTTCGGCTTAGTCGAAAGGTTTACCTGTTTCAAAAACCAGCCGCTTCTCCCATTGTTTTTGAAAGGTTACAAGGCTTTCGATTTGAATGATTTACCCTTGTATTATAATTCAAGTATAATCCAAGTTTTCAAAGGAGTTGCTGTAAAAGGCGGAGGTATATTGTTTTAAATGAAATGATTTAAGCTTCCGAAGTAGACCTTCCGGCAAGGTCGAAAGGTTGCTCCCTTTTTATCCGAAAGGTTTTAAAAGAAGACCTTCCAAATGTTTTAACTTGAACCCAGTATGTTTTTGAAAGGTTTAGTCCACTAGTTTTGAAAGGGTATGTTATAAGAATCGAATAGTTTCGAAAGGTTTAAACTACTGTATGGTTGCAATGGTTTTTAATGTTTGAATTTAATGTATTATAAGGCAGGAGCCTAATGTTTTTAAGAGCTTTCGAATGAGGTTATCCTATGAAGTCGAAAGCTAGGTTTCGGAGGTATTGAAAAGTTTTAAAACCCAATCTCAAATTTTTAAAAGGAAAACCCACGACATAAATGAAGGAGTTTTGTAATGATTTTAAGTATGAAATTTTGAAGAACAGTTACCTTGATAAAAATATAAGTTAAGGGTATTAACTATGTTATGAGATATATTTCAAGAACTTTAAACCCACATGAGTGGTATTGATAAATTATTGTTTTGCTTCTTCAAATATGAGTATATTCACATGATAGCCCATAACTGCATTTTGGTGGATAAAGGTTAAAAGAACCAGCTAGGTTCGCCCAGTAGTGAATATAAATTGATTAAACTCTTGAATGAGTAGATTTGTATCCAGGAGGTCAGGAAGACCAGAAAATAGGATGCTAAAATATAAAGGGAAGATATCGGCAAGGGCCAATAGATTCATAGTATGCCTATGAAAACTATGTGTAAAGGAAGATGTCAGATAGACAGGTTCATGGTAAGCACATAAAAACTCAGTGTAAAGGAAGATGTCAGATAGACAAGTTCATGGTAAGCCCATGAAAACTATGTGTAAAGGAGGATGTCAGATATACAGGTTCATAGTAAGCCCATGAAAATTATATGTAAAGGAAGATGTCATATAGACAGGTTCGTAGTAAGCCCGTGAAAACCATGATTGATACTGGCAGATGCCAGTAGGTTTATAGTTAGCCCATGAAAACTATACCCGGATTATGACATTGACAGATAGTCAAGAGGTTACTAGTCGGCCCATGAAAACTAGGATAAACATAAAGATATTGGAGTTCCCAATAGGTTGTTAGTAAACCCATGAAAACTAAAAAGGTTAATAGTGACCCTAGAAACTATAAGTATGACAGGGTTTCAGATTAAACTGGGGATGGGAAATCCTAATTATTTTCAAGTATGCATATCATCATAATATTTTGAAAATGTATGTTTTAACCATTGTGGATGCAGGAGCACATTAAATGGTTTTATAAAGGTTTTTAGGGTACTAGTGAGGGGAAAACCCATTCCGCTAAGCGGCGTGGTCTCACTAGATATCCAAAAGGATTGAGATGTTAGATTATTATTCAAACCAAGCTTTATGTTTGACTCGACGTTTTTGTTTTCCCATTAAACTCTCGGGTACTCAATTAATTTTGTGTAGTTTGAGATTTAAGGTTTTCAAGTTCTTTTCTTAGACGAATAAAGCTTCTCGAGACGTGAAGAAGGTAGATAGTTAACTAAGGTTTTCTTGTCCGTTGTGTGTTTGTTTGCAAAGGCAGATTTATGAGCCTTACTATATACTCCGATCAACCAAGTGGGCATCTTCATATGTCGCTCCTTGTGTATTTGTAATAATTATATTTTGTTGAACGTGTTTAACGAATTTTTGGATTATGTAATAACATGAAATGTTTTGATTTGAATATGGAAATGTATTTTTGAATTGTTAATTTTTTCCATATTTTTGTGATCTGTGTATCAATGAATCTAACATCGCTGTATTTGGTCACCGAAGATTAATAACTATGGATGACTACAACATCTATAGCCATTAGTTTTGGGTTCTCCAAGTAGAGGGATGTTACAATATAGGCCCTTACATTTCATCCGGGATAGTTTAGGTACCACAGTTTTTATCTGATCCTATGCCTTAGTAGTTCTCCTAGGATCCTATGTAGTTGCAGCCCAATTATACATTTAGGGCATATGTCGTCATTGGTACATTGATTAAGGAGCCCATAGTTTATCCGGATAGGCATAATTTTCCTATTGTGCCTTCGGTAGGGTTATACCCTCTAGATGAGATACTTATATAAATTAATATATATCGTGTCTTCTATTGATTTTTTAAGTTACTTACATCATGTATTATTCATTCTTTCAATATGCGTCGTGATTAGACCAGACCAGACTTTCATGTGTTGTGATATGAGATATAACGCTCGCATATACTCATAACCATCATGAGATGTACATGCAGCATACACATATGTTAGGGGCAAAGATAGATGAGTTGACTACTAGACTTGGTGTATACAAGCCTTATAAACCATCAAATGAAGAAGGTATTGGGGGTTATGTTGGTGGTGATGATGGTGATGGTTATGATGACGATGATGATGTTGAGGGTGATGATGATAAGGACAACGATAACGACGATGGCGGTAAACGCAATGATCATGTTGCATCTTTGACATGACTATACATGTTTTCTTACATTTTCCAACATTGACGCATGTTGAGTATGAGTTGTAGTTTTTCTAGTGTATGTGTATGTTTCTATGTATGGGCATTATACGTTTTATGTTTGTATGTATGGATATTGTACTTTGTATGTTTCTATGTATGGGCATTGTACATGTATCTTTCTATGTATGGGAATTTTACGCTGTATGTTTCTACGTGTGTGCATTGTCCTTGTATCTTTCAAATATATGTGGATTGTACGTTGTATGTCACTATGTATCAGAATAATAATACACCAGTCATGATCATTCCCTTATTACCTTATATACAATGTTTTTGCTTTTTATATGCTTTATTGTTTTAGCAATTAAATTCTTCTTTAAAAACAAAAGCCTGAATTATGAGATTATAAAGTACTATATAAAGATAATAGTGGATACAAATATTGCAAAATACAAATATTACGAGATACAAATATTATTAATTTTAGATAACTTAATTATCATGACAACTAAAACTTTCATGCAATAGATTGAGGTATGAATTATCCACTCTCTATAACTTTGTAATAAATTCAACTACTCTTTGGTAGAAGATTCATCTATCCATTGGTGTAATCTGCAGATAGAGTGGCTACATCTATATTATCGACAATTGATATCCCTACCATACGATAGAGTGACTATTGGTGCTAACCAACCACATGAACATTGTTGGGCATTTCATTCATATCCAAAGTGACACCCCACCTCTATACCTATACTATCCAAGAGTATTAAAGAGCAATACCATTGAATAATACGCTATAAAGGGTACACATATGAATATTCCCTTAGACTAATAGTTATATGCATTAAAACGTCGAATATAACTCACTAACAAACGTACACAGTATTGGTACAAAGCAATAAACACGTGTGCTTTCAGGCCAAAACAATACACAATATACAATGAAAAAGAAAGAACATAGAGTCGGTTGTAGTGATAACATATAATGTATAATACAATAATGTTACAAGAATATAATACAAATCAAATGCCAGTTATATAAATACATACATATACACGGTGAATCGATATCATACAAATATCATGTAATCATCCTAATATAATACTCCTATAAGCCTAAAATAAACAAATACAGTCATATCGTCCTTGTACCTGAAATGTCTAGGAGTGACCTGTGTTTTATAAAATAACACATGTGTCAGACTATATCTAATCAAGGATCATAAATAAGAGTAATAGTGTGTAAAAAATATATGATATCACAATTAAAGATACTCAAATCATTAACTAACATGTCAAGTTAGATAAATAAGTATAAAAATGTATGTCTGAAATATTTATATAATACAATTAATATTTATTAAGGCTTCACTCCTCACAAATAACTCGATATAGAGCAATCAACACTAATATCAAAATATGTCATCAACCATATAAAAATACATCAAATCGGAAAATCACAAAATCAATACAAATGGGTGAACCATACATCTCAAGAAATCAACATCAAATAGAAAATAATCAGTCAGGAGGCATCCTCAAGTGAAGTCAGACAGTAATGAAGCAATGCCCACCATCTCTCTCAATCTTATATTATAAAATATCAATATCAAATCAGTAAGAAATACTTGAGCCAGCTCATAACAATGCCACAATAAGTAAAATCATATATCTCAACCTACAGCCCTTGGAAAGGCGAAACCCTCGACTGAAAGGTCCTAAAAATAGAAATAACAAATCAATAATAAGTAATCCATCTACCTAAGAAGGATACGGGGTTGACCATACTCTGAACACAGTCTCAGGTATAATCTCATCCATTTATAATATATGTCTATCTACCACCCACATACATACAACCACACTGGAACCAGATGGAAGATTGATAGCACGTTTGCTTGCTCCAAAAGCAAAATGTGATCCATGTGACATAACTCCTATAGTCATTGGTTACCATTACCTCTCCACTTTCGGTATCATGACAACAATCCACCACATGCTCGACAACGCGTAGCCTCATCGGCCACAACTACCGACATGTGCCCTTTTGGTAACTGACTGTTGGCCTGTGCGATACAAGGGGCAACCAACTACCAATCTCGCAATGCACATCAAATAACTTAAACAACAATGTGGTGTCGTGGATCTGGGGCGTGACCCCACATTTAGGCCGCCAGGGTGGATATTTGCCAATCTGGTTCACTCCTGAAACATAAAAGGAGTTGGAAAAAGGTAGACAGGCATATAACGTACACAGAATATGTGGCTAATAAGTAGCCTCCACAAATACTCACCATAGCGAGTCAGACACACAACATACCCTCGTATGAGTGTCATTCATGAGAAAAGAATAACTGAATATATAACACAATGACATCCCATACCACCGCGCATTACTAATTCATTTATTTAGAGCTCACTCACAACACTCACCTTTCAATATTCTATATAAATAGTACAAAGAATAATCGAAGAAATATTACCGAATACCCCATCCCAAATGTTATTATAACTCCATTTATTTAGATTTCTCATTACACAGAATTGAAACATCATAAATCGCATAATAGTTGTCATCGCTTTATCATATTAAAAAACATTAAGAAATTCCATATCTACGAGGTATCATTCATATACGCGTTATTCAATAGATATAAGAAAAGAGTGATCAGAAAATTAATATAAGAACAGATTATTTTAATAAATATCAAATAAGCAAATCAATACTATAACCACATCATTTTTGCTAC
This sequence comes from Allium fistulosum, assembly GCA_030737815.1. NCBI lineage: Eukaryota > Viridiplantae > Streptophyta > Magnoliopsida > Asparagales > Amaryllidaceae > Allium > Allium fistulosum. The sequence goes on from CM060902.1 coordinate 985,031,815, forward strand.
TATAAATAATATTATTAAAATAACTTCAAATTATTTTTGCATTCGTTAACTTCGAGTCAATGAACCAGGAAGACTAAACAGAAAACTATGAAATAAATTACTCAAATAAATATGAATATAAAACGCCCAATTCAAGATTGATTTATGAAATATAAAATGCCCAATTCAATATTGAATAAATCAATCTTTGACATCATTCTATCTTATAAAAAAAATTAATACTTAAACATAAATAATATTTATAGAAATACTCTTATATTAAACAATTAATTTACTAAACTCAAGTACACTATATTCAATATTATAAACTAATAATTTCTTAATCTTATATAAAATTGACAAAAGGTAAATGTATACTAAATACTAGAATACTCACTCATATCTAAAGATAACTTAACGACAGTTTTAAAGCTAGTGCTAAACTTGAAAATAACACTATAACCTTTTTATAACACTATACGGTTTTATTTTATTTTATATAATTTTAAACTTTCAAATTAATTTATATATATGTGTGTGTGTGTGTGTTAAATTTCACACTTCTATATAATAAGAATACATAATCTAAATAACACAAGTAAATTTACTTTATTACTTTATTACTTTATTAACTTATATTCACATTTATCTATGAATTATAACTAATAAGTAAATATATTAAAGTTAGGTATGTTTGATTTTTATTTATCATAATATAAGCATACATATATTCCAATTATAACTTACTGAAGTTTGCACAAATACAAAACTAAACACACACATAGGCAAGGATTGAAACATTTAAAATAATTGTAAAATGCATAGGGAACAGTAGTTTTGTTATATTAGCATAATTAAATTAATAAGGCTAAAAGCATAGCAAATACAATATACACAAAGATGTATCATCACAGAGACCTGTTGTTCAAAGGTGCACCGAGAAACAAAACTCATGGACAAAAATACAAGTATGAGAATGAAACTAAAAGTAAATTATGTGCAGCCACTAAAAAGGAACACAAATGAATGCAAATACACTCACAGGTATATACAAGAACAATTTAAAGACCGAACCCTACCTCGGTTCGACAACGGTTAACCTTCAACCTTAGAGCGCTACGACTCCGAAAATAAAATACCTCTGCACGTGTAGGAGCCCATGATCCAACCTCAAAACCCTAAAAAAAACCTTCAGGCCGAACTCTTTAAACCACATAGTATTTCAAATTTGCGGAAAAATATCGTTTTACTCTTCGTTGTTTTTCACATAATAAATTTAACAATTAATTTCATTATCTTAGACACCAAAATTATTGGATTATCTTATCAGTTTTGGACGATATAATACATTAGTAGCATACATTTTATGAATCATTATTGAACCTCTATCATCTTAAATAATAAAGAAATTTACAATTTTGCAGTAAAATAATTAGTATAAAATTATTGCAATTAATATTTATTATGAAACGTTCAAAAATATTTGTTTTAAAAGTTTGATATATTAATTATAATTGGTTATATTTAACATTAATTGAAATAATTTTACGTTTAAATGAGATAAATAGAAAATAACAATTAACGTGGTTCTTACGGTCTGATAGATTGAACCACCGGAACTGTGATATCCCAAAATTTTAGGCAAATAAAAATTGATAATCTTCTTTTATAAATTATTTAAAATAGGCAAAATTATTCTTTTTTTCAAACCAATTAAACATGTGTTGTTTATATATTTATATATATGTTAGTAGATTTTAAATAGAATTTGAATTTGAATTTTGAAATTCAAGAGATAAATATTACAAATCTAAATTGTATTTTTATATAATTTTCATTTAAGTTATATATAGATAAATAAAAGAGAAAGTTTAATTATAAACTCATAAGACATTAATAAATATAAAACTAAATTGAAAATCTAATATAAATATATATAAAAACATTAAATTCATGTAAATTACAAATGTAAGTAATTTATATCATGCAAATGACATTTGTAAGCTAATTTAACAAGTGTCATTAATTTTATTTTATTTTAAAAATAATAAATAGAAAGATATTAAGGCTATATAATTAGCTCCCTACTCTTCTCTTCCATTTTTCCCTTATCTTCATTTTCAAACTAAAGAAACAAAACCAGAGAAAACCAAAAGGATCAACAAAAGAACTACCTCAAACTAGATGTTATGCCAACTTTTGGCAAAGCCGAGATACCCAAAGATTAACTAAAAATCAATGATTATTAGTCATGAACATCGATTGTGCATCGTAGGTTCACCATGGATATCGATGAATTTTGTCCGAGTCCGGATCGGGCTGCAATTGATAAGACATGTCAAGCAAGGCCAGATGAAACAACGTTCCAAGTTTCGAGTCAATCCGAGTTCATATGCTCAAGATATCGCCAAAAGGAGATGGATGATATAGCATAGGTTCGAATCGATCGACCACATGTGGGTTCGAAATCGTGATGGCAAGGGCCAAGTTCAAGATTTGGACTCTGGTCGATTAGTTTTCTTAGATTTGATTTCCAAAATAAAACGGCTATCCCACTTACTCATGTACGGGAACCAGAGAGATTCCTAGGCATGCTCTAAGATGGAAATAGACCGCTCCGCCCGGAGAGGCATTGTCTTGTTTTTCCTGGTGTTTGAGATTGAACATCTAGGATTTGAATTTAATAAAGAAACACTTATTAAAATAAACCTTTTAACCGGAGAGTTAAAGGATGAACATTAAATATCAATATAAACATGATCGCTTTATGACCTTACCCGGAGAGGCGGGGTCCGGAGTGCAAGAAGTGAGTTGCTTCGCCGGAGAGCAACAGGATCGACTCACTTAAGCATCGTTTCCCATTCACCGGAGAGTGATTGGATCGGGATTCGATAAGAGCCCGGAGAGGCTATGATCGGCCCACGATTTGGGCCATGACATCGCTTAATGTTCAGATACATTGAACCGGAGTGCAAGAAGTGAGTCGCTTCGCCAGAGAGCGACAGAATTGACTCACTTAACGTTGTTTCCTCTTCACCGAAGAGTGACAGGATGGGATCCAGCAAGAGCCCGGAGAGGCTATGATCGGCCTAAAGATTTAGGTCAAGACATCGCTTAATGTTCAAAAACACTGAACCGGAGTGCAGGGGGTGTAGCCGCTTCGCCGGAGAGCGACAAGATCGGCTCACTCATCGTTGTTTTCCCTTCACCGGAGAGTGACAGGATGGGATACAGTAAGAGCCCAGAGAGGCTACGATCGGTCCAGAATGACCAAGACATTGCTATACGCCCTAGCTGGGGCCAGAGTGCAAGGGATAGAAAGCAACGCCGGTGTGCAATAGGATCTTTCTATTCAATCGCTAAATCTAGAATGGGTTTGACAAGGGTCCGAAGTGACCATCAATAGTATGGAGAGACCGTAGAATTTAATTCTTAACTTCCACTGGAAAAAATTGGTAACAATTCGGCTTCGAACAGCCATGGACTTGATTGAAAATGCTATAAGCTATGAGTAAAACATGAACTCACTGCATTTAACTTGAGACTGATCAAAACACGCCTTTTACCAAAAGGCATGTTTTGGGGGGCAAAATGTTATCCCAACTTTTGGCAAAGCCGAGATACCCAAAGATTAACTAAAAATCAATGATTATTAGTCATGAACATCGATTGTGCATCGCAGGTTCACCATGGATATCGATGGATTTTGTCCGAGTCCGGATCGGGCTGCAATTGATAAGACATGTCAAGCAAGGCCAGATGAAACAACGTTCCAAGTTTCGAGTCAATCCGAGTTCGTATGCTCAAGATATCGCCAAAAGGAGATGGATGATATAGCAGGGTTCGAATCGATCGACCACATATGGGTTCGAATCCATCCACGAGGACACAGTTCGAATCCATCGAGGTACTCTTGCCTTCGAATCCATCAAGGAGAGATCCTCCGAATCCATGAAAAGGACTATAGCTTCGACTCCATCGAGCCAGCCTCTGCCTCGAATCGATCACGACAGGCCTTGCTTCGAACCCATCAGAATATGCCTTGCTTCGACTCCATTGAGCAAGCCTTAGTTCGAATCCATTGGAACGTTCCCACCTTCGAATCCCTTCAAGCAGTGAAGTCTTCGTATCAATCGACTGAGGGTTACCCAGATCGATACGAAGGAACGCACGTTTGATCGAATCGAAGGAGTATACCTTCAGATCCTTCTCTTCGAATCCACCAAGTAAACGCAACTAAAACCACGGATTCGACCCAGAAAACTCGGAGAAAAAGGAGGATTGACCCGGAGCACGCGCACCACGTCATCATCTTCACGTGAAGAAGCATGGATTCGACCTTATGGATTCGAACCATATCGATTCGAACGAATCCATAGGGCGAAGAACGTCAACTTGAATCGATCATAACTTAAGATCTACAAGTCCAAATGCTATGAAATTTTCACAGAAGCTTGAACACATATTGAAGAATGTTCACACCAAATTTCGGCTCGATTGGACAATTTCTTGATCGATTCGAACATAGCTTCGAATCGATCCCAAAGTGGGCCTGGATTTCCAGAAAGCGGGCATGTGGGCCCCCTGACGTACTAGAACTGGTCTCCCTTCAGTTTAGGCAAAATATCAGCCTCCTACACCTATAAATAGAGCCCCTGGTCATTCAGAAAAGGGGTCGGACAATTTTGAGAACTAAAGAGCGCCCAGACTCTGCCAGATTTACTTCAGATCGCCACGGTTGCCTTAGATTCAGACTTAGCTCATAAAATCTGCTGTACTACGTGATAGGAAATTGTAATCTTCAAGTATCAAGCAATAAAATCATAAAACCCTTGAAGTGGACGTAGGCCGGAGATAGCCGAACCACTATAAATTGTGTGTCACTATTCATTATTTCTGGATTGCTGTTTGTTGCTTACTTAGATCTGATATTTGTGTTTGAATATTGCTGGCTTGTATTCATACACTGGTGCTTTCACAACACTTGGGGTTTGTGACCAATTTTGGCGCAAACACTAGATCAAAGCAAAGATCATCTCAACTAAGTTTCCAGTTTCAAGTTTTCAAAAGATCAAAGTAAATTCCAGTTTTCAAATCTAGTTCAACTTGTTCCAGGCTTCTCTGTTCATTTCAATAGTGAGTAAACATTTTTTCTAAAAAGCTAAAGTTAACAATAATCTGATGCATGTGAATATCCTTGAATATATGATATGAAATATGCTTTGCATGGTTGTGTAAATGTGATTTCATGTATATATGTATGTGATATAAGTGTGCATGTCTGTGCTTGCTCTGTTCCTGCTTTACAGGTTTCAAAACCTATTCAAAAATCAAAATCTCATTCCCTGATTCTTTTTAGACTTTGTTGTTCAAACAAAAACTGTTTAAATTTGTAAGATTTAAATTTTAAAAATAGTTCTAAGTATAAAATAGTTTAAAGATTTCTGTAAAATTGAAATATACAGTAAAAACCCAAAGTTTTGAAAAATTCGATTTCAACAATTTAGTGTTTCATGTATATATTCTAAATCGTCTTTGAAAACTAGGATTTTTAAAAGGAAAAAAAACCAATTTTAAGTGTGTAAATTGGGAGAACTTGCGGGTTGAACGAAGTTTGGGTTTTAACTTTTTTTTGGTGATCGGAGGGCTCAGGGTAGTCGGGATCACTACTGGAGGTAGCAAGAAGATAGGCGATCTCGTGAAAAATAGAAGTTGGATTTTTAGATCACCGTGGTGGCGGCTCGACGTTGAAGTAGAGTTTTAAACCCTGTTTGAGTCGGCGATGTTTGAGAGGCCAATGCGACGTCATCGTCGCATCGGAACGGGCCGGAGTAGGGGGAATAGGAAGAGGGTGGTCTGGCGAAGGTCTGGGCAGAGCGGCGAGGACTCTGGTGATCTGAGGCGGCGGGTCGAGGTGATCCTTGGATGACCAGTTTTGTTTTGGTGGGGCTTCATGTGCTCGAATTCGATTTTCGAGTTCGATTCTAATTAGGGTGGTCGGAATCAAAGGGGGAGGAGGTCGTGGTCGACTTGCTGGCAATAGCAGTGGTGACCGGAGCATCGTCGTTCATCAGTGCATGTGCCCGTGAGGCCAGTGTATCAGTTGGGTTGGGTTGCTGTAGGATTTGAGAAGATGGAGTTGTCTCGGGTAGGAACTCGGGGAAATAAGGAGTTGGCTCGGGTTTGTTTTCGAGTCGTACGCGAGTGTGGTAACAGTTTTTAAATTTAACCAAACAAAGTTTAAAAAAAAGAAAAAAAAAAAAGAAGTTCTTGGGTCTGAGCTCGGGTAGGTACCGGGTTGAACTCGGGTATATATTTATAACAGTTTTAAAATTAAATAAAAAGCAAGTTTTTAAAAGTTAAAACAAAATCAAGTTTTAACAATTTTCTTAAACTAATTCTTTTAAATAATAATTGTTTATTTAAGTTGGGATTAGTTACAGGTTGTAAAATTAATTATTTTAAATTAATTAAGTATAAAGTATCTTATTATGTGTCCTTTATTTTAATAAATTCTTAAGGTTATTTAAATAAAAAATTAAATAGTGTAATTAAGTTAATTTATAGGTTAATGATAATTAATTCCAAAGGTTTATTAAATAAGATTTTAATGATAATTAAGGAATTAATTAAGATAAATGGTTTATCTTTTAATTAATTAAGGTTTTGGGTAATTAAAGATTTATTAATTAATAAAGAAATTAAAGAGTGTTAATTAATTTATTAATTAATAATTAAAAATTAATTAATTAATAATTAAAGGTTAATTAATTAATAATTAAGGTTAATTAATTAATAATTAAGGTTAATTAATTAATGTAATTAATTAAAGAATAATCAATGTAATTAATTAAGGTTAATTAGTTAATGTAATTAAGCAAGGATAACTAATTAACGAAAGTAATTAAGGATGGTTAATTAATTAAAGTAATAACAAATGGTTCTTAATTAATTAATGTTAATTAAGCTAGGTTAAGTAATTAATTCATTAGTAATTAATTTAAGTGGTTAAATTAAAATAATTGTAATTATGTGATTAATTAATCTTGCTTAGGGATGATAAATTGTTAGAATGTTTGGATTGATTAATATTATGTTAATCTGTGATGATCTGTGATGTGTAATACTTTGGATATAGCTGTGATAAATATAAGTTATTTATCTGTGATTAAGTTGCTCTGTGATTATAATGTTCTGAATTGAATTAAATTGTTTAAACTTAAATAACTTGGCCTTTATGACGGCGTTTGGATTTCGATGGGATCGGGATCGGATACCAAATTTGTTATCCGAAAACCACATCAATCCAAGTTAAACGATAGGTCATGAAATCTCAAGTGAAGACCAAGATGAAGATTCAGAGTGCAAGGGCTATTTGTCGTTAACTCTGAGGGTGATTCCGAAACGAGTGTAACGGAGATAGTGCCTTCGGTTTCGTTCGAACCCGGAATGAACTTGTATGGATGAATGTTATCAGACCATCGTCAATGGAGGACGATGAGCATTCCAAGATATGTGTTCTAAAAAGGTAATCGTAGCCTCAAGCCTCATCAATCGGGAATGGCTAAAACAGGGGAGGTGCACGAAAGGCTAAGTGGGTAGCACCCAAGTAGGATAATATTTTCCCCAGTCTAGAGGTCCCTTTTATTCGGCTGTGTGGGCAGTTGTTGGCCACAACCGCGGGGTTGTCTTGTTTGGACTATCTAGTAAGGGGTAGCTCCAGTCTTGTGTTGCAGGGGATCAAGGTGGATCCTCGGTACGGTGATCTAGACCATGTACTGTGATGGGCGGTACCCCAGTAGCCCTGCCATTATGTGGAATCCAATTTTCAATAAGTGATCTCGGACTTGATTGTATACCTATGTATGCTGGAATTTAATAATGTAACAATTTTGGCTATGTGAATATTTATTTGAAAACCATGGACACTATTATAATATAACCGGATTTCCTATCAATGTTTTGGTTATCGTAAGGGAAAAACTTGTCTGTGTTTATTTGCGGAGAGTCTTACGAGATACCATTCTTTCAAATGTTTTTCAAGTTAAACAACTTAACCGTTTACTCACACCAAACCCATGTCTGACCCAGAGTTTATTTTCTGTTTTTCTTAAACTCTTGGGTACTCAAATTTTTAGGAGTAGCCAAGTGATCAGGTCAACTTTGACGAATTTTGGAAGGACTTGGAGCAAGAGACTTGGCGTATCTATATCTATCTATTCCGCTGTGTTAGTGTCGCTGTGTTGTAATTTGGGTTTTAATGTATCGACAAGTCATCACGACTGTCTTGGTTGATGTTGTATAACTGTGTAACTCTGATGAATGGATAATATGTAATATCTATGTGAAATAATATATTTTTCCGTTTCCGCTGTGAGATTCTGATATTGTTTAGTTCTTTCTTTTCTATCTATTCTTTTCTACCTATTTCTTTCTTAATGATGATACGTCTTTCTGTGGAATGAAAGGCGGGTCGTAACAGGAACCTTTGAACTTGGGTCAACACGGTTTGACGAACTGTTCAGTCTTCAAAACTATGCACATAACACATATAAATATGTGCAGAACACCTGTATTTTTCCATCCGCATAAACACAAACCTAAACAACACACACCGGGAAAACACTCAACTGCGCACTTAAAACTCACGTACATGAATTTAACCCAGCCCAATATATATATATTTTGATATACACATAGCCTGATATGGGAATGATGCACCTAAGTGTTGTTACCAAGTCTAAACTAAATGCACATATACATGCAAGATATAAAGAATAACTCAGCAAATAACACATGAAAAAAATAACAAAAATGGTTATATAAATAACACATGCATGTTTATTGTTACAAAACGTATGGCTATAATGACTATAAATTAAAGTAATGAATGAAAAGTAATTGGCAGGGTGGAAAATATTAACTTTCACTTTCAATGTCTGTCACTTAATTTGTCAATAAACCAGCCTTGCTATTAGTTTACGGTGCAAAACGTCCAGGCTATCATTTTTCCGTTCTTTTCCTTCTTTTGGATTATGCTTATACTTTTCCAGGTTGACACAAACACATGGATATGCAACCATACACATATGCTAAGCATGAACAACACACATACTTAAGTAAATACGGACACACACACACACACACATATATATATATATAATAAGTTATACACACAAACTCAACTCCTATTAACACATACACAAATGCAAAATCATGCGCATATTTATATATGTCACAGGCACACACTTACCAAATAAAATACATGCATGCACCTTGAACATTTCTGTTCCAGGTTCACCATCGATATGAAAGAGTGAGAGAGGGAGAGAGTGAAAGAGTAAAAGAAACACAGAGATATGTGTGTGGAATATTTTTTTATGAGAAAGTGGGAGAGAATATAAGAAAGAGGGTTTTTTCTTGTTGAAAAACTTTTCTTTATTGATGGTAGATTTCTTGTTTGATTGCTTGATACAAAATGATGAAAGAGCTCTTTAATTTATAAGACTCAATAGACTATTCTACAAACATAACTCCATACATAATTCTTATTTCTATTAGAAAATTCAAGAGCTCTCAATAAACTACAGTAAATGCAAGAAAACTCTAGAAACTATAATAACAAGAAGCTTCTAGAAATTAACCATAACAAATTAAGTTTAATATATTTCAACACCCCCTTTAAACTTGATTTGTGAATCAAAGCAGATTCCTCAACTTGACAAAATTCTCATGCTTAAGAGGCTTGGTGAAGATATCAGCTACTTGATCATGTGTCTTCACGTACTCTAGTTGCATATCCTTTTTGGCGACACACTCTCTAATATAGTGATAGCGTGTATCAATATGCTTGCTTCGATCATGAAAGACATGATTCTTGCCAAAGAAATTACCGACTTGTTGTCCACGAAAATCTTGATCGGCTCCTCTTGTGGTAGTTTCAACTCCTTTAGCATATTTTATAACCAAATTGCATGGAAAACACATAAAGTAGTAGCTACATACTACGCTTCGCATGTAGAAAGAGTGGAAATCGATTGTTTTTTCGACATCCAAGTGAAGTCTGTGTCTCTCGTGTAGAATACGAATCCACTGGTGCTTTTTCGGTCATCCATATCTCCACTCCAATCGCTATCGCTATATCCAACAAGCTCGTAATTATCAGAAATAGAGTAGTACAAGCCAAAGTTTGTTGTGCCTTTAACATAGCTAAGAATCCTCTTTGCTGCCTATAAATGAGTTATTGTTGGATTCTCCATGTATCGACTCACAACTCCTACCGCATATAGAATGTCGGGTCTTGTGCACGTTAAATATTGCAAGCTTCCGACCAAGCTCTTAAATAGTGCTGAGTCCACTTTTTCTCCTTCCTCGTGCCTTGATAACTTGATTCCACATTCAATCGGCGTGCAAAATGGGTTAGAATCATCTATCTTGAACTTCCTCAATACTTCCTTAGCATAACCTTCTTGAGTGATTAGGATGCCCTTATCTTCTTGTTTTATTCCAATGCTAAGGTAATAAGACAGGAGTCCAATATCAGTCATCTCAAACTCCTTCATCATCTATTTCTTAAACTCTTTAAACATGCTTGGATTGCTACTTGTGAAGATCGATCTTTTGGATTTTAATATAAGTTCATGCTCAGATGGACATTTGATGAAGTTTCTTTCTTGGAGGAACTTATCAATTCGAGCAGTCCATGCTCTTAGAGCTTGTTTCAACCCATAAAGCGCCTCCTTTAGCTTTAAGATCTTGTCTTCTTCTCCCTTTACTTCATAACCTTGTGGTTGCTCGATGTAAATTTCTTCTTCAAGAACTCAATTTAGGAAGGCAGATTTCACATCCATTCTATTATCTTCCAATTGTTTTGAGCTGCTAAATAAACTATTAGTCCAACAGTTTCTAGTCGAGCGAATGGAGCGAATACCTCATCATAATCAATGCCAACTCTTTGACTATACCCTTTTACCACCAATCTCGCTTTATATCTTTTGACTTCTCCTTTGGCATTTTTCTTTGCTTTGTACACCCACTTCACACCAATTTCCTTGTGTTCTTTTGGAAGTGAACCTAACTCCCATGTGTCCTTCTTCTTGATGGCCTTGATTTCTTCGTCCATGGCATTTTTTTCAGTTCTTCTTTTGCAAAGCTTCTTGGAAGTTTATAGCTCACAATTCGAAAATAGACAAAAGAGAGTAAAATTGTGTTGATTTTATGTTACCTCGTAAATATCTTGAAGGCTTTTAAAGCGTGAAGCCCTTTCACTTGAGCTCTCATCTTCTTGACAACTTGTGCTTAGTGAAGCTAGTAGGGAAGTGGGCTCCTCGTTGGATTGTTAGATCCTTGGTTGTTGCATTTCATCTCCTTCAAGATATGGAAAGAAGTTATAATTGTCATTATGTGATATCCATTCCCATTCTCCTTTTTCATCAAACACAATATCTCGACTAATTATTATCTTCCTCGTATCGGGATTGTAAAGCTTATAGCCTTTGGAGTTAGTGTCGTAACCAATGAAAATATACTTCTCACTTTTTTCATCCAATTTGCTTCGCTTCTCAGTATATGTACATGAGCTATGCTTCCAAAGACTCTTAGATGAGAAATACCAAGCTTCCTTCCACTCCATGCTTCTTGTGGTGTCTTTCCCCACACACTTTTTTTGGAGACCGGTTTGATAATAAATCGCACATGTCACTGTTTCCGTCCAAAATTCCTTTGGCGGCCTTTTACTTTTAAGCATGCTCCTTGCCATCTCAAGAATTGTCCTATTCTTCCTCTCTACTACTCCATTTTGCTGGTAGGATCTAGGCAACATCAGCTGTCGTTTGATTCCATTATTTTCCCAATACTTTTGGAATTCTTTTGATGCGAACTCTCCTCCACGGTTAGATCTCATGGATTTAATCAAAAGACCACTTACCTTCTCAACTTGGGCCTTAAACTTCTTGAAGTTCTCAAAAACCTCTGATTTCTCCTTCAAAAAATACACCCATGTTTTTCTTGAAAAATCATCGATGAAAAGAAGGAAATAGTTACTCTTACCAAGTGAACTTGGTTGATCGGACCACACACATCCGTATGTCTAAGTTCCAATGACTTTTTAGCTCTTGAGTATGACTTCTTTGGAAAGCCCATTTTGAATTGCTTTCCAAGTAAACATTTTTCGCACGCTTGATTAGGATGGCTTATGCATGGTAATTCTCTTACCATTTCCTTCTTGGAGAGATATTGTAGTCCTCTGAAGTTAAGATGTCCAAAACAAAGATGCCAAAGCTAAGAGGCATCTTTGTAGCACACCTTAAGGCATTGCGACATCATTTTGAATGTTGAGCACAAACAATCTATTTCTTGATATTGGTACCTTAATAATGAATTTACTTGCACCGTCTCTTATAGAAAAGTTATTATCTTTTAATCGAATATCATAACCTTTCTCTAAGAGTTATCCTAGGCTTAAGATGGTTCTCTTCATGTTTGGCACATAATAAACATTAGAAATGAATTGGTGCTCTCCATTCTTCAATCGGATAAGAATCTTTCCTTTATCTTTCACTGCTATCTTTGATTCATCTACAAATTGGACGTTGCCCTTCCCCGATTCATCAAGCTCCACAAACATGTTTTTTCTTCCACACATATGGTTTCTTGCACCGCTATCTAGGTACCATTGATTTTCCTCACCTTTTTCATTTTCTTTGTGAGCCAGTAGTAATGTATAATCCTCTTGATTTTTCTTCTTCAACATAATTGGTCTTCTCTTCAAATTTATTATTTCTGGTGCTCTACATTCGGAAGCATAATGTTCAAATTTCTTACAATTGTAGCATTTAACGCATGACTTGTCATACCTTGAATTTCCTCTCCCATGACCTCTTGTTGAGCTTCCTCCTTTTTTTATTGTTGTTGCTGTTGTTGTTTTCATTGTTAGGCCTCTAACCTCATCCATGTCCACATCCACAACCTCTTCCTCTTTCTTGGCCAGGACCCCATCTTTGTTGACCTGTATCTTAAGAACTTGCTCCATGGTCTCTTCCTTCTTCCTTTTCTTTTCTTCATAAGCTTCCAATGAACCTAGAAATTCCTTTATTGCCATGATCTCCAAGTTTTTTGTTTCTTCAATGATGGCGACAATATGTTTGAACTTTGGATCTAATGATCTAAGAATCTTCTCCATAATTCTTACATCATCTAACCTCTCACCATTTCTTTTTAGATTATTACTAACCACTAAAACTCTTAAGAAGTAATCAGAAACAAGCTCACCTTCTTTCATATGCAAAGTTTCAAACTCTCCTCTTCAAGTTTGAAGACGTACCTTTTTGACTTGATCAGCTCCCTTTTAAGATGTTCGAAGCTTCTCCCATGCTTCTTTTGCTGACTTTGATCCCGAAACCTTCTCAAAAGTATTATCATTCAATGCTTGATAGATTAGACAGATAGCCTTCTTGTCTCTCATCCTTGAGTTTCTCAAACTATCCCTTTGAGTTTGAGATAAGCTACCTTCATTTTCTTGTTCAGTATAGCCATTCACCACTATTTCCCATACATCATTTACTCCAAGGAGAGCAATCATCCTTAAGCTCCAATTGTCATAATTGTTCTTGGTGAGCATTGGCACTTGTAAGGGAACGCCGTTATTCGCCATCTCTATCTTTTTTTGAAAGAATCTTAAAGCTCTAATACCAATTTGTTGAATATATTTTTATGAGAAAGGGGGATAGAATATAAGAAAGAGGATTTTTTGTTGTTGAAAAACTTTTCTTTTATTGATGGTAGATTTCTTACTTGATTGCTTGATACAAAATGATGAGAGAGCTCTTATATTTATCGGACTCCATAGACTATTCTAGAAACATGACTACATACATAATTCTTATTTCTACTAGAAAATTCAAAAGCTCTCAACAAACTATAGTAAATTCAAGAAGACTCTAGAAACTATAATAACAAGAAGCTTATAGAAATTAACCATAACAAATCAAGTTTAATAATGTGTACGTGTATACATAAATACACACATCATGATCACTCAAGGTATTCGATCACAAACAACTCTAGTAAGAAATACAGAGATTATAAGAGCAGAGATACATGAGTGACAATCACTCACCTGACATTCGTGTTCGCTCCTTCCTCAACATGTTGGTCAGGACACATACAGCTCACTATCCTCTCGATGCACCCCAATAACCCCAATGCCATAGTTGTATATAGGTATAATGATGAATATATTTAAATTTAGAGATTTTTCATAATTTGTTTGATTTGATTTTTAATTTATGAAAAGAGATGGAATTTTGGGTTTGTTTTCCTGGATAATATGAAAATTACTGTGGTGATGTACGTATGTGAGAGGTTCATAAAAAATGGAAGAGAATTCTAGAGTATAAATGTTAATCGTGGGCTAAAAGCTATTAAGTTTGGATTCATGATTTTGGACCAAACAAATTTAAAGTTAAAAAAAATGTAAATATATTTTTATTTCCCACACAAACTAAATTTCTCTTTACTTAGAATAATTATAAATTATTTTCCAAGTCACTTCTTTCTCAAACTAACATTTCATTTCAATTACATCTCCTTTATAAAAACAATGGTTTCATGCAATTTTTTAAATTTAAAATTTAAATATCTTGTTTACACAATTTAAATCTTTTTATTTAATAATTTCAAAATTCATTTTCTAATAAATTTCCAAATTTCAATTTAATCAAATAAATTACTACTATTAACGTTAATTAATATCACTAAGAAAATTGGGTTGTTACACAAAGGTTCTGGATAAATGTATGGATCATCGTTCAATCTTCTACTTTTCGCTTGCTCTTCATCTTCTTGACTTCAAAATTCTTTATAATGTTGGTTTTGCAAGTAGATATTGTTCTCTTTGGGAGCATCACATGGTAGTGAATTTACTCTTTCCACGTTCTCATGTTAACCAACATAATTGTCGGTCATGTTTTGAACATTTAGCTACCAATTAGCTTAAGGACAATTAGATATTGAAAGAAGTAATATAGTGTGTGGTATATTTGATGTTGTGTTGTTTTATAAAAGTTAGAATGCAAAGTTGATTGGAAACAATATTCTTATCCTTTCCCCACAAGAAAAGCATATTGGATATATTATTGTTATTTGTTCCCACTAAACAAAGTTGATTTAAAACAATATTCTTCTCTATTCCCACTAAGAAAATTTGATACGACACAATATTTTTCTATGTACCCTATACAAAAAGACATAAAGTACAAAGTAACATATAGTACACATTAATAGATTCTTAATTGGTGCACCCTAATTATCAGGTTGAATGTAAGGTGAACGAAGCTGTTGCTATAACAATGGATTTTCTCTTGCAAGTTCCATTGCATAATTAACTTCTCATTTAGTACATGCTTCACCAATCCATTCAAGAAAGCAACATCTACAGTGCTAATCACATCTGTAGTATCGATGTCCAATATCCCAAAATGGTATTTTTATTGTAGTCATTTTAGCGGACAAACTACATAAACAATGCAAAATATTAGAGTCATCATCCTATTATTGTTTAGGACGGTTGCATTGATAATTTCGATGAATTCGCCACAATGTTTCCATTCTAAATTTTTACATGTCTTGGCTAACAAATTCCTTATGGCATACTTATAGATGGTTGTTCGAAAACAATATTCTTATTTGTTCCCCACTAGCAAAGTAGGATGGAACTAATGTTCTCATTTACTCACCATAAGCAAAGTTGATGTAAAAGAATTCTTATCTATACCACTAAACAAAGTGGTGTGAAATAATATTCTTCTTTGTTCCCATTAAGAAAAGTTGAAGCAACACAATATTCTTGACTGTTCCCAATAGGAAAAGTTAATGCGACATAGTATTCGTGTCTCTTTTCCTATATAAGCATATGATTATTAATCTTATTTTCCATAACTAAAACTTATCCTATTAGTCAATTAACAAACAACTATCTACGCCAATAATGTATTCAAATATACTGAAAGCTACAATGTTATGCGATAATGACTCTAATGATGAAGCGTGTGAACTAGCACATCAACAAGAAGAAGAGTAACTATTGGAAATTTATTATGAAGCGTATGACTCGACTTCTTGGAAACATGGTGGCTCATTCGAAGGTCAGTAATTCATTAACTATAACTTGTAAGCATTCCATAAAACTTTAATACAATATTACTTTAATCCTAATTCTACTTAAGGTCCAAAAATGTTTCAGAGAAGATTTAGAATGAGTCAAGCATTATTTTTTAGGATTTTGGAAAGCATCAAACAAAATAATTATCACTTTGTTTATAAACGAAACTCTTCAAAAACGCAGAGTTTAAGTCACATCAGAAGATGAATGTAACTTTAGGGATGTAAGCACGGTACACCCACCGATGTCATTGATAATCCATACTGTATTGTAGAGAGTACTGCATTGGAAACTCTGGATAAATATTGCCAAGCCATTGTAGACATTTATTGTAATGACCCAACTTTGACTAACATTATTTAGAACATATAATTAGATAAATTAAATGAAATAATGTAAAAGGATAAGAAAATTGAGATTTAGTAACTAAGTTTAGGCCATGCCTTAGTTAATAAACCAATTAGAAAAGCAAAAGGATAGGATAAGAAGGAGGAAAATGATAAAAGCAAAATGGGAATAGCCTTCATTCCTACCCTTTAAACCTTTTTATCTTCATTTCCTTTATTCATTATACACACTTCATTTTAGAAAATGAAAAAAATAAGAGAAGTGAGGGTTGGCCATTAACAAACATTTAAGGGAGAAAAAGCTAGAGAATCAAGGAAAAGCTTAGAGGAAAGTAAATCAAGTTCAAATATCAACTTTCTTAATCGATACAAGATGAATAATACATATACTTCTTGCGTTTTTTATTATGTTTTGGTTTTAATAGGACATCCGAATTTAATATTGTTGTTATGCCATTTTTAAGGAATTCGAATGATTATATGCTTGTTGGCGATTTTCTAGAATTTATATATGAAATTTAGTGATATGTTTGAGTTGAAAATCCTATCATATGATATCCAAATGATTTGAGATTTTGATATGATGTTAGAAATATTATTTTAGAAGTGGGGTTTTAGTTTTATAATTTTTCAAGCAAGTATGGATTTTATTTGATTTTTCTAAGTGAAAAATTGGTGAATTTTAGGTTTTAACTATTAAAAATAATTAAAATAAGTTTTTGGCCTTGAAATGTTTATATATCGATGATTATGATTAAATTGATTTACTATGATTTTTGGAGATTTTTTTCTAAGAACTCATAATAATAAATAAATAGCTTAAGTCTAAATGGCTTATTTGTTTAATTAAAATGTTTAAAATGAGTTAAGTTGCAAAGAAGTTTAGTGATGTTAATTATTAAGTGAGGCAATTTTTTTCAGTAAACGAATTGATAAAGTTGTGCTATCCAATAAGGTTTTGATAAATTATAGAGGTTTAGTGAAAAGTAATATCTTTTTATAGTAAATTGGTAGTTTTAAAGTTATTTACATCTCTGCCTTGTCAACATTGTCCACGTTTAGCCACATCTCACCACATCGCAAAGTCATCGATGTGGAACAAACTAATACGTATGATGTTAACAAGCTTTGCATGAAATGGATTGGTTTGGACCTTGTCGAGGCTATAGTAATAAAGATTAAGAGATGGTCCTTGATGTCATCATGTTGATGCGCATGATGCCGCGTTTTATGCTAAGAAGCATGTCTGCTGCATATACTATTTCGAGCCTTTTGCCTCGAAGACCCAGATGGTTATCGAGCCTACACCATGCCATTTTCAACTTATTGTCGAGCCTACTTTATGCCACATTTAACTTGTCATCGAGCCTAACTCTTACTGCTTTTTAACTTGTCATCAAATTAGCACTAAGCCACTTTTAATATTGTTATCGAGCTTAGTCAATGCCTTTAACTAGTCAACAAGCCTAACCTATGCTTATATTTAGTAGTCATCAAGCTTATCCTATAATGTTTTTAATCATGTCGACGTCATAGATATCAACGTGCATCTACCAGATTTCGTAACCTCGATGAGGCATTGATGCCAAATGTTTTATGTGTTGCCGAAGTAAAATATTTATAGTTTTAACACTATGGCTTATGAAGTAGTAACTTCGGCATCATCCCTATATATCTTCAAATAAAAGACTTTGACATGCTTTTGAATAGGCAAAGATTTTTAATGGCGATGGTCGCCGAGTTTTACTATTGTAAAGGTTTTACATAGTTTGGGCCATGTAACCTAAGTTTTGAGAGGGTCGAAGACCCTAATGACTTCGCGTTTCATCAATAATATTTTGTAAAGCATATATCATGGCATAAATATTTTGAGTAAAGTAAAGGACCAATGTTTTCCTTTTTTTAAGAATTATTTCAAGGAATAAATCATTTACAAAGATTTTGTTTTCAAGGAAATATGGATATGGTAGTTAACCTAGAATTTTACTAAAAGAACGACTCAGAGGTTACAAAATCAAATAAGACCAGTATAAGGGTGTGCCCTATACTTATAGCTAGTAGCCCATAACTAATATAAGTCTAAAATTCCAGCATGAAGGGCAGTATCATGAGTAAGACTAAAAGAAGGCTACATACAAAAAGGAATAAACAGAATAGAGATAGGTTATTGGTGAGCCCGCAAAACTACTAGGATCAGTTGACCCAAGAAGGAGTAAGTTACGAAAAAACTGTCCAGTTTTTCTATAATGGCTAGTTAGAACATTTATTATGTCTGGTAGGCCCGAATCAGCCATAGGTTTGTAGTCTGGCTGATAAAACTATGATATTGAGATAGTTAGTCTACCGATTACCTATTTTGTACGCATACCTGTTATTGTTATATTGTTTACTATAACCAGTTTGGTTATGGGATTTTGATTGCAAAAGATATGCTTTTAAAGGATATTGGTAAGGGGCAAACCCATTCCACTAGGCGGTGTGGTCTCACTTAATATCGATAAATTGAGATGTCATATTATTATTCACATAAGGCTTTTAGTCTGACTCGAAGTTTATATTTTTCCCTTAAACTCTCGGGTGCTCAAAATTTAGTTTGAGTAGGTTGCAAGTTAAGGTTTTTAGGTTTTGTAGGTTTTGGTGAATAAAGTTTTCGAAGACGGGAAGAAGGCAAATATAAGCTATGTAGGAAATTATCTATTTATCTATTCCATTGTGATTGAATGTTGTATGTAATGGCAGATATTATAACTATCAATTTAGTAACTTTGATCATCCAAGATGGCATTTTTATTTGTCACTCTTGGCGTATTTTGTAATAATTATATTTATTTGAATCTGGGCAAAGTTGTGGGTTTATGTATTGAATATGAAATGCCGATTTGAAATGTAATGAGAAAAGTTGTTTTGAAATTGTGTTTGAAATATTTCATATTCTTGTGCTTCTAATGTTATGGATACCATTAACATTACAATATTTTGTCACTGGAAATTAATAATATAGATGACGGCAGCATCTGTAGCGGTTAGTTTCGGGCCTCAAAATGAGGATGTTACCACTTAGTATCAGAGCATAGGTTTATGTAAAACTTACAAGATTTTTGAACTTAAAAGGAGGTTTTAAAACATAATCCAAATGAATCAGAGAATAAGATTAGGGTATGGGATAATGCTATACTAATGTACTTTTATTTGTTATATATAAGTATACGCTTTATCTTTATTCTCCCATCGCTCTTCGACCGTTCTTCCGTGTCATACTAAGGTTCAAATGCAAACTAAAGGAAAGTAAGATATGGAGGCATAAAATGGAAGAGCGAATCTCGATGGAGGAAGCACCATAACTAATGGAAATGTTAGGCCCAATACTACAAGGAATCTTAGTCAGGCATAAGCTGCTAATGTAGGTGCTGGAACACCATAGGTGGATATGGGAGCTGTATCAGTTCTTGTCAACATGATGCAAGCAGGACCTGCTGCTGGACTTGTAGGTAGAAATGGTGGAGAAGTGAATCAGGATGCTCCAGTTGTCAACAACTATGCTGTGCTGAGTAGGGATTATGCAAGGCTTGTAAGAAAACCATTTATTGGAACTGAGGATGCATTGAAGTAGAGAATTGGTTGCTTCATTACGAGAGGATTTTCACTGATCTTAGACTGAATGATGAGCGGAAGAGAAGGCTGGTGTCCAAGCAACTGTAAGGAGCTACGTTGTACTGGTGGAATAGTGTAACTGTTGGAGTTGGATTAAACCCCAACTTGTGTAGAATTTAGGAGAAGGTTTGTGTAGGAAATGCGGATTACGGATCTTAAGGCAGAACTAACACTAGAGGGAGGATGAATAGTGTTTAATTAATTTTATGAATTTTTTGAAATATTTTCAACTTAAATCCAAACATATGCAATTCACAAACACAGAAACAATCATAGAATCAGATACAGATGCAAATAGTAAATAAAAGCAGTAAAGGAAAGAACACACCAGAATTTTATACTAGTTCGAAGTTACCCTACATCCAGTCCCACACAATTTCTTGTGCAGATTTCTTTTCAAACATAATGTCGATATTACAACCTCGATTTCAAGGCCATGAGATACACCCTCCTATCTCCGAGTCTAGGGCAAACTCTCTTGAATTAACCAGGCTATAAGATCACACCCAATTGGTTTATGGGCTACAATCACACCCAATTGATTTACGGGCCACAATCACACCGTTTCCAATTACACTTTGATAGAGAGAGACTCGATACACTTCTTTTATTACAAATGATCCTATAACTCTGAATAGTACTGAGATCTTTGAGAGAGAGTGGAAAAGAATCAAACTAGAGACGATCGAGTTTGATTCACTTAGGATTTCGGTGGAATTTTGTTAAAGCATTTGAAATATAAGAGAATATTTGAGTGGAGAAGAAGAAGTGAAAAAATGAAGAAAAACTAACTTAAAATTTGTTGAAAACAACTGGTATTTATAGCAGAACAATGGTCATGTCCATTCACGAAAGGTTATGACGAATAGACATTTCTTATGTTATTTTTGAAAATAGATTTTTGCTTTAAAATGATTTTGACATGGGGGATGTTTGAGTGGAGAAGAAGAAGTGAAAAAATGAAGAAAAACTAACTTAAAATTTGTTGAAAACAACTGGTATTTATAGGAGAACAACGGTCATGTCCATTCACGAAAGGTTATGACGAATAGACATTTCTTATGTTGAATTCTACATCTACCATGTCGACATGGGGGATGAGGGATGTCGACATGCCTATGTTATTTTTGAAAATAGATTTTTCTTTAAAATGATTTCTATTCTAAAACTTGTCAAAACAATTTCTAAACTTTGTAGACCATTTTGAATATAGTTTAAACTTATAAAAGTGTTTTAGAAAGTAATCTTAAAATATATAATCTATAATATAAAAGTAATATTAAGAACAAAGTATAGATTTCTTTAAAATAAATTAAAGCTAAAATATTAAAATCTAGAGATAGTTTAAAAAACAAGATATGATTTTGAAATTAATATGATTAAAAATAGTTTTTGAAGTAAGGCTAAAATATTTAAATTGATAGAGATGACTTTAAAAAGATAGTTTTGAAAAAATAAATCATTTTGAAAATTTCGTGGATTGCAATCCACTAGAGAAGGTCGTGGGTTCCATCCCACTAAAGAGATCGTGGGTTCCATCCCACTATTAAAGCGAGAAGGTGGATTCCACCACAATTAAAATCCAAATAAAGATTTTAGTGTTATTATGAAGTTTTAACATAAATCTAGACTCTATTACTTATCTTGATATCTTGAACTCTTGATACTAATGAGTCTTCAGTCTTGATTTCTTCAACCTTGAATTCGTCGGTCTTGAATCTCTATACTCTAAAATTTTAGCAAAAATCCGTTATGCTAATAAATGAACTATCTGTTCATATCAGAGCTGACTGCTCTTTCTGGACTAACTGTCCTCTGGGCCGACTGCCCTCAAAATGGACCGACTATCCGAATTTAAAATGAGCTGACTGTCCGAATTTTCTTTTGGGTTAACTACCCTTCAAAATATCTAAGCTAAATGCTCTTCAAATTTTCCTTCAAAACCTTTGCAAATTATTTAGTCCATCAAATCATATATATACAAGGAAAACATATCTTTAGCTTTACTCTAAGCTCCTTTTGCAATGATATACATACTTTATTCAAAATAATGTTGATGATGTTCAATAAGGATTGTCTATCCTTTTAAAATAAGTTAAAGACCTTTATAACTTAAAACACTTAGGCTATCTGCCTAGTTCTTATATTCGAAACATTTGTTTGAAACCTTTAAACAACCTTTTGAAATCATAGAAGGTAACTCCTTCAAAACCATTCATAAAACCCTTTGAAAGTATTGAAGGTAACTCCCTCCCCAACCAATCCATATGCCACAACAAACCATAATTTCAATGTTATTTTAAGTGTATTCCTTTTTTCACATTTCACATCATTTACTGTTCCTTTCTCGTTCATATGTTACTACAAGCCACCATTTCACACCGCCACCAGGCAAATCCTATTACGACCTCACCAGGTTGGACCGCCCTAAAGGCCACTACAAGCCACCAGAACCCGACCAGATGTGCGTCCCGCCACCACGAACCTATTTCACCCAACCTTACGGCCTCCCATCGACCATAGCTCGAGCGATTTTTAACCCTAGATCAAGCTTGCTTTACTGTAAACATTCGAGCCTAGAAAATGTCGCCGCACCCCTTAAACGAAGCTCGCACTCCTTACAACCATACATGATTGAAGAGTATGCTATGAGGATTTCAATATAATTTATTTCATAAATTTAAATGGAGTATATAATTTGATTTATAATTTTTAAGATGTGCTGCCATTTTTTTCCGTTTGATTTAGAAGAAAGAATAAGGGTATGGGGAAGACAATGTGGAGGCTGGAGTAGAAATTATGTGCATTGTGTACCTTATTTCGGGTTTGGTTTTAAATTCAAATTCTAGTACTACGCTGCTAAGATTTTCCTTCACGTACGGATTCTAAATTGAAAAAACGAAAATATGACCATGCTCAAAACACCTATACGACTCTAGAACAATAATAATATACACTGGTTATTGAGTTCTATAAATTCACAAAAACACCGTCGTTTGCCGAAAAATCGTCAAACGGACAATTTCAATATTTTCCAAATTAAAACTTATGGAAAAACCAAGTAAAATAAATTAAAAATACGTTAATTGAATTCGAGTCGTTATATTAGAATTTTATTTTCTTATTATTTATTCGAAACATTTATTACTGGAATAAATTTATAGAGAAATTCACTGATAGCATTTAATAATTTTAAAGGAGTTAAATAAGTCCATTAAACCCATTAAATAAATATTCAATTAAAAATCAAGATATTTAAATCATTATTCAAGCAATAAGTCCGCAATTCCAAGATTTTAAACAATCTTGTAATTAAATTCGTGTTTTAAAGCTTTTAAACCAATATTTTAATAATTAAAATCAAATAAATATTCAAAATTAAATGACCAAAATTCTGGGTCGTTACAAACAAGGTAAATAAATAGAAACACATCTCATAATATCATGCACGTCTTTAAAATGAGACAACTATCAGTTACAACCCAACAACCTAAAACGAAAAGAACAAATATTGGAAGAAAAAGATATAACAACACAAAACAGAACCTAAAACACTGCCTATAGATTATGGACAGAACGGATCATCGACGGGAACTCAAGACGTTGCCACGGCCACGAAAAAGGCGAAGCCTATTAGCTAAGCACCCAATCTCATAACTATGGCGATGTAGGTCGGTTCTCGTCTCTCGCTGGTCGAGGCGGATCCCCTGAGGCTTACTCTGGACCTACCGAATGGCAGCTAGCTTGGGACTTTGATATCCCTCGGCACCTGTCCCGGTGCGGCTGCTGCGGTTGGTGGAAAAGGAATTCCAATCTTCCTACGGGATGCTCTACCAATGGCAGGTGGGACCTTCGTTTGGGCATTCTATCAACTAAGATTCACCCCGTTTCTTCTAAAGACGAGAGTGAATAGGTGACAATACGAAAAGTAACTCCCTGCGGTGCCAACTCCTTGATCAGAAAAACAAATCTAAGAGTGTATGCCCAGTTGACGGCTATGCCACCCATGATTGCATAGGTGGCATTCTGCACCTAGGGATAAATCTAATCATAGCTTCCTATCTTGGGGATGATGTTGTGTTGAATAATAAGCATAATAAGATGTGCAATTGGATGCATATTGTTCATCCCCCAAACACCGACACCTTGAGAAAAGATCAACTGTAAGACCTTCAGGTCGATCATCTCAATATCATCCATATCCATACCATCCGTGGAAATCTCCAAAATATCGTCGAAGTCGTCATCAGACATCTCGATCCTGACTCCTTTAACTTTCAACTGAATGAAAATATTGTCTTCATCGAAATTCGACCCCAAATAAGCATCAAAAAGGTGAATGCAACGCGGATAGCATTCCCGCTGTAAAGTCTCGAAGTGTAGGATCGATGCGAGTCATGCCGCCTCAAAGAGCTCTTCTAACCCAAAAGCTGTCAAGTCTTCAAACTTCACCAGTCGCCCCTGAAGAAACTTGAAATTGGCAAAGCTAAGGAAGGTGGAGATATTTTGGCCATTGTGGTCCAACCACCTGATCTCTTGAGGGGTGACACCAGGGTAGTGCGAGGAGGAACCAGTAGTACGGGGAGGTGCCATGGGCTGAGAAATGGAGAAATTGGGTTTAAATCTAATGTCCGGATGGGGTAAGATCTAACGCGTGAAAATCAACACAAGGGGGTGGTGAGGCTGCTGCTCATTGGAAAAGGGGAGAAACGGCGCCACCTGGAGGTGGAATGGAGAAATTGGAGCTAATTTAAAGGAGGAAGAAGGGGTGATCTTGGGTTCGGCTGAAATGGTGAGAAGGGGGCTCGAATGCGGCTGGGACGAAAATTGGATGCGGTTTTATAGTCGCGTTCCAGGTTCGGGTTGGGCAAAAACCCACTAACCGGTCAACCGCTCAAGGGTTACTGGTTAACCTCTATAAGGCATTTTTGTGCAAGTTAAACCTGGACCCTATGTTGGCCGGGTTAAATAGATAATAACAATAATAATATTGATAATCATTTCGAGCCATCTTCTTCGACAAGACATGATCAAAAAAATCCCTACCCCCTTTACAATTGTGCCCAAGCTTACCATCTAGCTTTCCGAACCATTCCTCCACTATTCCATAGTATTCATACTTATACTTCTACAACCATCAATAATTCCAAAAACCCAATATATTCCAACTACTATTCCATGCATACTCGCACAAAAATATTTCTTTCAATATCTTCGACTGCAAGTCTTCATCAAGATCCAAAAGTAACAAGATAGCTAGTATCTCAACCATCAAGTCGAACACCCTTCAGTCTCCAGGAATCTACCATATGCCATACCCATGATCTTCTCCATCATCGCCTTACGCATCGCCAACACTCTGTGGGGTAATTCGAATTCAACGTGAAAATCTTAACTCTAAGATATTTCCAACCTATAGTGCTAATTCCATTAGAGTGGAACTACAACTACTTCTATAGTCGGGATTCTTATAATCTAGCATAAAAATAATAATAGATTGAAAAGTACGAATACGTTCTCTCAATTTATCCTAATTCCTCTGATCGACTAACCTAGCCTCTAATAGCAAATGTAACAACCTGCACTTTAATGAGCCTAAATTTCATCGAGAATTGAAATCGAAGTCCATCAAAGAATAAATCATTGGATTTGGTACCTGTAAATAAGCATGAGCATAATCATAGATTGATAAAATTTAAACTCAAAGCGGAAACAATAACAGGATTCAAATAGTGACTATGGCTACTACCTTGGAATTAGTGGTATCCTCGGATATCAGATTGCTACATCAACATCGAGCATGAGAGATAAGAAGACTTCTAATACAACTAATCACATATAGCTCTAATGACTTGTTCCTTTGAATCTATTTTGTTAGTTGTAATGAGGAGGAGGTTAGAACAACATTCTCGCGACTGGAAAATCTATACAGTGTCCATAACATAAATTTATAACGATTGGTTTCCATTTAATTGTTATGTCTACCTTTCTAAGGTTAACCAAATTAACCTAATATTGCACACACGATATTCCTATCCAACAACATTCATCCACCTACCCTTCCCAAGGTACAAAATACTGACGTAAGTCTACCAGCCACTTAATACTTCCAAATCTGAAGCGGGGTCCTAGCATCGTCATTGTTGGTCTATTGGTCCTAGCTACATAGACCTTTGACCACTATTTATGTCTTTTATATATAATAGCCATACTACTAATGCATCTAATATCATTAATCTCTAGCCATGTGAGAGACAGTACCCAAGCCACTTAATACCTTATTAATAAGGACTATACAGACTCCTGACCATTCAATACTAATATTCTATGCAGGCCTTTGTCATTTAATACCAAACCCTAAGGCGGATTCCTCACTAGTACTATCTAGCTGACATTGCTTGGAATCTCACTAGGGCACTTAATAATTCTATATAGGAAAGAGGCAGACCCTAGATCGGTTGTAACGATACGATTTTTCGATGCTCGAAAGTCGACATTAATACCTCCACTGTATCAAATGCCGCGCAATCGAATGCCGAAAATCCGAACCATTAGGGTTAAAAGAAGAGGTAGAAGAAGACAGAAGAAAAGAAAGAACAGAAAAACAGAAACATAAACAATATCAGAATCTCACATTCGCAGCGGAACAATATACAATAGATAATCACTAGTCTTTTAAAACAAAGAACTATATCAGTTTATACATACATCATCAGAGCAAAATATACAACTCAATACAATAATGGACAGTTATATAAACCTGTCCTCATACAGAATACACAGCGGAATAAATAAACAAGTACGGAAGTACGTCTCGCCATCCAGCTTGCCCCCAAAGCTCCAGAATATCCAGAATATCCTGATAACATAACTCTATGCTGCCCGTGTGGAAAATTATGGGCACCCAGAGTTTAGAAAGGGAACAATAAACTCTGAGTCAGTCATGGTGACTGGTGTGAGATCGTAAAACAGTTATTTTCATAAAGAAAATAAAATTAATTCGCAATGCTTTTGGAAAATGAAACTACCATAAGACCTTCCGCCACACACACAATGCAAACGCAGAATTGGAGGAGATTTCTTCTTATGATAATCAAACATGCTTACTACGCAAATCATTGGATTATTATTATTAATGTCTAGTGTGGAAAACATTTCAAAAGTATAATATTAATCTTAGCCAGCATAGGCATTCCGCACTTATGCCTACTATAGCTACTATGTTCAATAGCAGGTTACCGCCACATTCCATAGCAGGTTATACAACTAAATTCGTACAAGGCTCGTATTGTTTCTTTGGATTTCCAACAAATGGTCAAGCTAAGGAACTTCCTACCACCACATGGGATCGCCTCTGGCTGGACGTCCCGAGAGACAACTGCTCTCTGCCAACACAAGGCCGGGTTACCCCAGTAACTAGGTAACTCACGAATATGTCATCCCCCGGTCCTTTGGGACCTTTATCCGAGGCACCTCGATAAACACACAATCACACAATAAATGAGATCGGAGTATCCACATAGGTTAAATACTATGGCTCCATACCTGATACCACCCTTTTCCCGAAGGAAATGACATAACCTAAAGGGCGCGACCCTCATAACCTTGCCGCATATTCCTGTTTCGACCATTTCCGGGGAATGTGTTCCGACGAAGTCTCGTCCACAAAGTTACACTTTTTCACAAAGCCGTGCTTTGATCACAAATGATCAATAAATGATCAACACACAGCAACACTCAGCATGCCACATTACCAAATTGGGAATATACCGCTGATAACCTTCAACTACATAACCTCTGAGCTCGTATGTATCAGAGAAGGGTGTTAAGCTAAGAGAATAAATTCTCCGCCACCAACAGAAATGTATTTGAAAGAAATTGGCTTTACATCTCAAAATGTAATGTCAGACATGTAACCATACAAGTATATTCCGGGTTCGAACAGAACCAAAGGCACTTCCAAAGAAGCCCTTGCAATCCGGGTATTCACAATCCTGATCGGACTTCCCATCACAAAAAGAGTGATATAAATCTCTATACCGGAGCAACTCGGTGCAGAAACATTCGACAGGTTGTCCTTTCATTTTCGAAAATACCCGGTCTTCACACCGGTCTTCAATTTCAATTCATACACGTCGTATCATTATTCGGAATGGGTTATTAGACACAAAGGTCCTTTCCCGGCTAAATCGAATAATAAGCGTTTGTTTTAAAATCAAATTCAAGTGCCATTTCAAAGGCAATATTGATAGTCGGTGATTTAACTATCAACAACATTCACAACAATCATCAGATTTAAATAATTTTCCTAAATTATTTATTTTCAAAATATCTTCACAAGATATATATTTTCCCACACTTCAACACTTTGAAAACAAATTTCAAATCAATTTTCATCTTTCAACCTTTGAAAATAAATTTCAAATCAATTTCCTTATACGAAATATATTTCCAAATATTTCTTTTAAAAACCAGCTTTAGAACCTTTAATTTATATTTTAAAAAGCAACTTTGGAAATATACTCGGCTTTATAGTGAGAATACACTTTCACTTCAAAATGGTCCATTTAAACCAATTTAAATAAATCCTTATCGATTTATTTTAAATTTACATTCAAATCTGTAAATTTACTTCCACACTTTAAAATAAATCAGTGTTTATTTTTAAAACAAAATTCCCTTTCCTTTATAAATTCCATTTGCGAATTTAAATTCCCAAATATTCACTTTTAACCCCAAGATCAAATTCCAAATTGATTTCAGAATTTACTTCAGCACCAAATCAAATTTCAAATTGATTTCTAAGTTTAATTTCAATAAAACAAAACATTTCAAATTTATTTCTAAGTTTATTTCCCAAATAACAAACCATTTGCAAATCGATCTCCAAATTTATTTTTCAAACACTAAATCAATTTCAAACTAATTTTCCAACGATTTATTTTCCATCACCAAATTAATTAAAAATTTGATTTCTAAATTTATCACCTTTAAATAAATTCCCTTATTCTTTCCAAATTATTCAAAATTCCATTTTTAATAAATTCTTCAACTTTTAAACAATATTTTTCAAAACCCATTTATTTATATCTTTTCCCATATTTTGGAATTTATTTGATAAGATTACAAAAAAAAATTTAATACTTTAAAATTCATTCTTTCAATAAATTCAATTCTTAAAAATAAATTCACTTAAAGTTTTCCACTTTAATTTCAAAATCCAATTTATATTCATTTCTGGTATCCGACGATACCAAAATACATTCGGCTAAACTATAGCCTTTAACAAATTCAATCACAAATATAACCATACACAGATTATAAATAACTCACACAGCATATGAAATAAATTCATACAATTTGAGGAATCCAGTTGGATCCCTCCAACTTGTTTCCCTACATCCACAGATATTAGCACAATACCAATTCCACTTCGAGGTGGAATATCGCGGTATATGGTATTTATAAAAATATCATCCGCTATTATGCGGTGCAATAGGGTCTCATCTGCTATATAATGCGGTAAAATCAACAACTCCAATGTATACATATGCCAATATATATATATTGCTATATACTACTATATATAGTATCACATCCAATAGCAATCAATAACTGAAAATTCCACTTTCATTTGAGTGAGAAGATCTCACCTTTGCTTTAATTTTGCAATCCATTCCATTCCAGTTTGTTTTCTCGATTTATAGACCTTGTATAAACAATTTATACAATGTATCAATATTCGAATTAAATCGAACAATAAATTTCCCTTTTGATAATTTTAAACTAACCAGTGATTTTAAAAATGTATATTTATTTTTCTTTCGAAACTACTAAAAAACTAATCTATATAGATTATTTTTTTTAATCCAATCAACTAATAATTTAGTTTTAAACTAGTAATTCAATTTGAATCAAAGAATTAAATTTTAAACCAGTTTTCCTTTTTAAATAACTTCCTTAGTAACTAGAATAATTTATATTTAATTAAACAAATAAACCTTCACTATGTGTACATAGAATGTAAATAGATATAATTACTTTATTTTACATTTTCAACTGTTTACAAAAATGATCAATATTCTTTTGAATGAAAATATATTCCTGTTTATATTTTTAAACGAAAACATATATACATTTCAGTTTCAGTTGTAAACTTATAGTTAATAAATTCCAATTTTTTTTCTTCAGTATATACATAGATACATATTCTTAAAAATAAAAATAGATAGTAAAATATACCTCCGAGTAGATCGTAGCCTCCCACCCGAGCTCTGAGATGTCACAGCACTCAAAAGATCGAACAATCGAACTTCATCGTCTCCGATAAGCCTGCAAGGTCGCCTCAGTTGTGGCGTTGCTCGAGTTCGAATGTCTCGCAAGCTCCAATTCGTCGATCCCAAGACTAGAACATGCTTCGACCCATCGCGAGCCAACCCTAGTCGAAAACCGCCTCGTCTAAATCAGTGTCGACCTTCAATCGCCTCACGATCGAACCATAACTCGCGACCATTAGTGGCCCTCCCTGCCTCGACCGCCTTCGCACGCCGCCCCATCATATGTGAGCCTCCACTCTCGCGAATCCCCAGCTCGCGCCGAGCCCATCATCAATCGATACAACATCCCTCCTTTGAATTTGAACGAGGGAGAGTGATGCAGGCCAGCATCATGATACTATAGGTCGCTCAAACGACCTACGACCTAACTATGATCACAAGCTAAGTCTAAGTCGCGCCCGACTTAATATGAGGAAGAATGAACGAGTTAAGGAGATGAAAATTGATGCAGGCCAGAATGGAGAAGTCCTAGGTCGTGTACGACCTAACATGTTCTTAGGTCGCGTACGACCTAACGAGCTAAGGCATAAGTCGTGGGAACAACCTATCATGTCACCAGGGAAAGAGCTACGACTTAACTGGAGACCAGGGGAAGGAGTTAACTCGAGTTTACGACCTAAGGAGAAGGTTCAGGGTTGTCTACGGCCTAACGAGATACTGGAAAGACCTAACTTGTTTTTAGGTCGCATACGAGCTAACGCGTTAAGGTATAGGTCGTGGGAACGACTTAACATATCACCAGGGAAAGAACTACGACCTAACGGGTTTGGGGATGCCGAGTTAAAACAAGGATATAGGTCGCTGGAACGAGCTGAGAAGGTGCTACGACCTAACAAATCACGACCTATGGTAGGTCGCAAGAAAACGGAACGAGCTAAGTTAGGACGCGAAGGCTTAGGTCGCAAAGTCTTGGGTTGCGGAGACTTAGGTCGCGAGGCCTTAGGTCGCGAAGAATTTCTGAAGCCGCTTCTGTTAGGTCACAAACGAAAGGATGCCGTTCATTCTTAGGTCGCAAAGCTCTGGATGCTATTGATTGCCTTAAGTCATTGAGTTGGGATACCGCAAAGTTTTTAAGTCGCAAAACTCTGGAGATCGTTGATTCTTATGCCGCATTGATCTCTGCCATTGATTCTTAAGTCGCTGAAGGAAGCAGATGTATTGAAGATAGGTCGCGTCTGTTTAAGTCGTAGGTCGTTCTGTCTTTTAAGTGTGTACTTTAGGTCGTGTACGGCCTATGTAAGTCGTTGTAATGTGTTGTATGTTTTCTTAAGTCGTGAGTCGTTTATCTTTAAGTCGTTTGTACTGTTGTAAGGTCGTAGCCTGTTTGTTTTGTAATGCTGATAAGTCGCTGTGTTGAGCATAGGTCGTCGCCGACCTTAGATAGGTCGTAAGTCATCAGTTATAGGTCGTTTCCGACCTAGGAGTTGTGAATTTTTGTACTGCGTGAGTTGTAGCCTATAAATAGGCAAGTTGGGTCATTTGTAAAGGTTGTTGAATATTGAATAAAATTCTCTTTTGTTAGCTTTGTGCTTTCAATTTAAATTGGTAGTTGAGTGTAATCTCCTATCTCCTCTTTCGGATAATCGAGTGCGCTCGATTCAACGATTGTAGAAGCCGATTCGTGGAATCAAGTGCGCTTGATCAACGCTTGAAGAATTGAAGATCTTTGAACCCGGTATCGAACTACGATCAACGAGTTCGGGATAGCTAGAGTTCGGTATCTTCGGATCAACGAATTCGGGCATTTCAGTATCCATCAATCCATCGATTGCTACTTTCAACGACCTGCATTGTTTTTGTAATATCCGCTGCGTCATTTGGTATCAGAGCTTGTTTTAGCCAATCATAGCTAAATTGAGTCTTGGAGCCGATTTGTTTGAAGTTTAAAGCATCAAGAGTTAGCCGAGCTTGAAGTGAGGAAGCCGAGCTAAGGAGAGTGTAGACCGAGCATCATTGCATTGTCTAGCCGAGAATTGTGATTTGGAGAAGTTGTGTTCATCGTGTTCATCGCGAAGTTGCAACAAAGTGAGAGTTTTCGATCCATTTCATTTTGGATCTAAGTTCGAAAGGTGTTTGAAATTTGGAGTGGAGCAGAAAGTCAAAGTTTGAAGGCTTGATCATGCCTTCGAGATATGTTAACCATCATCATAGTATTGCAGATTTATATGAGAGAGAAGATCCTTAATAGAAGAAGCAACGTAGTGATGAAAGATTCAATAAGGATTTCGAGAAAGTAGAGAGAATGAAGTTTGACATGAATCGAAATCAACGGAGAGTGTCGCCACGTTATGATTATGAGAAAAGAAGTAGAGAGGACGTGCAAGGGCATAGAAGAGTCGATATTTAGAATCGACGACGAAGTTCAACTAATTTTGAAGAGGAAAGTTATGGTGATCGTGTTCATTTTCGATATTCTGGCCAAGGGCAAAATCGATACAAGAATATTGAAGAGGATGGTTATACATGGAAATCAAGAAAGGATACAGAGATTCCAGAATTCAGAGGAGGACTACGAGCAGAGGAATTCTTGGACTGGTTATCCACGGTTGAAAATGTTTTTGAACTCAACTACGTTCCTGAGGATCGTCAAGTGAAACTAGTTGCTGCAAGTTTGAAAGGAAAAGCCATGGACTGGTGGCAACAAACTAAATCAACCAGAGAGAGAATGAAGAAGTCTAAAGTTATCAAGTGGGATAAGATGAAAAGGATGATGAAAGCAAATTTCTTACCCTACAATTATCAAGCTCGTATTGATCAACAATTGCAGAAGTTGAGTCAAGGGAGTCGTGGAAAGGGTGTGATTACAAGCTCCAGCAATCAGAGTAGAGTTTTATTTGCAATATGAATATTTCCAAGAGAGTCAACAAACCGGTTGTACATGGATTCAATAAGACAAATGTTGATGATCGAATGAAGCGCTATCCTTATGAGGAGTCTGCCCATCGAAGTTCTGAATGTACAAAGTCCCTGAAGAAACCCTTTGTTGTAGAAGAATGTGAAAGTGAGGATGTGGATGATACTACTGAAAGCAAGACAGAAGAGGAAGAGGAACCAACTAGTCCATTACCTTTCGGCGAAAGTGCTGAAGAATCGGAAGGTAGTGCTGAAACCTTGGTTAGGTGTGAGGCAAGTGAAGAGCTTAAAACTCTCGAGGAGGTTAAACCAATGATAGAAGAATTTGAAGTGGTCGGACATACAGAATCATTCGCAACCTTATCACTAAAGTTTGACAACGAAGATGAAGAGGTCGAGTTGGAGAACGAAGAATGTAATTTGATTGATGAAGTTAACTTTTATCAATCACCACAATTTGACGACGATGAAGAATTTTTTCCAGGATTTGAGGAATCTTTATCAGGGAGAGTAGAAGTTTTGTCAATAGAGAAAGGAGGTAACTTGTTGTGGGGGACTGTAGAAAATGACTTTTATGAACCGTCGAAATTTGACGATGAAGAAGAAGTTGAGTCAAAGTATGTGGAGGTAGAATTTGATTACTCTTCATTGCCACAGTTTGATGTTGATAGTATGGAAGAAGAAGCTGTGTTCGGGATGGAGGAAATTCATTTGACAATGGAGGATTCTTATTTAGCACCTGAGCTTATGGATGAGAGTCAGCCATGTATAAATTCCTTAGTTTCCGAGGAGCATGAACAAAGTGAGAGTGAAACAGAAGAGAAGGCAGAATCAGATAGCTTATTATTTTTGAAAGACTTCATCATTGAAATAGAAGATGATGATGAGTTATCAATGATGATTGAACCTGGAGAAAATTCTGATTTTGAGAATCCTGAAGAAGATGAAGTATTTGAAGAATGTGAAGATGAGATGTCTGAGGAACTGCTTGAAGAATCTAGTCTTGTATGTTTGGAAGAGCCTGATGAAAAGGTGGAAATCAGTACTGACTTGTTTGTATTATCCCGGCAAGGAACGAGTGAAGATTTTGATGTTTATGAGGAAGTTGGACCCGAATTCGATGAGTCTGAAGTCGAATACTCTGAGGAGTTTTCCGAAGAGTTACCATCTCTACAGGACATCCAACCTCACACTGAACTCGTACCAGATGCTATTTTACTGCCAGGATCGTATGATCTTATGTGTCTGAAAGAACAAGAAGAGTTGATACAACAGGAGGAAGTGAAGGATTGTCAGTTGAAGTTGTCGGATGATGTCCACGCTGCTAACATTGCCAATGTCGATTGCTTGGAACCAAATTATAAACATAAATATGTTGAAGTAGAAGCAAGTGGGAGTTCATTTCAGTCAGGGAAATTTGATGCAACACGTCAAGGGATGATTCAAGATGATGATACATCTGAATGGGATAAGGAAAGACAAGAATCTGAGCATGAGTCATCACAATTTTTCGGTCGGGGTTTCCCAAGTCATTCCATGATTATAAATTTCCTTATATCTTCACACATTTTAGACATGTTTTGGTTCTATATCACATCTTCCTATTGGCACAAGCAATATGATATACGACACTATTCTTATGAAGTTCTGCGCTACATGAAGTGGATCTGGCATCTAGTGCTTAGTTTATTCTGCAATTTTCCATATGTCATCTCCCTCAGATCACTTTCTTATGCCGCCTGCCTGATGCCACGTCTGTTCACTTCCATGTATTATTTAGCTCGAACCATAACATCCAAAGTACAAAACAAGTTTAATCTCAAAAATGGTTATCACCAGGGCTGTGTCAAACTAGATAATGAATGGAAGACAACATCTCGAAGAAGAAAGCTTTTAAATTCGAGGACGAATTTCTCCCAACCAGGGGAAGATGATGCACGCCAGCATCATGATACTATAGGTCGCTCAAACGACCTACGACCTAACTATGATCACAAGCTAAGTCTAAGTCGCGCCCGACTTAATATGAGGAAGAATGAACGAGTTAAGGAGATGAAAATTGATGCAGGCCAGAATGGAGAAGTCCTAGGTCGTGTACGACCTAACATGTTCTTAGGTCGCGTACGACCTAACGAGCTAAGGCATAAGTCATGGGAACAACCTATCATGTCACCAGGGAAAGAGCTACGACTTAACTGGAGACCAAGGGAAGGAGTTAACTCGAGTTTACGACCTAAGGAGAAGGTTCAGGGTTGTCTACGGCCTAACGAGATACTGGAACGACCTAACTTGTTTTTAGGTCGCATACGAGCTAACGCGTTAAGGTATAGGTCGTGGGAACGACTTAACATATCACCAGGGAAATAACTACGACCTAACGGGTTTGGGGATGCCGAGTTAAAACAAGGAGATAGGTCGCTGGAACGAGCTGAGAAGGTGCTACGACCTAACAAATCACGACCTATGATAGGTCGCAAGAAAACGGAACAGCTAAGTTAGGACGCGAAGGCTTAGGTCGCAAAGTCTTGGGTCGCGGAGACTTAGGTCGCGAGGCCTTAGGTCGCGAAGAATTTCTGAAGCCGCTTCTGTTAGGTCGCAAACGAAAGGATGCCGTTCATTCTTAGGTCGCAAAGCTCTGGATGCTATTGATTTCCTTAAGTCGTTGAGTTGGGATACCGCAAAGTTTTTAAGTCGCAAAACTCTGGAGATCGTTGA
Source organism: Allium fistulosum (assembly GCA_030737815.1). NCBI lineage: Eukaryota > Viridiplantae > Streptophyta > Magnoliopsida > Asparagales > Amaryllidaceae > Allium > Allium fistulosum. The sequence continues at coordinate 985,067,856 of CM060902.1, forward strand.
TTCTTATGCCGCATTGATCTCTGCCGTTGATTCTTAAGTCGCTGAAGGAAGCAGATGTATTGAAGATAGGTCGCGTCTGTTTAAGTCGTAGGTCGTTCTGTCTTTTAAGTGTGTACTTTAGGTCGTGTACGACCTATGTAAGTCGTTGTAACGTGTTGTATGTTTTCTTAAGTCGTGAGTCGTTTATCTTTAAGTCGTTTGTACTGTTGTAAGGTCGTAGCCTGTTTGTTTTGTAATGCTGATAAGTCGCTGTGTTGAGCATAGGTCGTCGCCGACCTTAGATAGGTCGTAAGTCGTCAGTTATAGGTCGTTTCCGACCTAGGAGTTGTGAATTTTTGTACTGCGTGAGTTGTAGCCTATAAATAGGCAAGTTGGGTCATTTGTAAAGGTTGTTGAATATTGAATAAAATTCTCTTTTGTTAGCTTTGTGCTTTCAATTTAAATTGGTAGTTGAGTGTAATCTCCTATCTCCTCTTTCGGATAATCGAGTGCGCTCGATTCAACGATTGTAGAAGCCGATTCGCGGAATCAAGTGTGCTTGATCAACGCTTGAAGAATTGAAGATCTTTGAACCCGGTATCGAACTACGATCAACGAGTTCGGGATAGCTAGAGTTCGGTATCTTCGGATCAATGAATTCGGGCATTTCAGTATCCATCAATCCATCGATTGCTACTTTCAACGACCTGCATTGTTTTTGTAATATCCGCTGCGTCAGAGAGACATCGCAGCTGTGACGCCCCACCTCTATGCTCACAATAACAAAGAGTATTAAAAGAAATATTGTCTGTTATCACGGAGAATAAGGCTGGATAGGAGCGGCCATCCGTAGTTGGCCTTACACTAGTATTGGTTACCTCCATAGGAGCTGTATATATATATTTTTCATTTTTCATCGTTTCTTTATTTACTCCCATCGACATACCCAATTACCAGTATAAAACGAACTACGATGGTTCATAATAGTTTATGACAATATATATAATAATAACACATATACAAAAGAATGCGGAACATAGATAACAAAAAGTCTCATATATATATAATAACTGATGTCAGTTACAATACAGTTGACACAATACATATGATACAACTACAACTGTCGACTCTGGAAGTTATATATATACAAGTACATTATCGACTAATATACGTGAATACATATCAACCCTAAAGAGACACACTGACTACTACAACAAGACGAAGACCACTTCAAAAGATGTGAAAAGTCTTCATAGCTCAAACAGCAACTCAAAGCAGTAAATCTACAACCTGAAATAACTCGAGTCTGACCCGAGTATTAAATTCAAAAGAAAATAATACACGGGTCAGTCTAATTCAAACTCAGTTATTAATGCACAGAAGTAATAATAATCAATTATCAAATAGACGACAGTCACAGAAACCTCGTATATCCGACTCCTCGGTAAGAGAATCGGATAACGACAGATTTAACACTAAACAATGTTAAACAATAAATCAGCTAATCCAAATCACCAACAAAGATAGATAGAAGATTACCAATGCAGATAATTCAAAAAATAACAGAATTGTCTAAACGACAATTAATAACAAAATCTAATTATTAAATAAATATTAAGAAACTCATAATCTAATTATCTAGAAGATAATTAGACAACACAAAATAATCAATTTAAAAATCTGTCAATTTTGTGTGGCTGTAGTACACGCACGCGTGCACTGCCTCGCCATTACGGTGATAAATTACCCAAAAGCTAAATGAAAATTCACAAACGAACACACGGTCAAACCCAAAAAGTTGGGTTCAGCTGGATTAAACTCAAGTGAATTCGACAGAAAATCCAAACAGGGGAAAAACTGCAAACACATGCAACTGCCTCGATGCATACATATGTATGTATACATAAATAGTGACTTAAAACAACAAAACCTGTTCAAGTTACTGTGGCAGTAGTAAAACTGCAAATATCAAAGTAAAGCAAGAAACAAGTGCACAAAGGCAGTAATACCCAAAACAATGCAAGCCAGCATCAGAGACACAGCCGAACAAAAATCAGTGCATCAGTGATGTCGACAAGTATGCTAGTAAATGTCACTGAAAAGCAATGTTCAGCATACATATGAATCAATTTCATATGTACAACAAACACAAAGGACAAACTTAGCAATGCAAGTGAACTCAACCAGACAGCCAAATACAAAAGCAACTGAGGAATGAATAATGCAAACATGAAGTGAATGCAACTACAAGTAAACAACCAAGGGCCAAGCAACTGATATATGCAAACAAATGAAATGCAACATAAATTAAAAGCTATGCAGTGATCAAACAGACTACAAGATGTATGCAAACATAAGGCATGAAACCACAGTGCAACGGGTCAAGGTTGTATACCAAACTGACGCAAACACACACACACACACACATATATATATATATATATATATATATATATATATGCAAAAGTCATGTGCAACTGGATATCAACATGGTTCAAAACTGTATACCAAATGCAACAAGGAACTAGAACCAAATGTCATGCAATGGGACTATCAAAATATGCTATAGTGATGATACAAGCACTTACAAAATCAAGTTAGTCAATATGATCAAGGCAGATAACAACATGATTCAAAAGAATCTACAGTGGAATGTAGACAACAAAATCAATAAATGACAGACTTCAAAATCCAAGCGAAACAAGAAATCACACCGAAGTTGAACAGTTGAAAATTAATACGTGGTAGCCACGAAAACCAACAACAAAATCACAACAACAAGTGATACTGAGTGCCCATATCAAAGTTCAGGCATATATATTTGAAGCCTGAAACATTACTAGTGCAGCCTCAAATGCTGCAAGAAGCCAATATACATGGGCACAAATCTATAACAGTTCAATATGCATCAATTTCAAATCAAGTTTGACATAGTCAAGGCCGAAGCCAAGCATTTTCCCAAAATAGTTTTCACAAAAATAGGTGAAACTCCTATCTCAAATAGTTTTCACCAAAAATCAAGTTGAAGCCATGTTCAACAGAAATCAAAGTCAGGGTAGCCACAAACAAAAATCAAAGCCGAAGACCATGAAAACAGAATGAGAAAACGAATTCAACCAATTCGAATTAGATGTGAGTAATTAAAAATTACTCGAATATATAAAATCAGTAAAGAAATGTCAATATGACAGTGATTCAAATTTTTACAAAATCACGTGTATCTAGACCACCAAGAAATCAGGTACAAGGCTCAGTAAAACGCAGTGACTAAGTGAAAGTGGGAATATCATATTTTAACAAAACAGTGGAACATGAAGCATTTAAATATCACCGCACATAACAGATACAACATGAAGTGCCATCATGATATTCAAGCTACAGGTCAAAGGCAAAGTCAACACAAGGCATATACAACGACCAGCGACAATTCAAAGTAATGCCGAGGTCAACGAGTCAAAATGAGTTCAAAATCATGAAACAACCGTCTCAAGTCAAGATAGTGCCACATCCAATTTATTTTCAAAAAAAAATCAAGTTTCCGATCAAGCCCAATACGACTACAGTTTGAATCAAAGCTAAAGGGGATTTCAAAACATTTGATAGTTGAAACAAATTCGGGCCGAAGTCCTAAAGCAACTAGTAAAATCCAACAAGGACGAAGAGTACCAATAAACCATATGGCCAAAGTCGAACAAAAACGTCATCATCAAACTCAAATCAAAAATCACATGAAATTAAAAATCAGAGAAACCAACAACATTCGAACAAAATTGAACTGTCGAAACACGAGTTGAATAAGATGTGAGTGACAAAGATCACTCACCTTTGGATGCAATCGAAGCAGCCGAGCACACCTGCAATCAAGTGAAGTCAAAGCTTGAACTCGATCGAGAACTGTTGAAGTTGGCGCATTCGATTTGAACGAGCGTTAGTTCTCGCAGATGGACGAAGAAGAGAACGAGCGCCAACATTTTTATTTCTCTGTTCGATTTTTGGGTTAGGGCATACGAATGGGAATGGTTAAAGGGGAAACGGGTATCAGACTCGAAATAATTTGGTACCAATAATAAATGGGCCGAGAAAATTTGCAAAGCTCAATAATACTTAACAAATTTTCAAAGGATTTTACGACAGATTATAACACCCAACGGTAATAAGCAACCAGATTTAATCGTCTAATGACGATATTATTTAATACGAAAATCCGGGTTGTTACAGACTCCCCTCCTTATAAAAATTGCGTCCTATAATTTTCATAATGAAGGTCGTTACTAACAATAAATTCTCTAACATAAATTGGTAAAGCTAGAAAGATAAGGGTAGAGAATTCAAACCTCAAAGAAATCTTTTAATTTCATAAAAGAAATTCACAATTCTCAACAAAATATAACTATCAAATAGAAAATCAGAAAACAGCAAAACTGAATGAACGCAATTATCAGCAATATTCAATTATCAATTAGACAATTAGAATTTCAGAAATCACCAAACAGCAATATCTAATTATCAATAAAGACAATTAGAAAACAAAATTCGCAAATCGCAAAACTGCAAATATCTAGTTATCAAGCAGATAAGTAGAAAACACGAACTTTATAAACAGCAAACTCTAACTATCAACAGAGATAGAGATTGATAGAAAACAGCAATCCAATAAAATCAGCATACTCTAGAATCAATTGGAGACTAGAAAATCTCATATCAATAAAATCAGCAAACATCCAATTATCCAAACGATAGTCAGAAAGCAAATCGACAAATATCTAATTATCTCAAACGATAATCAGAAAACATCAAATCATCAAATATCTACTTATTAAAAACGACAATTAGATTTCAAATCAACAAATATTTAATTACCACAAATGGTAATCAAATTTCAAATCAACAATTATTCGATTATCAAAAACGATAATCAAATTTCAAATCAACAAATATTCAATTATCAGAAACGATAATCAAATCTCAATTCAACAAATATTCGATTATCAAAAACGATAATCAAATCTCAAATCAACAAATATTTGATTATCAAAAACGATAATCAAATCTCAAATCAACAATTATTCGATTATCAAAAACGATAATCAAATTTCAAATCAACAATTATTTAATTATTAAAAGCGATAATTAAATCTCCAATCAGCAAATATTTAATTATCAAAAACGATAATCAAATCTCAATTCAACAAATATTCGATTATCCAGAAACGATAATCAAATTTCAAATCAACAACCATTCGATTATCAAAAACGATAATCAAATCTCAAATCAACAAACATTCGATTATCAAAAACGATAATCAAATCTCAAATCAACAAACATTCGATTATCAAAAACGATAATCAAAATCAACAAATATCTAATTATCTCAAGCGATAATTAGAAACAACAAATATCTGATTATCAAAAACGATAATCAGAATCAACAAACATCTAATTATCACAAGAGATAATTAGAAACAACAAATATCCGATTATCAAAAACGATAATCAGAAACAACAAATATTTAATTATCGATACGATAATTAAATCTCATAACATCAGATATCTAATTACCTACAGATAATTAGAAACAATAAATTTCTAGAAATCAATTAAGAAGACTAGAAAATCAACATAAAAGCTTGGATCGATCCCATCAGATGGCGAGTTTTTAATTCGTCGCACGTGCATCATCAAATGGCCAAAGCCTACCAAATACTCAACATAATTTTGGCGCCCAACAAATGACCCGAAGGTCTAGTACTGGTATTTGACCCGAATGTCCATCATATGACCCGAAGGTCCAACATATGACCCGAAGGTCCATCATAGTGGCTCGAAAGCACACGAAATCATCAAATATTTCAATTAACGAGTCCGGAATTAACCGAAATAGCAAACGCACATGTCCCATAACCACGAGTTTTACTAAATCGTTTAATTCTCTTTATCGTTTCCTTGAAAGTGCAAAATTGTGTATTTTGTAAAAATACACTTTACATACTCAAACGGACAAGTCCGGAATTAAGCGAATCAGTAAAAGAAAGGGGTCATAGTCCTCGATTTTGCTGAAACGTTTAAATCGCTTCCTCATTCTTTTGAAAGCGCAAACTGTAAAATTTCTGAAAACAATTTTATTTATTTGATAAAAATAACAATTCACATTCTCAACTGGACAAGTCCAGAGTTAAGCGAATCAGTAAAAGAAAGGGGTCATAGTCCTCGATTTTGCTGAAACGTTTAAATCGCTTTCTCATCCTTTTGAAAGCGCAAACTGTTAAAAAATTTATAAAACAATTTTCATTTTAAAACGATTTTCAGTACACGTGATTAAAACAGCAAATCAGTAACAATTTCGATAAGGAAATTATACTTCTCAAAATACCGTAAAAACGGGTCACAAATCAGCATTGCGGTATAACCACTTGAAAATCCACTTTTAAAATTTTGACTTTTACTGAAGTCAAAGCGACAGTAATTTTCAAACGTCAAAATCTCATCAAAATAATTTACATCAAAATGTAACACTAGTGAATTTTCATTCATTCAAATTGCCAACAACATCGTGCCTCAGAATTTAGCATTGATGTAAAAATCCCGTTATAAAATAACGGCAACAAAATACGTTTCATAACCAAGCATCGGTTCAACATAAAATTAATGCAGTAACGTACAACTCAAATTTGCACGTACTACAAAATAAACAAAGAAATCATTCGAATGTATCTTCAATAAAGACAATTCAAAACAGCTAAATCTAATCAATAATGATTAGCATAAAAGAAACCCAGCAAAAATCTCAACAAAAATCACATAACTGCAATCGTTTCGAATCCTCAACTCGGATTTGAAATTCTCAAAGAAACAAAATAAACACAGCTATGTAAACAGCAAATGAAATTTATTTCAATTTCATATCTTAATTGTTAAATCAAAAAGATTATCAGTTGTACTCAGCGAAGACAGTTTCACTATTTCCGCTGCGCACTCTGATAAACAGTCACAAATCAATCAATCAACAAAACACAGTTTCACTTTTATTTTTAAATAAAGATATTTAAAAATTTCATCATAATTTCAAAATTTTAGTTTTGACTCAAAGCACAAATAAAAACACCTGTAACAACCCGGGAGTTTGTAATTTTGAATCATCGTCAAAATGGCGATTTAAATTGTTTAGCAATTGCAATTGGAAGTTTATTCGGGTTGAAATTCGTTCGTAAAAGAAAAATTATTAAGTGCTTTTATCAGTGTTAATTCTTTTATAAAATGGTGCATGAAGTTTTTAAATTAACTTGAATTCTTCTAACAAATTATTTAAGGATTGTGGGCTTTAGTGTATCTTGACCCAATTGGTTGATGCCAAAACACTTATCTGATTCTCTACCGTTACCCCCTTCATTTTTGACTGGCAACCCTAAATCTAAATAAACGAGCAAATGGCGGCCTTGTTCAATTTTGTTCGCCTCCGAAAAATTTAGGGCTACTCCCTTTATCATTTTACCTCTGGCCCGACTTCTTGGAGAAGATGGCGACTACCTCCGCGTTCGATCGCTCGATGCTAGGGCTTCTGCCGACTCGTGCAGCTCGATCGAAGTGTATTGCTTCCTCGTCGAAGAAGGTGAGTTCTACTCACATCTACTTCTCACTCAAGTGCAATTAGGGTTTGAATGCTTTGGTTTTTGGTTGTATTCAAGTGATTGAGTTGCCTATTCGTTTTGCTCATCGTTCGAATTGTATTGGAATTTACCTCACTACTTCCAGTTCGCGTGTTTCTGGTTAACTTTGTAATGTCTTTCGAACTCGAGAATTTCTTGTTGGCCCCGGTTCATTGGAATTGTGGGTTATTCGATTTGAGTAAATGTTGATGATTTCTTATTTTTGATACCCCGGTACAATTGTATCTCGTGGCTATCACAGTTTGTTTTTTTAGTATTGACCTAGGCCTTCGTGGTTAAACTTGGTACTGCTGGTTTCTGACTCGTTCTACTTCCTTGATTGACTTACTGCTTTGACTTGATTTGACTTCCTTGTGGATTGGTTTCACTATACATTCTTGAAGTTACGGACGATCCGGTTAAGGTTGCCCGTAAATTAAAAAGCTTATCCGTCTCCCGATTCTGTTAATATAATTATCTTATCTCTTATTCCGAACTTATCTTCGAATCAAATGTCTCTTTGATTTGAGTCCATCAAAATTTGAATCCCTATCCTTATTTTGAAAATTCATTCCTGTATCGTCGAGCAAAGAAATGTATTTGTAAATTTATATTAAAAATGTTTTAATATATGCTGTGTTGTTTGAGTTGTTGATGTTGATTTGGGTTTTCGATCGATTCGTCTGATCAACGCTATCGATAGGATTTCCAAAACACATAAACAGAGCAAACTGACACAATATTATTTTCAAATTTGGAAAATGAAATAAATTTGTTTGATTATATTGTGAAAATATAAGTAAAATTTTCTGGAATTTAATAGGTTAATTAAATTGTTTGTTTGAAATGATAATATTTAATTATCATTTATTGTTCTAAATAAATTTATAAATACGGTTTATAAATTGATTTGGAATTTGAAATGAATTTTATTCAGAAATTTGAGAATTTATTAGTTTCCGGTGATTTCGAACTTTGAGTTTTTTAAAATTTTTAAAGTATATATTATTGGAAGTATTTTCGAATAGAAACCGTTTTCAAAGGATTTTAAAATGTTGAAATCAGTGCTCTTCTCTTTGTCGCTGGGAAATAATTTCGGTGATGGCGGCCGCATCATCGACATTCATTTTCGAGTTTCGAAGTGGAGATACTATTCTGTAGCTTTGCTACGGTTTTGTTTTGAAAAGCATTTGGATTTGAATTTCTTCAGTATGATTTGATTTATATATATATAAGTATCTTGTTTTAAAATTTAATTTGATTTGGTATAAATATATTATATATATCTCTAAATTGTTTAAAGTTAATCGGAAATCCAATTCTTAAATTTTGTTAAAGGATGATTTTAAATTATAAATAAAACCAAAATTTGGAATAAATATTTTAACTTGAATAATTGAATTTAAAAAAAAATTATTTGTATATTGTTCAACTGCATTCCAATACAACTTACCTAAATCATTCACAAGTTGAATATGTAATTGGATAATATATAAGATAAATTGAATTTATAAATAAAATTTGAGTGTTTATAATAAATTTTATACACTAAATTTTGATTATAAAGATGTTGATAGAGTTAGATAGGATAATAAGTAAATTCAGTTAATAATGAAATAAATTTGTTTTGAAAGAATCAATAAATTTGTTTTGGAAGAATTAATAAATTGAAATTTGATCAACTTATGAAAATACCTTGAATTTAAAAGAAATTAATAGATGTAAATTAATTTAAATCGAAACTTCTATGTTTTAAATTAATTTATATGGGTTAAATATATGTAATAAGATATATTAAGTGAAATAAACTTAACAATAATTTTGGAATAAAGAAGAATTTAAATTATTGATAAATATGATTATAATAAGAGACTATTCAAATTTATGGTTTAAAAATTGTAAATTGAAGAAAATGGGATAATAAAATAATGAATTTAGAAATAGTTGAGATTGATTTTAGTGAAATCAAATGGATTAAATAAATTATTGAATATTAATTAATTTAAATTTGAATTTATAGGGTTTAAATTAATTGTTATTAGTATTTCAAATCTGTTTTTCTTTCTGGTTGTTTCTATTCTCCTACCTCGTTCCTTTTCGGGAACGAAAAGTTTTGAGTGGGGGAGAATGTAACGACCCGTAAAATTTCAACTGTTTAATAACGTAATTAGTTGAAATTTTGTGAAATTTCAAACGATAAAATTTTGAAATAAAAATTTAATATTTGGAATACCTCTAGTTAAACATAGCAACTGGTAAATTTTCGTCCGAAAATACGAAAGTTTATTTCGCGCGTAAATTCACTTCAATTTAATCAGTTAAAAAGAAATAAAAATAAAATGTTTCCGAAACCTAGATATTTTTACATAGAAAAATTCTAAACCATCTTCTGAGCAAGATTTCAGTTTGTCGTTTTTCCAAATTCGGACATCTTTGGCTCCGTCGTTCTTATTTTCTGCAAAATAGCAGTATTCTGGTACCGATATCGATTTTTATCGGATGATCGTACCACTGATGTCTGTATACCGTTTTGATCGTCTCGTCGTGCTGATCTCAACGGTGTATTCATTTGTGTACTTCGAAAATCCGGTACGCAATGAAAATGGCGAAACGATTTATCGTACCGTTATCCCTTTAACTCTTTGATGGCTATTCCCATTCAAATTTTGAACGGCCACCTGCTTTTAATAATTTCCTCGATTTTACGCGTGACCTTTCATTATTGTGCGTTCTCCTATTGCATTGCTTCATAAGTTTTCTCTTGGGCTACTCATTTTTGGCTCATACGTTGCTTGACTTTTGGTTCTCTTCCACTTTTCATGTTCACTTTTGTTTACTGCTCTTTGCCTCTTCCCTTCTTTGTTTCTTCCCCTCCACCCTATCACTTTCCTCCAAACCAATGGACGCAAGAGAAAAAAAAAACAACAAGCACGTCGGCAAACAAACGCAAGTCCGCCGCTCAGCCATCCACACATCGGCAACCATCTCAGCTACCGCTCTTCTGCCCCACCACCATTGACCACGTCCTCCCTATGTTGAACCCCGCCTATAGCCGCAACACCTAGATCAGCCCATCGCCAAATCGCCTCGCCTCCCCTCTGTTCGCATCCTCCCCTCATCTCCACATGCGTAGCCTACATCCGCGAGCCACCTCACCTCTTCTCACCACCAAACCCTGTCAGATCTTCACCCTCTGCCCATGCCGGAGTTCTCCCCTTCAGACGCATTGAAGCCCACGCGGCCTACCCCGAGCAAAGCCACCTCCATGTCGCCTAACAGCCCGCCTTTCCCTGATCATTTTTTTCCTAGCCTTGCCTTGCCTCAACCCGTGCTCAACTGTGCCATATTCTGAATTTGCAGTGTATATTGAAAGGTAGATATGTTAGAGATATAGTTGGTATAGAGTATATATATATATATATATATCATATATTCGTTATATACAAATATATATGGGTTATATGTTATTATACATATAGGATTTACAAGCTTTGTAGTTGTTACGTGCATAAAAGTTTTCCAAAACCATATTTTATTTAGTCTTTATATATGTAAGTTATTAAAGTACTATGGGCATTGTTAGTATAAAGTGCAGAGTATTCGTATATTTTGTGTTTAGATGTTAGAAAATTTTATGTAAAGTATATAAATTGCATGGATCTTTACCTTTGAATATGACATGGCCGAGAGTATATATTTTCATTTATTTCAAACTGACTATATTTATGAAGTTGCACAAGTTGCTGTTTGCATTTATATATGATTTGGGAGTAACGTGTATATATATTTTGAAGCATGTTTGAGTTGTTTAAAATCTTAACATGTAGTACGATATCAGTTGCATGCATATGGTAGTCTGGATTTTTAAATAAAGTATGTTATGTATTATATAGGGTAAACAGGTTGCCTATATCTGCGTTGCTATATATATTTTAATTATTTGTTAATAGTCTATGTATTTTATGGTAGGTATAGACTTTAAGTAAATTTGCTTAGCAAATGCTGTTACTGTATAGAAACCATCACCTGTATATATTATTTTAAAGGTTATAAGTATATACGTGGGTAATGTTTTGTGACAAACTGAGAGGGGTATTTGTTTCTTTTGGGATGTATATGTTTATAAAGATTTAAGTCTATATACCTGTATATATTGTAGTGTCTGAAAAATTACTAGCTTACCTCAGGTATAAATTTTAAAATTATTTTGCTTCGTATGTGAAGTTTGTAGTCGAAAGATTTTAAGTTAGTTTTGTGCAAAGTTTTAGGTTTATATATCTATATTAGTATTTATTTCAAACCATATATTATGTATATGTGATAGATTGTGTTATATGTGTTTGATTAAAACGATGATTTTGAAATGCCTATATATTTAATTTAATACGAGATTGAATTTGAAATATGATTTCTCTTTTAGTTATATATAGACATATATAGTTCATCTATACAAATTTTCTTCATCGATCTAGTCCTGATTCGTTTTATCAATTCTTGATTATCAGCCTTGTTCGTTCAATTCGTATTCAATCTTGCTTTGCTTTGGAATCCATGCTTGGAATCGTAGCTCCCTCTATCGTCGAATCTCTCTCTAGCCTTGAAAGGTGAGCACTCACTCACGATTAACGTTCTTTTATTTATTAGATTTGATTTCAATTGAAACGACAATTGAAATATACTGCTGTTAGTTAATTACACTGTTATATATGCTATTACCTGTATCAGTTTACCTGTGACATCTGGCACCATTATCTGTTAAGTATTTATGCGATGATAATACAGTTTGGCTGATAATTGATTGATTGTTGATGTTTATATTGGACGTTAAATTGTTGATGTTAAAATGATAAACAGTATGAAATTGAACTTGATATAGGATAATTGAATGTTAAATTTGATTAACTGACATTTGTATAGTATGACCCCTTTAAATGTTAAATTAATTGACACGTAGAATAGTGTTAACTATACCTTGAACCATTGAATTGTATGTTGTTTAAACTGATGATGTATGTAATTGTAAATTGAATGACAAGTGAAAACCGTAATATAATAATCTTTAATCTATATGAAATGATAGTGTAGATTCTAGAAATAATTATATTAATTCGTACAAATAACAATGCGAATTAATACGGTTATTTCGGGATTATTTAAATTGATTATTGGATTGTTATTAATTGTTGTTATTGCTTGTTTATTTACTTTGACACCATCCCAGTTATCACACTGCAAGTTCCCTTGTTATGTTTTGATTTTGAATTGAATTGGAATCGGGTTGAAATGATAAATACCCAAAATGGAATTTTGACCTAGGATAGAAAATTAAATAAAACCCGATTGGTCAATAATTTGATTTGAAAATAAACGAAGATTTTATTTGAATAAAGAATATGGTTTTGAAATGAAGTTGAAATTTGAATTTTTGATGAAAGGAAAATGGTAATATTTAATAATCTAAAACAAAAGATTAACAATGTAATTGATGAAAGAATGTTGTTTAATTTGAGAAATGATTAAATTAAGTTTGAAATTATTAAACTTGGAAATGATTTAATAATTAAGTTGAAAATTATAATTAAGTGAAATTATTAAACTTTGAAATTATGTAATAATTAAGTTGAATTATTTAATAATTAAATAAGATTGAATTATTTAATGATTAAATTAAATTGAATTTTTGAATAAGTGAATTTTACTTCGTAATAATTGAAATTGAGATTTCTTTATTAATTAAGTTTTGGAAATTATTTAAAGTAAGTAAATAAATAATTGAAATTGAATTTTCTTTAACAAGAAATGAAAATGTGATATTTTGGAATTAATGTAAGACTTGAAATGTAAAGAATTTGATTTGATGAATTTAATTTAATTAAATTTGTAAGTTTTGATATAATGAAGTTGAATTTAAATAATGGATTTAATGAATTGGAAATTTAATGGAAATTGTTTTGAATGTTAAATAAGATTTAATTTAAATGTTTTCGAAATGAAACTTGTATTTGAACTTGAATCAATATTTGAATTGTTTTAAATAGAAATTGAAATCGAATTATAATATTTTGAAATGGTAATTTGGAAGTTTTGAAACGTAAATTTATGGAAATGGTTTGAAAGACAAATGAAATGTTGATTTACGAATTCTATTTGAAATTGAAATTGATTTGGTTTTTGAAATATATAAACGACCAATCGGTGAAATAATTACGAAAGTTATTAAAGAGACCGGGATCGGTAATGGATATACTCTCTATCTGAACCGAAACCACTTTAATAACTAAACGCGGAGTGTTGATCCAGAACGAAGTGGATGGTTTTGATGAACGCGTTGACTGAAGAAAGAGAACGATTTTGGATGACCCTTGACATGACTAAAACAGGAGCCGCGCCGGGCCATTGAGAATCGCCATCTCTAGCGGACACACTTCTTCGATACCATATCTATTACTTTTGTGATTCGATTTGGGTGCACCCCTTGATTTGGGAGTGTTGTTCGCGGTGTTGGGGTGGTAGCTGCTATGCCCAACATCAGTCCGGATCAGGCAACTACTAGTATCCTAGTTGGTATCGCCTCATGTACCTTGTCATACTGATTATCCTATTCGCGACCACTACGATTTTGATTTGTACCTTGAGTATATGGATTGCCCTCTGGTGACTTCCGGTTTTGGGGAAACTACGGTCTTGTATATGCTTTTGGGAATAAACAGGTTAAGAGGTGTATGGGCCCTGCTTAACCCTACTTTGATATCTTTATATTACTGATAGACATTATCTACTTAGCGTACATTACTACCTAGTAGATAGTTTAACGGATCCTTAAAGGATGGTTATTCCAAACATCCTTTGAGTTACTTGTATTTCAATTGCTATTTCACTTGAGTTGGATTTATTAATATAAGAATGTTAATCCTGACTCGAGTGTTTTGTGTTTTTGCTTTACGCTCGGGTCAGACTGAGTAGTTCAGCTTTCGAGACTCACCTTTGGAGTTGGAGCTTCGCTTGGAGATCCAGCTATCTATCCAGCTTTCAGATATTCGATGATTCCAGTGATGTATTCTGATTTGTATCTGTTACTCTTCCGTTGTATCTGGTTTAACTCTGATGTATCGTATTACTCTTCTGTTGTAAACTCTGATGTATTTTATATATTCATATAGTAGCTTCATGAACTACTATCTCTTTTATTTCCGCTGCACTTATTACTCTGTGTCTGTGATCTGTGATTATTTTATTTACCGTATATGTTCAGTTTTGCCAAATTTAAATTAACAACGCGGTATTTTGAGCAATTCAACTCCGGCATGAGTGTCTACCTATACACTTATAATGGATGCGAATGGTCCAAAATATCGGGTCGTTACATCACGTGACTGCAATCGTGTTGCAGTCTTGCCCTTGTATTCATGCGGTGCTATCTCGAAGCATGTACATTGCTTGGTTGTGTTTATATCCATGTTTGAACTTGACTGGGTATTGAATTATATAGATTAGTCAGAGAGGTTGCAGTTTCTGTTTTCTGTTAGTTTGTTTGAACTATGGTCGAGGCTTAAATTTTATGTTTTGACCATCTCATTTGAATTTATGCTTGAGTTGAATCCGGCTTAAACTCTCGGATTTGACCTTTTCAGTTTCGACGTACGGTAGTGGCGAGGCAGTGCACGTGTGCGTGTACTGCAGCCACACCGAGATTTAATTTGATTTGATGCCATCTGTTTCTGTTTTATTAAGCGTATTTTGAAATAGTTCATTTTGTTTTGAGTTGGATTTGTTGGCTTTTGGATTCATTGATCTTCTGAGTATTTGATAGACTGTATTGGCGAGGCAGTACACGTTAGCGTGTACTGCAGCCAATCAGCACTGTAGTTTTTAAATTGACATTTCAATTGTTTAAATTGACCTGGATTGCTGATTTATTGTTTAACACTATTTAGTGTTATATCTGCCGTTATCCAATTCTCGTATCGAGAGTTGGATATACGAGATTTCTGTGATTGTCGTCTATTTGACTATCTGATTATTATTGCTGCTATGCACTAATAACTGAGTTTGAATTAGACTGACCCGTGTATTATTTTCTTTTGAATGTAATACTCGGGTCAGACCCGAGTTATTTCAGGTTGTAGATTTCCTTCTTTGAGTTGTTGTTTGGGATTTGAAGACTTTTCACATCTTCTGAAGTTGTCAGTGTCAATTTGTAGTAGTTGTATCATATGTATTGTGTCAACTATGTATTGACTGACATCAGTTATATATATATGAGACTTTTGTTTTTATCTGTGTTCCGCATTTATATTATCTGTGTTATTGTTATATCTAATGTCCTAAACTATTATGAACCGTCGTAGTTCGTTTTATACTAGTATTGGGTGTGTCGATGGGAGTAAATAAATAATAGATGAAAAATAAAAAGTATATACCACTTCTATCGAGATAACCAATATTAGTGTAAGGCCAATTACGGATGGTCGCTCCTATCCAGCCTTATTCTTCGTAATAATAGACAGTATTTCTTTTAATACTCTTTGTTATTATGAGCATAGAGGTGGGGCGTCACAGTTGGTATCAGAGCTTGGGGTTTATGGACATAATATAAAACATAACTTGGATGGAACATATGTTACAACTATTAGTCGATGTTTTATCTGTGATTTGAGTCAAAACTAAAGTTTTGAAATTTTGATGCAAGTTTTTAAATATCATTATTTAAAAATAAAAAGTGAAACTGTGTTTTGTTGATTTGATTGAATTGTGTTCTGTTTATCAGAGTGCGCAGCGGAAACAGTGAAACTGTCTTCCCTGAGTACAACTGACAATCTTTTTGATTTAAAAATCAAAATACGAAATTGATATGAATTTCATTTGTTGTTTACATAGCTGTAATTATTTTGTTTCTTTGAGAATTTCGAATCTGAATTGAGGATTCGAAGAAATTACAGTTATGTGATTTTTGTTGAAATTTCCGCTGGCTTTCTTTTGTACTAATCATCTATTAATTAGATTTTGCTGTTTTGAATTATCTTCATTTAAGATACCTTCGAATGATTTCTTTGTTCATTCTGTAGTACGTGCAAAAATTTGAATTGCACATTATTGCATTTATTTTACGTTGAACCGATGCTTGGTTATGAAACGTATTTTGTTGCCGTTATTTTTATAACGAGATTTTTACACCAATGCTATATTTTGAAGCACGGTGTTTTGTGGCATTTTTGATGAATGAAAATTCACTGATATTACATTTTGATGTAAATTATTTTGATGAGATTTTGACGTTTAAAAAAAAAAATTCTGCTGCTTTGGCTTCAGTAACCGTCAAGTTTAAAAGTGGATTTTCTAGCGGTTATTCCGCAATGCTGTTTTGTGACCGTTTTTACGGTATTTTGAGAAGTACAATTTCCTTATCGAAATTGTTACTGATTTGCTGCTTTAATCACGTGATTGGAAAATCGTTTTAAAATGAAAAGTGTTTTATAAATTTTTAACAGTTTGCGTTTTCAAAAGAATGAGAAAGCGACTTAAACGATTCAGCAAAATCGAGGATTATGACCCCTTTCTTTTACTGTTTCGGTTAACTCCGGACTTGTCCAGTTGAGAATGTGAATTGTTATTTTTACAAAATAAATAAAATTGTTTTCAGAAATTTTAACAGTTTGCGCTTTCAAAAGAATGAGAAAGCGATTTAAACGTTTTAGCAAAATCGAGGACTATGACCCCTTTCTTTTACTGATTCGCTTAATTCCGGACTTGTCCGTTTGAGAATGTAAAGTGTATTTTTACAAAATACACAATTTTGCACTTTCAAGGAAACGATGAAGAGATTTAAACGATTTAGCAAAAGTGCTGAGTATGGAACCACACTTTTACTTTTTCGGTTAATTCCGGACTCGTTAATTGAATATCTGTTGTTTTGATGATTTTGATGAATTTTACACTTTCAAGGAAACGATGAAGAGAATCAAACGATTTAGTAAAACACGTGGTATGGGACATGTGCGTTTGCTATTTCGGTTAATTCCGGACTCGTTAATTGAAACATTTTGATGCTTTCGTGTGCTTTCGAGCCACTATGAGGACATTCGGGTCATTTGTTGGGCTTTCGGGCCACTCTGCGGACCTTCGGGTCATTTGTTGGGCTTTCGGGCCACTCTGCGGACCTTCGGGTCAAATACCAGTACTAGACCTTCGGGTCACTCTGCGGACCTCCGGGTCAATCTGATGGGCGCCAAAATTATGTTGAGTACTTGGTAGGCTTCGGCCACTCTGAGGTGCACGTGCGGCGAATTAAAAACTCGCCATCTGATGGGATCGATCCAAGCTTTTATGTTGATTTTCTAGTCTTCTTAATTGATTTCTAGATATTTGTTGCATCCAATTATCTGCAGGTAATTGGATATTTGTTGATATGAGTTCTGATTATCGTTTTTGATAATCGGATATTTGTTGTTTCTAATTATCGCTTGTGATAATTGGATATTTGTTGATATGAGTTCTGATTATCGTTTTTGATAATCGGATATTTGTTGTTTCTAATTATCGCTTGTGATAATTGGATATTTGTTGATATGAGTTCTGATTATCGTTTTTGATAATCGGATATTTGTTGTTTCTAATTATCGCTTGTGATAATTGGATATTTGTTTATATGAGTTCTGATTATCGTTTTTGATAATCGGATATTTGTTGTTTCTAATTATTGCTTGTGATAATTAGATATTTGTTGATATGAGTTCTGATTATCGTTTTTGATAATCGGATATTTGTTGTTTCTAATTATCGCTTGTGATAATTAGATATCTGTTGATATGAGTTCTGATTATCGTTTTTGATAATCAGATAATTGTTGTTTTTAATTATCGCTTTAGATAATTAAATATTTGCTGATTTGAGATTTAATTATCGCTTTAGATAATTAAATATTTGCTGATTTGAGATTTAATTATCGCTTTTGATAATTAAATATTTGTTGATTTGAGATTTAATTATCGCTTTTGATAATTAAATATTTGCTGATTTGAGATTTAATTATCGCTTTAGATAATTAAATATTTGCTGATTTGAGATTTAATTATCGCTTTAGATAATTAAATATTTGCTGATTTAAGATTTAATTATCGCTTTTGATAATTAAATATTTGCTGATTTGAGATTTAATTATCGCTTTTGATAATTAAATATTTGCTGATTTGAGATTTAATTATCGCTTTAGATAATTAAATATTTGCTGATTTGAGATTTAATTATCGCTTTAGATAATTAAATATTTGCTGATTTGAGATTTAATTATCTCTTTTGATAATTAAATATTTGCTGATTTGAGATTTAATTATCGCTTTTGATAATTAAATATTTGCTGATTTGAGATTTAATTATCGCTTTAGATAATTAAATATTTGCTGATTTGAGATTTAATTATCGCTTTAGATAATTAAATATTTGCTGATTTGAGATTTAATTATCGCTTTTGATAATTAAATATTTGCTGATTTGAGATTTAATTATCGCTTTAGATAATTAAATATTTGCTGATTTGAGATTTAATTATCGCCTGAGATAATTAAATATTTATTGATTTTAGATTTAATTATCGCCTGAGATAATTAAATATTTGTTGATTTGAGATTTAATTATCGCCTGAGATAATTAAATATTTGTTGATTTTAGATTTAATTATCGCCTGAGATAATTAAATATCTGTTGATTTGAGATTTAATTATCGCTTTAGATAATTAAATATTGGTTGATTTGAAATTTGATTATCGTTTTGATAATCGAATATTTGTTGAATTTGAAATTTGATTATCGCTTGTGATAATCGAATATTTGTTGATTTGAGAAATTTGATTATCGTTTTTGATAATCGAATATTTGTTGAATTTGAAATTTGATTATCGTTTGAGATAATTAGACATTTGATTTGTTTCTGATTATCGTTTGAGATAATTAGATATTTGATTTGTCTTCTGATTATCGTTTGAGATAATTAGATAATTGATTTTTGCTGATTTTGTTGATAAGAGATTTTCTAGTCTCTAATTTAGTCTAGATTATGTTGATTTTATTGAATTGTTGTTTTCTATCTATCACCGTTGATAGTTAGAATTTGCTGATATGAAGTTTGTGTTTCCAGTTATTTGTTTCATAACTAGATAATTGCAGTTTTTCAAATTGTGATTTGTGCTTTCTAATCATCTCTGTTGATAATTAGCTTTTGCTGTTTTCTAATTATTGTATCGATAATTAGATATTGTTGTTTTATGATTTCTGAATCTCAATTATCTAGTTGATAACTAAATAGTGCTGATAATAGTATTTATTCAGTTTTGCTGTTTTCTGATCATCTAGTGATAATTAGATTTTGTCGAAAATGTGTGAATTTCCTTTATGGGATTAAAAGATTTCTTTGTCGTTTGTATTTCCGACTTTATGTTTCTAGCGTAACTAGTTTATGTTAGAAAACTAATTGTTACTAACAACTTTAATTATGAAAATTGCGGGGACGCAATTTTTATAAGGAGGGGAGTCTGTAACAACCCGGGAGTTTGTAATTTTGAATCATCGTCAAAATGGCGATTTAAATTGTTTAGCAATTGCAATTGGAAGTTTATTCGGGTTGAAATTCGTTCGTAAAAGAAAAATTGTTAAGTGCTTTTATCAGTGTTAATTCTTTTATAAAATGGTGCATGAAGTTTTTAAATTAACTTGAATTCTTCTAACAAATTATTTAAGGATTGTGGGCTTTAGTGTATCTTGACCCAATTGGTTGATGCCAAAACACTTATCTGATTCTCTACCGTTACCCCCCTTTATTTTTGACTGGCAACCCTAAATCTAAATAAACGAGCAAATGGCGGCCTTGTTCAATTTTGTTCGCCTCCGAAAAATTTAGGGCTACTCCCTTTATCATTTTACCTCTGGCCCGACTTCTTGGAGAAGATGGCGACTACCTCCGCGTTCGATCGCTCGATGCTAGGGCTTCTGCCGACTCGTGCAGCTCGATCGAAGTGTATTGCTGCCTCGTCGAAGAAGGCGAGTTCTACTCACATCTACTTCTCACTCAAGTGCAATTAGGGTTTGAATGCTTTGGTTTTTGGTTGTATTCAAGTGATTGAGTTGCCTATTCGTTTTGCTCACCGTTCGAATTGTATTGGAATTTACCTCACTACTTCCAGTTCGCGTGTTTCTGGTTAACTTTGTAATGTCTTTCGAACTCGAGAATTTCTTGTTGGCCCCGGTTCATTGGAATTGTGGGTTATTCGATTTGAGTAAATGTTGATGATTTCTTATTTTTGATACCCCGGTACAATTGTATCTTGTGGCTATCACAGTTTGTTTTTTTAGTATTGACCTAGGCCTTCGTGGTTAAACTTGGTACTGCTGGTTTCTGACTCGTTCTACTTCCTTGATTGACTTACTGCTTTGACTTGATTTGACTTCCTTGTGGATTGGTTTCACTATTTAGTTTCCATTGCACTACCTGTTAGCATTGACTTTACTTGACTGCTTGACCTTATGCATGTGGTCATATAGTAGCTGGAATTGGTCGTGTTGCTTGATTCACTGCAACCATATTATTACAACATATTTGCTTGAGTCTGGGTCCATTTCGAGCTTGAGTTGCTTTGTTGAGCTTTTGTCCACTGTTCATTGCATACATAATGTTACTTGGTTTTTTTTTTTTTTGAAAAGCAATGGGCTAAGGGAGCCCTGCCCAATATATTCATATACTTCAAAAAGTACAAAAAGATATACAAGCTGATACATCACCTAAACATTAAACCACAACTTATACAAAGGAAACTGAAACAACAAATTTATAGCAGTACAAAACTATATCAAACAAAACCTCTACAACTCCTACGCTAAGCAAAAATCACTTCAGCCTACCAATTCTCTTGCAAATCCTTCTGTATAATAGACTAAATATGGCATTAGCACTCTCCAATTTATGATCAAAAATTCGTCTATTTCGTTCAGTCCATATTTCATAAACAAAAGACTTCAGAATAATCAACATGATATCAGATTTTCTACACTTCCATCTTGTGGCCTTGAAGATATTAAACCATTCAATTCGAGAGTTCTGCACTGGTCTATAGAAATTTCCAACAGAAAGAAGTCTGCACCAAACTTCATAAGTAAAATTACATTCAAAAAATAAATGCGTATTGGATTCAGGGTGGGACTGGCAGAAAACACAGTCTTCATTGTTTAGAATGCCAAGCTTAGTCAGTTTCTGTTTCGAGTTAATTGCATTTGCCATGATTTTCCAGAGTAAGAAGTTTTCTTTAGCAGGAGAAATACTATTCCAGATTCTAGATGCCCACGGGAAAGATTCCAAATTATCACCAGTTATCATAGCTTTGTACACAGTAGATATAGCATGTTTCTTCCCTTTTACTGTCCAAAGAACCTTTAAATTTGAAGAAGGAAGTGATAACGATGAAATGTTCTGCCATAAGTCTCTGACTTGCTTAGAACTGCAATAAGGTAGATTAATAGAGCCATCACATATATAAGAATTAGCTTTAGCATTAAAAGGAATGCCAGTAAGAAGTTGCAGAGGATATGGAAGAATATCCTGTAATCTCAGACCAGACTTGGACCAGGGAGAAGTCCAGAAGTTTATACCATAGTTAGTCTTAGGATTACATTGTATAAGAGGTAAAAATGTTGATCTTAGCTTCAAAATATTACGCCAACTCCAACTACATAAATTTGGGATTTCAATGGACCAAAAATCCTTGCCTTTTAGTAAATTCTTCAAAATCCATTGAGACCACAAATCCTGACTATTACAAAGGATTTTATCAAAATATAAAGACATAGCAGCTGCATTCCATAATCTCAAATTTGTAATGCCCAGACCACCCTTGTTCTTTGGAAGTTGAATTTTCTTATAAGAGATAGGAATTAACTTTTTCGAGAAAGTATCACCATGCCATAAGAATCTATTCAGAGCACCATTTATCATTGTAACAAGTTTACATGGAAGAATGTAATGTTTCATCCAATAATTGACCATAGCAGTAGCAACACTTTGCACTATAACAAGTCTTCCAGCTTGTGAAAGCTTTGTGTTAGGCCAAAGTGTTAATTTCTTTGTGATTTTTTCATATAAAGGCAAACAATCTGTAGTGGAGATTCTTGCAGTGATGATAGGAAGACCAAGATATCTTTCATTTTGTTGCATCTCACTAAGACCAGAAAAAGATATAATATCACTCTTCAAAGCATCATTTATACCTGCTATCAGAATGTGAGATTTGCCTAGGTTAATTTTCAAACCAGTGATAGAGTAGAATTTATCCAGAATTTCAATTACAGTGTTGATATTTGATATGGTAGGCTTTGTAAAAATGATAAGGTCATCAGCAAATAGAAGATGAGTAATTTGTGGATCTTTACATTTAGGGTGCAACTCAATCTTCTTATTACTCACTTGCTCATTAATTAAAGAATTAAACACCTCCATTACAATAATGAACAAAAATGCAGAGATCAGATCCCCTTACCTGACACCTTGAGTACCTTTGAAAAAACCTTTTGCACAACCATTTCTGATAATTGAGAAATGAGTAGAAGAAATACAAGTGTAAATCCAAGCAAGCATAGGCTTTGGAAAGTTCATCCGAGAACGAATTGCTATGATAGAGTACCAAGAAACTGAATCAAAAGCTTTTTGAATATCAAGTTTGATCATACATCTAGGAGAAATACTCTCAATACCATATCCTCTTGAGAGCTCTTGTGTTAGTAAGATATTATCACCAATATTTCTGGAAGGAACATAAGCCGCTTGGTTATTTGAAATAACTGAAGGCAGAACATGTTGAATCCTATTAGCTATGATCTTTGAAATAATTTTGTATAGTACATTACAGCAAGATATTGGTCTGAAATCAGAAACTTTCCTAGCATTTGGGCATTTTGGAACAAGGGCTATGTTAGTTGCATTTATTCCAATAGGCAGTTTATTGTGAGAAAAGAAATATAGTATTGCCCTGGTTAGATCATCCTTAATAATTTTCCAGGAATGTTGAAAGAAGAATGCACTGAAACCGTCTGGTCCACCACTACTATCAGGCTTTAAAGAAAAGACAGCCAACTTAATCTCTTCAGGTAGAACTACTCGAATCATTTCACTTGCTTGTTCAGAGCTCAAAAAAGGAAGCTTCATAGAAAACAGAGGAGAAAGGTTAGGGGACATTGGGTATGGATTGGCAAGAATAGAAGAGAAGTAATCTATAAAAGCAACATTGATAGCATCATCATTCTCCTGTAACACTCCATTTCTATCATATATACTCAAAATTCTATTATTGGATTGTTTAATCTTGATGGAGTTGTGGTAAAATTTTGTATTCCTATCACCTTGCTTTTCAATGGATTCATGAAGAATTTCCTTTTTCATCAAAGCTTCAAACTCTAAAGCTTCCAGTAGATCTTTGGATAAAGCAGCTTATTGACTAGCCAATAATGAGTTCAAATTATCATTCTGCAATTGTTGTTGAACAACCAATAATTTTTCCCTGATTCCATCAGAAATTTTTGAACCTTCCCCAAAATTCTCTCTAGCCCATGATTTAAGCTTCCCTTTTAACCTCTGCAATTTTGTTTTTAGAGTATAAAGAGGGTTACCAAAAATAGTCTCCTGCCAAACCTGCAACACAATACTTTGAAAATTATTATGATTAGTCCAAGTTTTATAAAATTTAAAAGATGGATTCCTGAAAATTGTCTTCTCCCCCCAAGATAAAATAATTGGAGAGTGATCAGAAATTGAGGGATTTAGAAATTTGCAATAGAGATTAGGCCAGAGATTAATAGAATGAATATTATAGAATGCATGATCTAGTTTGCAATATGTTCTAGGACCAAGTTTACTTTTATTATTCCAAGTAAACACTGCTCCAGAAGATGGAATATGAGTGAGAGATGATTTAGATAAAGTTTGATTTAAGGGGGAGATATCTTTTAAAGAAAGAGGAATACCACCCATTTTTTGATCAGAAGAGTACATACAACTAAAATCACCAAGAACAATCCAGGGTAGATTTGTATGAGAAAGAGAAAAGAGATTAGAAAGAAAAAATAATCTTTTATCAAGATTGTTTTGAGCATAGACAAAAGTGATCAGAAAAGGACAGTTTGAAGAAGTTAAAGAAGTAGAGAAATGAATAAATTGATCATCCTCATTCAACTTTGTCAGATTCAAAACTTTTGAATTCCATAAAACCAGTAATCTACCATATGGAGCACATTGTAAATTATCCTCATGTTCCCAATCATGAGCAATATACTTGCAGGCTAATTCAGATTGCACTTTATTAAGCTTTGTTTCACTGATAGCAATGAGTTGCAATTTCTGATCTTTAATTAAATGCTTTACTTCAGCTTCTTTTGATGCAAGATGTCCTCCTCGTACATTCCAATAAGCAATATTATTGTTCATCATCATTAATGTTTGGGTGATATTATATTTGAGGGGTGCTTTCTTGTATGCCTAAAACTACTTTTCTGAGAAGAAGATGCCTGAAAAGAACCTGAATCATTATTACTTATCGGCTGAATTTCATCTATACTATAGCTTTTACCATTGTTTAAGTCCTCTGTTGACTCATGGAAAGAGACTTTCTTCTTGCCTTTTTTTCCTTTTTTGTGAGTTAAGAAAAGTTCCTCAGAAGTAGAGTTAATTGAACAACATGGTGGAGGTAGAATCAAATTACTGGGGGGAGAGATGTTGATATAAGGGGAGGAAAGTGTAGAGGAGGCATCATTAATTGTATGTTCATTACTCAAGTCCTTAATGGGAGTAGAACTAGTAACAAGACCTACAGTAATTTCCTTAGCATTTTCCTTTGAACAACAAGGGGAACCAACACTGATTATATGTTCACAGTTTGAAGCTTTAGAGGGAACAGAACTAGCAACAAAATCTTCAGAAAATTCCAATGCTTTAGATTGTATGGAAGGAGTCCTTGATACAGAATTGTCTATTGCTATAAAGTCCACAACACCAGAACCACCTTCAGAAATATCCTTATCAAGATTACCTTCAGAGTTTACCTTTCCAAATAAAACCTCCTTATTAAACGCTCCTTCATCAAAATCTGATAAAATTTGAAAAGAGTTAGTAGTTTCAACATTTTCCTTACTGCCCAATTCTTTATTGCCATCTGAATCTGATTGCAAATTCTGAAAGTTATCCATACTCCTAGCTGCCTTATCTAAGATTTGAGTACCATCATTATTAATCAAATTATTTCCAACAAGAGAATCCCGAACTAAAACCTTTCTTCTCCATACCTTAAGAGAATTCTTAGTAGAAAAACCAACATTATGAGGCTTCTGAACATTATCTTTCAAAAACTCATGATCCACATATTCTTGGATCACCGTTTGTTTACATGTTACTTGGTTTTGTTTATATGTGCACTACTTGGATCACCGTTCATCATGTCACTTGCACTCTACAATTTTGAACCGCAACATGTTTGTTAGGTTGAATTGAGTTGCATACTGTGTCTGGTACACATTCTTGGTTTGTTGGCACTGTTAAACTTCATGTTGAGGCTGCACTTCCCTGTTTGCTACTTGACCCGAAGTTTGGCCCTCATGTAGCTTGTCTGCACTTATATATTTCTTGGTGGTTGTGACCACTGCTTGTTTCAATCTACGTATGGTTTTGGATTATAGTCTTGACTCTGTCCACTGTTGCATTATGTTGTACCGGTGTTGCACTTCTGTACACTTTGCAGTCTCGTCTTGATGTAATATTTGGAGTGGTAGTTGCTCTGTGCATGCCTGTATATGTACATGAGTCTGATATTTTTGAAGCTTGCATAATCTAGTTTCAATGTCGCATTCACGTAGTTGTCTAACCTGTCCACTGTTTGACTTAGTGGCCTTCCACTTCGGCTGGCACTATAATGTGCAGTCTGGTTGCATGCTGTTGATCTTCAAGTGACTGCAATCTTGTTGCAGTCTTGCCCTTGTATTCATGCGGTGCTATCTCGAAGCCTGTACATTGCTAGGTTGTGTTTATATCCATGTTTGAACTTGACTGGGTATTGAATTATATAGATTAGTCAGAGAGGTTGCAGTTTCTTTTTTCTGTTAGTTTGTTTGAACTATGGTCGAGGCTTAAATTTTATGTTTTGACCATCTCATTTGAATTTATGCTTGAGTTGAATCCGGCTTAAACACTCGGATTTGACCTTTGCAGTTTCGACGTACGGTAGTGGCGAGGCAGTGCACGCGTGCGTGTACTGCAGCCACACCGAGATTTAATTTGATTTGATGCCATCTGTTTCTGTTTTATTAAGCGTATTTTGAAATAGTTCATTTTGTTTTGAGTTGGATTTGTTGGCTTTTGGATTCATTGATCTTCTGAGTATTTGATAGACTGTATTGGCGAGGCAGTACACGTTAGCGTGTACTGCAGCCAATCAGCACTGTAGTTTTTAAATTGACATTTCAATTGTTTAAATTGACCTGGATTGCTGATTTATTGTTTAACATTATTTAGTGTTATATCTGCCGTTATCCAATTCTCGTATCGAGAGTTGGATATACGAGATTTCTGTGATTGTCGTCTATTTGACTATCTGATTATTATTGCTGCTATGCACTAATAACTGAGTTTGAATTAGACTGACCCGTGTATTATTTTCTTTTGAATGTAATACTCGGGTCAGACCCGAGTTATTTCAGGTTGTAGATTTCCTTCTTTGAGTTGCTGTTCGGGATTTGAAGACTTTTCACATCTTCTGAAGTTGTCAGTGTCATTTTGTAGTAGTTGTATCATATGTATTGTGTCAACTATGTATTGACTGACATCAGTTATATATATATGAGACTTTTGTTTTTATCTGTGTTCCGCATTTATATTATCTGTGTTATTGTTCTATCTAATGTCCTAAACTATTATGAACCGTCGTAGTTCGTTTTATACTAGTATTGGGTGTGTCGATGGGAGTAAATAAATAATAGATGAAAAATAAAAAGTATATACCACTTCTATCGAGATAACCAATATTAGTGTAAGGCCAATTACGGATGGTCGCTCCTATCCAGCCTTATTCTTCGTAATAATAGACAGTATTTCTTTTAATACTCTTTGTTATTATGAGCATAGAGGTGGGGCGTCACAACACCGACCAATAGTTGTAACATATGTTCCATCTAAGTTATGTTTTATATTATGTCCATAAACCCCAAGCTCTGATACCAACCGTGACTCCCCACCTCTATGCTCACAATAACAAAGAGTATTAAAAGAAATACTGTCTGTTATCACAAAGAATAAGGCTGGATAGGAGCGGCCATCCGTAGTTGGCCTTACACTAGTATTGGTTACCTCGATAGGAGCTGTATATATATATTTTTCATTATTCATCGTTTCTTTATTTACTCCCATCGACATACCCAATTACCAGTATAAAATGAACTATGATGGTTCATAATAGTTTAGGACAATATATATAATAATAACATAGATACAAAAGAATGCGGAACACAGATAACAAAAAGTCTCATATATATATATATATAATAACTGATGTCAGTTACAATACAGTTGACACAATACATATGATACAACTACAACTGTCGAATCTGGAAGTTATATATATACAAGTACATTATCGACTAATATACGTGAATACATATCAACCCTAAAGAGACACACTGACTACTACAACAAGACGAAGACCACTTCAAAAGATGTGAAAAGTCTTCATAGCTCAAACAGCAACTCAAAGCAATAAATCTACAACCTGAAATAACTCGGGTCTGACCCGAGTATTAAATTCAAAAGAAAATAATACACGAGTCAGTCTAATTCAAACTCAGTTATTAATGCACAGAAGCAATAATAATCAATTATCAAATTGACGACAGTCATAGAAACCTCGTATATCCGACTCCTCGGTAAGAGAATCGGATAACGACAGATTTAACACTAAATAGTGTTAAACAATAAATCAGCTAATCCAAATCACCAACAAAGATAGATAGAAGATTACAAATGCAGATAATTCAGAAAACAACAGAATTGTCTAAACGACAATTAATAACAAAATCTAATTATTAAATAAATATTAAGAAACTCATAATCTAATTATCTAGAAGATAATTAGACAACACAAAATAATCAATTTAAAAATATGTCAATTCTGTGTGGCTATAGTACACGCACGCGTGCACTGCCTCGCCATTACGATGATAAATTACCCAAAAGCTAAATGAAAATTCATAAACGAACACACGGTCAAACCCAAAAAGTTGGGTTCAGCTGGATTAAACTCAAGTGAATTCGAAAGCAAATCCAAACAGGGGAAAAACTGCAAACACATGCAACTGCCTCGATGCATACATATGTATGTATACATAAGTAGTGACTTAAAACAACAAAACCTGTTCAAGTTACTGTGGCAGTAGTAAAACTGAAAATATCAAAGTAAAGCAAGAAACAAGTGCATAAAGGCAGTAATACCCAAAACAATGCAAGCCAGCATCAAAGACACAGCCGAACAAAAATCAGTGCATCAATGATGTCGACAAGTATGCTAGTAAATGTCACTGAAAAGCAATGTTCAGCATACATATGAATCAATTTCATATGTACAACAAACACAAAGGACAAACTCAGCAATGCAAGTGAACTCAACCAGACAGCCAAATATAAAAGCAACTGAGGAATGAATAATGCAAACATGAAGTGATTGCAACTACAGGTAAACAACCAAGGGCCAAGCAACTGATATATGCAAACAAATGAAATGCAATATAAATTAAAAGCTATGCAGTGATCAAACAGACTGCAAGATGTATGCAAACATAAGGCATGAAACCACAGTGCAACAGGTCAAGGTTGTATACCAAACTGACGCAAACACACACACACATATATATATATATGCAAAAGTCATGTGCAACTGGATATCAACATGGTTCAAAACTGTATACCAAATGCAACAAGGATGTGATGACCCGGTATTTTAGCAGTATTATTTTAATAAATATTTAATCCAATTATATAAAATGTAAACTGATCATTTTAAAAATAAATATGAGCTTTGAAATAATTGCCATTTATTTATATAAATTTGTATTTTGAAAAGAAAATATGATTTTGAAAATTTAAAATAAATCTTTTAATAATGTTTAAAATGAAATTTTATCTTATATAATTAAATTAAAGTATTTTACTTTGTTTACATTTGATAAATATACATATGGACACTAATGTTTAAAAGAAAATCAAAGTCTACATAAAGAAAAATATCTATAGATGAAACAAAGATGTACTTACAAACATCAATAGGATTATATGTAAACAAAAATGGGAACATAAGCAATTAATGCTATCTATTTCAAAATCACTTCATCCCAAAGGAAGTTGTCTGGTCAAAAAAAAAAAAAAGGTAGGTAAAGAAAAAAAAAATCTCTGACTAAAGTTTACTAAAACAGATAATACCTTCCCTTGTACACAACTTTTCTTTTATATATACATCTATTGTAACTCCAGTTCGTTCATAACTCAGCAAGCTTGATAAAAAGTAAATATCTTCATTTTTACAAACTCAAACAACCCATTCAACAACAAGGCCATTCGAAATATCTATAAATCATTTTAGCTCAAAATGTTGACTGGCCAAAGAAAGAATAAAACTATGTACAATGTAGTATGAAATTATGAAGAAATATATACATATAAAATGAATACCAGTTTGTACATGAAAATAAACAATGAGATAAGTATGAGCTTGTAGAACAAGCCAAGTGATAAATGCCAGCACACATTTATCTTATCAGCCACCAACTGGAAGAAAAAAATCTCTGAAATGTGGTACAAATGTATAATCTATATTGTACAAAACAATATTACTTGTAAGCTGCTTTCTTATATATAAAATTCCATCTCAGTTTCGAGCTTCATCACTAAGCAAACCTGATATTTATATTATCAAAAACTTAAACAACATTCAAACTTAAAAACAAAATCAAAGATGGATTCAAGACCAATATAAATCAAGTCTTAAACTCATCTCAACAATTCAAGATTTAACAAGCCTGGAAACAAGAACATGCTCTCTGTTCTCTGTTTTAAAATGGTGAGTAAACTGCTACTTTTTAAATGTTTGAATCTTTTTAAAGTTGATTATTGTGATAAAACATTGAAATAACTACGTAAAATTTGAGTGCATGCTGGAAATATGTTAGTATATAGATAAGTATGCAGTTGTTTGAACAGGTATGACTGTTCTTAGAGATACAAACTTATGTTTAGTACAGATTTCAAACCTCCTCTGTTCAAGCATTAAGTGAGTACACTAGATTTTAAAAACAGTTTAACATTTTGATTATAACTTGATGCTTATGAAAATGAGGTGCGAATATGGTTATTTGTGTTTATAAGAATGAATGCATATGTATATATATATGTTGTGTTGTGAATAAATTTTGTTCTCTGTATCTCTATACAGGCTTTTAAATTTAAAAGGAAAATTCATACCTCTTCAAATGCTTGGTGTTAGGTTAAAATACATAACAGAAAATGTTTGTAAGGGTATAAATTTAATTTTAAAAATAGATTTATTGATATATATAAACTGTTATTCTAGAAATGTTTGAATTTACAGGTCTGATCAATTCATAGGCAAAAATAATTTGTCAGGAATTTATGAACTAATTTTATAACCTGATTCTAATGTGAAATCCATGAATTTAGAAATGTAAATTGTGAATTTTAGATTGAAAATGAATGAGGTATTATGGAATGATGGTTTTCGACATTTTCGTCGACTGGGGGTGATCGGCGGCATCGAGATGTTCGGCGTTTGGGCTGGAGGATGCCTGAGGCATGGGGGTCTCGGGAAAAATGTTGATGGATTTTATTTGTGGCCATGGTGGCCGGAATGGGGTAATCTAGGGTTTAGTGATGGGTTTTGGATCATCGGAGTGTAGAGGTCGTTGTGGCGACTGTGAAGCACCGGGATGAATCGCGATGGGGGGATTTGGTGCGTAGGCCTAGGGCGAGGTGATGGTCGGAGTGACAACGTCTCTGGCGACCCGAGGCGATGGCGCGGAGGGGATTTCTGTTTGGGTAGGACTGTTTTGGTTGAATCGACATGCTCGATTTCAAGTTGATGGTTGATGCTGGTTTCTGGGTAGTGGAGAACCTCGGCGAAATTGTCGCCGACTTGACGGCGATCGGAGCAGGGGCCGGGGGTGACAGGAGCAGGCGTGCACGTGCACGATGTATCAGGAGAGAGAGAGGAATTTGGGAAGGAATCGTTCGCTCGGGTCGTGCTCGAGTATTTCGTGGGCTGTCTCGAGTAAGGACTCGAGTGGGAATCGTGAGAGTTTATCACGTTTCCAGTTTTTTTACTTAAACTAAAATCTAAGTTGAAAAAAAAAAGAAAACAGAGAGAAGGTGGGTTTGACTTGGAGCAGGACTCGGATGGAAGTAAAGTGGAACCCGAAGCATGTTTTAATAGAAAAAAAAAAGTTGTTAAAGCAAAATTTTGGAAATTTAAAGAAATTTAGTTTAAACTTTCTTATATAAATTTCTTCTATACATGTTTTCTTAACGTTTGTCTGAGAGTTATATAATTTGTTAACTTTAAATTATTTAGTTAAAGTTTTATTTTATTTTAAATTTAATGATTTAAATGAAGTAAGTTATTTAAAGATAAATGTTTCAGATAATGTTAATGATTTTTAAAAATCATTAATAGAAGATAATGTTTATCTTAAAGTCGGTTAAGTTTTAATGGGTTAAGATTAATTAATAAGATAATAAAAGGGAAGATAATTAATTTAATAAATTTGATTAAGGTTTATGAATTAATAATAAAGGGGTAATTAATTAGGTAAATAAGGAGATTAATTAAAAGTTAATGTGAATGGTTAAGACTAATTGATCTATGGGGTAATTAAAATTAAAGAAAAATTAATCAGGAGGATTAATTGAGATGGACGATTTTAAGAAACATTTATTAACTAGGTTGAAATTAATTAATGTTAAGTAAGCAGGATTTGGGTAATTCAAGGGAGTAAGTTGGTGATTGATTTAATTGGAGATTAATTAAATAAATAAATTAAGAATTATATCCTATAATCTTGCTTATGGATGGATTGAATGTTAATGGATGAATTGAATTGGTAGATATCTCTGATGTGTGATACTTTGAGATATGGGATATTTTGGTTGAACAGTGATATTATGGTTTATCTATCTGAGATAAATTATTTAGTGAATACGAAATCCTGAATATAAATTTAACTTGCACAACTTGTTTAATGAATAACTTTGGATTCGAAGAGACCGGGGTCGGGTATTAGTAAATACCCGAAACCACTTCGATTCTGTATAGATTGATATGTGAAATCAATAGGCTGGTATGGAATGATTTAAGTGAATTGGACCATTTAATCTAAGTTTTGGGTACTTAGAAATTGATATATGAAATAAGTGATGTCTATAACAAATTGTGAATTTGTAAATTTGATACGAGTTACCCCGGGTTTTATATAAGTTGTATACTTTTGTATTCCATGTTAAATGGGTTTACTCACGCTGGTTTCCAGCCTGACCCGGGTGTTACTTTGTTGTAATGCTCGGGTCAGACCGAGTATTACAGATTTTCAGGTAAGGACGTTCTGGAGCTCAGGGCGAGCTGGATGGCAGGACGTATGGAGTGTTTCCGCTGTGACTATTATTTTTGTTTATCTGAGATATTTGATTTGTATATGCTCAGTGTTGTGTATGAGAGTAACTCTGATGTATTATAAAATGTAAATTGACAGATATAGTATTCTTTTGTAAACTGTTATTATTTCATATTATATTTTATCCGCTGCGAATGTGAGGATCTGTGTTGTGTTTCTGTTTCTTCTCTTCTATCTTTTTCTTCTTTTTCATAACTATCTGGAATTTTCGGGATCGAAAATTCCGGGTCGTTACAGTTGGTATCAGAGCAAAGGTTAAGCAAGAACCTTGGCTCTGGTGGGTATACTCATATAGATAGGGTCAATAGTACCCTAGAATGAGTTGAGTGTATATATATATGAGAGCGTACTTGTTATTTTCATATATAAAGATTTCAAATGATTTTTATATAAGATTATATTTGATATATAAAGCAATATTCCTTTTAATAAATATTAAGGTAATTGGTGTTAAATCATTGGAATCAAATAGAATAATGAGAATTAAGAGTTAATAGTAATACAACCAAATTGTAATCGAATAAAGATAAATATTGAAAAGGATCCAAACTGAAATTAAAATCCTGAATTTGTAAAAATGTTTTCAGAATAAAGATGATAATGAATTGGTTTCCTGATATGATAATCTTGGTTATTATCATAAATGGTTGTTGTATTTAATAATGGAATGTGTGTTAATGAGTAAGCAAAATAAAATGTGTTAAGGATATAAACTTAGATGAGTATAACTTGTAAGTTAGAACAGATTTAAATTGTGAAGTTTAAACCTAAGTTTAGAAACATTTGAATTGTTTCAAAGTGTTTAAAGAAAATAATAAATAATATTGTTAGAATATACTTGAATGTGATCTTATTTTAAAATAAGGAGTTGTTTGAAAACTTAAAAAG
The DNA here is from genome assembly GCA_030737815.1 of Allium fistulosum. Lineage (NCBI taxonomy): Eukaryota > Viridiplantae > Streptophyta > Magnoliopsida > Asparagales > Amaryllidaceae > Allium > Allium fistulosum. The sequence goes on from CM060902.1 coordinate 985,102,108, forward strand.
AGATCTGTCTTAAATTAAAAACCAAAGGTGGTTTAAATTTTTAAGTATAGCCTGGTGGGCTAAGAAATAAAGATGTATACATAGTTACAAAGATTGTTTGAAATAAACTCTAAATGTTGAGTTTTAAATTTGGATGGGATGTGATACCCAAAGTGATAAGTTTTTGAACTTATAAAATTACTAATGTGAGATTTAAAGTTTGAAATGGGAATTCAAATTAGGTAAGGTTGTCTGGATTGAGTAAAATGGAATTTAACTTTAGGAAAGTTAAATAAGTTAATAAGCAACCTGAATTGAAATTTCAAGATGAAATTGGGAGTTTGAGTAATCTCAAAATGGGTTTGAGATCCGAAAATTAGGAATGGATGGATGATTTAAAATAAATTGGATGATATCATCCTATTGTTATTAATAATCTTTAAGTTGTGAATTGGTTTGTTTAATTGAATGAGAAATGAAGTGCGGTAATATATCCCTTATTGTGATAAATAGGGAAATTAAACTTTAATTTGGAATTAAAGATATGGAATTATTTTGAACTGAAAATTTGAATAATTGAATTTAAATTTGTTTAAAAACTGGTTTTAAACTGGGAAATAAAATTGGGTAATAAATTGAATTTTTAAGATAAAATTGTTTGAACTCTTATTTGAACATTGAAATAAGTTAAGTAAAGATAACTTAAAATGGAATTTTGAGAATTGGACTCAGAATTAAATTGTTTAAAGATTTGGATTATTAATTTTAAAATAAAGGTTAATTTGATTTAAGGGGTTAAATCAACTTTTGAAAATTTAACTCGAATTTATATAATTCGAGATGGTTTAAAATTTAGATTTAAATTAAATTAGTTCAAACTGAATTTGATTTGAATTAATGGGAATTGTGATTTATGATGGATAAGTATAAAATTCAAATGAGAAATTTGAATTGGATTAATTTGAAATAAAATTGAAGTTATTCAAATTGGGATTGAGTCAATTTAAATGAAAGTGGGAATTTAAGTTGAATTGATGGAAATGGAGATGGGGTATTAAATAGTTGACTCTGGACTATTTTCAAAATAAATTGTTTTAATATAAATCTGTTTTTCCCAACTATTTACTACAACTTTTCTTTTTAAACCTAAAGCTATCTTAAGCTTGTTTTACAATTACTTTTGAACTATTTAACCATTTTACAACTGATTTATAAACTGATTACTGTTTTCAACTGTTTTATAAATAATTACTATTTTTCAACTATCTTACAACTACTTAACTATTTTACTATCTATTTTTCAGTTAGTAATTATTTTTTAACTACTTATCTATTTAAAAAAAAAATTCAAGCTATTTTTCTAAATTTAAGCTAGTCGGAGATCAAACTGTTATTGATTAAATACCCAACTGAGATAAGAATTGAAGTGATAATCCGAATGGGGATTAAGGCAAATGTGAATAAGTGAATAAAATCAAAGTGAATGTGAATAGAGAAAAATTGATTGGACTGATAACCAATGAAGATAAATACGTAAGATGTACGTATATTATTCTATTCGCATAGTGATTTGATCCAGATTCGAGCACAGAATTTCGAGATAGTATTATCGATCCGAGTTGGGATTTTTCGCTCGATTTTCAACGGCGAACCTGGATATGGATTTTTGATTGGTTCTGGATATTCTCTATCATAGTTGTGACTATGCAAGGAGAATGACGGTTTCTGATCAAGAAACCAGATCTGAGTCCGCACTAGGAAGTCGGGTGAACGATACTAGTTCGGAAGTGAAATTGTGTGATCGAGTGAGCGATCAGATTGATATTGCGTACGAATGATATGGGGACATCGTACGGGTTTGAATGAAATTGGCATTGAAAATTTGTGGATAAATACTGAAAAGATTTTTGAAATTGAAAGTATATTTTAAGAAATTGACAATGAATAAAGGTGGAAATTGATTTTGAAGTTGTAGATAAAAGGTTATAAGATGATTTTTGAAATGGGAAATATATTGTGAATATATGAGGAACTAAAATAAAATAAATTTAAAAATTTATATTTCTATGGTAGAAATTAACTTTATGGAAATAAAGTGGAAATTGAATATTTTTCTGAGTTAAAGTTTACTTTATAATAAAAGTAAGAAATTTGGCAAGTGACTTTATAAAGTAATCAAATTTGAATATTTGTTTGGGAATAAACAAAGTTACGTATCTTTGTTATATATGATAAAACTCCCCTTATTGAATCCATTGCCAGAAGAAAAGGGTTTTTGAAAGTTTTGAAGTATACAAAGGAAACTTATATAAGTATAAAGTGATTTAAAGATTTCTCAAGAAAATTATATATATGAATATATATATAAAAGATTTTATGGAAATGGTTTTGAGAAAAAGGTTTTGGGAACCTTTGGATTTGGAAAAGGCTTTTGATTTTTGGATAAAATCAATATTGGGATTTGGGAAAGCCTGATTTGTGAATTATCGATTTTGAGAATCGATTTTGTGTAAAAGCATTTATATGAGATTCATACTAGGTGTATGATTTGGAAAATACTATATGTGTATAGTATAAAGTGTTTTGAGATTTGCGCTGGGGAAAAAGGCGCTCCCTTGAAATGAACTTCTCAGGAGTGCCATTGGGTGGTACTGCCTTGAGCCCCAAGGGGGGGTTTCTAAAGTTGATCCTGTGAGGAGTCCGGACAAAACTAGTTCCTGAGGATTATTTGTGTAGCGAAAGTCGAGGGGCTGGTGCCCACAGAGGCATTTGGGTTATGCTGTGACGACAGTATAACTCGATGTCACTGCGATCTACTGCAGACCATAGCGAAAGTCGTGTGTGCCGCTGAGAGCCAACAGTCTACGTTTGATTTTATATCGGTAGACTACGACACTATGGTAACATAGCGAAAGTCGTGTGTGCCGCTGAGAGCCAACAGTCTATGTTTGATTTTACATCGGTAGACTGCGACCTATGTAGAAGTGGAGAAGTTTCATTTGACAGTGAAAATCGTGTGTGCCGCTGAGAGCCAACAGTTACATGGACTTTTGCTGCGACGGCAACGTAACCCTGGATGTAACTGCGATCTGTTGTGGGTTCCATGGTGTAATTAGTTACATGGACTTTTGCTGCGATGGCAACGTAACCCAGGATGTAACTGTGACCATGGATGGGTGTGATGATTTCCAGAGCAATTTCACTAAAGATATTTCCTCTATTTTCGAAACTGTTTTCTATATTTTCAAAAAAATTATTTTTCAAATTATTTTCACTAGATGTTAAAAACGGGTCTGCCAAGCACTTATAGATTTTCAGTCGTACGCCTGATCAACGTATGACCGAATTTCTGTGAGAACAAGGATGGACTTGTCAAAACATCGAGTTATAAAAGTATTTTTATAAAAACTATTTTAGAAATATTATATAGAATTTTTAAAGTAGTTCAAAGATGATCAAAGAAAATTTATCTGATTTTAAGCATTTTAATAAATCTGGCTTCGTTCCTTTTCGAGGACGAAAAGATTCAAAGGGGAGAGGAATGTGATGACCCGGTATTTTAGCAGTATTATTTTAATAAATATTTAATCCAATTATATAAAATGTAAACTGATCATTTTAAAAATAAATATGAGCTTTGAAATAATTGCCATTTATTTATATAAATTTGTATTTTGAAAAGAAAATATGATTTTGAAAATTTAAAATAAATCTTTTAATAATGTTTAAAATGAAATTTTATCTTATATAATTAAATTAAAGTATTTTACTTTGTTTACATTTGATAAATATACATATGGACACTAATGTTTAAAAGAAAATCAAAGTCTACATAAAGAAAAATATCTATAGATGAAACAAAGATGTACTTACAAACATCAATAGGATTATATGTAAACAAAAATGGGAACATAAGCAATTAATGCTATCTATTTCAAAATCACTTCATCCCAAAGGAAGTTGTCTGGTCAAAAAAAAAAAAAAAAAGGTAGGTAAAGAAAAAAAAATCTCTGACTAAAGTTTACTAAAACAGATAATACCTTCCCTTGTACACAACTTTTCTTTTATATATACATCTATTGTAACTCCAGTTCGTTCATAACTCAGCAAGCTTGATAAAAAGTAAATATCTTCATTTTTACAAACTCAAACAACCCATTCAACAACAAGGCCATTCGAAATATCTATAAATCATTTTAGCTCAAAATGTTGACTGGCCAAAGAAAGAATAAAACTATGTACAATGTAGTATGAAATTATGAAGAAATATATACATATAAAATGAATACCAGTTTGTACATGAAAATAAACAATGAGATAAGTATGAGCTTGTAGAACAAGCCAAGTGATAAATGCCAGCACACATTTATCTTATCAGCCACCAACTGGAAGAAAAAAATCTCTGAAATGTGGTACAAATGTATAATCTATATTGTACAAAACAATATTACTTGTAAGCTGCTTTCTTATATATAAAATTCCATCTCAGTTTCGAGCTTCATCACTAAGCAAACCTGATATTTATATTATCAAAAACTTAAACAACATTCAAACTTAAAAACAAAATCAAAGATGGATTCAAGACCAATATAAATCAAGTCTTAAACTCATCTCAACAATTCAAGATTTAACAAGCCTGGAAACAAGAACATGCTCTCTGTTCTCTGTTTTAAAATGGTGAGTAAACTGCTACTTTTTAAATGTTTGAATCTTTTTAAAGTTGATTATTGTGATAAAACATTGAAATAACTACGTAAAATTTGAGTGCATGCTGGAAATATGTTAGTATATAGATAAGTATGCAGTTGTTTGAACAGGTATGACTGTTCTTAGAGATACAAACTTATGTTTAGTACAGATTTCAAACCTCCTCTGTTCAAGCATTAAGTGAGTACACTAGATTTTAAAAACAGTTTAACATTTTGATTATAACTTGATGCTTATGAAAATGAGGTGCGAATATGGTTATTTGTGTTTATAAGAATGAATGCATATGTATATATATATGTTGTGTTGTGAATAAATTTTGTTCTCTGTATCTCTATACAGGCTTTTAAATTTAAAAGGAAAATTCATACCTCTTCAAATGCTTGGTGTTAGGTTAAAATACATAACAGAAAATGTTTGTAAGGGTATAAATTTAATTTTAAAAATAGATTTATTGATATATATAAACTGTTATTCTAGAAATGTTTGAATTTACAGGTCTGATCAATTCATAGGCAAAAATAATTTGTCAGGAATTTATGAACTAATTTTATAACCTGATTCTAATGTGAAATCCATGAATTTAGAAATGTAAATTGTGAATTTTAGATTGAAAATGAATGAGGTATTATGGAATGATGGTTTTCGACATTTTCGTCGACTGGGGGTGATCGGCAGCATCGAGATGTTCGGCGTTTGGGCTGGAGGATGCCTGAGGCATGGGGGTCTCGGGAAAAATGTTGATGGATTTTATTTGTGGCCATGGTGGCCGGAATGGGGTAATCTAGGGTTTAGTGATGGGTTTTGGATCATCGGAGTGTAGAGGTCGTTGTGGCGACTGTGAAGCACCGGGATGAATCGCGATGGGGGGATTTGGTGCGTAGGCCTAGGGCGAGGTGATGGTCGGAGTGACAACGTCTCTGGCGACCCGAGGCGATGGCGCGGAGGGGATTTCTGTTTGGGTAGGACTGTTTTGGTTGAATCGACATGCTCGATTTCAAGTTGATGGTTGATGCTGGTTTCTGGGTAGTGGAGAACCTCGGCGAAATTGTCGCCGACTTGACGGCGATCGGAGCAGGGGCCGGGGGTGACAGGAGCAGGCGTGCACGTGCACGATGTATCAGGAGAGAGAGAGGAATTTGGGAAGGAATCGTTCGCTCGGGTCGTGCTCGAGTATTTCGTGGGCTGTCTCGAGTAAGGACTCGAGTGGGAATCGTGAGAGTTTATCACGTTTCCAGTTTTTTTACTTAAACTAAAATCTAAGTTGAAAAAAAAAAGAAAACAGAGAGAAGGTGGGTTTGACTTGGAGCAGGACTCGGATGGAAGTAAAGTGGAACCCGAAGCATGTTTTAATAGAAAAAAAAAAGTTGTTAAAGCAAAATTTTGGAAATTTAAAGAAATTTAGTTTAAACTTTCTTATATAAATTTCTTCTATACATGTTTTCTTAACGTTTGTCTGAGAGTTATATAATTTGTTAACTTTAAATTATTTAGTTAAAGTTTTATTTTATTTTAAATTTAATGATTTAAATGAAGTAAGTTATTTAAAGATAAATGTTTCAGATAATGTTAATGATTTTTAAAAATCATTAATAGAAGATAATGTTTATCTTAAAGTCGGTTAAGTTTTAATGGGTTAAGATTAATTAATAAGATAATAAAAGGGAAGATAATTAATTTAATAAATTTGATTAAGGTTTATGAATTAATAATAAAGGGGTAATTAATTAGGTAAATAAGGAGATTAATTAAAAGTTAATGTGAATGGTTAAGACTAATTGATCTATGGGGTAATTAAAATTAAAGAAAAATTAATCAGGAGGATTAATTGAGATGGACGATTTTAAGAAACATTTATTAACTAGGTTGAAATTAATTAATGTTAAGTAAGCAGGATTTGGGTAATTCAAGGGAGTAAGTTGGTGATTGATTTAATTGGAGATTAATTAAATAAATAAATTAAGAATTATATCCTATAATCTTGCTTATGGATGGATTGAATGTTAATGGATGAATTGAATTGGTAGATATCTCTGATGTGTGATACTTTGAGATATGGGATATTTTGGTTGAACAGTGATATTATGGTTTATCTATCTGAGATAAATTATTTAGTGAATACGAAATCCTGAATATAAATTTAACTTGCACAACTTGTTTAATGAATAACTTTGGATTCGAAGAGACCGGGGTCGGGTATTAGTAAATACCCGAAACCACTTCGATTCTGTATAGATTGATATGTGAAATCAATAGGCTGGTATGGAATGATTTAAGTGAATTGGACCATTTAATCTAAGTTTTGGGTACTTAGAAATTGATATATGAAATAAGTGATGTCTATAACAAATTGTGAATTTGTAAATTTGATACGAGTTACCCCGGGTTTTATATAAGTTGTATACTTTTGTATTCCATGTTAAATGGGTTTACTCACGCTGGTTTCCAGCCTGACCCGGGTGTTACTTTGTTGTAATGCTCGGGTCAGACCGAGTATTACAGATTTTCAGGTAAGGACGTTCTGGAGCTCAGGGCGAGCTGGATGGCAGGACGTATGGAGTGTTTCCGCTGTGACTATTATTTTTGTTTATCTGAGATATTTGATTTGTATATGCTCAGTGTTGTGTATGAGAGTAACTCTGATGTATTATAAAATGTAAATTGACAGATATAGTATTCTTTTGTAAACTGTTATTATTTCATATTATATTTTATCCGCTGCGAATGTGAGGATCTGTGTTGTGTTTCTGTTTCTTCTCTTCTATCTTTTTCTTCTTTTTCATAACTATCTGGAATTTTCGGGATCGAAAATTCCGGGTCGTTACAAAGGAACCAGAACCAAATGTCATGCAATGGGACTATCAAAATATGCTATAGTGATGATACAAGCACTTACAAAATCAAGTTAGTCAATATGATCAAGGCAGATAACAACATGATTAAAAAGAATCTACAGTGGAATGCAGACAACAAAATCAATAAATGACAGACTTCAAAATCCAAGCGAAACAAGAAATCACACCGAAGTTGAACAGTTGAAAATTAATACGTGGTAGCCACGAAATCCAACAACAAAATCACAACAAGTGATACTAAGTGCCCATATCAAAGTTCAGGCATATATATTTGAAGCCTGAAACATTACCAGTGCAGCCTCAAATGATGCAAGAAGCCAATATACATGAGCACAAATCTATAACAGTTCAATATGCATCAATTTCAAATCAAGTTTGACATAGTCAAGGCTGAAGCCAAGCATTTTCCCAAAATAGTTTTCACAAAAATAGGTGAAACTCCTATCTCAAATAGTTTTCACCAAAAATCAAGTTGAAGCCATGTTCAACAGAAATCAAAATCAGGGTAGCCACAAACAAAAATCAAAGCCGAAGACCATGAAAATAGAATGAGCAAACGAATTCAACCAATTCGAATTAGATGTGAGTAATTAAAAATTACTCGAATATATAAAATCAGTAAAGAAATGTCAATATGACAGTGATTCAAATTTTTACAAAATCACGTGTATCTAGACCACCAAGAAATCAGGTATAAGGCTTAGTAAAACGCAGTGACTAAGTGAAAGTGGGAATATCATATTTTAACAAAACAGTGGAACATGAAGCGGTTAAATATCACCGCGCATAACAGATACAACATGAAGTGCCATCATGATATTCAAGCTACAGGTCAAAGGCAAAGTCAACACAAGGCATATACAACGACCAGCGACAATTCAAGGTAATGCCGAGGTCAACGAGTCAAAACGAGTTCAAAATCATGAAACAACCGTCTCAAGTCAAGGCAGTGCCACATCCAATTTATTTTCAAAAAAAAAGAAAATCAAGTTTCCGATCAAGCCCAATACAACTGCAGTTTGAATCAAAGCTAAAGGGGATTTTAAAACATTTGATAGTTGAAACAAATTCGGACCGAATTCCTAAAGCAACTACTAAAATCCAACAAGGACGAGAGTACCACTAAACCATATGGCCAAAGTCGAACAAAAACGTCATCATCAAACTCAAATCAAAAATCACATGAAATTAAAAATCAGAGAAACCAACAACATTCGAACAAAATTGAACTGTCGAAACACGAGTTGAATAAGATGTGAGTGACAAAGATCACTCACCTTTGGATGCAATCGAAGCAGCCGAGCACACCTGCAATCGAGCGAAGTCAAAGCTTGAACTCGATCGAGAACTGTTGAAGTTGGCGCCTTCGATTTGAACGAGCCCTAGTTCTCGCAGATGGACGAAGAAGAGAACGAGCGCCACCATTTTTATTTCTCTATTCGATTTTTGGGTTAGGGCATACGAATGGGAATGGTTAAAGGGGAAACGAGTATCAGACTCGAAATAATTTGGTACCAATAATAAATGGGCCGAGAAAATTTGCAAAGCTCAATAATACTTAACAATTTTTCGAAGGATTTTACGATAGATTATAACACCCAACGGTAATAAGCAACCAGATTTAATCGTCTAATGATGATATTATTTAATACGAAAATTCGGGTTGTTACAGTAGCCTCGTCTTTGTTTTATTTTATAATTCATGAATGAATTTGAAAGAGGAAGGGGCTGAGTCTCATAGATCGTTCGATTTGAATTGAAAGAGAATGGGGAAAGGGAAAGAAAAGACCGAACGTGATTTATAACAGAGACTGCCATTTTTTTCTTTCTGAACGAAAATTTACTTTCGTTCAATTTGATTTTCGTGAAGAAAAAAATGGGCGTGTTTCAGAAGAAAAAGAGTACGTGATTACTTAGAGAGGAGTAGGTCGGCGGAGATGAAAGATTGGTGGCTCTGATTTGATTTTTAAATTAAATAAAGATATTTAAATCGGTTAATTATTCTCTTGGCGTTTATATCTCGTACGATCACATGACAGCTCCGAAAGCTACGAAATTTGAAATCCGGTAATAATACAATATTACGGATCCAATGGAACCGGTTTCGTCAAATTCTGAGACTGTGCTCGGAAGGCTATTTTTAAATTCGATTTAAACGATAAATTTTAAAACTGAACAAAACAGCTTCAAATCCAATTCTGAAAGTTCCAATATCTTCATAATTATCAATATAAATTTTCCAAGACTTCATATTATTTTTAATCAGCTTAAAACTGAAAATTCAAATTTTTACCCAGTTCCAATAATTAAATTCAATAATTTAATTACCAAATTCATTCTGATATCTGAATTTCAAATTAAACAATCATTCGAATATTTAAACTCAATTAAATATTCACATTTTCAAATTTCAAAAATTCAGGGTTGTTACAATCTTCCCCCCTTAAAAGAATTTCGTCCCGAAATTACAAGTAAAGAAGAATGCTCCAATACCCGTTTATCATTTTTCCAAAATCAAACAATTTTATCAACTTATCAACCCAAATCTTTTTATCATAAAAGATCCATTATTACATTAACTAATTTTCCAAAATCAACCATACGTTCCAAATAATATGGTTTTCTTAACAATTCAAATTTAAATTCAAATTCAAATTTTGAATTCAAAATTTTCTCAAAATTTCCTAACTCTCTAAATTTTCGAAAAATTTCGCCAGCCTCTCCTTTGCGCGGCTAGCTCGATACAACTACAAAATGTCCTTTCGGACTCCCAAATTCCAAAAGAAAACAGAACGCCAAGTGGCAAAATCAGAAACTCAGTCAAATTTCATACCGAAATTAAAATACATACCTTTAGTTGAGAAATTCAAATTCATCTTCGAAATCAAAATCCAATTCCATTTTCTCTAAGCCTTTATAATCCCGGTATATTTTGCTGAACAATAATGTCCAAATTTACTTACTGGATTCGAAATACCAATTTACTTAAGAATTTCATCATTCATTTCTTAAGTTCAACATAAGTATTTACATACTTCTATTTATTTTCACTTCACAAACAAAGTTGTATATTCATTCAACTTTGCATTTTCCATCCCATTTGAATTCAATTTAAAATTTCAATTCTATTTGAATTCATTTTATCTTCAAAAACCAAAATTCATTTAGTGAAAACTCGATGTTCACTTTTTCCAAAGCTTTCAACTTCGACCAAAACAATAATTTTCCCTTTCTAGTTCAATTCCTATGTTTCCATTACACTTTGAAAATCAATTTTTCCGTTAACAAAATTTTTCTAACTCCCAAAATTTTCAGAAAACTTTGGCGGAGTCTCCTTTGTACGGAGGAGCTTTTGCAATTTGACAAAAGATATAAATATATATACATCGACCCACTCGGTCGGAAAAGCAAAAACAGTTCATATTTCCTATTTCGTATTGCGTATGCGTACCTTTTTAGCATTTTAAGCAAAGCGGTTTATTTATTAGCATTTGCGCAACCCAACGCAGCCAAACGGCTCCCAAAAACCTACACTTACTCAATTTAAATGCGTAAATGACATATATATGAAATCTATTCACATTTCACCTGTTTTCAATAATAACAAGTAGTTTTCATAAGCAATACATGTGATATTCATTCATAAGCACATATTCAAGGTTTTAACACTAGTTTCATTTGTTTGCAACCAAATTACATACCATTTTTATTCAATTCAAGTGATTCACAATTCGCTTTCTTTCATTCAATTCATTTTTAAGTGAAACGAATCCACATTCATTTCATTTGATTCAAAAATCAATTTTATTTGCATTCATTAACTCATGGATTTGTTTATTCAATCTCGTTTGCATCAACCGACAATCATTTATATACAAATTTCGACGATATTCACTTAATAGAATATCTATTCAATTTAATTTGCATTTATCCAAATATTACTTAAGTTATTTCAACTCAAACTCAAGTTATATTTTCCTTGTAAACAATTTCCATATTCAATTCATCCTGAATTTACTTTATCTTTAACAAGGAAATTTTCAAGATATTTTTTCTACTACTTGAATTTATATACAAATTCAAACCATTTTTATTCAACTCACAATTCAAATTTAATTTGACCAATTCAACTTCCAATTCATTTCTTTAAGAATTAATAAATTATCAAGTCAATTTATTTGAGTTCAATCCATTTTATTTTATTTCTCCGAATTTATTTTCTCAAATATTCTTCTGGAATTCTATTCCAAATTATAAATCACATTTACAATTTATATTTACAAATCTCATTCGTATATGAATTCATTTCCTTATCTTTCTATTCATATTTATAAATTTCATTTGTTAAATGAGTTTATCTCCAAATATTTGGTTATACCATTTTATTTCGTATTTGATTTTCATATAACAATGATAATATTTTATTATTGTTACTTCCTAACAACCAAGCATCTATATACTATAATAATTCAAAAAAATCATTTCTTTTCTATACAAAATAGTTTTGGGTAAAATTATTTCATTTACCCTATTTTAAAAGAATACTGTGTCGGTTTATCTTGTTTAAGAGTTTAGAAACCTCTATCGATTACAGTTGGCCAGATTGCACCGACCATAATCTATAAACATTCAACCGATAAGTCAACACAATACAAAACAATTTTTTATATTCACTAACAAATACGCGCTCATATCTATTATTACACTCAACTCATTCTAGAGTACTATTGACTCTATCTCTAATGAGTAACACCCAACAGAGCCAGGGTTGTCGCTTAACCGGATGCTCTGATACCACATGTAACGATACGATTTTTTGATGCTCGAAAGTCGACATTAATACGTCCACTGTATCAAATGTCGCGCAATCGAATGCCGGAAAACCGAACCATTAGGGTTAAAAAAAGAGGTAGAAGAAGACAGAAGAAAAGAAAGAACAAGAAAAATAGAAACATAAACGATATCAGAATCTCACATTCGCAGCGGAACAATATACAATAGATAATCACTAGTCTTTTAAAACAAAGAACTATATCAGTTTATACATACATCATCAGAGTCAATATACAACTCAATACAACAATGGACAGTTATATAAACCTGTCCTCATACAGAATACACAGCGGAATAAATAAACAAGTATGGAAGTACGTCTCGCCATCCAGCTTGCCCCAAAAGCTCCAGAATATCCAGAATATCCTGATAACATAACTCTAGGCTGCCCGTGTGGAAAATTATGGGCACCCAGAGTTTAGAAAGGGAACAATAAACTCCGAGTCAGTCATGGTGACTGCTGTGAGATCGTAAAACAGTTATTTTCACAAAGAATATAAAATTAATTCGCAATGCTTTTGGAAAATGAAACTACCATAAGACCTCCCGCCACACACACAATGCAAACGCAGAATTGGAGATTTCTTCTTATGATAGTCAAACATGCTTACTACGCAAATCATTGGATTATTATTATTAATGTCTAGTGTGGAAAACATTTCGAAAGTATAATATTAATCTTAGCCAGCATAGGCATTCCGCACTTATGCCTACTATAGCTACTATGTTCAATAGCAGGTTACCACCACATTCCATAGCAGGTTATACAACTAAATTCGTACAAGGCTCATACTGTTTCTTTGGATTTCCAACAAATGGTCAGGCTAAGGAACTTCCTATCGCTACATGGGATCGCCTCTGGCTGGACATCCCGAGAGACAACTGCTCTCTGCCAACACAAGGCCGGGTTACACCAGTAACTAGGTAACTCACGAATATGCCATCCCCCGGTTCTTTAGGACCTTTACCCGAGGCGCCTCGATAAACACACAATCACACAATAAATGAGATCGGAGTATCCACATAGGTTAAATACCAGGGCTCCATACCTGATACCACCCTTTTCCAGAAGGAAATGACATACCCTAAAGGGCGCGACCCTCATAACCTTGCCGCATATTCCTATTTCGACCATTTCCGGGGAGTGAGGTCCGACGAAGTCTCGTCCACAAAGCTACACTTTTTCACAAATCCGTGCTTTGATCACAAATGATCAATAAATGATCAACACACAGCAACACTCAGCTTGCCACATTACCAAATTGGGAATATACCGCTGATAACCTTCAACTACATAACCTCTGAGCTCGTACGTCTCAGAGAAGGGTGTTAAGCTAAGAGAATAAATTCTCCGCCACCAACAGAAATGTATTTGAAAGAAATCAGCTTTACATCTCAAAATGTAATGTCAGACATGTAACCATACAAGTCTGTTCCGGGTTCGAACAGAACCGAAGGCACTTCCAAAGAAGCCCTTGCAATCCGGGTATTCACAATCCCGATCGGACTTCCCATCACAAAAAAAGTGTTATAAATCTCTATACCGGAGTAACTCGGTGCAAGGACATTCAACAGGTAGTCCTTTCATTTTCGAAAATACCCTGTCTTCACACCGGTCTTCAATTTCAATTCATACACGTCGTATCATTATTCGGAATGGGTTATTAGACACAAAGGTCCTTTCCCGGCTAAACCGAATAATAAGCGTTTGTTTTAAAAACAAATTCAAGTGCCATTTCAAAGGCAATATTGATAGACGGTGATTTAACTATCAACAACATTCACAACAATCATCAGATTTAAATAATTTTCCCAAATTATTTATTTTCAAAATATCTTCACAAGATATATATTTTCCCACACTTCAACACTTTGAAAACAAATTTCAAATCAAATTTCATCTTTCAACCTTTGAAAATCAATTTCAAATCAATTTCTTATACGGAATATATTTCCAAATATTTCTTTTAAAAACCAGCTTTAGAACCTTTAATTTATATTTTAAAAAGCAACTTTGGAAATATACTCGGCTTTATAGTAAGAATACACTTTCACTTCAAAATGGTCCATTTAAACCAATTTAAATAAATCCTTATCGATTTATTTTAAATTTACATTCAAAGCTGTAAATTTACTTCCACACTTTAAAATAAATCAGTGTTTATTTTTAAAACAAAATTCCCTTTCTTTTATAAATTCCATTTGCGAATTTAAATTCCCAAATATTCACTTTTAACCCCAAGATCGAATTCCAAATTGATTTCAAAATTTACTTCAACACCAAATCAAATTTCAAATTGATTTCTAAGTTTAATTTCAATAAAACAAAACATTTCAAATTTATTTCTAAGTTTATTTCCCAAATAACAAACCATTTGCAAATCGATCTCCAAATTTATTTTTCAAACAATAAATCAATTTCAAACTAATTTTCCAAAGATTTATTTTCCATCAACAAATTAATTACAAATTTGATTTCTAAATTTATCACCTTTAAATAAATTCCCTTATTCTTTCCAAATTATTCAAAATTCCATTTTTAATAAATTCTTCAACTTTTAAACAATATTTTTCAAAACCTATTTATTTATATCTTTTCCCATATTTTGGAATTTATTTGATAAGATTAAAAAAATTAATACTTTAAAATTCCTTCTTTCAATAAATTCAATTCTTAAAAATAAATTCACTTAAAGTTTTCCACTTTAATTTCAAAATCCAATTTATATTCATTTCTGGTATCCAACGATACCAAAATACATTCGGCTAAACTATAGCCTTTAACAAATTCAATCACAAATATAACCATACACAGATTATAAATAAATCACACAGCATATGAAATAAATTCATACAATTTTAGGAATCCAGTTGGATCCCTCCAACCTGTTTCCCTGCATCCACAGATGTTAGCACAATACCAATTTTACATCGAGGTGGAATATCGCGGTATATGGGATTTATAAAAATATCATCCGCTATTATGCAGCGCAATAGCGTCTCATCTGCTATATAATGCGAGAAAATCAACAACTCCAATATATACATATGCCAATATATATATATATATATATATATTGCTATATACTACTATATAGTATCACATCCAATAGCAATCAATAACTGAAAATTCCACTTTCATTTGAGTGAGAAGATCTCACCATTGCTTTAATTTTGCAATCCATTCCATTCTAGTTTGTTTTCTCGATTTATAGACCTTGTATAAACAATTTATACAATTTATCAATATTCGAATTAAATCGAACAATAAATTTCTCTTTTGATAATTTTAAACTAACCAGTGATTTTAAAAATGTATATTTATTTTTCTTCCGAAACTACTAAAAAAACTAATCTATATAGATTTAAATTTTTTTTTTAATCCAATCAACTAATAATTTAGTTTTAAACTAGTGATTCAATTTGAATCAAAGAATTAAATTTTAAACCAGTTTTCCTTTTTAAATAACTTCCTGTGACGACCGCCCATGACCCCTGCACCGAATCTAAAGATAGAGCGCTGTAAAGTGTGCCAGGCGACCATGGACGATTGTCAAGGTAAGATTAAAACAACAGAATCTATCGTATTACTCACAGCGCATGGACAAAATACAATAGAACATATGTATAGTGAAGCTTTACAGAACAAAATGACATCATATAAAACTCCATAATAGTTGAATACAAGCATCCACATAGTCAATACATCTAGCCTCACTACATATCTCTCAGAGAATACAAAACAGCGGAATATCCAGTACATATAATAAGAAGATAATATGCAACCCTCCAGCTCGTCTTCGATATCAGCATCGTGAGAAGAGAACAGCACCTGTCACCTGCTACCTAGTCTGCCCGTCCCAAAATGGACGAACAGCCCAAGGCAATAAGAATTAAAACATAAAGCCTTGAGTCAGACAACAGTCTTAGTGAGCAGTAAATTAACTAACAACATACCAAAAGAGCATAAAGGAAAAGGAATAGGAATACAACCCTCCCACTCCAACCTCATTCTACAGTGATAGCCCCCAGACACACACTAAGCAGAAGCAAACATAGCAGAGCATACAATTTAAAGTAAAGCTACTATCACTCGAGTCAAGGGCGATGTTTTCCAAGTACCAAGGCCTAAATCAGATAAGCACCCAGAAAATACCGCTCTTGAGTCCGAATGACGATACAACCAAACATCCATGACTCTGGCTATCACTGTTATCATTGCTTCGATATCACCGTTAATTGAATGACCGGCACATTCTTTCAGCCGTCCGTCAAGGGCTAATGGAAACCCCGGTTCTAGACATAACTCCCGCACGTCGTCGCAGCCCGTGCCTAGGACTATCGAATCTGCCCAGAGTACTCGACCATCAACAGTTGGCCGTTGGGACTATCGAATCTGCCCAAACGTACTCTTGCTTAGAGCATGCTAGAACCTTCAACAACGATGCTATCCAAGCCTCCTAGTCATCCTCCTTGACGACTATTCTCATCCATTCATTATCCTCAACTCGAATCATATCACCGAGTTATCAACATGCTTGGAATGATCCCGTCTGGATTAGACCAAGTCTTCATCACATGATTGCCTCGCTTCATTACATCCTCGCAAAGCCTCATCTCATCATCACATCATCAAATCTATGCATAAGAGCTTCATCATCCCGCTACATATGCCACGAGCAGCTTTTCCAATTCAAGAGCCTTTCCCTTAGCTTTTGAATCATCTTCGATCTAAATCTAATCATCAATCATCTAGTTCATAACAATCAATCAAATCAAACATCAATCCAAGCAATCAAGCATTCTAAAATGATCTAAGTAGACAATTATAACAATAATGGCATTTTCGTAATTAAAGAGTTGAAAGTCCAATAAGCATGAAAACATGGATTATATCTCTACAAACTTGATGAATGAACTTGCATAGGTTAACATATGATAAAATGGATGTAACATCATCATGAACAATGGATCTATATGGATCTACACATAGGATGAAGAAAATGCATGGAAATCTCTATTTTAACACCAAATCGAGCCAACAATCCGATATACTCCTTTGGATCCGTGTGAGAGATAATCACCACTCACCAAATCACCTAAACAACCTCAAATCAAAACACTTCAGATCTGGACAGCGAAGGATCAAGCTTGATCTATCACGAATCCGCTTCAAATGAAGAAATCTCTCTTGAAAAGATGAAGATCTTCAATCTAAGCTCTTGAATCTTCAATCTTGATCTTCGATTTGGATGGATGGAAGCACTAGATTAGAGTGGAGAAAAGAAGTGAAGAAGTGTAGAAGTCGAGCTCTCAAAATGGCAGCACTTCGTCGCTTCAAAATCCGGATCCCAAAAATGAAGAGAAGCTCTCCTATTTATAGCTGAAAACTGCCTAAGTCGTAACTCGGCTAACTCCATAGGTCGTCTCCGACTTACGACCTAAGATTTCCCACCGACCTAAGCCTTAGCCAACAACTCCGACCTAACAGACAAGCCTACGACTTAACATGCGCGCGACCTAACTTATTCGAGCTACACGACCTAATACACGCGCGCTCCCTCCTAAGTCGCCTGGATGACTTAACAACTTAGCACCATTCGACTTAACACTTAGACGAAACCCAGCGACCTAACACAGACTGCCTCTACGACCTACGACTTATAAAACCTTGCGACCTAACAACTTAGCAACCTACGCGACCTAACAGTGTTACGACCTAACACATAGCCTAACTCTTAAGGTCGCCAACTTGTTAACTCCTTAGGTCGCTAACCCACCCAGTCGACTTAACTTGGTAACAACTTAACCCTTAGGTCGCTTACGACCTAACCAACCAAGCTCCCAGACGACCTAACACATAGCGACCTATCCCTTAACTCGGTTACTACGACCTAACTCTAACCTTAAGTCGTCTACAATCATAAGTCGGTCAACCCACTAACTCGTCCAACCGACCTAACTTCTACACACTCTAAGTCGTTGCCGACCTAACCACACACCCAGTAACCACTAGGTCGCTTACTCCACTAGGTCTGCCTACCCTTGAGTCGCCATATCCTTAAGTCGGTCAGTTCTTTAGGTCGTTAACTCGCCCTGCCGACCTTATACTTAATCAAATCCTAGGTTGCATAATTCTATAGGTCGCTCCAACTAACCCACGACCTAACACTAACTCGCCGAATTCCTTAACTCGGTCACGACTTAGCTCTTAGGTCGTTCACGACCTAGGACTTAGACAAATCTTCCTAAAAATCTGAAATGACTTAAAAAATGCAAAAATTCCAGATTTTGACGAACTTGTCGATCCTTAAAAATACGGGTCGTTACATTCTCTCCCCCTTAGGAATTTCGCCCCCGAAATTCCAAGCAATCAAAACTATTCTGTACGCCTACCATCCATAGCAATCAACAAACCATGCATCCAATTCTAACTTAGCGTACAGAATTCTAAAATTAGAACAAGTTACAATATCGCGAGATGACACGACACCTTAGGGCCATACCTTGAAGAGTTCAGGATGAGCTGCTTTCATCCTCTCTTCCACCTCCCACGTACAGTCGTTATCATCTTCACTCCATTGTATCTTGAGCAACTTAACTACCTTTCTCCTAAGCTGTTTCGTGTCGGTTTCCACAACACGAAGTGGCTTACGAGGTCTTCTATCAACTGGATCAACTTCGAAATCTTCACAGCTATCAGCAGAAACCACCGCATTCGAGTCATGCACATACTTCCATAGATACGATACGTGAAAAACATTGTGCACACCCGACATCTTCTCCGGTAACTCCAATCAATAAGCGAGCTTTCCAATTCGCTCGATGATCGGGAATGTTCCAACAAATCTCGGAGTCAATTTTCCTTTCTTTCCGAATCTAATAACATTCTTCAGTGGAGAAATCTTCACAAAAACCATATCCCCTACATCGAATTCCAAATCCTTTCGACGCTTATCGGCATAACTCTTCTGACGGTCTTGGGCTGCCTTCATTCGTTGCCGAATGATCTCTATGCAATCCGAAGTCTGTCGAATCATCTCTGGCCCAAGCATCAGCTTTTCTCCAGTTTCCAACCAACATGTCGGAGAGTTACACGGTCTTCCATACAATGCCTCATACGGTGCCATACCAATGCTTGACTGGTAACTGTTGTTGTATGCAAACTCCACCAAATGAAGGTGATCTTCCCATGATCCTCCGAAGTCCAAAACACAAGCTCTAAGAAGATCTTCCAAAACTCGGTTGACTCTTTCGGTCTGACCATCTGTTTGGGGATGATAAGCTGTACTCAAACACAACTCGGTTCCCAAAACTTCCTGGAAGCTCCTCCAAAATCCACTAGTGAACAAAGGATCTCGATCGCTCACTATACTCTTCGGAATACCATGGAATCGAACTATCCACTTAACATACAACTCAGCCAACTTTGATGCAGTCCTAGTCGATCGAACAGGAATGAATCGTGCACTCTTAGTCAGACGATCCACAATGACCCAAATTCCTTCATTTCCCGTTCTGGTTCTAGGCAATCCATCGATAAAATCCATCGACACTTGTTCCCACTTCCATGTAGGAACTTCTAATGGTTGAAGCAATCCGCTTGGCTTCTTCTGTTCGGCTTTTACCAACTGGCAGTTCATACACTTGGAAATAAAATTTCCAACATCCTTCTTCATACCTTCCCAGTAGTAGGTTCTCTTCATATCCCGATACATCTTGTTTCCACCTGGATGAATTGTCAACTTCGAGTGATGACTTTCCTTCAGAACTTCGCTCCTCAATTCATCTATATCGGGAACAACTAGTCGTCCTTGCTTTCGAAGCCAACCCTCTCGATCGACCTCGAATCCTTTATTCTTTTCTGGATCCAATCCAGATTCCAATTCACGGATAATCTTGACAAGCTTATCATCTCGCTTTTGGCTCTCACCAATCCTTTCCACAAGAGTGGGTCTTATCGATAAGTTTGCCAACATCTCAGGTTCCAATTCACATCTAGGCCTGAAGTCAAATCCAGCTAAATACTCGAGACTCTTCCATTCTGAAAACATGGCTCCCAATCCTGCATGTCTTCGACTTAACGCATCTGCTACTGCGTTACCTTTTCCCGGAGTATAAGCTATACCAAAATCATATGATGCCAAAAACTCTAGCCAACGTTGCTGCCGAAGATTCAAATCCTTTTGGGAGAAAAGATACTTCAACGACTTGTGATCCGTAAACAACTCGAATCGAACTCCCAACAGATAATGTCTCCACATCTTCAGAGCAAATACAATCGCCGCTAATTCCAAATCATGAGTTGGATAATTCCTTTCATGCGGCTTCAGTTGTCGACTGGCATACGCAACAACTTTATCCTTCTGCATCAGCACTGCTCCAAGTCCAGTACCACATGCGTCGGTGTAAACCACCATCTCATCATTCCCACTAGGAATAGTCAAAACAGGAGCACTCGTCAGTCGCTCTTTCAGGATTCCGAAAGCTTGCTCACACTTAGCATCCCAACTGAACACTTGGTTCTTCTTCGTCAATCCTGTTAATGGAGCAGCTACCTTGGAGAAGTCTTTGATAAACCGTCGATAATATCCTGCTAATCCAAGAAAACTTCTCACATCAAATGCATTCTTAGGTCTAACCCAATCCTGGATTGCTGCCACCTTAGCGGGATCAACCGCTATTCCACTTCCAGAAATCACATGGCCTAAGAACCTCACTTCACTCTTCCAGAAGTGACACTTCGAAAACTTAGCCTTCAGCTGATGTTTCCGTAAGATCTCCAAAACAATGCGCAAGTGCGTCTTTTGCTCTTCCTCCGTCCTGGAATAAATCAGGATATCATCCACGAACACAAGTACAAACTTGTTCAACTGACCTCTGAACACTCTATTCATAAGATCCACAAAATATGCTGGCGCGTTAGTCAATCCAAACGGCATTACCAGCCACTCAAAGAAACCGGATGGTGTCCTAAAAGCAGTCTTCGACACACTATCCTTAGCTACTCTCAACTGGTGAAATCCCGTTGCCAAATCCATCTGAGAAAACACCTTTGCTTCGTGAAGCTGATCAAACAAGTCATCTATTCTCGGCAATGGATACTTGTTCTTCTTAGTCACCTTATTCAGCTCACGATAATCCACACACAATCTCAACGACCCATCTACCTTGGTTGCAAACACAACTGGTGCACCCCACTCGGACACACTACGCCGAATGAATCCTTTCTGTAAAAGGTCATCAACTTGCACCCTCAACTCCTGCTGTTCCCTAGGCGCCATCCGCCTTAGAGGCATCACAACAGGTCTGGCTCCTTCAACTAGATCTATACGAAACTCGATCTCTCTATGTGGCGGCAACCCTTTGACTTCGTCAAAGACATCCTCGAATCCATTTGCGATTGGCACTAAGGACAGTCCATCCCGTGGAACAACTAGCGAATACATGAAGCTCATGAAGACGCCTTCCTCATGCTTACATCGTATCACAATCTTTCGCCCTTCCACATTCTCGACTGTCACCTCCAGCCTCTCACAATCAACCTTAGCCGCATACTTCCTAAGCCAGTCCATACCCAAGATAATTCCGAACCCCGCAAAGTTCAGAACAAAGCAATCACAAACAAAAGAGCAACCATGACTCGACACAACTAGACCACGGCATAACATACACAAACAAGACGAACCCCTAACTGGATTAGTCACAACCAATGGCCTATCAACAATATCCGGCTTCAAATCTAACCGGCCTACTAGTTCATTACAAACAAACGAATGCGACGCTCCAGTATCAAACAAAACTCTAACTGGAACACCACATAGGAAAAGAGTACCTTGAACCACCACACTCTTTCCCTTCTCTTCAGCAGTAGGAGCTTTCGAAGACGACGGAACAGCTCCTAAAGCATAGGCTTGCACAATCTGCCTGTCCTTCCTTGGTTCTGGACAATTCTTCCTGAAATGCCCCGGCTTGTCACAGTTGTGACACTTCATCGGCACCTTAGGATTCTTACAATCCTTCGAGAAATGGCCCTTCTGCTGACAGTTGTAGCAAGTCACCTCGCCTTTCGGCTTCTTCTGGCCATCCTTACCCTTCTGCTGCTGCTGCTTCCTCTTCTGGTTTCCACCCTGCTGTGGTTTAGATTCTCCCTTGGTAACAGCAACAACAGATCCTTCCTTAGGAAACAGACTCTCATGCCTAAGAGCTTTCTCCACAAGCTTCTCAAATGGATCGTCCAAATGATCCACCAACTGTCTCCCAAGATAACTATCCAAGCCGGTCACAAACTTCTCATTCTTCTGATAAGCAGACTCAATATATGACCGGGCATATTTGGACAAAGCTTCAAACTCAGAAACATACTCAAGAACAGATCTTCCACCTTGCTTGAGCTCCACAAACCTCTTGAACAGAACAGACTTCTGAGCTGTAGAAATGAACTTGGCTTCAAATCTGACTTGGAATTGCTCCCAAGTAATCTCTTCCTCCGCAGTATTGATGGTAATAGAGTTCCACCAATCAGAAGCTCTCCCTTGAAGCTGCCTTGATGCCAACTTCCTCTTAGTTGCATCATCAATTCCCAAATCACCAAAGATCCTTCTACAAGCATCTATCCATCTCTGAACTTCGATAGTTGATTCTGTTCCCAAGAAAACCTTCCCTCCAAGAGCAGTATAATCCTTGCACAGCTTAGCAAAATACCTTGGTTTCGGAGTTTGGACTTGAACTCCAACATCAACTGCTGCCCCCGGAACTGGTATCCTTCTCATGATCGAAGTCATCATAGCTTCGAACATGGCTGCATAATCAGCAGTCTCTTCAGTGGCACGGCCTTCCCTAGCAGCTGGTCTCCCTCTTCGACTCATTCTCAATATCTATAAAAAGGAATGATTAGAACATCTAGAGAAACAACTGCATAAAGGACTCAAACTCTACTAAGCTACTATATTATATATAGTAATCATCCATCAAAATACAATTACGTCTCTCATACGTAGTTACGTCAGCGAGCGTTGGGTAAAATCGATTAACCTGGCTCTGATACCAAATGTGACGACCGCCCATGACCCCTGCACCGAATCTAAAGATAGAGCGCTGTAAAGTGTGCCAGGCGACCATGGACGATTGTCAAGGTAAGATTAAAACAACAGAATCTATCGTATTACTCACAGCGCATGGACAAAATACAATAGAACATATGTATAGTGAAGCTTTACAGAACAAAATGACATCATATAAAACTCCATAATAGTTGAATACAAGCATCCACATAGTCAATACATCTAGCCTCACTACATATCTCTCAGAGAATACAAAACAGCGGAATATCCAGTACATATAATAAGAAGATAATATGCAACCCTCCAGCTCGTCTTCGATATCAGCATCGTGAGAAGAGAACAGCACCTGTCACCTGCTACCTAGTCTGCCCGTCCCAAAATGGACGAACAGCCCAAGGCAATAAGAATTAAAACATAAAGCCTTGAGTCAGACAACAGTCTTAGTGAGCAGTAAATTAACTAACAACATACCAAAAGAGCATAAAGGAAAAGGAATAGGAATACAACCCTCCCACTCCAACCTCATTCTACAGTGATAGCCCCCAAACACACACTAAGCAGAAGCAAACATAGCAGAGCATACAATTTAAAGTAAAGCTACTATCACTCGAGTCAAGGGCGATGTTTTCCAAGTACCAAGGCCTAAATCAGATAAGCACCCAGAAAATACCGCTCTTGAGTCCGAATGACGATACAACCAAACATCCATGACTTTGGCTATCACTGTTATCATTGCTTCGATATCACCGTTAATTGAATGACCGGCACATTCTTTCAGCCGTCCATCAAGGGCTAATGGAAACCCCGGTTCTAGACATAACTCCCGCACGTCGTCGCAGCCCGTGCCTAGGACTATCGAATCTGCCCAGAGTACTCGACCATCAACAGTTGGCCGTTGGGACTATCGAATCTGCCCAAACGTACTCTTGCTTAGAGCATGCTAGAACCTTCAACAACGATGCTATCCAAGCCTCCTAGTCATCCTCCTTGACGACTATTCTCATCCATTCATTATCCTCAACTCGAATCATATCACCGAGTTATCAACATGCTTGGAATGATCCCGTCTGGATTAGACCAAGTCTTCATCACATGATTGCCTCGCTTCATTACATCCTCGCAAAGCCTCATCTCATCATCACATCATCAAATCTATGCATAAGAGCTTCATCATCCCGCTACATATGCCACGAGCAGCTTTTCCAATTCAAGAGCCTTTCCCTTAGCTTTTGAATCATCTTCGATCTAAATCTAATCATCAATCATCTAGTTCATAACAATCAATCAAATCAAACATCAATCCAAGCAATCAAGCATTCTAAAATGATCTAAGTAGACAATTATAACAATAATGGCATTTTCGTAATTAAAGAGTTGAAAGTCCAATAAGCATGAAAACATGGATTATATCTCTACAAACTTGATGAATGAACTTGCATAGGTTAACATATGATAAAATGGATGTAACATCATCATGAACAATGGATCTATATGGATCTACACATAGGATGAAGAAAATGCATGGAAATCTCTATTTCAACACCAAATCGAGCCAACAATCCGATATACTCCTTTGGATCCGTGTGAGAGATAATCACCACTCACCAAATCACCTAAACAACCTCAAATCAAAACACTTCAGATCTGGACAGCGAAGGATCAAGCTTGATCTATCACGAATCCGCTTCAAATGAAGAAATCTCTCTTGAAAAGATGAAGATCTTCAATCTAAGCTCTTGAATCTTCAATCTTGATCTTCGATTTGGATGGATGGAAGCACTAGATTAGAGTGGAGAAAAGAAGTGAAGAAGTGTAGAAGTCGAGCTCTCAAAATGGCAGCACTTCGTCGCTTCAAAATCCGGATCCCAAAAATGAAGAGAAGCTCTCCTATTTATAGCTGAAAACTGCCTAAGTCGTAACTCGGCTAACTCCATAGGTCGTCTCCGACTTACGACCTAAGATTTCCCACCGACCTAAGCCTTAGCCAACAACTCCGACCTAACAGACAAGCCTACGACTTAACATGCGCGCGACCTAACTTATTCGAGCTACACGACCTAATACACGCGCGCTCCCTCCTAAGTCGCCTGGACGACTTAACAACTTAGCACCATTCGACTTAACACTTAGACGAAACCCAGCGACCTAACACAGACTGCCTCTACGACCTACGACTTATAAAACCTTGCGACCTAACAACTTAGCAACCTACGCGACCTAACAGTGTTACGACCTAACACATAGCCTAACTCTTAAGGTCGCCAACTTGTTAACTCCTTAGGTCGCTAACCCACCCAGTCGACTTAACTTGGTAACAACTTAACCCTTAGGTCGCTTACGACCTAACCAACCAAGCTCCCAGACGACCTAACACATAGCGACCTATCCCTTAACTCGGTTACTACGACCTAACTCTAACCTTAAGTCGTCTACAATCATAAGTCGGTCAACCCACTAACTCGTCCAACCGACCTAACTTCTACACACTCTAAGTCGTTGCCGACCTAACCACACACCCAGTAACCACTAGGTCGCTTACTCCACTAGGTCTGCCTACCCTTGAGTCGCCATATCCTTAAGTCGGTCAGTTCTTTAGGTCGTTAACTCGCCCTGCCGACCTAATACTTAATCAAATCCTAGGTTGCATAATTCTATAGGTCGCTCCAACTAACCCACGACCTAACACTAACTCGCCGAATTCCTTAACTCGGTCACGACTTAGCTCTTAGGTCGTTCACGACCTAGGACTTAGACAAATCTGCCTAAAAATCTGAAATGACTTAAAAAATGCAAAAATTCCAGATTTTGACGAACTTGTCGATCCGTAAAAATACGGGTCGTTACACTTCCTTAGTAACTAGAATAATTTATATTTAATTAAACAAATAAACCTTCACTATGTGTACATAGAATGTAAATAGATATAATTACTTTATTTTACATTTTCAACTGTTTACAAAAATGATCAATATTCTTTTGAATGAAAATATATTCCTGTTTATATTTTTAAACGAAAACATATATACATTTCAGTTTCAGTTGTAAATTTACAGTTAATAAATTCCAATATTTTTTTTTCAGTATATACACAGATACATATTCTTAAAAATAAAAATAGATAGTAAAATATACCTCCGAGTAGATCGTAGCCTCCCACCCGAGCTCTGAGATGTCACAGCACTCAAAACATCGAACGATCGAACTTCATCATCTCCGATAAGCCTGCAAGGTTGCCTTGGTCGTGGCGTCGCTCGAGTTCGAATGTCTCGCATGCTCCAATTCGTCGATCCCAAGACTAGAACATGCTTCGACCCATCGCGAGCCAACCCTAATCGAAAACCGCCTCGTCTAAATCAGTGTCGACCTTTAATCGCCTCGCAATCGAACCAGAACTTGCGACCATTAGTGGCCCTCCCTGCCTCGACTGCCTTCACGCGCCGCCCCATCATATGCGAGCCTCCACTCTCGCGAATCCCCAGCTCACGCCGAGCCCATCATCAATCGATACAACATCCCTCCTTCGAATTTGAACGAGGGAGAGACATCGTGGCCTCATCTTGGTTTTTTTTTAATTCACGAATGAATTTGAAAGAGGAAGGGACTGAGTCTAACAGATCGTTCGATTTGAATTGAAAGAGAATGGGGAAAGGGAAAGAAAAGAACGAACGTGATTTATAACAAAGACTGCCATTTTTTTCTTTCTGAATGAAAATTTACTTTCGTTCAATCTGATTTTCGTGAAGAAAAGAATGGGTGTGTTTCAGAAGACAAAGAGTACGTGATTACTTAGAGAGGAGTAGGTCGGCTGAGATGAAAGATTGGTGGCTCTGATTTGATTTTTAAATCAAATAAAGATATTTAAATCGGTTAATTATTCTCTTGGCGTTTATATCTCGTACGATCACACGACAGCTCCGAAAGCTACGAAATTTGAAATCCGGTAATAATACAATATTACGGATCCAATGGAACTGGTTTCGTCAAATTCTAAGACTGTGCCTCGGAAGGCTATTTTTAAATCCTATTTAAACGATAAATTTCCAAACTGAACAAAACAGCTTCAAATCCAATTCTGAAAGTTCCAATATCTTCATAATTATCAATATAAATTTTGCAAGACTTCATATTATTTTTAATCAGCTTAAAATTGAAAATTCAAATTTTTACCCAGTTCCAATAATTAAATTCAATAATTTAATTACCAAATTCATTCTAATATCTGAATTTCAAATTAAACAATCATTCGAATATTTAAACTTAATTAAATATTCACATTTTCAAATTTCAAAAATTCAGGGTCGTTACATCGGTCACTTAATACCTCAAACCTGAAGCGGACTCTTCTCGAGATATCGATTACCGCTCATAATCAATAATTCAAACCGTTTAATACTTTTTAATTAGGAAAGTGGAAGGCCCTCAAATAACCACTTAATATCTCTAACCCATAAGCAGATCCTATCATCCATAATCATTTTTCCACGGGTCCTATGATTGGTAATGTCCCACATCAGTAATAAGTGTACACAACTACTGGTAGCCTCTGAATGAAGGGTAGATGTCCATTGTGTCATCTTACGAACCTCGCATCCCAATCTTCTAAGCCCAATTAATTATTTTATGGGTCCTATGGTTAAAGATGTCTCACATCAGTAGAAATTTTACACAACCGCTGGTAGCTTCAAACTGAAAGGCAAACTTATGTCGTATAACTCTACTAACCTTGCATCCCAACCTACTAAATCCAACTAATTTTTAATGTTTACAAATTGAAGCTATATTATCATGGGCTTTGTTATTACTAAGTTTATCATCCTAAATTGGATGTTAAACTTAGCTTACTAATCTCCTTTTTCTTATCTAAGGCTATATAATTTACCTAAAATGTTTAACTTACCATAAATCCTCTTTTCTCCATCTCTCCATAAATGTCAACTTGTCCATGATAAAAGGTTATCATCCTAAGGACATTTCCTAAGACATTTATATATTTACCAATTTCCAATTAGTAATCTCTTTCTAACTATTTCATAGTTTTTTACCTAACTTCTTTATTTATCAGTCTTATTAATCCATTTACCCTATTAATGATTTTTAACTCCAAAATTCGTTTCGCATTTATTACCAACTAATTGGTGTTACAAATTTTTCTCCTATTTCCTATTCGTAATTCAACGTTATTACTACGTATAGCTAATATCCTACGCATGTGTTATGCATAAATCATCATATTTATTAGTGCATATAAATAAGTATAAATACCTACATCTACCAAATATATTCTAGTCATAAATCTTTAACTAGAATATTCTTTTCCATATTTAATTTGCTAAATTACATTTCTTAGGAAGATTCTCTGTTATGATTTCCATAAATTAGTTTAAAATAAAAGATCAAGAATAAAATATAAGGTTTGCCTCGTTTAAAATTACAAGGAATGATTATTTTATTTTTATTGAAATAGACATTGTAAACTATAAAGAATAAATCTGTACTTTACACATCTCTTCCTTTTCATTTGCATATATTCCTTGTTAAATCAAACGCTGCACATTTAATGTAATTTGGAAACACAAACAAATTTATAAAAATCAAACGGACGCCCTTCCTATAGATTGAACTACGGAAAATTCCCGACTCAACATAATTAGGGTAATAATCATAATCATACTAATAATCTACAACTTAATTTCAGATCTAGAATAAATTTCATATCTAATCAATATTCATATCTATAACTTCGGGGATTGATTTCCAGATCAGGGTGTAACAATATTTACAATCAAATCTCCTAAGAATATGTAGGCGATGTTTATTACATTCTGTTTTAGCCTACAATTCACTTATATTTGTTTAGGCATAAAAATCAAAAGTATGCCAACATAATAGATTCAATATCATAAACAATATATAAATTTCCCACTCACATTCTAAAAGCATTTCTACTCTCCAGATCTGCAGTAAAGCCTTAAGTTCAAATTTATATCCTTCTTATTCTAAGTAATATGTCTAAAAAGGGTATATACATATATTAGAAATACATATTTGAGAAGAGATTTGGGATTGAGGAGAAGTGTGTGTGTGCACACACACAGATAGATATATATATATATATATAACACCTCATTGTCACATAGTGTTGATTCGCTTCTCTTCTTCTCTTATTTTATTTATATTCTTCTCCAATTTGTATATATACCAATATAAATATTATATTTTATAATTTATAAAATAGTGGAGAAGAGAAAATGGAAGAGCTTCACTGCTATTTTCAAAAAAAATATGAGAAGGGAAGAGAGGGTTTGGCCTAAATTTATAGGCACTCGAATCAACCACGGCTGTTGGAATTAATTATATAAAATCCGAGCCGTTCGGCCAAGGCAAAACCTAGCCGCCATGGTCCCAACCGGTCAACCGCTCCATAGCACCAGTCGACCACTACATGTCGACTTGTCACAATGAGCCTGCTGACTCATTAGTCCCAGTAATTAATATATAAACATTAATTTTTCTAAATTAATTATTTTCCATTCCAAATTCGCTTATCGTCCATAACTTCTTCGTTTGGACTCCAATCCCAATACTCCAAATATGAATGTTGCTTAAAAATTCATCACAAACGCAATGATGCAAGTTTTGTGGTCAAATTCCATCTTTTGCATAAATTACATTTTCGAAGCCTAATTAACTAATTAAATAATTAACTCCAAATTTACGAAGTGTTACATAACACTTGATGCACTTCTAGATAGAAGTATGAAGGATGTATGGCTTTACTCTTTATTATAATTGTAACGACCCGTATTTTTAACACTTTAAAAATACGAATTAAAATAAAAAAAAATTGGATAAAAATCCGAAGGAAATAAAATTTTGTGTTGTTAAATGTGAATTACAAGTTAAAATACAAAACTGAATTCTGAACTAACTTATTTGTAAATTAAATATGGATGTTAACTTGTATTGAATGTAAATAACAAATTGAATTTGATTGTAAACAACGAAATAAATAAAATGTTACATTTAATATTGAAGTTATAATATTGAAATCAACGTAAATGAATGTAATTTAATATTACTGTGAATTTAAATAAGATGATAGCTGAAGAAAATGAAAGTAAATGAATTATAAACTATTGATAATAATGTATAAGTAAATGGTTGATTCAATAATGAAAGTGTAAATCGAAATAAAAGAATTCAATTGGAATTAAATAACTTGAATTTGAATTACAATATAATTGAACGCTGAATCTAATGTAATCTTTTATACTGGATTTATAATGGAAAACCGCATTGTAAAAGATTGTTAATTACTGTGAAATTAAAAATGAAATTTGTGAACAATTGAAATTTGATTTAAAAGTTAATAATTTAAAATTGGGAATTTTATATTGAAATTAGACTGTAGAAATAGCCATTTTTACAACTGTCTCGGATTTCGACGAAACCAATTTCATCGGATCCGTAACAGTGAATTATTGTAAGGTTTCAATTTTCGTAGCAATCGGACTTGTCGTTTGGTCGTGCGAGCTTGAAACGCGTAGAAATTTAATGTCGTTAATTAAAATAATCGACTTCAAAAAGCTATCTTCCACATACGATTGAATTAGGCCTTGGGAATAGTTCCAATGCGTCCGGAATGGGGGTAAAACCTTATAAACGCCTGGCGGCACGTCTCGATTGGAGTTCGGACGACTTTGGGCCTATCTATATAAATACACACACAAACCAAGACAGTTTTACTGTCATTTTAATCCAGAAACCCTAATTCTATCTCATGGCCGCCACCTATTCAATGGCCAGAATCGCTCGAACTTCTTTTCTTAATATCTCTCAATCCGTTCAACGAAATCAAAAAATTCCAAAAGCAAAGTTGTAGATCTCGGCGAGCTCTTCAAATCCATACGATTGATCTATGCTTTTACGTCACGGATTCGCCCAGATCTGACTTGGAAGCGTGTATGGTTTTTCTTGGTTTGCGTGCAAACAGTGGCGAATGGGGTGGCAAAACTTGGCGCGGAGGTGGAGCAAGGAGAGGCACACGCGATGGCATCCCCTGATCAACGTCTGGTCGCTCCTAGTTGCGTGCGTATGGAAGAAAGGCGGTTGTTGCGTGTGTGGGTTCGTTTTTCCCTGTAGGTCGCGATTGGAGAAGAAGGGCTGTGGGCTTTGGATCTGGAACGAACGGCCGTGATTTGTTTTGGTAAAAAAAAAGAAATTGTTTATTTAATTTGTATTCAAACTTTAAAATATCATATCTCATCCGTGCGAGGTCGGAATTGGGCGAAACTGGCGACGTTGGAATCGCAGCGACGAGTGCTACGCTGTAGTTTAGATCCAAAGACATTTGGAGCTCGTTAAAATTTTAGGTTAAATCGAACGTTGTTCGATTTGATTTAAAAATCGAAACTCAAAGTGAGTGTTTTATAACGCTCACAACGTACTGAATATCTTTATGGTAGTTAAATTTGACATTATGAAGTGATATAAATTTATTTGTCGTTGTTTGATAAAAATTTATTTGTCATATAGATTGTCATGTGAATTCACCGTTGAAAAATTAAATTGATAGTAAATTGAAATTACGATTTAATCAAAATCAAATTTCCCGGTATTGATAACTATGAAATTGCCGTGAATTGTATTGACTATTGGATGATTTATTTCGATGGATGCTATTGGTTGATATTTAAATGTTTGGATGTTTATTTGCTTATATATATATCCTGTTATACATGCATATGACACTGTGATTGGTTTAAGTAATATATATTCATCCCTGACATGTAATTGAAATAAATAATCACTTGGCCATAGGTTAGAAAATTATATACGAACACCGAGTTGGTTAAATTAAATGATTTTAAAAGTTGTTTTGAAATTATTTAAATGAATTGATTTTAAGAATAAAATCCAATTTATGGAAATTGAATTATTTTGAATTGAAGCTCGTGATGTTGGAATTTAAACTTGGTAAATGAAATTGTTTAATTATTCGAAGTTTAGATTTTTAAGAAAAAAAATTGAAATACGGCGTAAGTTTTCGAAAGTTGATTTGTTTTAAAAGATTGGACTTTTAATCGAACTCTGAATATTTCTAAGAAAATTTATATGAAATGATATTTCAAGTTTGAGTTTGGAATTGAAAATTTATTTGAAATTGAGATTTAATTAATTTGGAATTTAATTGAAATTCAAAGAAATTTGTGAATTGGACTAAATCGAAACTATTAAATTAAATTTGAAGATAAAATTGATTTGAATAGGATTTGAACTGAAATTGATTTGGAATGTAATACTTAAATGAATTTTTGAAATCGAAATGAGATATTGAGGCGAAAAATGATTTTGAAATCGAAATGAGATATTGAGACGAAAAATGATTTTGAAATCGAAATGAGATATTAAGGCGAAAAATGATGTTGAAATCGAAATGAGATATTGAGGCGAAAAAGGATTTTGAAATCGAAATGAGATATTGAGGCGAAAAATGATTTTGAAATCAAAATGAGATATTGAGGCGAAAAATGATTTTGAAATCGAAATGAGATATTGAGGTGAAAAATGATTTTGAAATCGAAATGAGATATTGAGGCAAAAAATGATTTTGAAATCGAAATGAGATATTGAGGCGAAAAATGATTTTGAAACGGAATCTTACATCTTGAATAGATATGATGATATTCGAAATGGATTTGATTTTGAAGCGAATATGATATTTTGATATCAATTATGAATCGATTTGAAATGTAAAAGAGCCATCGGTGTAATAATACGTAGTTATTAAAGAGACCGGGATCGGATATGGACATACTCTCTGTCGATACCGAAAACCACTTTAATAACTAGTATACGCGGAGTGTTGATCCAGAACAAAGTGGATGGTTTTGGTGAACGCGTTGACTGAAGAAAGAGAACGATTTTGGATGACCCCTGACATGACTAAAATAGGAGCCCTGTCGGGCCGTTGAGGTTCGCCACCTCTAGCAGACACACTTCTTCTTTACCATATCTATTACTTTTGTGATTCGATTTGGGTGCACCCCTCGATTATGGGAGTGTTGTTTCGCGGTGTTGGGGTAGTAGCTGCTATGCCTAACATCAGTCCGGATGACGCAACTACTAGTATCCTAGTTGGTATCGCCTCATGTACCTTGTCATACTGATTATCCTATTCGCGACCACTACGTTTTGGTTTGTACCTTTAGTATATGGATTGCCCTCTGGTGACTTCCGGTTTTGGGGAAACTACGGTCTTGTATATGCTCTTGGGAATAAAACTGTGTTAAGGGTGGAATGGGCCATGGCTTAACGCTAGTTTGATATTTTACTTTATGATAGACATTATTGTATATAGCGTATTCTATTATATAGTAGATAGTTTAACGGATCCTTAGGAGATGGAAATCCCGAACATCTCTTAAGTTAATGCACGCACGTTAAACACTGGATAGGAGGTGTCTAAAACCCGTAAACATCTCCGACGCCGTCACACTCATATTTACTTATTCGATTTAACTTACATGAGATATTTTAGTCCTGACTCGAGTGTTTTGTCTTTTCATTACGCTCGGGTCAGCCTGAGCATTTCAGATAAGGTTGAAGATCTATTATGGAGGACGAAGACGGAGTTTGGTATTACATCATTTGTATTCTACTACTGTATTATTTTTCCGCTGCATTGTTGTATTATCTCTGATATGTGTGTAACTCTGATTTATGATGTATAATAATAATCACATTTATTTATTTAACAGCTTCATGAGCTGTTATTTTATTATTATATCTTGTTCCTTCCGCTGCGAGATTCTATGTTTGTTTCTATTCTTTCTTATCTATTTCCTATTTACCCCAATAACTATCTGTATTTTGGATTGTTTGAGTCGGCATGTGTGTATATTTTGTCGACTTGAACGGTCAAAAATGCGGGCCGTTACAGTTGGTATTAGAGCTTTGGTTTAGATTACCTTGGCTCTAGTGGGGAATAACTCATTGAAATAGGGTTAAACCTTATGAATGAGTTTGAGTGTATATGAGAGAGCATATTTGCAATTTTGATAGAAAAATGATTTTATATTGTGTTAATTTGTTCCGTTGAGTATTTATGAATTCTGGTAGGTACTTGGGACGCCAAGGCATCGATAGGAATTTCTAAACACTCGAATAGGACAGATTGACATAATATTGTTTTGGATTATATTTTATATATAAAAGAATTATCTTGAAAATTTTATAAATTTTGATTGTGTTAGTTGTTAGGAGATGATAATATTAGATTATCATCGTTTATTGTTGATTAGTCAATATTTCTAACTATTGACTATTGGATGATTTTAAGAAATGAAACTTGTAAATATGATTGACAATGAATATAAATGGTAAATAAAATAAAATAAAAATGAATTTAAATTAAGATGGAGAATTTAAATTCCGGTGTTTGAAAATTTATTAACAAAAATTTGAAATGTATAATATAAGTATTATATGATAGTATATTCGATTAGAAATTGTTTTCAAAGGATTTTCAAATGAAGTAAGTGTTATACTCCCCACTTGACACTAGAGAATGATTTCGGTGATGAGTGTATGCATTATCGATGTTTATTTTCGAGAGTCCAAGTGGGGGAGATCACTTAATAGTTTTTCTAAACCCTGTTTTGATTAAAAATTGTAAATTTCTACAGTATGAAATGAAAATAAGTATATATATATATATATTTCAATGCTGATTAAAATTCTTCTAAAAAGTATGATTTGAGATATAAAGATATTAGTATATATATATATATATAGAGAGAGAAAAAAAATGGTTTAAATCGAATCCGGAGTTGAAATTCTTAAGTTCTCTAATAAGGAATGATTTTAATTATTAAACTAAAGTAAATCTTGAATTGTTAGAAACTTATGAATTGAAAAAGGTGAAATTGAATTTAAGTGTTAAAAAAAATTAATTTAAAATTGTAGTAGTAACCCTTAATTTGGAAAATAATAAATTAGAAATTTATTTAATAGGTATAACACTCAAATTGAATGAAAAGAAGTTGTATATTGTTTAACTACATTCTATTTGCATAGTTATAACTTACCAAATACTTAAAAAGGTTTAAAATGCTAATAAGGATAAGTAAATGAATAATATACAGGTGTGATTGCGAATAATAAAATGTGAAGACCTATTGATAGTTGTAAATATAAAGGAAATTTAAGTTGTAAAATGAATTAAATTTAAAATTAATTAAAAATAAAATTAGTACATGGAAACTAATTTAATTTGAATAAAACTAAATGTCAATAAACTTGGAAGTGTATGAAATTAAAATTTTGACTTGGAAATGTATGATTGATTTAGTGTAGATTTTGGATGGATGGTAATTGTTTAAATAGAATTCATTAGTGTAAATGGAATTGAATAAATGGAATAAAAATTTTAAATAATTAAATTCAAATTTGAAGTAAAGTGAAATTAAATTGAAGCAAATTGACTTGAATTTAAATTATGAATGAAACAAACTTGAATAAATCAAAAACAAATCGAATGTAAACTTATTTCATGGATAAATAAAAAAATAAATGACTTTGTGTTTATGATTGTTTCTTTAGAAAATTTGAAGTTTGATGGTTTGTACTTTGAAATAATAAAAGAAAATTTTTGGAAAAATCCAAAATTGTCAAATATATGCTGAAACGAAAACAACCATAACTTTTAAATGGCTGGACGAAATTCGACAATCTTAGACTTTTCGGAAATCATAGAAACTGTAGCACGACTTTTGTTTAGAGTGTCTTGAGAAATTCCTTCATTTACTTAATTAAAAATTTGAATCTTCTCGTTGGCCTGTGTACAAAGGAAGCAAAATCAGTAGCATATACCTTTAGTATTTTCACCATAACTTTTTACTGGATTATCGGATTTGGACAATCTTGCACTTTCTGGAAAGCTTAGAATGTAAGCTAAAACTTTTGTTTTAAATGTCTTGTGTTTTTCTGTCATTTAGAGGGTCGAAAACGTGAGTGAATGTCGCTGACCTGCGCAATGCATTGCCCAGGCTGAGGCGTATCCTTTTAGTAAAACGGCCGTAACTTTTGAACGGATGGTCCGAATTCGATGATTTTGGATATTTCGGAAAGCCTGAAACGAATGAAACAACTTTTAGTCAGATTCCATTGCCAAATTTTATCGTTTAGGTGACCAAAAACTAAGATTCGTTTGCTGTCCTGTAATTGGAATTTCAGTTTTGAAACTAAACATGTTATATGTATGTTGTTTATGCTAAGTATATCGATCTATCTTTATATGCATGGTTCTAACTTGGTTATTGAGCAATTTAGTAGGTAGCAAAGGGGTTGCGCTTTGTTGTGGAGCTCGCTTCTACGCTAAATGCAAAATGTAAGTTAAAATGCTAATAAACGCTTAATAAAAGGTACGTTCTCGGATTACGGTTTATGTTGTGGTATATTATTGTGTTCCCCGTGTTTTGGGATGCCTCATTCTTGTAATGAGATGTATATCATGCAATTATTACCACTGTGAAATTTTTCGGTCCTAGCCGCGCAAAGGAGGTGCTGCCGAAATTTTTCAAAAATCCGGGAGTTAGTAAATTTTGAGATAGAAAAAAAATCCTATAACTAAATTTTGCAAATAAGTCGAATATTTGAATGAATTATATCTAAATGATGGTTTCCCCTTCTCCGTTCCTTTTCGAGGACGAAAAGTTTTAAGTCGGGGAGAATGTAACGACCCGTATTTTTAACACTTTAAAAATACGAATTAAAATAAAAAAATTTTGGATAAAAATCCGAAGGAAATAAAATTTTGTGTTGTTAAATGTGAATTACAAGTTAAAATACAAAACTGAATTCTAAACTAACTTATTTGTAAATTAAATATGGATGTTAACTTGTATTGAATGTAAATAACAAATTGAATTTGATTGTAAACAACGAAATAAATAAAATGTTACATTTAATATTGAAGTTATAATATTGAAATCAATGTAAATGAATGTAATTTAATATTACTGTGAATTTAAATAAGATGATAGCTGAAGAAAATGAAGTAAATGAATTATAAACTATTGATAATAATGTATAGGTAAATGGTTGATTCAATAATGAAAGTGTAAATCGAAATAAAAGAATTCAATTGGAATTAAATAACTTGAATTTGAATTACAATATAATTGAACGCTGAATCTAATGTAATCTTTTATATTGGATTTATAATGGAAAACCGCATTGTAAAAGATTGTTAATTACTGTGAAATTAAAAATGAAATTTGTGAACAATTGAAATTTGATTTAAAAGTTAATAATTTAAAATTAGGAATTTTATATTGAAATTAGACTGTAGAAATAGCCATTTTTACAACTGTCTTGGATTTCGACGAAACCAGTTTCATCGGATCCGTAACAGTGAATTATTGTAAGGTTTCAATTTTCGTAGCAATCGGACTTGTCGTTTGGTCGTGCGAGCTTGAAACGCGTAGAAATTTAACGTCGTTAATTAAAATAATCGACTTCAAAAAGCTATCTTCCACATACGATTGAATTAGGCCTTGGGACTAGATCCATTGCGTCCGGAACGGGGGTAAAACCATATAAACGCCTGGCGGCACGTCTCGATTGGAGTTCGGACGACTTTGGACCTATCTATATAAATACACACACAAACCAAGACAGTTTTACTGTCATTTTAATCCAGAAACTCTTATTCTATCTCATGGCTGCCACCTATTCAATGGCCAGAATCGCTCGAACTTCTTTCCTTAATATCTCTCAATCCGTTCAACGAAATCAAAAAATTCCAAAAGCAAAGTTGTAGATCTCGGCGAGCTCTTCAAATCCATAGGGTTGATCTATGCTTTTACGTCATGGATTCGCTCAGATCTGACTTGGAAGCGTGTACGGTTTTTCTTGGTTTGCATGCAAACGGTGGTGAATGGGGTGGCAAAACTTGGCGCGGAGGTGGAGCAAGGAGAGGCGCACGCGATGGCATCCCCTGATCAACGTCCGGTCGCTCCTAGTTGCGTGCGTATGGAAGAAAGGCGGTTGTTGCGTGTGTGGGTTCGTTTTTCCCTGTAGGTCGCGATTGGAGAAGAAGGGCTGTGGGCTTTGGATCTGAAACGAACGGCCATGATATGTTTTGGTAAAAAAAAGAAATTGTTTATTTAATTTGTATTCAAACTTTAAAATATCATATCTCATCCGTGCGAGGTCGGAATTGGGCGAAACTGGCGACGTTGGAATCGCAGCGACGAGTGCTACGCTGCAGTTTAGATCCAAAGACATTTGGAGCTCGTTAAAATTTTAGGTTAAATCGAACGTTGTTCGATTTGATTTAAAAATCGAAACTCAAGGTGAGTGTTTTATAACGCTCACAACGTACTGAATATCTTTATGGTAGTTAAATTTGACATTATGAAGTGATATGAATTTATTTGTCGTTTTTTGATAAAAAATTATTTGTCATATAGATTGTCATGTGAATTTACCGTTGAAAAATTAAATTGACAGTAAATTGAAATTAGGATTTAATCAAAATCCAATTTCCCGGTATTGATAACTATGAAATTGCCATGAATTGTATTGACTATTGGATGATTTATTTCGATGGATGCTATTGGTTGATATTTAAATGTTTGGATGTTTATTTGATTATATATATATATATCCTGTTATACATGCATATGACACTGTGATTGGTTTAAGTAATATATATTCATCCTTGACATGTAATTGAAATAAATAATCACTTGGCCATAGGTTAGAAAATTATATACAAACATCGAGTTGGATAAATTAAATGATTTTAAAAGTTGTTTTGAAATTATTTAAATGAATTGAATTTAAGAATAAAATCCAATTTATGGAAATTGAATTATTTTGAATTGAAGCTCGTGATGTTGGAATTTAAACTTGGTAAATGAAATTGTTTAATTATTCGAAGTTTAGATTTTTAAGAAAAAAAATTGAAATACGGCATAAGTTTTCGAAAGTTGATTTGTTTTAAAAGATTGGACTTTTAATCGAACTCTGAATATTTCTAAGAAAGTTTATATGAAATGATATTTCAAGTTTGAGTTTGGAATTGAAAATTTATTTGAAATTGAGATTTAATTAATTTGGAATTTAATTGAAATTCAAAGAAATTTGTGAATTGGACTAAATCGAAACTATTGAATTAAATTTGAAGATAAAATTGATTTGAATAGGATTTGAACTAAAATTGATTTGGAATGTAATACTTAAATGAATTTTTGAAATCGAAATGAGATATTGAGGCGAAAAATGATTTTGAAATCGAAATGAGATATTGAGGCGAAAATTGATTTTGAAATCGAAATGAGATATTGAGGCGAAAAATGATTTTGAAATCGAAATGAGATGTTGAGGCGAAAAATGATTTTGAAATCGAAATGAGATATTGAGGCGAAAAATGATTTTGAAACGGAATCTTACATCTTGAATAGATATGATGATATTCGAAATGGATTTGATTTTGAAGCGAATATGATATTTTGATATCAATTATGAATCGATTTGAAATGTAAAAGAGACATCGGTGTAATAATACGTAGTTATTAAAGAGACCGGGATCGGATATGGACATACTCTCTGTCGATACCGAAAACCACTTTAATAACTAGTATACGCGGAGTGTTGATCCAGAACGAAGTGGATGGTTTTGGTGAACACGTTGATTGAAGATAGAGAACGATTTTGGTTGACCCCTGACATGACTAAAACAGGAGCCATGCCGGGCCATTGATGTTCGCCACCTCTAGCATACACACTTCTTCGTTACCATATCTATTACTTTTGTGATTCGATTTGGGTGCACCCCTCGATTATGGGAGTGTTGTTTCGCGGTGTTGGGGTAGTAGCTGCTATGTCTAACATCAGTCCGGATGACGCAACTACTAGTATCCTAGTTGGTATCGCCTCATGTACCTTGTCATACTGATTATCCTATTCGCGACCACTATGTTTTGGTTTGTACCTTTAGTATATGGATTGCCCTCTGGTGACTTCCGATTTTGGGGAAACTACGCTCTTGTATATGCTCTTGGGAATAAAAATGTGTTAAGGGTGGAATGGGCCATGGCTTAACGCTAGTTTGATATTTTACTTTATGATAGACATTATTGTATATAGCGTATTCTATTATATAGTAGATAGTTTAACGGATCCTTAGGAGATGGAAATCCCGAACATCTCTTAAGTTAATGCACGCACGTTAAACACTGGATAGGAGGTGTCTAAAACCCGTAAACATCTCCGACGCCGTCACACTCATATTTACTTATTCGATTTAACTTACATGAGATATTTTAGTCCTGACTCGAGTGCTTTGTCTTTTCATTACGCTCGGGTCAGCCTGAGCATTTCAGATAAGGTTGAAGATCTATTCTGGAGGACGAAGACGGAGTTTGGTATTACATCATTTGTATTCTACTACTGTATTATTTTTTTGCTGCATTGTTGTATTATCTCTGATATGTGTGTAACTCTGATTTATGATGTATAATAATAATCACATTTATTTATTTAACAGCTTCATGAACTGTTATTTTATTATTATATCTTGTTCCTTCCGCTGCGAGATTCTGTGTTTGTTTCTATTCTTTCTTATCTATTTCTTATTTATCCCAATAACTATCTGTAATTTGGATTGTTTGAGTCAGCATGTGTGTATATTTTGTCGACTTGAATGGTCAAAAATGCGGGTCGTTACAATAATGATGGCTTTACTCTTTATTATAATGAAGCCTCTTTTCCCATGGAGGAGGTTTTGTCCTAATCTCTATTGGAAGAGCATAAGAAGTTCAACCAACGTTGAGTATGCATTTGTCCCCTACTGAAAGGCAATGATGTTGAGGTAGTTAGCGAAGTTGGCATAGAAGTTGTCTAGAGCAGGAAGAGCTCCTGCTTCATAGTGGTAACAGTTCCTTGCCATGAAATCCTTGTAGGCCAATGTGCTCTCTCATTGTGACTAGGGTGAAAAATGTCCTTATATCAAAGAACAGGCTTGTTAGTTATCAGATCGAAGGCACCAAATAAATGGGTGCAATAAGACAGTAAGGTCTAAGGCAGTCTGAATAGGATGATTATGGAGCATGACCGGATGAATGTCTAACCACCATACATGCTAATTGTTGTTTATGTATTTTAAGCAACTAATTATGTTGAATAGGAAGAAAAAACTTCGGTTTGAACTGAATTAAACACCTAAAGTAAATTGAAATTCATAAAATTATTCGACTACAAAAAACATTGATTTGGATAGGGTTGAGAAACTAAAAAAACCTATTATAGATATGGCGTTTTTTTTAAATTATAAATCAAACTAACCAAATTAAAAAAAATTAAAATTGAATATCAAATTATTAAAATAATTATTGTTTGGCTTCTACTTTCCATGATTGACGTTGCATTTATTATGATATGGTTAATGAAGTTTTAATACACAAGAGAATAAACATGACCCGACATGAGCTTAGTAAATTCATGTTAGGAAGGATGAAGGAAAACCTCCAAGTGTGGATTTAAAATGGATAGGAGTCTAATGGAAGTGGATATGGTTCAACTTAACAAATATGCAAGCGAATCATAGTCTTTGAACCAAAAAAGACGTTTGCATTAACATATGATTCCATCATACTAGTCACCACAAACTATAAAAGTGGTTTGCTCTAAATGTGTCATCACTAAACCCTACCTTATGAATTATAAAAGTGGACTGATCACATACTTCCAACCACTTATCCATAAATTAAATCCCTATTAGCCCACGTGTTTTGTTAGATTGAACCAAGCATATGCGAAACGTATTCCCTCATCATAAAAACAATTTGATTTTGGTATGTTCTTTCTTTCAGTATTTGGATCTGAATATCTATGAGCTGCAAATACTTTTTAATATATATCTCCTAAAATACAATATGGGATTAAAAGGACCTCCCTATAAATATTAGTCCATTCCAAATCAAATGGATCTTTTGACCATTGTTATATGTGCCTACTTGTTACAAAAATCAAAACTGGAATAATTGGAATTGTTAAGGGACTATTAGTTTAGTTAAGAGGAATATAAGTGTAACATTTTTTAGGGAAATTTTCTGTTAAGGGAAGAATTAAAATACCGATTCTTCCCTTATAAAAATTATTTAAAATTATTAAATTATCCATTCTTTAATATATGTTTCTTCCTCGTTTCTATCAATAATTATCTTCAACTCTCTGTCCACCCTAATTTTTTAATTCAAAATCCTAGTGCTCTAATAATAAAATTATGGAGAATTATCATCACAAACTACATCTCTATCTATATGTCAATCTTTGTCTCAATTTCCATCGTACACTACATATATTGGTGGATTATAAGAACGATATCATTGAAGAAAATGATAGAGATATTGATTTATTTTCCTTTTATTCAAGATTCAAACGGTATCTTTGAAGAATATATAAGATCTTATATTTAGATGAAATTTCAAAATAGGGTCGGACATTATACTTCTCTAAAATAATGTATAAAGCTATTTTATTTTATCATCTCAAACAAAATAATGAAACCGATGGAGTTTGCAATGGAGGGGTGTTTGAGACTTTAGGTAGCGGACTTTAGATGACAGCGGCAAACTCTACGGACGGTGGGTATAAGATCACATGACACTAGGATCATGGGATCGATAAATAATATAGTGAAAATAAAAATATGAAGGGTATGTATGGGAAGAAGATTAATATTTCTATTGTGGGACACTGCTATTTATTCTTATAAATAACATGAAAATTTTAATAATAACGAATATAATATTTGGGCTTCAGATACCATTTGTCACACGGTTGAAAAACATTGTTTGGTAGTGAATCACCGTAAGAACTGATCTTTGACGTTTTAAGAATTATCTTTTAGCAATCTATTATCATCGATTATTACCCTATACTATAAAAAGTTGTCAATCGACAATAGATTGTCATATACATTATATGTGATATCCTATCCATTTTGGTATTAAAAGTAGAATATGATGTTCGTAAAATTCTAATTTTTTTTCCATTTTTTTACATTCTTCTTTGTGTTTTCTTTGATGTTTTTGATCTAAATTATAGATGTGATTATTAGAAGTTTTATACATTGGATTTTATTGTGATAGTTCCATTACCTAATATTACATTACGGATCTTATGTTCTTCTTGACATTGGCATTGTTAGCTTTATTTACATAAACCTACCTTAAAAAAGATATTTTCATGCAATCACAGTTAAATAATCAAACGAATCACTAACCTTTGTCCATGCTAGTAGCCGATTTGAAGCTTTGGAACGGTGCACTTCTTCCACTTGAGAAATAGCCAGAAATAGTGTTTTATAATTTCAGAATGTCTCTCCCTTGCTAAAATAAAATGTGTTAGGAGTATATCTAGATGGTGAAGATATATCTCTTTATATAGTGGGAGAGGGCCGAAATATTATGCATTGATGACTCAAAGAGGTTACGAGTCTTTTTTTATTCTAATGCATTGATGAATCAAAGACGTTACGAGTGAATCTTTATTTCACTAACCATTATGTGAATCAAAATTTAGACCAAAATACGTTATTAAATATTTATCATGTGCCCCTATTAATTAATAAAACCACATAATGAGAGATTATATTACTGTGGAATT
Source organism: Allium fistulosum (assembly GCA_030737815.1). NCBI lineage: Eukaryota > Viridiplantae > Streptophyta > Magnoliopsida > Asparagales > Amaryllidaceae > Allium > Allium fistulosum. The sequence continues at coordinate 985,146,224 of CM060902.1, forward strand.
TTAAAAGATTTCGAGAGTAATAAATATTAATTGATATAACTTTGAAAACTAAATAATTATTAATTAATTTCCAACTGTCTACCACTTGGTCTTATAACTATATTAGGCATGATTAATGTGGTTTGCTTAAATTAAAGGTATCACAAATGCGAGTCATGGCGGTTCCGTGCTATTCTAGATTATGGTCCCTTCCATGTACTACAACATCAATATTCAATTCGTCGAAGGCTTTAATATTGGATACCTTAATGGCCTCATAATATCCTTTTTGATGTGGGGTAATCTTTGTCAAATAATAATTCAGAATTATATGCATGCATTTCTTAAGAGATGGAAATGATAGAAATCAAAAACATCTTCATTGATATCAAAAAAAGAAGTGTCATATAACTAAACCAAATAGCAATCCTACTAAAATTATTCTAGACCCATCCCTTTTACATGTCCTAAAATGGTCTTGGAGAGAGTCCTTTCGTAAAAGGAATTGCTATGTTGTCATCAGTATTGATTTGATCAATTGATACCATTTGCGAACTTCTTCTTTCACTGATAGTTATTTCATCCCAATATGCTCTGCTACTTTAGTATATTTATCGTTCTTTGAAAAGATTACTGCTGTGATGTCATTGCAATAAATTTTCAATGGCTTAGATATGGTGCCCATATTTATAAGTTTTGAAATAAAATTACGCAACCATAATCCATGATTTGTAGCTTCAAAGCAAGCTATGAATTCCTCTATAGTGGATGATGCAATTATGCTCTGCTTAACACTTTTCCATGAGATGTCTCCTTAACATAAGCCAAAGTGCTCTTTCTACTGTTAGTACATCCACCAAAATCCGGGTTTGGGTAACCAATTACCTCAAGGTGATCAGTTTTCATGTATGTGAGCATGTAGTCTTTGGTACCTTGCAAATACCACAACACTTCTTTGCAGCATTCCAATGATAATAACTTGGGTTACTTTGATATCTTCCTAACATCTCGACTGCAGAACTAATGTCCATTCTAGTACAAACTTGAGCATACATCTATGCAGTTAAAGCCTCACAAATGCCCCGAAAAATCTCCTCTATGGTGCGTAGCGCTCTTCGACCGCTGTACTTTTCAATTTAGCGCAATATCTTGCTAAGAAGAATGCCCATGTTGTGGCAATTCCACACAAAAGGTAATGCGTTACTCCTACAGCACGTCCTTGTACAATGCTCAAGGTCGTTTTAATTCCTGCTATTTTCTGCTACACCTACTAAATCAAGACTTTTTAGCACCTGCTTTAGCAACATTAATATAGAAAGGTTGATTTGACTAATTCTCTTCTAAGCCAAATCAACAAAAGTTATGGTAAAGACCTAACTTTAAAGCTCAAGTACTTAATATAAGTTAGAAATATATTGTAGTCACCAAATCTGAACTTCGCAAATCATAACATTCTTCGATTTTGTTATACATGATTAAAAAAATATGTCTTTTTCCTACACAAACGATGTGAGAATGATAATAAATTGACTTTAACTATTTGGTTTTATATCTAATGAAGTTTTATGCACCTCCGCTATTTTCCGCTGTATCCCTGTTATAATTTTTTGCACCTTCGCCGCCATAGAATCGCTAAGCGCTTTAACTGCACATGCAACATCAAGCTCCATACGAGTGAAGTATATGACAAAGTTTTCATTTGATCCCTATCCAAATCACTTACAAGGCATTGATTTAAGCTGAACTTATCCCCCTTTTAAAGTGGAACATTAACGAAATTACAATTGTGCATTCTGAAACTTTCTAAAACCTTAGTGATGGAAGTTTTCTGAGAAAATCTGAACGTTCCTCATGATCTATCTCAATATATTTATATCCTGATCGTGAAGGATGCCTCACCAAAATCTTTCATCTCGGAGTTTTCGAGAAGGTATTTTTTAGTTTCAAATAGTAAACCAAGATCGTTGCTGGCGATAAGCAAGTCATTAACATATAGTACTAAATATATAAACTTGCTTCCACTAATCTTTAGGTATATGCACTGGCCAATGGTGTTTTCTTTAAACCCAAAGGACGTAATGGTATTATGAAACTTATAGTACCATTGTCGAGCAGCTTTTTTTAGAGTAGATAATGATTTCTTTGACATAAAAAACCATAAAATCCATTCCTACTTTTATGAAGTCTAATGGTTAATCCATATAGACTTCTTCTTCCAAACTCTCATTTAGAAAAGTTATTTTCACTGTCTGGTGCAAGTCTAAATCATAATGAGCCACCATAGCTAATATGATTCTTATCGAGTCTTTCTTTGATACGGAGAGAAAGTCTCATTATAACCAATGCATTCTCTTTGATTAAAACCTTTTGTAACAAGTTTAGCTTTATGTCGTTAGATATTTCCTTTAAGTCAAGTTTGGTCTTAAAGATCCACTTGCACCTAATTCTTTTTTATTCTTTTGGCAATTCGACCAACTCTCAAATTTTATTGTCATGCATAGATTTTATTTCTTCTTTCATGGCATCAATCCATTTATCAGAATCGTTACTTTCTACGACTTTCTTATAAGAAATTGGGTCACCAATATTTCCTGTATTAAATTTTGTCTCATCTCATGAAGGTATACCACGTAATCATCAGGAAATGCCGATCTCCTTCCTCTTAAGACCTTCTTAATGGAATTTATTATGGTTCTTCAATAACTTCATTGGTTATTGTCTCGTTATGTGGTTATTCAGTCGGTCGATCATTCCCTTGTTGCTCGTCATTATTGATTTGGTTAATGACCAGTTCAACAATTACATTAGCACCTTCGGTTTTTATTATTATGGTTGTATGATTAGGAAAATAGGAAATATATCACTTCGATCCTTCTGGATTACCAACAAAATGACTTGATAATGTCCTTGGGTCCAATTTCTTTTCATTAGGGTTGTAGATTCTAGCTTCTGCTGGGTGTCCTTACACATGTAAATATTTTAAACTTGGGTTCCTTCCCGTCCACGGCTCACAAGAGTTTTTGTAACTGACTTGCTAGAAACCCGATTTTACATGCGTACAACAATTTTCAAGGCTTGTGTGTAGAAAAATCTAGATAGTGTAGTCCTACTAATCATACTTCTAACTATTTCTTTAAGGGTACAATTAACCCTTTCAGCTACACCATTCTACCAAGGTGCTTTTGGCATTGTGTACTGGGTGCATATACTAAATTTTTCAAGGAGTTTAGCAGAAGGGTCAGGGTGTTGTCCCGACTTATCATATCTTTCGTAACATTCACCACCTCTATTCGACATAATGATTTTCACTCTTTTGTTTAATTTCCTCTCAACTTCGTTTATGTATATTTCAATGACATTTACATATTGGGATTTTTCATGCAATAAGTACAAAACAATGGGAATAATCGCCGTTAAATGTAATAAAATATTTTTCTCCACCAATGGATGGAATATCAAAAGGTCTACAAATAACTGTATGAATAATTTCAAGTAGCTTGGTGCTTCTCATGGCTCCTTTCTTTGTTTGTTTCGACAATTTGCTTTTAATGAAGTATTCCATCTTTAACAAGCCTTTCAATTATTATCCTGAATATGTGCTCTAATCTTTTATACCATAAATAAGCAAAATTATTTGCATTTAGTGTACGTTTCATACGAATATTAGGATGCATGGTAGCAAGGGTTTCATTTATAAAATTCTTATCTAAATTTTATTTGTATAATCATCATACAAAATTCTAGAGCCAACATTAATAGTATTCTTAAATAAACCAAAACCATCGTTTTTAAATTCAACCATAAAATCTTGAACAACAAGTTTGGAAATGAAAATTAAATTTCTAGGAATAGTAGGAACATAAAAGGTTTCTTTTAAATCTAAAATCACAACTGAACTCAAAAGCAGGCGAATGCTCGAATTGCTTTAAGTTTTGCTTTCGCTTTATTTTCCTTGTAGAGATAATGATCATTTAGGTTTGTTTTGTGGGTCTCAACAAATCCCTACATCGAATTCATAACATGACACATAGAACCAGAATCAATCCATCAAGTACTAGAAGGAATATTTATAAGGTTTGATTCGAAACGAACATTAATAAAAGACTTACCCTTTTTCTCAAACCAAGCTTTCCTTTTATGACAATCCTTCTGGATGTGGTCCTTCTTTTTATAGAAGAAGCACTTGTCATTCTTTTCCTTCTTCCCAACAGATAATGACGGTTCTCCTTGATAAGATGGTCCAGGACCTTTGTTAAGGCACTTTCCAGTCTTCTTCTTAAACCCAGCTTCTTTAGTTGTTGTATTTGCCAATACATGTCCTTTAGTTACATGACCAACCTACTGCTTAAGTCTTCCTTCTTAATTTCTGAACCACCATGCTTTGCAAATCGTTTACATTCCATTTATACTGTATAGTGTTGTAATTGATTTGAAAATGCTCATATTTAGAAAGAAGAGAGTTAAGGACGAATTGATCGAGAAAAGAGTCGTCCATAGTCATGGCCAAAATTCTAAGTTTAGCAGCTAGTTTGGTCATATCAAGTATGTGCTCATTCATGGTTCGAGTGTCATCAACCTCGTTGTTGTCAAATTTGCCATCAGTTTCCCAGCAAGGTATTTATCAGCAGAAGGAAGCAATCTTTAATGTTTTTCAAAAACTTTCACTTTCTTTGTTTCAGGTTACAAAGTCTTAATGTTAGGTGCTACACACATACGTATAAACATAAGTGACCATGCACCATGAATAGCTTTCTTATCCTCGCTGCTTGTATCAGTAATAGCAGTGGGTTCATCACTCATGGTAGACATGTCTAGGTCAAGAATTCTCAAGCTAAACAATATTTGCTCGTTCCATTCAGAAAAGTTAGTACAACAGATTTGGCATAGAATTGAGCTTGTAATAGCAGATTGAGGGGAACTGCAAATTTCTAACAGTGTTCACAAAATAAATATTTAAACACAACTATAATAGCGTGGATCGATAATAAATCTTTGATTGAGTTATAATTGGCTAAATTTCTTAATGAATACAAATTCTATGGAATCTTTGTTAATCATCATATAATATTTGGATTCTAAAGAAATTTGCCTTTTAATTTATTTTTCATGGTTCAATAAGTTTGAAAACTTTGTTTATCGCCTAAACATTAAATTTCATGATTAATAGAGTTAATATCAACCATTCAGGTTTATAATATTTCTAATGTTTGTTTAATTTGAATATCAACATTTGATTGCACTTCAACCCAAATCACAACAAACATAGACTATAGCTAATGTAAGTGTATTATCTGCTCATGTAGTCGCAATCTTTGTTTGGCCTTAGACTTAAATCTTAATGATAATTTCTTACATTATATGACTTAATATATTTAATCAAACATTAATATGAATAATTTAAATGTAATCAACATATTTTCATCTATTCCAAACATCAACAAATGGTCTTAAATCAGAATTGCATGGACATATATATTTTGAACACAAAATACATGAATTTTACCAAAAATTGAGTACTCACCGGAGAATGAAAGAGAATTATGCCATAAGTTCAAAACCTTTTGGCTTAATCTTAATATCAATTTTCAGTTAAAATTAATAAGCTCTAAAATTATTTTCTTGAATGGCAAAACCAGGATTTTGAGGGCTTAAACAAACTCGGATGGTCCAAAAAAATTTATTAACAACCAAAATAAAAAAATTTGGTTGAAAACCTTTTACTACTTTCAGATTCATGACGAAATTAGTCGTTTATGGATAGCATGAGATTGTTAGAACTTTGCTCTGATACTACATGTTAGTTTTATTTACATAAGACTACTTAAAAAAAAGAATTTTATCTTCATGCAATCACAATTAAATAATCAAACGAATCACTAACCTTTGTTCATGTCAGGATGGTGTTTTATAATTTCAGAATTGCTAACCCTTGCTAAAATAAAATGTGTTATGAGTATATTTAGATGGTAAAGATATCTCTACCTATATAGTGGAAGAATGCCGAAATCTTATGCATTGACGACTCAAAGACGTTATGAATCTGTTTTTATTCCAATGAATTGATGACTCAAAGATGTATCAGTCAATTTTTATTTCACAAATTAACATCATGTGAATCAAAATTTAGCCCAAAATTAGTTATTAAATATTGATCATATGTCCATATTAATTAATAGACCGCCCAATGAGAAATAATTGGAATTTCAAAAGATTTGAAGGGTAATAAATATTAATTTACATAGCTTTGAAAACTAAATAATTATTAATTAATTTCCACCGGGCATTTTTGAGCGGACAGCAATCTTATATATGCTTTCATCAACCTCTATTCTATCCATTAACTCTATTTTGCACCATTCCCTCAAATTCAGGATGACAACATTGTGAAAACAACATCACAATTGAATCTTTCACAAATATGGTAACCACACACATATAACAGTACCGTAGACCTTCAGCCCATCCGTATACAAATCAACTTATATTCTAAATCAAGTAGCTTGGAGCTAGGCTGAATGAAACCCGAAACAGAACCATCTGCATGCCTACAACTGGACTCTGCTACTTTATCCCCATACAGCAGTTTTATATCCTGCAACTCAATACCTGCGCACGGATTGCTTGAACTGCAATCAAAATTCTCTGCAACCTGCGTTGCTGATGATCCTTGAATGTTGTATGTCACTTCGCTAATCTTCACCCCTGAATTCAATACAAAACACGAATTTAGGTAATATTAATATACAATCACCGTACATTACTTTTTTGTTAGGCAAGAAATGTATTAGATAAATACCTGATCAGGACATCCTCTGTCATCAGGACAGTAGTTTTGATCGATAATGACAGGATTCTGAACATTTTGCATGACTGCATGTTTGAATGCTATGCTCTTCGCAAACCCAGTACTCGGGCGACCCCATGTCTTGATTCTCAGTCCATTTTCACTTCCTGTAAAGACTGCTGATTTTACCGTCACGTTTTGCACTCCTTCCTCCTCCCTCTCTTTTCCTAGACTCCCGATACTGCATTTATTTATGTCATCAAATTAAGTATCAAAGTTCTATTTTGTTGTATATGATGTACTGGTTGCAACTGATTTGTTCAATCCAAAGATTTTTCGTGCCTGGTCCAATCGAGATGCAATCGTCATCTGTTTTGATTTGAGTTCCACTGACAGTTACATATGTGGACATTTGAACGTGCACACCATCCGTGTTTGGACTCTTTCCAGGTGCTGAGATCTGAGGAAGTTGTACATGCGAGATCGGAGTGAGGGAATTGTATGCGCGAGCTTCTCATTGGATTCAACATGGTGGTGATCGTACCTTAACCTATGACATAAAATCGCAACCTCTCAGTTCCAAAAGGTATTTTCTGTTGTTTTATTTACTTATTTTTTATATGCATTTAGGAATATGTCGTACTAGAGTTCGACAAAAGTTGCTTTCACTTTGAGCAAATCTGTGGTGATATTATTATTCAATAGTTGTCGGATTTGATTCACTGGAGATACTAAAGATAAAACAACGTACTGTTTTGTTTTTTGTAGTTATTGTTACTCAATACTGTGCAAATTATAGATTGTTGACTATGTTACTCATCTTTGTGAGGTTTCAATTGCGACTGATTAAGATGTTGATAATTAAAGGGATTTACATTTCTGTGGAAGCAGCTAATTGCTACTTATATGACTTAAATGAACATTCATAACAAAATCTAATTTCACCGTAATTAGATAAATTAAGCAACCCACTTAGAAACAAAAATAATGTTCTCAAATATTCACCATAGTATATATAGATTCTAGCTCTGCGCCAAAAATGCAAACGAATTCAACCCTTCATGTGCTTAAATGATTAATTGTAGAATTCCTAAGGTGTCTTCATATTGCCAATGTTTATGTGTTTATGTTCACACTGAAATTAAACTCTTTTGGACTATCTTTGGTTCATGCATTTGACAGTCAATCAATCAAGTAGATATCAACAGTTTTATAACAATTGGTTATTTGTCTACTGACAGTCATTTACAGTAACCCACTTTCCTTGGTTGTATTATTTTTGTTCACCGTAGTGCTTAGGTAATTATATTACGACCATATTCATCTATCTAACTCATTGCTCTTATGTTGGATTTCAATTTCAATGTGTGATGTACATCTAATTAGGTGTCAATGTTTAGTTAATTCATCTATAATCTGTATTACTTACTCCTCCATTGTATCACTGTCGACCTCAATAATTATGCTTGAGGAAGTTGCTATTTTTTCTCTTATATGATGCTAATTGATTAAGTTAATTATGTTCATATTTATTTCATATTTGATTTTTCAATTTGGATCTTTATGTCTATTATCCAATTGTTTTAAAATTATCTACATACAAAGAAAAATGGAGACCCACCGAATTCCGTTGTTGTCGATTGCATCGTAAGTTTTTTTTTATTCTTTGAGATATGACTGTAGATATTTATTCAAAACTCGTATGTACTTGACATTGAGGGATCAATATTTCTGCGATCCACTCATATATCAGCTCATATATCTTTTCTGCGATCAATATTTCACTACAAATATTAAATACATTGAACTGAACATTGAGGGATGATAGTTTATTCATATTTCATTTTTCTTGAAATGGTCTATTTTGATTTGTAGGCTAAGATAAAAGAGCACAGTAGTGCTCAGAGCTCTCATGGAACAACATCGGTAAGTGGAGATGGGGTGTCACATGTTTTTGGAAATGAACATAGGGGAAGGGTGAGAGGACTGGGTTTTGGTGTAGTACCATCTCAAATGGGTGTTTATTCAACTAATTCAAAAAAGGTGATTGCATTGGAAAATCAAGTAACTCATTTGGCGGCTAGTAGAAGAGTTGACTAATTTGGTCATGACAGTAAGTTTATATTTAATTAGCTATTGTTAATAAATATGTGATATGTGCTTATGAATTACCAAGTCATCTCTTGTACTTTTACAGAGAAGAAATGATAATGTGGCGGATATGGAGATCCCTGAGGCTTATACATCTCAGGTTAGAATATATAAATAATCCTAAATTAGTATATGAAATTTGTGAAATAATGTTTCTTCAATATTTGTGAAATAATGTCTAAAGTACCATCACAAAAACATGATTAGCTAAAAAAATATTGAAAAAATTTGTGAAATAATGTTTCTTCAATATGTCTAAAGTACCATCATTTTGGAACATGTCAATACTTAACAGTGAAAAAAGAAAATCACGTTTCTTCAATTTTTTCTTGGTTCATTTTCATTTCCAGTAGACAATGTTAATGGCTCCAACTCCTAAAATCAAAACCAAGAAATCTATTTAACGAAAAATCCCTAAGATATTTTCTTTGTGTTTGCATCGTTGAGATCTACCATTCCATATCCATACTCTAGCGTACGATGTCGATTTGAACAAGTTGACAGTTTTGGGCATAATGGCCGATAGCTTAGGGTTTCGGATTTGGAAAGTTTTTGGCATTGATTGGCAAATAAGAGGTTGGCATTGTGTTCATGGTGTGGAGGAGCGTCAACGCCCACGTTTCGGTAAAGTGCAGTTGCTCTAGGTAGAATGCGACCTTTGGGTTCATGTAGGAATTCATGAAAAATTGTAAAGGTATTTGACTTTTTTTTGCTAAATCGGAAATACTTGCTTGTTGATGGTGTATGGGCTAGATTAACATCCAACACAGGATATATCCCATACTATTTTGATTTTTGAATATAAATGTGGTAAAGTATGTACACCACTTGTAAACCAAGTAGTTGAAAATTCCAGTACTGAAAATTTGATGTCAGTTATTTATACTTGTTCATTTAATGGTCCAAAACTTAGTTAACTAAGAGATGATTTACAGCCATTTAGTGTGGTGTAAAATCATTTGAGCTTCACATGGTAAATCAGTATGGTAACACGTCATGAAATCATTGCAGTTACCAAGAAAATCAATATTCTTAGTAGCATTTCACATATTCCATCATTTTAATATTTTCCTTGATTTCTTATATTTTATCTTGCCATTTGATGATATATATTTCTATAATGACTATAAGTGAATGTGTTAAATAAATTCATCTTTTCCCTGTGTAGAAGTTTTGTTTTTCATACGATAAGCCTACATTTCATAAATAAATTCTTTCTTCCAAAGTTTGGATGGATCTCCTCCCATTTGAAGTTATGCTATTTTTATAAATTTTGTTACTTGTAAATATATTTTCAGCCAACATCCTCACTTTTTTCCCTCTCCCTTTCTTCCATATAACTACATATGTACTTGTCTAATCAGCATTTCACATATTCTTTCATATTAGCATTGTTCTTGATTCTCGTATATTATATGCCGTTTGAGAAGACATAGTCGTTAAAGACTCCATCAAGTAAATAGTTATGTTAAATAAATTCCTCTTTTCCATATGTAGTAGTGACTTTCGTTTTTTAGTCGATAAGCATGTGACTCAAAAATATAATCTTTCTTCCAAAGCTTGCATTTCAGAAATAAAATCTTCCAAAGTTTGTTACGAGGGTTCTTCCTTTTTATGCTATATTTTTCTTTTTCATATATAAATATGTTTTTGAGTCAACATACTCTTTTCTCTCTATCTATATATATATATATATACATACATGTTTGTATATAAACAGATACTTTTTTTTGCCAAAATTCTCATATCTTTGTCTCAATCTAGCTGGTGGTTCAAAAGTAAAAGCACATTTTATTTATCCAAAGTACCTTTTGATTTAGGATAATAAATAAAGGGAATAAAATATATGGCAGTATGCTCCTTTGTTTAACTGAAATATGTTTTCAGATTAAGTGCGAAAATAATATTGAAAGTTGTTTATTTTTCTATTTCAAAGTTGACTTTTTGAATTTTTTTGCTTTTAAATAGCAAGAATGTAGTTTTTTCGGACCTTGAATTTTTGTAAATGTGATATTATTATCATATAAATCATGCTCACCAAATTATAGATTATTCTAAAACATTTAACTCTTTCAATACATAAGTTAACATGAGCCATCGAAAACATTTTAAACCCAACACCACACCCCCCCTCCCTCAATAGGCAAGTATTTTCGATTTAGCAAAAAAAAAGTCAAATACCTTTACAGCTTCAGATGATCAAAAAATAAATGAGGGGTTTGCTGTGTTGCTGCTGTGGAGTAGTATGGAGTTTGGAGTTGTATGGTTGTGTAGTTTGTATGGTATAACAGAGTGATGTATGGTTGTAGAGTTGGTTGTGATGTAAGAGCGGTAGTCGACAGTGGCAGTAAGATGAAGAGATGACTGGAGCAGTAAGGTGGATGAAATGGTATTGCCAAAGGAGGTATTACAAGTGATACTTGAAGCAGTAAGCAGTAAGGTTGTATGGTTTTGTATTGTTATGGTTTGATGGTGGGGATGGTATGAAGGTAATGGGACTGCACTGTGATGGTATGGGAGTTTTGATGAAGTTGTTGAAAGAAGTGTTGAAGTAAGCAAACAGTTGAAATGTGCACAGAGTTTATGTATGCACAAAGGAGGATATATGGTACGTGCAGGGTGTATAGGATTGCACAGTGAAGTGTGTGCACAGTGAGTATGAAAATGTTTGTATGACTGGTGGGGGTGTGGTGAACTGGTGGATGAAGGTGTGTTAGAGGAATGCAGTGGCAATTGATATGTGTTGTATGAAGCAACGACAGTCTGCGTTTTGTATTTGTATTGTTGCTGGACCAGTTTAGTATCAGTGAAGTGAAGTGAAGTGAATCAAAGTGCTGAATTGATGATGTTTTGTGAAGTTTTGAAGTTGTAATGTATGCTTGACTGGTGGGTGGCTGTGCATTGATGTGCTTAATGGATATGTGTATGCTGGTGCGAGTGGTTTGAGCAAGCAGTCTGATAAATAAATATTTTATTAGGGACGTAAAAGACTTGCCTGGATGGTATTTTTTATTTCTGAAACAAGTAAATTAGTTCAATTAGTGAAATTTGAAGCAAGTACACCGTAGAGGTCATTCTGACCAATATAGTTGAAGTAGGTGTTTTATGAAATTGAGAGTCGGTTTTACTGGCTATGAGTCTTTTGTTGCATTTTTTCTAGTTTTTATTTGTAGAGCTATCAGTAAGGCTTATTGATGTTATTTAGTTTGTTCAGTTCATATTTATTTACCCTATATTTCAAAACGTTAAAACCACTAGAGTATGTCAAATATGATGAATACTGTAATATAAACTTTGTTCCATACTTACCTTTTGAATCTCGTTATTTTTATATAACCTTGTTCCATGGTTTTTTGCTTGTAGTCACACCGCGAGAGTAACAATATGCAGGTTCAAGATCAGCTTACCGTGGATGGTTTGGTGAAAAAAAAGTGCAAGCTATTGGGTTGGCAGAAGAACGTAGTTGTAGAGGGGACGATAGCAAGCACTGATCCTGATGCTTAAGTACATTTTGTAAAGCTTGGAGCAAATGCTTGGAAAGTATGGGTTAATGTAGAGGTGGAACCAGAAGCCTTTTTATTTAGGCCAAATTCAGAGATGCAGACTATCAAAGAGGCCGTTGGATCAACCGTCGCGTGGCATAAAGACTTCATCTCTGTGGTATAATATGATTGTACTTAGAACATGATATTTGTAGCGGACTGTTATGTGTTAATGCTTTATGTATTTGGCATGTAAACTTATCTAACTTTTTGGAGTGTTAAAATTCTATGACTCTAGCTTTTAGTCTTTTCGTATGTGATTTTAATTATTTTACGACAATATTTAGTATTAGTATGGATGTATTGCATGGATGCTGCTGTAATTTTTTTAAAATTTGCATTTATTTTGCAACGGGCAATGTGCGTTGTTATATGAGCTTATTACAACGGTAAAAAAACGTTGTTAAATAGGTATTTTACAACGGTCAATACATGTTGTGAAATAGGCTATGCAACTAGTATGGTTAGTCTGTTGCGACGGGTTATGGCCGTTGTATTATAGTCTATTACAATGGTCATAACCCGTTGTAAAAAGGTATACTGCAACGGTTTTTACAACCTGCTTTGCCCGTTGTAAAATATGGTGGATCTATTACAACGATGCCTATTACAACGGGCACATGCCCGTTGCGAAAACCATATTACAACGGGCATTGACCGTTGTAAAAGGACTGTTTTGCTGTAGTGATATTATTTACTTATAATAGAAGAAGCAAGTGTATTTTTTCTTTTGTTTGGCAAATGAAATTCCTTAGCTTTGCTTGGCACTTGAATTTGTCAAACAAAATACTATATATGCTTTGATGAGCTTTACTATAATAGTATACAGAATAAGTTATAGGATTTGCACTGTTGCACTGTGTACAAAGAATGCCTTCATTGCTATACATCAAATGCAAGTGCATTTAATAAATATGATTTGTGATGCAGAACTACATAATTAATGATATGAAAAATTAAATATTATTTTCATTAGGTGCAAATCAGAAATGTAGTCCGAATTATGACGCCATATATGTTAGCATAATTGATGGTTAATAAACAATGCTCATAACCATAAATTAAATATTATTTTCATTAACCAAATAATAGTGTTCAAATAACATTCAAAACGTAGGGCTGATAATAATGGCAGATTCTCTAAAAATTCAAAATAACCCAATTTTTTATAATCTTGATCAGATTGGGGACTCCTCTTCCTCCCCTCCTTCTTCTCCTCCCGCGTATATCTCTAATTCTCTTGTGCAGCAAATCAATGTCAGAGATAACCCTATTAATCCGAGTAATGCGGATATTGATGAAGATGAGTTTCAAAAAGTAATTTACAACAGAAAAGCGAACATAAAGGATGGTACTTCTGATTTTCAAAGAAACATTCAGAGAAAACCAGAAAATACACACCAAAACCCTATTATAACAGGGAATTTTGAATCAAGAAAATTCAATCCACTTTCAAGAAATGCATATAAGCCTCTGTTGAATTCAAGAAGCCAAGTTTTCAATGCTCCAGTAAATGCAAAAACTGCACAGAAGACACATAATGCATCTTCTTGGGCCGATCTTCTAAGGAAAGGAGGGTTAGATTCTGATTTTGATTTGCATTATGTTGCTCCTATCAATATCAACAATAAAAAAATTGTTACTGTGAAAGAGGAAATAGATAAACGCTCAGAGAATAAATGGGGGTTTTCAGTTATTGCTTATGTGTTCGGTCCTCGTCCACCATGTCATCATTTCAAGAATTATATTTCTCGCAATTGGAATCCCACAGGTAGTTTTGAAATTTATACTAGAAAACAATTGGTTTTTCATTATCAGATTTTCAAAACTAGATGACTGTGTAAAAATTCTTAATGGGGGGGCGTATATTATATATGGCAAACTAATTATACTGAAAAAATGGAGCAAGAAAATGAATTTCGACAGAGATCTATTATCCACTATGCCAATTTGGATCAGGCTGCCTGAATTAAGTCTAAGATTATGGGATAAAGATGCCTTTAGTGCTATTGCAACTTTGGTGGGTATGCCCCTAAAGTTGGATGAACCAACTTCTAAAGAAACAAGACTGAGTTATGCAAGAATACTTGTTGAAATAAAAGCTAATGCAGATTTGCCCGATGAAGCTAACATCACTATGTATGATGGAGATATTATAGTGCAAAAAATTAAATATGAGTGGATTCCTCTAAGATGCAAAGCTTGTGTATGTTTTGGATATTCTAATGAAAATTGTACAGCAAAGAAAATCTGGAAAGAAAAATCTAGAGGAAATAATGATGCAACAGAAAAAAATGCAGAGGAAAACATAAATACCCAGAATGTTGTTGATGGGTTTCAAAGACCATCTATACTACAGTCAGGTTCTTGTAATGATGTGGAGGTTCACACAAATGCAATGGACATAAACAGTTCAGAAATTGCAGACCCTTAGAATAATTTGCAAAATAAAGAAAGTTACTTCCCTTGGGCATTCCAGGTTATTAAAGATAAAGCTATTGAACCTGATGCTCCAATTACTTCAATCACCAACATGAAAGAGACAGTAGAGAATAAAGTTGTTGCTTTGGTAAATAATTCAGAGGATTCTATGATTGTTGATCACTGTCATTCAAAAAGTATGGTCCTTCCTGATTTACATAACCCACCAGATAGCACTGGCATAGCATTTCTTCCCAGCTCACTAACTCCACATAATAAAAATCCTATATCTGGAAAAGCTATCCAAGCAACAGTCAACGCTGTATCATCCCTAGCATCTGTAGACAAATACAAGAAAAAGAAGAAAAAGACTAGAACAAGAATCAAAAGCTTAAATGATATTTCTTCTACAGAATATGTTGGGGATGATGCAGATAAAGAATTTAGAGTAAAGTATTTTTCTAAAAATGATTAATGGGAAAAGTTTCTAAAGGTTAAAAAAGATTCAACATACAAAAAGAAAGGGAAGAAGCTTGAAGTGATGGAAGATGAGGATAGTTACAATGATTCACTATAACTATCTACATATCCTTTGAGTATCCTTTATTATTCTTTTTATGCATTATTTTAATTATGTTTATCATTTCATGAAATTGTTACTGAAAAGCCTAGCATATTAGGCCTTTTAGAGCACAAATTAGATGAATCAAAAATTGTTGAATATCATTCCAGACAACTCTCCAATTGGAATATCATTCATAACAATCAAATGGGGGGCAATGGTAGAATTTTAATATTATGAGATGATAGCATTTGGAATTTAGTTAGTCACTCTTTAAATTGCCAATATATTCACTGTCTGTTTGCAAATAAAGGTGGCCTAAATTTGGAAGTCACCTTTATATATGCATCAAACTTTGAAAATGAGAGACTTGTTTTATGGAATCATCTTGAGAAAACAAATAAGCAAATCTCTTATCCTTGGATTATAATGGGTGATTTTAACACCATAATGCATGCATCTAATAGAAGAGGTGGCCTTCCAATCCCCTTTAGCAAGTTAGAATTTATTAACAACTTCTTTCTTAGGACAGACATTGTTGAAGCTAATATTATAGGTAACAAATTCACTTCGAAGTCTGGTAAGTTTAGGAACATTCACTGTAAACTTGATAAGATATTAATTAATAAAAGATTTTTAAGTTTACTCCCACATTACAAATGTTTTACTCTTCCTCAAGCTACAAGTGATCACACACCTTTACAAACTTTTCTCATAGACAATGTTCAATATAAAAAGAATATTCCATTCAGATTTATGAATGGATGGGTGCTTGAAGATAATTATAAAGATATCATAAATAAATGTTTATCATTCAAAATTCATGGATCTTCTCAGTACAAATTTTTAAATTTCTGCAGATTGCTAAGGGGCATATTAAAAGCTGGAATAACAATAGAAACAAAAATGAGCTTAAACAACTAAGAGCAAATTGTGAGAAATTACAGAATGATCTTGATAATAATTGCTCAGATAGTAATATTATAAACAGTTTTTTTAGGCCCAAAATAAGCTTAACTCATCCCTACATGTTCATTCAGTTAATATTATGCAAAAGGCCAAAATTGACTGGCTAACTAATGGGATGAAGCTAGTAAATTTTTCTATGCCAAAATGACCATTAGGAAAAATAGAAATGTCATAGGCAAACTTATTGATGCAAATGGAAATGTTTTAAAGAATCTATATGAGATTGAGGAGGAAGCCATTAATTATTTCACAGAGTGTTTAATTCTGATGATTATTTGACTACCTTTCCTAATATCAATACTAAATACTTATTAAAAGAGAGTAGTCAGGACCTTCTTTTAGCCCCTGTAAGTATTTTGGATATTAAAAATATTATTTTCAATGCTGATAATGATAAAAGCCCAGGTCCAGATGGATTTAGTGCTAAATTCTATAAAACTCATTGGGCTGATTTTAATAATAATATTTTAGAGGTTATTTCTGAATTTTTCAGGACCAGTAAGCTTTTAAAATCCTTCAATCACACTTTCATAACACTTATCCCAAAAATTAACAATCCAATTGGGTTGGAAGATTATAGACCTATTTCATGTTGTAATTTCATTTATAAAATCATATCTTCCATTTTATGCAACATGACAAAAATGTTTTTAAAATTTTTAATTGCTGAAAATCAATGTGCCTTCATTCAAGGAAGGCTCATTACTGAAAACACTTTGTTAGCACATGAGCAAATTAGAAATTTCAACAATAAAAATAAAAGTGCCATGTGTATTAAAATTGACTTACACAAAGCCTTTGTTAAATTTATAGACACTTCATTATTCACATGATGATTCAAAAGGATTATAATAAAAAAAATTGTGTTCTAGTAAAAGAATGTATTGACAATGTAATATAATTTGTGATGATTAATGGCTCCCCAAAAGGATATATCCATAGCCATAGAGAAATTAGACAAGGAGATCCCCTCTCTCCTTATTTATTCACTATTGTTATGGAATATTTCACCTTTTTAATAGATTATGAACATAGAAAGGGTAATTTAAAAGCTATAAATAGAATCAAGCCTTCCATTACTCATCTTTTATATGTAGATGATTTTCTTTTATTTATTAATGCAGATGCTAAAAGTGCTAATATTATTGTTAGCATTTTGAAAAAATTAGAAACCTTTGCTGGTTTAAAAGTTAATGAGTGCAAAAGCAAAATTTATTTCAACAAAGGTTGCAAATGCAAAGAGGAAATTTTAAACATTCTTAAATTCAACGAAGGTAGTTTGCCAGTCAAATATTTAGGCCTGCCATTAAGTATAAATCAACTTAATGATGGGGATTGTTCAAGATTGTATGACATTATTCAAAATAAACTTTATGGGTGGTCTAGTAAAATATTATCTCTAGTTAGTAGGCTAGAACTCACTCATACTGTCATCACTGCAATTGTAATGTACTGGGTTCAAGCCCATAATATTCCAGCAAAAGCAATTTGCAAAATTGAAAAAATGTGTGCTAACTTTATTTGGCAAGGTAAACAGTACAAAATTGCTTGGGATAAAGTTTGCATGCCTAAAAGTGCATGTGGTCTGGGGCTTAGAAATATCAGAGACTTGAGGGAAGTAGCTAAATACAAGCTTTTTTGGAAATTTATCGATGGTAAATCTCTTTGGGCCAGATGGATAAGGGAAAAATACCATAGAAATAAAAAAATTTGGACTGCTAAGGTTGAAAACCATCATTCATATACTTGGAAAAATATCCTTAACTACAGGGAGAAAGGTAAAACTCTTTTAGAAAGAAAATTTAAAGATGGCAGTATGACCAGCTTATGGTTTGACCCTTGGATTTCTGGAATATCTTTAATCGATTTACTTGGTTGGAACAACATGTATCTATTTGGAGGTGCTACTGACAAGGTTCAAAACATCATTCACTATCAAGCATGGAATACAAAAATGCATCAAGCTGCAAATATTTATAGAACTGCTATTGAAAATATCTCAATAGATCACAATCTTCAAAGGGATACTTGGATTTTGAAGCTTAACTCGAAAGAAAATTTCTCTTTTAAAAAAGTTTGGAAATTTGTTAAGGGGGATGACAGTGAAGTCAGCTGGCACAAAGAAATTTGGTGTACAATCAAATTGTCCCAAAATGTCTCATTGTTCCTATTTTTCCATTCTCAACAAGCTACCAACAAAGGAAAGATGTGCCAAATGGACTAAAAATGAAGATAACAGATGTCTGCTATGTAAAAATGGTATGGAAAATGCAGACCATCTTTTCTTTGATTGTATCTTTTCAAAACATGTTTGGTACATTGCTAAGAATAATTTAAGATTTAATCAGCATCAATCCATTCAAAGCATAGGAGAAATTATTCATTATATTCAGAGCAGATACAAACTCAAATCAAAAGACTTTAAAATAGCTTCTATTATGCTAACCATGGTCATATATCATATATGGAAAGAAAGAAATCAAAGACTTCATCACAACATGGAGAGAAGCAGCAATCAACTTTGGAATAGCATTTATAGAGACTTTTAAATTCTCAGCAGGAAAACAATCAAGCAACATGAAAGCTACGAAGCTTAATTTAAACAAGCTTGACATATATGAAATTGGAGTTGAAGATTTCTTACTTAGGGGGAAATCCTCTACAGATATTCCCCAAAGGAGACATAAATAATGTCATAGTAATGCACACACTAATGCTAAGGACAAACTTCCCTTGGTCATGAAAGCTACTCTTGGAGCTATCTCACTGGAGGCGGCCATTCCAGAGCTGCGCTAACAAAATTAATTTCTATAAGGGAAGTGTACATAATAATATTAGTAATAATATCAATCCTTACTGTATTATGAATAATGAGGTGGTTGTTTACCTGTTACAGCTCGGAGGAGCTGCCGCACGTCCAGCAGTGTTCCTAAGGAGATTGTGTTGCTGTCCAAGGAAGACTACATCAATTTAAATATCAGTGACAATAAAAGGGAGAGCATTTTTTACAAAAGCTTGTTGAACAACAAAGTTTATCACTTATCTTGCGGGAGCAAGGGATAAAGCAGTAAGACTTCAGAAGATTCCACTAAAATTGGTCACAACCCTTCTAATCGCTACTATTCAGTAGAAGATTTGGAGAATAGCAACGATATTTGGAAGGGCAAAGCATCTAACTTTACTAAACGCCACTATTATGAAGAAGAAAGCACGGATCTGGAGAAAAGCAGCAAGTTTTGAAAGAGGGAGAGACAAAACTTCGTCAACTCCCAACTTTCCAGTGAAAAGCTTCAAAATTGGATAGATAAAGATGATAATAGTGAGATGGAGAAGCTCTGGAAGCCTCCGTGAGGTGTAGTTTGAGTGGTGGTGGCTGGTATGGCTGAAGTCGGTCGCCATTTTTAATTTTTTTTTCTCCTCTGCTTAGAAGAGTATTGTTGTGGCTAGGGTGTGTGATGTTTTCGATAAGTGTTTTCGGGTGAATTTTTGTAAGTGTACCGACGTTTTGATTTAAGTAGGCCTTAGGCCTATTTATCTTTTCAAAAAAAACGTAGGGCTGATAAATTGTACTTCATGAATTTTAAAATAACACATTTTCAGTTAATTATGTATGATCATCACATTATAGTATGTATCTTTTTTCTTACCATGAATAGATGACTAGCTAATTGTCACATACAAAGCTTAAGTTTGGTTCTACAATGCTTAATAAAAATTCAGAGGGAAAAATAAAATTCCTTGAATATTGAATTTTGTAGATATAATTGAATTGATGAATTTGTAAGAGAGAATTATCTTTATTAATGATGCTGAAATGCAAAAGTAATACAATGTTACAATCAGCTTCATTCTGTACAATATATACAAGTGCATATATCAGTTACGGCCTACACTTCTATTATATGGGCTGAGACCCGCTATCCATTATACTATTACCGTATAAGCTTTGATATGTTGAGAGTTTTTCTTTATTCGATCATTCACAATATGCCACCTCAAATTCATCTAGGGTTTGCTCTGACTTCTCTCATGCCTCCAGATCCACCAAGATCTGTAAATCGCTTCTCAACAAAATGATACGACAAAGAGAGTTAGTCTTTTTCTTCATCAATTCGATGTCGTTTGCTCAATCTCATACCAATTTTGCTGGGTGATCACCAAATCTATCGAGATCTTTAAATCACTTATGATTCTAGTGATAAGATGAAGAAAGTTGGCTTCTTTCTTCGTCGATTTGTTGTTATTCGTTCAATCTCAAAACCAACTCGACTGTGCGATGATTTTGAAGCTTCGTTGCTGATGCAGCAGCGGAATAACAAAAAAATGATTCAGTGAAAGTAGCAATCGATGGAATGAAGAATACTGAATGGCCCAGATTCGTTGATCCGAAGAAACTGAATTCTAGCTATCTTAGTCACGTTGATCGCGCACGATACCGTGAAAGAAGATCTACAATTCTTCAGACGTTGATCAAGCGCACTTGATACCGTGAATTGGCTTCTACGATCGTTGATCCGAGCACACTCGAATGCCGAAAGAGGAGATAGGAGATCACACTCAACTACCAATTTAATTGAAAGCACAAATCTAACAAACAAAAGTTTTCATTCAAATCAACTAAACTATTACAAATGGCACCGCCGGCCTATTTATAGAAGTTACAACTCAACACTGAAATCTGTACAACACCTAGGTCGTTGCCGACCTAACAACACCACACGACTCAACTTAGCCGACTTAACACACATGCCGACCTACGACTTAAAGAGAAAAAATACAAACACATTACAACACAGTATCATCGACATACAACCTAGACACAAACGACTTAGCACTTCACAGCAAAAGGAATCTTCACGCGACTTAAAGACAATGTGGCTCGCGACTTATTCTTAATCGACTTAAAAACAAGGCAGCGACTTGCCGAGTTAACTCTTGAGCGACTTAAGAAAAGCGGCCGGTGTAAGTTAGGTCGTTCGCGACCTAATGAACCGCATAAGTTAGGTCGTAGCCGACATAAAGATCTGGAACGACTTAAGATCTTGCGACCTAAGCAGTTAAGTCATAACTTGTTAGCTATGAGTCGCAAATTATCATAGGTCGTTGATCCACCTTCTTCCGCATAACTCGCATCCTCTGTTCCCCTGTTAGGTCGTGGTCGACCTAAAACTTCTTCCTTAGGTCGTTCATGCGTCTCTTCCTTTAACTCGTGAACTCGTTCTTCGTTAGGTCGTTCGTGCGCCTGTTCCTTTAACTTGTCGACTCGTTTGCATGCCTTAACTCTGCAGTTGACTTGTGAGCGACCTATAGGTTCCTTAGGTCGTGAATGACCTAAAACTTCACTAGGTCGTGAACGACCTAAAATTCTGGAATGACTTAAATCAGAAGCAGATCGCGCTGCATCATCCTCCCCCTGTTGACAAAAATTCGACCTCGAATTTGCACTTTCTTCTTCCACAACAGTCTCATCTCCATGATATAGAATCAAATATCTGACATTGAAAACATCAAACGTATGAACATCATCCGGCAATCTCAACTGATATGCATTCTCATTGATTTTCTTCAAAATTTCCACTGGACTGATTTTTCGAGCTTTCAATTTATTGTATGTTCCCACTGAAAAACGATCCTTCGTTAATACAGCATATACTAAATCTCCTTCATTAAATTCAACGCTTCTTCGCTTAAAGTCCGCAGATCGTTTATACTTTTCATTTGCTTTCTCCAATCGTTCCTGAACGATTTTATGACATTCTGCCAATCCATCAACAAAATCAACAGCCCGTTTAACTGTCCCCTTCGGTTGTGGTACCGTCGTCAAATCCAACGGCCCTTTCGGTAAACTTGAATAAACAATCTGGAATGGACTGAAACCCGTACTTCGGTTGATAGCATGATTATGAGCAAATTCTGCTTAACATAACTTCACATCCCAACTCTTCAGATTGTCCGTCACAAGACATCTCAACAAGTTTCCCAATGTTCTATTAACCACTTCCGTCTGCCCATCTGTTTGCGGATGATAGGCGCTACTAAAATTCAGTTTCGTTCCAACCATCTTCCAAAAACTTAACCAGAAATGGCTTAGAAATCTAGTATCCCGATCTGAAACAATAGATTCGGGTAGCCCATGTAATCGATACACCTCTTTAAAGAACAATTCGGCAACACGGACGGCATCAGCTGTCTTCTTACAAGCGATAAAATGTGCCATTTTGGAAAATCTATCCACCACAACGAATATAGAATCATTTCCCCTTTGAGTTCTAGGCAATCCCAAAACAAAATCCATGCTGATATCAATCCATGGTTTAATAGGCACATGTAAGGGCATATACAATCCCGCATTCGTCGCTGTTCCCTTCGAAACTTGACAGATATGACATCGCTCCACCCATCTTTCAACCTCTCTTCTTATAGTAGGCCAGAATTATGATTGTGAAACCAACTGTAATGTACGGTCTCTCCCCACATGACCTTCCTCATGCAACTCCTTCACAATCTTCATTCGTAAGCTGCACTCCGGTATACATAATCGATTTCCCTTAAAAAGAAAACCATCCACCATTACAAACTCATCCGTCTTCCCCTCTTTGACTTCATCAACAAACTTCGCAAAGTAAGGGTCATCGACAAATAATTCTGGTAACATATCAAACCCTGTCACCTCAACCTTCATTGTAGTCAACACATGATTCCTTCTGCTCAATGCATCTGCCACTCTATTCGTAATTCCCGATTTATGCTTCACCACAAATGTAAATTGTTGTAAGCATGCAATCCACGAAGCATGCCTTGCTGAAATCTTCTCTTGTCCCTGCATATGCTTCAACGCCTCATGATCAGTATATAAAACAAATTCTTTATGAAACAAATAATGCCTCTAGTGTTTCACAGCTTGCACAATAGCATAAAATTCGATATCATAAGTATTATATCTCATCTTTGATCCCGATAACTTCTCACTGAAATATGCAATAGGACGTCCCCTCTGACTCAACACTCCTCCAATCCCAACCATGGATGCATCAGTATGTAGTTCAAATACTAACTGAAAATCTGGCAATACTAGAATTGGTGCTGACGTCAAGAGTTCTTTAATTCGCTCAAAAGCAACCCCTGCTTCCTCTGTCCATGAAAACTGTTTACCCTTCATAAAATTAGTAACAGGTGCCGTCACACCGCTAAAGTGTGGAATAAACCTTCGATAAAATGAAGCCAACCCGTGAAAACTTCGAACTTCCGTTATCGTCTTGGGCTGTGGCCAATCTCTAATTTCTTCGACTTTACTTTGGTCCACCTGTATTCCTCCTTCCGATATGACATATCCCAGAAATAAAACACTCCGTGCCATAAACACACATTTCCTCATAGCAGCATAGAATTGTTCTTCACGAAGAATAATTAACACTTTCCTCAAATGCTGAACATGCTCCTCTGTACTAGCGCTGTAAATCAAAATATCATCAAAGTAAACCACCACAAATTTCCCATTGTATGGCCTGAAAATTTGGTTCATCCCTCTCATAAATGTGCTTGGGCATTTGATAGACCAAACGGCATGACCAGCCATTCATACAATCCTTCCCTCGTCTTGAATGCTGTCTTCCAATCGTCTCCTGGTCTAATTCGAATTTGATGATAACCACTTTTAAGATCAATCTACGAAAAGATTACAGACCCGCTGATTTGATCTAACAGATCATCAAGCCTTGGCATCGGAAATCTGTATCTAATAGTTATCTTGTTCAGTGCCCTGCTATCCGTACACATCCTCCACGAACCATCCTTCTTTGGTACTAGTAATGCTGGTACAACACATGGACTCAAGCTCTCATGTATACGCCCATGTTCAAGTAATTCCTCTACCTGCCTTCGCAACTCCTCATGTTCCCTCGGACTCATCCTGTAGTGTGGTTTATGTGGCAACACAGCACCTGGAACAAGATCTATCTGGTGTTGTATATCCCTCAACGGTGGTAACTCCGTTGGAAGCTCCTTAGGAAATACATCGTCAAATTCATCTAGTACTGGCTTTACTTCTTCGGATATTTCAACCACTTCCTGACTCTCTCGTCCAATCAACAAGAATAGTTCAGGCTCCTCTTCTACCTCCTTAACAAACTCCTTTAATGATAACAAAGTTTTCAGCTCTTCAATCTCCTCCAACTTGTTTTCTTCATGTTGTCATTTCTTTGGAACTAGAATGATCTTTGTGCCTTCAAACATAAAGCTATAACTGTTCGTACGACCATCATGCTGCACCGCCCTATCATAGTGCCACGGTCTCCCCAGCAACAAATGGCATACATCCATGTCTACAACATCACACCAAATTTCGTCTTTGTATTTCTTCCCAATCGAAAAATTAACACAAGCCCTTCGTCCAACTTTCACCTCCCCACCTTTCCTCAACCAAGCTAACTTGTAAGGTTTCGGACGCTTCTCTATCTTCAATGATAACTTCTTCACAGCTTCTGTAGAGATAATATTATCACAGCTTCCCGCATCAATGACAAACTTGCAAACCCTTCCCAAGATAGTACATGTTGATTGAAAGATGTTACTCCTCAACCAGCTAGTTTCCTCCTCCTGTTTTGGTGTTAAACACGACCTCTTCATCATCAATGAATACCCTTCATCTCCCGACACATTCTCTTCCTCCTCATCATGTAATGAATTAGAACAGTCAGCTTCTACCTCATCTTCCTCTGCCTCAGCAATCATCGTTCGCTTCTACGGCTTCGTACACTCATTGCTTTTGTGACCCATCTCCTGACAATTGAAACATTTGATACCACTATTGATTCTGGTCTTAGCAACTTCATTAACAACTGGTTTTGTAACAGCCTTTGAAACATTCGCATTGCTACTAGCCCCTTTCATTGGATTGTTAGAATTTGTAAACACACCACCCCCTCTCCTTCCTTGCTTCTCCCAAGCTAGAGCCTTTTGATGCGCTTCAGCTACAAATCTGGGATCAAACATATTCACCATGTCTTGTATCTGCATTCTCAACCCTCCAACAAATCTAGCTGTTAACTGCTCCTATGTCTCCATGATGTCATTTCTTGCAATTAGCTGATAGAACTCATCCGCATAATCATTTACAGACTTGGTCCCCTGCCTCAAGTTCTGCAAACGTTGATACATAAGAGACTGGTAGTTATACGGTAAGAATGTAGCTTTCATCAATTTCTTTATCTTATCCCATGACTCAATCTTTGACTTTCCCATCCTCTCCCATGTTAGTTTAGTTTGCTGCCACCAGGCCATAACTCTTTCTTTCAAACGAGTAGCAACCAACTTCACTCTTCGATGCTCGGGAACTTCCTTAAAGTCAAAAATCTCCTCAACAATAGACAACCAATCCAAAAACTCTTCAGCCACCATTCCACCCTTGAATTCTGGAATTTCAGTTTTCATCCCCGACTCCCATCGACGATCATCCTCAAACTCTCGATCTCGATTCCGTCCTTGACCATGATCTCGATAATGAAAACTTCCTCGATCACCATCTTCATCAACAACAGATGTGCTTCGATAACGCTCCCTTCCGTCCACATCTCGATGATCTCGCATATCCTTTCTACTTCGCCATTCATCATCTCGATATGTTTCATTTTCAAATTCTCGATGGCTTCGTCTTCCTTGATTAGATTGTGGCGATATTCTCCTTTAACCCGAAACCGATGGTGAAACCCTGTTTCTACCTTGGTTTGAAATTGGCGATGTTCTTCTTCGGGGTTGGTTCATATCCATCATGAGCTTCTCTAACCTCCCAATACCTTCATCCAATTTCTCATTGAATTTATCACTAATGCGTTGTTCCATTTGTTCAGCATCTTCTCGTCTATACAACTCTTCAACATTTTGATGACGGTTAGCTCTCCTCGGCGGCATTGTCAAATGAAACAAACTTCAACTCTCGGTATGAACAAAAATGATGCACGGCTTTCACTTGATCTCGGCTCTACTTCAAACTTCAAAATTTGGCGTGCAAACTCCACGACCCAAATTCAAACACCTTTCAAACTTAGATCCAAAATGATACGGATCAAAAACTTCAAACTTGTTGCAACTTGCGACGAACTCGATGAACAACCAACTTCTCCAAATAATGTTCGGCTTCAATTAACTTCTCAAACTCTTCGAATAGATTGGCTCCAAGACTCGGCTTAGCTATGATTGGCTAAGTCTAGCTCTAATACCAAATGATGCAGCAGCGGAATAACATAATGATGATTCAGTGAAAGTAGCAATCGATGGAATGAAGAATACTGAATGGCCCAAATTCGTTGATCCAAAGATACCGAATTCTAGCTATCTTCGTCACGTTGATCGCGCACGATACCGTGAAAGAAGATCTACAATTCTTCAGACATTGATCAAGCGCACTTGATACCGTGAATTGGCTTCTACGATCGTTGATCCGAGCGCTCTCGAATGCCGAAAGAGGAGATAGGAGATCACACTCAACTACCAATTTAATTGAAAGCACAAAGCTAACAAACAAAAGTTTTCATTCAAATCAACTAAACTATTACAAATGGCACCACCGGCCTATTTATAGAAGTTACAACTCAACACTGAAATCTGTACAACACCTAGGTCGTTGCCGACCTAACAACACCACATGACTCAACTTAGCCGACTTAACACACATGCCGACCTACGACTTAAAGAGAAAAAATACAAACACATTACAACACAGTATCATCGACATACAACCTAGACACAAACGACTTAGCACTTCACAGCAAAAGGAGTCTTCACGCGACTTAAAGACAATGTGGCTCGCGACTTATTCTTAATCGACTTAAAAACAAGGCAGCGACTTGCCGAGTTAACTCTTGAGCGACTTAAGAAAAGCGGCCGGTGTAAGTTAGGTCGTTCGCGACCTAATGAACCGCATAAGTTAGGTCGTAGCCGACATAAAGATCTGGAATGACTTAAGATCTTGCGACCTAAGCAGTTAAGTCATAACTTGTTAGCTATGAGTCGCGAATTATCATAGGTCGTTGATCCACCTTCTTCCGCATAACTCGCATCCTCTGTTCCCCTGTTAG
Source organism: Allium fistulosum (assembly GCA_030737815.1). Lineage (NCBI taxonomy): Eukaryota > Viridiplantae > Streptophyta > Magnoliopsida > Asparagales > Amaryllidaceae > Allium > Allium fistulosum. Next base: position 985,173,704 of record CM060902.1, read on the forward strand.
GTCGTGGTCGACCTAAAACTTCTTCCTTAGGTCGTTCATGCGTCTCTTCCTTTAACTCGTGAACTCGTTCTTCGTTAGGTCGTTCGTGCGCCTGTTCCTTTAACTTGTCGACTCGTTTGCATGCCTTAACTCTGCAGTTGACTTGTGAGCGACCTATAGGTTCCTTAGGTCGTGAATGACCTAAAACTTCACTAGGTCGTGAACGACCTAAAATTCTGGAATGACTTAAATCAGAAGCAGATCGCGCTGCATCATCCTCCCCCTGTTGACAAAAATTCGACCTCGAATTTGCACTTTCTTCTTCCACAACAGTCTCATCTCCATGATATAGAATCAAATATCTGACATTGAAAACATCAAACGTATGAACATCATCCGGCAATCTCAACTGATATGCATTCTCATTGATTTTCTTCAAAATTTCCACTGGACTGATTTTTCGAGCTTTCAATTTATTGTATGTTCCCACTGAAAAACGATCCTTCGTTAATACAGCATATACTAAATCTCCTTCATTAAATTCAACGCTTCTTCGCTTAAAGTCCGCAGATCGTTTATACTTTTCATTTGCTTTCTCCAATCGTTCCTGAACGATTTTATGACATTCTGCCAATCCATCAACAAAATCAACAGCCCGTTTAACTGTCCCCTTCGGTTGTGGTACCGTCGTCAAATCCAACGGCCCTTTCGGTAAACTTGAATAAACAATCTGGAATGGACTGAAACCCGTACTTCGGTTGATAGCATGATTATGAGCAAATTCTGCTTAACATAACTTCACATCCCAACTCTTCAGATTGTCCGTCACAAGACATCTCAACAAGTTTCCCAATGTTCTATTAACCACTTCCGTCTGCCCATCTGTTTGCGGATGATAGGCGCTACTAAAATTCAGTTTCGTTCCAACCATCTTCCAAAAACTTAACCAGAAATGGCTTAGAAATCTAGTATCCCGATCTGAAACAATAGATTCGGGTAGCCCATGTAATCGATACACCTCTTTAAAGAACAATTCGGCAACACGGACGGCATCAGCTGTCTTCTTACAAGCGATAAAATGTGCCATTTTGGAAAATCTATCCACCACAACGAATATAGAATCATTTCCCCTTTGAGTTCTAGGCAATCCCAAAACAAAATCCATGCTGATATCAATCCATGGTTTAATAGGCACATGTAAGGGCATATACAATCCCGCATTCGTCGCTGTTCCCTTCGAAACTTGACAGATATGACATCGCTCCACCCATCTTTCAACCTCTCTTCTTATAGTAGGCCAGAAATATGATTGTGAAACCAACTGTAATGTACGGTCTCTCCCCACATGACCTTCCTCATGCAACTCCTTCACAATCTTCATTCGTAAGCTGCACTCCGGTATACATAATCGATTTCCCTTAAAAAGAAAACCATCCACCATTACAAACTCATCCGTCTTCCCCTCTTTGACTTCATCAACAAACTTCGCAAAGTAAGGGTCATCGACAAATAATTCTGGTAACATATCAAACCCTGTCACCTCAACCTTCATTGTAGTCAACACATGATTCCTTCTGCTCAATGCATCTGCCACTCTATTCGTAATTCCCGATTTATGCTTCACCACAAATGTAAATTGTTGTAAGCATGCAATCCACGAAGCATGCCTTGCTGAAATCTTCTCTTGTCCCTGCATATGCTTCAACGCCTCATGATCAGTATATAAAACAAATTCTTTATGAAACAAATAATGCCTCTAGTGTTTCACAGCTTGCACAATAGCATAAAATTCGATATCATAAGTATTATATCTCATCTTTGATCCCGATAACTTCTCACTGAAATATGCAATAGGACGTCCCCTCTGACTCAACACTCCTCCAATCCCAACCATGGATGCATCAGTATGTAGTTCAAATACTAACTGAAAATCTGGCAATACTAGAATTGGTGCTGACGTCAAGAGTTCTTTAATTCGCTCAAAAGCAACCCCTGCTTCCTCTGTCCATGAAAACTGTTTACCCTTCATAAAATTAGTAACAGGTGCCGTCACACCGCTAAAGTGTGGAATAAACCTTCGATAAAATGAAGCCAACCCGTGAAAACTTCGAACTTCCGTTATCGTCTTGGGCTGTGGCCAATCTCTAATTTCTTCGACTTTACTTTGGTCCACCTGTATTCCTCCTTCCGATATGACATATCCCAGAAATAAAACACTCCGTGCCATAAACACACATTTTCTCATAGCAGCATAGAATTGTTCTTCACGAAGAATAATTAACACTTTCCTCAAATGCTGAACATGCTCCTCTGTACTAGCGCTGTAAATCAAAATATCATCAAAGTAAACCACCACAAATTTCCCATTGTATGGCCTGAAAATTTGGTTCATCCCTCTCATAAATGTGCTTGGTGCATTTGATAGACCAAACGGCATGACCAGCCATTCATACAATCCTTCCCTCGTCTTGAATGCTGTCTTCCAATCGTCTCCTGGTCTAATTCGAATTTGATGATAACCACTTTTAAGATCAATCTACGAAAAGATTACAGACCCGCTGATTTGATCTAACAGATCATCAAGCCTTGGCATCGGAAATCTGTATCTAATAGTTATCTTGTTCAGTGCCCTGCTATCCGTACACATCCTCCACGAACCATCCTTCTTTGGTACTAGTAATGCTGGTACAGCACATGGACTCAAGCTCTCATGTATACGCCCATGTTCAAGTAATTCCTCTACCTGCCTTCGCAACTCCTCATGTTCCCTCGGACTCATCCTGTAGTGTGGTTTATGTGGCAACACAGCACCTGGAACAAGATCTATCTGGTGTTGTATATCCCTCAACGGTGGTAACTCCGTTGGAAGCTCCTTAGGAAATACATCGTCAAATTCATCTAGTACTGGCTTTACTTCTTCGGATATTTCAACCACTTCCTGACTCTCTCGTCCAATCAACAAGAATACTTCAGGCTCCTCTTCTACCTCCTTAACAAACTCCTTTAATGATAACAAAGTTTTCAGCTCTTCAATCTCCTCCAACTTGTTTTCTTCATGTTGTCATTTCTTTGGAACTAGAATGATCTTTGTGCCTTCAAACATAAAGCTATAACTGTTCGTACGACCATCATGCTGCACCGCCCTATCATACTGCCACGGTCTCCCCAGCAACAAATGGCATACATCCATGTCTACAACATCACACCAAATTTCGTCTTTGTATTTCTTCCCAATCGAAAAATTAACACAAGCCCTTCGTCCAACTTTCACCTCCCCACCTTTCCTCAACCAAGCTAACTTGTAAGGTTTCGGACGCTTCTCTATCTTCAATGATAACTTCTTCACAGCTTCTGTAGAGATAATATTATCACAGCTTCCCGCATCAATGACAAACTTGCAAACCCTTCCCAAGATAGTACATGTTGATTGAAAGATGTTACTCCTCAACCAGCTAGTTTCCTCCTCCTGTTTTGGTGTTAAACACGACCTCTTCATCATCAATGAATACCCTTCATCTCCCGACACATTCTCTTCCTCCTCATCATGTAATGAATTAGAACAGTCAGCTTCTACCTCATCTTCCTCTGCCTCAGCAATCATCGTTCGCTTCTACGGCTTCGTACACTCATTGCTTTTGTGACCCATCTCCTGACAATTGAAACATTTGATACCACTATTGATTCTGGTCTTAGCAACTTCATTAACAACTGGTTTTGTAACAGCCTTTGAAACATTCGCATTGCTACTAGCCCCTTTCATTGGATTGTTAGAATTTGTAAACACACCACCCCCTCTCCTTCCTTGCTTCTCCCAAGCTAGAGCCTTTTGATGCGCTTCAGCTACAAATCTGGGATCAAACATATTCACCATGTCTTGTATCTGCATTCTCAACCCTCCAACAAATCTAGCTGTTAACTGCTCCTCCGTCTCCATGATGTCATTTCTTGCAATTAGCTGATAGAACTCATCCGCATAATCATTTACAGACTTGGTCCCCTACCTCAAGTTCTGCAAACGTTGATACATAAGAGACTGGTAGTTATACGGTAAGAATGTAGCTTTCATCAATTTCTTTATCTTATCCCATGACTCAATCTTTGACTTTCCCATCCTCTCCCATGTTAGTTTAGTTTGCTGCCACCAGGCCATAACTCTTTCTTTCAAACGAGTAGCAACCAACTTCACTCTTCGATGCTCGGGAACTTCCTTAAAGTCAAAAATCTCCTCAACAATAGACAACCAATCCAAAAACTCTTCAACCACCATTCCACCCTTGAATTCTGGAATTTCAGTTTTCATCCCCGACTCCCATCGACGATCATTCTCAAACTCTCGATCTCGATTCCGTCCTTGACCATGATCTCGATAATGAAAACTTCCTCGATCACCATCTTCATCAACAACAGATGTGCTTCGATAACGCTCCCTTCCGTCCACATCTCGATGATCTCGCATATCCTTTCTACTTCGCCATTCATCATCTCGATATGTTTCATTTTCAAATTCTCGATGGCTTCGTCTTCCTTGATTAGATTGTGGCGATATTCTCCTTTAACCCGAAACCGATGGCGAAACCCTGTTTCTACCTTGGTTTGAAATTGGCGATGTTCTTCTTCGGGGTTGGTTCATATCCATCATGAGCTTCTCTAACCTCCCAATACCTTCATCCAATTTCTCATTGAATTTATCACTAATGCGTTGTTCCATTTGTTCAGCATCTTCTCGTCTATACAACTCTTCAACATTTTGATGACGGTTAGCTCTCCTCGGCGGCATTGTCAAATGAAACAAACTTCAACTCTCGGTATGAACAAAAATGATGCACGGCTTTCACTTGATCTCGGCTCTACTTCAAACTTCAAAATTTGGCGTGCAAACTCCACGACCCAAATTCAAACACCTTTCAAACTTAGATCCAAAATGATACGGATCAAAAACTTCAAACTTGTTGCAACTTGCGACGAACTCGATGAACAACCAACTTCTCCAAATAATGTTCGGCTTCAATTAACTTCTCAAACTCTTCGAATAGATTGGCTCCAAGACTCGGCTTAGCTATGATTGGCTAAGTCTAGCTCTAATACCAAATGATGCAGCAGCGGAATAACATAATGATGATTCAGTGAAAGTAGCAATCGATGGAATGAAGAATACTGAATGGCCCAAATTCGTTGATCCAAAGATACCGAATTCTAGCTATCTTCGTCACGTTGATCGCGCACGATACCGTGAAAGAAGATCTACAATTCTTCAGACATTGATCAAGCGCACTTGATACCGTGAATTGGCTTCTACGATCGTTGATCCGAGCGCACTCGAATGCCGAAAGAGGAGATAGGAGATCACACTCAACTACCAATTTAATTGAAAGCACAAAGCTAACAAACAAAAGTTTTCATTCAAATCAACTAAACTATTACAAATGGCACCACCGGCCTATTTATAGAAGTTACAACTCAACACTGAAATCTGTACAACACCTAGGTCGTTGCCGACCTAACAACACCACACGACTCAACTTAGCCGACTTAACACACGTGCCGACCTACGACTTAAAAAGAAAAAATACAAACACATTACAACACAGTATCATCAACATACGACCTAGATACAAACGACTTATCACTTCACAGCAAAAGGAGTCTTCACGCGACTTAAAGACAATGTGGCTCGCGACTTATTCTTGATCGACTTAAAAACAAGGCAGCGACTTACCGAGTTAACTCTTGAGCGACTTAAGAAAAGCGGCCGGTGTAAGTTAGGTCGTTCGCGACCTAATGAAGCGCATGAGTTAGGTCGTAGCCGACATAAAGATCTGGAACGACTTAAGATCTTGCGACCTAAGTAGTTAAGTCGTAACTTGTTAGCTATGAGTCACGAATTATCATAGGTCGCTGATCCACCTTCTTCCGCATAACTCGCATCCTCTGTTCCCCTGTTAGGTCGTGGTCGACCTAAAACTTCTTCCTTAGGTCGTTCGTGCATCTCTTCCTTTAACTCGTGAACTCGTTCTTCGTTAGGTCGTTCGTGCGCCTGTTCCTTTAACTTGTCGACTCGTTTGCATGCCTTAACTCTGCAGTTGACTCGTGAGCGGCCTATAGGTTCCTTAGGTCGTGAACGACCTAAAACTACACTAGGTCGTGAACGACCTAAAATTCTGGAACGACTTAAATCAAAAGCAGATCGCGCTGCATCAGTTGCTTTGAGATCTGAAGGTGTTGGACTTTCATGACTCTTTCTGAGCAAGATGAGGAATATGATCATACTTTATGCTTTAATGGCATCTGTTTTCGCGCAGACCTTGAGCTCATTCTTCAGTCTCGTGAAGTTCATGCCAGAAAGGGGTTTGGTAAGTATGTCGACTATCTGGTAAGCAGCTGGTAAGTGGCTGATTTGTAGTTTTCCTTGTAAAACCGCTCTCGAACAAAGTATAAATCTATTTCCATATGTTTTATTCTCGAATGAAGCACTGGTGTAACGATCCAAAATTCAACCACTTCAAAATATAACATTTAAAGTGATTTTAAATATAAAATATAAAAGGTTTTATGATTCAAACAATATTAGATAGGATTTGGAAACAGAAATATACATAAAAATAGTAACATATGCTTATATCGACAAAAGTGACAAAAATCCTGATTTCAGAAAAGTAAGTTTATATGGTTTAATAAATTATTTTAATTTATTTATGAGTGTTTATATTTTTAAATAACATTATACAAATTTATTTTAAATTTGATTTACATAAATAAATAGTTTAATTAAAACATCAAAATATGACCGTAGAACATTTTGTCAAAAATCAACATTTTGTCGATTTAAAGTTGTCGCAACGTTATTGTACCTTTATTTTAATATTCATGTACACTTATATAAAAGTAGTAAGTATTAATTAAGTTGCTAATTAGGTTTACTTTTATTAAAACACAATTAGTAAATTCTATAATATAATTAGGAAAAGTAAACTAATAAAAAAAACATGTCAAATCAAAAGAAACGTCATTATTACTTTAGGTTTTCTTACTCCTTAAGTGATAAGGACATAAAGTAATGATTTGAAATGTGATGTTAAGTGTTGAAAAGTAAGATTACTTTAAAAGTAAGTAAATGATATTTTGGTCTTTTGCAAATATAATATTTTAATCCAAAGTTTTTTCTATAAATACACACCCACTTTCTCACTTCCTTCCACACTTCTTCTTCTCAAAATTTCAAGCTTCTTCTCACTCTTTTAATGGCTTCCAACCTTAATAAAATAATGCCAAAATTTATTCCAAAAATATACTAAAGAAAGTAATCATCAAATCACCTTAAATATTCACCAAAACTCCTCCTCCTTCCTTCACAACCCACGACCCACTCCTTCACCATCAAGCCGAGCCCAATCTCCCCTTGAAACCCATGGCCCAAAGCTCCAATGGCCTCCACAAGCAAAGTCGAGCCACGTAGAAGTCTTATAACAAGTGTTCGTGAGCTTTTGAGTTGAGTTAGAAAAGCTATTTCAATTTAAAGTTAGTTCAATCCCAAAAAAGGTAAGAACTCCTAATTTATATGTATATATTTGGTTGAGATTTTGTGATATGCTTGTTTGGATGTTTGGTTATGATATTGACTTTCATATGTTGTTATTGCATAAAAATATTGAAACAAGTCACGATATACACGACATTGATTCACACAGAAAACACTTTCAAAAATAAAATAAAATGTGATATGGAATCATTTATACCTTTGAAAAAATATTCGAATATGCTTTAGAAATGATTCCTAAGTGTTTAAACTTATCTCGACAAAGTTTGGATATGAATTTCAAAATACGCCTAAAATTTGACGCGTCACGTAGCGGTAGTTCGTATTTTCACGTCAAAAATTCAAATGAACATACGAAGTGGAATATAGTTCGGAATTCCTCGAAGTAAGAATTCTACGAATCCTTATATCCATATCTTTCAAATGAAATAAGAAAATTAAGATTTCACCTTATATATTTTGAAATATGGCAAAATCAATTTTCAAGAAAAATCTAGTTTTTGCACTAAATGACCAAAGTTGAAAATGAATAAAATAATCGTTTTAAAAATATGAAATAAATTCTAAAAATCTTTTAAAACGTTTTAAAAGTGATTTAAGTTGAAAAGATGGTTTTCTAAATGATATAAAAGTCGTTTGAAGAATATAGCTTTTAAAGCACTTTTTGTAATACTTTTTGCAATACTTTTCACAACGCTTTTCAATAACTTCTAAAATAAAGGTTGGAACTAAACAATTTTTTCCCAAGTCTTATGTAAACATTTTTAAGTAAATGATAAATTATTTTAAAAAGAGATTTGAACAATTCAAAATTATTTCAAAGGTGGTTAAACAAATAGTTAAGTGATTTAAAAAGGAAAAATGAGTATGCGGAAACGACAAGTACATTTGTCCCGCCTATGAGATCTAAAAGTGAAAACAAGGTATATAACTAAGGTTAGGGAAGGAGCAACCAGTGCTCTGAACTTACCTGGCCTTAGTTTTCTCTTTTAGGCGAGGGATGGAACATATCGAAAGGAAAACCCGAATGCTCAACTTGGATTTTATAGAAATAATCTTCTTATACTCATTATTAAAATCCGAAGAGTGAACTTGTCATATTCGTGGAATTTAAAAGGTGATCTCACCGTTATCCCGCTCATAGCACTTGTTGAATATGGAAGTTGATATTGAATAAAAGTAGAGTAATTTCCATAATCCTATTTTCTCAAAAGATACTCCTTAAAATTATTGAGAAATATTCAAAAAAGAGGTTTAAATGATTCCGTGTTCAATAAAAGAATATTTTGAAAATATATATCTCTAGAAGATATTTTGGTAAAGGAAAATTAATGAATCGAAAAACAATCATCTAATTACATCATTTTTATCGATGATTGGATTTCAAAGGAACCAGGGTCGGATTTTGGTGATTCCTATCTGAAAACCACTTTTAACCAATTTACGTGTTCGAAGATTGAAGATGTTTGAAGACGGAGATATTGAAACGAATAATAACGAGGGACTACTTGTTGATTAATTGGGGATAAATTCCTGATTCACTATATTGTAACAGTGGTCTCTTTGTAATGAAAAATCTAAGAACTAGAAGGACTTCTCGCCTAGTAATGGCCGAGGAAAGTACCTTCGGTTTCGTTCAGTCCCAGAACGAACTTGTATGGATGAATGTCTGACCTTGCATTCCAAATCACAATGAGTGATCACTATAAAAGTATATCAGTCGGTGGTGGAGAAGACATCTTCTCTTAGCTTAACACCCTTTCCTGAGACATACGAGCTCAGGAAGTTATACGTTTGTAGAAATCAGTCGTGTGAATGTGGAATGGCAATGTGGCATTCAAAGTGAAAAAAGATGTGCTATTTGAAATGGTAATCGTTTCCTCGAGCCTCATCAATTGGAAATGACCGAAATAGGGTTAGATGCGGCAAGGCTAAGTGGGTCATTCCCAATTAAGGTATAATCATTCCCTTCTAGATATATTTCTTCCCGCTATGACGTTCGGGATGTAAATTAATGTGGATGTATGCGAAGAGAGCTCTCAGATAAATGTCGGTAACGACTGGATGATGATATATTTGGTACTATCTAGTTACAGAGATAGGCCGGTCTTGTGTTGGTTGAGGATCCTTTGTGATGGTCCACGGTACATTCCACTAGAGATGTACTATCGGAAGGTAGTCCCTTCACTTGGTCATTTGTATGAAAATTCATTCTCCAATAAGAACCTACGGATTTGTTTGTAAAACCTAGTGTGCTGGAATTTAATCATGTTAATAATTTCAGCTAAGATTAATAAGTTTATTTGCTAATGTTTTCAAAGAAAGTCATTAAAAATAATATCCCCAAATTTTACGCAATAAAGAGTTTTGGTTATCATAAGGTAAAAACCCGTTCCGTGTTTATGTGCGACGTGGTCTTGTGAGATACCTTTTTGTTTTCAAAACATCGTACTTTGAGTTCTCACACCAGTCCTATGACTGACCCGGAGTTTGTTTTTCCCTTTAAACTCTGGGTGCCCTATTTTTCGGGTAGCCGAGTAGTCAAGATACCTTATGAGCATTTTGGAGCATGTTGGGGAGAATTTTGGAGAAGTCTTTTAGAGCTATGAAGCTGAAGTACCTTATGTAGATATCTACCCATTTTCTGTTGTGTTATGTAGTATGTATTTTCCAAAATATGTACGGATAGACAGTTATAACTATCCCGCTGGATTTGTAACTCTGATCATTTATGTATAATTAAAATGTTGAATGCGATGTGGGATTCTATTGTTTTGTTATCTTCTATCGTTATTTTCTTTTACACCCCCGATAATTTGTCTCCCCAGCGCTTGGATTTACGGTACGTGAATATCATAGATATATTAGTGTCGATTTTTGAAGGTCGAGGATACGGGTCGTCACAACTGTGTTCTCTGATATAGACACAACACTTAAATTGTCACACTACAATCTTGGTTTTAAGTCTGTGCTAACCTTTAATTCGCTTAGTAAAGATTGTATCCACATGATTTTAGCTGTTGTGCTAGCTATACATCTGTATTCTGCTTCAGTACTTGATCTGGAAACTTTTGTCTGTTTTTTAGAACACCATGAAATTGCATTGCTTCCCATGTAGACACAGAATCCTATGGTAGATCTTCTATCATCAGGATCATTGGCCCAATCAGCATCTGCATACCCTGTTATGTTGAGATGTTTACTGGGTTTAAGGCTTAATCCATGATCAGGTGTCCCTTTTAGGTACCTCAATATTCTCTTAACTGCTTTCTAGTGCTCATCTTTAGGTTCCTACATAATTTGACATGATTTTTTAACACTATATGATATTTCTGGTCTTGTAATAGTTACATATTGTAGTGCACTAACAATACTTCTGTATTCTTTCTCATTAAGTATTGGTTCTCCCCTGTTTTTTATAAATGAAGGCTTGTTGTCATAGGTGTAGGCAAGGAGTTGGCATCATCCATTTTTGCTTTAATTAATATATCTGTGATGTATTTCTTTTGTCATAAGAAAACTTATAAATCTGAAACTCTGGTGACCTCTATTCCCAAAAAGTAATTTAGTGTCCCAAGATCTTTAATTGAGAATTTTTTATCCAAAAATTGAATAAGATTATTTATTTCTGCCTCATCATCACTTGTGATAATCAAGTCATCAACATAAATAAGAATATATACAGTTGAGAATTTATTGATTCTAATGAATAATGAGTTATATGATTTGGTAAACTGAAAGTTTAAACTTTATAGTGTGTCTTTCAATTTATCAAACCAGACTCTAGAAGCTAGTTTAAGCCCATATCTCGCTTTATTAAGCCTACAATCATAATTTCTGTTTTGTCTGTATCCCTGTGGCTATTCCATGTACACTTCCTCTTTTAAATCTCCATTTAAGAAGGCATTATTTACATCCAACTGCCTGATTGCCCAATTTTTATGCAAAGCTATAGTAAGTATGATTTTGATTGTTGTTGGTTTCAAAACTGGAGAAAATGTTTCATTGAAATCAAAGCCATGTTGCTAAGTATATCCTTTTCCTACAAGTCTTGCTTTATATCTCATGACTATTACATATGCATTTCTCTTTACTCTATAAGTCCACATGCACCCTACTATATTCTTTTTTTTTGGTGGATAAGCAAGATCCCATGTTTTATTCTTTATAAGTGCATCATATTTTTCATCCATGGCTCTTTTCCTGTTTGTGCTTTTTACTACCTGATAAAAATTGTTTGGCTCATCAAACTCAGTTGTAGCTGTATATAATTTGGGCTTGAAAATTCCACTCTTTGACCTAGTTGTCATATGATGTCCAGTCTGAACTTGTTTGTTGTGTGATTGCTCAATTGACCTATCTTTTTCATATGTAATTGCTCTTCATTATTGTCTTGACTAACACTTTGTGTTTGACTGCTTGCAGGAGTGTGATTGAATTGGTCAGATTGCTCTGCTTATTCATGGCTTGGCCCAGCTTGCACTGTGAGTTGTGGATCAGGGCGATCTGAATCTTCTTCAGTCTATTCCCTGCTCAACTCAGTTAGGTACAAAGGTATATCTGGTATGGAATCCTTTGGATTATAAACCTTCTGAGTTGTTTTTATATCTGCACTTGCAAAAGGAAACACATGTTCATTAAACACTACACGCCTGCTCACAAATATTTTTCCATTGCTGTCCAAACACTTGTATCCTTTTTGATTTGTGGCATAACCCAAGAAAGTACATGGAGTTGACCTAAAATTCAACTTGTGTGTATTGTAAGGTCTTATATAAGGGAAACATAGACATCCAAATGTTTTTAAACTATAATAATCTGGTTTTATATTGAACAACACTTCTATTGGACTTTTGTTCTTTAAAACCTTTGTTGGCAACCTATTAATCAAATATATCGCTATATTAAGTGAATCTAGCCAAAACTTTAAAGAAAGTGATGCTTGAGCTGATAAAGTAAGACCTGACTCTACAATATGTCTATGTTTCCTCTCAACCAACCCATTTTGTTCAGAAGTGTATGGACATGTAATCCTGTGACCTGTACCATTCTTTTGAAAGAAATTATTGAGAGGTTTAAACTCAGTACCTCCATCTATTTGTAAAATCTTGAGTTGATGATCTGTTTGTTTCTCTACTTGATTGATAAAATGAATAACTGTTCTAGAAGTTTTTGATTTTCCCTAAGAAAGTATATCCAAGTATATCTAATGTGTGCATCAACAAATGATATGTAATATTTAAACCCATAATCTGAATTGACTAGTGCTGGACCCTATAGGTCAGCAGCAACCAATTCAAGGGGTTTATGGAATGTGGTCTGTGAATCAGCAAATGAAAGTTTATGACTTTTCCCCATTTGGCAGTGTGCACATACATAGGGTAGAACAACATTTTCAAAAGGAATTTTATTTTCAACAAGAATTTGTTTTACAATATTGGCATTAGGGTGGCATAACTTGTAATGCCAGTAATCAAACACATTAACCTTTCTCTATGTATTTTCAGAAAGATTACAGTAACTTTTCTTGTCTTAAGAATTTATTGGATTAACAAAGTTAAATTTATATAGTCCTCTATCCGTATTACCCTGTAAAAGAACTTCTTTAGTTAGTATATCTTTAACAAAACAATATTTTGGATAAAATTCAAAATAAACATTGTTATCACTTGCAAATTGTGATACACTTATTAAATTCTTTCTTATTTGAGGCACTATTAATAAATTATTGAGATATAGTTGTCTATCACCTTTGATGCAAGCAATTCCAGTGTGTGTTATATTGATACTCTGACCATTACTCATGTGTATGGACTGATTACCTCTGTATTCCTTTAGACCAAGATTTAGATTGTCCAAATTGCTTGTAATATGGTTTGTAGCACCTGAGTCATTTGTCAAAGAATTGCATGAAGAGGGTCACGTCAAACCATGGCGGAGGTGTTGTAAAAATCCTATAAATAGCGGGTGAGTTGTATCATTAGAGGTGGTTGAATTTGAATAAAATTTCTTTTGTGTGCTTTTGTGCCACCATTAAAATTGGTAGTTGAGTGTTATCTCCTATCTCCACCTTCGGCATTCGAGTGCGCTCGAATCAACGATTATTGAAGCCAATTCACGGAATCAAGTGCGCTTGATCAACGTCGAAGAATTGTAGGTCTTCTCTCACGGCATCGTGCGCGATCAACATGTCGAAGATAGCTAAAGTCTGGTATCTTCGTGATCAACGGATTTGGGCGTTTGGTATCATTAATTCATCGATTCATATTACTTCATCTAATCGTTTCATCGATTAGTTTGACACGAAATCTTCATTTCGTCGTCAAGTGTTTTTCCGCTGCGTCACTTTGTGACATTAACAGTTGAATTTCTTAGCCTATCTGATTGATTGCTTATTTCCTGCTGCACATGAGCAATGTAAACAGTGGGAATTGCATTGTTCCTTTGATTGTTTTGACTCTGATTTGGCACAAAGTTTGAATTAAATCTAAAGTAACATTTTAATGTTGTATGACCAATCTTTTCACAAATTTGACATCTGGGTCTGTTGTTATTGTTCCATCTTCCTCTTCCTCTTGCTTTATTGGACTGACCTCCCATTTAATAGTATTGGTTTGTTCTGTTGTATTCTTGTCCCTTGCCTTTTGAGTTTGCTGCATAGTTGATAGATAAATCATTGTCCAGTGATCTTTCTGATCTAACCTTCCTTCATGAGCAAGAAGTGTTGCACTAACGTATTGTATGGATGGTAATGTTTCTTTTGCTGCTATTACTACCACAAAAGATTCATAATCATCACCCAGACCACCTAAGATGGTCAATATCTGTTCAATATCTGATACTTTATGCCCTGCTGTTTCAAGCAAATCACATGTTGTCTTCACCTTTGACAAATATTCTCTTATAGACAGACTGTCCTTTCTAATATTTTGCAGTTGTCTCTTGTAATGCATTATTCTAGCAGCTGATTGAGAATTAAAATTTTGTTGTATGGTTGTCCATATTTCATTTGATGACTTACATCCTATAATTTGTGGCAACAGACTCATGCTGATTGATGACAGCAACCATGAACTAATTAAAAAGTCTTGTCTTTGATACTTTATGAATTCTTGATTTCTAACAACCTTGTTTTCTTGGTTAGTAATGAATCTTGGAGGCACAGGCAATGTTCCTAGTATGTATCCATCAAGACCATATCCTCTTACTGCAGTCTCAACTTGATATTTCCATAGAAGATAATTATCTTCATCAAGTTGTGCTGTGACTAATTGTGTCTGTGGGCTTATTACGATTTTGATCAAATCCTCGGTTGTTGATTCAGTTTGCTGGCTTGAATCACTGGTTTTGTCTAAAGTTGCTGAATTGTGATCTCCTTCAGCCATGATGATTTTAAAGATTCAGAAGTGGAAAAAAAGATGAACAACAGTCAGAGAATCTTAATTGGTTAATCAGAAAATTGGTCGGCAAGAAAATGATAAAAGACAGGTTTGATGCAACCCCTGAAAAATTTAAATGATGAATTTCTTCTGATAAGTTTTTCTCTAGTATGGCAGTGGCATTCTTGATGTGTTTTATGATTGATTTCTTGCCTTCTTGATCCGTTTTCTGATTTCTTGACTGTTTCTTCAATTTGCTTGATTTTGATGAGAAGTTTGGTTGCAGCCGAACCTCGTTTCTGGCAAGGCACTTGACTCCTTGTCTGATTTGCAAGCAAATTCAAAATCTCAAGGGATGAGATCAATATCTCTGATGAGTGCACTCAAGTGATGATATATTATCCGGTGAGTTGCTTCAGATATGAAGAAATTTAAGGCTGAATGCTGTTAAGCAATTCAAGCTCTGATACCATATCGAATTTTGCATATGTAATTGAATTGATGAATTTGTAATAGAGAATGATCTTTATTGTTGATGTTGAATGCAAAAGTAATACAATGTTCCAATCAGCTTCATTCTGTACAATATATATAAGTGCATATATCAGTTACGGCCCACACTTCTGTTATATGGGCTGAGACTCGCTATCCATTATACTTTTTTTTTTTTTGAAAACTCAGGAGAACCCGGCGGACCGATAAACTCCTAAGGAGGGTATAGTAAAGCCGTCCGCTGATCCAAGCCCCCATACCCCCGGGTAAATTTATATAGGATAGGGAAGCGCATGGTAGAAATCGAATCTGGGTCTTTTTACCAGAACCCAAGCCTCCTTTCCACTGCGCCGCACCCGCGGACAATTATACTATTACCGTATAAGCTTTGATATGTTGAAAGTTTTGCTTTATTCGATCATTTTCAATATTGAAACAAGGTCCTATCACTAGAAAAAGTAAGTAATGTGGGTTTACCGTTCAATACGGTAAAAAGGATATTTTCATATTGTAGAGCTGAGCTACTTGTTCTTAAATCTGCAGCAAGGCGCCAAGCCAATGAAGCTACTCTTGCTCCATTTTACTTCTAAAACTTACTTGTTATAACTAGGACTAGAACATCATCACGTTATATATTCCATATTCTGTTATCTAACTAAAGGATTGTCCAGCTGAATAATTGGCAACCAACTATATATTCAGGGCTATGGTATTGCTCAGTTGAAATCTAACACGTGAGCACATAAATACTGCATATTGCAAATGGATGGTAATGTTCGACAAGTATCCTGAAGATATGTGTTTGGTAGCCACAAGTACGTATATATAGTGGATAATGGATTGGTGAACTGAATCTGATTGAGTAAAATAGTTTTATTAATAAAAATAATATATATTATAATAGAAGAAGCAAGTGTATTCTTCCTTTGCTTGGCAAATGAAATAGCTGAAATAGCTTTGCTTGGAAAATGAAATTATGAAACAAAATACCAATTATATCAGATGTTGATGGGCTTTACTATAATCAATTCACAGATTAAATTATAAGATCCGCATTGTACAAAGAATTTTTTCGTTGCTATACATATATAGCTAGTATTCTATTATTTGAGTGACTAACTTATGCCATTTGACTAATATTTTCTAACCTGATGTCTAATAAAATATAAAGATCTTCAGCCGCACAACCCTGAAAACTAGGAATAATTTGAATATTCTTAAGAAATAATTCCAATAAACTAATTAAACATTGAATTCAAGTGCATGTAATAGGATTTGAGATGCATAACTACAATGTTAATCAACTGTTTTGCTTTTACATCAACTTAAGGTGCAAATAAAGATTTGTAGGCGGAATAATGATAAAATATTTGACAAGTAGAGATTATGACACCATGTATGTAAATTTGGTTATAAACTATGCTTATAACCATAAAGTAAATATTGTGTTCATTAATCTAATATAATATGATTAAAATAACTTCAAAAGGTAATGATGATAATTAAAATTGTACTTTATGAATATTAAAATAACATGCTTTCTATCGATTTTGTATTACCATCACATATTCACATTGGAGTATGTATATATCTATTGTATCATGAAAGATAACTCAATTTTGTATGATCAACACAACTGCAAATTTGGTTCTGTGTTGAAAACAAAGTCAGTGAAAAGAAGATCCTTGAAACAAGGTTCTTATCATTGGAAAAATCAACCAACATTGGTTGACATTTGGATATAATAAACAGTTAATTAATTCATATTGTATTCTTAAAACTCCAGTCAGAGGTGATGCAAATGAAGTTACTCCTGATCTTTTGCTTCTAAAAACTAGTTGTCATTACCCAAATCGGAACATCAAGTTATTTGTTATGACCCAAATGTGAAGATTGCTAAAGTAATCTTCACGTGTATCAAGGTTACAAAGTTGTTAATAACTTACAGCAACGAGTTAACACAACTTATTTTCCAAAATCACATGACAAGATCCCTAAAATAATACAAAATGTGACTTTAAGAGAATTGATTAACAAAATTCAACTTCTTCAAATTATTGCTATATATACTTCCAACGTCCTGCATGGATATATCAAGTATCAAGTATAAACTAATTCCTTCTCTATCACTACCAATACGTAACCGAATAACATTCTCCAAATCATCATGTGTCAGTTATTTAATCTGATAATAATATCGACCCTACTGATTAACATTCATAACTTAACGCAAGCTGCAGTCTACGACATCACAAACTTCAATGCAAAATCAGATGGAAAATCAGACTCATCCCAGTCATTTCTGAAAGCGTGGTCTGCTGCCTGCACTTCATCCAGTCCATCAACCATACACGTGCCAGCTGGCATATTTTTGGTTAACCAAGTCAAATTCATGGGTCCGTGTAAGAGCAGTAAAATCAGTTTCCAGATTGATGGAACTCTAACTTCTCCATCAAACTATGACAAATTTGTTAACAAGGGAGAGTGGATACATTTTGAACATGTAGATGGTGTATCCATGTATGGAGGAGTAATTGATGGCTCTGGCACTTCTCTATGGTCATGCAAAGCTAATGCACTTAACTGTCCAACTGGCGCAACTGTATGTTCCTTTTGCTTTAGTTGCATGAAATGTATATATGTTCTTTTAATTAATACCAGATACAAGAATGCATTGTCGCAACTAAGATTTGCATAGTGCACTTTCCAGTGATATTTCAATGATATTTAGCTTGAAGTTGACACTTAATTTTTGTTTACAGTCACTGACATTTATGAACTCGAGGAACATAATGATAAGTGGCTTAACATCAATCAACAGCAAACTGTACCACATTGTGATAGACAGATGCGAAGAAGTGACAGTTCAAAATGTCAAAATATCAGCACCCGGAAACAGTCCTAACACTGATGGAATACATGTGGAGATGTCAAGTAATGTGCAAGTAAGTGGGGCTCAAATAAAGACAGGTGATGATTGCATCTCAATTGGTTCTGGCACGACCAATCTCTGGATTGAACAAGTCAGCTGTGGCCCAGGTCATGGTATCAGGTTCGTAAGAATGTCTTCATTTTCTTTGTTTCAAATCAATATGACAAATATTTAATGTCCATAAAACATGCAGCATCGGGAGTCTGGGAAAATACAGTCAGGAGAATGGAGTACAAAATGTGACAGTAAAATCAACAGTGTTCACAGGTAGTCAAAACGGGCTACGGATTAAAACATGGGGTAGACCAAGTACCGCCTTTGTGAAAAATGTAGTATTTGAACATGCAATGATGCAAAATGTTGAGAATCCTATCATCATTGATCAGAATTACTGTCCTGATAATAGAGGCTGTCCTGACCAGGTAATTTTCTGAACAAATGATTAGGTATTCTTATTCACCCAAGTACTGAGCAACATTATGTTTTTACTGCATGTGCAGAACTCAGGGGTTAAGATTAGTGGTGTGAGTTACAAAGATATAAAAGGATCATCAGCTACACGGGTCGCAGTAAAATTCGACTGCAGTTCTAGTAATCCATGCACAGATATAAAATTGCAAGATATTAAACTGACATATCGGAATAAAGTGGCAGATTCGTCTTGTAAGAATGCTCGAGGTTCTGTGTCTAGCATAGTTCAGCCTCCGAGTTGCTTCTGATGATCTATCACAGAAATTTATGCAAATATTTTAGCTCTGTATACATATGGAATTGCGTATATATTGAATACCTGGATTGCGTGTGTAAAGTTAGATACGTACATTGATATATATTGTAATCTAATTCACTTTGAAATGTAGTTTGTACGAGCATTGGTACACAGAAACTAACCGTTTGGTATTACCTAAGTTAAGTACAGCAACTGTCAACCAATATTAACCATTTGTTATCATTACCTAACTTGTGTTCAGCTACTGGAAAAATAAATTCACCATTCTAGTAAGTTTAGATCACTCTTTAATATACAACACAGAGATAATTTCAATACTATAAAATGGCTTTGCCTCCCTCAACAAGCATCGATGAACAAGTAAAATGTTGATACTTAGTCAATCTGTTATTGATTGCAGCGCAAGCACGCTACTTTAACTGATAATTACAACAAATGAACACGACAGCGTAAGCAAGTTGTCCAACTATTTTGTTGATACTTGATACATAACGTAAAACTTACAATATATCAGGAGACCAAAAAACACAATTTGCAAACGTTAAGAGAAAATCAAATAGTAATCACTATTTAAACAAAGAGAAAGCAATCATATTAAGATCACAGTAAATACAATACTTAGTCTTCACCACAGAACATATTACTGCATTCAAAAATTCACCCTTTAGTTTCGTTATCAGAATCAACATGCTTTTCATTTTGGAATTAGTTTAATGATGTCTGAAAAATATGTTCCAACTTTTAAACCAACTATTCAACTTTTAAACCAACTTTTAAACCAACTATCCAATTTGTTATATTATTGCCTTAATGAAAATAGTGCGTGTGTATATATATAACAGAAGAAACAGGAGTATTCCTTTGCTTAACAAGCTAAAAGATGGCAACATCGACAATCTGATATCTATGGGCTTAACTGTAATGTATTATTATTTATATTCCAGATTCAGTATCTTCGGCCAAATAACTCTACTAAAGAACCTTGAGATAATCGTATTATTTATTATTTTTCAATTGATTATTGACTACTTCCCGAAGTGAAAGAAGGAAAAAAAACCTAATGTATTGGTAACCATGAATATTGTGTGTGTGTGTGTATATATATATATATATATATATATATATCTGTGTGTGTATGTGTGTATGTGTATGTGTGTGTAGAGTTATGTAACACCTCGAAAAATCTAATGAAAATTTAGTAAGAAAATTAAATTTAAATAAAACAAGGGCTAAAATGAAATTTTTCGTAGACGTCTCACTTTGGCTATGAAACTTGCACCATTGTGTTCGTTTCGATTTTCTAGACAATTTTCATATATAACACTTGGAAATCGAAGTTGGTACGGAGAAGTTATGGACGTTTGAAATTTTAAAAATAAAACAAACCTAAAATAAAAATTACCCAAAAATTTATACTACACCGGTAGATCCTAGGGTTTGACGGTCAACCGGTAGCGGTCGACCATGGGTAACAAGCGGTCGACGGTTCACGTTGAAAAGTCAAGGATTCTGGAGCGAGATGAACAGCTGCGATTGACTCGAGACGTTTTGATGGGCAAACGAGATCATAGTAAAGATTTTCCAAGAAAAATCAACGACCTGAATAAACCCCTATCTCTACAAATTAATAACGAGGGCCCTAAATTCATTAGAAATTTGTCACATTACTGAAACCCAAAATTCTTCCTTTCCACTTTTAAACTTTCTTCAAAAACAAATTAAAAATCAAAATAAGAGCATCCTAGTAATAAGATCTACAAGGAGGAAAGCTAGCGGGTGTCGATTCACGAGCAAGATACGATGTTAGAGCTTGGATCTAAGGTAAGTGGAAATAGGAATGATAAGTTGATTATTACAGTTAAATTTAACTTATTCTACTTGATTTTGTAAATTTGTAAAACCTAATCTTGAATAGAAATTGAAGTTACTGTAAATTGATAAACCTGTAAAATCCATTTTAATTGAAACCGTAAAAATAGGTTAAGTGTTAGCATTAGTAATCTGTTAAAATACTAGAATATTAAATCAATGAAAATTGTGTAAATCAATGAAATTGGGATATAGACCGGTCATTGTAGTTGCCTAGGATTCACTGTAAACGCCGTGAATAATATAATTAACCTTAATTAAAAATGAATCACAAAACCAAACAAACCCCATTTTTTATACTGTGACCAATCAACCACTCACCGTGAGCGGTCGATCGATACTGTGTAGCGGTAGCCTGGCTATGGCTTGAAATCCAAAATTCGAACCTTAGTCTAAGACCCAGGTTAAGAATAAAATCAATATACATGTTAATTGTGGTGTGAGCCTATTTATGCCTATATGTATATATGTTAGGAGTAGTAGGGAGACTAGTTTCCAACGAGATGACGCTAGGGCGTTGTGGTGTTGGGCAAATACGCTTTACCTAATGGGGGTCGATTTTTCGACTGGGCATTTTTTATCGTAAATGGCACTTGCAGGATGTTCTATGGTGGACGCGTAACACTGAATGATGCTAGATGAAGTGTGTGGGCCTGGAGAAACGGGAGTCCTGGTATGTGCGGGTACTGACGCTCCATGATATAGTTCAGGCGTGGATCCCGGCACGTGCAATAAAAGGCGTAGACGAGGGTCGAGAGGTGGACACAAATGCAGCTGATGAGACAATTTGATGAGTCGACATTGTGGATTTTTCCCTCGATGCGTAGTTGGGTTACGTGTAGTCTTAGTTAGGGGAAAATTGATTCCCCAGTAGCCTAGTGGTGGTGATAGTAGTGAGAATGTATTTCCACAGTAGCCTAGTGGCGGCGATAGCAGTGGGAATTTATCTCCACAGTAGCCTAGTAGCGGTGTTTCCAAGTCGAGTAGCCTAATGGCGATGTTTCCATATTGAGTAGCTATAGGAGCGATGGCCGATCGTCCGTCATTAAGGTTCAATCCATAATTTGATCCTTGTTGTAGCTTGCACAAGTCGTAGTGTAGGTGTGAGATGGACAAAAACCCTTAAGTAATGGACCCTAGGAATACACGGTCAGTTATAGTATGTCATATGTCACTTAGAGTAGAGTTAAAGTTAACCACACATGATCACCATATATTAAAATTAGACTCATTTACTAGACTTTTATCTATCCAACCTTTTTCCTTTCCTTTTTCCTCACCACGGTGGATAGGGCAGTGGGTGATTGGCCCATTCTTGGTACTTGGAGAGGTAAGCCTATCACAGTAGTTGAATATTAGCATATCTACTCTCCATGTATCCATTTATCTATCTTATCAGTACTTTATGTTTCCTTTATCAGGCTTAGAGTGATATTTTCTACGTACTCTATATTTGACTATATATTGATTTTCTAAGACCGTGTTTTGTGATATTTTCTAAGATGGATATTTTCTAGTACTATATGTTTTGTTTCTTCCGCTGTGAATTTTGAAAGTATAGTATATCTTAGATTATATCTGTTATTTTAGTCTCTGTAATGTTATAAAACCCAATAGCTCGTATTTCTCTACACGACGCGAGTCCAAAAGTCACACTAGGCTTTGGATTGTGTGTCGGGAGGTACGGATTGTCACATTTGGCATCAGAGCATATATTCAAAGTTCCTTGGAAATTAGGAGCATATTAGGGGAATGTACTAGAAAAAAATGGTTTTTCAAAAGTTTTCAAAAACGGATTTTGAAAATATATATGTATATGATAAAGGATTTTCAACGGTTTTATACTTACCATAATATCTCTTATTCGTTCCTATGCTATCGTTAATTCATGCTACGTTATATCTTATTCATGCCTATACTATCTGTGAAAAGTTGCTAATAGAATTATTAAAATTCAAAGATAGAAGATAAGCGATCCTTCAGGTTCAGGCTCAAGCGACGCAGTTGAGGTTCTGGGCATGAACGTTCTGATTTAGTTTTGCTTGTATCTTCAGGCCGAGTTTAATCCCACTAGCAGACCCGGGGAGAGGGCGACAGGTGCAGCTCCTGCCCACCCAACTACCACCATTAATTTTCCTAAGCTATGCAAGGATTTCATGAACCTTAGAGGAAAGCATATATAGGGACCGAGCCATATGTGGATTCAAGGGCATGAATCCTATAACACCCCATATTTTTAGTAACATTATTTAGGATATTTAATTAGTTAAATAAAATAAAATAATGTGTTGATTAATGGATTGAGATTTGTGATTAAATTAAGGGGTAGCCATGCCATAGTAATGAATAGATAAATGAAGTAAAATGGACTTAAGTGTTTGGAAATAGGGGAGGGCAAAATACGGAAAAGGGATTTTTTAATACCCTAAACCCTTAGGGAAAATGAACACACCTTCATTTCATTTTATCACAAACGAAAACACCAAAACCAAGGCCGTTCACCATTAGCAAAGGAGAAGAAGAGAAAGCTAAAGTTTTCAAGAGGAAAATCAAATCAACTTAAGCAAGATCAAACCTCACATCTTTAATCACAAAGCTAAGGTGAATAATTTCTACATCTCACGTTGTATGAATGTTTTTGGTTTTAAGATGAAACCCGAATTTATCTTGCATGATTTAGCCATGATTTTGAAGAGCAAAATGTTTATATATACATGTTGATGATTTATGCTTGTTCATATAGATTTTATGATTGTTTTGGTGTGAAAATACTATTTAATTACATTCAAATTCCATGCAATTTTAGATATAGACCATAAATGTTATTTTAGTGATGAGTTTCAATTTTTATAATTTTCTGAATTAATGTGCATTTTATATTAATTTTCTAGTGAAGAAAATGATTTATTGGGTTATAAATAATTTACGGTTAAATTATAATTAAATTCGGTCTGAAATTTTTATATGCTAGAAAACATATGAAAAGGGATTTTCTGGAGTTTTTGTAGAATTTTCCATAGATTTTTGATGAATATATAAAATTATTTAACGTATGAGACTTAAATGTATTATATATTTAATTAAGAAGAAGGGGTGTTTTGCAAATAATCTAAATTAAATAATTCTGAAATTATGGAAGTACTTTAGAAAAGAAAATTTAGCAGCCAATAAGAGTTTGACAAATAAAGCAGGTTAGTTAAAAAATTTACTTAAAAATGTTTAAAATTAGAAATTCATGCCAAAAGCATGTTTCTCTTATTTTGGTTTTGCCTAAGTAGCTTTCGACTAAGGCCCTCCACCTCCTTCCACAAACCAATGCACATAGTATCAACATCTTGGTAAATAGTGAATTGGACAAAGACGAATGGTAAGAGTCGAAACCAAGGGGTTCCGAAAGGGTTGAAACACATTTTTGTTTTAAAAGAAAAGAACGCATGCTTGCTTTCGCCTATGTAGCTTTCGACTAAGTTAATTGATTTAAAGAAAGGTTTTAAGTTTGCGCCTTTGTTCTAAGTAATAGCTTTCGACTTAGTGTCTACGACTAAGTCAATGGTTTTAAAGGATGGTTTCGAAATAGTAGCTCCTTTGTTTTTAAATAATAGCTTTCGACTATGTCGAAGCCTTTATTGTCGCCTTCCACCTTTCGAAACAGAGCAATCGAATGGGTTTTTTGTTTTATAAAACCCTACCGCTACTCCTATGCTTTCGGAAGGGTTGGTTTCGACACCATCACTTCTCTACTTAGTTATAGCTTTCGACCCTGTTGCTTTTAACCCTTAATGATTTTAAGGAATAACCCAAAGTTTTCGGCTAGTTAGTGTTGAATGATTTCGAAAGGTGTTTTACCACATGTTTTAAATTGAACCCAAATGCTTTCGAAGGGTTTGAGGTTTTAATACCTTCGAAAGGTTTTAAAGAAGGTTTTGAAGGGGTGGTTCCCCTATGTTTTCAAAAGGCTTTGAAAGAATGGTTTCAAAAGGGTGGTTTCCCTACGTTTTCAAGAGGTCTAAAGAAAATGTTTTCCAATGGTTTTAAATAAGTTTAAAGGAAATGTTTTTCCTATTGTTTCGAAAGCCAATGTTTATTGGTTTTAAAAAGGGATGTCTAAGGTTTTTAACTTTTGATGGAAAAGAAATTTCAATGGTTTAGAAAGGGGTACTTTCAATAGAATCGAAAGGGGTACATTCAAGTGTTTAAATGTTTTCATCAACTAAGGTTTGAGTAAAGTGTGTGTGTGTGTGTGTGTGTATAACATGGCAAGGTGATTTTGAGTAAAGCATAGAGTATATGTACTTTCCTTGTGTGAGTTTATTTAAAGGTCTTAAATCATTTTGAAAAAGGTTTTCAAGGAAAATTATGGGAAGGGATCCCTAAGTAAAATGACTCAGATATTAGAATACCAGGTGGGACAGGTATAGGGTCGCGCCCTATACATTAGCTATTAGCCCCAGCTAATTTTGTCCAAAATTCCAGTGTGTAGGGCTTTGTCACAGGTAAGACTAAAATTATGATTGCATATAGAAGGGAATATATTTGTATATAGATAGGTTATTGGTGAGCCCGCAAAACCATTAGGATCAGGTGACCTTGGAAAGTTATTAGGTTAGGGACAGACCGTCCAGAAGTGAAGTATTTAACGGTTAGTTAAGGATAGACCGTCCAGAAAAGGAGTGTTTGACAGATGTTAGATTATTTTATTTATATTGTCTAGTAGGCCCGAGTCATCCAAAGGTCAATAGTCAGCCAAACAAAACTAAAGTGTTTGAACAGATAGTTATTTTATTACCTGATATGTATGCTTACATAATGATGCTTTACATTATTTAACCAGTTTTGGTTGTAGGAAAAGATTCGCAAAAGATATGTCTTAAAAGGATGTTAGTGAGGGGAAACCCGTTCCACTAAGCGGCGTGGTCTCACTTAACTTTAATAACCGAGATGTATAGTATTATTCACACCAAGCTTTATGTCTGACTCGAAGTTTATGTTTTCCCCCTTAAACTCTTGGGTGCTCAAAATTGATTTGAGTGGGCTGAGTGTTGAGGTTTTTCAAGTTTTTAGTAGGATGACGAATAAAGCTACCAGAGGCGAGCAGGAGGCTAATGGATAGCTATTTAGGAGTTGATGTTCTTTGTTCTGTGTTTATTTCCACTGTGTATTAAGTTATTTATGACTCTAATCATCCAAGAGGGAATCTTCATATGTCGCTTTTGGCGTATTTTGTAATAAGTATATTTTATCATTACCTAGGAGCCGTTTGGGATTATGTAATATGAGTATGGAACATCTGTTTTGAAATGTAATGGAAAAATGTTGTTTGAAATCTGTGATTTGTTTCATATTCAAGTGCTTTTGATATTATAGATACCAATAACATAGCCGTATTTAGTCGCCGGAAGTTAATACTATAGATGACTGCAGCATCTGTAGTGCTTAGCTTTGGGCCACTAGGGGATGTTACAACTTGGTATCAGAGCATAGGTTTATGAAATACTTTAACTAAAAATGATTTTTGTAAACATAATCCTTAGGAATTAGAGTTAAGATCAGGGTATGGGAAAACGCTATAGTAACGTACTTGTATTAGCTATATATAAGTGTTATCCCGCCTTTTGGCAAGGCCAGGACACCAAGGACTTGACTGGAAACCAAAGATGGTTCATCCCGAAGATTGGATAAACATAAGTTGACTATGGATATTGGTAAAAAATTTCCCAAGTCAGGATCGAGCTACAATCGATATGGTACAACGAACAAAGCCATGGAAGCCAACGTTCCAAATTTCAAGTCAATCGGAGTTCATATGCCCGAGTTATGAACCGATCAAGTTTCATAGGAAAGGTGGTTATTTCGTATCCCTTCAGTTTTGTATCCATCAAGTGCCAAAGGAAAAACCTCTGTAGTTCGTACCCATGGAAGGAGCAATGCTCTCATTCGTATCCATGGAGAGAAGCAATGGTTCGTATCCATGGGAAGCAATATCGCGTTTGTATCCATGAAAGGTTGCCTCGTTCGTATCCACCTTACTCCTACAATTCGTATCCACCACATAAAATCAGCCTCGTATCGATCGGCTCAGAGGCGCTTCTTATCGTTCCCTCATTATACAATTCGTATCGCTTAGATCCCCCAACAACTCGTATCAATTGACCAAAGAATGGATACGATTGATATAAACCTCGAGCGATACGAAGGCGTCTTTCCTCCATCGTTACGAAGTGAACAAGAACGTATCGATACGAAGTGGTCTCAATACGGAACCATCGATACGAGGTGAGGTGTGGTCGATGGATACGAATGAGCCCACACCGATGGATACGAACGAGACACAATCAAGTGGGAGACCCAATCACTCAGCATGAAAAGTGGATCGATCCTGGAAGATAGCGCCACGTCACCTAGTTAACACGTGCATGCTATCGATACGAATGAGATCTAGACGAATGGGGTCGACACGAGTCCAATTGCGCCTTGAAGATCGAAACTTGCATCGATCATAACTCGAGATTGACAAGTCCAAATGCCACCAAAATTTCACAGGAGCTTGCCTACAACGTCAAGAATGTACCAGATCAATTTCAGCCAAAAAGGATCAATTCTTGATCGATACTAATTCCATTTGTATCGCTCTGATATCGAGTCGAAATCACCTGAACTCGATCCCGTGGGCCCACCCACGTGAGATATGAAGTCCTCCGAGGTCTGGCCGAGATATTTGCTACCTACGCCTATAAATAGTGACCCTGGACCTACAGAAAATGGACTTTTGGCTTCTCTACGTCGATACTATGTCGAAATTGCTATCGTACTTTGATTATACTGTTATAATCCATTTGTAACCAACGAGTTATAATCAATAAACATCAATCATTTCATAGTGGACGTAGGCCATATGCCGAACCACTCTAAAATTGTGTGTTTTTGCACTTTTTCTTATCTGTTGATTGGTGTGTTTGTTAGATGTGCCTCATTTTACATATACTTTCTTCATTTTATCTCTTCATACCCATCCGAAGAATGTCGTGTCCAATTTTGGTACAAACACTTTGGTGCTTTCACTGAGAAAACCCAGGTTTACTCCTGCTCTATGGATCTACTATCATCGTTGGATTGCAAAAATCTAAGGAGGAGCTCCAGACCTGCCGTCTAGTGGTTCCTTCTATTCTATTCAGATTGCTGCAGATCTAAGAGGAACTACATTCATGATGATTTTCATATCCATATTTTCGTTTCCAGAAAATATGATGATTTTCGTATCCAAAAACTATGATGATTTTCGTATCTATGAAAATATCATGATTTTCGTATCCATATTTTCGTATCTAGAAAATATGATGATTTTCGTATCCATATTTTCATATCTATGAAAATATCATGATTTTTGTATCCATATCTTCGCATCGATCCAGCTGCATCCAATTCGTATCGATACTCAAATACACTTCGTATCAATCCAACTGCGTCCAATTCGTATCGATTCTTGGATACACTTCGTATCAATCTAGCTGCGTCCAATTCGTAATGATACTCATATACACTTCGTATCGATCCAGCTACGTCCAATTCGTATCGATACTCAGATACACTTCGTATCGATCCAGCTGCGTTCAATTCGTATCGATACTCAGATACACTTCGTATCGATCCAGCTGCGTCCAATTCGTATCGATACTCAGATACCACTTCGTATCGATCCAGCTGTGTGCCTTTCGTATCGATCCAACTGTCCACTTTTCGTATCGTTCAATTTCACCAACATTTGTATCATTCAAACATTGCTGAGAACGATACGAAATTTCAAAAAATATATTTTCGGGTACGACCCAAATTTCCGAAAAAGAGGCTATAATTTTTTTTTCGCAGAGCACCCGCATAGTGAATTCAAAGCTCAACTTAATGAAGGAACATTTCATCCACACTCCTGATCGTTCCATGACTGAACGGGACATAGGGGATTACAGCAGCAAATGCTGAATTGCAATCAAGGAATAGGTAAAGAAATACTACTCAACCGGTGCTCCCAAAGGCTGGAGAACCTAGCTAATACGCTAAGAACTAGAGTTGGTTAATATATCATGCTTCTAAGGTGGACTGGAACTTATCCTAATTGACCAGCTTTTAAACTCCTGATTTGACAACTATGGTACGATGGCTAATATGACGACTGCCCTACACTGTCTACTCTGCCAACTCAAAGCATAGCTGGTGTAACGACCCTAGATTTTAATTAATTTAAATTGATAATTAAATGAATTTTTGAATAAAAATTTGTAAAATTTATTATAAAGTGATGCGAGTTTCCCCGAGTTCGAATGAATTCTGTATAAATCATTTGAATTTATAAAATAAATATATAGAGAAAAACAATATAATTAGTATTAATGTAAAAATAATAATAAAGATTTAAACTAAAAATAGAAATAAATAAAGGAAAAATAATAAAAATATAAAGTAAAATAAAAATAGAAGTTCACTTATTTTATAAAGTAATAATTAATACTTAAGCTATGAATATTAATGCAAATACATGAGGAATAGAACAAGACAGAAATAAACTATTTACACTTGAACAAGAAATAAAATAAAATAAAATATATTCAACTAAGTATAGGACTAAAGCAAATAAAGATAAGTATAAACACATACATAAAAACAAAAGATAGAACAAAGGTATAAACCAGCCACAAAACAAAACAAATGTATAAAAGCAAGACAAAAGTAAGGAAATAAACAAAGCTGCAGCCACCAAACAAAGAAGAAAAATATAACAAAATCTCTCAATCAAGATCTGCATAATGAACAAACAATATTTTATCATATTGTACAAAGTAATATCATCCCTAAGTACATACAACACCATCGGCCTCCATACCAGGATCTCTGACTTGAAGATTTATAAACAATTTCTAAGTACAAACAAACCATGTTATCACCTGTACACTTTCTTTTATAATATCAGCCTTCCTCATTTTTCATTTCGTTCGTTTAAACTGAATAAAATCTGAAGTAATCACCATTTTAAAACTAAAACAAAACTTCAAGTTAAACACAGATTCAACTTTAAACAACTTAAACCAGAGAAGTCAAGAAACTTCAGTTAGCAAGTTTCAAAACCTGGTTCAGCATTGAAGCTCTGTTCTTCATTTTTGACAGGTGAGTAACTTCACATTTTGATAACTTCAGTTTTCTTTTAATCTAGTTGCATGATTTATATCTGTATATTTGGTGAGATAATTCCTGCATGTGCTTATACATGTATAGATTTGATGTTCATAATAGTATACAGGCACTTGGACTCTGTTAGAAAATTCCAAGGCTCGATTTAAATCCAAAACTTCAATTCCTCTTTCCCTGATTTTCTTTAAACCTTGATGTGTAAACAAGATCTGTTAGAAGCAACAAGATATAAATTTTAAAAAAATACTTTTAGGTATCACAAATTTATGGATTTACTGGGCAAGTTGAAAATACAGTAAAATCTGTTTTCTTTCAAAATTTAATTAATTTAAA
The DNA here is from genome assembly GCA_030737815.1 of Allium fistulosum. Classification (NCBI taxonomy): domain Eukaryota; kingdom Viridiplantae; phylum Streptophyta; class Magnoliopsida; order Asparagales; family Amaryllidaceae; genus Allium; species Allium fistulosum. The sequence continues at coordinate 985,204,129 of CM060902.1, forward strand.
TCTGAGTCTCAATTACATAATCTTCTTAGTCTTCCTGAATCGTGAATTTTAAAAGAGAAATCAAGATTTTTAATGTAATAACGATCGAGAAAATAGTAGTTGAACAAAATGGGAATTTTCGTCAAGACCCGATGATCAATGGCGATTTAGGGATCGAGATTATGGATGAAGCTAGCTGGTACACCGGTGGATACGAGAAAAATACTAGATGATTTTACATTTCCTCGTGGTGATTGGAAGACGGCAATTTAGGGTTTAAGTGTTCAAGTTTGTTGGCGACGTTCGCGAGGCAATTGGGGAGGCTAGGGGAAATCGAAGGCCATCGCATCGGTGGCGATGGATGCGTGGTGGATCGAAGTACCGTTGGCCAGTGGGGCACGGGTTCCAGTGGCTGGTAGTGGCGGGGCGGAGTAGTTTTTAGAGGGGTATGTGGTTCCAGGAAAATGGGAACTTGTTCGGAAAAGCTCAATTGTGATATCGCCGTGATTTCGTGCTTATGGGTGATCGATTCGTCTCTGATGATCATGGGTGTTGCTCAGGTGACCTCGACGTCGATCAGCGATGATCGACGTGGCTGTGCACGTATACGTGCACTCGCGTGAATATCTGGGTATGTGGAGTTTGGGGAAGGAAGAGGGAGCTCGAGTTCGAACACGTGAAAAACCATATTTGGCTCGAAGCAAACGTGGAAGTCTCGGGTTCAACTTTAATTACAGGCTTTTGGACCTGAGCTTGTTCCAGAAATTCAAGACTTGGACTTAAATCTGAAATTTGAATTTCTAGACCTGGAAATAAAATAAAGTTTAAAATGTTTGGATGTTTAAATAAGTGATTAAGGATTGAAATTTCTGAATTAAGGTTTAAAGATTTATTAAGTTGATTTATTTCTAAATTAAGGATCATTAATTGGATGAGATAAAGTATGTAAGATTTTTTAATTAATGATTAGAAACAAATAAATCGAGCAATTAAGAGTTAATTTAGTTATTGTTGGGTATTTAATTAATGAATTCTTAATAGTTAAATAAATTTATAATAAAAAATGATTAATATAAGAAATTTTCTTTAAAAATGTAATTAAAGGAATTTAATAGTTAATGAAGTCATTAACTAAGATTATTTGAACAAATAATCCATGTGATTAAAATTAATAATAAATTCAGATTTGCTGATTTATCTAATAACAATCATTGTGAAATTATTAAGTATAATTACTTAATATAAGTAATCAAAGAATTTATTTATTTAGTGAAACCAATTGAGTTAATTTGATTTGTTCAAATAAAATTTCTTAAGTATATTCCAGAATAATAACTTGATAATTTTTGGAAATATAATTACTTAGAAAAGTAAGTAATAGATAACCACCAGTTGTAATTAATTGAATGGTAATCAATTAATTAAGGGAAAATTTATTAATTAAAGAAAATTTAGTAAATGGTGAATTAAAAAATTAAGGTTAATTATTTAATAATTAAAAACTGATGATTTATAATTAAAGGTTAATTAATTTATTATAAATGGTTAATTAATGATTTAAAGAAATGTAAATCAAAAATGATTTGTAATTAATTGATATTAATTTACCAGGATTAGTAATTTTTTCATAGGTAATTTATCTGATTTGAATTAATCAGACAATTAACTGACCTTACCTATGGATATTTGGATTCTATTGGATGATTTGATTGTTTGATATCCCTGATATATGATGCTTTGTGATACATCCTGATTTATGTTGTGATCTGTAATTTACTTATCTGTGATATATATATCTGTGATCTGTGAATGAGCGATAAGCGTTATAGTCTATATCGCTTATCAACTATATTTCTGTATTCTGATCTGTGATGATTGAATGATGTTGCACTATTGTGTGAAATCCCTGGACTACACCTTTACACACACAAATATGGATTTCACGTGGAAATCGGTTAAGTCACAGATAATTTAAATTTGATGTTTTTGAAATTGAAATTTTAATTTTCAATTGATTTTGAAATTGGAAATTTGGGTTTAAAGTGAAAAGCTTTTGAAATAAAAGTTATTTTGAATAACTTAATCGAGTTTTGAAAATTTAAATAATTTGATTTAAATTTGAATTCAAGTTTGAAATTGAATCCTATGATTTGAAACTAGGGATTAAAGATGATATAAATGTGTTTATATGAAGTTAAACCATTTAAAAATATAATTTTGAGAATTTGGATTTAACCCAAGGATTTCCACTCGTATGAATGAATCAGATTTTCTGAAATGAAACTGTTTTTTTTTTAAATGATAAAAGCTTTCATATAAGGAATTTCAAGTTTGAATTGAAAATGTTTTTCCAAGTTATGAATGAATTGTTTTTGAAAGCTATGAATTGAATCTGTTATTTTTAACAGATTTAAAATGATCATTTGTTTAAACCATTCGAAATGAAATTGTTTTGAAATCTATGAATGAATCTTTTGTTTAAAAGATAAAAATGTGGAAATTGTTTAAACCGTTGTAGGTTGTTAAAATAAATCTTTTTGTTTAAAAGATTTGAAATGGTAATCGATTGAACCCATTTAAAAGGAAGTTGAATTTTTAAGTTGTGACTTAATTGAAATCACATATCTATATGTTTTTAAATATTGCGCTCACTATTCGGGTTAGTCGGGAAAAGACTTTTGTGTCATATAACCCATTTCGAATAGTGATACGTCGTATATGGATGGGATTTGAAGACCGGTGTTGAAGACCGGGTGTTTTTGAAAATGAAAGGACAACCTGTCGAATGTCTCTGCACCGAGTTGCTCCGGTATAGAGATTTATATCACTCTTTTTGTGATGGGAAGTCCGGACGTGATTAGAAAATTATCCGGATTTGCAAGGGCTTCTTCGAAAGTGCCTTCGGTTCTGTTCGATCCCGGAACAGACTTGTATGGATTGTATGTCTGACATTACAAATTGAGATATAAAGCTGATTTTTTTCAAATACATTTCTGTTTGGTGGCGGAGAATTTATTCTCTTAGCTTAACACCCTTCTCTGAGACGTATGAGCTTAGAGGTTATGTAGTTGAAATTTATCAGCGATATATTCCCAATTTGGTAAGGTGACATGTTGAGTGTTGCTGTGTGTTGATCATTGTTTGATCATTTGTGATATGATCATTTGTTTGATCATTTATCTTTATGATCATTACTTTGATCATCTGTTGACCCAAAGCATGGCTTTGTGACAAAGCGTAGCTTGTGGACGAGACTTCGTCGAACCTCACGACCCGGTAATGGTCGAAACAAGAATCGTGGCAGCAAGGTTATTAGGAGATAGCGACCCCTTAGTGTATGTCATTTCCTTCTGGATTATGAGTGGTATCATGGTATGGAGCCCAGATACTTACTTTGTGGATGCTGCAAATTTATTACTTGTGGTTGTTGGAATCGAGGATCCTCGGAAAAAGGTCGCAAACGACCGGGGGATGACACATTCGTGTCAGTAGTTATCCAGTTAGAGGTAACCCGGCCTTGTGTAGCAGAGATCCGGTTAGGATCCGGGAACGTCGCTCCAGAGGCATTCTATTTTACTTGGGAAGTTCCTTTGCCCGACCATTTGTTGGAAATCCAAACAAAACAATACGAACCTTGTACGGTTTTAGTTGTAGAACCTGCCATTTAATATGGTAGCTATAGTAGGCATACTATAATGGTACCTATGCTGGCTAAGATTTATATTCTACTTTCGAAATATTTTCTACACTACGCACTAATAATAATATCAAAAATAATTTGTTTTGCATAGTAAGCATCTTTGACTATCATAAGAAGAAATCTCCTCCAATTCTGCGTTTTCATTGTGTGTGTGGCGGGAGGTCTTATGGTAGTTTCATTTTTCAAAAGCATTGCGAATTGACTTTAAAATTCTCTGCTATTTGTTTTTAAAGATAAACTGTTTTTGTTACTCACACCAGTCACATGACTGATCCGGAGTTTATTGTTTCTTTCCTAAACTCTGGATGCTCAAAATTTTTCTACATGGGCAGTCTAGAGTTGGGTTTTTCAGATATTCAGATTTAGTAGATTATCTGGAGCTAGTTCAGTCTTTGGATATGGAATGCGCTTGCTTATCTTTGTGCCTCGTTATTGGGAGTTCGAGCTATTTCTGGATCGGTGCTTTGAAGATGGAGATTATCTGCTGCTGATGTTATCGTTTTCTTTTCCGCTGCTATTTCTTGTATCATATCTCTGATGTATATTGATATTCATTGTATCACTCTGTTGTATCAGATATTGTATATCAATGTATTATTCTTTTCTTCCGCTGTGTTATTTACTTAATGTTGTTATAAGCTCCGGCGACTCGGATTTGAACGATCGAATCTATGGCATTCGAGTACGATGTAAAGTATGGATGTCGATTTTCGAGAGCGAAAATCCCAGATCGTTACAGCTGGTCACCACTGAACCATCTTCAAATGCCCGCATCTTAATCATACCGTGTATGTATGACTAGAAGCATGGCATATAACATCAAGAGAACTTCCTTAATACCCTATATGGGTATCCTGCCTGGACGAAAGTTTGGGACAATCATCAATCTATGATCCCAAATTAACCAACTCGCCATCGAACCGGCGTTACCAACCACTCAAACATTGGACAATCATGCATACATCATTCACTAATATTACAAGACCCCATAGCCACAAAATGGACCTGACAACGACGATTGGAGTATCGTTCCCAGTTGAGACCCATTCACTGAAACTGTTCTACATACAAAATTTTCAATGAAAATTCAACATGCTGACCATGTCAGTGTACTACGGGGATACAACCTCCGACACTACCTCATGAAGCTGGAAGCCAATGAATTGATCAAAATCCACAGCCAGTTGCTGCCAACACTCATAAATGAATTTATCACAAAAGCTTATTTCCAGAATTTGATAAGAGAACTGGCGGATAGCCGCCAACAACTACACTAACATATCGTATCCAATATTGGGTTGATAAACCAGATGAAGGATCAATGTGGCAAGATAAGGAAGAAACCTAATCCATACTCTAAATCGGGAAGCTCCTCTTTCTTAGATGGCTACCATGGATGCCAGCGCCATAAGGCTGCTCCGGAAAGGAAAGCTTCGACAATATGTGCAAGTCCCATAAAACGATGGGCAGAGAACCTCCGACCCCTATCGATCAAGAACTTTGATTAAACTGAACCACTTGCGTTAGACATCCAACTAAGAAGGGCTGGACCGAAGTGCAATAGTGAGCATACAACGTTTCTTCACTTATCAATGAGATTTGATCCGATCCCTTTTGAATTATTTCAATTTCAATTTCATTTATGTTGCGAAGTATAATCGACTTGAATTAAACTACTTGCAAATGGTGCAGGTAACCGAGTGCTCAAGGTTCAGTGCCAAATAACCTCCACGGACTATGATCAAGTCATTGAGGTATCATTATGACGAGCATGATTCAACCACTGATCGGCTGCTATATGCCGCTGACTTGGGGGCAGGGCATCAAAGCGGAAGAGACCGACAAGGTCAGGACTCCAGTACAAAGTGGATGCAACCGACCATCCATTCATCCGCCTATACAATTTAATTAGGAGATCTGTGAAAGACTTGGACTTATATGTCCCAATAATGCACTCTCCATCTCGTAGTTGAAGCTCGCCAAAATACTTATGCTTCTTCTGATGCCCAGTAAAATCGGAATCACACTAAGTGTGGACGTGACGTGACCGTCCATGCATCCAATCCTACATTAGACACTTGAGGTTATTTGAGAACACATGTTTAAAGTGGATATGATTTGACCATTCACTCTCCAGTTTGCTTCTGTGATGCGACAAAACAATCATGCCTTAAACTGACTTCATCAGTGGACAACCCTCAATTTAAAGTCATCAACGACTGACTTCCTACTCACTAACCATCATGAGCTACCATTTCAATTCTCTTCCTCGGCTCGATCGGAAGAACGCAAAGTATAAAGTGGACGTGACTCGACCGTCTGCTCTCCAATTCTTGCACCTGACTTAAGGGAAAATACACAACTCAAAATGGATGTAGTTCGACCATCCTCTCCTCTGCTCCAGCACAAAGCTTGCCACAACACTAATCTTACTCCTTAGGCTTGGCAGAAGCGGAATCCAAATGAACATGGACACGATCCAACCGTCCATAAACTAAATCTCATCCTTCATTCAGGGCAGATAAGTGGAAAGTAATCGGGATCCCACCGATCACTCGCTAAATGAAACCCCAAGCTCAGCGACAAGCCATCACACTGCAACCAAAAGGGATTGATACATGACAATCCTCTAACTAACTCCGGCTCCCAGAGTGTGAGCTGGAGCATAAACTTACGGATGTGGGCTCGAGGAGGGTTGATTCGTCCACCTAACGACTTCGCCCATGTTCAACCTAAGCCCGAGGAGGATGGATCCATCCGTCTAACGACCTTGTCTTTCATACTTACAAATGTGGGCTCGAGGAGGGTGAATTCGTCCACCTACCGACTTCGCCCATGTTCAACCTAAACCCGAGGAGGATGGATCCGTCCATCTAACGACCTCGCCTTTCATATTTACAAGCTCGAGGGGGGTGGATCCGTCCATCTAACGACTTCACTTGGCTATGCAGGGTGGATGTGATATGACCGTCCACGTACGTGATCAACTTCTTGTTCCAAGAGTGTGAATGAAATCCTAAAGCCTAAACAGATGTGACTAACCATCTGTCGGCCAACTCCGGATTCCCGGAGTGCGAACTGGAGTATAAACATAAACATAAATGGGTGTGACTGACCGCCCATCAACAAACTCTGGTCCCGAAAGTGCGGACCGGAGTGTAAACGCCAAATGGGTGTGACTGACAACCCATCAACCAACTCCAGATTTTCGGAGTGCGAACTGGAGTATAAACATCAAAACGGGTGTGACCGACCACCCGTAAAACAACTTAAGTCCCCGGAGTGCAGACATAATCCTAAAATACCAAATGGGTGTGACCACCCATAAAATATCGCTTAGGCACCCTGATTGTAGTGATCAGATAGTTTATACCGTAGAAAACCCTAGTTCTGAGGTGAATGCATTGTTTGGTGTTATGGATTCAGAAGATGAGTTGAATCGCGTTTTTGTTGTTAGAGAATTCGCGGATGTGTTTGAACCTTTAGTTGGATTGCCGTCGAAATAGGCCATAGAGTTTCAAATAGATTTGGTGCCTGGAGCAAAACAGGTGAGTAGGCCACCGAGTAGGATGACACCTACAGAGATGAAGGAACTGAAGGTGTAGTTGGTGGATTTGGAAGGCAAGAGTTTTATTAGACCAAGTAGTTCGGTTTGGGGAGCAGCAGCAGTATTTGCTAAGAAGTCGGATGGATCGTTAAGGCTATGTATCGATTATCGTAAGTCGAATGAGAAGACGATAAAGAATCAATATCCATTGCTAAGGATCGACGATTTATTCGATCAGTTGAGTGGAGCCAAAGTATTCTCTTAGTTATATTTGGCAATAGGATTTCATCAATTTAGAGTAGCGGTGGATAATATACCTTTTACGACGTTCAGGACAAGATATGGATCGTACGAATGGTTAGTTATGTCGTTCAAACTCACTAATGCACCGGCATTCTTTGTGGATTTGATGAACCAAATTTTTCGAGAGCACTTGGACAGGTTCGTGTTAGTATTCATAGATGATATTATGATATACTCTAAGGATGACAAGGAGCATGAATTTCATCGTAGAGTTGTGCATGAGACGTTGAGGCAGCATCAGCTAAAAGAATAGTTTTGGAAGTGTCATTTCTGGAAGAAGGAAGTGAAGTTCCTTGGTCATGTAGTCTCAGAAAAAGGGTTTTCTATAGATCTGAGAAAGATTGAAGTGGTGAATAATTGGAAGAGACCCGAGACAGTGACGGAGATAAAGAGTTTCATTGGATTGGCCGGATATGATCGAAGGTTTATCAAGGATTTTTCGCGGATAGCTGCACCGATGACTAAGCTAACACGAAAGGATGTGAAGTTTGTGTGGACTGATAAGTCTGAGGAAGCATTCTAGAGCTTGAAATACTTATTAACCCATGCACCATGTTGATGGTTCTGGAGGGGAATCAAGATTTTGTTGTTTATACTGATGTGTGTGGGACTGGGTTGGGAGCTATGCTGATGCAGAAAGGTAAAGTGATTGCCTATACTTCTAGACAGCTTAGATCGCATGAGGTTAGATATCCAACGTACGACTTGTAGTTAACTGCAGCGATATTTACTTTGAAGGTGTGGAGGCATTACCTTTTATGAGAGAGGTTCGAGCTTTATACCGACCATATTTCGTTGAAGTACTTATTCTCTCAGAAGGAGCTGAACATGAGACATCAGAGGTGGTTAGAGTTTTTAGTCACTTACGATTTTGAAATAGAATACGCACCAGGGAAAGGAAACAAAGTTGCGGATGCGCTCAGTAGGAAGCATCAGAATGCAGTGTTAGTTATGATAGCAGAATGGAAAGATTTGGAAGCATTGTCGACTTGCAAAGTGCAGTGGAGATACGAGGTTGGGTCTAGTGGAGAATCTGCTATGTTGTCTTGTTTAAAAGTCCGACCAGTAATTATTGAGAAGATTGCTTCTAAACAGGAGGAGGATTCAGTGTTAGATGAAAGGATCTGGAAGTTAAGAGAAGGAACGGAGAGCAATGACTTGAAAAACTTTAGTCTTGACCAGAATGGGTGGTTGAGAAAGAAGAGTAGATTATGTGTTCCAAATGCGGGAGACATAAGAAAATAAATTTAGGAGGAATGCCATCGTTCGAAGTTCACTATTCATCCAAAAGAAACGAAGATGTATCAAGATATGAACAGAGGTTTCTTCTGGGAAGTCATGAAGAGGGATGTTAGCTTGTGGGTGAAACAGTGTTTGAAGTGTCAGTAGGTGAAAGCCGAACATCAAAAGCCGAGTTGATTGCTTCAGCAATTGGATATTCCGGTGTGGATGTGAGATTCTATTTCTATGGATTTTATTGATGGGTTGCATAGATCTAGTAGAGAAAATGAAAGTATATGGGTCATAGTGGATAGATTGACCAAGAGTGCCCCATTTCATTCCAGTTAAGTCAACTAGGACGTCAACTATTTTGGTGAAATTGTTCATGAAGAATGTAGTTAGACTGCATGGAATTACTAATAGTATTGTTAGTGATAGAGATCCTTTGTTCACTAGTGAGTTCTGGAAGAGTCTAAAAGAAAGTTTAGGAAACAAGCTCAAGATGAGTACCGCTTACCATCCACAGACCGATGGGCAAACATAAAGAGTTAACAGGATTTTAGAGGACTTGTTAAGAGCATGTGTATTGGATTTTGGGGGATCGTTGAAACACCTCACACCCCTTAATATACCCAAAAGGACACAGTAAAAGGCATGGTGCATTGTAGGTATAACTAAAGCTAACAGAGACTAAGATTCACAAGACAAAAATAGGTAAAAACAGTGGAAACTTAAAATAATAACTTAATCAAAACAAAACTTCATTGTTGCTTTATAAATAAGTCAAATACCAAATACCACATACATGTCTAAAATTCCAATATGTCTCTTTAAATAAAAACTCATAGTCTCAAAAATCGGAGTACATAATACCCTCATAATAAGCCAGTACATAGAAAGAACAAAAGCTAAAAGAAAAGAAATACATGGTAGCAAACTCCTCCTAGAAATCTCCAAGAAACTGCAATCTACTATCCTCTCCCTTGATTGCCTGAGGGGGGGGGGGGAAGGGGAAAATAGAGGAGTGGGTCAGACTAAAAGTCTGGAAGATGATAGTAATTACTAGAGTCTTTAAGCAAAGTAAAAGTAATAGACTCTACAACAGTTCTAGTATATAAAGAGGAAACAAAGGAAATAGGAAAGAGATAAACTGGAAATAAATACGATTAACTATAAGATATGTTAACTTTGATTGTTTGCACTTGTTCTTGATAGCTGCTTTGATTAGGCTGAATTCCTAATCCTATAATTAGGCTGAATTCCTAATTCTACCCTTCATTCGGCCTGCTACTCTATAGACCTTACTGTGGACCAGAGACTAGGTAACTCCCTACACAGCAACCAATGGTATCTATGAAAGATGCACAAAGCAACTACTATGGATCCAGATGATACATAGCTCCCTACACAGAAGACAATGGTGTCTACGAAAGACACACATACTAAGCGCTTGGAACTCATAGCGATTACTGAGCACCAGAATGGAAGTCGCATACGTAACTGCCACCATGCCCATGCTACCTTTTGCTCCACCTATTAGGTCTTCTTATTACCTCAAACTCAAGCATAAGCGTACCCCTCGTCTCACTTCAGGTTAACGTGAGACAACCATGTGTCCATAGAAAATAAGGGAAATGCTGTTGGTACTGGCCCATCATCCAAACAATATCTAGTTGTGCCCCTTATCCAAATCCCCTGTGATTTGGACTTCTAATTAACCAATTACTACCATTTATAGCATAAGTGTGCCCTCGCCTCACTTCAGGCTAATGTGAGACCGCCATTTTGTCTAATAGGGAATGCTATTTGGTACAGGTCCTACATTCATCTTTGCTTATTAACTTAGATAAATTATTTAAATAAGCCTTTACACTTTTCCCTACTATCTGTGCTTATTAATTTATCCTAAGTCTTAAAATAAGCCTTATTATGTTCTTTTTCTTATTATAACCTACGTTATAATCATGCTTATTACTTAAGCCAAGGTCTAAGTGTGAAAATAAGTCTCTTTCATCTTTTACTCTTTTTAGTTATAATTCTAAGTTATAACTAGGCCAAGCTTTTTAATTCAGTCCAATTAATGTCATAATTTGGCATAATTTCAGTCCAATTAGGCACAATTTCAGTCCAATTCCATTTATATTATAGTCTTTGTAACTTACATCTTATATTCCATTATTTCAGTTTGCTTACAATTTAATCCATATTCGCGTTAATCCTATTCTAATCCATACGCGAAGAAGGAGGAATAAAAGAAAACTGAAAATAGAAGAAAATCCAAAGCGTAGAAAGAAGATGCAAATAACATATAAATAACAGTAAATAAACTTAAATACTATAAATAAACTGTAAATAAACGGAAAAGCTATAATTATCAGAAATAAACTAAAATTAATGAAAAGAATAGCTGAAAGGAAATAGACTCAAAATAATTCTAAAAACTGTAAATAAACTACTGAAAAGGCTATTCCAAAAATTGTAGTAAAACTACAACTGTTGGAAACCCTATTATTTTAAATTACCTAAAGAAAACTTAAATAATTACAATCACTAACCTCCGGTCCTAAGCTCTTCCTTTGGTCTTCCCGGATCCATGTGGAGTTCTAAAATAATTTAATTTATAACGAATTTCTCCTTGGAAAAATTATTCCGTTTAGGGTCCTTCCTGGAAAGGTGAACCCAATTGGAGAAAACCTAGAATGAGAAAAAGTGTTAGGTCTAGGGGTCTATTTATATCGGTAGAAGTGGATTTTAGACCTTTAGATTTTGAAGATTGAATGGGATGTAACAACGTCATAGGCTGAATAGGAGTCATCAGATGCAAGAATGGAAGGACCAGATCGAGGTAAAGAATGCAAAACACGTCATTAAGTCGGCAAAATTCGCTATGGAATGGTCGAACAAACGAACTTTCGTTCGTTCGTAATTAAGGGAGGCGGGTCGACTAGGCGGTCGACCGCCCGGTGCCCAGGTCGACAGGCCGGTCGACCTACCTTGTATCTTTTTCTCACTTCTATTTATGCTTATTTTGTATCTTGGTCATATTAGCTTAGTTTCTGACGTTCTATATATGGAAATTGACAAGAAAATTACCAAGGACACAATGGTTCAATTCCCGTGGCTCAATTCTGATAATTTCACAAAGTTATTTTATTATTTAATTAATTAACGAATTAATTATTATGGGTTAAATTTTAGGTTGTTACATTCTCCCTTTCTTAAGAGATATCGTCCCTGAAATCTCTAAGAATAAAAGAATGTACTAAATGTTTTCATCCAATTCTACAATCAACTACTCAATCATCAACCATTCATCCATTGTCCTTAAGTTTTTCTAATGCAATTTATGATACTTATTTAATTAGTGTAGTGTAAATGTTCCTTACTAATGCAAAAGATTAGGCGGTCCACTGATTCAATTGACCTCCTTTTATGCAATCATGTCCGTGCCATGTATCCAAATGAATGCAAAAATTTCCTAATGATAACTATTGATTCTATATGCGTGCTACAAACATCATCCAAATGCAATAATCATGTGATAAACATCCATTTATAGCAACCATGGAAATAAAATAAAAATGTGCACACATCCATATGCATATGCTCTAGTGTCCTAGTTAGGTCGATCCCAAAAGAATAATAGTGCCTAGTGTACCTATATGCGTCCATTAGCATCCACTAGCAAACACTTGCAATCACTAGCATACATCATTCATAAAATGTTCTATTAACATGTTTACACCAAATCCTACCATCCATAGGTTAGCTTCTAAGTTCTACCCTCCCAAAGGATAATAAAGGAAAGAACGTATTCAAAACTAAAGATGGAAAATAGGAAATTCAAAAATTTACTATCAAAGAAAAGCGGATATGAGATACAAATTTTCTCCAAATCAAATTTAGTCTTCTCCGAAGTCTTTTTAACATCTGTAGACTCTATCCAACACGAAAGCGACTTGCGCGGTCTTTCATAAAGAGCTTCGGAAGGTGCCACTCTAATGCTAGCTTGAGAGCTACTATCTTATGTGAATTCCACTAAAGAAAGATGCTTTTCCCAAGTTCCTCCAAAATCAAGAATATCCATTCTCAACCATGCGTGCCTTATTACCTTACTCATTACACTTTACTGTCTTCTTTAGTCTGCATACATGAATCAACATTCCTAGGTTCTTACTGGTGTCCTATACATTCCACGGGAACTTCTGTCATTACTTCCAAAAGTAATCACTGCTATCCCCTACATGGTCTTTCACTTTTTCCGTTACACCTAGGAAATGATTTCTCTGTACTCCATATTTATAAGAGTTTGGTTGGGTATTTATCGTTTCAAAAACTAAGACTTCTAAATTTTCAAAACATCAAATCCCAAAATCTTTGTTTTTAAAAAGTGTTATTTTTGAGTCTATTAAATTCAAAAATACTTGGTTACTTAACATTAATTCCCAACCTAAAGGGAAAAACTTTCAAATTCTAAGTCCAAAACTTATTCCTCGTTTTCTTTTAAAGACTTTTTCAGTTTTCTATAAAAATTTGGAAATTTCTAATTCTACTTTAATTAAGTTTTTCATTTCCAAAAACTTACTTACTTTTTCACCAAACCATTTTCTTTTAAAATATCTTTAAGCTATTTTTATGTATTTCAAAACATCTTCTTATTATGCCTCACGGCCTCATACCTTAATGTATTGGAACTACTTTCTCAAGTGAGAAATTATTAATGCTAAAATCTTCTATGAACCTTTTAAAAGATAATTTCATGTTTATGTGAAATTACAAGGAACTTATTTTATATTTTTCGAAATAGGCTATAAAAAATATGGTGCTTTTCATACCTTGTATATCTCTTTCATGTATTCCTTGTAACTTGCACAAAACATTTTTTTATTGGTTTCATAGAAAATTATACCATTACTATTTTCATTACAATGGATTAAAGTATGTTTAATTTATATTCTTCCATGATAAATATTTTCTAATATCTAACTTGCACATTTACCTTTCAGAAAAACTCATCTTCAAAACTACTTTAATGTTTCCGTAACTGCAAAAACACTTCCTTATACTTGTTAAAAATAATAAGTGTACTTTACAACCCATTTTGTTTCTATACTTAGAAATTATCCCTTTAAATACATTTTTATTTGGGTTAAAATGGATGTTGCGTAAAACACCGTTACTACAACCTAAAAATACTAGTGTATGGATTCAATTAAATAAATACCAATAAATCTCATATACCTATGTAAAAATATTTCTTTTGGAAGTCACTTACTATAAAAATAGTGTTATAGCCTATGCTCCACTTATTTTTCACGAAAACATTTATTACAACAATAAAAGTTGTAATCTACATTTTCGATACTTGATGCACTCTAGGTTTTTATATTTGAAATCTTTGTTTACTTACAATGAAACTAGTGAGTTATATATATACTCCATAATTCTTCAAAAAGAATTCCAATTTTCCATTATATAAAAACCAACTTAAATTTCATACCATTCTTCCAAAAACCCCATACTTATTTTCTAAAAGAAAATGTTAACAATGAAAATTTTCAATTCTAACAATTACATTTTTTTCCACTTTTTAAATTTCAAAAATTTCATTTTATTGGGCTTGGCATAAAGTGGATTTTGTCCTTACTAACCTAGGAGTACTTTTCTTAAACCTTGGAAATCCTATTTCCTTACTAAAGTCTTCTGTTAGATTTATTCTAAGGTACTACCGTTAAATTCACTTATATGAAACAATTATAATTCCTGTAATTATCTACACGTGGTTTTTCTCGTTTTCTATTATACATCTCCAATCCTTGCCTACCTCTCTTTTGATTTCCGCAGTCTGAACCTAAATGTACAAAACCGTTTATCAAACTTATTATATGTGTAGACATTCACTATGCCCCAAGAAACACGCTTCCTTAAGCCAAAAGTGATACTTCAAGAACTTTACTTTCAACTGACGAACACGAAGCATACAAAGAACCTCCTTTAGACGAATAACATGCTCTCCCATACTTCTTGGAAAACACCAAAATGTCGACCACGAATACCACCCCGAACTTTATTTTAGGACATCTCTAAAAACATGGTTCATCAAATCTATAGAATAGGCTGGGACATTGGTTAGCCCAAAAGACATAACCAACCACTCAAAGAATCTATCGGGGGTCCTAGATGTAGTCTTATCTATGCTGCCATCGGTTACTCTAAGCTGATGGAATTTAGTGGCTAAATCAAGCTGGGAAAATACTTAAAGGCCAACTAACTGGTCGAAAAGATCATCTATCCTAGAGAGTGGATAATGGTTCTTCTTTGGAAGATGTTCAATTCTTTATAGTCAATGCAAAGTCAAAGAGAACCACCTGCTTTGGTAGCGAAGACGACTGGCGCTCCCTATTTCGATATGTTCCTTCTTATGAAACCTTTATCAAAAGCTTACGGATCTGCTTGCTCAATCCCTTCCTTTCCCTAGGTGCTATATGCCTTACGGGTAATGCCACTGGCTAGCAAAATAAATCTTGAAGTCAATCTCTCTCTTAGGGGGGTAGTTCCCTAACCTCCTCAAAGATTTCTAGAAAATCTCTGATGATGATGAATCGAGGGAATAAAGGAAGCTCAACCCAACTGACCCTTATGGGTCGCAAGAAATCTCGAGAGTCCTACTGATGCATGTCTCTAGTCTAACGACTCTCCTCTCGCAATCTAATATAGCTCCATATGTGGATAGCCAATCCATTCCCAAAACCATCCCATACCCCAAAAATCCCAAAACATAGGTGTCACAGTCAAATTCTATGTCTAGGATAAAAATTTTCAAACCCCTACAAACCATAGATAAGAGTGCCGATCCTCCCATGGGGTTTGAAACAAAGATGGGGTCTACTACTAAAGAAATGTCTAATTGCAAACAATCCACAAGAAAACTAGAGATAAAAGAGTGTGATGCTCCTGAATCGAAAAGAGTCCAAATGGGAAAACTAGAAATAGAAATCATATTTTCCTACCTTGATATGGTCTGCCATTGGAAACTGCTGTACCCAAAGTCTGAATCGGTGCTGCAGGTGCACTCGCTGCCTGCCCCATTTTCTGAGGAAAAATCCTACTAAAGTGACCAAGCTGTCCACAATTGAAACACCTTCCCTTCATTCCTGCCTTCTTACGGTCTTTTGCGTAATGACCAGTCATTCTACAACGCTTACATTTCCCACTTTTCTTGATTCGCTTTTGAGGTCCTCCCTCTTTCCTCTTGTCCTTATCATTCCACTGCTTGTTAGAGCTTGTATGAACCTTCTCAAGCTCCCTCTTCTGCGGCCAAGATGTTGGCTGAACACTATGTCGGTCCTCCAAACCTAACTGCCTAAACCTTTGCTCCAAATTCTCAAAACTAACCCACGTCTCCTCAGAATCCTCCATGCCAAGAAAACGTTCTGCCTCATATACTAGCGAAGTCCTTGCATAGCTCAGAAAAGGGGGCTGATGTGGCTGGATAAAAGGGATTTCCACCTACTAGTGTTGTGTTGGACACTTGCCCTTGCACCTCTGGTACCGTAGCTTTATGGAAACCGTCAGCCATTTTATGCAAAGAAAAGAGAATTTAGGCTTGAAAGAATCGAAAGAAGATTGCAGTGGACTTGGAAGGGATTTTTTTATATAAAAACTCTTTTATACTTAAAAACTATTTCTAAGAGTTCTTTTCTGAAAATTACTTTTAAAAAAAAGTTATTTTGGAAAATACTTTTACTTTTAAAACAAATTTTTAGGAATCCTGCAACCTTAGACTCTGATACAAAGTGAAACACCCCAAACCCCTTAATATACCCAGAAGGACATGTTAAAAGGCGTGGTGCATTGTAGGTATAACTAAAGCTAACAGAGACTAAGATTCACAAGATAAAAATAGGTAAAAACAGCGGAAACTTAAAATAATAACTTAATTAAAACAAAACTTCATAATTGCTTCATAAATAAGTCAAATACCAAATACCACAAACATGTCTAAAAATCCAATATGTCTCATGAAACAAAAACTCATAGTCCCAAAAATCAGATACATAATATCCCTCATAATAAGCTAGTACATAGAAAGAACAAAAGCTAAAAGAAAAGAAATACATGGTAGCAAACTCCTCCAAGAAATCTCCAAGCAACTGCAATCTACTGTCCTCTCCCTTGATTGCCTAAGGGTGGGAAAAAGGAGAAAATAGAGGAGTGAGTTAGACTAAAAGTCTAGATGATAGTAATTACTAGAGTCTTTAAGCAAAGTAAAAGTAATAGACTCTACAATAGTTCTAGTATATAAAGATGAAACAAAGGAAATAGGAAAGAGATAAACTGGAAATAAATGCGATTAACTATAAGATAGGTTAACTTTGAATGTTTACACTTGTTCTTGATACCTGCTTTGATTAGGCTGAATTCCTAATACTATAATTATGCTGAATTCCTAATTCTACCCTTCGATCAACGTGCTACGCCATAGACCTTACTACGGACCAAAGACTAGGCAACTCCCAACACAACAGCCAATGGTATCTACGAAAGATGCATAAAGCAACCACTGTGGATCCAGATGATACATAGCTCCCTACACAGAAGGCAATGGTGTCTACGAAAGACACAGATACTAAGCTCTGAGAACTCATAGCGATTACTAAGCACCAGAATGGAAGTCGCACGCGTAACTGCCACCATGCCCATGCTACCTTTTGCTCCACCTATTAGGTATTCTTATTACCTCAAACTCCAGCATAAGCGTGCCCCTCGTCTCACTTCAAGCTAATGTGAGACCACCGCGTGTCCATATAAAATAGGGGAAATGCTGTTGGTATTGGTCCGTCGTCCAAACAATATCTAGTTGCGCTCCTTATCCAAATCCCTTGTGATTTGGACTTCTAATTGACCAATTACTACCATTTTTAGCATAAGTGTGCCCTCATCTCACTTTAGGCTAATGTGAGACCATCGTTTTGACTAATAGGGAATGCTATTTGGTAAAGGTCATACTTTCATCTTTGCTTATTAACAAGATAAATTATTTAAATAAACCTTTACACTTATCTCTACTATTTGTGCTTATTAATTTATCCTAAGTCTTAAAATAAGCCTTATTCTGTTCATTTTCTTATTATAACCTACGTTATAATCATGCTTATTACTTAACCCAAGGTCTAAGTGTGAAATAAGTATCATCATCTTTTACTCTTTTTAGTTATAATTCTAAGTTATAAGTAGGCCAATCTTTTTAATTCAGACCAATTAATGTCATAATTAGGCATAATTTCAGTCTAATTAGGCATAATTTCAGTCCAATTCCATTAATATTACAGTCCTTTTAATTTACATCTTGTATTCCATTATTTCAGTTTTCTTACAATTTAATCCATATTCGCATTAATCCTATTCTAATCCATATGCGAAGAAGGAGGAATACAAGAAAACTGAAAATAGAAGAAAATCCAAAGCGTAGAAAAAAGATGTAAATAACGTATAAATAACAGTAAATAAACTAAAATACTGTAAATAAACTGTAAATAAAATGAAAAGCTATAATTAACAGAAATAAACTAAAATCACTAAAAAGAATAGCCGAAAGGAAATAGACTAAAAATAATTCTAAAAACTGTAAATAAAGTACTTAAAAGGCTATTCCAAAAATCGTAGTAAAACTACAACTATTGGAAACCCTATTATTTTAAATTACTTAAAGAAAACTAAAATAATTACAATCACTCACCTCCGGTCCTAAGCTCTTCATTTGGTCTTCCCAGATCTACTTGGAGTTGTAAAGTAATTTAATTTATAATGATTTTCTCCTTGGAAAAATTATTCCATTTAGGGTCCTTCCTAGAAAGGTGAACCCAATTGAAGGAAACCTAGAATGAGAAAAAGTGTTAGGTCTAGGGGTCTATTTATAGGGGTAAAAGTGAATCTCAGATCGTTGGATTTTGAAGATTGAATGAGATGCAACCACGTCATAGGCTTAATGGGAGCCATCAGATGCAAGAATGGAAGGACCAGATCGAGTTAAAGAATCCAAAACACGTCATTAAGTCGGCAAAATTCGCTCTGGAACGTTCGACCGAATGAACGTTCGTTCGTAATTAAGGTAGGCGTATCGACCGGGCGGTCGACCGCCTGGTGCCCAAGTCGACCGGCCGGTCGACCTGCTTTATATTTTTTTTCACTTCTATTTCTTCTTATTTTGTATCTTGGTCATATTAGCTCAGTTTATGACGTTCTATATATGGAAATTGACCAGAAAATTACCACGGACACAATGGTGCAATTCCCGTGGCCCAATTTTGATAATTTATTTTATTATTTAATTAATTAATGAATTAATTATTA
This sequence comes from Allium fistulosum, assembly GCA_030737815.1. Taxonomy (NCBI): domain Eukaryota; kingdom Viridiplantae; phylum Streptophyta; class Magnoliopsida; order Asparagales; family Amaryllidaceae; genus Allium; species Allium fistulosum. The sequence goes on from CM060902.1 coordinate 985,223,232, forward strand.
TGGGTTAAATTTTAGGTTGTTACAATCATGGGATGTCCATCTACATTTAGTCGAGTTTTCATATAACAACAATTATCAAACTAGTATTGGGATGGCACCGTTTGAAGCTTTGTATGGAAGGCCATGCAAATCTCCAGTTTGTTAGCTCGAGACCTGGGATAGATTGGTTCTTTGTCCAGATTTGGTAAGAGAAGCTACAGAGAAGGTCAAGTTAATTCGGGCTAGAAAGAAGGAGGTTTAGCCTAGGCAGAAAAGTTATGTAGATAGAAGAAGGAAAGACTTTGAGTTCTCCATTGGAGACTATGTGTTTGTTAAGGTTTCACTGATGAAGGGTGTGATTAGGTTCGAGAAATCAGGAAAGTTAGCACCGAGATTTGTTGGACCTTTCCGCATTGTTGAGAGGATTGGGAAACTCGCATATAGAGTGGAGTTACCGAGTTGTTTGGCAAGAGTCCATGATGTTTTCCATGTTTCTCATCTTAGAAAGTATGTTAGAGACCTAGATACTACTATAGCACCGACAGTGTTTGAAGATTTAGTAGTAGAACCGGACTTGACCATAGTTAGAAAGCCAATTCAGATTGTTGCGAGAGATGAGAAGAAGCTAAGGAACAAGAAAGTCAGACTAGTGAAAGTCCAGTGGGGCGACGATGAGGGAGACTGTACTTGGGAGATTGAGAGCAGGATTAGAGATGCTTATCCTGATTTGTTTTGATGGTATGTTTTAGCTTGTTGATTGATTTGTTGTGTACCTTATCGTAATTTCGAGGATGAAATTCTTTGAGAATGGGAGATTGTAACACCCCATATTTTTAGTAATATTATTTAGGATAGTTAATTAGTTAAATAAAATAAAATAATGTGTTGATTAATGGATTGAGATATGTGATCAAATTAAGGGTAGCCGTGCCATATTAATGAATAGATAAATGAAGTAAAATGGAATTATGTGTTAGGAAATAGGGGAGGGCAAAATAGGAAAAAGTGATTTTCTAATATCCTAAACCCTTAGGGAAAATGAACACACCTTTATTTCATTTTATCACAAACGAAAACACCAAAACCAAGGCCGACCACCATTAGCAAAGGAGAATAAGAGAAATATAAAGTTTTTAAGAGGAAAATAAAATCAACTTAATCAAGATCAAATCTCGCATCTTTAATCACAAAGATAAAGTGAATAATTTCTACATCTCATGTTTTATGAATGTTTTCGGTTTTAAGATGAAACCCGAATTTATCTTGCATGATTTAGCCATGATTTTGAAGAGCAAAATGTTTATATATACATGTTGATGATTTATGCTTGTTCATATAGATTTTATGATATGTTTTGATGTGAAAACCCTATTTATCGACATCCAAATGCCTTGCGATTTTAAATATAGACTGGAAATGATATTTTAGAGATGGGTTCCAAATTTTTTAATTTTCTGAATTAATGTGGATTTTATATTAATTTTCCAATAAAGAAAATGATTTATTGGGTTATAAATAATTTACGGTTAAAGTATAATTAATTTGGGCCTGAAATTTTAATATGTTAGAAAACATATTAAAAGGGATTTTTTGCAATTTTTGTAGAATTTTCCAAAGAGTTTTGATGAATATATAAAATTATTTAATGTATGGGACTTAAATGTTTCGCATATTTAATTATGGAGAAAGGGTGTTTTGCAAATGATTTAAATTAATTAATTTTGAAATTATGACAATACTTTTAGAAAAGAAAAATTAGCAACCAATAAGAGTTTGACAAATAAGGCAGGTTAGTTAAAAAGTTTACTTAAAAAGGTATAAATCAGAAATTCATGCCAAAAGCATGTTTCGCCTATTTTGGTTTCGCCCAGGTAGCTTTCGACTAAGTCTCCGCCTCCTTCCACAAACCAATGCACATAGTATCAACATCTTGGTACATAGTGAATTGGACAAAGGCGAAAGGTAAGAGTCAAAACCAAGGGGTTCCAAAAGGGTAGAAGCACTTATTCGTTTTAAAAGAAAAGAGCGCCTGCTTGCTTTCGCCTATGTAGCTTTCGACTAAGTTAATTGATTTAAAGAAAGGTTTTAAGGTTGCCCCTTTGTTCTAAGTAATAGCTTTCGAATTATTACGTACGACTAAGTCAATGGTTTTAAAGGAAGGTTTCGAAATAGTAGCTCCTTTGTTTTTAAATAATAGCTTTCGACTATATCGAAGCCTTTAGTGCCGCCTTCCACCTTTCGAAATAGTGGTTTCGAAGGGGTTGTTTTGTTTTATGAAAACCATGCCACTTCTCCTATGCTTTCGAAATGGGTGGTTTTGACACCATCACTTCTCTACTTAGTTATAGTTTTTGAAAGAGTAAGCTTTCGACCCTGTTGCTTGTAACCCTTAGTGATTTTTAAAGAATAACCCAAAGGTTTCGACTAATTAGTGTTGAATGATTTCGAAAGGTGTTTTTCCACATGTTTTAAATTGAACCTAAATGCTTTCGAAGGGTTTGAGATTTTAATACCTTCGAAAGGTTTTAAAGAAGGTTTTAAAGAGGTGGTTCCCCTATGTTTTCAAAAGGCTTTGAACGAATGGTTTCGAAAGGGTGGTTTCCCTACGTTTTCAAGAGGCCTAAAGGAAAGGATTTACAATGGTTTTGAATAAGTTTGAAGGAAAGATTTTTCCTATGGTTTTGAAAGGAAATGTTTAACGGTTTTAAAAAGGGATGTCTAAGGTTTTTAGCTTCAATGGTTTAGAAAGGGGTACTTTTAATAGAATCGAAAGGGGTACTTTCAAGTGTTTAATGTTTTCATCAACTAAGGTCTGAGTAAAGTATATATATATGTAACATGGTGAGGTGATTTTGAGTAAAGCATAGAGTATATGTATTTTCCTTGTGTGAGTTGATTTAAAGCTCTTAAATCATTTTGAAAAAGGTTTTCAAGGAAAATTATGGGAAAGGATCCCTAAGTAAAATGACTGAGATATTAGAATACCAGATGGGACAGTTATAGGATCGCGCCCTATACATTCACTATTAGCCGTAGCTAATTTTGTCCAAAATTCCAGTATGTAGGGCTTTGTCACAGGTAAGACTAAAATTATGATTGCACGTAGAAGGGAATATATATATTTATATACAGATAGGTTATTGGTGAGCTTGCAAAACCATTAGGATCGGGTGACCCTGGGAGATTATTAGGTAAGGGACATACCATCTAGAAGTGAAGTATTTAATGGTTAGTTAAGGACAAACCGCCAAGAAGAGGAGTGTTTGACTGATGTTAGATTATTTTAGTTATATTGTCTAGTAGGCCCGAGTCAGCCAAAGGTTAATAGTCAGCCAAACAAAACTAAAGTGTTTGAACAAATAGTTCTTTTATTACCTGATATGTATATTTACATAATGATGCTTTACAGTATATAACCAGTTTTGGTTTCAGGAAAAGATTCGCAAAAGATATGAAAGGATGTTAGTGAGGGGAAACCCGTTCCGCTAAGCGGCATGCTCCCACTTAACATTAATAACCGAGATGTATAGTATTATTCACACCAAGCTTTATGTCTGACTCGATGTTTATATTTTCCCCCTTAAACTCTCGGGTGCTCAAAATTGATTTAAGTAGGCTGAGGGTTGAGGTTTTTCAAGTTTTTTGTAGAATGACGAATAAAGCTACCGGAGGCGAGCAGGAGGCTAACAGATAGCTATTTAGGAGTTGTTGTTCTTTGTTTTGTATTTATTTCCGCCGTGTATTAAGTTATTTATGAATCTAATCATCCAAGAGGGCATTTTCATATGTCGCTCTTGGCGTATTTTGTAATAAGTTTATTTTATCATTACCTGGGAGCCGTTTTGGATTATGTAATCTGAGTATGGAACATCACTTTTAAAATGTAATGGAAAAATGTTGTTTAAAATCTGTTATTTGTTTCATAGTCAAGTGCTTCTCATATTATAGATATCGTTAACATAGCCGTATTTAGTCGTCGGAAGTTAATACTATAGATGACTACATCATCTGTAGCGCTTAGTTTTGGGCCTCCAGATAGGGGATGTTATAGATCCGTACGCGTGAGAGGATTTTTAGCTTGATGGGTCTGACTGATGAGATGAGGAGGCAGTTAGCTACTTGGGAGTTACAAGGCTCTTAGTTTGTGAAAGGTAGTTGAGGCTGAGACTGATGAGGGAGAGATCACCTGGGGAAAGTTCTGGAGACGATTTCGAGGTGAAGTTTCTTTATAGGGTAGAGGAAGGTGTGCAGTAGAGAATTTTATTCACTGAACCATGGAAACCTATCAGTGAAAGAGTATATCAATCAATTCAATGAGCTAGCTAGATTTGGGATGGGACTGATCGATACCCCCCACATAAGAAGGCTTTGAAGTTTGCTAAGGGCTTGAACCAAACTTTTCATGGTTTATCTCCGAGTCACATTCCTATGGGTGCTACATATGAGGGTTTAGTAGAGATGGATTTGCTGAATACCATCTCTAAGTAGGAAGTGAAGGAAGAACCCAAGAAGACTGGAGGAAAAGCACAGCAGCAGAACCAGTGTAAGGGGGGGTGGACCTAAAGGAAAGATAAGGAAGTAGGACATGCATTATAGGAAGTGTGGCAAGAAGGGGCATGTCGCCAAGGAATGTAGATCATAGGGTCCAAAGGTTAAGTGCTATAATTCAAATTAGTTTGGGCACATGAAGCAAGAGCGTCTAGCACCTCCGAAGACCTCATTCAAATAGTTACAGCACATGCATTGTATGTGCTACCTAGCTCTAGTATGCCACCAGTTGTAGATAAGGGAAAGAAGGTCGTGATCGAATGTGTGTTGACTTTGTCTAGTCTATCTGTTCGCACTTTATTTGACACGGGGAATTGCACTCTTTCATTTCTAGTAGACTTGTAGATTAGTTACATTTAGACACTTGCATAGTTATGGACCCCGTAGTTGTGTCAAACCCTATAAGAGGACCGGCCTATTTGTCTATGGTATGTAGGGGTTTGAATTTGTTCATTTTAAGGGTCGAGTGCGACTGCGATGTTTTTCTCTTTGGATTTTTTGGGATTGGGTTGATATTGGGCATGGATTGGATGACGACGTATAGGGCTATATTAGATTGTGATAGGAAGGTTGTTATATTGAGTACGTGTAGTAGACGTAGCTTAGAGGTTTATTACCATCCCTAAGGATCGATAATGTTGTGCTACTTATATTCTTTAGACCTATCACACGATGAGATAGATATGGTGTGTGACGCCCCATCTCTATACCCACGCTAGCCAAGAACACTACGGAGTAATGCTGTCAACTAGCACGGAGAATAAGGCTGTTGAGGAGCGACCATCCGTGTAATTTCTTTGTGCGAGCACCGATATGTCAGATAGTATAACATGCATATCATTTAAGAAGGAAATCCGACATACCGATACAAACTCAAAGCTATCACACAGTGGCTATATATAATCTTCGGAAACAAACATAGAAATAAACATAACATAAATCAGTCACAGACATCCATATCACAAAGGCGGAAAAAGATATGAATATATAACACATGAAAGTGTACATCAGAGTAGTGGTCAGAAAGATCCACGATAATACAAAAGAATAGCAACATGTGCTACACAAAAGAATACATCTATGAGTCGGTATCTCAAATGTATACAACAAAAAACTACTAATCTAAGTAGTTTGCCAAAAGTCTGAGTAATAGATTCCTGGAGAGAAGTCAAGCAGAAGCACCTGTAACATCTCGGTCTTACCCGAGTATTATTTCATAAGAAAATAATAAACGGATCAGTCTAGCTATAAATATCAGATGACGTGATATAGAATAAGAGATATGGCATAAACATATAATAACCATAATGGCATACTACTATAAGTATGTAAATGATAATCAACAAGAGATTAATCAATATCACAAGAATCTTCTCAAAGATCCAAATCCACAAAAGGTAATGACACACGAATTCACCAATGCACAAAAATTGATAAAACATATCAATGGAAATCACGAAAATTGGTGAAACACAAATTCCAGAAATCAATACACGAAATCCAGAAATCACAAAAAAAGGGGCGGAGGCCTATCACACGAACGGGAGCATGAAAGCTCACCAACATATGTATCGCACGAACGAGAAGCTATCTCGTGGAAGCTATCCATTAATTTTTGAACACACGAACGGCCCGAAGACCATGGGGCGCTACCCCACATATGTGATGTAGAAACATCACACAAACGAGGTTTAGTCTCCCTCATAGACAAAGAGACATCGCACAATTGCTAGTCTAAATCACAAAAATGATCATCATGATCATCAAGAAGTGTCATTCACACCAAGCTAGTAAATATATGAGTTTAGCTTCATGTCCCATAACCACTTGCTTAACTTAAATATTTACGAACAAACTGTAGATCTTCACTAGGAAATTGTCACAAAAGGTTCAGTCGAACAAGTCCAAGAATTAACTGACGAAGTGAATGCAAGCGTTTCATACCACCTGTTTTACTAAGCCGTTTAATTAGATTTCTCATTCGAGTGAAGTAAAAGTTTGTATATACTAGTAGATTGGAAAGCGGTTTGAGAAAACGAACATTATAGATAAAGTAGAGTTGAAATTATTTGGAAGAAAGGGGTTTTGATATTTACTACTAGTATTAAAACCTTTGTTGAAACATACCAAATCACAAAAATTCACATCCGCAGACGTGAGTAAGGTCCAAAGGAATCAATCCCAAAACCATCTAAATAGGAATGCCCGTGAAAACGAACATGGTCGAGCTAAAGTGATGCGCGACCTATTATAGCCGAGCTAAAGAATGCAAACAGGTCGAGCGACCTAAAGGGAACATCGCGACCTAATGTGGTGGTAAGGCCGAGCGACCTAAAAGAGAGGCCGAGCGACTTATCAAGGCAACATGACGAGCGACCTAAAGGTGAGCGACCTAACATGGCCGACCCATCAATGCGCGACCTAATGATGGCGTGACCTAGTATGCCGAACGACTTAACGCGGCGCGACCTAGTATGCTGGATGACTTAACGCGGCGCGACCTAAAGGGAAGGCAGGTCCAGCGACCTAGCTCATGGCCGAGCTAAAGAAAGGCGCGACCTAATGAAAGAACGAGCTAGTGGCGAACGACCTAAGCCCAGAACGAGTTAAATGCAGGCAGAAACTTTTCCACGCGCGCAAGCTAGCAAGGCAGAATGACCTAAGCCCAGATTTTTGCCAAACACACTAAAAATTGGGGTTTTTCTCCAATCCAATCCAAACCAAATGCAAATATACATGCTAAAGAGATAGGAATTCATTCTCAACAATCCAATATAGTTATAGACAAGAATGTGAGATAAAAATCTCACCTTTTCCCGAAATTAATGATGGAGAAGCTTAAAAGCAATGGAAGAAGCTTGAATCCAATGTCTTCACTTTGAAGTTGGAGTTGAATGATGGATTAGCAAGAGAACTTGAGCTTCGAGTTTTAGTTTCCTTTTTCCTCCTATATTTTTGATGAAGCTTCAAAGTTTTAAGCAATTAGAAATGAAGTATGAAGAGAAGGAGGGGGTTGGGCTGAGTTAGTAAGTGGTTCAGCCCAAAACAAAGCCTTAAGCAAACGTCATTTTGAACTCAATGAGGGTGGTCTCGAGTCCTAATTTGACCGTATGAAAAAAGTAGCTTTTCGGACCAAAATCCGATTATAACTATAAAATATTTAAATATCAAATCGATAAATATGCGGGTTGTTACAGACTCCCCTCCTTAAAGAAATTGCGTCCTCGCAATATATAAGATGGAAATAAAAAGTAACAACCATAAAAGCATATTAACACAAAAAGAAATTTGAAATAAAAAGTTCACCTTAAAGAGCATGAGAAAGTAAGTTCGGATGTGTACGCTTGATGAATTCTCTAGATTCCCAAGAACAGTCCTTAGGATTTGAGGACCATTGAACTTTAACAAGCGGAACTTCTTTATTTCGAAGTCGTTTGACCTCCGAAGCAATAATTCGAATAGGATGCTGCTCATAAGTTAAATTAGGCAAAACTTCAATCTCTTCCACAACACCGGGCTCAAGAATAGATTCGGAATCCTGAAGACATTTCCGTAATTGAGAAACGTGAAACACGTCATGCATGGCAGAAAACTGAGCCGGTAATGAAAGGCGATAAGCCATGGAACCAATACGTTCGGTGATAGGAAATGGCCCAATATATCGAGGCGCTAACTTTCCTGATCGACTGAAACGTACAACACCCTTCATAGGGGAAACACAAATAAATACAAGATCACCAACAGAAAATTCTAATTTCCTTCTTCGATTATCGGCATGGGATTTTTGTCTACTCTGAGCTTCTTTCATCCTATGATGAATAAGTTCAATCTTTTCTGTGGAATCACGAATGAAATCTGGACCTAAAACCAGCTTCTCACCGGCCTCAAGCCAACAAGAAGGAGATCGGCATGGCCTTCCATAGAGTGCCTCGAAAGGTGCCATACCAATACTAGCTTGGAAGCTGTTATTATAGGAAAATTCAACAAGTGAAATATGATCTTCCCAACTTCCACCGAAATCAAGCACACAAGAATGAAGAAGATCTTCAAGAGTTTGATTCACACACTCAGTTTGTCCATTGGTCTGGGGGTGATAAGCGGTGCTAAAATTAAGCTTCGTTCCCAAAGATTTTTGAAGACTCTTCCAGAATCCACTAGTAAACAATGGATCGCGATCACTAATAATAGAAGTAGGAACCCCATGTAATTTAACGATTTCTTTGATAAAGAGTTTGGCCAGAAGAGGAACGGTTCGGTTCGACCGAACGGGAATAAAATGTGCGGATTTAGTAAGTCTATCAACGATCACCCATAAGCTATCATGACCCGATCGAGAACGGGGAAGGCCATCAATAAAATCCATGGAAATTTGATCCCACTTCCAAACTGGAATTTCCAAAGGTTGTAATAACCCACCGGGCCTTTGATGTTCAGCCTTGACAAGTTGGCAAGTCATGCAACACTTAACAAAGTTAGCAATATCAGATTTCATTCCCTCCCAGTAATAAAGTCGTTTCATATCCGCGTACATTTTACTACTACCGGGATGAATGGAATATTTGGAACGATGAGAATCTTCTAGAATATCTTTTCGAAGATCACTAATATTTGGTAAAATAAGTCTACCAAATTTTCGAATGCCGCCACGTGAATCAATATCTAAGTCTTTCAAACCTTCAATATCAACTTTATCCTTAATATTTTGGCCATGAAGAGCCAATTCGGGATCTAGCCTTTGAGCTTCAAGAATGCGGTCTAAAAGAGAAGGATGAGCCTCAAGGCTACATAAAACAAGAGATGAACATAAATCGGAAACACGATCTCGAATTTCACAAGTGGATAAAACTTCGAGATCATTCCATTCGGATATCATCATGGAAACAACCGCTTGTTGCTTGCGACTAAGTGCATCGACAACTCGATTTCCCTTTCCGGGAGTATAAAGAATATCAAGATCATAAGAGGCAAGGAATTCGAGCCAACGCTGTTGACGCAAATTAAGTTCCTTTTGAGAAAATAAATATTTCAAAGACTTATGATCAGTATAAAGTATAAATTTCTCTCCCAAAAGATAATGTCGCCAAATTCGAAGGGCGAAAACGATAGCCGCGAGCTCTAAATCATGTGTGGCATATCTAGTCTCAGCCGGCTTCAATTGCCTAGAAGCATAAGCAATAACACGTTCTTTTTGCATAAGAACGGCACCCAAACCAACGCGACTAGCATCGGTATAAACAACAAAATCTTGATTCCCTTCGGGAATAACAAAAATAGGAGCATCAGAAAGGAGTTCTTTTAATTTCCGAAAATAAGTTTCACATTTGTCCGACCAAATGTATTTAACACCTTTCTTTGTTAAGCCAGTAAGAGGGACGACACTTTTAGAAAAGTCCTTAATGAAACGACGGTAATAACCCGCTAATCCAAGGAAGCTACGGATTTCAGTCACGCTCTCCGGTCTCTTCCAATTTTGAATCGCTTCAATCTTTGAAGGATCCACTGATATCCCGGATTCGGAAATAATATGACCGAGAAACTTCACACTAGATTGCCAAAAGTGGCATTTAGAAAATTTTGCTTTTAACTGATTACTCCTAAGAGTTTCCAATACAATCCGAAGATGCTTTTCAAGTTCCTCCTCGGTTTTAGAATACACAAGAATATCATCAATAAAGATGAGAACAAACCGATCGAGGAAATCTTTGAAAACTCGATTCATAAGGTCAACGAAATAAGCCGGAGCATTCGTTAAACCAAATGGCATAACCAGCCATTCATAAGATCCATATCGAGTATGGAACGAAGTCAAAGGAATACTATCCTCTGTAATTCAAAGCTGATGAAAACCGGTAGCTAAGTCCAATTGTGAAAAGACTTTAGCACCACTAAGTTGATCAAATAGATCATCAATCCGAGGTAAAGGATATTTATTCTTAATAGTAAGATCATTAAGCTTGCGGTAGTCGACGCAAAGCCTAAGTGTACCATCGGATTTCTTCACGAAAATTGCTGAAGCTCCCTAAGGCGAGGAACTAGAGCGAATAAATTGCTTCGTCTCCAATTCGGATAATTATTTGCGCATCTCTTCATTCTCCTTATTGGACATGCGATAAGGAGGACGAGTAATAGGTTGAGCTCCAGGTGTAAGATTAATTCTGAACTCAATTGCTCGCTTAGGCGGTAATCCTAAAACGGGCTCAAATATGTCAAAAAATTCACGAACGACGTGAATACGAGAAATGACATCTTCCTCATCATCATCATCATCATCACGAGGGTTTAAAGAATATAAAGATGCAGCCAAAGTGGAATCCGAATTTTTAAGAATAATAGAAATCTACTTTACAGATTGTGGATGTCGGAGACAAATAGTCCGCTCAGGACATAGGATATGAGCTTCATAACGGTTAAGCCAATCCATACCCAAAATCATTCCAAAGCCTAAATAACGCATGACATGCAAATCGGCTAGGAAAGGAAAATCACACAAAATGATCTCGACATCTTTACAAAGCAAACTGAGTGTTGCGGATCCACCAACGGGATTCGCAATTCTCAGAGAAGTCATTAAACCAACAACACTTAAGGAAAAAGTATCGACAAGTTCCTTTGATATAAAAGAATGGGATGCACCCGTATCAAAGAGAACTCTAATAGGTTGATAATGAAATATAATAATGCCATCAAGGACAGAATGAGACATACCTTGACCGCGAGATGTGTTGCCAGGGGCTTGAGTAACGTTTAACTTTCCCTCCTTGCCTTGAAGCTTAGGGCATAGATGCATATAATGATCTGGACTTTTACAATAGCGACAAGAACTGGGCTTTGAACACTTGTTCGCAAAATGGCCCCTAGCACCACAGTTGAAGCATTTCCCATCACTAGGGGAAAGTGTCTTTGCAGCAGGAGTTGCTTGCTTACCCTTTTTGTTGGGATAAGGACCCTTGAACTTGTTAGGCCTTTTCTTGTTGTTGAAGTTTGGTTTGGCACCCACCACTTCAACATCACTTTCCTTATCCGCCTCTTCAAGACGGAGAGCGATATCAATGAGTTGGTCAAAAGGAACTTCTAATTTTAGAAGTAATGGCTTCTTGAGATTTTTGTTTAAGCCATAGACAAATCTTTGGTTCTTCTTCAATGGGGTGTTGATGTATTCAACCCCATATTTAGACAGTGACTCGAAGGATGCGACATAATCTGTCACAGAGGATTCACCTTGAACAAGGTCTATGAAACGTCGAGCCAATGTCACTTTCTCTGCTTTTGGTACGAATTTTAATTCGAAGCATTCCCGGAATTGCTCCCAGGTGAGATCTGCTTCATTAATTTCAGAAATAAGGAGTTCGTACCAGTCCAATGCTCTTTCTTGGAGCATACTGGAGGCCACCTGAACACGGTGAAGATCGATAAGATTCATGCGAGAAAATATTCGATCGCATGTTCTTAACCAAGCCTGGACATCAATAATAGTTTTGGAACATTTGAATGGTTTCCCACCCAAGTTGGTATAATCGTTGCACAAGCATGCAAATCCAGACTAAGGATGAGTATGTTCCTGATTAGGACCAGCTGCTTGAGCATTCTTTACTAAATCAAGAAGCTGTTGAGCGGTCTAAAGACTCCATCCTGGGGAGTAACAGTAGATGGTCCAGCTCTGGGACGGCCTGGCCTAGACATTCTCTTCTTTAAGAAAGATATAAGAAGAAATGTTATTCTCCAAATAAATATCAAGCAAATCTTGATAGATAAAACAAGGATACATAAAAGGAAATAGGATGAATCGGTACGAAGACTCGAATTAAATCCTAATGCACGACTCCTAAGTTGGACTTAGGACGATGATCCTTGTTAAGTTATCCTACATTGTTCCGAAGTTTGGCTCTGATACCAAGATGTGACGCCCCACCTCTATACCCACGCTAGCCAAGAACACTACGGAGTAATGTTGTCAACTAGCATGGAGATTAAGGCTGTTGAGGAGCGACCATCCGTGTAATTTCTTTGTGCGAGCACCGATATGTCAGATAGTATAACATGCATATCATTTAAGGAGGAAATCCGACATACCGATACAAACTCAAAGCTATCACACAGTGGCTATATATAATTTTTGGAAACAAACATAGAAATAAACATAACATATATCAGTCACAGACATCCATATCACAAAGGCGGAAAAAGATATGAATATATAACACATGAAATTGTACATCATAGTAGTGGTCAGAAAGATCCACGATAATACAAAAGAATAGCAACATGTGCTACACAAAAGAATACATCTATTAGTCGGTATCTCAAATGTATACAACAAAAAACCTACTAATCTAAGTAGTTGGCCAAAAGTCAGAGTAATAGATTCCTGGAGAGAAGTCAAGCAGAAGCACCTGTAACATCTCGGTCTGACCCGAGTATTATTTCATAAGAAAATAATAAACGGATCAGTCTAGCTATAAATATCAGATGACATGATATAGAATAAGAGATATGGCATAAACATATAATAACCATAATGGCATACTACTATAAGTATGTAAATGATAATCAACAAGAGATTAATCAATATCACAAGAATTTTCTCAAAGATCCAAATCCACAAAAAGGTAATGACACACGAATTCACCAATGCACAAAAATTGATAAAACATATCAATGGAAATCACGAAAATTAGTGAAGCACAAATTCCAGAAATCAACACACGAAATCCAGAAATCACAAAAAAAGGGGGGGGGGGAGGCCTATCACACGAACGTGAGCATGAAAGCTCACCAACATATGTATCACACGAACGAGAAGCTATCTCATGGAAGCTATCCATTAATTTTTGAACACACGAACGACCCGAAGACCATGGGGCGCTACCCCACATATGTGATGTAGAAACATCACACAAACGGGATTTAGTCTCCCTCGTAGACAAAGAGACATCGCACAATTGCTAGTCTAAATCACAAAAATGATCATCATGATCATCAAGAAGTGTCAATCACACCAAGCTAGTAAATATATGAGTTTAGCTTCATGTCCCATAACCACTTGCTTAACTTAAATATTTACGAACAAACTGTAGATCTTGACTAGGAAATTGTCACAAAAGGTTCAGTCGAACTAGTCCAAGAATTAACCGACGAAGTGAACGCAAGCGTTTCATACCACCTGTTTTACTAAGTTGTTTAATAAGATTTCTCATCCGAGTGAAGTAAAGGTTTGTATATACTAGTAGATTGGAAAGCGGTTTGAGAAAACGAACTTTATAGATAAAGTAGAGTTGAAATCATTTGGAAGAAAGGGGTTTTGATATTTACTACTAGTATTAAAACCTTTGTTGAAACATATCAAATCACAAAAATTCACATCCGCAGACGTGAGTAAGGTCCAAAGGAATCAATCCCAAAACCATCTAAATAGGAATGCCCGTGAAAACGAACATGGTCGAGCTAAAGTGATGCGCGACCTATCATAGCCGAGCTAAATAATGCAAACAGGTCGAGCGACCTAAAGGGAACAGCGCAACCTAATGTGGTGGTAATGCCGAGCGACCTAAAGGAGAGGCCGAGCGACTTATCAAGGCAACAGGACGAGCGACCTAAAGGTGAGCGACCTAACATGGCCGACCCATCAATGCGCGACCTAAGGATGGCGCGACCTAGTATGCCGAACGACTTAACGTGGCGCGACCTAAGGAGGGCACGACCTAGTATGCTGGACGACTTAACACGGCGCGACCTAAAGGGAAGGCAGGTCGAGCGACCTAACTCATGGCCGAGCTAAAGAAAGGCGCGACCTAATGAAAGAACGAGCTAGGGGCGAACGACCTAAGCCCAGAACGAGTTAAATGCAGGCAGAAACTTTTCCACGCGCGCAAGCTAGCAAGGCAGAATGAACTAAGCCCAAATTTTTGCCAAACACACTAAAAATTGGGGGTTTTCTCCAATCCAATCCAAACCAAATGCAAATATACATGCTAAAGAGATAGGAATTCATTCTCAACAATCCAATATAGTTATAGACAAGAATGTGAGATAAAAATCTCACCTTTTTCCGAAATTAATGATGGAGAAGCTTAAAAGCAATGGAAGAAGCTTGAATCCAATGTCTTCACTTTGAATTTGGAGTTGAATGATGGATTAGCAAGAGAACTTGAGCTTGGAGTTTTAATTTCCCTTTTCCTCCTCCATTTTTGATGAAGCTTCAAAGTTTTAAGCAATTAGAAATGAAGTATGAAGAGAAGGAGGGGGTTGGGCTGAGTTAGTAAGTGGTTCAGCCCAAAACAAAGCCTTAAGCTAAAAAGTGGCGAAAATTCCACTATCTCCAAACATATTAAAGTTTATACTCAAAAAGATTGCAAACTTCATTTTGAACTCAATGGGGGTGGTCTCGAGTCCTAATTTGACTGTATGCAAAAAGTAGCTTTTAAGACCAAAATCCGATTAACGATAAAATATTTAAATAAAATATTTAAATATCAAATCGATAAATATGCGGGTTGTTACACGGTGCCTGTACTTAGAGATTACCCAAGTATTTTTTCCGAAGTTATCGGTTTTTCACCCCCGAGAGAGACCGAGTTCTAAATTTATCTTATGGAGAACTCCAAACCAATTACCTTACCTTTAAGACATATGGCTCCTAAGGAAAGATGCATGTTGAATAAGCAAGTAAATGACTTTTTGGAGAAGGGCTTCATCCAAAGGAGAATTTCAGAGTAGAGAACATCAGTTATCTTTGCCACCAAGGCGGATGGTTCTCTAAGATTCTACATCGATTATAGGGAGCTAAATAAACTTACAACAAGAATCGGTACTCATTGCCTCGTAAAGATGACCTCTTTGATCAGTTAGTTGGAGCTAAGGTATTCTCACAACTTGACTTAGCTACTGAATTTCACCAATTGCGTGTGGGCGAGGATAATATCAAGAAGATAGCCTTCCGTACACCCAACGGAATTTGTGAGCGGTTAGTCATGCCCTTCGGACTGACCAATGCACCTTCCTACATTGTTGATTTGATGAGCCGAGTTTTGAGAGAGTTGCTTAACAAGTCTGTATTGGTATTTGTAGATGATATCTTAGTCTTTCCGAGGAGCGAGGAGGAGCACACGTTGCATTTAAGAGAAGTTCTCAGTACTGTCTGTGCACATAAGTTAAAGGTAAAGTTTTCGAAGTGCTATTTTGGAGAGAGGAGGTATGCTTTTTTGGGACACATTGTCTTAGATAGTGGATTGACGGTTGATCCTAGTATGGTGGTAATTGTTCAGGATTGGCATGTGCCAAAGAATGCCATGGAGGTGAGGAGTTTCCTCGGTTTGGTAGGCCACTATCAGAAGTTCATTAAGGACTTTGCTAAGATCTCTGCCTCACTGACCTGTCTTACTAAGAAGAATCTAGATTTCTCGTGGGATGCAAAATGTGAAGATGCTTTTATCAAGTTGAAGGAGGTATTGGCTAGTGCACCTGTTTTGGTATTACCTTATGGGACGAAGCCATTTATAGTTTATAACGATGTTTATGGTACCAGGTTAGGCACGGTTAAGATGCAAGAAGGAACAACGGTGAGTTATGCTAGTCGGCTATTGAAGACCAATAAGAGAAACTATCATACCTATGATCTTGAGGTGGCGGTCATTGTCTTTGCACTCAAGTCTTGAAGGTGTTACATTTTATGGGAGCGGTTTTGAGCTATATATGGATCACAAGTCCTTGAATTATTTATTCTCCCAAAAGGAATTGAATTTAAGCAAAGGTGGATGATGTTTTTGGCATCATATGACTTTGATATCTCATATACTCGGGCAAGAGTAATGTAGTGGCCGATGCTTTGAGCAGACAACATGCGGTATTGAGTCCTTTGTTCTTGGAGTGGAAGCATTTGGAGTTCATTTCTACATTCGACTTTCAACCATCATCAGATATTACCCCGGGATTACTAGTAGCTTTAGATTTGCATCCTACATTGATGGAGCGTATTGGGTCTAGATAGATGGAAGATAATGAGCTGTTAGATATCTTTGAAAGGCTTGATAGAGAAGAGAAGTCAAATATTACCATCGTGTTGGTGGGACACTATGGATAGGATTATTCTTGGGCCAGACATGGTGAGGGAGATGTTAGAGAAAGCGGACTTGATCGGTAGGAGAATGAAGACCGCTCAAGATAGATGTAAATCTTATGCTGATAGGAGGCGTATAAAGTTAGAGTTCGTAGTATGCGACATTGTGTTTCTGAAGGTTTCACACTTTAGGCATGTTATCATGTTTTGGTAGATCGAGGAAGCTAGCACCGAGGTTTGTAAGGCCTTTCTCGATAGTTGCTAGAATAGGGAAGATGGTATATAGAGTAGAGTTTCCTGAGAAGTTGGCGGGGGTACATGATGTTTTCCATGTGTGACACTTATCGAAGTGCTTACACGATACAACTACCGTGGTAGAGCCATGTAAGCTACAGGAGGTAGAGGTTAAAAGGGAGTCACTTATTCATCGTGCACCCACTCGTATTCTTAAGCATGACACAATGCGACTCCATGACAAGGAGATTAAACTTGTTAAGGTCCAATTAGGAGATGATCCAATGAAGAGTGTACGAGAGCTTAAGGAGAAGATCTGCGCAAGCCACCCATAACTCTTTTCTGGTATGTTGTCAATTTAAGTTTAATAAGTATTGACTACTTATGCATTAGGACGTAGCTTGGTATACCCTTTAGGTAGAGACCTTTGGATGGTAGGAATGGTTGTAAACATGTCAACAGGACAAGTTATGGATGATAGACGCCAGTCGATGTATTGTTTGGATTGTTTCTTTTACACTTTAGGACAGTATATCCTCTAAGTACTAAACACACATTCACATTATCTCTTACTTATTGTCTAGCTTGTTAGATATTACACATATGGATGTTTGTTTGTTATTTATTTTATTGAGCATTATGTATATGTATGTTTTAGATGGATGGTATGGTTGCACATACATGTAAAATTGCAAGTATATTTACTTAGGACATTGCATAAATTTTAAATCCATAGCATGAGAATTTGCATAAATACAGGTCAACTGGATCAGGGGATCGCCTACTCCTTGCATTAATATAGATTCACGTACATTTCACATTGCTTATATACACACATGTTGTAGTAGAAAAATTCTAAGGACAATGATTACCTTGGATGATGGATGAGTAAATGATTGTAGATATTAGTTTTTATGTGTATAAGTTACATTTTTCCATCATTTGAGATTTCGGGGATGAAATCCTTTAAAGGGGAGAATGTAACACCTCGAAAAATTTAAAGGAAATTTAATAAGAAAATTAAACTTAGATAAAACAACCGGAATTTTACCGCTTTAATTTTGGAATATTTAATTAATTTTAAATATTCAAATAATAGATTTTATAATTAAAATAAAACTCTTTGAAATGGTAAATAATGAAGGTGAAATAGTTTTTCAAATTTGTTTACAAAAATATATAGTTCGAACAAAAATCGAAAATGTGACCGGAAATCGTTTTTCAAATTTTCATCTTTTCGTCATCTGAAAGTTGTCAGAAGTGTGTAAACCTTTTTAGTATATATATATATAAATATTTACATTCATTTACAAATGAGATGGTACATACATATGTATTTATACTTAAGTATGTAAGGTTTAAAATAAAATTTAAAAGAAGTAAAAAGTGAAGTGAAAACATGAAATGACATTAGCAAAAACATGTTTAAACACAAGTACACTTACACGTGGTATCAGAGCTTAGGTTGAGTGAACACCTTGGCTTTGGTGGGGTTGCTTCATTTCAGAAAGGGTAAGCGAGACCATAGAATGAGTTTGAGTGTATATATTGAGTGTGTATTTGCTAGTGCTATAAAAATATTTTATATTGTGTTGATTTATCAGTTGAGTGGTTTATGAATTCTGGTCGAGACGTGGGGCACCACAGTGTCAATAGGGGTTTCTAAACACTAAAATTAGGCAAAACAACACAGTTTCGTTTTGAATGGGTAAATAAAATAATTTTACCTAAATTATATTTTATGTATACAAGAATAATTTTCAAAAATAAAATATAGTTATATATAATGTGATTGTTGGTAAGAGTTGATAATATTTAATTATTATAATATAGGATTTGATTAGTCATGCTCGTCCATTTTTTAGCATTGACTATTTTATAATCTATTAGTAGTTTACCTTTTAGGTATAGGTTAGGTAGATAGATTTATGGGAACATTGAATTGAACACCTTGTGAATTAAGTTTCACAATTTGACTATAAGGCATTCGATGATAATGTTGGGTTATAAATTGGATTTTAATAAAAGATGTTTATTAAAAGAAATATTTCAGATGATTTTATAAAAGTTGTTTTAATAAATCGGAATTATAAAATATGTTTTGGAAATAAGATGAATATTTAGTAAATTCAAATCTTGGTGGATTTGATAAAGTTTTCAATCGATTCTTGGAAAGGTAGTAATGATTTTACTTAAAAATACTTTAAGGTATAAATATTCTGAAAAAGAATTTGAGAGTAAGATTTTCCTTTGGACAGTTCGGGGAATGAGTCTCGATCTGTTTTGTGATGATCAAAATAATGTTCTAAGTGATAATAAAATGATTTCTTAGGAAAATGTGGTAGTGCACTTAGCAAACTATTCTCTTTGTCATTGTACGATTGAAACAAGTTCGAATCCGAATGAATCCAAAGAAAGTGGAGGATAAATATTTTGTCAAAATCTATTTATTTGGAAATATATATAATATTGTTTCAAAAAGAAGAAATATTTTTATAACTAACTAATTTGAGTGACTCGAAAGTGACTAAATTGGACAGGAGATGTGTTCGGATGATAAACACTTCCCTTGAGTATTACCCTTCTTGGTAAAAGGGACTTATGATACTATTCGATAGTGCCCAGTTCCTTGATATCATTTTGGTATTACTCGGACTATATGTATATTTTCTAAGGATTAAATATAAAGTATCATTTCAAATTAATTTTGAACTAAAACCTGGGTATTCGACACCTAAGTTTCAAATATTTTGATTAATGAATGGGTGAATAAATGAAGTTTTGAAATTGAATTAATTTAATAAAAAAGTTTAATAAACTTGGATTTATTAAAATGTGTCTTTTGATTTTAACATGTAGAGGTGAAAAATTATTTGATGTTATTGCGCTGGCTAGTAAATGCCTTTACCTTAGAGGTGTAAAAAAATGTAGACTCTATGACGTGGTTTGGGTACCAACATCCTACTCTTCTTAGCTACTTACCAGACCAAAAGGGGAAAGAGGTTGGATTGGTCGACTAAATTTTAAGACCAAAGTTATTTTTGGCCTACATCTGAATAGAATAGATGAATAACGTTTAAAATCAGAAGTTTGGTATATACTCTTAGGATGTAGGAGAGTATTATACAAAGTTAATAAGTTAAAATGATTTTATGAAAAGGTTTCACAAATAAGTTGTATCATGAAAAAATGTTTGAACCTAAGTTGGAATTGTTATGAATTGTTTTCATAAATATTATGGGAGAGTAGAAAGTAGTTGGGTAGTAAGAACCAATAAGATAAGTACGTAGCTTGTACGTAGATCATTTTTTCTTTTCACATAGTTCTCAATCCAAGGTTCGAGTACATGACTTGAGTTGTTTCACACCATTCCAAATAAGGATATATCACTCTATTTTGACGGAAAACTCTTGGTGAGGGTTCTTAACTAATAACCAAAGTTTTCTATTATAGTATATGGCTATGTAAGGAGGACAAAGGTTTCTAATTGAGAAGCCTGATCAAAGTCCGCACTAGAAAATCGAGTGAGCGATGCTAGTTCGGAAGTAAAGCTATGTATTCGAGTGAGTGGTCAAATTAGATTTTGCATGGGAATGATCTTCGTACATCTTATAGATTGATGAGTAGTGTTAAGTATTTATGGGTTAGGGCTGTGGAAAAATTTCGGGGTCGAAATTTGATGCAGGCCAAGTGTTAGGTCGTGACCGACCTAACGAAATCTTAAGTTGCTCAGAAAGGTTGAGTCGTTTAAGACCTAAGACCATGGGAGCTAGCAAGGAAGTTCGCGACGAAGTACTAAGTCGTGACCGACTTAAAGAAGCCATAAGTCGTGACCGACCTAGTAGAGAACTGCGAGTTTACAAGCTAAAGGGACTAAGTCGTGACCAACCTAAAGAAGCCATAAGTCATGAACGACCTAGTGGAGAACCGCGAGTTAACAAGCTAAAGGGAAAGGCGCTCGAACGACTTAACGAGTTACGACCTATGCTAGGTCGTGGGAAGATCTGGGGAGATAAGCCGTTCACTATAAGTCGCGAGGCTTTAAGTCGTGAAGCCTTAGGTCATGAAGACTTAGGTCGCGAAGTTTTTCTGAAGCCGCTTCTTTTAGATCACTGATGGGGATGCCGTTCATTTTTAGGTCGCTCGCTCCAGATGTCGTTCATCTTTTTAGGTCGTGTGAGTTGTATAAGTCGTATGTTGTAATATGTCGTATATTTCTTAAGTCGTTAAACATATTGTTAAGTCGTATGTTTTTAAGTCGTTCATTATAAGTCGTGTGTCGTTGGAATTATGTTGTAATGTGTTTGTAATACATTCTTAAGTCGTAGGGTCTGTTAGGTCGCATACGACCTAAGGTGAGTCGTGTAGTGTCTTGAGTCGTGAACGACTTATAATAAGTCGCCTGTTTTGAGTCGTCTACTTTAGGTCGTGGGGTGATAAGTCGAAAACGACCTAAGTGTTGTGCATTTTTGTATTGTGTGAGTTGTAACTTCTATAAATAAGCCGGTGGTGCCATTTGTAATAGTTTAGTTGATTTGAATAAAATTTCATTTTTGTTAGCTTTGTTCTTTCATCCAAATTAGTAGTCGAGTGTAATCTTCTATCTCCACCTTCGACATTCGAGTGCGCTCGAATCTTCGATCGTTGAAGCCAATTCGCGGAATCAAGTGCGCTTGATCAACGCTCGAAGAATTGTAGATCTCTCCTCACGGTATCGTGCGCGATCAACGTGTCAGAGATAGCTAGAATTCGGTATCTTCGGATCAACGAATTTGGGCATTCCAGTATTCATCAATCCACCGATTTCTACTTTCATCGATCTACATTGTTTTTGTTTAATCCGCTGCGTCAGTTTGGTATCGGAGCTTGTTTTAGCCAATCATAGCTAAATAGAGTCTTGGAGCCGAGAATTTCGAGAGTGAAGTGTTAGCCGAGCTTGAAGTGTTGAGCCGAGCTAAGCAAGTGAAGGCCGTGTACATCATTTGGTATCATTTTGAAAGTCAAAGCCGAGCTTGAAGTTTGAGCCGTGCAATTTTGTTTGAAGTGTTGAAGTTGTGTCTGATTTGTGAAGTATTTGAGAAGTTTGAACCATGCCGCCGAGAAGAGCTAATCGTCACCAAAACGTAGAAGCTTTGTATAGAAGAGAAGAAGCTGATGAGATGGAGCAAAGAATTAATTAAAACTTTAGTGAGAAACTTAATGAAGGAATTGGACGATTAGAGAAGATGATGTTAGAGATGAATCAGAATCGGAGTAGGGTATCACCTGAATCTAACCATGGGGGAAGTAGAGTCTCACCACATTACAATCGGGAGAGAAGTGTTGATAATGATCATAGAAGTGCGAGTCGAGATTCTTATAGAAATGATGATGATCGAAGACGTGATAGGAATGTGAATGATCGAGAATGGAGGAATGTAGATAGAAGGGATGTTGGTGGAAGACGTGATGGTAGTAGAGATGTTGGTGGTCAGGATCGACATCGATATACATCAGATTTTGAAGAAGAATATGATGGTGGTAGTGTTCATGGACGTGGACAAGGAAGAAATCAGTCGGAGCATGATCACAAGTGGGAATCTGGGATGAAGACTGAAATTCCAGAATTCAAAGGTGGTATGCAAGCTGAGGAGTTTTTGGATTGGTTGTCTAATGTGGAGGAGATTTTTGACTTCAAGGAAGTTCCAGAACATCGTAGAGTGAAGTTGGTTGCTACAAGGTTGAGGGGTAGAGCTTTGGCATGGTGGCAGCAAACCAAACTTACACGTGAACGGATGGGGAAGTCAAAGGTTGAATCATGGGAAAAGATGAGGAAAATGATGAAAGCCACATTCTTACCTTATAATTATCAATCGCTTATGTATCAGAGGCTGCAAAACTTGAGGCAAGGAACGAAGTCTGTTAATGACTATGCTGATGAATTCTATCAACTGATTGCAAGGAACGATATCATGGAGACAGAGGAACAATTAACAGCTAGATTTGTTGGAGGGTTGCGAATGCAGATTCAAGATATGGTTAACATGTTTCATCCCAGATCTGTAGCGGAAGCACACCAGAAAGCGTTGGCTTGGGAGAAATAGGGAAGACGAGGAGGTGGTGTGTTTACAAATTCCAACAATCAAGTGAAGGGTGTTAGTGGAAGTTCTAATGTTTCAAAAGCTGTTGCAAAACCAGTTGTGAATGAGGTTGGGAAGGCGAAAGTCAATAATAGTTTCAAGTGTTATAATTGCCAAGAAATGGGCCACAAAAGTAATGAATGTCCTAAGCCGAAGAAGAGAGCTATGATAACAGAGGTTGAGGATGAGGATGAAGAAGCTGAATGTTCCAATTCACCACCTGATGAGGGGGAAGAAGAAGTGTCAGGAGATGAAGGTTGTAACCTGATGATGAGGAGGTCTTGTTTGACACCAAAGCTAGAGGAGGATTGTAGTTGGTTGAGGAGCAATATATTTCTATCGACATGTACTATTCTGGGGAAAGTTTGCAAATTTGTTATTGATGCTGGAAGCTGTGATAATATAATTTCGTCAGAGGCTGTGAGGAAGTTGGCATTGAAGACTGAGAAACAGCCGAAACCGTACAAGCTGGCTTGGTTGAGAAAAGGCGGGGAGGTGAAGGTTGGACGAAGGGCTTGTGTGAATTTTTCAATTGGGAAGAAATATAAAGACGAAATCTGGTGCGATGTGGTAGATATGGATGTTTGTCATTTGTTGCTGGGGAGACCGTGGCAGTATGATCGGGCGGTGCAACATGATGGGCGTACCAACAGTTATAGCTTTATGTTTAAAGGCACAAAGATTACTCTAGTTCCAAAGATGCGACAACAGGAAGAAAACAAACAGGAGGAGATTGAAGAGCTGAAAACTTTATTATCCTTGAAGGAGTTTGTTAAGGAGGTTGAAGAGGAGCCTGAAGTGTTTTTGTTAATTGGGCGTGAGAGCAGTGAAGTGATTGAGATACCTGATGAAGTAAAACCAGTACTGGAAGAATTTGATGATGTATTTCCTGAAGAGCTACCAGCGGAATTACCACCGTTGAGGGATATACAACACCAGATAGATCTTGTTCCAGGTGCTGTGTTGCCACATAAACCACACTATAGAATGAGTCCGAAAGAACATGAAGAGTTGCGTAGGCAGTTAGAGGAATTGCTTGAACAGGGGCGTATACAAGAGAGCTTGAGTCCGTGTGCTGTACCAGCATTACTCGTACCGAAGGAGGATGGTTCATGGAGAATGTGTACGGATAGCAGGGCACTGAATAAGATAACTGTCAGATATAGATTTCTGATGCCGAGGCTTGATGATCTGTTAGACCAAATCAGTGAGTCTGTGATCTTTTCGAAGATTGATCTTAAAAGTGGTTATCATCAGATACGAATTAGACCAGGGGACGAATGGAAGACAACATTCAAGACGATGGAAGGATTGTATGAATGGTGGTGATGCCGTTTGGTCTATCGAATGCACCAAGTACGTTTATGAGAGTGATGAACCAAATTTTTAGGCCATACATTGGGAAATTTGTTGTGGTTTACTTTGATGATATCCTGATCTACAGTGCTAGTACGGAGGAGCATGTTCAGCATTTGAGGAAAGTGTTAATTATCCTTCGTGAAGAATAATTCTACGCTGCTACGAAGAAGTTTTTTTTTATGGCGAGGAGTGTTTTATTTCTGGGGTATGTTGTATCGAAAGAAGGAATACAAGTGGACCAAAGTAAAGTTGAAGCTATCAGAGATTGGCCGCAACCCAAGACGATAACGGAGGTTCGGAGTTTTCACGGGTTGGCTTCATTTTATCGAAGGTTTATCCCACACTTTAGTAGTGTGATGGCACCTGTGACTGATTGTATGAAGGGTAAACAATTTGCATGGACGGAGGGAGAAGGGATTGCTTTTGAGCGAATTAAAGAACTCTTGACGTCAGCACCAATTATAGTGTTACCAGATTTTCAGTTAGTGTTTGAACTTCATACTGATGCATCCAAGGTTTGGATTGGAGGAGTGTTGAGTCAGAGGGGACGTCCTATTGCATATTTCAGTGAGAAGCTATCGGGAGCGAAGATGAGATATAGTACTTATGATGTGGAATTTTATGCTGTTGTACAAGCTATTAAGCACTGGAAACACTATCTATTTCAGAAAGAGTTTGTTCTTTACACTGATCATGAGGCGTTGAAGCATTTACAAGGGCAAGACAAGATTTCAGCGAGACATGCTTCGTGGATTGCATACTTACAACAATTTACATTTGTGGTGAAGCATAAATCGGGAATCACGAATCAGGTAGCAGATGCATTAAGTCGAAGGAATCATCTGTTGACTACAATGAAAGTTGAAGTGACAGGGTTTGATGTGTTGCCAGAATTATTTGTCGATGATCCTTACTTTGCAAAGTTTGTTGATAAAGTCAAGGAGGGAGAGACGGATGAGTTTTTGATGGTAGATGGTTTTCTGTTCAAAGGAAATCGATTGTGCATACCTGATTGTAGTTTGAGAATGAAGATTGTGAAGGAGCTACATGAAGAAGGCCACGTGGGAAGAGACCGTACATTACAATTGATTTCACAGTCTTACTTTTGGCCATCAATGAGGAAAGAAGTGGAAAGGTTTGTGGAGCGATGTCATATCTGTCAGGTTTCGAAAGGAACTGCGACCAATGCTGGATTATATATGCCGTTACCTGTACCAACTAAGCCTTGGGTTGATGTGAGTATGGACTTTGTGTTGGGATTGCCGAGAACGCAGCGTGGTAATGATTCCATTTATGTGGTGGTTGACCGATTTTTGAAAATGGCACACTTTATTGCCTGCAAGAAGACGGCGGATGCTGTTCATGTTGCTCAGTTATTTTTCAAAGAGATATATCGACTTCATGGATTTCCATAATCTGTTGTGTCGGATAGAGATACTCGATTTCTGAGTCACTTTTGGTTGAGTTTGTGGAAAATGGTGGGAACGAAGCTGAAGTTTAGTAGTGCTTATCATCCGCAAACGGATGGACAGACCGATTGGAGAAAGCGAATGAGAAGTACAAACGATCTGCAGATCTGAAGCGAAGGAGTGTTGAATTTAATGAAGGGGATTTGGTTTATGCAGTGCTAACAAAGGATCGTTTTCCGGTGGGAACGTACAATAAATTGAAAGCACGGAAGATTGGTCCAGTAAAAATTTTGAAGAAAATCAATGAGAACGCATATCAATTGGAATTGCCGAATAATATTCATACTTCTTATGTGTTTAACGTCAAACACTTAGTTCCGTACCATGGGGCTGAGTGTGTTACGGAGGAGGAAGATGAAAATTCGAGGACGAATTTCTCTCAACCATGGGTGGATGATGCAGGCCAAGTGTTAGGTCATGACTGACCTAACGAAATCTTAAGTCGCTCAGAAAGGTTGAGTCGTTTACGACCTAAGACCATTGGAGCTAGCAAGGAAGTTCACGAGGAAGTACTAAGTCGTGACCGACTTAAAGAAGCCATAAGTCGTGACCGACCTAGTAGAGAACTGCGAGTTAACAAGCTAAAGGGACTAAGTCGTGACCGACCTAAAGAAGCCATAAGTCGTGAACGACCTAGTGGAGAACCGCGAGTTAACAAGCTAAAGGGAATGGCGCTCGAACGACTTAACGAGTTACGACCTATGCTAGGTCGTGGGAAGATCTGGGGAGATAAGCCGTTCACTATAAGTCGCGAGGCTTTAAGTCGTGAAGCCTTAGGTCGTGAAGACTTAGGTCGCGAAGTTTTTCCGAAGCCGCTTCTTTTAGATCACTGATGGGGATGCCGTTCATTTTTAGGTCGCTCGCTCCAGATGTCGTTCATCATTTTAGGTCGTGTGAGTTATATAAGTCGTATGTTGTAATATGTCGTATATTTCTTAAGTCGTTAAACATATTGTTAAGTCGTATGTTTTTAAGTCGTTCATTATAAGTCGTATGTCATTGGAATTATGTTGTAATGTGTTTGTAATACATTCTTAAGTCGTAGGGTCTGTTAGGTCGCATACGACCTAAGGTGAGTCGTGTAGTGTCTTGAGTCGTGAACGACTTATAATAAGTCGCCTGTTTTGAGTCGTCTACTTTAGGTCGTGGGGTGATAAGTCGGAAACGACCTAAGTGTTGTGCATTTTTGTATTGCGTGAGTTGTAACTTCTATAAATAGGCCGGTGGTGCCATTTGTAATTGTTTAGTTGATTTGAATAAAATTTCATTTTTGTTAGCTTTGTGCTTTCATCCAAATTGGTAGTCGAGTGTAATCTCCTATCTCCACCTTCGACATTCGAGTGCGCTCGAATCTTCGATCGTTGAAGCCAATTTGCGGAATCAAGTACGCTTGATCAACGCTCGAAGAATTGTAGATCTCTTCTCACGGTATCGTGCGCGATCAACGTGTCAGAGATAGCTAGAATTCGGTATCTTCGGATCAACGAATTTGGGCATTCCAGTATTCATCAATCCACCGATTGCTACTTTCATCGATATACCTTGTTTTTGTTTAATCCGCTGCGTCAAAATTCTTCTAAGGGGGGAGAGTGTAATGACCCCAAATTTTACCGCTTTAATTTTGGAATATTTAATTAATTTTAAATATTCAAATAATAGATTTTATAATTAAAAGAAAACACTTTTAAATAGTAAATAATGATGGTGAAATAGTTTTCCAAATTTGTTTAAAAAAATATATAGTTCGAAGAAAAATCGAAAATGTGACCAGAATTTGTTTTCCAAATTTTCATCTTTTCGTCAGCTAAAAGTTGTCGGAAGTGTGTAAACCTTTTTAGTATATATATATATATATATATTTACATTCATTTACAAATGAGATGGTATAGACATATGTATTTATACTTAAGTATGTAAGGTTTAGAATAAAATTTAAAAGAAGTAAAAAGTGAAGTGAAAACATGAAACGACATTAGCTAAAACACATTTAAACACAAGTACACTTACAACATGGTATCAGAGCTTAGGTTGAGCGAACACCTAGGCTTTGGTAGGGTTGCCTCATTTGAGACAGGGTAAGCAAGACCTTAGAATGAGTTTGAGTGTATATATTGAGTACGTATATGTTAGTGCTATAAAAATGTTTTATATTGTGTTGATTTATCGGTTGAGTGGTTTTTGAATTCTGGGCAAGACATGGAGCAACATGTGTCGATAGGGGTTTCTAAACACTTAAACTAGGCAAATCAACATAGTATTCTTTTTAATGGGTAAATGAAATAATATTACCTAAATTATATTTTATATATAAAAGAGTAATTTTCAAAAATAAAATATAGTTATATATAATGTGGTTGTTGGTAGGAGTTGATGATATTTAATTATTATAATATAGGATTTGATTAGTCATGCTCGTCCATTTTTTAGCATTGACTATTTTATAATCTATTAGTAGTTTACCTTTTAAGTATAGGTTAGGTAGATAGAGTTATGGGAACATTGAATCGAACACCTTGTGAATTAAGTTTCACAATTTGACTATAAGGCATTCGATGATAATGTTGGGCTATAAATTGGATTTTAATAAAAGGTGTTTATTAAAAGAAATATTTCAGATGATTTTATAAAAGTTGTTTTAATAAATCAGAATTATAAAATATATTTTGGAAATAAGATGAATATTTAGTAAATTCAAATCTTCGTGGCCTTGATAAAGTTTTCAATCGATTCTTGGAAAGGTAGTAATAATTTTACTTAAAAATACTTTAAGGTATAAATATTTTGAAAAAGAATTTGAGAGTAAGATTTTTCTTTGGAAAGTTCGAGGATTGAGTCTCGATCTATTTTGTGATGATCAGAATAATCTTCTAAGTGAAAATAAAATGATTTCTTAGGTGAATGTGGTAGTGCACTTAGTAAACTATTCTCTTTGTCATTGTACGATCAAAACAAGTTCGAATCCAAAGAAAGTGGAGGATAAATATTTTGTCAAAATCTATTTAGTTGGAAATATATATAATATTGTTTCAAAAAGAAGAAATATTTTTATAACTAACTAATTTGAGTGACTCGAAAGTGACTAAAATTAGGCAGGTGATGTGTTCGAATGGTAAACACTTCTCTTGAGTATCACCCTTCTTGGTAAAGGGGACTTATGATACTATTCGGTAGTGTCCAGTTCCTAGATATCATTTTGGTATTACTCAGACTATATGTATATTTTCTAAGGATTAAATATAAAGTATCATTTCAAAATAATTTTGAATTAAAATATGAGTATTTGGCTCCTAAGTTTTCAAATATTATGATTAAAGAAAGGGTGAATAAATGAAGTTTTGTAATTGAATTAATCTAACAAAAGGGTTTAGTAAACTTGGTTTTATTAAAACTTGTCTTTCGATTTTAACACCTAGAAGTGAAAAATTATTTGATGTTTTTGGGCCGGCTAATAAACGCCTTTACCTTAGAGGTGTCAAAAAAAGTAGACTCTATGACGGGGTTTGGATACCAACATCCTACTCTTCTTAGCTACTTACCAGACTAATTCGGTAAAGAATTTGGATTGGTTGACTAAATTTTAAGACAAAAGTTATTTTCGGCCTACATTCGAATAGAATAGATGAATAACGTTTAAAATTAGAAGTTTTGGTATATATTCTTAGGATGTAGGAGAATATTATACAAAGTTAATAAGTTAAAAAGATTTTATGAAAAGGTTTCACAAATAAGTTGTATCATTAAAAAACGTTTGAACCTAAGTTGGAATTGTTGTGAAATGTTTTCATAAATATTATAGGAGAGTATAAAGTAGTTGGGTAGTAAGAACCAATAAGATAAGTACGTAGCTTGTACATAGATCAAATTTTCTTTTCACATAGTTCTCAATCCAGGATTTGATTACATGACTTGAGGTGTTTCACACCATTCCAAATAAGGATCTTGGTAACTAAATTTATGGTCCACACCCCAAAACTATTCCGGCTAGTGGAGTTAATCTGGCTTGAACGAAGGACTTAATGGCCTCAAGAGTTGCTTGTATAATTTTCTTGTATATGTCTTTCGGATCAGACCTTTCGACGTCACCAAAAGGTTAGGTACATGAACTAAGTGACCTTCCGGCTTTGTTGAACTTGTTTGAAGTCTTCCACAAAGGCTTTTCTTTTGGATAGATTAGGGTTTCCTGAATTGAGTCCTCAAGAGGTAGGGTTCAATCTTATCGATAGGTTAGGGAGATAACCTTCCTTGAATTAGGGCAGGAAATTAACTACTTTGGTGAGTAGGTTGTAGCTTCCGACCTTAACGAAAGGTTTGATCACTTATATTGAGTAGATTCCAACCTTGTCGGGAGATAAAAATGGTTAAGTCAAAATTTTTGGAAGGTTTTAGTGAACGTTAATCCAAATAGGTTGTCGACCTTGTCGAAAGGTTTAGGTTGAAGGGTTTAAGACTTCGAAAGGTTGTAGTTATTGATTGTTCATGAATGTTGTCGACCTTGTCGACATGAACCTTCCGATGAGGTTGAACCTACAAATATGAGTTAACCCAACAAAGATTTATGCAAACAGTAAAGTAATTAACAATGCTAAGTACTTCCCTTTATATTCAAGAAAAATCTTCACTTTATTAAATTTCCCAAATCGCACTCAATTAGGGTTATAGTATTGCGATTAAGAAGTTACAAGACTAGAATGAGAGAAATCAGATCCCCCAAAAAATGGACCCCTCAAGTCTTATTTATTGGTGCGGGTTGGCACCTTTCCGTAGGGGTTATGGCAAACGTATCTGAAGGTAGGTTTCACTTGCGATCTTCCGGCCTTGTTCGAAAGGGAGGCCTTTCGGCTTTGTCGGAAGGTTGGCTTATAGCTCTCTGAACCTGTCTGGAAGCCCTTGTCTCCACTGAAAGGTGAGAACGCGGCATCCACGGCTTTGATCTAATGATGGAAGGGCAGTTGATTTGATGCAGAAGGGAACCTTTCGACTCCATCGAAAGGCCTTTTTTGAAGGTGAGTGGCACTTTGAAGTGATTGGTTGACGTTGTCCTGTATCGATTGATCTGCGGAAACATCCTTTCGATCCCATCGAAAGGCTCTTTTGAATAAGGTGCCAAGTTTGCTTTGCAGAAGGTAATGTTTGTACATGATGTTGTTGACTCTTGAAGAAAGTCTTCAATGCGGAACTATCACTTGCGGAAGGTTCTTTTACGGATGCGATACTTGCGGAACGTCTTCTGTCGGCAGTGAGTTTTCTTCTGCGGAATCCTCTCATGTGGAACCAAAGGTGAAAGTCTTTATCATATGCGGAAGCCTCTTGTGGGCAGAACCATCTTAATCGGTACCTTATTTGCGGGAGCCTTCTTTACTTTTCCTGAAGCATCCCTTCGGCCCTTGCGGAAGGTCTTCCTGCGATCTCTACTCTCCATCGAAACCTAGTTTCGGTGGTGGATTTTTTGTGTTAACATGAACCTTTCGACTTAGTCGAAAGGTTTGTTTCTCTTTATTCCTTCATAAACTTTTCGACTCTGTCCAAGGGTTTGCCTTCTTTATATTGTTGTGAACCCTTTGACCTTGTCGAAAGGTTGCTGTTCAATAGTCGTGCTTTCCTTCGACGTTGTCGAAAGGTTGTCTTTCACTCTTTGTTGGCTTGTGAGTGCTGCTTTCATCATAAACCTTTCGACATTGTCGAAAGGTAACCTGGATGTGCTTCAATTGGTTCAAAAGGCTTATTATGCTTTCGAAAAGGTCACTAAGTAGTTGCTCATACTTGCTTTGACTTCTTCATCCTCTTTGAAAGGTTTGAACTCCTTCGAAAGGTTTGATGCTAATAAACCCTGGTGACTGCATCCCTTTGGCCCCTTCGAAAGGTCTGGGCTGTGTTCCTTTTTCTTTGTCTTTGTTGAAAGACCTTTCGACTTAGTCGAAAGGTGGATTTTTGAAGTATCATCCTGCCTATGGACTTTGAAAGATAGCCTTGGACTTCGCAGAAAACTCCTTGTTGGAAGTTACGATTAACCATAACACCTTGATGCTTTCTGATCTTTCTCCATGCTCTTGTGATCCTTCTTTCATACCTTCATTCCTGTGAATATTTTATGGTTAACATTTAGCCCCCCCTTGTATGAAAGAAGCTTTTGTTCTTTAGGACAAAACTCCAATGGACTCCCTTTTTACTTCCTGTAAAATAGATAATAATTCCTATTAAGGTTGTAACTTTGTTATGAGACCTTAATGAGCAACCTTAAATTAATGGAGCCAATATTTAAGATGCCATTAAGGTAATATTTTTTTAGATAAGTTGCTTTGTAATGACCATAATCAAACTTCTTTAGGATTGTGGAATAATATCACCTGATTTGCAGATATCGGTTCAAGTAAATGAATCTTTGGAGAAAGCTTACTACATACTCTTGATATTTCTTTCTTGAGTTACACCTTTTCAACTCGTGGAAATTAACTATTGGGAATTTTTCCCTGTTCCTCTAAATTTCCTTTGTTTTTAACCTTAAACCATCGATTAGTAATTCTCATTTAGTGAAAGAGTAGTAAGTAGTTTTGCAATGATTCCATTTGGTGTCATGAAGATCTCGTATTGAAACCAAAATGGAAAATTTCACAAATCACCACAAAATTCAATAGCAAAATATAAAATTTATAAAGTTAGAAATTCAGTAAGTATCTCATAAGGAAATCAGAGGTGTGAAATTCATAAATTGTGATCAAAATCTAAAGGAAAACGTGAGTCTCAACAAATCATAAAACATGCAAAAATCCATCCAAATTCTGCCATTGAAGTACAAAGAACCAAATTCATGAATTATTACGAAGATCAGCAAGGAAATTTGACATTCACTATATCAAAAGTCCGATAATAAATTATCCTAAATCCAATGAAAATGCAAAATTCACAAGTCATCATAAAGATTCAGTAGGAAATTTTAGAATTCATTAAATTAGAAATCTTGGAAAGGATTATCAAACACCCAATAAGGAAATCAGAAATTCATAAATCTTCATGAAAATTATCAAGTAATTTCAGAGTCCATCAATTTATAACCCCAATAACAATCATCCTAAAAATTCCAATAGGAAAATTAGAAATACAAAATTCATCAACCATCACAAAAAATAAGTAAGGAAGCTTAAATTCCATTCAATCAGGGAATTAGAAATCCAAGAATAAAAAATGTGATCTGAAACACATCCATTCTTATTCAAAATCAAAAGATCAATGAAAAAGTCATAAATTATCATGGAAAATCAATAAAGGGAACCAAGAAATCATGAACTTATGAAATAAATGATCAATAGGAAATCATCATGAAAATTCAATGGGAAATTGTAACACATGATGAATCGTCAGAGAAATCAGTGGAGAAAACCAATAATTTAGCAAGAAATCATCACTGGGATTTAATAAAGAAATCATGAACACAAAATCAGCAAATCATCACATAAATTATCATAAGAACTCCACAAATGAGTTAAGAATTTAGGAACTCAATAAACAAACGAATGATGGGAAATCATCATGAAAATCCATGTATGTAAAATTCATAAACTATTTCGAAAGTTAATGAATAAATTGAGAAACTTTGAAACTAGGAATACAATTATGAAGCCTGCATAGAAATTCTCGAATGAAATCGATAAATCATCATGAAGTCAATGTAGGAGTTTAATATTGATCAAATCCGAAAACGGAATTTTAGGTAAAGAAATCAAAAGTCCACGAAACCAAGAATTTAATCAAAATTTTTGCCAGGATCTCATCTGACAAATAGTTTGCTAGAAATCAATCCAATATTGAAATTAGAGACTTATCTGGTCATAGTAAATTCAAGTAATTAACTCCTAGACCTATGGGTTAGTAAAGCTTTTGATATATTAGAGTATCGATTCCTCAAATACTGGTAGGTTTTCTTTTGTTCTAAGGGATTACTCTGTTTCTGTGGATTCTGTAGTGGTTTACTTATCTTATCCTTTGTGTGTAATTTCTTTTACCATTTGAAATACTTTTTTGTCCATTCCGTTCATTTGGCTTTCGTATATACTTTGGTCCTTAATTCCATGTTGGGGATTTCTTTTATCCCTTTTCTTGTCCTCTGACATCTATGGGGATGTAGATTTCTATGTCCTTTGTCATGGTAACTGTTTCTCGAGCAATAGATGTTCTAGAATTCGCTAATTCATACCTTATTTCGTTTGGATATAATTCTAGATTTTCTGACTTTTTTCGGTTGTAGTTTTGGACGTCTTTGTACTGTTGTCACTTATGTATCCTTCTTTAGGGTTTTAACTTTGTCTCGGTTGATGGATAGATTTCTTTCTATAATAATTTATCCTTTTGGGTTTTAACCCTTGGTCTTGATTTATGGACGCCTTGGTCCTTATTCTTCTGTTTGGAGCCCCTATTGGGCTTGAACATCCTAGTCCATTCTTTAATGAGCCACTCTTTGGGCTTGGACATATGGGCCACTCTTTGGGCTTGGACATATGGGCCCCTCTTTGGGCTTCGACATCTTAGTCCATTTTTTGATGAGCCACTCTTTGGGCTTCCCTTATCTTAAAGGGACATATACTTAGCTGACCTTCCTCCAGAAGGACGCTGATGGGTGCTACCCTAAACCATCCCCTAAGAGATGGTTTTGGATATTAGGGGATTTATCTCTCCCTCTTGGAGATGCTATGGAATAACATCGTAGGCTTATGTCCCTCCCTCTAAGTGGTGCCATGGAATAGCGTCGTGGGCATATGTCCCTCCCTCTAGGAGGTGCAATGGAATAACATCGTAGGCTTGAATATTTATGTATGAAAATAATTTTTGGCCAATTAAAATGGAGTCTCCTTTAAGAGAAAGAACTTTATAATTACCCCTCTTTAGTATATTGAGGGCTAATCTTTTAAAACATAGTTTGGACTCATGAATCCCTTTTAATAAAAGAATTTTCCCTTAATATGGTCTTTTGCAATAACCTTCTTGCTGTTCTCACAATAGAGACACAAATCTCAAATAGGAGACAAGGAGGTCAAGATTCATGAACCAACCTTTTAGTCGAGAATAGGGTTCTCTAGTTTGAGTTTCAATAAATTTTTGCGTTTCAAAATCTTTCTTGAAAAAGTATGAATGGGCTTAGCTCCGCCCAGGATTTTAGTAAACTTTGAAATATTGAAATTGCATAGTTTGAAGTCTTTTTGTGCACATTTATTAATGCTATATAATATCTCAAATTAGTCGCATAAATTTGGTTTTGGGATGTATAAGTATTTATTTCCCCCCGGGCCATGGGGTGATTGAAAATATTTTTCTTAAAAGGATATAATTTGAAAAATTCACTTTTGAAGTCGTTTGCTAAAAATAGATTTGATATATATGGATTTTCTCCTAAATTGGAATTGAGTTTAGCAGTGATTCAACATTTATTACTAGAAAGCCTTGCTTTGTATTGACTGAATGGTCGACAATTATCTCGCGTCAGGCATCCGAGTTGTCCTCTTTAAGTATTCTGGAGTTTGTCGAGCTCTCAAGGTTCGTTGAGTGCTTTTGTTTGATTTTTTTTACCTGTAATAGCACTCAAATTTTAATCAGTACATGATCAATACAAATTCAAGTATAAATGGAAATCGAAATTGATTTAAAAAGATATGAAAAGAGAAAGAGGAAGTTCATAATTGAGTTAATTCAACGAGTCCTCATGACTCAATAGAGATTTGCATTTATAATTTGCTGAGTTGCTTTCCTCTTAGCTTGAACAAGATGTCCTTCAGGTTCTTTTGACGAATTCTTGCAAGAACCCTACCCTGATCATGCCTTGTATTTTCTCGGATAGAACACGACATTCATCGGTTTCATGTCCATTTGCCTTATGCTATTCGCAATAACTTCCTCCTTTATTTGGTTCTGGGACACTTCGAACTTTTTGAGGTGTAATAAAATTCTCATTCCTTTACATCTTAGTGAATATATAGGAGAGGGGTTTGCTCAGGACAACACAATTTATTTTAGAACTCTTTCTTCGACTTACCTTCGGGTTTCCACTTTCCCTTGGCCTCTTGTCAAAGAGCTTGAGATTAGATTTCTCTTCCTTGGATTCTCGGTGGAATTCTTTCTTAGCATAGTGGATCTCATCCAATTGAATAAACTTCTCAGCCCGAAGAAATAAATATTATAGATCATTGCACCCATTGATATAAAGGTCTTTCCAAAATTGAGTTTGTTTAATTAACCCTGATCAGACTGCCATAAGCTTTTCTCTATCAGTTGTACTTTCTGATCTTAATGCTTCTGCGTT
This sequence comes from Allium fistulosum, assembly GCA_030737815.1. Classification (NCBI taxonomy): domain Eukaryota; kingdom Viridiplantae; phylum Streptophyta; class Magnoliopsida; order Asparagales; family Amaryllidaceae; genus Allium; species Allium fistulosum. The sequence continues at coordinate 985,259,277 of CM060902.1, forward strand.
GAATCTATTCAAATATTCACCATGTAGCTCCCCTGGTTTCTGTCTGATGGTTGATAGCAAGCTAAAGTCCATAGTTGTATCTCTGAATATAGAAAATTGAGCCACAAAGTCGCAAGTAAATTGTTCCCAAGAATAGATGGTTTCCATTCGGTAACTCCTATACCATTTAATAGCTGCTCCTTGGAAAGTAATGGGAAAAAGTTTACAGCGAACTACCTCTGGAGCGTTGTACAAGTTCATCCAATTTTCAAAGTCGACAAGATGGTCATCTGGATCAGTTGTTCCATTGTATTTTAGTGAAGGAATTTGGATGTGTGGAGGGAGATTTGTCGCCATTATTTCTTCGGAAAAGGGAGCCTTTTGCAGGATAACATATTCTTCAGGATCATAAACTTCTTTTTCTCTAAGTGCATTTACCATTATGTGGTGTGGGTTGTCATCTTGGTTGGTCTCAACTCTGTGACTACTCCTGTCGTCCTGTTGGATAAAGCTGTTCGATTGTTCAAGTGATTTACTTACTTGACTATTTCAGTTTAACCCTTGGCCTTCTATCTCAGTTAGAGGTTGCACTTCATCCTTCCTTTCCATAAACTCTATTGACTCCCAGGTTGGAGCTCTTTCTGAATACTCCTTTACTACCATCTTTTGTGGCCGTGGATTTTGAACCTTGATCACATTGCTTTCCAATTTTGTTAGGGTTGAAGGTTGCCCTACTTCTATTTTGCTTATGTTAGGATTTGAGACCATGTGACCTTTAAAGGCTGACGTTTTGTAGCCTCTTCGTTTGGATTGTTGCTACTACTTTTAGCTTTTTCCATACTCTTCTTTTAGTCAAGGCTCTTTATATAATTGATCGGGGATGAAAGTTATCGGAGACCGGAGATCGAAGGTTCGAGCCCTCCTTCTAGCGCCAAAATGTTAACCAAATTTATGGTCAATACCCCAAAACTATTCCAACTAGTGGAGTTAATCCAGTTTGAAAGAAGGACTTGATGGCCTTAAGAGTTGCTTGTATAATTTGCTTGTATATGTCTTTCGAATTCGACCTTTCGACGTTGTCGAAAGGTTAGGTACTTGGGCTAAGTGACCTTCCAGCTTTGTTGAACTTGTTTGAAGTCTTCTAGAAAGGTTTTTCTTCTGGATAGATTAGGTTTTCCTAAATTGAGTCCTCAAGAGGTAGGGTTCAATCTTATCGATAGGTTAGGGAGACAACCTGTTGATTCATGAGTTTTGATTCATGACACAAGCTTCAGAGATCATACGACGAGAATACTATATGAAAGCGACAAAAAGAGAATAAGTGCATACCGTGCACTACAAAGGAGATAATTTTACAATCCAGAGATTAGTATGGATATTTTATTTTATTGAGTCTTAGAATAATGTTAAAATCATTCCTCAAATAGTCACACACACACACAAAACATTTTATATCAAAACTATGTTCACTGTGCATATAACACCAGGTCGGCCGACCGACCAGGATCCTCGGTCGACCGACCCTGTATCATATGCACAGTGACTTTCTGTTTTGTATACGTTTTTAAACTCAGCTGACCGGCCAGGTTTTTCGGTCGACCGACCAGAGAAAAACGGCTATTTTTCTGAAGAGACGCGATTATTTCATGAAGAGGAATGTCCTCTATTTCAAGAGGTATAGACACAACTGTTAACTAAAACTCTTCATAAAAGATTACAAATCTTCTACAACTATATAAACATATTCAATTCACTTCTACAATCACCGATTCTTGTTTATATTTCTGAAATCTAATCTCTATTCATTTCTGCAAATAAAAGCATTCATTCTTATTTAATATCACTAGAATCCTTGAATTTATTCATATACTTCGATTCTACGTGATTATCTTCCTTCTAAATATTCACACACATATATACTCTTGAGGATTTGATTATAGGAAAGTTGTACTATCAAAAGACAATCAGTGTTATTCAGAACACATTCGTCAACAAACTATTTGTATTAAGTTGAAGTCCTCTTCGGCTGTTGAGGCGGAAAAATTCCTGTTCGGCTGCTCAGGTGTCGGATACCTATTCCTCCGGGTTAAGTGAGGGGTTTAGTTTAAATCCAGAGGGTATTCTAGGACTGGACGTAGAACGGGAAGTTCGAACCAGTATAAAAATTCCTGGTGTGCTTACTTTAATTTGTACTTTACTGTTATTACCAGTTTCCGCATTAACATACCATATTACACGATCCTTAGTACTACACGTGTACTTTCATTTGGTATCAGAGCAAGGTCATCCTATAACCATCACAAAGTTATTTGATATTTATTTCTAGTAATATGGCAACCACACAAATTAACGATGTTAACACTCACACTAATTCTAGTTTCACAGAAGGTCAATCGACATCACGACCTCCACTTTTCAATGGTATAAATTACAATTATTGGTCAACTAGAATGAGAATCTATATGCAATCAAGTGGATTTGATATCTGGAATATTATACAAAGTGAGTACACAACTCCTACTGGAGAATACTCAACTTGGAGTAACACACAAAAACTAGATGCTACATCAAATGCTAAAGCTATGAATATTTTATTTTGTGCATTAGATAGAAATGAATTCAATAGAGTTAGCATGTGCACTTCCGGTTATGAAATTTGGAGAACTCTTAAAGTTTCACATGAAGGAACGAACAAAGTTAAATTAAGCAAAATTTCTATGTTGAAACATCAATTTGAAAATTTTAAAATGAGGCCAAATGAATCTGTAAATGACATGTACTCTAGATTTCAGGATATTTATCATGCTTTATTATCACTAGAACAAAAGTTTACTGATTTTGATGTTGTTACAAAAATCTTAAATTCTTTAACGGACGAATGGGAACGAAAAGTCCTAGCTATTGAAGAAGCAACTGATTTGTCAACACTAAAACCAGAAGAATTGATAGGTAATTTAATGTCCTACGAAGTAAATTTGCAGGCAAAACGAAATGGTGTACAAGAAAAGAAAAATGTGGCATTCCAAGCAGAAAAAGATGATTCCGACTCAGATAATGAAGAAGATATGGCAATGATCGCTAAAAATTTCAAAAAGTTTTTGAAATTCAACAGAAACAAATTCAAGGGAAACAAAAATAATTCCAACAACAATTCCAATAGCAGCAAACCATCATCTTCAACAATGGAATGTTATGAATGTCACAAGAAAGGACACATGAAGAAGGATTGTCCAGATCGTAAAAAGAATAACTCCAAGAAGGATAAAACCAAACGAAAGGCTTTTTCAGTCACTTGGGACGACACTGATTCATCATCCTCATCAGAGAGTGAAAGTGATAATGAACAAGCAAATGTATGCTTCATGGCTTCGTCAGACGATGTAAGTGATTTTACTTTTGAAGATTTAATTGAAATAAATTCTGAATTAGTAAATTTAACAAAACAACTTAAAAAGAAAAATAAGGAGTTGCAAAGAAAGTTAGATAGAACAGTTTTAGAAGTAGATATTTTAAAAGATGAGAAGGTAATATTAGAAGAAGAACTTGAAATTTCTCAACAATCGAATTCTAACTTATCTTCTCAAATTACGTCAATATCTGAGGAACTAGAAATTCAGAAAAATAAAAATGATGTTTTACTTTTGGAAAATAATAGTTTAATATCTAAGATTAAGGATTTAGAGTTAGAAAAATCTAGTCTTAAAATAAAATTTGTTGATATTTCTAAAAATGTTTCAAATTTCAATAAAGGAAGAGAAAATCTTTCTAGTATACTAGAAAACTCTCAATCCTCTAACAATAAATCTGGACTAGGATTTAAGAAACAAAATAATTTTGCTAAAAGTAAAATTAATAATAAAATTAAGAAAGATATTAAGAAAACAGTTTATTCAAATACTAAAACTATTAAGATATGGATTCCAAAAACAAATAATATATTGATAAGGAATAAACATATCAAAAATTTTATGGAAACTGTTCATAATAACCAAAATTATGTTTATAAAGGGAATTCTGAACCTGTATGGGTTTGGCTTCCTAAGATCTAACTCTTAGGACCCTAAAAAGATTGGGTACCAACTTTTTATAAACTTTTTGCAGGTACCACATAAGAAGAGAGGAAAATGGATTTTAGATAGTGGTTGCTCAAAACACATGACTGGAAACAAAGAAATGTTGTCAAACATTATATACTCAAATGGAGGAGCAGTCACCTTTGGAGATAACTCAAAAGGATATATCATCGGCAAAGGCAATGTCAATAGCAACGGTACATCTAATTTACCTCTCATTACTGATGTTTTATTAGTTAAAAATTTAAAACATAATTTATTAAGTATTAGTCAACTTTGCGATAAAGGTTTTAATATAACTTTCTCAGAAAATAAATGTAACATTTTTGATAAAAATCATAACATTATTTTCGAAGGAAAAAGAGATAAAAATATTTACATTTTAAATATGAACGTTAATAATAATTCAAATTTGTGTCTAGTGGCTAAAGAAAACGATTCTTGTCTTTGGCACAAAAGATTTTGTCACATTAATTTTAATACCATCAACAAACTATCTAAAAATAAATTAGTTAAAGGGTTACCCAATATAAAATTCAAAACTAACATATTTTCTGATTCATGTAAATTAGGAAAATTAACAAAATCTTCTTTTAAATCAAAGAAAGTAATATCTACAGAACAACCACTTGAACTTTTACACATGGATCTTTTTGGTCCAACTCAAGTGCAATCTATTAATCATAATAGATATGTTTTTGTTATTGTAGATGATTTCTCTAGATATACTTGGATTTTCTTTTTGAAAAATAAAAGTGATACTTTTGATAATTTTAAAGTTTTTGTTAAAAGAATTCAAAATATTAAAACATTGAAAATTAAAAATATAAGAAGTGATAATGGAGGCGAATTTGAAAATGAAGTTTTTGAACAATTTTGTAACAAGAAAGGTATTAACCATAATTTTTCGTTTCCTAGAACACCACAACAAAATGGAGTTGTAGAAAGGAAAAATAGAACGTTACTAGAATGTGCAAGAACTTTACTAAATGGAACAACTTTATCGAAACATTTTTGGGCAGAAGCTGTAGCTACTGCTTGTTATGTACTGAATCGCGTTTCTATTCGACCATTAACTAAAAATACCCCATATGAACTTCTAAATGGAAGAAAACCAAATATTTCATATCTAAAAGTTTTTGGTTCCAAATGTTTTATTTTAAATACTAAAGATCAACTAGGCAAATTCGATCCAAAATCCGATGAAGGTATATTCGTTGGATATTCGGAACGAAGCAAGGCTTATCGAATTTCTAATAAACGAACTCAAATTATTGAAGAAAGTTTACATGTTTCTTTCAACGAAAATTTTAAAAATATAAATCCAAGTGTTACTATCGATTCTGATGATGAATCTACTCAGAATGAAAATAATAATACAAATGAAAATCTTGATATTCATGAAACCAATACAAACGTGACTTCTAATATAATAAAATCTCCACCTAGAATTTTAAGAGATCATCCTGTGCAAAATATAATTGGAGAAGTTAATACGAATGTTAAAACCAGACATCAATTAAATCAAGTTGGTCATGTAGCTTTTCTCTCTAACATAGAACCTAAGAATATAAAAGAAGCTTCAACCGATGACTACTGGATACTTGCCATGCAAGAAGAATTAAATCAATTCGAACGAAACGAAGTTTGGGAACTCATTCCTAGACCAAGTGATCAATCAATCATCGGTACTAAATGGGTTTTCAAAAATAAAGCAGATGAACTAGGAAATATAACAAGGAATAAAGCTAGATTAGTTGCACAAGGATATAATCAAGAAGAAGGAATTGATTACGAAGAGACGTTTGCTCCAGTCGCCCGACTTGAAGCAATACGAATATTATTAGCTTATGCGTGTTTTCATAATTTTAAACTATATCAAATGGATGTTAAAAGTGCATTTTTAAATGGATTCATAAAAGAAAATGTTTTTGTTGAACAACCACCTTTGTTCAATCATGAAAAATTTCCGGATCATGTATATAAACTTAAAAAGGCGTTATACGGTTTAAAACAAGCACCACGTGCTTGGTATGATCGTCTTAAAGGTTATTTATTAGAATCTGGTTTTGAAATCGGTAAAGTAGATCAAACACTCTTTATTAAGAAAACTAATAAAGATATTTTAATAATTCAAATATATGTTGACGTTATTATTTTCGGCTCAACAAATGAAAAATTATGTCAAGAATTTTCAACTATAATGACAAATGAATTTGAAATGTCTCATATGGGAGAATTGTCATATTTTCTTGGATTACAAATTAAACAAATTGAAAATGGAATTTTTATTAATCAAGAAAAATATTGTTATAATTTAATCAAACGTTTTGGTCTGGAAAACATTGCTGCCAAACCAACTCCTATGAGTACAACGATTCATCTCGATAGAGATGAAGATGGCAAAAGTGTTGATCAAAAGTTATATCGTAGTATGATAGGTTCTTTACTTTATTTAACAGCGAGTCGACCCGATATTATGATGAGTGTTTGTTTGTGTGCTCGATTTCAAGCAAATCCCAAAGAATCACATATGAGAGCAGTTAAACGCATTATTCGTTATCTAACTAAAACCAAAGATTTCGGACTATTTTATCCGAAAGAATGTCCTTTCGAATTAGTTTCCTATAGGGATGCTAATTTTGGAGGAAGTCGGAAGGATCGAAAAAGTACGAGCGGAACGTGTCACTTCATTGGACGTTCCTTAGTTTCTTGGTTTAGTAAGAAACAAAACTGTGTTTCTTTATCAACGTGTCACTATTTTCTTTATCAGGTGTGTTTCGGTCGACCGACCCAGGTATTTCAGTCGACCGAACGTGCTATTCTGCTGAAATTGCCTTCATACTTTAATCCATCCATTCACCTTTTTATCTCACCTCTTCACTTTTACTCTCCCAAAACAGATTTTAACCCTAGCCCCCATTACAACCTTCCCAAACTTCTTCAAATTCTTCAAAGAAAAAATGGCCCCCAAGAAGAAATCTAAGACTACTACTGGCCAATCTTGACCATAGGAAAAACAACTTGAAAATTAATCATATAATGGTCAAGTTATTCCTAGCAAATCTCAACCTTGTAAATCCACCGAGAAACACTGAAAATTGTGTTTGGACATCGGTTTGTGGCACTTCGATTTTTCTCTCCATTGATCGAATGAATCATATTTTAAATGCTCGACCGGGTGGAATCTCGTTACATGATGTAGACTGTAATACATCAACTCGTGACCGCCTAAGTCATCTATTCTTTGAAGATGATGCTACCGATTTAAGGAAAACTTCATCTCTTTGACCTAAAGCACGACTTTTTCATCGATTCATGATGAAGTCTATTGTTCCAAGAGGAGGGTCATACCACTTAGTATATCCCGAAAACTTCAAGGCGTTATATGCTATGTGTGGAAATATTCGGGTAAATTGGACACAACTTCTTATGGATGAATTCCTTACGTTCAACCAAGGAAAAATGCTCCATATTTATTATGGAGAATACATAATGCGGTTGATTAATAACTTTGTCACCCATGCTCCGGAATCCGAAACATCCAAAGTTCGTACCTTTGACTCACGAACAATAAAACTAATGAAGTTACCCGATGCACCGTCCCAAATTACAACTTTTCAGCAATGGCGTACTATTCCACGAGAACAACTACGTCGCAGCTATTCTACACCTCAACCATCCACTCATTCTACAGAACGTATAACTCGTCAAACCTTAATTCAAAGACCACCTCCCGGTACTAGCACAGCGGCTGCCATTGATATTTTGGCCCAAAATCAACTAGCTTTGGATTCTCGCCTTCGAAAAATTGATGGTTGTTTCAAGAAGATCAAAGGCTTCTTCGTAAATTTATGGGATGCCTTATCATGTACTTCTGAAGCCGGTTCTTCATTTGTTGCTCCTGGAAAAAGACCAGCACCAAATTTCTCTTGGTCTACATCCGATAACACAAGTTCCAGCACATCGGCAACTCCCGCACCTACTACTCAAAGACGGGGTAAGGAACCGTCTCCTCTCGATGAAAATCTTCATCCAGAAGAGTGGGATACCGACGATGATGAGGAGTAATTGTAGTATTTTTACAATTTATTTACTTTCAAGAAATTTCTTGTACTTTATTTGTTTCTTAATTATTGTTATGTTATGTTCTAAGCAAACATCTTTAAATTAATTCTATTTAGGCTCAAATATGTACCATGTAAATTTAAATGTTTCGCATTACTATAATCTGTTATAAGTATTCCTTTTTGTCGATGACAAAGGGGGAGAAATGTATGCAAACTAACGAATTTTTGCAGAAAAGTCGCCATATATTCAGGGGGAGAACTATAATATATGTCAATATTACTTCGTCACATAAGTATTGTCATCAATCAAAAAGGGGGAGAATGTTGATTCATGAGTTTTGATTCATGACACAAGCTTCAGAGATCATACGACGAGAATACTATATGAAAGCGACAAAAAGAGAATAAGTGCATACCGTGCACTACAAAGGAGATAATTTTACAATCCAGAGATTAGTATGGATATTTTATTTTATTGAGTCTTAGAATAATGTTAAAATCATTCCTCAAATAGTCACACACGCACACAAAACATTTTATATCAAAACTGTGTTCACTGTGAGGTCGGCCGACCGACCGGGATCCTCGGTCGACCGACCCTGTATCATATGCACAGTGACTTTCTGTTTTGTATACGTTTTTAAACTCAGCTGACCGGCCAGGTTTTCCGGTCGACCGACCAGAGAAAAACGGCTAGTTTTCTGAAGAGACGCGATCATTTCATGAAGAGGAATGTCCTCTATTTCAAGAGGTATGGACACAACTGTTAACTAAAACTCTTCATAAAAGATTACAACTCTTCTACAACTATATAAACATATTCAATTCACTTCTACAATCACCGATTCTTGTTTATATTTCTGAAATCTAATCTCTATTCATTTCTGCAAATAAAAGTATTCATTCTTATTTAATATCACTAGAATCCTTGAATTTATTCATATACTTCGATTCTACGTGATTATCTTCCTTCTAAATCTTCACACACATATATACTCTTGAGGATTTGATTATAGGAAAGTTGTACTATCAAAAGACAATCAGTGTTATTCAGAACAAATTCGTCAACAAACTATTTGTATTAAGTTGAAGTCCTCTTCGGCTGTTGAGGTGGAAAAATTCCTGTTCGGCTGCTCAGGTGTCGGATACCTATTCCTCCGGGTTAAGTGAGGGGTTTAGTTTAAATCCAGAGGGTATTCTGGGACTGGACGTAGAACGGGAAGTTCGAACCAGTATAAAAATTCCTGGTGTGCTTACTTTAATTTGTACTTTACTGTTATTACCAGTTTCCGCATTAACATACCATATTACACGATCCTTAGTACTACACGTGTACTTTCACAACCTTCCTTGAATTAGGGCAGGAAATTAACTACTTTGGTGAGTAGGTTGTAGCTTCCGACCTTGACGAAAGGTTTGATCACTTATATTGAGTAGATTCCAACCTTGTTGGGAGATTAAAACTGTTGAGTCAACTGTTTCGGAAGGTTTCAGTGAATGCTAATCCAAATAGGTTGTCGACCTTGTCGAAAGGTTTAGGTTGAAGGGTGTTAGACTTTGAAAGGTTGCAGTTATTGATTGTTCAGGAATGTTGTCGACCTTGTCAACATGAACCCACGACAACAAAAAAGAGTTTTTGCAGCGTTTTAAAACTGCTGCCATAATCATTCGCAGTGTTTCGAAGTGCGCTGCTTAATGTCATGCTGCAGTAGAGTAAGGAAATGTCGCAGCCTTTATAAATGTTGCTAAAAATGGCTACCGAAGCTTTTACAAAACGCTGCGGTAAATTTATTTTGCAGCGTTTATTAAACGATGCAAACTAATTTTGCAGCATTTTGGAAAACGTAGTCTAACAGTATGCTTTAATAGAACTAGTAATATAGCAGCAGTTCTGAAATGCTGCAAAAATTATTTTTTGCAGCGTTTTAACAATGTTTTATATTGCAGCGGTTGTGTGCTATTATGTTTTAATAGTTGCAACGTTTTCATTTTGCTTCAGTTTGGTTTTCTGCAGTGTTTTGTTCCTTTTTAGTATTGTAGCTCGTTTGAAACGCTACGATATATCAATATTTTTGCATTTACGGCAACAGTTTCAAAACAATTACAAAAACCATAAATAATGTACTTAAAACAAACTCCTCAATTTATAAAACACTGATAGATATAATCTGATATTATAAGCAGTTATAAATATTAAACATTATCAAAGCTACATCAATTTCATACACAATAAACTTTAGTCATATATAACATTTCATGAACAATGTTTTAAGCACAAATTTTGGCGACATAAAATCTTACAAAAAGAGCTGGCTAAAATAAAAAAAATATATCACTGAAAGTCCAAGCTCGTCTCCTTCAAAAGTCCAATATGCCTATAAGAAAACAAACAATTAGAGATCAACGGTAAAAGAGAACAAATATGAATTTATTTAGCATCAAATATGACAAGTTCAAGTTAATTTGACATGGATGCATGCAATACTGTTTGTGATATTTCACTGGCTCAAACATCGAAAAATCCCACCTCTAATTATCGTCCCAATGGCCCAAGTAAGCGAGAGAGTTTCATATGAGATTCTTATTCAGGCAGGTCGCCTTGTACAATGCATGTGGATCAAGATGATGCTATCGTTGGGCGTGCGTGCATACATATAACAAGCACATTCGAAAAGAAGCACATGTTATGTTATTTTTTGCTTATGTAGTTTCCTTCTTGCAAGTATCTGGGCTCAGGCAACAAAATGATTTGACACAGACAACATAACAACACCCACAATGTTTAGTAATGCCACATCTTCCCTTAAATGCAAGTAGGATTACAGAAAAATAGCATAAGTTAAATATATTTGCACCTGAAATTTCACCAAAATAGTTGCTTGCTTCATCTTTTAAAAATATTTGTATTTTTCATACCTGCATAGAAATGCATACAACCACCTATATCTTAGGCTTAAATGTTCAGGAAAAATAAATCTTGAAAAATATAATTGATAAATATGTTCTCAGCAGATTTTTCTGTTTAATGAAAATTCCACTTTAAACGATTTATGATGAGAAAACGATGGTAATATATGAAAATTAGATGGGGTTTAAAAATTACAAACCATGCTGGTGTTCGAATCCTGTCTTTAGATTTAGCTGGGCTAGTAGTGTAGCAATCTGAGTTGGTGAAATATTTGTAAGTAGGAGGAAAATGTATTTGCTGTTCTTCAAAATCTACGAACACTTGCCCAGTTCTTTGTTGTATTCTAAGCTGCATTATAACACATATTAACAAAATTTAATCATGTACATGGATATATATTCCTCTAATATGCTACATTAAGCAAAATAAAGAATGTTTACCTGATCCATTTCTAATAATGACTGCCAGTCATTCTTCAGCAGTAATTCATTTGTTTCAACTCCATTAGCAACTAGACGATAATTAAGATCCCCTAGCCATATTATTTTCCTGAAAATTAAACATGTACACAAGTCATGATCAAAGATTGTTCAACAATGTAAACATAAGACTAGACTCTAAAATCAAACATTTTGAATCCAGTCATTAATCGAAATTAGACTTTTCATTTACTACTAACGCAAAAAACTTAAGCATTTGATCCGATTAAAAAGAAAGTTGACTTAAAAAACCCAAATTCAAATGTAAAATTGTGTGCAATCAGTTAAAAAAACAAGGTTATCATTCACTTCACTCCATGTTACCAATATAACATCCCAAATTCACCCTAAGTTCTTATCCAAAGCAAAATACCTTCAATTTAGTTTGGGCACATCAAGTGACACCAGGTGCGCATGGCTCTGCAAACTGTTATGGTAGGAATTATCTAGTAGTGCATATGCATTCTATGTTTAAAAAATAGTTGATGTAAATATTCATCACAGAGTGACTATGTACAAACTAATTGAAATATTAAACATACTGGTAATATTATTAAGTTTAACTATCTAATTTATATGTGTTATGGCTTATCTGTTGGTTAAATAATACATCTAATTTGTATGTGTTATGACTTATCTATAGATCAAATGATACATTTTCACAGAATATAGTTAAGATTACATCTAATAATTATCCTTAACATACTATATATTATTTATGAACATGAATGAAATATATTTTATCATATATCAATGTAATAAACATTCTATTATCTTCATAAGAAAATAGTTCCATATTGAGTAAACTAATTCTTATATCAAGAAAAAAACGTTCAAATGCTTTAACAAAATTAAAATTATTAGTCATAGACTTGTAATTGTTGATGTTCTTGTTATAAACTTAGATAATTTTTATAAAACGTAGTTAATTTATTATTATTATTATTTATAAAACTTAATTAAATTAGTATTCTTATTATTATAAATTTAGTTAATTTTTATAAAACTTAGTTAACTTGGCTAATATTTAATAATTTATTATTATTATAAACTTAGTTAATTTTTATAAAACTTAGTTAACTTATTATTATTATTATTTATAGAACTTAGTTAACTTAGTTGAATTATTATTGTTATTATTATTAATTTTTTAATTTTTATAAAACTTGGTTAATTTTGTTAACATTTTATAATTTATTGTTATTATTATTATTATTATTAAATTAGCTAATTAATTATTATTATTATTTATAAAACTTAATTGAATTAGTTATATTATTATTATCATTGTTATAAATTTAGTTAATTTTTATAGAACTTAATTAACTTGGTTAATATTTAATAATTTATTGTTATTATTATTAACATATTTAATTCATTTATTATTATTTACAAAACTTAATTGACTTAGTTAAATTATTATTATCATTATTATAAATTTAGTTAATTTTTATAAAACTTAGTTCACTTTGTTAATATTTTATAATTTATTATTATTATTAACTTAGTTAATTTATTATTATTATTTATAAAACTTAATTGACTTAGTTATATTATTATTATCATTATTATAAACTTAGTTAATATTTATAAAACTTAGTTAACATGGTTAATATTTTATAATTTATTATTATTATTAACCTAGTTAATTTTTTTATCATTAATAATTATAAAACTTAATTGACTTAGTTAAATTATTATCGCGATTATTATAAATTTAGTTAATTTTTATAAAACTTAGTTAACATTGTTAATATTTTTTAATTTATTATTATTGTTATTAACTTAGTTAATTTTTTATTATTATAATTTATAAAACTTAATTGACTTAGTTAAATTATTATTATCATTGTTATAAATTTAGTTAACTTTTATAAAACTTGGTTAATGTTATATAACTTATTATTTTTATTATTATTAACTTAGTAAATCTATTATTATTATTTATAAATCTTAATTGACTTAGTTAAATTACTATTATCATTCCTATAAATTTAGTTAATTTTTAGAAAACATAATTAACTTCAGTAATATTTTATAATTTATTATTATTATTCAAAATGTGACAACGCCTCCTTTACGTGGTTAGTGCGTTCCCGCACACCCTAATTAAATACACACACACACACACAACACGTGATCAAAACAAGATCGGATTCATATTGTATATCAAAATATATACTCCAAGGTATCATATACACACACATTTTAAAGTATAAAAATGTACCTTTTAATAGCAAATGTTAGTGAGCAATCTTCCATATGCTTTGTGCATGTTCAGCTTTCCTACCTCCCAGGAGTAGGCTTTGTACATGTTCAGATTTCCAAAAACCCCTTTACTTATTGGACTTGTATTTTTAAATGGATGAATGTTAATTATTTACCCTCTATTGCTACCTTTCTCAATTTATTATTATTCTTATTTACTAGTCAATGTATTAAGCTTGAGAGTTAGCATTAAGAGTCATATACTATGATGATAAATGCATATAAAAATACCTAAGTTAAAGAAATTCAATGGATATGTTAAATTTTCTGCTTGTCTCAGCTTCCCTTGTTGAACTGGAGGAAAATAGTCATCCGTCTTAGTTTGTTTTTGACAAATATAAGTGAAAATAAATAAAAATATATTGAAACAAAAAAGTGTAGTTAAAGTAGTTACTTAATAAAAATCAAGTACCAAATTGATATCACATGCCCACTCGCTTCACTCGCTTTAATTAAGACGAGAATGAAGAATCGACAAATATGAATAATATTCCAACATCACTTCTTAATCTATCAATTTTTCTATTGATTTTTACTTTTCTCTATATGACGTTGTTCTTTTTAAAATTTTAAATTTGCACCCATTTCTTTAGAATTAGTATAATGTGCTCAACTTCTTATTCTTATTTCTCCGAACTTTCTCTTTACCCTTGATTTGAAATGCCACAATGTTATTTCGATACACCTAACATAAAGTAGGATATTTCCATAAATAGTTTTCTCGTCAATCTATTGTAATTAATTTTAAAAAGTGGTCCAAGATTATTGATAATCCTATTTGCTATCATTAACAAAAACTAGTTATCGTGTTCTAATAGGAACTGTGGCTTTAGACAGAATCTACCAGTTTTAAATTATATATCATAAAAAACTAGACATGAAACATACCTCCTAAGAGAATGTTGCCAAGATAAAATTTTGGAGATGGGCGTAAAGACAATTGATCAAGATTGTATTGTCTAATAAATATTGCAATTTTTACAGTTAAAGTTAAAATAAAAGACTAAACTTGTCTACGATAGCATGATACCCTACCACAAACACTGTTTATTTTTTAGCTGAAAATGTACAAATTGATGATGGCTATATACATAGGTACTGTATTAAAATATTGTAAAGATGATTTGAAGTAACAGTAAAAATTTAATTAAGTAGCAACTCAATAAACAATTGTCATCCCTCTTTAAAGTTGCATTATTGAATTCTATATAATTTTACAAGCGTTCTAGCAAACCTATTTACATGTACAATTGTCGATCCCTTTAACCTCCAAGTTCTATTCTTTTTCAATCTTTCTAAATCTAGCAATTGAAACAAATGAATTCAAGAAGAAACCAACCAAATTCTAGTTCATTTTGTTTCCATAGTTCCATAATCCTTAAATAACCAAACTCGTCTAAGAGTGTAATAAAAAGTGTCTAACCACAAAAATTAGTGTAAGGATTTATAACTGCCAACTTAATTTATAAAAATAGAAATAAAAATATTACCCAAACACATTTGTAGCAAGCAGCGTTTTAAAAGTGTTGTCATAATCATTAGCAGCATTTCGAAGAACGCTGCCTAATGTCATGCTGCAATAGAGTAAGGAAATTCTGCAGCATTTTTGAAATGTTGCTAAATAAATGGCTATCGATGAATTCTAAAAACGCTGCAGTAAATTAATTTTGCAGTGTTAATTAAATGCTGCAAACTCATTTAGCATCGTTTTAGCAACACACTCAAACATCATTACTTCAAGAAAATCAGTAATATAGCAGCAGTTTTGAAACACTGCAAATGTACATTATGCAGCTTTTCGGAAACGCTGCGGTGCATCAACTACTACAACAGTTTTGAAATAGTTATATAAAACATGAATAATATGTTCAAACTGGCTCAATTTATTAAATACTAATATATATAATCCGATATTATAAGAAGTTATAACAATTAAACATAATCAAAGTTACATCAATTTCATACACCATAAAATTTAGTCATATACAACGTTTCGTGAACAATGTTTTAAGCACAGATGTTAACGACATAAAATCTTACAAAAAGAGCTTGCTAAAAGAGAAAATATAAATCATGGAAAGTCCAAGCCTGTCTCCTTCAAAAGTCCAATATGCCTATGGAAAAAAAGACAATAGAGGTCAGTGGTAGAAGAGAACAAATATGAATTTATTATATAAAAACCAAAAAGGAAATGAGATACAGACAGTGACCCATTATCATGTCAATTTTCACATATTCCGTTATCATTTCTCTTTCTACTTTTCATTTGCTACTAACTCGAAAAACCAAAGCATTTGATCTGATTATTTGTCATAAACTAATTCTTATATCAAGAAAAAAACGTTTAAATGCTTTAACCAAATTGAAATTGTTTATCATAAACTTGTTATTGTTCTTGTTATAAACTTAGATGATTTTTTTAAAATTTAGTTAATTTATTATTATTATTTATAAAACTTAATTAACTTAGTTAAATTATTATTCTTACAATTATAAATTTTGTTAATTTTTATAAAACTTAGTAAACTTGGCTAATATTTTATAATTTATTATTATTATAAACTTAGTTAATTTTTATAAAACTTAGTTAACTTATTATTATTATTATTATTATTATTTATAGAACTTAGTTAACTTAGTTTAATTATTATTATTACTATTATTATTATTATAAATTTGGTTAATTTTTATAAAACTTAGTTAACTTTGTTAATATTTTTTAATTTATTGTTGTTGTTCTTATTATTGTTAATTTAGCTAATTTATTATTATTATTTATAAAACTTAATTGACTTAGTTAAATTATTACTAACATTATTATAAATTTAGTTAATTTTTATAAAACTTAGTTAACATGGTTACTATTTTATAATTTATTATTATTATTATTATTATTAATAACTTAGTTAATTTATTATTATTATTATTTATAAAACTTAATTAACTTAGTTAAATTATTATTATCATTATTATTAGTTTAGTTAATTTTTATAAAACTTAATTAATATTATTAATATTTTATAATTTATTATTATTATTATTAACAACTTGGTCATTTTTTTTATTATTATAATTTATAAAACTTAATTGACTTAGTTAAATTATTATTATCAGTATTATAAATTTAGTTAATTTTTATAAAATTTAGTTAACTTGGTTAATGTTCTATAATTTACTACTACTACTACTACTACTACTACTAGTACTACTATTATTATTATTAATAACTTAGTTAATTTTTATTACTATTTATAAAACTTAGTTAACTAGACAAAACATTTTTTATAGCAATTGTACTTAAATTTGTCCTTGACTATTTAACCATTTATAATTAATTCTATATTACACATAGTTCATCCATCTCTCATGTTATTATATGCATGTGCCCATATATAACAATATTAGTTTAAGTGTTTCATAGACATCAATAGAATGATTAAAGTACAGAAGCAAACATCGCAAATCCCATATGGCTCCAACAATCTCTGTAGCGCTACCATGTTATCAAAATCTCCCATAAGCTAAATTCAGATAATGAACCAATGTTATAAACATAGTTGCATAACAAACAAAGGAGGAAGAAAAATAATTTGTGAACTAGACGTTATGTCATATCTCATCTCCTAATCCTATGAACATGTCATACCTAGCATACGCATGCAGCTACTTCCAGATTTTACCACAGAAAAACTAGTAGTGAACTAGACAATTGTTATGTTTCTTAACTCCATAATCGTGCATCAAATATATGATATGTATAATGTATTTTCAACTCGAAACAAAATCAAGATAACTACTACAATAATAGGAAAAATGTCACAACCTGAAGTGTGATGGTATGATCAGACACATCCACAGCTTTTTCTCGGAAAATATCAGCAATGTCTAAAACATCTCTTCTGGCAGTGGTATTTACAGCAACTTTAATCAGCATAAGTTCTCTTTCCGCAAATGGCATATGGGTCAAATCTTTGACCTAGATTAAAAAAAAAGCCATACTCTAATTAAAAGGAACGCTTTTACTATTATTAAATGTATATCAGGGACAATATAAAGTGTAATTAGCCCACATTATGAACATCAATAAGCTTGTATAGCTGTTGTACTAACTTGGATATAGATTCTTCAGTTCCTGGGACAACAGTTGTGATTTGGGAAATTCCTTCTGTCTCTGCTGAACCCACAGCAAGACTTTGTAAATAAGAGACACGGTATCACTTAAGACTTTAATTAGTTGTAAACCAAATTTTAATATATTAAAAAAAAACAAGAACTAAGTAAATAATGTTAACCTGAATGTTATAGCCCCTGCAGGAAAATACACCAGAAACAATGTTGAGAACTCCAGGAGTGTCATTTACAAGGATAGACAGAGTGTGCGAACAAAGACCAGTTGACTATAATCATAAAATGCAGAAACTAGATTAGCCATATCCATCGTCATCCTATCTATTGTATACATATGCAAGGGTCGTGGAAGTTTCTTTACAGCAACATATAATAAGGAAAAACTAAATTTGACTTACATCTTCATCGTAAAGCGTGCCCCAATTTGCATCAAGAATTTGATTCATTGAGAAGCTTTCATAAGGTTCAAAAGGATATAAGTCGCCCTAGAATAAAAAAGTACAGCTAAAGTAATGCATATAATGGGAAAAAAAATCAAGTGCGGCATATATCACATGCAATTTAGGAGTAATATCTTCTCGCAGGTCAACATAGCAAGTTATTGACAGCGATGAACATGCAAAAACCAACGGGAGGAGGAAAGGAAACGTGGTTAAAAGGATAGGTATTGCATGATCCATATGATGTGATGTAACTTTTGATGACAATATTTAATAGCGAGGAATGGTTCAATATTTTTATATTATCGCCATATGAACAAGGTATCATACAAAAATTAACCTTTAAAATAGAGATCACTTATTACATATCATTCATTCAATAAACTCATAATTATCTTGAATTACCACAAATAGTATGTGCAAATAGTAAAAATAATGGAGCTTGCACAGTTATTAATGAATCAAATACCTACTTACCTAAAGATCCCTCAATGTACTACATCATGTGGAACTAAAATAAAGACCAGAGTGGGATGGGTTTCGTATTTAAAGAAATTAACTAATGTTAATGAGATCGCATCCTAGTAATCAATTACATAAATGGTGTAAATTGACCGGGCATAAAAAAAATAGTCAACTCAAGGACCTCTGTAAAATTCCAAATTAGTTCAACTCGGTTCAATGCTGAAAGTATTGATGCTTATCTTCAACTAAAATACATACCCCGGATGATTGGTCTACTTCTGCATTGAAAGATTTCTCTATATGCTTCAGAAGAGGACTTTATGAATTCGTTGCTTCAAGATCCGGGGTATGAACTGAAATACATACCACGGATGATTGTTCTACTACATAAGCAATAGGCTTTATCATGTTTCAACTGTTTTAATATTATTTTACATGTTCGGCTTTTTCTTTTCCTTGTTGTAGCACTTTGGTATCATTGTTAGCGTTATCCAAGTATACGGATGTAACTCCGCTGAATAAAAAATTGCATAACAATTTCGGCACAATGTACAGTTCAAGAATAAAACATATAGCATGGAAGCAAAGGGAAAAAAATTAAGTTCTGTCTAGTAGACATATAGTAGTTATCTTAGACAATAATGCGATATATTATGTTATAGGGAACACAATATTCCAATTTAAATTTTGTTTTACGGTTTTTTTGGCCGGTGGATTCTCACTTTTTGTTGTAGACTCCTGGTTGTGCAATGGTCTTGGGTATATCCTAAATATATTGTTAGCATGTTAGAATTGTTGGTTCACCAATTTGATAGTAGATTGGTTATGTTGCGTACTGAATTGGTATTCTGTAATGTTTTACCTAAATGATGATATTTTTTCTTTATGAGTTGTGCGATTGACCGTAGAGGAAGGCATAATTTTGTTGACGGTTAAGCTTTTATCATCGTTTTAAAGTCGTAATAGTCCGGCTTCATGTAGAATGTATAGAATTGACTGGAGAGTTTCTTGAATATATTTTTAATTGTAATAGTTTCCATTCCATGCGGGTGTGTTTTTAAAAGTCTGTTAGTTTGGTAAGATGTAGAGGGAAGAGCAAATATTTGAATGGTTGAAAGTATGACATGCACTTGGCAAGCAGTATTTTACATATGTTGACTTTTGGACAACTAAAATTCATGGCTAACCTGTTCACTTATATGTGCAAGATCATATATAGTCTTATTAAGCAAATTCTCCGCCTCCTTGTCGTAAGTCGCAATTTTTGTGGTTGCAGTCCTATAACGGACATTCAACAGTAGTTTGAACCTGATAGTGGTAGTACTGTTGTTAGTAGGTGGGTTAACGGTAAATGAAGGGTGGGATGACAAATAAATTTCTTTTGATGGATAGTATATCATGTCAAATACTAGGTTGAATGTCTTACAGCTAATGAAAACTAAAACCAAGGTGATAAAAATCAAATCTAAATTAACAGATACCATAGCCTTTTTTTCCAAAACCGCCTACAAAACACTTTATACGTGTTTTTACTGAAAATAATGCATTTTTACTAAAATAATATAGCAACATTTTGATGCAGTAAACAAAATATAATAAAATGTTCAAAAAAGATATGTAAACTAAAGATTGAATGGAATCAACAGTAAATTTAATTATCGTAGATTTAATAGTAGCTTTATTTATAAATGTAACTAACTGGCCAATTCTAGTCATCGTCACTGGATAAAAGTAAGTTTAATGATAATAAAGTTATAATGGTAAATTACACAAGGGTTTTTGCTGGTTATGAACAAAAAGTTTATCCATGCACCAATGAGATTACCAATTTTAGTCATCATCATTTCAAAATGTATGTTTATTTCTCTAAGTATAATATAATGAAATTGAATTATCCGTCACCGAATTTAAGATCTACTTCAGTATTTCATTGATCATTAGAAAAAAATAAAAATCAATTAGTAGTAAATGGTTAATGTAACAACCCGGGGTTTTGCACCAGTTAATTATCGTCATTAGGCGATTAATTCTACTGGCTAATTGCTGTTGGGAGTTTTGTATCGGGTTGGAATTATTTTAAATTGTTAAGAGTTATGCGGGCTTTAAAATTAATTTTGGCCCACGTTTTAGTATTGGTGCTGGGTTGTATTAAGCAAAGACCCGTTCCTCCACTCCATTCATTTTTCATCGCAAACCATAAACTAAACAAATGAAAAAAAATGGCGGCTCCTCTTTAGCAAATTAGGGCTTTGCAATCTGTAGATGCCGCTTTCAGTTGCTTTGTCGATCGTTCGTCTCGTAGAGCTCCGCTCGGCTGCTTCTATGCTCGTCGAAAAAGGTGAGTGACCCTCACATCTAATTCAAGTTCGTATATTTGTTGTCTTTCGATGTTGAATTCTTTTGACGATGTTGTTTTGCTTTGACTTCGACTTGTTTTGTTGCGTGAATTTTTGTCGATTTCGACTTGATTTTATCGATGTTGAATTTGTTCGATTTTGGCCATACTGTTCACTGCCTCTGGTAGCACTTTCGACCTTGTTCGATTTTACTTGCTGTTTCATGACTCTGGCCATTATGTACTTGACTGTTGCATCACTTTGATGAGGCTAGAGATTGTTCGACTTTGGCCATTTGTGTTTATTGCCTCTGGTTATTGGCAACCTGCAATTCTGTTAGCAAATTGTTTATCACGGCACTGTTTTCGTATGGATGTTGATGATGTTTAACAGTTTAATTTCTGTTATTGTTGATTTCGATCACTTTAATTGGTTGCTTCATCATGTATACACTATGTTGTATTATTGACATGTGCCTGGTCCATATTTCTCTCTTTGTAGTTGAACTCTGGTTCATTGTATATTCTCACTCCCCATGTATTTGTAGTTTGCATTTTGGGTTTGCCTTGGCTCTGATTAGTGTTGTGTATACTGCATTGCATCAGGTTGCAACAATTTTGGTTGCTGTAGTTGTACCATTCGAGTCAGTTGGCGTTTTTGTTTCATGTATGCTTGCTGCCTGGTCTGGTTCATTATTATTCCATTTTTATTGTTGTATCACCATATATGTATATTCATGTTTTGAGACTGCTATCATCTCTAGTTGTTCACTTGTGGGTCGGTAGCTCCATGTTGCATTGAACTCGGTTGACATGTGTATTACACTTGAGTCGTGTTCATTCACATTGCTATTTTAAGGCTTCAGCCATTATGCACTTGGTTTGAGACAGTAAAGCCTTCCTATCGACATTGGCATGACTGCTACTCCCTATTGTACAGTTCCTATTTGATTCATTGTAATCTGAGTTTGGGTTGTACTGTCTTGAATCTTGTACATGTATCATTAGCTTTCCTCACTTGCATTGCTGAGTTTGTTTCTTCTGATTCAGTAATGTAGTTGATGCCATGGTTGCCTCGGGTTTGAGTTTTGCTTGTCTTGGAGTTGCAGACCTGTAGCATTATGTTGACTCTGTTTTGCTGGAAAATATTTGATGTGCTCATTTTTAACTTGTACCTGTGTTGAACCCAGCTAATAGCTCGGGTTTGACCTTGTGCTCGTTTGTGAATTTTCATTGCGCATTCATGTGCACTTTGTTCATTGGTGGTTACTGGGTGGACACTGTGCTAGCTCTTGCAGTTCCATCTGGTTCATTTTGATTTGAGTTGGTGCCATTTGCTTTTGATTCATTGAGCTTTTGTGTAATTCATCACTGTAGTGGCGAGGCAGTGCACGGGACCATGTACTGCAGCCAAAACAATATTGACTTTTTATGTGATATTTCAATTGTTTGAATTGTTTCGTGTGTTCAATTCAATAATTTGAAATTGTATTTTGATTTGATTTAATTTGCTCATATTGTTGTTATCTAATTATCTACTGGATAATTAGATTATATGTTTTCTAATTATCGTATCGATAATTAAATATTGTCGTTTCTGTTACTTTACTGGCTTGAATTTTGCTTTGGCCACTTATTGTTATTTGGCATTTAGGCAATTCTGTTGTTTTCAAATTATCTTCATTGATAATCTTTTTATTTATCTTTGTTGATGATTTGAATTTGTTGATTTGTAGTTTTATGCTGTTTCGAGTTATATCTACTGTTATCTGATTCTCCTATTGAAGGGTTGGATATACGAGATTTATTGTGACTGTCGTCTATTTGTTTATTTAATTATTATTGCTACCGTGCATTAATAACTGAGTTTGAATTAGACTGACCCGTGTATTATTTTCTTTTGAATTAATACTCGGGTCAGACCGAGTTATTTCAGGTTGTTGATATCTTACTTTGGGTTGCTGCTTGAGCTATGAAGTCTCTTCATATCTTTTGGAGTAGTCATTGTCATAGTATAGGATGATATGTATTCATGTATATTATTTACCATAATGTACTTGTATATGTAACTTCCAGCATCGACAGTTGTAGTTGTATCATATGTATTGTATCACATGTATTGTAACTGACTTCAGTTATATATATATGAGATTTCATATTATATGTGTTCCGCATTTGGCTTATCTGTGTTATTATTATATATGTTGTCCTAAACTATTATGAACCATCGTAGTTCATTTATACTAGAATTGAATATGTCGATGGGAGTAAATAAACAAAGATTAAAGAGATGAAAGAATATATACTACTCCTATCGAGATAATCAATATTAGTGTAAGGCCTAACTACGGATGGCCGCTCCTATCCAGCCTTATTCTTCGTAATAACAGACAGTATTTCTTCTAATACTCTTTGTTATTGTGAGCATAGAGGTGGGGCGTCACAGTTGTTATCAGAGCGAGGTTTTTATGGACATAATATAAAACATAACTTAGACGGAACATGTGTTACAACTAATTGTTGATGTTTTATTTGTGCTTTGAGTCAAAACTAAAGTTTGAAATTATAATGAAATTTTTAAATATCCTTATTTAAAAATAAAAGTGAAATTGTGTTTTGATGATTGATTAATTTGTGTTCTGTTTATCAGAGTGCGCAGCGGAAACAGCGAATGTCTTCGCCGAGTACAGCTGATAACCTTTTTGATTTAAAAATCAGAATATGAAAATGAAATTAGTTTCATTGTGTTGTTTAACCAGTGGTCTTGATTTTGTTGAGATTTTTGCTGGTTTTCTTTTATGCTAATCACATATTGATTAGATTTTTGCTGTTTCAAATATATCTTCATTGAAGATATAATCGAGTGATTTCTTTGCTCATCTTTTGGTGTGCGTGCAAATATGAGTTGCACGTTACCGCATTAATTTTACGTTGAACCGGTGTTTGGTTTAAACGTATTTTGTTGCCGTTATTTTTATAATGGGATTTTTACACCGGTGCTAAATTTTTGAAGCACGGTGTTTTGTTGACCTTTTTAATGAATGAAAATTCACTGGTATTATATTTTGATGTGAATTATTTTGATCAGATTTTGACGTATAAAAATTACTATCGCTTTGACTTCAGTAACCGTCAAATTTTAAAGTGGATTTTCAAGCGGTTATTCCGCAATGCTGATTTGATATACATTTTTTTTACGGTGTTTTGTGAAGTGCAATTTCCTTATTGAAATTGCTATTGATGTTGCTGTTTTAATCACGTGTTTTGAAAATTGTTTTTAAAATAAAATTGTTTTAAAATTTTTACAGTTTGCGCTTTCAAAAGAATGAGGAAGCGATTTAAATGCTTCAGCAAAATTGAGGACTATGAACCCTCACTTTTACTGATTCGCTTAATTTCGGACTTGTCCGTTTGAGAACGTAACATGTTATTTATTTAAAATACACAATTTTGCACTTTTAAGGAAACGATGAAGAGATTTAAACGAGTAAAACACATGGTATGGGACATGTGCGTTCACTATTTCGGTTAATTCCGGACTCGTTAATTGAAATATTTGATGTTTTGATGATTTTGATAATTTTGTGTGCTTTCGAGCCACTATGTTGGACCTTCGGGTCATATGTTGGACCTTCGGGTCATATGCTGGACCTTCGGGTCATCTGATGGACCTTCGGGTCAAATACCAGTACTAGACCTTTGGGTCACTCTGTGTTCCTTCGGGTCATCTGATGGACGCCAAAATTTATAGTACTTGGTAGGCTTCGGCCATATGTTGTTGCACGTGCGGCGTAGCTAAAACTCGCCATCTGCTGGGATCGATCCACCTTTTATGTTGATTTTCTAGTTATCTTAATTGATTTCTAGATATTTGTTGTTTCTAATTATCTGTAGGTAATTAGATATTTGCTGATTTGAGTTCTAATTATCTTTGTTGATAATTAGATATTTGTTGTTTTTGATTATCGTTTTTGATAATTAGATATTTGTGATTTCTGATTATCGTTTTTGATAATTAAATATTTGCTGATTTGAGTTCTAATTATCCTTTTTGATAATTAGATATTTATTGTTTCTGATTATCGTTTTTGATAATATTTCTTGATTTGAGTTCTAATTATCTTAATTGATTTCTAGATATTTGTTGTTTCTAATTATCTGCAGGTAATTAGATATTTGCTGATTTGAGTTCTAATTATCTTTGTTGATAATTAGATATTTGTTATTTTCTGGTTATCGTTTTTGATAATTAGATATTTGCTGATTTGAGTTCTAATTATCTTTGTTGATAATTATATATTTGTTGTTTCTGATTATCGTTTTTGATAATTAGATATTTGTGATTTCTGATTATCGTTTTTGATAATTAGATATTTGCTGATTTGAGTTCTAATTATGTAACGACCCGCTATTTTGGACCATTCGCATCCGCACATATCGGACTTGAATAATTCAAAATACCGCGTTGTTAATTTAAATTTGGCAAAAATGAACATATACAGTAAATAAATAATCACAGATCACAGACACAGAGTAATAAATGCAGCGGAAGCAAAAGATAGTAGTTCATGAAGCTACTATATACATATCAGAGTTAAATAAGGTACACCAGATGTCTCGAATACATAATCAAATACAATATCAGAATACATCACTAGAATCAACTTGATATCTGAAAGCTGGATAGATAGCTGGATCTCCAAGCGAAGCTCCAACTCCAAAGGCGAGTCTCGAATATGGGTACACTCAGTCTGACCCGAGCGTAAAGCAAAACACAAAACACTCGAGTCAGGATTAACATTCTTATATCAATAAATCCAACTCAAGTGAAATAGCAATTGAAATACAAGTAACTCAAAGGATGTTTGGAATAACCATCCTTTAAGGATCCGTTAAACTATCTGCTATGTAGTAGTGTACGATAAGTGGATAATGCCTATCAGTAATATAAGATATCAAAATAGTGTTAAGGCGTTACCATTATCCCCCTTAACACATTTTATATAAGCGTCATAGTCTATACAGCACTGTAAACTCCACCGTAAACTAGTGGGCTATCAGGGAGTACTCCATAGGTATAACACAAAACAAATCGTAGTGGTCGCGTATATAGGGATACAAGTATGACAAGGCAAATGAGGCAATACCCAAGGTAGTGAAACTACCGTTTGCCTGATCCGGACTGGTGAGAACGCATCGCCGCAGCGATCGCAACACCGCAAAACAACACTCCCAAAATCAAGTGTGCACCAATCGTGTCACGTACGGAAATTTTCGACTTTCGAAAATTCGACATCGATACTCCCTTTATCGACTGCCGAGAAATCGAGTGCCGGAAACTCCAATAGTGAGGGTTTTAAAAAGAAGAAAAAGGCAGAAGAAAAAGAAGATAGAAGTAAAAGGGAAGAAAGAAGAACAACAACAACAGAACAAGAGCAGAACAGAAAACAATATCAGAATCTTACACATCGCAGCGGAACAATATATAATAGATAAATGAATAATCTTTAAAACAAAGAACTATATCATTTTATCCATACATCAATCATCAGAGTCAATACACAACAATTGACGCAGCGGATAATTCAAAACAATGTAGATCGGTGAAAGTAGCAGTCGATGGATTGATGAATGCTGAATTGCCCGAATTCGTTGATCCGAAGATACCGAACTCTAGCTATCTCGAACTCGTTGATCGCGCACGATACCGGGTTCAAAGATCTTCAATTCTTCAAGCGTTGATCAAGCGCACTTGATTCCGCGAATCGGCTTCTACAATCGTTGAATCGAGCGCACTCGATTATCCGAAAGAGGAGATAGGAGATTACACTCAACTACCAATTTGAAATGAAAGCACAAAGCAATCAAAAGAGAATTTTATTCAATATTCAACAACCTTTACAAATGAAACATCTCGCCTATTTATAGGCTACAACATGTAAACCAGAAAAAAAAAATACAGCTCCTAAGTCGGCAACCGACTTAACAACACCTCCGACTTAGCATAAGTCGTATCTTATTTACAACACAGTTCAGAAAACTTTGAAAATATTACAAGTGCTTAGGTCGGTTCTGACTTAACAATAGTCGACTTATGAACCCAGACGACCTACGACTTATAAAGACTCCGACTTAACAAACAGACAAAAACATCAAAGAAAATACAAGTACTTAAGTCGTTGCCGACTTAAAAAATGCTACGCGACTCAACTTAGTAGCGACTTAAGGAATCAACGGTCCAGCTTAACTCGGCAGCAGAAATCAACGGCAACAAGTCTTCGGCGACTTAAAACATGCGCATCTCAGATTAGTGGTTGAAAGAAATCAAGGGTTGATATTAACTCGGTAGATCATCCAACGGCATCAGGGCTTTCACGACTTAAAATTTCGACCGACTTAAATAAGTCGTAACTCGGTGCCGACCTATCACTTTTCTTAAGTCGGTGCCGACTTAACACTTGTGCCTTGTAAGTCGGTGCCGACTCATCACCTTCCTTAAGTCGGTGCCGACTTAACACTTGTGTCTTGTAACTCGGTGCCGACTCATCTCCTTCCTTAAGTCGGTGCCGACTTAAATCCGCTTCGTTAAGTCGCAACCTCGAAGCAACTTCCCCTTTGCTTTTCCAGTTGAGTCGGAGACGACTCATCACTGCCTCCTTAAGTCGGTTACGACTTATGCCTTCACCCCAGTTGAGTCGGTCACGACACATGCCTGTTTTCTTAACTCGTAGATGACTCATAGCTCCTTCCATAAGTCGCCTACGACTTATGCCTTCATCTCCGGTCTGAGCTACATCATCCTCCCCATGTTGAGAGAAATTCGACCTCGAATTTGCACGCTCTTCATCCCCAACAAACTCATCCCCATGATATGGTACGAGATGCTTAACATTGAATACGTCAGACGTATACACATCATCCGGCAGCTTTAGTTTATAAGCATTTTCATTGATTCGTTTCACAACTTCCACCGGACCAATTTTCCGTGCTTTCAATTTATTGTAAGCGCCTACTGGGAAACGATCTTTCGTTAACACTGCATAAACCAAATCTCCTTCGTTAAACTCAACATTTCGTCGTTTCAAATCTGCAGCTCGTTTATATTTCTCATTTGCTTTCTCTAATCGTTCTTGAATGATTTTATGACATTCCGTCAGCCCTTCAACAAAATCAGCAGCTTTCTTAATTGTCCCCTTCGAGTGTGGTATCATCGTTAAATCTAACGGTCCCTTCGGTAAACTTGAATAAACAATGTGGAACGGACTGAACCCAGTACTTCGATTCACAGCATGATTATGAGCAAATTCTGCCTGGCATAACTTCACATCCCAACTCTTCAGATTATCTTGAACAAGACACCTCAACAAGTTTCCCAACGATCGATTAACCACCTCCGTTTGTCCATCAGTTTGCGGATGATAAGCACTACTAAACTTCAGCTTTGTTCCCACCATTTTCCACAAACTCAACCAAAAATGACTCAGAAATCGAGTATCTCTATCCGACACAATAGATTCTGGCAATCCATGAAGTCGATAGATCTCCTTGAAAAACAATTGAGCAACATGAACAGCATCCGCCGTCTTCTTACAAGCAATAAAATGCGCCATTTTTGAAAATCTGTCAACCACCACATAAATGGAATCGTTACCACGCTGTGTCCTTGGTAATCCCAACACGAAGTCCATACTGATATCCACCCATGGTTTACTTGGTACAGGTAATGGCATATATAAACCAGCATTAGTCGCAGTTCCTTTCGAAACCTGACAAATATGACAACGCTCCACAAACCTCTCCACTTCTTTCCTCATCGATGGCCAAAAGTAGGATTGTGAAATTAACTGTAAGGTACGGTCTCTTCCAACATGCCCTTCTTCATGTAACTCCTTGATAATCTTCATTCTCAAACTACCCTCCGGTATGCACAATCGACTTCCTTTAAAAAGAAAACCATCTACCATCACGAAGTCATCCGTCTCTCCCTCCTTGACTTTTTCAACAAATTTTGCAAAGTAAGGATCATCAGTGAATA
Source organism: Allium fistulosum (assembly GCA_030737815.1). Lineage (NCBI taxonomy): Eukaryota > Viridiplantae > Streptophyta > Magnoliopsida > Asparagales > Amaryllidaceae > Allium > Allium fistulosum. Next base: position 985,288,457 of record CM060902.1, read on the forward strand.
ACTCTGGCAATATTTCAAATCCCGTCACTTCAACCTTTAGTGTAGTCAACAAATGACTCCTCCTACTCAAAGCATCAGCCACACGATTTGTCACCCCTGACTTGTGTTTCACAACAAAAGTAAACTGTTGTAGATATGCAATCCACGATGCATGTCTCGCTGAAATCTTGTCTTGCCCTTGCAAATGCTTCAATGCTTCATGATCAGTGTAAAGAACAAACTCCTTCTGGAATAGATAGTGTCTCCAGTGTTTGATAGATTGTACAACAGCATAAAACTCCACATCGTATGTACTGTATCGCATCTTCGCTCCTGACAACTTCTCACTAAAATATGCAATAGGACGCCCCTTCTGACTCAACACCCCTCCAATCCCAACCTTGGATGCATCAGTATGTAGTTCAAACACTAGCTGAAAATCAGGTAGCACTAGAATTGGTGCAGACGTCAGCAATTCCTTGATCTTCCCAAAAGCACTCCCTGCTTCCTCTGTCCATGCAAACTGTTTACCTTTCATGCAATCTGTAACAGGTGCCATCACACTACTAAAGTGTGGTATAAACCTTCGATAGAATGAAGCCAACCCGTGAAAACTTCGAACTTCCGTTATCGTCTTGGGTTGCGGCCAATTTCTGATCGTCTCAACTTTACTTTGGTCAACCTGTATTCCTTTCTCTGAAACAACATACCCCAGAAATAAAACACTGTGCGTCATGAACACGCATTTCTTCGTAGCAGCATAAAATTGTTCTTGTCTTAGTACCATCAGCACTTCTCTAAGATGATTCAGATGTTCCTCTGAACTCCCACTGTAAATAAGAATATCATCGAAATACACCACCACGAATTTCCCAATGAACGGTCGAAAAATCTGATTCATCACCCTCATGAACGTACTTGGTGCATTGGATAAACCAAATGGCATGACCAACCACTCGTATAGACCCTCCCTGGTTTTAAAAGCAGTCTTCCACTCATCTCCTGGTCTGATACGAATTTGATGATATCCGCTCTTCAAATCAATCTTCGAAAATATAGTAGCTCCGCTTATTTGATCTAACAAGTCATCCAACCTCGGCATTGGAAATCTATATCTCACAGTGATCTTATTCAATGCTCGACTGTCCGTGCACATCCTCCACGTCCCATCCTTCTTGGGTACCAATAAAGCTGGTACAGCACAAGGACTCAGACTCTCCTGCACACGCCCCTGTTCAAGCAATTCCTCTACCTGCCTCCGCAATTCTTCATGTTCCTTCGGACTCATTCGATAATGTGGTCTGTGTGGCAACACAGCACCTGAAACAAGATCTATCTGATGTTGTATATCCCTCAACGGTGGCAACTCCGTTGGTAACTCTTCTGGAAATACATCGTTAAATTCTTTCAAGACTGGTTTAACTTCTTCTGGAATTTCAACCTCTTCACTGCTCTCACGCCCAATCAACAAGAATACTTCCGGTTCTTCCTCAACCTCTTTAACAAACTCTTTTAAAGTCAATAAAGTTTTCAGCTCTTCAATTTCTTCTGATTTACTTTCTTCTTGTGATCTCTTCTTTGGAACTAAGATAATCTTCGTGCCTTTAAACATAAAACTGTAGCTATTGGTCCGACCGTCATGTAGTACTGCTCGATCATATTGCCATGGTCTTCCCAATAATAAGTGGCATACATCCATCTCTACGACATCACACCATATTTCATCTTTGTATTTCTTCCCAATAGAGAATGGTACACGAACTCGTCTATCCACTTTCACTTCTCCTCCTTTTCTCAACCATGCTAATTTGTATGGACTCGGATGTTTCTCTGTCTTTAATTTCAACTTCGTCACAGCTTCGGTTGAAATAATATTATCACAGCTTCCTGCGTCAATTACAAACTTACACACCTTCCCCAGAATAGTACATGTTGACTGAAAGATATTACTCCTCAACCAACTAGCTTCTTCCTGCTTCGGTGTTAAACACGATCTCCTCAGCATTAGGTTACAACCTTCGTCTCCTGACGCAATATCCTGCTTATCCTCCTCAACTGGACTAGAACACTCCTCATCAACATCCTCATCATCAACTTCCACAATCATGGTTCTCTTCTTTGGCTTTGGACACTCACTGCTTTTATGACCCAATTCCTGACAATTGTAACATTTGAACCCATTGTTAACCCTTGTCTTCTCAGCCTCCTTCACAACTGGTTTTGCAATAGCTTTTGAAACATTCGAACTCCCACTAACTCCCTTCATCGGATTGTTGGAATTTGTAAACACACCTCCTCCTCGTCTCCCTTGTTTTTCCCACGCCAACGCTTTCTGATGTGCTTCTGCTACAGATCTTGGATCGAACATATTAACCATATCCTGAATCTGCATTCTCAATCCTCCAATGAACCTAGATGTCAGCTGCTCTTCTGTTTCCATAATATCATTCCTCGCAATAAGTTGATAGAATTCATCAGCATAGTCATTAACTGTCTTTGTGCCCTGCCTCAAGTTTTGCAAACGTTGATACATCAAAGATTGATAATTGTAAGGTAAGAACGTTGCTTTCATCAACTTCTTCATCTTCTCCCAAGATTCAACTTTTGACTTTCCCATACGTTCACGTGTAAGCTTGGTTTGCTGCCACCATGCCAAAGCTCTACCCCTCAGCCTCGTAGCAACCAACTTCACTCTACGATGTTCTGGTACTTCTTTGAAGTCAAAAATCTCCTCTACATTAGCTACCCAATCTAGAAACTCCTCTGCTTGCATACCACCCTTGAATTCAGGAATTTCTGTCTTCATCCCCGATTCCCACTTGTGATCATACTCAGAATAGTTTCTTCCTTGACCTCTTCCTTGAATACTACCACCATCATACTCCTCTTCAAAATCAGACGCATAACGATGTCGATTCTGACCACCAACATCTCTACTACCATTACGCCTTCCACCATCATCCCTTCTATCAACATTCCTCCGTTCACGATCATTCACGTTCCTCCCACGCCCTTGATCATTTTCAATACTTCGGTCTCGATTAGAATGTGGCGAGACTCTACTACCCCCATGGTTAGATTCTGGTGAAACCCTTCTCCGATTTTGATTCATCTCCGTCATAAGCTTCTCTAATCGGCCAATTCCTTCATTAAGCTTCTCACTAAAATTCTCATTGATTCTTTGCTCCATCTCATCAGCTTCTTCTCTTCGATATAAAGCTTCTACGTTTTGGTGGCGATTAGCTCTTCTTGGCGGCATACTTGAAAACTTCACAATTCTTCAACACTTCAAATTCAAACACAATTCGGACTTTGATTCAAAATGAAACGGATCGAAAACTTCCACTTTGTTGCAAATCTCGATGAACACGATGAACACGACTTCTCCAAATCACAAATCCAAGCTTCAAACTTCAAAAGTAAGCACGACCCACTTCCTCAAATTCTCGGCCGTGATTGATAACTTCAAATCTTCGAATGAATAGGCTCCAAGTCTCGATCTAACTATGATTGGTTAGAACAGGCTCTGATACCAAAAACTGACGCAGCGGATAATTCAAAACAATGTAGATCGGTGAAAGTAGCAGTCGATGGATTGATGAATGCTGAATTGCCCGAATTCGTTGATCCGAAGATACCGAACTCTAGCTATCTCGAACTCGTTGATCGCGCACGATACCGGGTTCAAAGATCTTCAATTCTTCAAGCGTTGATCAAGCGCACTTGATTCCGCGAATCGGCTTCTACAATCGTTGAATCGAGCGCACTCGATTATCCGAAAGAGGAGATAGGAGATTACACTCAACTACCAATTTGAAATGAAAGCACAAAGCAATCAAAAGAGAATTTTATTCAATATTCAACAACCTTTACAAATGAAACATCTCGCCTATTTATAGGCTACAACATGTAAACCAGAAAAAAAAAAAAAATACAGCTCCTAAGTCGGCAACCGACTTAACAACACCTCCGACTTAGCATAAGTCGTATCTTATTTACAACACAGTTCAGAAAACTTTGAAAATATTACAAGTGCTTAGGTCGGTTCTGACTTAACAATAGTCGACTTATGAACCCAGACGACCTACGACTTATAAAGACTCCGACTTAACAAACAGACAAAAACATCAAAGAAAATACAAGTACTTAAGTCGTTGCCGACTTAAAAAATGCTACGCGACTCAACTTAGTAGCGACTTAAGGAATCAACGGTCCAGCTTAACTCGGCAGCAGAAATCAACGGCAACAAGTCTTCGGCGACTTAAAACATGCGCATCTCAGATTAGTGGTTGAAAGAAATCAAGGGTTGATATTAACTCGGTAGATCATCCAACGGCATCAGGGCTTTCGCGACTTAAAATTTCGACCGACTTAAATAAGTCGTAACTCGGTGCCGACCTATCACTTTTCTTAAGTCGGTGCCGACTTAACACTTGTGCCTTGTAAGTCGGTGCCGACTCATCACCTTCCTTAAGTCGGTGCCGACTTAACACTTGTGTCTTGTAACTCGGTGCCGACTCATCTCCTTCCTTAAGTCGGTGCCGACTTAAATCCGCTTCGTTAAGTCGCAACCTCGAAGCAACTTCCCCTTTGCTTTTCCAGTTGAGTCGGAGACGACTCATCACTGCCTCCTTAAGTCGGTTACGACTTATGCCTTCACCCCAGTTGAGTCGGTCACGACACATGCCTGTTTTCTTAACTCGTAGATGACTCATAGCTCCTTCCATAAGTCGCCTACGACTTATGCCTTCATCTCCGGTCTGAGCTACATCAACAATGGACAGTTATATAAACTTGTCCTCATACAGAATACACAGCGGAATAAATAAACAAATACGGATATACGTTTCGCCATCCAGCTTGCTTCCAAAGCTCCAGAATATCCAGCATATCCTGATAATCTAACTCTAGACTGCCCGTGTGGAAATTGGTGGGCACCCAGAGTTTAGAAGGGAACAATAAACTCCGAGTCAGTCATGGAACTGGTGTGAGATCGTAAAACAGTTATTCTTTATAACAACAAAATAATTTTAAAGTCAATTCGAAATGCTTTTGGAAAATGAAACTACCATAAGACCTCCCACCGCACACACAATGCAAACGCAGAATTGGAGGAGATTTCTTCTTATGATAGTCAAAGATGCTTACTACGCAAAAATCAAATTCTTTTTGATATTATTATTAGTGCATAGTGTAGAAAACATTTCGAAAGTAGAATATAAATCTTAGCCAGCATAGGTACCATTATAGTATGCTTGCTATAGCTGCCATATTAGATGGCAGGTTCTACAACTAAAACCGTACAAGTCACGTATTGTTTCTTTGGATTTCCAACAAATGGTCACATAACAATTCCGAAAAATACGAAATTTGAAACCCGGCAATAATACAATATTCCGGACTCAATGGAACTAGTTTCGTCAAATTCCGAGACTGCGCCTCGGACGGCTATTTTTAAATATCGATTCAAACGATATGAATTTCAAAACTGAACAAATTACTTTCAAATTCTATTCTGAAGCTTCTGTTATCTCCAGTATTATCATTACGAATTTTAAAAGCTTTCGAAATATTTTTCTTCAACTTTAAATTGAAGATTCAAATTTTTATCCAGTTTCAATAGATTAAATTTTATAATTTAATCGCCAAATTCAAAGCTATATTCGGGATTCAAATTAAATCATCATTCAAATATTTAAAATTAATTAAATATTTTCAATTTAATTTGTTAAAAATTCTGGGTCGTTACAAACTTCCCCCCTTAAAAGAATTTCGTCCTCGAAATTACAAGTTAGGGAAAAAAGTCCTTAACTCGTCTACTATCTTTCACAATCTAATAGTTTTATCTAATCATCAAAACAAATCTTTCTACTAAAGATTTGTTATTAATTCAACTAAATTTCCAACTTCAATTCTAAGTTTCAAACAACATTGTTTTACTTCAAAATTCAAATTTAAATTCAAATTTCAAATTTAAACTTCCAAAATTTTCTCAAAAATTTTCTAACGCTCGGAATTTTCAAAAAATTTCGCCAGCGTCTCCTTTGCGCGGCTAATACGGTACGACTACAAAACGTCCCTACGGACTCTCAGATTTCAAAAAGAAAAGAAAAAGCCAAGCGGCTAGACAAGAAATCATCAAAAACTCATATTATAATTCAAATACTTACCTTTTGTCAAGCAATTCAAATTTATCTTTGAAAATCAAATCCAATTCCTTAATAACACCTGTATATCCTACTAGCCATTATATCTAGTTACAACATTCAAACCATTTTGCAAATTCTATTACAAAATTTTCAATATCAACTGCTTATATATCTTTAGCTTACTTCACTGTTGAAGTTACATATTCATATCCATTCAATTTTACATTTCTAATCTCATTTGAATTCAATTCTCAATTTTAATTCTATTGGAATTCAATTTATCTTCAATTCCGAATATTGAATTTTATCGATTATCTTTCATTCATAACTACACCATTTTAAATTAGTTTCAGTTACTAATCCATTTCAAATTCTAATTCACTTATTCAAATTTGTTTATTCATTCTGAAACTCATTCACTAATTTAACTTTCAATTTCGCTTTCATTAAATCACAATTGATTCACTTGTACTTACATTTATTTAACTTCATCTTTAAGTTAAATTTATTCTATCAAAATTCAATTTGTATAAGTTATCAACTTATTTCTTATTTCATAAATATTTTAAATAGGGTTCCAGAGTCTTTTCAATTTTTCAAAAACCATTTTGAAATCAATTCAAATCGTCCTTTGAATTTCAAAAACAAAACCCAAAATTTTCAAATAACTTCCATTTAAAACAATTTGGCAGCAATTCCTCTTTTGGAAACCCGAAAATGAACACCGGTGATGTCGCGATCATCATCGGAATTATTTTCCAGCGACCGAAAAGAGTTTAGAGCTTTCATCCCTTCAGAACATTTTTCAAAACATTTGAAATTCATTTTCAAATCAAAAAGGAATTTAAACTTTCCAAATCTCCAAAATTTTCAAATTCTTTTCAAACATTTCCAAAAACTTTTCTGGAACTCCGTTTCATTTATAAATTCATTTATAATTTATATTCTTAAATTTCATTTGTATATGGATTTATTTCTTAACTTTGGAGTTACGATTTCAATTTCTTATTCAATTTCAATGATAATAATTTACTATTATTACTTCCTAACAACCATGCATCCAAATACTATGATAATTCATAGAAAATTATTTCTTTTATATACAAAAATAGTTTTGGGCAAAATTATTTCATTTACCCTATTTAAAACAATACTGTGCCGAATTGTTCTATATAAGTGTTTAGAGATCCCTATCGATAGAGTTGTACGGACAATACCGACCAGAATCCATATACCACTCAACAAACCAATCATCACAATATAAAACAATTTTATATTCACTAACAAATACGCGCTCGTATATATTATTGCACTCAAACTCATTCTAGAGTACTGCTGACTCTATCTCTAATGAGTAACACCCAACAGAGCAGGGTTGTCGCTTAACCATATGCTCTGATACCACGCTGTCACGTACGGAAATTTTCGACTTTCGAAAATTCGACATCGATACTCCCTTTATCGACTGCCGAGAAATCGAGTGCCGGAAACTCCAATAGTGAGGGTTTTAAAAAGAAGAAAAAGGCAGAAGAAAAAGAGGATAGAAGAAAAAGAGAAGAAAGAAGAACAACAACAACAGAACAAGAGCAGAACAGAAAACAATATCAGAATCTTACACATCGCAGCGGAACAATATATAATAGATAAATGAATAATCTTTAAAACAAAGAACTATATCATTTTATCCATACATCAATCATCAGAGTCAATACACAACAATGGACAGTTATATAAACTTGTCCTCATACAGAATACACAGCGGAATAAATAAACAAATACGGATATACGTTTCGCCATCCAGCTTGCTTCCAAAGCTCCAGAATATCCAGCATATCCTGATAATCTAACTCTAGACTGCCCATGTGGAAATTGGTGGGCACCCAGAGTTTAGAAGGGAACAATAAACTCCGAGTCAGTCATGGAACTGGTGTGAGATCGTAAAACAGTTATTCTTTATAACAACAAAATAATTTTAAAGTCAATTCGAAATGCTTTTGGAAAATGAAACTACCATAAGACCTCCCACCACACACACAATGCAAACGCAGAATTGGAGGAGATTTCTTCTTATGATAGTCAAAGATGCTTACTACGCAAAAATCAAATTCTTTTTGATATTATTATTAGTGCATAGTGTAGAAAACATTTCGAAAGTAGAATATAAATCTTAGCCAGCATAGGTACCATTATAGTATGCTTGCTATAGCTGCCATATTAGATGGCAGGTTCTACAACTAAAACCGTACAAGTCACGTATTGTTTCTTTGGATTTCCAACAAATGGTCACATAACAATTCCGAAAAATACGAAATTTGAAACCCGGCAATAATACAATATTCCGGACTCAATGGAACTGGTTTCGTCAAATTCCGAGACTGCGCCTCGGACGGCTATTTTTAAATATCGATTCGAACGATATGAATTTCAAAACTGAACAAATTACTTTCAAATTCTATTCTGAAGCTTCTGTTATCTCCAGTATTATCATTACGAATTTTAAAAGCTTTCGAAATATTTTTCTTCAACTTTAAATTGAAGATTCAAATTTTTATCCAGTTTCAATAGATTAAATTTTATAATTTAATCGCCAAATTCAAAGCTATATTCGGGATTCAAATTAAATCATCATTCAAATATTTAAAATTAATTAAATATTTTCAATTTAATTTGTTAAAAATTCTGGGTCGTTACAAATCGACAACAAGTAATGAGTAGTTTTCGAAGAAGTGTGTTCGCTCGAGGTAGCTGACCCCATTTGGCCCGACACGGCTCCTGTTTTAGTCATTTCCAATTTGACACAAGTGTCAAGGCTATCCATTATCGTTCTCTTTCTTCAGTCATCACGTACATCATTCCAACTACTTCATTCTGGATCACACTACGCGTATAGTTATTAAAGTGGTTTTCGGTTTAGACAGTGAGTATGTCCCTAACCGATTCCGGTCTCTTTAATAACTTTCGTAATTATTACACCGATTGGTCGTTTAATATCTTTCAAAGCAAATCAAATTCGATTTCCATTAAAATTGGTAAATCAACATTTCATTTGTCTTTCTAAATCAATTTCCATAATTTACGCTTCAAAACTTCCAGATCACCATTTCAAAATCTTATAATACAATTTCAATTTTTATTGAAAACCATTCCAATATTCATTTAAATTTGTATTTAAGTTTCATTCTAAAATCATTTAAAATGATTAAATTTACATTCAAATCAATTTAAGTTCATTTCGATTTCATTCAATATTCGTTAAGTAAATTTATCCTTCAAAACCCTTTCTATTTAACTTCCAATTTATTAAATCAATTACTTAAGTTCAACTCCATTATATCAAAACTTACAAATTGCATTAAATTAAATTCATCAAATCAAATTCTTTACATTTCAAGTCTTACATTAATTTCAACAAAACACATTATTTCTTATTAGAGAAATTCAATTTCACTTATTAATTTACTTAGTTACAATTTCAAAACTCAATTAATAAAGAAACTTAATTTCACTTATTCAAGAAGTTCAATTTTACTTAATAAAGAATTCAATTTTATTTAATTATTAAATAATTTCAAAACTTAATTATTAACTAATTTCAAACTTTATTATTAAAAATTCCAAATTTAAAACAACGTTCTTTCATCAACTACTATGTTAATATTTTGATTCAGATTATTAAATATTAACATTTCCTTTCATTAAAATTCAATTTCCAACTTCGTTCCAAACCATATTATTTATTCAAATAAAATCTTTATTTTATTTTTAAATCAAAGTATTGACCAATCATTTTTATTTAATTCTCTATCCAAGGTCAAAGTTCAATTTGGGTATTTATCATTTCAACCCGATTCCAATTCAATTCAAAAATCAAAGCATAGCAAAGGGAACTTGCAGTGTGATAATTGGGATGGTGTCAAAGTAAATAAACAAGCAATAACAACAATCAATAACAATCCAATAATCAATTCAAATAAACCCGAAATAACCGTATTAATTCACATTGTTGTTTGTGCGAATTAATATAATTATTTCTAGAATCTACACTATCATTTCATGTAGATTAAAGATTATTACACTACTCTGTATGCAATTCTACACTTGACATCAATTATTAAATTTCATACTTCATCAATTAATACAACATAAATTCAAATGGTTCAAGTATAATTAACCATTTTTATACGTGTCAAATAATTAAACATTTAAGGGGTCATATTGTACAAATTTAACTAATCAAATTCAACACATATGACAATTCAAATTTTTTAACTATCCTACGTCAAATTCAATTGCATACTATTTATCACTTTATACATTACAATTTTAACGTCCAATTGTAAACATCAAACAATCAATCATTTAACAACCAAACTGGATTATCATTGCATATATAACAGATAATGGTGTCAGATGACACAGGTGAACTGATACAGGTAATAACAGTGTAAATATCTAACAGCAGCATATTTCAGTTGTCGTTTCAATTGAAATCAAATTAAATAAATAAAAGAACATTAATCGTGAGTGATTGCTCACCTTTTGAGGCTAGGGAGCGAGAATAGACAACGAAGTTGAGTTAAGAATTGCAAGCACGACTTCCGAAATAACTAGATTGGTACGAATCGATGAGCAAAGCTGTTAAATAGGAATTGCCGAAATCAAATAAAAACATTCAACATAGCAACAATTACAAAACATGTTCTGCGTCAAAGTTTAACTATATAATTCTATGTGCTACCGAGATCGAAATGGTCTGAAATTTAGTATGAATAAAGATCAAAACTTGTATTTCAAACTACAAAAGAATCACTTGATTTGGACAAGAGACGAGAAAAGTTACGATGTCACGAACATAGACTCAGGCCATGTTGCGACTGTCAAATGTTCAGGTCAGAAAAACCCTCTGGGGCTGACTTTCAGGTAAGAAACAGAGGACTGAACCATCTCGTATGAAGCTATAATTTTATATACAGAAAGTAGAAAACTTTATCTTTTAAACAAAAAGGGAATCACTGTATTCCGACGTAAGACAGAAGAGATACGATGCGTGAAACATGAACTCAGGTCGTGTTTGCAGCAGTGTAAAATAATTTCAAGTACAAAAGAACAGCTGCTTGGGTCAAACTTCCAGATCCTCGACCACTAATCAAACGATGTCGGATTTTGCTGAAATTTGACATGCATAAACTAGGTAACTTCGAATCTTTTGTAAAAATAGAATCAACCCATTCCGATAAAACATGAGTGAGATATGATATCGTGAACATGAAGTCTAACTACTGTTCAGAGAGAAAAAATAAACATGCAAACAAGTGCAAAATCAGTTTGGTTGCAACTTTCATGTATAAAACAAAGGACCAAACGGCCTTGAATTGGACTGAAATTTTACATACATAAACTAGAGAATCTCATCTTTCAATCAAAAAAAAAATCCTTGAATTTCGATCGGAATTGAAAGAGATACGATGCGTCAAACATGGACACTGGTCGTGTTTGTAACAACGCGAATAATTCTAAGTACACCTGAAAACATTCAACAGTCCAACTTTCGGACATCAAAACGGTGTAACAAATTACATCCGAATGAAATGAAATTATGCAAACATATACTAGAGAATCTCAACTTCCAAACAAAAAAAAATCGTTGAATTTCGACAAGAAATACAGGAGATACACTGTGCCAAACATGGACACTGGTCGTGTTTGCAACAGCGTAAAATAATATATGTACAGCAATGAAACCTATCTATACTACTGTGAACATGTATCATACAATAAATATATATAATTTATATAAATTATTTAAAACTTATACGTAAATAAACCGAAACAAACAAATGTATAAAATATACTAATATATCTTCAATATAAAATAAACAAACTTATATAACTTTTACCTATAACAGAGCATATATATCTATACCTCAACTGAGAGAAGGATGCTCGGCCAGTGTATATGCACGCTGCCAGAAAACAAGGAGGAGCAGCTTGCAGGTGGGTGGAGGGCTACGTGAGCTGGGTCTAAGCAAGGAGAGGACGAAGTGGGCTGTGACTATGGTGAGAGGTGGAGTTTCGGAGGGGATCGGAAGTGGCTCGGCCGTTGGTTGCTGTTGAGTAGGTGGGAGGCTTCGGTGTAAGAGAGAAGATGAGTGGGGCGTGGCCGAAGCCTGGGTAAGAGGAAAGAGGGGAAAGAGTGTGGTGGAGGTTGCACGGTTAAGTGGAAAGAGGAGGCGAGGCGGAAGAGAAAGAGAGGGGGAAGGGCGAGTGGAAGTTGATTGGTCAGAGCGGTGGAGGAGAGCCATGGAAAATGAGAAGGGAAGAGAGCAGGGAATTTCAAGGGGACGTGGAGTGGCCTTCATGGCAAAGCAAGCTTTAGGAAGGCAAAATGTCTTAATATAAAAATTTTGTTTTAAGCTCTGTGATATAAATTTTTCAAAGAAACAACAGAGGGAAGACTGCTCTCTTGAGGTAAAGAGTAAGTTACAAGACAATGCAACCTTCACATATTATAAAATTTTACTATATGATGCTGAGAATGGAGAGGAAAATGAAACGGCAAAAAAAATCATAAATTTTGCCGATGTATTAAATTTTCTGGAATTTTGACCAGCTCGATGTATTAAATTTTCTGGAAATAATACAAGTTATGGCTGGTGGTTTCATGCGGTGGAAAGTTGAATGGACAAAGAGTCAAATGGTCACAAACCAAAAGTCATAAACCAGGTACAATACGGCAATAGTTTCATCGATCTCGCAGCGGACCGGACTTCAAAATATAGAAATGAATATACTGCGGAGATCAGCACGACGAGATGGTCAAAACGATATATAGATATCAGTGATTCAATTTAATTATAAAAATTTGAATTTTTAGCTAGCGGAAAACGCAAGAAAAACGCAGAAAAATAAGATCGACGGAGCTAAAGAAGTCCGAATTTGGAAAAACGGAAAATGTCGTCTTGCTCAGAAGATGTTTTAGAATTTTTCTATGTAAAAATATTTAGGTTCCGAAAACATTTTATTTTCATCGCTTTTTAACTGATTAAATTGAAGTAAATTTACGCGCGAAATAACTTTCATATTTTCGGACGAAAATTTACCGGTTGCTATGTTTAACTAGACGCATTCCAAATATCAAATTTATATTTCAAAATTTTATCGTTTGAAATTTCGCAAAATTTCAATTAATTAAATAAATAAAACGACTAAACTTTACGGGTCGTTACACTCTCCCCCACTCAAAACTTTTCGTCCCCGTAAAGAAACGAGGTAGGAGAATAGAAACAATCAGAAAGAAAAACAGATTTGAAATACAAAATAACAATTAATTTAAACCATATAAATTCAAATTTAAATTAATTGATATTCAATAATTGATTTAATCCATTTGATTTCACTAAAATCAATCTCAACTATTTCTAAATTCATTATCCTATTATCCAATTATCTTCAATTTACAATTTCTAAAACCATAAATTTGAATAGTCTTTTATTATAATCATATTTTTTTCAACAATATAAATTCTTCTTTATTCCAAATTATTGTTAAATTTATTCTACTTAATATATCTTATCCCATATATTTAACCCATCTAAATTAATTTAAACCATAAAAAGTTTCGATTTAAATTAATTTATATTCACTAATTGCTTTTAAATTCAAGGTATTTTCATAAGTTGATCAAATTTCAATTTATTAATTCTTTCAAAACAAATTTATTTGTCTCATCTATTATTCAATTACTTATTATCCTATCTAACTCTATTAATGTCTTTATAAATAAAATTTGAGTGTTTATAATATGTTTATACATTTATTTATAAAGACATTTTTTTATTATACATTATCCAATTACATTTTAACTTATGAATAATTTAGATAAGTTATATTGAAATGAAATTGAGTATTATACAAATAAATTTTTTACAATCCATTTATTTCAAGTTAAATATTTATCCAAGAATTTTGACTTCAGTTTATAATTGAAATCATCTTTAACCTAAAATTTAAGAATTTAAATCTCCGATTTACTTCAAACAATTTAAAGATATATCTATATATTTATATCAAATCAAATTAAATTTAAAATACTACAACTATATATATAAATCAAATCATACTTAAGAAATTTAAATCGATTTAATTTCCAAAAAAAAACTGTAGCAAAGCTACGAATTGGTCTCTCCACTTCGAAACTCGAAAATGAACGTCGATGATGCGGCCGTCATCACCGAAGTTATTTTCCAGCGACCAAGAGAAGAGCACTTGATTAAACATCTAAAATTTCTATGAAATGATTTTTATTCGAAAATACTTTAGATAATATATTTTAAAACCTTTAAAACCAAGGTTTGAAATTTCGGAAATTAAATTCTCAAATTCTTGATTTAAACTCATTTCAGATTCTAAATCAAATTATATCCAATTTTATAAATTCATTTATTCATATTATGCAATAGTCAATGGTTTATAAAACAATAAATGAAAATCAAATATTATCATTTCTGACAACAAACTTCATTAACAATTTAATTTCAGAAAACTTATATTTATATATAATATAATCATACAAAACTATTTTGTTTACCAAATTTGAAAACAATATTGTGTCAGTTTGCTCTGCTCAAGTGTTTTGGAAATCCTATCGATAGCGTTGATCAAACGAATCGATCGAAAACCCAAATCACATCAACAACTCAAACAACACAATATATAAAACATTTATATATTAGTTTACAAATACATTTCTTTGCTCGACGATACGGGAATGAATTTTCAAAATAAGGATAGGGTTTCAAATTTGATGGACTCAAATCAACGAGAATTTTGATTCGAAGATAAGTTTGGAACAAAGGTAAGATAATTAAATAACAAAATAGGACGATGGATAAGTTTATATAAATCGCGGGCAACCTTAAACGGGTCGACCGTGACTTCAAAATAAGATCGATGCAGAATTTCGAGGAAAATCTACATCAAATCTCAAGGAATAGAATTTAGGCATAGCAGGAGATAGATAGCATCGTAAACCGAGGATACAGAAATCTATGGTAAATCAATGCTTATTGTAAAGGAGTTTCGCCCTTTACAAAGCATTCGAAGTTTGGCGAGACCGCCGATTCATTATAAGGATCATTCAAAGTGGAGTTATGGGATACTCCGGAATTAGAAGACGAATAATGAGGGACACGAATGGATTTTGGAACCGTAGGGAACGTTCCAAAAATTCAAAGGAATCGAGTCAAAAGTAAGAGATTGAAACTCGAATGAGAGTGATTCTGTAAATACATTTACCATACATGTTGAGTTTTGCCTAGAGCTACCAAAGCTCTGATACCAACTGTAACGGATCGCGTCAGTGGGGTAACACCCACCGTAGCATACAGCAGTACCTGTGTTCTGCCTTTACAGTCAGCCTCTCGACTGCACCAACCCCGCAGGGACATGTAGGAGTAAGAGTCATCCGCTCGCTACCAAACCAAATGCGAGAACCCCCTATCATGCTGCACCCGCCAAGTGCATAGGCAGACACACATGTCGGACTTGAAAAATTCAAAATACCGCGTTGTTAATTTAAATTTGGCAAAACTGAACATATACAGTAAATAAATAATCACATATCACAGACACAGAGTAATAAATGCAGCGGAAGCAAAAGATAGTAGTTCATGAAGCTACTATATACATATCAGAGTTAAATAAGGTACAACAGATGTCTCGAATACATAATCAAATACAATATCAGAATACATCACCAGAATCAACTGGATATCTGAAAGCTGGATAGATAGTTGGATCTCCAAGCGAAGCTCCAACTCCAAAGGTGAGTCTCGAATACTGGTACACTCAGTCTGACCCGAGCGTAAAGAAAAACACAAAACACTCGAGTCAGGATAAACATTCTTATATCAATAAATCCAAATCAAGTGAAATAGCAATTGAAATACAAGTAACTCAAAGGATGTTTGGAATAACCATCCTTTAAGGATCCATTAAACTATCTACTATGTAGTAGTGTACGATAAGTAGATAATGCCTATCAGTAATATAAGATATCAAAATAGTGTTAAGGCGTTACCATTATCCCCCTTAACACATTTTATATAAGCGTCATAGTCTATACAGCACTGTAAACTCCACCGTAAACTAGTGGGCTATCAGTGAGTACTCCATAGGTATAACACAAAACAAATCGTAGTGGTCGCGTATACAGAGATACAAGTATGACAAGGCACATGAGGCAATACCCAAGGTAGTGAAACTACCGTTTGCCTGATCCGGACTGGTGAGAACGCATTGCCGCAGCGATCGCAACACCGCGAAACAACACTCCCAAAATCAAGGGTGCACCAATCGACAACAAGTAATGAGTAGTTTTCGAAGAAGTGTGTTCGCTCGAGGTAGCTGATCCCATTTGGCCCGGCACGGCTCCTGTTTTAGTCATTTCCAATTTGACACAAGTGTCAAGGCTATCCATTATCGTTCTCTTTCTTCAGTCATCACGTACATCATTCCAACCACTTCATTCTGGATCAGACTCCGCGTATAGTTATTAAAGTGGTTTTCGGTTTAGATAGTGAGTATGTCCCTAACCGATTTCGATCTCTTTAATAACTTTCGTAATTATTACACCGATTGGTCGTTTAATATCTTTCAAAGCAAATCAAATTCGATTTCCATTAAAATTGGTAAATCAACATTTCATTTGTCTTTCTAAATCAATTTCCATAATTTACGCTTCAAAACTTCCAGATCATCATTTCAAAATCTTATAATACAATTTCAATTTTTATTGAAAACCATTCCAATATTCATTTAAATTCGTATATAAGTTTCATTCCAAAATCATTTAAAATGATTAAATTTACATTCAAATCAATTTAAGTTCATTTCGATTTCATTCAATATTCGTTAAGTAAATTTATCCTTCAAAACCCTTTCTATTTAACTTCCAATTTATTAAATTAATTACTTAAGTTCAACTCCATTATATCAAAACTTACAAATTGCATTAAATTAAATTCATCAAATCAAATTCTTTACATTTCAAGTCTTACATTAATTTCAACAAAACACATTATTTCTTATTAGAGAAATTCAATTTCACTTATTAATTTACTTAGTTACAATTTCAAAACACAATTAATAAAGAAACTTAATTTCACTTATTCAAGAAGTTCAATTTTACTTAATAAAGAATTCAATTTTATATAATTATTAAATAATTTCAAAACTTAGTTATTAACTAATTTCAAACTTAATTATTAAAAATTCCAAATTTAAAACAACGTTCTTTCATCAACTACTATGTTAATATTTTGATTCAGATTATTAAATATTAACATTTCCTTTCATTAAAATTCAATTTCCAACTTCGTTTAAAACCATATTATTTATTCAAATAAAATCTTCATTTTATTTTTAAATCAAAGTATTGACCAATCGGTTTTTATTTAATTCTCTATCCAAGGACAAAGTTCAATTTGGGTATTTATAATTTCAACCCAATTCCAATTCAGTTCAAAAATCAAAGCATAGCAAAGGGAACTTGCAGTGTGATAATTGGGATGGTGTCAAAGTAAATAAACAAGCAATAACAACAATCAATAACAATCCAATAATCAATTCAAATAATCCCGAAATAACCGTATTAATTCACATTGTTGTTTGTGCGAATTAATATAATTATTTCTAGAATCTACACTATAATTTCATGTAGATTAAAGATTATTACACTAATCTCTATGCAATTCTACACTTGACATCAATTATTAAATTTCATACTTCATCAATTAATACAACATAAATTCAAATGGTTCAAGTATAATTAACCATTTTTCTACGTGTCAAATAATTAAACATTTAAGGGGTCATATTGTACAAATTTAACTAATCAAATTCAACACATATGTCAATTCAAATTTTTTAACTATCCTACGTCAAATTCAATTGCATACTATTTATCACTTTATACATTACAATTTTAACGTCCAATTGTAAACATCAAACAATCAATCATTTAACAACCAAACTGGATTATCATTGCATATATAAAAGATAATGGTGTCAGATGACACAGGTGAACTGATACAGGTAATAACAGTGTAAATATCTAACAGCAGCATATTTCAGTTGTCGTTTCAATTGAAATCAAATTAAATAAATAATAGAACATTAATCGTGAGTGATTGCTCACCTTTTGAGGCTAGGGAGCGAGAATAGACAATGAAGTTGAGTTACGAATTGCAAGCACGACTTCCGAAATAACTAGATTGGCACGAATCGACGAGCAAAGCTGTTAAATAGGAATTGCCGAAATCAAATAAAAACATTCAACATAGCAACAATTACAAAACATGTCCTGCGTCAAAGTTTAACTATATAATTCTATGTGCTACCGAGATCGAAATGGTCTGAAATTTGGTATGAATAAAGATCAAAACTTGTATTTCAAACTGCAAAAGAATCACTTGATTTGGACAAGAGACTAGAAAAGTTACGATGTCACGAACATAGACTCAGGCCATGTTGCGACTGTCAAATGTTCAGGTCTGAAAACCCCTCTGGGTCTGACTTTCAGGTAAGAAATAGAGGACTGAACCACCTCGTATGAAGCTAAAATTTTATATACAGAAAGTAGAAAACTTTATCTTTTAAACAAAAAGGGAATCACTGTATTCCGATGTAAGACAGAAGAGATACGATGCGTCAAACATGAACTCAGGTCGTGTTTGCAGCAGTGTAAAATAATTTCAAGTACAAAAGAACAGCTGCCTGGGTCAAACTTCCAGATCCTCGACCACTAATCAAACGATGTCGGATTTTGCTGAAATTTGACATGCATAAACTAGGTAACTTCGACTCTTTTGTAAAAATAGAATCAACCCATTTCGATAAAACATGAGTGAGATATGATATCGTGAACATGAAGTCTAACTGCTGTTCAGAGAAAAAAAATAAACATGAAAACAAGTGCAAAATCAGTTTGGTTGCAACTTTTAGGTATAAAACAGAGGATCAAACGGCCTTGAATTGGACTGAAATTTTACATGCATAAACTAGAGAATCTCATCTTTCAATCAAAAAAAAATTGTTGAATTTCGATCGGAATTGAAAGAGATATGCTGCGTCAAACATGGACACTGGTCGTGTTTGTAACAGCGCGAATAATTCTAAGTACAGCTGAAAACATTCAACAGTCCAACTTTCGGACATCAAAACGGTGTAACAAATTACATCCGAATGAAATGAAAATTTGCAGACATATACTAGAGAATCTCAACTTCCAAACAAAAAAAATCGTTGAATTTCGACAAGAAATACCGGAGATACACTGTGCCAAACATGGACACTGGTCGTGTTTGCAACAACGTAAAATAATCTATGTACAGCAATGAAACCTATCTATACTACTGTGAACATGTATCATACAGTAAATATATATAATTTATATAAATTATTTAAAACTTATACGTAAATAAACCGAAACAAACAAATGTATAAAATATACTAATATATCTTCAATATAAAATAAACAAACTTATATAACTTTTACCTATAACAGAGCATATATATCTATACCTCAACAGAGAAAAGGATGCTCGGCCAGTGTATATGCACGCTGCCAGAAAACAAGGAGGAGCAGCTTGCAGGTGGGTGGAGGGCTGCGTGGGCTGGGTTTTAGCAAGGAGAGGACGGAGTGGGCTGTGACTATGGTGAGAGGTGGAGTTTCAGAGGGGATCGAAAGTGGCTTGGCCAGTGGTTGCTGTTGAGTTGGTGGGAGGCTTCGGTGTAAGAGAGAAGATGAGTGGGGCGTGGCCAAAGCCTGGGTAAGAGGAAAGAGGGGAAAGAGTGTGGTGAAGGTTGCATGGCTAAGTGGAAAGAGGAGGCGAGGCGGAAGAGAAAGGGAGGGGGAAGGGCGAGTGGAAGTTGATTGGTTAGAGCGGTGGAGGAGAGCCATGGAAAATGAGAAGGGAAGAGAGCAGGGAATTTCAAGGGGAGGTGGAGCTGTGCAGTTAAAGCGCTCGGTGGATTCAATGCGGTAGAGGTGCAAAAAGTCATAGCGGGGATGTAGCGAAGATATAGCGGGATATATCGGATTACTCTAAAATAGCATATAAATCCCATACGTGTTGTTTTTACAAATATATAGATAGTAGTTATGTGAAAAATTAACATTCAATTGAATTATAATTAATATAAAAATAATTTTAAATAAAAATATGTGCAAATGTATTGTAAATGAACGTAAAACTGTTATATAACTTAATTTAATTTAGTAGAATATTAGATTATTATCATTTCTAAACATATATCAAAAATTCAATGAAATTAATTAATTTCATAATTTTTATAGCGTATAAATATCATTTTTCAATCCAATTTTTTATAAAAGATATAGCGGAAATAGCAGAATATAGCGGAAATAACGTGATATAGCGGAAATAGCGGGGATTAAAGCTGAAAGGCTATATGTTGGGGATATATGGAAAATTCGTAGTGGTAGGAATCCGCTATAAGATATATCGGAGTTATAGCGGGGATATAGCAGGGCATTAACTGCACATACGTAGAGTGGCCTTCATGGCAAAGCAAGCTTTAGGAAGGCAAAATGTCGTCATATAAAAATTTTGTTTTAAGCTCTGTGATATAAATTTGTCAAAGAAACAACAAAGGGAAGACTGCTCTCTTGAGGTAAAGAGTAAGTTACAAGACAATGCAACCTTCACATATTATAAAATTTTACTATATGATGCTGAGAACGGAAAGGAAAATGAAACGGCAAAAAAAATCATAAATTTTGCCGATGTATTAAATTTTTTGGAAATTTGACCAGCTCGATGTATTAAATTTTCTGGAAATAATACAAGTTATGGCTGGTGGTTTCATGCGGTGGAAAGTTGAATGGACAAAGAGTCAAATGGTCACAAACCAAAAGTCATAAAACAGGTATGATACGACAATAGTTTCATCGATCTCGCAGCGGACCGGACTTCAAAATATAGAAACGAATATACTGCGGAGATCAGCACAATGAGACGGTCAAAACGATATATAGATATCAGTGATTCGATTTAATTATAAAAATTTGAATTTTTAGCTAGCGGAAAACGCAAGAAAAACGCAGAAAAATAAGATCGACGGAGCTAAAGAAGTCCGAATTTAAAAAAACGAAAAATGACGTCTTGCTCAGAAGATGGTTTAGAATTTTTCTATGTAAAAATATTTAGGTTCCGAAAACATTTTATTTTCATCGCTTTTTAACTGATTAAATTGAAGTAAATTTACGCACGAAATAACTTTCATATTTTCGGACGAAAATTTACCAGTTGCTATATTTAACTAGACGCATTTCAAATATCAAATTTATATTTCAAAATTTTATCGTTTGAAATTTCACAAAATTTCAATTAATTAAATAAATAAAACGACTAAACTTTACGGGTCGTTACAAATTATCTTTGTTGATAATTAGATATTTGTTGTTTCTGATTATCGTTTTTGATAATTAGATATTTGTGATTTCTGATTATCGTTTTTGATAATTAGATATTTGCTGATTTGAGTTCTAATTATCTTTGTTGATAATTAGATATTTGTTGTTTCTGATTATCGTTTTTGATGATTAGATATTTGTGATTTCTGAATATCGTTTTTGATAATTAGATATTTGCTGATTTGAGTTCTAATTATCTTTGTTGATAATTAGATATTTGTTGTTTCTGATTATCGTTTTTGATAATTAGATATTTGCTGATTTGAGTTCTAATTATCTTTGTTGATAATTGGATATTTGTTGTTTCTGGTTATCGTTTTTGATAATTAGATATTTGCTGATTTGAGTTCTAATTATCTTTGTTGATAATTCGATATTTGTTGTTTCTGATTATCGTTTTTGATAATTAGATATTTGTGATTTCTGATTATCATTTTTGATAATT
Organism: Allium fistulosum; assembly: GCA_030737815.1. Classification (NCBI taxonomy): domain Eukaryota; kingdom Viridiplantae; phylum Streptophyta; class Magnoliopsida; order Asparagales; family Amaryllidaceae; genus Allium; species Allium fistulosum. Next base: position 985,310,527 of record CM060902.1, read on the forward strand.
AGATATTTGCTGATTTGAGTTCTAATTATCTTTGTTGATAATTAGATATTTGTTGTTTCTGATTATCGTTTTTGATAATTAGATATTTGCTAATTTGAGTTCTAGTTATCTTTGTTTATAATTGGATATTTGTTGTTTCTGGTTATCGTTTTTGATAATTAGATATTTGCTGATTTGAGTTCTAACTATCTTTGTTGATAATTAGATATTTGTTATTTTTTTTATTATCGTTTTTGATAATTAGATATTTGAGTTTTCTGATTATCGTTTTTGATAATTGGATATTTGTTGTTTCTGGTTATCGTATCGATAATTAGATATTGCTGTTTTGTGATTTCTGAATTCTAATTATCTAATTGATAATTAAATATTGCCGATAATTGCATTTATTCAATTTTGTTGTTTTCTGATTATTTATGTGATAATTAGATTTTGTTGAGGATTTGTGAATTTCTTTTATGAAATTAAAAGATTTCTTTGGCGTTTATATTATTGACCTTTATTTTTCTAGCTTAACCAGTTTATGTTAGAAAAATAATTGTTATTGACGACTTTAATTATGAAAATTGCGGGGATGCAATTTTTATAAGGAGGGGAGTCTGTAACAACCCGGGGTTTTGCACCAGTTAATTATCATCATTAGGCGATTAATTCTACTGGCTAATTGTTGTTGGGAGTTTTGTATCGGGTTGGAATTCTTTTAAATTGTTAAGAGTTATGCGGGCTATAAAATTAATTTTGGCCCACGTTTTAGTATTGGTGCTGGGTTGTATTAAGCAGAGACCCGTTCCTCAACTCCATTCATTTTTCATCGCAAACCATAAACTAAACAAACGAAAAAAAATGGCGGCTCGTTCTTTCCTCTTTAGCAAATTAGGGCTTTGCAATCTGTAGATGCTGCTTTCAGTTGCTTTGTCGATCGTTCGTCTCGTAGAGCTCCGCTCGGCTGCTTCTATGCTCGTCGAAAAAGGTGAGTGACCCTCACATCTAATTCAAGTTCGTATATTTGTTGTCTTTCGATGTTGAATTCTTTTGACGATGTTGTTTTGCTTTGACTTCGACTTGTTTTGTTGCGTGAATTTTTGTCGATTTCGACTTGATTTTATCGATGTTGAATTTGTTCGATTTTGGCCATACTGTTCACTGCCTCTGGTAGCACTTTCGACCTTGTTCGATTTTACTTGCTGTTTCATGACTCTGGCCATTACGTACTTGACTGTTGCATCACTTTGATGAGGCTAGAGATTGTTCGACTTTGGCCATTTGTGTTTATTGCCTCTGGTTATTGGCAACCTGCAATTCTGCTAGCAAATTGTTTATCACGACACTGTTTTCGTATGGATGTTGATGATGTTTAACAGTTTAATTTCTGTCATTGTTGATTTCGATCACTTTAATTGGTTGCTTCATCATGTATACACTATGTTGTATTATTGACATGTGCCTGGTCCATATTTCTCTCTTTGTAGTTGAACTCTGGTTCATTGTATATTCTCACTCCCCATGTATTTGCAGTTTGCATTTTGGGTTTGCCTTGGCTCTGATTAGTGTTGTGTATATTGCATTGCATCAGGTTGCAACAATTTTTGTTGCTGTAGTTGTACCATTCGAGTCAGTTGGCGTTTTTGTTCCATGTATGCTTGCTGCCTGGTCTGGTTCATTATTATTCCATTTTTACTGCTGTATCACCATATATGTATATTCATGTTTTGAGACTACTATCATCTCTAGTTGTTCACTTGTGGGTCGGTAGCTCCATGTTGCATTGAACTCGGTTGACATGTGTATTACACTTGAGTCGTGTTCATTCACATTGCTATTTTAAGGCTTTGGCCATTATGCACTTGGTTTGAGACAGTAAAGCCTTCCTGTCGACATTGGCATGACTGCTACTCCCTATTGTACAGTTCCTATTTGATTCATTGTAATCTGAGTTTGGGTTGTACTATCTTGAATCTCGTACATGTATCATTAGCTTGCCTCACTTGCATTGCTGAGTTTGTTTCTTCTGATTCAGTAATGTAGTTGATGCCATGGTTGCCTTGGGTTTGAGTTTTGCTTGTCTTGGAGTTGCAGACCTGTAGCATTATGTTGACTCTGTTTTGCTGGAAAATATTTGATGTGCTCATTTTTAACTTGTACCTGTGTTCAACCCAGCTAATAGCTCGGGTTTGACCTTGTGCTCGTTTGTGAATTTTCATTGTGCATTCATGTGCAGTTTGTTCATTGGAGGTTACTGGGTGGACACTGTGCTAGCTCTTGCAATTCCATCTGGTTCATTTTGATTTGAGTTGGTGCCATTTGCTTTTGATTCATTGAGCTTTTGTGTAATTCATCACTGTAGTGGCGAGGCAGTGCACGCGACCGTGTACTGCAGCCAAAACAGTATTGACTTTTTATGTGATATTTCAATTGTTTGAATTGTTTCGTGTGTTCAATTCAATAATTTTAAATTGTATTTTGATTTGATTTAATTTTCTCATATTGTTGTTATCTAATTATCTACTGGATAATTAGATTATATGTTTTCTAATTATCGTATCGATAATTAGATATTGTTGTTTCTGTTACTTTACTGGCTTGAGTTTTGCTTTGGCCACTTGTTGTTATTTGCCGTTTAGGCAATTCTGTTGTTTTCAAATTATCTTCATTGATAATCTTTTTATTTATCTTTGTTGATGATTTGAATTTGTTGATTTGTTGTTTTATGCTGTTTCGAGTTATATCTATCGTTATCCAATTCTCTTATTGAAGGGTTGGATATACGAGATTTATTGTGACTGTCCTCTATTTGTTTATTTAATTATTATTGCTACCGTGCATTAATAACTGAGTTTGAATTAGACTGACCCGTGTATTATTTTCTTTTGAATTAATACTCGGGTCAGACCGAGTTATTTCAGGTTGTTGATATCTTACTTTGGGTTGCTGCTTGAGCTATGAAGTCTCTTCATATCTTTTGGAGTAGTCGTTGTCATAGTATAGGATGATATGTATTCATGTATATTATTTACCATAATGTACTTGTATATGTAACTTCCAGCGTCGACAGTTGTAGTTGTATCATATGTATTGTATCACATGTATTGTAACTGACTTCAGTTATATATATATGAGATTTTATATTATCTGTGTTCCGCATTTAGCTTATCTGTGTTATTATTATATATGTTGTCCTAAACTATTATGAACCATCGTAGTTCGTTTTATACTAGAATTGAATAAGTCGATGGGAGTAAATAAACAAAGATTAAAGAGATGAAAGAATATATACTACTCCTATCGAGATAATCAATATTAGTGTAAGGCCTAACTACGGATGGCCGCTCCTATCCAGCCTTATTCTTCGTAATAACAGACAGTATTTCTTCTAATACTCTTTGTTATTGTGAGCATAGAGGTGGGGCTTCACAGTTAAGCTCCAAACCATCTCAAGAAGAGACGAAACTTTCAGTTGAGGAATTAGAAAATATAACATAGTTTCAATAGGAGGCAGAACTTCTATTTGACGAATTCAAAACAAATTCGCATGATCACATCATTATCTATCAGTGAGCAATAAAATCATACTATCCGCTAATATCCTAGGATATTACCGACGAACTGATATAAAATTTCATTTAAGGATTTCAGATTTAATGTATGAAGCATATTACTTACGAACTGCTATACAATTTCAGTCAATATGTACAGTAAAAAGGATTTCCATAATCTCCAAGCAAGGTAGATTTTTTTTCAATGTAACAAAGCAGCTCTCTTACTGAGTCATATCTTTTGAAAGAACAAACATCTAGATCTACTCATAACGATCATAAATCTTTCCTGTAAATGATTCATCTATTTCTAAATACAACAATGACCCATAATCATGTTCTGTTCAAAAGAAGGGGATATATAAAAAGTTACAGTACTGAAGGCTCCAATATAGGATTTGGGTAATACAAAAATACTATTCCTTTTTAATCAAACATATCTGAAACCTTATTGATAAGCGACTAGCTACATCAACCTGAATCAAGGAAGACCTCTAAGATAATTATACAGATTGTATCGTAAATGCACGCTTAACAAATAAATTTTGCAATGACAATGAATTATGGAGCTTCCCACTATAGGACTACGGGAGGAAATCACCTGATCTTGTAATCACATGTCCCGATATACCCACGAGAACACAAAGTCTTTTTTTACATACAAGTATTTCACTCTCCAAGTGAGAAATTTTCTATAAAATTTGTAAAAAAAAACTTTGTGTTTTGATTGGTCGGGCATATCGAACACTTGAATAGAGGATCTTTGGAGAATTTCTTCGTTTGCTAATTAAATTAGCACATGAGTCTATTTAATGGTTGCAGTAATCATGTTATCGCAAAAAAATATGATATACATAGTCTTTTTTTGTTCCTAAACAAAATACTGTTGTATAATCCCGGTTACGTCCGGAATAATCCAGTTTACAAAATTCTGTTCCTATAATGAGCTAATTCACATTCCACACATTTAATCAAAGACAATGATTTATGTACTATAAGTTAAAATTTGATCGTCAAATACTCTAGCCGAATTTTTGCTTCACCTTTACCACCATGAAACGTTGAATACTCTAAACTGGATCTAACCACTTGAAACATTCATATTCTTTTGTAAAAAAATATAGTTCACATCATATTATGGATCTATCCGCAAAATACAAGATGATATTGAGATTAAATATTGTTTAGTCATATTTTGATAGCAAACAAAGAAAGAAGAAAAAAAAGTTACTTACCAAATCACAATTTAAAAGGTTTACACGTAAGAATGCAAATTGCAATGCTTTAATAAAGTAGGAAGAATAAGAACATGTTCTAAAATATGTTAGATTTTGCTACTTTAAGAATGACTATAAGTTGTGTTTGACACATAAATGATAACATAGCTTTTAAGCAAGAAGTTACTTTGAAGGCCAAACATAGAGAGTTGGCTGATTTATTGATACCAAACTTTTCAAGTTCTAATCTGGGGATGTTATTTTAGTTTTATCAACTGACCGAATAATATATCCACGTGAGTTATATTTTATATTAAATTATTTGGACAAAACTAGTGAAATATGGTGGTGTTTGTATACTATATTTATTAGTATCTAAAAATCCATAGGAAACATTGCTTATTTAGAATGCAGCAATAAGCTCAAAGGTGGAGGCTAATTATCGGTTAGATTAGTCTTTAAGTTTTGCAATGTTGGATTCATTTTCTAAACACTATCAGGCAATCATGATTTTTCTATCATATATATTTTCAATGCATGTTTTTTCCCATTTTAAGAGAAGAACCCACCTAAAATCTTGATTCATTTAACTATCTACTAATTTCCTTTTAAAAAAACATATTTATTGTATATAGATTAGATAGCCTATTATTATATTTATTTTCTAGTGTGTTTACTTATTCTTTGTTTATTAATGCATTTTTCATGTACTTTGAAACGTATTCCTTATTTGGTGGTGGTTTTCAAAGTCTGTCTAACCATTTTAAATTTATTTTCTAAATTATTTCTACAATGCATAATGCGACATCCTTTTGAATTTATAATTTATGATTTGATAATGTATTTTTATAGTAACGTTTTAAACTTATTTTGAAAGTGTATTTGTACAACACAAATTGAAACAGTCTTTTAAAATTATTACATTATTGGTTTCTTAATGGTTTTTTTTTCTTGCTAAAATTGCATTTTACTTTCAACTTCAGAGAAATAAAATCCACATTTTAACGTTTTCTTCTATTAATGGTACAAAATCTTGCTCCTTCCATACATATGTAATAGCCGCTATTTCTTTTAGGAAAAATTTGCTAACCATGCCACGTATTAAATATAGATAAGCTGTCAAAAAAAAAAGAAAACATTGTATAGATAGAACTGACTTCCTAAGGGATAAGACAACTTAATTGCAATCCCAAGGTATGTTTATAGAATAGTAAGCGGAATAGCACTCAAGTTTGAAAGCAGCAAAGAAAGAACTATTTATCAATGATATGGTTTTAAAACATGAACGCAAAATTGAGAGAGAACCATTTTCAAGTAGTAATGCAGGACCTGTCGTCAGTGAAGTATGCATTTATTCCTACATTTGCAGTGCGTTTCCTTTGTACACTTGCAAATGAGATTAATGAGGCAACATTATGGAATTTTTTTATATATGCTTTGTCGGACATACCTGTTCATCTAAGAGCTGCATGTGAATTTTGAACTTTTCATTAGTATCAGTATTAATAGCCTCCCATATTCTTGCTATCCTTACCCGAATAGAACTCGATCTGGTTGTTAAACTCAAATTGGATAAGTATCGATAGATGTTTCCCATTGTTCTTTACTTGTGAGTGTGAATAGTGAAGCTAGCTAAATTAGGCACAAAATAAATTTGTAGTTGGTAAGCTGTGTTGAGTGTAAAGGAATAAAAAAAAATTCGTGTAAATTGTGAACAACCTCATGGTAAACAATATTTTCTATATAGTAGTGTTGTTCACTATTATTGGCTATTAAAATTTTTGAACCTTTGTAAGAAGTTTTGCATGACAGTTCAACCTCTGATTGTCCGTTCGACAAAATGGGGTGAGGCAGTTAAACCCCAACATATCCAAGTGCTTGACCTTGGCTCTTATTGACAGTCACGAAAAAGCAGTGTTTAATTGGAAGCTTCAACTTTCATGCATCAAAATTGTGAAGCTTCAACTTTAAAAAGTCAAAACATTGAAATCTTATAATCAAAAGTTTGAAAATGAAAAACAAAAAATTCAAAGCTGTTAAAAAAGAAATTCAAAATTTTAAATTTCTATACTTTAAAAAATTTATAAACTGCATTTCAAAGGACCAAATTAATCAACTTTAAAATGTTCGAATAGAACGATGCCCAAGAATGATGCGCTGAGAGTAAGGTTTAGCATCAACCATGATTTGATTATTCCTAACTATGATGCCACCTACACATCCATTCTTCATAACTATTTTGTTTTGGTTACTACCAATGTTACGCCCCACCTCTATACTCACGCTAGCCAAGGACACTACGAGGTAATGCCGTCAACTAGCACGAAGAATAAGGCTGTTGAGGAGCGACCATCTGTGTAATTGCTTTGTGCGAGTACTAATATGTCAGATAATATAACTTACATTTCATTTTAGGAGGAAACCTGACATATCAAATACAAACTCAAAGCTACCACACAGTGGCTATGTGGACTTCGGAAATAAATATAGAAATAAACATAACACAAATCAGTCACAAACATTCATATCACAAGGGCGAAATCAGATATGAATATATCACATAAAAGTGTACATCAAAATAGTGGTCATAGAAGATCCACTACATCACAAAAGAATAGATACAAGTGCTAGACAAAAGAATAATTATACATCAAGGAGTCTCCATCTCAAATGTATAATAACAAAAACTACTAATCTAAAGTAGTTAGCTAAAAGTCAGGTGAATGACCCTGATAAGAAGTAAAGCAGGAGTACCTAAAATATCTCGGTCTGAACCGAGTATTATTTAAGAAGAAAATAATAAACGGATCAGTCTTGCTATAAATATCAGATAATATGAGATAGGGTAGGAGATTTGATAAAAACGTATGATAACAATAAAATGCCATACTGTGTCAAGTATACATCAATTAACAATAAAAATAATACAATATCTCGAATCATCTCAAAACACCAAGAAGAATCACATTCTTTAAATTATTCACCAATACACAAATACTGATAGAGCTTATCAATGCAAACCGCGAAAATTTATGAAACACAAATTCTAGAAATCACAACCAGAAATCCATAAATCACAAAGAGGGGGAGGCCTATCACAAACGGGAGCATGAAAACTCACCAACACGTGTATCACAAACGGAACGCTATTCCATGGTCGCTAACCATCAATTTTGAGCCGAAGCTCCATAAACGGCCCGAAGACCACGGGTCGCTACCCCGCCAAATTTGAGCCGAAGCTCCACAAACGGGGTTTTTAGTCCCCACACAAACAAATAGACATCGCACATCGCTAGTCTAAATCACAAAATGATCATCATCGATCAATAAAAAGTGTGAATTACACTAAGCTAGTAAATATAAGAGTTTAGCTTCATGTCATATAACCACTAGCTTAACTTAAATATTTACGAACAAATTGTAGATTTCCACTCGGAAATTGTCACAAGAGTTCAATCGAACAAGTCCAAGAATTAACCGATGAAGTAAACGCAAGCGTTTCATACCACTTGTTTTACTAAGCAGTTTAATTAGATTTCTCGTACGAATGAGGTAAAGGTTTGTATATACTAATAGATTGGAAAACGGTTTTAAAAATGAGCTTTGTATTTAAAAGTAGTGTTGAAATCATTTTGATGAAAGAGTTTGAGTATTTACTACTAGTATAGAAAACTTTGTATTTAGAAGTGACAAATCACAAAAATGATTGTAGAAACAATCAATCACCAAAGATTCACATTCGAAGACATGAATCAAATTCATAGAAATCGATATCAAATCCATCGAACGGATATTCCCAAAAGTCCAAAGAAAGAAGTCATCAAAGTCGATAATAAGTGATGACAACTACCTGGATCAACAACAATTGATTAAAAATAGGAAATCCACACAAAACAGCCAAAATTGGCAAAAACGAGAGTATCTAGACATCTAGTTTGGAATCCAGATGTTTGGATTTGTTTTCTAGAATAGTTCAAAAAACCACCCAAACGTCTAGAATATCAAAACAGACGTCTGAGCCATGACCATACTTCTGGTTCTGAATCCAGACGTCTGGTTTTGTTCCCTGGAAAAAATCCAAAGAACCTCAGATGTCTGAAACTTTAAGTCAGACGTCTGAGACTCATCCAGACGTCTGATCTTAAAGTTTCAGACGTCTGAAATTAGTCTCTGACTTTTTTTTATATATTTTGGGTGCATACATTTTTGCTCCAGGTCCAAACCAGACATCTGGACTTGGTCACCAAACGTCTGGTCATCTGGTCTGGGCAACAATTTGCCTAGGCCAAAGTGGCCAAAACGTATCGGAAGCGATCGGACGAGCAGCGTCGACTAAGGATTTACGCCAAGCGACAACCCAGCCTTAACGGCTCTTCGATACACCCCGAATATCAATGTCCAAATATCCATAATAGGATTTTCATAAAATTGGACCAAAACACCAAAATTTGGAAAATTCACCAAATCAATTTAAATCAAAAGCAAATGAATATGCACAAATGTTAGGAATTCATACCTAACAACAATGATAGCTATAGACGTAGATGTGAGTTAAACAACTCACCTTTAAACCCAAAAACAATGAATGAGAAGCTTTTAAAACAAGGTAAGAACAATTCCTCTTCAACACACCTCTAGAATCTTCAATCTATTATCAAAGGTGAAGTTTTTCCTAAATTAGGGTTAGGAATTTCTGAGAATTGAAGAGAGATTGAGATGGAGAAGAAGAAGACGATGCTTACCATAGCTTATCTTTGTTTTCTAGAGCTTGAATTTGAATTTCCTAGTAAACTAGGTTTAGGAATTTTAATTTCCTTTCTCTTCCACCATTTTTGCTTTAGCTAGAGAGTATTAGGAAAATTAGAATGAATGAAGGAAGTTGTGTGGAGTTAGGGTATTAGATGAGTAATAAGCTGAAACCCAAACCCACAGCCCAATAGAAAAATAGCAAAATTCACCAAACTCCAAACATATCGATGTTTATACTCAAAAAGTTGTAAACGCCATTTTGGACTCAATGGGAGTGGTCTCGAGTCCCAATTCGACTGTTTACAAAAAGTAGCTTTTTGGACTTTCAATCCGATTAACGATGCTATATTTAAATAAAACATTTAAATATACAATCGTAAAATATGCGGGTTGTTACAGACTCCCCTCCTTCCTCGCAATACTTAAGAAAAAAGAAATAAAAAGTAACAACCACACAAAGGCATAACAACACAAAAGAAGAAATTTTGAAATGAGAAGTTCACCTTAAAAGAGCACGAGAGAGTATGTCCGGATGTGTTCGCTCGATGAATTCTCTGGATTCCCAAGAGCAATCCTTAGGATTTGAGGACCATTGAACTTTCACAAGAGGAACATCTTTATTTCGAAGGCGTTTAACCTCCGTAGCAATGACACGAATAGGATGTTGCTCATAAGTCAAATTAGGCGAAACTTCAATTTCTTCAATAACACCGGGATCAAGAATAGAATCGGAATCTCGAAGGCATTTCCGTAATTGAGAGACATGTAATACGACATGAATAGCAGAAAACTGAGCCGGTAATAAAAGGCGATAAGCCACGGAACCAATGCGTTCAGTGATGGAAAATGGACCAATATATCGAGGTGCTAATTTTCCCGATCGACTAAAACGCACAACACCCTTCATAGGTGAAACACGAATGAACACCAAATCTCCCACAGAAAATTCTAAATTCCTTCTTCGACTATCGGCATTGGATTTTTGTCTACTTTGAGCTTCTTTCATCCTATGACGAATAAGGTCAATCTTTTCTGTGGCATCACGAATAAAATCTGGACCTAAAACCAGCTTCTCACCGGTTTCAAGCCAACACGAAGGAGATCGGCATGGACTTCCGTAGAGTGCCTTGAAAGGTGCCATACCAATACTAGATTGGAAGCTATTATTATAGGAAAACTCAACAAGAGAAATATGATCCTCCCAACTTCCACCAAAATCAAGAACACAAGCACGAAGGAGATCTTCAAGAGTTTGATTCACGCGCTCGGTTTGTCCATCAGACTGAGGATGATAAGCGGTGCTAAAATTAAGCTTTGTTTCCAAAGATTTTTGAAGAGCCTTCCAAAATCCACTAGTAAACAATGGATCACGATCGCTAACAATAGAAGTAGGGACTCCATGCAATTTAACAATTTCCTTGACATAGAGTTTAGCCAAAATAGGTACGGTCTGATTGGACCGAACAGGAAGAAAATGGGCGGATTTTGTAAGTCTATCTACTATCACCCATAGGCTATCATGGCCCAAACGAGAATGGGGAAGACCGTCAATAAAGTCCATGGAGACCTGATCCCACTTCCAAACGGGAATGTCCAAAGGTTGCAATAACCCACCGGGCCTTTGATGCTCGGCCTTTATGAGTTGGCAAGTCATGCAACGCTTAATATAGTTAGCAATATTAGATTTCATTCCATCCCAATAATAAAGTCGCTTCATATCCGCGTACATTTTACTACTACCTGGATGAATGGTAAATTTAGAACGATGAGAATCTTTTAAAATGTCTTTTCGAAGATCAATAATATTTGGCACAATAAGTCTACCAAATTTTTGAATACCGCCACGAACATCAATATCAAAGTCTTTCAAACCTTCAATATAAATTTTATCCCTACAACTTTGGCTAAGAAGAACCAATTTGGGATCCTGCTTTTGAGCTTCAAGAATGCGGTCTAAAAAAGAAGGATGAGCCTCAAGGCTACACAAAACAAGAGGTGAACATGAATTGGATTCACGATCTCGAATCTCACAAGTGGATAAAGTCGCAAGATCATTCCATTCGGATATCATCATGGAAACAACCGCTTGTTGCTTACGACTAAGGGCATCGGCAATAAGATTTCCCTTTCCGTGAGTATAAAGAATATCAAGATCATAAGATGCAAGGAAATCGAGCCAACGTTGTTGATGCAAATTAAGTTCCTTTTGAGAAAATAAATACTTCAAAGATTTATAATCGGTGTAGAGAACAAACTTCTCTCCCAAAAGATAATGGCGCCAAATTCTAAGGGCGAAAACAATAGCCGTGAGCTCTAAATCATGAGTGGCATATCGAGTCTTGGTAGGCTTTAATTGCCTAGAAGCATAAGCGATAACACATTCCCTTTGCATGAGAAGGGCTCCCAAACCAACATGACTAGCATCGGTATAAACAATAAAGTCTTGGTTCACTTCGGGAATCACAAGAATAGGAGCATCGGAAAGGAGTTCTTTTAGTTTATGAAATGAAGCTTCACATTTGTCTGACCAAATGTATTTACCTCCCTTCTTTGTCAAACTAGTAAGAGGTACGAAAATCTTAGAAAAGTCTTTTATGAACCGACGGTAATAGCCCGCCAATCCGAGAAAGCTACGAATTTCCGTCACACTCTCCGGTCTCTTCCAATTTTGAATCGCTTCAATCTTTGAATGATCCACGGAAATTCCGGATTCAGAAATAATATGCCCCAAAAATTTCACACGAGATTGCCAAAAGTGGCATTTAGAAAATTTATCTTTCAATTGGTTGCTCCTAAGAGTTTCCAACACAATCCAAAGATGATTTTCATGCTCTTCCTCGGTTTTAGAATAATCAAGAATATCATCGATAAAGATGAGAACAAATCGATCGAGGAAGTCTTTGAAAACTCGATTCATAAGGTCGATGAAATAAGCTGGAGCATTCGTCAAACCAAATTGCATAACAAGTCATTCAAAAGATCCATAATGAGTACGGAATGATGTCAAAGGAATGCTATCCTCTGCAATACGGAGCTGATTGAAACCGGTTGCTAAGTCTAATTGTGAAAAGACTGTAGCACCACTAAGTTGGTCGAATAAATGATCAATCCGAGGTAAGGGATATTTATTCTTGATGGTGAGATCATTAAGTTTGTGGTAGTCAACGCAAAGCCTAAGTGTACCATCAGATTTCTTCACAAAATTAGCCGAATCTCCCCATGGAGAGGAACTAGATTGAATAAATTGCTTCGCTTCCAATTCAGATAATTGTTTACGCATCTCCTCATTTTCCTTATTGGACATACGATAAGGAGGACGAGTAATAGGTAGAGCTCCAGGAATTAGATTAATTCTGAACTCAATTGATCGCTTAGGTGGTAATCCTAAAACAGGCTCAAATATGTCGGGAAATTCACGAACAATGTGAATGAGAGAAATAACATCTTCCTCATCATCATTATCGTCATCATGAGGATTTAGAGAATACAAGGATGCTTTCGAATTGGAATCTGAATCTTTCAGAACAAGAGAAATCTACTTACAGATTGAGGATGTCAAAGATATATAGTCCGCTCATGACATAGGATATGGGCTTCATAATGGTTAAGCCAATCCATTCCCAAAATCATTCTGAAACCAAGGTATCGCATAACATGCAAATCGGCTCGGAAAGCATAATCACATAAAATAATGCCGACATCTTTACAAAGTAAACTGAGTGTTGCGGATCCACCAACCGGATTCGCGATCCTTAATGAAGTCATCAAGCCAATAACATTCAAAGACAAAGCATCAACAAGTTCTTTTGATATAAAAGAGTGAGATGCACCCGTATAAAAAAGAACTCGAATAGGAAATTCACGAAATATAATAATGCCATCAAGGATAGAGTGAGAAATACCTTGACCACGAGAAGTGTTAGTAGGGGCTTGTACAACATTTAGCTTGCCTTCCTTCTTGCTTTGAAGTTTGGGACACAAAGATATAGTATGACCCGAACTCTTGCAATAGTGGCAAGTAAGAGATTTCGGACACTTGTTCGCATAATGGTCCTTAGAACCACAATTGTAACATTCTCCACGACTAGAGGTAGGATTCTTTGCTACCGAAGTTGCTTGCTTCCCTTTCTTCTTGGGATTAGGCTTGAATTTAAAAGGCCTCTTCTTATTGGTGTTTTGTTTGACTTCAACATCACTTTCTTTATCAGCCTCTTCGAGTCGAAGAGCGATATCAACAAGCTGATCAAAAGAAACTTCCAGTTTCAGAAGTAATGGCTTTTTGAGGTTATTGTTCAACCCGTAGACAAATCTCTAATTTTTCTTCAATGGGGTATTAATATACTCGACCCCATATTTAGATAGAGATTCGAAAGATGCGACGTAATCCGCCACAGAAGATTCACCTTGAACAAGGTCAATGAAGCATCGAGCTAGAGATACCTTTTCAGCTTCTGGCACAAATTTTAACTCGAATCTTTCCCGGCATTGCTCCCAAGTAAGATCCGCTTCAATAATTTCGAAGATCAGAAGCTCATACCAATCTAATGCTCTTTCTTGGAGCATGCTAGAAGCTACTTGGACTCCATGCAGATCAATAAGATTCATGCGGAAAAAGATGCGGTCGCACGATCTAAGCCAAGCTTGGACTTCTATAACACTTTCAGAACCCTTGAAAGGCTTTCCACCCAAGCTGGTGTAATCACTGCACAAGCATGCAAACCCAGATTTAGGATGAGTAGGCTCTGGAATGGGTCTGATAGCTTGAGAATTTTTCACAAGATCTAGAAGTTGCTGGGCAGACATAAATACTCCATCCTGAGGAGTAGCACTAGATTGACAGGCGCTGGGACGGCCTGGTCTAACCATTTCTCTTCTTTAAGAAGGAAAGAAAGAAGAGAAAAAAGGTTATTCACAAAATGAATATCAAACAAACCTGATTGATAAAACAAGGCATCATAAAAAGAAATACGATAGAATGGTACGAAGACTCGAATTAAATCCTATGGCATGATTCCTAAGAAAGACTTAGGACAACGATCCTTGCTAGATTATTCTACATTGTTCCGAAGTTTGGCTCTGATACCAAACTATTACGCCCCACCTCTATACTCACGCTAGCCAAGGACACTACGGGGTAATGCCGTCAACTAGCACGAAGAATAAGGCTGTTGAGGAGCGACCATCTTTGTAATTGCTTTGTGCGAGTACTGATATGTCAGATAATATAACTTACATTTCATTTCAGGAGGAAACCCGACATATCAAATACAAACTCAAAGCTTCCACACAGTGGCTATGTGGACTTCGGAAACAAATATAGAAATAAACATAACACAAATCAGTCACAGACATTCATATCACAAGGGCGGAATCAAATACGAATATATCACATAAAAGTGTACATCAAAATAGTGGTCATAGAAGATCCACTACATCACAAAAGAATAGATACAAGTGCTAGACAAAAGAATAATTATACATCAAGGAGTCTCCATCTCAAATGTATAATAACAAAAACTACTCATCTAAAGTAGTTAGCCAAAAGTCAGGTGAAGGACCCCGATAAGAAGTCAAGTAGGAGTACCTGAAATATCTCGGTCTGACCCGAGTATTATTTAAGAAGAAAATAATAAACGGATTAGTCTAGCTATAAATATCAGATAATATGAGATATGGTAGGAGATATGATAAAAACGTATGATAACAATAAAATGCCATACTGTGTCAAGTATACATCAATTAACAATAAAAATCATACAATATCTCGAATCATCTCAAAACACCAAAAAGAGTCACATTCTTTAAATTATCCACCGAAACACAAATATTGATAGAGCTTATCAATGCAAACCGCGAAAATTGGTGAAACGCAAATTCTAGAAATCACAACTAGAAATCCAAAAATCACAAAGGGGGGAGGCCTATCACAAACGGGAGCATGAAAACTCACCAACACGTGTATCACAAACGAAACGCTATTCCATGGTCGCTAACCATCAATTTTGAGCCGAAGCTCCACAAACGGGGTTTTTAGTCCCCACACAAACAAATAGACATCGCACATCGATAGTCTAAATCACAAAATGATCATCATTGATCAATAAAAAGTGTGAATTACACTAAGCTAGTAAATATAAGAGTTTAGCTTCATGTCCCATAACCACTAGCTTAACTTAAATATTTACGAACAAATTGTAGATTTCCACTCGAAAATTGTCACAAGAGTTCAATCGAACAAGTCCAAGAATTAACCGATGAAGTAAACGCAAGCGTTTCATACCACTTGTTTTACTAAGTCGTTTAATTAGATTTCTCGTACGAATGAGGTAAAGGTTTGTATATACTAATAGATTGGAAAATGGTTTTAAAAACGAGATTTGTATTTAAAAGTAGTGTTGAAATCATTTTGATGAAAGAGTTTGAGTATTTACTACTAGTATAGAAACCTTTGTATTTAGAAGTGACAAATCACAAAAATGATTATAGAAACAATCAATCACCAAAGATTCACATTCGAAGACGTGAATCAAATCCATAGAAATCGATATCAAATCCATCAAACGGATATTCCCAAAAGTCCAAAGAAAGAAGTCATCAAAGTCGATAATAAGTGATGACAACTATCCGGATCAACAACAATCGATTAAAAATAGGAAATCCACACAAAACAGCCTAAATAGGAAAAAATGAGTGTTTCTAGACGTCTGGTTTGGAATCCAGACGTGTGGATTTGTTTTCTGGAATAGTTCAGAAAACCACCCAGACGTCTGGAATATCAAAACAGACGTCTGAGCCATGACCAGACAACTGGTTTTGAATCCAGACGTCTGGTTTTGTTCCCTGGAAAAAATCCAGAGAACCCCAGACGTTTGAAACTTCAAGTCAGACGTCTGAGACTCATCCAGACGTCTGATCTTAAAGTTTCAGACGTCTGAAATTAGTCTCTGACTTTTTTTTTAATATATTTTGCGTGCATACATTTTTGCTCCAGGTCCAAACCAGACGTCTGGACTTGGTCACCAAACGTCTGGTCACTTGGTATGGGCAACAATTTGCCTAGGCCAAAGTGGCCAAAACGTATCGGAAGCGATCGAACGAGCAACGTCGACTTAGGATTTATGCCAAGCGACAACCTAGCCTTAACGGCTCTTCGATACACCCCGAATATCAATGTCCAAATATCCATAATAGGATTTTCATAAAATTGGACCAAAACACCAAAATTTGGAAAATTCACCAAATCAATTTAAATCAAAAGCAAATGAATATACACAAATGTTAGTAATTCATACCTAACAACAATGATAGCTATAGACATAGATGTGAGTTAAACAACTCACCTTTAAACCCAAAAACAATGAATGAGAAACTTTTAAAACAAGGCAAGAACAATTCCTCTTCAACACACCTCTAGAATCTTCAATCTATTATCAAAGGTGAAGTTTTTTCTAAGTTAGGGTTAGGAATTTCTGAGAATTGAAGAGAGATTGAGATGGAGAAGAAGAAGAGGATGCTTACCTTAGGTTTTCTTTGTTTTCTAGAGCTTGAATTTGAATTTCCTCGTAAACTAGGTTTAGGAATTTTAATTTCCTTTCTCTTTCACCATTTTTGCTTTAGTTGGAGAGTATTAGGAAAATGAGAACGAATGAAGGAAGTTGAGTGGAGTTAGGGTATTAGATAAGTAATGAGCTGAAACCCAAACCCAAAGCCCAATAGAAAAATAGCAAAATTCACCCAACTCCAAACATATCGATGTTTATACTCAAAAAAGTTATAAAAGCCATTTTGGACTCAATGGAAGTGGTCTCGAGTCCCAATTCGACTGTTTACAAAAAGTAGCTTTTTGGACTTTCAATCCGATTAACGATGCTATATTTAAATAAAACATTTAAATATAAAATCGTAAAATATGCGGGTTGTTACAACAAAACTGATGTTATACACATATCTATGTCTTATAAAGTTACTTAGTTATTAAGCTTATCATTACTATTCTATATAGTTATGTTGCTTATAAACGAAGTCCATTTTAACTAAATGTTCAAGTCCTACTTGTGGAAGTATTGAATTCCTTTATGTTTTTGCAAGGTTGCATGAGAAACTAGGCTTGCATGTGAGTTCCTAGAAAATGTGTAGCAAAGAATGTGCACATAATTTAAAATATGAGTAAACAAATGTTACAAATTGAGTTTCCGAATGTTGGGAAACAATATTCTCACAATAAGAGACATGACAATCGTTTTAAGGATACAACACTGAAACAATATTCTTTTCTATCCTTTATTTATCTATGCTGGATGTTAAGCAAATTTAGGGCAAAAAATGTGTTATGATGCATCACAAAAACTTTTCAGTAAAAAAGAAAATAAAATGAATCTGATTCATAATGAACATGAGCTGTACTTAATAAACAATTACCTTATTCTAACCTCTTTATCTATCTTGAACACAGGGTCGGCCCGATAGCATTTAATGCCCTAGACGAACAATTTTTTTGTATCGTTTTTGTTGCCCCATTTCTAAAAATAACAGTACTTAATATGCAAAAAAATCAAATGAAAAATCTAATTATAAAATTTAATATTGATCATCTAAATTATTTAAATTATATATCCAAAAATCTAAGTGTTTGAAGCAAACTCCTCTATGATCTCCTTATAGTTAAATTTACCTCAAGTACTCATTTTTAATTGAAATAATAACTAATACACTTAATCTTTTTGCAATATAATTGTTCGAATATACGTTTTTACAATAAAATTCAATAAAAAAACTGAAACATTTATCATAAATTCTTAAATCTTGAATCATTAACCAAATTAACCAATATCAAATCAATATATGAAATCAATGAAGATTTACTAAAAAAATCATAGAATCTTAATATACATTTACCAGGATTAAGAATTTTAGATCATTGGTCAATGCATAAATTTATTGATGTCAAGAAAAATGATAATTTAGAAATTCTCAATCTAACACATTTTTATTTTTAGCAGAACAAGAGGTAGTACTTCAGCCTTAAGCCTTCACTTTTCATTAACAACAGCAGCCACTACAAAAACATACTTAAAAAAAACTAAAATTTGGGCGAGTAAAACTAATAAGTGAAAAAATGTGAATTATAATAAGGGCACATCCAAATTCAAGAGGCAGCAAGCCAGAGTTCATTTAGTGCAAAATTTAGGGTTGAGCAAGTGGCAACTTACATGTGGTGATCGATGGAGGAGAGTATTCACTCATGCTGCTGCTGTAGTCCTGAAGAGGTGATCGCGGCGTTGTGCACTCATGCTTGAGGAGGGGCACCGCGATTTGATGGAATCATGGAGGTGGCTGCGGCATGGCAGATGGAGGTGCTCGCGACATCATATACTCATGCTGGAAGAGGGGTGCCACGATTTGATTCACAATATTTTAAAGAACGACAAAATTTCTATTGCCCCTCGCGATTTGATGCCCTAGACAAATGTCTCGTTTGTCTTGCCTCTGGGCCGGGCCTGCTTGAACATATATTACATGATCTAAACATGACTATACTATGAATATGGACCTCTTTAAGGCTACAGTTATATCTTATACTAAAGGCTAGTCCTACATGTATCGATTAACTTTCAAACAGTACATATGTTAACCATAAGGAATCTAATAGAACAAAAATATAATATATCAAACTAGCAAGCCTCCAGAAGTTATAGAACCCAGGGAAATTCACAAGAACCACCTCCACTCAAACTATCAAACAGTTTCAAACTGTCGTGTGCCATTCAATCGGCACATGTCAATGTTTTCTTGGCCATGAATTCAACAAATCCATCCTTACCAACAAGAAAACAAAGCAAGCAGCAATTACATATAAGACAGCTATCAATAGAAAATTTTTG
The DNA here is from genome assembly GCA_030737815.1 of Allium fistulosum. Taxonomy (NCBI): domain Eukaryota; kingdom Viridiplantae; phylum Streptophyta; class Magnoliopsida; order Asparagales; family Amaryllidaceae; genus Allium; species Allium fistulosum. The sequence goes on from CM060902.1 coordinate 985,329,907, forward strand.
TACAAAAGAATTGCAAAACTGAATTTGAAGGCCATAAGACAGAGAAGAGGAAATCCAGTTCCAAGGAAACAAATTGAATAAAATCTCAAGCCTTGACTACTACTTTTTAAGTTAACGGAACATTTTCATCAATATTTAATGCCATAAACCTTGAAGTATAGATGAAAAAAAAACATTTTCACCTCAGCAAGGACTGCAATAACTCAATAAATGGCCAAAAGAGAGAAGAAATAATAGAACTGGAGGGTTATTGAAGATTGCATGTTCTGGAGATCGACGACGGCTCGAGCTACGGTGCATGGTTCTGGAGATCGACGATGGCTTGAGTTGGGCGCGTAGTTCTGGGGATCGACGGTGGAATTGTGGCTCGAGATGCGGTGCATGTATTCTGGAGACAATGGAAGGTTGAGCGTGTTGGAGACTGGAGAATTTGATTTTTTAATTAAATTAGGGATTGGGTACGCTTAAGAGAGGGAGAGAGGCATGAGAGAGGAAGAGAATTCGATGTGAGTAATAAAAGGCGCGGCTAATTTTTATTTTTCCCTCTTCTTTTCACGTAACAAACAGACAGCGTGTTAGATTATTTTTTCTTTTCTTTCTAATAATCCACTCCTATAATTTCAGCACTTTTATTAAAACGCCTGTCATGGCCCGCAAATCCGTACCTCTTGATTAACCACTAATCTCCATTGATTAACTCAAAATGAACGGGAATACGAACTATGATGGTTTAAGAAAAAGAAAAAGGTAGAAGAAGAAGAAAGAAAAAGAAGAAGAAGGACAACAGGACAACAGAAACAGAAACAATAGCAGAACAGGAAACAATATCAGAATCTTACACATCGCAGCGGAACAATATATAATAAATAAACACTAGTCTTTTAAAACAAAGAGCTATATCAGTTTATACATACATCAATCATCAGAGTCAATATACAACAATGGACAGTTATATAAACTTGTCCTCATACAGAATACACAGCGGAATAAATAATATCAGATACAAATACTACGTCTCGTCATCCAGCTTATCTCCAAGGCTCCAGAATATCCTGATAACATAACTCTAGGCTGCCCGTGTGGAAATTTGTGGGCACCCAGAGTTTAGAAGGGAAACAATAAACTCCGAGTCAGTCATGGTGACTGGTGTGAGATCGTAAAACCGTTATTTTTCACAAAGAAAATAAAACAAATTCGCAATGCTTTTGGAAAATGAAACTACCATAAGACCTCCCACCACACACACAATGCAAACGCAGAATTGGAGGAGATTTCTTCTTATGATAGTCAAAGATGCTTACTATGCAAAAATCAAATTCTTTTTGATATTATTATTAGTGCATAGTGTAGAAAACATTTCGAAAGTATAATATTAATCTTAGCCAGCATACGACCAGTATCGTATGCCTACTATAGCTACCATCCAAACAGTGGGGCGCCACCATAAGTGAATGATAGGTTCTACAACTAATACCGTACAAGGCTCGTATTGTTTCTTTGGATTTCCAACAAATGGTCAGGCCAAGGAACTTCCTATGCCACGATGGGTACGTCCCTGGAATAGACGGCCCGAGAACCTAACCGGATCTCTGCCAACACAAGGCTGGGTTACCTCTGCAAAAATAGGTAACTACTGACACGCGTATGCCATCCCCCGATCGTAACCGATCTTCCCGAGGATCCCCGATTCGCAACAACCACAAAGTAATAAATTTGCAGCAACCACAGAGGTTAAGTATCTGGGCTCCATACCATGATACCACCTTTATCCAGAAGGAATGACATACACTAAGGGGCGCTACTCCCTAGAACCTTGCTGCATCCTTCCTGTTTTGACCATTTCCGGGGTGTGAGGCTCGACGAAGTCTCATCCACAAAGCTACGCTTTCTACAAAGCCATGCTTTGGGTCAAACAAATGATCAACCTATGATCACAAAGATATAAGATCAAACAAATGATCATATCGCAAATGATCAAACACTGATCATTTCACAGCAACACTCAGTATGCCACGTTACCAAATTGGGAGTATATCGCTGATAAATTTCAACTACATAACCTCCGAGCTCGTACGTCTCAGAGAAGGGTGTTAAGCTAAGAGAATAAATTCTCCGCCACCAACAGAAATGTATTTGAAAGAAATCAGCTTTATATCTCAAATTGTAACGTCAGACACACAATCCATACAAGTCTGTTCCGGGATCGAACAGAACCGAAGGCACTTCTCACGAAGCCCTTGCATATCCGGATAAATTTCTAATCACGTCCGGACTTCCCGTCACTAAGGGTGATAAAACCTCTAAATCGGAGATCAGCCGATGTAGAGTAACTCGACGGTAATCCTTCCGTTTTCAAAAATATCCAGTCTTCAACACCGGTCTTCAAATGCGATTCATAACGACGTATCACATATTCGGAATGGGTTATACGACCCCATGGTCATTTCCCGGCTAACCCGAATAGTGAGCGATTTTTCAAAATTAAGTGTGGCATTCAAATTCATCCAATTCACAACAAATACCTATCTAAAGGTAATTATTGATAGTCGGTTATTTAACTATCAATAAAGATGCGCAACATCATCAGATTCCAAATAATTTTCTCCAAATTATTTATCTTCAAAAATATCTTTACTAGATATAGAATTTCCACACTTAACCGTTTGAAAACAATTTCAAATCAATTCCCACATTTCTTTTTATCTTTGAAGATAAAATCTCAAAACAGTTCATTTCATATTGGAAAAGCATTTCCACACTTATTTAAAAATAAGTGTTTCACAAATCATTTATTTTCAACGTTTGAAAATATTCAATATACTTAAATCAAATTAAGTATATATTCATTCTTTTAAGGAAAACATTCTCTTAAGCACATTTATTTGAGTCAAAACGAATGTTACGTAAAACATCGTTACGAACGACTCAAAATCACTAGTATAGGGATTCGAATTTTAAGATAGATATGTAAATCCCAATACTATATAAAACATTTCCTTTTGGAAATCATTTACTATAACAACAGTGTTATAGTCCGCCATTTCCTTATTTTTCGAAATCGTCTATTTCAACAATAAATGTTGAAATCTATGGTTTCGATATTTAACACGTTTTAAAACATCTTTTAAAACAATTAACTTCATTTATAATATCGCTTTCCCAAACATAACCATTTTCACTTAAAAATATATTCACTGTCCAAAATCGTGAATATACTTCATTTAACCCAATTCCAATCATTTCTACACATTTTCATTTCAATAGAAATTCGCTATCCAAAATCGCGAATATATCTACTTTAATACCCTTCTATATTTAAATTTATCAAATTCAATTGATTTCGAATTTATAAAACAACGTTTATAAATTCTATTCCTACTTTATAACAACTTCGATTTGTAAATCTCCTTTATTAACAAATTTGATCAATATTTCATTTGAAGGCAAAAATCCAATCTATAAGTTAATTTCTTATAAATCTTATATTCTACAATTTCATTCATTTTAACTTCCCGATTTATACATCTATAAATTTCATCCTTTTTAACTTCACAATTTATACATCTATAAATTTCATTCTTTTTCCAAATTCGTTTCAATTTGCAATTAAATTTCTAATTGGACTTCCCACTTATTTCTTTTCTAAATAAATTCCTTTTAAAGAAAATCAATTTCTTTATCTCTTTCAATCTATTTAAAAATCCAAATTTAAATTAAATTCTTCAATTTATAATCACTGTTTTATGAAATCCATTTATTTAGCATTTTCACTTTATTCTGGAATTTATTCAATAAGATTATAAAAATAAGCTTTTATACTTTTAAATTCTTTTCTTCGAATTTATTCAATTTCTAAAAATTTATTTACTTAAAAGTTTCTATTTTGATTTCAAAAATCCAATTTCATTTATTTTTGGAATCCAATGATATCAAACATCCATTCAGCTAAATTTTAGCTTCAAACAATTTCCAGATATCAATATGATTAATAACATCGATATAATCATTCACAGATTCATATCACAGTATAAATAAATTCAATCAATGTGAGGGGTCCAGTTGGATCCCTCCAACCTGTTTCCCTGCATCCAAAGATGTTAGCACAATACCAATTCCGCTCCAGTACGGAATTATCACGGTATATGGGTTTTTTATAAAAATCCGCTTACTAACGGCGCAGTAGGGTCTCATCCGCTATACGAGGCGGGAAATCAATCAATCCAATATATACATTTGCCAATATGTATATATTGCTATATATAGATATATATCCTACTATATCTAATATCACATCCAATAGCAATCAAATCAATAACTGAAAATTCCACTTTTCAATTCTTGAGTGAGAAGATCTCACCGTGATTTTCTCGATAGCAATTCGTAGCGTTTTATTTCGAATGAAATTAAACGGACGTTTAATTTCACTCAAAATTTTCACTGACCCCGATTGCTTCCAATCCAGTTCCATAGCAAAGTATTCGACAAAATGAAGCCAACGCTTTTCGTTTCGTAATTTTCCGACCTCGCAGCAAAAAGATATGCAATTTTAAACATTACCGGATTTAAATTTAAATTAAAAATTACAAATTCTTTTCAAATCTAAACCTATGCAACATCTGGCCGTTCGTTCTGACCAACAAATCGTGGCCGTGTGTTCAAACTTCTTTCTCATGCATGCGAATTTCGTTCCAGGTTTCGTTCGAATGAACCCATCTCGCGTTCGAGACTTCGACGTCGCACCACTCCCATTGCCTACCGGAGGTTGATCAACGACCTTCCCCACGCGCGAACTACTCCACCCCACCCTCGACTTGAACGGCACGCAGCCCGGCCCAGCGCTTTGCTCGAAAAACGTGACCGAACGTGCCACGAACGGAGCCAAAATCTGAGCGATCCATTTCGCCAAACAACATCTCAGCCGTTGATTAGATAGAACTCAAAGTGCTCTACATGTGATATCCTGGAATTTTAGGCAAATAATTGTGTAATAATCTTCTTTATAAATCAATTAATAATCTAAAAATTTATCCTTTTTCCTAAGCAAATAAAATAAATATTAATTTGAATATATATAAGTAAAATTTAAAAAGAATTTGAATTTGAAATTCAAATGTAAATAATCTTAAAAATAAATTGAGTTTAAAATAATAAATATAAAGCTTTGATATGTGTTTATAAAATAAGAAGTACAATATAAATAAATAATGTATAAACATTTTCTCATGCAAAGGAATTTACAAGTGTTAATATTTAACATATTCAACTTAACAAGTGTAATTATCTTGAAACAAGAATTGAACAAGTGTCCTTAATCTCTTTTTATTTTTCAAAATAATTAATAAATGAGAAAACTAAGTTATATTAACATCTCCATACTCCTCTTTCATTTTTTTATCAGTCCATTTTCTAAATCAAAACAAAGAAATCAGATCTGAAGCAAATTAAAACAAGAAGGAATAAAAAGAAATTTCTGTTCGAATTCAACTAGAAGTTCAAGTTCAAAACTCAAAGCAAAGTTCATAATCAAACTTGAAAGCTAGTAGATCAACTTCAAATCATATATCAGATCATCTCAAACATCAACAAAATCAAGCAGATTCAAATCAAAGCAAAAATTCCAGGTTTCAGGAAGAAAACTACCTCTGTTCTTTTAATAAGGTGAGTAAAACGTTTAACTAAAATACTTAGGGTGATAAATGATGGTGCATGCAATGAAATTTGCTTTGATGATGAATATTAGTTTACATGAATGCATGTTTGAATATTGGATGTGTCCTGTATGAATAAAAAAGAAATTTGCCTCTGTTATTTTACAGGAGTTATTCTCCTTTAGGAAAATTTCAAAATCCTGCGAATCTATACCTTATTTGAATTTGATATATAAATGAAAAATGTATATTAATGTTTGTTAGTAATTTTAAAAATAAATTCTAAAAATTTAAACATACAGATAGTGTTTAAATAGGAGACACAGAGAAATCTTAATTCATGTCAAAAAGCTGTTATCTTTAATTCTTGCATTGGAATATATAGTTGGATTGTTGGTTGGAAATGATGAATTTTAGCATGAATTGCAAAATTTTTAGATTGATATCCAATTGGGGATTTGGGAATTAAGATTTTCGGCAATTTGATAAATGGCCGATGATCAACTCCACGATTTTAGCTGAAATCTTGGGTGAAGCTTGTTTTCATGTTGAGGATGTTGGGAAAAATATAATCGAAATTTTCTAATGTTCAATTTGTTCAAAAACGATCAAAATAGGGTTTTAGCTTCACTTGTTGAGGCCGGCGTCACTGTTGGATTTTCGTCGTCGATACGTGACCGGAGTTGATCGCGACTTGGGAATAGTAGCATGGTGGTTGCGGCGATACTTTGAGGTGATGGTTGGAGCTTCCGGTGGTGGCGATCGTCTGAGGCGATGGGTTTTGTGGTGATGAGTTGCTGTAGTTTTCGAGTGCAAGGTCGAATTTCGATTCGAGGTAGGATTTTTGGTTCTGGGTGGTGAGAGAGGTTGTCGAGGCCTTGCTGGGTTTGTCGGCGATCAGGAAGATGGTCGGAGGAAGGCGCTTTGGTTGTGCACGTACAGGCGTGTACGTATGTGCACTGGAAATTATTGGTTTGAGGAAGATAAGGGAGACTCGGAGTGGAGCTCGCGATTTCATGATGTCGTCTCGAAGCTTTTGGGTTTGGGGTTTGTCACGAGGTTACTCAAGTAGTTTAGTGCTCGTACTCGAGTATTTAGGTATGGAAATCTGGATAGGATCAGTAAAAGAAAGGTATAAGTTTATATTGAACTTATTGTTTTGAAAATAAAGATAATCAAAACTTTTAAAGTATAAATTGAATTTAAAATTAATTTAAATTGTTAAGAAGTATGTTTTGAAAGAAATTACTTAACTAAATTTTGAATTTAATTTAAGGAAGTGTTTTGAATCTTAATTCAAAGGAAATGTTTTCATTATAAATATTTAATCAAAGTTTAAGTAAATTGTTAAGTAATGTTTTAATAACAAAGTTTCAAATAGGATTATTATTATGATTTTGTAAACCAAATAGGATAATTTATTAAAATTTGATTAATTCCAAATAATAAAATTATAAAGACAAATATAGTTAATTTATCTTTGTTATGAACTTATGGATACTCAATTAAATATGTTTTGTTAATAAGTGAGTTTAATTAAGATAAATGTTTTCTTAATAAATTTTTAGAAATATAAGAAGTTAATTAATTAATTGTTTAATAAATTTTAAATAATTAGTTAATTGTTTATTTAATAATCACTTAATTATGGGTTAATTAAGTATAATTACTTAAAGAAGTAATTAATGGTTAATAATTGAATTTAATTAAGAAAGTAATTACTTATGGAAGTAATTAGTAGAAGTACTCATGGGAGTAATTAGTGGAAGTGATTAAATGAATAATCACTTAATGTTATCAATTAAAGAATTGAATAATTTAATTATTTTGAAGATAATTAATTAATTAAAGAATTAAGAATTATTAATAATGGAATTAATTATTTGTTAAGAAATTTTCGATCATTTTCGATCTGTGATAATTCAATTTTGGATATTGAAATTATCCAACTGTAATTGATCTTGCTGGAATTAATTACGGAATAATGAATTAATTAAGATGGATAATTAAGGTTGATTAATTAATGTTAATTAAGAAGAATCATAAGAAATTAATTTATTTGGTTTAGATTAAATGGATTATAGGTTATGTGATAAATTGATCATGCTTATGGATGATTGGATTTTATATTGATTGTTATCTCTGACCTGTAATAATGGGTAACTTTGAATTCGAAGAGACCGGGGTCGGGTATCAGTAAATACCCGAAACCACTTCGATTTGTAATTCTAAGTTCATTTCAAATGTGATGTGTGGAATCAAGCAGGCTAGAATGAAAGGGTTAAGAATTATGGATATTTAGAAACTAAGTAGTGATTCCTAGACATTATGGAAATAGATGTTTGACTTAAATAGCTTGAGAACTCGTAGAAGGTACGAGTTACCCGGAATTTTAAATAAGTTTATATCTTAGTATTTCATGTTAGATGGGTTTACTCACGCTGGTTTCCAGCCTGACCCGGGTGTTACTTTGATGTAATGCTCGGGTCAGACCGAGTATTACAGATTTTCAGGTAAGAACGTTCAGGAGCTCAGGAGGCAAGCTGGATGGCAGGAACGTATGGAGTGATATCCGTTGTATATATTATTGTTGATTATCTGAGACATGTTTTCAAATTGTCCTGTGTTGTGTAATAGTGTAACTCTGATATATAAAATGTATAAGTGTATTGATACAGTTCTTTTTGTAAAACTGTTATTTATGTGATATTATATTTTGATCCGCTGCGAATGTGAGGTTTCTGTATTTTGGTGTTTCTATTTTCTTCTTCTTCTTCCTCTTTCTTCTTTTTCTCTAACTATCTGGAATTTTCGGGTTCGAAAATTCCGGGTCGTTACATATGGTATCAGAGCTGAAGGTTAAGCGAGAACCTTGGCTCTGTTGGGATTACTCATTAAGGATAGGGTCAATAGTACCCTAGAATGAGTTGAGTATATATATATATATATGAGAGCGTACTTGTTATTTTCTTATATAAAGGTTTTAAAATGGTTTTAAAAATAAATGGTTTTTATATAAGTTTATCTTTTGATGTATATAGAAATAATTTTCTAATTATTAAATATATTAAAGAAATTGGTTGTTAAATTAATTGGAATTAAATAAGAAGTTTAAAATTTGAATGGGAATTCAATTTGGGTAAAGATAAATTGAATTTAACTTAAGGAAAGTTAAATGAGTTTAGAATGAACAACTTGAATTAGAAATTTCAAGATGAAATTAAAATTTAACTTGGGAAGTTAAATGGTTGATTAAAATGGGAGTTATGAGTGATCTCAAAATGGGTTTGAGATTTGGAAATTGAAAATGGATAATAAATTATAATCTGAAATTTAATTGTTTTTAAATTCTTCCTACGTATTTAACTTCATTGATTATTAGCCAAATCAATTCTCTTTTCTATTCACATTTTGGTTTGATCCAGATTCGAGCACAGAATTTCGAGATAATATTATCGATCCGAGTTAGAATTTTTCACTCGATTTTCGACGGCGAACCTGAATATGGATTGTTGATTGGTTCTGGATATTCTCTATCATAGCTACGACTATGCAAGGAGAATAACGGTTTCTGATCAAGAAACCAGATCTGAGTCCGCACTAGGAAGTCGGGTGGACGATACTAGTTCGGAAGAGAAATTGTGTGATCGAGTGAGCGATCAGACTGATATTGCATACGGATAATATGTGTACATCGTACGAGTTTGGATGAAATTAATATTGAAATTTGAGGATAAGAAATTTGAAATGGTTTTCGAAAATGAAAGGTATATTATGTGAAATATAATGGAATTGGATATTTCTTTGGTTGAAATTTACTTTATGGAGGTAAGTAAATGGTAAATAACTTTATAAAGAAATCAAACTTGAATATTTGATTTGACAATAAATAAAGTTATATTTTGTAATATGATAAACTTCCCTTATTGAATCTAGCCAGAATAAAAAGGGTTTTGGAAGTATTTGAAGTATAAAAGAGGTTTTATACAAGATTGAAATGATCCAAAGATTTTCAAAGTTATATATATCTATATATATAAAAAGGGATCTTATGAGAATGATTTTGGAAAAGGCTTTGAGAACCTATGAATTTGGAAATGGCTTTTGATTTTTGGGAAATCAGTTTTGGATTTTGAAAAGCCAAGTTTGGAATTATCGATTTTGGGAATCGATTTTGTGTAAAGGAGATTTTGATATAAATCATAAAGGATATGATTTGAAGATACTATAAGAGTATAGTATAAAATGTTTTATGAATAGCTCTGGGGAAAAAGGCGCTTCCTTGAAATGAACTTCTCAGGAGTGCCACTGGGTGGTACTGCCTTGAGCCCCAAGGGGGGTTTCTAAAGTTGATCCTGTGAGGAGTCCGGACAAACTAGTTCCTGAGGATTATTTGTGTAGCGAAAGTCGAGGGGCTGGTGCCGACAGAGGCATTTGGGTTATGCTGTGACGACAGTTTAACTCGATGTCTCTACGATCTACTGCAGACCATAGCGAAAGTCATGTGTGCCGCTGAGAGCCAACTGTCTACGTTTGATTTTATATCGGTAGACTGTGACACTATGGTAACATAGCGAAAGTCGTTTGTGCCGCTGAGAGCCAACAGTCTACGTTTGATTTTATATCGGTAGACTGCGACCTATGTGGGAGAAGTTTCATTATTTGGCAACGAAATTCAGTGGCGCTGATGCCTACAGTTATATGGGTTTGTGCTGTGCTAGCAACGTAAGGCCCGGGTATAACTGCGATCTGTAGCGGGTTCCATGGCGTAATCGAGGAGCGCGGAGACCTACAGTTATCTGTGGATTTTGCCGGGACGGCAACGTAACCATCGGGTTAACTGCGACCATGGATGGGAGTGATGATTTCCAGAGCATTCTCACCAAAGATATTTCCTCTATTTTCAAAACTGTTTTCTATATTATCAATAAAATTATTTTCCAAAATATTTTCACTGGGTGTTGAAAATGGGTCTGCTAAGTACTTATAGATTTTCAGTCTTACGCCTGATCAACGTATGACCGAATTTCTGTGAGAACGAGAATGGACTTGTTGAAACATCGAGTTATAAAAGTATTTTTATAAAAACTAATTTAGTAATATTATAAAGATTTTTAAAGTGTTTTAAAAATATGTTCAAAAGAAAAATTTATCTGATAATAAGTAAATAAGTAAATTCTGGCTTCGTTCCTTTTCGAGGACGAAAAGATTCTAAGGGGGGAGGAATGTGATATCCTGGAATTTTAGGCAAATAATTATGTAATAATCTTCTTTATAAATCAATTAATAATCTAAAAATTTATCCTTTTTCCTAAGCAAATAAAATAAATATTAATTTGAATATATATAAGTAAAATTTAAAAAGAATTTGAATTTGAAATTCAAATGTAAATAATCTTAAAAATAAATTGAGTTTAAAATAATAAATATAAAGCTTTGATATGTGTTTATAAAATAAGAAGTACAATATAAATAAATAATGTATAAACATTTTCTCATGCAAAGGAATTTACAAGTGTTAATATTTAACATATTCAACTTAACAAGTGTAATTATCTTGAAACAAGAATTGAACAAGTGTCCTTAATCTCTTTTTATTTTTCAAAATAATTAATAAATGAGAAAACTAAGTTATATTAACATCTCCATACTCCTCTTTCATTTCTTTTATCAGTCCATTTTCTAAATCAAAACAAAGAAATCAGATCTGAAGCAAATTAAAACAAGAAGGAATAAAAAGAAATTTCTGTTCGAATTCAACTAGAAGTTCAAGTTCAAAACTCAAAGCAAATTTCATAATCAAACTTGAAAGCTAGTAGATCAACTTCAAATCATATATCAGATCATCTCAAACATCAACAAAATCAAGCAGATTCAAATCAAAGCAAAAATTCCAGGTTTCAGGAAGAAAACTACCTCTGTTCTTTTAATAAGGTGAGTAAAACGTTTAACTAAAATATTTAGGGTGATAAATGATGGTGCATGCAATGAAATTTGCTTTGATGATGAATATTAGTTTACATGAATGCATGTTTGAATATTGGATGTGTCCTGTATGAATAAAAAAGAAATTTGCCTCTGTTATTTTACAGGAGTTATTCTCCTTTAGGAAAATTTCAAAATCCTGCGAATCTATACCTTATTTGAATTTGATATATAAATGAAAAATGTATATTAATGTTTGTTAGTAATTTTAAAAATAAATTCTAAAAATTTAAACATACAGATAGTGTTTAAATAGGAGACACAGAGAAATCTTAATTCATGTCAAAAAGCTGTTATCTTTAATTCTTGCATTGGAATATATAGTTGGATTGTTGGTTGGAAATGATGAATTTTAGCATGAATTGCAAAATTTTTAGATTGATATCCAATTGGGGATTTGGGAATTAAGATTTTCGGCAATTTGATAAATGGCCGATGATCAACTCCACGATTTTAGCTGAAATCTTGGGTGAAGCTTGTTTTCATGTTGAGGATGTTGGGAAAAATATAATCGAAATTTTCTAATGTTCAATTTGTTCAAAAACGATCAAAATAGGGTTTTAGCTTCAGTTGTTGAGGCCGGCGTCACTGTTGGATTTTCGTCGTCGATACGTAACCGGAGTTGATCGCGACTTGGGAATAGTAGCATGGTGGTTGCGGCGATACTTTGAGGTGATGGTTGGAGCTTTCGGTGGTGGCGATCGTCTGAGGCGATGGGTTTTGTGGTGATGAGTTGCTGTAGTTTTCGAGTGCAAGGTCGAATTTCGATTCGAGGTAGGATTTTTGGTTCTAGGTGGTGAGAGAGGTTGTCGAGGCCTTGCTGGGTTTGTCGGCGATCAGGAAGATGGTCGGAGGAAGGCGCTTTGGTTGTGCACGTACAGGCGTGTACGTATGTGCACTGGAAATTATTGGTTTGAGGAAGATAAGGGAGACTTGGAGTGGAGCTCGCGATTTCATGATGTCGTCTCGAAGCTTTTGGGTTTGGGGTTTGTCACGAGGTTACTCAAGTAGTTTAGTGCTCGTACTCGAGTATTTAGGTATGGAAATCTGGATAGGATCAGTAAAAGAAAGGTATAAGTTTATATTGAACTTATTGTTTTGAAAATAAAGATAATCAAAACTTTTAAAGTATAAATTGAATTTAAAATTAATTTAAATTGTTAAGAAGTATGTTTTGAAAGAAATTACTTAACTAAATTTTGAATTTAATTTAAGGAAGTGTTTTGAATCTTAATTCAAAGGAAATGTTTTCATTATAAATATTTAATCAAAGTTTAAGTAAATTGTTAAGTAATGTTTTAATAACAAAGTTTCAAATAGGATTATTATTATGATTTTGTAAACCAAATAGGATAATTTATTAAAATTTGATTAATTCCAAATAATTAAATTATAAAGATAAATATAGTTAATTTATCTTTGTTATGAACTTATGGATACTCAATTAAATATGTTTTGTTAATAAGTGAGTTTAATTAAGATAAATGTTTTCTTAATAAATTTTTAGAAATATAAGAAGTTAATTAATTAATTGTTTAATAAATTTTAAATAATTAGTTAATTGTTTATTTAATAATCACTTAATTATGGGTTAATTAAGTATAATTACTTAAAGAAGTAATTAATGGTTAATAATTGAATTTAATTAAGAAAGTAATTACTTATGGAAGTAATTAGTAGAAGTACTCATGGGAGTAATTAGTGGAAGTGATTAAATGAATAATCACTTAATGTTATCAATTAAAGAATTGAATAATTTAATTATTTTGAAGATAATTAATTAATTAAAGAATTAAGAATTATTAATAATGGAATTAATTATTTGTTAAGAAATTTTCGATCATTTTCGATCTGTGATAATTCAATTTTGGATATTGAAATTATCCAACTGTAATTGATCTTGCTGGAATTAATTACGGAATAATGAATTAATTAAGATGGATAATTAAGGTTGATTAATTAATGTTAATTAAGAAGAATCATAAGAAATTAATTTATTTGGTTTAGATTAAATGGATTATAGGTTATGTGATAAATTGATCATGCTTATGGATGATTGGATTTTATATTGATTGTTATCTCTGACCTGTAATAATGGGTAACTTTGAATTCGAAGAGACCGGGGTCGGGTATCAGTAAATACCCGAAACCACTTCGATTTGTAATTCTAAGTTCATTTCAAATGTGATGTGTGGAATCAAGCAGGCTGGAATGAAAGGGTTAAGAATTATGGATATTTAGAAACTAAGTAGTGATTCCTAGACATTGTGGAAATAGATGTTTGACTTAAATAGCTTGAGAACTCGTAGAAGGTACGAGTTACCCGGAATTTTAAATAAGTTTATATCTTAGTATTTCATGTTAGATGGGTTTACTCACGCTGGTTTCCAGCCTGACCCGGGTGTTACTTTGATGTAATGCTCGGGTCAGACCGAGTATTACAGATTTTCAGGTAAGAACGTTCAGGAGCTCAGGAGGCAAGCTGGATGGCAGGAACGTATGGAGTGATATCCGTTGTATATATTATTGTTGATTATCTGAGACATGTTTTCAAATTGTCCTGTGTTGTGTAATAGTGTAACTCTGATATATAAAATGTATAAGTGTATTGATACAGTTCTTTTTGTAAAACTGTTATTTATGTGATATTATATTTTGATCCGCTGCGAATGTGAGGTTTCTGTATTTTGGTGTTTCTATTTTCTTCTTCTTCTTCCTCTTTCTTCTTTTTCTCTAACTATCTGGAATTTTCGGGTTCGAAAATTCCGGGTCGTTACACTACAATACTCTAGTAGATAATTTCTTGAATTGGTTGGTGGATTTGAAGAAAAACTGAGGTGAAGTCGGTGACTTCCTGGCCATTGATTATATTGAACGGCGGCTGGCTATAGAAGAAACCCTAGCCCTTTTTATTTTTATTTTTTTGTGAAATTTTGGTCTATTTATAGAGAATAAACGAACACTATTCACCCGGAATTTCCAAACTCCGATTTACGCGCGGTCACTATCGTTTCTAGGGTTTATCCCGCGTTCCGGACACAATGGAACAGGTTTCGAAAGCTAATTCGATCATCTGTGTGAGATATGGCATTAAACGATCAATTTAAATTAAACCGATTTAAATCGATTTCAGGGCGTTTTAAATTGTACCGGACAAACGATAAATCCAATCGACTTGAATTTTGAAATCTTACAATAATATCACATTTCGGATCCGATGAAATTGGTTTCGTCCAATTCTGAGACTGTCCGAAAATTGACTATTTTTACAGTCGATAATTAAATATTAAAATATTCAATTTTCACAAATTAACTCCAAATTCAATTTTAAAAGTTCTATAACCTTTCTATAACTCCAGTATGATTAAATAAAATTTTACAAATCATTTTCAATCATTTTAAACTCGATTTTCAATTATCTCTGGAATTTCAATCATTAAATTATCGATTTAATTGACCAAATTAAATACAGTATCTTTTAAATAAATTATTCGACTTATTAAATTCATTTATTAATATTTAAAATCAATTAAATATTCGAATTTTAATTATCAAAAATTCTGGGTCGTTACAACGCCGCTCAATGATGCTGCCAAAAATATATTTTCTTGTAGTGCTTGTTATCCTTTTATAACGACGCTTTTCACCTACAAAAAATAATTAACCAAAACGAGTGGAGTTTGTAATGTTAGAGGACAACACTCCATGGACAAATAAAATATGTAAATTTGTATGCATTTTGGAATGCATAGAAGAGGGACTAAATTTAATCAGTTATATTATGAAATTCTTTTTAAAATTAATATAATAATTATGAAAAGATGGTTAAATGTATTTACAACCAGTTAAAGTAGGATATTTATCACTTGCGAAAAATGCAAGATTGTTATGCCTATGTAAAAGTTAATAAAGCACTTGCTGGTATTTCTTCTTTGCAATACTCCTATATTCTAATTTTAGCAGAAAATGGAACCTTTTGGAACTAATAAAAATTGCATCCCAACTGGTATTTTAAGAATGTAACATAAAGATGACATTTTTTATCGACACTATTATGTATTTTCTAGTGTTTTGATATAGTTTTCATGGAAGCTATACGACTTGCACATACATATAACAAAACTTTCATTCATCACACAAATATTGTACTTGTTTGTTTGTTATATACTCGACATATTACAGATATGGTGCATGTATCATTGCCTGGCAATGGATTAAAAAAAACTAAAACTAAATGAGCTCTATAAATCTTCTAGATAAAACGTTCATGTCACACCATATATAAGTTAAGACTTAAGAGTCTTAGGGGAATTTGATAAAAATCATAAATAATCGGCATTACACCATGTTATAAATTTTATCACTGTCAACTGAGAAACTAAATAGTTTCTAAATCTTTAGCATAGTAATAGTTTATGAAATGATGTCTCTAGTGTAACATAATAGTATTTGAGTAGTTGGTGTTAGATTCTGCTACAGTATGGATCCATATATATAATCGTATTTATGCTATTTATTATGTTCTAAAATCATTTATTCAATATGGGCACTTTCTTTTCTGATGATGTGATCTTGATTAATTATTCTTTTCTGGTTTCCTTGAAACAACTTGTTTATTATTTTCAACAAAAAAAATTTCCTCTCTAGTATGTGATTTACTTAGACTGATTTACATATAACAGTTGAAAAATGGTTGGCCTATAGTTAATAATTTAATACAGACGAGCTATGTAATTTTCAAACTGAGTAAAAACTCAGATTTTAAATTGATTTCCGACTCTGGTTTCTACTAGGCGGTACTGTATAACCTGTTTCAGTAATAGGTTGTTTTTATTTACTGTTCCAAGAAAATGACTAGTACCATGCTTATTTTATTCAAATATGATAAATTTCTCATGTCCTTTAGTTCTTTACAAAATGAACTATTTTTCTCCATCTAAAAATTGAAAAAAAGAAAAGAATACTAATAAATTCAATAGTTTCCAAATAAAATTGAACTATATAAAAATCAAATGACAAAATCAAGGTACCTTTAATGCAAACAAGAGTTTCCCTTCCAGAAAAAATCTGTGACATGCTGCAAAAAGAAAACAAAAACATTAACATGTCATTTATACATACTTAATGTCAAGTTTCTTGAAAAAGAAGTAGCAGTTACTACTATTAAGATACAAATAACAATTCAACATGTTATAAAATCTTCTTAAAAGCAGATATTATGGATGTTGCTTGGGCTCTATCATAAATAGGATTAATTGTAGTTTTATTTGTTTTTATTTTTTGAGTTTGGTTATCATAAATACTTTCATTTATGTTAAATTCCCCATAGATACAAAGATACTAGTATTTGTTGATCTACAATTCTGAAGAAAAATATGGTTTAGCCAACTAATCATCTAATTAATTCCTGCGTTTGGCGGTATCTAAGAAACCTATGTACTGCTTGATAACTATGGAGCATCTAAAAGAAGAATAATCCAAATTTAACCACATAGTTTGTAAAGAATTTACCTTCTATTCATAGTAACAAAATTTGTTCATACATGTAAAGTTGGTCTGATTTGTTTATTAGATTTGAAATATATTCACTGCTTAACTTCGATGAACATAGGGTGTAGCCTCAATTCCAAATCTAAATAGTACATATTGTGTTACCACAATTTCATATTAAAAAGTTTAAGCTGTCACTTAATATTTTCACTAGCTCTTTCCACACAATAAGTAATGTATCTACATGCTTGCTAATAATCACACCTTGCTCCAAAAGCAAATCATATCCATTTACCAACCTATTATGGTAAAACCACTAGAATCCTATCTCAAACCTCTTTTGAAACCATCTGCCTTAAAATCTAAACCCACCATACGACCAATCACAATCACCACAACCTGCTACTTCAACAACAAACTACATCACTGTCCTAACCATCGCCTTGTTGACCTTGCTGCCATCAATACACATCAACCAACGACCTGAACCCGCAACCTCCTTCCTGTTACATTCCACCAACCATTCACATAGCACCTCCCGAAACATCACTATATTCTTCAAAACTGCTCCATCATCATCATCAACACAAGCACCAACCATCTTCTCAAACTGCTACCCATCCACACAAAACCGAACAATCACTGCACTACTACCCATCTCCTCAAAACAACGACCTCACCCAAAACTAAAAACCCAAACCCACCACCACAAAACTAAACATGTTTCCTATACCGCAATAAAACCCATTTATACTCTAATACTAAAAAATGAGCATAAGCTTTCATAAAATCATAATGCTCCAAAATCCTATGTGTTTGTGTTATGTTATATGCGTTATATGCAACTATTTATGAGCACATATTAAAAACCTCCAAAATTGCAATTTGTCAAGGTAAACATAAGCAGGAGCATTTTATGGAAAGAGTGGTATGATGTTAAAAATAAGAATTGTTTTGCATACCACCTTTGTTAATAAGATGAAATGCAAATAATTACTGATGCAAGTTCCTTTTGAATGTTACGATACACAAATGACTTCTAACAATTCTGTGTGTAATGCACAAAGAAATACAAAGAACATTGCAAAGGGAGCAGGTTCCCCCCATTTTTAATTAACTATATATGATTAATTTTAATTTTTGTTGGGGAAGGTGGTGTTATTTCACAGCGATTTAAGACAACAAAGTTTGTAATTAATGAACTTATATTTAGGAACACATTAACCATATATGATTAATTTGATTGCCACTAGATGTGTTATACTACTGGTTCTTGTTTCAAGTAACAGATTTTGTCTCAGCCATGACTATCATGACCATAAAATAAACCCAATTTTTGATGAAAACCCTAATCAGATCTCTAAGGAATCTTCACCTCATGTTCCCAATTCTCTGACTCTCCCTCCTCATTCCTTTATCTCAAATCTAAAAGACAAACCCCTTGATCAAGATTTTGATGGCTTCCAAATAGTTAAAAATCGGCGCAGAAATTAAAGAACTTCGCAAGGGCATCCAGTGAAACCCCCGGCCAGGCCTATGACTACTGGACAGAGATCTAACTAGAATTTCATTAACAATCAGTTAAGATTCAATCAAGCTACAAAGCCTTCAAGAACGCGTCCATCTGAAATTCCCAACTCATCTAAGCCATCATCATCCTGAGCAAATTTAGTCAAGAATGGTAGTTTCAAAATTAATGTTGATTTAAAATTTTCTACTCCTATTAAATTAGGAGATAAGAAAATTATTCTTGTTAAGGAGGAGATAAGCCGAAGAACAGAGAATAAGTGGAGCAACTCTATAATAGCTTACGTATATGGATCTCGTCCCTACTATTATCATTTCAGGGATTTTGTCTCAAAAACTTGGAACCCCGATTGGTAATTTTGAAATCTTCACAAGAAATAATGGTTTCTTGAATATTAGATTTTCAAATGAACAAGATTGCAACAAAGTTACCCAAAATGGTCCATTTTTTATTAGCGGCAAATTAATCATCTTGAAAAGATGGGACAAGAAACTGGTTCTTGACCGTGATCTCCTTTTTACCTATCCAATCTGAATTAGCTTGCCTGAACTAAATCTCATACTATGGGACAGGGAGGCTTTTGCTGCCATCGCTAGTGTGTTGGGTAATCCGATAAAGCTGGATGAGCCTACGGCAAACAAGACACGACTCAGCTATGCTAGAATATTAGTTGAAATAAAAGCTAAAGATGAATTACCAGATCGTGCTCTCATTTCTATGCATGATGGTGAAAGTATTACATAAAAATTATATACGAATTCATTCCACCATGATGTTTGAAATGCGCTTGCTTCGGACATCTCACAGAATCTTGCTCATGGAAAACTGTTTGGAAAGAAAAAGAGTCTTCAAATTGCAATTATGATAAATGTTCTTTGTAAGTTTCAAAAAACCCAAGAAATCCATATCAAGAAAAATCAGATTCTGAAAGACATTACTTCTGAAACTAATATTTCGATTCCTTCTGTTCCTGTTACTATATTAGATTCTGAAAATTCTCTTCAAAACATTAAACTCAATTCAAGCTTATACCCGGTTGTTACAAAAGAAGATATTGAAATGGGTTCTATTGATATAACTGAGCAATCTGAGAGTCCCAATTCGCAAGTGATTTCAAGAAATAATAAAGTTAAAGACTCAAATCTTTATGTAGCCATGGATACTAATCAGCAAACGACGGTTATAGATTTTGCTAGTTCAAAATCAGATGGCAATATTAAGGTAAACAAAGGAAAACAAACTCAGAGTAAAGGGGATTATAAAGAACAGTTCTTGCTTTCTCCCCCCAGTAGGAAAAAGCAATTTTAGTTACAAACAAAGGTTCAAATGATTCACAGATAGAAGAAGATATGTTTCTCTCTAGAAACTGTCCCTCAAAAAGCTCAGTTCTGCCTGAATCTATGTTAGAGAATGTTTGATTGCTTTTCTCCTCCACTTCATCCCCTGTCAACAGCAAAAGAAAAAAGCCAGGAAAAAGTATATCTATGAAATCATGAATAAAAATGCCGATGAATGTCCAATTCCAAATTCCAAATTATTTGAGAAGAAATACATTATCAAAAACCCTGAATGGAAAGAGTTTCTTAAAATTCAAGGAAAAAAAGATTGTAAAAGAAAAGTGAGAAAGCTACTGAAAGCATTGGAATAAGCAGTAAATTTTCACTATAGCTGCTATGATATCCTTTATTATAATTATAATTATGAATATTATCATTTGGAATGTGAGGGGACATAATTCCCCTGAAAGGAATTTGACCTTTCAAATTTATTACTTACTTACAAACCTTCTTTAGTAGGCATTTTAGAGCATAAGCTTTCTGATAAAAACATTTATTTGCTTAAGCTTAATAATCTTAACAACTGGAATCTTATACATAAGAATTCTATGGGAGGAAATGGTAGGATCGTTGTTTTTTAGGATCCCAACATTTGGGACCTACGCAACTTTTCTCTTAATCTCCAATATATTCATTGCAATTTTAAAAATAAATGGGGTCTCCAAATTTCTATTTCTTTTATTTATGCTTCTAATTCTGAAAATGAAAGAACTCACCTTTGGAATTCTTTAGATCCCTTTAATTCAAAAACTAATTCTCCTTGGGTGATTATGGGAGATTTCAATGCTGTTATGAAAGCCTTTGAAAAAAGAGGTGGAATTCCAATTCCTTTTAAGAAAATGGAATTCTCTTCTAATTTTCTCATTAGAACTAGTCTTATTGAACCTAACATCAAAGGTAATAAATTCACCAGTAAATCAGGTGAATTTAGGAATATTCACTGTAAGCTTGATAGAATTCTAGTTAACAAGCTTTCATGAATCATTTTTCTAACTTTAATTGTTATACTTTACCTCGATACACTTGTGATCATACTCCTATCCAGCTTATTCTCTCCCAAACCATTTCAATCAAGAAAAATTTTCCTTTTAGATTTAAGAATGGGTGGGTTCATGATTCAGATTATAAAAATATCATTCAAGACTGTCTTCAATTTTCTTCCGAGGGCTCTGCCCAATCTAAATTTAGAAAATCTCTTCACCATACTAAAGATAATCTCAAAGGATGGAACCTCAACAACAACAAAAACAAAAAAATGAAATCTATCAAATAAGAGAGGAATGTGTGAAATTGGAAGACAGTGTTGATTTTGACTGCTCAGAACAGACTAATGTTAAAAAAAAATTCCTTTACAAAGAAAGCTTTCCAATTGTCTTCACATTGAGGGTACTAACCTTAGGTAGAAAGCTAAAGTAATCTGGCTTTCTTATGGGAACTTGCCAAGTAAATTTTTCTATGCTAAAATGTCGTGTAGAAAACATTTTAATGACATAGGAAAATTAATCAATGGTAATGGTAATATAATTAATGAAGCCTCTTTATTAGAGAAGAAGCTATTCTTTACTTTTTCGATATGTTCAATTCTCTGGAGAGTCCAAGTATTTTTCCAAATTTTCCCCCCAAATTCTTACTCATTCTAACAGTGAGGAAATCTTACTTGCTCCTATAAGTTTAGATGATATTAAAAAAATTGTTTTTTAGCTAAAGATGATAAAAGTCCTGGCCCAGATGGGTTTGGGGCCAAATTCTATAAAACTCATTGAGATGATATAAAAATCATGATTTTTGAGGCTGTCAATGAATTTTTCTCAACTGGCAAGCTTCTAAAAAATATTAATTATACTTTTTTACTCTTGTTCCAAAAACCAAAAAATCTACCTGTCTTGGAGAGTATAGGCCAATTGCTTGTTGTAATTTCTTGTATAAGATTATAGCTTCTATTTTAAGTAATAGAATTATATATATTTTTTAATTTCTCATTTTTGAAAATCAATATGCTTTCATACCAGACAGATCATTATTGAAAACACTCTTCTTGCTCATGAATTATTAAGGGATTTTAATGAAGCTAGTAAAAATAAGATGTGTATCAAAATTGACTTACACAAAGCCTTTGACAAAATTAACAGAAGTTTTATTATTCATATGATGAGTCAACTAGGCTTCAATAAAAAAATTTATAACCTAGTTAAAGAATGTATTTGTAATGTATCTTATTCCATACTTATTAATGGATCTTTGTGGTTTCATTCATAGCAATAGAGGAATTAGGCATGGAGATCCTTTATCTCCTAACTTATTTCCAATTGCTATGGAATATCTTACATTACAAATGGATAAGGAGCAGTCGAATAACAACTTAAAACCAGTAAATTCAATTAGTCCTAGAATTTCTCATTTATTATATGCTGATGACTTATTAATCTTTTTAAATGCAGATACTCAAAATGCAGTTACCATGAAGAAAACATTTGACAACCTCAGTCAACAAGCTGGTCTTCAAATAAATGAAAATAAAAGAATAATCTTTTTCAGTAAAACTTGTAAGAATAAGGTGGAGATTCTCAACATTCTAAAATTTCAACAAAGTGACCTTCCTGTCAAATATCTTGGACTCCCCCTCAGTAACAAATAGATCAAAGAAAGAGATTGTGTCAAATTATATGATATCATTCAAAGAAAACTAAACAACTGGTCCAGTAAATTGTTATCTACCACAGGAAGAGTAGAGCTCATTCATACTGTCATCACTGTAGTCATCATGTACTGGTTACAATCTCACAACATTCTAGCTAAAACTATGGAGAAAATTGAAAAATTATATGCTAACTTCATTTGGAATGGAAAATTCCACAAAATCTCTTGGAATACTATTACTATAAATAAGAAAGAAGGTGGTTTAGGAATCAGAAATTTTTCAGACATAAATGAAACATGCAAGTTCAAGCTTTTTTGGAAATTCCTTGAAGGCAAAACATTATGGGCTAAATGGATGAGAGCTAAATATGTCAAAAAAAAAAACAATTTCTAGTCCATGCCCATTGAAAATCACTATTCTTATGATAGGAAAAACATTCTAAAATGCAGGGAAATTGGAGTTAAATTATAAGAGAGAAAATTTAAAGATGGTAGTCACACCAGCCTCTGGTTTGATCCTTAGATCAATGGTAACTCTCTTATCAATTTATTAGGTTGGAATAATCTCTATTGTTTTGGTAAAGTCAATGCTAAAGTTGACGGTATCATTCAAAATTCAATTTGGAATACTTAAGCTCAACCGGCAACTTCTATTTTTAACTCCATAATTTATAAAATAGAAATTGACTCAAGTCAAGAAGAAGACATTTGGAGTTGGAAATTATCTTCAAAAGGAAAATTCTCTTTCAAAAACACTTAGGATTTCTTAAAAGGAGTTGAAATGGAAGTTGATTGGTATAAATCAGTTTGGAATTCAGTCAATTGTCCAAAAATGGCTTTCTACACTTACTTTGCTTTATTAAATCGTTTACCAACAAGAGAAAAGTGTGGAAAATGGAACAAAACACTGGAAACATCAATTTCCTTCTCTGCAAAATTGAGACTGAAAATATAGATCACCTCTTTTTTGACTGCCAATACTCTAGGCATATTTGGTTCATTGCCAAAAATAAACTCAATCTTAATCAACATTTGGCTCTCCAAAGCATAAGAGACAGCATACAATATTTTCAGAAAACATTCAAAGACAAGAAAACAGAATTCAACAAAGCTACTGTAGTTCTTACGGCAGTTATCTACTTTATTTGGAAAAGGAGAAACAATAGACTTCATAATAAAATTGAAACAGATAGCATTCAACTTTGGAAAACCATTGAAATAGAATTTAATATTATTCTTCAAAAAGCAAGCAATTTCAACAAAAACAACAATCAAATTCATAATATTCTTGATGTTGATAACTATGAAGATTTTGTTGAAGAATACTTACAAAGGGGGAATTTCTCAAAGATTCCCCATTCCATCTTTCAAGCAGTGGCTGCTTGAGAAAGCCAACTGAGTATATTAATTCCAGTGCTCCAGTTGAAGGTTGCTACTCCAATATCCATACCAGGAATATTTCCTATAAGGGAAGTAATCACATTATCAGTCTTAGTTCTAGTAATAAGAATATTTCTAATATTAATTATAATACTCTTTTACCTGATATGAATAGGAATAGCCGTCCATCCAACTCTGAGCATCTGCTTTTCAATAACCGCCATTTTCATAGCAATAACATTAAGTCAAATGCTGTGGATTTCAGAGCTAAGGCCAAAAATTATGACAAGCACTTACTCTTTTGGCTTAAGTTAATGGAATAGACAAGTTCACTGATGACAATCCCCTTGGCAATCAGCTCAAAGCTTGCAAGGGAAGTAACAAGGCTTATATTAATAACAATTCCAATTTTGATAATGAATCTCAGGCTAATACAAATTTTTTATACCTGATTCTAGCAGGAGGAGCTGCAGTATTGTTGAAGACGACAACAATTTTCTTCTGGCCATCAGCGAACAAAGATTAGGAGACTCCTTCTATGTAAGCAAGTTAAACAAGCAGATCTACCACTTATCTGTCTGGGATAAAGGAGAGTCTAGCAAATCTTCCTCAGTTGCTTCGCCTGAGCATTCAAGGACTAATTTAAAAGAGGATCAAGCTTCGATTTTCCCTACTTCCTCAGATCTAAAAGTCTAGAGGCATTTATGATAGTAAAGAGGCTAGCTTCAAGGATACGAAGACAAAAGCAGCAAGACGTCGCCATTTTTGCCTCGCTTCTGAGCTTGATAGACTTCAAACTAAAGAAATAAAGGAGTGGAAGCCTCCCTGAAGACAATTTCTCATGATTTTCTTAGTTTTTTTTATTGCGGTGCTTGGAGC
Organism: Allium fistulosum; assembly: GCA_030737815.1. Taxonomy (NCBI): domain Eukaryota; kingdom Viridiplantae; phylum Streptophyta; class Magnoliopsida; order Asparagales; family Amaryllidaceae; genus Allium; species Allium fistulosum. Next base: position 985,354,791 of record CM060902.1, read on the forward strand.
TCTGCCATTATTTTGTTTTTTGGAGTGGAGGCGGCATATGATACCCTGGTTTATGTCTCTGTGGTTTTAGTTGTGTGATGTATCTGGTCTATACCCATTAACTCTTTTGGGCCTTTGCCTTTTTAATACATTTTCAAAAAAAAGGTGTGTTATACTAACGTTGGACATTGATCTTTAAGTAACCATTAAAAATGTAAACTTCCAATTTTTTTCTACGAAATTCAAACGTAGTGATCAAAATTGTAGTAATTTATTGATCCAAATTTAACAATTCATACATAGTATATTCTCATATGTGAGACTCACCATATACTTTCATCTGTGTTTTTATTTTAAAATAAAAAGTATGAATACAAATGCACCTACATCTATTTAATTCCAAAAGAAAAGAATTAACATCATCACGATTCTCTTTTAAAAAAGAACAACGGAATAATTGGCAAACGGATTCGTTGTCCCAAAATAAAGATCTATAATAAATCAAATCGCTGCCATCGAACAAAAGGCTTTAGAGATTTGGAAGCAAAGAGTTAAGAGATAAATAATAATCAACGGAGTGATACAGTCATCAATAAGTGAAGGTTTATTTGTCTTTTATAGTGGAATAAGTTGATAAATAAAAACAAAACGCATGTAATCCTTTGATTCATTTTGTAAGACGTGTATAAGTGCATTGCATTGCACAGACAAACAAAATAAATGGTAATTAAGTAATTAGACTTGTTTTGGAGCGTTGTCAATTGTGTCAGCGTTTATGGATAGATGAGTGGCCGGCCCTTGACTTATCTTTATTTTGGTTTCACCTGATAGTAAACTTGCAGTGTCAGTTTCAAAGCCATTATTCTCATTGGGTTGACTAATTCCTCATGTATTTTTTGCTAAATTTAAAAGCATATTTGGATAGAGAGTCCACTTAAACAAACGGAATCATTATAATATTTTTTATCTGGTTCTGTATACACCTCATACAAGCAACAGAACGACACTCAAACATCACTCTTCAAATCAAAATAGCAGCCACATTTTCACACATCAACTCGAAGAATATCAACTCTCATTTAAACATCAAATTGTCTCAATTTGCACTAGGACTCCAACTGAACCGTCCCAGTGCAAGCTGGGACAATACATTGGACAAACTATCCCAGTTTTACAATGGGATAGTGCAAATTGCACTAGGACAGTTTTTTCTACTTGCACTGTCCCAGTGCAAAACTGGGATAGTGCTCTTTTCAAATTTCTCACTAGGGCAATGTTGCTCTATCCTAGTGAAAACTGGGACAGTAAATTGGAGCAAATTGTCCCAGTTTGCACTGGAACAGTTTGTTCTAGTCTAGGGCAATTCAAATTTAATTTTCTACTGATAAACTCACATATACTTCAACTGAATAAAACTAAAATTTGTTTAATACTTTCTTATTATTTATTATATAAAAAAACATATATGAATGCAACGAAAAAGTATTAGCATGGCCTGATTAGAAATTTACTGTATAGATATACACTACTAAATTTAAAACCCAACCCTATGAACTGATTAAATTGATCGTCACCACTACTTATTGGAACATTGAATTGAATTTAGTTTAAACAAAGAAATTTACTGTCCATTGGATATTAATATTGGTTAAGTTAATACACCAAAACATAATCGAAAGCATATTCACCTAAAACAAATAAAAATCCTATTATGATCATTAATTTTTCTCAGAAACTTTCCTTAATTTCCGGAGCTTGTTTTCATTTCTAAATTACTTTTCGTATCATCATTCTTATTTAATTTTTCCTTGATCCCATGCTTGTGATCATCTTAGGTGGTTTTGCTATTAGATTTTTCAAAAATGAAGAAACTTTTTCGGCCATGTTAGGAAACTTTTGGGATCTCTTAGGAAGCAGATGTTTTAATTTGGGATCAATTTCTTAAGAAAAATGTTTAATTTTACTTAATAGTTACAAAACAAAAGTTAGGAAACTTCACAAAGAAAGAACTTAAATATGCTCAAGAGGGTATTTCCGACAGCATGTTTTTTGCATGAAAAATTGTCAAGAGAGAAAAGGGGATTATAATTTTAGAGGAGAGACAAATGATTAACTTTCTCTACTTTTAATTCAACTTTTGTTACTTCATTACAATCTTGACAACCAACACAATAAAATGACCACTATTTATAGTGGAACACACACTCTTACAAATAGACACAACTTTTTAGATAAACACCTTTTCATTTCAACGGACACGACCCTTCATTAAATAGACACGACTTTTTATTAAACAGACACGACTCTCCACTTCAACAGACATGACTCTTCATTCTAATAGACACGACTTTTCATTGTTTTAATTTCCCACTAATATAGCATTTAATGTTTATTCAACAAAACTCCCCTGTAAACTTAAATGTTTCTTCCGTCCGTCATGCCAATCATTTTCTTGCATCTATTGAGAAGTACTTTCGGTAGTGGTTATGTAAAATATCCGCAGCTTGATCCTGACTTGTCACATGCACCAATTCCACACTTCCTTCCTTCACATGATCTCGGATAAAGTTAAAACGAGCATCAATGTATTTGCTTCTTTCATGGTTTACAAGATTCTTTGCCAACTCAATTGCTGATTTGTTGTCAATATGAATCACGGTTGCACCAAGTTGCTTTAGCTCCATCTTGCTCAACAAATTTCTAAGCCATATCGCATGACATACACACCAAGATGCTGCCACATATTCAGCTTTACACGTCGAGAGCGTTACGATCGGTTGCTTCTTTGAAAGCCAAGTAAATGCATTACCTCTCATAAAGAACACATATCCCGAAGTACTTTTCCGATCGTCTATGTCTCCGCACCAATCGCTGTCGGAATAGACAACCAACTTGTAATCTTCTGCTTTTGAGTAGAACAGCCCCAGTGACAACGTTCCTTGGATATACCGTAGGATTCGCTTTCGCGCTTTCCAATGCGAATGAGTCGGCTCCTCCATGAACCGACTTACAATGCCGACACTAAATGAAAGATCCGGCCTTGTGCATGTGAGATAGCGAAGGCGTCCTATCAAACTCTAGTATCTATTCGCATCGACACGTTCTCCTCCACCGAACTTTGAAAGTTTTGCACCTGGTTCCATTGGTGTTGATACAGGGGTGCAATTTGCCATATTGAACTTCTTCAATATCTCTTTTGCATATGCCTCCTGTGATATAAAAATTCCCGTCTCTACTTGTCTAATCTCCAAACCCAGGAAAAACTTCATCAAGCCCAAATCTGTCATCTCGAATTCCCGTGTCATTGTGCCCTTAAACTCTTTTATCATCTCATTATTGTTACCCATAAAGATGAGATCATCGACATAAAGAGCAACAAATAATATGTTACCTCCATTCTTCTTTACATAAAGGGCATGCTCATAAGGACATTGCTTGAACCCGTTCTCCTTGAAATATGAATCGATGCGTGTGTTCCAAGCCCGCGGTGCTTGCTTCAACCAATAAAGTGCCTTCTTCAATTTTAGCACCTTCTACTCTTCTCCGACTTTTATGTATCCGGGTGGTTGTTCGATGTAGACATCTTCTTCGAGCACTCCATTCAAGAATGCCGACTTGACATCCATTTGAAATATCAGCCATTTGAATTGAGCAGCTTGTGTAATGAGTAATCGGATTGTCTTCATTCCTACAATAGGAGCAAATATCTCGTCATAGTCGATTCCTTCCTTTTGCTTGTATCCGTTCGCAACAAGTCGTGCCTTGTACCATTCTATCTCGCCTTGAGCATTCATCTTTTTCTTGAACACCCATTTCACACCAATGGGCTGACTTCCTTTCCGCAATTCTGCTAGCTCCCATGTATTGTTGCGGTCAATTGCCTTAATCTCCTCGTTCATGGCAGTTTGCCACTTCTTGTCTCGAACCGCCTCTTCAAAACTGATATTTTCAGCATCTGACAGAAGACATACAAGGTGTACCTCATTTGTCGAATCATACAAATCTTGCAAACTTCGTATTTTGGGTTGTAGTGGTTCATCTTCATTATCAGCAGTTTCAGGGTCTGTTGATATACTTGCTGGTGCAATGGCTGATGATTCTCCAACTTCTATAATAGCCTCTATCGAATTATTCCAGTCCCGCTCGCTTGCTTCGTTTACTCGCACATCACGACTCACCATCACCTTCTTGCTTATCGGGTCGAGTAGCTTGTACCCTTTTGTCTTCTCATCATACCCAATAAAAATATACCTTTTGCTTTTGTCTTCAAGCTTCGTACTTTGCTGATCTGGTACGTGTGCATAAGCCACACTACCGAACACTTTGAGATGAGAAACTGTTGGCTTTTGTCCGCTCCATGCCTCTTGTGGTGTTTGATCATTTAACTTCATATGTGGACATCGATTTTGTACATAGATGGCACATTGTACAGCTTCTGCCCAGAATTCCTTCGGCATCTTCTTGCTTTTGAGCATTGATCGAACCATATCGAGAATAGTCCGGTTCTTCCTCTCGGCCACACCATTTTGTTGAGGAGAGTATGATGAGGTTAGAAATCTCCTTATGCCTTGCTCCATAAATGCCGTCGAAGTATACTCGCCACCTCTATCGGATCGTATGGCTTTGATGTGTCTACCAATTGCCTTCTCCACCATAACTTTGAACTTTTTGAACACCTCGAATGCCTCAGACTTTTCTTTCAAAAAATAACCCCAAGTTTTCCGTGAGAAGTCATCGATAAAAGAAATGAAGTACCTTTTACCGCTGAAAGATTCGGGGGTAATCGGTCCACATATGTCGGTATGAATCAACTCGAGAATATGTTTAGCTTGATATACTACATTCTTTTGAAACGAGGTTCTCGTTTGTTTCCCAAGTACACATTCTTCACAAAATTTGCCCTCATAGTCCATGTCTGGCAGTCCGTGCACCATATTCTTCTTTGCTAACTTCTTTAGACCACCATGATATAGGTGACCAAAGAGGAGATGCCACAGCGATGCCTTGTCTTCTATATTGACTCGCAAACATTTTTCCTATATGCTTCTCAATTTCAGTTTGTACATCCGATTTCTTCCCATCTCGACTCGAGCAACTAAACGCCCTTCATTAACTTTCAATTGCAATGCCCAGTTTTTCATGAATACTGAGTATCCCTTCTCCATGAATTGCCCCATGCTCAAAATATTGCTCTTAAGATCAGTGTAACGACCCAGAATTTTGAACAATTTAAATTGAAAATATTTAATTAATTTTATATATTTGAATGATGGTTTGACTTGAATTTCAAATGACCAGAATGAATTTGGCGATTAAATTTTTAAAATTTAATCTATTGAAAGTTGAATAAAAATTTGAATCTTCAATTTTAAGCTGATTTAAAAATATTTTCAAAATTGTAAAATTAATATTGATAATACTGAAGATAATAGAAGCTTCGGAATTGAGTTTGAAAATGATTTGTTCAGTTTTGAATTTTTATCGTTGAATCGATATTTAAAAATAGCCTTCCGAGGCACAGTCTTGGAATTCGACGAAACCAGTTCCATTGTGTCCATAATATTGAATTATTATCGGATTTCAAATTTCGTATTTTTCAGAGTTGTTATGTGAGCACACGGTAAGTAAACGCGTTGAACTTAAATCGAATTCAATTTAAATTTAAATTTTAAAGTTGGTCAACATCAGCACGTTATCTTCCCTAAATTTACGCCTAATATCATGAAATAGGATCGTGCAAGCATGCCTCCTCTCGATTTTAAATATTCCTCTCCCACTCAGAAATCAAATCGAGAAAATTTCTTTTATGCCGAGCTTTATCATTTAAAATCAAACGAAAAAAAAATGGCCGAGCCTCGTATAAATCTCGTTCTCCTCAAAATCGAACAGAGTAAATCTATTTCACTCCCATTCCCTTATCGAGCTCCTTCTTTCAAAACAAAAATCGAAATCGCGTGGCCGAGGTCAGTCAAAGCTAGGGCAAGGATAGGTCGCAATGGCCAGAATCAGGAGCGGCGAGCGATGGCGACGACGTGAAGTTCGCGACTTGTTGGTATTCATGAAGTGGAATTCTTGGCGTGGCAGCATCATGGTGAGGAACGACCGCGTTTGGGTTCATCGATGTCGAGGAGGGCGATTCGAATCGCGTGAATGGATTCGCGTACGCGAGCAGATCTTGGGTAGTAGTAGTAAGTTTTTCTTTATTTATTTTATTAAAATATTTATATATGATTGCAGAAAAAAAAAGTTTTATTAACAGAAAGACAACATTTTTCTTTCTTTGTTGTGTTTCAGTTTAAAAGATGCATATATACAGTAAAATATAATTTGATTTATAGAAAATTATGCAGGAAATAAATTGTTTAATCTATTGTAGTCACTACTGCCCAGTTTTAAATATAATAATTTAATTCTATATGTATGTAAAGAAAGAAATTATATACAGGAAGGAATATAATGCAGTTTTGTTTTAAAGATGTATAAAAATATATCTAAGTACCTATTTTTGTTAGAAGTATTTACTGTAAGGTATAAAATTAATCATGTTCTTTTAAATTTATATATACAGCATGAGCAGAGAAAAAAAAAATGTATGTATCTATATAAATATGCATACAGATATTTTAAATTTACTAAGTTATATTAAAAATAATTTATTAAGGTGATTTATGTGGCTAATAAACTTATTTAATTATTTTGTCATTTAAAGAAAATTTATTTAAATGGAAATAATTAGTCTGGAATGAGTTATTAGTTAAATAAATTATAAAATGAAATTGTTGGTTCAATCATTTCAAATATTGATAAATGGTGTAAATTGTTTATACAAAGTAGGAAAACCGTGAAATCGTGAAATCAAGCTGAAAATAAAAAAATGGGATTGCAAATTAAAAGCAAAGGTGAGATCTTCTCACTCAAAATGAAAAGTTGGATTTTGCAGTTATTGACTGATTGATTGCTGTTTGAATGTGATGTACTATACATAGTAGTATCTAGCAATATATGTGTGTGTGTGTGTGTCTATATATATATATATATATTGGCATATGTATATATTGGAGTTGATTGATTTCCCGCACTATATAGCAGATGAGACCCTATTTGTGCCGCATAATAGCGGATAATATTTTAAAAATCCCATATACCACGATATTCCACCTCGAAGTGGAATTGGTATTGTGCTAACGTCTGTGGATGCAGGGAAACAAGTTGGAGGGATCCGACTGGATTCCTCACCGTATTGATTTATTTACAGATATTGTTATATATTCTGTTGACATATCGATATATGATGTTTGGATGTCGTGATTGATAATTTGGTGCTGTTGCATCATCGGATCCATTTTTGAAGTTTGAAAAATAACGATTTTGATTTTTTTAAGGGATTTTTAAAGTGATTTTTGAGATTATACGTTTTATTAAAATTTTGGATTGATTCATCTTAAATAAATAAACGTTAAGATTTTAAAGTTATAAAAATTATGATTTTTGTGAAATATAACCAAAGTGTGATTGTTGAAATAAATAGTTGATTGATTTATAAAATGGTTTAAATTGGATTTTTGAATAATTATAAATGATTTATATAAAAGATTTATAAAATTGATATTTATATATTAAAATATTGGAATTATAAAACAAGTTTTTATAAGTGTTAAAAGGAAGTATAAATGGATTTCATAAGTGAATGAAATTAATAGATTTATAATGTGAAGTTATAAAATGAATAGATGCTGTAAAATAAAAGATTTATAAGTAATTTACTTATAAATTAGATTTTGGCACTTAAATGGGATATGAATAGAATTTGCTAATAAAATGATTTTTTTTAAGTTGAAATTGTTATAGAATAAAATATAAATGTGATTTATAAACGTTGTTTATAAATCCGAAATCACTTATTTTGATAAGTGAATTATAGAAGTTGATTAAAGGAATTATATCCACGATTTTAGACAATGGATAATCTTTTAATAAATGTGTAGAAACATTTAATTGGGTAAATAAAGTATATTCACGATTTTGGACAGTGAATATATTATGAAATAAATGGATATGTTCTTGGGGAAATGATATTACGAATTGAAGTAATTGTTTTAAAAGATGTTTTAAAATGTATTAAATATCGAAAACATAGATTTCAACGTTCATTGTTGAAATAAACGTTTTCGAGAAATAAGGAAATGGTGGACTATAACACTATTGTTATAGTAAATGATTTTCGAAAGGAAATGTTTTATATAGTATTGGGATTTATATATATCTACCTTAATTTCGAATCCTTATACTAGTGATTTTGGGTCGTCGTAACGATGTTTTACGCAACATTCGTTTTGACTCAAATAAATGTGTTTAAGAGAACGTTTTCCTTAAAGAATGAAATATATACTTAATTGTGATTTAAGTATATTGGATATTTTCAAAAATGTTGAAAACAAATGGATTTGTGAATTACTTATTATTAAATAAGTATGGAAATGTTTTTTTCCGATATGAAGTGAAATGTTTTTGAGATTTTATCTTTTAAAGATAAATTGGAAATGATTTGAAATTTGGTTTCAAATGGTTGAAGTGTGGAAATTTTATATCTTGTAACGATATTTTTGGAAAATAAACAATTTGGAAAATTATTTGGAATCTGATGATGCTGTGCAGACCTATTGATAGTTAAATAACCGACTATCAATAATTACCTTGAATGGGTATTTTTCATGATTTGCTTGAATTTGAATGCCACACTTATTTTCAAAATTTTGCGCTCACTATTCGGGTTAGCCGGGAAAGGACCTTTGGGTCGTATAACCCATTCCGAATATGTGATACGTCGTAATGGATTGCATTTGATGACCGGTGTTGAAGACCGGATATTTTGAAAACGGAAGGATTACCGTCGAATGACTCTGCATCGGCTGATCTCCGATATAGAGATTTTATCACCCTTTGTGACGGGAAGTCCGGATGTGATTAGAAATTATCTGGATTGCAAGGACTTCTTTGGAAGTGCCTTCGGTTCTGTTCGATCCTGGAACAGACTTGTATGGTTGTGTGTCTGACGTTACATTTTGAGATATAAAGCTGGTTTCTTTCAAATACATTTCTGTTGGTGGCGGAGAATTTATTCTCTTAGCTTAACACCCTTCTCCGAGATGTACGAGCTCAGAGGTTATGTATTTGAAGGTTATCAGCAATATATTCCCAATTTGGTAATGTGACATGCTGAGTGTTGCTGTTTGATGGTCATTGTTTGATCATTTGTGATATGATCATTTGTTTGATCATTTATCTTTGTGATCATTACTTTGATCATTTGTTTGACCCAAAGCATGGCTTTGTACCAAAGCGTAGCTTTGTGGACGAGACTTCGTCGGACCTCACACCCCGGAAATGGTCAAAATAGGAAGGATGCAACAAGGTTATTAGGGGATAGCGCCCCCTTAGTGTATGTCATTTCCTTCTGGATAGAGGTTGTATCATGGTATGGAGCCCAAATATTTAACCTATGTTGTTGCTGCAAATTTATTACTTTGTGGTTGTTGGAATCGAGGATCCTCGGATAAAGGTCATTACGACCGGGGGATGGCATATTCGTGTCAGTAGTTACCCAGTTAGGGGTAACCCGACCTTATGTTGGCAGAGATCCGGTTAGGTTCTCGGGGCGTCTTTCCAGAGGCATACCTATGTGGCAATGGGAAGTTCCTTGGCCTGACCATTTGTTGGAAATCCAAACTCCAATACGCACCTTGTACGATTTTAGTTGTAGAACCTGCCATTTACTTATGGTGGCGCCCCACTGTTTAGATGGTAGCTATAGTAGGCATAGTTCGAAATGTCTATGCTGGCTAAGATTAATATTCTATTTTCGAAATGTTTTCTACACTATGCACTAATAATAATATCAAAGGTGATTTGTTTTGCGTAGTAAGCATCTTTGACTATCATAAGAAGAAATCTCCTCCAATTCTGCGTTTGCATTGTGTGTGTGGCGGGAGGTCTTATGGTAGTTTCATTTTCCAAAAGCATTGCGAATCTGTTTTATTTTCTTTGTGAAAATAACTGTTTTACGATCTCACACCTGTCACCATGACTGACTCGGAGTTTATTGTTTCCCTTCTAAACTCTGGGTGCCCATAATTTTCCACATGGGCAGCCTAGAGTTATGTTATCAGGATATTCTAGAGCTTTGGAAGCAAACTGGATGGCGAGACGTACATCCGTACTTGTTTATTTATTCCGCTGGGTATTCTGTATGAGGACAAGTTATATAACTGTCGATTGTTGTATTGAGTTGTATATTGACTCTGAGTGATTAATGTATAAACTGATATAGTCTTTTGTTTAAAGATTATTGATTTATCTATTATATATTGTTACGCTGCGAATGTGAGATTTTTTTGTTGTTTTCTGTTTCTGTTTTCTGTTCTCTTTTTCTTCTGTTTTCTTCTACCTCTTCTTTTTCTCCATAACAATTCGGTTTTCCGGCATTCGATTTTTCGGAAGTTGATACAGTAGACGTATTAATGTCGATTTTCGAGCAACGAAAAATCGCGTTCGTTACATTTGGTATCAGAGCATATGGTTAAGCGATAACCATGGCTCTGTTGGGTGTTACTCATTAGAGATAGAGTCAGTAGTACTCTAGAATGAGTTGAGCGTAATAATAGATATGAGCGCGTATTTGTTAGTGAATATGAAATTGTTTTGTATTATGTTGACTTATCGGTTGATTGTTTATAGATTCTGGTCGGTGCAGTCTAGCTAACTGTAATCGATAGGGGTTTCTAAACTCTTAAACAAGATAAACTGACACAGTATTGTTTTAAAATAGGGTAAATTAAATAATTTTACCCAAAACTATTTTTGTATATAAAAGAAATGATTTTCTGTAAATTATTACAGTATATGGTTGCATGGTTGTTATGAAGTAATAATATTAAATTATTATCATTGAAATTAAATAAGAAATTGAAATCATAACTCCAAAGTTAAGAAATAAATTCACATACAAATGAAATTTAAGAATGTAAATTATAAATGTGACTTATAATTGGAAATAGAATTCCAGAGAAGTTTTTGGAAATGTAATTGAAAGAATTTGGAAATTTTAGAAATTAAATTCCTTTTTGATTTGAAAATGAATTTCAAAGGTTTTGAAAAGTATTTTGGAAAGATGAAAGCTCTAAACTCTTTTCGGTCGCTGGAAAATAATTCCGATGATGATCGCGACATCATCGGTGTTCATTTTTGGGTTTCCAAAAGAGGAATTGCTGCCAAATTGTTTTAAATGAAAGTTGTTTGGAAATATTTGGGTTTGGTTTTGGAAATTCAAAGGAAAATTTGAATTGATTTCAAAAGAAAATGGCTTTGAAAGGTTGAAAAGACTCTGGAATACTATATACAAATATTTATGAAATATTATTAAGTTGATAACTTGTAAAGTTTAAAGTTGTTTAAATAAAAATCTAACTTAAAGAAATGAGTTGGGTTAAAAGTGGATTGGAATACAATTTATTAAGTTGAAAATAAATTTGAAATAGTAACAAATGAATGAATAAATTTACAATTGCAATTCAACGAAAGTGAAATTGGAAGTTGAGATTCATTTCGAATATGTAAGCAAATAGAATTGAATTGGAATTGGAATTGGATTTGATTTGTGATAAATAAAGCGAAATACTAAAATAAAATTAGTAAGTAAAACTAATTAAAATGAATTGAATTGAATAATTATAAATGAAAGATGAATTAAAATTCATATGGAATTGGAAATCCAGTTTAATATGAGTGGTTATAAACAAAAATAGTGAATTGAAAATAAATTTTGGGAATGAACAAAAGAATAAAACTGGAATTGAAACTGAATGTTGAAAACAAATTTGAATAAAATGAATTGGAATTGGTAATGAATTAGTAACTGGAACTAATTTAAAATAGTGCAGTTGTGAATGAAAGATAGTTGATGAAATTCAATATTTAGAACTAAGCTAAATCCAAATTAAATTGAAATTGTAAATTGAATTCAAATGAAATTTGAAATGTAAAATTGAATGATAATGGATATAACTTCAATAGTAAATTAAAGATGATATAAGAAGTAAGTATCGAAATTTTGTAATGGAATTGGCAAAATGGTTTGAATATTGTAACTGGATATTATGGCTAGTAGGATATACAGATGTATAAAGGAATTGGAATTTTGATTTCAAAGATAAATTTGAATTGCTCGAAAAAGGTATGTATTTGAATTTCAATATGAGATTTGGTGATTTTCTTGTCCAGCCGCTTGGCTTTTTCTTTTCTTTTTGAAATTGGGTGCCCGATGTGGCATTTTGTAGCCGTACCGAGCTAGCCGCGCAAAGGAGACGCTGGCGAAATTTTTCAGGAATTTAGAGTGTTAGAAAAATTTTGAGAAAATTTGGAAGTTTAAAATTTGAATTTAAATTTAAATTTGATTTGTTAAGTAAATAATGTTGTTTTGAACCTATAATTAAAGTTGGAAATTTAATTAAAATGATAATGGATCTTTAAGAAAAAGATTTAGGTTAGTAAGTTGATAAAACTATTTGGATTGTGAAAAATAGTAGACGAGTTAAGGACCATTTTTCCTAACTTGTAATTTCGGGACGAAATTCTTTTAAGGGGGGAAGGTTGTAACGACCCAGAATTTTGAACAATTTAAATTGAAAATATTTAATTAATTTTAAATATTTGAATGATGGTTAGACTTGAATTTCAAATTATCAGAATGAATTTGGCGATTAAATTTTTAAAATTTAATCTATTGAAAGTTGAATAAAAATTTGAATCTTCAATTTTAAGCTGATTTAAAAATATTTTCAAAGGATTATAAAATTCATATTGATAATACTGAAGATAATAGAAGCTTCGGAATTAAGTTTGAAAATGATTTGTTCAGTTTTGAATTTTTATCGTTGAATCGATATTTAAAAATAGCTTTCCTAGGCACAGTCTCAGAATTCAATGAAACCAGTTCCTTTGTGTCCGTAATATTGAATTATTATCGGATTTCAAATTTCGTATTTTTCAGAGTTGTTATGTGAGCACACGGTAAGTAAACGCGTTGAACTTAAATTGAATTCAATTTAAATTTAAATTTTAAAGTTGGTCAACATCAGCACGTTATCTTCCCTAAATTTACGCCTAATATCAAAAAATAGGATCGTGCAAGCATGCCTCCTCTCGATTTTAAATATTCCTCTCCCACTCAGAAATCAAATCGAGAAAATTTCTTTTATGCCGAGCTTTATCATTTAAAATCAAACGAAAAAAAAAATGGCCGAGCCTCGTATAAATCTCGTTCTCCTCAAAATCAAACAGAGTAAATCTATTTCACTCCCATTCCCTTATCGAGCTCCTTCTTTCAAAAAAAAAATCAAAATCGTGTTGCCGAGGTCAGTCAAAGCTAGGGCAGGGAAGGGTCGCAATGGCCAGACTCAGCCGCGGCGAGCGATGGCGACGACGTGAAGCTCACGACTTGTTGGTATTCATGAAGTGGAATTCTTGGCGTGGTAGCAACATGGTGAGGAACGACCGTGTTTGGGTTCATCGATGTCGAGGGGGGCGATTCGAATCGCGTGAATGGATTCGCGTACGCGAGCAGTTCTTGGGTAGTAGCAGTAAGTTTTGCTTTATTTATTTTATTAAAATATTTATATATGATTGCAGAAAAAGAAAGTTTTATTAACAGAAAGACAACATTTTTCTTTCTTTGTTGTGTTTCAGTCTAAAAGATGCATATATACAGTAAAATATAATTTGATTTATAGAAAATTATGCAGGAAATAAATTGTTTAATCAATTGTAGTCACTACTGCCCAGTTTTAAATATAAGAATTTAATTCTATATGTATGTAAAGAAAGAAATTATATACAGGAAGGAATATAATGCAGTTTTGTTTTGAAGATGTATAAAATATATCTAAGTACCTATTTTTGTTAGAAGTATTTACTGTAAGGTATAAAATTAATCCTGTTCTTTTAAATTTATATATACAGCATGAGCAGAGAAAAAATATATATGTATGTATCTATATAAATATGCATACAGATATTTTAAATTTACTAAGTTATATTAAAAATAATTTATTAAGGTGATTTATGTGGCAAATAAACTTATTTAATTATTTTGTCACTTAAAGAAAATTTATTTAAATGGAAATAATTAGTTTGGAATGAGTTATTAGTTAAATAAATTATAAAATGAAATTGTTGGTTCAATCATTTCAAATATTGATAAATGGTGTAAATTGTTTATACAAGGTCGAAAAACCGTGAAATTGTGAAATCAAGCTGAAAATAAAAAAATGGGATTGCAAATTAAAAGCAAAGGTGAGATCTTCTCACTCAAAATGAAAAGTTGGATTTTGCAGTTATTGACTGATTGATTGCTGTTTGGATGTGATATACTATACATAGTAGTATCTAGCAATATATGTGTGTGTGTGTGTGTGTGTGTATATATATATATATATATATATATATTGGCATATGTATATATTGGAGTTGATTGATTTCTCGCACTATATAGCAGATGAGACCCTATTTGTGCCGCATAATAGCGGATAATATTTTATAAATCCCATATACCGCGATATTCCACCTCGAAGTGGAATTGGTATTGTGCTAACGTCTGTGGATGCAGGGAAACAGGTTGGAGGGATCCGACTGGATTCCTCACCGTATTGATTTATTTACAGATATTGTTATATATTATGTTGACATATCGATATATGATGTTTGGATGCCGTGATTTATTATTTGGTGCTGTTGCATCATCGGATCCATTTTTGAAGTTTGAAAAATAACGATTTTGATTTTTTTAAGGGATTTTTAAAGTGATTTTTGAGATTATACGTTTTATTAAAATTTTGGATTGATTCATCTTAAATAAATAAACGTTAAAATTTTAAAGTTATAAAAATTATGATTTTTGTGAAATATAACCAACGTGTGATTTTTGAAATAAATAGTTGATTGATTTATAAAATGGTTTAAATTGGGATTTTTGAATAATTATAAATGATTTATATAAAAGATTTATAAAATTGATATTTATAAATTAAAATATTGGAATTATAAAACAAGTTTTTATAAGTGTTAAAAGGAAGTATAAATGGATTTCATAAGTGAATGAAATTAATAGATTTATAATGTGAAGTTATAAAATGAATAGATGTTGTAAAATAAAAGATTTATAAGTAATTTACTTATAAATTAGATTTTGGCACTTAAATGGGATATGAATAGAATTTGCTAATAAAATGATTTTTTTTAAGTTGAAATTGTTATAGAATAAAATATAAATGTGATTTATAAACGTTGTTTATAAATCCGAAATCACTTATTTTGATAACATAGATTTCAACGTTCATTGTTGAAATAGACGTTTTCGAGAAATAATGAAATGGTGGACTATAACACTGTTGTTATAGTAAATGATTTTCGAAAGGAAATGTTTTATATAGTATTGGGATTTATATATATCTACCTTAATTTCGAATCCCTATACTAGTGATTTTGGGTCGTCGTAACGATGTTTTACGCAACATTCGTTTTGACTCAAATAAATGTGTTTATGAGAACGTTTTCCTTAAAGAATGAAATATATACTTAATTGTGATTTAAGTATATTGGATATTTTCAAAAATGTTGAAAACAAATGGATTTGTGAATTACTTATTATTAAATAAGTATGGAAATGTTTTTTTCCAATATGAAGTGAAATGTTTTTGAGATTATATCTTTTAAAGATAAAATGAAAATGATTTGAAATTTGGTTTCAAATGGTTGAAGTGTGGAAATTTTATATCTTGTAAAGATATTTTTGGAAAATAAATAATTTGGAAATTTATTTGGAATCTGATGATGCTGTGCAGACCTATTGATAGTTAAATAACCGACTATCAATAATTACCTTGAATGGGTATTTGTCGTGATTTGCTTGAATTTGAATGCCACACTTATTTTCAAAATTTTGCGCTCACTATTCGGGTTAGCCGAGAAAGGACC
Organism: Allium fistulosum; assembly: GCA_030737815.1. Taxonomy (NCBI): domain Eukaryota; kingdom Viridiplantae; phylum Streptophyta; class Magnoliopsida; order Asparagales; family Amaryllidaceae; genus Allium; species Allium fistulosum. The sequence continues at coordinate 985,370,796 of CM060902.1, forward strand.
TTTGGGTCGTATAACCCATTCTGAATATGTGATACCTCCTAATGGATTGCATTTGATGACCGGTGTTGAAGACCGGATATTTTGAAAACAGAAGGATTACCGTCAAATGACTCTGCATCGGCTGATCTCCGATATAGAGATTTTATCACCATTTGTGACGGGAAGTCCGGACGTGATTAGAAATTATCTGGATTGCAAGGACTTCTTTGGAAGTGCCTTCGGTTCTGTTCGATCCTGGAACAGACTTGTATGGTTGTGTGTCTGACGTTACATTTTGAGATATAAAGCTGGTTTCTTTCAAATACATTTCTGTTGGTGGCGGAGAATTTATTCTCTTAGCTTAACACACTTCTCCGAGACGTACGAGCTCAGAGGTTATGTAGTTGAAGGTTATCAGCAATATATTCCCAATTTGGTAATGTGACATGCTGAGTGTTGTTGTTTGACAGTCATTGTTTGATCATTTGTGATATGATCATTTGTTTGATCATTTATCTTTGTGATCATTACTTTGATCATTTGTTTGACCCAAAGCATGGCTTTGTACCAAAGCGTAGCTTTGTGGACAAGACTTCGTCGGACCTCACACCCCGGAAATGGTCAAAACAGGAAGGATGCAGCAAGGTTATTAGGGGATAGCGCCCCTTTAGTGCATGTCATTTCCTTATGGATAGAGGTTTTATCATGGTATGGAGCCCAGATATTTAACATATGTTGTTGCTGCAAATTTATCACTTTGTGGTTGTTGGAATCGAGGATCCTCGGATAAAGGTCGTTACGACCGGGGGATGGCATATTCGTGTCAGTAGTTACCCAGTTAGGGGTAATCCGGCCTTGTGTTGGCAGAGATCCGGTTAGGTTCTCGGGGCGTCTTTCCAAAGGCGTACCTATGTGGCAATGGGAAGTTCCTTGGCCTGACCATTTGTTGGAAATCCAAACTCCAATACGCACCTTGTAAGGTTTTAGTTGTAGAACCTGCCATTTACTTATGGTGGCGCCCCACAGTTTAGATGGTAGCTATAGTAGGCATAGTTTGAAATGTCTATGCTGGCTAAGATTAATATTCTATTTTCGAAATGTTTTCTACACTATGCACTAATAATAATATCAAAGGTGATTTGTTTTGCGTAGTAAGCATCTTTGACTATCATAAGAAGAAATCTCCTCCAATTCTGCGTTTGCATTGTGAGTGTGGTGGGAGGTCTTATGGTAGTTTCATTTTCCAAAAGCATTGCTAATCTGTTTTATTTTCTTTGTGAAAATAACCGTTTTATGATCTCACACCTGTCACCATGACTGACTCGGAGTTTATTGTTTCCCTTCTAAACTCTGGGTGCCCATAATTTTCCAAACGGGCAGCCTAGAGTTATGTTATTAGGATATTCTGGATATTCTGGAGCTTTGGAAGCAAACTAGATGGCGAGACGTAAATCCGTACTTGTTTATTTATTCCGCTGTGTATTCTGTATGAGGACAAGTTATATAACTGTTCATTGTTGTATTGAGTTGTATATTGACTCTGAGTGATGTATGTATAAACTGATATAGTCTTTTGTTTAAAGATTATTGATTTATCTATTATATATTGTTACGCTGCGAATGTGAGATTCTGTTGTTGTTTTCTGTTTCTGTTTTCTGTTCTCGTTTTCTTCTGTTTTCTTCTACCTCTTCTTTTTCTCCATAACAATTCGGTTTTCCAACATTCGATTTCTCGGGCGTTGATACAGTGGACGTATTAATGTCGATTTTCGAGCGACGAAAAATCGCGTTCGTTACAATCAGGTACAAAATAGACATTCTCAATTGATCCTTCTGTAACATCTTTTTGTAAATAATAAATTGTACCTTGGCCTTTTACTTGGATCCTTGACGCATCTCCAAACGAAACGTGTCCATCTTCAACCTCTCGCATCCCCCTAAACAGGTGCTTGTGCCCGCACATGTGGTTACTAGCGCCGGTATCGAGATACCACTCCGTGTCATTGTCGGAAACGGTATTTTTGTAAGCCATCATAAGAACACCATCTTCTCTTGTATCTTCTTCCACGACTAAATTTGCGTTTTCTTCTACCTTTTTCTCGGAATAGCACTCCTTTGCATAGTGTCCATATTTACCACAATTATAGCAATCGATGTTTGATTTGCACTCTTTTGCGTAGTGTCCATGCTTGCCGCAGTTGTGGCATTCGACATTTGAATAATTTGACCGGCCACCTCTACCACGACTACGTCCTCTACCTCGACTATTTTGTTGGCTTGACTGCCCCTTTTTCTCATAATATTCAACCTGACCGTGGCCTACACCACCGCGACCATTGTTGCGACCTCCACGGCCACGCCCTCTACCATGAAAATTTTGTGCATGAGGTACCTTTTCGTCTTTGATTGACACCTTGGTTTGAAGTGCCTGCTCAAGTGTCACCTCCTTCTTTTTCTTCTTACGTTGTTCGTGTGCCTCGAGAGAACCGACAAGTTCGTCGACTGTAAGCGTCGCAAGGTCCTTTGATTCTTCTATCGCGCATACAACATTCTCAAAAATGTCGGTCAATGATCTCAAAATCTTTTCCACAACACGCGCATCAGTCAACGCTTCGCCATTACGATTGAGTTGGTTCACCATAGCCTGTACACGTGTGATGTAGTCAGATACAGTTTCTGACTCCTTCATCTTAATGCTCTCCAACTCACCACGAAGAGTTTGGAGACGCACTTGCTTAACTCGGTCGGCTCCTCTAAACACCTTTTTTAAAATGTCCCATGCTTCTTTTGAAGTAGTTGCACCAGCAATCTTCTCAAAGCCCGACTCGTCGACGACTTGGAACAAAATGTATATTGCCGCCTTATCCTTCGATCGTAACTCTTTCAGCGCCTTGTTTTGAGTTGCCGTATATCCCGTGGTATTTGTTGGTTCTTCAAAACCTTCTTGGACCACCTCCCATGCATCTTGAGATTCGAGGAGAGTTTTCATTTGAATACTCCAGTTCTCATAATTCGCCTTTGTTAGTCGTGGTAGCGGCATTTGGCTCATCATACTCTCCATTGGCTTTGAAACCAATTTGTCAAGAGAGAAAAGTGGATTATAATTTTAGAGGAGAGACAAATGATTAACTTTCTCTACTTTTAATTCAACTTTTGTTACTTCATTACAATCTTGACAACCAACACAATAAAATGACCACTATTTATAGTGGAACACACACTCTTACAAATAGACACAACTTTTTAGATAGACACCTTTTCGTTTCAACGGACACGACCCTTCATTAAATAGACACGACTTTTCATTAAACAAACACGACTCTTCACTTCAACATAAATGACTTTTCACTCTAATAGACATGACTTTTCATTGTTTTCAATTCCTACTAATATAGCATTTAATGTTTATTCAACAAAAATAAAGTAATTTACTTAGGAGATCCAACCGCAGGTGTTTCGCAGAAGTAGCCTCAGGGTCAGCAGCAGCCTGTGCAGTAGTAGCTGGTGTTTTTGTATTTTCTGCTATCGACTTCTTGATTTACAAAAAGTATGGGAAAAGCATTATCTAGACTAAAGCAGACTGCACAAATAACATAACATTTCACTTTTTTGGGCATACTGAAAAAGATTTACCGACTGAAATGATGGATGTATCCCACCCAAATATTTTGGATCCTTTGTGAAAAGTAATATGTAATGTTACAATAAAATTTTCATAAAGATGGTTTAACACTTGCATGGATACTCAGTACTTATACAAGCGGTAACCAAAAACTTGAGAAAATAATAACTTATTAAGCTGTATGAAACCATTTTTAGACGAAGATTAAAAAGCAGATGAAACTAATAATGTTAAAATATCAATGCTAATTTAACATACCATTGCAAGTCTTTCCTTGTGAATATCATTTGTCATCTGTGCATCAATAGAAAAACAACATGAGTATACCAAAAGAGTATAAATGTAATCACCATATGGAGTGGTTTTTCATTATTGCACACATTTAAGTCGTACCAGCTTCTTATAACACTTGATCTCCTCTCCACTAAATCCAGGTGGTGTGATCCCCAAATGTCGCATTAAATCAGGCAGATCATTAGCACATTTATATGTTGGAGTGTTAGTACAAAACATTAATTAATATCAATCAATAGAGTAGTTTTATACTTATGAAGTTTGATCAGTCTTACCAACATGTAGAAGTATGTCCTTTGCTTGTAATGAAGTTGATTTGCGATGCTTAGCCAATTGCATGCAGTTGTTACTATCTGTCATTACAGTACAAGAATGTTGGAAAAATTGCACTCAAATTACTTTTTAGCAATAGAGAGTTCAGAAAAAAAATCTCAACATATCAATATTTTTGGCAACTAAACAGTTAACATATATTATTCTACACAAATCACACCTGGTTTGCCAGTTAAGTTCAACGTAATTGCTAAGACTTTTCTTGTTAAAAAGATTGGAGGCATATTAAGCCTAAAGATTATAAATGAAATTATTGTATGCTATTAAATTGGGAGCTGAAACTCACAGATTCAACAAACATTAGCAATCTCTATAAGACTGTCATCAATTTCAAGATGCAGAGTTTCAGATAGATCAACCTATTAAAACTGAAATTAAAAGTAGAATGAATACATATTATTGCCCGATAGTCATCTTGGATCAGTGAATAAACTCACACCTAATACTATGTAAATTCTTAAACTGAATCAGTAAACAAATTCTTATCTAAATTTCTTGAACGATGGAGTTGTGGTGCGCATCTTCTATAGTACCATAGTGGAGAGAGGAAGAGAGGTCGACAGTGGAGAGAGGGAGAGAGATCGATAGCTCAACACGTATTATGGAGATCGACGGGGAAGAGAGGGAGAGCGAGCGCTTTGGAGAGTTTGATTTTTTAGTTAATTTAGTGATGCAGCGCACCAGGGTAAATCGCTCATCGTCTTAAGTTGCTCACATGTTACAAGCGACCTAGTAAATCATGGGAACCGGTCCAGCGAGCTAAACCATTCAGTACGTGTTACCTTAAGTCGTGAGCGACCTAGCTATTTGAGAACTATCAAGATAGATGATTTAGTGAAGGACTATGCAGAACACCAGTAGGTTATTCTTAAGTCGTTGGAGCAACCTAACGAGCTAAAGCACTTTGATAAATCGCTTGAACAACTTAGTGAGTTAAGCCCAGTTCCCTTCGGTCGCTCAAGCAAGATAACGACTTAATGAGTCGCATTGATTCTTAAGTCACTCTGTTTCCTGGAGATTTGACCAGGCAACTGAGTGCTCGGCATTGGCCACTACTCGGCATGAAGGACTGTTCGGCATCCGTAGTACTCGGCGTCCATAGTGTCCGGCGTCCAGGAGTGTTCGGCGTAATACTCAGCAGTGTTCGGCATACGAGAGCACTCGACATCAAAAGCACTCGGCATCGAGACTACTCGGCGTAGTGCTCGGCAACAAGGGTACTCGGCGCCAAGTAGTGTTCGGCATCAACTGGCACTCGGCAACAACCTATGCTCAGCGTCAACTAGTGTTCGGCATCCCATAAGTACTCGGCACCAAGACTGCTCGGCATACCAGAGTGCTCGGCATCAAGGCTGTTCGGCATCAAGACTGCTCGGCGTACAAGGTCGCTCGGCATCGAGGCTGCTCGGCATACAAGAGTACTCGGCATACCAGAGTGCTCGACATCAAGGCTGTTCGGCATCAAGACTGCCCGGCGTGCAAGGTCGCTCGGCATCGAGGCTGCTCGGCATACAAGAGTACTCGGCATCTCATCGTGTTCGGCGTAATACTCGACATCCAGGAGACATTCAACACAACTAACCAGCACACCGTTCGGCATAGAAGGAATGGTTCGGCGCAGATCGTTCGGCGAACCTCGCTCGGCATACGGCGACCACTGTACTCGGGCTGGAACGTTCGGCAATCAGCCCACTTGGGAAGTCCAGCCCATCTTTGCCTATAAATAGAGGGGCAGGGTCACAGTGAAAGGGATCCTTTTTCGGAGAGAAAAGACGGGAAGACTCTGCCATTTTCAAGACTCATCTTCTCTACTTAAACACCTTCATTCAAGCATTTGATTCACGAATTGTATTTGTAATCAATCATAAAGGAAATCAATAAAGTTGAGCAAAGTGGACGTAGGCAATTACGCCGAACCACTATAAATTTGGTGTTCTTACTTTCTGCACTTGAATTAGGATTGTCTTCTCTGTTTAATTTGCTTTCATCACTTATATCTCTACATAATCTTTCTGAACGAGGTTAGTGACCAATTTTGGTGCTAACACTTTGGTGCTTTCACCGAGAATTGAATTCTCAGACCTCAAGGATCTGCTTTGAAGCTACTGGATTGAATAAATCCCCCAAAGAAGATCCGACTCACTGATAGGACATCCGTTGATTCTACTCAGAGTTCATACCGATAACTCTACAATGGCAAGACCACGTACCAGGTCAGCTTCCCTTAATGCGGATGCCCGAGAGACTGCTAGCGTGCAACAAGCAGGACCTAGCAATCAACCAGCAATCCCGAGTGCAGGGATTGCCGCTCAAGAACAGACTCCAGTTGTCACCAGAGTGGAGTTCAACGACTTGATGAGAGAACTTAGGGAAAGCAGGAGACAACTGGGAGAACAGATGCAAGCTAATGCCAACCTGATGGCACAACTCACTCAACAGCAGCAACAGAATGCTGGGGGCAATCCAGCTGCTTATTCCTCTTCTGATAGCTCAACTTCTTCTGATGAGCCACCCAGGCGCAGACGCCGTAAGACTGAAACTGCAAGGGCAGATGCCGCTGTTCGAACAGCAGGAGACCGCGACCAAGCCAGAACTGGAAACTTCCGAACCGGAATACAGGTGGAGGAGGGAGCTCCAGACCATCAAAATGTTAACAATGTTGAACCTCATGACGCACGATTGGCAGATCGCCAGGAAAGGAGGCATCAGCATGGACAGGCACGTAGAACTGACTCCAACCTCCCAGCTTCCATACAGACACCCGATCTGACAGCCATGATCAGGCAACTGATGAAAGAGAATCAGGGCTTATCAAATGACGATTGGGGAGTGTCAAGAAGTCATACTCCATTCACGGATGTTGTGCTGCAAGCGTCCTACCCTAAGAAGTTTAGCATGCCAACCATTCCTGCATATGAAGGAAAGACTGACCCCAGACAACATGTAATGAGGTATGAATGGATGATGGATTCAGCCAGAGAAAATGATGCTACCAAGTGTAGGTGTTTTCCGATTACTCTATCTGGGATCGCTACTATGTGGTTCACCCGACTTCCTCCGCGATCCGTATCAAATTTCGAGGAGTTGGCAAAGAAGTTTATTGAGCAATTCAGGATACACACTACACGCCCGAAGGATGTGATGTCTCTGTCAAGTGTAATCCAAAATCCTGGAGAGTCGCTGAAGGAGTACTTACAAAGATTCCACATGGCGGCAACTGAAGTCAGTAATCCCAACGACCATGCAATTCTAATGGCTGTGATGAGAGGTGTTGATCCGGATTCTGAATTCGGAGATTGGCTGGCAGGAAAACCTCCGACTACGCTAGAGCGTTTCTACTCCAAGGCGCACCAGTTCATAAGAAGAGAGGAAGCTAGGTGGGTACGACGAGACAAGGCACCGGGACCTGCCCAAGAGTCAATTAAAAGCAACGTTGCTGTGAAGCAATCTGGAGACAATTCAGGGAAAGTCCAAGTCAACGTCCAGAATAAGCCTGTGCAGCCCAAAGAGTCCGGAGGAAGGAGTCAAGGAAAGAGGAAAGAAGCGGGAAAGTGGAAGTCGAGAATTCCAAGCTACAGCGAGTACACTCCGCTAAACGCCCCACTTGAGAACATTTACCTATCCACATGCAATACTTTTCAGTACAGAAAACCACGTCCGAAAGAATCAACTGAAGAACAGAAACGGACTGGGAAATATTGCCGCTTCCATGAAACCTATGGACACAACACGGAAGAATGCAGACACCTACATGACGCTATCGAGAAATTGATCAGACAAAAGAAGTTGCAAGAATTTGTGAAGGATCCGCAGGAAGGAGGATAGGGAACGTCCGACCCAGGTCGTGCACCGGCTCCACGTCATCCAGAGGAACCTGCCCGGACTGTTGGAAGACTGGTTATAAATACAATTATCGGCGGACCTCATCCCGCAGATAAGAACTGGCAAGAGATGGAGTGATATGCGAGCTCCTTGAAGCATGCGGATTTCGAGTGCTGTTCAAACGTAGAGGACGGGGCCCCTGCTAAGCAGCAGCGCGTGATGACAGACGATATTGTGTTCAGAAACAGAGACGCTGATCAGATAGAGGCTCCGACCATCGATCCCATGGTCATATCTGCAACAATCGGACCAGCGTATGTAAAAAGAATTTTGATTGATTGTGGAAGTTCAGTCAACATCATCTTCAAGAAGGCATATGATCAGATGAAGCTAGAGACAAAAGACTTGAAACCATCCAAAGCTCGTATTCACGGTTTTAACGGCGCTGCGACTGATGCAGTGGGATATGTCGAGTTACCAGTTGAACTGGGACAAGGCGAGCGTCGGAGGGTACGAATTCTACCCTTTGTAGTTTTGGATGTGGACTCTCCATATAATGTTTTCTTGGGTCGGCCGGCCCTGGCTGAATTTAGGGCGGCACTAGCCCCGTGGTGCTTGACTTTGAAGTTCCCAACTGACAAAGGAGTAGGCATTGTTCACGGAGACCAAGCAGCTGGTCGTTCTTGTTATGTGGCCGAGCTCCGAGAAGCCCACCGGAGGGAAAAAGGAAAGGGTGCGGACAATCCTGTCCGCATCCTCAACGCGAATAATTGACAAGTAGTGCCCGAGCCCTGGCTCGGGCATAGTTCTCGGATCTACGGAGATATAGATCCGAGAGACGACGATGAGAAACCCAGGGAAGAGAAGGCGGCACCGGCTGAATTAACAATTGACATTTCGGTTAGCCGTGACGACCCTTCGCGAATACTGAAGATCGGATCACAGTTAGGCCCCGCAATGACAGAAGACCTTAGCGACTTCCTCCGAGCAAACCTTGATGTTTTTGCCTGGACGCATTCTGATATGTGTGGGATTTCTCCCGCCATCACAAGTCATATGTTGAACATAGACCCGAAATACGTCCCAGTCAAGCAAAAGAGGAGAGGAATGGATCCAGAGAGATCCGCCGCTCTTGGAGAGGAGGTGGACAAACTCAAAGCAAATGGGTTCGTCCGCAACGCCCTCTACCCGGAGTGGGTCTCCAACCCCGTGCTAGTAAAAAAGGCAAATGGGAAATGGAGGACTTGCGTAGATTATTCCGACTTGAACAAAGCATGCCCTAAGGACAGTTTCCCGTTGCCTAGGATCGATCAGTTGGTCGATTCCACAGCAGGACACGAATTATTGTCATTCATGGATGCGTACTCGGGATACAACCAAATCCCAATGCATATTCCGGACCAAGAACACACCAGCTTCGTTACAAATGTCGGGCTGTATTGCTATGTAGTGATGCCCTTTGGATTAAAGAATGCTGGAGCAACTTACCAACGTCTGGTGAATCGAATGTTCAAGGACCAGCTGGGCAAAACCATGGAAGTCTATGTGGATGACATGCTCGTGAAATCACGGCAGTCAAACGACCACATTCAAGACTTAGCTGAAATGTTTAACATACTCAGGTCCTATGGAATGAAGATCAACCCGCTGAAGTGTTCTTTCGGCGTTGCATCAGGGAAGTTTTTAGGATTCATCGTCAACGCTAGGGGAATCGAAGCCAACCCAGAAAAGATCCAAGCCATTCGAGACGTACAAGCGCCCAGGACTGTAAAGCAGGTACAGAGCTTGAACGGAAAAGTGGCTGCGCTAAGTCGATTTATATCCAAGGCAACTGACAAGTGCATCCCATTCTTCGACATAATAAAGAAAGGAAAGAGGAATTTTGAATGGACGTCTAGCTGCGAGGAAGCTTTCCAGAACCTGGTAAGGCATCTGGAGAGCCCACCGATGCTATCTAAACCAGTTGACCATGAGATGTTGTACGTTTACTTGGCTATATCCCCTCATGCGATAAGCGCAGCTTTGGTCCGTGAGGAGGATCGAGTCCAGAAGCCGGTATATTATGTTAGCAAGCGTTTAACGGGGGCAGAGAAGAATTACCCTAAAATTGAGAAATTGGCTTATTGCTTGGTGATTGCATCACGCAAGCTACGCCCATACTTTCAAGCGCATTCAATCGGCGTTTATACCGATCAACCCCTGAGGCAGGTACTTCAGCGACCAGAAACTTCTGGAAGATTGCTAAAATGGAACATCGAGTTGAGCCAATTCGATATCGCGTACTTACCACGGAGAGCTATCCGAGGGCAAGCGTTAGCAGACTTCATCGCTGAATTTACCATACCCATCAAACCGGACGATCACGACATCATTCCCCCCATTCGATGGAAATTATACACTGACGGTGTATCAAACGACCGTTGCTCCGGCGCGGGCATAGTTCTTATAACTCCGGAAAACCGATCAATCTGTTATGCCCTGAAGCTCGATTTTCCGGCTACGAACAACGAAGCTGAATATGAAGCATTGATCGCTGGCTTGAAGCTTATCAAAGAACTCGGAATCAAATCAATCGAAATCTTTTGTGACTCGCAGTTAGTGGTTTACCAAGTACGAGGAGACTACCAAGCAAAAGGACGAAAGCTTGCTCCGTACCTCGTTCAGGTCCAGGAACTACTATCAAATCTTGAGCGTTATGACATTTCACATATCCCGCGAGAACAAAACAAAGAAGCCGACTTGTTGGCTAAGTTCGCAAGTACCGACGATGTTCAACAAATGGGATTGTATCCCGTGGAAGTCTTGCATGCCCCGAGTGCAGACGAGATGAAAATCGATCTTGTGTTGGAAACAGAGATCGAGAAGGACTCGTGGATAACCCCATTCAAACTGTACCTGACAACCGGGGCTTTACCAGAAAGAAGAAGCGAAAGACGACAGGTCCTTCGAAAGGCTGCGCGGTACGTCATGCAGGATGGATCCATGTACCGGAAAGGATTCTCAGTCCCATTGTTACGATGCATCGCTCATGATGAAACAAAGCGAGTCTTGAGGGAAGTCCACGAAGGGGAGTGCGGCGACCATACTGGGGGGCAAACGCTAGCAAAGAAGATCCTCCGCTATGGGTATTACTGGCCCACCGTAAACCGGGATGCCGCGGACTACGCAAGAAAATGCGACAAGTGTCAAAGATATGCAAAAATCCCGAGGGCTCCGTCAACGGAACTCACACAAATGATCAGCCCTTGGCCATTCGCGATCTGGGGAATCGACATAATCGGCTCTTTGCCTCTATCCAAAGGTGGTGCGAAATACGCGATAGTTGCAGTCGACTATTTCACGAAATGGGCTGAGGCAGAACCTTTGGCCACTATCACCTCTAAGAAAGTCATTAACTTCGTTGTACGAAACATTATATGCCGCTTCGGTCTTCCACGCACCATCATTACAGACAACGGAACGCAATTCGAAAGTAGAGAGTTCAAAGAGTTCTGTTTAAAGTACGACATCGAGAAAAAGTTCGCTGCCGTTGCACACCCAAAAGCTAACGGACAAGTCGAGGCCGTTAACAAAATAATCAAGTCCATACTAAAGAAGCGTCTGGAGAAGGTTGGAGGCAAGTGGGTAGATGAACTCCCGACAGCATTATGGGCATATAGGACTACCCACAAGTCCGCGACCGGCCACACTCCGTTCGCCTTGGCATACGGCTCTGAAGCCGTAATACCCGTGGAACTTGAAGTTCCATCGCACCGAGTGACATACTATGACCCCAAGACGAACCAAAACCTCTTGCTGGAATCACTGGACTGCATCGACGAAAAGCGTGAAGAAGCTGAGTTAAGGGCGGCGGCGCACAGACATCGAGTCAAGCGCAACTACGATGGAAGAGTCCACCCAAGAATCTTTGATGTGGGTGATCTCGTTCTGAAACGAGTCTTCCCAGTACCATCACGCATGAATCCCAGCTGGGAAGGTCCATACACCATTGAACGGAAGCTTGGAGAAGGAACATTCAAGCTAGCGACCGTTGATGGCGCGACACTCCCCCGAGCATGGAACAGTGAACATTTGCGGCACTATTACATTTAGCATGTTTCCCTTTCTTGTTATAGGCACTATTGTTTTCTGCATGTTTCCTTTCAATAATGACTTAGTTTCCTTTTGAAGTTGTAATCGAGCAATTTAGTTGATTTTCATTAATAAAGGCCTGAAGCCACATTTTCTGTGAAGTTTCTGTATCTCTTAATTGGATGTTAAATTATATTATTCTGTGCGGCGTACAGACTAGTATAAACGATTTCCAATCTCCGAATCCCCAGAGTGCGGAGCGGAGTACTCTAAGTCCCCAGAGCACGGACTAGAGTATAAACGATTTCCAATCTCCGAATCCCCAGAGTGCGGAGCGGAGTACTCTAAGTTCCCAGAGCGCGGACTAGAGTATAAACGATTTCCAATCTCCGAATCCCCAGAGTGCGGAGCGGAGTACTCTAAGTTCCCAGAGCGCGGACTAGAGTATAAACGATTTCCAATCTCCGAATCCCCAGAGTGCGGAGCGGAGTACTCTAAGTCCCCAGAGCGTGGACTAGAGTATAAACGATTTCCAATCTCCGAGTCCCCAGAATGCGGAGCGGAGTACTCTAAGTTCCCAGAGTGCGGACTAGAGTATAAATGATTTCCAATCTCCGAATCCCCAGAGTACGGAGCGGAGTACTCTAAGTCCCCAGAGCGCGGACTAGAGTATAAACGATTTCCAATCTCCGAATCCCCAGAGTGCGGAGCGGAGTACTCTAAGTCCCCAGAGCGCGGACTAGAGTATAAACGATTTCCAATCTCCGAATCCCCAGAGTGCGGAGCGGAGTACTCTAAGTCCCCAGAGCGCGGACTAGAGTATAAACGATTTCCAATCTCCGAGTCCCCAGAATGCGGAGCCGAGTACTCTAAGTCCCCAGAGCGCGGACTAGAGAATAAGCGATTTCCAATCTCCGAATCCCCAGAGTGCGGAGCGGAGTACTCTAAGTTCCCAGAGCGCGAACTAGAGTATAAACGATTTCCAATCTCCGAGTCCCCCAGAGTGCGGAGCGGAGCACTCTAAGTCCCCAGAGCGCGGACTAGAGCATGAACAGTCTCAAGTCTCCAAGTCCCCGGAGCACAGTGTCAGCAAACCAAATAAAGACAAGAGAATCATTCAAACAAGAAGAAACTAAAATTTTATTCGATAAGTCCAAAATAGGGATACAAGATCACTCCTACAAAATTCGGGCCTACACAAACTACAAGTTATGAAAGATAGAAACTGTTACAAACTTAGGCAAAAAAAAACTTGTTGAACAAGTGCATCGATCATTTCTTCGACTTCTTCTTCTTGTCTGCCTTCGGTGTTTCCGACGACTCCTCTCCCTCACGTTTCTTCTTGGACTTTTTGCTTGCTAGAGAGACGGAGTCAGGAGTAGGAGACGGAACATCTAATGGTTTAGACCTGCCCGGGAGAATGATTTTCAAAGGTCTATTCCGCGGATCAGTAAGTTCCAGGACTTCAGATTCAACTTTGACTTTGACCTTTCTCTTCTCCTCGTCGGCAAGACGATCCTTCATGCTCATCTCTGAAGTATGTTCAGAGGCGCCAGTGATTTTAACTTCATCGCTTCCTTCGGCAGGAGACAAGGTATCAAGTTTGTCATCGTCAAGCGCCCCGATCACTTGAGCGTCTGGGCCGGGAGTTACCCCTACGTGAGCAGCGTCGCTTGTTTTCCCCGCTTCCTCCTTGGCGTCATCGCTCCTCGGAGTTAGCTCAGTGTCAGAACAACCTGTGAGACATATAAGAAGTGGGCATTAGAACGAATAACCACTGCTAAAAAATGACGGATCACTTCGACTTCTAGAGAAAGAAGAGTCTCCTACCAGGATCAGGTTGGCTGTCGGTGGCGCGCGGGGTTTCACCCTCCAGGATAGGTGACAGCACATGAACGCCGAGCCCAGGATCTTCGGGGTCGTAGCTGGCATGCTGCTCGAATGGATCAAGCGTCGGCCGACCAGCCGATTGAGCAGCATAAGGAGCGGCAGTGTGAGGAGTAGTAGTGTCGGCCTCTGACGGGCCAGCCTCGTTATTCTTCTCTTTCGAAGGGGAAGAGCCTTTGCCATAGAGAGCCAATGCTACGGATAAATCCGATGGCTCATTCCCCCTCAGGAACTCCTTCACCAGTGCATCTTCGTCGATTTCTTCGGAGCCTGATTCGACTTTCTTGATCTTTATCAGAGTCTCCCATGCCTCAGCCAGGGATTCATGGTAGCCGTCGCCCAAGAATGTTAGGTCGCGGTGCATAAGGACGCGGGCTCCGTACTCGGCGATCAACGGGTCAAACATACTTTTGACTTCTTCCCTGCCGGTCTCTGCGGCCGCCTCCAGGCGAGAATCAAGCTCCTCCTCAGCCATTCTTTTTCCCTCCTCACGGGCCTCATCCTTCATTTTCTCGACCCCGGCAAGTTCACCATCAAGCTTTGCCTTCAGGAGCCGGGTAGCTACAATCTCATCACAATACCGCTGTGATTCTTCCTGAGCGGCTATTTTGTCTTCTTTCTCCTTGGAGAGTTGTTCTTTCAGCTCTTTGACTTGAGTAGCGAGCGCGTCCCTTTCTTTTTGGACAGAGTCTTTTTCTAGGGCAAGGGCGCCGCTGCGCTGAACTGCTTCGTCAAGCTCCTTTTTGTGAGCCACCTCTAAGCGAGTAACTGCCTCGGCAGTATCTTTTGCACCTTGTTCAGCGACTTCTAGCTTTAACTTATAAGAGGCGAGTTCTTCATCTTGGAGTTTGATGATTTTCTTATCGCTGTCAGCCTCCAGAGTCAGACGGTCAATCTCGTGTTGACGCTCAACAGATACTTCTGATATCTTCTCCACCAAGTGCACGAATGCGTCGTGTTGAACATAGACGTCATTGTTGCATGCAATGGCACTTTGCTTCACGTGCCCAGGAATGTGATGGATGGCCAGGAGGAATTTCAAACCGTCAAAACAAATTTTCGGAAACTTGGCCTTAAGGTCGACCATCTTTTCTGCAATAGTCGGGTCCACGGCAGGAGCAGGAGGAGGAGGCTTAGAGAATTCCGTTCTTTTACGCAGCTCTCGAACTTGCCTCGTACTCGATGAACTGGAATGTTGTTCTCGAGCAGCATCAGACTGATAACCCTTCTGCAAAGACTTCTCTTTATCCGGCTCAGCAGTAGGAGGAAGATCACGGGACTGAGAAGATTGATAGTGCGCTTTCTTGCGGTGAGACGACTCGCGAGGGCGATTGTCCCTATCTTCGTAATCACCTCGGTCCCGGCGTCTGCCTGAACCGGAATCCCGTCCGGAGTGGTGAAATATTGAAGACCCCTGAAGGCGATCAAGTCCGTGGGAGCGGCCCATATCACCTGCAAAGAAGGAAGATAACAACGAATTAAGGAGAATTCACGAATTAAAAAGACTTGAAGTATGTTATGGAATGCGCATGTGCGTGTGTGTCCTAAGTGTTCCCCCCGACGGACCCGTTCGTTTGTCTTTGCTAATCGGTGTATTGTCTCTATGAGCCGGTAGTTGAACTCCTACATTGCCTCTAGCGGGCGAGGAGAATTTGAGAGCTTCAGGATCGTCGAACCCGTAATTAAGTATGTCTTTGGGAATAGAGAGGTTCGAGAGACCTCTCAGAGAACTCTCCAGACGCTGCGAAGAAGCCTCTTTTTCAGGAGGGATAGGCGTAGATTTTGAGGTGTCGCCAACCTTCTCTTTCTGAACCGTATATTTCAGCCTTTTCTTTCCCTTCGAAGGGGAGGATGATGTCTCAATGTCCTGAACTTCGACTGCCGGATTCCAAGCAGGACCCACGTTCTCGCCCTGAGTGTCGGGTGCATCATCCTCTCTACGCTCGCCTTCTTCGTGCGCGTCGGGAGCGTGACGCGACGACGGGCCGGCAAGTTTTTTCCCTTTACCAGATGAAGGTTTGGGAATTGTAACACCTTCTGGGAGGCTGACCCGACGATCAGGAGCTAGCAAGCCGAACCCCGACAGCGATTCATTTGAAATGATAGCTCGAATATCTCGATCCTCGGCCGGAAGAGCTCTAATCGCGTCGACAGCATCGGAATATCCTCGGCCTTCCGGACGCGGGTTAATACCTGAAAAGAGGAAATGAAGAGTTAAGAAAAACGTGACTCCCATTAAGTACGAGTAACGGTTCAGCAGAGAGACTTACTGCCTTCAACCCATCTCCTAGCAAAACCAGACGGGCATCGCACATAGAACCATTCCTGTTTGTACAGAGCGAACTTGCTGCAGGCCCCTGTCAAGATCTGGCACTTGTGATACGGCTCGAGGAAAATGAAGGAGGGGCTATCTTTCCGTCTCTTGAACATGTAAATGTATCGAATATCACCGGGGGTTGGAGGTCTGGAGAAGACAGCCATGAAGAGTAAATAAGTCCCATATAGGAACGCATGACCATTCGGGTGCAGCTGCGATGGAGCGATGTCTATATACTGCAGCACATCCCGGAGAAATAGGTTAAACGGAGGCACGCTGCCCATCCAGCACATGAACTTGTTGCAGGCCGTGTACCCGACTGGGGGCAAATAAGGACGGTCGTGTCTCGAAGGAACTAACACGTCAGTAAAGGGAATTCCGTGAATGGAACATATCCGTCGCAGAGCGGCCTCATTGACCCTCGAGGCTTGAGAATCGACCGGATTGTCCAGTAAGATGGTTGACTCTAGAGCATCGGGCGCCAGATTATGAGCGGGAGAGATTGACGGGTTGGAAGCATCTGCAGCTCCTTGCTTTGTTGACGGCCCAGGCCTGTCAGATATGGTGGCAGAACTAGATTATCCTGACATCCCGAATAAATAATGAACCTGGCTAAATGCTTGAGAAAGCTATACTTGAAAAACATTGAGCGTTAGAATTAGCAACACGAGTTTTCCCCCCACGTGGTGTGTGAACTAGTGCAAGCAATTGTGTACAGACAATAAGAATCTAAAGGTTTTAAAGATATAATAATTAGCTTCGAATCATCGCCTTTGAAGACCGTCATCGCTGACCGTCTCAAAAAGCTTGCCTTGAGGTGATTACAGTTCAAGATTCAGAAAACATGTAATTTATGAAGTGTCCGGCTTAAGTCTAATTTGACATTTATATCGTTCGGCAGTTACATTGTTCATCCTGAGAAGAGTTCGACATGTATCTTGGTTTGGTTAAGTCATTGTCAAGTGTTCGGCATTTGAATGTTGTTCGGCTTGAATTATTGTGCGACAATTGTATTGTCCATCCTAAGTATAGTTCGGCACATATATTGTTCGGCCTAGGTATTTAGGTTGTTCGGCATTTTTGATGTTCGGCAATTTATATTGTTCGGCATTTTTGATGTTCGGCAAATATGATGTTCGGCACGTATATTGTTCGGCCTAGGTATTTATATTGTTCGGCATTTTTGATGTTCGGCAAATACAATGCTCGGCAGTTATATTGTTCGGCAGGTATGTAGCTGTTCGGCATGACAGTTGTTCGGTAATTATGTCGTTCAGTCTAGGAGCTACTCGGCATATATGTCTATTCGGCATAAGGGTACTGTTCGGCCTTAGTTCGTTCGGCTAAGGCAGTGCTCCGCCCTCGATCATAACTCCTCCCTGCTCTTTCTCCATTCACGACGAACGACAGAGACAAGATCGCCCGGCGAAGGTTACGCCGTTCGACGCCCCTCTCCCTTTTTCTTCCAATCTTGATCGGCACAAAGGAGGTAGGTCTAACTACCATGCAGTGTTCAGCGACTCCGAACGTGCGAACCACTTCTACTAGCCACACGTTGTACACCATGTGATGAACCTAAAGATTGAAGTAATGTAATCGTGGAGGGAATGATACCTAGTTCGACGATCGAGATTGAGGAAGGATCAACTAGACTTTAAATCTGATAGAGTGGCAAGAATTGCAAATCTCTGGGAATAATAGAAGAGAAAGCGTAAAGGGAAAGTGGTGGAAGGGCGACTGGTTATATAGAGGGAGGTAGAAGTCGAAAAGGCCATGACCGGTAGAACCGGTCAAGGTCATAGCGTCCGGCCCCGGCGCATAACGGTTCGGCACTGAAGCATAGCTCGGCAAGGAAGCACCGTTCGAACGCGCATGTCTCGTTCGGCATTTGGAACACGTCCGGCACACATCGATCCCACAAAGGGGACGTCTCCGTTCGAGGTTAGCCAAGGGTTTAAGACGTGACGAAAAGGTTGCACAGTTCAAAGCGTACCACGTTCGGCCACGCGATACACTTTGGGGGGCAAGTGTTTCCTGGAGATTTGACCAGGCAACTGAGTGCTCGGCATTGGCCACTACTCGGCATGAAGGACTGTTCGGCATCCGTAGTACTCGGCGTCCATAGTGTCCGGCGTCCAGGAGTGTTCGGCGTAATACTCAGCAGTGTTCGGCATATGAGAGCACTCGACATCAAAAGCACTCGGCATTGAGACTACTCGGCGTAGTGCTCGGCAACAAGGGTACTCGGTGCCAAGTAGTGTTCGGCATCAACTGGCACTCGGCAACAACCTATGCTCAGCGTCAACTAGTGTTCGGCATCCCATAAGTACTCGGCACCAAGACTGCTCGGCATACCAGAGTGCTCGGCATCAAGGCTGTTCGGCATCAAGACTGCTCGGCGTACAAGGTCGCTCGGCATCGAGGCTGCTCGGCATACAAGAGTACTCGGCATACCAGAGTGCTCGGCATCAAGGCTGTTCGGCATCAAGACTGCCCGGCGTGCAAGGTCGCTCGGCATCGAGGCTGCTCGGCATACAAGAGTACTCGGCATCTCATGGTGTTCGGCGTAATACTCGACATCCAGGAGACATTCAACACAACTAACCAGCACACCGTTCGGCATAGAAGGAATGGTTCGGCGCAGATCGTTCGGCGAACCTCGCTCGGCATACGGCGACCACTGTACTCGGGCTGGAACGTTCGGCAATCAGCCCACTTGGGAAGTCCAGCCCATCTTTGCCTATAAATAGAGGGGCAGGGTCACAGTGAAAGGGATCCTTTTTCGGAGAGAAAAGACGGGAAGACTCTGCCATTTTCAAGACTCATCTTCTCTACTTAAACACCTTCATTCAAGCATTTGATTCACGAATTGTATTTGTAATCAATCATAAAGGAAATCAATAAAGTTGAGCAAAGTGGACGTAGGCAATTACGCCGAACCACTATAAATTTGGTGTTCTTACTTTCTGCACTTGAATTAGGATTGTCTTCTCTGTTTAATTTGCTTTCATCACTTATATCTCTACATAATCTTTCTGAACGAGGTTAGTGACCAATTTTGGTGCTAACACACTCAAGTGTAGGTCGCTCGTCATGAAGCAGTGTTGTACCCTTATATTGCTTTCAGTTATGTCGCATAAGTGTTTTAACTCGCGTGATGTTGTACTGTGTTGACTCATGTTGTGATAAGTCGTACGCCGTTGTATCTGTTATGTTGCAGGCTGTGTTGTGATGTCTTTGTTAGGTCGTGAACGACCTATGTAGGGTCATAGGTCGTGTCCCTGTGTTAGGTCGGCTGTGTGTTGTAACCATATAAATAGGGATGTTGGTCATTTGTAATAGTTGTTGAATTTTGAATAAAATTTTGTTGAGAGCTTTGTGCCTCCATTAAAATTGGTAGTTGAGTGTTATCTCCTATCTCCACCTTCGGCATTCGAGTGCGCTCGAATCAACGATTGTTGAAGCCAATTCACGGAATCAAGTGCGCTTGATCAACGTTCGAAGAATTGTAGATCTTCTCTCACGGCATCGTGCGCGATCAACGTGTCGAAGATAGCTAGAATCCGGTATCTCGTGAGATCACCGAATTTGGGCATTTATCTTGGGTATCTTCAATCCATCAATTCATCATTGTATCATTTCATCGATTTTATCATCGATTCACCGATTATTTCCGCTAATCGTGTGAGATCCTGGACGGATTCGATTTACATCATCGAATTCGCTTCCTTGGCTGCATCAGTTTGGTATCAGAGCTAGATCACAAGAAGTTTGCATCATTTGGAGAATTAGGTTTCGAGAATTTTTAGTTTGGAGATCGAATTTGCAATTGTTGAGAAGTTTGGTGTTCATCGTGTTCATCGTGAAGTTGCAACAAGTTGGGAGTTTCGATCCATATCATTTTGGATCAAAGTTCGGAAAGTGTTTGAATTTTGAAGATTTGTTTGAAGATCAATCATGCCACCGAGACGAGCTCAACGTCATCGCAATGTTGATGCTTTGTATGGAAGAGAAGATGCTGAACAAATGGAGCAACGAATTAGTGATAAATTCAATGAGAAGTTTGATGAGGGAATTGGTCGATTAGAGAGAATGATGCTTGAAATGAATCAAAGTAGAAGAAGGGTTTCACCTGAATCGAGCCATGGGGGAAATAGAGTTTCACCACATTCGGATTGGGAGAGAAGAGAAGATCATGATCGTTGAAATGTTGACGATCGTGATAGGAATGTTAATGATCGAAATTGGAGAGATGTGGATGATCGTGTTCAGAGGAATGTAGATCGAAGGGATGTTGATGGTAGAAATGGTGGTGGTAGAGATGTTGGTGGTCATGATCGACATCGATATGCATCAGATTTTGATGAGGAGTTTGATGGTGGTAGTGTTCATGGTCGAAATCGAAGCCAAGGAAGAAATCATTCATAGTATGATCAAAAATGGGAGTCCGGAATGAAAATTGAAATTCCAGAGTTTAAGGGTGGTATGCAGGCTGAAGAAATTCTAGATTGGTTATCTAATGTTGAAGAGATCTTTGATTTCAAGGAGGTTCCAGAAGATTGTCGAGTGAAGTTGGTCGCTACTAGGTTGAGAGGGAGAGCTATGGCGTGGTGGCAGCAAACCAAACTTACACGAGAACGGATGGGGAAGTTGAAGATTGTTGCTTGGGAGAAAATGAAGAAGATGATGAAGGCTACATTCTTGCCTAACAATTATCAATCACTCATGTATCAGAGGTTGCAGAATCTAAGGCAAGGGACGAAGACTGTTAATGATTATGCTGATGAGTTTTATCAACTGATTGCTCGAAATGACATTATGGAGACGGAGGAACAATTGACTGCTAGGTTTGTTGGGGGGTTGAGGATCCAAATCCAGGATATGGTAAATATGTTTGACCCTAGATCTGTGGCTGAAGCGCACCAGAAAGCGTTGGCTTGGGAGAAGCAGGGAAGACGAGGAGGTGGTGTGTTTCCAAGTTCCAATACTCAAAGCAAGGGTGCTAGTGGGAGTTCCAATGTTTCTAAAGCTGTCAGTAAACCAGTTGTGAATGAAGTTGCGAAGGCGAAGGTCAACAACAGTTTCAAGTGTTATAATTGCCAGGAAGTGGGTCACAAGAGTAATGAATGCCCAAAACCGAAGAGGCGAGCTATGATTGCTGAAGTGGAAGGTGAGGATGTTGATGAAGGTTATTCTAGTCCAGTTAAGGAGGATGAACAGGATATTGCATCGGGAGATGAAGGATGTAATCTAATTTTGAGGAGATCATGTTTGACACCGAAGCAGGAAGAGGAGGCTAGTTGGTTGAGGAGTAATATCTTTCAGTCGACATGCACTATACTGGGGAAGGTGTGTAAATTTGTGATCGACGCGGGAAGTTGTGACAATATCATTTCTACCGAAGCTGTGAGAAAGTTGAAGTTGAAGACGGAGAAGCATCCAAATCCTTACAAGTTAGCGTGGTTAAGGAAAGGAGGAGAGGTGAAGGTGGACAGGCGAGTTCATGTTCCATTTTCTATTGGGAAGAAGTATAAAGATGAGATCTGGTGTGATGTGGTGGAGATGGATGTTTATCACTTGCTTTTGGGAAGACCATGGCAGTATGACCGAGCAGTGCAGCATGATGATCGAACCAATAGCTACAGCTTTATGTTTGAGGGTACTAAGATCATTTTAGTTCCGAAGAAGAGACAGCAAGGAGAGAGCAAGTTAGAAGAGATTGAGGAGCTGAAGACTTTGCTATCTTTGAAAGAGTTTGTTAAAGAAGTAGAAGATGAGCCGGAAGTATTTTTGTTGATTGGACGTGAAAGTAATGAAGTGGTTGAAATTCCTGAAGAAGTAAAGCCAGTGATGGAAGAATTTGAAGATGTATTTCCTGAAGAGTTGCCAAAGGAGTTACCACCGTTGTGGGACATACAACACCAAATTGATCTTGTTCCAGGAGCTGTGTTACCACATAGACCACATTACAGAATGAGTCCAAAGGAGCACGAGGAGTTGAGGAGGCAAGTGGAAGAGTTGCTTGAACAAGGGCGTGTATAGGAAAGTTTAAGTCCTTGTGCAGTTCCAGCCTTGTTAGTGCCGAAAAGGGATGGAACGTGGAGGATGTGTACCGATAGTCGGGCACTGAACAAGATTACGGTGAGGTATAGATTGCCAATGCCTAGATTGGATGATTTGTTAGATCAATTGAATGGAGCTACTATATTTCCAAAGATTGATCTGAAGAGTGGGTACCATCAAATTCGAATTCGACCAATGGAAGAATGGAAAACAACGTTCAAGACACGGGAGGGGTTGTACGAATGGCTGGTTATGTCGTTTGGTCTTTCGAATGCACCTAGTACGTTTATGCGGGTGATGAATCAGATCTTTAGACCATTTATTGGGAAGTTCGTGGTGGTGTATTTTGATGATATACCGATATACAGTGGAAGCACAGAAGAACACTTGCATTATCTAAGAGAAGTGTTGATGATACTGCGACAAGAACAATTTTATGCTGCAACGAAGAAATGCGTGTTCATGACACAAAGTGTTTTATTTCTGGGATATATCGTATCCAAGGATGGGATACGGGTGGATCAAAGTAAAGTTGAAGCAATCAGAAATTGGCCACAGCCCAAAACTATAACTGAAGTAAGAAGTTTTCACGGGTTAGCATCATTCTACCGAAGGTTTATTCCACTTTTCAGTAGCGTGATGGCACCTGTTACTGATTGCATGAAGGGTAAGCAGTTTGCATGGTCGAAGGAAGCAGGATTTGCTTTTGAGCGAATCAAGGAACTGTTGACGTCAGAACCAATTCTAGTTTTACCGAATTTCCAATTACTATTTGAATTACATACTGATGCATCTAAAGTTGGAATTGGAGGAGTATTGAGCCAGAAGGGCCATCCAATTGCTTATTTCAGTGAGAAGCTTTCGGGAGCAAAGATGAGATATAATACTTATGACGTGGAGTTCTATGCTATTTTTCAAGCTATAAAGCATTGGAGACACTATTTGTTCCATAAAGAATTTTTTCTGTATACTGACCATGAAGCACTGAAGCATTTGCAGGGACATGACAAGATTGCAGCCAGGCATGCTTCGTGGATCGCATACTTGCACCAATTTACATTTGTGGTGAAGCATAAGTCGGGAATTACAAACCGTGTGGCAGATGCATTGAGTCAAAGGAATCATTTGTTGACTACAATGAAGGTTGAAGTGACGGGGTTTGATGTGTTGCCAGAATTGTTTGTTGATGATCCTTACATTGCCAAGGTGGTTTATGAAGTCAAAAAAAGAAGGACTGATGAGTTCGTGTTAGTGAATGGTTTTCTATTTAAAGGGAATCGATTATGTATACAAGAGTGCAGCTTGCGAATGAAGATTGTGAAGGAGTTGCATGAAGAAGGTCATGTGGGTAGAGATCGTACTTTGTAGTTGATTTCTGAATCATATTTTTGGCCATCCATGAGGAAAGAAGTTGAAAGATTTGTGCAGAGATGCCATATATGTCAAGTTTCCAAAGGGACAGCTACGAATGCAGGGTTGTATATGCCATTGCCCGTGCCGACTAGACCATGGGTTGATATTAGCATGGATTTTGTTTTGGGTTTGCCAAGAACTTAGCGAGGGAATGATTCAATATATGTTGTAGTGGATAGGTTTTCGAAAATGGCACATTTCATAGCTTGTAAAAAGACCGCGAATGTAGTTCGTGTTGCTCAGTTGTTCTTTAAGGAAGTGTATGGACTACATGGGCTACCTGAATCCATTGTTTCTGATCGGGATACGCGATTTCTATGTCATTTTTGGTTGAGTCTGTGGAAGATGGTTGGAACGAAGCTGAATTTTAGTAGCGCCTATCATCCGCAAACAGATGGGCAAACAGAAGTGGTAAATAGATCGTTGGGAGACTTGTTAAGATGTCTTGTGAAAGATAATTTGAAGAGCTGGGATATGAAGTTATGTCAGGCAGAATTTGCACATAATCACGCTGTTAATCGAAGTACTGCATTCAGTCCGTTTCAAGTTGTATATTCAGCAATTCTGAAGGGACTGTTGGATTTGATGACAGTACCATCTCAGAAAGGAGTTGTTAAACGAGCTTGTGATTTCGTGAACGAGTTGCAGGATTGTTACAGAACTGTTCATGAGCGATTGCGTGCATCAAATGATAAGTATAAACAACTGGCAGATAAGAAGCGAAGAAGTGTAGACTTCAAAGAAGGTGATTTTGTTTACGCGATATTAATGAAAGATCGTTTTCAGTTGGAACTTACAACAAGTTGAAAGCTCGAAAATTTGGTCTAGTGAAAATTTTGAAGAAGATCAATGATAATGCGTATCAGTTGAGGTTGCCCAATCATATTCACACTGCAGACGTTTTCATCGTTAAACATTTGATTCTGTATTATGGGAATAAGCTTGTTGAAGAAGAGGAAGGTGCAAATTCGAGGTCGAATTCTTGTCAACCGGGAGAGGATGATGCAGCACACCAGTGTAAATTGCTCATCGTCTTAAGTCGCTCACATGTTACAACGACCTAGTGAATCATGGGAACCGGTCCAGCAAGCTAAACCATTCAGTACGTGTTACCTTAAGTCATGAGCGACCTAGCTATTTGCGACCTATCGAGATAGATGATTCAGTGAAGGACTATGCAGAACACCAGCAGGTTATTCTTAAGTCGTTGGAGCGACCTAACGAGCTAAAGCACTTTGATAAATCGCTTGAACGACTTAGTGAGTTAAACCAAGTTCCCTTAGGTCGCTCAAGCAAGATAACGACTTAATGAGTCACATTGATTCTTAACCCCTCAAGTGTAGGTTGCTCGTCCTTATGCCGCATGCTATCAAATTAAGCCGCATTCCTTAGGTCGCTGAAGCCTAAGTCGCTTGTCATGAAGCAGTGTTGTACCCTTATATCGCTTTCAGTTATGTCGCATAAGTGTTTTAACTCGCGTGATGTTGTACTGTGTTGACTCATGTTGTGATAAGTCGTATGCATTGATCGAACCATATCGAGAATAGTCCGGTTCTTCCTCTCGGCCACACCGTTTTGTTGAGGAGAGTATGATGCGGTTAGAAATCTCCTTATGCCTTGCTCCACGCAATACTCCATAAATGCCATCGAAGTATACTCGCCACCTCTATCGGATCATATGGCTTTGATGTGTCTACCAGTTGCCTTCTCCACCATAACTTTGAACGTTTTGAACACCTCGAATGCCTCAGACTTTTCTTTCAAAAAATAACCCCAAGTTTTCCGTGAGAAGTCATCGATAAAAGAAATGAAGTACCTTTTACCGCTGAAAGATTCGGGGGTAATCGGTTCACATATGTCGACATGAATCAACTCGAGAATATGTTTAGCTCGATATTCTGCATTCTTTTGAAATGAGGTTCTCGTTTGTTTCCCAAGTACACATTCTTCCCAAATTTTGCCCTCATAGTCCATGTCTGGCAGTCCGTGCACCATATTTTTCTTTGCTAACTTCTTTAGACCACCATGATATAGGTGACCAAAGCGGAGATGCCACAGCGATGCCTTGTCTTCTATATTGACTCGCAAGCATTTTTCCTGTATGCTTCTCAATTTCAGTTTGTACATCCGATTTCTTCCCATCTCGACTCGAGCAA
The DNA here is from genome assembly GCA_030737815.1 of Allium fistulosum. Lineage (NCBI taxonomy): Eukaryota > Viridiplantae > Streptophyta > Magnoliopsida > Asparagales > Amaryllidaceae > Allium > Allium fistulosum. The sequence goes on from CM060902.1 coordinate 985,396,753, forward strand.
CTAAACGCCCTTCATTATCTTTCAATTGCAATGCCCGGTTTTTCATGAATACTGAGTATCCCTTCTCCATGAATTGCCCCATGCTCAAAATATTGCTCTTAAGATCAGGTACAAAATAGACATTCTCAATTGATCCTTCTGTACCATCTTTTTGTAAATAATAAATTATACCTTGGCCTTTTACTTGGATCCTTGACGCGTCTCCAAACGAAACGTGTCCATCTTCAACCTCTCGCATCCCCCTGAACAGGTGCTTGTGCCCGCACATGTAGTTACTAGCGCCGGTATCGAGATACCACTCCGTGTCATTGTCGGAAACGGTTTTTTTGTAAGCCATCATGAGAACACCATCTTCTCTTGTCTCTTCATCCGCGACTAAATTTGCGTTTTCTTCTACCTTTTTCTCGGAATAGCACTCCTTTGCATAGTGTCCATATTTACCACAATTATAACAATCGATATTTGATTTGCACTCTTTTGTGTAGTATCCATGCTTGCCGCATTTGTGGCATTCGACATTTGAATAATTTGACCGGCCACCTCTACCACGACTACATCCTCTACCTCGACTATTTTGTTGGCTTGACTGCCCCTTTTTCTCATAATATTCACCCTGACCGTGGCCTACACCACCGCGACCATTGTTGCAACCTCCACGGCCACGCCCTCTACCACGAAAATTTTGTGCATGAGGTACCTTTTCGTCTTTGATTGACACCTTGGTTTGAAGTGCCTGCTCAAGTGTCTCCTCCTTCTTTTTCTTCTTACGTTGTTCGTGTGCCTCGAGTGAACCGGCAAGTTCGTCGACTGTAAGAGTCGCAAGGTCCTTTGATTCTTCTATCGCGCACACAACATTCTCAAAATTGTCGGTCAATGATCTCAAAATCTTTTCCACAACACGCGCATCAGTCAGCGCTTCGCCATTACGATTGAGTTGGTTCACCATAGCCTATACACGTGTGATGTAGTCAGATACGGTTTCTGACTCCTTCATCTTAATGCTCTCCAACTCACCACGAAGAGTTTGGAGACGCACTTGCTTAACTCGGTCAGCTCCTCTAAACACCTTTTTTAAAATGTCCCTTGCTTCTTTTGAAGTAGTTGCACCAGCAATCTTCTCAAAGCCCGACTCGTCGACGGCTCGGAATAATATGTATAGTGCCGCCTTATCATTCGTTCATAACTCTTTCAGCGCCTTGTTTTTAGCTGCCGTATATCCCATGGTATTTGTTGGTTCTTCAAAACCTTCTTGGACTACCTCCCATGCATCTTGAGATCCGAGGAGAGCTTTCATTTGAATACTCCAGTTCTCATAATTCGCCTTCGTTAGTCGTGGTGGCGGCATTTGGCTCATCATACTCTCCATTGGCTCTGATACCAATTTGTCAAGAGAGAAAAAGGGGATTATAATTTTAGAGGAGAGACAAATGATTAACTTTCTCTACTTTTAATTCAACTTTTGTTACTTCATTACAATCTTGACAACCAACACAATAAAATGACCACTATTTATAGTGGAACACACACTCTTACAAATAGACACAACTTTTTAGATAGATACCTTTTCGTTTCAACGGACACGACCCTTCATTAAATAGACATAACTTTTCATTAAACAGACACGACTCTTCACTTCAAAAGACATGACTCTTCACTCTAATAGACATGACTTTTCATTGTTTTCATTTCTCACTAATATAGCATTTAATGTTTATTCAACAAAAATAAAGTAATTTACTTAGGAGATCCAACCGTAGGTGTTTCGCAAAAGTAGCCTCAGGGTCAGCAGCAGCCTGTGCAGTAGTAGCTGGTGTTTTTGTATTTTCTGCTATCGACATCTTGATTTACAAAAAGTATGGGAAAAGCATTATCTAGACTAAAGCAGACTGCACAAATAACATAACATTTCTCTTTTTTGGGCATACTGAAATAGATTTACCGACTGAAATGATGGATGTATCCCACCCAAATATTTTGGATCCTTTGTGAAAAGTAATATGTAATGTTACAATAAAATTTTCATAAAGATGGTTTAACACTTGCAGGGATACTCAGTACTTATATAAGCGGTAACCAAAAACTTGAGAAAATAATAACTTATTAAGCTGTATGAAACCATTTTTAGACCAAGATTAAAAAAACAGATGAAACTAATAAAGTTAAAATATCAATGCTAATTTAACATACCATTGCAAGTCTTTCCTTGTGAATATCATTTGTCATATGTGCATCAATAAAAAAAACAACATGAGTATACCAAATGAGTATAAATGTAATCACCATGTGGAGTGGTTTTTCATCATTGCACACATTTAAGTCGTACCAGCTTCTTATAACACTTGATCTCCTCTACACTAAATCCAGGTGGTGTGATCCCCAAATGTCGCATTAAATCAGGCAGATCATTAGCACATTTATATGTTGGAGTGTTAGTAAAAAACATTAATAAATATCAATCAAGAGAGTAGTTTATACTTATGAAGTTTGATCAGTCTTACCAACATGTAGAAGTATGTCCTTCGCTTGTAATGAAGTTGATTTGCGATGCTTAGCCAATTGGCATGCAGTTGTTACTATCTGTCATTACAGTACAAGAATGTTGGAAAATTGCACTCAAATTGCTTTTTAGCAATAGAGAGTTCAGAAAAAAATCTCAACATATCAATATTTTCGGCAACTAAACAGTTAACATATATTATTCTACACAAATCACAACTGGTTTGCCAGTTAAGTTCAGCGTAATTGCTAAGACTTTTCTTGTTAAAAAGATTGGAGGCATATTAAGCCTAAAGATTATAAATGAAATTATTGTATGCTATTAAATTGGGAGCTGAAACTCACAGATTCAACAAAATCATTAGCAATCTCTATAAGACTGTCATCAATTTCAAGATGCAGAGTTTCAGATAGATCAACCTATTAAAACTGAAATTAAAATTATAATAAATACATATTATAGCCCGATAGTCATCTTGGATCAGTGAATAAACTCACACCTGATACTATGTAAATTCTTAAACCGAATTAGTAAACAAATTGTTATCTAAATTTCCTGAACGATGGAGTTGTGGTGCGCATCTTCTATAGTACCACAGTGGAGAGAGGAAGAGAGGTCGACAGTGGAGAGAGAGATTGATAGCTCAACACGTATTCTGGAGATCGACGGTGAAGAGAGGGAGAGCGAGCGCTTTGGAGAGTTTGATTTTTTAGTTAATTTAGTGATGCAGCGCACCAGGGTAAATCGCTCATCGTCTTAAGTCGCTCACATGTTACAAGCGACCTAGTGAATCATGGGAACCGGTCCAGCGAGCTAAACCATTCAGTACGTGTTACCTTAAGTCGTGAGCGACCTAGCTATTTGCGACCTATCGAGATAGATGATTCAGTGAAGGACTATGCAGAACACCAGCAGGTTATTCTTAAGTCGTTGGAGCGACCTAACGAGCTAAAGCACTTTGATAAATTGCTTGAACGACTTAGCGAGTTAAGCCCAGTTCCCTTAGGTCGCTCAAGCAAGATAACGACTTAATGAGTCGCATTGATTCTTAAGCCGCTCAAGTGTAGGTCGCTCGTCCTTATGCCGCATGCTAACAACTTAAGCCGCATTCCTTAGGTCGTTGAAGCCTAAGTCGCTTGTCATGAAGCAGTGTTGTACCTTTATATCCCTTTCAGTTATGTCGCATAAGTGTTTTAACTTGCGTGATGTTGTACTGTGTTGACTCATGTTGTGATAAGTCGTATGTCGTTGTATCTGTTATGTTGCAGGCTGTGTTGTGATGTCTTTGTTAGGTCATGAACGACCTATGTTGGGTCATAGGTCGCGTCCCTGTGTTAGGTCGGCTGTCTGTTGTGTTGTAACCCTATAAATAGGGATGTTGGTCATTTGTAATAGTTGTTGAATTTTGAATAAAATTTTGTTGAGAGCTTTGTGCCTCCATTAAAATTGGTAGTTGAGTGTTATCTCCTATCTCCACCTTCGGCATTCGAGTGCGCTCGAATCAACGATTGTTGAAGCCAATTCAGGGAATCAAGTGCGCTTGATCAACGTTCGAAGAATTGTAGATCTTCTCCTCACGGCATCGTGCGCGATCAACGTGTCGAAGATAGCTAGAATCCGGTATCTCGTGAGATCAACGAATTTGGGCATTTATCTTGGGTATCTTCAACCCATCAATTCATCATTGTATCATTTCATCAATTTTATCATCGATTCACCGATTATTTCCGTTAATCGTGTGAGATCCTGGACGGATTCGATTTACATCATCTAATTCGCTTCCTTATCTGCATCAGTTTGGTATCAGAGCTAGATCGCAAGAAGTTTGCATCATTTGGAGAATTGGGTTTCGAGAATTTATAGTTTGGAGATCGGATTTGCAATTGTTGAGAAGTTTGGTGTTCATCGTGAAGTTGCAACAAGTTGGGAGTTTCGATCCATATCATTTGGATCAAAGTTCGGAAAGTGTTTGAATTTTGAAGATTTGTTTGAAGTTCAATCATGCCACCGAGACAAGCTCAACGTCATCGCAATGTTGATGCTTTGTATGGAAGAGAAGATGCTGAACAAATGGAGCAACGAATTAGTGATAAATTCAATTAGAAGTTTGATGAGGGAATTGGTCGATTAGAAAGAATGATGCTTGAAATGAATCAAAATAGAAGAAGGGTTTCACCTGAATCGAGCCATGGGGGAAATAGAGTTTCACCACATTCAGATCGGGAGAGAAGAGAAGATCATGATCGTAGAAAATGTTGACGATCGTGATAGGAATGTTGATGATCGAAATCGGAGAGATGTGGATGATCGTGATCAGAGGAATGTAGATCGAAGGGATGTTGGTGGTAGAAATGGTGGTGGTAGAGATGTTGGTGGTCATGATCGACATCGATATGCATCAGATTTTTATGAGGAGTTTGATGGTGGTAGTGTTCATGGTCGACATCGAAGCCAATGAAGAAATCATTCAGAGTATGATCACAAATGGGAGTCCGGAATGAAAATTGAAATTCCAGAGTTTAAGGGTGGTATGCAGGCTAAAGAATTTCTAGATTGGTTATCTAATGTTGAAGAGATCTTTGATTTCAAGGAGGTTCCGGAAGATCGTCGAGTGAAGTTGGTTGCTACTAGGTTGAGAGGGAGAGCTATGGCGTGGTGGAAGCAAACCAAACTTACACGAGAACGGATGGGGAAGTCGAAGATTGTTGCTTGGGAGAAAATGAAGAAGATGATGAAGGCTACATTCTTTCCTTACAATTATCAATCACTCATGTATCAGAGGTTGCAGAATCTGAGGCAAGGGACGAAGACTGTTAATGATTATGCTGATGAGTTTTATCAACTGATTGCTCGAAATGACATTATGGGGACGGAGGAACAATTGACTGCTAGGTTTATTGGAGGGTTGAGGATCCAAATCCAGGATATGGTAAATATGTTTGACCCTAGATCTGTGGCTGAAGCGCACCAGAAAGCGTTGGCTTGGGAGAAGCAGGGAAGACGAGGAGGTGGTGTGTTTCCAAGTTCCAATACTCAGAGAAAGGGTGCTAGTTGGAGTTCCAATGTTTCTAAAGCTGTCAGTAAACCAGTTGTGAATGAAGTTGCGAAGGCAAAGGTCAACAACAGTTTCAAGTGTTATAATTGCCAGGAAGTGGGTCACAAGAGTAATGAATGCCCGAAACCGAAGAGGCGAGCTATGATTGCTGAAGTGGAAGGTGAGGATGTTGAAGAAGGTTATCCTAGTCTAGTTGAGGAGGATGAATAGGATATCGCGTCGGGAGATGAAGGATGTAATCTAATTTTGAGGAGATCATGTTTGACACCGAAGCAGGAAGAGGAGGCTAGTTGGTTGAGGAGTAATATCTTTCACTCGACATGCACTATACTGGGGAAGGTGTGTAAATTTGTGATCGACGCGGGAAGTTGTGACAATATCATTTCTACCGAAGCTGTGAGAAAGTTGAAGTTGAAGACGGAGAAGCATCCAAATCCTTACAAGTTAGCGTGGTTAAGGAAAGGAGGAGAGGTGAAGGTGGACAGGCGAGTTCATGTTCCATTTTCTATTGGGAAGAAGTATAAAGATGAGATCTGGTGTGATGTGGTGGAGATGGATGTTTGTCACTTGCTTTTGGGAAGACCATGGCAGTATGACCGAGCAGTGCAGCATGATGGTCGAACCAATAGCTACAGCTTTATGTTTGAGGGTACTAAGATCATTTTAGTTCCGAAGAAGAGACAGCAAGGAGAGAGCAAGTCAGAAGAGATTGAGGAGCTGAAGACTTTGCTATCTTTGAAGGAGTTTGTTAAAGAAGTAGAAGATGAGCCGGAAGTATTTTTGTTGATTGGACGTGAAAGTAATGAAGTGGTTGAAATTCCTGAAGAAGTAAAGCCAGTGCTGGAAGAATTTGAAGATGTATTTCCTAAAGAGTTGCCAAAGGAGTTACCACCGTTGAGGGACATACAACACCAAATTGATCTGGTTCCAGAAGCTGTGTTACCACATAGACCACATTACAGAATGAGTCCAAAGGAGCACGAGAAGTTGAGGAGGCAGGTGGAAGAGTTGCTTGAACAAGGGCGTGTATAGGAAAGTTTAAGTCCTTGTGCAGTTCCAGCCTTATTAGTGACGAAAAAAGATGGAACGTAGAGGATGTGTACCGATAGTCGGGCACTGAACAAGATTACAGTGAGGTATAGATTGCCAATGCCTAGATTGGATGATTTGTTAGATCAATTGAATGGAGCTACTATATTTTCAAAGATTGATCTGAAGAGTGGGTACCATCAAATTCGAATTCGACCAAGGGAAGAATGGAAAACAACGTTCAAGACACGGGAGGGGTTGTACGAATGGCTGGTTATGCCGTTTGGCGTTTCGAATGCACCTAGTACGTTTATGCGGGTGATGGATCAGATCTTTAGACCATTTATTGGGAAGTTCGTGGTGGTGTATTTTGATGATATACTGATATACAGTGGAAGCACAGAAGAACACTTGCATCATCTAAGAGAAGTGTTGATGATACTGCGACATGAACAATTTTATGCCGCAACGAAGAAATGCGTGTTCATGACACAAAGTGTTTTATTTCTGGGATATATCGTATCCAAGGATGGTGTACAGGTGGATCAAAGTAAAGTTGAAGCAATCAGAAATTGGCCACATCCCAAAACTATAACTAAAGTCAGAAGTTTTCACAGGTTAGCATCATTCTACCGAAGGTTTATTCCACATTTCAGTAGCGTGATGGCACCTGTTACTGATTGCATGAAGGGTAAGCAGTTTGCATGGTCGAAGGAAGCAGGATTTGCTTTTGAGCGAATCAAGGAACTGTTGACGTCAGCACCAATTCTAGTTTTACCGAATTTCCAGTTACTATTTGAATTACATACTGATGCATCTAAAGTTGGAATTGGAGGAGTATTGAGCCAGAGGGGCCGTCCAATAGCTTATTTCAGTGAGAAGCTTTCGGGAGCAAAGATGAGATATAATACTTATGACATGGAGTTCTATGCTATTGTTCAAGCTATAAAGCATTGGAGACACTATTTGTTCCATAAATAATTTATTCTGTATACTGACCATGAAGCACTGAAGCATTTGCAGGGATAGGACAAGATTGCAGCCAGACATGCTTCGTGGATCGCATACTTGCAACAATTTACATTTGTGGTGAAGCATAAGTCGGGAATTACAAACCGTGTGGCAGATGCATTGAGTCGAAGGAATCATTTGTTGACTACAATGAAGGTTGAAGTGACGGGGTTTGATGTGTTGCTAGAATTGTTTGTTGATGATCCTTACTTTGCCAACGTGGTTGATAAAGTCGAAAAAAGAAGGACGGATGAGTACGTGTTAGTGGATGGTTTTCTATTTAAAGGGAATCGATTATGTATACCAGAGTGCAGCTTGCGAATGAAGATTGTGAAGGAGTTGCATGAAGCAGGTCATATGGGTAGAGATCGTACTTTGTAGTTGATTTCTGAATCATATTTTTGGCCATCCATGAGGAAAGAAGTTGAAAGATTTGTGCAGAGATGTCATATATGTCAAGTTTCCAAAGGGACAGCTACGAATGCAGGGTTGTATATGTTATTGCCCGTGCCGACTAGACCATGGGTTGATATTAGCATGGATTTTGTTTTGGGTTTGCCAAGAACTCAGCGAGGGAATGATTCAATATATGTTGTAGTGGACAGTTTTTCGAAAATGGCACATTTCATAGCTTGTAAAAAGACCGCGGATGTAGTTCGTGTTTCTCTGTTGTTCTTTAAGGAAGTGTATCGACTACATGGGCTACCTGAATCCATTGTTTCTGATCGGGATACGCGATTTCTATGTCATTTTTGGTTGAGTCTGTGGAAGATGGTTGTAACGAAGCTGAATTTTAGTAGCGCCTATCATCCGCAAACAGATGGGCAAACGGAAGTGGTAAATAGATCGTTGGGAGACTTGTTAAGATGTCTTGTGAAAGATAATTTGAAGAGCTGGGATATGAAGTTATGTCAGGCAGAATTTGCACATAATCACGCTGTTAATCGAAGTACTGGATTCAGTCTGTTTCAAGTTGTATATTCAGCAATTCCAAAGGGACCGTTGGATTTGATGACAGTACCATCTCAGAAAGGAGTTGTTAAACAAGCTTGTGATTTCATGAACGAGTTGCAGGAATGTCACAGAACTGTTCATGATCGATTGCGTGCATCAAATGATAAGTATAAACAACTGGCAGATAAGAAGCGAAGAAGTGTAGACTTCAAAGAAGGTGATTTTGTTTACGCGATATTAACGAAAGATCATTTTCCAGTTGGAACTTACAACAAGTTGAAAGCTCGAAAATTTGGTCCAGTGGAAATTTTGAAGAAGATCAATGATAATGCGTATCAGTTGAGGTTGCCGGATCATATTCACACTGCAGACGTTTTCATCGTTAAACATTTGATTCCGTATTATGGGAATAAGCTTGTTGAAGAAGAGGAAGGTGCAAATTCGAGGTCGAATTCTTGTCAACCGAGAGAGGATGATGCAGCGCACCAGTGTAAATCGCTCATCGTCTTAAGTCGCTCACATGTTACAAGCGACCTAGTGAATCATGGGAACCGGTCCAGCGAGCTAAACCATTCAGTACGTGTTACCTTAATTCGTGAGCGACCTAGCTATTTGCGACCTATCGAGATAGATGATTCAGTGAAGGACTATGCAGAACACCAGCAGGTTATTCTTAAGTCGATGGAGCAACCTAACGAGCTAAAGCACTTTGATAAATCGCTTGAACGACTTAGCGAGTTAAGCCCAGTTCCCTTAGGTCGCTCAAGCAAGATAACGACTTAATGAGTCGCATTGATTCTTAAGCCGCTCAAGTGTAGGTCGCTCGTCCTTATGCCGCATGCTATCAACTTAAGCCGCATTCCTTAGGTCGTTGAAGCCCATGCCGCTTGTCATGAAGCAGTGTTGTACCCTTATATCGCTTTCAGTTATGTCGCATAAGTGTTTTAACTCGCGTGATGTTGTACTGTGTTGACTCATGTTGTGATAAGTCGTATGCCGTTGTATCTGTTATGTTGTAGGCTGTGTTGTGATGTCTTTGTTAGGTCGTGAACGACCTATGTTGGGTCATAGGTCGTGTCCCTGTGTTAGGTCGGCTGTGTGTTGTGTTGTAACCCTATAAATAGGGATGTTGGTCATTTGTAATAGTTGTTGAATTTTGAATAAAATTTTGTTGAGAGCTTTGTGCCTCCATTAAAATTGGTAGTTGAGTGTTATCTCCTATCTCCACCTTCGGCATTCAAGTGCGCTCGAATCAACGATTGTTGAAGCCAATTCACGGAATCAAGTGCGCTTGATCAACGTTCGAAGAATTGTAGATCTTCTCTCACGGCATCGTGCGCAATCAACGTGTCAAAGATAGCTAGAATCCGGTATCTCGTGAGATCAACGGATTTGGGCATTTATCTTGGGTATCTTCAATCCATCAATTCATCAATTCATCATTGTATCATTTCATCGATTTTATCATCGATTCACCGATTATTTCCGCTATTCGTGTGAGATCCTGGATGGATTCGATTTACATCATCGAATTCGCTTCCTTGGCTGCATCATTTAGGAATAGGGATATGTATATGTGGAGAGGAGGGAGAGAGGTCGATGTTGAGTGGTGAAGGAGCATGACATATTTTTACTTTCCCTCCCTATTCACGTTGACATAGGAACAACGTTTTAGGGATTGTTTTTTTTGTTTTTGATTAACCCATCCGCATAATTGCAACATTTTCATTAAAATGATGCTTCCTCGTGCTGCGGAAAATAGATTTTCTTGTAGTGACCTTCCGATGAGGTTGAAACTGCAAATATGAGTTAACCCAACAAAGGTTTATGCAAACAGTAAAGTAATTAACAAAGCTAAGTACTTCCCTTTATATTCAAGAAAAAGCTTCACTTTATTAAATTTCCCCAAATCGCACTCAATTAGGGCTACAATACTGCTACAAGACTAGATTTTGAGAAATCGGATCACCCCAAAAATGGACCCCTCGGGTCTTATTTATAGGTGCGGGTTGGCCCCTTCCTTAGGGGTCATGGAAACTGTATCAGAAGGTAGGTTTCGCTTGCGATCTTCCGGCCTTGTGCCAAAGGGAGGCCTTTCGGCTTTGTCGGAAGGTTAGCTTATAGCTCTTTGAACATGTATGGATGCCCTTGTCTCCATCGGAAGGTGAGAATGCGGCATCCACAGCTACGATCTAACGATGGATAGGCAGCTGTTTTGATGCGGAAGGGATCCTTTCGACTCCATCGAAAGGTCTTTTTTTAAGGTGAGTGGCACTTTGAAGTTCTTGGTTGACGTTGTCCTGTATCGATTGATCTACGGAAATCCTTCGATCCCATTGAAAGGCTCTTTTGAAAAAAGTGCCAAGTTTACTTTGCGGAAGGTAATGTTTGTACTTGATGCCATTGACTCTTGCAGAAGCTCTTCCATGCGGAACTATCACTTGCGGAAGGTTCTTTTATGGATGCGATACTTGCGGAACTTCTTCCGTTGGCAATGAGTTTTCTTCTCTGGAACCCTCTCATGCAAAACCAAAGGTGAAAGTCTTTATCATATGCCGAAGCCACTTGTGGGCGGAACCATCTCAAGCGGAACCATATTTGCGGGAGCCTTCTTGACTTTTCCAGAAGCATCCCTGCGGCTCTTGCGGAAGGTCTTCCTACGTTCTCTACTATCCATCGAAACATAGTTTCGGTGGTGAATTTTTGGTGTTAACATGAACCTTTCGACTTAGTTGAAAGGTTTGTTTCTCTTTATTCCTTCATAAACCTTTCGACTCTGTCCAAGGGTTTGACTTCTTTATATTGTTGTGAACCCTTTGACCTTGTCGGAAGGTTTCTCTCCAATAGGTGTGCTTTCCTTCGACATTATCGAAAGGTTGTCTTTCACTCTTTGCTGGCTTGTGAGTGGTGCTTTCTTCATAAACCTTTCGTCATTGTCGAAAGGTAACCTAGACGTGCTTCAACTAATTCAAAATACTTGTTATGCTTTCGAAAAGGTCACTAAGTAGTTGCCCATACTTGCTTTGACTTCTTCATCCTCTTCGAAAGGTTTAAACTCCTTCAAAAGGTTTGATGCTAATGTATCCTGGTGACTGCATCCCTTTGGTCCCTTCGAAAGGTTTGGGTTGTGTTCCTTTTTCTTTGTCTTTGTTGAAAGACCTTTTGACTTAGTCGAAAGGTGGATTTTTGAAGTATCATTCTGCCTATGGACATAGAAAGATAACCTTGGACTTCACCGAATGCTCCTTGTTGGAAGGTACAATTAACCAGAACATCTTGATGCTTTCTGATCTTTCTCCATGCTCTTGTGATCCTTCTTTCATACCTTCATTCCTATGAATATTTTATGGTTAACAGATCTATCACTCGATTCAGTTAATGGGGGTTCTTAATCAAGAACCAAAGTTTTCTATCATAGTATATGGCTATGTATGGAGGACAGAAGTTTCTAATTGGGAAGCCTGATCGGAGTCCGCACTAGAAAATCGAGTGAGTGATGCTAGTTCGAAAGTAAAGCTATGTATTTGAGAGAGTGGTCGAATTAGATTTTGCATAGGAATGGTCGATGTACATTTTATAGATTGATGAGTAGTGTTATGTATTTCCAAGTTAGGGCTGTGGAAAAATTTCGGGGTCGAAATTCTTTTGGAAGGGGAGGAGGGAGAGTGTAATGACCCGGAATTTTACTGCTTTAATTTTGGAATATTTAATTAATTTTAAATATTCAAATGATAGGTTTTATAATTAAAATAAAAATCTTTTAAATAGTATATAAGAAAGGTGAAATAGTTTTTCATATTTGTTTACAAAAATATATAGTTCGAAGAAAATTCGAAAATGTGACCGGAATTCGTTTTCCAAATTTTCGTCTTTTCATCGGCTAAAAGTTATCGAAAGTGTGTAAACCTTCGTAGTGTGTGTGTGTGTGTCTATATATATTTACGTTCATTTACAAATGAGATGGTATATACATATGTATTTATACTTAAGTATGTAAGGTTTAAAATAAAATTTAAAAGAAGTAAAATGTGAAGTGAAAACATGAAATGACATTAGCAAAAACATGTTTAAACACAAGTACACTTACACATGTATAATTAATATTTAATTATTAATGGAGTTTTAATTAATTATTAAATAATTAATAAAGGATTAATTAGGGTTTAATTAATGGTTAATAATTGTTTAATTATCTAATTAAATTATGTTGAGATTCAATAAAGATTATTTGTGATTTAATAAGAGTTTAACTTATAATTAATTATTTTAAAAAGAGATTTAATGTTTTAAGTCCTTTGTTTTTCCAAGAATCAGATTGTTTTAAAAGGACTTCTTTTTCAAAGATGGTTTTGAATTCAAGGGATTCAAGTGTCGATACCATTAAGAAACCATATAACTGTGAATGAGTTATAATATAGATTGTTTGATTATTTGGACATATGTTAGCAGAATAAATCCCCGTTCTGCTATAAATTGATTGAATTGTTTGGACATCTATTTAGCAGGACAAATCACCATCCTGCTATTATGTTATTTGGACATGTATATGCTCATTAGCTTATACTGATATATTACTCCCTGATATGGATATGAGTTATATTTACATACATGTTGACCGATGTAAATAACTGTTAAGTGAATTGGAATTAAAATTGAAATAAAATGGTAACTTAAATTACTACCATTATGATTACTAAGCTATTTTAGAAATTATAAAGTATGGTGTTGAATTAACTTCAATTCTTTAATCAATTTTGGGGTTTAAGGTTTATAAATGATTTTTTTCAAGTTAAATTATTATTTTATAAAGATATTTACAAATAATAACTTTTTTATAAAATGTGTTTTGCTAAGTAAAAAGATTTATTTAAAGTGATTTAAAAGGATGAGTTGCAAACGATATTTTTTAAAGGATTTTTCTTAAAAAGAGTTATCAAAGGAGTTTTAAATAGGAAATGTTTTATAAATGATTTAGAGGTTTGTAAAGAGGTTTTGTAAATTGACTTGTAGACTTATAAAAGTGTTATATAAATTGATTTTGGAAATTTATAAAGGTATTTAAATGTGAAGTGAGCTTTTAAAAGGAAAGTTTTTATAAAGGATAAGTGGATCGGTTTATAGTAAGTAATGTTTTCAAAAAGGAATTTAAAAGGAGGAATTTTCCAAATATTTTGATAATATACTTATACCCCTAAGATTAGTATAAATGTTTTTCAAGTATAAAAGAGATGTAAGGGGTTTGAGAATAGTGTTTTGAAAAGATCTTTTGATCGAATGTTTATAAAGCGATTTTAATTAATTAAAGATTAATTAATAAAGGCTTAGTGGATCCCATATGGAATCAAATCAATGTTGAATTATTGTTTATTTGATAGTTAAATAACCAACTATCAAACCTGGACCAAAATGTAACTTTGAAAATATCTAGGAGAAACACGAGAATTATATGGTAGAGTTACCGTCGAAGGTGTTGTACTGTACGTATAAACTCGTTTCGTTCTTCTAGGATGAATGATATGGAAATCTGTCCACAAATAGTTAAGCGGTGAACTCCACTCTTATCTTTGTCTGTTTATTTCCTAAATAACCGGGGTTGAGTTTACTGGAACTATCGAAAGTTGTTTCGAAGATACCGGGATCAGATAAGTATAAATTATCCGAAAGCCACTTTGATCCAACTCCAGCGGTTTCGAAATGAAGGCATCGTGAAGAAGGAGCTTTTGAAGTGCAAGGGCTACTTGCTACTAATCCTGAGGGTGATTCCAAAATGGATGTAGTATAGGTAGCACCTTTGGTTTCGTTCAAACCCAAAACGAACTTGTATGGATGAATGCTGGCACCACATTGCTGCCTAGAGGGCAGTGTTAACATTCCAAGATGGTTGCTATATAAAAGGTAATCGTAGCTTCAAGCCTCATCAACCAGGAATTACTAAAACATGGGAGATGCTTCAAGGCTATGTGGTTCGCTACCATTTGGGTATGGACATCATCCAATCTAGATCGATATTATAGGTTATGTATGCTCGGGATCCATTTAAGTTGTTGATCCCAACCAAGGTGATGACATATTTAGCGCTATCCAGTAAGGGTTAGGGCTAGTCTGGACTCGTAGGGAGTCCATGTGAGGCTCTCGGTGTATTTTATCTAGAGATTCACCGTGACAGGAGGTACCCCAGTAGCCCAGTTATTGTATGGAATCCATTCTCCAATAAGTGCCATACGTTTTTAATTGTGCCCAAATATATTGGAATGTGAGATGCAAGCATTTTAGCTATTTTATATATTTACTTTGAGCCAATAGACATTATTATAATATCACTGGATTTTATATAAAAGTGGTTTGGTTATCGTAAGGTAAAAACTCGTCCGTGTTTTTGTGCGGCGTGTTCTTACAAAATACCTTTGCTTTTAATTTTTTTACAAGTCATAACAAATTAATTCCTTGTGATTTGAGTTTCATGCTGGTTTTAAAAGACTGACCTGGTGTTTGTTTCCTATAATGCACGGTCAGCCCGAGAATATTTTCCAGATTTAACTGGTTTCTTTGGAGCTTTCAGGTGATGAGCTAGATTCTCCAAGACGTATTCATGTACCTTATATTCTTCTGCTGCGTTCTTTTGTTTTGTTTTTTCCTGTATCTATCAGCAATTGTAAGGACATGCTGTTATAACTATCCAGGCTGATAATAGGTTAATGTACTATGATGATGTGTATAATAAAGACAATATCTTTTTGTAAAGACTTGCTCATATTATATATTACTGATCACGTACTGTGAGATTCTGTTATACCTTTTTCTTTCTTTCGCCCCTAATGACCTGTCTTTCAAACATTTAAACGATCGGCACACGAATACCGTGGATGTATTAAGTGTCGTCTTTAGGCGTAAGAAAGGCAGATCGTTACAAGGGGCTAAAATGAAATTTTCACAGACATTCGAATTTGGCTACGAAACTTGCACCATTGTGATCGTAGCGATTTTCTGGACAATTTTCATATATAACACTTTGAACTCGTAGTTGGTACAGAGAAGTTATGGGTTTTTGAAAATTTAAAAATACAAGAAACTTAAATAAATATTACCTAAAAATTTATTCTTCAATGGTCGACCCTAGGGGGTTGATGGTCGACCGGTAGTGGTCGACCAATGGGAACAAGCGGTCGACCATTCACAATGAAAAGTTGAGGGTTTTGGAGCAAGATGAACGGCTATGATGGACTCGAATATTTTACTTGGTTGCCACATTTTGATGGGTGAATGAGATCATATCGATGATTTTCCGGGCCAAATCCAGCGGCATTAATAAACCCTTAACCTCTATAAATTAATTAATAGGTTAACCCTAAATTCATTAGAAAACTATTAGACTACCTAAACACTACGAAAATTCTTCCTTTCCACTTCTAAGCTTTCTTCAAAAACAAATTAAAATTAAAAATAAGAGCATCCAAGTAATCATATCTTGGAGTAGGAAAGCTAGTATATGTCGATTCATAGGCAAGGGATGAAGTTAGAGCATGGATCTAAGGTGAGCGAGAGTAGGTTTGATAAGTTGATTACTACAGTTAAATTTAACTTATTCTACTTGATCTAGGGTGTTAGTAATTTAAACTGTAAATTGAAAACCCTAAACCTGAAACCTAGATTAGAAATTGAAGTTACTCTAATTGATAAACCTATAAAATCCTTTTTAATTGAAACCCTAAAAATTGGTTAACGTTAGCATAAGTAATCTGTCAATATGCATGAATATTAAATCAATGAAAATTATGCAAATATATGAAATTGGGAATATAGACTGGTCACTGTAGTTGCATAGGGTTCACTGTAAACGCCGTGATTAATATAATTAACCCTAAGTAATAATTGAATCACAAATAAGAACAAACCCAAATTTTTATACTACAACCGGTTGACCACTCTCCCTGAGCGGACGACCGGTTATGGCTTGAAATGCAAAATTCAAACCTCGGCCTAAGGTCTAGGTTAAGAATGATAATTAATGTACATGTTAATTGTGGTGTGAGCCTATTTAGGGCTATATGTATGTATGTTAGGAGCAGTAGGGAAGCAAGTTCCATATGGCATGACGCTAGGACGTTGCGATGTTGTGTAAATACTCTTTACCTAATGGGAGGTTGATTATTTTACTAAGGGTGATTTTTATCACAAATGACACTCATATGAGGTTTTAATATGGACGAGAATCACAGATTGATGACTGATGAAGTGTGTGAGCCCGAGACAATGGGAGTCCCGATATGCACAGATACCGACGCAACGTGATATAGTTCAAATGTGGATCCTGGCACGTCCTATAATAGGCATACACTACGGTCGAGAAGTGGACACAGATGTAGATGATGAGACACTTTGGCGAGTCACTATTGGTGGTTTTCCCCTCGATGCATAGTTGGGTTACATGTAGTCATAATTAGGGGAAAATTTGTTCCCAGTGGCCTAGGGGGTAGTGATAGTAGTGGGAATGTTTTTCCATAGTAGCCTAGTGGCGGTGATATCATTGGGAATTTATCTCCATAGTAGCCTAATGGCAATGATATCAGTGGGAATTTATCTTCGTTAGTATCCTAGTGGTGGTGTTTCCAAGTCGAGTAGCCTAGTGGCAGTGTTTCCATATTGAATAGCTTTAGGAGCGATGGTCAATCTTTAGTCATTGAGGTTCGATCCGTAGTTCGATCCTTGTTATAACCTACACAATAGTGTAGGTCTGAGTTGGACAATAACCTTTAAGTAATGGACCCTAGGAATACGGGGACACTTATAGTACATTCTATGTCACTTAGAGTAGAGTTAAAGTTACTGTATATGATCACCATATATCAAACTTGTACCCATTCACTAGATTTTTGTCCGACCTACCCTTTTTCCCCACCATAGGTGGACAGGGAAACATGTGATTGGCCCATTATTGGTACTTGGAGAGGCGAGTCCATCACAAGAGTTGCTTGTTATTGTATCTACTCTCTGTAACAACTCGTATTTTTGATAATTAAAAACTATTAAATTAAATAAGATTTTTGAATTTAATATTGTGAGAAATTAAAATTTATGATTTAAATGGAAAAAATTATTAGAATGTGATTTAATAATGTTGTTTGAATGTTTTTGACAACTATTTTGGTTAATAATTATAAAGTTAATTTGGTTATAATTGTAGGTTAATAAGGAATAAAATAATTGTTGGAATTAATATAATTAAATATTGCAGTTAATAGGAGTTAAGATGATAACTGTAAAACATGAATGCAATAAAATGTAAACTGAAGTTAATTATATTCATATGGTAATAGTTAATTCAATAATAAGAGTGTAAATCGAAATAAAAGAAATTAATTGAAATTAAATTATAATTAACTGGGTTTTATTACAGTTGTAATTGAACGCTGAAATTTATGTAATGTTTAAATCTTGGATTTAATGTGGAAAATGGTATTTTTAAAAGATTATAAATTCCTGGTTAATCAAGAATGATGAAAATGTTAACTTTTAATTTGAATTTAAAAGTTATTAAATTAATTTGATAATAATTTATGCAATTAACGTGTAAAATTAGCCATTTTGGACACTGTCTCGGATTTCGATGAAACTAGTTTCATCGAATCCATAACAGTGAATTATTATAGGATTTCAAGTTTCGTAGCGATCAGACTTATCGTTTAATCGTGTGAGCTCGAAACGTGTAGAAATCGATTAATGGAATTTAAATGAATATAATTTGATTTTGAAAGCTAACTTCTATATACAATGGAATTATGGTTTGAAACTAGTTCCATTGAGTTTAAAACTATCAAAAACCTATATCTCGGTATATTGGATGACCTACTTTCGTTTCGGAAACGGAACGGGCTTTTCGGGTCGTTGTTATCGTTTCGAACAAACATTCGTTCTTATCCATCTCTACCTATATAAATGGATATTTCCTGAAACCCTAGCTGTCTATTCCCATTTCTGTAAGTATCTGTTCAAATCATCTACTTCTTCCTCCTTCCTAATGGCTGTTAATCAAAAACCTAATTCCCAAATTCAATTTCAAATCAAAATCAAATCGAAATTCAAACTCCTCAAGCTATGTCATATTATACACCGTTGGAAAGCTCTCGACGAGTGTAATCTAGGTCTAAGATTCGTTTTATGATTTGATGCATCGTTTAATCAGAAAACGATGAAGAAGTCTCGGCCGTCAATTCTAGGTTTTCGATTTCGACGGTGTATCGTCGACTATAGGACGATCGGAGAGCACCGGAGTGTAGAGGGCGTTGAGGCAAGTCGACCTATACAGTTCATTCATGCCCGTGGTGTCTTGATCGCCAAAATTTGGCCAGTAAAGGGGAGCAATGGCGGAGGTCGGAGATGGGGCCGGAGGTGGTCGCACAACCACCGTGTGGGTGGCATGTGGTGGGGAGCTTGGCGCGGCGTTCTTGTGGGGTCGGAGGCGAACATGATGGCACCAGCGACGTGATGAATGATGGCGGATGGATGGATTTACGTGATTTGAGCGTACATGTGCTAAGGTTTGTGGATGGTAAAGTTATTTAAATTTTTTCCCTTATTAAATTTTTAATTTAATTTAAAATTCAATCGTTCTAACTAACATAACTTTTTCATACAAGCTCGGATTGGACATGGTTTCTTCCGTTGGGACCGTATCGGAATTCCGGACAATCTGAAACTAGTTTGGCTAAATTCTAAGACTATTCAAAATTTGGGCTTTATTTGGATTTTAAATTGACGATAAATCAAAGGTGAGTGATTTAACCCACTCACAAATAATAAACCATCTTATGTTAGTTAAATTAAATTTAGGAGGTGATAAGAATATTTTTGGTTGTTGTTTGGTAGTTTAATTTGACATTTTAATTTAATTTGAATTAAATTGCCATTTAAATTAATATTGAATTTAAATTGTTAGTTAAATACCTGATAATGATAACCAGTTAATTGTTGTGATTTATTGGCTGATTTGGATGTTGATTGTGATGGATGTTTATTTGTTGACATTTTGGATGATTGGATGTTTATATCCCTATTATCACTATGGGTTGAAATGATACATACTTGAACGATCTTATAGTTTAGGGAAAATTCTTTATGGGTTGAAATGATAAACCCGAGTGATTTTATTGATTTGGAAATTATTGATTCGGGATACGGGTAGAAATGATATATACCCGGAAAATTTAACTATTTTGGGGTTCAAATGATACATACCCTATCACTTGACCATAAGGTAGAAAACTATATATGGACACCGTTTGTCATTTTTTAATTATTTTCTAAATGATAAAGTATGTTGATTTACAAATTTTATTTTTAAATTTAATTTAATGATTTTATCTAAAATTTATATTTGGAAAATAATTTAATTTATATGTTTTAAAGCTTCAAATTATAAGTTAATATATGGTTTTAAATTTAAATTTAAGATTTTAACTTATAATTTTATTTAGTTTTAAATATATATTTTAAATAGTGTAAAATTTAATTTAATAAAATATTTAATATAGTTATATATATATAGATTTTAAATTTAATTTAATATTATAAATATAGTTTTGATTTAAGATAACAAATATAAACTTTTATTATAACCTTTATAGATAAAATATTTTTGTAAAAGATTTTAGATTTTTATAAAGTATTTTATAAAAGATTTTATAAAGGATTTTATAATGGTTTTATAAAGAAGTTATAAAGGTTTTAAAGGATTTTATAAAGGGTTTTATAAAGAACTTGTATAAAAGGGATTTGGAAGCGTATAAAGGAATTTGCGTAGAAGTTATGAAAAGGGGAAGAGTTGTAAAATGTTTTGGAATTCATAAATACCTTTATAAATGGTTTTAAAGCATATAAATAGTTTATAAATGGTTTGAGAGAGATTTATAAATTATTTTCGAAATTGATTGAAAGAAATCTTCCTTAGTATTTATGAATATATTTATACTTTTGGAATAAGTATATGGATATCTTGATATGAAAGTATAAACTATTTTCTGGATTTATTATTATAAATGTTTCGTAAAATGACCACGGTGTGAAAATTATAATGATTGGTTGTTAAAGAGACCGGGGTTGGATATTGTCATACTCTCGGCCAATTCCACAACCACTTTAACAACTGTGCACGTGGTGGAGAATCCAGAACGAAGTAGGATGGTTTGGCGAAACGCTACTGATATAAGTCAGAACGTAGCCCTGACCCCCTCGGATCAGCTTGTTATGACTAAAACAGAGCTATCCCGAGCCAAGTGAGGTTGCTCCACCTATCGGACATGCTTCTTCGATACCATATCTGTTACTTTGTGATTGATTTGGTGGCCACCTTCGATTTGATTATGGGAGTGTGTTCTGAGGTGGGCGGTAGTAGCTGCTATGCGTTACCACTAGTCTGAGCATGCAAAACGGTAGAATCCTACCCTAGGCATTTCCTTGCGTGCCTTGTTATATGCCTTATCGAGCCCACTACGATTTTGGTTGTCATACCAATGGAGTGCTCCATGATAGCCCACCGGTTTGGTGGAGTTTATAGTACTGTATAGACTATGACATTTATAAAAATGTGCTAAGGGGGATATAGTTAACGCCTTAATGCTATTTTAATACTTTACTTTACTGATAGCCATTATATATATAGCGTATATTACTACACATAAATAGTTTGACGGATCCTTAATAGATGGAAATTCTGAACATCTCTTAAGTTATTGCATGCACGTTATGCACTGGATAGGAGATGTAAAATCCTGTAAACATCTCTGAAGCTGTTACACTCATATTTATTTATGTTGATTTAACTTACATAAGATCTTTTAGTTCTGACTCTAGTGTTTTGTCTTTTCATTATGCTCGGGTCAGCCTGAGCTTTTCAGTGTTGAAGACATTATTTCTAGAGGACGAAGATGGAGTTTAGTATTATATTATTATTATTATTATTATTCCAATGTATCATGTTGTTTCCGTTGCATTATCCTACTACACCTGCTGTATTTATAACTCTGATTGTATTTTTATAATCAAATGTATATTATAAAACAGCTTCATAAACTGTTTATTTTATTATTATATTTTGTCATTCCGCTATGAGATTCTGTGTTTTGTTTTTCCTTCTTTTCTCTTCTTTTCTTATTTCCCCATTAACAATCCTCCTTTTTGAATGGTTTGAGTTGACATGTGTAGTTTATTGTTGATTTAAAACCGTCCAAAATGGTGGGTCGTTACACTCTATGTATCCATTTGTCATCTTATCGGTACTTTATATTTCCTTTATCAGAATTGGAATGATATTTTCTATATACTCTGTATTTGACTACGTATTGATTTTCTGAGACTGTGTTTTGTGATATTTTTTGAGATGGATATTTGTTACTACTATATGTTTTGCTCCTTCCGTTGTGAGTTCTGAAAGTGTTGTATATCTTAGATTATATTTGTTATTTTATTCTCTATAATGTTATAACACCCGATAGGTTGTATTTCTCGACACGGCTTGAGTCCGAAAGTCACACCAGGCTTTGGATATGTGTGTGGGGAGGTGCGGGTTGTCACAAGCTGGTATCAAAGTCCCTTTATTTAGCATCTTTTGATAGCCTCTTGATATCAACCATAAGTTTATATTTAAATATTTGGTTCATGTGACAGAAGAGAGAAAGAACAAATATTTAAATAGAAATTATGGCTGATATCAAGGGGCCATGAAATGGTGCTAAATAAAGGGGACTTTTGATCCTAGTTATACACACACAAAAAAAACATACATACACACACATACTATAAATACTTACTTTCTAAATGTTCCTAGTCAAGACTAGTGTTTCTAATGCCTCCCCGTACGATGAATTAATCATCACCATTAGGGCACCGTAGCTTTATTTACTTGTGGTTGTTTGAAACAGTCACAACAATATGTTAGTACAAGTAAGTCAAAAGAGAACATCTTATAGTAATGACCTACAATAGTTTTTAGACTTGAGGGTACTATCGACCTCAAATAGGTCGGCTGCACTTTGATTATTCTCAAGTACATGCCATGACCACTATGTTACAACCATAGTTGGGTACACGTTAAACTACTTAAAATGAAACACTATTCAAGAGAGGGTTTGTCCTTCATCATATGAGGTTAGTATTACCATAATTGGTAGTCAACTTAAGTCAATATCTCTAGTAAGAGTAAATTAGTTATGTTAAATATTATCGAATTGAACCATAAATTTAAAGTGGTCTACGCAATTGAATACAGGCATTGATAGAGTTTTTGACGTTAAATCAAACTCTAGATATCTAAATGATACAGTGATAATAGAATACATGTACAATATATCGTTACTACGTAGCTTATTACATATTAGAAATTAGATTTTGCTTAGGGGCTTTGCACAAAAGGTCCTTATTTCTGATGTTGTTATAAGAAAAGTCCCAGTAGCAATGAGTATGTAAATTAGATCCCTGTTTTTTCTAGATGAGAAAGCACAAACCAGCTTACGCTTTCCTAATAAAAAGCACAAGTTCACTTGCGCTTTTCAAAATTTTCAAACATTTCAAAAAATATTTAATCAGAAAGCGCAAATTAACTTGCACTTTCCTAATAGAAAGCGCAAGTTAACTTGTGCTTTTCTCAAATTTCAAACATTTCAAAAAAAAATTAAATCAGAAAGTGCAAACTAGCTTGCGCTTTCTTGATAGAAAGTGCAAGTTAACTTGCGCTTATCAAAAATTACAAACATTTTAGAAAATTTCAAAATTTGAAAGCGCAAACAGGCTTGCACTTTCCTGATAGAAACCACAAGTTAACTTGTGTTTTTTCAACAATTTCAGAAATTGCAAAAATATCAAAAAAAATTTCAAAATCAGAAAAGTGCATGTTACCTTGCATTTTCTGTTAGAAGGGACTATGCGTTTTCTATTTTTTTTCAAAAATAGGGACCAAATTGACATATTCATTTCTGCAAGGACTTTTCTTATAACAACATCAAAAATAAGGACTCGTAGATCTTTTCTTATTTTTTTTAAATGATATGTAAGCGTCTGTAATTTAGCAAAGTCTATACATGATTCAGTACTTAAATTGTTTAAATATTGACCGAGAACTGAGTTCACACCAAATAGTCAACACAAATGCGTTGTTATTTATTTTCGAATTTTATTAATTTACGTAAAATTAATTTATAAATGTTACAAACTAATAATAAAATCAATAAAAATATTGTATTAAATTTTTATAGCACTTTAATTATTTATTTAAAGCTAAAAATCAATTAAAATGAATTACAAAAGTTGTACAGTGATATAATTAAAGAAAAGGCTAAACTAAAATTATTAAATACTTGGTTCAAACCGAGTCAAATGAGCATTTTGACTAAGCAATGATCAAATATAGGTCAGTCAAAGAAGAGGGGGGCCAGTGGAAACCTAATCTCTAGGGTTAGAGAGAAAAATGGATAGATAATATGGCTATAAATAGTTAAGGAGGCGAACTCCAGTGGACATCTGTGAGGTTAAGTAGGCGGCTTGCAACCCCTAGCCAAGGATATGTAGGAGAAAACAAACGACCGAGGTGTACGATAATTGGTTGGATCATAAGGAGGGGGTAATTTCTTCATTTAAATATATATTCAAATATAAATTATATTTGTATGTATGGATACATACAATTCCTTATATATATTGCGGCCATGACTAAATATAAACAAATCAAAATTAATTTCTAATAATTAATTAATAAAAGTAAAACTATTTTAATAAATATGTATAATATGTTTTTGGTTTAAAAAAATTAGTTATTTCAGATCAATATATATATATATATATATATGTACATTTAAACCTCATAGTTTATTAAATAAATAAGTTTATATACATATATATACACACACACGGAATTAAAAAAAATTCTTTATTAGTTTTCGGATTCAAAGAAAATAAAAAAATTCAGATATACATACACACACAAAATTTTCTACATGGAAATTAATATAAAAAATAAAAAATTATTATGAAGCTTATAGCTTTCGGTAATAAAATAAATTATTTATAGAAGTCAAAGAATTTTAAAATTCAAATGTTTGAGAAATCCAAACCAAGATTTGCGCACGCGTGTGTATATATATATATCTATATATGTGTGTTTTTTTGTGTATGTGTATGAGTGCGTGTTTATAAATTCGCACGGATATATTTAAAAAGAAATTTTGTTTTTATGTTTAAAACACACACACACATATATATATATATTGTTGAATTATCAAACTTTTTTAAATTATTAAAATATTTAAACCCCTTTTTGAATTTAATACACACACATACATACGTATAAGTTTTATTTAATTCAAATAAGTTATTTTAAATATATGTTTTTACATATATATGCTTGTCATAATTATTTTATAACAAAATATAGATATATAAATATTTTTAAATAATATTATATATATGAATATAATTATTGTTTAAATAATTAGCCTAAAAAAACATTAATCATTTGGTGTATATGTATATCCATTTTGACATCATTATTGACACATAATCATTACCCATATATTTATCAACCGCAAGTCACATTGGTGAATTATACACATGTTCTCTTATTTCTCTTAGTTCAGATTATTCCTTTTTATATAGTTATGATGTTTGCATTATGAATATGAACATACTAAAATATTAAAACATTAAATTAAATTAAATTACCAATAAAATATTATTATTAAACAATAACACAATAATACATATTTTAAATAAAACCGAATAAATTGAAATATTTCTCAAACTCGTTTATTAATAAATGTTAAATATGATTTAGTATAAAATTTATTATTCACGTAAACGTAAAATATGACCTTGTGCAAATTAATAAAAGGAATTTTTTTAAAATTCACCTCTTTACCTCTGCTGCCAATACACCTAATCTAACAATAGCATCACGGCCCATATTGTAATTATGTAAATAATTAACTAACATGTAGGGCAATTCTTTTGGAAAAACCAATTAGATGGGTGTCTAAGGTAAATGTGCTTAAACTAAGCATAATGTTACTCTAATTCAGGAATGTTCTTATCAACGTAAATCCACCCGATCTCCTAGCCTAAGATTGATCATCAAAGTGGTATGTTCAAATGGTATGCCCTTATGGAAGGATTAGAAGTGTTTAATACTTAAGTTAATTCAAATAATCATATTACAATATTATAATTAAACTTAAAAATGCTTTGAATTGAAATAAAATATTTCATAATTTTATAAATGTTATAAAAAGCAAATTTTATTTGTTTTAAATTAAATTAAAATTTACAAGGGTTGTGAATATAATTTAAAATTAAACTGTATTCATAAAGGTTATAAAAAATGAATTCAACATTCAAAAATTTAACGACACTCTCCTCTAAACCTAGTTTCTTCAACCGTCGAAATAATTTTCTACATAGCTCCGACACTAAATTTGCTAAACACTCATGAACTCCCAAGGTTTTCTTTTACCACATCTCTTCCTCCTTTCCATCGATCTTACACTGATATTATCCTATCTGGCACCATCACTTAGGATCAATCACTAAAGAATAGTTCATTTTCTCCTTCTATCTTCATTCCATGAATTCGTCATTGCAACTCTAAAGTAGTACGTTTATTATGTGGAGACATTAACCACCATGCTTCCACTTGTCGTCATCCTTTTAGTTGTTTCTTTTGCGGACGGTTCAGACAAAAGCAATTGCGCTTGGCACAGATCTAGCTTGATGGCTGCAAATTCATTTACTATACGTAACTCGCCTAGTTCAGTGACTAACTCAACCGCCTTTTCTCCTTCATCTAAATTATCTAAAACCTTTACCGACTAATGGTTCTACTTCAATTTACAATTTCTAGAGCATCAAACTCCAATTCGCTTGAATGTGGATCACACTATCTCTCATAGTCTTCTATAGCAGTTTGAATCACTGTTCGCTACTTTTGACACACTTTTGGCCAAATCAGATGAGATAACAAAGGGGAAGGTTAAGTTGAAGGCAGTCGACAAAGCATGTCTCCCCTCCAATAATGCATATTTTCATGATGATTAGTGGTTTACATTCATGACCTATAATTTTTCCAGTGGCGTTGTTAGGGATAGGGAATTCGACATACTATTGCTTGACCCAAATATTCAAATGTGTAGTTAATCATTTACTTCTTCTCCTCTGCAAAACTTGGCTATAGTTCATAGCATTGGTGCACCAAACCCTCCTTTCGATTGTGCTGGCAATACTGCATTTGTTGCAACCTCTCAAGATGGCCTAAAATGAGCTCATTAACCTTTTTCCAAGCTTAAACTGAGTTGAAACGGCTCATGGAAAAGTTACTGCTATTGAAGGCCCTTATGCTACAAGTAGCTTAAAGCACAAATAAAAACCAAGATGTAGATCTAGTGAGTTGTTCGTAGGATTGCTAGACTTGTAGACTCACATCCAACAACTCATTATTCCATTCCTACTTTGGATTTGAGACCATCAGGCGTTCACATTCTTTTAGGAAGTTCTTTTACTCCTTTAGTTCCTAACACATCAACTGCTAGTCAGGCATTTCATATAGCTAAGAACACCATTTTTATTTATAATTATAATTGGAATGATTTTGAGTATATTGGAAATAAGGAACTTGAAAGGGCTAACACCAATCATATATGAAAGCACTCAATTGGAATGTCTGAGGCATGGGTTTACCCATAAAATGTCATAGAATAAAAATACCCTTAAAAGATTGTTAACTTGGCATAACATTATTACAGGAGACTAAACTTAATTTTCCTAGTTCAAGATTTGCTAGATCTATTGGGGCTAATATATTAATAGATTCAGTGTCCGTCCCAGCTAATGGTAGCTCGGGGGGAGTTATAACGTTCTGGCAAAATAATTAATATAAAATTTTTCAGACATTCTCTTAATTTCATTCCCTTTACATAATTTTTTATGATTTAAAAAATAATCAAATTATAAATATCACTAATGTTTACATGTCAAAAAATAGAATACTCGGACATAGACTTTGGGCTGAATCTACCAACAACCTCATCGAATTACCTCTCATATGTTGAGATTCACCTTGTCTAATAGTAGAGAGGATCCTTCAATGGCCTTGCTGGGTAGATTCTTACTATGTGGGATTGGGTAGAAACATTCCCCTTTTCCAAAATGTACAGTGTAACATCCCATTCGAAAAGTTAACACAAAGATCTTTTGGCACAATGGTTAGTGCATGTTGTTTCTTTCAAGGTGGCAGAGATTCAAATCTCATAGTCATCACATTTGGTATCAGAGCTTAGGTTGACCAATCAACGTTAGTTGATACTTGGATCTATTGGAGATAAGCATGAGTTTTCACCTTAAATGGATCGAGTGATATGAGAGCATACCTGTTACATATTTTGGTTTATTTTTTTATACTGTTGTCTCAACTGTTTATTCTCTATACTGATTATTATATTTTATCTTATATACTGTGAGATATATGATAGGTTATGTTTTAGATTGTTTTATTTTACCTTGGTTGTCGCTCTACGTCGGCTAGAGACCGTAGAAATGGAATATTATCTATATTTGGGTATTGTTAGTGTAGAGTGGTCATCACAACAGGTGTCAAAGTCAATACACAGCCGAAATTATGTGTTATAATGCAGCGGAAGTCAGTCGGTGCTAATGTGAGTTACAAACACAATGCCTAGGTGATATGTTATAATGACCCAACGAGGACATTTGGCTCTTTAGGACAGATAGTCTATAGAATCCCTTTCAAAATGTTAAGGCAAAGATTATTAAGCGTAATGGTTAAAGCATGTTGTTGTTTTTTAGGGTGGTAGGGGTTCGAAACCCATGATCATCACATATTATCTTGTTAGTCTCATTTTCGATCATATACCATGCTCTTAAATTCCCTTGGCCAATTATTTAATATCCGGCCGTTTAAATTCTGATGATGTGGTTAAGTCCTCGTAATAACGAAATGTAAATCTATAGACAACCACACTTTCAATAATACAGCAGAAAAATTGGGTTTTCACTTACGAGAACTAGAAGATTACTTAAAGAACTGTAATACGTGTTTGGCAATACTAATATGAAAAAATATAAGACTTTGAATGAGGTAAAGAAATTCAATAATATAGAACAACATATGAACTTATGTAGCGAAGAGAAGGTAAAATTAGGCAATTCAAAAATGGAACCACCCAGAATAATTGATCAAGAAGATATTATGTAGAAACAGCATGCTCATGTATAATGGATCAATGTATGGGACCAAAGTACTAAAAACTTTCATGGAGCAACCAACAGTAAATGCCGATACAATACCATCATATTTGTTAAAATTATCAAAGTGGAAATTAAAGAACAGGCTGATATTAATAACATTTTCACTAGACACTATATATTGAAATATATGGTCATAAATGTAGATGTATAATCCAGGCTATTTGGTCTCCCTTATATCCAAACTTTGATTCCTCTCTTCGTGAATTAGATTCTTGATTCATAGAGAAAGAATTCCGATTGGCTATAAAAGGTATGGCTAGTGAAAAAGCCCCAGGCCTTAATGGCTTCTTGATGGTTTTATACCAAAATTTCACGAGTACTATCAAAAATGATATTATGATCTTATTTTGGGAACCGTACACTGGTAAGCTTCGATTAGGCTGGCTTAATTTTGCTAACATTACCCTTATACCTAAAAAGAACATTTGGAAGGGCTTACATATTTTTAACCGAATTCTTTAATTAATTGCTCAATTAAATAATTTCCAAAGTGCAAGCTAATGGGTTGATGGATAAAATGGATACTTTAATTGATAGATCTTAAACGGCTTTCATACAAGGTAGACATATTATGGATAAAGTAGCAAACACATAAGAATTATCAACTATTGTCATAAAAATATATTATGTGTGTTACTCTCAAGTTGGACTTCGCCAAGGCTTTTGACTCGATAGACCCGGGCTTTCAGTTAGATACTGTAGGAGCTATGAGTTTCACCGATAGGTGGATCTTTAGGATCGACCTTATCTTAAAACCCAACGTGACATCCATTCTAGTTAATAGGATAAAGGGAAAGACAATTCAATCCAAAAGGGATTATTGTCAGGGCGACCCTCTCTCACAATTATTGTTTGATTTAGTCATAGACGAATTCGATAAAATCTTCAAACTTGTAGTAAATAATAACTTTTTCCTCCAATTAGGAGATATATTACTTCTGATTGAGTATCTACTCACTAATATGCAGATGACACTCTGTTATTTTATCCCATCCCCCTCATCATATTTCATTGGTTAAATTAATTTAATATAATTTTTAATTACTTTTGGAACATAGAATTTACTTTTGCAAAAGCTTCGTGTTAATCATCAATTATACTTCAAACAACCCAAGTGGGGTAGCTAATAATTTAAAATGTAAGACTACGAATATCCTAAAAATTATTTAGGCATACATATTAGACAAATGAAAGTGAAAGAGGAACATTGGAACATACTTATTGATGAGATAAGAAATGTTTCCTTCTTGGAAAGCCATTTGTCTTTCAATACCGGGCAAAGCGGTACTTATTAACTGGGTTTTATCTACAGTTTTGACTTATTAGCTATCCTGTTACTGCTTTCTCAATTGAGTGATAACATTGAAAAAACTAAAAGGAGCTTTTAATGGAAATGTATTCTTGAAAGCTATGCCATAAACAATTCCCATTAATGGGGATCTAATTTGCATGCTTAAAAATCAGGATGGTCTTGGTATCATAAATTTAAATACACTCATTCTCCTCTAGGTTTGCTTCGATGTCACAGGCACTTACAATGTATCCTAGGAACATTCCTATCTGAATGGCAAATGTACATTTTAAAGGGTTCAGCTTCATGTTATAGTGTCTTAAGATTGCAAAGGTCTCTTCCAGGTCATAAACATGACTTGGTGCTGTTTTTAACTTAACAAAGCATGTCAACTACATGTATACATCTACATTTTCCCCAATCTGATCTGAAAACATCATGTTAACCAACCGTTAGTCGGCTGTTTCAGCACTTTTATGTCCGAATAACATGACTTTGTAGCGGTATAAGCCATTGTCCATCAAAAAACTGGTTTGCTCCTGATCTGGTTCAAACGTTGCTATTTGGTTGTAAGCTAAATATACATCCTTGAAGGTGAGCAGTTCGTGGCCGCTAGTTACATCCACCAACTGATCAATTCAAGGCAGAGGAAAAAATTACTTCGGGTAAGCTTTGTTAAGGTTGGTATAGTCTACACAAGTTCTTAACTTTCCGTTAGCCTTCTTTACGAGAACAAGGTTCACAATCCACTTCGATTAATTTACTTCCCTAGTAAACCCATTCGATTTTAACATCTTGAGTTCTTCGTGTGGAACATTGTACCTTTCTTGTCCAAGGTCCTGCGCATCTACCTGACTAGTTGAGCATTAGGATCTATGTTGAGTGCATGGAAAATGATAACCTTATATATTCCTACCATATCCGAGTGCATCCAAGCGGAAATATCAATTGATCTTTTGAGGAAGTCTGTTAACTCTACTATGACCTTTTTGTTGTGGTACCTCCCTATCTTGAGAATCTTCGAAGGTCCTTTGGGGTCCATCTACACATCATCAAGGTCATCTAATGCTTTAAATCACTCATCTCTCCTACTCATAGCCTATTTCACTTTGTTCCTTTTCGGGTTGGGATGCAGTAGAGGAAATTTGTTTTTGGGCTTCTTCAAAAAAATACCATGCGTAGATTGAGTTATATTCGTCAGTGCCGATCATGTGCATAAACTCCCTCTTTTTCCTCCTTATTGATATTGTGGTCATAGAGTGACTTGTTCCAGCATCAGCCTTGGAACTTTGTGCTGGTGAAATTCTTGGAACTGGTTTGATTTCTTTATAATCATCACAAATATTAGAAGAGACTGCATAATAGTTATGAACATTATTGCTAGAATTGAGGTTTACATTATATAGTTCTCTACCCAAGAACTATTCTCCCCTAGTCGATCCTATCACGGTAGGGGTATGAAACTTCATGAGTAGGTCCTTCTGAGAAATTACTACCTACAAGTCAATCAGTGTGGATCTTCCCAAAGATGCATTATATGGTGATGGTTGATCGATGACCAGGAAGCTTACATAAAAGGATTTTTGAAGAGGCGTAGTTTCGACAGTGAAAAGTAAGGCGTTGATCCAATGGGAACGGTTGTAGTGTTGTTGAATCTGTAGAATGGTTATGGACATGGCTTCAATATTTCAGCTGGAAGCTTCATTTTATCAAATGGAGATTTGAAGATGACATTAACAGAACTCTCATAATAAACAAAGACCTTTTTCATTGTGCAGTTTGTGATCTGCACCATAACGGTTAGTGGATCCTGATGTGGAAAGGCAATCCCAACGACATCAGCTCTAGTGAAGATTATGTCCTGCGTAGGTTTCTATCTTACATTGAATATGATACTTTGTTCTACTTTCGCTTCTGCACATGTCGCTCCTAGGCTTCCTTGCGTTTTCCTATAAGGTGTGGTCCTCCATGGATAAAGGCTATGAGATTAGAGGGGTTTCCTACTAGGTTTTTATTCGGATCCAATATGAGGTTCCCAGTCCTTTCCTTATTTTTTTCCTTCTAGAAGATGCCTAAATGTCCCTTTTGAATTAGTCTTTCTACTTAATTTCTCAAGCACCGACAATTGTCTGTGTGATAACCATTTTCCCTATGGAAGCCGCAGTATGCTCCACTTCTATTATGCTCTGCCTTTTCCATTATTTGGGACATTATAGGCCAAGTCAGTCCTAGTCATCTAATATATATGTCCAGGAGTATGGGTGAGGGGAGTTTTTGCTGTGATGTTTAATTTCCTCTATCGCACGGCGAGTTGATGGTATCCCTCTGCCTCCCTTTTCTTCTCATTGTAGGGGATATAAATTCCTTCAGATTGTGCTGCAGAACCAGTTTCTTCCATCCTAATGTAGCCGCTAGCTCTTTCATAGAAAGCTTTCATGCTATGATATGGCTTTATGCTATTTTTCTCCCATATGGTAGTATCCCTTCTTATTTCGGCTTGCGCTGCCTTGAGTAGCGCTTCTTCACAAGTGACCCCAATGCGGAACGCCTTAGATTTGAAGCGTTTTATGAAGTTTCACAAACTATCATCTTCACCTTTCTTTATGCATGACATTGTGTTTACATCTAGGGATGCTTCCCTTCCCGAGTTGAACTGTCTTACGAAATCGATGGATAGTTGCCGCTAAGAATGGACTTCCTCTGGTCCATATCTCCTGAACCATCTTCAGGCGACCCCAGCTAGATCAACTTGAAAGAGTTTACACCGAGCAATCTTCCCAACTTTTATATAGTACTCAAAGGAGCAGATGTGGTCATCTGGGTTTGTGATTCTGTTGAATTTTTCAATTGACAGGGCTTTAAAGTTGTTCGGAAAATTTTCTTCTATGATGGTTTTGCTGAACGGGGAAGACCGATCTTCCCTAACTTCTTCTTTGTTGTTTTGGTGGAAAAGTTTTAACAGCTGGTCTACACTAGCCTTTAGCAGGTAGATCTCATTTTCTTTGGGATCCATTTGGGACGATCCATCCCTATAGAGTGAAGTTACACCGTCGCCATCGGGAGTATTTCGTGGCTACTCTTTTTTAGTAATAGCGGGTTGATGTTAGAAGGCTTTAATTTGATCTAATGGTTGGTCTAGAATTTTCTTTTGAGTTTGGCATCGGTTTTTAGGCCAGCTTCACCATTCCCATTTTTGAAAGTGCTGTTATCACTCATACCCTGGATAGCCATCGCAGTTGGTGAGTGATGGGCGTGAGCTATGGATGGTTGAGGAGAGGTTAGCCTAAGAGCATCATGTTGGGCTATAGATCTTTCTATTCCCTCCATAAGCTTGTTTATTTGGTTTGTGAAGGCTTGAAGAGCAGCTAGGATAGGGTCTGAGGTGGGTTCTACAGAAGCTTCCACCTCAGTTTGGGCTATAGAGGGGATGAATGGGATTTTTGGGATTTTTGAGGTCAGGTGAAATTGCTCTTGGGCAGAAGGAATAGTGAAATCTATGGGATTCATGGTATTGTAATGGTATTTGAAGAAATTGTAGGTAAGTTTTGCTGGAATACCTTTGTTGGTTAAAGGTTGTGGCTGTTGACCACAAGGTCGGAGGTTCGGGCCCTCCTTCTAGCACCAAAAATGTTGATGAGATTTTTTTCTTAGAAAAAGCCAGGTATTTTTATGTAGTAATCATGACGCTGAACGCTTTCATGATTAAGAATCAACAAAATTAAGTAATATTAATATTACTATCAAGGGAAGTAATTATATCGCTTTAACGCTTGCACAATTATGAGGGGAAATGTTCAAAAATAGTAAAAGTTAGTTCGTTAAATCAAACTTCCTTGATTTAAGCACTAGTAGAATTAGACAATAAATTAAAGTACTGAAAGCGATAAAAAAGAGCATAGAGAATTTACGTTGTTCGGATGTTAATGAATACTACATTCACGTGTACAAAGCCAATTTTTTCTCTTTTGATTCTTAGTACAAACAAAATGGCAGAGTATACAATTTTCGCTTTCTGTGTCCAAAAAGAGTAAAGTAAAATTCTTTTTTTTTTCTACAGTGTCCTATCTATTTATAGTACACAGAGTTTCTCGTGGATTATCAACGTCATTCTCCCACTTTTTGATTTATGCCTTCGGATCATGTCCCATGTCGACCATCCATCTAGCTTGTTTGATATGGACAGATTTTAACATGGCATTCAGTGAGAAACTATAGTCCGAGAGTTGAATTTTGTGGGAAGTTTGAAACTGAGGCGGCAAGCTGGAATAAGCGAAAAAAATTAAATTTAAGTAGACGATATAAAATACAATAGCCTATGATTTTTGTTTGATGATAACAAACATATATATATATACATATATACATATATATATATATTCGTTTAAATGTATTTGTTATTGTACTATTTTATTTTCGACATAATTAATAAATATTTGTGGAATAAATTAAATAACATAGAATTCATATTCGAACAAATATTTTATTCAAACAAATATTTTATTACAAATTCAAATAGTACAAATTTAAATACAATTTATACATTTTCAATTTCAATACAATTTCAATTACAATACATTTTTCAATTTACAATGTCACCTCACTACATTCACTCATCACTTGTATTTGTTCTTCAACTCTATTTCAATTTGTATCCAGCATCTGAATTATCTGCAAAATAAACACCGATGTAGTAAAATTGAAAAAGAAATATTTTTGCAGCACAAAATGAAATGTGTGTTTGAAAATATTGTTTGCCTCAGTTATTTGGGTTGTTCGTCATTTATTTCTTTTGAATTCATCTACATGAAAAACTTGTGACATGCACAGTATATCACTGTACAAGCCATAAGGCCGTGCACATTGATATACATTTTTTAGTTAGAACTACAGGGGAAGGTGAGCACAAGGTCAAACCCGAGCCATAAACTGGATTCAATTCAGGTGCAATACAAAAACATCACAAAATGGTCAAGTACAAGTTCTCATGCAACAAGAATTCAAAATCACAACAGAACAGTGATAAGATAGACAAGACTTCATAATTGAATCAGATCAACCAAAACCAAACATGTGCATATTCAAATGATATGGTCAAAGCAACATATAGTGCACATGTATAAAGTGATGTACAAAGAAGCAGGAACTCCACATGATACATGACTCGAGAACAAGCCAGTGCAATAGGAAGATCAAGTAATCAAAGAAACAAGACTGGAAATGTGCAACATCAAGTTCACATGCATACAACATGTACACCAGTCCTATGCATATGCATCCAAGATGACTATAGTTCAAAGTTTCAAATTGATCCAGACATGTCAAATGCATTCAAGGCTAACAAGTCTGCAACATCATCAACACAGAAAAGCACAAAGAAGAAATAACCAATTGACACAAGTGCACAAGCATGAGATGAAGGCTACACAAAGGAACCACACCTGATAGACTAAATTGAACACAACATACAACATGAAGTGCCAGACCTCAAGTGACCAGAACAAACTTCAACATCTACAACAAGTACACAAGGACAGACCATTAGATCCACAAACTGTACAAGCCCATGAAACAAAGACATGAGAACAGACTCGACAGTGAAGCTATGAACAATCAAAGGAACCAGACTCAATTGGAACAAAGACTAGTGTCATATACACATGTATACATATATGCATATATATATGTATAAATGTGTATAGTTTCAGAGACTCACACATGAAAAGCCTTAATAAAGAAACTAGTCATCACCAATATGAAACAAGACTGTACACTGAAGTGCGGACCACAACACACAACACAATGCAAAGATTTCACCAAACCAAAATGTAAGTATTCAGATATGTGTACATGCAACTACCGCAACATCAGTTCAGGTATGGAGTGCAGCCAGACCAGGTAAATGAGATGGCTTGAAATAGAAATGGGCAGAGTAAAGACAATACAAGGCGAACATCTCCAGTTAGATAAAATGACAAATATACAAGGCTTGAACGGTTCAGTTTACAAAACAGTGAAGCAGCAGTGTACACAAAGCAAGGAGCAGGTTTGAAAAAGAAATTATCAGGACGAAAAAGAATGAAAAAATTCAAATCATTTCAGAATCGTATGTATACAAAAGCAATTCACAAAATTCGTATTCAAAAAGAGAATGGAATAGCAGTTCTAATACTGGAAGCAAAGAATGGAACATATGATTAAGTCAGATTTATCTCAAAAATTAAAATACCGAAGTCATAGAAAAAAGAATGAAACCGACTCAAGAATTTCAAATCTACCAACTATTGAACAAGTCAGTACAATCACCATCATTCAAGCAATTATCTAATGGCCAAGCAAAATCACAAAATATTCAAACCCAGAAATATACGAATATATTATAGGGTTTTCATCCCTATATAAATTACCCAAATCATCATTGGCTATTCATTCGAGTTCTAGCGAAATAAGAGAGCAAGCAATTAAATCATGAACAAATTAATAAATCGAATCAAAGTCGAGAACTAAAAGGGCAAAAATCTCATACCAGTTTATCATCATCGAACTCGACATATTGAAGCAGCTACAAGTTAACTAAATCAGAGAATCAATTGACGAAGCTAATCGAAGTGGATTCATTACCACAATCATTCAATTGTGAAGCGGCGCCTCAAATCATAGCAAAACCATAGCTTTTGAAAAGGAACGAAGGAACGCAAAAGATCGGCCGAAGTATACAGAAGAAAGGGAGACGCACTTCATTTTAATTATTAGTGGGCCGGTATTATTTATTTTATTTTGGGCTTAAAGTGTTAATTTAGGGTTTTATTATTTAGTTTTTTTATTTTGTAATTTTCCTTTTTAAAATTGTGTAACTCTCTATTTGTGTGACTAGTTTACGAACTACGGTAGTGTAGTTCGAGAATTCGCAACTCATTGGCTGAGTTGTGGCAGGGTTTTGAGCGTAGAGTTAGGTTAGTCATTAGCGGGTGTAGCAAGTTTAATTGTGTAAGCGTCTGACTACTTAATTTCTAGTAGATACCATGGGGCAGCACGTAGGCAGGGTTTTGCCGAAGTTGGGTAAATTTGTGTGTGATCTCTTCTGCATTATTTTCTGTTATTGATTTTTATTTCCGCATTAATTGTTATTATTATTAGTATCACCCTACTCACCCCCCTCTAGGGTGAAAACGATCCTAAAAGTGGTATCAGAGCTAGGAACAAAAACCATGTCTTTGTTTTAAAAAAAATTATTTTAAAAAAACCAACTTTTGTTTTAAAATTTTGATTTTTTAATGGCTTCTTTTAATAATGCTTTTGCTGAGGGTCAGTCCATAGTTAGACCACCCATGTTCAATGGTGAATATGCTTAGTGGAAAAATAGAATGAAAATTTTTCTGAAATCCTTAAATGCATGGAATATTATTGAGACGGGATATAGGACACCAACTATAGTGGTAGATAATCAAGAAATTGAAAAACCGATGGATCAATGAACAAATCTTGAAAATAAACTGCAGAATGCTAACGCTAAAGCTATGAATTCTATTATTTGTTCATTAGATCAAATTTAATTTAATCGTGTCTCACATTGTCTAACTGCATAGGAAATTTGGCATACACTTGAAGTGACTCACGAAGGAACCTCCCAAGTCAAAGAATCTCGCCTTGCCATGCTCAGTAGCGAATACGAAAACTTCACAATGGCAAAGGATGAAAGTGTCAAAGAAATGTATGGACGACTTTCCAATCTCAAATACAAATCAAAATCCCTTGGATACCATTCACGGAGCTGGAAATAGTTCAAATAATTCTCAGAATTCTTCCATGAAATTTCGAAGCAAAAGTGACTGCCATTCAAGAATCAAAAGATCTGAAACAAATCAATGTTGAAGAACTCATCGGTAACCTCACCACTTATGAGCTAGAAATCAAATTCAAAGAACAACGCGAAGGAGGTGATACGCGAAAGAAATCAATAGCTCTCAAAGGAACAGCTGAAAGTTATGATGACGACGATGATGATGGAGCAGCTGAATTGGCACTGATAATAAAGAGATTCAAAAAGTGGAACCGCAAATATGGAAATTCAGCTCTAAATCAATAATTGAAGAACAGAATTATCAGAGCGCTAGACAACTCTGAAGAGCAGGAGATCATTTGTCACAACTGCAATAAACCCGGTCATATCAAGCACAATTTCCCTCAGAATCGACTCAGCAAAGGAAAAAACCGAAGTGGAGAAGTTTTATAGCCACGTGGAATAAAACTGATGATGATAATAAAAGCAGTAACAGTGAGAGTGAAGAAGCAGATCTGTGTCTTCAAGGTGATACTACTGACATCAATGATGACGAGCCAAGCGAGGTATCAAATCTTACTCATTCAGAATTACTTATATATTCTCACGAAGCAAATGGCTGTTTTGAACGACTTTGGGAAAAGTATGCTAAAATTGAATCACAAAGAGATAGTTTGATAGCACTAAATAAACAGCTTGATCAATTGGTTAAAAACTATCAAAATAAGAGCCTTAAGTGTGATAAGTGTCCATCATTTGAAGAATAAATTAAAAAAATCAGAAAGTAAAATTAAATCACTTGAAAATGAAATTCTGATTTTGAAAGAAAGTGAAAATACTAGAAGAGAAAATTCTATTAAAAGGTGCACTCTGTTTTTGAATGAAAATGAATCACTCAAGTCACAAGTCCAACAATTGTCTACAACTTCAGGGAAATTCTCCAAAAGAGAAAAATAACTAAATATGTTATTAGGGAAACAAACTGTTAATCAGATTAGACAAGGACTTGGATATACTCAAACTGAATGTGTTAAAAGCGAAATTAATCAAGTCAATTCCA
Organism: Allium fistulosum; assembly: GCA_030737815.1. Lineage (NCBI taxonomy): Eukaryota > Viridiplantae > Streptophyta > Magnoliopsida > Asparagales > Amaryllidaceae > Allium > Allium fistulosum. Next base: position 985,435,725 of record CM060902.1, read on the forward strand.
AGTGCACGATTTGTGGGAAAATTGGACAAAATCGCAATAATTGCTGGTATAAACCCAAACGCGTGAAAACCATACCACTTTGGTTTCCAAAAGGAATGAATTTAAAATCCCTTAAAGTCAAACAAATCTGGGTGCCAAAAGGAACAAATATAGATTGTCTTGGGTCTACATAAACATATTTTTCAAAATCATTTGTGACTAACAACCATGGACCTATAAAAACAAATAGGTCACAAAAATCTTTTCTCGTGTAGGTGTGGTGGCAGGCTAAGGAACAACAATAGTGTTACCTGGAATCTGGCTGTTCTAGGCACATGACAGGCGACAAATCAAAGTTCCTTAGCCTAGTACAATGGTGGCAGAGTCACAATGGGTAACAACGAAAAATTATTGGTGAAGGTAAAATAGGTAACGGTACATTTATCTTGAACGATATATTATATGTTGAATATTTGCACCATAATCTGATTTCAATCAGCCATTTATGTGATAAGGAAATGAATGTTGATTTTGATTTTGATTTATGCAATAATATTGACCAATCACTTTTTCATGACACTGTGAGTACCTCTAGAGTCTTTGAACTAGTTCATATTGATTTGTTTGGACTAACAATATTGCAGGTTTAGGTGGTAAGAGATGTTGTTTTGTATTAGTTGATGATAACTCTAGATACACATGGATATATTTGTTTATCTTACTTCTTCTAGATCTAACACTATGTTCACTAGTTGTTAATGTGCATGTTTTAATCAAATCCTTAAGGAATCACATTTTAAAAGCTATAAAATGATGATAAGGTATTTGTTGCAACTTCACGGTCTGGTCTATGATATCCAATTTTTGGTAACTATGATTTAAAGGGGTATTCAGATGCATATTCTACTAGTAGTCTAGTTGATAGAAACATTACTAGTGAAATGTGTTTTATGTAGGGACATTCATAAGTTGCAAATAAAATATCTGCATAATTTTCATTTTAACCGATTTTTGACTGGTAGACATTTTTTTCATATAACCCCTTTCAGAAAATAGTTTTGCTGACTTCGTTTCAGATTAGACATTTAAAAATTTGATTTTATATTTATTTTTGGATTTGATCTTAAATGAATACATTAACTAATCTGACTCCCTACAGATTATCCAAAAGGAAAATAGTGACTGAAAAAATGTGATGAGTGTTGATATTAATCATACATTATGACTTGAGACAACATATGTAGTAAATTTCTTTAAAAAATTAAACAAAATTTGTACTAACTTTGATTGATTAAAATTCCATGACCATCTCTATTTCTATCATATTTCTAACGACCATCACTCATCAAAATCCAATATAGTATGCCAAAATGTGGTATTTTAAACAGGAAATTATTCATTTAAAAAAAAATTAATTAGCAATAGAAACATCCAAAGTATTCACTCTCATTTAAAAGTCCTTATGGTTATGCATAGGTGAATTACATGGAATCTTTGATTATGTGCTTTCATGCTCATTTAAAAGTCCTCACGGTTATGCATGTATGGAACACATATCAAAATTGATTATTAAATAGACAAGTTGATTCTAATCCAATTTAAAAGTCCTCACGGTTATGCGTGGTTAGAAGATACTTGAAATTCAGTTTATTTTTAAAAAAATTGGGAATACTACTAATCTCATTTAAAAGTCCTAACGGTTATGCATGGTCAGTAGATATTCAAACTCCTATAATAAATATACCACAAATAGACACAACTATATGGTTTTATATACCGACATCACTCCTATCACTCTAAAATAGAATATGCGCCTAACAGAGTATTTATGATTTTTGTTTGATTTTTTTATTGAAATTTAATATTTATAGTCGATTAGGTATTAATTTTGTATTAATGTCTATCACTTTATCTCTATTTTTCTAACACAATTACTCTTTTGCTGATAACAAAAGGGGGTGAGAGAAGTTAAGATTTTGGTAAATAAGTCAAGTCATATTTTTTATTTGCATATTCCCATCAAGGTTCATTTTCATATTTTTTATTTATTTTCATGCATATGTGAAGGGGGAGCTTTGGTGTAGGTGGAGCATTCAAGTAAGGGGAGCTATTAGAATTCATCAAGGTCAAGTACATTTAATAGAGTCAAAATCTTAATATATGTTTGTTATCATCAAAAGGGGGAGATTGTAGAATACAATAACCTATGATTTTTGTTTGATGATAATAAACATATATATTCTTTTAAATGTATTTGTTATTGTACTATTTTATTTTCCATATAATTAATAAATATTTGTTGAATAAAATAAATAACACAGAATTCATATTCGAACAAATATTTTATTCAAACAAATATTTTACTACAAATTCAAATAGTACAAATTTGAGCTCTCACTACATCTATACATTTTCAATTTCAATACAATTTCAATTACAACACATTTTTCAATTTACAATGTCACCTCACTACATTCACTCATCACTCGTATTTGTTCTTCAACTCTATTCCAGTTTGTATCCAACATCTGAATTATCTACAAAATAAACACTGACGCAGTAAAATTGAAAAAGAAATATTTTTGTAGTGCAAAATGAAATGTTTGTTTGAAAATATTGTTAGCCTCAGTTATTTGGGTTGTTCTTCATTTGTTTCTTTTGAATTTATCTACACAAACAACTTGTGACATGCACAGTGTATCACTGTACATGCCATAAGGCCGTGCACACCGATATACACTTGCATGTTAGAACTACAGGGACAGTTGAGCACAAGGTCAAACCCGAGCCATAAACTGGATTCAACTCAGGTGCAATACAAAAATATCACAAAATAGTCAAGTACAAGTTCTCATGCAATAAGAATTCAAAACCACAACAGAACAATGATAACATAGACAAGACTTCACACTAGAATTAGATCAACCAAAACCAAACATGTGCATATTGAAATGATATGGTCAAAGCAACATATAGTGCACAGGTATAAAGTGATGTACAAAGAAGCAGGAACTCCACATGATACATGACTCAAGAACAAGCCAGTGCAACATAAAGATCAAGTACTCAAAGAAACCATACTGGAAATATGCAACAGCAAGTTCACATGCCTACAACATGTACACCAGTTCTATACATATGCATGCAAGATGACTACAGTTCAGAGTTTCAAATTGATCCAGACATGTCAAATGCATTCAAGGCTAATAAGTCTGCAACTTCATCAACACAGCAACGTACAAAGAAGCCATAACCAATTGACACAAGTGCACAAGCATGAGATGAAGGCTACACAAAGGAACCACACCAAATAGTTTAAATTGAACACAACATACAACATGAAGTACCAAACCTCAAGTGACCAGAACAAACTTCAACATCTACAACAAGTACACAAGGATAGACCACTAGCTCCATAAACTGTACAAGCCCATGAAACAAAGACATGAGAACAGACTCGACAGTGAAGCTATGAACAATCAAAGGAACTAGACTCAATTGCAACAGAGACCAGCGGCATATACACATGTATATAGTTTCAGAAACTCACACATGAAAAGCCTTAACAAACAAACTAGTCATCAACAATATGAAACAAGACTGTACACTGAAGTGCAGACCACAACACACAACACAATGCAAAAATTTCACCAAACCAAAATGTAAGTATTCAGACATGTGTACATGCATCTACAGCAACATCAGTTCAGGTATGGAGTGCAAGATGGCTCGAAATAGCAATGAGCACAGTGAAGACAATACAAGGTGAACATCTCCAGTTAAATAAAATGACAAATATACAAAGCTTGAATGGATTAGTTTCCAAAATAGGGAAGCAGCACTGTACACAAAGGAAGGAGCAGGTTTGAAAAAGAAATTATCAAGACAAAAAAGAACCAAAAAATTCAAACCATTTCAGATTCGTATGTATACAAAAGCAATTCACTAAATTCGAATTCAAAAAGAGAATGGAATAGCAGTTCTAATACTGGCAGCAAAGAATGGAACATATGATTAAGTCAGATTTTATCTCAAAAATTAAAATACCGAAGTCTTAGGAAAAAGAATGAAACCGACTCAAGAATTTCATATCCACCAACTATTGAACAAGTCAGTGCAATCACCATCGTTCAAGCAATTATCTAATGGCCAAGAAAAATCACGAAATATTCAAACCTAGAAATATACGAACATATTATAGGGTTTTCATCCCTATATAAATTACCCAAATCATCATTGGCTATTCATTCGAGTTCAAGAAAAATAAGAAAGCAAGCAATTAAATCACACAAATTTAAAACTCGAATCAAAGTCAAGAACTAAAAGGGCAAAAATCACATACCAGTTTATCATCATCGAACTCGACATATTGAAGCAGCTGCAAGTTAACTAAATCAGAGAATCAATTGACGAAGCTAATCGAAGTGGATTCATTACCACAATCATTCAGTTGTGAAGCGGTGTCTCAATTCATAGCAAAACCCTAGCTTTTGAAAAGGAACGAAGGAATGAAAAAGATCGGCATAAGTATACAGAAGAAAGGGAGATGCACTTCATTTTAATTATTAGTGGGCCGGTGTTATTTATTTTATTTTGGGCTTAAAGTGTTAATTTAGGGTTTTGTTATTTAGTTTTTTTATTTTGTAATTTTCCTTTTTAAAATTGTGTAACTCTCTATTCGTGTGACTAGTTTACGAACTACGGTGGTGTAGTTCGAGAATTCGCAACTCATTGGCTGAGTTATGGCAGGGTTTTGAAAGTAGAGTTAGCTTAGTCATTTGCGGGTGTCGCAAGTTTATGTGTGTAAGCTTCTGACTACTTAATTTCTAGTAGAAACCTTGGCGGCAGCACGTAGGCATGGTTTTTCAGAAGTTGGGTAAATTTGTGTGTGATCTCTTCTGCATTATTTTCTGTTATTGATTTTTATTTCCGCATTAATTATTATTATTATTATTAGTATCACCCTATTCACCCCCCTTTAGGATGAAAACGATCCTAAAAGTAGTATCAGAGCTAGGAAAAAAACCATTTTTTTGTTTTTAAAAAATTTGATTTTTTAGAAACCAACTTTTGTTTTAAAAATTTGACTTTTAAATGGCTTCTTTTAATAGTGCTTTTGCTGAGGGTCAATCCATAGTTAGACCACCCATGTCCAATGGTGAATATGCTTATTGGAAAAATAGAAAGAAAATTTTTCTGAAAACCATAGATGCATGGAATACTGTTGAGACGGGATATAGGACACCAACTATAGTGGTACATAATCAAGAAATTGAAAAACCGATGGATAAAAGGACAGATCTTAAAAATAAACTGCAGAATGCTAACGCTAAAGCTATGAATTCTATTATTTGTTCATTACATCAAATTGAATTTAATCGTGTCTCACATTGTAACGACCCAGAATTTTGAACGAATTAAATTGAGAATATTTAATTAATTTTAAATATTTGAACGATGATTTAATTTGAATCCTCGATATAACTTTGAATTTGGTGATTAAATTATAAAATTTAATCTATTTTAAGTTGAATTAAATTTGAATCTCCAATTTTAAGCTGAAGAAAAATATTTCGAAAGCTTTTAAAATTCATATTGATAATACTGAAGATAATAGAAGTTTCAGAATCAAATTTTGGAGTGAATTGTTTAGTTTTGAAAATTAAATCGTTCGAATCGATATTTAAAAATAGCCGTCCGAGGCGCAGTCTCGGAATTGGACGAAACCAGTTCCATTGGGTCCGGAATATTGGATTATTGCCGAGTTTCAAATTTCGTAATTTTCGAAGTTTATATGTGAGCACACGACAGGAAAACGCATCAAAATTTATTCGAATTCGAATTTAAATTTAAACTTAAATTTGGTCGACATACACACGTTCGTTCCCTTAACTCACGCCTACAATCACGGGTACGAGATCGTGTGAACCATCCTCTTTAGTTTTTAAATTCCCCTCCCTCTTCATAAAAATCGAACGAAACCAAACGAAAAAAAATGGCAGATGATAAAATTCTCGTCTTCCTCCTTATCTGTTCTCCCAGCTTAAATTCGAAACCCAAATCGAATTTAAAATCACGAGCCTCTTTTCCCCTTTCCTCATCAAATACTAACAGTTCAGAAAAAAAAAAAATCAATTCGAGCTCGCGTGGGACTGGCGAAGTCGAACGGTGAAGCAGTGGTGGCCTAGGGCTAAGGCTTTGAGGGCAACGGCGACAACTCGAGTCGCGAGGCATGGGGCGCGAGTTCAATTCGAAGTTGGGGGATGAAGGCGATCGCGAGTTCGTCTTCGCGATGGGTCCGATCTGAGTTGAGATAAAATCGAAATGGCAGAGAGGAGGCGCAAGCCTGGGGCTTCGCGAGATGGCGATGGTGGAGGCTCGCTCAGGCGCGCGTGAGGGCAGCGCGTGCGTTCGAGTGGCGCTGCAGGCAGCGCGTGAGGCGATGATGGTCGCGAGGTTCTGTTCGCGATTGGGTGGCGTTTCCGATCTGGGCAGTGCGATGGCGAGCAGCTAGGGTTCGGCGACGTCAATCTTGGCTGCGATGGTGGTCGCCTGAGTGAGTTTTGCAGAGAGGTCAAAAGTCAAGAAAACAAAAGAAATGGAAATTGGAAAGCAAAATAAAAGCTAAGGTGAGATCTTCTCACTCAGATTTAAAATTGAAATACAGTTATTGATTGATGATTGCTATTGGATGTGATATTAGATATGATAGGATATATCTATATATATAGCAATATATACATATTGGCATATGTATATATTGGATTGATGATTTCCCGCCTCGTATAGCGGATGAGACCCTATTGCGCCGTTAGTAAGCGGATTTTTATAAAAAACCCATATACCGCGATATTCCACCTCGAAGTGGAATGGTATTGTGCTAACGTCTTTGGATGCAGGGAAACAGGTTGGAGGGATCCAACTGGATTCCTCAACTGTATTTATTTATTTACAGATGTTGATATATATTCTGTTATCATATGATGATATATGATGTTTGATGTTGTGATGGACTAATTGATGCGTTGCATCATTGGATTCAAATTTTGAAATTTAAAAATAACGATGTTGATTTTAAAAGTGAAATTTTAAAAGTGATCTTTAAAAATATACGTTTATTTAAATTGTTGAATTGATTTACTTTAAATAGATAAACGTTAAAACTTTAAAGTTATAAAAGTTAAGATTTTGTGAATTTTAACAAAAAAGTAATTTCTTTTGAAATAAAGAGTTAAGAAATTTATAAAATGGTTTAAATTGAGATTTTTGAATTATTAAACCAATGTATATAAAAGATGTATCAAATTGATATTTATCAATTAAAGTTATTGGAATTTTAAAATGAGTTTTATAAGAAGATATGAAATTTATAATTATAAAATGTGAAGATATGAAATTTATAATTATAAAATGTGAAGATATGAAATTTATAATTATAAAATGTGAAGATATGAAATTTATATTTATAAAATGTGAAGATATGAAATTTATAATTATAAAATGTGAAGATATGAAATGTATAGAATTATAAATTGTAAAGATATGAAATTTATAGATTTATAAAGTATGAAGTTGTAGAATGAATGATTATAAGAAATTTACTTATAAACTGGATTTTTGCCTTTAAAGGGAATATTGATCAAAGTTAATAAAAAAGAAGATTTTATAAGTCAAAGTTGTTATAAAATAGAAAGAGAATTTATAAACGTTGTTTTATAAATTCGAAATCAATTAAATTTGGTAAATCAAATATAGGAGGTCATTAAAGGAAATATATTCGCGATTTTGGATAGCGAATTATCTTTGAAATAAATGTGTAGAAAAGATTGAAATTGGGTTAAGTGAAGTATATTCACGATTTTGGACAGTGAATATATTATTGAATAAAATGGATTTATTTTTGAAGAAGTGATATTAAAAATGAAGTTAAACATTTTAAAGATGTTTTAAAATGTATTGTGAATCGAAAGCATAGATTTCAACGTTCATTGTTGAAATAGACGTTTTCGAGAAATAAGGAAATGATGGACTATAGCACTGTTGTTATAGTAAATGATTTCCGAAAGGAAATGTTTTTATCTAGTATTGGGATTTATATATCTATCTTAATTTTCGAATCCCTATACTAGTGATTTTGAGTCGTCATAACGATGTTTTACGTAACATTCGTTTTGACTCAAATAAATGTTGTTATAGTAATGTTTTCCTTAAAGAATGAATTTATACTTAAATTTTGATTTAAGTATATCGAATATTTTCAAATGTTGAAAATAAAAGATGTGTGAAACACTTATTATTAAATAAGCATGGAATGTTTTTTCCAAAAATGAAATGAAACGTTTTGAGATTTTATCTTCTTAAAGATAAATCGAAAATGAATATTTGAAAACGATTGAAAATCGAATATTAGTAGATATTCGAAAAATGTAAATTCAATATGGAATTTATAAAAGAAATGGAAACTGTTTAGAAAAATAAATATTGATTTATTTTTGAAGTGTGGAAATTTTATATCTAGTGAAGATATTTTTGGAAGATGAAATAATTTGGAAAATTATTTGGAATCTGATGATGTTGCGCATCTTTATTGATAGTTAAATAACCGACTATCAATATTTACCTTGAATGGTATTTGTTGTGATTGGATGAATTTGAATGCCACACTTGTTTTTAAATATACGCTCACTATTCGGGTTAGCCGGGAAAAGACCATGGGGTCGTATAACCCATTCCGAATATGTGATACGTCGTTATGAATTGCATTTGAAGACCGGTGTTGAAGACCGGATATTTTTGAAAACGGAAGGATTACCGTCGAGTTACTCTACATCGGCTGATCTCCGGTTTAGAGGTTTTATCACCCTTAGTGACGGGAAGTCCGAACGTGATTAGAAATTTATCCGGATGTGCAAGGGCTTCGTGAGAAGTGCCTTCGGTTCTGTTCGATCCCGGAACAGACTTGTATGGATTGTGTGTCTGACGTTACAATTTGAGATATAAAGCTGATTTGTAACGACTCGGGTTTTGCCCGCTCGAAAATCAACATCCGTACTTCACATTGTACTAGAATGCCGTAGATTCGACCGTTCAAATCCGATTCGCCGGAGCTATAACAACATTAAGTAAACAACACAGCGGAAAAGAAAGAATATAGATATACAACATCTGATACAATATCCAGATACAATGATGATACAATGAATATCTATATACATCAGAGATATGATACAAGAAATAGCAGCGGAAAAGAAAATGATAACATCAGCAGCAGATAGAATGCCTCCAATAGAATGCTCCAATCCATAGCTAGCGGAAAGCAAGGTCAGTCGTCCAAGGACTGACTAGCTCCAGAAAATCTACTAAACCTGAATATCTGAGAAAACCCAACTCTAGACTGCCCGTGTGGAAAATTGTGGGCATCCAGAGTTTAGGAAGGGAACAATAAACTCCGGATCAGTCGTGGGACTGGTGTGAGCAACAAAAACAGTTTATCTTTAAACAAACACAAAAGGCTTTTAAACATTGAAATCCGCAATGTTTTTGGAAAATGAAACTACCATAAGACCTCCCACCACACACACAATGCAAACGCAGAATTGGAGGAGATTTCTTCTTATGATAGTCAAAAATGCTTACTACGCAAAATCATTCGATATTATTATCATTAGTGCATAGTGTCGAAAACCATTTCCAAAATATAATATTAATCTTAGCCAGCATACAACATTTCATCGTATGCCTACTATAGCTACTACGTTCAATAGCAGGTTACCGCCATATTCCATAGCAGGTAATACAACTAAAACCGTACAGGGTTCGTATTGTTTCTTTGGATTTCCAACAAATGATCAGGCTAAGGAACTTCCTTACCGAAATAGAAACGCCTCTGGAAAGACGCCCCGGATCCTAACCGGATCTCTACAAACAAAAGGCCGACGCTACCTCACGCTGTACAGCTGTAACTAGGTAACTAACACACGAGTCATGTCATCCCCCGGTCGTCACCGACCTTTATCCGAGAGCTCTCAATCATACAGCAACAACCACAAAGTATAATAACTGTGCAGCATCCACATAGGTAAAATATCTGGGCTCCATACCATGATATCACCTTTTATCCAGAAGGAAATAACATACCCTAGGGGCGCTACCCCTACAAACCTTTGCCGCAACATTCCTGTTTCGACCATTACCGGGTTGTGAGGCTCGACGAAGTCTCGTCCACAAAGCAACGCTTTTCACAAAGCCACGCTTTTTCACAAAGCCACGCTTTGATCAACAATTGATCAGCAGCACTTCGTATGCCACATTACCAAATTGGGAATGTATCACTAGTAACCATCAACTACATAACCTCTGAGCTCGTACGTCTCAGAGAAGGGTGTTAAGCTAAGAGAATAAATTCTCCGCCACCAACAGAAATGTATTTGATAGAAACCAGCTTTACATCTCAAAGTGTAACGTCAGACACACATCCATACAAGTCTATTCCGGGTTCGAACAGAACCGAAGGCACTTCTCACGAAGCCCTTGCAAATCCGGATAATTTCCAATCACGTCCGGACTTCCCGTCACTAAGGGTGATAAAACCTCTATATCGGGGATCAGCCGATGCAGAGTAACTCGACGGTAATCCTTCCGTTTTCAAAAATATCCGGTCTTCACCACCGGTCTTCAAATGCTATCCATATCGTCGTATCACTATTCGGAATGGGTTATATGACACAAAGGTCCTCTCCCGGCTAAACCGAATAACGAGCGCAATTAAAAATCATATGGATACTGGGGTCTCAGTTAAATCACAGCTTAAAGCCCAAAACTTTTCATTTAAATGGTAAAACAAATTACCATTTCCAATCTTTTAAACAAAAAGATTCATTTCAAAAACCTTCAATGGTTTAAACAATTTCCACACTTTTAATCTTTTAAACAAAAAGATTCAATTCACAAAATTTACCCCATTTCACAAAGATTCATTCATAGATTCCAAAACAATTTCCATTTCAACTCGTTAAATCTTTAAGTCAAGATTTAACTAATAGCTTTCAAAACTCATTTCCAAAGATTCATTCATAGTCTTTCAAAACAATTCCAATTCAAGTTGGATTAACTCATCCGGTCTTTGAAATCAAAGACTCATTTCATAATTTCAAAACATTTCAATTCTATTTCAAACTTGAAATTTTTCAACTCAATTTGGAAATTCATTCCTCATGTGAAAGCTATTATTATTTGAAAACAAGTAGTTTTCATTTTATAAAAATCCAGTTATATTTACACGAGTTAAAACCCTTGAATTAAATTCAAATTCCCAAATCAATACCTTTAAAATGGTGTAACCCATATATAACTTGTACAACATCTTTAATCCTTAGTTTCAAATCATAGGATTCAATTTCAAACTTGAATTCAAATTTAAATCAAATTATTTAAATTTTCAAAACTCGATTAAGTTATTCAAAATAACTTTTATCTTTGAAATTCTATTTCAATAGCTTTTCACTTTAAACCCAAATTTCAAATTTCAAAATCAATTGAAATTAAAATTTCAATTTCAAATACATCAAATTTAAATTATCTGTGACTTAACCGATTTCCACGTGAAATCCATATTTGTGTGTGTAAAAGTGTAGTCCAGGGGTTCAACACAATAGTGCAACACAATGAATCATCACAGATCAAAATACAGTATATAGTTGATAAGCGGTATAAACTATAACGCCTATCTTCATTCACAGATCATAGATATATATCACAGATAAGTAAATTGCAGATCACAACATAAATCAGGGTGTATCACAAAGCATTATATATCAGGAAATATCAAACAATCAAGTCATCCAATAGAATCCAAATATCCATAAATAAGGTCAGTTAATTGTCTGATTTATTCAAATCAGTTTAATTTCATATGAATTTCTAATCCTGGTTAATTAACATCAATTAATTAACTTTTAAATTAATTAATTATCCTTTAATTCATTACGTCAAGTAATAAATCCTTAATTAAGTAATTAACTACCCTTTAATTACTCATATTTATTTATCTTTAATTAACCACATTAATTTATCGCATTCTCTTAAACACTCGCTTAATTCAACATTATTAAGTTCCATTCGAACATTCATTTTAAATTTCAAGCTTAAACGAATATCAATTGGACTTTAATTCTCTTTATAAAACTAACCTTTTTTAAAAAAAACCCTTAAATTACCAATTTAAGCAAATCTTAGTTATTAAGGGGTTTTAAATCAAATCCCCTTAAATTCAAAATATTTAAACTTATTTGAAGTATTTAAATTATAAACTTTCTTTCTTCAAAACTCTGGAATTTAAATATTCCTTTAGACTCAGATTTAACTTGGTTTCAATTTAAAAAGAAATCAACATTTTAAAACTGTGCAACGGTTACAGTTTAAAACTTGAAACAAAACTACCCGAGCCTTCCCCTATAAATCTCGAGTAACACTTCGAGTAATTCACGTTCTCCCCTCTTCCCTTGTTTTATTTTCAAAACTTATATAAATTTCACAGTTTTAAAACTGTAGCCTATCCCCTCCAAATTTCTCGAGTACGAACTCGAGTTAAACCCCAGAACCCCCGAGACACTCACGAGTCGAACTCCACAAAAACTCGAGCAACAGAACTTCGTCTTCCTCAAAGAAAATAGACACAGAGTCGAAAACGTGCACGTGCACGTACACCATCCCGGCGACCAACTCCAGTCCCTCGCGACCACCTTCCCATGTCAGCGACCACCTTCCAACCCATTTCAGACCAGCGAATCGATAGCAGCGACCTTCCATCGAAATCGAGCTTTTACCCATACCTGGAAATACCAGAGCCCATCATCACGAATCCCCTGTCAACGTTTCTCCTCCGAAGCTCCGACCACCTGAATGCCACCAACACCGTCCACAGCCTCGACCACCTTCACTCTAGCGAATCCCAAAATCCCACCACACTCGATCCATTGACGATGACGAACGAGGCTGATTCGTGACCATTGCCTAAAACTAGGTTTAAAAACTTTCCCGATCAATCACCATCGTCACAGACAACTGCACCACCTCCGATCATTTTTCCACTATTCTCCGATCACTCCACTATCCCTAGAAAAAAACCCGGTCTCCCAGATCCCCTAGATCACTAGAGATTGTTCGAAAAGCATTTTACAGTCATCTCATAATTTCTAACTCAAAACCCAATTAAAAATTATGATTTTAGTTTTAAAAATCATCGTTTTGTGTTTGAATCCTGATCGTAAGCCTGAAACCATGAATCTTGGGATTTCATTTTTCACCTATGTTCAAAATTTTCTGTTCCTTTGTTTTCAGAGCCCATTCACCATTTATTTTGACTTAGTTAAATCTTTAAACATAAATTTATACTTAAACAACCATGAATTTGTTTTTAAAACCCAAGTTATATTGGTAACTAAATTCATAGAACATAAATTTTAAGTAAACTTATGTCCAGGAACACAACAGGAAGTATTTGAAACACACAGTATATATACACTGTCACATATCCACAGAAATACCAGGAATTTATATAACCATATTTGTTTCAGATAATATCATTCAACCAGATTTACTCTAAGATTTTTAGAAGTGGAGTTACTCACCAGCCTTATGAAAAAGAACAGAGCACCTTATTGTTGAAGTAGTTTGAATTTAGAAAACTGGAACATGTTTTCCACTTAGATCTTCTGCCAAATCATCTTGCTCTCTGTCTATATTGACTTGTTGGTGATGTTAAATTCTTGTTTTAGGATTAAATAGAGTTTTCATTTTGGTTTTTGTTGAGCTCGAACTGGAATTGAGAGGTAACAGAGAAAAGGTTGTTTTACAAGCTTATGTATATACAAGCTTCAGGGCTTGTACATTTTTCTTTTATGCCAGAGATATTTTGATACAAATGGAGGCTGAAAAGAATTTGTATACAATCGTATAGATTTTGTTGGCTGCCAAGAATAAGAGCATTTAATGTTGTTTGTACTTGATGTTTCATCCTATACTTATCTATATTTTCTTATACTTGCCTAAGTCTTGTTTAACAAGCTTTGCATTTCGGCTGAGAAGATGATATTTTATATATGTGATATAATCTGCTTTGTACAACTTGTTTGTGCTTGCCTGCAATTTTTAGCTCGGCTGAAGTGATATGGTGGTGGCCAAGCATTTATTATCTTGTACAATATGAAGAGATATTTTTTTTTTAAGTGTACATAGATGTTTCATATTTTACTTTGTTTATACACTTGAATTGTTACTTGCATTTCTTTTCTTTTCTAAGTGTTTATATGTAAATGTATTTTATTTACTTGGTTTATTTTGCAAACTTGTAGATATATTACTTATCAAATTTTTTTTATTGTTTACTTTCTATTTTATACTATATAATTTATCTTATATACTTTCGATTCTATTTATAACTTAATATCTATTATTATTTATTATTATTAAACCATTTTAAACTTAGATTTAAACTCGAATTCAATATACATATATATATTTACAATATTTTAAATTGAAATGATTCATACAGAATATACTTGAATCCGGGGAAACTCGCTCCATTTTATCGATTTATTTTACTATTTTTATTCAAAAATTAATTTAATTATCAATTTAAATGTAATTAAAATTCGGGGTCGTTACATGATTTCTTTCAAATACATTTCTGTTGGTGGCGGAGAATTTATTCTCTTAGCTTAACACCCTTCTCTGAGACGTACGAGCTCAGAGGTTATGTAGTTGAAATTCATCAGCGATATATCCCAATTTGGTAACGTGGCGTACTGAGTGTTGCTGTGAAATGATCAGTGTTTGATCATTTGCGATATGATCATTTGTTTGATCTTATATCTTTGTGATCATAGGTTGATCATTTTGTTTGACCCGAAGCATGGCTTTGTAGAAAGCATAGCTTTGTGGACGAGACCTCGTCGAGCCTCACACCCCGGAAATGGTCGAAACAGGAAGGATGCGGCAAGGTTCTAGGGAGTAGCGCCCCTTAGTGTATGTCATTCCTTCTGGATAGAGGTGGTATCATGGTATGGAGCCCAGATACTTAACCTATGTGGTTGCTGCATTATTATCTATGTGGTTTGTTGGAAATCGGGGATCCTCGGGAAGATCGGTGATGATCGGGGGATGACATACGCGTGTCGGTAGTTACCTATTTTTGCAGAGGTAACCCGGCCTTATGTTGGCAGAGATCCGGTTAGGTTCTCGGGTCGTCTATTCCAGGGACGTACCCATCGTGGAGAAGGAAGTTCCTTAGCCTGACCATTTGTTGGAAATCCAAAGAAACAATACGACACTTGTACGGTATTAGTTGTAGAACCTGCCATTCACTTATGGTGGTCACCACTGTTTGGATGGTAGCTATAGTAGGCATAGTTCGGAATGTCTATGCTGGCTAAGATTTATATTCTACTTTCGAAATGTTTTTCTACACTATGCACTAACAATAATATCAAAAGAATTTGATTTTTACGTAGTAAGCATCTTTGACTATCATAAGAAGAAATCTCCTCCAATTCTGCGTTTGCATTGTGTGTGTGGTGGGAGGTCTTATGGTAGTTTCATTTTCCAAAAGCATTTCGAATTGACTTTAAAAATTATTTTGTTGTTATAAAGAATAACTGTTTTACGATCTCACACCAGTCTTGCTATATTACAGCATGATAGGGGATTCTCGCTTCGCAGTTTGGTGGCGAACGGGAGACTCTTACCCCTACATGTCCCTGAGAGGGATGGGTTGGTTAGGCAGAGGCCGTGACAGTCGAGAGGCTGGCCGTAAAAGCAAGTTTGGGGTATCACTGTCAGCCACGGTGGGGCTGGGATGGTTGAAAAGCCTACCAGTTGTGACCGCTTACTTCGGTACGTGACAAGTGGTATCAGAGCATATGGTTAAGCGACAACCCTGCTCTGTTGGGTGTTACTCATTAGAGATAGAGTCAGTAGTACTCTAGAATGAGTTGAGTGTAATAATAGATATGAGCGCGTATTTGTTATTGAATATAAAATTGTTTTGTATTGTGATGATTGGTTTATTGAGTGGTATATGAACCTTCGTCGGCACAGTCTGCGCAACTGGATCGAAGGGGTTTCTAAACACTTGAATAGAACAATTCCACACAGTATTGTTTTAAAATAGGGTGAATGAGATAATTTTGCCCAAAACTATTTTTGTATACAAAAGAAATAATTTTCTATAAATTATTACAGTATATGGTTGCATGGTTGCTAGAAGTAATAATATTAAACTATTATCATTGAAATTAGATAAGAAATTGAAATCATAACTCCAAAGTTAAGAAATAAAATTCACATACAAATGAAATTTGAGAATGTAAATTATAAATGTGAATTGTAATTTAAAACGGAATTCCAGAGAAGTTTTTGGAAATGTTTTGAAAGGAATTTGAAAATTTTTGGGGATTCGGAAGTTTAAATCTTTTTGATTTGAAAATGAATTTCAAAGGTTTGAAAAGCATTTTAGAGAGATAAAAGCTCTAAACTCTTTTCGGTCGCTGGAAAATAACTTCGGTAATGACTGCATCATTATTGATATCCATTTTCGGGTTTCCAAAAGAGGAATTGCTGCCAAATTGTTTTAAATGAAAGTTGTTTGAAAAATTTGGGTTTTGTTTGGAAATTCCAGGATAATTTGAATTGTATTCAAAATGATTTTGAAATGTTGGTAAGACTCTGGAATACCATATTTATGAAATATTATGAAGTTGATAACTTATACAATTTGATTTTTGATAGAATAATTTTAATTTAAAGAATGAAGTTAAATGAATGTAAATACAAGCGAATCAATTTAATGAAAGTGAAATTAAAAGTTGAAATTCATTTCGAATTTGTTAGCAAATGAATTGAATTGAATAATGTGAATTGAAAGATGAATTAAAATTCGTATGGAAATTGGAAATCCAGTTTAAAGATAAGTAGATTTAACCGAAGTAGAATTAAAATAAATTGAATTGATATCAATTTGAATTAGTAATTGGAACTAATTTAAGATAGTGCAGTTGTAAATGACAGATAATTGATAAATTTAATATTCAAAGGATAGACTGAATCCAAATTGAATTGGAAATGTAAATTTAATTCAAATGAATTTGAAACGTAAAATTGAATAAGAAATGAATATATGTAACTAGATATTATGGCTAGTAGGATATACAGGTTATAAAGGAATTGGAATTTTGATTTCAAAGATGAGTTTGAATTGCTCGACAAAAAGGTAAGTATTTAAATTTTAATATGAGTTTTTGATGATTTCTTGTCTAGCCGCTTGGCTTTTTCTTTTTCTTTTTGAAATCTGAGAGTCCGTAGGGATGTTTTGTAGTCGTGCCGTATTAGCCGCGCAAAGGAGACGCTGGCGAAATTTTTCGAGAATTTCGAGTGTTAGAAAATTTTTGAGAAATTTTGAAAGTTTAAAATTTGAATTTAAACTCGAATTTGAATTGAGAAGTTAAACAATGTTGTTGAAACTTATAATTGAAGTTGGAAAACGAGTTGAATGATAACGAATCTTTAATAGAAAGATTTGTTTTGATAAGTTGATAAAACTATTAGATTGTGAAAAATAGTAGACGAGTTAAGGACCATTTTTCCTAACTTGTAATTTCGGGACGAAATTCTTTTAAGGAGGGAAGTCTGTAACGACCCAGAATTTTGAACGAATTAAATTGAGAATATTTAATTAATTTTAAATATTTGAACGATGATTTAATTTGAATCCTCGATATAACTTTGAATTTGGTGATTAAATTATAAAATTTAATCTATTTTAAGTTGAATTAAATTTGAATCTCCAATTTTAAGCTGAAGAAAAATATTTCGAAAGCTTTTAAAATTCATATTGATAATACTGAAGATAATAGAAGTTTCAGAATCAAATTTTGGAGTGAATTGTTTAGTTTTGAAAATTAAATCGTTCGAATCGATATTTAAAAATAGCCGTCCGAGGCGCAGTCTCGGAATTGGACGAAACCAGTTCCATTGGGTCCGGAATATTGGATTATTGCCGAGTTTCAAATTTCGTAATTTTCGAAGTTTATATGTGAGCACACGACAGGAAAACGCATCAAAATTTATTCAAATTCGAATTTAAATTTAAACTTAAATTTGGTCGACATACACACGTTCGTTCCCTTAACTCACGCCTACAATCACGGGTACGAGATCGTGTGAACCATCCTCTTTAGTTTTTAAATTCCCCTCCCTCTTCATAAAAATCGAACGAAACCAAACGAAAAAAAATGGCAGATGATAAAATTCTCGTCTTCCTCCTTATCTGTTCTCCCAGCTTAAATTCGAAACCCAAATCGAATTTAAAATCACAAGCCTCTTTTCCCCTTTCCTCATCAAATACTAATAGTTCAGGAAAAAAAAAATCAATTCGAGCTCGCGTGGGACTGGCGAAGTCGAACGGTGAAGCAGTGGTGGCCTAGGGCTGAGGCTTTGAGGGCAACGGCGACAACTCGAGTCGCGAGGCATGGGGCGCGAGTTCAATTCGAAGTTGGGGGATGAAGGCGATCGCGAGTTCGTCTTCGCGATGGGTTCGAGCTGGGTTGAGATAAAATCGAAATGGCAGAGAGGAGGCGCAAGCCTGGGGCTTCGCGAGATGGCGATGGTGGAGGCTCGCTCAGGCGCGCGTGAGGGCAGCGCGTGCGTTCGAGTGGCGCTGCAGGCGGCGCGTGAGGCGATGATGGTCGCGAGGTTCTGTTCGCGATTGGGTGGCGTTTCCGATCTGGGCAGTGCGATGGCGAGCAGCTAGGGTTCGGCGACGTCAATCTTGGCTGCGATGGTGGTCGCCTGAGTGAGTTTTGCAGAGAGGTCAAAAGTCGAGAAAACAAAAGAAATGGAAATTGGAAAGCAAAATAAAAGCTAAAGTGAGATCTTCTCACTCAGATTTAAAATTGAAATACAGTTATTGATTGATGATTGCTATTGGATGTGATATTAGATATGATAGGATATATCTATATATATAGCAATATATACATATTGGCATATGTATATATTGGATTGATGATTTCCTACCTCGTATAGCGGATGAGACCCTATTGCGCCGTTAGTAAGCGGATTTTTATAAAAAAAACCATATACCGCGATATTCCACCTCGAAGTGGAATGGTATTGTGCTAACGTCTTTAGATGCAGGGAAACAGGTTGGAGGGATCCAACTGGATTCCTCAACTGTATTTATTTATTTACAGATGTTGATATATATTCTGTTATCATATGATGATATATGATGTTTGATGTTGTGATGGACTAATTGATGCGTTGCATCATTGGATTCAAATTTTGAAATTTAAAAATAACGATGTTGATTTTAAAAGTGAAATTTTAAAAGTGATCTTTGAAAATATACGTTTATTTAAATTGTTGAATTGATTTACTTTAAATAGATAAACGTTAAAACTTTAAAGTTATAAAAGTTAAGATTTTGTGAATTTTAACAAAAAAGTAATTTCTTTTGAAATAAAGAGTTAAGAAATTTATAAAATGGTTTAAGTTGAGATTTTTGAATTATTAAACCAATGTATATAAAAGATGTATCAAATTGATATTTATCAATTAAAGTTATTGAATTTTAAAATGAGTTTTATAAGAAGATATGAAATTTATAATTATAAAATGTGAAGATATGAAATTTATAATTATAAAATGTGAAGATATGAAATTTATAATTATAAAATGTGAAGATATGAAATTTATAATTATAAAATGTGAAGATATGAAATTTATAATTATAAAATGTGAAGATATGAAATTTATAATTATAAAATGTGAAGATATGAAATTTATAATTATAAAATGTGAAGATATGAAATTTATAGATTTATAAAGTATGAAGTTGTAGAATGAATGATTATAAGAAATTTACTTATAAACTAGATTTTTGCCTTTAAAGGGAATATTGATCGAAGTTAATAAAAAAGAAGATTTTATAAGTCAAAGTTGTTATAAAATAGAAAGAGAATTTATAAACGTTGTTTTATAAATTCGAAATCAATTAAATTTGGTAAATCAAATATAGGAGGTCATTAAAGGAAATATATTCGCGATTTTGGATAGCGAATTATCTTTGAAATAAATGTGTAGAAAAGATTGAAATTGGGTTAAGTGAAGTATATTCACGATTTTGGACAGTGAATATATTATTGAATAAAATGGATTCATTTTTGAAGAAGTGATATTAAAAATGAAGTTAAACATTTTAAAGATGTTTTAAAATGTATTGTGAATCGAAAGCATAGATTTCAACGTTCATTGTTGAAATAGACGTTTTCGAGAAATAAGGAAATGATGGACTATAGCACTGTTGTTATAGTAAATGATTTCCGAAAGGAAATGTTTTTATCTAGTATTGGGATTTATATATCTATCTTAATTTTCGAATCCCTATACTAGTGATTTTGAGTCGTCGTAACGATGTTTTACGTAACATTCGTTTTGACTCAAATAAATGTTGTTATAGTAATGTTTTCCTTAAAGAATGAATTTATACTTAAATTTTGATTTAAGTATATCGAATATTTTCAAATGTTGAAAATAAAAGATGTGTGAAACACTTATTATTAAAAAGTATGGAATGTTTTTTCCAAAAATGAAATGAAACGTTTTGAGATTTTATCTTCTTAAAGATAAATCGAAAATGAATATTTGAAAACGATTGAAAATCGAATATTAGTAGATATTCGAAAAATGTAAATTCAATATGGAATTTATAAAAGAAATGGAAACTGTTTAGAAAAATAAATATTGATTTATTTTTGAAGTGTGGAAATTTTATATCTAGTGAAGATATTTTTGGAAGATGAAATAATTTGGAAAATTATTTGGAATCTGATGATGTTGCGCATCTTTATTGATAGTTAAATAACTGACTATCAATAATTACCTTGAATGGTATTTGTTGTGATTGGATGAATTTGAATGCCACACTTGTTTTTAAATATACGCTCACTATTCGGGTTAGCCGGGAAAAGACCATGGGGTCGTATAACCCATTCCGAATATGTGATACGTCGTTATGAATTGCATTTGAAGACCGGTGTTGAAGACCGGATATTTTTGAAAACGGATGGATTACCGTCGAGTTACTCTACATCGGCTGATCTCCGGTTTAGAGGTTTTATCACCCTTAGTGACGGGAAGTCCGAACGTGATTAGAAATTTATCCGGATGTGCAAGGGCTTCGTGAGAAGTGCCTTCGGTTCTGTTCGATCCCGGAACAGACTTGTATGGATTGTGTGTCTGACGTTACAATTTGAGATATAAAGCTGATTTCTTTCAAATACATTTCTGTTGGTGGCGGAGAATTTATTCTCTTAGCTTAACACCCTTCTCTGAGACGTATGAGCTCAGAGGTTATGTAGTTGAAATTCATCAGCGATATATCCCAATTTGGTAACGTGGCGTACTGAGTGTTGCTGTGAAATGATCAGTGTTTGATCATTTCGATATGATCATTTGTTTGATCTTATATCTTTGTGATCATAGGTTGATCATTTTGTTTGACCCGAAGCATGGCTTTGTAGAAAGCGTAGCTTTGTGGACGAGACTTCGTCGAGCCTCACACCCCGGAAATGGTCGAAACAGGAAGGATGCGGCAAGGTTCTAGGGAGTAGCGCCCCTTAGTGTATGTCATTCCTTCTGGATAGAGGTGGTATCATGGTATGGAGCCCAGATACTTAACCTATGTGGTTGCTGCATTATTATCTATGTGGTTTGTTGGAAATCGGGGATCCTCGGGAAGATCGGTGACGATCGGGGGATGACATACGCGTGTCAGTAGTTACCTATTTTTGCAGAGGTAACCCGACCTTGTGTTGGCAGAGATCCGGTTAGGTTCTCGGGTCGTCTATTCCAGGGACGTACCCATCGTGGAGAAGGAAGTTCCTTAGCCTGACCATTTGTTGGAAATCCAAAGAAACAATACGACACTTGTACGGTATTAGTTGTAGAACCTGCCATTCACTTATGGTGGTCACCACTGTTTGGATGGTAGCTATAGTAGGCATAGTTCGGAATGTCTATGCTGGCTAAGATTTATATTCTACTTTCGAAATGTTTTTCTACACTATGCACTAATAATAATATCAAAAGAATTTGATTTTTGCGTAGTAAGCATCTTTGACTATCATAAGAAGAAATCTCCTCCAATTCTGCGTTTGCATTGTGTGTGTGGTGGGAGGTCTTATGGTAGTTTCATTTTCCAAAAGCATTTCGAATTGACTTTAAAAATTATTTTGTTGTTATAAAGAATAACTGTTTTATGATCTCACACCAGTCACCATGACTGACTCGGAGTTTATTGTTCCCTTCTAAACTCTGGGTGCCCACAAATTTTCCACACGGGCAGCCTAGAGTTATGTTATCAGGATAGTCTGGATATTCTGGAGCTTTGGAGATAAGCTGGATGGCGAGACGTAGTATTTGTATCTGATAGTATTTATTCCGCTGTGTATTCTGTATGAGGACAAGTTTATATAACTGTCCATTGTTGTATATTGACTCTGATTGATGTATGTATAAACTGATATAGTTCTTTGTTTTAAAAGACTATTGATTATCTATTATATGTTATTCCGCTGCGATGTGTAAGATTCTGATATTGTTTTCTGTTCTGTTGTTCTTCCGTGTTGTTGTTCTTCTCTATTCTCTCTTTCTTCTCTTTCTCTTCTATCTTTTCTTCCTCCTCTTCTTTTAAATATTAAAGTTCGCGTTTCCGCCATCCGATTGTTCGGCAGTTGCTACAGTGGACGTAGCAGTGTCGGGTTTTCGGAAGACGGATTTGCGGGTCTTTACACACATTGTCTAATTGCGTGGGAAATTTGTCATACGCTTGAAGTGACTCACGAAGGAACCTCCCAAGTCAAAGAATCTCGCCTATCCATGCTCAGTAGTGGCAAAGGATGAAAGTGTCAAAGAAATGTATGGACGACTTTCCAATCTCGTATACAAAACAAAATCCATAGGAAGACCATACACGGAGCTGGAAATAGTTCAAAAAATTCTCAGAATTCGTCCATGAAATTTTGAAGCAAAAGTGACTGCCATTCAAGAATCAAAAGATCTGGAACAAATCAATGTTGAAGAACTCATCGGTAATCTCACCACTTATGTGCTAGAAATCAAATTCAAGGAAGAATGTGAAGGAGGTGATACGCGAAAGAAATCAATATCTCTCAAAGGAACAACGGAAATTGATGACGACGACGATGATGATGGAGCAGCTGAATTAGTAATGATAATAAAGAGATTCAAAAAGTGGAACCGCAAATACGGAAATTCAACTCTAAATCAACAATTCAAGAACAAAATTGTCAGAGTGCTAGACAACTCCGAAGTGCAGGAGATCATTTGTCACAACTGCAATAAACTCGGTCATATCAAGCCAAATTGCCCTCAGAATTGACTCAGCAAAGGAAAAAACCGAAGAGGAGAAGTTTTGCAGCCACATGGAATAAAAGTGATGATGATAATAAAAGCACTAGCAGTGAGAGTGAAAAAGCATATCTGTGTCTTTGAGGTGATTCTAGTGACAGCGATGATGACGAGCCAAGCGAGGTATCAAAACTTACTCATTCAGAATTACCTATATATTTTCACGAAGTAAATGGCTGTTTTGAATGACTTAGGGAAAAGTACGCTAAAATTGAACCACAAAGAGATAGTTTGATAGAACTAAATAAAAAGCTTGATCAATTGGTTAAAAACTATAGAAATAAGAGCCCTAAGTGTGATAAGTATCCATCATTCGAAGAAGAAATTGAAAAATCAGAAATTAAAATTAAATCACTTGAAAATGAAATTCTGATTTTGAAAGAAAGTGAAAATACTAGAAGAGAAAATTCTATTAAAAAGTGCACTCTGTTATTGAATGAAAATGAATCACTCAAGTCACTAGTCCAATAATTGTCTACAACTTTAGGGAAACTCTCTAAAGGAGAAAAATCAATAAATATGTTGTTAGGGAAACAAACTGTTTATCATATTAGACAAGGACTTGGATATACTCAAACTGAATGTGTTAAAAGCAAAATTAATCAAGTCAATTCCAAGTGCACGATTTGTGGAAAAATTGGACACAATCACAATAATTTCTCGTATAGACCCAAACACATGAAAACCATACCAATTTGGGTTCCAAAAAGCACGAATATAAAATCCCTAAAGTCAAACAAATCTGGGTGCCAAAGGAACAAATATAGATTGTCTTGGGTCTACACAAACATATTTTTCAAAATCATTTGTGACTAACAACCATGGACCTAAAAAACAAATAGATCACAAAAATCTTTTCTCGTGTAGGTGTGGTGGCAGGCTAAGGAAAAACAATAGTGTTACCTGGATTTTGGCTATTCCAAGCATATGACGGGCGACAAATCAAAGTTCCTTAGCCTATTACAAAGGTGGCAGAGTCACAATAGGTAACAACGAAAAATTATCGGTAAAGGTAAAATAGGTAATGGTATATTTATCTTGAATGATACATTATATGTTGAATATCTGCACCATAATCCGATTTCAATCAGCCAGTTATGTGATAAGGAAATGATTGTTGATTTTGATTCTGATTTATGCAAAAATACTGACCAATCACTTTTTCATGACACTGTGAGTACCTCTAGAGTCTTTGAACTAGTTCATATAGATTTGTTTGGATGAACTATATTGCAGTTTAGGTGGTAAGAGATGTTGTTTTGTATTGGTTGATGATTACTCTAGATACACATGGATTACTGCTTCTAGATCTGACACTATGTTCACTAGTTGTTAATGTGCACATTTTAATCAAATCCTTAAGGAATCAAATTTTAAAATCTGTAAAATGATTATAAGGTATTTGTTGCAACTTCACGGTCTGGTCATTAGCAGGTGTTGCATGTTTACGTGTGTAAGCGTCTGACTACTTAATTTCTAGTAGAAACCTTGGGGGTAGCACATAAGTAGGGTTTTGCCGAAGCTGGGTAAATTTGTGTGTGATCTCTTCTCCATTATTTTCTGCTATTGATTTTTATTTTCGCACTAATTGTTATTATTATTAGTATCACCCTATTCAACCCCCTCTAGGGTGAAAACAATCCTACAGACTATGACTTTCTCGTTCTGTAAAGCAATATGCTTATGGACTACGGATATGTGTAGATAAAGCTATAATGTAAAAGCTACTTCCACTACGGGAATTACTACACCGTTATTAGCACTCCAGGACTTCGCTTTAGTTTTCTATGAGTTGTGCCCTTATTATATCCGGTGTGGTGATGTTGCATAGTACTTGTACTGCACCACCATTGTCGAGGCTGTACTGTACTATTTAATATGAGATATCACCAAAGCATAGTGTTGGAGTTGAGCAGTTTGGCTTAATAGAAGAGACTGTGCGGCTACTTTAGAGAGTGACAGCTTTGCATGACTCTATCCTAAGCTATTTTCACAGATAGAGGACTACGCCATTCTGCTTGTCTCTGGGTTGGGTCTAACGATCTTGGGAATGAAGTTGAGATCTCTTGGTTTGACTTTGAGGAGTGAGGTTCGAATCTTTGTTGCGGAGCAGACCTTCCACTTTGGTATTGACATAGTTTTTTCTAAGGATTGTGGGGCTGTTCTGTCATATTAAGATGGTGGTGCATTCTTTATTAATTTGGTATTGACATAGGATTGCGACACAGTTCTGTTACTTCAAGATGGTGGCGCATTCTTGGTAGCTTTTTGATATCAAATTGCGATGCAGGCCTTCCACTGCAGGTGTTAGTTTAAGATTGCGGTGTATCCCCATTTGCGTATAATCGCTTAAGGGGGTGTGCAAAGGTTTTATAATGTTAGGATTACTTTGAAGGCTACAGTATAGCCCCTATTTTTCATTGTTACTTAGATATTGCACCTCGGTTCTAACCTGTTAATGCTTACTTTATGGAGCCTAGCACAATCTTCATATGTCGTACTTGAAAGTTGTCCTGTAGTACTACATGTTGAAGTGAGTGTTACATTTGCAGATCGGTTTTTATACTTTGTGGGTACTTTAAGTTTTCGATGTAACAATATAGTGTTGAAGTTATATTCAATAGAGAAGCACAGTCTTTATGTTGTGTCACCGCTTTAAGGCTTCGACGTAGTATTACCTTGGACTTTTACTTGCGTCCTTTTTATAGTTCAACTTCTATTATGGGAGAGGCTCCTTTGGCTTAGTGTTTATGTTAATTTATCTTTGTTCGGAAAATATGGGTGTAACAATGATGAAGTAATGTAGAAAGAAATAACTGAAAATTTTATTATAATGGTACAAAGAATTTATATAAACCAATTAACCGACCCACTTCCTTCTTGTGGAAAAATATTTGGATCGTTTTCATATATTTAAACCGTACCTTAAATTTAGTACACACTCAAGTAATAAAACCTCTTTATGTAATCATCCTAGGGCGTTACCAATTACTTTGAAACAAGAATTTCAAGAACTGTTTTTGACCTCCATAATAAGAACGATCATATTTGGATGTTTTTAGAACAGATGATGCTTTTAAATGGAGTCTATTATTTAATCAAAATCTTATAGAGAATATTTTTAGTAAATTTCAAAGTCTTTTTAATGTTATCGAAAATATAAATATAGAAGACCAACAAGATTATTTGGAATGGTGCTAGGAGATAAAATGGTTACAAAATCCATGCCTAGTTTCTTGATCTTATTAGAACCATTTCACCTTACTCCAGTCCTATTTTGAAAGTAGATGTACCTCTTTAAATTAAAATTAATATGTGGGCAGTTCTACATGATAAATTAAATACCATTACGATGCTAAATTCAAAATTATTAAATAACTAGAATTCTAACCCATGTTATTTTTGTAGCATAGCCCGCGTAAATACTAACCATTTGTTTTATGGATGTCACTACGCTTAATATATAGTTAGTAATTTATTCGATGTTTTTGATCTTGATGTAAGTTCTATCATTCCTTCCCCATATGAATATTGGAATAGTTTCAGATTTAACTGTACTTGTTCAAATAGGAAAATTTTGGACAACATTTACTTTATTACATAGACGAGCATACAGAATGAAAGAAACCAACGACTTTTTAATAAATGTATAGAAATACACATTCTATCTTATTTTTTACTACTTGGCATATTTCATCTTAGACACGTTTACATAGAAGACATACAAATTGGTGATTTCTGAAGGAACCGTTCTACAACAAGTGAATTGGGTAGGTTTCAAAAAAATTCCTTATTTGGATCATAGTGAGCATATGAAGTCTAATTGGTTTAACTTGATCCTATCTAGTTATTAAGTAAAATCATATGTTATCTAACCTTATTTTAAATTTATTGTTCCATCATATTAATTAATTCAATTAAATGCTTAATTTTAAATGTATTATATATCAATTCAACGATATAACACCATTACATAACATAATATAAACATGTGCATAACTATACATATACATGTGGATACTTGTATATATATATATATATCTGTGTGTGTTAACCCACCTTTTGCTAAGGCAGTATACAGGCGGATTTAACCCAACAGACTTCACGATTATCAAGTATAGATAATAGTAAAAAGTAAAGATTGAATGGAATTGATAGATATGCAAGGCAGGATGTTTGAAGTATGAAATATGGCTCAACGCATAAGAGGGATCGACATAGATTGGTTCCAACAAGAGGGATTGGCATACTTCAATGTACAAGAGCATTCTTGTGGAAAACAGTCAATATCTCAAGATCTACAAGTACGACGCATATGAAACTTTGGAAATAAGAAGAGGGGACCCTAAGGAGTCTACCTTAGGGATCACATGGCATTTGGAGAAGTTGGAGGGATCGGCATCTGTCCCTCAATAGGGATTGGTACCTATCCCTCTTAGGGATCGGCTAAGCCCAACTTCATAACAAAGATCGATTAATATCTCAACATCTACACATTCAATTGACATGAAACTTGAAGGATAAGCTAATTAGAATATATGGAATTCCCTTTAGGGATCACACAACATTTAGAGCAAGTTGGAGGGATCGGTACTTATCCTTCCATAGGGATCAGCTATAATCAGCCTTCACAACATATTGCAACAAAGATTGATCAATAACTCGAGTTCTACTAGTCTAATTGGCGTAAAACTTGGAGGCTAAGCATAATACAACATGGGGAAGCTCCTCAAGGGATTGCTTGGTATTTAGATCAAGTTGGAGGGATCGGTACCTATCCTTCAAGAGAGATTGGAAGAAATCAGAATTCAAGTGATGCTACTTCACGGAAAATGCGATATCTCACAAACCTTATGTCAGAATTGCACGAAATTTAGGGAGCAAGTAGCTAACACCATAGGAAACAACCCAGAGGGATCACACGCAATTTGGACACAAAAATAGGGATCGGTACCGATCCCTATTATGGGCCCAAATGGGCCTGGAAATTTTTGAGCGGCCTCGTCTTGGTCTCTCAAACATTCTGTCAAAGTTTCAGCTCAATCTGTGCACGTCTTTCCCTATAAATACAGCAGGCATGACATCAGAAAAGGGATCTTCTTTCTGCTTCTCTTTATCTTCGACCTAGACCACACTCTGTCAATTTATTCTTGGATTTCAGATTGTAACTTTAAACAAACTTCAGTATAATAAAAAGGATTATTTGGGAGTGGACGTAGGCCAGAGTTAGCCGAACCACTATAAATCTTGTCTCCTTTTACTTGCTTTCTAATTGTTTTCATTTTGTTCCTCATTTATTTCTTTTCATATTTCTGTGATTGGATTGGATATTTGAGCTTTTGCATAGTTGGGTGTTGGTGGCCAATTTTGACGCCAACATTTTGGAAGCTTGCACCTGCGGATTTGGAAGCTTGGATACTTGCATCTAGAAAGAAATGGTTACGCAATCAACAAGGAGAGGGCCACCGGAAAGGAGCCACCATGGGGGGAGTCAAGAGGCTTCCTCGGGAGATAGATCTAATCTAGCATCTGTCTACATCACCAGGGATGAAATGGAAACGATGAAGGATGCTATGCAGGAGAGGATGCTGAAAAGACAAGAGAAGATGATGAAGAATTTAAACCAACAGATTAGACAAGCCGGAACACAGAATCAAGGAGTTGAAGCAGTAGGAATCACTGGAAATCAGAACTAGGAACATGAAAATGGTGCCAATGGACAAAGGAATAGAGCAGAGCAGCCGAGGCAGTCCCCTGCCATCCTAGAGGTATCGGCATAGATCCCTCTAAAGGGATCGGTACCGATCCCCAAAGGCTAGGGGGCATGCCACCGGGTCTGGTTGATCGTGATGCTGGAGGATCTACGATCGATCCTATGGAGCTTAGTGCGAATCGGAATTTGGATGCTCGTTCGGAGGAATACGTTCCAGAATTCCCTCGTAGACTCGGGGGGTAGCTTGGGCATTATGATAGGAGACTACCATTGGAAAAAAACGATAGGTTTACGGAGATGATAAGGCAAGCTATGCGTGGAGGATTAGTGAACAGGGATCTAGATGATGTAAATAGAATTCCATTCGCTCCAAATATCAGGAATGCTAGGAATGCACCAGAATTCAAACTACTAACACTGGAAGCTTATGACGCAAAGTCGAATCCAACTATGCATATGATGAGGTATATACGGCACATGGAAGTACTAGAGACATCAAAAGAAGTCTTGGCATGGTGCTTCCCCTTGTACTTAACGGATGTAGCTGCGCTATGGTTCAGACAGTTGGAAAGCAGTTCTATTAGCACATTAATGGAATTGGTCGAAAGATTTATGAAGCAGTTTCAGGTTCACATTACAAGACCCAAGAATGTGATGACATTGACATCAGTAAAGCAATGGGTAGGAAATCTGTAACGACCCGTAAATTTCAACCGTTTTAATAACGTAATTTGTTGAAATTTTGTGAAATTTTAAACGATAAAATTTTGAAATAAAAATTTAATATTTGGAATACGTCTAGTTAAACATAGCGACTGGTAAATTTTCGTCCGAAAATACGAAAGTTTATTTCGCGCGTAAATTCACTTCAATTCAATCAGTAAAAAAGTAATGAAAATAAAATGTTTTCAAAACCTAAATATTTTTACATAGAAAAATTCTAAAACATCTTCTGAGCAAGATTTCAGTTTGTCGTTTTTCCAAATTCGGACATCTTTGGCTCCGTCGTTCTTATTTTCTATAAAATAGCAGTATTCTGGTACCGATATCGATTTTTATCGGACGATCGTACCACTGATTTCTATATACCATTTTGATCGTCTCGTCGTGCCGATCTCTACGGTATATTCGATTGTAAAATTCGGAGTTCCGTTGTACGTTGCATTTTCCGTAACGCCTACCGTATCAATACCGGTTGTGTAACGTTTGGTTTCTGAAATCCTTTGAATTCTTTGTCCATTCAACTTCACATCGTACAATTCAATAGCCATCAGCATTCATATCTGTTGAATTCAACTTCCTACTTTTTGGAATTCCAACTCGTTCCATAATTACTGTACATGCTTTCGGCTCCTAGATAACTTCGTTCTGCAAATATGAATATGAAGGAAGGAACAAAAAAAAAAAAAAAGCCAGCTAAGAAAATTTTTCAACTTCCTCTCTTCCCCTTACGTGCCCATCTTCTCCTTTCTTTTCATCTCCTCAACCCTTCAACCAATTGCTGAAACCCACCTACCCAAGACCTTCTTCCAGTTCGTTTTCCCCTCACCAAGCACGCACGCAACCCGCATCCCACCACCCTCCACGTGAAGCCTCCCCTGCCGCCACCATCAGCCGTACAACTTCGCCTACGTTACCAAGCTTTGCCCCATCCTCTACCTTGTCCCACGGCCTTCCCAAACCCATCACGATGCCTGAACCCGAACTGCCACCTTCCCGCTTACTCGCAACACCATGTGACCATCCCCCTTGCTCACATCCACCTAGCTCGCCTCCTCACCCCTGTAATGCCCGCCTTCTGCCGAGTAACTCCACAACAGCCACCGAGCAAGCCTTGAACCCCACGCACCTACCCACCATGCAACACCTCCGGTCTTGGTTCCATGTGCCGAACGTCATCTGCCCCGCCATCTCTTGCTTCTCCTCTGCTGCCCACGCATGCTGCTCCTGTTTTTTTTGTATAGCAAAGAATTTAGTAAAAGGTACATATATGTTAATACCCACTGTTTCGGTTTTAAGGAATATATCTATATATATTAGTTATAAATGTTACATGTAATATACTCGTACTTATATATTGATTCTATTGTAGTGAGTTTAGATATAGCATATATATTTTCTCGATCTTTATTATATGTGTTTAAAATGTATGTTTTTGGGCATTTATAAATATATACTATAGGAGTTACGTTTATATAGGGGGCAGATATATATAAAGGTTGATAACCTGTAAATGGTGCCAGAGTATGACAGGGTTTGTTTGCATGTCGTATGGGTATATATATGCTAGATTTTATGTTGTATATAGAACTATATATTTATATCGTATAGTTATGTGTTGTTATATATGTTAATATAAAGCCTTGTGATCTCTGAGTATAATATAAAACTTGGTCCTAGTTACTCATAGAAAATCTAGTATACGTAAACTATAACTTATTATTTATATAATAATGTAGGTTAGTATTGGTTGAAGTGTGTACGTGTGTATATAACTCTTATTTCGTGGGAAAATTTTATGTATCGAATTATTGAATTACATTTTATTTTATAAAGGCCTTGTTTTATATTAACCTTGATATATAAGTATGGACTTGTTTGTATGGGTTGGTTTTAAATGTTTAGAATTATAACATATAGGTCCGCATATGAAGTATAAGTTAATGTCAGCTTATGGTTCTGGGTTAGTTACCGTGTTGGGTCTAAATATAGGATATATTGTTATAGTAGATTTCGTTATATAAGTTTATATTTGAATTATTATGGCAAAGTGTTAAGGCAATATATTTTATAGATGGGGGCATATCTATATACGTGATTTAAAAGGAGTACTGTTATATATAAGTTTGATGAAAATTAAACATATGTCAATTTCAACTGTCTATTGTATATGTTGTTAAATTATACAAATAATAAGTTTAAAGTGTATATATTAATTTTTTTATGCGTTCTATTTTAAAAATAATGATTTCTAAAAAAAAAAAATAGTTAGATTTAAAATGTGTGAATTTAAAATATGACTTCGATATATATGGTTACATATAGTTGTACATATATAAGTTTACCGATATCAACTATTTTCATCGTTCAACCTCTGATTTGATTTCGTCTATTCCTTGTTATCAGCTTTGATCATCGAGTTCATGCCATCTCACTTTGCTCTGGTTTTGAAACTCATTTCGTTGTCCGATCTATCTAGCCTCGAAAGGTGAGCACTCACTCACGATTAACGTTCTTTTATTTATTAGATTTGATTTCAATTGAAACGACAATTGAAATATGCTGCTGTTAGTTAATCACACTGTTATATATGCTATTACCTGTATCTGTTCACCTGTGACATCTGACACCATTATCTATAAATTATTTATGCGATGATAATACAGTTTGGCTGATAATTGATTGATTGTTGATGTTTATATTGGACGTTAAATTGTTAATGTGAAAATGATAAATAGTATGAAATTGAAATTGATATAGGATAATTAATTGTTAAATTTGATTAACTGACATCTGTATAATATGACCCCTTTAACTGTTAAATTTATTGACACGTAGGATTTGTTTAATTACACTTTGAACCACTGACTGTATGTTGTAAAATTGATGATGGATGAAATTGTAACATATGACAAGTGAAAAACCGTAATGTAATAATCTTTAATCTGCATGAAATGATAGTGTAGATTCTAGAAATAATTTTATTAATTCGCACAAATAACAATGTGAATTAATACGGTTATTTCGGGATTATTTGAATTAATTATTGGATTGATATTGATTGTTGTTCTTGCTTGTTTATTTACTTTGACACCATCCCAGTTATCACACTGCAAGTTCCCTTTGCTATGTTTTGATTTTGAATTGAATTGGAATCGGGTTGAAATGATAAATACCCAAAATTGAACTTTGACCTAGGAAAGAAAATTAAATAAAACCCGATTGGTCAATAAATTGATTTAAAAATAAAACGAAGATTTTATTTGAAAATAATATGGTTTTGAAATGAAGTTGGAATTTGAATGTAACGAAAGGAAAATGTTAATATGTAAATATGAAATAAAATATTAACAATGTAATTGATGTAAGAATGTTGTTTAATTTGAGAAATGATTGAATTAAGTTGAAATGATTTAATAATCAAGTTTGAAATTATAATTAAGTTGAAATTATTAAACTGTGAAATGATTTAATAATTAAGTTGAAATTAAAATTAAGTTGGAATTTTAAATTTTGAAATTATTTAATAATTAAGTTTGAATTATTTAATAATTAAATAAGATTGAATTATTTAATGATTAAATTGAATTAAATTCTTTATTAAGAAAATTGAACTTTTGAATAAGTGAATTTTACTTCGTAAATAAATGAAATTGAGTTCTTTATGAATTAAGTTTTGGAAAATTATTTAAGTAAGTAAATTGTTGAAATTGAATTTCTTTAACAAGAAATGAAAATGTGATAATTTTGGAATTAATGTAAGACTTGTAATTGAAAGAATTTGATTTGACGAATTTAATTTAATTCAAAATTGTAGATTTTGATTTAATGATGTTGAACTTAAGAATTGATTTAATGAATTGAAAATTTAATTGAAATTGTTTTGAATGATAAAGTAATTTAACGAATATTGAATAAATCGATAAATGATTTTAAATTGATTTGAATGTTAAATAAGATTTAATTTAAATGTTTTCGAAATGAAACTTGTATTCGAACTTGAATCAATATTGGATTGTTTTGAATAAAATTTGTAATTGAATTATTGGATTTTGAAATGAATTTGAATGTTGAAACGTAAATTTTGGAAATTGGTTTGGAAAGACAAATGAAATGTTGGTTTACGAATTCTAATTGAAATTGTAATTGATTTGGTTTTGAAATATATTAAATGACCAATCGGTGTAATAATTACGAAAGTTATTAAAGAGACCGGAATTCGGTTATGGATATACTCTCTATCTAAACCGAAAACCACTTTAATAACTATACGCGGAGTGATGATCCAGAATGAAGTGGTTGGTTTGACGAACGTTGATGATTGAAGAAAGAGAACGATAATGGATAGCCTTGACACTTGTGTCAAATTTGAAATGACTAAAACAGGAGCTGTGCCGGGCCAATGGAGGATTGATACCTCAAGTGGACACACTTCTTCGAACTACTTATACTTGTTATCGATTGGTGCACCCTTGATTTTTGGAGTGTTGTCTCACGGTGTTGCGGGCGCTGCGGCGTTGCGTTCTCACCAGCCCGGATCAGGCGAACGGTAGTATCACTACCTTGGGTATAGCCTCATGTGCCTTGTCATACTTGTATTCCATTTATGCGCGACCACTACGACTTTGATTTGTACCTTGAGTATATGGATTGCCCTCTGGTGACTTCCGGTTTTGGGGAAACTACGGTCTTGTATATGCTTGTGGGAATAAAAATGTGTTAAGGGTGGAATGGGCCATGACTTAACGCTATTTTGATATCTTTATATTACTGATAGACATTATCTACTTAGCGTATATTACTACCTAGTAGATAGTTTAACGGATCCTTAAAGGATGGTTATTCCAAACATCCTTTGAGTTACTTGTATTTCAATTGCTATTTCACTTGAGTTGGATTTATTAATATAAGAATGTTAATCCTGACTCGAGTGTTTTGTGTTTTGCTTTACGCTCGGGTCAGACTGAGTGATCCAGTATTCGAGACTCACCTTTGGAGTTGGAGCTTTGCTTGAAGATCCAGCCATCTATTCTACTTCCAGTATTCGATGATTCCAGTGATGCATTCTGATTTGTATCTGATGTATCGTGTTACTCTCCCATTGTATCTGGTTTAACTCTGATGTATCGTATTACTCTTCTGTTGTAAACTCTGATGTATTTATATATTCATATAGTAGCTTCATGAACTACTATCTCTTTTATTTCCGCTGCACTTATTACTCTGTATCTGTGATCTGTGATTATATTTATTTACTGTATATGTTCAGTTTGCCAAATTTAAATTAACAACGCGGTATTTTGAGCAATTCAACTCCGGCATGAGTGTCTACCTATACACTTATAATGGACGCGAATGGTCCAAAATGACGGGTCGTTACAGTTGGTATCAGAGCTTTGGTAGCTCTAGGCAAAACTCAACATATAGGGTAAATGTATTTACGGAATCACTCCCATTCGAGTTTCAATCTCTTCCTTTTGACTCGATTCCTTTGAATTTTGGAACGTTCCCCTCGGTTCCGAAATTTATTCGTGTCCTTCACAATTCGTCTTCTTTCAATTCTGGAGCACCCCACAACTCCATTTTTATGATATCTATAATAGATCGGCGGTCTCGCCAATATTAGAATGATTCGTAAAGGATTAAACTCCTTTACAATTGACATTGATTTACCGGAGATTTCTGTATCCTCGGTTTACGATGCTGTATATTCCCTGCTATATCTAAATTTCATCTCTTGAGATCGAGTGTTGATTTACCTTGGAATTCATCATCGATCTTATTCTTGAAGTCACGGTCGATTCGGTTAAGGTTGCCCGTGAATTTAAATAAACTCCTCCATCTCCCGATTGTGGTAATCGAATTATCTTATCTTTTGTTTCAAATTTATTTTCGAATCAAAATTATCTTTGATTTAAGTCCATCAAAAATTTGAATCTCTATCCTTGCTTTGAAATCCATTCTTGTATCGTCAAGCGAGGAAGAGTATCTGTAAATTAATTTTAAAATGCTTTTATTGTGTTGTTGAGTTGTTGATGTTGATTTGGGTTTCCGATCGATTCGTCTGATCAACGCTATCGATAGGATTTCCAAAACACTTGAACAGAGCAAACTGACACAATATTATTTTAAAATTTGGTAAATGAAATAAATTTGTTGATTATATTGTAAAAATATAAGTTAAAATTTTCTGGAATTTAATAAGTTAATTAAATTGTTTGTTTGAAATGATAATATTTGATTATCATTTATTGTTCTAAATAAATTTATAAATACGGTTTATAAATTGATTTGGAATTTGAAATGAATTTAATTCAGAAATTTGAGAATTTACTAGTTTCCGGTGATTTTGAACTTTGGTTTTTAAAATTTTTAAGTATATATTTTTGAAAGTATTTTCGAATAGAAATCGTTTCCAAAGAATTTTAAAATGTTGAAATCAGTGTTCTTCTCTTTGTCGCTGGAAAATAATTTCGGTGATGGCGGCCGCATCATCGACGTTCATTTTCGAGTTTCGAAGTGGAGATACTAGTCTGTAGTTTTGCTACGGCTTTGTTTTGAAAAATATTTTAATTTAAATTTCTTCAGTATAATTTGATTTATATATATAGGTATCTTATTTTAAAATTAAATTTGATTTGATATATATATATTATATATATCTCTAAATTGTTTAAAGTTAATCGGAAATCAAATTCTTAAATTTTGTTAAAGGATGATTTTAATTATAACTAAAACCAAAATTTGGAATAAATATTTAAACTTGAATAATTGAATTGGGAAGATTTTATTTGTATATTGTTCAACTGCATTCTAACACAACTTACCTAAATCATTCAGAAGTTGAATATGTAGTTGGATAATATACAATATAAAATAATTTTAGAAATAAAATTTGAGTGTTATAATAAATGTTATACACTGAAATT
Source organism: Allium fistulosum (assembly GCA_030737815.1). Classification (NCBI taxonomy): domain Eukaryota; kingdom Viridiplantae; phylum Streptophyta; class Magnoliopsida; order Asparagales; family Amaryllidaceae; genus Allium; species Allium fistulosum. The sequence continues at coordinate 985,472,553 of CM060902.1, forward strand.
TTGATCATAAAGATGTAAATAGAATTAGATAAGATAATAAGTAAATTCAGTTAACAATGAAATAAATCTGTTTTGAATTAATAAATTGAAATTTGATCAACATATTAAAATACCTTGAATTTAAAAGAAATTAATAGATATAAATTAATTTAAATCGGAACTTTTATGTTTTAAATTAATTTATATGGGTTAAATATATGTGAGTAGATATATTAAGTAGAATAGATTTAACAGTAATTTAGAAAAAAGAAGAATTTAAAATTATTAAAGAAAATATGATTATAATAAAAGACTATTCAAGCCTAGGGTTTTAGAAATTTTAAATTGAAAGGATGGGATAATAAGATAATGAATAGTTGAGATTGATTTTAGAAAAATCAAATGGATTAAATCAATTATTGAATATCAATTAATTTAAATTTGAATTTATATGGTTTAAATTTATTGTTATTTTGCATTTCAAATCTGTTTTCTTTCTGGTTGTTTCTATTCTCCTACCTCGTTCCTTTTCGGGGACGAAAAGTTTTGAGTAGGGGAGAATGTAACGACCCGTAAATTTCAACCGTTTTAATAACGTAATTTGTTGAAATTTTGTGAAATTTTAAACGATAAAATTTTGAAATAAAAATTTAATATTTGGAATACGTCTAGTTAAACATAGCGACTGGTAAATTTTCGTCCGAAAATACGAAAGTTTATTTCGCGCGTAAATTCACTTCAATTCAATCAGTAAAAAAGTAATGAAAATAAAATGTTTTCAAAACCTAAATATTTTTACATAGAAAAATTCTAAAACATCTTCTGAGCAAGATTTCAGTTTGTCGTTTTTCCAAATTCGGACATCTTTGGCTCCGTCGTTCTTATTTTCTATAAAATAGCAGTATTCTGGTACCGATATCGATTTTTATCGGACGATCGTACCACTGATTTCTATATACCATTTTGATCGTCTCGTCGTGCCGATCTCTACGGTATATTCGATTGTAAAATTCGGAGTTCCGTTGTACGTTGCATTTTCCGTAACGCCTACCGTATCAATACCGGTTGTGTAACGTTTGGTTTCTGAAATCCTTTGAATTCTTTGTCCATTCAACTTCACATCGTACAATTCAATAGCCATCAGCATTCATATCTGTTGAATTCAACTTCCTACTTTTTGGAATTCCAACTCGTTCCATAATTACTGTACATGCTTTCGGCTCCTAGATAACTTCGTTCTGCAAATATGAATATGAAGGAAGGAACAAAAAAAAAAAAAAAGCCAGCTAAGAAAATTTTTCAACTTCCTCTCTTCCCCTTACGTGCCCATCTTCTCCTTTCTTTTCATCTCCTCAACCCTTCAACCAATTGCTGAAACCCACCTACCCAAGACCTTCTTCCAGTTCGTTTTCCCCTCACCAAGCACGCACGCAACCCGCATCCCACCACCCTCCACGTGAAGCCTCCCCTGCCGCCACCATCAGCCGTACAACTTCGCCTACGTTACCAAGCTTTGCCCCATCCTCTACCTTGTCCCACGGCCTTCCCAAACCCATCACCATGCCTGAACCCGAACTGCCACCTTCCCGCTTACTCGCAACACCATGTGACCATCCCCCTTGCTCACATCCACCTAGCTCGCCTCCTCACCCCTGTAATGCCCGCCTTCTGCCGAGTAACTCCACAACAGCCACCGAGCAAGCCTTGAACCCCACGCACCTACCCACCATGCAACACCTCCGGTCTTGGTTCCATGTGCCGAACGTCATCTGCCCCGCCATCTCTTGCTTCTCCTCTGCTGCCCACGCATGCTGCTCCTGTTTTTTTTGTATAGCAAAGAATTTAGTAAAAGGTACATATATGTTAATACCCACTGTTTCGGTTTTAAGGAATATATCTATATATATTAGTTATAAATGTTACATGTAATATACTCGTACTTATATATTGATTCTATTGTAGTGAGTTTAGATATAGCATATATATTTTCTCGATCTTTATTATATGTGTTTAAAATGTATGTTTTTGGGCATTTATAAATATATACTATAGGAGTTACGTTTATATAGGGGGCAGATATATATAAAGGTTGATAACCTGTAAATGGTGCCAGAGTATGACAGGGTTTGTTTGCATGTCGTATGGGTATATATATGCTAGATTTTATGTTGTATATAGAACTATATATTTATATCGTATAGTTATGTGTTGTTATATATGTTAATATAAAGCCTTGTGATCTCTGAGTATAATATAAAACTTGGTCCTAGTTACTCATAGAAAATCTAGTATACGTAAACTATAACTTATTATTTATATAATAATGTAGGTTAGTATTGGTTGAAGTGTGTACGTGTGTATATAACTCTTATTTCGTGGGAAAATTTTATGTATCGAATTATTGAATTACATTTTATTTTATAAAGGCCTTGTTTTATATTAACCTTGATATATAAGTATGGACTTGTTTGTATGGGTTGGTTTTAAATGTTTAGAATTATAACATATAGGTCCGCATATGAAGTATAAGTTAATGTCAGCTTATGGTTCTGGGTTAGTTACCGTGTTGGGTCTAAATATAGGATATATTGTTATAGTAGATTTCGTTATATAAGTTTATATTTGAATTATTATGGCAAAGTGTTAAGGCAATATATTTTATAGATGGGGGCATATCTATATACGTGATTTAAAAGGAGTACTGTTATATATAAGTTTGATGAAAATTAAACATATGTCAATTTCAACTGTCTATTGTATATGTTGTTAAATTATACAAATAATAAGTTTAAAGTGTATATATTAATTTTTTTATGCGTTCTATTTTAAAAATAATGATTTCTAAAAAAAAAAAATAGTTAGATTTAAAATGTGTGAATTTAAAATATGACTTCGATATATATGGTTACATATAGTTGTACATATATAAGTTTACCGATATCAACTATTTTCATCGTTCAACCTCTGATTTGATTTCGTCTATTCCTTGTTATCAGCTTTGATCATCGAGTTCATGCCATCTCACTTTGCTCTGGTTTTGAAACTCATTTCGTTGTCCGATCTATCTAGCCTCGAAAGGTGAGCACTCACTCACGATTAACGTTCTTTTATTTATTAGATTTGATTTCAATTGAAACGACAATTGAAATATGCTGCTGTTAGTTAATCACACTGTTATATATGCTATTACCTGTATCTGTTCACCTGTGACATCTGACACCATTATCTATAAATTATTTATGCGATGATAATACAGTTTGGCTGATAATTGATTGATTGTTGATGTTTATATTGGACGTTAAATTGTTAATGTGAAAATGATAAATAGTATGAAATTGAAATTGATATAGGATAATTAATTGTTAAATTTGATTAACTGACATCTGTATAATATGACCCCTTTAACTGTTAAATTTATTGACACGTAGGATTTGTTTAATTACACTTTGAACCACTGACTGTATGTTGTAAAATTGATGATGGATGAAATTGTAACATATGACAAGTGAAAAACCGTAATGTAATAATCTTTAATCTGCATGAAATGATAGTGTAGATTCTAGAAATAATTTTATTAATTCGCACAAATAACAATGTGAATTAATACGGTTATTTCGGGATTATTTGAATTAATTATTGGATTGATATTGATTGTTGTTCTTGCTTGTTTATTTACTTTGACACCATCCCAGTTATCACACTGCAAGTTCCCTTTGCTATGTTTTGATTTTGAATTGAATTGGAATCGGGTTGAAATGATAAATACCCAAAATTGAACTTTGACCTAGGAAAGAAAATTAAATAAAACCCGATTGGTCAATAATTTGATTTAAAAATAAAACGAAGATTTTATTTGAAAATAATATGGTTTTGAAATGAAGTTGGAATTTGAATGTAACGAAAGGAAAATGTTAATATGTAAATATGAAATAAAATATTAACAATGTAATTGATGTAAGAATGTTGTTTAATTTGAGAAATGATTGAATTAAGTTGAAATGATTTAATAATCAAGTTTGAAATTATAATTAAGTTGAAATTATTAAACTGTGAAATGATTTAATAATTAAGTTGAAATTAAAATTAAGTTGGAATTTTAAATTTTGAAATTATTTAATAATTAAGTTTGAATTATTTAATAATTAAATAAGATTGAATTATTTAATGATTAAATTGAATTAAATTCTTTATTAAGAAAATTGAACTTTTGAATAAGTGAATTTTACTTCGTAAATAAATGAAATTGAGTTCTTTATGAATTAAGTTTTGGAAAATTATTTAAGTAAGTAAATTGTTGAAATTGAATTTCTTTAACAAGAAATGAAAATGTGATAATTTTGGAATTAATGTAAGACTTGTAATTGAAAGAATTTGATTTGACGAATTTAATTTAATTCAAAATTGTAGATTTTGATTTAATGATGTTGAACTTAAGAATTGATTTAATGAATTGAAAATTTAATTGAAATTGTTTTGAATGATAAAGTAATTTAACGAATATTGAATAAATCGATAAATGATTTTAAATTGATTTGAATGTTAAATAAGATTTAATTTAAATGTTTTCGAAATGAAACTTGTATTCGAACTTGAATCAATATTGGATTGTTTTGAATAAAATTTGTAATTGAATTATTGGATTTTGAAATGAATTTGAATGTTGAAACGTAAATTTTGGAAATTGGTTTGGAAAGACAAATGAAATGTTGGTTTACGAATTCTAATTGAAATTGTAATTGATTTGGTTTTGAAATATATTAAATGACCAATCGGTGTAATAATTACGAAAGTTATTAAAGAGACCGGAATTCGGTTATGGATATACTCTCTATCTAAACCGAAAACCACTTTAATAACTATACGCGGAGTGATGATCCAGAATGAAGTGGTTGGTTTGACGAACGTTGATGATTGAAGAAAGAGAACGATAATGGATAGCCTTGACACTTGTGTCAAATTTGAAATGACTAAAACAGGAGCTGTGCCGGGCCAATGGAGGATTGATACCTCAAGTGGACACACTTCTTCGAACTACTTATACTTGTTATCGATTGGTGCACCCTTGATTTTTGGAGTGTTGTCTCACGGTGTTGCGGGCGCTGCGGCGTTGCGTTCTCACCAGCCCGGATCAGGCGAACGGTAGTATCACTACCTTGGGTATAGCCTCATGTGCCTTGTCATACTTGTATTCCATTTATGCGCGACCACTACGACTTTGATTTGTACCTTGAGTATATGGATTGCCCTCTGGTGACTTCCGGTTTTGGGGAAACTACGGTCTTGTATATGCTTGTGGGAATAAAAATGTGTTAAGGGTGGAATGGGCCATGACTTAACGCTATTTTGATATCTTTATATTACTGATAGACATTATCTACTTAGCGTATATTACTACCTAGTAGATAGTTTAACGGATCCTTAAAGGATGGTTATTCCAAACATCCTTTGAGTTACTTGTATTTCAATTGCTATTTCACTTGAGTTGGATTTATTAATATAAGAATGTTAATCCTGACTCGAGTGTTTTGTGTTTTGCTTTACGCTCGGGTCAGACTGAGTGATCCAGTATTCGAGACTCACCTTTGGAGTTGGAGCTTTGCTTGAAGATCCAGCCATCTATTCTACTTCCAGTATTCGATGATTCCAGTGATGCATTCTGATTTGTATCTGATGTATCGTGTTACTCTCCCATTGTATCTGGTTTAACTCTGATGTATCGTATTACTCTTCTGTTGTAAACTCTGATGTATTTATATATTCATATAGTAGCTTCATGAACTACTATCTCTTTTATTTCCGCTGCACTTATTACTCTGTATCTGTGATCTGTGATTATATTTATTTACTGTATATGTTCAGTTTGCCAAATTTAAATTAACAACGCGGTATTTTGAGCAATTCAACTCCGGCATGAGTGTCTACCTATACACTTATAATGGACGCGAATGGTCCAAAATGACGGGTCGTTACAAAATCACTCAAGAATTTCTTAACCAGGTTCAATGCGACAGTTGTTTCAGTGGATCGACCAAATCCATCGATGGTTTTGAAGGCGACAGTGTCAGGAGTTGCAGATAATACAGATTTTAAGATATCATTGATACATGATCACTTCAAGAAACGTGTATTTTTATAACTCCAAAAGATAACGCTTTATTCTACAGTGTTATTGTTTGTTTTAATATGTTTTATTTATACAAGTGATTGGTTAGGTAACGCCCAGCTGCCTAGTTATTTTCATTCCCGCTTTCCTAATAATTGATTCCCTCCTAGAAACCTAATCTAATCCAAACTTTCCCCAAAATTAAGTCGCTTTCTCCTCCTTACCCTCGCCATCTTCATCAAATTCTCCTGTAACCCATCCATCCCTACCTTCATCACCACCTCCTCCTACTTCCTTTCTATCCATGTCGTGGAATCCATGGTCTCCTCCATCGCGCAACTTCGTTGTCGCTTGAATCAAATTGCTGCAGGTATGTCTTTGATTCGATTTTTATTTCATCTTCGTTGAATTAGGTTGGATATATGGATGACTTGTTTTAGGATCTTCATAGTAGTTGAATTCTGAAAGGTTAAATTGTGGATGACTGCATTTCTAATTTTCATGTTCATGACTTGTTATAGGTTTCGAATCATTTATTTTTTGCCTCCTTCTAATTTGGGGTTTTGTATTTTGAATTCAATTTGAGTTTTAGTTTGAATTTATAGTATAAAATTCTAGGTTTTATAATTCAATTCTATGATAATTGAATTTCTGTAACTATTTAAAATTCATTTGAAAAATTCATTCTCAATATTGGAAAATTAAAATTCATTTCTATAACCACTTGTTAGGATGTTTATGCATCGTGACTGTTTATATATAAATGACTACTACCTAGTGGCTCACAACGTACTATAAAATTAAAATCAGTAAACGTCATTTTGGTTAGAGAAGTAGCAGGTGGTACTTTGATAAACAAAGATGGCAATTTGGTAGGTACTTAATGAGAGGGTATAGCCTTTTTGTGTGTGAATTATCGAGAGAGAGGACAAAAAATTATTATTTGGCCTTTTCAACGAACTACATTTATCATCACTTGAACGTAATATGTGTTTCAAGATGTTCACAGTTTCTATATGTAGCTTAGTATGTCTTGTTTAAATTAGGTTTCTAGTCCAAACTTTTTCTTCCACGGTTTCTCCTTCAGCTAAAAATGGATTTAATATTATGGTGAAAATTATGTTCTTCTTTTACCTTACTGTTAGAAACTGTAAGAATAAGTGAATAATAAATCATGTTTGGTTTATGCACACTTTAAACAACTCTAAACTTGAATAATGCCAAGTGATGGACTGATAATGATCCAAATTTGAAGCATAATCAAGTGTATGCTGCTGTTGTAGAGCGGAGGTAAACATATATTTTCTTAATTGTACAGAAACTTTATTTGTACTTTTGCTCTTAGTATTCCTTATGTGTTCAATTACATGACAATGTTGCCGTAATTTATATGGTTGAGTGATCAATATAAGCTTTAAACATATCTTCCTTGATATATCTTTATTTAAATGATTTTTTGGTTGCTCTAGGACTAATTTTTTATAATATTTGCTTGTATGTGTGTTGTTCCATAACCTAGCATTGTACTTTAGAAGACAGTAACTTCCAGTGCCAAAGCTAATCAGATTTTGTTATTCTTTCCTGGTAATTTCAAAATCTTATAAGCATGTAATTTAATTTGTAATAGCATATAATTTCCTGCTTGTCGAGAAATTACGGAACCTTAAAGTTTCCAAAATTCATATTGCTAGATTAAATCAAACTATTAATTAATCTAAGTATGCAATGAATAAGTGCAATGATAGAATAATGTTATATATTAATAACTGATGTAATGAAGCATCCAATATAATAATCACTTTTATGTTTCATTGAATAACCATTTCCCTTTTCAATTTTAAAATGCATGAAACAATTGTTTTTTCTTATCATAATAAAACCTACGCAGTTGTAAAATTTATTGTTATGCAGAATTTGATTGACATTAGTACTATGATATAATACACTACTTATTGCCATACTTTGGTATTTGTATTATTTAGCAAAACTTTATCGATCTGTAAATTTACATGAACTTCACCTTTTTAGTATTTAAATATCCCTCTATCTTGATTCCATGTAACGAGTTTCATCGACTTAATCCACACTTGAAATAAAATGTATTTGCGTCCACATCATGTATAATATTTATCCTCATCCACTTATCATAAATATTTGATTCAACTAAAGAACTATGATAATACTTCAAGTCCCCTTCAACTGCATCCAACATGAACACAGTGGATGCTCCTGTAGTGCGGTGAAGCTATACAATTATTGCACCACTTGTGTTAATAGGTACATAACCATATCCTTCAAATTTCCATACTCCCGATGAATAGTCATATTCCTACAATTCATATAAATTATTTTATAATAACAACAATAATCAAAATTAACTTTGTTTATAACAATAACAAAAACAATAATAAATTAACCATTAGTTTTAAAAAATTAACTAAGTTTATAATAATAATAGTAGTAGTAGTAATGACAATAACAATAATAATAACAATAACAAATTATAAAATATTAATCAAACTAAGTTTTATAAAAAATAACTAAATTTATATAATAATAATTATAATAATAATAATAATAATAATAATAATAAATTAACTACGTTAGGTGTTCGTTAGATATCAAATTTTATTTATTTCACTAGTATTTGTTTGGGATGAATGATAAACGATGAACAAGATTTACCAAGTTCATATAATAATAATAATAATAATAATAATCAGAATTAATTATGTTTATAACAATAACAATGACAATAATAAATTAACTATAAGTTTTACAAAATCAACTAAGTTTATTATAATAATAATGATGATGATGATGATGATGATGATGATGATGATAAATTATGAAATATTAACCAAGTTAACTAAGTTTTATAAAAATTAACTAAATTCATATATTAATAGTAATAGACAAAATAAATTAACTAAGATTATAATAACTAACTTCACCAATTATGTCTTGTAAAAATTAAATAACTTAATAAAAATTAACTAAGTTTATAATAATAATGATAAATGATAATGTATTAACCAATTTAAATAAGTTTTATAATATTTAACTAAATTTATATAATAACATATTAACAATAATAATAAATTAACTATGTTTATAAATTTTAACTTCATTAATTAAGTTTAATAAGAATTAAAAAAGTTTATAAAATTGTGTAAGTTTATAATAATAATAAATTAACTAAGTTTTCGAAAATTAACTAAGTTTATAATGATAACAACAAAAACATAAATTATAAAGTATTCAACATTTTTACATCTAATTCATTTTATAAATTTCTATATTTTATAAAAAGTAACTACGTTTATAAATGAAGATCAACGAATTTTATAAAAGAGTGGAGCCTTGGCACATAAGTTAGGTCACCCTCATAGAGATATGGGCACTCAGCTTCGAGCCCCGAAACAGCCTCTTCGCAATGCGAGGGCAAAGCTGCGTACATTATCAACCTTCTCAGAGCCTGCTATCGTGTGGGAGCCTCGTGCACTAGATTGGGGTTTCCACCATGTAACAACCCAAAATTTAACCCGTAATAATTAATTTGATAATTATTTAAATAATAAAATAAATTTGTGAAATTATCAGAATTGAGCCATGGGAGTAGCATCATTGTGTCCGTGGTAATTTTCTGGTCAATTTCCATATATAGAACGTAAGAAAAAGAGCTAATATGACCAAGTTATAAAATAAAAAAAATAAGCAGAGAAAGAAACGAAATATATATATATATATATATATAATACAGGTCGACCGGTCGATCGACATGGGCATGGGAGCGGTCGACCGCCCGATCGACCCACCTTGGCTTTTGGAAAACGAATGAACGTTCGTTCGTTCGAAATGTCCAGAACCTATTGGTGACTTTTTTTGCATTCTTCTGACCAATCCGGTCCATCTATTTTTGCATCCGATGGCTCATATTCAGCCTATGACGTGGATGCATCCTATTCAATCTCCAAATCCAACGGTCCGATATCCACTTCTACCCCTATAAATAGACCCCTAGACCTAACACTTTTTCTCATTCTAGGTTTTCTCCAATTGGGTTCACCTTTCTAGGAAGAACCCTAAACGGAATAATTTTTCTAAAGGAGAAAATCGTTATAAATTAAATTATTTTACAACTCCAAGTGGATCCGGGAAGACCAAAGGAAGAGCTTTGGACTGGAGGTGAGTGATTGTAATTATTTTAAGATTTCTTTAAGTAATTTAAAATAATAGGGTTTCCAATAGTTTTAGTTTTAATACGATTTTTGGAATATCCTTTTCAATAGTTTATTTATAGTTTTTAGAATTATTTTCAGTCTATTTCCTTTCAGCCATTCTTTTCAGTAATTTTAATTTATTTGTGTTAATTATAGCTTTTCCGATTATTTACAGTTTATTTATAGTATTTTAGTTATTTACCGTTATTTATATGTAATTTACATCTTCTCTTTACGCTTTGGATTTTCTTCTATTTTCAGTTTTCTTTTATTCCTCCTTCTTCTTCGCGTATGCATTAGAATAAGATTAACGCGAATACAGATTAAATTGTATGAAAACTAAAATAATGAAATATAAGATGTAAATTTCAAATACTGTAATATAAATGGAATTGGACTGAAATTATGCCTAACTATAACGTTAATTGGATTGAATTAAAAAGATTGGCCTAGTTATAACTTAGAATTATAACTAAAAAGAATAAAAGATTAAAGAAGCTTATTTTCACACTTAGACCTTAGGTTAAGTAATAAGCATGATTATAACGTAGGTTATAATAAGAAAAAGAACGGAATAAGGCTTATTTTAAGACTTAGGATATATTAATAAGCACAAATAATAAAGAAAAATGTAAAGGATTATTTAAATAATTTACCTAAGTTAATAAGAAAAGATGAAAGTAAGACTTGTACCAAATAGCATTCCCTATTAGACAAAATGGTGAGTCTAGGGCACGCTTATGCTAAGAATGGTACTAATTGGTCAAATAGAAGTCCAAATCACGGGGGATTTGGATAAGGGGCGCAACTAGATATTGTTTGGATGAAGGGCCAGTACCAACAGCATTTCCCCTATAGTTTCTATGGACACGCGGTGATCTCACACTAGCCTGAAGTGAGATGAGGGGCACGCTTATGCTGGAAGTTGGAGGTAATAAGAAGGCCCAATAGTTGGAGCAAAAGGTAGCATGGGCATGGTGGCAGTTACGCCTGCTACTTCCATTTTGGGTGATAAGTAATAGCTATGAGTTCCAAGTGCTTAGTATGTGTGTCTTTTGTAGACACCATTGCCTTCTGTGTAGGGAGCTATATATGTCATCAAGATCTACAGTAGTTGCTCTATGCATCTTTCCTAGATACCATTGGCTGCTCTATAGGGAGTTATATAGCGGCTGGTCCATAATAAGGTCTATGGAGTAGCAGGCCGATCAAAAAGGGTAGAATTAGGGTTACATCCTAATTACAGGGTTAGAAATTCAGCCTAATCAAAGCAGAAATCAAGGACAAGTGCAAGCAATCGAAATTAACCTACCTTATAGTTAATCGTATTTATTTCCAGTTTATCTCTTTCCTATTTCCTTTGTTTGCTCTTTATATATTAGAACAGTTGCAGAGTCTATTACTTTTATTGTAACGACTCGCTATTTCGAACCATTCGCATCCACACATGTCAGACTTGAATTGCTCAAAATATCATATTGTTAATTTATATTTCGCAAAACTCAGCATATACAGTAAGTAAATCAATCATAGAATCACAAACACAGAGTAATATAACAATAAGCAGCGGAATAGATAAATAGTAGTTCATGAAGCTACCATAAAACATCAAACAAAATACGATAGAATCTCAAGTACAAATGAATCTCTAATACAAAGGTGACCGACCTGTCTGAACATAAATGACCGAAATAAACTAAAATAACTGAAAGCTAGATAGATAGATTATCAAACAAAGCTCCAATCTTCAAAGGTGAGTCTCAAATGCTGTGACACTCAACCTGACCCGAGTAGAAAGCAGAACACAAAACACTTGAGTCAAGATTAACATTCTTATATCAGTAAATTCAACTCAAGTGAAATGTTAACTGAAATACAGGTAACTTAAAGGATGCTTGGGATTTCCATCCTCTAAGGATCCGTGGAACTATCTACTATGTAGTAATATACGCTATTATAATATGTCTATAGTAAAGTAAACTATTAAAATAGGGTTAAGGCGTTACCCATATCCTCCTTAAACTTTTTTACATATTCCCACAGTCTATACACTACCGTAATTCCTCCGTAAACTAGAGGGCTATCAGAGGGCACTCCATAGGTATGGTACAAAGGAAACTCGTAGAAGGCGCGATAGGGCATGTGACAAGGCACTCGAGGCAATACCAGGGTAGATATACCATTTGCACTCCCGGACTGGTGGTGACGCATAGCAGCTACTACCGCCCACCTCGGACACACTCCCAAATAAAAGGTGCACCCAATCGAATCACAAAAGAAATAGAATGGTATCGAAGAAATGTGCCCGATATGGGGATGACCCCACTTGGCGTGGTATAGCTCCTGTTTTAGCCACATTAAGCTGACTCACGGGAGTCAGGGCTACGTAAATACCATATAGAACCGTCGCCAAACCATCCTACTTTGTTCTAGAATCTCCACCATGTACAAAGTTGTTAAAGTGGTTTTCGGTATTGGTAGAGAGTATGACAATATCTGATCCCGATCTCTTTAACAACCAAACGCTTATTTCACACCGTGGTCATTTCATTTCAAAAAGTTCATACTTCATATCAAAATATCATATTCATTTCAAAACCATATCATTTCGATATAATTATTCACTTTAAATAATATTCATTCCGAAAAATCATAACACTTTAAAAATTATAACACTTCCGAAATCATAACATTTTTGAAATCATAACACTTTGAAATCATAACACTTTCGACTTAAACAGCTTAGATATTGAAAATAGTATATATATATTAAAATGGTTAAAATTGTTTATATATCAAAATAATTTATATATTAAAATAGTTTATTTATATTAAAATACGTTATATAATAAAATAGTGTCCTCCAAATTCACAAATCGATTCAAATCAGCTTAAATTCCAAAATTCAATTTAAATCAATCCTTGTTAAACGCTTCCAATATAAAAGGTTAATGATTTAATTCAAATTCTCAATAAACTATTTCAGTTTGTATCGATTTCAAATCCAAGTTCAAACTATCACTTCAATTCCAATAAGATTCAAGTTTAAATATTCAAACATTTACAATATAAACTTCATTTATATTTCAACATTTAACTTTACTTTTACTCAAATTGGAAAGTATTCACTAAACCATTTTAATAATAATTTATTAAAATCCCAATTTATAAATTTAAATCAATATTAAATATTCAATCTCAGTTTTACTTAAAATTGAGAATATTCGTTTAATCACTTTTTATCAAATCAAGTTATAAATCATATTTTTCAAAATCTCAAACTCAATAAGTTCAAATAAATTTTTATTTAAATTCAATTATTAACCAATTTAAATTTCCAAGTCAACATTAATTTATCTTCCCAACCTTTATTATTAAACTTAAAAAAATCTATTTTTAAAATATTAATATAAATTTAAAGAAATGCTTTAACATATTATATACTAGTTAAACTAATTTTTATTAAATTAAACCTTATTATTAAATTTATTATATAATAAATCTATTTTTATATATTTTATATTAAATCTATTTTAATATATTTTAAAACAGTAAAATTATAAGTAAAATCTTAAAAATTATATTTTCAAAACTAATTTATAAATTTAAAATTTCCAAAACATATAATTTTAAAAATCTAAAATTTAGACATATATAAAAAAAATCATTTATAAATGCCATATTTTAAAAATTAATATTTATTATATATTTCCTTTCAAAACTTTGGAAATCATTTTCAAAATATAGACCAACGGTGTCCGTATATAATTTTCTATCCTATGGTCAAGTGATACGGATATTTATCATTTCAATCCGCAATTTAAATATTTACGGGTATATATCATTTCAACCCGCAATCCCAAATTTTCAAAATCAATGAAAATCGCTTGTGTAACGACCCAGAATTTTAGACCCCGAAAATTCGACATTAATACGTTCACTGTAGAAGTGCCGAGCAATCGAACGATGGAAATTCCAAATTGTTTGGGTAAGAAGAAAAGAGGTAGAAGAAGAACCAGAGAACAGAACACAGAATCTCACATTCACAGCGGATCAAAATATAATACACAAATAGTAGCATTTACACAAAGAAAGCTGTAAATGTCAATTTATATACAATTACATCAGAGTTACAACCATTTACACATAAACTGGACAGTTTAACTTGTCCCAGAAAAACGAGTCCAATACACAGCGAAAAATACTTCATACGTTCCTTCCATCCAGCTCGCCATCTGAGCTCCAAAACGTCCTAGCCTGAAAATCTGTAATACTCGGTCTGACCCGAGCATTACAATAAAGTAACACCCAGGTCAGGCTGGAAACCAGCGTGAGTAAACCCATATAATTTGAAAATATTGAGTTATAAGAGTTATTTTCAAACCTGGGTAACTCGTACCTTACTACGAGTTCTTATCTTGTTATAGTCAACACTTATTTCACAAAACAATAACTTAGTTTAAATGATCCAGTTTACTTACATTTATTCCATTCCAGCCTATTGATTCTAAAATCAAATTTATAAAGAATTATAGTAGACTACCAATCGAAGTGGTTTTGGGTATTTGCTGATACCCGACCCCGGTCTCTTCAAAATCTAATACCATCCTTAATCCAAGTTGTCTAAGTGAATATAATTCAATTTTTAATACAGGATGTCACATTTACACAGCAATTCATCATCAACAGATAACCCACATTTTAACAGTTTAACCCAACACATCATATCACAGAACATCACAAATTATCAGACAAGATATTAATCTAATCATTCAATACAATTTATCCACCCATAAGCAAGATTAATAGGTCCATTTCTAATTAATTTAATTAACACAAAATAAATAAATTACCTTTAAATCCTGCTTAACTAACATCAATTAAACCATTTAATTAATTATTCAAATTAATTAATTTTTCCTTAATCATTCAATCATACACATTAATTAATTAACCTTTAATAACCTACATTAAATAAATTTTCCCTTAATTACATTAAGTAATTACCCTTTAGTTACATTAATTAATTATCCTATGATTACTTAAGTTTATTAATTAACCCTTAATTACTTAAGTTCTTAATTAATCTAAGATAAACCATTATCTTAATTATTTACTTAATTGTTATTTAAATTAAATATTTGAATTTAACTTATACAAACTCACTTGAGACCTTTGATCAATCAAAGTTTGATATACTTATCTTAATCACTGCTTAATTCAATTATTATTGAATTCCATTTGAAAATACTTAGGAATTAATATAATTATTTCAAAACCAAATCAATTAAATTCAAAACACGTTTAACTTTATAAACTAAATTTTGAAAATTGTTTGATAACTTGGCAAATATTTTTACTTTGAAAAACTTGTTACTTTCATTTAGTTTGAAACTTGTTTAACCATTTGCCTTTAAACTTTGTTAACTAAATTTGCCTCCATTTTCTATTTCTTTTAAAAACTTGTTTAACAATTTCCTTTTGCTCTTAAAACCTGGTTAAAACATTTACTTAGGAAACTTAGTTAAAACACTTATTCTAAAATTATGAAACGCGACCCAAGACCCCAAAATCCCCGAGCCATCTACGATCTAACCTATTCCTCATCTCTTCACTTTGATACAACTCGAGTCATCCCTCCATTTACTCATGCACAATCTCGAGCACAACCTTCTTCTTCCCGAAGCTCAAAACGCTCAGCAAAACAACAGATACAGGCGGACACGAGTGCACGTATACACGTGATCGCCATCGCTCCGGCCATCCTCGCCATCGCCAACAAGACATCGTTGACTCGCACGATCGTCCCAGCCACCCAGAAAAATCAGTAACGGCGGAATTCAAAAACGAGTAATCGAGCACCGTACTAGAACCAAACTGATCGATGAAAAATGCTTCGCGCCATCACCAACGACCACCAGGAGCCTCGCCATCACACCCGAACCTCCGCCTCTCGCCTACGCTTCTAATCCCCTACCTACAAACAACTCCAGGTTACCCACGATCGAGCAATTGCCTCGACTTCAACGACGTCCAAAACAACTCCCAAAACCCTAAATCCACGTCGATATGCCACCACGGTGGTCTAGAAGCCCACCGACCATTTTTCCCTCGATCATCGACCATCAAGCAACCTCCGACCCAAACCCAGAGACTACAGATCCTCGTGATCGCCGAAAATTGGCAAATTTCCAATTTTTGATCATCTCACCATATCTCGATCCATCCAAACTTAAAATTTTTGATTTTACCATTAAAAATCATCATTTTAAAATTCGAATTGGATTATATAATCAAAACTTGAGATTTAACTACTTTAATTTCTGACTTGTATTGATTTGCCACTGTTAATTTTTATTTTTGTCATAACTACTTCATATATATACTTGAAACCATTTTTATAATTCAAATCCGGTTGGTTCTAACATATTTCATATAGAGATCATACCCTAAAAGTGATTGGGAAAGAGAATTTTGAATTTTTGATATTATTTTTCTGTGTGTAACAAGAATAGAGTCAAGCAATCCATACACAGACAATCAGGTGCCAATATATACTAGGCAATCATGTTTTCACATCCATGCAAATTATTTTCACAACACTATTTTTTTATGATTTATCACATTCATCAGATAAATAAGCAATTTTGATTCTAAAGGTGAATGTTTACTAACCTTTTTATAAAGAACAAAGAACAGAGCTTGTTAACGTAAAAATCGACGCTAACACCTCGGTGTGAGTATTAGTAAAGTGAAAGCACCACCCGTTGGTACGGGAACTAGAAATAAGCAGAAAAATAGCAGAGAAAGTAAAGAGACAGCAGTTTTATAGTGGTTCAGCTTAATATCTAGCCTACGTCCACTTTAATCTCCTTTATTTCTAATTCAATTACAATTCTTTACCATGCTCTTTGATTACAACACACTTTAGACGAGTAGCTAGAACTTGAATCGAGAAGAGCTCTTCAAATCCATGTTGAATGTGTTAGATCTCTTCCAAAAGTTCGTTGAAGCGTCTTCGGTGTTGGGAGTGCTTGAAGTGTTGGATGAGTCGAGAAAACAGCAGAGTATAGGCGTTCTAGAACTGATCCAAAAGTCCCGAAAAGTCCCCTCTCAGTTGGAGCAGGTGTAGTATTTATAGGGAAAAACTGGGGTAAACCATAGGTCATGAACGACCTAAGGTAGGTCGTAGGTCGCGAGCGACCTAAGTTAGGTCGTGGATCGCCAGCGACCTAGAAGACATGGCTCTATGGCTTGATAGGGTCGCACTTGATTTGTTTGAACTGGGTAGTAAGTTGTAGGTCGTGAGCGACCTAGGGGAGTAGTTGGCGACTTAATCATGTTGAGATATCTGGTGGAGCGACCTTTGAAGGTCATGATAACCTTAGGTCGCTAGGTCACTTGTGACGTTAGGTCGCTAGGTCGCTACATTTATCTGCTGTGATACTATTGCCCCGTGTTGGTAGTTAGATCGCTAGGTCGTTCCATCCTTTAGGTCGCTAGCTCGTTCCATCCTTTAGGTCGCTAGCTCGTTCTATCCTTTAGGTCGCTAGCTCGTTCTGGCTTGTGCTAGTTGCTAAGTCGTCATCTGTTTAGTTCGTTAGGTCGCTCATACTTTTAGGTCGTTAGATGATTAGGTCGCTAGGTCGCTTGTGGAGTTAGGTCGCTTGGTCGCTTTAAAAGAGGAGTTAACACTTGCCCCTCGAAGTACATGCCTATGTCATAGGTCGTGTGCTTCGATCTAATTCTGCTAAGTCGTGAGCGACCTAAAACATGTGCTAACTCGCATGCCCATTCTCCTTCCTCTCTCTGCCCCATATAAACTACTAGCTCGCTGCTTCTTCCTTACTTAACTGCTTCGATATCCTGCTCTGCCATTAACAAAGCTTCGTAATTTCAAAGGAGAATTCAAGCTAATCAGTCGACGATTCATCCTTGCTATCATATTGCATAAGTGAACTCAATTTCTATCCAACCATGATCACCGCCAAATTGTGAATCCCCATCTTCTAACCCTAGTCCAATTCCGTGTGTCGCGTTACACTTTGAGTAATGTTGCAATCGACTTTCAATCGTTATTGGTTATGTTGTCGTTGTGATTCACGAGAACACAGCAAGGTGTTGGATAAATTATAGATCTGAGATGATTTGAATTAGTTTTGGGTGATTTGGTGGTATGGAGATGATGCAGCGGATTAATCAAAACGATCTTCAATCGGTGAAAGTAGCAATCGATGGATTGATGGATACTGAAATGCCCGAATTCGTTGATCCGAAGATACCGAATTCTTAGCTATCTCTGACTCGTTGATCCGAAGATACCGGGAAAGAGATCTACGATTCTTCGACGTTGATCTTGCGCATAAGATACCGTGAATCGGCTTCAACAAATGATGATTCGAGCGCACTCGAATGACGTAAGTGGAGATAGGAGATACACTCGACTACCAATTGAAATTGAAAGCACAAAGCTAACAAAAGAGAATTTTATTTAATATTCAACAACCCTTACAAAATGACTCAACTTGCCTATTTATAGGCTACAACCCCACACAACAGAAATTACAGAAATTTGTACAACACTTAGGTCGTTTCCGACCTATAACCTTCGACCTAAAAAACAGGCGACCTAAACAGACGACCTAAAGAAACACAGCCTTGCGACTTAACAAATGGTAATTACAACAACACTTAGGTCGTTTCCGACCTATAAAGACCAGCGACTTAACAAAGCACGACCTAAAAACGTCACGACTTAAGAAAATACAACACATTACAACACACATATCGGTCACGACCTAAAATACAACTCACGCGACCTAACATCAGCTTCCTTCAGCGACTTAGTATAGGTCGTTAACGACCTAACTCTTCATGAGACTTATCCCATAAGCGGCTCAACGAACTGTAGCAGTGGGAGACTTAAAATTCTTGCAACCCTACTTAGGTCGTAGGTCGTACGCGACCTAACTTATGTCGTAGGTCATTTACGCGACCTAACTTAGGTCGAATCAAAACTCCGCGACCTATCATAGATCGCACTTCCATCTCGCGTCCTAACTTAGGTCGTTTTCTTTTAGCTCGTTCGCACTCCACATTGAATCCAGTAACTCGTGTACCATCTTCCTTAGGTCGTGAGCGACCTTCACTAGGTCGTGAACGACCTAAGACTTCAACAACTTTCCACAACTTATTTCCAGGGTCTAGTTCATTAACTCGCGCATCTCCACTAGGTCGTTGCCGACCTTCCCCAAGTTGCTGAAACGACTTAAGGGTTTCGTTAGGTCGTATGCGACCTAAAACTTGAATTTTCCACAAATCTTCACAAGGTCTTAACTCGTTAGCCCCCTCCTTAAGTCGTACTCGACTTACCAGCATCATAGGTCGCACACGACCTATGTCTTCAACTTTCTGGGCTGCATCATCCTCCCCAGGTTGAGAGGGATTCGTCCTCGAATTTGCACTTTCCTCCCCCGCAATACGCTCATCCCCGTGATAAGGTACGAGATGCTTAACATTGAATACGTCTGACGTGTACACATCATCTGGCAGCTTCAATTTATAAGCATTTTCATTGATTCTCTTTAAAATTTCCACTGGACCAATCTTTCGTGCTTTCAATTTATTGTACGTTCCCATCGGAAAACGATCTTTTGTTAACACTGCATAAACCAAATCACCTTCATGAAATTCAACACTCCTTCGTTTCAAATCTGCAGATCGTTTATACTTCTCATTTGCTTTCTCCAATCGTTCCTGCACGATTTTATGACATTCCGTCAACCCCTCAACAAAATCAGCAGCTTTCTTAATTATCCCCTTTGAGTGTGGTATTACCGTTAAATCCAACGGCCTTTTTGGTAAGCTCGAATAAACAATATGGAATGGACTGAACCCAGTACTTCGATTTACAGCATGATTATGGGCAAACTCTGCCTGGCATAACTTCACATCCCAACTCTTCAGATTATCTTGCACAAGACACCTCAGCAAATTTCCCAATGATCTGTTCACAACCTCGGTCTGTCCGTCCGTTTGCGGATGATAAGCACTACTAAACTTCAGCTTCGTTCCCACCATTTTCCACAAACTCAACCAAAAGTGACTCAGAAATCGAGTATCTCTATCCGACACAATAGATTCTGGCAATCCATGAAGTCGATTGATCTCCTTGAAAAACAACTGAGCAACATGAACAGCATCCGCCATCTTCTTACAAGCAATAAAATGTGCCATTTTCGAGAATCGGTCAACTACCACATAAATGGAATCATTACCATGCTGTGTTCTCGGTAATCCCAACACGAAATCCATACTCACATCAACCCATGGTTTAATTGGTACAGGTAACGGCATATATAACCCAGCATTAGTTGCAGTTCCTTTCGAAACCTGACAAATATGACAACGCTCCACAAACCTCTCTACTTCTTTCCTCATCGATGGCCAAAAGTAGGACTGTGAAATCAACTGTAAGGTATGGTCTCTCCCAACATGTCCCTCTTCGTGTAACTCCTTGATAATCTTCATTCTCAGACTACCCTCCGGTATGCACAATCGACTTCCTTTAAAAAGAAAACCATCTACCATCATGAACTCATCCGTCTCTCCCTCCTTGACTTTATCAACAAACTTTGCAAAGTAAGGATCATCGGTAAATAATTCTAGCAATATTTCAAACCCCGTCACTTCAACCTTCAATGTAGTTAACAAGTGATTTCTTCTACTCAACGCATCCGCAACACGATTCGTCACTCCCGACTTGTGTTTCACAACAAATGTAAATTGTTGCAGATATGCAATCCACGATGCATGTCTCGCTGAAATCTTGTCTTGCCCTTGCAAATGCTTCAATGCTTCATGATCAGTATACAGAACAAACTCCTTCTGAAATAGATAGTGTCTCCAGTGTTTAATAGATTGTACAACAGCATAGAATTCCACATCATATGTACTGTATCTCATCTTCGCTCCTGACAACTTCTCACTGAAATATGCAATTGGACGTCCCTTCTGACTCAATACTCCTCCAATTCCAACCTTGGATGCATCAGTATGTAGTTCAAACAACAACTGAAAATCAGGTAATACAAGAATTGGTGCAGATGTCAGCAACTCCTTGATCTTCCCAAAAGCATTCCCTGCTTCCTCTGTCCATGCAAACTATTTACCCTTCATACAATCCGTAACAGGCGCCATCACACTACTAAAGTGTGGAATAAATCTTCGATAAAATGAAGCCAACCCGTGAAAACTACGAACTTCCGTTATCGTCTTGGGCTGCGGCCAATCTCTGATCGCCTCAACTTTACTCTGGTCCACCTGTATACCTTCCTTCGAGACAACATACCCCAGAAATAAAACGCTATGTGTCATGAACACGCATTTCTACGTTGCTGCATAGAATTGTTCTTGTCGCAATACCATCAGCACTTCTCTAAGATGATTCAAATGTTCCTCTGGACCCCCACTGTAAATCAGAATATCATCAAAATACACCACCACAAATTTCCCAATGAACGGTCGAAAAATCTGATTCATCACCCTCATAAAAGTACTCGGTGCATTTGATAAACCAAATGGCATGACCAACCATTCGTATAGACCCTCCCTGGTTTTAAAAGCAGTCTTCCACTCATCTCCTAGTCTGATACGAATTTGATGATATCCGCTCTTCAAATCAATCTTCGAAAATATAGTAGCTCCGCTTATTTGATCTAACAAGTCATCCAACCTCGGCATTGGAAATCTATATCTCACAGTAATCTTATTCAATGCTCGACTGTCAGTGCACATCCTCCACGTCCCATCCTTCTTGGGTACCAATAAAGCTGGTACAGCACAAGGACTCAGACTCTCCTGCACACGCCCCTGCTCAAGCAATTCCTCTACCTGCCTCCGCAACTCTTCATGTTCCTTCGGACTCATTCGATAATGTGGTCTGTGTGGCAACACAACACCTGGAATAAGATCTATCTGATGTTGTATATCCCTCAACGGTGGCAATTCCGTTGGTAACTCCTTTGGAAATACATCGTCAAATTCTTTCAAAACTGGTTTAACTTCTTCTGGTATTTCAACCTCTTCACTGCTTTCTCGCCCAATCAACAAAAACACTTTAGGCTCTTCCTCAACCTCCTTAACAAACTCTTTCAAAGATAATAAAGTTTTCAGCTCTTCAATCTCTTCTGACTTACGTTCTCCTTGTGATCTCTTCTTCGGAACTAGGATAATTTTCGTGCCTTCAAACATAAAACTGTAGCTATTGGTCCGACCGTCATGTTGTACTGCTCGATCATACTGCCATGGTCTTCCCAATAATAAATGACAAACATCCATCTCTACGACATCACACCAGATCTCGTCTTTGTATTTCTTCCCGATAGAGAATGGAACACGAACTCGTCTATCCACTTTCACTTCTCCTCCTTTCCTCAACCATGCTAACTTATATGGACTCGGATGTTTCTCTGTCTTCAATTTCAACTTTGTCACAGCCTCGGTTGAAATAATATTATCACAGCTTCCTGCGTCAATCACAAACTTACACACCTTCCCCAGAATAGTACATATTGACTGAAAAATATTACTTCTCAACCAACTAGCTTCCTCCTGCTTCGGTGTTAAACACGATCTCCTCAGCATTAGATTACAACCTTCATCTCCTGTCGCAATATCCTGTTCATCTTCCTCAACTGGACTAGAACACTCCCCATTAACATCCTCATCTTCAACTTCTACAATCATGGTTCGTTTCTTCGGCTTTGGACACTCACTGCTTTTATGACCCAATTCCTGACAATTGTAACATTTGAAACCATTGTTAACCCTTGCCTTCTCAGCCTCCTTCACCACCGGTTTACTGATAGGTTTAGACACATTAGAACTTCCACTAACACCCTTCATTTGATAGTTGGAACTAGTAAACACACCACTTCCTCGTCGTCCTTGCTTCTCCCAAGCCAATGCTTTCTGATGTGCCTCTGCCACAGATCTTGGATCGAACATATTAACCATATCCTGGATCTGCATTCTCAATCCCCCAATAAATCTAGCTGTCAGTTGTTCTTCCGTCTCCATAATATCATTTCGAGCAATCAGTTGGTAAAATTCATCAGCATAGTCATTAACTGTCTTCGTGCCCTGTCTCAAGTTCTGCAAACGTTGATACATCAAAAATTGATAATTGTATGGTAAGAATGTTGCTTTCATCAATTTCTTCATCTTCTCCCAAGATTCAACTTTTGACTTTCCCATCCGATCACGGGTAAGTTTGGTTTGCTGCCACCATGCCAAAGCTCTTCCCCTCAACCTTGTAGCAACCAACTTTACTCTACGATGTTCTGGAACTTCTTTGAAGTCAAAAATCTCCTCAACATTAGCCACCCAATCTAGAAACTCCTCCGCTTGCATACCACCTTTGAATTTAGGAATTTCAGTCTTCTTCCCCGTCTCCCACTTGTGATCATACTCAGAGTAGTTTCTTCCTTGTCCTCGTCCTTGTCCTCGAACACTACCACCATCATACTCCTCTTCAAAATCAGATGTATATCGTTGTCTATCTCGTCCACCCACATCTCTACTACCATCACGCCTACCACCATCATCCCTTCTATCTACATTCCTCCGTTCACGATCATTCACGTTCCTCCCACGCCTTTGATCATTTTCAACACTTCTGTCTCGATTGGAATGTGGCGAGACTCTACTACCCCCATGGTTAGATTCAGGTGAAACCCTTCTCCGATTTTGATTCATCTCTAACATCATCTTCTCTAATCGTCCAATTCATTCGTTAAGCTTTTCACTAAAGTTCTCATTGATTCTTTGCTCCATCTCATCAGCCTCTTCTCTTCGATACAAAGCTTCTACATTTTGGTGACGATTAGCTCTTCTTGGAGGCATAATTGAAAACTTCACAACTCTTCAACACTTCAAAATTCAAACACAATTCGGACTTTGATCCAAAATGAAACGGATCGAAAACTTCCACTTTGTAGCAAATCGCGATGAACACGATGGACAAAGTTTCGGCTTCCAAATAATTTCGATCAATCAATCTTCGAACAAGCCTTCTTACTCTCGGCCGTGATAAACAAATTCGAATCTACACTTCAAGCTCGGCAAATCACTTCAACTTCTAAATGAATAGGCTCCAAGTCTCGATCTAGCTATGATTGGCTAGAACAGGCTCTGATACCAAAACTGACGCAGTGGATTAATCAAAACGATCTTCAATCGGTGAAAGTAGCAATCGATGGATTGATGGATACTGAAATGCCCGAATTCGTTGATCCGAAGATACCGAATTCTTAGCTATCTCTGACTCGTTGATCCGAAGATACCGGGAAAGAGATCTACGATTCTTCGACGTTGATCTTGCGCACAAGATACCGTGAATCGGCTTCAACAAACAATGATTCGAGCGCACTCGAATGACGTAAGTGGAGATAGGAGATACACTCGACTACCAATTGAAATTGAAAGCACAAAGCTAACAAAAGAGAATTTTATTTAATATTCAACAACCCTTACAAAATGACTCAACTTGCCTATTTATAGGCTACAACCCCACACAACAGAAATTACAGAAATTTGTACAACACTTAGGTCGTTTCCGACCTATAACCTTCGACCTAAAAAACAGGCGACCTAAACAGACGACCTAAAGAAACACAGCCTTGCGACTTAACAAATGGTAATTACAACAACACTTAGGTCGTTTCCGACCTATAAAGACCAGCGACTTAACAAAGCACGACCTAAAAACGTCACGACTTAAGAAAATACAACACATTACAACTCACATATCGGTCATGACCTAAAATACAACTCACGCGACCTAACATCAGCTTCCTTCAGCGACTTAGTATAGGTCGTTAACGACCTAACACTTCATGCGACTTATCCCATAAGCGGCTCAACGAACTATAGCAGTGGGCGACTTAAAATTCTTGCAACCCTACTTAGGTCGTAGGTCGTACGCGACCTAACTTATGTCGTAGGTCATTTACGCGACCTAACTTAGGTCGAATCAAAACTCCGCGACCTATCATAGATCGCACTTCCATCTCGCGACCTAACTTAGGTCGTTTTCTTTTAGCTCGTTCGCACTCCACATTGAATCCAGTAACTCGTGTACCATCCTCCTTAGGTCGTGAGCGACCTTCACTAGGTCGTGAACGACCTAAGACTTCAACAACTTTCCACAACTTATTTCCAGGGTCTAGTTCATTAACTCGCGCATATCCACTAGGTCGTTGCCGACCTTCCCCAAGTTGCTGAAACGACTTAAGGGTTTCGTTAGGTCGTATGCGACCTAAAACTTGAATTTTCCACAAATCTTCACAAGGTATTAACTCGTTAGCCCCCTCCTTAAGTCGTACCCGACTTACCAGCATCATAGGTCGCACACGACCTATGTCTTCAACTTTTTGGGCTGCATCAGGAGAAATAACAGATTTCACTGAGAGAATAATGGATTTCATTATGTAGGTGATAATGGGTTATCGGATCGTGAGTTAGCGAGATAGCGGGTTATTAAGCAGAGAGGAGTTAGTGGGTTAAGGAGAGTAGGACATAGTAGTTTAGACAGGAGATAGCTTGAGATTGTTGAGTCGCTTCAGAAACGACCTAGTGAATCTGAGCGACCTAAAGAGCTTTACGACCTAACAGATCTGGCCGACCTAATAATTCTCGCGACCTAAGGATCCTTGCGACTTAACTTCCTATAGCATCACCTTTTGCGACTTAATTTTTAGGTTGCGCTGGGATTCAAACGACCTCGGACTTAGCTAGATTTGCACATGAATTCCAAGCAGGACGACTTAAGGAAAAATCGACCTGTGCTAGGTCGTTTGAGCACAATCTGGACGACCTAAGAGATGAACAAAACATGAACACTTGTCAAATTTTTGGAAAAACTTGATTGAACTGTTTGAACTTTGTTGCACTTCCTTACAGATTATACTAACTTGTAAGCTAACAACCTACCATAAAAACATCATTTGCAGAAAACTAGGGCGAATATACTGCCATTGATTGCCCACATCGAATGACAGATAGTCGATAAAGAATAATCAACTTAAATGAACTTTGTGAATGAAATGCTGTGAATCAACAAATTCAAGTGAAGTATTAAAGCAAGGCTAAAATAATCAACTAAAGCTGATCTGCTTGCATCAACACTGTACTTGAACTTAAAATAACAAGCCTTGAAACTCTATAATCGACTAATGTCAACTAAATTGATTCCAGTTATATTTGCTTGTCATTTTACTAGTTTTGCACAACACTTCACACTTTTAGGAAACATGCACCTTCATATTTGAATATCCAGTTCCTTGTGTAGAATGACTTCTCAACAAGAAGAAATAGGGCAAGCTGAAGAGGCTTTTCCAATTGCTAACCCATTGAATGATCCTCCGGAAAGAGCTTCGACCACTTTGAACCACAGTGTTTTTAGTCAGTTGTGCATTCAGTTCGGCATTGCTGAAGCAGATGCTCGACTTCCCGGGATAGATGATACTGCTGATAGGCTACCTCACGGCTTCATTGCAGTTAACTAATAGATGTGCTTGAATGGAGCTATTCCTCCTTTCAATGACTTTCTTCGAACCGCTCCTTCTCCGATTAACCATCTCTCCTTTCCAACTACACCCCAATGGCTATGCCATCTTGATAGGGTTGTGTGTGTTATTCAGGAGGACACTTGACCGTCTTCCGAGCTTCGAAGAAGTCTGCTATTTGTGCACTTTCGCAAAGAACAAAGATCATCCTTCAAATATTCTCGTGAGAGGCGCGAGAAACCGTAAACTGATTTTAGACTTGCCCGAGAGTGCACACGGGTTTTTAAGTCAATTCTTCTATGTTCGTTGCCCCCCGGGGTTCTATGCCATCTGGAGAATTGGAAGTAAGATTTCCAATTTCTGCTTACTCCACTTTTTCTGAATTCCTTGGAACTCGAATTGCCAAGTACTTAACTTAAATGTTTACTTTTTGTAGCACTTCCTCCTCCGCTTAGAGATCCCAGCCATAAGCCAACCTTCGAAACATTAAGTGCCATGGCGGCTGAGGAGAGAAGCATCAAGTTTTTGCTGAAAGACAAGTTTCTACACCAATTTGGGCTTTTACATCCCTCTCGATCCACTCAGTTTCGTGAAGTTTCTAGTTCCGAGACTGAAACATCAGCTGCCCCGGTTTCTACCGAAGAAGTCGCATCGAAGGAAACTGCTGCAGGAGCTTCGTTAGTGAAATGTTCCACCCCCGGCGATGTCGCGGGGTCATCCGGCAAGCTTACACTTACCCCGGTGATTGAAGAAGGAGTTGAAAAAGAAAGCTCCACTGGGCATGATGGTGATGATATTTATGGTGGACTGAGTGACTTGATGATAACTTCACAGGAGCTTTTTAAGGATGACCCTGTTATTACCAAAGTTATTTCTCCAGCAATTGAGGCGACATCCGTCTTGCAACAAACTCCGTCAACCCAAGAGCTAATGCCAGCTGCAAAAGCTGACATTACCCCCAAGCCGAAGAGTGGTTTGTAGTTTGATGCGCATAGTTTACATGTCACACACACTTAGGATTTTTCACGATTATATGCACTTAGCTTCTTTACTTCGAAGATTTTGAAGTTTCGTATCTTTTTCATTTTCAGATTCTCCAATGGGGCGCAGTAGCTCGTACTACGACGATTTCCAGCACCATGGAAGGCGTGGCACTTATGATCACAGGCGCTATCTCCCTGCCCTTAGGGAAACTGACGAAGAAAGAGCTGTTAGGAAGGCTCAAGAAAGAAGAGCCAATGAGGAGCGATATAAGAGAAGGGATGAATGATATGATTCTTCTCAAAGAGATGATGATTCCCATAAACGAAAATCTCATGATGTTAAAGGGAAGAGTCATGTCACTGAAGATCCAAGCAAGCGGGCCAAGCTTAGCGACGCGTCTGCAATTTCTGAAAAGCCTGTTGCTTCTATTTCTATAGACATCCCTTCTGGTTCTCCCGCTCTCGAAAAAGCTAATATTCAGACGATCATCAGCAGGCCTCGATATCAAGTTGAACAAGGTCCGGCTACTCTTCAAAGTCGGTTCCCGCAGTGGTGCTTAAAGGGAGTGCGTTTTGATCTTGACTTGGTTCCCATCGACAAACAAGTCATGTTAAAGAATCTTGATGCCGTCCGACTTGACATCGAAAGAATGTCCGGATGGCAAACACTTGTCGACGAGCTTCAGAGAGTAAACCGCACCAATCTTGAAGCCATGCTGACCATGGAGAATGATAAATCCGAGTGGCAGAAAGTTCTCGACTAGCACGATGTAGAAATGAAGAGCATCGCCGATGATAATGAGAGACTTGAGGCTGTAGTTGAAAAACTCAAAAATGAGCTTGTTACTTCTTCTACTTCCTATACTCAAAAGGAAGAAGTACTTCAAAAACAAGTTCACGATGCTCATGCCGCTCAACGGTATGCCGAGGCTCAACTTGAAGCTGAACAGAAGATGATAGAAATCTATCGCACCGACATTGCCCAGCTACGGGAGAAGGCAAGTTCCCAGGACTTGGAAATTATAAGGTTGCAGGCTCAATTATTAAAGACTGAAAAAGAGCGCGATGAGGCCATCGCTGGAAAAGAAGCAGCTGAGCAATCGCACGAGGCGACGAAGGCCAACATCAGCTCTACTTTATTTGATTTTTACCTCCATTGTGTGTTGGGGCGCGGAAGCCTCTCATTCTTGGGCCCGAAGTATGAGATCACTTTGGCTGAAGAGTGGGAGGCCGCAATTGATATGCTCAGAGGTGCTGGCTATGCTGAAGCAGACCTTGAGGCGCATTATTTTGATGATGAAACTCGTGCCGCTCTTGCTAGAGGAAAGGAGCAACTCGCTAAAGTGCGAGCTGGATCGACGGGAGAGGAGCATCCAGGGAAGGAAGCACCTTTAACTGCCCCTGTCCATACTTCGATTTCGGTCGACGTTGACATCATAGGCTCCAGTCCCCATTCTCCGCCTCCTGCTAAAGCCCAAACCGAGATTACAACTGCACAAGGCGGAGACGAAGGCAAAGAAAGCACCGAAGCACAAGCCTATGAGGTTGACATTATAAAGCCGACTCCTCCAGGTAACTTCTACGTTGAACCAGGTCAAGCGGATTACTTGTTTGCTTCAACTGAGCTTGATGAATTTCTCGCTTATTACTTAAGTCTCGATGAGCCACCATCTCCTCTCTTTATGAGGAATACTGATTTTGACTTTTCTTCTTCTGTAGCGTAAATACCAAGTGATGTACATACTTCTCCTACTCCAGCTTCTGTTCCTCCATCTTCTCAAGTTACTCCTCCTTCTGCTTCTCAACCGGGGTCGCAGGAAGAAAAAATAGAAGCTCTTCAAGACATGGACGATCTGGCTGCTTCGCAAGAACAGAAGGCGGAAGAACTTGAGGAGGGCGAGAAGACCCCGGACCAACCTTATGATGATGACACAAAGCTTTCTGCATTGATTACTTCGGGAAGTGAGTCTTCTTCAGAGAAGAAAGGGAAACACGCATTTTTGAAAAAGAAGGAGAAAAGCGCTCCTGCTGGTGAAGAAAAAGTGGAAGCAGATCCAGCTATACCTCCTTCTCCTTCTTCCCCGACCTGTCCACGCCGGATTCAGAAATTAATCATCAAGCCGGGCAAGAGCTCTAAAGGTGGCGGGAAGGAGTAATGAGCTTGACTTTATGCTTCTTGTTTTGCTTTTTGTTTGTATTCTCAGACTTGTATTGACCGGAGATTGTACGGGTGCCGGCCCCCGTCTTTTGGAACCTGTACATGTATAAAAATTTTATAGTATGGAATGAAATGATTCTTTTTACTTGTACAATTTATTGTCAGTATATGTGTGAATGCATCTATTCCTTGTTTTTGCACAAGTTTCTTTGTTTACTTTATATGATACTGCAGTGAGCTCGTGGTATGATGTTTGAGCTTTGTTTTTATTAATATAGCTATATGCCCCCATACCACGGCTCAATGCAATATTCTGAAAAGACTTGTACTCTTATTTTAGAGAATAATTCTTCCGTTTTGAGGAAATATTATTCTGCTTTTAGTAGAGTATGCCTTGTATTGGAGAAGTTTTCTTTCTCTTTTTTTATATATGCTTCAACTTTCGGAGATGGTCACTTTTTGTTTTTTGAAAAGTGGACTCCCCTACGCAGTGAAGTGAGCTTCCGATGAAAAACTTCGATCTATTTACCAGAAAATTATATTTCATCGTTGAATGGGCCCACAGGACAGACGTCAGCTGTTTTATCAGATATTTGTTTGTACAAATAATCATAAGTATTCAACTGTGGCCTGGAACCTTCTTTTTGAGAAGGCGCCACTTTGGTGGTTCCATTGACGAAGTTTTTGGATGTGCCTCATTAAAGGGCTTCACTTGTTTAGTGCTTCCGAAGAAGGTTTGTGCCTCCGAAGTAGTTTTTTGCTTACGAAGAGGTCTTTGTTTGTGTGCCTCCGAAGAAGGTTTGTGCCTCCGAAGCAGTTTTTTGCTTACGAAGAGGTCTTGTGCCTCCGGAGAGGTCTTGTGCCTCCGAAGAGGGCTTGTGCCTCGTTAGAGGGCTTTGTTGGCCTCAAAGAGGAGCATTTGGACTCTGAAGAGTAGCATTTGGACTCCGACGAGTAGCATTTGGACTCCGAGGAGTAGCATTTGGACTCCGAGGAGTAGCATTTGTCCTCCGAAAAGTAGCATTTGGACTCCGAAGAGTAGCATTTGGACTCTGAGGAGTAGCATTTGGACTCTGACGAGTAGCATTTGGACTCCGAGGAGTAGCATTTGGACTCCAAAGAGTAGCATTTGGACTTCGAGGAGTAGCATTTGGACTCCGAGGAGTACCATTTGGACTCCGAGAAGTAGCATTTGGACTCCGAGGAGTAGCATTTGGACTCCGAAGAGTAGCATTTGGCCTCCGAAGAGTAGCATTTGGACTCCGAAGTGTAGCATGTGGCCTCCGAAGAGGGCTTTGTTGCTTGTGTCCTTCCACCATCTGCTTCTTAGCGATTCCTCGTTATCACTTCAAGTACATGTCCCATTCTTTTGCAAGTTTTTTGCTTTTTGCCAGAGAAGTGTACTTTATCGTTGAGTGAATCCACGGGGCAAACGCAAGCTATTTTACCGGATGTTCGTTTGCTCAAACGATCACGATCGGTTAGCAAGGGTCTGGAACCTTCTCGTCAGGAAGGTGCCCGCTTTAGTGGAACCATCAACTGTTTGTGAATAGCACTTCTTTTATAGGAGTTGAATTTGGAATTTTATGGCTTGGCATTTGTTTGTTGAGTGATTTGTAGGAATCGCTTGGCTTCGTGTTGTGTTGAATAGGTAAGCTTTGCTTTGATAGCCTGCAATATTAAATCGACAATTTAGCAATATTTTTAATATATTTGCATATCGAAATGAGACAGGCATCTTATAGTATTAAAGAACACAAGACTTATAGTTCTTTATTATTAATTTGCACTGATTTCTCAGTGGTTTACAATACAAGAGTTATACATCCATCATCATTTTACAAATTTAAGCAATGTTTTTTAAGTAAAATATGGACGCAGTCATTGCTATTCCAGAATCTCGGGATTGACTTTCCATTTCCACTGGATTCATAGTTTTGGATCCATATGCCAGACAGAATGAAAAGTGCCCAGTTGTAGTTTTGTGGGTGGTTAGCAGCACTTTGATTAACTTCATCTCAAAGCGTAAGTATATTTCTCCAACTCGTCCCAACTTCTGCCTGCTGGGTGAGGACCCCCTGTGACAACATTAATGACAACACTACGCCATAAATGGCCTTCTGCAACATTTTTGCAAGGTGTTGCCAGGTAAAATGTTGCGATAGCTATACAATTTTGGTCCTACTGCAACGTTGAATTATTGATGTTGCCTTAGCCATAAAAATGTGTTGCTCTAGCTAAACAAGTGTAATTGATGCAACATTTTTTTATAGTGTTGCTATAGCAGACCTTTGCATATCTTTCGCACCGATCCGCGCCAATCTACCAAGGCAAATCCTACGTTGGAGAACGTGACACCTCAGCAATCCGAACACCACTCCTTGATCTTTTAGAGCCGCGAAGAAAAAAAGTCCCTGTAAATAACTTTTTATTTTCATTCTTCTCTGTCTTCTTACAAAGTTTCAAGCGATTTCGGTTCGATTAGGGCTTCGATTTGGGGGTTCAAGCTTTGTTCAGTGATTTCGCTTCGATTTGGGGGTTCAAGCATTGTTCACATCACTTTAGGGCTTCAGTTTTGATTTTGAGGTATAACACTCTCTCCCATCACTTTAGGGTTTCGATTTAAACTACTTATAAATTCTTAATTCGGCCGGAATTAACAATTCGACTTGTCTAGGTTTCCTCTTGTTGGACACACACACAAATTTTATCTTTTTATGTTAAAATACTCATATTCATAACTGTAGTGATGGACAACGAAAACATTTGGATAGAACTTCCAAAGTTTAGTGAAGGATATATTAGCGGGATAAGAGCCTTTATACAAAACGGTTTTTCTAAATTCGCCGTAGGCGATGAAATGACGTGCCCATGCAAGAATTGTAAAAATAGCAAGTGGAGTCATCCAGATATAATTTATGATCATCTCATCTGCAATGGTCCATCTCCATTGTATGTGAAATGGATTTGTGAGGTTTCTCACCCAAATTTTGGAAGCAGTGATAAAGATATAGACTGTGATGCTGGTGATTTTGGAGATAATCTAGGTGAAATGTTGCACCGTACTCGTGGAAATATGCAGAACTGTGAAGATGAGAATTCTGATGCACCAAATGCCGATGCTAAAAGATTTTATCGCCTTGTCGAAGATGGAAAGCAGCCATTATATCCTGGCTGTTCAAAATTTTCGAGATTAAGTTTTATCATCAGGCTTTATTCTTTAAAATGTGTACATGGAATTACAGAGTCTGCAGTTGGGGATATACTAGAGTTGATGAGAGAGGCTTTTCCACAGGCCCACATACCTTTATCTTTTAGAACCGCGAAGAAAATCATTAAAGATTTAGGTCTTGATTACAAAAAAATACACGCATGTCCAAACGATTGCATGCTCTATTGGGCAGAAAATGAAGATAAAGATGTCTGTAACTCTTGTGGTATTTCGAGGTGGGAAGAGGAAAAGAAAGGCACCCGTGACAATGATCCAGAGAAGTTGATTCACAAAGTCCCGGCAAAAGTGATGCGTTACTTTCCGCTAAAACCAAGGCTGCAAAGGCTGTTTATATGCAAGGAGTATTCACAACTTATGAGATGGCATTCTGTGGGCCGAAAAAAAGACGGAAAACTTAGACATCCAGCTGATAGCGAGACTTGGAAGGCGATGGATGCTATGTATCCTGATTTTTCATCAGAAAATAGAAATATCAGATTGGGTGTAGCCTCTGATGGATTCAATCCTTTTCGTACAATGAGTACAACTTACAGTACATGGCCAATTGTATTAGTTAACTACAACCTTCCACCTTGGTTGTGCATGAAGCCCAAAAATCTAATTCTTTCAACACTCATCTCCGGTCCAGAGTCTCCAAAGAATAAAATTGATGTATATATGCAGCCTCTAATTGAAGAGTTGAAAGAATTATGGGATCTAGGCATAGAAACTTATGATGCTTTTACTGATCAAAAATTCATGTTACGTGCAAGTGTGTTGTGGACCATTAGCGATTTTCCGGGGTATGCAATGTTATCCGGTTGGAGCACAAAGGGTAAATTGGGTTGTCCTGTATGCCATTATGAGACTTCTTCAATGTACTTGAAACATAGTAAAAAAATGTGCTACATGAATCATAGAAAATTTCTGGATCCGAAACACAAGTGGAGGTTTGATAAGAGGAGGTTCAATGGTGAAGTTGAAATAGGACAGATTCCGGGAAATTTATCAGGAACAGACATTGAAGAACAGTTGCGTGACTTTGAAAATAATTTTGGGAAGAAAAAGGATTCCCCTTTCAAAAAGAAGTCAATATTTTTCAATTTACCGTATTGGAGCCACAATTTATTGCGACATAACCTTGATGTTATGCATATAGAGAAAAACATATGCGACAACATACTCGGTACTTTGCTAAATATTAGTGGCAAGTCAAAAGACCATTTGAATGCTCGTTTTGATTTACAGGAAATGGGCATCAGGAAGGTCCTGCATCCCGTTTTATCAAATGACGGCAAACACTTTGAAATTAGGCTTCCATATTTGACATGACGAATAAAGAAAAAGAAATATTTTGCTCAGTACTGGAGAATGTTAAATTGCCATACGGTTGTGCAGCCAATATCAGTCGGTATGTTCACACGAAGGAAAGGAAAATCTCAGGGTACAAGACGCATGATGCTCATTTTCTACTTCACTACTTGTTGCAATTTGCTGTGAAAAAAACACTGAAGCCTGAGGTTGCATTGCCTCTGATAAGATTTGGTGCATTCTTAAGAGGTCTTTGGAGCAAAGTAATTGATTTGGAAGATGTGAAGAGGCAACAACAAGAAATTGTCGAAATTCTTTGCCAATTTGAAATGATATTTCCACCGGCTTTCTTTGACATAATGGTTCACTTGACGGTTCACTTGTGCAAGGAAGTTGAATACGATGGACCTGTGCACGTTCGATGTATGTTTCCGATTGAGCGTTATCTAGCTAAACTCAAATCTTATGTGCGCAATAGATCTAAACCGGAGGGTTCCATCACCGAAGGTTACTTGGCAGAAGAATGCTTGACATTCTGCTCAAGATTCTTAAGCGGTGGTGATGCAGTACCTAAATTTGAAAGTGGTCCACAATATATGGAATATGCTATTGGTACAAGAGGAAATAAAGACGGAAAAGCTATTCATCTAAAAGAATCTGAGTGGATGGCATGTCATCGGTACATTCTATTCAATTGTGGTAACGAGGAAATAGATAATTTAAAAGAGTAAGTTTTTATGTTCTAATTTTATTCTAGCAAGTACTAAAGAATTAGAATATTTCTTTATTGATATTAATACCATCATAATTATTATAGGGAACATCGAGCTTTAATTGATGGTCATGCAATATCGAGAAGATATAAAAGAGAGAGAGCACATACTGAAGAATTCTGGAAATGGCTGAAGGATGAGGTTGGGAAGAAAGTGGACATTTCGAAAGAGCTAGAAGTGCTTGCAATGGGCCCTAATCGGACAGCTAGGAAATTTAGTGGATATGTTATTAATGGATACAGATTCCATACAAAATATAGAGATGCTAAGTGTAAAACACAGAATAGTGGTGTTTTCTTGACTGCCTTGACCACTAGCTTTGCAAGTTCAAAAGATCAAAATCCATTGGTTGGTAATGTTAGTTACTACGGAGCAATTGAAGAAATACTAGAAATTGATTATTGGGGAGAAATTTCAGTGGTTTTATTTAAGTGTTGCTGGTACCAAGAAGAGAAAGATTTGTATGGGATGACTCGAGTTAATTTTAATAGATTGTGCCAGAAATCTGATCCGTATGTTATGGCTTCACAAGTACAACAAGTATTTTATATACAAGATCCAACTGATACGGCACTTTATAACGTTGTCAAGAAATTGCCGAGGGACTGGTGTGATGTCGAAAATGAAAATGGAAATGAAGATGATCCAGTTTTACATGATATTCAATGTGGTAATGGAATAGGAAATCAAGTTAGTGATGTTAGGTGGTATAGAGATGACGTCCCGGCAACACAAATCCTCATTCCGCCTAGCATAGAGGAAACTTCCTCTTGATTTCTATGTAGCAATATCAAGTGACTTCTATTTATGTATTGGTTCTTAATTAAGGGACGACTTCTGTATCTATTGATTTTCATAATTAATTTACTACTTTTTAATTACTTGACTGCTTGTAAGTTATTCTGATTTTATGTGTTCCCTTGTTGTTTCTAGTGCTTTATATACCTGCATACACATATGTACTTAATATACCTACCCATTTTATTATTTCATATCTTGCTTCCAATGTAAACTCACCATTCTGTATCCATTTTGTAAAGGATGGGGGAACTCATGCAGCTCACATTTCATCACAAGGGTGCATTTCAGAAGGCACAATATGTTGGTGCAACCGATACTGTGGTAAAGAGGGTTGATCCTGACTACTTCTCGTACACAGTGCTCATGGAGTTTGTAAAGGATGAACTTCAATACACCGAAATAGGAGGAATTTATATGAGAAATGGTGAGAAGGGTGGGTGGAAGTTAGTGACGAATGATGCGGACCTCTCCGAATTAGTCAAAGGAGTTAACACTGGTGGCAACTTGGATTTTTATACCGACAACGTTGTCGATACTTCAATTGAGCCATTGAAGCAAATGCAGCCGCATGTAATC
Organism: Allium fistulosum; assembly: GCA_030737815.1. Taxonomy (NCBI): domain Eukaryota; kingdom Viridiplantae; phylum Streptophyta; class Magnoliopsida; order Asparagales; family Amaryllidaceae; genus Allium; species Allium fistulosum. The sequence continues at coordinate 985,509,239 of CM060902.1, forward strand.
ATGCGGCCAAGGCAGAATCTGGTTACAGGTATATATAAATGGATAGTTAATATCATTTACAGATTGTGATATTTTGATATAGCAAAAAAAAAATTTATTGTGATATTTTGATTATAACATTTACAGATTATGATTATAATATCATTGTATTGTTGCAGCTACAAAACCAGTGAAACGACAGTACGTGACGGCTCATCAACTAAAACAGAACCAAAAAAACAAGAAGTTAGCTGAAGTCAATAGTCCTCGGAAGTCAGAACGGCTGAATAGCAATGCAACTGTGAATCTAAAGTTAGGTGAGGTGAACAGTCCTCGGCAGTCGACACGGCTGATTAATCCAGAACCCAACGATGCAACCGTGAATCTAAAGTTAGCTGAGGTGAAAAGTCTTCGGAAGTCGGCACGGCTGAATAATCTAGAACCCAGCAATGCAACCGAGAATCTAAAGTTAGCTGATCAGGTAAATCCTCAGAAGATGACACAGAAAAAAAAAACCAAAAATCAGCGATTCAACAGTGAATCTGAACTCATCAAGTGTTAAGAGGAAGTTGGAATCACGTTTACCAACATCGGAAGAAGAAGATATAGATGAAAATGGCATGCAGGTTTGAAGAATTCTTATTATGATGATCTTATTGTAATTTGAATATTTTGTACCACTCTTGCAGCATACTTACTATGATGTTCCTGTTTATTATATACTTGCAGGATGTTCATCTACCACCTCCACCACCTCCAAATGAGTATTCTACACCTCCACTATCTCTACAAGATTATAAAGTACAGAGAGCTGCTAAGTTGATGGTGAACCTAAAAGATTATGAAGTACATAGAGCTGTTAATGTGATGAGGAACAACGAAGTTCTTGCTTCTCTAGGTGTGCCTGCAATTTCAGCTGAACTGAGAAATGCAAACCAAAAAAAAGTTAAAGGAAAAGAAAAGATGCAAGAGGATGTGGATAGTGATCAGGAATATTATCCAGACCATGAGGAGCATAGTGAAAATGATACTTCACAAAGTCCAAGAAAGGTGTGTGATAGCTACATATCTTATTTTTTCTGCTTATGAAGATAATAACTATAAAATCCAATCTTATTTCCTACTTATATATACAATTTAGAGAACTAAAAAAGTTGAGAAGCCCAAGCCTGTTAGTGGACCACAAACTCGTTCAGCTAGTGGTATCGCAAAGGAAAAGGAAAAGTTGAGAAGCACAAGCCCAAGCCCAAGCCTGGTAGTAAGTTCAACTGAGAAGGATGCTGAAGGAAAAGGAACAATGGCTGATTATTTGGCTCTGCGGGAACGACAAAAGAAAAATGCTGCAAAAGCTAGTGCAAGTGGTATGGCAAATAAGTATGTTGCGGAGAATGTCTTGCCAGACATTGAAAATGAAGAAGTTGAAGCAGGTACTGAATTGATGTGATAATAATATTTAATATTACAGTAGGATTAATATTTAAGTACCGAATTTACATTATGATTTATGTTATTATTTGACGGGACTTTTCATTTTAATTAAAGGCGAAGTTCCTAAAAGACTCAGAGGTCACACAAAGATGTTTAATGTTCATACAAGGGCGAATGACAAAAGAGTTGTAATTATGATGAACCAGTGGTTCCAACCTATTTCAGATGATGACAAAGTAATATCTGAACTGAGCAACTTTTTAGGAACATTGAAAAGGTCCGTGCCACTTACGTATAAATCTTGGTCGGATGTTCCTGAAAAGTTGAAGAAATCTCTATGGGATTATGTTAAGGTAATCTATTATTAACTATAATGTTGCTGAATTGTACTTTAATAAGTAATATTGATCTATTAACTATAATGTAGCTGAATTTTGATTTATTTATTCTTTTTTATATTTGATTTATATTTAAGCAACGGTATATTATTCCGGATGAATGTGAAAACTGGGTGTTGAAGTCTATTCGTGACTGTTGGAGGGGGTACAAGAGTCACATAAAAACTGCTCATTATAAAGCTTATAAGACTGATGAGGAGAGGCTAGAAAACAAGCCGGACAACATCCCAGTGGAGGATTTTAAAGTGCTCTTGAGGTATTGGGCAGATGATGAGATTCAGGTATACGTACATATTATTTATTTCGCAAGATAAACGAGTACTTTTTTTGTGAGATAAACGAGTACTTTGTTTTTTGTGTATTTTTTAGCAAAAAGCACTGAAAAATTCTGATAGTCGTAAGTCGTATCAAGACACACACACCGCTGGTCCAAAGTCGTTCGCCCAGCTTCGTCATAAGATGGTATGTGATACTTTACATTTTTGACTGAAGAGAGTGTATGCTAAACTATCTATTGAACTTGTATCAGGAGACACCATCCGATGCAGCACTTTTTCTTAAAAGTCGTAAGAGAACAGATGGGCGTGAGTACGTGTCTAATCCTCAAGTAATGAAGTACAAACTTGTAAGTAATAATTCTGTTTTGTAATAATTTTGTTCTGTTTTGCACATGCTGCACATTGTTTATGTCTTGCTCATGTGCATGTATGCTCATGTCCTTGAAACTGTCCTTGAAACACTTGTTGAACCAGAGTTTCGCAAACGTACTAATGGCATAGATGTTTGCTTTGGAAATTGTAATTGAGTATATTGTGAGATTAAGAATTTTGAACCCTCAGCCATTTTTTCCCTTTTCTAGTCGAACGAAGAGGACTTGCTTTTGCGTTTGGCTAGAAATGACACAAAAACTGGAAACGAAGAAATGAATTTGGTTAAAGTGATTACTAACTTGGTTTATATAAAAATATATGTCTATAGTAATACACATATGTGCATAAATAAAATGAATGGCCGTTTGAAGCCTCAGAATCCAGATGACGAAGCCATAGCTGGCTGTCGACGGAATTGTTTTCCAGTTTTTACTAGTATATATGTTACAAATTGTTTTCTAATTACATGCACATAAACAAATTGTTTTCCAAAATGTGGCTTTCTCTGCATTTGCTGTACACAATCCATATATAAGCATTTGCTGCATTCTCTGCATTTACTGTAGGGTAATTTTGATGTGGTTTTATTTTGTAGGACTTAGTTCAAAAGGCAATGGCCGGTGGAGAAGGAGGAAATACTGTCGAAACAGTAATTTCGAATGGAAAATCACAGGGTCGTCCTTTGCTTATAGGGAGGCGTGCAAAGTGTGCAAAACAATCAACCGAGGCTCTAACAAATGCTTACGTACATGAATTAAGGCAAAGGCTTGTCGAAGAAATTGAAGCACAGCTAGAATCCAAGGTAAATCAGAAGGTACAAGAGAATTTGGCTAGGGTGCTTAAGAAATTAGGTGATGCCAACCCAGAGATGAACATCAATGTAGAGGATCTAACTTCCGCAATCATGTCCAGTGAGACTGATAATCTGACTGGAGGCACCAGCTCTTAAGTCTCATTTATGAATTGTTATGTGTACTGGATATTTTGGGGTAGCTTTGTAGTATTTTGGGGTAACTGACATGAATTGTGATGTGTACTGCTGTATGAATTGTTATCTGTACTGTGTATTATGCTGTGTATTATGCAAGTGTTTTATGTGATATTGTACTGTGTATTATGCAAGTGTTCTATGTGATAGTGTACTGTTCTATGAGCTCTTAGTGTCTCTTCAGTATAGTGTTGCAGTAGCTTCAGTATAGTGTTGCAGTAGCTTCAGAATAGTGTTGTAGTAGGCTTCTGAATAGTGTTGCAGTAGCTTCATAATAGTATTGCCACCGGGTTATAAATGTTGCTTAAAATAATGTTGCAATAGTCATTCAAGGTGTTGCCATAGGGATGGACCCAGTTGGGTCGTGGGACCCACATTGTGGGCCCCACAATATGCGGGCCCCACAACTTCAGAAATTTAATACCCTATAGCAACATTTTTGGAATGTTGCTACAGATACCTATGGGTGTTGCCATAGACCCAAATAGGGTTCTATTGCAACAATATTAGTTATGTTGCCTTAGATAGTCAAAATGTTGCCTTTGAGGTCTAAGGCAACGGCAAAAATTGCATCACCCTAAAAGTGTTGCCATAGACCTATGGCAACATTTTTCGGTCCTGAGCCAACATTTTTTTGTGTTGCAGAAGGCCATTTATGGCATAGTGCAAGCCTCTCAGATTCCTGCGCTGCAGCCTTGTCATCTGAGCCGGATTGATGAGTAGGAAGTTGTTGCCCCTGAGTGGATGAGGTTGGGTCGACTCTGTTTTTCTTCACATATTGTTGCAGTTTATTCTGTTTCAGCAACTCTTCAATCACATTCTTTAACTGGTGACATTGGTTAGTGTCATGGCTAGGTTGATTGTGAAATCGACAGAATCTCCCATTATGCACTGCACCTCTCCCCATCTCAGGTGGTTTGGGATACTCGACAACATGCTTCGTTGCGAAGAAGATATTTTCCGGTGTATCAGTTAAGGGAGTAAAATCTGAAGGATTAAAGCGGCGAGGTTTCTTCTCATTCCTCTGCTTCTTTCCTCCGTCATTTTCCCTTTTCTGGTTTGGAGATTCTCTTTTGTTAGAAGCAACATGATTATTCTTGACTTCGGCAACAACTACTTTCGCTGGCGCAGAAAGGCTTTCTAGGCGCATGAATTCGTCGTCTTTTTTTATAAAACTTCTCAAGTGAGTTCGGTTACTTCATTTTTAACCATCTTCCGAATTCACTTGATTTGTCGATGGCTCGCATCAAGTAAGTCAGGATCATACGGGGTTCTGCATTATCCACTTCGGCCAAGGCTATATTGAAACGGTTCAAGAAAGATCTGATAGATTCTTCGGGAACTTGTTCAAAGCTGGACAGTGACATCATATACTTAGCCTTTGAAGCATACAACCTGAACTGATCTTTGAATTTTCGAGTTAAGTCGGAGAATTGATCTACAGACCGAACTGGTAGTTTTGTGAACCAAAGTAGAGCCACTCCTTCCAAGTACACTGGAAAGTATCGGCATTTAATCTCATCTGATGCCCTTGCACCGGTCATATGCCAGTCATACTTATATAGGAAATGATTAGGGTCACTTGTCCCCCTATAGGCCGGGATAGTAGGAGGTACAAATTTCCTTGGAAATTCTGCTTTTAGGATCCTTTCAGTAAACGGAGTTTTTCTCGGAGCAAATCCCTAGTCGCTCTCATTTTCTTCCCTCTACATGCTCTCTTTCATGATTCGGCGAACCATCCCTGATAGGTAGTCCTCATTGTTCAGAGGCATCGCCGGGAAGACGTCGGCTATTCTTTCGGAAGTTTGCCTAGGCAAATGTTCATGAAAAGTTGGCTGGGGCCTTGAACCTTCATCTTGGAAAGGTGGCGCTTCGGCGGTGCCAGTTGCTCTTTGAGGAATACCATTCTCTTGGGAATTATGGGCATCTTCGGCAAAGGTTGTTTCATTGTTTTCTTGTTGTCGATTTTCCCCAAGCAGAGCGTTCAATCTGTCCATCATCAAAGCGTTTTGAGCTTCAATTTGTTGGTATAATCCAGACACTACATCGTCTAATTCAGCCCTTGTGACTCCAATGGTAGGAGTTGCCTGGTTTGCTGTTGGGGAAGCGGAGGTCCCCTCATGAGCATTTCCGGATCTGGTAGATCTACTCTTTCTTCCAGGAGCCATGATTTCAGATAGACTTTTGGTCTTTAGAGAGATTCTTTCAACAAACTTTTGCGAAGCAATGGTGAAAATATTCCTGAGTTGGGTTCTCAGTGAAAGCACCAAAAATGTTAACGTAAAAATCGACGCTAACACCCCGGTGTGAGTATTAGTAAAGTGAAAGCACCACCCGTTTGTACGGGAACTAGAAATAAGCAGAAAAATAGCAGGGAAAGTAAAGAGACAGCAGTTTTATAGTGGTTCGGCTTAATATCTAGCCTACGTCCACTTTAATCTCCTTTATTGCTGATTCAATTACAATTCTTTACAATGCACTTTGATTACAACACACTTTAGACCAGTAGCTAGAACTTGAATCGAGAAGAGCTCTTCAAATCCATGTTGAATGTGTTAGATCTCTTCCAAAAGTTCGTTGAAGCGTCTTTGGTGTTGGGAGTGCTTGAAGTGTTGGATGAGTCGAGAAAACAGCAGATTATCGGCGTTCCAGAACTGACCCAAAAGTCCCCTCTCAGTTGGAGCAGGTGTAGTATTTATAGGGAAAAACTGGGGTAAACCATAGGTCGTGAACGACCTAAGGTAGGTCGTAGGTCGCGAGCGACCTTAGTTAGGTCGTGGGTCGCCAGCGACCTGGAAGACATGGCTCTATGGCTTGATAGGGTCGCACTTGATCTGTTTGAACTGGGTAGTAAGTTGTAGGTCGTGAGCGACCTAGGGGAGTAGTTGGCGACTTAATCATGTTGAGATATCTGGTGGAGCAACCATTGATAGGTCGTGATAACCTTAGGTCGCTTGGTCGCTTATGACGTTAGGTCGCTAGGTCGCTGCATTTATCTGCTGTGATACTGTTACCCCGTGTTGGTAGTTAGATCGCTAGGTCGTTCCATCCTTTAGGTCGCTAGCTCGTTCCATCCTTTAGGTCGCTAGCTCGTTCTATCCTTTAGGTCGCTAGCTCGTTCTGGCTTGTGCTATTTGCTAAGTCGTCATCTATTTAGTTCGTTAGGTCGCTCATACTTTTAGGTCGTTAGATCATTAGGTCGCTAGGTCGCTTGTGGAGTTAGGTCGCTAGGTCGCTTTAAAAGAGGAGTTAACAAAGCTATTCCTGGAACTTGATTTAGAAGCTGCTGATTGATTTTGAAACTGATCAATTACTTGATTGTTGAGTTGAATCTTACTTAACCTCATTTGAATCTTTGCTTGCTTAGATCAGGTTGACTTGAAATAGTTGTTGTTGTATAATTTGATTTTAGTTTCCTTTAGTTGTTGTTTAGAAGAAAATGAAGTAAGATAGCCAAGAAATTTTATACAGCCTAGTTTCTTTAATTTTTAAAAAAAAAATGAAAAGCAAACTAATAATATGACACTTGTATCTTGCATGTTGTAATTAGCTTACACTTTCTAAATTGCATGCATTAATGTTTTTATATAATTTTATAATATATTTTCTATTTAGTTTTATATTTATATATGTTTTATTGTTTAATTTGTGTGTTATGTTTTATTAATTTATATATACATACAAACCATATTTAGTCATGTAATTACAAAAGGAAGCATTTTAAACCTTTTTATTAAATCTTATTTAAGCTACCTTACTTTTAAGTTAATAATATTTATTTTTTTAGAGTTTTAAAATATAGAATTAACTTTAAATAGCTTTGATAATTATTTTATTGAATTAAAAACATAACCTCCAAATCACAATATATATATATATATATATATATATATATATATATATATATACACTTATATATATATACACATTATAATTTAGAAACATATATTTTTTTAGCTTTGAAAAAGATAAATTTTACCAAATTAAAATGAGAAGATTATCAAATGAATATTGCCAAAATTCCGGGTCATCACATTCCTCCCCCCTTGAACCTTTTCGTCCTCGAAAAGGAACGAAGCCAGAATTTTAATTATACTGCTAATTATCAGTTAAATTATTCTTTGAGCATTTTTAACTATAAACCCTTTTTATTTAAATTTTTTTAAAACACTTTAAAATCTATATAATATTACCAAAATAGTTTTATAAAAATACTTTTTATAACTCGATGTCTCAACAAGTCCATCCTTGTTCTCACAGAAATTCGGTTATACGTTGATCAGGCGTAGGACTGAAAATCTATAAGTACTTGGTAAACCCGTTTTCAACACATAGTCAAAATACTTGGAAAATATTTTGGTGAAAACTATAGAAAACATTTATTTAAAAATATAGGAAACATTTTTGGTGAGAATGCTCCTGAAATCATCACCCCCTCCGTGGTCACAGTTAACCCAATGATTACGTCGCCATCACGGCAAAACCAAAGAAAACTGAAGGCCTCCGAGCCCCTCGATTACACCATGGAATCGCTACAGATCGCAACCACACCCGAGGTTACGTCGCCATCATGGCAAAAACCCATGTAACTGTAGGCATCAGTGCCCTCGAATTTTGCTGCCAAATGAAACTTCACCACTCCTACATAGATTGCAGACTACATCAGTCGAGTCCCAATGTAGCCTGTAGGCACTCACTGCCACACGACTTTCGCTTTGTCTTCATAGATCGCAGTCTACCGATGTTACGTCGCCCTCACGACGAAATCAAACCTAGATCGTAGGCACACACTGCCCTCAACTTCCGCTATGGTCCGCGGTAGATCGCAGTGACATCGAGTTACACTGTTGTCATAGCATAACCCAAATGTCTCTGTAGGCATCAGCGCCCTCGACTTTCTCTACCCACACACAATCCTCAGGAACTTCAGTTTGTCCGGACTTCCTTCCAGGATCAAATTTAGATCCCCCTTAGGGCTCAGGGCAGAACCACCTCGTGGATCTCCTACTAGAAGTTCATTTAATGGGAGCGCCTTTTTCCCCATAGCCATTCTCAAAACATTTTATACTATACACATATAGTATCTTTCAAATCATACTCTTTATATGTATCACATATAAACTCCTTTACAAAATTGATAATTCTCAAACTTGGCTTTCCAAATTTCCAAAATTGATTTTTCCCAAAAATCAAAAGCATTTCAAAATCCATGGGTTCCAAAAACCTTTTTCTCAAAATCATTCTCATAAAATCATTTTTATATATAGATATATATATAATCTTGAAAAATCTTTGGATCACTTCATACTTATATAAATTTCCTTTTACACTTCAAATATTTTTTTCAAAAATCCTTTCTTCTGGCTATAGATTCAACAAGGGGAAGTTTATCATATGTAACAAATATATATAACATAGAAATATTCAAGTTTGATTACTCTTATAAATTTATTTACCACTTTACTTACTCTTCATAAAGTGAATTTCAATCATAGAAATATTCAACTTCCACTTTTATTCATCATATATTTCTCAAAATATACTTTTCTTTTTCAAAAACTTTACATTCTTTTCAAAATATTTATTTCATTCAAGCACGTACGATGTACATATAGCATCTGTACGCAATATCAAATCCGATCGCTTACTCGATCACACAATTTCACTTCCGAACTAGTATCGTCCACCCGACTTCCTAGTGCGGACTCAGATCTGGTTTCTTGATCAGAATCCGTCATTCTCCTTGCATAGCCATAAATATGATAGAGAATTTCCAGAATCAATCAAAAATCCATATCCAGGGTTCGCCGTCGAAAATCGAGTGAAAAATCCCAACTCGGATCGATATACTATCTCGAAATTATGTGCTCGAATCTGGATCAAATCATTATACAAATAGAATAATATACATATATCCAACGTATTTATCTCCATTGATTATTAGCTAAATCATTTCTCTTTTTATTCACCTTCACTTTGATTCTATTCACCTATTCACAATTGCTTCAAATTTCCATTTGGATTATCACTTCAATTCTTATCTCAATTGGTATTTAATTATAAACAGTTTACACTTTGACCAGCTTGAATTTAGAAAATAGCTTGAAAAGTTTAAAATAGATAAGTGGTTATAAAATATTAATTAGTTGTAAAATAGCTGTAAATAATTAAGTAGTTATAAAATAGTTGTAAAATAGTCAAATATTTGGAGAATAGTTAGATGATCGCAAAGTAGTTGTAAATAGTAATTAATTATAAAGTAGTTGTAAAATAGTAATTAGTTTATAAAACAGTTGTAAAATTGTTGTAAAATAGTTAAATAGTTTCAAAATAGTTGTAAATAAGTATAAGATAGTTTGGGCTTTAAAAAGAAAAGTTATATAGTAAATAGCTAGGAAAAATAGATTTAAGAAAGTTCATATTAATACAATTTATTTGAAAATAGTTTAGAGCCAAACTGTTCAATTTCCCAATCTCCCATTCCAATCAATTCAATTTAAATTTCCACTTCCATTCAAATTGATTCAATTTCAATTCAATTTCAATTAACTTCAATTTCCATTCCAAATTCAAATCAATTCCCATTTGAATTTACTTATTTAACATCGATTCCAATTCTAATTGATTCAAAACAAATTTCTATTTGAACTAATTTCAATTCCAATCTCAAACTTTAAACCATCTTGAATTATATAAATTCGAGTTAAATTTTCCAATGTTGATTTAATCACTTAAATCAAATTAACCCCTAACCTTCTATTCACAACCCAAGCCTTTAATCAATTTAATTTTGAGTCCAAATCTCAAATATCCATTTTAAATTACCTTTACTTCTATATAAACCTATTTCAAAATTCATGTAAGAGTTCAAAACTTTTTAAACAATTCAATCTTCAGAATCCAATTTATTACCCAATTTAACTTTGAAACCAATTCCAATTTGCAAGATTTTTTTTACATTTAAATCTTAAGTTCAAAGTGATTTCATTTCCATAATTACAATTTCACTTCAAAAATCAAAATCTTTTAAATATCTTTAAAATAAGGCTTTATTTCCATTTAATTTTAGCAATGGATATATATATATTATCTCAATCCACTTTTTAATTCATTCAAATAATCCAATTTACAGTTTCATAGATTATTAATAACAACAAGATGATAGCAGAATATGTCAAAGTAAATAAACATCCAAATTATTTAAAACATCCATGAATAGCATCCATCACACATTTCCAAAATCCAAAACTCTTTTGAGATCACACATAACTCCCTTTCAAATCAACCCATTTAACTTCCCTAAGTTAAATCTCAATTTCATCTTGAAATTTCCAATTCAGGTTGTTCGTTCTTAAACTTATTTAACTTCCCCTAAGTTAAATTCAATTCATTTAATCCAGTCAACCTTACCCAATTTGAATTTTCCATTTCAAATTTTAAAAATCCTATCAATATCCTTTCCCACTTATAAGTTCAAAAACTTATTTCTCTTTAGGTTTTTAAATCACATTAAGGGAGAAAATTCAAACTCAACACTTAGTGTTTACTTCCACATCACCTTGTATATCCACCCATATATACATATTTATTTCCTAAGCCCACCAAGTCATACTTCCAAATTTTAAACCATTCCTGGTTTCTAAATCCAAACAAATTCCTAAATTTTTTTAAAAACATTTCTTGTTTTAAAATAAGATTTTTACATTCAAAAATATTCTGAATAATATTATTTTGAAACAAATTCCAAGTTTTCTGGACTTAGATTTTTAAAACTACACAATTTAAACCCATTCCAATTTACAAGTCATGCCTATCTAAATATTTACTTCCTTAAACATTTCATTCTTCTTTATTATTGTTTACTTTAGAAAAATCAACATCCCTTTATTAAGATACAATACCCAATTTACGATAATAACCAAGATTAACCTATCTGGAAACCAATTCACTATATATTATCAAGGTAACTTTTTTCCAACATTCTGAAAACACTTCTACAAATTTCAGGATTTTATTTTCTAGTTTGAATCCATTTCTAGCTTATCTTATTTGTATAGTTCATATTATTCAATTTCTATTTGGATATATATATATATATATATATTACCACTTAAATTCTTATGATCTTATTCAATTTTAATAACCAACAACCAAATATCTTATTATATATAATAATTAGAAAAATTATTTCTTTATATATCAAATATAAGCTTATATAAGAATCATTCATTTTTAAAACCATTTTAAAATCTTTGTATAAGAAAATAACAAGTACGCTCTCATATATATATTACACTCAACTCATTCTAGGGTATTACTGTCCCTATCCTTAATGAGTAAACCCATCAGAGCCAAGGTTCCCGCTTAACCTTCTGCTCTGATACCAAATGTAACGACCTGGAATTTTCGATCCCGAAAATTCGACATTAATATGTTCATAGTAGAAGTGCCGAGCAATCGAACGCTGGAAAATCCAGATTGTTAGGGTAAGAAGAAAAGAAGTAGAAGAAGAACCTGAGAACAGAACACAGAATCTCACATTCGCAGCGGATCAAAATATAATACACAGATAGTAGCATTTACACAAAGAAAGCTGTAAATGTCAATTTATATACAATTACATCAAAGTTACAACCATTTACACATAAACTGGACAGTTTAACTTGTCCCAGAAAAATGAGTCTGATACACATCGGAAAATACTTCATACGTTCCTGCCATCCAGCTCGCCATCTGAGCTCCAGAACGTCCTAACCTGAAAATCTATAATACTCGGTCTGACCCGAGCATTACAATAAAGTAACACCCGGGTCAGGCTGGAAACCAGCGTGAGTAAACCCATATAATTTGAAAATACTGAGTTATAAGACTTATTTGCAAACCAGGGTAACTCGTACCTTACTACGAGTTCTAATCTTGTTATAGTCAACACTTATTTCACAAAACAATAACTTAGTTTAAATGATCTAGTTTACTTACATTTATTCTATTCCAGCCTATTGATTCTAAAATCAAATTTATAAAGAATTATATTAGATTACCAATCAAAGTGGTTTCGGGTATTTGCTGATACCTGACCCCGGTCTCTTCGAATCTAATACCATCCTTAATCCAAGTTGTCTAAGTGAATATAATTCAATTTTAAATATAGGATATCACATTTACATAGCAATTCATCATCAACTGATAACCCACATTTTCATAGTTTAACCCAACACATCATATCGCAGAACTTCACAAATTATCAGACCAGATATTAATCTAATCATTCAATACAATTTATCCACCCATAAGCAAGATTAATAGATCCATTTCTAATTAATTTAATTAACACAAAATAAATTAATTACCTTTAAATCCTGCTTAATTAACATCAATTAAACCATTTAATTAATTATTGAAATTAATTAATTATTCCTAAATCATTCAATCATACACATTAATTAATTAACCTTTAATAACTTACATTAAATAAATTTTCCCTTAATTACATTAAGTAATTACCCTTTAGTTACATTAATTAATTATCCTATGATTACTTAAGTTTATTAATTAACCCTTAATTACTTAAGTTCTTAATTAATCTAAGATAAACAATTATCTTAATTATTTACTTAATAATTATTTAAATTAAATGTTTGAATTTAACTTATACAAACTCACTTGAGACCTTTGATCAATCAAAGTTTGATATACTTATCTTAATCACTACTTAATTCAATTATTATTGAATTCCATTTGCAAATAATTAGGAATTAATATAATTATTTCAAAACCAAATCAATTAAATTCAAGACACGTTTAACTTTATAAACTAAATTTTGAAAATTGTTTGATAACTTGACAAATATTTTTACTTTGAAAAACTTGTTATTTTCATTTAGTTTGAAACTTGTTTAACCATTTGCGTTTAAACTTTGTTAACTAAATTTGCCTCCATTTTCTATTTCTTTTAAAAACTTGTTTAACAATTTACTTATCTCTTAAAACCTGGTTAAAACATTTACTTAGGAAACTTAGTTAAAACACTTATTCTAAAATTAAGAAACGCGAGCCAAGACCCCAAAATCCCCGAGCCATCTATGATCTAACCTATTCCTCATCTCTTCACTTCGATACAACTCGAGTCATCCCTTCATTTACTCATGCACAATCTCGAGCACAACCTTCTTCTTCCTGAAATTCAAAACGCTCAGCAAAACAACAGATACAGGCGGACACGCGTGCACGTATACACGTGATCGTCATCGCTCCGGCCATCCCCGCTGTCGCCAACAAATCACCGTCGACTCACACGATCGTCCTAGCCACCTAGAAAAATCAGTAACGGTGGAATTCAAAAACGAGTAATCGAGCACCCAACTGGAACCAAACTGATCGACGAAAAATGCTTCGCGCCATCACCAACGACCACCAGGAGCCTCGCCATCACACACGAACCTCCGCCGCTCGCCTACGCTTCTAATCCCCTACCCGCGAACAACTCCGGTTTACCCACGATCGACCAATTGCCTCGACTTCAACGACGTCCAAAACTGCTCCCAAAACCCTAAATCCACGTCGATACGCCACCATGGTGGTCTAGAAGCCCACCGACCATTTTTCCCTCGATCATCGACCATCAAGCAACATCCGACCCAAATGTCGAGACTACAGATCCCCATGATCGCCGGAAATTGGCAAATTTCCAATTTCCGATCATCTCACCATATCTCGATCCATGCAAACTTAAAAATTGTGATTTTACCATTAAAAATCGTCATTTTCAAATTCGAATTGGATTATATAATCAAAACTTGAGATATAACTACTTTAATTTCTGACTTGTATTGATTTACCACTGTTAATTTTTATTTTTGTCATAACTACTTCATATATATACTTGAAACCGTTTTTATAATTCAAATCCGGTTGATTCTAACATATTTCATATGGAGATCATATCCTAAAAGTGATTGGGTAAGAGAATTTTGAATTTTTGATATTATTTTTCTCTGTGTAACAAGAATAGAGTCATGCAATCCATACACAGACAATCAGGTGCCAATATATACCAGGCAATCATGTTTTCATATCCATGCAAATTATTTTCACAACAGTATTTTTTTATGATTTATCACATTCATCAGATAAATAAGCAATTTTGATTTTAAAGGTAAATGTTTACTAACCTTTTTATAAAAAAACAGAGAACAGAGCTATTCCTGGAACTTGATTTAGAAGCTGCTGATTGATTTTGAAACTGATCAACTACTTGATTGTTGAGTTGAATCTTGCTTAGTCTCATTTGAATCTTTGCTTGCTTAGATCAGGTTGACTTGAAATAGTTTTTGTTGTATAATTTGATTTTAGTTTCCTTTAGTTTTTGTTTAGAAGAAAACGAATTAAGATAGCCAAGAAATTTTATACAGCCTGGTTTCTTTAATTATTTTTAAAAGAAAAAGAAAAGAAAACTGATAATATGACACTTGTATCTTGCATGTTGTAATTAGCTTACACTTTCTAAATTGCATGCATTAATGTTTTTATATAATTTTATAATATATTTTCAATTTAGTTTTATATTTATATATGTTTTATTGTTTAATTTGTGTGTTATGTTTTATTAATTTATATATACATACAAACCATATTTAGTCATGTAATTACAAAAGGAAGCATTTTAAACCATTTTATTAAATCTTATTTAAGCTACTTTACTTTTAAGTTAATAAATATTTATTTTTTTTAGAGATTTAAAATATAGAATTAACTTTAAATAGCTTTGAAAATTATTTTATTGAATTAAAAACATAACCTCCAAATCATAATATATATACTTATATATATATATACACATTATAATTTAGAAACATATATTTTTTTTAGATTTGAAAAAGATAAATTTTACCAAATTAAAATGAGAAGATTATCAAATGAATATTGCCAAAATTTCGGGTCATAACAGCTTGGGTTTATCATTTCAACCCATAACGATTTTCCCCTAATCTATAATATCGTTCGGGTATGTATCATTTCAACCCATAGGGAATTCTAAATTAATAGGGAACTTGCAGAGTAAAAACATCTATGATAATAATATAAAATATCAACAACACGCATATATCATCAGTAACAAATTTAATTATAATATAAATAACAGATTATGGTGTCAGACATCACAGGTGAATAGTACAGATAATGTCATATCATATATAACAATTAAATAATTAATGGTTCATATTTAACAGCATATTTCAATTGTCATTTCATTGTGAATTAAATTTATGAAATATAAGAATGTTAATCTGTAACAACCCGTATATTTGGACCATTTAAATTGACCATAATCCACACATGTCAACTTAAATAGTACAAAACACGAATCATTAATGGAGTATATGTATATAAATGAGAATCATCATAGAATCACAGAAAATACAACATAACGGAATAGTGCAGCGGAATTACAACATAGTCATAAGAGTAGTTCATGAAGCTACCCATAAATACAACAATGTCTCAAATAAAATGAAATAGAACAACATAGATGTCCAATAGTGTCCAAATAGAAAGAGCAATACTGGTAAGATAAATATAATGATAGTCTTCGGTCTTCAGCTCCAAATAGAACAGCAACAGCAATCCTCAGTCTGATCCGAGCATAAGCACAAACAAACACTCGAATCAGGACATATATTCTTATACAGATAATATGATTCAGAATTGGAAATATCAATAACTCAAAGATGAATGGAATAAACATCTTTCAGGATCTGTTAAACTATTTATACATAGTATTGTACGATAAGTAGATAATGTCTAACGGTAAAGTAAAATATCAAGATGGTGTTAAGGCGTCAGCATTATTCCCCTTAACACATTTTATATAAGCATCATAGTCTATACAGCACTATAAACTCCACCGTAAACTAGTGGGATATAAGGGAGTACTCCATAGGTATAATACAAACCGAATTCGTAGTGGTCGCGTATAGGGATACAATTATGACAAGGCACATGAGGCAATACCCAAGGTAGTGAAACTACCGTTTGCCTGATCCGGACTGGTGAGAACGCATCGTCGCAACGATCGCAACACCGTGAAAAAACACTCCCAATTCAAGGGTGCGCACCAATCAATAACAAGTAATGAGTAGTTGACGAAGAAGTGTGTTCGCTCGAGGTAGCTAACCCCATTTGGCCCGGCACGGCTCCTGTTTTAGTCATTTCCAATTTGACAAAAGTGTCAAGGCTATCCATTTTCGTTCGCTTTCTTCAATCATCGACGTACGTCATGCCAACCACTTCATTCTGGATCACTCTCCGCGTATAGTTATTAAAGTGGTATTCGGTTTAGACAGTGAGTATGTCCCTAACCGGTTCCGGTCTCCTTAATAACCTTCGTAATTATTTCACCGATTGGTCGTTTAATAAATTTCAAAACCAAATCAAATTCAATTTCAGTAAGAATTTGTAAATCAACATTTCATTTGTCTGTCCAAACAATTTCCAAAATTTTACGTTTCATAACTTCAAAATCCATTTCAAAACTCTATAATTCAATTTCAAAATTTGTTTCAAAACAATTCACATATTCATCTGAATTCGAATACAAGTTTCATTCCATAATCATTTAAAATAAATTTAAACTCATTTATCATTTACATTCAATGCTCGTTAAGTTAATTTATCTTCTTAAACAATTTCCATTTAACCTCTAATTCATTAAATCAATTACTTAATTTAATTAATTTAAATTTATCAAATCAAAATTTTAAGTTACAAGTCTTACATTTGTTTCAATAAAATGCATTTTTATTTCTTGTTAAAGAAATTTAATTCCACTTATTCATTTACTTAATTACAAATTACAAAACTCAATTAATAATGGAACTTAATTCCACTTATTCAAGAAGTTCAATTTCACTTATTAAAGAATTCAATTTAGTTTAATTTATTAAATAATTCAATCTTATTCAATTATCAAGTAATTTCAAAACATAATTATTAATAATTTCAAAACTTAATTATTAACAATTCCAAATTTAATTATTAATAATTCCAAATTTAATTATTAATTAATAAATTTTTACACAACGTTGTTTCATCAAAATTTAAATTCCAGTTTTATTTCAAAACTTTATTTTCATTCAAATAAAATCCTTATTTTATTTCAAATCAAATTATTGACCAATCGGGTTTTATTAAATTTCTATCCAAAGTCAAGTTTATTTGGGTATTTATCATTTCAACCCGATTCCATTTCAATTCAAAAATCAAAGCATAACAAAGGGAACTTGCATTGTGATAACTGGGATGGTGTCGAAGTAAATAAACAAGCAATAGCAACCATACATAACAATTCAACAATTTATTTAAATAATCCCGAAATAATCGTATTAATTTACATTTGTTATTTATGCAAATTAATATAATTATTCCTAGAATCTACACTATCATTTTATGTAGATTAAAGATGATTACATTATGGTTTTTCACTTGATGTCTATTATTCAAATTATACTACATCAATCATACATTCCATGGTTCAAGGTTTAACTAACATTACTTCTATGTGTCGATTTATTTAATGCTAAAGGGGTCAAATTTAACTAATCAATATTCAACATATGAAGGGGTCAAGTTTTACTAATCAATATTCAACATAAATAATCCATTTTAAATTGTTAACTATCCTATATCAAATTCAATTACATATTATTTATCACTTTAAAATAATAATAATTAACATCCGATTTCAACATCACATAACAATCATTCATCAACCAACTTGTATAAGAATAAAAGTCGTGAAAATTAATTCACCTTTCGTGGCTAAAGAAATTGACGGCGAAGCGAAAAGAAGCACGAATAGAGTCGGTACAATACGAACAACGGACACTACAAATATCGACAAAAGAAAGACGATATTAATTCAATGAACGTTCATATATAATTTATAAAATTATATAGATGCACTTGCCGACGACGAAGAAAGAACGAAAGCTGAAAATCGATGCTACAGCAAATGGACTCAAACAGTTGCTGTAACAACAGAGAAAAGAAAGATTGTTACTATTTTCAGTAACAAAATAGATGCTGCGAATATATTCTTTAGCAACACTTTTGAAAATGACAATACACTGCTACTATTGCATAAAACAATAGTACACTGTCACCTTATTATCTTTTCCACTTATAAACCAAACCGTGACTTTTCTATAAAACCGAGACTACACTTTTCTTTCCAGATAGTGATCCATCACTCTTTCCAATGCAAGTACAAATTTACTGTTTCCATCATTTTCTACTTCAATGACACAAGCACATACTGTTGCATATATATGCATGTGCACGGCGTGCACAACATGCACGACACAGGCCTGAAAATGGTGGCGCAGGCGAAGAGGGAACAGCGACTCGGTGGTGAACTGTTGCATGAGGTGAAGTGGAGTGTTGACATGGTGGAGTGGGTGGAGTTTTACAGTGGTGCGGGTTCTTTGGATTCAGCCGATGGTAGCGGGGCAATGGATGGTTCGGCGTGTGGTGGGGTGGTATCGGTTTAGGGTGGAGATGCTTGTGGAGTGGAGTGCATGTTTCTTAGTTCGGCCATAGGTGAAGAGAAATGGTGAGTTTGGAGAGGTGGAGTGAAACAGAGCATCTTGGCCATCTTTTCATTATTATTATTTTTTTTATTTAAGAAAAAGTATGAAGAAGAAGAAAGGAGGAGAGGCTGGGGAGAGAGTTTTACCTAAAGAGATGCGGATTTATGAATAGTGAAATGAACGAGGTGAAGTGTCTTATTTTATCTTTAAACTTTGGTACAGTAAATTATTTTTGAACTCCCCAAACGTCACACACGTTTCCAAGTTTCTCACCGAATTTCCAAACGTCCATTCCTATTCCGTAGCCAACCACTAGCTCCCAACTACCACCATAAATGCAACAGCTTAATTTCATTTTTCAAAATTTTGAATGTATACGGGTTGAAAATTTTGTTTAACCGGTCCGTCCGGAACGGTTAAATTAATGCGACTATTTTTACGTCAGACTCTGATCCGCACGACGAAACGATCAAAATGGTATATGGATATCAGTGGTACGATTGAATTGTAAAAATTTGAATATTCTACTAGCGGAAAATGTAGTAAAAATGCAGAAAAATAAGATCGAAGGAGCTAAAGAAGTCCGAATTTGGAAAACGAAAAATGACGTCTTGCTCAGAAGATGATTTAAAATTTTCTATGGAAAAATATTCAGGTTTGGAAAACATTTAATTATCATCAAATATTAACTGATATAGATTTAAATAAAATAACACTAGAAAAATAAACTTCCATATTTTTTGATGAAAATTTACCAGTGGCTATGTTTAAATAGGCGTATTCCAAATATCAAATTTTTATTTCAAAATTTTATTATTTAAAATTTCACAAAATTCAATAAATAAAACAACTAAAATTTACGGGACGTTACACTCTCCTCCACTCAAAACTTTTCTTCCTTGAAAAGGAACGAGACGGGTGAAGTAAGAATGAAGTAAGCAGAAAAGTCAAGATAGATTTTAAGAAAATTGAATTGTACCTGAAATTAGTAATTCGGGGTTTGAATCCCGAATATTATCCTCAGTTTCCCATGTGCAATCTCGCTCATCTGCACTCCACTGGACTTTGATGAGATTGACTGACTTCCTTCTAAGTTGCTTCGTCTCACGATCGACTATCCGAAGTGGCTTCCGCTCAATAGTCAAGTTAGGCTCGATGACTAACTCTTCCAACTGAGTAGTGGGAATGGTCATAGATGGATCGCGCACTACTTTACGGAGATGTGAGACGTGGAACACATTGTGCATACCGGCAAACTTTTCTGGCAATGAAATTCTATAGGCCAAGGTTCCAACCCTTTCAGTAATATCAAAAGGGCCAACAAATCTGGGAGCAAGCTTTCCCTTCCTTCCAAATCGAATAACATTCTTCAAAGGCAACACTTTCAGAAATACTTCGTCTCCTACACTGAATTCGAGATCTCTCCTCCTCCTGTCAGCGTAGCACTTCTGTCTATCTTGTGCCGTCTTAATCTTCTTCCTGATTTCTTCAACTTTCTCGGAAGCTTCCATAATCATTTCCGGACAAAGCACTAATCGGTCACCAGACTCAATCCAACAAGCTGGCAATTTGCACGGCCGTCCGTATAAGGCTTCGAACGGTGCCATACCAATGCTTACCTGATTTAATTTAAGATAATTAATTCCAATTCAAATATACTTATTCAAATTTGAAATTTGATTTCTTTACCTGATAACTATTATTATAGGTAAATTCAACCAAATGGAGATGATCTTCCCAGGATCCACCAAAGTCTATAATACAAGCTCGGAGAAGGTCTTCCAAAATCTGATTTACCCTCTCAGTTTGGCCATCTATCTGAGGATGATAAGCTGTGCTTAGATTCAGTTTGTTGCCCAAAGTATCCTGAAAAGCTTTCCAGAATTTACTATTGAAAATAGGATCTCTATCGCTGAAATGACCCTATTTATTTTACCTAATTTTTACTAGGATTTTTTTACTTTAATAAATTTCCTAGAGTCATTTAGCCTTTCTATTAAATTATCCAGGATCCTAATTTTTCTACTAATATATTTATATCAGTTCATTAATAAATATATTCACATACATGTGAAGATGTATGTGACTCTCTTGCTTAGATCAGAGTGTTGGTAAGCAAGAGTGCATCCTGATTGAATTTGAATTTCTAGTCAACCAGTACATAGCTCATTTTCCTTTGTTTTGATATTTGGGTGATGAGAGTGAATCTCATAATCATATATGATTTATGCCTAGTAATTTTGATCATTCTTTTGGTGATTGCCTGTTAGTTTAACTTAGCAAAATGATCTTAGATTATATAGCAAGCCATCATAATTCTAGTTTAATTGTTTGATATTTGATCAGAGCCAGAAAGAAAATGATATACACATTTATCATTTTCAACATGAGTGATTTTATCACAAATTCCTTTACTTATAACCAAGCCAGTTGAGTGATTCATTCACAATTTATATAGTTGTGTTTCTCTGAATCAAATCCATTCCCTAATCCCTGAGTTACCTCAGCTTGCATCCTAATTTAAAGGTTGCTTTACTGGATTTAGAAAATCCAGATTTTATGGTCATTTAACAAAAGTAGTATTTAAGTAATATGTGTGCATATCAGATGTATTGTGCTCTCTAGACTAAGAAAGCTACTCAAAATAAAAGTGAATTGCTCAAGTATTTGAACATGTCTTTGTATATGCATTTGCAAAGAAAGCTTCAGATTTTACAAAGTGCATTTTCTTCCTTTAAACCCAAAAACTCTGGTCCTCTTAATCAACCCAGACCTCACTCCTTTTGAGGTGGGTTAACCTTATGACTAGGTCATCAAAACATTAGTGCCTGGCTATTGCAATGTAAATTCAGATACAAGATACTTGAAAAATCCCTTAAAACATGTACACATCTTTATACAGTGCACAAAAATATATATATATTGTTTCTTTTATCAAAACATTTCTGTATATAGTCACAAAATTCTTGAAATATTACTTCTAGCTGAACTCAGATTTTTAACCTCAAAAGTTAAAGGTTTTAAGTGACTCAAGATTGGCTAATACACAATATATATATATATATATATATATATATATATATATATATGTATCCATTTCTCAAATATAGGCATATATCATCTACAGATTTCTACCATAATACTCAAAGATATTTTCTTCCATAAGATTCAACTAATTCTTTGGTTTTTCCCAACCTTAATACATTACCTGATTCAATTGAAGCAACTAAATAAAATCCAAACATTCAAGATCATTACATAACAACAAAAGCAGAATTATAAAACTTCCAAGATTACATGCAAATAGTTCATTCTAAGCTCTTATTTAATTCTAATTTAGCATGCTTATCCAATCATTCTCATTAGCCATAGCAGCTTCCTATTTAGAACCAGCATTCCCTGAAAGAGCATTAGAGGCTGCCCCATTTTAAATGAGACACCCCAGATGCCATAAGCAAACAAGGGTCAGATACAAGATCTGGTATGAGCAATATCAAAAATTCCATGATATTAAGTAGTTAAATGAGACATAAGCATTTTGTACAAGTTTGCATAACTTCTCTAATCAATTTGTCTGGCTTGTTTCTGATATATTGTGCATATTTGATCAGTACTAAAACTAATTATGTACACACTTTCAATTATGCAAACATACATGTCAAACAGAGATAGATACTCAGGAACTATCATAGCTCCAATCCAACCAACCTAGAAATAACTCAAGTTCCTACTTCATCAATTTAGGGTTGCATTTACTAAATTAATTCCTAGCCTCATCTACCATAAAGGAATCACGGGGACCCATTGCAATAAAATAATTCACAATATTGCACAAAGATCTCAGGGCTTAAACAAACCATGTGCCAACTTGCATACTTTAAATATAACAAGCATTCCAGCAGTCTTCTTGGCTCACAATCCTTAGTTTATTTACTAAGTGTTCATGTTTGATCCTATCATGAGATAGCTAGGTTATTAAATCACAGTGTACATGAAACATTACATAAAACTTGCAAGCATACTTCAAAGGCAAGCTAATATTCATATCCAGGGGAAATCATATTTTCAAATATTCTGGCTTAAAGAAAATACAAGAATATTTACAGCTGTGAATAGAGACTAGGCATGTGGGTTATTATTGTTTCATAAGCAACCATGTTTGAGCTAAATTCAAGATCTAGCTTAAACAAGATTTATGGCTCATGGGTTTTCTGTTTGATTAAGGATTCAGCACTTTTGGGTATTTCCATTGCACCCATGAATCTTTCATTTGAGCCTCAGCACTTACACAAGTGTAATGCAACTCATATACATATTTTGATTTCTCTATTTTCCATGCCATGTCTAAACCAGTCACAAGTATTCTCTATTTACTTTCATGATTTCATAATTTAACATTTCTGGGTGTAACCAAACAGAGCAAAATACTCAACCATCAAAGCAATCAAAAGCATTCATAAACACCCATTAAAGCATCCAATAAAACCATAGTAATAAAATCAGAAATATGTAGAAACACTACAAGAAAATATGGTTTTAGTTGCACTTATTAGTAGCGTTTCCAAGCAAGTGCAACTATTATTGTTTTATCCCATATTTTCAATGCCGCTAAAAGTTACCGCTCACCTCGCCTGTACATTTTTCTTTACTTCCATCAAAAGTTGCCGCCAACTTTTCAGTTGTTATGCTTTTCATTTTAGTCTCCGTGTCTTCAGTTTTCGTCACTTCTAAAAAATTTCATGTCCTAATTCCTCATCTTCATCATCCACTTCATTTTTCCTCCATCTCATCTAATCCTCTTCATAGTCAATTGAATCCTCTCTGACATGCTGCTACTCTTCATAGTCGATGAATACGTGCTAATACTCTCCATCGATCGAAGATTTCATCATGCTACTCGTCTTTGGTATGGATTTCCCCAAATTTGCTTCATCTTATAAGGTTCGATACTAAGTTTATATATGGATTTGCATAAATCCTAATCGCTACTCATCTTCATCATTTTTCCAAACCCTAATTTGTGTATAAACCCTAATTTGGAATTAGCTATGATCGATTTCACTATGAAGATAATAGATTGCCTTCAGAGGTAGGAGCTTTATAAACTAACTACTATCTGTTACATCGATAACTTTACTGATTATGGAGATTTAATGCTTAAGCTCATTATAGAGAGTATCAAAAATGAAGAAAGCGACCCATGTTTAGCTGTATCACTTCATTTGATGACTTTATTAGGAAAACTGTTCAAGATCTACTTTATCCGTGTCTTAGATATAGGGGTTTGGTTTAATTAAGAAACTGTATTGGGTCCTTGCTGTGCTTAACAAGTGTGGAATCTCTCATGTGCCTCGATCAAAAATAGAATTATGACATTTTCTCTTTTATAATTATTCTTTTTTGGTCTTTCCAGCAAATTTATTAATTGTTACCTGTTAACATACTTTTTGGGTTAGTTTTTGGGCTAGGAATTGTGAAAGGCGGAGTATGGCACTTTGACGTTGCTTGCTGCCTTGGAAAAGGTTAGTCGCTTTCTTTTCTTATTTACAATGGCTTCCCCCTACAAGCTATGTTTATTCACCATATAACAATTTCAGTGCTGCTTCACCATCTATTTTCAACTTTGCACAGAGCAATGGAAATAAAAACTTTTTCTTAAGTATATCTTTGCATTTTATTTTAAATCTATTGTCATCCTATGTTTTAAATCTACTGTCATCCTTTTTTTTAAACTGTATCAAGATAAATCATAAGAATCATCTAGTTTTGATTACGTTAAGGTTCCTTTGGGACAAAGTGTGCGATGTAAAATGAAAATAAAATGCTCCAACGAAGTATAGCTGTAAAAAAAGAACCAATGGATTCAATAATTCCTCCCAACCTTTTTTACTTAACTAATATAATTAAATTCAAGTAGTATTACTATTTCCCACTTATAGTACTAACTAATTATTATTTATGGTTTGTCATCTTTTGAATGTTATTAGTTATTGTCAGGTGCTTGCTAAGGTAGTGAAATCCATTCAAAAATCTAGATTGAAAGACAACAAAGGAGAATGGAAAGAATTCTTGGATCATTATGAAAAAGGTTTTGGTTCTTCCTGGAGTGAGCCTTCAAGAAGGACTATTGATGCATTGGTTGCTTTTATTCAAACATTCACCAAGAAAAAAGACTGTAAGGTGCTTATTTAACCTTTACTTTCATTGCTATTTGATGAATTAATAGTCACTGTAAACCTTACAGTTATACTTGTAACAATATACATTAGCATTCATCACATACACCCTTTTGTTAGGTGTATAGTTTGTGTGCTTACAGCATGGAATAAAGGACAATTCAATGTAATTTTAGGACGGAGATTGTGTTCTATCAACATATTAAGGATATCATCTCAGTTACCAGGTATTTTCAGTACCGTTTAACCTCACTCTTGTTAAAATTGTTCTTACACGTTAGTTATTAGTCAAGCTGGTGATTTTAGTTTAAACAATTGGGTTTAAGTTTATTTACGAAGAGGACAGAAAGCAAGTAGGAAGCATAGACAAGTGAGATATAAGTTCTGCAAATGTATTCAGGTTCATTTAATATTTGTACACCATATCCACTTGAATTGACAGCAATAAAATATAGAATCCACTTTGTTCTCACTCACATGAGCTCATTCATTCTTTGTGATGTTGCACAGGATTGGATATTTGACTTATATGGACTTTCTCTTTTGCATTTCATCTTTCCAAATCTAATTATGTACTTCACCTGCTTCTTCTTCTTCTTTTTTCACACCATTATTCGCCTGCATGCCTTTGTGTTTTGCAAGTTATGGATGATGTTATAATGTAAATTTGAATTACAATTAGACACTTAATTACCATGAAATGACATGATATCCACAGTCATACCTGTAACATCTGATATACCAAAACAGGCAAAGCTATATATAATTGACATGTACACCAAGTACACTTGTCTATCGCTTGCATCACATGCAAGTACACTGTTTTATGTCATATTAATTTAATGTGTATTAAATTTATACAACAAATGTATAGTACTCTCATCACAGGCAATTACAACAAACATATGACAAGTTGGTTTAGACATATGAACAATTAAAACCTTTTCCTCTATTTCATGTAATCATATTCCGTTTGTTCTAATAGATTTTTATTTTGAGTCATTATGGTTAAATATCTTTATGTTTGCTATTTTCTTCATATTGTTGTTATTCTGTTGCAATTCTTTCAAATGAGGGTTGCCTTCAAATTTTCTACGGTTGATTGTATACTAACTGTTAAACTATTATCATTGCTCATACCAAACAATTATACAGAGGTTGGTTTGCATGACTATTGAGTACCCACGATATGAATCTCAAGGAGCATGGATTTCATTTCTGTCGGGTATTTTTCAATTTGAGAAATATTTTTTTGGATAGTTATACTAGAGAGAAGTCAAGGGGATTGAAGCTGTTTGATGAAATTCTTAGTCACTTTGATGCCATTAATTCTATTATTAATTTCGATACTGAAATCCCTACCTCTTCTGGTTTTGAAAATAATACCTTGAATAATGAGATGAGGAAGAAGAATTTTGGTGGTTCTGAGAATATTTCTAAGGTAGAAGATTTATGTCCTACTATGATATGGGATTCCAAATTGCAGAATGATTGTTCAATTAATCATAAGTTTGATATTTTTCTCCTGGATCCAGATGTGTCAAACTTCAGATCAAAATCTTGTTCTTTTAATCGGATTGAGGAGCTATTACTTTGGGTTAGAATGTTTCTATTAGTAAGAAAGATTTACAGGCTCCTCTTATATTTTTAATAATAATCAGGTAATAGCCCTTCTGAGTTGGAGTGATTGGTTTGCGAGCATATGTCAGGCTGTAAGTGGCACATCTTATATTTTTTGGATGGGACATCTCGTGATTCTCGTTTGAATGAGGATGCACATGTATATGGTTTGAATGAAGCTGCACATGATTCTACATCTATGGCCCAGTAATTGCATTTCTATATTCAATAAAATACTCCTTAACTGAATACATGATTTGTAGTGCACCACATAAACTATAATTTTGGCCTATAGGTGGATGACAATGTTGAACATGCGGCGGCAAGTCTGTTACAACAAGATGTTATACACCAAAATATTACTTCAGCTGGTTGGACAAGGTGCAGCGAACAAGGATGGAGTTGCTACAGCTACTGGTCTACAAGGTAAGAACCAATGTATTTACAGTCACTTCCCTTTACTGCAAATTTACAAATAAATTGTTTCTGCATTCTAGTTGATATATATTATTGCTTACTTACCTTCACACAGCTTTGGTAACATGGTCTTCTTCCATAAGATAAGCAGACAAATTGGTGCCATAGAAAACTACATCCCATACTACAACAATGATGGTTGGACAATGAAAAAAGGTACGCTGAAATATTTTAACTGTCATACATATTACTTGATTGCAGTCACAAATATTGAATTATTTTACCCAACATTATAACATGGCTATACAAGAAAAATAATGCATCGGCATTAGGGCAATTCTCTTAATAATAATGATATATTACTGTGAAAATATAATAGACTGTTATGTTTATTCAAGATAATATGTTCCGACAAAATAATGGTATAAAGTCCATATTCTGGGTTAAAATAGATACAAAGCGATTAATCACGATGTGAATAAATAATCACGATGTTAAAATAGATAAAGTCCATATTCTGGGTATAAAGTCCAAATCTAGTACGTGTAATCACGATGTGAATAAATATACACACATAGCCAGTCCAATGTCATCTGGTAAATACATATCGTGGTGAGATGAACTGTAGTTTGACTCTGCATCAGTAGCTGTATAATTAAAAAGCAAATTACAGGTTAAAATAATATATCAATACCAACCTGATCAGCCTGCAATATAATTATTTTGTATCTTCATACTGATCATGGATGCATGTTCTGTTGACAAAGAATCTCTATTAACTAATATATTACTTCCAACTTACCTGGTTGTTAGGATGCACATAAAACTTACCTGTAGTTCGATTTTCTTTGATGTGTGATGGCTGATATGTTATATAGTTTGCTGAAACTAAGTTAGTTGAAGTGCAGTAACAGTGTGCTTGTTGGAGGTATACTACTAGCTAAGGGCGGATGCTGAGGTTAAGAACAGTGTGACTAGAGAATGTGGATATATGTTGAGGCACCGGCCATCTTGAAATGAGCAGTTAACAAAGTATGGTGCAAACAGAAATGCTATTACGGATGCAAGCCGAGGTGAGAAAAAGCGAAGCTCAGTTGCGATGACTCCAATCCAGAAGAGGTGGTTGTTGTGGGGTCCAATCCGTGTTAGCTGGAGAATAATCATGAGTGAGAGGGGGTATTGCAAAGTCTTTTGTACATGTGGACTTATCTCTTTTAATACTTTGTTCTTTTGTACATGTACATTTTTGAAATGAGCAGTTAAATTTGATTGTGAGATTAGCATGTTTTTGCAATTATTTGAATATGATGATCATATGAGATTGTTTGTATATGCTAATTATGTGATTTAATTGTTTGTTTGAATATATTGAAATTATGCGATTGATCGTTCGTTTTAATATGAATAGTATATAAGCGATTGCTGGAAATGGTATAAACCATCAACCGTAATTAGTAGCATTTAAAAGTGACTTTTGGTAGCATTTTTTAAATCCTACAGAAAATACCTATAGTTGCATTTAAAAGTGACTTTTTGGTAGCGTTTTTTAAATCCTACAGAAAATACCTATAGTTGCATTTAAAAGTGACTTTTGGTAGCGTTTACTACAACGCAACAAAAAGTTTTAGACTTTTAGTTGCATGTCGTATAACAGCGTTCTCTAAAACGCTACCATAAGTTATGGTAGCGTTTTTTCAACGCTCCAAAAGTCTTTTCTGGTGTAGTGAAAAATAACATAAACTTGCCTGCCTCATAACAGGACTTAATGCCATGGGTTTAGTGAGATTACTCACTGAAAAATGCTCCTCTTGCTTAATCCAGAAAAGAAACCCTTTGAAACTTTGCCTTTCTTCTTGCAATATTTTTCTTCTTTGTTTTCTTGAATGTCTCGGGTAGAAAATGGTTTTTCTGGTTTAAACTTGGATTTATAAGAGAGGTTTTCTAGGGTTTTACAAATGTAAAATCTAATTCGTACCCTGGCCAGTGCTCATGCATTTTGCATTTCTCATTTGCTTATTCTCACCCTTAGTACCCCGGACATGTAATGCTTATTCCCCTTTTTCTTTTCCAGAATATCTATTTTGTTCTCTTTCTAAATCATGACAATTGTGTGACATTGTCACTTGTTTATCTTCTAAAAATCCTCCTTTCTATTTCTGCCTAAAGCAATTGTTTTTCTTGCAATATGTCTTTTGCTATTTTAATGTTATGCTTTCCCTTGCTTATTTCTTTTTAATACTTTCAGTACTTATAGAAATGTACATATGCATACATATCTTATCTAGGCTTATTTAACTACTCCTTAGTTTCAGAAAGACATACACATATATGTGCATACATGTTTCAAATCCTTATCTAATTTATCCTGGGTTTAAATTAAGTAAAATCTGTTTACTTGTTCAAACAAAACTTTCTTTTTCTTATCTTCTAAAATAATTCATATAATCCAGAAATCAAATATCCATATTTGGTTTAATAATTTTCATTACAAAATCATGTTTGTAATGCTTTTTAATTCTTGTTTTGGTTTCAGGAAATTTGGGGTTCTTCCTTGTGCCATATCAGTGTGCACGTGCACACATGCACACACACTTGCACACAATTAATTCCATACATTCCTATACAAATAAATTCATATATTTTCAAAATTCAACCAAAATAAGGTTTTATGAATTTCTGGGGCATTACAATCACCCCACCTTTTTAGGAATTGTGTCCTCACAATTTTCTCATTTTTACTTTAAACATTTCCAGATTTTTATAAAATCTATCAAACATTGCACAAGCAAACAATTCAGTCAAAACAACCCCACATATTAAACTTTTTAGGAAATTAGAATTTACCTTCCACTGCAAAAAGCTTAGGGTAATCCATCTTTCTCTTATCCTCTAACTCCCATTACAATCATTAGGGTCTAGGCTCCATTGAACCTTCACCAATTTCAGAGTTTTGTTCCTCAACTTCTTTTCCTCTTTAGCTAAAATCCCCACTGGTTCTTTCTCATAGACCAAATCAGGATTTATTTGAACTTGAGTGGGTTTCTCTAGAATTTCCTCTTTATCATGCACCCATCTCCTAAGTTGTGACACATGATATACATTGTGCATTGCACTCATCTCTTCTGGTAGCTCCAACTTGTATGCTAATGAACCTACTCTTTCCAAAATCTTGTAAGGTCCAACATATCTTGGGGTAAGTTTTCCCTGCTTGCCAAACCTCAACACCTTCTTCATAGGTGAAACTTTGATGAAAACATAATCACCAACTTCATATTCTACCTGCTTCCTCCTTACATCTGCAAACTTCTTTTGCCTATCTTGAGCTGCTGCCATTCTTCTCCTCACAAGCTCAATTTTCTCTATCGTCTCTTTAACATACTCAGGCCCTAAGACAGCCCTTTCTCCTGCTTCAACCCAACATATTGGTGACAAACATGGTTTGCCATACAAGGCTTCAAATGGTGCCATGCCTATGGTTCTTTGATAACTATTGTTATATGTAAATTCAGCCAAGTGGAGGTGATCTTCCCAATTACCTCCAAAGTCCAATGCACATGCCCTCAACAAATCCTCCAAAACTTTGTTTATTACTTCAATTTGACCATCTGAATGGGGGTGGTATGCAGTGCTCAAGCATAACTCACTCCCCATGGCTTCTTGAAAGCTCTTCCAAAATCTGGATGTAAAGATTGTGTCCCTATCACTCACTATAGTTTTAGGGATGCCATGTAGTCTCACTACTTCTCTCATGAATGTCTGAGCTAGTTTAGGTGCATTTCTTTCTGCCTTCACTGGTACAAAGTGTTCCACTTTAGTCAATCTATCAACTACTACCCAAATGCTTGTATTTCCTCTCTTTGATCTAGGCAGACCATCTATGAAATCCATAGATATATCTTCCCACTTCCACTGTGGTATGCTTAGAGGTTGCAATAGGCCTGAGGGTCTTTGGGTTTCTGCCTTGACTTGTTGGCAAGTCATACACTTTGCAACATGTTTGGCCACATTTGATTTCATCCCTCTCCACCAATAATCCCTTTTTAGGTTTTGGTACATTTTGGTGTTGCTTGGATGTATGGAATATTTACTCCTATGGTATTCATTAAGTATCTCTTCCTTTAACCCTATATCTTCTGGAACACATATCCTACCTTTATTCCTTAAGTAACCATTCTTATCAGTGTGGTAGTTTGCTACTTCTTCTCCTTTTTCTATTAGAGTTCTCTTTTCTAATAAATCTGGATCTTCCTCTTGCATTTTCCCCACTTTCAAAATTAAATCTGATTGCAAAGTTATCAAACTTAATTTTCCTTTACTCCCTTCTTCATTCATCTCCATGTTCACCTCATTGTTTTCCTCAATTTCCAAATTAGCAAGTAGAGATAAATTTCTAAACTCTTCTATCATTAACATGGCTACTTTTGCATGCTGCCTGCTCAAAGCATCTGCAACCTTATTAGCTTTTCCTGGTGTATAAAGTATGTCTAAATCATATGCTGCTAGAAACTCAACCCATCTATGCTGCCTCATATTCAAATCTTTTTATGAAAAGAGATATTTCAATGCTTTATGGTCAGTGTATAAAATAAACTTAGCACCTAGAAAATAATGTCTCCAGAGCTTTAGTGCATATACCACTGCTGCCAACTCAAGATCATGGGTTGCATACCTTGATTCATGTGGCTTCAATTTTCTTGATGCATAGGCTATAACTTGATCTTGCTGCATCAATACAGCTCCTAGCCCAGAACCACTTGCATCAGTATAAACAATCAAATCCTCATTTCCCTCTGGTACCCTCAACACTGGTGCATTGACTAAGGCCTCCTTGATTTTACTAAAGGCTTGCTCACATTTCTCGGTCCATATAAAGGGTTGGTTCTTTCTAGTTAGGTTGGTAAGAGGTGATGACATCTTAGAAAAATCCTTTATATCTTCTATAATACCCTGCCATCCCCATAAATGACCTAACTTCTCCTACCGTGCTTGGTCTTTTCCATGCTTGGATAGCCACAATTTTATTGGCGTTCACTGAAATGCCTTTGGCAGATATAACATGCCCAAGGAAATGCACTTCTTTCTTTCCAAAATGCACACTTAGAAAACTTTGCTTTTAAATCTTTTTCTCTTAATCTAGACAAAACAAGGTGTAAGTGATTTTCATGTTCCTCTACTATTTTAGAATAAATCAAAATATCATCAATAAAAATCAATACAAACTTGTCTGAATAATCCCTGAATATCCTATTCATCAAGTCTACAAAGTATGACGGGGCATGATGTAGCTCAGGCCAGGAATGAAGGCATAAGTCGTACGCGACTTATGGAAGGAGTTATGGGTCGTGACCGACTCAAGGAAGTAGAAGACATAAGCGACCGACTTAACATGATGGGAGACTTAAGTCGTGACCAATTTAAGAGAGTGGAAGACCTAACTAGTGGAGAGGTGCAGGTTATCAAAGATCTTAAGTCGCCAGGAAGACCTACCGGGTTACGCAGTAAGAAGGCAAAGCAAATTGATGAAGAGATAAGTCGTAAACGACTTAACGAGCCAAGTGATAAGTCGGAAACGAGTTACGACTTAGTTAAGTCTCGTAAACAACCTAACGAGTCAGGAGTTAAGTCGCTGAGGATGGAAACCGTTGATTCTCTGCCGAGTTAATCTCTACCATTGATTTCTTTAGGTCGCCGCATGCTTTTGAGTCACTGAAGCTGTTGCCGTTGATTCTCTGCCGAGTTAATCTCTACCGTTGATTGCTTTAAGTCGCTGTTCTGGGATGCCGCAAGTTTATAAATCGTAGGTCGTATTTCTGTAAGTCGTATGTGTGGTGTAACATGTTGGTAAGTCGTTGAATAATGTAACTAGGTCGTTACCGACCTAAGTGAGTCGTTGTGTTGTACTTGTATGTTGAGTCGCGTCTTTTATAAGTCGTATGTCGTCTGTTTACATAAGTCATTCTGTTTGTTAAGTCGCTGAAGGCAAGTGTTGTAACTGTTTGTCTTAAGTCATCACCGAGTTATGATAGGTCGTAGGTCATAAGTCGGAACCGACTTAGGAGTTCATGTAATTTCTGTTGTAATTTTGTAATGCCTATAAATAGGCAAGTGGAGTCATTTGTAATAGGTTGTTGATTTTTGAATAAAATTCTCTTTTGTTAGCTTTGTGCTTTCATTCCAATTGGTAGTTGAGTGTAATCTCCTATCTCCTCTTTCGGTTAATCGAGTGCGCTCGATTCAACGATTGTAGAAGCCGATTCGCGGAATCAAGTGCGCTTGATCAACGCTTGAAGAATTGAAGATCTTTGAACCCGGTATCGTGTGCGATCAACGAGTTCGGGATAGCTAGAATTCGGTATCTTCGGATCAACGAATTCGAGCCTTTAAGTATTCATCAATCCATCTATTGCTACTTTCACCGATTGAAGATTGTTTTGTTTAATCCGCTGCGTCAGTTTTGGTATCAGAGCTTGTTCTAGCCAATCATAGCTAGATCGAGACTTGGAGCTTATTCATTTTGAAGTTGAAGTGATTTGCCGAGCTTGAAGTGTTGAGGCGTGATTAAGTTGAAGTGTTCGACTTTGTATCGAAGTTGTTTGATCGGATTTGAGTGGGAGGCCGAAACTTTGTCCATCGTGTTCATCGCGATTTGCAACAAAGTGGAAGTTTTCGATCCGTTTCATTTTGGATCAAAGTCCGAAAAGTGTTTGAATTTTGAAGTGTTGAAGAGTTTGGAAGATTTCAAGTATGCCGCCAAGAAGAGCTAATCGCCACCAAAACGTAGAAGCTTTGTATCGAAGAGAAGAAGCTAATGAGATGGAGCAAAGAATCAATGAAAACTTTAGTGAAAAGCTTAACAAAGGAATTGGCCGGTTAGAGAAGCTTATGACGGAGATGAATCAAAATCGGAGAAGGGTTTCACCTGAATCTAACCATGGGGGTAGTAGAGTCTCGCCACATTCCAATCGAGACAGAAGTGTTGAAAATGATCGAGGGCGTGGGAGGAACGTGAATGATCGTGAACGAAGGAATGTAGATAGAAGGGATGATGGTGGTAGACGAGAAGGTAGTAGAGATGTGGGTGGATGAGATAGACAACGATATACTTCTGATTTTGAAGAGGAGTATGATGGTGGTAGTGTTCGAGGACAAGGACGAGGACAAGGAAGAAATCACTCTGAGTATGATCACAAGTGGGAGTCGGGGATGAAGACTGAAATTCCTGAGTTCAAAGGTGGTATGCAAGCGGAGGAGTTTCTAGATTGGGTTGCTAATGTTGAGGAGATTTTTGACTTCAAAGAAGTTCCAGAACATCGTAGAGTGAAGTTGGTTGCTACAAGGTTGAGAGGTAGAGCTTTGGCATGGTGGCAGCAAACTAAACTTACACGTGAACGGATGGGGAAGTCAAAGGTTGAATCTTGGGAGAAGATGAAGAAATTGATGAAAGCAACATTCTTACCTTATAACTATCAGTCGCTTATGTATCGGAGATTGCAAAACTTGAGACAAGGGACGAAATCTGTGAACGACTATGTGGACGAATTTTATCAACTGATTGCAAGGAATGATATTATGGAAACGGAAGAACAACTGACATCTAGATTCATTGGGGGATTGAGAATGCAGATCCAGGATATGGTGAATATGTTCGATCCAAGATCTGTGGCGGAAGCACATCAGAAAGCGTTGGCTTGGGAGAAGCAAGGACGACGAGGAGGTGGTGTGTTTACTAATTCCAACAATCAAGTGAAGGGTGTTAGTGGAAGTTCTAATGTTTCTAAACCTATCAGTAAACCAGTGGTGAAAGAGGCTGAGAAGGCAAAGGTTAACAACGGTTTCAAATGTTACAATTGTCAGGAGTTGGGTCATAAAAGCAATGAGTGTCCAAAGCCAAAGAAGAGAGCAATGATTGCTGAGGTTGAGGATGAGGAAGCTGAAGATTCTAATCAATTACCAGTTGAGGAGGAAGAATTGTTGTCTGGAGATGATGGTTATACATTAATGATGAGGAGGAATTGCTTAACATCGAAGCAGGAGGAAGAGACTAGCTGGTTGAGGAGTAACATCTTTCAATCGACGTGCACTATCTTGGGAAGGGTTTGCAAATTTGTTATTGATGCTGGAAGCTGTGATAACATTATCTCTACAGAAGCTGTAAAGAAGTTATCATTGAAGACAGAGAAGCACCCAAAATCGTATAAGTTAGCTTGGTTGAGGAAAGGTGGGGAGGTGAAAGTTAGTCGAAGGACTTGTGTTAATTTTTCAATTGGGAAGAAATACAAGGACGAAATTTGGTGTGATGTTGTGGACATGGACGTATGCCATTTGTTGTTGGGGAGACCGTGGCAATATGATAGTGCGGTGCAACATGATGGGCGTACCAACAGTTACAGTTTCGTGTTTGAAGGCACGAAGATTACTCTCGTTCCCAAGAAGCGTCAACAAGAAGAAAACAAACTGGAGGAAATTGAAGAGCTGAAAACTTTATTAACCTTGAAGGAGTTTGTTAAAGAAGTCGAAGAGGAGCCGAAAATATTCTTGTTAATTGGGCGTGAGAGCAGTGAAGAAGTTGAAATTCCAGAAGAAGTTAAACCAGTATTGAAAGAATTTGAGGATGTATTTCCAGAGGAGTTGCCAACGGAGTTACCGCCGTTGAGGGACATCCAACATCAAATTGATCTAGTTCCAGGAGCTGTGTTACCTCACAGACCACACTACATAATGAGTCCAAAAGAGCATGAGGAGTTGCGAAGGCAGGTAGAAGAATTGCTTGAACAGGGGCGTGTAAAGGAGAGTTTAAGTCCTTGTGCTGTACCAGCTTTATTGGTACCCAAAAGGGATGGAACGTGGAGGATGTGCACAGACAGTAGAGCATTGAATAAGATCACAGTCAGATACAGATTTCCGATGCCGAGGCTTGATGATTTATTGGATCAGATCAGTGGGTCCGTAATCTTTTCTAAGATTGACTTGAAGAGCGGTTATCATCAGATTCGCATTAGACCAGGGGACGAATGGAAAACAGCATTCAAGACGAGGGAAGGCTTGTATGAATGGCTGGTAATGCCGTTTGGTCTATCGAATGCACCAAGTACATTCATGAGGGTGATGAACCAGATTTTTAGGCCATACATTGGGAAATTTGTGGTGGTTTACTTTGATGATATTCTGATCTACAGTGCTAGTACGGAGGAGCATGTTCAACATTTGAAGAAAGTGTTAATTATTCTTCGTGAAGAACAATTTTATGCTGCAACGAAGAAATGCGTGTTCATGACGCATAGTGTTTTATTTCTGGGGTATGTTGTGTCGGAAAAAGGAATACAGGTTGACCAAAGTAAAGTTGAGGCGATTAGGGATTGGCCGCAGCCCAAGACGATAACGGAAGTTCGTAGTTTTCATGGGTTGGCTTCATTTTATCGAAGGTTTATTCCACACTTTAGTAGTGTGATGGCACCTGTGACTGATTGTATGAAAGGTAAACAGTTTGCATGGACGAAGGAAGCCGGGGTTGCTTTTGAGCGAATCAAAGAACTCTTGACGTCTGCACCAATTCTAATATTACCAGATTTTCAGCTAGTGTTTGAACTACATACTGATGCATCCAAGGTTGGAATTGGAGGAGTGTTGAGTCAGAGGGGGCATCCTATTGCATACTTTTGTGAGAAGTTATCAGGAGCAAAGATTAGATACAGTACATATGATGTGGAATTTTATGCTGTTGTGCAATCTATTAAACACTGGAGACACTATCTATTTTAGAAGGAGTTTGTTCTTTACACTGATCATGAGGCGTTGAAGCATTTACAAGGGCAAGACAAGATTTCAACGAGACATGCATCGTGGATTGCATATCTGCAACAATTTACTTTTGTTGTTAAACACAAGTCAGGGGTGACAAATCGTGTGGCTGATGCTTTGAGTAGGAGGAGTCATTTGTTGACTACACTAAAGGTTGAAGTGACGGGGTTTGAAATGTTACCAGAATTATTTGACAATGATCCTTACTTTGCAAAGTTTGTTGATAAAGTCAAGGATGGGGAGACGGATGAGTTTATAATGATAGATGGTTTTCTGTTCAAAGGAAATCGATTGTGCATACCGGAGGGTAGTTTGAGAATGAAGATCGTAAAAGAGCTACATGAAGAAGGACATGTGGGTAGAGACCGTACATTACAGTTGATTTCACAATCTTACTTTTGGCCATCGATGAGGAAAGAGGTGGAGAGGTTTGTGGAGCGATGTCATATCTGTCAGGTTTCGAAAGGAACTGCAACTAATGCTGGATTATATATGTCGTTACCTGTACCGACAAAACCATGGGTTGATGTGAGTATAGACTTTGTGTTGGGGTTGCCGAGAACGCAGCGTGGTAATGATTCCATTTATGTAGTGGTTGATCGATTTTCGAAAATGGCACATTTTATTGCTTGTAAAAAGACAGCGGATGCTGTTTATGTTGCTCAGTTGTTTTTCAAGGAGATCTATCGACTTCATGGATTGCCAGAATCTATTGTGTCGGATAGAGATACTCGATTTCTGAGTCACTTTTGGTTGAGTTTGTGGAAAATGGTGGGAACGAAGCTGAAGTTTAGTAGTGCTTAGCATCCGCAAATGGATGGACAGACCGAGGTTGTGAACCGATCGTTGGGAAATTTGTTGAGGTGTCTTGTACAAGATAATCTGAAGAGTTGGGATGTGAAGTTATGCCAGGCGGAGTTTGCCCATAATCATGCTGTAAATCAAAGTACTGGGTTCAGTCCATTCCAGATTGTATATTCTAGTATGCCAAAAGGACCGTTGGATTTAACGGTAATGCCACATTCAAGGGGGACAGTTAAGAAAGCTGTTGATTTTGTTGACGGGTTGACGGAATGTCATAAAATCGTTCAGGAACGATTGAAGAAAGCAAATGAGAAGTACAAACAATCTGCAGATTTGAAACGAAGAAATGTTGAGTTTAATGAAGGAGATATGGTTTATGCAGTGTTAACAAAAGATTGTTTTCCAGTAGGCGCTTATAACAAGTTGAAAGCCAGGAAAATTGGTCCGGTGGAAGTTGTGAAATGAATCAATGAAAATGCTTATAAATTGAAGCTACCAGATGATGTGTATACGTCTGACGTGTTCAATGTTAAACATCTCGTACCATATCATGGGGATAAACGAGCTGATGTGGAAGAATTTACAAATTCGAGGTCGAATTTCTCTCAACCTGGGGAGGATGATGTAGCTCAGGCCAGGAATGAAGGCATAAGTCGTACGCGACTTATGGAAGGAGTTATGGGTCGTGACCTACTCAAGGAAGCAAAAGACATAAGCGACCGACTTAACATGATGGGAGACTTAAGTCATGACCGATTTAAGAGAGTGGAAGACCTAACTAGTGGAGAGGTGCAGGTTATCAAAGATCTTAAGTCGCCAGGAAGACCTACCGGGTTACGCAGTAAGAAGGCAAAGCAAATTGATGAAGAGATAAGTCGTAAACGACT
This sequence comes from Allium fistulosum, assembly GCA_030737815.1. Taxonomy (NCBI): domain Eukaryota; kingdom Viridiplantae; phylum Streptophyta; class Magnoliopsida; order Asparagales; family Amaryllidaceae; genus Allium; species Allium fistulosum. The sequence continues at coordinate 985,547,971 of CM060902.1, forward strand.
TAACGAGCCAAGTGATAAGTCGGAAACGAGTTACGACTTAGTTAAGTCCCGTAAACAACCTAACGAGTCAGGAGTTAAGTCGCTGAGGATGGAAACCGTTGATTCTCTGCCGAGTTAATCTCTACCATTGATTTCTTTAGGTCGCCGCATGCTTTTAAGTCACTGAAGCTGTTGCCGTTGATTCTCTACCGAGTTAATCTCTACCGTTGATTGCTTTAAGTCACTGTTCTGGGATGCCGCAAGTTTATAAGTCGTAGGTCGTATTTCTGTAAGTCGTATGTGTGGTGTAACATGTTGGTAAGTCGTTGAATAATGTAACTAGGTCGTTACCGACCTAAGTGAGTCGTTGTGTTGTACTTGTATGTTGAGTCGCGTCTTTTATAAGTCGTATGTCGTCTGTTTACATAAGTCGTTCTGTTTGTTAAGTCGCTGAAGGCAAGTGTTGTAACTGTTTGTCTTAAGTCGTCGCCGAGTTATGATAGGTCGTAGGTCATAAGTCGGAACCGACTTAGGAGTTCATGTAATTTCTGTTGTAATTTTGTAACGCCTATAAATTGGCAAGTGGAGTCATTTGTAATAGGTTGTTTATTTTTGAATAAAATTCTCTTTTGTTAGCTTTGTGCTTTCATTCCAATTGGTAGTTGAGTGTAATCTCCTATCTCCTCTTTCGGTTAATCGAGTGCGCTCGATTCAACGATTGTAGAAGCCGATTCGCGGAATCAAGTGCGATTGATCAACGCTTGAAGAATTGAAGATCTTTGAACCCGGTATCGTGCGCGATCAACGAGTTCGGGATAGCTAGAATTCAGTATCTTCGGATCAAAGAATTCGGGCCTTTTAGTATTCATCAATCCATCTATTGCTACTTTCGCCGATTGAAGATTGTTTTGTTTAATCCGCTGCGTCAGGGCATTTGTCAACCCAAATGGCATGACAAGAAACTCATATAAACCATACCTAGTGTTAAAGGCTGTATACTTAACACATGAGTCCTCAACCTTCATCTGATGGAATCCAGATGCCAAGTCTAACCTAGAAAATATTTTTGCTCCACTAAGTTGATAAAAAAGATCATCAATTCTAGGTAAGGGGTACTTGTTTTTGATAGTGACTTTGTTTAGCTCCCTGTAATCTATACACATCCTTAAAGTACCATCATGTTTTCTTACAAACACTACTGGAGCACCCCAACATGAATTACTTGGTCTTATAAATCCTTTGCTTTCCAATTTTTCTAACTGTTTCTTCAACTCCTTCAACTCACTTGGCCCCATCCTAGTGGGTTACTTAATAATTGGACTTACTCCTGGTATGAGACTAATATGAAATTCCACTGGTCTGTGGTATGGAACACCCTTAACTTCTCCAAACACATCCAAGTATTTGTTAATTATGGGGATTTCTTCAATAGAAGGCTCACTGGAATCCTTATCTAAGTCAATCAAATGATTTAATTTCCTTTCTTTGGCTACTTCACACAAAATTGTGATTCTTTGGCCTCTAGAATTTTGTAATGATATGGTGGATGAGTCTAGATTAATTATGGCTTTGTATTGCCTTAACCAGTCTACACCCAATATAACACCTATATTTGGGTAATTTAAAACATATAAATTGGAAATAAAAACATTTCCTCCTATGTTTAATTCCACATCCACACAAATCATGTTTAAAACACTAGAACTTCCCAATGGGCTTTGCACTAACAAAGGGGTTTCAACCAGTATGCAATTTAATTTAAGCAATGCAACTAATACATGGGAAATCAGAGAATGTGTTGCCCCTATATCATACACTACTGATATGGGTAGGGTACAAATAAATAAGGTACCTTCCACTTGACCATGGTTTTCTGCAATAGCTTCTACTGTGGATTTGCTTTTGCTCTCCAAACTTGCTTGCTTCCCTTGCTGTTTATACTCAGGGCAATTTCTCTTGATATGTCCCTCCTTACCACATAGGTAGCACTTGAAAGCTCCTCCCTTCAATTCTGGACAACATGGTTTGATATGTCCTTCTTTTCCACAATGATGACACACTATTTTCCTCTTTGTATCAGTGGTCTTAGTATCATTGGTTTTCTTGCTTTCTGTCTCCTCCTTCTTTTTGTCATAGGGGTGATACCTTCCCTTATTTTTCTTGTTGTTGTTGTTCTTAAAACTCCTATACTTCTCCCTCTCCTTGTCATGTTGCTCAAACTTTAAGGCCAGATCAATGACTTGATCAAAGATTTTATCTGCATATGGCAACATAGCCCTACTAAGCCCTGGGTTTAAACACTTAATATACCTATCATTCTTTGATGCCTCATCAACCACAGCATAGCTCCATACTTAGAGAAGCCCTCAAACCTTTGAGTATACTCGGTCACATTAAAGGTTCCCTGCCTAAGTCTGATGAATTCTTCAAGCAATAGAGTTTTGGCTGATGCTGGAACAAATCTAGCTTCCAACATCTCCTTGAATTGATTCCAAGTGATTTCATTCTCAATCTGTGGTGACCCTCACTCTATAACACATAGTTTTTTTTATACAAGAGGCCTTCACCACTAAACCCCAATTCTTTTATATTTGAATATTTATATAATTTCCAAATATTTTTCCCAAGACCCTGGTTTTACCAATATAATCATATCAGTGTACAAACAAACTACGTCAATTGTATATTTGATGATATACAATTGTTTCTTTATTATTATTATATTTTTTTATCAGAGGGAATTTAAATCAAATAGAAATCAAAATACCATACAAGCTATTGACATAGCCACTTATTTCTTTTCTAAGTCTTGTTCTACTGCCATAGGTGCACTTTGACAAATACTAACACTTATATATATTTATCTTGCCTAGATAATTCTATTTAACTCTAAAATAGTATTTACTTGATCTCATGATAGTTATCAAAGTTGATAATAATTAATAACAATAAGTTGGATTGACAAAAATCGATAAACCTTGGAAATTTACTCGAAAATAGGCAAATTAGGCAAAATCAGCAGTTCAGACGTCTAAATTTTTATGACAGACGTCTAGATTCGATCTCAGACGTCTAAATTTTTATGACAGACGCCTCAGAGTGTCTAAATTTTAAACAGAGAGTAGAAAACATTTTGAACTAAATTCAGACCTCTAAATTTTTATTGACAGACGTCTAAATTCGATCTCAGATGTCTAAATTTTTATGACAGACGTCTCAGAGTGTCTAAATTTTAAACAGAGAGTAGAAAACATTTTGAACTAAATTCAGACATCTAAATTTTTGTTGACAGACGTCTAAATTCGATCTCAGACGTCTAAATTTTTATGACAGACGTCTCAGAGTGTCTAAATTTTAAACAGAGAGTAGAAAACATTTTGAACTAAATTCAGACCTCTAAATTTTTATTGACAGACGTCTAAATTCGATCTCAGACGTCTAAATTTTTATGACAGACGTCTAATTTGATCTTAGACGTCTAAAATTGTTGACAAGTTTTCTCAGAGGTTAAACTTAATTACTCAATTACTTACAAATTTCCAGAATTTGTGCATATGCAAGTATCACTTACCTGCCATGCACAAATTCATCTCACTTGAATATTCTACTAAAATCTTGAGTGTTCATTAAAAATCAATCCCCTTAGCTTTTTAATTTCCATAAGGCAAAACATAAGCAATAAAAATCAGAGTTCAAATATATATATATCCATATCATATGCATATGACATGTCTAACTCCTTATTTTCTACAAATCAGACATTCATAAAATAAATTTGTAGTTAACCAACCATCATCCATGATCACTCATAACAGGTTTTGATTAAGTACATATCTTCAACTCAAAATACTTAAAAAGTTTCCTAAAAGTAACTTCAATTACAGAAAATAAAATGTGTCTAGTAATTTCATTACAATGCATCTGCAAATTTTAAAAACAAGTCTCTCTTATTTATTCTAGCAACCAATGCCTTCTCTACTCATCAAGCCAACTTCAATTTCCTGCAAGCAAATCATTTAGCTGCCCCAAAGAATTTTTGAGACACCCAGATGATTGCAAGGGCAACCAAAAGGGTCAGTTTTCACTGGTATGAGCATTTATCAATTTTGTATACATATTCATAATTTTAAAACATAATCTTGCAGTGCCTTCCTAGTTTAACAGATGTTTATACTTAGCATGTTTTGGTTCATACAAGGTAATACAAAAAAAACACATTCATCTATTCAAACAAATACACAGCAAACAGTAAAGATAAACATATGTATAATTCTTGATTTATTCTCCCCAAATCTAGATAAATAATCTCAGGTTTTATACTCCAAATTTTCACCCAGCAACTAATCAATGAACAAGTTTAACTTGATTAAATTAACACCATATCTGGATATTTATAACCCAGATTTTTAAACCCATGTCCCCATTTATTTTATGGTCTTTAACTCCTTGTCAAATGAATACTATGTATGCATTGTGAAGGAAACTCCTAGGTTGTTTAAATTATTCCAACACACAAAGGCCTCAGGGTGCAGTTGCACCATGCATATACTTGCTTCCACCTGAAGTAAGCAAATCATTGACTAACTCCCAAGTGACCAATTTAGTTTTTCTTTCATTCATATTTCAGAAAGATATAACCGCTTGTATATTTTTCTGATTCAACCCCATGTTCCCCTGTTTAATCTATATCCATGTTTAATGATACTAAGATAGAACAAGAATGCTCCAATCATGTTAACACCAAAAGCCCACTTACAGATTAATACTCCAAACAAACAAACAAAAATGCACAAACAAACATCCATATCACCCATAACAAAATTAATTCAGAGATTTAAATGTCTCATAATATTCTAGGCTGCCTGCAATAGGACTTAATGCCATTGCATACAAAGGATAAATACTCACATAATGTTTTTTCCTTTTACTGCCTTACTTTCTTAGAACAGCAAATCCCCCAAAGCCTCAAGCTAGTGTTTCTTTCTTGTTTATTTTATTTTGTTTTTTGATCCCGAGAGAGTGATGGTTTTGGCTATGTGCAGTTATTTATAAATCCATTTTAGGGTTTAAGAAAATGGGTAATTCTCCTAATACCCTTAGCTGTTCATGCATACATCTCATTCCTGTGTGGTCCTAAATGGGAAATGCACACATCAGGTTACTTTAATTGGTTATTTTGGGAGTTGAACAATTTAAACACTGCATGCTATTTTCATGTTTCCATTTTACTCATGCCATATGCATGTGATCCTTGTTCTTTTTTTTCTAAGTTTAGAGAATTTGAAAATCTTCTTTGTATATTTAAAATTAAAAATCACATATATTATGCTAATTATTTTTTTGCACAACTATAAGACTTATAAACCTTTTTATTAATTTAATTTTTATTCTACCTTTATATAAAACAGAAAACACCCCATTTGTATATATTTACATAATTCTTTGGACATAAAGCTATACTTATTTTTGAGTTCCAATTCCTTTCTTAATTACCTTAATTCCTTGCATTTTATCAAACAGAAGCTCCCATGCAATTTTATTTATTGCCAAATTCATTTCTGTTTTAAATGCAATATATATACTTATATATATATATATATATCTCAGAATTTTCTAATATAAATATATATATCATTTTATTTTATTTTATTTTAGGGTCATTACATACCCTCCCCCTTAAAGGAATTATGTCCCCATAATTTCACCTATTTTCTCCAATTAAAAGCACTAATCCATAGCCTGTTTTAACTCCATAACCCCATACTCATATTTTATGGAAACAAACAATATATAAATACATTTAGAAAAATTATCTTAGGCTGCTTAAACATACCTCTCCACTAGTAAACAAATTGGGGTATTTAGCCCTCATTTTGTCTTCAACCTCCCATGTACAATCATTAGTGTCCAAGCTCCATTGGATTTTCACCAGTTTGATCACCTTGTTCCTCAACTTTTTCTCTTCCTTGGCAACTATCCCTACTGGTTCATTTGTATAAACCAAATTCTTCTGGACTTGAACTTGAGTAGGTGACTCTAGAATTGCTCCTTCATCACGCACCCATTTTCTCAATTGAGAAACATGAAATACAGGATGCACACCACTCAACTCCTCAGGTAACTTAAGTCTGTAGGCCATAGCACCAATTCTCTGCATAATTTCATATGGTCCTACAAATCTTGGTGATAGTTTACCAGATTTTCCAAACCTGAACACTTTCTTCATTGGTGATACTTTCAGAAAAACATGCTCTCCTACTTCAAACTCCATTGGCTTCCTTTTTCTATCTGCATAAGACTTTTGTCTTGATTGTGTTGCCTTCATTCTATGCCTAATCAATTCAATCATGTTGGAAGTTTCTTTAACATGGTCTGGCCCCAACATTACACCCTCTCCTGCTTCCAACCAACAGGCAGGAGACATGCAAGGTCTCCCATACAAGGCTTCAAAGTGAGCCATTCCTATGGTTGATTGATAGCTATTGTTGTAAGTGAATTCCGCCAAGTGGATATGATCCTCCCAATTACCCCCAAAACCAAGCACACATGCTCTAAGTAAATCTTCCAATATTTTATTCATTATCTCTGTTTGCCCATCACTTTGAGGATGGTAGGCAGTGCTTAAACAAAGCTGTGTTCCCATTGCTTCTTGGAAACTTTCCCAAAATCTTGAGGTGAACAAAGTGTCTCTATCACTTACAATAGTCTTGGGTATACCATGTAACCTCACCACTTCTTTAATGAACAATTGTGCAAGCTTAGATGCATTTCTATCTGACCTGGTAGGGACAAAGTGAGCTGATTTGGTTAGTCTATCAACAATTACCCATATACTATCATTGCCTTTCTTAGTTCTAGGCAAACCATCCACAAAATCCATGGAAATACTTTCCCATTTCCACTGAGGTACCTCCAAAGGTTGCAACATGCCAGAGGGCTTTTGGTGGTCTGCTTTAATTTGTTGACATGTGGAACACTTTGCCACATATCTTGCCACTACTAGCTTCATTCATGCCCACCAGTAGCCTCTTTTTAAATCATGATACATTTTAGTACCACCAGGGTGTATGGTGTACCTGGTCTTGTGATGCTCATTCATGATTTCTTCCTTCAACTCTGCAATGTTTGGTACACAGAGCTTATCATTTTTCCTCAAATAACCTTGGGAATCTATTTTAAAATTCTCTGACTCGATGTTATTTAATAACATTTCTTTCTTCTCCTTTAGACTTTGATCTTGATCTTGCATGCTACCAACTTTCTCCACCAGATTAGACTTCACTGTGATTATTCCCAGTGTACCATACTCCACCATATCACCATGTTCTTTAGAATTCACTGCATCCTTGCTGTATATATCTGCCTCCCCAAGCACTGCAAGGTTTTTAAACTCATCAATCATCAAACTGGCTAATCTAACATGATTTCTGCTCAAAGCATCTGCTACTCTATTAGCTTTTCTAGGAGTGTACAATATATCTAAATCATATGCAGCTAGAAACTCCAACCACCTTGCTTGCCTCGTATTTAAATCTTTTTGAGAAAATAAATATTTCAATGCTTGATGATCTGTGAATAATTCAAATTTTGCCCCAAGCAAATAATGCCTCCATAGTTTTAGTGCAAACACTATTGCAGCTAATTCTAGATCATGAGTTGCATATTTGGTTTCATTAGGTTTAAGCTGTCTTGATGCATATGCCACTACCTTGCCATGTTGCATAAGCACTGCACCTAACCCAGATCCACTAGCATCAGTGTATACAACCATTCCTTCATTTGCTTCTGGGATTTGTAGGACAGGAGCTTCCACCAATGCTTGCTTCAATTTCTCAAAAGCTTGTTCACACTGCTCAGTCCACACATATGGTTGGTTCTTCTTGGTTAGTTTGGTCATTGGTGCGGCTATTCTTGAAAAATCCTTGATGAACCTCCTATAATACCCTGCCAAACCTAAGAATGACCTCACCTCAGTCACTGTTTTGGGTCTACTCCATGATTGAACTGCAATGACCTTGCTTGGATCTACACTTACTCCCTGCTGTGACACTATGTGTCCTAAGAACTTTACTTCTTGTTGCCAAAATGCACACTTTGAATACTTGGCTTTTAATTCATGTTCTCTAAGTCTGGATAATACTAAATGTAGGTGCATAGCATGATCATTTTCTGACTTTGAATAAATTGATATGTCATCTATAAATACCAAGATAAACTTATCCAAAAAGTCTCTAAAAATTCTATTCATCAAGTCTACAAAATAGGAGGGAGCATTGGTCAAGCCAAATGGCATTACTAGAAATTCATAAAGGCCATACCTTGTATTAAAGGCTGTGTACTCAATGCTTTCCTCTGCAACTTTCATTTGGTGAAATCCAGAGGCTAAGTCTAGCCTTGAAAATATTCTAGCCCCATGCAATTGATCAAATAGATCATCTATTCTAGGCAGTGGGTACTTATTTTTAATAGTTACCTTGTTTAAATCCCTATAGTCCACACACAACCTCATTGTTCCATCATGTTTCTTAACAAAAAGCACTGGGGAACCCCAACTGGAACTACTTGATCTTATGAATCCTTTCTCTTCTAATTCTTCTAGTTGATGTTTTAATTCTACCAACTCTTTTGGACCCATTCTATAAGGCTTCTTAATGATTGGATTTGTTCCTGGCATTAATTTTATTTTAAATTCAATTGGTCTGTTTTGAGGAACTCCTTTTACTTCTCCAAACACATCTATATATCCATTTACTACTGGGATTTCCTCTATTTTTAATTCCTTTTGAACTTCATTAATACTCCAAATTTTATTAAAACATGCATTCTTTGCTATTTCACTTAAGATGGTAATTCTTTTGCCTTCATTAGTTTCCAAAGAAATAGTAAGGTTTTCTAAATTTAAAATTGCTTTATTTCTCATTAACCAATCTACCCCCAAAATAATCCCAATACCAGGATAATTTAAGGTATATAGATCTGAATTAAATTCATAACCCCTTATAATTAATTTCAGACCCATGCACTTCATCCCCAACATGTAATGACTCCCTATGGGACTGTGTACAATTAAGGGCTGATCAATAGAAACACAAGCAAGTGTTAACTTCTTTACAATTTCCAAAGATATTAGTGAATGTGAGGCACCAGTGTCATATATTACTGATATTGGTTGGGTGTGAATAAAAATTATACCTTCAAGTTGCCCAACATTCCCAGTGTTACTTGCTGCCAAAGCTCCTACCCTTGCTGTTCCCCTATTGGTTTCTGGGCAATCCTTCTTGAGATGACCCATCTTTCCACAATTATAACAGCCTCCTCTAGGTATTTTAGGGTCAGGGCATTGGTTACTATAATGTCCAGCTTTTCCACAATTAAAACAATGAGTGAATCTCTTGCTTTCAGGTGTTATTGCTCCTTCCCCTTTCTTAACTCCTTTACTTACATTTCTCTTGTCATAAGGTTGCACTTTGTTCTGACCACCCTTCTTCTTATTGAGCTTCATATTCCTGAACTTTTCTCTTGCAGTGTCATGTTGCTCAAATGAGAGAGTTAGATCAATTACTTGATCAAAGGTTTTGTCTTTGTATGGCAACATTGCCATTGACAGACTAGGGTTCAAGCCTTGAATGTACCTTGCATTCTTTGCTTCTGCATTCCCTATTAACACCAGTCCATACTTGGATAATGCTTCAAACTTCTGAGTGTATTCATTCACACTCATGCTTCCTTGCCTTAATCTGATAAAGTCTTCAAGCAGTGTGGCCTTGGCAAATGCTAGGACAAATCTGGCCTCAAGCATGTCCTTGAAATCATTCCAAGTGATAGTATCCTCTTGTCTTCCTGCTGTCACAACTTCCCACCAATCCAGTGCAACCCCCTTCAATTTCCTTGAAGTTATCTGTCTCTTCCTCTGTTCATTGATTTGCATATCTTTGAAGACCCTCTCCATAGTTCTTATCCAAGTTTGAACACCTATAGCTCCTTCAGTACCTTCAAAATCCTTTCCTCCCAAAGTGGTACATGTCTTTAGCAGTTTGGAGAGTTCTTCATGTGGATTGTCTTGCCTTGGTGCCATTCCATCCCTTAAAGCTCTCACAAAATCCTCCATGCTCATCACAGGTGGCTCTCGTGATGATCCTGCACCTGTATGGTGCCTTGGTCCTACCATAATGCTATAAATATGATTTTTACATTAGTTTATTTACCCCTATCATTTTTGGTGTCTTTACTTGGTTCATTTTCATTTCTGTGCACACTGTGCATGTATCACATGTACACATTTATATATATATATTTTTTATTCAGTCATAAAACAAAAGCATTCAACATCAACAATTCAAACAATGCATTCAAACATCCATATGCATACAACAACATTTACTATGTTATTTAAAACATAGCTCTGATACCAAACTGTGGTGACCCTCACTCTATAACACATAGTTTTTTTTATACAAGAGGCCTTCACCACTAAACCCCAATTCTTTTATATTTGAATATTTATATAATTTCCAAATATTTTTCCCAAGACCCTGGTTTTACCAATATAATCATATCAGTGTACAAACAAACTACGTCAATTGTATATTTGATGATATACAATTGTTTCTTTATTATTATTATATTTTTTTTATCAGAGGGAATTTAAATCAAATAGAAATCAAAATACCATACAAGCTATTGACATAGCCACTTATTTCTTTTCTAAGTCTTGTTCTACTGCCATAGGTGCACTTTGACAAATACTAACACTTATATATATTTATCTTGCCTAGATAATTCTATTTAACTCTAAAATAGTATTTACTTGATCTCATGATAGTTATCAAAGTTGATAATAATTAATAACAATAAATTGGATTGACAAAAATCGATAAACCTTGGAAATTTACTCGAAAATAGGCAAATTAGGCAAAATCAGCAGTTCAGACGTCTAAATTTTTATGACAGACGTCTAGATTCGATCTCAGACGTCTAAATTTTTATGACAGACGCATCAGAGTGTCTAAATTTTAAACAGAGAGTAGAAAACATTTTGAACAGACCTCTAAATTTTTATTGACAGACGTCTAAATTCGATCTCAGACGTCTAAATTTTTATGACAAACGTCTTAGAGTGTCTAAATTTTAAACAGAGAGTAGAAAACATTTTGAAGTAAATTCAGACATCTAAATTTTTGTTGACAGACGTCTAAATTCGATCTCAGACGTCTAATTTTTTATGACAGACGTCTCAGAGTGTCTAAATTTTAAACAGAGAGTAGAAAACATTTTGAACTAAATTCAGACCTCTAAATTTTTATTGACAGACGTCTAAATTAGATCTCAGACGTCTAAATTTTTATGACAGACGTCTAATTTGATCTTAGACGTCTAAAATTGTTGACAAGTTTTCTCAGAGGTTAAACTTAATTACTCAATTACTTACAAATTTCCAGAATTCGTGCATATGCAAGTATCACTTACCTGCCATGCACAAATTCATCTCACTTGAATATTCTACTAAAATCTTGAGTGTTCATTAAAAATCAATCCCCTTAGCTTTTTAATTTCCATAAGGCAAAACATAAGCAATAAAAATCAGAGTTCAAATATATATATATCCATATCATATGCATATGACATGTCTAACTCCTTATTTTCTCCAAATCAGACATTCATAAAATAAATTTGTAGTTAACCAACCATCATCCATGATCACTCATAACAGGTTTTGATTAAGTACATATCTTCAACTCAAAATACTTAAAAAGTTTCCTAAAAGTAACTTCAATTACAGAAAATAAAATGTGTCTAGTAATTTCATTACAATGCATCTGCAAATTTTAAAAACAAGTCTCTCTTATTTATTCTAGCAGCCAATGCCTTCTCTACTCATCAAGCCAACTTCAATTTCCTGCAAGCAAATCATTTAGCTGCCCCAAAGAATTTTTGAGACACCCAGATGATTGCAAGGGCAACCAAAAGGGTCAGTTTTCACTGGTATGAGCATTTATCAATTTTGTATACATATTCATAATTTTAAAACATAATCTTGCAGTGCCTTCCTAGTTTAACAGATGTTTATACTTAGCATGTTTTGGTTCATACAAGGTAATACAAAAAAAACACATTCATCTATTCAAACAAATACACAGCAAACAGTAAAGATAAACATATGTATAATTCTTGATTTATTCTCCTCAAATCTAGATAAATAATCTCAGGTTTTATACTCCAAATTTTCACCCAGCAACTAATCAATGAACAAGTTTAACTTGATTAAATTAACACCATATCTGGATATTTATAACCCAGATTTTTAAACCCCTGTCCCCATTTATTTTATGGTCTTTAACTCCTTGTCAAATGAATACTATGTATGCATTGTGAAGGAAACTCCCAGGTTGTTTAAATTATTCCAACACACAAAGGCCTCAGGGTGCAGTTGCACCATGCATATACTTGCTTCCACCTGAAGTAAGCAAATCATTGACTAACTCCCAAGTGACCAATTTAGTTTTTCTTTCATTCATATTTCAGAAAGATATAACTACTTGTATATTTTTCTGATTCAACCCCATGTTCCCTTGTTTAATCTATATCCATGTTTAATGATACTAAGATAGAACAAGAATGCTCCAATCATGTTAACACCAAAAGCCCACTTACAGATTAATACTCCAAACAAACAAAAAAAATGCACAAACAAACATCCATATCACCCATAACAAAATTAATTCAGAGATTTAAATGTCTCATAATATTCTAGGTTGCCTGCAATAGGACTTAATGCCATTGCATACAAAGGATAAATACTCACATAATGTTTTTTCCTTTTACTGCCTTAATTTATTAGAACAGCAAATCCCCCAAAGCCTTAAGCTAGTGTTTCTTCCTTGTTTATTTTATTTTGTTTTTTGATCCCGAGAGAGTGATGGTTTTGGCTATGTGCAGTTATTTATAAATCCATTCTAGGGTTTAAGAAAATGGGTAATTCTCCTAATACCCTTAGCTGTTCATGCATACATCTCATTCCTGTGTGGTCCTAAATGGGAAATGCACACATCAGGTTACTTTAATTGGTTATTTTGGGAGTTGAACATTTTAAACACTGCATGCTATTTTCATGTTTCCATTTTACTCATGCCATATGCATGTGATCCTTGTTCTTTTTTTTTCTAAGTTTAGAGAATCTGAAAATCTTCTTTGTATATTTAAAATTAAAAATCACATATATTATGCTAATTATTTTTTTGCACAACTATAAGACTTATAAACCTTTTTATTAATTTAATTTTTATTCTACCTTTATATAAAACAGAAAATGCCCCATTTGTATATATTTACATAATTCTTTGGACATAAAGCTATACTTATTTTTGAGTTCCAATTCCTTTCTTAATTACCTTAATTCCTTGCATTTTATCAAACAGAAGCTCCCATGCAATTTTATTTATTGCCAAATTCTTTTCTGTTTTAAATGCAATATATATACTTATATATATATATATCTCAGAATTTTCTAATATAAATATATATCATTTTATTTTATTTTATTTTAGGGTCATTACACAATCCTCCCAGCTATGACTACCTCCCACCAGCTTAAAGCCACACCTTTCAGTTGACTTGAGGCCACTTTCCTCTTCCTTTGATCATCCAATTGCATGTCATTGAAAATTCTGTCCAGTGTTCTCAACCATGCTTGAATTTCCATCACACTTTCAGTCCCTTCATAGCTCTTGCCTCCCAAATTGGTATAAGTCTTTAATAGTTTTGAAAGTTCCTCATGTGGGTTCTCAAGTCTTTGCCCTACTCCATCCCTTAAAGCCCTCATAAAGTCTTGCATATCAAGCAATTGTGGTGCACTTGATCCTGCATTGTGATGAGATCCTCTTCCTACCATGATTGGATAACTAGGGTATGGGTAGATAGGGTTAGTTTATCATGAGTATTTTTCTTTTGTTATAACTTTCTATCTGAATTATTATTTTACTCAAACAAACAAATAGTACATACATATGGTTATAGTACTTCAATCAATCAATACAATCATTCTTAGCTATGTATAGTTTTAACATAGATCTGATACCAAATGAAATGACCCTATTTATTTTACCTAATTTTTACTAGGATTTTTTTTACATTAATCAATTTCCTAGAGTCATTTAGCCTTTCTATTAAATTATACAGGATCCTAATTTTCTGCTAATATATATATAAGTTCATTAATAAATATATTCACATACATGTGAAGATGTATGTGACCCTCTTGCTTAGATCAGAGTGTTGGTAAGCAAGAGTGAATCCTGATTGAATTTGAATTTCTAGTCAACCAGTACATAGCTCATTTTCCTTTGTTTTGATTTTTGGGTCATGAGAGTGAATCTCATAATCATATATGATTTATGCCTAGTAATTTTGATCATTCTTTTGGTGATTACCTGTTAGTTTAACTTAGCAAAATGATCTTAGATTATATAGTAAGCCATCATAATTCTAGTTTAATTGTTTGATATTTGATCAAAGCCAGAAAGAAAATGATGTACACATTTATCATTTTCAACATGAGTGATTTTATCACAAATTCCTTTACTTATAACCAAGCTAGTTGAGTGATTCATTCACAATTTATATAGTTGTGTTTCTCTAAATCAAATCCATTCCCTAATCCTTGAGTTACCTCAGCTTGCATCCTAATTTAAAGGTTGCTTTACTGGATTTAGAAAATCTAGATTTTATGGTCATTTAACAAAAGTAGTATTTAAGTAATATGTGTGCATATCAGATGTATTGTGCTCTCTGGACTAAGAAAGCTACTCAAAATAAAAGTGAATTGCTCAAGTATTTGAAAATGTCTTTGTACATGCATTTGCAAAGAAAGCTTCAGATTTTACAAAGTGCATTTTCTTCCTTTAAACCCAAAAACTCTGGTCATCTTGATCAACCCAGACCTCACTCCTTTTGAGGTGGGTTAACCTTATGACTAGGTCATCAAAACAGTAGTGCCTGGCTATTGCAATGTAAATTCAGATACAAGATACTTGAAAAATCCCTTAAAACATGTACACATCTTTATACAGTGCACAAATATATATATATATATATATATATATATTGTTTCTTTTATCAAAACACTTCTGTATATAGTCACAAAATTCTTGAAATATTACTTCTAGCTAAACTTAGATTTTTAACCTCAAAACTTAAAGCTTTTAAGTGACTCAAGATTGGCTAATACATAATATATATATATATATATATATATATATATATGTATGTATCCATTTCTCAAATATAGGCATATATCATCTACAGATTTCTACCATAAAACTCAAAGATATTTTCTTGCATAAGATTCAACTAAGTCTTTGGTTTTTCCCAACCTTAATACATTACCTGATTCAATTGAAGCAACTAAATAAAATCCAAACATTCAAGATCATTACATAACAACAAAAGCAGAATTATAAAACTTCCAAGATTACATGCAAATAGTTCATTCTAAGCTCTTATTAATTCTAATTTAGCATGCTTATCCAATCATTCTCATTAGCCATAGCAGCTTCCTATTAGGAACCAGCATTCCCTAAAAGAGCATTAGAGTCTGCCCCATTTTAAAAGAGACACCCCAGATGCCATAAGCAAACAAGGGTCAAATACAAGATCTGGTATGAGCAATATCAAAAATTCCATGATATTAAGTAGTTAAATGAGACATAAGCATTTTGTACAAGTTTGCACAACTTCTCTAATCAATTTGTCTAGCTTGTTTATGATATATTGTGCAATATGATCAGTACTAAAACTAATTATGTACACACTTTCAATTATGCAAACATACATGTCAAACAGAGATACTCAGGAACTATCATAGCTCCAATCCAACCAACCTAGGAATAACTCAAGTTCCTACTTCAGCAATTTAGGGTTGCATTTACTAAATTAATTCCTAGCCTCATCTGCCATAAAGGAATCATGGGGACACATTGCAATAAAATAATTCACAATATTGCACAAAGATCTCAGGGCTTAAACAAACCATGTGCCAACTTGCATACTTTAAATATAACAAGCATTCCAGCAGTCTTCTTGGCTCACAATCCTTAGTTTATTTACTAAGTGTTCATGTTTGATCCTATCATGAGATAGCTAGGTGATTAAATCACAGTGTACATGAAACATTACATAAAACTTGCAAGCATACTTCAAAGGCAAGCTAATATTCATATCTAGGGGAAATCATATTTTCAAATATTCTGGCTTAAAGAAAATACAAGAATATTTACAACTGTGAATAGAGACTAGGCATGTGGGTTATTATTGTTTCATAAGCAACCATGTTTGAACTAAATTCAAGATCTTGATTAAACAAGATTTCTGGCTCATGGGTTTTCTGTTTGATCAAGGATTCAGCACTTTTGGGTATTTCCATTGCACCCATGAATCTTTCATTTGAGCCTCAGCACTTACACAAGTGTAATGCAACTCATATACATATTTTGATTTCTGTATTTTCCATGCCATGTCTAAACCAGTTACAAGTATTCTCTATTTACTTTCATGATTTCATAATTTAACATTTCTGGGTGTAACCAAGCAGAGCAAAATACTCAACCATCAAAGCAATCAAAAGCATTCATAAACACCCATTAAAGCATCCATTAAAACCATAGTAATAAAATCAGAAATATGTGGAAAAATAACATAAACTTGGCTGCCTCATAACAGGACTTAATGCCATGGGTTTAGTGAGATTACTCACTGAAAAATGCTCCTCTTGCTTAATCCAGAAAAGAAACCCTTTGAAACTTTGCCTTTCTTCTTGCAATATTTTTCTTCTTTGTTTTCTTGAATGTCTCGGGTAGAAAATGGTTTTTCTGGTTTAAACTTGGATTTATAAGAGAGGTTTTCTAGGGTTTTACAAATGTAAAATCTCATTCTTACCCTGGCCAGTGCTCATGCATTTTGCATTTCTCATTTGCTTATTATCACCCTTAGTACCCCGGCCATGTAATGCTTATTCCCCTTTTTCTTTTCCAGAATATCTATTTTGTTCTCTTTCTAAATCATGACAATTGTGTGACATTGTCACTTGTTTATTTTCTAAAAATCCTCCTTTCTATTTTCTGCCTAAAGCAATTGTTTTGCTTGCAATATGTCTTTAGCTATTTTAATTTTATGCTTTCCCTTGCTTATTTCTTTTTAATACTTTCAGTACTTATAGAAATGTACATATGCATACATATCTTATCTAGGCTTACTTAACTCCTTCTTAGTTTCAGAAAGACATACACATATATGTGCATACATGTTTCAAATCCTTATCTAATTTATCCCGGGTTTAAATTAAGTAAAATCTGTTTACTTGTTCAAACAAAACTTGCTTTTTCTTATCTTCTAAAATAATTCATATAATCCAGAAATCAAATATCCATATTTGGTTTAATAATTTTCATTACAAAATCATGTTTGTAATGCTTTTTAATTCTTGTTTTGGTTTCAGGAAATTTGGGGTTCTTCCTTGTGCCATATCAGTGTGCACGTGCACACATGCACACATACTTGCACACAATTAATTCCATACATTCCTATACAAATAAATTCATATATTTTCAAAATTCAACCAAAATAAGGTTTCATGAATTTCTAGGGCATTACAATTGCATACGATACTAGATGGTACACCATGAAGTTTAACAACTTCCTTCATATATATCTCGGGAAAACTCGATGCAGTACGAGTGGTCTTGACTGGGATAAAGTGAGCGGATTTTGTCAGCCTATCGACAATCACCCAAATGCTCTCGTTACCCCTTCTAGTCCTTGGTAGCCCATCAATAAAGTCCATGAAAATCTGCTCCCACTTCCAATTTGAAATCTCTAGAGGTTGAAGCAAACCTGTCGTCTTTCTGTGATCAGCTTTAACTTGTTGGCAAGTTGTGCATCTGCTCACATAGGTAGAAATATCGCGCTTCATCCCACTCCACCAATATAGCTTCTTCATATTTTGGTACATCTTGGTTACTCCTCGATGAAATGAAAGCGACGATTGATGGTTTTCTCTCAGCACTTCCTGTCTTAGACCATCAACGTTAGGAACACAAATACGATTGTCAATTCTCAAGACTCCATTACTATCAACTTGTGCACCCAATTTATTATCAACATTTCCAACTCTTTCGAGAACTTTTTCTTTAATGTGATAGAGCAACGTGTCCTCATATTGCTTAGCGATAATGCGATCCATAAGAGCTGGGGAGACGACGAGCTGGAATAACATTCCCTCGACAAGATTACAATACACCATAGCTTGGTTTCTGCTCAAAGCATCAGCTACGGCATTGGCTTTCCTCGGGGTGTAGTTAATATCAAGATCATATGCAGCTAAGAATACGAGCCATCGGACTTGTCTCTGATTCAAATCCTTTTGTGAGAAAATATATCTCAATGACTTATGGTCAGTGAATAACTCGAATTTGGTTCCCAATAGATAGTGCCTCCATAGTTTAAGAGCAAATACAACTGCAAGAAGCTCTAAATCGTGTGTTGCGTAATTTGCTTCATCGGTCTTTAACTGACGACCAGCATAGGCAATAACCTTTCCTTTCTACATTAAAACTGCTCCTAATCCATCACGACATGCATCAGTATAGACGGTCAATCCTTCGCTACCGTCAATCACCGTGAGAACTGGGGCAGAGGTCAACTTTCGCTTCATCTCATTGAAAGCTTCTTCGCACTTTTCACTCCAAATAAATTATACATTCTTTCTAGTCAATGCGGTAAGTGGTGCGGCAATACAAGCAAAGTTTTCTATAAATCTACGATAATAGCCGGCCAAGCCCAAGAAGCTACGAATATCTGTAGGAGTTTTGGGAGTCTCCCAATCCTGCAAATTCAAAGGATTCGAGTTTAGATAGAGATAAGAGGTTTGGATAGAACGACGAATAAGGATAGAACTTACATTGATTACGGCGATCTTAGCTGGATCGACCGAAATCCCATTCTCCGACACAATATGGCCAAGAAACCGAACTTCATCTTTCCAAAATTGGCATTTCGAAAACTTAGCTTTAAGCTGATGACTGCGAAGAGTTTCAAGAACAAAAGCCAAATGCAACCTATGTTCTTTCTCGTCTTTAGAGAAGACGAGAATATCGTCGATGAAAACAAGAACAAACTTTTTAAGAACATCATGAAATAAGCTGGAGCATTAGTAAGACCGAACGGCATAACCAGCCATTCAAAGAAACCATTTTCAGTGCGGAAAGCTGTTTTAGGAATACTCTCCTCGGCAATTCTGAGTTGGTGAAAGCCGGTAGCCAGATCGAGTTAAGAGAAAACTTTAGCTCCATGGAGCCGGTCGAATAGATCATTGATGCGGGGCATCAAATATCTGTTCTTGTGTGTGAGCTTGTTTAGCTCTCTATAGTCCACACACATTCTGAGAGAACTATCAGACTTGGTGACGAATACAACTGAAGCTCCCCATTCTGAATGACTTCGCCGAATCAAGCCTTTAGCAAATAAATCTTCAATTTGAACATTCAATTCTGCCTTTTCTTTAGGAGCCATTCTCCTGGGAGGGAGAACTACTGGTCGAGCACCAGGAATAAGATCAATGTGGAATTCGATTTCCCGCGGAGGTGGTAGAGAATTGACTTCTCCAAACACATCAGAAAAGAATTGAACAACTGGAGTAGAGCTTAGTTCATTTGGATGAGAGTCAAGAGAGAATATAAAACTCCCAGCACATTCTTGAGGTGATTTACCTTTAATAACTAAAGGTATACTCTTGTCGTCAATTAGAGAGACGGTTCGAGCTTTGCAAGAGATAACGGCTTCGAATTTTCGTAGCCAATCAACACCTAATAGGATGTCGAATACCTCGAATCCAAGGACATAGAAATCCCAAGTGAAACGGTGCATGCCATACATAAGCGTGACATATTTGCATACCCTTTTGAGGTTAGCGGGTCCTCCAATGGGATTTGATACACATAAAAAAGTAGATGCAAGGATGGGTTCCAATCCAAGTTTATTGCACAAATCAATAGATATGAAACTATGTGTTGCTCCGGTATAAAATAGAACTTTAACGGGTAAAGTATGCAACATAAAAGTACTCTGTAATGTACCTTTTGTATCACTAAAAGCAGGTGGGGTAGGTGGATCATGGGTGGAAGAAGTCATAGCAAATACTCCAGATGTCTTTCCCTTTTGATACATGGGACAATCCTTCTTGAAATGGCCAGGCTGGAAACAGACATGGCGGAGGTTGTTCCTGGTATCCTGAAGTGGAGGAATGGCGGCACCGATAGATGTTGGACAACTGTTGGCATATTGACCCTTTTGGTCACACTTGAAACAGGTGATGGAGGATAGGTCAATGGGCTTCTTTTGAGAATAGCCAAGCCCGGTTGTCTTCTGCCAGTTCTTCTTCTGTTGCTCAAAGTTTGCCTTCCTCTTCCCAGCCTAACTAGAAGATGGCTGAGTAACCGGAGCCTTGGTGGCTGATGTTCCCTTCGGCTTTCCCTCATACCTAAGAGCAAAATCCATCAACTCGGTGAAAGTGCCATGGACATTAGCTGTGAGGAGATCGTAATACTCTAGATGTGCTCCATGGATGAACTTCTCATTTTTCAGCAGTGGTGTATCAATCAAGCCAGGTCCGAACTTAGAGAGTTCGTTAAACTTTCTTTCATACTCGGAGAAAGTCATGTTACCCTGCTTGAGGTCCATAAATGATCGATAGAGCTGAGACTTTCCGGCAGCTAGCATCCACTAGGCCATAAAGGAATCCCTATTTACAAGCGATATAAGATGAGTCAAAATTTGACGAGATAGAAGGAATAAATTTGGATGTAATTCAGATAGATTTCTACCTAAACTGAGACCAGGTGATAGTTTCCTCATCAGTACGGTAGGTGACTGACTCCCACCAATCCTGTGCCGCATCTTGAAGTTGCCAAGCGACCAATTGATGCTTCTGTGTGTCAGTAATCTCCAGGCCAGTGAAGATCCTTTCCAGGCTCTTCAGCCATTGTTGCGCTCCAATGATGCTCTCGGATCTAGAGAATTTTATGCCGCCAAGCTGGGTGTATTCCTGGCTAAAAGTAGAAAACTTGACTGCGGGAGCTGGGGCACGTGGTTCGGGAGCATTTCCTCTACCCCCACCTCTAGCGTTCCTTCTGGTACTCATCCTGGAATACCAAAAGCGATTTAGAATCAAAGATAGCAATTTATAGAACTTAAGGAAATTCTAATCAAACGAATTCAATAAGAAGGATGGAATCAAAGGATATTGATTCTACAATGATTCTCCTCATTCTAGGGTTTGGTTACCCTATCTCTAATGAGCTTTAAAACTCCACAGGCTAAGGTTTTCGTGAACCAAAGCTCTGATACCAACTGTAACAACCCGTATATTTGGACCATTTAAATTGACAGTAATCCACACATGTCAACTTAAATAGTACAAAACACGAATCATTAATGGAGTATATGTATATAAATGAGAATCATCACAGAATCACAGAAAATACAACATAACAGAATAGTGGAGCGGAATTACAACATAGTCATGAGAGTAGTTCATGAAGCTACCCATAAATACAACAATGTCTCAAATAAAATGAAATAGAACAACATAGATGTCCAATAGTGTCCAAATAGAAAGAGCAATACTGATAAGATAAATATAATGATAGTCTTCGGTCTTCAGCTCCAAATAGAACAGCAACAGCAATCCTCAGTCTGATCCGAGCATAAGCACAAACAAACAATCGAATCAGGACATATATTCTTATATAGATAATATGATTCAGAATTGGAAATATCAATAACTCAAAGAAGAATGGAATAAACATCTTTTAGGATCTGTTAAACTATTTATACATAGTATTGTACGATAAGTAGATAATGTCTAACAGTAAAGTAAAATATCAAGATAGTGTTAAGGCGTCACCATTATTCCCCTTAACACATTTTATATAAGCATCATAGTCTATACAGCACTGTAAACTCCACCGTAAACTAGTGGGATATAAGGGAGTACTCCATAGGTATAATACAAACCAAATTCGTAGTGGTCGCGTATAGGGATACAATTATGACAAGGCACATGAGGCAGTACCCAAGGTAGTGAAACTACCGTTTGCCTGATCCGGACTGGTGAGAACGCATCATCGCAACGATCGCAACACCGCGAAACAACACTACCAATTCAAGGGTGCGCACCAATCAATAACAAGTAATGAGTAGTTGACGAAGAAGTGTGTTCGCTCGAGGTAGCTAACCCCATTTGGCCTGGCATGGCTCTTGTTTTATTCATTTCCAATTTGACACAAGTGTCAAGGCTATCCATTTTCGTTCACTTTCTTCAATCATCGACGTACGTCATTCCAACCACTTCATTCAGGATCACTCTCCGCGTATAGTTATTAAAGTGGTATTCGGTTTAGACAGTGAGTATCTCCCTAACCGGTTCCGGTCTCCTTACTAACCTTCGTAATTATTTCACCGATTGGTCGTTTAATAAATTTCAAAACCAAATCAAATTCAATTTCAATAAGAATTTGTAAATCAACATTTCATTTGTCTTTCCAAACAATTTCCAAAATTTTACGTTTCATAACTTCAAAATCCATTTCAAAACTCTATAATTCAATTTCAAAATTTGTTTTAAAACAATTCAAATATTCATTTGAATTCGAATACAAGTTTCATTCCATAATCATTTAAAATAAATTTAAACTCATTTATCATTTACGATCAATGCTCGTTAAGTTAATTTATCTTCTAAAACAATTTCCATTTAACCTCTAATTCATTAAATCAATTACTTACGTTCAACTTATTATATCGAAGCTTACAAATTTAATTAAGTTAAATTTGTCAAATCAAATTTTTAAGTTACAAGTCTTACATTTGTTCCAATAAAACGCATTTTTATTTCTTGTTAAAGAAATTCGATTCCACTTATTCATTTACTTAATTACAAATTACAAAACTCAATTAATAAAGGAACTTAATTCCACTTATTCAAGAAGTTCAATTTCACTTATTAAAGAATTCAATTTAGTTTAATTTATTAAATAATTCAATCTTATTCAATTATCAAGTAATTTCAAAACTTAATTATTAATAATTTCAAAACTTAATTATTAACAATTCTAAATTTAATTATTAATAATTCCAAATTTAATTATTAATTAATAAATTTTTACACAACGTTCTTTCATCAAAATTTAAATTCCAGATTTATTTCAAAACTTTATTTTCGTTCAAATAAAATCCTTATTTTATTTCAAATCAAATTATTGACCAATCGGGTTTTATTAAATTTCTATCCAAAGTCAAGTTTATTTGGGTATTTATCATTTCAACCCGATTCCATTTCAATTCAAAAATCAAAGCATAGCAAAGGGAACTTGTAGTGTGATAACTTAGATGGTGTCAAAGTAAATAAACAAGCGGGGCAATGGATGGTTCGGCGTGTGGTGGGGTGGTATCGGTTTAGGGTGGAGATGCTTGTGGAGTGGAGTGCATGTTTCTTAGTTCGGCCATAGGTGAAGAGAAATGGTGAGTTTGGAGAGGTGGAGTGAAACAGAGCATCTTGGCCATCTTTTCATTATTATTATTTTTTTTATTTAAGAAAAAGTATGAAGAAGAAGAAAGGAGGAGAGGCTGGGGAGAGAGTTTTACCTAAAGAGATGCGGATTTATGAATAGTGAAATGAACGAAGTGAAGTGTCTTATTTTATCTTTAAACTTTGGTACATTAAATTATTTTTGAACTCCCCAAACGTCACACATGTTTCCAAGTTTCTCACCGAATTTCCAAACGTCCATTCCTATTTCCAAGCCAACCACTAGCTCCCAACTACCACCATAAATGCAACAGCTTAATTTTATTTTTCAAATTTTTGAATGTATACGGGCTGAAAAATTTGTTTAACCGGTCCGACAGGAACAGTTAAATTAATGCGACTATTTTTACGTCGGACTCCGATCAACACGACGAAACGATCAAAATGGTATATGGATATCAGTGGTACGATTGAATTGTAAAAATTCGAATTTTCTACTAGCGGAAAATGTAGTAAAAACGCAGAAAAATAAGATCGATGGAGCTAAAGAAGTCCGAATTTGGAAAATGAAAAATGACGTCTTGCTCAGAAGATGATTTAAAATTTTCTATGGAAAAATATTCAGGTTTGGAAAACATTTAATTATCATCAAATATTAACTGATATAGATTTAAATAAAATAACACTAGAAAAATAAACTTCCATATTTTCTGATGAAAATTTACCAGTGGCTATGTTTAAATAGACGTATTCCAAATATCAAATTTTTATTTCAAATTTTTATTATTTAAAATTTTACAAAATTCAATAAATTAAATAAATAAAACAACTAAAATTTACGGGATGTTACATAATCGTGAGTGATTGCTCACCTTTCGAGGCTAGAGAACAGGAGAAGCACACGTATAAGCGACAAATCGAAGCAACCAACTGCTGTGATCAATTCTGCACAGCGGTGAACCAAAAGAAAAGCACGATGAATACGAAGTCTATGAACAAAGCAAAGATAGGCTGAAATTCTATAATCGATGGATACAAAATATATAAATCTTAAAATCTAAAATTTATCATATAAAATCTTATATTATATATTTTCATAAAAATCTATATCCAATTTGAAACACATATCAAAATAAATTTAAGATATATGTGTATATTAAAAATCAAATTTTAATTCAAAACCCATATAATAAAATATATATTACATATACTCATTTCAAATTATCAACATAAGATTTCATATATATATATATACACATTTTAAATCACTAACATACTATATTACAGATATACTTCAAAGTACTAACATAACCCAAATTTGATGAAATGAAATATGACGTCTCACTCAGAAAATAGTTTACATTTTTATTATATAAAAATATTCAGATTTTGGAAACATTTAATTTCCATCAATTTCAACTGATTTAAACTGAAATTGAAAAAATTACACAACAGAACTAACTTCTATATTGTTTGATGAAAATATACCATTTGCTATGTTTAAATAAGCATATCCCAAATATCAAATTTTCATTGATAAATTTTATTGTTAAATTTCAAGCAAAATTTCAGTTAATTACGTTATTAAAACCGTTAAAATATCCGGGTCGTTACACTCTCCCCCACTCAAAACTTTTTGTCCCCAAAAAGGAACGAGATAGGAGAATATAACAAACCGAAAGAAAGATAGATTCAAAATGTATAGTGTTAGATATAATAATTAATTCAAAACCATAAATTTCATTAGTTTCAAATTGATTAATATTTAACAAATTTGGTTTTCATCCATTTTATTTAATCAATAAATTTTCATTCAATTGACTAAATTTCAATTTATTAACATTTGTATCAAAAAATTTCTTCCAAAACAAAATCTATTATATTTAACTTATTTATTTATAACATTTGGTTTCACTTAAGTTAACTCCTCATATAATTCAATTTCAACTAGTCTTTATAATTTACAATTTATTTACAAAGATATAAATTCTTTTATTACCTCTTTAGTTTCTTAAGTTTACATTTATTTACTCATTCTCTATTTATTATTCAAATTATTTCAATTACATTTCTTATAACATAAATTAAATATATAACATTCATTATAACAACACAATTCTTATTTATAATTTCCCTTATCATAAATTACTTTTGCACATTTTATTTATTACATTTTATATTGTATATTGTTCAACTACATATTCTTATTACATTGAAACTTTTGAATATTTCAGGTATGTTTTATAAATGTTTCATATGTAATTGAGCACTATACCAATTTACTTGTTATTTATAATATTTTTATTAAGCAAAAATTAATTTGAACAATTTGTTGCCTAAGTTTTTCTCTTATATAACCTTCAATTGCAAATTCATCGTACCATTTCTACTTTTTTAATAATTTAGGTAAATTATACATGTTTATTAGAATGCAATTAAATATTATACAAGTAAATTTTATCCTAGTTCAACTGTTTGCACAAAAAATGGACAAACACCTCAAAGTTGTATGATTTAGTGGATCTTATGTTGTTCTTAGCGATTTGAGTAATTTACGCAAATATATGAAAAGCAGGGGCTAAACTGTAAAAAGACACGCAAATTTATAGTGGTTCAGCCAGAATGTGCCTACGTCCACTTTATATGTTATTTCTCTTCTCTTCTTTTGATTACAAGTACAAAGCTTTAATACAAGTAAAAGAAAGTTGTTTGAAAGTTCCTTCCGTGCTTGAGCTCTCAAACTTGTCCCCATTGTTGTACCCCTGCCCCTCTATTTATAGAGTGAGGTTGGGGGCAGGGGTCTTGGATGTATATAGCTGCTGGTGGGCCTGGGCTGATGCAATCTGGCCTGGCACACCTTGGTTCGGCATCCCATGGTTCGGTGGTAGGAGTGCGATGGTGTGGACCGGTAATGCTTGGTCCGGGGGTTTGGTTCGGTGAGGTTGGTCCGGTGGTTGGGTTGGCGAGGCCGGATGAGAGTTGGTTCGGTGGGAGACCGGATGTAGGTTGGTTCGGTGGGAGGCCGGATGTGGGTTGGTTCGGTGGGAGACCGGATGTGGGTTGGTTCGGTGGGAGACCGGGTGTGGGTTGGTTTGGTGGGAGACCGGATGAGAGTTGGTTCAGTGGGAGACCGGATGAGAGTTGGTTCTTGCCTTTTGGTTCGGCGGTAGAAATGCACACAACACTTGCCCCCCAAAGTAGGGTATGTGCGTGCGCATGGCGTGCTTTGCTTTAAGTTTGGAGGAGCTTTCTTCCGGTTTTCATTACCGAGCCAACCGGTCCGGTAGTCCACTTTCGTCTATAAGTAGAGGCCATGTGCCACCGTTATTCCCTACCAAGTGTAACAACCGATCCAGATCCCTCCCAGCCGAATCAACTTCTTTGCCGAATCACGTTGCTAGCCGAATCAAGGTGAGGTTCTTTTTGCCGAATGAATTCACGAGTTGAGTGCCGAATGAACTTTCGAGTTGAGTGCCGAATGAACTTACGAGTTGAGTGTCGAATGAACTTACGAGTTGAGTGCCGAATGAACTTACGAGTTGAGTGTCGAATGAACTATTGACCTGTTGCATCTGCCCGCCGAATGAACTGTTGTATCGAGTGAACATGTGTTTCATACTTCGAATTTTTAAGCGAAATTCCAGATTACGCTGCTTGTATATTCTAACGATATACTTTTCCCATGTTTGCAGATAAATGTCTCGAAAAGTTGAAACTCGATCAGATAAGAGGAGATCCGGGGGTGAAGGAGAGTCCTCGGCCGTGCCCCCAGCTCAATCAGGATCGGAGCGTCATGGGCCCACCCCGAGGTCATTAGTGGATGGATATGGTCCCCAGGAGCTGCTGGATTCCCCGCCTGACTGCTTTCCTAGCTCTCTCAAAGAGGAGCAACTCGATGTTATATCTTGTTCCTTTGGGATCGATAGAGCCCTCATGCTGCTGCCGGGCCCAGGAGTCATGCCATACAGTCCTCCCGAAGGATACTTTGCTTATAGTAGGTACCATTGCATGTGTGGTGCTATCCCGCCTCTCAATGCTTGGGTAGTCAGCTTCCTCACGTATCTGAAGGTGGCCCCATTCCAGCTTCAGCCCAACTCTTATGCCATACTGGTGAGCCTTTTCGTTATCTTTCGGAGGAAGTATGGTCGCGCTCCCTCCAACCGGGAGATCCGGTACTTGTATAATTTAAGGGGCTATAAGAAGGGGTCCCCATATATTAGCTTGGAGTCCGCTGTGACCTTCAAGCCGGTCCTGGACCTGTACTCTAAATTCAGCATGTTCAAGAAAGAGTGGTTCTTTGTTAGGGACGACTCCGTCTCCATCCGGCGCTTTACCTCTGGATGTAAGTTGATGCTTTTACTTATAACTTTTATTCCGATTGCGATGCTTCTTCTCATACTTTCTCATTTTTGCTAGCGACAGGTGGCTTTCCGGTTGTGGAGACTGACCGCCTGGTTCAGACGGCGGCTGAGATAGAAGCCATTCTTGGGAAATACAGATCATCTGCCTTCTTGATTAGAAATGCGATTCTTCTGGAATATAACTTGATCCTTCCGCAGCAGTCTGTAGTTAAGCTGAGGGAAACGGCGGAAGAGAGGGCGGCTGCTCAGGCTAAGGGAGGCGTTGCGGCAGAGGGTGGAAAGAGAAAACCATTCACGAAACCTCCAGCCGTCGGAGGTAAGAAACTTAAGAGGTCGGACGGTCCTTCTCCCAGCAATTGTCCACTTACTCAGGGGGAGATAGATGCGGAGGAAGAAAGAGGTGAGGCTGAGGGCGGAAGTGACGTTGAGCGTCTTGGTGATGATGGTGGCGATGGACAGGGTGGTGATGGTTCCAGGGTTCTGTCTTCTGGGCAAGTAGGCGAAATGCAAGAGTGGACGGATGATGCTTTCCGCCAAGCTTTTGTGGGGTTGGATGATGATCCGGCTTTGGTTGAGAAGACCGGGAAGGCGGATAAAGCCGAGACTGGCGCAAGTGAGTCTTCTCCGACTATTCCGGCCAAGGTGGCTCTGACGACTCAAGGTGAACTCTTGACCCCTGCATGCTTCACTAATGATAGGGACTTAGGAATATTTTATGACTCGCTCCCGTCCTGGAATGAAATCCAGGACTTATTGCAGTATCCCACTCCTCCCCAGGGTTTGTACAACCACAGCTGTGTTTCTTTTCTTTTTCTAACTTGTAATCTACCGCGTTTCTTGAATCATATAGTAATGTAAGATTGTGACACTTGTTCTTTATATCAGGAGCAGGCAAGACGCCCAAAGCTTCAGACCTTCGACACAGGCTCGAGCAATATAAACTTTCCAAAATTTCTGCTAAGCCGAAGCCCTCAACCCAACGCTCCGGGGATGTAGTCGGATACCGTCCTCTTCTTGGGGTCATCGAAGAGGGTATTCAGCAGAGGAAGAGGAGTCATCCTTTATCCGAAACTTCGCTCGGTCCTCAGCCTCCGGCTCAGCCTATTCATGATATTACTGAGGAGGGTAGCGAGTTTGTACCTTCTCCACACCCGTCCGGAAACCCTTCTGTTATTCATATCGACCGTCCCGACTTGGCCCGTAATCCATTCGCGGGTCATCCTGATCTGGATCCAGGTTCTCATGATATTACTTTTGACGAAGTCACTGGTGAACACCTTCTCCCCCGTAACCCCATGGTTCGAGTACTTGATGAAGCCAAGTCCTTAGATCTCGATCTACTCACCACTCGTATAGTCACTATGGGAGACGAGGCCAAAGCTAATATTGATCGGGTGGCAGAGGAGACCAAGAAGCTGATGGGGCATCATGCTCGGCTGGTTAAGGCCGGAGAGGAGATTGGGAGCGCCAATATCCGACTTCGATTGGTGGTTTCGGATCAGGCCAAGCAGCTTGCGGATCAGGCTATCCAGATTTCTCAGCATGAGGCTGCTACTGGGCGATTAAGGAAAACCATGGAAGAGGCCAGTCGGGCCGAATTGCGGAAAATGGAAGCTGCTTGCAAAGAGCGGATTGACATGGCTATTGCCATGGTGGATGAGGTTCGGAGAGCGGATCTCGAGCAGGTGGAGGAATTGTCCGAGAAACTTGAGGCTGCAGAGCTTGCCCAAGCTAAGCTGAGGGAAGAGATGGAGGTGATGCGGAGGTCCGTTCAGGCTGATTGCTCGAGATACAGACTGGAGAGAGATGCTGCCGTCGAAAGGTTGTCGGCCTCCGATGCCCGGATGAGGGAGTTTGAGGAGAACGAGGGAACGATGGATGACATGCTCCAGGACATGTATTTCCGGACTTGGAAGCAGGGCAATCTCTCTTGGATGGATGATTATCCCAGGGTCATGGCCAAGACCTATCTTCGGGCTTTGGAGGAGGCTAAGGCTGATGTAGATAAAGAGGGTGGAACGGTCTTCAGTATGGATGTGGTCACTGCCCAGTTCACCAAGGAGGAGAAAGTGGCGGTAAAGGAGGGTATGCGGCTGCTTGCTGCTGAAGAGGCAGGTGTGCAGGTAGAGGATGACGACCAGGATGGCCAAGAAGCAGGTGCTGGTAAGTTTTCCTTCCTAGTCTTTCCGTTAACTTGGTTACTCATCACTAATGAATCCTTTTTATTACCGGACAGGCGGGCAAAAGAGCAAGGACAAGACTTCGACGCAACCGGCTCCCTGATTGGACATGGAAAATTCTTTTTGTAGGCTTGGCAGTGTTGTATCTGTTAGTCTTAAGACAGTAGAGTAACTTCTAAGTTGTAATTCTTGCTACTTGTAATAATATCATTCTTGACGTGTAATTTTTTAGCTTAAGCTGATTCTGTCGTTTCTTGAATATTTGTTGCTATTTCGACATATTGTATGAGAAATGTAGCTATGTATATTCTTGTAATTAAATTGTGTTTGATGTCAGATTCTGGTTTTAAATCATAATCTCATGACTTGCAATGTTAGCGTGTGGTGTGAAAAAATTAAATTACAGTCATGCATATGCACATAAAGGAAGAAAATACCGCCTTTCATGTTCTGTTTGTAAATGGCAGTTTCGAATATCTTGTATGACCAAGCATGGAAAGCAGCCGAATGCCCTGCCATCTGATTGTGAATCTCTGCATCCATTGGCGGGTATCTCTTACCCTGCATCCTGTACTTTATGGTTTGTTATAGAGGATAGGAGGAAAGTTTTTTAAGTAAAATTGAAATATGTGAAATGGTAAAACTTCCAGTCACGGAAGGCCTTCGACGTGCTTAAGTTCGTGGCAAACGGGTTTTGTAGTCACTTTCCCTAGCTGTGGGTCTTGGAGACATTTGTCACCCATCTTACGCCTCCGCGGGGAGTTAATTCTTTTTTACCACAGCCGCACTTAAGACACACCGGAGCCGAGATCGCGCACAGTAACTACCCGGGCCATTATGGCCCGTACTCATGGGTATTATTCGACTTACTGTGGCCGGCTAGCGTGGGTGCCGATCGTCAACTGTGAACTGCCCCTGGCTGGCCACACCTTATGTTGGGGCTTATAATCGGTTCACAGTCGCCGGCGAGCCTAACGCCGTAATGAGCTGCCTCGGCTATAGTCGGCCTTCTCGGTGGCTTATAATCGACTCATTACAGTTGGCTTTAAGGGCCGTCGCGAGCAATGAGTTAACCCGCAGCAGAGGGATGCTGGAGCAAAAGTGTCTCATTGGCGAGGGCATAGATTCGCATAGTACCTGTTGGGTCTTCTCCACGTGAAGTTGCATCGTGGAGTGCTTTGAATAGAAATGCTATATGCTCAGGATTTTGTTCAACAGAAAAGGATAAAGTTAACAAGCAGCCAAGATACAAAGGAATAAGTTAAAAAAGAGACAAGGCTTTTTTAAAGTGGTTCGACACGAAAAAATGCCTACGTCCACTGATTCTCTTTGTTAATTCACTTCATATGGGCAATACAAGTTAAGAAAAGTATCGACGGAGGTGTTGGATGTTCCATGCCCTCTGGAACACCTCTCCGTCCACTGTTGACAAAATATAGGCTCCGTTGTGGAGATCTTTATGAATTAAATATGGTCCATCCCAGATTGGGTCTAGTGCTCCGGGGCGAGGGAAGATTCGCTTGAGGACAAGATCCCCTTCTCGTAAGGTACGATGCTTGACTTTGGAGTTGTATTGTGCTGCCACCTTTTGCTTGTGGGCTGCTGTTTTTAGGACTGCATCATTCCTTCTCTCCTCGACTAGATCCAAAGACATGTTGAGGAGCTCTTCGTTCTCTTCTGGGTTATAGTGGATCCTACGGTGGGAAGGCACAATGGTTTCAACTGGGAGCATAGCCTCCGATCCGTATGCCAAAGAGAAAGGAGTGTGCCCTGTTGATGTTCTGAAAGATGTGCGGTAGGCCCATAGTGCCGTAGGGAGTTCATCCACCCAAGCGTCCTTTGACTTTTCGAGCTTCTTTTTGATCAGAGTTTTCAGAATTTTGTTGACTGCTTCGACTTGTCCGTTTGCTTGGGGATATGCTACGGATGAGAAGCTTTTGTGAATTCCGTGTTCTTGGCACCAGTTGGCGAATTCCTCGCTGTCAAACTGAAGTCCATTGTCTGATATGATTTTTAGTGGGACTCCGTACCTGCACAGAACATTTTTGATTAAGAAGTTGATAACTTTCGCTGAAGATACTTTATTTAGAGGTTCTGCTTCCACCCATTTGGTGAAATAGTCGACTGCTACTATAGCATATTTGGCGCCGCCTCGACCCATTGGCAGTTCACCGATTAAGTCAATTCCCCATACTGCAAAGGGCCAAGGGCTGGTCATCTGAGTAATCTCGGTTGTTGGTAGCCGAGGGATCTTAGCAAATTTTTGGCATCTGTCACACTTTTTGATGAAATCTAAGGCGTCCTTGCCTAAGGTGGGCCAGAAATATCCGTATCGGAGTATCTCTTTTGCTAACGTTTGCCCTCCGGTGTGATCTCCGCAGCTTCCTTGATGAATGTTGGATAAGATTTCCTTGGCTCCCCTTCCGGCGACACACCTTAACAATGGGTTAGAGAACCCGCGCCGATAGAGGATGTCTCCTTGTATTGTGTAGCGGGACGCTTTCCTCAAGATTTTCTTGACTTCGTTACGCCCGTCGGGTAGTGTGCCATTCTGTAGGTAGTCTCGGATGGGAGTCATCCAAGTTGCCTCTTCGGTTGCAGCTATCAGATTCACTTGCTCAAAACTTGGGATCGTTTGCTTTGAGACAGTTACTGCTCCGAAGATGGCGACGTCTCTCATACTTGCTTGCTTTGCCAATTCGTCGGCCTCTTGGTTCTCTTCCCGAGGGATGTGTTTGACTAAGTAGTGGTCCAATCGGCTGAGAAGTAACTTGGTCTTCTTTAGATATGCTATGAGTCGCTCTTCTCGAGCTTGGAATTCCCCTAGTATTTGATTAACAATAAGCTGAGAATCGCTGTGAAGACACAAAGAATTAGCTCCGATCTCGATAGCAATTTCCAATCCGGCTATTACTGCTTCATATTCCGCATCGTTGTTGGTGGCAGCGAACTCCAACCTTATAGCATAGTGCAGTTTATTTCCCCTGGGAGTGATTATTACCACACCTACCCCCGAGCCTTGTTCGTTAGATGCACCGTCCACAAAGAGATTCCACTTGATATCTTCTGTTATTTCCAGTTGCTCCTTATCCTCGTTGGTAGTGAATTCTGCAATGAAATCAGCCATGGCTTGTCCCTTGATGGCGGTGCGAGGGTGATAGGTGATATCATATTGACTCAGCTCAATACACCATTTAAGTAGTCGCCCGGAAGTGTCGGGACGATGGAGTACCTGCCTCAGTGGTTGATCGGTCAGAACTTTGATGGAATGGGATTGGAAGTAGTGACGCAGCTTTCGTGAAGTGATTAGTAAGCAGTATGCTAACTTTTCAAGCTTAGGATATCTGACTTCTGCCCCAGCAAACCTTTTACTGACGAAGTAAATTGGTCGTTGCGTGCGGTTGTCTTCCCTTACCAAGGCAGCGCTTAGAGCGTGAGATGACACAGCAAGGTATAGGTATAATTCTTCGCCTTCGCTTGGGGTCGAGAGTACCGGTGGTTTCTGGAGGTGTTCGATTAGGTTAAGGAAAGCGGTTAAGCATTCGTCCGTCCATTCGAACCTTCCTTTATCTTTCTTTAGAGCTTCGAAAAAGGGGACGCACTTGTCCGTTGCTTTGGAGATGAATCGGCTTAGGGCAGCCACTTTTCCATTTAGGCTTTGCATTTCCTTTCGGGTGGAAGGTATCTTGATGTCCCTTAATGCTCGGACTTGTTCAGGGTTTGCTTCTATCCCTCGGGCATGGACGATGAATCCTAAGAATTTTCCCGATGACACTCCGAAGGAGCACTTTAGTGGATTCAACTTCATTCCATACTGTCGAAGTACCTGGAACATTTCGCCTAGGTGGCTTACGTGATCTTTGGCTTTCCGTGATTTTACCAGCATGTCGTCTACATATACTTCCATTGTTCGTCCTATTAGCCCTGCAAACATCTTTTTGACGAGGCGTTGGTAGGTGGCTCCTGCATTTTTAAGTCCGAAGGGCATCACTTTGTAGCAGTATAAACCCCGATCGGTGATGAAACTAGTGTGGTCTTGGTCGGGAGCATGCATAGGAATTTGGTTATATCCTGAGTATGCATCCATAAAAGACAGGAGTTCGTGCCCGGCTGTGCTGTCTACAAGTTGATCGATTCTGGAAAGCGGGAAGCAATCCTTTGGGCAGGCGTCGTTTAGGTTGGAGAAGTCAATGCAAGTCCGCCACTTCCCATTAGCCTTCTTTACTAGTACCGGGTTGGCGATCCATTCTGGGTAAATAGCTTCTCGTATGAAGTCATTGGCGAGTAGATTCTTTACTTCTTCATCGAGGGCTGCTGATCGCTCTGCCCCCATACTTCTCTTTTTTTGTTTTACAGGCGCCTTGGTAGGATCAATTTTTAATACGTGGCATGCTATGTTGGGGGAGATTCCGGTCATGTCAGCGTGTGACCAAGCGAACACATCCAAGTTGTGGCGGAGAAAATCAATGAGTTGTTCCTTCAATTCAGTTTTCAGCTGCGACCCAATTTTCAGTAGCCTACTTGAGTCGTGCTTGTCTACAGATATAAACTCCATAGCCTCTGCAGGCTCGGCGGTGGCCTCCTCCTCTTTGTCCCTAGGGTCTAATTCATTGAAAGGGTCGCTGGTGTATCGAAGAGGAGGGGCTTTCTTTAGTTGCTATGCTTCAAGGCTTTTTGTGCAGAGGGCAATCTCTACACCTTTCCCTTTATCTCTCCTGTGGTTGTTGCGAAGTTCGGTTACATAGCAGTCTCGTGCAATATCTTGGTCTCCTTCCACTTCCCCTACCCCATTGTCTGTTGGAAATTTCATTTTCAGGCACCACGGGGCTAGGACAATCTGGAAGTCAGATAGGGCTGGTCTTCCTAGGAAGGCGTTGTAGGCCGAATGGTTTTCTATCAGCACAAACGTCTGTTTCCTTACAACGGAGCGGGGATGGCTTCCAATTTCAACGAAGAGGTCCAGCTGCCCGATGGGCATTTTCGCATCTCCAGTGAAACCGTGTAGCGGTTTATCGCAGGGAGATACATCCTTCATTGATAGCCTCATTTTGTCGAATGCGTGTTTGAACAGGATATTTACAGAGCTTCCAGTGTCTACCAGGATTCGGTAAACTTCGGCGGGACCGAGTCGGGCAGAGATAACCATGGGATCCATGTGAGGGTACTGTCTTCCTTCTAGGTCGCGTTTACTGAATGTGATGTCATCATTTTCTTTCCGCTTTGGGTGGCGCTCTTCTATAACCGTATTGACACAGTCTCTATTGTCTCTAAGCGACTTCCCATATCTTTCCATCTCTTTCCAACTTCTCTCTGCGATGTGCGGACCTCCTGAGATGGTATGGACCACTATCTTCTCTTGACTAGAGCTGCTAGCGTTGCGGTCGCCTCTGCCGGTCCGTGGTGAGGGTAGCCTTGGGTTTTCATTGGCAGGAGCTGGAGTCCTGTCTTGACTTTTTACATAGCGTTCCAGTTTCTTTCTTTTGATGTGTTCCTCAATCAGATCTCGGAGATGATGGCATTCGTTGGTATCATGTCCGTGGGATTCGTGGAAGCGGCAGAATTTTCCAGATTTCTGTGCGCTATCTGATTCCTTCTTGTATGGTGGGCGTTTGTATCTAACTTCGCCTTGGGTGGCAAGGAAGATATTTTCGACGGTCTCGTTCAAAGGGGTGTAATAGTCGAATCTTGGTCCCGGCCGATATAGGCGTTTTTCTACTTTCTTGCCCCCAGCATTGTCTCTGGAATCATTTCTTCGAACGTCCCTCGCCACAGCAGGGGCGTTGCCATGGGTCGTCTTACTTTGCTGTCCTGACTGCCCCTCAATGGCAGCATCCTCAAGCCTCATGTATTTCCCGGCTTCATGGAAGAAATCGGGTAAAGTAGCTGGTTTTTCTTTTGTCAATCTTCTAGCAAATTTAGTGTCCGGATGCACCCCACTGCAGAGGGCCATTAGGATAAGCTTCTCATCGGCATCTTGAACTGCGGCTGCTGCGGCGTTGAATCTGGTTAGGTATTGCTGCAGCTTTTCTCCAGGTTTCTGTTTGACGCTGGATAAGGAATAAGCGTCCTTAGGTTGCTCCACATGAATGCCGAACTGACTGATGAATTTTTCTTTCAACATTTCCCATGAGCTGATGGATCCTTGGGGTAGATGACAGAACCAGGAGGTAGCAAGATCTGCTAAGAAGAGCGGGAAGCATTTGCACAGTACTCCCTCTGTTGCTCCACTCATGAGCATATGCTGCGTGTACCTCTGTAAGTGTACAACGGGATCAGAGGTTCCTTTGTAGGGTTCCATTGTTGGCATCTTCCATTCTCGGGGGGTGATAGCAATTTCGATATTGCGGGCGAAAGGGCTGGTTACCCTAGCGCCTATCCCTCGATCTCTTTGCTCCCGTTGGACACACTCTCTGAATAAGCGCGCCATCCTTTCATCAGAATTTGGAGCGGACAAAAATGAGTTTGGTTTTGTTCTGTGGGGTTGATTCCGTCCAGACAACCTGTAGGGATGGTATCGTCTATCATTCCTCATATTTTCCAGTGGCTGTCTTTGATCTTCTGGGAGCATGCTTGGGTCAGCTACAGTTGGCCCTTGCCTTGATCTTCCCCTGTTGGGTTCTGATCTAAGCACTTCCTCGGGTCCAACTTCGGGCTGAACTCTAGCTCGGCCCCGTTCACTGGTGTTTCTGTGGTTAGGCAGCATGACAGGCTCAGCTGCAGTTGACCTTCGCCCGGTACCTTCCCCGTTGGGTTCGGCACCAAACGTTTCCTCAGGCCTAACTTCGGGCTGGGCTCGGTCTCGGCTCCTACCACGGCTACTCCTGCCGTTAGCTCCTTTGAAGAAGGAAGATCTTTGCTGTCTCTGAGATCCTCCAGACTGGGACTCGCCCCATGATTCAGTGTTGCGGTTGGATTCTTCAGCGTCCCTCAAGCGTGACATGAGATGATCCACCAAGGCTTCCTGCTGGGACGTGAAGCGGTTAGTTACTTCAACAACAACTCTGTCCAAATCTGCCCTAGTAATTGCTGCAGGCTGTTCTGTGGCAGGAGTGGTTGGGTTAGCCTGTCCTTCATTTGTTGCCGTTGCTGGAGGAGGACGATTTACTTGATTCGCGGCAGCTGGATCAGGAAGGCTACCGGATGCGATGTTTTTTCCTTTGTTAACATCTTTTCTCTGTTTGGGAGGCATGTTTTCCAAGTGGCGGACGATGCTGTTAGGAAAACTCGTTAAGTAGATGAAGCTGAAGCTTCGAGTTTCTATTTCTCAGTGAAAGCACCAAAAATGTTTGCACAAAAAATGGACAAACACCTCAAAGTTGTATGATTTAGTGGATCTTATGTTGTTCTTAGCGATTTGAGTAATTTACGCAAATATATGAAAAGCAGGGGCTAAACTGTAAAAAGACACGCAAATTTATAGTGGTTCAGCCAGAATGTGCCTACGTCCACTTTATATGTTATTTCTCTTCTCTTCTTTTGATTACAAGTACAAAGCTTTAATACAAGTAAAAGAAAGTTGTTTGAAAGTTCCTTCCGTGCTTGAGCTCTCAAACTTGTCCCCATTGTTGTACCCCTGCCCCTTTATTTATAGAGTGAGGTTGGGGGCAGGGGTCTTGGATGTATATAGCTGCTGGTGGGCCTGGGCTGATGCAATCTGGCCTGGCACACCTTGGTTCGGCATCCCATGGTTCGGTGGTAGGAGTGCGATGGTGTGGACCGGTAATGCTTGGTCCGGGGGTTTGGTTCGGTGAGGTTGGTCCGGTGGTTGGGTTGGCGAGGCCGGATGAGAGTTGGTTCGGTGGGAGACCGGATGTAGGTTGGTTCGGTGGGAGGCCGGATGTGGGTTTGTTCGGTGGGAGACCGGATGTGGGTTGGTTCGGTGGGAGACCGGGTGTGGGTTGGTTTGGTGGGAGACCGGATGAGAGTTGGTTCGGTGGGAGACCGGATGAGAGTTGGTTCTTGCCTTTTGGTTCGGCGGTAGAAATGCACACAACATCAACTGTTTCAAGTTATTTTAAATTCCAATTTAAATTTTAAACACTTCAAATATTTAATTTTTTTTGTTTATTTCAATAATTGAAAACCCTAACTTAACACATAATTTAAAAATTAAATTTCCGGTTTCACATCAATCATTTTTGAAATAAGTATTTACATATATATATTTTATTAATCAAATCATACTCAAGAAATTTAAATCAAATCTATCTTCAGAACAAAATTACAGCAAAGCTACTAAGCGGTCTCTCCACTTTGAGACTCAAAAATGAATGTCGATGATGCTGCAGTCATCACCGAAATTATTTTCCAGCGACAAAAGAGGAGAGTACGGACTTACTTTTTAAAATTCTTTGGAAACAATTTCCATTTGAAAATACTTTCATATGATATATTTTCCAAAACTTTAAAAAACAAGTTTTTTGAATAGTACCTGAAATTAAATTCTCAAATCTTTAATTTAAATTCATTTCATTTGCAAATCAGATTTAAAATTTCAACTTCTTATAACATACAATAGTAGTCAATGGTTTAGAAAGTTGGCAAAATAATGAATGATAATTTAGTATTATCATTTCCAATAATCAATTCATTAACAATCAAATTTCAAAAAATTATACCTTTACATATAAAATATAATCATACATAAAATTATTTCATTTACCAATATTGAAAACAATATTGTGTCAGTTTGCTCTGTTCAGGTGTTTTGGAATTCCTATCGATAGCGTTGGCCAGACGAATTGATCGAAATCCCAAATCTAACTTAACAATTCAAACAACACAATATAAAATATTTTATATTAATTACAAATACACTCCCTCATACGATGGTTCAAGAATAGATCTAGAACAAGGATAGAGGTTCAATTTAGAGAGACCCTATTCAAGAGAATTTTAACTGAGAAGGTAGGCTCGAAAGGAAAATAAGATAATTAAATTACAAAACAAGAAAGAATGGATAGACCAATATTAATCGCGGGTGATGTTAACTGGGTCAACAGAGATTCCAGAAATAAGATCATTGCAGAAATTCAATTTCCCGCTTGGGAGAGAAGAGAAATAACTTCACCAAAACATCAGGATAATCCTTGACTATCGAGTGGAGTTCAGATTACTAGGTTGATAATCAAGCGAATAGAAAAAAACTGCCTATAAAATCCTGAGGCAATCGACATTTGATCAAAAGAGAATTACTCCGATCGTCTACTAAAGAAACGATTTGGGTTTTGCAAGAGATAATAGCATCAAAACCGAGGACAAAGAAATCTCCGGTGAATCGATGCCTTTTGTAAAGGAAT
The DNA here is from genome assembly GCA_030737815.1 of Allium fistulosum. Taxonomy (NCBI): domain Eukaryota; kingdom Viridiplantae; phylum Streptophyta; class Magnoliopsida; order Asparagales; family Amaryllidaceae; genus Allium; species Allium fistulosum. The sequence continues at coordinate 985,587,365 of CM060902.1, forward strand.
TTCACCCCTTTACAAATCACACTAAAATTGGTAGGACCGCCAATGGAATCAGACACACACAAGGACGAAATTGCCAATTGAGGTGGCAACATGTTCTCAAATTCATTATAGAGATCAACCGAAGTGGAGCTATGGGTGCTCCAGAATCAAGAAGAACACGAACAGAAAGAGACCAGAATGGACTTCAGAACAAAAGGGATAGTTCCAAATTCGAAAGAAATCCTAATCCTAGAGAATCCTAACAAAGAATTTCAAGCTCGTACGAAGATGATTCCATAATTGATTCTACTCATTCTAGGGTATCACTACCCTATCTCTAATGAGTTTCTACTCCATATGCTAAGTTTTGCCTAAACCAGAGCTCTGATACCAACTGTAACGACCCGGTATTTCGAACCATTCGCATCCACACATGTCGGACTTGAATTGCTCAAAATATCATATTGTTAATCTATATTTGGCAAAAATTAGCATATACAGTAAGTAAATCAATCACAGAATCACAGACACATAGTATATAACAATAAGCAGCGGAATAGATAAATAGTAGTTCATGAAGCTACCATAAAACATCAGAGTCTGAAACAAAATACAACAAAATCTCAAGTACAAATGAATCTCTAATACAAAGGTGACCGACCAGTCTGAACATGAATGACCGAAATAAACTAAAATAACTGAAAGTTGGATAGATAGATCATCAAACAAAGCTCCAATCTTCAAAGGTGAGTCTCAAATGTTGTGACACTCGGTCTGACCCGAGCATAAAGCAAAACACAAAACACTCGAGTCAGGATTAACATTCTTATATCAGTAAATTCAACTCAAGTGAAATGTCAACTGAAATACAAGTAACTTAAAGGATGCATGGGATTTCCATCCTCTAAGGATCCGTGGAACTATCTACTATGTAGCAATATATACTATTATAATATGTCTATAGTAAAGTAAACTATTAAAATAGTGTTAAGGCGTTACCCATATCCCCCTTAACACATTTTTACATATTACCATAGTCTATACAGTACTGTAATTCCTCCGTAAACTGGAGGGCTATAAGAGGGCACTCCATAGGTATGGTACAAACCAAACTCGTAGAAGGCGCGATAGGGCATGTGATAAGGCACTCGAGGCAATGCCAGGGTAGATATACCATTTGCACCCCCGGACTGGTGGTAACACATAGCAGCTACTACCGCCCACCTTGGACACACTCCCAAATCAAAGGTGCACCCAATCGAATCATAAAAGCAATAGAATGTTATTGAAAAAATGTGCCCGATAGGGGGAATGACCTCACTTGGCCCGATATACCTCCTATTTTAGCCACATCAAGCTGACTCACGGGAGTCAGGGCTACGTAAATACCATATAGAATCGTCGCCAAACCATCCTACTTTGTTCTGGAATCTCCACCACGTACACAGTTGTTAAAGTGGTTTTCGGTATTGGCAGAGAGTATGACAATATCCGATCCCAGTCTCTTTAACAACCAAACGCTTATTTCACACCGTGGTCATTTCATTTCAAATAGTTCATACTTCATATCAAAATATCATATTCATTTCAAAACCATATCAATTCGATATCATTATTCACTTTAAAAAATATTCATTACCAAAAATCATAACACTTTAAAAATTATAACACTTCCAAAATCATAACACTTTGAAATCATAACACTTTCGAAATCATAACACTTTCGACTTAAACAGCTTAGATATTGAAAATAGTATATATATATATATATTAAAATAGTTAAAATAGTTTACATATTAAAATAATTACTATATTAAAATAGTTTATATATATTAAAATACTTTATATAATAAAATAGTTCCCACCAAATTGACAAATTGATTCAAATCAGCTTAAATTCCAAAATTCAATTTAAATCAATCCCTGTTTGTAACAACCCGCATATTTTACGATTGTATATTTAAATATTTTATTTAAATATAGCATCGTTAGTCGGATTAAAGTCCGAAAAGCTACTTTTTGCAAACAGTCGAATTAGGACTCGAGACCACTTCCATTGAGTCCAAAATGGTGTTTGCGACCTTTTTGTGTATAAACATCGATATGTTTGGAGTTGAGTGAATTTTACTATTTTTCACATAGGGCTTTGGGCTTAGGTTTGGGTTTCAGCCCACTACCCAACTCACCTTATATCCTAACTCCACCCCCTCTCCTCTTCATTCATTCTAATATTTCCTAACACTTCAAGCTTTAGAAAAATAAGGGAAGAGAAAAGAGATTAGAAAATCCTAAGCCCTAGTTTCTTTGCAAATTCAAGTTCTAGCTCAAAAATCAAAGAGAAACTTAGGTAAGCATCTCCTACTTCTCCATCTCAATCTCTCTCCAATTTCAGAAATTTCCTATAACCTAATTTGGGAAATTATTTCTTCTAGACTTAGATTGGAGTTTCTAGAGTTGAAGTTGAAGAGTAGTTGATCTTCCTTTGCTTTCATGCTTCTCCTTCATCGTTTTTGGATTTAAAAGTGAGTTTTTAAACTCACATCTACTTCTATAGATATCATTGTTGTTAGGTATGAATTCCTAACACTTATTTATGTTCATTTGCTTTTGATTTGAATTGAATTGGTGAATATTCCAATTTTTGGTGTTTTGAGGTCAAATCTTTCAAAATCCAATATTTGATGATTGAACACCTAGTGGGGTGTTTCGGAGGGCCATACAAGGCTGGGTTGTCGCTTGGCGTAAATTCCTAGTCGTCGTTGCTTGCTCGAACGTTCCCGTTTTGTGTTATGGATTTTTGCCCTTCATGGGGCTGACTAACAAGGCAAGAAAAGCCAGTTCAGTCGACTGACCCTGTAGGTCAGTCGACTGAATCTGGGGACAGGAAATTTTCTGCCCCTATGTCAGTCGACTGACCTACTGGGCCAGTCGACTGAGCCTGGAAACAGAATGTTTCTAGGCTTGTATCAGTCGACTAACCTACAGGGTCAGTCCACTGAGCCTAGAAACAGAGAGTTTCCAGGCACGAATCAGCCAATTGACCCTGTAGTCCAGTCGACTGAATCTGGGAGGTGATTAATTTGCCTACTTTCGCTTGTTTTCGTGTGGGTTTCCGATTTTTAATCGATTCGAGATGATCCGAATTGTTGTTATCATTTATCGACTTTGATGACTTCTTTTTTTTCATGATTTTTGGGAATATCCATTTTGATGGATTCAGTATCGATTTTTATGGATTTTAATTCACGTCTTCGAATGTGAATTTTTGATGATTGATTGTTTCTACAATCATTTCTATGGTTTGTCACTTTAAAATACAAAGGTTTCTATACTAGTAGTAAATACTAAAACTCTTTCATCAAAACTATTTCGACACTATTTTAAATATAAACTCGTTTCTAAATCCGTTTTCCAATCTATTAGTATATACAAACCTTTACCTCATTCGTATGAGAAATCTAATTAAACGACTTAGTAAAACAAGTGGTATGAAACGCTTGCGTTTACTTCATCAGTTAATTTTTGGACTTGTTCGATTGAAAATCTTGTGACAATCTTTGAGTAGAAGTCTACAATTTGTTCGTAAATATTTGAGTTAAGCTAGTGGTTATGGGACATGAAGCTAAACTCTTATATTTACTAGCTTAGTGTAATTGACACTTTTTATTGATCAATGTTGATCATTTTATGATTTAGACTAGCGATTGAGCGATGTCTCTTTATTGGTATGGGGATTAAAACCCGTTTGAGGAGCTTCGGTTCAAATTTGGCGGGGTAGCGACCCGTGGTCTTCGGGCCATTTGCGGAGATTCGGCTCAAATTTGATGGTTAGCGACCATTGAATAGTGTTCCGTTTGAGATACACGTATTGGTGAGTTTTCATGCTCCCGTTTGAGATAGGCCTTCCCCCTTTTTGTGATTTCTGGATTACTAGTTGATGATTTCTAGTATTTATGTTGATCATTCTGAGATTTAGACTAGCAATGTGCGATGTCTCTTATCCACGTGGGGGACTATACCCCGTTATGTAGAGCTTCGTCTCATATCTTTTATGGGCTAGCGACCCATGTTATTATTTGAGTTTTGGTTCGTCGGACGCAGCGTTATTGTACTTTGTTGTTGCACCGGCTCATTTTATGGATTAGCGTTCCATTTGCATTCCTGGATTTCTAGTTGGTGATTTCTATTATTTACGTTTCACCGATTTTGCGATTGGCATCGATATGTTTGCCAATATTTATGTTTGGTGATTAATTTAAAGAATGTGCCATTCTTTTTTGGATGTTTGAGAATATTTGAGAAATGGTATGATTTTTGTTGTTGCCTTATTTGTCATATCTCTTGTCCTATCTCATTTTATCTGATATTTATAGCTAGACTGATCCGCTTATTATTTTCTTTTTAAATAATACTCGGGTCAGACCGAGGTATTTCAGGTGCTTCTGCTTGACTTCTTCTCAGGGTTCGTCACCTGACTTTTGGCTAACTACTTTAGCTTTGTAGTTTTTGTTATTATACATTCGGGATAGAGACTCCTTTATGTATACTTATTCTTTTGTCTGGCACTTGTATCTATTCTATTGTAATGTAGTGGATCTTATACGACCACTATTTTGATGTACACGTTTATGACATATATTCATATATGATTCCGCCTTTGTGATATGAATGTCTGTGACTGATTTGTGTTAGATTTATTTCTATATTTGTTTCCGAAGTCCACATAGCCATTGTGTGGTAGCTTTGAGTTTGTATTGGATATGTCGGATTTCCTCTTAAAATGAAATGTAACTTATATTATCTGGCATATCGGTACTCGCACAAAGCAATTACACAGATGGTCGCTCCTCAACAGCCTTATTCTTCGTGCTAGTCGACGGCATTACCGCGTAGTGTCCTTGGCTAGCATGAGTATAGAGGTGGGGCGTTACAGCATGGTATCGGAGCCAAACTTCAGAACAATGTAGAATAATCTAGCAAGGATCATTGTCCTAAGTCTCTCTTAGGAATCGTGCCATAGGATTTAATTTGTGTCTTCGTACCGTTCTATCTTATTTCTTTTTATGATGCCTTGTTTTATCAATCAAGTTTGTTTGATATTCATTTTGAGAATAACCTTTTTCTTTTTCTTTCTTTCTTAAAGAAGTAGAGATGGTTAGATCTGGCAGTCCCAACGCCGGTCAATCCAGTAGTCCTTCTCTGGATGGCGTATTTATGTCTGCCCAACAACTTTTGGATCATGTAAAGAATCAAAAGTTCATCCGTGCTTTGAGTAAGGACCCCAAAAAGGTTTTGCCTCTGAAACTAGAAGTTCCTTTCGATCAGCTTGTAGATAACACTCTTCGACTTGAATAGGCCGATAAAGAAAGTGATGTTGAAGTTATGGATGCCAAACAAAACTCCAACATCAACCTGAAGAGGCGCATTAAGTTCAAAAGCCCTGATCCCAACAAGAAAGGGAGGCAGGCAATTTCGGTAGCAAAGACTCCTACCTCTAATCGTGGACAATGCTACAATTGTGGTTCTATGGACCACTATGGGATTGAGTGTCCAAAACCCTTTTCTTGTCGCTATTGCAAAAGGGTGGGTCATCTTTTATTTTCATGTCCCAAACTTCAAAGTAGGAGAGAGGGAAAGCTAAATGTTGTTCAAGCCCCTAGTGACACTTCTCTTGGTCAAGGTATTTCTCCTTCTATCCTTGATAGCATTATTTTGTTTCGTGATTTTCCTATTCGAACTCTTTTGATACGGGTTCATCTCCTTCTTTTATGTCAAAAGAATTTGTTGATACTTTTTCTTTAAATATTATGGGCTTGATGACTTCATTGAGAATTGCGAATTCGATTGGTGGATCCGCAACACTCAGTTTACTTTGTGAAAATGTCGAGATTATTTTATGTGATTATTCTTTTTGAGCCGATTTGCATGTTATGCGTTACTTAGGCCTCGAATTTGGTTTTTTGGGAAAGGATTGGTTTATTCGTTATGAAGCCCATATCCTATGTCCAATGTGGACTATATCTCCGACATTCTCAATCTGTTTAGCAGATTTCTATTGTTTTTAAATATTTTGATTTCCAAATTTGGTGGCAACATTTTATTCTTTAAACCCACTTGATGAGGAAGAATGTGATTCCTCTCATTCAAGTAGTTTGTGAATTTTCCAGTATATTTGAGCTTGTCTTAGGATTACCACCTAAGCAATCTATTGAGACGGGCTAAGGTTTTTTCAGCTCAACCATGCCAGCGGTTTTTATTACCTACGAGTTGCGGAAGGTAGCATTCCACTTACCATGTTCCACACTCGTTATGATTCTTGTGAGTGGTTCGTTATGTCATTCGGTTTAACGAACCTTCTACCTTATTTCATCCATCTTATTAGTCGAGTATTCGGCGAATATTTCGAGGAGACCATCCTTGTATTCATTGATTTTGGATGAAAACAACAACTTAAAATTTTGCAAATCTTTTTCATAAGATTTATTTATGAGTATAATTGGATTTTTGTTCTTAAAACGAGCAAAGAATATTTGTAAAGTTTTTAAGAGATGTTTTTATCATAAAGAAGATGATTTTGTGTTGTTTTGCCCATTGAGTGATTTAAGAATTCTGGACGATGCGCTTGATCAAAATTATCGATTGGAATCTCCTAAACGCTATGATGAGATAATCAGACACGGTAAATTGACTTGGAACAAGTAAATTTTTATAGAAAGATGATTACATAAAGTTAATTGTAATTTTGAAAGTTTTAGCTATTCGGGAAAGAAGATCAATTAAAAGAACTCTTTTCCGATACTCCTATTCTTGTGATTCCCGAAGGGAACCAAAACTTCACTGTTTGTACCGATGCTATTCGTATTGGTTTGGGTGCCGTTCTCTTACAAAGGGGAACGTGCTATCACTTATGCTTCTATACAATTAAAGCCTGTCGAGACTAGGTATGCCACTCATGATCTAGTGCTCGTGGCTATTGTTTTCGCTTGTAGGAATTTGGCATCATTACTTTTGGGAGAGAAATTTGTTCTCTACACCGATCATAAATCTTTGAAGTATTTATTTTCTCAAAAGGAACTATTTTGCATCAAAAACGTTGGCTCTAGTTCCTTGCATCTTATGATCTTGATATTCTTTATACTCCCAGAAAGGGAAATCGTGTTGCCGATGCCCTTAGCCGAAAGCAACAAGCGGTTGTTTCCATGATGATATCCAAATGGAATGATCTCGAGACTTTATCCACTTGTGAGGTTCGAGACCATGAATCCAATTCATGTTCATCTCTTGTTTTGTGTAGCCTTGAGGCTCATCCTTCTCTTTTAGACCGCATTCTTGAAGCTCAAAAGCATGATCCCGAATTGGTTCTTCTTAGCCAAAGTTGTAGGGATAAAATTGATATTGAAGGTTTGAAAGACTTTGATATTGATGCTCGTGGCGGTATTCGAAAATTTGGTAGACTTATCGTGCCAAATATTATTGATCTTCGTAAAGATATTTTAGAAGATTCTCATCGTTCTAAATTTACCATTCATCCCGGTAGTAGTAAAATGTACGCGGACATGAAGCGACTTTATTATCAGGATGGAATGAATTCTGATATTGCTAACTTCATTAAACGTTGCATGACTTACCAACTCATTAAGGCCGGGCATCAAAGGCCGGTAGGGTTATTGCAACCTTTGGACATTCCAATTTGGAAGTGGGATTAAAATTCCATGGACTTCATTTACAGTCTTCCCCGTTCTCGTTCGGGTCATGACAGTTTATGGGTAATTGTAGATAGACTTACAAAATCCGTCCATTTTATTCCCGTTCGATCTAATTGGACCGTACCTATTTTGGCTAAATTCTTTGTCAAGGAAATTATTAAATTACATGGAGTTCCTACTTCTATTATTAGCGATTGTGATCCATTATTTTACTACTGGATTTTGGTAAGGTCTTCAAAGGCTTTGGGAACAAAGCTTAATCCTAGCACCGCTTATCTTCCTCAATCCGATGGACAAACCGAGCGTGTGAATCAAACTTTTGAAGATCTCCTTCATGCTTGCGTTCTTGATTTTGGTGGAAGTTGGGAAGATCATATTTCTCTTGATGAGATTTCCTATAATAATAGCTTCCAATCTAGTATTGGTATGGCACCTTTCGAGGCACTCTACGGAAGGCCATGCCGATTTCCTTCGTGTTGGCTTGAAGCCGTGAGAAGCTGGTTTTAGGTCTAGATTTTATTGGTGTTCATTTGTGTTTCACCTTTGAGGGGTGTTGTGCATTTCAGTTGATCGAGAAAATTAGCACCTAGATATGTTGGTCCCTTTCCCATCACCGAACGCATTGGTTCCGTGACTTATCGCCTTTTTATTACCGGCTCAATTTTATGCTATTCATGACGTTTTCCACATCTCTCAACTACGGAAATGCCTTAGGGATTCCGATTCTATTCTGGAGCCCGGTGTTATTGAAGAAATTGAAGTTTCACCAAATCTGACTTATGAGCAACATTCTATTCGTATCATTACTTCGAAGGTTAAACGCCTTCGAAATAAAGATGTTTTTCTTGTGAAAGTTCAATGGTCCTCAAATCCTAAGAATTTCTCTTGGGAATCTTGAGAATTCATCGAGCAAACACATCCGGACTTACTCTTTCGTGCTCTTTATGGTGAACTTCTTATTTCAAATTTTCTTTTGTGTTGATATGCTTTTATGGTTGTTACCCTTTATTTTCCTCTTAATTATTGCGAGGATGCAATTTCTTTAAGGAGGGGAGTCTGTAACAACCCGCATATTTTATGATTGTATATTTAAATATAGCATCGTTAGTCGAATTAAAGTCCGAAAAGCTACTTTTTGCAAACAGTCGGATTAGGACTCGAGACCACTTCCATTGAGTCCAAAATGGTGTTTGCGACCTTTTTGAGTATAAACATCGATATGTTTGGAGTTGAGTGAATTTTGCTATTTTTCACGTAGGGCTTTGGGCTTGGGTTTGGGTTTCAGCCCACTAACCCAACTCACCTTATATCCTAACTCTACCCCCTCTCCTCTTCATTCATTCTAATATTTCCTAACACTTCAAGCTTTAGAAAAATGGGTGAAGAGAAAAGAGATTAGAAAATCCTAAGCCCTAGTTTCTTTGCAAATTTAAGTTCTAGCTCCAAAATCAAAGAGAAGCTTAGGTAAGCATCTCCTTCTTCTTCTCCATCTCAATCTCTCTCCAATTTCAGAAATTTCCTATAACCGAATTTGGGAAATTATTGCTTCTAGACTTATATTGGAGTTTCTAGAGTTGAAGTTGAAGAGTAGTTGATCTTCCTTTGCTTTCAAGCTTCTCCTTCATCGTTTTTGGATTTAAAAGTGAGTTTTTGAACTCACATCTACTTCTATAAATATCATTGTTGTTAGGTATGAATTCCTAACACTTATTTATGTTCAGTTGCTTTTGATTTGAATTGAATTGGTGAATATTCCAATTTTTGGTGTTTTGAGGTCAAATCTTTAAAAATCCAATCTTTGATGTTTGAACACGTTAGTGGAGTGTTTCGGAGGGCCATACAAGGCTGGGTTGTCGCTTGGCATAAATCCCTAGTCATCGTTGCTTGCTCGAACGTTCCCGTTTTGTGTTATGGATTTTTTCCCTTCATGGGGCTGATTGACAAGGCAAGAAAAGCCAGTTCAGTCGATTGACCCTGTAGGTCAGTCGATTGAACCCGGGGACAGAAAATTTTCTGCCCCTGTTTCAGTCGACTGACATACTAGGCCAGTCGACTGAGCCTGGAAACAGAATGTTTCTAGGCTTGTATCAGTCGACTGACCTACAGGGTCAGTGGACTGAGCCTGGAAACAGAGAGTTTCCAGGCACGAATCAACCGATTGACCCTGTAGTCCAGTAGTTTGAATCTGGGAGGTGATTATTTTGCCTACTTTCGCTTGTTTCGTGTGGGTTTCCGATTTTTAACCGATTCGAGATGATCCGAATTGTTGTTATCATTTATCGACTTTGATGACTTCTTTTTTTCATGATTTTTGTGAACATCCATTTTGATGGATTCAGTATCGATTTTTATGGATTTTAATTCACGTCTTCGAATGTGAATTTTTGATGATTGATTGTTTCTACAATCATTTCTATGGTTTGTCACTTTAAAATACAAAGGTTTCTATACTAGTAGTAAATACTAAAACTCTTTCATCAAAACTATTTCGACACTATTTTAAATATAAAACGCATTTCTAAATCCATTTTCCAATCTGTTAGTATATACAAACCTTTACCTCATTCGTATGAGAAATATAATTAAAGGACTTAGTAAAACAAGTGGTATGAAACGCTTGCGTTTACTTCATCGGTTAAATTTTGGACTTGTTCGATTGAATATCTTGTGATAATCTTTGAGTGGAAGTCTACAATTTGTTCATAAATATTTGAGTTAAGCTAGTGGTTATGGGACATGAAGCTAAACTCTTATATTTACTAGCTTAATGTAATTTACACTTTTTATTGATCGATGATGATCATTTTATGATTTAGACTAGCGATTGAGCGATGTCTCTTTGTTGGTATGGGGAGTAAAACCCGTTTGAGGAGCTTCGGGTCAAATTTGGCGGAGTAGCGACCCGTGGTCTTCGGGCCATTTGCGGAGCTTCGGCTCAAATTTGATGGTTAGCGACCATGGAATAGCATTCTGTTTTAGATACATGTGTTGGTGAGTTTTCATGCTCCCGTTTGAGATAGGCCTTCCCCCTTTTTGTGATTTCTGGATTTCTAGCTGATGATTTCTAGTATTTATCTTGATCATTCTGAGATTTAGACTAGCGATGTGCGATGTCTCTTGTCCGCGTGGGGGACTATACCCCGTTATGTAGAGCTTCGTCTCATTTCTTTTATGGGCTAGCGACCCATGTTATTATTTGAGTTTTGGTTCATCGGACGTACCGTTATTGTACTACGTCGTTGCACCAGCTCATTTTATGGATTAGCGTTCCATTTGCATTCCTGGATTTCTAGTTGGTGATTTCTAGTATTTACGTTTCACCGATTTTGCGATTGGCATCGATATGTTTGGTGATTAATTTAAAGAATGTGCCATTCTTTTTTGGATGTTTGAGAATATTTGAGAAATGGTATGATTTTTGTTGTTGCCTTATTTGTCATATCTCTTGTCCTATCTCATTTTATCTGATATTTATAGCTACACTGATCCGTTTATTATTTTCTTCTTAAATAATACTCGGGTCAGACCGAGGTATTTCAGGTGCTTCTGCTTGACTTCTTCTCAGGGTTCGTCACCTGACTTTTGGCTAACTACTTTAGCTTAGTAGTTTTTGTTATTATACATTCGAGATAGAGACTCCTTGATGTATACTTATTCTTTTGTCTAGCACTTGTATCTATTCTATTGTAATGTAGTGGATCTTATATGACCACTATTTTGATGTACACATTTATGACATATATTCATATCTGATTCCGCCTTTGTGATATGAATGTCTGTGACTGATTTGTGTTATATTTATTTCTATATTTGTTTCCGAAGTCCACATAGCTACTGTGTGGTAGCTTTGAGTTTGTATTGGATATGTCGGATTTCCTCTTAAAATGAAATGTAACTTATATTATTTGGCATATCGGTACTCGCACAAAGCAATTACACAAATGGCCGCTCCTCAACAGCCTTATTCTTCGTGCTAGTCGACGGCATTACCGCATAGTGTCCTTGGCTAGCATGAGTATAGAGATGGACCGTCACACTGTTCAACACTTCCAATATAAAAGGTTAAAGATTCAATTCAAATTCACAATAAACCATTTTAGTTTGTATCGATTTCAAATCCAAGTTCGAACTATCACTTCAATTACAATAAGATTCAAGTTTAAATATTCAAACATTTACAATATAAACTTCATTTATATTTCAACATTTAACTTTAATTTTATTCAAATTGGAAAGTATTCACTTAATCATTTTAATAACAATTTATTAAAATCCCAATTTGTAAATTTAAATCAATATTAAATATTCAACCTCAATTTTACTTAAAATTGAGAATATTCGTTTAATCACTTTTTATCAAATCAAGTTATAAATCATATTTTCAAAATCTCAAACTCAATAAGTTCAAATAAATTTTTATTTAAATTCAATTATTAACCAATTTAAATTTCCATGTCAACATTAGTTTATCTTTCCAACCCTTATTATTAAAGTTATAAAAATATATTTTTAAAATATTAATATAAATTTAAAGAAATGCTTAAACATATTATATACTAGTTAAATTTATTTTTATTAAATTAAATCTTATTATTAAATTTATTTTATATTAAATTTATTTTTATATATTTTAAAATAGTAAAATTATAAGTAAAATCTTTAAAATTATATTTTCAAAACTAACTTATAAATTTAAAATTTCCAAAACATATAATTTTAAAAATCTAAATTTAGACATATATAAAAAAAATCATTTATATATGTCATATTTTAAAAATCAATATTTATTTAAATCCATATATTTCCTTTCTAAACTTTGGAAATCATTTTCAAGATATAGACCAACGGTGTCCGTTTATAATTTTCTATCCTATGGTCAAGTGATACGGATATTTATCATTTCAACCAGCAATTTAAATATTTACGGGTATATATAATTTCTACCCGCAATCCCAAAATTTCAAAATCAATGAAAATCGCTTAGGTTTTTCATTTCAACTCATAACGATTTTCCCTTAATCTATAATATCATTCGGGTATGTATCAATTCAACCCATCGGGAATTCTAAATTAACAGGGAACTTGCAGAGTGAGAACAAATATGATAATAATATAACATATCAACAACATGCATATATCATCAGTAACAAATTTAATTATAATATTAATAACAGATTATGGTGTCAGACATCACAGGTGAATAGATACAGATAATGGCATATCATATATAACAATTAAATAATTAACAGTTCCAATTTAACAGCATATTTCAATTGTCATTTCAATGTGAATTAAATTTACTGAATATAAGAATGTTAATCATGAGTGATTGCTCACCTTTCGAGGCTAGAGAATAGGACAAGCACACAGATAAGCGACAAATCGAAGCAACCAACTGCTTTGATCGATTCTGGACAGCGGTGAACCAAAAGAAAAGCACAATGAATACAAAGTCTACGAACAAAGCAAAGATAGGCTGAAATTCGATAATCGATGGATACAAAATATATAAATCTTAAATTCTAAAATTTCTCATACAGAAATATTATATTATATATTTTCATAAAAATCTATATCCAATTTGAAACACATATCAAAATAAATTTTAGATATATATGTATATTAAAAATCAAATTTTAATTCAAAACCCATATAATAAAATATATATTACATATATTCATTTCAAAATATCAACATAAGATATCATATATATATACACATTTTAAATTACTAACATACCGTATTACAGATATACTTCAAAGCACTAACGTAACCCATATATATTTTAAACACATTTTACCTAAAACACATACATGCATATATTTCAACATATCATATTTATACAGTAAACATTCAAATTGAAATACCTTAAACAAAACCAATATATGAGTACACAAATATAAAGCTAGAATCTCAAACACAATATATAGGAAAGCCTATAATATATATATATATATATGTGTGTGTGTGTGTGTGTGTGAAAAACTTGAACTCCATACTTAAACACATATAATTTAAAATCAAAATATGTACATACATACACTATTATTATTATTATATTTTTTTCCAATACCTAAAGCCAATATGTATAACAACATCGAATACACTCAACATATATAAAACTATAAAATAAAATATATAAACAAAGACATCATAATATACCGATTATATATCATATATAACCATATTTTCTTTTTATGTGTAACAAATCGAACACTTCAATATATAAAACTGTAAATAAAAAAAATAAAAATAAAAAGGAATCCTGAACTTACATTTTTAAACAATAAGAAAGGTAAGAAATAAAAAAAGTAGTGGAAACTTCAGGCGAGAGGAAAGGAGGTGACTTGGTGGTCTGATGTTCGGCAACATGGGTGGAAGAAAAGGCCGGAGGTCAGGGTCAAAGGCGTGGGCTAGAAGGAGAGGGAGAAGTGACAAGGAAGAGGTGATGCTTGGCCATGATATGGTGGGCTGACTGGGTGGTCGGCTGGAGAGTAGGTGTGGCTAGAGGGAAGAGGCTGAGGAGGTGGAGGGTTACAGGCTCAGGATCGCGTTGACGAATGGTGGCATGGTCGGGCTGGGTGATGATCGGTGAAGGTGGAGGGCCTGTCGTGCTCTGGAAAGATTGGGTAGCGGGTCGAGGGTGAGTTGTGTGGGTAGGCTATGGCATTGGAGGGAGTGGTAGTCGATGTTGATGTGAGAGATAGGGTGAACGACATGGGGTGGAGCTGCTGTCAAGGCGTGGGCTGCTTGAGTCGGAGGGGAGGAGGTGGCTGATCTGAGGCAATGGAAGCTTTTATATATCTATACGTATATATTTTATATAAAAGAGGAGCAGGCTATTTTTCTTGGGCGAGTGGGTTTCAATGATGAACATGCTAACAAAATATAGCAACATATACACTCATGTTATATATTTTATTTTTGTATATAAATTTTTTTTTCAATTGAACCGTTAGAATAAAAGAATATAAAACGAATGGATGGAATAGAAAATGTTAGCAATAAATTGTGGGAATATAAAAAGGCTTGGCTATTGAATTATACGGTGGAGATAAGAAAGGGCATAGGAAATCCAAAAGCCCAGATACGGTACCGATGTAGCTGAATCATTTCGTATTTTCCACCGTGTACCGAACATCGAAACACACAAATGAATATACTGCGGAGATCAACACGGCGAGATGAATAGGACGGTACACAGATATCAATGATACAGCCATCCTATCAAAAGTCGATATTTTGCTACCAAACTGCTGTAAATTCACCGAAAATAAGATAAACGAAGCTAGAGTAGTCCAAATTTGACGAAATGAAATATGACGTCTCACTCAAAAAATAGTTTACATTTTTATTATATAAAAATGTTCAGATTTTGGAAACATTTAATTTCCATTAATTTCAACTGATTTAAACTAAAATTGAAAAAATTACACAACATAACTAACTTCCATATTTTCTGATGAAAATTTACCATTTGCTATGTTTAAATAGACGTATCCCAAATATCAAATTTTCAGTGATAAATTTTATTATTAAATTTCAAGCAAAATTTTAGTTAATTACGTTATTAAAACCGTTAAAATATCCGGGTCATTACATTTACTTTGCTTAAAGACTTTAGTAATTACTATCATTCACAGACTTTTAGTCCGACCCACTCCTCTATTCCCCCTTCACCCCTCTTAAGAAATCAAGGGAGGGGACAATAGATTGCAGTTATTGGAGATTTCTTGAAGGAGTTTGCTGTCATGTATTTCTTTTCTTTCAGCTTTTGTTCTTTTTATGTACTGGCTTATTATGAGGGATATTATGTACTCTGATTTTGACACTATGAGTTTTTGTTTCATGAGACATATTGGATTTTTAGACATGTATGTGGTATTTGGTATTTGACTTATTTATGAAGTAATTATGAAGCTTTGTTTTAATTAAGTTATTATTTTAAGTTTTCGTTGTTTATATATATTTTTGTCTTGTGAATCTTAGTCTCTATTAGCTTTAGTTATACCTACAATGCACCACGCCTTTTAGTGTATCCTTTTGGGTATGTTAAGGGATGTGGGAGTGTTTCACTTGGTATCAGAGCCTAAGGTTACAGGATTCCTAAATATTTAATCTAAAAGTAAAGTATTTTCCAAAATAACTTGTTTTAAAAGTATTTTTCAGAAAAGAACTCTTAGAAATGGTTTTTAAGTATAAAAGAGTTTTTATAAAAATCGCCTCAAAGTCCAGTTCAACCTTCTTTCGAGCCTAAGTTTCCTTTTCTTTTCATAGTATGGCTGACTGGATCTGTAGAGCTACGGTACCAGAAGGGCAAGCGCCCAATACAACACCGGTAGGTGGAAATCCCTTTAATCCACCTACACCAGTCGATTTTTCTAAGCTATGCAAGGACTTCACTAGCATAGGAGGCAGAACATTTTCTAGCATGAAGGATTTCAAGGAGACACAAGCTAGGTTGGAAGATATGGAGCGAAAGTTTAGGCAGTTAGGCTTGGAGGACCGACAACGAATTCAACCTACTAACTGGAAGCTGAAGGGAGAACTTAAGGAGGTTCCTACAAGCTCTAAGAAACAGTGGTGGAAGGACAAGAAGGAAAGGAGGAAAGAAAGGGGACCTCAGAAGCGAATTAAGAAAAATGGGAAGTGTAAACGCTGTAGAATGAATGGTCATTACGCAATAGACTGTAAGAAGGCAGGAATGATGGGAAGGTGTTTTAACTGTGGATAGCTTGGTCACTTTAGTAAGTTTTGTCCTTAGAAGATGAGGCAGAGAGTGAGCGAACCTGCAGCGCATATTCAGGCTTTGGATGCAACACCTTCCAGTAGCAGACCGGATCGAGGTAGGAAAGTGATTTCTATTTCTAATTTTCCCATCCAAATTCTTTTCGATCCTAGAGCATCACTCTTTCATCTCTAGTTCTTTGGTAGATTGTTTGCACTTAGACATCTCTTTAGTAGTAGACCCCATTGTTGTTTCAAACCCCATGGGAGGATCGACACTCTTGTCTATGGTTTGTAGGGGTTTGAAAATTTATATCCTAGGCGTAGAATTTGACTATGACGCCTATATTTTGGGATTTTCGGGGTATGGGATGATTTTGGGAATAGATTGGCTATCCACATATGGAGCTATATTAGATTGTAAAAGGAGAGTCGTTAAACTAGAGACATGGATCAGTAGGACTCTCGAGATTTCTTATGACCCACAAGGGTCAGCTATGTTGATCTTCGTTTATTCCCTCGATTCATCATTATCAGAGTTGCATTCGATTCCTATCGTTAGAGTTTTTGTAGACGTCTTTAAGGAGGTTAGGGGACTTCCCCTAAGAGAGAGATTGACTTCAAGATTTATTTGACCGAGAATGCCAAGCCGGTAGCATTAACTATGAGGCACATGGCACCTAAGGAGAGGAAAGAATTGAGCAAGCAGATCCTTGATCTTTTGGAGAAGGGATACATAAGAAGGAGCATATCAGGATGGGGAGGACCAGTCGTCTTCGCCACTAAGGTGGATGGTTCTCTCCCACTTTGCGCGGACTATAGGGAATTAAATAAGCTCACCAAGAAGAACCGATATCCACTCCCTAGGATTGATGACCTTTTTGACCAGTTGGTAGGTTCTTTGGTTTTCTCTCAGCTTGATTTAGCTACTGGATTTCATCAGCTTAGGGTCGTTGATGATAACGTTGATAAGACCGCATTTAGTATACCATACGGATTCTTTGAGTGGTTAGTCATGACTTTTGGGCTAACCAATGTCCCAACCTATTCTATAGAGTTGATGAACCATGTTTTTAGAGATGTCCTAAAATAATGTTTGTGGCGGTATTCGTGGTTAGCATTTTGGTGTTTACCAAGAAGTATTGAAGAGCATGTTATTCATCTAAAGGAGGTTCTTTGTACACTTTGTATTCGTTAGTTGAGAGCAGAATTCTTGAAGTATCACTTTTAAAGTGCGTTTATTGGGGCATAGAGAATGTCTACACAAGATAGGGATTTAAGAAACGGTTTTGTACATTTAGGATTTGGATTATGGAAATCCAAAGAGAGGTAGGAAAAGGTTAGAGATGTAAAATAAAATTCAGTAGATAAGCAGAGAAGAAAGTCCATGTGTTGGTAATTGTAGAAATTATAATTGTCTCAGATAGGTGAATTTGACGGTAATGTCTTAGAATAAATATGAGTATACAAGAGGAATAGGAGTAAAAGCCTTTAGTTTAGGAAAAGTACTCTGAGGGTAGTAAGTAGGAAGACCCACTTTATGCTAAGCCCAATAAAATGAAATTTTCGAAATTTAAAAAGTTGAAAAAAATCTTGTGATTGTTGGAATTGAAAATTTTCATTGTTAATATTTTCTTTCATAAAATAAACATGGGGTTTTTGAAGAATGGTATGAAATTTAAGTTGGTTTTTATATAATGAAAAATTGGAATTATTCTTGAAGAATTATGGAGTGTGTGTGTATCTGCATATAACTCACTAGTTTCATTGTAAGTAAACAAAGATTTTAAACATAAAAACCTATAGTGTATCAAGTATCGAAAATGTAGATTACAACATTTATTGTTGTAATAAATGTTTTCGTGGAAAATAAGTGGAGCATAGGCTATAACACTACTATTATAGTAAGTGACTCTTAAGAGAAATATTTTTACATAGGTATATGAGATTTATTGGTATTTATTTAATTGAATCCATGCACTAGTATATTTTTAGGTTGTAGTAACGGTGTTTTACGCAACATCCATTTTAACCCAAATAAAATGTATTTTATAAGGTAATTTCTAAGTATAGGAACAAAATGGTTTGTAAAGTATACTTATTATTAATAAGTGTAAGGAAGTGTTTTTGCAGTTATGGAGATATTAAAACAGTTTTGAAGATAAGTTTTTCTAAAAGGAAAATGTGTAAGTTAGATATTAGAAATATTTATCATGGAAGAATATAATTTAAACACATTTTAATCTATTGGAATGAAAATAAAAATGGTATGATTTTCTATGAGACCAATAAAAATGTTTTGTGCAAGTTACAAGGAATACGTGAAAAAGATATACAAGGTATGAAAAGCACCATATTTTGTATAGCCTATTTCGAAAAATATAAAATAAGTTCTTGTAATTTCACATAAACATGAAATTCTCTTTTAAAAGGTTCATAGAAGATTTTAGCGTTAACAACTTCTCATAAGTGAAAGTTGTTCCAATACATTAAGATATGAGACTGTTAGGTGTAATAAGAAGCCATTTTGAAAACACATAAAGGATATTTTAAAGATATTTTAAAAGAAAATGGTTTGGTGAAAAAGTAAATAAGTTTTTGAAATGAAAAACTTAATAAAAGTAAAATTTGAAAATTCAAATTTTTATAGAAAACTGTAAAAGTCTTTAAAAGAAAGAGAGATATAAGTTTTAGACTTAAAATTTTGGAAGTTTTTCCCTCTAGGTTTGGGAAATAATATTAAGTGACCAAGTATTTTTGAAATTAATAGAAACTGAAAAGATAACACTTTTAAAGACAAAGATTTTGGGATTTGATGTTTTAATTTTTTTTGAAACCTTAGTTTTTGAAAACAAGGTGATAAATACTAAACCAAACTCTTAAATGTGGAGTATTGTTGATTCGTGAACAACAGTTAAATGAAATTAGTAGAATGGTAAGACAAGCATGGTTGAGAATGAGTATTCTTGATTTTGGAAGAACTTGGAAAAAGCATCTTTCTTTAGTTGAATTAACATGGTAGTAGTTTTCAGGCTAGCATTGGAATGGCACATTTTGAAGCCCTTTTTGGGAATGTCTTGTAAGACGTCTTCATGTTGGTTGGAGTCTACGGACAGGTTGCTTCTTGGTTCCGACATGGTTAAAGAAATTTCGAAGAAGACTAATTTGATTAGGAGAAAATTCGTATCTCATATCCATGTCTCTTTGATAATAGGTTTTAGAATTTCCCTTTTCCATCTTTTGTTTTGAATAGGTTCTTTCCTTTATTATCCTTTGGGAGGGTAGAACTTAGGATTTAACCTATGGATGGTAGGATTTGATGTAAACATGTTAATAGAACATGTTATGAATGATGTATGCTAATGATTGCAAGTGTTTGCTAGTGGATGCTATGGACGCATATAGGTTAACTTGGCACTATTATTCTTTAAGGATCAGCCTAACTAGGACACTAGAGCATATGCATATGGATGTGTGCACGTTTTTATTTTATTTTCATGATTGCTATAAATGGATGATTATCACATGATTGTTGCATTTGGATGATGTTTGTAGCACGCATATAAAATTATCAGTATCATTAGGAAATTTTTGCATTCATTTGGATACATGGCACAAACATGATTGCTAAAAGGAGGTCAACTGAATCAGTGGACCTCCTAGTCTTTTGCATTAGTTAGGGACATTTACACTATACTAATTTCATAAGTATCATAAATTGCATTAGAAAAAAAACTTAAGGACAATGGATGAATGGTTGATGATTGAGTAGTTGATTGTAGAGTTGGATGAAAACATTTAGCACATTCTTTTATCCTTAGAGATTTCGAGGACGAAATCCCTTAAGGAGGGGAGAATATAACAACCCGAAATTTAACCCGTATTAATTAATTTTTTAATTAAATAAATAATAAAATAACTTTGTGAAATTATCATAATTGAGCCACGGGAGTAGCACCATTGTGTCCCTGGTAATTTTCTACTCAATTTCCATATATAGAACGTCAGAAACCGAGCTAATATGACCAAGTTATAAAATAAACAAAATAAGCAGAGAAAGAAATGAAAAAAAACATATAATACAGGTCAACCGGCCGGTTGACCTAGGCAAGGGGGCGGTCGACCGCCTGGTCGACCCACCTTGGCTTTTGGCAAGCGAACGAACATTCATTCGTTCGAACGTTCCAGAGCCTATTGGTAACCTGTTTTGCATTATTCTGACCAATCTGGTCCATCTATTTTTGCATCTGATGGCTCCTATTCAGCCTATGACATGGATGCATCCTATTTAATCTACAAATCCAAATGTCCGAGTTCCACTTATACCCATATAAATATACCCTAGACCTAACACATTTTCTCATTCTAGGTTTTCTCCAATTGGGTTCGCCTTTCTAGGAAGGAGCCTAAACGGAATAATTTTCCAAAGGAGAAAATTGTTATAAATTAAATTATTTTACAACTCCAAGTGGTTCCGGGAAGACCAAAGGAAGAGCATAGGACCAGAGGTGAGTGGTTGTAATTATTCTAAGATTTCTTTAAGTAATTTAAAATAATAGGGTTTCCAATAGTTGTAGTTTTACTACAATTTTTGGAATAGCCTTTTTAGTAGTTTATTTACAGTTTTTAGAATTATTTTTAGTCTATTTCCTTTCAGCTATTCTTTTCAGTAATTTTAATTTATTTCTGTTAATTATAGCTTTTCCGATTATTTACAGTTTATTTACAGTATTTTAGTAATTTACCGTTATTTATATGTTATTTACATCTTCTCTCTACGCTTTGGATTTTCTTCTATTTTCAGGTTTCTTTTATTCCTCCTTCTTCTTCGCGTATGGATTAGAATAAGATTAACGCGAATATGGATTAAATTGTAAGAAAACTGAAATAATGGAATATAAGATGTAAATTTCAAATACTGTAATATAAATGGAATTGGACTGAAATTACGCCTAACTATGACGTTAATTGGACTGAATTAAAAAGGTTGGCCTAGTTATAACTTAGAATTATAACTAAAAAGAATAAAAGATGAAAGAAGCTTATTGTCACACTTAGGCCTTGGGTTAAGTAATAAGCATGATTATAATGTAGGTTATAATAAGAAAAGAACGGAACAAGGCGTATTTTAAGACTTAGGATAAATTAATAAGCACAGATAATTGAGAAAAATGTAAAGGCTTATTTAAATAATTTACCTAAGTCTAGAAGCAAAGATGAAAGTAGGACCTGTACCAAATAGCATTCCCTATTAGACAAAATGGTGAGTCTAGGGCACGCTTATGCTAAGAATGGTAGTACTTGGTCAAATAGAAGTCCAAATCACTGGGGATTTGGATAAGGGGAGCAACTAGATATTGTTTGGATGAAGGGCCAGTACCAACAGCATTTCCTCTATAGTTTCAATGGACACGCAGTGATCTCACATTAGCCTGAAGTGAGATGAGGGGCACGCTTATGCTAGAAGTTCAAGGTAATAAGAAGACACAATAGGTGGATAAAAAGGTAGCATGGGCATGGTGGCAGTTACGCGTGGGACTTCCATTTCAGGTGCTCGGTAATAGCTATGAGTTCCAAGCGCTTAGTATGGGTGTCTTTCGTCGACACCATTGCCTTCTGTGTAGGGAGCTATATATGTTGTCCGGATCCACAGTAGTTGCTCTGTGCATCTTTCGTAGATACCATTGGTTATTGTGTAGGGAGATATATAGCGGCTGGTCTACAGTAAGGTCTATGGAGTAGCAGGCCGATAAAAAAGGGTAGAATAGGGTTACATCCTAATTACAGGATTAGGAATTCAGCATAATCAAAGCAGAAATCAAGGACTAGTGCTGGCAATCGAAATTAACCTACCTTATAGTTAATCGTATCTATTTCCAGTTTATATCTTTCCTATTTCCTTTGTTTCCTCTTTATATACTAGAATTGTTGTAGAGTCTATTACTTTTACTTTGCTTAAAGACTCTAGTAATTACTATCACTCACTAGACTTTTAGTCTGACCCACTCCTTTATTTCCCCATTTCCCCCACTCTCTTTGGCAATCAAGGGAGAAGACAGTAGATTGCAGTTGCTTGGAGATTTCTTGGAGGATTTTGCTGCAACGTATTTCTTTTCATTCGGCTTTTGTTCTTTCTATGTACTGGGTTATTTTGAGGGATATTATGTACTCTGATTTTGAGACTATGAGTTTTTGTTTCATGAGGCATATTGGATATTTAGACATGTATGTGGTATTTGACTTATTTATGAAGCAATTATGAAGCTTTGTTTTAATTAAGTTATTATTTTAAGTTTCCGCTGTTTTTATCTATTTTTGTCTTGTGAATCTTAGTCTATGTTAGCTTTAGTTATACCTACAATACACCACGTCTTTTAATGTATCATTTTGGGTATATTAAGGGGTGCGGGGTGTTTCACACCAAATAATTTTCATTATGGTACTCATTTCTTTCATATCTATCCGTGTTACTTATTTCTATAGTTAATGATTTTTAAGTGTTCGGGCTCATATAATCTTCCAATATTATCATTTTTCCTAAAGGAACTAGTGGTAGTAATAGTGTTCAATCCAATATCCATCGCTTGATAAAAAAGAAAAATTCTTTTCTTTAGATTTTATATTACCGAATACTTGATTTCCCCATGGCGTATTTGATCAATCCATGGAGGCTGATCAATTTGGTTAATTAAAAAGGTGTAAAGTTTTTTGGATGTCTTCAAATGGAAATGAGAAGGTACGGTTTTATTTACTCCTTCCTCTTATATCTGTTATATTTTGTAAATAACAGTGCTCAACTAGGTTTAGCTTAAATTTTTGAGAAGTTACCCTTCACAGTTGGCATTAATGTATCAGCTAAGTAAATCACAGTTTTACTTTACCCTTATGAATTTTAAGCTAAGCCGAGTGAGTTTGTGTCAGTATGATAAATGGTTCATCATGCTAGCTGGCTTGGACAGAGCATATTTCATCATGACTATTTAAGTTATGATTCATGTTTAGTTACATAGGTTTTTTTCTTATGGTTTGCAATGTTCTTATGAGCAGGACTATGCATGGGTGAACAAGAGATGACATTTCCATTTATGGATAATCTAGAGAGGTTAGTGACATATCATTGTAAACGTAGTGATCACTCAGTTTTTTAGAATGGAGTTGCTTTAAATTAACATTTAACATGTTAGGTTTCAGGGCATACCAAGTTATACAAAAACATCACTGCTGATTTACAGATGGCTGTAGAGGAAGCAGTTTTAGCTGATAGTTGTTTTGTAGGAACTCCAGTTAATGAAACCGACATGAAAGAGAATCATGAAGCCTTTGATTTGAACCATGATTTACAAATCCAATCTCAAGAAAGCCAGGCAAGTGATGCAAATTTTAAGTTTGTATTTCTGTAATGTTGTTGGGTGTGCCCTGAAATTTGTTTAAATATTTCAAATATACCTTCAGAAACTCAAACTTGATAATGAGCTATCCTTTTTCTCACGAAGGCTAGCTGCATTTACTCTTGGATTTGATGTAGCTGATATTGCTAATGGATGTAATGAGGCTGCTTTAATCACTGGTAGACATGAAGACAAAAAAAATTGGTATGAAATTTTTTAAGCGCTATTGCTAAGGTTATTGGTGGTGTGGAGAAGAAAAATAAGGTATGTTTTTTTCCTGATAACCGTTCATAAGTAAAATAAGTAATTAGCAGATTATCCAATATATTAATAATATTTAATCTCTCTTGCCAAAGAAAAACCTCAAGAATATTTAGCATTCTCAATATACATGTTCATAAGAAATTAATCGAACTAAAAGCACCTTAAAAGCTTTAACATACTTTTTATTTTTTATTTACCGGTACATACTCTCTTTCTTGGACATCGGATCTACGCTTGTGGACTTTTCTATGCAACAAGGTACAAACTTTATTTTATAATTCTTTTATAATTTATAATCTATTGTTGTAAGTCATTATTGAGATTATTTGCAGTGGAATGAGTAGCACACTGATAATTGCCCAAATAGATACATCCACTGTCAATGCATGCACTGTTATTGATGCATGAGTAGATAGAATTTGTATTGTAACATAGCAACATATCCCTGTCAATACATATATAGGTAATTATTCATCATCTATAAAGACATCCTACTCTAGGTCGGTGGCCAATACTCTGGTCCTAATTTTATCTATATATATATAGCCCACTGGTGCATGAAATATGAACAAGGCATAATCCGGTACTCCTCAGTTCACTATTTTTCGTTTCTCCTTTATCTTTTCTCTCTACGTTATGAGCTAAGGTCCTACATTTATTTGTGTAGTGAAAAGTTGATAAAATATCCCACATAAATTACATTATTAGTCGCATGTAAATTATAGAATATGTAGTCTTCTTATATGAGTTTGCGGATTTGAGACAAGGTGCTCAGTAGTACATGTACCTCGTATTTGTTCTAGTTTAGTCTTAATTTTTTTCCTGTTCTTTTTTTGGTGTATTTTTATTTTGAAGATTGCCTGAATAATGATGTGTTATTATACATCAGGCTAGAAAATTCATCACCCTTGTAGATGAGCTATACAATCACCATTGCCGTCTTGTTTGTTTAGCATCTTCCTCAATTGATGATCTTTTTCAAGGAACTGAAGAGGTAACACTTTTTGATTTAGAGAGGTAATAGAAGTAAATTCTTTATGGTGTCAAGTGAATTATTTTAAATCCAAATTACTCTTTTTGATTGATGGAGCTAAATGAAAATAATTTTGCCTTCTTCCAATTTTCATTTTGAAACCGGGACAGAGGATAACAGACTTAGAGTGAATTATATATGTCGGGGGTTAGTTGCTAGCAGTTGTTTGATAAATAATATTATGAAATATAATATAAAAATAGGAAGTTAGTGTAACTGCATTTGGAATGCTCTTATAATACCAAAATTGATCTAGACTAAACCAGAAATTGTATCTACTTACTGCTGATTTGACAAATTGCTAGTGTTGGGCGTATTCTCACCACCGAACCACTCCCTACCGGACCAACCAATTTCTCCACTCCCTACCGGACCAATCACCTACCGAACCACTCCCTACCGGACCAACCCATTTCTCCACTCCCTACCGAACCAACCCATTTCTCCACTCCCTACCGGACCAATCACCTACCGAACCACTCCCTACTGAACCACTCCCTACCGAGTCACTCACCTACTCCCACCACCGGATCAATCATCGCCTCCACCCATTACCGAACAAAAGTACTACCGAACCAACGTTGCTAGGCCAGATTGCATCAGCCCAGGCCCACCAGCAGCTACATACATCCAAGACCCCTACTCCCAACCTCACTCTATAAATAGAGGGGCAAGGGTGCAACAATGGGGGACAAGTTGGAGAGCTCAAGAAAGGACAGAACTTTCAAACAACTTTTATACACTTGTAATCAAAGCTTTGTACTTGTAATCTGAACAGTAAAGGAGAAAAAGATATAAAGTGGACGTAGCCACATTCTGGCCGAACCACTATAAACCTGTGTGTCTTTTATAGTTTAGTCCCTGCTTTTTACATATTTGCATAGAGTATCCAGATCACTAAGAACAACAGCAAATCGACTAAACCATACGACTTGGAGGTGTTTGCCCATTTTTTGTGCAAACATTTTTGGTGCTTTCACTGAGAAGGTGAACTCCGGACTTCAGCTTCTCCCACTTAACTTTCTTCCTAACAGCATCGCTCATTGCTTGGAAGACATGCCTCCAAAGCAGAAGAAAGATGTTAACAAAGGAAAAAACATCGCAACCAGCAGTATTCCAGATCTAGTGGTCACATATCAAGTAAATCATCCCATTCCAACAGCAGTACCAAATGGAGGTTAGGCAAATCCGACAACCCCTGCCACGGGACAGCTGGCAGCAATTACTAAGGCAGATCTAGACAGGGTTGTGGCTGAAGTGACTAACCGCTTCACATCCCAACAGGAAGCCTTGGTGGACCAACTCATGTCACGCTTAAGGGATGATGAAGAGTCCAATCGCAACACTGAATCATGGGGTGAGTCCTAGTCTGGAGGATCTCGGAGGCAACAAAGATCTTCCTTCTTCGAAGAAGCTAACGACAGAAGCGGCCATTGTAGGAGCCGAGACCGAACTCAGTCCGAATGCCGACCCGAGGAAATGCTTGGAACCAAACCCAACAGGGGAGGTACCAGGCGAAGGTCAACTGTAGCTGAGCCTGTCATGCTGCCTAACCACGGAAACGCCAATGAATGGGGCCGAGCTAGAGTCCAGCCCGAAGTTGGACCCGAGGAAGTGCTTAGATCAGAACCCAGCAGGGGAAGATCATGGCTAGGGCCAACTGTAGCTGACCCTAGCATGCTCCCAGAAGACCAAAGACAGCCACTGGAAAATATTAGGAATAATAGACGATACCATCCCTACAGGTCATCTGGACGGAATCAATCCCACAGAGAAGAACCGAACTCATTTTTATCTGCTCCAAATTCTGATGAAAGGATGGCACACTTGTTCAGAGAGTGCGTCCAACGGGATCAAAGAGATCGAGGGATAGGCGCTAGGGTAACCAGCCCTTTCGCCCGCAATATCGAAATTGCCATCACCCCCCGAGATTGGAAAATGCCAACAATGGAACCTTACAAGGGAACCTCTGACCCCGTTGTACACTTACAGAGATACACACAACATATGCTCATGAGTGGAGCAATAGAGGGAGTATTGTGCAAACGCTTTCCCCTATTCTTAGCAGATCTAGCTACCTCCTGGTTCTGCCATCTACCCTAAGGATCCATCAGCTCATGGGAAATGTTGAAAGAAAAGTTCATCAGCCAGTTCCGCATTCATGTGGAGCAACCTAAGGACGCTTATTCCTTATCCAATATCAAACAGAAACCTGGAGAGAAAGTGCAGCAATATCTAACCCGATTCAATGCCGTAGCGGCCGCAGTCCAAGATGCCGATGAGAAGCTTATTTTAATGGCCCTCTGTAGTGGGGTGCATCCGGATACTAAATTTGCTAGAAGATTGACAAAAGAAAAACAAGCTACTTTACCCAATTTCTTCCATGAAGCTGGGAAATATATGAGACTTGAAGACGCTGCCACTGAGGAGCAGTCAGGGCAACAAAATAAGGCAGCTCACGGCAACATGCCCGCTGTAGCAAAGGACGTTCGAAGAAATGACTCTAGAGACAATGCTGGGGGCAAGAAGGGAGAAAAGCGTCTATATCGGCCAGGACCGAGATTTGACGCTTACACCCCTTTGAATGAAATGATGGAAAACATCTTCCTGGCCACTCAAGACGAAGTTAAATACAAACGCCCCGCGCACAACAAGGAATTAGATAACGCAATTAAGTCTGGAAAATTCTACCGCTTCCACGAATCCCATGGGCATGATACCAATGAATGCCATCATCTCCGGGACTTGATTGAAGAACACATCAGAAGAAGGAGACTAGAACGCTATGTAAAAGGTCAGAACATGACTCCAGTTCCTGCCAATGAGAACCCAAGGCTACCCTCCCCAGAAATAGGCAGAGGAAATCGCAACACCAGCGGCTCCAGTCAAGAGAAGATAGTGGTCCATACCATCTCGGGAGGGCCACACATCGCCGACGGAAGCTGGGCAGAGATGGAAAGGTACGGGAAGTCACTTAGAAACGATGAAGAATGCGTTAATTCTATTATAGAAGAACGCCACCCGAAGCGGATAGAGAATGATGACATCACATTCAGTAGGCGTGACCTGGAGGCAAGGCAGTACCCTCACTCGGATCCCATGGTTATCTCTGCCCGGCTCGGTCCAGCCGAAGTTTTCCGAATTCTAGTAGACATTGGAAGCTCAGTGAATATCCTATTCAAGCATGCATTCGACAAAATGAAGCTGTCATTAAAGGATGTTCTTCCCTGCAATAAACCACTACACAGTTTCACTGGAAATGCGAAGATGCCCCTCGGGCGACTGGACCTCTTTGTTGAAATTGGAAGTCATCCCCGCTCCGTTGTGCGGAAACAAACATTTGTGCTAATAGAAAACCACTCGGCCTATAATGCCTTCTTAGGAAGACCAGCCTTGTCTGACTTCCAAATTGTCCTGGCCCCATGGTGCCTGAGGATGAAATTTCCAACGGACAATGGAGTAGGGGAAGTAAAGGGAGACCAGGACATTGCTCGAGATTGCTATGTAGTTGAACTTCGCAATAACCGCAGGAAGGATAAAGGGAAGAGTGCATAGACTACCCTCTGCACGAAAAATTTGGAAGCATAGCAACTAAAGAAAGTCCCTCCTCTTCGATATACCAGTGACCCTTTCAATGAGTTAGAGCCCAGGGACAAAGAGGAGGAGGCCACCGCCGAGCCTGCAGAGGCTATGGAATTTGTATCTGTGGACAGACACGACTTGAGTAGACTATTGAAAGTCGAGTCCCAACTAAAAGCAGAATCAAAGGAACAACTCATTGATTTTCTCCGCCACAACTTGGATGTATTTGCATGGACGCACGCTGACATGACTGGAGTCTCCCCAGACATAGCATGCCACGTATTAAACATCGATCCTACCAAGGCGCCAGTAAAACAGAAAAAGAGAAGTATGGGTGCAGAACGATCAGCAGCCCTCGATGAAGAAGTAAAGAACCTACTTGCCAATGACTTCATACGAGAAGCCATCTACCCAGAGTGGATCGATAACCCGATACTAGTAAAGAAGGCTAATGGGAAGTGGCGAACATGCATTGACTTCTCCAACTTAAATGACGCCTGCCCAAAGGATTGCTTCCCACTTCCCCGAATCGATCAGCTTGTGGACAGCACAGCCGTGCACGAACTCTTATCTTTTATGGACGCATACTCAGGATATAACCAAATTCCTATGCACGCTCCCGATCAAGACCACACTAGTTTCATCACTGACCGGGGATTGTACTACTACAAAGTAATGCCTTTTGGACTTAAAAACGCAGGAGCCACCTATCAACGCCTCGTCAAGAAGATGTTTGCGGGGCTAATAGGACAAACTATGGAAGTTTATGTGGACGACATGCTGGTAAAGTCAAGGAAAGCCGACGATCACGTAAGCCACCTGGGTGAGATGTTTCAAGTACTTCGCCAATATGGAATGAAGCTGAATCCTCTAAAGTGCTCCTTCGGAGTATCATCAGGAAAGTTCCTGGGATTCATCGTCCATGCCAGAGGAATTGAAGCAAACCCTGAACAAGTCCGAGCTCTGAAAGATATCAGGATAACTTCTACCCGGAAAGAAATGCAAAGCCTAAATGGGAAGGTGGCCGCCCTAAGCAGATTCATCTCTAAAGCAACTGACAAATGCATCCCCTTCTTCGAGGCTCTAAAGAAAGACAAAGGAATGTTCGAATGGACTGACGAATGCTTAACAGCTTTCCTTAACTTAATCGAACACCTCCAGAGACCACCAGTACTCTCAACTCCGAACAAAGGAGAAGAGCTATACCTATACCTTGCTGTGTCATCTCATGCTCTAAGCGCCGCCTTGGTGAGAGAAGACAAACGCACGCAGCGGCCGGTATACTTTGTAAGCAAGAGGTTTTACAAGGGCGGAAGCCAGATATCCTAAACTTGAGAAACTAGCGTACTGTTTACTAATCACATCACGGAAACTGCGTCACTATTTCCAATCTCATTCCATCAGAGTTCTGACCGATCAACCGCTAAGGTAGGTACTCCATCGTCCCGACACTTCTGGGCGACTACTTAAATGGTGCATTGAACTAAGTCAATTTGATATCACCTACCATCCTCGCACCGCCATCAAGGGACAAGCCATGGCCGATTTCATTGCCGAATTCACTACCAACAAAGGTAAGGAGCAATTGGAAATAGCAGAAGACATCAAGTGGAATCTCTTTGTGGATGGAGCGTCAAACGAACAAGGCTCGGGGGCAGGTGTGGTAATAATCACTCCCATGGGAAATAAGCTACACTATGCTCTAAAGTTGGAATTCGCTGCCACCAACAACGATGCAGAGTATGAAGCGGTGATAGCTGGATTAGGACTTGCCTCAGAGATTGGAGCTAATTCTTTATGTCTTCATAGTGATTCTCAACTTATTGTAAATCAAATACTAGGAGAATTTCAGGCTCGAGAAGAACGACTCACAGCATATCTAAAGAAGACCAAGCTGCTTCTCGATCAATTGGATCACTATTTAATCAAACACATCCCCCGGGAAGAAAACCAAGAGGCCGACGGATTGGCAAAGCAAGCTAGCACGAGAGACGACACTATTTCCGGAGCAGTGGCCATCTTAAAGCAACCGACCCCAAGTTTCGAGCAGGTGAATCTGATAGCTGCAATCAAAGAGGAAACTTGGATGACTCCCATCCAAAAATACTTACAAGACGGCACACTGCCCGACAAGCGTAACGAAGTCAAGAAAATCTTGAGGAGAGCTTCCCGCTACACAATACAAGAAGGCACCCTTTATCGGCGCGGCTTCTCTAACCCCTTATTAAGGTGTGTCGCCGGAAGGGAAGCAAAGGAAATCTTATCCAACATCCATCAAGGAAGCTGCGGAGATCACACTGGAGGGAAAACTCTGGCAAAGAAGATACTCCGATATGGGTATTTCTGGCCCACCTTAAACAAAGACGCCTTAGACTTCGTCAAAAAATGTGACAGATGTCAGAAATTTGCTAAGATTCCGCGGCTACCAATAACTGAGATTACTCAAATGACCAGCCCTTGGCCCTTTGCAGTATGGGGAATTGACTTGATAGGCGAACTGCCAATGGGCCGAGGCGGAGCCAAATATGCTATAGTGGCAGTCGACTATTTCACCAAATGGGTGGAAGCAGAACCCCCAAATAAAGTATCTTCAGCAAAAGTTATTAACTTCTTGATCAAAAATGTTCTATGCAGGTACGGAGTCCCACTTAAAATCATATCGGACAATGGACTTCAGTTTGACAGCGAGGAGTTCTCCAACTGGTGCCAAGAGCATGGAATTCACAAAATCTTCTCATCTGTAGCTTATCCTCAGGCAAACGGACAAGTCGAAGTCGTCAACAAAATTCTCAAAACTCTAATAAAAAAGAAACTCGAAAAGTCAAAATGCGCTTGGGTGGATGAACTTCCTACGGCACTATGGGCCTATCGCATATCTTTCAGAACATCAATGGGGCATACTCCTTTCTCTTTGGCATACGGATCGGAGGCTGTGCTCCCAGTTGAAACTATAGTGCCTTCCCACCGTAGGATCCACTATAACCCAGAAGAGAACGAAGAACTCCTCCACATGTCTTTGGATCTAATTGAGGAAAGAAGAAATGATGCAGCCCTCAAAGCAGCAGCTCACAAGCAAAAAGTGGCAACGCAATACAACTCCAAAGTCAAGCATCGTAGCTTACAAAAAGGAAATCTTGTCCTCAAGCGAATCTTCCCGCGCCCCAGAGCGCTAGATCCAATCTGGGACGGACCATATGTAATTCACAAAGATCTCCACAACGGAGCTTATATCTTGTCAATAGTGGACGGAGAGGTGTTCCAGAGGGCATGGAACATCCAACACCTTCGTCGATACTTTTCTTAACTTGTACTGCCCATATGAAGTGAATTAATAAAGAGAATCACTGGACGTAGGGCATTTTCGTGCTGAACCACTTTAAAAACTTGTCACTTTTTAACTTCTTCCTTTATATCTTTGCTGCTTGTTAACCTTATCCTTTTCTATTGAACAAAATCCTGTGTAATGGCATTTCCATTCAAGACACATCACGGCGCGACTTCACCTGGACCAGACCTAACAGGTACTATGCGAATCTATGCCCTCGCCAATGAGACACTTTTGCTCCAGCATCCCTCTGCTGCGGGTTAACTCATTGCTCGCGATCGGCCTTTAAAGCCAACTTTAATGAGCCGATTATAAGCGACCGAATAGGCCGACCATAGCCTAGGGAGCTCATTACGGCGTTCGGCTCGCCGGCAACCGTGAACCTACTTTAAGCCCCAACATAAGGTGTGGCCAGCCAAGGGCAGTTCACGGTTGATGATCGGCACCCACGCTAGCCGGCCACGGTAAATCGAATAATACCCACGATTATGGGCCATAATGGCCCGGGTAGTTACTGTGCGCGATCTCGGCTCTGAGTGTCTTAAGTACGGCTGTGGTAAAAAAGATAAACTCTCCGTGGAGGCGTAAGATGGGTGACAAATGTCTCCAAGACCCACAGCTAAGGAAAGTGACTACAAAACCCGTTTGCCTCGAACTTAAGCACATCACAGGCCTTCCGTGATTGGAAGTTTTACTTTTTATTATATTTCTATCTTATTTAAAAACTTTCCTCCTACCCTCTATAACGATCCCCAAAGTACAGGACACAACGTAGGAGTCGCTCACCGATGGGGATAAGGACTCACAATGGGATGGCAGGTCAATCAACTACGTTCCATACTCAGTCGTATAAGACATTCAAAGCTACCATCCACAACTAAGACATGAAGGGCGGTACTTTCTTCTCTTGTAAATAAATACATAGCTATAATTTATTCGCACATCACATTAACTTTGCAAGGTATGAAATTATATCTTAAGCAAGAAACTGGCATCAAACACGATGGAATCACATGCATGTGCACAGCTGTATTTCTTATGCAACACATCAAAATAACTAAGGCAGTCAAATATGACAGAATCTGCTTAAGTTAAAAAATTATAGGCTAAGAATAAAGTCGTTTGTTACCAATAACATAATTACAGCCTAAAAGTTACACTAATGTTTTAGAGCTAGCGTAGACAGCAATGCCAAACAAACCAAAATGACATCCAGGTCGAGTCAAGGAGTCAGCTGCATCGGAGCTTCATCTCTATCCTGCCGGCCCTCCAAGATCTACTTAGCCACGGGATCGGAACTCTCAGCATGCTGGCCGAAGATAGTCGGTACCTCAGAGGTCTCACCTGTCCAATCCAGAAGAAGAATCCATTAGATAAGCGATAAGCGGTCAGGTTACAAAAAGCTAAAAGAGAAGACTTACCAGCCTCTGCCCCTTGATCATCATCCTCCAGCTGCACACCAACCTCCTCAGTAGTAGGCAACCGCATACCCTCTTTCACCGCCACCTTCTCCTCCTTGGTGAATTGACCCGTAACCACATCCATTCTAAAGGCCACGCCACCCTCCTTATCCGCATCGGACTTAGCCTCCTCCAGGGCCCTGAGATAAATCCTGGCCATGACTCGGGGGTAATCATCCATCCAAGATAAGTTTCCCTATTTCCAAGTGCGAAAGTATATATCTTGGAGCATCTCATCCATTATCCCCTCATTCTCCTCGAACTCCCTTATACGGTCCTCAGAAGCCAGCAGCTTTGCAATGGTGGCATCCCTCTCCGATTGGTATCGTGAGCAGTCAGCCTGAAAGGTTTTTCTCATCGCCTCCATCTCCTCCTTCAACTTGGTTTGAGCAAGCTCCGCAGCCTCGAGTTTCCCGGACAACTCCTGTACCCGCTCGAGATCCACTTTCCGAACCTCATCCACCGTTGCAATAGCCATATCAATCCGTTCCTTACAAACGGCCTCCATTTTTCGCATCTCTGCCATGCTGGCCTCTTCCATGGTCTTCTTTAGTTGCCTAGATGCGGTCTCATGTTGAGAGATCTGGATGGCTTAATCAGCGAGTTATTTGGCCTGGTCAGAAACCATTAAACGCAGTCGAATGTTAGCACTGCCGATTTCTTCTCCAGCCTTAACCAGTCGAGCATGATGCCCCATCAGCTTCCTGGTTTCCTCAGCAACCCGGTCAATGTTTGCCTTAGCTTCGTCCCCCAAGGTTACAACCCGAGTGGTAAGCAAATCAAGGTCCAGGGACTTGGCCTTGTCAAGCACCCTTACCATGGGATTACGAGGGAGAAGGTGTTCACCAGTAGCCTCATCAAAGGAAATATCGTGAGAACCCGAATCCAGATCCGGATGACCGGCAAACGGATTACGAGCCAAGCCAGGATGGTCTATCGGGGTAACGGTAGGATTTTCAGATGGGTGCGGGGAAGGAATAAGCTCAGTATTCTCCTCTGTGGTATCCTGAAGTGGCTGAGTCGGGGACTGAGGGTCAGGTGGAGATTCCAACAAGGTGCGACTCCTCTTCTTCTTTTGGATATCCTCTTCGATAACTCCGAGAAGAGGACGGTAGCCGACTACGTCCCCAGGGCGGTTAGTCGGTGGCTTTGGCTTAGTGGAAGCCCTTAGAAGTTTATATTGTTCAAGACGGTGCCGAACACTCGATGTCTTGGCCACTTTATCCGATCCTGGGACAAAAACCAAGTGTTACAAGCAGACGTTGAACTATAATTCAAGAAATATGTCAAGTTAGGAAAAGTAAGGAGATGCTTTTGTTATACAAACCCTGGGGAGGAGTGGGATACTGCAATAGATCCTGGATCTCATTCCAGGACGGGAGCTGACCATAAAATATTCCTAAGTCCTTATCATAAATGGAGTCTGCAGAAGTCAAAAATTCACCTTGAGTCGCGGGGGCTGCCTCAACTAGAACACTTTTGGAAGACGAGTCGGCATTGGCTCCGGCCCTGTCAGCTTTCTTAAGCTCCTCTACCAGAGCCGTTTCTTTCTCCAGCCCTTCGAAAGCTAGGCGGAAAGTATCGTCCGTCCACTCCTGCATCACACCCGCTTTCTTAAAAGACAAAGCCCCAGCACCATCACCACTCTGTCCGTCGCCACCATCATCACCACTCGGTCCATCACCTTCTCCACCACTTCCACTCTCCGCCTCACCTCCTTCACCCTCGCCTCTTTCTTCCTCCTCATATTCCTCCTCCGGAACGTCCGGACATGTGCTGGGGGATGGTCCATCGGATTTCTTCAGTTTCTTCCCCCCGGCAGATGGATGCTTTGAGAAGGGTTTCCTTTTGCCGCTCTTCGCCGTAGCCCCTCCTTTAGTTTTGGAAGCCCTCTCCTCAGCTGTGTCTCTCTGCTTGACCACAGACTGACGTGGCAGAATCAGATTGAGCCCCAGAAGAGTAGCGTTCCTGATCAAATAAGAAGCCGCCCTTTCCCCTTTCGGAATGGCTTCTATTTCCTCAGCCATCCAAACCAGACGATCGTTCTCTACGACCGCAAAGCCATCTATCGCTAGCAAGAAATAAAGCATGTAAGGAGGAGTATTGCAGTCAGAACAAAAATCATAAATGAGATTCAACTTATAGCCAGAGGTGAAGCGGAGGAAGGAAACAGAGTCATCTTAGACAAAAAACCATTCCTTCTTGAACATGCTGAATTTCGAATATAAATCCAGGACTGGCTTGAAGGACACAGTCGACTCTAAGCTAACATACGGAGACCCCTTCTTGTAGCCTCTCAAGTTGTACAAGTACCGGATTTCCCGGTTGGACGGAGGACGCCCGTATCTCCTCTGGAAGATAATAAATAAACAAACTCACCAAGATAGCATAGGAATTAGGCTGAAGCTGGAAAGGGGCCACCTTCACGTATGTGACGAAGCTGACTATCCAGGCGTTAATAGGAGGAATGGCGCCGCACATGCAATGATACCTGCTGTAAGCAAAATATCCTTCTGGGGGGTTATACAGCATCACTCCGTTCCCCGGCAACCTCATATGCGCCCTATCAATCCCAAAAGATCTAGATATAGCATCAAGCTGTTCATCTTTGAGGGAATTGGGAAAGCAGTCAGGCGGTGAGTTCAAGAGCTCTTACGGACCGTACCTGTCCACTAACGATCTCGGGGTAGGTCCATGTCGCCCCGGTTCTGCCTGGGCTGGGGTCACGATGAAGGACTCTCCTTTATCCTTAGATTTCTTTTTGTCAGAACGGGTTTCTACTTTATGAGACATTATCTGCAAACACGAGAAAGCGTATCGTCAGAACAAGGAGTATAGAAATATAAACAAGCGAATACCTAACAATATGGAGTCTCATTTATAGTTCAAAACATAAAAGTGCCATTCGGTAAGTCGAGACGTGAAGTTCATCCGGTGCTTAAGCTCCTTAGGAGATCATTCGGTAATTCAAGCATAAAGGTCATTCGGCGGAAGAGAAGCTCACCTGGTCCAGCAATCCAACTGGTTCGGTGAAATGATTGATTCGGCAGGCAAGAATTTGGTTCGGCTATTTCGGATAGTAGGGAATAACGAGAGCATAAAGCCCTTACTTATAGGCAAGCATAGGATGACTGGACCAGCTGGCTCAGCGCTTGGGCCGAATGGGAGAATCAAAACAAAGCGCGACATATGCAGGCACATGCCACACTTTGGGGGGCAAATGTTGGGCGTATTCTCACCACCGAACCACTCCCTACCGGATCAACCCATTTCTCCACTCCCTACCGAACCAACCCATTTCTCCACTCCGTACCGGACCAATCACCTACCGAACCACTCCCTACCGAACCACTCCCTACCGAGTCACTCACCTACTCCCACCACCGGATCAATCCATGCCTCCACCCATTACCGAACCAAAGTACTACCGAACCAACGTTGCTAGGCCAGATTGCATCAACCCAGGCCCACCAGCAGCTACATACATCCAAGACCCCTACTCCCAACCTCACTCTATAAATAGAGGGGCAAGGGTGCAACAATGGGGTACAAGTTGGAGAGCTCAAAAACGGAAAGAACTTTCAAACAACTTTTATACACTTGTAATCAAAGCTTTGTACTTGTAATCTGAACAGTAAAGAAGAATAAGATATAAAGTGGACGTAGGCACATTCTGGCCGAACCACTATAAACCTGTGTGTCTTTTATAGTTTAGTCCCTGCTTTTTACATATTTGCATAGAGTATCCAGATTACTAAGAACAACAGAAAATCGACTAAATCATACGACTTGGAGGTGTTTGCCCATTTTTTGTGCAAACAGCTAGCTAAAAAATTGATTAAGTAATTATGTTACTTGGACTAAGAAAAAATAGAATTGATTCTCGGTTATTGCTGCAAGTCATAAGCTTGCAGTTGCAAGCAAGCTTACAACCGCTGGTCATCTTATCACTTCTAAACAATGTTTAAGTAGTAGGAACTTAAATTTGCAATATGCAAGGCTTAAAAAGTATTTATGAACTTGATGTAGGCTACCGCTCTTTGGCTGGCAAGGTCTGTAATAGAATTGACCGTATAGTACCATAAAACCAGAAAGATTTTTAGGTATCAAAACTAATTCCTTAAACTAAGATCGATCATAATAAATTATAAAATATTAACCAAGTTAACTAAGTGTATAAAAATTAACTAAACATATATAATAATAGTCAAATAAAAATAAATTAACTGAGATTATAAAAATTAACTTCATTAATTAAGTTTTATAAAAGTTAAGTTAGTTTATAAAAATTAAGTAAGTTTATAATAATAATAATAATAATAATATAACTAATGTATATGAAACTCAATTATTTATAATAATAATACTAACAACAACAATAAACACAATAGCAATAATAATATATAGTAAATAAACTAAGTTTATAAAAATTTACTACGTTTCATAACAGTTAACTAAGTATAGGATACTAATAATAATAATAATAATACTAATAATAATAAATTATAAAATACTAACTAAGATAACTAAGTTTTAATTAAATTTATATAAAATTATTATTATTATTATTATTATCAACAACAAAGTTTATAATAATAATAAATTAACCAAGTTGACCAAGTTTTGTGAAAAATAACAAGTTTATGTAATAATAATAAAAAATTAACCAAGTTGACCAAGTTTTATAAAAAATAACAAGTTTATGTAATAATAATAATAAATTACCCGAAGTATGTGTTTGGTAGGCACATACTTCCCTAGAGTTTACAAGCGAAGCCTGGTTCTCTAGGTAATTCAAAAAAAAATTAACTAAGTTTATAAAAATAAATTAATTTTATAATAATAATACTAACAACAACAACAATAATCTTAATAGTTGCAATAAAATTTTATAATCTTAGTTTTATAATAATAACAATAATAATTCAACTAATTTTTATAAAAATTAATGTTTAAAATAATAATACTAACAATAATCATAATAGAAACAATAGCAATAAATTAACTTAGTTTTATAAAAATTAAAATGTTTAAATAATTTGTTTCTAATTAAATGGTACTCTCATTATTAGCATGGACATGAGTTTTAAAATAACTACATGGTTTTGGGGTTTCATCGTAAATCTTAATTTGCATTATGGATCAGATAATGTAAATTCAGGTTTCATATTTCCTCATCTGAATTATGATCTTTGTAGGATTGAAAGACTGCACAATAGAGGAAAAGGAAGTAATTATGGAGATTTTCCTTAAATGGGCTAGTAATCCGAATATTACTATAGAAGTAAAAGCATTTGGATAAAAAGTTACAGCTCAAGTAAATCCAATTTGTTCACAAATCTACTATTATTTATGTCTTAATTAGCCGAGTGTTGTTTCTTAATGTGCAATCACTTTAGGTGGTTGATAGGCAAGTGTTTGCTGCACAACGTATCACTTTGAAGCCTTTGGTTCCTAGTTTTCCTTGTTTTGCAAATATATTTGTGTCACTCATGGAAAAGGTGTACAAAATTATACTTGTTGATTTCTTGATAAATATTCTTGTTTTTATGCCTCTTCTGTTTATAATACTCTAATGAAATGTTAATTTTTGCAGCAACATGTAGAATTTGGACTAAAACTATTAGGTGCAGATCTGATGTCTATACCAGAACTATACAAATTTATTCAGGTATTGCTACAGAATTTTCCTGTACTACAATATTACTGCTTTTCAGATTGAACTTTTTATTTAGTTTAAATTGTAGACTATATTGGTTCTTTTCAACATGGACAAACATACATGTACTAAAACCCAACTCACTTGATGAAGATTCTTTTAACTATTTGAGATCTTCAATTTTATTTGAGTTATTTCCTTCTTGTATTTATTCTTCTGGAGTTAATATATGGTATGTTTTGAGTCTTCCATAGCTGTATTCTATACCACTCTGTAGTGTTTAAGAACAAAAATTTATCATAAGATATGTTTATTGCAGGAGACAATTAATAAGAAGGTTGTAAGTATGTACCTTTGGCCTAAAACGATGGAAGTGCAAATTATGGATCGTTCTAAGTATAGTCCCCTGATTCAATAATTGTTTTAGTCAAAATTTGTACTTATGAATCGACGATCTTTATATTCTTTTTTTCATAGGGCACTCAAGAAACCTGTTGGAATTCTACTTGTGAAAGTTCTGCGTGCATATAAACTGAAAAAGAAAGATTTGATGGGTAAATCAGACCCATATGTGAAGCTTAGGCTTACAAAAGATAATCTTCCATCAAAGAAAAATTCAGTTAAAAAAGGCAATCTTAACCCAGAATGGAATGAGGAATTTAAGTTAGTTGTTAGAGGTCCACAATCTCAAGCTATGGAACTTGATGTTTATGATTGGGAGCATGTATCCGTTACTATTGACCTGACTTTATATTTGTAGTCTAGCATCTGTTGATGTAATCCCCCTTAAATTTTGTTCTCTTTTAAAAATTCATATTTGTTTTAAGTATAAGAGTTGATTTTTGGGTAGCAATTAAGTTTGAAACAATTTTATGCAATTTTTTTATATTATATGTGACCTGCTTAAACATTCATACACACACAAACACACTCGCCACTAATTAAACAGCTAATTTTAGAAGTTCAAGTACTTACAATTTTTAGAGTCACATTTCAACTACTGCCACCAATTGTTTCACCTTCAATGCTCCTAAATATTTTCTTGTGCTATTGGATGTAGGATTCAAGCATGATAGGAAGTTTCGACACTATTTCCTTGTGTTACTGTGCATGTGTCTTATTAGTTAGTCTGTTTATGTTGAATTTTTCTTCCCTTGATTTTGGTTTTGTTATTGTCTCTTCATTTCAAATTCTTTAAGATTGCTTTGATTTTATGTGGATTGGATGTATTTTGTAGTCAAGTTAAAGAAGGCCTTAGTTTCAACTTATCAGCTCTTTATGCACACATACTGCACTGTGCTATCTAAAAATCATTTTTCAATAGTGTTTTATTCATATTCGTTCCTAATGTAAATATTTTCTTATTTGCAGGTGTGTGAAAGAAGAAGGATGCAAAAGTTGTGGTCATCTTTTTAATGCAAACAACCAAATATGTACTTGTTTTTTTTTGTTAAACTTTGCTACTATTTTTTGGGGTGTGCTTAAAACATTTGCTATTACGTTTTCATTTATGTGGTGTAAGCTATAAGGTATTATGTGTATGAATATTAATGTAATGTGTTACATCTCTATATTTATTATCTTTTGTGAATCCTGCGTTATTTAAATGATTTTATAATAGGAAAAGCGTTGGTATTATAAAAAGCGCTATAAAGAATGATGAATAATAGGTCAGTAAGCGCTATAAAAGAACATATCATAGCAAAGTATAAGCGCTATTGTAGCTGAATCTTTATAGTGGCATATTGGTGTTGTGACAAGTCAACATCTATAATAACGTGTCCATATATAGCGCTCATAATCCACTATTAATACTTTTTATAGCAAATTATTAGTGCTATCTTAGAAAAAACAAAAAGTATTTTGTGGCTAATGACGAATTTCATAGCGGACAAATAGCGCTATTATAGTAATCAATAACACATAATTTGCCGCTATAAAAATGTTTAAAATAGCGAATAATTTGCGCTATTATATTAATACTTTTTAGCACTTTTTATGCGTTATAAATGGTTTGCTATTTTTTATAACATGTCGTTATAAAACGTTTATTAAACCGCTATTATAGGCTTTAATAGCATTTTTTGGCGCTATCGTAGGGTCTTTTATCCACCAATGGATCTCGGGGAATTCTACCATGAGGCGGAAAGGTTTTTATGACAAGAAGATGCGAAAGCTGATAATGAGGCAATGGAAGTTAATTCGGTATGAGGTGGAGAACTGGCCGGTGAAAGCTCAGGAAATGACAAGGGTAAACGAAACATGGACAATAGCTTTGAAGGATCGAAGCGACAGAGGGGAGCACCCAAATTCTCTTCTTACTCATAATTGAATGAAACCCTAGAACGGATATTTCTGGATACTCGACGATGCCTTCCATATTGAAAGCCGGTAAGGAGGGAACCCTCTGAATGCGAACGGACATCAGTAAAGTGCTGCCTATTCAAAGAGCTGGATGAGCACAATACAAATGACTGCAGGCATTTGAAGGATATTGTAATATCCCGGAAATTTGGGGCAATATCAATTTAATAATCTGTTTAAATAATTAAATTGATTTGATAATTTTTGATAATAAAATTTGAATTAGTTTAATAATCTAATTGAATAAATATTTAATTAGTGGAATTTATCTTTTAAAACTAATAAAATGATTTCTATTTATAATGTATATATATATAAGTATATATATATTGTAAATAGATTAGCTTTGGTTTGAAATTTAATAAATGAATAAAGTCTTATTTTAAATTTCTAATATATATTTTGATAATTAGAAATTATGATTTATTTAATATTAGCTTTTCAAAGTTATTTAAACAAAATAACTATATGGTTTTGAAATGAGATTAATAATAAGGATTATTTTCTTTTCTTTTTGAAATATTGCTTAATAAATAAGATTTAAGAGTATATATATATAGATAAGTTTAAAATACAATATTAATAGTGTATTGTTTTATTTATAGATATAAATAGATTTTAATAAAATAAAATTGTTATTTTTAAATTGGATGTGTTGTTTTAAATTTACTTTAAATTGGATTTTAAGAATATAATTTGAATTTGAAATTGAAATTCAAAAGAGGTAATATTTAAATAGTTTTAGACTTTAAAATATATGTATAAGCTTTTATTTATAAGTATAATTGGTTATTTCTTTGAAAAGTTATCTTTATATATAAATAGATAAGTAATAAGTGTTTAATAAATTAAGAAAAGTCTTTTATTTACATTTAAAATAAATACAAATTACTTAAAAGACATGTGTAATTCTCTAAAGACTTGGTTATAACAAGTGTAAACTAATTAACACATATAAAGACAAGTGTCAATCTTTTAATTTCTATTTTCTTTTATTTTTAAGAAATTATTTTCAGCCTATATGAATATTGTTCTTTATTTCCATTTCTTTTCTTATCTTCATTCCTAAAACTAAGAAAAACTGAATATGATTCCTCTCAATTCAAAATCCTCATAACAAATCTATCTTCCTCTCTAAAACAAACCTGCAATTCTTTCCAACATCAAAGTTCAACCTGCAAATCCCTTCTTCAAAACCCAGAAAATCAATCCCTGAAATGCATGTTCAAAAGCAAGTTTAAGATCAAGATCTAAGCATTTCAGTTTCAAGTTACAATTCGAATCAAACAAAATACAATTAAAAGTTTTTAGCCTGCAATATTCTTCAAAATCTGGAAGCAAGCAAACCTGAGTTTTAAGCAGCATTCAAAATTTAAGGATTTCAAATGCAATATGAAAATCATAGCATGCATGCAAGTTTTCTAGCAAGTATTCAAGTTTAAAGATTTTTTAAAGATCAAGGACATCTCAGTTTAAAAGCATTCAAAGGCTTTTCAAAAGCAGTTTCAAAGAGGCTCTGTTCACTTTTAAAATGGTGAGTAACACTTTTCTAAAAGCTTAAGTATTTTTATCTGGTTGCATGTTATGGGAATAAATATGTTATGTGTGATTTTATATAAGTAGACTTATCTGTATATATGGATGTATATATATGTTGGTGTGCATATCTGTTATTAGCTCTGTTCCCAGTTTCAAGTTCAAAGTTTGATTTAAATCCTGTATCTTTTGACTTAGTTACTATTATGGTTTAAGTAAAAACATAAATTGCTTGTTTTATCATAGATTAGAGTTTTAAAATTTTAATTAAGTTAAAATAAACAGGAATGTCTCTAGGAACTAGAAACTACAGTGCATGTTTAAAATAGGTGAAAATTTAAGTATCTAAATTTATCAAGACAGACATATAATCTAAAACCCTATCCTAAAACATGAATTTTAAAAGTGAAATCACAATTTTTAGAGGGGTATAGTAGGAGCAGATTGAGTTTGGCCAGAATTTGAATTCTGGGTGATCTCTGATGATCTAGTAGTTTGTCGGAGACGTGGTTCTCACTGGAGATAGTTGGATGATGGGTGAGGTAGGGAAAAATAGCAGAAGTGATGTCAAAGCTCTGTGGCGATGGGGATTGATCGGAATGGGCTGTAGCCCTAGTTTTCGAATGGTCGGAAGTTTCAATCATCAAGGCGCCTCTGGTGGATCGAGCTCCACCAGATTTGGAGAAATAGAAGCGGGAACGTTGTCGAAGTTGTGGCCAGAATTTCAGACGATCTGATGATCGGAGGGATGAGTTCGAAGGATTTTCCAGGATTGGGTCTGTTTCCAGGTGATGATCGATTAACTCGAATTCGATTGTGGAGATGGTTCGAGGTTCTGGTGGTCGGAATCGTGAATGGTGGTCGTAGACGATATGCCGGCGATGGCAGCGATGATCGGAGGCGATCGACTCGCCTGTGCACGTGAACGTGTGTCAGGATATCAGTTTTAGTTTGGGTATAAGCAGAGAATGGTACTCGAGATTTTTGAGTGCGTGACTCGAAGCAGTTAAGGTTTTTTTACTCGAAGTATTTCAGTGGTTGGCTCGGGTAAATTGAATGGTTACAGGTTTTAAA
This sequence comes from Allium fistulosum, assembly GCA_030737815.1. NCBI lineage: Eukaryota > Viridiplantae > Streptophyta > Magnoliopsida > Asparagales > Amaryllidaceae > Allium > Allium fistulosum. The sequence goes on from CM060902.1 coordinate 985,631,462, forward strand.
GCCTGTTTGTTTTTAAATTTTAAAATTGATTTAAAATTTGAAAACAGAAATTTAAACAAAGTTTAAAATAAAATTTTAAAGTATGGATTCAATTTAAACTTGAATCCCAGTTGTAAAAATAAATAAGTTTTTATTATAATATTTAAACATCTTTAAAATGTTTAAAGTATAGTTTAAAAAGATTTTTAATTTAAATGAATGGGTTTAAAAATCTTATAAATTTCTTTTACAAATGTTAAGTGTTTCTTTAACATTTGGTTTTAAAAAGGGTTTGATAAATTTGATTTAAATTTGCTTAAAGTTAAATTTATAATTTATTTTAAAACTTTAATTTGAAATGAAATAAAAGAAAGGTTTAAAAGTAAAAGATTTCAAAGCCTTTTGTAAATGATAATTAAAGTAGTTAAAGGTTAATACTTTAATTTAGAAAGTAATTAAGGTTTAATGATATATGAGTCATTAAATTAATAGGATAATTAAAGAATAATTTAATAATTTGATTAATTAATGGTTTAGTGTTAATTAATTAAATAATTAAGATTATAAGTTAAATTAATTAAGGGTTAATTAATTTGGGATTAAGAATCATTTATTTAGATAAGTATAGATTTTAATAAATGATTAGAAATTTATTTATCAAGTGATTAAAGGTTTATTTAGCAATTAATTAAGTAATAGAGTTAAATTAATTGGTAATTAAGAATTTATTAAGTTGTAATTTATAAATAGTTGATTAAAGTTTAATTACTTAGGAAGTAGTTAAAGAATTGTTAATAATTAATGAAAGATCATTAATTAGAGATTATTAGATAATTAATTAATTAATTAATTAACATGATTAAATTTGATAATCAATTAGATTAATTAGTTAATATGAAAATGGGTTAAGTATAATTACTTAATGGAAGTAATTAAGGTAATTAGTTACTTAAGGTAATTAATTAAATAAATTTGATTAAGTTAAATTAATTAATTAAATTAATTTAAGATAATCATTTAGAGATATGATAAATATAATTACTTAAATGTAATTAGTGAAGTGTAATTACTTAGGAAAGTAATTAAAGTTAATTAGTGGATGTAATTAACTAAAGATGGTTTAATGAAAGTAATTTGAGTTTAATTACTTTGAATAATTAATCAAGGGATTAATTAAAAGATAATTAATTAAGAAGTAATTAATTTATGGAAGAGTAATTAAGGGTAGTTAATTACTAAATGTGATTAATCAAAGGTGATTAATAAATGTGGTTTAATTAAGAATTAATTATTAAATATAATTAATTTAAATGATGTAATTAAGGATTGGTTAATTAAAATTAATTAATCAATAATAAAGGATTAAAGTAATTAATTAATTAATGAAGTAATTTAAGATTAATTACTGAAATGGTTTAAGATAATTAATTTGTGAAATTAATTAGGGATTAATTACTTAAAGTAATTAAAGTATAATTAATCAGGAATGATTAATTAAGATGTATATTTAGAGTAATGATTAATTAATTGGTTTAATTAATAATTAAGTAAGCAGGATTTATAGAATGAGGTAATTAGTTTAATTCACTTTAAATTAATTAGAGATGGTATAAATCATTACTTATGGATGGATGAATAATATTGAATGCTTTGCATTGTTTGATATCTCTGATGAGATATATACTGATATGTGATATGGATGTTTTGGTTGAATTGAAATGATAATGTGAATTATCTGTTTGGGATGATAATGTAGATTATCTATTGAATTATCTATCTTTGTGTATATAGATAAGAATTGAATTGTTTTAACCTTAAAACAACTTGGCCCTTAAAAGATGCGTTTTGGATTTCGATGAGACCGGGATCGGGTTTGCTACATTACAGCGTGATAGGGGGTTCTCGCTTTGCGTTAGGTGGCGAACGGGAGACTCTTACCCCTACATGTCCCCGGGGTAGTATAAGGCCTTTTGGGGTTGGTTGCGACTCGAGAGGGTGGCCGTAAAAGCAAACCCGAGGTATCAGTGTGAGCCACAGCGGGGCTGGGATGGTTGAAAAGCCTACCGGTCGTGAACCGTTGCTGAAGGTTGAAAAGCCTAGGACGTTACAGTGGTATCAGAGCATAGGTTGAGCGAATGCCTAAGCTTTTGGTTAAGTGAATATCAGAACACTAGGTTGAGTGAATACCTAGGTTCGGAAGGGTTGTTCATTAGAGATAGGATCTGTAGCAACCTGTTTGAGTGTATATATATATATATATACGAGAGCGCGTATTTGTTAGTTATATAAAATGATTTTATATTGTGTTAATTGATCGGTTGGGTGGTATATGGATTCTGGTCAATACGAGTAGCTAACGTTATTGATAGGGATCTCTAAACACTTGGACCAGGCCAACGGACACAATATTGTTTTAAAAAGGGGAAGATGAAATAATTTTACCCAGATATAATTTCTATATAAAAAAAAAGTATCATTTTAAATGTATATGGTATTTGTAATGATTGGTTGAGATGATAATAATATATCATCTAGGATTAGGAATCTGAGTGTTGAGGTTGGAAGTGTATTTGTCGAGACTGTAAACCTAATACTATCTCGAGTGAACTTTACAGTTGTGTAAGGATTTCACAATCTCTGAAGGAAACCTGTTAAGGTTCGGAGTTCATCTTAGGAGTTGAATGAGTAGATTTGGATCTGTCGGTTAGACAGAAGCGAGTGATGGAATCTTGATACCTCAGGTAATAGTAGCTGTGTGATGAGACGCAGTGAATATGGATGTTCCCGAAGATGTTTTCTTTGGAACAAGTTAATGAAGTGTGTCTGTTTCGGTGTTGTGGCTGAGTTCAGCATGGTGATTCTGTTTGGTTGAGGTTCGAGTTTCTCGAAGAGCTTTGGATTGAGAAGTCTTTGGCATCTGTGGAAGCAGTGCAGCTCGGGAGTGTTCTGTTTGTTGGCAGGAAGTTTCTGGCTGAGTAGTTTTTCTTAGGTGAAGTTCAGAAGCAGTAGAGTGGATCCATTTCTTCGATGAATTGGATAGTTAAGTATGAGCTGTTCTGATTGGTAAAGAGAGAACAGTTTTCTTTGGAATTTGGCTGAGTTGATCGCAAAAGTGACTTGCGATAGTTTGAGTATTCTTTTGAGTTATCTGAGATTTTCTGGGATGTGTTGTCCAGTTTGTGCTTGTGTTCATCATCAGCATTTTCATTCTACTCCAAATCAGAGTGGTGTAGCAGAAGCAGTTTGGCGAGTGCTCTTGATGTCTTTTCCAGATAGGAGAAGTTAGTTCGATCTTTTGATGTTTGGTAGTAGAGTTGTGTTTTGGATTATTGGTAGATCTTGAGAGGATCATTCTGTTGAGTTGTTTTTTTGGTTCTATTTATTTCTAGAAGCATCAGCGAAGGTTGAGTTGATCAGGAAAGATCTGTAGACAGCTCAGGATCGTCTGAAGGATTTCGTGGATAAGAGATGGAGGAATTTTGAATTCGAAGTTGGAGACTTCGTTGTTGTGAAGTTTTTCTCTGGTTAAAGGGAGCTATAAGATTGGGTAAGTATGGGAAGTTAGCTCCGAGTTATTTTGGATCTTTTCTATGATCTAATTTGGATAAGTACTTTGATCTATAAGGTTAAATTGTCAGTTTGGATAACTAGAATTCAATGTATTTTACGTATCTCTGAGGGAGTACGTGTTTGATCTATCTCTGGTTTTGGAACCAGCAGTTCTGGAGGAATTGGTTGTTGAGTCAGACTCGTCTGTAGTCTGATATTCTGTTTAGTTTTGTAGATCTAGATGAGTAGGAGCTCTATAGCTTAGTAGTATTGGTTGTTTGGATTGTTTATAGAGCGAATATCCCGGTATATATATACTTGGGGAAACTCGAGGAAATTCTATTCAAAAATTTTCGCTGGATAGTTAGAATTGTTTGTTTGGATGATTGGTTGCTATGATTGTTAGCATATGGATGATAATACATCCTTGTGATTTAAAAAGATTATTAAATTACCTTTGTTTTAAATTTCGGGGACGAAATTATTTTAAGGGGGGAGGAATGTAATATCCCGGAAATTTGGGGCAATATCAATTTAATAATCTGTTTAAATAATTAAATTGATTTGATAATTTTTGATAATAAAATTTGAATTAGTTTAATAATCTAATTGAATAAATATTTAATTAGTGGAATTTATCTTTTAAAACTAATAAAATGATTTCTATTTATAATGTATATATATATAAGTATATATATATTGTAAATAGATTAGCTTTGGTTTGAAATTTAATAAATGAATAAAGTCTTATTTTAAATTTCTAATATATATTTTGATAATTAGAAATTATGATTTATTTAATATTAGCTTTTCAAAGTTATTTAAACAAAATAACTATATGGTTTTGAAATGAGATTAATAATAAGGATTATTTTCTTTTCTTTTTGAAATATTGCTTAATAAATAAGATTTAAGAGTATATATATATAGATAAGTTTAAAATACAATATTAATAGTGTATTGTTTTATTTATAGATATAAATAGATTTTAATAAAATAAAATTGTTATTTTTAAATTGGATGTGTTGTTTTAAATTTACTTTAAATTGGATTTTAAGAATATAATTTGAATTTGAAATTGAAATTCAAAAGAGGTAATATTTAAATAGTTTTAGACTTTAAAATATATGTATAAGCTTTTATTTATAAGTATAATTGGTTATTTCTTTGAAAAGTTATCTTTATATATAAATAGATAAGTAATAAGTGTTTAATAAATTAAGAAAAGTCTTTTATTTACATTTAAAATAAATACAAATTACTTAAAAGACATGTGTAATTCTCTAAAGACTTGGTTATAACAAGTGTAAACTAATTAACACATATAAAGACAAGTGTCAATCTTTTAATTTCTATTTTCTTTTATTTTTAAGAAATTATTTTCAGCCTATATGAATATTGTTCTTTATTTCCATTTCTTTTCTTATCTTCATTCCTAAAACTAAGAAAAACTGAATATGATTCCTCTCAATTCAAAATCCTCATAACAAATCTATCTTCCTCTCTAAAACAAACCTGCAATTCTTTCCAACATCAAAGTTCAACCTGCAAATCCCTTCTTCAAAACCCAGAAAATCAATCCCTGAAATGCATGTTCAAAAGCAAGTTTAAGATCAAGATCTAAGCATTTCAGTTTCAAGTTACAATTCGAATCAAACAAAATACAATTAAAAGTTTTTAGCCTGCAATATTCTTCAAAATCTGGAAGCAAGCAAACCTGAGTTTTAAGCAGCATTCAAAATTTAAGGATTTCAAATGCAATATGAAAATCATAGCATGCATGCAAGTTTTCTAGCAAGTATTCAAGTTTAAAGATTTTTTAAAGATCAAGGACATCTCAGTTTAAAAGCATTCAAAGGCTTTTCAAAAGCAGTTTCAAAGAGGCTCTGTTCACTTTTAAAATGGTGAGTAACACTTTTCTAAAAGCTTAAGTATTTTTATCTGGTTGCATGTTATGGGAATAAATATGTTATGTGTGATTTTATATAAGTAGACTTATCTGTATATATGGATGTATATATATGTTGGTGTGCATATCTGTTATTAGCTCTGTTCCCAGTTTCAAGTTCAAAGTTTGATTTAAATCCTGTATCTTTTGACTTAGTTACTATTATGGTTTAAGTAAAAACATAAATAGCTTGTTTTATCATAGATTAGAGTTTTAAAATTTTAATTAAGTTAAAATAAACAGGAATGTCTCTAGGAACTAGAAACTACAGTGCATGTTTAAAATAGGTGAAAATTTAAGTATCTAAATTTATCAAGACAGACATATAATCTAAAACCCTATCCTAAAACATGAATTTTAAAAGTGAAATCACAATTTTTAGAGGGGTATAGTAGGAGCAGATTGAGTTTGGCCAGAATTTGAATTCTGGGTGATCTCTGATGATCTAGTAGTTTGTCGGAGACGTGGTTCTCACTGGAGATAGTTGGATGATGGGTGAGGTAGGGAAAAATAGCAGAAGTGATGTCAAAGCTCTGTGGCGATGGGGATTGATCGGAATGGGCTGTAGCCCTAGTTTTCGAATGGTCGGAAGTTTCAATCATCAAGGCGCCTCTGGTGGATCGAGCTCCACCAGATTTGGAGAAATAGAAGCGGGAACGTTGTCGAAGTTGTGGCCAGAATTTCAGACGATCTGATGATCGGAGGGATGAGTTCGAAGGATTTTCCAGGATTGGGTCTGTTTCCAGGTGATGATCGATTAACTCGAATTCGATTGTGGAGATGGTTCGAGGTTCTGGTGGTCGGAATCGTGAATGGTGGTCGTAGACGATATGCCGGCGATGGCAGCGATGATCGGAGGCGATCGACTCGCCTGTGCACGTGAACGTGTGTCAGGATATCAGTTTTAGTTTGGGTATAAGCAGAGAATGGTACTCGAGATTTTTGAGTGCGTGACTCGAAGCAGTTAAGGTTTTTTACTCAAAGTATTTCAGTGGTTGGCTCGGGTAAATTGAATGGTTACAGGTTTTAAAGCCTGTTTGTTTTTAAATTTTAAAATTGATTTAAAATTTGAAAACAGAAATTTAAACAAAGTTTAAAATAAAATTTTAAAGTATGGATTCAATTTAAACTTGAATCCCAGTTGTAAAAATAAATAAGTTTTTATTATAATATTTAAACATCTTTAAAATGTTTAAAGTATAGTTTAAAAAGAGTTTTAATTTAAATGAATGGGTTTAAAAATCTTATAAATTTCTTTTACAAATGTTAAGTGTTTCTTTAACATTTGGTTTTAAAAAGGGTTTGATAAATTTGATTTAAATTTGCTTAAAGTTAAATTTATAATTTATTTTAAAACTTTAATTTGAAATGAAATAAAAGAAAGGTTTAAAAGTAAAAGATTTCAAAGCCTTTTGTAAATGATAATTAAAGTAGTTAAAGGTTAATACTTTAATTTAGAAAGTAATTAAGGTTTAATGATATATGAGTCATTAAATTAATAGGATAATTAAAGAATAATTTAATAATTTGATTAATTAATGGTTTAGTGTTAATTAATTAAATAATTAAGATTATAAGTTAAATTAATTAAGGGTTAATTAATTTGGGATTAAGAATCATTTATTTAGATAAGTATAGATTTTAATAAATGATTAGAAATTTATTTATCAAGTGATTAAAGGTTTATTTAGCAATTAATTAAGTAATAGAGTTAAATTAATTGGTAATTAAGAATTTATTAAGTTGTAATTTATAAATAGTTGATTAAAGTTTAATTACTTAGGAAGTAGTTAAAGAATTGTTAATAATTAATGAAAGATCATTAATTAGAGATTATTAGATAATTAATTAATTAATTAATTAACATGATTAAATTTGATAATCAATTAGATTAATTAGTTAGCATGGACAGAGGCTTTAACCATTAAAGGTAGTGTCCAAATGCAAGGAGAATTCTACTCTCAACCTTGTAGATTTTTCTTTTTGAAGAAAGAGATGTTTTATTCATTCACTGTAGGAAAATATGGTCTCAGATGTTCTGCTTTCCATGTTCTAGGAACCATGTTGTCGTCTGACTAGCATAACTTGTAAGCTCTTGGGGAATTACTTTGCATATGATTAGGGGACCTTCCCAATTTTGTCCCAGCGGTCCATCCGTAGAATTTCTCATATTTGCCATTACTCTTCGGAGTACTAGATCTCCTTCCTGAAATGACCTTGTTCTTACTTTTGAGTTGTAATATTTTGAAATTCTTCTCTGGTATTCTGTGTTCGAATTGCCGCTTCATCTCTCAACTCATGTATTAAATCCAGTGATTCTCACTTTAGCTCTTGGTTTAAATCGAATGCATATGCGGTCCTTCGATGTGAGGGTATTTGAATTTCAATTGGTAACATCACCTCACATCCGTATGTTAATGAATAGGGAATATGTCCCGTCACAGTTCTGGTAGATGTTCGATGAGCCTATAGTATGAGTGGCAACTCTTTTGCCCAATTCCCTTTAGCTTTGTTCAATCGCTTCTTCAGAATAGTCTTTGTTGTCTTATTTGCAGCCTCAACGGCTCCATTTTCCTTTGGATGCACATCGGAGGAAATGTTCTTAATAATCACATTCTTATGACAAAACCGAGAGAATTCTTCACTTTCAAACTATGTTCTATTGTCGAAGATAATTTTATGCCGAATTCCAAATCTGGTTATAATGTTTTTAATGAAATATTTGAGTACTTTTCCAGAGGTGATCTTGGGGAGCGATTCTGCTTCAAACCACTTTGTAAAGTAGTCTATGGGGACTACGACATATTTTTCTCCGCCTTTAGAAATTGGCAATGGGCCGATTTAGTCAATGCCCCATATGTCAAAGGGCCATGGACTTGAAATCGGGGTTAACTAACTTAGTTGTATATGGGGAATCTTCGAGTGTTTCTAGCATTTCTCGCATCTTCTTACATATTAAATGGCTTGGCTTACCATACGAGGCCAATAAAAACCCTGTCCCAATATCTTTTTTGCTAAATTTTTCACGTTAGAGTGGTTTCCATAGAATCCTTCATGCGATTCTACTAACAGTTTCATCCCATCTTATATGCTTACGCATCTTAAGTAAGGTAGTGCGTATCCTTTCTTGTAAAGGATTCCATCCACTATCGTGAAAGTTGGAGCTTGTTGCCTAATTTTTCTAGCCTCACCCTTGTCAGATGACAACTTTCCCATAGAAAGATATTCGACGACAGGCGACGTACAAGTATTATTATACCTGTCATTTGTTCTTGGTTGATTGGCTCTCTCAGCTGAGACTTCTTTACTAATTTCCCCTCCTTTCTCTTGTAACATGGCTCGGGAACCTGTTAGGACTAACAACTCCTTTTCTTGTTCAGATGTTCCCTCCTTTATACTTTGAGTCCCTTTGTACCCTACTGGCACAACCCATGTTTCTATGGCTCCCCTTGAGCTAGCTAACTTCGCTAATGAATCCGCCTATGAGTTTTCTCCTCTCGGAACTTGATGTATAGAAAAGTGTTCAAATAATGCGAGCATATTTAATATCTTTTTACGTATAGAGATAGCTTGGCTTCTTTAGTCAGATATAATTGTTTTATTTGATTTACCATTAATTGGGAATCACTAAAGGTTTGAATCTGTGGGATTTTGAGTTCCAATGCCAAAGTCAATCCTACAACCATTGACTCATATTCGACCATATTGTTTGTTGCGGAAAATCCTAACTTCATGGCATAGTGTAGATGGTGTCTGTTTGATGTTATTATCACATTCCCTGCACCATCTCCTTGTTCATTCGATGTGCCATCGATAAATAAATGCCACATAGGTTTTTGATCCCTTTCCTTTTCTGATTGTTCCTTATTGAAGTTAGTACACTCATTAATAAAATCCGCCAATGCTTTTTCTTTGACAGCGGCTCGTGGCTGAAACTCAATATCATACTAACTAAGCTTAATTCCCCATTTTATCAGCCTACCTGAAGTTTCTGGCTTATTGAAAACTTGTTTAAGGGGAAAATTCGTCAATACCCTGATTGGATGTGATTGAAAGTATGCTCTCAGTTTTCGCGCTGTGAGTATCAAGCAGCAAGCTAGCTTTTCTATTACTAGGTATCAAACCTCTGCATCCTTTAATCACCTGCTTACGTAATATATAGGAAGTTGAGTGCCACTTTCTTCTCTGATCAAAACCGAGCACACCATATGCTCTGAAACTACCATTTATAGGTACAAGATTTCTCCATTCACAGGACTAGATAGTATTGGCGGTTTTTCCAAATGACTTTTTAACTCTTGAAAAGCTTTCTTACAATCTTCTCCCCATTCAAAGTTTTTCTTCTTTTTGATTACATCGAAAAAGGGAATACACTTATCAGTCGCTTTGGAAATGAATCTGCTTAGAGCGGCTATCCTTCCGTTCAAACTAATTACCTCTTTACTAGTTTTGGGCTCATCCATGTCCTTAATAGCTTGAATTTGGTCCGGACTAGCCACAATCCCTTGAGCACTCACAAGGTAGCCAAAAAAATTCTCTAAATGGACTTCGAAGGAACATTTATGTGGATTCAATTTCATATGATATTTCCGCAATATTTTGAACATTTCTTCTAGATCTCCAAGATGACTTTTAGCCTCATAAGACTTCACTGGCATGTCATCCACATAAACTTCCATATTTCGGCCAATTTGTTCTTTAAACATTCTATTGACTAGCCTTTGATATGTAGCCCCTGCATTCTTTAGTCCGTAAGGCATTGCTTTATAGCAGTAGATTCCTCAATTAGTAATGAAACTTGTATGTTCCTCATCTGGCTTTAACATGGGTATCTGATTCTATCTTTAGTATGCATCCATGAGAGATAACAATTTTTGCCCAGTAGTTGCATCAACTAACTGATCAATTTGTGGTAATGGAAAACAGTCTTTCGGACAAGCCTTGTTTAAGTCAGTATAATCGATGCAAGTCCTCCACTTTCCGTTCGATCTTTTTACTAACACTGGGTTTGCTAGCCATTTTGGGTAGTATATTTCCCGATTAAATCCATTTTCAAGGAGTCTTTTAACTTCTTCTTTCGAGGCATCAGATCGTATTTTATCTAGCTGTCTCTTTTCCTATCTAATCAGGGTTGCTTCTGGATTGATGTTTAGTGCATGACACATGATGGACCGATCAATTCCTACAATATCTAAATGAGACCAAGCAAATACGTCTTTATTGGTCTTAAGAAATTGGATTAAGTCCTTCTTCCAGTTGCTATCCAATTCCTTTCCCACTTTGACTACCTTAGTGGAATTATTTGAATCTATGCATGCTTCCTCAAGGTCTTCTATGGGCTTTATTCTTTCCGTATCCCCTCGGCAATCAAATTCTGTGATGATTTGGCCTTCTTCAACAGTATTATTATCGACCCTCTTCCTCTTGCCTCCAAGGGAAATGTACCTTTCATACATATGTTTGTTAGTCTTATTAGATCTAATTTTTGCTTCGAATGTTGGATGTAAAAATCCATCATCCGAAGGTTGAAAATCAGTAGAAGAATCAAAGTAAGTAGAAGACTTCCTTTTGTATTGAGCAATTGTGGCAAAATATATTTCACGAGAGCTGAATTGCTCTCCATGGACAGTGCCCTAGCCTCTTTTCGTTAAGAGTTTCACCATCAGATGCTTTGGCGAGACAAAAGCATCTATCTCATCAAGCGCAGGTCTACCAAAGAAAGCGTTGTAATAGGATATATGATTAATGATCACAAAGAGAGTCTCAAAAGTTCGTCAACATGGTGGCACCCCCATTTGCACTAGCAATTTTACTTGTCCCATTTGGGTCGACCCTTTGTTGTTGAACCAAAACATTGGTTCAACGCTAGGCTTTAGCTTGTCCTCAGGGTTGTTCATCTGATTAAAGGCATGCTTAAAGATGACATTTACCGCGCTTCTTATATCCATTAGAATTTTGGACATGATAGATAGTCCAATTTGATCTGTAATCATTAGAGGATCATTATTTGGGTGATGGACTCCTTTCCTCAGCTCTTGGGGAGTAATAATAAGATTTGGCATAGAAATGTCGAGTCGTGGATTTTTAAGTGGGGGCTCTTCTTGGACTGAGAATACACCCTCTCTAGCCTCCTTAATATATATGTTCCTTGCCCCTTTGCTAGTCCCCGCTGGATGTGGCCCTTCATGTATTACATCGATCCTATTCAATGGCGGGGTTAAGGTCGAAGGATCTTCTTCCTCCGGAATATTAACAGCATTACTAGGAAGCTTTTGCGGACTGTTCCCAGTTCGTGGAACTTTATGTTTGTCCTGGATGAACTCATTCAAATGACCTTCACAAATCAACTTCTGAATTATTCCTGCCAGGACTCTGCATTCATCAGTCTTGTGGCCATTTGCTTTGTGGTAAACAAAATATTCGTCCCCTTCTTTGTTCTGGGTGATTCTTTTTCTTGAAGGAAGTTGGAAAATTGACTCTCTACTTGCCACAACATAGATGTAAGATAATGGCTTTTTCAAAGCGATTGATTTAGCAATAGGTCCTTCCCATCTTGCTCTTTTATGCCCTCGATCCAACCCAAAACTTCCTCCTTCCTTTTTAGGAATTTCTTTCCTTTTAGGGTGATACAGCTCATCCATTCGAATTAACTTGTCTGCCAGAAAATTGAAGTCTTGCAGATCATTGCACCCATTAACAAACAGTTGTTTCCAGAACGGGGTATTCTCTATTAATCCAGAATGTACCGCAATGAGCTTATCACAGCCATTCATGTCCTTAGCCTTTGATGCTTCAATGTTGAACCTTTTAAGATAATTCCCTAAGGACTCTCCATGTCTCTATTTTATGTTAGCCAGAAATGTATAATCGATGGTTGGGCCCTTGCATATGCAAAACTGAGCAGAGAATTCATAAGAAAATTGCTTCTATGAGTAGATAGTCCATCTCGGTATTGTCGATACCATTTAGCTGTAGCCCCTTGGAGAGTCACTAGAAATAATCTGCATCAAACAGCTCCAGATGCATTATACAAATCCATTTGGCTATTGAAAGCCACCAAGTGGTCATCTGGATCTATAGTTCCATGATAATTCATAGTCGGGATATTTACATAGGATGGAATAGCTGATGCCATGATTTTATCTATGAAAGGTGGCACACGCTCATTATCATTCACATTTTTGTCCAAAGTTCTCTTCCCCTTAGCATTCAGCACATCTTTAATTGCTTTTTCTACCGCATCTTTTAGATAGGCCCCGGTGTCAAGATAATTTTTCCGGCCTAGATAGTATTCTTTTGATGTTGAGCTACCAGACTGTTTAAGAGATTTGGCTAGCACTCTTCCTTGATGATCAAGTGTAGTTGGGGGATGCTCTTTCTTTTTTGAGGATGTCAAATCAATTTTGCTCTTGTCTTCGTTTGTGTGAGCCTTCAAATTCCTTCTCGGAGAGATCATCTCATCCCCATTTGTTGGCTTTGATGTCTTAGAGGATTTTTTAGACAATGTCATCTTAAGGAGTTCCTGCATCTTTAGCAATTGATATTCCAGATGCTTTATTTTAGTGGCATTATCTTCTTGTTGAGCTGATGTGGACGGTTGCCCTGGTACGACCCCCTCAAAGTTGAAGGTTGGAGTTATAATTTTTTCTAAGGTTGTAGTTTGAACAACCTCCTCGTCCATTCTGTTAAGTCTTTTGGATTTCATTTTCCTATGCCAAGTTAAAAAACCATAATTAGTCTATAAGATAATCACAAGATCGGAGGTTAAGCCCTCCTTCTAGCGCCAAAAATGTTAACAAGAAAATTTGTCAACATTCCCAAAGCATGTGGTTAGCAAATAAGTTTAGTTGCGATGCAAAAGAGAATTATTAAAGAGATCACTCCCTTCAAAACCCCCCTTTCGATCAGGTTGAACTGATTCAACCAACCTCCTTAAGATGAAGATTAAGGAGAGAGTTTCTCATTCGAAACCCCTCTTTCGAATGAGTCGAAAGTAGCCATTTGTATCGAATATTCATCCCGTTTCGACTACGTCAAAAGGTTCACTTATTCCTTTCGATCATATCAAAAGGTCTACTTTTCCTTTAAAGAGAAGAAACTGCTTTCGACATCATTGGTTTCGCTCCTTTAGGAGGAACTCCTTCGAAAGGGTCATATGCATTGTAGGGTGCATATACCTTTCGAAGGAACCCTTTTCATATAACATTGCTTTACATTTATGCATCTAGTCTTCCTCGAAACGTCCCTTTCGATGAAGTCAAAAGGGGTCTGGCTCTTTCAAAGTGAATCAAATGTATAATATGCAAAGCCTTATTTAATATATGCAACGGGAAATCATCTTAGATAACACAAGTTGTGTAAACTTGTTAAGATCAAGACATCATCATCATCTTTATTTATCATAATATATTGTTGATCACGATGATAATGTGTTTCGTATGCATATTATCCAAGTCAATCCTATGGAATTGCATAAGAATAAATGGAATTAAGAAAATAAGATAGCATCACGTGCAATTGATCATTAGTCTAGCTAATGATCGAAATGATCTCCCTCACGATCGAAATCTTTATTGAATCCACACACTTCCTCTTTTTCACATTAATCCCAAATGAGTTACAAGTTTGAGAGCTTTTTCTTCAAATCAATTTAGGGTTACAAATATTTGATTTTCGATAAGAAGTAGAAGAATGAGTTCTGAATTCCCAAAACCCGATCCCCAAAATCGGACCCCTAATGTCTTATTTACAAATGCAGGTCGGCCCCCTTTCGCGCCCTTTTTTCGACTCAGTCAAAAGTTCCTCCTATCTTCTGCATCCGTCCTTTTGACATAGTCGGAAGGCCCTCTTTCATTAGTCAGTGAGCCTCCTTTCGATGTTTTCGAAAGTCATTTCCTTCGAGTTTCCACATTCATTCTTGTGCTTCCCATTTTCTTATTCCAGACCTTTCCACCCAGTCAGAAGGGTCTCCTTGTCCACCTTTTTCCATCATTAAAGTCCAAGTCTCACTTTTCTCTGCTTTCTTCTGGATTGCTTTCGACTTCGTCGAAAGGGTGATAGATTTGCCTTTTCTCTTTGTGTTGCTTTGTTGTCATAAGAAGTAAAGGTACGAACTTCCTACTTTATCGATCGGTAGTTTTCTGGGGTTTCGAAGTTGTTGAAGTGTTAATGGTTTCGACGCAGTAGATAGCTTCCGAATGCAAGCTTGTGAATTGATGTGGAACCTTCCCTGGAAATTAAAAGGTCTCTTTCTTAATTGTGAATGGTTTCGACCAGTTCGAAAGGGTTATTTATGCTTTCGAAGAGGTTGTTTCGGCAAAATATACTTCTATGGAATATGAATGATGGCGGAACCTTTAGTTGCGGAAGGTTTAGCGTGCATGTGAGTGGCTGCATTTTATTGCCTTCGAAAGGTATTCCCCAACTTATTCGAAACGTCTTCATATAGGCAGAAGCATCTGTTTCGAAAGGAAGCACTTTAAGTGAAAGGATGCTTTCACCCCTTTTGACCCCTTCAAAAGCTTGTAACACTTCTGACTTTTGGCTGTAGCATCCCTTCGACTCCTTTGAAAGGCCTTGTTGATGCTATCATCTTTTGTACATCCTTCTCTTCTATTTATCTTGGTTTCGACAAGGTTGAAGTGAGAATGGGTGGTAACAAGGTTATAGATGGACTTTGGTTTAGATTGGACTCGTATTTGGAAGTGCACTTATAGTGATAGTCGCTATAGACGTAGCTGTGAATTGCCCTGTTTTTGGCAATTGCTATGGAACTGTGTAGAGAGATCCTTAGGCGTTTCTCCCCATATTTATATTGTCATATATATAAGTTTGTTGCTATTAAAAGATGGTTAAGTAACATCTCAAAATGTGGCCAAAAATACACTTGCACAGAACTGGCCTGTGTAGCTTTGATTTTGGACTTTAAATGGTTTGGAAAGACGTATAAATTTAAGTATTTTGTTTCATTCTTTCTACAAGTGTTTACAAACTCATATTAGAGTATTTCAAAAGTGGTTTGAGATATTTAGGAATTTTTAAGAATAAGCTGTGAATTTTTAAAGAAGGGATATTTGCTACTGTTAGTCGACGGAAATTCTATCGGTTTAGAAAACCGTCGAACGAATTTAAATTAAAAATAACCGCAAGCGCACGACGTACACTTTGTAGTACATGGCGAATACGGGTCAATCCGCAAGGAATTGATGATTAGATTAAAAATCTATTCAATCAAATTAGACCAAAGTGAGATGAAAATTGTTAACTACAAAAAGAAGCAAAGATAGAATTAAAATGTGATTTAAAAACTATTGAACTAGAGAACAATTTAGAGGAAAATCCACTCTCATATTTTTGTAAATCAACAAACAAACAATTTATGATCTCTAGCTTTGATATTAAGTGAAATATTGTTGTATATATCATAAGTATGGTTTGTTTATATTATTAATTAACATAACTCAAACCATCAAACTATAATACAACAAATAAACCACTTATAATTCTCATGAAAATGAAGCCAAAGCAAAAGCTATTTTAATTATGATCTATTTACTATTGTAACTAGTAATATAGATCATCAAATTTCATTTTTACTTTAATTTCACAATCAAAAATGGATTAGAAATGATGATGCAAATTGTGTTTATGTTGAATAAGAATAGCTCATTTGCATAAATAATATAAGCTATCAAACCCACTTGTATAAACTTGCATCAAAACTCACTTCATGAAGCATAAACCAAATGAGATCATAAATCATAAAATGTTGAATTTACATAATATTTGAGAGTTTCATTACCCCTAAATTGAAGGGGTTTAGCTACTCATTTGTGGCATTGAAGCAACACAAGTAACTTTCAACATTAAAAAGTGAAGAAAATGGAGAATAAGCAAAGAAGAGAATGTAATTAAACTACTTACAACAAAAGAAATTAAGCTACACTACTTGCATGAATGTAAAACTATTCTACTAACGAAGAAAAGAAAAGAACATACATAAAAGCATTAACATAAAAACAAAGAAAAGCATGTAGAAAAAGGAGAAGAAAGAGGCTTGGAAGCCATTTTTATTTCATGTAACATTGAGCTTACAATTTGATCTCTTAATTTCCTAAGCAAAATGAAAGAGTAGAAGATAGTTTCATGTACATAAGAGGGCTATATATGCATGCATAAAACTCTAATTCTATTTTTAGGGGGCTTCCCAAAATGCCTTTTAGGAAGTGTGGCCACCAAGTAATCATTAGCCCCTAATTAATCCATCATTTGATGTGCATGAAGCTTTAACCTCCACTTAGTTGTCCATTAGCTCATAATTGTACATTTAGGTAAGTGGGTGGGGTCCTCCATGATCTTGAACTTGAATTATTTCCTCTTCATTCCTTTGTATTTCATTTGTGCATGCATGTATCTTCATATAAGCCTCTTCCATATGCATTTTGCCCCTGAATTGACACAAGCACAAAAATGACCATTTTGCCCCTGAATGAAGATGAAAATACGATGGTTTGAAAATAATTTAATTTTGGTTTTAAACATGTTAAAATGCCCAAATATGATGTTTATTTAAATAAAAAGAGATAAAATATGGATGTAAATATATGCACATTTACGTGCACATCAAATACCCTCACACTTATCTTTTTATTCGTCCTCGAATAAAGGAAAACTAAGATAAATCCATTTTCGTAGGGAGCACGATTGCATTGAGCGTATGCAACAAGCCGTTAAACCTCTGGGTGTCCCCAGTAGGACGAGTGTTGTCTCGTGGGGGTTTTCAGCGGATACTACCCACAAAATCCAAATGCAAAGTGAAAATATTTACAAAATGCAAGATTTATTTACAATGGGATGAATGCAAGTTCTTGAAAATATTTACAAATGAAGGATTCACTTTCAATTCGACACTCATAAGTTAAATATAGGTTTTGGTCATTGTTTTGAAAATTTTAAGTCATTTACTTGTCAAAATTTCCAATATAAATCAAGTTATCATAGCAAATAGACAATAGTTTAACTCGTTGTTTCAGTTGATTACAAAGTGTAACTATGAAATGGATCTTTAATTGATTATCAAAGTTTATTAAAGTGGTATTTTCATTTCTTATCAATAACAAGTTAAATCAAATAAGTAAAAATAGTGCTCGAATTTCAATTGCTTACTATCTCTTATTTGAAAATTTTATTGATATTAGTAATATTACATATGCCTAACTCAGGTAAACTGAGGCCAGATATATTACTCATGCACTGCCTTGCGGACTGATGTTAGGGGAATACAGAGTGTGGCGAGTGAATACACAAGTGTGAACACTTATCGACTGTAGACATTATTAAAAATAATTTTTATTTATATACACCTAACTCAGATAAACTAAGGCCAGATATACCGATCATGCACTGCCTTTCGGGCTTACGTGAGAAGGGTACAGAGCATGGCGAGTGAACACACGAGTGTGAACACATGACTCTAGGTGCTAAAAATATATATATACATATATACAAATGTGTTGTTATTTTTATCAAATTTTTTTTTAGAAAGAGAGAGTTTTGTAAAATCATCTTAGCACCATTTAACTTAGAAGATAAAAATGTTATATCCTTTACTTTAAATTTACCACTTTTTTAAACAAAGATTTTCAATTAGAACATACTTCATAATTAACACTTATGAACCTTCCTATATACTAGTTAAACCATTGTTATTTGTAATCAAACATCATTTTTATTTCTGTTAAGAAAAATAAATTTTCAAAATTTCAATTTATTAACCAAAACTTCTACTTATCCCATAGTGTTTCTTCAAAAATAAATCAAAATGCTAAAAAGAAAATGTTTTTGAGATTTTGAAATTTTTAGATTTTTTTTTTAACTTAAAAAAAATGAAAATTCAAAATGCCATGAAACCTAAAAAAATGAAAATGAGACCCCCCCCCCACACACTTAATTTTGACTGTGTCCCTACAGTCAATGCATGATATAATGAGTGTAACGGGGAAAACTATGTACATATTTACAAAAGAGGGTTAACATTCTTACCAGACGTAGCTTGGCTCATGAACGATCATGAGCTCCTCCTCTTGGTTATTTGGCAATTCCAAGAAAGGTTTCAGACGATGACCATTGACTTTGAAAACCGATCCTTCCCTGGGGTTTTCTATTTCTATGGCACCATGTGGAAAAACAGTTCGTACCACAAATGGTCCGGTCCATCTCGATTTAAGTTTCCTAGGGAATAAATGAAGTCTTGAGTCATATAAAAGAACTTTTTGGTTAGGTGAAAACGTTTTCCTTAGGATTGACTTGTCATGAAAAACTTTGGTTTTTCTTTGTAAATTTTCTCGTTTTCATACGCGTCGTTCCTAAGTTCTTCTAGTTCATTGAGTTGTAGTTTTCGGTTTTCGCCAGCTTTCTCAAGATCAAAGTTTAAGTTCTTAATTGCCCACAGCGCTTTGTGTTCGATTTCAACGGGTAAATGGCAAGCTTTACCATAACCTAAACAAAATGGGGACATCCCAAGGTTAGTTTTAAAAGCAGTACGGTAAGCCCAAAGCGCGTTGGTCAATTTCTAAGACCGATCTTTTCGATTTTTATTGACAGTTTTCTCCAAGATTTGTTTTATTTTTTGATTTGAAACTTCAACTTGGCCACAAGTTTGAGGATGATACGGAGTGGATAACTTGTGGGTTATCGAGTATTTTTTCATTAAAGTTTCAAAAAAACGGTTGCAAAAATGGGTCCCGTTATCATTGGTTATTGTGTGTCGAACCTTGAAAAGATGTTTTCCTTGAGAAATTTCACAACAATTTTATGGTCGTTGGTTTTGCAAGGAACGGCTTCGACCCATTTTGAAACGTAATCGACAGCGAGAAGGATATACAAGTTTCCAAAAGAATTGGGAAAAGGTCCCATAAAGTCTATACCCCATACATCAAAGATTTCAATCGTAAGAATGGGGTTTAAAGGCATCATATCTCGTCGAGAAATTCGTCCAAGCATTTGACATCGATCGCAAGTTTACAAAATTCAAACGAGTCTTTGAAAAGAGTAGGCCAATAGAAATGTCCACCACACGCTTGATCGTGGCAAAATGAAAGAACACTTGTAATCTCATTATCCGAAATGCTACGTCGGATGATTTGGTCGGGACAATATTTGAACAAATATGGATCGTCCCAATAGAAATACTTCACTTAGGACATGAATTTGCATTTGTCCTGTTTGGACCACGATGAGACAGTTTCTTTAGTGACTAAGTAGTTCACTATATCAGCGTACCATGGGTCGATAGAAATTGAAAGGAGTTGTTCATCCGGGAAGTTTTCATTGATTGGCAAAGAAGATGGTGCGTTCGGAAGACGAGACTATGTCAGGTCAAATTCTTGAAGTAAAAGGATCCAACGAATCAAGCGGGATTTGGCATCCTTTTTAGCCAAGAGATATCGAAGCGCAGTGTGGTCTTTGTATACAATAATGTGTGACCCTATCAAGTATTGTCGAAATTTTTCGAGAGCAAAAACGACAGCTAGAAGCTCTTTTTCGGTTGTTGTGTAGTTAAGTTGAGCGTCGTTCAAAGTCATACCCGCGTAGTAAATGACGTGAAGGATCTTGCTGACGCGTTGTCCTAAAACAGCACCAACGGCAAAGTTTGAAGCATCATACATTATATCAAAAGGAAGATCCCAATTGGGAGCACAAATGATTGGAGCAGAAATGAGTTCGTTCTTAAGACGTTCAAAAGAAGAGATACAATCAGAGTTAAAATCGAAAGGTACGTCTTTTCCAAGAAGATTCGTCAAAGGACGAGCAATTTTGCTAAAGTCCTTCACAAAGCGTCGATTAAAGCCCGCGTGTCCTAGAAATGATCAAATGTCCTTAACAGATTTGGGAATGGGTAGATTTGCAATTACGTCGATTTTCGCTCTGTCTACCTCAATGCCTTTATTTGAGATGATATGTCCAAGGACTATGCCTTGTTTGACCATAAAGTAGCATTTTTCCCAATTCAAAGTCAAATGTTTTTCTTTACATCGATTTAGAACCAATTCGAGATGATGTAAACATTGGGAAAAAGAATCGCCAAAGATTGAGAAATCATCCATAAAAACTTCTACAAAGCATTCAATCATGTCGGAAAAGATTCCAACCATGCAGCGTTGGAAAGTCGTAGGAGCGTTACAAAGTCCGAATGGCATACGTCGATAAGCAAAGGTACCAAATGGACACGTGAAAGTCGTTTTCTCTTGATCTTCAGGAGCGATGGGAATTTGGTTATAGCCAGAATAACCATCAAGGAAGCAGTAAAATTCATGGCCGGCTAAACGTTCGAGCATTTGGTCGATAAAAGGAAGGGGGAAGTGATCTTTTCGTGTTGCGGCATTTAGTTTTCGGTAGTCAATGCAAACACGCCAACCCTTTTGAGTACGAGTTGGAATAAGTTCGTTTGGATCGTTCTTCACAACGGTTAGCCCAGACTTTTTCGGTACAACGTGAATTGGGCTAACCCATGAACTATCGGAGATTGGGTAAATGATTCCGTTGTCGAGAAGTTTAAGAATTTCATCACGCACCGCATCTTTCATTTTTGGGTTAAGCCTTCGTTGCGCATCACGAACAGGCTTGGCATCGTCGATTAAATGAATGCGATGTTGGACAAGAGCGGGACTAATTCCCTTTATATCGGAGATCGACCATCCAATCGCTTCCTTGTTTTTCGAAAGAATAGAGAGAAGAGAAGCTTCTTGATCAAGAGAAAGAGTTGCGGAAATTATGACAGGCAACGTTCCGTTATCACCTATGTATGAGTATTTAAGGTGATCGAGAAGTGGTTTGAGGTCCAACTTCGGGAGTTTTTCGATCAAAGAATTGGGTTGAGATTCGGACTCTACTGGAAGCGATTCAAAGGGAAGAGTGTATTCAATTTCACTGGGAATTTAGTGAAACAATTTTTCATATTCAGTTTCGCGTTCGTCGCTAAGGTCAATTGTCTCGTTTTCGAAGTTTTCGTGAATGGCACTAACTTCCAACGTTTGGTCATGAGGTTCGTTCGATTGACTTTAAAGATTGAAAATGTTGACATCCAAAGTCATGTTTCCAAAAGAAAATTTCATCGATCCGTTACGACAATTGATTAAGGCATTTGAGGTGGCTAAGAATGGTTGGCCTAAAATCAATGGAATTTGACTCGAGGGATTCGTTACGGGTTGTGTTTCGAGAACGATAAAATCAACGGGGAATATGAATTGCCCTACTCGAATGAGCACGTCCTCGATTTCTCCCACGGGTTTCTTAATCGAGCGATCGGCAAATTGAAGCATGACTTTTGTGGGTTTGAACTCTCCTAAGCCTAATTGTTCGTACATAGAGTATGGAACCAAATTGACACTCGCGCCTAAGTCTATCAGACATTTGTTAATCGTCTTGTCTCCAATTGTGCATTAAATCGTAGGGCAGCCAGGATCTTTGCATTTTACAGGCATGGATTGGGACAAGACTTCACTCAAACTGGCGGCTAAGAAGACTTTTTTGGGACTTGAGTGTGTAAATTTTGGGTACACAAGTCCTTAAGGAATTTCGCGTACGTTGGGTCTTGCTCAACGATGTCAAGAAGCGGAATGTTAACTTTGACTTGTTTAAAAATTTCCAACATCTTTTCCATTTGGTCCGAGTGTTTCTTAGGTCGAAGACGATGTGGAAATGGGACACGATACTCGGTAGGCAAGTCTACTCGAGTAGAAGAAGAAGAGTTTTGACTGGCATTCGATTCAACGTTTGGCTCCACATTCTGTTTAGATTCATTCATTGTTTTAGAAGTATCGAGAGAAGTTTCCGGTAAATCGTTTGGATTAACGACTTGATTATCGATTTTTTTCCCGGAACGAAGAGTTGTGATAGCATTCAATTGGGTGACGTTGCTATCTTGAACAACATGGGCTTGATTTGAATTTGCGTTTTGATTTCTGGGATTTGAAATGGGTTGGCTTGGGAATGTTCCTCGTTCACGTTCGCTCATAGACGTGGCTAATTGACTCATTTGCATATCGAGTTTTGCAATTGATTGGTTCGTGTTTTGCATATATGAAGTCAACAAATTTTGCAAATTGTTGTTTGATTGAAGGCTTTAAGTGATTGCTTTAGCTAACGTTTCAAGAGTTTTCTCAAGTGAAGTTAAATGTTTATCGTCTTGGGGAGGATGAGCAGCATTTTGTTGCAGTTGATTATGCGACGGACCCGCAAGGTTTGGTTGAAAGTTGTTGGGCTGAAAGGGAGGATTCGAAGCATTATTCGGAAATGCTTGAAAATTGGGAAGAATCGTATTTGTGTTGGGATTGTTTTGGTTCCACGCAAAATTCGGATGATTTCTCCAACCAGGATTGTACGTTGGAGAAAACGGGTCATTTTTGGCTTTATTGAAAGCATTGATTTGTTCGACATAATTAGGACACTGATCGGGTATATGATTAGGATCGTTGCATTTATAACACATCGGTTGGGAAGTTTGGTTCATTTGATTCGATGAGAAAACGTTATCGAATTTTTTAATCATTGCGTCGATCTTAGCTTCCAAAGCAACAGAAGATCCTATCGAGTGTGCACTCGATCGTGAGTAAACTGTTTTTTCGTTTGATCGTTCCCATTAGGATGATTTTTCGGCGAGGTTTTCAAGAAATTGCCAAGCATCGTCGTGATGTTGGGCAAGAAAGTTGCCTTGGCACATTGATTCGAGCATGGTACGTGAGCTATTTTCGAGTCCATCGTATAAAATTTGGCAAATCATCCATTTTTTGAAATTATGGTGTGGACATTTTATCAAAAGCTCTTTGAATCTTTCAAAATATTTTCCGAATGGTTCTCCCTTGAATTGATGAAAGTTTACAATTTCTTTTTGGATTCTACTTGTTTTTTCCAAAGGGTAGAACTTTTTGAAGAAAGCTTTTACGAATTCTTCCCACGTTTTAATCGAGTTCGATGGTAAGCTGTACAACCATTTTTCAGCGTAATCCGTAAGAGTGAATGGGATTAATCGAAGTTTGTTTCTATCATCAGAAAGTTATTGGAGTTTAATGGTTGCACAAACTTGTTCGAATTTAGTCAAGAATATGTATGGATCATCGTGTTCGAAATTGCCAAATTTCGGAAGAGTGGCTATATGGTTTGAGTGAATTTCGAAATGGTTACCCGTAGGGGTGGGTAATGTGATGCAAGATGGAATAGAAACTCTATCGGGAAAGATTCTATCCATAAGAGTTCGAGGGGCGTTTTCGTTTGCCATTTTGAGAGGATCGTTTGTTCGAGTTAAACGGTTTGTAGAAGGGTCTCGAGTCCAACGATTTGTTGTTGTGTCACGAGTCCAAGTACTCATGCACAAGTGAAAGTTGAGAAGAGAAAGAAGTTAGAATCGAGTTTAGTGAATGAAAGAAGATTTGAAAATCGAAGTGAAAATATATTTTTTTTAGAGGAAGAAAAATATTTACCAAGTGAAATTTTTTCAAAAGAGAAGTTTGATTTTTGGTTTTTCAAATTTTTATATTTTTTTGTTTTTGTAAATTTTGTTTTTGTTTTTTGAATTTTCAAAATTTTTTTGTTTTTAAAAAGGTTTTAATTTATTTTTAGAATTAAAAACTAAGTTAAGAAAAATTTACAATTTTTTTTTCGGATTTTGGATTTTTGATTTTTTTTTATATATGCATGAACTAATGCAACTAAATGAATGCAAAGGACTTAATTACAGTTTTCTGTCCTTAGTAGCTCCTAACTCAAAATTGTATAATCACACTTTTTCTAAAATCAACAAAAATATTTCTCAGCCAGGTAACAGGCAGGGGTTATCGGTGCACCACGAATCACCGTAGCAATGCAGCCGAAGGTTTAAGTACCTTCAGAGGAACAACCGGTATAATATTTATGTATCACCGTAATTTTTATAAATGGTTATTACTCTGCCGTAGCCTAGACACCAAGAAATAAAATTGTTCAAAGAAAACAATTGTGAAGATACAATTAAGCCCTAGATGAGCTCGTGACACCCTTAAGTCGAATGTCTAACCTTTATTATTAGTCAAATTCTACGATGAAATGCGTTTGTGGGCTAAGGAAAGGGTGATGAAATCCCTCACCTTATGTGAATTGGGTATTGCCCTTAGAAAAGAAAATAAGATGAGATGGATGCAAAACAAAAATTAAACGTGAATCTACAATGCAACTAAAATGAAGTTGGTTTTTGTTTTTGGATTTTGAATTTTTTTTGTATATATAAATACAAATGCAAGCAACCAACAATGCACTGGAGATGAAAGCACAATACCAGAGCGTGCAGATTATTAGCAAATTTTTTTAAGCGGCAATTTCTTTATAAGCAAGCAGCAATTATTTTTGGGCAAGCAGTTCTTCCTTTTAATATGCTTTGGCAACCTGAAATGAAAAACAAGATATATTCAACAATTATTATTATTATTTTTTAGTATGTTTATCAAAGATGAAAAACAAAATAAGCGAAAAACAAAACAATTGGAAATAAAATAAATGAAAACTAAAACAAGTGAAAACAAATGAAAAATGAAAATTAAACAAAGTTGAACTTGTTTTTTTTTTGGCTTTTTCAATTTTTTTTTGAAGAGGAAACTTAAAAAAAATTTGAAGGCTAAGACAAAAACTAAACTAAAAACAAATTAAACAACACAAAAAACAAAACAAACCAACACAAAAACAACTTAAAATAAAATGTTTTGTTTTTTTTCTTCTTTTTTTTAAGAGAGACTTAAATAAAACCAAAATAAAACTTTAACAATTTAAATTGCTACCCTACCCAATTAACCATATACGCTACCTGGCCCAATTAACAATTATAACTGCAATTTTATTTTCTATACAAACGATAAACTTACCAACTTCAATAAACGAAATAGAAATTGCAGAAATCGAAAGCAATAGCAGGAACTCGCGATTAAACTAAAGCAACTCGCGCAATCGAATTCGTGCGTTCAGGTGATTGGTGATTGGAGGCTATTTGCAGGCGATTTTCTGGTTTATGGTCGAAGTGCTGTAAGGCGATGAATGGTGGTTGCGGATGACGAGGGTGAATTGATTTCGATGTCGTGGTTGAGTAGGGTTGTTTTCTAGTCGAGGCGGAGCGCTTAAAGTTGTGAAGAGGGGGAGCTCGATTGTCGACTGTGGTGAACGGCTTATTGAATTGGGTTATTTTTGGCAGTAGCAGCGGAGGTGGGTATGTCTGGTCGAAGAGGTGACTGAAGACAGTGTGGTGAAGGATGGCGATCAGGCAGTAGGATATGGAGTTGTAGAGAAGTACGGTCGTATGAAGATGGGAAAAAGAAGTGGGAAGATGCTGTTGAATGCAGACTGGTGATTGAAGGCACAGTTGAAATGGTACTATGAGTTTTCAATTGAAATGGAATAGTTGTGATGGCAGGGGGATTCTGGTTGATGTTATAAGATGGCAGAGGCTTCATGTGGAGTGGTGATGGTAGTAGGTACTGCTGTTGTTTTGTAGAGCTACTGTGGTGTATAGAATGAAGGCAGAAAAGTGAGATGGTGGAAGCAAGTCTGCAGATAAGATGTATGTTGAAGTGTAGAAGATGTTTGGTTAGTGTTTGACTGGTGATTCGCAGTGGTGGTTGAAGGTGATGGATGGGTTTGGAAAGTATTTGATGTGTGGAAGAAGTAGGCAATGGTTTGTAGATGTGCTATTTGGTTGCTGTCGAATTGTGGTGTGCTATTTGGTTGACTGTTTGTATGATGAACTAGTGGATTTGCAGTGTGATTGTGGACAAAGGAGGCTGACTGGTGGTTACAAATGACAGGCAGGGGTTGTTGGTTGATGTTTGATGTTTGTATGTTTTGTAATTGTTGTTTGAGGTGAATGTGAATGTATGAAGTGCAGTGGTAGGCTGTTGACAAGACAGTGATGTTAGGGAGGTGATAGCAGGAGGATGAGAGCACTGTTGCGGGAATGGAAATGCACAGATTTGTTGACTGTAGTGTATGAAGTAGTTGTGGGCGGGGAAGGTTTGGGTTTGGGATGTTTGCAGAGTTTTATTTCAATGTTGGCAGAGGTGGAGTGGGGGTTTGAAGATGAAGTGATGGTGCTTGTTTGAAAGTGAAGCTTTGGATATTGAGTAGTGGGAAAGTTTGTAGTGAAGAGGCTAGTTGTGGTGTAAACATTTGTGGATTTTGTGGAAGTACTATGGTCAGAAGTGATGTTGTGTTTTGGGTGTCCTCTGTCGTAGTGTGTGAAGTATGGTGCAGTTGGAAATGGATGCTAGAGTTTGGTGGTTTAGGGAGAGGAAGTTGGTTAGTAAGGGGTTTGGGAATGGTGATGCACTGTGTATTGACAGGAATGAAGGCCGGTGAACAGTGAGGCTAAGCAAACAATGAACAACACAGTTTAAAATGTATTTGGTAATGTAAAAGAGAAAAAAGAAAATGTAATTGACAATGTAAATTGAAATTGAAATGGAATAAAAAAAAATCGTTTGCAAATGGAATTGTGTAAAAAAAAAATTAAGTAGAAATGCAATGCAAAATGAAACTAGAAATGCAAATGCTAGTTGAAAACAAAATATGCACAAGAACAAAAATAAACAACAAACAAACACACAAATATTTTTTTTAAAACTGCAAACACAAACAAAATAAACACACACAAAAATCAAACGAAAATAATTTGAAGAATAGAAAATTAAAATCAAAACAATTCCCTGGCAACGACGCCAAAAACTTATTCGTCGACGGAAATTCTACCGGTTTAGAAGACCGTCGAACGAATTTAAATTTAAAATAACCGCAAGCGCATGGCGTACACTTTATAGTACGTGGCGAATACGGGTCGATCCGTAGGGAATTGATGATTAGATTAAAAATCTATTCAATCAAATTAGACCAAAGTGAGATGAAAGTTGTTAACTACAAAAAGAAGCTAAAGCTAGAATTAAAATGTGATTTAAAAACTATTGAACTAGAGAACAACTTAGAGGCAAATCCACTCTCATATTTTTGTAAATCAACAAACAAAGAATTTGTGATCTCTAGCTTTGATATTAAGTGAAATATTGTTGTATTTATCATAAGTATGGTTTGTTTATATTATTAATTAACATAACTCAAACCATCAAACTATAATACAACAAATAAACCACTTATAATTCTCACGAAAATGAAGCCAAAGCAAAAGCTATTTTAAGCATGATCTATTTACTATTGTAACTAGTAATATAGATCATCAAATTTCATTTTTACTTTAATTTCAAAATCAAAAATGGATTAGAAATGATGATGCAAATTGTGTTTATGTTGAATAAGAATAGCTCATTTGCATAAATAATATAAGCTATCAAACCCACTTGTATAAACTTGCATCAAAACTCACTTCATGAAGCATAAACCAAATGAGATCATAAATCATAAAATGTTGAATTTACATAATATTTGAGAGCTTCATTACCCCTAAATTGAAGGGGTTTAGCTACTCATTTGTGGCTTTGAAGCAACACAAGTAACTTTTAACATTAAAAAGAGAAGAAAATAGAGAATAAGCAAAGAAGAGAATGTAATTAAACTACTTACAACAAAAGAAATTAAGCTACACTACTTGCATGAATGTAAAACTATTCTACTAACAAAGAAAAGAAAAGAACATAAATAAAAGCATTAACATAAAAACAAAGAAAAGCATGTAGATAAAGGAGAAGAAAGAGGCTTGGAAGCCATTTTTATTTCATGTAACATTGAGCTTACAATTTGATCTCTTAATTTCCTAAGTAAAATTAAAGAGTAGAAGATTGTTTCATGTACATAAGAGGGCCATATATACATGCATAAAACCCTAATTCTATTTTTAGGGGGCTTCCCAAAATGCCCTTTAGGAAGTGTGGCCACCAAGTAATCATTAGCCCCTAATTAATCCATCATTTGATGTGCATGAAGCTTTAACCTCCACTTAGTTGTCAATTAGCTCATAATTGTACATTTAGGTAAGTGGGTGGGGTCCTCCATGATCTTGAACTTGAATTATTTCCTCTTCATTCCTTTGTATTTCATTTGTGCATGCATGTATCTTTATATAAGCCTCTTCCATATGCATCCAAATTCCTATAAAAATTATCAAAAAATGTCCAAGTAAAAATTCTTAAATTGACACAAGCACAAAAATGACCATCTTGCCCTGAATAAAGATGAAAATATGATGGTTTGAAAATAATCGAATTTTGGTTTTATAAATGTTAAAATGCCCAAATATGATGTTTATTTAAATAAAAAGAGATAAAATATGGATGTAAATATATGCACATTTATGTGCACATCAGCTACATGGGTTAAAATTTTAGAAGGGATTTTTTTTTAAGAAGGAATATTTGCTACATGGGTTAAAATTTTAGAAGGGATGTTTTTAAAGAAGGGGTATTTGCTGAAGAAGGGATAGTTTTAAAGAAGAGGTGTTTTCAAAAAGGTTTAGAAATGGGTTAAAATTGCTAAATGGCCAAATGGTTAATTGTTTAATTACTTGCTTTAAAAGTAATTTACTATGTTTAACACTAAAAATCGATGAAGTAAGGTTTGTCTATTTGTGAGAGTTAAGATTGATGTCGAGTACGGATGGAGCAATAAAGCTCTAACTTATCGGTTTCCCTCTTAACCAAGGAGTAGCAAGTTAGAAAATGTCAGAAATGTGTTAATCGTGTTGATTTCTTCCTTTTTTTAGAGAAATCATTAATACTACACTTAACATTAAAGGTCGATGAGGCAGACTTATCTATTTGTGAGATTCAAGAATGAAGTGTCTAGGCAAGGCTTTTATGCAACCGGTGCTCTAACTTACCTAGCTTCACTCTTGGATTGGAAATATTTAAGTTGGAATGTCGAAAACGATTAATGCTTACACATTATGATTTGTACAAGCAATTGATTTTCACTAGAATCGATTAGTCGATTATCAGACTTGACCAAATATGACTGAGGAAGTTAGCGAAAGGCTTCACGATTTCATATCAATGAGAACTCCCGAGGAGGAACATTAGTACAAAGTGTCTCTAGATTTTGCTTACTTTTGAAAGAACCTAAATTGGGTTAGCCAGAAATTCATTGAATTTGAGGAGACTGGGATCGGTAAGTGTTTTACTTATCGAAAACCACTTCAAAACTATTATACTAGTTCTATGTTTTGGAAGTGGTTGTGAAGTGAAATGTTATAGAGTTGAACTGTCAATCCTAAGGTTAAGTCCAAGGGAGAGGTCGGCGTTAACATTTCAAAAGATGCTATTGTGTGGGACTGTCTACCTTGAGGAGTATTTCAAGAGAGAGGACAACATTAGCATTTGTCGGAGGACTTTTGTGGGGAACCTAGGTGGAGGTTCGAGAT
The DNA here is from genome assembly GCA_030737815.1 of Allium fistulosum. Lineage (NCBI taxonomy): Eukaryota > Viridiplantae > Streptophyta > Magnoliopsida > Asparagales > Amaryllidaceae > Allium > Allium fistulosum. The sequence goes on from CM060902.1 coordinate 985,661,311, forward strand.
CTGTTCGAGATGCTCGAATCCATGTAGTGATTCATGATCTGTTCGAGATGTGGGAATCCATTTGGGAATTCATGTGATGTTCGAGTAATGAAGACTCGAGTGAGAGATGCCGAACGTAGTTTCGACATCGGAAATGACTAAAACCAGAGATACGATGCATATCCAAATGGATCATAGCATTTTAGCAATCCCAAAGGTGCAGGCAACTCCATCTAGTATTACTTATGGACATGCATGCAGGAGCGATGTATTCAGAACTATGAATGTTTTGGGCGTGGGCAAGTTATATATTTTCTATAGTACATTCCCTACAGATGTACGTTGCTCAGAAGGATATCTCCGATCCTTGTGCAGGAGTTTGGATTCGGCTCAATCTGAGGATATCTCTAGGGAAAATCTGCTATGTGAATGCGCCTTAGCGGTATTGATTGTATACCTATTATTGTTATGGTGCTCACACAGCAGCTATTTGATATGATTTTTGTGCTACACTCTATATATCTATCATATCGCTATATGTTAAACTTGATGAATGGTTGGTTTCTTTGGGGGGAAACCGTAATGGGAATCTGTACGGTCTTAATGGTTACCGTTACCTGTTTCATATTTCTTGAGTTTCTCACGCTAGTTTTCCAGACTGATCCTGGTGTTATTTTCTTATAATGCTCGGGTCCGCCACATGTATGTTTCCAGATTTAGCTTTGGATGCTTGAAGCTTATGGAGAAGAGCTGGATGACTACCTACCGTAGTATTCTTATTTCCACTGAATTTCTATATCATATGTACCAGCATTGTAAGGACGGACATTTATAACTGTCCAGGTTGATGATAATACCGAGGTTTTAATAACTCTGAAAATTTTGAATTCATAGTAACCCTTTGCACCATCCCTTTGATATTACATATTACCGATCCGTTGTAGGATTCGGATTTTGTGTTCTTCTTTTCTTGTTTTATTCTTTTTTTAATTTTACCCTAATTTTTCATCTTTCCGGCACTTGGGTATTTGGCATACGAATACCATGGATGTATTTGTGTCGATATTCGAGGGTCGAAAAGACGGATCATTACACTGTGTGTGTGGGTATCTATATGTGTATGCTTGAATATACTGTAATATATGTATATAGTTTGTATACACGTATTGATAGTGCTATATGTACATACATATATAGTTTAGACATATATATGTATATTTATATACATGATATTTTGGTGCCCCTTATACACATTCAATATATATAAATCTATGAAATTATGAGAACAAATCTATATAATAAAATTAGATATCTCAAAAAAGAGAATGTTTGATTGAAAGTTTACATTAAATCTGGATCTAATCAAATTAGAACACAAAAGGAACAATAAAGTAATATTTTAGATTTCCTCCTTTACAAACACTAATTGGTAATATATTCAATACCATATAAAATTCCATGTTTAACGACAAAAAAATATCCAAACTTTAAAATTATAGGTCTAAAAGTGAACATTCTACGTGAAAAATTAAAAGTATTATCACAACTTAATACCAATGAATAAATTAATTCTAAAAAATTACACATATACATATACACAAATGTGTATATAGTAAATTAAGATTTGATTGCAAAACATACTTTTGACTAAGCAATGAATTTGAATATATTAATAGAAAAAAATTAACCTAGTTAACAGTTTAGCTTGATGTTGGTTTACAATTTTTAAAACATGAAGATGAAGCATATGAATATACACATACAAACATAATTCAATTAAATATTAATTCCATGATTATAAGAGGATTAAATTGTAATAACAAATGTAAATTTTATTACAATAAATCAGATCTACATAAACTCATAATCTTAGATCCAACAAACAAGAAAATTAGTTTTAGAAGACAAATTGGTATTAATTAAATAATTTATGATTTAATTTATGATAAAAAATTAAGTTTGACATAAAATAAAAACTATACCAACTAATGATTTTAGATCTGATCAGGAAAATATCAATAATCAAAATAAAACGTACTTAAGGTCGATTTTGCATTTAATCGATGATCACAAGAGAATTTTAAAATAGATTTAATAAGTGGCAATGAATATACATATACGTAAATCATATTAGGTTTAAACTTCATGAATGAATTTAAAAAGAGAATATCATACCTAAAAAGCCTTGCCCTTTTTAACACCTTTACTTGTGTCTTCTTCTTGGATCTCAAAATGAATCCACATCAAACTTTGCAAAAGAAGGATGAACAACCTAATATTTTATTGTATCTGTTATTTTCATTTGATTTAGAGTTTATTTTTTTTGAATGGAACATAATAGTTTCGGTCATGCCTTGGAAGTAGGAGAGAAAAAATGAATGAAGGAAAGAAGGAACGAGAATAAAATTTATGGATTTGTTTGATTTTAAAGAATGAAACATTTCCCTTTCTTTTAATTAAAACTTACCTAACTAATCCCTTTAATTTTCTGTCACTCCACCTCTTGCCCTCCTCAATAAGTGGTTAGCCCTATGATGCCATCTAATGGCACAAAATTTTCATAAACCCTTTATGTAATTATCATTCCTTTAAAAACAGTTTAAAGATACACATATATCATATATCATATATCAATGGGTGAAAATATACTTTTATATATGCATTCAAATAATTGCAAACAACTCTCAAACATTAAGTAAATTAAATAATAATTAATATTCTTAAATAATAATCATGTACAATATTTTACAAGTTAATTAAATTATGTGGTTTATCAGAGAATTCACAAATGTGGTTGTGTAACGTAGAGGTGTAAATCCAGTTAGCAATTAATATTGAACAATTCAAATATTAATGTTAACACATAACCATAGCTAGTGGTATGACATTTTAACCGAATTCATTGCTTATGGACATTTTTAGAAAAATCATATTTTATTGTATCTTAAGTGGTGCCATTTAGTATAGATAATGTACACACATTCTCTTCGTCAACATCATATCACTTTAAGTATTATGGAATTTGGTTATGGTCAAATTCCAATATCGTCTTTACTCCATTCAATTAGTCCACAAAAAAAGTCCTTGGTTCAATAAAAATATTTATTATTAATCATAATACTCTGGCTTGAGATTTTGACTTTGAATTGACTATAGTTGACCGTGATACTAATCTTATGCAACTGAGGGGACGAATTCTATATTAAAATGTGCTTCACTTTCAATGCTTCAACTTAGACCCAACTATAGTCACTTGGTGGATTATTATGCCATGATTTAATTATAATCAAAGTAGAGTGGTCACGAAGTTCCGTAATGTTCTCAAGTTGAAGGTACCATGTAACATTATCACCCTGAGATTTCTTGTTTAATCTAGTTGTTATTAACCAATATGAAACTCTCAAATGAGTTATTCTATAGTTATCAAATAACTACAAGTACGTAACCCCTTGGTGCCCCAAATAGCCATGATTAATAGATTTCTCAACATCTGGAGAGCGTAACGCATTCTGACATCAGTGGATGTATCGATATCCTTTCTCGAAACTCATGATAAGAATTTTGAAATAATATGTTATTCTATATTCTAACAATTTTCTCATGATTACAACTCCTAATAACTATTAACAGATAACGTATCATTTAAGGATTTTCTATACTAATATAATTAAATTAATTTTTAATTTAATTAACATGTCATAATATAACTAGTATGTAATAGAAAATTAAACACCTTATTACAAACGAAATTGGTTATAGATTTAAATATATGTAAAAAAATATATAATTTTCCCTAAGGCATAGCACTAACTCTGTCAATCTCCTACTTTCTCTTGGGATCAATTATGGAATCTTTATTCCATTCCTTTGATCAATTTTCTCAAATCAATCGAGCCATCCCTTTAGTGAACGGATATGCAATATTGTCTAAGTTATCTATTTTGTCAATCAAATCTCACCAACACTGGTAAACTGTGTTCATAATGTGGAACTTTTCTAGAGTTTGTTCCTTAGCTTTTAGTGAGATCTATGTTCTTTAATTTATTGTGGCAATTTTTTCACAAAATAAAGTAGTGGGATTCTCAACATTTGGAATCACCCTTAGCTCAGTTATGAATTTGTGCATTTATATTTTTACTGCTTTCAGTGTGGTGGTATTCAATACTTAGCTTTTTGGTTAGATCAACCAACACTGCTCATTTGAAATAATTCTAACTCAAAGCACCGTAATTAAGGTTGAATATGAATTTAGGATCGATATACTATATTCATAATTTCACTTACGAAGTTCGAGTATGAATACTTCTTCATAAGGTGTTCGTTATTTCCCTAAAAAAACTCTTTAGTATTTTGTAAATACTCATGGATTCTCTCAACTACCATTTAGTGATATTAATTCGGATGTGATGCTCTCACAATGCATCAATTACATAAGCGAATAGCGACATGGTAGACAACATATCATATATGATAATTCCTATTGCCTATGCATAGGGAATCCATCTTATATGCTCCATATTAAACATTTTAATATTTTGTCTATGTATATCATTCAGGACAGTTACAACGTCCTTACTTGTAGTTTTAGAAATATTTTAGTACCTCTTTTATTTTCTTTCTTATAGGCACACACTTCCGTTACCTTTTGATTGATAATCAAAATACTCGATTTCTTTATCCAAATATCTACTCAATTCAAATGCTTATCAAGCGATACAATCGTATCCGTTCTAGGATCTTGTCTAACACCTACGAACTCAGTTATCGCTCCCATTGACATGATGAAATTTTGAGAATCATGTGCAAACAGTCTATTCTTAGTCATTATTTTGTCAGTTTTAACAAAGATGTTTCAAAATTCAAAGTCATATTGAGCGATAATTTTACAGGATTAACTTAGGCACATTGAACGAAGAAGTTGATATGTTAATTTCAATGATTGACATTTATGATGTCATTCTCATCAATGTCGCTTACTATACTCCAACTTCATTGGCCTTTCTTTTGAAAGCACACCTACAGCCTATGGATTATATCCTTTTAGGTACAACTATCAAAATCATATTTTGATAATGTATTTGAAATCTATTTTGGATTTAAGCATCATGTCATATGGTAGGGTCTATACTCTCGGCTTACTGAAAATAAACGAGATTGTAATTACAAATAATCCTTTTTATCGACATTGATAAGAAACTTATAGTTTCCCCTTAGTACTCGAGAATCTTTACTAAGCATTTTAATGAGTCCTGTTTGTTTTAGGTTGATCAACTTTGTTTCATCTTATGTAACCAATTTCTATGTTAGAGTCTTTGGATCACATCCAAGTCTATTGCACTACCACCAATTTCTGAAAGAAATTCCTTCACCATGGAGATGTTGTTTCATGAAACCACAATTGTCCCTTAGTACAAAAGAATGGGCTTTCATAAACAATTTATGAATCTTCATTTATTCTTACATAAAACTGATTTAGTTTAATGTCTATAAAACTCAAGTTTAGAATATCAATTAGACAACCACACATCTTAAACTTTTAATGATCGGGGTTTCATATCAATTTAAATCTTATACGAATATGATCTTGTAAAATTTTCTTCAGATGAGATAATATTTAGCATATGTACTTACTCTTAAGTACACATCCTTATAGAAAGAAGTTGGCCTATTTGACTCCATTTCAATCATACTTTATCCAACAGAGTTCAATTGCCCCATATCTGGACATCATTATGTATCATAGGGAGGAGTGGCTTTTGATATTGAATCTTATTAATTTTAGGTACTTTTGGAACTATTTTCTTGTACACTTACCTATTCAAACAAATTAAATTGTTTTATATTTTTTGCACGTTATGTTTTCTACTTTCGTTATATATTCTATGAACTTATCATTGACATACTACTTATGCGTCAAATACAAATGTTCATGTTCGTAATAATTCATTAGAGAATTCATGAAGTAATGGATCTTTTATGGTATCAATAGACCTTGGATCTATATATACATCAATCCGAAGAGTTCATTAACTCTTTTTCCACTCACCCTGAATGATTATTTTCCTTAATAGTTTGGGACATAATTTACCAATACCATATAATTCATAATCAGATGATTAAAGAATTATTTCTCACTGATTTGGCTTAGTCTACAATTCTAATTGTAAAGATTTTAAATACTTTTTCATATTTTATAGCTAATGCATCACTTTTGTTATGATAACAAAATACCATTACTAATGTTTTACCTTATAATGAATATTCATATACTCATATAAAACAAAACTGTCTATTTTCATTCAATGTAGAAAATAGTTATTATTTTATAAATAATATTTGGTACATTTACAAAAAAAAAATTCGTTTCTTGATGCGTCCATTAGTAAATGCTATATGGCACACTCCCACAATTTCCACCATTACTTTAACAACATATGAAATACGATGCTCCATTCAAGCACTTACTATGAATAATTTATTTTATCCACTATAACTAGTTTAAAATCAAGAGTTTCAGATTAAATACTCTAAACTCAAAGAAATAACTCATATAGAACATAATTTTCTATGTGAAAATACATTTGGAATAGAAATCACATTTCTCATTCCTTATTAATTATCTACTATTATTTTATACAATTATTGTTTTTTATATCCCTTCTTGTAGTAGAGGTAATTATTCACTCTCTTTATCTGAATTGTTCATATGTTACAACCACCCTCGAACATTCACTTTCAAATGGTCGAACCGTTCAAAATGAAACTCTTACTATAAGAATGTACTGAACACTTCCAAAAGTGCATTCAGACATTCTTAAAATCCAAGTATATTATATATGTTACGTTTAAGTATGTTACCCCGCCTTTTGGACAAGGCCGGGATATCAACAAATTGGCTAAAAAGGATGGATATCAGGATTGGAGATCGATTGGAAACAAGGCTATGATTGATACTGTCAAAATTGGACCAAGCTCCAATCAAGGTGGGATTGATTGAGAATGATAAACAAGGCTAGGTGAGGCTACATTTCAAATTTTAGGTCAATCGGAGTTTGTATGCTCAAGTTATGGATGGATCAATATTCATCAGAAATGGGTTCACATTGATACGTTCGTATCGATCACTGCTACATTGGTTTGGATCGATCAGTCTTCGGATCGATGCATTTCATATTGGTGCAGTTTGCATCTATTAGTTGACTATAGGAAGGAAACCGGTTCATAGATATGGCATTCGTATCGATACGCACGCATCGATTGGATGGCAAAGCATGCCAATGCACTTTTTATCGATCAAGGCTGGGATCGACACGAAGAATGAAGCAATGGTTATAGGTATTTGGATGAGCATTTCGTATTGATCAATTATTTATCGATACAGACACACTCAGGGATCGATACGAAGAAGGCAACATGCGTTAATGGATGGATGATGGTCTATGGATATGAATGGGATGGCCTTGGATAGATACAAAGCAAGGAATTTGGCAACGAAACGAAGAGCTCACCAACCGATTTATACGAAGAAATGGGTCAAACCATGGGAAGCAGTCTAAAAGCATGAAATATGGATCTCTACATGATAATCATGCCACGTCATCGATACGAAACCTATCGGTACGAATGTATCGATACAAATCCAACAGCCTATTTGCAAAAATCAATTTTGGATCAATCATAACTCGAAAACTACAAGTTTAAATGCTATGAAATATTAACAGGAGCTTGCTTACTACCTCATGAGCGTTCGTGATCGATCCCAGCCTCATTGGAAAATATTTGGATCGATATGAAATGTGCATGGATCGATCAAGATCTATCCCTAACGACCCCAAATCGATCTAGTGCACCCACCAGCGCATGAGAAAAGGTATTCCGAGTTTGGGGGAAGATATTTTCCAGATCTACTCCTATAAATAGCCACTCCATGGGGGCTAAAAGGGGATCTTCTTCTTTTGGAGGTGAAACTCTGTCATTTTGGTTATTGGTTTCAAAGAATTATAATTGTAATCAGTATAAAAGGAATAAAATGATAAATTCAAAGTGGATGTAGGCCGGAGATAGCCGAACCACTATAAATCTCGTGTCTTTTCTCACTTTCTTCCATTTTAATTTGGTTATTTCTTCATTTTTATTTTCTACATTATCTGGATCTAAGATCTGTGTTTGGATATTGGGGATTTGTGTGTAAACACTAGTGCTTTCACTACTTTTGGGGTTTGTGACCATTTTTAGCGCAAACACTTTGGTGCTTTCATAGAGAAAGCTAGCACTCATGGATTCTAAAGCTTGGATTTTGGATCTAAAATCCTTGAAACTCAAATTATGGGAAGCAATCAACAAGGAGACAGAGAAGGGAAAGGAGTCGGGATGAAGGAAGTCTGGAGGCCTCTTCAGGAGCTAATCAGGCCTCAATCTTCATCACTAGAGATGAGATGGAAACGATGCTAAAAAGGTAAGAGGACATGATACAGAACCTACTCCGACAGGTTGGACAAGCTGGAGTGCAAAGTCAAGGGAATGGAGTTGCAGGGAATGTTGGAAATGTGGATCATGAAGCTGGAGCAATAGGAGCAAAGGTAATTCAGAATCAGGACCGAGAAAACGAAGCAAACATAATAGGGGACAGAGCAAAACCATCAGAAGCAGCTCTTGTACTCGGGGGCATACCCACGAATCATGTTGGCTCAATTCCAGGAGGGATACCAGGCGGTGTCGTACAGTTTGGCATTGATCGGGATATGGATGCTTTTCTAGAAGGACAGGTTTCAGGATTCCCTCGCGGACTCGGGGGGCAGGTTAGAGATAGTAGTTAGAGGCTACCGCTTGATGACATCGACATGTTAGCAGATAGACGGGCTATGAGGGGAGGATTGGTGAATAGAGATTTGGAGGATGTGAACAGGATCCTCTTTGCCACTATGATCAGGCAAGCTAGGAATCCATCGATTTTCAAAGTACCAACGCTGGAGATGTATGATGGTAGAACGGATCTCGCTGTTCACTTGATGAGGTATAGGAGGCACATGGAAGAACTGGGGGCATTAGAGGAGGTCATGGCACTGTGATTCCCTTTGTATTTGACAGATATAGCAGCACTATGGTTCAGACAACTGGATAGCGATTTCAGGTCCACATCATGAGACCCAAGAATGTGATGACTTTAACATCGATGAAATAGTGGAAGGGAGAATCACTTAGGGATTTCTTAACTAGATTCAATGCGGCAGTGGCTTCGGTGGATCGACCCAATCCGTTGATTGTTTTGATGGGAGTAGTCTCAGGAATTGTGGATGACTCAAATTTTAAGATATCGTTGGAACGGGATCCACCGATGGATCTCGGGGAGTTTTACCATGAAGCGAAAAGGTTTCTATGACAGGAAGATGCGAAGGCTGAAAGAGAGGGGAGAGAGGCTGAAGTTTATGCGGTAAAAGATGGCGGTCCTCCTATGGAGGATTCAAACAAGGACGGTAAAGGAAAAAGGAAAACGAACGACAATGGTAACACATCGAAAAGGAAATGGAGGGAATCTAAATTCTTTTCTTACATGGATTTGACCGAAACTCTAGAAAGGATTTATTTGGATACTCGAGGGCGCCTTCAGTATCGAAGGCCGGGAAAAAGGGAAACCTCGGAGTACGAGTGGGCATCGAGAAAGCATTGCCTATTCCATGATCTGGACGGGCACAGCACGAACGACTATAGGCATTTGAAGGATATCATTAAGGAGCATGTGAGGAATGGTCATTTTCAACAATACATCAGGTATCGAGCTATGGCAGTGGAACAAAAGCAGCCACCACCCACCTCAAACGAAGTTGGCACTGAATCTAGGCATCGTCATCAGCTTATTATCAGCTGATTGGATTATAGCATGGAATAAGTAATAAACCCCAAAGTGATGCAGCTAAGTCACTTACACATGTATGGGATCGATGATGGTCCCTTGGAATGCTTTGAGATGATGATAAACTGTGATGCTGGAGTTTATGAAATCTTGTTTTCTTTTTGTTTTCTGCAAACTTTGGTTTCCACCTTGGTTGTACGGATTTTTATTTAGTTTTTCTTGGTTGTACGGACTTTAAGTTTATCAGTTAAACTCTGTGATAGTTGGATTTGAATTAACATAATAAATACTACGGGTTATGCAGTTATGGTCCCAACTGGAGAGACGGGGTAGTAACCGCTAGTTATGAGTCTCTTCGCTGAAGAGTGACGGAATGGACTCAGACACGGAATAAGTCCCAAACTAGAGAGTCGAAGCCGGATAATATATAAGTCCTCGACCGGAGACTCAAGGCCGGAGAATATATAAGTCCTCGACCGGAGAGTCGAGGCCGGATAATATAAGTCCTCGACCGGAGAGTCGAGGCCGGAGAATATAAAAGTCCTCAACTAAAGAGTCGAGGCTGGAGAATATAAGTCCTCGACTTGAGAGTTGAGGTCGGAGAATATAAATGTCCTCGACCTGAGAGTCGAGGTCAGAGAATATAAAAGTCCTCGATAGAGAGTCGAGACCAAAGAATATAAAAGCCATCGACCGGAGAGTCGAGGCCGGAGACTATAAAGTCCTCGACCAGAGAGTCGAGGCTAGAGAAAGGTACCTCATGGATTAAGTCCTTGACCAGAGAGTCGAGGCCGGAGAAGAAAAACCATGGACAAGCCCCCGACCAGAAAGTCGAGGCCGGAGAGGTCCCGGCTTAGGATAAAAGGACCTGGAGAGGTCCTGGCTTTGGATTAGAACTCGGAGAGGTCCTGGCTTAGGATAAAAGGACCCGGAGAGGTTCCAGACTTGGATAAAGCGACTCGGAGAGGTCATGGATTTGGTTATCGGTTATTGGATATGGATGGATTAGAACTCGGTTGTCGGGTTCGTATGAACATGGAATTGGCTAAGGATTTGGTCACTTGATTTGGAATTGGATATCGACTTGGAGCAGTCGCGAATTTGGATAAGGATATGGCTATAGCACTTGGATAGAATGGCTTGATAATGGATTGGACTACGGATCGGATGATATGGCTATAGAGGGAATATGAACTTTGGATGTCGGGATTAAAGCTATTCAAAACACGCCTTCCTACGCAAGGCATATTTTTGGTGGCAAATGTTACCCTGCCTTTTTGACAAGGCCGGGATATCAACAAATTGGCTAAAAATGATGGATATCAGGATTGGAGATCGATTGAAAACAAGGCTATGATCGATACCGTCAAAATTGGACCAAGTTCCAATCAAGGTGGGATCGATTGGGAATGATAAATAAGGCTAGGTGAGGCTACATTTCAAATTTCAGGTCAATCGGAGTTCGTATGCTCAAGTTATGGATGGATCAATATTCATTAGAAATGGGTTCACATCGATACGTTCGTATCGATCACTGCTACATTGGTTCGGATCGATGCATTTCGTATCGATGCACTATGCATCGATTAGTTTACTTTAGGAAGGAAACAGATTGATGGATATAGAGTTCATATTGTTATGCACGTATCGATTGGATGGCAAAGTATGCCTATGCACTTCGTATCGATCAAGGCTGTGATCGATATGAAGAATGAAGCAATGGTTATACGGATTTGGACGTGCATTTTGTATCGATCAATTATTGATCGATACGAAGGACACACTCAGGGATCGATATGAAGAAGGCAACACGCGTTAATAGATGGATGGTGGTCTATGGATAGGAATGGCATGGCCTCGGATGGATACGAAGCAAGGACTTTGGCACCTATACGAAGAGCTCGGCAACCGATGGATACGAAGAAATTGTTCAAACTAAGGCAAGCAGTCTACAAGCATGAATATGGATCGCTTCATGATAATCGCGCAACGTCATCAATACGAAGCCTATCGATACAAATTGTTACTCAAAAAATTCACCTTCCTCTTAGGTCAGAAGATCTCAAACAAAGGATAGAAGGAAAAGAATCCAGATCAGACCTTCCAATGAGGTTGAAGGGATGAATTCAGCAGTATGAGGCGGCTCCAGAGCTTTCGCGAGAGATGGAGGGTATTATTCTGCAGAATCTAAGAAATTTCGATCCTCTAAGGGAGGCAAAGGAGTCAAGACAAGGACATGCCACCCTATAACAACCCTTCCGAAAGCATGATAGGCCTTTCGAGTCTGTTGGGACACTTGCTGAATACCTTTCGGCCGTGCCGAAGGATGAGACATGAAGGAGACAATAATAAGTCAGCAAAGAGCATGAGGCAACCTTCAGATAATGTTTGAAGAAAGTTCGGCCCTCGGCAACATCCGAGTTGAAAGCATCCTTCCAACAAAGTCGAAGGGCTCATAATAGCCAGGAACCCTTCGACACCACCGAAGGGTTTACATACAGTACATATGAGAAACCTTCCAGCAAGGACAAAAGGTTCCTAACAACAAATAGAAGAAAAGTCCTTTCGGTAGCGCTCAAGGATCCAAGATGACATGTAAAAGGAAAACCTTTTGATGAAGTCGAAAGATTAGCAACTGTATACAAGAAGGGAACCATTCGACCCAACCGAAGGCGTAAGGAAGAAAGCATGGCCGCCGACATCTATAAATAAGACCCAAGGGGTCCTGTTTGAGATGTGGATTTTTCCTCACTCCATTCTTGTATTTCTAAAATCATAGTTCTGTAACCCTAATTGGGTAGTGATTTGGGAAAATTTATTAAAAAGAAAAGTCCATTCAAGGATCAGAGGGAAGTCTTAAATTTTGTACATTCTCTTTACAGTTTACACTAATCTTTACTGATTTAATCACAACTTTCAGGTGTAGTTCCTCCGAGAGGTCTGAACCAACAGAAACAACGATATTCTTTCTTGGGCGGTCTTCATAACCCTTCAGTAACCTCTGTATTGTAGCCTAAAACCTTCGGACCTAAAGGGGGCTTATCAGAATTGGTATACATAAAACCTTCCTTAGTCATAAATCCTAAGGGTCATACCTTTCGCCAAGTATCATGACATGTCTTATCCTATCAACCTTAACATCACTCCGAATCCCAAAATCTACTTTCCCAGCCTTTCAGTAAAGAATCAAGTTAACTCTCTATATAAGATAAACCAAGGAAATCTAATCCAGGTCAAAGAAAAAGCCTTTGGGTGGAGTCTTATAAAGGTTTAAACCAAATCAGATACCCTTTTACGTTAATTCAACAAGACTGGAAAGACTTATTTCTTCCTAAATCTCGTATCCAAGTATTCTTAACCCTCTCGAAAATCAGGTTTTAAGTCTAATCCTGAGTAAAGAAGTAAAGAAAGTTCTATATATCATTAACCTTTCGGTATAGTTCTGACTAATCCTATCACTCAGAATTGCATAGAGCTATTAGATGAACATTCGTTGATCCTTTTAGAGATTCCATCTTCCACCTTTTCTCAGTAACTAATTTTACTTGGATTCTTTGCAGTGTTGACCATAAATTTGATTAACATTCTTTGGCACGAGAAGGAGGGCCTGAACCTCCGACTTGATTAATTTCCTGACGTGAGAATTCCTTGAATCACATCAAACTCCCATTTTTTGGTTCGATCATGGCTAAAAGATTTAAGAGGTTGGAACAAGGATCTTCCGAACCACACCCGGCAAGGCTTTCTTATGTAAATATCAGAGACTCCAATCAGGATGAGGAACAATGGCTAAGGCTTGAGGCCTTAAAAATTATCAACAAAAAGAAGGCAGATTCTTATGACCTCGAGAAATGGAGCTTAAATCCTTTTCACGTGGGACCAACCCCGATTTTTGCGCTTGGAGGCAGTAAATGGAAGTGACAACATTTTTAACCGAATAAGAGGAACCATTCAGTCATACTCCCAGGGAACAATCTTTGAAAAAGAGAAAATAAAGTACTATTATAGTTTCACATACAAGTGGAGTAAGATTATAAATGGGGCTTGCCATTCAAGGGAGAACTACAGATACAGGGAAAAATTCCCAATTAAAGAAATAAGGAAGATAAAAGAACTACCCAGTGGAAATATAAGAATCATTAAGGGATTTCCAACTAAAACCTTAAGACTGAAAAAAATTCCATTGAAACAAGAACAATAGCCAATCAAAAGAAAGCCTGCTCCTTAGAAAGAAGCATTTGAACCAAGCTGTAAATGAATTAGACGCTAGTTAAAGGCGGCTCAAAAGTCAATGCTTCTTAAAGAGTATAACCTTACAACCTCAATTGAAGACATCTATATTAAAACCAGGGAAGAACTAAATTATTGGCCTTCTCAAAAGAAAAAACTAGGGTTTGAAAGAAGATCTAAAGGAGCATATTGTGACTTCCATCTCATAAACGGACATGATACTAATCAATGTAAAGTACTCGGGAAAATGGTCCTACACGTTCTAAAACAAGGAAATTTGAAGCAATTTGTAAAGGATTGATCAAGTCATGGAATAAAGGTTCTATTCTCAAAATAAGAAAAAAAATCTACATGATCGAGGGGGAAATTCTCCTTAAACTTGGACTACCTAAAATGGTAGGCTACCAATAATAGAAGAAAGCTTTTGATCGTGCCAAGATGGCCAAGTCAAAGCACCTCCTAGAGGGAGGGCGTAAGCCTTTATCCGCGCCAAAATCAGAAATGGCCAGGTTAAAGTGGCACAAGCCCTTATCCACATCATGCTATGGCCAGTATAAGGCACCTCCTAGAGGGAGGATGGGTTATCCCTTGGTCCCTCCACACTATGGCCTGGCCAAGGTACCGAACAAGCCCTTAACCGCATCACGCTATGGCCAGGTTAAGGCGCCTCCTGGAGGGAGGTCGGGTAAATCCTCGGGCCCTGGTCAGAATAAGCTAGCTGAGCATACCGAAAACCTTGATGAAATGTCCAGCGGACTAAGAAAAGTCCATGCCTGAAATAGGCACCGCCAGAAATCGGCATCGCTTAAGAATAGCCACCACCAAATGGTCGATAATGTCTAAAATGACAAACAGCTTGAAAAGGGCTCTGCTTAAATAAGCACAAAAATTGGACAAAAGAGTCCTCGCCTGAGATAGGCCAAAACAAATGACAAAAGGACAAAGAAAACTCAAGCCCGAGAAAGCGAAAGCATGCTAGACATCCTCAAAACCTAAAGATGGCACATTCGACAGACAGAATTATAAAGAATTCTCCAACTTCTCTTCATGAACATATGCGATATGGGTATTCTGGTCTTCTATTACTTATTACCAGATGGGTATACTGGTTTCTATTGCTTAATGCCAGAAAAGGTATTCTGATCTTCCATTATTTAATTACCAAAAATGGTATTCTAGGACTTTTGTTATTAGTTATTATAAAATGATGGCTTAAAAGTGGCATCTTGGACTTCTATCGTTAGATATCTAAAATGGTGTTCTGGATTTCTACTATTAAATATCAAGGAGAGGTATCTTGATCATTTATTACTCATTACCAGATACGGTTTTCTGGATTTCCATTATCAATACCAAGATTGATGCAGCAGCGGAATAACAAAATGATGATTCTGAGAAAGTAGCAATCGATGGAATGGAAAATACTGAATGGCCCAAATTCGTTGATCCGAAGATACCGAATTCTAGCTATCTTCGTCACGTTGATCGCGCACGATACCGTGAAAGAAGATCTGCAATTCTTCAGACGTTGATCAAGCGCACTTGATACCGTGAATTGGCTTCTATGATCGTTGATCCGAGCGCACTCGAATGCCGAAAGAGGAGATAGGAGATTACACTCAACTACCAATTTTAATGAAAGCACAAAGCTAACAAACAAAAGTTTTTATTCAAATCAACTAAACTTTACAAATGTCACCACCCGCCTATTTATAGGCTTACAACTCACACAACACAAATCTGTACAACACTTAGGTCGTTCACGACCTATCATAGATCAGCGACCTATGACTTAAGACTGACGACCTAAAACAGACGACCTAAAAACAAACAGTTACAATACAACACATTACAAGGCCTTCACGACCTAAAACAAACAGTTACTTACGACTTAACATATTTACAACATATACGAGTTACAAACATAACGACATAACAAATATACAAAAGTACAACAACTTATATACAACATGACTCAAGACAGCAGCCTCCATCAGCGACCTAGCCTAGGTCGTTAACGACCTAGTACTTGAGCGACTTAGGAACACACGGCAGCAACGACCTAAGAACATAGCATCAGCGACCTAAGACCAAGGCTTTTGGAAATCTTCACGCGAACTAAGATCTTGCGACCTACTGAGGAAAGCTTGGCAGCGACTTAAGTTAGGTCGTTGACGACCTAAGGAAACAGCAACACGCGACCTATCCACAAGCGACCTAAAATATCACGATCTACTGAAGAAAGCTCGGTAGTGACCTACTGAAGAAAGCTCGGTAGTGACTTAAGTTAGGTCGTTGGCGACCTAAGGAAACAGCACCACTGGAAATCCATTAGTTTGGTAAGTCGTAGCTCGATAGGTCGAACTCAGTTAGGTCGTTTATCCTGAGCAACATAGCTTTGTTAGATCGGTGGTCATTCTTCTCATATCTTGCCGTAATTCTCCCCAATGCTTGATCTATCTCGTTAGCTCGGTCATCGTTAGGTCGTTGGGTTTCGTTTGAACGACCTAACTCTCCACGCGACCTAAGAATCTTGTTAGGTCGTAACTCATTAACTTGTCTCGCTAGGTCGCTTGAACGACCTTCCAACATACTAGGTCGCTGCCGACCTATCTTCACAGCAGATTGTGCTTGCAATCTACCACTCACACTAGGTCGTGAGCGACCTAAGATACACGTACGACTCAAAACCCCTGAACTGATGAACTGCTCTGCTTCATCCTTAGGCTGGGCTGCATCATCCTCCCCTGGTTGGGAAAAATTCATCCTCTAATTTAAAAGCTCTTTTTCTTTGAAAGGTTTGTGTTCATGGAATGGAATCAAACGTTTGAATGATCTAAACCCCAACGCTTCAGGTCGTAGGTGCGATTCATCATCCTTCTCATATTGTCGTGAACGACCTAGGTCCTTTGAGCGAGATTGCGTGGTATCATCAACCTCTGATGAATTTGTCCCGAATTCAATTTCTTTTCTTCTTCGCGACGCTGTCTTCCATTCATTATCTGGTTTGTTGCGGCTCTGGTGATAACCACTTTCGTGATTAATCTTGTTTTGACTCTTTGATGATGTGGCTCGATATAAGGGCCGTATTGCATAAGACAGACGTGGCATTAGACATGCGGCATAAGGAAGTGATCTGAGGGAGATGACATATGAAAAACTGTGGAATGAACTAAACACAAGTTGCCATATCCAATTCATGTAGCACAGAACTTCATGAGAATAGTGTCGTATACCATATTGCCTATGCCAATATGAAGGTGTGATAAAGAACCAAAACGTGTCAAAAATGTGAGACGTTATAAGGAAGTTTAAAATCACGGAAAGACTTAGGAAATCATGACCGAAAAAGTGAGAGGACTCATGCTCAGATTCTCGTCTTTCCTTATCTCGTTTAGGTGTGTCCACCTTTAGAATCTTCCCTTGATGTGTTGCATCAATTTTCCCTGAATGAAATGAATCCCCACTTGCTTCTCCTTCAACATGTTTATTTTCATGAAACGATTCCAAGCATTTTTCATTGATAATATCAACAGTGTGGACATGATCAGGTAATTCCAACGGACAGTCATTCTCTTCATCCTGTCTTATCAACTCTTCCTATTCTTTCAGATTCACAAGGTCATACGATCCGGGCAGAAAAATAGCATCTGGTATTAGTTCAGTGTGAGGCTGAATGTCCTATAGTGATGGTAATTCTTCGGTTAATTCTTCAGGATGTTCATCTTCAGACTCATCGAATTCTGTTCCAACTTCCTCAAAAACATCAAGATCTTCACTCGTTCCTTGCCTGGTCAATATAAACAATTCATTACTATCTTTCACCTTTTCGACAGGCTCTTCCAAAGTTACAAGACTATTGTCTTCAGACAGTTCCTCTGAAATCTCATCCTCAAATTCTTCGAATACTTCATCCTCTTCAAGTGTCTTAAAATAATAATTTTCCCCAGATTCAATCAACATTGACAGCACAAGCTTTCATTTTATTGACGAACTCTTCCAAAGATAATAAACTGTCTGATTCTTCCTTCTCTTCTGTTTCACTCTTACTTTGTTCGGGCTTCTCGGAAACTATGGAATTTACACTTAGCTGGCTCTCGTCCATCAGCTCAGGCGTGAAACAAAAATCTTCCATCATCAAGTTACTTTCCTCAATTCCGAACACACTTTCTTCTTCCATATTATCGAAATCCAACTTTAGCGGTGAAGAATATTCAACTTCTACATCCCCATATTTTGGCTCAATTTCTTCATCATCATCAAATTTCGGCGGTTGATAAAAGTCAAATTCAGTAGTCCTCCACAACGAGTTACATCCTTCATCTCCCGACAAAACTCCTTCATCGTTGTAAAATTTAGGTGGTTGATAAAAGTCACATTCAGTAGTCCTCTTCAACAAATTACATCCTTCTGCTTCCGACAAAACTCCTTCATCGTTGTCAAACTTCGGTGGTAATTTTTCAAACGATTCTGTAAGACCGGCCTCTTCAAATTCTTCTAACATTGGTTTAACCTCCTCGGGAGTTTTAAGCTCTTCACTTGCCTCATACCTAACCAACGATTCAGCACTACCTTCTGCTTCTTCAACACTTTTGCTGAAAGAAAATGGACTAGTCGGTTCCTCTTCCTCTTCTGGTTCGCTTTCAGTAGAATCATCCACATCTTCGTTCTCACAATCTTCGACAACTAAGGTTTTCATCTTGGCTTCCGTACATTCAATACTTCTATGGCCAGACTCCTGATAATGATAGCGCTTAATTTGGTCATCAACATTTGTCTTAGTGCTTCCATGTACAACTGGTTCATTGACTCTCTTAGAAACATTTCTATTGTAATGAACACCATGATTCTGATTGTTGGAGTTTGTAACCACACTCTTTCCTCGACACCCTTGACTCAACTTCTGCAATTGTTGGTTCACACGAGTTTGATAATTGTAGGGTAAGAAATTTGCCTTCATCATCCTTTTCTTCTTATCCCACGCGACAACTTTGGATTTCCTCATTCTCTCTCTAGTTGATTTAGTTTGTTGCCACCAATCCATAGCTCTTCCTCTCAGTCTTGTAGGAACTAACTTAACTTGACGATCTTCTGACACATTGTTGAGTGCAAAAATATTTTCAACCTTTGATAACCAATCCAAGAATTCCTCTGCTTGTAAACCACCTCGGAATTCTGGAATCTCCGTATCTATCCTTGATTTCCGTGTATAACCATCCTCTTCAATATTCTTATATCGATTTTGCCTTGGACCGGAATATCGAAAATGAACACGATCACCATAACTATCTTCTTCAAAATTAGATGAGCTTCTATGTCGATTCTGAACATTGACTCTTCTATGACCATGCCCGTCCTCTCTACTTCTTCTTTCATAATCACAATATGGTTCATGCTCGTAACCACGATAAACTCTTCTTTCTCTATTCTGATAATCACGATTGTCTCGAACTCCACGATCTCGATTTATCGACAAAGATGATTCTCTTCTTTCTCTATCATAACGTGGCGATACTCTCCTTTGATTTCGATTCATATCTGACTTCATTCTCTCCACTTTCTCGAAGCCCTTATTGAACCTTTCATCGATATGTTGTTCCATTTGTTCAGGATCTCCACTCCCATGCAAATCTGCAACACTGTGATGACGGTTAACATATTTCGGAGGCATGATCAAATGTTCAACAGATCTAAACACAAACTTCACTTTGATCCAAAAATGTTCGAATCAAACTTTCCCACTTGTTTGAAATCTCATAAATACTCCAAATAAACAAACAACTTAATTCAAACTACCCAAACTTCAAATCTCAAAATTGACGCCCAACGAACTTGGATAAGTCCGTCTCCTAGCTCACGACTTGAACAAACACTTCTTCTTGGTCCAACGGCTCGTTTTAGCTATGATTGGCTAAACCTGGCTCTGATACCAAATGATGCAGCAGCGGAATAACAAAATGATGATTCTAAGAAAGTAGCAATCGATGGAATGGAAAATACTGAATGGCCCAAATTCGTTGATCCGAAGATACCGAATTCTAGCTATCTTCGTCACGTTGATCGCGCACGATACCGTGAAAGAAGATCTGCAATTCTTCAGACGTTGATCAAGTGCACTTGATACCATGAATTGGCTTCTACGATCGTTGATCCGAGTGCACTTGAATGCCGAAAGAGGAGATAGGAGATTACACTCAACTACCAATTTTAATGAAAGCACAAAGCTAACAAACAAAAGTTTTTATTCAAATCAACTAACCTTTACAAATGTCACCACCCGCCTATTTATAGGCTTACAACTCACACAACACAAATCTGTACAACACTTAGGTCATTCACGACCTATCATAGATCAGCGACCTACGACTTAAGACTGACGACCTAAAACAGACGACCTAAAAACAAACAGTTACAATACAACACATTACAAGGCCTTCACGACCTAAAACAAACAGTTACTTACGACTTAACATATTTACAACATATACGAGTTACAAACATAACGACATAACAAATATACAAAAGTACAACAACTTATATACAACATGACTCAAGACAGCAGCCTCCATCAGCGACCTAGCCTAGGTCGTTAACGACCTAGTACTTGAGCGACTTATGAACACACGGCAGCAACGACCTAAGAGCATAGCATCATCGACCTAAGACCAAGGCTTTTGGAAATCTTCACGCGACCTAAGATCTTGCGACCTACTGAGGAAAGCTCGGTAGCGACTTAAGTTAGGTCGTTGATGACCTAAGGAAACAGCAACACGCGACCTATCCACAAGCGACCTAAAATCTCGCGACCTACTGAAGAAAGCTCGGTAGTGACCTACTGAAGAAAGCTCGGTAGTGACTTAAGTTAGGTCGTTGGCGACCTAAGGAAACAGCACCACTGGAAATCCATTAGTTTGGTAAGTCGTAGCTCGATAGGTCGAACTCAGTTAGGTCGTTTATCTTGAGAAACATAGCTTTGTTAGATCGGTGGTCATTCTTCTCATATCTTGCCGTAATTCTCTCCAATGCTTGATCTATCTCGTTAGCTCGCTCATCGTTAGGTCGTTGGGTTTCGTTTGAGCGACCTAACTCTCCACGCGACCTAAGAATCTTGTTAGGTCGTAACACATTAACTTGTCTCGCTAGGTCGCTTGAACGACCTTCCAACATACTAGGTCGCTGCCGACCTATCTTCACAGCAGATTGTGCTTGCAAGCTACCACTCACACTAGGTCGTGAGCGACCTAAGATACACGTACGACTCAAAACCACTGAACTGCTCTGCTTCATCCTTAGGCTGGGCTGCATCAAAGATGGATTTTTGGTCTTCTATTACTGGAAATAGTATTTTGGCCCCCATCGCTAATGGACCGTAAACATTTTACCAGAAAAGAAATTCTGAAAATGGCACTCTGCCTTTCAAAACTAATAGCCAAAAATGGTATTCTGGTCTTCTATTTCTAACTACCAAGTTAAATCCCTGATCCTTTACTATTAACTGCCAAGCATGGTATTCCAAATTTTTATTAATTAAAATTCCAAGATTGGTTTTCTGGTCTTCTGATACTAAATACTAGGGCTAATTCCTGGTCTTCTACTAATTACCAAATGCCGCATCGGGTATTTCGAACTTCTGTTACTTAATTACCACATGCGGCTTTTCGAACTTTTACTATTTATTCCAAATTATAGATTCCAGTCACTTATCAGTAAGTATAAATGTCTGTACATATGGAATCCATCATCGGAAATGACACAACGAATTTCTATTGCATATTGCCAAGGAAAAGCATTTCGATATTCCAATGTTCCTTTCTTACTGAAGCCGACATTCTTACTCTCCATCATTTATTATCAAAATATACCAAAATGCGGCTGTCGCATAATTTTAATATTTCTTAATACCCGAATCTGGGTCAGATGAAATCTTGTAAAAGTCCATCATTAATACTAAAAGGTTTAGATGCCAAGGCTACTGATTATTAAAAGCCCTAATCTGGGTACAAAATCTTTGGACTTCTCATCTCTAGTACTCAAGTCGAAGAATATTATTGGGAAAGAGCTGCTGACAAAAGATTATCCTAATGGGAACTTCAGGACTTTTTATTCTCGGATTCCCTCGATAACGAGGAATGAATCCAAAACTACCATGTCAGGATCTCGGTCATAAATGTCCCCTCGGGGTCTTTATTGAGTAAAATGTTAGATTTCGATAATTGTATGCAGCTCAATATAAACTATTTTCAAGAATGCCGGACAAGTGATAAGAGCAAAATCTATGATCATCCCTCTTTATGGATAAATATAAGACCGTAACATTTTGAATGAATTCACAATGATTTGCTAATTAAGGCAGATGATTCCTTTTAGGTTTGTTTGTTAATTTTGAGCTAACAATTAAGAATACCACGTGCTACATGTTTTGCAGAAAAGTCATAATGGCAGGGGATACAGATTTACTTAATCAAGAGAGAAGTAATGGACTGAAACAGAAAGCTGAGAAACACATCGATCTTCAAGGGGCATATCCGAATCAAAGATAAACAAGATGCAGACGAAAAGCAGCAAAATAGGTAGTATTTACGATATTATAAATATCACATTGCATAATGCTACATGGCCTTACTAAGGTACCGAAAATATATCATATATATATATAATGAGATGCTTGTGATTTGACCATACATTCGTATAAAACCCATATTTATCATGGGATCGACACCATTAAACCGAGTTACCGATTATGAACTCTAGAGGTTTGTAGTACCAAGCTAACTTTTAAATTTTTATTTCCAAGATATTTATCCTCTCATGAAGCTTGGTCATTCCGAGTTGAGATTGGTGCAAGTATCTCCGCCAATGAAGTGCTTTGAAATTTCTGTATCTCAGCCCCTCTTTATTCTTAAAGATCTAACTTAAAAATATCGGTTTCCTTGGAGAATTTTTGAATGGTGTGGCATTTGAGCTTAGAAGCCAAAGGATTTTTGCAAATTTAGCTTCTATCGAACTCTATTCTTAACCCATCCTAGGCCATTTCAAGTTCTGAAAAAAGAACTTTGAAAGGTAGAGCTAGTCTTGCTTGAGTCTCCCATATCAACAAGCAAAACGAAAATCAAATTTCTTTATTTCAGTAATAAGAACACGTATTAGAATGTATTTCTTGCTGAAACTTGTTGTTGATGATAAGATATAGTAATCTCGTTCAAAATGATAACTAGTGTGTATTTACTATAGTTCCATCTCTGGACTAGGAAGGTATTGTAGCATAACCTTCAATCAATATAAAATAAAATATTCTAAGTTCCTTTAAGAGAATTTTCTCTTCTACCTTCAGAAGAAGCCAGGTGAGGAGTGAGAATGTTCCACGTACAAAAGCCGTTAACCCTAAGGTCCTCAATATTAAACCATTTTTGAAGAAGGCCTTCCCCTAAATATCATATTGGCTAGGTTGGTCTAATAGGGCGACATAATTTAGGGGAATAGCTAGTTTGGCATAACACAATACAAACAAGCCAAACAAAAGTATGTAATGAGAAACATATATTCGCAAAACAATTGCTTGTCATCTATTTGTGATTATTCCCCCAACTCATGTGAGATGAACTTAGAGAAGAATTAGAAAATAAATTTGTACTTATAACACCTGAACTATTGAAGGAAATTTTTAAACAAATAGCCCGGTTCAAGGAAAAATTGCAGCACCCACCAAGATTTAGATCAGGTCCAAATTTACATAAAATAGAAATACCAAAGTAAACTCCTACTGAAGTTTAGCCAAATATTAAAGTTTCATGGCTGAGTGTTAAAAGTGCATGTTACATAGAAGTAGCCAAAATGTCTCTCTCTACTTGTCATCCAACCGAAGGTTAAGAATTTGCCGCTCATTTTTAAAAAAAAGCGTCGAACCAAGGCCATCATTTGCAGAATGACGCCAGATAATTCTTAACCAACAATTGCTTTCAAATCAAAATGGAACGATAATTATACAAAAAGACAAAAACCATTAATGGAGATCTCTAGAAAACAAAAGAGAATGCTTAATTGTTTGCACCAAAATCACTGACAAAATCCATTCGTCTTCCTATCCCTCTTTCTTCTGATCCTTATTATATAAACATTTATATCTGAAAAAAGGAACTAAACAAAAGAGAGAAACACCCATGGCTGCTTGCAATCTTCACCAAATTCATCCTGACTTTATCAATGCGGAAGCACGACATTGTTGCTACTACTTTGCGTTGGGCATGTTGAACTGACCGCAAGAGGCGGAGGAGGTCAACAGTTCACAATCCAGCAATGCGAACCTCCTACAGCCTAATTTCCGTAATACACACATAAAAGCAACATACTCTTTGCTTTTTGATCTGACTACAAGCACATTCTGGATGGATTTGGCCATCTGGGATGCTTTTGGAGAAAACTCTGCGTTGATAACCTACCCTTCCTATCAACCAATTTGGGTTGAACCCGTGGTCATCAACCCCATCAATTAGGTTCCAAACCTTTCGCCTTTTCCAAATGAGCTGTAGGAAAAAGGGAAAGAAACCATCTTGCTATTTTTTGATCGCCTCGATGTTTAATTTTAGGATGTTAGCGTCATTTTGAATGTGCACATATTGACAAATAATTTTGGGAAGTGTAATACGGAGTAATAAATATATATATACATAAATACATACATACATATATATATATATATATATATATGTGTGTGTGTGTGTGTGTGTGTGTGTGAATATTTAAATATTTTAGTTGAATTTCTAAAGTTATGTTGTGTAGCTAAAAATATGTTTATGTGTTCATTACCTTGTTATATGATGTTATGCTATACAGAGAAAAATCGAAAGGTTTAGAGCTTTCGGACCTCAACGAAGGCCTGTTGTTGGAAGGTTTAGCCATTAAGTTATCTAGATCTTCAGACAATGAATGAGAGTGGGGGTAAGAGTTCCTCCCGATCTTTTCGGAAGGTTTAAGAAAAGCAAATTCATTACTACAGCCATGATTCCCTTCAAATGGATGAAAAAGGATATTCAAGTTTACCAGTATAATACTTAATTGGATCCCAGGTTAACGTATTAATTTAATATTAAGTGTAGTTTTAAATCCTGCTTGAAAAATGAGCATATAGGAAGGATAGTCTAAAAGATTTTAAATCAAGTTTAGAAAGTAACCTCTTTATTTTGAAAAAGGCTAAGTTGTTTAAAAGAAATCCTTTACTTGTACTGGGTAATTATATTTGCAGGAAAATGAAGCTGGAGACTTTATAACTTTTAGAGGAGATGAATTGGAAAGTCAAGAGCATCCCTTCGCATGAGGGGGAAATGTTACTCGAGAAATTCACCTTCCGCTTAGGTCAGAAGATCTCCAATAATGGACAGAAGGAAAAGAATCCAGATCAGACCTTCTGAAGAGGTTGAAGGGATGCAGTCAGCAGTATGAGGCGGCTCTAGACCTTTCGCGAGAGACGGATTGTATTATTCCGCAGAACTTAAGAAATTCCGACCCTCTAAGGAAGGCAAAGGTGTCAAGACAAGGACATGCCACTGTATAGTAACCCTTCTGAAAGCATGATAGGCCTTTCGGGTCGGTCGGGACACTTATTGAACACCTTTCGGCTGTGCCGAAGGATGAGAGATGAAGGCGACAATAATAAGTCAAAAAAGAGCATGAAGCAACCTTCAGACAATGCTCGAAGAAAGTTCGGCCCTTGGCAACATCCGGGTGAAAAGCAACCTTCCAACAAAGTCGAAGGGCTCATAATAGCCAGGAACCCTTCGACACCACAGAAGGGTTCACATACAATACAGTTGACAAACCTTCCGGCAAAGGACAAAAGGTTCCTAACAACAAATAGAAGAAAAGACCTTTCGGCAGCGCTCAAGGATCTAAGATGACATGTAAAAGGAAAACCTTTCGATGAAGTAGAAAGGTTAGCAACTGTATACGAGAAGGGAACCCTTCCACCCAATCGAAGGCATAAGGATGAAAGCATGGCCGCCGACATCTATAAATAAGACCCAAGGGGTGCTGTTTGAGATGTGGATTTTTCCTCATTCCATTCTTGTATTTCTAAAATCATAGTTTTGTAACCCTAATTGGGTAGTGATTTGGGAAAATTTATTAAAAAGAAAAGTCCATTCAAGGATCAGAGGGAAGTCTTAAATTTTGTACATTCTCTTTACAGTTTACACTAATCTTTGCTGGTTTAATCACCACTTTCAGTGCAGTTCTTCCAAAAGGTCCGAACTAACAGAAATAATGATATTCTTTCTTCGGTGGTCTTCAGAACCCTTCAGTAACCTCTAGATTGTAGCCTAAACCCTTCGGACCTAAAGGGGGCTTATCAGAATTGGTATACATAAAACCTTCCGGAGTCATAAATCCTGAGGGTCAAACCTTTCGCCAAGTATCGTAACCTGTCGTATCCCATCAACCTTAGCATCACTTCGAATCCCAAACATCTGCTTGCCCAGCCTTTCGGTAAAGAGTGAAGTAACTCTCTATATAAGATAAACCTAGGAAGTCTAATCCCAAGGTCCATCTACCAGTTCGGAGTCAATGTTACTTCCCACATTACAAGATTCTTATTACATTCAATCACACTGAAGACATTATCTTGAATTATGATTTACATGCTCATTTCAAATGAAATAATTTCATTAGGATTTATACACTACGAACATGATGTTCACTATACAACTTCTGTATATGATATAATATGTATCAAATAGCTATATTCTTGTTTTGTTTTAGTTTTAAATACTCATAGAAGACAATACATAGTCTCGGGCAAATAAACACTTAAGTGACCAAGTTACAGAAGTATTTAGTAGTTGTATGTCTCTTGCACTTACATGGATCTTAAAGTGATAACATGCCAAAGTATTTATTATTAAGCTTATTATATATTTCTTCATCAATCCAGATTTGGTTCATTTGTATATTTCAGTTAAACAAATCTATCAATTATATAGGATGCGAAGATTTGTTGAAGTAGGTAATTTAATTTTATATAACATATGTTCTAACAATATTAGTAAGGTAAATGTTATCATTTCATTCTATCAATAAGGCTCCCACTAGATTTTTATGTTTCTCAAAACCCTAAGAAAAACATAGAAATCATTTGATTTCTCTATTGGGTGCTAGGCTTCACTTGCCTTGGGATTCTGACCTTGAGTTTTGTCAACATATCATAGGCACGCAAGCGATGTGTACCGACCTGTATTTAATGTATCGAAGGAACGTAAAATATTATTTTTAATCCAAATTGGGTCGTATGAGGCTATAGCTTTAGTAATATCGAGCAGGGACATTTTTAACCCTTAGAAATTTTATTGGACGATTTTAACTAAGAAAACTTGCAAGGTTTATAACTTTTGATAGGAGCCGAATTAGGGCTTGAGACCACTTCCAAATGAAAGCTATGATGGTTTCTCTTTCAGTAGGGTGGTCATAATAGATTTATAGCTTTACCATTTGGAAGATATGTCCATTTGAAATTAGATAGTTTTTGGATAGATTAATGAGTCATTAGACTATTCCGATACTTAGCCCATTAATTCATTTCAGGATTTAAGCCGATATAACATGATGGGCAGCCCCCTAATCATTTCCACACTTCCTAAAAATACTTTAACCTCCATTAATCATTTCCTTAGCCAAAAAGAGACTCGAAACCTTACTTTTATTAGCCAAATTAAGTAATTGAGGGCAATTAGCAAGGGAATTAGTTGAGAGATCATTTATTATTGTTGGGTGTAACAACCCACACTACAATGGGCTCCTTATGCAATATAGCACTTGGAGTTGAATCAGCGCAAAGGAATTGCATGAGGAGTTAAGGCATTTAGATAGAGGGCAAAGCAACTCGAAAAATGCTAAAATGAAGTTAAGTATTTTTGGATAATCGGTCATACCCGACTCATAAGAACTATTCGATACAAATTTTCTCAGATGGACTTGCGATTGATGTGAGAGATAAGAGATGATGTGTAGTATCTACCTTATCAATCACACGGAATTTGGAGTTGAGGTGAAATAGATGGAGCTTGGGTCGGCTATGACGGAAGTTGTAGTCTCATAAGCACTTTGAGAATTTTAGACGGATACTTTAGGCTTTAGGGAAGTTACTTTGGGGGCAATACTAGGAAGATGCAACATCGAGCTGGGGACAAATGCACTTAGCCAAATGGAAAAGTCTTGGACCGGCATAGGTCGAATCCAACTGACAAGGACTAATCCCTCTAGGTTCTTTGAAATTGAACATAGGCTATTGTGTTTGAGCTATGCAAAGGGGGAGGGTTGCTTCAGGCTAGTAAGACTTTGGCTTCGGGAGTAATACATGAGACTTGGGGCAATGGAACCATGACTAATCGATCACCAAAGTATGACCAATGACGGTCTGTTGACTTAGCGATCGATATGGGTGGTCATGGCACTACTTAGGGCCTAGAGTATCAATTTCTTGAGGTATGGGTAAGAAAAAGTGGAGTTTTGGCCTAGGGGTGATCGATATAGGGCATTTTGAGGTGGATGTGGGACTTATATTTTTTTCTTTGAGGAAGACACGAGAGAGTTGAAGTATTACCCCGAGCTAGGCACAGGGAAGTCGTAGCGACTCTAGTGCAGCGTTTCAAACTTCGATGAATCGTCAAAGTTGCACTACAAGAAAATGCACTATTTATGGCAACGGTTTATAGCGCTTTTGACTTGGATGCAATCAAGCGGAAGTAAAATTAATATTGTAATGTATGAAATGCTGTTTTATAAAAGAGGGAAACCAATTAGTTTAAGCGGCAAACAAAAACACGTTTCTCATCTTCTCATTCCCCTCACTTCATCTCTTTTATAGGAAATCCACAATAAACAAAATCCCAAAATCCAAAAAATCAAAAAATTTAATCCTATCGAATGAAAACTTTTATGCCATCCTCCAAGACTACCTGGAACCCTAAATACGCTCCCCTCATGTCTCGTTTTGAAACATCACAACATGTGAGCTTCTTATCTACTGCGATTTTCTTCCTTTATTGTAAGTGATTCTAAATCTATACATTGCGATCCTCTTTGATGCATTTACAGAATTTTATTCAGCCATAGTGATATTTTAAACCCTAATTTTTTTCAACCTAATCGAATAGTCTGGCGATCCATCTAGTTGATTTCTGACATCGACTTGATTTTAAATCATAAGTTGTTCAGATATATAAAAAATAAAATAAAATTAGACCCAGTGTGATACTGGTAATTGTTGCCCTAATAATTATTTTTGAAGCAAACGAAATTACTGTATTTTATGTTAATTTTTTTTACTATGTTCTACCTAATTTTGATATGCAAATTAGTATTCACACTTATGCTTGATTTAGCGAAAGAGTTGGATTTAAGTTTGAAATATACGAGTTTTGGAGTCAATTGATGCAATGAATTTTATGGATTTTTTTCCAAATTTTGATCAATAGATTGCATCGGTATTTTTTTTTCTTACTCAGGAATTTTTTAAGTTAATGGGAAAAGCTAATAAATTTAAAACTCTAGTTTCTTTCTAATCAAATCCCCAACGAATTGAATTTGATGATATGCTAAAAGAGACGGTACACACCAAGATGATGTAAAATGAGCAAACACACACACACACACATATATTTTCATCTAATTATTCGACACCAATATTTTTTTGAATTTGAATTCAAACACATAACAACAAGAGAGGGTGGAAATTTACAAGGAATTGCCGTTTATTTACTAGTAATAAGAGAAAATCATAGGACTCAATAGACTCAATTTTGACTATATCCTTTTGGATATCCATTCCAACTTCCACTCAAATTCTTTCTAGTTTTTTAGGTCACCTTCATGAATGAGAATATATATTTGGTTATGCATAAACGATTGGAATATTGGAGCCCTTCAATTGTATTCATTTTGTCTTATTGATTAATGTTTATATCGAAGCTAGACAGCCAGAACATCTTGTTTTTACAAAACATGGATTGGTTTGTTATATATTATTCATTCAGTTAGGTATTTAAAATCATGTATGGTGACACGCCTTCACCAACCATCTCGCTGCATTTCAGTGTTGCACCATATATTTTCAACTTGTTCCACCTTACTGTGCTTTCTATCAAGTTCAAGCTATACCATTTCACATTGCAAGTTATTTTGGCTGGCTATGTTTCCTATGTTGTTACTTTTGTCTAGATTTGTTGCTACTGCATAATCGTCTTACTTTAGTTCAACCATGTTATACTTGCCTGCAAGTTCACATAAGAAGCATCCTTTGTAAAATTCAGATCATTATTTGTTTGGAGATTACTATGCAACTTACTTGATACCTCCAACCCTTCATATGGTATTTCTATTAATTTATGGGCCTTGGTTCCTCTTGTTGACAATGTCGTAGGCTCTTCTCTATGTCATCTATCTCTAGTTCTTTGATGCACCACCTGTT
The DNA here is from genome assembly GCA_030737815.1 of Allium fistulosum. Lineage (NCBI taxonomy): Eukaryota > Viridiplantae > Streptophyta > Magnoliopsida > Asparagales > Amaryllidaceae > Allium > Allium fistulosum. The sequence continues at coordinate 985,691,823 of CM060902.1, forward strand.
AATGCTGCATTCATCTAACATCTAGTCATCCTTATTGGTTTGTTCAACTTGTTTTAACCCATAATATATAGTTGATCTATATAAGTTCTCTGTTAAGCTAGGTTTAGCTCTTTGGCCATCAGTTCTGTATCCCGAAGTGCATAAAAGAAATGGTATTTGAGATGTCATTTTTCTGGTTGCATCATTTTCTATTTCATTTAACTAGCAATTGTATATTTCTAGTCTATATTTCATATACATATTCCATAATGTCAATATGTTGTAAGTTCTATTATTTCTTCTTCTTTGCTTAACTGACTATATAACTTCAATATATAAGTTTTGTTTACAGTATAATGATGTCCGTCCTTATTCAAGATATTTTCTATCAACTTTTCATCTATTTTTTTGCAAATTACATTATCATTTTTTAACATAAATGATTTCTTCTTTCATTCAAGTCTTTTTATTTAGGTGTTCACCAAGTCTTAAATAGAAAATGTTGTGTGTACACACCGTAAAAAGTCAAAAATACTAATTTTGTTGACAAATGACCTGCTAAGCTTAGTTTGATTAATCATTAAGGTATCCAATATTTGGTGGTATTATTGACAAAAAGTAATGACCTGGCCTATAAAGTCAAAAGTAATACTGATACGATGGTACAAATGGTTGCTTATCAATGATATGAATTGGTATTTCTGAAAATTTTGAATTATTATTGAAAGTGGAGATGAAAAGTCGGATTAATATTGTAAATGTAATTATTTATATAATATAACTATTATCATTATATTATATTATTTTATTTTATTTTATTCTCAATTATTCGTATAATATATCTTTTGTCATTATATTGCATTATTTTATTTCAACTTGTTCTTAATTAAATAAGTAATCAAATACTTAATTGTATATAATTTAATAAATAATTAGTCAATTACTATAAAAATTGAACAATGATTTATATTATTTATTGAATATGTAACGACCCACTATTTTGGACCACTCAAATCGATAATAAAACCACACATGTCAGACTTGAATAATTCAAAACAATAGATTGTAAATAATTTGGAGCAAATAAAATCAATCATAGAATCATAGACACATAATATCAGAATAACTCGCAGCGGAAATAAAATACATAGTAGTTCATGAAGCTACTTCAATACATCTCAAAACAGATACAAAATACCATACACTGAAAAACATATACAACAGAAGTCTGAATACATAAGTTCACAAATACATAAGCAAAGCTGAATAGGAAATAACTGAAATGGAAATAGACAACAAGATAGATAGAAAAAAACTCCAGCAAATCTCTAGCTCCAATCCAAAGCTGTGATACTCAGGCTGATCCGAGCATAAAGCAAAACACAAAACACTCGAGTCAGGATATATATACTTATAAAATGTAAATCAACTCAAGTGAACTGTGATAGAAATGCATCAATAACTTAAAGGATGCTTGGCATCGCATATCCTTTAAGGATCTGTTAAACTATCTACTATGTAGTAAGATATGCTATTATAATAATGTTTAAAGTAAAGTAAACTATCAAAATAGCGTTAAGGCGTTACCCATATCCCCCCTTAACACAGTTTATATATTCCCATAGTCTATACAGTACCGTAATCTCCCCCGTAATGGGCATCGTCAGAGAGCACTCCATAGGTATGGTACAAAACAAACTCGTAGTAAAGCACGCTAGGGTAGGTGACACGACACAACTAGGCAATGCCAAAGTAGATATACCAATTACGCATCCGGACTGTTGGAAATGCAAAGCCGCAGCAATCGCCCAACTCGAGCCACACTCCCAAATCAAGGGGTGCACCCAATAAATCACTAAGTAATAGAATGTGTCCGATCAGAGGAGCTACCTCATTGGCCCGGAATCGCTCCTGTTTTAACCACCTTATGCCAACTCACGGGAGTTGGGTCCACGTAAATATACCTTAGGATCGTCGCCACCATCCTACTTCATTCTGGAATCTCCACTATGTACACAGTTATTAAAGTGGTTTTCGGTATCGACAGAGAGTATGTCCATATCTGATCCCGGTCTTTTTAACAACCAACCGTTATTATAACCCGTGGTTATAAATTTCAAAATGGTTTATATATTCAAATCAAAACATATTCATTTTAAACCATTTAAATTCGATGCCAATATCTTTCAAATATATATATATATATTCATTTCCCAATTTGTAGCATTTCTAAGTTCATTCATTCAATTATAACATTTCATAAACATTGTATTTTGCATTCGTAGCACTTTGAAAAATGGTAATACATATAGTAGCATTTCGAAAATGTTAGCTTATTAGAAATAGTAGCACTTAGAAAACGTTACCGTAGATATAGTGGTGTTTGGAAAACAATACATTATTAGAAATGGTAGCACTTATAAACGCTACCTTAAAACCATAGCATTTTGGAAATGCTAACAATACTAATCTAAGTTTTACTATAACATTTCAAAAACATTATATCTTCAGTTTTTCATCATTTTAACTTATAAAACTTATCTCACTTTTCAAAAATATTTATTTGGATATCATTTAACTTATAATTTTAAAAAAATAAAATTTTATAAATAAAATATCCAATTAAACCATAATTCATTTATTAAGTCAAAAATACATTTAAATTGCTTAACTTTTATTTTAGCAATAACTTGATACTTTATTTACTTTAAAAATATCCATTTCATAAATAAAATATTTTATTACCAACTTAAGCCTAAAATTCCATTTCAAATCAAATTTTCAATTATTAAGTTAAATCAAAATTTTAAATTTACATTTTTAAATTATTTATTAACTCATAAAACTTTAACTTATAGAAAAAGTCAATATATATACATTTTTAAATCATTTAAATCAAATTTTAAATTAAAATTTCATAATTTGAAAATTCCAAATACTTAAGATTTTTTAGAAAATATTTATATTTAAAAATTAACCACGGGTCTGTATAATATTTTCTAACCTAGGCCAAGTGATATGGATGTATATCATTTCAATCCGAAATATAAAAATCTCGGGTTTGATCATTTCAAACCCGCAATCCCAAGTCAAATAAAAATCGCTCGAGCCTATCATTTCAGCTCATAATGACTTTTCCCTATTCTAATGTTCGTTCGGGTATGTATCATTTCAACCCATAGTGAGGGAACTTGCAGTGTGAGAAACAGAAATATAAATTAAACAGCATAGCATAGCATATCATGTCAGGTGATGAAACATGTATAGCATCAGGTTATAACATCATATAATATCTTATCTGGCATATGTGAAACTACTATCAACATGGCATATTATAATTACAATTTACAAGCTATCAATTCACTAGTTTATAAGTACGAAGTCGAGAGTGATAACTCACCTTCTAAAGCTTGAGATGACAATTCAAGACACACAACCAAACTCCAAAAAGCACGACAAAGCATGAACTAGATGTGAGGGGATGAAGAGCCAATATTCAAATCTTGTAAACAAACAAATATAAACAATATAAGTATACATTCAACACAAAAGAATTTTAAAATCAAACAATGCAACAATATGAACAAAGTGGAATAAAATGGCTTAACCAATGCAAGTGGGCTCGGTCACTACACAAATAGGCTTGACCACATGATAAATGGGCTCGGCTAACATGGTTTAAAGGCTAGCATGGATGGCCATGGTCAGAAAAAAGGCACGAATATCGTATGCTAAAGGTCACAGCTATGAGTATGTGAAAAGATGGCATGCCAAAAGTCATGTGGAAGGCAAAGGGGCAAGGAAAATGAAGGGTCATGTGTACAAGTGGTTCGGCCCTATGCTAACATGGCTCGATCTGGGTTCATGGGTTTGGTCAAGTGGTCAGGTCACCTGAAGTGGTATGGCCTAGAGATGGAAGTGGTCACGGCAAGGCATGGAAGGTGGTGGAATTGGTGGTGGCCGAGGCTAGCAAGGAGGAAGGTGATGTAGAGGAGCTCGACTATGGGTTTCAATCTTGGTTTGGTGATGGTTTGAATCAAGGAGGTCACGACATATGATGGGGACGGTGATGAGATGGTGGAGGCCGATCATAGGTGATGGTGAAGTAGAGAGGAGGTCGGCCTTGAGAGCATGGTGATGGTGGCCGAACTATGCTTGAGAACAAAAGAGAAAAAGAAAATGAAAAGGAGGAAGAAGGAAGACATGAAATGACTTGCTGTATATATTTTGTCAGGGAATGAAATGAGAAAGAGATGGGAATGATAAGTGTTTTGTACGGCTAGGCAAAGGAAAAGGCATCTATTCATATTAAAGAAAAGAAACTTATGTCTCTTGGAATTTCCAAAGCCCATTAGCCAAGCCCAAATCAAAACAAGCTCAAAACTCAAACAAAAATCAAAGTCCAAACCAAAATAAAATAGAAAATAAACATAGAAAATATAGACAATAAAATACTGAAAATAATTGTGTGTAAAACCCTGAATTTTATCAGATTTAAAAAGTATAAAACAGAATTTGACAATACGAAAAGTAGAACGAATATAAGAATCAAATTCAGCTTTAAAGAAAAAGATTGGAAATTTAAAATTCAAATTTAAAAATTTCAACTGAAAGTCAAAGTTTGACCAAAGTTGACCAAAATATAAAATTTTCAAAAAATCTTTATTTTATTATATTTGGAAAATAAATCATAACCAAAATCCAAAAATACATTGGAAAATTCCAAAATTTCAATTTTTAAATGGTTTAAAAAATCAAAGTTTCAAATAAATTCAAATAAAATATTTATTAAAAATTATGGGTTGTTACACTCTCCCCCACTCAAAGCTTTTCGTCCTCGAAAATGAACGAGACACAAACAAAACAAAGAAAGTGAGGATAATATAGAATGACAAATAGTACCCGGAACAAACAATTCCGGATTCGAAGCACGCATGCTCTCCTCCGTCTCCCAGGTACAATCCCGATCATCGGTACTCCACTGCACTTTGACCAGGTTAATAGATTTCCTTCTCAGCTGCTTCGTACCTCTATTGACAATACGAAGTGGCTTCCTCTCAATAGTCAGATTAGGCTCAATATCCAAACTCTCAAGAGTAGAAGGCTGGACAATAAGAGATGGATCATGAAGATACCGACGAAGATGCGAAACATGGAATACATTATGCACTCTAGAAAACTTCTCAGGCAAATCCAAACGATAAGCTAAAGAACCAATCCTCTCCAAGATGCGGAAAGGACCAATGAAACTAGGAGCAGGCTTCCCTCTACGACCAAACCGAATCACATTCCTTAAGGGAGAGACCTTAAGGAAAACCAGATCACCAACAACAAACTCCAAACTCCTTCAACGCCTATCAGCATACTTCTTCTACCTATCCTGAGCACTCCTCATCTTCCTCTTAATCTCCTCAACTCTCTCAGAAGCCTCTAGAATCATATCAGGACTAAGAACCAAATGATTACCGGATTCAATCCAACAAGATGGAGATCTGCAAGGTCGTCACTAAAGAGCGTCAAACGGAGACATTGCAATACTAGCCTGAACTCAATAGGTGAAATGAGATAGATAAAAGATTAAGAAAAGATTAAGATAGAAGATTCGAGATCATACCTGATAACTATTGTTATAGGTGAATTCGACAAGGTGGAGATGATCTTCCTAAGATCCTCCATAATCAAGAACACAAGCACGAAGAAGATCCTCCAGAATCCGATTCACTCTTTCTGTTTGACCGTCGGTCTGTGGATGGTAAGCAGTGCTCAGATTCAGATGAGTACCCAAAGATTCCTGAAAAGCTTTCCAAAACTGACTGGTAATGATGGGATCTCGATCACAAACAATACTGGCAGGAACACCATGGAGACGAATAATCTCCCTCATATAGATCTCAGCTAAACTCGAAGCAGAGCGGGTAGACTTGACCGGAATGAAATCAGCTGACTTGGTCAATCTATCCACAATAACCCAAATACTCACATTACCCCTCCTAGTCCTCGGTAATCCATCAATAAAATCCATAGAAACATGTTCCCATTTCCAATTTGGAACCTCAATGGGTTGCAATAAACCAGGGGTCTTCTGATGATCAGCCATGACTTGCTGACAAGTCGCACACCTACTAACAAAAATGGAGATATCACGCTTCATACCCTTCCACCAATATAACTTCTTCATATCCTGATACATCTTTGTCACACCAAGATGAATAGAAAGTCTAGATCGATGATTTTCCCGAAGTAACTCCTGTCTCAATCCATCAACATTTGGGACACTAATCCAATTATTAATCCTCAAAATCCCTCTATCATCGATCTGAGCTCCACTACCATCAAGACTACTACTACCAACCCTACTACGGACACTCTCCTTCATAAGCCTAAGCATCTGATCCTCATCCTGCTTAGAAATGATACGATCCAAAAGAGGAGAAGAAACAACAAGCTGACACAACATCTCCTTCTTCTGACTCAAAGCTTTTGCAACCACATTAGCTTTTCTCGAGGTATAGTTGATGTCGAGGTCATAAGAAGCAAGGAACTCTAGCCACCTAACTTGTCTCAGATTTAAATCCTTCTGGGTGAAAATATACCTCAAAGACTGATGATCCGTAAAAAGCACAAACTTAGTTCCTAAAAGATGATGCCTCCAAAGTTTCAAAGAAAAAACCACGGCAATCAATTCCAAATCATGAGCAGCATAATTGGCCTCATGGGTCTTCAACTGACGACTGACATAAGCAATGACCTTCCCATGCTGCATCAGAACAGCTCCCAAACCTTCACGACTAGCATCAGTGTATACCGTTAATCCCTCATGTTCATTTGGAACGGTAAGAACTGGTGCGGAAGTAAGCTTGCGCTTTAACTCATTGAATGCAGCTTCACGCTTATCATTCCATATAAACTTAGCATTCTTTCGAGTCAAAGCAGTGAGAGGTGCAGTAATCTGAGCAAATTTCTCTATGAATCTCGGATAATAATCGGCAAGGCCCAGAAAGCTACGAATATCAGATGGAGTCCTAGAAGTTTCCCAATCCTGAAATAGAATAGGGAAAAATAAGAACTACCGATAAGGATAGAATAATTGGATTACAATAGAAAGATGAGAAAAGGTAGACTTACATTGATCGCAGCGATCTTGATTGGATCAACAGAAACTCCATTACTAGAAACAATATGTCCAAGGAATCGAACTTCATCCTTCCAGAAATGGCATTTAGAGAATTTAGCTTTCAACTGATGACTCCTAAGAGTCCCTAGAACAAAGCTCAAATGAGATTCATGCTCTTCCTCGGTCTTAGAAAAGACCAGAATATCATCGACGAAGACTAGAACAAACTTGTTAAGAACATCACAAAAAACATGATTCAACAAGTCAACAAAGAAAGTTGGGGTATTAGTCAAACCAAAAGTCATAACTAACCATTCATAGAAACCATTCTCAGTACGGAAAGCAGTCTTGGGAATACTTTCCTCAGCAAATCTGAGCTGGAGGAAACCTGTGGCATGATCAAGTTGAGAGAAAACAGTAGCTCCATAAAGCTGATCGAACATATCATTGATACGAGGCATAACATATCTGTTCTTCATAGTGAGCTTGTTCAGTTCCCTATAATCAACACACATCCTCAAAGATCCATCGGACTTAGTGACGAAAACCACCGCTGCTCCCCATTCGGAATGACTAGGTCTGATCAGACCCTTAGAGAACAAGTCCTCAATTTGTTTCCTCAACTCAACCTTCTCACGGGGTGCCATTCTTCTGGGAGGAAGAACTACAGGTCGAGCTCCGGGAATAAGATCAATACGGAAATCGATTTCCCGCTTAGGAGGTAAAGAAGAGACTTCACCAAATACATTGGGATAGAGTTTAACCACAGGAGTTGAATCAAGATCACCAAGAGAAGAATCCAGAGAGAAAATAAAATTGCCAGCAAAATCCTGAGGCATACAGCACTGAATCACCAAAGGGTTACCCCGGTCATCAATAAGAGAAACAGTTTGGGTTTTACAAGAGATAACAGCTTCTTGCCTCTTCAGCCAATCACCCCCAAGCAATATATCAAAAGCATCAAAACCCAAAACATAGAAATCACCGGAAAATTGATGGTCAAAATAGAGAAGTTTCACTTGATTACAAATCCTACTAAGGTTCGCGGGACCCCCAATAGGATTAGTAACACATAAAGGTACAGCTGCAATTTGGGTGAAAGGAGATGCTCAAACTTATCACAAAGATCAACATAAATAAAACTATGTGAAGCTCCAGTATCAAATAAAACACGAACAGGAAAATCAAACAAAGAAAAGGTGCCCTGTAGAGTACCTTGGGTATCACTAGGAGTCGGTGGAGTAGGCGGAGCATGGGTGGAAGAAGTCATGGTGAAGACTACAGATGTCTTGCCCTTCTGATACAAAGGAGAATCCTTCTTGAAATGACCAGGCTGCAAACAGACATGACAGAGATTGTTCCTGGTATCCTGAGGTGGAGGAACAGCAGCACCAACTGAAGTAGGGCAACTATTGGCATAGTGTCCCCTCTGTTCACACTTGAAGCAGGTGATGGAAGGTATGTCGATAGGATGCTTCCGAGGAGTAGATCCTAAACAAGGATTCTTGAGCCAATTCTGCTTCTGCTGAAGAAAGTTAGGCTTCCTCTTCTTAGAGTTGCCAGAACTTGGCTGAGATGGAGAAGCACGAGGAACATAAACTTCCTTAGAAGTGGGATTCTCATATCTAATGGCCATGTCCATCAACTCCGTGAAGGTACCATGAACATGAGAAATGAGACTACCATAATACTCTGGGTGAGCTCCAGCTATAAATTTATCATTCTTCTTAAGAGAAGTGTCAATCAGGCTAGGACCAAACTTGGAAAGTTCATTGAACTTCCACTTATACTCAGAAAATGACATGCTCCCTTGCTTAAGATCCATAAACTCCCTGTATAGCTGGGACTTCCCTGCTTCGGGCATCCACTTTGCCACAAATGCCTCCCTAAAAAGAGATATCAAAGCTTAAGAAAGATTCCAAAGAAAGAAAACTGAACAGAACACAAGACTAACACAAGAGGGTACCTAAACTGCTCCCAAGAAATATCTAACTCCACAGTCTGAGCTGTGACAGACTCCCACCAATTCTGGGCTGCCTCCTGCAACTGCCAAGCTGCCAACTGATGCTTCTGAGCATCAGTAATCTCCAAACTAGTGAAAATCCTCTATAAACTTCTCAGCCACTGCTGAGCCTCTACGATGCTCTCAGATCCAGTAAACTTGGGACCACCAAGCTGAGTGAATTCCTTACAGAGAGTGATGAACCTGATGGGTGCAACAGGCTCAGGAACTGGGGCTATACCACGACCCCTACCTCTGGCATTCCTACGATTCATCCTAGAAAAATCAAGAATGAATTTGAGGACAAAGGTAAAATAGAAAGATAAAGATAAGATTCAATTAGAATGGAAATCCTAATCAAAAATTCAAATAAACAAGGTGGATTCGAAAGGAATGAAGTTAAGAAAACTGAGATTTTAAAACAAAAAAAAATTATATCCAAAATAATCTTTAAAATCCTTTAAAATCATTTGATAATCATTTTATACTTAAAATACGTTCTCTCACAAAGAAATGATTTTAAGATTGATTTCACTCATTCTAGGGTATTTCTACCATATCTCTAATGAGTTTTTGCTCCATAGGCTAAGGTTTGCCTAAAACCAAAGCTCTAATACCAAATGTAATGACCCACTATTTTGGACCATTCAAATCGACAATAAAATCACACATGTTTGACTTGAATAATTCAAAACAATAGATTGTAAATAATTTGGAGCAAATAAAATCAATCACATAATCATAGACACAGAAAATTAGAATAACTCGCAGCGGAAATAAAATACATAGTAGTCCACGAAGCTACTACAATACATAGTCTCAAAACAGATACAAAATACCATAGTCTGAAAAACGGATATAATAGAAGTCTAAATACATAAGTTCACAAATACATAAGAAAAGCTGAATAGGAAATAACTGAAATGGAAATAGACAACAAGATAGACAGAAAAAAAAACTCCAGCAAATCTCTAGCTCCAGAAGATGAATCCAAAGCTATGATACTCAGGTTGACCCTAGCGTAAAGCAAAACACAAAACACTCGAGTCAGGACATACATACTTATAAAATGTAAATCAACTCAAGTGAACTGTAATAGAAATGCATCAATAACTTAAAGGATGCTTGGGATCGCCCATCCTTTAAGGATCCGTTAAACTATCTACTATGTAGTAAGATACGCTAATATAATAATGTCTAAAGTAAAGTAAACTATCAAAATAGCGTTAAGCCGTTACCCATATCCCCCTTAACACAGTTTATATATTCCCATAGTCTATACAGTACCGTAATCTCCCCCGTAATGGGCACCGTTAGAGGGCACTCCATAGGTATGGTACAAAACAAACTCGTAGTAAAGCACGCTAGGGTAGGTGACATAACACAACTAGGCAATGTCAGGGTAGATATACCAATTACGCATCCGGACTGTTGGAAACGCAAAGCCGCAACAATCGCCCAACTCGAGCCACACTCCCGAATCAAGGGGTGCACCCAATCAATCACAAAGAAATAGAATGGTATACGATGGAATGTGTCCGATTAGAGGAGCTGCCTCATTGGCCCAGAATCGCTCCTGTTTTAGCCACCTTATGCCAACTCACGGGAGTTGGGTCCACGTAAATATACCTTAGGATCGTCGCCACCATCCTACTTCATTCTGGAATCTCCACCACGTACACAGTTGTTAAAGTGGTTTTCGGTATCGACAGAGAGTATGTCCATATCTGATCCCGGTCTATTTAACAACCAACCGTTATTATAACCCGTGGTTATAAATTTCAAAATGGTTTATATATTCAAATCAAAACATATTCATTTTAAACCATTTATATGTCAATATCTTTCAAAGTATATATATATATATATTCATTTCCAAATTTGCAGCATTTCTAAGTTCATTCATTCAATTATAACATTTCAAAAACATTGTATTTTGCATTCGTAGCACTTTGAAAATATGGTAATTCATATAGTAACATTTCGAAAATGTTATCTTATTAGAAATAGTAGCACTTAGAAAATGTTACCGTAGATATAGTGGTGTTTGGAAAAATAATACATTGTTAGAAATGGTAGCACTTATAAAACGCTACCTTAAAACCATAGCATTTTGGAAATGCTAACAATACTAATCTAAGTTTTACTATAACATTTCAAAAACATTATATCTTCAGTTTTTCATCATTTTAACTTATAAAACTTATCTCACTTTTCAAAAATATTTATTTGGATATCATTTAGCTTATGATTTTAATAAACTAAAATTTTATAAATAAAATATCCAATTAAACCATAATTCATTTATTAAGTCAAAAATACATTTAACTTAACTTTTATTTTAGCAATAACTTGATACTTTATTTACTTTAAAAATATCCATTTCATAAATAAAATATTTTATTACCAAGTTAAGCCTAAAATTCCATTTCAAATCAAATTTTCAATTATTAAGTTAAATCAAAATTTTAAATTTACATTTTTAAATTATTTATTAACTCACAAAACTTTAACTTATAGAAAAAGTCAATATATATACATTTTTAAATCATTTAAATCAAATTTTAAATTAAAATTTCATAATTTGAAAATTCGAAATATTTAAAAATTTTCATAAAATATATTTATATTTAAAAATAAACCACGGGTCTGCATAATATTTTCTAACCTAGGCCAAGTGATACAGATGTATATTTCAGCTCATAACGACTTTTCCCTATTCTAAAGTCCGTTCGGGTATGTATCATTTCAACCCATAGTGAGGGAACTTGCAGTGTGAGAAATAGAAATATAAATTAAACAGCATATCATGTCAGGTGATGAAACAAGTATAGCATCGGGTTATAACATCATATAATATCATATCAGGCATATGTGAAACTACTATCAACATGGCATATTACTATTACAATTTACAAGCTTTCAATTTACTAGTTTATAAGTACGAAGTTGAGAGTGATAACTCACTTTCTAAAGCTAGAGATGACAATTCAAGACACACAGCCAAACTCCAAAAAACATGACAAAGCACGAACTAGATGTGAGTGGATGAAGAGCCAAGATTCAAATCTTGTAAACAAACAATTATAAACAATATAAGTATACATTCAACACAAAATGATTTTAAAATCAAACAATGCAACAATATGAACAAAGTGGAATAAAATGGCTTAACCAATGTAAGTGGGCTCGGCCACTGCACAAATAGGCTTGACCACATGATAAGTGGTCTCACCATCATGGTTTAAAGGCTAGCATGCATGGCCATGGTCAAAAAAAGGCACGGCTATGGTATGGTAAAGGTCACGGCTGTGATTAGGTGAAAAGATGGCATGCCAAAAGTCATGTGGAAGGCAAAGGGGCAAGGCAAATGAAGGGTCATGTGTACAAGTGGTTCGGCCCTATGCTAACATGGCTCGGCCTGGGTTCATGGGTTTGGTCAAGTGGTCAGGTAACTTGAAGTGGTACGGCCTGGAGGTGGAAGTGGTCATGGCAAGGCATGGAAGGTGGTGGAATTGGTGGTGGCCGAGGCTAGCAAGGAGGAAGGTGATGTAGAGGAGCTCGGCTATGGGTTTCAATCTTGGTTTGGTGATGGTTTGGATCAAGGAGGTCACAGCATAGGAAGGGGATGGTGATGAGATGGTGGAGGCCGATCATAGGTGATGGTGAAGTGGAGAGGAGGTCGGCCTAGAGAGCATGGTGATGGTGGCCGAACTATGCTTGAGAACAAAAGAGAAAAAAAAAATGAAAAAGAGGAAGAAGGAAGACATGAAATGACTTACTGTAAATATTTTGTCAGGGAATGAAATGAGAAAGAGATGGGAATGAGAAGTGTTTTGTACGGCTAGGCAAAGGAAAAGGCATCTATTCATATTAAAGAAAAGAAACTTATGTCTCTTGGAATTTCCAAAGCCCATTAGCCAAGCCCAAATCAAAACTCAAACAAAAATCAAAGTCCAAACCAAAATAAAATAGAAAATAAACATAGAAAATATAGACAATAAAATACTGAAAATAATTACGTGTAAAACGCTGAATTTTATCAGATTTAAAAAGTATAAAACAGAATTTGACAAAACGAAAAGCAGAATGAATATCAGAATCAAATTCAGCTTTAAAGAAAAAGATTGGAAATTTAAAATTCAAATTTAAAAATTTCAACTGAAAGTCAAAGTTTGATCAAAGTTGACCAAAATATAAAATTTTCAGAAAATCTTTATTTTATTATATTTGGAAAATAAATCATAACCAAAATCCAAAAATACATTGGAAAATTCCAAAATTTCAATTTTTAAATGGTTTAAAAAATCAAAGTTTCAAATAAATTCAAATAAAATATTTGTTAAAAAATATGGGTTGTTACAGAATAACTGATGAATTTAAATATATAGTTTATGATAAAATTTAATTAATTAAATATATAAAATTTCGATTCACAAAGAATATAATAAAGTGAAAAATGTAAGCTTGCATAAGAAGTAAGCTCACATGGGAAGTGAACACTTTAAAAAAGCTACAGATACATCATTTATGTATCGAATCTTTTTTTCAAGTCGGATTTCTTTTGAGCATTCAGTTGTTCATGTGTGTTAAGCAGAGAGTGCATGAATATATACCAACAAATCACACATGGTCATGCCGCTTCTGATAGATCTTTTTGGCATACTCTGTAAAGATTTTATCATGATCTTTTGCATACTTTGTAAAGCATTTTATTATGACCCCACTCTTAAAAATTTCTTGACGCCTTACCAACAATTTAAATCTTTGTTACTTGCTCTGAAAAATATACATGCTTGGAATAATTTATTCCCACTCAGTATATTTATCACTTTGATTTCCTAAGTAATTTTTAATCTTGGACTTTTCAAGCCATTAAAGGATGATTATAAACTGAAGTTATTTAAGTTTGATAGCAATGAAGGACATCATACTTTTTGACATTCTAGTGCTCATATTCTTAGATAGGTGCATTACTGTGTTTTTTGGCTACAAAGTTTTTTGAATTACTTTTTAGCTACAAAGTTATTATATAAATATTTTTTATTTCTATTTGCATCTCAACACTGATATGTAGTTGGCAGGATCTGGAGGTGGAATATCGATGCAGGCTTTGTTTCAGACTATACACAATAAGATGCGAGGTAACAATATATGACAATAATAGTTTCATATTTCACATTTTACTTTTCTGTCTACTATATCAAAATTTGTTTTCTTTACCTATTTCCTTAAGTTAGTTTAATTTACGAAAAGTTCTCTACATGGATAAATACAATATCACTTTCCATCACCAGTCAAATAAAATCGTAATAGGGAACATCCATTATGGTTTTGGGTGGAATGATCTCAGTCTGTAGTCAACTTTATTCCTGTTTGAAAAGTAACAAGTGGTTTAAAATATTTTGTCTACTGAACCTTCATATAGAATAATGTTGAATGAATTCTGCGAGGATATGAATGCATGTGTTATTGAAGGACTGATTGATCCTGTAATTGGCAGGGACGTTGTTCAAGTTGGATGCCGAAGAACAATCCGAAGTACAGAGAAATGTTCAAGTTGTATGCCGAAGAACAAAAAACAATCCAATTTTATTAGGAGATTCAGGGGTTGGGAAGACAACAATAGCTGAAGGATTAGCCTTTCGCATTGCTAATGGAGATATTCCTCTATTCCTTGTTGTCAGTTTTTACTCTTGATCTTTCACTGAATTTTTTTGCATGTTCACTTGCTTTCACTTCAAATTAATTGAACTTTTGAAATGCATGCAAAACATATAATGTCACTAGATGTAGGTTTGCTAATGGCAGGAGCAAAGGAGAGAGGAGAATTAGAATCTAGAGTTATTGGACTAATTAATGAAGTAAAGAATGCAGGTTATGTTATTAACTATGATTATGAAAACATGCTTGATTCTATAATTAGTTTTGGATATTACTATTTCTATTGTAAGTTTTAAAAGTAGGGAACATGAGGAAAATTTCCATTTCTTAAACAATCTCAATATTGTTTCAAATCTAAGAGAGCGTTGACTGTCAAATGTATTTCTTATCCCAAAGGCCTCATGACATGTTCAATATGAATATCAAGTATGATTAGTATTCTTGATAAATTAAATAATACTTTGATATTAAATTTGAAAATTTTAAATTACAATAAATAACATGTGTTTTCAGCGATTCATTTCCATAAGAAACATAATATATGTAATATAAGTGCCAATTCATATAATTTGTCATTAATAGGCTAACTTCCCTATTCGGTATTAAATCGACCTAAACTATCTCTTCATCATATGATTATTAGATGATTTTTAAACCTATCTATCTACAAACACATAGACATCTTATAAATATCATATACGCTATCACTAATTGGTGCTGACATACCAGACCATGTCATCCCCGTACCATTAATCCATGATCCAAGATCTCCACTATATAGTAGATTAACCTTCTCCACAATAGATTTAACACCCTTACTAACAGTACTAGTTAAAACTAAAAATGAAAAATAATCATTATAATTAGCAGTAGAAGTCCCGCTATAGTTGTTCAACCCCTGCTGCCTTTGACATAGATCTTGAACTCCTGAACTAGTGGGCACATCACTTAACAACTTATTCTCCTGCATATGCTGCTAGTAACTATAATTCTCAACTCTCTTTTCTTCCTTAATAACTCTAAATGAGTTCAAATTCACGTTATAAGGACTTTTTCATGAACTGATTATTATTGCTACCTTTTAACAAATCTAGCAAATGGGAGTTATATGTCACAGACTGAGAGGCATGAAGTATTTCAGTTACCTGTTATAATAGTTGTTGAGGTAACTTTGGTCTTCATTTTGTTTCGTCAACATTCACTCAATCATCTCTAGCCAGTCAAGTGTTTAACTACATATTTTGTTTCAGCTTGTTTACACTTGGTTTCACTTAGTCTGCATTTAGCACATATTTTGGTCTAATCACTACAAGAAAATTGGTTATTAACTGCAATGTGTAATAGCGTGTAAGTGCTATTTATGTACTCATTCATTAATTAAAATCTAGATAGTAATAAGTTAATAATGTAGTCCTAATTTGGTAAGAGTAAATCCAAATTATTTTCTTATGGTTTGGGTTTGGGAAATGTATTTGCTTGTAGAGGCTTCCAAGGTACACAATGTTTCTTGTACGTCATTTTATTTCGAATTAGCTGGCTAGTTCTTAACCAAGAAAAAAAAGCATATGTGCTAAAACATAAAAGAAAATATTTTTTTTATATAAACATGTTCTGCTTATGATCACTGCCAGCATTTTTTCATGTAGAAACCAAATATTAGATTATGTAATTAAAGAATAATACACCATTGTTAGAAAAAGTAATGTCACTCATTCATCAATCTAACATTGGATTTTTACTCAACATAGCATGTCTAGAAACTCGGTCCAATTAGAAATAACAGTAAAGAATTATTAGCTAAAAATAAAATAATTTGGCAACTGCATCTGATAATATTGATTATATCATCTTAATCCAAGTATTAATAAACTGAATAAATAGCTACGTCTGAATCCAATTATGGATAACACTGCTAGTGTACATTTTGTATGTAAGCTTTTCGTTTGTATATTGCCTAGATATCCTTTTCAACGAGTCTTATTTATTAGGCTCAATCTATGAGAGTAAAGTTTACTTCACATAATGTCAAAAAAACTTAACACTAATGATCACTAGCTTTCTTTGTAAGATAATTTGCTTAACAGTAGGTAAAGTACAACTATATTAGTTAATACATGCAGATATAGGTTATATACTTTGGATCTCACTTGAAAACTTTGGATTTTTAAAGATATAGGTTATAACACGTTTTTTTGGAAGGTAGGCTTGGGCTAAGGGAGCCTGATCCATTTATTAATCTAAAATATGTAAGTAATGTGAAATAAAAAACCAACTAAGCAACAAAAAACATAATTGACCTGACCTGATAAAAAGGCCCAGTGAAGAAGTCAAAAACAAGCTTAAAGTTATATGTTAGTTGACTTATAATGCATAGTAAAACCATCTCCTCTCCTTTGTTCTTTTTCGTTTCATGAAGCATATGACAATGAATTTGGTGATAAATCATGGTAGTTCTTTCCTGATTGTTGACACCCTAGCATTCCTCTTAGCCCATATTGTAGAGACACATTTCTTTAGCATGAATAACAGTATTTTGGCCTTTGGTGTCTTCCACCTAGTCTCCTTAGACATGTTAAACCATTATTGTTTACTTTTCATAGAGGGTCTATGGTGATTTTCATTTGCTAGGAATCTTCGCCATGTATTATTGACATGCTAACAAAGAGAATATGCACATTAGTTTTAGATCTTATTTTAGAGATTAGGCAAAGATTATTGTTGGTGATGCCCTTATTGATAGCTTGCTTTTGGACAGAAGCGCATTTGTATAAATTGTCAAAGTAAAATGTTTTCTTTTGTAGGATTTCCCATTGACCATATTCTAGTAGGCCGAGGGAAGTGTTGAACATCATTCGAGTGGGTGATAGACCTGTAAATGAGGGAGATGTTAGTCTATCATATAGTTGCACCTGTTGTAAACCTGTTCCTCCTTCGGGTTTTGATGTACAGAGTTTAGACCATGCAATTTTATATGACAATTCCACCCTAAAAAGTATGCACATATGTTGTCTAGTTTGATAGGGGAAGCGGTTGGCATATGGTAGACTAGTAACTAGTATAGCACCATCAATTTTGCTCTCCCCGCCACTATTAGTTAATTGTTATCCCTAATAGACTTGAACATTCTGCACAGTGTAGGTAGTTGAAGCTACACAAAGAACATTTGACAAATGTATGGAGGCTGCACAGTGGTTATCCCTAACCACTTCAAATTTCAAACTTTTTTGGAAAATGTTGAAGCTACACAAAGAACATTTGACTTCATGATAGGCTGGTAAATGCAATAGTATGGAGGGCTTATGAAATCCGTTTTCCATACAAGATTTTTCCTTACCATGATTACATGAACTGGATTTACAGAAATTACAGGAAGGATGGACAATGATAGAAAGCAAGCTTGAACAAGCTTCGAAAGAGCCAGGAAATTTCCTTCTTTGTTGCTAATTTAAGGTTAATAGTTTTGTTTGATTTTATATGCTATTGGTTGGAAAGGGTAGTAACCCTTGTTTGATCAAAGGACTTCCGACAAACATGGCTCTTATTCAAGCATGCTTTAGTTTTACTTATAGGATCTAGTTCTTAAATGCAGCTATCAGTTGCACTTTTAAGTAGTTATCGATTTTAAGTTCTTTAACTTGTTTCATAACGGAGTAGTTTATATATATAAAATCTAGTTTTTAGGCTTCCAAATTCTAGAAGTTGTTTTGATGAAATCCTTATATGCAGTAAAGTTTTGATACTTTCATTTTATTCATGATTTTATAACGGTCATTTTTGCCACACTCAAACTCAGATCTTTTGAAAATATATATGTTGTTTTCCAGGTCCAAAGGTTGAGAAAAAGTGACCATGAGTTGAGGCTGTTTACAGAAATATACAAACGTGAATCAACCGATCGATTCCAGGTATTGCTATCACATTATTTCTGAAATATATAGTTATTCATCCTATACGTTTTGATGAAAAATAATAATTCGATCATAACTATCATGGATGGGTTACATATTGTGGTGTTGTTGTTTTGTATGAGACCACAAATGTTTTTATCAAGAAATGTTGCATTGCTGCCTTAGCTCCTTAGAGAGCGTGTGCAGTTATCACCAAAGTTTTCATTATCGTTACATATACACAGAGTATAACTGTAAATAGCTAATATGTTATGGAAATCCTAGCCTAGGTACGCCCCCCCCCCTCCCAAGTAAGAACACTAAATAGCCGTGGAAACAAAATACATTATTTATTGTAAAAGTACATGAAGGAAACTTCCCCTTACCTTATCAATCGATGTAAATAACAACGATTAATTTATCAATCATGTATGTATTTTTAACTTGCTTGCAATTTAATTCTCATTTAATAACTAAGTTAATTTATTTTTATAATAACTAATAAGTTTATAAAAGTTAACTAAGTCATAAAAATCAACTAATTTAACTAAGTCAATTATAACTAAATAAATTCATAAAAATTAATTCAGTTCAACCATAAAACATGACTGTTAGATATATAAGGTCAACATGTATTTATTCTAATTTGAGTTTTAATTGTGAATAATAAGTAATATAAACAATCCTTAACTGTGATAGCATTATATATTTGACATAAGATTATGTAGAGTGTGTATCGACATTAAGCATGTCAATATGTTCAATATGTATGTTTCTGTTTATGCCTTACTCATATATCCTTTTATGTATGTTTTCGTACATATGCTTTAAACGCTCTCTATTTTCCATTTAGGGAATTGGATGTTTGAAGATGACAAACATGGACATTTTACGATCATGATATTTGGTTATTTTCTTTTATAGAGTCCTAATGGTATTATTATCATGTATGTTTAAAAATATCGATTATAGAATATTGTATACAATATTGAATTTGGTGTAATTTTGTTTGTGTATAATATATAATATGTTTTGATTATCAAAAGTTTTATATTATTGTTGTTTGAGTTGATTGAATGTTCATCAATTGAGGTAAATATATTTTGTTGTTAGATGTTCTAATGTATAGATAGACTATTGTAAACTCAAAGCGGGGTAAAGAAAATAACGTCTTTGAACAGTATATAAAATTTATAATGGCATTTTTTATATGCTATAGAAAACCTACAACAGCGTTTTTGTTGTGTTGTAGAAAATATACAATAGTGTTTCCTTTATGCTATAATAGGCCATGAATGAACCATGACATGTCGCTATATGGCATACACAAAAACGCTGTTAGATCTCTTAACAACATTCTTCAAATGCTGTTAAAAATGGTCTGTAAACGCTATAAAAAGTTTTCTCAGCATTGATCAAAATGCCATAAAAAGTACTCTTAGCTCTGGAAAAATGCTATGAAAAAGTGTTTAATATCATATCATAAATGCTATTGAAAGCTTGCTTTTATAGCGTTTTATCTAATGCTATGTTAGATCCCTGACTTTTAATTGCATGTTGATATACAATGTCATGAAAAACGTTATTAAAGTCTATTATAGCGTTTTTTGAACGCTGTTAAAAGCCCCGAATGTTGTAGTGTTGGGTATTTGATCGAGTAATTCAAGTGGGAAGTGGGTATAGGACTTAGTGATAGTCCAAAGAGGTGTTGAAACTAGGTAAGTCCAAAGCGGAAGTTATGGGTGAATTTCTAATTTTTTAACCTATTGGATCTTTAATTGGCCTATGAAGTCTAATTTATTCAGAACATTTATAAATTTAAATAAAATCAAATACTTCATTTGAATTCACAAATTGTTGACATATATTTATTTAATTTATTTTCAATTTACATATAAGTATACATATGTATCATATTTATGTGCGTGCTTTTGGAACATGATATGTCGTGCAAGGTACAACATGTACGTTGTCCAAATATATATGTTTACAGTAATTA
This sequence comes from Allium fistulosum, assembly GCA_030737815.1. NCBI lineage: Eukaryota > Viridiplantae > Streptophyta > Magnoliopsida > Asparagales > Amaryllidaceae > Allium > Allium fistulosum. Next base: position 985,712,468 of record CM060902.1, read on the forward strand.
TATATAAAAAACCAAGTGTGTATATATATTATGAGAAAATGTTATATATATATATATCTGTGTGTAAAATATTATAATGTTAAGTAGTAAATACAAATATATATATATGCAGGATATAAGTTTATTTTTTTATTAACTATATATATGTAATATTAAAGTAACGTAATTACATATATATAACAATATGTATAAATAAATACAAATATATAATAATTAATGTTAATATGAGTTAGTATAGTTTGTATAAATAAATAAATTAAAAATTATAAAAAAAATTAAACATTCTAGATCAACTACATATTATATCCAAATTTAATTATAATTTAATTATATTAATATACTTATTATGATTAATTAGTTAAACAACAATAAATAAATGATAGAAAATATTTATATATTAAATATTTCAAACTTCAAAATTTTAGAAAATCAATAATGATAAATTACAGCTTAAGAAAAATTTCCAGATTTTTCTAAATTAAAATTTTATTTTTCTTAATTAAATTCTTTCGATAGAATTTTAAATGATATTTTAAAAATATAAAAAATGGTTTAAAAAGTCTGAATATTTTGACCAAGAGCTTCTACGATGACAAATTAATTTTAGAAAATTGAAAATCGAATTTTCAAAACTTAGTATATTTTATATCAATACGTGCAATGTTAAATGATAATAAAAAATATTAAATAATTACCAAAAATTATTTTTGATCACTAAAAATCATAAATGATATAAACATACATTTGAAAATATTAGTTTAAATATTTATGTGAAATAACTATATAGTTTAATACAAATCATATAAATAAATTGGTTAACATATTAACATATGTATATATTAATTAATAAATAAAATATAATGGTTTGGCTGTGTGTATCAGATCCTTACTGAAAAATTTAATTTTCATTTGGTAAACATATACACATAACCAATTAATATGTTTGCTATCGAAATATGGCACCAACATCATGGGCTAATAGCCCATTTAAGCCCAAGTAAATATGTTTAATTAAATCCAATTTAATTTCTTATCAATATCTCATATCGATCAATATATTTATAACTATCATAAATATATACAGCAATATTTATACCTCAAATCATATTCAAATTTTATAATTACTATTTTTTAAATATCAATTAATTTAATTAATTTATAACAATTATAAACTAATCAAATCGTTTGGTCAAAAGACAATTCATCATTTCGGTTGTGTGACTCGCGGTCGATCAGCGATTAACATCTAACTATTCAAATGTTAATGTTCACACGACACTTAGCTAGTGGTGTGACATTTTGGCCAAATTTATCGCTTACTTAGTTTTAGTAAATTCCAATTTCACTTTATTAAGCATTACCCGATTGTGACATTTATTTACACCAATTCTCTTCGTCAAAACTATATCACTTTGGACTTATGGAATTTGGCAATGGTCAAAATTCCAGTATCATCCATATTCAACTCTATAATCCAAACGCAAAGTCCATGGTTCAATAATAACAATTATTATTAAATGAAATGTTACTACCAGGGACTTTGACTTTGAGTTGACTTGAGTTGACCGTGATAATAACCCTATATAACTACGGAGACGAATCCTCCCATGAATAGTGTTTCACTTCCAATACTTCCACTCAACCCCACTATGGTCACTCGATGGATGTCATGCCATGATTTGACTATAATCAAAGCGGACCTTTCGTATTAAAGATCCAAAGTATTCTCAAGTTGAGAGAATTGTGAAAATCAGCCCAATAACTATCAGTATGTAACCCCTAGGTGCCCTCAGCAGCCTTGCGTAGTACACTGCCTAACATTTCGAGAGCATTACGTACTGTAGTCTCAACAAATATATCGATATCCAATCTCGATTTATCTTGACAAGGAACATTTAAAATGGTATATTTATTTTTATTATGATAAATTACTCATGGTTACAACACTTTGTAACTACTATCACAAAACATGCAATTTATGGATTTTCTATTAAATATACTTTTAATTAAATTAATTAATTAATGTAACCATATTATGACAAGTATGTAATAGAAAGAAAATACCTTTGATTTTGAACGAGATTGGTTATTGTGTTCGTGTAACAAATTACTTCCCTTATGGCATACCACTAACTATATTAATCTCCCACTTGCACTTGGGGTCAATTATGAAATCCTATTTCAACTTCTCCAATCGGATTCCACAAAATCGATCGGGTCCGTAACACCTCATATTTTTGATAACATTATTTAAGAGATTTAGTTAGATAAACTAAATAAAATAATGTGTTGATAAGGGGATTGAGATTTGATTAGATTAAGGTAGCCATTTCTTTTAACTAATAAATTAAATCAAGGGTTTAAAAATGAATTAGAGGAGGGGTATTATGGGAAAGAGGCCATTCCTATATCATCTTCCTTAGGCCATGTATTCCAAACACACGTTCATTCTCATTTCCAAAAATTAAAAGCTTGGTCGGCCACCATTGACGAAGGAAGAAGAAGAGGAAACAAAAGATATGCTTAAGGAAAGAAAATTCAAATCAAACTCATTTAAATCTCAAGCTTCTTAATCATTAAAGCAAAGGTGAATAACGTTTACATATCTAAATATTTTTGGTTTCGATTTTAAGGTAAATTCCGAATGATTTTGCAAATGTTTGCCATGTTTTCGAATGATAAAAGATTATATATACATGTTGATGATTTTTGTATGTTCAAATGATTTTATGACATGTTTTAAGATGAAAACCCTATTAAATGACATCCGTTAGCCTTGCGAATTTTTATAATGATCTAAAAAGTTATTTTAGAGATGGGTTTCAACTTTCAGAATTTTCATGGATTTTTTATAATTTTCTAAAAAAGAAAAGGTTAATTTGGATTATAAGAATTATTCGGTAGCACTTTTGAATATAAAATTCTGGCAACCAATCAAATTTAGACAAACAAGGCAGGTGGAGTATAAAAGAACTATTTCAAACAGTATTTTCACTGTTTCAACTCTTTCGTCAAGAGCTACCACCTTCATTCCAGAACTTCTGACAAGGTCGAAGGGTATCAAACCTTCCGATCAGATTAAATACCAATGCACGTGGTATCAGGAAACTGGTACGTAGTGAATTGGAGGAAGTCAAAAGGTTGGGGATGAAGGGTTATAGCTTTCGGAGGAGATGAAGTTTTGTTTTGGTTTTAAAGAAAAATACACTTGCTAGCTTTCGACAAAGAGCTTTCGAAATTGTCAAAAGGATTAAAAGGAAAAGGTTTCAATTGGTTTGCTTTCTTGTTTTAATTGAAACCTTTCGACAAAGTCGAAAGGTATAGCTTGTGGCCAGGTCGGAAGCATATTTGCCGCTTCCTAACCTTTCGACATAGATGGAGTTAAAGGTTATCTTTTGTTTTCTAAAACTTGCCGCCTCTCCCTATGGATTTCGAAAGGTTTCATTTTGAAAGGTTTTGATTTCGAAAGGTTTCATTTTGAAAGGTTTCATTTATGAAGGTTTCGAAGCAGTTGCTTTCGACTCCATTGTTTTTCTAATCCCTTCATATAATCCAAATGTTTTAAGTCGAGACATTTTAAAGGTTTTAAAGTTGTTAACTTTGATTTGTTTCGAAAGGTTTTCCACCTATTTTAAATTGAACCCAATGTCTTCCAAAGGTTTTGAGGTACATTGATTCCGAAAGGTATAGTTTAGCTATGTTTTCGAAAAGCTAAGGTTTAAAGGATTAAAAGGCGGGTGTCATATGTTTTAAAGCTTATGAAAAGAAAGCTTTTAAAAGGTTTAGAAAGAGTTACCTTCAATGATTTCGAAAGGTTTATTAAAGAATATGAAGGAGTTACCTTCAATACTTTCAAAGGGTTTTATGAGTGATTTTGAAGGAGTTACCTTCAATGTTTTCGAAAGGTTGTTTAAAGGTTTTAAACAAAGATTTCAAGTATAAGAATTAGGCAGATAGCCTAAGTGTTTTAAGTTATAAAGGACTTTAACTATTTTAAAAGATAGACAATCCTTATTGAACATCATCAACATTATTTTGAGTAAAGTATATATATATAACGTGGAAAAAAAAAGTTTAGAGTAAAGCTAAAGATATTTTCCTTCTATATATATAATTTGACGGACTAAATCATTTTGAAACGGTTTTCAAGGAAAATTTTGAAGAGCAGTTAGCTCAGATATTGTGTTGAGAAGTTAGCACAAATATTTTGAAGGGTAGTTAACCCAAAAGAAAAATTCGAGCAGTCAGCTCATTTTAAATTCGGACAGTCAGTCCATTTTGAGGGCAGTCAGCCCAGAGGATAGTTATTCCATAAAGAGCAGTCAGCTCTGATATGAACAGATAGTTCATTTATTAGCATAACAGACCTTGCTAAATTTTTAAGGACAGTTAGTCCACCCCTTTTTACCTTTTTTGGGAAGATACCTCATTATCTAGCATAAAAGAAATTGCTAGTATAACCAGTTTTAGGAAAAATAGTCTAAAAAAGAGCAGATAGCTCCGAATTTAGAACAAATAGTTCAGATTTTAGATAGATAGTCTATTTTATTTCCTATTTAACATAATGGATATTACTATATTATTATTATAATCAGTTGATTAACTCGTTTTGTAGCAGGAAAGGATTTGCAAAATATGTGTTTTGAAAAGAGATATTAGTGAGAGGAAACCCGTTCCGCTAAGCGGCATGGTCTCACTAGTTATCAGTAAAGTGAGATGTAATAGAAATTATACATACCAGGCTTTAAGTCTGACTCGAAGTTTTTGTTTCCCCTTAAACTCTCGGGTGCTCAAAATTTGATTTGAGTAGGCTGAGGGTTTATGTTTTCAGGTATTAGCAGATTTGGTGAATAAAGCATCCGAAGACGAGTAGGTGCTAACCGATAGCAAATTTAGGGATTTTGTTTTAAAATTGTTTCCGCTGTGTATTAAGACAATTATGTCTATATTGTTTTGATCATCCAAGGGGGCATCTTCATATGTCGCTCTTGGCGTATTGTTGTAAATTATATTTGATCAATGCCTAGGAATACGTTTAGGATTTTTGTAAGTTGGATATGATTTGTTGAAATGTAATCACTGAAAATCGTTGTTTTTGAAAATCTGTGATTTTGCTCATATTCAAGTGCTTTTGATATTATGGATACCATTAACATTGCCGTTTTTCGTCACTAGAAGTTAATACTGTGGATGACTGCAGCATCCATAGTGCTTAGCTTTTGGCCTTCAGATACGGGATGTTACAGCTTGGTATCAGAGCATAGGTTTATGAAAAATTTAACTAAAAATTTGTTTTGAAAAAAAAATTCCGAGGAAATTGGAGTAAGGTTTGGGGTTGGGTTAAGGCTATAGTAACGTACTTTTATTTGTTATATATAAGTATGCGCTTTATCTCCACTCATCTATCTTTAGTTAGGTTATCTTTCTGTATCTCATGAGGTTTGAATACAGATATGGATGGTAGAAGAAGTAGAGTTAACCAAGGAAGGGGAAGCACTAAAAGGAATGCCGGACCTAATGTAGGGAGAGGCCAAGGTCAGGCAGAGAATGTTGGTGCTGAAGTCCCGTAGGTCGAAATGGATGCCATGTATCAGTTTTTTAGGAATATGATGCTGGCAGGAGTTGCAGCTGGAGTGGTAGGAGGAAATGCCGCAGGAGCAGGGGTTCTAGAAGTTCCAGTAGTTAATCATTTCACTAAGATGAGCGGCGATTATGTGAAGTTAGGAGGGAAGCTATTTATGCGAACGGAGGATGCCATTGAAGTGGAGAATTGGTTGTTGCACCGCGAAAGGATTTTTGCTGATTTAGGGCTCAATGACGAGCAGAAGAGGAGGTTGGCATCCAGGCAGCTTCAGGGGACTGCATTTTTCTGGTGGAACAGTGTATCAGCAACAGTTGACGAGGAGACAGTAACTTGGGAGGATTTCAAGGGGAGATTTCATGAGAGGTTTATGTCAGTAATGGCACAGTCAGCTTTGATTAGGCAGTTAGCTGAGCTAGTGCAGGGAGAGATGTCTGTTGCTGAGTATGCCAGGACGTTCGAAGAGTTGGCCCGGTATGGGTATGCATCTGTAGATACCGTGTTGAAACGGAATGAGAAGTTTATCAAAGTATTGAAGGCAGAATTGGCTAGTGCTACTTTGTCTCATCTTAGAGATCCTTCTGATATTGTTATAAAGATGGCTTTGAGGCAGGAAGAAGTCCATGAGTCTTTGGAGAAGAGCAAGGCAAAAGTAGTCCATTTTGGGCCGAGCCAAAAGAGGAAGTTCTTTCCCAAGAAGGGTGCTCAGAAGGGTGGAGCAGCCAAGAAAGCGAAGTCTGAAGTTGTCTGCTATAAATGCGACAAGAAAAGGCACTTTGCTAAGGAGTGTCGCTCAAAGAAAGTAGAGGATGTGGCTAATGGGAAGAATGTCAGGTGTTTTAATCGTGACCAGATAGGCCATTATATGAACTAGTGCAAGGATCCCATTAGAGATGGTAAGGGCAAGGTGTAGGCATTGGAGCCTGCGGCTTCCAAGCCAACAGTCCAGGAGAAAGGAAAGTCAGTTCTTGGGGGAACGCTCCAGATTCATGGTATGTCTGTTAGCGTTTTATTTGATACTGTGCATCGCATTCTTTTATATATAGATGTTTTATAGATAAGCTTAACCTTGAACCTACATATTTAGTTACTTCCTTACGGGTTGCGAATCCAATAGGAGGGTAAGCAACTCTGGGCTTAAGGTGTGACCAGTTTGAGTTTGACCTCTTAGGTCATACTTTCGAGTGTAGTTTGCTTGTGTTTGATTATGTGAGGTTTGAGATCATCCTAGGTATGGATTGGTTAAGTAAGTACGATGCTAAGATATTTTGCCAAGGTACGAAGATATCTCTTAGTTACCCGGATTGTAGCGATCAGATTGATTTCACCGTAGGAGGTTCTAGTGGTGCAGTGTTTGCTTTGTTGGGTGCTTTGGATTCAGAAGATGAGTTGAGCCGGGTTTTCGTAGTTACAGAATTCATAGATGTGTTTGAGCCTGTAGTTGAATTGCCACCGAAACGAGCTATTGAGTTTCAGATAGATTTTGTTCCGGGAGCAGAACCAGTGAATAGACTGCCAAGCAGGATGACGCCTTCAGAGATGAGGTAGTTGAAGGTGCAGTTGGTAGACTTAAAGGGAAAAAGTTTTGTCATGCCGAGAAGTTCGCCGTGGTGTGCAGCGGCAGTGTTTGCTAAAAGCCGGACGGATCGTTGAGGTTATGTATTGATTATTGTAAGTTGAATGAGAAGACGATGAAGCTTCGATATCCATTGCCCAGAATTGACGATTTTTTTGACCAGCTAAGTGGAGCAAAGGTATTTTCTCAGTTGGATTTGGCAACGGGTTTCCATCAGCTCAGAGTAGAAGAGGATAGTATACCTTTGACAGCATTCCGGACTAGATATGGATCGTACGAATGGTTAGTCATGTCGTTCGGACTGACGAATGCTCCAGCTTTCTTTGTGGAATTAATGAATCGGATTTTCTGAGAGCACTTGGATAGGTTCATGCTGGTTTTCATAGCTGATATCTTGATTTACTCTAATGATGAAAAATAGCATGAAGTTCATCTTAGAGTAGTGCTTGTGACGCTGAGGCGGCATCAGGTGAAAGCGAAGTTTTCGAAGTGTCACTTATGGATAAAGGAGGTGAAGTTTCTTGGTTATGTCATCTCAGAGGAAGGGTTATCAGTAGATCCGACTAAGATTGGGGCAGTGAATAGTTGGAAGAGACCCGAGACAGTAACCGAGATTAAGAGTTTCCTTGGTTGGCTGGTTATTATCGGAGATTCATTAAGGATTTCTCGCAGATAGCAGCACCAATGACCAGGCTAACAAGGAAGGATGTGAAGTTTGTGTGGACCGATAAGTGTGAGGAAGCATTCCAGAGTTTGAACCACTTATTGATCCATGCACCAGTGTTGGTAGTTCCAGAGGCGAGTCAGGACTTGGTAGTTTATACCGATGCGTGTGGAATAGGATTAGGAGCTGTGCTGATGTAGAGAGGTAAAGTGATAGCCTATGCTTCTAGACATCTTAGACCGCTTGAGGTCAGATATCCAACGCATGGTTTTGAGTTGGCTGCTGTGATTTTTGCCTAGAAGGTGTAGAGACATTACCTTTTGGGAGAAAGGTTTGAGCGTTTTACATATCATAAGTTGCTGAAGTATTTTTTTCTCTCAGAAGGAGCTGGACATGAGACAACAAAGATGGTTAGAATTCATAGCTGCTTATGATTCTGGGATTGAATACACATCAGGGAAAGGCAACCGGGTTGTAGATTGATGTGCACGCGAATGTGCATATTTTTACTACCATATTTTTTCGAATTTAATTAAATAAATGATCATGTTGGGTATTTTAACATGTTTAAACAAAAATCAAATTATTTCCAAATCGTCACGTATTCATCTTCATATAGGGGCGAAATGGTAATTTTTGTGCATATTTTAATTTGAAAAAAATTAATTGGAAATTTCTATATTATTTTTGTAGGAATTTCTGCTCAAATACAAGTGGTTTCATGAAGAGATAGGCATGCACAAGTGAATACAAAGGAATGAAGATGGAAATAATTTATTTCATGGATCATGGAGGACCCCACCTAACTTAATGTACACTTAGGCGCTAATGCATATGCGAAAAGGCCATTAAAGCTTTATGCACACTTAATGGATGATTATTTAATGCTAATGATTACTTGGCCACTACACTTCCCAAGGGGTAGTTTTTGGATAGTTCCCAAAAAGTGGATTAGGGTTTTAAAACATGTATAATTAATACCTCATATCTTCACGTAACCTCCTCTTCTTTCTCTTAGTTTAGTTTAGATCAAAAATAAAATGAGAGCTCTCTTTCTTTTCATGGCTACTTAGCCATTTTCTTTTTATGTAATTTCTTTTTATACAACTTTAAATACATGCTCTTTTCTTTTCTTGTTTATTTACTTTCATGTTAGTAGTGTAGATTTGTTTATTTATTGAAGTGACCCACTTTTCTTCACCTATAATTTTTAGTGAATTTTAGTTAGGAATTTTTTTTACTAAGGGATCACCTCTCTTCTTGCTCCTTTTATTTCTTTTAATTAATTACCCAAGATCCTGAATTTTTCTAATATAAATATATCAGTATTTAAATCAATTCCTATCATTTATATATATGAGGATATATAAATGTTTCTTTGCAAATCAGAGTGTTTAAAGTAGCAAAGAATTTTAATTCACACAATATTTTTCATAGTTGAAATGTCTTGTGTCACATAGCTTGTTTCTACACTTTTATCTCTTCACTGACTCAAGATTGACTAATACTAAATACAAATATTATCACCTTAATGAGACTCAAGATTGACCAATGCATAATTCAGATTTTATCTTCTTTTATAATGACTCAAGATTGACTAATACAAAAATAAAGTATTAGTTCCTCATATTTTCATTTGTATTGTTTTCCAGAGTTTTCATTAAACCAAATTATTTGATTTGTGGTCTAATATCCCATGGGTTTGATTCTGGGGTTTCAGTAATTCATACGTGTTATTTAGAAATGATAGAAGATGCCAAAGCATGATTTGATTAATGATTCAAGGGTTTATCTAGCCCAGATTCATGGTTTATACACAAACATGCACAAAACATGCACAAGCAATTCAGTTCAATCAAAATGCATATATTCAGGTTTATAAAACATGTAATGATCATGTAAGTGATAGGGTTGTGTGCTGATTTAGAAATCATACAAACTTTGCTAATAAAACTGGAAAACATATTGAACTTGGTTTTGAAAGATCTTTTCATATTCTGAATGATAAGTGAGCAAAAGTAATGTTCTGGATTTCTAAATACTTAACCAAATTACTCTATTTTCTTACTTGATGCATTGAATCTTTTGATCTGCTTTTTTTACTAAACTTGCTACTTCAATCATATGTTTGATGTCATTTCTAGATTTTATCAAAATTCAAATCCTAAAACCTTAGCTACCTATGATTTCCAGGTTCTATAACATCATATTCTTAGTCTTATTCTGGATTCAACTTATGACTTGATTTCTTTTCAAATTAGCATTACACTATGGATTTACTTGCTTCAGAAAGTTGAAGCATATGGCTTCAGACATATGCATGCACTTGTATCAATTACACGCCATGTATAGGCCCTTCTGGTTAGCCATGGTCAAGCTCAAACTCATCTACTGTAACTCTTGTATATTCTCTTTTAACACAACTTAACTACTAATACAAGGTTTAGTTGCAATTCAAATTAACTTTTACTATGGTCTTGTTTGCTTCAGCGATTTCAAGCTTACACATGAACTTGTATTAGTTACAAGACATGTGAAAATCTTGATGGCTAGCCAAGACCAAATTTAAACCCATCAACTCATTACTTTGACTAACTTTCATTCAAAAACAACCCATAATACTATCTGAAACTTATTCAATAATAACAAGGAGATGATGTCCATATATCAGATTATATGTCATACTTCTCATTCATCATTGCTTACTGGATTTAATTCCAGAGCATATTACTTTGATCAACCACTCACAAGCACATATAAATGCATAAGTCTTACATATTCATTACAAGGAAACAAAGCACAAAGAATTATGGACACACATAATCCTTAAGAAAGTTTCTGCCCAGATTATTTATTACAAATAAAAACTTCTACTTCTCTAAAGTATTTTAAAATAGCAAGCTCTTCAAACACCTATGCAAGCAGAGCTACTATGCCTCTTTCCCTGCAGTAATACCTGGAACTGCCTCAATGATAATGAGACACCCCATAGTTTGCAAAGGCAACAAATAGGGTCAGAAATAAATTCTGGTATGAGTGAAATCAAAATATAATAACTTGTCATTTTCTAATTATTGTGCAGAGAATTCATATACTCGATGCTTATTTGGATTTATAATGTAAACTGGGTATATATATATAAGCCCCTACTAACACTCATTCACACAAGCATCCATTCATCCATTCACTTCAATACACATGTATACATACTATTATGGATTAACTCATTTTAATACCATAGCTCAACTCTCAATCTCAATTTATCAATTTAATTTGGTTTTAACTCTTTGCCATTGAACACCATGTGTGCATTGCAAGGGACTTAATTCTGTTAACCCCTGCACAGAGGCCTACAGGACTTAAACAAGTCATGCACATACCCATCATCCCCCTTATGATGAATAGATCAAGGCTCTACTCCTAGATTAGCTTTATAATCTACTGACCATTCTCATTTTCTTTCAGAAAAATTTATTAACTCTTGAAATGCTTTTATATTCTTTTCTTCTTTTTCATAAATCAAAGAGAGTTAAACTCACTCAGGGGTTTCAGCCAACCATACTAAACATTCATGAAAAGAATACCATATCTCATTTTCCAGTTTTTTTATTCAAAATAAGTTTTAACACTTGCATGTCTCCTATATTCAGGAATATCATGATCACTTAAACAAATCTAGTGAAATCATATAAAATCCTTATACTGAATTCTACTGTGAACATAGGGTAAGGTTTTTGAGAAAAACCCATAAATCATTTTAGCTTAAGATCTGAACAAATTAGCACATAAATAATTTATTGCATTGTTCATCTCATTTTTAAAACAATCTAGACATAAGCATGAATCTCCTTTATTCACACTGCCTAGTTTATTTCCCAGTAATACCCTACTTCTCAATAAAATGTATTTATCTTACTAAACATATTTATAAACTGATGTTTTAAGGTACTGGATCCATATCAGTGATCAGGGTATTTTTCTTATCAAACAATCAATCAAAACAAATCAAAGCATCAACCAAAGATTTATCAAAACACCAACCTTTCTCAGCATTCATTTATTCAGAAAAATAGATCAAGCACAAACATGATATGGTTTTTATAAAATAATATGGTTGCCCTTAACTTGGGTCTTAATGCCTTAAACCTCATAAGATTGATTAATCACTCACCTTCCTTCCTCTTTTCCCCGAGAATACTTTAACTTGAAAATGGCTTTGGTTTGCTCTTCTTTCTTCTCTTAATATTTTCTGTTTTCTGAAATGAAACTGCTGCTACACCCTTTAATTTTTAAAACATTGTTTAGGGTTTTAGTAGAGTGAAAAACCCATCTTATCCCCACACAAATGAGAGAATTCTGCATATGATGTTTTGGCTAGAAATGCCATTTTCTTTTTGATTTCCATTTCGCGTATTTTCAGTTGCTTTAGCTTTTTTTTCTGGTTTGCATGCTATTTGCATGTTTCATACACACACCTTATTTTCATGTGACTTTCTTACATTATTTATTTTCTTAAGACTAATCTGTAATGTATACATGTATATCCTTTTATCAATTAATTCCTTGTTAATGTTTCAAGCTATTTGTTTTTTCTTGATATATAAAATGTATTCATATATTTAATTACCATAGTGTTTTCCTTATTACTTTATATTTTTCCTGGTTGTAAAAATATAACATATGGTAATGTATAATCCATATATACACTCAGTCACATTTCCTCATTCCTTCTCTTTGAAATACCATTTTCTTCTTATTATTTATTTTTAATTACTATAAAAGTCTACTTTTATCATTTTATTCCTTTCTGACTATTTATATTCAATATATATATATATATACATATGAATATAAGACTTACACATACTTAGTTATTTTCTTCTCATTATTATTTTACTGAAAACAACTATCCCCTTCATTATATATTTAACTCATTCTCAATATTTATTTTCAAACTATATTTTTCCTTGAAAATTCTCCTTTCACTGATTTTATTAAAATTATTCTTATCTCAATAATTTGGGTCTTCACATACTCTCCTCCTAAAAGGAATTGCGTCCCACAATTATTCTCTCATACATTTCCATCCAAATGTATATAAAGCATAATTTCAATTGAATGAAATTTCAGAAACTCATTCATTCAAAATCAATCAAACACACATAAATAATATTAAGGTTTCATCATAATTTTAAACATACCTTTAAGTAGAAAATAGATTAGGATATTTATCCTTCATCCTATCTTCAGCCTCCCATGTACAATCATTCTCATCCATACTCCACTGAATTTTTACCAATTTAATTATTTTATTCCTCAATTTCTTTTCTTCTCTAGCCACAATACCCACTGGTTCCTTCCTATAAACCAGATTTTCTTGAATTTCAACTTGTGTAGGTGATTCTAGAATTGCTTCCTTATCATGTACCCATTTTCTCAATTGAGATACCTGAAATACATCATGGATATTACTCAATTCCTCTGGCAACTTCAGCTTATAAGCCAAATTTCCTACTCTTTGAATTATCTCATATGGCCCTATAAATCATGGAGACAATTTTCCTGCCTTGCCAAACCTTAATATTTTTCTCATTGGTGAAACTTTGAGAAATACATAATTTCCCACTTCATACTCCACTGGCCTCCTTCCTCTGCCTTTTGCCTTTCTTGTGATGCCTTCATTCTCTGCCTCACCAGTTCAATTCTTACAGAGGTTTCTTTGATGTGATCTGGTCCTAGCAACACTCTTTCACCTGCCTCCATCCAACATGAAGGAGAAAAACAAGGCCTTCCATATAAAGTGACGCAGCATGGAAGTAGATCTGGACCAGCGGTCAAATCTATCCCGGATCTAATCACGAATTGCGGAAATACGAATCGATGAAACAAGATACATTGATGAATTGATGATACCAAAGTGCCTAAATCCATTGATCTCTCGAGATACCATATTCTAGCTATCTTCAACAGGTTGATCGCGCACGATACCGCGTTAGAAGATCTACGATTCTTCGACGTTGATCTCGCGCACGAGATTCCGTGAATTGGCTTCAAAATCATTGATTCGAGCGCACTCGAATATCCGAAGATGGAGAAAGGAGATCACACTCAACTTCCAGTTTTAAAAGAGGCACAAAGCTCTCAACAAATTTTATTCAAAAATCAACAACTTTTACAAATGACAACACACCCCTATTTATAGGGAATTACAACACATACGACTTCAACACAATTACAACACGACTTAACAATCAAACGACTTAACAAACAAATGACTTAACAAACGACTTAACAAACAAGCGACTTAACAAACAAACGACTTAACAAACAGTGCGACATAAAAGAAACGACTTAAGGAAGTAACGACATAACCATCAGCGACATAAAGAAAGTTCGCGACATAAGACTTCGGCGACCTAAAGAGCTTCGCGGCCTAACTGGAGCGACATAAGGATCTTCGCGACATAACTGGAGCGACATAAGAATCTTCAGCAAAAGTAATGGCCGCAACTTAGCAAAAGGAAGAAATCTCGCAACCTAGCAATCAGCGACATAAAGAATTCTGGAGCTCGCGACCTACTCTCATTCGCGACCTAAGCTGTCTGCTCGCGACCTTCGCTGGAGCGACCTAGGGCTTCGCCGCGACTTAAGGAAGCTTCGCGACCTACTGGAGGAATTCGCGACATAGGATTCTGGAGCGGCTCCATCCTTGCGATCTAGGGTTTCACGACATAGGAAGCTCTTTCGCGAGGTATGCGCTGCATCATCCTCCCTGGTTGAAAAGAATTCATCCCGAATTCACACTTTTTCCTTCTTCCATACTATCGACATCAATCTTTGGCGGTGAAGAGTAATCAAATTCTACATCCACATACTTTGACGTTGAATAAAATCCCATCAACAAATTACATTCATCGTTCTCTAACTCGACCTCTTCATCTTCGTTGTCAAACTTTGGTGGTAATTCTTCGAACGATTCCGTAGGACCGACCTCTTCAAACTATTCTAACATTGGTTTAACCTCCTCAGGAGTTTTAAGCTCTTCACTTGCCTCATACCTAACCAATGATTCAGCACTACCTTCCACTTCTTCAACACTTTCGCTAAAAGATAATGGACTAGTTGGTTCCTTTTCCTTTTCCGGCTCGCTTTCAGTAGAATCATCCACATCCTCATTTTCACATTCTTCTACAATTAAGGCTTTCTTCTTGGACTCTGTACATTCAATACTTCTATGGTCAGAATCCTGATAATGATAGCGCTTAATTCAATCATCAACATTTGTCTTAGTGATTCCATGTACAAATGGTTCGTTGACTCTCTTAGAAACATTTATACTGCAATTAACACCTTTATTCTGATTGCTGGGGCTTGTAACCACACCCTTTCCTCAACTCCCTTAACTCAACTTCTGCAATTGTTGGTTCATACGAGCTTGATAATTGTAGGGTAAGAAATTTGCCTTCATGATCCTTTTCATCTTATCCAACGTGACAATTTTGGATTTCCCCATTCTCTCTCTGGTTGATTTAGTTTGTTGCCACCAATTCATAGCTCTTCCTCTCAATCTTGTAGCAACTAACTTAACTTGACGATCTTCAGGCACATTGTTGAGTTCAAAAATCTTTTCAACCTTTGATAACCAATCAAAGAATTCCTCTGCTTGTAGACCACCTCGGAATTCTGGAATTTCTGTTTCCATCCTTGACTCCCGTGTATGACCATTCTCTTCAACATTCCAATATCGATTTTTCCCTTGACCTGGATACCGAAAGTGAACACTATTACCATAACTATCTTCTTCAAAATTAGATGAGCTTCGATGTCGATTCTGAACATTGACTCTTCTATGACCATGCACGTCCTCTCTACTTCTTCTTTCATAATCACAATATGGCTCATGCTCGTAACCACGATAAGCTCTTCTTTCTTCATTCTGATCATCATGATTGTCTCGAAATCCACAATCTCGATTTATCGACAAGGATGGTTCTCTCCTTTCTCTATCATAATGTGGCGACACTCTCCTTTGATTTCTATTCATGTCAAACATCATTCCCTCTACTCTCTCGAAACCTTTATTGAACCTTTCATCGATACGTTGTCCCATCTGTTCAGCATCTTCTCTCTCATACAAATCTGCAACATTATGATGACGGTTAACACGTCTCGGAGGCATGATCAAATCTTCAATAAATTCAAACACAAACTTCACTTCGATCCAAGAAATCTCGAATCAGAACTCCCCAACTTGTTTGAAATCTCACGAACACCCAAATGAACAACAACTCAATTCGAACTCCAAAAACTTCAAATCTCGAAACTTCACACCCAACGAACTTGGAAAAGTTCGTCTCCTTGCTATGATACCAAAATGACGCAGCACGGAAGTAGATCTGGACCAGCGGTCAAATCTATCCCGGATCTAATCACGAATTGCGGAAATATGAATCGATGAAACAAGATACATTGATGAATTGATGATACCAAAGTGCCCAAATCCGTTGATCTCTTGAGATACCGATTCTAGCTATCTTCAACACGTTGATCGTGCACAATACCGCGTTAGAAGATCTACGATTCTTCAACGTTGATCTCGCGCACGAGATTCTGTGAATCGGCTTCAAAATCGTTGATTCGAGCGCACTCGAATATCCGAAGATGGAGAAAGGAGATCACACTCAACTTCCAATTTAAAAAGAGGCACCAAGCTCTCAACAAATTTTATTCAAAAATCAACAACTTTTACAAATGACAACACACCCCTATTTATAGGGAATTACAACACATACGACTTCAACACAATTACAACATGACTTAACAATCAAACGACTTAATAAACAAACGACTTAACAAATGACTTAACAAACAAGCGACTTAACAAACAAACGACTTAACAAACAGTGCGACATAAAAGAAACAACTTAAGGAAGTAATGACATAACCATCAGCGGTATAAAGAAAGTTCGCGACATAAGACTTCGGCGACATAAAGAGCTTCGCGACCTAACTGGAGCGACATAAGGATCTTCGCGACCTAACTGGAGCAACATAAGAATCTTCAGCGAAAGTAATGGCCGCGACTTAGCAAAATGAAGAACTCTCGCGACCTAGCAATCAGCGACATAAGGAATTCTAGAGCTCATGACCTACTCTCGTTCGTGACCTAAGCTGTCTGCTCGAGACCTTCGCTGGAGCGACCTAGGGCTTCGCCGTGACTTAAGGAAGCTTCGCAACCTACTGGAGGAATTCGCGACATAGGATTCCGGAGCGGCTCCGTCCTTGCGATCTAGGGTTTCGCGACATAGGAAGCTCGTTCGCGAGGTATGCGCTGCATCATAAAGCCTCATATGAAGCCATACTTATAGTGGATTGGTAGCTATTGTTGTAAGCAAACTCAGCTAAATGAAGATGATCTTCCCAGTTGCCACCAAAATCAAGTATACATGCTCTAAGAAAATCCTCCAAAATCTTGTCAACAATCTCTGTTTGACTATCTGTTTGGGGTTGGTATGCTGTGCTTAGACACAATTCTGTCCCCATTGCCTCTTGAAAGCTTCCCTAGAACCTTGAGGTAAACAAGGTATCTCTATCACTAATGATAGTCTTGGGAATTCCATGTAATTTTACTATCTCCTTCACAAATAATTGTGCTAATTTGTGAGCATTTCTGTTTGAATTCACTGGAATAAAGTGGGCTGACTTTGAGAGTCTATCAACTACTACCCAAATACTATCATTGCCTCTTCTTATTCTTGGCAAACCATCCACAAAATCCATTGAAATGTGTTAGCACCAAAATTGGTCACTAACATCTTAGAGAAACATTGTGTAGAGATGTAAGTGATGAAGTTAAATTAAACAAGGAAGAATATGCTAATTTAAATGCAGAAAGTAAGAACACCGGATTTATAGTGGTTCAGCGTAATTGCCTACGTCCACTTTGAGGTTAAACTTTATTGATCTTCTTAATAGATGATTACAAATACAATTCGTGAATCAAATGCTTGAATGAAGTTGTTAAGTAGAGAAGATGGGTCTAAAAAATGGCAGAGTCTCCCCAGATGTTCTCTCCAAAAAAGGATCCCTCTTCACTGTGACCCTGCCCCTCTATTTATAGGCAAATATGGGCTGGACTTCCTAAGTGGGCTTGGTGGCCGAACACTCTAGCCCGAGTACAGTGTTTGCTGCTTGCCGAACCAGGCACGCCGAACGTCATAATGCCGAACGGTTCTCCCCATGCCGAACGGTCCTTTCTATGCCGAATGGTACATCTGATGTGTGGGGAGTGCAGGATGGTTGCAGTTGAAGCCGAACGTAACTCTGTTTGAAGCTCTTGATCGAACAATGCTCCCTGACCGAACAATGCTCCCTGACCGAACGATAGTGTCATGTTGAATGGTTAGGTACACCGAGCGTCTCCCGGATGCTGAGTACTTCCGTTGCCGAGTACTCCTGTTGGATGCCGAGTGCTCTCGTTTCCCGGATGCCGAGTACTCCCGTTGCCGAGTAATCCTGTTGGATGCCGAGTGCTCCTGCTGCCGAGTTCTACATTACGCCGAACACTCCTGTTGCCGAGTGCACCTGTCGCCGAGTTCTACATTATGTCGAACACTCCTGTTGCCGAGTGCACCTGTCGCCGAGTTCTATTGATGTTGAGCGCTAGCTGACGCCGAGCATTAGTTGTTGTCGAGTGCTAGTTGACGCCGAGTAGTCTTGTATGCCGAACATTTTATGACGCTGTGTTCCACTGGAAGCCGAGTACTAGTTGCCTGGTCAAATCTCCAGGAAACACTTGCCCCCCAAAGCGTATTACGTGGCTAAATCGTGGTACGCTTTGAATTGCATATCCCGCGTACTTCGCTTCGAATCTAGGTCAACTCTCTTTGGAGACGCTTTCTTGAGAATATCAGTGGTGGAGGTGTATGACGAGCGTGGCACAGATGCCGAACGAAGCAGTCGAAACCGAACACTCCTCATGCCGAACGACACTGCCTTCCGATGCCGAACACTCTGGCTTTGACCGGTTCCACCGGGTATAGACCCTTCGACTTCCACTTCCCTTCCCTATAAAACCAGGTCTTTTCCTTCTTCTCCCCTTTACTTTTTTACTTCTGTCGTTCTTCGAAGACTTGTAATTCTATTCAGTCGTCCGAATTTAAAACTTAACTACACCATCCCCATCTCCGACCTGCAAACTTAGGTATTTTTCCTCGTACGATTCAAGTAGATTTCAAACGAGATGGCCGAGTGTGTCGCGTAGAAAGTTTTCGAGTATGTCGTCTTTATTGCGTCTCTACTGCCGAATGATGAGTATGTGCTTAGTTCCTTCGCGTCGAACCAAAGCTAAAGGGAAGAAGAAAGAATGGAGGTGTTGGAGGAGGTAAGGGTGTTGTTCGGCGTAGCGCTGCTCCGGCGTATGTCATCATGCGCCGGATGGTGGAATGGAAGGCTGCCGAGCACTACCTTGGCCGAACAAACCCAGGCCGAGCACTCATTAAAATGCCAAACTATAACTTAGCCGAACGAAGCTTTTAGCCGAACATTGACTTTAGCCGAACAATCCTTAGGTCGAACAATGACTTTAGCCGAACACCGCTTTAGCCGAACAATGACTTCAGCCGAACAAAGCTTTTAGCCGAACATTGACTTTAGCCGAACAAACATACATGCCGACCTATACTTAGGCCGGACAATTCAAATGCCGAACAAACCCTAAACCGAACAATACAATTGCCGAACAATCCTTAGGTCGAATAATGACTTCAACCGAGCAAAGCCTTTAGCCGAACAATGACTTTAGCCGAACAAACATACATGTCGACCTATACTTAGGCCGAACAATTCAAATGCCGAACAAACCCTAAACCGATCAATACAATTGCCGAACAATCCTTAGGTCGAATAATGACTTCAACCGAGCAAAGCCTTTAGCCGAACAATGACTTAGCCGAACAAACATACATGCCGACCTATACTTAGGCCGAACATTCTCAATGCCGAACGAACCCTAGACCGTACAATACAATTGCCGAACACCGTTTAAATGCCGAACAGTATAAATGTCAAACTACACTTAGGCTGACCACATCATAAATTATATATTTTATGAATCTGGAACTGTAATCACCACCTGGTGGGCTTTTCGAGACGGTCAGCGATGACGGTCTTCGAAGACGACGATTCGCAGCTCATTTTTATATCTTTTTATTGCTTGTACACGATTGCTTGCACGAGTTCACACATCACGTGGGGGGAAAGTTCGTGTTGTTAATTCTAACGTTCAACGTCTTTTGAGTATAGTTTTCTCGGGCACTTAGCCGGATTCGTTATTTATTGAGGATGTCAAGAAAGTCTAGCTCCACCACTATATCCGACAGGCCTGGGCCATCATCAAGGCCAGAAGCTGCTGATACTTCTAATCCGTCGACTTCTCCTGCTCATAACTTAGCACCTGATGCCCTGGAGGCAGCAATTCTTCTAGACAATCCGATCGATTCACAAGCTTCGAAGATCAACGAAGCCGCTCTCCAACGGATATGCTCCATTCATCGGATCCCTTTCGCCGACGTGTTGGTCCCTTCGCGACACGATCGCCCTCATCTGCCCCCAGTCGGGTATACCGCCTGTAACAAGTTCATGTGTTGGATGGGCAGCGTGCCTCCGTTCAATTTATTTCTCCGGGATGTATTGTAGTATATTGACATAGCTCCGTCGCAGCTGCACCCGAACGGCCATGCGTTTCTATACGGGACCTACTTACTTTTCATGACCGTCTTCTCTAGACCTCCAACCGCTGGAGATATCAGATACATTTATATTATCAAGAGGCGAAAAGACAGTCCTTCCTTTATGTTCCTTGAGCCGTACCACAAATGCCAAATCTTGACAGGGGCATGCAGTAAATTTGCCCTGTACAAACAGGAATGGTTTTACATGCGCTGCCCTCCTGGTTTTGCGAGGAGATTGTTTGAAGGCAGTAAGTCTCTCTGCCGAGTCACTATTCGCATTTAACCGGAGTCATGCTTTTCCTAACTCTTTGTTTCATCTTTTCAGGTATCAACCAGCGTCCGGAAGGCCGAGGATATTCTAAGGCTGTTGAAGCCATTAGAGCTCTTCCTACCGAGGAACGAGACATCCGAACTATCATTTCAAATGAATCACTGTCGGGGTTTGGCTTGCTAGCTCCTGGTCGTCGGATCAGCCTTCCAGAAGGTGTCATCATTCCCAAACCATCGTCCGGTAAAGGGAAAAACATGCCGGATCGTCGTCGCGTCGCACTCCCGATACGCACGAGGAAGGTGAGATGAAGCTCCTAAGACTCAAGACGAGAATGTGGGTCCCGCTTGGAATCCAGCGGTCGAAGTCCAAGACATTGAAACGTCATCCTCCCCTTCGAAGAGAAAGAAGAAGTTAAAATATAAAGTTCAGAAGGAGAAAGTTGGTGGCACTTCAAAAGTCATGCCTATCCCTCCTGAGAAAGAGGCTTCCTCGCAGCACCTGGAAAGTTCCCTGAGGGGTCTATCGAACCTATCTATTCCCGATGACATACTTAATTATGGGTTTGATGATCCTGAAGCCCTCAAATTTTCTTCACCCGCTAGAGGCAATGCGGGAGTTCAACTCCCGGTCCAAGGAGACAACACTCCGATTAGTAAAGATAAACGAACGGGTCCGTTGGGGGGAACACTAGGACACGCACGCACATACGCATTCCCTCATACACTTCATTTTTTTTATTTCCCGGATTTTTCCTAACTCGTTGTTATCTACATTCTTTGCAGGTGACATGGGACGCTCTCACGGACTCGATCGCCTTCATGGCTCTTCCATATTTCATCACTCCGGACGGGACTCAGGCTCAGGCAGACGTAGGGACAGAGATGATTACGAAGATAGAGACAATCGTCCCCGCGATTCGTCTCACCGTAAGAAGGCATATTCTCAATCTTCACAGTCCTGTGATCCTCTTCCTCCAACTGAGCCAAATAAAGAGAAGTATTCATAGAAGGGTTACCAATCTGATGCTCCTCGAGAACAACACTCCGGTTCATCGAGTACAAGGCAAGTTCGGGAGCAACGAAAAAGAGCGAAACTTCCAAAGCCTCCTCCTCCTACTCCTGCGGTGGACCCAACTGTTGCGGAAAAGATGGTCGATCTTAAGGCCAAGTTTCCGAAAATTTGCTTTGATGGTTTGAAGTTCCTCCCGGCTAGTCACCATATTCCTGGGCACGTGAAGCAGAGTGCCATTGCCTGCACTAACGACGTCTATGTTCAACATGACGCGTTTGTGCACTTGGTGGAGAAGATCTCGGAGGTGTCCGTTGAGCGTCAACATGAGATTGATCGCCTGAAACTGGAGGCTGGCTGCGACAAAAACATCATCGAGCACCAAGACGTAGAGCTTGCTTCGTACAAGTCAAAGCTGGAAGCCGCTGAACAAAGCGCAAAAGATACTGCTGAGGCAGTTACTCGCTTAGAGATGGCTCACAAGAAGGAGCTTGATGAAGCAGTCCAGCGTAGCGGTGCCCTCGCCCTAGAAAAAGACTCTGTCCAAAAAGAGAGGGACGCGCTCATCGTGCAAGTCAGAGAGCTGAAAGAATTACTCTCCAAGGAGAAGGAGGACAAGGTAGCTGCTCAAGAAGAATCACAACGATACTTTGATGAAATCGTTGCTACTCGTCTCTTGAAAACGAAGCTCGATGACGAACTTGCTAGGGTGGAGAAAATGAAGGATGAGGCCCGTGAGGAAGGCAAAAGAAAGGCTGCGGAGGAGATTGACTCTCGTCTCGAGGCGGCCGCAGAAGCCGGCAGGGAAGAAGTCAAATGCATGTTTGACCAGTTGATCGTTGAATATGGAGCCCGCGTCCTTATGCATCGCGACTTAACATTCTTGGGCGACGGCTACCTCGAATCCCTAGCTAAGGCCTGGGAAACTTTGATAAAGATCAGGAAAATCGAGTCGGGCTCTGAAGAGGTCGATGAGGATGCTTTGGTGAAGGAGTTCCTTAGGGGGAATGAGCCAGCGGATTTATCCGCAGCATTGACGCTTTATAGCAAAGGTTCTCCCCTTCCAAAAGAGAAAAATGATGAAGCTGGCCCGTCTGGGGCTGAGACTATGGCTCCTCACACTGCTGCTCCTCCCGCTGCTCAATCGGCCGGTCGGCCGACACTTGACCCGTTCGAGCAGCACGCCGGCTACGACCCTAAAGATCCCGGGCTTGGTGTTCATGTGCTATCTCTTATTCTGGAGGGTGAAACCCCAAGCGCAACCGATAGCCAACCAAAACCCGGTAGGAAACTCTTCTTTTCTAGAAGTTGAAAGATCCCATCATTTTTCAGCGGTGGTTATTCGTTCTAACGCTCATTCTTTATGTTTTCATGTAGGCTGTTCTGACGCCGAGCCGACTCCAAGGAGCGATGACGCAAGGAGGAGGCAGAGAAAACTAGCGATGCTGTCCATGCGGGAGTAATTCCTGGTCCCGATGCTCAAGTGATTGGGGCGCTAGATGATGATAAGCTTGACACTTCATCTCCTGCCGAAGGTAGTGATGAAATTGAAATCACTGGCGCCTCTGAGCATACTTCACAGATGAGCATGAAGGACCGCCTCGCCGCAGAGGAGAAGAAAAAGGCCGAGGTCAAAGTTGAACCTGGAATCCTGGAACTTACCGACCCGCGGAACAGACCTTTGAAAATCATTCTCCCGGGCAGGTCCAAACCACTAGATGTTCTGTCTCCTACTCCTGACTCCGCTTCTTTAGCAAGCAAGAAATCCAAGAAAAAGCGTGAAGGAGAGGAGTCGTCGGAAAAAACAAAGGAATACAAGAAGAAGAAACCGAAGAAATAATTAATACACTCGTTCAACGAGCTTCTTGCTTAAGTCCTGTAGCTTGTATAGATAAGTTCTCAACTCTGAGTTTGGTAGGAGTAACTGTGTAACCCCATTTTGAACTATTTGAATGAAGTTTAGTTTCTATTTTGTTTGAATGATTCTCTTGCTTTTCTTTTGTTTGATGACTAACTGTAGTCGCATTATCTCCCAGTCCATTTTCGTGTTGTTTAAACATCTCCGAACGTGGCATACTTCTTGTTCCACATTTCTCGAGTACTTGGACTTTCTTCTAAATCCGCGCTCCGGGGATTTAGAGTAAGTTGATCCGCGTTTAGGGGATTCCAAGGTTCGCATCGTTCATACTCTAGTCCGCACTCCGGGGACTTAGAGTGCTCTGATCCGCGCTTTGGGGATTCGGAGATTTGAAATCGTTTATACTTTAGTCTGCACTCCGGGGACTTAGAGTACTCCGATCCACGCTCTGGGGATTCGGAGATTTGGAATCGTTTATACTCTAGTCCGCACTCTGGGGACTTATAGTGCTCCGATCCGCGCTCTGGGGATTCGGAGATTTGAAATCGTTTATACTCTAGTCCGCACTCCGGGGACGTAGAGTACTCCGATCCGCGCTCTGGGGATTCGGAGATTTGAAATCGTTTATACTCTAGTCCGCACTTTGGGGACTTAGAGTACTCCGATCCGCGCTCTGGGGATTCGGAGATTTGAAATCGTTTATACTCTAGTCCGCACTCTGGGGACTTAGAGTACTCCGATCCGCGCTCTGGGGATTCGGAGATTTGAAATCGTTTACACGAGTCCGTAAATCGTACAGGATAATGTAGTTCGTCATCTGATCATGAGATATAGGAACATTAGTGACTTGCGGAAAATACGGCTTCAAGCCTTATTAATGAAAAACAACTAAACTGCTTGATTACATAGTTAAAAAGAAACTAAGTTGCGACTGAATGAATACACATAGGAAATAACAGTGCCTAAAGCAGGAAAGAAAACACGCTAAATGTAATAGTGCCGCAGATGTTCATTGTTCCATGCTCGGGGGAGTGTCGTGCCATCAACGGTCGCTAGCTTGAATGTTCCCTCTCCAAGCTTCCGTTCAATGGCGTACGGACCTTCCCAGCTGGGATTCATACGTGATGGTACCGGGAAAACTCATTTCAGAACGAGATCACCCACATCAAAGATCCTTGGGCGGACTCTGTCATCGTAGTAGCACTTGACTCGGTGCCTATGCGCTGCCGCCCTTAATTCGGCTTCTTCATGCTTTTCATCGATGTAGTCCAGTGATTCCAATAAGAGATTCTGGTTCATCTTGGGATCATAGTATGTCACTCGGTGCGATGGAACTTCAAGTTCCACGGGTATAACGGCTTCGGAGCCGTATGCCAAGGCGAATGGAGTGTGGCCGGTCGCGGACTTGTGGGTAGTTCTATATGCCCATAATACTGTCGGGAGTTCATCTACCCACTTGCCTCCAACCTTCTCCAGACGCTTCTTCAGTATGGACTTGATTATTTTGTTAACGGCCTCGACTTGTCCGTTAGCTTTTGGGTGTGCAACGGCGGCGAACTTTTTCTCGATGCCGTACTTTAAACAGAACTCTTTGAACTCTCTACTTTCAAATTGCGTCCCGTTGTCCGTAATGATGGTGCGAGGAAGGCCAAAGCGGCATATAATGTTTCGACAACGAAGTTAATGACCTTCTTAGAGGTGATTGTGGCTAAAGGTTCTGCCTCCGCCCATTTTGTGAAATAGTCGACTGCAACTATCGTGTATCTCACGCCACCTCTGGATATAGGCAAAGAGCCGATTATGTCGATTCCCCATATTTCAAATGGCCAGGGACTAACCATTTGTGTGAGTTCCGTTGCTGGATTCCTCGGTATTTTCGCATATCTTTGACACTTGTCACACTTTCTTGCATAGTCTGCGGCGTCCCGGTTTACGGTTGGCCAGTAATATCCATAGCGGAGGATCTTTTTTGCTAGCGTTTGCCCCCCAGTATGGTCGCCACATTCCCCTTCGTGAACCTCTCTTAAGACCCGCTTTGTCTCATCATGAGCGATGCATCGTAATAATGGGACTGAGAATCCTTTTCGATACATTGATCCATCCTGCATTACGTATCGCGCGGCCTTTCGAAGGACCTGCCGTCCTTCGCTTCTTTTTTCTGGTAAAGCCCCGGTCGTCAGGTACAGTTTGAATGGGGTTATCCATGATTCCTACTCGATTTTTGTTTCCAACACGCAATCGACTTTCATCTCGTCTATGCTCGGGGCATGCAAGACTTCAACGGGATACAATCCCATTTGCTGTGCATCGCCGGTACTCGCAAACTTAGCCAATAAGTCGGCTTCTTTGTTCAGTTCGCGCGGGACATGCGAAATGTCATAACACTCAAGATTTGATAGTAGTTCTTGGACCCGAACAAGGTATGGAGCTAGCTTTCTTCCCTTTGCTTGGTAGTCTCCCCGCACTTGATA
The DNA here is from genome assembly GCA_030737815.1 of Allium fistulosum. NCBI lineage: Eukaryota > Viridiplantae > Streptophyta > Magnoliopsida > Asparagales > Amaryllidaceae > Allium > Allium fistulosum. The sequence goes on from CM060902.1 coordinate 985,738,628, forward strand.
AACCACCAACTGTGAGTCACAAAAGATTTCAACTGATTTAATCCCGAGTTCTCCGATGAGCTTCAAGCCCGCAATCAGTGCTTCATATTCTGCTTCGTTATTTGTACCTGGGAAATCGAGCTTCAAAGCATAACAGATTGATCGGTTTTCCGAAGTTATAAGAACTACGCCTGCACCCGAGCAATGGTCGTTTGATGCCCCATCAGTGTATAATTTCCATCGGACGGGGGGAATGACGTCGTGATTATCCGGTTCGATGGGAATGGTAAACTCAGCGATGAAATCTGCTAATGCTTGCCCTTGGATGGCTCATCATGGTAAGTAGGCGATATCGAATTGGCTCAATTCGATGTTCCATTTTAGCAATCTTCCAGAAGTTTCCGGCCGTTGGAGTACCTGCCTCAGGGGTTGATCGGTATAAACACTGATTGAGTGTGCTTGAAAGTATAGGCACAGCTTACGTGATGCAATCACCAAGCAATAAGCCAATTTCTCGATTTTAGGGTAATTTCTCTCCGCCCCCGTTAAACGCTTGCTAACATAATACACCGGCCTCTGGACTCGATCCTCCTCACGAACTAAAGCCGCACTTATCGCATGCGGGGATACAGCCAAGTATACGTATAGTATCTCGTGGTTTACTGGTTTTGACAGCATTGGTGGACTCTCCAGATGCCTCACCAGATCCCGGAAGGCTTCCTCACAACTAGGCGTCCATTCAAAATTCCTCTTTCCTTTGTTTATTATGTCAAAGAATGGGATGCACTTGTCAGTTGCCCTGGATATGAATTGACTTAACGTAGCTACTTTTCCATTTAAGCTCTGCACCTGCTTTATAGTCCTGGGCACTTGCACATCTCGGATAGCTTGGATCTTTTCTGGGTTAGCTTCGATTCCTCTAGCATTGACGATGAATTCCAAAAACTTCCCCGATGCAATGCCAAAGGAACACTTTAGAGGGTTGATCTTCATCCCATAAAACCTGAGTATGTCGAACATTTCAGCCAAGTCTCGAATGTGGTCGTTTGACGTCGTGACTTCACGAGCATGTCATCCACATAGACTTCCATCGTTCTACCCAGTTGGTCCTTGAACATTCAATTCACTAAACGATGGTAAGTCGCTCCTGCGTTCTTCAATCCAAAGGGCATCACTACATAGCAATAAAGCCCGACATTTGTAACGAAGCTGGTGTGTTCTTGGTCTGGAATATGCATCGGGATTTGGTTGTACCCTGAGTATGCATCCATGAATGATAACAGCTCGTGTCCTGCGGTGGAGTCGACCAACTGATCGATCCTAGGCAACGGGAAACTGTCCTTTGGACATGATTTGTTCAAGTCGGAATAATCTACGCAAGTCCTCCACTTCCCATTCGCCTTTTTTACCAGCACGGGGTTGGATACCCATTCAGGGTAGAGGGCATCGCGGACGAACCCATTTGCTTTGAGTTTGTCCACCTCCTCTCCGAGAGCAGCGGACCTCTCCGGGTCCATTCCTCTCCTTCTTTGTTTAACCGGGACGTATTTCGGGTCTATGTTCAACATATGACTCGTGATGGTGGGAGAGATCCCACACATATCAGAATGCGTCCAGGCGAAAACATCAAGATTCGCTCGGAGGAAGTCGCTAAGGTCTTCAGTTATCGCGGGGCTAAGCTGTGATCCGATCTTTAGTATTCGCGAAGGGTCGTCACGGCTAACTGAAATGTCAATTGTTAATTCAGCCGGTGCTGCCTTCTCTTCCCTGGGTTTCTCATCGTCGTCTCTCGGATCTATATCTCTGAAGATCCGAGAACTATGCCCGAGCCAGGGCTCGGGCACTACTTGTCAATCATCCGTATTAAGGATGTGGACGGGATTGTCCACAACCTTTCCCTTCTCCCTCCGATGGGCCTCTCGGAGCTCAGCCACATAACAGGAATGACCAGCTGCTTGGTCGCCATGAATAATACCTACTCCTTTGTCAGTTGGGAACTTCAAAGTTAAACACCACGGGGCTAACGCTGCCCTAAACTCAGCCAGGGCCGGCTCGCCCAAGAAAACATTGTATGGAGAATCCACATCCAAAACTATGAAGGGTAGAATTCGCACCCTCTGACGCTCGCCTTGTCCCAGTTCAACTGGTAACTCAACGTACCCCACGGCGTCGGTCGCTGCGCCGTTAAAGCCGTGTATACGAGCCTTGGACGGTTTCAGGTCTTTTGTTTCCAGTTTCATTTGGTCATAAGCCTTCTTGAAGATGATGTTGACTGAACTTCCGCAATCAATCAGAATTCTTTTCACATATGCTGGTCCGATCGTCGCAGATATGACCATCGGGTCGATGGTTGGGGCCTCTACTTGATCAGCATCTCTATTTCTGAACACTATATCGTCCGTCATTACGCGCTGCTGCTTAGCAGGGGTCCCATCATCCACGTTCGAATAGCACTCAAAATCTGCATGCTTCAGGGAGCTTGCATATCGCTCCTTCTCTTGCCAATTCTTATCTGCGGGGTGAAGTCCGCCGATAATTGTATTTATGACCAGTCTGCCTACTGTTCGGGCAGGCTCCTCAGGATGACGCGGAGCTGGTGCACGACCTGGGTTGGACGTTCCCTGTCCTCCTTCCTGTGGATCCTTCACAAATTCTTGCAACTTCTTTTGCCTGATCAACTTCTCGATAGCGTCGTGTAGGTGTGTGCATTCTTCCGTATTGTGCCCATAAGTCTCATGGAAGCGACAATATTTCCCGGTCCGCTTCTGTTCCTCGGTTGATTCTTTTGGACGTGGCTTTCTGTACTGAAAAGTATTGCAGGTGGATAGGTAGATGTTCTCAAGCGGCGCGTTCAGCGGAGCATATTCGCTGTAGCTTGGAATTCTCGACTTCCACTTCCCCGCTTCTCTCTTCTTCCCTTGATTTCTTCCTCCAGACTCCTTAGGCTGCCCAGGCTTGTTTTGGACATTGACTTGGACCTTTCCCGAGCTATCTCCGGACTGCTTCACAGCAATGTTGCTCTTCATAGACTCTTGGACAGGTCCTGGTGCCTTATCTCGTCGTACCCACCTAGCTTCCTCTCTTCTTATGAACTGGTGTGCCTTTGAGTAGAAACGCTCTAGCGTAGTCGGAGGTTTTCCTGCCAACCAGTCTCCAAACTCAGAATCTGGGTCCATACCTCTCATTACCGCCATTAGAATTGCATGATCATTGGGATTGCTGACTTCAGTTGCCGAAACATGGAACCTTTGTAAATATTCCTTCAATGACTCCCCAGGATTTTGGATTACACTTGACAGAGACATTACGTCCTTTGGACGTGTGGTGTGTATCCTGAACTGCTCAATGAACTTCTTTGCCAATTCCTCGAAATTTGATACGAACCGCGGAGGGAGTTGGGAGAACCACATAGTAGCTATCCCATATAAAGTAATCGGAAAGCATCTACACTTGGTGGCATGCTCTGGGTGAATCCATCATCCATTCGTACCTCATGACATGCTGTCTGGGGTCAGTCTTTCCCTCATACGCAGGGATAGTAGGCATACTAAACTTCCTGGGGTACGCTGCCTGCAACACAACATCTGTGAACGGAGTATGACTTCTTGATACTCCCCAATCATCATTTGATAAACCCTGATTTTCTTTCATCAATTGCCTGACCATGGCTGTCAGATCTGGTGTTTGAATGGAAGGGGGAAGGTTAGAGTCTGTTCTACGTGACTGTCCGTGCTGATTCCTCCTCTCTTGGCGATCTGCCAATCGTGCGTCTTGAGGTTCGACATCGTTAGCGTTTTGATGGTCTGGGCCTCCATCCTCCATTTGCACTCCGGTCCTGAAGTTTGCAGCTCTTGCTTGGTCACGATCTCCAGCTGTTTGAACAGCAGCTTTTGCCCGCGCAGCTTCAGTCTTACGGCGTCTACGCCTGGGAGGTTCGTCAGAAGAAGTTGAGCTGTTGGATGAGGAATAAGGAGCGGGATTTGCCCCCAGCATTCTGTTGCTGCTGTTGAGTGAGCTGTGCCATCAGGTTAGCGTTAGCTTGCATCTACTCTCCTAGTTGTCTCCTGCTTTCTCTGAGTTCTCTCATCAAGTCGTTGAACTCTATCCTGGTGACAACCGGAGCTTGGTCCTGAGAAGCAATTCTTACATCCGGAACTGTTGGTTGATTGCTAGGTCCTGCTTGTTGCACGCTAGCAGTCTCACGGGCATCTGCATTATGAGAAGCTGACCTGGTACGTGGTCTCGCCATTGTAGAGTTATTGGTATGAACTCTAAGTAGAATCAACGGATGTCCTATCAATGAGTCGGATCTTCTTTGGGGGATTTGTTCAATCCAGTAGCTTCAAAGCAGATCCTCGAGGTCTGAGAATTCAATTCTCAGTGAAAGCACCAAAGTGTTAGCACCAAAATTGGTCACTAACCTCTTAGAGAAAGATTGTGTAGAGATGTAAGTGATGAAGTTAAATTAAACAAGGAAGAATAGGCTAATTTAAATGCAGAAAGTAAGAACACCGGATTTATAGTGGTTCAGCGTAATTGCCTACGTCCACTTTGAGGTTAAACTTTATTGATCTTCTTAATAGATGATTACAAATACAATTCGTGAATCAAATGCTTGAATGAAGTTGTTAAGTAGAGAAGTTGGGTCTAAAAAATGGCAGAGTCTCCCCAGATGTTCTCTCCAAAAAAGGATCCCTCTTCACTGTGACCTTGCCCCTCTATTTATAGGCAAATATGGGCTGGACTTCCCAAGTGGGCTTAGTGGCCGAACACTCTAGCCCGAGTACAGTGTTTGCTGCTTGCCGAACCAGGCATGCCGAACGTCATAATGCCGAATGGTCCTCCCCATGTCGAACGGTCCTTTCTATGCCGAATGGTATGTCTGATGTGTGGGGAGTGCAGGATGGTTGCAGTTGAAGCCGAACGTAACTCTGTTTGAAGCTCTTGACCGAACAATGCTCCTTGACCGAACAATGCTCCCTGACCGAACGATAGTGTCATGTTGAATGGTTAGGTACACCGAGCGTCTCCCGGATGCCGAGTACTTCCGTTGCCGAGTACTCCTGTTGGATGCCGAGTGCTCTCGTTTCCTGGATGCCGAGTACTCCCGTTGCCGAGTACTCCTGTTGGATGCCGAGTGCTCCTGCTGCCGAGTTCTACATTACGCCGAACACTCCTATTGCCGAGTGCACCTGTCGCCGAGTTCTACATTATGCCGAACACTCCTGTTGCCGAGTGCACCTGTCGCCGAGTTCTATTGATGTCGAGCGCTAGCTGACGCCGAGCATTAGTTGTTGTTGAGTGCTAGTTAACGCCGAGTAGTCTTGTATGCCGAACATTTTATGACGCTGTGTTCCACTGGAAGCCGAGTACTAGTTGCCTGGTCAAATCTCCAGGAAACAAAATGCTTTCCCATTTCCAGGTAGGCACTTCCAAAGGTTGTAGTAGGCCTGAAGGTTTTTGATAATCTGCCTTGACTTGTTGGCATGTTAAACACTTTGCCACATATCTTGCCACTGCCCCTTTCATTCCTGGCCACCAATAGCTTCTTTTGAGATCATGACACATTTTAGTACCACCTGGATGTATAGTGTATTTTGTCTTATGATGTTCATCCATAACTTCTTGCTTCAGTTCTTCTACACTGGGTACACAGAGTCTCCCTTTCTTCCTTAGGTAGCCTCTATCATCTACTTCATAATTTTCCACTGATATTCCTTGTGAAATCATGTCTTTCTTATCCTTTAAATTTGAGTCTTGATCTTGAATATTTCCTATTTGATCAACCAGTCTTGACCTTAAGAAGATAAGACTCAATCTTCCATATTCAATCATATCATTATGCACATTGTCTGGTGCACTAATTTCTTCCTTCATCTCCACTTCACTAAGGATTGTTAAATCCTTAAACTCAGTCATCATTAAGCTTGCTAATCTTGCTTGATGTCTACTCAATGCATCTGCCACTCTATTAGCCTTTCCAGGAGTATACAATATATCTAAATCATAGGCAGCTAAAAATTCCACCCACCTATGTTGTCTCATATTCAAGTCTTTTTGGCTAAACAAATACTTGAGTGATTTATGGTCTGTAAACAATTCAAATTTAGTACCCAATAAGTAGTGTCTCCATAGCTTCAATGCATAAACTATGGCAGCTAACTCTAAATCATGTGTGGCATATCTGGTTTCATTTGGCTTGAGTTTCCTTGATGCATAGGCTATAACCCTCCCATGTTGCATGAGTATTGCCCCTAAACCAGTCCCACTAGCATCAGTGTACACCACTAAGCCTTCATTTCCTTCCGGCACTTGCAAGACTGGAGCTTCCATCAATGCTTTCTTCAATGATTCAAAAGCTTGCTCACACTTCTCTGTCCACACATAAGGTTGCTTTTTTCTGGTTAACTTGGTTAGTGGAATAGCTATTCTTGCAAAGTCCTTTATGAACCTTCTATAGTAACCTGCCATCCCTAGAAATGATCTTACTTCAGTCACTGATTTTGGCCTACTCCAAGATTGCACTGCCATCACCTTAGTTGGGTCTACACTAACTCCTTGTTGTGATATAATGTGTCCCAAATTTTTTACTCTATTCTGCCAAAATGTGCATTTAGAAATTTTGGCCTTTAAATCATGTGCTCTTAGTCTAGACAAAACCAGATGTAAATGTTTTGTATGTTCTTCCTCTGATTTTGAATACACTAATATGTCATCAATGAAAACTACTACAAATTTGTCTAAATAATCTCTGAATGTCCTATTCATTAGATCTACAAAATAAGATGGTGCATTTGTCAACCCAAAAAGGCATTACTAAATATTCATATAACCCATACCTTGTGTTGAATGCTGTGTATTTAATACTCTCCTCTTCAACCTTCATTTGGTGAAATCCAGAGGCTAAGTCTAGCCTTGAGAAATGTAACGACCCGTAAATTTTAACTGTTTTAATATCGTAATTAGTTGAAATTTTGTGAAATTTTAAACGATAAAATTTTGAAATATAAATTTGATATTTGGAATGCGTCTAGTTAAACATAGCAACTGGTAAATTTTCATCCGAAAATATGAAAGTTTATTTCGCGCGTAAATTTACTTTAATTTAATCAGTTAAAAAGCGATGAAAATAAAGTGTTTTCAGAACCTAAATATTTTTATATAGAAAAATTCTAAATCATCTTCTGAGCCAAGCATCATTTTTCGTTTTTCCGAATTCGGATTTCTTTGGCTCCGTCGATCTTATTTTTCGACGTTTTTCCTGCATTTTTCACCAGTAGAAAATTTTGAATTTTTATAATTAAATCGTACTGCTAATATCTGTATACCATATTGATCGTCTTGTTATATCGATCTCTGTGGTACATTCATTTCTGTGCTGTGAAGTCCGGTACACAGCAGAATTCGTGAAACCAGTAATCCTATCGGTATCTATTTTGAGTATCTAGAATGTTCTTACGCCCACTCAGATTTCACGTGAATAATTCTAATAGCACTTAGCTCTTTATATTCTTGAATTCACTTTCTGACTTTTAAATATTCTACCAGTCGTTTCGTTTGCATTTCTTTTGGGTTACTGTGCGTTGGAAATAAAACAAGCTTTATATCTATGACCATTCATTTCTATACCTGCTTGCATTTCCCATTCGTTTTTACACTTCACTTTTCTTTCCGCCTTCCCCATATCATCACGCATTCGATTTTCTCTTCCTCCCACTGCCATTTTCAGAGCACCATCCCTTCCCCACATCTCTTTTCCCCTCCTCCTTCAGATCCGACACAACTCCCCAAACAAGTGCCGATAACCTTTTTCCTTCACCCGCTCGTGCCGGCCTCACTCCGCGCCCTCCCTGAAACCATGAAGCAACTCGCCTGCATCATCTTAGAATAGCACCTCGTCATCAGCTCAAACCTCCGCCTCTGCATGAACAGCCTCGGCCGGAGAAACTGCTCGTCCAACCTCCACTCTCTCTCGTGCTCCTCCTCACATTACAGCCCGCCCACCAACCGATGACCACCGTGCATCGGCGTCAACACCCGCCTCCTTCCCTGAGCCACCCACGCGGATGTCACGCATGCCAAAGCTGTTGTGTAGGCAGCGCCCTCCCCTTCACATCCCCTCTCCGCAAGCCTAGGCTTCACCAAGTAACCGTCACCAACATGTAGAATGCACGCAGCCCGAGGCAGTAGAGATCTCACCACCTAGACCTTCGCCCGTCCTTGTTTGCTTCTGCCGATCCTTGATGCTCGTCTGATTGTTCAGCCTTTCCTTCCTATAAATGTATGTTTTATGTATATATATACTATATTTTATTTTATTATGTTATACTATAATTTATATAGGGTTATATAAAATCTGTTCGATTATACATATGCTTTGTTACTTTGCTTTGTTGTGAAATACAGTAAGGTATATTATTATGTTAGTTGAGTATATTATTTAAGTAGCTTTCCTGGAAAAAAAGAAGAATATGTTGAAGCTGCCGTATACATGTGTTAGCCACCTATTTATATAAATGTCAGTATATGTTTTCCAACCTTAGGCAGTGCTTGTATGTATAATATGTTGGATAGAGTTATATATATCGGCTGCGTGTATATTCATATGATATTTTAAAGGTAAATTAGTTGTTACTTGATATGTGTATATGTGAACTCTGTTTATATATATTAAAGTATACAAGCTGTCCTAGGTTATATTTTTATAATATATATTTATATAATGGGACTTGGTTATAACAGTTTCAACTATATATATAAAGTTATAAGAGTATGTTAGCTTTAGCTTTACTGTTGGGTTTTATATATTAGTTTATGATAGGATATATGTAATCTGCAATTATATAATGGAAGTTATGTATAAACCTGGTTGTTGTATATCAAGACTTAGTTTATATCTATAATTGATGGGTCTGCATATCTATACTATTCTGCATAATACATTTGATTATATACAGGTTTAAATAATTGGTTACTGTTTTAATGTTTGATTTTGTAATAACTTACATATGTAAATTTGAACCTACTTGCTATTATTTTGGTTTACCGTCCTAATTCTTTAGTTTATACTCAACAGTTTTAATGTACATTTATACAGTGTTATGAGGTATATAGATGTATATGCTCTGTTTATATAAAAAGTTATACATCCTGGGTGTTTGAATATTTTATATGTGTTTACTAAGACTTAGGTATAATATACTATACTGGATTTACAGAGATATGGGTTTAGTAATAAGTATATGTGTTTAGTAAGTTATATTGGTTTCAATAGATATTGTGTTTTGTATATGTTTATTTTTAACATACGTGTATTAATTTAAAACAATGATTTTGATATAATTCAATATATGTTTGGATTTAGTATATGACTTTAGGTATAGTTTGATTTAGCATATACTTGTTATATATATAGTACTTTGGTTGTTCGTAAATAAGTTTAAAATGAAAGGATTTGAAACAACATTTATATCTATTTATATTTATTTTATAAATGGTGGTTTAAGTTAAATATTGACTTTAAATAAAATATTAATAATAATATATACACTTTTGTTCTGTTATATCAAACTAATTTGGTTTGGTTCATCAATTCCTCTTTATCAGCTTTGATCGTCAAATTCAGGCCAACCTTGATTTGCTTTGAAAGTGGTGCTTGCATTCGTAACTCAACCTCATCGTCTATCTCTCTAGCCTCGAAAAGTGAGCAATCACTCACGATTAATGTTCTTTTATTTATTAAATTTGATTTCAATTGAAACGACACTTGAAATATGCTGCTGTTAGTTATTTACACTGTTATATATGTTATTACCTATATCTGTTCACCTACGACATCTGACACCATTATCTGTAATTATTTATGCGATGATAATACAGTTTGGTTGATAATTGATTGATTGATTGATTGTTATTATATTGGATTTTAAATTGTAATGTATAAAGTGATAATATTATGCAATTGAATTTGACGTAGAATAGTTAAAAATTTGAATCGACATATGTGTTGAATTTGGTTAGTTAAATTTGTTTAATATGACCCCTTAAATGTTTAATCATTTGACACGTAGAAAAATAGTGTTAACTACACCTTGAACTATCAATTGTATGTTGTTTAATTGATGATGAATGAAATTGTAAATAGTTGACAAGTGAAGAACCGTAATGTGATAGTCTTTAATCTACATGAAATGATAGTGTAGATTCTAGAAATAATTATATTAATTTGCACAAATAACAAATGTAAATTAATATGATTATTTCGGGATTATTCGAATGATTGTTGAATTGTTATGTATGAATGCTATTGCTTGTTTATTTACTTTGACACCATCCCAGTTATCACACTGCAAGTTCCCTTTGTATGCTTTGACTTTTGAATGGAATTGGAATCGGGTTGAAATGATAAATACCCAAATTAATTGACCTAGGATAGAGAATTAAATAAACCCGATTGGTCAATAATTTGATTTAAAAATAAAATAAAAATTTTATTCGAATAAACAATAAGGTTTTGAAATGAAGTTGGAATTTGAATTTTAAAGAAATGAAATGTTAATATTTAATAATCAGAAACAAAATATTTACATAGTAGTTGTTGAAAGAATGTTGTTTTAAAATTAATTATTTAATAATTAAATTTGGAATTATTAATAATTAAGTTTTGAAATTAGTTGATAATTAAGATTGAAATTATTTAATAATTGAACAGGATTAAATTATTTGATAATTGAATAAAATTGAATTCTTTGATAAGAGAAATTGAACTTTTGGATAAGTGAATTTGAACTTCGTTAATAAGTGAAATTGAGATTCTTTATTTATATAGTTTTGGAAAATTATTTAAAGTAAGTAAATAAATAATTGAAATTGAATTTTCTTTAACAAGAAATAGAATGTGATTTATTGAAATTAATGTAAGACTTGTAATTTAAAGAATTTGATTTGACGAATTTAATTTAATTCAATCTGTAAGTTTTGATATAATGATGGAAACTTAAATTGATTTAATGAATTGGAAATTAAATAGTAATTGTTTTGAATTGATAAATTTACTTAACGAATATTGAATGAAATCGATTAATGAATTTAAATTGATTTGAATGTTAAATTAAATTGATTTAAATGATTTCGGAATGAAACTTAAATACGAACTTGAATCAATATTTGAATTGTTTTAAATAAAAATTGAAATTGAATTATAAGATTTTGAAATAGTAATATGGAAGTTTTGAAACGTAAATTATGGAAATTGTTTTAGAAAGACAAATGAAATGTCGGTTTACAAACTCTGATTGAAATTGTAATTGATTTGGTTTTGAATTATATAAACGACCAATCGGTGTAATAATCACGAAAGTTATTAAAGAGACCGGAATCGGTTAGGGACATACTCACTGTCTAAACCGAAAACCACTTTAATAACTATATGCGGAGTTGTGATCCAGAATGAAGTGGCTGGAATGATGTACGTGATGACTGAAGAAAGAGAACGATAATGGATAGCCTTGACACTTGTGTCAAATTGGAAATGACTAAAACAGGAGCCGTGCCAGGCCAAAAGGAGGTCAGCTACCTCGAGCGAACACACTTCTTCGAAAACTACTCATTACTTGTTGTCGATTGGTGCACCCTTGATTTGGGAGTGTTTTTTCGCGGTGTTGCGATCGCTGCGGCGATGCGTTCTCACCAGTCCGGATCAGGCAAACGGTAGTTTCGCTACCTTGGGTATTGCCTCATGTGCCTTGTCATACTTGGATCCCTTTATAGGCGACCACTACGATTTGTTTTTTTATACCTATGGAGTACTCCCTGATATCCCACTAGTTTACGGTGGAGTTTACAGTGCTGTATAGACTATAACGCTTGTATAAAATGTGTTAAGGGGGATAATGGTAACGCCTTAACACTATTTTGATATCTTATATTACTGATAGACATTATCTATTTACCGTACACTATTACATAGTAGATAGTTTAACGGATCCTGAAAGGATGGTTATTCCAAACACCCTTTGAGTTACTTGTATTTCAATTGCTATTTCACTTGAGTTGGATTTATTGATATAAGAATGTTAATCCTGACTCGAGTGTTTTGTGCTTTGCTTTACGCTCGGGTCAGACTGAGTGTACCAATATTCGAGACTCACCTTTGGAGTTGGAGCTTTGCTTAAAGATCCAGCCATCTATTCTACTTTCAGTATTCAATGATTCCAGTGATGTATTCTGATTTGTATCTGATGTATTGTATTACTCTTCCGTTGTATTTGGTTTAACTCTGATGTAACTTATACATTTACATAGTAGCTTCATGAACTACTATCTCTTTTATTTCCGCTGCATTTAGTACTCTGTGTCTGTGATCTGTGATTATTTATTTACTGTATATGTTCAGTTTTGCCAAATTTAAATTAACAACGCGGTATTTTGAATTATCCAAGTCCGACATGTGCGGATGCAAATGGTCCAAAATACCGGGTCGTTACAGTTGGTATCCGAGCTTTGGTAGCTCTGGCCAAAACGCAGCATATAGGGTAAATGTATTTACAGAATCACTTCATTCGAGTTTGAATCTCTTCCTTTTAACTCGATTCCTTTGAATTTTGGAACATTCCCTGCGGTTCCGAAATTCATTCTTGCCCCTCACTATTCGTATTCTTCTAAATTCTGGAGTATCACATAACTCCACTTCGAATCATCTTTGTAATGAGTTGGCGGTCCCGCCAATCTCAATTTGATTTGTAAAGGGGTAAAACTACTTTACAGTGCATCGATTTATCGGAGATTTTGGTATCCTCGGTTTACGATGCTATCTATTTCCTACTATACCTGAATTCTATTTCTTGAGATCGAATGTCGATTTACCTCAGATTCCACATCGATCTTATCCTTGAAGTCACGGTCGACCCGGTTATGGTTGCCCGTGATTTATATAAGATTATCTATTTCCTTATTCGGTTAAATAATCATCTTATCTTTCGTTCCAACTTATTCTCGATTCAAAATTTTCTTTGATTGAATTAATCGAATTTGAATCTCTGTCCTTGCTTTGAAAATTTATTCTTGTATAGAGTATTGGTAAATTTATATTAAAAATGTTTTATATGTTGTGTTGTTTGAGTTGCTGATGTTGATTTGGGTTTCCGATCGATTTGTCTGATCAACGCTATCGATAGGATTTCCAAAACACTTGAGCAGAGCTAACTGACACAATATTGTTTTCAAATTTGATAACAAAATAGTTTTGTATGATTATATTATATATAAATATAAGTTTTCTGAAATTAAATTGTTAATGAATTTGTTGTCAGAAATAATAATATTTGATTCTCATTTATTGTTTTGTAAACCATTGATTATTGCATAATATAAATAAATGAATTTATGAAATTTGGTTATAATTTGATTTGGGATTTGAAAGGAATTTAAATAAAGAATTTGAGAATTTAATTTCTGGTGATTTCAAACTTATATTTGAAGTTTTAAAGCGTATAGTATTTAAAATATTTTCGAATATAAATCGTTTTCAAAGAATTTTAAAATGTTGAAACCAGTGCTCTTCCCTTTGTCGCTGGAAAATAATTTCGGTGATGGCGGCTGCATCATCGACATTCATTTTCGAGTTTCGAAGTGGAGAGACTATTCTGTAGCTTTGCTACGGTTTTGTTTTGAAAAAAATATATTTTGATTTGAATTTCTTCAGTATAATTTGATCTATATATATAGGTATCTTATTTTAAAATTTTAATTTGATTTGATATAAATATATAGATATATCTCTAAATTGTTGAAGTAAATCGAAGATTTAAATTCTTAAATTTTAGGTTAAAGATGATTTCAATTATAAATTGAAGTCAAAATTCTTGGATAAATATTTAACTTGAAATATTTGGATTGTGAAAAAAATTTATTTGTATAGCACTAAATTTCATTTCAATATAACTTACCTAAATTATTCAGAAGTTAAAATGTAATTGGATAATATACAATATAAAATGATTTTATAAATAAAATTTGAGTGTTTATAATAAATGTTTTACACTTAGATTTTAATTATAAAAAAATGCTAATAAGTTGATAAAATAATAAATTAGTTGAATGAGATGAATATAATAAATTTTGTTCTGAAAGAATTAACAAATTGAAATTAGATCAACTTATGGAAATACCTAAAATTTAAACCAATTATTGAATATAAATTAATTTAAATTGAAATTTATATAGTTTAAATTAATTTATATGATTTAAATATATGTAATAAGATATATTAAGTAGAATAAATTAAATAATAATTTGGTACGAAGAAGAACTAAATTTGTCGAATAAAGTGTGATTATAATAAATGACTATTCAAATTTAGGACTTTTGAAATGGTTAATTTAAGAAAATTGGAGAATATACAATAAATTGTCTTTATAAATAAAATGTGAGTGCGTATAATAAATGTTATTTACTTAAAATTTAAACTATAAAATGTTTATGGAGATAAATAGAATAATAAGTTAAATAAATAATAGGTATGATTAATAGAAGAAAATTGTATTGAAAGTTAATAAACTGAATTAAATCAACTTAAGGGAGTATCTTGGATTAATTGAATTTAATCTAATTTCATTTGGAAGAAACCTTTTGTACCTAACATGAATAAATGTGAAATCAAATCAATTTAATGAAAACCTTGAATTTAAAAACAAATTGTTGAATATAAATTTATTTAAGTTGAAATTTATAGGTTAAATAAATTGTTTTATTTTGTTTTCAATCTATTTTCTTCTAGTTGGTTCTATTCTCCTACCTCGTTCCTTTTCGGGGACGAAAAGTTTTGAGTGGGGGAGAGTGTAACGACCCGTAAATTTTAACTGTTTTAATATCATAATTAGTTGAAATTTTGTGAAATTTTAAACGATAAAATTTTGAAATATAAATTTGATATTTGGAATGCGTCTAGTTAAACATAGCAACTAGTAAATTTTCGTCCGAAAATATGAAAGTTTATTTCGCGCGTAAATTTACTTCAATTTAATCAGGTAAAAAGCGATGAAAATAAAATGTTTTCAGAACCTAAATATTTTTATATAGAAAAATTCTAAATCATCTTCTGATCCAAGCGTCATTTTTCGTTTTTCCGAATTCGGACTTCTTTGGCTCCGTCGATCTTACTTTTCGACGTTTTTCCTGCATTTTTCACCAGTAGAAAAATTTGAATTTTTATAATTAAATCGTACTGCTAATATATGTATACCATATTGATCGTCTTGTTATATCGATCTCTGTGGTACATTCATTTCTGTGCTGTGAAGTCCGGTACACAACGGAATTCGTGAAACCAGTAATCCTATCGGTATCTATTTTGAGTATCTAGAATGTTCTTACGTCCACTCAGATTTCACGTGAATAATTCTAATAGCACTTAGCTCTTTATATTCTTGAATTCACTTTCTGACTTTTAAATATTCTACCAGTCGTTTCGTTTGCATTTCTTTTGGGTTACTGTGCGTTGGAAATAAAACAAGCTTTATATCTGTGACCATTCATTTCTATACCTGCTTGCATTTCCCATTCGTTTTTACACTTCACTTTTCTTTCCGCCTTCCCCGTATCATCACGCATTCGATTTTCTCTTCCTCCCACTTCCATTTTCCGACCACCATCCCTTCCCCACATCTCTTTTCCCCTCCTCCTTCAGATCCGACACAACTCCCCAAACAAGTGCCGATAACCTTTTTCCTTCACCCGCTCGTGTCGGCCTCACTCCGCGCCCTCCCTGAAACCATGAAGCAACTCGCCTGCATCATCTTAGAATAGCACCTCGTCATCATCTCAAACCTCCGCCTCTGCATGAACAGCCTCGGCCGGAGAAACTGCTCGTCCAACCTCCACTCTCTCTCGTGATCCTCCTCACATTACAGCCCGCCAACCAACCGATGACCACTGCGCATCGGCGTCAACACCCGCCTCCTTCCCTGAGCCACCCACGCGAATGTCACGCATGCCAAAGCTGTTGTGTAGGCAGCGCCCTCCCCTTCACATCCCCTCTCCGCAAGCCTAGGCTTCTGTAATGACCCAAGATTTTAGGAATTTATTCTGACAAATATAAGTGAATTCAAAATAATTTTTGAATAAATTTTGAAAGGGGATTGATATAGCTTGATAGTGTATCAGTTTGTGTGTACATGTGTGCACAGGAAATGCACATGAACTAAAGCTAAAATCCCTGAACTCTAAGAATAAATACATATTGATATGTATGGAAATATATATATATATAAATTAAATCCTTAAAAGCTGAATGCATAAGTAAATATGCATATATGGATGCTACTGAATATTTTTGAGTGTACATGTGCATGTGTGTGTCAATACAGTATGATGTATAAATATATATATATATAGGTGTACTAATTATTTCAGTAAGACTTATATAAATATATATATGTGTTAATAAAATACTAGAGTTCAAATTAGTAAGATAAAATATACAGACATATTTTAGTATATAGGAAGAAAGAAAGAAAAACTAAATATATAAAAAGGAGTAGTCCTCTTGTAAATAAATAAAGAAGGTACATACCATTTACATGAAAGCTAAAAATAGGAAAAATAAGACAAACAAGGAAATGTTTGCTATAGGCAAAATTAGGAAGAGTATTTGATAAATAATAAAATCAAGTCACATTTTTGGCATGATTGTAGACAAAGGAAAAAGTATTTTCTGAAAAGCAAAATTCTGAAAAGAATGTAACCACTTTTCTCTTCACCTAAATTAAGCCGGGAAGGGTAGAACTTTGGGTTTAAATAAAATGCAGATAACATGATTTTTCTGGTGGGCAAAAATGGCTTTAGCCAATACCCAAAACCGTAAGGAAGACCCTGTATATATACATGTATATGCAGCAGCCTCCTCTCCTTCTCAGAAAAGAACTTTGAGAAAAAAAAAACAACACCATAGAAATCATAAGGCAAGGGAAGGAAGAGAGCTTGAGGCTAAAGGCAGAAGTTCATCAATTAATTAAGGAAGCAAAGAAGAGAGCTAGGTGAGAAAACTCACTCAAAAATCTAAGGCAATAAGTCCTAATGTAGGCAGCCAGCTATAAGTAATTTTCTTAAAAATATACTTTCATATGAGAATGCTTATCTGTGATTTTAAAACTGAAAATGTTTTGATTCTCTTTGGTTGATCACTTGTTTTATTATAAGAAAGCTTTATGTGTTGTTAGTATACATATATGTTTTATAAATCCAGATCTATGATATGTTAATGTTTAGGAACATAAACAAATACCCAGAAAATAAAATGTTGAAAATAGGCAAGTAGTATTGGTTTTGGCTCAACCCAGAAAGATGTAAATAATGTTGAGCTGCAATATACTTATGTATAAGTGCTGAGGCTTGAGACAAAAAGGAATTAGGGGTGCAATAGGGTTGCCTATGTGCTGATGCTCCTGATTCAATGAAAATATATATATGTTCATATGCATAGCAAACAAAATTTTGTGATTCAGTGAAACCAGGTCATTCTGAGTTTAACTCAAGCACAAATGTTTGCAAAAAGGAAAAACTCTCTCAAAAGCCATAAGCCAATGTTAGTTGCCTACACCCTTTTTAAAATACCAGAATGTATACATATGCATACAGAACCTTATTTATTTAGTCACCAATGGTTGTTTGCTTGCTTGTCTCTGTATGGTTTTGAATAATATGAGATGCCATGATATGGATGTTTTAGTTAGTGAAATGGATCACTGAATGGTTTAGTCATGAAAAATCAAAAGAGTTATTATTAACTTAAACCTGATTAGGAAATTTGGGGTCAAGAACACTGCAGGAATGACTTGTGTTCTTGAGTAGCACAAGTTGACACATGGCTTGTTTAAGTCCTGAGATCTTTGTGTAATGGAGTGAATTAGTTCATTACAGTGTGTCCATTGATTCATAAATATTGCAGGTGAGACCAGGATAGATAATTATACCAAGGGAATAATATTTGAGATAATGAGAAAACTAGAGTTTTTCCCAGAATTGAAATATGAGGATGGAATAAATGATTTAACTCATATTGGTTATTTTCCTGTTTGGTGTGAATGATTGTTTGATTATGACTGAATTGTATGCTTGAATGTATGTGCCATATTTATATATGTAGTCTCTGGAAAGAAAAACTAAAGTGTGCACATGCACAATGACACAGAGCATGCACACAAGTATGATCTGATTCCAAAAGGGCAGAACCTTATGTATATGTATTTAATTTGATTTTAACCTAATTAACTAATTGCTTTTGTGAATTTTCTCATACCAGACATGTGTCTGACCCTAGTGTGCTAATGGCATCTGGGGTGTCTCATTTAAAATGAGGCAGTTTCAAATGCTTTTTCAGGGATTGCAGCAACTAAGTAGGAGTAGGAGCAAGGCTTTGAGAAGAGGATTATAGCATGCTAATCTTAGTTAGATAAGAGCCAAAATGATAAAAATCTGCATGTATTAATGATTTAAATTGTTACTTGTATTAAGTGTTGAACATGGGATGGATATTTTGTTAAGTATTTTATTAAGAGATTGACTTGTATCTGGAATTTATGAATCTAGTTAATATCTGATATTAAAGAAGTCAATCAAAATATTGTAAGTGAATTTAGTAAGAACACCATGTTGAAAACTGAATGATTACATTTTATAAAGGTATTAGTCAATTTTGAGTCTTTAGAAAGGATTTAAGTTTTGGGAAATCTGGATAGTTGATTCTCAGAAAAATTAAATGGTTTTATCTTTCAAACATGGTAAGTGTATACAAAAGATAATAGGCATATGTTGAATGTTTTTATATGACTGCAAGGT
Organism: Allium fistulosum; assembly: GCA_030737815.1. Lineage (NCBI taxonomy): Eukaryota > Viridiplantae > Streptophyta > Magnoliopsida > Asparagales > Amaryllidaceae > Allium > Allium fistulosum. The sequence goes on from CM060902.1 coordinate 985,757,441, forward strand.
TCCCATAATCTAACTTGTTTCATACAAAATGTTTCATGTCTTATTTTTAAATAAAGGAAGGATCTGTAATAAGGGAATTGAAAGCCAGATCCAAATAGTTGCAGTTATATATGCACATAAACATGTTTTGTGCAAATATTAACACACCTTTTCCTTTGTATCTGTAATAGGAATCTGAATTTTTATTCAGATTTTAACCAAATGCATTTTAAATTCCAGACAGATTTTATAAGAAGAAAATCAAACATGAATGAAATTTTTATTGCATATAACACTGTACTATGTGTGGATTGATTAAATTCAATCAATCCAATCTCCTCTTGTTTTCCAGAACTCTGATTTAAACAAGAGAGGCATATACATCCTCACATGTATGTGCTTATCTTTGTGAAAGTACTGATATATTTATATTGGTTAATTGTTTTGATCCTGGATGTATTTTGGTTTATTGGAAAAAGAAAATGACCCTGGAAAATATAATTGTAATAAATGATCAATCTATATATCATCTCTGATAGTTCTAAGGAAGTTTAAATCGAACTTAAAAGAGTAAATGAATGTAGGTGGACATCCAGACACATATAAATTGAATGTGCATATGCATGTACATAGAAATCGAATTTAGACGACAGTCTAAATAATTTAGACGTCTGAGATTAAACTTAGACGACAGTCTAAATAATTTAGACGTCTAAGGTTAAATATAGACGTCTGTCACAAAATAATTAGATGTCTGAATTCAGTTCAAAATGTCTTTTTCTCTCTGTTTCAATTTTTGATCTATGAGCCGTCTGTCATAATTAGATAGACGTCTGTAATTAAGTTTAGACGCCTGTCATAAGAATTTAGACGTCTGAACTGCTGATTTTGCCTAATTTGCCTATTTAGAAAAGAGATAAGTAACTATGTCAATAACTTGTATGGCATTTTGATTTCTATTGGATTTAAATTCCCTTTGATGGAAAAAAAAATCCTTATGAAATTAGGGTAGAAATAGGAGGGTCATTTCAGCTTCACCAAGTAACCGTCGCCAACGTGTAGAATGCACGCAGCCCGAGGCAGTAGAGATCTCACCACCTAGACCTTCGCCCGTCCTTGTTTGCTTCTGCCGATCCTTGATGCTCGTTTGATTGTTCAGCCTTTCCTTTCTGTAAATGTATGTTTTATGTATATATATATATACTGTATTTTATTTTATTATGTTATACTATAATTTATATAGGGTTATATAAAATCTGTTCGATTATACATACGCTTTGTTACTTTGCTTTGTTGTGAAATACAATAAGGTATATTATTATGTTAGTTGAGTATATTATTTAAGTAGCTTTCCTGAAAAAAAAGAAGAATATGTTGAAGCTGCCGTATACATGTGTTAGCCACCTATTTATATAAATGTCAGTATATGTTTTCCAACCTTAGGCAGTGCTTGTATGTATAATATGTTGGATAGAGTTATATATATCGGCTGCGTGTATATTCATATGATATTTTAAAGGTAAATTAGTTGTTACTTGATATGTGTATATGTGAACTCTGTTTATATATATTAAAGTATACAAGCTGTCCTAGGTTATATTTTTATAATATATATTTATATAATGGGACTTGGTTATAACAGTTTCAACTATATATATAAAGTTATAAGAGTATGTTAGCTTTAGCTTTACTATTGGGTTTTATATATTAGTTTATGATAGGATATATGTAATCTGCAATTATATAATGGAAGTTATGTATAAACCTGGTTGTTGTATATCAAGACTTAGTTTATATCTATAATTGATGGGTCTGCATATCTATACTATTCTGCATAATACATTTGATTATATACAGGTTTAAATAATTGGTTACTGTTTTAATGTTTGATTTTGTAATAACTTACATACGTAAATTTGAACCTACTTGCTATTATTTTGGTTTACCGTCCTAATTCTTTAGTTTATACTCAACAGTTTTAATCTACATTTATACAGTGTTATGAGGTATATAGATGTATATGTTCTGTTTATATAAAAAGTTATACATCTTGGGTGTTTGAATATTTTATATGTGTTTACTAAGACTTAGGTATAATATACTATACTGGATTTACAGAGATATGGGTTTAGTAATAAGTATATGTGTTTAGTAAGTTATATTGGTTTCAATAAATATTGTGTTTTGTATATGTTTATTTTTAACATACGTGTATTAATTTAAAACAATGATTTCGATATAATTCAATATATGTCTGGATTTAGTATATGACTTTAGGTATAGTTTGATTTAGCATATACTTGTTATATATATAATGCTTTGGCTGTTCGTAAATAAGTTTAAAATGAAAGGATTTGTAACAACATTTATATCTATTTATATTTATTTTATAAATGGTGGTTTAAGTTAAATATTGACTTTAAATAAAATATTAATAATAATATATACACTTTTGTTCTATTATATCAAACTAATTTGGTTTGGTTCATCAATTCCTCTTTATCGGCTTTGATCGTCAAATTCGGGCCAACCTTGATTTGCCTTGAAAGTCGTGCTTGCATTCGTAACTCAGCCTCATCGTCTATCTCTCTAGCCTCGAAAGGTGAGCAATCACTCACGATTAATGTTCTTTTATTTATTAAATTTGATTTCAATTGAAACGACACTTGAAATATGATGCTGTTAGTTATTTACACTGTTATATATGTTATTACCTATATCTGTTCACCTACGACATCTGACACCATTATCTGTAATTATTTATGCGATGATAATACAGTTTGGTTGATAATTGATTGATTGATTGATTGTTATTATATTGGATGTTAAATTGTAATGTATAAAGTGATAAATATTATGCAATTGAATTTGACGTAGAATAGTTAAAAATTTGAATCGACATATGTGTTGAATTTGGTTAGTTAAATTTGTTTAATATGACCCCTTAAATGTTTAATCATTTGACACGTAGAAAAATAGTGTTAACTACACCTTGAACCATCAATTGTATGTTGTTTAATTGATGATGAATGAAATTGTAAATCGTTGACAAGTGAAGAACCGTAATGTGATAGTCTTTAATCTACATGAAATGATAGTGTAGATTCTAGAAATAATTATATTAATTTGCACAAATAACAAATGTAAATTAATATGATTATTTTGGGATTATTCGAATGATTGTTGAATTGTTATGTATGAATGCTATTGCTTGTTTATTTACTTTGACACCATCCCAGTTATCACACTGCAAGTTCCCATTGTATGCTTTGACTTTTGAATGGAATTGGAATCGGGTTGAAATGATAAATACCCAAATTAATTGACCTAGGATAGAGAATTAAATAAACCCGATTGGTCAATAATTTGATTTAAAAATAAAATAAAGATTTTATTCGAATAAACAATAAGGTTTTGAAATGAAGTTGGAATTTGAATTTTAAAGAAATGAAATGTTAATATTTAATAATCAGAAACAAAATATTTACATAGTAGTTGTTGAAAGAATGTTGTTTTAAAATTAATTATTTAATAATTAAATTTGGAATTATTAATAATTAAGTTTTGAAATTAGTTGATAATTAAGATTGAAATTATTTAATAATTGAACAGGATTAAATTATTTGATAATTGAATAAAATTGAATTCTTTGATAAGAGAAATTGAACTTTTGGATAAGTGAATTTGAACTTCGTTAATAAGTGAAATTGAGATTCTTCATTTATTAAGTTTTGGAAAATTATTTAAAGTAAGTAAATAAATAATTGAAATTGAATTTTCTTTAACAAGAAATAGAATGTGATTTATTGAAATTAATGTAAGACTTGTAATTTAAAGAATTTGATTTGATGAATTTAATTTAATTCAATTTGTAAGTTTTGATATAATGACGGAAAATTAAATTGATTTAATGAATTGGAAATTAAATAGTAATTGTTTTGAATTGATAAATTTACTTAACGAATATTGAATGAAATCGATTAATGAATTTAAATTGATTTGAATGTTAAATTAAATTGATTTAAATGATTTCGGAATGAAACTTATATACGAACTTGAATCAATATTTGAATTGTTTTAAATAAAAATTGAAATTGAATTATAAGATTTTGAAATAGTAATTTGGAAGTTTTGAAACGTAAATTATGGAAATTGTTTTAGAAAGACAAATGAAATGTCGGTTTACAAACTCTGATTGAAATTGTAATTGATTTGGTTTTGAATTATATAAACGACCAATCGGTGTAATAATCACGAAAGTTATTAAAGAGACCGGAATCGGTTAGGGACATACTCACTGTCTAAACCGAAAACCACTTTAATAACTATACGTTGAGTTGTGATCCAGAATGAAGAGGCTGGAATGATGTACGTGTTGACTGAAGAAAGAGAACGATAATGGATAGCCTTGACACTTGTGTCAAATTGGAAATGACTAAAACAGGAGCCATGCCGGGCCAAATGGAGGTCAGCTACCTCGAGCGAACACACTTCTTCGAAAACTACTCATTACTTGTTGTCGATTGGTGCACCCTTGATTTGGGAGTGTTGTTTCGCGGTGTTGCAATCGCTGCGGCGATGCGTTCTCACCAGTCTGGATCAGGCAAACGGTAGTTTCACTACCTTGGGTATTGCCTCATGTGCCTTGTCATACTTGGATCCCTTTATACGCAACCACTACGATTTGTTTTGTGTTATACCTATGGAGTACTCCCTGATATCCCACTAGTTTACGGTGGAGTTTACAGTGCTGTATAGACTATAACGCTTGTATAAAATGTGTTAAGGGGGATAATGGTAACGCCTTAACACTATTTTGATATCTTATATTACTGATAGACATTATCTATTTACCGTACACTATTACATAGTAGATAGTTTAACGGATCCTGAAAGGATGGTTATTCCAAACACCCTTTGAGTTACTTGTATTTCAATTGCTATTTCACTTGAGTTGGATTTATTGATATAAGAATGTTAATCCTGACTCGAGTGTTTTGTGCTTTGCTTTACGCTCGGGTCAGACTGAGTGTACCAGTATTCGAGACTCACCTTTGGAGTTGGAGCTTTGCTTGAAGATCCAGCCATCTATTCTGCTTTCAGTATTCAATGATTCCAGTGATGTATTCTGATTTGTATCTGATGTATTGTATTACTCTTCCGTTGTATTTGGTTTAACTCTGATGTAACTTATACATTTACATAGTAGCTTCATGAACTACTATCTCTTTTATTTCCACTGCATTTAGTACTCTGTGTCTGTGATCTGTGATTATTTATTTACTGTATATGTTCAGTTTTGCCAAATTTAAATTAACAACGCGGTATTTTGAATTATTCAAGTCCGACATGTGCGGATGAAAATGGTCCAAAATACCGGGTCGTTACAAGAAAATTCTTGCTCCATTTAATTGATCAAACAAATCATCAATTCTGGGAAGCGGATATTTATTTTTAATGGTGACTTTGTTTAATTCTCTATAATCAATGCACATTCTCAAAGTACCATCATGCTTCTTCACAAATACAACTGGAGAACCCCAGTTTGAACTACTAGGCCTTATGAAGCCTTTCTGCTCCAATTCTTCCAACTGATGTTCTTAGCCATGTTTGCACACCCATGACTCCTTCAGTACCTTCAAAATCCTTGCCCCCTAAGTTTGAGAATGTTTTCAGTAGCTTAGACAACTCCTCATGAGGATTCTCTTCCCTTTGCACTGCTCCTTCCCTAAATGCCATCACCAAATCTTGCAAATTGACTAATGGTGTTTCATTGGAGGGTCATGCTCCATGATTTGGTGGTCTTCCTACCATAATTTGCTATACAATTTACATAACTTGTTAGTTTAATTTGTAATTTAATTGTTTTAGTGGTTTTATTTACAATGAAAAGATTGTTATGTATTTGGTCTTGTAACGACCCGTATTTTTCTACTATTTATTTTATTGAATTTAAATGAATTTTGATTATCATTATGGTTAGAAATAAAAATCTAAGGAGTTAAGTGATGAATTTCACAACTGAACTTAATTTAATTGATAAAGTGATTAATACCAATATAATATAACAATAATAACTTGTAATTGATTTTAATTAAAGTATAATTGATTTGTATATGAATAATGAAATTTGGAATCAGATATTGAATAGTTTGAATTAAACTGAACCAATTATTTTATAATTGAAATTTAAATTGAAATTGCGAAATAGTTGAGTTAAAAATTTGATATATATGAGAATTGATTTATAGAGTTAATTTGAATTCTATTTTATTTAAATAGATTTAATAAGTTGAATTTAATTAGAAACAAAAGAAATTGTTAGGTGAATTAGTTGAATATAATTGGAAGTTAAATATATTAGTTGTTAAATAATTGAAGTTGTAAATTAATTGAATATAGGGTTTAATATATATGAAATCGATTTATTAAGTTAACTTAAAATTTTATTTGAATTAGAATAAAGTTTATGAACTTTTATTTTTGAATTAAAAGTGAATATATGATAATTGAATGGTTATATCTAATAACCTATGAAAATAACCAATTTTACAAACTGTCTTGGATTTCAACGAAACTAGTTTCATCGGATCCGTAACAGTATATTATTGCAAGGTTTCAAATTTCGTATCAATCGGATTTTCGGTTTGACTGTACAGCATTGAAATGCGCTTGAATTTATTTTCGAATTTAATTAAAATAATCGACTTTAAAAAGCTATCTTCCATATATTATCGAATTAGGCCTCGAAACTAGTTCCATTGCATTCGGAATGGTGGTAAAACATTATAAACGCCTGGCGGCACGTCTCGATTGGAGTTCGGACAATTTTGGACCTACCTATATAAATACGCACGCAAAACGAGACAGTTTTATTATTATTTTATTTTAGAAACCCTAATTTCAAACCATGGCCGCCACCTATCCCAATGGGCAGAAATTGCCGATCTTATTTCCTCTTTATCTCTCAATCCGTTCAACGAAATCGAAAAATTCCAAAAGCAAAGCTGTAGATCTCGGCGAGCTCTTCGAATCCATACAGTTGATCTATGCTTTTACGTCACGAAATCGCCAGAATCTGAGGTGGAAGCATGTGCGTTCTTATGGGTTTTTGGGACAAACGGAGGTGGTTGGGGACGAGGCGTTCGAGGCGGAGGAGGAGCAGGCCAAGGCGCTTCGAACGGTGGTCGTTGATCACTGTCAGGACGTCAGAGATGGTGTGCGCTTGGAGGCTTGGACGTGCGTGATTGGGTAGGCTGTTTACGTGATGTAGAGGATGTATGTGCTTTCTTTTTATTTATTTAATTAATTAATTATTTTATATTAAAATGCAAATGTTCTAACTCGAATAACTTTTGCATACGAGCTCGGATCGACGCACGGTTTTCTCTGTTGCGTTCATATCGAAATTCCGGACAACATGGAGCTAGTTTGGTTGGATTCCGAGACTGTTCAAATTTGGGTTTATTTGGGTTTTAAATCGTCGATAAATCAAAGGTGAGTGTTTATACGCTCACAATTGACTAAAATAATTTTTTGTTAGTTAAATTTATATTCTGAAGTGATATGAAATTTATTGGCTATTGTTTGGTAGGTTTAATTGTCATTTAAATTAGTATATGAATTAATTGATAGAATTTAAATTGACCATTAAATAAATTTAAAATTTAATTGGCAGTATATTACCCGATATGGTAAAAATTTGAAATTTGTGAATGTTATTGGCTTTATGGTTGATTGGTTGTGATGGATGCTATTGGTCGATATTGGTTGTTTATTTATTTTGATATATCATGCTATCATCCCGTATATTTTTTATTGCACATAAAACTGTAAACTGAATTATTTTGAATAAATTAAGAAATAGGTTGAAATGATATATACCCATGACATCTATTTGGATTGTAATGATATATATCCATCCTTGAAATTAAACTGAAATAATTATCCACTTGGCATTGGTTAGAAAATTCTATACGAACACCGGGTTAAATTAAATGATTTTAAAAGTTGTTTTGAAATTATTTAAATGAATTGATTTTAAGAATAAAATCCAATTTATGGAAATTGAATTATTTTGAATTGAAGCTCGAGATGTTGGAATTTAAACTTGGTAAATGAAATTGTTTAATTATTCGAAGTTTAGATTTTTAAGTAAAAAAAATTGAAATACAGCGTAAATTTTCGAAAGTTGATTTGTTTTATAAGATTGGACTTTTAATCGAACTCTGAATATTTCTAAGAAAATTTATATGAAATGATATTTCAAGTTTGAGTTTGGAATTGAAAATTAATTTGAAATTGAGATTTAATTAATTTGGAATTGAATTGAAATTTAAAGAAATTTGTGAATTGAACTAAATTGAAACTATTGAATTAAATTTGAAGATAAAATTGAATTGAATAGGATTTGAACTGAAATTAATTTGGAATGTAATACTTAAATGAATTCTTGAAATTCGAATATTAATCTAAGTTTATTGAATTGGAATTGTTCCAGAAATTAAGTAAACTACTTAATACGGATGTTTAATTTGAAGTATATTCTAATTTGAATACGAAATGGTTTTAAAGCGAATCTTATATTCTTATATAAATATATGAACTGTTTTGAAATGTAAAGATCCAACCGGTGTGAAAAATTTAACGTAGTTATTAAAAAGACCGGGATCAGATATGGACATACTCTCTATCAATACCGAAAACCACTTTAATAACTAATATACGTGGAGTGTTGATCCAGAACGAAGTGGATGGTTTTGGTGAACGCGTTGACTGAAGAAAGAGAACGATTCTGGATGAACCCTGACATGACTAAAACAGGAGCCGCGCCGAGCCATTGAGGATTGCCATCTCTAGTGGACACACTTCTTCGATACCATATCTATTACTATTGTGATTCGATTTGGGTGCACCCCTTGATTTGGGAGTGTTGTTTCGCGGTGTTGGGGTAGTAGCTGTTATGCCCAACATCAGTCCGGATCAGGCAACTACTAGTATCCTAGTTGGTATCGCCTCATGTACCTTGTCATACTGATTATCCTTTCACGACCACTACGATTGGTTTTGTGTTATACCTATGGGGTACCCTCTGATAACCACTAGTTTACGGTGGGGCTTACGGTGCTGTATAGACTATGACATTTATAAAAATGTGTTAAGGGTGGAATGGGCCATGGGTTAACGCTAGTTTGATATTTTACTTTATGATAGACATTATTGTATATAGCGTATTCTATTATATAGTAGATAGTTTAACGGATCCTTAGGAGATGGAAATCCCGAACATCTCTTAAGTTAATGCACGCACGTTAAACACTGGATAGAAGGTGTCTAAAACCCGTAAACATCTCCGACGCCGTCACACTCATATTTACTTATCCGATTTAACTTACATGAGATATTTTAGTCCTGACTCGAGTGTTATGTCTTTTCATTACGCTCGGGTCAGCCTGAGCATTTCAGATTTGGTTGAAGACTTATTCTGGTGGACGAAGACGGAGTTTGGTATTATATCATTTGTATTCTACTATTGTATTATTTTTCCACTGCATTGTTGTATTATCTCTGATGTGTATGTAACTCTGATTTGTGATGTATAATAATAATCAAATGTATTTATTTAATAGCTTCATGAACTGTTATTTTATTATTATATCTTGTTCCTTCCGCTACGAGATTCTGTGTTGTTTCTATTCTTTCTTATCTATTTCTTATTTACCCCAATAACTATCTGTATTTTGGATTGTTTGAGTCGGCATGTGTGTATGTTTTGTCGACTTGAACGGTCAAAAATGCAGGTCGTTACTGGTTTCATAAGATTTTATTCCTATAAGATAATTTGATCTTTATTTCTGCTATGTTTAATAACATAGCTCTGATACCAACTGAAGTGACACACTTTTCTTCACCTATAATTTTTAGTGAATTTTAGTTAGGAATTTTTTTTACTAAGGGATCACCTCTCTTCTTGGTCCTTTTATTTCTTTTAATTAATTACCCAAGATCCTGAATTTTTCTAATATAAATATATCAGTATTTAAATCAATTCCTATCATTTATATATATGAGGATATAAATGTTTCTTTGCAAATCAGAGTGTTTAAAGTAGCAAAGAATTTTAATTCACACAATATTTTTCATAGTTGAAATGTCTTGTGTCACATAGCTTGTTTCTACACTTATATCTCTTCACTGACTCAAGATTGACTAATACTAAATACAAATATTATCACCTTAATGAGACTCAAGATTGACCAATGCATAATTCAGATTTTATCTTCTTTTATAATGACTCAAGATTGACTAATACAAAAATAAAGTATTAGTTCCTCATATTTTCATTTGTATTGTTTTCCAGAGTTTTCATTAAACCAAATTATTTGATTTGTGGTCTAATATCCCATGGGTTTGATTCTGGGGTTTCAGTAATTCATACCTGTTATTTAGAAATGATAGAAGATGCCAAAACATGATTTGATTAATGATTCAAGGATTTATCTAGCCTAGATTCATGGTTTATACACAAACATGCACCAAACATGCACAAAACATGCACAAGCAATTCAGTTCAATCAAAATGCATATATTCAGGTTTATAAAACATGTAATGATCATGTAAGTGATAGGGTTGTGTGTTGATTTAGAAATCATACAAAATTTGCTAATAAAACTGGAAAACATATTGAACTTGGTTTTGAAAGATCTTTGCATATTCTGAATGATAAGTGAGCAAAAGTAATGTTCTGGATTTCTAAATACTTAACCAAATTACTCTATTTTCTTACTTGATTCGTTGAATCTTTTGATCTGCTTTTTTTTACTAAACTTGCTACTTCAATCATATGTTTGATGTCATTTCTAGATTTTATCAAAATTCAAATCCTAAAACCTTAGCTACCTATGATTTCCAGGTTCTATAACATCATATTCTTAGTCTTATTCTGGATTCAACTTATGACTTGATTCTTTTCAAATTAGCATTACACTATGGATTTACTTGCTTCAGAAAGTTGAAGCATATGGCTTCAGATATATGCATGCACTTGTATCAATTACAAGCCATGTATAGGCCCTTCTGGTTAGCCATGGTCAAGCTCAAACTCATCTACTGTAACTCTTGTACATTCTCTTTTAACACAACTTAACTACTAATACAAGGTTTAGTTGCAATTCAAATTAACTTGTACTATGGTCTTGTTTGCTTCAGTGATTTCAAGCTTACACATGAACTTGTATTAGTTACAAGACATGTGAAAATCTTGCTGTCTAGCCAAGACCAAATTTAAACCCATCAACTCATTACTTTGACTAACTTTCATTCAAAAACAACCCATAATCCTATCTGAAACTTATTCAATAATAGCAAGGAGAATATGTCCATATATCAGATTATATGGCATACTTCTCATTCATCATAGCTTACTGGATTTAATTCCAGAGAATATTACTTTGATCAACCACTCACAAGCACATATAAATGCATAAGTCTTACATATTCATTACAAGGAAACAAAGCACTAAGAATTCTGGACACACATAATCCTTAAGAAAGTTTCTGCCCAGATTATTTATTACAAATAAAAACTTCTACTTCTATAAAGTATTTTAAAACAGCAAGCTCTTCAAACACCCATGCAAGCAGAGCTACTATGCCTCTTTCCCTACAGCAATACCTGGAACTGCCTCAATGATAATGAGACACCCCATAGTTTGCAAAGGCAACAAATAGGGTAAGAAATAAATTCTGGTATGAGTGAAATCAAAATATAATAACTTGTCATTTTCTAATTATTGTGTAGAGAATTCATATACTTGATGCTTATTTGGATTTATAATGTAAATTGGGTATATATATATAAGCCCCTACTAACACTCATGCACACAAGCATCCATTCATCCATTCAATTCAGTACACCTGTATACATACTCCTATGGATTAACTCATTTTAATACCATAGCTCAACTCTCAATCTCAATTTATCAATTTAATTTGGTCTTAACTCTTTGCCATTGAACACCATGTGTGCATTGCAAGGGACTCAATTCTGTTAACCCCTGCACAGAGGCCTACAGGACTTAAACAAGTCATGCACATATGTAACGACCCGCCACTCATCCCACAGAATGACGCATCATTAATAAGAAAGAAAGGGGTAGAAAATAGAAAAGAAGAGAAGAAAGAAGAAACAACGACAACGATCTCACAGCGGAATGAATAAATTATATTAATAACATAAAGAAACTATTACATAGTATAAAACACTTATCAGAGTTTACACAACTATACAACACATACTAGACAGTTATAAACATCTGTCTAGATATTACAACTCAAATACAATACAAGACTCTAACACAGATATCAACACAGCGGAATACTATATCTACGAACGCCGAAGCCTCCTACTCCATTGCTCCTCCACAATTCGTCAAAGCTAAACCTGAATCCCTTGGCTACTCGTAAAAATTTGAGTACCCAAGAGTTTATAAAACAGAAATAAACAACTTGGGTCAGACATGGGTCTGGTGTGAGTAACAGGTTAAACTTGTTTAACTTCAAAACCTTTTGAAAGAAAAAGTATCACGTAAGACTCCCCACAAATAAACATGGGTAAGTTTTTACCTTACGCTAACCAAAACATTTGATAGGAAATTCGATTGTATTATAATAGGTCTAGGGTTTTCAAATAAATATGAAATAGCCGAAATTGTTACATTATTAAATTCCAGCATACTAGGTATACAATCAAGTCCGTTATCACTTATTGGAATTTGGATTTCCATACAATGGCAGAGCTACCGGGGTACCGCTCATCACAGTACGGGGCCTAGATCACCGTACCGAGGATCACTCCCAATCCCCTGCAACACAAAGCCGGAACCATCCCTTACTGGATAATCCCGAATAAAATCACCCCACAGATGGCCGTCGCCAACTGCACCACTAAGCCGAAATAAAAGAAGGAACTTCTCTAGACAGGGATGACCTTACTCTCAATGGGTGCTACCCACGAAGCCTTGCTGCACCTCCCCTGTTTTAGCCATTCCCGGTTGATGAGGCTTGAGGCTACGATTTACCTTTAAATCAGAACACACCACTTAGAATGCTCATCGTCCACCTGACGATGTTCTGATAGCATTCAATCCATACAAGTTCGTTCCGGGTTCGAACGAAACCGAAGGCATTATCTCGTTACACTCGTGTTGGAATCACCCTCAGAGTTAACGACAATAACCCTTGCACTCTGAATCTTCATCTTCACTTGAGATTCACGACCTATCGTAAATTTGGATCGATGTGGTATTCGGGTCTCCAGACCTGGAATTCCGGTATATGGAAACCCGATCCCGGTCTCATCGAAATCCAAAACGTATCTTTTAAGGCCAAGTTGTTTTAAGGTTAAAACAATTCAATTCTTATCTATATACACACAGATAGATAACTCAATAGATAATCTATATTATCATCCAAACAGATAATTCATATTATCATTTCAATTCAACCAAACATCTATATCATAGATCAGCACATCTCTTATCAGAGATATTAACAATGCAAAGCATTCAATATCATTCATCCATCCTTAAGTAATGATTTATATTATCTCTAATTAATTTAAAGTGAATTAAATTAATTACTTCATTTTATAAATCCTGCTTACTTAATTATTAATTAAACCAATTAATTAATCATACTTTAAGTATCTTAAACCAATTAATTAATTAAACCAATTAATTTCACAAATTAATTATCTTAATACATTCATCCTTAATTAATTACAATTAATTAATTACTTTAATCGCTTATTATTTATTAATTAATCTTAATTAATCAATCCTTAATTACATCATTAATTTTATTAATTAATGATCCTTAATTATTCTTAATTAATTATCTTATTTAAATTAATAATTAATTAATCACATTTATTAATCACCTTTGATTAATCTCATTTAGTAATTAACTACTCTTAATTACTACACTTCATAAATTAATTATCCCTTAATTAATTATCTTTTAATTAATCCCTTGATTAATTATACAAAGTAATTAACCTCAAATTACTTCCATTATCTCCATTTAATTACATCCAGTAATTTCCTTTAATTACTTTCTAAGTAATTCCTCTTCATTACATTAAGTAATTTCACTTCACAACTCATTAAATGATTATTTTAAATTAATTAAACTGAATTAATTAACCCAATCTAATCAGATTAAACTCAATTAATTACAATGAGTAATTAATTCCTTAACTACTTCCATAAGTATTTATACTTAACAATTTACACAAACAATTATTTCTACATTAATTAATCTAATTAATTATTAAAAATTAATCACATTAATTAATTATTAAATAATCTTTAGTTTATGATCCTTATTAACAATTCATAAATTATTTTCCCAAAGTAATTAACTTATTTCAATCATTATGTATTACAAATTAATAGCTCATTAATACTCCATTTATTTAACCCCTAATTATTTAATAAATTAAGTGTTAACTAGAATTTAATTAATCCATTTTTCTTGATTAATTAATTACTAATCATTAATTAAACGAATCTAATTTAATTAATGAATCTTAATTACAATTAATTATTCTAAGAATAATTAATCTTAAACCTCTAAGATGAACCCTTAATTACTTTAAGTAATTAGCTACTCCATTAGCTTATTGAATATATTAATTATTCATTTAATTACCCTAATAAACTAATGAATTACAAATTATTAACTCAATTTTAATTTAAATAAGTTTTAAAATCAATTTAAAACCTTAAATGATGATAATACTTTCTTATAAAAGAAATTTTACCAAAGTTTAAAACAAATTTAGATTCAAACATTTAAATGTTTCTTTATCAATCAAATTTGTTAAAATACTTAAATTTATAAAACTTAAATTTATTTAAGCCAAAGATTCAAATCCCGATTGAATTAAGTTTAAACTTTGTTTAAACATTCCTTTTTATTTACTTTCAGATTTAAATTCAAATTTCTTTAAAACATTTCTAAACAACAAACCCTTTTTAAAGTTATTTTAAATAAATTTGAGTTTTAAATCTTTATCCATTTCCAGCTAAATATTCAATTTAAACTTGAATCCATAATTAAAATTAGATTTAAAAACTTATTTTAAATCCTTGTTTAATATTTTTAAATTCAGTTTAAATTTTGAAATAAACAGGTTTCTAACCTGTAATTCAACTATCCCGAGCAACATATTATCCGAGTCTAACCTAATCTAGCTCGAACAACACTAAAATAAACTCAAGTAACTCGAGTAACCCTCTATTTGAAAACACTTAATCCCAATACTAACAGTTTATACATAAACCTGAAACTATCTTCTCACCCGAGACCATATCCCCACTACTTCGAGAAATCCCACGTAAAACTCGAGTTCGACCCGAGTAAAAAGCTTCTTCCCCAACTCCACTTCTTCTTCCAGATACCACGTACACACGTGCACGTGTACGCAACCTCGCCGTCCCTCCGATCAGCACTGCCGCCTTCGACAAGTCACTGACACCTACCTTAGTCCTTCTGACCATCCATCTACGATGAATACGCGAGAAAACAAAATCGAACAACTCGATCCTATCAGAACCCAAGCAATCCAAAGTCTGGAACCCACCATCATCGAAAAATCAACCACCAACCATTGCCTCCGACCACTGGAGCTCACGCCGACCGACCCAATGCCGCGCCATGCCACGATGAACCATTTTCCCAACACGCGATCGATTCCGATCCACTCTCGTCATCGCACATCCCTCGACAACCTCATCCTTTCTTTCTGGCCATCGAACCCTAATTGGACTTCGCCAAGCTACGCCGGTCATCAGAAAAATCCCAAACCATTTTTCCCAAGATTCCCATATTCCATACTACCTTCAGCCCAAAACTCGATCGATTCCAACACGTCGATCACCAGAATTTGACACAAATTCAATTACCGTTCAACTCCTAATATCACTCGATTTATTGACTTAAAATTTATGATTTCATTTCCAAAAATCAATATTTCCAATAGCGAATCTGTTAATATAATCAAACATAGAAATTTAGACAATGCATTTTCTGTCTTGATTTGATTTTCACTGTATCTTCTATTTTTCTAACTAATTACTTAATAAACTCTTTTGAAAATATTTTTAAAAATAGTATCTGTGATATTCAAACAAATTTCTTTTAAGGATTATAACCTAATATTGTTTATATGAAGAGATATGAATTTATTTTGATTGAATTGAACCTGTACTAAAGAACAGAGCTTAAAAATATATGCACAGACATGTGTATCATCATCTTCATATAGTCACAGACATGCAGGCTCATTCAACAACTATACAAACATACTTTAAGTATTTCCACATGCAAATCAAGATTCAATATATTTTATAAAGGTAGTTCACTCATCTAATTTGATAACAGAGGATAAAGTTATTTTAGAAAAATGTTACTCACCTTATAGAAGAAGCAGAGAACATATAATTCTGTTTCCTGGAACTGCAATTTGAATTTACATTATGAATCTGAAGTTTTTCCTTAGCTTGCTTATTTGTTAGTTGAATCTGATGAATTTGTTGGTTGATTTTGATTCTTACAGCTGAACTCCATTTCTTCTTTGTTTGAGTTGAATTTGAACTTCAAATTGATATTGAAGATTTGAACAGATTTGCTTGAATTTTGTTACCAGATTGGGTTTGCAGATTTGTATATTTATTTGGTTTCGAATTTTCTTTTATTTACAATCTGATTTCAGTTTCTCATTTGAAGATAATGGTTTTAACTAAATGAATTGCTAAGTTTTCTACTTAATATATTTTTAATGAAAATGTTTTAATAAAACAAATGCCACTTGTTACCTTATTATGACAAATGTTTTACAAGTGTCTTCTTATTAGTTAAATGCTTAACATATGTTCCTTTTTATTAGTTTATATTTATTTTAAATGTAAATAAATGCTTTTTCTTTATTTACTTAAATACTTCTCTATTTATAAATTACTTTTAAAAGAAAAGAAAATCAATTGTATATGTATAAATAAAAGCTTATACATGTATTTTGAATCCAAATGTTTTAATATATCTACCTTTGAATTTCAAAACTAATTTACATTCAAATGCAAATTATATTTAAAATCCAATTTAAAGTCAAGTTATATACATACATATATAACTACACATTAAATTTGAAATAACCATTTTATTTTATATATAAAATCTATTTATAAAAACAATACACTATTAATATTGTTTAAAAATAACTCATTTATCAATTTTAAAATAATTTATAAAAGAGATTATAAATTATCACTATTACTAATTGAATTAACATATCATAGGTAAATTGTATTTTAAACCTATATATATATTCACTTTTAAATCATATTTAATAAGAAAATAAAATAATCCTTATTATTAATCTAGTTTAAAACCATATAGTTATAAATTTTAAATAACTTTGAAAAGCTAATATTAAATAAATCCAAATATCCAAACTATCAATATTATATATTAGAAATTTTAAAACAAGATTTTATTTATTAATTAAATTTCAAACACTAGCTTATCCATTTACAATATATACAATTGTATATACATTATAAATAGAAATCATCTTATAAATTTTTAAAGGATAAATTTACTAATTAAATATTCATTTAATTAGATTATTAAATCAATTCAAATATTTATTATCAAAGATTAACAAATCAATTTAATTATTTAAACAGATTATTAAATTGATATTGTCCAAAATTTCCGGGATATTACATTCCTTCCCCCTTAAAATAATTTCGTCCCCGAAATTTTAAACAAAGGTAATTTAATAATCTATTTAAATCACAAGCATATATTATCATTTATATGCTAACAACCATAGCAACCAATTTATCCAATCAAACAATTCTAATTATCCAGACAAAATTCTGGATATAATTTCCTCGAGTTTTCCCAAGTATATATATACCGGGATACTCGCTCTACAGAATCCAAACAATCAATACTACTAAGCTATAGAGCTTCTACTCATCTAGATCTACAGAACTAAACAAGATATCAGACTACAGACGAGTCTGACTCAACAACCAAATCCTCCAGAACTGCTGGTTCCACAGCCAGAGATAGATCAAACACGTACTCTCTCAGAGATACGTAAAATACATTGAATTCCAGTTATCCAAACTAACAATTCAATCCAGTAGATCAAACTCTTATCCAAATTAGATCATAGAAAAGATCCAATACAACTCGGAGCTGACTTCTCAGACTTACCCAATCTTATAGCTCCCTTTACCAGAGAAAACTTCAACAACAACGAAGTCTCCAACTTCGAATTCAAAATTCCTCCGTCTCTTATCCATAAGATCCTTCAGACGATCCTGGGCTTCCTACAAATCTTTCCTGATCAACTCAACCTTTGCTGATGCTTTTAGAAATAAACAGAACCAAAAACAACTCAACAGAATGATCCTCTCAAGATCTACCAATAATCCAAAACACAACTCTACTACCAAACATCAGAAGATCGAACTAACTTCTCCTATCTGGAAAAGACAACAAGAGCACTCGCCAAACTGCTTCTGCTGCACCACTCTGATCTGGAGAGAATGAAAATGCTGATGATGAACACAAACACAGACTGGACAACACATCCCAGAAAATCTCGGATAACTCAAGAGAATACTCAAACTATCGCAAGTCACTTTTGCGATCAACCCAGCCAAATCCAAATAAAACTGTTCTATCTTTACAAATCAGAACAGCTCATACTTATCTATCCAATCCATCGAAGAAATGGATATACTCTACTTCTTCTGAACTCCACCTTCAGAAAAACTACTCAGCCAGAAAACTTCCTGCTAATACAGAACACTCCGAGCTGCACTGCTGCCACAGATGCCAAAGACTTCTCAATCCAAAGCTCTTCGAGAAACTCGAACCCAAACCAAACAGAGACACCACGCTGGACTCAGCCATAACATCGAAACAGACACACTTCATTAACTTGTTCCAAATAAAATATCTTTGGGAACATCCATAGTCACTGCATCTCATCACGCAGCTACTTCTTCCAGGAGTATCAAGATACCATCCCTCGCTTCTGTCCAACCGACATATCCAACTCTACTCATCCAAACTACAAAGATAAACTCCGAACCTTAACAGGTTTCCTTCAGAGATTGGTGAAGTCCTTACACCACAACAAAACTTATTCGAGACGGTATTCGATCTACAGTCTCGACAAATACACTTTCAACCTCAATACTCAGACTCCTAATCCTAGATGATAAATTATTATCATCTCAACCAATCATTACAAATACCATATACATTTAAAATGATACTTTTTATATATAGAAAATATATCTGGTTAAAATTATTTCACCTTCCCTTTTAAAACAATATTGTGTCCGTTGGCCTGGTCCAAGTGTTTAGAGATCCCTATCAATAACGTTAGCTACTCGTATTGACCAGAATCCATATACCACTTAACCGATCAATTAACACAATATAAAATCATTTTATATAACTAACAAATACGCGCTCTCGTATATATATATACACTCAAACAGGTTGCTACAGATCCTATCTCTAATGAACAACCCTCCCGAACCTAGGTATTCACTCAACCTAGTTCTCTGATGTTCACTTAACCAAAAGCTTAGGCATTCGCTCAACCTATGCTCCGATACCATATGTAACGACCCGCCACTCATCCCACAGAATGACGCATCATTAATAAGAAAGAAAGGGGTAGAAAATAGAAAAGAAGAGAAGAAAGAAGAAACAACGACAACGATCTCACAGCGGAATGAATAAATTATATTAATAACATAAAGAAACTATTACATAGTATAAAACACTTATCAGAGTTTACACAACTATACAACACATACTAGACAGTTATAAACATCTGTCTAGATATTACAACTCAAATACAATACAAGACTCTAACACAGATATCAACACAGCGGAATACTATATCTACGAACGCCGAAGCCTCCTGCTCCATTGCTCCTCCACAATTCGTCAAAGCTAAACCTGAATCCCTTGGCTACTCGTAAAAATTTGAGTACCCAAGAGTTTATAAAACAGAAATAAACAACTTGGGTCAGACATGGGTCTGGTGTGAGTAACAGGTTAAACTTGTTTAACTTCAAAACCTTTTGAAAGAAAAAGTATCACGTAAGACTCCCCACAAATAAACATGGGTAAGTTTTTACCTTACGCTAACCAAAACATTTGATAGGAAATTCGATTGTATTATAATAGGTCTAGGGTTTTCAAATAAATATGAAATAGCCGAAATTGTTACATTATTAAATTCCAGCATACTAGGTATACAATCAAGTCCGTTATCACTTATTGGAATTTGGATTTCCATACAATGGCAGAGCTACCGGGGTACCGCTCATCACAGTACGGGGCCTAGATCACCGTACCGAGGATCACTCCCAATCCCCTGCAACACAAAGCCGGAACCATCCCTTACTGGATAATCCCGAATAAAATCACCCCACAGATGGTCGTCGCCAACTGCACCACTAAGCCGAAATAAAAGAAGGAACTTCTCTAGACAGGGATGACCTTACTCTCAGTGGGTGCTACCCACGAAGCCTTGCTGCACCTCCCCTGTTTTAGCCATTCCCGGTTGATGAGGCTTGAGGCTACGATTTACCTTTAAATCAGAACACACCACTTAGAATGCTCATCGTCCACCTGACGATGTTCTGATAGCATTCAATCCATACAAGTTCGTTCCGGGTTCGAACGAAACTGAAGGCATTATCTCGTTACACTCGTGTTGGAATCACCCTCAGAGTTAACGACAATAACCCTTGCACTCTGAATCTTCATCTTCACTTGAGATTCACGACCTATCGTAAATTTGGATCGATGTGGTATTCGGGTCTCCAGACCTGGAATTCCGGTATACGGAAACCCGATCCCGGTCTCATCGAAATCCAAAACGTATCTTTTAAGGCCAAGTTGTTTTAAGGTTAAAACAATTCAATTCTTATCTATATACACACAGATAGATAACTCAATAGATAATCTATATTATCATCCAAACAGATAATTCATATTATCATTTCAATTCAACCAAACATCTATATCATAGATCAGCACATCTCTTATCAGAGATATTAACAATGCAAAGCATTCAATATCATTCATCCATCCTTAAGTAATGATTTATATTATCTCTAATTAATTTAAAGTGAATTAAATTAATTACTTCATTTTATAAATCCTGCTTACTTAATTATTTATTAAACCAATTAATTAATCATACTTTAAGTATCTTAAACCAATTAATTAATTAAACCAATTAATTTCACAAATTAATTATCTTAATACATTCATCCTTAATTAATTACAATTAATTAATTACTTTAATCGCTTATTATTTATTAATTAATCTTAATTAATCAATCCTTAATTACATCATTAATTTTATTAATTAATGATCCTTAATTATTCTTAATTAATTATCTTATTTAAATTAATAATTAATTAATCACATTTATTAATCACCTTTGATTAATCTCATTTAGTAATTAACTACTCTTAATTACTACACTTCATAAATTAATTATCCCTTAATTAATTATCTTTTAATTAATCCCTTGATTAATTATACAAAGTAATTAACCTCAAATTACTTCCATTATCTCCATTTAATTACATCCAGTAATTTCCTTTAATTACTTTCTAAGTAATTCCTCTTCATTACATTAAGTAATTTCACTTCACAACTCATTAAATGATTATTTTAAATTAATTAAACTGAATTAATTAACCCAATCTAATCAGATTAAACTCAATTAATTACAATGAGTAATTAATTCCTTAACTACTTCCATAAGTATTTATACTTAACAATTTACACAAACAATTATTTCTACATTAATTAATCTAATTAATTATTAAAAATTAATCACATTAATTAATTATTAAATAATCTTTAGTTTATGATCCTTATTAACAATTCATAAATTATTTTCCCAAAGTAATTAACTTATTTCAATCATTATGTATTACAAATTAATAGCTCATTAATACTCCATTTATTTAACCCCTAATTATTTAATAAATTAAGTGTTAACTAGAATTTAATTAATCCATTTTTCTTGATTAATTAATTACTAATCATTAATTAAACGAATCTAATTTAATTAATGAATCTTAATTACAATTAATTATTCTAAGAATAATTAATCTTAAACCTCTAAGATGAACCCTTAATTACTTTAAGTAATTAGCTACTCCATTAGCTTATTGAATATATTAATTATTCATTTAATTACCCTAATAAACTAATGAATTACAAATTATTAACTCAATTTTAATTTAAATAAGTTTTAAAATCAATTTAAAACCTTAAATGATGATAATACTTTCTTATAAAAGAAATTTTACCAAAGTTTAAAACAAATTTAGATTCAAACATTTAAATGTTTCTTTATCAATCAAATTTGTTAAAATACTTAAATTTATAAAACTTAAATTTATTTAAGCCAAAGATTCAAATCCCGATTGAATTAAGTTTAAACTTTGTTTAAACATTCCTTTTTATTTACTTTCAGATTTAAATTCAAATTTCTTTAAAACATTTCTAAACAACAAACCCTTTTTAAAGTTATTTTAAATAAATTTGAGTTTTAAATCTTTATCCATTTCCAGCTAAATATTCAATTTAAACTTGAATCCATAATTAAAATTAGATTTAAAAACTTATTTTAAATCCTTGTTTAATATTTTTAAATTCAGTTTAAATTTTGAAATAAACAGGTTTCTAACCTGTAATTCAACTATCCCGAGCAACATATTATCCGAGTCTAACCTAATCTAGCTCGAACAACACTAAAATAAACTCAAGTAACTCGAGTAACCCTCTATTTGAAAACACTTAATCCCAATACTAACAGTTTATACATAAACCTGAAACTATCTTCTCACCCGAGACCATATCCCCACTACTTCGAGAAATCCCACGTAAAACTCGAGTTCGACCCGAGTAAAAAGCTTCTTCCCCAACTCCACTTCTTCTTCCAGATACCACGTACACACGTGCACGTGTACGCAACCTCGCCGTCCCTCCGATCAGCACTGCCGCCTTCGACAAGTCACTGACACCTACCTTAGTCCTTCTGACCATCCATCTACGATGAATACGCGAGAAAACAAAATCGAACAACTCGATCCTATCAGAACCCAAGCAATCCAAAGTCTGGAACCCACCATCATCGAAAAATCAACCACCAACCATTGCCTCCGACCACTGGAGCTCACGCCGACCGACCCAATGCCGCGCCATGCCACGATGAACCATTTTCCCAACACGCGATCGATTCCGATCCACTCTCGTCATCGCACATCCCTCGACAACCTCATCCTTTCTTTCTGGCCATCGAACCCTAATTGGACTTCGCCAAGCTACGCCGGTCATCAGAAAAATCCCAAACCATTTTTCCCAAGATTCCCATATTCCATACTACCTTCAGCCCAAAACTCGATCGATTCCAACACGTCGATCACCAGAATTTGACACAAATTCAATTACCGTTCAACTCCTAATATCACTCGATTTATTGACTTAAAATTTATGATTTCATTTCCAAAAATCAATATTTCCAATAGCGAATCTGTTAATATAATCAAACATAGAAATTTAGACAATGCATTTTCTGTCTTGATTTGATTTTCACTGTATCTTCTATTTTTCTAACTAATTACTTAATAAACTCTTTTGAAAATATTTTTAAAAATAGTATCTGTGATATTCAAACAAATTTCTTTTAAGGATTATAACCTAATATTGTTTATATGAAGAGATATGAATTTATTTTGATTGAATTGAACCTGTACTAAAGAACAGAGCTTAAAAATATATGCACAGACATGTGTATCATCATCTTCATATAGTCACAGACATGCAGGCTCATTCAACAACTATACAAACATACTTTAAGTATTTCCACATGCAAATCAAGATTCAATAGATTTTATAAAGGTAGTTCACTCATCTAATTTGATAACAGAGGATAAAGTTATTTTAGAAAAATGTTACTCACCTTATAGAAGAAGCAGAGAACATATAATTCTGTTTCCTGGAACTGCAATTTGAATTTACATTATGAATCTGAAGTTTTTCCTTAGCTTGCTTATTTGTTAGTTGAATCTGATGAATTTGTTGGTTGATTTTGATTCTTACAGCTGAACTCCATTTCTTCTTTGTTTGAGTTGAAGTTGAACTTCAAATTGATATTGAAGATTTGAACAGATTTGCTTGAATTTTGTTACCAGATTGGGTTTGCAGATTTGTATATTTATTTGGTTTCGAATTTTCTTTTATTTACAATCTGATTTCAGTTTCTCATTTGAAGATAATGGTTTTAACTAAATGAATTGCTAAGTTTTCTACTTAATATATTTTTAATGAAAATGTTTTAATAAAACAAATGCCACTTGTTACCTTATTATGACAAATGTTTTACAAGTGTCTTCTTATTAGTTAAATGCTTAACATATGTTCCTTTTTATTAGTTTATATTTATTTTAAATGTAAATAAATGCTTTTTCTTTATTTACTTAAATACTTCTCTATTTATAAATTACTTTTAAAAGAAAAGAAAATCAATTGTATATGTATAAATAAAAGCTTATACATGTATTTTGAATCCAAATGTTTTAATATATCTACCTTTGAATTTCAAAACTAATTTACATTCAAATGCAAATTATATTTAAAATCCAATTTAAAGTCAAGTTATATACATACATATATAACTACACATTAAATTTGAAATAACCATTTTATTTTATATATAAAATCTATTTATAAAAACAATACACTATTAATATTGTTTAAAAATAACTCATTTATCAATTTTAAAATAATTTATAAAAGAGATTATAAATTATCACTATTACTAATTGAATTAACATATCATAGGTAAATTGTATTTTAAACCTATATATATATATTCACTTTTAAATCATATTTAATAAGAAAATAAAATAATCCTTATTATTAATCTAGTTTAAAACCATATAGTTATAAATTTTAAATAACTTTGAAAAGCTAATATTAAATAAATCCAAATATCCAAACTATCAATATTATATATTAGAAATTTTAAAACAAGATTTTATTTATTAATTAAATTTCAAACACAAGCTTATCCATTTACAATATATACAATTGTATATACATTATAAATAGAAATCATCTTATAAATTTTTAAAGGATAAATTTACTAATTAAATATTCATTTAATTAGATTATTAAATCAATTCAAATATTTATTATCAAAGATTAACAAATCAATTTAATTATTTAAACAGATTATTAAATTGATATTGTCCAAAATTTCCGGGATATTACAACATACCCATCATCCCTCTTATGATGAATAGATCAAGGCTCTACTCCTACATTAGCTTTATAATCTAGTGACCATTCTCATTTTCTTTCAGAAAAATTTATTAACTCTTGAAATGCTTTTATACTCTTTTCTTCTTTTTCATAAATCAAAGAGAGTTAAACTCACTCAGGGGTTTCAGCCAACCATACTAAACATTCATGAAAAGAATACCATATCTCATTTTCCAGTTATTTTATTCAAAATATGTTTTAACACTTGCATGTCTCCTATATTCAGGAATATCATGATCACTTAAACAAATCTAGTGAAATCATATAAAATCCTTATACTCAATTCTACTGTGAACGTAGGGTAAGGTTTTTGAGAAAAACCCATAAATCATTTTAGCTTAAGATCTGAAAAAATCAGCACATAAATAATTTATTGCATTGTTCATCTCATTTTAAAACAATCTAGACATAAACATGAATCTCCTTTATTCACACTGCCTAGTTTATTTCCCAGCAATACCCTACTTCTCAATAAAATGTATTTATCTTACTAAACATATTTATAAACTGATGTTTTAAGGTACTGGATCCATATCAGTGATCAGGGTATTTTTCTTATCAAACAATCAATCAAAACAAATCAAAGCATCAACCAAAGATTTATCAAAACACCAACCATTCTCAGCATTCATTTATTCAGAAAAATAGATCAAGCACAAACATGATATGGTTTTTATAAAATAATATGGCTGCCCTTAACTTGGGTCTTAATGCCTTAAACCTCATAAGATTGATTAATCACTCACCTTCCTTCCTCTTTTCCCCGAGAATACTTTAACTTGAAAATGGCTTTGGTTTGCTCTTCTTTCTTTTCTTAATATTTTCTGTTTTCTGAAATGAGACTGCTGCTACCCCCTTTAATTTTTAAAACATTGTTTAGGGTTTTAGTAGAGTGAAAAACCCATCTTATCCCCACACAAATGAGAGAAATCTGCTTATGATGTTTTGGCTAGAAATGCCATTTTCTTTTTGATTTCCATTTCGGGTATTTTCAGTTGCTTTAGCTTTTTTTTCTGGTTTGCATGCTATTTGCATGTTTCATACACAGACCTTATTTTCATGTGACTTTCTTACATTATTTATTTTCTTAAGACTAATCTGTAATGTATACATGTATATCCTTTTATCAATTAATTCCTTGTTAATGTTTCAAGCTATTTGTTTTCTCTTGATATATAAAATGTATTCATATATTTAATTACCATAGTGTTTTCCTTATTAATTTATGTTTTTCCTCGTTGTAAAAATATAACATATGGTAATGTATAATCCATATATACACTCAGTCACATTTCCTATAACGACCCCGGATTTTATATATATTTAAATTTATAATTAATTAATTTTTGAATAAAAATTTGTGAAATAAATTGATAAATGGATGCGAGTTTCCCCTCCAGATGAATTCTATGTTAAATCAATTAAAATCTAAAATATTGTATATATGTGATTAGATTCAAATTTCAAGTAAATGGTTAATAATGATTTGAATTTATGAAATAAATACAAGACGATAAGTATTAAAGTAAAATAATAATATCTGAGTTAGAAATAGAAATAGAAATGAATATACAAAACAAGAATTTGTATTAAGCAATAAAATCAAATATATACAAAATGGAATACAATATACTTACACACATAATACAAACAAGAGATATCTATGTACATGAAGTAAAAAAAGCATGGGTGGGCTGTAACAAAATGTCTTTGATATTGTACATAACATCACTACTTTAGCCAAAGCAAGGATCATTTCAGCCGAAGTAAACAAAACATTTAAATACAAAGCAAGCAAACATATGAAGACACAAAGTACTCAAACAATTAATGCTGCTAGGCAACTCTAGTACACCATTTATCACTTCAGCACAAAAGCAAGATACCAACCTCCAAAATGAGAAAAATCCCTGCGTATATTTGTACTGGGAGAAAATATCACTTGTACAACAAATTATAACACTTGTACAACACTCCATATCAGCTTAAACAAATAAGCCTAATACCCTGTAACTTGTTTCAAAAACATCAACCTCTCATGTTTGTTCGTCCATTCCAAACTGGAAACCAAAATCTGAAGCAAACAATATCATTCAAAACTTAAACAAAGCTTCAAAATAAACAACACAATCAAGACAAACCAGAAATCAAAGAGAGAAAGAAAAAGTTCAAGTTTGTTTCAAAGAGAAACTCTGTCCATCTCTGGAAACAAAGGTGAGCAACTCACTTACCTTTATGTTTGCTTTGTTCTGATGTTTGTGATTTAAGTTCGAAGATGATTTGAAGTGTTGTCTGGCTGTTGAATATGCTTGAATGTTGCATATATATAGGGGTGTACATATCTGGGTGTTTCTGTTTATAGGCAACAGGCTTCAGAACTATCTATAGAAAAAAAATCATTATCTCATCACCTAATCTAAGTTAGGATATAAGATTTAAACAAAATCTGTTTGATTTGTTGATAGTCAAAGTTTAGAAAATTGTTTAAGTTAAAACAAATGGTATTGCCTCTGGAAATGAAAAAAAAAATAACAGAGTAATATCAAAATAAGTCAAATTTTTTTTTATCATAATTCGCGAACTCAGGGATGTAATCTGAATTAGTGTGGTATAACATGATTTTTAAAACAAAATTTTTAATTTTTTGATCAGAGGTTTGAGAGCAGTACGGGTATGTGGGAATTTTTTGTTGAAGTGATCTCTGATGATCCTCGGGTTGGTAGGGTTTGGGATCTCGTCTGGTGATGGAGGGATGAGTGTAGATGCTGGGAAAAATATGGCGGTGGTGGGAAGTTAATCAGGGAGGAGGCGGCGAGGTTTCAATTTTTTTTTAACCTAATTTAAGTAGGCTCCGGAATTTTTATCACCACGATCCATCTACTGGATCGAGTTCCACCAGATTCAGGGGGATGGATGTTGAGGTGTTGACGCGGTCATGGACGAAGGCATTGGTGCTCCAGTGGACGGCGACGTGGATTGGAAGGAGTTTCAGGCGAGGGTGTTGGTGTTGAGTAGTTCGAATTTTTCAATTTTTGGTTTTGGATCGGGTTTGAAAACTGGGTGTTTGGAATGGTAAGAGGAGATCACCAGCGACTTGACGATGGCGATCGCCGGTGCCAGAGCTTCGTTGATTCAGGGTGCACGTGCACGCGACATAGTTCGTGCCTGTTAATTCTACAGGTTTGGGGAAGAAGAGAATGGCTCGAGTTCGAGCACGAGAAAAGGAAGGGTTGACTCGAAGGAAATGATGGAGCGAGTTGCTCCGGGTCGAGCTCGGGGAAACATTGAAAATACTCCGGTCTGGGAGGTTAGGAAAAAACAAACAGTTTTATAAAATAAAAAAAAGGTAGCAAAGGTTTAAATAAATTTATTTGAAAGGAAATTTAAGTTATTTAATTTTGTGATCATCATTTATAAATTAATTCTTAAAGTATAATGTGATTAAAGAGTTAATTAAAATGGAATGTTGTTTTTAATTAACCTTAACTTTGGAACTAACTTATGTGTTAATTATGATTAATTATGAAGCTTATAAATTTAAGATTTTAATGATAATCGAGTGATTTAATTAAGATAAATTATTTATCTTTTAAAGTATTTACGTGATTAAAGAATGACTTAAAGTTAATTAAATCTTTAATTAAAGCTTAATTAAATTAGTAATTGATGGTTAATTAATCGGTAGAAGTAATTAGGGGATGATTTTTAATTAAGGATTAATTAATTAAGATAATTAATTAAGGAATTATAAGTTAACGAAGGTGATTAAGGAAAGATAATAAATCAAGGGCTAATTAATCAATGTGATTAATTAAGGATAATTAATTTAAGGATAATTTATTAATGGTTAGTTAATAAATGATTTAAAGGATAATTAATCAAAATGATTTGTAATTAATTAATATTAATTAACCAAGATTTGTAGTTTATTCATAAGTAATTAATCTGGTATAAATTAATTTTAATCAGATATTAATTGATCTTACTTATGGACGTTTGGATTCTATTGGATGATTGAATTGTTTTATATCCTTGATATATGATGCTGTGTGATACACCCTGATTTATGTTGTGATCTATGATAAATTATCTGTGATATAATTTATTATCTGTGATATATATCTATGATCTGTAAGATAAGCGTTATAGTTTATATCGCTTATCAACTATATCCTATATTTTGATCTGTGATGATTCATCGTGTTGCACGATTGGGTTAAAACCCCTGGACTACACTTTACACACACAAATATGGGTTTCACGTGGAAATCGGTTAAGTCACAGATAATTCAAATCGATGTTTTTGAAATTGAAATTTTAATTTCAATTGATTTTGAAATTGGAAATTTGGTTTTAAAGTAAAAAGTTTTTTAAATGGAATTTCAAAGATAAAAGTTATTTTGAATAACTTAATCGAGTTTTGAAAATTTAAATAATTTGATTTAAATTTGAATTCGAATTTGAAATTGAATCCTATGATTTGAAACTAGGGATTAAAAAGGATATAAATGTGTTTGTATGAATTTAAACCATTTTAAATGTAAAATTTTGGGAATTTGAATTTAACCCAAAGATTTCAACTCGTATGAATGAATCAGATTTCCAAAATAAAACTGTTTGTTTTAAAAGAATAAAAGCTTTCATATAGATAAGAAATGAAATTCCAATTTAAT
This sequence comes from Allium fistulosum, assembly GCA_030737815.1. Classification (NCBI taxonomy): domain Eukaryota; kingdom Viridiplantae; phylum Streptophyta; class Magnoliopsida; order Asparagales; family Amaryllidaceae; genus Allium; species Allium fistulosum. The sequence goes on from CM060902.1 coordinate 985,787,556, forward strand.
TAAAGGAATTTCAAGACTGAATTGAAAAATGGTTTTCCAAGTTATGAATGAATTCTTTTTGAAAGCTATGAATTGAATCTGTTTATTTTTAACAGATTTAGTATAATGATTTGTTTAAATCATTTGAAATGGAATTGTTTTGAAAGCTATAAGTTAAATCTTTGTTTTAAAGATTTAACGAGTTAAATTGAAATGGAAATTGATTTGGAAAATTTGTGAATGAATCTTTTGTTTAAAAGATTAAAATGTGGAAATTATTTAAACCGTTAAAGGTTGTTAAAATGAAACTTTTTGTTTAAAGATTTGAAAATGGTAATTTGTTAAACCATTTGAAAAGAAAGTTCGGGTTTAAGTAGTGACTTAATTGAAACCCCATTATCCATATGATTTTGAATATTGCGCTCACTATTCGGTTTAGCCGGGAGAGGACCTTTGTGTCATACAACCCATTCCGAATAAGTGATACATCGTATATGGATAGCATTTGAAGACCGGTGTTGAAGACCGAGTATTTGCGAAAACGATAGGATGACCTATCGATTGTCTCTACACCGAGTAGCTACGGTATAGAGATTTCCTAAGTGATGGGAAGTCCGATCGGGATTGTGAATTATCCGGATTTGCAAGGGCTTCTTTGGAAGTGCCTTCGGTTCTGTTCGATCCTGGAACAGACTTGTATGGTTACATGTCTGACATTACGCTTTGAGATATAAAGCAGATTTCTTTCAAATACATTTCTGTTGGTGGTGGAGAATTTATTCTCTTAGCTTAACACCCTTCTCTGAGACGTACGAGCTCAGAGGTTATGTAGTTGAAATTTATCAGCGATATATCCCAATTTGGTAATGTGGCATGTTGAGTGTTGCTATTTGATGATCAGTGTTTGATCATTTGTGATATGATCATTTGTTTGATCATTTATCTTTGTGATCATAGGTTGATCATCTGTTGACCCAAAGCGTGGCTTTTTGAAAAAGCGTAGCTTTATGGACGAGACTTCATCAGGGCCTCACAACCCGGAAATGGTCGAAACAAGAATGTTGCGGCAAGGTTATGAGGGTCGCGCCCTTTAGGGTATGTCATTTCCTTTTGGAAAGTGGTGGTATCATGGTATGGAGCCCAGATACTTACTCATGTGAACACACTTTATTTATGATGTGTGATGTTGGTTACCGAGCGCTCGGATAAAGGTCCCAAAGGACCGGGGGATGGCATATTCGTGAGTTACCTGTTACAGGGGTAACCCGGCCTTGTTGGCAGAGAGCAGTTTGTCTCTCGGAGCGTCCAGCGAGAGGCGTTTCCTTCGTGGCATAGGAAGTTCCTTAGCCTGACCATTTGTTGGAAAATCCAAAGAAACAATACGAACCTTGTACGGTTTTAGTTGTATAACCTGCTATGGAATGTGGCGGTAACCTGCTATTGAACATAGTAGCTATAGTTGGCATAAGTGCGGAATGCCTATGCTGGCTAAGATTAATATTATACTTTCGAAATGTTTTCTTCACTATGCACTAATAATAATATCCAATTGATTTTGCATAGTAAGCATCATTGACTATCATAAGAAGAAATCTCCTCCAATTCTGCGTTTGCATTGTGTGTGTGGCGGGAGGTCTTATGGTAGTTTCATTTTCCAAAACCATTGCGATTTTCAATGTTTAAAGTTCTGATTGTGTTTGTTTTAAAGATAAACTGTTTTTGTTGCTCACACCAGTCCCATGACTGATCCGGAGTTTATTGTTCCTTTCCCAAACTCTGGGTGCTCATAATTTTCTACACGAGCAGTCTAGAGTTGGAGTTTTTAGATATTCAGGTTGAGTAGATTATCTGGAGCTAATCAGTCCTTGGACGACTGACCTTGCTTTTCGCTAGCTATGGATTGGAGCATTCTATTGGAGATATTATATCCACTGCTAGTGTTATTTATTTTCTTTCCGCTGCTATTTCTTGTATCTCTGATATCGTTGTATCATATTGATATCACTGTTGTATATCATTCTGGATATTGTATTCATTGGAGTTGTATATGATATCATTGATTTCCTTTTCTTCCGCTGTGTTATTTACTTAATGGTGTTATAAGCTCCGGCGACTCGGATTTGAACGGTCGAATCTACGGCATTCGAGTACGATGTAAAGTATGAATATCGATTTTCGAGCGCGAAAAATCCGTTACGTTACATGTTGTATCAGAGCTAAGGTTGAACTTTAGCTCAGGAGTATAACACATTAAGTAGCTCATTAGAGATAGGGTGAAGTATACCCTAGAATGAGTAATTCCTCAGATATCCGTTTAAACGTCTCAGTAAATTCTCTTGTTATCTATTGATAGTGAGTATGAGTGTGAGAAGAGGATGAGATAGGGGACAGGGGAATACCACTATAAATGGTCAATATCCTGTAACAACAAGGAAGCAATCTTTTCTCTATCGTTCTCTTTTGTTCGTCATTTTCCTCAATTCTTCAATATTTTCTGGTCGATCCAGAAAGGAAATTCGATATATTAATAAGGGACAAACTCCAAATAGGCCAAAATTGTTTGTTGGATGAATTGTTTGCTTTGTTTGCTATGGGTGATAGGTATAATTTAGTTTTTAAACTGAAAGTTCTGAAATCGTATCCATATATCTATCTATTCTTTGGGTCCGGATATATTCTACGAATGGTTAGTTATTCCTTCGAACTAACCGATGCCACTGCATATTTTGTAGATCTGGATAACCCGAGTGTCTTCTGAAGTGTTAAACAAATTCGTTCTTGTATATGTTATCGATATTCTGATTTGGTAAGCCAAATGCAGAATAGATATTTAATTTGATTTGATGAAATATTCTTCATCCATCTTTGTGTCTCCTTGGTAATTTCGAGGACGAAATTCTTTTAAGGGGGGAAGTCTGTAACAACCCCGGATTTTATATATATTTAAATTTATAATTAATTAATTTTTGAATAAAAATTTGTGAAATAAATTGATAAATGGATGCGAGTTTCCCCTCTAGATGAATTCTATGTTAAATCAATTAAAATCTAAAATATTGTATATATGTGATTAGATTCAAATTTCAAGTAAATGGTTAATAATGATTTGAATTTATGAAATAAATACAAGACGATAAGTATTAAAGTAAAATAATAATATCTAAGTTAGAAATAGAAATAGAAATGAATATATCAAAACAAGAATTTGTATTAAGCAATAAAATCAAATATATACAAAATGGAATACAATATACTTACACACATAATACAAACAAGAGATATCTATGTACATGAAGTAAAAAAAGCATGGGTGGGCTGTAACAAAATGTCTTTGATATTGTACATAACATCACTACTTTAGCCAAAGCAAGGATCATTTCAGCCGAAGTAAACAAAACATTTAAATACAAAGCAAGCAAACATATGAAGACACAAAGTACTCAAACAATTAATGCTGCTAGGCAACTCTAGTACACCATTTATCACTTCAGCACAAAAGCAAGATACCAACCTCCAAAATGAGAAAAATCCCTGCGTATATTTGTACTGGGAGAAAATATCACTTGTACAACAAATTATAACACTTGTACAACACTCCATATCAGCTTAAACAAATAAGCCTAATACCCTGTAACTTGTTTCAAAAACATCAACCTCTCATGTTTGTTCGTCCATTCCAAACTGGAAACCAAAATCTGAAGCAAACAATATCATTCAAAACTTAAACAAAGCTTCAAAATAAACAACACAATCAAGACAAACCAGAAATCAAAGAGAGAAAGAAAAAGTTCAAGTTTGTTTCAAAGAGAAACTCTGTCCATCTCTGGAAACAAAGGTGAGCAACTCACTTACCTTTATGTTTGCTTTGTTCTGATGTTTGTGATTTAAGTTCGAAGATGATTTGAAGTGTTGTCTGGCTGTTGAATATGCTTGAATGTTGCATATATATAGGGGTGTACATATCTGGGTGTTTCTGTTTATAGGCAACAGGCTTCAGAACTATCTATAGAAAAAAAAATCATTATCTCATCACCTAATCTAAGTTAGGATATAAGATTTAAACAAAATCTGTTTGATTTGTTGATAGTCAAAGTTTAGAAAATTGTTTAAGTTAAAACAAATGGTATTGCCTCTGGAAATGAAAAAAAAATAACAGAGTAATGTCAAAATAAGTCAATTTTTTTTTATCATAATTCGCGAATTCAGGGATGTAATCTGAATTAGTGTGGTATAACATGATTTTTAAAACAAAATTTTTAATTTTTCGATCAGAGGTTTGAGAGCAGTTCGGGTATGTGGGAATTTCTTTATTGAAGTGATCTCTGATGATCCTCGGGTTGGTAGGGTTTGGGATCTCGTCTGGTGATGGAGGGATGAGTGTAGATGCTCGGAAAAATATGGCGGTGGTGGGAAGTTAATCAGGGAGGAGGCGGCGAGGTTTCAATTTTGTTTTAACCTAATTTAAATAGTTTCCGGAATTTTTATCACCACGATCCATCTACTGGATCGAGTGCCACCAGATTCAGGGGGATGGATGTTGAGGTGTTGACGAGGTCATGGACGAAGGCATTGGTGCTCCGGTGGACGGCGACGTGGATTGGAAGGAGTTTCAGGCGAGGGTGTTGGTGTTGAGTAGTTCGAATTTTTCGATTTTTGGTTTTGGATCGGGTTTGAAAACTGGGTGTTTGGAATGGTAAGAGGAGATCACCAGCGACTTGACGATGGCGATCATCGGTGCCAGAGCTTCGTTGATTCAGGGTGCACGTGCACGCGACATAGTTCGTGCCTGTTAATTCTACAAGTTTAGGGAAGAAGAGAATGGCTCGAGTTCGAGCACAAGAAAAGGAAGGGTTGACTCGAAGGAAATGATGGAGCGAGTTGCTCCGGATCGAGCTCGGGGAAACATTGAAAATACTCGGGTCTGGGAGGTTAGGAAAAAAAACAGTTTTATAAAATAAAAAAAAGGTTGCAAAGGTTTAAATAAATTTATTTGAAAGGAAATTTAAGTTATTTAATTTTGTGATCATCATTTATAAATTAATTCTTAAAGTATAATGTGATTAAAGAGTTAATTAAAATGGAATGTTGTTTTTAATTAACCTTAACTTTGGAACTAACTTATGTGTTAATTATGATTAATTATGAAGCTTATAAATTTAAGATTTTAATGATAATCGAGTGATTTAATTAAGATAAATTATTTATCTTTTAAAGTATTTACGTGCTTAAAGAATGACTTAAAGTTAATTAAATATTTAATTAAAGCTTAATTAAATTAGTAATTGATGGTTAATTAATTGGTAGAAGTAATTAAGGGATGATTTTTAATTAAGGATTAATTAATTAAGATAATTAATTAAGGAATTATAAGTTAACGAAGGTGATTAAGGAAAGATAATAAATCAAGGGCTAATTAATCAATGTGATTAATTAAGGATAATTAATTTAAGGATAATTTATTAATGGTTAGTTAATAAATGATTTAAAGGATAATTAATCAAAATGATTTGTAATTAATTAATATTAATTAACCAAGATTTGTAGTTTATTCATAAGTAATTAATCTGGTATAAATTAATTTTAATCAGATATTAATTGATCTTACTTATGGACGTTTGGATTCTATTGGATGATTGAATTGTTTGATATCCTTGATATATGATGATGTGTGATACACCCTGATTTATGTTGTGATCTATGATAAATTATCTGTGATATAATTTATTATCTGTGATATATATCTATGATCTGTAAGATAAGCGTTATAGTTTATATCGCTTATCAACTATATCCTGTATTTTGATCTGTGATGATTCATCGTGTTGCATGATTGGGTTAAAACCCCTAGACTACACTTTACACACACAAATATGGGTTTCACGTGGAAATCGGTTAAGTCACAGATAATTCAAATCGATGTTTTTGAAATTGAAATTTTAATTTCAATTGATTTTGAAATTGGAAATTTGGTTTTAAAGTAAAAAGTTTTTTAAATGGAATTTCAAAGATAAAAGTTATTTTGAATAACTTAATCGAGTTTTGAAAATTTAAATAATTTGATTTAAATTTGAATTCGAATTTGAAATTGAATCCTATGATTTGAAACTAGGGATTAAAAAGGATATAAATGTGTTTGTATGAATTTAAACCATTTTAAATGTAAAATTTTGGGAATTTGAATTTAACCCAAAGATTTCAACTCGTATGAATGAATCAGATTTCCAAAATAAAACTGTTTGTTTTAAAAGAATTAAAGCTTTCATATAGATAAGAAATGAAATTCCAATTTAATTAAAGGAATTTCAAGACTGAATTGAAAAATGGTTTTCCAAGTTATGAATGAATTCTTTTTGAAAGCTATGAATTGAATCTGTTTATTTTTAACAGATTTAGTATAATGATTTGTTTAAATCATTTGAAATGGAATTGTTTTGAAAGCTATAAGTTAAATCTTTGATTTAAAGATTTAACGAGTTAAATTGAAATGGAAATTGATTTGGAAAATTTGTGAATGAATCTTTTGTTTAAAAGATTAAAATGTGGAAATTATTTAAACCGTTAAAGGTTGTTAAAATGAATCTTTTTGTTTAAAGATTTGAAAATGGTAATTTGTTAAACCATTTGAAAAGAAAGTTCGGGTTTAAGTAGTGGCTTAATTGAAACCCCATTATCCATATGATTTTGAATATTGCGCTCACTATTCGGTTTAGCCGGGAGAGGACCTTTGTGTCATACAACCCGTTCCGAATAAGTGATACATCGTATATGGATAGCATTTGAAGATCGGTGTTGAAGACCGGGTATTTGCGAAAACGATAGGATGACCTATCGATTGTCTCTGCACCGAGTAGCTACGGTATAGAGATTTCCTAAGTGATGGGAAGTCCGATCGGGATTGTGAATTATCCGGATTTGCAAGGGCTTCTTTGGAAGTGCCTTTGGTTCTGTTCGATCCCGGAACAGACTTGTATGGTTACATGTCTGACATTACGCTTTGAGATATAAAGCAGATTTCTTTCAAATACATTTCTGTTGGTGGTGGAGAATTTATTCTCTTAGCTTAACACCCTTCTCTGAGACGTACGAGCTCAGAGGTTATGTAGTTGAAATTTATCAGCGATATATCCCAATTTGGTAATGTGGCATGTTGAGTGTTGCTGTTTGATGATCAGTGTTTGATCATTTGTGATATGATCAATTGTTTGATCATTTATCTTTGTGATCATAGGTTGATCATCTGTTGACCCAAAGCGTGGCTTTTTGAAAAAGCGTAGCTTTATGGACGAGACTTCGTCAGGGCCTCACAACCCGGAAATGGTCGAAACAGGAATGTTGCGGCAAGGTTATGAGGGTCGCGCCCTTTAGGGTATGTCATTTCCTTCTGGAAAGGGGTGGTATCATGGTATGGAGCCCAGATACTTACTCATGTGGACACACTTTATTTATGATGTGTGATGTTGGTTACCGAGCGCTCGGATAAAGGTCCCAAAGGACCGGGGGATGACATATTCGTGAGTTACCTGTTACAGGGGTAACCCGGCCTTGTTGGCAGAGAGCAGTTTGTCTCTCGGAGCGTCCAGCCAGAGGCGTTTCCTTCATGGCATAGGAAGTTCCTTAGCCTGACCATTTGTTGGAAAATCCAAAGAAACAATACGAACCTTGTACGGTTTTAGTTGTATAACCTGCTATGGAATGTGGCGGTAACCTGCTATTGAACATAGTAGCTATAGTAGGCATAAGTGCGGAATGCCTATGCTGGCTAAGATTAATATTATACTTTTGAAATGTTTTCTTCACTATGCACTAATAATAATATCCAATTGATTTTGCGTAGTAAGCATCTTTGACTATCATAAGAAGAAATCTCCTCCAATTCTGCATTTGCATTATGTGTGTGGCGGGAGGTCTTATGGTAGTTTCATTTTCCAAAACCATTGCGATTTTCAATGTTTAAAGTTCTGATTGTGTTTGTTTTAAAGATAAACTGTTTTTGTTGCTTACACCAGTCCCATGACTGATCCGGAGTTTATTGTTCCTTTCCTAAACTCTGGGTGCTCATAATTTTCTACACGAGCAGTCTAGAGTTGGAGTTTTTAGATATTCAGGTTGAGTAGATTATCTGGAGCTAATCAGTCCTTGGACGACTGACCTTGCTTTTCGCTAGCTATGGATTGGAGCATTCTATTGGAGATATTATATCCACTGCTGGTGTTATTTATTTTCTTTCCGCTGCTATTTCTTGTATCTCTGATATCGTTGTATCATATTGATATCACTGTTGTATATCATTCTGGATATTGTATTCATTGGAGTTGTATATGATATCATTGATTTCCTTTTCTTCCGCTTTGTTATTTACTTAATGGTGTTATAAGCTCCGGCGACTCGGATTTGAACGGTCGAATCTACGGCATTCGAGTACGATGTAAAGTATGAATATCGATTTTCGAGCGCGAAAAATCCGTATCGTTACATTTCCTCATTCCTTCTCTCTGAAATACCATTTCCTTCTTATTATTTATTTTTAATTACTATAAAAGTCTACTTTTGTCATTTTATTCCTTTCTGGCTATTTATATTCAATATATATATAATACATATGAATATAAGACTTACTCATACTTAGTTATTTTCTTCTCATTATTATTTTACTAAAAACAACTATCCCCTTCATTATATATTTAACTCATTCTCAATATTTATTTTCAAACTATATTTTTCCTTGAAAATTCTCCTTTCACTTATTTTATTAAAATTATTCTTATCTCAATAATTTGGGTCTTCACATTTATGCAAGTAGAATAGATTTTATTTTATGCAATTAGATTACTTATCTTTTTCATTAGCTTTATTTTTTTCCTTTTTTTTGTTTCATGTTACAAGCTACATTTGTTGATTTGATAACAAATATGAGAGGCTAAACCAATTCAATTTAGGGGTAATGAAGCTCTCTAATTATGTAGCTTCAAATTTTGTTTAATTATTGCTCCCTTTTTGTGCTTAATGGAATTGATGGATGTGGTTTAATGTTGTTGTTTAGCTTTGAATTTGATAGTCTATGTTGTTCATAACAAATAGGCTATGCTTAAACAAACAAAACACAAATTGCCTCTTCATCTAAATATGATTATGGCAAAAAAGTGAATGTTGAAATTAAAATTTGATGACCTATATTTCTAAACAATAGTTAATAGGTCATGCTTAAAATAGATTCATTTTCAACTTGTTGTCATTTTTCATGAGAGTTAGTAAGTTGTTTAAGTGATGTGTTATAGTTTGATGGCTTATGTTAAGCTAATTAATAGCACAAATAGGCCATACTTATGATAAACACATCAATTAAACTAACTAATGACAAAAAAAGAGATCATAATTTCATATTTTGTTGAACTATGTAATCTAGAGAGTGGAATTATCTCTAAATTGTCATTTTATTCTCATAGTTTTCATTCACTTTTGTAGTTGTAGTTTTTACATTTTTTTTGTAGTTAAAACAATCACTCAACTTTGGTATAATTTGATTGAATAGGAATTTAAAATCTAACATTTCCCTGTGGATCGACCCTTACTCGCCACATACTAGTATTGTACGTCGTGTGCTTGCCGTTAATTTAAATTTAAATTCACTCGACGGATTTCTAACTCGATAGAATTCCCGTCGACGAACAAGTTTTTGGCGCCGTTGCCGGGGAATAGTTTTGATTTTGATTTTCTATTCTTTGAATTATTTGTGTGTTTTTTATTTTGTGTGTTTTTTTGCAATTAAAAAGTATATTTGTTGTGTGTTGTTTGATTTTTGTTTGCATTTTTATTTGTGTGTCGTTATTGTTTTCTAGTTGTTTGTTCATTTGCATTTCATATTAAAAAAACTACATCACAATTTCAAAAATAATAATATATATATATATATATATATATATATATATATATTACTTTCATTTACAATTTGCATCTTCAGTTACATTGTACAGTTTATATTTCTCTATTTTTTTTCTTTTCATTTACATTTGCTGCCTCAAACCACTTCTATCACCACATCCACTTCAAATATTTCCATTACACTTGCTACTGTCTCCCCTTCACCACTCTGTAAATCATCAACCCTGTTCTGTGCAACTATGTACATGCACTACCCCACATTCATTTCCTCTGTGCATTGCCTAAAACTGTTCTGTCACTGTTACTTGCCTTCTGACCAAACATCAAAGAACATTCATAACCACACAATTCCAATTACATTGCTTTCAACTGCAATTGCACATACCATCGCCAAACACTTACCTATACTTACCTTACTGACCACATCCACATTGCTTTCAACCTGCCTGCTACTGTACTACTACCTGTTTGCGCGAAAATTGGTCACAAACCCCAGAAGTAGTGAAAGCACCAATGTTTACACACAATTCCTTAATATCCAAACACAGATCTCAGATCCGGACGATGTAGAGAGTAGAAATGAAGAAATAAGAAAATTAAAATGAGCAAGAAAACAAAGAACACCATGTTTATAGTGGTTCGGCTATCTCCGGCCTACGTCCACTTTGAATTAATCCTTTTATTCCTTTTATACTATGATTACAATTACAAACCTTTGAAATCAAAAACCAAAATGGCAGAGTCTTGCCTCGAAAAGCAGAAGAAGATCCCCCTTTTAGTTGCCATGGAGTTTCTATTTATAGGAGTAGATCTAGAAAAATCTGCCCCAAAACTCGAAATACTTTTTCTCATTCGCGGGTGGGCCCACATGACCGATCCAAGGTGGTTTGGGATCGATCCCCGATCGATCCATATCAATTTCGTATCGATCATGAATTGCTCCGATTGGACTAGGATCGATCATGTTTAAAGACAAAAGTGCCAAGTCCTTGCTCTCCAAATTTCTTGAAATTCCAGCGTGTAGTTTGTGAGATATGATCGATCTAAGTTTGAGATTGCAACTACAGAGATCGATCCTCGACCGATCCATATCAATTTCGTATCGATCAGAAATCGCTCCAATTAGGCTGGGATAGATCATGGTGAAAGACAATAGTGCCAAGTCCTTGCTCTCCAAATTTCATGAAATTCCATTATGTAGTTTGTGAGATATGATCGATCCAAGTTTGAGATTACAAGTGTAGAGATCGATCCACAATTGATCCATATCAATTTCGTATCAATCAGGAATCGCACCAATTAGGCTGGGATCGATCATGGTGAAAGACAATAGTGCCAAGTCCTTGCTCTCCAAATTTCATTAAATTCCAATGTGTAGTTTGTGAAATATGATCGATCCAAGTTTTAGATTGCAAGTGCAGAGATCGATCCATATTAATTTTGTATCGATCAGGAATCGCTCCGATTAGGCTGGGATCGACCATGGTGAAAGACAATAGTTCCAAGTCCTTGCTCTTCAAATTTCATGAAATTCCAGTGTGTAGTTTGTGAGATATGATCAATCCAAGTTTGAGATTGCAAGTGCAGAGATCGATCCTCGATCGATCCATATCAATTTCGTATCGATCAGGAATCGCTCCAATTAGGATGGGATCGATCATGGTGAAAGACAATAGTGACAAGTCCTTGCTCTCCAAATTTCATGAAATTCCAATGTGCAGTTTGTGAGATATGATCGATCCAAGTTTGAGATTGCAAATGCAGAGATCGATCCCCGATCGACCCATATCAATTTTGTATCGATTAGGAATTGCTCTGATTAGGTTGGGATCGACCATGGTGAAAGACAATAGTTCCATGTCCTTGCTCTCCAAATTTCATGAAATTCCAGTGTGTAGTTTGTGAGATATGATAGATCCAATTTTGAGATTGCAAGTGCAGAGATCGATCCCCGATTGATCCATATCAATTTTGTATCAATCTGGAATCGCTCTGATAAGGATGGGAATGATAATGGTGAAATACAATAGTGCCAAATCCTTGCTCTCCAAATTTCATGAAATTCCAGTGTGTAGTTTGTGAGATATGATCGATCCAAGTTTGAGATTGCAAGTGTAGAGATCGATCCTCGATCGATCCATATCAATTTCGTATCAATCAAGAATCGCTCCGATTAGGCTGGGATCGATCATGCTGAAAGACAATAGTGCCAAGTCCTTGCTCTCCAAATTTCATGAAATTCCAGTGTGTAGTTTAAGAAATTTGATCGATCCAAGTTTGAGATTGCAAGTGCAGAGATCGATCCCTGATCGATACATATCAATTTCATATCAATCAAGAATCGCTCTGATTAGGCTGGGATCGATCATGGTGAAAGACAATAGTGCCAAGTCCTTGCTCTCGAAATTTCAGGAAATTACAGTGTGTAGTTTGTGAGATATGATCGATCCAAGTTTGAGATTACAAGTGTAGATATCGATCCTCGATTGATCCATATCAATTTCTTATCGATTAGGATTCGCTTCGATTAGGCTGGGATCGATCATGGTGAAACAATAGTGCCAAGTCCTTGCTCTCCAAATTTCATGAAATTCCAGTGTGTAGTTTGTGAAATTTGATCGATCCAAGTTTGAGATTGCAAGTGTAGAGATCGATCCCCGGTCGATCCATATCAATCTGGAATCACTCCGATTAGGCTGGGATGGATCATGGAGAAAGACAATAGTGCCAAGTTCATGCTCTCCAAATTTCATGAAATTCTAGTGTGTAGTTTGTGAGATATGATCCATCCAAGTTTGAGATGGCAAGTACATGCTGATGAATTTGTATCCAACAATTCGTATCCATCATATGGTATCCATCATTTGGTGTCCATCAGTTGGCATCCATCATTACGTATCCATTAGTTGGTATTCATCATTTCATATCCATCATCTGGTATCCATCATTTCGTATCAATCTTCTGGTATCCATCACTTGTTATCCATCGGCTGGTATCCATCATTTGGTATCCATCATATGGTATCCATAGTGATGGATACGAGAACATCGATACAGGCCAGTTTTTCATGAATATTGATCCATCCATAACTTGAGCATATGAACTCCGATTGACCTAAAATTCGAAGTGTAGCCCCACTGAATGTTGTTTATCATTCTCGATCGATCCCACCTTGATTGGAGCTTGGTCCAATTTTGACAATATCGATCATAACTTTGTTTCCAATCGATTATACGAATATTGATCCATCCATAACTTGAGCATATGAACTCCGATTGACCAGAAATTCAAAGTGTAGCCTTACCGAACCTTTTTTATCATTCCTGATCGATCCTACCTTGATTTGAACTTGGTCCAATTTTGACGGTATCGATCGTAGCCTTATTTCCAATCGATCATACGAATATTAATCCATCCATAACTTGAGCATATGAACTCCGATTGACTTGAAATTCGAAGTGCAGCCTCACCGAGCCTTGTTTATAATTTTCGATCGATCCCTCCTTGATTGGAGCTTGGTCCATTTTGATGGTATCGATCATAGCTTTGTTTCCAATCGATCATACGAATATTGATCCATCCATAACTCGAGCATATGAACTCCAATAGACCTGAAATTCGAAGTGTAGCCTTACCGAACCTTGTTTATCATTCCCGATCAATCCCACCTTGATTGGAGCTTGGTCAAATTTTGACAATATCGATCATAGCCTTGTTTCCAGTCGATCTTCAATCCTGATATCCATCATTTTTAGCCAATTTGTTGATATCTCGGCCTTGACTAAAAGGCGGGGATAATTTGCTCCAAAAAACATGCCTTGCGGTAGGAAGGCGTGTTTTGAATAGCTTTAAATCCGACATTCAAAGTCCATATTCCATCCATAGCCATTCTATCTGAGTTCCATATCCTTACACATATCCGTGACTGCTCTAAGTCGATATCCGATTCCGAATCCAGCAACCAAATCCTTAACCAATTCCATACCTATCCGAACCCGACAACCGAGTTCTAATCCATCCATATCCACCAATGACCAAATCCATGAACTCTCCGGGTCGATATCTAAATCCGAGACCGTTGCGGGCCCTTAGCCAAATCCTTAGCTGTTCATAGCCAATATCTGAATCAGTAACCTCTCTGGGCTCTTGCCAAGCGCAATCCACACTCGACGACCTGTGTCAAGAAACGCCTTGCTCAACAGTGATCCTAGTTCAGTGTCCCTGAACGCTAAGTAATGTTGTGGCTTAAGACCTAAGTCGAATCCTAGTTGCTCCAGACCCTTGCCGAGCATAGTCCATACTCGATGACTTGAATAAGCTGTCTCGCCACGTTCGGACGAAGCGTCTTACCCCTTGCCAAGCATAATCCATACCCGACAATCATTTACCAAAAACCAGATGTACAGTCAAAATCCAATCCGAAATCCAGATTAAATCGGAAAACCAAAAATCCATACCAGAAATCCAAACTAACATCCAAACTGGAAAACAAGCATCCAAACCAAAGTCCAAACCAGAAAACAAACAAAACTAGGAGTTCAAACCAAACTCCGAAACCAAACCAGAAAAAAGTAAATGTTCAAACCAAAAAAGAAAAAGCAGATTTCACAAACTAGAGTGTCGTGGTTAATCATCATCTTAGAGCATGACTAGGGGCTATCTCCATCCCCATACATGAGAAATTGACTTGGCCGTTTTCCCAGAGTTTGCTACTTATTCCATATCACCCCTGTTAGTCGATAACCAATCGACCATCATTCCTGGGCCTTGCGGCATCGTCATTTGAGGTAGACGATGACTGCTCCTGTTCCACTGCCGCATTCCGAGCCCCAACATATTGCCGCAGCTGACCACTCCTTACATGCTCCTCGATTAAATCCTTTAGATGCATGCAGCTGTTGGTATAATGCCCGTCCAGGTCATGAAAGAGACGGTGACTTCCTGATGCCCTCTCACATTCCGAGGGTTCTCTCCTTGTCGGCCATCGGTAAGGAAGGCGATCTCGGGTTTCCATGTATATTCGCTCCAATGTTTCGTTCAATCCTATGTAAGTGGAGAATTTTGGTTCTCCTCAGCGTTTCCGTGCCCTGCTAGAATCGTTATCCGACTTCCTCTTCCCTTTATCCTTATCCTTATCCGAGCTCTCAATGGATGGTCCTCCATCCTTAACCACATTTACTTCCTTTGATTTCATATCTGAACTTGCATCCTCCTGCCGAAGGAATCTCTCGACCTCGTGAAATAATTCCTCGAGATCCATTGTTGGATCCCGTATCAATGATACCTTGAAATCTGAATTGTCCCTGACTCCTGATACTGCTACCATTAAAACCTTCGATGGATCCAGCCGATCCACCGAAGCAACCGCTACATTGAACCGAGTTAAGAATGTACTGAGCGATTCCCCTGTCCTTTGCTTCACTGATGTCGATTTCATCACATTTTTTGGCCTATTGAATCGAACCTGAAACTACTTCAAAAACCTGTCCACCAATGTTGTCTATGTCCTAATAGATCCATCTTCCAACTGCATGAACCACATAGTAGCTATATCCGTCAAGTACAAAGGGAATCAACGGGCCATAACTTCCTCTGATGCCCCCAGCACTTCCATGTGTCTCGTGTACATTATCAAATGATCGGTAGGATCAGCCCTGCCGTTGTATACCTTAGAGTAGGTAGCTTGAACTCTGGTGGATTCCGAGCCATTCTGATGTCACAGGTAAACGGACTACTGTTTACTCCTTCCAGATCTCTGTTTGCTAAACCTCCGCGCATAGTTCACCTGATAATCTCAGCTAATCCAGTGTTGTCCACCAAGGGTTGCACCCCGAGTCCCCGGGGGAATTTTGTTACATACTCTTCATCACTTACTATTGTGTTCCTGCCGGCATCCTATTGTGTGGTGTCACCTGGAATCCCTCCATGAATTGGTCTATCATTGCATGGTGGTGTACCCCCGAGTCTGGATCCATCCAAATTGGTAACTGTATGATGATTGGGGGTTGCGTCCTATTGAGCTGCTCCATCTGCTTGCCTTTTGAGTCCTTCTGTTCCAGCTTCGAGGATCTGAACTCCAGCAGCTCCAGTTGTTCATGCATGTCCAAATTGTCTATGAAGGTTCTGCATCATTTCCTCCCGCCTTTTCAACAATTCTTCCTGCATAGCTCCCATCATCATCTCCATCTCATCTCTGGTGATGAAAACTGAGGCCTGATTTGCTCTTGAGGAAGCCTCCTGACTCCCTTCGTGCTAACTCCTTTCCGCTCTTTGTCTCCTTGTTGATTACTTTGTCATGGTTCCTTTTAGATATGATCCTTTAGCTTTCCAAATCTGAACTCCAAATCTGGTATAGTGGGTGCTAGTCTTTCTCAGCGAAAGCACCATAGTGTTTGTGTGAAAATTGGTCACAAACCCCAGAAGTAGTGAAAGCACCAATGTTTACACACAAATCCTCAATATCCAAACACAGATCTCAGATCCAGACGATGTAGAGAGCAGAAATGAAGAAATAAGAAAATTAAAATGAGCAAAAAAACAAAGAACACAAGGTTTATAGTGGTTCGGCTATCTTCGGCCTACGTCCACTTTGAATTAATCCTTTTATTCATTTTATACTGTGATTACAGTTACAAGCCTTTGAAATCAAAAACCAAAATGGCAGAGTCTTGCCTAGAAAAGCAGAAGAAGATCCCCCTTTTAGTTGCCATGGAGTCGCTATTTATAGGAGTAGATCTGGAAAATCAGCCCCAAAACTCGGAATACCTTTTCTCATTCGCAAGTGGGCCCACATGACCGATCCAAGGAGGTTTGGAATCGATCCCCGATCAATCCATATCAATTTCGTATCGATCAGGAATCACTCCAATTAGACTGGGATCGATCATGGTGAAAGGCAATAGTGCCAAATCCTTGCTCTTCAAATTTTATGAAATTCCAGTGTGTAGTTTGTGAGATATGATCGATCCAAGTTTGAGATTGCAAGTGTAGATATCGATCCCCGATCAATCCATATCAATTTCGTATCGATCAGGAATCGCTCTGATTAGGTTGGGATCGATAATGGTGAAATACAATAGTGCCAAGTCCTTGCTCTCCAAATTTCATGAATTTCCAGTGTGTAGTTTGTGAGATATGATCGATCCAAGTTTGAGATTGCAAGTGTAGAGATCGATCCTCGATCGATCCATATCAATTTCGTATTGATCAGGAATCGCTCCGATTAGGCTGGGATCGATCATGTTCAAAGACAATAGTGCCATCTCCTTGCCCTGCCAATTTCATGAAATTCCAATGTGTAGTTTGTGAAATTTGATCGATCCAAGTTTGAGATTGCAAGTGCAGAGATCGATCGCCGATCGATCCATATCAAGTTCGTATCGATCAAGAATCGCTCCGATTAGGCTGGGATCGATCATGGTGAAAGACAATAGTGCCAAGTCCTTGCTCTCCAAATTTTATGAAATTCTAGTGTGTAGTTTGTGAGATATGATCGATCCAAGTTTGAGATTGCAAGTGTAGAGATCGATCCTCGATCAATCCATATCAATTTCATATCGATTATGGATCGCTTCGATTAGGCTGGGATCGATCATGGTGAAAGACAATAGTGCCAAGCCCTTGCTCTCCAAATTTCATGAAATTCGAGTGTGTAGTTTGTGAAATTTGATCGATCCAAGTTTGAGATAGCAAGTGTAGAGATCGATCCCGGTTCGATCAATATCAATCTCGTATCGATCAAGAATCACTCTGATTAGGTTGGGATCAATCATGGTGAAAGACAATAGTGCCAAGTTCTTCCTCTCCAAATTTCATGAAATTCCAATGTGTAGTTTGTGAGATATGATCGATCTAAGTTTGAGATTGCGAGTGCAGAGATCGATCCCTGATCGATCCATATCAATTTCTTATCAATCAGGAATCGCTACGATTAGGCTGGGATCGATCATGGTGAAAAACAATAGTGCCAAGTCCTTGGTCTCCAAATTTCATGAAATTTCAGTGTGTAGTTTGTAAGATATGATCGATCCAAGTTTGAGATGGCAAGTGGAGGTTGATGATTTCGTATCCAACAATTCGTATCCATCATATGGTATCCATCATTTGGTATCCATCTGCTGGTATCAATCATTTCGTATCCATCAGCTGGTATCCATCATTTCGTATCCATCAGCTGGTATCCATCATTCTGTATCCATCATCTGGTATCCATCACTTCGTATCCATCATGTGTTATCCATCATTTGGTATCCATAGTGATGGATACGAGAGCATCAATACAGTCAAGTTTTTCATGAATATTGATCCATCCATAACTTGAGCATATGAACTCCGATTGACCTGAAATTCGAAGTGTTGCCTCACCGAACCTTGTTTATCATTCCCGATCGATTTCACCTTGATTGGAGCTTGGTCTAATTTTGACAGTATCGATCATAGCTTTGTTTCCAATCGATCCTACGAATATTGATCCATCCATAACTCGAGCATATGAACTCCGATTGACCTGAAATTCGATGTGTAGCCTTACCGAACCTTGTTTATCATTCCCGATCGATCCCACCTTGATTGGAGCTTTGTCTAATTTTGACGGTATATCGATCATACCCTTGTTTCCAATCGATCATATGAATATTGATCCATCCATAACTTGAGCATTTGAACTCCGATTGACCTAAAATTCAAAGTGTAGCCTTACCGAGCCTTGTTTATCATTTTCGATCGATCCCACCTTAATTGGAGCTTGGTCCAATTTTGACGGTATCGATCATAGCCTTGTTTCCAATCGATCATACGAATATTGATCCATCAATAACTCGAGCATATGAACTCCGATTGACCAGAAATTCAAAGTGTAGCCTTACCGAACCTTGTTTATCATTCCCGATCAATCCCACCTTGATTGGAGCTTGGTCCAATTTTGACGGTGTCGATCATAGCCTTGTTTCCAATCGATCATACGAATATTGATCCATCCATAACTTGAGCATATGAGCTCCGATTGACTTGAAATTCGAAATGTAGCCTCACCGGACCTTGTTTGTCATTCTCGATCGATCCTACCTTGATTGGAGCTTGCTTCAATTTTGACGGTATCGATCATAGTCTTGTTTCCAATCGATACCCAATCCTGATATCCATCCTATTTAGCCAATTTGTTGATATCCCGGCCTTGACCAAAAGGCGGGGTAACACTACCCTCCCCTTCTCCACTGCCTACTTTCCACCATTCATCCATTACCAAAACAACCAGCAGCATATCCAAACCCCAGTCCCCAAGGCAACAAACTTCTCACAAATATTCACCACAAACTTCTAACAAACTTCCTACAACACTATTGTGCCATTTCAGTGCCATCACAAATGGCTAAACGTCAACTCTCCACAACCATTCAAAACTTCACTCTCCACTGACTTCATACAATTCCAACTTCATATTGCAATTCCATCACGCCACATCATCAAACAACTTCAACAATACCACTTGCCTTCACAACTAAAACAAAACAACTCCCACTAGTGCCATTTCCAGCCACTACTACAACTAACTTCTTTCATACTTCACTTCTGTTAGTACATAAGCCATTCTTGCACATAAACAAGCTTGCAGGTTGCAACGTTGTTCCAGCCTTCAACACATAGCCATCCATCAAGTAACTCCACTGACTGCCTTGCACTTGCCACCCTATACATCATATCACCAACTACACAAACTTCAACATACTACTACCATCATATACTCAACCTTGCCGACAACAGAACAACCAACATACATCACCCTCCTTCACCCAACTCCTCATCAACATTTGTTCAACACTTCAACTCGACCATACACTGCACAAAAATAGAAATAACACTTCAATACCGATAGCAGCTCTTCCAATCGACCAACTTCTGTCAAAAACCACTGACACTTCTGCTCACTGCCAGTACACATCATCCAACAGCATAGCCGAGGCAATCACTGCAATCACCTCCCTGTTAGTGCCTATAACAGCTGATACTAAACACTTCAAAACTGCTGTGCCATATTTGCATACCCTCGCCTATCACTGGATTACTGCAAGCACCTCCTATCCAATTCACCTTCTTAAAACATTAACCACCTAACTCTGCGTGCATCTCCCATACAACATCTATCCAACAAGAACTACTTACCATCAGTGCATTACAAAACTCAGCACATTGCTTCCGATTTCTGCACATACAAATTTACTGCCTCAACTCACCATAAACAACATACCCACTTCACTATACTTCTGCACAATCGCAACCAGAAAAAAAATTTGAAACCACAACCGTGAAATCCACAATCACCTAAGCAGTTCACACTACAGTGCAATTATACTCACCTGAAACAACAAACTTACTTCAACTACCTCCACAGAAACCGCGCAAAGCGCCTTCATCCAAAACTCGAACAAACTTCGACGCCGACAACACCTTACCGCAAATCATCCTACGCCCATATTTGAGAATCGCCGTCTAACACAAACCACGAATTAAATTTTGGCATTTGAGATTGGAATTGATTTTGGAACAGCTAACTGATTTTAAGATTCTGGAATTTAAGAAGGTGAATTCGATTTTGGTCGAGAATTTGTGATTTCGTTTATTTTTAATCAGATGAATGTTTGGGTGGTGGGCCGAGTAGAATTAAAGGCTTAAGCTTAAAAAAAGAATGGAGTATTTTCTTTAAGAATTTTTTTCCTTTGTTTAGATTGTGTTGTTTCAATTTTTTTTTGTCGGTCTTTACTAAAAAAAGGGTTTCTCAATTTGTCTTGTCATTTTCTTTTTGCTTTGATTTATCCTAAAAACACTTGATTTTTTTTGTTGTTTTTTGTTTTGTCTTAAATTGTTCTGTAACGACCCGTAAATTTCAGTGGTTTTATTTATGTAATTAATTGAATTTTTGAGAAATTTTAAATAATTAAATTTTAAATAATTAAATTGAAAATTGAAAATTTGATATTTGAAATACGTCTGTTTAATATAGCAACTGGTAAATTTTCATCAGATAATATGGAAGTTTATTTTCTAGTGTAATTTTATTTCAATCCAAATTAGTTAAAATTGATGATAATAAAATGTTTTCCAAACCTGAATATTTTTATACAGAAAATTTGTAAATCATCTTCTGAGTGAAACGTTATATTTCGTTTCTTCAAATTTTGACTGTTATTGCTCCGTCGATCTTATTTTCGGCGAAATAGCAGCATTTTCGGTACCGATATCGACTTTTGACCGGATGATCGTATTACCGATATCTGTGTACCATTTTGATCGTCTCGGCAAGTTGATCTCTGCAGTATATTCAATTGTATATTTCGGAGTCTGGTACGCCATGAAATTAGTAAACGATTACCGTATCGGTAACCGTTTTCGAACCTTTTGACTTCCGTGACCTTTCATTTAACCAGCGTGTAAAACTAGACGGCCACTTACCCTTTTATAATTCTTGAATTCAATTAGCATGACTTTTGCTATCCCTCTATTCAACGTATGGATCGGTTACTTTTGAGAAAGAATATGTCACATATACAAACTTATAATTCTTTCTTTAGCATGTTCACATTTCACTCTTATATTTTATTTTTTTCGTTTCGCTTGTACATTTCTTTTCTTCTCCATACCTTCACCTCGTCCACCTTTTCTCCCCTCGTCAGCTCAACCGCGACGACCTTTTCTCTTGCCGAGCACGGCAAACACACCGGTCGAACCCAATCGTCGACCTTCGCCTATCATTCTCTGCCTCCGTCCGCATCTTAAGCTAACATCACCCATAACTCAGCCTTGCTGCTTCCCTTCGTGCCAAAGATCGTCAAGCTGCATGCGCGTGCATTGATATTTGGTACGGTTGATATATTTGATTAGCTTATAGTTTGTTTACAACTTGATTTATATATATTGTTCATAGGTGAGTTGTTGTTCTATATTAGGTTAATACACTAGGTTGTTCATTGAGATTCTAAGGTATATATAAGTTTGTATATTATTTACATGTCAATTCTATATCTGTGGTTTTAAAGTTGTTATAATACGTAAAATTTATATATAACTGATACTTTCTGTTTACATGCTTTTACTGTATGCATATAACGTATAAGTAGTATATAGTATATTCTGTTTGATATTAAAGTATATACATATATAGTCTATATAAAATTTGTTATAAAAGTTATATATTGGTTTAGCTGTTTATATGAAGTACATATGTATTGATTTCAAAGTAATTATATATATGTATATATTATCGGTTAGCATATGTATACATATATATATTAGTTTATCTAAGTAAATGATTTGCCAGGTTATAATAGTTTTTGAAGATGTTGTGCATATTGATAATCATTGAAAGATGTTTGTATACATATTTTATATTAGTTTTGGGATCTGGTTGCTTTATGTATACAAATGTTACCGTGTATACATTTAGTAGCCATATTGTACAATTTATCCTTGTAGTTTACTCTTGCATTGAAAAGAAGTGAAAGGAATATAGTATATATATAATTTTATGAAAGCTTGTATATAAGATGAAAATCTTGCTTTTACTGTAGGAAGAAAAAGGATATTTAGAGTATATATATATATAGTTAGATTTTTATTTTTCTCAGAATCTTTATTTTTTTTCATTCGGTCTTGTTTATCATCAAACTGTATATTTCATATATTATATTAGTTCTGTGAATTTTATAATAGTACAATTCAAAGGTATATATGTCTATTATAAAGGTAATGGTCACACGTTTTAGAAACTTGCTGCAGCCTTTTTCTGTTTGAGTACTAATTTTGAATTTTCTGATTTTGAATATTGAGTCATATATATACTTTATATAAAGGTTGTCATATGTAATATGATTGACAAGTATATAAATGGATGTTTTAATTTACAACTATATTGATTTAAAGTTCTGATTTAAAGTCCTGTTATATGTAATATTATAAATGAGGATATACTATTCGGGTTGAAAGCTTACAATATAATTTTGGGTTTATATATATAGAGTTATAATGATCTTTTATATTTATTTATTTTAAAATATAGTATATATATTTGCCATTTATATTAAGTTGATCTGACTTGTTCTCATCGATTCCCATTTATCAGCTTTGTCTGTCGTGCCTGTTTTCTTCACTGAATCATGTCCGTCTAATGTTGTTTTGGAATTCGTGTTTGGATCCACAATTCGCTTCCATTTCCGTTCATATCTCTAGCCTCGGAAGGTGAGCAATCACTCACGATTAACGTTCTTATATTTATTAAATTTGATTTCAATTGAAACGACAATTGAAATATGCTGCTGTTAGTTATTTACATTGTTATATGTATGCCATTATCTGTATCTGTTCACCTGTGATATCTGACACCATTATCTGTTATTTATATTGATGATATATACCTGTTATATTATTATCATATATGTTAACACTCTACAAGTTCCCTATTAGTATAGAATTCCCTATGGGTTGAAATGATACATACCCGAACGATCATTAGAATAGGAGAAAATCGTTATTGGTTGAAATGATAAACTCAAGCGGTTTTCATAGAATTGAATTTGGGATTGCGGGTTGAAATGATATATACCTGTATATATATTTAAATTGCGGATTGAAATGATAAATATCCGTATCACTTGACCATAGGATAGAAAATTATATACAGACACCGTTGGTCTATATATATAAATATTTCTATGGTTTTGAAAAGAAATATATGGTTTAATAAATATTGATTTTAAAGATTTATTAAAGTCGATTAATAGAGTTGATATATAATTTGTTTAAGTATTTATTTAAAATATATATTCAAATAAAGAATTTATAATGATTCAGGTTGGAAAGATAAATTTCAAATTGATTTGAAATTATATTTATTTAAGAATTTTACTTAAATAAGTTTGATTTGAAATTTATTAAATTTGAAATTTTAAAGATATGTTTTAACTTGAATTTGATTAAAAGTGATTTAAATGAATATTTCAAACTTATATAAATTTAAATGGGATATTTTGTTTATTTCAATTTGTCAATTGAACTTGTATTAGATGTTATTGAAATGATTAAGTTAATATTTTCAAAACTAAATAATTTTAAAGTGAATTTGATATATATATGGAAATTATCGAATTTAGAAATGTTGAATATTTAAAGCTTTGAAATATATTGAAATGGTTTATTTTATGGTTCAAATATGTATTTGAACATCGATAATTTGAAATGGTTTATTGAGAAACTGAATCGAGTTGAAATTGATGATTTGAGATTGATTAAATCTGAACTTTGGAATTCGAGTTGATTTGAATCGATTTGTGAAATTTGAGGAAACTATTTTTATATAAAGTTTTTTTAAACTATATCTAAAACTATTTATATTTTACTTTATAAATTATTTTAATATAAACTATTTTAATATAAATCATTCTCAATATAAATTATTTTACTATAAACTATTTTAACTTATAACTATTTTATATAAACTATTTTTATTTTATAAACTATTTTAAATATAGTAATTATTTTAATATAAATTGTTTTAACTTATAACTATTTTTTTATAAATTATTTTATTTTATAAACTATTTTATTTTATATACCATTATTAATATCTAAACTGTTGAAGGAAAGTGTTATGATTTCAAAGTGTTATGATTTCCAAAGTTATGAATTTTAAAGTATTATGATTTCCAAAGTATTATTATTTCAAATTGTTTTGGTTTTGAAAGTATTATAACTTTGAAAGTACTATGATTTTGGAAGTGAATATTCTTGAAATTAAAATGATATCGTATTGATTTGGTTTTTGAAATGAAAACGGTATTTTGGTTTTGAAGTATAAACTATTTTGAAATGACAGCGGTGTTATAATAACGTTTGGTTGTTAAAGAGACTGGGATAGGATATGGGCATACTCTCTATCGATACCGAAAACCACTTTAACAACTGTGTACGCGGTGGAGATTCCAGAATGAAGTAGGATGGTGGTGACGATCCAATATGAGGTATATACGTGGACCCAACACCCGTGAGTTGGCATAAGGTCGCTAAAACATGAGCAATTGACGGGCTAATGAGGTAGCACCTCTGATCGGACACACTCCATCGTATGCCATTCTATTACTTTGTAATTGATTTGGTGCGCACCTTCGGATTTCGGGAGTGTGGCTCGAGGTGGGCGGTAGTGGCTGCTATGCATTACCACCGGCCCGGAAGTGTAATTGGTATATCTACTCTGGCATTGCCTAGTTGTGCCGTGTCACCTACCCTAGCGTGCTTTACTACGAGTTTGATTTGTGTCGTATCTATGGAGTATCCTCTGGTAGCTCTAGTTTATGGGGTATTACGGTACTGTATAGACTATTGGCACTATAAAATGTGTTAAGGGGGATATGGGTAACGCCTTAACACTATTTTAATATTTTACTTTACTATAGACATTATTATAATAGCGTATATTACTACATAGTAGATAGTTTAACGGATCCTTAGAGGATGGTTATCCCAAACATCCTTTGAGTTACTTGTATTTCAGTTGATATTTCACTTGAGTTGGATTTATTAATATAAGTATGTTAATCCTGACTCGAGTGTTTTGTGTTTTGCTTTACACTCGGGTCAGACTGAGTGGTTCAGTGTTCGAGACTCACCTTTGGAGTTGGAGCTTCGCTTGGAGATCCAACTATCTATCTAGCTTTCAATTATTCAGTTGATTCCATTGATGTATTATGATCTTGTATTTGATTATTGTATTGAGACATCTATTTATTCGAGACTTCTATTGTATCTTGTTTAACTCTGTTATATATATGTATATATATATAGTAGCTTCATGAACTACTATTCTTTTGTTTCCGCTGGTTATTGTTATATTACTCTTTGTCTGTGATTCTGTGATTATTTATTTACTGTATATGCTGAGTTTTGCCAAATTTAAATTAACAATCTGATATTTTGAGCAATTCAAATCCGACATGTATGGATGCGAATGGTTGAAAATTTCAGGTCGTTACATGTTCTATAAAAAAAGAAGAAAAAAAACTTGTATATATATCTTGTTTTTATTTTTAGGTTGTCAAAGAAGATAAAGGAAGGAGCCGCTTGCTAAAAAATAATTGCTTACTTGCTTGTTGAAAAATGCCGCTCTACTTACCAAATAAGTTGCTTGCTTATAAATAATTTTGCACTCTTATCCTTTTTTTATTTGCATTGTTGGTTGCTTGCATTTGCATTTTTATTTCAAAAATCCAAAAAAAAATTTCAAAACCCCAAAAAAAAATCCATTCGTAGTTGCATTGTTAATACACGTTTAGTTTCTGCTTTGCATTTCATTCTAGAATTATAATAACTTTTAGACATCGATAACACTTAATTGTATATTGACAAGTTGTCTTCTTTGAACAATTTAAATTCTTGGTGTCTAGGCTATGACGGAGCAATAATCAGTTATAAATATTACGGTGATTCGTAAATATTATTCTGAATGGTTTCTTTGAAGGTACTTAAACCTTCACCTGCATTGCTACGGTGATTCGTGGTGCACCGATAAATCCTTTCCGTTACCTGGCTGAGAACTATCTTGTTGATCTAAGACAAAGTGTGACTATACAATTTTGGATTAGGAGCTACTTAGGATAAATTATTTGTAATTAAAACCTTGCATTCATTTAGTTGCAGTAGTACATGCATATTTTTTTAAAAAAAAAAAATTTCAAAATCAAAAAAAAAAGTTGTAAATATTTCTTAACATAGCTTTTTTTTTCTTTTGAAATCTTAAAAATCAGAAATCCAAAAATCCAAAAAAAAAGTTTTAGTTTTTTTCATAGAAAATAAAATAAAATAAAAAATCTTTTCAGAAAACAAAACAAAAATAAATTTTCTTTTTTTTTGAAAAATAAATTCTCTTTTGTGAATACTTTTCCTTTATAAAAAAAAAGCTTTTGAAAATATCGGAATTTCCTTATTCGCAAGAATTTTACAATAGTTGTGAAAATTCATATAATCCATATAATTTCAATCCAAATTCATATGGATATTTTAACAATGACTATTGTATAAACAATCCAGGTTTAGAACCACAAAATTTCAAAATGATGACCAACCCTCAACTCTTGAAAAATGCATCGAATCAATTTCGTCGTTACTTGAACTTGTTACACTACACAATCAAAGGATGAACGATTTGTGCAATAACTCGAGTTAAAGTTTTCAAAATAATCAAAATTTGAATTCACTTCCAAACTCTAATTATTTTGATTATAATCCATGCCAATTCAACTTCGAACTCCAAAATGAATTTCAAAATCACAATGGAAATGTGAATCACATTTTAAATAATTTTGACAATGAGAATAGTTTCAATAATGGTGTGATTGACAATTTTTGTTCTCAACAAATTCAAATTGAAAATTCTCAAATTAATAACATGAATTTGATTTAGGTGAGCAAACGGAAAAAGACTACGAGGATTTGTTGCGTGAAACCTATAAAAAAATTCGTGAGAAACAAAATCAAATCCCAACTTGTAAAAAATCAAATAATAATCCACCGTTTATTGAATTTGACAATTTTTGTCCTTAACAATCCAAATCGAAAATTATCAAGTAAATAATTATAAATTGGATTTTGTTGAGCAAATGGACGAAATCTACAATGATCACATGAATTTGTTGATCGAAACATACAAAAAATTACGTGAACAACAAAATCGAATCCCAACCTGTGAAGAGTCGAGTGATATTCCATCTTTTATCCAATTTTACGATTTTCAAATAACAACTTTTGAAATTGATAACGACAATCTTAATGAAGTTGTTGAAAATACGGTAATTGAGTTGGATTTCAGTTCTTTTGAGGGTGAGAAACTCGATTTGAAATTCAATCTTCTTTTCTCCGATTTTGAAAATTTCAATACAACAACTTTGGATTTTGAACAAGATATACACAACGAAGTTGTTGATAATCCAACAGAGGAAGACGAATTTAACGAACACGATTTCTTTGGATTTTTTGAAAAAGAGTTGTCGAATTCTGAAGGGGAAGATTTAAATCACCATTTTGATTTTGAAATCGATAATTATAAAGAAGTTTTCAATGAGAAGTTTGAATTTCAATTTGGTGAAAATAAACTTGAATTTCAATCAATTGTTTTATCAACCCCGAAAATAATCGAAAGTAAAACAACTCACACGATTCAATAAAACGACATTCGTTTTTCCAAATCAACATTTAACTTCGAAATCTTTTATGGTTTTGTTTTTCGAGCTTAAGTTGTGTCTTGCACACTTGACGAGACAAATGAATCGGCCTTTGGAAGACCGGTTCATTTACTCTTTAATGGCATACTTTCCGATGTCTTGTAAATAATCATCCTTTTCATACAAATAAAAGGTCATGTTTTTATTTTATTTTTCTCCTTTCACTTGGGTTGATTGTGGGGACACAATAAAAATCAAGTGTGGGGGGAGCTCATCTTCATTTTTTAATTTTCATGGTTTATTTTTGCATTTTTCTTTCCAAAACTCAAAATATTATAAAAATAAAACAAACAAACAAAAAAAATTCCAAAAACAAATTTTCTTTTAGCATTTTGATTTATTCTTAAAGAAACACTATAGGATAAATATAGGGTTTTGGTTAATTAAATTGAAATTTTTAAAAATTTATTTGTCTTAACAAAAATAAAAATGAAGTTTTATTACATATAACGATGGTTTAACTAGTATATAGGAAAGTTCATATGTGTAAATTATGAAGTATATCCTAATTGAAAATCTTTGTTTAAAAAAGTGGTTGATTTAAATAAAAGGATATAAATTTTTTTTGTCTTCTAAGTTAAATGGTGTTGAGATGATTTTGCAAAACTCTCTCTCTCCAAAAAAAACAACAAAATAAAACATAAAAATATTTCTTGTATATATGTATATATTTTTCCTAATAAACACCTAGAGTCATGTGTTCACACTCGTGTGTTCACTCACCATGCTCTGTACCCTTCTCACGTAAGCCCAAAAGGTAGTGCATGCTAGGTATATCTGGCCTCAGTTTATCCGAGTTAGGTGTATTTATATAAAAATTCTTTTATTAATAATGCCTAGAGTCGATAGGTGTTCACACTCGTGTGTTCACTCGCCATGCTCTGTATTCCCCTCACATAAGTCCGAAAGGCAGTGCATGGGTAATATATCTGGCCTCAGTTTATCTCAGTTAAGCATATGTAAATATTGTTAATATCAATAAAATTTTCAAAATTACAGAGAGTAAGCAATTGAAATCCAAATTACAGAGAGTAAATGACTTAAATTTTCAAAGGTACTGACCAAAACCTATATTTAACTTATTTGTGTCGATTTAAAAGTAAATCCTTCATTGTAAATATTTTCAAAAACTCGCATTCATCTCTTTGCAAATAAATCTTGCATTTTGTAAATATTTTCATATCGCATTTGGATTTTGTGAGTAGTATCCATTGAAAACCATCAAGAGACAAAACTCGTCCTACCGGGGACACCCAAAGGTTTAACGGTTTGTTGCATACACTCAATGCAATCGTGCTCCCTACGTAAATGGATTTATCTTAGTTTTTTCTTTATTCGAGGATGAATAAAAAGATAAGTGTGGGGGTATTTGATGTGCACGTAAATGTGCATACTTTTACTACCATATTTTATCGTATTTAATTAAATAAGTGATCATATTGGGTATTTTAACATGTTTGAACCAAAATCAAATTATTTTCTAATCATCATATATTCATCTTCATATAGGGGCAAAATGGTCATTTTTGTGCATATATTAATTCGAGAAAATTTAATTGGAAATTTCTATATTGTTTCGTAGGAATTTGAGCTCAAATACAAGTGGTTTTATGAAGAGATATGCATGCACAAGTGAATACAAAGGAATGAAGATGGAAGTAATTTATTTCATAGATCATGAAGGACCCCACCTACCTTAATGTACACTTAGGAGCTAGTGCACATGCTAAAAGGCCATTAAAGCTTCATGCACACATAATGGATGATTATTTGATGCTAATGATTACTTGGTTACCACACTTCCTAAGGGGTAGTTTGGGTAGTTCCCAAAAAGCGGATTAGGGTTTTAAAACATGTATATATACCCAATATCTTCATGTAACCTCCTCTTCTTTTAGGCTCTCTTCTCCTAGTTTAGTTTAGATCAAAAATAAAATGAGAGCTCTCTTTCTTTTCATGGCTACTTAGCCATTTTCTTTTTATGTAATTTCTTTTTATACAACTTTAAATACATGCTCTTTTCTCTTCTTGTTTATTCACTTTCATGTTAGTAGTGTAGATTTGTTTATTTATACAAGTAGAATAGATTTTATTTTATGCAATTAGATTAGTTCTCTTTTTCATTAGCTTTCTTTTTTCCTTTTTTGTTTCATGTTACAAGCTACATTTGTTGATTTGATAAAAAATTTGAGAGGCTAAACCCCTTCAATTTAGGGGTAATGAAGCTCTCTAATTATGTAGCTTCAACATTTTGAAAATTATTGCTCTCTTTTTGTGCTTAATGGAATTGGTGGATGTGGTTTAATGTTGTTGTTTAGCTTTGAATTTGATAGTCTATGGTGTTCATAACAAATAGGCTATGCTTAAACAAACAAAACACAAATTGCCTCTTCATCTAAATATGATTATGGCAAAGAAGTGAATGTTGAAATTAAAATTTGATGGCCTATATTTCTAAGCAATAGTTAATAGGTCATGCTTAAAATAGACTTCATTTTCAACATGTTGTCATTTTTCATGAGATTTAGTAAGTTGTTTAAGGGGTGTGTTATAGTTTGATGGCTTATGTTGACTTAATTAATAGCATAAATAAGTCATACTTATGATAAACACATCAATTAACCTAACTAATGACAAAAAAAAGATCATAATTTCATATTTTGTTGAACTATGTGATCTAGAGAGTGGAATTATTTCTAAATTGTCATTTTATTCTCATAATTTTCATTCACTTTTGTAGTTGTAGTTTTTACATTTTGTTTGTAGTTAAAACAATCGCTCATCTTTGGTATAATTTGATTGAATAGGAATATAAAATCTAACATTTTCCTGTGGATCGACCCGTACTCGCCACGTACTAGAATTGTACGTCGTGTGCTTAAAGTTAATTTAAATTCGTTCAACAGATTTCTAACTCGATAGAATTCCCGTCGACGAACATAGATGCACTTAGCAGGAAGCATCAGAATGCAGTGTTGGCAATGATGGCTGAGTGGAAAGATTTAGAAGAATTAGCAGATTGCAGAATGTAGTGGAAATCCGAGGCAGGGTCTAGTGGTAATACAGTTGTATTGTCTTGTTTGGAAGTTCAACCAGTTTTGATCGAAAGAATTGCTTCCAAGCAGATGGAGGATCCATTTAGCTGGACAGATCAGTAAGCTAAAGGAAGGAACCAAGAGCAATGACTTGAAACATTTTAGTCTTGACCAGAATGGGTGGTTGAGAAAGAAAGGAAGATTATGTGTCCCGAGTGTAGGAAATATAAGAAAGGAAGTCTTTGATGAATGCCATCGTTCGAAGTTCACTTTACATCCCTGTGGTACCAAGATGTACCAGGATATGAAGAGAAGTTTCTTCTAGGAAGGAATGAAGCGGGATATTGGGTCGTGTGTAAGGCAGTGCTTGAATTACCAACAAGCAAAGGCCGAACACCAGAAACCGAGTGGTTTGCTTCAGCCATTATATATTCCAGTATGGAAGTGGGATTCTATTTCTATGGACTTCATAGACGGGTTGCTAAGGTCGAACAGGGGAAATGAAATTATATGAATTATAGTGGACAAATTGACCAAGAGTGTCCATTTCATTCCAGTTAAGTCAACAAGGACGGCACCTGTTTTAGTAAGGTTGTTCATGAAGAATGTGATCAGACTGCATGGAATTCCTAGCAGCATAGTTAGTGATAGAAATTCCTTGTTCACTAGCGAGTTTTGGAAAAGTCTGCAAGAAGTTTTGAGAACCAAGCTTATGAAGAGTACTGCTTACCATCCGTAGACAGATGGACAAATGGAAAGAGTTAACAAGATCTTAGAAGATCTGTTGAGACTTTGTGTTCTGGACTTTAGGGGATCATGGGAGGACCATCTGCATCTAGTCGAGTTTTCATATAACAACAGTTATCACACTAGTATTGGAATGGCACCGTTTGAAGCTTGTATGGAAGGCCATGCAAATCTCCCGTTTGTTGGTTGGAGACCAGGGATAGGTTGATTCTTGTTCCAGATTTGGTCAGAGAAGTTGTAGAAAAGATTAACGTCATTCGAGATAGGATGAAGGAGGCTCAGTCTAGGCAGAAAAGTTATGCAGATAAGCGATGGAAAGATTTGGAGTTCTCAGTTGGGGACCATATTTTCGTCAAAGTATCACCGATGAAAAGTATGCTTAGATTTGGGAAGTCGGGGATGTTATCTCCTAGGTTCATAGGACCTTTTCCTATTCTTGATTGGATCGGGAAGCTCGCGTATAGACTTGAGTTATCGAGCAGTTTGGTAGGTGTCCATGATGTTTTTCATATTTCTTATCTTAGAAAGTGTGTTAGAGACCCGGAGACTGCTATTACACCGATAGTGCTAGATGATTTAGTGGTAGAACCGGACTTGACCAAAGTAAGGAAGCCAGTTCGCATTGTTGAGAGAGATGAGGCTTAGAACCAAGATGGTCAGATTATTCAAAGTCCAGTGGAGTGACGATGACAGAGACTGTACTTGGGAGGTTGAGAGTAGGATTAGAGATACTTATCCTGACTTGTTTTGATGGTATGCTTACCTTTTTGTTTGTATTGAGCCTTATTGTAATTCCGAGGATGAAATTCTTTAAGGAGGGGAGTATGTAACACCCTAGATTTTTGATAACATTATTTAGGAGATTTAGTTAGATAAACTAAATAAAATAATGTGTTGATAAGGGGATTGAGATTTGATTAAAATAAGGTAGCCTTGCCTTTTAACTAATAAATTAAATGAGGGGTTAAAAATGAATTAGAGGAGGGGTATTATAGGAAAGAGGCCATTCCTATATAATCTTCCTCAGGCCGTGTATTCCAAACACATGTTCATTCTCATTTTCAAAAATTAAAAGCTTGGCCGGCCACCATTAACGAAGGAAGAAGAAGAGGAAACAAAAGAGAAGCTTAAGGAAAGCAAATTTAAATCACTCATTCAAATCTCAAGCTACTTAATCATTAAAGCAAAGGTGAATAACGTTTACATCTCTAAATATTTTTGGTTTCGGTTATAAGGTTAATTCCGAATGATTTTGCAAATGTTTGCCAAGTTTTCGAATGATAAAAGATTATATACATGTTGATGATTTTTGTATGTTCATATAGATTTTATGACATGTTTTAAGATGAAAACCCTATTAAATGACATGCGTTAGCGTTGCGAATTTTTATGATGATCTAAAAAGTTATTTTAGAGATGAGTTTCAATATTAAGAATTTTCAGAATTTTCGTGGATTTGTTATAATTTTCTAAAGAAGAAAAGGTTAATTTGGATTATAAGAATTATTTACGGGTAAAATAATTATTGTTTGGATTCGAAATTTTTATATGTTTAAGAGAACATATTAATTTACTTTCTGGGATTTTTCCAAAAAATTTCAAGGTGTTTTGATGATTATATAAAATTATTTAAGGTATGAGAATTAAATGTTTTATATAATTATAAAGGAGATAGTGGCTCTTTTAAAATAATTCAAATTTCCAAATAAGGAAGTTGGCAGCACTTTTGAATATAAAATTCTAGCAACCAATCAAATTTAGACAAACAAGGCAGGTGGGGTACAAAAGAACTATTTCAAACAGTATTTTCACGGTTTCATCTCTTTCGGCAAGAGCTTCCACCTTCATTCCATACCGACAAGATAGAAGGGTATCAAACCTTCCGATTAGATTAAATACCAATGCATTTGGTATCAGGAAACTGGTACGTATTGAATTGGAGGAAGTCGAAAGGTTGGGGACGAAGGGTTATAGCTTTTGGAAGAAATGAAG
Source organism: Allium fistulosum (assembly GCA_030737815.1). Classification (NCBI taxonomy): domain Eukaryota; kingdom Viridiplantae; phylum Streptophyta; class Magnoliopsida; order Asparagales; family Amaryllidaceae; genus Allium; species Allium fistulosum. The sequence goes on from CM060902.1 coordinate 985,821,446, forward strand.
TTTTGTTTTGGTTTAAAAGGAAAAGGTTTCGATTGGTTCGCTTTCTTGTTTTAATTGAAACCTTTTGGCAAAGTCGAAAGGTATAGCTTTCGGCAAGGTAAGAAGCATATTTGCCGCTTCCTAACCTTTTGAAATAGATGGAGTCAAAGGTTATCATTTGTTTTCTAAAACTTGCAGCCTCTCTCCATTGATTTTGAAAGGTTTTGATTTCGAAAGGTTTTGATTTCGAAAGGTTTGGTTTAGAAAGGTTTTGATTTCGAAAGGTTTGATTTTGAATGGTTTTATGAAGGTTTCGAAGCTGTTGCTTTCGACTCCAATGTTTTTCTAATCCCTTTGTATAGTCCAAATGTTTTAAGTCGAATGATTTTGAAGGTTTCAAAGTAGTTAACTTTGATTGGTTTCGAAAGGTTTTCCACCTGTTCTAAATTGAACCCAATGTCTTCGAAAGCTTGTGAGGTACACTGATTCCGAAATGTATAGTTTAGCTATGTTTTCGAAAGGCTAAGGTTTAAAGGATTTAAAGGCGGGTGTCATATGTTTTAAAGCTTATGAAAAGAAAGCTTTTAAAAGGTTTAGAAGGAGTTACCTTCAATGATTTCAAAAGGTTTATTAAAGGATAAGGAGTTACCTTCAATACTTTCGAAGTGTTTTATGAGTGATTTTGAAGGAGTTACCTTTTGTTTTTTCGAAAGGTTGTTTGAAGGTTTTAAACAATGATTTTGAATATAAGATATAGGCAGATAACCTTAGTGTTTTAAGTTATAAAGGACTTTAATTTATTTTAAAGGATAAACAATCCTTATTGAACATCATCAACATTATTTTGAGTAAAGTATATATATAACGTGGCCAAAAAAATAGGTTAGAGTAAAGCTAAAGATATTTTCCTTGTAAATATATGATTTGACGGACTAAATCATTTTGAAAAGGTTTCAAGAAAATTTTTGAAGAGCAGTTAGCTCAGATATTGTGTAGAGCAGTTAGCTCAAATATTTTGAAGGGTAGTTAACCCAAAAGAAAAATTCGGGCTGTCAGCTCATTTTAAATTTGGACAGTCGACCCAGAGGACAGTAGGTCCAGAAAGAGCAGTCGGCTCTGATATGAATAGATAGTTCATTTATTAGCATAATGGACCTTGCTAAATTTTTAAGGACAGTTAGTCCACCCCTTTTTACCTGTTTTGGGCAGATCGCTCATTATCTAGCATAAAAGAAATTGCTATTTTGGTATAACCAGTTTAAGGACAGATAGTCCAGAAAAGAGCAGATAGGTCCGAATTTAGTACAGATAGTTCAGATTTTAGATAGATGGTCTATTTTATTTCCTATTTAGCATAGTGGATATTACTATATTATTATTATAATCAGTTGATTAACTAGTTTGGCTGCAGGAAAGGATTTGCAAAATATATATTTTGAAAAGAGATATTAGTGAGAGGAAACCCATTCCGCTAAGCGGTGTGGTCTCACTAGTTATCATGAAACTGAGATGTAACAGAAATTATTCATACAAGGCTTTAAATCTGACTCGAAGTTTTTGTTTCCCCTTAAACTCTCGGGTGCTCAAAATTTGATTTGAGTAGGCTGAGGTTTTAAGTTTTTTGGTTTTAGCAGATTTTGGCGAATAAAGCGTCTAAAGACGAGCAGGTGGCTGATGGATAGCTAATTTAGGGATTCTATTTTAAAATTGTTTTTGATGTGTATTAAGACAATTATGTCTATATTGCTTTGATCATCCAAGGGGGCATCTTCATATGTCACTCTTGGCGTCTTATTGTAAATTATATTTGATCAATGCTTGGGAATACGTTTGGGATTTTTGTAACTTGGATATGATTTGTTAAAAAGTAATCACTGAAAATTGTTGTTTTTGAAAATCTGTGATTTTGCTCATATTCAAGTGCTGCTGATATTATGGATACCATTAACATTGCCGTATTTCGTCACCAGAAGTTAATATTGTGGATGACTGCAGCATCCATAGCGCTTAGCTTTTGGCCTCCAGATACAGGATGTTACAGAGTCCGCCCTTCAATAAACGTGTATGCTATTATGTTTCAATTATCTACTTTTTCAATCACTTTCTCTTACGCCGATAAAATACCTTTATATTATGGAACGATTCGGAGTATGTCTCTCGACTTCATTGCGAGCTCTAAGTTCTGTTATGAACTATATAGTGCATTTTTTTCACATAACAATGTTGTGGGATTCTCAACATTTGGAATCACCCTCGGCTCAGTTATAAATTTGTGCATTTATATTTATATACATTTCTTTATTGATGCGCTATTCAAAGCGCTGTACTTAGGCTTTTCTATTAAATCAGCTACAGTCTTTCGTTTGAAAATTTTCCAACTAAAAGATTCTTAACTTGAATTTATTATTGACATATCATACTTAATATCACTTATGAAACTTTTTGATTCAGAACACTTCTTCATAAGGAGTTCATTGTTTCTTTAAACAATTCTCTTGTATTTCATAAATACACGAGAACACTCTAAACTATCATTCAGTGATATCAATTTGGATTTAATATTTGCTTCATGTATTAGATAGATGAACAAATAAAGATATCGTAGACAACATAACAGGTATGTTAATTCCTATTACAATGCATAAATAATTCATCTCACATGTTCTGTATTAAACAATTTAATAAGTTGTCTTTGAATATCTATTTAGGACATTCCCATTATATTTTGTACTCGCTATAAAAGACATCATTTCCAAATTCGACGTCGGGTATTAAAATAGCTAAGGCTAATGTTAGTGCAAGCACATCATAAAAATCAACAATGTGTTGTTTACTCACAGTTTTAGAAATATTAATGTATCTTTTAACGTTCTTTCTTATGAACACAAGCTTCCTCTGCATTTTGATTAATAATCAAACTATTTGATATTTCTATAAAAATATTTACTGAATTCTGATGCTTCTAAAATGATACATTTTATCATTTGTCGGATCATATCCAAAGACTCACAATGTAACAACCCTAGATTTTGTATATTATTTAAATTGGACTTTTTTTTAATTGTTTTATTTCAAACATTTCATTTTTAAAAATAAATGATGATTATTAAGTGATTTATAGTTCAAACTAGTATGATTTGAATATTTTACTGTAAAGTGAATTTCTGGTCAAACTGTTCAAACTTTGACTTTTAAACATCAAATTCAAATTATTTAAAATCTTAAATTTTATCTTTTATTATGACAATAGATTTAATAACATGAATATTGCTTTTCGTTTCGTTGAAAACGGAGTTAAAATGTAAAAGTTATGTACATTTCATTTTTTAGTATAATTTGTGTTATTGTGCAATTTTGCTTATTTTAAATTTTATAAATCATATTTTCTTTCTTATATTTTGTTTTAATATGTGTTAATATGTTATTTTATGTATATTTTTGTCTTTTTATATTTTTAAAATGATAATAGAATTTTTCCAAAATTTACTGTATTTATTTTTCATTTTTAAAGGCTGTTTTCCTATTTTCTGCTATTTTCTTCATTAAAAATTATATGTAAATTAAATTTTAAATATTTATTTTGTGAATATATTTTTATTTTATGTTATTATTTATGTTTAAAAATATATTACAAGTTCATATGAATTTTCTAAAATTTATTCTATTCAATTTCAAATTTTCTAGACTAGTTTACTATTTTTAGCTATTTTCTAAATTTAACTTTACATAATTGATAAATATTTATATAAATTATTATATTTTGGTAAAATTTCGAAATTTATCTGGTATTATTATTATTACCAGAAATATAAAGTTATAAAAAAAATTTATATAGTTTATTTTAAAAGAAAAAGGAAATTCAAAGAGACAAGACTCTTCATTTCTTGTGACTTTTCAATAGCTAGTCTCTTCATTTCCTTGGCTTTTCATTTTCTCCTTGATAGCCGTACATTTCCCATAGCCTTTCACGTGAAAATACTTCTCATCCTCTTCAACTCACGGCTATTTCTCATTTGAGAAAAAATTTCCAAGTTAATGGCTTCTCTTTATTCTTTTCTACCTTCCTTCCTTGAATTTGCCTTGTTTTCTGCTTAAATTTGCCTTGACTTCACATATGATTCTGTGAAGACCCAAATTATTGAGATTAGAATAATAAAAAAAAAAACTTTCAAAACCAAACATATATATATATATATATATATATATGTAGTCTAGAGATAAATATTGAGAATGAGTTGAAAGTAATAATAGTTGAATTGAGTGAGTCTTATATTCACATGTATACATATACATATATGTATCTTGAATATAAACAGTAATAAGAAATAGAATTTCAGAGGGAAGAGGATATATAACTGAGTGTATATATGGACATATGTTACCATATGTTGTATTTATATATATATGTATATATATACCCAGAAAGAATAAACATAAGATAAGTAAAGAAAGAACACCAGAGTAATTAAGAATATGTATACATTTACATATCCAGAGAAAATAGATGGTTTGAGATATTAACTAGAGGTTAATTGATAAAGAGGATATACATGTATATAATACAGTTTAACATAAAGAAAATAAAAATAATTCTGTAAAGAGAAAATTGTTTTCAACAATTAGGTAAGGAAAAAGATGATATATTCTTTGATAAATTAAAATGCTTTAAAAACCAGTTTTATATACATAAGTAAAATTTTGAAAGATAAGCCACATGAAAATAATGTACAAATGAAACATGCAAATTGCATGTACACAGGGAAAAGCAGTGGATAACTGCTTTTACCAGAAATAGAAACCAGGGGGAAATGGCACATTTAGCCATAACAGCACACACATAATTCTTGAGTGATGTGAGGATAAAATGGGGTTTTCCCTTCAGTAAAACCCTAGTGAAAATGATTTAAATCAAGAAAAGAAGCAGAGGTTTTTCTCGGAGGAAAAACAGAAACAAATTAGAAAAAAAAGAAGAAGAAGAACATACACTGTTTTGCAAACTTAGGCAATCTCGGGAAAAAGAAGGGAAAGGTGAGTGATTAATCAATCTCATGAGGCTAAGGCATTAAGACCCAAGTTAAGGGCAGCCATTTTACTTCTTTTGTGCTTGATCAGCTTGTTTACTTTCTCTGAAATTAATGAGTGTTGAGCATGGTTGGTGTATTGATAGATTTTTGGTTGATGCTTTGATATGCTTCATTTGATTGTTTGATAATAGTAATGCCATGATCTCTGGGATGGATCCAGTATCATAAACTATCAGTTTGTATTTATGATAGTAAGATAAATACAATTTTATTATGAAGTAGGGTAAAATTGAAAGATAAGCCAGGCAGTGTGAACAAAGGAGGTTCATGCTTATGTCTAGTTTGTTTTAAATTAGAAATGAACAATGCAATAAATTATTTATGTGCTGATTTGTTCAGATCTAAGGCTAAAAATTTTTTTGGGGTTTTTCTCTAAAAAACCTTACCCTATGTTCACAATAGAAATAAGCATAAGAATTTTTAATGGAACTCTACTGGATTTGTTAAGAGATCATGACATTCTGGAATATAGAAGTATACAAGTGATAAAACAAATTTTGAATGAGACAACTGGAAAGAAAAATGAAATGAAAACATGATTTTCATGAATGAATGTAGGGTCAGTTGAAATCCCTGAGTAAGAGTAACTCTCTCTCTCTGATTTATAGAAAAGAAAGAAAGTAAAAGCAATCAAGGAGTCAATAAAATCTTTCTGAAATAAGAAATGAGACTGGACACTAGATTATAAAACTAATCTAGGAGAAAAGCCTTGATCTATTCATCATAAGGAGTATGATGGGTATGTGCATGACTTGTTTAAGTCCTATAGGGCTTTGTGCAGGGGTTAACAGAATTGAGTCCCTTGCAATGCACACATGGTGTTCAATGGCAAAAGAGATATGACCAAATTAAATTGATAAATCAAGTTTTAATGTTGAGTTATGGAAATTAAAATGAGTTAATTCCATAAGAATGGGTGTACATGTATACTGGATTGAATGGTTGAATGGTTGCCTGTGTGCATGAATGTGGTAGGAGCTTAGATACAAATATTTATCCAATTATATCATGAATTCAAATATCTTCAAGTATTTTAATACCCTGCACTGCAATTTAAAATGACAAAATATTGCATTTTGATTTCACTCATACCAGAATTATATTCTGACCCTATTTGTTGCTTTGTAACATCTGGGGTGTCTCATTTCTATGGAGGCAGCTCTAGATGTTGCTGCAGGAAAGGATGCATAGGAAACTTGTGTGCATGGGCAATTGAAGATTACTTGTATTTAGAATGTTTAAGGAGTTTTTGGCAGATATGTTGTAATAATTAGGCCAGGCCAAAAATATCATTATGGTTTAAGTATTATCTGGATTGATATGTGTTTGTTTTTTTTGAGAAGTGAACTTGTAGGAATCCTTGAGTATTATTCATACTTGCATATGTGGGTTGCTATTTTAAAAGAGTTAAATCTGCATAGTTTCTGGTGGGGAAAGATTTTGGAGATCATGTCATGTAATTTTGATATGTGCTCATGTCTCCTGTAGAAATATTTGATGAACCTTAAAAAAAATGATAGAGCAGAAACATCATAGGAAGAAAAGAATAGAGTAAAAATCAATGAATTCATAAAGATTGAGTTGAATCTAAACTGGCTAACCAGTAGGCATAACCATGACTTATAATTGATATAGGTCCATGCAAGGCTGAAAGGCATAGCCTGAATCTGGTGGGGCATTTGATTTCCCCGGTGAAAACATGTATTGCTTGGAGTAATAAGCTCATTTACCTGCTTAGTAATTGTAGACTCTACTGCACCTATGCTTAGCTAATTCCTGCTATTTTGATACTTAATTCAAATCTGGTAGTATTGGGTCATAATCAAAACCTTTGATAAATTATGAATGCATATGGTCTTGTTTATATTGAGCATTTCCACCATTCAATAGAACAGTGACCACAACATTGTTCTCTTTATTAGAAAATATCAAATGTCTTCATCATAAGTTCACCTGGAAGTCTTGCATTTTGTCTGATTCTTTTTATTCACTTTGCCTTGAGTTTATTGACTGCACATATGACCTTAGTCTCTGTTTAGCATGATAGTTTGAGTTAGCATTTTGATATGACTGTATTGTTTTTCTCTGCTAGCCTTAAAAATTAGCTTGTCATTACAAACACCTACATGATTAGTGCAACTTATAAATCAAAACATGGATATTCCCTCTGATATAAAAGCTGTTTGAAATTGAAATGAGTAAAATAAGCTAACCTAATAAACATGAGTTAGGTTGAACATTTTTTTACTTAATATAGAACAATATGTATCAAATCACAAAAATCCCAGGATTAAAAAGGTATGACCTGTAAATTCAGGAGTCAATTAATTTGTGAGGTAGAACAAGAAAATATGAGAACCAGTAATATTTAATCCTAAAGTAAATCAAGCTGGAGTTCTAAAAAGAAATATATATATGATAAATAGAAAAGCTATGTGACACCAAATCTCTAATATGAGAATTAAGGTGGGAAAGGGTTTCTTTGCTGTTTAATCACTCTGAAAAGTAAAGATCCATTTATATATCTTCATATATGTAAATGATAGGATTTATTTAAATACTGATATATTTATATTAGTAAAATTTCAGGATCTTGGGGAATCAAATTAAGGGAAGTGATCCATTGTAAAGTATATTCATAAGTATATATAAAAAAAAAATTCTAACAGAAAATTCTATAAAAATATATGATAAGAGAAGTGGGTCACTTCAGTTGGTATCAGAGCTATGTTGTTAAAACATAGCATAAATATATTATCCAATTTTCTTGAAGGGGTAAAATTCTAATAATAATAATAATAATAATAGGTATATATACAATAATGATGGAAATAAATATCCACAGTAGGAATGAATTGCATAAAATAATTAAATTAGAAAAATGACTAACTAGCTATGCAATTGAATAGTGAATCATGGTAGGAAGACCACCAAGTCATGGAGCAGGACCCTCCAATACAACACCAATGGTCAATTTGCAAGATTTGGTGAGGGCATTTAGAGAGGGAGCAGTGCACAGGGAAGAGAATCCTCATGAGGAACTAGCCAAACTGTTGAAGACATTCTCAAGTTTAGGAGGCAAGGATTTTGAAGGCACTGAGGGAGTTAGGGGAGTGCAGATATGGCTAAGAACTTTGGAAAGGATATTTGCAGATATGCAAGTTAATGACCAAAGGAAGAGGCAGATAGCTTCAAGGAGACTTAAAGGAGCAGCTTTAGATTGGTGGGAGGTGATCATCACAGGAAGGCCAGAAAATGAGATAACATGGGATCAATTCAAGGAGATGCTTGAGGCAAGGTTCGTTCCAGCAACAGCCAAGGCAACATTGCTTGAGGAATTTATAAGGCTAAGGCAGGGACCAATGAGTGTGACTGAATACACTCAAAAATTTGAGAGCTTATCCAAGTATGGAACTATGCTTATAGGAGATGAAGAATCAAAGAATTCAAGATTTATCGAAGGACTGAATGCAGGTCTGGGTAGAGCAATGTTACCATACAAGGATAAAACATTTGATCAAGTCATAGACCTTGCTCTTTCCTTTGAACAACATGACAATGCAAGGGAAAAATTTAGGAGCATGAGGGCTAACAATCAAAAGAAAGGGAAAAATAGGACACATCCCTATGACAAAAAGAATATGGATAAGAAAATGGAAGGAACAACCACTGGGGAAGCTAAGAAGAAGGTCACTTGTTACAATTGTGGCAAAGAAGGACACATGAGTAATAAGTGTCAAGCAGCCAAGAAGGCACCATTCAGCTGCTATAACTGTGGGAAGGAAGGCCATATTAAAAGGAACTGCCCAGAATTCAAAAGGGGAGCAAAGGTAGGAGCACTTGAGGGCAAAGCAAAAGCAACTGCAGTGGGAAGTTCTGGACAATTGGAAGGTATACTTCTAATTAAAGATCACCCCATCTCAGTTATATATGACACTGGAGCAACACATTCATTAATATCCCAAGACATAGTGAATAAATTGACTCTCACATGCTATTTAGTTGATAATCCCTTGTTTATTCAAAGCCCACTGGGTAGCTCTTGTTTGCTAGGATTAAAATGTCTGGTGGTAGAATTAAACATAGGAGGAAATGTGTTTAAATCTGATTTGTTTGTATTGAAATACCCTGGAATAGGAATTATTTTAGGGGTAGATTGGTTGAGCAAATTCAAAGCAATTTTGTATTTGGAAAATTTCACTATTTCTCTGAAAACAGAAAATGGTAAGAATATTATAATCATGAGTGAAATTGCTAAAATCAATTACCTTAACCAAATATATAGCATGACTGAGAAAGAATTAACACTGGAAGACATAAAAATTATAAATGAATACCCAGATGTCTTTGGTGAAGTCATAGGTGTTCCAGAAAATAGGCAAGTAGAATTTCAAATAAGACTAATCCCCGGAGCTAGTCCAATCATCAAGAAACCTACTAGGATGGGTCCTAAAGAACTTGTGGAATTGAAACATCAGTTGGAAGAACTGGAGCAGAAAGGCTTCATAAGGCTTAGTAGTTCAAACTGGGGTTCTCCAGTTGTATTTGTGAAGAAGCAAGATGGTACTTTGAGAATGTGCATTGATTATAGGGAATTAAACAAAGTCACCATTAAAAACAAATACCCACTTCCTAGAATTGATGATCTATTCGATCAATTAAATGGAGCAAAGGTCTTTTCAAGGCTAGATTTAGCCTCTGGGTTTCATCAGATGAAGGTGGAAGAAGAGAGTATTAAGTATACTGCCTTCAACACAAGGTATGGATTATATGAATTTTTGGTGATGCCTTTTGGATTGACAAATGCACCATCATATTTTGTAGATTTAATGAATAGAACATTTAGAGATTTTCTAGATAAATTTGTGGTTGTCTTTATTGATGACATATTAGTGTATTCAAAATCAGAAGAAGAACATGCAAAACACTTGCATCTAGTTTTGTCTAGACTGAGGGCACATGATTTAAAAGCCAAATTCTCTAAATGTACATTTTGGCAGAAGGAAGTAAATTTTTTGGGGCACATAGTATCACAACAAGGGGTTAGTGTAGACCCAAATAAGGTGATGGCAGTGCAATCTTGGAGTAGACCCAAATCAGTAACTGAGGTGAGGTCATTTTTGGGAATGGTAGGCTATTATAGGAGATTTATAAAAGATTTTGCAAGGATAGCTATCCCATTGACCAAGTTAACTAAAAAGGAGCAACCCTATGTGTGGACAGAGAAGTGTGAACAAGCTTTCATATCACTAAAGAAGGCACTGGTAGAAGCTCCAGTTTTACAAGTGCCAGAGGGTAATGAAGAATTAGTAGTTTACACAGATGCTAGTGGATCTGGATTGGGGGCAGTGCTTATGCAACATGGTAGAGTCATAGCTTATGCATCAAGGCAACTCAAGCCAAATGAAACTAGGTATGCTACACATGACTTAGAACTAGCTGCTGTGGTGTATGCATTGAAACTATGGAGACATTATTTATTGGGTGCTAAGTTTGAATTGTTTACTGATCACAAGTCACTTAAATATTTGTTTTCCCAAAAAGACTTGAACATGAGGCAACATAGGTGGGTAGAATTTCTAGCTGCCTATGATCTTGATATATTGTATACCCCTGGAAAAGCTAATAAAGTAGCAGATGCATTAAGTAGACATCAAGCTAAATTGGCAAGCTTAATGATGGCAGAGTTCAAGGATTTGACAATTCTTAGTGAGGTGGAAGTGAAAGAAGAAGCTAGTGTATCAGATAAAACACACAGTAAGATGATTGAATATGGTAAATTAAGCCTCTTATCCTTAAAATCAACACTGGTTGATAAAATAGGACAAATGCAGAATCAAGATATAAATTTGAAGGAGAAAAAGAACATGATATCCCAAGGCATGACAGTGGAAAACTATGAGGTAGATGATAAAGGATACTTAAGGAAAAAGGGGAAACTCTGCATACCAAATGTAGAGGAACTAAAGCAAGAAGTTATGGATGAGCATCACAAAACAAAGTATACTATCCATCCAGGTGGTACAAAAATGTACCATGATCTCAAGAGAAATTATTGGTGGCCAGGAATGAAAGGAGCAGTAGCAAAATATGTGGCAAATTGCTTGACATGCCAACAAGTAAAGGCAGACTATCAAAGACCCTCAGGCCTATTGCAACCTTTGGAAGTGCCTACTTGGAAATAGGAGAGTATATCAATGGATTTTGTGGATGGTTTGCCAAGGACAAGGAAGGGAAATGATAGTATTTGGGTAGTGGTTGATAGACTCACAAAAACAGCACACTTCATCCCAATAAGTTCAAACAGAAATGCTCACAAGCTGGCTCAATTGTTTGTGAAGGAGATAGTGAGATTGCATGGCATCCCCAAGACTATCATTAGTGATAGAGATACCCTGTTTACTTCAAGGTTTTGGAGTAGCTTTCCAGAAGCTATGGGGACAGAATTAAGCTTAAGCACATCCTACCATCCACAAACAGATGGGCAAACTGAGATTGTTAATAAAGTTTTAGAGGATTTGTTGAGAGCATGCATACTTGATTTTGGAGGCAACTGGGAAGATCATATTTATTTAGCTGAGTTTGCTTATAATAATAGCTACCAGTCCACTATAGGAATGGCTCCATTTGAGGCTTTGTATGGGAAGCCTTGTTTATCTCCTGCATGTTGGATGGAGGCTGGTGAAAGGGTGTTGCTTGGACCAGACCATGTAAAAGAAACTTCTGCAAGAATTGAATTAGTGAGGCAAAGAATGAGAGTAGCTCAAGAGAGACAGAAAGCTTATGCAAATAAAAAGAGAAGGCCAGTAGAATTTGAGGTGGGAGACTATGTGTTTCTCAAAGTTTCACCAATGAGGAAAATATTGAGATTTGGAAAAGCAGGGAAACTGTCACCAAGGTATGTAGGACCATATGAAATTGTTCAAAGAATAGGGACTTTAGCTTATAGGTTGAAGTTACCAGAAGAATTGAGCAAAATACATGGTGTATTTCATGTATCCCAATTGAGAAAATGGGTGCATGATAAAGAGTCCATTCTTGAATCTCCTACACATGTTGAAATTCAAGAAAATCTGGTTTATAAAAAGGAACCAGTGGGCATTGTGGCTAGAGAAGAAAAGAAACTGAGAAATAAAATAATTAAACTAGTTAAAATCCAATGGAGTTTGGATGGGAATGATTGCACTTGGGAGGCTGAAGAGAGGATAAAGGATAAATATCCTAAGCTGTTTTCTGCTTGAGGTATGTTAAATTTTTTTTTAATTATGTATATTTGATTGATTAAGAATGAATGAGTTCCTGAAATTTCATTTAAAATAGAAATTGAGCTTTGTATACATTTAGATGGAAATGTATGAGAGAATAATTGTGGGACACAATTCCTTTTAGGAGGAGAGTATGTGAAGACCCAAATTATTGAGATTAGAATAATCAAAAAAGAAAAAAGAAAAAGAAAACTTTCAAAACCAAACATATATATATATATATATATATATATATGTAGTCTAGAGATAAATATTGAGAATGAGTTGAAAGTAATAATAGTTGAATTGAGTGAGTCTTATATTCACATGTATACATATACATATATGTATCTTGAATATAAACAGGAATAAGAAATAGAATTTCAGAGGGAAGAGGATATATAACTGAGTGTATATATGGACATATGTTACCATATGTTGTATTTATATATATATGTATATATATATACCCAGAAAGAATAAACATAAGATAAGTAAAGAAAGAACACCAGAGTAATTAAGAATATGTATACATTTACATATCCAGAGAAAACAGATGGTTTGAGATATTAACTAGAGGTTAATTGATAAAGAGGATATACATGTATATAATACAGTTTAACATAAAGAAAATAAAAATAATTCTGTAAAGAGAAAATTGTTTTCAACAATTAGGTAAGGAAAAAGATGATATATTCTTTGATAAATTAAAATGCTTTAAAAACCAGTTTTATATACATAAGTAAAATTTTGAAAGATAAGCCACATGAAAATAATGTACAAATGAAACATGCAAATTGCATGTACACAAGGAAAAGCAGTGGATAACTGCTTTTACCAGAAATAGAAACCAGGGGGAAATGACACATTTAGCCATAACAGCACACACATAATTCTTGAGTGATGTGAGGATAAAATGGGTTTTTCCCTTCAGTAAAACCCTAGTGAAAATGATTTAAATCAAGAAAAGAAGCAGAGGTTTTTCTCGGAGGAAAAACAGAAACATATTAGAAAAAAAAAAGAAGAAGAACATACACTGTTTTGCAAACTTAGGCAATCTCGGGAAAAAGAAGGGAAAGGTGAGTGATTAATCAATCTCATGAGGCTAAGGCATTAAGACCCAAGTTAAGGGCAGCCATTTTACTTCTTTTGTGCTTGATCAGCTTGTTTACTTTCTCTGAAATTAATGAGTGCTGAGCATGGTTGGTGTATTGATAGATTTTTGGTTGATGCTTTGATATGCTTCATTTGATTGTTTGATAATAGTAATGCCATGATCTCTGGGATGGATCCAATATCATAAACTATCAGTTTGTATTTATGATAGTAAGATAAATACAATTTTATTATGAAGTAGGGTAAAATTGAATGATAAGCCAGGCAGTGTGAACAAAGGAGGTTCATGCTTATGTCTAGTTTGTTTTAAATTAGAAATGAACAATGCAATAAATTATTTATGTGCTGATTTGTTCAGATCTAAGGCTAAAAATGTTTTTGGGGTTTTTCTCTAAAAAACCTTACCCTATGTTCACAATAGAAATAAGCATAAGAATTTTTAATGGAACTCTACTGGATTTGTTAAGAGATCATGACATTCTGGAATATAGAAGTATACAAGTGATAAAACAAATTTTGAATGAGACAACTGGAAAGAAAAATGAAATGAAAACATGATTTTCATGAATGAATGTAGGGTTAGTTGAAATCCCTGAGTAAGAGTAACTCTCTCTCTCTGATTTATAGAAAAGAAAGAAAGCAAAAGCAATCAAGGAGTCAATAAAATCTTTCTGAAATAAGAAATGAGACTGGTCACTAGATTTTAAAACTAATCTAGGAGAAAAGCCTTGATCTATTCATCATAAGGAGTATGATGGGTATGTGCATGACTTGTTTAAGTCCTATAGGCCTTTGTGCAGGGGTTAACAGAATTGAGTCCCTTGCAATGCACACATGGTGTTCAATGGCAAAAGAGATATGACCAAATTAAATTGATAAATCAAGTTTTAATGTTGAGTTATGGAAATTAAAATGAGTTAATTCCATAAGAATGGGTGTACATGTATACTGGATTGAATGGTTGAATGGTTGCCTGTGTGCATGAATGTGGTAGGAGCTTAGATACAAATATTTATCCAATTATATCATGAATTCAAATATCTTCAAGTATTTTAATACCCTGCACTGCAATTTAAAATGACAAAATATTGCATTTTGATTTCACTCATACCAGAATTATATTCTGACCCTATTTGTTGCTTTGTAACATCTGGGGTGTCTCATTTCTATGGAGGCAGCTCTAGATGTTGCTGCAGGAAAGGATGGATAGGAAACTTGTGTGCATGGGCAATTGAAGATTACTTGCATTTAGAATGTTTAAGGAGTTTTTGGCAGATATGTTGTAATAATTAGGCCAGGCCAAAAATATCATTATGGTTTAAGTATTATCTGGATTGATATGTGTTTGTTTTTTTTTGAGAAGTGAACTTGTAGGAATCCTTGAGTATTATTCATACTTGCATATGTGGGTTGCTATTTTAAAAGAGTTAAATCTGCATAGTTTCTGGTGGGGAAAGATTTTGGAGATCATGTCATGTAATTTTGATATGTGCTCATGTCTCCTGTAGAAATGTTTGATGAACCTTAAAAAAAAATGATAGAGCAGAAACATCATAGGAAGAAAAGAATAGAGTAAAAATCAATGAATTCATAAAGATTGAGTTGAATCTAAACTGGCTAACCAGTAGGCTTAACCATGACTTATAATTGATATAGGTCCATGCAAGGCTGAAAGGCATAGCCTGAATCTGGTGGGGCATTTGATTTCCCCGGTGAAAACATGTATTGCTTGGAGTAATAAGCTCATTTACCTGCTTAGTAATTGTAGACTCTACTGCACCTATGCTTAGCTAATTCCTGCTATTTTGATACTTAATTCAAATCTGGTAGTATTGGGTCATAATCAAAACCTTAGATAAATTATGAATGCATATGGTCTTGTTTGTATTGAGCATTTCCACCATTCAATAGAACAGTGACCACAACATTGTTCTCTTTATTAGAAAATATCAAATGTCTTCATCATAAGTTCACCTGGAAGTCTTGCATTTTGTCTGATTCTTTTTATTCACTTTGCCTTGAGTTTATTGATTGCACATATGACCTTAGTCTCTGTTTAGCATTATAGTTTGAGTTAGCATTTTGATATGACTGTATTGTTTTCCTCTGCTAGCCTTAAAAATTAGCTTGTCATTACAAACACCTACATGATTAGTGCAACTTATAAATCAAAACATGGATATTCCCTATGATATAAAAGCTGTTTGAAATTGAAATGAGTAAAATAAGCTAACCTAATAAACATGAGTTAGGTTGAACATTTTTTTACTTAATATAGAACAATATGTATCAAATCACAAAAATCCCAGGATTAAAAAGGTATGACCTGTAAATTCAGGAGTCAATTAATTTGTGAGGTAGAACAAGAAAATATGAGAACTAGTAATATTTAATCCTAAAGTAAATCAAGCTGGAGTTCTAAAAAGAAATATATATATGATAAATAGAAAAGCTATGTGACACCAAATCTCTAATATGAGAATTAAGGTGGGAAAGGGTTTCTTTGCTGTTTAATCACTCTGAAAAGTAAAGATCCATTTATATATCTTCATATATGTAAATGATAGGATTTATTTAAATACTGATATATTTATATTAGTAAAATTTCAGGATCTTGGGGAATCAAATTAAGGGAAGTGATCCATTGTAAAGTATATTCATAAGTATATAAAAAAAAATTCTAACAGAAAATTCTATAAAAATATATGATAAGAGAAGTGGGTCACTTCAGATTCTCGGCCTATCACCTCCACCATCGGCTCCACCATCTCCTCCACCATCTACAGCAGCAAACATCTCCCCCTCCTCTGACCATGACAAGCCTTGCCATCCAATTGAAACCATCACCACAAAAACATTGCAAAGCTTTGCCAAACTTCACCAAAACAAGGCTAGCCTAGCCTATACTCCAATATTACCTTCATAGTTGCCTTTGGCCACTCCTTAGCCACCACCACCATCATCTACATCACTTCTGGCTGCCACATGACCACTGACCAGATCTGGAACCCCCTATGGCCGAGCTCCAATTGAACTAAGCCGAGCCAAAAAGTTAAACAACTTGCCTCTTTTGCATTGTCTTTGGTATGCTTCATGTTAGCACCACTACACCTTCATCTCCACTTGTTTTGATGCCATTACCTGACCCAAACCTGACCTATATGATGCCAAACCTGAGCTTAACACATCATTGGCTGAGCTCATGATCCACCTTGGTCGAGCATTCGAATGGTAAAGACAAGGTCTTGTCTTTATTGCCTTGTATTTCAACTTGTTTCTATATAATGCTGTGTTGAATATTCATATGTTATATTGTCTTGTTTTGGGTTGTTTACAAGATAAATATCAAGGCTCTCCATTTATTCAAATCAAGAGTCATGCTATATCGTGCTTGTTGTGCTTTCTGGAATCTATTCTATGTGCTTTGGTCACTAATCTTCAGCTTTAACAAGTGAGTTATTCTCACCAGACAATATGTACCTATATAACTAGTAAATTGACACCGTGTGAATCTGTAGAAATATATTATCATGTTATACTTGACTATGTTATGATCATATGATGTTTATACACCTGTTATATCATCCGTTACTGTTATATAATGTATTCTGTTCATTTATATCTGTTTATCACACTGCAAGTTCCCTGTAGACTAGAATGACTATGGGTTGAAATGATACATACCCAAATGGACTTTAGAATAGGGAAAAATCATTATGGGCTGAAATGATAGACCTGAATGGTTTTTATTTATTTTATTTAACTTGGGATTGCGGGTTTGAAATGATAGAACCCGAATTTTTTCTTTTTAAAACTGCGGATTGAAATGATACATATCCGTATCACTTGACCTAGGTTAGAAAACTATATACATGCACGTGGTTATTTTATAAAGTGTTTTGGATATTTTTAAGTATTTTAAAAATTATAAATTTATGAAATTTGATTTAAATAGATTTTGAAATGTTTTAAAATAAAGAAATTATGATTTTTCTATGTGTTAAAAATGTAATTAATGAATGGTTTAACTGGATTTTTGAAATATAACTTAAGTTTTGGAAATTTGGAATTTTGGTTAAAAATGATATTTAAGTTATATAAATAAAATGGAAATTTAATTATATTTGGAAAATGGTAAAATATGATAATTTGATTAAATTTGAATCTAAGTGATTTATTAAAGTATTATTGATTTTTCTATGAATTTAAGTGGTTAAATAAATGAATGTTTAAAAGTGATCTTTTAAAATATAACTTGACTTGGAAATGTGAAATTTGGTTTTAATTAAAGGTTTAAGTTAATTAAATAAAATTGGAAATTTAGTTAAATTTGTGAAATGGTAATTTAAATTTGAAGTGTAAAGTTTATTTGTTGAAATGTGAAGAATTGGAAACTTTTACACTTAAATTTATTAAGTAAATTGTTGAAAATTGGATTTAATTATAAGAAATTTATTGTGAAAAAGATATATGTTAAACGATATGTAAATGAACATTTTAAATGTTAAAATATGATTTTTAAAATGTTTATGTGTTTTAAATTGAAGTTATTTAATTGCTGGAAATACACTAACACCTGAAATCTACTTTTAATAGCATTCAGAAATGCTATAGATTCTGTTTTGAACTAAAATTGTGTAAAAAGAGCTATTACAGCATTTCTGAAATGCTGTAGTTGAACTTATAGGCTAATATTGAACTCAAGCCTATATAGCATTCTCTGGAAATGCTATAATGGTCTGCAGTCTTTGCTGAAACCAAATTTAACCCTTGTTTTGAAATCTGAACTACCGCAGCACTTCTGAAATGCTGTCTTTTCTGTCTTGAACTATAATTCAACTAAAGACTTTGTTTTAACAGCAGTTTTAAGTGTTGTCTTTGCTGAATTAAAATTGTTTTCAACCATAACTCATAACAGCTTTTTCTAAATGCTGTGAAAAGCTGAAATTCTAATAAATATGGGTTTTGACTTAGCAAACGAACTCAGAATGGTTTGAAATTTCGGAAATTGAATACTTGATTTGAAAGTATAATAATTACACTTTTAAAAGGTTTAAATGAATTATTTTGATTGGAATATAAACTATTTAAAAGTGATTTGAAATAATAGTAAATGAATGATATCTTTGAATTTAAAAGGGTATTTAAAGTTGAATATTTGGATTTGAACTGATATGATATTTTATTATATTAAAATGGTTTGAAATGAAGTTTGGAAAGATATGATATTTTGATATATTGAAATGAATTGAAATGAAGTTTTGGAAAGATATGATATGTTAATATATTGAAATGGTTTGGAATTGACTTAATCTTTATTTTGATAAAGATTTGGATTTGAAATGATATTCTATTTTGAAGTATAAAATATTATTTTAAAATTATAACCACGGGTTATAATAACGAGTGGTTGTTAAAGAGACCGGGATTGGATATGGACATACTCTCTATCGATACCGAAAACCACTTTGACAACTGTGTACGCGGTGGAGTTTCCAGAATGAAGTAGGATGGTGGCGACGATCCTAAGGTATATACGTGGACCCAACTCCCGTGAGTTGGCATAAGGTGACTAAAACAGGAGCGATCTCGGGCCAGTGAGGTAGCACCTCGTATCGGACACACTTCTTCGATACCATTCTATTACTTTGTGATTTTTGGTGGCCACCCTTGATTTGGGAGTGTTGTTCAAGGTGGAACGGTAGTGGCTGCTATGCGTATCCATCAGTCCGTGTGCGTAATTGGTATATCTACCCTGGCATTGCCTTGTGTGCCGTGTCACCTACCATATCGAGCTTTACTACGATTATGATTTTAAGATCCGACCGCGTTAAGGTTCTCCATCCCCTTAACGCTATTTTCTATATGATTACACTTTACTTATTAGACATTATTATAATAGCGAATATTACTACATAGTAGATATTTTAACGGATCCTTAGAGGATGGGCGGTCCCAAGCATCTTCTAAGTTACTTGTACCCTTATTACAGTTCACTTGAGTTGGTTTACATTATATAAGTATATATTGTCCTGACTCGAGTGTTTTGGTGTTTTGCTTTACGCTCGGGTCAGCCTGAGTTATTCACAGATTTGAATTCCACTTTCTGGAGATTTGAATCGCTGGAGATTATCTGCTTGTCTTGTCCTATCTATCTTAGTTCTGTTATTCTACTCAGCTTGTACTTGGTTATTGTATTTAGGCTTCTGTTGTACTCTATTTCCTCTGTTGTACTCTATTTCTTCTGTTGTATCTTATGTAACTCTGATATATTTACATAGTAGCTTCATGAACTACTATTTCTTTTACTTCCGCTGCATTATTTTACTCTGTGTCTGTGATCTGTGATTATATTTATTTACTGCATATTCTGAGATTTGCCAAATTTTATTTACAACGCGGTATTTTGAGCAATTCAATTCCGGCATGAGTGTCTACTTATACACTTATAATGGATGCGAATGGTTGAAAATACCGGGTCGTTACAGTTGGTGTCAGAGCCAGGTTTTGAGGAAAAACTTAGAATGTATGGTAAATTTATTTACAGAATCACTTTCGTTCGAGTTGAATCTCTTCCTTTTGATTCGAATTCCTTTGAATTTTGGAACGTTCCATACGGTTCCAAAAGCCATTCATGTCCCTCACTATTCATCTTCTTTTGATTCTGGAGTATCTCATAACTCCACTTCGAATGATCTTTGTAGTGAATTGGCGGTCTCGCCAATATTCTAATTTTCTTGTAAAAGGGTGAAAATCCTTTACAATCAGCATCGATTCACCAGAGATTTATATTTATCCTTGGTTTAGATGTTAATATCTTTTATTATTCCAAACTTTATCTTTTGAGATCGGATGTAGATTTACCCCAGAAAAAAAAATCCACATTTGATCTTATCCATTAAGTCACGGTTGACCCGGTTAAGGTTGCCCGCGATTTACCTAAGCTTATCCATCTTCATAATTTGTTAATTTATCATTTTGTTTTTGTTTCCAAACTATCTCCAAACATTTAAATTGTACTTGTAAATCTATGTTTTGTTTTATTGATTGTGTTGTTTGAGTTGTTGATGTTGATTTGGGCTTCCGATCGATTCGTCTGATCAACGCTATCGATAGGATTTCTAAAACACTTTGACAGAACAAACTAACACAATATTATTTTAAAATTTGGTTGATGAAATAAATTTTGATATAAGTAAATATTATGGAACTTAATAAATTGATAATTTGAAATGATAATACTTGATTTATCATTTATTATTCTATAAATGAATTTATAAATAGTTGTTTATAAATTTATTTGGGAACTGAAATGAATTTAAAACAAGAAATTTAAATAATTTAATTTTCGACGGTTTCAAACCTTGTGTTTAAAATTTTTTAAAAGGATATTATTTAAAGTATTTTGAATAAAAATTTGTCTCTAAAGGATTTTAAAGTTTAAAAAATTTAGTGCTCTTCTCTTTGTCGCTGGAAAATAATTTCGGTGATGACTACAGCATCATCGACGTTCATTTTCGAGTTTCGGAGTGAAGAGACCGTTCTGTAGTCTTGCTACAGCTTTGTTTTGGAAAACCTAATTGATTTGAATTTCTAAAATATGTCTGGATTATAATATATATAGATATATGATTTAAAATTTGATTTGACATATTATGTATGTATAATTACTTATCGCTAAATGGTTTGAAAGGAATCGGAAGTTTAATTCTTAAATTTATTTTAAAGAATAATTTCAGTTATAAGAAGAAAATCAAAAATTTGAATAAATGATTCAAACTTGAGATAATTGAATTGGAAAGTTTTACTTGTATAACACACAATTTCATTCCAATATAACTTACCTAAATTACACAGAAGTTGAATATGGAATTGGATAATATACAATATAAAAAGGATTTTTATAAATAAAATTTGAGTGGTTATAATACATGTTATACACTTAAATTTTAGTTATAAAAGATTAACAGAGGCAAATAGTGAAAAAGGAATTTAAAGAGATTTATTTAAATAACTTAATAATCAAATTTGATTTACTATGGAACCTTAAGTCTAACCTAGGAATTTTAATAAAGGTTATTTCCTAAAATGAATATGTTGTATGATAAATAATGTATCTTTGAATAGACAAAAAAAATACATTTGAATTAGACATTTTGTAATAAAGTTTATTTAACTTGAATTCATAGTTTAATTGATGTCTAAATGAATAAATGTGTAGGGAAATTTGATTGTTATATTTGCTTTATAAATATTTTATTTATGAAATAGATATGTCTTGAAAAATGAATGATTATGATTTAAATAGTTAAAATGTATTTTAACATCGCTAAAAATTGATAATTGAGAATTTGGTTTTCAAATGGAATTTTAAGTGTAACTTATTAAAGGAATATCTATTTGTGAAATGGGTATTTTAAATAAAGTGTTAGGTTATGTGTTAAATTTAGAGCTAAGTAAAATAGTGAGCTTTTGACTTAATAAACGAAGTATAGTTTAATTTGGATATTCCATTCATAAATGTTTGTTTTAATAAGTCATAAGTTAAATGATATTCAAATAAATATTTCTAGAATTAAACTGATTTGAAATATTAATATATCTAATTAGCATTTTATAAGTGCTGCTATTTTGAAAAGACAATGTTTTGGAAATTTTTATAATTGAATGAACTTAGAAATGTTACAACTGTAAAATGAATATTGTTTGATCTTGGATTAAAATGGTTTAAATGAAGATTTTTTTTAGGGTGTTATGATTTTCTAAGTATTATGTTTTTTTTTAAAGAATAACATGTCCAAAGTGTTATGATTTTAGTAGTGTGACTTCCAAATGATAAACATCCCTAAAATTGTTATGATTTCAAAGCATTATGGTTTCAAGTTTATTATTTTATTTTGTTTTCCAAACTATCTTTTGGTTGTCCTTATTTCTCTTATTTTGTTACAGAATGGGAAGGCTATTGCTTATACCAGTCTGTTTAGAAATCTTTCTGTAATCTTTGATAATCTTTGTTACTCATCTGGATCTGAACACTGTTTTTCCATTCATAGACCGTCGGTCAAGTGAAAAGGGTGATTCAGACTCTAGAGGATCTTTTCATGTTTGTGTTCTTTATTTGATCACCTCCATCTTGTTAAACTTACCTATAACAATAGTTATCAGGTGTAATTTAAATCTCCTTGTCATCTTATTTTAATCTTATTTCACTCTATCTTTTTCTATGCTTTCCCGTACCTCATTCCTTTTCGGGGACGAAAAGTTTTGAGTGGGGGAGAGTGTAACAACCCTAGATTTTGTATATTATTTAAATTGGACTTTTTTTTAATTGTTTTATTTCAAACATTTCATTTTTAAAAATAAATGATCATTATTAAGTGATTTATAGTTCAAACTAGTATGATTTGAATATTTTACTGTAAAGTGAATTTCTGGTCAAACTTTTCAAACTTTGACTTTTAAACATCAAATTCAAATTATTTAAAATCTTAAATTTTATCTTTTATTATGACAATAGATTTAATAACATGAATATTTCTTTTCTTTTCGTTGAAAACAGAGTTAAAATGTAAAAGTTATGTACATTTCAATTTTTAGTATAATTTTGCCTATTTTAAATTTTATAAATCATATTTTCTTTCTTATATTTTGTTTTAATATGTGTTAATATGTTATTTTATGTATATTTTTGTCTTTTTATATTTTTAAAATGATAATATAATTTTTCCAAAATTTACTGTATTTATTTTTCATTTTTAAAGGCCGTTTTCCTATTTTCTGCTATTTTCTTCATTAAAAATTATATGTAAATTAAATTTTCAATATTTATTTTGTGAATATATTTTATTTTATATTATTATTTATGTTTAAAAATATATTACAAGCTCATATGAATTTTCTAAAATTTATTCTATTCAATTTCAAATTTTCTAGACTAGTTTACTATTTTTAGCTATTTTCTAAATTTAACTTTACATAATTGATAAATATTTATATAAATTATTATATTTTGGTAAAATTTCGAAATTTATCTGGTATTATTATTATCACCAGAAATATAAAGTTATAAAAAAAATTTTATATAGTTTATTTTAAAAGAAAAAGGAAATTCAAAGAGACAAGGCTCTTCATTTCTTGTGACTTTTCAATAGCTAGTCTCTTCATTTCCTTGGCTTTTCATTTTCTCCTTGATAGCCATACATTTCCCATTGCCTTTCACGTGAAAATACTTCTCATCCTGTAACGACCCAGTATTTTGGACTATTCAAATCGACAATAGATCCACACATGCCGGACTTGAATAATTCAAAACAATGGATTGTAAATAAAATTTGGCAAAACTCAGCATATACAGTAAATAAAATAATTACAGATCACAGACACAGAGTAATATAACAATAGTGCAGCGGAAACACAAGGATAGTAGTTCATGAAGCTACTATATATATATATAACAGAGTTAGGCAAGATACAACAGAAGTCTCGAATACAATAGATGTCTCAATACAATAATCAAATACAAGATCTGAATACATCACTGGAATCAACTGAATAACTGAAAGTAGGATTGATAGATAGCTGGATCTCCAAGCGAAGCTCCAACTCCAAAGGTGAGTCTCAAATGCTGTATCACTCAGTCTGACCCGAGCGTAAAGCAAAACACAAAACACTCGATTCAGGATTAACATTCTTATATTCAATAAATCCAACTCAAGTGAAATATCAACTGGAATACAAGTAACTTAAAGGATGTTTGGGATAACCATCCTCTAAGGGTCCGTTAAACTATTTACTATGTAGTAATATACGCTATATACAGTAGTGTCTATTTAGTAAAGTATAATGATATAGAAAATAGCGTTAAGGGGATGGTGAACCTTAACGCGGTCGGATCTTAAGATCATAATCGCAGTAAAGCTCGATATGGTAGGTGACACGGCACAACTAGGCAATGCCAGGGTAGATATACCAATTACGCATCCGGACTAGTGGTGACGCATAACAGCCACTACCGCCCGACTCGAACAACACTCCCAAATCAAGGGTGGCCACCAAATCAATCACAAGTAATAGAATGGTATCGAAGAAGTGTGTCCGATAAGAGGTGCTACCTCATTGGTCCGTCAATCGCTCCTGTTTTAGCCACCTTATGCCAACTCACGGGAGTTGGGTCCACGTATATACCTTAAGATCGTCGCCACCATCCTACTTCTTTTTGGAATCTCCACCGCGTACACGGTTGTCAAAGTGGTTTTCGGTATCGACAGAGAGTATGTCCATATCCGATCCCGGTCTCTTTGCCAACCAATCGTTATTATAACACCGTGGTCATTTCAAAATAGTTTATACTTCAAACCAAAATATCATTATCATTTCAAGACCCAATTTAATACGATATCATTTTCACTTCAAATATATCCATTTCAAAATCATACTACTTTTTCAAAGTTATAACGCTTTCGAAATCATAGCATCTTGGAAATCATAACACTTTATAATTATAGCATTTTGGAAATCTTAACACTTTTCTTTTAAACAGTTTAGACATTAAAATTAGTATATATATTAAAATAGTTTATAAATAAGATAGTTTGTATAAATAGTTATAAGTTAAAATAGTTTAAAATAAAATAATTTATATTAAAATGATTTATATTAAAATAGTTTATATTAAATAATTTATAAAGTAGAATATCAATAGATTTAAATATAATTTAATATTACTTTATAAAATAAAATAGTTTTCCTCAAATTTCACAAATCGATTCAAATTAACTCGAATTCCAAAAATTTAATTTAATCAAATCTCAAATCATCAGTTTCAACTCGATTCAGCTTCTAAATAAACCATTTCAAATTATCGATTTCAAATATATATCTGAACTATAAATAAGCCATTTCAATTTTAATATATTTCAAAGCTTTAAATATTCAACATTTCAAAACTAAATTCGATAAATTTATATACATATCAGATTCACTTTACAATTATTCATTTTTGAAATATCAACTTAATCATTTCCACAACATTTAAATAAAATTTCAATTTACAAATTTAAATAAACAAAATATCCCATTTAAATATATATAAGTTTGGAATATCCATTTAAGTAACCTTTTCAAATTTCAAATTGTAAAACACTTCGTTAAATTTCAAATTCAATACATTTCAAATCAAACTTATTTAAGTATAATTCTTAAATAAATATAATTTCAATCAATTTCGAATCATTAAAAATTCTATATTTGAAAATATAGATATTAAATAAATACTTAAACATATTATTTATCAACTTTATTAAATCAACTTTAATGAATCTTTAAAAATCAATATTTATCAAAACCATATATTTCTTTTCAAAACCAAGAAATCATTTTCAAAACATTTATTTATAGACCAACGGTGCCTGTATATAATTTTCTATCCTATGGTCAAGTGATACAGATATTTATCATTTCAATCCGCAATTTAAAATATATATATATATATATATATATATATATATATATATATATATATATATATACGGGTATATATCTTTTCAACCCGCAATCCCAAATTCAATTCAATGAAAATCGCTTGGGTTTATCATTTCAACCCATAACGATTTTCTCCTATTCTATAGATCGTTCGGGTATGTATCATTTCAACCCATAGTGATTCTATACTAATAGGGAACTTGCAGAGTGATAACATATATGATAAAAATAACAACAGCAACAGGCATATATCAACAATATAAATAACAGATAATGGTGTCAGATGTCACAGGTGAACAGATACAGATAATGACATATATATAACAATGTGGATAATTAACAGCAGCATATTTCAATTGATGTTTCAATTGAAATCAAATTTAATAAATACAAGAACGTTAATCAGAGTGATTGCTCACCTTTCGAGGCTAGAGATGATTCGACAATGAGATTGGAAAAACCCAAGCATGAATTCCCAAAACGAAGCAAGATTAGCACGAATCGGACGAACGAAGCTGAGAAATATGGATTGACAAAAATCCAATTAGAACAAGATCGATGAAGCTCAGTTATCAGAGAACTTATATATATATCTATATAAAATTATATATATATAAAGTCATATTCTAAATTTTAAACCTATATTAAATTAAATATATACGTATTTTGAAATCATTATTTTAAACAAAAACTCAAATTAAGGTCAACACATAAAAAAATAAATTGTAAATCAATACATAAAAATTTAACAGTTTTATATAAACTGATATGTGTATATAAATACAACATAAAACATCCTCTTACCAAACTTATAATTCAAATCTATATCCATTTCAAAATTAAAACTGCCACATATGCATACAATTTAAGATGAATAGTTAAAACAAATGCACTATGCCGACAAATGATTTATATATGGAGATCATAAACAGAACTAATTAGTGAACAGGTTAAACGAGATATACCCAACTATATATCTATATATATATATATGTTTAAACAATTATATGATCCAAAACTCTTAACACACAGGAATCTAATTTTTAAACATATCAAAACAATAAAATAAACAAAGTGTCGTATATATATAAATTGTCATGGATACTAACATATAAATATACATATATATACAAGATCCGATTCAGTTTATAAACTATTATAGATCTTTGCTTAAAAGCATAGCAGACTAATTCATAAATATAAACTATACACTTAAATATATACGGCAAAACATAAAACAGAGAAACCAACAACTTGTATAATATATATACATATTAAACTATAACCATATACAATATACGCATATAAACCTTTGATAAAGACGCAACCATACATATTCGATTATATTTGAAATCTATATACATTAAAATAAACATATAAAACATGACTTACTATGTAAATTCACTGTATACACACTAATATATAACATCAATATAACTTCCATTTTATAACAATAAATCTTATATATACCATATATATACACGCGCTAACAATATATATACAGTAGCAAATATAGCTTGTACAACTTATTATAAAATATATATATCAACTTCATATATACAACCGATCCAATATAACCGAAATCTTTACATACTTTAAAAAAAAAATATGTATATATACTTTATAACACATGTTGTATATTCAAAACTACAAATATATATAAACATGTATAACATTACATATATTTTATACCTTAGATTTATATGTTATTGTACTCAGATTCTGTAAACACAAATATACATAAACATTCTAAAACACATATATACATACATTTTAAAACTAAATAAAACACATAAACATAGTTAGAATATTTATATATGACAGATCTATACAATATATGTAGATAAGCAGATTTATATATAAACAGATATATATATATATATAATATAGGTAAAAATCATATTAGTAGCAGATATATGTAGCTTGCATACATACATATGCATGCGACTTAAAAGAAAATATACAGAATATATGCAAACCACTATATATATGCAAACATTATAGAGAATATATACCTATAGATATATATTACTTATATACCAACAGAGAAGATGCATGCAGGGGAGAATGGAAGGTGGGGTGAGGCTGGGCTTTGGTCGGTGGCTACCTCGCTGGATGGGGAGAAAGTGTGCTCGGCTTTGTCAGTGAGGACGAGGCTGACCGGATGTAGAGGAGGGAAGGACAGAGGCGGGTCTCGGGGGTGAAAAATGAAAAGAAAGAGTAGCAAGTTAGAGAAAAAAAATTGAAATGGGAAAGATGGGTTAAAGCAAATGAATAGGCAGGTTATAAAAATGGAATGTGAAAGCAATGACTGTTGGTTTGATAAAATATGAAATAGCAGGGGAATGAGAACGGACCGTGGATGAAATATGAAACAACAAGTATATAGTTTGATAATATTTCCAAAAAGCATGAACAGAAGCTATAGGAAATGAACCGATGTATTTTGAATCATAGGGGAAAAATAGTCGAAACGTGAATTCAGGAGTTATGAATGGCTGTTTGATATTTTATGGTGGAAAATAAAAGGTCAGGGAACCAAAGATTTTAATATCGGTATCGGTACGAAAACGTTTCACGGATTTCACTAGGTACCGGAAACCAAAACACAGAGGTGAATATACCGCAGAGATCGGCACAACGAGACAATCAGAACGGTATACAGATACCAGTGGCACGATCATCCGATCAAAAGTCGATAATCGGTACCAGAAATGTTGCTATTCTAACAGAGATAAGATAAACGGAGCAACAGAAGACCAAATTTTGAGAAACGAAAGATGATGACTTACTCAGAAGATGATTTAGAATTTTATATGTAAAAATATTTAGGTTTGACAAACATTTTATTACCATCAATTTTTAACTGATATAAATTGGAATAAAATTACACTAGAAAATAAACTTCCAAATTTTCTGATGAAAATTTACCAGTTGCTATGTTTAATTAGACGTATTTCAAATATTAAATTTTTATTTCAAAATTTTATTGTTTAAAATTTCACAAAATTTCAATTAATTAAATAAATAAAACCATTGAAATTTACGGGTCGTTACATTCTCCCCCACTCAAAACTTTTCGTCCCCAAAAAGGGAGGAGGTAGGGGAATAGAACAACCAGAAAGAAAATAGGTTTGAAAACAACATAAGACAATTAATTTAAAACCATATAAGTTTCAAATTAAACTAATCAATATTCAATAATTTGGTTTACTCCATTTGAGTTCACCTATGTTAAATCAATCCATCTATTTCTAAATTCATTATCTTCTTGTCTACTCATCCTCAATTAACAATTTCTAAATCATCAAATTTGTATAATCATTTATTATACTCATGTTTTATTCAGCAAATTTAATTCTTTTATTCTAAATTATTATTAACTTTATTCCACTTAATATATCTGATCACCTATATTTAAACCATATAAATTAATTTAAACCATATAAATTTCAATTTAAATTAATTTATATTCAATTCTTGACTTTAAATTCAAGGTATTTCCATAGGTTAATCTAATTTCAATTTATTAATTCCTTCAAAACAAATTTTATTTGTCTCATCTATTATTCAATTAAATTATTATTCTATTTCTCTCTATTAACATCTTTATAATAAAATTTAAGTATATAACATTTATTATAACCACTCAAATTTTATTTATAAATTTCTTTATATTGTATATTATCCAATTACATTTTCAGCTTCTAAATAATTTAGGTAAGCTATATTAGAATGAAATTGGGTATTATACAAGTAAAATTTTCCAATTTAACTATTCCAGTTTAAATATTTATTCAAGAATTTAAGAATTTAAGAGTTAAATTTCCGATTTCAATTCAAACCATTTAGATATAAATATATATACCATATATATCAAATTAAATCTATGATCATATACCAATATATATATTATAAATCAAGTCATACTTCAGAAATTCAAATCAAATTTTACTTTTCAAACAAAAATGTAGCAAAACTATAGAATGGTCTCTCCACTTCAAAACTCGAAAATGAATGTCGATGATGCGGCCGTCATTACCGAAATTATTTTCCAGCGACAAAGAGAAGAGCACTGATTTCAACATTTTAAAATTCTTTGAAAATGATTTCTATTCGAAAATACTTTCAACAATATACATTTTAAGACTTTAAACAAATTTTGAAATTACCAGAAATTAAATTCTTAAATTCTCAATTTAAATTCATTTCTATTCCAAATAAATTTATAAACAATAGTCATTTTGCAATAGTCAATGACTTACAAAACAATAAAATGATAATCAAATATTATCATTTTCAACAACCAAATTATTTAACTTTTAATTCCAGAAAATTTGTCTTATATATTTATAATATAATCATACAATTTACTTCATTTACCAAATTTGAAATAATATTGTGTCAGTTTGCTCTGTTCGAGTGCTTTGGAAATCCTATTGATAGCGTTGATCAGACGAATCGATCGAAAACCCAAATCAACATCAACAACTCAAATAACACAATATATAAAACATTTTAATATTAATTACAAATACACTCCCTCACTCGATAATTCCAGAATTGGATTCCAACACAAGGATAGAGATCCAAATATAGAGGGACTCTAATCAAAGAGAATTCTAATCTAAAATAGATAGGCTCGAAACGAAGGTTAGATGATTGCATTTCAAACAGGAAGATGGATAAAGTTGTATAAATCGCGGGCAACCTTTACCGGGTCAACCGTGACTTCATAGATAAGATCGATGTAGAATTCTGAAGCAAATCGACATTCGATCACCAGAGGTAGAATTCGCCATAACAAGAGATAGCAGCATCTAATCCGAGGGATATATAAATCTCCGGTGAATCAATGCCAATTGTAAAGGAGTTTCACCCCTTCACAATTCATTCAAAGATTGGTGGGATCGCCTATTCATATAGAGATCATTCATAGTGGAGTTATGGGATACTCCAGAATCAAAAGAATACCAATAGAGAAAGACAAGAATGAATTTTGGAACTGTAGGGAACGTTCCAAAGTTCAAAGGAAATCGAGTCAAAAGGAAGAGATTAAACTCGAACGAAAGTGATTTTGTAAATAAATTTACAATATATGCTAAGTTTCGCCTAGAGCCAAAGCTCTGATACCACATGTAACGACCCAGTATTTTGGACCATTCAAATCGACAATAGATCCACACATGCCGGACTTGAATAATTCAAAACAATGGAATGTAAATAAAATTTGGCAAAACTCAGCATATATAGTAAATAAAATAATAACAGATCACAGACACAGAGTAATATAACAATAGTGCAGCGGAAACACAAGGATAGTAGTTCATGAAGCTACTATATATATATAACAGAGTTAGGCAAGATACAACAGAAGTCTCGTATACAATAGATGTCTCAATACAATAATCAAATACAAGATCTGAATACATCACTGGAATCAACTAAATAACTGAAAGCAGGATTGATAGATAGCTGGATCTCCAAGCGAAGCTCCAACTCCAAAGGTGAGTCTCAAATGCTGTATCACTCAGTCTGACCCGAGCGTAAAGCAAAATACAAAACACTCGAGTCAGGATTAACATTATTATATTCAATAAATCCAACTCAAGTGAAATATCAACTGGAATACAAGTAACTTAAAGGATGTTTGGGATAACCATCCTCTAAGGGTCCGTTAAAATATTTACTATGTAGTAATATACGCTGTATACAGTAGTGTCTATTTAGTAAAGTATAATCATATAGAAAATAACGTTAAGGGGATGGTGAACCTTAACGCGGTCGGATCTTAAGATCATAATCGTAGTAAAGCTCGATATGGTAGGTGACACGGCACAACTAGGCAATGCCAGGGTAGATATACCAATTACGCATCCAGACTAGTGGTGACGCATAGCAGCCACTACCGCCCACCTCGAACAACACTCCCAAATCAAGGGTGGCCACCAAATCAATCACAAGTAATAGAATGGTATCGAAGAAGTGTGTCCGATAAGAGGTGCTACCTCATTGGTCCGTCAATCGCTCATGTTTTAGCCACCTTATGCCAACTCACGGGAGTTGGGTCCACGTATATACCTTAAGATCGTCGCCACCATCCTACTTCATTCTGGAATCTCCACCGCGTACACGGTTGTCAAAGTGGTTTTCGGTATCGACAGAGAGTATGTCCATATCCGATCCCGGTCTCTTTGCCAACCAATCGTTATTATAACACCGTGGTCATTTCAAAATAGTTTATACTTCAAACCAAAATATCATTATCATTTCAAGACCCAATTTAATACGATATCGTTTTCACTTCAAATATATCCATTTCAAAATCATAGTACTTTTTCAAAGTTATAACGCTTTCGAAATCATAGCATCTTGGAAATCATAACACTTTGAAATTATAGCATTTTGGAAATCTTAACACTTTTCTTTTAAACAGTTTAGACATTAAAATTAGTATATATATTAAAATAGTTTATAAATAAGATAGTTTGTATAAATAGTTATAAGTTAAAACAGTTTAAAATAAAATAATTTATATTAAAATGATTTATATTAAAATAGTTTATATTAAATCATTTATAAAGTAGAATATCAATAGTTTTAAATATAATTTAATATTACTTTATAAAATAAAATAGTTTTCCTCAAATTTCACAAATCGATTCAAATTAACTCGAATTCCAAAAATTTAATTTAATCAAATCTCAAATCATCAGTTTCAACTCGATTCAGCTTCTAAATAAACCATTTCAAATTATCGATTTCAAATATATATCTGAACTATAAATAAGCCATTTCAATTTTAATATATTTCAAAGCTTTAAATATTCAACATTTCAAAACTAAATTCGATAAATTTATATACATATCAGATTCACTTTACAATTATTCATTTTTGAAATATCAACTTAATCATTTCCACAACATTTAAATAAAATTTCAATTTACAAATTTAAATAAACAAAATATCCCATTTAAATATATATAAGTTTGGAATATCCATTTAAGTCACCTTTTCAAATTTCAAGTTGTAAAACACTTCGTTAAATTTCAAATTCAATACATTTCAAATCAAACTTATTTAAGTATAATTCTTAAATAAATATAATTTCAATCAATTTCGAATCATTAAAAATTCTATATTTGAAAATATATATATTAAATAAATACTTAAACATATTATTTATCAACTTTATTAAATCAACTTTAATGAATCTTTAAAAATCAATATTTGTCAAAACCATATATTTCTTTTCAAAACCAAGAAATCATTTTCAAAACATTTATTTATAGACCAACGGTGCCTGTATATAATTTTCTATCCTATGGTCAAGTGATACGGATATTTATCATTTCAATCCGCAATTTAAAATATATATATATACGGGTATATATCTTTTCAACCCGCAATCGCAAATTCAATTCAATGAAAATCACTTGGGTTTATCATTTCAACCCATAACGATTTTCTCCTATTCTATAGATCGTTCGGGTATGTATCATTTCAACCCATAGTGATTCTATACTAATAGGGAACTTGCAGAGTGATAACATATATGATAAAAATAACAACAGCAACAGGCATATATCAACAATATAAATAACAGATAATGGTGTCAGATGTCACAGGTGAACAGATACAGATAATGACATATATATAACAATGTGGATAAGTAACAGCAGCATATTTCAATTGATGTTTCAATTGAAATCAAATTTAATAAATACAAGAACGTTAATCAGAGTGATTGCTCACCTTTCGAGGCTAGAGATGATTCGACAATGAGATTGGAAAAACCCAAGCATGAATTCCCAAAACGAAGCAAGATTAGCACGAATCGGACGAACGAAGCTGAGAAATATGGATTGACAAAAATCCAATTAGAACAAGATCGATGAAGCTCAGTTATCAGAGAACTTATATATATATCTATATAAAATTATATATATATAAAGTCATATTCTAAATTTTAAACCTATATTAAATTAAATATATACGTATTTTGAAATCATTATTTTAAACAAAAACTCAAATTAAGGTCAACACATAAAAAAATAAATTGTAAATCAATACATAAAAATTTAACAGTTTTATATAAACTGATATGTGTATATAAATACAACATAAAACATCCTCTTACCAAACTTATAATTCAAATCTATATCCATTTCAAAATTAAAACTGCCACATATGCATACAATTTAAGATGAATAGTTAAAACAAATGCACTATGCCGACAAATGATTTATATATGGAGATCATAAACAGAACTAATTAGTGAACAGGTTAAACGAGATATACCCAACTATATATCTATATATATATATATGTTTAAACAATTATATGATCCAAAACTCTTAACACACAGGAATCTAATTTTTAAACATATCAAAACAATAAAATAAACAAAGTGTCGTATATATATAAATTGTCATGGATACTAACATATAAATATACATATATATACAAGATCCGATTCAGTTTATAAACTATTATAGATCTTTGCTTAAAAGCATAGCAGACTAATTCATAAATATAAACTATACACTTAAATATATACGGCAAAACATAAAACAGAGAAACCAACAACTTGTATAATATATATACATATTAAACTATAACCATATACAATATACGCATATAAACCTTTGATAAAGACGCAACCATACATATTCGATTATATTTGAAATCTATATACATTAAAATAAACATATAAAACATGACTTACTATGTAAATTCACTGTATACACACTAATATATAACATCAATATAACTTCCATTTTATAACAATAAATCTTATATATACCATATATATACACGCGCTAACAATATATATACAGTAGCAAATATAGCTTGTACAACTTATTATAAAATATATATATCAACTTCATATATACAACCGATCCAATATAACCGAAATCTTTACATACTTTAAAAAAAAAATATGTATATATACTTTATAACACATGTTGTATATTCAAAACTACAAATATATATAAACATGTATAACATTACATATATTTTATACCTTAGATTTATATGTTATTGTACTCAGATTCTGTAAACACAAATATACATAAACATTCTAAAACACATATATACATACATTTTAAAACTAAATAAAACACATAAACATAGTTAGAATATTTATATATGACAGATCTATACAATATATGTAGATAAGCAGATTTATATATAAACAGATATATATATATATATAATATAGGTAAAAATCATATTAGTAGCAGATATATGTAGCTTGCATACATACATATGCATGCGACTTAAAAGAAAATATACAGAATATATGCAAACCACTATATATATGCAAACATTATAGAGAATATATACCTATAGATATATATTACTTATATACCAACAGAGAAGATGCATGCAGGGGAGAATGGAAGGTGGGGTGAGGCTGGGCTTTGGTCGGTGGCTACCTCGCTGGATGGGGAGAAAGTGTGCTCGGCTTTGTCAGTGAGGACGAGGCTGACCGGATGTAGAGGAGGGAAGGACAGAGGCGGGTCTCGGGGGTGAAAAATGAAAAGAAAGAGTAGCAAGTTAGAGAAAAAAAATTGAAATGGGAAAGATGGGTTAAAGCAAATGAATAGGCAGGTTATAAAAATGGAATGTGAAAGCAATGACTGTTGGTTTGATAAAATATGAAATAGCAGGGGGAATGAGAACGGACCGTGGATGAAATATGAAACAACAAGTATATAGTTTGATAATATTTCCAAAAAGCCTGAACAGAAGCTATAGGAAATGAACCGATGTATTTTGAATCATAGGGGAAAAATAGTCGAAACGTGAATTCAGGAGTTATGAATGGCTGTTTGATATTTTATGGTGGAAAATAAAAGGTCAGGGAACCAAAGATTTTAATATCAGTATCGGTACGAAATCGTTTC
Source organism: Allium fistulosum (assembly GCA_030737815.1). NCBI lineage: Eukaryota > Viridiplantae > Streptophyta > Magnoliopsida > Asparagales > Amaryllidaceae > Allium > Allium fistulosum. Next base: position 985,857,264 of record CM060902.1, read on the forward strand.
ACGGATTTCACTAGGTACCGAAAACCGAAACACAGAGGTGAATATACCGTAGAGATCGGAACAACAAGACGATCAGAACGGTACACAGATACCAGTGGCACGATCATCCGATCAAAAGTCGATAATCGGTACCAGAAATGTTGCTATTCTAATAGAGATAAGATAAACGGAGCAACAGAAGTCCAAATTTTGAAAAACGAAAGATGATGACTTACTCAGAAGATGATTTAGAATTTTATATGTAAAAATATTTAGGTTTGACAAACATTTTATTACCATCAATTTTTAACTGATATAAATTGGAATAAAATTACACTATAAAATAAACTTCCAAATTTTCTGATGAAAATTTACCAGTTGCTATGTTTAATTAGACGTATTTCAAATATTAAATATTTATTTCAAAATTTTATTGTTTAAAATTTCACAAAATTTCAATTAATTAAATAAATAAAACCATTGAAATTTACGGGTCGTTACACATCCTCTTCAACTGATGGCTATTTCTCATTTGAGAAATTTTTTTCCAAGTTAATGGCTTCTCTTTTTTCTTTTCTACCTTCCTTCCTTGAATTTGCCTTGTTTTCTGCTTAAATTTGCCTTGACTTCACATATGATTCTCGGCCTATTACCTCCACCATCGGCTCCACCATCTCCTCCACCATCTACAGCAGCAAACATCTCCCCCTCCTCTGACCATGACAAGCCTTGCCATCCAATTGAAACCATCACCACAAAAACATTGCAAAGCTTTGCCAAACTTCACCAAAACAAGGCTAGCCTAGCCTATACTCCACTATTACCTTCATAGTTGCCTTTGGCCACTCCTTAGCCACCACCACCATCATCTACATCACTTCTGGCTGCCACATGACCACTGACCAGATCTGGAACCCCCTATGGCCGAGCTCCAATTGACCTAAGCCGAGCCAAAAGTTAAACAACTTACCTCTTTTGCATTGTCTTTGGTATGCTTCATGTTAGCACCACTACACCTTCATCTCCACTTGTTTTGATGCCATTACCTAACCCAAACCTGACCTATATGATGCCAAACCTGAGCTTAACACATCATTGGCTGATCTCATGATCCACCTTGGTCGAGCATTCGAATGGTAAAGACAAGGTCTTGTCTTTATTGCCTTGTATTTCAACTTGTTTCTATATAATTCTATGTTGAATATTCATATGTTATATTGTCTTGTTTTGGGTTGTTTACAAGATAAATATCAAGGCTCTCCATTTATTCAAATCAAGAGTCATGCTATATCGTGCTTGTTGTGCTTTCTGGAATCTATTCTATGTGCTTTGGTCGCTAATCTCCAGCTTTAACAAGTGAGTTATTCTCACCAGACAATATGTACCTATATAACTAGTAAACTGACACCGTGTGAATCTGTAGAAATATATTATCATGTTATACTTGACTATGTTATGATCATATGATGTTTATACACCTGTTATATCATCCGTTACTGTTATATAATGTATTCTGTTCATTTATATCTGTTTATCACACTGCAAGTTCTCTGTAGACTAGAATGACTATGGGTTGAAATGATACATACCCGAACGGATTTTAGAATAGGGAAAATCATTATGGGCTGAAATGATTGGCTTGAATGGTTTTTATTTATTTTATTTAACTTGGGATTGCGGGTTTGAAATGATAGAACCCGGATTTTTTCTTTTTAAAACTGCAGATTGAAATGATACATATCTGTATCACTTGACCTAGGTTAGAAAACTATATACAGGCCCGTGGTTATTTTATAAAGTGTTTTGGATATTTTTAAGTATTTTAAAAATTATAAATTTATGAAATTTGATTTAAATAGATTTTGAAATGTTTTAAAATAAAGAAATTATGATTTTTCTATGTGTTAAAAATGTAATTAATGAATGGTTTGACTGGATTTTTGAAATATAACTTAAGTTTTGGAAATTTGGAATTTTGGTTAAAAATGATATTTAAGTTATATAAATAAAATGGAAATTTAATTATATTTGGAAAATGGTAAAATATGATAATTTGATTAAATTTGAATCTAAGTAATTTATTAAAGTATTATTGATTTTTCTATGAATTTAAGTGGTTAAATAAATGAATGTTTAAAAGTGATCTTTTAAAATATAACTTGACTTGGAAATGTGAAATTTGGTTTTAATTAAAGGTTTAAGTTAATTAAATAAAATTGGAAATTTAGTTAAATTTGTGAAATGGTAATTTAAATTTGAAGTGTAAAGTTTATTTGTTGAAATGTGAAGAATTGGAAACTTTTACACTTAAAGTTATTAAGTAAATTGTTGAAAATTTGATTTAATTACAGGAAATTTATTGTGAAAAAGATATATGTTAAACGATATGTAAATGAACATTTTAAATGTTAAAATATGATTTTTAAAATGTTTATGTTTTTTAAATTGAAGTTATTTAATTGATGGAAATACACTAACACCTGAAATATACTTTTAATAGCATTCAGAAATGCTATAGATTCTGTTTTGAACTAAAATTGTGTAAAAAGAGCTATTACAGCATTTCTGAAATGCTGTAGTTGAACCTATAGGCTAATATTGAACTCAAGCCTATTATAGCATTCTCTGGAAATGCTATAATGGTCTGCAGTCTTTGCTGAAACAAAATTTAACCCTTGTTTTGAAATCTGAACTACCGCAGCACTTCTGAAATGCTCTTTTCTGTCTTGAACTATAATTCAACTAAAAACTTTGTTTTAACAGCAGTTTTAAGTGCTGTCTTTGCTGAATTAAAATTGTTTTCAACCATAACTCATAACAGCTTTTTCCAAATGCTGTGAAAAGCTGAAATTCTAATAAATTTGGGTTTTGACTTAGTAAACGAACTCAGAATGGTTTGAAACTTCGGAAATTGAATACTTGATTTAAAAGTATAGTAATTACACTTTTAAAAGGTTTAAATGAATTATTTTGATTGGAATATAAACTATTTAAAAGTGATTTGAAATAATAGTAAATGAATGATATCTTTGAATTTAAAAGGGTATTTAAAGTTGAATATTAGGATTTGAACTGATATGATATTTTATTATATTAAAATGGTTTGAAATGAAGTTTGGAAAGATATGATATTTTGATATATTGAAATGAATTGAAATGAAGTTTTGGAAAGATATGATATGTTAATATATTGAAATGGTTTGGAATTGATTTAATCTTTATTTTGATAAAGATTTGGATTTGAAATGATATTCTATTTTGAAGTATAAAATATTATTTTAAAATTATAACCACGGGTTATAATAACGAGTGGTTGTTAAAGAGACCGGGATCGGATATGGGCATACTCTCTGTCGATACCGAAAACCACTTTGACAACTGTGTACGCGGTGGAATTTCCAGAATGAAGTAGGATGGTGGCGACGATCCTAAGGTATATACGTGGACCCAACTCCCGTGAGTTGGCATAAGGTGACTAAAACAGGAGCGATCTCGGGCCAGTGAGGTAGCACCTCGTATCGGACACACTTCTTCGATACCATTCTATTACTTTGTGATTTTTGGTGGCCACCCTTGATTTGGGAGTGTTGTTCGAGGTGGAACGGTAGTGGCTGCTATGCGTATCCATCAGTCCGTGTGCGTAATTGGTATATCTACCCTGTCATTGCCTTGTGTGCCGTGTCACCTACCATATCGAGCTTTACTACGATTATGATTTTAAGATCCGACCGCGTTAAGGTTCTCCATCCCCTTAACGCTATTTTCTATATGATTATACTTTACTTATTAGACATTATTATAATTGCGAATATTACTACATAGTAGATATTTTAACGAATCCTTAGAGGATGGGCAGTCCCAAGCATCTTCTAAGTTACTTGTACCCTTATTACAGTTCACTTGAGTTGGTTTACATTATGTAAGTATATATTGTCCTGACTCGAGTGTTTTGTTGTTTTGCTTTACGCTCGGGTCAGCCTGATTGATTCACCGATTTGGATTCCACTTTCTGGAGATTTGAATCGCTGGAGATTATCTGCTTGTCTTGTCCTATCTATCTTAGTTCTGTTATTCTACTCAGCTTGTATTTGGTTATTGTATTTAGGCTTCTGTTGTACTCTATTTCCTCTGTTGTACTCTATTTCTTCTGTTGTATCTTATGTAACTCTGATATATTTACATAGTAGCTTCATGAACTACTATTTCTTTTACTTCCGCTGCATTATTTTACTCTGTGTCTGTGATCTGTGATTATATTTATTTATTGCATATTCTGAGATTTGCCAAATTTTATTTACAACGTGGTAATTTGAGCAATTCAATTCCGGCATGTGTGTCTACCTATACACTTATAATGGATGCGAATGGTTGAAAATACCGGGTCGTTACACACAAACTCAATATTGCTCCCAGTGACTTCGAGACATTTTGGTTATTATGTCAAACAGCTAATCTAAATCATTATTTATAATTTTCTATTGCAATACATATGTATTAAAACTTAAAGCCATATCATGCGATACTTTTTTAAGTAAATCCGAATTAACTTGAGCACATTGAATATCGAATCTATTGTTCTAATTTCAACAATTGAAATTTGCGATATTATTCTTATCAATGTTGCTCATCATATTCCAACTACATTAGTCTTGCCCATGAAGACACATTCATGGATGATGGATCATATCTCTTGCAGGAACATCTACTAAAATCATATTTTGATGATGTACATGGAATCCAGTTCGGATCTGCGCATCATACCATATCATAGAGTCAACACTCTTGATGGTTTAATTAAACAACCGTGGATTGTATATTTTCGGCATTGATAAGAAACCCAGTTTCTCTTCAATGTGTGAGAATACTCATTAGACACACTAATGCGATGTGTTCATTTAGGTTAGGTAATTTTTTTTCATCTCGTGTAATTGGTTTTATATTTAGATCGTATCCAATTCCATTTTACTACAAATAATTTCACAAAGAAATTCCTTCACTATGAAGTTGGTACTTCTTGAAGTAACAATTGTTTTTCAGTGCAACTGAATAGGTATTCATAAACATTTCATGAATTTCCTTATTTATAATACTGATTTGGTTTTTAGTTTACAAAATTTATGTTCAAACCATATATATGACATCCAATGACAATTTTTCCCAAACTCTTTTTGGGGAGATCTATACATGATCCCTTACAAACAATTATTATGTGCAGACTTTTGACTCGAACAACCTGCCAACTCCTTGACTTAGGATATGTTAGGGTTTCTTAAGAACCCTTATTTGTATGATTTTGTAAACTCTTATTTAGATGAAATAATATCAACCTTGTGTACTACTCTTAGACACATGACCTTATAAAAAGAAATTAACTCAACTTCATTCACAATTAATCATACTTTATCCAACAAAGTTAGATTAATCCTTATTGATACATCACTATGTATTACAGGGAGTTGTGACTTTTAAGATGAATCTTTATTCATTTCTAGGTACATTCAGAACCATGTCTAATATACACATCCATTCGATCAAATCGAATCATTCATATCGCATGTTACATTATTTACTTCCTTTGTTTATTCTATGAGTTTACGTAGAGATGCTACATATGTATCAAATACACATGTCCATGTCGATGATAACTCATCAGTGAATATGACAAAGTATGTGGAACCATTTTGGTATTAATAGACTTATGATTGCACACCTATATTTGTCAATCTTAAAAGTTCATCAACTCTTATGATGGTTTCACTAAATGGTACATACCCTTAATTGTTTGAGATATAATTAATCATATCATATGATTCATAATCATATAATAAAATTATTTCTCAAAACTAAGGCTTATTCTATAATTCCAAAATAATTGTAAATAATATTATGTACTTCTGTATTTTACAATGGATCACTTTTGTTGTGAAAACAAATACCACATTATAGTTTTATTTCATAACGAATATTCATAATACTCACATTGAAATATAACTTTGTCTATTTTCCTGTCGACACCGAAAAATAGTGATTATTTCATAAATAATGTTCAGTATGTTTTACGAAAATGATTTTCGTAATTTAATGCAATCAATAAGTGCTACATGGAATGCTCCTATTATTTCCACCATTACATCAAAAGGTCCATCATTCACTTAATTTAGGCTATTTATTTCATATACTACAACTATTTTACAATGGAGAGTTGTTTGATCAAATAACTTGAACTCGTAGAAATAAATCTCATAAAAAGCAATTTTCTATATGAAAATGAATTTGGAATAGAAAACGTAATCCTCATTCCAATGTTAAGTATCAATTTTTTTATAACAATTCTCGTTGTTGATTTTTCTTTATAAAGCAGAAACGACTATTCACTCTCTTCATACCAACTATACCTTAAATCACATCTACTCTTATACATATGTTTTTCTTTCCAAATGGTCAAACCATTCAAAAGAAAACCCTCACTACAACATCTTAATGAACTCTTTACAAAGATGCATTTGATCTTCCTTACCATTTAAGGACATCAAATATGACGCACCTTATGTAAACTGATCAAATTGATGTTTTAACGAGTCTTGGATTTTTCATATAAGTTTGGTTTAGTGTTACATTTAACATAATCGATCCTTTTATAATTGTAATGACCCAAGATTTTAGGAATTTATTCTGAAAAATATAAATAAGTTTAAAATAATTTTTAAACAAATTTTATAAGGTAATTGATATAGCTTGATATAGTGTATCTATATATGTGTACATGTGTGCATAGGAAATGCACATGAACTGAAGCTAAATTCCTGAACTCTAAGAATAAATACATGTTGATGTGTATGGAAATATATATATATATATATATATATATATAAAGGTTAAATCCTTAAAAGCTATATGCAAAAGTAAATATATATATGGATGCTACTAAGTATTTCTGAGTGTACATGTACATGTGTGTGTCAGTACAAAATAATGTATAAATATATATACAGATGAGTATACTAATTAATTCAGTAAGATTATATACATATATATATATATGTAGATATGTTAATAAGGTACTAGAGTTCAAATCAGCAAAATAAAATATACAAACATATTTTAATTGTAGGCAGAAAGAAAAAGAATGAGGATATAAAAAGGAGTAGTACTCTTATAAATAAATGAAGGAAGTACATACCATTTACATGAAAGCTAAAAATAGGGAAAAAAATAAGATAAAACAGGGAAATGCTTGGTATAGGCAGAATTAGGAAGAGTATTTGATAAATAATAAATCAAGTCACACTTTTAGCATGATAGTAGACAAAGGAAAAAGTATTTTCTGGAAAAGCAATTTTCTGAAATTAACCAAAAAGAATATAACCACTTTTCTTTCCACAAACCCAAGCCGGGGAGGGTAAGATTTTGGGTTTAAAAACCAAATGCAAATGGCATAATTTCTGATGAGCAAAGATGTCTTTAGCTAGTGCCTTAAACCCTAAGAAAAACCCTGTATAAATATGCAGTGAGAGGAGAAAACTTCTTCTTCCCGGATAGCTCTTGAGAAAAATATATATATATTATATAAATATAATACAAGTGAAGAAAAGATTTGAAGGCAGAGGCTTACCAGTCAACTAGGAAGTGAAAGAGAGCTAGGTGAGAAAACTCACTCAAAATCTATGGCAATAAGTCCTAATGTAGGCAGCCAGTTATAAGTAATTTTCTTGAAAATGTATTTTCATATGTGAATGCTTATTTGTGATTTTAGAACTGAAAATATTTTGATTCTCTTTGGTTGTTCTACTTGTTTTATTATATGAAAGATTTAAGTATTGTTAGTATACATATATGTTTTATAAACCCAGATCTCTGATATGTTAATGTTTAGAAACATAAACAAATGCCCAGAAAAAAAAATGTTGAAAATAGGCAAATAGTATTGGTTTTGGCTCAACCCAGAAAGATGTAAACAATGTTGAGCTGCAATATACTCATGTATAAGTGCTGAGGCTTGAGACAAAAAGGAATTAGGGGTGCAATAGGGTTGCCTATGTGCTGATGCTCCTGATTCAATGAAAATATATATAAATGTTCACATACATAGCAAACAATTTTTGTGATTCAATGAAACTTGTCATCCTGAGTTTAACTCAAGCACAAATGTTTGCAAAAGGAAAAACTCTCTCTAAAGCCATAAGCCAATGTTAGTTGCCTATGCTCCTTTTAAAATACTAGAATATATATATATATATACATACAGAATCTTATTTATTTAGTCACCAATGGTTGTTTGCCTGTTTGTCTCTGTTTGGTTATGAATAATATGAGATGCCATGATATGGATGTTTTAGTTAGTGAAATGGATCACTGAATGGTTTAGTCATGAAAAATCAAAAGAGTTATTATTAACTTAAACCTGATTCGGAAATTGGGGTCAAGAACACTGCAGGAATGACTTGTTTTCTTGAGTAATACAAGTTGACACATGGCTTGCTTAATTCCTGAGATCTTTGTGTAATGGAGTGAATTAGTTCATTAAAGTGTGTCCATTGATTTAATTAATTGCAGATGAGACCAAGATAGATAAATATATCAAGGTAAGAGAATTTGATATAAAGAGGAACTAGAGTTTTCATGGAATGAAATCTGGAAAGTGAATAAATGATTTAATTCATTTTGGGTGATTTCCTTGTTGTATGGATGTTTATTTGATTCATGATTGAAATATATGAATGTATGAATGTACCATGTCTTCTTGAGGTTTCTGGAAAGGCAGATTTAAGTGTGCACCTGCACACTGACACAGAACATGCACACATGAATTACTTGTTTTCAAAAGACAGAGTTATATACATATATTCATGTATTAACTTTAACTTGATTTACAAATTGTTTTAGTGGATTTTCTCATACCAGACACATGAATTACTTGTTTTCAAAAGACAGAGTTATATACATATATTCATGTATTAACTTTAACTTGATTTACAAATTGTTTTAGTGGATTTTCTCATACCAGACATGTGTCTGACCCTAGTGTGCTATTGGCATATGGGGTGTCCCATTTAATATAGGGCAGCTTCAAATGCATTTTCAGGGATTGAAGCAACTAAGTAGGAGTAGGAGCAAGGCTTTGAGAAGAAGAATTATAGCATGCTAAACTTAGTTAGATAAGAGCCTAAATGTTGAAATCTGCATGTATTGATAATTTAAATTGCTACTTGTATTAAGTGTTGAATATTGGATGGATATTTTGTTAAGAGATTGACTTGTATCTGAAATCTATAAATCTAGTTAAATATCTGATATGTTAAAGAAGTTAATCAAAATCTTGTAAGTGGATTTAGCTAGAACACTATGTTAAAATTGAATGATTACATTTTATAAATGTATTAGTCAACCTTGAGTCTTTAGAAAGGATTTAAGTTTTGGGAAATCTGGATAGTTGATTCTTAGAAAAATTAAATGGTTTTATTTTTCTACCATGGCATATGTATACAAAAGATAATAAGCATATTGAGAATGTTTTTATATGACTGTAATGTTTCCATAATTCAAATTGTTTTATACAAATGTTTCATGCCTTATTTTTAAATAAAGAAAGAATCTGTAATATGGGAGTTGAAAGCCAGATCCAAAATAGTTGCAGTTATATACACACATAAACATGTTTTGTACAGATATTAACACTCCTTTTCCTTTGTATTTTTAATAGGAATCTGAATTCCATTTCACTCAGGTTTTAATCAAATGCATTTTAAGACCAGATGGGTTACACCAGAACAAAGAGTCTGGTTGAACCATGTGATTGACACCCATGGTTACAGGAAACCCACTCAAGTTTGCACTTCATTTAATTTAAAGCATACTGACATCAAAGAATCAAGATTTTGAATGTGTTAGATCACTTTAAACTATTCCAGAAAAGAGTCTGTATTCTAGACAGATTTTATAAGAAAAATCAAACATGGATAATGATAAACACTTCTATCATTTTTCAGAACACAAGCACCAAACCATTAATTTATAGACAATCATATCACAATTATCTGGTTTCTAGGATTTATACTCCCTAGAGAATTTAGCAAAGAATCAGGAGTTTAAAAAATATATATATGGGTATTCATGCATGAATGGAATTTTTATTGCATATAACACTGAACTATGTGTGGATTGATTAAATTCCATCAATCCAATATCCTCTTGTTTCCAGAACTCTGATTCAAAGAAGAGAGGCATATACATCCTCACATGTATGTGCATGTCTTTGTGAATGTACTGATATATTTATATTGGTTAATTATTTTGATCCTGGATATATGTTGTTTGATAGAAAAAAAATGACTTTAGGCTTCAAAAATATGTATATGTATATCTCATATATATATATATATATATCTATGTAAAAAAAATCCTTACAAATTAAGGTATAAAAAGAGAGGGTCATTTCATTTGGTATCAGGGCTATGTTACTAAAACATAGTTGAAAATTAAAGTCAAATCTTTCTATGAAATTAAAAACTTAAGAAACAAAGTATAAGTAAAATATTTTGTAGGGATTGATCACTGGATGATCAAGTTTGGGTTAAAAAAAAACTAACCAGCTATGTAAATTATTATTAGCAAACTATGGTAGGAAGACCACCAAATCAGGGAGCTGGATCCTCCAATGCACCACCAATGGTCAATCTGCAAGATTTGGTGAGAGCATTTAGGGATGGGGCAGGACAAAGGCAAGAAAATCCCAATGAAGAGCTCTCCAAATTACTCAAGACTTATACTCATTTAGGAGGCAAAAGCTTTGAAGGGACAGAAAGTATTATGGAAATTCAAGCATGGTAGAAAACTTTGGATAGAATTTTCAATGACATGCAGCTGGATGATCAAAGGAAGAGGCAAGTGGCTTCAAGACAGCTGAAAGGAGCAGCTTTAAGCTGGTGGGAGGTAATCATTGCAGGGAGAGGTGAGAATGAAATCACTTGGAATCAATTTAAGGAGATGTTGGAAGCAAGATTCGTACCAGCATCAGCTATGGCCACCTTACTAGAAGAATTTATTAGACTTAGGCAAGGAACTTTGAGTGTCACTGAATACACTCAAAAGTTTGAGGGGCTTTCCACATATGGTGCAATGCTTGTGGCAGATGAAGCATCCAAGAATGATAGATACATTAAGGGTTTGAACCCAGGACTTAGCAGAGCCATGTTACCTTATGCTTACAGGACATTTGATCAAGTAATAGACTTGGCTTTGAGGTTAGAGCAGCATGACAAGGAGAGGGAGAAGTTCAGAAATTTTAAGAACAATAACCCCAATAAGGGTAAGGGGAGATATCACCCTTATGACAAGAAGAAGGAAGAGGTCAGTAACAAAGGCACTAGAGATGTCAAGACTAAGGAAACCAAGAAGAAAATTGTGTGCCATTAGTGTGGAAAGGAAGGACATATCAAGCCTAGGTGTCTAGAATTGAAAGGAGGAGCTTTCAAGTGCTATCTATGTGGGAAAGAGGGGCATATGAAGAGGAATTGTCCTAAGTATAAACAGCAAGGAAAATTGGCAAATTTGGAAGGCAAAGGCAAAGCCACAATGGAGAGTAATACTGAAAACCATAGCCAAGTGGAAGGTACATTACTTAATTGTACCATACCCATAGCAGTAGTATATGATACTGGGGCAACTCACTCTTTGATTTCTTATGAACTAGTTAAAATGATAAAACTAAATTGCATATTGGTTGAAACCCCATTGCATATACAAAGTCCACTGGGGAGTTCTAGTGTTTTAAACATGATTTGTGTGGATGTGGAATTAAACATAGGAGGAAATATTTTTATTTCCAATTTATATGTTTTGAATTTCCCAAATATAGGTGTTATATTGGGGGTAGACTGGTTAAGGCAATTTAAAGCCATAATTAATTTAGACTCATCCACCATATCATTGCAAAATTCTAGAGGTCAGAGAATCACAGTTTAATGTGAAGTAGCTAAGGAAGGAAAACTATATCATTTAGTTGACTCAGAAAAAGATTTCAGTGAACTAACCATTGAAGAAATTCCCATAGTCAATGAATACTTGGATGTGTTTAGGGAAGTTAAGGGTGTTCCACAACATAGACCAGTAGAGTTTCAAATCAATCTAGTTCCAGGAGCAAGCCCAGTGATTAAAAAGCCAACTAGAATGGGGCCAAATGAACTAAAAGAATTAAAGAAATAGTTAGAAGAATTGGAAGAAAAGGGTTTTATAAGACCAAGTAATTCTTGCTGGGGAGCACCAGTGGTATTTGTTAAGAAACAAGATGGTTCCTTAAGACTCTATATAGATTATAGAGAATTAAACAAAGTAACTATTAAAAATAAATACCCACTGCCAAGAATAGATGATCTTTTTGATCAATTAGCAGGGGCAAAAGTATTTTCTAGACTAGATTTAGCATCTGGTTTTCATCAAATGAAGGTGGAGGAGTTAAGTGTTAAGTACACTGCCTTTAACACTAGGTATGGGTTGTATGAATTTCTGGTTATGCCATTTGGTTTGACTAATGCACCATCACACTTTGTGGATTTAATGAATAGAACTTTTAGAGAATACTTAGACAAGTTTGTGCTGATTTTCAGATGACATTTTAATTTATTCCAAAATAGTGGAAGAACATAAAAATCATTTGCACCTGGTCTTGTCTAGATTAAGGGAAAAAGATTTAAAGGCAAAATTTTCAAAATGTGTATTTTGGAAAGTGGAAATACATTTCCTTGGCCATGTCATTTCTACCAAAGGGATTTCTGTAAACCCCAATAAAGTAGTGGCTATTCAAGCATGGAAGAGGCCTAGCACAGTGAGTGAAGTGAGATCATTTATGGGGATGGCAGGATATTATAGGAGATTTATAAAAGACTTTTCAAAAATTTCTACACCACTTACTAACTTAACCAGGAAGAACCAAGCTTTTGTTTGGTCAGAGAAGTGTGAGAAATCTTTTGAACAGTTGAAGGAGGCATTGGTGAATGCTCCAATTCTGAAAGTACCCCAGGGAAATGAAGAATTAGTGGTATATACTGATGCTAGTGGATTTGGCTTGGGTGCAGTGTTGTTGCAACAAGGCCAAGTCATTGCATATGCATCCAGACAACTTAAACCCCATGAAGTAAGGTATGCCACACATGATCTTGAATTAGCAGCTGTGATCTATGCTTTTAAACTTTGGAGATATTATTTGTTAGGCACTAAGTTTGAACTTTACACTGACCACAAGTCCTTAAAGTATTTATTTTCACAAAAAGATTTAAACATGAGGCAACATAGATGGGTGGAGTTCTTAGCTGCTTATGATTTAGATATACTCTCTACACCAGGTAAAGCAAACAAATTTGCTGATGCTCTAAGTAGACAACATGCTAAGTTAGCCATGATAATGATAGAAGAATTTAAAGACTTGTCTTTGCTTGCTGAATTAGAAATTGGGGAGAAAGACTGTGTGCACATGGATGTACATGTGCATGGTGCACAGGAAAATAGAGGGAAGTTGAGTTTGATAACATTTCAACCTGGACTAACTTTTAAGGTGAGTAAAATGCAAGAACAAGACACAAACTTATTGGAGAAGAAAATTCTCATATTAAAGGGGGAGGAAGTGATAAATTACCATATTGATAAAAATGGTTATTTGAGAAACTAGAATAGAATATGTGTGCCAGAAAACATGGAGTTGAAGGAGGAAATATTGAATGAATATCATAGAAGTAAATACTCCATACACCCAGGCAGTACAAAGATGTATCAAAACTTAAAAAGAGATTTCTGGTGGAAGGGAATGAAATCAGATGTAGCCAAATACATTGCAAAATGTATGACTTGCCAACAAGTCAAGGCTGAAACACAAAAACCATCAGGGTTATTGCAACCTCTTAGCATACCACAGTGGAAGTGGGAAGATATATCTATGGATTTCATAGATGGACTGCCTAGATCTAAAAGAGGAAACACAAGCATATGGGTGATAGTTGATAGGCTAACTAAAGTGGCACATTTCATCCCAGTCAAATCAGAAAGGAATGCACCAAAGTTAGCACAAGTATTTGTGAAAGAAGTGGTAAGATTGCATGGCATTCCCAAAACCATTGTGAGTGATAGGGATACCATCTTCACCTCAAGATTCTAGAGAAGTTTTCAAGAAGCCATGGGAAGTGAATTGTGCTTAAGCACTGCATACCATCCACAATCAGATGGGCAGACTGAGTTGGTGAACAGGGTTTTAGAGGACTTGTTAAGGGCATGTGCACTGGATTTTGGAGGCAACTGGGAAGACTATCTCCATTTAGCTGAATTTACATACAATAACAGCTATCAAAGCACCATAGGAACGGCTCCATTTGAAGCCTTATATGGCAAGCCATGCTTGTCACCTGTATGTTGGGTAGAAGCAGGGGAAAGAGCTATTTTAGGGCCTGAGTACATACAAGAAACTAAAGAGAAAATTGAGTTGGTAAGGAGAAGAATGGCAGCAGCTCAAGATAGGCAAAAGAAATTTGCGGACATGAAAAGGAAGCAGGTGGAATATAAAGTAGGAAATTTTGTTTTCATCAAAATATCACCTATAAAAAATGTATTGAGGTTTGGGAAACAAGGCAAGTTAACCCCAAGATATATTGGGCCATACAAAATTCTAGAAAGAATTGGTTCCTTGGCATACAAGCTGGAATTACCAGAAAACATGCAAGGGATGCATGATGTTTTTCATGTATCACAATTGAGAAGATGGGTTCATGACAAGGCAGAAATTCTTGAGACCCCAACCCAAGTGCAGATAAATCCTAATTTGATTTATGAGAAGGATCCAGTGGGAATTTTGGCAAAAGATGTGAAGAAGTTGAGGAATAAATCTCTGAAACTTGTGAAGGTACAATGGAGTCTTGATCCTAGTGATTGCACATGGGAATTAGAAGACAAAGTTAGGATGAATTATCCTAAGCTATTTTCAGATTAAAGGTAATTCTGATTTTTAATTTGTTTTCCTTTTTAGGTGTATATATTTTTAGTTATTATGATAGAACTAAAAATCTATTTGGTTGAGAATGTATTTGTTCTCTGAATTAAGTTTAAAATTTATTTTAAGCTTAGGAAAATTGTGGGACACAATTTCTAAAAGGAGGGTTGTATGTAATGACCCAAGATTTTAGGAATTTATTCTGAAAAATATAAATAAGTTTAAAATAATTTTTAAACAAATTTTATAAGGGAATTGATATAGCTTGATATAGTGTATCTGTATATGTGTGCACAGGAAATGCACATGAACTAAAGCTAAATTCCTGAACTCTAAGAATAAATACATGTTGATGTGTATGGAAATATATATATATATATATATATATATATATAGGTTAAATCCTTAAAAGCTATATGCAAAAGTAAATATATATATATGGATGCTACTAAGTATTTCTGAGTGTATATGTACATGTGTGTGTCAGTACAAAATAATGTATAAATATATATACAGATGAGTATACTAATTAATTCAGTAAGATTATATACATATATATATGTAGATATGTTAATAAGGTACTAGAGTTCAAATCAGCAAAATAAAATATACAAACATATTTTAATTATAGGCAGAAAGAAAAAGAATAAGGATATAAAAAGGAGTAGTCCTCTTATAAATAAATAAAGGAAGTACATACCATTTACATGAAAGCTAAAAATAGGGGAAAAAAAGATAAAACAGGGAAATGCTTGGTATAGGCAGAATTAGGAAGAGTATTTGATAAATAATAAATCAATTCACACTTTTAGCATGATAGTAGACAAAGGAAAAAGTATTTTCTGGAAAAGCAATTTTCTGAAATTAACCAAAAAGAACATAACCACTTTTCTTTCCACAAACCCAAGCCGAGGAGGGTAAGATTTTGGGTTTAAAAACTAAATGCAAATGGCATAATTTCTGATGGGCAAAGATGTCTTTAGCTAGTGCCTTAAACCCTAAGAAAAACCCTGTATAAATAGGCAGTGAGAGGAGAAACCTTCTTCTTCCCGGATAGCTCTTTAGAAAAATATATAGATATTATATAAATATAATACAAGTGAAGAAAAGATTTGAAGGCAGAGGCTTACCAGTCAACTAGGAAGTGAAAGAGAGCAAGGTGAGAAAACTCACTCAAAATCTAAGGCAATAAGTCCTAATGTAGGCAGCCAGTTATAAGTAATTTTCTTGAAAATGTATTTTCATATGTGAATGCTTATTTGTGATTTTAGAACTGAAAATGTTTTGATTCTCTTTGGTTGTTCTACTTGTTTTATTATATGAAAGATTTTAGTATTGTTAGCATACATATATGTTTTATAAACCCAAATCTCTGATATGTTAATGTTTAGGAACATAAACAAATGCCCAGAAAATAAAATGTTGAAAATAGGCAAATAGTATTGGTTTTGGCTCAACCCAGAAAGATGTAAACAATGTTGAGCTGCAATATACTCATGTATAAGTGCTGAGGCTTGAGACAAAAAGGAATTAGGGGTGCAATAGGGTTGCCTATGTGCTGATGCTCCTGATTCAATGAAAATATATATAAATGTTCATATACATAGCAAACAAATTTTGTGATTCAGTGAAACTTGTCATCCTGAGTTTAACTCAAGCACAAATGTTTGCAAAAGGAAAAACTCTCTCTAAAGCCATAAGCCAATGTTAGGTGCATATACCCCTTTTAAAATACCAGAATATATATATATATATATATATATATATATATATATACATACAGAATCTTATTTATTTAGTCACCAATGGTTGTTTGCCTGTTTGTCTCTGTTTGGTTATGAATAATATGAGATGCCATGATATGGATGTTTTAGTTAGTGAAATGGATCACTGAATGGTTTAGTCATGAAAAATCAAAAGAGTTATTATTAACTTAAACCTGATTAGGAAATTGGGGTCAAGAACACTGCAGGAATGACTTGTTTTCTTGATTAATACAAGTTGACACATGGCTTGTTTAAGTCCTGAGATCTTTGTGTAATGGAGTGAATTAGTTCATTACAGTGTGTCCATTGATTCAATTAATTGCAGATAAGACCAAGATAGATAAATATATCAAGGTAAGAGAATTTTATATAAAGAGGAACTAGAGTTTTCCTGGAATGAAATCTAAAACGTGAATAAATGATTTAATTCATTTTGGGTGATTTCCTTGTTGTATGGATGTTTATTTGATTCATGATTGAAATATATGAATGTATGAATGTACCATGTCTTCTTGAGGTTTCTGGAAAGGCAGATTTAAGTGTGCTCCTGCACACTGACACAGAACATGCACACATGAATTACTTGTTTTCAAAAGACAGAGTTATATACATATATTCATGTATTAACTTTAACTTGATTTACAAATTGTTTTAGTGGATTTTCTCATACCAGACATGTGTCTGACCCAAGTGTGCTATTGGCATATGGGGTGTCCCATTTAATATGGGGCAGCTTCAAATGCATTTTCACGGATTGCAGCAACTAATTAGGAGTAGGAGCAAGGCTTTGAGAAGAAGAATTTTAACATGCTAAACTTAGTTAGATAAGAGCCTAAATGTTGAAATCTGCATGTATTGATAATTTAAATTGCTACTTGTATTAAGTGTTGAATATTGGATGGATATTTTGTTAAGAGATTGACTTGTATCTGGAATCTATAAATCTAGTTAAATATCTGATATGTTAAAGAAGTTAATCAAAATCTTGTAAGTGGATTTTGCAAGAACACTATGTTAAAATTGAATGATTACATTTTATAAATGTATTAGTCAATCTTGAGTCTTTAGAAAGGATTTAAGTTTTGGGAAATCTGGATAGTTGATTCTCAGAAAAATTAAATGGTTTTATTTTTCTACCATGGCATATGTATACAAAAGATAATAAGCATAGGGAGAATGTTTTTATACGACTGTAATGTTTCCATAATTCAACTTGTTTTATACAAATGTTTCATGCCTTATTTTTAAATAAAGAAAGAATCTGTAATATGGGAGTTGAAAGCCAGATCCAAAATAGTTGCAGTTATATACACACATAAACATGTTTTGTACAGATATTAACACACCTTTTCCTTTGTATTTTTAATAGGAATCTGAATTCCATTTCACTCAGATTTTAATCAAATGCATTTTAAGACCAGATGGGTTACACCAGAACAAAGAGTCTGGTTGAACCATGTGATTGACACCCATGGTTACAGGAAACCCACTCAAGTTTGCACTTCATTTAATTTAAAGCATACTGACATCAAAGAATCAAGATTTTGAATGTGTTAGATCACTTTAAACTATTCCAGAAAAGAGCCTGTATTCTAGACAGATTTTATAAGAAAAATCAAACATGGATAATGATAAACACTTCTATCATTTTTCAGAACACAAGCACCAAACCATTAATTTATAGACAATCATATCACAATTATCTGGTTTCTAGGATTTATACTCCCTAGAGAATTTAGCAAAGAATCAGGAGTTTAAAATATATATATATATATACGGGTATTCATGCATGAATGGAATTTTTATTGCATATAACACTGAACTATGTGTGGATTGATTAAATTCAATCAATCCAATATCCTCTTATTTCCAGAACTCTGATTCAAACAAGAGAGGCATATACATCCTCACATGTATGTGCATGTCTTTGTGAATGTACTGATATATTTATATTGGTTAATTATTTTGATCCTGGATATATGTTGTTTGATAGAAAAAAAATGACTTTAGGCTTCATAAATATGTATATGTATATCTCATATATAAATATATATCTCTATGTAAAAAAAATCCTTACAAATTAAGGTATAAAAAGAGAGGGTCATTTCAATAATCGATCAAATTGAATAGTTGATGTCACAGTACTGTTTATTAGCTTATTCGAATGAACTAACTTCATCGAAGTATCTTACATTACGACCTATGACCGTTTCCCATATAAAACTTATTTGTGATAGTATATGGATCAAATATCTATAAACTTGTATTGCTTTTAGAGTTTGAAACTAATAGAATGCAATACACGGTCTCGACCAAATAAACGCGTAAGTGACCAAACTATGAATGTATTTAGTAGTTGTAAAATCAGGTGCTTGCATGGGTGTTGAAACGTGAACATGCAATAAGCATTTATTTGTAAGTATATTTTATATTCCTATTTGTCAATTTTCAAATTAGTTCGTTTGTATATCTTAATTGATATACGTTTTATCAATTGTATGAAATGCACAAATTTATCATTGTAGATTATAATAACATTATATAGCATATGTTCTTACAATATTAGAAAGGATAAATGTTATCATTTCATTTTTACAATAAGGCTTCGACTAGTCTTTTATGTTTCACTAAACCTTAAGCGAAACATAGATGTCTTTAAACTTCACTAGTGGTTGTTAGGACTCGTTTGTCTTGGGACTTTGACAGTGAGCCTACTCAACAAATCATAGCCCTACAAATGATGGATAACTCCTTATCGGTTGTATCACATACAACTCCTAACCCATTGGTACCTATACCTAATTCTGCTTCGACCTTGAGTTTGCTTAATAAATCAAAACAAAATTATTCACTCGTACTTACCATATCGTGATGGCTTAAGTATAATATATATACCTTGAGCATGCTCAAAAAATACATACATTTATCTTACCTTGTCTATTCAATATATTAATAATACTACACATAACATTCCTAGCTTGAGTCTGCTCAACAACTAAGAAGTATGCAAGTAATTTATTAATATATATGGTATAGGACAACATTATATTGAAAATCCATAATCTTTAATATATTACATTGGGTGATATCGACTTATGGAATAATATAATTCTTATGAATTACTCTCGTGATTCAAGTGTCGGACACATCGGAAATCACGGTATACGTACATTTATATATGTATTTATTCCTTAAGTCTATTTAGAGTTTCTTAATGTTCCACCTTTAATTTATACATTCATATTATATAAGTTTTATTATTATATAACTTTTATATATCATATTACTTATATAATAGACTTATGTATAATATTATATTAATTATATCTTATTTAATTAATTTTGATTAATTGAAAATATTAATTCATTTTATATCAATATAACATTTATATTGAATATTTATTATATATTATAACCTTTGTAGTATAACATATATATCATATATATATATATATATGTGTGTGTGTGTGTGTGTGTGTGTGTATTATTTAATTGATTAACCTTTAATTTATTAATTTATTTAATTAAACAGTTTTAATTAAATCATATTAATTTCAAATTTTAATTTATATACGTGCATGTATACTTATGTTATTTTAAACATCTTAAACTATTGTAACATATATCATAATATATAATACATGCATATGTAACTTTATTAATTAACTTATTTAATTAATTAATTTTATTAATCTAATTAATAAATTTTAATGTAATGGCCCGTAATTTTCGGTAATTAAATTTGTTAATTTAATAAGATTTTTGTAATTTAATCTTGAAAGAATAGAAATTTTGGATTTATTAATGAAATAATAACTAAGTGGAAACGTAACAATGTTAATTAAAGTTAATTATTGATAAATTTAATGAAATTCCAACAAATTGAAGTAATGTAAAGATTACACTTGGTTATAAAAGTGTATATACGAAAACAAATGTAAATATGAATTAATTTATGGGATAATATATAATTAATTGTAATTGAGTAATATCAGTATTATGTATGTAATAATAACATTTGCTTGTAAGTAATGAACCTATGAATGTAAATAAAAGGCTAATGGTGACAAACTATTATATGTTACTGATGTGCACGTAAATGTGTATATTTTTACCACCATATTTAATCTATTTAAATTAAATAAATGATCATATCGGGTATTTTAACTTGTTTAAACCAAAATTCATATTATTTTCAAATCGTCACATATTCATCTTCATCCAAGGGTAAAATGGTCATTTTTGTGCATATATTAATTTGAGAAAATTTAATTAGAAATTTCTATATTTTTTATAGGAATTTGGCTTCATATACAAGTAGTTACATGATGATATATGCATGCACAAGAGTGAAGAGAACAAATGAAGATGGAAATAATTCAAAGTGAAGATAATGGAGGACCCCACCTACCCAACTACCTTAATGTACAAATTAGAGGCTAATGCACATGCTTATGGAATTAATGGCTTCATGTACATTTAAGTGAGGGATTATTAAAGCTAATGATAACTTGGCCACCACACTTCCTACAAGGGTATTTTGGGCATTTCCCAAAATTATGAATTATGGTTTAACACTTGTATAAACACCCCATATCTTCATGTAACCCTCTCCTCTCTTAGTTAGTCTCTCTTTAGCTTAGTTTAGGCTCAAAATAAAAGAAAGCTTTTCTTTTCTTTTTCCATGGCTACTTAGCCATTTTGTTTCATGTAATTTTTTTATGCAACTTTAATATATTTCTCTTTTCTTCTCTTGTTTATTTTCCTTTCATGTTGTAGTGTAGATCTAGTTTACTTATGCAAGTAGAATAATTTTTCCTTTCATTTTTGCTCTCTTTTTCTCTTCTTGTTTCATGTTGCTTTCTACATTTGTTCATATGATAACAAATATGAGATCTTAATCCCTTCAATTTAGGGGTAATGAAGCTCTCTAGTATGTAGATCCAACATTTTGTTGTTTATGCTCTCTTTTGTGCTTAATGAGAATGATTGAAGTGGTTTAATGATGTTGTTTAGCTTTGAATTTGATAGTCTATGTTGTTCATAACAAATAGGCTATGCTTAAACAAACAAAACACAAATTGCCTCTTCATCTACATATGATTATGGCAAAGAAGTGAATGTTGAAATTAAAATTTGATGGCTTATATTTCTAATTAATAGTTAATAGGCCATGCTTAAAATAGATTTTGCTTTCAACTTTGTTGTCAAATTTTATGAGATTTAAAAGTGTATTCGTGGTTGTGTTATAGTTTGATGGTTTATATTGGGCTAATTAATAGCACAAATATACCATACTTATGATAAACACATCAACTAATTCACTAATGACAAGAAAAGAGAGATCATAACTTCATTTTGTTGATTTATGTGATCTAGAGAGTGGAAATTGCCTCTAAATTGTCTTAACACTCTCATATTTTTATCAATTTTCTTTTGTTAGTTTTCTACATTTTTAGCTTAACTTTCACTCGACTTTGGTATAATTTGATTGAATAGAATTTTAAAATCATCTATTCCCTGCGGATCGACCCGTATTTGCCACGTGCTACATTCGTACACCGTGCGCTTGCGCTTAATTTTTAATTTAAATTCGTTCGACGGTTTTCTAATCCGATAGAATTTCCATCGACGAACAAGTTTTTGGCGCCGTTGCCGGGGAATTGTTTTGATTTTTAATTTCTATTCTTCGAATTATTTGTGTTTGATTTTAGTGTGTGTTGTGTTTAAAAAAAAATTGTGTGTGTTTGTTTAGTGTTTGTATGCATTTGTTTGTGTTCTTGTTGTTTTGCATTTTCATTTGCTCTTCTATTATTAAAAAAACATTCACAATTTCAAAAAAAACAAAAAAAAATTATTTTCATTTTCTTTTACAATTTGGCATCTACCTTTTCTTTTTACAATTTCCTTTTCTTTTCTTTTTTACATTTACATTGAAAAAAAATTACACACTGTTAACTGTTCACTGTGCATTCTTTTCCCTGCACATCTTCATACAAGCCTCATTTCCTCACTTCAACTCAAACCATTTCACTCCTCTGCTATACCAAGACAACATATCACCACCTTCTCCATCCTCTGTTAACTACTTCTCTACTTCCCCATCAATTTGCTTACCCCTGTTCAGAATCACCTACACTACCACTACCACTTCAACAACAGCAGCAGTTCCACCATCATACAGACTTCAACAGTATTGCACTGCACACCACCCACATTCACTTTTTGACTGTTCCACCAATACACATTTTATTCACTGAATCACCGACACTACTTGCTACTAATCTACATCATTTCACCAACTAACTGCCACCAACGCCTCACCACATTCAACAAAGTCAGACCATACCACAAACAGTCACCAACTCTGTCCAAACTTCTCCTAATACAACGCAAACCAATCTCCTACCATATTTGTCGACGAACAAGTTTTTGGCATCAGACTTCATCAAACACTCCTCATCTCTAAAGTAAAACCGCCTTCACCACTTCAATACAAGGCTGCCACTTGATCATCCACCTACTGCCATTTCAACACTTCCAGCCACAACTTGCCTAAACGATACCATTCCTACTTCACCATATTACTCTGCCTCGACCATCAATACTAACCACCCTGCCTTCTTCCTTACACCACACCACTTCAAACAACAAAATATCTACTGCACAGAAGCTACCTTAAATCGTTGAACTGCTGCAAAGCCTACCACCATCATCTTGTCCATCGCAAACCACTGTTGCCAAATTCGTTTGAAAACCCCAACAGCAACTCCCATCGCTAGAACCAATCGAACTCCATCAGCAGCCCATCATGAAACTGACCACTCGAACAACCACGACCACTCCTTAACTGCTGTTCACCGTTCCCTGTATAAAGCGAACAACTCAAATCGAGTGTAACAACCCAGTATTTCGTACCAATTAAATTTCGTCTCTAGACGATTGAAATCGATTGTTAAGTGCTATTGCAGATTCGAATCGATTTAAATCCTTTTTAGAGTTGTGAAATTCTTTTATAAAATAGTTTGGGCTTTGAAACTTGTTTTGGCCCATGCTTTTTCCTTTTTGCCGTGATAATCATCTAGACCAGCCGGCCCTTCCTCCTTTTTACTTTAGCTCGTTACTTCTCTTATTCTTCTTTGAGAGAAATAGAAGTGTTGATTAGGGTTTCGGTGATCTCTGGCGAATCTGACTTGCTCGACTGAATTAGGGCTTTGTCCTTGATCGTTTTGCTGGCGATTTGAAGCTTTGGCTTCTTCGATTCTTTGTAACTCTGGCTTGTGGTTTTCTTTGTGGTGACTCTGGCTTCGGCTTCGCTGTTGCCTTTGGCGATTCTTAATCTGACTTGCTCTGATGATTTGCGCCTTTCTCTTAGCTCTGAGGTCTAGGGCTATTTCGAAGCTCCGATGCAGGTTCGATCGTGGTTGATTGTGCGCGATTTAGCCTGGTTCGATCGATTTCTTCTTCGTCTTGCTCACGGCTGCCTCCTCGAGTGGTCGTTGTTCTGTCGATTGATGCCTGCTTGCCTTGTGATGTTGGTGCTTGCGACTCCTGCTCTCGAGTTCGTCTCCGCTTCAAACAAGGTGAGTAATTCCCCTTACTCACATCTACTTCGAACCGTTCGAACTTAACTGTAAAGCTTGATTTTTTGTTTGATGTTAAACTGCATAATTTTTGGGCTTCGGCTTTGAAACATTTGCAATGCTTGGTCCCCCCTTCGGTTTCATTATCTCTGGGCAGTTGTTCATTTGAGTTTGTGGATTGCTACTGCTGTTTTGGTTGGTAGTTGTGTTGTCGTTACCAGACTTAAATTCTTGTACCAGGTCTTCTGGCCTTACTGTATCTTCATTTGTATATATATGTATATATATGCATTCATGTGTATATATATATGATTGTGATTACTTTTGGTCATTTTCTTGTACCCTTTTGAGCTTGAGCTCACTGTGTTGTCTCGACCAGTCCACTTCTGATTTCACTGCATATGTTTTGGGTCACTGTTGCATACTTATCTATTATATAGTCCCTGATATCGAGTTGTGAACATGAGTTAGGTCCCATCGAGTCTGAATTTATACTCTGGTAGTCATTATGCATCCCTTACCTGTTACACTGGCAGTGGATAGAATGCCTGTCCTTTGTTCTGTTTACTCAAGTTTGTTTAGCGAGTTGCCTCTGCGTGTAGTTGGGTTGGCGTCGATCTGTAGTTGTCTCCATCCTGTACATTTGTCTGCAGTGTTAGTATATTCACTTGATAGCCAAGTGGGTCATTTTAGTTGGACTTATTCACTTATGGTTTCACTATATGGCAGTGCATTTTTGGTGAGCTGAGTATTTTGACTGATATTCAGTTTCATAAGCATTGATCTGGAGTGTTGGTTGCATTCAATCTTCACTTGAGTCTGATTTTAAGGGGGTATGCACACATGTTGTTGCATCACTTGTTGTCATGCCCGTGCTCAATATTGTTCTGCATACATTTATATAGGTGTGCATGATTTTTACTTCATTGTTTAATTGCATATAAACTTGGACTTCCTTTGGTTCATTTGATGTTGCCATCTTGTTTGCTTTCACTTCCAATCTGCATCTTCAGTTGAGTAACTGCCACTGTCTTCTTTGTACACTTGAAGTTCATTGTTACATTTATTCACTGAATTTTTATGTTGTAATCTGCAATCACTAAGGGTTGATTTGAGCCTGCATTGTAGTTTTCGAGCAGTTGTTTTAGGAGCCGTTTGGAATTCGGCAAGCATCACTTAATTGCATTCCACTATGTGGTTACCACTATCATCAGTTTTAGTTGCACTCCTCTGGTCTCTTCATTTTGACACTGTTTTGTCGATGATGTTGCCCTTGTACATGCTTCACTGCATCATCTCTACCTGTTGCACTTGCAATGATGTTCTCCATTTCATGTTTGAATTCATACTTGTCTGCACTGCATGTGTGCAGTTTTACTATTTTGGGTTCAGGTCAGCACTTGATGTTCGCATTACTGCACACTCTGGTCTTTATGCTGTTGAATCCTTTGTGTAGTTTGTTTGATCACTTCGCCCTTGTGTATTTGAAGTCTGCATTCTTTGTTGGCTCCATTGTAGTTGTAAATGCACCATAGCTTGCTGTAGCTTTACTGAGTGGCATGTACGACCCTATAGGCTGTTTGCTTATATTCCTTTGACCTGATGCTAAACTTTGACATTGTTTGGTTTTGTTCGAACTTGTTTGGTTGCCGTTGCTTGAGACAGCTAACCACTTCTAATTCATTTGAGTTGAACCCGATTTCGGGGTTTGACCTTGCGATCATTGTGACTTGGTTCACTTTGACACTGCATATCCATGTGTCATTTTCACTTGCATCTGTTCATCCTTGAGCACTTGCTGACCTGCTGCATTTTCGTAGCAGTTTTACCCTTGTCCCGTGTGGTGACTTTATATTCCGTTGTGGCGAGGCAGTGCACGCGTGCGTGCACTGCAGTCACACCGAATTGACAGATTTTAGTCGATATCTCTTTTATCCTTAATTCATCGATCTGTTGCGTAATTCGTAGGCTGTATTGGCGAGGCAGTACACGTTAGCGTGTACTGCAGCCAATTAGCATTGTTATTTTTAAATTGACATTTCAATTGCTTAAACTGCGTTGGATTTCTTTTTTGTGGATTAACACTGTCTAGTGTTATATCTGCCGTTATCCAATTCTCGTATCGAGAGTTGGATATGCGAAATTATTGTGATTGTCGTCTATTTAAATTATTACTGCCTATATGCACTAATAAACTGGTTTGAATTAGACTGATCCGGGTATTATTTTCTTTTGAATGTAATACTCGGGTCAGACCGAGTATTTACAGGTTGTAGATTTTTAGCTTTGGGTTGCTGCTAGAGCTATGAAGACTTTTTATATCATTTGAAGTGGTCTTCGTCCTTTTGAAGTAGTCAGTGTGTCTGTTTTAAGATGATAATGTATTCATGTATATTAGTCGATAATGTACTTGTATATATAACTTCTTGAGTCGACAATTGTAGTTGTATCATTTGTATTGTGTCAAATGTATTGTAACTGATATCAGTTATTGTATATATGAGACTTTTCGTTCCATCTTTATTCCGCATTTATGTTAGCTGTGTTATTTTTATATCTATTGTCCTAAACTATTATAGCCACTGTGTAGTAGCTTTGAGTTTGTATCGGTATGTCGGTATTCCTCTAAAAATGAAATGCAATGTTTTATGATCTGACATATCGGTACTCGCACAAGGCAATTACATAGATGGTCGCTCCTCAACAGCCTTATTCTCCGTGCTAGTTGACAGCACTACACCATAGTGTTCTTGGCTAGTGTGGGTATAGAGGTGGGGCGTCACAGCTTGGTATCAGAGCCTGGGGTTTAGGACAATTATAAAACATAACTTAGATGGAGCATATGTTACAACTATTTGTCGATGTTTTATCTCTCATCTTTACATATGATTATTTTTGACTGTTAGGTATGAATTCCTAACGCTTATTTTTGTGTTTTCCTAATCTGGATTTCCCTTCGACTTCGGTCACTTTGTTTTTGAGAAATTGCTAATTTCTTGATTTTTTTAAGACTCTGATTTTGTTTGCCGTTGGTTTCTTTGATAATGATGATTGATTCATTTTGTACTCGACTGCGGCTATTAATTGTTGACTTCGACATTGACTTGATTCTTACTTTTGATGAAGTCAATTATGCATTTCTACTCGTTTTGCTTTGTTTTTCCAGTTGATATCGATTCTTCTTTCCTAATTAGTTGTTATCACCTTTATTGATTTTGATAACTTCTATTTTTCTGGAATTTTTGGGTGTTCCTATTTTAATAAATTCAGTATCGATTTCTTTGGATTCCATTCACATCTTCGTATGTGAATTCTTGTGATTGATTGTTTCTACAATCATTTTTGTGATTTGTCACTTTAAAAATATAAAGGTTTTCTATACTAGTAGTAAATATTAAAATCCTTTTCTCCAAACGATTTCAAAAATTATTTTACTACAAAGCTCTTTTCCTAAATCGTTTTCCAATCTATTAATATATACAAGCCTTTATTTCACTCGTATGAGAAATTGAATTAAACGGCCTAGTAAAACAAGTGGTATGAAACGCTTGCGTTTACTTCGTCGGTTAACTCCTGGACTTGTTCGATTGAACCCTTTTCGTGACAATTTCCTAGTGAAGATTTACAGCTTGTTCGTAAATATTTAAGTTAAGCAAGTGGTTATGGGACATGAAGCTAAACTCATATATTTACTAGCTTGGTGTGATTGACACTTCTTTATGATCATGACGATCATTTTTGTGATTTAGACTGGACCTCATCGGTGTGATTTCGTCTCACACATAT
This sequence comes from Allium fistulosum, assembly GCA_030737815.1. Classification (NCBI taxonomy): domain Eukaryota; kingdom Viridiplantae; phylum Streptophyta; class Magnoliopsida; order Asparagales; family Amaryllidaceae; genus Allium; species Allium fistulosum. Next base: position 985,885,346 of record CM060902.1, read on the forward strand.
CTCTTGGGCTTTGAGGATTGTCTAGACACCAGTGTGTGATTTCGTCTCACACATATTGCACGGTTAGACTAGGCCTCATCGGTGTGATTTTGTCTCACACATATCTCTTGGGCTTTGAGGGTTGTCTGGACACTCTTTGTGTGATTTTTATGATTTAGACTAGCAACTGTGTGATGTCTCTTTGTCTGCGAGGGAGACTAAACCCCGCTTTGTTGTAGGGTAGCGCCCTACGGTCTTCGGGCCATTCCTGTGTGAAAATTTAATGGATGGCTTCCATGAGATAGCGTCTCGTCATGTGATACCGGTCGGTGAGTTTTCATACTCCCATTTTTGTGATAGGCCTTTCCCCTTTTCTTTTTATGATTTAGACTAGCGATTATGCGATGTCTCTTTGTCTGCGAGGGAGACTAGACCCCGCTCTGTGTGATGTTTCGCCATCACATATGTGGGGTAGCGCCCCACGGTCTTCGGACCATTCCTGTGTGAAACTTTATTGGTTAGCCACCAAGAGATAGCGTCTCGTTCATGTGATACCGGTGTTTTGGAGTCTTCATACTCCCATTTTTATGCTAGGCCTCCCCCCCTTCATGTGTTTTCTGGATTTCTTGTGATGATTTCTAGAATTTGTGCTTCACCAATTTTCATGATTTCTATTGACAAGTTTTGTCAATTTTTGTGTATTGGTGAATTCATGTGTTATTAACTTGTTATGAATACAAGTTTAGGGTATGATATCCCTTTCTATCTTTGAGAAGATTCTTGTGACAATTTTTGATGAATGAAAATTCATTTGGCATTATATTTTGATGCCAGTTATTTTGATGAGATTTTGACGTGTTAACTTCAATACTCGTCGATTTTGAAATGGATTTACAAGCGATTCTCCCGCAATACTGATATTGCTAATTTAATCACGTGTTTTTAAATTTCTTTATTTTTAAAAGTTGTTTCAAAAATATAAATTAAAATTGTTTTCAAAATTTTTACAGTTTAAATTTCCAAAGGAACGAGGAAGCGATTTAAACGTTTCAGAAAAATCGAGGACTATGACCCCTTTCTTTTACTGATTCGCTTAATTCCGGACTTGTCCGTTTGAGAATGTGAAATGTTATTTTTAAAAACACACAATTCTGCACTTTCAAGAAAACGATAAAGAGATTTAAACGATTTAGCAAAAGTAAGGAGTATGGAACCATACTTTTACTACTTCGGTTAATTCCGGACTCGTTAATTGAATATTTATGACTTCTGATTATCGTTTTTGATAATTAGATGTTTGTGCTTCTGATTATCGTTTTTGATAATCAGATATTTGTGAAATTTGATTATCGTTTGAGATAATTAAATATTTTTTTCGATTTGATAATCGAATCTTCGTGTTTCTGATTATCGTTTTTGATAATCAGATATTTGTGAAATTTGATTATCATTTGTGATAATTAAATGTTTTCCAATTTGATTATCGTTTGAGATAATTAAATATTTTTCGATTTGATAATCGAATATTTGTGATTTCTGATTATCGTTTTTGATAATCAGATATTTGTGAAATTTGATTATCGTTTGAGATAATTAAATATTTTTTCGATTTGATTAATCGAATATTTGTGTTTCTGATTATCGTTTTTGATAATCAGATATTTGTGAAAATTCGATTATCGTTTTAGATGATTGAATATTTGCGATTTTGAGATTCGAGCTTCGTCTTTTTCTCTGACGATTCAGGTGAGTAATTTGATTTACTCACATTCAATTCGTGCAGTACGTGATTTCTACTCTGATTCCTTTTCTTTTAAATGCTGGAACTCGATTGATTCTTGCTTTTTGATAGTCGTCTGATTTTGATTCCTTGATCCCCACGATGTTGATCCTTTTGACTTGAAACAGTCGAACCTTTTTGATTCTATGTCTGACACTTCCTTGATTTCAATACCTTCCTGTTGACCTTTGCTTTGCTTATGCATCCAACATTGCCATGCTCTTATGGTTGTTACCCTTTTATCTATTTATTCCTTATGATTGCGAGGACGCAATTTCTTTAAGGAGGGGAGTCTGTAACAACCCAGTATTTCGTACCAATTAAATTTCGTCTCTAGACGATTGAAATCGATTGTTAAGTGCTATTGCAGATTCGAATCAATTTAAATCCTTTTTAGAGTTGTGAAATTCTTTTATAAAATAGTTTGGGCTTTGAAACTTGTTTTGGCCCATGCTTTTTCCTTTTTGCCGTGATAATCATCTAGACCAGCCGGCCCTTCCTCCTTTTTACTTTAGCTCATTACTTCTCTTATTCTTCTTTGAGAGAAATAGAAGTGTTGATTAGGGTTTCGGTGATCTCTGGCGAATCTGACTTGCTCGACTGAATTAGGGCTTTGTCCTTGATCGTTTTGCTGGCGATTTGAAGCTTTGGCTTCTTCGATTCTTTGTAACTCTGGCTTGTGGTTTTCTTTGTGGTGACTCTGGCTTCGGCTTCGCTGTTGCCTTTGGCGATTCTTAATCTGACTTGCTCTGATGATTTGCGCCTTTCTCTTAGCTCTGAGGTCTAGGGCTATTTCGAAGCTCCGATGCAGGTTCGATCGTGGTTGATTGTGCACGATTTAGCCTGGTTCGATCGATTTCTTCTTCGTCTTGCTCACGGCTGCCTCCTCGAGTGGTCGTTGTTCTGTCGATTGATGCCTGCTTGCCTTGTGATGTTGGTGCTTGCGACTCCTGCTCTCGAGTTCGTCTCCGCTTCAAACAAGGTGAGTAATTCCCCTTACTCACATCTACTTCGAACCGTTCGAACTTAACTGTAAAGCTTGATTTTTTGTTTGATGTTAAACTGCATAATTTTTGGGCTTCGGCTTTGAAACATTTGCAATGCTTGGTCCCCCCTTCGGTTTCATTATCTCTGGGCAGTTGTTCATTTGAGTTTGTGGATTGCTACTGCTGTTTTGGTTGGTAGTTGTGTTGTCGTTACCAGACTTAAATTCTTGTACCAGGTCTTCTGGCCTTACTGTATCTTCATTTGTATATATATGTATATATATGCATTCATGTGTATATATATATGATTGTGATTACTTTTGGTCATTTTCTTGTACCCTTTTGAGCTTGAGCTCACTGTGTTGTCTCGACCAGTCCACTTCTGATTTCACTGCATATGTTTTGGGTCACTGTTGCATACTTATCTATTATATAGTCCCTGATATCGAGTTGTGAACATGAGTTAGGTCCCATCGAGTCTGAATTTGTACTCTGGTAGTCATTATGCATCCCTTACCTGTTACACTGGCAGTGGATAGAATGCCTGTCCTTTGTTCTGTTTACTCAAGTTTGTTTAGCGAGTTGCCTCTGCGTGTAGTTGGGTTGGCGTCGATCTGTAGTTGTCTCCATCCTGTACATTTGTCTGTAGTGTTAGTATATTCACTTGATAGCCAAGTGGGTCATTTTAGTTGGACTTATTCACTTATGGTTTCACTATATGGCAGTGCATTTTTGGTGAGCTGAGTATTTTGACTGATATTCAGTTTCATAAGCATTGATCTGGAGTGTTGGTTGCATTCAATCTTCACTTGAGTCTGATTTTAAGGGGGTATGCACACATGTTGTTGCATCACTTGTTGTCATGCCCGTGCTCAATATTGTTCTGCATACATTTATATAGGTGTGCATGATTTTTACTTCATTGTTTAATTGCATATAAACTTGGACTTCCTTTGGTTCATTTGATGTTGCCATCTTGTTTGCTTTCACTTCCAATCTGCATCTTCAGTTGAGTAACTGTCACTGTCTTCTTTGTACACTTGAAGTTCATTGTTACATTTATTCACTGAATTTTTATGTTGTAATCTGCAATCACTAAGGGTTGATTTGAGCCTGCATTGTAGTTTTCGAGCAGTTGTTTTAGGAGCCGTTTGGAATTCGGCAAGCATCACTTAATTGCATTCCACTATGTGGTTACCACTATCATCAGTTTTAGTTGCACTCCTCTGGTATCTTCATTTTGACACTGTTTTGTCGATGATGTTGCCCTTGTACATGCTTCACTGCATCATCTCTACCTGTTGCACTTGCAATGATGTTCTCCATTTCATGTTTGAATTCATACTTGTCTGCACTGCATGTGTGCAGTTTTACTATTTTGGGTTCAGGTCAGCACTTGATGTTCGCATTACTGCACACTCTGGTCTTTATACTGTTGAATCCTTTGTGTAGTTTGTTTGATCACTTCGCCCTTGTGTATTTGAAGTCTGCATTCTTTGTTGGCTCCATTGTAGTTGTAAATGCACCATAGCTTGCTGTAGCTTTACTGAGTGGCATGTACGACCCTATAGGCTGTTTGCTTATATTCCTTTGACCTGATGCTAAACTTTGACATTGTTTGGTTTTGTTCGAACTTGTTTGGTTGCCGTTGCTTGAGACAGCTAACCACTTCTAATTCATTTGAGTTGAACCCGATTTCGGGGTTTGACCTTGCGATCATTGTGACTTGGTTCACTTTGACACTGCATATCCATGTGTCATTTTCACTTGCATCTGTTCATCCTTGAGCACTTGCTGACCTGCTGCATTTTCGTAGCAGTTTTACCCTTGTCCCGTGTGGTGACTTTATATTCCGTTGTGGCGAGGCAGTGCACGCGTGCGTGCACTGCAGTCACACCGAATTGACAGATTTTAGTCGATATCTCTTTTATCCTTAATTCATCGATCTGTTGCGTAATTCGTAGGCTGTATTGGCGAGGCAGTACACGTTAGCGTGTACTGCAGCCAATTAGCATTGTTATTTTTAAATTGACATTTCAATTGCTTAAACTGCGTTGGATTTCTGTTTTGTGGATTAACACTGTCTAGTGTTATATCTGCCGTTATCCAATTCTCGTATCGAGAGTTGGATATGCGAAATTATTGTGACTGTCGTCTATTTAAATTATTACTGCCTATATGCACTAATAAACTGGTTTGAATTAGACTGATCCGGGTATTATTTTCTTTTGAATGTAATACTCGGGTCAGACCGAGTATTTACAGGTTGTAGATTTTTAGCTTTGGGTTGCTGCTAGAGCTATGAAGACTTTTTATATCATTTGAAGTGGTCTTCGTCCTTTTGAAGTAGTCAGTGTGTCTGTTTTAAGATGATAATGTATTCATGTATATTAGTCGATAATGTACTTGTATATATAACTTCTTGAGTCGACAATTGTAGTTGTATCATTTGTATTGTGTCAAATGTATTGTAACTGATATCAGTTATTGTATATATGAGACTTTTCGTTCCATCTTTATTCCGCATTTATGTTAGCTGTGTTATTTTTATATCTATTGTCCTAAACTATTATAGCCACTGTGTAGTAGCTTTGAGTTTGTATCGGTATGTCGGTATTCCTCTAAAAATGAAATGCAATGTTTTATGATCTGACATATCGGTGCTCGCACAAGGCAATTACAGATGGTCGCTCCTCAACAGCCTTATTCTCCGTGCTAGTTGACAGCACTACACCGTAGTGTTCTTGGCTAGTGTGGGTATAGAGGTGGGGCGTCACATCGAGAATCGCCAATCACTCAATTTAACCTCGCAAACACCCAGTACAGCCGCGAGGACCCAAACACACGTTATTTTGTCGTCGCGACTTGAAATTCGATTTGAAATTGTAGAGATTTGAGAATTTCGAGAATTTAAGCCTATGAAGTTTGAAGTGCTGTGTGTTATCTCGTGAAACTTGAAGTTTTGATCGATTAAGGGAAGGCTATTTTATTTTGTTCAACAGTGGGACGGGTTTGGTTTTAGGCCGAATCCATTTTTTTTATTTGTGTTTTAATTCTTTTTTTTCCTCTCCTTTCCATCTTTTATAAAAAAAAGTGTTTGCCCGGTTTGTTTTTTAGTTTTGTTTAATTTGTTTTGAGTCTCTAAAGTTGTTTTGTTTTTGTTTGGTTTTCAATAGTTTTAAGTTCCATTTTAATCTTTACGAATTTTTTTTAAAGTAAAACAGTACTTTTAAATTTTCTTTCCAAAAAAAATAAAAATAAATAAAAATAAAATTATTAAAAAAAAAACTTGTGTATATATCTTGTTTTTATTTCAGGTTGCCGAAGCAGAAGGAGAGCCCGCTTGCCAAAAAAAAGGAGAAGAAAATAAACCGCTTGCTTGCTATATTTATTGTTTTTATTTATCTTGCATTGTTGTTTGCTTGCATCTGCATAAAGAAAATTCAAAAACCAAAATTCCATTCGTAGTTGCATCATTAGATTCACGTTTAAATTCTGCTTTGCATTTCATCCTAAAATTTGTTAATAATAACGGTTAGACATCAATAACTTTTAATTGTGTATTGACAAGTTGTCTTCTTTGAACAATTTAATTTCTCGATGTCTAGGCTACGGCAGAGTAATAACCATTCATAAATATTATGGTGATTCGTAAATATTATAGTGGTTGTTCCTCTGAAGGTACTTAAACCTTCGGCTGCATTGCTACGGTGATTCGTGGTGCACCGATAACCCCTGCCAGTTACCTGGCTGAGAACTATCTTGTTGATTTAAGACAAAGCGTGATTATACAATTTTGAGTTAACTTAGGATAAATCATTTGTAATTAATCCTTGCATTCATTTAGTTGCATTATGTAATATCCCGGAAATTTTGACAATATCAATTTAATAATCTGTTGAATAATTAAATTGATATGGATAATCTTTGATAATAAGATTTGAATTTAATTTAATAATCTGATTAAATTAGTATTAATTGATGATTTTATCTTTTAAAAGTTAATAAGATATTTCTATTTGGATATATATATATATTTATTTATATATATTGTAAGTAGAAGCTTTGGTAAATTGGGAATTTATATTTAATTTAATCTGGACTTTTCAAAGATATTTAAATAAGTAATTTTATAGTTTTAAAATACTTTAAGAAAATATTTAATTGGTTTAAGATATTTTTAACTTAAGTTTAAAATAAATAAGATTTACAAAATGGTTTGTTTTATTTCTTTTTAAATATTTCTTGATAATATAATCTCTTGTTTAAATTATAAAATATGTTAATTTCAAATAATAAGTATAATGTATTATTTTTAATATATATGAATTTTAATGCTAAAAGGAATTGTTATTTTAAATGGAATAAATAGTGTATGTAAATATATATAACTTGACTTTTAAATTGAATCTTAGGATTTAACTTTATTTAAATTTGAATTTAAAGTTTTGAAATTCAAAAGAATGAATATTTAAATTGTTGGATATTATAATATTTGTATAAACTTATATTTATAAAATATAATTAGTTTTTGTTTCTCTTTAATATATATAGATAAGTGTTTAGATAAATAAGAAAAAGGCTTTTTAAATAACTTTTAAAATAAATAGAAATATGTGAAATTACTTAAAAAACATGTGTCATTATCCTAAAACCTTGTTTTAACAAGTGTAAATAAAAGATGAACTCTAATGACAAGTGTCCTTAATTATTTTCTTTTTATTTTATTTTTATAAATTACAAATTCACTTATATATACATTTTCATATATTCACTTCATTCCTTTCTATTTTCTTTTTCAAAACAAGAGAAACCCAAACTTCTTTCTCTAAAACAAATCTGAAAATCAGTAATCAAATTGCCTCAATCCAAAAACAAAAGCCTAAAAATCAATACCACTTCTCAAACTCTTCCTCTAATCTAAAATCAGTAAAATAGAACTCCTCTCAAAAACCAGATTCAACAATCTATCATTTTTCTTCTAAATCTTCCTCAAACAAAATCAAAGTCTGTAAACAAATCTTCCTCAAAACATAAGATCTGTAACCAAGTTATAGATCTGAAATCAAAAAGTCTTACATTCATTTTAAATCTGGAATCAACTCAAGAAAGCCAGCCTGCAATTCTTTTTCTAAGCCTGCATGTTTTTAGTCTGGAAGAAATTCTGGAATCTAAGCAACACACATCTCAACAAATAAGATGTTATCATGCATGCAAGATTCAGTAGCCAACAATTCAAGCTTTTAAATCAATGAGGCATTCCAGTTTAAGATTCCCAGTTTCAAGCTTTTCAAAAAAATAGACTCTGTCTCCATTTTAAATTGGTGAGTAACATTCTTACTTAAATTAACTTAAATATAATTAGGTTGCATGCTTAATTCTGTGATAAATTGTGTTGTGGATGTGAATATTTATAGATGATTAAGCATATACATGAATGTATATAGTGTGCATGTTGTTTTGCATCAGTGTATCTCTGTTTCTTGAATTCCAGGCTACTGTTTTTGATATAAAATCAATATCTCATGATCTAGTGTTGATTTGGATTTAATATTCAAACAAAATATGTTTGATTTATCATATACTAATGCTTAAATTTTTAATTATGTCAAACTTCAAGCAGATTGTCTCTGTAAACCAAAATAACAGTATATGTTATATAAAAGTGAAAATTCGAACTTTGTAATTTATAAATTCAGACTTATAAATTGAAAACATAAATGATAATATGATTTTTAGTATTAATACCATAGTTTTTAGTCTAGTATTAAAAGAGCAGTTCTGGTTTATGTTAGAAATGAAATTTTGGTGATTTTGATCATCTCAGTGAAATTGGAAGTTTGAAATCTTTAGTAGTGGTAGTGTAATGATCAAGGATACTAGGAAAAATGACTAGAAATCGAATTAGACATTGAGGCAGAAATGATTTAGATTTGAAATTTTTAAACCTAGTTTTAAGTAAGGCCACGAATTCGTTTCGTTTGTTTTCGTTGGTGGATCGAGTGTTCCAAGCTTTTGGGAAATGGAAGATCAGATATAGGCGAAGGTATGGCCAGAGAATTAGCTTCTCTGATGGTCGGAATCGCGAGCACGAGCGATGTTGCCAGGTTTTGGTCATTGCGATGGTTCTGTTCCAGGTTTTGATTTTTTTTAGGTTCGATTTTGATTTGGTGAATGAATCGAAGATAGGATGGTCGTTTTTCTAGTAGGTGGATGAACGTGGACTGATGGAAGATGTCGGCGATGACCGGAGTTGCCGTAGGTGACCGTGCACGTGCACGAGATCGAAGATTGTATCTGGGTGAAGTCTGTTTCACTGGAAAAGGCAAATGCAAGTTCTCGGGTTTGTTCGTGGGAGTCTCGGGTAAGATAGGGTTGCGACTCGAAGTGATTTAGTGGTGGGCTCGAGAGTTTTTTAGTGTTGCCAGGTTTTTATACCTGTCTGTTTGAAATTTAAGTCTAAATTAAATTTTGAAGCAATAGTAAAGTAGTAAATCAAAGTTTGATTTATAAAGACAAGTTTAGTTTTAAACTTTAATATTAGATAATTAGTTTATGTTGGGTGAATTCTTACCCGGAAGACCTCGAGACCCAGAGACGTGATTCATTCGGCAGCTCTCCCTCGAGTCCATTCGGCATGACCCATTCGGCAGCTCTCCCTCGAGTCCATTCGGCAGCTCTCCCTCGAGTCCATTCGGTATGACCCATTCGGCAGCCCTCCCTCGAGTCCATTCGGCAATCCTCCCTCAAGTCCATTCGGTAGACCTTCATCCGGCAACTGCCACCGGTCCAACCTCACCATTCCACACTTCACCGGACGAAGCCCAACCGGACCAGCTCCACACTTCACCGGATGAAGCCCAACCGGACCAACTCCATACTTCACCGAACCAAGAGAATACCGAACCAGACTGCCAGGCCAGATCACTTCAGCCCAAGCCCACCAGCAGCTGTATACATCCAAGACCCCTGCCCCCAACCTCACTCTATAAATAGAGAGGCAGGGGTACAACAATGGGGGACAAGTTTGAGAGCTCAAGCACGGAGAGAACTTTCAAACAACTTTCTTTTACTTGTATCAAAGCTTTGTACTTGTAATCAAAACAAGAGAAGAGAAATAACATATAAAGTGGACGTAGGCACATTCTGGCTGAACCACTATAAATCTGCGTGTCTTTTTACAGTTTAGCCCCTGCTTTTCATATATTTGCATAAATCACCCAAATCACTAAGAATAACATAAGATCTACTAAATCATACAACTTTGAGGTGTTTGTCCATTTTTTGTGCAAACATTTTTGGTGCTTTCATTGAGAGATTGAAGCTCGAAGCTCCAGCTTCATCCTCTTAACAAGTTTTCCTAACAGCATCATCCGCCACTTGGAAAACATGCCTCCCAAACAGAGAAAAGATGTTAACAAAGGAAAAAACATCGCATCCAGTAGCCTTCCTGATCCAGCTATCGCAAATCAAGTAAATCCTCCTCCTCCAGCAACGGTAACAAATGGAGGACAGGCTAACCCCACCACTCCTGCCACAGAACAGCCTGCAGCAATTACTAGGGCAGATTTGGACAGAGTTGTTGTTGAAGTAACTAACCGCTTCACGTCCCAGCAGGAAGCCTTGGTGGACCATCTCATGTCACGCTTGAGGGACGCTGAAGAATCCAACCGCAACACTGAATCATGGGGCGAGTCCCAATCTGGAGGATCTCAGAGACAGCAAAGATCTTCCTTCTTCGAAGGAGCTAACGGCAGGAGTAGCCGTGGTAGGAGCCGAGACCGAGCTCAGCCCGAAGTTAGGCCTGAGGAAACGTTTGGTGCCGAACCCAACGGGGAAGGTACCGGGCGGAGGTCAACTGCAGCTGAGCCTGTCATGCTGCCTAACCACAGAAACACCAGTGAACGGGGCCGAGCTAGAGTTCAGCCCGAAGTTGGACCCGAGGAAGTGCTTAGATCAGAACCCAACAGGGGAAGATCAAGGCAAGGGCCAACTGTAGCTGATCCAAGCATGCTCCCAGAAGATCAAAGGCAGCCACTGGAAAATATGAGGAATGATAGACGATACCATCCCTACAGGTTGTCTGGTCGGAATCAACCCCACGGAACGGAACCAAACTCATTTCTGTCCGCTCCAAATTCTGATGAAAGGATGGCACGCTTATTCAGAGAGTGTGTCCAACGGGAGCAAAGAGATCGAGGGATAGGCGCTAGGGTAACCAGCCCTTTCGCCCGCAATATCGAAATTGCTATCACCCCCCGAGAATGGAAGATGCCAACAATGGAACCCTACAAAGGAACCTCCGATCCCGTTGTACACTTACAGAGGTACACGCAGCATATGCTCATGAGTGGAGCAACAGAGGGAGTGCTGTGCAAATGCTTCCCGCTCTTCTTAGCAGATCTTGCTACCTCCTGGTTCTGTCATCTACCCCAAGGATCCATCAGCTCGTGGGAAATGTTGAAAGAAAAATTCATCAGTCAGTTCCGCATTCATGTGGAGCAACCTAAGGACGCTTATTCCTTATCCAGCGTCAAACAGAAACCTGGAGAAAAGCTGCAGCAATACCTAACCAGATTCAACGCCGCAGCAGCCGCAGTTCAAGATGCCGATGAGAAGCTTATCCTAATGGCCCTCTGCAGTGGGGTGCATCCGGACACTAAATTTGCTAGGAGATTGACAAAAGAAAAACCAGCTACTTTACCCGATTTCTTCCATGAAGCCGGGAAATACATGAGGCTTGAGGATGCCGCCATTGAGGGGCAGTCAGGACAGCAAAGTAAGACGACCCATGGCAACGCCCCTGCTGTGGCAAGGGACGTTCGAAGAAATGATTCCAGAGACAATGCTGGGGGCAAGAAAGTAGAGAAACGCCTATATCGGCCAGGACCAAGATTCGACTCTTACACCCCTTTGAACGAGACCGTCGAAAACATCTTCCTTGCCACCCAAGGCGAAGTTAGATACAAACGCCCACCATACAAGAAGGAATCAGATAGCGCACAGAAATCTGGAAAATTCTGCCGCTTCCACGAATCCCACGGACATGATACCAACGAATGCCATCATCTCCGAGATCTGATTGAGGAACACATCAGAAGAAAGAAACTGGAGCGCTATGTAAAAAGTCAAGACAGGACTCCAGCTCCTGCCAATGAAAACCCAAGGCTACCCTCACCAGGGACCGGCAGAGGCGACCGCAACGCTAGCAGCTCTAGTCAAGAGAAGATAGTGGTCCATACCATCTCAGGAGGTCCACACATCGCAGACAGAAGTTGGAAAGAGATGGAAAGATATGGGAAGTCGCTCAGAGACAATAGAGACTGTGTCAATACGGTTATAGAAGAGCGCCACCCAAAGCGGAAAGAAAGTAATGACATCACATTCAGTAAACGCGACCTAGAAGGAAGACAGTACCCTCACATGGATCCCATGGTTATCTCTGCCCGACTCGGTCCCGCCGAAGTTTACCGAATCCTGGTAGACACTGGAAGCTCTGTAAATATCCTGTTCAAACACGCATTCGACAAAATGAGGTTGTCAATGAAGGACGTATCTCCCTGCGATAAACCGCTACACGGTTTCACTGGAGATGCGAAAATGCCCATCGGGCAGCTGGACCTCTTCGTTGAAATTGGAAGCCATCCCCGCTCCGTTGTAAGGAAACAGACGTTTGTGCTGATAGAAAACCATTCGGCCTACAACGCCTTCCTAGGAAGACCAGCCCTATCTGACTTCCAGATTGTCCTAGCCCCGTGGTGCCTGAAAATGAAATTTCCAACAGACAATGGGGTAGGGGAAGTGGAAGGAGACCAGGATATTGCACGAGACTGCTATGTAACCGAACTTCGCAACAACCACAGGAGAGATAAAGGGAAAGGTGTAGAGATTGCCCTCTGCACAAAAAGCCTTGAAGCATAGCAACTAAAGAAAGCCCCTCCTCTTCGATACACCAGCGACCCTTTCAATGAATTAGACCCTAGGGACAAAGAGGAGGAGGCCACCGCCGAGCCTGCAGAGGCTATGGAGTTTATATCTGTAGACAAGCACGACTCAAGTAGGATACTGAAAATTGGGTCGCAGCTGAAAACTGAATTGAAGGAACAACTCGTTGATTTTCTCCGCCACAACCTGGATGTATTCGCTTGGTCACACGCTGACATGACCGGAATCTCCCCCAACATAGCGTGCCACGTATTAAAAATTGATCCTACCAAGGCACCCGTAAAACAAAAAAAGAGAAGTATGGGGGCAGAGCGATCAGCCGCCCTCGATGAAGAAGTAAAGAATCTACTCGCCAATGACTTCATACGAGAAGCTATTTACCCAGAATGGATCGCCAACCCGGTACTAGTAAAGAAGGCTAATGGGAAGTGGCGGACCTGCATTGACTTCTCCAACCTAAATGACGCCTGCCCAAAGGATTGTTTTCCGCTTCCCAGAATCGACCAACTTGTAGACAGCACAGCCGGGCACGAACTCCTGTCTTTTATGGATGCATACTCAGGATATAACCAAATTCCTATGCATGCTCCCGACCAAGATCACACTAGTTTCATCACCGACCGGGGTTTGTACTGCTACAAAGTGATGCCCTTCGGACTTAAAAATGCAGGAGCCACCTACCAGCGCCTCGTCAACAAGATGTTCGCAGGGCTAATAGGACGAACAATGGAAGTATACGTAGACGACATGCTGGTAAAATCACGGAAAGCCAAAGATCACGTAAGCCACCTGGGCGAAATGTTCCAGGTACTTCGACAGTATGGAATGAAGGTGAATCCACTGAAGTGCTCCTTCGGAGTGTCATCAGGAAAATTCTTAGGATTCATCGTCCATGCCCGAGGGATAGAAGCAAACCCTGAACAAGTCCGAGCATTAAGAGACATCAAGATACCTTCCACCCGAAAGGAAATGCAAAGCCTAAATGGAAAAGTGGCTGCCCTAGGCCGATTCATCTCCAAAGCAACGGACAAGTGCGTCCCCTTTTTTGAAGCTCTAAAGAAAGATAAAGGAAAGTTCGAATGGACGGACGAATGCTTGACCGCTTTCCTTAACCTAATCGAACACCTCCAGAAACCACCGGTACTCTCGACCCCAAGCGAAGGCGAAGAATTATACCTATACCTTGCTGTGTCATCTCACGCTCTAAGCGCTGCCTTGGTAAGGGAAGATAACCGCACGCAACGACCAGTTTACTTCGTCAGTAAAAGGTTTACTGGGGCAGAAGTCAGATATCCTAAGCTTGAAAAGTTAGCATACTGTTTACTAATCACTTCACGAAAGCTACGTCATTACTTCCAATCCCATTCCATCAAGGTTCTAACCGATCAACCACTAAGGCAGGTACTCCATCGTCCCGACACTTCCGGGCGACTACTTAAATGGTGTATTGAGCTGAGTCAATATGATATCACCTATCACCCTCGCACCGCCATCAAGGGACAAGCCATGGCTGATTTCATTGCAGAATTCACTACCAACGAGGATAAGGAGCAACTGGAAATAACAGAAGATATCAAGTGGAATCTCTTTGTGGACGGTACATCTAACGAACAAGGCTCGGGGGCAGGTGTGGTAATCATCACTCCCAGGGGAAATAAACTGCACTATGCTATAAGGTTGGAGTTCACTGCCACCAACAACGATGCAGAATACGAAGCAGTAATAGCCGGATTAGAAATTGCTATCGAGATCGGAGCCAATTCTTTGTGTCTTCACAGCGATTCTCAGCTTATTGTTAATCAAATACTAGGGGAATTCCAAGCTCGAGAAGAACGACTCATAGCATATCTAAAGAAGACCAAGTTACTTCTCAGCCGATTAGACCACTACTTAGTCAAACACATCCCTCGGGAAGAGAACCAAGAGGCCGACGAATTGGCAAAGCAAGCAAGTATGGGAGACGAGGCCATCTTCGGAGCAGTAACTGTCTCAAAGCAAATGATCCCAAGTTTTGAGCAAGTGAATCTGATAGCTGCAACCGAAGAAGCAACTTGGATGACTCCCATCCGAGACTACCTACAAAATGGCACACTACCCGACAGGCGTAACGAAGTCAAGAAAATCTTGAGGAAAGCGTCCCGCTACACCATGCAAGGAGACATCCTCTATCGGCGCGGGTTCTCTAACCCATTATTAAGGTGTGTCGCCGGAAGGGAAGCCAAGGAAATCTTATCCAACATTCATCAAGGAAGCTGCGGAGATCACACCGGAGGGCAAACGTTAGCAAAAAAGATACTCCGATACGAATATTTCTGGCCCACCTTAAGCAAGGACGCCTTAGATTTCGTCAAGAAGTGTGACAGATGCCAAAAGTTTGCTAAGGTCCCTCGGCTACCAACAACCGAGATTACCCAGATGACCAGCCCTTGGCCCTTTGCAGTATGGGGAATTGACTTAATCGGTGAACTGCCGATGGGTCGAGGCGGCGCCAAATATGCTATAGTAGCAGTCGACTATTTCACCAAATGGGTGGAAGCAGAACCTCTAAATAAAGTATCTTCAGCGAAAGTTATCAACTTCTTAATCAAAAATGTTCTGTGCAGGTACGGAGTCCCACTAAAAATCATATCAGACAATGGACTTCAGTTTGACAGCGAGGAATTCGCCAACTGGTGCCAAGAACACGGAATTCACAAAAGCTTCTCATCCGTAGCATATCCCCAAGCAAACGGACAAGTCGAAGCAGTCAACAAAATTCTGAAAACTCTGATCAAAAAGAAGCTCGAAAAGTCAAAGGGCGCTTGGGTGGATGAACTCCCTACGGCACTATGGGCCTACCGCACATCTTTCAGAACATCAACAGGGCACACTCCTTTCTCTTTGGCATACGGATCGGAGGCTATGCTCCCAGTTGAAACCATTGTGCCTTCCCACCGTAGGATCCACTATAACCCAGAAGAAAATGAAGAGCTCCTCAACATGTCTTTGGATCTAGTCGAGGAGAGAAGGAATGATGCAGTCCTAAAAACAGCAGCCCACAAGCAAAAGGTGGCAGCACAATACAACTCCAAAGTCAAGCATCGTGCCTTACGAGAAGGGGATCTTGTCCTCAAGCGAATCTTCCCTCGCCCCGGAGCACTAGACCCAATCTGGGATGGACCATATGTAATTCATAAAGATCTCCACAACGGAGCCTATATTTTGTCAACAGTGGACGGAGAGGTGTTCCAGAGGGCATGGAACATCCAACACCTCCGTCGATACTTTTCTTAACTTGTATTGCCCATATGAAGTGAATTAACGAAGAGAATCAGTGGACGTAGGCATTTTTTCGTGCCGAACCACTTTAAAAAAGCCTTGTCTCTTTTTTAACTTGTTCCTTTGTATCTTGGCTGCTTGTTAACTTTATCCTTTTCTGTTGAACAAAATCCCGAGCATATAGCATTTCTATTCAAAGCACTCCACAATGCAACTTCACGTGGACAAGCCCCAACAGGTACTATGCGAATCTATGCCCTCGCCAATGAGACACTTTTGCTCCAGCATCCCTCTGCTGCGGGTTAACTCATTGCTCGCGACGGCCCTTAAAGCCAACTGTAATGAGCCGATTATAAGCCACCGAGAAGGCCGACTATAGCCGAGGCAGCTCATTACGGCGTTAGGCTCGCCGGCGACTGTGAACCGATTATAAGCCCCAACATAAGGTGTGGCCAGCCAGGGGCAGTTCACAGTTGACGATCGGCACCCACGCTAGCCGGCCACAGTAAGTCGAATAATACCCATGAGTACGGGCCATAATGGCCCGGGTAGTTACTGTGCGCGATCTCGGCTCCGGTGTGTCTTAAGTGCGGCTGTGGTAAAAAAGAATTAACTCCCCGCGGAGGCGTAAGATGGGTAACAAATGTCTCCAAGACCCACAGCTAGGGAAAGTGACTACAAAACCCGTTTGCCACGAACTTAAGCACATCGAAGGCCTTCCGTGACTGGAAGTTTTACTATTTCACATATTTCAATTTTACTAAAAAAACTTCCCTCCTATCCTCTATAACAAACCATAAAGTACATGATGCAGGGTAAGAGATACCCGCCAATGGATGCAGAGATTCACAATCAGATGGCGGGGCAGTCAACTGCTCTCCATGCTTGGTCATACAAGATATTCGAAATTGCCATTTACAAACAGAACATGAAAGGCGGTATTTTCTTCCTTTATGTACAAATGCATGACTATAATCTGATTTTTCCACACCACACGCTAACATTGCAAGTCATGAGATTATGATTTAAAACCAGAATCTGACATCAAACACAATTTAATTACAAGAATACACATAGCTACATTTCTCATACGATATGTCGAAATAGCAACAAATATTCAAGAAATGACAAAATCAACTTGAGCTAAAAAATTACACGTCAAGAATAATGTTATCACAAGTAGCAAGAATTACAACTTGGAAGTTACTCTACTGTCTTAAGACTAACAGATACAACAATGCCAAGCCTACAAAAAGAATTTTTCAGGTTCAGTCATGGAGCTGGTTGCGTCGAAGTCTTGTCCTTGTTCTTTTGCCCGCCTGTCCGGTCATAAAAAGGATTCATTAGTGATGAGTAACCAAGTTAACAGAAAGACTAGAAAGGAAGACTTACCAGTACTAGCTTCTTGACCATCCTGGTCGTCATCTTCCACCTGCACACCCGCCTCTTCAGCAGCAAGCAGCCGCATACCCTCCTTTACCGCCACTTTCTCCTCCTTGGTGAACTGGGCCGTGACCACATCCATACTGAAGACCGTTCCACCCTCTTTATCTGCATCAACCTTAGCCTCCTCCAAAGCCCGAAGATATGTCTTGGCCATGACTCTGGGATAATCATCCATCCAAGAGAGGTTACCCTGCTTCCAAGTCCGGAAATACATGTCCTGGAGCATGTCATCCATCATTCCTTCGTTCTCCTCAAACTCCCTCATCCGGGCATCGGAGGCCGACAACCTTTCCACGGCAGCATCTCTCTCCAGTCTGTATCTCGAGCAATCAGCTTGAAGGGACCTCCGCATCACCGCCATCTCTTCCCTCAACTTAGCTTGAGCAAGCTCTGCAGCCTCAAGCTTCTCGGACAATTCCTCCACCTGCTCGAGATCCGCTCTCCGAACCTCATCCACCGTGGTAATAGCCATGTCAATCCGCTCTTTGCAAGCAGCTTCCATTTTCCGCAATTCGGCCCGACTAGCCTCTTCCATAGTTCTCCTTAATCGCCCAGTGGCAGCCTCATGCTGAGAAATCTGGATAGCCTGATCCGCAAGCTGCTTGGCCTGATCCGAGACCACCAATCGAAGTCGGATATTGGCGCTCCCTATCTCCTCTCCGGCCTTAACCAGCCGAGCGTGATGCCCCATCAGCTTCTTGGCCTCCTCCGCCACCCGATCAATGTTGGCCTTGGCCTCGTCTCCCATAGTGACTATACGAGTGGTGAGTAGATCGAGGTCTAAGGACTTGGCTTCGTCAAGTACTCGTACCATGGGGTTACGGGGGAGAAGGTGTTCACCAGTAACTTCGTCAAAATTAATATCCTGAGAACCCGGATCCAGATCAGGATGACCGGCAAATGGATTACGGGCCAGATCGGGACGGTCGATATGAACAACAGAAGGGTTTCCGGACGGGTGTGGAGAAGATACAAACTCGCTGCCCTCCTCAGTAATATCATGAATAGGCTGAGCCGGAGGCTGAGAACCGAGCGAAGTTTCGGATAAAGGATGACTCCTCTTCCTCTGCTGAATACCCTCTTCGATGACCCCAAGAAGAGGACGGTACCCGACTACATCCCCGGAGCGTTGGGCTGAGGGCTTCGGCTTAGCAGAAATTTTGGAAAGTTTATATTGCTCGAGCCTGTGTCGAAGGTCTGAAGCTTTGGGCGTCTTGCCTGCTCCTGATATAAAGAACAAGTGTCATAATCTTACATTACAATATGATTCAAGGAACGCGGTAAATTACAAGATTAGAAAAGGAAAAGAAACACAGCTGTGGTTGTACAAACCCTGGGGAGGAGTGGGATACTGCAATAAGTCCCGGATTTCATTCCAGGACGGGAGCGGGTCATAAAATATTCCTAAGTCCCTATCATTAGTGAAGCATGCAGGGGTCAAGAGTTCACCTTGAGTTGTCAGAGCCACCTTGGCCGGAATAGTCGGAGAAGACTCACTTGCACCAGTCCCGGTTTTGTCCGCCTCCCCGGTCTTCTCAACCAAAGCCGGATCATCACCCAACCCCTCAAAAGCTTGACGGAGAGCATCATCCGTCCACTCTTGCATCTCGCCTACTTGCCCAGAAGACAGAGCCCTGGAACCATCACCACCCTGTCCATCGCCACCCTCGTCACCAAGACGCTCAACGTCACTTCCGCCCTCCGCCTCACCTCTTTCCTCCTCCGCGTCAATCTCCCCGTGAGTAAGTGGACAATTGCTGGGAGAAGGACCGTCTGACCTCTTAAGTTTCTTACCTCCAACGGCTGGAGGTTTCATGAATGGTTTTCTCTTTCCACCCTCTGCCGCAACGCCTCCCTTGGCTTGAGCAGCCGCCCTCTCTTCCGCCGTTTCCCTCAACTTAACTACAGACTGCTGCGGAAGGATCAAGTTGTATTCTAGAAGGATCGCATTTCTAATCAAGTAAGCAGATGATCTGTATTTCCCAAGAATGCCTTCTATCTCCGCCGCCGTCTGAACCAGGCGGTCAGTCTCCACAACAGGAAAGCCACCTGTCGCTAGCAAAAATGAGAAAGTATGAGAAGAAGCATCACAATCAGGATAGAAATTATAAGTAAAAGCATCAACTTACATCCAGAGGTAAAGCGCCGGATAGAGACGGAGTCGTCCCTAACAAAGAACCACTCTTTCTTGAACATGCTGAATTTGGAATAAAGGTCCAGGACCGGCTTGAAGGTCACAGCAGATTCCAAGTTAATATATGGGGACCCCTTCTTGTAGCCCCTTAAATTGTACAAGTACCGGATCTCCCGGTTGGAGGGAGCGCGACCATACTTCCTCCGAAAAATAACGAAAAGGCTCACCAGTATGGCGTAAGAGTTGGGCTGAAGCTGAAATGGGGCCACCTTCAGGTACGTGAGGAAGCTAACTATCCAAGCATTGAGAGGCGGGATAGCACCACACATGCAATGGTACCTGCTATAAGCAAAGTATCCTTCGGGAGGACTGTATGGCATGACTCCTGGACCCGGCAGCAGCATGAGGGCTCTATCAATCCCAAAAGAACGAGATATAACATCGAGTTGCTCCTCTTTGAGAAGGCTAGGAAAGCAGTCAGGCGGGGAATCCAGCAACTCCTGGGGACCATATCCATCCACTAATGACCTCGGGGCGGGCCCATGACGCTCCGATCCTGATTGAGCTGGGGGCACAGCCGATGACTCTCCTTCACCCACGGATCGCTTCTTGTCTGATCGAGTTTCTACTTTGCGAGACATTATCTACAATACCGGAAAAACACATTTAGAACAGAGGATATAAACAAGTATATGACTTCATTCGGTAAAAACATATTCAGTATCAGTTTCATTCGGTATCATTTTCATTCGGAGTTCAAGTATGGGTTCATTCGGTGTCTCGAGTGTAAGCAAAGAAAGTTCAAAGTGCTCAAACTCCCATCGTCATTCGGTAAAGACAATGGAAATTCTCGTTCGTTATTCGAACTCTCAAAGTCCATTCGGTGGTTCAAGTATGGGTTCATTCGGTGTCTCCCGTTCTCGTCCGGTAATACGAGAATAAGATCTCATTCGGCAAACACTCATTCGGCAGAATAAAATCTCACCTGATTCGGCAATGATAAGGGTCTAGTTCGGAAAAAATAGGAGTCAAGTGGTTCGGCTATCTCGAAAAGTGAAGAAACAATAGTAGAGTGGCGCCCTTATTTATAAGCGAAGCACATCGACCGGACCAACTGGCTCGGCGCAACCAAGACCGAACGAAGGAAAACAAAGCACGACATATGTTAGACATATGCCCTACTTTGGGGGGCAAATGTTGGGTGAATTCTTACCCGGAAGACCTCGAGACCCAGAGACGTGATTCATTCGGCAGCTCTCCCTCGAGTCCATTCGGCATGACCCATTCGGCAGCTCTCCCTCGAGTCCATTCGGCAGCTCTCCCTCGAGTCCATTCGGTATGACCCATTCGGCAGCCCTCCCTCGAGTCCATTCGGCAATCCTCCCTCAAGTCCATTCGGTAGACCTTCATCCGGCAACTGCCACCGGTCCAACCTCACCATTCCACACTTCACCGGACGAAGCCCAACCGGACCAGCTCCACACTTCACCGGATGAAGCCCAACCGGACCAACTCCATACTTCACCGAACCAAGAGAATACCGAACCAGACTGCCAGGCCAGATCACTTCAGCCCAAGCCCACCAGCAGCTGTATACATCCAAGACCCCTGCCCCCAACCTCACTCTATAAATAGAGAGGCAGGGGTACAACAATGGGGGACAAGTTTGAGAGCTCAAGCACGGAGAGAACTTTCAAACAACTTTCTTTTACTTGTATCAAAGCTTTGTACTTGTAATCAAAACAAGAGAAGAGAAATAACATATAAAGTGGACGTAGGCACATTCTGGCTGAACCACTATAAATCTGCGTGTCTTTTTACAGTTTAGCCCCTGCTTTTCATATATTTGCATAAATCACCCAAATCACTAAGAATAACATAAGATCTACTAAATCATACAACTTTGAGGTGTTTGTCCATTTTTTGTGCAAACAGTTTATGAATTTAAATGTTTAAATAGGTTAAGTATAGATATGTTTAAATGTTAAATCTAAGAAGAAATTTGATTTAAGTTCTTTTAAAAAAAAAACTTCTTAGAAAATATAAGATTTTTAAAAGTTTTTAAATTGGTTAAAAACTTAGTTAAAAATAAATTGGTATTCATTTTAAATACAGAATTTAAAATGAAATTTTAGAAGTAGATTTGAAAGGGATGTTTCAAATATAAATGGTAAATGATAACTTGTTTATCAATAAGAATAAAGTTTATCTTAAAATAATTAAAGACTTGTGTTTATATAATTTATTAGGAGATTTAATAGATAATTAATTTAATTTGATTAATTAATCATTTGGATTAATTAGGTAATTAAAGGTTTAAATTAATTTATTTATGATTAAAGTAAATTAATTAGGGATGATTAATTTGTAGTTAGGGATTATAAATTAGAGTATTAATTAGTGATTAAGTATTAATTAATAGAGTAATTAAATAATTTAGTTATGGTAAATACTTAATTAATTAATTAATTAGAGATTGATAAATTGGTTATTAAGATTTATTAATTTAGAATTAATAATAATTAATATAAGTTAATTACTTAAGGAAAGTAATTAAATAATTGTTAATGAAGGTCATTAACTATGGATTATTAAATAATTAATTTATGTAATTAATTTTAATAATTAATTAGATTAATTAATTTGAAGATAATCAATTATAGAATTTGTTTAAATGTAATTACTTATTGGAAGTAATTAAGAATTAATTACTTATTGTAATTAATTGAAGTTAATTTGATTTAGTTAAATTAATTAATTAAGTTTAATTAATTTAGAATAATCAAGAGATGATTTGATAATAATTACTTAATGTAATTATTAAGGTAAGTTTATTTAGAGAAGTAAATAATATGATAATTACTGGAAGTAATTAGTTGAATAATGATTTTATTAATAGAAGTAATTTGAGTTAATTACTTTGAATAATTAATCAAGGGATTAATTAAGGAATTAATTAAGGAGTAATTAATTTAGTTAATGAAAGTAATTAAGGGTAGTTAATTACTGATTGAAGATTAATCAAGGTGATTAATAAATGTGTTAAATAAAAGGTTAATTACTTAATATAATTAGTTTAATTTAAGTAATTAATAATTAATGTATAATTAAGGATCATTAATTAATATAATTAATGATGTAATTAAGATTTATTAATTAAGTAATAATTAATAAATGAAGTGATTAATTAATGTAATTAATTAAGGTTTAATATAATTAATTATAGTTGATTAAGTTAATTAATTTTAGTTAATTAATTAATGAAGTAATTAAAGGTTAAGTGGTTAAGGATAATTAATTTGAGAAATTAATTGAGGATAAATTACTTGGATGTAATTAAAAGATAATTAATCAAAGATGATTAATTAAAATGAATTATTAAAGGATAATTAATTAATTAATTAATGGTTAAGTAAGCAGGATTTATAAAATAAAGTAATTAATTTAATTCACTTTAAATTAATTAGAGATGATATAAATCATTACTTATGAATGAGTGATAGTATTGAATACTTGGCATTGATTGATATCTCTGATGAGATATATGCTGTATGATATGGATGTTAGTTGAATTGTATGGATTATCTGATAATGTTGATTATCTGTTGTAAATTATCTTTCTTTGTGTATAAAGATAATGAATTTAATTGTTTTAACCTTTAAAACAACTTGGCCTTAAAAGATACGCTTTGGATTTCGATGAGACCGGGATCGGGTTTCCGTATACCGGATTTCCAGGTCTGGAGACCCGAATACCACATCGATCCAAATTTACGATAGGTCGTGAATCAAGTGAAGATGAAGATTCAGAGTGCAAGGGTTATTGTCGTTAACTCTGAGGGTGATTCCAAAACGAGTGTAACGAGATAATGCCTTCGGTTTCGTTCGAACCCGGAACGAACTTGTATGGATTGAATGCTTTCAGCACATCGTCAGGTGGACGATGAGCATTCTAAGATAGATGTGTTCTTTTTAAAGGTAATCGTGACCTCAAGCCTCACAAACCGGGAATGGCTAAAACAGGGGAGGTGCAGCAAGGTTAGTGGGTAGCACCCAAGTAGGACAAGGTTACCTCTGTCTAGATGTCCCTTTCTATTTCGACTTAGTGGTGCGGTTGCTGATCCCAACCGTGAGGTATCTTGTGCGGGAATTATCCAGTAAGGGATGTTCCGACCTTGTGTTGCAGGGGATTGGGAGTGATCCTCGGTACGGTGATCTAGGCCACGTACTGTGACGGGCGGTACCCCAGTAGCCCTGCCATTGTATGGAATCCAAACTCCAATAAGTGCCGTACGTATTAGTTGTGCCCAACTATGTTGGAATGTGAGATGTAAGCATTTCAGCTATTTCTATATTTTACTTGAAAACCCTAGACCCTATTATAATAAAATCAGATTTCCTATCAAATGTTTTGGTTAGCGTAAGGTAAAAACTTACCCATGTTTATTTGTGGGGAGTCTTACGTGATACCTTTTCTTTCTAAAGGTTTTGAAGTTAAGCAAGTTTAACCTGTTACTCACACCAGACCCATGTCTGACCCAAGTGTTTATTTCTGTTTTATAAACTCTTGGGTACTCAAATTTTTACGAGTAGCCAAGGGATTCAGGTTTAGCTTTGACGAATATTCTGGAGGAGCAATGGAGCAGGAGGCTTCGGCGTTCGTAGATATAGTATTCCGCTGTGTTGATATCTGTGATAGTGTCTTGTCTTGTATTTGAGTTGTAATGTCTAGACAGATGTTTATAACTGTCTAGTAAGTGATGTATATGCTGTGTAACTCTGTAAAGTGTTGTATACTATGTAATAGTTTATGTTATTAATATAATTTATTCGTTCCGCTGTGAGATCGTTGTTGTTGTTTCTTTCTTTCTTCTCTTCTTTTCTATTTTCTACCCCTTTCTTTCTTATTAGCGATACGACTTTCTATGGAGAGAAAGTCGTGGTCGTTACACATTAGTTCATGCATATTTAAAAAAAACAAAAAATTCAAAAATCCAAAACAAAAAAAATTGTGAATATTCCTTTTCCCTTGAAATTTTTAAATCCATTTCCTTTGAAATTTCAAAAATCAAAAAAAAAATTAGAAAAACCAAAATCCAAAAAAAATTATAAAACCTTTTCAAAAACAAAGAAAAAAATTGAAAAACAAAAACAAAAAAACAAAACAAAAATCAATTTCCCTTTTGAAAAATAAATTTCATTTGTAAATAGTTTTTCCTTTAAAAAACAAAAAAAAACAAAAACAGTCTTGAAAATGTCTGAATTTCCATACTCACTTGAATTTTACAATAGTTGGAAAATCAATATAATCCATATGATTTCGCTCCAAATTCATATGGATATTTTAACGACAACTTTTGTATAAACAATTCGAATTTCGAACAACAAAATTTTCAAAACGATGATCAACCCTCAAATCTTGAAAAAAGCATTGAAATGATTTCATGTTTACTCGAACTCTCCACACAACAAAATAAAGAGATAAATGAGTTGTGTAATTCATATTTATGCGATAACTCAAATCAATGTTTTCAAAACAATCAAAATTTGAATTGACTTCAAAATTCAAATGATTTCGAGTATAACCCATGCCAATTCAATTTTGAACTCCAAAATGAATTTCAAAATCAAAACGAAAATGTGATCCACTTTTCAAACAATTTTGGCAATGGGAATCATCTCGACTATGATGCAAGTGTAAATCTTTTTTCTCAACAAATCCAAATCGAAAATTCTCAAGTTAATAACTATAAATTGGATTTTGTTGAGAAAATGAACGATTTATACGATGATCACACGGATTCAATGTTTGAAACATATATGAAACAATGTGAAAAACAAAATCAAATTCCAACGTGTGACGAGTCAAACAATAATCCATCTTTTACCCAAATCGACGATTTTCAAATAACAACTTTTGAAGTGGAAAATAACAATCTTAATGAGGTTGTTGAAAACATGGTAATTGAGTTGGATTTCAATTCTTTTGAGGGTGTGGAACCAAATTTAAAATACGATCTTCCTTTTCTAGATTTTGAAAATTTGAATACAACAACTTTGGATTTTGAACTTGAGATACGCAATGAAGTTGTTGACAATCCAACAAAGGAAGACGACTTTAATGAAGACGATTTCATTGGACTTTTTGAAAACGAGTTGTCAAACTCTGATAGGGAAGAGTTACATCACCATTTTGATTTTGAAATCAATAATTTTGAAGAAGTTTTCAATGATAAAGTTGAATTTCAAATTGGTGAAAATGAACGTGAATTTCAATCAATTGTTTTATCGACCCCAAAAATCATCGAAAAGGAAACAACTCATACGATTTTTAATAAAACGACATTCGTTTTTCCGAATCAACACTCAACTTTGAAATCTTTTATGGTTTGGTTTTTCAAGCTTAAGCTATGTCTCGTATACTTGACGAGACAAATGAATCGGTCTTTGGAAGACCGTTTCATTTACTTTTTAACGATATACTTTCTGATGTCATGTAAATAATCATCTTTTCATTTTCATTTAAATAAAGGTTATGTTTTTATTTTTCTCCTTCCACTTGGGTTGACTATGGGGACACAGTCAAAATCAAGTGTGGGGGGAGACTCACCATCATTTTCAATTTTTCCAAAATTTAAAAAAAAATCTCAAAAACAGAAAAAAAAACAAACAATTTTTTTTAAGCATTTTAATTTATTTTTAAAGAAACACTATAAGATAAATATATGGTTTTGGTTTATTAAATTGAAATTTTTGGAAATTTGTTTGTCTTAACAAAAATAAAAATGAAGATTGATTACAAATAACGATAGTTTAACTAGTATATAGGAAGATTCAGACGTGTTAATTATGAAATATATCCTAACTGAAAATCTTTGTTTAAAAGAGTGGTGAATTTAAAGTAAATGATATAACATTTTTTTGTCTTCTAAGTTAAATGGTGCTAAGATGATAGTGCGAAACTCTCTCTTCAAAAAAAAAATTAATTACATAAGTAAAAAAAAATACAAAAACATTTGTATATATGTATATATTTTTAACACCTAGAGTCATGTGTTCACACTCGTGTGTTCACTCGCCATGCTCTGTAACCTTCTCACGTAAGCCCGAAAGGCAGTGCACGATCGGTATATCTGGCCTCAGTTTATCTGAGTTAGGTGTATATATATAAAATTCTTTTTAATAACGCCTACAGTCAATAGGTGTTCACGCTCGTGTGTTCACTCGCCACGCTCTGTGTTCCCCTCACATCAGTCCGCAAGGCAGTGCATGGGTAATATATCTGGCCTCAGTTTATCTGAGTTAGGCATATGTAAATATTGCTAATATCAACAAAATTTTCAAAAAAAAAGGAGAGAGTAAGCAATTGAAATCCAAGCACCATTTTAACTTATTTGATTTGACTTGTTATTGAAAAGAAATAAAATTACCACTTTGATAAACTTTGATAATCAACTAGGGATCCATTTTATAATTACACTTTGTTATCAACCAAAACAACGAGTTAAACTATAGTCTATTTGTTATGATAACTTAATTTTTGTTGGAAATTTTGACGAGTAAATGACGTCAATTTCAAGATATAACCAAAACCTATATTTAACTTATTTCTGTCAATTTAAAAGTAAACCCTTCGTTTGTATATATTTTCAAAAACTTGCAGTCATCTCTTTGGAAATAAATCTGCATTGTGTAAATATTTTCATCCTGCATTTGGATTTTGTGGGTAGTATCCGCTGAAAACCCTCACGAGACAACACTCGTCCTACTGGGGACACCCAGAGGTTTAACGGCTTTTTGCATACGCTCAATGCAGTCGTGCTCCCTACGAAAAAGGATTTATCTTAGTTTTCTTTATTCGAGGACGAATAAAAAGATAAGTGTGGGGGTATTTGATGTGCACGTAAATGTGTATATTTTTACCACCATATTTAATCTATTTAAATTAAATAAATGATCATATCAGGTATTTTAACTTGTTTAAACCAAAATTCATATTATTTTCAAATTGTCACATATTCATCTTCATCCAAGGGTAAAATGGTCATTTTTGTGCATATATTAATTTGAGAAAATTTAATTAGAAATTTCTATATTTTTTATAGGAATTTGGCTTCATATACAAGTAATTACATGATGATATATGCATGCACAAGAGTGAAGAGAACATATGAAGATAGAAATAATTCAAAGTGAAGATAATGGAGGACCCCACCTACCCACCTACCTTAATGTACAAATTAGAGGCTAATGCACATGCTTATGGAATTAATGGCTTCATGTACATTTAAGTGAGGGGTTATTGAAGCTAATGATAACTTCGCCACCACACTTCCTACAAGGGTATTTTGGGCATTTCCCAAAATTATGAAGTAGGGTTTAACACTTGTATAAATACCCCATATCTTCATGTAACCCTCTTCTCTCTTAGTTAGTCTCTCTTTAGCTTAGTTTATGCTCAAAATAAAAGAAAGCTTCTCTTTTCTTTTTCCATGGCTACTTAGCCATTTTGTTTCATGTAATTTTTTTATGCAACTTTAATATATTTCTCTTTTCTTCTCTTGTTTATTTTCCTTTCATGTTGTAGTGTAGATCTAGTTTACTTATGCAAGTAGAATAATTTTTACTTTCATTTTTGCTCTCTTTTTCTCTTCTTGTTTCATGTTGCTTTATACATTTGTTCATATGATAACAAATATGAGAGCATAATCCCTTCAATTTAGGGGTAATGAAGCTCTCTAGTATGTAGATCCAACATTTTGTTGTTTATGCTCTCTTTTGTGCTTAATGAGAATGATTGAAGTGGTTTAATGATGTTGTTTAGCTTTGAATTGGATAGTTTATGTTGTTCATAACAAATAGGCTATGCTTAAACAAACAAAACACAAATTGCCTCTTCATCTACATATGATTATGGCAAAGAAGTGAATGTTGAAATTAAAATTTGATGGCTTATATTTCTAATTAATAGTTAATAGGCCATGCTTAAAATAGATTTTGCTTTCAACTTTGTTGTCAAATTTTATGAGATTTAAAAGTGTATTCGTGGTTGTGTTATAGTTTGATGGTTTATATTGGGCTAATTAATAGCACAAATATACCATACTTATGATAAACACATAAACTAATTCACTAATGACAAGAAAAGAGAGATCATAACTTCATTTTGTTGATTTATGTGATCTAGAGAGTGGAAATTGCCTCTAAATTGTCTTAACACTCTCATATTTTTATCAATTTTCTTTTGTTAGTTTTCTACATTTTTAGCTTAACTTTCACTCGACTTTGGTATAATTTGATTGAATAGAATTTTAAAACCATCAATTCCCTGCGGATCGACCCGTATTCGCCACGTGCTACATTCGTACACCGTGCGCTTGCGGTTAATTTTTAATTTAAATTCGTTCGACGGTTTTCTAATCCGATAGAATTTCCGTCGACGAACAGTTACCTGTTTATTTAGCCCGTTAAGTTAAATTGGAAACCAATTTCAATAAGATTATGTTAATGTAAATTAAGTTAATATTTGGAAATAATGTTAATTTTATTCATAATACGATAATTGGGAATAAAAAGAATAGAAATCAAGATTTATTAATTTATTTGAATTTAAATTATAGTAATTTGATTAATTGCCAATAAAGGAAATTAAATATTTAAATATACTACGTTAATGGAAATTAAGATGAAATTTGAGAATATTAATGTAATAGATCATGAACCAATGTTAATTTCATCCATTTGATAATAATGGATTGAATAACAGGATGAAAAGTCAATTAAATGGAATTATTGAAAATTAAATTTATAATTTCTGAATTTATTGAAATTGAAAGTAAATATGATAATTAGTGAAATAATTAACATTGGATTAACCTGAAAATTTGTTTTAAATTTGTTATAAATGTCTAAGTAACCAAAAGTGATAAAATTTGTCAATTATAAAATCAGATTTGAAAAAAGTGATTTAATTAATTTATTTATTAATTTATTTAATTAAGTGAATTATAGCCATTTTGGCCACTGACTCGGATTTCAACAAAACCAGTTTCATCGGATTCGTAACGGCGAATTATTGTAGGATTTCGAGTTTCATAGAGATCGGACTTGTCGTTTGATCGTACGAACTCGAAACGCCCAAAAATCAATTTAATTGAAATCAATTTAAAGTAAGCTGAATTTATCATAACTTCTTCATACGATTGAATTAGGACTTGAAACCTGTTCCATTGATTTTAAATATATGGAAAACATCTATTTTGATATATGGGATGACCCATTTTCGTTCCTGAACCAGAACGGGCTTTTCGGGTCGTTTATCGTTCCAACTCAAATCAAATCGTGTCCATTCATCTCTATTTCTAACCTACCTATAAATAGTCCGTTATAAACCCTAGCCACTTCTGATATTCATTTGTCTGTACGTACATCTCTTTCTCATCTCCTCTTTCCAATGGCAGACAAACCAAAACCAAAAATTCCCAATTCAATTTCAAATCAAATTTCAATCGAAAATTTCAAACTCCACAAACTATATCGAATTATATGTCGATTTGAAGCTCTCGACGAGCGCATCTCAGATCTATAAATTGTTTTCCAATTTGAACCTTCGTCTATCCAGAAATTAAAGAACAATTCTCGGCCGTCCTTTGTGTCGTGATCGACTTCGCTTGATCGACAAATCGGAGACACCGGGCTGTAGAGATCGCTGCACGCAGTGCATCGGGGTGGTTTGTTTTTCGAAGTGATGGCTAGATTGGCCCCAAAAATTTCATTAGGGTTTTCAAAATAGGCGGCGGCCGGAGCTGGGGTGCCGAGGGGGAAGCGTCGTGGTTGGCCGGTAGGGGTGCGTAGGTGGAGGCGCTCGCGTGGGAAGGGTCGCGGCTTGTCAGAAGATCACGGCGCGTCGTCGAACTGGTGGTGGATCCGTTACCTGGTTCGGTGAAGATTAGGGTTTGCACTGGGGAACGTGCAGGACACGTAGTTGGTAACGTGTGGCCTTTTTTGCTTTTTTTTATTTGTTTTGTTTATATTTGAATCGTATAACTTCTAACTCACATAACTTTCACGTACTAGGTCCGTTTCACGTGAGGTTTTTTCCGCTAGGATCGTATTTAAATTCCAGACATTTTGACGCAAGTTTGGGCAAATTTGGAGACTATTTGAATTTTGGGCTTAAATTTGATTTAAATTCGAATTTAAATTCAATGGTGAGTGTTTTAACCTACTCACAACTTCTAAAATTTCTTATGTTTGTTAAATTAAATTTATGATGTGATTAGAAATTTATTTATGACTGTTTGGTATATTTTAAATCATCATCTCAGTTAATTTGAATTTATTTGAATTAAATCGTTATTTAATTTATTATTGAATATAAATTGCCAGTTAAATGCCTGTTATTGATTATCAGTTCTATATTGATATTTATTGGTTGATTTGGATGATGTTTGTAATGGATGTTGATTTTTGATATTGGATGAATGGATGTTTTATTTTATATCGTTATAAACTGCAAGTTCACTATGGGTTGAAATGATACATACCCGAATTATCAATAGATTAAGGAAAAATAGTTATGGATTGAAATAATAGACTCGAGCGATTTTATGGATTTAAAATTTTTGGGATTGCGGATTGAAATGATATATATCCGTAAATATAAAATTTTAAATTGCGGATTGAAATGATAAATATCCGTATCACTTTACCCTAGGGTAGAGAATTATATACGGACACCGGATTGGTTAAACTTAAATGATTTTGAATCCTTAAATTTTGCATTGAGTTAAATGATATTTTGAAATAAAATTTGGGTTATATAAATCGAATTTTTATCGAACTTCGAGTTATTAAAATCGAATTGTTTTGAAAGATTTGTTGAAGGAATAAAATTGAAATTTTATAGTGAATTTGAAATATAAGCGAAGTTTATCAAAATTGAGTTATTAAAATTGTTGAAGTATAACTTTGAAATATATTGAAATTGGAGTAATTAAATCGATGTTTTAACATGGATTTAAGCAATATTGAATTTAATATTTATTTAGAATTCTGAATTGGATAATTTGAAATTGGGTTTTGGGACATTGTAATGGTCAAAATGTGTGGGAATGAAATGACTAGTTTAATTTGATATTAATTCCAAATTCATGTTTTAATATAAACTGTTTTAAAAATATATTATTTCAAAATTTCTAATTATTAAGATTTTTCAAAGTATTAAACTATTTTTACTTGTATTAATTATATTAAATCATTTTAACCTATTTTAAACCATTTAATTTATTTAAATTAATTAACCTGTTTTAACTTATTTTAAATCTAATTAATCTATTTTAAAGCTATTTAATCTATTTTAATTGTATTTAATCTATTTTAAATCTATATTAACTATTTATAACTATTTAAAACTATTTTCTTCAAAATTCCTAACTAAGTAAAATGGATGGGTTTATATCCAAATCCTTGATTTTTAAAGTGAATGTGGTTAAGCGACATTATAACCTAAGTTTGGATTTAAATAACATGTTTGGTTTAATATGATATTTTGAAATGAGAGTTTAGTCTATTTTGGGAATATGACTTTTGAAAGGAAATATAATTTCGAACTATGATGTCAAAGGTGAATATGATTTCGGAAGTAAGTAATGATTTCAAAAATGATATGATTTGAATTGAATTTGATATTTTGATATCAATTATGAAATGATTTTGAAAATGTAAAGGAACCATCCGATGTGAAATAAGTGATTGGTTGTTAAAGAGACCGGGATTAGATATTGTCATACTCTCTGCCAATACCGAAAACCACTTTGACAACTGTGTACGCGGTGGAGATTCCAGAATGAAGCAAGATGGTGGCGACGATCCTATAAGGTATATACGTGGACCTAACTCCCGTAAGTTAGCATAAGGTGGCTAAAACAGGAGCACTCGACGGGCTAAGTGAGGTCATTCCTCCGATTGGGCACATTCCATCGATACTATATTCTGACTTTGCGATTTATTTAGTGGCCCCCCTCTATTTTATTCGGGAGTGTGTTCCGAGATGGGCGGTAGTAGCTGCTATGCGTTACCACCGGTCCAGAACTGTAATTGGTATATCTACCCTGGCATTGCCTAGTTGTGTCGTGTCACCTACCCTAGCACGCCTTTTACGAGTTTGGTTTGTACCATACCTATGGAGTGCCCTCTGACGACGTCTAGTACGGGCGGGATTACGGTACTGTATAGACTATAGGAAATAAAAATGTGTTAAGGGGGAAAATGTAACGCCTTAACGCTATTTTAATAGTTTATCTTGCTGTAGACATATTATAATAGCGTATTGTACTACATAGTAGATAGTTTAACGGATCCTTAGGAGATGTGAATCCCGAACATCTCTTAAGTTAGTGCACTCACGTTAGACACTGGATAAGAGATGTCAAACCCTGTAAACATCTCCGACGCAGTTTACACTCATACGTATTTACCGTTGATTTGACTTACATAAGATCTTTTAGTTCTGACTCGAGTGTTTTGTCTTTTCAATTCGCTCGGGTCAGCCTGAGCATTTCAGGATTTGAAGACCTTATTTCTGGAGGACAAAGACGAATAGTTGTACTATTATTATTTAATATATTTATTCCACTGCATTCATACAGTTCCGCTGCATTATTTGTTTATCTTTGATATGTGTAACTCTGATTTTGTATTGTATAAGTATAATCAAATGTTTTGTATATTGCTTCATGAACTGTTATTTGATTATTATATTTTGTCATTCCGCTGCGAGATTCTGTTTTGTTTTTCTTTCTCTGCGTTTTCTTATTCACCCCAATAACAATCCACCCTTCTGTATGGTTTGAGTCGGCATGCGTGTCTACTTAAAACGTCTAAAAAGGCGGGATGTTACAGTTGGTATCAGAGCAAGGTTTAGCGATAACCTTAGCTTTGTGGGGTCTGACTCATATTAAATAGGGTAGTAATACCCTAGGATGAGTCGCTAAGTGTGTATATATATATATATGAGAGAGCTTATTTGTTAGTGTTATAAATAGTTTTTATATTGTGTTAATTCTGTTTTGTATTTATAAATTCTGGTTGGTGCATAGGATGCTATGACATCGATTGGGATTTCTAAACACTTAATAGGACAGACCGACACAATATTTGTTTTGAAATATGGGTGAATGAAATAATTTTGCCCATTATATATTGTTGATATTGGATGAATGGATGTTTTATTTTATATCGTTATAAACTGCAAGTTCACTATGGGTTGAAATGATACATACCCGAATGATCAATAAATTAAGGAAAAATCGTTATGGGTTGAAATGATAGACTTGAGCGATTTTATGGATTTAAAATTTTCGGGATTGCGGATTGAAATGATATATATTCGTAAATATAAAATTTTAAATTGCAAATTGAAATGATAAATGTTCGTATCACTTGACCCTAGGGTAGAGAATTATATACGGACACTGGATTGGTTAAACTTAAATGATTTTGAATCCTTAAATTTTGCATTGAGTTAAATGATACTTTGAAATAAAATTTGGGTTATATAAATCAAATTTTTATCGAACTTCGAGTTTTGTATTAAAATTGAATTGTTTTGAAAGATTTGTTGAAGGAATAAAATTGAAATTTTATAGTGAATTTAAAATATAAGTGAAGTTTATCGAAATTGAGTTATAAAAAATCGTTGAAGTATAACTTTGAAATATATTGAAATTGGAGTAATTAAATCGATGTTTTAACATGGATTTAAGCGATATTGAATTTAATATTTATTTAGAATTCTGAATTGGAAAATTTCAAATTGGGTGTTGGGACATTGTAATGGTCAAAATGTGTGGGAATGAAACGAATAGTTTAATTTGATTTTAATTCCAAATTTATGTTTTAATATAAACTGTTTTAAAAATATATTATTTCAAAATTTCTAATTATTAAGATATTTCAAAGCATTAAACTATTTTAACTTGTATTAATTATATTGAATCATTTGAACTTATTTTAAACCATTTAATTTATTTAAACTAATTTACCTGGTTTAACTTATTTTAAATCTAATTAGTCTATTTTAAAGCTATTTAATCTATTTTAAATATATATTAACTATTTATAACTATTTAAAACTATTTTATTCTAAATTCCAAACTAAGTAAAATGGATGGGTTTATATCCAAATCCTTGATTTTTAAAGTGAATGTGGTTAAGCGACATTATAACCTAAGTTTGGATTTAAATAACATGTTTGGTTTAATATGATATTTTGAAATGAGAGTTAAGTCTATTTTGGGAATATTACTTTTGAAAGGAAATATAATTTCGAACTATGATTTCAAAGGTGAATATGATTTCAGAAGTAAGTAATGATTTCGAAAATGATATGATTTCAATTGAATATGATATTTTGATATCAATCATGAAATGATTTTGAAAATGTAAAAGAACCATCCTGTGTGAAATAAGCAATTGGTTGTTAAAGAGACCGGGATCGGATATTGTCATCTCTCTGCCAATACCGAAAACCACTTTGAGAACTTTGTATGCGGTGGCGATTCCAGAATGAAGTAGAATGGTGGCGACGATCCTATAAGGTATATACGTGGACCTAACTCCCATGAGTTAGCATAAGGTGGCTAAAACAGGAGCAATTAACGGGCTAAGTGAGGTCATTCCTCCGATCGGGCACATTCCATCGATATTATATTCTGACTTTGCGATTTATTTGGTGGCCACCCTCGATTTTATTCGGGAGCATGTTTCGAGGTGGGCGGTAGTAGCTGCTATGCGTTACCACCAGTCCGGAAGTGTAATTGGCAGATCTACCCTGGCATTGCCTAGTTGTGCCGTGTCACCTAACCTAGCCCGCCTTCTATGTGTTTGGTTTGTACCATACCTATGGAGTGCCCTCTGACGACGTCCAGTATGGGCGGGATTACAGTACTGTATAGATTATGGGAAATTAAAATGTGTTAAGAGGGAAAATGTAACGCCTTAATTCTATTTTAATTGTTTATCTTACTGTAGACATATTATAATAGCGTATTGTACTACATAGTAGATAGTTTAACGGATCCTTAGGAGATGTGAATCCCGAACATCTGTTAAGTTACCGCACTCACGTTAGACACTGGATAAGAGATGTCAAACCCCGTAAACATCTCAGACGCCGTTTACACTCATACTTATTTATCGTTGATTTGACTTACGTAAGATCTTTTAGTTCTGGCTCGATTGTTTTGTCTTTTCAAATCGCTCAGGTCAGCCTGAGCATTTCAGGATTTGAAGACCTTATTCCTGGAGAATGATGACGAAGATTTGTACTATTATTATTTACTATATTTATTCCACTGCATTCATACCGTTCCGCTGCATTATTTGTTTATCTCTGATATGTGTAACTCTAATTTTGTATTTTATAAGTATAATCAAATGTTTTGTATATAGCTTCATGAACTGTTATTTGATTATTATATTTTGTCATTCCGTTGCGAGATTCTGTTTTGTTTTTCTTTCTCTGCTTTTTTTATTCACCCCAATAACAATTCGCCCTTCTGTATGGTTTGAGTCGGCATGCGTGTCTGCTTAAAACGTCTAAAAAGGCGTGATGTTACATTTAAAATTTTCAAAATTAATATAAATAAATATTTTCAAACATTTTAAAAAATTTGTTATATTTTAACTTTCATAATATATTTATATCTTATTTTAATTTAACTTTTAAATTAATTTATAATTTTTAAATAATTTTGAAAATTAGCCCTAGGCCCAATTCAAATTTGGGTGTTTTCTATTACGAACGACTTTTGGGCTGTGGGCTTAATAATTAATCCTAATATGACTAATTTAGAACGCATAGGCTATTGGGCTCTAAAACTATTGTTGAAACTAGGCCAGCCCATAGTGGAAGTTATGGGTGAATTTCAATTTTTTTTATCCTATTGGATCTTTATTGGGTCTATGAAGTGTGATTTATTTAGAACATTTCTAAATTTAATTAAATAAAATCATATATTTCATTTGAATTCATAAACCATTGACAGAAATTTATTTAATTTATTTTTAATTTATATATAGGTGTACATATGTATATGTGTGTGCGTGTGTAACATGATGTTCCCTACAAGATATAATTTGCCCTTATATATATGTTGGGATTTACATCACAATAGACATGTTAGCTCATCCTATATGTATTGTATGTTGTCCAAATATGTAAATATATTTATACTAATTATATATAGAAACCCAAGTGTGTGTGTGTGTGTATTATGAGAAAATATTATAAGTATATTTATAGGTAAAATATTATAGTGTTAAGTATTAAATAAAAAGATATATATATATATATATATAAGATATATGCTTACTTTTTTTTATTAAATATACATACATATATATATGTATGTATGTATTAAAGTAACATAAATACACATGTATAACAATATGTATATATAAATATAAATATAATAATTAATGTAAATAAGAGTTAGTATAGATTATATAAATATATAAAATTACAAAATTAAATTTATTTTAAAACATTCTAGATCGAATACACAGCAGATCCAAATTTAATTATAATTTTAATATATATATATATTATAAATTAATTAGTTGAATAACAATAAATAAATGATAGAAAATATTTATATATTTAAATATTTCAAATTTCAAATTTTTAGAAAATCGGTATTGATATTTTACAGGTTATGAAAATATTCACATTTTTCTAAGTCAATTATTTTATTGATTAAATACTTTCGGCTAAAAATAAAATGATTTTTTTAAAATATAAAAAATGGTTTAAAAAATATGATTTTTCGAACGGGTGCTTCTATGTTGACAAATTAATTGTATAAAATTTTAATTTGAATTTTCAAAACATTAATTATATTATATCAATTTATTAATTCATACAATTATTAAATGATAATAAAAAATATTCAATAATTACCAAAAATTATTTTCGATCACTAAAAATTATAATTCACGTAAATATACATTTGAAAATAGTAGTTATAATACTGATGTGATATAGTTATATAGTGTTTCCTGGAGATTTGACCAGGCAACTGAGTGCTCGGCATTGGCCACAGCTCGGCATGAAGGACTGCTCGGTATCCAGGAGTACTCGGCGTAGTACTCGGCATCAACAGTCACTCGGTGACAACCAATGTTCAGCGCTAGCGTTCGGCATCATTAGAACTCGGTGATAGGAGAACTCGGCAACAAGAGCGCTCGGCATCCCAAGGTACTCGGCGTACAGGGGTGCTCGGCATCAAGCAGCACTCGGCGTCAACTAGTGCTCGGCAACAAGAGTGCTCGGCATACAAGAGTGCTCGACATACAAGAGTGCTCGGCATACAAGAGTGCTCAGCATCAAGGCTGCTCGGCATACAAAAGCGCTCGGTGTCAGAGAGTACTCGGCATCCAGTAGTGTTCGGCGAAGTACACAGCATCCAGAGAGTCCGACATCCAGTAGTGTTCGGCGAAGTACCCAGCAGGGTTCGGCATGCAGTGGAACTCAGCGTCAACCAATGCTCGGCAGCAAGAGCACACGGCATGCAAGAGTGTTCGGCATCAAGACTGCTCGACATACAAGACTGCTCGGCATACAAGAGCACGCGGCATACAAGACTACTCGGCATCTAGAAGAGCGTTCGGCTTCGACTAACAAACATCCTGCACTTCCCAGACACCAACCACATCGTTCGGCATATAAGGGACTGTTCGGCATCAGAGCGTTCGGCACACCTGGTTCGGCATACAGCGACCACTGTACTGGGGCTAGAGCGTTCGGCTATCCAGCCCACTTGGGAAGTCCAACCCATATTTGCCTATAAATAGAGGGGCAGGGTCACAGTGAAAGGGATCCTTTTTTGGAGAGAAAACACCGGGGAGACTCTACCATTTTCAAGACTCATCTTCTCTACTTAACAACTTCACTCAAGCATTTGATTCACGAATTGTATTTGTAATCAACCATAAAGGAAATCAATAAAGTTGAACAAAGTGGACGTAGGCAATTACGCTGAACCACTATAAATTTGGTGTTCTTACTTTCTGCATTTAAATTAGCATTGTCTTCTCTGTTTAATTTACTTTCATCACTTATATCTCTACACAATCTTTCTGAACGAGGTTAGTGACCAATTTTGGTGCTAACACTTTGGTGCTTTCACTGAAAGTTGAATTCTCAGACCTCAAGGATCTGCTTTGAAGCTACTAGATTGAACAAATCCCCCAAAGAAGATCCGACTCACTGATAGGACATCCGTTGATTCTACTCAGAGTTCATACCAATAACTCTACAATGGCAGGACCACGAACCAGGTCAGCTTCTCATAATGCGGATGCCCGCGAGACTGCTAGCGTGCAACAAGTAGGACCTAGCAATCAACCAGCGATTCCGAGTGCAGGGATTGCCGCTCAAGAATAGACTCCAGTTGTCACCAGAGTAGAGTTCAATGACTTGATGAGAGAACTTAGGGAAAGCAGGAGACAACTAGGAGAACAGATGCAAGCTAATGCCAACCTGATGGCACAACTCACTCAACAGCAGCAACAGAATGCTGGGGGCAATCCCGCTGCTTACTCCTCATCTGATAGCTCTACTTCCTCGGATGAACCTCCCAGGCGCAGACGCCGTAAGACTGATGCTGCGCGAGCAGATGCTGCTGTTCGAACAGCTGGAGACCGCGACCAAGAAAGAGCTGGAAGCTTCAGGACCGGGATACAGATGGAAGATAGAGGCCCAGATCATCAAAATGCTAACGATGTCGAACCTCAAGACGCACGATTGGCAGATCGCCAGGAGAGGAGGCATCAGCATGGACAGGCGCGTAGAACAGACTCCAACCTTCCGCCTTCCATACAGACACCAGATCTGACAGCCATGATCAGGCAGTTGATGAAGGAAAATCAGGGGTTATCGAATGATGATTGGGGAGTGTCAAGAAGTCATACTCCGTTCACGGATGTTGTGTTGCAAGCGGCGTACCCCAGGAAATTTAGTATGCCTACTATTCCTGCATATGAAGGAAAGACTGACCCTAGACAACATGTCATGAGGTACGAATGGATGATGGATTCAGCCAGAGCGAATGATGCCACTAAGTGTAGGTGCTTTCCGATTACTCTATCTGGGATCGCTACTATGTGGTTCACCCGACTTCCTCCACGATCCGTATCAAATTTCAAGGAGTTGGCAAAGAAGTTTATTGAGCAGTTCAGGATACACACTACGCGCCCAAAGGACGTGATGTCTCTGTCAAGTGTAACCCAAAATCTCAGGGAGTCGTTGAAGGAATATTTACAAAGGTTCCACATAGCAGCAACTGAAGTCAGTAATCCCAATGACCATGCAATTCTAATGGCTGTAATGAGAGGTGTGGATCCAGACTCTGAGTTTGGAGACTGGCTAGTAGGAAAACCTCCGGCTACACTAGAGCGTTTCTACTCTAAGGCACACCAGTTCATAAGAAGAGAGGAAGCTAGGTGGGTACGACGAGATAAGGCGCCAGGACCTGTCCAAGAGTCAATAAAGAGAAACATTGCTGTGAAGCAATCTGGAGACAGCTCGGGAAAGGTCCAAGTCAATGTCCAGAACAAGCCTGGGCAACCCAAGGAGTCCGGAGGAAGGAGTCAAGGGAAAAGAAAAGAAGCAGGAAAGTGGAAGTCGAGAATTCCAAGCTACAGCGAGTACACTCCGCTAAACGCCCCACTTGAAAACATTTACCTATCCACCTGCAATACTTTTCAATACCGAAAGCCACGTCCGAAAGAATCAACCGAGGAACAAAAGCGGACCGGGAAATATTGCCGCTTCCATGAAACTTATGGGCACAACATGGAAGAGTGCAGACACCTGCATGACGCTATCGAGAAGTTGACCAGACAGAAGAAGTTGCAAGAATTTGTAAAGGATACACAGGAAGGAGGGCATGGAACGTCCAACCCAGGTCGTGCACCAGCTCCGCGTCATCCTGAGGAGCCTGCCCGGACCGTTGGTAGACTGGTCATAAATACAATTATCGGCGGGCCTCACCCCGCGGATAAGAATTGGCAGGAGATGGAGCGATATGCAAGTTCCTTGAAGCATGCCGATTTTGAGTGTTGTTCGAACGTGGAGGACGGAGCCCCTGCTAAGCAGCAGCGCGTAATGACAGACGATATTGTGTTCAGAAGCAGAGACGCTGATAAGGTAGAGGCTCCGACCATCGACCCCATGGTCATATCTGCAACGATCGGACCAGCATATGTAAAAAGAATTCTGATTGATTCTGGAAGTTCAGTCAACATCATCTTCAAGAAGGCCTACGATCAAATGAAGCTAGAAACAAAAGACTTGAAACCATCCAAAGCTCGTATTCACGGCTTTAACGGCGCTGCAACTGATGTAGTGGGATATGTCGAGTTACCAGTTGAACTGGGACAAGGCGAGCGTCGGAGAGTGCGAATTCTACCCTTTGTAGTTTTGGATGTGGACTCTCCGTATAACGTTTTCTTGGGTCGGCCGGCCCTGGCAGAGTTTAGGGCAGCGTTAGCCCCGTGGTGTTTAACTTTGAAGTTCCCGACTGACAAAGGAGTAGGCATTGTTCACGGCGACGAAGCAGCTGGTCGTTCCTGTTATGTGGCCGAGCTCCGAGAGTCCCACCGGAGGGAGAAGGGAAAGGTTGCGGACAATCCCGTCCGCATCCTCAATGCGGATAATTGACAAGTAGTGCCCGAGCCCTGGCTCGGGCATAGTTCTCGGATCTACGGAGATATAGATCCGAGAGACGACGATGAGAAACCCAGGGAAGATAAGGCGGCACCGGCTGAATTAACAATTGACATTTCAGTTAGCCGTGACGACCCTTCGCGAATACTGAAGATCGGATCACAGCTAGGCCCCGCAATGACTGAAGACCTTAGCGACTTCCTCCGGGCGAACCTTGATGTTTTCGCCTGGACGCATTCTGATATGTGTGGGATTTCTCCCGCCATCACGAGTCATATGTTGAACATAGACCCAAAATACGTCCCAGTCAAGCAATAAAGGAGAGGAATGGATCCGGAGAGATCCGCCGCTCTTGGAGAGGAGGTGGACAAACTCAAAGCAAATGGGTTCGTCCGCGACGCCCTCTACCCGGAATGGGTATCCAACCCCATGCTAGTAAAGAAGGCGAATGGGAAATGGAGGACTTGCGTAGATTATTCCGACTTGAACAAAGCATGCCCTAAGGACAGTTTCCCGTTGCCTAGGATCGATCAGTTGGTCGATTCCACCGCAGGACACGAGTTACTGTCATTCATGGATGCGTACTCAGGATACAACCAAATCCCAATGCATATTCCGGACAAAGAACACACCAGCTTCGTTACAAATGTCGGACTGTATTGCTATGTAGTGATGCCCTTTGGATTGAAGAATGCCGGAGCAACTTACCAACGTCTGGTGAATCGAATGTTCAAGGACCAGCTGGGTAAAACCATGGAAGTCTATGTGGATGACATGCTCGTGAAGTCACGACGGTCAAACGACCACATTCAAGACTTGGCTGAAATGTTCGACATACTCAGGTTTTATGGCATGAAGATCAACCCGTTGAAGTGTTCTTTCGGCGTTGCATCAGGGAAGTTTTTGGGATTCATCGTCAACGCTAGGGGAATCGAAGCCAACCCAAAAAAGATCCAAGCTATTCGAGATGTACAAGCGCCCAGGACTATAAAGCAGGTACAGAGCTTGAACGGAAAAGTAGCTGCGCTGAGTCGATTTATATCCAAGGCAACTGACAAGTGCATCCCGTTCTTTGACATAATAAAGAAAGGAAAGAGAAATTTTGAATGGACTTCTAGCTGTGAGGAAGCATTCCGGAATCTGGTGAGGCATCTGGAGAGCCTACCAATGCTATCAAAACCAGTTGACCATGAGATGTTGTACGTATACTTGGCTGTATCCCCACATGCGATAAGTGTGGCTTTGGTACGAGAAGAGGATCGAGTCCAAAAGTCGGTGTATTATGTTAGCAAACGTTTAACAGGGGCCGAGAGGAATTACCCTAAAATAGTGAAATTGGCTAATTGCTTGGTGATTGCATCACGAAAGCTTCGCCCGTACTTTCAAGCACATTCAATCGGTGTTTATTCCGACCCCTGAGGCAGGTACTCCAACGGCCGGAAACTTCTGGAAGATTGCTAAGATGGAACATCGAGTTGAACCAATTCGATATCGCGTACTTACCACGGAGAGCCATCCGAGGGCAAGTGTTAGCAGACTTCATCGCTGAGTTTACCATACCCATCAAACCGGACGATCACGACATCATTCCCCCCGTTCGATGGAAATTAT
Source organism: Allium fistulosum (assembly GCA_030737815.1). Taxonomy (NCBI): domain Eukaryota; kingdom Viridiplantae; phylum Streptophyta; class Magnoliopsida; order Asparagales; family Amaryllidaceae; genus Allium; species Allium fistulosum. Next base: position 985,928,215 of record CM060902.1, read on the forward strand.
ACACTGACGGTGCATCAAACGACCTTGCTCCGGCGCGGGCGTAGTTCATGTAACTCCGGAAAACCGATCGATCTGTTATGCCCTGAAGCTCGATTTCCCGGCTACAAATAACGAAGCCGAATATGAAGCACTGATCGCTGGCTTGAAGCTCATCAGGGAACTCGGGATCGAATCAGTCGAAATCTTTTGTGACTCGCAGTTGGTGGTTTACCAAGTAAGGGGAGACTACCAAGCAAAGGGACGAAAGCTTGCTCCGTACCTCATTCAGGTCCAAGAACTACTATCAAATCTTGAGTGTTATGAAATCTCACATATCCCACGCGAACAGAACAAAGAAGCCGACTTATTAGCTAAGTTCGCGAATACCGACGATGCGCAACAAATGGGATTGTATCCCGTCGAAGTCTTGCATGCCCCGAGCATAGACGAGATGAAAGTCGATCGTGTGTTGGAAACAGAAATCGAGAAGGACTCGTGGATAACCCATTCAAACTGTACCTAACGACCGGGGCTTTACCAGAAGAAAGAAGCGAAAGACGCCAGGTTCTTCAAAAGGCCGCGCGATACGTGATGCAGGATGGGTTAATGTATCGAAAGGGATTCTCAGTCCCGTTGTTACGATGTATCGCTCATGATGAGACAAAGCGGGTCTTAAGAGAAGTTCATGAAGGGGAATGTGGCGACCATACATGGGGGCAAACGCTGGCAAAGAAGATCCTCCGCTATGGGTATTACTGGCCAACCATAAACCGGGACGCCACAGACTACGCGAGAAAGTGTGACAAGTGTCAAAGATATGCGAAAATCCCGAGAGCTCCATCAACAGAACTCACACAAACGGTTAGTCCCTGGCCGTTTGCAATCTGGGGGATCGACATAATCGGCTCTTTGCCTATATCCAAAGGTGGTGCGAAATACGCGATAGTTGCAGTCGACTATTTCACGAAATGGGCTGAGGTAGAGCCTTTGGCCACGATCACCTCAAAGAAGGTCATTAACTTCGTTGTACGAAACATTATATGCCGCTTTGGCCTTCCACGCACCATCATCACGGATAACGGGACGCAATTTGAAAGTAGAGAGTTCAAAGAGTTCTGTTTAAAGTACGACATCGAGAAAAAGTTCGCCGCCGTTGCACACCCAAAAGCTAACGGACAAGTCGAGGCCGTTAACAAAATAATCAAGTCCATATTGAAGAAGCGTCTGGAGAACGTTGGGGGCAAGTGGTTAGATGAACTCCCGGCAGCATTATGGGCGTATAGAACTACCCACAAGTCCGCGACCGGCCACATTCCGTTCGCCTTGGCATACGGCTCTAAAGCCGTTATACCCGTGGAGCTTGAAGTTCCATCGCATCGAGTGACATACTATGATCCCAAGACGAACCAAAACCTCTTGCTGGAATCACTGGACTGCGTCGACGAAAAGCGTGAAGAAGCTGAATTAAGGGCGGCAGCGCACAGACATCGAGTCAAGCGTTACTACGACGGCAGAGTCCGCCCAAGAACCTTTGATGTGGGTGATCTCGTTCTGAAACGAGTCTTCCCGGTACCATCATGCATGAATCCCAACTGGGAAGGTCCGTACGCCATTGAACGGAAGCTTGGAGAAGGAACATTCAAGCTAGCGACCGTTGATGGTGCGACACTCCCCCGAGCATGGAACAGTGAACATTTGCGGCACTATTACATTTAGCATGTTTTCCTTCTTGTTTTAGGCACTGTTATTTCCATTCAGTCATAACTTAGTTTCTTTTCAAAAGTTGTAATCGGGCAGTTTAGTTGATTTTCATTAATAAAGGCTTGAAGCCGTATTCTCTATGAAGTTTCTATATCTTATAGTTGGATGACAAATTACGTAATTCTGTACGACGCACAGACCCGTGCAAACAAATTTCAAATCTCCGAATCCCCAGAGTGCGGAGCGGAGTACTCTAAGTCCCCAGAGCGCGGACTAGAGTATAAACGACTTCAAATCTCCGAATCCCCAGAGTGCGGAGCGGAGTACTCTAAGTCCCCAGAGTGCGGACTAGAGTATAAACGACTTCAAATCTCCTAATCCCCAGAGTGCGGAGCGGAGTACTCTAAGTCCCCAGAGCGCGGACTAGAGTATGAACGACTTCAAATCTCCGAATCCCCAGAGTGCGGAGCGGAGTACTCTAAGTCCCCAGAGCGCGAACTAGAGTATAAACGACTTCAAATCTCCGAATCCCCAGAGTGCGGAGCGGAGTACTCTAAGTCCCCAGAGCGCGGACTAGAGTATAAACGACTTCAAATCTCCGAATCCCCAGGGTGCGGAGCGGAGTACTCTAAGTCCCCAGAGCGCGGACTAGAGTATAAACGACTTCAAATCTCCGAATCCCCAAAGTGCGGAGTGGAGTACTCTAAGTCCCCAGAGCGCGGACTAGAGTATAAACGACTTCAAATCTCCGAATCCCCAGAGTGCGGAGCGGAGTACTCTAAGTCCCCAGAGCGCGGACTAGAGTATAAACGACTTCAAATCTCCGAATCCCCAGAGTGCGGAGCGGAGTACTCTAAGTCCCCAGAGCGCGGACTAGAGTATAAACGACTTCAACTCTCCGAATCCCCAGAGCGCGGACTAGAGTATGAACGACTTCAAATCTCCGAATCCCCAGAGTGCGGAGCGGAGTACTCTAAGTCCCCAGAGCGCGGACTAGAGTATAAACGACTTCAAATCTCCGAATCCCCAGAGTGCGGAGCGGAGTACTCTAAGTCCCCAGAGCGCGGACTAGAGTCAGCGGAAGGTCCAAGTACTCGAGAGATGTGGTACGAGAAGCACGCCATGTCTAGAAAATGTTTGAACAACACGAGAATGGACCGGGAGATAATGCAACTCACGAGAACTTGAGTTATGGCTACAATCAGTCAACAAACCAAAGAAAGACAAGAGAATCATTCAAGCAATAAAGAAACTAAAAATTTTATTCAATAAGTCCAAAATGGGGATACATGATCACTCCTACAAAATTCAGACCTCTCTATACAAACTACAAGTTGTGGAAGATAAAAGCAATTACAAGACTTAAGCAAAAAACTCGTTGAACGAGTGTATCGATTATTTCTTCGACTTCTTCTTCTTGTCTTCCTTCGTTGTTTCCGACGACTCCTCTCCCTCACGCTTTTTCTTGGACTTTTTGCTTGCTAGAGAAACGGAGTCGGGAGTAGGAGACGGAACATCTAGTGGTCTGGACCTGCCCGGGAGATTGATTTTCAAAGGTCTGTTCCGCGGGTCAGTGAGTTCCAGTACTTCAGACTCAACTTTGACTTTGACTTTTTTCTTCTCCTCGTCGGCGAGACGGTCCTTCATGCTCATCTCTGAAGTATGCTCAAAGGCGCCAGTGATTTCAATTCCATCGCTTCCTTCGGCAGGAGACGAAGTATCAAGCTTGTCATCATCTAGCGCCCCGATCACTTGAGCGTCCGGACCGGGAGTTACTCCCGCATGAGCAACATCACTTGTTTTCTCTGCTTCCTCCTTGGCGTCATCGCTCCTCGGAGTTGGCTCGGCGTCAGAACAACCTACATGAAAATATAAAGAATGGGCGTTAGAACGAATAACCATTGCTGAAAAATGACGGGATCTTTCAACTTCTAGATAAAGAAGAATTTCCTACCAGGTCCCGGTTGGCTATCGGTGGCGCGTGGGGTTTCACCCTCCAGGATAGGTGATAGCACATGAACACTGAGCCCGGGGTCTTCGGGGTCATAACCAACATGCTGCTCAAATGGATCAAGTGTCGGCCGACTGGCCGATTGGGCAGCAGATTGAGCAACAGTATGAAGAGCAGTAATATTAACCCCAGACAGGCCAGCTTCACCATCTTTCTCTTTTGGAAGGGGAGAGCCTTTGCTGCAAAGTGCCAGTGCTGCGGATAAGTCCGATGGCTCATTTCCCCTAAGGAACTCCTTCACCAGGGCCTCCTCATCGACCTCTTCGGAGCCTGACTCGATCTTCCTAATCCTTATCAAAGTTTTCCAGGCCTCAGCTAGGGATTCAAGGTAGCCTTCGGCCAAGAATGTTAAGTCGCGGTGCATAAGGACGCGGGCTCCATATTCAGCAATTAACGGGTCAAACATGTTTTTGACCTCTTCCCTGCCGGCTTCCGCGGCCGCCTCGAGGTGATAATTAATCTCCTCCACAACCTCTCTTATGCCCTCCTCACGGGCCTCATCCTTCATTTTCTCAATCCCAGCGAGTTCATCATCGAGCTTTGTTTTCAGGAGTCGGGTAGCAACGATCTCGTCACAGTATCGTTGTGATTCTTCTTGAGCAGCTACCTTATCCTCCTTCTCCTTGGAGAGTAATTCTTTCAGCTCTTTGACTTGGGTGGCGAGTGCGTCCCTTTCCTTTTGGACAGAGTCTTTTTCTAGGGCGAGGGCACCGCTGCGCTGGACTGCTTCGTCAAGCTCTTTTTTGTGAGCCGCCTCTAAACGAGTAACTGCCTCGGTAGTATTTTTTGCGCTTTGTTCAGCGGCTTCTAGCTTTGACTTATATGAAGCAAGCTCTTCGTCTTGGAGTTTGATGATTTTCTTATCGCTGTCAGCCTCCAGATTCAGACGGTCAATCTCGTGTTGACGCTCAACAGATACTTCCGAGACCTTCTCCACCAAGTGCACAAACGCGTCATGTTGAACATAGACGTCGTTATTGCAGGAAATGGCACTCTGCTTCACATGCCCGGGAATATGATGAATGGCCGGGAGGAACTTCAGACCATCGAAGCAAATTTTTGGAGACTTGGCCTTAAGATCGACCATCTTTTCAGCAACAGTTGGGTCCACCGCAGGAGTAGGAGGAGGAGGCTTTGAAAACTCCGTTCTTTTACGTTGCTCTCGAACTTGCCTTGTACTCGATGAACTGGAATGTTGTTCTCGAGGAGCATCAGACTGATAACCCTTCTGTAAGGATTTCTCTCTATCCGGCTCAGTTGGAGGAGGAAGATCACGGGACTGGGAAGATTGAGAATGTGCTTTCTTGCGGTGAGACGACTCGCGGGGGCGATTGTCCCTATCTTCATAGTCGCCTATGTCCCTGGGTCTACCTGAACCAGAATCTCGTCCAGAGTGATGAAATATAGAAGAGCCCTGAAGGCGATCGAGTCCGTGAGAACGCTACATATCACCTGCAAAGAATGGAGATAACAACGAGTTAAGGGAATTCACGAGATAGGAAAAAAGACTTGAAGTATATTATGGAATGCGCATGTGCGTGGTGTCCTAGTGTTCACCCCAATGGACCCGTTCGTTTATCTTTGCTAATCGGAGTGGTATCTCCTTGGGCCGGGAGTTGAACTCCTGCATTGCCTTTCACGGGTAAAGAGAATTTGAGGGCTTCAGGATCATCAAACCCGTAATTAAGTATGTCTTCGGGAATAGAAAGGTTCGATAGACCCCTCAAGGAACTTTCCAGATGCTGCGAAGAAGCCTCTTTCTCAAGCGGGGTAGGCATAACTTTTGAAGTGCCACCAACTTTCTCCTTTTGAACTGTATATTTTAACTTCTTCTTTCCCTTCAAAGGGGAGGACGACGTCTCAATGTCGTGAACTTCGACTGCCGGATTCTGAGCGGGACCCGCATTCTCACCCTGAGTTTCAGAGGCATCATCCTCTTTGCGCTCGCCTTCTTCGTGCGTGTCGGGAGCGCGGCGCGACGACGATCCGGCAAGTTTTTTCCCTTTACCGGACGGAGGTTTGGGAATGGTAACACCTTCTGGAAGGCTGATCCGACGACCAGGAGCCAGCAAGCCGAACCCCGACAGTGATTCATTTGAAATGATAACTCGGATGTCTCGATCCTCGGCAGGAAGAGTTCTAATGGCATAGGCAGCCTCAGAATATCCTCGGCCTTCCGGGTGCGGGTTGATACCTGAAAAGATGAAATGAAGAGTTAGGAAAAGCATGACTCCGATCAAATACGAATAGTGACTCGGCAGAGAGACTTACTACCTTCAACCCATCTCCTAGCGAAACCAGAAGGGCAGCGCACATAGAACCATTCCTGTTTGTACAGGGCAAATTTGCTACAGGCCCCTGTCAAGATCTGGCATTTGTGGTATGGCTCGAGGAACATAAAAGAAGGACTGTCTTTCCGTCTCTTGAACATGTAAATATATCTGATATCACCGGCGGTTGGAGGTCTGGAGAAGACAGCCATGAAAAGTAGGTAAGTCCCATATAGAAATGCATGGCCGTTCGGGTGCAGCTACGACGGAGCTATGTCTATGTACTGCAGTACATCCCGGAGAAATAAGTTAAATGGAGGCACGCTGCCCATCCAACACATGAACTTGTTGCAGGTAGTGTACCCGACTGGGGGCAGATGAGGGCGATCGTGTCTTGAAGGAACTAACACGTCGGCAAAAGGAATCCCGTGAATGGAGCATATCCGTCGCAGAGCAGCTTCGTTGATCTTCGAGGCTTGAGAATCGATCGAATTGTCTAGTAAGATGGTTGCCTCCAGAGCATCAGGCGCCAAGTTATGAGCAGGAGAAGTCGATGGTTAGAAGTATCAGCGGCTCCTTGCCTTGATGACGGCCCAGGCCTGTCGGATATAGTGGCGGAGCTAGATTTTCTCGACATCCCAAATAAATAACGAACCTGGCTAAGTGCTTGAGAGAACTATACTTAAAAAAACGTTGAACGTTAGAATTAGCAACATGAGTTTTCTCCCCACGTGGTGTGTGAACTAGTGCAAGCAATTGTGTGCAAGCAATAAGATTTCAAGGATATAAAAATGAGTTTCGAATCGTTGCCTTCGAAGACCGTCATCGCTGACCGTCTCGAAGAGCCCGCCTGGTGGTGGTTACAGTTCCAGATTTAGAAAACATGTAATTTATGAAGTATCCGGCTTAAGTCTAATTTGACATTTATATCGTTCGGCATTTAAATGTTGTTCTGCAATTGCATTGTTCGTCCTGAGAAGAGTTCGGCATGTATCTTGGTTCGGTTAAGTCATTGTCAAGTGTTCGGCTAAAGTCCTTGTTCGGCTAAAGGCCTCGTTCGGTTAAAGACATTATCCAGTCAAAGGTTCTGTTCGGCATTGAAATTGTTCGGCATGTATATGTTTGTTCGGCATTTGAATGTTGTTCGGCATTGAGATTGTTCGGTCTAAGTTCTGTTTGGCAATCGTATTGTTCGGCCTCAATACTGTTCGGCATCTAAGAATGTTCGGCTAAGTTATTGTTCGGCATTTTAGTAAGTGTTCGGCTTTAGTTCGTTCGGCTAAGTTGTCGTTCGGCGTTCTAGCGATTGTTCGGCCTCATTCAGACGAAATACTACTCGGTAGCCTCTATCGTTCGGCGCATGACAACATACGCCGAACCATAACTATGCCATCCAACACCCTTACCAACTCCAACGTTTTCCTTTTCCTCCTTTTTTGACTTCGTTCGGCGCGATGGAGCTAAAACCACGTGCGCAAACACCTCAAATCCTTCCTCCTCGCCTCGCATTATCGTTCGGCAATGAGGGCAACCCACTCGAAAGCTTTTTACATGGCAGACCTGACCATCACATTTGGAACCTATTCAAATTAATAGAGGAGCAGTACCTAGATTGTAGTTAGGAGCTTAGGAAGGAAGGTTCAAGTTGTAAATCTGTTCGGCTAAAGAAAGTTGTAAATCTTGGAAGAGTGACAGGAATGAAAGCATATAGGAGAAGGGACGGGAAGGACCTGGTTATATAGAGGGAGGTAGAAGTTGAAGAGGCCATACCCGGTAGAACCGGTCAACACCGGAGCGTTCGGCATCATAGCAGAGTGACGTTCGGCACACGAGGTACGTCCGGCTTCGAACGTATCGTTTGGCATCCAAACCTTGCTCGTCTTGCACCTCCTTCGCTAACATTCTCGAGAAGGCATCATCAAAGGAAGTTGAACCAGATTCAAAGCGCATCATGTTCGGTCACATGATACACTTTGGGTGGCAAGTGTTTCCTGGAGATTTGACCAGGCAACTGAGTGCTCGGCATTGGCCACAGCTCGACAGGAAGGACTGCTTGGCATCCAGGAGTACTCGGCGTAGTACTCGGCATCAACAGGCACTCGGCGACAACCAATGTTCAGCGCTAGCGTTCGACATCATTAGAACTCGGTGATAGGAGAACTCGGCAACAAGAGCGCTCGGCATCCCAAGGTACTCGGCGTACAGGGGTGCTCGGCATCAAGCAGTACTCGGCGTCAACTAGTGCTCGGCAACAAGAGTGCTCGGCATACAAGAGTGCTCGGCATACAAGAGTGCTCGGCATCAAGGCTGCTCGGCATACAAAAGCGCTCGGCGTCAGAGAGTACTCGGCATCCAGTAGTGTTCGGCGAAGTACACAGCATCCAGAGAGTCCGACATCCAGTAGTGTTCGGCGAAGTACCCAGCAGGGTTCGGCATGCAGTGGAACTTAGCGTCAACCAATGCTTGGCAGCAAGAGCACGCGGCATGCAAGAGTGTTCGGCATCAAGACTGCTCGGCATACAAGACTGCTCGGCATACAAGAGCACGCGGCATACAAGAGTACTCGGCATCTAGAAGAGCGTTCGGCTTCGACTGACAAACATCCTGCACTTCCCAGACACCAACCACATCGTTCGGCATATAAGGGACTGTTCGGCATCAGAGCGTTCGGCACACCTGGTTCGGCATACAGCGACCACTGTACTGGGGCTAGAGCGTTCGGCTATCCAGCCCACTTGGGAAGTCCAGCCCATATTTGCCTATAAATAGAGGGGCAGGGTCATAGTGAAAGGGATCCTTTTTGGAGAGAAAACACCGGGGAGACTCTGCCATTTTCAAGACTCATCTTCTCTACTTAACAACTTCACTCAAGCATTTGATTCACGAATTGTATTTGTAATCAACCATAAAGGAAATCGATAAAGTTGAACAAAGTGGACGTAGGCAATTACGCTGAACCACTATAAATTTGGTGTTCTTACTTTCTGCATTTAAATTAGCATTGTCTTCTCTGTTTAATTTACTTTCATCACTTATATCTCTACACAATCTTTCTGAACGAGGTTAGGGACCAATTTTGGTGCTAACATATAGTTTAATACAAATCATAAAAATAAATTAGTTAACATATTAATATATGTATATATTAATTAATAAAATATTAATAAATAAAATATTATGGTTTCAATTGTGTTTATTAGATCCTTAATGAATAGTTAGTTTTTTTTAATTTGATAAACATATACGCATAATCAATCAATATGTGACAACATCAATACCTATAGGAATCTCACCAAACTAACAATACAATAATCACAATATTATATATATATATATGCAATTATACAAAGGCTATGCATCATATGTAAAACTAACCACTTACCTAATGCTAATGCCCATAAGTCCACCTTGTGATGATAAGTTCACCTCTCTTTGAAACCTTCTCGTTTCGATAGATTGCTAGTCCTTCAAACCGCAGACCATTCGCTATCAAATAGATGTTAACTTTAATTTATTTGATATGAGTTTTGTTGGAGCTCTAGGAGGTGTAATTCAGCCAAAATAATGGAGATAGGAGGTAGCAAAAAAGTTCCTTGAAAAGTTAGGTTTAGGGTTCCTTTTATAATGGTTGAATTAGATAAAAAAGTAGATCACATCACTTATCATTTCTCACCGAATCTTAACCATCCATCACACACCCATTTACCCGATTTTCGACCGCCCCTTACACCATATGTTTGTTGCCCAAATATGCCTCTAACATCATGGGATAATAGCTAAGCCCAAGTAAATATGTCTAATTAAATCAAATTTAATTCCTTATCGATATCTCATATCGATCGATATATTTCTAACTATTATAAATATATACAATAATATTTATTCCTCAAATCATATTCAAATTTTATAATTAATATTTCATAAATATTAATTAATTTAATTAATATATAACAATTATAAACTAATTAAATCGTTTGGTCTAAAGATAATTCATCATTTAGGTTGTGTGACTCACGGGTGTAAATTCAGTCAGCGGTTAACATCGAGCTACTCGAATGTTAACGTTCACATGTCACTTAGCAGCTGGTGTGACATTTTGGCCAAATTTATCACTTATTTAGTTACGGTAAAATCCAGTTTCACTTTACTAAGCGTTGCCCTATTGTGATATTTATTTACACTAATTCTCTTCGTAAAAACTATATCACTTTCAACTTATGGAATTTGGTAATGGTCAAAATTTCAATATCATCCATATTTGACTCTATAGTCCAAACACAAAGTCCTTGGTTCAATAATAACAATTATTATTAACTGAAATTCTCTGGCCAGAGGTTTTAACTTTAAGTTTACTTGAGATGACCGTGATACTAACCCTATATAACTAAGGAGATAAATCCACTCTTGAATGGTGCTTCACTTCCAATACTTTCACATCACCCAACTATAGTAACTAGATGGAGGCCATGCCATGATCTAACTATAATCAAAGCGGGGCTTTCATATTGAAGATTCATAGTATTCTAAAGTTGAGAGAACTGTGTAAATCAATCACATCGATATTTTTTGTTTGACCTTTAGTTATATTAACGAACAGAAAACTATCGAGTGAGTCATTCCATAGTTATCTAATAACTACCAGTATGTAACTCCTAGGTGCCTCTAGCAGCCATAAGTAATACACTGTCCAACATTTGGAGAGCGTTACGTACTTTGGTCTCAACGAATACGTCGATATAGAGTCTTGATGTATCTTGACTAGGAACACTTAAAACAATATATTTATTTTTATTGTGATAAATTACTTACGGTTAGAACACTTTGTAACTATTATCACAAAACATACCATTTATGGATTTTTTATTAAATATACTTTTAATTAAATTAATTAATTATTATAACCACATTATATCAAGTATATAATAGAAATAAAATAACTTTGATTTCGAACAAGGTTGGTTATTGAGTTAGATATATGTAACATATTACATAATTGCCCCTAGGATATACCCTTAACTCTATCAAGAGGAACATTAAATGATGTGAAACGATGAGGTGGTATGTAATATGCTCTATCGAGTCGTGTGTTAAATAGATTATCCGTAACTATACATTGAATGCTTATTTTGTGGGGCAAGGTTATGTGAGGATGCTCATCTGTGTACCCAGGACCTTAGTGATGCTCTGGCCTACCTTAGTGAGGGAAGAACATTAGTGATGGTGTGCGATAGAGCACAACATTCAATGGTGATATGGTGTGTTGTCAACCTTAGTGATGGTCGTACGAGTTATCTTGTGTTGGTAGGAATCTTTGTTGTGATGCGAGACCTTAGTGATGGTTGCTATGTTGCCTTGATTGTTGTTTCAGCTTTGACTACTGCGTATGCTTTGATTAGTGTGTGTTTGAGATGAATGTCTTATGATGTAGGTACTACAGTGATAGATACCTCGATACCCATGTTGGATATATCGTGTTATATGCTAACTTACTAGATGTAGGGACACGGAAGGTATGACCTCTCATGCTTAGTGTTCCTTTTTACTATATCAAATTTTATAGTACCTTAAGATCATTTATCGCTTGTACCAGACTTTTGTCTAGCTCGAGGTTTTATGTTTTGCTTCTTATTATCTCGGGTGCTCTTATATGAGTAGAATAGATAGCATGTCAAATATTAGCACACGGAGCTGTTTAGAGGATAAGCAGAAGGTTGGCGTTATTATATTTACTATAATCAGGGTTTCATTCGTTTGTTCCACCGTGCAGCATTATAGAGCTTTATCGATACTATATTATATTTGAAATGCAGATATTTGAGTTTATTTATCAGTTGTATAAAGCCTATTATTGTTTTTTATAACTGTACCAAACCTTTGCTATGTTTTGTGATGGTTCATGTAGGTATATTTCTGTCTCTCCTGTTTATATATATGGCTGTTATTATATTTTATCCTCACGTTGTGAGATAAACAACATATTATGTAATTGCTCTAGTTACTTGACCCCTTAAACATTGCTCAACATTGGTCGAATACCATTGCAGCACACTATACAAGTATGTTGGGTACCAGAGGTGTAGAATGGTTTCAACATTTGATATAAGAGCTTAGGTTGCGTAGTAGCCTAAGGGATACTAGGATCCATCATAGACAAAATATGAGTTATCACTCTAGGATGGATTTAGCGATATACGAGAGAGCGTACTTTTTATATATTTTGATTTTCAAAAACTATATACTAGTGTATATATATAGTTTAAGTCACATTGCGTACACGAGTACCACTTATATAGCTGTCCATTCTGAGAAATCAATCATTCTTATTAACAGATTATAAGAATTTTCCGAGAAATGATCCAAGGACCCTGTGTTTGGACTAGAGGAAGAAGCACATTTGAGAGTAGCTAACCCTGGCTTGCTGGTTATATTCTCTAAGATGATGAGGAACATGCTGCCAACTGCCTAAGGGGTTACTCCAACTATTATTGTTAGTGGTGGTGCTCTGGTGCAGGCACCCAAGGCTGACTTCACCAAATGAATAAAGTTTATTCTAGCTTAGGAGGCAAACTATTCCTCATAACGGGGTCGTTCGCGAAAATCCAAAAGTGGATCAATACTTGTGAAGGATCTTCAAAGATTTAGAACTAGAAGATGTAAGGAAGTGGAAGTTGGCCTTTAGAAAACTTCAAGGGCGAGTGTTGAGTTGGTGGAATGCTATCAAGATTGCTACACCCGAAGGTCATATTACCTAGGAGCGGTTTAAGATGGGATTTGAAGAGAAGTTTATACTAGCTGTTCAAAAATTAGTGTTGTTCCATAAGTTTGCATATTTGAGGCAAGGAGTTATGACTATCTCGGGGTATATGGCCAATTTCGACATAATATTGAAGTATGGGCTATCTTTTATCGATACTTCGCTTAAAAAGAATAAGAAGTTCATTATGGGCTTAGACGGTTATCTTAGGGAATGGCTAGTGGTCCATATTGGTAAGTCCTTTGATAAGCTTGTTGAGGACGCTATCTAACATGTGAGTCTGTATCCAATTTCTAAGTTTGCTGCTATTGTCATTAAGGATGAGCCTAAGCTGCAGGTGAGAGGGGTGGAAAAGGAAAATGGAACAACAATAAAGGAAAGAAGCAGCTTGAAGGAAAGAAAAGCAAATGGGTGCCCATCTTCTTTAGTTGTAAAGAGAATGGCTAGCAAGAACTGTAGAAAACCAAAGATTTTTGAAAGAAAATGCTTCAATTGTGACTACGCTTGATGTTTGAAGAAAGTCTATCTTAAGTTACTGACGAATAAGAAAGTGTTGACTACTTATGCGCTTGACGATATTCCAAAAGTCGATTGCACAATCGATGAAGAAGATAGGGACAACCATTACTATCCATTGTATGCTTTTTATTTATGACATACTTATTCATGTTATATTTGACAATGGTGCATCACATTCTATGAGATCTAGTAGATAAGTTGGGATTGAGTCCCAACCTCGTAGATATGCATTTGGTTATGTCGAATCCAGTTGGTGGTTCGAACAAGTAGATTATGATTTTCCATGACATTGTGTGTCAAGTCAGAGTTGTGTGTTCTTTTGTGATTTCTCTGTACTTATTGTTGGGTTCTATATCATATTGGGAATGGATTGGCTAAAGGCATACGGAGTCACAATGGACTGTGAAATATTAATGATGATGATCGAGATAGATGATGAGCATAGACTAAAGTTGAGTTGCATGCCCATTGATGCAGTGATGGTTTGCTTCTTATACTCACTCGAGATCACTTGTGAGGAACTGTTATAAGTACTCATAGTAAGGGAATATCCAGACATATTTGAGGATGTAACCGGACTACCTCTGTAACATGAGATTAAATTTTGCATCGACATAACAAAGAATGCGAGGTTAGTAAATATGTCACCGAGTTGCGTGGCATCTAGAGTGCAACATGAGCTCAAGGTGTAAGTGAATGACCTACTGAGAAGAGGGTTCACAAAATATAGTATATCTAAGTGGGGATTACCCGTAGTATTCATCACGAAGGCGGATGGCTCTTTATGACTTTGCATCGATTATCGTGTGTTGAACAAAGTAATGAAGAAGAACAAATATTTAACATCCCGTATCTGGAGGCCAAAAGCAAAGCGCTACAAATGCTGCAGTCATCCATAGTATTAACTTTTGGTGATAAAATACGGTAATGATAATGGTATCCATAATATCAGAAGCACTTGAGTATGAAAATATCACAGATTTCCAAAAACAACATTTTACTAATTACATTTCAAAACAAATTCATATCCAAGTTACATAATCCCATATCGTTTCCCAGGAAATGATTAAATATATCATTTACAGAATACTCCAAGGGCGACATATGAAGATGCCCCTTTGGTTGATCAAAGCAATATAGTCATATCTGACTTAATACACAACGGAAATAATAAAACGATCTGTAACTCTTAATTAGCTATCCATCAGCCACCTGCTCGTCTCCGGAAGCTTTATTCGCCAAAATGACTAAAACCTGAAAACCTTAACCCTCAGCCTACTCAAATCAATTTTGAGCACTCGAGAGTTTAAGGGGAAACAAAAACTTCGAGTTAGATATAAAGCCTGGTGTGAATAATTCTATTACATCTCGGTTTACTACTGTTAAGTAGAGACCACGCCGCTTAGCGGAACCGGTTTCCCTTTACTAATATCCTCTTTAAAACATATATTTTGCAAATCCTTTCCTGCAACCAAACTGGTAAATCAAACTGATTATATCAAAATAACAATATCCATTATGCTAATAAATGGACTATCTGTCCATAAAATAGGTAATAAGTGGACTATCTGTCCACCACATAATAGCACGGTCCGTTATGCTAACTAATGGACTATCTGTCCATAAAACTGGGCTGACTGCCTGCAAACTGGACTAACTGTCCGAATCAAAATGGTCAAATTGTCTGAATCATTTTCTTAAGGTTAACTACCTTTTATCTTTTCCTTGAAAACCTTTTCAAAATGATTTAACCTTTTAATCATACTTATACAAGGATAATATATTCTTAGCTTTATGCTAAGCTATTTTGCCATGTTATATATACTTTACTCAAAATAATGTTGATGAATTTTAATAAGGATTAGCTATCCTTTCAGAATAAGCAAAGTCATTTTTAACTTGAAAATACTTAGGACATATTGCCTATTTAATACACTCGAAACCTTTGTTTAAAACCCTTAAACAACCCTATCGAAACAATTGAAGGCAACCCCTTCGAAACCATTGAAAGACCCTTTCGAAACCATTAAATATTGCCTTTCGAAAAGATTGGAAAAACATTTCCTTTCTTTTCTCCAGAAGCTTTAAAACATTAGACATCTTCCTTTAAAACCTTTAAATATTGCCTTTCGAAAACATATTCAAACCTTTCGAAACCCTGGGGAACCACCCCTATCGAAACCATTCATTAAAACCATTCGAAACAGTCAAAACTCAATCCTTTCGAAAGCACTTTGGGTTCAATGTAAAACATGTGGAAACCCTTCGAAATCATTCGAAAATTTACAACTTCAAAACCTTTGAAAAACGCCTCGGTCGAAACAATTTTGATTATGCCTTCAAGTAGAGCAAAAGGATCAGAAACCCATTAAAGTCGAAAGCATCTATTTCAAAACAATTTAAAACCGTCTCTTTCGAAACCATTTCGGTTTTACTTCAATCATAGAAAAAAGTCTTTAAAACATGTAAGTCAAGAGCGTCTGTTTTGAAACCATTTCCTAAGTAAAAGAAGTGATGGTGTCAAAACCATTCCTTTGAAAGCATTAGAGAGGTGGCCAGGTTTTTAGAAAACAAAACAACCCTTTTGAAACCATCTGGATCGTAAGGTAGGAAGCAGCGGCTAAAGGCTTCGACTCAGTTGAAAGCTGTTATTTAAAACAAAAGCGCAACCCAATCTAAACCACTTTTTAAAACCATTTGACCTAGTCGAAAGCTAACCAAGTCAAATGTATCATAGTGGAAAGCAAGCAGGCGCATTTTCCTTTAAAAATTAAATTAAAGTCCTAACCCCTTCGGAACCCTATGTTTGGACTCTATACCTTCCACCTACATCCAATTCACTACGTACCAGTAAACTGATACCATGTGCATTTGTTTCAACAGTGTCGGAGGCGAAGGTATGGAGGCAGAACCTGGTGCCGAAGGAGACGAAACAGTGGAAAACATGTAGCAAATAGTTCTTTTCACCTAACCTACTTCACGTGTCTAATTGTTATTGGTTTCCTCTTTCTTTACCAATAAAAAGTACTGCAATTTTTCAAAAGTGCTGCTGACTTTCCAGAATTAATAATTTAAATTAATTTACAAAACGCCCATTCTCATCTCTTAATTATATAAAACATTTAAGTCCCATACCTTAAATAATTTTATATAACCATTAAAACACTTAGGAAAATTCAACAAAAATTCCATAAAATCTCTTTTAATATGTTTTCCAACATATAAAAATTTCAGACCTAATTCTTTTATTGTTTAACCGTAAATAACTTATAATCCAAATTAACATTTTCTTTACTAGAAAATTCATATAAATTCCACATAAATTTAGAAAATTCTAAAAATTGAAACCCATCTCCAAAATAATATTTATGATCTTCATAAAAATTCGCAAGGCATTTGGATGTCATTAATAGGGTTTTCACCTTAAAACATATCATAAATTCAATAGGAACAACGATAATTCATTAATAAGTATATATACTAATTCCCAAAAACATGGCAAATCATCGCAAAATATTTGGAATTCATCTTAAAACCGAAAACACAATCAAAAATGAGATGTAAACATTATTCACCTTAGCTTTAGAGATTAAAGAGATTGAGATGTGAATGGATTTGATTTGCTTGAGCTTCTTCCTAGCTTTTCTTCCCCTTTTCCTTGTTAATGGTGGTTGGCCTCTTAAATTTTTTTATAAAATAAAATGGACGTGTATGGGGGTACACGGCCAAGGGTTTAGGAATATAGGAATGGCCTCTTTCCTATTTTACCCCTCCTCTATTTCAATTTAATTCTTATGTTAATTCATAGGTAAAATGGCATGGCTACCTTTTAATTAAATCAAGTCTCAATCCCCTAATCAACACATTATTTGATTTAATTTATCTAATTAAATATCCTAAATAATATTACCAAAAATATGGGGTGTTACAAAATATATGCTCATGTGCATTGAGTACTTGTTAGATTAGCTCTACGGTTCTAGAATGCTTTCTCGTTTGGACTTAGCAATGGGTTTCATCAATTAAAAATGGTGAGAGAGAGAGTGTGTGTGTGCCGATTATCGTGTTCAGTACACTATTTGGATTCTATGAGTTGTTGGTTATGCCGTTTAGATCTAATGAATCGTATTTTCAGATATTGGTTGAATAAGTTTGTGCTTATGTTAGTTGATGATATTCTCGTCTTCTCCCGGATGGAAGAGGAACACAAAACACGTTTGAGGATTATGCTATGGTGTTGAGGAAACACTATATGAAGAGAAATTTTTGAAGTGCCACTTCTGGAGGAGAGAAGTGCGATTCATGGGTCATGTTGTTTATGAGCTGGGAATTGTTGCGGATCCTGCAAAAGTAGCAGTAATCCCGGATTGGGATCAACTCAAGTATGCTATAGATTGACGATTAATAAAGGACTTCTCAAAGATAGCGGCACCATTAACTAACTTGACGAAAAAGAATTAGACTATTATTTGGGATGTGTGGTGTGACTACACATTTTTGAGTCTAAAGGAGAGGTTGATGAGTGCAACAGTGTTAGTCATTCCAATTAGGAATGGGAAGTTGACAAATAAACAAATGTATGTAGTACTAGGCTAGGTGCGGTTTGATGTAGAGAGGATTAGTTGATGCATGTGCTAGTCAGTAGCTAAAACCGCAAGTATCCAACTCATGATTTAGAGTTATCAGCGATCGTGTTTGCGCTAAAAATATAGCGGCATTACTTGCTTGGAGAGAGGCTTATGGTATTCACCGACCATAAATTGTTGAAGTAACTCTTCTCATAGAAGGACATTAACTTTCTAGAGCAGCGATAGTTTCTTAGGCTAATATGACTTTGACATTTCCTATACACCTGGAAAGGGAATGTAGCCCCTAATGCTCTTAGTAGAAAACAAGCCAGCTTGGGAGTGATAGAGTTAGGGGTACGCCTTATGGGCAATTAAGTAATTTGTTATGTATATTGTTTGTACCAAAATTGGGTACAACACTCTTTGAACATATTTGAAGAGATTAAAATGAAGAATTTAAATGTGAAATGAGGCTAATCTAACAAACACGCCAAAATAGACAAATAGAAATGCAAGAACACAGGAATTTATAGTGGTTCGGCGTTGTAGCCTACGTCCACTATGGAAATTTTGCTGTTTTATTGATGTCTACTAACTGATTACAATAGAGAATACTCAAGCACTCGAGTTATAATGGGTTTCTGGCATAGTATCGGCGTAGCAGAATTAAAAGTCCATTTTCGGAAGCCATAGGGCTGCTATTTATAAGTGTAGGCTGAAAATATTTGACTTAGATCTTGGAATACCTCTTCTCCTACTTGGGTGGGCCCACTTGATCGATCCGGGGTCATTTGGGATCGATCCCTGATCGATCCCTACTCCATTCGTATCGATCAAAAATAGCTCATTTTGGGCTGAGATCGATCATAGACATTCTTAATGTGGTAAGCAAGCTCCTATGAAAAATTGGTGGCATTTGGACTTGTAGATCTTGAGTTATGATCAATCCAAGTTTGATTTTGCATTAGGCTGAACTGTTCGTATCGATCCCATTCGTATCGATAGTTGTTCGTATCGATGCTATGCGTATCGATCAGGGTGACGTGGAGCGATAGCCTGGGAGTGATCCACTTTTCATGCCACATGACTACTTCTTTCACTTTATCATGTCTTCTTCGTATCGTTCCTAGGAATCATTCTTCGTATCGATGAATGGAGGGTCTGTTCGTATAGATCATCGATAGCCGCTTCGTATCGATGATCTTCATTCTAGTTTGTATCGATGCGCACTTATTTCTTCATATCGATCCTTGATTATACTTTTCAGACTACTCTCGTATCGATCAAGCGAGTGATCGTTATGAACCAGGCCGCTTCTGCTTGATGGATACGAACTGAAGTAACTCGAGGGATGGATACGAAATAGATGCTTCTGGGTTGATGGATACGAAGATGGTTGCCCTATGATGGATACAAACACCATGGATCCGAATGAGGTTGACTTCCTTGATTTTGATCGATCCATGCCTTGAGCATACGAACTACAATTGACTTGAAATTCAGGGCGTTGGTTTTCGTAGCTTTGCTTGTCATACCATGTTAATTGTAGCTCGATCCGGACTGGGACAAAATTAGCCAGTATCAATAGTAGACTTGTGTATAACCGATCTTCGGGACAGATTGTCCTGGGTTTCCAGTCAAGTTCTTGGTGACATGGCCTTGCCAAAAGGCGGGATAACATTTGCCCCTCAAAGTACGTCCTGTGAGAACATGATGTACTTTGAAAAGCTACAATTTTCATTCTGAAAAGTCCTATCGAATTCGCTGAATAATTGTTGCCTTTTCGTCAAAAGATGTAACCTTTGATTGATTTCCAATAATATAAATGTTGAATTGTTGACTGCCAATGATCATGCAGTGTTTTATTGTAATTGAGTGTCGAGTGCTAGCAATTTGCTGTTCACTGTTTTGATTGTCATCAGGTAAGCATTCAATCCTTGTCAATTTTGAAAGTTGAATGTTAGTCCGTCATACATGCACGTATGTTAACTTGCTCCTATTTACGTTTGCACGTTCACGGGTCATTGTCAAGTCTTTTAGTTTTTTTTGAATCGAGTTTCATATCGATCTCTCTTGGATCAACGTGAAATTCGAGTTGTAACAATGTTTGACAGTCGTTTTAAGTCCTTCTTTTCGTATCGATCCTCTCCTGGATCGATTTGAGAAGTTGGAAAACATGTTTCATATCGATGGATTTGAATAGTTCAAACAAATCTCTGTTGCATCTTTCGTATTGATGGGCCACCAATGGATATGAATAGCAATGCTCTGGATCAATCTGAATTGATGGTTATGAACAGTTGATCCCCTGACCAATATGGGTGGATGGATACGAAGAAGGCTCTTCGTATCGATGATGTAGTGACCGTTCCTATCGATTTTTAGCACTGGGAGACACATCGTTTCCTTTTGAGTTTTAGTCCATATAAATGCATTTTGGACTTAGAAAATTTTTCATCTGTCTTCGTTTTACTCTTGCTTTCGTATCGATAAAAAGCCTGAGAAATAGAAACTACCTTCGTTCAAAAATCAACGCAGCTTGTTAATCCCTCGATTCGATACTCTAATTTAGGTAATTAGTTGAACAATCTCACATTAAAATGATAAGATTTGAGATTTAATGCCAATTCGCTCATAATCATGGCCAATTCTGATAATGATGAGGCTAGAATTGGGTTGGAGCATGGTTGAGGGAGGAGGAACTAGAATCTGAACTGTTTGGAGAAGAAGAAAGGATTATGGACAAGAAGGGTGTACTCGAATTGATTGTGGATGAAGAAAAAGTTCGTATCGATCTGGACATAATGGAATTTCGTATCGAATGAAGGAATTGTTTCGTATCAATGGCTGTTGGACATTCATATCAATCGATTGATGATTGGCATTTGTATCGATCAGAAGCAATCGATACAAAATCTTGGGCCAGGCGATCGATACGAATGTGTTGCCGTCGATCGATACGAAGCAGATGATTTTGCATCGATACGATATGATCTTTGGGTGATGGATACGAAGCGATGTTCCACGATCGATGCGAATCTCTGTTTCCCATGATCGATACTTGTGCTCCTGGTGATCGATCCAAGTTAGAACTTTGATGGATATGAAATCTTGCATAATCGAACATTTGATTCTGATGAGCTTCAGCCTTGCATAATTGGACTTAACCGTTTCACTGCATATTTGACTACCCTTCGAAGCTCGTTGATGGAACTATAACTCGACAAATTCTGTGAACTTTAACTTGGATCGTTCTCCGAAGTCTGGATGGCACGGTTGTGACGGTCAGCGATGACGGTGACTTCGGTTGAATCTCGAAGTCTTGTCATTTAAACATCTCTCAAACTTTGTAGAATCTTAAGTACCATGCAGCACTGCACTGCACAACACATTCACGCAATTCACACTTGGGGGAACACGGGTTTCTTATCGTCTAACGATAATTTTTACTGAGTGCCATAGCTATGGAACCCCGGAAGTTCTCAGTCGCAGGATGCTCAGAGTCCGCCTCTTCCTGTAATTGAAATGCCGGCTATCGCAGCTGAAGTAATTAGCCTTGCTTCGGATGAGCTACCGGGAGCAGTTTTTATTATGAACCCACAGGATTCTGTCCGCTCTAATATCTCCGAAGATATGCTAGGTAGGATTTCCCTAAGACATGGGTTGCCGCTAAATGATGTCTTATTACCGGGGCCGAAAGGTAGAGCTCACAACCCCCCGGAGGGGTACACATCTTGTAATAGATTCATGTGTGTGGCTGCGACACTTCCTCCATTCAATCAGTTTATCTGGGAAGTGTTACTTTCCTTGAGGATTGCTCCATCCCAGTTACACCCTAACGGGAATGCCTTTCTCAACAACCTGTTCATTATCTTTATGGAATGCCTCTTCCGTCCTTCAATCGTAAAAGAAATCAGATACTTATTCAACATAAAAAGTAGTGGGGATAACCCCTCCTTCACTTTCCTAGAAGCGGCTAGGAATTGTCAAGTTGTGGTCGAAGCTTGGATCAAGCTGGGTTACTTCAGAACCGAATACTTTTTCGTTCGATGTCTACTGGGATTTGCCAGGAGGTGGCTAGTCAGACGTAAGTGCTTCAACTTCTTTATTGATGAACAGAATTCTAACAACCCGCAAATTTTGAAAATATTTTAAATGAAAATTCATTTGAAACTTTGAATATAATTATTTTAAAATTTAATAAATTTGGAAATTTAATGTAATATTTTTTGATTTGATGTGAAATGTTCTTCCAAATTTAATAAAATAAAGATTTTTTTTAAAATACAAATTTTGGTCAACTTTGGTCAAAGTTTGACTTTCTGTGAAAATTTTAAAATTTGAACTTTGAACTTTTACTTTTTTTTATGAAGATGGATTTAATTCCAACATTTTCTTTGTTTTTTGTTTTGTTAAATTTTGGATCCTACTTCTTAAAATTTACAACTTTTGGCGCATTACATGAAGTTATTCTCCTTATAACTTTTATCTTATTTATATTTTGATTTGTTTGGGCTTATACTAGTGGGCTAGGAAATGCTTTAGTTAGATGAGAAGCCACCTGTTGAGATGACTATATAATATCCTCGGTTTTTCTAGACTCCTCATTTTTCATTTGTGCCTCCGTAGAAAGAAATCAATGTAAGTTTTCTTCTTCATCTTCCTCCTCAAAACCCTAGACTTTCTTCCTCTTTTCCTCTACAAATTTTCCTCCTCCTCCCCTCAATAATTTCGGCCACACCTATCTCCTCTCCCTCCAACCACAAACCCTAGCCAAAAACCACTTCTCCTCTTTCCTTTTTCCCTTCCCTCTTTACAAATTTTGGCCTCCACTCCTCTTCTTCCCACCACAAACCCCATAGCCGAACTTCCTCAAACCCTTCCCCTTGCTTTGCCTTGGCCATGACCATCTCCTCCACCACCAAAACCCTAGGCCGGGCCTCCACTTACGAAACCCTAACCCTAGGCCGAGCCTTCTCCATCAAAACCCAACCCTAACCTAGTCCAAACCCCTATGGCCGAACCCTAACCTAGTCCAAACCCCTATGGTCGAACCCAAACCCAAACCGAACCCTATGGCCGAACCCAAATAAACCCTAGACCAAACCTATGTGTTCCCTAGACAAGCCCTCTTCACATGTTTACAAATATATAATTTTTCTACTTTTATTTTTCTATGTGAATTATTTGTTTACGTATGGAATTTATTTTATTTTTCAAAGCGTCAGATTTGGATTCTCCTCTCACTCAAGCTTGTCCGTAATTTGTTGTTCTTGTTGTAGTCGTTGTGTTGCGTTTTGAATCACTTCTCTAACCAAAGTAAGGTGAGTAATCACTCTTGACAACGTACTTATATTTTGGTGAATTGATGACAATGGAATTATATGGATTGTATATGCAGGTTGAGAATTTCACCTATGTTTATATTATGTTATTTCATATCATATTTTACCTGTTATGATCATATGCCATGATATATTGAATATTGTTATGTTTATTTAATATTCTGTTCTCACACTGCAAGTTCCTTCACTATGGGTTGAAATGATACATACCCGAATGATTTTTAGATTAAGGAAAATTGTTTTGGGCTGAAATGATAGGCCTGAGCAATTTTATTTGACTTGGGATTGCTGGTTTGAAATAATATAAAACCTGGAAAATTAATAAATTGCGGATTGAAATGATATATGTCCGTATTTACTTGACCCTAGGGTAGAGAATTTTATATAGACTCCGTGGTTGATTTAAAATGATTTTCTAAAAACTAATAAGTATTTTGGATTTCTATATATATGAATCTCAACTAAAATTTAATGTAATAATTTATGTGAATTTGTTCACATGAGTTAAATTTTTTTTATAAGAAATAAATAGTTGGAGATGTAAATTTTGGTATCTAATATACAGTATGAAGGTTAATTGAAATTTAATAATCCGATTTGACTTAATAATGATATTTTATTCTAACCTATAAATTGTAAGTTTTAATTCATGTAATAGTGATTAAAATAATAAATGGTTTTTTGTGTGGAAACAAAATGTAAGTGGTATAACTTGGGTAATAAAAATGATAAATGTTATTTACTGAAAAAAAAATAAGTGTAAGTTAATAACGTAATTTTAACTTAGCATAAGGATTTCAGCTTTAAAATTTGACATTATAGTAACAAAGTTATTTAACTAAAGGTGCGGTTTCTTTAATGACCAAATAGCTAAAATTAGAGTAATATAATAAGAATGATATAATGACTATGATAAAAACTGTAAATATATGTACTATTTGATTATATAAAGTATTGTAGTAGGAAGTATTACAGTAACAATTCAAAATTGCTGTGATTTCTTACGGTAACAATTCAAAACTGCTGTGATTTCTTAATGTAACAATTCTGCACTCCTACGGATTCTTACAGTAACAATTCTGCACTGCTGTAGATTCTTACAGTAACAATTTTGCACCGGTGCGAATTCTTACAACAGCATTTCTGTACTGTTGCATTTTCTTAAAAGTGACATTTCGAGAATGCTACAAAATTTTCTAAAGGGTTATAGTTTCGAATGTTATGGTTCTAAAGGTTACATTTTTAAAGTGCTATGATCTCTAAATTTTTACGTTTCAAAGGGGTTATAATTAAATGAATTTGGAAGTGTACGACTTTGGAAAAATGAATAATATTTTAAAGAATAATGATATGGAATATATATGGTTTTGAAAGGAATATGTTTGATATGAAAAATAAACCAATTGAAATTGAATAACCACGGGTAATAATAACGTTTGGTTGTTAAAGAGACCAGGATCGGATATGGGCATACTCTCTGTCGATACCGAAAACCACTTCAATAACTGTGTATGCGGTGGAGATTCCAGAATGAAGTAGGATGGTGGCGATGATCCTAAAGGTATACATACGTGGACCTAACTCCCGTGAGTTAGCATAAGGTGGCTAAAACAAGAGCAATTGACGGGCCAAGTGAGGTAGATCCTCTGATCGGACACACTTCATCGTTAGCCATTCTATTACTTTGTGATTGATTTGGTGCGCACCTTTGATTCGGGAGTGTGGATCGAGTTAGCGATAGTCGCGGCTATACATTACCAACAATCTGTAAGTGTAATTGGTATATCTACCCGGGCATTGCGTAGTTGTGCCGTGTCAACTACCCTAGCGCGCCTTCTACGAGTTTGTTTTATGTCGTACCTATGGGGTATCCTTTGGCGGCCCCAGTTTACAGGGAGTTACGGTACTGTATAGACTATTGGCATTATAAAATGTGTTAAGGGGGAAATGGATAACGCCTTAATGCTATTTTAATAGTTTACTTTACGTTAGACATTATTATAATAGTGTATATTACTACATAGTAGATAGTTTAACGGATCCTTAAAGGATGGGCGATCCCAAGCATCCTTTAAGTTATTGATGCATTTCTTTTACAATTCACTTGAGTTGATTTACATTTTAAAAGTATGTATGTCCTGACTCGAGTGTTTTGTGTTTTTGCTTTACGATCGGGTCAGCCTGAGTTTCACAGCTTTGGTTTCATCCTTTTTGGAGCTAGAGATCTGTCGGAGATTTAGCTGTCTACCTGATATTTCCATTCCAGTTATTTCCACTCAGATTTTGCTTTTGTAGTAGAGAACTTATGTATCTAAACTTTCCGTTGTATTTGTTTTCAGACATGGGTATTATGTATTAGTTTGAGACTATGTATCTAGGAGCTTCATGAACTCCTATGTTTATTTTATTCCGCTGCGAGTTATTTTGATATTCAGTGTCTATGATTCTCTGATTGATTTTATTTGCCCCAAATTTTATTAACAATCTGTTGTTTTGAATTATTCAAGTCTGACATGTGTGGTTTTATTGTCAATTTGAATGGTCCAAAATGGCGGGATGTTACAGCTGGTATCGGAGCTTGGGTTTTAGGCAAACCTTAGCCTACGGGGCAAAAACTCATTAGTGATAGGGTAGAAATACCCTAGAATGAGTAAAATCAATCTTAGAATCATTCTTTTTTGCGAGAGAACGTATTTTCAAGTATAAAATGGTTTTCAATTGATTTTAAAGGATTATTTTGGATATAAAAATTTTCTTGTTTTAAAATTTTATTTTCCTTAGAATTTCCCTTCTTTTCGAATCCACCTTGTTAATAGAATTCTTTGACTAGGATTTCCATTCTAGTTGAATCTTGTCTTTTGTCTTTCTCCTCTATCTTGGTCCTAAAGAAAAAATTTCATTCTTGAATTTCCAGGATGAATCATAGGAATGCCAGAGGTCAGGGTCGTGGTGTTGCCCCAGTTCCAGCACCAGTTGCACCCATTAGGTTTACCATTCTCTGTAAGGAGTTCACTCAGCTAGGTGGTACTAAGTTTACGGAATCAGAGACCATCATTGAGGCTCAGTAGTGGCTGACGAGTTTGGAAAGCATTTTTGCTGGTTTGGAGACCACCGACGCTCAGAAGCGTCAGTTAGCAGCTTGGCAGTTACAGGAGGCAACCCTGGATTGGTGGGAGTCAGTTATAGCCAACACTATTGAGGTAGATATTTCTTGGGAACAGTTTCGGGAGGCTTTTGTGGCAAAGTGGATGCCAGAAGCGGGGAAATCTCAGCTATACAGGGAGTTTATGGATCTTAAGCAAGGGGTATGTCATTTTCTGAGTATGAGCGGAAGTTCAATGAACTTTCCAAGTTTGGTCCTAGCTTGATTGATACCCCTCTTAAGAAGAATGAGAAGTTTATAGCTGGAGCTCGCCCAGAGTTTTATGATCGTCTGATTTCTCATGTGCACAGCCCTTTTACTGGATTGATGGATATGGCCATTAGATTTGAGAACCCCACTTCTAAGGAAGCATCTGTTGCTCGTGCACCTTCATCTCAGCCCTCTTTTGGCAACTCTAAGAAGAGGAAGTCTAGTTTCCATCGACAGAAGCAGAATTGGCTTAAGAATCCAAGTTTAGGATCTTCTTCTTCCCGGATGCAGCCTATTGGTCTTTCTTCCATCACTTGCTTCAAGTGCAATCAGAAGGATCACTATGCCAACAGTTGTCCAACACCTACTAGTGCCGCCATTCCTCCACCTCAGAATACCAAGAACAACCTCTGCCATGTCTATTTGCAACCTAGCCATTTCAGGAATGATTGTCCCTTGTATCAAAAGGGAAAGACATCTTGAGAATTAGCCATGACTTCTTCCACTCGTGCTCCGCCTACTCCACCTGCTCCTAGTGATACCCAAATTACTCTCCAGGGCACTTTTAATTTGTTTAACTTTCCGGTTCATGTTCTATTTGACACGGGAGCTTCTCATAGTTTCATTTCTGTGGACCTTTGTGATAAGTTTGAGCATATCCTTTCACCTTAGTTTGCAATCGAACCTTTGTGTGTTACTAATCCGATTGGTGGTCCCGCAAACCTTAGTAGGATTTGTAACAATGTGAAAGTCTTCTTTTCCGCCCATCGCTTTTTTGGTGATTTTTATGTTCTTGGTTTCGATGCTTTTGACATGTTGCTTGAAGGAGATTGGCTGACGATGTATGAAGTTGTTATCTCTTGTAAAACCCAAACTGTTTCTCTTGTTGATGATTTTGGTAAGCCCTTGGTGATTTAGTGTCGTATGCCTCAGGATTATGCAGGCAGTTTTATCTATTTTCTTGATTCTTCCCATAGTGATCTTGATTCTACTCCTATGGTCAAAATCCATCCCGATGTGTTTGGTGAAGTCGCTTCTTTACCTCCTAAAGGGGAAATCGAATTCTGTATTGATCTCATTCCTGGAGATCGACCTGTAGTTCTTCCTCCCAGAAGAATGGCACCCCGTGAGAAGGTTGAGTTGAGGAAGCAAATTGAAGAGTTGTTCTCCAAAGATTTGATCAGACCCAGTCATTTCGAATGGGGAGTAGTAGTGGTTTTTGTCACTAAGTCCGATGGTTCTTTGAGGATGTGTGTTGATTATAGGGAGTTGAACAAGCTCACTATGAAAAACAGATACCCAATGCCTCGTATTAATGATATGTTCGATCAGCTTTATGGAGCTACTGTATTCTCTCAGCTTGATCTTGCCACCGGTTTCCACCAGCTTAGAATTGCCGAGGAAAGTATTCCCAAAACTGCTTTCCATTCTGAGGATGGTTTTTTGAATGGTTAGTTATGCATTTTGGTTTGACTAACGCCCCAGCTTTCTTTGTCGACCTTATGAACCGGGTTTTCCGTGATGTTCTTAATAAGTTTGTTCTAGTCTTCGTCGATGATATTCTAGTTTTCTCTAAGTCTAAGGCGGAACATGAAATACATTTGAATTTTGTTCTGAAGACCCTTAGGAGTTATCAGTTGAAAGCCAAATTCTCGAAATGCCATTTCTGGAAAGATGAAGTCCGATTTCTTGGACATATTGTTTCTGGTGACGGAGTTTCTGTTGATCCAGTTAAGATCGCTGCGATCAATGTAAGTCTATCTTCTCTTCTTCCTTTGTACATTAATTATTCTATCTCTTTCTCGGTTCTTATTCTCCCTATTCTATTTTAGAATTGGGAAACTCCTAGCACTCCATCTGATATCCGTAGTTTTCTGGGCCTTGCCGGTTATTATCGGAGATTCATTGAGAATTTTGCTCGGATTGCTGCACCTCTCACCGCTCTAAATCGTAAGAATGCTAAGTTTAGACGGAATGAAAAGTGTGAAGCTGCATTCAATGAGTTGAAGCACAAGCTTACTTCCGCACCAGTTCTTACCGTTCCAAATGGAAATGAGGGATTAACGATATACAGTGATGCCATTCGTGAAGGTTTGGGAGCCGTTCTGATGCAGGATGGGAAGGTTATCGCTTATGCCAGTCGTCAGTTTAAGACTCATGAAGCCAATTATGCAGCCCATGATTTGGAATTGCTTGCCGTAGTTTTTGCTTTGAAGCTTTGGAGACATCATCTATTGGGAACTAAGTTTGAGATCTTAATGGATCATAAGTCTTTGAAATATATTTTTACCCACAAGGACTTGAATTTGAGGAAGGTTAGGTGGCTTGAGTTTCTAGCTTCTTATGACCTCGACATCAACTATACCCCCGGGAAAGCTAATGTTGTAGCCGATGCTTTGAGTCGAAAGAAGGCGATGTTGTGTCAGCTTGTTGTTTCCTCTCCTCTTATGGATCATATTATTTCTAAGCAAGATGAGGATGAGATGCTTAGGCTTATTAAGGAAAATGTTCGTAGCAGGGTTAGTGGTATTAGCCAAGATGGAAGTGGAGCTCAGATCGATGATAAAGGGATTTTGAGGATTAATATTCGGATTTGTGTCCCGAATGCAAGGTTTCAAATCTCGGATTTTGGCCAATATCTCGGGCAAATATCTCGGCTGTCTCGGGCGATATTTAAAAGACTTATAACTAACCAAGCTGCCAAATCTCGGATTTTGGCTAATATCTCGGATTTTCATCTCGGCTGATCTCGGGGAGATTTAAAACCTTGCCCGAATGTCGATGGATTGAGGCAAGAGTTACTTTGGGAAAATCATCGGTCTAGACTTTCTATTCATCCAGGTGTGACGAAGATGTACCCTAATATGAAGAAGCTGTATTGGTGGAGTGGTATGAAGCGTGATATCTCCCTTTTTGTTAGTAGATGTGCAACTTGTCAGGAGGTTAAGGCTGATCATCAAAAGACCGCTGGATTATTGCAACCCCTTGAGGTTCCCAATTGGAAATGGGAACAAGTTTCTATAGATTTTATTGATGGATTACCGAGGACTAGGAGATGTAATGAGAGTATTTGGGTAATTATGGATAGATTGACCAAGTCAGCTCATTTCATTCCGGTTAGGTCCAACCGTTCTGCTTTGAGTTTAGCTGAGATTTATATGAGAGAGATTGTTCGTCTTCATGGTGTTCTGGTCAGTATTGTTTGTGATAGAGATCCCATCTTTACCAGTCTGTTTTGGAAAGCTTTTAAGGAATCTTTAGGTACTCGTCTGAATCTGAGCACTGCTTACCATTTGTAAACCGACGGTCAAACAGAAAGAGTGAATCAGACACTGGAAGATCTTCTTCGTGCATGTGTCCTTGATTATAGATGATCTTGGGAAGACCATCTCGATCTTGTTGAATTCACCTATAACAATAGTTATCAGGTATAATCTCAAATACCTGTTTAAGGTTGTCTTAAACATTTATCTATCTTATCCCTTTTTTTTAATTCAGTCTAGTATCGCAATGGCTCCATTTGCTGCTCTTTATGGATGCCC
This sequence comes from Allium fistulosum, assembly GCA_030737815.1. NCBI lineage: Eukaryota > Viridiplantae > Streptophyta > Magnoliopsida > Asparagales > Amaryllidaceae > Allium > Allium fistulosum. The sequence continues at coordinate 985,958,256 of CM060902.1, forward strand.
TTGCAAATCTCCATCTTGCTGGATTGAATCCGGTAATCGTCTGGTTCTTGGTCCTAACATGATTCTAGAAGCGTCTGAGAAGGTTGAGGAGATTAGGAGAAAGATGTGGATTGCTCAGGATAGACAGAAGAAGTATGCTGACAGGCGTAGGAGGAATTTAGAATTTTCTGTTGGTGATCAGGTTTTCCTTAAGGTCTCTCCATTAAGAAATGTGATTCGTTTTGATCGGAGAGGGAAGCTCGCTCCTAGGTTTATTGGTCCTTTTTGCATCTTAGAGAGAGTTGGTTCCATAGCTTACCATTTGGATTTGCCTGAGAAGCTTTCTGGAGTGCATAATGTGTTCCATGTTTCGCATCTTCGTCGGTATCTTCAAGATCCATCTTTGATTGTCCAGCCTTCCGCTGTTGAGAGTTTGGATGTTGAGCCAAACCTTACTATCGAGAGTTTGGATGTTAAGCCGAACCTTACTGTCAAGAGGAAGCCACTTGGTATTATCGATAGAGGTACGAAGCAGCTACGAAGAAAATCTGTCAACCTGGTCAAAGTGCAATGGAGCACTGATGATCGGGATTGTACTTGGGAAACGGAGGAGAGCATTCGTGCTTCAAATCCGGAATTGTTTGTTCCAGGTACTATTATTTATCCTTCCTTATCCTTCTTTATTTTCTGGGTCTCGTTCCTTTTCGAGGACGAAAAGTTTTGAATGAGAGAGAGTGTAACAACCCGTAAATTTTGAAATTTTTTTAAATGAAAATTCATTTGAAACTTTGAATATAATTATTTTAAAATTTGATAAATTTGGAAATTTAATGTAATATTTTTGGATTTGATGTGAAATGTTCTTCCAAATTTAATAAAATAAAGATTTTTCTTAAAATGCAATTTTGCTCAACTTTGGTCAAAGTTTGACTTTTTGTGAAAATTTTAAAATTTGAATTTTGAACTTTTACTTTTTATTTATGAAGATGGATTTAATTCTAACATTTTCTTTGTTTTTCATTTTGTTAAATTTTGATTCCTACTTCTTAAAATTTACAACTTTTGGCGTGATACACGCAGTTATTCGCCCTGTAACTTTTATCTTATTTATATTTTGATTTGTTTGGGCTTATACTAGTGGGCTAGGAAATGCTTTAGTTAGATGAGAAGCCACATGTTGAGATGACTATATAATATCCTAGGCTTTTCTAGACTCCTCATTTTTCATTTGTGCCTCCGTAGAAAGAAATCAATGTAAGTTTCCTTCTTCATCTTCCTCCTCAAAACCCTAGACTTTCTTCCTCTTTTCCTCGGCAAATTTTCATCTCCTCCCCTCAAAAATTTCGGCCACACCTATCTCCTCTCCCTCCAACCCCAAACCCTAGCCAAAAAACACTTCTCCTCTTTCCTTTTTCCCTTCCCTCTTCACAAATTTCAGCCTCCACTCCTCTTCTTCCCACCACAAACCCCATAGCCGAACTTCCTAAAACCCTTCCCCTTGCTTTGCCTTGGCCGTGACCATCTCCTCAACCACCAAAACCCTAGGCCGAGCCTCCACTACCAAAACCCTAACCCTAGGCCGAGCCTTCTCCATCAAAACCCAACCTTAACCTAGTCCAAACCCCTATGGTCGAACCCAAACCTAGTCCAAACCCTTATGGTCGAACCCAAACCCAATCCAAACCCTCTGGCTGAACCCAAAAAAACCCTAGACCAAACCTATGTGTTCCTTAGACAAGCCCTCTTCACATGTTTACAAATATATAATTTTTCTACATTTATTTTTCTATGTGAATTATTTGTTTACTTATGGAATTTATTTTATTTTTCAAAGCGTCGGATTTGGGTTCTCCTCTCACTCAAGCTTGTCCGTAATTTGTTGTGCTTGTCATAGTCATTGTGTTGTGTTTTGAGTCACTTCTCTAACCAAAGAAAGGTGAGTAATCACTCTTGACAACGTACTTATATTTTGGTGAATTGATGATAATGGAATTGTATGGATTGTATATGCAAGTTGAGAATTTCACCTATGTTTATATTATGTTATATCATATCATATTTTACCTGTTATGATCATATGCCATGATATATTGAATATTGTTAAGTTTATTTAATATTCCGTTCTCACACTGCAAGTTCCTTCACTATGGGTAGAAATGATACATACCCGAATGATTTTTAGATTAAGGAAAATTGTTATGGGCTGAAATGATAGGCCTGAGCAATTTTATTTGACTTGGGATTGCGGGTTTGAAACGATATAAAACCAAGAAAATTAATAAATTGCGGATTGAAATGATATATGTCCGTATTTACTTGACCCTAGGGTAGAGAATTTTATACAGACTCCGTGGTTGATTTAAAATGATTTTCTAAAAATTATTAAGTATTTTGGATTTCTATATATGAATCTCAACTAAAATTTAATGTAATAATTTCTGTGAATTTGTTCACATGAGTAAAAAAATTTTATAAGAAATAAATAGTTGGAAATGTAAATTTTAGAATCTAATTTACAGTATGAAGGTTAATTGAAATTTAATAATTCGATTTGACTTAATAATGTTATTTTATTCTAACCTATAAATTGTAAGTTTTAATTCATGTAATCGTGATTAAAATAATAAATGATTTTTTTTGTAGAAAAAAATGTAAGTGGTATAACTTGGGTATTAAAAATGATATATGTTATTTACTGAAAAGAAAATAAAGTGTAAGTTAATAGCTTAATTTTAACTTAGCAGAAGGATTTCAGCTTTAAAATTTGACATTATAGTAACAAAGTTATTTAACTAAAGGTGTGGTTTCTTTAATGACCAAATAGCTAAAATTAGAGTAATATAATAAGAATGATATAATGACTATGATAAAAACTGTAAATATATGTACTATTTGATTATATAAACTATTGTAGTAGGAAGTATTATAGTAACAATTCAAAACTACTGCGATTTCTTACGGTAACAATTCAAAACTACTGCGATTTCTTACGGTAACAATTCAAAACTGTTGCGATTTCTTACTGTAACAATTCTGCACTGCTGTGGATTCTTACAGTAACAAATTCTGCACTGTTGCGAATTCTTATAATAATAGTTCTACACCTCTGTGAATTCTTACAGTAGCATTTCTGTACTGCTGCGTTTTCTTAAAAGTGACATTTCTAGAATGCTACAAAATTTTCTAAAGGGTTATAGTTCCAAATGTTATGGTTCTAAAGGTTACATTTTTAAAGTGCTATGAACTCTAAATTTTTACGTTTCAAAGGGGTTACAATTAAATGAATTTGGAAGTGTACGACTTTGGAAAAATGAATAATATTTTAAAGAATAATGATATGTAATTTATATGGTTTTGAAAGGAATATGTTTGATATGAAAAATAAACCAATTGAAATTGAATAACCACGGGTTATAATAACGTTCGGTTGTTAAAGAGTCCGGGATCGGATACGGGCATACTCTCTATCGATACCGAAAACCACTTTAACAACTCTGTACACGGTGGAGATTCCAGAATGAAGTAGGATGGTGGCGACGATCCTAAAGGTATTCGTACGTGGACCTAACTCCCGTGATTTAGCATAAGGTGGTTAAAACAGGAGCAATTGACGGGCCAAGTGAGGTAGCTCCTCCGATCGGACACACTTCATCGTTAGCCATTCTATTACTTTGTGATTGATTTGGTGCGTACCTTTTATTCGGGAGTGTGGATCGAGTTAGGCGGTAGTTGCAGCTATGCATTACCAACAGTCCGGAAGTATAATTGGTATATCTACCCTAGCATTGCCTAGTTGTGCTGTGTCACCTACCCTAGCGAGCCTTCTACGAGTTTGTTTTATGTCATACCTATGGAGTATCCCCTGGCGGCCCCAGTTTACGGGGAGTTACGGTACTGTATAGACTATTGGCATTATCAAATGTGTTAAGGGGGAAATGGGTAATGCCTTAACGCTATTTTAATAGTTTACTTTACTTTATACATTATTATAATAGCGTATATTACTACATAGTAGATAGTTTAACGGATCCTTAAAGGATGGGCGATCCTAAGCATCCTTTAAGTTGCTGATGCATTTCTTTTAGAGTTCACTTGAGTTGATTTACATTTTATAAGTATGTATGTCCTGACTCGAGTGTTTTGTGTTTTTGCTTTACGCTCGGGTCAGCCTGAGTTTCACAGCTTTGGTTTCATCCTTTTTGGAGCTAGTGATCCGCTGGAGATTTAGCTGTCTACCTGATATTTCCATTACAGTTATTTCCACTCATCTTTTGCTTTTGTAGTAGAGAACTTATGTATCTAAACTATCCGTTGTATTTGTTTTCAGACTTGGGTATTATGTTTTAGTTTGAGACTATGTATCTAGAAGCTTCATGAACTACTATGTTTATTTTATTCCGCTCCGAGTTATCCTGATATTATGTGTTTGTGATTCTATGATTGATTTTATTTGCCCCAAATTTTATTAACAATCTATTGTTTTGAATTATTCAAGTCTGACATGTGTGGTTTTATTGTCGATTTGAATGGTCCAAAACGGCGGGATGTTACAAGAATGATATTAAATCAGTGCCGAGTCTAAAACTTTGCTTCTTATAAAGCTTCAATTCCACGACTCGAAGGAGCTCGGTTTAAAGAAATAGTAAGGGTTCTTCAAGAGGTGCCCATCGTGCAAAGAGAAATCGATGAAGTCCTCATAGACGAAAATCTGATTGCCGTGGGGTTGATTGATAGAGATCGGAGCATAGGACAAGCAGGAGTTCTTAGGACGGCTCCGGCAAGGCAAATAAGAAGGAGAACTCCCGTAATTGTTATAACCGAACAAGGCGATGACGAGATTTCGCCAGCTAGAGACAAGCCTTTGCCTTTGCAGGACCCTCAAACATCAAGAAAAAGAAAAGGCAAGATTGTTGCCCGCTATTATCCCGCCTTTTGGCAAGGCCGTGATATGAAGGAATTGACAAGAAACTGAAGACGGTCCGTCCTGGAGATCGATTGTACATAGGTTTGCTATGGATGCTGGTAAATTTTGCCCAAGTACGGATTAAGCCACAATTAACATGACAAGACAAGCAAAGTTATAAAAGACAACTTTCTAAACTTCAAGTCAATCGTAGTTCGGATGCTCAAGGTATGATCAATGCAAACCAAGGAAATCAACTCATTTTATCCATCATTTCGCCTCCTTCGTGTCGCTTTTATTCGTATCCATCCAGAGCAGGGTTCTTCGTATCCATCCTCATTCGCATCCCTCTACAGCGGCCTCCTTCATATCCATTGGGGTCGAACTTGTTCGTATCCATAGAACACACATGGTTCGTATCCATCCGTCCTCATATTACTTCGTATCCATCATCTCTAGCTTGTTCGTGTCGATCAACCAACATCCACATCGTATCCATCGAAGGCGTACAAAATCATTACTTCGTATCGATCCATTAACACACTACACTCGTATCGATCGACCAGTGATCGGTGCGAATAGTACAAGATGGACCGATACAGATGATATTTACGTTGATCGATACGAAATAGAGCAGCGACGATCGATGCGAACAGGGTAGCAAATAATGGATACAAACAAGGCTAAGCTGGGTCGATATGAACGAGGCGCACCCATAAGAAAGACTTGGTCGCTCTTCATGAAAAGTGGATCGATCCTAAATGTTGGCACCACATCACCTAGCAAGCACGTGCCCAGAAGCGATACGAACATGAGCGATGCAAATAGAAGCGATGCGAACTCAATAGCCTTTTACAAATCCAAACCTGCATCGATCATAACTCAAGATCTACAAGTCCAAATGCCACCAAATTTTCATAGGAGCTTGCGTGCAACCTCAGGAATGTTCATGATCGATCTCGACTCGATGGGCTAAATCTTGATCGATGCAAAATCCATTCGTATCGAGTCCGAACGACCGGGAATCGATCACGTGGGCCCACCCACGTAAGAGAAGAGGTCTTCCGAGATCTGGGCGAGATATTTGCTGCCTATGCCTATAAATAGCAGCCCAGGACCTACTAAAAAAAGGACTTTTGGCTCTTTTGCGTCCAGACTCTGCTGAAATCACTATTGTACTCGAATTCTACTATTGTAACTCGTTGTAACCACCAAGCAAAAATCAATAAAAGTCAGCCAATTCATAGTGGACGTAGGCCATACACCGAACCACTTTAAATCTGTTTGTTTTTGTGTGATTTTCTTGTTTATCAATTGGTGTGTCTGTTAGATCTTCATCATATTCCATTTATATTCTTCATTTTATCTCTTCAAACACATCCGAAGCGTGTTGTGCCCAATTTTGGTACAAACAATTTAGTGCTTTCACTGAGAGATCCCAGTTTTTCTCCGGCTCGTTGGATCTACTACCGATATCAGATTGCAAGAATCTAAGGAGAAGATCTAGATTTCAAGTGTAGAAGCTTTCCATCCTATTCAGATTTGTACCAAGTCTAGGAGAGAGCTTCGCTATCCACCATGGTCAACACTAGGACGACATCAACTACTGTAGATCTGGAAGGATGGGACAGAAAGAACCCCGCACAACTTCCTCCTACCAATCAGAATGCTGCCGAACCTTCAGATCTGCAAGGCCCTGTCACCAGGGAAGAATTTCAATTGCTAATGCAAGAGCCGACTCAAAGCCGCCAGCAGCTTACTCAGCAACTCCGTGCTAACGCAGAATTGACAAATCAACTGGATCGTCAAAGACGACGGAGATATAGAAGGGATCAGGCTTCCTATTCATCCACTGAAAGTTCAGCCTCTTATGACTTTAATCACAGGTCCACGCGCCCACGGCTGGAAAGAAGTTATACACAGGTTACTGGACATCAACGCACCTTGAGTCTCGGGCAATCTAAAGTTGGCCCGTCAACTAGCCATCAGACCGGACCCTCCTCCCGAGGAGGTATTTCTCCCTATCACACCATTGACAACCGCGCTGCTACCACCGCTACTAAGTTGGGAGTTGATGCCCAAAATAGGACAGTTCTGAACCGTCGCCAACATGATCATACTTTTGAACCTTATGTTCCTGAAGACGTAGAACCAAGGAGGCGAGATATGGACCATCGATCACGATCGACCCATCCTCGCATTGTGGAACCCGACCACACCTTGGCTTAGCATGCCCAGAACGTCCAAATGCCGGATAACCTGACAATGATCTGTCAGATGATCAACGAAAATCAGGGCCTTATTAATGATGACTGGGGAATCTCACGGAGTCATACCCCCTTCACTGATGGCATCCTCTACGTTGAACCGCCTCGACGATTCAGGATGCCGACTCTACCCGTTTATGAAGGGAGCTCTGATCCTAACCAGCACATCTTAAAGTACGAATGGTTAATGAATGTCGCACAAGCTGATGATGCAGTCAAGTGTTGAAGTTTCCCAATCTCCCTAAGGGGAATACCAACTATGTGGTTTACCCGTTTACCACCTCGGTCTATCTCGTGCTTTGATCAGTTGGCCACAAAGTTTGTTGAATAGTTCCTCATGCATGTCACAAGGCAGAAAGATGTTAACACCTTGTCTAGTGTCAATCAAGCTCCCGGAGAGACACTCAGACGTTATCTGGAGAGGTTCCACACTGCATGTGCTGAGATTAGTAATCCCAATGACAACTCAATTCTGATAGCACTAACTAAGGGAATCGATCCCGATTCTGAATTTGACAACTGGTTGGCCGGAAAACCTCATGCGTCATTAGACCGTTTCTATTCCAAGGCAACCCAGTTCTTGAGAAGGGAGGATGCGAAACAGTCTAGGAAAAAGGATGATGCAGGACCCAGTGTGGAAGGAATCCAAAGCAATGTCGCTGTTAAACAAACCGGGGAGAGTTCCGGAAAGGTGCAATTGAACATACAGAATAAACAGAATCAACAGAAAAGTAATGGAACTCAAAACAGGAAGCAGGATCAGAATCGTGGGCCACGACGTAGGGCTCATATGTTTGACATTTATAGTCCTTTGAATACGTTATTGGAAAACGTGTACTTGCAGAACTGCAATACTATTCATTATAAGAAACCTGCTCCAAAGCAATCATCAGAAAAATAGTTTCAAACGGGGAAGTATCGTAGATTTCACGATAGCTATGGCCATAACACGAACGAGTGCCATCATTTACAGGATATTATTGACAAATTGATACGAGAGAGAAAGTTGGAGTAGTTTGTTAGGGTGCCACGGTCAGGAGGTGCGGGCCCATTGAATCAAAACCATATACCAAATCAGGCGAGATCGGAAGAACCCGCTCGTACCGGCGGGAGGTTGGTGATTAATACTGTTAGTGGTGGTCCTCATCCAGCAGACCGAAGCTGGAAGGAAATAGAGTCGTATGTCGGTTCAATTAGGCATGCGATCTTTGAATGTTGTAGTAATTTGGAAGATGGGGCTCCGGCCAAGCAACAAAAAATGATGACAAACGACATTGTATTTCGAGACAGGGATGCCGACAGGGTCAAAGCACCAACCATTGATCCACTTGTCATATCAGCTCAAGTAGGTCCTGCGTGGATGAAAAGGATCTTAGTGGACAATGGAAGCTCAGTGAACATATTGTTTAAGCGAGCTTATGATCAGATGAGGATGGAAAAAAAAGACTTGAAGCGTTGTCAGTCTCGTATTCATGGCTTTAATGGGAGTGCAACTATACCCACTGGATTGGTGGACCTACCAGTGAAGTTGGGAATTGGAGAATGCCAGAGAGTCCGAATATTACAGTGTGTTGTGTTGGACATAGACTCGCCTTATAATGCTTTCTTGGGCCAACCGGCCTTAGCTGAGTTCAGGGCTGCCATTGCCCCCTGGTGTTTAACTTTAAAATTCCCTATTAACAACGGAGTTAGAGTTGTTCAGGGAGACCAGGCTACTAGACGAGCCTGTTATGTTGCTGAGCTGCGAGAGGCGCAGCGAAAAGAAAAAGGAAAGGGCGTAGAGGAATCTCTCTGCGTCCGCTTTGTGGAAAATTGATAGGTAACGCTTGTGGCTTAGGCCCGGGCACCCTAACCAATTCCCAAGGGATCTTGCCCCGAGAGATACCAAAAATGAAGATGAAAATAAAGACAGTCAAACTTCCCCGACCGAGCTGACGATCGATGTTCCGATCAATGATAATGACGATTCTAAAATGTTAAATATTGGATCCCAGCTAAGCCAACAGATGCAGGAGGAATTGGTTGAATTTCTCTAGGCAAACCTTGACGCGTTTGCCTGGACGCATTCTAACATGTGTGGAATCTCCTCGGACGTCGCGAGCCACATATTGAATATTGACCCATGAGATATCCCGGTCAAGCAAAAAAGGCGTGGTATGGATCCAGAGAGATCTACCACCCTTAAGGAAGAGGTAGATAAGCTCAAGTAGAACGGGTTTATTCGAGATGCTCTATATCCGGAATGGGTGTCCAATCCTGTACTCGTCAGAAAGCCTAACGGGAAATGGAGAACATGCGTTGACTATTCAGACATGAAAGCTTGCCCCAAAGATAGTTTTCCACTTCCCCGAATCGATCAGCTCGTAGACTCAACAACTGGACATGATCTCTTATCCTTCATGGATGCGTATTCTGGCTACAATCAGATACCCATGCACTTGCCCGATCAAGAGCATACCAGCTTCATCACCGATCTGGGACTTTACTGCTACAAATTCATGCCCTTCGAACTCAAGAACGCTGGGGCAACCTACCAACGATTAGTTAATCGAATGTTCGCTAACCCAATCGGAAAAGCAATGGAGGTATATGTGGACGATATGCTTGTGAAGTCACGGTTCTCCACTAATCATATCAAGGATCTGGAATCAATGTTCAACATCCTCCGGGAGTACAGAATGAAACTCAACCCGTTGAAATGTCACATTGGGGTCGTGTCTGGAGAATTCCTCGGATTTATCGTTAATGCCCGAGGAATTGAAGCCAATCCCGAGAAGATCCTGGCAATCAGAAATCTTGAGAATCCAAGGACTATAAAGCAAGTTTAGAGCCTCAACGGAAAGGTAACAGCACTGAGCAGATTCATTTCAAAATCCACCGACAAATGCATTCCCTTCTTCGACCTGATCAGGAAAGGGAAACGAAATTTTGAATAGACTACAGAATGCAAGGGTGCATTCCGAGCACTAGTTCAAAACCTCTCCACACCACCCAATCTGTCAAAGCCTATTGATCACGAGAGATTGTACATCTACTTGGCGCTGTCAGAAAATGCAGTCAGTGCTACCTTAATTCGGAAGGAAGTTCGGATACAACGGCCGGTCTATTACATTAGCAAACGACTGACCGGAGTAGAGACAAATTATCCGAAGCTGGAAAAGCTGGCTTATTATCATTTCCTCAAGGTAGCTCCGTCCGTATTTCCAGGCTCATCCTATCACCGTTTACACCGATCAGCCGTTACGACAAGTCCTTACGTGGCCTGACACGTTTGGTAGGTTACTCAAGTGGAATATCAAGCTGAGTCAGTTCGACATCGCTTACCCACCAAGGCGAGCCATCCTCGGACTAGTCATAGCAGATTTCATCACTGAATTCACTATCCCGGAGGACTTACCCAAAACCAGTGAATCTCCTAAATATGTTTGGAAGCTACATACTAATGGTGCATCAAACGACCGTTGCTCAATGGCCGGAGTTGTGCTTGAAACTCCTAAAGGCCTATCTATATACTATGCCTTAAAGTTCGATTTCCGTGCAACAAACAACGAGGCCGAATATGAAGCCCTGCTCGCCGGATTGAAACTCGCCAGAGATTTAAGAATTATTATGGTACAGATTTACTATGATTCACAATTAGTCATGTGTCAAGTTTGAGGAGAGTACCAGGCCAAAGACCAAAGACTGGCTGCTTATCTTGCTCGGGTTTAAGAAATATTGGATCAGTTCGATTATTATGCCATTTATTGCATACCCAGAGAACGTAAATCAGATGGCTGATTCCTTAGCAAAGTTAGCCAGTACAGGTGTAGCACAACAAATGGGAATCATTCCCATAGAGATGTTATCTTCCCCGAGCATCGATCGGATGGAAACATACTGGATGTATGAAGTCTTTCCTGATAAGGAGTCATGGACGACTCCGTTCAGAAACTATCTCGAGCATGGGACCCTGCTGGAGTGCAGGAGTGAAAAGAGACAAGTTCTTCGAAAGGCTTCGCGGTTCACCATTCAGAATGGAGTCATGTATAGAAGAGGGTACTAAGTTCCTTTGCTCTGGTGTATCGCCCACGATGAAATCAAACGAGTATTGCATAATGTACATGAAGGAGAATGTGGCGATCACACCGGGGGGCAAGCTATTGCCAAGAAAGTGCTCCGATATGGATATTATTCGCTGACTGTAAATCGTGATGCATCGGATTACGCCAAAAAATGTGACAAATGTCAAAGACACACACGGATTCCAAGAACCCCTTCTACCGAAAGAACTCAAATGGTCAGTCCATGGCCGTTTGCAGTATGGGGCATTGAAATCATTGGTTCTCTACCTCTAGCCAAAGGTGGTGCGAAGTACGCCATCATCGTAGTTGATTACTTTACCAAGTGGGCGGAAGCTGAACCCCTTGCTATAATCACAACAAAGAAAGTGATCAACTTTGTAGTACGCAACATTATCTGTCGATTTGGTCTCCCACATACCATCATCACTGACAACGAAGCCCAATTCGACAGTGTTGAATTTAAGAATTTCAGTCAACGTTTCCACATCCAGAAGAAATTCTCTGCAGTTGCACACCCTCAAGAAAATGGACAAGTTAAAGTTGTTAATAAAGTTATAAAGTCCATTCTGAAGAAACAACTGGTAAAGGCCTGGGGCAAATGGGTCGATGAACTTCCTATGGCTTTTTGGGCTTATCGGACAACCCATAAATCCACCACCGGTCACACTCCATTCTCTCTTTCCTATGCTTCAAAAGCTGTTATTTCAGTCGAGATGGAAGTACCTTCTCATCGTGTGACTTATTATGATCCGAAAACGAATGCTATATTACTTGCCAAATCTCTGGATTTTTGGACGAGAAGCGAGAAGAGGCTGATTTGTGGGTAGCCGCATACCAAAGTCGATTCGCCCGATTATACAATGTTAAGGTCCGACCCCGAACCTTCGAACTCAGTGGTCTCGTCCTTAAGAGAATTTACCCAGTTCCTTCACATATGAAGCCAACGTGGGAAGGGTCGTTTGTCATCGAACGAAAGCTCGGAGATGGCACATTTAAATTATCGACCGTTGATGGTCTTACTCTGCTGAGAGCCTGGAACAGCAAGAGTCTCCGTCGCTACTACACATAACATGCTCTATTTATTTATTTAGTCTACCTTTCATTTGCAATATGTTTATGCGTTTCGAAATTTGAATTTGTAATAAGGCAACTGACTTTGCCGTATTTTCTTATTTCAGCAATAAAATGCAATCTCTTCGAGCCAGAGAAGTGATTTCTAAATGTATCATACGACCATCGCAATGCACGGAGAGCTAAGTTCCATCCTACGGTGGGACTTATTCATATAAGGAGTGACTGTGATATGACCGGTCACTCGCTAAGTGAAACCCGAGCTCGGGGACAAGTCATCACACTGAATCCAAAAAAGGATTGATACACGACAATCCTAACTAACTCCAGATTCCCAGAGTGTGAACTGGAGTATAAACTTGCAAATGTGAGCTCGAAGAGGGTGGAACCATCCACCCAAAGACTTTGCTCGTGTTTAAAACAAGTTCGAGGAGGATAGACCCGTCCATCTAACGACCTCGCTTGTTAACTCAGGGTGGATGTGATCCGACCATCCACGATCCTGATACATTTGTCGTTCCCAGAGTGCAAACGAAATTCTGAAACTCACAACAGATGTGAGTGACCGTTTGTCAACTAACTCCAAATTCCCAGAGTGTGAACGAGAGTGTAAACATCAACTAACTCTAAGTCCCAGAGTGTGGACTGGAGTATAAATAATGACTAACTCTAAGTCCCCGGAGTGCGGATTGGAGTTTAGACGCAAACCGGGTGTGAATCGACCACCCGTAGAACAACTCCGAGCCCCTGGAGTGCGGGCCGGAGTATAAACGCAGAGTGGGTGTGACTGACCACCCACGAATCAATCTAAGTCCCCAAACTACGGACGGAGTCCTAAATATCAAACGGGTGTTGCTGACCACCCGTAAAATGACTAAAGTCCTCGGAGCGTGAACATATCTCAAAACCATAAGCAGGCGTAACCAACCGCCGACTTACAAGTGCAATCCCCAGAGTGTGGATGCAACCATCAATTAGTGAGCAAGTGTGATTTGACCACCCGGACTCGTCTTGTTTCAGCTTCATTTCAAAAAGTTAAGATCGGTGTATTGAAGGCAAATAGTGATTACTGATCGATCTTTTCAATTTGTCCCCGAAACTGGGGGCAGGACTTAAGTATCAGCTACTGATTGAAACGGTGCAATGTTGGAATTCGACTTGACATTTGATCGCGACCTGAAGCCGTGACTTTAGAACTTAGCAACTAAGCTCAGGACTGGCTCGAAGACTGGTACTTCACAAGTACATTGAATGGAAGTTCGAATGCTGGAATACTTAAGCGAAATAAATGCAAAACTATGCTGAAGACAAAATGAGATTTTATTTCAACTATTCTTTGGAAGAGAAGGATAAGTACAAAATTATTCCAAAAAATCCCACTAGTAGGGGCCGAACCCGCATCTATACACGGCCTACAAAAAGCAAAAGAGGATTCCTATCTGCCTATCAAAAATGAGATGAAAAGACACGCCTATTCTTTCACTCTCTTCTTCTTCCCCCTCGGTGTTGACCCGCTAGAGCTACCGCTTGGACGCCTCTTTGAGCCCTTGCCTTTCGGTGGTTGGACTCCAGTCAGGGGCATTATGGTAACTTCCTCCTTCAAACTCACATGGATTGTAATGCTTCCTGAAGGTAGAGTCGGAGGGACATGATCAATGTTAGAAGACGGAAGGGGCACACTGGTGTCAACGACCGTGCCTTCAGAAGAAATCATTCGTAAAGGGGCTGGGCCAGGTCCCACCATTCCACCTCCAAAATCGCTGGCCCGCATGGCCGCTTCCATCTCAGCATTGATCTCAGCTATTATTTCTTCTTCATGAAGTGTTTGGGCGTCTGCGGGGATGCTAGCAGTTGGGCCTGAGGAGATGGTCATAGTTGCGCCTCCACCCTTGATGAATGGCAGATCGGCAAAAGGGTGACTATGATGACTGAGAAGTTCCTCCATCATCTGTTCATCAAAAATAAGCGTGCTACCCTGTGTTCCTTCAGCTGGTGCAGTAGCCGTTGTAGTGGTTGCTTCTATTATGATGGCCTCCTGCTCGTGGTGCGACTCTTGAGTTGCAGGAGGCACGACAGATGTAGGTCCTATCACTGAATAGAGACAAAGAAAAAGAGTTAGCGATTACTTCAATCAACGTTTCCAGCTTCGAGTGAACACAAAAAATGTGCAGAGTACCTTGCTCGAATCGGCTCGCGGGTGGCGAAGCAGCTTTAGAAACATTCCCGCGAGCTGGAGACAACTGCGGTTGATCGGGATTATACGCAGGAACAGGCTGAGGATCTACCGTAGGGATAGACTCAGGCATAGTTCGCACAAGAGTTTCAAAACCCACATCATGGCGCTCAATGCCAGAACCCTCTCCAGTCTCTAAGCATTGGGTACCGAGTTTCTCCTTTTCATATATAATAGTGATGTCGTGGATAACTCTTCTCTCGTCTTCACTCAGTACCCGGTTCTCTAGTTCAAATTCATCAAAAGATTCGGCTTGATGCTCGGCTTTCTTTTCTTCCACCAAATGGCCACAAGCATTATACAAGTGCGATGGTGTTATCAAGCTAGGTTAGGTTTTGCTACTTCAAGAATCTAGCATTGTATGTGGTAAGAAGATCTTCGATGTCAGTCTCTAACCTGGCCTCCGCCACTTTCACTTCATTCTCAACCCTGGCCTCGGCTTCCTGAATTTTAAGTGCTGTCGTGTCTTTTTCATCCCTAAGCACTACAGCATGTTCACACGCTTCCTTGGCAGCTTTGTTTGCATCATCATTTTCTTTGACGATTTCAACAAATTTAGCCTTAAGCTCCTCAAGCTCCTTCAGCGCAGCATCCCTTTCAGCCATAACCGTGGTGTTTTGATGGCCCATCTCCTCAACTAAGGCAAAATGTGTCTGTCGCATCCTTTCCATAGACTGATTTGCCTCAGCGGCTTTCTTGTTGGCCTCTATTTCCGATTTCCTGGAAGATTCGGCCTCATTATTAAGCACTTGTATAATGCGGTCCTTTTAAGCGAGATCAGCTTCTAATGTTTCAATTGTTTTTGCTCGCTCAAAGGCCACCGCTAATGCTTTGTCTGTGGTCTTCATCCACTCCTGATATTGGCTGTAAACATCATGGATGTAATCGTGCATTGTTTTTTCCACTTCAACTGGAATTCTCTTTAGATGCGGATGAAAGATGAAGCCGTCAAAGTAGATGTTTGAGAAATCCTTTTTCAGTTAGGCGATTCTGATCGCTCCCTCCCCAGTGGGTCCAGTGACAGCTTGTTCAGTAATAGTGGGAGTTTCGACTTCGGTCCTCCGGCGCTGTGAATCGGACCTTTGTACTTGAGAAGGCGACCTTTGACATGAAGGTTCCAAGGTTTGTTTGCCATGGTCGGAAGGTTGTGTTGGAGCTCGAGGAGGCAGGGAGCGTGACCGGGATCGATGTCTATATTCTCAATCTATATCCCTCTCCCTTTCATAACGCTCCTGACTAGAATAACCACGATCGCGGTCTCTATCGGCTTCCCTTCTACGGGACTCATAATGTGAACTGGATGTCTGTCGTGCCGAGCGAAGGCTTCCTAGCATAGATTCTCGCCTAATCATCGTATCTGTAAAATAGAAAGAGAAGTGTATTTAATAATCTCCAGAAATGAACAACTTATGATTGGAAATTGTGCGGTGTCGTGAAAGTGTATGTATGAATGTGCAAAACCCCCTGACCAACCGGTTGTGTCGGCCATACTCGTAGGAAGTGACTCGCCTAAATCTAAAGCGTTGTGGAGCCCTTCCAATCCGGTGTCTTGTTGGAGGGACACATAGTCCAGAATTGGAATATCAGCGAGTCCTTTGAAGGGATTCTCCATTTGTGGGGGAGGAGCCTCCGATATAATAACACCGGCAGCTGGCAGAGACATGACCACGGATTTCCATCTTGAAGACTTATGACGCTTATTAGCAACTGCCTTGCCTTTCCTCCTTCCCTCTAAATCCTGTGAACTGTCTGGGGGCCCGGCTAAGGGCTCGTCTTTAGTGGGTATATCTCCTTCATTACCCTCCTCAGCTATTACAACCCTAGGCGATTTGCATTTCACCCGCCACGCTGGGGCTATCCTAAGTGGTCGTTCAAGTCTTATGCTCTGGTCTTGGTCAATTAGCCCAACGACCCTCAAATTTTCACCTCTCAGCACCGAGTTAGTCTCTCTCATCTCACCAAGCACCTCCTGAAGAATCCATACTATTTCTTCAAAGTGGGCACCTTCGGGTCGCGGAATTGCCGCTGTAAAGGAAAGAAAATATTAGGTTCAATGTCAATTACAATTATCTCGCTAGTTGCTAAAGAAATTGTGGCACTTACGTCTAACTAACCACCGTCTGGCAAACCTTGGAGGGCATCGAACATAGAACCACTCCGTCTTGAAGTAGCTGAGCCTGGTCCAGGATCTGGTCACCACTTGGAAATTCTTGACTGCCTCTAGGAATGTGAATGAGGGATTATCTCCTTGACTCTTGATGTTGAACAAGAATCTGACTTCTTCCGGAGTCGGGGGCCAAAAGAGATGCTCCATAAAAATGATGAATAGAGTGTTCAACAATGCATATCTGTTTGGATGTAACCGTGATGCAGCGATTCCAAAGAAAGCTAACACTGCTCGAATATATTGGTTAAATGGAGGAAGTATTCCAACTGTGCATGAATGTCTGTTAAAAGCGGTGAATCCTTCTAGGGGAAGGTGTGGCCTGTCTTTCGATCCTGGTAGTAGGACGTCATCTAGTGGTAGACCATGTCTTAAACAGATTATCCCCAACATATCATCAGAGACATTGGATGGTACATAATCTTGGGGATTCTCAATAAAGACTGCTTCTAGCAGCTCATCTAAAGCTGGAATTATGACTTCGGTCGCGATGTTCGGCGTCTCTATTGTCGGAGGAGGTGAATTTTGAGTCTTCTGCTGATGTGAACTCCGGGGTTCCATAGCTAATCCACTCATCAAAAACCATCATTAGGTAACAATAATCCCGTATGTTCCCCAGTGTGAAATGCATGAATGTGTTATGCAGTGTAGTGCAGTGAGTTACTTGGGAAATACTACAAGATATAGAAGAATGTTTGAACGACAAGACTTCGAAATTCTATCGGAGTGACCGTCATCACTGACCGTCACTGCCGTGCCTTCCTGACTTCGGAAACCGATCTAAGTTAAAATTTGTTAAATTTTGTTAAGTTACAGTTCCATTGACGAGCTTCAAAAGGCGGTTAAATATGTAGTGAAACGATTAAGTCAAATTATGTAAGGCAGAAACTCGTCGGAGTCAAGTGATTAGATGTGCAGAGGTTTCCATGTCCATTAAAAGTTAAACTCGAATCGATCCCCAGAATTATAATTCGTGTCGATCATAAGAGATTGTTCATAACGTTCATAAGGCGTCAGTTCGTATCGATCAAGATTCATCAACTTCGTATCGATCAGGTGACACTGGGTTTCGTATCGCTCCCTGGCATGAAGTTCGTATCGACCATTTGCTTCTTGAGTTCGTATCGATCACTTCAAATCGATGTGAAATAATTCCACCAGAACGATATGAACTTCATCTTTACAAGTGTGCTTCTGATAGATACGAACTCCCTCACTTGGAATCGATACGAGGTTAGCTTTTGACCATCCCTTCAGAGCCAAAGGAAAGTGAAAATGGAGTGTGGCCGGTCGTGGACTTGTGGGTGGTTCGATATGCCCACAGGGCCATGGGAAGTTCATCGACCCATCTGCCTCCAGCCTTCTCTAGTCGTTTCTTCAGAATGGACTTAATAACTTTATTAACAGCTTCGACCTGTCCATTTGCTTGACGGTGAGCAACCACCGAGAACTTCTTCTGGATGTGGAAACGTTGATGGAAATTCTTGAACTCGACACTATCGAATTAGCCTCCGTTGTCAGCGATAATTGTTCGTGGGAGGCAAAAACGACATATGATGTTGCGTACTACAAAGTTGATTACTTTTTTCGTCGTGATTGTGGCAAGGGGCTCGGCTTCCGCCCATTTGGTAAAGTAGTTAACCAGAATGATGGCGTACTTCGCACCACCTTTAGCCAAAGGTAAAGACCCTATTATATCGATGTCCCATGTGGCCAACGGCCATGGACTGACCATCTGAGTAATTTCGGTAGGAGAGGCTCTTGGAATTCGAGCATGTTTCTAGCATTTATCACATCTCTTTGCATAGTTTGATGCATCTCGATTCACAGTCGACTAATAATACCCATATCGGAGTATCTTCTTAGCAAGGGCTTACCCCCTAGTGTGATCGCCGCATTCTCCTTCATGCACATCATGTAACACTCGTTTGATTTCGTCGTGGGCGATACACCGAAGTCAAAGAACATAGTATCCTTTCCTGTACATGACTCCATTCTACATAATGAATTGTGAAGCTTTTCGGAGAACTTGTCTTTTCTCACTTCTACGCTCGGGCAAAGCTCCCAGTTCGAGATAGTTTCTGAATGGGGTCATCCATGACTCCTTTCCGGGCGTTGCCTCATGCACCTAGTCTCCCTCTATCTAGTCGATGTTTGGAGAGGTAATTGTCTCAACGGGGACGGGTCCCATTTGCTGTGCTTCACTGGTGCTGGCCAGTTTCGCCAAAGAATCGGCCTTCTGATTGTGCTCTTGGGGTATACAGAGGAGGCATAGTAATAGAACTGATTCAACACTTTCTGGACCCGGGCAAGATAAGCAGCCAACTTTCGGTCTCTAGCTTGGTATTCTCCCCGAACTTGATATACGACCAATTTCGAGTCGCAGTAAATCTCCACAGCGATAATTCTCAAGTCTCTAGCAAGCCTGAGTCCGACGAGTAAAGTTTTGTATTCGGCCTCGTTGTTTGTTACACAGAAATCAAACTTCAAGGCGTAGCATATGGATCGACCTTCTGGAGTTTCAAGTACTACTCCGGCGCTTAAGCAACGATCGTTTGATGCACCATCCATGTATAGCTTCCAAATGTACTTGGGGGATTCATTGGTCTCAGGAAAGTCCTCTGGTATAGTAAACTTAGCTATGAAGTCCGCCAGAACTTGTCCTTGAATGGTTCGCCTCGATGTATAAATGATATCAAACTGACTCAGCTCAATGTTCCATTTCAGCAACCTACCAGACGTCTCAGGCCGCAAAAGGACCTATCGTAACGGCTGGTCGGTGTAGACTGTGATCGGATGAGCCTGGAAGTACGGACGAAGCTTTCTCTAGGCAATGACGAGGCAATAAGCCAGCTTTTCCAGTTTCGGGTAATTTCTTTTCGCCCACGTTAATCGCTTACTGATATAAAAAACCGGTCGCTGTATCCAATCTTCCTCTCGAATTAATGCTGCACTAATTGCGTTCGCTGAAACCGCCAGATAGGTATATAGTCGCTCATGATCGATCGACTTTGACAGAATAGGTGGTGTCCCCAGATGTTGAACCAGTGCTTGGAATTTTCTTTCACATTCCTCAGTCCATTCGATGTTCCACTTTCCTTTCCTGATTTGCTCGAAGAAGGGAATGCATTTGTCTATGGATTTAGAGATAAATCTGCTTAAGCCTGCCACCTTCCCATTGAGGCTTTGTACTTGCTTTATAGTTCTGGGAGTCTAGAGATTTCGAATCACCCAGATCTTCTCAGGATTGGCTTCAATTCCTTGAGCATTGACAAAGAATCTAAGGAATTTTCCGGATGCGACTCCAAAGTGACATTTCAACGGTTGAGCTTCATTCATTACTCTCAGAGGATATTGAACATTTTTTCTAGGTCTTTAACATGATCGATGGACAGTCACAACTTCACGAGAATATCGTCCACGTACACCCCCATGATTTTTCCGATCTGATTAGCGAACATTCGGTTGACGAGTCTATGATAAGTTGCCCCAGCGTTCTTGAGTCTGAAGGGCATCACTTTATAGCAGTAGGGTCCCATATCAGTGACAAAGCTAGTATGCTCCTGGTGAGGTAGGTCCATCGGTATTTGATTGTAGCCGGAATATGCGTCCATAAAAAATAAGAGCTCGTGTCCGGCCGTTGAATCTACAGGTTGATCAATTCTGAGAAGTGGAAAATTGTCTTTAGGGCATGCTTTATTCAAATTTGAGTAGTCCACACAAGTTCTCCATTTCCCGTTGGATTTCCTAATGAGTACCGGGTTGGATACCCACTCTAGACATAAAGCCTCTCGAATAACCCGTTCGACCTGAGTTTATTTACCTCTTCCTTCAGGGTGGCAGATCTCTCTGGATCCATACCACGCCTTTTCTGTTTGACCAGGACATGCCACAGGTCAATATTCAATGCATGGCCGCGATGTCCGATGAGATCCCACACATGTCTGAGTGAGTCTAAGCAAACGCGTCGAGGTTTGCCCGGAGAAATTCAACCAATTCCTCTCTCATCTATTGGCTTAGCTAAGATCCCACCTTTATCATTCTGGAGTCATCATTATCATCGATCGGAATATCAATCGTCAACTCTGCCGGGGAAGCTTGACTGTCTTTCACTTCCACTTCATTATCATTATCTCTTGGATCAAGATCTTTCAGGAACTGGTTGTGGTTCCCGGGCCTAGGCCCATGCATTAATTGTCAATTTTCAGAAAAACGGACGTAGAAAGATTCCTCTACGTCCTTGCCCTACTCTTTACGCTGCGCAGCAACATAACAGGCGCGTCCAGCTGCCTAATCTCCTTGAGTAACTCCAACCCCGTTATCTATGGGGAACTTAAGAGTCAAACACCATAGGGAAATAGCTTCCCTGAATTCAGCAAGGGCCGTTCGGCCCAAGAAAGCATTATACGGAGAATTAATATCTAACACAACAAACTGTAGCACCCGGACTCTCCGGCGATCTCTGATTCCCAACTCAACTGGCAACTCCACCATCCCAGCGGGTATCGTTGCACTTCCATTAAAGCTATGTATGTGTGATTGGCATGGCTTTAGATCCTACGCTTCCATTTTCCTCTGGTCATAAGCTCGTTTGAAAAGAATATTTACGGAGCTTTCACTATATACCAAGATCCTCTTCATCCAAGCAGGACCTATTTGAGCCGATATGACTAGTGGATCGATAGTGGGGGTTTCGACTCTATCAGCATCTCTGTTCCGAAAAACGATATCGTCTGTCATCATATTTTGTTGTTTCATCGGAGCCCCATCATCAACATTATTGCAACATTCGAAGTCTGCATGCCTAATAGAGCTAACATACGACTCCATTTCCTTCTAGATTAGATCAGCTGGATGAGGACCACCACTAACTGTATTAATAACCAATCTCCCTCCAGTACACGCGGGTTCCTCCGGTCTAGCCTTATTTTGACCTTGATTCTGGTTTGATGGGCCCACACCTCCAGCTTATGGCACCCTAACAAACTATTCCAGCTTCCTTTCTCTTATCAGTTTTTGAAAGATGTCTTGCAAATGAGGACACTCACTAGTATTGTGGCCATAACAATCATGGAACCTAGAGGATTTTCTAGTTTGAATTTGCTATTCGGAAGACTGTTTCGGAGCTGGTTTCTTATACTATCCAGTATTACAGGTTTGCAAGTAAACATTCTATAGGGATGTATTCAAAGGGGTATATCGGTCAAACATGGGAGCTCGTGGTCTCGGCCCACGATTCTGATCTCGCTTCTTAACCTAACCTTCATTGCCTTTCTGCTGACTCTACTTATTATGTATATTCAATTGCACTTTACTAGAACTCCCACCGGTTTTTTTAACAGCAACGTTACTTTAGATGCCTTCGAAACTGGGCCCCGCATCATCCTGCTTTCTAGATTGTCTAGCGTCTTCTCTCCTTAATAAATGGGCCGCCTTAGCATAGAATTGATCCAATGACGCAGGGGGTTTCCCAGTTAACCAATTGCCAAACTCGGAATCAGGATCGATTCATTTAGTTAGTGCGATCAATATAGAATTGTCATTGGAGTTACTGATTTCCGCACAAGCGGCATGAAATCTTTCCAAATAACACCTAAGTGTCTCTCCCGGAGCTTGGGTAACGCTGGACAAGGTGTTGATGTCTTTTGGCCTTGTGACAAGCATGCGAAATTGTTCGACAAATTTTATAGCCAACTGATCAGAACTGGAAATAGATATGAGGGGTAAACGAGTAAACCACATCGTTGCAATACCTCCTAACGATATAGGGAAACACCTGCATTTAACCGCTTCGTTAGCTCGTGCGGCATTCATGAGCCATTTTTACTTTAATATGTGCTAATTAGGATCTGAACTTCCTTCATACACAGGTAGGGTAGGCATCCTGAATCGGTGAGGTGGCTCAGCATAAAGGATGTCGTCCATCAATGGAGTGACTTCGGTAGATTCCCTAATTGTCATTGGTAAGACCATGACTTACACGGATCATTTGGCGGATCATGGTTGCAATGTTAGGCATTTGGACATTCGGAGCCATGGCATGGTCGAGTTCCACATTGCGGGGATGGTCCGGGCATGGTCGACGGTCCGTTCCTCGGCTCCTTGGCTTCGGGTCTTCAGGAACATAGGGTTCTGGAGCATGAACATGTTGACGAAGGGTCGGATCTGCTCAGTTCTGAGTGTCAACTTCCAAGTCTATAGTGGCAGCAGTTGCATGGCTATTAGTAGTGTGATAAGTAAGTGCCCCTCCTTGGGAGGAGGGCCCTTCTTAGTGTCCTGCGGAAGGACGAGCTCCAGCTTATCTGAGATTTAGAGCACGCTGATGCCCGGAGGCTTGCACATAGTTTCCATCCAGCCGTGGGCATGTAGATCTATGATTGAAGTCGGAGGAAGATGAGCTTTCTGTTGACGAGTAAGAAGCACGATCCCTTCGTCTTTCCTCGTTCAATTAATTCGCAAGGTCCGTGTTGGCACAGATCTGCTGGGTGAGCTGCTGACGGCTATGGGTTAGCTCTTTCATCCGAATCTGGAACTCTTCCCTAGTCACAGGGCCTTGTGGATCTGGAGCTCCGGCAGATGTCTGACCCATTGCGTTCAGCTGCATGGGATTTTGCCTATCCCTTCCTTCTTGATATGCAGCAGTTAAAGCGGTTCTGGTAATAACCATGGTGAGTGATGTAGCTCTTTCCTAGATCTGGTGAAATCTGAATAGAATGGAAGGAACTACCGGATATCAGATCGGGATCCCTTCCTTAGATTCTTGCAGTCCAACGATGGTAGTAGATCCAATGAGCAGGAGAAAAGCTGGGTTTTCTCGGTAAAAGCACCAAAGTGTTTGTACCAAAATTAGGCACAACACTCTTCGGATGTATTTGAAGAGATTAAAATGAAGAATTTAAATGTAAAATGAGGTTAATCTAACAAACACGCCAAAACAGACAAACAGAAATGAAAGAACACGGGAATTTATAGTGGTTCGGTGTTGTAGCCTACGTCCACGTTGGAAAGTTTGATGTTTTATTGACGTCTACTAACTGATTACAACAGAAAATTCTATTAAAGGATTATTATGGACTTTCTATTAGCTATCTTCAGAAGTTGAATTTCTATACATCTATAATTGTATCTAGAATTGAATTTCTAGTTCTCTATCATTGGATTTCTGGTATTCTATCAATATAGTTTAAGTTGAATTCCTGGCTTTCTTTCATCGTTACCAAAGATGGGTTTCAAGACATTCAACCGTACTCAATTATAGAATTACTTTTCACTTATGATCATATGTTTACATAATGATCTGTTAACCTCCCCTAATAATATAGATAAACTTCCATATAGATTTCAAGTTAACAATAAAGAATATTGTTTATGTCATACTCTTCAGGGAAATAAGATCAGAAAGGAAGACTGAATGGGCCAGCAAATACAAAAACCATAGTCCAAGTTATCAGAAAGTAGATTCAGAAACAACATTATAAGAAAGAACTACAAACCATGCGATATTTAAAAAATTTACATAATCTACAAAATTATTTACAAGCACACAACACAAGTATATGTCTTACACATCCTGAATAGTCTTATTTAGATTTTCAACAATCAAAGGATCGACAATATGTTGAATTGCTATACAAAGAATCTCTTTAAGCTTCTTTTCTTTTTTCCTTATCTCATCAACATCATCGATGGAATCAATGCGAGCCTTTAAAGCACGGTTGAAAGCTTTATTAGCACCTCTGAGGGTTTTGTTTTTCCTTTCTAAATCTGCAATGTGCTTTCAAAGAAGATATTTATCATGTTCAAGATTTTGAATCCTAGCTGTGTACTCGTTTATGCACTAAGAATAACTCACTTTTTGTTGGTCATCAAAATATTTCATCATTTCAAATTTGACCTTCCTGAACCATTCTCCCATTACTCTCTCATCTAAGCCAGGTGGAGGGTTAGTCATGGCTGGAAATTTTTGAATAGCTAAAGGCGGAGGACCTTGTCGATTTCACAACTGCTAAAGCGATTGGAGAAGTTAGTAAATTGATATTTTGCATGTTATCTCCTATGATAAACTCTAGGGATTTGCACTGGGCTTGACTATCTTTTAATTTTATCTTTAGATCACTTATCTGTTGAAGAAGCTTTGACATATCTTGATCAAAGTCAATCAAAGTGTTCGATTTAACTTGATCCTTTAATTTGGAAATCATTTCGTCATTGTTCTTGATATCTGCTTTGAGAGTTGTAATTTGATCATTAAGATCCCTAACGACTATCTTTTGAATAAAAAAATTTCTACGCCATTCTAGCGCTTCTGTGTTTCCCTGAACACCAGCGGACAGAGGATCTTTAAGGAGGTTTCTCCTTTCAACATCTGCAATCAGCCTATCTCTAATGCTGGTAAAACGGGACAGGGAATCCATTGAGGGTGATACGATGGCTAATCACGAGCCCAATTTAAACAAAGAACTAAGTAGAACTCAAGTAATCAATCTCTTTTATTACAACAATAAAGATTACAATTCAAGAAGAAATAAAACAAAAGGTAAAATCTCATTGTTTCAATTAAACACATGTTTTATTATACTTAAAGTTGAGAAACAGCATTTTTTACTTTATTCATGGAATTAGCCGAAAGAGTAACTGCTGAATCAAAAGGGGCATTAAATCCTTCCGGGTAAAAACGGGAGAATATTTGCTATAATCCCATTCCCCGATAGGAGGACTATCACGACCACATACTAATCTGGTATGATATGCTCGAATTTCCTTAAGAAGTTTTTCTTTGTCTCCGCTAATAAATCGAAAAGAAGGCGAGGATGTTCCATGTAAAGTCTCTATAAGTCTGTAAGAAAGCAGTATCTAGCTAATTTTGAAGATTTCAAAGGCGAAGCCTTTTTTTAGATAATCTCTTCTTAGACTAACATATTTGTTTAAATAATCTTTTGAATCAGGGCCGCCTGAGAGACATTTATTTTGTGATAACGTAATAAAATGCAATTAAGTATAAATGGAAGCTAGAATGGGAAATTTATTGTTGAACGGTGGAAATTCTATCGGATTAGAAAACCATTAAAAAATCTATAATAAAATTTATAACCGCAAGCGCATGGCGTACACTTGTAGTACGTGGCGAATTCGGGTCGATCCGTAGGGAATTGATGATTTCAAATTTCCTATTCAATCAAATTATACCAAAGTCGAGAGATTGTTAAACTAGAGAATTAACTAACTAACTAAAAGAAAAGGAAATGCAAATATAAGAGTTAAATGACAATTTTGAGAATAAATCCACTCTCTAGATCATGTAGTTCAACACATATGAAATCATGATCTCTCTTTTATGGTCATTAGTGCTTTAATTGATGTGCTTATATTAAGTATGGCATATTTGTGCTATTGATTAGCCAATATAAGCCATCAAACTCTAACACACCCCTTAAACCACTTACTAACTTTCATGAAACTTGACAATGAAAATGAAATCTATTTTAAGTATAGCCTATTAACTATTGATTAGAAATATAGACCATCAAATTTTAATTTCAAATCACTTTCTTTTGCCATAATCATATTTTGATGAAGAGGCAATTAGTGTTAGTGATTGTTTAAGCATAGCCTATTTGGTGTCAACAATATAGGCTATCAAATTCAAAGCAAAAACAACTAGTAAACCATATCTATCATCATCATTAAGCACAAAAAGAGAGCATGAATTAACAAATAGTTGAAGCTACATAATTAGAGAGCTTCATTACCCCTAAATTGAAGGGGTTTAGCCTTTCATATTTTTCATTTGATTAACAAACGTAACTAGCAACATGAAAGCAAAAAAGAAAGGAAAATGAAAGAAAATGGAAAAGAGAAGCTAATTAACAAGAATTAAAACTAATCTACTTTGCATGAATGTAAATCTACACTACCAACATTAAAGTAAATGAACAAGGAAAGTAAAATGAACAAGTAATTAAATTGCATAAGAAAAGGAAAGGAAATTACATGAAAATAAAAATGGCTAAGTAGCCATGAAAAAAAAAGAGAGCTTGTCTTTTTATTTTGAGCCTAAACTAAAACTAAGAGAGACTAATAAGGAGGATTACATGAAACATAAGGGGTCTTTATACATGTACGAAACCCTAATTGATATTTTTGGGGAATGCCCAAAATACCCTTGAGAAAGTGTGGAGGCAAAGTAATCATTAGCTTTTACTAATCATCATTTAAGTGTACATGAAGCCATTAATTCCATAAGCATGTGAATTAGCCTCTAATTTGTAAATTAAGGTAGGTGGGTAGGTGGGGTCCTCCATGATCTTCACTTTGAATTATTTCCATCTTCATTCCTTTTTGTTCTTTTTTTGCATGCATATGTTCTTCATGAAACCACTTGTAATTGAAATCAAATTCCTATAAAATAGTATGGAAATTTCTAATTAAATTTTTTCAAGTTAATTTATGCACAAAAATGTCTATTTTTCCCTTGGATAAAGATGAATATGTGATAATTTGGAATTAATATGGATTTTGGTCAAAACAAGTTAAAATACCCAATATGATCATTTATTTAAATTAATTAGAATAAGTTAAATATAGTTTTGGTTATTATCTTGAAAATTTAAGTCATCTACTTGTCAAAATTTCCAACAAAAATCAAGTTATCATATCAAATAGACTATAGTTTAACCCGTTGTTTTGGTTGATAACACAGTGTAATTATGAAATGGATCCTTTTTTGATTATCAAAGTTTATCAAAGTGGTATATTCATTTCTTTTCTATAACA
Source organism: Allium fistulosum (assembly GCA_030737815.1). Classification (NCBI taxonomy): domain Eukaryota; kingdom Viridiplantae; phylum Streptophyta; class Magnoliopsida; order Asparagales; family Amaryllidaceae; genus Allium; species Allium fistulosum. Next base: position 985,985,710 of record CM060902.1, read on the forward strand.
AGTCAAATCAACTAAGTAAAAATAGTGCTTGGATTTCATTTGCTTACTCTCTCCATTTTTTCTTTTGAAAATTATACTGATATTAACAATATTTACATATGCCTAACTGAGATAAACTAAGGCCAGATATATTACCCATGCACTGCCTTGCGGACTGATGTGATTGGAATACAGAGCGTGGCAAGTGAACACACAAGTGTGAACACTTATTGACTGTAGGCTTACGTGAGAAGGGTACAGAGCATGGCGAGTGAACACACGAGTGTGAACACATGACTCTAGGTGTTTATTAAGAAAATATATACATGTATACAAGAAATATTTTTTTTTGTGTTATTGTTTTTTTTAGAGAGAGAGTTTCGCAAAATCATCTTAGCATCATTTAACTTAGAAGACAAAAAAATGTTATATCCTTTACTTTAAATCAACCACTTTTTAAAACAAAGATTTTCAATTAGGATATATTTCATAATTATCACATATGAATCTTCCTATATACTGGTTAAACCATTTTTATTTGTAATCAAACTTTATTTTTATTTTTGTTAAGACAAATTAAATTTCAAAAGTTTCAATTTAATAAACCAAAACCATATATTTATCCTATAGTGTTTTTTTAAAAATAAATCATAATGCTTTTAAAAAAAATTGGTTTTTTTGTTTTTGATATTTTTTTTAAATTTTGGAAAGAAAATAAAAATAAATAAACCATGAAAAATTAAAAATGATGATGAGTCTCCCCCCACACTTGATTTTGACTGTGTCCCCACAGTCAACCCAAGTGGAAGGAGAAAAATAAAAATAAATATATGACCGTTATTTAAATGAAAATTAATGGTATTTACACGAGATCGGAAAGTATATCATCAAAAAGTAAATGAAACGGTCTTCTAAAGACCGGTTCATTTGTCTCGTCAAATGTGCGAGACACAGCTTAAGCACAAAAAACCAAATCGTAAAAGATTTCAAAGTTGATTGTCAATTTGGAAAAACGAATTTTGTTTTATTAAAAATTGAACGAGTTGTTTTGTTTTCAATGATTTTTCGGGTTGATAAAACAATTGATTGAAATTCACATTTATTTTCACCAAATTGAAATTCAAGTTTATCATTGAAAACTTCTTCCAATTTATCGATTTCAAAGTGAAAATGGTGATGTAACTCTTCCCTACCAGAATTTGACAACTCGTTAAATTCGTCTTCCTTTGTTGGATTATCAACAAATTCATTGCGTATCTCAAGTTCAAAATCCAAAGTTGTTGTATTCAAATTTTCAAAATCGAGAAAAAGGAAGATCGAATTTTAAATTTGGTTCCACACCCTCGAATGAATTGAAATCCAACTCAATTACCATATTTTCAACAACTTCATTAAGATTATTATTTTCAATTTCAAAAGTTGTTATTTGAAAATCGTCGATTTGGGTAAAAGATGGATTATCACGTAACTCGTCACATGTTGGGATTTGGTTTTGTTGTTCACATCGTTTCATATAAGTTTCAAACAATGAATCCGTGTGATCATCGTAAATTTCTTTCATTTGTTCAACAAAATCCAATTTATAATTATTAGCTTAAGGATTTTCGATTTAGATTTGTTGGGAACAAAAATTTTCACTTGCATCATAGTCGAGATTATTCCCATTGCCAAAATTATTTGAAAAGTGGATCACATTTTTGTTTTGATTTTGAAATTCATTTTGGAGTTCAAAATTGAATCGGCATGGGTTATACTCGAAATCGTTTGAATTTTGAAGTGAATTCAAATTTTGATTATTTTGAAAACTTTGATTTGAATCATTGTCCAAATATAAATTACACAAATTATTTATCATTTAATTTTGTTGTGTAGAGATTTCAAGTAAAGACGAAATGCTCTTTTCAAGATTTGAGGGTTGGTCAACGTTTTGAAAATTTTGTGGTTCAAAATTTGAATCATTTAAACAATAGTTGTTGTTAAAATATCCATACGAATTAGAGTAAAATCATATGGATTATATTGATATTCACAACTATTGTAAAATTTAAGTGAGTAGGTAAACTCAGACATTTTCAAGAATGTTTTTGGGTTTTTTTTATAAAGGAAAAATATTTATAAATGGAATTTATTTTTCAAAATAAAAAATTGATTTTTGTTTTTTTTTACTTTTCAATTTTTTTTTGTTTTTTAAAAAGATTATATATTTTTTTTGGATTTTTGATTTTCTAAAAAAAACTAAGTAAATTTTTTTTTTGATTTTTGGAATTTTGATTTGAAAATTTTCAAAGGAAAAGGAAAAAAACTAAGTTAATAAATATTTACAATTTTTTTTAGTTTTGGATTTTGAATTTGTTTGTTTTTTTAAATATGCATGAACTAATGCAACTAAATGAATGCAGTGGTTAACTACAAATGATTTATCCTAAGTTAACCCAAAATTGTATAATCGCACAATTTCTTAATTCAATAAGATAGCTCTCAGCCATGTAACGGGCAGGGGTTATCGATGCACCACGAATCACAGTAGCAATGCAGCCGAAGGTTTAATTACCTTCAGAGAAACAATTCAATATAAATTTTACGAATCACCGTAATATTTATAACTGATTATTGCTCTGTCGTAGCCTAGACACCGAGAAATTAAATTGTTCAAAGAAGACAACTTGTCAATATACAATTAAAAGTTATCGATGTCTAACCGTTATTATTAATCCAAAATTCTAAGATGAAATGCAAAGTAGAAATTAAACGTGTATTAACAATGCAACTATGAATGAATTTTTTTTTGGATTTTTGAATTTTTATTTATAAAATGCAAATGCAAGCAACCAACAATGCAGTTTAAATAAAACTAGAGATGAAAGCAACAATTTTTTTAGCAAGCAAGCAGTTTTTTTTGCAGTAGTTCTTCTCCTTCTGATATTCTCCTTTGGCAAACTGAAATTAAAAACAAGATGTATATGCAGTTTTTTTAATATAAAAAAATAAACAAAATAACAAAACAAAAACTTTTTTTTGTTCTTTTTTTAAGAAATAAAATTAAATTTAAAGAGTTTACTCAACCCATATTACAAAAACAATTTTTTTTGTTTTTTATAAACAAAAGAAAATTCAAAAATTGTAAACAAAATAAATTATAAAGAAAATAAAGTTTCTAATGGTAAACAAAAGAAGAGTGTAAACAAAAGAAAGTTGTTGATAATTATTCCACAAATGAACTAATAAAAAAAAAGCAAATTCACAAAGCAAAAGCCCATAAGCCCGTTTAAGAAAAATAAAAACTGACACAATCGACTTTTACTTCTCGTTTCAAAATTCAAGTCGAACGGCACCAAAATCCCAATCACACAATTGTTCTCGTGGTTCGCTAACTTCACTTCAAAAATCAAAGTCGAACCAGGCGATAAAATCAAAGTCGAACAAAATTGTTTTTGTGGTTCGCGACTATATGATTTTTGTTCGAAGAATTGGGGACTTAGGTCGAGAAGCGATTGGTCAAGGTAACAGAGTCGCGGTCGTTACTGGGTTGCTCAATGTGAGTTGTGTGCGTTGTTGTGGGTTAGATTGCGGATTTGGCGGCCGACGATTTTTTGGTTCGTGAGTTTCATTTTGGTTTACGGCAATTGGGTTGCAGGTGGATTGGAAGTCGAAAGCTTGTTTGTTTGTTTTGAGAAGAAGAGTGAAGCAGGTGGGGTGTTGCGGTGAAACTGCTGCTATTTCGTGGGAAGTTGGGGAATGATGGTGTTTTGTGAAGTGGTTTGCGTTGAGGAGATTGAAGTGCTTTTGATTTTGTCTGTCGACAGCAGTGGTATTATCTACGGCATTATCAGTAATGGTTTGCAATGGTATTTTCAGCAATGGTAAGTGATGTCTGGTTGTGGTGTAAGGAGGGTGCAAGGAGTTTGCAAGGTGAATATTGCTGTGATTTTTTTTGGTGATGATTAGGTGATGATTTAGGCAAGGGGATCAAATTATATTGTTTGATGGTATAATGTATGAGTGATGGATAGAGGGTTGAAAAGGAAAGTTGTAGTGGAGGATATGCAGGCTCTTAGAGGTGATAGACAGTAGAGGTGGTCAACAATGATTGAAATGATGGCAAGTTGAAGTATGGCAATAAAGTATGGAAATCGATTAATATTAGTAGTTGTGCACTAGGATGGAGATACTTGGTTCTGGTCGGAAGCAGAGAAGTGTCTTGTGGCTCTGTTGCTTTGTAAGTTTGGGAAATTTGGTGGTTAAGTGGGGAATGAAGTGATCACAGTGAAGTTTGTGGGTGGTAGTAGGTTGAAGGCAGTTGGAAGTGATGTTGAAGTGTTGTATGAGTGGTGAGAGGCTGTTTTGGGTGAGTGACAACTTACGGGCAGTGGGTATGGGTGATGGCAACAGTGGAATTAGCAATATGGTGGGAAGTGTGTTGTTTTGTATCACAGTGGTGCACAGAGTGGTCAGTTGGCTTGTATGCGGGGGTATTGGTGAAGAAAGCAGTTATGGTCGAAGGGAGTTGTTGAGACCTGAAGAGCAGCAATGAAGTGTAGTATGTATGTGAACTGTTGTCGGAGGAGGGATGTATGCAGTGGTCGCTGTAGATAATGGATGGAGTGGTGTTACACTATTGTGAAGGTGGTTCAACAGGCAGAGGTGAATAACCATGAGAGGTGATGGTTGCGAGCAGTGTTTCTGGTGGAGTACAGTGTGTAACTGTTATGTAATGGTTGTTCAAAGACTGAGGGGAGTTTGAAGGGTTGTGATAGTTTGAACAGAAGTGGTTGGGGTATGTGGTGGCGAGTAAGTGGAGAGTTGATGAAATGAGATGATCAGAGGTGATCAACTTGTGTGGATGGTTATGTCAGTGTATGTATGTCTTTGGTTTGAGGATGTATGTGAATTACTGGTGGTCAGTGAAGTGGGTTTGACTGTAGTCAGATGGTTTGGAAGTTGTGTTGGAAGTGCAAATTGCACTGGTGTTCAGGGAGGGTTGACAGCAGGCAATGTTAAAGGAATGATCAGATGATGTTAATGTTTGTAAGCAGTGGGATTTTGATGAAGCAAACAAGGGATGCACAGAACTGTATGAAGTTAAGGCAGAGGATTTTTTTGTTTTTTAAATGAAACTGCAAATGTAACTTGAAAATTTTGTAACAATGCTGTAAAAAAAAGAAAAAGGAAAATGAAATGAAATTTTGTTGTTTTTTTTTGTCAAACGAAATTGTGTATTTTTTTTTCAATATGCAAATTCAAATGCAAAAACAAACTAGATAAACATGCACACAAATCAAATCACACCAAAAACATACACACACAACAATATTTTTTTAAATGCAAACACACAAAACAAAAACACAGAAAAATCAAACAAACTAAATCGAAGAATAGAAAGATAAAATCAAAGCAACTCCCCGGCAACGACGCCAAAAACTTGTTTAACGGCGGATATTCTATCGGATTAGAAAACTGTCGAAAAAATTATAATAAAATTTATAAGCGCACGGCGTACACTTGTAGTACGTGGCGAATACGGGTCGATCCGCTGGGAATTGATGATTTCAAATTTCCTATTCAATCAAATTATACCGAAGTCGAGAGATTGTTAAGCTAGAGAATTAAATAACTAACAAAAAGAAAAGAGATGAAAATATAAGAGTTAAATGGCAATTTAGAGAATAAATCCACTCTCTAGATCATGTAGTTCAACACATATGAAATCATGATCTCTCTTTTATGGTAATTAGTTCTTTAATTGATGTGCTTATCATAAGTATGGCATATTTGTGCTATTAATTAGCCAACATAAACCATCAAACTCTAACACACCCCTTAAACCACTTACTAACTTTCATGAAACTTGACAATGAAAATGAAAATAAAATCTATTTTAAGTATGGCCTATTAACTATTGATTAGAAATATAGACCATCAAATTTTAATTTCAAATCACTATCTTTTGCCTTAATCATATTTTGATGAAAAGGCAATTAGTGTTTGTGATTGTTTAAGCATAGCCTATTTGTTGTCAACAATATTGGCTATCAAATTCAAAGCAAAAACAATTAGTAAACCATTTCTATCATCATCATTAAGCACAAAAAGCGAGCATGAATTAACAAACAGTTGAAGCTACATAATTAGAGAGCTTCATTACGCCTAAATTGAAGGGGTTTAGCCTCTCATATTTGTCATTTGATTAACAATTGTAGCTAGCAACATGAAAGCAAAAAGAAAGGAAAATAAAAGCTAATGGAAAAGAGAAGCTAATTAACAAGAATTAAAACTAATCTACTTTGCATGAATGTAAATCTACACTACCAACATTAAATAAATGAACAAGGAAAGTAAAATGAACAAGTAATTAAATTGCATAAGAAAAAGAAAGGAAATTACATGAAAATAAAAATGGCTAAGTAGCCATGAAAATAAAAGAGCTTGTCTTTTTATTTTGAGCCTAAACTAAAACTAAGAGAGACTAAGAAGGAGGGTTGTATGAAACATAAAGGGTCTTTATACATGTATGTAACCCTAATTGATATTTTTGGGGAATGCCCAAAACACCCTTGAGAAAGTGTGGAGGTCAAGTAATCATTAGCTTCTACTAATCATCATTTAAGTGTACATGAAGCCATTAATTCCCTAAGCATGTGCATTAGCCTCTAATTTGTACATAAAGGTAGGTGGGTAGGTGGGGTCCTCCATGATCTTCACTTTGAATTATTTCCATCTTCATTCCTTTGTGTTCTTTTTTTGCATGCATCTCTTCTTCATGAAACCACTTGTAATTGAAATCAAATTCCTGCAAAATAGTATGGAAATTTCTAATTAAATTTTCTCAAGTTAATTTATGCACAAAAATTTCTATTTTTCCCTTGGATGAAGATGAATATGTGACAATTTGGAATTAATATGGATTTTGATTAAAACAAGTTAAAATACCCAATATGATCATTTATTTAAATTAATTAGAATAAATATGGTGGTAAAAATATGCATATTTACGTGCACATCATTTATAAATCAACATTATAACAAAATTATAAGTGTTCATCCAGTTCATACAAAATTGACTTTTTGAATAACACTGAAACAAATTTGTCCTTATAATATTTAAGTTTTTCAAGAGGCAATTCATGAGGAATTTATTTGACTCGTGGTAAATTCCAGCAAGCCCCTGGATGTGGATCAGATCCAAATTCATCATAATATCTCCTACGTAAATTCCTAAGTAGACTCCCATTAAAATCACCTAAGTATGAAAAATCTACAGTTGGATATCTGCAATAGGCTTTGTATAGGAAGTCTATAAGGATGTCCCTCTCTTCAACCAACATCCAAACATGTGTAATTAATTCTCGATTCTCTTCCAAAAGTTTATCATATCGAAGGCGTGCCCTCCTCAGTCGTGGGGCAGCTTCTTGACCATTGAAGGACGCTAACACTGCCCTACTTTTGTTAAGCCTATGATACTTGTCAGAGATGGTATTGTGTTCTTTTATTTTTGCTTATTTTCTTTCAAGCTTTGTTTTATAAAGTTGGATGGTTTTCTCCATAACAAAAATAAAAAATGTCGACAATTATTCTCTAGGAAGTGAAAGCCATTTAGACAAGGATTCCCATACCTGAGAAATGGGGACTGAAGTTGGAGGGACCTGCTTTTTCTCTCTTTGTTCTTTGACATTGATGTCGGTACTCCCTTGTTGAAGGTCAGAAGGCTCGGGAAGTTCAGGAGGGCTTGCTTCAAGGGTACTCAGATCGGGGTTGAATTTTTCTGAAGCCCCAGTAATGTCATCACCATCTTTTTCATTAACGTCAGCGCGACCACCTCCCATTACATCAAAACAAGGGATTCCCAATGAGTATAAGCATTGCCAAGAATTTCAGTAACAATTATATGTGTCGCTATAGGGGCATGGGCATTTATTTGTGACGCTTATAAGCGTTGGGGAAAAATATCTCCCAAGGCTTATAAGCGTTGGGGAAAAACATCTTCCAACGCTTATAAGCGTAGGCGAAAAATAGGCGTTGGGAGATATTTTTCCCCAACGCTTTTAAGCATTGGAAGATGTTTTTTCTCAACACTTATACACATTGGAAGTTTTTCTCCAACCCTTATAAACCTCGGGGAAAATATCTCCCAGCGCTTATAAGTGTTACAAATATATGAAAACAAATAATGGTAATGTGAATGTTGAAAGATATAATGTAGATTGTATTTAATATGAAATATTATCTTAATTTAACAAATTAATTATAACCCAATCAAAATCAATAAACAATATTCATAATCATGGTAATAATATAGGGCACCTATTAACAAAAGAGAAATTCAATACATAGTTAGGTTTACCAATATATAGTTTTCCAATTCCACACTAATATCAAACTGCAATAACAAAAGATAAGACAATAATTGTGGCAATAATTTTTCTTTACTTGTTTCATGGAAGAAGTAGAACTAACAGCTCGACAATAATTTTTCTTTCTATCGGAATTGAAAACTTCCGCAATTGGATCATTTTCAAGATCTTCTACTTCACCATCACCACTAGAACTACCATCTAATTTTCCCTTTTCTTTTGCTTCTTCTACAAGTTCCTACATGCATTCAATACAATATTAAATAGAAATTTATACTAAAAAGAACGAAAAATAGTAATCAAAGTGATAACACATGATTTAATAATAAAAAGACATTAAATAAAACAAGCAAATTGCATACTAGCCTCAGTTACTAACTATATTTGGCAATATAATCAATTCCACCTAATATTTGATTTCCCTTTCAGAGAACCCTATTTGATAAAAATACAAATAAGCAGCATCTGTTCAGCTAACTATCAGTTCATACATCCAAATTGAAACCCACTCGGTGTCATATATCATACAATAAATTTGATCTAATAAGATTTAATTTATTTTAATACATACATCTCTATCAATAAAATTACACATAAGAAATATCCATACAAACTTCAAGTGTAATTTAGCCCAAACAAACATATTTAAGAAACATATACAATGTACATGGATAGGGCAACAAAAATGATCAAATGCTATAAGAAGCATTAACATTTTTACCACCGTGTAGCTGCTGCATTTATGTTTTCCCATTTATACAAACTTATGAAATAGAATGCTTGCATATGGTTAATAAGAATAAAAACACCTTCTATACTTGAATAGTATAAATAGATATAAGGTCGTTCTTTCAAAAATGCAATATAAACGTCGCGAAAGATTGAGAACAACATGTTGATAAAGTTCTAGATCATTATGTTGTAAAGAAGGGAAAATTTCACATCAGTTTCTCTTCAGGAAAATCAGGGTTTAATAAAACATGAAAACACAATAATATACACCAATTTCAAGTACCCTGGAATGACCCTCTCTTTCCTACCTTAATTTTGTAAGGATTTTTTTTTTACAAAGTGATATATATATATATATATGTATCATTTATTAACAAATATATTTTCCAGGGTCATTTTCATTTTTCCAATAAACAAACTTTATCTAGGATCAAAAGTTTTACCAATATAGATATATCACTGCAACCACAATGATATGCACACACATATGAAGATGCATGTGCCCCTCTTGTTTAATCAGGTTATGGCAAACAAGAGGTTACATTGATTGATTAAATTTAATCAATCCCCACATAGCTCAATTTTATTTATGTAATAAAATTTTATTCATATAGGTAACAGTATGATTTTTAATCCTTGATAGCTTGCTGGATCCTCTATGAAATATGATCAATAGAAACCAGATAATTATGTTATGATTATCTATAAAATTAATAGTGTAGTGTCTGTGCTCTGAAAATGATATAAGCTTCTATCATTTTCTATGTTTACTTTCCAATAAAATCTGCCTTAAATACAAACTCATATCTGGGATATTTTTAAGTGAATTATCATATGCCAGAAGCTTGATTCCTTGATACCAAGATACTAGGCTAAATGAAATGCAGTCCAGGTTGAGTTTCCTGGGACATGTGGATACTCAGCAAAGAAAAACATGGGTTAAATAGACTCTCTGTTCAGGCATATTTCAGAGGGTCTTAAAATGCATTTTGCCCAAAACTTTAGTAAAAAGAAATTCAGATTCATGTTAAAATTACAAAGGTACTGGTGTGACAATATCTGAACAAAACATGTCTGAACATGTATAAAATTACTAATATGGATCTAACTTCACCCTCCTATAAAATCACTATTATGGATCTAACTTACAAAATTATAGATAAAAACTTTTCAACATTCCAGATAATGAAACTCAGATATTTTAAATTCCAGTTACAAGTCAAATTCTTAAAATACTTAACCAAATATCCAACATCACTCAGTACTTGCTACAATGGAAATTTTTAAAATATCAATACATGCAAATTTCATCTTTTAAGCTCTTATCTATCTAATTCTAGCATGCTATAATCTTCTTCTCAATGCCTTGCTTCTACTCCTACCTAGAGGCTGTTGTTCCTGAAAAAGCATTTGAAGCTGCCTCATTTTAAATGAGACACCCCAGATGCCATTAGCACACTAGGGTCAGACACATGTCTGGTATGAGAAAATCCACTAAAGCATTTAATTAATTAAGTTAAAATTGAATTAAGTACATATGCATATAGTTCTGCCCTTTGAAAACAAGTAATACTTATGTGCATGTTCTGTGTCATTGTGCATGTGCACACTTTAATCTTTCTTTCCAGAGACTTTATATAGATATGGTACATACATTCAGGCATACAATTCAGTCATAAATCAAATAATCATTCACACAAAACAGAAAAATAACCAACATGAGTTAAATCATTTATTCCCTCCTCATGTTTCATTTCTGGGAAAACTCCAGTTCCTCATCATGTCAAATATTCTTCCCTTGATATATTTATCTACCCTGGTCTCATCTACAATTTTATGAATCAATGGACACACTGTAATGAACTAATTCACTCCATTACACAAAGATCTCAGGACTTAAACAATCCATGTGTCAACTTGCATTACTCAAGAACACAAGTCATTCCTACAGTAATCTTGACCCCATTTCCTAATCAAGTTCTCAGGTACTTTCTCTTTTTAAATTTTTTAGGGCAAACCCAATCAGTGAGTCATTTCACTAAAACAAGCATTCATCTCATAGCATTCCTCATCATTCACATAAACAAACAGAGGCAATCAAGCAATTTAAGTATTGGTACTTATTAAAACATGTTCTTGCAATTTTAAAGAGGTATAGACAACTAACATTGGTTTATGGCTCTATGGGAAGATTTTGTTGCAAACATCTGTGCTTTAGTTAAACTCAGATTGACCAAGCTTCCTAAATCAAAAAATCTATTTGCTAGGTGGTTATTGTATATTTTCTTTGAATCAGGAGTATCAGCACATAGGAAAGCCTATTGCACTCCTAATTCCTTTTCATCTTAAGCCTCAGCACATATACATATGTATATTGCAGCCCATATGCTCATCAATTCTTCTGGGTTGAGCCAAAACCAACACTACTTGCTTATATTCAACATTTTATTTTCTGGGTATTTATTTATATTTCTAACCAGTATCATATCAGAAAGAGATCTGGGTTTTTAAGTTACTTATTCATGCATACTGATCATATTTAGAATATTCACAAAATAAAACAACCAGAACAACCATCTAGCATTAAAGCATCCTTAATTTCTGAAAGACAATCATATACACTTTTAAGAAAAATTAATTTATAACTGGTTACCTTCATTAGGACTTAGTGCCTTAAGTTGTTGAGTGAGTTTTCTCACCTAGCTCTCTTCTTTGCTTCCTTAATTAATTGATAAACTTCTGCCTTTAGCCTCAAGCTCTTTTCCTTCACTTGCCTTATGTTTTATATGGTGTTTTTTTTCAAAGTTCTTTTTGAGAAGGAGAGGAGGTTACTGCTTATATATATACAGAGTTCTCCTTAGGGTTTTGGGTATTGGCTAAAGCCATTTTTGCCCACCAGAAAATTATGTTATCTGCATTTATTTGAACCCAAGATTCTACCCTCCCCGGCTTAATTTGGTGAAGAGAAAAGTGGTTATCTACTTTGGTTATTTTCATAAATCTTACTTTTCCATAAAATGCTTTTTCTCTTGTCTATTTGCATGCTAAATGTGTGATCTGATTTCCAGCAATATTATACACATATTTCTTTCTTTCTTAATTCAGCCCATACAAAATACATTTTTGTTTTCCTCCCATTTTCTATTTTTAGCCTTCACTCTATTATCTGGTGTTTCCTTTTTATTTATCCACCAGAGGAAAAACATATTTGTGTGTTTCATCTTACTAGTTTAAATTCTAATACTTAGTTAGTATACTTACATATATGTTTTACAGACAATAACTTATATACATATATACATCTATATTATTTTATACTGATACACATATGCACATGTATACTTAGTTATATTTCTGCATATAGCACATTTGAGGGTTTTCTTTATTTATCAGTAAATATATATATATATATACATATACATATATATATATATATATATATATATACATTTTCCATACATAGCATCATGTACTCATTCATAGTATCCAGGGATCTAGCTTTACTCATGTGTATTTTCTGTGCACAAATGCACATCATTTTATTATACCACATCAAGCTATCTCATCTTTCCCTTAAACATGGTTTTAAAAACTACTTAAAAATTATTTTAATCTTATTTATATTTTCCAAGATAAATTCCTAAAATCTTGGGTCATTACATACACCCCACCTTCTAGGAATTGTGTCCCACAATTTTTCCAAGCTTAAATCAGAGAACAAGTACTCCTCAATCACTTAGATTTCTAGTTCTATGATAATAACTAAAAATACAAGCATCCAAAAGAAAAGCAAATAAAAAAAAATTAGATTTACCTCTAATCTGAAAATAGCTTAGGGTAGTTCATCCTAACCTTGTCCTCTAATTCCCATGTGCAATCACTGGGATCAAGACTCCACTGTACTTTCACAAGTTTCAGTGATTTATTTCTTAATTTCTTCACATCCTTTGCCAAAATCCCTACTGGATCTTTTTCATAAATCAAATTAGGATTTATCTGCACTTGGGTTGGGGTCTCCAGAATTTCTGCCTTGTCATGTACCCACCTTCTCAGTTGTGATACATGAAAAACATCATGTATGCCTTGCATGTTTTCTGGCAATTCCAAGTTATATGCCAAGGAACCAATTCTTTCCAGAATTTTGTATGGTCCAATATGTCTTAGGGTTAACTTGCCTTGTTTCCCAAATCTCAGCACATTTTTCATAGGTGAGATTTTGATGAAAACAAAATTTCCCACTTCATATTCTACCTGCCTCCTTTTCCTGTCTGCAAATTTCTTTTGCCTATCTTGTGCTGCTGCCATTCTTCTCCTTATCAACTCAATTTTCTCCTTAGTTTCTTGTATGTACTCAGGCCCTAAAATAGCCCTTTCTCCTGCTTCTACCAAACAAACAGGTGACAAACAAGGCTTACCGTATAAGGCTTCAAATGGAGCCATTCCTATGGTGCTTTGATAGCTGTTGTTGTATGTAAATTCAACTAGATGAAGATAATCTTCCCAGTTGCCCCCAAAATCCAATACACATGCTCTCAACATGTCCTCCAAAACCTTGTTTACTACCTCAATCTGCCCATCTGACTGAGGATGGTAGGCAGTACTTAAGCATAGTTCACTTCCCATTGCTTCTTGAAAGCTTCTCCAGAATTTTGAGGTGAAGATGGTATCCCTATCAGTCACAATGGTTTTGGGAATGCCATGCAATTTTACCACTTCCTTCATAAAAATTTGAGCTAATTTTGGTGCTGTCCTTTCTAACTTGACTGGGATGAAGTGTGCTACTTTGGTTAGCCTATCAACTATCACCCATATACTTGTATTTCCTCTCTTAGATATAGGCAGCCCATCTATGAAATCCATAGATATATCTTCCCACTTGCACTGTGGTACACTAAGAGGCTACATCAACCCTGATGGCCTTTGGGTTTCAGCCTTGACTTGTTGGCAAGTCATACATTTGGCAATGTATTTAGCTACATCTGATTTCATCCCCTTCCACCATAAGTCTCTTTTCAAATTTTGGTACATTTTTGTGTTGCCTGGGTGTATAGAGTATTTACTTCTGTGATATTCATTCAATATCTCTTTCTTCAATTCGGTGTCCTCTGGCACACACATCCTATTTTGGTATCTCATATAACCATTTTTATCAATATGGTGATTCATCACTTCCTCCCCTTTTGAGAGGAGAATTTTCTTCTCTAATAAGTTTGCATCCTGTTCTTGCATTTTTTCTACCTTCAGAATTAAATCTGGTTGAAGTGTCATTAAGCTTAACTTCCCTTTATTTTCTTGTGCACAATGCATCTGCTCATCAATGTGCACACAGCCATTCTCCCCAATTTATAACTCAGTTAGCAAAGACAAGTCCTTAAATTCTTCTATCATCATCATGGCCAATTTAGCATGCTGTCTACTTAGAGCATCTGCAACTTTGTTTGCTTTGCCTGGTGTATAGAGTATGTCAAAGTCATAGGCAACTAAGAACTCCACCCATCTATGTTGCCTCATGTTCAAATCTTTTTGTGAAAATAAATATTTTAGAGACTTGTGGTCAGTGTAAAGTTCAAACTTAGTGCCTAACAAATAATGTCTCCAATGTTTCAAAGCATAGATCACAGCTGCTAATTCAAGATCATGTGTGGCATACCTAACTTCATGGGGTTTAAGTTGTCTGGATGCATATGCAATGACTTGGCCTTGTTGCATCAACACTGCACCCAAGCCAAATCCACTAGCATCAGTGTATTCAACTAATTCTTCATTTCCATGAGGTACCTTTAAAATTGGAGCATTCACCAATGCCTCCTTCAACTGTTCAAAAGACTTTTCACATTTTTCTGACCAGACAAAAGCTTGGTTCTTCCTGGTTAGGTTAGTAAGTGGTGTAGAAATTTTTGAAAAATCTTTTATAAATCTCCTATAATACCCTGCCATCCCCATAAATGACCTCACTTCACTCACAGTGCTTGGCCTCTTCCATGCTTGAATAGCCACTACTTTATTGGGGTTCACAGAAATTCCTTGGGTAGATATAACATGGCCAAGAAAATGCACTTCCTCTTTCCAAAATTCACATTTTGAGTATTTTGCCTTTAAGTCTTTTTCCCTTAGTCTAGACAAAACCATGTGCAGATGACTTTCATGCTCTTCCATTGTTTTGGAATAAATTAAAATGTCATCTATAAAAATAAGCACAAACTTGTCTAAATAATCTCTAAAGGTTCCGTTCATTAAATCTACAAAGTATGATGGTGCATTGGTCAAGCCAAATGGCATAACCAAAAATTCATACTACCCATATCTAGTGTTAAAGGCAGTGTACTTGATGCTTGATTCTTCCACCTTCATTTGATGAAAACCAGATGCTAAATCTAGCCTAGAGAATACTCTTGCTCCAGCCAATTGATCAAAAAGATCATCTATTATTGGCAGTGGGTATTTATTTTTAATGGTTACCTTGTTTAATTCCCTATAATCTATGCAGAGTCTCAAGGTACTATCTTGTTTCTTAACAAACACCACTGGTGCCCCCCAGCAAGAATTACTGGGTCTTATAAAACCCTTATTTTCTAATTCCTCTAATTGTTTCTTTAATTCTTTTAGTTCATTTGGCCCCATTCTTGTTGGCTTTTTAATCACTGGGCTTGCTCCTGGAACTAAATGAATTTGGAATTCCACTGGCCTATGGTTTGGAACACCATTAACCTCCTCAAAAACATCCAAGTATTCATTGACTATGGGAATTTCCTCAATAATATGTTCACTGAAATCTTTACCCAAATCAATCAAATGACACAATTTTCTTCTCTTGGACACTTCACACAAAATTTTGATCCTCTGGCTTCCATGGTTTTGCAATGATATGGTGGATGAGTCTAAGTTAATTATGGCCTTGAATTGCCTTAACCAGTCTACTCCCAAAATAACACCTATGTTTGGGTAATTTAAAACATATAAATTGGAAATAAAAGTATCTCCTCCTATGTTTAATTCCACATCCACACAGATCATGTTTAAAACAATAGAACTTCCCAGTGGACTTTGTATATGTAAAGGGGTTTCAACCAATATGCAACTTAATTTTAGCATTTTAACTAATTCATAGGAAATTAAAGAATGATTTGCTCCAGTATCATATACTACTGCTTTGGGTACATTACAAATAAATAGTGTACCTTCCACTTGACTGTGCTTCTCCGCATTGATCTCCACTGTTTTGCCTTTTACTTCCAAGTTTGCTAATTTTCCTTGCTGCTTATTCTCAGGACAATTTCTTTTCATGTGCCCTTCTTTCCCACATAAATAACACTTGAAAGCTCCTCCTTTCAATTCTGGACATCTTAGTTTGATATGTCCTTCTTTTCCACATTGATGACACACAATCTTCTTGGTTTCCTTAGCTTTAATATCCCCAGTAGACTTAGTACTGGCCTCTTATTTCTTCTTATCATAAGGATGATATCTCCCCTTACCCTTCTTACTATTATTGTTCTTGAAATTTCTAAATTTTTCCCTTTCCTTGTCATGCTTCTCCAATCTCAAAGCTAAGTCTATCACGTGGTCAAAGGTCCTGTCAGCATAAGGTAACATAGCTCTGCTAAGTCCTGGATTCAAACCTTTTATGTACCTATCATTTTTGGATGCTTCATTTGCCACAAGCATTGCTCCATATGTAGAAAGCACTTCAAACTTTTGAGTGTATTCTGTGACAGTCATAGTTCCTTGCCTAAGTCTAATAAATTCTTCTAGCAAGGTAGTCTTAGCTGATGCTGGTACAAACCTTGCTTCCAACATCTCTTTGAATTGATTCCAAGTGATTTCATTCTCATTTCTTCCTGCAATGATTACTTCCCACCAGCTTAAAGCTACTGCTTTTAGCTATCTCGAAGCTACTTGCCTCTTTCTTTGATCATCAAGTTGCATGTCATTGAAAATTCTATCCAATGTTCTCAACCATGCTTGAATTTCCATAATACTCTCTGTCCCTTCAAAGCTTTTGCCTCCTAAAAGAGTATATGTCTTAAGTAATTTTAAGAGCTCTTCATAGGGATTTTCTTGCCTTTGTCCTGCCCCATCCCTAAATGCTCTCACCAAGTCTTGCAGATTGACCATTGGTGGTGTATTGGAAGATCTTGCTCCCTGATTTGGTGGTCTTCCTACCATAGTTTGCTAATAATAATTTACATAGCTGGTTAGTTTGATTGGTAATTTTATTATTTCAGTGGTTTTATTTACACTGAAAACATTGTTATATATTTAGTCTCTTTAAATTTTATTTCTATCAGAGAACTCGATCTTTATTTCTGCTATGTTTAATAACATAGCTTTGATACCAAATGGAATGACCCTCTCTTTCCTACCTTAATTTTGTAAAGATATTTTTTTTACAAAGTGATATATATATGTATCATTTATTAACAAATATATTTTCCAGGGTCATTTTCCTTTTTCCAATAAACAAACTTTATCCAGGATCAAAAGTTTTACCAATATAGATATATCAGTGCAACCACAATGATATGCACACACATATGAAGATGCATGTGCCCCTCTTGTTTAATCAGGTTATGGAAAACAAGAGGTTACATTGATTGATTAAATTTAATCAATCCCCACATAGCTCAATTTTATTTATGTAATAAAATTTTATTCATATAGGTAACAATATGATTTTTAATCCTTGATAGCTTGCTGGATCCTCTATGAAATATGATCCATAGAAACCAGATAATTATGTTATGATTATCTATAAAATTAATAGTGTAGTGTCTGTGCTCTAAAAATGATATAAGCTTCTATCATTTTCTATGTTTGCTTTCCTATAAAATCTTCCTTATATGCAAACTCATATCTGGGATATTTTTAAGTGAATTATCATATGCCAGAAGCTTGATTCCTTGATACCAAGATACTAGGCTAAATGAAATGCAGTCCAGGGTGAGTTTCCTGGGACATGTGGATACTCAGCAAAGAAAAACATGGGTTAAATAGACTCTCTGTTCAGGCATATTTCAGAGGGTCTTAAAATGCATTTTGCCCAAAACTTTAGTAAAAAGAAATTCAGATTCATGTTAAAATTACAAAGGTACTGGTGTGACAATATCTGAACAAAACATGTCTGAACATGTATAAAATTACTAATATGGATCTAACTTAACCCTCCTATAAAATCACTATTATGGATCTAACTTACAAAATTATAGATAAAAACTTTTCAACATTCCAGATAATGAAACTCAGATATTTTAAATTCCAGTTACAAGTCAAATTCTTAAAATACTTAACCAAATATCCAACATCACTCAGTACTTGCTACAATGGAAATTTTTAAAATATCAATACATGCAAATTTCATCTTTTAAGCTCTTATCTATCTAATTCTAGCATGCTATAATCTTCTTCTCAATGCCTTGTTTCTACTCCTACCTAGAGGCTGCTGTTCCTGAAAAAGCATTTGAAGCTGCCTCATTTTAAATGAGACACCCCAGATGCCATTAGCACACTAGGGTCAGACACATGTCTGGTATGAGAAAATCCACTAAAGCAATTAATTAATTATGTTAAAATTGAATTAAGTACATATGCATATAGTTCTACTCTTAGAAAACAAGTAATACTTGTGTGCATTTTTTGTGTCATTGTGCATGTGCACACTTTAATCTTTCTTTCCAGAGACTTTATATAGATATGGCACATACATTCAGGCATACAATTCAGTCATAAATCAAATAATCATTCACACAAATCAGAAAAATAACCAACATGAGTTAAATCATTTATTCCCTCCTCATATTTCATTTCTGGGAAAACTCCAGTTCCTCATCATGTCAAATATTCTTCCCTTGATATATTTATCTACCCTGGTCTCATCTGCAATTTTATGAATCAATGGACACACTGTAATGAACTAATTCAGTCCATTACACAAAGATCTCAGGACTTAAACAAGCCATGTGTCAACTTGCTTTACTCAAGAACAGAAGTCATTCCTGTAGTAATCTTGACCCCATTTCCTAATCAAGTTCTCAGGTACTTTCTCTTTTTAAATTTTTCAAGGCAAACCCAATCAGTGAGTCATTTCACTAAAACAAGCATTCATCTCATAGCATTCCTCATCATTAATATAAACAAACAGAGGCAATCAAGCAATTTAAGTATTGGTACTTATTAAAACATGTTCTTGCAATTTTAAAGAGGTATAGACAACTAACATTGGTTTATGGCTCTATGGGAAGATTTTGTTGCAAACATCTGTGCTTTAGTTAAACTCAGATTGACCAAGCTTCCTAAATCAAAAAATCTATTTGCTAGGTGGTTATTGTATATTTTCTTTGAATCAGGAGTATCAGCACATAGGCAAGCCTATTGCACTCCTAATTCCTTTTCATCTTAAGCCTCAGCACATATACATATGTATATTGCAGCCCATATGCTCATCAATTCTTCTGGGTTGAGCCAAAACCAACACTACTTGCTTATATTCAACATTTTATTTTCTGGGTATTTATTTATATTTCTAACCAGTATCATATCAGAAAGAGATCTGGGTTTTTAAGTTACTTATTCATGCATACTGATCATATTTAGAATATTCACAAAATAAAACAACCAGAACAACCATCTAGCATTAAAGCATCCTTAATTTTTGAAAGACAATCACATACACTTTTAAGAAAAATTAATTTATAACTGGCTGCCTTCATTAGGACTTAGTGCCTTAAGTTGTTGAGTGAGTTTTCTCACCTAGCTCTCTTCTTTGCTTCCTTAATTAATTGATAAACTTCTGCCTTTAGCCTCAAGCTCTTTTCCTTCACTTGCCTTATGTTTTATATGGTGTTTTTTTTTTCAAAGTACTTTTTGCGAAGTAGAGGAGGTTGCTGCTTATATATATACCGAGTTCTCCTTAGGGTTTTGGGTATTGGCTAAAGCCATTTTTGCCCACCAGAAAATTATGTTATCTGCATTTATTTGAACCCAAGATTCTACCCTCCCCGGCTTAATTTGGTGAAGAGAAAAGTGGTTATCTACTTTGGTTATTTTCATAAATCTTACTTTTCCATAAAATGCTTTTTCTCTTGTCTATTTGCATGCTAAATGTGTGATCTGATTTCCAGCAATATTATACACATATTTCTTTCTTTCTTAATTCAGCCCATACAAAATACATTTTTGTTTTCCTCCCATTTTCTATTTTTAGCCTTCACTCTATTATCCGGTGTTTTCTTTATTTTTATTTATCCACCAGAGGAAAACCATATTTGTGTGTTTCATCTTACTAGTTTAAATTCTAATACTTAGTTAGTATACTTACATATATGTTTTACAGACAATAACTTATATACATATATACATCTATATTATTTTATATTGATACACATATGCACATGTATACTTAGTTATATTTCTGCATATAGCACATTTGAGGGTTTTCTTTATTTATCAGTAAATATATATATATATACATATATATATATACATTTTCCATACATAGCATCATGTACTCATTCATAGTATCCAGGGATCTAGCTTTACTCATGTGTATTTTCTATGCACAAATGCACATCATTTTATTATACCACATCAAGCTATCTCATCTTTCCCTTAAACATGGTTTTAAAAACTACCTAAAAATTATTTTAATCTGATTTATATTTTCCAAGATAAATTCCTAAAATCTTGGGTCATTACATTCCCAAAGGACTAACACGAAGGCATTAGCCGCATCACACAAGACTTAGCTTTTCAAGTACAGTCAATAAGAATCTATTGCATGAATTCAAAAATTTTGTGGTTTTATTGCAAAACTTGAATATAGAAAAGCACACTGCACAGTTTTACTGGAACTTTAAATGAAAATGTTGTTGAAAGATGCAAAATGTTAAGATTTTACTAAATAATGGTAATGTTGCTAAAAGTAAACCCATATGATAAATGAATGGTATGGAACATACACGAGTGCTTTGCTTAAAAGAGGATCATTCATTTTCTCAAAATAATGTCAAGGAACATATGGAAAATTTAAGATTAGTATAAACGAGCATGCATGCACATCCCCACAGTAGGAAGAGTTTTATGCATAATATATAGTTAAAATTCATAGTTTCCAGTTAGTCCTTTACACACTTTGGAGAGCAATAAAGCCCACAAATGCTTTCAAAACAAATTCAAAAGTTAGGAAGTTTCGGTATTAGCTAATCTCTCACATTCTTCTAAAAATTTGATATCAAGATAGAAAACACAGTAGATACCTATATATTAAAAAAGATGTGAAGGTTGAAAATGATGGTTTTGATACCGACATATCAACCGTATCTAGGTGTTATTAACCATAAATTATACATGGTGTCCATTTAAATTTGAGAAAATATCAATCAAAAGCTTAAGTTAGAAATGAAAATGGAAGCACGAAAAGTATAGTGCTAAATTTTTCGCACGTGCTTGTTTTTTGAATCCACTTGAAACTACTGTCATATCTTTAATAATAGTTGTAATACCTTTGGTGTCACACTATTTTGGTATCCGCGTGAACTACCAAAAAAGCCCTCTACAAATATCGCCAAATTTTAGTATAGCTTAAACATAGGTGTTGGGTGTTTTTCCACCCGGATGTTTCCACCCTTCACCGAACCAAACCAGTTTCCCCACACAGCCGAACCAATCTTGTTTCCACCTACTACCGGATCAATGCTACTTCCATACATAGCCGAATCAACCCACTTCCACTGCATAGCTGGACCAGCCTTCATCGAATCGAACTCCATCCGATCACAGGCTTCACCGGACCAACCTCCACCGATCCAAGGCCTCACCGGACCAGCCTTCACCGAATCAAACTCCAACCTTCGCTCCACACTACCGAACCAGCCACTCCACTGCCCATCGAACCAAACCCAAAGTCACACTATCGAACCAGCCACTCCACTGCCCACCGAACCAAACCCAAAGTCTCACCACCGAACCAGTCCACATCCCTCTCATCACTGGATCAAGGTGTTGCCGAACCAACACTACCAGGCCAGATTACATCGGCCCAGGCCCGCCAACAGCTATATACATCCAAGTCCCCTACCCCCAGCCTCACTCTATAAATAGAGGGGCAGGGGTACAACAATGGGGGACGAGTTTGAGAGCTCAAGCACAGATAGAACTTTCAAACAACTTTCATATACTGGTATCAAAGCTTTGTACTTGTAATCTGAACAAGAAAGGAGAAATAATATATAAAGTGGACGTAGGCACATTCTGGCTGATCCACTATAAATCTGTGTGTCTTTTACAATTTAGTCACTGCTTTTTACATATTTGCATAAATCATCCAGATCACTAAAAACAACATAAAATTAACTAAATCATACGACTTGGAGGTGTTTGCACATTTTTTGTGAAAACATTTTTGGTGCTTTCACTGAGAACGCTGAACCCCGGACTTCAGCTTCTCCCACTTAACTTTCTTCCTATCAGCGTCGCACATTGCTTGGAAGACATGCCTCCCAAGCAGAAGAAAGATGTTAACAAAGGAAAAAACATCGCAACCAGCAGTATTCCAGATCCAGTGGTCACAGATCAAGTAAATCGTCCCCTTCCAGCAGCAGTACCAAATGAAGGTCAGGCAAATCTGACAACCCCTGCCACAGCATAGCCGGCAGCAATTAATAGGGCAGATCTAGACAGGGTTGTGGCTGAAGTGACTAACCGCTTCACATCCCAGCAGGAAGCCTTGGTGGACCAACTCATGTCACGCTTAAGGGATGATGAAGAGTCCAACCACAACACTGAATCATGGTGTAACGACCCGTATTTTTACGGATCGACATGTTCGTCAAAATCTGGAATTTTAGCACTTTCATGTCATTTCAGATTTTTAGGCAGATTTGTCTAAGTCCTAGGTCATGGACGACCTAAGAGCTAAGTCGTGACCGACCTATAGGATGGTAGCGAGTTAAGAGCTATGTTGTAGACAACCTAAGATAGGAGACTTAAGGGTTTTGAGCGACCTAAGGAAATGTTGTGAGCGACCTAGTAGAGTTAACGACTTAGGGGATAAGCAGTTTGCGACCTATAAGAGTTAGCGACCTATGGGATTGACCGACCTAAGTGTTAGCGTAGTTAGGTCGTTAGATCTGTGTTGAGTTAGGTCGTAGGCGACCTAAGATGGTTAGGTCGCGTGTGTGTTAGGTCGCGAGTTTGCTAAGTCGTAGGTCGCGTGGGTGCTAAGTTATTAGGTCGCAGGGTTTTGTAAGTCTTAGGTCGTAGCTTAGTAAGTTGTTAGGTCGCGGGTTGGCTTAAGTGTTAGGTCGCGTGGGAGTCTAAGGTATTAAGTCGTAACCTCGTTATGTCGTAGGTCGGCAAGGCAGTTAAGTGTTAGGTCGGCAACGACCTAAGTTAGGTCGTGGACTTCTATGGTTGTTAAGTCGCGATGTGTTAGGTCGCTGAGGAGTTGAGTCGTAGCCTATGTGTTAAGGCGCGCGTTGCGTTAGGTCGTAGGTCGCTGGGTGTTTGGATGCGCTGAAGGGTTAGGTCGGAGAGGCTTAGGTCGTAAGTCGGAAGCGACTTAGGGAGATAGCCAGATTTCGACTTAAGGGATTTCAGCTATAAATAGGAGGGGTTGTTCTCACTTTTTGGGATCCGGATTTTTGAAGCGACGAAGTGCTGCCATTTTTAGAGCTCGACTTCTACACTTCTTCACTTCTTTTCTCCACTCTAATCTAGTGCTTCCTTCCATCCAAGTTGAAGATCAAATTGAAGATTCAAGAGCTTAGATTGAAGATCTTCATCTTTTCAAGAGAGATTTCTTCGTTTGAAGCGGATTCGTGATAGATCAAGCTTGATCCTTCGCTGTCCAGATCTGAAGCGTGTTGATTTGCGTTTGTTTAAGTGATTTAGTGAGTGGTGATTATCTCTCACACGGATCCAAAGGAGTATATCGGATTGTTGGCTCGATTCGGTGTTAAAATATTGATTTCCATGCATTTTCTTCATCCTAAGTGTAGATCCATATAGATCCATTGTTCATGATGATGTTACATCCATTTTATCATATGTTAACCTATGCAAGTTCATTCATCAAGTTTGTAGAGATATAATCCATGTTTTCATGCTTATTGGACTTTCAACTCTTTAATTACGAAAATGCCATTATTGTTATAATTGTCTACTTAGACCATATTTGAATGCTTGATTGCTTGGATTGATGTTTGATTTGATTGATTCTTATGAACTAGATGATTGATGATTAGATTTAGATCGAAGGTGATTCAAAAGCTAAGGGAAAGGCTCTTGAATTGGAAAAGCTGCTCGTGGCATATGTAGCGGGATGATGAAGCTCTTATGCATAGATTTGATGATGTGATGTTGAGATGAGGCTTTGCGAGGATGTAATGAAGCGAGGCAACCATGTGATGAAGACTTGGTCTAATCCAGACGGGATCATTCCAAGCATGTTGATAACTCGGTGATATGATTCGAGTTGAGGATAATGAATGGATATGAGAATAGTCGTCGAGGAGGATGACTAGGAGGCTTGGATAGCATCGTTGTTGAAGGTTCTAGCATGCTCTAAGCAAGAGTACGTTTGGGCAGATTCGATAGTCCCAACGGCTAACTGTTGATGGTCGAGTACTCTGGGCAGATTCGATAGTCCTAGGCACGGGCTGTGACGACGTGCGGGAGTTATGTCTAGAACCGGGGTTTCCATTAGCCCTTGACGGACGGCTGAAAGAATGTGCCGGTCATTCAATTAACGGTGATATCGAAGAAATGATAACAGTGATAGCCAGAGTCATGGATGTTTGGTTGTAACGTCATTTCGGACTCAAGAGCGGTATTTTCTGGGTGCTTATCTGATTTATGCCTTGGTACTTGGAAAACATCGCCCTTGACTCGAGTGATAGTAGCTTTACTTTAAATTGTATGCTCTGCTATGTTTGCTTCTGCTTAGTGTGTGTCTGGGGGCTATCACTGTAGAATGAGGTTGGAGTGGGAGGGTTGTATTCCTATTCCTTTTCCTTTATGCTCTTTTGGTATGTTGTTAGTTAATTTACTGCTCACTAAGACTGTTGTCTGACTCAAGGCTTTATGTTTTAATTCTTATTGCCTTGGGCTGTTCGTCCATTTTGGGACGGGCAGACTAGGTAGCAGGTGACAGGTGCTGTTCTCTTCTCACGATGCTGATATCGAAGACGAGCTAGAGGGTTGCATATTTTCTTCTTATATGTACTGGATATTCCGCTGTTTTGTATTCTTTGAGAGATATGTAGTGAGGCTGGATGTATTGACTATGTGGATGCTTGTATTCAACTATTATGGAGTTTTATATGATGTCATTTTGTTCTGTAAAGCTTCACTATACATATGTTCTATTGTATTTTGTCCATGCGCTGTGAGTAATACGATAGAATTCTGTTGTTTTAAATCTTACCTTGACAATCGTCCATGGTCGCCTGGCACACTTTACAGCGCTCTATCTCTAGATTCGGTGCAGGGGTCATGGGCGGTCGTCACATTTGGTATCAGAGCATTGGTTAATCGATTTTACCCAACGCTCGCTGTCGTAACTACGTATGAGAGACGTAATTGTATTTTGATGAATGATTACTATATATAATATAGTAGTTTAGTAGTAAGTTAGTCCTTTATGCAGTTGTTTCTCTAGATGTTCTAATCATTCCTTTTTATAGATATTGAGAATGAGTCGAAGAGGGAGACCAGCTGCTAGGGAAGGCCGTGCTACTGAAGAGACTGCTGATTATGCAGCCATGTTCGAAGCTATGATGACTTCGATCATGAGGAGGATACCAGTTCCGGGGGCGGAAGTTGATGTTGGAGTTCAAGTTCAAACTCCAAAACCGGTGGATTTTGCTAAGTTGTGTAAAGACTATACTGCTCTTGGAGGGAAGGTTTTCTTAGGAACGGAATCAACTATCGAAGTCCAGAGATGGATAGATGCTTGTAGAAGGATCTTTGGTGATTTGGGAATTGATGATGCAACTAAGAGGAAGTTGGCATCAAGGCAGCTTCAAGGGAGAGCCTCTGATTGGTGGAACTCTATTACCATCAATACTGCGGAGGAGGAGATTACTTGGGAGCAATTCCAAGTCAGATTTGAAGCTAAGTTCATTTCTACAGCTCAGAAGTCTGTTCTGTTCAAGAAGTTTGTGGAGCTCAAGCAAGGTGGAAGATCTGTTCTTGAGTATGTTTCTGAGTTTGAAGCTTTGTCCAAATATGCCTGGTCATATATTGAGTCTGCTTATCAGAAGAATGAGAAGTTTGTGACAGGCTTGGACAATTATCTTGGGAGACAATTGGTGGATCATTTGGACGACTCATTTGAGAAGCTTGTGGAGAAAGCTCTCAGGCATGAGAGTCTGTTTCCTAAGGAAGGATCCGTTGTTGCTGTGACCAGGGAAGAGTCTAAACCCCAGCAGGGTGGAAACAAGAAGAGGAAGCAGCAGCAGCAGAAGGGTAAGGATGGCCAGAAGAAGCCGAAAGGCGAGGTGACTTGCTACAATTGTCAGCAGAAGGGCCATTTCTCTAAGGATTGTAAGAATCCGAAGGCACCGATGAAGTGTCACAACTGTGACAAGCCGGGACATTTCAGGAAGAATTGTCCAGAACCGAGAAGAGATAAGCAGATTGTGCAAGCTTATGCTTTGGGAGCTGTTCCGTCGTCTTCAAAAGCTCCTACTGCTGAGGAGAAAGGAAAGAGTGTGGTTGTTCAAGGTACTCTTTTCCTATGTGGTGTTCCAGTTAGAGTTTTGTTTGATACTGGAGCGTCGCATTCGTTTGTTTGTAATGAACTCGTAGGCCGGTTAGGTTTGGAACCGGATATTGCTGATAGGCCATTGGTTGTGACTAATCCAGTTGGGGGTTCATCTTGTTTGTGTATGTTATGCCGTGGTCTAGTTGTATCGAGTCATGGTTGCTCTTTTGTTTGTGATTGCTTTGTTCTGAACTTTGCGGGGTTCGGAATTATTTTGGGTATGGACTGGCTTAGGAAGTATGCGGCTAAGGTTGATTGTGAGAGGTTGGAAGTGACAGTCGAGAATGTGGAGGGGCGAAAGGTTGTGATACGATGTAAGCATGAGGAAGGCGTCTTCATGAGCTTCATGTATTCGCTGGTTGTTCCACGGGATGGACTGTCATCAGTGCCGATCGCTAATGGATTCGAGGATGTCTTTGACGAAGTCAAAGGGTTGCCGCCGCATAGAGAGATCGAGTTTCGTATAGATCTAGTTGAAGGAGCCAGACCTATTGTGATGCCTCTAAGGCGGATGGCGCCTAGGGAACAACAAGAGTTGAGGGTGCAAGTTGATGACCTTTTACAGAAAGGATTCATTCGGCGTAGTGTGTCCGAGTGGGGTGCACCAGTTGTGTTTGCAACCAAGGAAGATGGGTCGTTGAGATTGTGTGTGGATTATCGTGAGCTGAATAAGGTGACTAAGAAGAACAAGTATCCATTGCCGAGAATAGATGACTTGTTTGATCAGCTTCACGAAGCAAAGGTGTTTTCTTAGATGGATTTGGCAACGGGATTTCACCAGTTGAGAGTAGCTAAGGATAGTGTGCCGAAGACCGCTTTTAGGACACCATCCGGTTTCTTTGAGTGGCTGGTAATGCCGTTTGGATTGACTAACGCGCCAGCATATTTTGTGGATCTTATGAATAGAGTGTTCAGAGATCAGTTGAACAAGTTCGTACTTGTGTTCGTGGATGATATTCTGATTTATTCCAGAACTGAAGAAGAGCACAAGACGCACTTGCGTATTGTTTTGGAAATCTTGCGGAAACATCAGCTGAGGGCTAAGTTTTCGAAGTGTCACTTCTGGAAGAGTGAAGTGAGGTTCTTAGGCCATGTGATTTCTGGAAATGGAATAGCGGTTGATCCCGCTAAGGTGGCAGCAATCCAGGATTGGGTTAGACCTAAGAAGGCATCAGATGTGAGAAGTTTTCTTGGATTAGCAGGATATTATCGACGGTTTATCAAAGACTTCTCCAAGGTAGCTGCACCATTAACAGGATTAACGAAGAAGAACCAAGTGTTCTGTTGGGATGCTAAGTGTGAGCAAGCTTTCGGAATCCTGAAAGAGCGATTGACGAGTGCTCCTGTTTTGACTATTCCTAGTGGGAATGATGAGATGGTGGTTTACACCGACGCATGTGGTACTGGACTTGGAGCAGTGCTGATGCAGAAGGATAAAGTTGTTGCGTATGCAAGTCGACAGCTGAAGCCGCATGAAAGGAATTACCCAACTCATGATTTGGAATTAGCGGCGATTGTATTTGCTCTGAAGATGTGGAGGCATTATTTGTTGGGAGTTCGATTCGAGTTGTTTACGGATCACAAGTCGTTGAAGTATCTTTTCTCCCAAAAGGATTTGAATCTTCGGCAGCAACGTTGGCTAGAGTTTTTGGCATCATATGATTTTGGTATAGCTTATACTCCGGGAAAAGGTAACGCAGTGGCAGATGCGTTAAGTCGAAGACATGCAGGATTGGGAGCCATGTTTTCAGAATGGAAGAGTCTCGAGTATTTAGCTGGATTTGACTTCAGGCCTAGATGCGAATTGGAACCTAAGATGTTGGCAAACTTATCAATAAGACCCACTCTTGTGGAAAGGATTGGTGAGAGCCAAAAGCGAGATGATAAGCTTGTCAAGATTATCCGTGAATTGGAATCTGGATTGGATCCAGAAAAGGATAAAGGATTCGAGGTCGATCGAGAGGGTTGGCTTCGGAAGCAAGGACGACTAGTTGTTCCCGATATAGATGAATTGAGGAGTGAAGTTCTGAAGAAAAGTCATCACTCGAAGCTGACAATTCATCCAGGTGGAAATAAGATGTATCGGGATATGAAGAGAACCTACTACTGGGAAGGTATGAAGAAGGATGTTGGAAATTTTATTTCCAAATGTATGAACTGCCAGTTGGTAAAAGCCGAACAGAAGAAGCCAAGTGGATTGCTTCAGCCATTAGAAGTTCCTACATGGAAGTGGGAACAAGTGTCGATGGATTTTATCGATGGGTTGCCTAGAACCAGGACGGGAAATGAAGGGATTTGGGTCATTGTGGATCGTCTGACTAAGAGTGCACGATTCATTCCTGTTCGATCGACTAGGACTGCATCAAAGTTGGCTGAGTTGTATGTTAAGTGGATAGTCCGATTCCATGGTATTCCGAAGAGTATAGTGAGCGATCGAGATCCATTGTTCACTAGTGGATTTTGGAAGAGCTTCCAGGAAGTTTTGGGAACCGAGTTGTGTTTGAGTACATCTTATCACCCTCAAACAGATGGTCAGACTGAGAGAGTCAACCGAGTTTTGGAAGATCTCCTCAGAGCTTGTGTTTTGGATTTCGGAGGATCATGGAAAGATCACCTTCATTTGGTGGAGTTTGCGTACAACAACAGTTACCAGTCAAGCATTGGTATGGCACCGTATGAGGCGTTGTATGGAAGACCGTGTAACTCTCCGACATGTTGGTTGGAAACTGGAGAAAAGCTGATGCTTGGGCCAGAGATGATTCGTCAGACTTCAGATTGTATAGAGATCATTCGGCAACGAATGAAGGCAGCCCAAGACCGTCAGAAGAGTTATGCCGATAAGCGTCGTAAGGATTTGGAATTCGACGTAGGAGATATGGTTTTTGTGAAGATTTCTCCACTAAAGAATGTTATTCGATTCGGGAAGAAAGGAAAATTGACTCCGAGATTTGTTGGACCATTTCCGATTATCGAGCGAATTGGAAAGCTCGCCTACAGATTGGAATTACCTGAGAAGATGTCGAGTGTGCACAATGTTTTGCACATATCATATCTACGGAAGTATGTGCACGACTCGAATACCGTGGTTTCTGCTGATAGCTGTGAAGATTTCGAAGTTGATCCAGTTGATAGAAGACCTCGTAAGCCGCTTCGTGTTGTTGAAACCGACACGAAACAGCTTAGGAGAAAGGTAGTTAAGTTGCTCAAGATACAATGGAGTGATGATGATAACGACTGTACGTGGGAGGTGGAAGAGAGGATGAAGGCAGCTCATCCTGAACTCTTCAAGGTATGGCCCTAAGGTGTCGTCTCATCTCGCGATATTGTAACTTGTTCTAAGTCTTAGAATTCTGTACGCTAAGCTAGAATTGGATGCATGGTTTGTTGATTGCTATGGATGGTAGGCGTACAGAATAGTTTTTGATTTCTTGGAATTTCGGGGGCGAAATTTCTAAGGGGGAGAGAATGTAACGACCCGTATTTTTACGGATCGACATGTTCGTCAAAATCTGGAATTTTAGCACTTTCATGTCATTTCAGATTTTTAGGCAGATTTGTCTAAGTCCTAGGTCGTGGACGACCTAAGAGCTAAGTCGTGACCGACCTATAGGATGGTAGCGAGTTAAGAGCTATGTTGTAGACAACCTAAGATAGGAGACCTAAGGGTTTTGAGCGACCTAAGGAAATGTTGTGAGCGACCTAGTAGAGTTAACGACTTAGGGGATAAGCAGTTTGCGACCTATAAGAGTTAGCGACCTATGGGATTGACCGACCTAAGTGTTAGCGTAGTTAGGTCGTTAGATCTGTGTTGAGTTAGGTCGTAGGCGACCTAAGATGGTTAGGTCGCGTGTGTGTTAGGTCGCGAGTTTGCTAAGTCGTAGGTCGCGTGGGTGCTAAGTTGTTAGGTCGCAGGGTTTTGTAAGTCTTAGGTCGTAGCTTAGTAAGTTGTTAGGTCGCGGGTTGGCTTAAGTGTTAGGTCGCGTGGGAGTCTAAGGTATTAAGTCGTAACCTCGTTATGTCGTAGGTCGGCAAGGCAGTTAAGTGTTAGGTCGGCAACGACCTAAGTTAGGTCGTGGACTTCTATGGTTGTTAAGTCGCGATGTGTTAGGTCGCTGAGGAGTTGAGTCGTAGCCTATGTGTTAAGGCGCGCGTTGCGTTAGGTCGTAGGTCGCTGGGTGTTTGGATGCGCTGAAGGGTTAGGTCGGAGAGGCTTAGGTCGTAAGTCGGAAGCGACTTAGGGAGATAGCCAGATTTCGACTTAAGGGATTTCAGCTATAAATAGGAGGGGTTGTTCTCACTTTTTGGGATCCGGATTTTTGAAGCGACGAAGTGCTGCCATTTTTAGAGCTCGACTTCTACACTTCTTCACTTCTTTTCTCCACTCTAATCTAGTGCTTCCTTTCATCCAAGTTGAAGATCAAATTGAAGATTCAAGAGCTTAGATTGAAGATCTTCATCTTTTCAAGAGAGATTTCTTCGTTTGAAGCGGATTCGTGATAGATCAAGCTTGATCCTTCGCTGTCCAGATCTGAAGCGTGTTGATTTGCGTTTGTTTAAGTGATTTAGTGAGTGGTGATTATCTCTCACACGGATCCAAAGGAGTATATCGGATTGTTGGCTCGATTTGGTGTTAAAATAGTGATTTCCATGCATTTTCTTCATCCTAAGTGTAGATCCTTATAGATCCATTGTTCATGATGATGTTACATCCATTTTATCATATGTTAACCTATGCAAGTTCATTCATCAAGTTTGTAGAGATATAATCCATGTTTTCATGCTTATTGGACTTTCAACTCTTTAATTACGAAAATGCCATTATTGTTATAATTGTCTACTTAGACCATATTTGAATGCTTGATTGCTTGGATTGATGTTTGATTTGATTGATTGTTATGAACTAGATGATTGATGATTAGATTTAGATCGAAGGTTTAGGTGATTCAAAAGCTAAGGGAAAGGCTCTTGAATTGGAAAAGCTGCTCGTGGCATATGTAGCGGGATGATGAAGCTCTTATGCATAGATTTGATGATGTGATGTTGAGATGAGGCTTTGCGAGGATGTAATGAAGCGAGGCAATCATGTGATGAAGACTTGGTCTAATCCAGACGGGATCATTCCAAGCATGTTGATAACTCGGTGATATGATTCGAGTTGAGGATAATGAATGGATATGAGAATAGTCGTCGAGGAGGATGACTAGGAGGCTTGGATAGCATCGTTGTTGAAGGTTCTAGCATGCTCTAAGCAAGAGTACGTTTGGGCAGATTCGATAGTCCCAACGGCTAACTGTTGATGGTCGAGTACTCTGGGCAGATTCGATAGTCCTAGGCACGGGCTGCGACGACGTGCGGGAGTTATGTCTAGAACCGGGGTTTCCATTAGCCCTTGACGGACGGCTGAAAGAATGTGCCGGTCATTCAATTAACGGTGATATCGAAGCAATGATAACAGTGATAGCCAGAGTCATGGATGTTTGGTTGTAACGTCATTTCAGACTCAAGAGCGGTATTTTCTGGGTGCTTATCTGATTTAGGCCTTGGTACTTGGAAAACATCGCCCTTGACTCGAGTGATAGTAGCTTTACTTTAAATTGTATGCTCTGCTATGTTTGCTTTTGCTTAGTGTGTGTCTGGGGGCTATCACTGTAGAATGAGGTTGGAGTGGGAGGGTTGTATTCCTATTCCTTTTCCTTTATGCTCTTTTGGTATGTTGTTAGTTAATTTACTGCTCACTAAGACTGTTGTCTGACTCAAGGCTTTATGTTTTAATTCTTATTGCCTTGGGTTGTTCGTCCATTTTGGGACGGGCAGACTAGGTATTAGGTGACAGGTGCTGTTCTCTTCTCACGATGCTGATATCGAAGACGAGCTAGAGGGTTGCATATTTTCTTCTTATATGTACTGGATATTCCGCTATTTTGTATTCTCTGAGAGATATGTAGTGAGGCTGGATGTATTGACTATGTGGATGCTTGTATTCAACTATTATGGAGTTTTATATGATGTCATTTTGTTCTGTAAAGCTTCACTATACATATGTTCTATTGTATTTTGTCCATGCGCTGTGAGTAATACGATAGAATTCTGTTGTTTTAAATCTTACCTTGACAATCGTCCATGGTCGCCTGGCACACTTTACAGCGCTCTATCTCTAGATTCGGTGTAGGGGTCATGGGCGGTCGTCACACATGGGGTGAGTCCCAGTCTAGAGGATCTCAGAGACAACAAAGATCTTCCTTCTTCGAAGGAGCTAAAGACAGAAGCGGCCATGGTAGGAGTCGAGACCGAGCTCAGCCCGAAGTTAGACCTGAGGAAATGCTTGGAACCGAACCCAACGGGGGAGGTACCGGGCGAAGGTCAACTGTAGCCGAGCCTGTCGTATTGCCTAACCACGGAAACACCAGTGAACGGGGCCGAGCTAGAGTCCAGCCCGAAGTTGGACCCGAGAAAGTGCTTAGATCAGAACCCAGCAAGGGAAGATCAAGGCAAGGGCCAACTGTAGCTGACCCTAGCATGCTCCCAGAAGATCAAAGACAACCACTGGAAAATATCAGGAATGATAGACGATACCATCCCTACAGGTCATCAGGACGGAATCAGTCCCACAGAGCAAAACCAAACTCATTTCTAACTGCTCCAAATTCTGATGAAATGATGGCACACTTGTTCAGAGAGTGCGTCCAACGGGATCAAAGAGATCGAGGGATAGGCGCTAGGGTAACCAGCCCCTTCGCCCACAATATCGAAATTGCCATCACCCCCCGAGAATGGAAAATGCCAACAATGGAACCTTACAAAGGAACGTCCGACCCCGTTGTACACTTACAGAGATACACACAGCATATGCTCATGAGTGGAGCAACAGAGGGAGTACTGTGCAAATGCTTTCCACTATTCTTAGCAGATCTAGCTACCTCCTGGTTCTGTCATCTACCTCAAGGATCCATCAGCTCGTGGGAGATGCTGAAAGAAAAGTTTATCAGCCAGTTCCGCATTCATGTGGAACAACCCAAGGATGCTTATTCCTTATCCAGTATCAAACAGAAACCTGGAGAGAAGCTGCAGCAATACCTAACCCGATTCAATGCCGCAGCGGCCGCAGTCCAAGATGCCGATGAGAAGCTTATCTTAATGGCCCTCTGTAGTAGTGTGCATCCGGATACTAAATTTGCTAGAAGATTGACAAAAGAAAAACCAACTACTTTACCCGATTTCTTCCATGAAACAGGGAAATATATGAGGCTTGAAGAAGCTGCCACTGAGGGGTAGTCAGGGCAAAAAAATAAGGCAGCTCACGGCAACACGCCCGCTATAGCAAAGGACGTTCGAAGAAATGATTCTAGAGACAATGTTGGGGGAAAGAAGGGAGAAAAGCGCCTATATCGGCCAAGACCGAGATTCGACACTTACACTCCTTTGAATGAAACCATCGAAAACATCTTCCTTGCCACCCAAGACGAAGTTAGATACAAACGCCCACCATACAAAACGGAATCAGATAACGCACTTAAATCTGGAAAGTTCTGCCGCTTCCACGAATCTCATGGGCATGATACCAATGAATGCCATCATCTCCGGGACTTGATTGAAGAACACATTAGAAGGAAGAGATTGGAATGCTATGTAAATGGTCAAAACTGGACTCCAGCTCTTTCCAATGAGAACCCAAGGCTACCCTCCCCAGAGATAGGCAGAGGAAACCGCAACACTAGCGGCTCCAGTCAAGAGAAGATAGTGGTCCATACCATCTCGGGAGGACCACACATCGCCGACAGAAGCTGGGCAGAGATGGAAAGATATGGAAAGTCACTTAGAAACAATGAAGACTGCGTTAATTCTGTTATAGAAGAACGCCACCCGAAGCGGAAAGAGAGTGATGACATCACATTTAGTAGGCGTGACCTAGAGGGAAGGCTATACCCTCACATGGATCCCATGGTTATCTCTGCCCGGCTCGGTCCAGCCGAAGTTTTCCGAATTCTAGTAGACACTGGAAGCTCAGTAAATATCCTATTCAAGCATGCATTCGACAAAATGAAACTGTCAATAAAGGATGTTTCTCCCTGCAATTAACCACTACACAGTTTCACTGGAAATGCGAAGATGCCCCTCGGGCAACTGGACCTCTTTATTGAAATTGGAAGTCATCCCCGCTCCGTTATGCGGAAACAGACATTTGTGCTGATAGAAAACCACTCGGCCTACAATGCCTTCTTAGGAAGGCCAGCCTTGTCTGACTTCCAAATTGTCCTGGCCCCATGGTGCCTAAAGATGAAATTTCCAACGGACAATGGAGTAGGGGAAGTAGAGGGAGACCAGGACATTGCTCGAGACTGCTATGTAACTGAACTTCGCAACAACCACAGGAAGGATAAAGGGAAGAGTGTAGAGATTGCCCTCTGCACAAAAAGTTTGGAAGCATAGCAACTAAAGAAAGCCCCTCCTCTTCGATATACCAGCAACCCTTTCAATGAATTAGACCCCAGGGACAAAGAGGAGGAGGGCACCGCCGAGCCTGCAGAGGCTATGGAATTTATATCTGTAGACCGACATGACTCGAGTAGACTATTGAAAGTCGGGTCCCAACTAAAAGCAGAATTGAAGGAACAAGTCATTGATTTTCTCCGCCACAACTTGGATGTATTTGCATGGTCACACGCTGACATGACCGGAATCTCCCCTGACATAGCATGCCACGTACTAAACATTGATCCTACCAAGGCGCCAGTAAAACAGAAAAAGAGAAGTATGGGAGCAGAACGATCAGCAGCCCTCGATGAAGAAGTAAAGAACCTACTTGCCAATGACTTTATACGGGAAGCCATCTACCCAGAGTGGATCGCCAACCCGGTGCTGGTAAAGAAGGCTAGTGGGAAGTGGCGAACATGCATTGACTTCTCCAACTTAAATGACGCCTGCTCGAAGGATTGTTTCCCACTTCCCCGTATCGATCAGCTTGTGGACAGCACAGCCGGGCACGAACTCTTATCATTTATGGACGCATACTCAGGATATAACCAAATTCCTATGCATGCTCCCGATCAAGACCACACTAGTTTCATCACTGATCGGGGATTGTACTGCTACAAGGTAATGCCTTTCGGACTTAAAAACGCAGGGGCCACCTATCAGTGCCTCGTCAACAAGATGTTTGCAGGGCTAATAGGACAAACTATGGAAGTTTATGTGGATGACATGCTGGTAAAGTCAAGGGGAGCCGACGATCACGTAAGCCACCTGGATGAAATGTTTCAAGTACTTCGCCAATATGGAATGAAGCCGAATCCTCTAAAGTGCTCCTTCGGAGTATCATCAGGAAAGTTTATGGGATTCATCGTCCGTGCCAGAGGAATTGAAGCAAACCCTGAACAAGTCCGAGCTCTGAAAGATATCAGGATACCTTCTACCCGAAAGGAAATGCAGAGCCTAAATGGGAATGTAGCCGCCCTGAGCAGATTCATCTCCAAAGCGACCGACAAATGCATCCCCTTCTTCGAAGCTCTAAAGAAAGAGAAAGGAAAATTCGAATGGAATGACGAATGCTTAACAGCTTTCCTTAACTTAATCGAACACCTCCAGAGACCACCAGTACTCTCAACTCCAAACAAAGGCGAAGAACTATACCTATACCTTGCTGTGTCATCTCATGCTCTAAGCGCCGCATTGGTGAGAGAAGACAAACGCACGCAGCGGCCAGTATACTTTATAAGCAAGAGGTTTATAAGGGTGGAAGCCAGATATCCTAAACTTGAGAAGCTAGCATACTGTCTACTAATAACATCACGAAAACTGCGACACTATTTTCAATCCCATTCCATCAGAGTTCTAACCGATCAACCGCTGAGGCAGGTACTCCATCGTCCCGACACTTCTGGGCGACTACTTAAATGGTGCATTGAACTAAGTCAATATGATATCACCTACCATCCTCGCACCGCCATCAAGGGACAAGCCATGGCCGATTTCATTGCCGAATTCACTACCAACGAAGGTAAGGAGCAATCGGAAATAGCAGAAGACATCAAGTGGAATCTCTTTGTGGATAGTGCATCGAACGAACAAGGCTCGGGGGCAGGTGTTGTAATAATCACTCCCAGGGGAAATAAGCTACACTATGCTATAAGGTTGGAATTCCCTGCCACCAACAACGATGCAGAGTATGAAGCAGTGATAGCTGGATTAGAACTTGCCTTAGAAATCGGAGCCAATTCTTTGTGTCTTCATAGCGATTCTCAACTTATTGTAAATCAAATACTAGGAGAATTCCAGGCTCGAGAAGAACGACTCATAGCATATTTAAAGAAGACCAAGTTGCTTCTCAATCGATTGGATCACTATTTAATCAAACACATCCCTCGGGAAGAGAACCAAGAGGCCGACGAATTGGCAAAGCAAGCTAGCATGAGAAACCGCGCTATTTTCGGAGCAGTAGCCATCTCAAAGCAACTGACCCCAAGTTTTGAGCAAGTGAATCTGATAGATGCAACCGAAGAAGCAACTTGGATGACTCCCATCCGAGACTACTTACAAAGTGGCACACTGCCCAACGGGCGTAACGAAGTTAAGAAAATCTTGAGGAAAGCTTCCCGCTACACAATACAAGAGGGCACCCTCTATCGGCGCGGCTGCTCTAACCCCTTATTAAGGTGTGTCACTGGAAGGGAGGCCAAGGAAATCTTATCCAACATCCATCAAGGAAGCCGCGGAGATCACACTGGAGGGCAGACTTTGGCAAAAAAGATACTCCGATATGGATATTTCTGGCCCACCTTAAGCAAGGACGCCTTAGATTTCGTCAGAAAATGTGACCGATGTCAGAAATTTGCTAAGATTCCGCGGCTACCAACAACTGAGATTACTCAAATAACCAGCCCTTGGCCCTTTGCAGTATGGGGAATTGACTTGATTGGCAAACTGCCAATGGGCCGAGGTGGGGCCAAATATGCTATAGTAGCAGTCGACTATTTCACCAAATGGGTGGAAGCAGAACCCCTAAATAAAGTATCTTCAGCAAAAGTTATTAACTTCTTAATCAAAAATGTTCTGTGCAGGTACGGAGTCCCATTCAAAATCATATCGGACAATGGACTTCAGTTTGACAGCGAGGAGTTCGCCAACTGGTGCCAAGAGCACGGAATTCACAAAACCTTCTCATCCGTAGCTTATCCCCAGGCCAACAGACAAGTCGAAGCCGTCAACAAAATTCTCAAAACTCTAATCAAAAAGAAACTCGAAAAGTCAAAAGGCGCTTGGGTGGATGAACTTCCTACGGCACTGTGGGTCTATCGTACATCTTTCAGAACATCAACGGGGCATACTCCTTTCTCTTTGGCATACGGATCGGAGGCTATGCTCCCAGTTGAAACTATAGTGCCTTCCCACCGTAGGATCCACTATAACCCAGAAGAAAACGAAGAACTCCTCCACATGTCTTTGGATCTAATTGAAGAGAGAAGAAACGATGCAGCACTCAAAACATCAGCTCACAAGCAAAAAGTGGTAGCACAATACAACTCCAAAGTCAAGCATCGTAGCTTACAAGAGGGAGATCTTGTCCTCAAGCGAATCTTCCCGCGCCCCGGAGCACTAGATCCAATCTGGGACGGACCATATGTAATTCATAAAGATCTCCACAATGGAGTTTATATTTTGTCAACAGTGGACGGGGAGGTGTTCCAGAGGGCATGGAACATCCAACACCTTCGTCGATACTTTTCTTAACTTGTACTGCCCATATGAAGTGAATTAACAAAGAGAATCAGTGGACGTAGGCATTTTCGTGCCGAACCACTTTAAAAAACTTGTCTCTTTTTAACTTGTTCCTTTATATCTTGGCTGCTTGTTAACTTTATCATTTTCTATTGAACAAAATCCTGTGTAATGACATTTCCATTCAAAACACATCGCGGCACGACTCCACTTGGACAAGACCTAACAGGTACTATACGAATCTATGCCCTCGCCAATGAGACACTTTTGCTCCGGCATCCCTCTGCCGCGGGTTAACTCATTGCTCGCGACGGCCCTCAAAGCCAACTGTAATGAGCCGATTATAAGCCATCAAGAAGGCCGACTATAGCCAAGGAAGCTCATTACGGCGTTCGGCTCGTCGGCAACTGTGAACCTACTTTAAGCCCCAACATAAGGTTTGGCCAGCTAGGGGTAGTTCACGGTTGACGATCGGCACCCACACTAGCCGACCACAGTAAATCGAATAATACCCACGATTACGGGCCATAATGGCCCGGGTAGTTACTGTGCGCGATCTCGGCTCCGATGTGTCTTAAGTACGGTTGTGGTAAAAAAGACTAACTCCCCGTGGAGGCGTAAGATGGGTGACAAATGTCTCTAAGACCCACAGCTAGGGAAAGTGACTACAAAGCCCGTTTGCCACGAACTTAAGCACATCGAAGGGCTTCCGTGATTGGGAGTTTTACAATTTCTCATATTTCAATTCTATTTAAAGAACTTTTCTCCTGTCCTCTATAACAATCCCTAAAGTACAGGATACGGAGTAGGAGATACTCGCCAATGGGAGTAGGAACTCACAATTGGATGGCAGGGCATTCAACTGCATCCCATACTCGGTCATGCAAGATATTCAAAACTGCCATCTACAATTAGAGCGTGAAAGGCGGTATTTTCTTCTTTTGTGTACAAATACATGGCTATAATTTATTCATACATCACACTAGCATTGCAAGGCATGAAATTATGTTTTAAGCGAGAACTTGACATCAAACACAATTGAATTACAAGCACACGCACAGCAATATTTCTCACACAACATGTCAAAATAGCAAAAACATTCAAAAACGACAGAATCAGCTTAAGTCAAAAAAAAATTACACGTCAAGAATAATGTTGTTTATTACAAGTAACATAATTACAACCTAAGAGTTACGTTACTGTTTTGAGACTAACATATACAACAATGTCAAGTCAACAAAAAAATATCCAGGTCAAGTCAAGGAGCCGGCTGCATCGGAGCTTTACCCTTGTCCTGTTGCCCACCTATCCGGTCAAAAAAGAATTCGTTAGTGATAAGCAACCAAGTTAACGGAAAGACTAGAAGGGAAGACTTACTAGTGCCTGCTTCCTGACCATCCCGATCATCATCCTCTACTTGCACACCTGCCTCCTCAGCAGCAAACAGCCGCATGCCCTCCTTCACCGCCACCTTCTCCTCCTTGGTAAACTGGGTAGTGACCACATCCATCCTAAAGACCGCGCCATCCTCTTTATCTGCATCAGCCCTAGCCTCCTCCAGATCCCTGAGATAAATCCTGGCCATAACTCGGGGGTAGTCATCCATCCAGGATAAGTTACCCTGTTTCCAAGTACGGAAATACATATCCTGGAGCATCTCATCCATCATCCCCTCGTTTTCCTCAAGCTCCCTCATTCGGACCTCAGAAGCATGCAGCTTTGCAACGGCAGCATCCCTCTCCGATCGATATCGTGAGCAGTCAGCCTGAAAGGATATCCTCATCGCCTCCATCTCCTCCTTCAACCTTGACTGAGCAAGCTCCGCGGCCTCAAGTCTCCCCGATAATTCCTGTACCCGCTCAAGGTCCGCTTGTCAAACCTCATCCACCGTCGCAATAGCCATGTCAATCCGCTCCTTGCAGGCGGCCTCCATTTTTCGCAACTCTGCCCTGCTGGCCTCTTCCATAGTCTTCTTCAGTTGCCTGGATGCGGCCTCGTGCTG
This sequence comes from Allium fistulosum, assembly GCA_030737815.1. NCBI lineage: Eukaryota > Viridiplantae > Streptophyta > Magnoliopsida > Asparagales > Amaryllidaceae > Allium > Allium fistulosum. The sequence continues at coordinate 986,026,244 of CM060902.1, forward strand.
AGAAATTTGAATGGCTTGATCGGCAAGTTGCTTAGCCTGGTCGGAAACCATTAACCGTAACCGAATGTTGGCACTCCCAATTTCCTCCCCGGCCTTGACTAGTCGGGCATGATGCCCCATCAATTTCCTGGTCTCCTCGGCTACCCGGTCGATGTTCGCCTTAGCTTCATCCCCCAGAGTTACAACCCGGGTGGTAAGCAAATCAAGGTCCAGGGACTTAGCTTCGTCAAGCACCCGTACCATAGGATTGCGAGGGAGAAGGTGCTCACCAGTAGCCTCATCGAAGGAGATGTCATGAGAGGCCGGGTCCAGGTCTGGATGACCCGCAAATGGATTACGAACCAAGCCAGGGTGATCTATCGAGATGACGGTTGGATTCTCAGATGGATGTGGGGAGGGCATAAACTCAGTATCCTCCTCCGTAATATCGTGAATATGCTAGACTGGGGCCGGAGGGCCAGGAGGAGATCCAAACGAGGATCGACTCTTCTTCTTCTTTTGTATATCTTCTTCAATAACTCCAAGAAGAGGACGATAGCCGACTACTTCTCCAGGGCGGTGAGTAGGAGGCTTCGGTTTGGCAGAAGCTTTGAGAAGTCTGTATTGTTCAAGCCTGTGCCGAAGATCTGAGGTCTTGGCCGTTTTGCCCGCTCCTGGAATGAAAACCAAGTGTCACCAGCATGCATTGAGCCATCATTCAAGAATTAAAAAGAATAAAAAGAAATTCACCTTGAATTGCAGAAGTTGCATCAGTAGAAGCACTCCCGGAAGATAAATCGGCGCCAGTCCCAGCCTTACCAGCTTTCTTGGGCTTCTCTGCCAGGGCCGGTCGTTCCTCCAACTCTTCGAAGGCTTGGCGGAGAGCGTCATCTGTCCACTCTTGAATCACGCCTGCCTGCCCAGGAGGCAAAGCCCCGGTGTCGTCGCCGCCCTGTCCTTCGCCACCATCATTTCCATAACGATCACCGTCACCTTCTCTACCACTTCCACTCTCCGCCTCGCCTCCTTCATCCTTGTCTTTGTCCCCCTCCAGATTTTCCTCCTTCTGAACATCTGGATGTGTGCTGGGAGAGGGTCCATCGGACTTCTTGAGTTTCTTCCCCCCGGCGACTGGATGTATCGAGAAGGGTCTCCTTTTGCTGCTCTTCGTCGTGACCCCTCCTGTAGCTTTGGCAGCCCTCTCCTCCGTCGTGTCTCTCTGCTTGACCACGGACCGATGTGGTAGAATAAGGCTGTGCCCCAGAAGTGTAGCGTTCCTGATCAGGTAAGAAGCCGACCTATCCCTTCCCGTAATGGCTTCTATTTCCGTAGCCATCTAAACCAGGCGATCGTTTTCCACAACCGCAAAACCACCTATCGCTAGCAAGAAATAAAAGCACATAAGAAGGAGCATTGCAGTCAGAATGGAAATCGTAAATAAGCTTCAACTTACAGCCAGAGGTGAAGCAACGGATGGAAATAGAGCCATCCTTGATGAAAAACCATTCCTTTTTGAACATGCTGAACTTCGAATATAAATCCATGACTGGCTTGAAGGACACGGCCGACTCCAAGCTAATATACGGAGACCCCTTCTTGTAGCCTCTTAAGTTGTACAGATACCGGATTTCCCGGTTGGAAGGAGAGCGCCCGTATCTCCTCTGGAAGAAACAAACAAGCTCACCAAGATGGCGTAGGAGTTAGGCTGAAGCTAGAATGGAGCCACCTTCAAGTAAGTGATGAAGCTGAGTATCCAAGCATTGATCGGGGGAATGGCCCCACACATACAATGGTACCTACTATAGGCGAAATATCCTTCGGGGGGATTATATGGCATCACTCCCTCCCTCAGCAATAGCATGCGCGCTCTTTCAATCCCAAAGGAGCGAGAAATAACATCAAGCTGCTCGCCTTTAAGAGAGCTAGGGAAACAGTCAGGAGGCAAGTTCAGAAGCTCCTGAGGGCCGTACCCATCTACTAGTGACCTTGGGGTGGGCCCATGACGACCCAGTCCTGACTGAGCTAGGGGCACTGGAGAAGGATCTTCTCTGTCCTGGGATTTCTTCTTTTCTAATCGGGTTTCCACTTTGTGAGAAATTATCTGCAACACCGGAAATACATACTTTTAAAACAAGGAGTATTGGGATATAACCTAACAAGTACATGCAGCCTGGAATCTTATTCGCAATTCAACGCATAAAAGACCGATCAGTAGCGTAAGACTAAAGTCCATTCGGCCTCGTACTTCTCAAACTCATTTGATAGTACAAGGATCGAAGGTCCATTCAGCACTCAGAAACCCCGGATTCATTCGGTGATTCGACACACAAAGGTCATTCGGCGATCACCTGGTTCGGTAGACGAGGGTGATTCGGCAAATGATTGATTCGGCAGGATTCAACAATTGATTCGGCAATCTGGTTCGGCTATCTCATTTGGTAAGAAATCACGGAAGCATATGTTCCATACTTATAGAAGATCGCAGGAAGACCGGACCAAACGGTTCGGCACTTAGAACCGAGTACAACTATTCAATCTGAAGAAAACAAAGCGCGGCATATATGAGCATACGCCCCACTTTGGGGGGCAAATGTTGGGTGTTTTTCCACCCGGATGTTTCCACCCTTCACCGAACCAAACCAGTTTCCCCACACAGCCGAACAATTCTTGTTTCCACCTACTATCGGATCAATGCTATTTCCATACATAGCCGAATCAACCCACTTCCCCTGCATAGCTGGACCAGCCTTCACCGAATCGAACTCCATCTGATCACAAGCTTCACCAGACCAACCTCCACCGATCCAAGGCCTCACCGGACCAGCCTTCACCGAATCAAACTCCAACCTTCGCTCCACACTACCGAACCAGCCACTCCACTGCCCATCGAACCAAACCCAAAGTCACACTATCGAACCAGCCACTCCACTGCCCACCGAACCAAACCCAAAGTCTCACCACCGAACCAGTCCACATCCATCTCATCACCGGATCAAGGTGTTGCCGAACCAACACTACCAGGCCAGATTACATCGGCCCAGGCCTGCCAACAGCTATATACGTCCAAGACCTCTACCCCCAGCCTCACTCTATAAATAGAGGGGTAGGGGTACAACAATGAGGGACGAGTTTGAGAGCTCAAGCACAGATAGAACTTTCAAACAACTTTCATATACTGGTATAAAAGCTTTATACTTGTAATCTGAACAAGAAAGGAGAAATAATATATAAAGTGGACGTAAGCACATTCTGGCTGAACCACTATAAATCTGTGTGTCTTTTACAGTTTAGTCCCTGCTTTTTACATATTTTCATAAATCATCCAGATCACTAAAAACAACATAAAATCAACTAAATCATACGACTTGGAGGTGTTTGCCCATTTTTTGTGCAAACAATAGGATCTAACATAAAACTCATTTACAAATTCAGAACGCCCCTCCATAAATATTATCAACTCTTATTATCACTTAAAAATAGGATCTAACAAATAAATTTTTTTTTACAAATTTTATTTATTATCTTTAATAATAGTTGTAATATGTGAAGCCCTACCTCTATACTCACACTAGCCAAGGACACTACGGAGTAATGTCGTCGACTAGCACGAAGAATAAGGCTGTTGAGGAGTGACCATCTCTGACATAATATGAACTTCATTTCATTTCATTTCAAGAAGAAATCTGACATATCAAATACAAACTCAAAGCTACCACACCGTGGCTATGTGGACTTCGGAAACAAATATAGAAATAAACATAACACAAATCAGTCACAGATATTCATATTACAAAGGCGACAATAGATATGAATATATCACATAGAAGTGTTCATCAAAATAGTGGTCATACTAGATCCACTACATCACAAAAGAATAGATACAAGTGCTATACAAAAGAATAAGTATACATCAAGGAGTCTCTATCTCAAATGTATACTAACAAAAACTACTATGCTAAAGTAGTTAGCCAAAAGTCAGGTGATGGACCAGATAAGAAGTCAAGCAGAAGTACCTGAAATACCTTGGTCTGACCCGAGTATTATTTAAGAAGAAAATAATAAACGGATAAGTCTAGCTATAAATATCATATAAAATGAGGTAGGATAAGAGATATCACAAAAACGTATGTTAACAATAATGCCATATTATGACAAGTATACATAAGGTAACAACAAAAATCATACAATATCTCAAATATTCTCAAACACTAAAAAGAATGTCATATTCTTTAAATTATTCAACAAAACACAAATATTGATAAAACATATCAATGCCAATCGCAAAAATCGGTGAAACACAAATTCTAGAAATCATCAAATAGAAATCCAGAAATCACAAAAAGGGGAAGGCCTATCATAAACGGGAGCACGAAAACTCCCCAACACGTGTATCACAAATGGGTCGGTATCCCATAAAATGAGCCGGAGCACCTCCAAACAGGGCATAGTCCACCCTTGCGGACAATGAGCCAAAGCACCTCCTATGAGCCGAAGCTCCTCTAAATAGGGTATAGTCCCCCTTTGCAGACCATGAGACGAAACTCCTCCAAACAGGGTATAGTCCCCCTTTGCGGACTGTGAGACGAAACTCCTCCAAACAGGGTATAGTCCCCCTTTTTGGACTGTGAGACAAAACTCCTCCAAACAGGGTATAGTCCCCTACACGGACAAAGAGACATCGCACATCGCTAGTCTAAATCACCAGAGGATCATCATTGATCGATAAGTGTAAATTACACTAAGCTAGTAAATAAATGAGTTTAGCTTCATGTCCCATAACCACTAGCTTAACTTAAATATTTACGAACATGTTGTAGATTTCCACTCGAAAATTGTCACAAGAGTTCAATCGAATAAGTCCAAGAACTAACCGACGAAGTAAACGCAAGCGTTTCATACCACTTGTTTTGCTAAGCCGTTTAATTAGATTTCTCATACGAATGAGGTAAAGGTTTGTATATACTAATAGATTGGAAAACGGTTTTAAAAACGAACTTTGTATTTAAAAGTAGTGTTGAAATCGTTTTTGTGAAACAGTTTTAGTATTTACTACTAGTATAGAAACCTTTGTATTTTAAAGTGACAAATCACAAAAATGATTGTAAAAACAATCAATCACCAAAAACTCACATACGAAGACGTGAATCAAAGCAATAGAAATCGATACCAAACCCATCAAATGGATATTCCCAAAAATCCAAAGAAAGAAGTCATCAAAGTCGATAATAAGTGATAACAACTAACCGGATCGACAAAAATCGATTAAAATTGGAAATCCAATCAAAACAGCCCAAAATGGGCAAAATGAACAGTTCTAGACGTCTGGTTTAGAATCCAGACGTCTGGATTTGTTCTCTTGAAATAATTCAGAAACCTACCAGACGTATGAACCTTAATCCAGACGTCTCGAAACTAACCAGACGTCTGGTAGGTTTGGACCAGACGTCTGGTCCGAGTGTCTGTCTTTTTATTTCTTTTCTATCTACAACCAACCATTTGGACTTGATCCCCAGACGTCTGGTCACCTGGCCTAGGCAACAGTTTGCCTAGGCCTAGATGGCCAAAACGTTTCGGAAGTGATCGGATGAGCAACGACGACTAGGGATTTATGCTAAGCGACAACCCAGCCTTATAGGCTCTTCGATTCACCCGAAATATCTTGTCCAAACATTTATAGAAGGATTTTCATAAAATTGGACCAAAACACCAAAATTTGGAAAATTCACAAAATCAATTCAAATCAAAAGCAAATGAACATGCACAAATGGTAGGAATTCATACCTAACAACAATGAAAGTTATAGACGTGGATGTGAGTTAAAGAACTCACCTTTAAAACTCAAAACAACGAACGAGAAGCTCAAAAACAAAGGAAAGGCCAATTCCTCTTCAACTTTAACTCAAGAAGCTCCAATCTAAGCTAATAAGAAAATATTTCCTAAGTTACGGTTTAGGAATTTCTAAAATTGAAGAGAGATAGAGATGGAGAAGTTGAAGAGGATGCTTACCTAGGCTTTTCCTTGATTTTGGACTTGGATATGAGTTTCCTAAACAATACTAGGGTTTAGGAATTTCCATTTCCCTTTCCTTCCCCCATTTTTACTTTAAGATTGAGTGTTAGGAAATAGAATGAGTGAATGGATGAAGAGTAGAGAAGTTAGGGTATTATGATGGGTTTTGGGCTGAAACCCAAACCCAAAGACCAAAATAGAAAAATAGCAAAATTCTACTCAACTCCAAACATATCGATGTTTATACTCAAAAAAGTTGTAAACGCCATTTTGGACTCAATGGAAGTGGTCTCAAGTCCCAATTCGACTTTTACAAAAAGTAACATTTTGGACTTTAATCCGATTAACGATGCTATATTTAAATAAAACATTTAAATATACAATCGTGAAATATGCGGGTTGTTACAGACTCCCCTCCTTAAAGAAATTACGTCCTCACAATAATTAAGAGGAAGATAAAAAGTAACAACCATACTAAGGCATAACAACACAAAAGAAGAAATTTTGAAATGAGAAGTTCACCCTAAAGAGCACGATAGAGTAATTCCGGATGTGTTTGCTCGATGAATTCTCATGATTCCCAAGAGCAATCCTTAGGATTTGAGGACCATTGAACTTTCACAAGAAGAATATCTTTATTTCGAAGGCGTTTAACCTCCGAAGCAATGATACGAATATAATGTTGCTCATAAGTCAAATTTGGTGAAACTTCAATTTCTTCAATAACACCGGGCTCAAGAATAGAATCGGAATCCCTAAGGTATTTCCGTAGTTGAGAGACGTGGAAAACCTCATGAATAGCAGAAATTGAGCCGGTAATAAAAGGCGATAAGACACGGAACCAATACCTTCGGTGATGGGAAATAAACCAATATATCGAGGTACTAACTTTCCCGATCGACTGAAACGCACAACACCCCTCATAGGTAAAACACGAATAAAATCTGGACCTAAAACCAGCTTCTCACCAGCTTCGAGCCAACTCGAAAGAGATTGGCATAGCCTTCCATAGAGTGCCTCGAATGGTGCCATACCAATACTAGATTGGAAGCTATTATTATAGGAAAACTCAACAGGAGAAATATGATCTTCCCAACTTCCACCAAAATCAAGAACACATACACGAAGGAAATCTTCAAGAGTTTGATTCACATGCTCTATTTGTCCATCGAATTAAGGACGATAAGCGGTGATAAAAGAGAAGGATGAGCCTCAAGGCTACAAAAAACAAGAGATGAACATGAATTGGATTCACAATCTCGAATCTCACAAGTGGATAAAGTCTCGAGATCATTCCATTCGGATATCATCATGGAAACAACCGCTTGTTGCTTACGACTAAGGGCATCGGCAACACGATTTCCCTTTCCGAGAGTATAGAGAATATCAAGATCATAAGATGCAAGGAACTCGAGCCAATGTTGTTGACGCAAATTAAGTTCTTTTTAAGAAAATAAATACTTCAAAGATTTATGATCGGTGTAGTGAACAAATTTCTCTCCCAAAAGAAAATGACGCCAAATTCTAGGAGCAAAAACAATAGCCGCGAGCTCTAGATCATGAGTGGCATATCTAGTCTCGGCAAGCTTTAATTGTCACGAAGCATATGTTATAACACGTTTCCTTTTGCATGAGAACGGCATTCAAACCAATACGACTAGTATCGGTATAAACAATCAATTCTTGGTTCCCTTCGGGAATCGCAAGAATAGGAGCATCGGAAAGAAGTTCTTTTAAATGATCCACTTTCCCAAAAACCTAAGACATTCAAAATTATAATTAACTTTATATAATCATCTTTTTAGAAAAATTTATTTTTTACAAGTCAATTTACCATGTCTGACTGTCTCATCATAGCGTTTAGGAGATTCATATCGATAACATTGATCAAGCGCATCGACTAGAATTCTTAAACACTCAATGGGCAAAACAACACAAAATCATCTTCTATATGATAACATGTCTCTTAAAAATTTTACGAATATTCTTTGCTCGTTTTAAGAACAAAATCCAATCATACTTATAAATATCTTATTAAAAAGATTTGCAAATTCTAAATTGTTTTTTTCATCCATAATCAATAAATACAAGGATGGATTCATCGAGATATTCACAGAATACTTGATTCATAAGATGGATGAAATAAGCTGGAAGGTTCGTCAAATCGAATGACATAACGAACCACACATAAGAATCATAACGAGTGCGGAATGCGGTAAGTGGAATGCTATCCTCCGCAACTCGTAGCTGATGAAAACCGGTGGCAAGGTCGAGTTGAAAAGACCTTAGCACCACTTAATAGATTGCTTGGGTGGTAATCCTAAGACAAGCTCAAATATACCGGAAAATTCACAAACTACTTGAATGAGAGAAATAACACTTTCCTCATCGTGTAGGTTTAAAGAATAAAATGATGCCACCGAATTTGGAAATCAAAATCATTAAAAACAATAGAAATCTGCTTAACAGATTGAGAATGTCGAAGATGGATAGTCCTCTCCGGACAATGGATCTTGGCTTTATAATGATTAAGCCAATCCTTTCCCAAAAATCAATTTCGAAGCCTAAGTAGCACATAACGTGCAAATTGGCTCGGAAAGAATAATCACATAAAATAATCTCGACATTTTTCACCAAGTAAACTGAGTGTTGCGGATCCACCAACCGGATTCGCAATTCTCAATGAAGTCATCAAGCCCATAATATTTAAAGAAAAAGTATCAACAAGTTCTTTTGATATAAAAGAATGAGATGCACCCGTGTCAAAAAGAACTCGAATAGGATAATCATGAAACAAAATAATGCCATCAAGGATAGAATGAGAAATACCTTGACCTAGAGAAGTGATACTAAGGGCTTGCACAACATTCAACTCTCCCTCTCTCTTGCTTTGAAGTTTGGGACATGAATGATATATAATGATCCAAACTTTTGCAATAGCGGCAAGAAATAGGCCTTGGACACCTATTTATATAGTGGTCCTTAGAGCCACAATTGTAGCATTCTCCATGATTAGGGATTGGAGTCTTCGCTACTGAAGTTACTTGCTTCACTTTCTTGTTGGGATAAGGACTTTTGAACTTAATAAAGGGATGCCTCTTCTTATTGATGTTGAAGTTTTGTTTGACACCCACAACTTCAAGATCACTTTCTTTATCCGCCTCTTCAAGTCGAAGAGCGATATCTACGAGCTGATCAAAAGAAACTTCTAGTTTCAGAAGTAAAGGCTTTTTGAGGTTCTTATTCAACCCATAGACAAACCTCTGATTTTTCTGCAATGGGGTATTAATATACTCGACCCCATATTTAGAGAGAGATTCAAAAGATGCAACATAATCTGCCACAGAAGATTCACCTTGAACAAGGTCAATAAAGGGTCGGGCTAAAGTTACTTTTTCAGCCTCCGGCACAAACTTAAATTCGAATCTTTCTTGGAATTGCTCCCAAGTAAGATTTGCTTCGATAATCTCAGAAACGAAAAGCTCATACCAATCTAATGCTCTTTCTTGGAGCATGCTAGAAGCCACTTGGACTCAATGAAGATCAATAAGATTCATGCGAGAAAAGATGCGGTCGCACGATCTAAGCCAAGCTTGGATTTCTATAACGCTTTCGGATCCCTTGAATGGCCTTCCACCCAAAGCAGTATAATCTTTGCACAAGCGTGCAAACCCGGATTTAGGGTGAGTAGGCTCTGGAACAGGTCCGGCAGCTTGGGCATTGTTCACAAGATCTAAAAGTTGTTGAGCAGACGTAAATACTCCATTCCTGAGGAGTAGCACTGGATTGACCGGCGCTAGGACGGCCAGATCTAACCATTTCTCCTCTTTAAGAAAGAAAGAAAGAAGAGGAAAAAGGTTATTCTCAAAATGAATATCAAACAAACTTGATTGATAAAATAAGGCATCATAAAAAGAAATAGGATAGAACGGTACGAAGACTCGAATTAAATCCTATGGCACGATTCTTAAGAAAGACTTCGGACAATGATCCTTGCTAGGTTATTCTACATTGTTCCGAAGTTTGGCTATGATACCAAGCTGTGACGCCCAACCTTTATACTCACACTAGCCAAGGACACTACGGAGTAATGCCATCGACTAGCACGCAGAATAAGGCTGTTGAGGAGCGACCATCTGTGTAATTGCTTTGTGCGAGTACCGAAATGTCAGATAATATGAACTTCATTTCATTTCAAGAGGAAATCTGACATATCAAATACAAACTCAAAGCTACCACACAGTGGCTATGTGGACTTCAGAAACAAATATAGAAATAAACATAACACAAATCAGTCACAGATATTCATATCACAAAGGCGGAAACGGATATTAATATATCACGTAGAAGTGTTCATCAAAATAGTAGTCATACTAGAACCACTACATCACAAAATAATAGATACAAGTGCTAGAAAAAAGAATAAGTATACATCAAGGAGTCTCTATGTCAAATGTATACTAACAAAAACTACTTTGCTAAAGTAGTTAGCCAAAAGTCAGGTGACAAACCCAGATAAGAAGTCAAGTAGAAGTACCTAAAATACCTCGGTCTGACCCGAGTATTATTTAAGAAGAAAATAATAAATGGATCAGTCTAGCTATAAATATCATATAAAATGAGATAGGATAAGAGATATCACAAAAACGTATGATAACAATAATGTCATATTGTGACAAGTATACATAAGGTAACAACAAAAATCATACAATATCTCAAATATTCTCAAACACTAAAAAGAATGTCATATTATTTAAATTATTCACCAAAATACAAATATTGACAAAACATATCAATGTCAATCGCAAAAATCGGTGAAACACAAATTCTAGAAATCCAGAAATCACAAAAAGGGGAAGGCCTATCACAAATGGGAGCACGAAAACTCCCCAACACGTGTATCACAAATGGGTCGCTATCCCATAAAATGAGCCGGAGCTCCTCCAATCAGGTTATAGTCTCCCCATGCGGACAATGAGCCAAAGCTCCTTCTATGAACCGAAGCTCCTCCAAACAGGGTATAGTCCCCCTTTGCGGACCATGAGACGAAACTCCTCCAAACAGGGTATAGTCCCCCTTTGCGGACCACGAGCCGAAACTCCTCCAAACAGGGTATAGTCCCCCTTTGCGGACTGTGAGACGAAACTCCTCCAAACAGGGTATAGTCTCCCTTTGTGGACTGTGAAACAAAACTCCTCCAAACAGGGTATAGTCCCACACGCGGACAAAGAGACATTGCACATCGCTAGTCTAAATCACCAAAGGATCATCATTGATCGATATGTGTAAATTACACTAAGCTAGTAAATAAATGAGTTTAGCTTTATGTCCCATAACCACTAGCTTAACTTAAATATTTACGAACATATTGTAGATTTACACTCGAAAATTGTCACAAGAGTTCAATCGAATAAGTCCAAGAATTAACGACAAAGTAAACGCAAGCGTTTCATACCACTTGTTTTGCTAAGCCGTTTAATTAGATTTCTCATTAGAATGAGGTAAAGGTTTGTATATACTAATAGATTGGAAAACGGTTTTAAAAACGAACTTTGTATTTAAAAGTAGTGTTGAAATCGTTTTTTGTGAAAGAGTTTTAGCATTTACTACTAGTATAGAAACATTTGTATTTTAAAGTGACAAATCACAAAAATGATTGTAAAAACAATCAATCATCAAAAATTCACATACGAAGACGTGAATCAAAACCATAGAAATCGATACCAAACCCATCAAATGGATATTCCCAAAAATCCAAAGAAAGAAGTCATCAAAGTCGATAATAAGTGATAACAACTAACCGGATCGACAAAAATCGATTAAAATTTGAAATCCAATCAAAACAGCCCAAAATAGGCAAAAGGAACAGTTCCAGACGTCTGGTTTAGAATCAAGACGTCTGAATTTGTTCTATGGATATAATCCAGAAACCTACCAGACGTCTGAACCTTAATCCAAATGTCTAGAAACTAACCAGACGTCTGGTAGGTTTGGACCAGACGTCTGGTCCGAGTGTCTGTCTTTTTATTTCTTTTCTATCTATAACCAGACGTCTAGACTTGATCCCCAAACGTCTGGCCACCTGGCTTGGGCAACAGTTTGCCTAGGCCAAGATGGCCAAAACATTTTGGAAGCGATCGGACGAGCAACAACGACTAGGGATTTATGCTAAGCGATAACCCAGCCTTATAGGCTCTTCGATTCACCCCAAATATCATGTCCAAACATCCATAGAGAGATTTTCATAAAATTGGACCAAAACACCAAAATTTGGAAAATTCACCAAATCAATTCAAATCAAAAGCAAATGAACATGCACAAACATTAGGAATTCATACCTAACAACAATGAAAGTTATAGATATAGATGTGAGTTAAAGAGCTCACCTTTAAAACTCAAAACAACGAACGAGAAGCTCAAAAACAAAGGAAAGGCTAATTCCTCTTCAACTTCAACTCAAGAAGCTCTAATCTAAGCTAATAAGCAAATATTTCCTAAGTTAGGGTTTAGGAATTTCTAAAATTGAAGAGAGATAGAGATGGAGAAGTTGAAGAGGATGCTTACCTAGGCTTTTCCTTGATTTTGGACTTGGATATGAGTTTCCTAAACAATACTAGGGTTTAGGAATTTCCATTTCCCTTTCCTTCCCCCATTTTTACTTTAAGATTGAGTGTTAGGAAATAGAATGAGTGAATGGATGAAGAGTAGAGAAGTTAGGGTATTATGATGGGTTTTGGGCTGAAACCCAAACCCAAAGACCAAAATAGAAAAATAGCAAAATTCTACTCAACTCCAAACATATCGATGTTTATACTCAAAAAAGTTGTAAACGCCATTTTGGACTCAATGAAAGTGGTCTCGAGTCCCAATTCGACTGTTTACAAAAAGTAACATTTCCGACTTTAATCCAATTAATGATTCTATATTTAAATAAAACAATTAAATATACAATCGTGAAATATGCGGGTTGTTACATAATACCTTTGGTGTCACTGTTTTTTGTGTCAGCGTGAACTACCAGAAATGGCCTTAATAGCAAATCTTAATATAACTTAAAAACATGATCTAACAATTAAATTTGTTTTACAAATTCAACACGTCGGTCTACAAATATTATATAATCTAATATCAATTAGAAATAGGATCTAACAAATAAAATTCTTTTACAAATTTAAAACATCCATCTACAAATACTATCAAACCTTAATATCACTTAAAAATAGGATCTAACAAATAAATTATTATTAGCAATATAAACAAAATTAAAAAAATAAATGTTGCAACTTAGAAATAAATTAAACAAACAAAAATGATTTCAACGTAAAAATATCGTTAAATATTTCTATAAGCCATTTTCTCTTGAATGTGCTAAACATAAACAATTTGCGGAAAAACAATTCACGCACGAAGCATGTGCCATCATCAGCGTGAACTACCAAAAATGCGCCTAATAGCAAATCTTAATATCTCTTGAAAATAGGATTTAACAATTAAATTCCTTTTACAAATTCAAAACGTCTATCTTCAAATATTATCTAATCTAATATCACATAGAAATAGGATCTAACAAATAAAATTCTTTTATAAATTTAAAAATTCATCTACAAATACTATCAAATCTTAATACCACTTAAAAATAGGATCTAACAAATGAATTATTTATCAATAATATAAATAAAATTTCAAAATTAAAATAAAATAGATGTTGTAACTTAGAAATAAAAGTTAAACTAACAAAAATGATTTCAGCGCTAAAACATGGTTAAATTTATTTAATAATAGTTGTAATAACTTTGGTGTCATAATTTTTTTTATCAACGTGAACTACCAAAAATGCCCCACTACAGATATTGCCGCTTAAACATAGGATTTAACATTAAACTCATTTACAAATTCAAAACGCCCCTCCATAAATATTATCAACTCTTAATATCACTTAAAAATAGGATCTAACAAATAAACTTTTTTTATAAATTTATTTATTATCTTTAGTAATAGCTGTAATACCTTTGGTATCACACAAAAAAATTGTTAGCATTGTGAACTACCCAAAACGCCCCTCTACATATATTATCAAATTTTATATCGCTTAAAAATAGAATCTAACATTAAACTCTTTTACAAATTCAAAACGCTCCTCCATAAATATTATCAACTCTTAATATCACTTAAAAATAGGATCTAACAAATAATTTTTTTTATAAATTTTTTTTATTAAAAGAAAATTTCAAACTAACAAAAATAATTAGATGCGGAAAATAAAATTCAAACTAACTACACATGATTTTAACGCAAAAATATGACTAAACATTTGTGCAAATCATTTTTATTTGAATGTGTTTATATGAATGTGTTAAACATATATAATTTGTAGTTCACGCGCGAAGCCCGTGCCATAACGCTCATAAAACATAAAGAGAACGGCTATTGGACTACAAATCTAGATGCAACTGATGACACAATAAGATACAAAAAAGAAAGGGTATGGAAAATCATAGTGTCACCCACATGACTAACTACCAACAGTGTTGTGGAATAAAGCAAAAGCAAGCCGAAGATAGTAAGCAAAATTTAAAAAAGTAGCATCAGTCTTAAAGAAGATAAAGAAAAGGGTTGATGACAAATAATTGGAAATCATAAACTTGTAGTATTTACTACCCATAACCAACTAGTTTCCATTCCTTTTATTTTCCCTTTTTTTAAAAAAAATCAGAAAACAACAATTGCATTGCATCCTCCCTCGAGCTGTAATATTATGGTGATCATATCCGCAATTGACCAAAAAAGAAACGTATTGAAATATTATGACGATCATCTCCGCAATTGACCAAAAAAGAAACGTATTATTTAACACAAAAACTATATTTGATTGTAGCATATCTGCTGGTAGACTTAATTCGTTGGTTTTTTTTCATGGTCTACTTTGCAACCTTTCCATCAGACTATTCACGGTAAGTACAATGGAAAATTAAATTGAATATTGATAGCTCAAGAAACATCATTTAACTAAGGCAAAAAATACAACTTTATAATCATGAACTAAGTCAATCTAAACATTTTTTTTTCCAAAAACCATAATATTATAATAGAATGGAGAAACAAGCCTTTCTCCAATGGCTCACAAAAAACAGCAAGACTTACAAAGTATGCGACCCACATACCCGATAAACAAAGTATCAGAAAAAAGAAGAAAAAGCTAAGCTTACAGAAGCAACATAATACAAAGCTAAAAGGACTAAATAAGCAGCCGCTCAACCAACAATCCCGCTACACCCAAAGGTGTAGGCCAGTCCACCTCAAAGAAAACCACCCACCGACCAAGAGTGCAAGAACCACATAGAACCGCAAGCCAACACTCGCAAACCATAGATAACCATAAAAGCTGGCCGTAAACAAACCCAACCAGCGAAACAGCAATACCAGATGAGCTCTTGGTACCAACATCCGACTAGGATAACAGAAAGCTGAAGTGCAACCAATGGAATCAATCCTAGGAGAATATAAAACTCCCAATAAAACCTGGACCTGAAAAACTAGCGACCACATCAAATCAAACAATAAGGGGGGGAGGGAGAGTCAGGAACGTTGGATGTAGACCAACGCCCTGACCGGAACACTCAACCGATTCCCGTTCTAGCGGACCTCATCGCACAAGTAATAGAAAGAAGACCCACAAGAGGATGGATACCGGGACTAAATCGTCCCCTGAACGGCCGACCTCGAAAAGCAAGGAATACATCATTCCTGACTCGCCTAATAATGGTCACGGGCTCCATAGGAGTACTATCGAAGATAGCCTTGTTCCTAGCACACCAAATGTGCCAGCAAAGAAGACAAGGAATTAATCGATGAATGATCGCACGAAGAGATTTCCTGGAGTTCTCAGACCACCATGTTGAAGGAAGATCGTTAACAGATCTGGTAATTCCACGGACACCTACCAAATTTCCGAAGAAGTTCCAGCAAGATCTGGCTGTAGAACCAGTGAAGAATAAATGGTTCAAGGATTCTGAATCCCTGTTGTCGCAGCAACTGCAACGGGAAACTAATGGGATGCCTATCCGCTGAATGTTCTCGTCTAAAGGAAGGCCATCATGGAGGATACGCCACATGAGGGTCGAAACTTTTGGTGGAGATCGAGAATCCCAGATGAAAGAAAACAAAGGGCGAATGGGGGAAGGAATACGAATCGAAGTCCAAGCTCTGAGGATGGAAAACGGAGCGCCGTCCCATCCTAAAAGACCGCCATGGGAGTCAGATAAGGATTTCACTGACTGCATGTGCTTCCACGTCTCGCTATCATAGGACGGAGAACACGTATAATTAGTGCCCGCAAGCCTTCGGTACTTAGCGTGAAGGAAAGAGGACCATAAAGAATTGTTAGCACCGAATCTGTACCACAGTTTGCAAGCGAAGGCGGAGCAAATATCCTTGGGGTTGCGCAACCCCAATCCGCCCTCGTTCTTGGGGCGACAAACTGAGTCCCACGAGATCCAATGATGGCGGCGATCGCCTTCCTTGTTGCCCCAGAAAAAGGAAGAGGCCAAAGAGCGATACGACCTAAAGAAGGAGGCGGTAGGGGTCATAGTCGCAAAGACATGAGTTCCCATTGAATCTAACACAGACTTTATGAGAACCAGTCTGCCAGCTTGAGAGAGAAGAGCCGCATTCCAACGAATGACCTTACCCCGTACCTTGTCAGCTAAAGGATCAAAATAAGCATTAAGCTTCCTACCGCGGTACAGAACTATACCCAGGTAGGGAAGAGGAAGCGTGGTCTCGATGAAACCAGAAATTGTTTCAATCCAGGAAGCTCTAGAAGGGGAGCAATCCTTCGCCCGGACGAAACAACTTTTCGAAGAGTTAACGAGCTGACCGGATGATCTCTCGTAAAGATGAATGAAACTAAGGAGCTTCCGAAAATATGAGCGACTACCGTTCGAGAAGATAACAATGTCATCTGCAAAAGACAGAGACGATATGAGAGGACAGCACCTCGGAATCCCGAAACGCTGGATCTGACCGTATATCGTCAAGCAATGTAGACCGCGAATGAAAGCCTCAGCCGCGATCACAAAAAGAGAAGGCGATAGCGGGTCTCCTTGGCGAAGACCTCTCCCAGCCCTGAAATACCCATTAGCCGAACCGTTAATGAGCACAGAGAACCAGCAGTTGGAGATAAGCCATAAACATTAAAATACCAATATATCAAGTCAAGCTATCCTTAAGAGTGTTTTAGTTCAATTGATATGAACAAATAAGAGATGCCTAAACAAATAGTAGAGTAGAGCATATATTAGAAGATCCCATGTTATCCCGTATATGTTCATTATGCATAACAAACATCTACTCATGAAAGCAATGGTGATAGAACACATACTTACATCAATTTGAAACAAGTCATCCTCTCTCTTACCCTTCAAAAAAATATTTTTTGGACCTCTTGCCAAACAAATCCCAGCAAGAATATAGCTACTGAAGGCAAAGAAACATGAGTCCACTTACAAACAAGCACAATGGCTACATAAAATATAAGTTTGTAGATATGTCAATACTTAAGCAGACTTATTATAAGTATTTATTTCATTTGATTTATCTTCATACATATGTATAAAAATGAATTGTAGTTTATATATATATATATAGTGTCAGGCTACTTATCTTCTCATATTAGATTTCATTCTCACTTCCTGGATCTAGAAACATATGTGCATAAGCTCGCTACTTTTTCACACTATCAACTTTACACTATTATATAAACATATTTGGTTATTATACTATATATATATATTAATTTATTATTAATAGTATTATTACTATTATTATTAATTTTTATTTTTATTTTCTTAGTGGGCTGCTTGGCCCACTGGTGTTGCAAGTGGGCCAACCGCCCACTTGCCGATTGCATGTCCACTTGCATGCGTAGAAGGACTTAAATATGGATTGTAATTCATATCCACCTACGCATGCAGGTGGATATATAAATTACATTTCATATGTCATAGGAAAGGACATATGAATTACTTTATATGTTTTGCTACTTTTAAGTAGCTCGCGCATGTTGCAAGAAGAGAACTGCTACTAAGTAGTAGTTAACAACAGGGGAAAGCATTTCTATTCAATGGTCCTAGGCAGAGTGTTGCTACTTTTAAGTAGCTCACATATGTTTTGCATTCACAGACCCAAATTTATATATGCAATGTCATATGTGTTTATACTTCAATTCAATCCCATAAATATTAGTTCAAAAGTGCACAACTCAATTCTATTCAACGATGCACAATACATTACATGCGTAATAACATAATTATATAAAGGTTTACTATAACAAAATATAAAATACTATATTACTGTGTATTAAAATAACTTCCAATAATAATCCATATGTGTGTGTGTTCTCTCTTTGCCTAAGAATAAATCCTTATATAATAGTTCCATTTATAAATCTATTGTATACCAATAAGCTTGTAATTTTGTGTGAGTGTATATACTTGTATTTGTTTTAGTTATTATATTTTAATATAGGTAACAGTTCCAATTTATACATATATGAGTACAGTTTCCATTATTTTTCACCCTCACACAAGTTCACTTTCATCATCCCAAGTTAGATAAACATGTATATTAAATCACTGTATATATATACACACACATATATACATACACATGCATACCTCTGCTACTATTTATCATTAATATGGACTGGAAAGAAATACTGAAAGCATACACAAGCACGCAAATATTCTTTCCCTAACCCTTGCCTCAATAGCGAACAAACAAACCATCTCGGTATTATCTTTAATAATAGTTGTAATACCTTCGGTGTCACACTTTTTTGGTATCAACGTGAACTACCAAAAATGCCCCTTTATAAAAATTATTAAATATTAATATCACTTAAAAATAGGATCTAACAAATATGTTTTCTTTACCAATTCAAAACGCTCATCTACAAATATTATTAAAATCTCAACATCACTTAAAAATAGGATTTAACCAATAAATTTTCTTTTCAAAGTCGTTCTTTTAATAATATAAATAAAAATTCAAGCTAATAAAAAATTAAATTCATTTTTTATCAATTAACAATAAAAATGAAAATTCAAACTAACACAAAATTAGATGTTGCAATTTAGAAAAAACAACTAAAACTAACCGCATATCATTTCAATGCAAAAAATGACTAAATATTTATGCAAATCTTATTTTTTCCAAACGAGAAACATATACAATTTGTAAAAAAACAAATCATGCGCGAAGTGTGTATCATAATCACGTGTGAAGCACGTGCCATAACGCTCGTATAAATATATATACTTTCACTTAATCATCTTTAGCAATTCACGAACAGGGGATGCAAGGAGTTATGTACAGGCATTCATAGATTCGATGACACTCTATCACATTCGCAAACACACTCGCACATCAAAAACTCGGGCATGTAAGCACCAATTGATTGGTAATTTGTTATAGTGATTGGGTTACAAAAGATTGCATATGCATTTCATTGCTTCAGCATTGAATGTAACACTCGCAGACACAGATGTGAGTTAGAGATACTCAGCTGAAATGAAGAATTCACGTTCCACATACCTCTAGCTCGCTGCTTCTTTTTTACTCTCAACTGCACGCGCCTTCTTTTTCAATCAGTGAGCGAGTCTCTAGTTGCGTTGTATTGTAGTGATGTTGAGGAGTTAAGGTGAAGGCTAATTTAATTTTCCTCTTTGTGTCTGCAGGTTCACAATAATAGAATTTGCCACTAATCAAAAGAGGAGATTTTGAAAAAAAAATCAATAAGTATATCAAAAGCTTACATTGGATAGGGGAATTAAGGTGAGAGAGGGAAAAGAAATCATTGAACCGTCCGAGCTTAGGCGGCGGGTAAATAGCCGACTCTTCTTTGGAATTATTAGGGCTTTGTGGATCCACTGCTTCGCTTGGGGGAGAAGGTGGAGGTGGGAGGTCAACGGGTTGTTGCTCGGAGATCTTGCGCTTTTTGAGGCGTAGAACCGAATGCCGTGGTGCAGGCTACTATGTCAAGGAGGCATCGGAGGCGGGCGATTTTTTTCTTGAGCGGCTGAAATGAAAGTGTTAGTGAGATGGAATTTGGGTAAGGATGACTAAAGGATGCTCATTTACTTTATTGCCCAACAATATTTAGTTAATTTCAATTTAACTAGATTTTCCAACACAAATATGTGTTAGCAGTAAAAAAAGTGTAAATATGTATTTTTGGTGATACATTTTTAGATTAGAAACGGATATTGTTGTGATTAATCTACAACACAAATAAGTGTTTGCAATTGAAAAAAATAAGTGTTACGAAATGGCTGTTATGGTGTAGTGTCTGTTGCCACCTGAAACCTGGCCTCTATCTTCATCATCATCGACATCATTATCATTGTTATCGTCATCATTGCTGCCTTCTTTTGTGGCGGCTTCATCTTTATCGCCTTCTTCGTTAGAATCACATTCTACTTGGATAGAAGGGACTTCAAAAGATAAAATATGGAAGCGTTAATCTCCTCCATCTCAGAGACTTCAACTCTCTGCTCCATTTCTTTGACCTTGTCCATATATATTTTGACTAAAGTAGGGTCGAGTGAAGAGAAGCTCAAATCTAGGCATTTCTCAAAGTTGTCGGTGTAGGCAAGCATAAGGGCGTCCTTATAAGAGTTTACAATGACGTCGTCAGGGGAAGTACTCTGAAATTGTGACACCCTTAGCTTGGTTTCATAAATAGTGTTGACAACCAACTTTAAGGAACTTATCTTTTTCTCCAGTTTCTTCGTAAGAGAGGATTTTTTGGATACCATTCGAGCCTTCTCATCTTCAGATTCTTTCAAAGCCATTTTCAAAGCCAAATTTTCATCAGTCAAAAGTTGTTTTGCTTTCCTCTCTTCAGAAATAATAGATTCTGCTTGAGCGAGAGGAGCTCCCAATCTTTCCTATTCCTTCGTAGCATTATTTTTGTCGGCAGTCAAGGAGATGATATGGCTGTTCAAGGTTGAGATTTCCTCTTGAAGCCTGGATGTCTCAATAGAAGATTTTGATGCGTTTTCTTGAAGAGAAAGCCGGCTTTTGGAAATCTAAAAGAAAACGTATAACATAAGCTAGCACTCAGAGAGAAATAATAATAAGAAGGTTAAATAATATGAAACATACCAGAAGTTGTTGCTCTATTATAGATCGACAGTGACCTACCAGGTTAGGAACGGAAGAAGTTGGGTGAATGGATGAAAAGGACGAGGAGTTCAAGATAGATTGAACCATTCTCTCAAAATCACATGTAAGCACTAGTGACGTGGGTTTGGAGGGGTTCAATTCCTGAGAAGGAATTGAAGCTCCCAAATCCTTTTGCATTTGCTCGATGATGTGGGGAGAATCAGAGACAACATTTCGAGACATAAGAGCATCATTTGAAAGAGTTTTTTTAGATCGATTGAGAGGAGCTTCAATAATAGGACTCTCAAAAGTTTTCCCATGTCGATAGTCTCACCTCTTCTAGTGATGGAAAAGATGGAACATCAACAATCTTAGCTTTCTTAAGAGATGGGCCTGCTACCGCCACCTTGCCCAATTTCCACTTAGCAATCTCTTTGACCTAGCGATGGTCATAGCCAGGGATGATGCACCAGATGCGGAAGTTAAGAGAACTAGATCACTTTCTATTAATTCGACCTGATGAGCAGTTGCTGAAAATTCAAAAAACCATAAGTCAGTGAAGTAATTTCAGAAGTAACAAAATAATAAACTACAAGTGCTATGCTTAAGCTTACGAGGGTGATCTAAGGAAATTGGCGACATGGGAGAGAAGTTCTTAGGATCACCTAAAGACAAGAAACATTTGCTTCGAGAAGTATGTTGAACAAGTGGGATTTGACCAAGGACTCTCTGACTCGTGGGGAGAAGAGAATGTTTCCGAAGGTTTTATGGAGTCAACTGTATGAGCCTATCTCCGATGCTACTTGAAGCAGCAATCAACAACTTAACAGTTTTCTTATCGTCATCATTGAGATCTTTAGCAGAAGGACTTGATAAAGAAGCATAGATTAGCAAAAGAAAGTAACTGAATAAAGATAAAGACTATGATCAACTTACGAATAGAAGAGCTCCACTGATATTTGGAAAGCATTTGGTAAAGACGAATTGCACCTCCCGGTCTCTAAATTTGTTTATGGCATTATTTAGTATTAAAATATAGAAATGGATTTTAGTACAGTTTTTTGTAACCAACCAAATTGAATAGAACTACTTTGTATAATAAAAGAGAATAACGTGAAGCTTTAAAGAAATTAAAGAAGAGGAAATAATCAAGTTAAATATTTGACAAGACTAGAAATAATAAATAGAAAATGTGACTAGATCTGCATTTATTGCGCATATAGTTGAATAAAAAGAAAAGCAGTTATTATGAGAAGTAATTTGTGACAGTTGGACGTAGTCCCAAGCTAAGATTGTCATATAATATAAGAGAACTATTTAGTATCGTAATAAAAGAAGACAAACTAGAATAGAAAAGATACACTTGCAATTACATTTATAATGCATATGTTATAAAAGAAAGAGAAAATATAAAAGTGACAATTGCAAGTATAGTTATAACACAGAGGTTATAAATAAAAAAAATAAAAAAATAGAAGAGGCTTAATTTATCAAACTTAGATCTTGGATTAAGTTAATAAGCAAAATAATAGAAGTGGCCCGTACCAGCAGCATTTCCTTCAGGTCTAGGACTGATGGTCTCATACATGGGTGGGGCTGGGTATGCTGATTAGGGTAAATAAGTAGCTAACAGAATAAGAAAAGTAAACTAAACACATAATAAAAGATTAGACATAGGGTCTAATAAAATGGCAAGGTGCATTTGGAGCAACCCGAAGGGATTCTGGATAAAGAGCCTAACGAAGAAGTTCATCGTAGATTTTTACTATAGAAAGAGCAAGTCCAACTTAGTTATTGGGCTAGAAAGAAGTACGAGACATCAAAGGGACGTGAGGATACTCTAGGATGGCCCTTTGGGGTAGGCCTAACGAAGCTGCACCCATGGAGGTAGGACTGTAGGTGTTCCATCAAGAGAGTATGCCTTGACTGCTTTTGCATTGTAGGCCCAACGAAGCGGACCTTTGTATGCAGTCAAAAGGTTGATGATAGAGTAGGATATTCGTATGACACCGTAATCTAGTTTGCGAGTAGGTTATCGTGGACATGACCCATAAGGATAGTCGCATGCGATATCAGCCATCATCAGTTAGAGCGAGTTCGGGAAAGACCAGAGTTAAACAAACATGCCAATGATTCTTTCACTATAGAGATATTGGATGAGGGGCACAGCCAATTAGATGTTTAGATTGTTTGCAGTAGGGCACGACCACTTAGCTCTTGAAAGGTCTTTCGATTAGTTGAGGGCGGGCTACGTGGGCCATAGCCACAATGAGAAAAGAGACAGACCAAGTAGAATATATGTATTGTATGCCTAATGAAGCGGACCTTTACAGATATAAAAAATCCCCGACTGAGTTCCTTACAAGGTAGACCTTATTGGCGGAATTTTAGGAGTAGACAGAACGATTACATGTAGTCCTCAAGGTACGCATTGGGTGGTACATTGTGGATGTTTGAGCACTAGTATAAGCTAGTGCGGATGCAATTTCACGTTTTCATAGTAGACGACGGAACATCTGTATTGTAGGCCTCACAAAGATGTCCTTTACAGGTGTAGTTACAGTACGCTTAAGTAGCAAGATGATGGAGTCCTTTTCGAGGAGGATATGGAAGGTACTATGGGTAGTACCTAGGATTGATGCGGTCTTTGGGCATGTAGCTACATATATATATTGGTTATTAGGTCTTAATCTACAAGGGAGTAGATGGGTACTTTTCACGCACAGAGGCGAGAGTATTATAAACCCTATAAACCAAATATAAAAGAAAATGGATATAGAATGATATATGTAGAATTACGCTTAGAAGTGTATAATTTGTCCATTGACTAGAACTTTAGTTTTGTCCCCCTCCTCATATCATTCCACATGTTAGATAAATGGCACAGATTTTACAGCTTTGCGACACTTGTTTAGAAAGTGTAATTACCTTGGTGAGTATTTACTTACTATTATATTTTAGTCAGTTCCGATGTGAGATATTTATTTGAGCTCTGATATATTTATCTTTGCCTATTTGCAGGATACTAGATACCGAACTCGGGCTTTAGTGGGTTTGGATTTTAGCATTTTTGCGAAAAATCCGAACACACTGGAATTCGGGTTGTTACATTTGTATCAGAGCTTAGGTTAGTAGATCCTAAGTAAATTAGGAAATATGAGCGAACGTATTTTTATTTTTGAATAAAATATAAATATATTATGTACTAAAATCCAAATAGTCCCCAATTATAGATTTTAACATATGGAATGTTTTTAAAAGTATATTTGTGCATAGTTTGCTAGTTGGGTTTGGGATGACCCAAGGATGTTGTGCCCTATCTTATTGCCGATTTATAGTGTATAATAAGCTATGTTTTGAGAGAAGATTGGTATCCATATGTTACAGGAAGTGGGAAAGTTCCCTAGGGATAGTAGGGAGAGTATTTTTATTTTGGAAGGAATAAGAGATTTTATTAACGAAATGAGATTTCCAAGGTTTATGAAGGGTATTTCTAGGGTAGTAAGAATAAAATCAACTTTATGTCTAGCCCAATAAAATGAAAATTTTGGAATTGAATAGTTGAAAAATATAATTGTTAATATGTTTGAGAAAGTCAATATTGGGTTTTTGAAAAAAAAGTGGTATGAAATTTAAATTGGTTTTTATATGATGTAAATTTTGTTAAAAGTGAAATTCTTTTTGAAGAATTATAGAGCATGTATAGCTCGCAAGTTTCTTTATAGGTAAACAAAGATTTTAAATATAATAGCCTAGAGTGTGTTAAGTATCGAAAGCGTAAGTTACAACATTTATTGTTGTAATAGATTTTTTCGTGAAAAATAAAGGAAGCATAGACTATGACACTATTGTTATAGTAGGTGACTTACAAAGGAAATGTTTTTTACATAGCATATGAGATTTATTAATATTTATTTTAATTGAATCCATATACTAGTATTTTTGGATTGTAGTAACGGTGTTTTACGCAACATCTGTTTTAACCCAAATAAAAATGGAAGATAATTTCTAAGTATAGAAATAACGTGGTTTGTAAGTACATTTATTATTTAAATAAGTATATGGAAATATTTTCTAGAATTTTAAAACAGTTTTGAAAATAAGTTCTTTTGAGAATAATGTAAATTAAATATTAGGAAATTAATAAATTACGTGGAAAATGTTTATTGTAAGTGAATATAGATTAAATATACTTTAATCTATTGGAATGAAATGAATAATGATATAATTTTCAATGAAACCAAATCACAAATAAAGATGTTTTGTGCAAGTTATAAGGAATACGTGAAAGAGCTGTACAAAGTATGGAAAACACCATATTTTGTATAGCCTATTTCGATAAATTATAAAAGAAATTCTTTGTAATTTCACATAAACATGAAATCCTCTTTTAAAGGATTCATAGAAGGTTTTAGCGTTAATGGTTTCTCATAAGAGAAAGTAGTTCCAATACATTAAGGTATAAAACCACTAGGTGTAATAAGAAGTGTAATAATTAGCGACAGTGTTAGTTAGGAGGGATATTATAGAGTGCCTTAGTGGGAAAGCTAAGCAATGGAAATTATATATTTTTCCATTGATTATGCGCAATGGTTGCTTGACTTTGTAGGAAGTCCCCATTTGTTATAAGTTAGAAACTCCTCCAAGGTTAGGTAATTGGAAGAGTAGGAAAGTTAAGGGATTTTTGATAAAATAATTGTTCTTATCTACTCCAGTTTTCGTAAATTTGAAAATCTATGAAAAGAATATTTTTTAAAAACATGTGAGGACGTTTTTGGAAGTCAAGAAAAAAATGTTTTAAGGACAAGCAAGGCATGTTTTAAAGAAATTTTTTTTGGGTGAAAAGGTAAATAACTTTTTTAAAGAGAAAAACTTAGTAAACAGTTAAATTTAAAAATCCAAATTTTTTTATGGAAAGCTGTAAAGGTCTTTAAAAGGAAAAGAGGAATAAGTTTTGAAGTTAGAATTTGTAAGTTTTCTCCTCTAGGTTTGGGGAATAATTTAAATTCAAAGAGCTGTAAAGGTGTAAGTCTTGAAAGATAAAATGTTAAATAACCAAGTACGTTTGAATTTAATAGAAACATCAAAGTAATACTATTAAAGGCAAGGATTTTGGGATTTGATGTTTCAAAATTTAGAAGCTTTAATTTTTGAAATGAAATGATAAATACCAAACCAAACTTATAAATATGGAGTATATAGGAATCATTTTCTAGTTGTGACGGGAAAAGTGTAAGGCTATGTAGAAGATAGCAGTGATTACTTTTAGTAGTAATAATAAAAGTTCCCGTAGATTATAGGACACTAGTGAGAACCTAGGAATGTTGCTTCATGTGTGTAGACTATAGAAGAATAGTGAAGTGATATTAGTAAGATAGTAAGACACACGTAGTTGGGATAGGTAGACCTTAGTTGGGATAAAACGGAAGGTAAAGGTAAAGAGAATTTTCCCAAGCTTAGTTGCCTTTTTAGATAGAGACTACATAGACTGATATCCTTATTCGTTGCAGTAAATGAGACTTGGTTATTCCATTTTGAGTATGGAATGGAAGAGATGAATAGATTTAATTCATCGTGAGTAATACAGCGTAAGTTAGTAACGAGTAATAGGCGGCAGGAGGAGCATATGAGTTACTTGGATTCCTAAAGTATGACCTTTTCTATGTTAGGATGGACATGATCCTAGCCCTCCTAGCCTTGGATGATAGATGTGTTTAGCTGTTATATTTATTTATCTTGTATCGCTTTGTAGTAGGACTTGTTTTCTCTTTTAGTTATGAGATCATACTCCTATGTAAGCATTTTGTATTTATTATTGCAAGTCAGTACTGATTAGTATGATGCTCTTTTTCTGTGATGCTCACAAGAAGAGAATAAAAACATAGGATGTCAGTAATAAAAAAAAGTAAAAGCCAAAAAGAGTAACTAAAAAGAAAACAACAAATTTAAAGAAAGCGACAGAAACGTCAACAGAAAAATTTGAAAAGAAAAATTTTCTTATGTGAACTGTGCTTGGGAAAGCAAATAGAGATTTTTATAGAATAGTGGCACAGGTTCCAAGTACGGAGAAAGTGGTGTGCAAAAGTAAAACGGTGAAATGTGTGGTTTTCCATTTTCTACCTTCTTTCTGACATAAGAAATCGAGTTCGGAAAATTATATTTTTCTGAAATTCGAATATTAAAAGTTGTGTGGTAGGGTTTGGATGTAAAATTTGTAGAACTATGCCCCTATTCAGTAGAAGTGTGGGAAAAATTGGATGAAAAGTGCTTTGAGTTTTCAAAAGGTTGCATTCATTTAAAATTACAAGTATATTTAGGATGTGTGCATCATGTTTTAAAAGGAATTTTTAAATGAGAAAAGCATTCATACAGGAGATACCGCTTAGAAATTCATGAACATGTATGTATCTAATGTTATACGACACTTTTCACAAGGACACAGATGGTTGCAAAAATTGGATGGACACAAGATGGATGTGTTTGATGCGAGGAATTACATAGTTTTACCCTTGTCGAATTTCAGGGATGAAATTTCCTAAAGGGTGGGAGAATGTAACACCCCGCATTTTTAGATAATTAAATAATCAAATAATTATAAATAGTGAAAATGAGCGTTTTTGGAATTGTCAAAATATGACCTCGAAACTTATACCATTGTGTTTGTGGTGATTGTTTGATTAATTTACATATATAATATGCCTCGTACGGACTTTGTATGAAAAAGTTATTGACCTTCGAAGTTCCATATCAAAAAATAATTATACGTGTAAATGTGCGTAAATATATTGGTTTATAAATATATGCGCGTATAAATTCCAGAAATAACGCGCGTTTGAATTTCTAAATAGACGCGCGTCATAAAGGAAATTAATTGACATCAGCAATTAGAGGTTATTAATTAACATTAGCAGGCACTGTTAATCAAATCAGCGATTAACGGAAATTAATTTACATTAATTCGCAACGTTTGAATTTCAAAATAAATATGTGTTATAATGGGAATTAAATTTGCAATTGATGGAAATTAATTAGAATGAATAGGCAACGGTTAAAAGTTAACGTTTAAAAATAGAGGAAATAATTAATACGTATAAAACAAAAAGGCTAGACACGTCAAAACTGACGCGTTTTGCTTGTTTTTAACGGCTAGATTTTAATCGCTTTAAACGAACGGACGTCGTTGCTTTGGCTCTCTATAAATAAACGTGCAGGGCTAGCCTTCAAACCCGTATTTTTCTGAATGGGCGCAGAAGCCCTGTCACTTTTCTTTCTCCTCCAATTCTTCAGAAATCAAATATATTAGATTTAGTTTTTCTGGTTTTCTATTTGGGGGTAGAAACTATAGTTCTAGAGAAGAGATGTCCAAATTAAGTCGTCCATATGAGGTGAGTTTTTAGATCTGGTTTTCTAGTTAATCTATTTATTTTTCTTCAATTAGATACGGATTTATAAATCCATACAAATTCTGGTTTGTGGATCCAAATATGGTTGCAAAGGGGAAAGCTATGGATAATAGAACTGGACTAAAAATCAGATCTGGAATTTGGAGTGTTTTCTTTTCAGGTGAGTGGATTTAAATATATATCTTTTATGTTGATGATATATATTATCATTAGACTCCCATTAAATATTTTAATTCAGCATTTGAACTAATTTCAGAAATTAGTTATACTAGTTAGTTATGTTGATACTGTAAATTTTATAAGAGAAGTGTACTTATATTTAAATATTATTTATATGGAAAAAGAAAGGAATCCAATTAAATATAAGTAACATTAGGCTTTGAAAGGCATAATCGCAAAAGTGAGAAATTTACAGTAAATTATGTTAAAACTCGGGGAATGAAATAAAAAGGGGAAATCTAATAACTCGATTTGGAAGTTAGTGATAGATTAGTTGGCTGGTTTAGAAAACTGTGATAACCCGGATTTTTAGACATCCGCTAATTGGTAATTAATTGATTGTAACTATTGAGATACTGATTTTATCTGGTTAAACAAATAGAATTCCGATAATTCAAAGAATATCTGGATATGTGTATAATTTGAATTTGAATTTAAAGTTATTTTATTTTCTTTAAAGATTTTATTTGTATAAGATTAAGAAAGCATTTATTAAATTACAAATGTATTTGTTAATTAAGAAATTAATATAAGGCTTTTAAAATCTTCTAAAAGAAAAATAAAAATAAATAAAAAAATGAATAAAAAAAAACATGTGTTAGCATATAAATTCACTTGATAACATGTGTTAGATAATTAAATAAGGTATAGGACAAGTGTCATATGTTATTTTCATTTTCTTTGATTTTAAATAAATCATAAATTAGTTATATAAGTGTACATCTTTCATTCTTATTTTTTTTTCTTTCTTTCTAACCTTAATTCTAAACTCAAAGAAAAACTTCAGCCTGTAACCATTCTTCAACAAATCTGTAAATTCACTTCCATAAATCTTCGATCAATTCACTGTTCAAACTAAAGCAAAAATCAAAACCTGCATCTTCTTCAAAGTCTGAAAACAAGTAAACTGAGATTTATTAAAAGCAAGATCATTTCGGTACAAGTTAAAACCTCTCAGCAACAAAAGATTTCAAGTCTTCAATCGAAGAAGCAAAAGGCAATTCAAGTTTTAAATCAAAAGCATTTGTCAGATCAAAATTTAAAGCCTGGGAATTTCTCTTCTTTTAAAAATGGTGAGTAAACTAAGATTTTAAAAACAGTTTTATAGTGTTGCATGTGATAAATCCATATAGAAATTGTTATATTATGTTTGCATGTATGCCTGAAGTTGAATATATGTAAATATTTCTTTGAGTTGTCTGTGCATATGAATGTGTATCTATATATATATATATTATTCTCTGTTAAATGACAGTTTCAAATATCCCCAAATAAATTCCCTTCTTATCATATAAGCATAGCTAGGCTTTGATCATTAAAGTGAATTTGATCACAGGGCTATAACATCGTTTTTAAAAATGAATTCAAGAATTGATATTAGGAAGTTCTTCTAGGAAGTAAGATTTTACAGTGAAAATCTAATACAAATCTAAAACCAATAATTTTAATTTTGTGATTTGATCCTATAAATAGATTCTTGTGATAGAATAATGATTTTTGACATAATTTATATGATTTTAAAGTATGTGGAAAGTGAGGATTAAGGGAGTTGATCGAATTGGGTATATTGTCGAATTCTGTTGATCGCCGATGACTGGAGGGGTGTGGTTGTTCCTGGAGGTGGAAGGTAGTTCAGTGATCACGAGAAAAATAACCGTGAAGGTTATTGATCACCAGAGTGGATACTCGAAGGCGAAGTAGGGTTTAAAACTGGTTAAGTCGTCAATGTTCCCAGAGGAGATCGCGACAACGTGATGGAGTCGGAATCGATCGCGTGGTGCCTGGTGGTTGCTGGTAGACGTGACGAAGTGATAGTGAAAATCGTGTGGTGTCTCGAGGCAGGGATCGCCGGCGGTAGTCGTTTTCTGGTGATGTGCGATTTAGAGCTGATGGGTTGAGAGCTCGAATTCGATTTCGTACGAATCGAGGATGATGAGTTGGTCGATTGTGATATCCTGGTGAAAGACGACTTGCCGGAGGACTGAACGGAGTTCGTCGATGACCAGCGTGGGTGTACACGTGCACGTTCACGATTTCGTGTGCATCTGGAAATGGGTTTGGGAAAGAAAGGAATTGCTCGGGTTAAGCTCGGGATTTTTGATGTTTTTCACGAAGCAGGAGAGTAGTGGGTAGTCGCGAGTGTTACTTCGAGATTTCTACGAGTTTACTCGAGTTTAGGATTAGCTGGTATTAAGAATTTACAAGGAAGTGTTTTAAAGTTTAAAACAAAAGAAAACTTTGTTTTGTAATGGTTCCTGAGTTTTTAAAACAAGGTAAAATAAGAATTAACTATTAAACTAGATTGTTTTCTAAATTGTTTTAACAAGATTTACATAATTTAAATAAATAAGTTTTAAAGAATAGAAAATAGATTTGTAAAATGATCTTTGTATTAAAAATTATTTAAATAACTTTGAAAAGCTTCAAAGATTTTAAAAGGTAAAAACTAAATGTTGTTATTATTAATTATAATAAAGATTTTATCTTAAGTAATTAAGATTTGATTTATTAATGGAAATTAATATGTGAAATTAATAAGGATAATTCATTTATTGAAAATGATTTAAGAATAGATAATAATTTAATTAAGATAAATGGTTTTTCTTAATTAAGATCTTTAAGTATAAAAAGTTAAGAAATTATTTAATTAAATTTAAATAATTAGTTAAATAATTAACTAAGTAATTAATTAGTGATTATTAAAGATAATTACTTACAATTAATTAAGTATAATTACTGGATTAAGTAATTAAAGAATAATTACTGGATGTAATTATGTAAGGGAAATTATTTAATAAAGTAATTAGAGAATAATTATTTTATGAAAGTAATTAAATAAAAAGGTGATTAAGAGTTAATTACCTAGTGTTATTAATTAAATAATTTAGTTAATAAAGTTAATTAAAGGATTAAGGTTAATTAATAAGGTAATTAATTATTTGTTAAGGTAATTAATTAAAAAGTAATTAATTAAAGGAAGTAATTAAGGGAAGTTAATTACTGGATTAGATTAATCAAGGTGATTAATAATTGTGGTTTAATTAAGATTAATTATTTAATTAATTTAAATATGATAAATAATTAAAGATGTAATTAAGGATCATTAGTTTATAATTAATTAATGATATAATTAAGAGTTGATTAATTAAGATATTATACAGATAATCTTATGGATGGTTGAATGGTATTAGATGACTTGGATTGATTTTATCGCTGATGAGTGATGAAGATATGCTGCGATATGAATAGGTTAAACTGTGATAATGTAGGTTACCTATCTGAGTTGGATTGTTGTATAATATCCTGAATATGATTTGTATTGTCTGAACTTAACAATTCGGATTAGGGATCACATTGAATTCGAAGAGACAGGGGTCGGGTATCAGTAAATACCCGAAACCACTTCGATTCTTTATAAATGTGAGTTTAGAAGCAAACAGGCTGGAATGAAATAAGCTAAGTATCATGGATATTTAAAAACTGATAACGATTCCTGGATATTGTTTCGAGATAAATGATTGACTTAAATAAGATTAGAACTCGTAGAAAAGTACGAGTTACCCTGGTATTTCACCTTAGTTATATAGCTTGGTATTTCATATTATGGGTTTACTCACGCTAGTTTCCAGCCTGACCCGGGTGTTACTTTGATGTAATGCTCGGGTCAGACCGAGTATTACAGATTTCCAGGTAAGGACGTTCTGGAGCTCAGGAGGCGAGCTGGATGGCAGGAACGTATGGAGAGTGATATATTGTTATTTATTGGACGAGTTATTTTAACTGTTCAGTGATTATGAAATGTTGTAACTCTGATGTATTAAAATATAATTGACTGATACAGTTTCTTTGTATAATTGATATTATTATTTGATATTGTATTTTAATCCGCTGCGAATGTGAGAATCTGTGTCTTGTTCTGTTTCTTTCTTCTATCTCTTTTCTTTTTCTTCTAACTATCTGGAATTTTCGGGTTCGGAATTCCGGGCCGTTACATTTGGTATCAGAGCAGAAGGTTAAGCGAGAACCTTGGCTCTGTTGGGATTACTCGTTAAGGATAGGGTCAATGGTACCCTAGAACGAGTTGAGAGTATATATATATATATATATATGAGAGCGTAATTGTTATTTTCTTATATAAGGATTTTAAATGATTTTATATAAGAATATATTTTGATATATAAAATGATATTTCTTTCTAATAAATATTAAGGTAATTGGTTGTTAAAATATTTGAATTAAATTAAGTGGTAATAGAAATAAAGCCAAATTAAAATTGAATGAAGATAAGTTTGAAATGAATTCAAACTGAAATTAAAATCTTGAATTTGTAGAAATGTTATCAAGAATAAAGATAATAATGAATTGGTTTCCAGATATGATAATCTTGGTTATTATCATAAATGGTAATTGTGTTTAATAATGAATGTTGTTAGTGATTTAGCAAAATGAAATGTTTAGGGAAGTAAACATTTAAGTGAGTATAACTTATAAATTGGAATTGAAGATAATTTAAAATTGTGAAAATTTAAATCTAAATCCAGAAAACTTGAAATTATTTTAAAGAAGTTTGTTTTGAATTAAAACCAAGGGTGGTTTAAAAATTTAAAGTATAACTTCGTGTGTAAAGAAAATGTATATATGAGGAATATACATAATACCAATGATGATTTGAAATAAACACTTACTGTTGAGTTTTAAATTGGAATGTGATGTGAAACCCAAAGTAAAGTAAGTTTTTAAACTTAAAGGGGAAAGATTATTAATCTGAGTTTAAAATTTGAATGGGAATTCAAATTGTGTAAAGTTGACCGGATTAAGTAAATTTAATTTAAATTGGAGGAAGTTAAATAAGTTTGAATGAATAACTTGAATTTTAAATTTCAAGATGAAATTTAAATTTAACTTGGGTAGTTAAATGGTTAATTTAAATGGGAGTTATGAGTGATCTCAAAATGGGTTTGAGATCTGGAAATTGAAAATGGATAATAAATTAGAATCTGAAGATTAAATTGTTTTTGAATTCTTATTTGAACTTTGTAATAAGTTAAGTAAAGATAAATTTCAATTGGAATTTTGAAATTTGAATTCAGAATTAAAAGGTTTAAAGATTTAATTTGTTAAAATTAAAAATAAAGGTTGAATTAATTTAAAAGTAAGGGTTAATGTGACTTAAGGAATTAAATCAACATTTAAAATTTTTTAACTCGAATTTATATAATTCTAGATAGTTTTAAAATTTAGATTTGAATGAAATTAGTTCAAATTGAATTTGATTTGAATTAATTTAGAATTGTGATTGAAGATGTATAAGCATAAGTTTAAATGGAGAATTTGAATTGAAATAATTTGGAATTATGATTAAAGTTGAATAGGTTTAAAATTCAAATGGAATTTGATTTGAATTAGGAAAGAAATTAAGGATTAATTCAACTTGAATTGAGGTTAAATCAATTTCAATGGAAATTGAAGTTATTTAAAATTGGAATTGAGTTAATTTAAATGAAGGTGGAAATTTAAATTGAATTGATGAGAATTGAACAGTTTGACTCTGGTTTATTTTCAAAATAAATTGTTTTAGTACGAATATATTTTTCCAAACTATTTACTATACAATTTTTCTTCTTAAACCCCAAACTATCTTATACTTATTTTACAATTATTTTGGAACTATTTAACTATTTTGAAACTATCTTATACTTATTTTACAATTATTTTGGAACTATTTAACTATTTTAAAACTATCTTATAAACTAATTACTATTTTTCAGTTACTTATATCTGATCACTATTTTAAAAACTATTTTGCAATTATCTAACTATTTTATACCTACTTAACTATTTTACAGCTATTTTACAAACTAATAACTATTTTTCAACTACTTATCTATTTTAAACTTTTTCAAGCTATTTTTAAATATAAAAAGGTCAGAGTTCAAACTGTTTAAAATTGAAGTAATAACTTAATTGGAAATGGAAGAAATTGAGAATATGTGAATGGAATTAAAGGAAATGTGAATAGAAAAGAGAATTGATTTGGCTAATAACCAATAAATATAAATACGTAGGATGTACGTATATTATTCTATTCGCATAGTGATTTGATCCAGATTCGAACACAGAATTTCGAGATAGTATTATCGATCCGAGTTGGGATTTTTCGCTCGATTTTCGACGGCGAACCTGGATATGGATTTTTGATTGGTTCTGGATATTCTCTATCATAGTTGTGACTATGCAAGGAGAATGACGGTTTCTGATCAAGAAACCAGATCTGAGTCCGCACTAGGAAGTCGGGTGGACGATACTAGTTCGGAAGTGAAATTGTGTGATCGATTGAGTGATCAGACTGATATTGCGTACGGATGATATGTGTACATCGTACGAGTTTGAATGAAATTGATATTGAAGTTTGTGGATAAGGATTGTAAAATGATCTTTGAAATGAAAAGTATATTTGTGAAATATAATGGAATTGGATATTTCTTTGGTTGAAATTTACTTTATGGAGATAAGTAAATGGTAAATAAGTTTATAAAAAAAATCAAACTTGAATATTTGATTTGGCAATAAATAGTTATATTTTGTAATATGATAAACTTCCCTTATTGAATCTAGCCAGAATAAAAAGGGTTTTGAAATATTTGAAGTATAAAAAAGGTTTATACAAATTTGAAATGATCCAAAGATTTTTAAAGTTATATATATCTATATCTATATATATAAAGGATCTTATGAGAATGATTTTGGAAAAGGTTTTGGGAACCTATGAATTTGGAAAAGGCTTTTGATTTTTGGGAAAATCAATTTTGGATTTTGGAAAGCCTAGTTTGAGAATTATCGATTTTGGTAATCGATTTTGTATAAAGGAGATTTTGATAAATCATAAAGGGTATGATTTGAAGATACTATAAGTATATAGTATAAAGTGTTTTGAAAATAGCTCTGGGAAAAAAGGCGCTTCCTTGAAATGAACTTCTCAGGAGTACCACTGGGTGGTACTGCCTTGAGCCCCAAGGGGGGTTTCTAAAGTTGATCCTGTGAGGAGTCCGGACAAAACTAGTTTCTGAGGATTATTTGTGTAGCGAAAGTCGAGGGGCTGGTGCCCACAGAGGCATTTGGGTTATGTTGTGACGACAGTTTAACTCAATGTCACTGCGATCTACTGCAGACCATAGCAAAAGTCATGTGTGCCGCTGAGAGCCAACTGTCTACGTTTGATTTTATATCGGTAGACTGTGACACTATGGTAACATAGCGAAAGTTGTGACGCCCCACCTCAATACCCACGCTAGCCAAGGACACTACGATGTAGTGCTGTCAACTAGCACGGAGAATAAGGCTGTTGAGGAGCGACCATCCATGTAATTGATTATCACACGGTGGCTATAAAATAATCTTTGGAAACAAACATAGAAATAAACATAACACAAAGCAGTCACAGACATCCATATCACAAAGGCGGAAGAAGATATGAATATATAACTAACACATGAAAGTGTACATCAGAGTAGTGGTCAAAAAGTTCCACAATAATACAAAAGAATAGCAACCTGTGCTATACAAAAAGAATACAACTATGAGTCCATATCTCAAGTGTATACAACAAAAACTGCTAAACTAAATAGTCAGCCAAAAGTCAGAGTAGCAAATCCCGGAAGGAAGTCAAGCAGAAGCACCTGTAACATCTCGGTCTGACCCGAGTATTATTTAAGAAAATAATAAACGGATCAGTCTAACTATAAATATCAGATGACATGATATAGAATAAAAGATATGGCATAAACATAGAATATCCATACTGACATACTACTATAAGTATGAAAATGATGATCAACAGGAGATCAACCGATGAGAAATGATCAATATCACGAGAATCTTCTCAAAGATCCAAAGAGGGCATCATACCCTAAACTTGTACTCATAACAAGTCAATGACATAAAAATCCAGAAATCAAACAAGAAATCCAGAAATCATAAAAAGAGAAAGAGGCCTATCACATGATGGTCCGAAGACCATGGGGAGCTACCCCATATGTGTGAGTCGGAATCACACTGATTGAGGCCTAGGCTAACCAAAAAGCAAAAAGGTATGTGTGAATGGAATCACACAAGTGGTGTCTAGCCTAACCTCGCAAACAAAAAGATATGTGTGAGTCGGAATCACACTACTGCGGCCTAGACTAACCTTGCGGACAAAGAGATGTGTGTGAGTCGGAATCACACTACTGCGGTCTAGTCTTACCTAGCAAACAAAGAGACATCGCACAATTGCTAGTCTAAATCATAAAATGATCATCATGATCAGCGAGAAGTGTCAATCACACCAAGCTAGTAAATATATGAGTTTAGCTTCATGTCCCATAACCACTTGCTTAACTTAAATATTTACGAACAAGCTGTAAATCTTCACTAGGAAATTGTCACGAAAAGGGTTCAATCGAACAAGTCCAAGAGCTAACCGACGAAGTGAACGCAAGCGTTTCATACCACTCGTTTTACTAAGTCGTTTAAGTCGATTTCTCATTCGAGTGAAGTAAAGGCTTGTATATACTAGTAGATTGAAAATCGGTTTGAGAAAACGAACTTTAGATATTTAAAATAGTGTTGAAATCGCTTTGATGAAAGAGTTTTGATATTTACTATTAGTATTGAAACCTTCATATCTTTAAAGTGACAAGTCATAAAACGATTGTTGGAACAATCTATCACAAAAATTCACATTCGGAGACGTGAATAAAATCCAAGGAAATCAGCTTAAAATGCATCAAAGTGGAAGTTCTGATGAATGCTTTTCAGATAAGATTGCCTTCGCAGAGTAATACAGGGTTCGACCTAGTGAAGGCAGGCTGGTCAGGCGACTTAAGTAAAAGTAGGTCATACGACCTAGCAGAAGAACAGGTCGAACGACCTAAGTGCTAACTCGCGAGCGACCTAACGAAGTGCGCGACCTAACAGTGAGGCGCGACCTAAGGATGTGCGCGACCTATCAGTGTTACGCGACTTAAGGTGATTCGCGACCTAAGGGTACGCGACCTAACATGGTTCGCGACCTAAGACTTAGTGGGATCGAGCGACCTAAGGGATAAGGCCACACGACCTAACAGTTAAAAGGTCCTACGACCTAGAGAGAATGCGCGACCTAACTGGGTTCGCGACCTAAGATAGGCGAACGACCTAACTGGGTTCGCGACCTAAGGAGGGTGCGACCTAAGGTCTTGCGACCTAAGGTCTGCCTGGGGGTTTATAGGTCGGCAACGACCTACGACTTAAGGGCGAGCGACCTAAGGATGGTGCGCGACCTAACTGGTTCGCGACCTAAGGAGGGTGCGACCTAAGGTCTTAAGACCTAAGGAAAAGAAAAGTCTTACGACCTAAGGAGTTAACTCACGAACGACCTAAAGCCTTTAACTCACAGGCGACCTAGGACTTTAACTCGCAGGCGACCTAAGCCTTTAACTCGCAGGCGACCTAGGACTTTAACTCGCAGGCGACCTACGACCTATGGATGAGCGACCTAACTCCGAACGAGCTAAAAATGGCCAGAACGACCTAGTAGCAGTTTTTTCACCAAAATCACTAAAATTTGGAATTTTTCGCCAATCCAATCCAAACCAAATGCAACAAACATGCTAAAGTGATGAGGAATCATTCCCAACAGTCCAATGACGATTATAGGCAAGATGTGAGATCAAAAATCTCACCTTTTCCACGAAATTGATGTTGGAGAGCTTAAGAACGAAGCAAGAATCAACCCCTAGCTTGAATCTATGTTCTCCACCTTGAATTCGGAGTTTGATGTTGAATTTACTAAAGATCTCGAGCTTGGAATTTTAATTTCTCTTTCCCCCCACCATTTTTGAAGAAGCTTGAAGTGTTTGATGAAGTGATGAAGAGAAGAGGGGAGTTGGGCTGAGTTAAGAAGGTGCAGTCCCAACCAAAGTCACAAGTGGGAAAAGTGACGAAAATTTCACTATCTCCAAACATATCGAAGTTTACACTCAAAAAGATCGCAAACGTCATTTTGAACTCAATGGGGGTGGTCTCGAGTCCTAATTTGACCGTATGCAAAAAGTAGCTTTTCGGACTAACATCCGACTAACGATAAAATATTTAAATATAAAATCGATAGATATGCGGGTTGTTACAAAAGTCGTTTGTGCCGCTGAGAGCCAACAGTCTGCGTTTGATTTTATATCGGTAGACTGCGACCTATGTGGGAGAAGTTTCATTTTGACAGCGAAATCGTGTGTGCCGCTGAGAGCCAACAGTTACATGGACTTTTGCTGCGACGGCAACGTAACCCTGGATGTAACTGCGATCTGTTGTGGGTTCCATGGTGTAATCAGTTACATGGACTTTTGCTGCGATGGCAACATAACCCGTGATGTAACTGTGACCATGGATGGGGGTGATGATTTCCAGAGCATTCTCACCAAAGATATTTCCACTATTTTCAAAACTGTTTTCTATATTTTCAATAAAATTATTTTCCAAAATATTTTCACTGGGTGTTGGAAACGAGTTTACCGAGTACTTATAGATTTTCAGTCGTACGCCTGATCAACGTATGACCGAATTTCTATGAGAACAAGGATGGACTTGTGAAAACATCGAGTTATAAAAAGTATTTTTATAAAACTATTTTGGTGATATTATAGTAATTTTTGAAGTGTTTAAAAAAAAATTATAGTTGAAAATGCTCAAAGAATAATTTAACTGGTAATAAGCTATTGTAATTAAAATTCTGGTTACTTTTCTTTTCGAGGACGAAAAGATTTAAAGGGGG
Organism: Allium fistulosum; assembly: GCA_030737815.1. NCBI lineage: Eukaryota > Viridiplantae > Streptophyta > Magnoliopsida > Asparagales > Amaryllidaceae > Allium > Allium fistulosum. Next base: position 986,065,806 of record CM060902.1, read on the forward strand.
GAGGAATGTGATAACCCGGATTTTTAGACATCCGCTAATTGGTAATTAATTGATTGTAACTATTGAGATACTGATTTTATCTGGTTAAACAAATAGAATTCTGATAATTCAAAGAATATCTGGATATGTGTATAATTTGAATTTGAATTTAAAGTTATTTTATTTTCTTTAAAGATTTTATTTGTATAAGATTAAGAAAGCATTTATTAAATTACAAATGTATTTGTTAATTAAGAAATTAATATAAAGCTTTTAAAATCTTCTAAAAGAAAAATAAAAATAAATAAAAAAATGAATAAAAAAAACATGTGTTAGCATATAAATTCACTTGATAACATGTGTTAGATAATTAAATAAGGTATAGGACAAGTGTCATATGTTATTTTCATTTTCTTTGATTTTAAATAAATCATAAATTAGTTATATAAGTGTACATCTTTCATTCTTATTTTTTTTCTTTCTTTCTAACCTTAATTCTAAACTCAAAGAAAAACTTCAGCCTGTAACCATTCTTCAACAAATCTGTAAATTCACTTCCATAAATCTTCAATCAATTCACTGTTCAAACTAAAGCAAAAATCAAAACCTGCATCTTCTTCAAAGTCTGAAAACAAGTAAACTGAGATTTATTAAAAGCAAGATCATTTCGGTACAAGTTAAAACCTCTCAGCAACAAAAGATTTCAAGTCTTCAATCGAAGAAGCAAAAGGCAATTCAAGTTTTAAATCAAAAGCATTTGTCAGATCAAAATTTAAAGCCTGGGAATTTCTCTGCTTTTAAAAATGGTGAGTAAACTAAGATTTTAAAAACAGTTTTATAGTGTTGCATGTGATAAATCCATATAGAAATTGTTATATTATGTTTGCATGTATGCCTGAAGTTGAATATATGTAAATATTTCTTTGAGTTGTCTGTGCATATGAATGTGTATCTATATATATATATTATTCTCTGTTAAATGACAGTTTCAAATATCCCCAAATAAATTCCCTTCTTATCATATAAGCATAGCTAGGCTTTGATCATTAAAGTGAATTTGATCACAGGGCTATAACATCGTTTTTAAAAATGAATTCAAGAATTGATATTAGGAAGTTCTTCTAGGAAGTAAGATTTTACAGTGAAAATCTAATACAAATCTAAAACCAATAATTTTAATTCTGTGATTTGATCCTATAAGTAGATTCTTGTGATAGAATAATGATTTTTGACATAATTTATATGATTTTAAAGTATGTGGAAAGTGAGGATTAAGGGAGTTGATCGAATTGGGTATATTGTCGAATTCTGTTGATCGCCGATGACTGGAGGGGTGTGGTTGTTCCTGGAGGTGGAAGGTAGTTCAGTGATCACGAGAAAAATAACCGTGAAGGTTATTGATCACCAGAGTGGATACTCGAAGGCGAAGTAGGGTTTAAAACTGGTTAAGTCGTCAATGTTCCCAGAGGAGATCGCGACAACGTGATGGAGTCGGAATCGATCGCGTGGTGCCTGGTGGTTGCTGGTAGACGTGACGAAGCGATAGTGAAAATCGTGTGGTGTCTCGAGGCAGGGATCGCCGGCGGTAGTCGTTTTCTGGTGATGTGCGATTTAGAGCTGATGGGTTGAGAGCTCGAATTCGATTTCGTACGAATCGAGGATGATGAGTTGGTCGATCGTGATATCCTGGTGAAAGACGACTTGCCGGAGGACTGAACGGAGTTCGTCGATGACCAGCGTGGGTGTACACGTGCACGTTCACGATTTCGTGTGCATCTGGAAATGGGTTTGGGAAAGAAAGGAATTGCTCGGGTTAAGCTCGGGATTTTTGATGTTTTTCACGAAGCAGGAGAGTAGTGGGTAGTCGCGAGTGTTACTTCGAGATTTCTACGAGTTTACTCGAGTTTGGGATTAGCTGGTATTAAGAATTTACAAGGAAGTGTTTTAAAGTTTAAAACAAAAGAAAACTTTGTTTTGTAATGGTTCCTGAGTTTTTAAAACAAGGTAAAATAAGAATTAACTATTAAACTAGATTGTTTTCTAAATTGTTTTAACAAGATTTACATAATTTAAATAAATAAGTTTTAAAGAATAGAAAATAGATTTGTAAAATGATCTTTGTATTAAAAATTATTTAAATAACTTTGAAAAGCTTCAAAGATTTTAAAAGGTAAAAACTAAATGTTGTTATTATTAATTATAATAAAGATTTTATCTTAAGTAATTAAGATTTGATTTATTAATGGAAATTAATATGTGAAATTAATAAGGATAATTCATTTATTGAAAATGATTTAAGAATAGATAATAATTTAATTAAGATAAATGGTTTTTCTTAATTAAGATCTTTAAGTATAAAAAGTTAAGAAATTATTTAATTAAATTTAAATAATTAGTTAAATAATTAACTAAGTAATTAATTAGTGATTATTAAAGATAATTACTTACAATTAATTAAGTATAATTACTGGATTAAGTAATTAAAGAATAATTACTGGATGTAATTATGTAAGGGAAATTATTTAATAAAGTAATTAGAGAATAATTATTTTATGAAAGTAATTAAATAAAAAGGTGATTAAGAGTTAATTACCTAGTGTTATTAATTAAATAATTTAGTTAATAAAGTTAATTAAAGGATTAAGGTTAATTAATAAGGTAATTAATTATTTGTTAAGGTAATTAATTAAAAAGTAATTAATTAAAGGAAGTAATTAAGGGAAGTTAATTACTGGATTAGATTAATCAAGGTGATTAATAATTGTGGTTTAATTAAGATTAATTATTTAATTAATTTAAATATGATAAATAATTAAAGATGTAATTAAGGATCATTAGTTTATAATTAATTAATGATATAATTAAGAGTTGATTAATTAAGATATTATACAGATAATCTTATGGATGGTTGAATGGTATTAGATGACTTGGATTGATTTTATCGCTGATGAGTGATGAAGATATGCTGCGATATGAATAGGTTAAACTGTGATAATGTAGGTTACCTATCTGAGTTGGATTGTTGTATAATATCCTGAATATGATTTGTATTGTCTGAACTTAACAATTCGGATTAGGGATCACATTGAATTCGAAGAGACAGGGGTCGGGTATCAGTAAATACCCAAAACCACTTCGATTCTTTATAAATGTGAGTTTAGAAGCAAACAGGCTGGAATGAAATAAGCTAAGTATCATGGATATTTAAAAACTGATAACGATTCCTGGATATTGTTTCGAGATAAATGATTGACTTAAATAAGATTAGAACTCGTAGAAAAGTACGAGTTACCCTGGTATTTCACCTTAGTTATATAGCTTGGTATTTCATATTATGGGTTTACTCACGCTGGTTTCCAGCCTGACCCGGGTGTTACTTTGATGTAATGCTCGGGTCAGACCGAGTATTACAGATTTCCAGGTAAGGACGTTCTGGAGCTCAGGAGGCGAGCTGGATGGCAGGAACGTATGGAGAGTGATATATTGTTATTTATTGGACGAGTTATTTTAACTGTTCAGTGATTGTGAAATGTTGTAACTCTGATGTATTAAAATATAATTGACTGATACAGTTTCTTTGTATAATTGATATTATTATTTGATATTGTATTTTAATCCGCTGCGAATGTGAGAATTTGTGTCTTGTTCTGTTTCTTTCTTCTATCTCTTTTCTTTTTCTTCTAACTATCTGGAATTTTCGGGTTCGGAATTCCGGGCCGTTACAAAAACGGAATAAATTTCCATAGTTTAATATGTAAGAAAAACGGCAAATGTAATTGCAAGAATAAAAGCAAGAAAAATGGAATTAGTGCAAAATAGAAACATTACTGTATTTTGCATTATCCAACAATTAAAGAAACAATAAAAGAAATATCTTCTAGTTACGAGTTATTGTTTATGGCATTATTTAGTATTAAAATATGGAAATTGATTTTAGTACTGCTTTTTTAACCAACCTAATAGAATAGAACTACTTCCTAGAATAAAAGAGAATAACGTGAAGCATTAAAGAAATTTAAAAAGAGGAAATATTCTAGTTAAATATTTGACAAGACTAGAAATAATAAACATAAAATGTGACTAGATCTGCATTTATTGCATAGATAGTAGAATAAAAAGTAAAGCAGTTATTATGAGAAGTAATTTGTGACAGTTGGACGTAGTCCAAAGCTAAGACTGTCATATAATATAAGAGAACTAAAGAGAATTTAGTGGCATAAAAAAAGAAGACAGACTGGAATAGAAAAGAGACACTTACAATTACATTTATAACGTGTAGGTCGTAAAAGAAAGAGAAAATATAAAAGTGACAATTGCAAGTATAATTATAACACAGAGGTTATAAATAAATAAATAAAAAGAAAGTGAAAAATAGAAGAGGCTTATTTTATGAAACTAAGATCTTGGATTAAGTTATTAAGCAAAATAATAGAAGTGGCCCGTACCGGCAGCATTCCCTTTCATATCTAGGACTGATTGTCTCACACAGGGGTGGGGCTGGGCATGCCGATTAGGGTAAATAAATAGCCAATAAAATAAGAAAAGTAAACTAAATGCATAATAAAAGATTAGATGTAGGGTCTAATAAAATGGTAAGGTGCGTTTGGAGCAACCCGAAGGGAATCTGGATAAAGAGCCTAACGAAGCAGTTCATCATAGATTTTTAGTACAGAAAGAGCACGTCCAACTTAGTTATTTTGGGCCAGAAGGAAGTACAAGACTTCAACGGGACGTGAGGATACTCTAGGATGGCCCTTTGGGGTAGGCCTAACAAAGCTACACCCTAGAGGCAGGTCTGTAGGTGTTCCATCAAGAGAGTATGCCTTGACTACTTTTGCATTGCAGGCCTAACGAAGCGGACCTTTGTAGGTAGTCAAAAGGTTGATGATGGAGAAGGATATTTGTATAACATCATAATCTAGTTTGCGAGTAGGTTATAGTAGGGAGGACCCATAAGGATAGTCGCATGCGGATATCAGCCATCATCAGTCAGAGCGAGTTTGGGAAAGACTAGAGTCAAACCAACAGGCCAATGATTCTTTCACTATCGAGACATTGGATGTGGGGCACAACCAATTGGATGTTTAGATTTTTTGCAGTAGGGCACAACCACTTAGCTCTTGAAAGGTCTTTCGATTAGTTGAGGAGGGGCTACGTGTGGCCATAGCCACAATGAGAAAAGAGACAGACAAAGTAGAATATCTGTATTGTAGGCCTAACGAAGCAGACCTTTACAGATATAGAAAATCCCCGACTTAGTTCCATACAAGGTAGACCTTGTTGGCGGAATTCAGGGAGTAGACAGAACGGTTATATGTAGTTCTTAAGGTATGCACTGGGTGGTATATTGTCGATGTCCGAGCACTAGTATAAGCTAGTGCGGATGCAGTTTTATGTTTTCATAGTAGACGACGAAACATCTGTATTGTAGGCCTCACGAAGCTATCCTTTACAGGTGTATTTACAGTACGCTCAAGTAGTGAGACAAAGGAGTCCTTTTGGAGGAGGATACGGAAGGTACTATGGGTAGTACCTAGGACCGATGCGGTCTTTGGGCATGTAGCTACATATATATATTGTTTATTAGGTCTTAATCTACTAGGGAGTAGATGTGTACGATTCACGCACAAAGACGAGAGTATTATAAACCCTATAAACCAAATATAACAAAAAATGGAAATAGAACGGTATATGTAGAATTATGCTTAGAAGTGTATAATTTGTCCATTCAGTACAACTTTAGTTCTAACCCCATCCTCATATCATCCCACGGGTTAGATAGATGGCAGAGATTTTCCAGCTTTGTGACACTTGTTTAGAAAGTGTAATTACCTTAGTGAGTATTTACTTACTATTATATTTTTGTCAGTTCCGCTGTGAGATATTTATTTGAGCTCTGATATATTTATCTTTGCCTATTTGCAGGATACCAGATACCCAACTCGAGCTTCAGTGGGTTTGTATTTTAGCATTTTTGCAAAAAATCCAAACCTATTGGAATTCCGGTTGTTACAATACATTTACATAACTATTTTCATACTTATACACTTCAAATGCACACTTTTGCGTTACACACTTAACACAAATGTGTATTCATTTTCTCTTGACAATGTTTATCACACATAAGCTTGATTATTTGTACTTTAATTATTGACCACCTTATAAGCTATGATCTTCTTTACTTATATATGTAAAATATTCCAAAATCGCTTTTGCTAACATTTACCTCATTTAATTACATATGTATGACTACCATAAAACAATGGTCGTTACGCAAACAACAAAATGAAAATGCTCGGGAAGGGGGAGCATGAAAGGGTGTTTTGGAAGTCATTTGTTACAACTATGGACATAAAGGGAATTATGTATCTAAGTGCCAAAAATTGGTTGGAACAGACAAAGTCAAGTGCTTTAACTAGGATAAACTAGGATATTAGAAGAAACATTACCTTGAGCCGAGACATGAAAAATTCTATGCTTTAGAAGGACCAACAACTAGACCATCCATTGAGGAAAAAGGGAAAGGTGTGGTGCTTGAAGGTACGGTTTTGATCATTAGTATTTCAATTAGGGTAAACTATGAAAATTTGGTAAACTTTCATATTCTTCTTCCATATTCTTCTTCCATTTTTTCTACTTGTTGTTTGTTTTTTGCACTTGCCTTCTACCTTCCATGGTTCAGCCCTTGCTCCTCCACCACCATAGCCACCTCCACCATCACCACATCAGGTCACCATCTCCTCCAGCCCACTGACCAAGCCATGCCGTGGTCATCTATGACTACATCCACCAAAGTTTATGCAAACACTCCACTTGTTCAACCTAACCGCACCAATCTTGTTCCACCACTCAAACCATCACCTTGGCCGCCACTTGCACCACCATCTCCAGCAAATTCCTGACCTGACACCACTGCCATGTCATCCTACTAACCCTACCAGACCTGGCCGTGACCACTTGCCCTTGGTCGTGGCTTGTTTTTCCTTGAAACCATTGTTTTGTTGCCTTGTAGTGTAGTATCATGCTCATACCTTTGCACATATCTCTCTACTCCTTTATATCCATGCAATGGCCGACCTATGAACCCAAAACCAGATCCAAATACACCCATTAGCCATACATTTCAGACCTTTAGCTGAACCATAGGTGGTTGAAAGAAGTGCGATAGCTTTGGATTTGTTTTATGCAGTCATTTCTAACAATGTTTTATTGAAATTTTGGGTTGAAAACTTATGATGTTTGTATGGATTTGTGTAAATGTTATCAAGGCCATTAGCTTTGGCTCTCCACTCTCAAGTCATTTCCGTGTTGTCATGCCTTCGTTGTGTCAGTATTGTTTGCTTTGGTAGCTATCTCCAGCTGTGAACAGGTGAGTTATTCTCAACAGACAATATGTACATATATAACTAGTGAATTGACCCCTTTTGAATATGTAAAATGCATTATCATGTTACACCTGCTATGTTATGATTTTATGATGTTCACCCATGCTTAAACACCTATTATATTATATGTTACTGTTATATTATGCCGTTCTATTATTTTTATCAGTTTATCACACTGCAAGTTCCCTTTAGATTAGAATCACTATGGGTTGAAATGATACATACCCGAACGGACTTTAGAATAGGAGAAAATCATTATGGGCTGAAATGATAGGCCTGAATGATTTTCAATTATTTTCATTTACTTGGGATTGTGGGTTTGAAATGATCAAACCCGGGTTTTCTTTGTAAATTACGGGTTGAAATGATATATTACCCGTATCACTTTACCTAGGCTAAAAAATGAAATACAGACCCGTAGTTAAAATATGTTTTTCTAAAAATTTTAAAATATTTTAGAATTTTGATTTAAATTTGATTAAAAATGATTTTTGTAATGCATTATTGATTTTCTGAAAATTTATAAGTGAAATAAATTAATGGTAAAGTTAGAAAATCTGAAATGTAAGTTATTTTGGGAAATTTTAATTTAGTGATAATTGGAATTTAAATTAAATATGAAATATGATAAATTCATGATAATTTGGATTAAAGTGAATTTAAATGATTTTATAATATATTAATGATTTTTGAATAAAGTTAAAATGTGAAATGAATGAATATTTAAGTTGAAATTTTGAAATATAACTAAAATTGGAAATTTATGAATTTGGCTTAAAAGTGAATTTTAAGTTAAGTAAATAAAAATGAAATTAAGTTATATTTGAAAATTTAAACTTAAGTGTTAAGTTAAATTTAATTTAATGAATTTATAATTTAATGTTGGAATTTAATAAGTGAATTATTATTAAATTTTGGTTTTTGAATGGAAATTTAACTTTATAAAATCATGAATATAAGGGTATTTAAATGATGACCATAAACGTGAAATTATATGATTTTATAAGTTAAAAAAAATGATTTAAATAAAAATATAATTGTCTGTGAAATTATACTGAATATTTGAAGTTAATTAACTGCATTTTTGAAATGCTATTAATTCTAATGTAAATGATAATACAACATTTGTAAATGCTGTAGTTGATAATAATGAACCAAATGGCTAAATTTAGTTAAAGGCTATTATAGCATTTTTGTAAATGTTATAATTGATGAATTTAACTAAGTTTATTTGAACTAATATTACCCTATTACAGCATTTTTAAATGCTATCTTTTGTTAAATTGAACTGTTTTGAATGTGACTTTCCGTAGCATTTTCTAAATGCTACGAAAGGTGAATTTTCACTGTTTTGATAAAATTAAGTGAATGAATGAACTTTGAAAGTTAAATTTTTGGAAATTTAATAATTTAATTATTAAATATAATAACTTCATTTTTGATTTAAAATGAAGTAATTTGTTTTGAAATATAAACTATTTTGAAATGTGTGTTGAAGTGGTATTTTAAATAAATGAATGTGGTTTGGAAGATGCGATATTTTGATATTTTGAAATGGATTTTTGAATGATATTGAGTTTTGAAATGATATTTGATTTCGAAGTATAAAATACCATTTTGAAATTTTAACCACGGGATGTATTTAATTTATAGTTTAACTAATCCTTAAAGGATGGGCGGTCACAAGCATCCTTTGAGTTATTGTGCATTTCTACTACAGTTCACTTGAGTTGGTTTACATTATATAAGTATATATTGTCCTGACTCGAGTGTTTTGTGTTTTACTATACGCTCGGGTCAGCCTGAGTATTTACTGCTTAGCTTTGGATTTCTTTTCTGGAGCTAGGAATCGCAGCAGATTCTGCCTGTCTAGTTATCTATTTCTTTAAGTTCAGTTGTTCTATTTCAGCTCTGGTATTATAAACTTCTATGTATTTGAGATTTCTATTGTATATGTTTTCAAACTGATATTATGTATTTGTTTTGAGAGTTTGTTATAGTAGCTTCATGAACTACTATGGTATTTTAATTTCCGCTGCGAGTTATTGTGATATTCTTTATCTGTGATTCTGTATTTGATTTTATTGCTCCAAATTTATTTACAATCTGTTATTTTGAATTATTCAAGTCAGACATGTGTGGATTATTGTCGATTTGAATGGTCCAAAATAGTGGGTCGTTACATGGAAGGTTATAGTACCAAATTTAATTTTTCCATAATAATAAGTGGTATATCCCATTATATGTCATTTTACCAAAAATATGGTTTAAGTTATCGAAGCTTAGCATAAGATGACTTGAGAGATGGGATTTGCTAAAATATATTAAATTTTAATGTAAGATAAGAGTAAGCTTAAATATGTTGCCATACAGTCATAGAGAAAAGATATTATATAACATGGTAATATGTTAATGTTACGGGCGATGATACACTCACAGAAGACGTTGTGAAGCATGAGAGCGCAATTAAGAGTGAATTTTCCCTAAAAGGATGAAAAATATATGATGGTTGTTTAAGACAGTCAATGATAGAGGATGACTATACTTGTTTATAAAGAGGGTCATTATATAGGCACATTGGTCATTGTTATGGCACAAGTGTTTGTTTTGGTTTATAGTACACCTACGTATCGGTTACTATTTCATTGTAGATTATCTTGGTTATTGTTGTACTATGATATTTTGGTTGTTGTTAAGACTACAAGTGTGTTGCTCTTGAGTGATGGTAGAGTACCCAAAGAGGGAATTTGTTTCTGTTTGGGTCATACCTTTTCATTTAGGTGTGTATCATTATGATATGATCGTAATATCATGTATGAGTAGTTGAACATGACATATCCTCAACGTTATGTTCACTATGTTAGGACATTGATCCATCCTCCGATGTTCCTATATGAAATTAGTGGATTTTATGGAGACTATGCTATTTGGTGACTAGTCATTGTATTTTTCAGTTAGTAGGGCAAGGCACCATTCGATATTAGGTTGCATTGTCTGATATACATTGAATGGTAGTTAATTAGGACTTTATGCTAGAGAAGATACCATTAAGATAATATATGTAGAGTGTTTTTGGAGTACGTTGATGTACACCTATGTACTATAGCCGTATGTTAGTTTATGTGATTTCACAAGCATGTGGAATTAACATTGTTATTGAAGTATCAAGTATTGAATGATTTTAAGATATGAAGTAAATGTCTTAACCTGCACATACTAAGGTATGATGGCGATTTTCAAGGAAGGTGAGATTTGGCAATTTGGAAGAAAATTAATGAAGAGGTAAGATTAGTTCTTTTCTGCCATCACATAGATTGGAAAAATATCTTATTAAGTCAATTTTCCTAAAGAGTGACTATTGTGCATACCTATGTTTAATGCCCGATGCATGTGAAATATAAGTGAAAATGCCACTAGGTTTGACCCTCTCTAATTTCTGGCATGTTTTATCAAATTCATCAAGTTATATATATATTTTCTGATTGTAAATCGAATTCTAGACATAATGGAATACGTCCTAAAGCCTAATTCCAGCTTTTTAAAAATTTACCTTTTTCTCCTTTATGTAAAATTACTATTTTACTATTTTAATTTAATTATTTAATTACGTAAAATTACAGGATATTACATTTCCAGCAAAAGGGAAGAGTAGTAGCTTATTCCTCATGACAATTGAGACCACTTGGTTCGCTATCCAACCCATGACTTAGAGTTGACAGCAATTATCTTCATGCTGAAGATTTGGAGATATTATTTACTAATGAATGATTCGAGCTGTATACACACCATAAGCCGCTTATGTATACATATTCTCATAAGGAGTTGTATATGAGGAAACATACATGACTAGAGTTCTTAGTGGCATATGTCTTTAATATAGAGAATACGCTACTAAAGGGGAATAAGGTTGCATATGATTTAGGTAGAAAGCTTCGGAATGAGGTGTTATCCATGATAATGGAATGGAAGGCCTTCGAAGCATTATCATCTTGTGGTGTGCATTTAAGGCTAAAGGCAAGATCAAGTCGAGATCTGTGTGCATTAGCAAGTTTGGAAGTTTGTCCAACACATGTAGAGAAATTACTTCAAAGCAATGAAAGGACCTATTAAAAGCTAGAAAAATTAGGCAATTAGATGAGTGTGGATTTAGAAGATCTAAAGGGATTAGTGATTGACTCAAAATGATGGCTTAGAAAGAAGAAAAGATCGTGTGTTCCAAACATGGTAGATCTTTGAAAGGGATTCTTAGAAGATGGTCATCAACATAAGTTTATGATTCATCCCGATGGAATGAATATGTATCACGACATGAAATGTGTATTCTTTTGGGAAAAGATGAAACAAGAGGTTGATGAATGTGTGAAGAAATGTTTCACATACTAACAAGTAAAGGTCAAGCATTAGAAACCATGTCGATTAATTCAGCATTTGGAAGTACTAATTTTAAAGTGGGATTCAATATCTATGGATTTCATATACATATTGTCAAGGTCAAGTGGGAAATTATTGTATATGGTTAATATTCGATAGAAAGACTAAGTGCGCCCATTTTATCTTACCAAAGACCAGAAGAACAATAGTTATCTTAGCAAAGCTATATGTGAAGAATGTTGTAAGACTCATTGGATTCTGAGAAACATTATTAGTGATAGATACCCATTATTTTCTAGTGAGTTCCGAAAGAGTTTACAAAGTACATTTTACATCTAGTTGAACTTGAGTATGACTTACCATTAATAGACCGATGGTCAAAAGAAGAGGTTAAACCAAGTTCTATAAAAGATTTGTTGTGCGCATGTGTCCTAGATTTTGGTGGGTCTTGGGAGAAACATTTTCATCTAGTGGATTTTACCTGTGATAATAGCTACTGGTCAAGTATTGAGATGGCATCATTTAAGGCACTTTATGAGAGACCGTGCACACCTATTAGTTGGTTAAACATGAGAGATAAGCACGTGTTATGACCTAACTTTGTAAGAGAAGCCATTGTGAATATATGTTTGATTCATAATGAATGAATGTTGCTTGTCATGCTAAAAGAATTATCCCGATAAGAGTAGAAGGAACAAGAGTTCATAGTAAGCGATCACATATTTGTGTAGGTTTCACCAACGTATGGCTCCACTCACCATGGCCGAAAAACTAGCCAGTCAACTCTAACAAACCCCATACAAACCCAAATCCCATTCCAAATGGAACGCATGACCCCAATGTCATAATACTCTTCTGGTATACCCTCCCGTTCTACCTCAAAACCTACGGTTTTGGAATACATGCCAAGGTAGGTCCCACTTGCACCCCAAAATCAAATACTCGAGACCCAAAATTTTGTAGGTTGTAGCCTTCGAAAAATGATGAACAATTGTAGCGACCCGGTTTTCCGTACCATTCAAGTTGACAATAAACCACACATGTCCAACCCAAATCGAACAGAAATACGGATAGTTATGAGGAAGAAAGAAGAAAGAAGAAGAGAAGAAGAAGAGAAAAGAAACTAAAAACAATACAGAATCTCACAATCGCAACGAAACAACATATAATATAATATCAAAGATTTTTACAAAAGATAAACTGTTATATACGTATATCCATCAAATTAAACAACAATCACATTTATTAGCCTGGACAGTTATAACAACCTATCCTCACAATTGTTGATAATTTCAACAAAATAGCGGAAATAAATATATACGAGAATACGACTTAATGACATCTACCTCATCTACTGAGCTCAAATGCATCCAAAGCAATCTGTAATATGCTCGTTCTGACCCGAGCATTATAATAAAATAACACCTGAGTAACTCTGGAAAACTAGCATGAGAAAACACACCCAACTGGATTTTAAAGTTATAAAAACCTTTTGAAAACAAAGGTATCTCGAAAGACCACGCCGCACATACACACGGACGGGTTTTTACCTTACGATAACCAAAAAATTTCATATGAAATCCTCTGATATTATAAAAGTGTCTAGATACAAGTACTTATTAATCATAGCTGAAATTGTTACATTACTAAATTCCGGTATAATAGGTATACAATCAAGTCCGTAGGCACTTATTGGAGAATGGATTCCATACAATGAATGGGCTACTGGGGTATCGCCCGTCACTATGCATCTCTAGACAAAATAACACCGAGGACCTCGCCTAGATCCCGTGCCACCATAGGACCGGCCCACCCCTTACTGGATAGTACAGAATATGATCACCCCTCCATTAATGGGCCCCAAAGCATACAAATGAGAGATAATAGCGAATCTAGATAGGGTTGATTATACCCTACTTGGGAGCGACCCACTTTGCCCTATTGGATCTCTCCTGTTTTAGTCATTACCGGTTGATGAGGCTTGAGGCTACGATTACCTTTCAAGAACATTTACACTTAGAATGCTCATTGCCCTGTTATGACAATGTGCTGATACATTCATCCATAAAAGTCTATTCTGGGTCTGAACGAAACCGAAGGAACTATTCCAACTACATCCATTTTGGAATCACCCATAGGATTACTAGCAATTAGCCCTTGCACTTCACACTCTATCTTCGCTCTCATGTTCTTCGTGTTGTCTTCACTTTGAAATGCATTTGTTGGATCGAAGTGGTTTTCGGTTAACATATCTGATCCTGGTCTCTTTGGAATAACGTTCGATAATTCTGGTAAACTCAACCCTAGTTCCTCAGAAATAAAAAGTCAAAGATAAGATCGGAGATCACCTCCTAACCGTTAGTGGACAGATTTCCTTATCATTGTCCTAAGAGAATGAGACGACATTTATACGCACAGTACAACATCATCGGAGATGACTGTGCCATATAAATCACGTGTTTCTCCTAGATATTTACAAAGTTACTTTTGGGTCCAAATTCGATAGTCGGTTATTTAACTATCGAATATAACATTCAATCATAGATTTCATTTCCCATGGAACCCACTGAGCCTCAAATTCATTAATTTAAAATCACTTTCAAATATTTGGAAATCACTTCCATATACTTATCTCAACAAAATAAGTATATTCACAAAATGAAATATTTTCGATACTTAGAAAATATAACCATGTACTTATCCTAGCAGTATAAGTATATTTTCAAATCATTATTTTTGAAACTTAAAGAACCTTTCCCATATACTTACAAAATGGTATAAGTATCTTATCTAATCACTTATAAAGATTTACTTATTTCAAGATCATTTAAAATGATTTAAACACAGGTATCCTTTGAACAAAGATATAAATATCCAAGAATACCCTCTCTTTCTTTAACTATCTTTTGTTTATATTTTAAAATACCTTCTTTATAAAATTCCTTATAAATCTCCAAGTTTATTTATAAAAGTACTCTTTTATGATCTCCTAACCCATTTATAAAATATATCTTTTTAAATTACTAAGCATTTAAAATCCTCTTTTCCATGTTTGCAAACTCCTTTACATAAATCCTTTTTACAAAAGAAATCCATTTATAATAATTTATTATTATTATATAGTTTTATTATTGTTATTGTTATTATTATTAATAAATAAAACTAAAACGTCGTAAACTTAGCTTTAATCATTTTTAAATAATATAAAAGAAATATAACTAAACATTTTTAATAATATAATAAATAAAATCTTAAACTTTTAAACATATCCAAATGATAAATAAAATAACTTTAAGCAACCTTTTAAATAAAATTAATTATCTTCAACAATACCTTTGAATGAAATAATCATCTAGTTCAAGAGGAGAGATGATTGTCCCTCTTTAATTATAACCGAGGCCCAGAGGAATCGAAATATCGTCTTACGCTTGCAAAGCAACTTATCACAGAGGCGCATCACTTTTTCATTAGGTGCCCCGAGGGGTTCAACCGTCGATGGACGATAGGAGGTAAGCTTCTCTTTTCCATTTATCGAGCTCCGGGGCATTGTAATGGAGTTTCTAACTAATTAAACGTCTCTTGTAGTTATCCCAAGGCCAAACAGAGATGTGACTCTTGAAGTTTGCTAAACTTTAAAGGCATCGGCACCGAGGAGAGGTGCGTTAAAGTTCTGCTGACGGATGAGAACTTGCATCAATACGGACTATTAGCTTCGTGTAGATCCGCCGTTAAGATTGAAACTCCCTCTCCTAGCTGATCCAGGTTTCTCACAAGGTCCACTTCTTCCTCCAGTGGTTCCGAGGAGGGTCAAGTGAGAGATAGCTCGTCCGGAGGATCACCCGGTGAGGCCCGTGAGGAGGAAAAAGCTGCTGCGACTGGACTGAGTAGTTCAGTTAGAATGCCTCCAATCCTGGAGGAAGCAGAAGACGAGTTCACGCACAGAGAAGGCAAAGTTGTGATAGACTCAGGAAAAGAAGAAGGAGAGTTCGAGAGTAGTAGCGACGAGTCTACCGCTAGCGATTACTTCTCATCAGAATCTGAGGGTGAAGACTCAGAGTCTTGCGATGAGACTTCGGGAATAAGCCCCGATCTCTCGAGTCCACCTCCTTCCGATGTAAGTGGCAAAGGCAGAGCCCCTGAAACTGGAAGACATCAAGATTCTCTGAGTAAGGATGTTGAAGAAGGGTTCAGAGATTTCAGCGATGTTTTTGTTGACTTCGACGAGCTCATGAAAGGGGACTTCAAATTCGATGCAACGCCTTCCTATTCGGGCGATATCGCGCCAGTAGTTAGCTCGGTCCCGCCTACAACAACCGAAGTCATTCCGATCCCACCTACGACAGCCGTTCGACTACGTCTTAGGGCCATATTAGGAGCACACAACACGTTGCACTAGGATTAGACTTATTTCCATTCTTTATTCCTCCATATATTTTCTTAGCTTATGTTATACTTCTGAAACCTTTTATATATGCCTCATTCCAGGTATGACAAGGGGACATGGGTTTTACGACGACTTCGAAGATTACACCGATTCACATCGGTACTCCAAACACTCCTCTAGCCGCCATCAAGTTCGAGAGACGGAAGAAAAATATATTCGGAACGTTGGCTCTCATAGCTTTGCTTGTCATGTCATATTAATTTTAGCTCGATCCGGGCTCGGAAAAAAATTCGTCGACATCCATAGTGAGCCTGCATACAACCGATCTCCAGGATGAACTGCCCTTGGTTTTTAGTCAAGTTCTTGGTGTCACGGCCTTGCCAACAGGCGGGATAACACTGACATTCAAAACAAAAACATATATAACTTAATTAAATAAAAGTGGCAGGTGGTCACGAGAGATAGAGGAGCTCTGGTTTATGGCGTACGTGAGCTAGTTGGTCGGAGGAAGGGTTGCCAGTCGGCTCATGGAGGAAGGAGCACGGCTTGGTTCAAAGAAGTGGCTGCCGTGGTGATCGAGCCGAAGATGGGTGGGTCCAATGCTGTGTGATGGCATTGTGGAGGAGCCGAAGCTCGGTTGCCGGTGAGGTGGTGGAAGCGATGCATTGAAGGTGGAGGGCGATGGTCGGAGCCAGAGTGGTCAGGGAAAAGTCAAGTATGATGGATCTACAGGAAAAATAGAAAAGTCAAATAATAAATTGACATAGGAAATGGTAAGAGTCAGTGCATAGTGAAGGTCAAAGTATTGTAAATAGAGCAGATGGCTAATAATTGAGACGGCAGATAGATGAAAAGGCATTGGAAACTCAAAAGCCCAAATACAGAACCGGTACAGCAAACCATTTGTCATTCTTCCACTGCGTACCGAACTTCAAAAAACAGAATTGAATATACCATAGAAATCATCCTATCAAAAGTCGATAATCGGTACCAAAAATTCTGCTAAAATGTCAGAAATAAGATAAACGGAGTAATAGCAATCCAAATTTGATGAAATGGAAGATGACGTCTCACTCAGAAGATGATTTACAAATTTATTATATAAAAATATTTGGTTTTGGAAAATATTATATTATCATCAAATATTTACTAATTTGAATTTAAATAAAATTACACAACAAAATAAACTTCCATATTTTCAGATGAAAATTTACCAATTGCTATTCTAAAGTTGACGTATTCCAAATATTAAATTTTCAATTCAAAGTTTTATTGTTTAAAATTTCATAAAAATTTAATCAATTAAATAAATAAAACCAATAAAATTTACGGGTCGTTACAAGAACTCTATTAACTCTCTCCATTTGGCCATCTATCTAAGGGTGATAGGCCGTACTCAATCTAAGCTGTGTTCTAAAGCCTCTTGCAAGCTTCTCCAAAACTCGCTAGTAAAGATAGGGTCTCTATCGCTCACTATGCTAGGGGAAACTCCATGAAGTTGGACTATCTCACGAACGTATAAGGATGCCAAATAAGGTGTTGTCCTCTTGCTCTTGACCGGAATGAAGTGGGCGCTCTTAGTCAAACGATCTACAATCATCCAAATACTGGTATGCCCCTTCCTAGATTAGGGAAAACCATTTATGAAGTCCATCGAAATGCTATCTCACTTCCATTCGGGTACATCCAATGGTTGAAGCAATCCACCGGGCTTCTGCTGCTCTACCTTAACTCTTTGGCATACAAGACACTTAGCCACAAACTCTGCTACATCCTACTTCATGCCACTCTAATAAAATACTCTCTTCATGTCCCTATACATCTTATCACCACCCGGATGAATAGTCATTCAAGAATGGTGTGCTTCTGCTAGTACCGTTCTCATCAAATCACCGGTGCAGGGGACACAAAGTCTTCCATCTCTCCTTAGCCACAATTTATTATCAATGGAATAACATTGGAGATGTCTAGAGACCTCTCCTCTGCTAATCCTATCCAAAATATCCACAAGCTATGAATTCTCTCGCTGCCTTGAGTCAATCTGATCTATGAGGGTAGGCCTAAGTAGGCTTTTAAATCTCCCCGAGATGGCCGAGATGAAAAATCCGAGATATCAGCCAAAATCCGAGATTTGGCAGCCTATTTAGTTATAAGTGTTTTAAATATCGCCCAAGATAGCCGAGATATTTTCCCGAGATATTGGCCAAAATCCGAGATTTAAAACAATGAGCTAACCTCAAGTGCTGCCAATAATCCATGGGTAATGTCCGTAGAGGGCTTAAAATAAAAGGTGGAAATAAACTCTAGGCTTTTCCACTCCACGAACATTGGACTATGGGTTGCTCTCTTCCTACTTAACGCATATGCAACCATGATCCCTTTACCAGGGGTATAGACTATCTCAAAGTCATATGATGCCAGAAACTCTATTCAATGCTGTTGGCTCAAGTTTAAATCCTTTTGTGAGAACAGGTACTTCAATGATTAATGGTCGGTTAAAAGCTCGAACCTCTCTCCTAGCAAGTAATGTCTCCAAGACTTGAGCTTCGAAAACAATAGCAGCTAACTCTAAATCATGGGTAGGGTAGTTCTTCTCATGAGTTCTTAACAGTCTACTTCCATAACATACTACCCTCCATTCTTGCATAAATACTGCCCCAAGACCCGTCCTACATGCATAAGTGTATACTATAAAAGGCTTAGTTCCGTCGGGTAAAACTAACACTGGTGCACTAGTAAGGGCCTTCTTTAGCATCGTGAAGGAATCCTCACAATCTACGTCCCACACGAATGTCGTATTCTTCTTAGTGAGGCGAGTAAGCGGTGTTGGAATCTTAGCCAAATCCCTAATAAACTTCCTATAATAGCCAGCCAAACCTAGGAAGCTTCTAACTTTGGTAGCGTTCTTGGGGGCCTTCCAATCTTGTACTGCTACTACCTTAGCGGGATCCACGGCTAGACCCTCCTTTGAGACTACATGCCCCAAGAAATGCACTCCCTTACACCAAAAATAACACTACGAGAATTTTTCTTTCTACTGATGAACACTAAGTGTACAAAGAACCTCCTCAAGATGAATATCATGCTCCTACATACTCTTGGAAAATAGCAAAATGTCGTCCACAAATAATACAACGAACTTATTAAGGACATCTCGAAAAACACGGCTCATCAAATCAACAAAATAGGCTGGGGCATTGGTTAGCCCAAACGGCATAACCAACCACTCAAAGAATCCATCGGGTGTCCTAAATGTTGTCTTATTTATGCTATCGTTAGTGACCCTAAGCTGATGAAATCCAATAGCTAAATCAAGCTGAGAAAATACTTAAGATCCAACCAACTGATCGAAAATATCGTCTATCCTAGGAAGTGGGTAACGGTTCTTCTTCGTGAGATTATTCAACTCTCTATAGTATACGCAAAGTCAAAGGGAACCATCCGCCTTTGTAGCGAAGACGACTGGGGCTCCCCACTCAGATATACTCCATCTGATGAATCCTTTCTCTAATAGCTCACTGATCATCTTGCTTAATTCTTTCCTCTCCCTAGGAGCCATATGTCTCACGGGCGATGCCACTGGCTTAGCATTGTTATTCAGGTAGATCCTAAAGTCGATCTCTCTCTTAGGGGGTGTTCCCCCAACCTCCTCAAAAACGTTTGGGAAATCTCTAACAACAGGAACATAATCTAACTCTCCTAGTGATGAATCAAGGGAATGAAGGAAGCTCAACATGACTAACCCCTGTGGGTCACAAGAAACCTCGAGAGTCCTACCGCTGCATGTCTCTAGTTTGATGACTCTCCTCTCGCAGTCCAATATCGGTCCATAAGTGGATAGCCAATCCATCCCCAAAATCATCCCATATCCAAAAAATCCCAGTACATAGGCGTCGCAATCAAACTCTACGCCTAGTATAAAAATTTTCAAACCCCTACAAATCATGGATAAATGTGCCGATCCTCCTATATGGGGTTTGAAACAACTATAGGGTCTACTACTAGAGAAATATCTTAGTGCAAACAATTAACTAAGGAACTGGAAATGAAAGAATGCGATGCTCCAGAGTCAAAAAGAGTCTGAATAGGAAAATCCAAAATAGAGATTAAAATTTCTACAGAGACATTCCTACCTCGATCTGGTCCACTACTAGAAGGTGCTGCATCCAAAGCCTGTACATGCGCTCTAGGTGTGCCTGCTCTCTGCCCCGTCTTCTGAGGACAAGCTCTACTAAGACGACCAGGCTGCCCACAGTTGTAACACCTCTCCTTCATCGTATCCTTCTTACAGTCCTTTGCAAAATGCCCAACCAATCTACAACTATGACATTTCCCGCCTTTCCTGATCCGCTTTTGAGGTCCCCTTTCTTTCCTCTTGTCCTTATCCTTCTTATTCTTACACCACTACTTCTTAGAGTTTTCTGATTTAGGGACCTCCTTAACCTCTCCCTTCTGCTGCCTAGATGCAAGCTGAACTCTTTGTCGGTCCTCCAATCCTGACTACCCAAATATCCGCTCCGTATTCCTCGACCAAGCTCATGCCTCCATGAAATCCTCCGTGCCAGAAAATGTCTTTCCTCCTAGACTAGCGAAGTCCTTGCATAGCTTAGAAAAATTGGTTGCTGCAGGTGGATTAATGGGATCTCTACCTACTGGTGTTGTATTGGGCGATTGCCCTTGCACCTCTGGTACCGTAGCTCTACGGAACCAGTCAGCCATACTATGCCAAGAAAAGAATATTTAGGCTCAAAAAAATCGAAAGAAGGTTGAACTAGACTTTGAGGGGATTTTTATAAAAACTCTTTTATACTTGAAAACTATTTCTAAGAGTTTCTTTCTGAAAAATACTTCCAATATTTGTTACCTTTGAAAAATACTTCACTTTTTAAAACGAATTTTTAGGAATCATGTAACCTTAGGCTCTGATGCCAAGTGAAACACCCCACACCCCTTAGTATACCCAAAAAGGAGACACTAAAGGATATGGTGCGTTATAGGTATAGCTAAAGCATCACAGAGACTAAGATTCACAAGACAAATAAATAATAATAGCAGAAACATTTAAATAATAACTTGATATTCAAAATTAAACTTCATTTCAAAACAGAATATGTCTTAAAACCAAATACTCGTGTCTTATGAAAAATACATCTTAGTCTTACATCATTAGAGTACATAAATAATAAAAGTCATCCCTCTCATAAAGTACTAGTATATCCAAAGTCAAATGAAAAGAAAACTGAAAAGAAGAAGAATACATGAAGAAAAACTCCACAATTGAATCTCCAAGAAATCTGAATCTACTATCCTTGCCTCTACTGGCCTATGGGGAAAAAGGGAAATAGAGGAGTGGGTCGGACTATAAGTCTGGTGAGTGGAAGTAATTACTAGCATTTTTAAGAAAGATAAAGACAATAGATTTAGCAGCAGTTCTAGTATGAAAAGAAATACTGAAAAGATAAAACTGGGATAAAAACACTATTTCTGTTTGACTAATTGCTTTTATTGTGATTGTTTGCACTTGTCTTAGATTACTGCTTTGATTAGGCTGAAATCCTATTCCTATTTTAGTTAGGCTAAAATCCTAATTCTACCCTTTGGTCATCCTTCTATCTCTGTTGTGCCACTGTGAGCTTATCCCATCCTGTGGGTCCCACAGCAAAAGACACCTGTTTAGCACTTGGAACGCAGTAGCGATTTACTTACCCTAATCAATATCGCACGCTCGGTCATCATTGGTAAACATTAACTGTCGCCCCCTCATGTGACCTCTTACCTACCCTATCATCATAAGCGTGCCCAGCCTCACCTAATCAGTTGTGAGACCATCAGTCCTAGTTTGAAAGGGTCCTGCCTAGCCTCACCTAAGTGTTTTGTAAGACCATAAGTCCTAGTCTGAAAGGGAATGTTATTGGTGCGGGTCCTATCAAACAAAATCTAGTTGCGCCCCTTGCCCAAATCCCCCGATTTGAGCTTCTATCTATTTGCCACTTATTTACCCTGGTTAGCATGTCCCAGCCTCACCTAGCTATTGTGAGACGATTAGTCCTAGTCTGAAAGGGTCCTGCCCAGCCTCACCTAATCTGTTGTGAGACCATCAGTCCTACTCTGAAAGGGAATGCTGGTTGTACTGGCCATACTTCCATGTTTTGCTTATTAACTTTGTGTAATTTCTTAAAATAAGCCTCTTCTGTTATTTCTAATTATTACCTATGTTATAATTTTCTTATTAACTTAGTCAAAGTTTTAAAATAAGCCTTTCTGTTCTTTCTGCTTAATTATAACCTACATTATTATTGTTACTCATCAGTTTTATCTTTTTAGTTATAACCACTAGTTATAAACATGCTTGCAAATGTGTCAAATTTTCCTATTTCGGTCTATCTTCTTTTTATTACAGTTCTTCTTATTTTACATCTATTTTCTTTAAGTTTAGTGTTCTTATATTTTAGTCCATATTAGCGAATTCTTCTCTTTTTTAATATTCTATTCACGTAAAAAGGAATAAAAAGAAACTAACATTTACAGGCTAAATTCTAATTTAAAACATATGAAAATAAAATGTAAATAACTGAATAAAATAGCTAAATAAAAATAAATGAATAAAATAGACTGAAAAGAACTTTAAAAATCAACTGTAAATATCTTATATAAAAATTTTCTCAAAATTGCAGAAAAACTACAACTATTGAGAACCCTATTATTTTAAATTACTTAAAAATCTAAAATAATTACAAAACACTCCCCTATGGTCCTTACCTCTACCCCTTGGCCTTCCCGGATCCACTTCTAGAGCGTAGAATATTTTTATCAAAAAGATTTCCTCATTATAAAATTTTTCTATTTAGGGTCCAGCCTTTGGCAATGAACCCAAATAGGAGAAAATCTGAATGAGAAAAATAGCTAGGCCTAGAGTCTTATTTATAGTGTCCCTTTGGGATCTCAGGCCATTGGATTTGAAGATTAAATCTGGTGCGACCACGTCATAGGCTCTTTGGGAACCGTTGGATGGAAGCACAAACGCACAGGATTAAAGAAAAGTGGAAAAACACGTCACGCTTGGATCTGGACAAAACAACGACCAAAGACAGGGGCGGGTCGACCTTCATGTCGACCTGTATATGCTGGGGGTCGACCTATGCATATTAAGGGTCGACCCTAAGGTCGACCTAACCTTACACACACACACAGATATATATATATATACATATATATCGTTTTCTTCGTTTCTTGTTTATTTCGTAACTTCTTCGTTTTAGCTCGGATTTTGACAAACTATATATGAAAATTAACCAGAAAATTACCAGGGACACAATGGTGCAACTCCCGTGGCTCAATTATGATAATTTCAAAAACTTATTTTATTATTTAATTAATTTGTTAATTAATTGTTGTAGCTCAAATTTTGGGTTGTTACACTCTTCGCGATGTCTTCACTTTGAAATGCATTCGCTGCATCGAAGTGGTTTTCGGGTAACATATCTGATCCCGGTGTCTTCGAAACAACGTTCGATAATTCCGGTAAACTCAATCCCGGTTCCTTATGAAATAATCAGTCAAAGATAAGATTAGAGATCACCTCCTAACCGTTAGTGGACGGATTTCCTTGTAATTGTCCAAAGAGAATGAAACGAGATTTATATGCATAGTGCGGCATCATAGGAGATGATTGTGCCATATAACTCACGTGTTTCTCCTAGATATTTCCAAATTACTTTTGGGTCCAAATTCGTTAGTTGGTTATTTAACTATCGAATACAACATTCAATCATAGATTTCATTTCCCATGGAACCCACTAAGTCTCACATTCATTAATTTAAAATCCCTTTCAAATATTTGGAAATCACTTCCATATACTTATCTCAACAAACTAAGTATATTCACAAAATGAAATATTTTCGATACTTAGAGTAAAATCTTCATTCAAAAATGGCGGCCTATACCTTTTCCAATTTATCTCATCCCTATAGAAATTTATTTTCCTTTTCTTCTACCTTTGTTTCTCATCCTTCCCCTAATATTTCTGGTCTTAATTTCTCCTCGCAAAATAATTCTAACATTGTAGAGGTTAATAATAGAGGTTTTTTCTTCGGATCTTTTAATCGCAATCCCAAAGAATGGAGCGGCTTCGAATGGAAATCGAATTCTTGCTTTAGATGTGGAGATGTTTCGCATTTTGTTAGAGATTGCCGAGCTTTATTCATTGCTTCAAATGCGGGCGTTTTGGTCACAAAAATAATCGTTGTTCGTGGTCTTCGAAGGTTTTGGTTGTTAGAAGAAATAAAAAGCTATGTATTTCTGATCATGGCTTCCAATTTGTTCTGAAATGCATGAAGCTTAAGCGTATTCTTCTTGATCATTTATGGAATCATAGATTTGAGGGTATCGAGCTTTTGGAAGATCTTTTTAATCATTTCGATGCTGTTAATTCTATCAATATAGGTATGAATTATAATGTGAAGTTTGGTGATCCTAATATTAATTCAGTTGTAGGTGGTTTTCAAAGATTTTAAGTCCTCTAGATTTAGTTCGAGTGATGTGAGTTTAGATGGGCATTTGGATATCAATACTAATGTATTGAGGATGAACTCTGTGGATCACTCACGAGTAGATTCTATGCTATTGGATATGATTTTATTGAATTTCATTTCAGATCCTCACTATCAAGAGGATTCCGCAGGCTGTGATAATCATAATCAGGTGCTTGTTCTATGGGAGGATTGTTCTGGTTTCTTTAATGTCAAGAATTGTTAATCAAAAGGAGGCAGTGATTTTTTTGCATTGAATGTTGACATGGTTCAAGGTGCAGATGCATTGTTCACAGTTCCTTAACCTCTGTTAATCGATAACAGTATTGTGAAGTGCTTTCATTTTAATAGGGTTTCCTCTGGCAGTGTTTTGGTTACTAGTAGATCAAGCGAATATTATCAGGTAGCGGATATGTTGGAATACAATGTCTCGGTAAATTCAAAGAAAGAAACTGCAAATTCTTGTAAAGTTCCTGGGATTGATGTGTTCATAGATAGTAGTCTTTCTATACCAGATGTTCTTGCTCTTATATTCGATGGTGATGTTTTTTCTTAGATGATAATTATGTGGCTGATGTGGTATCTCTATGTGCACAAAGCACTTTAGCATTATCACAATGTGAGAGTAGCATTCAAGAGTCTGTGCAGATCCAATCTGTTAATTGGCTTGATTTTATTTTTCCCATGCGATCAGAGACAGATTGCAAATCTACAGTTTGTGATTTTTCAGGGGAAGTTCAAGTTGAGGAAGGTTCGGTTGTTTTTTTTAGTGGGCTCTGTAGATGATGTGATCAAATAAAGATTAATTTTAATTTCAGTTGATAAGGTCTTAAGCTTGGAGGAAAAGATTTTTTAGGGGTGAGCTCGGTAAACAGGGGCTGTTTAGTCAAATTGTCAAGGTAAATGAGGTAGTTTCATTGGGCATGGGTTTGGCGAATCAGTCCTCGGGTGTTGACTTTAGGCTGGGTGGCATTATTGAGTGTCACAATTTGATTGGAAAATTCGGTTCCAAGCAGGCTATTTATTATCATACTGAGAGTTTCAGATTTGGTTTGTATTGTTGTCTTGTATCTATAGGTAGATTTTCTCGTTCTCCTAACCATACTTGTGAATCGACTCATGCATCTAAATCTGGTAGAAGAAATAGTAGGAGTTATTCAACAGCTAATATTAGGAGAAGTCCTCGTTTAAAACTTAAAGTTTCTAAGTCTTTTGCTTGAGGATTGAAGTTATTTTGGGGAATTTCATGGTGATTGTTGTTTTGGAGTCTGTACGTGGCTTGAGCAATTGCAGTTTGTTTTTCTGAGGTTTTTTCACGTAAGGTTGTTGAGGTTGTGGAGGTTGTTTTAGATGGCAGCTTATCTTTTGGAGAAGTTTCAGGCTTTAGTTTCTTGTTATAGCTGTTTGTTTTGGGAGAGTCTTTAGTTTCATATGCTTTTGGAAGGGATTTTTATCTTTCTTTTTGTATTAGGTGTTTTTTTGCTACCTGCCAAGCTTGTTGGCGGCTCCTTTTATTTTGGTGATGTGTGTATATATATATACGTATGTACATGTGTGCTCTCCCCTACTGTAAAGGATCTGTAACACCCTGCATTTTTAAATAATTAAATAACCAAATAACGATGAACAGTGAAAATATTTTTTTTTGGAATTGTCATAATATGGCCTTGAAACTTATACCATTGTGTTCGTGGCGATTTTCTGATCAATTTCCATATGTAACTTGTCGAAATCCAAGTTAATACGAAGAAGTTACGAGAGAAACGAAAATCGAGAAAAAGCAAAATATAATAATAAAATAGCATTGGTCGACCCATAGGTCGACCCAAGGCACACATGTCAACCCTAGGGTCGACCTATAGGTCGACCCGTGTTAAATCCTGGATGACAATTTGTCCAAGTACATGCCGCACTCTTCAAATTTTATTTTTGCACAATCCGGAACGTCGTTTTCTGGATCCAACGATTCGCAGCGGGCTTGTGACATGGTTAAACCAGATTCAATCGAAAATCCAACGGTCTGAGATCCCCAAACTCCACTATAAATAGGACACTAGGCCTTGCTATTTTCTCACAATCAGATTTTCTCCCAATTGGGTTCATTGCCTGAGGCTAGACCCTAAATAGAAAATATTTCTAGGGAGAAGATCTTCTTAATAAAAATATTAGACACCTTAAAAGGCGATCCAGGAAGGCAATGGAGCAGAGCTAAGACCATGGAGCAAAGCTAAGGACGATATGTGAGTGGATTTAAATTATATATCTTTTACGTTTATGATATATTATCGTTAGATTCCTGTTAAATATTTTTAATTCAACATTTATTTCAGTAATTAGTTCTTCTAATGGTTATGTTTAAATTGTAATTCTATAAGAGAGCTTATATTTAATTATTATTTATATGGAAAAGAAAGATAGGAATCCAATTAAATATGAACAATATTAGGCTTAACAGTTAAAGAGAAAGGTATAAGCCTAAAAGTAAGAAATTTACAGTAAATTATGCTAAAATGGGAGAAATAAATTAAAAAGGGGAAATTTTATTAACTTGATTTTGAAGTTAGTGATAGATTAGTTTTTTGGTTTTGAAAAGAGAATACACTTCCATAGTTTAATATTGTAGGAATAACGATGAACGTAATTGCAAGAATAAAAGATAGAAAAAGGGAAATAGTATAAAATAGAGACATTTATGTATTTTGCATTATCCAATAATTAAAGAGACAATAGAAGAAATATATTGCAATTACAAATTATTTTTATAGCACTATTTAGTATTAAAATATGGAAATGGATTTTTAGCCCAGTTTTTGTAACCAACCAAATAGAATAAAACTACTTCCTATAATAAAAGAGAATAAATTGAAGAGTTAAAGAAATTAAAGAAGAAATCAAGTAAATTATTTGACATGACTAGAAATAATAAACAGAAATGTGCCTAGATCTGCATTTACTATGCAAATAGCAAAATAAAAGTTAAGCAGTTATTATGATAAGAAATTTATGACAATTGAACGTAGTCCAAAGCTAAGATGTCATATAATATAAGAGAACTAAAAAGAATATAGTATCATAATAAAAGAGGACAGACTAGAATAGAAGAGAGGCACTTGTAATTACACTTATAACATGTAAGTTATAAAAGAAAGAAAAGAACATAAAAGTAAAAATTGCAAGTATAATTGTAACACATAAGTTATAATTAAAAAGAAAGAAATAGAAGATTATTATTTTATCAACTTAGATCTTGGATTAAGTTAATAAGCAAAATTATAAAAGTGGCCTGTACCGACAGCATTCCATTTCAGTCAGGAACTGATGGTCTCACAATGGTTAGGTAGGGCTGCGCTTGCTGATTAGGGTAAATAAGTAGCCAACAGAATAAGAAAAGTAAACTAAACGCATTATAAAAGATTAGGCGTAGGGTCTAATAAAATAGTAAGATGCGTTTGGAGTAGCCCAATGGATGAAGAGCTCAACGACGCAGTTCATCGCAGATTTTAATATAGAAAGAGCACGTCCAACTTAGTTAGTTTGGGCTAGAAGGAAGTACGAAACTCTAATGGGACGTGAGGGTACTCTAGGATGGCCCTCTAGGGTAGGCCTAACGAAGCTGCACTCCCGGAGGCAGGTCTGTAGGTATTCCATCAAGAGAGTATGCCTTGACTGCTTTTGCATTGCAGGCCTAACGAAGCGAACCTTGGTAGGCCATCAAAAGGTTGATGAATGGAGTAAGATAATCGTATGACACCATACTCTGACTTGCGAGTAGGTTTTAATGGGCATGACCCCAAAGGATAGTCGCATGCGGAGATCAAGCCATCATCAATCAAGAACGAGTTTGGGAAAGACTAGAGTTAAACCAATATGCCAATGATTCTTTCACTATCGAGACATTGGATGAGAGGCGCAGCCAATTGGATGTTTAGATTGTTGTTAGTAGGGCACAACCACTTAGCTCTTTAGAGGTCTTTCGATTAGTTGAGGGGTGGCTGCGTGGGGTCATAGCCATGATGAGAAAAGAGACAGACCAAGTAGAACATCTGTATTGTAGGCCTAACGAAGCTGTCCATTACAGATATAGAAAATCCCCGACTGAGTTCCGTACATGGTATACCTTGTTGGACGGATTCAGGGAGTAGACAGAACGATTACGTATAGTCCTCAAGGTACGCACTGGGTGGTATATTGTGGATGTCCGAGCATTAGTATAGGCCAGTGCGGACGCAATTTTTTGTTTTCATAGTAGACGATGGAACATTTATATTGTAGGCCTCACAAAGCTGTCATTTACAGATGTAGTTACAGAATGCTCTAGGAACAAGTTGATGGAGTCCTTTTCGAGGAGGACATGGAAGGTACTATGGGTAGTACCTAGGACCGATGCGGTCATTGGGCATGTAGCTACATATATATTTGTTATTAGGTTTTAGTCTACTAGGGAGTAGATGGGTATGATTAACACACAGAGGCGAGAGTATTATCAACCCAATAAACCTAACATAACAGAAAATGGAAATAAAATGATATATGTAGAATTCAGCTTAGAAGTGTATAATTTGTCCATTCACCGGAACTTTAGTTCTGACCCCCTCCTCATGCATCCCATAGGTTAGGTAGATGGCAGAGACTTTCCATCTTTGAGATACTTGTTTAGAAAGTGTTATTATCATGGTGAGTATTTACTTACTATTATATTTTAGTCAGTTCCGCTGTGAGATATTTACTTGACCTCTGCTATATTTATCTTTGCTTATTTGTAGGATACGAGATACCCAACTCGGGCTTCAATGGGCTTGGGTTTTAGCATTTTTGCAAAAAATCCGGACCCACTGGAATTCGTATTGTTACATTTGGTATTAGAGCATAGGTTTTGGGTTCGTAGGTAGATAGTGAATGAACGTATTTGTATTTTTGAATAAAATATAAAAATATTATGTACAAAAATCCAAATAGTCCTCAATTATAGATTTTAACATATGGAAAGTTTTTAGAAGTACATTTGTGCATAGTTTGCTAGTTGGGTTTGGGATGATGCAAGAGTGTTGAGCCCTAAGTTGTTACCAATTTATAGTGCGCAATAAGCTATGTTTTGGGAGAAGATTAGTATCCATATGTCATAAGAAGTGGGAAAGTTCCCTAGGGATAATAGGGAGAGTATTTCTATTTTGGAAGGAATAAGATATTTTAGTAAGGGAATGAGATTTTCGAAGTTTAGGAAGGATATTCCTAGGGTAGTAAGAAGAAAATCCACTTTATGTCTAGCCCAATAAAACGAAACTTTTTGGAATTGAAAAGTTGAAAAATATAATTGTTGATATGTTTGAAGTAAATATCGGGTTCTTGAAAAAAAGTGGTATGAAATTTAAATTGGTTTTTATATGATGTGAATTTTAATTCTTTTTGAAGAATTATAGAGCAAATATAGCTCGCTAGTTTACTTGTAGGTAAACAAAGATTTTAAAATATAAAAACCTAGAATGTGTTAAGTATCAAAAATGTAGGTTACAACATTTATTGTTGTAATAAATGTTTTTGTGAAATATAAAGGAAGCATAGACTATGACACTGTTGTTATAGTAGGTGACTCCCAAAGGAAATGTTTTTACATAGCATACGAGATTTATTAATATTTATTTTAACTGAATCCATATACTAGTATTTTTGGGTTGTAGTAATGGTGTTTTACGCAACATTTGTTTTAACCCAAATAAAATTGTGTATTGAAGATAATTTCTAAGTATAGAAATAAAGTGGTTTGTAAGCACACTTATTATTTAAATAAGTATATGGAAATGTTTTCTAGTTATGAAAATGTTAAAACAGTTTTGAAAATGAATTCTTCTGAAAAAGATGTAAGTCAAATATTAGGAAATTAATAAATTTCATAGGAAATATCTATTGTAAGTGAATATAGATTAAACATACTTTAGTCTATTGGAATGAAATGAATAATGGTATAATTTTCTATGAAACCAAACCGCAAGTGAAGATGTTTTGTGCAAGTTATAAGGAATACGTGGAAGAGATGTACAAGGTATGGAAAGCAACATATTTTGTATAGCCTATTTCGATAAATTATAAAATAAGTTCCTTGTAATTTTACACAAACATGAAATCCTATTTTAAAAGATTCATAGAAGGTTTTAGCGTTAATGGTTTCTCATAAAAGAAAGTAGTTCTAATACATTAAGGTATAAAACCATTAGGTATAATGAGAAGTGTAATAATTAGAGATAGTGTTAGTTAGGAGGGATATTATAGAGAGCCTTAGTAGGAAAGCTATGCAATGAAAATTTCATATTTTTCCATTGATTATGCGCATGGGTTCCTTGCCTTTGTAGAAAATCCCCATTTGTAGTAAATTAGAAAATTCTTCAAGATTAGGTAAGAGTAGGAAAGTTAAGGGATTTTTGATAGAATAATTGTTCTTCTTTACTCCTATTTTTGTAAATTTGACATTCTATGTAATGAAGATGTTTTAAAAACATGTGAGGACAATTTTGGAAGTCATGAAAAGAAAAATGTTTTAAAGACAAGCAAGACATGTTTTAAATAAAAATGGTTGGGTGAAAAAGTAAATAAGTTTTTGGAAGAGAAAAAAATTAGTAAACAGTTAAATTTAAAATCCAAATTTTTTTATGAAAAGTTGTTAAGGTCTTTAAATGGAAAAGAGGAATAAGCTTTGAACTTAGAATTTGTAAGTTTTCCCCTCTAGGTTTAGGGAGTACCTTTGAATTTAATAGAAACTTCAAAGTAACACTTTTAAATGCAAGAATTTTGGGATTTGATGTTTCCAAAATTTAGAAGCTTTAATTTTTGAAATGAAATGATAAATACCAAACCAAACATTTAAATATGGAGTAGATAGGAATCATTTCCTAGGTGTGACGGGAAAAGTGTAAGGCTATGTAGGAGATAGTAGTGATTACTTTTAGTAGTAATAATAAAAGTTTCCATAAACTGTATAGGATACCAATGAGAACTTTGGAATGTTGCTTCATGTGTGTAGACTATAGAAGAATAGTAAAGTGATATTTGTAAAACAGTAAGACACACGTGATTGGGATAGGGGAAAAATGAAAAGTAAAGGTAAAGAGAAAATTTCCCCAAGCTTAGTTTCCTTTTTAGATAGAGACTGCATAGATTAAAATCCTTATTCATTGCAGTAAATGAGATTTGGTTATTCCATTTTGAGTATGGAAAGGAAGAGATGAATAGATCTTATTTATCATGAGTAATACAACATAAGTTTGTAAAAAGTAATAGGCGGTAGGAGCAGCATATGAGTTATTTGGATTCTAGTACGAATGGACTTGGTCCTAGGCCTCCTAGCCCTATAAGACAACTATGTTTAGCTGCTATATTAAAGAAAAGTAAAAGCAGATAAAAGTAACTAAAATAAAATCAGTAAGATCTAAAGAAAGCGACTGAAACGTCTATAGAAATAAATGAGAATTTCAAAAGAAAAATAATTTTTTCCCATAAATTAAGCTTGGGAAAAAGTTTGAAAAGGAAAGTTTTTCTTATGTAAACCGTGCTTAGGAAAGAAAATAGAGATTTTTATAGAATAGCGGCATAAGTTCAAAGTACGGGGAAAGAGGGGCACAAAAATAAAATGGTAAACGTAAGGTTTTCCATTTTCTACCTTCTTTCTGACATAAGAAATCAAGTTTGGAAAATTAGATTTTTTTTGAAATTCGAATATTGAAAGTTGTGTGGTAGGATTTGGATGTAAAATTTGTTGAACTACACCCCTGTTTCGTAGGAGTGTGGGAAAATTGGATGAAAAACGTTTTGAGTATTCAAAAGATTGCATTCATATAAAAACTGCAAGTATATTTAGGGTGTGTGCATCATGTTTTAAAATAATTTTTTAAAGAAGAAAAGCATTCATATAGGAGGTACCGCTTAGAAATTCATGTACATGCATATATTTTGTGTTGAATGACACTTTGCACAAGGATACAGATGGTCGCAAAATTGATTGTACACAAAAAGGATGTGACTGATGCGATGAATTTCATAATTTTACTCTTGTCGAATTTCGGTGACGAAATTTCCTAAAGGGTAGAAGAATGTAACACCCTGCATTTTTAGATAATTAAATAACCAAATAATGATGAACAGTGAAAATAACCATTTTTGGAATTGTCAAAATATGGCCTCGAAACTTATATCATTGTGTTCGTGGCGATTTTCTGATTAATTTCCATATATAACTTGTCAAAATCCGAGTTAATACGAAGAAATTACGAGAGAAACGAAAATCAAGAAAAATAAAATAAAATAATAATAATAAAATAGCATTGGTCGACCCATAGGTCGACCCCAAGGCACACATGTCGACCCTAGGGTCGGCCTTCAAAGCACACAGGTCGACCTGTAGGTCAACCCGCGTTATATTCTGGACGACAATTCGTCCAAGTACATGCCGAACTCTTCAAATTTGATTTTTACGCAATCTGGAACGTTGTTTTCTGGATCCAACGATTCGCATCGAGCATGTGACATGGTTACACCAGATTTAATCCAAAAATCCGATGGTTTGAGATTCCCAAATTCCACTATAAATAGGACCCTAGGCTTAGCTATTTTCTCCCAATTGGGTTCATTGCCCGAGGCTGGACCCTAAATAGAAAAAATTTCTAGGGAGAAGATTGTCGTAATAAAAATATTAGATACCTTAGAAGGGGATCCAGAAGGCCATGGAGCAGAGCTAAGACCATGGAGCAAAGCTAAGGACGACATGTGAGTGGCTTTAAATTATATATCTTTTACGTTTATGATATATTATCGTTAGATTCCCGTTAAATATGTTTAATTCAGCATTTATTTCAGTAATTAGTTCTGCTAATTAATTATGTTGAAATTGTAAATTCAATAAGAGAGCTTATATTTAATTATTATTTATATGGAAAAGAAAGATAGGAATCCAACTAAATATGAATAATATTAGGCTTAATAGTTATCAAGAAAGGCATAAGCCTAAAAGTAAGAAATTTACAGTAAATTATGCTAAAATGGGAGAAGTAAATTAAAAAAGGGAAATTTTAATAACTTGATTTGGAAGTTGGTGATAGATTAGTTGGTTGGTTTAAAAAGGAGAATACATTTCCATAGTTATATTGTAAGAATAACGATAAACGTAATTTCAAGAATAAAAGACAGAAAAAGGGAATTAGTGTAAAATAGAGACATTTCTGTATTTTACATTATCCAATAATTAAAGAGACAATAAAAGAAATATGTTGCAATTATAAGTTCTTGTTTACAGCATTATTTAGTATTAAAATATGGAAATGGATTTTAAGCACAATTTTTGTAATCAACCAAATAGAATAGAACTACTTCCTAGAATAAAAGAGAATAAAGTGAAGAGTTAAAGAAATTAAATAAAGAAATCAAGTTAATTATTTGACAAGACTAGAAATAACAAACAGAAATGTGCCTGGATCTGCATTTACTATGCAGATTGGAAAATAAAAGTAAAGCAGTTATTATGATAAGAAATTTATGACAATTGGACGTAGTCCCAAGCTAAGATGTCATATAATATAAGAGAACTAAAAAGAATATAGTATTATAATAAAAGAGGACAGACTAGAATAGAAGAGAGGCACTTGTAATTACACTTATAACATGTAAGCTATAAAAATAAGAAAAGAATATAAAAGTAACAATTGCAAGTATAATTGTAACACATAAGTTATAATTAAAAAGAAAGAAATAGAAGAGGCTTATTTTATCAACTTAGATCTTGGATTAAGTTAATAAAAAAATGATAGAAGTGGCCTGTACCGGCAATTCCCTTTCAGTCAGGAACTAATGGTCTCATAATGGTTAGGTAGGGCAGGGCTTACTGATTAGCGTAAATAAGTAGCCAACGGAATAAGAAAAGTAAACTAAACACATAATAAAAGATTAGACGTAGAGTCTAATAAAATGGTAAGATGCATATGGAGTAGCCCAAAGGATGAAGATCCTAACGAGGCAGTTCATCGCAGATTTTAGTACAGAAATAGCACGTCCAACTTTGTTAGTTTGGGCTAGAAGGAAGTATGAGAATTCAACGGGACATGAGGGTACTGTAGGATGGCCCTCTGGGGTAGGCCTAACGAAGCTGCACCCCCGGAGGCAGGTCTGTAGGTGTTCCATCAAGAGAGTATGCCTTGACTGCTTTTGCATTGCAGGCCTAACGAAGCGAACCTTTGTAGGCGGTCAAAAGGTTGATGAATGGAGTATGTTATTCGTATGACACCATACTCAGACTTGCGAGTTGGTTTTAGTGGGCAGGTTCAAAAAGGATAGTCGCATGCGAAGATCAAGCCATCATCAATCAAGAATGAGTTCGGGAAAGACTAGAGCTAAACAAACAGGCCAATGATTCTTTCAGTATCGAGACATTGGATGAGGGGCGCAGCCAATTGGATGTTTAGATTGTTTGCAGTAGGGCACAGCCACTTAGCTCTTTAGAGGTCTTTCGATTAATTGAGGGGTGGCTGTGTGGGGCCATAGCCACGACGAGAAAAGAGACAGACCAAGTAGAACATCTGTATTGTAGGCCTAACGAAGCTGTCCTTTACAAATATAGAAAATCCCCGACTGAGTTCCATACAAGGTAGACCTCGTTGGCGGGATTCAGGGAGTAGACAGAACGATTACGTATAGTTCTCAAGGTACGCACTGGGTGGTACATTGTGGATGTCCGAGCATTAGTATAGGCCAGTTCGGATGTAGTTTTACATTTTCATAGTAGATGACAGAACATCTGTATTGTAGGCCTCACGAAGCTGTCCTTTACAGATGTAATTACAGAATGCTTTAGGAGCAAGATTATGGAGTTCTTTTCGAGGAGGATACAGATGGTACTATGGGTAGTACCTAGGACCGATGCGGTAATTGGGCATATAGCTACATATATATTTGTTATTAAGTTTTAATATACTAGGGAGTAGATGGGTACAATTCACGCACAAAGGCGAGAGTATTATAAACCCAATAAACTTTACATAACAAAAATGGAAATAAAATGGTATATGTAGAAATAAGCTTAGAAGTGTATAATTTGTCCATTCACCAGAACTTTAGTGCTGACCCCCCCCCCTCATACATCCCACAGGTTAGGTAGATGGCAGAGACTTTTAAGCTTTGTGACACTTATTTAGAAAGTGTTATTATCCTGGTGAGTATTTACTCACTATTATATTTTAGTTAGTTCCGCCGTGAGATATTTACTTGAGCTCTGATATATTTATCTTTGCCTATTTGAGGATACCAGATACCAAACTCAGGCTTCAGTGGGCTTGGGTTTTAGCATTTTTGCGAAAAATCCGGACCCATTGGAATTCGGGTTGTTACAGGATCACACATTTCTCTCAAAAAAGAAATATTTTCGATACGTAGAAAATATAACCATGTACTTATCCTAGCGGTATAAGTATATTTTCAAATCATTCTTTTTGAAACTTGAAGTACCTTTCCTATATACTTACAAAATGGTATAAGTATCTTAACTAATCACTTATCAAGATGTACTTATTTCAAGATCATTTAAAATGATTTAAACACAGGTATCCTTTGAAAAAAGATATAAATATCCAAGAATACCCTCTCTTTCTTTAACAATCTTTTCTTTTTATTCTAAATTATCTTCTTTATAAATTTCCAAAATCTATTTATAAAATTCCGTATAAATCTCCAAGTTTATTTATAAAAGTACTCTTTTATGATCTCCTAACCCATTTATAAAATTTTCCTTACTAAATTACTAACCATTTAAAATCCTCTTTTCCTTGTTTGCAAACTCCTTTACATAAAATGTCATAAACTTAGTTTTAACCATTTTTAAATAATATAAAAGAAATATAACTAAATTTTTTAATAATATAATAAATAAACTCTCAAACTTTTAAACATCTCCAACAGATAAATAAAATAACTTTAAGCAATATTTTAAATTAAATTAATTATTTTCAACAATACCTTTAAATGAAATATTCATCTAGTTTTAAATAACAAATAACAAAATAATTATTAACTTCAAAAACATTAATAAAATAATTTATTTTAAAACACTATAAATAATATAGTAATTAACTTACAAAAATAACTTTTACAAACATTTGTAATTAATTATTAAATAAGCTCCTTGTATATATAGAAATAATTAAAAACATTTTTCTTCCAATTTATAAAATTAGAAGTAAATCAAATCCACAATTTCCAAATCTAGTAAAGGCTCAGCAATCCCAGTGGTACTTAACGAGCTACCATTACCTGCCATTTAACTTCTTAAATAAAATTGGTGGTTTACATAATCAAGCATAAATGTAAACCAATCCATAATTAACTATCAATTGACACTTAAATAAATGTCCAAATTAATATAACAACAAAACATGAATTTATTCTACTGACTAATGTCATTCAAAGATAAACCCTTACATTCATTAAACGATGTCTATTTGGCTAAATAGATAACTTTAAGAAATATTTTATTATTAACTACGTTATAATTTTAAACAACGTAATTATATTAATCAAAATCAGTATCAATTTATCACCACATATATATATATATGATCAATTACTTAAAACAAGTTTGAATACAAATTTAAACTCGAACAATCTAATAGCATTTCAAGATGCTATATCATGATCCTAGATCAATTTCAACCAATCTAATAGCATTTCAAGATGTTATATCGTGATCATAGACCAAATTCAATCAACCATCAAATTCAACAATTCAAATAGATATAAATAAATTTAATCTACACAATATCATACTAGTAAATCGGAAAGGTGAGTATATATGATTAAGACTAAGATCTACTAGTAATCTACACAATATCATAATCAAGTTTATATCGTGATCATAGACTAAGATCGAACGACGTTCGAATTTAGCTAAAATTTCCATAAGCTCCAAACTCCACCAATTAAATTCCCAAGCGTAGATAAGTTCATTACGAATCCAACGTGATTGACTGCATTTCGTTTGGACCTAGTATGAATAAGTTATGGATTTTATATGATTTAACAATTAAATAATATAATTAACTTAACTAATTACATCTCTTAATTACTAATTACCATATAAACCATCTTCCTTAAAATAAAACTCCCGCCTCTGCCTGTAACTCAAAACCTATCAACAAGGTCGAACTTCCTTCCACCGTCGCTTCCACATTTCTCAACGAGATCCAAAACCAACTTTGCCACTACACTTGCCTTTGGATTCGCCATCACCCCGACCACATGAAACTCTCCTAGCTCTCTCCCTTGATAATGCGTCGCTCGGCCTCGTGCACTATAGCCGCAGTCGCACATTTCAAACTAGAACCAAGCTCCACCAAATTTCGACGATAGTTGCTATTTCTGCTACCAACTCAACTACGACCTCCTTTTACAAATCGACAGCCACATCGCTAAGAATCTCCAACCTTAATTTGCCAACCCAAAATTCCAAGCACTGCAATCGACAGCCGCAACATCCCAGATCCTACAAAACCGAAGTCTATACCTCGATTAACTCAAAGGTGCCTTCTTTTGAATTTAAATTTATATTTGAATTGATTTCTAATTTTCAAGGAACGACCATGGTTACTTTGTTTTCATTGATAATCGAATGGAAGAAGGAGAATAATGAACAGGCGTTTAAGTATTGAAATTTTATTTTTGTAACTAGATTAAAGAAAGGAACGAAATGATGATTTTTTCTTTCTTCCTTTGTTCGATCAGTTGAAAAGATAATAGAAGAAGGTACGGGGTGGCAAAAGTAGGCTACTAGTACGAATTGTCTAAGTTTGGGTATATATAAATTTTAAATTTTCCGGTACCCCGCCATACCGCTTTCTGTTCGCATATGGACTCGGAACGATAAAACGAAAATATGATCGTGCTCATAACAACAATGTGATCCCAAAATCATAAGAATATACACTGGTTTACTGATCTTGTAAAATCACCAAAAACACTGCTATTTGACGATAAACGTCAAATGGATAATTTAATTAATTTCCAAATTAAAAATCATAGAAAAGTCGGATAAAATAAATTATTAATACGTCATTAGAAATCGAGTCTTAAAAATAAAAATATAATTTTTGATTATTTATCTGAGTCATTTATTTCAGTAAATAAATTTATGAAATAAATTCACTATTATTATTTATAAATTTAAAAGGAGTTAAACAAGTCCATTAAAGCCATAGAATTAATATTCAACTTAAAATCAAAATATTTAAATCATTATTCAAATAATTATCTACAATTCAAAGATTTTAAATAATCCTATAATTTAATTCGAGCTTTAAAGCTTTTAGATCAATAATTTAATAATTGAAATTGATTAAATATTCAAAATTAAATGATCAAAATCGTGGGTTGTTACAACAATGCTCCAAACCTCACCTCAATCCGACTTCATATGCGAAAGTTATTGCATTTTGAAGTTTGCACAACATATAGTAGGTCAGCCAACTGAAGGGCCATTCTGTCAACTAAACCAGCGCCGAGATAGACTTTTTCCTCCTGACTAATCGACTAAATGGACCAGTTAGTCGACTGAACTGATAGTTTCTAGGGAGGGAGCCTGGGTAGTGAGTCCCCGAACGGATGCTAATTCGCACGCTGTAACGACCCGAAAATTTCGATCCCGAAATTTCCAGATAGTTAGAGAAAAGAAGAAGAGATAGAAGAAAAAGAAGAAACAGAAGCATCAAAACACAGAAACCTCACATTCGCAGCGGATCAAAATATAATATCAAATAAATAATAGTTATATAATGGAACACTGTACTTGTCAAATTACACTTTAATATATCAGAGTTACAACATATTTACAAACACAAGACAGATAAACAATCTGTTTCAGATACTATCATATATCACAGTAGAAACTCTCCATACGTTCCTGCTCTCCAGCTCACCTCCTGAGCTCTAGAACGTCCTTACCTGAAAATCTGTAATACTCGGTCTGACCCGAGCATTACATCAAAGTAACACCCGGGTCAGGCTGGAAACCAGCGTGAGTAAACTCATCTAATATGAAATTTCAATCCATAGAACTTATTTAAACCCGGGGGTAACTCGTACTTTACTATAAGTGAACAACTTATATATCAACACTTATTTTCACAAAACAATTTCTAAGTATCCAACTTAGTTTAAATGGTCCATATTATTCAAAACCGGCCTATGGATTTCACATATCAATCTAAAAAGAATTATAGAAGATTTCAAATCGAAGTGGTTTCGGGTATTTACTAATACCCGACTCCGGTCTCTTCGAATTCAATACCCTTTTATCTCAAAGTATTCAAATGAAACACAATTCAAACTTCAAATACAGAGTGTCACCTATGCTCTTTAACTCATATCAATAGATAACCACATTATCTCAATTTAAACCCAACATTTCATAACATATAGCATCAACAATCACATATCCGAGATATCAATCAATCTAAGGCATGCAATATTATTCAATCATAAGCAAGATAAATTAGTTACACCATTTCTAACTAAATTAAACAAGTTAAATTTATTACTTAAATCACCTTTTAAAATCCTTCTTACTTAATCATTAATTACTTAAAACCCATTTATCAATCATCCCTTAATTACCCATCTTAATTAATCAATTATAATTTAAATAAATTCTTAATACTTGATTTATTAACCCTTAATTATCAATTAATTAATTACTAATCACCAATTAATTACTTAATTAATTAACTACTCATTATTAATTAATTAACTTTAATTATCTAATTAATAATTCTTAATTACAAATTAATTAAACTCTAATTTAATTAATTATAATCTTTAAGTATTTATTACTTAATTTATAATTAAAATAATTAATTACTCTTTATTAAATTATCAAACCTTAATTATCCTTAACAAATCATTTTCCTTTCTTAATTACTTAATCACATTATTAAACTTAACTTTTAATTAAAATTTAATTATAACTATAAAATGATTTAGTTTTAAAACATTTTATTTAAATTTTAACAACTTAAATTAAATCAAACATGCCATTAAAATAAAGTTTAAGATTATTTAAAAAGAGGTTTATAAAAGTTTTAACATAGAATCATCCTTAAAATTTTAAACTGTTATTTTATAAAACTTTTAAATTTGCTTAACACTTTCTCTTATACTTGCTTCGAGTCATCCATGCTTTTACTCGAGATCTCCACGAGTCTCCCTCGCAGCTTCTTCTCCTTCCTAGTTTTCTTATATAAAACTAAACTGCAATTTACACTACACGAACACGATAGTAACTTCGAGTCTGGCCCCTTAATTTTCGAGACTTCTTCGAGTCACTCACGCATCCATCTCCCCTGATACACCATCAACGTTGTGCACGTGCACAGATGCTCCGACCACCTCTGATGAACTCGACTACCTCCGGCGAGTCATAAATCAACTCGACATTCGATTTCGAACTTCAGATCGAAATCATTAGGCCTAAAACGAAATCGAGACATTCACTTCGAACAGCAGTTCGACATCGCCTGGGAGAATTCGTCTCGCCACCACGCCTCTGACCATCGTTTCATCTGAAACTTCGGCAATAACTTCCCAAGCCCTTCACGCATCCATCCCCATCACTCCCATGAAGCTCGATCCATCATAGATGCTCCAGTCGTCACGATTCCAACCACGACCCACCAAAGTGCCTAAACCCTATTTCGTTCAATCGCCAATGCCACAAAGGATGATAAAATCATCAGGCATTTTTTCTCGACATCTCTGACCATCAACCAAGCTACGACAAGAACTTCGAGTATCAATTGTTTGAGGATTGCCAGAAATTGGTGAAACCCATTTCCAATTCAACTTGAAACTGCTCTTAATTTACTTAATTAAAAATTCCCAGATTTGTTTTGAAAATCTTATTTTCTTGAGTGGATTCACGTTATATAATTTACTCAACATATAACGATACTTGGTTTCAACAATTTTCCAAGATTCATACTGTATATTTCTTATTTCCAGGCAAATTCAAACCTGAATACTTAACTATGGTTTTAAAAGTTAAATTATGTTTAAACGATCCTATCTTATTTGAAAACAAAAGATTAACAAATAATAGATAAGGAGAAA
Organism: Allium fistulosum; assembly: GCA_030737815.1. Lineage (NCBI taxonomy): Eukaryota > Viridiplantae > Streptophyta > Magnoliopsida > Asparagales > Amaryllidaceae > Allium > Allium fistulosum. Next base: position 986,107,578 of record CM060902.1, read on the forward strand.
TTTGATTTCTTGATTTATATTTTAACTCTGTAACTTGAAACAGACATGCATATTTCAAACAAAACAATAAACAGATCTACACTAATAAATATATACATGCAGGCCTATTTGCATTTATACAACAACACTTATATAGTCATAAGATATCATGGTAGATCTAAGGTTTGTTTTGTTTACTGGAACATTTGAACAGAGGTAGATTTTATACATATACAGGTATATTCTCCTAGGATCATAGTAATTCATATATAACAAGATAAATTCAATCATCCAAACAACTTTTCATATAGGACTGTAACATGCAATAAAACAAACAACCATAGTACTGTTTTTCAAACATTTTGTTTACTCACCTGCTTGGATTTGAACAGAGGAGCCTGAAAATTTTGAAACTGGGACTTGAATTTTGATCTGCACTTGATTTTGATTTTAAATTGCTTGATGTTTTGAGATGATCTGCATTTTGTTTCTTTGATTTGAAACTGATCTTGCTTCCCAAATTTGCTTTGCTTTTAGATTTGAACTTGGTTTTTAAATTTCCATTTCATTTAAATCTCAGGCTTTGGTTTTTGGGTTTTTCTCAGGTTAGTATGTTTCAGATTTTTCTCTGTTCTAGAAATGAGAATATGAAAAGAAAATAGAGATATATTCCTAACTTGATTTTATGATTTTAAAATAAAAGAAAAATAAAATTTAGAAGGTGACACTTGTCTAATAACCTAACATTTGTCATTTGCATTTGTTAATTATCTTACATTTGTTAAATAGTAAATATTTTCTTACATGGGTAATTTTATTTCTATTTTTATGTAATATGTTTTAATATATATACTTATACTAAATTTTAAACTTAGTTTCTATATTTGTAACTATCTTTATATTAAATGTTTAAACTTTCCACTTATTTTTATTTACAAATAATTTTAAAAGAAAAATGATAAAAATCTACTTACACACTTAAGAAAATCATACTAGTTTAATATATCCTTTGAAAATTTAATACATTGAATTAAATCAATGCTTACAATTTACCCCCATATATATATCTAAAATAATTAGAAAACACTATTTTATTTGAATGGTTTATATATATATATATATATATATATTCACATCCTTTTACAATTTCCATATATACTGCTTCACATGGTCTTATATATATATACACTTCAAATTTTCAATATTATTAGGTTTGCACATTACTATTTAATTTACTATAAGATATATCATTCCCAAATATTTATATTCCAACATTTATCATTGTTTTAAATCCATCCAGATATTTTTTTTTACCAGAATTTTATCTAATCAACTGGATAAAACTAGTTAATTATCCAATTATCTGATGTTAAAAATCCGGGATATCACACAAGCCGTTTTATTTGATGCTTTGCCCCATGAGTCGCCTTGCTACTACAGCCTTCTTCCATTCCATTAGACATCTACCGAGGTTCATTTGTTGACATTTTGGAAGCAAATTCCATAAGTAATTGAAAATCAGTTTCGATGTCAGAATCCACTCTTTGCATGAGTAGAGTTATACGGGAGATTATGGCGGCCCAGCTTCCTCTAACATTCCAAAATGACATACCCACCTTATTCATGGCTTATACATGTGTCGATGCACTCATTTGGGCATGCCTATGCACATACGCTCACGCAATAAACAACCAAATAACAATTACATTTTAGACTTCACTAGGACGATTGCTCGGTCCAGTATACTCTCACGCAACTTAGCACACGCGAAAGTCGCTATGGCTACGTGAAATGCCCGCAACGAACTTGTAATTACCTATATATCTATGTAAAAAAATAATCACACAACAATTCTTACTACAATACTATCTTTATTTTATCTGTCACTTAGCTCCAAATAAACATATAAATATACTCGCTCATGCAAATATACATATACATATATTCGGATAATAATTCAATTGTTACTTAAGTCAAAACTTACTTTTATTTAAAAAACTTCTTCAATAAAAGTGAAACATCTCCTTATATCCTTTTATAAAATCATAAATCATTTTATAAAATATCATGCTAGCTTATAATCACTTTATTGCATTTAAAATTCCTAATCACTTCATTAAAAATCAAGTATTCAACTTTTTACTATTTTATAAAACCTCATATCCATTTTATAAAATATATACTTCATTTCTGAAATCATGAAACCATTTTATAAATACTAATTAAGGCTTATTGGGTCTTTAATCACTTTAATATTAAGCGTAGAGTTCACAAATCCTTTGAATTAGCTTACTAACATTTTGCAAATCAATTCAAATGGGTTAATTAATATTTTCTAATGACATGCACATCATTATACTACATAATTAACCCAAACCAAACAATAACATTAAAACTAAGCACCTAATTAGCCCAAATCAATTATAGGGCTTAGTAACTATTTTCAAACATAATAATTATGGTCTTAAATAATTAATTTGCTTAGGCAAACATGTTTCTAACACAAACATAAACCCAAATCAACTCAAACAATCTCTAAATCGCTTTATATAATTCTATAATCATCAATAATCAAATATATGAAGTATAACACATAAATTAGTAAGGAGAATCATCCCACTCACCTTAGTTAAACCCAAGCTAAGCTCTAATCACCAAAAACCCAATTCTTGCTTACTTTAAATTTCAAAATCACATCAATACTCTGATCTAAGCCAATTTCTTCGTTGTTTTTGTAGAGAATTAGAAGAGAGGAATTATGATGATTTTTATTTGACTTTAGGAAATCTATTTAATGGTCTTAGGATTTGGTGATTAAGGAGGTGTTTAAGGAGTGATTAAGAGGCCATTAAAGAAAGAGGAGAAGGAGTGATCGTGAAATGAAAAGTGAAATGGAAATAATAAAGAGCTTAGCTACATATAAGCTAAGTGAGGGTGTTACCACCAATTTCCACTTCAACCTTGTCGAAACCAAGATGAATAGAAGAGAAAGAAGAACAAGTGATAATATCACCAACAAGGCCTTTCAAAGGAGTCAAAGGGATGCTACAGGCAAGGGTCAGATGTGTTACAAGCTTCCGTAGGGGTCAAAAGGGTCAAAAGCACCCTTGCGCTACAATTGCTTCCTTTCGAAAGAGATGCTTTCGCATGCATGAAGACGTTTTGAATGGGTGGAGGAATACCTTTCGAAGGCAGCTAGTAACGGCCGCACACATGCGCGCCAAACCTTTCGAAACCGAAGGTTTTGCCTTCATTCAAATTACTCGAAAAAATATTTTGTTGGAACAACCCCTTCAAAAGCATGACTAAGCCTTTCGAACTGGTTGAAACCTTTCACAACTAAGAGTAGTTCTGCATCTATCCGCAAGTATGTCTTCGGAAGCTAACTTCCATGTCGAAACCCAAAGTATTTCAATAACTTCGAAACCCCCAGGATGTACCTGATGACGAAGTCAAAAGCTCATGCTCCTTTTCACTTGCAACAATAAAGCAACACAAGAGGAAAAGGCGCCTCTACCCTCATTCGATGAAGACGGAAGCATTCAAATCCATTCAAATATGATGCAGAGGAATGCACAAGTGTAAAGATGAAAGGTCTACAAGGCCACCTTTCGACCAGGTATAAAGCACTCAGTCGAAAGGTGCCAACCCTCACCTATAAATAAGACCCTAGGGGTCTAGTTTAGGGGATCCGTATTCTTTCACTCCACTCTTGTATTTTCTTACGATTGTAAACCCTAATTCTAAAATTAGATTGGGAAATTGATCAGTTTGTACATCATTATTTTAATGAAGGCAAAATTTTGATGCTTTTGGTTATATAACTATTTTGAGACTTTTACTAGACTCAATTATATTATGCTTGAGTCGACTTAATCGAAAGGACACATTCTGAGTGAGTCGAACCCCTTACTTTACCAATAAACTTAGGTTCTTATCCATACCACTACCCACCAAAAGCTCACCTTATTAGTGAGTCGAAACCTCAAAGTCGGCCAAAACCCCCAGATTTAAAGATCCAAACCGAAGCTATTAAAGAGGCAAGCTTTTGACAAAGTCAAACCTATCATTTTATCAACACCTAACAACATTAGAGCAAACCATTAAGGTTACCACAATTGTTTCAATAGGGAGTTTCAAATCGATTAATAAATCAACTAGGCTGGTTTGAAAGACTTAAAAAGTAAGGGATATAAGTGTTTGTACTAAGTCGAAAGGTTGGACAAGGAGGGTTTTTCACAACAAGACCTTTTTGAAAAGCGAATCAAAGGAGGCAATAAGATCTTAACTATCCCTACTTAATAAAAAGTGGTTAGAAGGACACACCTGCACTTTTAACTCTATTTTGGGGTGTTGACAAGTTTTCTTGCTAACATTTTGGCCCTAGAAGGAGGGCTTGAACCTCCAGCCTTGTTGAACTCCCTACCTCACTTTCCTTGAGCCCAATTCTATTCCAAACCTCAAGCCTAACTACTTTGGACCTTTCATCATCATGTTCAACAAAATCAAAAGATCCGAACAAGGGTCCTCAGAGCCATACTTAATTGGATTCTCCCAAAGAAAAGCTAATAATTCCAAACTACATGAAAAGCAAATGCTAAGTTTGGAAGCTCTAAGGATTATGAAGAAGAAAATAGTAGAATCGTATGACCCTGAGAAATGGAGTTTAAACCATTTCCACATTGGTCCCACGCCTATCTTTGCCTTAGGGGAAACAAACGATACAAGTGATAATTTGTTCAACCAAATGAGGAAGACAATTCAATTCTACACCAAAGGCAAAATCTTTGAAAAGGGAATGATGGCCGATTACAACGCCTTTGCAAATAAATGGCATCAAGCAACAAGTGGGACATTGCCAACACACGAACTTCAAAGGGTTTTGAAAAGAAAGTTGGTCGTCAAGGATGAAGCTTTAGAACCAAGTAATAAAAAATCTATGAACCATCCTCAAAAGACAAGCTTCAAATCAAAACTCCCAAAGGAATGCAATTTGACAACATCAATCGAGAATGTTTACCTGCTAACTAAAGAAGAGCTTAACTATTGGCCATCACAAAAGCAAAAACCTAAATATGAAAAGAATTTGGGAGGATCCTATTGCCACTGTCACATGATGAATGGTTATGAGACGAATTAATGCCGAGCACTTTAAGGAATGATAATCAACATTTTCAGACAAGGCAAAATTAATGGGTTTGTAAAAAGATCCTAGATGAAGTCAATATAGAATTACTTTACTATAAAAAATCTACATGGTTGGGAGTAGAATACTCCTAGCACTTGGACATTATCTTAAACGGTTAAAGCCTTTGTCCGCGCCGAGTTGGCCAGGTCAAAGCGCCTCCTGGAGGGAGGTTAGAATAAGCCTTTATCCATGCCACGCTATGGCCAGGATAAAGTATCGGCAAGCCTTTGGCCGCACCACGCTATGGCCAGATTAAGGCGCCTCCTGGACAGAGGTTAGAGTTAGCATTTATCCACACCACAATATGGCTGGGTTAAAGCATCGACAAGCCCTTGACTGCGCCACGCTATGGCCAGGTCAAGGCGCCTCATGGAGGGAGGTTAGAGTAAGCCTTTATCCGTGCCATGCTATGGCTAGGTTAAAGCATCGAAAAGCACTTGGTCACGTCACGCTATAGCCAGGTCAAGGCGCCTCCTGAAGAGAGGTTGGGTAAGTCCTTGGGTCCTACTTGTGGATAAGCTAACCAAGTGCACCAGTCAACAATGGACTAAGACATTCAATCCCAAGAAGCGGCATATTAAAAAACAGACTAAGATGTCCAAGCCCAAGAAGTGGCATATTAAACAATGGACTAAGATGTCTAAGCCCATGAAGCGGCATATCAAATAATGGACTATGACGTCCGAGCTCTGGAAGTGGCAAACCAAGTGACACATACCCAAAGAGCGGTGAAAGACAGAAGGCTTAAATGAGAATCAACATCCTCTGATTTATTCCCAAGAAGAGAATTTCTGAACTTCATTTATTAATACTCGAATTTGGGTCTTGGGTCAATCATTATTCAGAGCTTCACTCATTAATGCCTGAATCTAGGCTAAAGATCTCTATTAAGAAGATTATTATTATGGACTTTTGGTCATCATCCACAAATACAAGAATCTGGGTTTCGAGACAATTACTAATAATTCATGGACTTCACTCCTTAATGCTCAAATCTGGGCTCAAGATTTCTATTATCGAAATTATTATGGATTGTTGGTTATTATCCTCCAATACCCGAATTTGGGTTTTGAATCTTTTAACTTCCAGAATTTCACTTGTTAATGCCCGAATCTGGGGATCCAGAGCAACTGATGTTTAAGATCTATTTTACTAATGCCCAAATTAGGGTGAATGGACTTCCAGTACAAACTTTCAAACACTGATTTTCAGACTTTAATTACATGGTTAATTATCGGTTTTCTATTAGCTATCTTCGAAATATAAATTTCTAAACTTCTATGATTAAATATTCGGTATTTTGTCAATATGATAGAAGTCAGATTCCTGGCTTTCTCCCTCATCATTATCAAAGAGAGATTTTATGGCATTTAACCATATTCAATTATAGAATTATATCCCATTTATTATATAATGATTTGTAAACCTCAACTTATAATGTGGATAAACTTCTATATAGATCTCAAGTTAATAACGGAGAATGTTGTTTTTGTCACACTTTTCAGGAAAAGGAGATAAAAAAGGAACACTGAATGGATCAGTAAATACAAAAACCATAGACCAAGCTATCAGAAAACAAATTCAGAAATGATATTATAGGAAAGGACTATAGACCAGATGATATTTACAAAATTTTCATAATTTACATAATTTGAGAAATTATTTAAAAGTATATGGTACAAATATAAATTGTTCATGAATCTTGAATACCCTTATTTCGATTCTCAGCAATTAAAGGATTAATAATGTGATGAATTGGAATACGAAGAACTTCCTTAAGCTTTTTCTCTTTTTTCCTTATCTTATCTTCATCGTCAATAGATTCAATGTTGGTCTTTAGAGCACGATTAAAAGCTTTGTTTGTGCCCTTGAGAGTTTTATTTTCCCTTTCTAAATCAGCACTACGCTTCTAAAGAAGATACTTTTCACGTTCAAGTTTCTGAATCATAGATGCAAATTCATTTATGCGTTGCGAATATCTCACCCTCTGTTGTTCATCGAAATACTTCATCGTCTCAAATTTGACTTTCTTACACCATTCTCCTACTACTTTTCCGTCTAAGCCAGGAGGAGGATTAGTTATAGTAGGGAACTTTTGGATGGCAAGGGAAGTAGACCTTGTTAATTTTGCAACAGATGGAACAATGGAAGAAGCTAGTGAATCGATGTTTGAAATATTATTTCCCATGATGAATTCAGGCGATTCACACTAAGCTTAACTATCTTTCAACTTAATCTCCAAATCACTTACTTATTGGAGAAGTTTCGACATCTAATGGTCAAAGTCAATTGAAGGATTTGACTTAATTTGACGCTTCAATATGGAGATCGTTTCATTCTTACGCTTAGCGTCCGCTTCTAGACTGACGATCTGATCATTGAGATTTCTAACGATTGTCTTTTAAAGAAAATATCTTTTGCACCATTCTAGAGCTTCAGAATTATTTTGAAAGTAGGTAGACAAAGGATGGCTAAGAAGTTTCCTCTTTTCAATATCTTCCAACAGCCTATCTCAAATAATGATAAAGCGAGATGTTGAATCTAACGGGAGCGACGTTGTAGATAACTGTTGCTCCTAATTAAACAAACAAAAAAAGAAAATAAAGTCAAGACTCGAATAATCAATCTCTTTCTTATAACAATAGAGGGTTACGACTTAAGTAAAAATGAAATAAAAGGTACAATTTCATTGAGCACTGTTTCACATATAAAGTTGAGAGACAGCCTTTTTGACTTTATTCAAAGAATTTGCCGAAAGGGTAACCGTTGAATCAAAAGGAACATTAATTCCTTCCAAGGTAATAACAGGAGGATATTTGCTATAGTCCCATTCCCCGGCAGGAGGACTATCATGACCATATATCAATTTGGTATGATATGTCAGAATTTCTTTAAGAAGGTTTTCTTTTTCTTCACCAAGAAAACTAAAATGAAGGCGAGCATGTTCCATGGAAAGTCTTTGCAAATCTCTAAGGAAGCAATATCTGGCTAATTTTAAAGATTTCAAAATTGATGCCTTTTCTATATAGTCTCTTCTTAGTTTAACATATTTGCTTAGATAATCTCTAGAGATAATGTTGCTTGGGGGACATTCATTCTGTGATAACGTAATAAAATACAGCTAAGAATAAAAGGAAACTAGAGCAAAAAATTCATAAACCAATATTATTACATAATTACGAATGTTCATCCGGTTCATACAAAATTGACTTTCTAAATAACTCTAAAATGAATCTGTCCTCATAATATTTAAGTTTCTCAGGAGGCAATTCTTGGGGAATCGATCTAACTCGTGGTAAGTTCCAATATGCTCCAGGATGCGGATTAGATCAAAATTCATCTAAAAATCTCTTGTGTAAACGCCTAAGTAGACCCCACTAAAATCACCTAAGTATGAGAAATCTACAGTTGGGTGTCTATAATGGGCTTTGTATAAAAAGTCTACCAGGATGTTGCTCTCTTCAATCAACATCCAAAAGAATGTAATCAACTCCTGATTCTCTTTCAAAAGACTATTATATTGAAGGCGCGCCCTCCTCAGTCGTGGGGCAGCTTCTTGATTTTTGAAAGACGCTAACACTGCCGCACTTCTGTTAAGTCTATGATACATATCGGAGAGAATATTATGTTCTTTAAATTGTTTATCTAACTATCTATACAAGCTATTTGTTTCCACTTGTTTTCTTTCAAGCTTGGTTTTATAAGGGTGAATGGGTTTCTTCCTTATCTAAGATAAATGATGTAAACTATTATTAACTTGGAAGTGAAAGCCGTTTAAACAAAGAATCCCATACCCGAGAAATGGGAACTATTGCTTGAGGGACCTACTTCTTCTCTCTTGGTTCTTCCACGTTAATGTTAGCAGGCTCCTCTAGAAGGTAAAAAGGCGCAGGGGGTTCAGGTGGACTTGCTTCATGAATAGATGGATCAGGATTGACCTTTTCTAAAGCCCTGGTGTTGTCGTCATCATCTTTTTTTCAAGAGCATTAGTGTGACCACTCCTATCGCCACCTGAACCTTGACCACCATCTACATTATCATTATTATTGTCATCATCATCATCATCATCATTAGCACCCTCTTTCTTGGCAACTTCATCTTTATCACCTTCATCTTCAGAGTTGGAGTCTACTTTGAAGGAAGGGACTTCGAAGGATAGGATTTTAGAGGCATCGATCTCTTCTCTTTCAGAAACTTCAACCCCCTACTCCATTCTTTAACTTTGTCCATAACTCTATTGACAAGAGCAGGGTAAAGTGAAGGAAAGCTCAAATCTGGGTATTTATCTATATTGTTGGTGTAAGCAAGCATCATGGTGTCTTCAAAAGAATTAACAATGATGTTCTTAAGGGAAGTATCAAGGAATTGAGACACCCGTTGCTTTGCATCAGAAATAACATTGATAGCCAACTTTAGAGAATTTTTTTTCTTCGGCTTTTTCAAAAGAGAAGATTGTTTAGCCACCATTTGAGCTTTTACATCCTCGGACTCTTTCAGAGCCATTTTCAAAGCAAGATTTTCGTCAGCCAAGTTGACATACTTTTTTTCCTCAAAAATAATAGACTCTGATTGAGCAAAAGAAGCTCTTAATCTCTCTAATTCCATCATAGCTTCATTTTTTCCCACAGACAGGGAGGTGACTTGGCTGTTTAAGTTTGAAATTTCTTCTCGAAGCCTTGATGTCTCCATGGAAGATTTTATTACACCCTCTTGCAGAGAGAGCTAGCTTTTGGATCCGAAAGAAAAATTATAACATAAGTCAAAAACTTAGAGAGAAACAATAACAATAAGGTTAAGTGATATGAAGCATACCAGGATTTGTTGTTCAACTAGAGAACGACAATGATCCATTGGATCAGAAACGGACGAAGGTGGACGGATAGAAGTAAAAGATGTAGAACTCAAGATAAACTAAACCATCTTTTCAAAATCACTTTGAGGCACATATGATGTGGAACTGGAAGAGTGCAACTCTTGAGAGGGGGTCAAAGTCCCCAAGTCTTTTTGCATTTGCTCGATCACACAAGGAGAGAAGGAGATGACAATGCGTGATAGGGGATCAACCTTTGAATGAGTCTTCTTGGGTCGATCAAGAGAAGCTTCAACAATTGGACTCTTTAGAGTTTTGTCAATATCAACAGTGTCCACCTCTTCTAGTGGCGGAGAATCGGGAACTTCAATAACCTTTTCCTTCTTAGGGGATGGTTCCGCATAGCCAATTTACCCAATTTTCTTTTAGTTGCCATCTTTGACCTAACAATGGCCTAAGTCAATGATGATGCATGGGACGTAGAAGTTAGGAGAGTTGGATCACTTGTGATTACATCAACTTGAGGAGTAGTTACTAAAGATTCAAAAAATTATAAGTCAGTGAAATAATTTGAGAAGAAACGCAGTAATAAACTGCAAGTGCTATATTTAAACCTACCAGAGTGATCAGGACAAACTGGTGACATCGGGGAAAAGTTCTTCGGATTGCCCAAAGAAAAGAAGCGTTTGCTCCTAGATGTATGTTAAACTAAGGGAGGTTGACCAAGTACCCTCTGACCTGCTGGTATGGGGAAAGCTTTTGAAGATTTGAGGGATTCAACGGAGTTAGTCTATTCCTAATGTTGCTTGAGGCGGCAATGGGCGACTTTACAATTTTCTTATCTTCTTCCTTCAGTTCTTTGACAGAAGGACCTGACAAAAAAGCATAGATTAGCAAAGGAAAGTAAGTAAATAAAAAAAATTTAAAAAATTTAAAAATATTATTAACTAATGACTGTGATTAACTTACGGAGGGAAGAGAAAACCACACTGATGTTAGGAAATCATTTAACAAAGAAGAACTACGTTTTGCAATCTCTGAATTTGTTTACCCCTTGGAAATTAGCTTTTTGAGGAGATTGGCTCTGAAGATTTTACTATTTAGGTTGTCGAGTTTAACTAATCGAACAAGATACTTCAAAACTTCAGCATTAAGTGATGGAATTCCATACTCTAATGCCATGAGTTCCAAAGATAGAAGATATGTATATACGTTTGGTGATAGCTGAAATGGAGCAATTCCCAAGTGGGTCAGAAATTTGGCCAGAAAATTCGAAAAAGGTAGGAAACCACCATGCCAAATGTGGATAGCAGTGTAGGAAAAATATCCTTCAAGTGGGCTTTGGATGGTGTCGCTATCACTAGGGGGATAGCTTCCACCCTAGTGATGCTGAAGTCACTAATAATTGCTTCCACCTCATCCTGGGTTGATATCATGGAGTGTTTGGAAGTTGCTTCAATCTTCATGGGATAAGATTCCATCACCAGTATTGTGTCCTTTTCTGGTATTTGAGAAGTCTTTTTCATGCCCATGATCCTGCCATATGAAATCATTTCAGTTAGAAGTTATAATATGGTATAAAATTAACATCTTTTCAAGGATATCGAAAACCTATTATAACAATTCAAATATCAACCAGAACATGAAATTTCATATCCTTGAATGAATGTTAGAGTTAGTTTAGAAAAATGTAATTTGCTGAACTTTCGACAGAGTGGAAAGGAAGAATGGAAGTGGACAGCCAACAAACACCCTTCAACAATGTCAAAGCTCAAGGATAACTTTGTTATTGAAAAAAGTAGTTGAAGCGTATACCACCAATTTGAATATAAACGTACACTAACAATGTTCAATAAACAAGACAAATAAACTTTTTGATATTATCGAAAGACATGAACTTTGTATCACTAAATGAATATGAATGTTGTTGAAACCCTATATTCCAATTGAGACGAAAGGTTTGATTTTGGTTGATATTAATGAAATGAACAGGCTTTGGGATGTTTCGACAACATCGATATAAAATGATGATCAAATTCCATTTAGTTACAAGGGTGTCGAGAAAGACGAAAGGGGTATATAGTTTTGAAAGCATACCAATAACTAAATTTGAGTCGGTATAGTAGGTTTCGATCAAGGCGAAGGGTCTGATTTGATTTTCAACTTATACAAAGTATGCTTTCTTCAATCCAATTTATAAAAAATGTATGTATCCCTAACTTCACACATTTACTAAAAATAAACTAGAAGTAGACATGTACTAGAGGTTTCAAAACCTATGAAATAAAAAATTATGCTTTCGAAGAGTATGGACTAGATAGTTATTTAGTAAAGCACATCAGGCAACCTATTCAGAAGGTATCAGAATATACTAAAGCCTAGTTGTGCTTTCGAAGAAGTCCACTCTATATTAACTGCATCAACCATTTGACGAGATCAATTAAGAGATGCGTTGGACTACCTTTCGACCCTATCGAAAGAGGTTAAAGAAGCAAAACAAAATTAGCCACCTTAACCACTTTCGAATGGGTTGAAAGGTAAAATTGCAGCGCCAAAATGCGATTCATATTGCGAAAACTTCTCTATGAAGTAACTGGAAATCTCTTTCTTCCCCAAATTCAATTTTAACCCAGAACTTCAAAAAATGAATAAATAAAATGAATTAAGCTTGAATTTACAATCTATAATCGTAAAATTCTCACGCTAAAAGTTCGAACCTTTAAAAAAAATACAAATTGGATGAGTTCTGAATGAAAATTAACAGAGGAAATAAAACGAAGCAAGCTATGAGAATGAATTAGAGGATACTTTCAAGCGAATAAAAAACCTAAGTTACTTCTATAAAATTAAAGCAAGAATTCAGATTCAACCATGGTGGATTTTAAAAATCAAAATTCACCATGAAGGGTAAGTTTAAAAAGCAAGATAAAGAGAACTTACTTTGAATTCAAGCTTCTATTTGCTGGAAATAAGAAATTATTTAAGAAATTGGGGATTTGATTTTCTCTAGAGATTTCTCTTATCGTAGGTAAATGAAAGGAAGGAAGGAAGAAGCGCAATTTATAAGAAAAGTCAGCATGAAGAATAGACTGTGCGATCAAATTTAAATAAACGGCCAGGATTTACGAAAGAATATGAATAGGCGGGAAACGTTATAGGTTTCGAAAGGGTTGACTTGGAAAGTCAAGAGCATCCCTTCATGGGGGAAAGGTCCAATGTTACCACCAATTCCAACTAAAACCTTGTCGAACCCAAGATGAATAGAAGAGAAAGAAGAACAAGAGATAATAGCACCAACAAGGCCTTTGGAAGGAGTCAAAAGGATGCTATAGTCAAGGGTCAGTTGTGTTATAAGCTTTCGAAGGGGTCAAAAGGGTCGAAAGCACCCTTGCGCTTCAATTGCTTCCTTTCGAAAGAGATGCTTTCGCCAACATGAAGACGTTTCGAATGGGTTGAAGAATACCTTTCGAAGGCAGCTAGTAACAGCCACACACATGCACGCCAAACCTTTCAAAACCGAAGGTTTCACCTTCATTCAAATTACTCGGAAAAATATTTTGTTGGAACAACCCCTTCGAAAGCATGACTAAGCCTTTCGAACCGGTCTAAACCTTTCACAACTAAGAGGGGTTCCACATCTATCCGCAGGTATGTCTTTGGAAGCTACCTTCCGCGTCGAAACCAAGAGTATTTCAATACCTTCAAAACCCCAAGAATGTACATGATGATGAAGTCTAAAGCTCATTCTCATTCTCACTTGCAACAATAGAGCAACACAAGGGGAAAAGGCGCATCTACCCCTTTAAATAAAGACAGAAGCGTTCAAATCCATTCAAATGCAATGCAGAGGGATGTGCAAGTGTCAATGGAGAAAAAGGTCTATAAGGCTACATTTGGAACAGGCCGAAAGCAATGAGTCAAAAGGTGCCAACCCGTACCTATAAATAAGACCCTATGGGTCTAGTTTAGAGGATCCGAATTCTTTCACTCTACTCTTATATTTTTCTTATGATTGTAAAACCTAATTCTAAAATCAGATTTGGGAAATTGATCAGTTTGTACATCATTAGTTTAATGAAGGCAAGATTTTGATGCTTTTGGTTATGCAACTATTTTGAGACTTTTACTGGATTCAATTTTATTCTACTAATGTCGACTTAATCGAAAGGATACCTTCCGAGTTATTCGAACCCCCTTACTTTACCAATAAACTTAGGTTCTTAGCTTCAAACCACTACCTACCAAAAGCTCACCTTATTAGTGAGTCGAAACCTCAAACTCGGCCAAAACCCCAAAAATTAAAGATCCAAACCGAAGCCATTAAAGAGGCAAGCTTTCAACAAAACCAAAACCTATTATTTAATCAATACCCAACAACATTAGAGCCAACTATTAGATTACCACCATTGTTTCAATACAAAGTTTCGAATCGATTAATAATCCAACTAGGCTGGTTTGAAAGACTTAAAAACTAAGTGATATAAGTGTTTCGACTGAGTCGAAAGGTTGGACAAGGAAAGGTTTTCACAACAAAGACCTATTTGAAAGGCGAATCAAAGGAGTAATATGATCCTAACTTTCCCTATTTAATAAAAAGAGGTTAGAAGGACACACCTGCACTTTTAACTCTATTTTTGGGTGTTAACAAGTTTTCTTGTTAACAGAGGGTAAGCTAATAGGCCTAGCCTAATCCTCTTCATCCGGCACTATTCATCCTTGAAATTCCAAACTCCAAACATATCGAGCCTTGTACTAATTTGAATTTTGGATGCCATTCAGACTAAATGGAAAAGTTTTCGGGACCTAATTCCATCGCACACAAAAGTTTTTTGAATCAATTTACAAATCGAACGTAGGCTACTAGCTAAAAATCGTCGATCAAAATATATCTATGCTTGTACTCATGTTAATTCGCAACATAAATCCAGACTCAACGGAATTGGTCTCAAGTCCTAAGTCAACCGTATGAAAAAAGTCACATTTTAGAATTCCAATTCAATTACGACTTAATATTTAAATTAACTATTTAAATATATTATCATAAATACTCGGTTTGATACATGAACTAATGGATAAAGTTAGATGACTTATTCATCTCTAATGGACTGATGGTAAGGATGATTGTACCTGTGAGGTAGAGGATAAGATAGTAATATCTATCTTAAATTGTTTAGACATTCGTGATTGTTAGCAGTGTGCTTTGTTTATCTATTATGTGTACTAGTAGTGACAGTAGTAAATTGTATGTTATGATGTGATTATGGATTAGTAGTGGTACTAATGCACTATGATTGACGGTTGTTGATTTTACATTAGTAGGGTCCTAGTGTAATTATTGTACTTTTGTGTGCAGTAATAATGACAGGGGTCATCGCTCTACCTTACTTGAATTTCAGGGGTGAAATTCCTATAAGGAGTGAGATTTTAACATTCATATTTTGGAGTACAATAATATAGGACTAAATTAATAATAATATTGGTTATTAGAGAAGGGTTATTAAAAGAGTATTTTTTGGCCACAAAGTAATTAAATGGGTGAAGTGAATTATATAATAAAGGGGCGAGGAATGAATAAGATCAAGCAAGGAAGTGATTTTAGGCCAAGCCCAAATTATTTACCTAAATTATTTACCCTTACATCCCTAATCATACCATTCCCTTCATTCTCATATTACACTACATAAAAACAAAACCAAATAGCACTATGATGCCATCGTCAAAGAAGAAGAATAGGGAAACTAAACAAAGTCAAGATTCAAGCTTTCATTTCTTAAAGAAGAAAGGACGTTTATATAGCTAATTACTTTGTTGAGAAATGCTAACTTTACATTATATCAGAATATATTATGATTTGGATATCATGTGTTTTTGCTATTTAAAATGAAGACAAACATGTATTGATGATGATACATTGATCATATCAAAGTTTGGTTGTTAAATGACATAGTTAATGGTATGTTCATGAATGAAAATTGAGCTAATCACCCAAAAATTAATTGAAATTTGGATATAATGTTGATGATATTAAATCAGACGTGGGTTTTAATTCTCATAATTTTTGGACGAGAAAATTTTTTATTGTGAATTTTCTAAGATAATTGGCTATAAATTTAATATTTTGATCCGAAATTTTTAATGAAGGTAAAGGAAAGTGTTTTTGATTTTCTGTGGATTTTTGGAAAATTTCCCATGATTTTTTAAACTAATATAAATTAAATGGAAAGTCGTAAAATATCCATAATTAATGAAATAATTAGAGAAAGGGATTAATTAGGGTGTAATTAAGGGATTAAATCAAGAATTGTTGTTGAGATTTCTTCAACAATTCAAAGGTAACGAATAAAGAAGTGGTATGTGTAAATAATAAGTCAAAAGATAGTTACTTTAATAGAAAATATATCATTTTTCAGTGTAATTACATATTTTCCATTTTATAGATGTGATCGCATTGTCTTATAAATGTTGGAACTGGGCCAGCTCTCAGTGGAGTAATTGGGTAAAATTTAAAATCTTTTAATAGTTTGGATTATTAATAGGCCTGTGTAGTCTAATTCATTTAGAAATTTTCTGTTAAATACAATCAATATTTTATTTGTATTTATAAAAAGTTATTTTATATAATTTTGTTTTACACACACACACACACACACACACACACACACACATATATATATATATATATATATATATATATATATATATTTGTCTATGTGTGAGCACGCGTGCGCTTCATATACACATATGTGTGTACGTGCGCGTGTAACACAACTAAGCATACACGGTGTAACATGCTCGTGTATAGATGTAGGGATTTACACCGCAACATGCATGTTGGCCCCTCTTGTATTCGATTCACTGTACAATATGTATATTTTTGTATCATAGTAAAATTTATAAGTAAATATTTAATACAAAGATAAATATACATATATATATATATTAAATGTTAGTTATAAACAATATTTATATAAAACATTTATAAAAATTAACATTAAATATATGTATGTAACTAATAAAAAATTATATATATATATATATATAATAAGCAAATCATTAGGTTAATCGAATATTAATTTAAAATAACTTTTAACACATATTTGTGCATAGAATATAATATGAAAGCCAAAAATAATTTATTAAAATAATATTTCATTTTAAATTAATTTATACAATACATATGGATATGTATAATTAGATGTAAATGTGAGTGTATATGTGTGTGTGTCTCTATATATATTAAAATGAATAAGAAAATGAAATATTTTTGAATTATGCTTCTACAAAATTTTGCATTCAACCATATAATTTTTTTAATTTCTTTTCGGTTTTTTGAATTTTAATACATTTTAAAATTAAAGCTGTGTAAAATTAAAAAAAATTACAAAAAAAAAATATTTTTGTAAGTTTTCAGTATAGTATATGTTATGCAATATTTTTATGTAAAATTTTATTATTTATAATATATACATATATACACACACACACGAGTATATTAAAGTACATAAACTATTTTAGGTAAAATAAATAAATAATTTTATTTATTCAAGTGATTTTTTTACATTTTTTACTACCTAATATATATTGTATATGAATAATTTTTTTAAAATTTAATACATATGATACATCACATAATCTTTTAAATATGGATTCTGATTAATAAATTCATTTAATAATATTGTTTAAATATAAAAAAAATCATGTATGTTTAATTTGTAAACCATGAGCATCAAGTAGGCAAGCATACGAAATATTTTTTATTTATATCTATAGATATAATAAATACATAAACCAACCAATTTGTGACAACGTTTCGATATACAAGATTCGTGATATAATCTATTATCCTATTATATAAATACTATATATATGGTATTACAAAATAGAAAACGAATTACCATTGACCAAAGCCCTTGTGTACAAGTTGAAATGTTAAATCGATCCCCTTGAATTTGTTCACAAATCAGAAGTTGCTAGCTCTTGATCTGCCTTACCATCGATGATCGAATCGAAGAGTTTTTGTAACGACCAATAATTTTCGACAATTAAGAATAGTTAATTTAATAAGATTTTGTGATTTAATATTGGGAGAAATAAAAGTTGTGATTTATTTATGATAATAATAACTGGAATGCAATGTAACAATGTTAATTTAAGTTAATTATTAACAATTTGAATGAAATTCCAATCAATTGAAATGACCTAAAGGTTATACTTGGTAACAAAGTGAATATAGGAAAACAAATGTAAATAGTGGATTAATTAATGAAATGATATAATTTATGGTAATGGAATAAAATCCGTGTTGTATAAGTAATTATAACATTTGGTTGCACATAATAAACTTATTAATGTGACTAAAAGTTAATGGTGACAACTATTATATGTTACCTATTTATTTTGCCTATTAAGTTAAAATTTGAAATCAATTGCAATTAATTCACTTAATTAGTGCAGTTAATGTAGGTTAAATTGATAATTGTAGAATGTTGAATCAATAAGATGTAACCTATGAAAATTTTATGCATAACATGACAATTGATTAAACAAAAGAATTGGAATCAAGTTTGCTCAATTTATTGGAATTTGAATTATAATGAATGGATTCATTACAATTAATTGTAATTAAAGGTTTCTTTAATGGAAAGTAAGATGAAAATGGTAAAATAATTAATGTAATGAAATGTATGGGAATGTTATTATATGTGCAAGACAACAATAGATGTAATAAAAAGAGTGAAACAAAGATAAACTAATTTTTTGAGATCCTAAATATTAATATAATCGACAAAAATTCAATATAAGAGAAATAAAGTAAATAATACAAATAAAAGGTGGAAATTAGAGAATATTAATGTACTAAGATATAAACCAATGTTAATTGTACCCGTAAGATGATAATTGATTGAATAACAAAATTTACAATCAAATAAATAGATTTATTGAAATTTAAAATTTATAATTACCGAATCTAATGAAATTGAAATTAAACACTTTAATTGGTAAGTTAATTAACTTTAAATTGATATCTAAATTTGGATAAATTATTGTAAATGTTTAAGAAATAAAAAATGATAGAAATTGTAAATCATTAAATTTCAATTGAAAAAAGTGATTTAATTAATTTAATATTAATTTATTTAATTAACGTAAAAATAGCCATTTTGGCAATTGTCTCGGATTTTGAAGAAACCAGTTTCATCGGATCCGTGACAGTGAATTATTGTAGGATTTCAAGTTTCGTAGTGATGGAATTGTCGTTCGATCATACGGACTCGAAACGCCTAGAAATCAATTCAATTGAAATGAATTTGAAATAAGCTTATTTTAAAGCCAACTTCTTCATACGATGGAATTTGGACATGAAACCTGTTCCATTGAGTTTAAAAATATTGGAAACATCTATATTGATATATGGGATTACCCATTTTCGTTTCGGAGGTGAAACGGGCTTTTCGGGTTATTTATCGTTCAAAATCCAAATCAAATCTTGCCCTTTCATTTTTATTTCTGATCCACCTATAAGTAACATGTTATAAACCCTAATAGTTTTTCTATTTCTTATTTCTGTAGGTACAATTCTCTGTGGCTTCTCCTTTCCAATGGCAGAAACAAACTCCAATTCCCAAATGCTCAAATTCAATTTCAAAACCAAATCCAAAATTCAAACTCCTCAAACTATATCATATTATATATCAATTTGAAGCTCTCGACGAGCGCAAGTCAAATCAGCAGTTTGTTTTTCGATCTGGGTTACTGTGTGGCAGGAACTAGGTGATTAATTCTTGGTCGTTCATCATGTTCCGATCAACTTCGACCGACCGTCGAATCATTGGTATGGATGGGTGGAGATTGCCGTGTGTAGTTCATCTATGCTAGCCGTTTGTCGAATCAACGGCTAGATAGACTGGAAAAATTCAAGTAGGGTTTCACGTCGGGGGGCGGAGCTGCGAGCTTGAGGCGGCGATAGGTGGGGGTTTTGTGCCACTAGTGGCCGAGATGTCTTGGGGAAGGTCGGCGATGGTGGCGGGTGACCGATGCAGCGTGGGGGAACGTATTAAGGCGGCGGCGTTAGGGTTCGAAGTCGAAGACTGAAGGCTCATGCGTGCTGGTGACGTGGATTTCTTTTTTTATTTTATTGTTTTTTTATAAATCTTATAACTTCTAATTATCATAACTTCTTCATACGTGGTCCGATTCACGCGCGGTTTGTTCCGCTGGGAAAAATTCCGAACATTTTGACGCTTGTTTGGATGAATTCCGAGACTGTTGAATTTTGGGCCTTTATTTGAATTTCAAATGGATTGAAATTCAAAGGTGAGTGTTTTAACCCACTCACGACATCTAAAATTTCTTATGTTAGTTAAATTAAATTTATGATGTGATTAGGAATTTATTTATTGCTGTTGGGTATATTTAAATCGTCATTCCAATTGATTTGAATTTGATTATCATTTAAATTTATTATCGGAATTTAATTGTATTTTAAATTTATTATCGGATTTAAATTTCAAGTTAATTACCTGTAAATGATAATCAGTTATTTGTCGTAATTTATTGGTTGAATTGAATGATGCTTTTGATGGATGTTTGATTGTTGATATCGGATGATTAGATGTTATGTTTAATTTATATATTGTTATCACTCTGCAAGTTCCTTTAGTATTATTAGGGAAATCACTATGGGTTGAAATGATATATACCCGAACGATCTATAGATTAGGGAAAAATCGTTATGGGTTGAAATGATAGACTCGAACGATTTTATGGATTTTTATATAATTCGGGATTGCTGTTTGAAATGATATATAACCGTAAAATTGTAAATTACGGATTGAAATGATAAATATCCGTATTACTTGACCCTAGGGTAGAAAATTATATACGGACACGGGATTGGTTAAATTAAAAGATTTTTTTTGAATTTTTAAAATTTTGAATTCAGTTAACGAGTATTTTGAAAAGAAATAGATTTATATAAACTGAACTATTTTCGATAACCCAAGTATAAATGCTGAAAGGGAAATTGATTTAATAAAGTTTTCCAAGAATTTAAATTGGAATTTCAAGGTTGAAGTGTTGAATAAAAACGAATATTTCGGAAGTGAGTTATTGGAAATGTTTGGATATAACTTTGAAATCTATTAAACTAATTTAAACAATTTTAATTTATTTTAATCTATTATAACCTATTTAATACAATTTAATCTATTTTACCTATTTTAAACTAATTACCTATTTAATCTATTTTAACTTCATTAAATATAATTTAAATCTATTTAATCTATTTTAAAATTTATTTAATTTACTTAAAAAAATCTACTTAATATAATTTAAATCTATTTAATCTATATTTAATCTATTTAAATCATTTTAAACCAATTAAATCAAATTTCAATCTATTTAAACTATTTTTACTATTTAAATTATTTTACTATTTAAACTATTTTAAAACTATATAAACTATTTGTAATTACCTAAACTATTTTATAAAAGTTCAAACTGTGAAAGGTTGAAGTATTTATATCTAAATCCTTGATGATGATACAACCTAAGTTGGAATTTGAAACTGATACTGTAACGTATCGGGTTTTGCCCGCTCGAAAATCAACATCCGTACTTCACATTGTACTAGAATGCCGTAGATTCGACCGTTCAAATCCGATTCGCCGGAGCTTATAACAACATTAAGTATAACAACACAGCGGAAGAAAAAGAATATATCAATATATATAACATTGATACAATGACAGATACAAAATCTGATACAGTATGATACAACAGATATCAATATACATCAGAGATATGATACAAGAAATAGCAGCGGAAAAGAAAATAGATAACACCAGCAGCAGGTAGAATATCTACAATAGAATGCTCTAATCCATAGCTAGCGGAAAGCAAGGTCAGTCGTCCAAGAACTGACTAGCTCCAGATAATCTACTCAACCTGAATATCTAAGATACCCAACTCTAGACTGCCCGTGTGGAAAATAGTGGGCACCCAGAGTTTAGGAAGGGAACAATAAACTCTGGATCAGTCATGGGACTGGTGTGAGCAACAAAAATAGTTTATCTTTAAACAATCAACAAAAGAACTTTAAATTGAAAACCGCAATGCTTTTGGAAAATGAAACTACCATAAGGCCTCCCGCACACACACACAATGCAAACGCAGAATCGGAGGAGATTTCTCCTTATGATAGTCAAAGATGCTTACTACGCAAATCATTGGATATTATTACTAGTGCATAGTGCAGAAAACATTTCGAAAGTATAATATTAATCTTAGCCAGCATAGACATTCCGAACTATGCCTACTATAGCTACCATCTAAACAGTGGTGACCACCATAAGTAAATGGCAGGTTCTACAACTAAAACCGTACAAAGTTCGTATTGGAAAATTGGATTTTCCAACAAATGGTCAGGCTAAGGAACTTCCTTTCCTTCTGCCGAATGGGATCGCCTCTGGCTGGACGTCCCGAGAGACCAACTGCTCTCTGCCAACAAGGCCGGGTTACCCCTGTAACAGGTAACTCACGAATATGTCATCACCCGGTCCTTTGGGACCATTATCCGAGCGCTCGGTAACCAACATCACACATCATAAAGAAAGTGTATCCACATGAGTAAGTATCAGGGCTACATACCATAATACCACCCCTTTCCAGAAGGAAATGACATACCCTAAAGGGCGCGACCCTCATAACCTTGCCGCAACATTCCTGTTTCGACCATTTCCGAGTTGTTAAGGCCCTGATGAAGTCTCGTCCACAAAGCTATGCTTTTTTCAAAAAGCCACGCTTTGGGTCAATAGATGATCAACCTATGATCACAAAGATAAATGATCAAACAAATGATCCTATCACAAATGATCAAACACTGATCATCACACAGCAACACTCAGCATGCCATGTTACCAAATTGGGATATATCGCTGATAACTTCAACTACATAACCTCTGAGCTCATACGTCTCAGAGAAGGATGTTAAGCTAAGAGAATAAATTCTCCGCGACCAACAGATATGTATTTGAAAGAAATCGGCTTTATATCTCAAATTGTAATGTCAGACATACAATCCATACAAGTCTGTTCCGGGTTCGAACAGAACCGAAGACACTTCCAAAGAAGCCCTTGCAAATCCGGGTATTCACAGTCCCGATCGGACTTCCCATCACTTAGGAGATCTCTATACCAGGAGCGACCCAGTGCAGAGACAATCGATAGGTCATCCTATCGTTTTCGCAAACACCAGGTCTTCAACACCGGTCTTCAAATGCTATCCATATACGACGTATCACTAATTCGGAATGGGTTATGTGACACAAGGGTCCTCTCCCGGCTAAACCGAATAGTGAGCGCAATATTTAAAAATATATGGATATGTGATTTCAATTAAGTCACAACTTAAACCCGAACTTTCTTTTCAAATGGTTTAACAAATTACCATTTTCAATCTTTAAACAAAAAGATTCATTTTAACAACCTTCAATGGTTTAAACAATTTCCACACTTTAATCTTTTAAACAAAAGATTCATTCACAGGTTTTCCAAATTTAATCCCCATTTCAATTGATTAACTCTTTAAATCTTTAAAACAAAGATTTAACTTATAGCTTTCAAAAAAATTCCATTTCAAATGGTTTAAACAGTTCATCATTTTAAATCTGTTAAAAATAAACAGATTTAATTCATAGTTTTCAAAAAGAATTCATTCATAACTTGGAAAACCATTTTTTCAATTTAAATCTTGAAGTTCCTTTAATTAACTGGGATTTCATTTCTTATCTGAAAGCTTTTATTCTTTGAAAACAAACAGTTTCATTTCAGAAAATCTGATTCATTCATGCAAGTTGAACTCCTTGGGTTAAATTCAAATTCCCAAATTTATACTTTTAAATGGTTTAACTTCATATAACTTGTACAGCATCTTAAATCCCGAGTTTCGAATCATAGAGTTCAATTTCAGATATTGGATTCAAATTTAAATCAAATTATTTAAATTTTCAAACTCGATTAAGTTATTCAAAATAACTTTTATCTTTGAAATTCCATTTCAAATGCTTTTCACTTTAAACCCAAAATTTCTAATTTCAGAATCAATTGAAATTTAATATTCCAATTTCAAAATAATAAATTTTAAATCATCTGTGACTTAACCGATTTCCTCGTGAAATCCATATTTGTGTGTGTATGGTGTAGTCCAGGGGTTTTAACACAATAGTGCAACACAATGAATCATCACAGATTAAAATACAGGATATAGTTGATAAGCGATATAAACTATAACGCTTATCGTTCATGCACAGACCATAGATATATAAATATCACAGATAAGTAAATTACAGATCACAAGATAAATCAGGATGTATCACAAAGCATCATATATCGGGGATAACAAACAATCAAGTCATCCAATAGAATTCAAATGTTAATAAGCAAGATCAGTTAATTATCTGATTTATTCAAATTAGATTAATTACTTATGAATTTCTAATCCTGGTTAATCAACATCGATAAATCATAAATTATTTTGATTAATTATTCTTTAATCATTTATTAATTAACCATTAATAATAAATTGATTAACCTTTAATTAAAATTCATCAACCTTTAATTATTAAATAATTAACCTTTAATTATTTAATTGATCATTTAATTAATTATCTTTAATTAATTACTCTAATTAATTATTCCTCAATTGATTATCATTCTTTAATTACCTTCATTTATTAATTAACCATAATCATGAAATTAACTTAACCTTAATCAATTTTTAATTAACCTTTAATTTATCACATAATAAATTAATCTCTAATTACTCAAGGTCTTAATAAACTTAAGGTAAACCATTTATCTTACTTTAATTATTATTTTAAACTTTTAAAAATAATCATTCCAATACCATTTTTTTCCAATCTCAAAACCAAATTTAAACATACTTCAACTTAAAGATCAAATCTTTAAAACATTTAAACTTTTAAATTTTAAACTTAAAAGTTCTAAAACCAAAACAGAACAGATTTCTATTTTATAACCTTGGAAAAAAATTCCCCGAGTCCAGACTAATTTTTCTCGAGCGTGACTTCCAGTTTCCCTCACCTTACTCATCTTCGAGTCAAACTTCACCTTTTTTCGAGCCTAGACCCGAGAGCAGCTTCGTCTTCTCCAAAAACTTTGCTGAACCCACTACATTCCACCTCCATGAATACATACCAAATCGAACGGCGACACATCGCCTGAAACAACACTCCCTCGAATCAACGTTGACAATCGCCGAACCCAAAACGTCACTCATCCTCCAACGCGACGACGAACAACCCATCGCATATCAACATACTGCCTGGAACCACGTGCACTGATATGCGTGCACGTGTACGAACTTCGCGACCAACTTCCGGCATCGCCGCGGCCACCTAAGCGTCATTGGTGACCTCCTCAATCAACTCGAGCACCCAGATTTTCAAATCGATCATAAATCGAATTCGAACAAACTTTCGAAGCTATCAGGAAATATCCCGATCAACAATTCCTTCACCGACGACGCGAACGACCATCGGAGGGCACGTAAATTTGGCCAAAGCTTCGCCTAACCCCAATACTTCGATCGCCACCTGACCGGTCACTTCCGATGCTACAACGGCTACACAGCAACCTCATTTCCAAGTTCGACCAAAAACAAACTAAAACCCTACTCCGACCAATTCCTACCACCACGGCCAATATAAAATCCCCTCGCCATTTTCCCAGAGACCCTCATCTCCCCGACCACCTTCAGGCCAAACCCCAAGCTCCAGTTCGCCTCCGATCACCCCGGGTAGCCATAATACCCAAAGACGTTCAACACTGAAAATCTCATCGAATTCCAAACTAAAAATAAAAATCTTTGTACCTAAATTCATGATTTATGATAATAAACCATTTTATTTAACCGAAACAATGAATGACTTAAATCAAAAGTTTGGTATGTTTTACATTTTCACTGCCTTTGTTAACTTTCATATAGTTTATAAACAAACAAATTTAAACTATCTTTAGATTTTAGTGTATGCTTCCACAAACAAACTCTATTCAAATACTAAACTCTATTAAAGATTGGATAAGAAGAAGTGATTTCTTTCTAGACCTATCTAACCTGTAAGAAATAAACAGAGACCTGTATATCTTAGTTTAGGCATGCTCACAGTTAGGATGAAGGCAGAGCCTGGACAAAAAGTTTTGAAGTCTGGGAATAATACTGATTTTACTTGATAATATATACATATATTTTATTTTATTTTTAAAAGAGGTTACATATATATGTATACAAACATTTTTCATTAAAAGATTATAGTCTAAAAATCATTTTTGTTGAATGGTGTGGATTTTAAAATCATGTTTGAGCACCTGTAACTTATAACAGGCTTTACATATCACACAGGCCTACATATAGATATATGTATTCAGACATACAGGCAAAACAACCACATTTCATCACACATTATCAAGTGCCAACCAAAACATCAAGATGGAATAGGTTAAGTTTGCTCACCTTGATTTCTGGAAATGGACAGAGACAGAGCAGAAAACAAAGAACAGAGGGGCTTTGAACAAAATTCTAGAAATGCTTTTGATCTGCAATGATTTGTTTTTAGCTCGTTTGATCTGCTACTTGCTTTGCTTCATGAATTTGAAGTTAAATCTGGAACTTCTTTTTGATCTCCTTATTTGAACTGATTGGTATTGTTAAGTTTTGAGATGATGCTACTTTATTTTTCTCAGTTTCGAATGAACGAAATGTAGATGTTTGATATACAGAAAGAAAATGTACATGGTGATGTTGTTTTGTACAATCTCTTATAAACATAGGTCAGAGATCATCTTTATTTAGGAGGCTGAGATGATCTTCAAAACAAATTGAATTGACTTGTTTACTGCTAGGTATGGAAGCATTAAATGCTAATGTACTTAATGTCTACAACCTTACCTTATTTTTATGTATAGATATTTTTGCTTTTGCATTCTTTTCTTGCCTGCATCTTATTTTTACTTGGCTGTACAAATGAAGATAGTTGTGTGGCTACATTAATTAGCTTGTACAAACTTATATTTTATTTTGTTTTGTTTGTACACACTATCATTCTCATCTGGTTTTCGTATATTCTTAGATTTTGTTTGCACTGGCATACTTACTTCTCATTTTTTTTGTTTACAACTTCAAAAGTCTACATGCTTTTGTATGTACAGAGAAGATTTTGTTTACTTGTTCCTTGTTTACTTCCAGGTCTACATACCTATGTTTGAATATAACTCTTCTTTGTGGCCGAGATAATATGTTTTGGTGGCTGCAGCTTTGTTGTATTGGGCTAGAGATGAAAGCATTTATTACTTGGTTTATTTTGCAAATTTGTAGATATTTTATCTTATCTTTGTTACATTTGCATTCACTCATTATTTTTACAAAACCCAATTTGAATTCAGTTTCAAATACATTTCTCAAGTAATTAAAAATTCAACTAACATTTTATATTTAATATTTAAACCATTTATTTAAGACTTAAATTCAAATCAAATATATACGTATATATTCAAATTTACTCATATATGCCCGTATACATATATATACAATATTTAAGTTTTAGATGATTCATACAAAATTTATTGAGATTCGGGGAAACACGCATCACTTTAATCGATTAAATTTACAATTTTTATTCAAAAATTTAACAATTTATCATTTTAAATTTATATAAAATTCAGGGTCGTTACAGACTTCCTCCCTTAAAAGAATTTCGTCCTCAAAATTGCCAGGAAGACACAAAGATAGATGAAAATATTTCATCAAATCAACTGAATGTCTATTCTGTATTTGGCTTACCAAATCAGAATATCAAGAACGAATCTGTTGAATTTTTCACAAATACTCGGGTTATGCAGATCTACGAAATATGCAGTGACATCGGTTAGTTCGAAGGGATAACTAGCCATTCGTAGAACATATCCGGACCCAAAGAATAGATAGATATATGGATACAATTTCAAAACTTTCAGTTTAAAAACCAAATTATACCTATCAACCATAGCAATCAAAGCAACCAATACATCCAAACAACAATTTTGGCTCATTTGGAGTTTAAGTCCCATTTTAATATATCGACTTTCTTCCTGGATCAACCAGAAATTATCGAAGAATTGAGAAAAGATGACGAATCAAAGAGATTGATAGAGAAAAGATTGTTTCCTTATTGTTACAGGATATTGACCATTTATAGTCGTATTCCCCTGTCCCCTATCTCATCCTCTTCTCGCACTCATACTTACTATCAATGGATAGCAAGAGAATTTACTGAGGCATTCGGACGAATATCTGAAGAATACTCATTCTAGAGTTTACTTCACTCTATCTCTAATGAGCTACTTAATGTGTTATACTCCTGAGCTAAAGTTCAACCTTAACTCTGATACCAAATGTAACGTATCGGGTTTTGCCCGCTCGAAAATCAACATCCGTACTTCACATTGTACTAGAATGCCGCAGATTCGACCGTTCAAATCCGATTCGCCGGAGCTTATAACAACATTAAGTATAACAACACAGCGGAAGAAAAAGAATATATCAATATATATAACATTGATACAATGACAGATACAAAATCTGATACAGTATGATACAACAGAATGATACAACAGATATCAATATACATCAGAGATATGATACAAGAAATAGCAGCGGAAAGAAAATAGATAACACCAGCAGCAGGTAGAATATCTCCAATAGAATGCTCCAATCCATAGCTAGCGGAAAGCAAGGTCAGTCGTCCAAGAACTGACTAGCTCCAGATAATCTACTCAACCTGAATATCTAAGAAACCCAACTCTAGACTGCCCGTGTGGAAAATAGTGGGCACCCAGAGTTTAGGAAGGGAACAATAAACTCTGGATCAGTCATGGGACTGGTGTGAGCAACAAAAACAATTTATCTTTAAACAATCAACAAAAGAACTTTAAACATTGAAAACCGCAATGCTTTTGGAAAATGAAACTACCATAAGGCCTCCCGCACACACACACAATGCAAACGCAGAATCAGAGGAGATTTCTCCTTATGATAGTCAAAGATGCTTACTACGCAAATCATTGGATATTATTACTAGTGCATAGTGCAGAAAACATTTCAAAAGTATAATATTAATCTTAGCCAGCATAGACATTCCGAACTATGCCTACTATAGCTACCATCTAAACAGTGGTGACCACCATAAGTAAATGGCAGGTTCTACAACTAAAACCGTACAAAGTTCGTATTGGAAAATTGGATTTTCCAACAAATGGTCAGGCTATGGAACTTCCTTTCCTTCTGCCGAATGGGATCGCCTCTGGCTGGACGTCCCGAGAGACAAGCTGCTCTCTGCCAACAAGACAGGGTTACCCCTATAACAGGTAACTCACGAATATGTCATCACCCGGTCCTTTGGGACCTTTATCCGAGCGCTCGGTAACCAACATCACACATCATAAAGAAAGTGTATCCACATCAGTAAGTATCAGGGCTCCATACCATAATACCACCCCATTCCAGAAGGAAATGACATACCCTAAAGGGCGCGACCCTCATAACCTTGCCGCAACATTCCTGTTTCGACCATTTCCGAGTTGTTGAGGCCCTGACGAAGTCTCGTCCACAAAGCTACGCTTTTTTCAAAAAGCCACGCTTTGGGTCAACAGATGATCAACCTATGATCACAAAGATAAATGATCAAACAAATGATCCTATCACAAATGATCAAACACTGATCATCACACAACAACACTCAGCATGCCACGTTACCAAATTGGGATATATCGCTGATAACTTCAACTACATAACCTCTGAGCTCATACGTCTCAGAGAAGGATGTTAAGCTAAGAGAATAAATTCTCCGCCACCAACAGATATGTATTTGAAAGAAATCGGCTTTATATCTCAAATTGTAATGTCAGACATACAATCCATACAAGTCTATTCCGGGTTCGAACAGACCCGAAGACACTTCCAAAGAAGCCCTTGCAAATCCGGGTATTCACAGTCCCGATCGAACTTCCCATCACTTAGGAGATCTCTATACCAGGAGCGACCCAGTGCAGAGACAATCGATAGGTCATCCTATCGTTTTCGCAAACACCCGGTCTTCAACACCGGTCTTCAAATGCTATCCATATACGACGTATCACTAATTCGGAATGGGTTATGTGACACAAGGGTCCTCTCCCAGCTAAACCGAATAGTGAGCGCAATATTTAAAAATATATGGATATGTGATTTCAATTAATTCACAACTTAAACCCGAACTTTCTTTTCAAATGGTTTAACAAATTACCATTTTCAATCTTTAAACAAAAATATTCATTTTAACAACCTTCAACGGTTTAAACAATTTCCACACTTTAATCTTTTAAACAAAATATTCATTCACAGGTTTTCCAAATTTAATCCCCATTTCAATTGATTAACTCGTTAAATCTTTAAAACAAAGATTTAACTTATAGCTTTCAAAAAAATTCCATTTCAAATGGTTTAAACAGTTCATCATTTTAAATCTGTTAAAAATAAACA
The DNA here is from genome assembly GCA_030737815.1 of Allium fistulosum. Lineage (NCBI taxonomy): Eukaryota > Viridiplantae > Streptophyta > Magnoliopsida > Asparagales > Amaryllidaceae > Allium > Allium fistulosum. The sequence goes on from CM060902.1 coordinate 986,138,127, forward strand.
GATTTAATTCATAGTTTTCAAAAAGAATTCATTCATAACTTGGAAAACCATTTTTTCAATTTAAATCTTGAAGTTCCTGTAATTAACTGGGATTTCAATTCTTATCTGAAAGCTTTTATTCTTTGAAAACAAACAGTTTCATTTCAGAAAATCTGATTCATTCATGCAAGTTGAACTCCTTGGGTTAAATTCAAATTCCCAAATTTATACTTTTAAATGGTTTAACTTCATATAACTTGTACAACATCTTAAATCCCTAGTTTCGAATCATAGAGTTCAATTTCAAATATTGAATTCAAATTTAAATCAAATTATTTAAATTTTCAAACTCGATTAAGTTATTCAAAATAACTTTTATCTTTGAAATTCCATTTCAAATGCTTTTCACTTTAAACCCCAAATTTCTAATTTCAAAATCAATTGAAATTTAATATTCCAATTTCAAAATAATAAATTTTAAATCATCTGTGACTTAACCGATTTCCTCGTGAAATCCATATTTGTGTGTGTATGGTGTAGTCCAGGGGTTTTAACACAATAGTGCAACACAATGAATCATCACAGATTAAAATACAGGATATAGTTGATAAGCGATATAAACTATAACGCTTATCGTTCATGCACAGACCATAGATATATAAATATCACAGATAAGTAAATTACAGATCACAACATAAATCAGGATGTATCACAAAGCATCATATATCGGGGATATCAAACAATCAAGTCATCCAATAGAATTCAAATGTTCATAAGCAAGATCAGTTAATTATCTGATTTATTCAAATTAGATTAATTACTTATGAATTTCTAATCCTGGTTAATCAACATCGATAAATCATAAATTATTTTGATTAATTATTCTTTAATCATTTATTAATTAACCATTAATAATAAATTGATTAGCCTTTAATTAAAATTCATCAACCTTTAATTATTAAATAATTAACCTTTAATTATTTAATTCATCATTTAATTAATTATCTTTAATTAATTACTCTAATTAATTATTCCTCAATTGATTATCATTCTTTAATTACCTTCATTTATTAATTAACCATAATCATGAAATTAACTTAACCTTAATCAATTTTTAATTAACCTTTAATTTATCACATAATAAATTAATCTCTAATTACTCAAGGTCTTAATAAACTTAAGGTAAACCATTTATCTTACTTTAATTATTATTTTTAAACTTTTAAAAATAATCATTCCAATACCATTTTTTTCCAATCTCAAAACCAAATTTAAACATACTTCAACTTAAAGATCAAATCTTTAAAACATTTAAACTTTTAAATTTTAAACTTAAAAGTTCTAAAACCAAAACAGAACAGATTTCTGTTCTATAACCTTGGACAAAAATTCCCCGAGTCCAGACTAATTTTTCTCGAGCGTGACTTCCAGTTTCCCTCACCTTACTCATCTTCGAGTCAAACTTCACCTTTTTTCGAGCCTAGACCCGAGAGCAGCTTCGTCTTCTCCAAAAACTTTGCTGAACCCACTACATTCCACCTCCATAAATACATACCAAATCGAACGACGACACATCGCCTGAAACAACACTCCCTCGAATCTACGTTGACAATCGCCGAACCCAAAACGTCACTCATCCTCCAACGCGACGACGAACAACCCATCGCATATCATCATACTGCCTGGAACCACGTGCACTGATACGCGTGCACGTGTACGAACTTCGCGACCAACTTCTGGCATCGCCGCAGCCACCTAAGCGTCATTGGTGACCTCCTCAATCAACTCGAGCACCCAGATTTTCAAATCGATCATAAATCGAATTCGAACAAACTTTCGAAGCTATCAGGAAATATCCCGATCAACAATTCCTTCACCAACGACGCGAACGACATCCGAAGGGCACGTAAATTTGTCCAAAGCTTCGCCTGACCCCAATACTTCGATCGCCACCTGACCGGTCACTTCCGATGCTACAACGGCTACACAGCAACCTCATTTCCAAGTTCGACCAAAAACAAACTAAAACCCTACTCCGACCAATTCCTACCACCACGGCCAATATAAAATCCCCTCGCCATTTTCCCAGAGACCCTCATCTCCTCGACCACCTTCAGGCCAAACCCCAGGTTCCAGTTCACCTCCGATCACCCCGGGTAGCCATAATACCCAAAGACATTCAACACTGAAAATCTCATCGAATTTCAAACTAAAAATAAAAATCTTTATACCTAAATTCATGATTTCTGATAATAAACCATTTTATTTAACCGAAACAATGAATGACTTAAATCAAAAGTTTGGTATGTTTTACATTTTCACTGCCTTGTTAACTTTCATATAGTTTATAAACAAACAAACTTTAAACTATCTTTAGATTTTAGTGTATGCTTCCACAAACAAACTCTATTCAAATATTAAACTCTATTAAAGATTGGATAAGAAGAAGTGATTTCTTTCTAGACCTATCTAACCTGTAAGAAATAAACAGAGACCTGTATATCTTAGTTTAGGCATGCTCACAGTTAGGATGAAGGCAGAGCCTGGAAAAAAAGTTTTGAAGTCTGGGAATAATACTGATTTTACTTGATAATATATACATATATTTTATTTTATTTTTAAAAGAGGTTACATATATATATACAAACATTTTTCATTAAAAGATTATAGTCTAAAAATCATTTTTGTTGAATGGTGTGGATTTTAAAATCATGTTTGAGCACCTGTAACTTATAACAGGCTTTACATATCACACAGGCCTACATATAGATATATGTATTTAGACATACAGGCAAAACAACCACATTTCATCACACATTATCAAGTGCCAACCAAAACATCAAGATGGAATAGGTTAAGTTTGCTCACCTTGATTTCTGGAAATGGACAGAGACAGAGCAGAAAACAAAGAACAGAGGGGCTTTGAACAAAATTCTAGAAATGCTTTTGATCTGCAATGATTTGTTTTTAGCTCGTTTGATCTGCTACTTGCTTTGCTTCATGAATTTGAAGTTAAATCTGGAACTTCTTTTTGATCTCCTTATTTGAACTGATTGGTATTGTTGAGTTTTGAGATGATGCTACTTTATTTTTCTCAGTTTCGAATGAACGAAATGTAGATGTTTGATATACAGAAAGAAAATGTACAGGGTGATGTTGTTTTGTACAATCTCTTATAAACATAGGTCAGAGATCATCTTTATTTAGGAGGCAGAGATGATCTTCAAAACAAATTGAATTGACTTGTTTACTGCTAGGTATGGAAGCATTAAATGCTAATGTACTTAATGTCTACAACCTTACCTTATTTTTATGTATAGATATTTTTGCTTTTGCATTCTTTTCTTGCCTGCATCTTATTTTTACTTGGCTGTACAAATGAAGATAGTTGTGTGGCTACATTAATTAGCTTGTACAAACTTATATTTTATTTTGTTTTGTTTGTACACACTATCATTCTCATCTGGTTTCGTATATTCTTAGATTTTGTTTGCACTGGCATACTTACTTCTCATTTTTTTTGTTTACAACTTCAAACAGTCTACATGCTTTTGTATGTACAGAGAATATTTTGTTTACTTGTTCCTTGTTTACTTCCAGGTCTACATACCTATGTTGGAATATAACTCTTCTTTGTGGCCGAGATAATATGTTTTGGTGGCTGCAGCTTTGTTGTATTGGGCTAGAGATGAAAGCATTTATTACTTGGTTTATTTTGCAAATTTGTAGATATTTTATCTTATCTTTGTTACATTTGCATTCACTCATTATTTTTACAAAACCCAATTTGAATTCAGTCTCAAATACATTTCTCAAGTAATTCAAAATTCAACTAACATTTTATATTTAATATTTAAACCATTTATTTAAGACTTAAATTCAAATCAAATATATACGTATATATTCAAATTTACTCATATATGCCTGTATACATATATATATATATATATACAATATTTAAGTTTTAGATGATTCATACAAAATTTATTGAGATTCGAGGAAACTCGCATCACTTTAATCGATTAAATTTACAATTTTTATTCAAAAATTCAACAATTTATCATTTTAAATTTATATAAAATTCAGGGTCGTTACAGACTTCCTCCCTTAAAAGAATTTCGTCCTCAAAATTGCCAGGAAGACACAAAGATAGATGAAAATATTTCATCAAATCAACTGAATGTCTATTCTGTATTTGGCTTACCAAATCAGAATATCAAGAACGAATCTGTTGAATTTTTCACAAAATACTCGGGTTATGCAGATCTACGAAATATGCAGTGACATCGGTTAGTTCGAAGGGATAACTAGCCATTTGTAGAACATATCCGGACCCAAAGAATAGATAGATATATGGATACAATTTCAAAACTTTCAGTTTAAAAACCAAATTATACCTATCAACCATAGCTATCAAAGCAACCAATACATCCAAACAACAATTTTGGCTCATTTGGAGTTTAAGTCCCATTTTAATATATCGACTTTCTTCCTGGATCAACCAGAAATTATCGAAGAATTGAGAAAAGATGACGAATCAAAGAGATTGATAGAGAAAAGATTGTTTCCTTATTGTTACAAGATATTGACCATTTATAGTCGTATTCCCCTATCTCATTCTCTTCTCGCACTCATACTTACTATCAATGGATAGCAAGAGAATTTACTGAGGCATTCGGACGAATATATGAAGAATACTCATTCTAGAGTTTACTTCACTCTATCTCTAATGAGCTACTTAATGTGTTATACTCCTGAGCTAAAGTTCAACCTTTGCTCTGATACCAAATGTAACGTATCGGGTTTTGCCCGCTCGAAAATCAACATCCGTACTTCACATTGTACTAGAATGTCGCAGATTCGACCGTTCAAATCCGATTCGCCGGAGCTTATAACAACATTAAGTATAACAACACAGCGGAAGAAAAAGAATATATCAATATATATAACATTGATACAATGACAGATACAAAATCTGATACAGTATGATACAACAAAATGATACAACAGATATCAATATACATCAGAGATATGATACAAGAAATAGCAGCGGAAAAGAAAATAGATAACACCAGCAGTAGGTAGAATATCTCCAATAGAATGCTCCAATCCATAGCTAGCGGAAAGCAAGGTCAGTCGTCTAAGAACTGACTAGCTCCAGATAATCTACTCAACCTGAATATCTAAGAAACCCAACTCTAGACTGCCCGTGTGGAAAATAGTGGGCACCCAGAGTTTAGGAAGGGAACAATAAACTCCGGATCAGTCATGGGACTGGTGTGAGCAACAAAAACAGTTTATCTTTAAACAATCAACAAAAGAACTTTAAACATTGAAAACCGCAATGCTTTTGGAAAATGAAACTACCATAAGGCCTCCCGCACACACACACAATGCAAACGCAGAATAGGAGGAGATTTCTCCTTATGATAGTCAAAGATGCTTACTACGCAAATCATTGGATATTATTACTAGTGCATAGTGCAGAAAACATTTCGAAAGTATAATATTAATCTTAGCCAACATAGACATTCCGAACTATGCCTACTATAGCGACCATCTAAACAGTGGTGACCACCATAAGTAAATGGCAGGATCTACAACTAAAACCGTACAAAGTTCGTATTTGAAAATTGGATTTTCCAACAAATAGTCAGGCTATGGAACTTCCTTTCCTTCTGCCGAATGGGATCGCCTCTGGCTGGACGTCCCGAGAGACAAACTGCTCTCTGCCAACAAGGCCGGGTTACCCCTGTAACAGGTAACTCACGAATATGTCATCACCCGGTCCTTTGGGACCTTTATCCGAGCGCTCGGTAACCAACATCACACATCATAAAGAAAGTGTATCCACATGAGTAAGTATCAGGGCTCCATACCATAATACCACCCCTTTCCAGAAGGAAATGACATACCCTAAAGGGCGCGACCCTCATAACCTTGCCGCAACATTCCTGTTTCGACCATTTCCGAGTTGTTGAGGCCCTGACGAAGTCTCGTCCACAAAGCTACGCTTTTTTCAAAAAGCCACGCTTTGGGTCAACAGATGATCAACCTATGATCACAAAGATAAATGATCAAACAAATGATCCTATCACAAATGATCAAACACTGATCATCACACAGCAACACTCAGCATGCCACGTTACCAAATTGGGATATATCGCTGATAACTTCAACTACATAACCTCTGAGCTCATACGTCTCAGAGAAGGATGTTAAGCTAAGAGAATAAATTCTCCGCCACCAACAGATATGTATTTGAAAGAAATCGGCTTTATATCTCAAATTGTAATGTCAGACATACAATCCATACAAGTCTGTTCCGGGTTCGAACAGAACCGAAGACACTTCCAAAGAAGCCCTTGCAAATCCGGGTATTCACAGTCCCGATCGGACTTCCCATCACTTAGGAGATCTCTATACCAGGAGCGACCCAGTGCAGAGACAATCGATAGGTCATCCTATCGTTTTCGCAAACACCAGGTCTTCAACACCGGTCTTCAAATGCTATCCATATACGACGTATCACTAATTCGGAATGGGTTATGTGACACAAGGGTCCTCTCCCGGCTAAACCGAATAGTGAGCGCAATATTTAAAAATATATGGATATGTGATTTCAATTAAGTCACAACTTAAACCCGAACTTTCTTTTCAAATGGTTTAACAAATTACCATTTTCAATCTTTAAACAAAAAGATTCATTTTAACAACCTTCAATGGTTTAAACAATTTCCACACTTTAATCTTTTAAACAAAAGATTCATTCACAGGTTTTCCAAATTTAATCCCCATTTCAATTGATTAACTCGTTAAATCTTTAAAACAAAGATTTAACTTATAGCTTTCAAAAAAATTCCATTTCAAATGGTTTAAACAGTTCATCATTTTAAATCTGTTAAAAATAAACAGATTTAATTCATAGTTTTCAAAAAGAATTCATTCATAACTTGGAAAACCATTTTTTCAATTTAAATCTTGAAGTTCCTTTAATTAACTGGGATTTCATTTCTTATCTGAAAGCTTTTATTCTTTGAAAACAAACAGTTTCATTTTAGAAAATCTGATTCATTCATGCAAGTTGAACTCCTTGGGTTAAATTCAAATTCCCAAATTTATACTTTTAAATGGTTTAACTACATATAACTTGTACAGCATCTTAAATCCCTAGTTTCGAATCATAGAGTTCAATTTCAAATATTGAATTCAAATTTAAATCAAATTATTTAAATTTTCAAACTCGATTAAGTTATTCAAAATAACTTTTATCTTTGAAATTCCATTTCAAATGCTTTTCACTTTAAACCCCAAATTTCTAATTTCAAAATCAATTGAAATTTAATATTCCAATTTCAAAATAATAAATTTTAAATCATCTGTGACTTAACCGATTTCCCCGTGAAATCCATATTTGTGTGTGTATGGTGTAGTCCAGGGGTTTTAACACAATAGTGCAACACAATGAATCATCCCAGATTAAAATACAGGATATAGTTGATAAGCGATATAAACTATAACGCTTATCGTTCATGCACAGACCATAGATATATAAATATCACAGATAAGTAAATTACAGATCACAACATAAATCAGGATGTATCACAAAGCATCATATATCGGGGATATCAAACAATCAAGTCATCCAATAGAATTCAAATGTTCATAAGCAAGATCAGTTAATTATCTGATTTATTCAAATTAGATTAATTACTTATGAATTTCTAATCCTGGTTAATCAACATCGATAAATCATAAATTATTTTGATTAATTATTCTTTAATCATTTATTAATTAACCATTAATAATAAATTGATTAACCTTTAATTAAAATTCATCAACCTTTAATTATTAAATAATTAACCTTTAATTATTTAATTCATCATTTAATTAATTATCTTTAATTAATTACTCTAATTAATTATTCCTCAATTGATTATCATTCTTTAATTACCTTCATTTATTAATTAACCATAATCATGAAATTAACTTAACCTTAATCAATTTTTAATTAACCTTTAATTTATCACATAATAAATTAATCTCTAATTACTCAAGGTCTTAATAAACTTAAGGTAAACCATTTATCTTACTTTAATTATTATTTTTAAACTTTTAAAAATAATCATTCCAATACCATTTTTTTCCAATCTCAAAACCAAATTTAAACATACTTCAACTTAAAGATCAAATCTTTAAAACATTTAAACTTTTAAATTTTAAACTTAAAAGTTCTAAAACCAAAACAGAACAGATTTCTGTTCTATAACCTTGGACAAAAATTCCCCGAGTCCAGACTAATTTTTCTCGAGCGTGACTTCCAGTTTCCCTCACCTTACTCATCTTCGAGTCAAACTTCACCTTTTTTCGAGCCTAGACCCGAGAGCAGCTTCGTCTTCTCCAAAAACTTTGCTGAACCCACTACATTCCACCTCCATGAATACATACCAAATCGAACGACGACACATCGCCTGAAACAACACTCCCTCGAATCAACGTTGACAATCGCCGAACCCAAAACGTCACTCATCCTCCAACGCGACGACGAACAACCCATCGCATATCAACATACTGCCTGGAACCACGTACACTGATACGCGTGCACGTGTACAAACTTCGCGACCAACTTCCGGCATCGCCGCAGCCCCCTAAGCGTCATTGGTGACCTCCTCAATCAACTCGAGCACCCAGATTTTCAAATCGATCATAAATCGAATTCGAACAAACTTTCGAAGCTATCAGGAAATATCCCGATCAACAATTCCTTCACCAACGACGCGAACGACCATCGGAGGGCACGTAAATTTGGCCAAAGCTTCGCCTGACCCCAATACTTCGATCGCCACCTGACCGGTCACTTCCGATGCTACAACGGCTACACAGCAACCTCATTTCCAAGTTCGACCAAAAACAAACTAAACCCTACTCCGACCAATTCCTACCACCACGGCCAATATAAAATCCCCTCGCCATTTTCCCAGAGACCCTCGTCTCCCCGACCACCTTCAGGCCAAACCCCAGGCTCCAGTTCGCCTCCGATCACCCCGAGTAGCCATAATACCCAAAGACGTTCAACACTGAAAATCTCATCGAATTCCAAACTAAAAATAAAAATCTTTATACCTAAATTCATGATTTCTGATAATAAACCATTTTATTTAACCGAAACAATGAATGACTTAAATCAAAAGTTTGGTATGTTTTACATTTTCACTGCCTTTGTTAACTTTCATATAGTTTATAAACAAACAAACTTTAAACTATCTTTAGATTTTAGTGTATGCTTCCACAAACAAACTCTATTCAAATACTAAACTCTATTAAAGATTGGATAAGAAGAAGTGATTTCTTTCTAGACCTATCTAACCTGTAAGAAATAAACAGAGACCTGTATATCTTAGTTTAGCCATGCTCATAGTTAGGATGAAGGCAGAGCCTGGAAAAAAAGTTTTGAAGTCTGGGAATAATACTGATTTTACTTGATAATATATACATATATTTTATTTTATTTTTAAAAGAGGTTACATATATATATACAAACATTTTTCATTAAAAGATTATAGTCTAAAAATCATTTTTGTTGAATGGTGTGGACTTTAAAATCATGTTTGAGCACCTGTAACTTATAACAGGCTTTACATATCACACAGGCCTACATATAGATATATGTATTCAGACATACAGGCAAAACAACCACATTTCATCACACATTATCAACTGCCAACCAAAACATCAAGATGGAATAGGTTAAGTTTGCTCACCTTGATTTCTGGAAATGGACAGAGACAGAGCAGAAAACAAAGAACAGAGGGGCTTTGAACAAAATTCTAGAAATGCTTATTATCTGCAATGATTTTTTTTTAGCTCGTTTGATCTACTTGCTTTGCTTCATGAATTTGAAGTTAAATCTGGAACTTCCTTTTGATCTCCTTATTTGAACAGATTGGTATTGTTGAGTTTTGAGATGATGCTACTTTATTTTTCTCAATTTCGAATGAACGAAATGTAGATGTTTGATATACAGAAAGAAAATGTACAGGGTGATGTTGTTTTGTACAATCTCTTATAAACATAGGTCAGAGATCATCTTTATTTAGGAGGCTGAGATGATCTTCAAAACAAATCGAATTGACTTGTTTACTGCTAGGTATGGAAGCATTAAATGCTAATGTACTTAATGTATACAACCTTACCTTATTTTTATGTATAGATATTTTTGCTTTTGCATTCTTTTCTTGCCTGCATCTTATTTTTACTTGGCTGTACAAATGAAGATAGTTGTGTGGCTACATTAATTAGCTTGTACAAACTTATATTTTATTTTGTTTTGTTTGTACACACTATCATTCTCATCTGGTTTTCGTATATTCTTAGATTTTGTTTGCACTGGCATACTTACTTCTCATTTTTTTTGTTTACAACTTCAAACAGTCTACATGCTTTTGTATGTACAGAGAAGATTTTGTTTATTTGTTCCTTGTTTACTTCCAGGTCTACATACCTATGTTTGAATATAACTCTTCTTTGTGGCCGAGATAATATGTTTTGGTTGCTGCAGCTTTGTTGTATTGGGCTAGAGATGAAAGCATTTATTACTTGGTTTATTTTGCAAATTTGTAGATATTTTATCTTATCTTTGTTACATTTGCATTCACTCATTATTTTTACAAAACCCAATTTGAATTCAGTTTCAAATACATTTCTTAAGTAATTCAAAATTCAACTAACATTTTATATTTAATATTTAAACCATTTATTTAAGACTTAAATTCAAATCAAATATATACGTATATATTCAAATTTATTCATATATGCCCGTATACATATATATATATATACAATATTTAAGTTTTAGATGATTCATACAAAATTTATTGAGATTCGGGGAAACTCGCATCACTTTAATCGATTAAATTTACAATTTTTATTCAAAAATTCAACAATTTATCATTTTAAATTTATATAAAATTTGGGGTCGTTACAGATACCTTTTTGTGAAATGACATATTTGAGTGAATAAGATGATTTTTAAATGAAAATTTAATATACCAAACTTATCGATAATTTCAAAAGTGAATATGATTTGAAAGTGAATATGGTTTGAAGTGGATATGATTTCTAAAGAGATATGTTTTGAAATTGAATATGATATTTTGATATAAATTGTGAATTGACTTTTGAAATGTAAAAGAACCATCCGATGTGAAATAAGCGTTTCGTTGTTAAAGAGACCAGGATCAGATATTGTCATACTCTCTGCCAATATCGAAAACCACTTTAACAACTGTGCACGTGGTGGAGATTCCAGAAATGAAGTAGGATGATTTGGCGAACGATTTCCGTATAAGCTATGACGTGACCCTGACTCCCGTAAGTCAGCTTAGATGTGACTAAAACAGGAGCCATGCCGGGCCAAGTGAGGTCGCACCTCCGATCAGGCACATTTCTTCGATACCATTCTATTACTTTGTGATTGATTTGGTGGCCACCCTTGACATTGATTTGGGAGTGTGTATGAGGTGGGCGGTAGTAGCTGCTATGCGTTACCACCAGTTCGGATCCGCAATTGTTATATCTAACATGGCATTGCCTCGAGTGCCGTGTTCACATGCCCTAGAGCGCCTTCTACGAGTTTGTTTTGTACCATACCTATGGAGTGCCCTTTGATAGCCTCCAGTTTATGGAGGAGTTACTTTACTGTATAGACTATGGGAATATATAAAATGTGTTAAGGGGGATATGGGTAACGCCTTAATGCTATTTTAATACTTTTGCTTTACTGTAGACATATTATAATAGTGTATTGTACTACATAGTAGATAGTTTAATGGATCCTAGGAGATGTAAATCCCGAACATCTTTTAAGTTATTGCACTCATGTTAGACATTGGATAGGAGATGTCAAACCCCGTAAACATCTCTGACGCCATCGCACTCATATTTACCATTGATTTAATTTACATAAGATCTTTTAGTTCTAACTCGAGTGTTTTGTTTGTTTAAATTCGCCCAGGTCAGACTGAGCATTTCAGGGTTGAAGACCTTATTTCTGGAAGACGAAGACGAAGATTTGTACTATTATTATTTATGATATGTATTCATCTGCATTATGTTGTCCCGCTGCATTTATTTATTTATTTTGGTTGTCTATAACTCTGATTCTGTATTGTATAAGAATAATCAAATGTATTTGTAAAACAGCTTCATGAACTGTTATTTGATTATTATATTTTGTCATTCCGCTACGAGATTCTGTATTTGTTTTATTTCTTTCTCTTTTTCTTACTTACCCAATAACAATCTGCCTTTTGAATAGTTTGAGTCTGGCATGTTTGTCTGCTTAAAATGTCCAAAAAGGTGTCCCATTACAGTTTTAATGTAGTTTTGCTCTTGGATTTTTGGGGTTTATGGATAGAAGGTCACTGGTCGAAATTATCAAAGAGAGAGGAAAGCAAAAGTATCAAAATAAATGGTTTAAAATGTGGCATATAAAAGGTGGCCACCCAAACCATGCATCCTACAACCGAAAATATCTTGTTCATATGGGCCTCAAGTGTGGTTCAAGTTCGAACAATATTCAATGCAATTTTAAATCTTATTTAACCACATACGAATATCGTATATCGATCGGTATATTTATAACTATTATAAATACACTGTTTAATATTATCAAAATACATCAAATTTTATAATTAATTTTCGTAAATACTAATTAATTTAATTAATTTATAATAACTTATAAATTTAACTAAATTGGATGGGAATTATGCAATGTTTTGGTTGTGTGGCTCTTAAGTGTAAATTTGTCCAAAGATTAATATTGAACATTTCAAATATTAACATTCACATGTCACTCAGTAGGTGGAGTGATATAATGGCCAAATTTATCGCTTAGTTAGTTTCAATAAAATCCAATTTTACTTCATTAAGCGTTACCCGGTAGTGACAATTATTTACACCAATTCTCTTCGTCACAACTATATCACTTTGGACTTATGAAATTCGGTAATGGTCAAAATTCCAATATCGTCAATATTCAACTCTATAGCCCAAACACAAAGTCCTTGGTTCAATAATAATAATTGTTATTAACCGAACTGCTCTAGCCAAAAACCATGACTTTGAGTTGACTTCAGTTGACCATGATAGTAACCCCATATAACGGAGGAGATGACTCCACTCTTGAATTGTGTTTCATTTCTAATACTTCCACTCGACCCAATTATAGTCGTTCGATGGACGCCATGCCACGATTTAACCATAATCAAAGCAGAGCTTCCACATTGAAGATGAACAGTATTCTCAAGCCAAAATAACTATGTAATTTTGTCGCATCAATGTTTTTTATTTGATCTTAGTTATATTAACCAATAGAAATCTATCAAGTGAGTCATTGATCTATAGTTATCTAGTAACTATCAATACATAATCCCTTGGTATCCTCAGCAGTCTTGAGTAATACACTGCCCAACATTTTAAAAGCATTACATACTCTAGTCTTAACGGATGTATTGATATTTAGCCTTGATACATCTTGACTAGGAATATTTAAAACAGTATGTTTATTTTATTGTGATAAATCACTCATGGTTACAACACATTATAACTACTATCAAAAAACATACCATTTATGGATTTTCTACTAAATATAGTTTTGATGAAATTAATTATATAATATATAACACATTATATCAAGTATATAATAGAAATAAAACATGTTTTATTTCGAACAAGATTGGTAATCGAGTTTGATATATGTAAAAATTACATAATTGCCTCTACGACATACCGCTAACTCCATCAATCTCCTATTTTCCCTTGGGATCAATTATGGAATCTAAATCCCATCTCTTCGATCAGTTTGATGAGAACATATCAAGTATGACCTTTCATGAATGGATCTGATATGTTGTTTAATTTTTACTCTATCGATCAACTCTTTTCGATACTGATAAAATACCTTTGTCATATAGAACTATTCTGTTTATGTTTCTCAAACTTTATTGAGCTCTTATTATTACATTGTCATTATATGACAATGATTAGTATTCTTAATACTTAGAATCGCCCCTAGCTTAGTTATAAATTGTGCATTTATGTAACAACCCGCATATTTTACGATTGTATATTTAATGTTTTATTTAAATATAGCATCGTTAGTCAGATTTAAGTTCGAAACGTCACTTTTTTCAAACAGTCGAATTAGGACTCGAGACCACTTCCATTGAGTCCAAAATGGCATTTGTGACATTTTTGAGTATAAACATCGATATGTTTGGAGTTGAGTAAAATTTTGATATTTTCATTTAGGGCTTTGGGTTTGGGTTTCAGCCCACCAACCTAACAAATAACCCTAACTCATCTACTCTTCATCCATTCACTCATTCTATTTCCTAACACTCAAGCTAAAGTAAAAATGGGGGAAGAGATTGGAAATTAGAATTCCAAAACCCTAGGTTGTTTAGGAAATACAAATTCAAGTCCAAAATCAAGGAGAAGCTTAGGTAAGCATCCTCTTCATCTTCTCCATCTCAATCCCTCTTCAATTTTCAGAAATTCCTATAACCTAACTTAGGAAAAACTTCACCTTTGATAATAGATTGAAGATTCTAGAGGTGTTGTTGAAGAGAAGTCAATCTTTGCTTGTTCTAGAGCTTCTCATTTGTTGTTTTGGGTTCAAAAGGTGAGTTTTTGAACTCACATCTATGTCTATATCTTTGATAGTTGTTAGGTAGTAATTCCAAACATCTATTCCTTGTTCATTTGCCTTTGAATTGAATTGGTTTGATGAATATTACAATTTTTGCTGTTTTGAAGTCAAATCTTTAAAAATCCTATCTTTGATGTTTGAACATATTGTTGGGGTGTATCGAAGAGCCTATAAGGATGGGTTGTCGCTAGGCATAAATTCCTAGTGTCCATTGCATGTCCGAACACTTCCGGGTTGGATTTTTGCCCTTCTTGGGCTAGACTGAAAATACTGCAAATGACAGTTCAGTCGACTGAACCGTATGGTCTGGCCTTGTATCAGTCGACTGACCATACAGTTAAGTCGACTGAAACTGGGAACAGAATGTTGCTGTCCCTGTATCAGTCGACTGAACTGTAAAGTCAGTCGATTGGAAACCGAGAGTTTCTAGGCATGAATCAGTCGACTGACCATACAGTCCAGTCGAATGAATCTGGGAAATGAGCATTTTGCCTATTTTAGGCAGTTTTGTGTGGATTTCTGATTTTTAATCGATTCTTGTCGATCCAGTTAGTTGTTATCACTTATTATCGACTTCGATGACTTCTTTCTTTGGATTTTTGGGAATATATGTTTGATGGATTTGATATCGATTTTTATGGATTTAGTTCACATTGTCAAATGTGAATTTTTGGTGATTGATTATTTCTACAATCATTTTTGTGATTTGTCACTTTAAAATACAAAGGTTTCTATACTAGTAGTAACTATTCAAACTCTTTCACAAAGATGATTTCAACTCGATTTTTAATACAAATCTCGTTTATAAAACCGTTTTCCAATCTATTAGTATATACAAACCTTTACCTCATTCGTATGAGAAATCTAATTAAACGGCTTAGCAAAACAAGTGGTATGAAACGCTTGCGTTTACTTCGTCGGTTAATTCTTGGACTTGTTCGATTGAACTCTTGTGACAATTTTCGAGTGGAAATCTACAATTTGTTCGTAAATATTTAAGTTAAGCCAGTGGTTATGGGACATGAAGCTAAACTCTTATATTTACTATCTTAGTGTGATTCACACTTTTTATTGATCGATGATGATCATTTTGTGATTTAGACTAGCGATGTGCGACGTCTCTTTGTTTGTGTGGGGGTTAAACCTCGTTTGTGGAGTTTCAACTCAAAATTGGTGGGGTAGCGACCCATGGTCTTCGAGCCGTTTGTGGGGCTTCGTCTCAAAATTGATAGTTAGCGACCATGGAATAACATTCCGTTTGTGATGCACGTGTTGGTGAGTTTTCATGCTCCCGTTTGTGATACGCCTCTCCCCCTTTGTGATTTCTGGATTTCTAGTTGATGATTTCTAGAATTTGTGTTTCACCAATTTTGATGATAGGCATTGATGAGCTCTATCAATTATTTGTGTTTTTGGTGAATAATTTAAAGAATGCGATTCTTTTTGGATGTTTGAGATAATTTGGGATATTGTATGATTTTTGTTGTTATTTGATGTATACTTATCATAGTATGGCATTATTGTTATCATACGTTTTTGTCATATCTCTTATCATATCTCACTTTATATGATATTTATAGCTAGACTGGTCCGTTTATTATTTTCTTCTTAAATAATACTCGGGTCAGACCGAGGTATTTCAGGTGCTCCTGCTTGACATCTTATCAGGGTCCGTCACCAAACTTTTGGCTAACTACTTTAGCACAGTAGTTTTTGTTAGTATACATTTGAGATAGAGACTCCTTGATGTATACTTATTCTTTTGTCTTGCACTTGTATCTATTCTTTTGTGATCTAGTGGATCTAGTTTGACCACTACTTTGATGTACACTTTTATGTGATATATTCATATCTGTTTCCGCCTTAGTGATATGAATATCTATGACTGATTTGTGTTATGCTTATTTATATATTTGTTTCTGAAGTCCACATATCCATTGTGTGGTAGCTTTGAGTTTGAATTTGATATGTTGGATTTCCTCTTGAAATGAAATGTAAGTTATATTATCTGACATATCGGTACTCGCACAAAGCAATTACACAGATGGTCGCTCCTCAACAGCCTTATTCTTCGTGCTAGTCGACGACATTACCCCGTAGTATCCTTGGCTAGCGTGAGTATAGAGGTGGGGCATCACAGCTTGGTATCGGAGCCAAACTTCGGAACAATGTAGAATAATCTAGCAAGGATCATTGTCCTAAGTCTTTCTTAGGAATCGTGCCATAGAATTTAATTCAAGTCTTCGTACCGTTCTATCCTATTTCTTTTTATGATGCCTTGTTTTATCAATCAAGTTTGTTTGATATTCATTTTTAGAATAACCTTTTTCCTCTTCTTTCTTTCTTTCTTAATGAAGAGAAATGGTTAGATCTGGCCGTCCCGGCGCCGGTCAATCCAGTGCTACTCCTCAAGATGGAGTATTTATGTCTGCTCAATAACTTTTTGATCTTGTGAACAATGAGCAAGCTGCCGGACCTGTTCCACTGCCTACTCATCCTAAATCCGGGTTAGCATGCTTGTGCAGAGATTATACCGCTTTGGTTGGAAGGCCATTCAAGGGTTTCGAAAATGTTATAGAAGTCCAAGCTTGGCTTAGATCATGCGATCGCATCTTTTCCCGCATGAATCTTATTGATCCACTTCGAGTCCAAGTGGCTTCTAGCATGGTCCAAGAAAGAGCATTAGATTGATATGAGCTTTTAATTTCAGAAATTATTGAAGCGGACCTTACTTGGGAGCAATTCCGGGAAATGTTCGAATTGAAGTTTGTGCCGGAAGCTGAAAAAGTAACTTTAGCTCGGCGCTTTATTGACCTTGTTCAAGGTGAATCTTCTATGACGGATTATGTCGCATCTTTTAAATCTCTCTCTAAATATGGGGTCGAGTATATTAATACCCCGTTGAAGAAAATTTAGATATTTGTTTATGGGTTGAATAAGAACCTCAAAAAGCCTTTACTTCAGAAACTAGAAGTTTCTTTCGATCAGCTTGTAGATATCGCACTTCGGCTTGAAGAGGCCGATAGAAAAACTGATGTTGAAGTTGTGCGTGCCAAACAGAACTTCAACAATAACATGAAGAGGCCTATTAAGTTCAAAGGCCCCAATCCCAACAAGAAAAGGAAGCAAGAAACTTCGGTAGCAAATACTCGTACCTCTAGTCGTGGACGATGCTACAATTGTGGTTCTACGGACCACTATGCAAATGAGTGTCCAAAACCATTTTTTTGTCGTTATTGCAAAAGTTCGGGCCATCTTATATCTACATGTCCCATACTCCAAAGTAGGAGAGAGGGAGAGTTGAATGTTGTGCAAGCTCCTAGTGACACTTCTCTTGGCCAAGGTAATTCTCCTTCTATCCTTAATGACATTAATTTGTTTTGTGATTATCCTATTCGAGTTCTTTTTGATACCGGTTCATATCATTATTTTATACCAAAAGAACTTGTTGATTATTTCTCTTTAAATATTATGGACCTGATGACTTCACTGAAAATTGCGGATTCGGTTGGTGGATCCGCAACACTCGGTTTGCTTTGTAAAGATGTTGAGATTATTTTATGTATCATTCTTTTCGAGCTGATTTGGGAAAGGATTGGCTTGATCATTATGAAGCCCACATCCTATGTCCTGAGCGGACTATATATCTTCGACATTCTCAATCTGTTAAGTAGATTTCTATTGTTCTAAATGATTTTGATTTCCAAATTCGGTGGCATCATTTTATTCTTTAAACCTACATAATGAGGAGAATATTATTTCTCTCATTCAAGTAGTTTGTGAATTTTCTGGTATATTTGAGCTTGTCTTAGGATTATCACTTAAGCATCTATTGAGTGATGCTAATGTCTTTTCAGCTCAACCTTGCCACTGGTTTTCATCAACTACGAGTTGCGGAGGGTAGCATTCCACTTACCGCATTCCGCACTCGTTATGATTCTTATGAGTGGTTCGTTATGTAATTTGGTTTGACGAACCTTCCAGCTTATTTCATCCATCTTACGAATCGAGTATTCTACGGATATCTCGATGAGTTTATCCTTGTATTCATTGATTATGGATGAAAACAACAATTTAAAATTTTCAAATCTTTTTAATAAGATATTTATAAGCATAAATGGATTTTGTTCTTAAAACAAGCAAAGAATATTCGTAAAATTTATAAGAGACATGTTTATCATATAGAAGATGATTTTGTGTTGTTTTGCCCATTGAGTGCTTTAAGAATTTTGGTCGATGCGCTTGATCAACGTTATCGATAGGAATCTCCTAAACGCTATGATGAGATAGTCAAACACAGTAAATTGACTTGTAAAAAGTAAAATTTTTCTAAAAATATGATTACATAAAGTTAATTATAATTTTGAAAGTCTTAGCTTTTCGGGAAAGAGGAACGATTAAAAGAACTCCTTTCCAATGCTCCTATTCTTGTGATTCGCGAAGGAAACCAAAAATTGATTGTTTATACCAATACTAGTCGTAGTGGTTTGAATGTCGTTATCATGCAAAAGGGAACGTGTTATCACATATGCTTCATGACAATTAAAGCTTGCCGAGACTAGATATGCCACTCATGATCTAGAGCTCGCAGCTATTGTTTTCGC
This sequence comes from Allium fistulosum, assembly GCA_030737815.1. Classification (NCBI taxonomy): domain Eukaryota; kingdom Viridiplantae; phylum Streptophyta; class Magnoliopsida; order Asparagales; family Amaryllidaceae; genus Allium; species Allium fistulosum. Next base: position 986,157,420 of record CM060902.1, read on the forward strand.
TCATAGAATTTGGAGTCATTATCTTTTGGGAGAGAAATTTGTTCTCTACACCGATCAAAAATCTTTGAAGTATTTGTTTTCTCAAAAGGAACTTAATTTGCGTCAACAACATTGGCTCGAGTTCCTTGCATCTTATGATCTTGGTATTCTTTATACTCCCGGAAAGGGAAATCGTGTTGCCGATGCCCTTAGCCAAAATCAACAAGCGGTTGTTTCCATGATGATATCCGAATGGAATGATCTAAAGACTTTATCCACTTGTGAGATTCGAGACTGTGAATCCAATTCATGTTCATCTCTTGTTTTGTGTAGCCTTGAGGCTCATCCTTCTCTTTTAGACCGCATTCTTAAAGCTCAAAAGCATGATACCGAATTGGTTCTTCTTAGCCAAAGTTGTAGGGATAAAATTGATATTGAAGGTTTGAAATACTTTGATATTGATGCTCGTGGCGGTATTCGAAAATTTGGTAGACTTATTGTGCCAAATATTATTGATCTTCGTAAAGACATTTTAGAAGATTCTCATCGTTATAAATTTACCATTCATCCCAGTAGTAGTAAAATGTATGCAGACATGAAGCGACTTTATTGTTGGGATGGAATTAAATCTGATATTGCTAACTTTATAAAGCATTGCATGACTTGCCAACTCTTAAAAGCCGAGCATCAAAGGCCCGGTGGGTTATGGCAACCTTTGGACATTCCAGTTTGGAAGTGGGATCAAGTCTGCATGGACTTTATTGACGGTCTTCCCAATTCTCGTTCAGGTCATGATAGCCTATGGGTGATAGTAGATAGACTTACAAAATCCGCCAATTTTCTTCCCGTTCGGTCCAATCGGACTGTACCTATTTTGGCTAAACTCTATGTCAAGGAAATTGTTAAATTGCATGGAGTTCCTACTTCTATTGTTAGCGATCGTGATCCATTGTTTACTAGTGGATTTTGGAAGGGTCTTCAAAAAGCTTTGGGAACAAAGCTTAATTTTAGCATCGCTTATCATCCTCAGTCCGATGGACAAACCGAGTGTGTGAATCAAACCCTTGAAGATCTTCTTCATGCATGTGTTCTTGACTTTGGTGGAAGTTGGTAAGATCATATTTCTCTTGTTGAGTTTTCGTATAATAATAGCTTCCAATCAAGTATTGGTATGGCACCTTTCGAGGCACTCTACGGAAGGCCATGCCGATCTCCTTCGTGTTGGCTTGAAGCCGGTGAGAAGCTGGTATTAGGTCCAGATTTTATTCGGGATGCCATAGAAAAGATTGACCTTATTCATCATAGGATGAAAGAATCTCAAAGTAGAGAAAAATCCTATGCCGATAACCGAAGAAAGAAATTAGAATTTTCTGTGGGAGGTTTGGTGTTCGTTCGTGTTTCACCTATGAAGGGTGTTGTGCGTTTCAGTCGATCGGGAAAATTAGCACATCGATATATTGGTCCATTTCCCATCACCGAATGCATTGGTTCCGTGGCTTATCGCCTTTTATTACCGGCTCAATTTTCTGCTATTCATGACGTATTCCACGTCTCTCAACTATGGAAATGCCTTCGAGATTCCGATTCTATTATTGAGCCCGGTGTTATTGAAGAAATTGAAGTTTCGCCTAATTTGACTTATGAGCAACATCCTATTCGTATCATTGCTACGGAGGTTAAACGCCTTCGAAATAAAGATGTTCCTCTTGTGAAAGTTCAATGGTCCACAAATCCTAAGGATTGCTCTTGGGAATCTAAAGAATTCATCGAGCGAACACATCCGGACTTACTCTCTCGTGCTCCTTAAGGTGAACTTCTCATTTCAAAATTTCTTCTTTTTGTGTTGTTATGCCTTTGTATGGTTGTTACTTTTTATTTCTTTTTCTTAAGTATTGCGAGGACGCAATTTCTTTAAGGACGGGAGTCTGTAACAACCCTTATATTTTACGATTGTATATTTAATGTTTTATTTAAATATAGCATCGTTAGTCGGATTTAAGTCTGAAATGTCACTTTTTGCAAAAGTCGAATTAGGACTCGAGACCACTTCCATTGAGTCCAAAATGGCATTTGCGACCTTTTTGAGTATAAACATCGATATGTTTGGAGTTGAGTAAAATTTTGATATTTTCATTTAGGGCTTTGGGTTTCAGCCCACCAACCTAACAAATAACCCTAACTCCTCTACTCTTCATCCATTCACTCATTCTATTTCCTAACACTCAAGCTAAAGTAAAAATGGGGGAAGAGATTGGAAATTAGAATTCCAAAACCCTAGTTTGTTTAGGAAATACAAATTCAAGTCCAAAATCAAGGGCAAGCTTAGGTAAGCATCCTCTTCGTCTTCTCCATCTCAATCCCTCTTCAATTTTCAGAAATTCCTATAACTTAACTTAGGAAAAACTTCACCTTTGATAATAGATTGAAGATTCTAGAGGTGTTGTTGAAGAGAAGTCAATCTTTGCTTGTTCTAGAGCTTCTCATTTGTTGTTTTGGGTTTAAAAGGTGAGTTTTTAAACTCACATCTATGTCTATATCTTTGATAGTTGTTAGGTAGTAATTCCTAACATCTATTCCTTGTTCATTTGCCTTTGAATTGAATTGGTTTGATGAATATTACAATTTTTGGTGTTTTGAAGTCAAATCTTTAAAAATCCTATCTTTGATGTTTGAACATGTTGTTGGGGTATATCGAAGAGCCTATAAGGCTGGGTTGTCGCTTGGCATAAATCCCTAGTCTCCATTGCTCGTCCCAACACTTCCGACTTGGATTTTTGCCCTTCTTGGGCTAGACTCAAAATACTGCAAATGACAGTTCAATCGACTGAACCGTATGGTCAGTCGACTGAATCTGGGACCAGATAATTCTCTGTCCTTGTATCAGTCGACTGACCATACAGTTCAGTCGATTGAAACTTGGAATAGAATGTTCCTGTCCCTGTATCAGTCGACTGAACTGTAAAGTCAGTCGATTGAACCTAGAAACCGAGAGTTTCTAGGCATGAATTAGTCGACTGACCATACAGTCCAGTCGATTGAATCTGGGAAATGAGAATTTTGCCTATTTTAGGCAGTTTTGTATGGATTTCTGATTTTTAATCAATTCTTGTCGATCCGGTTAGTTGTTATCACTTATTATCGACTTCGACGACTTCTTTTTTTGGATTTTTGGGAATATCCGTTTGATGGATTTGATATCGAATTTTATGGATTTAATTCACATTGTCGTATGTGAATTTTTGGTTATTGATTGTTTCTACAATCAATTTTTGATTTGTCACTTTAAAATACAAAGGTTTCTATATTAGTAGTAACTATTCAAACTCTTTCACAAAGATGATTTCAACTCTATTTTTAATACAAATCTCTTTTATAAAACCGTTTTCCAATCTATTAGTATATACAAACATTTACCTCATTCGTATGAGAAATCTAATTAAACGGCTTAGCAAAACAAGTGGTATGAAACGCTTACGTTTACTTCGTCGATTAATTCTTGGACTTGTCCGATTGAACTCTTGTGACAATTTTCGAGTGGAAATCTACAATTTGTTCGTAAATATTTAAGTTAAGCCAGTCGTTATGGGACATGAAGCTAAACTCTTATATTTACTAGCTTAGTGTGATTCACACTTTTTATTGATCGATGCTGATCATTTTGTGATTTAGACTAGCGATGTGCGACCTCTCTTTGTTTGTGTGGGGGTTAAACCCCGTTTGTGGAGTTTCAACTCAAAATTGGTGGGGTAGCGATCCATGGTATTCGGGCCGTTTGTGGAGCTTCGGCTCAAAATTGATGGTTATCGACCATGGAATAGTGTTCCGTTTGTGATGCACGTGTTGGTGAGTTTTCATGCTCCCGTTTGTGATAGGCCTCCCCCCTTTGTGATTTCTGGATTTCTAGTTGATGATTTCTAGAATTTGTGTTTCACCAATTTTGATGATAGGTATTGATGAGATCTATCAATTATTTGTGTTTTTGGGGAATAATTTAAAGAATGCGATTCTTTTTGGATGTTTGAGATGATTTGGGTTATTGTATGATTTTTGTTGTTATTTGATGTATACTTGTCGTGGTATGGCATTATTGTTATCATACGTTTTTGTCATATCTCTTATCCAATCTCACTTTATATGATATTTATAGCTAGACTGATCCGTTTATTAATTTCTTCTTAAATAATACTCCGGTCAGACCGAGGTATTTCAGGTGCTCCTGCTTGACTTTTTATCAGGGTCCATCACCTGACTTTTTGCTAGCTACTTTAGCACAGTAGTTTTTGTTTGTATACATTTGAGATAGAGACTCCTTGATGTATACTTATTCTTTTGTCTTGCACTTGTATCTATTCTTTTGTGATGTAGTGGGTCTAGTTTGACCACAACTTTGATGTACACTTTTATGTGATATATTCATATCTGTTTCCGCCTTAGTGATATGAATATCTGTGACTGATTTGTGCTATGCTTATTTCTATATTTGTTTCCGAAGTCCACATAGCCACTGTGTGGTAGCTTTGAGTTTGTATTTGATATGTCGGATTTCCTCTTGAAATGAAATGTAAGTTATATTATCTGACATATCGGTACTCGCACAAAGTAATTACACAGATGGTCGCTCCTCTATAGCCTTATTCTTCGTGCTAATCGACGGTATTACCTTGTAGTGTCCTTGGCTAGTGTGAGTATAGAGGTGGGGCGTCACAATTTATATTTATACATTGCTTTTATTACATTACTATTTAAGGTGATGTACTTAGCCTTTCGTTGAATCAGCAACAACCTTTCGTTTGAACATTTCCAACTTAATGCTTCTTATTTATGGTTTGAACATGAATTTAATATTGACATATTATACTCGATAACACTTATGAAGTTCGAGTCCGAACATTCCTTCAAAAGAATTTTGTTGTTTCTGTAAACAATTCTCTAGTATTTGATGAATGCTCGAGAATACACTAAACTACCATTTAGTGGTCTTAATTTGGATTTGATATTTGGTTCACCAATGAAATAAACAAGCAAAATATGATATTGTACACAATACAACATGTATGATAATTCCTATTGTCAATATATAAGGAATCCATCTTTCGCGTTCCATATTAAACATTTTAATAAGGTGTCTTTGCATATCGTTTTAGATCATTCCCAACATCCTTTATACTTATTATAAAAGATATAATTTACAAATCCAATGTCAAGTATTAAATAGCCAAACTAGAACTTATTTTAACTTCAATACATTGTTAACAGTCGGCAATATATTGTTTATTTATAGTCTAGAAATATAAATGCATCTTTTAGTAGTTCTTTCCAATGGACATAAGCTTCCTCCACATTTTGACTGAAAATCAAACTATTCGATATTTCTATCAAGATACTCATTTAATTCCGATGCTTATAAAATGATATCATTTCTTCGATCATATCCTAAAACTCACAAACTCAATATCGCTCTCACTGACTTCGAGGCGCTTTGGTTGTTATGTGCAAATAGTCCATTCCAAATTATTATTTTGTATTTTCCATTTCAACGCATATGTACCAAAAAAAAAATGAGACCAAACCATAAATTTGTAAGTATATCTGAATTAACTTGAGCCTGTTAAATAGTGAATCTATTATGCCAATTTCAGCTATTGAAATTTATGATGTTATTCTTATTAATGTTGCTCATCATATTCCAGTTACATTTGTCTTGCTCTTGAAGACTCACTCACGGTTGGTGAATCATCCTCCTTTGGATACAACTATAAAAATCATATTTTAATAACATACTTGGAATTCTTTTCGGATTTGTGTATCATACCATATCGTAGAGTCAATACTCTTAATGGTTTAATTGACAAATGAGGATTATCTATTGTAACTCATAGTTTCTCTTTAACATGCGAGAAAAGTTATTAGACATTCCAATGCGTTATGCTCACTTAGATTTGGTCAACTTCATTTCATACCTCATAGTCAGTTTTATACTTAAATCATATTCAACTCCATTTTACTACCAATAATTTCTCAAAGAAACTCCTTCGCTACGAAGTTTTTCTTTCTCGAAACAATAGTTATTTCTCAGTGCAATAGAATAGGTATTCATAAAAACTTTATGAATTTCCTTATATATAAAACCGATTTGGTTTTAGTTTACGTTACATAGTGCAATAGAATAGGTATTCATTCCCAAACTCCTTTTGGCTAATTCATACAAGATCCCTCACATATAACGATTACATGTAGTCTTTCTGCCAACCCTTGGATTAGGATATGTTAGGATTTTTTATAAACCCTTGTCTTGTATAATTTTGTAAGCTGTTCTTTAGATGAAACTAATTTTAACCTTGTGTCCTACTCTTAAGTATATGACCTTATAGAAAGAAGTTAAATCTACCTCACTGGCCATTAATCATACATTGTTCAACAAAGTTCAGTTACTCCATATCGATACATCATTATGTATCGTAGGGAGGAGTTACTTTTGAAATTGAACCTTTATTCATTCTTAGGTATATTCAGAACTCTTTCAACTATACCCACTTATTCTATCAAATTGAATCAATTTTATTTTTATTGCATGTTATTTTTTTTACTTTCGTTTTATACTCTACGAGCTTATCATAGACATACAACATGTGTATCAAATACACATGTCCATGCTGCTGATAACTCATCGGTGAATATAATGAAGTACGTGAAACTGTTTTGATAATAATAGACTTGTGATTGCAAACATCTATATGTATCAATCCGAAGAGTTTATCAACTCTTATGATATTCCCACTGAATGGATACTTTGCCCTTAATTATCTAAGATACTATTTACTAGTACGATATCATTCATAATCATATAAACAAAAACTATTTTTAAAAACCATGGCATAGTCCATAATTCCAAAATAATAGCAAATAAATTTAGATACTTCTGTATTTTCCAATGCATCACAAATATCAATCTTCTATTTTTATTATTCATGGTTTATTTTTTTATTTTCTTTCCAAAACTCCAAAAAAATTAAAAATATATATATACAAAAAACAAAAAACAGAAGAAAACAAACAAAAATTCCAAAGCAAATTTTCTTTTTAGCATATGAATTTACTTTTGAAAAAACACTATAGGATAAATATATGATTTTGGTTATGAAATTGAAATTGTTGAAAATTTATTTGTCTCAACAAAAATAAAAATAAAGTTTTATTACAAGTAACTATGGTTTAACTGGTATATAGGAAGGTTCATGGTGATAATTATGAAGTATATCCTAATGGAAAATCTCTGTTTAAAAAAAGTGGTGGATTTAAAGAAAAGGATATAACATTTTTTATCTACTTAGTTAAAGGGTGCTAAGATGATTTTGCAAAACTCTCTCTTTAATAAAACATTCACTTCACTCATCTACTGCCATACTTCAAAACCTCACAACCATTCAACAACTCTTTACTTCAATCCACCACAAACCATCTCTTTTCAACTCATCTTTGTTGCATCCATTCAATCCACCACAAACCATTTACTTCACACTTGCTTTCCACTGCACTTCAACCCCTCTACCACAAACCATTCAACTTTAAACCAACATACAATCACGCCCTGTTCAACTGTACAGTCTGCTCACTACATCACTATGCTCCTCATCATACAAATTTGCATTCACATATTGCTCCCAGTAACCTATCTGCAACTACTACAAAAATACATTGCCAAATACCACCTAAAATCGCGAACCAATCAACCACCGCCTCCCCAATCACCAACTCCTTCAATCCCACTAACAACACTTAAAAGCAACCTCCTTGAATCGCGACTCCATCACGCAACCCAACCCGAAGCCGCGAACTCAATTCTGCAACGAAGCCTCCATCTCAACCAAATCAGGACCTAAACCCCCCTTTTGATCATCCAATCGCCTGCCTTTCTCTAAAAATTTAGGGATTGGAGTCCAACTTTGGTTGTGAATGTTGATGATTTGAGAAGTTCATTTATTATAAGATAATTGAAGATCGATTTTTGTTTTTATGGTATCAGAGATAAGCGTGGGTCTTGGTTTCTTTTTGGGTCGGGTTGTAGGTTGGAATACAAATTTTAGTTTATTTTTTTAATTGTTTAGTTTTCTTTGTTATCAAAAGAAAAAAAAAACTATTTGCTTTGGTTTTCCTTCATTGTTCCAATATGTTTAGTTTTGTTTTTCCTTTGTTTTAAGTTTTCTTTTGTCATATTCTTTTTCGTTTAAAAAAAAGAAAAAATATCTTTGGTTTAGTTTTATTTCTTTTGATTTCATTTGTTTTGATTTTCCTTTGTTTTAGTTACTACTTTCATATTAAAAATATATTTAAAAAAACTGTATATATTTTGTTTTTAACTACTTTTTAGGTTGTCAAAGCAGATTAAAAGGAAGAACCGCTTGCCAAAAATAATTGCATTGCTTTGCTTGCTAAAAAAGCACAGCTAAAAAATAAAATAAATAAATTGCTAATAATCTACGTGCTATGGTATCGTGTTCAAATCTTTAGTTTTATTTTAATTGCATTGTTGGTTGCTTGCATTTGCATTTATATATATATATAAAATTTCAAAAATTCAAAAATTCAAAAACAATAACAAATTTCATTCGTAGTTGCATTGTTAATACACATTTAATTTCAGTTTTGCATTTCATCTTAGAACTTGACTAAAAATTAATTATCCTTAACCACTTATAGTAATTAACCTTTAATTACTTCATTAATTAATTAACTAAAATTAATTAACTTAATCAACTATAATTAATTACATTAATCCTTAATTAATTACATTGATTAATTACTTCATTTATTAATTATTACTTAATTAACCACTCTTAATTACATCATTAATTATATTAATTAATGATCCTTAATTACTCTTAATTAATTATCCTATTTAAATAAATTACATTAAAGATAAATTACTTGAATGTAATCAAAAGATAATTAATCAAGATGATTAATTGAAATGAATTATTAGAGGATAATTAATTAATTGATTGTAATTAATTAATGGTTAAGTAAGAAGGATTTATAAAACGAAGTAATTAATTTAATTCAATTTAAATTAAGATGATATAAATCATTACTTATGAATGGGTGATAGTATTGAATACTTGGCATTGATTGATATCTCTGATGAGATATATGCTGTATGATATGGATGTTAGTTGAATTGTATGGATTATCTGATAATGTTGATTATCTGTTGTGAATTATCTTTCTTTGTGTATAAAGATAATGAATTGAATTTGTTTTAACCTTTAAAACAACTTGGCCTTAAAAGATACGTCTTTGGATTTCGATGAGACCGGGATCGGGTTTCCGTATACCGGATTTCCAGGTCTGGAGACCCGAATACCACATCGATCCAAATTAACGATAGGTCGTGAATCAAGTGAAGATGAAGATTCAGAGTGAAAGGGTTATTGTCGTTAACTCTGAGGGTGATTCCAAAACGAGTGTAACGAGATAATGCCTTCGGTTTCGTTCGAACCTGGAACGAACTTGTATGGATTGAATGCTTTCAGCACATCGTCAGGTGGACGATGAGCATTCTAAGATAGATGTGTTCTTTTTAAAGGTAATCGTAGCCTCAAGCCTCACAAATCGGGAATGGCTAAAAAAGGGGAGGTGCAGCAAGGTTAGTGGGTAGCACCCAAGTAGGACAAGGTTACCTCTGTCTAGATGTCCCTTTCTATTTTCGACTTAGTGGTGCGGTTGCTGATCCCAACCGTGAGGTATCTTGTGCGGGAATTATCCAGTAAGGGATGTTCCGACCTTGTGTTGCAGGGGATTGGGAGTGATCCTCGGTACGGTGATCTAGGCCACGTACTGTGACGGGCGGTACCCCAGTAGCCCTGCCATTGTATGGAATCCAAACTCCAATAAGTGCCGTACGTATTAGTTGTGCCCAACTATGTTGAAATGTGAGATGTAAGCATTTCAGCTATTTCTGTATTTTACTTGAAAACCCTAGACCCTATTATAATACAATCGAATTTCCTATCAAATGTTTTGGTTAGCGTAAGGTAAAAACTTACCCATGTTTATTTGTGGGAAGTCTTACGTGATACCTTTGTTTTCAAAAGGGTTTTGAAGTTAAGCAAGTTTAACCCGTTTACTCACACCAGACCCATGTCTGACCCAAGTGTTTATTTTCTGTTTTATAAACTCTTGGGTACTCAAATTTTTACGAGTAGCCAAGGGATTCAGGTTTAGCTTTGACGAATTGTGGAGGAGCAATGGAGCAGGAGGCTTCAGCATTGTAGATATATATAGTAGTTCCGCTGTGTCTGTATCTCTGTAGTGTATTGAGTTGTAATGTCTAGACAGATGTTTATAACTGTCTAGTAAGTGATGTATATGCTGTGTAACTCTGTAAAGTGTTGTATACTATGTAATAGTTTATGTTATTAATATAATTTATTCGTTCCGCTGTGAGATCGTTGTTGTTGTTTCTTTCTTTCTTCTCTTCTTTTCTATTTTCTACCCCTTTCTTTCTTATTAGCGATACGACTTTCTATGGAGAGAAAGTCGTGGTCGTTACAGTGGTATCAGAGCTTAGGTTGGCGATAACCTTGGCTCTGGTGGGAATTTTGAGAGTATTAATAGATATGAGTGCGTACTTGTTAGTGGATATAAAATTGTTTTTGTACTGTGTTGACTTATCGGTTGAGTGTTTATGAATTCTGGTCGGTGCGGGAAGTACAACCGTATCGATAGGGGTTTCTAAACTCTTAAACAAGATAAACCGACATAGTATTATTTTTTAAAGTGGGTAAATGAAATAATTTTACCCAAAATTGTATTTTGATATAAAAAGAAATAATTTTCTAAATTATTATATGTATTGGATGCTTGTTTGGTTGTTTCTTCTATAATCAAATAAGAAATTAAAACATGATCTAAAATTTGAAATGATTTATAAGCAAATAGGAATTTAAAATATTAAAATGGTTTATAACCAAATGAAATTAACTAAATATGGTTTAAATAAGAAGAAGTGAAATTGAAATTTGATTTAAACCGGAATTTTTACCCCGGAAATTTTTGAAAGGGATTTCAAATGAATTTAAACAAAGGTTTGGAAAAATTTAGAAACCTTGGGAATGTTGAAATGTTTTCCAAAGGTTTTGAAGTTAATGATGGAGCATATCTTGGAAAATATTTTCGAATGGAAATTGATTTGAGGTGAATTTTGGAAGTGGAAAGCACTGAACTCACTGCAGTCGCTGGAAAATAATCCTGATGATGCTGGCCACATCATTAGAATTCATTTTCGAGTTTCTAAAGTGATGGATTGCTACCAAAATAGTTGGTTATGACATTGTTTGGACTTGTCTGGGAAACAAGTGATTTTGGAATTTTCAAAAAGGAAAATTGTTTGGTAAAAGCAGTCTGTTTTGGAATTTGGTATTTGATTTGAATATCAAAATGGGAATGTGTTGATTTTTTTTATTTCAAATTGGTTTTGAAATAAATCCGGGTAATTTGAATTCTGGGAATTCTATTTTAAATAAAAAAATGTGAAAGTTGAAATGATTCAACTATATAACTTATAAAGGAAAGTTGATTTAAAGAAGAATTGAGTATATATGGAATGTAAATTTACTTTGAATAAATGAAGGTGAATGGAATATATCTGGATTTAACTTATGATAAGTTAAATAAAATTAAGAATTTGAAATTGAATTAAATCTAAATGAATTGGAATTAAATGGAAGTTGAGATAACGGTGAAATGTTATGATTGTGCAAATGAATTCATATTCTTAAGCTATTAAGTGATAAAATTTGACATTGTGATTATAAAAATGTGGATTGGTTTGAAATGAGCAATATAAACTTACAAGTAAATAAGTTGGAGAACTTGAGAATGGAAGATTTTATTTTAACTCAAGTAAAATGGAATTATAATCACAAATGGAAATAATAAATGGAATGGTGAATTCGAACTTAATTTTAAATGGAATGCAAAGTAAGGTGAAACAATTATAAAATATAAAAGAGGTAAGTGAACTGAAGTTAGTAAATAAGTTGAACTTGGATATGGAGAATTAAGAAATTTGAATGAAATTTGTTGGATAATAAAATTGAATTGAAAGTGAAATGATATTCATTAATTATTGTGGTAAATTAAGAATGTATGAGTTGAATATAACCCAGGATCGAATGATATTAATATAAACTTGAATTTGGTTAATGGAAATAAAGATGTAAGGAAATATTGAATTTAACAATTGCATTCGGAAAAGAAAATACTTGGATTGTGAACAATGCAAAAATTGAATAAAATTTATATGAATCCAAGTTGAAAATAATTTTAAATGGTTATAAGCTTAAGTGGCAATTGTTTTGTTTGAATGACATGGAAATTTGCATGTATTTGCAATTGAGTGTTTAAAAGCAATTGGAATTGAATTGTGAATAAATTGATATGAATGGGAACCCAATTCAAAGAGTTTTGTATATGAATGCAAGTGAATTGGTTAAGAATAGCAAATGAAATTGATTTTGAATCAATAGGAATGAATTGACCTCTTAATGAGTAATGTTTGCATATGAATGGAAATGGATCATAATTGAAATGCAAATGTTTCAAGTTTAAAATGAAATTTGATTGTAAATCAAATTTGGAATGTAAGTAAAATTAAAAGGTAAGAAAGGCATATGTAATCATATTGAAGTGGAAATGAATTGGTTGAGATAAATATGGATTGTATATAATGAACTTGAATGTAAATCATTCAAGCGCAGTAAAATGAAGTTGGACTTGAATAAGAAATTAAAAGATGATTGAAATCTTTGAATTGTAAATAAAATATGGAAACATTGTTAAACTATGAAGTTTGAGTTTGTAAAGAGGCTGCCTCTGTTTAAATCAGGTGAGTAAACTCTTAATGTTAAAAACAGTTTAAATTTCTGTGATTAAAGCTTTTACAGGAATACTTTGTTTTGAATTGCATGTATATATATTTTATTAGTGGATATATATAGATAAACTTAGAACCTGTCTCTGTTTATAACCTGGTGAGCAAACTTCCCACCTAAAATCTATTTTCATGTTGATGCCTGTGAATAAACTACCTATTTAAATTTGGAATATGTTATGTCTAGTATATAATTGTGGTTATACTTGAAATTATGCTGTGAAATTGCTTGCATGCCTGTATACCTTGTGTATATGTTATACATTCCTCTGTTCCTATGTTTACAGACTAGAAATAAAAGAGAAAAATCAAATTCTCTTTGATCAATCATTTATAAGCTTTGTTGTATGAATAAAAGATGTTTGAAATTGCAAGGTAATTGTTTCTAAAAGGGTTTCCAATAAAAATAACAAATAACATTATAAAAGTTAAGGAAACACAGTGGAAATAAATTTATATCAGAAAATCAATCATTAAAATTTTATGTTTTGAATTCATAACTTAGTTTGCATTCGAAAATAATGATTTTTAAAACAAAAATCAGATTTTTTAGTTACGATTTAGGGTCGTAGGAGTTGGTTGAACGGAAAAGAATTTATTGGCGATTTCTGGTGATCAACACGGTAGGGGACCTCGAGATCGTGGTAGTAGCTGCTGGAATGGTTTTCGAATTCGAGAAAAATACTGGTTTAATTTCTAGATGCTTGTGGTGGCAGTAGTTGATCGAACTAGGGTTCAATAACCTGTTTTGGTCGTTGAAGGAGTCCGAGACGTATTTCTCGTACTTGTATTATTCCGCTGCTGTGATTGTTGAGATTGTTTGACTGGTTATGGTTGGTTGTATTGATATACTCTGATGATGATGTATTGTATATAAACATATATAGTTTTGATTTGTGTAAAGTTCTGTTCTATATATTATATTTTATCCGCTGCGATTGTGAGATTCTGATTTGTTTGGTTCTTTCTTCTTCTATCTACCTTCTTATTCTTCTACAATCTGTCTTTTCCGGCATTCGATCGTCGGCATATTATACTGTTGAGTATTTTGTGTCGATTTTCGAGGGTCGAGAAGGGCGGGTCGTCACACTAATAATAACAGTTAGACATCTTAAGGGTGTCACGAGCTCACCTAGGGCCTAATTGTATATTTACAAGTTGTCTTCTTTGAACAATTTATCTTCTTGATGTCTACGCTACAGCAGAGCAATAATCAGTTATAAATATGACGGTGATTCATAAATATTATACTGATTATTTCTCTAAAGGTACTTAAACCTTCGGTTGCATTGCTGCGGTGATTCGTGGTGCACCGATAAATCCTGTCTGTTACCTGGCTGAGAACTGTCTTGTTGAATTAAGACAAAGTGTGATTATATAATTTTGGTTTAGGAGCTTCTTAGGATAGAAAATTTGTAATTAAGTCCCTTGAATTCATTTAGTTCCATTAGTTCATGCATATTTAAAAAAAAATTCAAAATTCAAAAAAAAACTGTAAATTTTCCTTAACTTAGTTTTTAAATCCTTTTCATTTGAATTTTTTTTTTCAATCAAAATCAAAAATCCAAAAAAAATTTAAGTCAGTTTTTTGTTAGAAAAAAATAAAAAATATATATATAATAATAATAATATTATCAAAAACAAAAAAATTTGAAAATCCAAAAACAAAACAAAAATCAAATTTCCCTTTTGAAAAATAAATTCTTTTGGTAAATATTTTTTTCTTTATTAAAAAAAAGATTTTTGAAAATGTCCGAATTTTCTTACTCGCCAGAATTTTACAATAGTTGCGAAAATCAATATAATCCATATAATTTCACACCAAACTTTTATGGATATTTTAATGAAAGATATTGTACAAACAATTCAAATTTTGAAAAAAAAATATTCAAAATGGCGACCAACCCTCAAATCTTGAAAATAGCATTGAAACGATTTCGTCTTTACTTGAACTCTCTATAAAAAAAAATCAAAGGATAAATGATTTGTGTAATTCATATTTGTGCAATAACTCATGTCAAAATTTTCAAAATGATCAAAATTTGAATTCACTTCAAAATTCAAATGATTTCGATTATACCCAAGCCAATTCAATTTCTATGATAACCCGGATTTTGGAATATTAGTTAATTGATAATTAACTGGGTTAATTAGTAGAAATACTGATAAATCAGGGAATAAATATTTATATCTGGATAAATATTTATTGGTATAAATCATTTAATTGGAAGAATTATTATTTTCAAACAAATTGAATTTGTGTTTGTTTAAATGTATATATTTGGGTTGATTTTAGATTGGATTTTTAAATAGAATTTGAATTTGAATTTGAAATTCAAAAGATAAATATCTTAAAATAAATTGGATTTAATATATATATATATATATGATTTTATTAGTATATAATTAGTTTTATATATCATTTTCTTTAAAAAGATTTTTAAATTTAAGTAAAGATAATGTATTAACTAAATAGAAAATAAAGTATAATAAAAACCTAAAACAAAAATATAATATATGTTAAGACATTTGTAAGCTAAGATAGCATGCAAAATACAAGTGTAAGAAGAATACAACATGAATTTACAAGTGTAGACTAAGTAATATGAAAATATAACAAGTAACATATGATTTTACAAGTGGCAAAGCATTTTCATTTCTAAAATTTTAATTATACATAAAAACTGAATTGAGAATTTGGCTAGGGAATTCTTAGTTCAAAACCTACTCTACTCTTTTGTTCTTCATCTTTTCAAAATAAAAAAAAATAAACAAAAAATAAACAAAACCAGAAACCAAAAGCAAATGAAAACTGAATCAAATTTAACAACCTGATTTCATCTTCAATCTGGAATCAAGCAACTAAATCAAACAACAACTTCAACCTACAACTCAACTAAGCAAGAAGATCAACATCAAATAACAGATTAAAGACAAGTTCCAAATCAAAAGAAGAAGCCTGTACGTAGTACTGTTCTCTGTTCGAACATCAGAAAGGTGAGTAAACATTTCTTTAAAAGCTTAAATTTGTTATCCTGATGCATGAGATAAGTATTTGAAGTAATGATTGTAGATATGGTTGCATGGATGAATTAAAGCATTTGCATGTATATAAAAGTGAAGTATCTGTGCATATCTGTGAACATGTTTATGGCTGTCTCTGTTTTGTGTACAGACTAAATAAATTCAAAGAAAACTCATATCTCTTTACATAAACAGTTTTAGGTTATGATCTTTAAAAGGAATCTGTTTGTAATAACTAAACTTGATTTTAAAATATTTTTAAAGTATAAATTGCAAGAAATATTACTGGAAGTTGAAAAGAACAGAGAAGATCAATTAATGTCTGAAATTTGATTGTTCAATTTCCATGCTTTGATTATATAATCAAATTCGTTTTCGAAAATAATGAATTTTGAAAATAGTTTCAAGATTTTTAAGTTTGGGATTGTGGGGATTTCTCGAGTTGAATGGAAATCTATTTTTCGACGATTTCTGGCGATCAGATGAGTGAGGAACGTGGAGATCGTCGCTGGAGATAGCTTGTTGATCGAGGAGCTTGGGAAAATTAGCCGGAAAATTTTCTGATCACTGTGGTGGCTGGTAGGCGGCAAGTTAGGGTTTAACGACCAGTTTTTAGTCGTCATTGTGTTCGAGGGTATAGCATTGTCATGGGTGCATCGGGATGGACCAGACTGAGGGGAATAGAAGCGTGAGACTACGGCGAAGCTTTTGGTCGATCGGTGAGTTCTCAGGTGGTCGTAGGCGGTGGCGCGAGAAGGATTTGATGATCAGGTCTGGGTTTATGTGGTGGCTGACTAGCTCGTTTTCGATAGGCAGAGTCGATCAAAGTTTTAGACGTTCGGGTCGACTGAGGGGGATACCAACGACTGTCTGGTGGTAGCGGCAATGGTCGGAGGGGTTCCGATCATGTGTGCACATGAACGTGTGACAGTGTGTCTGGTTTGGGTGTTGCTGTGTTTAGAAGAGAGAAAGGAGGAGGCTCGGGAATGGTATCGAGTAGATTTCGTTTTGGCTCGAAGTTTTTGGGTAGCGTTGAACTCGGGTTTGAACTCGGAATTTTGTTCGAGTTTTTGTGAATATGGCTCGGGTTATCTGGTGTGTTTCCAGATTTTATAATTTAAGTAAAATGTTAACAGTTTTTATAAATTAGAGAGTTGGTACAAGGTTTAAAAATCAATGAAAACAGGTTTTCAATTTTAAATATGATTTATGTCCGAAGCAAGGCATTTAAACAAGTTTAATAGGGTTGTGACTAATTAAAGATGATTAATTAAGTATAATTAATTTAAGGGTAATCACTTATTGAGATTTATAAAGATTAATTACTTGACGATAATAATGATAAAGGTATAATTACTTAATATAAGTAATTAGAGAATAGTTAATGATTTTAATTAATTCAAGATTATTAACTAGTAATTATTAATTAATGTGATTTCTTTAAGATAATTAATTAGATTAATTAATTAAGGATACTCATTAGTGTAAGTTGGTTAAGTATAATTACTTAATGAAGTAATTAATGGATAGTTACTGAATATAATTAATTAGAAGATAATTACTTTTTGAAAGTAATTAAAAGGAAGTAATTAAGGATTAATTACTTAAGTGTAATTTATTTAAGGGTGGATTAATTGAGGTAATTAATTAAAGAATAATTAATTAATGGAAGCAATTAGAGGATCATTTATTAATTAATAAATGAGATTGATTAAAGGTTAATTATTGTAAATGGTTAAGGTTAATTCATTTGTATAATTAATTAAAGGCTAATTACTTAATGTAATTAAAAAGTAATTAATTAAGAATGATTAATAAAAAGGGATAATTAAAGAATAATTACTTATTGTAATTAAGGGATAATTAATCAAGGAAGATTAATTAAGAAATGATTAATTAATTTGTAATTAATTAATGTTAAGTAAGATGAATTGAGGTAATCCAAGTGATTAAAGGTTAGTAATTAATTTAATTTGAGATTAATTGAATTAATTAAGAATGAATCAACTTGTTATGGATGGGTTGAATGATATTTGATGACTTGGATTGATTTTATCTCTGATGGGCGATTGAGATGTGCTGTGATATGAATGGGTTAAACTGTGATAATGTAGGTTACCTATCTGAGTTGAATTGTTATATGATATCCCGAATATGAATTGTATTGATCAAACTTAACAACTTGGATTAGGGATGACATTGAATTCGAAGAGACAGGGGTCGGGTATTAGTAAATACCCGAAACCACTTCGATTCTTTATAAATTGAGTTTAGAACCAACAGGCTGGAATTGGAATAAATTAAGTAACTTGGCCTTTAACTAAGTAATGGTTAGTGGACATTGTTTGTAATAAGTGATGGATTTTGGGAATTCGTAGGAAGGTACGAGTTACCCTGGATTGCAAATAAGTTTATAACTCAGTATTACATGTTATATGGGTTTACTCACGCTGGTTTCCAGCCTAACCCGGGTGTTACTTTGATGTAATGCTCGGGTCAAACCGAGTATTACAGCTTTTCAGGTTAGGACGCTCTGGAGCTCAGGAGGCGAGCTGGATGGCAGGAACGTATAGAGTGTTTTCCGCTGTGTATATGAGACTGTGTAGTATATATATATAGATTGTAGTCTGGAACATGTTAATTATATCTGTCCAGTGATTTGTGTATATGTTGTAACTCTAATGTATTGATGAAAATTTACAAATACAGTTTCTTTGTATAACTGATATATTATTTGATATTATATTTTATCCGCTGCGAATGTGAGAATCTGTGTTTCTCTATTTCTTTTTCTTTTTCTTTTTCTTCTATCTCTTTCTTCTTTTCCCTAACTATCTGGAATTTTCGGGGTCAAAAATTCCGGGTCGTTACAATTTCGAACTCCAAAATGAATTTCAAAATCGAAACAAAAATGGAAACAATTGTTTAAATGATTTTGGCAATGGGTGTTATTTCAATGATGGTGAAATTTTTTACTCTCAACAATTTCAAATTGAAAATACGCAAGTTAATAATTATAAATTTGATTTTGTTGAGCAAATGGAATAAATTCACAAAGATCACACGGATTTGTTGTATGAAACAACGTGAAAAACAAAATCAAATCCCAACATGTGACGAGTCAAATAATAATCCACTTTTTACCAAAATTAAACATTTTCATATAACAACTTTTGAAATGGAAAATGACAATCTTAATGAAGTTGTTGAAAATATAGTAATTGAGTTGGATTTTAGTTCTTTTGAGAGTGTTGAGCCAAATTTAAAATTCGATCTTCCTTTTTCCGATTTTGAAAAACTGAATACAACCACTTTGGATTTCGAACTTGATATATGCAATGAAGTTGTAAATAATTCAAAAAGGGAAGACGAATTTAGTAAACACAAATTTTTTGGACTTTTCGATAATGAGTTGTTGAATTCTAAAGGGGAAGATTTAAATAATCATTTTGAATTTAAAATCAATAATTTTGAAGAATTTGTCAATAATGAGCTTGAATTTAAATTTAGTGAAAATAAACTTGAACTTCAACCAATTATTTTATCTACCCCAAAAATCATCGAAAATAAAACAACTCATAAGATTTTTAATAAAACGACATTCGTTTTTCCAAATCAGCATTCAACTTTGAAATCTTTTATGGTTTGATTTTTTTGTGCTTCAGTTGTGTCTCTCATACTTGACGAGACGAATGAATTGGTCCTTGGAAGACCGTTTCATTTACTCTTTAACAGTATATTTTCTAATGTCATGTAAATATAGATCGTATTTATATTTATATTTTATTTTTCTCCTTTCACTTGGGTTGACTGTGGGGACACAGTCAAAATCAAGTATGGAGGGGAGGGGAGTCTCATCTTCTTTTTCGATTTTTCATGGTTTATTTTTTTTCTTTCCAAAACTCAAAAAAATTTAAATATATATATATATATACAAAAAACAAAAAACAAATAAAAACAAATAAAAACAAACAAAAATTCCAAAGCAAATTTTCTTTTTAGCATATGAATTTACTTTTGAAAAACACTATAGAATAAATATATGATTTTGGTTATTAAATTGAATTGTTGAAAATTTATTTGTCCCAACAAAAATAAAAATAAAGTTTGATTACAAGTAACTATGGTTTAACTAGTATGTAGGAAGTTTCATGGTGATAATTATGAAGTATATCCTAATGAAAAATCTTTGTTTAAAAAATAAGGTGGTGGATTTAAATAAAAGGTTATAATATTTTTTATCTTCTAAGTTAAATGTGCTAAGATGATTTTGCAAAACTCTCTCTTAAAAAAATAGATATATAAAAATATTAAAAATATATATATATATATATATATATATATATATTTGTATATATGTATATATTTTATTAACACCTAGAGTCATGTGTTCACATGAAGGTGGGTACACTCGCCATGCTCTGTACCCTTCTCACGTAAGCCCGAAAGAGCAGTGCATGATCGATATATCTGGCCTCAGTTTATCCGAGTGAGGTGTATGTATTTAAAAATTCTTTCATTGATAATGTCAAGAGTCGATAGGTGTACACACTTATGTGTTCACTCGCCACGCTTTGTGTTCACCTCACGTAAGCCCGAAAGGTAGTACATTGGTAATATATTCGGCCTAAGTTTTCTGTGTTAGGAAAATGTAAATATTGTTAATATCAATAAAATTTTCAAATAAAGAGAGAATAAGCAATTGAAATCCAAGCACTATTTTCACTTGTTTGATTTGACTTGTTATTCAAAAGAAATGAAAATACCACTTTGAAAAACTTTGATAATCAACTAAGGATCTATTTCATGGTTGCACTATGTTATCAACCGAAACAACTAGCCAAACTAGAGTCTATTTGTTTTGATAACTTAGTTTTTATTAAACATTTTGACAAGTAAAATGAATAAAATTTCATGATGATGACCAAAATTTATATTTTACTTATTCGTTCGATTTAAAAGTAAATCCTTCATTTGTAAATATTTTCAAAAACTTGCATTCATATCTTTGTAAATAAATAATGCATTTAGGAATTTAACATTTCACATTTGGATTTTGTGGGTAGTATCCGTTGAAAACACTCACGAGACAACACTCGTCCTACTAGAGACACCTAGAGGTTTAACGGCTTGTTGCATACGCTCAATGCAATCGTGCTCCATATGAAAACAGATTTATCCTAGTTTTAGTTTATTCGAGGACGAATAAAAAGATAAGTGTGAGGGTATTTCATGTGCACGTAAATGTGCATATTTTTACTATCATTTTTAATCTAATTTAATTAAATAAATGAGCATATAGGGTATTTTAACATGTTTAAACCAAAATTTCAATTATTTTCAAACCATCATTTATTTATCTTCATATAGGGGCAAAATGGTCATTTTTGTGTATGATTTAATTTGAGAAAATTTACTTGGACTTTTTTATGTTATTTTGTAGGAATTTGGATTCAAATGGAAGATGTCTATATGAAAATATGCATGCACAAGAGTTAGAGAATAAATGAAGATACAAATAAATCATTTCATGCAACATGTCGGCCCCCACCTACCCACTTACCATGATCCCCTATTAAATGCTAATGCACATGATTAGATCTACATGCTCATTTAAATAGAGGGTTATGGTCATGCTAATGATTACTAGGAGGTTACATTTCCTAAGAGGGAATTTTGGGTAGTCCCCAAGAATATGTATTAGGGTTTCAAACTTGTATAAATACTCCTTTGTTTCATGTGAAAGCTCTTAGCCTCCTCTTTAGTTAGTTAGTTTTAGGCAAAAAAATAAATAAATAAAAACTCTCTTTTCTTTTTAATGGCTTCTTAGCCTTCTTTCATGTAATTTTATTATATGCAATTTTAATTCATGCTATTTTAATTCATGTTCTTTTCTTTTATGTTAGTAACTTAGATTTATTTATGCAAGTAGATTAATTCTCTTTTCATTTTAATTAGCTCTCCTTTTGCTTTTGTTTTTGTTCTATGTTGCAATCCATATTTGTTGACATGATAACAAATATGAGAAGCTAAACCCCTTCAATTTAGGGGTAATGAAGCTCTCTTAATCATGTACATTCAACATTTTGCTAATTTTTTATCTTTTTTGTGCTTAATGGAAATGTTTGATGTGGTTAAACTTTGTTGTTTTAGCTTTGAATTCGATAGCCTATGTTGTTGAAACCAAATAGGCTATGCTTAAACAAACAGAAACACAATTTACCACTTCATCTACATATGATTATGGTAATGAAGTGAATTTTAAAATCAAAATTTGATGGTCTATATTACTAATCAATAGTGAAAAGATCATGCTTAGAATAGATTTTATTTTCAAGTTCAATAACATTTTCATTAGAGTTAACAAGTGGTTTAGTGGGTATGTTAAAGTTTGATGGTTTACGTTGGGATAATTAATAGCACAATTAGGCCATACTTATGATAAACATATCAACTAAATTCACTAATGACCAAAAGAGAAATCATAATTTCGTTTTGTTGATTTATGTGATCATTAGAAGGACATTGCCTCTAAATTGCCTTCTACTCTCATATTTTTATCCACTTTTATTTTTTGTTAGTTTCTAGAAATTTTTAGCTAATCACAAATTCAAATCTTGGTTAACGGCTGATTTCCTATTGGGTTAGAAAATAACCGAAGAATTAAAATTAAAATTAACCGCAAGCGCATGGCGTACAATTCTAGTATGTGGCGAGTACTGGTTGATCCACAGGGAATTGTATTGATTTTAAAATTTCTACTCAATCAAATTAAACCAAGATTTGAAGTTGTGATTGGATAAAAATTTCAAGAAACTAACAAAAAATAAAAGTGGATAAAAATATGAGAGTAGAGGCAATTTGGAGGCAATGTCCTCATGATCACATAAATCAACAAAATGAAATTATAATCTTTCTTTTCGTCATTAGTAAATTTAGTTGATATGTTTATCATAAGTATGGCCTAATTGTGCTATTAATTAGCCTAACATAAACCATCAAACTTTAGCATAGCCACTAAACCACTTGTTAACTCTCATGAAAATGTTAATGAACTTGAAAATAAAATCTATTCTAAGCATGATCTATTCACTATTGATTAGTAATATAGACCATCAAATTTTGATTTCAAAATTCACTTCATTACCATAATCATATATAGATGAAGAGGTAATTTGTGTTTATGTTTGTTTAAGCATAGCCTATTTGGTGTTAACAACATAGGCTATCAAATTCAAAGCTAAAACAACAGAGTTTAACCACATCAAAGATTTCCATTAAGCATAAAAAGAGATCAAAAATTAGCAAAATATTGAATCTACATGATTAAGAGATCTTCATTACACCTAAATTGATGGGGTTTAGCTTCTCATATTTATTATCATGTCAACAAATGTAGATTGCAACAAAGATCAAAAACAAAAGCAAAAGGAGAGCTAATTAAAATGAACTGAGAATTAACCTACTTGCATAAATAAATCTAAGCTACTAACATAAAAGAAAAGAACATAAATTAAAATAGCATGAATTAAAATTGCATATAAGAAAATTACATGAAAGAAGGCTAAGAAGCCATTAAAAAGAAAAGAGAGTTTTTTATTTATTTTTTAGCCCAAAACTAACTAACTAAAGAGGAGGTTAAGAGCTATTACATGAAACAAAGGGGTATTTATACAAGTTTGAAATCCTAATGCATATTTTTAGGGACCACCCAAAATACCCTCTTAGGAAATGTAACTTCCAAGTAATCATTAGCATGATCATAATCCTCCATTTAAATATGCATGTAGCTTTAATCCTGTGCATTATCTCTTAATAGGGGTCAATGTAAGTGGGTAGTTGGGGTCCTCCATGTTGCATTAAATGATTTATTTCTATCTTCATTTGTTCTCTAACTCTTGTGCATGCATATTTTCATGTAGAACTCCTCTATTTGAATCCAAATTCCTACAAAATAACATAAAAATGTCCAAGTAAATTTTCTCAAATTAAATCATACACAAAAATGACCATTTTGCCTATATATGAAGATGAATAAACGATGATTTGAAATTAATTGAAATTTTGGTTTAAACATGTTAAAATACCCCATATGCTCATTTATTTAATTAAACTAGATTAAATATGGTAGTAAAAATGTAACAACCCTGTATTTTACAATTATTTTTAAATTGATTTCCAGATTTAAAAGCTTTATTTATGAAAAAGAATAAATTTTGTTATTTTAAGTATAAACTTTGATTTTGATGTGGATTTGAATTCCAAATATGACTAAATTTAATATTTCTAGAAAATGTGAATTTTGGTCAAATAGTCAAACTTTGACTTTTAAATTTAAATTTTAAATAGTTTGAAATTATAATTTTTATCTTTTATTATGACAATAGATTTAATAACATGAATACTGCTTTTCGTTTCGTTGAAAACGGAGTTAAAATGTAAAAGATATGTACATTTCAATTTTGAGTATAAATTGTTTATTTTGCAATTTTGTTATTTTAAATTTTATAAATTTTATTTTATTTGTCATATTTTGTTCTAATATGTGTTGATATTTTATTTTATGCATATCTTGACTTTTAAATATTTTTAAAACGATGATAGAATTTTTCCAAAATTTACTGTATTTATTTCTTATTTTTAAAGGCTGTTTCTATTTTTCTGCTATTTTCTTCAACTAAACTATATTTAAATTAAAATTTATTTATTTATTTTTGTGAATTCATTTTATTTTGTGTTCTTATCTTTATTTATAAATATTTTTAAGTACATAAAAAGTTTCCATAGTTCATTGCATTTATTTACCATATTTTCAAGACTAGTTGCAAATTTTGCTGTTTTATTTAATTAAATTATATATATTTAATATTTAGTTATTTATTTTTTTGTTATTTACTAAATTTTCGTATTTTTATCTGATTTTATATTTATATTTCAGTTATATAAAATTAAAATAAAATAAATGGAAATTTGAAAGGACTTAAGTTGTAAATTGTGTGACTTTTCATTAACCAAACCCTTTATTTTTCCATAACGGCTCATTTATTCTTTTGTAACCGTGTATGCCTTATTGTTTCACGTGAAAGACTTCCCTTTCATTCACAATTCACGGCCAAAAACATTTCTGAAGTTGTTTGGGTAATGGCTTCATCTTCTCTACCTTTCTCTTCTTCATTTCCTATTAAATTTTCTATTGTTTTGCTTGATTCTTCCATAGCTTTGCTCGGCTAAACCCTCCACCATCTCCACCATAGCCTCGACCACCATCCCCTACCACTCTTCCTTGGCATCATCTCCAGCCATCATTTCAGATCCATCCATGGTCGTGACCTCTCCTTGAAGCTAGCACCACAAAACAATGTCAAAAACTCCAAAACAATGCACTAGTCACCACTATTACTTCACCACCTTCATCCACCACCTTGGCTACCACCATAGCCGCCACCACCACATTGTTTTGACCACTTACCATCACCCCTTACCTCTGTCCAGATCTGGAGCAAGCATGGCCAAGCCCAAACAATGACTAGACCGAGCCTAGTGTGCACCAAAACCACTCCTTTTGGCCTTGACTCTTTGTCTTCTTCATGTGTAACTCCTACCATCATCATTCCATTGTTTTGCCTTCTTTTTTGTAATGACCCAAGATTTTAGGAATTTATCCTGAAAAATATAAATGAATTTAAAATAATTTTTAAATAATTTTTAAAGGAGGAATTGAAATAGCTTGATAGTGTATCAGTGTGTGTACATGTGTGCACAGGAAATGCACATGAATATAAGCTAAAACCCTGAACTCCAAGAATACATACATATTGATGTGTATGGAAATATATATATATATATATATATGTAGATTAAATTCTTAAAAGTAGTATGCATAAGTAAATGTGTATATGAATGCTACTGAATAATTTGAGTGTACATGTGCATATGTGTGTGTGTCAGTATAGAATGATGTATGAATATATAGGAGGGTATACTAATTATTTCAGAAAGACTTATATACAAATATACATGTGTTAATAAAATACTAGAGTTTAAACTAGTGAAATAAAATATATAGACACATTTTAATATAGGCAGAAATGAAAAGAATGGAGATATAAAAAGGAATAATTCTCTTATAAATAAATGAAGGAAGTACATACCATTTGCATGAAAGCTAAAAATAGAAAAGAATATTTAATAAATAACAAAACCAAGTCACATTTTTAGCATGATTGTAGACAAGGGGAAAAGTATTTTCTGAAAAGCAAAATTTCTGAAAGAAAAATGTAACCACTTTTCTCTTCACCCAAATTAAGCCGGGAAGGGGTAAAACTTTGGGTTTAAAATGCAGATAACAAGATTTTCTGGTGGGCAAAAATGGACTTAGCCAATACCCAAAACCCTAAGAAAGACTCTGTATATATACATGTATATGCAGCAGCCTCCTCTTCTCCTCAGAAAAGAATTTTGAAAAAAAAAAGAAGAAAAACAATACCACAGAAATCATAAGACAAGGGAAGAAAGAGAGCTTGAGGATAAGAGCAGGAGTTCATCAGTTAATTAAGGAAACAAAGGAGAGAGCTAGGTGAGAAAACTCACTCAAAAATTTAAGGCAATAAGTCCTAATGTAGGCAGCCAGTTAAAAGTATTTTCTTAAAAGAGTATTTTCATATATGAATGTTTATCTGTGAATTTAAACCTGAAAATGTTTTGATTTTCTTTGGTTGATCACTTGTTTTATTATAACAAAGTTTTTATGGGTTGTTAGTATACATATCTGTTTTATACACTCAGATCCCTGTTATGTTAATGTTTGGGGATATAAACAAATACCCAGAAAATAAAATGTTGAGAATAGGCAAGTAGTATTGGTTTTGGCTCAACCCAGAAAAATGTAAATAATGTTGAGCTGCAATATACTCATGTATAAGTGCTGAGGCTTGAAATAAAAAGGAATTAGGGGTGCAATAGGGTTACCTATGTGCTGATGCTCCTGATTCAATAAAAATGCATAGCAAACAAAATTTTGTGATTCAGTGAAACCAGGTCATCCTGAGTTTAACTCAAGCACAAATGTTTGCAAAAGAAAATCCCTCTCAGAAACCATAAGCCAATGTTAGTTGCCTAAACTCCTTTTAAAATACCAAGATGAATATTTATGTATATATACAGAACCTTATTTTGTAGTCACCAATGGTTGTTTGCTTGTTGTTTCTGTATGATCATGAATAATATGAGATACCATGATATAGATGTTTTCAGTTAATGGATCACTGAATGGTTTTGTCATGAACAATCAAAAGGGGGTTATTATTAACTAAAACCTGATTAGGAAATTGGGGTCAAGAACACTGCAGGAATGACTTGTGTGCTTGAGTAACATAAGTTGACACATGGCTTGTTTAAGTCCTGAGATCTTTGTGTAATGGAGTGAATTAGTTCATTACAGTGTGTCCATTGATTCATAAATATTGCAGATGAGACCAAGGATAGATAAATATACCAAGGAAACAATACTTGAGCAGATGAGAAAACTAGAGTTTTTCCTAGATTTGAAATATGAGAATTGAATAAATGATTTAACTCATATTGGTTATTTTCCTGTTTGGTATGAATGATTGTTTGTCTATGATTGAGTTGTATGCTTGAATGTATGTGCCATATTCATATGTGTAGTCTCTGGAAAGAAAGTTAAAGTGTGCACATGCACAATGACACAGAGCATGCACACAAGTATTTACCTGATTCCAAAGGACAGAACCTTATGTATATGTACTTAACTTGATTTTAACCTAATTAACAAATTGCTTTTGTGAATTTTATCATACCAGACATGTGTCTGACCCTAGTGTGCTAATGGCATCTGGGGTGTCTCATTTAAAATGAGGCAGTTTCAAATGCTTTTTCAGGGATTGCAGCAACTAAGTAGGAGTAGGAGCAAGGCCTTGAGGAGAAGATATAGCATGCTAAAACTTAGTTAGATAAGAACCTAAATGTTGAAATCTGCATGTATTGACAATTTAAATTGCTACTTGTATTAAGTGTTGAATATTGGATGGATATTTTGTTAGGTATTTGCTAAGAGATTGACTTGTATCTGGAAACTATGAACTAAGTTAAATATCTGTTATGTTTAAAAAGGATTTTGATCAAATCTTGTAAGTGAATTTAGCAAGAACACCATGTTAAAAATTGAATGATTACATTTTATAAATGTATTAGTCAATCTTGAGTCTTTGAAAAGGATTTAAGTTTTGGGAAAATCAGGATAGTTGATTCTCAGAAAATTAAATGGTTTTATTTTCCCTATGGCATATGTATACAAAAGAAATAGGCATATGTTGAATGTTTTATGGCTGCAAAGTTCCCTTAGTTAAACTGGGTTCATACAAATGTCTCATGTCCTATTTTTAAATAAAGAAAGGATCTGTAGTAAGGTAGATTGTAGGCCAGATTCAAATAGTTGCAGTTATATATGCACATAAACATGTTTTGTGCAAATATCAACACACCTTTTCCTTTGTACTTGTAATAGGAATCTGAATTCCACTCAGATTTTAACCAAATGCATTTTAAAATGCCAGACAGATCTTATAAGAGGAAATATAAACATGAATAATGATAAACACTTCTATCATTCTCAAAACCCAAGAACCAAACTCTTAATTTGCATCAATCATGAAGTCTTCAGGGTTGTAGGAATGGGTTTCAAAAATGATTAAGCAAGAATTATTGTTTTGTATGATGGAATTTAGGCGAAAATAAAAATATATATGTGCAGATAGGTAGATAATGGATTCCAAACTGCACAGAAGAAAAATGAAAAAAAAATGAAAAACAAAAATTGTGTTTGAACCGACCTGCATAGCACTCGAACTCGTGACCTTTCATGTATAAGTTAGGCGCGTTTCCATTACGCCTAGATGTTGCTTGTGTTCCCTTAGGATCCACTTTCTTTTATACTGATTTTGTCACTATTCAGAGCTTAACACAAACATCTATATTAAAAAGCTTGTTTACTATTGATTATTACTTGATCACTTCTTAGTTAGTATAAACAGACTAATGTGTATGTTTCCAGTGGATTGTTTGGTCAAAAAAAAAAAATTAGCAATCCAACATCCTCTTGTTTTTCCAGAACTCTGATTCAAACAAGAGAGGCATATACATCCTCACATGTATGTGCTTATCTTTGTGAATGTACTGATATATTTATATTGGTTGATTAATGTGATCCTGGATATATTTTGGTTTATTGGAAAAAGATATTGACCCTGAGAATTATATTTGCAATGGATGATATATCTATATATTTATATATCCTCTTTACTAAAAAAAAAAAAATTTCTTATGAAATTAGAGTAGAAATAGGAGGGTCATTTCAGTTGGTATCAGAGCCAGGTTATTTAACATAGAGAAGTAAGGATCAAGTTCTTAGATAGAAATAAAATTAAAAGGAACTAAATATATATATATAACAATGTGCTCAGTGTGAAAAAAAAACCACTGAAATAATAAAATTACTAATCAAACTAACCAGCTATGTAAATTATTATTAGCAAACTATGGTAGGGAGACCACCAAATCAGGGAGCAGGATCTTCCCATGCACCACCAATGGTCAATCTGCAAGACTTGGTGAGAGCATTTAGGGATGGGGCAGGACAAAGGCAAGAAAATCCCTATGAAGAACTCTCAAAATTACTTAAGACATATACTCATTTAGGAGGCAAAAGCTTTGAAGGGACAGAGAGTGTCATGGAAATTCAAACATGGTTGAGAACATTGGAAAGAATTTTCAATGACATGCAACTTGATGATCAAAGAAAGAGGCAAGTGGCTTCAAGACAGCTAAAAGGAGTAGCTTTAGGCTGGTGGGAAGTAATCATTGCAGGAAGAAATGAGAATGAAATCACTTGGAATCAATTCAAAGAGATGTTGGAAGCAAGGTTTGTACCAGCATCAGCAAAGACTACCTTGCTAGAAGAATTCATTAGACTTAGACAAGGAACCATGACTGTCACAGAATACACTCAAAAGTTTGAGGGGCTTTCCACATATGGAGCAATGCTTGTGGCAGATGAGGCATCTAAAAATGATAGGTACATAAAAGGTCTGAACCCAGGACTTAGCAGAGCCATGTTACCCTATGCAGACAAGACTTTTGATCATGTGATAGACTTAGCTTTGAGGTTGGAACAGCATGACAAGGAAAGGGAGAAGTTCAGAAATTTTAAGAGCAATAATAACAAGAAAGGTAAGGGGAGGTATCACCCTTATGATAAGAAGAAGGAAGAGGCTAGTAACAAAAGCACTGGAGATGTCAAAGCTAAGGAAGACAAGAAGAAAATTGTGTGCCATCAGTGTGGAAAGGAAGGGCATATCAAACCAAGATGTCCAGAATTGAAAGGAGGAGCTTTCAAATGTTATCTATGTGGGAAAGAGGGGCATATGAAGAGGAATTGTCCTGAGTATAAACAGCAAGGCAAATTGGCAAATTTGGAAGGAAAAGGCAAAGCCACAGTGGAAAGTAACACTGTAAATCATAGCCAAGTGGAAGGTACATTACTTATTTGTACCATACCCATAGCAGTAGTATATGATACTGGGGCAACTCACTCTTTAATTTCTTATGAATTGGTTAAAATGCTAAAATTGAATTGCATATTGGTTGAAACCCCATTGCATATACACAGTCCATTGGGGAGTTCTAGTGTTTTAAATATGATTTGTGTGGATGTGGAATTAAACATAGGAGGAAATATTTTTATTTCCAATTTATATGTTTTGAATTACCCAAATATAGGTGTTATATTGGGGGTAGACTGGTTAAAGCAATTTAAAGCCATAATTAATTTAGACTCATCCACCATATCATTGCAAAATTCTAGAGGCCAGAGAATCACAGTTTTATGTGAGGTAGCTAAGGAAGGAAAACTATATCATTTAGTTGACTCAGAAAAAGATTTCAGTGAACTAACCATTGAAGAAATTCCCATAGTCAATGAATATTTGGATGTGTTTGGTGAGGTCAAGGGTATTCCACACCATAGACCAGTAGAATTCCAGATCAATCTAGTTCCAGGAGCAAGCCCAGTGATTAAAAATCCAACTAGAATGGGGCCAAATGAACTAAAAGAATTAAAGAAACAGTTAGAAGAATTGGAAGAAAAGGGTTTTATAAGACCAAGTAATTCTTGCTGGGGAGCACCAGTGGTATTTGTTAAGAAGCAAGATGGCTCCTTAAGACTCTGCATAGATTATAGAGAATTAAACAAAGTAACTATTAAAAATAAATACCCATTGCCAAGAATAGATGATCTTTTTGATCAATTAGCAGGGCCAAAAGTATTTTCTAGACTAGACTTAGCATCTGGTTTTCATCAAATGAAGGTGGAAGAATCAAGCATCAAGTACACTGCCTTTAACACTAGGTATGGGTTGTATGAATTTTTGGTTATGCCATTTGGCTTGACCAATGCACCATCTTACTTTGTAGATTTAATGAACAGAACCTTTAGAGATTGTTTAGACAAGTTTGTGCTTATTTTCATAGATGACATTTTGATTTATTCCAAGACAGTGGAAGAACATAAGCATCATTTGCACCTAGTTTTGTCTAGGCTAAGGGAAAAAGATTTAAAGGCAAAATTTTCAAAATGTGTGTTTTGGAAGGAGGAAGTACATTTTCTTGGCCATGTTATATCTGCCAAAGGAATTTCTGTGAACCCCAATAAAGTAGTGGCTATTCAAGCATGGAAGAGGCCAAGCACTGTGAGTGAAGTGAGGTCATTTATGGGGATGGCAGGGTATTATAGAAGGTTTATAAAAGATTTTTCAAAAATTTCTACACCACTCACTAACCTAACCAGGAAGAACCAAGCTTTTGTTTGGTCAGAAAAATGTGAAAAGTCTTTTGAACAGTTGAAGGAGGCATTGGTGAATGCTCCAATTCTAAAGGTACCACATGGAAATGAAGAATTAGTGGTATATACTGATGCTAGTGGATTTGGCTTGGGTGCAGTGTTGATGCAACAAGGCCAAGTCATTGCATATGCATCCAGACAACTAAAACCCCATGAAGTAAGGTATGCCACACATGATCTCGAATTAGCAGCTGTGATATATGCTTTAAAACTTTGGAGACATTATTTATTAGGCACAAAGTTTGAACTCTACACTGACCACAAGTCTCTAAAATATTTGTTTTCACAAAAAGATTTGAACATGAGGCAACATAGATGGGTGGAGTTCTTAGCTGCCTATGATTTTGACATACTCTATACACCAGGCAAAGCAAACAAAGTTGCAGATGCTCTAAGTAGACAGCATGCTAAATTGGCTATGATGATGATAGCAGAATTTAAAGATTTGTCTTTGCTAACTGAGTTAGAGATTGAGGAGAATGGTTGTGTGTAGATGCATGGTGCACAAGAAGATAAAGGGAAGTTAAGCTTAATGACACTTCAACCAGATTTAATTCTGAAGGTAGGAAAAATGCAAGAACAAGATGCTCACTTATTAGAGAAGAAAATGCTCCTCTCAAGAGGGGAGGATGTAATGAAACACCACATTGATAAAGATGGTTATGTGAGATACCAGAATAGGATGTGTGTACCAGAGGACATAGAATTGAAGAGGGAGATATTGAATGAATATCACAGGAGTAAATACTCCATACACCCAGGTAACACAAAAATGTATCAAAATTTGAAAAGAGACTTCTGGTGGAAGGGGATGAAATCTGATATAGCCAAGTACATTGCCAAATGTATGACTTGCCAACAAGTCAAGGCTGAAACTCAAAGACCATCAGGGTTGATGCAACCTCTTAGTGTACCACAGTGGAAGTGGGAAGACATATCTATGGACTTCATAGATGGACTGCCTAGATCTAAGAGAGGTAATACAAGCATATGGGTGATAGTTGATAGGCTAACCAAGGTAGCACACTTCATCCCAGTCAAGTCAGAAAGAACTGCACCAAAACTAGCTCAAATTTTTATAAAAGAAGTGGTAAGGTTACATGGCATTCCCAAAACCATTGTGAGTGACAGGGATACCATCTTCACTTCAAAATTCTGGAGAAGCTTTCAAGAAGCAATGGGAAGTGAACTATGTTTAAGTACTGCCTACCATCCTCAATCAGATGGGCAGACTGAGGTGGTAAACAAAGTTTTGGAGGACATGTTGAGGGCATGTATACTGGATTTTGGGGGCAACTGGGAAGATTATCTTCATCTAGTTGAATTTACATACAACAACAGCTACCAAAGCACCATAGGAATGGCTCCATTTGAAGCCTTATATGGTAAACCTTGCTTGTCACCTGTTTGCTGGGTAGAAGCAGGAGAAAGGTCTATTTTAGGACCTGAGTACATACAAGAAACCAAGGAGAAAATTGAGTTGATAAGAAGAAGAATGACAGCAGCTCAAGATAGACAAAAGAAATTTGCAGACATGAGAAGGAGGCAGGTAGAATATGAGGTGGGAAATTTTGTTTTCATCAAAATCTCACCCATGAAAAATGTGCTGAGGTTTGGAAAACAAGGCAAATTAACCCCAAGATATATTGGACCATACAAAATTCTGGAGAGAATTGGTCCCTTGGCATATAAGTTGGAATTACCAGAAAACATGCAAGGCATACATGATGTTTTTCATGTATCACAATTGAGAAGGTGGGTCCATGACAAGGCAGAAATTCTTGAAACCCCAACCCAAGTGCAGATAAATCCTAATTTGATTTATGAAAAGGATCCAGTGGGAATTTTGGCAAAAGTTGAGAAGAAGTTGAGGAATAAGTCTCTGAAACTTGTAAAGGTACAGTGGAGTCTAGATCCTAGTGATTGCACATGGGAATTAGAAGACAAAGTTAGGATGAATTATCCTAAGCTATTTTCAGATTAAGGTAATTCTGATTTTTGATTGTTTTCTTTATTTTGGATGAATATATTTTTAGTTAGTATAGAACTAAGAATCTATTTAGTAGAGAATATACTTGTTCTCTGAATTAAGTTTAAAATTTATTTTAAGCTTAGGAAAATTGTGGGACACAATTTCTAAAAGGAGGGGTGTATGTAATGACCCAAGATTTTAGGAATTTATCCTGAAAAATATAAATGAATTTAAAATAATTTTTAAATAAATTTTAAAGGAGGAATTGAAATAGCTTGATAGTGTATCGGTGTGTGTACATGTGTGCACAGGAAATGCACATGAATATAAGCTAAAACCCTGAACTCCAAGAATACATACATATTGATGTGTATGGAAATATATATATATATATATATATATATGTAGATTAAATTCTTAAAAGTAGTATGCATAAGTAAATGTGTATATGAATGCTACTGAATAATTTGAGTGTACATGTGCATATGTGTGTGTGTCAGTATAGAATGATGTATGAATATATAGGAGGGTATACTAATTATTTCAGAAAGACTTATATACAAATATACATGTGTTAATAAAATACTAGAGTTTAAACTAGTGAAATAAAATATATAGACACATTTTAATATAGGCAGAAATGAAAAGAATGGAGATATAAAAAGGAATAATTCTCTTATAAATAAATGAAGGAAGTACATACCATTTGCATGAAAGCTAAAAATAGAAAAGAGTATTTAATAAATAACAAAACCAAGTCACATTTTTAGCATGATTGTAGACAAGGGGAAAAGTATTTTCTGAAAAGCAAAATTTCTGAAAGAAAAATGTAACCACTTTTCTCTTCACCCAAATTAAGCCGGGAAGGGGTAAAACTTTGGGTTTAAAATGCAGATAACAAGATTTTCTGGTGGGCAAAAATGGACTTAGCCAATACCCAAAACCCTAAGAAAGACTCTGTATATATACATGTATATGCAGCAGCCTCCTCTTCTCCTCAGAAAAGAATTTTGAAAAAAAAAAGAAGAAAAACAATACCACAGAAATCATAAGACAAGGGAAGAAAGAGAGCTTGAGGATAAGAGCAGGAGTTCATCAGTTAATTAAGGAAACAAAGGAGAGAGCTAGGTGAGAAAACTCACTCAAAAATTTAAGGCAATAAGTCCTAATGTAGGCAGCCAGTTAAAAGTATTTTCTTAAAAGAGTATTTTCATATATGAATGTTTATCTGTGAATTTAAACCTGAAAATGTTTTGATTTTCTTTGGTTGATCACTTGTTTTATTATAACAAAGTTTTTATGGGTTGTTAGTATACATATCTGTTTTATACACTCAGATCCCTGTTATGTTAATGTTTGGGGATATAAACAAATACCCAGAAAATAAAATGTTGAGAATAGGCAAGTAGTATTGGTTTTGGCTCAACCCAGAAAAATGTAAATAATGTTGAGCTGCAATATACTCATGTATAAGTGCTGAGGCTTGAAATAAAAAGGAATTAGGGGTGCAATAGGGTTACCTATGTGCTGATGCTCCTGATTCAATAAAAATGCATAGCAAACAAAATTTTGTGATTCAGTGAAACCAGGTCATCCTGAGTTTAACTCAAGCACAAATGTTTGCAAAAGAAAATCCCTCTCAGAAACCATAAGCCAATGTTAGTTGCCTAAACTCCTTTTAAAATACCAAGATGAATATTTATGTATATATACAGAACCTTATTTTGTAGTCACCAATGGTTGTTTGCTTGTTGTTTCTGTATGATCATGAATAATATGAGATACCATGATATAGATGTTTTCAGTTAATGGATCACTGAATGGTTTTGTCATGAACAATCAAAAGGGGGTTATTATTAACTAAAACCTGATTAGGAAATTGGGGTCAAGAACACTGCAGGAATGACTTGTGTGCTTGAGTAACATAAGTTGACACATGGCTTGTTTAAGTCCTGAGATCTTTGTGTAATGGAGTGAATTAGTTCATTACAGTGTGTCCATTGATTCATAAATATTGCAGATGAGACCAAGGATAGATAAATATACCAAGGAAACAATACTTGAGCAGATGAGAAAACTAGAGTTTTTCCCAGATTTGAAATATGAGAATTGAATAAATGATTTAACTCATATTGGTTATTTTCCTGTTTGGTATGAATGATTGTTTGTCTATGATTGAGTTGTATGCTTGAATGTATGTGCCATATTCATATGTGTAGTCTCTGGAAAGAAAGTTAAAGTGTGCACATGCACAATGACACAGAGCATGCACACAAGTATTTACCTGATTCCAAAGGACAGAACCTTATGTATATGTACTTAACTTGATTTTAACCTAATTAACAAATTGCTTTTGTGAATTTTCTCATACCAGACATGTGTCTGACCCTAGTGTGCTAATGGCATCTGGGGTGTCTCATTTAAAATGAGGCAGTTTCAAATGCTTTTTCAGGGATTGCAGCAACTAAGTAGGAGTAGGAGCAAGGCCTTGAGGAGAAGATATATCATGCTAAAACTTAGTTAGATAAGAACCTAAATGTTGAAATCTGTATGTATTGACAATTTAAATTGCTACTTGTATTAAGTGTTGAATATTGGATGGATATTTTGTTAGGTATTTGCTAAGAGATTGACTTGTATCTGGAAACTATGAACTAAGTTAAATATCTGTTATGTTTAAAAAGGATTTTGATCAAATCTTGTAAGTGAATTTAGCAAGAACACCATGTTAAAAATTGAATGATTACATTTTATAAATGTATTAGTCAATCTTGAGTCTTTGAAAAGGATTTAAGTTTTGGGAAAATTAGGATAGTTGATTCTCAGAAAATTAAATGGTTTTATTTTCCCTATGGCATATGTATACAAAAGAAATAGGCATAGGTTGAATGTTTTATGGCTGCAAAGTTCCCTTAGTTAAACTGGGTTCATACAAATGTCTCATGTCCTATTTTTAAATAAAGAAAGGATCTGTAGTAAGGTAGATTGTAGGCCAGATTCAAATAGTTGCAGTTATATATGCACATAAACATGTTTTGTGCAAATATCAACACACCTTTTCCTTTGTACTTGTAATAGGAATCTGAATTCCACTCAGATTTTAACCAAATGCATTTTAAAATGCCAGACAGATCTTATAAGAGGAAATATAAACATGAATAATGATAAACACTTCTATCATTCTCAAAACCCAAGAACCAAACTCTTAATTTGCATCAATCATGAAGTCTTCAGGGTTGTAGGAATGGGTTTCAAAAATGATTAAGCAAGAATTATTGTTTTGTATGATGGAATTTAGGCGAAAATAAAAATATATATGTGCAGATAGGTAGATAATGGATTCCAAACTGCACAGAAGAAAAATGAAAAAAAAATGAAAAACAAAAATTGTGTTTGAACCGACCTGCATAGCACTCGAACTCGTGACCTTTCATGTATAAGTTAGGCGCGTTTCCATTACGCCTAGATGTTGCTTGTGTTCCCTTAGGATCCACTTTCTTTTATACTGATTTTGTCACTATTCAGAGCTTAACACAAACATCTATATTAAAAAGCTTGTTTACTATTGATTATTACTTGATCACTTCTTAGTTAGTATAAACAGACTAATGTGTATGTTTCCAGTGGATTGTTTGGTCAAAAAAAAAATTAGCAATCCAACATCCTCTTGTTTTTCCAGAACTCTGATTCAAACAAGAGAGGCATATACATCCTCACATGTATGTGCTTATCTTTGTGAATGTACTGATATATTTATATTGGTTGATTAATGTGATCCTGGATATATTTTGGTTTATTGGAAAAAGATATTGACCCTGAGAATTATATTTGCAATGGATGATATATCTATATATTTATATATCCTCTTTACTAAAAAAAAAAATTTCTTATGAAATTAGAGTAGAAATAGGAGGGTCATTTCATTTTTGCTGACCATTGGATGACTATTTCAGGTCTAGACCTGATCATAGCTGAGCCAAATGATGTCATGGCCAAGCACTTGAATGGTTGAGGCAAGGTCAAGTCATCTATTTCTTTGTTGCTCCTTATTTAAAATTGTTTCAATATTGTTTGTGTTGAATATTTATGTATACATTGTCTTGTTTTGTTTATATGTATACAAGGCAATTATATTTGGCTCTCCACTCTCAAATCATATTCATGTTGTCGTGCCTTCAAAGATTCTGTGTTATGTGTTTGGTCGTCATCTCCAGCTTAAACAAGTGAGTTATTCTCACCAGACAATATGTACCTATATAACTAGTAAATTGACACCCTGTGAATCTGTAGAAATATATTATCATGTTATACTTGACTGTGTTATGATCATATGATGTTTATACACCTGTTATATCATATGTTACTGTTATTTAATGTTATTCTGTTTATTTATATCTGTTTATCACACTGCAAGTTCCCTGTAGACTAGAATCACTATGGGTTGAAATGATACATACTCGAACGGACTTTAGAATAAGGGAATATCGTTATGGGCTGAAATGATAGGCCTGAATGATTTTTATTTAAATTATTTTAACTTGGGATTGCGGGTTTGAAATGATAGAACCTGGATTTTTCTTTTTTAACTACGGATTGAAATGATACATATCCGTATCACTTGACCTAGGTTAGAAAATTATATACAGGCCCGTGGTTATTTTATAAAGTGTTTTGAATATTTTTAAGTATTTTAAAAATATAAATTTATGAAATTTGATTTAAACAGATTTTGAAATATTTTGAATTAAAGAAATTATGATTTTTCTATGTGTTAAAAATGTAATTAATGAATGGTTTAACTGGATTTTTGAAATATAACTTAAGTTGGAAATTTGGAATTTTGGTTAAAAATGATATTTAAGTTATATAAATAAAATGGATATTAAATTTTATTTGGAAATGGTAAATATGATAATTTGATTAAATTTGAATTTAAGTGATTATTAAGTATTATTGATTTTTCTATGAATTTAAGTGGTTAAATAAATGAATGTTTAAAAGTGATCTTTTAAAATATAACTTGACTAGGAAATGTGAAATTTGGTTTTAATTAAAGGTTTAAGTTAATTAAATAAAATTGGAAATTTTGTTAAATTGTGAAATGGTAATTTAAATTTGAAGTGTTAAGTCTATTTGTTGAAATGTGAAGAATTGGAACTTTTACACTTAAACTTATTAAGTAAATTGTTGAAAATTGGATTTAATTATAAGAAATTTATTGTGAAAGAAACGTGTAAAGTTCTAATTAATGAAAGAAATATGTAAAGTTTAATTTATGAAAGAAACGTGTAAAGTTCTAATTAATGAAAGAAATATGTAAAGTTTTACCTACTGAAAGAAACATGTAAAGTCTTAATTAATGAAAGAAACATGTAAGTCTTAATTTGTGTAATATTGATTTAAAATAATAAATGCCCCTTTTGTAATAAAACGTAAATTAAAACGTACATTCGATAATGTAAGTTTAATTAGTGTAATATTGATTAAATGATAAATGCTCTTTACTATAATAGAAATGTAAGTTAAAAAGTACATTTAATATGTAAGTTTTATTTAATGTAAATGACATATTTTAATGACTAAAATAATAAAGTTTCTTTATTGTAATGATAATGTAAGTTAATAAGGTACTCTTAACTTAACATAAGAATTTCAGCATTAAATAGGATATTACAGTAACAAAGTTTATTTAACTATAAGGCTATGATAAAATGACCATGTTAAAAATTTGTAAGTATATAAATACTTTGATTATATAAAATGTTAAATTGGAAAGTATTACATTCCAAAAATGCTATGATTACTTAAGGTTACATTACCAAAATGCTATGATAATTTAAAGGAAGATTTCAAGTTTAATAAATTAAAGGAAATATTCAGTGATTTTGAAATTTGGGTTTATTGAAATGATATATTATTGAATTGGTTTTGAAATGGAAATGATTTATTTTTGAATTGGTTTTGAATAGATATGTTTGGGTTTGAAAGTATGTATTAGTTTGAAATAAATGATATGATTTTGAAATGGTTTAAAGGATGTATTTTGATTTGAAACATAAACTATTTTTAAAAGTTATAACCATGGGTTATAATAACGATTGGTTGGCAAAGAGACCGGGATCGGATATGGACATACTCTCTGTCGATACCGAAAACCACTTTGACAACCGTGTACGCGGTGGAGATTCCAGAATGAAGTAGGATGGTGGCGACGTTCTTAAGGTATGTTACGTGGACCCAACTCCCGTGAGTTGGCATAAGGTGGCTAAAACAGGAGCGATCTCGGACCAGTGAGGTAGCACCTCTTCTCGGACACATTTCTTCGATATTATACTCTTACTTGTGATTTGACTAGATGGCCATCCTCCGATTTGGGAATGTTGTTCGAGGTGGAACGGTAGTGGCTGCTATGCGTATCCATCAGTCCGTGTGCGTAATTGGTTTATCTACCCTGGCATTGCCTAGTTGAGCCGTGTCACCTACCATATCGAGCTTTACTACGATTATGATTTTAAGATCCGACCGCGTTAAGGTTCTCCATCCCCTTAACGCTATTTTCCGATATGATTATACTTTACTGATTTAGACACTATTATAATAGCGAATATTACTACATAGTAGATATTTTAACGGATCCTTAGAGGATGGGCGGTCCCAAGCATCTTCTAAGTTACTTGTACCTTTATTACAGTTCACTTGAGTTAGTTTACATTATATAAGTATATATTGTCCTGACTCGAGTGTTTTGTGTTTTGCTTTACGCTCGGGTCAGCCTGAGTTATTCACAGATTTGGATTTCAACCTTCAGGAGATTTGAATCGCTGGAGATTATTTGCTAGTCTTGTTCTATCAACTTCGGTTCCGTTGTTCTATTCAGCCTGTACTTGGTTATTGTATTGAGACTTCTGCTGTACTTTATTTCTTATGTTGTATCTTATGTAACTCTGATATATTTTCATAGTAGCTTCATGAACTACTATTTCTTTTACTTCCGCTGCATTATTTTACTCTGTGTCTGTGATCTGTGATTATATTTATTTACTGTATATTCTGAGATTTGCCAAATTTTAATTACAACGCGGTATTTTGAGCAATTCAACCCCGGCATGAGTGTCTACCTATACACTTATAATGGATGCGAATGGTTGAAAATATCGGGTCGTTACAGTTGGTATCAGAGCTTTGGCTTTGAGGCAAAACTCAGCATATGGAGTAGATTTATTTACAGAATCACTTTCGTTCGAGTTTGAATCTTTTCCTCTTGATTCGAATTTCCTTTGAATTTTTGGAACGTTCCCTACGGTTCCAAAATTCATTCTTGTCCCTCACTATTCATCTTCTTTTGATTTTGGAGTATCACATAACTCCACTTCGAATGATCTTTATAGTAAATTGGCGGTCTCGCCAATATTCTAATTTTCTTGTAAAGAGGTGAAAATCCTTTACAATCAGCATCGATTAACCAGAGATTTATATTTATCCTTGGTTTAGATGCTAATATCTTTTGTTATTCCAAACTCTATGTCTTGAGATCGAAGGTAGATTTACCCCAGAAAATCCACATTTGATCTTATCCATTAAGTCACGGTTGACCCGGTTAAGGTTGTCCGCGATTTATCTAAGCTTACCCATCTCTCTACTCTGT
Source organism: Allium fistulosum (assembly GCA_030737815.1). Classification (NCBI taxonomy): domain Eukaryota; kingdom Viridiplantae; phylum Streptophyta; class Magnoliopsida; order Asparagales; family Amaryllidaceae; genus Allium; species Allium fistulosum. Next base: position 986,198,887 of record CM060902.1, read on the forward strand.
TTAATCATCTTGTCTTTTGTTCCAATCTATCTTCCAAACATTTTGAACTGTACTTGTAAATTAATGTTTTGTTTTATATTGTGTTGTTTGAGTTGTTTATGTTGATTTGGGTTTCCGATCGATTCGTCTGATCAACGCTATCGATAGGATTTCTAAAACACTTTGACATAACAAATTGACACAATATTATTTTAAAATTTGGTTAATGAAATAAATTTGGATATATAATTTTATGGAACTTAATAAATTGATTTAAATTGATAATTTGAAATGATAATACTTGATTTATCATTTATTGTTCTACAAATGAATTTATAAATAGTTGTTTATAAATTTATTTGGGAACTGAAATGAATTTAAAATAAGAAATTTAAAGAATTTAATTTCCGATGGATTTCAAACTTTGTGTTTAAAATTTTTAAAAGGATATTATTTAAAGTATTTTTGAATAAAAATTTATCTCTAAAGGATTTTAAAGTTTAAAGATTAAGTGCTCTTCTCTTTGTCGCTGGAAAATAATTTCGGTGATGACTGCAGCATCATCGACATTCATTTTCGAGTTTTGAACTGAAGAGACCGTTCTGTAGTCTTACTACAGCTTTGTTTTGAAAGATTTAATTTATTTGAATTTCTAAATATGATTTGATTTATAATATATATAGATAAATGATTTAAATTGATTTGACATATTATGTACATATATTTATTTATCTCTAAATGGTTTGAAGGAAATCGGAAATTTAATTCTTACATTTTTTTTCTTAAAGAATAATTTCAATTATAAAAAGAAAAATCAAAATTTTGGATAAATGATTCAAACTTGAGATAATTGAATTGGATAGTTTTATTTGTATATTACAATTGCATTCAAATATAACTTACCTTAAATTTTTTTAGAAGTTAACAATGTAATTGGATAATATACAATGTAAAAAGGATTTTATACACTTAAATTTTAGTTATAAAAGATTAACAAAGGTAAATAGTGAAAAAGGAATTTAAAGAGATTTTATTTAAATAACTTAATAATCAAATTGATTTAATATGGAACCTTAAGTCTAACCTAGGAATTTTAATAAAGGTTATTTCCTGAAATGAATATGTTGTATAATAAATAATGTATCTTTGAATAGATAAAATAAAATACATTTGAATTGGGCTTTTGGTAATAAAGTTTATTTAACTTGAATTCATAGTTTAATTGATGTTTAAATGAATAAATGTGTAAAGAAATTTGATTGTTATATTTGCTATATAAATATTTTATTTATGAAATAGATATGTCTTGAAAAATGAATAATTATGATTCAAATAGTTAAAATGTATTTTTACATCACTAAAAATTGATAATTGAGAATTTGGTTTTCAAATTGAATTTTAAGTGTAACTTATTAAAGGAATATCTATTTATGAAATGGGTATTTTAAATAAAGTGATAGGTTATGTGTTAAATTAAGAGCTAAGTAAAATAATGAACTTTTGACTTAATAAATGTAGTATAGTTTATTTGGATATTCCATTCATAAAAGTTTGTTTTAATAAGTCATAAGTTAAATGATATCCAAATGAATATTTCTGGAATTAAACTGATTTGAAGTACTAATATACCTACTGTAGCATTTTATAAGTGATGTTGTTTTGAAAATACAGTGTTTTGGAAATTTTTAAAATTGAATGAACTTAGAAATGTTACAACTTTAAAGTGAATATTGTTTGATCTTGGATTAAAATGGTTTAAATGAAGATTATTTTTAAAAGGTGTTATGATTTTCTAAGTATTATGTTCTTTTTAAGAATAACATTTCCAAAGTGTTATGATTTTTAGTAGTATGATTTCCAAATGATAAACATCCCTAAATTGTTATGATTTCAAAGCATTATTATTTCAAATTTATTATCTTATTTTGTTTTTTTTTGTTTTTTTTTTCAAACTATCTTTTGGTTGTCCTTATTTCTCTTATCTTGTTACAGAATGGGAAGGCTATTGCTTATACCAGTCTGTTTAGAAATCTTTTTATAATCATTGAAATCTTTATTACTCATCTGGATCTGAATACTATTTTCCATTCATAGACCGTCGGTCAAGTGAAAAGGGAGATTCAGACTCTAGAGGATCTTTTCGTGCTTATATTCTTGATTTGATCACCTCCATCTTGTTAAACTTACCTATAACAATAGTTATCAGGTGTAATTCCAATCTTCTTATCATCTTATCTTAATTCTATTTCATTCTATCTTTTATGTGCTTTCCCGTACCTCGTTCCTTTTCGGGGACGAAAAGTTTTGAGTGGGGGAGAGTGTAACAACCCTGTATTTTACAATTATTTTTAAATTGATTTCCAGATTTAAAAGCTTTATTTATGAAAAAGAATAAATTTTGTTATTTTAAGTATAAACTTTGATTTTGATGTGGATTTGAATTCCAAATATGACTAAATTTAATATTTCTAGAAAATGTGAATTTTGGTCAAATAGTCAAACTTTGACTTTTAAATTTAAATTTTAAATAGTTTGAAATTATAATTTTTATCTTTTATTATGACAATAGATTTAATAACATGAATACTGCTTTTCGTTTCGTTGAAAACGGAGTTAAAATGTAAAAGATATGTACATTTCAATTTTGAGTATAAATTGTTTATTTTGCAATTTTGTTATTTTAAATTTTATAAATTTTATTTTATTTGTCATATTTTGTTCTAATATGTGTTGATATTTTATTTTATGCATATCTTGACTTTTAAATATTTTTAAAACGATGATAGAATTTTTCCAAAATTTACTGTATTTATTTCTTATTTTTAAAGGCTGTTTCTATTTTTCTGCTATTTTCTTCAACTAAACTATATTTAAATTAAAATTTATTTATTTATTTTTGTGAATTCATTTTATTTTGTGTTCTTATCTTTATTTATAAATATTTTTAAGTACATAAAAAGTTTCCATAGTTCATTGCATTTATTTACCATATTTTCAAGACTAGTTGCAAATTTTGCTGTTTTATTTAATTAAATTATATATATTTAATATTTAGTTATTTATTTTTTTGTTATTTACTAAATTTTCGTATTTTTATCTGATTTTATATTTATATTTCAGTTATATAAAATTAAAATAAAATAAATGGAAATTTGAAAGGACTTAAGTTGTAAATTGTGTGACTTTTCATTAACCAAACCCTTCATTTTTCCATAACGGCTCATTTATTCTTTTGTAACCGTGTATGCCTTATTGTTTCACGTGAAAGACTTCCCTTTCATTCACAATTCACGGCCAAAAACATTTCTGAAGTTGTTTGGGTAATGGCTTCATCTTCTCTACCTTTCTCTTCTTCATTTCCTATTAAATTTTCTATTGTTTTGCTTGATTCTTCCATAGCTTTGCTCGGCTAAACCCTCCACCATCTCCGCCATAGCCTCGACCACCATCCCCTACCACTCTTCCTTGGCATCATCTCCAGCCATCATTTCAGATCCATCCATGGTCGTGACCTCTCCTTGAAGCTAGCACCACAAAACAATGTCAAAAACTCCAAAACAATGCACTAGTCACCACTATTACTTCACCACCTTCATCCACCACCTTGGCCACCACCATAGCCGCCACCACCACATTGTTTTGACCACTTACCATCACCCCTTACCTCTGTCCAGATCTGGAGCAAGCATGGCCAAGCCCAAACAATGACTAGACCGAGCCTAGTGTGCACCAAAACCACTCCTTTTGGCCTTGACTCTTTGTCTTCTTCATGTGTAACTCCTACCATCATCATTCCATTGTTTTGCCTTCTTTTTGCTGACCATTGGATGACTATTTCAGGTCTAGACCTGATCATAGCTGAGCCAAATGATGTCATGGCCAAGCACTTGAATGGTTGAGGCAAGGTCAAGTCATCTATTTCTTTGTTGCTCCTTATTTAAAATTGTTTCAATATTGTTTGTGTTGAATATTTATGTATACATTGTCTTGTTTTGTTTATATGTATACAAGGCAATTATATTTGGCTCTCCACTCTCAAATCATATTCATGTTGTCGTGCCTTCAAAGATTCTGTGTTATGTGTTTGGTCGTCATCTCCAGCTTAAACAAGTGAGTTATTCTCACCAGACAATATGTACCTATATAACTAGTAAATTGACACCCTGTGAATCTGTAGAAATATATTATCATGTTATACTTGACTGTGTTATGATCATATGATGTTTATACACCTGTTATATCATATGTTACTGTTATTTAATGTTATTCTGTTTATTTATATCTGTTTATCACACTGCAAGTTCCCTGTAGACTAGAATCACTATGGGTTGAAATGATACATACCCGAACGGACTTTAGAATAAGGGAATATCGTTATGGGCTGAAATGATAGGCCTGAATGATTTTTATTTAAATTATTTTAACTTGGGATTGCGGGTTTGAAATGATAGAACCTGGATTTTTCTTTTTTAACTGCGGATTGAAATGATACATATCCGTATCACTTGACCTAGGTTAGAAAATTATATACAGGCCCGTGGTTATTTTATAAAGTGTTTTGAATATTTTTAAGTATTTTAAAAATATAAATTTATGAAATTTGATTTAAACAGATTTTGAAATATTTTGAATTAAAGAAATTATGATTTTTCTATGTGTTAAAAATGTAATTAATGAATGGTTTAACTGGATTTTTGAAATATAACTTAAGTTGGAAATTTGGAATTTTGGTTAAAAATGATATTTAAGTTATATAAATAAAATGGATATTAAATTTTATTTGGAAATGGTAAATATGATAATTTGATTAAATTTGAATTTAAGTGATTATTAAGTATTATTGATTTTTCTATGAATTTAAGTGGTTAAATAAATGAATGTTTAAAAGTGATCTTTTAAAATATAACTTGACTAGGAAATGTGAAATTTGGTTTTAATTAAAGGTTTAAGTTAATTAAATAAAATTGGAAATTTTGTTAAATTGTGAAATGGTAATTTAAATTTGAAGTGTTAAGTCTATTTGTTGAAATGTGAAGAATTGGAACTTTTACACTTAAACTTATTAAGTAAATTGTTGAAAATTGGATTTAATTATAAGAGATTTATTGTGAAAGAAACGTGTAAAGTTCTAATTAATGAAAGAAATATGTAAAGTTTAATTTATGAAAGAAACGTGTAAAGTTCTAATTAATGAAAGAAATATGTAAAGTTTTACCTACTGAAAGAAACATGTAAAGTCTTAATTAATGAAAGAAACATGTAAGTCTTAATTTGTGTAATATTGATTTAAAATAATAAATGCCCCTTTTGTAATAAAACGTAAATTAAAACGTACATTCGATAATGTAAGTTTAATTAGTGTAATATTGATTAAATGATAAATGCTCTTTACTATAATAGAAATGTAAGTTAAAAAGTACATTTAATATGTAAGTTTTATTTAATGTAAATGACATATTTTAATGACTAAAATAATAAAGTTTCTTTATTGTAATGATAATGTAAGTTAATAAGGTACTCTTAACTTAACATAAGAATTTCAGCATTAAATAGGATATTACAGTAACAAAGTTTATTTAACTATAAGGCTATGATAAAATGACCATGTTAAAAATTTGTAAGTATATAAATACTTTGATTATATAAAATGTTAAATTGGAAAGTATTACATTCCAAAAATGCTATGATTACTTAAGGTTACATTACCAAAATGCTATGATAATTTAAAGGAAGATTTCAAGTTTAATAAATTAAAGGAAATATTCAGTGATTTTGAAATTTGGGTTTATTGAAATGATATATTATTGAATTGGTTTTGAAATGGAAATGATTTATTTTTGAATTGGTTTTGAATAGATATGTTTGGGTTTGAAAGTATGTATTAGTTTGAAATAAATGATATGATTTTGAAATGGTTTAAAGGATGTATTTTGATTTGAAACATAAACTATTTTTAAAAGTTATAACCATGGGTTATAATAACGATTGGTTGGCAAAGAGACCGGGACCGGATATGGACATACTCTCTGCCGATACCGAAAACCACTTTGACAACCGTGTACGCGGTGGAGATTCCAGAATGAAGTAGGATGGTGGCGACGTTCTTAAGGTATGTTACGTGGACCCAACTCCCGTGAGTTGGCATAAGGTGGCTAAAACAGGAGCGATCTCGGACCAGTGAGGTAGCACCTCTTCTCGGACACATTTCTTCGATATTATACTCTTACTTGTGATTTGACTAGATGGCCATCCTCCGATTTGGGAATGTTGTTCGAGGTGGAACGGTAGTGGCTGCTATGCGTATCCATCAGTCCGTGTGCGTAATTGGTTTATCTACCCTGGCATTGCCTAGTTGAGCCGTGTCACCTACCATATCGAGCTTTACTACGATTATGATTTTAAGATCCGACCGCGTTAAGGTTCTCCATCCCCTTAACGCTATTTTCCGATATGATTATACTTTACTGATTTAGACACTATTATAATAGCGAATATTACTACATAGTAGATATTTTAACGGATCCTTAGAGGATGGGCGGTCCCAAGCATCTTCTAAGTTACTTGTACCTTTATTACAGTTCACTTGAGTTGGTTTACATTATATAAGTATATATTGTCCTGACTCGAGTGTTTTGTGTTTTGCTTTACGCTCGGGTCAGCCTGAGTTATTCACAGATTTGGATTTCCACCTTCTGGAGATTTGAATCGCTAGAGATTATTTGCTAGTCTTGTTCTATCAACTTCGGTTCCGTTGTTCTATTCAGCCTGTACTTGGTTATTGTATTGAGACTTCTGCTGTACTTTATTTCTTATGTTGTATCTTATGTAACTCTGATATATTTTCATAGTAGCTTCATGAACTACTATTTCTTTTACTTCCGCTGCATTATTTTACTCTGTGTCTGTGATCTGTGATTATATTTATTTACTGTATATTCTGAGATTTGCCAAATTTTAATTACAACGTGGTATTTTGAGCAATTCAACTCCGGCATGAGTGTCTACCTATACACTTATAATGGATGCGAATGGTTGAAAATATCGGGTCGTTACAAAAAATATGCACATTTACGTGCACATCAATTAATGCTATAGTTTTATTTCATAATGAACATTCATAATATTCATATTGAAATAACTGTCTGTTTTTCATTCAACATTAAAAAATAATTATTATTTCATAAATAATGTTTAGTGCATTTTACGGAAAGAATTTTCATAACTTGTTGTGACCAATAAGTGTTATATGGTATGCTCCAACTATTTCTACCATCACATAATAGCATATGAAATACGAAGCTTCATTCGACCATTGAATATAGAATATTTATTTCATTTAAAGAAACTAGATTACAATCGAGTATTTTCAGATCAACTATCTTAAATTCAAAGAAATAAATCTCATAGAAATGATTCTCTACTTGAAAAAACATTTTGGAATAGAAACCATATTTTTCGTTCCAATGTTAAGTACAACTATTATTTTACAATTCTTTTTTTCCGATATTTTTTTATCACTACGCCATAGATTGCATACTGCAACACCAAAGAAGTGATGCAGAAAGTGCCAAAAAATGTTGCTGTAGGCTAAAAAGGGGCAAAGGCAACACTTTCTCGATGATGCATTTTGCCGTGTTGCCTCAGACCTCAAAGGCAACATTTTGACTATCTAAGGCAACATAAGAAATATTGTTGCAATAGAACCATATTTGGGTCTATAGCAACATCCATAGGTGTCTGTAACAACATTCCAAAATGTTGCTATAGATATTAACTTTCTGAATTTGTGGGGCCCACAATGTAGAGCATATTTGATTTTTTAATAGAAATAAATATTTATTTAATGCTATTGCACAGAATTTGATATTCAAACAGTAATTTATTTAAATAAATATTTTATTTCAACATTTGAAATAGTACAAATTCCTGACTCCACTATTTTACAATTCAATGATATATAACACTGATATTCACATATACAGATATTCCTCACTACATCACTCAGTTCACTCATTACATATGCAGTTTCAATTTATACAGACACCGACACTGACAAATATATGACGAGCCGAGTGCCGAGCCGAAGGCGAGCTGAGTAGCGGGTCCGGGCGCAGCGCCGGCGGGTGTCTGGGGCCCCGCAGTGCCGGCGAGGATCGACAACAAGTGGGCACCGCCCGATTCATCCGATTTCGGAAGATCGATCCTTCTTTGAAACGACGCAAAATGATGCACAAATGAAGGCTGAACCTAGCAAACCCCATCCTCAGCAACTTCATCACCCATCGGAACTACTGCCCATCTACCACTTACCTGAAACACGATTGCCTGAAACACTCCATTTACCAAACACTGACCACACTACCAACCTCTTTCACAAAACACCCACTCACTGCCTCATCAAATTACATCATCAACAACACCGCTTGGAAGTAGTATTGGCATACCATCCTCCATCACCGACAATCACCGCCTCATCCAATTCACAGCTCACTCATCCAAACTTCCTACTAGACAGCAACTCCTTCTACTTGAACACTACCAAACTTCAACCTCTACAGTGCCACCATCCACTCCCTAAACTGCTGCAACTTACATCCCCTACAGCCCTTAACCTATGCCAAAACACTCACCAAATCTCATTACCAACCCGCTGCCACTACCAACTGAAATCTCACAGTTCAAAATCTTCACCCAAACCCACACATACGTCTAAACCACCAGCCTCCATCCTCTAATTGCCTCACCAACAAACTATTTCAGTTGCCAAATTCGACTTCAGATTGCCAAATCGCCTAATCACCTAATCACAATCACTGATTACCCATTCCGACAACCCAAACATCATCAAACTTTAACACTACAAATTCGCAACAAATTCAACAAACCCAAATCCGAACCCCGAACCACCTCCAAAGCACAACTGAAATCTCCTGCAAACTGCTGTATCTCCTCTATACACAAATCGACAAATCCTCACTCAAATTCCTATCTCAGCAAACCCTAATCTCCTCTATACACAAACGCAACCTCTAGCAACAGCAGTCTCGCTCACCTCAGTAGACGACAGCCATTTCCAGATCTCGGCAACAAAGCAAACGGCGCTCGACATGTAGGCAAACAGCAGCGAAATTGGGGGTGAGAACGAAATGGGAACGAAGCTTTTCTGAGATCACTACCAAACTTTGAAAAAAGGACGAGATTTTGTTTTTGGAAGAAAAAAAAGGGAACGAAAATATGATTTGGAAATTAGGGATTTAGAAATTGGGGGTGAGAATGAAATGATATGAAAAGTAAAGCGGGAAAATGAAAATTTGGGACAAATTGTAGTGGTGATCCATTTTAACAATCAGATTAAATGTAGACCGTTGGATCGTATTCACGAAGATTGCTAATTTTATTCATTTTTTAATTTGAATACATCTATAGCTACTGCAACATCTTGTTGATACCTATGCTAACACCTTGAAGCGAGTGTTGTAATAGACAAAAATCAGCATACCTATCGTTACATTATAGCTAGCAACACCATGTAATTTCGTTGCAGTAGGCCATCTATGGCGTAGTGTATGAAGCATAAATGACCATTCACTCACTTTATCCCAATTGTGCCTTAGGTTACATCCACTCTTATACATTCGATTTCCTTTCTACATGGTCGAATCAATTAATGGATGTCCTTACTACAATACCATAAGGAACACTTTAAAGAAGTGCATTTGGTCATCCGTAACTTTTAAGGACATCAAATAAATTGCTTTTTACGTAAACTGATCAAACTGACATGTTAGTGATTGAACTTTTAGATCTGTCTTATAGCCTTTGGTCCAGTGTTACATTTAACACAACAAGATCATTATTGTAATCAACCATATTGAATACATGATCCCACAATATAGTTTACTTTCTTATTTTAATGAACTAATTTAATTGATTTTTCGTATATTACGAATTGTGACCGTTCACCATATAACATTTATATGTGATCGTATATGGATCAAATATCCATATTCTTACATTACTTTTAGAGTGCGAAGCTCATCAAAGACAATACACGGTCTTCGGCAAGTAAACTCGTAATTGACCAAGTTACGAACGTATTTAACGAGTATATAGTTAGGCGCGCTTACATGGATCAATATGCAAAAATTTATAGGTAAGTATATTTTATATTTTATTTGCTAATACTAATTCAATTCATTTGTATATTTTAATGGATAAACATTTTATCAATTATCTTAATTACACAAATTTTATCAATGTAGATTATTATAACTTTATATAGTAGATGTTCTTACAATATTAGAAAGATTAACTGTCATTATTTCATTTTTCTAATAAAGCTCCCACTAGTCTTTTATGTTTCTCCAAAACATAAGACGAAACATAGAAGTCTTTCAATTTCGTTAGTGGGTTTTAGGACTCGTATATCTTGGGATTCTGACCTTGAAGAAAGCTCAACAAATCATACTTCGATATACAATAGATAACTCCTTATCGGTTGTATCATATACAACTCCTAACCCATGGTTCCTTGTCCTAATCTGAATTTTACCTTGCGGAAAGCTCAATAAGTAAAAAGATATTATGCACTCATACCCACCATTTCGTGACAGTCTAATTATATTATACATACCTTGGGGAAAGCTCAACAAATATGTACAAGTATCTCACCTCATCTAGTCTATACACTAATAATACTACTCGTAACATTTTTAGCATGAGGAAAGCTCGACAACTAGAAAGTATGCAAGTAATTTATTAATGTATTTAAATGGTCGAGGATAACTTTATATTAAAGATTCATAATCTTCAAAATATTATATCGAGGGATATCGACAAACCAAATAATGTATTCCTTATTAAATACCCTTATGATTCAAGTGTCAAACACATCAGAAATCATAGTATACATACTATACGTATGTATTTATTCCTTATGTGTAATTGATTTTCATACTGTTCCACCTTTAGTTTATACATTCATATTATATAAGTTTTATCAATATATTACTCTTATATTTTATTTAAATCATACAGTATTTTATGTATAACATTATATTAATTAAATCTTATATAATTATTTAATTAATTAACACTTTAAATAATTATTATATTAGTATTGTTATTATATTTCTTTTATACTTTATTTAAATCAAATAGTATTTTATGTATAACATTATATTAATTAAATCTTATATAATTATATAATTAATTAACACTTTAAATAATTATTATATTATTCAATTATAACATATTATATTGAATACATATACTATAACCTGTATAGTAATACACACACATATATATTTTAATTTATTATTTAACTTTTAATTAATTTATTTAATTAAACAATTTTAATTATATTTTATTAATCTCAAAAATTCGTTTATAAACACACGTATACTCATATTGTCTTAAACAGTTCAAGGCAGCATAACATGTATCATTATACATGTATATGTATTGAATTAATTAACTTATTTAATTAATTCATTTATTTTATTAATCTTATCAATAAATAATAGTTTAAAAATTAATTTTATAACATTTTCAAATATTTTGAAAAGTTATATTATAACTTTTATAATGTGTTTTATTTTAAATTTAACTTTTGAATTTGAAACGTTTATTTTATTTTTCAAAACAATTTGAAAATCTTTATTTTAACATTTATAATATTTTTTGTATTTTAAATTTATCTTTTAAATTTAAATCTTTTATTTTAATTTCAAAATAATCATTAAATTAGCCCAAGACTGAAATCAATATTTGCCTTTATATTGGGGATAGACGTTGGGCTTAATTACCTTATCTTTTTGGGCCAGGTCAATAGCCAGGTAGGGAAGAGTACTTGATTACTTAAATCCAACCTTAGACACTACTTTTCAAGACACCGTACTATATGAGTAGACTTTAATAAGTTACCGTAATACTGTTAATTTAAACCGCATATGCCATTTCGCTCTAATACCATTACTGGAACTAGGTCAGCCCGCATCGGAGTAGTTGGATAAATTTTAGTTTTTTTACCTTTTTGGATATTTAATGGTCCTATGTAGTCTAATTCATTTAGAACTTTTCTAATTTTTTGTTAAATAAAATCCTTATTTTATTTGTATATATAAAAAAATTATTCTATGTAATTTTGTAGTATAATATATATATATATATATATATATATATATATTGTGTGTGTGTGATATACACATATGTGTGTGCATGCACATGTAACAGAACAAAGTATACATGGTTTAACATACCCGTGTATAGATATTGGGATTTACATTGCAAAGGACATGTTAACCCCACTTGTATTTGAGCTGTCTAAATGCGAATATGTTTGTATCATAAAAAATATAAGTAAATATATATTACAAATATAAATACACATATATATACACATATATTATAATGACACGCCAATCCGTATGATTCGAGCTCACAATAAACCACACATGTCCAACCTAAATCGAACAGAAAGACGGATAGTTATGGGGAAGAAAGAAGAAAGAAGAAGAGAAAAGAAACTAAAAACAACACAGAATCTCACAATCGCAGCGGAACAACATATAATATAATATCAATGATTTTTACAAAAGAGAAACTATTATATACATACATCCATCAGAGTACAACAACAATCATAATTATCAGCCTGGACAGTTATAACAACCTGTCCTCACGATTGCTAATAATTTCAATAACAAAGCAGTGGAAAATAAAAATATACGAGAATAAGATTGAAGACCTCCAACTCATCTCCTGAGCTCTAATGGATCCAAAGCAATCTATAAATATGCTCGGTCTAACCCGAACATTATAATAAACTAACACCCGAGACAGTCTAGAAAACCAGTGTGAGAAAAACACACCAATTGGATTTTCAAGTCATAAAAACTTTTGAAGTCAAAGGTATCTCATAAAACCGCACCGCACATAAATACGGACGGGTTTTTACCTTACGATAGCCAAAACATTTTCTATATGAAATTCTCTAATATTATAACAATGTCTAGGATACAAATACTTTTCTATCATAGCCAAAATTGTAACATTATTAAATTCTAGCATAATAGGTATACAATCAAGTTAGAAGGCGCTTATTGATGAGTGGATTCCAAGTATGAAAGGGTAAGGGTCTACCCACCGAATCCGTACACCTCTAGATAAAATCTACGGGAGGCTACAACACGTTGCACCTCAGCTACTCAAGACCGGCCCTACCCCTTACTGGATAGCGTCGAATATGATCACACCATGGTTGATAAACAACCATCATAGGCGCGCCCTGAAGCATACATAGAGGTATCATCACTAGATCTTGGGATGATCACACCCTAATGGGAGCAACCCACATAGCCCTACCGCATGTCCCAGCTGTATTCATTTTCCCAGTTGATGAGGCTTGAGGCTACGATTACTTATATATAGCACTTACCACTTGGAATGTTAACACTGCCCTCGAGGAAACAATGGAATGCCAACATTCATCCATACAAGTATGTTCTGGGACCGAACGAAACACTTAAGAATTCCGTCTCTAAATTCCCATCATCCTAAAGATGTCTTCACTTTGCAACGCTTAAGTTGGATTGAAGTGGTTTTCGGATAACATATCTGATCCCGATCTCTTCGAAACAACATTCGATAGTTTCTGGTAAACTCAACCCCGGTTCTTTAGGAAATAAACAGACAAAGATAAGAGCGGAGTTCATCTCCTAACAGTTTCGGACGATTTCCTTATCGTTCATCCTAGGAGAACGAAACGAAATTTATATGCACAATACAACATCTTTGGAGATGACTGTGCCATATAACTCACGTGTTTCTCATAGATACTTCCAAAGTTACTTTTGGGTCCAAATTTGATAGTCGGGTATTTAACCATCGAATAAACAAACATTCAAATCATAGATTTCATTTCCCGTGGAACCCATTGAGCCTCACATTTATAAATTTAAAATCACTTTTCAAATACTTAGAAATTACTTCCATATACTTATCTCAATAAAATAAGTATATTCACAAAGTGGAATATTTTTTATACTTAGAAAATATAACCATGTACTTATCTTAACGGTATAAGTATATTTTAAAATCATTCTTTTCGAAACTTGAACCTTTCTGATATACTTACAAAATAATATAAGTATCTTAACCAATCACTTAGAAATATTTACTTATTTCAAGATCATATTAAAATGATTAAACACAAGTATACTTTAAACAAAGATATAAATATTCCAAAATACCCTCTCTTTCTTTAACAATCTTTTGTTTTTATATTGAAATATCTTCTTTATAAATTTCCAAAATCTATTTATAAGGTTCCTTATAAATCTCCAAGTTTTATTTATAAAAGAAATCTAATATAATCTACTAAACCATTTATAAAATTTCGCTTTTTAAATCACTAACCATTTAAAATCCTCTTTTGCACAATCATTCAGAATCCAACTTCTTTCCCAATTCCAATCCTCCTCCCAAGATTATAAACTCCTTTACAAAAGTCCTTTTTATAAAGGAAATCTTTTTATAAAAATATGTTTATTATTATTATTTTTATTTATAATAAATAAACTAAAACATCATAAACATAGCTTTAATCATTTTAAATGATATAAAAGAAATATAACTAAAAACATTTTTAATAATATAGTAAATAAACTCTTAAACTTTTAAACATCTCCAATAAGCAAGTAAAATAAAATAACTTTAAACAACCTTTTAAATAAAAATAATTATCTTCAATAGTATTTTTAATGAAATAATCATCTAATTTTAAATAGTTAATAACAATATAATTATTATCTTCAAAAACATTAATAAAATAATTTATTTTAAAACACTATAGATAATACAGTAATTAACTTTCAAAAATAATTTTTACAAATATTTGTAATTAATTATTAATAAAGCTCCTTGTATATATAACGATAATTAAAACATTTTTCTTCCAATTTATAAAATTAGAGGTTAATCAAATCCAAAATTTCCGAATCTAGAAAAGGCTCGGCAATCCCAGTGGTACTTATCAAGCTACCATTACCTTCCATTTAACTTCTCAAGCCAAATTGTCGGAATTTACATAATCAAGCATATATGTAAACCAATCCATAATTATCGATCAATTGACACTTAAGTAAATGTCCAAATTAATATAATAGCAGATCTGGGATTTATTCTGCTAACCAATGTCATTCAAAGATAAACCTTACATTTATTAAATGATGTCTATTTGGCCAAATAGATAACACCAAGAAGAACACTTACATTAACTACGTTATAATTTTAAACAATGTAATTATATTAATCAAAATCCATATCAATTTATCACCTCATACATAATCCATTATTTAAACAAGTTTGGAATACAAATTTAGAAATCAGACAATCTAATAGCATTTCAAGATGCTATACCGTGATCCTAGATCAAATTCAACAACCAGCAAATTCAACAAATCCAAACAGGCATAAATAAATTTTATTTACTGTAAACATAAGAATTAACCAAAAAGAGTGAGTTTTAACTCACCAAAGTGTTCCACTTTGAACTAAAATCTAACGACGTCTGATTTTAGCCCAATTTTCAACTTGCTCTAAATTTGTCCAAACCAGTTCCATTGCGAAGTTTTCGTCATTACGAGCACAATGCAAAAAAATTCGTCTCGATAGGACCTGGTATGGAAAAGATATACATTAAATATGTTATTGGATTTATTAAATTAATTAATTACAAATTAATTACTAATTGCAATTAAATTTAATTACCCCTACTCAACTTCTTCTTCCATCCATCACTGATACAAATATGCACGAAATGTTAGTGCACTAAATCCCAACAATGTTCGAGCTTTTCACCATCCTCCTTCGCCCATCTCTCCATAAATCAAAGAGTCAACATCACCAATGCATCCTTCTTCCTATCCTCTACACATTCATCACCAGAACTCCATGCTTGGTCCCCTTCCTCTCATGGCTAGCAAACACCCTACACAAGACACCAACGACGATGCGTGACAACTTTAGGTGTCGATCTTCTCCAAATTCCGCCTCCAGGTTTTAAACGACTTCACAAACCTACATCTAGCCATTAATTCGACAATCAATGACCATAACTCCTTAAAATGCTAACCATAGTTCTACCGATCATAGAAAATACCGCCGCATCCCTTAAACGATGATCGTAACCTGTCATAACCCTACCTCGTAAAGAAATAGGCAAGAAGAACTCAAAGATCCAACTTTTCAAATTTATAGAATTTTATTTGAATTTATTTAAATTAAAAAGGAAGAGGACTCATGATTTTCTTAGATCGGAGAATAAAGCAAAAGAAGGTACAAAATGAAAACAAAGGGGACATTTTGGCTGCTGACGTTAAGTGTTGTTATATAAATTTTGAAACTCGCAACATTTCACGACAAAGATTTTCCCTTCGCGTATGAACTCCAAATGATAAAACAAAAGTACGATCGTGCTAAGAGCAGCAATGCGATCCCCAACAAAAATGATATACACTGGTCATTGTTTTTTGTAAAATCACAAAAACACTGCTATATTTGACGATAAAACGTCAAACAGAAATTTAAATATTTCCTAAATTAAAAACTATGGGAAAATCCAACAAACTAAAGTAAATCAAAAATACGACGCTAAAAATCGAGTCGTTATGTCAATAGTTGATTTTTTGATAATTTATTTCGAGCCATTTATTACTGTTAATAAATTTATAAAGGAATTCACTGATAACATTTAATAATTTTAAAAGGAGTTAAATAAGTACATTAAATTCATTAAATAAATATTCAATCAAAAATCCAGATATTTATATCATTATTTAAATAATAAATCCACAATTCCAATATTTAAATCACTATTCAAATATTTATTCATAATTCAAAGATTTTAAACAATCCTGTAATTTAATTGAGTTTTAAAGCTTTTACCCTAATATGTTAAGTAATTAAAATAAATTAAATATTCATAATTAAATGACCAAAATTCTGGATTGTTACACTCTTCCCCCTTAAAAGAATATCATCCCTGAAATTGCCAAGGAAAATGCCTCCAAACTGTAACGACCCACTATTTTGGACCATTCAAATCGACAATAAATCCACACATGTCGGACTTGAATAATTCAAAATAATAGATTGTAAATAAAATTTGGAAAAACTCAGAATATACAGTAAATAAATCACAAATCATAGACACAGAGTAATATAACAATGCAGCGGAAGCAAAGAAATAGTAGTTCATGAAGCTACTATATATGTATACATCAGAGTTAACAAGATACAATAGAAGTAAAAGATACAACAGAAGTCTTAATATGATAATCAAGTATAAATCAGAATACATCACTGGAATCAACTGAATGACTGAAAGCGAAATAGATAGCTGGATCCCCAAGAGGGCTCCAACTCCAAAGGTGAGTCTTGAATGCTGTATCACTCAGTCTGACCCGAGCGTAAAGCAAAACACAAAACACTCGAGTCAGGACATACACACTTATATAATGTAAACCAACTCAAGTGAACTGTAATATAAAGGTACAAGTAACTTAAAGAATGCTTGGGATCGCCCATTCTTTAAGGATCCGTTAAACTATCTACTATGTAGTAATATCGCTATTATAATAATATCTATAATAAAATAAACTTAATTTTAAATAGCGTTAAGGAGTGACCCAATATTCCCCTTAACACATAATAGACCCAGTAGTCTATCCAGTATCAGCATACCCCTAGATCGGGAGCTACCCTCAAAACTCGACAGGCTACGACACAAATCCAAACTCGTAGTAAAGCTCGATATGGTAGGCGACATGGCACAACTAGGCAATGCCAGGGTAGATATACCAATTACGCATCTTGTGACGACCGCCCATGACCCCTGCACTGAATCTAGAGAAAGTGCACTGTAAAGTGTGCCAGGCGACCATGGACGATTGTCAAGGTAAATTAAAAAAAACAACAGAATCTATCTTATTACTCACAGCGCATGGACAAAATACAATAGAACATATGTATAGTGAAGCTTTACAGAACAAAATGCCATCATATAAAACTCCATAATAGTTGAATACAAACATCCAAATAGTCAATACATCAAGCCTCACTAAATATCTCTCAGAGAATACAAAACAGCGGAATATCCAGTACATATAAGAAGATAATATGCAACCCTCTAGCTCGTCTTCGATATCAGCATCGTGAGAAGGGAACAGCACCTGTCACCTACTACCTAGTCTGCCCGTCCCAAAATGGACGAACAGCCCAAGGCAATAAGAATTAAAACATAAAGCCTTGAGTCAGACAACAGTCTTAGTGAGCAGTAAATTAACTAACAACATACCAAAAGAGCATAAAGGAAAAGAAATAGGAATACAACCCTCCCACTCCACCTCTTTCTACAGTGATAGCCCCCAGACACACACTAAGCAGAAGCAACATAGCAGAGCATATAATTTAAAGTAAAGTAATAATCATTCGAGTCAAGGGCGATGTTTTCCAAGTACCAAGGCCTAAATCAGATAAGCACCCAGAAAATACCGCTCTTGGGTCCGAATGACGATACAACCAAACATCCATGACTCTGGCTATCACTGTTATCATTGCTTCGATATCACGGTTAATTGAATGACCGGCACATTCTTTCAGCCGTCCGTCAAGGGCTAATGGAAACCCCAGTTCTAGACATAACTCCCGCACGTCGTCGCAACCCGTGCCTAGGACTATCGAATCTGCCCAGAGTACTCGACCATCAACAGTTGACCGTTGGGACTATCGAATCTGCCCAAACGTACTCTTGCTTAGAGCATGCTAGAACCTTCAACAACGATGCTATCCAAGCCTCCTAGTCATCCTCCTCGACGACTATTCTTATATCCGTTCATTATCCTCAACTCGAATCATATCACCGAGTTATCAACATGCTTGGAATGATCCCGTCTGGATTAGACCAAGCCTTCAACACATGATTGCCTTGCTTCATCACATCCTCGCAAACCCTCATCTTAACATCACATCATCAAATCTATGCATAAGAGCTTCATCATCCCGCTACATATGCCACGAGCAGCTTTCCCAATTCAAGAGCCTTTCCCTTAGCTTTTGAATCACCTTTGGTCTAAATCAAACCATCAATCATCTAATTCATAGCAATCAATCAAATCAAACATTAATCCAAACAATCAAGCATTCAAATATGATCTAAGTAGACAATTATAACGATAATGGCATTTTCGTAATTAAAGAGTTGAAAGTCTAACAAGCATGAAAGCATGAGAATTATCTCTACAACTTGATGAATGAACTTGCATAGGTTAACATATGATAAAATGGATGTAACATCATCATGAACAATGGATCTATATGGATCTACACTTAGGATGAAGAAAATGCATGGAAATCACTATTTTAACACCAAAACGTGCCAACAATCCGATATACTCCTTTGGATCCGTGTGAGAGATAATCACCACTCACCAAATCACCTAAACAACCACAAATCTATACGCTTCAGATCTGGACAGCGAAGGATCAAGCTTGATCTATCATGAATCCGCTTCAAACGAAGAAATCTCTCTTGAAAAGATGAAGATCTTCAATCTAAGCTCTTGAATCTTCAATCTTGATCTTCGATTTGGATGGATGGAAGCACTAGATTAGAGTGGAGAAAAGAAGTGAAGAAGTGTAGAAGTCGAGCTCTCAAAATGGCAGCACTTCGTCGCTTCAAAATCCGGATCCCAAAAAGTGAGAAAAACCCATCCTATTTATAGCAGAAATTCCTTAAGTCGAAATTTGGCTATCTCCATAAGTCACTTCCGACTTACGACCTAAGCCCCTACGACTTAACAAAACCCAGCGACCTAACAATGCTACGACAAACTCCCCAGCGACCTATCGCTTGCGCCTCTATGACCTAAGACTTAGGCGAATGCGACTTAGCACAACTGCGCACCCAAGCGACCTACCAAAACCCTACAACTTACGACCTAACGAGGCTACGTCTTATGACTTAGCGACCTAACCACAGGTGCGACCTATCACTTAAACGCTTACGCGACCTAATCAACATAGCACATTAGCGACCTACGACTTAGCAAACTCGCGACCTAACTATCTTAGGTCGCCTACGACCTAACTCAACACAAAACAGGGCCTCCGACTTAACACTTGCCGAGTTAACTTCGACCTGCTAACTTAACCCAGCTACGACTTATCTCCTTAGGTCGTCTACCGACCTAACTATGCCCTAGGTCGCTAAACTACCTATTTCCTAACTCCTTAAGTCGTTGCCGACCTACCCCTTAAGTCATCCACTACCTACGACTTAAGCTACTACGACTCAACTCCTAACTCGCCGAATTCCTTAACTCGGTCACGACTTAGCTCTTAGTTCGTTCACGACCTAGGACTTAGACAAATCTGCCTAAAAATCTGAAATGACTTGAAAATGCTAAAATTCCAGATTTTGAAGAACTTGTCGATCCGTAAAAATACGGGTCGTTACATTCTCTCCCCCTTAGGAATTTCGCCCCCGAAATTCCAAGCAATCAAAAACTATTCTGTACGCCTACCATCCATAGCAATCAACAAACCATGCATCCAATTCTAACTTAGCGTACAGAATTCTAAAATTAGAACAAGTTACAATATCGCGAGATGACACGACACCTTAGGGCCATACCTTGAAGAGTTCAGGATGAGCTGCCTTCATCCTCTCTTCCACCTCCCACGTACAGTCGTTATCATCATCACTCCATTGTATCTTGAGCAACTTAACTACCTTCCTCCTGAGCTGTTTCGTGTCAGTTTCAACAACACGAAGCGGCTTACGAGGTCTTCTACCAACAGGATCAA
The DNA here is from genome assembly GCA_030737815.1 of Allium fistulosum. Lineage (NCBI taxonomy): Eukaryota > Viridiplantae > Streptophyta > Magnoliopsida > Asparagales > Amaryllidaceae > Allium > Allium fistulosum. Next base: position 986,219,734 of record CM060902.1, read on the forward strand.
CTTCGAAATCTTTACAGCTATCAGCAGAAACCACTGTATTCGAGTCGTGCACATACTTCCGTAGATATGATACATGAAAAACATTGTGCACACCCGACATCTTCTCAGGTAACTCCAACCTATAGGCGAGCTTTCCAATTTGCTCGATGATCGGGAATGGTCCAACAAATCTCGGAGTCAATTTTCCTTTCTTCCCGAATCGAATAACATTCTTCAGTGGAGAAATCTTTACAAAAACCATATCTCCTACGTCGAATTCCAAATCCTTTCGACGCTTATCAGCATAACTCTTCTGACGGTCTTGGGTTGCCTTCATTCGTTGCCGAATGATCTCTATACAATCTGAAGTCTGCCGAATCATCTCTGGCCCAAGTATCAGCTTTTCTCCAGTTTCCAACCAACATGTTGGAGAGTTACACGGTCTTCCATACAATGCCTCATACGGTGCCATACCAATGCTTGACTGGTAACTGTTGTTGTACGCAAACTCCACCAAATGAAGGTGATCTTCCCATGATCCTCCGAAATCCAAAACACAAGCTCTGAGGAGATCTTCCAAAACTCGGTTGACTCTCTCGGTCTGACCATCTGTTTGAGGGTGATATGCTGTACTCAAACACAACTCGGTTCCCAAAACTTCCTGGAAGCTCTTCCAAAATCCACTAGTGAACAATGGATTTTGATCGCTCACTATACTCTTCGGAATACCATGGAATCGAAATATCCACTTAACATACAACTCAGCCAACTTTGATGCAGTCCTAGTCGATCGAACAGGAATGAATCTTGCGCTCTTAGTCAGACGATCTACAATGACCCAAATCCCTTCATTTCCCGTTCTTGTTCTAGGTAGTCTATCAATAAAATCCATCGATATCTGCTCCCACTTCCATGTAGGAACTTCTAATGGCTGAAGCAATCCACTTGGCTTTTTCTGTTCGGCTTTCACCAACTGGCAGTTCATACACTTGGAAATAAAATTTCCAACATCCTTCTTCATACCTTCCCAGTAGTAGGTTCTCTTCATATCCCGATACATCTTATTTCCACCTGGATGAATTGTCAACTTCGAGTGATGACTTTCCTTCAGAACTTCACTCCTCAATTCATCTATATCGGGAACAACTAGTCGTCCTTGCTTCCGAAGCCAACCCTCTCGATCGACCTCGAATCCTTTATCCTTTTCTGGATCCAATCCAGATTCCAATTCACGGATAATCTTGACAAGCTTATCGTCTCGCTTTTGGCTCTCGCCAATCCTTTCCACAAGAGAAGGTCTTATCGATAAGTTTGCCAACATCTCAGGTTCCAATTCACATCTAGGCCTAAAGTCAAATCCAGCTAAATACTCGAGACTCTTCCATTCTGAAAACATGGCTCCCAATCCTGCATGTCTTCGACTTAACGCATCTGCCACTGCGTTACCTTTTCCCGGAGTATAAGCTATACCAAAATCATATGATGCCAAAAACTCTAGCCAACGTTGCTGCCGAAGATTCAAATCCTTTTGGGAGAAAAGATACTTCAACGACTTATGATCCGTAAACAACTCGAATCGAACTCCCAACAGATAATGTCTCCACATCTTTAGAGCAAATACAATCGCCGCTAACTCCAAATCATGAGTCGGGTAATTCCTTTCATGCGGCTTCAGTTGTCGACTGGCATACGCAACAACTTTATCCCTCTTCATCAGCACTGCTCCAAGTCCAGTACCACATGCATCGGTGTAAACCACCATCTCATCATTCCCACTAGGAATAGTCAAAACAGGAGCACTCGTCAATCTCTCTTTCAGGATTCTGAAAGCTTGCTCAAACCTATCATCCCATCTGAACACTAGGTTCTTTTTCATCAACCCTGTTAACGGTGCAGCCACCTTGGAGAATTCTTTGATAAACCGTCGATAATATCCTGCTAATCCAAGAAAACTTCTCACATCAGATGCATTCTTAGGTCTAACCCAATCCTGGATTGCTGCCACCTTAGCGGGATCAACCGCTATCCCATTTCCAGAAATCACATGGCCTAAGAACCTCACTTCACTCTTCCAGAAGTGACACTTTGAAAACTTAGCCTTCAGCTGATGTTTCCGCAAGGTTTCCAAAACAATACGCAAGTGCGTCTTGTGCTCCTCTTCCGTTCTGGAATAAATCAGAATATCATCCACGAACACAAGTACGAACTTGTTCAACTGATCTCTGAACACTCTATTCATAAGATCCACAAAATATGCTGGCGCGTTAGTCAATCCAAACGGCATTACCAGCCACTCAAAGAAACCAGATGGTGTCCGAAAAGCAGTCTTCGGCACACTATCCTTAGCCACTCTCAACTGGTGAAATCCCGTTGCCAAATCCATCTGAGAAAACACCTTAGCTTCGTGAAGCTGATCAAACAAGTCATCTATTCTCGGCAATGGATACTTGTTCTTCTTAGTCACCTTATTCAGCTCACGATAATCCACACACAATCTCAATGACCCAACTGCCTTGGTTGCAAACACAACTGGTGCACCCCACTCGGACACACTACGTCGAATGAATCCTTTATGTTAAAGGTCATCAACTTGCACCCTCAACTCTTGTTGTTCCCTAGGCGCTATCCGCCTAAGAGGCATCACAACAGGTCTGGCTCCTTCAACTAGATCTATACGAAACTCGATCTCTCTATGCGGCGGCAACCCTTTGACTTCATCAAAGACATCCTCGAATCCATTTGCGATTGGCACTAAAGACAGTCCATCCCGTGGAACAACTAGCGAATACATGAAGCTCATGAAGACGCCTTCCTCATGCTTACATCGTATCACAATCTTTCGCCCTTCCACATTCTCGACTGTCACCTCCAGCCTCTCACAATCAACCTTAGCCGCATACTTCCTAAGCCAGTCCATACCCAAAATAATTCCGAACCCCGCAAAGTTCAGAACAAAACAATCACAAACAAAAGAGCAACCATGACTCGACACAATCAGACCACGGCATAACATACACAAACAAGACGAACCCCCAACTAGATTAGTCACAACCAATGGCCTATCAACAATATCCGGTTCCAAACCTAACCGGCCTACGAGTTCATTACAAACAAACGAATGCGACGCTCTAGTATCAAACAGAACTCTAACTGGAACACCACATAGGAAAAGAGTACCTTGAACAACCACACTCTTTCCTTTCTCTTCAGCAGTAGGAGCTTTCGAAGACGATGGAACAGCTTCCAAAGCATAAGCTTGCACAATCTGCTTGTCCTTCCTCGGTTCTGGACAATTCTTCCTGATGTGCCCTGGCTTGTCACAGTTGTGACACTTCATTGGCACCTTTGGATTCTTACAATCCTTAGAGAAATGGCCCTTCTGCTGACAATTGTAGCAAGTCACCTCGCCTTTCGGCTTCTTCTGGCCATCCTTACCCTTCTGCTGCTGCTGCTTCCTCTTCTAGTTTCCACCCTGCCGTGGTTTAGACTCTCCCCTGGTAACAGCAACAACAGGTCCTTCCTTAGGAAACAGACTCTCATGCCTAAGAGCTTTCTCCACAAGCTTCTCAAATGAATCGTCCAAATGATCCACCAACTGTCTCCCAAGATAACTGTCCAAGCCTGTCACAAACTTCTCATTCTTCTGATAAGCAGACTCAATATACGACCGGGCATACTTGGACAAAGCTTCGAACTCAGAAACATACTCCAGAACTGATCTTCCACCTTGCTTGAGCTCCACAAACCTCTTGAACAGAACAGACTTCTGAGCTGTAGAAATGAACTTAGCTTCAAATCTAGCTTGGAATTGCTCCCAAGTAATCTCTTCCTCCACAGTATTGATGGTAATAGAGTTCCACCAATCAGAGGCTCTCCCTTGAAGCTGCCTTGATGCCAACTTCCTCTTAGTTGCATCATCAATTCCCAAATCACCGAAGATCCTTCTACAAGCATCTATCCATCTCTGGACTTCGATAGTTGATTCTGTTCCCAAGAAAACCTTCCCTCCAAGAGCAGTATAGTCCTTGCACAGCTTAGCAAAATCCACTGGTTTCGGAGTCTGAACCTGAACTCCAACATCAACTGCCGCCCCCGGAACTGGTGTCCTTCTCATGATCGAAGTCATCATAGCTTCGAACATGGCTGCATAATCAGCAGTCTCTTCAGTAGCACGGCCTTCCCTAGCAGCTGGTCTCCCTCTTCGACTCATTCTCAATATCTATAAAAAGGAATGATTAGAACATCTAGAGAAACAACTGCATAAAGGACTCAAACTCAACTAAACTACTATATTATATATAGTATTCATCCATCAAAATACAATTACGTCTCTCATACGTAGTTACGACGGCGAGCGTTGGGTAAAATCGATTAACCAATGCTCTGATACCAAATGTGACGACCGCCCATGACCCCTGCACCGAATCTAGAGAAAGTGTGTTGTAAAGTGTGCCAGGCGACCATGGACGATTGTCAAGGTAAATTAAAAAAAACAACAGAATCTATCGTATTACTCACAGCGCATGGACAAAATACAATAGAACATATGTATAGTGAAGCTTTACAGAACAAAATGCCAACATATAAAACTCCATAATAGTTGAATACAAACATCCAAATAGTCAATACATCAAGCCTCACTACATATCTCTCAGAGAATACAAAACAGCGGAATATCCAGTACATATAAGAAGATAATATGCAACCCTCTAGCTCGTCTTTGATATCAGCATCGTGAGAAGGGAACAGCACCTGTCACCTGCTACCTAGTCTGCCCGTCCCAAAATGGATGAACAGCCCAAGGCAATAAGAATTAAAACATAAAGCCTTGAGTCAGACAACAGTCTTAGTGAGCAGTAAATTAACTAACAACATACCAAAAGAGCATAAAGGAAAAGAAATAGGAATACAACCCTCCCACTCCACCTCTTTCTACAGTGATAGCCCCCAGACACACACTAAGCAGAAGCAACATAGCAGAGCATATAATTTAAAGTAAAGTAATAATCATTCGAGTCAAGGGCGATGTTTTCCAAGTACCAAGGCCTAAATCAGATAAGCACCCAGAAAATACCGCTCTTGGGTCCGAATGACGTTACAACCAAACATCCATGACTCTGGCTATCACTGTTATCATTGCTTCGATATCACTGTTAATTGAATGACCGGCACATTCTTTCAGCCGTCCGTCAAGGGCTAATGGAAACCCTGGTTCTAGACATAACTCCCGCACGTCGTCGCAACCCGTGCCTAGGACTATCGAATCTGCCCAGAGTACTCGACCATCAACAGTTGGCCGTTGGGACTATCGAATCTGCCCAAACGTACTCTTGCTTAGGGCATGCTAGAACCTTCAACAACGATGCTATCCAAGCCTCCTAGTCATCCTCCTCGACGACTATTCTTATATCCGTTCATTATCCTCAACTCGAATCATATCACCGAGTTATCAACATGCTTGGAATGATCCCGTCTGGATTAGACCAAGCCTTCATCACATGATTGCCTTGCTTCATCACATCCTCGCAAAGCCTCATCTTAACATCACATCATCAAATCTATACATAAGAGCTTCATCATCCCGCTACATATGCCACGAGCAGCTTTCCCAATTCAAGAGCCTTTCCCTTAGCTTTTGAATCACCTTTGGTCTAAATCAAACCATCAATCATCTAATTCATAGCAATCAATCAAATCAAACATTAATCCAAACAATCAAGCATTCAATATGATCTAAGTAGACAATTATAACGATAATGGCATTTTCGTAATTAAAGAGTTGAAAGTCTAACAAGCATGAAAGCATGAGAATTATCTCTACAACTTGATGAATGAACTTGCATAGGTTAACATATGATAAAATGGATGTAACATCATCATGAACAATGGATCTATATGGATCTACACTTAGGATGAAGAAAATGCATGGAAATCACTATTTTAACACCAAAACGTGCCAACAATCCGATATACTCCTTTGGATCCGTGTGAGAGATAATCACCACTCACCAAATCACCTAAACAACCACAAATCTATACGCTTCAGATCTGGACAGCGAAGGATCAAGCTTGATCTATCACGAATCCGTTTCAAACGAAGAAATCTCTCTTGAAAAGATGAAGATCTTCAATCTAAGCTCTTGAATCTTCAATCTTGATCTTCGATTTGGATGGATGGAAGCACTAGATTAGAGTGGAGAAAAGAAGTGAAGAAGTGTAGAAGTCGAGCTCTCAAAATGGCAGCACTTCGTCGCTTCAAAATCCGGATCCCAAAAAGTGAGAAAAACCCATCCTATTTATAGCAGAAATTCCTTAAGTCGAAATTTGGCTATCTCCATAAGTCGCTTCCGACTTACGACCTAAGCCCCTACGACTTAACAAAACCCAGCGACCTAACAATGCTACGACAAACTCCCCAGCGACCTATCGCTTGCGCCTCTACGACCTAAGACTTAGGCGAATGCAACTTAGCACAACTGCGCACCCAAGCGACCTACCAAAGCCCTACAACTTACGACCTAACGAGGCTACGTCTTATGACTTAGCGACCTAACCACAGGTGCGACCTATCACTTAAATGCTTACGCGACCTAATCAACATAGCACATTAGCGACCTACGACTTAGCAAACTCGCGACCTAACTATCTTAGGTCGCCTACGACCTAACTCAACACAAAACAGGGCCTCCGACTTAACACTTGCCGAGTTAACTTCGACCTGCTAACTTAACCCAGCTACGACTTATCTCCTTAGGTCGTCTACCGACCTAACTATGCCCTAGGTCGCTAAACTACCTATTTCCTAACTCCTTAAGTCGTTGCCGACCTACCCCTTAAGTCATCCACTACCTACGACTTAAGCTACTACGACTCAACTCCTAACTCGCCGAATTCCTTAACTCGGTCACGACTTAGCTCTTAGGTCGTTCACGACCTAGGACTTAGACAAATCTGCCTAAAAATCTGAAATGACTTGAAAATGCTAAAATTCCAGATTTTGACGAACTTGTCGATCCGTAAAAATACGGGTCGTTACACATCTGGGTTGGTGGAAACGCATAGCAGCCACTACCTCCCACCTCGGAACACACTCCCAAATCAAAAATCAAAAGGTGGCCAGCAAATAAATCACAAAGTAATAGAATAGTATCGAAGAAATGCATCCGAACAGAGGTGCAACCTCATTGGCCCGTCAATCGCTCCTGTTTTAGCCACTTTATGCCAACTCAAGGGAGTCGGGTCCACGTATATACCTTAATAGGAATCGTCACCACCATCCTAATTCATTCTGGAATCTCCACCACGTACACGGTTGTAAAAGTGGTTTTCGGTATCGACAGAGAGTATGCCCATATCCGATCCCGGTCTCTTTGCCAACCAATCGTTATTATAACCCATGGATATTTATTTCAAAATCATTTACTTTAAAACCCAAAATATCATATCCATTTCAAAACTAAATACTATATTTTTTCATTTAAAAGCCAAATCAATATATCATTTCCATTTCAAGTCCCAGAGCAATAATATATCATTTAAATTCCAAAAACCAAATCAATATATCAATTAAATAAAACCCAAATTTCCAAATCACTGAATATCTTCTTAAATTTATTAAACTTGAATTATTCCTTTAAATCATGTTAAATCAAACCACTTGATAAAGTCACATTCTTAAATCTTCAATTTCAATAAGTTTCACGTTAATATATTTAAAGATAATTCTTAATAAAATACAATTTCACACAATTTCATTTTCAAAACCATAGTACCTTTCAAAGTTATAACAACTCTGAAACCCAACACTTTGAAACCATAATATTTTTAAATCATAACAATTTAGAAATGTTATTCTTTGAAAATCATAATACTTAGAAAATCATAACACCTTAAAAATAATATTCATTTAAACCATTTAAATTCAACGTCAAATAATACTCATTTTAAAGTTGTAGCATTTATAAGTTCATTCATTCCATTATAAAATTTCCAAAACATTGTATTTTCAGCTAACAACAGCACTTATAAAGTGCTACAGTAGGTATTAGAATTACAAAACAATTCAGTTTTCAAAAACAGCATCACTTATAAAGTGCTGTAGTAGTTATTTAGTTATTTTTAGAAATAGTTCAAATTCAGAAACAGTAGCACTTATAAAGTACTGTAATAGTTGTTTACTTATTTCAGAACTTAGTTATATTTCAGAATTGATAGCATTTAGCAAATACTATCTATAAAACCACATCATTTAGTAAACGCTACCAACAAAATTTCAGATTTTATTATAACATTTCAGAACATTAAAACTTCAATATTTAGCCATTTTAACTTATAAAACCATATTTCATGCTTCAAAAACATTCATTTGGATATCATTTGACTTATGATTAAATAAAAATAAAATTTTATAATTAAATATCCAATTTAAACCATAATTCATTTATTAAGTCAAAATACACTATTTTACTTAACTTTTATCTTTTTACTACTAACCTAACACTTTATTTTAAAATACCCATTTCATAAATAAAACTAAATTTCTATTTATTTACTTAACTTAAAATTTCCATTTGAAAAACCAAATTTCCAATTATCAAGTTAGGTCATAATTAAAGTTTCATTTTTCCATTTTAAAATCATAACTATTTATTTTGCAAAACATAACATTTGACAAAAGAATATTTTATCATAGTTAATATAACAATCATTCCTTTTCTTTTAGATCTATTCATTTAGACATCAATTAACTATGATTTTCTAGTCAAATAAAATTTATTACAAATTTCCAATTAAAACTGTATTCCAATTTATCAGTTCAAAATACATTATTTATTACACAAAACATGTCTGTTTCATAAAGTAAAATTCATAACATTTACTAGGTTAGATTTAAACTTCCATATTAAGTCAAATTCAATTATTAAGTTATATATCATCAATAAATGTATTTAAATTATATTTAAAACCAACACATCTTTAAATTTTCAATTAAAGCCACTTATTGACTTACAAAATCTTAACTTATAGAAAACCAACATCTTCTTATATTTAAGTCATTTAAATCAAATCTTTCAGCTCAAATTTCATATATTTAAACATTCAAAATACTTAATAATTTTTAGGAAAATATTATTTAAAAATATAACCATGGGCCTATATAATATTTTCTAACCTAGGTCAAGTGATACGGATCTGTATCATTTCAATCCGTAATTTAAAAAGAAAAATCGGGGTTCTATCATTTCAAACCCGCAATCCTAAGTCAAATAAAAGTACAATAAAAATCACTCGAGCCTATCATTTCAACCCATAATGATTTTTCCTTATTCTAATATCCGTTCGGGTATGTATCATTTCAACCCATAGTGATAGGGAACTTGCAGTGTGAAATACAGTAATTAAAATGAACATTATAACATATAATAACATATCAGGTAATGTAACATGTGATATCTCGGAATTTTAGGGAATTGAAAATGTGAGAATTTCTTAAATTAATTATTTAAAATTGGTAAAATTGTTGATTTCAAACAATAAATAATAATGTGATGTTTTTAAATATAAATATAAATGGAATTTAAATAGAATTTTTGTTTGCAAATTTAATTTCTGTTTATATAAATATATAAATGTTTGAATTGATTTTAAAATTGGATTTTAAAAGTAAATTTTGAATTTGAATTTGGATTTAAATTTGAATCTTTAAAAGATAATTATTTTAATATATTTGGGTATAAAATATATGAACATGGCTTTTATTTAAATAAGTTTTGTTTTATAATATTTTCTTTAAAAGAAATTTATTTATATAAATTTAGGAAGTGTTTATTTAATAGTAAATAAATACAAAAGTTTTATATTGTCATTTGAAAATGGGTTAAATGTATTTTTATGTGATTTTATTTAGAATCTAATTGGGTTTTTTTATTTTATTTCTTTTAAAAGAATTTATGTATATAAATTAAGAAAAGCATTTATAATTAATAAATGTATTAATTAATTAGGAAAATTCATTATAAAGGCTTTTAAATAATTTTAAAACAAATGAAAATAAATAATGACAAGTGTTGAATTTTTAAGCATGTTAAATACATGTGTTAAGTGGTTAAGGAGAGTAAAAGACAAGTGTCATTCCTTTTATTTTTATTTTCTCTAATTTTAATAAATCTAATTTACATTATATAAACAAACATCTACCTTCTTCATTTCTTTTCCTATCTTTTCGTTTCATAAACAAGAAAATAAAACTGTAAAACCCTTTCTCAAACCAGAAATCCACAAAGAACAAAACCTGTAATTCATATACAGATCAAACAAATCAAAACCTGAAACCTTTTTCAAAAGCTTAAACTCATGTTCAAAATCCTGCAACAATTTTTCTGTTTCAAAATCAAGTCTGTAACCATTTTGCAAGTTCTAGACCAAAGCCTGTAACATTTTCAAGGGTTCAAGCAAGGAAATCTGAAGCAAGATCAAAGTTAATAAGGATTTCTAGTTTCAAAACTTTCATGTTTTCAAAGCATTTCAGATTTTAAAGCAAGCTTCCCTATTTTCAAGAGATCAAAGCTTCTCTGTTTCAAATCTAAGCCTTTTCAACTCTTTGTTCAACATTTCAAAAAAAAAGGTGAGTAAACATTTTCATAAAAATCTTAAGTAAAAGAAAGTTGTTGCATGTGAATTTCTGTGTTGAAAGTGCTTTGCCTATGTGTATATATAAGTATATTCTCTGTGCATATGCATTTGATTTAAGTGTGCATGTTTGGTTGCCTGAGTATATCTCTGTTTATTATTCAAAGTTTAAAGATTGATCAAAATTCAAAACCTTGTCATCTGCTCTTTGTCAGATTTTAGAATTCAAACAAGAATTGTTGTTTAAAACTTAATCTAAGCTTTGAAATTTTAATTAAGAAAGACAAGTTAGAATATCACCTGGAAAAGAAAATGACAGTAAGAATTTTACATATATGTTGAAATTCAAACTCTAAAATCCTTTGTTTTTCTTTTGTAACCTGAATCGTTGACTTAAATCATGATTTTTAAGAGCAAATACATAATTTTTAGAATTCTATCAAGTGAGATATCGGGTTTTGTTCAGAAATTGAATTTTGGGTCTTTTCTGACGATCAGTGGAGTTTGGTTGGTCGTGGCCATTACTGGAGCTAGATATATGATCAGGGAAGTAGGCAAAATTTATAGAAGTGGTGATGGTTCACCGTGGCGGCGGCGGTAGGTCGAACTAGGATTTTAACCTAGTTTAGTTGAGGGTCTGATTTGTGATTGTTGCTGCGTCTATGGATGATCGAGTGGCTCGAGGCTGTGGGGATTGGTTGCGTAGGAGTTCGGCAAGGTGTGGACAAGGTTGTTCATCTTCCGGTGGTCAGAATCGATGGAGCGAGGGTTTTTCTGGCAGTGGTTTGAGTTCCAGTTTCAACTGGATGACTCGATTTCGTTTGTGAGCCTGTGCTTGAGATTGGGGTGTTTGAATCGATGATGCAGGAGACCGTGGTTTTGTGGGAAGTTCGTCGTTGGTGGTGCAGGTTGCACAGTGGCATGGTTGTGTCAGTGATGTCTGGGTTTTGGGTTTGTTTGTTGTCTCGAAGATGGTTTCGGGGTAATAAGGTTTTGGCTCGAGTTTTTCTCTGGGTCATATGCGAGCATGTGAGTGTAACTCTTAAGGTTTTAACAGTTTAAAACTTAAACCAAACAGTTTTCAAATTTAAGTCAAACTGTTTTAAAAAGAAGAAAAATGAAGATGTACTGGGTTTTGATTCAAGTACATGTGGGTTAAACCCAAAGTTAATGTTTAAACCAGTTTTTAAATTTAAATAATAGTAAGTTTTTAAATTTTAAATAATCAAGTTAAATTAATTTCTTGAAAATTACTTTCTTTGTAATGAATGTTTTGAATAAGTTAAGTTGTATGATTTGTTTAACTTAAATGTATTAAGTTTAATTCTTAAGTTATTTTCAGACTTAATTTGAAATGTAATAAGGTAATTAATAAAGAAATGTTTTTATCTTAAAACTTAATTTAAGTTTGATAATTAATGAGATAATTTAAGAGTGATTAGTTAATTGAATTAGTTAATGGTTAAGGATAAGTAAATTAACATTTAAGGGTTTCAAGTGTTTTTATTTACTTGTAAATTTAGGATTGTTAATTAATAATTAGAGATAAGTAATTAATGATTTTTTATTTTAAAACTTATTTAATGATTTAATTAAGTAAGTTAATTACTAAGATCAAATGTTTTAATGATAACATTTTATCTCAAGATTAATTAAGATTTTTAATGAGTTGAAATTAATTAAGTTAATTAAGAAATTTAAGTTTAATTAATTAATTTAATTAATGATTAATAAGGATTAATTAAGTAATTAAGGGTTAATTAAAATGGAAATTAAGAAGAAGAAGTACTTAATAAAGTTTTATTAATTAATAATTAGGTTTTATAAATTAATACTCAAAGGATGATTAATCTATAATTAAAGATTTACTAATGGATTAATCAAAGGATAATTAAAGATTAATCAAATGGTAATTAAGAATTGATTAATAGGTGATTATGAATTAATTAATTTATAATTAAGGTTGTTAATTAATAATTAAGTTTATTTAATTAATAATTAAGAGGTAATTAATTAGTTAATTAAGGTTAATTAGTTAATTATAAAAGTAATTAGGGATTGATTACTTTGTATTAAAGGATATTGATTAATAATTAAGGTTTATTAATTAATAGTTAAAGATTAATTAATCTGTAATTACGGATTAATTAATTTGTTTAAAGGGTAATTAAGGGATGAATTACTCAGTTATGATTTATGAAATGAATGTGATTAATTTAAGTTAATTAATTAAAGATAGTCACTTGGTAATTGATCAAGTATAATTACCTAATGAGATTTGTTAAGTGTAATTACTTAGTGTAAGTAATTGATAAATGAATTACTGGATGTAATTGATATAAGGGAAATTAATTAATGGGAAGTATTTTAAACGAATAATTACTTGGTAAAAGTAATTAAGGATTAATTACTTGGTGTAATTAATCAAAAAGATTTATAAAAAAAATTAAAGTAATTAAGAAGTAATTAAGAATAGTTAATTACTGTTAATAATTATTTAGGTTGATTAATGAAAGCAATTAATTAAAGCATGATTAATTAATGTAATTAACTAAGGAATAATGTAATTAATTATAATTAATTAATGAAAGAAATTAATTAAGGATCATTAATAAATGTAATTAATGAGAGTAATTAAAGGTTAATTACTATAAATGATTAAGGATAATAAATTTGTGAATTTAATTAAAGGATAATTACTTTATGTAATTGATGGATAATTAATCAAGAGTGATTAATATTTAAAGGAATGATTAATTAATTAAAAAGTTGAAATTAATTAATAGTTGATTAAGCAAGATTAGGAATTAATTCTTAAGTAATTAATTTAATTTAAGTTGATTAAATTAATTATAATATGGATTAATAATGGTTGCTTATGGATGATTGTTTGAGTAGAATGTCTGATTTGGTTGATATCTATTGGATGATATGCTATGATATTCTGTGATGTGATATTTGATATATCTGTAATAAATGTGTGATATTTATCTATGTTAATGCTGTGTGAATTCAAGTATTAAATTGAATTGAATTGTTTAGATCTTAAACAACTTGGAACTTTAAGATACGTTTGGATTTCGATGAGACCGGGATCGGGAATCAAATTTGATTATCCGAAAACCACATCGATCCAAGTTAAACGATAGGTCGTGACATCTCAAGTGAAGATTCAGAGGGAAGGCTATTATCGTTAACTCTGAGGGTGATTCCAAAACGAGTTAACGGAGATAGTGCTTTGAATAGAGAGATGAAGATTTGAAGTGCAAGGGTTATTGTCGTTAACTCTGAGGGTGATTCCAAAATGAGTGTAACGAGATAATGCCTTCGGTTTCGTTCGAACCCGGAACGAACTTGTATGGATTGAATGCTTTCAGAACATCTTCAGGTGGACGACGAGCATTCTAAGTGATGTGTTCTGATAAGGTAATCGTAGCCTCAAGCCTCATCAACCGGGAATAGCTAAAACAGGGGAGGTGCAGCAAGGCTAAGTGAGTCGCGCTCAAGTAGGACAAGATTTTCCCCTGTCTAAGGGTCCCTTTTTATTCGGCTTAGTGGGTAGTTGGAAAGCGCGCCAACTGCGGGGTTGTCTTGTTCGGGACTATCCAGTAAGGGATGGTCCCGGCTTTGTGTTGCAGGGGGTCGGGAGTGATCCTCGGTATGTTGATCTAGGCCACGTACTGTGATGGGCGGTACCCCAGTAGCCCTACCATTGTATGGAATCCAATCTCCAATAAGTGATCTCGGACTTGATTGTATAACCCACTTTGTGGCTAGTATGCTGGAATTTAATAATGTAACAATTTCAGCTATATGAGTATTTATTTGAAAACCCTAGACCCTATTATAATATCATTAAATTTCCTATCAAATGTTTGGTTAGCGTAAGGTAAAAACTTACCCATGTTTATGTGTGGGAAGTCTTACGTGATACCTTTTGTTTTCAAAGGCTTTACAAAGTAAAGCAATTTTAACCGTTTACTCACACCAGACCCATGTCTGACCCGGAGTTTATTTCTGTTTTTCCTAAACTCTTGGGTACTCAAATTTTTACGAGTAGCCTAGAGATTCAGGTTTGCTTTGACGAATTCTGGAGGAGCAATGGAGCAGGAGACTTCAGCGTTTGTAGATATATAAGAGGTTCCGCTGTGTTGATCTCTGAGTCATTTGTTTGTGTTGTATTTGAAGTTGTAATAACTAGACAGGTAATTATAACTGTCTAGTATGTGTTGAATAAGCTGTGTAACTCTGATAGCTGTTGTATATGATACTATGTAATATCTTTTGTGATATAATATAATTTATTCGTTCCGCTGTTGAGATTCTGATGTTGTTTCTTCTTTCTTCTCTATCTTTTCTCCTTTCTATCCCCTTCTTTCTTATTAATGATGCGTCATTCTGTGGAATGAATGGCGGGTCGTTACAGGTGGTATCAGAGCATAGGTTGAGATAATACCTAGGCTATGGAGTGGTGTCTATCTTGAGAGCGCGTATTTGTAATTTTTATATAACTATATATATATATATATATATATATATATTTATTCTACCTATTTGTTGGGTTACCTGTTCAGGTTTTCCAATATGAGTTCTAAGGGTAGATAGAGTGGTGGTGTGTGTAACACGACTACAAATGGTTGGAGTTGGAATGTTTGAGGTTGGAAGTGTATCTATCGAGACTGTAGACCTAATACTGTCTCGAGTAAGCTTTGTAGTGGTGTAAGGATTTCATCGATCTCGGAAGGAAACCTGTTAAGGTTCGGAGTTTATCTTTGAAGCGCAAGTTTGGATGAGATGAGTTTGGATCTGTCAGTTAGGCAGAAGCGAGTGATGGTATCTGGGCAACCTCAGGAAGAAGTAGTTGTATGATGAGATGCAGTGACTATGGATGTTACCGAAGATGTTTTCTTTGGAGCAAGTTTAACGAAGTGTGTCTGCTTCGGTGTTGTGGCTGAGTTCAGCAGGATGTTTGTGTTTGGTCTAAGGTCCGAGTTTCTCTAGAAGCTTTGGATAAGGAGTCTTTGGCATCTGTGTCAGCAGTGCAGCTCGAGTGTTTTGTGTTCCTGCTGGAAGGTCTTTTGGCTTAGCTTTCTTAGAAGTGGAATTCAGAAGTAGCAGAGTGGATCCATTTCTCTGATGGATTGGTCAAGCATAGACTGTTCTGATGGGTAAAGAAAGAATAGTATTTTTGGATATTGGACTGGATAGGATCGCAAAAGTGACTTGCGATAGTTTGAGTATTCTCTTGGGAAATCTTTTGCTTGGGTTTGAGGCATCTCTAATAGATATAGGAGTTATAGAGTTGTCAGAGATTTTCTGGAATGTGTTGGTCAAGTTTGTGCTCGTGTTCATCGACGGCATTCTCATCTGCTCCAGATCAGAGTTGAGCAGCGGAAGGTAGGTAGCAGTTGTTCTAGAGTGGAAGCAACCGGAAGTTGCAGTGTTTGGATTAGAGGGTTCCTACAGGAAGGTTTTCAAGATCTGAAGGTCAGATTGGTGAGCGCATCTGTTTTGTCTTTTCCAAATAGGAGAAGTATTTGGAATCTACTGATGACTGTGGAGAAGAGTTTGTGTTCTGGATTTCTGTATATCTTGAGAGGATCCATTTGTTGGATTGTTTTTGGTCTAGTTGTCCAAGAAGCATCAGCAAAGGTTGAGCTGATCAGGAAGGATGAAGGCAGCCAGGATCGTCAGAAGAGTTTTGTGGATTAGAGATGGAGAATTTGGAATTCGAAGTTGGAGACTTTGTTATTTCTTCGGTAAATGAAGCAATTAAGATTGGGTTAGACTAGAAAGCCAGCTCCGAGTATATTGGATCTTTTTGAGTTTTTTTGAGGATAAGTGTTTTGGCTTCGGGATTGAATTGCCGGTTTGGATTTAGTAGAGCGAGTAACCCAGTATCTGTATCTGGGAAACTCTGGATAATTTTAGGGAGCTTATCCGAATATATATCCGAATAGCTAGAGTTGTTTGTTTATATGAATTGTTTGTTTGTATGAATTGTTTGTTTGGATGAATGGTTGTTTGTTTGATAGTGTATGGCTGATAAGTATGCTTGAATTGTTTTAAAATTGGTTGAAATAAAATAAAACCTTTGGATTATCTTTTGTTTTAAATTTCGGGGACGAAATTCTTTTAAGGGGGGAGGAATGTGATATCCTAGAATTTTAGGGAATTGAAAATGTGATAATTTCTTAAATTAATTATTTAAAATTGGTAAAATTGTTGATTTCAAACAATAAATAATAATGTGATGTTTTTAAATATAAATATAAATGGATTTTAAATAGAATTTTTGTTTGCAAATTTAATTTGTGTTTATATAAAAATATAAATGTTTGAATTGATTTTAAAATTGGATTTTAAAAGTAAATTTTGAATTTGAATTTGGATTTAAATTTGAATCTTTAAAAGATAATTATTTTAATATATTTGGGTATAAAATATATGAACAAGGCTTTTATTTAAATAAGATTTGTTTTATTATATTTTCTTTAAAAGAAATTTATTTATATAAATTTAGGAAGTGTTTATTTAATAGTAAATAAATACAAAAGTTTTATATTGTCATTTGAAAATGGATTAAATGTATTTTTATGTGATTTTATTTAGAATCTAATTGGGTTTTTTTATTTTATTTCTTTTAAAAGAATTTATGTATATAAATTAAGAAAAGCATTTATAATTAATAAATGTATTAATTAATTAGGAAAATTCATTATAAAGGCTTTTAAATAATTTTAAAACAAATGAAAATAAATAATGACAAGTGTTGAATTTTTAAGCATGTTAAATACATGTGTTAAGTGGTTAAGGAGAGTAAAAGACAAGTGTCATTCCTTTTATTTTTATTTTCTCTAATTTTAATAAATCCTAATTTACATTATATAAACAAACATCTACCTTCTTCATTTCTTTTCCTATCTTCTCGTTTCATAAACAAGAAAATAAAACTGTAAAACCCTTTCTCAAACCAGAAATCCACAAAGAACAAAACCTGTAATTCATTTACAGATCAAACAAATCAAAACCTGAAACCTTTTTCAAAAGCTTAAACTCATGTTCAAAATCCTGCAACCATTTTTCTGTTTCAAAATCAAGTCTGTAACCATTTTGCAAGTTCTAGACCAAAGCCTGTAACATTTTCAAGGGTTCAAGCAAGGAAATCTGAAGCAAGATCAAAGTTAATAAGGATTTCTAGTTTCAAAACTTTCAAGTTTTCAAAGCATTTCAGATTTTAAAGCAAGCTTCCCTGTTTTCAAGAGATCAAAGCTTCTCTGTTTCAAATCAAAGCCTTTTCAACTCTTTGTTCAACATTTCAAAAAAAAAAGGTGAGTAAACATTTTCATAAAAATCTTAAGTAAAAGAAAGTTGTTGCATGTGAATTTCTGTGTTGAAAGTGCTTTGCCTATGTGTATATATAAGTATATTCTCTGTGCATATGCATTTGATTTAAGTGTGCATGTTTGGTTGCCTGAGTATATCTCTGTTTATTATTCAAAGTTTAAAGATTGATCAAAATTTAAAACCTTGTCATCTGCTCTTTGTCAGATTTTAGAATTCAAACAAGAATTGTTGTTTAAAACTTAATCTAAGCTTTGAAATTTTAATTAAGAAAGACAAGTTAGAATATCACCTAGAAAAGAAAATGACAGTAAGAATTTTACATATATGTTGAAATTCAAACTCTAAAATCCTTTGTTTTTCTTTTGTAACCTGAATCGTTGACTTAAATCATGATTTTTAAGAGTAAATACATAAGTTTTAGAATTCTATCAAGTGAGATATCGGGTTTTGTTCAGAAATTGAATTTTTGGTCTTTTCTGACGATCAGTGGAGTTTGGTTGGTCGTGGCCATTACTGGAGCTAGATATATGATCAGGGAAGTAGGCAAAAATTATAGAAGTGGTGATGGTTCACCGTGGCGACGGCGGTAGGTCGAACTAGGATTTTAACCTAGTTTAGTTGAGGGTCTGATTTGTGATCGTTGCTGCGTCTATGGATGATCGAGTGGCTCGAGGCTGTGGGGATTGGTTGCGTAGGAGTTCGGCAAGGTGTGGACAAGGTTGTTCATCTTCCGGTGGTCAGAATCGATGGAGCGATGGTTTTTCTGGCAGTGGTTTGAGTTCCAGTTTCAACTGGATGACTCGATTTCGTTTGTGAGCCTGTGCTTGAGATTGGGGTGTTTGAATCCATGATGCAGGAGACCGTGGTTTTGTGGGAAGTTCATCGTTGGTGGTGTAGGTTGCACAGTGGCATGGTTGTGTCAGTGATGTTTGGGTTTTGGGTTTGTTTGTTGTCTCGAAGATGGTTTCGGGGTAATAAGGTTTTGGCTCGAGTTTTTCTCTGGGTCATATGCGAGCATGTGAGTGTAACTGTTAAGGTTTTAACAGTTTAAAACTTAAACCAAACAGTTTTCAAATTTAAGTCAAACTGTTTTAAAAAGAAGAAAAATGAAGATGTACTGGGTTTTGATTCAAGTACATGTGGGTTAAACCCAAAGTTAATGTTTAAACCAGTTTTTAAATTTAAATAATAGTAAGTTTTTAAATTTTAAATAATCAAGTTAAATTAATTTCTTTGTAATGAATGTTTTGAATAAGTTAAGTTGTATGATTTTTTAACTTAAATGTATTAAGTTAAATTCTTAAGTTGTTTTCAGACTTAATTTGAAATGTAATAAGGTAATAAATAAAGAAATGTTTTTATCTTAAAACTTAATTTAAGTTTGATAATTAATGAGATAATTTAAGAGTGATTAGTTAATTGAATTAGTTAATGGTTAAGGATAAGTAAATTAACATTTAAGGGTTTCAAGTGTTTTTATTTACTTGTAAATTTAGGATTGTTAATTAATAATTAGAGATAAGTAATTAATGATTTTTTATTTTAAAACTTATTTAATGATTTAATTAAGTAAGTTAATTACTAAGATCAAATGTTTTAATGATAACGTTTTATCTCAAGATTAACTAAGATTTTTAATGAGTTGAAATTAATTTAGTTAATTAAGAAATTTAAGTTTAATTAATTAATTTAATTAATTATTAATAAGGATTAATTAAGTAATTAAGGGTTAATTAAAATGGAAATTAAGAAGAAGAAGTACTTAATAAAGTTTTATTAATTAATAATTAGGTTTTATAAATTAATACTCAAAGGATGATTAATCTATAATTAAAGATTTACTAATGGATTAATCAAAGGATAATTAAAGATTAATCAAATGGTAATTAAGAATTGATTAATAGGTGATTATGAATTAATTAATTTGTAATAAAGGTTGTTAATTAATAATTAAGTTTATTTAATTAATAATTAAGAGGTAATTAATTAGTTAATTAAGGTTAATTAATTAATTATAAAAGTAATTAGGGATTGATTACTTTGTATTAAAGGATATTGATTAATAATTAAGGTTTATTAATTAATAGTTAAAGATTAATTAATCTATAATTACGGATTAATTAATTTGTTTAAAGGGTAATTAAGGGATGAATTACTCAGTTATGATTTATGAAATGAATGTGATTAATTTAAGTTAATTAATTAAAGATAGTCACTTGGTAATTGATCAAGTATAATTACTTAATGAGATTTGTTAAGTGTAATTACTTAGTGTAAGTAATTGATAAATGAATTACTGGATGTAATTGATATAAGGGAAATTAATTAATGGGAAGTATTTTAAAAGAATAATTACTTGGTAAAAGTAATTAAGGATTAATTACTTGGTGTAATTAATCAAAAAGATTTATAAAAGAAATTAAACTAATTAAGAAGTAATTAAGAATAGTTAATTACTGTTAATAATTTTTTAGGTTGATTAATGAAAGCAATTAATTAAAGCATGATTAATTAATGTAATTAACTAAGGAATAATGTAATTAATTATAATTAATTAATGAAAGAAATTAATTAAGGATCATTAATAAATGTAATTAATGAGAGTAATTAAAGGTTAATTACTATAAATGATTAAGGATAATAAATTTGTGAATTTAATTAAAGGATAATTACTTTATGTAATTGATGGATAATTAATCAAGAGTGATTGATATTTAAAGGAATGATTAATTAATTAAAAAGTTGAAATTAATTAATAGTTGATTAAGCAAGATTAGGAATTAATTCTTAAGTAATTAATTTAATTTAAGTTGATTAAATTAATTATAATATGGATTAATAATGGTTGCTTATGGATGATTGTTTGAGTAGAATGTCTGATTTGGTTGATATCTATTGGATGATATGCTATGATATTTTGTGATGTGATATTTGATATATCTGTAACAAATGTGTGATATTTATCTATGTTAATGCTGTGTGAATTCAAGTATTAAATTGAATTGAATTGTTTAAATCTTAAACAACTTAGACCTTTAAGATACGTTTGGATTTCGATGAGACCGGGATCGGGAATCAAATTTGATTATCCGAAAACCACATCGATCCAAGTTAAATGATAGGTCGTGACATCTCAAGTGAAGATTCAGAGGGAAGGCTATTATCGTTAACTCTGAGGGTGATTCCAAAACGAGTTAACGGAGATAGTGCTTTGAATAGAGATGAGGATTTGAAGTGCAAGGGTTATTGTCGTTAACTCTGAGGGTGATTCCAAAATGAGTGTAACGAGATAATCCCTTCGGTTTCGTTCGAACCCGGAACGAACTTGTATGGATTGAATGCTTTCAGAACATCGTCAGGTGGATGATGAGCATTCTAAGTGATGTGTTCTGATAAGGTAATCGTAGCCTCAAGCCTCATCAACCGGGAATGGCTAACATAGGGGAGGTGCAGCAAGGCTAAGTGAGTCGCGCTCAAGTAGGACAAGATTTTCCCCTGTCTAGAGGTCCCTTTTTATTCGGTTTAGTGGGTAGTTAGAAAGCGCGCCAACTGCGGGGTTGTCTTGTTCGAGACTATCCAGTAAGGGATGGTCCCAGCTTTGTGTTGCAGGGGGTCGGGAGTGATCCTCGGTACGTTGATCTAGGCCACGTACTGTGATGGGCGGTACCCCAGTAGCCCTGCCATTGTATGGAATCCAATCTCCAATAAGTGATCTCGGACTTGATTGTATAACCCACTTTGTGGCTAGTATGCTGGAATTTAATAATGTAACAATTTCAGCTATATGAGTATTTATTTGAAAACCCTAGACCCTATTATAATATCACTAAATTTCCTATCAAATGTTTGGTTAGCGTAAGGTAAAAACTTACCCATGTTTATATGTGGGAAGTCTTACGTGATACCTTTTGTTTTCAAAGGCTTTACAAAGTTAAGCAATTTTAACCGTTTACTCACACCAGACCCATGTCTGACCCGGAGTTTATTTATGTTTTTCCTAAACTCTTGGGTACTCAAATTTTTACGAGTAGCCTAGAGATTCAGGTTTGCTTTGATGAATTCTGGAGGAGCAATGGAGCAGGAGACTTCAGCGTTTGTAGATATATAAGTGGTTCCGCTGTGTTGATCTCTGAGTCATTTGTTTGTGTTGTATTTGAAGTTGTAATAACTAGACAGGTAATTATAACTGTCTAGTATGTGTTGAATAAGCTGTGTAACTCTGATAGCTGTTGTATATGATACTATGTAATATCTTATGTGATATAATATAATTTATTCGTTCCACTGTTGAGATTCTGATGTTGTTTCTTCTTTCTTCTCTATCTTTTCTCTTTTTTATCCCCTTCTTTCTTATTAATGATGCGTCATTCCGTGGAATGAATGGCGGGTCGTTACATAACAGGTATATAAACAGTATTTAACATCATATAATATATCACAGGCATGTATGAATAACATATCAATTTATACAGATTTACTTGTTATCATTTCACAATAATATAAGTACATATGTCTAGAGTGATAAAACTCACCTTTTAAAACTGAAGATAAAAATCAAGAGACAAAATTAGAACTCCGAAAAGCACGACAGGGCACGACTATACTTTTGTAGATGAAGAGTCAAGATCCAATCTTGTATGCGAACAAATATCACAAACATAAGATTATGATTCAACACAAAAATTTATAGATTAAAACAATGGAAAGCATGAATCAAAGTGACATAACCTTGCTTTAAATCAATCAAGTGGCTAGGCCATGGTCAAGTGGGCTTGACCACATCATATCATGCTCGGCCAAGATTTTCTTTGGGTCATGTAGGCTCGGCCAAGATGGGAACAAGCAAGCTATGTACGGGTATGGCTTGGAATTTGAAGAGGAGGTTACAAAGCAATGGAAGGCCAAAACGTCAAGGGGTTGTGCTCAATTGGTTTGGCCATGGTCTGTATGTGCTCGGCCTGGTTAGGATCTAGGTCAAGTGAACATCATAAGGCATGGCTAGGGTTAGGCAAAGCAAAGGAGATGGTGCTTGAGTGGTGTGGCTGAGGTAATAAAGGACGAAGTAGATGTATGTGGTGATCTAGGTTATGTTTTCCATTGTTTGGTGATGGAGTATTCATGGTGGTCATGGCCATGAATTGGAGAGGAGGTGGTCGAGCGTGCCTATAAGAAAACCAAGGAGAAACAAAAAGAAAAATAAAAGAAGAAGGTAAGGAGAAGCCATGAAAAAGAGAACTTGCTTTATCTTATTTTTTCACGCAAATGAATGAGATGAGGAACTATTGTGTACGTGATTCACAAAGTAGTAGGCGGCTAGGGTTATGAAGATGAATGGCTAAAAGAATAAATGGTAAGAAAATATTAAAGGGAATTTATTTCCTATTTTATAAAAGAAACGTATGAAGAATCTTTAAATTAGAAGAGAAAGGACAAGTTGGGAAATATTTTGTGCGTGAATGATGAAGTGTAATGCACGGCTAGAAGGAGTTTGGATGGCAAGAAAGTGGAAATGAATGTTAAGAATGAAAAAGGCAGGAGTTACGGGAAAAAGAAACATATATATATTTTTCTTAAATTTGTATAAAATGTTACATTTCTAAATGTGAAAGCTTGTCAACTGTACACATCAATTAAGATTTAAAACCAATTAATTAATTTACCTTAGTTCCATTCCTTTTACCAATTTATTACTTTATAAATTAATTTAAGTTTCTATTTATTTTATACATGCACACCTCCCGTTACTGCGTAAATTCTCATTAATGACATTAAAGATTTTCTAATTATTTTATAGACTAAATAGGCAACTTATAATAGTTGTTATCACTACTCTTTAATTTACACTTAAGTTTATCATATATTCAACTAATTATCATAATTACTTACCTGATATTGAATTCATTCAATTACTATCAATTATACAAATTTCTTTATTTATACACTACTTACCCTTATTTACTTATATTTAAATTTATACTCAAATATAACTGTTATAACTAAATTAATAGGCCAATTAAATAGTATGTCACACCCATTACTATTACTTTAATCCACATTAATGAATCCATTATTATGTACAAATCAAATGTTAAAATTACTCAATTAACACTGATTTACTTCAATTTCTGTTTATCACATATTATTTCATTAATGATTCAACATTCACACTTGTTTCTTACATTCAAATTTATAACTAATTTACATTATTTCATCATTGGGACTTCGTTTCAATTGTTACTAATTAGTTCTAATTACCTGTGACGCCCCACCTCTATACCCACGCTAACCAAGAACACTACGGGGTAGTGCTGTCAATTAGCATGGAGAATAAGGCTGTTGAGGAGCGACCATCCATGAAATTTCTTTGTGCGAGAACCGATATGTCAGATAGTATAGAATGCATATCTTTTAAGGAGGAAATCCGACATACCGATACAAACACAAAGCTATCACACGGTGGCTATATAAAATCTTCGGAAACAAATATAGAAGTATGCATAACATAAATCAGTCATAGACATCCATATCACAAAGGCGGAAGAAGATATGAATAAATATATATATCACATGAAAGTGTACATCAGAGTAGTGGTCGGAAAGATCCACGATAATACAAAAGAATAGCATCACGTGCTATACAAAAGAATAAGTACACAACATAGAGTCTATATCTCAAAGGTGTACATCCAAAAACTACTAATCTAGGTAGTTAGCCAAAAGTCAGAAATATCCTGAAGAGAAGTCAAGCAGAAGCACCTGTAACATCTCGGTCTGACCCGAGTATTATTTATAAGAAAATAATAAACGGATCAGTCTAACTATAAATATCAGATGATATGGTATACAGTAAAAGGCATGACCTGAACATGTAATAACCATAGCGACATGCTACTATAAGTATGTAAATGATAATCAACAAAAGGTTAATCAATATCACAAGAATCTTCTCAAAGATAAAATAGGGTATCATACCCTAAACTTGTATTCATAACAAGTCAATAACACATGAATTCACCAATGCACAAAAACTGATATCATATCAATGAAAATCATGAAAATTGGTGAAGCACAAAATTCCAGAAATCATCATCAGAAATCCAGAAAACACATAAAGGGGGGAGGCCTAACACATGAATGGGAGCATGAAAACTCACCTACGCGTAAACACATGACGAGATGATATCTCATGGAAGCTATCCATTAAATTTTCACACAGGAATGGCCCGAAGACCATAGGAAATGTGATGGCGAAACATCACATGATCGGGGTATAGTCTCCCACGTAGACAAAGAGACATCGCTCAATCGCTAGTCTAAATCACAAAAAATGATCGTCATGATCATAAGGAAGTGTCAATCACACCAAGTTAGTAAATATATGAGTTTAGCTTCATGTCCCATAACCACTTGCTTAACTTAAATATTTACGAACAAGCTGTAAATCTTCACTAGGAAATTGTCACAAAAAGGGTTCAATCGAACAAGTCCAAGAGCTAACCGACGAAGTGAACGCAAGCGTTTCATACCACTCGTTTTACTAAGTCGTTTAAGTCGATTTCTCATTCGAGTGAAGTAAAGGCTTGTATATACTAGTAGATTGAAAATCGGTTTGAGAAAATGAACTTTTGATATTTAAAATAGTGTTGAAATCGCTTTGATGAAAGAGTTTTGATATTTACTATTAGTATTGAAACCTTCATATATCTTTAAAGTGACAAGTCATAAAACGATTGTAGAAACAAATCAATTCACGTTCGAAGACGTGAGTAAAGTCCAAAGAAGTCAATCCCAAAACCATCAAAGTAGAAATTCTGATAAATGCTTTGTCAGATAAGATTGCCTACGCAGAGTAATTCGGGGTTCGACCTAAGGAAAAATAGGTCATACGACCTAAGGAAAAATAGGTCATACGACCTAAGGAAATCGCGAACTCAAAAGACCAAGTGTAAGGTCGGCGACGACCTACGACTTACGACCTAAGTGGGATGCGACTTAGTGGGGCATAGGTCGGAGACGACCTACGACTTATACTGGCCGACCTAACTCGAGCGACTTAAAGACTTAGCAGAGTCGAGCGACTTACGAGCTACGACCTAAGGGGACGAGGACGTTATGTCGGAGACGACCTAACACATGACTCGCGAACGACTTATGGAAAAGAAGCTTAGGTCGGAGACGACCTACGAGATAAGCCAGTGCGAGCGACCTAAAGTTTGCCTGGGGGATTATAGGTCGGCAACGACCTAAGGTTTTGCCTGGAGATTATAGGTCGGCAACGACCTAAGACTTAACAAAATTTCGAGCGACTTAGTGGTTTGCCTTGGAATTTTAGGTCGGCAACGACCTAAGGTTTAAAGTTTAACTCGCGAACGACTTAGCATTTTTCCTGGGATTTATAGGTCGGCAACGACCTAAGTTTTTGCCTGGGATTTATAGGTCGGCAACGACCTAAGACTTAAGGTTTAACTCGCGAACGACTTAACTTTGCCTGGGGACTATAGGTCGGCAACGACCTAAGACTTAAGAGCGAAGACCTAACATTTCGCCTGGGGGTTATAGGTCGGCAACGACCTAAGAAGTTAGAGACTTTTCAACACGCGAGCTAGCAGCCTGGACGACCTAAGGAGTTAACTCGTGGACGACCTAGGGATGGCCAGAAACGACTTAAGGCCAGAAAAATCACCAAAACGCTGAAAATTGAAGTTTTTCGTCAATCCAATCCAAACCAAATGCAAAATGTTGATGCAAATGCAATAGGGGATCATTCCCAACAGTCCAAGATAGATATAGGCAAGATGTGAGATCAAAAATCTCACCTTTTCACGGAATTTGATGAAGATGGAGATTTGAGAGCAAAGCAAGAACACCAACAAGCTTGAATCAATGGTCTTCACGTGAATTTGATGTTGAATCTCGGATTTGCAATGGAATTTGTGTTTGGAGTTTTAATTTCCACTTCCCACCACCATTTTTGAGAAAGCTTCAAGTGTTTTGATAGAGTGAGGAAGATGGTTGGGCTGAACTAAAGGGGTGCAGTCCAAACCAAAGTCAAAGGCGGGAAAAAGTGTTGAAAATTTCACTATCTCCAAACATATCGAAGTTTACACTCAAAAAGATCGCAAACGTCATTTTGAACTCAATGGGGGTGGTCTCGAGTCCTAATTTGACCGTATGCAAAAAGTAGCTTTTCGGACTAACATCCGACTAACGATAAAATATTTAAATAAAATATTTAAATATAGAATCGATAGATATGCGGGTTGTTACATTACCACTGTTCAATTATTAATAAATAAAGTTTTTTTATATTAAATCACCCAAAATTTATTAACCTAACAAATTAAATTATTGAAAATTTTACGGGTCGTTACACTCTCCCCTACTCAAAACTTTTCTTCCCCGAAAAGGAAGAAGGTAGGAGAATAGAAACACCCTGAAAGAACACTAAATTGAAACTCAAAATAAAATCAATGATTTTAACCATATAAATTCAATTCAATTTAAATTAATTTATACCCAAAACAGACAGAATGAGATAGGATTAAGACAAGATGAAAGAAGACTGACATTATAACTATCGTTATAGGTGAATTCTACAAGATGGAGATGATCTTTCAAATTCAAGAACACAAGCATGAAGGAGATCCTCTAGAACCTGATTCACTCTTCCCGTTTGACCATCGGTCTATGGATGGTAAGCAGTGCCTAGATTCAGGTGAGTACTCAAAGATTTATGAAAAGTTTCCAAAACTGACAGGTAAAGATAAGTTCTTCTAGAAGGAAGGACTATAGTTTGAACTTCAGGAATAAAATCAATTCGGAATTCAATTCCCGCTTAGGATGCAGGAAAACAGGAACATTCGAAAGAAAAGAGATTGGAAAACAAAATAAGATAATAAATTTTAAACCATGAAAATTTCAACTTAAATTAATAATTGATTTCATCCATTTGATTCCACCTAATTTAAATAAATCTTAACTATTTTTAAATCTCATTATCTCATCATACAATTATCTTAAATTAAAAAATTTCAAAAGTCATGAATTTGAAAATCATCTATTATGCTCATAATTTATTCACTAAATTTCATTCTTCTTTATTCCAAAATTATTATTTAATTTTATTCCACTTAATATATCTAATCACATATATTAAGTATATTTACACTTATTATAACTACTCCAATTTATTTATAAATTCTTTTAACACCATTTTAAATCATAAACTATTCACTTAACTTTTATTCTGTTTACCTTTATTAATCTTTTATAACTAAAATTTTAGTGTATAACATTTATTATAACCACTCAAATTTTATTTGTAAAAATCCTTTTATATTGTACATTATCCAATTACATTGTTAACTTCTAAATGATTAAGGTAAGTTATATTGGAATGCAATAGAATATTATACAAATAAAACTTTCTAATTCAATTACTTCAAGCTTAAATATTTATTTAAATTTTGGCTTCATTTTATAATTGAAATCATCCTTTAAGATAAAATTTAAGAATTAAATTTCCAGTTAACTTCAAACAATTCAGAGATAAATAAATATATATACATAATATATATCAAATCAACTTTATATCATATACCAATATATATATTATAAATCAAGTCAATTTTTAGAAATTCAAATCAATTTAATTCTTCAAAGCAAAACTGTAGCAAAGCTACAGAATGGTCTCTTCACTTCGAAACTCGAAAATGAATGTCGACAGTCATCACCGAAATTACTTTTGAGCGACAAAGAAAATAGCACGGATTCAAACATTTAAAATTCTTTGGAAACAATTTCTATTTGGAAATATTTCAAATAATATACCCTTTAAAACTTTAAAACCAAAGTTCGAAATCATCGGAAATTAAATTCTCAAATTCTTGATTAAAAATTCATTTGAATTTCCAAATTAATTTATAACCATCTTTTATAGTTCAATTATTTATATATGAAACAAAAGCCAATGATTACAAGATATATACAAAGTCAAATATTATTTCTTAACAACCAATTCAATTAACTATCAAAATTCAGAAAATTATACTTATATAAAATATAATTATACAAAATTTATCCATTTACTAAATTTGAAAACCATATTGTGTCGGTTTGCTCTGTTCAAGTGTTTTGGAAATCCTATCGATAGCGTTGATCAGACGAATCGATCGGAAACCCAAATCAACATCAACAACTCAAACAACACAATATATATTAAAACATTTAAATATTAGTTTACAAAATACACTTCAAGAATGATTTGAAGATAAGTTGGAAACAAAAGACAAAATGATTAAATAACAGAATAAGGGAATGAATAAGCTTGTATAAATCGCGGGCAACCTAAACCGGGTCAACCGTGACTTAAAGAATAAGATCGATGTGGGGTTCTGGGGTAAATCTACATCAGATCTCAAGAGATAGAATTTGGGATAACAAGGGATAGATAGCATTGTAAACCGATGATACATAAATCTTCGGTGAATCAATGCTAATTGTAAAGGAGTTTCACCCCTTTACATATCATTCGAAGATTGGCGAGACCGCCTATTTGTTATAAAGATCATTCGAAGTGGAGTTATGGGATACTCCAGAATAAAAAAAAGACAAACAGGGAGAGACAAGAATGGATTTGGAACCGCAGGAAACGTTCCAAAATTCAAAAGAAATCGAGTCAAAAAGAAAGAGATTCAAGCTCGAACAAAAATGATTCTGTAAATAAATTTACCACATATGCTAAGTTTGCCTAGAGCCAAAGCTCTGATACCAAATGTAATGACACACTATTTTGGACCATTCAAATCGACAATAAATCCACACATGTTGGACTTGAATAATTCAAAATAATAGATTTTAAATAAAATTTGGCAAAACTCAGAATATACAGTAAATAAATCACAGATCACAGACACAGAGTAATATAACAATGCAGCGGAAGCAAAGAAATAGTAGTTCATGAAGCTACTATATATGTATACATCAGAGTTAACAAGATACAATAGAAGTAAAAGATACAACAGAAATCTCAATATGATAATCAAGTATAAATCAGAATACATCACTGGAATCAACTGAATGACTGAAAGCGAAATAGATAGCTGGATCTCTAAGAAAGCTCCAACTCCAAAGGTGAGTCTTGAATGTTGTATCACTCAGTCTGACCCGAGCGTAAAGCAAAACACAAAACACTCGAGTCAGGACATACATACTTATACAATGTAAACCAACTCAAGTGAACTGTAATATAAAGGTACAAGTAACTTAAAGAATGCTTGGGATCGCCCATTCTTTAAGGATCTGTTAAACTATCTACTATGTAGTAATATTTTCTATTATAATAATGTCTATAATAAAATAAACTTACTTTTAAATAGCGTTAAGTAGTGACCCAATATTCCCCTTAACACATAATAGACCCAGTAGTATATCCAGTATCAACGTACCCCCAGATCGAAAGCTACCCTCAATACTCCACAGGATACATCACAAATCCAAACTCGTAGTAAAGCTCGATATGGTAGGTGACAAGGCACAATTAGGCAATGCTAGGGTAGATATACCATTTACGCATCCGGGCTGGTGGAAACGCATAGCAGCCACTACCGCCCACCTCGAATCACACTCCCAAATAAAAAATCAAAGGGTGGCCACCAAATAAATCACAAAGTAATAGAATAGTATCGAAGAAATGCGTCCGATCAGAGGTGCTACCTCATTGGCCCGTCAATTGCTCCTGTTTTAGCCACCTTATGCCAACTCACGGGAGTTGGGTCCACATATATACCTCAATAGGAATCGCCGCCGCCATCCTACTTCATTCTGGAATCTCCACCGCGTACACGGTTATCAAAGTGGTTTTCGGTATCGACAAAGAGTATACCCATATCCGATCCCGGTCTCTTTGCCAACCAATCGTTATTATAACCCATGGATATTTATTTCAAAATCATTTACTTTGAAACGCAAAATATTATATCCATTTCAAAAGTAAATATATCATTTCATTTCAAAGCCAAATCAATATATCATTTCAGTTCAAGTCCCAAAGCAATAATATATCATTTAAATTCCAAAAACCAAATCAATATATCATTTAAATAAAACCCAAATTTCAAAATCACTGAATATCTCCTTAAATTTATTAAACTTGAAATATTCCTTTAAATCATCTTAAATCAAACCACTTGATAAAGTCACATTCTTAAATCTTCAATTTCAATAAGTTTCACGTTAATACATTTAAAGACAATTATTAATAAAATACAATTTCACACAATTTCATTTTCAAAACCATAGTACCTTTCAAAGTTATAACAACTCTAAAACCCAACACTTTGAAACCAAAATATTTTTAAATCATAACAATTTAGAAATGTTATTCTTTGAAAATCATAACACTTAAAAAATCATAACACCTTTAAAATAAAATTCATTTAAACCATTTAAATTCAACGTCAAATAATACTCATTTCAAAGTTGTAGCATTTCTAAGTTCGTTCATTCAATTATAAAATTTCCAAAACATTGTATTTTCAGCTAACAACATCACTTATAAAGTGTTACAGTAGATATATTAGTAATATCTCAAAACATTGTCAAATTCAGAAATAGCAGCACTTATAAAGTGCTACAATAGGTATTAGAATTATAAAACCATTCAGTTTTCAAAAACAGCAGCACTTATAAAGTGTTGTAGTAGTTATTTAGTTATTTTCAGAAATAGTTCAAATTCAGAAACAGCAGCACTTATAAACTGCTGTAATAGGTGTTTACTTATTTCAGAACTTAGTTATATTTCGGAATTGATAGCATTTACATAATACTATCTATAAAACCACAGCATTTAGTAAACGCTAGCAATAAACTTTCAGATTTTATTATAACATTTCAGAACATTAAAACTTCAATATTTAGCCATTTTAACTTATAAAACCATATTTCATGCTTCTAAAACATTCGTTTGGATATCATTTAACTTATGATTAAATAAAAATAAAATTTTATAATTAAATATCCAATTTAAACCATAATTCATTTATTATGTCAAAATACACTATTTTACTTAACTTTTATATTTTTACCACTAACCTAATACTTTATTTTAAAATACCCATTTCATAAATAAAACTAAATTTCTATTTATTTACTTAACTTAAAATTTCCATTTGAAAAACCAAATTTCCAATTATCAAGTAAGGTCATAATTACAGTTACATTTTTCCATTTTAAAATCATAACTATTTATTTTGCAAAACATAACATTTCACAAAAGAATATTTTATCATAGTTAATATAACAATCAATCTTTTTCTTTTAGATCTATTCATTTAGACATCAATTAACTATGATTTTCTAGTCAAATAAATTTTATTACAAATGTCCAATTAAAACTGTATTCCAATTTATCAGTTCAAAATACATTATTTATTACACAAAACATGTCTGTTTCATAAAGTAAAATTCATAACAATTACTAGGTTAGATTTAAACTTCCATATTAAGTCAAATTCAATTATTAAGTTATTTATCATCAATAAATGTCTTTAAATTCTATTTAAAACCAACACATCTTTAATATTTCAATTAAAGCCACTTATTGACTTACAAAATCTTAACTTATAGAAAACCAACATCTTCTTATATTTAAGTCATTTAAATCAAATCTTTCAGCTCAAGTTTCATATATTTAAAACATTCAAAATACTTAATAATTTTTAGGAAAATATTATTTAAAAATATAACCATGGGCCTGTATAATATTTTCTAACCTAGGTTAAGTGATACAGATCTGTAACATTTCAATCCGTAATTTAAAAAGAAAAATCGGGGTTCTATCATTTCAAACCCGCAATCCCAAGTCAAATAAAAATACAATAAAAATCACTCGAGCCTATCATTTCAGCCCATAATGATTTTTCCTTATTCTAATATCCGTTCGGGTATGTATCATTTCAACCCACAGTGATAGGGAACTTGCAGTGTGAGATACAGTAATTAAAATGAACAGTATAGCATATAATAACATATCAGGTAATGTAACAGGTATATAAACAGCATTTAACATCATATAATATATCACAGGCATGTATGAATAACATATCAATTTATACAGATTTACTTGTTATCATTTCACAATAATATAAGTACATATGTCTAGAGTGATAAAACTCACCTTTTAAAACTGAAGATAAAAATCAAGAGACAAAACTAAAACTCCGAAAAGCACGACAGGGCACGACTATACTTTTGTAGATGAAGAGTCAAGATCCAATCTTGTATGCGAACAAATATCACAAACATAAGATTATGATTCAACACAAAAATTTATAGATTAAAACAATGGAAAGCATGAATCAAAGTGACATAACCTTGCTTTAAATCAATCAAGTGGCTAGGCCATGGTCAAGTGGGCTTGACCACATCATATCATGCTCGGCCAAGATTTTCTTTGGGTCATGTAGGCTCGGCCAAGATGGGAAAAAGCAAGCTATGTATGGCTATGGATTGGAATTTGAAGAGAAGGAGGTTACAAAGCAATGGAAGGCCAAAAGGCCAAGTGGTTGTGCTCTATTGGTTCGGCCATGGTCTCTATGTGCTTGGCCTGGTTAGGATCTAGGTCAAGTGAACATCATAAGGCATGGCTAGGGTTAGGCAAAGCAAAGGAGATGGTGCTTGAGTGGTGTGGCCGAAGTAATAAAGGAGGAAGTGGATGTATGTGGTGATCTAGGTTACGTTTTCCATTGTTTGGTGATGGAGTCTTCATGGTGGTCACGGCCATGGATTGGAGAGGAGGTGGTCGAGCGTGCCTAGAAGAAAAAAAGTTGAAACAAAAAGAAAAATAGAAGAAGAAGGTAAGGAGAAGCCATGAAAAAGAGAACTTGCTTTTTCTTCACGCAAATGAATGAGATGAGGAACTATTGTGTACGTGATTCACAAAGTATTAGGCGGCTAGGGTTATGAAGATGAATGGCCAAAAGAATAAATGGTAAGAAAATATTAAAGGGAATTTATTTCCCATTTAATAAAAGAAACGTATGAAGAATCTTTAAATCAGAAGAGAAAGGATAAGTTGGGAAATATTTTGTGCGTGAATGATGAAGTGTAATGCACGGCTAGAAAGAGTTTGGATGGCAAAAAAGTGGAAATGAATGTTAAGAACGGAAAAGGCAGGAGTTACGGGAAAAAGAAACATATATATATTTTTCTTAAATTTGTATAAAATGTTACATTTCTAAATGTGAAATCTTGTCAACTGTACACATCAATTAAGATTTAAAACCAATTAATTAATTTACCTTAGTTCCATTCCTTTTACCAATTTATTACTTTATAAATAAATTTACGTTTCTATTTATTTTATACATTCACACCTCCCGTTATTGCATAAATTCTCATTAATGACATTAAAGATTTTCTAATTATTTTATATACTAAATGGGCAACTTATAATAGCTCTTATCACCACCCTTTAATTTACACTTAAGTTTATCATATATTCAACTAATTATCATAATTACTTACCTGATATTGAATTCATTCAATTACTATCAATTATACAAATTTTTTTATTTATACACAACTTACCCTTATTTACTTATATTTAAATTTATACTCAAATATAACTGTTATAACTAAATTAATAGGCCAATTAAATAGTAACTCACACCCATTACTATTACTTTAATCCACATTAATGAATCCATTATTATTTACAAATCAAATGTTAAAATTACTCAATTAACAATGATTTACTTCAATTTCTATTTATCACATATTATTTCATTAATGATTCAACATTAACACTTGTTTCTTACATTCAAATTTATAACTAATTTACATTATTTCATCATTGGGACTTCGTTTCAATTGTTACTAATTAGTTCTAATTACCATTGTTCAATTATTAATAGATAAAGTTTTTTTTTCTATATTAAATCACCCAAAACTTATTAACCTAACAAATTAAATTATTGAAAATTTTATAGGTCATTACACAAACCCATTAACTTTTCAAAATAAATTAGTTGGAATAGGTTATTAAAATTTTCTAAGTCCTAAAATTATTGAAAATTTCGGTAGCATCTCCTTTGCTCGGCTCGATCGAAAAAACTACAAATCACTGCTACGGCCCAATCCACCAAAAGAAAATAAAATCCAAGTGACCTTTCATATCTGAGGCATGAAACAATCAACAAACCAACAATATAAACATGTACCTCTTTATAGGGCAGACAAACTCAACTCATGAAACCAAAAGCATCAACTAGCCTTTGCTTCCATGAACCGGCATCTTACTTAAACATAATATCCAAACATATGATTCATAGCCATATTATTTTGTATTTCTAATGTAAAAACATATAATTATTATAAAGTGCATGAGATGCACATACTATTCATACGCAATATCAAATCTGATCGCTCACTCGATCACACAATTTCACTTCCGAACTAGCATCGCTCACTCGACTTCTCTAGTGCGGACTTCGATCCGGTTTCTTGATTAGAAACCGTTGTTCTCCTTGCATTGTCATTTACTATGATAGAAAAATGTGTAATCAATTCAAAATCCATACCGAGTGTTCACCGTCGAGAATCAAGTGAAAAATTCTTGTTCGGATCGGTGTAAATAGCCTCGAAATCGTGTACTCGCATCAAGATCAAAATCAATTATATGAATAATATTATTTACGTACAACTTACGTATTTATTTCATTGGTTCCTTAATTATTCCAAATTATTTTAATTCACCTTCACTTTAAATCACAATTAATTATACCAATAGTATTTCCTTTTTATACTAAAATTCATTTAAAACCATTTCATAAATCATTTTATTTAACTTCACTTAAGTTAAACTTAATCTCATAGCTCAATTTTCCAACTTTACTTTTCTTGACTATACCAATTATTTTAATTCACATGTATTATTTCTGGGTATATTCCCTTTAAAACTAAAATTATTTATGAACTATTTCATAAATCCATTTTCATTAAACACTATTTTTATTTTAACCCATTTCAGAACACATTACTTAAGAACTCAAATATTTCACAACTTTTGTTTATAAACATCTTATAAAACACAACCTAGTTTTATCGGTACTTTAAAACTCAAGTTAATACACATTTCAAAAGCCACAACTCCATCTTATAGCTCCTCCATACTTAACTTTATTATAACATTTTATAAAGCACACTTATGTTTATTATCCATTTAACTTAAGTTCATATTCTTAATTAATACTAGAATTCATTTTATGTGTCATTTTATAACATATTACTTTAAGCCTACAAACACTTTGTATAAATTTATCTCATTAATAAATATTTTCCAAGAATTTGTATTACTTCCAAGGAATCAATATTTTACTTAAGAAATATTACTCAAGTGTATTAACATTCTATAACTCAAGCTTATAATTGCAAAATACCCTTGTATTCTCTAAGAGTATATATACCATAAAAGTTTTGTTTTTGCTTAACATGAATATTCAACAATTTTAAGTCTTGTTTTAAATTTTCCATCCCTTCAAATTTATAAGTTACAAAAACTTATTTTCTTATGTTTTCACAAAACACTTAGTTTAGTTTTCCAATTCAACCTGGAAGTTTTCGACCATCCAAAACCGTCGAAAATTCCATTTCATTTAACTAAATGAAAATTACCTAACAACATCTCAAACGAGATGCAAAAAACCATACTATCCTAATGGGTATGATACATGAGTAGATAATATCACTTAACTGTAGATTTCAGAATTTAAACACCTAATTTTTATTTCAAATTATTTTGAAATAATAATAATAATATTAATATCCATATATTACTTTGTATATCAAATCATATTTTTGGGAAATTTTAAACAAATATTCTTTACCCAAAACAATTCAATAACCAATTTGTATCACGGTAGCAATTCCACACTTTAGAAACTCGAAAATGAACACCAATGATGTTGTAGTCATCACCGAAATTATTTTCTAGCGACCAAAGTGAGTTCAGTGCTTTTTAACTTCTCCAAATCCTTTTATAATAGTTCTATAAATCAATAAGTTCAAAGTAATACCATTATTAATATTTTTCCCAAAAATTCGAAAACAATTTTTCAAACGCCAGCTTTGAGTTCTAAATTTCTCGGTTTAAATCCATTTTTATTTATAACCCATATTTTAAGAAAATTTCCATTCCAAAACACTCCTCAATAATACTATTATTATTCTCATAACAATTTGGAAAACCATTTTAAATCTCTGGAATTTAAGTACTTGTTAACAAGATTTCTTGTCCACACACCAAAGTTATTCCAAGTAGTGTGGTAAGTTCAGAGGTTGTGATTCCCATAAGGATTGCTTTTGTATCCTCACTTGTAAGTATCTTGTGAATCAGACCTTCCGTTGACACCGAAAGGTTTAGAGCTTGGACTAAGTGACCTTCCGACTTCGTTGAGCTTGCTTGAAGTGTAACATCCCACTATTTTGGACCATTCAAATCGACATTAAATCCACACATGTCGGAATTGAATACTTCAAAATAGTGGATTATTAAGAAAATTTGGAGCAAATAAAATCAAACACAGAATCACAGACACATAATATCAGAATAACTCGCAGTGGGAATAAATTACCTAGTAGTTCATGAAGCTACTACATAAATAATCTCAAAACAGATACAAAATATCATAGTTTGAAAAACAAATACAACAGAAGTCTGAATACATAAGTCAACTAATACAAAAGCAATACTGGATAGGAAATAACCGAAATGGAAATGGATGACAGATAGATAAATACGCTCCAACAAATCTCTAGCTCCATAAGGTGAATCAGAGCTGTGATACTCAGGCTGACCCGAGCATAAAGCAGAACACAAAACACTCAAGTCAGGACATACATTCTTATACAATGTAAACCAACTCAAGTGAACTGTAATAGAAATACACAAGTAACTTAAAGGATTCTTGGGATCGCCCATCCTTTAAGGATCCATTAAACTATATAATAAGCAGTAATATACACCATTATAATGATGCCTAAAGTAAAGCAATCTATACAAAATAATAGTGGTAATGTGACTGGGGTAGCGCAAAGCTGCAGCAATTGCCCACCTCTAGCCACACTTTATAACATCCAACCGTTATTATAACCCGTGGTTATAAATTTCAAAATGGTTTATATTTCAAATCAAACAATTCATTTAAACCATTTAAAAATGAAGTCATTATACTTTCAAATCAAATATTCAATTCCCAAATTTTTAACATTTTTCGAAGCTCCTTTATTCAATTGTAATAATTCAAAACATTGTATTTTTAGCATTCGCAGTACTTAGAAAATACTGTTGTAAGTATAGTGGTAAAATTGGAAAACAACACATGTGACGCCCCACCTCTATACTCATGCTAGCCAAGGAAACTACGGGGTAATGCCGTCGACTAGCACGAAGAATAAGGCTGTTGAGGAGCGACCATCTGTGTAATTGCTTTGTGCGAGTACCGATATGTCAGAAAATATAACTTACATTTCATTTCTGGAGGAAACCCGACATATCTAATACAAACTCAAAGCTACCACACAGTGGCTATGTGGACCTCGAAAACAAATGTAGAAATAAACATAACACAAATCAGTCACAGACATTCATATCACAAAGGCGGAATCAGATATGAATATATCACATGAAAGTGTACAACAAAATAGTGGTCATAGAAGATCCACTACCTAACAAAAGAATAGGTACAGGTGCTAGACAAAAGAATAAATATACATCAATGAGTCTCTATCTCAAATGTATACTAACAAAAACTACTATGCTAAAGTAGTTTGCCAAAAGTCAGGTGATGAACCCTGAGAAGAAGTCACGCAGAAGAATCTGAAATACCTCGGTCTGACCCGAGTATTATTTAAGAACAAAATAATAAACGGATCAGTCTAGCTATAAATATCAGATAAAATTATATAGGATAAAAGATATGACCAAAAACGTATGATAACCAAAAATGCCATACTGTGTCAAGTATACATCAAATAACAATCAAAAATCATACAATATATCAATCATCTGAAAATACTAAAAAGAATATCATATTCTTTATTTTATTCACCAAACTACAAATGTTGACAAACATATAAATGCCAAACACAAAAGTTGGTGAAACATAAATTCCAGAAATCACAACGAGAAATCCAGAAATCATGAAAAGGGGGAGGCCTATCAAAAATGGGAGCATGAAAACTCACCAACACGTGCATCACAAACGGAACGCTATTCCATGGTCGCTAACCATAGAGCCGGAAAAACAATGTAGTACAGCGTTACGCCCGATGAACCTGAAACTCTAATAATCCGAAACAACGACGTAGTACAGCGTTACGCCCGATGAACCGAAATCCAATAATACGGAACAACGACGTAGTACAGCGTTACGCCCTATGAACCGAAATCCAATAATATGGAACAACGACGTAGTACAGCGTTACGCCCGATGAACCGAACTCCAACAAAAGAACATTGGTCGCTAGCCCATAAAAATGAGACGAAGCTCATTAGGACGAGGTACTGTCCCCCACGTGGACAATGAGACAGCGCACATTGCTAGTCTAAACCATAAAATGATCATCATCGATCATCAAGAAGTGTCGATTACACTAAGCGAGTAAATATAAGAGTTTAGCTTCATGTCCCATAACCACTAGCTTAACTTAAATATTTACGAACAAATTGTAGATTTCCACTCAAAAATTGTCACAAGAGTTTCAATCGAACAAGTCCATAAATTAACCGAAGAAGTAAACGCAAGCGTTTCATACCACTTGTTTTGCTAAGCCGTTTAATTAGATTTTCTCATACGAATGAGGTAAAGGTTTGCATATACTAATAAATTAGAAAACGGCTTTATAAACGAGCTTTGTATTAAAAATAGAGTTGAAATCATCTTTGTAAAGAGTTTGAATATTTACTATTAGTATAGAAACCTTTGTATTTTTAGAGTGACAAGTCATAGAAATGATTGTAGAAACAATCAATCATCAAAAATTCACATACGAAGACGTGAATCAAATCCATAGAAATCGATGCCGAATCCATCAAAATGGATATACCAAAAATCCCAAAATAGAAGTCACCAAAATCGATAATAAATGATAACAAAAAATCGGATAAATCACGAATCGATTAACATTGGAAATTCAAACACAAAAGGCAAAATAGGCAGAGACAGCAGATTCAGTCGACTGGACCAGGGTGGTCACTCGACTGACACAAATCCTGGAAACTTTCTGTTTCCAGGTTCGGTCGACTGAGCCTGGGTGGTCAGTCGACTGAATCATGCCTGGAAACTTTCTGTTTCCAGGCTCAGTCGACTGACCCAGAGTGGTCAGTCGACTGATACTGGCCCAGGAAATTTCCTGGGTTCAGTTCGGTCGACTGACCCTCAAATTCAGTCGACTGAACTGGAAATTCCAGTATTCTCATCCTAGCCCCCAAGGGGAAAAATCCCAAACAATTGGCGAACGGTCGAGCTATGGGCGCTAGGAGTTTACGCCGATCGGCAACCCAGCCCTATAGGCTCTTCGATAGGCCACCAAAAACATGTTCACAAATCAAAACAAGGATTTTCAAAGTTTTGACTTCAAAACACCAAAAATTGAAATGTTCACCAAATCAATTCAAACCAAAAGCAATTGAACATGAATATGTGTTAGGAATTCATACCTAACATCAATGATAGAAATAGACAAAGATGTGAGTTCAAAAACTCACCTTTTACACAAAAACAAGGAAGAAGAAGCTTGAAAACAAAGGAGAATCAACCACTCTTCAATCTCAACTCTAGGAGCTTGAATCTAAGCTCAAAAGAAGAACATTTCCAAAGTTAGGTTTAGGGAATTTCTGAATTTAAAAGAGAGAATGAGTTGGAGAAGATGAAGAGGAGGCTTACCAAAGCTTTTCCAAGAGTTTGGAGCAAGACTTGAGTTTGCAAATGGAATCTAGGGCTTAGAGTTTTCTAATTTCTCATTCCTCTCCCCATCTTTAGTTTTGCTTGAGAGTTTAAGAAAAATAGAACTGAAGTGAAGAGGGGAGGAGAGGGCTTAACTAGGTTATAGAGTGAGTTGGGGTGAAACCCAAACCCAAATCCTAATAGAAAATGGCAAAATTCAACTTACTCCAAACATATCGAAGCTTATACTCAAAAAAGTCGCAAATGCCATTTTGGACTCAATGGAAGTGGTCTCGAGTCCCAATTCGACTGTTTGCAAAAAGTAGCTTTTCGAACTTTAATCCGACTAACGACGCTATATTTAAATAAAATATTTAAACATACAATCGTAAAATATGCGGGTTGTTACAGACTGCCCTCCTTAAAGAAATTGCGTCCTCGCAATAATTAAGAGGAAAATAAAAGTAACAACCATAAAAGCATATCAACACAAAAGAAAATTTGAAATAAGAAGTTCACCATAAAGAGCACAAAAGAGTAAGTCCGGATGTGTTTGCTCGATGAATTCTCAAGATTCCCAAGAGAAATTATTAGGATTTGAGGACCATTGAACTTTCACAAGAAGAATATCTTTATTTCGAAGGCGTTTAATCTCCGAAGCAATGATACGGATGGGATGTTGCTCGTAAGTCAAATTTGGTGAAACTTGAATTTCTTCAACAACACCGGGCTCAAGAATAAAAATCGAAATTCCAAGGTATTTCCGCAGTAAAGAGACGTGGAAAACGTCATAAATAGCAAAAGATTGAGCTGGTAATAAAAAGGCGATAAGCCACGAAACAAATACGTTTGGCGATGGGAAATGGACCAACATATCGAGGTGCTAACTTTCCCGATCGACTGAAACGTACATCACCCATCAAAGGTGAAACATGAATGAACACCAATAAGATCTGGACCTGAAACCAGCTTCTCACCGTCTTCAAGCCAACACAAAGAGAATCGGCATGGCCTTCCATAGAGTGGCTCGAAAGTTACCATACCAATACAAGATTGGAAGCTATTATAGGAAGAAAACACAATCAAGAGAAATATGATCTTCCCAACTTCCACAAAAATCGAGAACACATGAACGAAAGAGATCTTCAAGAGTTGATTCACACGCTCTATTTGTCCATCGGATTGAGGACGATAAGCGGTGCTAAAAATTAAGCTTTGTTCCCAAAGCTTTTGAAGATCTTACCAAAGTCCACTAGTAAAATAATGGATCACAATTGCTAACAATAGAAGTTGGAACTCTATGCAATTTAGTTTGGCATAGAATTTAGCCAAAAGAGGTATGGTCCAAACGATAAGGACGAGCCTCACGGCTACACAAAACAAGAGATGAACATGAATTGGATTCACGATCTCGAATCTCATAAGTGGATAAAGTCTCGAGATCATTCCATTCGGATATCATCAAAGAAACAACTGCTTGTTGCTTACAACTAAGGGCATCGGCAACTCGATTACCCTTTTCTGGGGTACAAAGAAGATCAAGATCATAAGATGCAAGGAACTCGAGCCAACATTAAGTTCCTTATGAGAAAATAAACATTTCAAAGATTTATGATCGGAGTGGAGAACGAATTTCTCCCCCAAAATAATGATGCCAAACTCTAAAAGCGAAAACAATAGCCGCGAGCACTAGATCATGAGTGGCATATCTAGTCTCGATAGGCTTTAATGATTTAGAAGCAAAAGTGATAGCACGTTCTCTTTTGCAAGAAAACGGCAACAAAACCAATACGACTAGCATCAGTATAAACAATAAAGTCTTGGTTCCCTTCGGGAATCACAAGAATAGAAGTATTGGAAAAGAGTTTTTTTAACTAATCTTCCTTCCCGAAAAGCTAAAACTTTCAAAATTACAATTATCTTTATGTAATAATCTTTTCAGAAAAATTTACATTTTACAAGTCAATTTACTGTGTCTGATCGTCTCATCTTAGAGTTTAGGAGATTCCTATCGATAACGTTGATCAAGCGCATCGACCAGAATTCTTAAAGCACTCAATGGGCAATACAATCACAAAATCATCTTCTATATGATAAATATGTCTCTTAAAGTTTTTAAGAATATTCCTTGCTCATTTTAAGAACAAAATCCAATCATACTTATAAATAAATCTTATGAAAAAAATTTGCGAAATTTTAAATTGCTGTTTTCATCCAAAATCAATAAATACAAGAATGGAGTCATCGAGATATTTGTAGAATACTCGGTTCATAAAATGGATGAAATGAGCTGGACAAACTAAATGACATAATAAGTCATTCACAAGAATCATAATGAGTTCGGAATGCGGTAAGTGGAATGCCAACTTCCGCAACTCATAGCAAATGAAAACCGGTGGCAAGGTCGAGCTGAAAAGACCTTAGCACCACTCAAAAGATTGCTTAGGTGATAGTCCTAAGACAAGCTCAAATATATTCCAGAAAATTCACAAATTATTTAAATGAGAAAAATAACATCTTCTTCACCAAGTGGGTTTAAAGAATAAAATGTTGCCACCAAATTTGGAAATCAAAATCTTTAAAAACAATAGAAATCTGCTTAACAGATTGAGAATGTCGAAGATAAAAAGTTCGCATTGGACATAGGATATGGGCTTCATAATGATTAAGCCAATCCCTTCCCAAAAAATCAATTTCGAAGCCTAAGTAACACATAACATGCAAATCGGCTCGGAAAGAATAATCACATAAAATAATCTCGACATTTTCACAAAGTAAATTGAGTGTTGTGGATCCATCAATCGAATTCGCAATTCTCAATGAAGTCATCAAGCCCAATTTTTTTAAAGAAAATGAATCAACAAGTTCTTTTGATATAAAATAGCGAGATGAACTCATATCAACAAGAACCCAAATGAGAAGATCACGAAACAAAACAATGCAATCAAGGATTGAATGAAAAATACCTTGATTAAGAGAAGTGTTACTAGGCGTTTACACAATATCTAGCTTTCTCATGCCCTTGCTCAAAAGTTTGGGACATGCAGATAAAAGATGACCCGGTTTTCTGCAATAGCGACAAGAAAGGGGTTTCGGACACATATTTGCATAGTGGTCTGTAGAATTACAATTGTAGCATCCTCCATGATTAGGGATTGGAGTCTTTGCTACCAAAATAGTTTGCTTCACCTTCTTATTGGGATTAGGGCTTTTGAACTTAATATGCCTCTTCTTGGAAATCCTAATATCACTATCACTTCCTTTACAAACCTCTTTATGTCGAAGAGTGATATCCACAAGCTGATTGAAAGGAACTTCAAGTTTCAAAGGTAAAATCTTTACGGGGTACTTACTCAAAGCACAGATAAACCTTTGATTCTTTACAAGATCCAAAAGTTGTTGGGCAGACATGAATACGCCAACCATCCAAAGAAGGGCTACTGGATTGACTAGTGCTGGGACTGCCAGATCTAACCATCTCTTCTTCTTTAAGAAAGAAAGAAAAAGAAGGAAGAGAAAAAAGGTTATTAACAAAATGAATATCAAACAACCTGGATTGATAAAACAAGGTATCATAAAAAGAAATAGGATAGAACGGTACGAAGACTCGAATTAAATCCTATGGCACGATTCCTAAGGAAGACTTAGGACAATGATCCTTGCTAGATTATTCTACATCGTTCCGAAGTTTGGCTCTGATACCATGCTGTGACGCCCCACCTCTATACTCGCGCTAGCCAAGGATACTACGGGGTAATGCCATCGACTAGCACGAAGAATAAGGCTGTTGAGGAGCAACCATCTGTGTAATT
The DNA here is from genome assembly GCA_030737815.1 of Allium fistulosum. Lineage (NCBI taxonomy): Eukaryota > Viridiplantae > Streptophyta > Magnoliopsida > Asparagales > Amaryllidaceae > Allium > Allium fistulosum. The sequence goes on from CM060902.1 coordinate 986,264,444, forward strand.
GCTTTGTGCGAGTACCGATATGTCAGAAAATATAACTTACATTTCATTTCTGGAGGAAACCCGACATATCTAATACAAACTCAAAGCTACCGCACAGTGGCTATGTGGACCTCAGAAACAAATATAGAAATAAACATAACACAAATCAGTCACAGACATTCATATCACAAAGGCGGAATCAGATATGAATATATCACATGAAAGTGTACAACAAAATAGTGGTCATAGAAGATCCACTACCTAACAAAAGAATAGGTACAGGTGCTAGACAAAAGAATAAAAATACATCAAGGAGTCTCTATCTCAAATGTATACTAACAAAAACTACTATGCTAAAGTAGTTAGCCAAAAGTCAGGTGACGAACCCTGAGAAGAAGTCAAGCAGAAGCACCTGAAATACCTCGGTCTGACCCGAGTATTATTTAAGAACAAAATAATAAACGGATTAGTCTAGCTATAAATATCAGATAAAATGATATAGGATAAGAGATATGACCAAAAACGTATGATAACCAAAAATGCCATACTGTGTAAAGTATACATCAAATAACAATCAAAAATCATACAATATATCAATCATCTAAAAATACCAAAAAGAATATCATATTCTTTATTTTATTCACCAAACTACAAATATTGAAAAACATATAAATGCCAAACGCAAAAGTTGGTGAAACATAAATTCCAGAAATCACAACGAGAAATCCAGAAATCACGAAAAGGGGGAGGACTATCAAAAACGGGAGCATGAAAACTCACCAACACGTGCATCACAAGCGGAACGCTATTCCATGGTCGCTAACCATAGAGCCGGAACAACAACGTAGTACAGCGTTACGCCCGATGAACCTGAAACTCTAATAATCCGGAACAATGACGTAGTACAGCGTTACGCCCGATGAACCAAAATCCAATAATACGGAACAACGACGTAATACAGCGTTACGCCCGATGAACCGAAATCCAATAATACAGAACAACGACGTAGTACAGCGTTACGCCCGATGAACCGAACTTCGACAAAAGAACATGGGTCGCTAGCCCATAAAAATGAGACGAAGCTCATTAGGACGAGGTACTGTCCCCCACGTGGACAAAGAGACATCGCACATTGCTAGTCTAAACCATAAAATGATCATCATCGATCATCAAGAAGTGTCGATTACACTAAGCTCGTAAATATAAGAGTTTAGCTTCATGTCCCATAACCACTAGCTTAACTTAAATATGTACGAACAAATTGTAGATTTCCACTCAAAAATTGTCACAAGAGTTTCAATCGAACAAGTCCATAAATTAGCCGACGAAGTAAACACAAGCGTTTCATACCACTTGTTTTGCTAAGCCGTTTAATTAGATTTTCTCATACGAATGAGGTAAAGGTTTGTATATACTATTAGATTAGAAAACGGTTTTATAAACGAGCTTTGTATAAAAAATAGAGTTGAAATCGTCTTTGTAAAGAGTTTAAATATTTACTATTATTATAGAAACCTTTGTATTTTTAAAGTGACAAGTCATAGAAATGATTGTAGAAACAATCAATCATCAAAAATTCACATACGAAGACGTGAATCAAATCCATAGAAATCGATGCCGAATCCATCAAAATGGATATACCAAAAATCCCGAAATAGAAGTCATCAAAATCGATAATAAATGATAACAACAAATCGGATAAATCACGAATCGATTAACATTGGAAATTCAAACACAAAAGGCAAAATAGGCAGAGACAGCAGATTCAGTCGACTGGACCAGGGTGGTCAGTCGACTGACACAAATCCTGGAAACTTTCTGTTTCCAGGTTCGGTCGACTGAGCCTGGGTGGTCAGTCGACTGAATCATGCCTGGAAACTTTCTGTTTCCAGGCTCAGTCGACTGACCCAGAGTGGTCAGTCGACTGATACTGGCCTATGAAATTTCCTGGGTTCAGTTCGGTCGACTGACCCTCAAATTCAGTCGACTGAACTGGAAATTCCAGTATTCTCAGCCTAGCCCACAAGGGGCAAAATCCCAAACAATTGGCGAACGGTCGAGCGATGGGCGCTAGGGGTTTACGCCAATCGGCAACCCAGCCCTATAGGCTCTTCGATACGCCACCAAAAACATGTTCACAAATCAAAACAAGGATTTTCAAACTTTTGACTTCAAAACACCAAAAATTGAAATGTTCACCAAATCAATTCAAACCAAAAGCAATTGAACATGAATATGTATTAGGAATTCATACCTAACATCAATGATAGAAATAGACAAAGACGTGAGTTCAAAAACTCACCTTTTACACAAAAACAAGGAAGAAGAAGCTTGAAAACAAAGGAGAATCAACCACTCTTCAATCTCAACTCTAGGAGCTTGAATCTAAGTTCAAAAGAAGAACATTTCCAAAGTTAGGTTTAGGGAATTTCTGAATTTAAAGAGAGAATGAGTTGGAGAAGATGAAGAGGAGGCTTGCCAAAGCTTTTCCAAGAGTTTGGAGCAAGACTTGAGTTTGCAAATGGAATCTAGGGCTTGGAGTTTTCTAATTTCTCATTCCTCTCCCCATTTTCAATTTTGCTTGGGAGTTTAAGAAAAATAGAAACGAAGTGAAGAGGGGAGGAGAGGGCTGAACTAGGTTATAGAGTGAGTTGGGGTGGAACCCAAACCCAAAGCCCAATAGAAAATGGCAAAATTCAACTTACTCCAAACATATCGAAGCTTATACTCAAAAAAGTCGCAAACGCCATTTTGGACTCAATGGAAGTGGTCTCGAGTCCCAATTCGACTGTTTGCAAAAAGTAGCATTTTGGACTTTAATCCGATTAACGACGCTATATTTAAATAAAATATTTAAATATACAATCGTAAAATATGCGGGTTGTTACAACACAATTCAGAAACAGTAGCACTTATAAACTGCAGCTGTATATACAGTGGTAATTTGAAAACAGTTCATTGTTGGAAACAGCAACACTTATAAACTGCTGCTGTAGAGACAGTAGTAGATTTGAAAAACAATACACTGAAACCTCAACATTTCTGGAATGCTACAATTTCTGTTATAAGTTGTACTATGACAATTTTAAACAATATATCTTCCATTTTGATCATTTTTAACTTATCAAACTTATTCCACTTTTCCAAATTATTTATTAGGATATCATTTAACTTATAAAATTAATAAAATAACATTTTATTAATAAATCTCCAATTAAACTAAAATTCATTTACATTAAGTCAAAATTCACTATAAGTTGCTTAACCTTTATTTTAACAAATACTTGATATTTTCTTTTACTTTTAAAAGGTATCCATTTCATAAATAAATATTTTAATTACTAAGTTAAGCTTAAATTTCCATTTTTTTACTCAAATTTCAATTATTAAGTTAAATCAAATTTTAAATTACAATTTAAACCATTTATCAACTTATAAAATTTGAACTTATACAAAATCACTATTTAAATCATTTAAATCCAATTTAAGTTAAAAATCCATATTTTTAAAATTTTAAAATACTTAAAAAATTTAGAAAAATCATTTTAAAATTTAACCATGGGTCTGTATAATATATTCTAACCTAGGTCAAGTGATACGGATAATATATCATTTCAATCCGTAATCAGTTAACATTCCGGGTTTTATCATTTCAAACCCGCAATCCCAAGTCAAATAAAAAATCGCTGGAGCCTATCATTTCAGCTCGTAACGACTTTTACCTACTCTAAAGTCCGTTCCGGTATGTATCATTTCAACCCATAGTGATTCTGTACTTACAGGAAACTTGCAGTGTGAGAAACAGAAAATAAATAAACACTAAAACATATCATATGATGTCAGGTGATGCAACATGTATATAATCAGGTAATACCATCATATAATGTCAGATAACAGGCAGATGTGAGCATATAACATAGCATATCAACTACTACAATTCAAGTGACATTGTTTCACATTTATATAAGCACGATTTGTCGAGAGTGATAAACTCACCTTCCAAAGCTATAGATAACAAATTAGAGACACACAAACAACTCTGAAAAGCACAACAAGGCACGATTCAAATTCGAGGAGAAGTAGCACCAAAACCCAAATCTTGTAAACAAATAAATATAACAAATATAAGTATATGATTCAGCACAAACAAAATAAGAATTCAACAATGTAAAACATAAATCAATTTGAAACAAAATATGGATTTAGTCAACAAGTGGGCTCGGCCACATCACCTATAGGCTCGGCCATGATGTTTAGAGGCAAGCTAGGCTCGGCCATGATCAGGTAATGCACGGCTGTGGTTTGGAAAGTGAAGAGATAGGTGTTCCATGAAGGCAAAAGGTCATGTGGCAAGGCATGTGAAAGGTCTTGGCTACAAGTGGGTTCGGCCTATGCAAGTATGGCTCGGTCCATGGTCAGGCAAAGGGTCAGGTTAGGTCTGGGTGCGGCAAGGGCCAGGTCAGGTCATGGCAAGGGGCTGGAGGAGGACATGGTGGTGGAGGCCGAGGCAAACAAAGTGGAGAAGTGATCAAGTGGAGGTTTGGCTAGGATTTCATGCATAGATGGTGATGGATTTTGATCTATTGGTCACAGCTATGGCATAGAGATGGTGGGGATGGTGATGGAGGCCGGTCATGTGTGGTGTAGAGGAGGAGAAGTGGTCGGCTAAAGCATGTGATGGTGGGGCAAACCATGCTTGAAGGCAAAACAAAAGGAAATGAGAAAAAAAAAAGAGGAAGAGGAAAACATGGACTTAATGGTTTGATTTTCAGGAGATGGAAAATGTTTGTACGTGAATGGAAATGAGAAAGTGAGGAGGTGAGAAGTTTTTGTACGGTTAGGAAGTGATATGAATGGCTAACTGAACAATGTAAAGGCTAGAAAATGTAAAGGCTTCAATTAAACAAATAACTCAAGTCTCTTGAGTTTCCAAGCCCAAATTCAAATAAAAGAAAATAGAAAGTAGAGAATGGAAAAATAATAAAATAAAAATATAGAGAATAGAAATGAAATAGAAAATATGAAATAGAAAATAAACAATGAGATACTGAAAATAATTGCGTGTAAAACGCTGAATTTTATCAATTTTAAAAAGTATAAAACAGAATTTCATGAAACGAAAAGCAGGACGCATATCAGAAAAAATACAGCTTTAAAGAAAAAGATTAAAAATTTAAAATTTCAACTGAAAGTCAAAGTTTGACCAAAGTTAACCAAAATATAAATTTTCCAGAAAATCATTATTTTATTATATTTGGAAAATAAATTAGAAACAGAATCCAAAATACATTGGAAAAATTCCAAACTTCAATCAAAATGATTTAAAAATCAAAGTTTTCAAATAAATTAATTTTAAAATATTTGTTAAAATATGGGTTGTTACACTCTCCACCACTCAAAACTTTTCGTCCTCGAAAAGGAAGAAGGTAGGAGAATAGAAACAACTAGAAAGAAGAATAGGTTGAAAGACAAGGTTAAACAATTAATTTAAACTATATAAATTTCAATTTAAATTAATTAATATTTAATAATTTGGTTAAACCCATTTGTAAAATTTCTTGCTTCCTTTATAAATACCATTTATATGTTTAAATAACACCTTTATATATATACTAAGACTTATTTGAATACAATTATTTATATCATTACTTATATTTACAAAGAAACTATTGAAAACATTAAATCCATAATTCATAAATTTATTAATTTATCTCAAGATACTTTTCAACATTATTAATAAATCAATAATCATTTTCTTTAAATATATTATATGTAATTAATAACTTCTAAAATATTTACAATACTAATAATTTACTATTAAAACATGTAGTATATAAATAAACAATATTTTAAACATTTTAAATTATTTAGAAAGAGAATTGATCAAAATATCCTTTATGTAATACTTTATCAAAATACTTTTATAATAAAATACTTTTATATCGAAACAAATTTTCCTTTTTGAAAATACTTTTATAACTCGATGTCTCAACAAGTTTATCCTCATTCTTGCAGACGCTGGCCATGCGTTGATCAGGCTAAAGCTAGAATTCTCCAAGTATTTAATAGACTTGTTTCAACACCTAGTGAAAATACTGGAAAAACCTTCAAAACCGATACGGAAAGTACAATCCAAACAAATCAACCAAATCAAACCGAATCATGGATCGCAGATACACAATGGTTACGCCTAGATCCCCAAGGAAGCATCCGTACCCGTAGGCAGTCACAGCCCCTGCAAATTACGCCATGATAACAACTGTAGACTGCAGATACACAATGGTTATGCCTGGATCCCCTAGGAAGCATCTGTACCCGTAGGCAGTCACAGCACCTGTGGATTATGCTACAAAACGACCCGTAGATCGCAGATACGCCTGGATCCCCCAGGAAACATCCGTACCCGTAGGCGGTCACAGCCCCTGCGAATTACGCAATGTAGTCGAGTTCAAAAGACCATGGGTAACGCCATGGAATTCGATGGACACTCGAGTATCATATCGGGAAAACCAAATCAAAGAGAGTAATATCGATAGAATGAATCCCAAATGTGGCCACAAATAGGATATCAAGCAGAAGGCACTTTCCATATCTTTACTTCGAAATTATGTATCATATAGTACCTTTTCAAATCAATTTCAAATATCGTACTTATATAAAGTCCATTATATATAAGATTTTATTTTCAAATCGAATACTTTCCAAAATCAATAGTATATCAAACCACACTTATATAGACTTCGATTATATAAGATTTCGCTTTTCAAATAGAGTACCTTTCCAAATCAATAGTTTTCGAATCAACTTCATACTTATACAAATCAATTTTATATAAGTTTGATAACTACCAAATCAAGTATTTAGTAAAAGAAGGTTCTCAATTTCAATTCATTTCAATATTAGTTCAGTTTCAAAATCATATATGATTTCACAAAATTATTTCTTCCAAACTAAATATCTTAAGTTTCAAAGTTCCAAGGTAATAGGTTTAGAAATTAATCCAAGTTTGTTTCCAAATCAACATATTTTATGTCAAACAAATTCATTTCCAAAAATCATAGTACTTTCAAGGATATAACACTTTCGAACCCAAAACAATTTGCAATAATAATACTTTGGAAATCATAATACATTGAAATTCAAACTTTGGAAGTCATAACACTTGAAATCATAACACTTTCCTTCAAACAGTTTAGATATTAATAATAGTATATAAAATAAAATAGTTTATAAAATAAAATATTTAAATAAAACATTAATAAGTTAAAACAATTTATATTAAAATAATTTGTAATGACCCGCCACTCATTCTACAGAATGATGTATCATTAATAAGAAAGAAAGGGATAGAAAGAGAAAAGAAGAGAAGAGAGAAAGAAACAACATCAGAATCTCACACAGCGGAACGAATAAATTATATTAATAACATAAACTATTACATAGTATACAACACTTATCGGAGTTTACACAACTATACAACACATACTAGACAGTTATAAACATCTGTCTAGACATTACAACTCAATACACTACAGAGATACAGACACAGCGGAACTACCATATATATCTACAACGCTGAAGCCTCCTGCTCCATTGCTCCTCCACAATTCGTCAAAGCTAAACCTGAATCCCTTGGCTACTCGTAAAAATTTGAGTACCCAAGAGTTTAGAAAACAGAAATAAACACTTGGGTCAGACATGGGTCTGGTGTGAGTAACAGGTTAAACTTGTTTAACTTTGAAAACCATTTGGAAAGAAAAGGTATCACGTAAGACTCCCCACAAATAAACATGGGTAAGTTTTTACCTTACGCTAACCAAAACATTTGATAGGAAATTCGATTGTATTATAATAGGGTCTAGGGTTTTCAAATAAATATGAAATAGCTGAAATTGTTACATTATTAAATTCCAGCATACTAGCCACAAAGTGGGTTATACAATCAAAACCGTAAGGGCGCGTAGGAAGAATGGGTTTCCATACAATGGCAGGGCTACTGGGGTACCGCCCGTCACAGTACGTGGCCTAGATCACCGTACCGAGGAGTACGCCCGCTCCCCTGCAACACAAAGCCGGAACCATCCCTTACTGGATAATCCCGAACAAGATAACCCCGTAGTTCGCGCGACCAACCACACACTAAGCCGAATGAAAAGAAAAGGGACCTCTAGACAGGGATCTATCTTGCTCTCAGTGGGTGCTACCCACGAAGCCTTGCTGCACCTCCCCTGTTTTAGCCATTCCCGGTTGATGAGGCTTGAGGTTACGATTACCTTTAATCAGAACATATCACTTAGAATGCTCATCGTCCACCTGACGATGTTCTGAAAGCATTCAATCCATACAAGTTCGTTCCGGGTTCGAACGAAACCGAAGGCATTATTTCGTTACACTCGTTTTGGAATCACCCTCAGAGTTAACGACAATAACCCTTGCACTCTGAAACTTCATCTTCATTTGAGATTCACGACCTATCGTTAATTTGGATCGATGTGGTATTCGGGTCTCCAAACCTGGAATCCCGGTATACGGAAACCCGATCCCGGTTGTAACGACCCGCTATTTTGGACCATTCAAATCGACAATAAATCCACACATGTCTGACTTGAATAATTCAAAATATCAGATTGTTAATTTAAATTTGGCAAAACTCATCATATGCAGTAAATAAATCAATCACAGAATCACAGACACAGAGTAATACAATAATACGCAGCGGAATAGATAAAATAGTAGTTCATGAAGCTACTATATAAACATCAGAGTTAAAATAAAATACAACAGAATATCTCAAATACAATGAAGTCTTCAGTACAGATAAATGACTTCTCCGAACAAATCGACTAGAAGAGCTGAAAGCTGAGGCGATAGTTGGATCTCCAAAGGAAACTCCAAACTCCAAAGATGAGTCTCAAATGCTGTATCACTCGATCTGACCCGAGCGTAAAGCAAAACACAAAACACTCGAGTCAGGATTAACATTCTTATACTAATAAATCCAACTCAAGTGAAATATCAACTGAAATACAAGTAACTTAAAGGATGTTTGGGATAACCATCCTCTAAGGATCTTCAGAACTATCTACAAGGTGGAAATATACATTTTAACACCGTGGTCATTTAAATTAAATTTATACTTCAAACCCAAATATCATTTCATTTCAAATATATCTATTTTACAAATAGTATATATATAGGTTAAATAATTTATAAAGTAAAGTATTTAAAATTTCCTCAAGTCTCACAAATCGATTTAAATTAACTCAAATTCCAAATTCAAATTTATTCAAAGCTCAATTCATCAATTCAATTCAGTTCTAAAGATACCATTTAAATTTTCAATATATTTCAAAGCTTTAATATTCAACATTTTCAAAGTTCAAGTTAACAGTTTCATATAGATCTTGATTTAACTTTATTATTATTTAATCAGGGAATATTCACTTAATAAATTCAATATCATTTAACTAGCCTTAAATTTCATTTTCTACTAAATATTTCCTTAAATTTATTTAAACAAGAAATATTCATTAAATTATTTAAATCAAACTCAAGTTATAAATCATATCAAAAATCCCAATTCCAATAAGTTTTAAATTGGTTTAATTAAATAAAATTCTTTACTAAATTCAAATTATCTTCCCAACCTTAACTTATTCAAATTTTTACCAAAATCTATTTTTGAAGGATAAATTTTATACTTAACAAAATATATGTATTAAATCCATCTTAATTAAATTAAATATCATTATTAAATCTATATATATCATTACCATTTATATATAAAATTTAAAAAAAAAATCAACATTTGTTAAAACCATATATTTCTTTCCAAAACCATAGAATTCAATTTCAAAATATTTATATATATGGACCAACGGTGTCTGTATATATATATTTATCATATGGTTAAGTGATACAAATATTTATCATTTCAATCCGAAATTTAAATATATACGGGTAGATATCATTTCGACCCGTAATCCCAATTTCAATTCAAATGAAAATCGCTTGGGTTTATCATTTCAACCCATAACGATTTTCTCCTATTCTAAAGTCCGTTCGGGTATGTATCATTTCAACCCATAGTGATTTCTATACTAACAGGGAACTTGCAGAGTGATAACAGATATGAAAATAATGTAACAGGCATATATATCAGCAATAACAATTTAATATAAACAACAGGATATGGTGTCATATCCCATAGGTGAACAGTTACAGATAATAACATATATAACAATTTAAATAACTACAGCAGCATATTTCAATTGTCGTTTCAATTGAAATCAAATTTAATAAATAAAAGAACATTAATCGTGAGTGATTGCTCACCTTCCGAGGCTATATATATTTGGCAAAGAATTGAGCTACGGATTGGGTCACAATCTAGACAATCAAGCAAATCCAAACAAATATCCCAAAGCGAAGTAAGCTGAAAGTGGGTTCGACTGGCAAAGTTGAAAGATAGAGATTGATGGAAACGAGTCAGAATTATCTTGAAACAAAATATAAGAAAAAAAATTCAAATCAATATAAAACACTATAAAAATTTTTATATATAAATATATTTATAATAAACCCAAATAGAACAAATATGATCTCCTAATATATATATACATACACAAGAATCCATACTATATGTAACCAAATATATATGTGGAAATATATATATGCAGACAGCATATATATATGTCTGTATATAAAATTACAATTAAATGTATAAATTGCATGTTATATCTCTGTGCAACAATGTTATGCATCTACCCAAATCATGCAGACCTGAAAATTTGCAAACAGGCAAATATGAATGCAACTTAGATATATGTATACATTTCAACACACATGTGATAGGAAAACTACATGATATGTACAAATATTATAACTTAGAGACAAAGCATACAACCTACCTATAATTTTTATTCATAAGCCATCCTAAATAAACTATATATATAAATGCCTACACTACAATGTATGCAGACAGACAACATACTTATAGCAAATTTTAAAAAGCTTTATCCTGTAAGCACTATTTCATTAAATGCACAACAGTTCCTTATAATTGAAAATTAAATATATATATATATATATATACCCATATTTGTGAACTAAAACCCATCTGTTTAATAATACGAAGCAGGTAATATAAACATATATATACAAGTGAACCAGAATTTGCCAAAATCAACTGTACTTGTATAATATAATATAAAATGGTATACTTCCAGCCATTAAAAATATATGCAATAGTAAAGATAAAACATAGTATATATATTATACAAAATCTAGATAGATGCGCACTCAGACTTAGATATAAATATAGTCTTCAACTTAATCTCATACCTCACAACAATTTCTTTTAAAACATAGTTTATATAAACCTTTATAAATAAATATATATAAACTAATATTTTTTTTCAACAACTATAACATATATACACTCGGGTTTAAAAAAAACTGGCATGCAGGCTGTCCATCAGTATGAAGAATCTATATATATATAGTATACAATTATATGAATATACCTAAACAACTTAAACTTATATATAAACTTTTACCAATAAATATAAATATAAATTAATATATTTTAAGCACTTACAAGAGATAGGAGAAGCTGCGAGAAGACAAGGTTTGGGAACAATGGCGAAGTAGGGGGTGGAAGGCAGGCCGATGAACGGAGGAGTGGCACGGCGATGGAGACTGGAAGCGACTTTGTGGAGGCGGAGGGTCGCTGTTGCTGGAGTCGGCGTGGGAGAAGGATGCAGGTCGGATGAACGTGGGTTGGGCGAGGCATGGGTGCTCTCGGTTGGGCAGTGGTGGATGGTTGCACTGGCGAGTAGGGGTTGAGGCGGAGGGGAGAGCTGGGAAGGCATGCGACTCGGGCGTGGTTGGTTGGCTGTGGCCATGGGCGGAGCATATGGTCATGAGGGAGGAGGGATGGAAGGCGGAAGTTAGGGACAGGCTATAGGAGAGAAGGAAAGAAAAACGTGAAGAGCTTAAAAAAAAAAGGGAAGGAGAACCTGCTTTTGAAAAGATGTGAAAAATTATACGTTTCTGAAAAACAAATGGTGAGAACGCAAGGAAGAGAGAGGGGCAATGAAACGTGCCACAGTAATTAGAAAGAAATTATAAAGGTAGAGATCCCAGTACTATTCTTAGCAGAGAGAAACGTACCAGTTTTTTTTCAAAATAAATAAATACACGTTATTGTATCATATCGTTACAATATTTTCCCAAACGAAATCGAGGCCAAGCAATTATAATAGAGAGAGAGAAGAAATGAACAGTCAAAATAAATGTGACCGCTACGTACCTGGAAGCGTCAGATGAGAATTTTGAACGAATATATAAATTAAAAGAAATGGTAACAGTCTCAAGCATTGATTCTGGCAAATTATTAAAGCAATTTATTTAGTTGTTTGGACAGCACGTTTCAACAAAACTTGAAACGCAAAAGAAATAAAAGATCACCGATCCGTGCCAATACGGTTACCGGTTATTTATTTTTTTCGCGGATTCCGCTATGAACCGAACTTAAAATGCAGAATTGAATATACCGTGGAGATTAGTACGACGAGACGATCAAAACGGTACACAGATATTAGTGGCACGATCATCCGATCAAAAGTCGATAATCGGTACCGGAAATGCTGCTATTATGCCAAAATTAAGATAACCGGAGCAGTAGAAGTCCAAATTTGGAAAAACGAATTTCACAGTCTGATTCAGAATGATCTGAATAACTTTTCTCCTGTTGACATATTTTGGTTTCGGAAAACTTTTAAATTCACTGTTATTAACCGGTTTGATTTGAAATGAAATTTCACAGGAAAATAAACTTCAATATTATCAGATGAAAATTTACCAGTTGCTATATTAAAATAGACGTATTCCAAATAATAAATTTTTAATTTCAAATTTTATTGTTTAAAATTTCACAATTTCCAGTTAAATATACTTTTACAACCATTAAATTTTACGGATCGTTACACTCTCCCCCACTCAAAACTTTTCGTCCCCGAAAAGGAAGGAGGTAGAAGAATAGAAACAACCAGACAGAAAAGATAGATTGAAAGTCAAGATTAAACAATTAATTTAAACTATATAAATTTTACTTAAAATCTGAAAACTTCATTTGCAATTCAATTATCTTATATACTTTAAAACCTTTCAAAAAAAACCATTTGTAAAATTTCTTGCTTCCTTTATAAATACCATTTATATGTTTAAGTGACACCTTTATAAATGTATGAAAACCATTTGAAAACAATTATTTACATTATTACTTATATTTATAAAGAAGCTATTTGAAAACATTAAATCTATAATTCATAAATTTATTAATTTTTATCTCAAGATACTTTTCAAATATTATTAATAAACAAATATCATTTACTTTAAATATGTTTTATTAAATTAATAACTTCTAAAAAATTTATAACACCAAAATTTTCTATTAAACCATGTGGTATATAAATAAACAATATATAAAAAAAAATTATAGTCAACAAGGAAAAAGGAGGATTTGGAAAAATAGAATATAGGTGAATAAATAAAGCTGAGCGGATAAGGCAGATTCAAGGGATAATATCGGGCATGAATAGTTAATTTAGAACCATAAGGGTTTTGATTTCAAATATTGATACAAATTTTCTTTGTTGGAAATACTTTTATAATAAAATACCTTTATATCGAATACTTTTATATCAAAACAATTTCCTTTCGAAAATACTTTTATAACTCGATGTTTCTACAAGTTTATCCTCGTTCCTGTAGACTCTGGCAGTGCGTTGATCAGGCGCAAAGCTAGAATTCTCCAGGTACTTAGTAGACTTGTTTCAACACCCAGTGAAAATACTGGAAAAACTTTTAAAAACAGATATGGAAAGTACAATCCAATCAAAACACAAACAAAACCTTTGTCTAACCATGGTTCGCAGATACACAATGGTTACGCCTGGGTCCCCCAGGAAACAATCCATATCCGTAAGCTTTCTCAGCCCTGCGAGTTACGCCATGATGACTAGTAGAATGCAGGATACACAATGGTTACGCCTGGATCCCCCAGGAAACAATCCGTACCCCCAGGCAAGACTCAGCCAAGCATTTGCGCTACTATTCGCGACCTACACAGATTGCAGGATACACAATGGTTACGCCTGGATCCCCCAGGAAACAATCCGTACCCCCAGGCAAGACTCAGCCAGGCAGTTGCGCTATGCAGTCACGAGAGAAAAATAAGACCATGGGTAACGCCATGGAATTCGAAGGACACTCGAGTATCATATCCGGAAAACCAAAAATCAGAGAGAATAATATCGATAGAATGAATCCAAGATGTGGCCACAAATCGGATATCAAGCAGAAGGCACTTTCCATATCTTTACTTCGAAAATATGTATCATATAGTACCTTTTCAAATCACTTTCAAATATCGTACTTATATAAAATCCATTATATATAAGATTAAATTTTCAAATCAAATACTTTCCAAAATCAATAGTATATCAAATCATACTTATATAGACTTCAATTATATAAGATTTCACTTTCAAATTGAGTACCTTTTCAAATCTATAGTTTTCGAATCAATTTCATACTCATACAAATCAATTTTATATAAGTTCGACAACTCCCAAATCAAGTATTTAGTAACACAAGGTTCTCAAATTTCAATTTATTTCAATATCAGTTCAATTTCAAAATCATATACAATTTCACCAAATTATTTCTTCTCAAATTAATTATCTTTAGTTTCAAAGTTTCCAAAATAATAGATTTAGAGAATAAATTCAAATTTCCAAATCAATAATTTAAGTCAACCAATTCATTTCCAAAATCAAATGTTTTCAAAATCATCTTATACTTACGTATGGTCCATCTTGTATAAGGATCAATTTTTTTTCAAAATAAATTTCGCTGTATGAAGAGCCATATGGGATTGAATATCTTTGCTTTTATGGGTTATACATCTTTGTAATTTAAATTGGAAATTTTCTTTTAGTAAGCAAAGATATTCTAACTCGACAGCTTTCAATTTCAGCGTCAAAATATATCAATGATAATAGAATATAAGATGTACATACGCCATCATTTCACAGAATCACATTTGATCGTTCGCTCGATCACACAAGTTCGCTTTCGAACTAGTATTGTCCATTCGACTTCCCTAATGCGGACTTCGATATGGTTTCTCGACTAGAAGCCATCAGTCTCCTTGCATAGCCATATACTACGATAGAGAATTCTAGAATCAAGCCCAAAATCCATAACAAATATTCGCCATCAAGAATCGAATGAAAAATCCTAACACGAAATGGTGTAATTCACCTCGAACTTGTGTACTCAAACCTGGATCAAATTAATTATGCGAATAAAACAGCATACGTACAACTTATAAATTTATTCCAACTTGTTAAAAATATAGTTTCATAAAGATGTTACAAAGTTAAAATATTTAAACTAAATTTTATTTAAAATATTTTGAAGACCAAATTCTTTTCAAAACATTTCAAATCTAAATTTCATATTAGAAAATTTAAAAATTGCCTTATTCATTTACTTAACAGAACAGTTTCAACTTATTTAAATCATATTACTACATACTTTAACATATATACCAAACTTATATACTTTATACTTTTCAAAATTCTTAGCTTTGAAAAGTTAACCTTGATTTGGAAGTGCTCGAACCTTCAAAATAGTTGAAGAAATCATTTTAAAAATTCAAGAGTTGGAAATCACCAACAAATTAGTAAATCAATTTTAATGGATAGGGTTATATTAAATCAAATCCAAAACTCAAGAACTGAACACCGATTCACTTCAAATCGTTTAAATATATGTACATATATCTTTCGAATATCAAACCATACTTTGGAATTTAAAAATCAAAATTCTTTTCAAAATCACTCGCATAGCAAAGCTACTGAAGTGGCCTATCCCCCACTCTGAAACTCGAAAATCAATGTCGATGATGCGTGCACTCATCACCGAAATTATTTTCCAGCGACATAAGTGAGTTCTGGACTTTTATCTTCTCAAACTTCTTTTGAAATTTCTTTGAGATCATTCGAAACTTATTAAAATCATTTGAAACATTTCTTATTCAGAAAAATACCATTAAATCATATTATTATTATATATTTCAAAATCTTAAAACCAATTTCAAAATATCGGAGTTCAATTCTCGAATTTCAAATTTTAAAATCCTTCAGTTATAAATCATTTTCAAATAAATCAAATTTCTTATATAGTTTTTTTTTTCAAAATTACAAATCCTTTCGAAACCTCAAATTCTTATTTTTAAATGGTTTTATAATCTTTATCGAAAACATTTCACTTTTATATATAGAATATAATAATTTCGATATATAAAACAATTTCTAAAATATAAACAAGCCTGATTTTTCAAAGGATGGTTCAAGAATGGATTTCAAAACAAAGATAGAAATTCAACTTAGAGGGACTCTAATCAAATAGGATTCTGATTTGAAGATAAGCTCGAACGATGATGAGATAATTAAATTTCAAAATAGAAGATAGATATACTTATACAAGTCGCGGGCGACCTTAACCGAGTCAACCGTGACTTCAGGAACAAGATCGATGCAGAATTCCAAGAAAAACCAACATTCGATCGCAAGAGATAGCGGCATCTAAACCAAAGATATAGAAATCTCCGGTGAATCAATGCCAATTGTGAAGGAGTTTCACCCCTTCACAAATCATTCAAAGATTGGTGGGGTCCTATTCTTATAGAGATCATTCGAAGTGGAGTTATGGGATACTCCAGAATCAAAAGAATACCAATAGAGAGAGACAAGAATGAATTTTGGAACCGTAGGGAACGTTCCAAAGTTCAAAGGAAATCGAGTCAAAAGGAAGAGATTAAACTCGAACGAAAGTGATTCTGTAAATAAATTTACTATATATGCTAAGTTTTGCCTAGAGCCAAAGCTCTGATACCAACTGTAACGACCCGCTATTTTGGACCATTCAAATCGACAATAAATCCACACATGTCTGACTTGAATAATTCAAAATATCAGATTGTTAATTTAAATTTGGCAAAACTCATCATATGTAGTAAATAAATCAATCACAGAATCACAGACACAGAGTAATACAATAATACGCAGCGGAATAGATAAAATAGTAGTTCATGAAGCTACTATATAAACATCAGAGTTAAAATAAAATACAACAGAATATCTCAAATACAATGAAGTCTTCAGTACAGATAAATGACTTCTCCGAACAAATCGACTAGAAGAGCTGAAAGCTGAGGCGATAGTTGGATCTCCAAAGGAAACTCCAAACTCCAAAGATGAGTCTCAAATGCTGTATCACTCGATCTGACCCGAGCGTAAAGCAAAACACAAAACACTCGAGTCAGGATTAACATTCTTATACTAATAAATCCAACTCAAGTGAAATATCAACTGAAATACAAGTAACTTAAAGGATGTTTGGGATAACCATCCTCTAAGGATCTTCAGAACTATCTACAAGGTGGAAATATACATTTTAACACCGTGGTCATTTAAATTAAATTTATACTTCAAACCCAAATATCATTTCATTTCAAATATATCTATTTTACAAATAGTATATATATAGGTTAAATAATTTATAAAGTAAAGTATTTAAAATTTCCTCAAGTCTCACAAATCGATTTAAATTAACTCAAATTCCAAATTCAAATTTATTCAAAGCTCAATTCATCAATTCAATTCAGTTCTAAAGATACCATTTAAATTTTCAATATATTTCAAAGCTTTAATATTCAACATTTTCAAAGTTCAAGTTAACAGTTTCATATAGATCTTGATTTAACTTTATTATTATTTAATCAGGGAATATTCACTTAATAAATTCAATATCATTTAACTAGCCTTAAATTTCATTTTCTACTAAATATTTCCTTAAATTTATTTAAACAAGAAATATTCATTAAATTATTTAAATCAAACTCAAGTTATAAATCATATCAAAAATCCCAATTCCAATAAGTTTTAAATTGGTTTAATTAAATAAAATTCTTTACTAAATTCAAATTATCTTCCCAACCTTAACTTATTCAAATTTTTACCAAAATCTATTTTTGAAGGATAAATTTTATACTTAACAAAATATATGTATTAAATCCATCTTAATTAAATTAAATATCATTATTAAATCTATATATATCATTACCATTTATATATAAAATTTAAAAAAAAAAATCAACATTTGTTAAAACCATATATTTCTTTCCAAAACCATAGAATTCAATTTCAAAATATTTATATATATGGACCAACGGTGTCTGTATATATATATTTATCATATGGTTAAGTGATACAGATATTTATCATTTCAATCCGAAATTTAAATATATACGGGTAGATATCATTTCGACCCGTAATCCCAATTTCAATTCAAATGAAAATCGCTTGGGTTTATCATTTCAACCCATAACGATTTTCTCCTATTCTAAAGTCCGTTCGGGTATGTATCATTTCAACCCATAGTGATTTCTATACTAACAGGGAACTTGCAGAGTGATAACAGATATGAAAATAATGTAACAGGCATATATATCAGCAATAACAATTTAATATAAACAACAGGATATGGTGTCATATCCCATAGGTGAACAGTTACAGATAATAACATATATAACAATTTAAATAACTACAGCAGCATATTTCAATTGTCGTTTCAATTGAAATCAAATTTAATAAATAAAAGAACATTAATCGTGAGTGATTGCTCACCTTCCGAGGCTATATATATTTGGCAAAGAATTGAGCTACGGATTGGGTCACAATCTAGACAATCAAGCAAATCCAAACAAATATCCCAAAGCGAAGTAAGCTGAAAGTGGGTTCGACTGGCAAAGTTGAAAGATAGAGATTGATGGAAACGAGTCAGAATTATCTTGAAACAAAATATAAGAAAAAAAATTCAAATCAATATAAAACACTATAAAAATTTATATATATAAATATATTTATAATAAACCCAAATAGAACAAATATGATCTCCTAATATATATATACATACACAAGAATCCATACTATATGTAACCAAATATATATGTGGAAATATATATATGCAGACAGCATATATATATGTCTGTATATAAAATTACAATTAAATGTATAAATTGCATGTTATATCTCTGTGCAACAATGTTATGCATCTACCCAAATCATGCAGACCTGAAAATTTGCAAACAGGCAAATATGAATGCAACTTAGATATATGTATACATTTCAACACACATGTGATAGGAAAACTACATGATATGTACAAATATTATAACTTAGAGACAAAGCATACAACCTACCTATAATTTTTATTCATAAGCCATCCTAAATAAACTATATATATAAATGCCTACACTACAATGTATGCAGACAGACAACATACTTATAGCAAATTTTAAAAAGCTTTATCCTGTAAGCACTATTTCATTAAATGCACAACAGTTCCTTATAATTGAAAATTAATTATATATATATATATACCCATATTTGTGAACTAAAACCCATCTGTTTAATAATACGAAGCAGGTAATATAAACATATATATACAAGTGAACCAGAATTTGCCAAAATCAACTGTACTTGTATAATATAATATAAAATGGTATACTTCCAGCCATTAAAAATATATGCAATAGTAAAGATAAAACATAGTATATATATTATACAAAATCTAGATAGATGTGCACTCAGACTTAGATATAAATATAGTCTTCAACTTAATCTCATACCTCACAACAATTTATTTTAAAACATAGTTTATATAAACCTTTATAAATAAATATATATAAACTAATTTTTTTTTTTCAACAACTATAACATATATACACTCGGGTTTAAAAAAAACTGGCATGCAGGCTGTCCATCAGTATGAAGAATCTATATATATATAGTATACAATTATATGAATATACCTAAACAACTTAAACTTATATATAAACTTTTACCAATAAATATAAATATAAATTAATATATTTTAAGCACTTACAAGAGATAGGAGAAGCTGCGAGAAGACAAGGTTTGGGAACAATGGCGAAGTAGGGGGTGGAAGGCAGGCCGATGAACGGAGGAGTGGCACGGCGATGGAGACTGGAAGCGACTTTGTGGAGGCGGAGGGTCGCTGTTGCTGGAGTCGGCGTGGGAGAAGGATGCAGGTCGGATGAACGTGGGTTGGGCGAGGCATGGGTGCTCTCGGTTGGGCAGTGGTGGATGGTTGCACTGGCGAGTAGGGGTTGAGGCGGAGGGGAGAGCTGGGAAGGCATGCGACTCGGGCGTGGTTGGTTGGCTGTGGCCATGGGCGGAGCATATGGTCATGAGGGAGGAGGGATGGAAGGAGGAAGTTAGGGACAGGCTATAGGAGAGAAGGAAAGAAAAACGTGAAGAGCTTAAAAAAAAAAGGGAAGGAGAACCTGCTTTTGAAAAGATGTGAAAAATTATACGTTTCTGAAAAACAAATGGTGAGAACGCAAGGAAGAGAGAGGGGCAATGAAACGTGCCACAGTAATTAGAAAGAAATTATAAAGGTAGAGATCCCAGTACTATTCTTAGCAGAGAGAAACGTACCAGTTTTTTTTCAAAATAAATAAATACACGTTATTGTATCATATCGTTACAATATTTTCCCAAACGAAATCGAGGCCAAGCAATTATAATAGAGAGAGAGAAGAAATGAACAGTCAAAATAAATGTGACCGCTACGTACCTGGAAGCGTCAGATGAGAATTTTGAACGAATATATAAATTAAAAGAAATGGTAACAGTCTCAAGCATTGATTCTGGCAAATTATTAAAGCAATTTATTTAGTTGTTTGGACAGCACGTTTCAACAAAACTTGAAACGCAAAAGAAATAAAAGATCACCGATCCATGCCAATACGGTTACCGGTTATATTTTTTTTTCGCGGATTTCGCTATGAACCGAACTTAAAATGCAGAATTGAATATACCGTGGAGATTAGTACGACGAGACGATCAAAACGGTACACAGATATTAGTGGCACGATCATCCGATCAAAAGTCGATAATCGGTACCGGAAATGCTGCTATTATGCCAGAATTAAGATAACCGGAGCAGTAGAAGTCCAAATTTGGAAAAACGATTTTCACAGTCTGATTCAGAATGATCTGAATAACTTTTCTCCTGTTGACATATTTTGGTTTCGGAAAACTTTTAAATTCACTGTTATTAACCGGTTTGATTTGAAATGAAATTTCACAGGAAAATAAACTTCAATATTATCAGATGAAAATTTACCAGTTGCTATATTAAAATAGACGTATTCCAAATAATAAATTTTTAATTTCAAATTTTATTGTTTAAAATTTCACAATTTCCAGTTAAATATACTTTTACAACCATTAAATTTTACGGATCGTTACACCGGTCTCATCGAAATCCAAAACGTATCTTTTAAGGGCCAAGTTGTTTTAAGGTTAAAACAATTCAATTCTTATCTATATACACAAAGATAGATAATTCAATAGATAATCTACATTATCATCCCAAACAGATAATTCACATTATCATTATAATACAACCAAACATCCATATCATATATCAATCATATCTCATCAGAGATATCAAACAATGAAATACATTCAATCTCATTCATCCATCCTTAAGCAATGATTTATATCATCTAATTAATTTAAAGTGAATTAAACTAATTACTTCATTCTATAAATCCTGCTTACTTAATTATTAATTAAACCAATTAATTAATCATTACTCTAAATATCCATCTTAATTAATCATTCCTGATTAATTATACTTTAATTACTTTAAGTAATTAATCCCTAATTAATTTCACAAATTAATTATCTTAAACCATTTCAGTAATTAATCTTAAATTACTTCATTAATTAATTAACCATACTTAATTACATTAATCCTTAATTAATTACAATTAATTAATTACTTTAATCACTTATTATTTATTAATTAATCTTAATTAATCAATTCTTAATTACATCATTAATTATATTAATTAATGATCCTTAATTATTCTTAATTAATTATCTTATTTAAATTAATAATTAATTAGTCACATTTATTAATCACCTTTGATTAATCTCATTTAGTAATTAACTTCCCTTAATTACTCTTCCATAAATTAATTACTTCTTAATTAATTATCTTTTAATTAATCCCTTGATTAATTATTCAAAGTAATTAAACTCAAATTACTTTCATTAAACCATCTTTAGTTAATTACATCCACTAATTAACTTTAATTACTTTCCTAAGTAATTACACTTCACTAATTACATTTAAGTAATTATATTTATCATATCTCTAAATGATTATCTTAAATTAATTTAATTAATTAATTTAACTTAATCAAATTTATTTAATTAATTACCTTAAGTAATTAATTACCTTAATTACTTCCATTAAGTAATTATACTTAACCCATTTTCATATTAACTAATTAATCTAATTGATTATCAAATTTAATCATGTTAATTAATTAATTAATTAATTATCTAATAATCTCTAATTAATGATCTTTCATTAATTATTAACAATTCTTTAACTACTTCCTAAGTAATTAAACTTTAATCAACTATTTATAAATTACAACTTAATAAATTCTTAATTACCAATTAATTTAACTCTATTACTTAATTAATTGCTAAATAAACCTTTAATCACTTGATAAATAAATTTCTAATCATTCATTAAAATCTATACTTATCTAAATAAATGATTCTTAATCCCAAATTAATTAACCCTTAATTAATTTAACTTATAATCTTAATTATTTAATTAATTAACACTAAACCATTAATTAATCAAATTATTAAATTATTCTTTAATTATCCTATTAATTTAATGACTCATATATCATTAAACCTTAATTACTTTCTAAATTAAAGTATTAACCTTTAACTACTTTAATTATCATTTACAAAAGGCTTTGAAATCTTTTACTTTTAAACCTTTCTTTTATTTCATTTCAATTTAAAGATTTAAAATAAATTTCAAATTTAACTTTAACCAAATTTAAATCAAATTTACAATTCTCTTTTTTAAACCAAATGTTAAAGAAACACTTAACATTAAGAATTTAAAACCAATTTATTTTAAATTCAAACCCTTTTAAAAATATACTTTAAATGCTCTAAATTTGATAAAAACATTATAAATTTTATCAACTTATTTAATTATCTGTGATATCCCGGGAATTTGGACAATATCAATTTAATAATCTATATTTAAAAATTAAATTGATTTGTTGATCTTTGTTAATAAATTTGAATAAATTTAATAATCTAATTAAATAAATATTTAATTAGTGATTTATCTTTTAAAAGTTTAATAAAATATTTTCTATTTATAATATATATGTATAATTGTATATATTGTAAATAGATGAGTTGGTTTGAATTTAACAAATGAAATTATGTTTTCAAATTCTAATATATTTTGGGTAATTTGGAAATCATGATTTAATTTAATATTATGCTTTTTAATAAATAACTATATAGTTTTAAAATACATAATATAAATGTTTAATTGTTTAAAAATGGATTTTAGCTTAAAGTTCAAATTTAAATAAAAGGTTTGTTTATTTCTTTTTAAATATTACTTGATATATATGATTTAAAAATAGAAGTAATTTATAATCTCCTTTATAAATTATTTAAAATAGTCAAATTTGATGTTTTCAAATAATAATTATAATACTTTGTTTTTATAAATATAAATAGACTTTGATAAGATAGAATTGTTATTTTAAATGGTAGTTATATATGCATATATATAACTTGATTTTAAAATTGGATTTTTAAATTTAATTTGAATTTGAATTAAATTTTGAAATTCAAGAGATAAACAATTTTAAAATATTTGGATAAGTTTTCATTTATATATATTTTGTTATATCAATTTCTTTAAAAGAAATTCAATATGTATACATTTAAATAAGGTATAAAAATCTTTATTAACATTTCAAATATATACTCATTAATAAAAAAAGACACATGTTATTTTCCTTAAGCCTCATTTCTACAAGTGTTAGATAATTTATATGATATAGGACAAGTGTCACATTTAATTCAATTTTTCTTTTTCTTTTTATTAAATCATTTCAGCCTTCATACATATGTTACCCTACGTTCATTCTTTTTCCATATTTTTCTCTTTTCAAAACTTGAGAAATATTTTCAGCCTGTACAAATCCTAAAGCAAACCCTCCTCAAAACAAAATCTGTAATTAAATCCTCAAACCACTATCTATTCAAATTCAATAGCCTGTTAAGCATCTTCAAAAAAATCAAAACAACAAAAGCTTGAACTCATTTCATAAACCTGGGAATAAAGTCTGTTTTCATCTTCAATACCTGGAATCAAGCCTGCATTTCTTCAATTCTGTTGTGGAGAACAAGCAAGATTCAATTTTAAAGAAACTTCATTTAAAATCATGAAGCATGTTACTTCAGCAACTCAAGTCAAGTTTAATGTTTTCAAATCAAAAGCAAAAGCATTTCAGTTTTAAGGATTCAAAAGATTTCAAGGCTGTTTTCAAAAATGGAGGCTCTGTCTTCTTCTTTATTTAGGTGAGTAACTTTTAAACTTAAAGTAAAATAGGGTTGCATGTTGAATCTCTGTCATATATATATGTATTGATGTATGAATATAAGTGCATTTTCCTGTTTATATATATATGGATGAATTGTGTGCATATGTGACTGTGCTCTGTTATTGCTTTTGTTTGCCAGACCCAATTCCATTTAAAAGTTTGAACCACTTGATCTAGTTTTTGTTAGAACTAAATTTATAAACAAGAATTGTTTGATTTATCATATACTAATGTTAAGATTTTTAATTAAGTCAAATTTCTGGTCTGAGTATCTTTGTAAACCAAAAACAATCAGAGCATGTATATAGAAGTAAAAATTTAAACTGGGAAATTCATAAATCCAGAATTATAGATTGAATACATAAACTATAATGTGAATTTTAACATTAAAATCATAACTTTTAGCTTAGCAATGAAGATGCAGTTTTGGTTTTAACTAAAAACGAATCTTTGGTAACTCTGTTGATCTCGGTGTATTTAGAATGTTGTATTCTTCAGAAAGGGTAGTAGGATGATCAAAGATGTAGGGAAAATTACTTGAATTTGAATTAAAGCAATGAGGCGATAATAATTTAGGATTTAAATTTTTAAACCTAGTTTTAAGTAAGGCCATGAATTCGATTCGTTTGTTTTCGTTGATGGATCGAGTGTTCTAAGATTTTGGGGAATGGAAGTTTAGGTATAGGCGAAGGTATGGCCAGAGAATTAGCTTCTCTGATGGTCGGAATCACGAGTACGAACTATGTTGACAGGCTTTGGAAATGTTGTCTGGTTCCTGGTTTTGGATTTAGGCTCGATTTCGAATTCGAGCAGTGATCAAAGAAATCGCGATCGTGATATGATGTAGGGATGATAGTCGAGATGATGGAGTCGTCGTCGATGACCGGAGTTGCCGTAGGTGACCGTGCACGTGCACGAGATCGAAGATTGTATCTGGGTGAAGTCTGTTTTACTGGAGAAGACGAATGCAAGTTTTTTTCTCGGGTTTGTTCGTGGGAGTCTCGGGGATTTTGATGTGTGACTCGAAGTAGTGTAGCTGGAAGGTTGGACTCAGGTGACAGGAAGGACTCGAGACTTCTGAGTGTTTTTGCGAGGGAGACTCGGGGAAACTAGGGTGGGGACTCGAAGCAGATTAGGTTAGACTCGAGCACTTTTGTGTTGACAGGTTTTTAAAACTGTCTGGTTTTTAAAACTTTAATCTGGGTTTAAATTGTAAAGAAAATTTTAAACTAGAATTTAAATCAAAAATTTAACTATGTAGATTCAAGTTGGTTTTGAATCTTAAAGATTTGAAATAAATAAGTTATAAATTTATATATTTTAAATAGGTTTTAAATGGTAGATAGATTTAAATTGTTTGAAATTAAAAAGGAAATTGGTTTAAACTCTTCTTAAATTTCTTTTATAAGAGATAAGATTTTTAATAAGTAAAAGTTTTTAAATTGGTTTTAAAAACTTAGTTAAAATAAATTGATATTCATTTTAAATACAGAATTTAAAATGAAATTTAAAAGTAGATTTGAAATGGATGTTTCAAATATGAATTGTAAATGATAACTTGTTTATCAATAAGAATAAAGTTTATCTTAAAGTAGTTAGAGATTTATATTCATTAAATTAATTAGAAAATTTTTTGGATAATTAAATTGTTTGATTAATTAATCATTTGGATTAATTAAATAAATAAATTAATGGTTTAAACTAATTTATTTATGATTAAGATAAATTAATTAGGGATGATTAATTTGTAGTTAAGGATTATAAATTAGGGTATTAATTAATGGTTAGGAATTAATTAATAAGTAATTAAATATTAATTAAGTTATGGTTAACACTTAATTAATTAAATAATTAGAGATTGAGTAATTGGTTATTAAGATTTATTAATTTGGAATTAATAATAATTAATAAGTTAATTACTTAAGGAAAGTAATTAAATAATAGTTAATGAAGTCATTAACTATGGGTTATTAAATAATGAATTAATAGAATTAATTTTGATAATTAATTAGTTAGATTAATTTAAGAATAATCATTTATGAATTTGCTTAAATGTAATTACTTATTGGAAGTAATTAAGAATTAATTACTTATTGTAATTAATTGAAGTTAATTGATTTAGTTAAGTTAATTAATTAAGTTTAATTAATTTAGAATAATCAAGAGATGATTTGATAATAATTACTTAATGTAATTATTAAAATAAGATTATTTAGGGAAGTAAATAATATGATAATTACTGGAAGTAATTAGTTGAATAATGATTTTATTAATAGAAGTAATTTGAGTTAACTACTTTGAATAATTAATCAAGGGATTAATTAAGGAATTAATTAAGGAGTAATTAATTTAGTTAATGAAAGTAATTAAGGGTAGTTAATTACTGATTGAAGATTAATCAAGAGTGATTAATAAATGTTGTTTAATTAAAGGTTAATTACTTAATGTAATTAATTTAATTAAGTAATTAATAATTAAGTTGTAATTAAGGATCATTAATTAATATAATTAATGATGTAATTAAGATTGATTAATTAAGTAGTAATTAATAAATGAAGTAATTAATCAATGTAATTAATTAAGGACTAATGTAATTAATTATAGTTGATTAAGTTAATTAATTTTAGTTAATTAATTAATGATGTAATTAAAGGTTAAATAAAATAAGTGGTTAAGGATAATTAATTTAAGTAATTAATTGAGAATAAATTACTTGAATGTAATCAAAAGATAATTAATCAAGATGATTAATTGAAATGAATTATTAGAGGATAGTTAATTAATTGATTGTAATTAATTAATGGTTAAGTAAGAAGGATTTATAAAATGAAGTAATTAATTTAATTCACTTTAAATTAATTAGAGATGATATAAATCATTACTTATGAATAGGTGTTAGTATTGGATACTTGACTTTGATTGATATCTCTGATGAGATATATGCTGTGTGATATGGATGTTAGTTGAATTGTATGGATTATCTGATAATGTTGATTATCTGTTGGGAATTATCTTTCTTTGTGTATAAAGATAATGAATTGAATTGTTTTAACCTTTAAAACAACTTGGCCTTAAAAGATACGCTTTGGATTTCGATGAGACCGGGATCGGGTTTCCGTATACCGGATTTCCAGGTCTGGAGACCCGAATACCACATCAATCCAAATTAACGATAGGTCGTGAATCAAGTGAAGATGAAGATTCAGAGTGCAAGGGTTATTGTCGTTAACTCTGAGGGTGATTCCAAAACGAGTGTAACGAGATAATGCCTTCGGTTTCGTTCGAACCCGGAACGAACTTGTATGGACTGAATGCTTTCAGAACATCGTCAGGTGGACGATGAGCATTCTAAGTGATGTGTTCTTTTCTAAGGTAATCGTGACCTCAAGCCTCACAAAACGGGAATGGCTAAAACAGGGGAGGTGCAGCAAGGTTAGTGGGTAGCACCCAAGTAGGACAAGGTTACCTCTGTCTAGATGTCCCTTTCTATTTTCGACTTAGTGGTGCGGTTGCTGATCCCAACCGTGAGGTATCTTGTGCGGGAATTATCCAGTAAGGGATGTTCCGACCTTGTGTTGCAAGGGATTGGGAGTGATCCTCGGTACGGTGATCTAGGCCACGTACTGTGACGGGCGGTACCCCAGTAGCCCTGCCATTGTATGGAATCCAAACTCCAATAAGTGCCGTACGTATTAGTTGTGCCCAACTATGTTGGAATGTGAGATGTAAGCATTTCAGCTATTTCTATATTTTACTTGAAAACCCTAGACCCTATTATAATAAAATCAGATTTCCTATCAAATGTTTTGGTTAGCGTAAGGTAAAAACTTACCCATGTTTATTTGTGGGGAGTCTTACGTGATACCTTTTCTTTCTAAAGGTTTTGAAGTTAAGCAAGTTTAACCTGTTACTCACACCAGACCCATGTCTGACCCAAGTGTTTATTTCTGTTTTATAAACTCTTGGGTACTCAAATTTTTACGAGTAGCCAAGGGATTCAGGTTTAGCTTTGACGAATATTCTGGAGGAGCAATGGAGCAGGAGGCTTCGGCGTTCGTAGATATAGTATTCCGCTGTGTTGATATCTATGATAGTGTCTTGTCTTGTATTTGAGTTGTAATGTCTAGACAGATGTTTATAACTGTCTAGTAAGTGATGTATATGCTGTGTAACTCTGTAAAGTGTTGTATACTATGTAATAGTTTATGTTATTAATATAATTTATTCGTTCCGCTGTGAGATCGTTGTTGTTGTTTCTTTTTCTTTTCTTCTTCTTTTCTATTTTCTATCCCTTTCTTTCTTATTAACGATGCGACTTTCTATGGAGAGAAAGTCGTGGTCGTTACAGTGGTATCAGAGCATAGGTTGAGCGAATGCCTAAGCTTTGGTTAAGTGAATATCAGAACACTAGGTTGAGTGAATACCTAGGTTCGGAAGGATTGTTCATTAGAAATAGGATCTGTAGCAACCTGTTTGAGTCCGAGTGTATATATATATATGAGAGCGCGTAATTGTTAATTATATAAAAATGGTTTTATATTGTGTTAATTGATCGGTTGAGTGGTATATGGATTCTGGTCAATACGAGTAGCTAACGTTATTGATAGGGATCTCTAAACACTTGAACCAGGCCAACGGACACAATATTGTTTTAAAGAGGTAAATGAAATAATTTTACCCAGAAATAATTTCTATATAAAAAGTATCATTTTAAATATATATATCTATTCTACCTATTTGTTGGGTTACCCATACAGGTTTTCCAATATAGGATATAAAGGTAGATAGGGTAGTAGTGTGTGTAACACGACTACCAATGGTTGGAGTCTGAGTGTTAAGGTTGGAAGTGTATCTGTCGAGACTGTAGACCCAATACCGTCTCGAGTAAGCTTTGCTGTGGTGAAGGATTTCATCGATCTCCGAAGAAAACTGTAATGGTTCGGAGTTTATCTTTGAAGTTTGGATGAGTAAAGTTGGATCTGTCGATTGAACAGAAGTGAGTGATGGTACCTTGATACCTCAGGTAATAGTAGCTGTATGATGAGATACAGTGACGATGGATGTTCCCGAAGATGTTTTCTTTGGAACAAGCTTAAGGAAGTGTATCTGCTTCGGTGTTGTGGCTGAGTTCAGCATGGTGTTTCTGTTTTGTTTGAGGTTCGAGTTTCTCGAAGAGTTTTGATTTGGGAATCTTTGGCATATGTGGCAGCAGTGCAACTCGGAGTATTCTGCGCGTTGGCAGGAAAGTTTTCTGGCTGAGCAGTTTTTCTGGAAGTGAAGATCAGAAGCAGCAGAGTGGATCCATTTCTTCGATAAATTGGATAAATAAGTGTAAGCTGTTCTGATTGGTAAAGAGAGAACAGTCTGTTTGGAATTAGGATGGGTTGATCGCAAAAGTGACTTGTGATTGTCTGAGTGTTCTTTTGAGTTATCTGAGATTTTCTGGGATGTGTTGTCCAGTTTTTGCTTGTGTTCTTCATTAGCATTCTTATCTATTCCAGATCAGAGTTGAGCAGCGAAAGCAGTTTGGAGTGTATCTCTGGATGGGAGAAGTAAGTTTGGAATCTACTGATAGTTGTGAAGTAGAGTTGTGTTTGGATCTCTTCCTTGTTTTGATTTGAATAAGTATTTGGTCTTCCGGATTGAATTGTCAGTTTGGACAACTGGAATTCGTTGTGTTTTACGTATCTCTGAGGGAGTACGTATTTGATCTATCATTGGTTTTGGAACCAGCAGTTCAGGAGATTTGGTTGTTGAGTCAGACTCGTTTGTAGTCTGATATTCTGTCTAGTTTTGTAAATCTAGATGAGTAGGAACTCTGTAGCTTCGTAGTTTAGATTGTTTGTAGAGCGAGTGTCCCGGTATAAATATATACTTGGGGAAACTCGGAAAATTTTATCCAGAATTTTTGTCTGAATAATTAGAATTGTTTGATTGGATGATTGTTTGCTATGGTTGTTAGAATATGGTTGATAATATATGCTTGTTAAATCTTGAATAGATTATTAAATTACCTTTGTTTAAATTTCGGGGACGAAATTATTTTAAGGGGGAAGGAATGTGATATCCCGGGAATTTGGACAATATCAATTTAATAATCTATATTTAAAAATTAAATTGATTTGTTGATCTTTGTTAATAAATTTGAATAAATTTAATAATCTAATTAAATAAATATTTAATTAGTGATTTATCTTTTAAAAGTTTAATAAAATATTTTCTATTTATAATATATATGTATAATTGTATATATTGTAAATAGATGAGTTGGTTTGAATTTAACAAATGAAATTATGTTTTCAAATTCTAATATATTTTGGGTAATTTGGAAATCATGATTTAATTTAATATTATGCTTTTTAATAAATAACTATATAGTTTTAAAATACATAATATAAATGTTTAATTGTTTAAAAATGGATTTTAGCTTAAAGTTCAAATTTAAATAAAAGGTTTGTTTATTTCTTTTTAAATATTACTTGATATATATGATTTAAAAATAGAAGTAATTTATAATCTCCTTTATAAATTATTTAAAATAGTCAAATTTGATGTTTTCAAATAATAATTATAATACTTTGTTTTTATAAATATAAATAGACTTTGATAAGATAGAATTGTTATTTTAAATGGTAGTTATATATGCATATATATAACTTGATTTTAAAATTGGATTTTTAAATTTAATTTGAATTTGAATTAAATTTTGAAATTCAAGAGATAAACAATTTTAAAATATTTGGATAAGTTTTCATTTATATATATTTTGTTATAACAATTTCTTTAAAAGAAATTCAATATGTATACATTTAAATAAGGTATAAAAATCTTTATTAACATTTCAAATATATACTCATTAATAAAAAAAGACACATGTTATTTTCCTTAAGCCTCATTTCTATAAGTGTTAGATAATTTATATGATATAGGACAAGTGTCACATTTAATTCAATTTTTCTTTTTCTTTTTATTAAATCATTTCAGCCTTCATACATATGTTACCCTACGTTCATTCTTTTTCCATATTTTTCTCTTTTCAAAACTTGAGAAATATTTTCAGCCTGTACAAATCCTAAAGCAAACCCTCCTCAAAACAAAATCTGTAATTAAATCCTCAAACCACTATCTATTCAAATTCAATAGCCTGTTAAGCATCTTCAAAAAAAATCAAAACAACAAAAGCTTGAACTCATTTCATAAACCTGGGAATAAAGTCTGTTTTCATCTTCAATACCTGGAATCAAGCTTGCATTTCTTCAATTCTGTTGTGGAGAACAAGCAAGATTCAATTTTAAAGAAACTTCATTTAAAATCATGAAGCATGTTACTTCAGCAACTCAAGTCAAGTTTAATGTTTTCAAATCAAAAGCAAAAGCATTTCAGTTTTAAGGATTCAAAAGATTTCAAGGCTGTTTTCAAAAATGGAGGCTCTGTCTTCTTCTTTATTTAGGTGAGTAACTTTTAAACTTAAAGTAAAATAGGGTTGCATGTTGAATCTCTGTCATATATATATGTATTGATGTATGAATATAAGTGCATTTTCCTGTTTATATATATATGGATGAATTGTGTGCATATGTGACTGTGCTCTGTTATTGCTTTTGTTTGCCAGACCCAATTCCATTTAAAAGTTTGAACCACTTGATCTAGTTTTTGTTAGAACTAAATTTATAAACAAGAATTGTTTGATTTATCATATACTAATGTTAAGATTTTTAATTAAGTCAAATTTCTGGTCTGAGTATCTTTGTAAACCAAAAACAATCAGAGCATGTATATAGAAGTAAAAATTTAAACTGGGAAATTCATAAATCCAGAATTATAGATTGAATACATAAACTATAATGTGAATTTTAACATTAAAATCATAACTTTTAGCTTAGCAATGAAGATGCAGTTTTGGTTTTAACTAAAAACGAATCTTTGGTAACTCTGTTGATCTCGGTGTATTTAGAATGTTGTATTCTTCAGAAAGGGTAGTAGGATGATCAAAGATGTAGGGAAAATTACTAGAATTTGAATTAAAGCAATGAGGCGATAATAATTTAGGATTTAAATTTTTAAACCTAGTTTTAAGTAAGGCCATGAATTCGATTCGTTTGTTTTCGTTGATGGATCGAGTGTTCTAAGATTTTGGGGAATGGAAGTTTAGGTATAGGCGAAGGTATGGCCAGAGAATTAGCTTCTCTGATGGTCGGAATCGCGAGTACGAACTATGTTGACAGGCTTTGGAAATGTTGTCTGGTTCCTGGTTTTGGATTTAGGCTCGATTTCGAATTCGAGCAGTGATCAAAGAAATCGCGATCGTGATATGATGTAGGGATGATAGTCGAGATGATGGAGTCGTCGTCGATGACCGGAGTTGCCGTAGGTGACCGTGCACGTGCACGAGATCGAAGATTGTATCTGGGTGAAGTCTGTTTTACTGGAGAAGACGAATGCAAGTTTTTTTCTCGGGTTTGTTCGTGGGAGTCTCGGGGATTTTGATGTGTGACTCGAAGTAGTGTAGTTGGAAGGTTGGACTCAAGTGACAGGAAGGACTCGAGACTTCTGAGTGTTTTTGCGAGGGAGACTCGGGGAAACTAGGGTGGGGACTCGAAGCAGATTAGGTTAGACTCGAGCACTTTTGTGTTGACAGGTTTTTAAAACTGTCTGGTTTTTAAAACTTTAATCTGGGTTTAAATTGTAAAGAAAATTTTAAACTAGAATTTAAATCAAAAATTTAACTATGTAGATTCAAGTTGGTTTTGAATCTTAAAGATTTGAAATAAATAAGTTATAAATTTATATATTTTAAATAGGTTTTAAATGGTAGATAGATTTAAATTGTTTGAAATTAAAAAGGAAATTGGTTTAAACTCTTCTTAAATTTCTTTTATAAGAGATAAGATTTTTAATAAGTAAAAGTTTTTAAATTGGTTTTAAAAACTTAGTTAAAATAAATTGATATTCATTTTAAATACATAATTTAAAATGAAATTTAAAAGTAGATTTGAAATGGATGTTTCAAATATGAATTGTAAATGATAACTTGTTTATCAATAAGAATAAAGTTTATCTTAAAGTAGTTAGAGATTTATATTCATTAAATTAATTAGAAAATTTTTTGGATAATTAAATTGTTTGATTAATTAATCATTTGGATTAATTAAATAAATAAATTAATGGTTTAAACTAATTTATTTATGATTAAGATAAATTAATTAGGGATGATTAATTTGTAGTTAAGGATTATAAATTAGGGTATTAATTAATGGTTAGGAATTAATTAATAAGTAATTAAATATTAATTAAGTTATGGTTAACACTTAATTAATTAAATAATTAGAGATTGAGTAATTGGTTATTAAGATTTATTAATTTGGAATTAATAATAATTAATAAGTTAATTACTTAAGGAAAGTAATTAAATAATAGTTAATGAAGTCATTAACTATGGGTTATTAAATAATGAATTAATAGAATTAATTTTGATAATTAATTAGTTAGATTAATTTAAGAATAATCATTTATGAATTTGCTTAAATGTAATTACTTATTGGAAGTAATTAAGAATTAATTACTTATTGTAATTAATTGAAGTTAATTGATTTAGTTAAGTTAATTAATTAAGTTTAATTAATTTAGAATAATCAAGAGATGATTTGATAATAATTACTTAATGTAATTATTAAAATAAGATTATTTAGGGAAGTAAATAATATGATAATTACTGGAAGTAATTAGTTGAATAATGATTTTATTAATAGAAGTAATTTGAGTTAACTACTTTGAATAATTAATCAAGGGATTAATTAAGGAATTAATTAAGGAGTAATTAATTTAGTTAATGAAAGTAATTAAGGGTAGTTAATTACTGATTGAAGATTAATCAAGAGTGATTAATAAATGTTGTTTAATTAAAGGTTAATTACTTAATGTAATTAATTTAATTAAGTAATTAATAATTAAGTTGTAATTAAGGATCATTAATTAATATAATTAATGATGTAATTAAGATTGATTAATTAAGTAGTAATTAATAAATGAAGTAATTAATCAATGTAATTAATTAAGGACTAATGTAATTAATTATAGTTGATTAAGTTAATTAATTTTAGTTAATTAATTAATGATGTAATTAAAGGTTAAATAAAATAAGTGGTTAAGGATAATTAATTTAAGTAATTAATTGAGAATAAATTACTTGAATGTAATCAAAAGATAATTAATCAAGATGATTAATTGAAATGAATTATTAGAGGATAGTTAATTAATTGATTGTAATTAATTAATGGTTAAGTAAGAAGGATTTATAAAATGAAGTAATTAATTTAATTCACTTTAAATTAATTAGAGATGATATAAATCATTACTTATGAATAGGTGTTAGTATTGGATACTTGACTTTGATTGATATCTCTGATGAGATATATGATGTGTGATATGGATGTTAGTTGAATTGTATGGATTATCTGATAATGTTGATTATCTGTTGGGAATTATCTTTCTTTGTGTATAAAGATAATGAATTGAATTGTTTTAACCTTTAAAACAACTTGGCCTTAAAAGATACGCTTTGGATTTCGATGAGACCGGGATCGGGTTTTCGTATACCGGATTTCCAGGTCTGGAGACCCGAATACCACATCAATCCAAATTAACGATAGGTCGTGAATCAAGTGAAGATGAAGATTCAGAGTGCAAGGGTTATTGTCGTTAACTCTGAGGGTGATTCCAAAACGAGTGTAACGAGATAATGCCTTCGGTTTCGTTCGAACCCGGAACGAACTTGTATGGACTGAATGCTTTCAGAACATCGTCAGGTGGACGATGAGCATTCTAAGTGATGTGTTCTTTTCTAAGGTAATCGTGACCTCAAGCCTCACAAACCGGGAATGGCTAAAACAGGGGAGGTGCAGCAAGGTTAGTGGGTAGCACCCAAGTAGGACAAGGTTACCTCTGTCTAGATGTCCCTTTCTATTTTCGACTTAGTGGTGCGGTTGCTGATCCCAACCGTGAGGTATCTTGTGCGGGAATTATCCAGTAAGGGATGTTCCGACCTTGTGTTGCAGGGGATTGGTAGTGATCCTCGGTACGGTGATCTAGGCCACGTACTGTGACGGGCGGTACCCCAGTAGCCCTGCCATTGTATGGAATCCAAACTCCAATAAGTGCCGTACGTATTAGTTGTGCCCAACTATGTTGGAATGTGAGATGTAAGCATTTCAGCTATTTCTATATTTTACTTGAAAACCCTAGACCCTATTATAATAAAATCAGATTTCCTATCAAATGTTTTGGTTAGCGTAAGGTAAAAACTTACCCATGTTTATTTGTGGGGAGTCTTACGTGATACCTTTTCTTTCTAAAGGTTTTGAAGTTAAGCAAGTTTAACCTGTTACTCACACCAGACCCATGTCTGACCCAAGTGTTTATTTCTGTTTTATAAACTCTTGGGTACTCAAATTTTTACGAGTAGCCAAGGGATTCAGGTTTAGCTTTGACGAATATTCTGGAGGAGCAATGGAGCAGGAGGCTTCGGCGTTCGTAGATATAGTATTCCGCTGTGTTGATATCTGTGATAGTGTCTTGTCTTGTATTTGAGTTGTAATGTCTAGACATATGTTTATAACTGTCTAGTAAGTGATGTATATGCTGTGTAACTCTGTAAAGTGTTGTATACTATGTAATAGTTTATGTTATTAATATAATTTATTCGTTCCGCTGTGAGATCGTTGTTGTTGTTTCTTTTTCTTTTCTTCTTCTTTTCTATTTTCTATCCCTTTCTTTCTTATTAACGATGCGACTTTCTATGGAGAGAAAGTCGTGGTCGTTACATTATCTCAAACTAGAATACAAATCAAACTTGAACCCATGTGAAAACATGATTTAAAACTTGTTTAAATCCTGTTTTCAAATTTTTAAAAACTCATTCAAATTTAAAACACTGCCAGGCTTTAAAAACTGTTATAACCCACGCGAGTCTCCCCTGCAACGAACCCGAGCCAGTCCCCATTTCCTCGAGTACGACTTCGAGACAAAACATCAATTACTCGAGTACGCCTTCTTCTTCCTCTAACTCAAATTCTTCCAGAAGTTCGAAACATTCATGTGCACGTGCACAGGCGAAACGCTCGCCTTTGATCACCGTCGATGATCTCCTCAAGTCAACATTCACCTTCGTATCCAAATTCGACCACCAAAACTTCAACATCAACTCGTATTTCGGAAACGAGTATCTCATCACCAATAAGAACAGGAAACCAAAGCCTGGAAATCACTCGAATTCAATCCTCCGATCATCAGAGCGTCTGAATTTCTGGCTACGACTTCGACAACGTCTCCACTCCTATTTCCCAAAATCTGGTGAAGCTCGATCCACCAGAGCTCCCTTGATCACCAAAACTTCGACCATGCCCAAAATTAGGTCTACAGATTTCCCTGATCAATTCCTATTGCCCCAGTGCTATTCACCACCAACATATATTTTTCTCGAACTCTCCGATCATTCTTCTATCTCCAGAATGAACCACGACTTCCCCGAAGACTTAGATCATCAGAGATCAACCAGAATTCAAATTCTGGTCAAACCCAAACTGCTCGTACCACACCCCTCTAAAAATTGTGATTTTACTTTTATAATTCATGGTTTAAGATATGATTTCAGATTATATACCTGTACCTTTGAATTAAGATATTCAAATTTTAACAAAACTAAAGTCTCATGTTTCTCTATGTTTTCTAGAGCAGTTTCCTTTTTATTTTAACTTAAATAAAATTTTAAACACAAATCCTTGATTAGACAAACAATTATTGTTTTTAACTTAACCCATAATAATATCAAAGTCAAAAGATACAAGATTAAATTAAACTTAGAACTTGAACTGGAAACAGATATACATATCAATAACAGACATGCACTCCAATTTTTACATCCATATATAAAGATATACATACATATCAACATATTAAACAACATGCAGGCATTAGACATCATAGATTCAAGGATTTTTAGCATGTAAACAGATATACTTAAGTTTTTTTTTTTAAATATAAGTTACTCACCTGAAATAAGAAACAGAGGACAGTTTTTCGTAAATCTGGAACTTGCACTAGATCTTCTTACTATTGAATTAGATCTGAATTCGTTGAATTGATTTGGTTGCCAGTTTGATCTCAGGTTGATATATGTTGAAGATTTGAAAGTAACTGAAGTTGCTGATATTAAGATTGTTGACTTGCCATTGGATGTTTAAGTTTGAAACCATGCTCAGGCTAAAACTGGAGACAGGTTGTTGAGTTTGATCTATTTGATTACTAATTTTGGTTGAGAGGATAGTTTGATTACAGATTATTTAAGAGGATTTTGTTTTGTTGCGAGAAGATTTGTTTCAGATTTTAGTTCAGCTGAAAGATTTCTTTTTCTTAACTTTGGAAAAAAAATGAACATTAGAAAGAGTAGATTTTGAAGAAAACATGCTTATATAAGTATAAATGATTTATTTAAAAATAAAAATCAAAAATTAAAAGGACACTTGTCTAAAAACATAACATTTGTCAAATTGAGTAGATTAATTGTTTACATTTGTCTCATTAGTTACTTAAGATATTAACACTTGTTATATACATATTTTCTTATTTTTTTATTTAATATAAAAGTAAATACAACTCTTTCTTTATTTATTAAATGCTTATATATATATATATATGAATTACTTTCATATGTAAATGTATATGTGCATTCCTTTTTAAAAAAAATGAAATAAAACAATATATAAAAATGAAAGCTTACTTACATAATTTAAATATGTTTATTTATTTGAATTCAAAATAAATTCAAATTCAAATTCTGTTTATATTTGAAAATCCAATTTTTAAAACTAATTTATATCAACATATTTTAATTTCAAAATAATAATATTGTCTTTTAAAATCTATCTATATTTATACATTTATTATTGTTGTTTGAAAATAACATTTTATCAATTTTAAAATAATTTATAAAAGAGATTATTAATTTGCTACTATTACCAACATATCATATGTAAATTGTATTCTAAACTTTATATATATACTTCTTAAATCATATTTATTATCAATATTTAAAAAGAAAATAAATTAACCTTACTATTAATCTTTATTCATAACCATATAGTTATTTTGTTTTAAATAGCTTTGAAAAGCTAAATATTTATTAAATCATAATTTCCCCACTATCAAAATGTATTTTAGAAATTTAAAACAAGATTTCACTTATTATTTAAATTTCAAACACAAGCTTATCTGTTTACAATATATACAATTGTATATACATTATAAATAGAAATCATCTTATAAAAATTTAAAGGATAAATTTACTAATTTAAATATTCATTTAATCAGATTATTAAATCAATTCAAATTTTATTATTAAAAATTATCAATCAATTTAATTATTTAAACAGATTATTAAATTGATATTGCCTCAAATTTCCGGGATATTACATTCCTCCCCCCTTAAAATAAT
This sequence comes from Allium fistulosum, assembly GCA_030737815.1. Taxonomy (NCBI): domain Eukaryota; kingdom Viridiplantae; phylum Streptophyta; class Magnoliopsida; order Asparagales; family Amaryllidaceae; genus Allium; species Allium fistulosum. Next base: position 986,303,530 of record CM060902.1, read on the forward strand.
TTCGTCCCCTGAAATTTAAAACAAAGGTAATTTAATAATCTTTTTAAATCACAAGGATGTATTATCATCCATATGCTAACAACCATAGCAACCAATTTACCCAATCAAACAATTCTAATTATCCAGACAAAATTCTGAATAGAATTTCCTAGAGTTTCCCAAATATAAATATCGGGATACTCGCTCTACAGAATCCAAACAATCAATACTACTAAGCTATAGAGCTCCTACTCATCTAGATCTACAGAACTAAACAGGATATCAGACTACAGACGAGTCTGACTCAATCAACCAAATCCTCCTGAACTGCTGGTTCCACAACCAGTGATAGATCAAACACGTACTCCCTCAGAGATACGTAAAATACATTGAATTCCAGTCATCCAAACTGACAATTCAATCCAGTAGATCAAAGCACTTATCCAAATCAGAACACAGAAAAGATCCAAAATAACTCGGAGCTGACTTCCCAGACTTACCCAATCTTATAGCTCCCATTATCCGAGAAAACCTCAACAACAACGAAGTCTCCAACTTCGAATTCAAAAATTCCTCCGTCTCTTATCCACAAAATCTTCAGACGATCTCGGGCTACCTACAAATCCTTCCTGATCAACTAAGACCAAAAACACCAACTCTACTCACAAACATCAGAAGACTGAACTAACTTCTCCTATCTGGAAAAGACAAACAGGAGCACTCGCCAAACTGCTTTCGCTGCACCATTCTAATCTGGAGTAGAATGAAAATGCTGATGAAGAACACAAGCACAGACTGGGCAATATATCCCAGAATAATCTCAGATAACTCAAGAGAATACTCAATCTATCGCAAGTCACTTTTGCAATCAACCCAGCCTAATTCCAAAGAAACTGTTCTCCCTTTAACCAATCAGAACAGCTCATACTTAACTATCCAATCTATCGAAGAAATGGATCTACTCTACTGCTTCTGAACTCTACCTTCAGAAAAACTGCTCAGCCAGAAAACTTCCTGCCAATGCACAGAATACTCCGAGCTGCACTGCTGCCACAAATGCCAAAGACTTCCTTTTCCAAAGCTCTTCGAGAAACTCGAACCCAAACCAAATAGAAACACCATGCTGAACTCAACCACAACACCGAAGCAGACACACTTCATTAACTTGTTCCAAAGAAAACATCTTCGGGAACATCCATAGTCACTGCATCTCATCACACAGCTACTATTACCTGAGATACCATCACTCGCTTCTGTTCTCCGACAGATCCTATTTCTAATGAACAATCCTTCCGAACCTAGGTATTCACTCAACCTAGTGTTCTGATATTCACTTAACCAAAAGCTTAGGCATTCGCTCAACCTATGCTCTGATACCACTGTAATGACCCGCCACTCATTCTACAGAATGACGTATCATTAATAAGAAAGAAAGGGATAGAAAGAGAAAAGAAGAGAAGAGAGAAAGAAACAACATCAGAATCTCACACAGCGGAACGAATAAATTATATTAATAACATAAACTATTACATAGTATACAACACTTATCAGAGTTTACACAACTATACAACACATACTAGACAGTTATAAACATCTGTCTAGACATTACAACTCAATACACTACAGAGATACAGACACAGCGGAACTACCATATATATCTACAACGCTGAAGCCTCCTGCTCCATTGCTCCTCCACAATTCGTCAAAGCTAAACCTGAATCCCTTGGCTACTCGTAAAAATTTGAGTACCCTAGAGTTTAGAAAACAGAAATAAACACTTGGGTCAGACATGGGTCTGGTGTGAGTAACAGGTTAAACTTGTTTAACTTTGAAAACCATTTGGAAAGAAAAGGTATCACGTAAGACTCCCCACAAATAAACATGGGTAAGTTTTTACCTTACGCTAACCAAAACATTTGATAGGAAATTCGATTGTATTATAATAGGGTCTAGGGTTTTCAAATAAATATGAAATAGCTGAAATTGTTACATTATTAAATTCCAGCATACTAGCCACAAAGTGGGTTATACAATCAAAACCGTAAGGGCACGTAGGAAGAATGGGTTTCCATACAATGGTAGGGCTACTGGGGTACCGCCCGTCACAGTACGTGGCCTAGATCACCGTACCGAGGAGTACGCCCGCTCCCCTGCAACACAAAGCCGGAACCATCCCTTACTGGATAATCCCGAACAAGATAACCCCGTAGTTGGCGCGACCAACCACACACTAAGCCGAATGAAAAGAAAAGGGACCTCTAGACAGGGATCTATCTTGCTCTCAGTGGGTGCTACCCACGAAGCCTTGCTGCACCTCCCCTGTTTTAGCCATTCCCGGTTGATGAGGCTTGAGGTTACGATTACCTTTAATCAGAACATATCACTTAGAATGCTCATCGTCCACCTAACGATGTTCTGAAAGCATTCAATCCATACAAGTTCGTTCCGGGTTCGAACGAAACCGAAGGCATTATTTCGTTACACTCGTTTTGGAATCACCCTCAGAGTTAACGACAATAACCCTTGCACTCTGAAACTTCATCTTCATTTGAGATTCACGACCTATCGTTAATTTGGATCGATGTGGTATTCGGGTCTCCAAACCTGGAATCCCGGTATACGGAAACCCGATCCCGGTCTCATCGAAATCCAAAACGTATCTTTTAAGGGCCAAGTTGTTTTAAGGTTAAAACAATTCAATTCTTATCTATATACACAAAGATAGATAATTCAATAGATAATCTACATTATCATCCCAAACAGATAATTCACATTATCATTATAATTCAACCAAACATCCATATCATATATCAATCATATCTCATCAGAGATATCAAACAATGAAATACATTCAATCTCATTCATCCATCCTTAAGCAATGATTTATATCATCTAATTAATTTAAAGTGAATTAAACTAATTACTTCATTCTATAAATCCTGCTTACTTAATTATTAATTAAACCAATTAATTAATCATTACTCTAAATATCCATCTTAATTAATCATTCCTGATTAATTATACTTTAATTACTTTAAGTAATTAATCCCTAATTAATTTCACAAATTAATTATCTTAAACCATTTCAGTAATTAATCTTAAATTACTTCATTAATTAATTAACCATACTTAATTACATTAATCCTTAATTAATTACAATTAATTAATTACTTTAATCACTTATTATTTATTAATTAATCTTAATTAATCAATTCTTAATTACATCATTAATTATATTAATTAATGATCCTTAATTATTCTTAATTAATTATCTTATTTAAATTAATAATTAATTAGTCACATTTATTAATCACCTTTGATTAATCTCATTTAGTAATTAACTTCCCTTAATTACTCTTCCATAAATTAATTACTTCTTAATTAATTATCTTTTAATTAATCCCTTGATTAATTATTCAAAGTAATTAAACTCAAATTACTTTCATTAAACCATCTTTAGTTAATTACATCCACTAATTAACTTTAATTACTTTCCTAAGTAATTACACTTCACTAATTACATTTAAGTAATTATATTTATCATATCTCTAAATGATTATCTTAAATTAATTTAATTAATTAATTTAACTTAATCAAATTTATTTAATTAATTACCTTAAGTAATTAATTACCTTAATTACTTCCATTAAGTAATTATACTTAACCCATTTTCATATTAACTAATTAATCTAATTGATTATCAAATTTAATCATGTTAATTAATTAATTAATTAATTATCTAATAATCTCTAATTAATGATCTTTCATTAATTATTAACAATTCTTTAACTACTTCCTAAGTAATTAAACTTTAATCAACTATTTATAAATTACAACTTAATAAATTCTTAATTACCAATTAATTTAACTCTATTACTTAATTAATTGCTAAATAAACCTTTAATCACTTGATAAATAAATTTCTAATCATTCATTAAAATCTATACTTATCTAAATAAATGATTCTTAATCCCAAATTAATTAACCCTTAATTAATTTAACTTATAATCTTAATTATTTAATTAATTAACACTAAACCATTAATTAATCAAATTATTAAATTATTCTTTAATTATCCTATTAATTTAATGACTCATATATCATTAAACCTTAATTACTTTCTAAATTAAAGTATTAACCTTTAACTACTTTAATTATCATTTACAAAAGGCTTTGAAATCTTTTACTTTTAAACCTTTCTTTTATTTCATTTCAATTTAAAGATTTAAAATAAATTTCAAATTTAACTTTAACCAAATTTAAATCAAATTTACAATTCTCTTTTTTAAACCAAATGTTAAAGAAACACTTAACATTAAGAATTTAAAACCAATTTATTTTAAATTCAAACCCTTTTAAAAATATACTTTAAATGCTCTAAATTTGATAAAAACATTATAAATTTTATCAACTTATTTAATTATCTCAAACTAGAATACAAATCAAACTTGAACCCATGTGAAAACATGATTTAAAACTTGTTTAAATCCTGTTTTCAAATTTTTAAAAACTCATTCAAATTTAAAACACTGCCAGGCTTTAAAAACTGTTATAACCCACGCGAGTCTCCCCTGCAACGAACCCGAGCCAGTCCCCATTTCCTCGAGTACGACTTCGAGACAAAACATCAATTACTCGAGTACGCCTTCTTCTTCCTCTAACTCAAATTCTTCCAGAAGTTCGAAACATTCATGTGCACGTGCACAGGCGAAACGCTCGCCTTTGATCACCGTCGATGATCTCCTCAAGTCAACATTCACCTTCGTATCCAAATTCGACCACCAAAACTTCAACATCAACTCGTATTTCGGAAACGAGTAACTCATCACCAATAAGAACAGGAAACCAAAGCCTGGAAATCACTCGAATTCAATCCTCCGATCATCAGAGCGTCTGAATTTCTGGCTACGACTTCGACAACGTCTCCACTCCTATTTCCCAAAATCTGGTGAAGCTCGATCCACCAGAGCTCCCTTGATCACCAAAACTTCGACCATGCCCAAAATTAGGTCTACAGATTTCCCTGATCAATTCCCATTGCCCCAGTGCTATTCACCACCAACATATATTTTTCTCGAACTCTCCGATCATTCTTCTATCTCCAGAATGAACCACGACTTCCCCGAAGACTTAGATCATCAGAGATCAACCAGAATTCAAATTCTGGTCAAACCCAAACTGCTCGTACCACACCCCTCTAAAAATTGTGATTTTACTTTTATAATTCATGGTTTAAGATATGATTTCAGATTATATACCTGTACCTTTGAATTAAGATATTCAAATTTTAACAAAACTAAAGTCTCCTGTTTCTCTATGTTTTCTAGAGCAGTTTCCTTTTTATTTTAACTTAAATAAAATTTTAAACACAAATCCTTGATTAGACAAACAATTATTGTTTTTAACTTAACCCATAATAATATCAAAGTCAAAAGATACAAGATTAAATTAAACTTAGAACTTGAACTGGAAACAGATATACATATCAATAACAGACATGCACTCCAATTTTTACATCCATATATAAAGATATACATACATATCAACATATTAAACAACATGCAGGCATTAGACATCATAGATTCAAGGATTTTTAGCATGTAAACAGATATACTTAAGTTTTTTTTTTTATTTTTAAAATATAAGTTACTCACCTGAAATAAGAAACAGAGGACAGTTTTTCTTAAATCTGGAACTTGCACTAGATCTTCTTACTATTGAATTAGATCTGAATTCGTTGAATTGATTTGGTTGCCAGTTTGATCTCAGGTTGATATATGTTGAAGATTTGAAAGTAACTGAAGTTGCTGATATTAAGATTGTTGACTTGCCATTGGATGTTTAAGTTTGAAACCATGCTCAGGCTAAAACTGGAGACAGGTTGTTGAGTTTGATCTATTTGATTACTAATTTTGGTTGAGAGGATAGTTTGATTACAGATTATTTAAGAGGATTTTGTTTTGTTGCGAGAAGATTTGTTTCAGATTTTAGTTCAGCTGAAAGATTTCTTTTTCTTAACTTTGGAAAAAAAATGAACATTAGAAAGAGTAGATTTTGAAGAAAACATGCTTATATAAGTATAAATGATTTATTTAAAAATAAAAATCAAAAATTAAAAGGACACTTGTCTAAAAACATAACATTTGTCAAATTGAGTAGATTAATTGTTTACATTTGTCTCATTAGTTACTTAAGATATTAACACTTGTTATATACATATTTTCTTATTTTTTTTATTTAATATAAAAGTAAATACAACTCTTTCTTTATTTATTAAATGCTTATATATATATATGAATTACTTTCATATGTAAATGTATATGTGCATTCCTTTTTAAAAAAAAATGAAATAAAACAATATATAAAAATGAAAGCTTACTTACATAATTTAAATATGTTTATTTATTTGAATTCAAAATAAATTCAAATTCAAATTCTGTTTATATTTGAAAATCCAATTTTTAAAACTAATTTATATCAACATATTTTAATTTCAAAATAATAATATTGTCTTTTAAAATCTATCTATATTTATACATTTATTATTGTTGTTTGAAAATAACATTTTATCAATTTTAAAATAATTTATAAAAGAGATTATTAATTTGCTACTATTACCAACATATCATATGTAAATTGTATTCTAAACTTTATATATATACTTCTTAAATCATATTTATTATCAATATTTAAAAAGAAAATAAATTAACCTTATTATTAATCTTTATTCAAAACCATATAGTTATTTTGTTTTAAATAGCTTTGAAAAGCTAAATATTTATTAAATCATAATTTCCCCACTATCAAAATGTATTTTAGAAATTTAAAACAAGATTTCACTTATTATTTAAATTTCAAACACAAGCTTATCTGTTTACAATATATACAATTGTATATACATTATAAATAGAAATCATCTTATAAAAATTTAAAGGATAAATTTACTAATTTAAATATTCATTTAATCAGATTATTAAATCAATTCAAATTTTATTATTAAAAATTATCAATCAATTTAATTATTTAAACAGATTATTAAATTGATATTGCCTCAAATTTCCGGGATATTACATAATTAGTATTTTTAAAATAGTTTATATTAGAAATAGTTATATTAAAAATAGTTTATATAAAAAAAATAGTTATATTAAAAATAGTTTATATTAAAAATAGTTTATTAAAATTAGTTTATTAAAATTAGTTTATAAAATAATATAAAATAGTTTTAAAATACTTTATATAATGCAATAGTTTCTTCAAATTCCACAAATTTATTCAACTCAACTCAGATTCCAAAATTCAAATTCAATCCAATCCCAAATCCTCAAATTTCAATTAAATTTAGTTTCTCAATAAACCATTTCAAACTTTATCGATTTCAAATATAGATTTGAACCACAAAATAAACCATTTCAATTTCAATATATTTCAAAGCTTTATATATTCAATATTTCAAAACTACATTTAATAATTTCATTTATATCCCAAATTCACTTTACTAATATTTAGTTTGAAATATTTACTTAATCATTTCAATAACAACCTAAATTTTCAAATTTAAATAAACAAAATATCCCATTCAAATTTTTAAAAATTTGAAATATGCATTTAAGTCGCTTTTAATCAAATCCTAGTTATAAAAATCATATCTTTGAAATTTCAATTTTTAATAAATTTCAGATCAAACTTATTTAAGTATAATTCTTAAATAAATATAATTTGAAATCAATCTCAAATTTATCTTTCCAACCTGAATCATTATAAACTCTATATTTGAAAATATATAGATATCAAATAAATATTGGGTCTTAAATCCCAATCTATTTTTGAAATCAAATCTTTTCCTCAAAATCAATTATACCCCAAAAATGATTTCCCAGTTTATAACCCTCCCTTTAAATCCTTTAAACTATTTATTATTATTATTATTATTATTATTATTATTTTTTGAAAAATCCACTTTACCCTTTGAAAATTATTATTATTATATATATAAATAGTTTTATAAAAGATGTTACTAAGTTAAAACATTTAAAACTAAATTTTATTCAAAATATTTTAAAACTAAATTTCATATTAGTGTAATTCAAAATAGTCTTATTTATTTACCAAACAAAACAGTTTCAAACTTATTTAAATCTTATTACTTCATACTTAAACATACAAAACTAAACTTATATACTTTATCAAATAATTTATACTTTTCAAAATTACTTAGCTTTGAAAATTAAACCTTGATTTGGCAGTGTTCGAACATTCAAAATAGTCGGAGAAATCAAATTTCCAATCTAAGAGTTGGAAATCAGCAGCAAATCAGTAGATCAACTTCAAAAGATAGGATTATACCAAATCAAATCCAAAACTCGAGGACTAAACACCGGGCTCATTCAAACTGTTTCAAATATATATAAATATATCTTTCGAATATCAAATCATACTTCATAATTTTTGAAGTCGAAATTGGTTTCACAAAATCAATCGCATAGCAAAGCTACTAAAGTGGCCTCCCCCCACTCTGAAACTCGAAAATCAATGTTGATGATGCGTGCACTCATCACCAAAATCATTCTTCAGCGACATAAGTGGGTTATGTACTTCTATTTTCTTAAGAACTTCTTTGAAATTTCTTTGAAATCATTGGAACTCATTTAAAGTCATTTGAAACATTTCTTATTCAGAAAATAATTTCAAATCGTATCATCATATATTTTCAAAAATCTTAAAACCAGTTTCAAAATGCCGGAGTTCAATCTCTCAAATTTCAAATTCAAAACCCTTCAGTTATAAATCATTTTTATATAAATCAATTTCTTATATAACTTCCAAAATTTCAAATCATTTCGAAACTTCAAATTCACGTTTTTAAAAGGTATATAATTCTTATCTGAAACATTTCACTCTTATATATAAAATATAATCATTCTTATGAAAATAATAATTTCGATATATAAGCAATTTCTAAAATACAAACAACACAAATTTTTCAAGGGATGATTCAAGAATGGATTTCAAAACAAAGATAGAGATTCAAATTAGAGGAACTCTAATCAAATAGAATTCTGATTCGAAGATAGGCTCGAATGAAGATGAGATAAATAATTACAAAATAGTAGATGGACATACTTATATAAATCGCGGGCGACCTTAACCGGGTCAACTGTGACTTCAGAAATATGATCGATGAAGGATTCTAGGGCAAACCGACATTCGATCGCCAGAGATAGAATTCGACATAGCAAAAGATAGAAACATCTAAATCGAGGGTATAGAAACCTCCGGTGAATCAATGCCAATTGTAAGGGAATTTCCCCCTTTACAAATCATCCAACGATTGGCGGGATCGCCGAGTTTTATAGAGGTCATTCGAAGTGGAGTTATGGAATGCTCCAGAATCAAAAGAATACAAATAGGGGAAGACAAGAATGGATTTTAGAGAAAGTGGGAGCGTTCCAAAATTCAAAGGAATCCTAATCAATGAGGATCCTAATCAAAGAAGTTACCAACAAGATGGACAAGGAAAGGAATAAGGTCTAGAAAAATTTTTCTTTCAAAACAAGAAAATTTATATCAAAATAATCTTTAAAAATCCTTTGAAAATCATTTTATACTTTGAAAATACGTTCTCTCAGAAAGAAATGATTCTGAGATTGATTTCACTCATTCTAGGGTATTTCTACCCTCTCTCTAATGAGTTTTTGCTCCGCGGGCTATGGTTTGCCTAAAAACCAAAGCTTTGATACCAAATGTAACATCCCACTATTTTGGACTATTCAAATCGACAATAAATCCACACATGTCGGAATCGAATACGTCAAAACAGTGGATTGTTAAGAAAATTTGGAGCAAATAAAATCAAACACAGAATCACAGACACAGAATATCAGAATAACTCGCAGCAGAAATAAAATACCATAGTAGTTCATGAAGCTACTACATAAATAATCTCAAAACAGATACAAAATATCATAGTCTGAAAAAAAAATACAACAGAAGTCTGAATACATAAGTCAACTAATACAAAAGCAATACTGAATAGGAAATAACCGAAATGGAAATGGATGACAGATAGATAAATACGCTCCAGCAAATCTCTAGCTCCAGAAGGTGAATCAGAGCTGTTATACTCAGGCTGACCCGAGCGTAAAGCAGAACACAAAACACTCGAGTCAGGACATACATACTTATACAATGTAAACCAACTCAATTGAACTGTAATAGAAATGCACAAGTAACTTAAAGGATGCTTGGGATCGCCCATCCTTTAAGGATCCGTTAAACTATCTAATAAGCAGTAATATACGCCATTATAATAATGCCTAAAGTAAAGCAATCTATACAAAATAATAGTGTTAATGTGACCGGGGTAGCGCAAAGTTGCAGCAATTGCCCACCTCTAGCCACACTTTATAACATCCAACCGTTATTATAACCCGTGGTTATAAATTTCAAAATGGTTTATATTTCAAATCAAACAATTCATTTAAACCATTTAAAAATGAAGTCATTATACTTTCAAATAAAATATTCAATTCCCAAAATTTCAACATTTTCCGAAGCTCGTTTATTCAATTGTAATAATCCAAAACATTGTATTTTCAGCATTCGCAGCACTTAGAAAATACTGCTGTAAGTATAGTGGTAAAATTGGAAAATAACACTATGCAGAAACAGTAGCACTTATAAACTGCTATTGTAGATACAGTGGTAATTCGAAAATAGTTCATTATTGGAAACAGCAGCACTTATAAACTACTGCTGTAGAGACAGTAGTAGATTTGAAATACAATACACTAAAACCACAACATTTTTGGAATGCTACAATTTCTGTTATAAGTTGTACTATGACATTTTTAAACAATATATCTTCCACTTTTATCATTTTTAACTTATCAAACTTATTCCACTTTTCCAAATTATTTATCAGGATATCGTTTAAATTATAAATTTAATAAAATAACATTTTATTAATAAATCTCCAATTAAACTGAAATTCATTTACATTAAGTCAAAATTCACTATAAGTTGCTTAACCTTTATTTTAACAAATACTTGATATTTTCTTTTACTTTTCAAAGGTATCCATTTCATAAATAAATATTTTAATTACTAAGTTAAGCTTAAATTTCCATTTTTTTACTCAAATTTCAATTATTAAGTTAAATCAAATTTTAAATTACAATTTAAACCATTTATCAACTTATAAAATTTTAACGTATAGAAAATCACTATTTAAATCATTTAAATCCAATTTAAGTTAAAAATCCATATTTTTAAAAATTTAAAATACTTAAAAACTTTAGAAAAATCATTTTAAAATTTAACCACGGGTCTGTATAATATTTTCTAACCTAGGTCAAGTGATACGGATAATATATCATTTCAATCCGTAATCAGTTAACATTCTGGGTTTTATCATTTCAAACCCGCAATCCCAAGTCAAATAAAAAATCGCTCGAGCCTATCATTTTAGCTCGTAACGACTTTTCCCTATTCTAAAGTCTGTTCGGGTATGTATCATTTCAACCCATAGTGATTCTATACTAACAGGAAACTTGTAGTGTGAGAAACAGAAAATAAACAAACAGTAAAACATATCATATGATGTCAGGTGATGCAACAGGTATATAATCAGGTAATATCATCATATAATGTCATATAACAGGCAGATGTGAGCATATAACATAGCATATCAACTACTACAATTCAAGTGACATTGTTTCACATTTATATAAATACGATTTGTCGAGAGTGATAAACTCACCTTCTAAAGTTGGAGATAACAAATTAGAGACACTCAAACAACTTTTAAAAGCACGACAAGGCACGATTCAAATTCGAGGAGAAGTAGCACCGAAACCCATATCTTATAAATAAATAAATATAACAAATATAAGTATATGATTCAACACAAACAAAATAAGAATTCAACAATGTAAAACATAAACCAATTTGAAACAAAATATGGATTTAGTCAGCAAGTGGGCTCGGCCACTTCACCTATAGGCTCGGCCATAATGTTTAGAGGCAAGCTAGGCTCGGCCATGATCAGGTAGTGCATGGATATGGTTTGGAAAGTGAAGAGATAGGGGTTACATGAAGGCAAAATGTCGTGTGGCAATGCATGTGAAAGGTCTTGGCTACAAGTGGGTTCGGCCTAGGCAAGTACGGCTCGGTCCATGTTCAGGCAAAGGGTCACGTTAGGTCTGGGTACGGCAAGGGTCAGGTCAGGTCACGGCAAAGGGCTGGAGGAGGACATGGTGGTGGAGGCTGAGGCAAACAAAGTGGAGAAGTGATCAAGTGGAGGTTTGGCTAGGGTTTCATGCATAGATGGTGATGGATTTGGATCTATTGGTCACAGCTATGGCATGGAGATAGTGGGAATGGTGATGGAGGCCGGACATGTGTGGTGTAGAGGAGGAGAAGTGGTCGACTAAAGCATTTGATGGTGGGGCCGAACCATGCTTGAAGGAAAAACAAAAGGAAATGAGAAAAAAAGAGGAAGAGGAAAACATGGACTTACAGCTGGTTTGATTTTCAGGAGATGGAAAATGTTTGTACGTGAATGGAAATGAGAAAGTGAGGATGTGAGAAGTTTTTGTACGGCTATGAAGAGATATGAACGGCTAAGGGAACAATGTAAAGGCTTCAATTAAAAAAATAACTCAAGTCTCTTGAGTTTCCAAGCCCAAAATCAAATAAAAGAAAATAGAAAGTAGAGAATGGAAAAATAAAAAAATAAAAATATAGAGAATAGAAATGAAATAGAAAATATGAAATAGAAAATAAATAATGAGATACTGAAAATAATTGCTTGTAAAACGCTGAATTTTATCATTTTTAAAAAGTATAAAACAGAATTTGACGAAACGAAAAGCAAGACGCATATTAGAAATAAATACAGCTTCAAAGAAAAAGATTATAAATTTAAAATTCAAATTTAAAATTTCAACTGAAAGTCAAAGTTTGACCAAAGTTGACCAAAATATAAATTTTCCAGAAAATCATTATTTAATTATATTTGGAAAAAAAATTAGAAACAAAATCCAAAATAAATTGGAAAAATTCCAAACTTCAATCAAAATGATTTAAAAATCAAAGTTTTCAAATAAATTAATTTTAAAATATTTGTTAAAATATGAGTTGTTACACTCTCCCCCACTCAAAACTTTTCATCCTCGAAAAGGAAGAAGGTAGGAGAATAGAAAGAAGAATAGGTTGAAAGACAAGGTTAAACAACTAATTTAAACTATATAAATGGGAATCGATGAGAACCAATCAGAATCAGTTTGATAGAACCAGAAAATACCAATATATTATTATTATTGTTATATCCATGACATCAATATTTAATTTAAAACAAATATAAAATAATATATATATATATATATGTGTGTAAAATATTATATTTAAAAGTTAAACATATAATAATTTTTTTGTTGATATGCAGACTAACATACTATGCAGACAAAACACTATCACGACTAAATGTACTAGATAGACAAAATAAATATGCAGACTCAAAGCTGTATAATAAAATACATGCAGCCTGAAGATGTATGAACAACATATATGCAGGCTATACACATATAAGCAACTAATTTTATATAAGCTACTCAAAACCATATATATACAAACTTATATATACACGCAATTCAAAATTATAGGAAAACATAAATGACATAAATAAAATTAAACTGTTGTTTCGTACATCTATATATATAAAGATTTATATAAATATATATGTTCCAAAACTATTACACAGCAACTATTTTAACAGTATTAACATACATGTAAGTAAACATTCCAAATATCTTATATATTTAAAAACATAAATAAACTGTTATATATAGTACACCTATTACATAATATACGAACACTAGCAACAACATAACCACATAACAAAGTTATACAGAAATCAATATTTAACGAACATTTAGCATTCATAGTTCATACGTGTGTATATACATACATACATATCTATATATATTTAACTAATATAAACTGTAGATAATGTAAACATATTTATATTCATAACAGACAGCACATGCAAATATACTCTTCCAAACAAATATATAAATAAATCTATATACAAGCTAGTTTACAAACACATATGCAGACTGTATCTATTTACTCTACTACTCATATATTTAAAAACCAAAGTATATATATTTGTAATATAACAAAAATAAAGCTTGAAGCAAACTATAAAGAAGAGGAAGATATAAAATAAGAGAATCTGAAATATAAACAACTTATACATATAACACTGTAATATAATATAGTACTATGACCTATATAATACTCTTATATATTTTGTACCCAGAGTCATATAGTAAGCTTCAGAAATTATTGTATGCAGACTATGTTATTATATATATTTCTCAAAACATTTACAAACACAACATCCTTTATATAAACATTTATATATACACACGTTGCAAGAGAAGATATGCGAATATACCAAGATGAAGCTGCTGCTTGTTGGCTCCAGAACACAAATATATATGCGAACAAATCCAGGCAGTCGAACATGGCTACGACAAATAAAGGAGGAGCGAGAGAGGTGCTCTGTGACGACCGCCCATGACCCCTACACCGAATCTAGAGATAGTGCGCTGTAAAGTGTGTCAGGCAACCATGGACGATTGTCAGGGTAGATCAAAATAACAGGATTTATCGTATTACTCACAGCGCATGGACAAAATACAATAGAACATATATATAGTGAAGCTTTACAGAATAAAATGCCATCATATAAAACTTCATAATAGTTGAATACAAGCATCCAAATAGCCAATACATCAAGCCTCACTACATAACACTCAGAGAATACAAAACAGCGGAACATCCAGTACATAAGAAGATAATATGCAACCCTCTAGCTCGTCTTCGATATCAGCATCGTGAGAAGAGAACAACACCTGTCACCTGCTACCTAGTCTGCCCGTCCCAAAAATGGACGAACAGCCCAAGGCAATAAGAATTAAAAAAACATAAAGCCTTGAGTCAGACAACAGTCTTAGTGAGTAGTAAATTAACTAACAACATACCAAAAGAGCATAAAGGAAAAGGAATAGGAATACAACCCTCCCACTCCACCTCTTTCTACAGTGATAGCCCCCAGACACACACTAAGCAGAAGCAACATAGCAAAGCATACAATTTAAAGTAAAGTAATAATCATTCGAGTCAAGGGCGATGTTTTCCAAGTACCAAGGCCTAAATCAGATAAGCACCCAGAAAATACCGCTCTTGAGTCCGAATGACGATACAACCAAACATCCATGACTCTGGCTATCACTGTTATCATTGCTTCGATATCACCGTTAATTGAATGACCGGCACATTCTTTTAGCCGTCCGTCAAGGGCTAATGGAAACCCCGGTTCTAGACATAACTCCCGCACGTCGTCGCAGCCCGTGCCTAGGACTATCGAATCTGCCCAGAGTACTCGACCATCAACAGTTGGCCGTTGGGACTATCGAATCTGCCCAAACGTACTCTTGCTTAGAGCATGCTAGAACCTTCAACAACGATGCTATCCAAGCCTCCTAGTCATCCTCCTCGACGACTATTCTCATATCCATTCATTATCCTCAACTTGAATCATATCACCGAGTTATCAACATGCTTGGAATGATCCCGTCTGGATTAGACCAAGTCTTCATTACATGATGCCTCGCTTCATTACATCCTCGCAAAGCCTCATCTCAACATCACATCATTAAATCTATGCATAAGAGCTTCATCATCCCGCTACATATGCCACGAGCAGCTTTCCTAATTCAAGAGCCTTTCCCTTAGCTTTTGAATCATCTTCGACCACCTTGTCTAAAACCAATCAACAATCATCTAATTCACAGCAACCAATCATGTCAAACATCAATCCAAGTAACCAAGCATTCAAATATAAGCAAAATGGACAATTATAACAATAATGGCAATTTCGTAATTAAGGAGTTGAAAGTCTAACAAGCATGAAAACATGAGAATTATCTCTACAACTTGATGAATGAACTTGCATAGGTTAATCATATACAAAAATGGTTGTCAAATCATCATGAACAATGGATCTACATGGATCTACACTTAGGTTTACAAAAATGCATAGAAATCACTATTTTAACACCAAATCAAGCCAACAATCCAATCTACTCCTTTGGATCCGTGTGAGAGATAATCACCACTCACCAAATCACCTAAACAACCCCAAATCAACACGCTTCAGATATGAACAGCGAAGGATCAAGTTTGATCTATCACGAATCCGTTTCAAACGAAGAAATCTCACTTCAACGGATGAAGATCTTCAACTTTAGCTCTTGGATCTTCAATCTTGATCTTCGATTTGGATGGATGGAATCACTAGATTAGAGTGGAGAAAAGAAGTGAAGAAGTGTAGAAGTCGAGCTCTCAAAATGGCAGCACTTCGTCGCTTCGAAATCCGGATCCCAAAAAGTGAGAAAAACCCCTCCTATTTATAGCTGAAAATCCACTAAGTCGTAACTCGGTTATCTCCTAAGTCGTTGCCGACTCATCTCTCATTCCGACCTACGACTTAAGACCTTCGACTTAACCATTTGCGCGACTTAACTCTTGAAGCTTACACGCGACCTAACATGTACGTGTTCCCTCCTAAGTCGCCTGGACGACTTAACGACTTAGCAACTCAACACATCCTACGACTCAAAACCTTAACTCGTCCACGACTTAACTAGTTAGACGAGTTAGCGAGATAACCCATTCTACGACTTAACAGTTACACTCCCTCGCGACCTAACAAACTTACGACTTAACACATAACTGGGGCTACGACTCAACTACTAAGCCGTCTATGACTTAAAACAGATCAACTCTTAAGTCGCTCGCGACTTAACAACTACTAAGTCGCTCACGACCTATCACTCAGGCAGAAACCCAGCGACCTAACACCTTAAGTCTTCACGCGACCTAAAACATGTTACGACTTACGACTTAACTCGTACGACTTAACTCCCATAGGTCGTATACTCCCTAAGTCGCTAACCTATAGGTCATACCAAGACACTAGGTCGCCACACAGCTAAGTCCAAGCTCCTTAGGTCGTTGCCGACCTAACAATGCTAACTCGGAACCACCAGGTCGCTAACTCCACTAGGTCGGCCAACCACTATCTTCTATAAGTCGGTCAATACCATAAGTCGGTAACTACTGGGTCACTCCTCTCCTAAGTCGTATACGACTTACGACCTATACTAAGTCGTGAACGACTTAGGACTTAGTAATTTCGCCAAAACTCATATGTCGCCAACTTTCCTTAAATCGCCTACGACCTATCTCTAACTCGGTCACAACTTTAGATCGCTCCAATACCCTACGACCTAAGCCACCACGACTTAATTCCTATACGACTTAAACTTCCAAACGCTCTCTTAAGTCGTTCAATCTATAAGTCGGCTACGACTTATTTTCTTAGGTCGTTCACGACCTAGGACTTAGAAAAATCATGCCCAATATCTGAAATGACTTAAAATGCTAAATTTTCCAGATTTTGACGAACTTGTCGATCCGTAAAAATACGGGTCGTTACATTCTCTCCCCCTTAGGAATTTCGCCCCCGAAATTCCAAGCAAACAAAGTAATCAAAGACTATTCTGTACGCCTACCATCCATAGCAATCAACAAACCATACATCCAATTCTAGCTTAGCGTACAGAAATTTTAAAACTTAGAACAAGTTACAATATCGTGAGATGACACGACACCTTAGGGCCATACCTTGAAGAGTTCAGGATGAGCTGCCTTCATCCTCTCTTCCACCTCCCACGTACAGTAGTTATCATCATCACTCCATTGTATCTTGAGTAAATTAACTACCTTCCTCCTAAGCTGTTTTGTGTCGGTTTCCACAACACGAAGCGGTTTACGAGGTCTTCTATCAACTGGATCAACTTCGAAATCTTCACAGCTATCAGCAGAAACCACCATATTCGAGTCGTGCACGTACTTCCGTAGATACGATACGTGAAAAACATTGTGCACACTTGACATCTTCTCTGGTAACTCCAATCTATAGGCGAGCTTTCCAATTCGCTCGATGATCGGGAATGGTCAAACAAATCTCAGAGTCAATTTTCCTTTCTTCCCGAATCGAATAACATTCTTCAGTGGAGAAATCTTCACAAAAACCATATCTCCTACATCGAATTCCAAATCCTTTCGACGCTTATCGGCATAACTCTTCTGACGGTCTTGGGCTGCCTTCATTCGTTGCCGAATGATCTCTATGCACTCCATAGTCTGTCGAATCATCTCTGGCCCAAGCATCAGCTTTTCTCCAGTCTCTATCCAACATGTCGGAGAGTTACACGGTCTTCCATACAATGCCTCATACAGTGCCATACCAATGCTTGACTGGTAACTGTTGTTATACGAAAACTCCACCAAATGAAGGTGATTTTCCCATGATCCTCCGAAGTCCAAAACACAAGCTCTGAGGAGATCTTCCAAAACTCGGTTGACTCTCTCGGTCTGACCATCTGTTTGAGGATGATAAGCTGTACTCAAACACAACTCGGTTCCCAAAACCTCCTGGAAACTCTTCCAAAACCCACTAGTGAACAATGGATCTCGATCGCTCACTATACTCTTCGAAATACCATGGAATCGGACTATCCACTTAACATACAACTCAGCCAACTTTGATGCAGTCCTAGTCGATCGAACAGGAATGAATCTTGCACTCTTAGTCAAACGATCTACAATGACCCAAATCCCTTCATTTCCCGTTCTTGTTCTAGGTAGTCCATCAATAAAATCCATCGACACCTGCTCCCACTTCCATGTAGGAACTTCTAATGGCTGAAGCAATCCACTTGGCTTCTTTTGTTCGGCTTTTACCAACTGGCAGTTCATGCACTTGGAAATAAAATTTCCAACATCCTTCTTCATGCCTTCCCAGTAGTAGGTTCTCTTCATATCCTGATACATCTTATTTCCACCTGGATGAATTGTCAACTTCGAGTGATGACTTTCCTTCAAAACTTCACTCCTCAATTCATCTATATCGGGAACAACTAGTCGTCCTTGCTTCCGAAGCCAACCCTCTCGATCGACCTCAAACCCTTTATCCTTTTCTGGATCCAACCCAGATTCCAAATCACGGATAATCTTGACAAGCTTATCGTCTCGCTTTTGGCTTTCGCCAATCCTTTCCACAAGAGAAGATCTTATCGATAAGTTTGCCAACATCTCAGGTTCCAATTCACATCTAGGCCTGAAGTCAAATCCAGCTAAATACTCGAGATTCTTCCATTCTGAAAACATGGCTCCCAATCCTGCATGTCTTCGACTTAACGCGTCTGCCACTGCGTTACCTTTTCCCGGAGTATAAGCTATACCAAAATCATATGATGCCAAAAACTCTAGCCAACGTTGCTGCCGAAGATTCAAATTCTTTTGGGAGAAAAGATACTTCAACGACTTATGATCGGTAAACAACTCAAATCGAACTCCCAATAGATAATGTCTCCACATCTTCAGAGCAAAAACAATCGCCGCTAACTCCAAATCATGAGTCGGGTAATTCCTTTCATGCGGCTTCAGTTGTCGACTGGCATACGCAACAACTTTATCCTTCTGCATCAGCATCGCTCCAAGTCCAGTACCACATGCGTCGGTGTAAACCACCATCTCATCATTCCCACTAGGAATAGTCAAAACAGGAGCACTCGTCAATCTCTCTTTCAGGATTCCGAAAGCTTGCTCACACTTAGCATCCCAACTGAACACTTGGTTCTTTTTCGTCAATCCTGTTAACGGTGCAGCTACCTTGGAGAAGTCTTTGATAAACCATCGATAATATCCTGCTAATCCAAGAAAACTTCTCACATCAGATGCATTCTTAGGTCTAACCCAATCCTGGATTGCTGCCACCTTAGCGGGATCAACCGCTATTCCACTTCCAGAAATCACATGGCCTAAGAACCTCACTTCACTCTTCCAGAAGTGACACTTCGAAAACTTAGCCTTCAGCTGATGTTTTCGCAAGATCTCCAAAACAATACGCAAGTGCGTCTTGTGTTCTTCCTCAGTTCTGGAATAAATCAGAATATCATCCACGAACACAAGTACGAACTTGTTCAACTGATCTCTGAACACTCTATTCATAAGATCCACAAAATATGCTGGCGCGTTAGTCAATCCAAACGGCATTACCAGCCACTCAAAGAAACTGATGGTGTCCTAAAAGCAGTCTTCGGCACACTATCCTTAGCCACTCTCAACTGGTGAAATCCCGTTGCCAAATCCATCTGAGAAAACACCTTAGCCTCGTGAAGCTGATCAAACAAGTCATCTATTCTCGGTAATGGATACTTGTTCTTCTTTGTCACCTTATTCAGCTCACGATAATCCACACACAATCTCAACGACCCATCTGCCTTGGTTGCAAACACAACTGGTGCACCCCACTCGGACACACTACGCCGAATGAATCCTTTCTGCAAAAGATCATCAACTTGCACCCTCAACTCTTGCTGTTCCTTAGGCACCATCCGCCTAAGAGGCATCACAACAGGTCTGGCTCCTTCGACTAGATCTATACGAAACTCGATCTCTCTATGCGGCGGCAACCCTTTGACTTCGTCAAAGACATCCTCGAACCCATTCGCGATTGGCACTAATGACAGTCCATCCCGTGGAACAACTAGCGAATACATGAAGCTCATGAAGACGCCTTCTTCATGCTTACATCGTATCACAACCTTTCGCCCCTCCACATTCTCGACTGTCACCTCCAACCTCTCGCAATCAACCTTTGCCGCATACTTCCTAAGCCAGTCCATACCCAAAATAATTTCGAACCCCGCAAAGTTCAGAACAAAACAATCACAAGCAAAAGAGCAACCATGACTCGATACAACTAGACCACGGCATAACATACACAAACAAGACGAACCCCCAACTGGATTAGTCACAACCAATGGCCTATCAACAATATCCGGTTCCAAACCTAACCGGCCTACGAGTTCGCTACAAACAAACGAATGCGACGCTCCAGTATCAAATAGAACTCTAACTGGAACACCACATAGGAAAAGAGTACCTTGAACCACCACACTCTTTCCTTTCTCTTCAGCGGTAGGAGCTTTTGAAGACGACGGAACAGCTCCTAAAGCATAAGCTTGCACAATCTGCTTGTCCCTCCTCGGTTCTGGACAATTCTTCCTGAAATGCCCCGGCTTGTCATAGTTGTGACACTTCATCGGCACCTTCGGATTCTTACAATCCTTCGAGAAATGGCCCTTCTGCTGACAATTGTAGCAAGTCACCTCGCCCTTCGGCTTCTTCTGGCCATCCTTACCCTTCTGCTGCTGCTGCTTCCTCTTCTTGTTTCCACCCTGCTGGGGTTTAGACTCTTCCCTGGTCACAGCAACAACAGATCCTTCCTTAGGAAACAGACTCTCATGCCTGAGAGCTTTCTCCACAAGCTTCTCAAATGAATCGTCCAAATGATCCACCAATTGTCTCCCAAGATAACTGTCCAGGCCTGTCACAAACTTCTCATTCTTCTGATATGCAGACTCAATATATGACCGGGCATACTTGGACAATGCTTCAAACTCAGAAACATACTCAAGAACTGATCTTCCACCCTGCTTGAGCTCCACGAACTTCTTGAACAGAACAGACTTCTGAGCTGTAGAAATGAACTTAGCTTCAAATCTGACTTGGAATTGCTCCCAAGTAATCTCTTCCTCCGGAGTATTGATGGTAATAGAGTTCCACCAATCAGAAGCTCTCCCTTGAAGCTGTCTTGATGCCAACTTCCTCTTAGTTGCATCCTCAATTCCTAAATCACCAAAGATCTTTCTACAAGCATCTATCCATCTCTGGACCTCAATGGTAGATTCTGTTCCCAAGAAAACCTTCCCTCCAAGAGCAGTATAATCCTTGCACAACTTAGCAAAATCCACTGGTTTCGGAGTTTGGACTTGAACTCCAACATCTACTGCTGCCCCCGGAACTGGTATCCTCCTCATGATCGAAGTCATCATAGCTTCGAACATAGCCGCATAATCTGCAGCCCCCTCAGTAGCACGGCCTTCCCTAGCAGCTGGTCTCCCTCTTCGACTCATTCTCAATATCTATAAAAAGGAATGATTAGAACTTCTAGAGAAACAACTGCATAAAGGACTCAAACTCTACTAAGCTACTATATTATATATAGTAGTCATCCATCAAAATTACAATTACGTCTCTCATAGGTAGTTATGTCAGCGAGCGTTGGGTAAAATCGATTAACCAATGCTCTGATACCAAATGTGACGACCGCCCATGACCCCTACACCGAATCTAGAGATAGTGCGCTGTAAAGTGTGCCAGGCAACCATGGACGATTGTCAGGGTAGATCAAAATAACAGGATCTATCGTATTACTCACAGCGCATGGACAAAATACAATAGAACATATATATAGTGAAGCTTTATAGAAAAAAAAGCCATCATATAAAACTTCATAATAGTTGAATACAAGCATCCAAATAGCCAATACATCAAGCCTCACTACATAACACTCAGAGAATACAAAACAGCGGATCATCCAGTACATAAGAAGATAATATGCAACCCTCTAGCTCGTCTTCGATATCAGCATCGTGAGAAGAGAACAGCACCTGTCACCTGCTACCTAGTATGCCCATCCCAAAAATGGACGAACAGCCCAAGGCAATAAGAATTAAAAAAACATAAAGCCTTGAGTCAGACAACAGTCTTAGTGAGTAGTAAATTAACTAACAACATACCAAAAGAGCATAAAGGAAAAGGAATAGGAATACAACCCTCCCACTCCACCTCTTTCTACAGTGATAGCCCCCAGACACACACTAAGCAGAAGCAACATAGCAGAGCATACAATTTAAAGTAAAGTAATAATCATTCGAGTCAAGGGCGATGTTTTCCAAGTACCAAGGCCTAAATCAGATAAGCACCCAGAAAATACCGCTCTTGAGTCCGAATGACGATACAACCAAACATCCATGACTCTGGCTATCACTGTTATCATTACTTCGATATCACCATTAATTGAATGATCGGCACATTCTTTCAGCCGTCCGTCAAGGGCTAATGGAAACCCCGGTTCTAGACATAACTCCCGCACGTCGTCACAGCCCGTGCCTAGGACTATCGAATCTGCCCAGAGTACTCGATCATCAACAGTTAGTCGTTGGGACTATCGAATCTGCCCAAACGTACTCTTGCTTAGAGCATGCTAGAACCTTCAACAACGATGCTATCCAAGCCTCCTAGTCATCCTCCTCGACGACTATTCTCATATCCATTCATTATCCTCAACTCGAATCATATCACCGAGTTATCAACATGCTTGGAATGATCCCGTCTGGATTAGACCAAGTCTTCATTACATGATGCCTCGCTTCATTACATCCTCGCAAAGCCTCATCTCAACATCACATCATTAAACCTATGCATAAGAGCTTCATCATCCCGCTACATATGCCACGAGCAGCTTTCCTAATTCAAGAGCCTTTCCCTTAGCTTTTAAATCATCTTCGACCACCTTGTCTAAAACCAATCAACAATCATCTAATTCACAGCAACCAATCATGTCAAACATCAATCCAAGTAACTAAGCATTCAAATATAAGCAAAATGGACAATTATAACAATAATGGCAATTTCATAATTAAGGAGTTGAAAGTCTAACAAGCATGAAAACATGAGAATTATCTCTACAACTTGATGAATGAACTTGCATAGGTTAATCATATACAAAAATGGTTGTCAAATCATCATGAACAATGGATCTACATGGATCTACACTTAGGTTTACAAAAATGCATAGAAATCACTATTTTAACACCAAATTAAGCCAACAATCCGATCTACTCCTTTGGATCCGTGTGAGAGATAATCACCACTCACCAAATCACCTAAACAACCCTAAATCAACACGCTTCAGATCTGAACAGCGAAGGATCAAGCTTGATCTATCACGAATCCGTTTCAAACGAAGAAATCTCACTTCAACGGATGAAGATCTTCAACTTTAGCTCTTGGATCTTCAATCTTGATCTTCGATTTGGATGGATGGAATCACTAGATTAGAGTGGAGAAAAGAAGTGAAGAAGTGTAGAAGTCGAGCTCTCAAAATGGCAGCACTTCGTCGCTTCGAAATCCGGATCCCAAAAAGTGAGAAAAACCCCTCCTATTTATAGCTGAAAATCCACTAAGTCGTAACTCGGTTATCTCCTAAGTCGTTGCCGACTCATCTCTCATTCCGACCTACGACTTAAGACCTTCGACTTAACCATTTGCGCGACTTAACTCCTGAAGCTTACACGCGACCTAACATGTACGCGTTCCCTCCTAAGTCGCCTAGACGACTTAACGACTTAGCAACTCAACACATCCTACGACTCAAAACCTTAACTCGTCCACGACTTAACTAGTTAGACGAGTTAGCGAGATAACCCATTCTACGACTTAACAGTTACACTCCCTCGCGACCTAACAAACTTACGACTTAACACATAACTGGGGCTACGACTCAACTACTAAGCCGTCTATGACTTAAAACAGATCAACTCTTAAGTCGCTCGCGACTTAACAACTACTAAGTCGCTCACGACCTATCACTCAGGCAGAAACCCAGCGACCTAACACCTTAAGTCTTCACGCGACCTAAAACATGTTACGACTTACGACTTAACTCGTACGACTTAACTCCCATAGGTCGTATACTCCCTAAGTCGCTAACCTATAGGTCATACCAAGACACTAGGTCGCCACACAGCTAAGTCCAAACTCCTTAGGTCGTTGCCAACCTAACAATGCTAACTCGGAACCACCAGGTCGCTAACTCCACTAGGTCGGCCAACCACTATCTTCTATAAGTCGGTCAATACCATAAGTCGGTAACTACTGGGTCACTCCTCTCCTAAGTCGTATACGACTTACGACCTATACTAAGTCGTGAACGACTTAGGACTTAGCAATTTCGCCAAAACTCATATGTCGCCAACTTTCCTTAAATCGCCTACGACCTATCTCTAACTCGGTCACGACTTTAGATCGCTCCAATACCCTACGACCTAAGCCACCACGACTTAATTCCTATACGACTTAAACTTCCAAAACGCTCTCTTAAGTCGTTCAATCTATAAGTCGGTTACGACTTATTTTCTTAGGTCGTTCACGACCTAGGACTTAGAAAAATCATGCCCAAAATCTGAAATGACTTAAAATGCTAAATTTTCCAGATTTTGACGAACTTGTCGATCCGTAAAAATACGGGTCGTTACATGCTCGGTCATGAAAGGCGGATGGCTGACAATGGCGCATAGGGGGAAAGTAAGCTCGGTCATGGAGGCTAGGTGAGATGGTGATGGGAAACAACGAAGGTGAGGATGATGGTGCGGCTACGGCGAGACGTGCTTGCGCGCGAAGATGAGGGAGGGAGGCGAGTGCATGCGAACATTTTTTTTATATATCGACAGAAAGGAAGAAAAAGGAGGGGCAAGTGGTTCTCGGTGAAAAATAAAAAAAGGGAAGAAAGGAAGTAGCCAATCTGTACATATATTTTGAAAAGCAAATGTCAGATCAGAAATGAAAAGGCAATGTAACCTCACATGAATAAAAATATAGAATATTTGCAATGCGAAGGGTCAAAAGTAATTTCAGAATTTAATAAAGCAATAACAGATTGTTTACACGGTTGTAGATTTGAAAAGGTACATGGAAGAGATGGCACAAATGCGGTACCGATACGCTTACCGTTTCGTACCGAACTTTAAAACACAGAATTGAATATATCGTAAAGATCAGCCCGATGAGATGATCAAAATGGTATATGGATATCAGTGGTATGATCATCCAATCAAAAGTCGATATCGTTACCGGAAATGCTGCAAATTTGCCGAAAATAAGATAAACGGAGCAATAGAAGTCCAAATTCGATGAGACGAAAAATGACGTCTCACTCAGAAGATGATTTACCAATTTATTGTGTAAAAATATTCAAGTTTGGAAAACATTTTATTTTCATCAATTATTAACTGATTTAAATTAAATAAAATTACACAATAAAATAAACTTCCATATTAACTGATGAAAATGTACCATTTTCTATGTTAAAATAGACGTATTCCAAATATTAAATTTTTATTTCAAAATTTTATAATTTAAAATTCCACAAAATTTCAATTTTTATGTTATAAAAACCATTAAAATTTTCGGGTCGTTACATGAGTCCTCAAAAGGTAGGATTCAATCTTATCGAATGGTTAGGGAGACAGTCTTCCTTGAATTAGGGTAGGAAATCAATTAGTTTGGTGAGAAGGTAGTAAATTCCAACCTGGAAAAAAGGTTTGATCACTTATATTGAGTAGATTCTAACCTTGTTGAGAGGTTAAAACAGTTGAGTCAATAGTTTCGCAAGGTTTCGGTGAATGTTAATCCAAATAGGTTGTCGACCTTGTTGAAAGGTTTAGGTTGAAGGGTTTAAGACTTCGAAAGGTTTCAGTTATTGATTGTTCAGAAGTGTTGTCGACTTTGTCGACAAGAACCTTCATATTAACAAGATTTCCTATCAACATCCCCGGTGTTTTTCATAGAATTATTTTATATGGGCTCAACCTATCGGTTTAGTGAATTCACATTTCCGAGTGAACTGAATAAGTCGGATGGTTTTAAGGTCTTAATTTTAACTCTGACAAGAGGGGGTTAGCACCAGAAGGGTATAAGAGATTGTTTATCTCCTTTAAGGATTTGAGTGAAGAACAATCTTACTTTTGACCCTACCAAAGGGTTTAAGTACGGCTCAAACATTACGGTTGGACTGTAACAATGGAATTATTAAACCTTCCGATAGGTCGGAGGGTTTAAGAAGCCATTTAGCCCCTACCAAAGGGTTTAAGTACGGCTCAAACATTACGGTTTGACTGGAATGATGGACTTGTTAAACCTTCCTATAGATCGGCGGGTTTAAGAAGCCATTTAGACCCTTCGGTCAACTCGTAATGATTATGTGACCTTCTTCCATGTCATTCCATTGAATTCTATCTCCCTCAGGAACCGAAAGTGACCCATGTCTCCTTTGAATCCCTTCGGGAGGTTATGAACCCTTCGGTGACAACGAATGGAGATATTGCTTTATTTATCACTACTTTGACACTTTCAGCTTCCTAGGTTGATATTCCACTTGTGAAAAACTTTCGAAAAGAATGTAGCATTCAAACATATTTAGTTAATAATAAGAGCTGATTCAATATGCCATGAGACTTATATTTGGAACTAATTCAGAAGTTACGCTCTCCCTTTTGGCAGTTGGTACTATGTAGAGGAAAATGAAACTTGTGAGGTTATCCAATGACATTTTCATGGCACATTCTCGAAATAAACAAAGAATATAAGAAATAAATCATAAATGATTAGCCATTAATATCGAATTAACACGTAATCATGATTATCCCCAAATTCCGAGTCAGCCGCAAGCCACAATTCTCTTTATTTCCTCATGATGGAATCTGATACAAAATTTAAAAAGTTATCCCCCAATCTGATTTCTAAATTAGGGTTACAAAGTAATAAGCGGGAGCAACAGTAGTTGTCGAGTAGAAGAATGGGAAGAAAATCGGATCCCGAAACTGGACCCTTGGGTCCTATTTATAGATGACAATGCCCTTCCCTTCGTCTTTATGCCTTCGACTTGGTCGAAAGGTCACCTTTTATATGTAGTTGTAAACCTTTCGACCTCGTCAAATGGTTTGTCCAATGTACATCATTATGGACCTTTGAATGTTGTCGGAGGGTTTGTATTCATGAACCTTTCGTCTTTTCCGAATGATCTTTTTATATGGTATTGTGAACCCTTTGACCTTGTCGGAAGGTTGCTTCCTTACTTGATTACTGCCGAGAGCTGCGCTTTTCTTGAATATTGTTGGAAGGTTGTCCTCCCTTCTTTGTTGACCTATGAATGCTTCCTTTATCTTAAACCTTTCAACACGTCGAAAGGTATTAAGTATGTGTTCCAATCGGTCCGAAAGGCTTGTTGTGCTTTCGAAAAGGTCGTTATGGAGTTGCACCTGCTTGCTTTGATTTCTCCATCTTCTTCGAAAGGTAAGAACTCCTTGAATGGAAACTTTCGACTACTTCGGAAGGTTTGGAGCTATTAAGTCTTGATTGCTGCATCCTCTCGACTCCTTTGAAAGGTTTGGTTTGAGCTCCTTCTCCTTTGTCTTTGTTGAAAGACCTTTCGTCCTAGTCGAAAGGTGGATTCTTGGAGCATCATCCTACCTATAGACTTTGAAAGATAGCCTTGGACTTCCCCGGAAGCTCCTTGTCGGAAGGTATGATTATCCAGAACATCTCGGTGCTTTCTGATCTTTGCTCATGCTCTCGTGTCCCTTCTTTCATGTCTTCGTTCTTCTGAATATTTTATGGTAAACATTTAGCCCCCCCCTGTATAAAAAATCTTTTGTTCTTTAGGACAAAACTCCAATGAACTTCCTTCTTTGTTTTCTACAAAATAGATTATAACTTCTATTAAGGTTGTGACTTTGTTATGAAATCTTAACGAGCAATCTCAAATTTACGCAGCTAATATTAAAGATGTCATTAGAGTAATATTTTCAGATAAGTTGCTTTGTAATGACCATAATTAAACTTCCTTAAGAATGTGGATTAATATCTCCTGATTTGCAGATATCGGTTCAAATAAATGAACCTTTGGAGAAATCTATTACAGAGCCTTGTTATTATTTTTCTCGAGTTAAACCTTTTCAACCTATGGAAATCAATTTCATGCTATTGGGGACCTTTCCTTGTCCCTCTAAGTTTCCTTCATTTTCAACCTTAAACCATTGATCGGTAATTCTCATTTAGTGAAAAAGTAGAAAGTAGTCTAGTAATGTTTCCATTTGGTGTCATGAAGGTCTTGTATTGAAATCAAATTTTGAATTCAATGGAAAATTCATAAATCATCATAAAATTCAATAGCAGTATATAGGATTTATAAAGTTAGGAATCCAGTAAAGGTCCCATAAGGAAATCAGAGATTTGAAATTCATAATTTGTCATCAAAATCCACAATTTTTTTTAAAAGTCCATGAAGTTGGTCAATCGACAAAAGATCATTCAAAATTCAATGAGAAGATCAAGCATAGAAAATTCATAAATCATCAGGGAAACCGTTAAGGAAATTTCAGAATTCATTCGATCAAAAATCCAAATAGTGATCATCAAAAACCTCAATAAGGACAGTAGAAATAAGAAACTCATGAATCATGATAAAAATGATTAAGGAAACACAAGATTTTTAAAATCAGGGACCTGAAAATCCAATAAAACGGTAGGGAATAGGAAAATCATAAACTCACATCAAAATCCAAAGGAAAACGTGAGTCTCAAAAAATCAAAAAATAGGCAGAAAACCATCCAAATTCTGCCATGGAAGTATGGAGAGCCAAATTCGTGAATTATTATGAAGAACAGCAAGGAATTTCGAAATTCACTGCATCAAAAACCCAACAAGAAATTATCCCATATTCATTGAGAATGCAAAATTCAAAAATTACCATAAAGATTCACAAGGAAATCTTGAAATTCGTTAAATCAGAAATCTCATAAAGTATTATCAAACACCTAAAAAGGAAATCAGAAATTCATAAATCACCATGAAAATCTTCAAGTAATTTCAGAATTCATCAATTCAAAACCCCATAAAAATCATCCAAAACTTCCAATAGGAAAATTAAAAATACAAAATTCATCAATCCTCCTAAGAATCAATAAGGAAGCTTAAATTCCATTAAATCAGGGAATTAAAAATCCAAGAATCAACAATGTGATCTGAAACTCATCCATTCTTGTTTAAAATCAGAAGATCAATGGAAAATTCATAAATTATCATGGAAAATCAACAAAGGAAACCAAGAAATCATGAACTCATGAAACAAGCGATCAATAGGAAATTGTAACACGTATATTTCATGAATCATCGGAGAAATCAACAGGGAAATTCATTAAACCAATAATTCAGCAAGAAATCACAATAGTGATTTAGTAAAGAAATCATGAATATAAAATCAGCAAGTCATCACAAATCAATGGGAAGATACTGAATATCTGGAATTCACAAACCATCATAAGAGACCAATGGGGAAATTCAAAATTCATGAAATCAGGAATTCAATTAAAAGTTATCATGAAAATTTGACAAGGTAAACATGAGTGTGAAATCTATAAATCATCATAAAAAGCAATATGGAAATTCAAAATTCATGAAATCCAAACTGAAATTAGCTTTAATAGAAATGGTCAAACTCAAAATTAATGAAATCAAGAATTTATCCAAAGTCTCGTTAGGATCTCATCTGACGAATTAAATATTCAAAGCTCCATTCAATATAAGTACTAAGCCATAGATATATCTAATAATAGCATTTTTAGTAGATTTCAAATAAAAGATAACTAAGCTAATCTAAACTTAATTCTAAGGATATTCACAGGAAAGTATCATGTTAATAAAATGTGGTGCTCCTACAGTGCCTATACGTTAGTAGTATATGTATATACAGGTATAATAGACTCTCTTCTATCCAATCGTTCACTTTATCTCAAAGGATTCAGGAATGGCTTTCTTAACCTGATCTTGGAGTGATGTACTTTATCTTAGTGACTAAAAATTTATTATCTATTCCATTCCTTTGGATTTCATATCAATCTTTGTTTTTGTTTCCATGTTATGGATTCTTTCTTCCATTTTCAGGTCTCATGCTTTTTTATGGTATGAAAGTTTCTTAATCCTTTGATGTAGGAATCATTTTCCTACGATTGGTAGTTCTGTAATTCATTAGCATATCCTTTGCCTCTACGTGTATCCTCTACTAGGATTCCAACTTTGTCTCAGATGATGGATAGGTTTCTTCTATAACCCTTAACTCTCTTGGGTTTTGACTTTCTTCTTGAGTTGTAGATATCTTTTTCTTTATTCTTTTATTTGGAGCCCCTACTGGGCTTGGACGTCTCAGTCTACTCTTCGATGAGCCACTCTCTGGGCTCGGACATCTTAATCTATCAAAGCCTCCATTTGGGCTAAACATCTTAGTCCATTGTTTGATGAGCCTCTCTTTGGGCTTCCTTTCTCTCAAAGGGATATGTACTTGAGTGACCTTTCTCCAGAAGGCCGCTGATGAGCGCTTTACCAGATCCTCCCCTAAGAGGTAATTTGGACGTTAGGGGCTTTTGATTTTGCGAGTGCTTATCCTGGCACTCCCCTAAGAGGTGATATGGACATTAAGGGCTTTTGATTTTGCGGGTGCTTATTTTGACCCTCCCCTAAGAGGTCATATGGATGTTATGGGCTTTATTCCTCCCTCTAGGAGGTGCTCCGGATTGGACGTCGGAGGCTCATTCTTAAAAACATTTTTTGTATTTCGGATTCGACGTCGGAGTTTAATTCTCAAAAACATTTTTTGTACTCTGGATTGCACGTCGGAGGTTAATTATGAAAAACAATTTTTTTACTATATATGTATATATATTATTTTCGAAATTTTTGTTTCTCTTCTCAAGAGACATTTTCGAGGAAAGATTGAATAGTTTTGTTCCCACTTTCTATGAGGTATGAAAGTAATTTTGATCCTCCTTCCAAGTGGTATAAAAATAGTTTTGGAGACGTTTGTGAAAATATCTTTTGGTCTATTGACCTTTTCGTAATATATATATATATATATATATATATATATTCAGAAATTGATGAAGAACTAATAGCTGCCCGGGGTTTCATGAGAACCGATCTTTGTACTGCATTGACTTATACATTGATAGTTGCTCTGTATCAGGCATTTGAGCCGTCTTTCTCAAGTAGCTAGAAATTTGTTGTGTACCATCCGTGTGTTGAATGCCTTGGATTGGTTTTGTTTTTACCTATAATGATACTCGAATTTCAAATCAGTACATGATCAATTTTGGAATACAAATCAAGTTTAGAATTTTATGAATAAGAAAAGTTCATAATAAACAAATGCCACTAGATTTGAAGGCTCAATAGACTGTTAATCTACCATTCTTTTGCAGAAAGAGTTAGTTCTCGGGTATTTAGGCAATTCTCTTATTAGCATAAGAAGCTATTCAAATTTCTTTAATGAACTCTTTAAGAGATCCTGACTTGATTGCGTTTTGGACCACTCGATAGGGCGCGATATTGATCAGTCTTATGTCCATTCACTTTGTGATAGTCGCAATAATCATTCCCATTGCTTGGTTTGGGGTGGCTTGATATACTGTGAGTAATTGAAAAGCTTTTAGAATATTTTGCTACAACAAAAATATGAGAAAGGGGCTTGTTCAAATTCAAGTAATTGGATTCAGAAATCTCTTTTTGAATTTTCCTCCTACTTTTCTTTCCCTTCAATCTTTCACTAGGGGACTCATAATTGATTTCTTCTATCCTTTGTCTTCGCTGAGATTCCCTTGTCATGGAATATTTTTTCTCCATCTGAATAAATTTCTCGGCTTGGAAGTAGAAGTTTCATAGGTCCCTGCATCCATTAATATAAAGTTGTTCCTAGAAAGGGGTTTGTTCAACTAGCCCTGACCGAACTGCTATTAACTTGTCTCTGTCGGTCGCGTCTTCGGCTTTTAATGCTTTAGTATTGAACCTCTTTAAATACTCGTTTAGTGGTTCTCTCTGTTTTTTGTTTGATTGTAGCTAACAGGCTAAAGCTTATAGTTTGATCTTTGAATACGTAAAATTGTGTCACAAAATCATAAGAAAATTGTTCCCGGGAATAAATGGTGTTCTTTTGATAATTCCTACAACATTTTATAGCTACTCCTTGAAGAGTAATCGGGAAAAGTTTGCATCGAACTGTCCCAGAGGCATTATACAAGTTCATCCAATTTTCAAATCCTGTAAGGTGACCATCTGGATCAGTAGTTCCATTGTACTTTGTTGAGGGAATCTGAATGTGAGAAGGAATTCTAGTTGCCATAATTTCTTCTAAAAGAGGGGCCTTTTGCAGGATAACATATTTCCTTAATTCATTGAGTACATTTCTTATTTTATCCTCTTTGACTTGGTTGTGAATGTTGTCATGGTGACCTCCACTGTTTTCAATGTTTAAGCTACTTGATTGCTCGATGGTTTTCATAGCCTGACTTCCTTGCTCCTCATATTGATCTTCATTTAAATATTATGCCTCGCCCTCTCCTTTCATAACCTTTAACGACTCTTGATACGGTACTCTATAAAGAAATTCCTAAATGGCTATCATTTTTTGTTGTAGGTGCTGGACATTGATTTCATTATTTTCCAACCTCCTTAAGATCGGAGGTTGCCTAATTTCTATATTCTCCAAGTTAAAGTGTGACGACCCGTAATTTTTGGATATTTGAAATCGAAATATTTAATTGATTCTAAATATTTAAAAGTTAATTTTTAGCTTGAATTTCAAATATCAATATTTATTGGATAATTTAATTACTGAATTAAATAATTGGACATTGGGTAAATGGTTGAATTTGGGTTTAAACCATTTAAAATTAATTTGAAGGCTTGTAAAATTATATTGATAGTACGGAAGATAATAAAAGCTTTTAAATTGAATTTAAAGGTGGTTTGTTCAGTTTTAAAAATATATAGTTAGATCGGTATTTAAAAATAGCCTTCCGAGGCATAGTCTCGGATTTTGACGAAACTAGTTCCATTGGATCCATAATAGTGTATTATTATCGGATTTCAAATTTCGTAGCATTTGGAGTTATCGTGTGATCATACGATAGGTAAACGTGTTGGAATTTTTATCGAAAATTCAATTTAATAACTGGATCCAAAAAGCTATCTTCTCCATACGATCGAGTTAGGACTCAAAACCTTTTCCGTTGCGTTCGTAATAGGGGTATAAAATTATGAACGCCTGGCGGCACGCCTAGATAGGAATTCAAAATTTTGACTTACGATTTCGAGACAATTCAATTTAAATTTGAATTAATGTATATTCACTTTTGTTGACTAGTCAAAAAAAATTTCACATCAAAACTTTTTACCCACTCACTTCAAATCACTGTAGCTAGTTGATTCCAACACTCTAGCGTCTCATCTTGTCTCCCTCCCCCTTTTCCTTTCAAAACCGCTAACAGATCAATTCAAAGAAAGAAAAAAAGTGAATCAACAGAAATCAAAACCATGGCCGAAGGAAATTTCTCTTTCCCCCTTCTTTTTCTTTTAAGCATCAATTATTTTCCTCCTCTTTCAGTCAATCGACCGCGATTTCCATCCTCTTCAATTGATTCTCGGAATCGATTCGAGCATATAAAATAGTTTGGCGACGATGATATCCTTCTTGTGATTCGATTGGGACCTTGGCTCTAGTCCAGGCGAACGCATATTGACACGAAGGAGGCACGAGTAGAGGGGCGCGTCGACTGTTTGTACCAAAAATGGGCACAACACTCTTCGGAAGTTTTTGAAGAGATAAAAGTGAAGAATGAAAATTAAAACTGTGGATTATCTAACAAAAACTCCAAATAACAGAAAGTAAATTGCAAAGACAAGCGATATAGAGTGGTTCGGCGTTTTGCCTACGTCCACTATGAAGTTTGATGATTTTATTGCTCGATTACTTGAAGATTACAGTAGTTGATAATGTAATACAACTGAATTCAAATGCTAAGTGTCAATCTAAAGCAGCGGCGGTGTTCTGGAGTAAATCTGGCAGAATCTGGGCGCTCTTTAGTACTTAGAATTCTCCGACCCCTTTTCTGAATGACCAGGGGGTCTATTTATAGGCGTTGGAGGCTGGTATTTCGCCCAAAATGTGGGGAGACCAGTTCTGGCACGCCAGGGGGCCCACATGGCCGAAATCTGGAGATCCGGGCCCACTTTGGGATCGATTCGACCCTTGGTTCGAATCGATCAAGAAATCATCCAATCGAGCTGAAATTTGGTGTGTACTTTCTTCATCATGTGTTTGAGCTTCTGTGAAAATTTCATGGGATTTGGACTTGCAGAACTCGAGTTATGATCGATTCAAGTTGGTGTTTTTCGTATTCTGGAGTCGTTCGAATCGATATGCTCGAATCGATTCGTTCGAATCGATCCTCCTGCTTGTGAGGACGGTGACGTGGTGCGCTTTCTTCGAATCGGTCCGCTTTGCACTCCGCTTTGACTGGGTCGAATCCATGACTTGGATTCGAAGATGGTGGAGTCGAAGGCAAGCTGCGTCTCCCGGATTCGAAGTGAAGCTATCTTTTATCGATTCGAAGGTAAGCTTTGTCTTATCGATTCGAAGGTAAGCTTTGTCTTATCGATTCGAAGGTAAGCTTCCACGATGGATTCGAAGTGAAACAATGTCTTCTGGATTCGAAGTTCCCTCTCTTGATGGATTCGAACTGTGGACAACCCCAATCGATTCGAACTTAAGGTATCCTTCGAATCGATTCGAAGTATAGCTAACTACTTGGTCCGGCTGGATTCGAACGAGAGCTTCTATGCTGATGGAGTCGAAGCAAGGGAGAGCGGCTGGAGTCGAGGCAGTGGAAGTTCGATGGATTCGAACTGTCTCCTGGCCAATGGATTCGAACATAGGCGAAACCTATGGATTCGAACTAAAGGTGCCCTACTCCATCTTTTGTCGACGATATCTCGAGCATACGAACTCGAATCGACTTGAAACTTGGATCGTCGGTTCCCATGGCTCTGCTTGACGCGTCTTATCAATTGCAGCCCGAACTGGACTCGGACAAAATTCATCGATATCCGTAGTGATCCTTACGTGTAACCGACTTCCGAGACAATCTGTTACCGGTATCTAGTCAAGTCCTTGGTGTCATGGCCTTGCCAAAAGGCGGGATAACATTTTCCCCCCAAAGTTCGTCTTGTGTAAACATGACGTGCTTTGAAAAGCTGCAGTCTCTCATTGGATAGCTACATCATGCTTTATCGAAAGTTGCATTCTGTATTGTTGTAATCGACCGTCGCACAATAGTGACTAGCTGTCAGTTTTTCGAGTCGTGACGAGATGAACATCCGATCCCTGTAAATGATAGAGATCAAACATTAGTCAGAAGTACGTGCATACATGTATTATATTGGCTTTGATTAACGTTGCGTGATCGCAAGTCGTTGTCAGTTCGGTTTACTATCGAAATCTGCGTCGGTCCTCTCCTGGACCGATTTGAGATTTGAGTTAAAACACTGCTTTTATCATTGTCTATGATCATCCTCTCGTACTGATCCTCTCCTGAATCGGTGTAAGAGTAGACAAGCAATTTTTCATATTGGAACGGTTCGTCCATTTGACCAGTGGTATTTGACGAATGCGAAGCTATGTTTTTTGATCCACTTCAAGTTGAGGGTTTCAAAGTGGGCACTTCGAATCGATGATTCTCCGAATCGATATTGCGTGGATTTGAATTTTTCTGAGTTGGTGGATTTGCCATTGAGGGATTCGAACTTGGCTGTTCGAATCGATGGAGCCGAACGTTCTCCCTGGCTCTTCTGACGTTGTGTGTCGAATCGATGAAGCTTTGCTTTGATATTGTATGGATGGATTCGGAGGGATGGATTCGAAGTAGATTTGTAACCTGCGTACCCCTGAGTTCGAATCGATGAAACCATTTTGCCTGTTTCGAATCGATAGAGGCTTCTTAGTGATCGACTCGAAGATACTCGTTCGAATCGATAGGCTGTAACCATTTTCTCCGGTTGCATCTGACCGGGATGCGAAACGTCTCGCAATCCCCTATATATATCGAGATCTCTTTTCACTTTCATTTTTTACTTTCTTACTGTTGCGAGAGCCCTTTCTTCGAATCGATCTTTCAAGGTTCTGCGCTTTGCACGAGTTGATCAAACTCCTTCAAGTTTTCATCTGTAATCGAATTCAACCAGGTAACCAAGGGATCGATTCGAACAATGAAAGATAAAACCGGAAAACGTCATCACTAATCTCGACACCTTTCGAAAATTATGAGGAACTGTGCAGTCGAGAGTGGGTCGACTCGATGAATCTGAGGAACGAGTTCGTTCGCGTCGAATCGATCTTGAGTGCTAAAATGGAGGAGCGTCGTTACTTCGACTCGATCAATTCGACGCCCAGCTGATGTCATCCTGATCGATTCGAAGGAATCGACTGCTGATCGATTCGAAGCTACGCGGAGCTTATGGATTCGAAGCGCTCTCTCTTCTTAAGGCGTTTACCGAGTCGACCTTAATGGAGTCAAGGCGTATGGATTCGAACAGCATCGATTCGACTTATGTCGATTCGAATCGATCGATTCGAACGTCCTAACACCTGTTCTTCTGACTTGTTTCAACATCTGAGCCGCGACCAATCTCGAGTTGAACTTTGACAAACATAATTAACTCTTAGCATACTTGACTCCGACGAGCTTCGGTCTTGCATAGTCGAACTTGACCGAAAGATTTGACCTCCTTTTTGAAGCTCGTTGACGGAACTGTGACTTAACCAACAATATAACTGACTCGTACACGAGGTTGGTTCGTAGTGTCCGGATGTTGTGGAAGTGACGGTCAGCGATGACGGTCATTTTCGTTCTCAAATTCCCAAGATATGTTGTACGAACATCTTGTTTTATTCTGTTAAATTTGCTTAAGTGATGCATATCATCTGTACTGCACGACACGTTCACACACACACTATACTGGGGCATGTACGGGCTGGTTATGAACTTAACGTTGCTTTCTGATGAGTTAGCTAATTATGGAATCTTCGAGCTCCCAACAACAAGAGGTGCAGAGCTCGACTCCTCCTGTGCTTGAGATTCCTGACATCCCTGCCGACGTAATCGATCCGGCTCCAGATGAATTGCCGGAGGCGATATTTATTGAAGACCCTGTCGACTCGGTTCAATCCAACATTTCTGAATCCTTATTGGGACGAATATGCCTAAAGCATAACATATCTCTTGGTGATGTTCTATTGCCCAGCGCCACCGATAGACCGCACAATCCGCCTGAGGGATATACAGCATTCTACCGTCATGCTTGTGCGGCTGGAACTCTTCCTCCCTTCAATCAATATATCCGAAGGATGCTATCATATTTAGGGATTGCTCCTTCACAACTTCATCCCAACGGGCACGCGCTGCTGAATAGTGTCTTCGTAATATTTATGGACTGTCTCTTCCGCCCGCCGAGGCCCTTCGAGATCAGACATATATTTAACTTCAAGAGCAGGGGTGATAGCCCGTCGTTTACATTCTTGGAGGCAGTCAGAAATTGCCAAGTTGTAGTTGGAGCTTGGACGCGCCTGAGCTATTTTAAGAACGAATGGTTCTACGTTCGGTGTCCCCCGGGTTTCGCTAGGCGATGGTTGTCTAGACGTAAGCGACTTAACCTGTTTCTTTGACCAATAACTTTTCGGTGTTAAAATTGACATTTCATTCCTTTTTCAGCTATTATCTCTAGGCCCGATGGAGGGCGTTTCAAGAGTACTGTCCGGAGTCTTCAAGAAGTCCCAAGCGAGCTGAGGCACATTGACTCGGTGCTGAACGACTACAACTTAAGAGTTCTGGGTCTGATTGACATTAATCAAAGCATAGTTGTTGAGGGATTTTCAAAGTCCGTCTCCAAGAAGGAAAATAAGAAGAAACCCAAGGAGAGAAAAGCGAAGAGGTCACTCGGGATCAGAATAGTCGAGGCGAGTGACGAAGAAAGAACTCAGACGGATTCAGAGCCGATGGCTGACCTTTCGGGAAACTTGGAGGAGTTGGGAGAAAAACGGAAAGGCAAGGCCGCCGTTTCCAAAAAACTTAAGTCAAAAGGGGGAAAATCTGTAGATGTGTTTCTTCCCGCTTCCGGAGTTATGATTTCTGAGGCCGCCCCTCCTCATTCGAGAGACTCTCTCAAAGGGCTTGACGATATTCCTATCCCAGATTATATATCAATCTCTCATAATCCTGGGTTGGAGGAATTACAAGATGTCTTAAATATGAACGAGCCCTTTCCTTTAAGTGCGGTCAACACTTCCGGTCGGTTTGGGGGTTTACACATTTACACACACTTTCACGGCACTTCATGACTTCTGCATAGTAAACATTGCTTTATGGGATTTTAATCCGTAATTCTTTCTTATCACAGGTGAGATGTCAGGGCGTGGCTCCACTTTAGATAGGCTTCGGAACGTGCGTCAATCTTCTCCATTTTATGACTCCCGTAGGAGAGAGACAGATAGGGACCATGGGCGAGGTTACTCGAGTCAAGAACGTTATGACAGAGACAGGGATTACTCGCGTAACCGTTCTGGTTATGATTACTCTGATAGAGACCGGGGATACCAACACCGACCCCGATCTCGCTCTCCTCCGCCTCCCAGGGCTCCAGTAGACCTCCCAGGGCCATCTCACCAGCAACAGTTGCCTTCTCAGTCTTCTCGGCCTGATGCTCAACGGCCAAGAGTGGAACCAACAGCAGCTGCTATAATTGAACAAGCTCCGGCCGAGCTGACAAGCGAGGGAGCTGCCAAACTCGCTCAAATGAAAAACGACTACCCGGAGATTTGCATGGACGGCTACATCTTCCCGCCTAACTTCAAAAGGATTCCACCAGAGGCTGAGACCACTGCTCATAACTACATCCACGACTTCTACGCTCAGTACAAGGAGTGGTATAAGGCAGCCGTGAAGGCTTCTAGAGTAGCTTTCGACAGGGCGAAAATCATTGCTGAACGTGACGTCGACATTGCGAAGCAGAAACGCATTATCCAAGTTCTTCAATTCGAAGTGGAGACGTCCCGAAAGTCAGAGCTTGAAACTCTTAAGAAACACGAGGGAGTCGTGGCTAAACTAGCGAGGATGCAGCAAGAACACTGTGCCACAGTGGAAGAGATGGGCCATCGCAATACCACCGTTGCAGCTGAACGAGACTCAGCCGTTAAAGAGCTGAACGAGCTCAAGGCCAAATTCGCCGAAATGGCGAAGGAGAAAGACGATGCGAATGCTACTGCTCAAGAGGCTTGCGACCAAGCAGTATCCCTCAGGGCCGAACTTGCTGCGGCGGCGGTCAAGGCTAAGTCCGTGGAGGCGGAGATTCAGGAAAAAATCTTGGAGGAGAGGTCCAGGCTAGATGCTGAGTTTGACGATCTCCTAGTCACGTATAACGCTAATGTGTTGGAACACAGAAATCTAGCGTGGCTGGGAGATGATTCCATGATCTTATATAATGCCTGGACCCGGCTGGTGAATGAGAAGAGAGCGGCGCATCCGGATGGAGCACTTGACGACTTTGAACTGGAGATGCGCCTGCTTACTGAGGATGAGAGGAAGACCCTTCATGAGGTGGTAATTTCTATGGCGAAAGAAAGACTCGGCGTCCAGTCATCAGAGACAGGCGAAGGTTCGGGGACCGCGCATCACGAGGCAAGTGTTGGAGCCGTAATCTCAACATTGCCCGAGACTACTGGTGCGGTAAACCCCCAATCCGTTCCTGCATATAATCCTGACCAACCGTTGTTATCCTCCGCCGATAATTCTACCCATGTTTCGGTCCAGACTAAGGAAGGTATTTGAATGCTTCTCGTAGTTTTGTTGTGAAGAACCTTAAGCAACACACTTGGCTAACAGTCCTCGTTTTGTCGTATTTCAGTGACCGAAGTTATAGTTTCTGCGCCCCTTGCTTTATCAGTTCCTCAGCAAACACAAGGGGTAGTTTTTTCTGAAGCCATCACGACTTCTACTTTGATTGGCGAGGAGGGAGATGTAAATATGTTTTCTTTCAGCGCTCAGATGATTGAGGAGCTTCTCAATGAACCCATCGATCCCTCCGCCAACCCGCCCGACGCCGTGAATGAGGCCGCTCCGGCCGCTAGTTTACCTATGCCAGCTATTGGCACATCTGATGCGGCCCAAGCATCTCGTGAGGACGATGTTTTAGCTGAGATCGCTGCTGAGATGGCAGCAGGGAATGTTGGTCCTAGTCCGCCCGGGCCCGCCCCGTTAATGGTGATTTCGCCGGGCGGTACTGTATTGATCGAGACCGCTCCTGTCCCTCCTCCTGCTACTACTCCTATGCCCCCGGCTCGTCCTCCTAGAAGAACTTCCGTCGCCTCCAGCTCTGAGGAAGACGTCGACATCATATCGCTGCCGGAGGGCAAGCCTGAAAAGAGCAAGCGATTGAGGAAGAAGTCGGGCAGCGGATCAGGTGGAGCTACTCCAAAGAAGAAGATAAGGAAGAAGAAAGAATGAACTTCTTTCCCTAAATCTTTGTTGCGTAGGGTAGCATTTTGTCGATTTTTCTATAGCCGTGTATAGATGTGGATTCGGCTCCCACTAGTAGATTTTTTCATAAACACTTTGTAATCAGATTCTTTTTGTTGATAGTGGAAATGAAAATCTATTCTCTTTCTGTCTTCAACTTGTTATGTGTTATGGTTCTGCCCCCTGTATTGGGGAGAAGTGTGGAGTTGACGTATGTTTATACTCTACCTCGCGTACAGGAAGCACAGAGTCAGTTAATGTTTACACTCCAGTTCGCGTTCTCGGAAGCTGGAGTTCGTTAATGTTTATACTCCAGTTCGCGCTCTCGGAATACGGAGTTAGATGAATGTTTATACTCCGTCTCGCACTCTGGGAGTACGGAGTTAGATGAATGTTTATACTCCGCCTCGCACTCTGGGAGCACGGAGTTAGATGAATGTTTATACTCCGCCTCGCACTCTGGGAGCACGGAGTTAGAAGAATGTTTATACTCCGTCTCGCACTCTGGGAGCACGGAGTTAAGTAAAAAGCTTGTACCCAGCTCGCGCTCTCGGAGTACTCTGGGGTTTAGGAAAAATGTTTATACTCCGCCTCGCACTCTGGGAGTACGGAGTTAGATGAATGTTTATACTCCGTCTCGCACTCTGGGAGTACGGAGTTAGATGAATGTTTATACTCCGCCTCGCGCTCTGGGAGCGCGGAGTTAGAAGAATGTTTATACTCCGCCTCGCACTCTGGGAGTACGGAGTTAGATGAATGTTTATACTCCGCCTCGCACTCTGGGAGTACGGAGTTAGATGAAGGGTTGTCGTGTATCAACCCATTTTCGTGGCCTGACGTGATGGCTTGCCCCCGAGCTCGGGTTTCATTTAGCGAGTGGTTGATCGCTTCACAGCCACTCCCTACTTGAATAAATTCCACTGTGTGATGGAACTTAGCTCTTCGTGCATCGTGATGTTGTACATTGTATTTAATGGATCACAGCTCTGGCTCGAAGAGATGGCATTTTATTGCTGAAATAAGAAAATATGGCAAATCAGTTGCCTTATTACAAATTCTAATTTCGAAATGCAAAAGTAAATTGCTGAATAAAAAACATAATGAAATGAATAAAGCCTGTCATATGTAATAGCGGCGGAGACTCTCGCTGTTCCAGGCTCTTGGCAAAACTAGACCGTCCACGGTTGATAGTTTGAATGTGCCATCTCCAAGTCGTTGCGTAATCACGTACGGTCCTTCCCAATTTGGTTTCATGTGTGAAGGAACCGGGTATACTCTCTTGAGGACCAGATCGCCGAGATCAAAGGTTCGGGGGCGAACTTTGGTGTTATATAATCGGGCGACCCGACTTCGGTACGCGGCCGCTCTTAAATCAGCTTCTTCTCGTTTCTCGTCCAACAGATCCAAAGACTCAGCGAGTAATATAGCATTTGTTTTCGGATCGTAATAAGTTACGCGGTGAGAAAATACTTCTGTCTCCACTGGAATGACGGCCTCCGAGCCATAGGATAAGAAAAATGGGGTGTGTCCAGTTGCGGTCTTGCGAGTTGTTCGATAAGCCCATAACGCCATAGGAAGTTCATCGACCCATTTGCCCCCAGCCTTTTCCAGTCGTTTCTTTAAGATGGATTTGATAACTTTGTTAACAGCTTCGACCTGACCATTTGCTTGCGGATGTGCGACTGCAGAGAACTTTTTATGAATATGAAATCGTTGGCAGAAACTCTTGAACTCTGAACTTTCGAATTGGGTCCCGTTATCGGTGATGATGGTGTGCGGGAGTCCAAATCGGCAAATGATATTGCGGACCACAAAGTTTATCACTTTCTTTGACGTAATCGTTGCGAGAGCTTCGGCTTCAGCCCATTTCGTGAAGTAATCAACTGCGACGATGGCATACTTCGCACCACCTTTTGCCAGAGGCAAAGCGCCAATGATATCGATACCCCACATAGCGAACGGCCAGGGACTGACCATTTGAGTTAACTCGGTAGGCGGGGCTCTTGGAATTCGAGCGTGTTTTTGGCACTTGTCGCACCTCCTGGCGTAATTGGCAGCATCTCGATTCACGGTTGGCCAGTAATATCCATATCTGAGTATCTTCTTAGCAAGCGCTTGTCCACCGGTGTGATCGCCGCATTCTCCCTCATGTACATCATGTAACACTCGTTTGACTTCGTCGTGAGCGATACACCGGAGGAGTGGAACAGAATAACCTTTTCTATACATGATCCCGTCCTGAATGATAAACCGCGAAGCTTTTCGTAGAATTTGCCTTTTCTCATTTCGGCGTTCAGGCAATATTCCATTCTCAATATAATTTCGATATGGAGTCATCCATGATTCTCTGCTGGGAAAGGTTTCTAACACATCAGCTGTTTTGATTTGATCGATGCTCGGGGAAGGCAAAGTTTCGACCGGGACGAGTCCCATTTGCTGCGCTCCACCTGTGCTGGCCAACTTTGCCAATGAATCGGCCTTTTGATTGCGATCTCGTGGTATGTAGTAAATAGCATAATAATCAAATTGATCCAGCGCTTCCTGAACTCGGGCTAGGTAAGCAGCTAACCTTCGATCTCTCGCTTGATATTCTCCTCGTACTTGACACACAACCAACTGCGAATCACAATAAACTTCTATAGCGATAATTTTCAGATCTCTGGCAAGCTTTAACCCAGCCAACAGGGCTTCATACTCGGCCTCGTTGTTGGTTGCGTGAAAATCGAACTTCAGAGCATAGCATATGGATCGACCTTCGGGGGTTTCTAGTACAACTCCGGCACCCGAACATCGATCGTTTGATGCGCCATCTGAATAAAGCTTCCATATATATTTAGGAGACTCGCTGGTTTCAGGTAATTCGTCAGGAACAGTAAATTCAGCTATGAAGTCAGCTAGGACTTGCCCTTGAATGGCTCTCCGCGGAGCATAAGTAATGTCAAATTGGCTCAGTTCAATATTCCACTTGAGTAACCTTCCAGACGTCTCAGGCCGCGTGAGGACCTGTCGTAACGGCTGATCGGTATATACAGTAAGCGGATGTGCTTGAAAATAAGGACGAAGCTTTCTCGAGGCAATGACCAAGCAGTAAGCCAGTTTCTCCAACCTGGGGTAATTTCTCTCAGCTCCGGTCAGTCGTTTACTGACATAATAGACCGGTTTCTGCACTCGATCTTCTTCCCGGACCAAAGCAGCACTGATCGCATGCTCTGATACCGCCAGGTAAAGGTATAATTGTTCGTGATCAATTGGTTTCGACAAAATCGGTGGCGTAGAGAGGTGTTGAACCAGCGATCGGAATGCACCTTCACATTCCGTGGTCCATTCAAAGTTTCGTTTCCCTTTCCGGATTAGATCGAAGAAAGGAATACATTTATCAGCGGATTTCGAGATGAACCTG
Organism: Allium fistulosum; assembly: GCA_030737815.1. Lineage (NCBI taxonomy): Eukaryota > Viridiplantae > Streptophyta > Magnoliopsida > Asparagales > Amaryllidaceae > Allium > Allium fistulosum. The sequence goes on from CM060902.1 coordinate 986,348,129, forward strand.
CTTAGCGCTGCTACCTTCCCGTTGAGACTCTGGACTTGCTTGATGGTCTTTGGAGTTTGCAAATTCCTTATCGCCCAGATCTTCTCGGGGTTTGCCTCTATCCCACGAGCGTTAACAATGAACCCTAGAAACTTTCCGGATGCGACGCCGAAATGGCATTTTAGCGGGTTGAGCTTCATTCCATATTCACGCAAGATACAGAACATTGAATTTAAATCCTTGACGTGATCTGTGGAAAATCGGGACTTAACTAACATGTCATCCACATAGACTTCCATGGTCTTCCCGATTTGATCAGCGAACATTCGATTAACCAAGCGTTGGTAAGTTGCTCCGGCATTCTTTAAACCAAAGGGCATGACTCTGTAGCAGTAGAGTCCCAGATCGGTTACGAAACTAGTATGTTCTTGATCGGGTAGATGCATGGGTATCTGATTATAACCCGAATAAGCGTCCATAAAGGATAACAATTCGTGACCTGCAGTTGAGTCAACGAGTTGGTCAATTCGGGGAAGTGGAAAACTATCTTTTGGACAGGCTTTGTTTAAATCAGAGTAATCGACACAAGTTCTCCATTTCCCGTTCGGCTTCCGAACCATTACCGGATTTGACACCCACTCTGGGTATAGAGCATCTCGGATGAAACCATTCGAATGCAATTTATCAATTTCTTCTTTAAGGGCGGCAGATCTCTCTGGATCCATACCACGCCTCTTTTGCTTGACCGGAACATGTCGTGGATCAATATTTAAAGAGTGACTTGCAATGTTCGGTGAGATTCCGCACATGTCGGAGTGCGTCCAGGCAAAGACATCAAGATTCGCCTGAAGAAATTCAACCAATTCCTGTTGTATCTGTTTTCCCAGTTGAGATCCAACTTTCAGTACTTTCGAGTCGTCATCCTCGCTGACCGGGACGTCCACAGTCAGTTCGGCTGGAGACGCTTGGTTCTCTTCTACTTCAGCTTTATCTTCGCTATCTCTAGGGTCAAGATCTCTAAGGAATTGGTAGTGGTGCCCGGGCCGGGGCCCAGGCGTTAGCTGTCAATTATCAGAAAAACGGACGCAGAGAGATTCCTCTACGCCCTTTCCTTTCTCCTTCTTCTGCGCTTCTCGCAATTCAGCAACATAACAGGCTCTTCCTGCTGCCTGATCTCCTTGAACGATTCCTATACCGTGATCGGTTGGGAATTTTAAAGTCAAACACCACGGGGCAATGGCTGCCCTGAATTCAGCAAGGGCTGGTCGACCCAGGAATGCGTTGTACGGTGAAGCAATGTCAAGAACAACGAATTGCAGCAGTCGAACTCTCCTGCGCTCTCCGATCCCCAGTTCCACTGGTAATTCCACTATTCCAGTAGGTATCGTTGCACTGCCATTGAAGCCATGAACCCGGGATTGGCAGGGTTTTAGGTCCTTTGCTTCCATCTTCATTAAATCGTAAGCTCGCTTGAATAGAATGTTCACAGAACTTCCACTGTCAACCAGGATCCTCTTCATCCAAGCAGGACCAACCTGGGCAGATATGACCAGTGGATCAATCGTTGGAGCCTCGATTTTGTCAGCATCTCTGCTTCTGAATATGATATCGTCAGACATCGTTTTCTGTTGCTTAGCCGGGGTTCCATCCTCACAATTACTGCAGCATTCGAAGCTCGCATGCCTGATAGAGCTAGCATACGACTCCATTTCCCTCCAGCTCCTGTCTGCTGGATGAGGACCACCACTTATGGTATTGATAACTAGCCTCCCGCCTGTACGAGCGGGTTCCTCTTGTCTTTCCTGATCTTGCGCGCGGTTTGGATTCGATGGGCCCGCACCACCAGATTGCGGCGCCCGCACGAATTGATCTAACTTCCTCTCCCTGATCAACTTTTCTATCAGATCTTGCAAATGGCGACAGTCATTAGTATTGTGGCCATAGCTCTCATGAAACCTACAAAACTTTCCCGTCTGAATCTGCCTTTCTGACGACCGCTTCGGAGCGGGTTTCTTATACTGTTCTGTGTTGCAAGTTTGCAGATACACATTCTCCAGTGATGTGTTTAACGGTGTATAACTTTCAAACATCGGAGCCCTACGCCGTGGGCCTGGATTCGGATCTCTCTTCTTATTCTGACCATTGCCACCTCTTGGCTGAGTTTGTTTGTTCTGTATGCTTAACTGGACTTTTCCGGAATTGTCACCGGACTGTTTAACTGCGACATTGCTTTGTATTCCCTCACTCCCGGGTTTTGCATCGTCCTGCTTCCTAGACTGTTTCGCGTCCTCTTGCCGTAAGAATTGAGCGGCTTTGGAGTAGAAACGGTCCAACGATGCGGGGGGTTTTCCGGCTAACCAGTTTCCAAATTCAGAATCGGGATCGATTCCCTTTGTCAATGCCATTAAAATTGAGTTGTCATTGGGATTACTTATTTCCACGCATGCCGCATGGAACCTCTCCAAGTAACGCCTTAATGTTTCCCCACGAGCCTGGGTAACATTGGACAGGGTGTTAACATCTTTGGGTCTGGCAACATGCATACGGAACTGTTCAACAAATTTCTTAGCCAACTGGTCGAATGACGAGATAGATCTTGGAGGTAGTCTTGTAAACCACATTGTTGCAATTCCTCCCAGTGAAATGGGGAAGCTACGGCATTTCACTGCATCGTCGGCCCTTGCGGCGCTCATTGACCATTCGTATTTCAGTATGTGCTGATTGGGATCAGAACTTCCCTCGTACATAGGGAGAGTTGGCATCCTGAATCGCCGAGGAGGTTCAGCGTATAGTACTTCGTCCGTGAAGGGAGTATGGCTTCGAGAAATTCCCCAATCGTCATTGGTAAGTCCTTGGCTTTCACGGATCATTTGACGTATCATAGTCGGGATGTCCGGCATTGCTACATTCTGAGCCTGCTGAGCTAAGGTGTGGTCGGGCTCCACAATGCGAGTTTGGACCGGGCGCTGTCGACGGTCCAAGTTTCGCCTCCTTGGCTCAGCGTCTTCCTGGACGTATGGTTCAGAAGTACGTCCTTGCTGTTGATTACCCGAATCTGGAAGATATCGGGTATCGACCCTTGTTTCCGCTGTTGCAGCTGTGACATGATTGTCCGTAGTATATTGTGAAGTACGGCCACCTCGTGCTGATGGTCTAGCCTGGAAGCTGGTTGATGGTCCTACCCTCAATTGCCCGACAGTCAGGGCTGGCTGATATCCCGTAGTCTGAGCATAATCTCCGTCTAATCGGGGACGGGTAGACCTACGACGATAGTCAGACGAGGCAGAACTTTCAGTGGGTGAGCGGGAAACATCATCCCTCCTGGACCTTCTACGGCCCTGGCGATTCAGTTGATTTGTCAACTCAATATTGGCTCGCAGCTGTTCGGCTAACTGTTGCCGACTCTGAGTCAATTCTTGTAGTAACATCTGAAATTCTTGTCTAGTGACTGCCCCAGACGGATCTGAGTGGGCAGTGTTGTCTTGATGGGGTGGCTGCTGTTGAGCAGGATTTTGTCCATCCCTACCTTCTTGTCCTGGAGCTGCAGAAGTGGTTCTCGTGCTAACCATTTTGAACGATGAATCCTTTTCCTAGATTTTATACAAATCTGAGTAGAATGGAAGGACTGTGAATCGAAGATCTGGATCTTCCTCTTGGATTTGTGCAATCCGGTATCGATGGTAGATCCAAGGAGCAGGAGAAAAAAGCTGGTTTTTTCTCAGTGAAAGCACCAAAGTGTTTGTACCAAAAATGGGCACAACACTCTTCGGAAGTTTTTGAAGAGATAAAAGTGAAGAATGAAAATTAAAACTGTGGATTATCTAACAAAAACTCCAAATAACAGAAAGTAAATTGCAAAGACAAGCGATTTAGAGTGGTTCGGCGTTTTGCCTACGTCCACTATGAAGTTTGATGATTTTATTGCTCGATTACTTGAAGATTACAGTAGTTGATAATGTAATACAACTGAATTCAAATGCTAAGTGTCAATCTAAAGCAGCGGCGGTGTTCTGGAGTAAATCTGGCAGAATCTGGGCGCTCTTTAGTACTTAGAATTCTCCGACCCCTTTTCTGAATGACCAGGGGGTCTATTTATAGGCGTTGGAGGCTGGTATTTCGCCCAAAATGTGGGGAGACCAGTTCTGGCACGCCAGGGGGCCCACATGGCCGAAATCTGGAGATCCGGGCCCACTTTGGGATCGATTCGACCCTTGGTTCGAATCGATCAAGAAATCATCCAATCGAGCTGAAATTTGGTGTGTACTTTCTTCATCATGTGTTTGAGCTTCTGTGAAAATTTCATGGGATTTGGACTTGCAGAACTCGAGTTATGATCGATTCAAGTTGGTGTTTTTCGTATTCTGGAGTCGTTCGAATCGATATGCTCGAATCGATTCGTTCGAATCGATCCTCCTGCTTGTGAGGACGGTGACGTGGTGCGCTTTCTTCGAATCGGTCCGCTTTGCACTCCGCTTTGACTGGGTCGAATCCATGACTTGGATTCGAAGATGGTGGAGTCGAAGGCAAGCTGCGTCTCCCGGATTCGAAGTGAAGCTATCTTTTATCGATTCGAAGGTAAGCTTTGTCTTATCGATTCGAAGGTAAGCTTTGTCTTATCGATTCGAAGGTAAGCTTCCACGATGGATTTGAAGTGAAACAATGTCTTCTGGATTCGAAGTTCCCTCTCTTGATGGATTCGAACTGTGGACAACCCCAATCGATTCGAACTTAAGGTATCCTTCGAATCGATTCGAAGTATAGCTAACTACTTGGTCCGGCTGGATTCGAACGAGAGCTTCTATGCTGATGGAGTCGAAGCAAGGGAGAGCGGCTGGAGTCGAGGCAGTGGAAGTTCGATGGATTCGAACTGTCTCCTGGCCAATGGATTCGAACATAGGCGAAACCTATGGATTCGAACTAAAGGTGCCCTACTCCATCTTTTGTCGACGATATCTCGAGCATACGAACTCGAATCGACTTGAAACTTGGATCGTCGGTTCCCATGGCTCTGCTTGACGCGTCTTATCAATTGCAGCCCGAACTGGACTCGGACAAAATTCATCGATATCCGTAGTGATCCTTACGTGTAACCGACTTCCGAGACAATCTGTTACCGGTATCTAGTCAAGTCCTTGGTGTCATGGCCTTGCCAAAAGGCGGGATAACATCGACTATGAGGCAGAGTAGATCAGGCTCGAATGGTGGTGCATTGGGACGTGTGGCCTTGCGAGGAAATGGGAGTCGATTACTCAGGCGAGTGCGGCGTGATTTTGAATTGGAGAAGCGACAATGTCAAGGGAGATGAGCAAGTGCCTGAGGGTGGGGTCGAGCCAGTGAGGTTTCAATATGCTATTTTTATTTATTTATATATTTAAATATATATGTATATAAGTAATAAGTAAAATTCTAATATTATTTCCAGAAAAGAAATGATTAGCAGTAAGGTATATATATAAAAACCTAATTTTTACTTTCAATTTATGTGTGTGTGTATATATATATATGTATATATTACTGTAGGTAGATACATATATAATTTATTAAGCCTGATAATATATGCATATATATGGGTATATATGCAATAAGACAGAACAAGGAAACTTTTTTTAATATATATAAATACAAATAAATATATGCAGATTTTTATCTATTTACAGAAAACAGAATATTTTTATAGATAAAATTTTGAAGAAAATAAGAATTTTAAAGAATGTTGAAAGTTTATATAAATTAGATTTTTTAAGATCTATGAATTATTTTCAAAGGAGAATAAATATACATATATATACCTATTTTTCATTTACTAGTTTATTTTTAAAACAATGTGTTATGGAGATAGACTTGCTTAATAAACTTATTTAATTATTTTAGTTGCTAAAAATATTTTATTAAAAGGGAATTAGTTTAAAATTTAATCATTAGTTTAAATTAGAATTATTAAACGATAATTTAATTGTTCGATTTATTTGAATATTAACAAAATTAATCTAATGTTTATTCAAGGACAAAACCGGGAAACCAAATCGAGATTGAAGTGGATTGCAAATTTAAGGGGCAATGGTGAGTTAATCTCACTCATCTGGATTATTATTTAAATTTAAATGGTTAAATTTAAATATTTGGTTGAATGATTGAATTGATTGGATGTGGTATATTATATAGTAGTATATAGTATATATTGTTGGAACCTGCCTTCTTCGATTTTAATGTGACAACTATATATCTCAAACTATATACTATGATGTCAAATATTCTTGCAGGAATCTACAAAGAAAAGTTATTATCATATCGTCAACAAACTAAGCTCAAGCTCTCCAGTATACTGATTATTATTTCTGGTTAGATATTTTTGTACAATCTCTGATATGATGATAACAACAAACACACACACACAAATATACTTTTGAAAATCATGTTTTAAAATAATAAATATCTTTAATTATTTAAAGATATAAAAAGTATTTTCAAAATTATACAATTTCTCAAGTTCAGAATCACTAAAATAAAGAAGAGGAACAAATCAGTACAAATTCAGACATTTGAACTTTTATTTAGCCATCTGTCATCAATGACAGACGTCTGTTAATTTAATACAGACGTCTGTTATCATAGACAGACGTCTAAATTAAATAAACAGACGTCTAAATGGCTGATTTTTTGTTTCTTCTATTTTTTTGACTTTTAAACTTTATTCAGACATCTGTAACTTTTCTCTCAGACATCTGAACTTGACGAACTGAAGCATCTCTTTATGAAAATTCAAAATTTGAAGAGTTGTCTTCTTCACCAACAGTTGCACTCCTTCTAATGGTTGCAACTATTGAATTAAAACTATTCAATACTATAAATAGAGATGAAAATCCACTATTTCAACAACCAATTCTTTCTATCTATACTTGCTTTGTATTATCATAATCACAAGCGATTTTCAATCTCTACTTCCTATCTTTTGCACATTCAAATCATCATATCAAGAAGATTATAGGAAGGGTGTACTACATTGACTATATTCGTGTTATTCAAAGAACACACAAGTCAAGAAACAATTTACCAAATTGTATTTTGAAGTCCTATTCGGTTGCTTAGGCGGAAAAGTCCTGTTCGGTTGCTCAGGCGGTGTAATACCTGTTCCTCCGGGTTAAGTGAGGGTTGTTAGAGAAATTCCAAAAGGAGTCTGGGACTGGACGTAGAACGAGAAGTTCGAACCAGTATAAAAATCCCTGGTGTCATTTTTATTACTGCTATTTACTATTATTTATAATTCCGCACTTGCTAGTCGTAGTTTAACTATATTATCGATCCATATACACTTTCATTTGGTATCAGAGCCTGGAATTCTATCGATCGTCACTACATCATAGAATAATGGCCAGAAAACGATCCAGTCGAAATACAACAGACAAAATCCCTGTCAAAGCCACCAGTGAAGACTACAAAAAGGTACTTTTTGATTTACAAATTTCGGTAAAAGATAATAATGAATTAGTTAGTGTAAGCAATAAGATTTCAAAGCTTAACTTTATTATCTTAGAAAAGATGAAATTTGTTGAACTTGAAAATGAGAAATTGAAAAATGAGAAGTTAGATTTAGAAAATCAACTTGGTGTTTTAAAGAATAATTTTGAGGCTCTTACAGATTTTCTAGATGAACAAAACACCATATTCGAGAAAGAGAGAGAAAAATTTTCAAAAGAAATTTTTGATTTGAAAAGACAAAATGATTTATTACAATCCTCTTTAGATAAATCAGAATCTCAAAATTTCCTTCTCAAAAATGAAAACTGTACGTTAAAAAACGAGAATACTGAATTAAATGAGAAAATTGATATTTTAAATAATAATAATATTTCTTTTGAAAATAATAATTGTGACTTTAAAGCTAAATTTGATAAACTTAACACTGAAGTCACAAAATTTAATAAAGGTCAAAATGATTTAAACTTGATTTTATCCAGTTCTAGACCGTTACATGATAAAAGTGGTTTAGGATATAATAAAATTGATCGTAGAAATAGCACTAGATATGTTTTCATGTATAGTAAAAATGTTAGTGCTAGTACTAAATTTCGAGTAAAGTCTAAATCCAATTTTTATAGAAATTCGAATACTGCTATGACCAAGAATGTTTATAATTTCCCTAGAAGTACAAAATCATTGACCAGAAATATGAATAAAAATTATCTAAGTATTTGGGTTCCTATTAATTGGAAAAATAGAGAAAAATACATTGATGATTATTTTGATATGGTAGTTAATAATGAAAATTATATTTATAATGGATCAACCACACCCAAATGGGTATGGTTTTCTAAGACCTAACACCCCGGACCCTAACATAATAAGTGGGTACCAAAAATGATTATTATTTTTTCCAGGTACTCGGAGAAACAAAAGGAAAAGGATAGATTTTGGAATTTTAAAGAATGTTCCATACGTTTAATAGAATTACGTGCTTACAATGAAATATGGACTTCAGCAAATATGGTAAAATCTATTTTATTTTTCCTTCATAATTAATAATGAGTTTATCTCGTTATTTATAAGATATTTTATATACTTTTGGAAAAAAAATTAGCCTAACAAACATCTGATAGTTTTTAACAGACGTCTGTATACCTATTTTTTGTTTGAGCCGTCTGAACATTTTGTCACAAACGTCTGTCTTTATATATAGACGTCTGCAACAAAAAATTTAGACGTCTGAATTTTGTACAAAATGTTTTTTACTCTCTGTTTAAAATTAAGACCTCTGAGGCGTCTGAACAAAATCTTTTAGACGCCTGTCATCATACTTAGCCGTCTGTTATAATTTTTTAGACGTCTAACTCTCTTAATTTTTTTTTTCAATTTTTTTTATACAGAACATCAGACGTCTGTTATGTGACTTGTTCTATATGTAATTTATTCTTATGTTCTGTATCTTTTTATAAATATGTATTTCTGTCCTATATCACTGTTTCTCTTTGTTTAGTATATTAAGATGTGGAACCTGTTCAAACATATGTTCAAATCTTTTTGTATACTCTAAATATTCCGACTCTTCCACAACAAAATTTTGTCATTGGTATGTTCTGAACAAAGTTCATATTGCTATTCAACAATGTGTTTTATCATCACATTTCTAACAAAACCCCTTACAAATTTCTTTTTGTTAATGACAAAGGGGGAGAAATATTAATCATTCTGCTATATAATATGGTCATGTTGACAGGGGGAGCAAAAGGTATGGTTTATACTAACTGTTGAATTATATAGTTGTCATCATCAAAAAGGAGGAGAATGTTGGAACCGGCCTTCTTCGATTTTAATGTGACAACTATATATCTCAAACTATATACTATGATGTCAAATATTCTTGTAGGAATCTACAAAGAAAGGTTATTATCATATCGTCAACAAACTAAGCTCAAGCTCTCTAGTATACTGATTATTATCTCTGGTTAGATATTTTTGTACAATCTCTGATATGATGATAACAACAAACACACACACACAAATATACTTTTGAAAATCATGTTTTAAAATAATAAATATCTTTAATTATTTAAAGATATAAAAAGTATTTTCAAAATTATACAATTTCTCAAGTTCAGAATCACTAAAATAAAGAAGAGGAACAAATCAGTACAAATTCAGACATTTGAACTTTTATTTAGCCATCTATCATCAATGACAGACGTCTGTTAATTTAATACAGACGTCTGTTATCATAGACGGATGTCTAAATTAAATAAACAGACGTCTAAATGGCTGATTTTTTGTTTCTTCTATTTTTTTGACTTTTAAACTTTATTCGGACATCTGTCACTTTTCTCTCAGACATCTGAACTTGACGAACTGAAGCATCTCTTCATGAAAATTCAAAATTTGAAGAGTTGTCTTCTTCACCAACAGTTGCACTCCTTCTAATGGTTGCAACTATTGAATTAAAACTATTCAATACTATAAATAGAGATGAAAATCCACTATTTCAACAACCTATTCTTTCTATCTATACTTGCTTTGTATTATCATAATCACAAGCGATTTTCAATCTCTACTTCCTATCTTTTGCACATTCAAATCATCATATCAAGAAGATTATAGGAAGGGTGTACTACATTGACTATATTCGTGTTATTCAAAGAACACACAAGTCAAGAAACAATTTACCAAATTGTATTTTGAAGTCCTATTCGGTTGCTTAGGCGAAAAAGTCCTGTTCGGTTGCTCAGGCGGTGTAATACCTGTTCCTCCGGGTTAAGTGAGGGTTGTTAGAGAAATTCCAGAAGGAGTCTGGGACTGGACGTAGAATGAGAAGTTCGAACAAGTATAAAAATCCCTGGTGTCATTTTTATTACTGCTATTTACTATTATTTATAATTCCGCACTTGCTAGTCGTAGTTTAACTATATTATCGATCCATATACATATTCATATATTGGAGTGATTGATTTCCCGCATTATATAGCGGAGGAGACCCTATGCGCCGCATAATAGCGGATGATATTATATAAACCCATATACCGCGATATTCCACCTCAAAGTGGAATGGGTATTGTGCTAACATTTTTGGATGCAGGAAAACAGGTTGGAGGGATCCAATTGGATTCCTCAAAATTATCTAGATTGTTCTAGTAATTCTGTGATAAGATTATTTGATATTCTGTGATGAATTTTATTGGTAATTGGAAATAATGGAGGCTATGTTTGATTGAATATATTGGGTATATCGAGTTATAAAAATATATATAGAATGGATTTTTGAAGGGAAATAAAAAAGAAAATTATTAAGTAAATAATTATAGAGATTTGGATAAGTAAAATTTGAAGGATAAAAGTTGGTTTTAAAATGCTAATGAATAAATTTCAAGTGTGGGAAGGGAGATTTTTGAATAAATGGAAATAAGTGGATTTCTATACTTAAGTAATATTAATTAAGGAATGAAAGATTTATTTTTGAATTCAGAATTAAATGGTTTAGAAAGAAATAAAAGAAGAATTTTGGAATAAATATGAAAATTTGTATTTTTAGTTAAAGTAAGACTTTAAACCATCACAAGGAAGTTAAACCTGAAATTAATGGGTTTTGAATAAATTTGGATAAGTAAAGAAATTTATTTTAAAATGGAGTAAATTTTGGAAATCGATTTGGAAATTGATTTAGTGTTTGAAACTGTGATTTAAGAGGAGGATGAAACTATGGAATTTATAAACTGCATTTATAAAGTGAAATAAGATATCGGTGGATATTTGGAAGTATAAATTCACGGTGGGAATTTATAAGGAGATGAGAAATGTGTTTAAAAATAAAAAGTGGTTTTATTTTTAGAGTGTTAAAGGAAATTTATGGGATTGGGATGTAAATGAAATTGGGATAATCGAGCAGGATTTATATAGGATTAGATGGAATATATTGGAATGGGAAGTGTATTTTCCTGAAAAGCCAAGTATGTTTTCAAAGCAGATGTTTAAGTATAAGTTAAAAGTTTTAAAATTGTTTTAAAAAGAATGTTTTTAGAGAAATTTATTATTTAAATTGTTTTAAAATTTTAAAGGTAATTATTTATTAAGTTAGTATAGTAGTAATTATGTTAAAGGTTTAACTAGTATTATGATTTAAAAGATAGTTACTAAATATTTATACATATATAAATAACTTTTATTTAAAAGGTAGTTTTGGCTTAAGTTTTTACTTTGAAAATTATTATAGAATTTCATAACTATTGTTGTGAATAAAGTGACTTAAGTAGTTTTATTTAAAATGTTTTAAAGTATATATTTTTGGATAAAGTGATTTAAATTATTTAAAAATCTAAAGTATTAAGGCTTGGTGATTTTCAGGGGAAATAAAACAATTGGTGAATGATTGTTTGAATTGGTAGTTAAATAACCGACTATCAATATTGGCCAATGCGCTGATCGTTTCGAAGAGACCAGGATCAAATTTAATTATCCGAAAACCACTTCGATCCGGTTTGAACGTAGCGAATGAATACCGTGAAGATGATGAAGATGGTGATTTGGTTTGTCCAGACCAAGGGCAACTTGTATGGATGAATGCTATCAGACCATCGTCAGGAGGACGATGAGCATTCTAAGTGAAATATGCTTCTAAAAAGGTAACGCATAGCCTCAAGTCTCATCAACCGGGAATGGCTAAAACAGGGGAGGTGCAGCAAGGCTGTAACAACCCTGTAACAACCTCTACATGCTCATCCACTTCAACCACCACCCAAACCACCACCATAGCCGCCACCACTCCCCTGACCTGACCTCGACACACCCCTCCCCACCTCTGTCCAGTCATGACACACCACAGGCCGAGCCCAATCCCCATGGCCGAGCCCTTGTTTTGACCAAAAACCACCTAGTTGCCTTCAAAACCACATCACCTCCTCATGTACAAACTCCACCTTGTCTTGCCTTGAACCCGAGCTATGTTAGCCCAAACCTGACCCAAAACTTGACCACATCTGAACCACATCAGACCCCAAAGCTGTAACGACCCGGTATTTTGGACCATTCAAATCGACAATAATCCACACATGTCAAACTTGAATAATGCAAAATAACAGATTGTAATAAAATTTGGAGCAAATAAAATCATTCACCGAATCACAGACACAGAAATATCAGAATAACTCGCAGCGGAATTTAAAATAACCATAGTGGTTCATGAAGCCACTAAAATACATCGTCTCAAATCAAATACAAAATACATAGTCTGAAACCAATACAGTTCTGAAACAAGTACAATAGAAATCCCAAATACACAAGTCTCTAACACAAAAGCTGAAATAAGACAACTGAAACTGAAATAGGTAGATAACTAGATAAGCAGAATCTCCAGCGATTCCTAGCTCCAGAAAAGTGAATCCAAAGATGTGAATACTTAGGCTGACCCGAGCGTAAAATAAACATAAACACTCGAGTCAGGATATACATACTTATACAATGTAAACCAACTCAAATGAACTGTAGTAAAGATACAAGTAACTCAGAAGATGCTTGGGACCGCCCATCCTCTAAGGATCCGTTAAAATATCTACTATGTAGTAATATTCGCTATTACAATAGTGTCTACATAAGTAAAGTATAATCATATCGGAAAATAGCGTTAAGGGGATGGAGAACCTTAACGCGGTCGGATCTTAAAATCATAATCGTAGTAAAGCTCGATATGGTAGGTGACACGGCACAACTAGGCTAGATATACCAATTACGCACACGGACTGATGGAGCGCATAGCAGCCACTATCGTCCACCACGAACAACATTCCCAAATCGGAGGATGGCCATCTAGTCAAATCACAAGTAAAAGTATAATATCGAAGAAATGTGTCCGAGAAGAGGTGCTACCTCACTGGTCCGAGATCGCTCCTGTTTTAGCCACCTTATGCCAACTCACGGGAGTTGGGTCCACGTAACATACCTTAGGAAGTCGTCACCATCCTACTTCATTCTGGAATCTCCACCGCGTACACGGTTGTCAAAGTGGTTTTCGGTATCGACAGAGAGTATGTCCATATCCGATCCCGGTCTCTTTGCCAACCAATCGTTATTATAACCCGTGGTTATAGATTTTAAACAATTTATCAAATATACTTCGAATTAAACCATTTAAAACAAAGTCATTATTCTTTTAAAATCAAATATTAACTTTCCAAAATCTAATCCTTTCGGAGTTCACTTATTCACTTAAATCAATAGCGTTAAAATTTCCAGCTTTCACGGTATTTAAAAGTGCGGCGGTAAGTTATATTTGAAAACAATTTTATTCGACAAAACAACATTTACAAACTGCTATAATAGTTCAGTTTTAAACAAAATCATATTTCAGCCTACTGCAGTCCTTAACAAGTGCTACAGGAGCCCTTTTATTGGTTCAGGTTAAATTTAGTTTCTGCTACAACAGCACTTACCAAGTACTATCATAGCCTTAGTTCATTTTAGTCTTTTGGTTCACTTATATAATCCACAACACTTAACAAGTGCTACAGATTCTACCTAGTTCAGAACTTATAAAATCATACATTAAAATGTTCATTTTCAATCCTTTAACAAATTTATTTTTAAAGAGAAATTTTACAAGTTAAACCAAAACTTACAATTTGTTTATTACATTCATTTCAACATTTAAAATTGAAATCCATTTTTCCACCAATTTAAAACTAAATTTTCATATCAATTTAATTAACTTAAGTTTTCATCTTTCTTTTAGTCAAAATTTCAAATTTCAGTTTCGTTTTAAAAATCAACATTCCTCCATTTATATATTTTTTTATCACATAAAAAAAATCATTTCTATTCTAAATAAATCACTTAAAAATTCGATTTCAATCAATTTAATATTATTACGATATTTAAATTATTTAAAAGTATCCAGAAAATACAGAAAAATAACCACGGGTCTGTATAATATTTTCTAGCCTAATTCAAGTGATACGGATACTATATCATTTCAATCCGTAATTTACAAAGAAAAATCCGGGTTTTATCATTTAAAACCCGCAATCCCAAGTAAATAAAATTTAATTGAAAATCGTTCAGGCCTATCATTTCAGCCCATAACGACCTTCCCTTATTCTAATGTCCGTTTGGGTATGTATCATTTCAACCCATAGTGATTCTATTCTACAGGGAACTTGCAGTGTGATTTAACAGAATAGAATAACAGTAAAATAAGGACAGAATATAACAGATGATACGATATGCAATTTTAACAATTAACATCAACTATAAATAAATCACAGGTAGTTATAACATCATTTATTTATTTATTTATTTCTACACATTCAGTTGCGGTCGTTTCACAATCATATAAGTATGAATATTCGTGTGAGATTTACTCACCTCTACAGAGCTGGAGATCCGAAGAAAAGAGAAATACGATATAATCGAAAGCACGTGGATAGCACGATCAGTCGTTAGCGGATGCGCCAACTAGATTCAAACCAAAAGCACAATAAATAACCAACTCTAAGATTGCACGAATAACGAAATTCAAATAAGCAAACAAACGAAAAAGAAACAAGTTGACAATCGAAAGCAATAGCACGACCACTATTAGAATTTGATTAAAATTTTAAAATTTGCAAAGTGACAAAACATCCCCTTTTTTTTCTACGACAAAGGTCGGGTCTAAAGTACAAACTAAATACCAAAATTTCAAAAGAACACAACACTTTCATTTTCAGATTCAAAACAGGCTCTGCCTTGGCAGTAAACTTCAAGAGTGCAAATGCAAAGGTGACAACGAATCATGTATTCAAAACCAAAATTGACAAAACCAATTCTTTTTTTTTTCAAAACAAGGGACAGGAAGCAAACTAAAGCTCGGATACCAGAACACGTGACAAATCAACTTTCTCGTTCTCTTTTTTTTTCAAACAAAGCCAGTGGAAACTATATTATATTTTCACAAATACAAAGGTGGCACAATTTCATTTCTTGTTTCAAAATACCCGGCAGAGGCAATAATATCACAGACAAGAATACAAGTGCTCGGTCGGTTTTGGGTAGGGGCTGTATCTGTCGTGGTGGCAGCTAGTGGAGGCGTGGGCTGGGTTCGGTCTGGCATGGGGTTTCGTGGTGATCTGGTCACTGTTAAAGGCGTGGGGTCATAGGGGATTGGCGTGGTGGTCTGGCATGTCGTGGTGATGGTCTGGGGTCGTAGGGGATTGGCTGGTCACGGTCTGGAGGGGTTTCGGGTTTTCGGTGGTAGCCTAGGCTGTTGGGGTAGGGTCGAGGTGGTGGAGTTTGTCTTGGTGGATGGGCGAAGGCGTGGGAACTGGCGGAGGGGTTCTCGGCATGGAGTTGGAGGCTCTCGGTCTCGTATGGGGAAGGGGTGGCGAACGGGGTTGGGACTCGAACTGGGTTGGGTCTCGTATAGGGAGGGGTGGCGAACGGGGTTGTGGGATGGTCTCTGGCAGAGCACGGCATGGGTTGGGGAACATGATGGCGAATGGGTGATCTGGGGTGGTGATTTTTGAGACATAAAAGCTACAACAGCAAGCAGCCAAAACAAAAACAAAAAAAATAGAAGAAGAAAAAAAAAAAGAAGAAGGTATGCTTACCTTTTTGGTTGCTCACGAGATTTGAAACAAAAGCTACAGAGAATACTTTTTGAGAAATGAAGATTTTGAATGAAACAAAATGAACAGCTGTCTATTGCTTTTTGTAGAAAGAAGGCAACGAAAAGTTTGAAACGGCAGAGGATTAAATGCAATTTAAGTGGAACGAAAAGTATGGAAGGCAAAGGAGGAAGTGGAATAATTCTCACGGCAAAGTAAGGCAAGATTTGAAATTTTCAAACTGAAATATACAGCTGAAATAAATGGACAATGGAACAATGCACGTACAGTGTAACGCCCGAAGTAACGTACAATTTGATTTATTTCTTTTATCATTTAAAAATTGAAACAAATGCTAACGGTTTTCTTTAATAAAATAACGTATCATTTTAAACCAACAATTAAATAGCTATTACCATAATAAATAAATTTTATTGTTTAAAATAAATTAAAGAATGGATATAAATAAACGTAACGAATTGCAAAGTTTAAATTTCCCGTTTCACACAAATTATCACACCTTTATTTCAAATCAATACTCAAAAGTTTATTTTTAAAGAAAATCTCGTTAAAATTTTTGGGCTGTTACACTCTCCCCCACTCAAAGCTTTTCGTCCCCGAAAAGGAACAAAGAAGGAAAACAAAGAAAGAAAAAAAACAGAATAGCAAAAGTACCTGAGATAAACAATTCCGGATTCGAAGCACGAATGCTCTCCTCCGTCTCCCAAGTGCAATCCCGTTCATCAGTGCTCCACTGCACTTTGACCAAGTTGACAGATTTTCTTCTTAGCTGCTTCGTACCTCGATCGACGATACGAAGTGGCTTCCTCTCAACAGTCAGATTTGGCTCAATATCCAAACTATCAAGAGCAGAAGGCTGAATAATAAGAGATGGATCATGCAGATAGCGACGAAGATGAGATACATGAAAGACATTGTGTATTCCAGAAAATTTCTCGGGTAAATCCAGACGATAAGCAAGAGATCCAATTCTTTCCAAAATGCGGAAAGGACCTACAAATCTAGGAGAAAGCTTTCCTCTACGACCAAAACGAATAACATTCCTTAAGGGAGAGACCTTAAGGAAAACCAAATCACCAACAGCAAACTCTAAACTCCGTCTTCGAGAATCAGCGTACTTCTTCTGTCTATCCTGAGCAATCCTCATCTTCCTCTTAATCTCTTCAACTCTCTCTGAAGCTTCCAAAACCATCTCAGGACCAAGAACCAAACGATTACCGGATTCAACCCAACAAGAAGGAGATCTACAAGGTCGTCCGTAAAGAGCAGAAAATGGAGATGTCTCAATACTGGCCTGATAACTATTGTTATAAGTGAATTCGACAAGATGGAGATGATCTTCCCAAGATCCTCCATAATCAAGCACACAAGCACGAAGAAGATCTTCTAAAATCTGATTCACCCTTTCCGTTTGACCGTCGGTCTGTGGATGGTAAGCAGTGCTCAGATTAAGATGAGTACCCAAAGAATCCTGAAAGGATTTCCAAAACCTACTAGTAAAGATAGGATCACGATCACAAACAATACTGAGAGGAACACCATGGAGACGAACAATCTCCCTCATGTAAATCTCTGACAAACTAGAAGCTGAACGGGTAGACTTGACCGGAATGAAATGAGCTGATTTGGTCAATCTATCCACAACAACCCAGACACTCTCTTTACCCTTCCTAGTCCTCGGTAAACCATCAATGAAATCCATAGAAACTTGTTCCCACTTCCAATTGGGAATCTCAAGAGGCTGCAATAAACCAGGAGTCTTCTGATGATCTGCCTTGACTTGCTGACAAGTCGCACATCTATTCACAAAAATGGAAATATCTCGCTTCATACCTTTCCACCAATATAACTTCTTCATATCCTGATACATCTTGGTCACGCCTGGATGAATAGAAAGTCTGGACTGATGATTCTCCCGAAGTAACTCCTGTCTCAAACCATCTACATTCGGGACACAAATCCTATTATTAATCCTCAATACACCCTTATCATCAATCTGAGCTCCATTACCATCAAGACTACTACCTCCAACTCTGCTTCGAACACTCTCCTTAATCAATCTAAGCATCTGATCCTCATCCTGACTAGCCATAATACGATCCACAAGAGGTGAAGAAACAACAATCTGACACAACAAAGCTTTCTTCCTACTCAAAGCATCCGCCACAACATTAGCTTTTCCTAGTGTATAGTTGATGTCGAGGTCATAAGAAGCAAGGAACTCTAACCACCTAACTTGTCTCTGATTCAAATCCTTCTGAGAGAAAATATACCTCAAAGACTGATGATCGGTGAAAAGCTCGAACTTGGTACCCAACAGATGATGTCTCCAAAGCTTCAAAGCGAAAACAACAGCAAGCAACTCTAAATCATGGGCAGCATAATTTACTTCATGGGTCTTCAACTGTCTACTAGCATAAGCAATCACTCTACCATCCTGCATCAGAACAGCTCCCAAACCTTCTCGGCAAGCATCAGTGTATACCGTTAATCCCTCACTTCCATTTGGAACGGTAAGCACAGGTGCAGAAGTAAGCTTGTCTTTTGACTCATTGAACGCGGCCTCACACTTATTATTCCAAATAAACTTAGCATTCTTCCGAGTTAAAGCAGTGAGAGGTGCAACAATCCGAGCGAAATTCTCAATGAATCTCCGGTAATAACCGGCAAGGCCCAGAACACTACGGATATCAGTAGGAGTCTTAGGAGTTTCCCAATCCTACACAGAATAGGGAAAAAGAAGGATAATAGGAAAGATAGAGTAAATTGAATGAAACAAGGAAAGAGAAAGAAAGAAAGACTTACATTGATCGCAGCGATCTTGACTGGATCAACTGAAACTCCATTACTAGAAACAATATGCCCGAGAAATCGGACTTCATCCTTCCAGAAATGGCATTTGGAAAATTTGGCTTTTAACTGATGCTTTCGAAGAGTCTCAAGAACAGATTTCAAATGTGACTCATGTTCTTCTTCAGACTTAGAGAAAATGAGAATATCATCCACAAAGACTAGCACAAATTTATTTAGCACATCACGGAATACACGATTCATCAAGTCAACAAAGAAAGCAGGAGCATTAGTCAAACCAAAAGGCATGACTAACCATTCAAAGAATCCATTCCTAGTACGGAAAGCAGTCTTGGGAATACTTTCCTCGGCAACTCTGAGTTGGTGAAAACCTGTGGCAAGATCAAGCTGAGAGAAAATAGTAGCACCATAAAGCTGATCAAACATGTCATTGATGCGAGGCATTGGATATCTATTTTTCATAGTGAGTTTGTTCAACTCCCTATAATCAACACACATCCGGAGAGAACCATCGGACTTGGTGACGAAAACCACTGCCGCTCCCCATTCAGAAAAACTAGGTCTGATCAGACCTTTGGAAGATAGGTCCTCAATTTGCTTTCTTAACTCAACCTTCTCACGGGGTGCCATTCTTCTAGGAGGAAGGACTACAGGTCGAGCTCCAGGAATGAGATCAATGCGAAAATCAATTTCCCGCTTGGGAGGTAAAGCAGTAACTTCACCAAATACATCCGGGTAGTGATTGACTACCCGAGTCGACTGAAGATCAACAGGAGAAGCATCCAATGAGTAGATAAAGCTACCAGCACAATCATGAGGCAGACTACACTGAATAACCAAAGAATTACCCCGATCATCCCTAAGAGAAACAATTCGGGATTTACAAGAGATATGGGCATCATGATTCTTTAACCAATCATCTCCAAGCAGCAAATCAAAAGTATCAAAACCAAGAATATAGAAATCACCATTAAAACGATGATCGGAATGGTGTAGTTTCACATGTTTACAAATCTTATTAAGATTTGCGGGACCACCAATAGGATTTGAAACACATAGAGGAACAGAAGCATACTCAGGGGAAAGGAGATGTTCAAACTTGTTACACAGATTATCAGAAATAAAACTATGTGAAGCCCCAGTATCAAACAAAACACGAACAGGGTGATGAAATAAAGTAAAGGTGCCTTGAAGAGTACCTTGACCATCGCTAGGAGCAGGAGCAGGTGATGAAGCAGATGTGACAGCAAAAACGCCAGATGGCTTTCCCTTCTGATATAAAGGACAGTCCTTCCAAAAATGGCCCGCCTGAAGACAAACATGACAAAGATCGTTCCTGGTAACCTGGGGTGGAGGAACAGCAGCACTAACCGATGTAGGGCAACTATTGGCATAGTGTCCCTTCTGGTCACATTTGAAGCAAGTAATGGAGGAAAGATCAATAGGGTGTCTCTGGGAAGGAGCAGATGCTGAAGATCCCAAGCCCGCATGCTTGATCCAATTCTTCTTCTGCTGGTGGAAGTTGGGCTTTCTCTTCTTGGAATTTGCAGAGGAAGATTGTGAGACATGAGCACCAGAAGTAGCAGGACCCTTGGAAGTAGGGTTCTCATAGCGAATAGCCATATCCATGAGCTCAGTAAAAGTGCCATGAACATGTGAAATAAGACGATCGTAGAACTCTGGGCGAGCTCCAGAAATGAACTTCTCATTCTTCTTTAGTTGAGTGTCGATAAGACCAGGACCGAATTTGGAAAGTTCATTGAACCGTTCATACTCTGAAAAAGACATGGTACCCTGCTTGAGGTCCATGAATTCACGATAAAGCTGAGATTTCCCGGCTTCGGGCATCCATATTGCCACAAAAGCCTCCCTGAAATAAGAATATGGAAACCAAACTTAAGATAGATTCAAAAGGAAAGGAAATGGGAAAATTCAAGTTAACACAAAGGATACCTGAACTGCTCCCATGAAAGATCACCTTCGTTAGTGTGAGTCGTAAAAGACTCCCACCAATCTAAAGCTGACTCTTGCAGCTGCCATGCTGCTAACTGACGCTTCTGAGCATCAGTGATCTCTAGACCAGTAAAGATTCTTTCCAAACTTCGTAGCCATTGCTGGGCTTCGATGATACTCTCTGAACCGGTAAACCTAGTGCCACCGAGCTGAGAGAATTCTTTGCAAAGAACATTAAACTTAACGGGTGCAACAGGTGGAGGAACTGGGGCAATACCACGACCCCTACCTCTAGCATTTCCACGATTCATCCTGGAAATATCAAGAATAAATTTAGGACAAGGTACAGAGAAGACAAAGATAAGTTAAGATAAAAACACGATAAGATCACTTGGATGAATATCCTAATAACAAAATTCCTAACAAGGTAGATACGGAAAGAAGGAAGTTTAGAAAATTTCATCTTAAAACAAAAAAAACTTTATATTAAAATAATATTTGAAAAATCATTTGAGAAATCATTTTAAAATCATTTTATACTTTGAAAATACGTTCACTCACAAGGAAATGATTCTGAGTTTGATTTCACTCATTCTAGGGTATTTCTACCCTATCTCTAATGAGTTTTTGCTCCATAGGCTTAGGTTTGCCTAAAACCTGGCTCTGATACCAAATGTAACGACTTGGTATTTTGGACCATTCAAATCGACAATAATCCACACATGTCAAACTTGAATAATGCAAAATAACAGATTGTAATAAAATTTGGAGCAAATAAAATCATTCACAGAATCACAGACACGGAAATATCAGAATAACTCGCAGCGGAATTTAAAATAACCATAGTGGTTCATGAAGCCACTAAAATACATAGTCTCAAATCAAATACAAAATACATAGTCTGAAACCAATACAGTTCTGAAACAAGTACAATAGAAATCCCAAATACACAAGTCTCTAACACAAAAGCTGAAATAAGACAACTGAAACTGAAATAGGTAGATAACTAGATAAGCAGAATCTCCAGCGATTCCTAGCTCCAGAAAAGTGAATCCAAAGCTGTGAATACTCAGGCTGACCCGAGCGTAAAATAAACATAAACACTCGAGTCAGGATATACATACTTATACAATGTAAACCAACTCAAATGAACTGTAGTAAAGGTACAAGTAACTCAGAAGATGCTTGGGACCGCCCATCCTCTAAGGATCCGTTAAAATATCTACTATGTAGTAATATTCGCTATTACAATAGTGTCTACATAAGTAAAGTATAATCATATCGGAAAATAGCGTTAAGGGGATGGAGAACCTTAACGCGGTCGGATCTTAAAATCATAATCGTAGTAAAGCTCGATATGGTAGGTGACACGGCACAACTAGGCAATGCCAGGGTAGATATACCAATTACGCACACGGACTGATGGAGCGCATAGCAGCCACTATCGTCCACCTCGAACAACATTCCCAAATCGGAGGATGGCCATCTAGTCAAATCACAAGTAAGAGCATAATATCGAAGAAATGTGTCCGAGAAGAGGTGCTACCTCACTGGTCCGAGATCGCTCCTGTTTTAGCCACCTTATGCCAACTCACGGGAGTTGGGTCCACGTAACATACCTTAGGAATGTCGTCACCATCCTACTTCATTCTGGAATCTCCACCGCGTACACGGTTGTCAAAGTGGTTTTCGGTATCGACAGAGAGTATGTCCATATCCGATCCCGGTCTCTTTGCCAACCAATCGTTATTATAACCCGTGGTTATAGATTTAAAACAATTTATCAAATATACTTCGAATTAAACCATTTAAAACAAAGTCATTATTCTTTTAAAATCAAATATTAACTTTCCAAAATCTAATCCTTTCGGAGTTCACTTATTCACTTAAATCAATAGCGTTAAAATTTTCAGCTTTCACGGTATTTAAAAGTACGGCGGTAAGTTATATTTGAAAACAATTTTATTCAACAAAACAACATTTAAAAACTGCTATAATAGTTCAGTTTTAAACAAAATCATATTTAAGCCTACTGCAGTCCTTAACAAGTGCTACAGGAGCCCTTTTATTGGTTCAGGTTAAATTTAGTTTCTTCTACAACAGCACTTACCAAGTACTATCATAGCCTTAGTTCATTTTAGTCTTTTGGTTCACTTATATAATCCACAACACTTAACAAGTGCTACAGATTCTACCTAGTTCAGAACTTATAAAATCATACATTAAAATGTTCATTTTCAATCCTTTAACAAATTTATTTTTAAAGAGAAATTTTACAAGTTAAACCAAAACTTACAATTTGTTTATTACATTCATTTCAACATTTAAAATTGAACTCCATTTTTCCACCAATTTAAAACTAAATTTTCATTTCAATTTAATTAACTTAAGTTTTCATCTTTCTTTTAGTCAAAATTTCAAATTTCAGTTTCGTTTTAAAAATCAACATTCCTCCATTTATATATTTTTTTATCACATAAAAAAAATCATTTCTATTCTAAATAAATCACTTAAAAATTTGATTTCAATCAATTTAATATTATTATGATATTTAAATTATTTAAAAGTATCCAGAAAATACAGAAAAATAACCACGGGTCTGTATAATATTTTCTAGCCTAATTCAAGTGATACGGATACTATATCATTTCAATCCGTAATTTACAAAGAAAAATCCGGGTTTTATCATTTCAAACCCGCAATCCCAAGTAAATAAAATTTAATTGAAAATCGTTCAGGCCTATCATTTCAGCCCATAACGACCTTCCCTTATTCTAAAGTCCGTTCGGGTATGTATCATTTCAACCCATAGTGATTCTATTCTACAGGGAACTTGCAGTGTGATTTAACAAAATAGAATAACAGTAAAATAAGAACAGAATATAACAGATGATACGATATGCAGTTTTAGCAATTAACATCAACTATAAATAAATCACAGGTAGTTATAACATCATTTATTTATTTATTTACTTCTACACATTCAGTTGCGGTCGTTTCACAATCATATAAGTATGAATATTCGTGTGAGATTTACTCACCTCTACGGAGCTGGAGATCCGAAGAAAAGAGAAATACGATGTAAATCGAAAGCACGTGGATAGCACGATCAGTCGTTAGCGGATGCGCCAACTAGATTCAAACCAAAAGCACACTAAATAACCAACTCTAAGATTGCACGAATAACAAAATTCAAATAAGCAAACAAACGAAAAAGAAACAAGTTGACAATCGAAAGCAATAGCATGACCACTATTAGAATTTGATTAAAATTTTAAAATTTGCAAAGTGACAAAACATCCCCTTTTTTTTCTACGACAAAGGTCGGGTCTAAAGTACAAACTAAATACCAAAATTTCAAAAGAACACAACACTTTCATTTTCAGATTCAAAACAGGCTCTGCCTTGGCAGTAAACTTCAAGAGTGCAAATGCAAAGGTGACAACGAATCATGTATTCAAAACCAAAATTGACAAAACCAATTCTTTTTTTTTTCAAAACAAGGGACAGGAAGCAAACTAAAGCTCGGATACCAGAACACGTGACAAATCAACTTTCTCGTTCTCTTTTTTTTTTCAAACAAAGCCAATGGAAACTATATTATATTTTCACAAATACAAAGGTGGCACAATTTCATTTCTTGTTTCAAAATACCCGGCAGAGGCAATAATATCACAGACAAGAATACAAGTGCTCGGTCGGTTTTGGGTAGGGGCTGTATCTGTCGTGGTGGCAGCTAGTGGAGGCGTGGGCTGGGTTCGGTCTGGCGTGGGGTTTCGTGGTGATCTGGTCACTGTTAAAGGCGTGGGGTCATAGGGGATTGGCGTAGTGGTCTAGCATGTCGTGGTGATGGTCTGGGGTCGTAAGGGATTGGCTGGTCACGGTCTGGAGGGGTTTCGGGTTTTCGGTGGTAGCCTAGGCTGTTGGGGTAGGGTCGTGGTGGTGGAGTTTGTCTTGGTGGATGGGCGAAGGCGTGGGAACTGGCGGAGGGGTTCTCGGCATGGAGTTGGAGGCTCTCGGGCTCGTATGGGGAAGGTGTGGCGAACGGGGTTGGGACTCGAACTGGGTTGGGTCTCGTATGGGGAGGGGTGGCGAACGGGGTTGTGGGATGGTCTCTGGCAGAGCACGGCATGGGTTGGGGAACATGATGGCGAATGGGTGATCTGGGGTGGTGATTTTTGAGACATAAAAGCTACAACAGCAAGCAGCCAAAACAAGAACAAAAAAAATAGAAGAAGAAAAAAAAAAGAAGGTATGCTTACCTTTATGGTTGCTCACGAGATTTGAAACAAAAGCTACAGAGAATGCTTTTTGAGAAATGAAGATTTTGAATGAAACAAAATGAACAGCTGTCTATTGCTTTTTGTAGAAAGAAGGCAACGAAAAGTTTGAAACGGCAGAGGATTAAATGCAATTTAAGTCGAACGAAAAGTATGGAAGGCAAAGGAGGAAGTGGAATAATTCTCACGGCAAAGTAAGGCAAGATTTGAAATTTTAAAACTGAAATATACAGCTGAAATAAATGGACAATGGAACAATGCACGTACAGTGTAACGCCCGAAGTAACGTACAATTTGATTTATTTCTTTTATCATTTAAAAATTGAAATAAATGCTAACGGTTTTCTTTAATAAAATAACGTATCATTTTAAACCAACAATTAAATAGCTATTACCATAATAAATAAATTTTATTGTTTAAAATAAATTAAAGAATGGATATAAATAAACGTAACGAATTGCAAAGTTTAAATTTCCCGTTTCACACAAATTATCACACCTTTATTTCAAATCAATACTCAAAAGTTTATTTTTAATGAAAATCTCGTTAAAAATTTTGGGCTGTTACAAAAGCCATACCAAACAATAGAGAAGGCAAAGCAAAAGACTGCGTAGTCGTATCTCCTTTTATTTCAATGATATTGCATTTTAAAGTCGTATTGAATTTTGCTGTTTTGATTGTTTGTTTTGGGTTGTACACAAGAGTTGTAGATTGGATTCGCTCTCCACTCAAGTCCGTAGTCTTGTCATCGTGCTTTTGTTTCCATTGTGTCATTGGTTTTGATATCTCCAGCACAAACAGGTGAGTTATTCTCACCAGACAATATGTACCTATATAACTAGTAAATTGACACCCTGTGAATCTGTAGAAATATATTATCATTATATACTTGACTATGTTATGATCATATGATGTTTATACACCTGTTATATCATATGTTACTGTTATTCTGTTATTTATATCAGTTATCACCATTGCAAGTTCCCTGTAGACTAGAATCACTATGGGTTGAAATGATACATACCCGAACGGACTTTAGAATAGGGAAAAATCGTTATGGGCTGAAATGATAGGCCTGTATGGTTTTTATTTAATTTATTTTAACTTGGGATTGCGGGTTTGAAATGATAGAACCCGGATTTTTCTTTTTAAACTACGGATTGAAATGATACATATCCGTATCACTTGACCTAGGCTAGAAAACTATATACAGGCCCGTGGTTATTTTATAAAGTGTTTTGAATATTTTTAAGTATTTTAAAAATATAAATTTATGAAATTTGATTTAAACAGATTTTGAAATATTTTGAATTAAAGAAATTATGATTTTTCTATGTGTTAAAAATGTAATTAATGAATGGTTTAACTGGATTTTTGAAATATAACCTAAGTTGGAAATTTGGAATTTTGGTTAAAAATGATATTTAAGTTATATAAATAAAATGAAAATTTAATTATATTTGGAAAATGGTAAATATGATAATTTGATTAAATTTGAATTTAAGCGATTTATTAAAGTATTATTGATTTTTCTATGAGTTTAAGTGGTTAAATAAATGAATGTTTAAAGTGATCTTTTAAAATATAACTTGACTAGGAAATATGAAATTTGGTTTTAATTAAAGGTTTAAGTTAATTAAATAAAATTGGAAATTTAGTTAAATTGTGAAATGGTAATTTAAATTTGAAGTGTTAAGTTTATTTGTTGAAATGTGAAGAATTGGACACTTTTACACTAAAATTTATTAAGTAAATTGTTGAAAATTGGATTTGATTATAAGAAATTTATTGTGAAAAAATATATGTTAAATGATATGTAAATGAACATTTTAAATGTTAAAATATGATTTTAAAAATGTTTATGTGTTTTAAATTAAAGTTATTTAATTGCTGGAAATACACTAACACCTGAAATTAACTTTTAATAGCATTCAGAAATGCTATAGATTCTGTTTTGAACTAAAATTATGTAAAAAGGAGCTATTACAGCATTTCTGGAATGCTGTAGTTGTTGTAGTTGAACTTATAGGCTAATATTGAACTCAGGTCTATTATAGCATTCTCTGGAAATGCTATAATGGTCTGCAGTCTATGTTGAAATCAAATTTAACCCTTGGTTTGAAATCTGAACTACCGCAGCACTTCTGAAATGCTGTCTTTTCTGTTTTGAACTATAATTCAACTAAAACTGAGTTTTAACAGCAGTTTTAAGTGCTGTCTTTGCTGAATTAAAAATGTTTTCAAATATAACTTATAGCAGTTGTTTTTAAATGCTGTGAAATGCTGAAATTTTAATAATTAGGGTTTTTGACTTAGTAAACGAACTCAGAATGGTTTGAAACTTTGGAAATCGAATACTTGATTTGAAAATATAATAATTACACTTTTAAAAGGTTTAAATGAATTATTTTGATTGGAATATAAACTATTTAAAGGTGATTTGAAATGATAGTAAATGAACGATATCTTTGAATTTAAAAGGTATTTAAAGTTGAATATTTGGATTTGTAAGGATATGATATTTTATTATATTAAAATGATTTGAAATGAAGATCTGGAAAGATTGATATTTGAGATATTAAAATGATTTGAAATGAAGTTTTGGAAAGATATGATATTTTGATATATTGAAATGATTTGAAATGAAGTTTTGAAATGATATGATATTTTAAATATATGGAAATGGTTTGGAATTGATTTAATCTTTATTTTGATAAATATATGGTTTTGAAATGATATTTTATTTTTAAGTAAAGTATTGTTTTTAAAAGTTATAACCATGGATTATAATAATGATTGGTTGGCAAAGAGACCGGGATCGGATATGGACATACTCTCTGTCGATACCGAAAACCACTTTGACAACCGTGTACGCGGTGGAGATTCCAGAATGAAGTAGGATGGTGGCGACGTTCTTAAGGTATGTTACGTGGACCCAACTCCCGTGAGTTGGCATAAGGTGGCTAAAACAGGAGCGATCTCGGACCAGTGAGGTAGCACCTCTTCTCAGACACATTTCTTCGATATTATACTCTTACTTGTGATCGATTAGATGGCCATCCTCCGATTTGGCAGTGTTGTTCGAGGTGGACGGTAGTGGCTGCTATGCGCTCCATCAGTCCGTGTGCGTAATTGGTATATCTACCCTGGCATTGCCTAGTTGTGCCGTGTCACCTACCATATCGAGCTTTACTACGATTATGATTTTAAGATCCGACCGCGTTAAGGTTCTCCATCCCCTTAACGCTATTTTCTTATGATTATACTTTACTTAGTAGACTTTATTATAATAGCGAATATTACTACATAGTAGATATTTTAACGGACCTTTAGAGGATGGGCGGTCCCAAGCATCTTCTAAGTTACTTGTACCCTTATTACAGTTCACTTGAGTTGGTTTACATTATATTAGTATATATTGTCCTGACTCGAGTGTTTTGTGTTTTGCTTTACGCTCGGGTCAGCCTGAGTATTCACAGATTTGGATTTCCACCTTCTGGAGATTTGAATCGCTGGAGATTATCTGCTAGTCTTGTTCTATCAACTTCGGTTCCGTTGTTCTATTCAGCCTGTACTTGGTTATTGTATTGAGACTTCTGCTGTACTTTATTTCTTATGTTGTATCTTATGTAACTCTGATATATTTATATAGTAGCTTCATGAACTACTATTTCTTTTACTTCCGCTGCATTATTTTACTCTGTGTCTGTGATCTATGATTATATTTATTTACTGTATATTCTGAGATTTGCCAAATTTTATTTACAATGCGGTATTTTGAGCAATTCAACTCCGGCATGAGTGTCTGCCTATACACTTATAATGGATGCGAATGGTTGAAAATATCGGGTCGTTACAGTTGGTATCAGAGCCATACTCTCTGTCGATACCGAAAACCACTTTGACAACCGTGTACGCGGTGGAGTTTCCAGAATGAAGTAGGATGGTGGCGACGTTCTTAAGGTATGTTACGTGGACCCAACTCCCGTGAGTTGGCATAAGGTGGCTAAAACAGGAGCGATCTCGGACCAGTGAGGTAGCACCTCTTCTCGGACACATTTCTTCGATATTATACTCATACTTGTGATTGATTAGATGTCCATCCTCCGATTTGGGAGTGTTGTTCGAGGTGGACGGTAGTGGCTGCTATGCGCTCCATCAGTCCGTGTGCGTAATTGGTATATCTACCCTGGCATTGCCTAGTTGTGCCGTGTCACCTACCATATCGAGCTTTACTACGATTATGATTTTAAGATCCGACCGCGTTAAGGTTCTCCATCCCCTTAACGCCATTTTCTATATGATTATACTTTACTTATTAGACATTATTATAATAGCCAATATTACTACATAGTAGATATTTTAACGGACCCTTAGAGGATGGGCGGTCCCAAGCATCTTCTAAGTTACTTGTACCCTTATTACAGTTCACTTGAGTTGGTTTACATTATATAAGTATATATTGTCCTGACTCGAGTGCTTTGTGTTTTGTTTTGCGCTCGGGTCAGCCTGAGTATTCACAGATTTGGATTTCCACCTTCTGGAGATTTGAATCGCTGGAGATTATCTGCTAGTCTTGTTCTATCAACTTCGGTTCCGTTGTTCTATTAAGCCTATACTTGGTTATTGTATTGAGACTTCTGCTGTACTTTATTTCTTATGTTGTATCTTATGTAACTCTGATATATTTATATAGTAGCTTCATGAACTACTATTTATTTTACTTCCGCTCCATTATTTTACTCTGTGTCTGTGATCTGTGATTATATTTATTTACTGTATATTCTGAGATTTGCCAAATTTTATTTACAACGCGGTATTTTGAGCAATTCAACTCCGGCATGAGTTTCTACCTATACACATATAATGGACGCGAATGGTTGAAAATATCGGGTCGTTACAGTTGGTATCAGAGCTTTGGCTTTGAGGCAAAACTCAGCATATGGAGTTGATTTATTTACAGAATCACTTTCGTTCGAGTTTGAATCTTTTCCTCTTGATTCGAATTTCCTTTGAATTTTTGGAACGTTCCCTGCGGTTCCAAAATTCATTCTTGTCCCTCACTATTCATCTTCTTTTGATTTTGGTGTGTCACATAACTCCACTTCGAATGATCTTTATAGTGAATTGGTTGTCTCGCCAATATTCTAATTTTCTGGTAAAGAGGGAAACTCCTTTACAAATTTGCATCGATTCACCAGAGATTTATATCTATCCTTGGTTTAGATGCTAATATCTTTTGTTATTCCAAACTCTATCTCTTGAGATCGGATGTAGATTTACCCCATAAAATCCACATTTGATCTTATTCATTAAGTCACGGTTGACCCGGTTATGGTTGTCTGCGATTTATCTAAGCTTACCCATCTCTCTACTCTGTTTAACCATCTTGTCTTTTGTTTCTAAACTATCTCCTAACATTTTGAATCGTACTTGTAAATCTATGTTTTGTTTTATATGTTGTGTTGTTTGGGTTGTTGATGTTGATTTGGGTTTCCGATCGATTCGTCTGATCAAACGCTATCGATAGGATTTCTAAAACACTTTGACAGAACAAACTGACACAGTGAAATGAATTTGGATATATAATTTTATGGAACTTAATAAATTGATTTGAATTGATAATTTGAAATGATAATACTTGATTTATCATTTATTGTTCTACAAATGAATTTATAAAGAGTTGTTTATGAATTTATTTGGGAACTGAAATGAATTTAAAACAAGATATTTAAAGAATTTAATTTCCGATGGTTTCAAACCTTGTGTTTAAATTTTTTAAAAGGATATATTATTTAAAGTATTTTTGAATAAAAATTTGTCTCTAAAGGATTTTAAAGTTTAAAAATTAAGTGCTCTTCTCTTTGTCGCTGGAAAATAATTTCGGTGATGACTGCAGCATCATCGACATTCATTTTCGAGTTTCGAAGTGAAGAGACCGTTCTGTAGTCTTGCTACAGCTTTGTTTTGGAAAATCTAATTGATTTGAATTTCTAAATATGACTGGATTATAATATATATAGATATATGATTTAAGTTCGATTTGACATATTATGTATATATAATTACTTATCTCTAAATGGTTTGAAAGGAATCGGAAGTTTAATTCTTAAATTTTATTTTAAAGAATAATTTCAATTATAAAAAGAATTTTTTTTTGGATAAATGATTCAAACTTGAGATAATTGAATCGGAAAGTTTTATTTGTATAACACACAATTTAATTCCAATATAACTTACCTAAATTACACAGAAGTTGAATATGAAATTGGATAATATACAATATAGAGAGGATTTTATAAATAAAAATTTGAGTGGTTATAATAGATGTTATACACTTAAATTTTAGTTATAAAAGATTATTTAAAAAAAAAAGATGTTATGATTTTCTAGGTATTATGTTTTTTTTTGAATAACATTTCCAAAGTGTTAAGATTTTATTAGTATGATTTCCAAATGATAAACATCCCTAAATTGTTATGATTTCAAAGCATTATGGTCTCAAATTTATTATCTTATTTTGTTTTTTTTTTCAAACTATCTTTTGGTTGTCCTTATTTCTCTTATCTTGTTACAGAATGGGAAGACTATTGCTTATACCAGTCTATTTAGAAATCTTTCTATAATCTTTGATAATCTTTGTTACTCATCTGGATCTGAACACTGTTTTTCCATTCATAGACCGTCGGTCAAGGGAAAAGGGTGATTCAGACTCTAGAGGATCTTTTTCGTGCTTATATTCTTGATTTGATCACCTCCATCTTATTAAACTTAACTATAACAATAGTTATCAGGTGTAATTCCAATCTTCTTATCATCTTATTTTAATCTTATTTCATTCTATCTTTTTCTGTGCTTTCCCGTACCTCGTTCCTTTTCGGGGATGAAAAGTTTTGAGTAGGGGAGAGTGTAACAACCCTGTAATTTTCAAATATTTTTAAATTGATTTTTCCAGATTCAAAAGCTTTATTTATGAAAAAGAATAAATTTTGTTATTTTAAGTATAAACTTTGATTTTGATGTGGATTAGAATTCCAAATATGACTAAATTTAATATTTCCAGAAATTGTGAATTTTGGTCAAATAGTCAAACTTTGACTTTTAAATTTAAATTTTAAATATTTGAAATTTTAAATTTTATCTTTTATTATGACAATAGATTTAATAATTTGAATATTGCTTTTCGTTTCGTTGGAAACGGAGTTAAAATGTAAAAGTTATGTACATTTCAATTTTTAGTATAATTTGTTTTATTGTGCAATTTTGCCTATTTTAAATTTTATAAATCATATTTTTATTTCTTATATTTTATTTAATATGTGTAAATATGTTAATTTACGTATATTTTCATCTCTAAATATTTCAAAAATAATAATAGAATTTTTCCAATGTTTACTGTGTTGATTTCCTATTTTTAAAGGATGTTTTCTTATTTTCTGCTATTTTCTTCATTAAAATTATATTTAAATTAAATTTTATATATTTATTTTGTGAATATATTTTTATTTTATGTTATTATTTATGTTTATAAATATATTACAAGCTCATATGAATTTTTCTAAAATTTATTCTATTCAATTTCAAATTTTCTAGACTAGTTTACTATTTTTAGCTATTTTCATAATTTAACTTTATATGATTGATAAATATTTATATAAACTATTATATTTTGATAAAATTTCGAAATTTTATCTGTGATTATTATTTTTTCAAGAAATATAAAGTTATAAAAATAAAATAAAGTAATATGAAAGGCCCTAAACCTTCTATCTTCCTATGGGCTTTTATAGTCCACTTTTTTTACGTTTTAACCTAACCTTTCACCAATTAACCCTAACTATTCCTCATTCCTTTTTTTTCCAGCCGTCTTCCTCCTGTTATTCACGAATTTTCAAGCTCCAAAACCCTAAAAAAATTCATGGCCTCCATCTTGAAAAATATTAGGTAAATCCCTCTTTTCTTTCAACTTTTTTTCTTACTTTTTCTATGCAATTTTGCCTTGTTTTCTCCCTTGTTTAGATCGGCCTCTCCCCCTTGTTCCACGGCCACCACCTCCTTCCATCTCTTCCAGACCAATACCACCATCTACCCCACCAGATCTGACCATGGCCGGACCCCCTTGATGGCCAAACCCCTCAAACTACAACCTAGATGCCTAGATCTATGCTTATTTCACCTCTACATGCTCATCCACTTCAACCACCACCATAGCCGCCACCACTCCCCTGACCTGACCTCGACACACCCCTCCCCACCTCTGTCCAGTCATGACACACCACAGGCCGAGCCCAATCCCCATGGCCGAGCCCTTGTTTTGACAAAAAACCACCTAGTTGCCTTCAAAACCACATCACCTCCTCATGTACAAACTCCACCTTGTCTTGCCTTGAACCCGAGCTATGTTAGCCCAAACCTGACCCAAAACTTGACCACATCTGAACCACATCATACCCCAAAGCCATACCGAACAATAGAGAAGGCAAAGCAAAAGACTGCGTAGTCGTATCTCCTTTTATTTCAATGATATTGCATTTTAAAGTCGTATTGAATTTTGTTGTTTTGATTGTTTGTTTTGGGTTGTACACAAGAGTTGTAGATTGGATTCGCTCTCCACTCAAGTCCGTAGTCTTGTCATCGTGCTTTTGTTTCCATTGTGTCATTGGTTTTGATATCTCCAGCACAAACAGGTGAGTTATTCTCACCAGACAATATGTACCTATATAACTAGTAAATTGACACCCTGTGAATCTGTAGAAATATATTATCATGTTATACTTGACTATGTTATGATCATATGATGTTTATACACCTGTTATATCATATGTTACTGTTATTCTGTTATTTATATCAGTTATCACCATTGCAAGTTCCCTGTAGACTAGAATCACTATG
This sequence comes from Allium fistulosum, assembly GCA_030737815.1. Taxonomy (NCBI): domain Eukaryota; kingdom Viridiplantae; phylum Streptophyta; class Magnoliopsida; order Asparagales; family Amaryllidaceae; genus Allium; species Allium fistulosum. The sequence continues at coordinate 986,382,121 of CM060902.1, forward strand.
GGTTGAAATGATACATACCCGAACGTACTTTAGAATAGGGAAAAATCGTTATGGGCTGAAATGATAGGCCTGAATGGTTTTTATTTAATTTATTTTAACTTGGGATTGCGGGTTTGAAATGATAGAACCCGGATTTTTCTTTTTAAACTACGGATTGAAATGATACATATCCGTATCACTTGACCTAGGCTAGAAAACTATATACAGGCCCGTGGTTATTTTATAAAGTGTTTTGAATATTTTTAAGTATTTTAAAAATATAAATTTATGAAATTTGATTTAAACAGATTTTGAAATATTTTGAATTAAAGAAATTATGATTTTTCTATGTGTTAAAAATGTAATTAATGAATGGTTTAACTGGATTTTTGAAATATAACTTAAGTTGGAAATTTGGAATTTTGGTTAAAAATGATATTTAAGTTATATAAATAAAATGAAAATTTAATTATATTTGGAAAATGGTAAATATGATAATTTGATTAAATTTGAATTTAAGCGATTTATTAAAGTATTATTGATTTTTCTATGAGTTTAAGTGGTTAAATAAATGAATGTTTAAAGTGATCTTTTAAAATATAACTTGACTAGGAAATGTGAAATTTAGTTTTAATTAAAGGTTTAAGTTAATTAAATAAAATTGGAAATTTAGTTAAATTGTGAAATGGTAATTTAAATTTGAAGTGTTAAGTTTATTTGTTGAAATGTGAAGAATTGGACACTTTTACACTAAAATTTATTAAGTAAATTGTTGAAAATTGGATTTGATTATAAGAAATTTATTGTGAAAAAATATATGTTAAATGATATGTAAATGAACATTTTAAATGTTAAAATATGATTTTAAAAATGTTTATGTGTTTTAAATTAAAGTTATTTAATTGCTGGAAATACACTAACACCTGAAATTAACTTTTAATAGCATTCAGAAATGCTATGGATTCTGTTTTGAACTAAAATTGTGTAAAAATGAGCTATTACAGCATTTCTGGAATGCTGTAGTTGCTGTAGTTGAACTTATAGGCTAATATTGAACTCAGGCCTATTATAGCATTCTCTGGAAATGTTATAATGGTCTGCAGTCTATGTTGAAATCAAATTTAACCCTTGGTTTGAAATCTGAACTACCGCAGCACTTCTGAAATGCTGTCTTTTCTGTTTTGAACTATAATTCAACTAAAACTGAGTTTTAATAGCAGTTTTAAGTGTTGTCTTTGCTGAATTAAAAATGTTTTCAAATATAACTTATAGCAGTTGTTTTTAAATGCTGTGAAATGCTGAAATTTTAATAATTAGGGTTTTTGACTTAGTAAACGAACTCAGAATGGTTTGAAACTTTGGAAATCGAATACTTGATTTGAAAATATAATAATTACACTTTTAAAAGGTTTAAATGAATTATTTTGATTGGAATATAAACTATTTAAAGGTGATTTGAAATGATAGTAAATGAACGATATCTTTGAATTTAAAAGGTATTTAAAGTTGAATATTTGGATTTGTAAGGATATGATATTTTATTATATTAAAATGATTTGAAATGAAGATTTGGAAAGATTGATATTTGAGATATTAAAATGATTTGAAATGAAGTTTTGGAAAGATATGATATTTTGATATATTGAAATGAAGTTTTGAAATGATATGATATTTTAAATATATGGAAATGGTTTGGAATTGATTTAATCTTTATTTTGATAAATATATGGTTTTGAAATGATATTTTATTTTTAAGTAAAGTATTGTTTTTAAAAGTTATAACCATGGATTATAATAACGATTGGTTGGCAAAGAGACCGGGATCGGATATGGACTTACTCTCTGTCGATACAGAAAACCACTTTGACAACCGTGTACGCGATGGAGATTCCAGAATGAAGTAGGATGGTGGCGACGTTCTTAAGGTATGTTACGTGGACCCAACTCGCGTGAGTTGGCATAAGGTGGCTAAAACAGGAGCGATCTCGGACCAGTGAGGTAGCACCTCTTCTCGGACACATTTCTTCGATATTATACTCTTACTTGTGATTGATTAGATGGCCATCCTCCGATTTGGCAATGTTGTTCGAGGTGGACGGTAGTGGCTGCTATGCGCTCCATCAGTCTGTGTGCGTAATTGGTATATCTACCCTGGCATTGCCTAGTTGTGCCGTGTCACCTACCATATCGAGCTTTACTACGATTATGATTTTAAGATCCGACCGCGTTAAGGTTCTCCATCCCCTTAACGCTATTTTCTATAAGATTATACTTTACTTATTAGACATTATTATAATAGCGAATATTACTACATAGTAGATATTTTAACGGACCTTTAGAGGATGGGCGGTCCCAAGCATCTTCTAAGTTACTTGTACCCTTATTACAGTTCACTTGAGTTGGTTTACATTATATAAGTATATATTGTCCTGACTCGAGTGTTTTGTGTTTTGCTTTACGCTCGGGTCAGCCTGAGTATTCACAGATTTGGATTTCCACCTTCTGGAGATTTGAATCGCTGGAGATTATCTGCTAGTCTTGTTCTATCAACTTCGGTTCCGTTGTTCTATTCATCCTGTACTTGGTTATTATATTGAGACTTCTACTGTACTTTATTTCTTATGTTGTATCTTATGTAACTCTGATATATTTATATAGTAGCTTCATGAACTACTATTTCTTTTACTTCCGCTACATTATTTTACTCTGTGTCTGTGATCTGTGATTATATTTATTTACTGTACATTCTGAGATTTGCCAAATTTTATTTACAACGCGGTATTTTGAGCAATTCAACTCCGGCATGAGTGTCTGCCTATACACTTATAATGGATGCGAATGGTTGAAAATATCGGGTCGTTACAGTTGGTATCAGAGCCATACTCTCTGTCGATACCGAAAACCACTTTGACAACCATGTACGCGGTGGAGATTCCAGAATGAAGTAGGATGGTGGCGACGTTCTTAAGGTATGTTACGTGGACCCAACTCCCGTGAATTGGCATAAGGTGGCTAAAACAGGAGCGATCTCGGACCAGTGAGGTAGCACCTCTTCTCGGACACATTTCTTCGATATTATACTCTTACTTGTGATTGATTAGATGGCCATCCTCCGATTTGGGAGTGTTGTTCGAGGTGGACGGAAGTGGCTGCTATGCGCTCCATCAGTCCGTGTGCGTAATTGGTATATCTACCCTGGCATTGCCTAGTTGTGCCTTGTCACCTACCATATCGAGCTTTACTACGATTATGATTTTAAGATCCGACCGCGTTAAGGTTCTCCATCCCTTTAACGCTATTTTCTATATGATTATACTTTACTTATTAGACATTATTATAATAGCGAATATTACTACATAGTAGATATTTTAACGGACCCTTAGAGGATGGGCGGTCCCAAGCATCTTCTAAGTTACTTGTACCCTTATTACAGTTCACTTGAGTTGGTTTACATTATATAAGTATATATTGTCCTGACTCGAGTGTTTTGTGTTTTGCTTTACGCTCGGGTCAGCCTGAGTATTCACAGATTTGGATTTCCACCTTTTGGAGATTTGAATCGCTGGAGATTATCTGCTAGTCTTGTTCTATCAACTTCGGTTCCGTTGTTCTATTCATCCTGTACTTGGTTATTGTATTGAGACTTCTACTGTACTTTATTTCTTATGTTGTATCTTATGTAACTCTGATATATTTATATAGTAGCTTCATGAACTACTATTTCTTTTACTTCCGCTGCATTATTTTACTCTGTGTCTGTGATCTGTGATTATATTTATTTACTGTACATTCTGAGATTTGCCAAATTTTATTTACAACGCGGTATTTTGAGCAATTCAACTCCGGCATGAGTTTCTACCTATACACTTATAATGGATGCGAATGGTTGAAAATATCGGGTCGTTACAGTTGGTATCGGAGCTTTGGCTTTGAGGCAAAACTCAGCATATGGAGTAGATTTATTTACAAAATCACTTTCGTTCGAGTTTGAATCTTTTCCTCTTGATTCGAATTTCCTTTGAATTTTTGGAACGTTCCCTGCGGTTCCAAAATTCATTCTTGTCCCTTACTATTCATCTTCTTTTGATTTTGGTGTGTCACATAACTCCACTTCGAATGATCTTTATAGTGAATTGGCTGTCTCGCCAATATTCTAATTTTCGGGTAAAGGGGGAAACTCCTTTACAAATTTGCATCGATTCACCAGAGATTTATATCTATCCTTGGTTTAGATGCTAATATCTTTTGTTATTCCAAACTCTATCTCTTGAGATCGGATGTAGATTTACCCTAGAAAATCCACATTTTATCTTATTCATTAAGTCACGGTTGACCCGGTTATGGTTGTCCGCGATTTATCTAAGCTTACCCATCTCTCTACTCTGTTTAACCATCTTGTATTTTGTTTCTAAACTATCTCCTAACATTTTGAATCGTACTTGTAAATCTATGTTTTGTTTTATATGTTGTGTTGTTTGGGTTGTTGATGTTGATTTGGGTTCCTGATCGATTCGTCTGATCAAACGCTATCGATAGGATTTCTAAAACACTTTGATAGAACAAACTGACACAGTATTATTTTAAAATTTGCTTAGTGAAATGAATTTGGATATATAATTTTATGGAACTTAAAAAATTGATTTGAATTGATAATTTGAAATGATAATACTTGATTTATCATTTATTGTTCTACAAATGAATTTATAAAGAGTTGTTTATGAATTTATTTGGGAACTGAAATGAATTTAAAACAAGAAATTTAAAGAATTTAATTTCCGATGGTTTCAAACCTTGTGTTTAAAATTTTTAAAAGGATATATTATTTAAAGTATTTTTGAATAAAAATTTGTCTCTAAAGGATTTTAAAGTTTAAAAATTAAGTGCTCTTCTCTTTGTCGCTGGAAAATAATTTCGGTGATGACTGCAGCATCATCGACGTTCATTTTCGAGTTTCGAAGTGAAGAGACCGTTCTGTAGTCTTGCTACAGCTTTGTTTTGGAAAATCTAATTGATTTGAATTTTTAAATATGACTGGATTATAATATATATAGATATATGATTTAAATTTGATTTGACATATTATGTATATATAATTACTTATCTCTAAATGGTTTGAAAGGAATCGGAAGTTTAATTCTTAAATTTTATTTTAAAGAATAATTTCAATTATAAAAAGAATTTTTTTTGGATAAATGATTCAAACTTGAGATAATTGAATCGGAAAGTTTTATTTGTATAACACACAATTTAATTCCAATATAACTTACCTAAATTACACAGAAGTTGAATATGAAATTGGATAATATACAATATAGAAAGGATTTTATAAATAAAAATTTGAGTGGTTATAATAGATGTTATACACTTAAATTTTAGTTATAAAAGATTATTTAAAAAAAAGATGTTATGATTTTCTAAGTATTATGTTTTTTTTAAAAACATTTCCAAAGTGTTATGATTTTAGTAGTATGATTTCCAAATGATAAACATCCCTAAATTGTTATGATTTCAAAGCATTATGGTCTCAAATTTATTATCTTATTTTGTTTTTTTTTCAAACTATCTTTTGGTTGTCCTTATTTCTCTTATCTTGTTACAGAATGGGAAGGCTATTGCTTATACCAGTCTGTTTAGAAATCTTTCTATAATCTTTGATAATCTTTGTTACTCATCTGGATCTGAACACTGTTTTTCCATTCATAGACCGTCAGTCAAGGGAAAAGGGTGATTCAGACTCTAGAGGATCTTTTTCGTGCTTATATTCTTGCTTTGATCACCTCCATCTTATTAAACTTACCTATAACAATAGTTATCAGGTGTAATTCCAATCTTCTTATCATCTTATTTTAATCTTATTTCATTCTATCTTTTTCTGTGCTTTCCCGTACCTCGTTCCTTTTCGGGGACGAAAAGTTTTGAGTGGGGGAGAGTGTAACAACCCTGTATTTTTCAAATATTTTTAAATTGATTTTTCCAGATTCAAAAGCTTTATTTATGAAAAAGAATCAATTTTGTTATTTTAAGTATAAACTTTGATTTTGATGTGGATTAGAATTCCAAATATGACTAAATTTAATATTTCCAGAAATTGTGAATTTTGGTCAAATAGTCAAATTTTGACTTTTAAATTTAAATTTTAAATATTTGAAATTTTAAATTTTATCTTTTATTATGACAATAGATTTAATAACTTGAATATTGCTTTTCGTTTCGTTGGAAACGGAGTTAAAATGTAAAAGTTATCTACATTTCAATTTTTAGTATAATTTGTTTTATTGTGCAATTTTGCCTATTTTAAATTTTATAAATCATATTTTTCTTTCTTATATTTTATTTAATATGTGTCAATATGTTAATTTATGTATATTTTCATCTCTAAATATTTCAAAAATAATAATAGAATTTTTCCAATGTTTACTGTGTTGATTTCCTATTTTTAAAGGCTGTTTTCTTATTTTCTGCTATTTTCTTCATTAAAATTATATTTAAATTAAATTTTATATATTTATTTTGTGAATATATTTTTATTTTATGTTATTATTTATATTTAGAAATATATTACAAGCTCATATGAATTTTTCTAAAATTTATTCTATTCAATTTCAAATTTTCTAGACTAGTTTACTATTTTTAGCTATTTTCTTGATTTAACTTTATATGATTGATAAATATTTATATAAACTATTATATTTTGATAAAATTTCGAAATTTTATCTGGGATTATTATTTTTTCCAGAAATATAAAGTTATAAAAATAAAATAAAGTAATATGAAAGGCCCTAAACCTTCTATCTTCCTATGGGCTTTTATAGTCCACTTTTTTTTACGTTTTAACCTAACCTTTCACCAATTAACCCTAACTATTCCTCATTCCTTTTTTTCCAGCCATCTTCCTCCTGTTATTCACGAATTTTCAAGCTCCAAAACCCTAAAAAAAATTCATGGCCTCCATCTTGAAAAATATTAGGTAAATCCCTCTTTTCTTTCAACTTTTTTTTCTTACTTTTTCTATGCAATTTTGCCTTGTTTTCTCCCTTGTTTAGATCGGCCTCTCCCCCTTGTTCCACGGCCACCACCTCCTTCCATCTCTTCCAGACCACCACCACCATCTACCCTACCAGATCTGACCATGGCCGAACCCCCTTGATGGCCAAACCCCTCAAACTACAACCTAGATGCCTAGATCTATGCTTATTTCACCTCTACATGCTCATCCACTTCAACCACCACCCAAACCACCACCATAGCCACCACCACTCCCCTGACCTGACCTCGACACACCCCTCCCCACCTCTGTCCAGTCATGACACACCACAGGCCGATCCCAATCCCCATGGCCGAGCCCTTGTTTTGACAAAAAACCACCTAGTTGCCTTCAAAACCACATCACCTCCTCATGTACAAACTCCACCTTGTCTTGCCTTGAACCCGAGCTATGTTAGCCCAAACCTGACCCAAAACTTGACCACATCTGAACCACATCATACCCCAAAGCCATACCGAACAATAGAGAAGGCAAAGCAAAAGACTGCGTAGTCGTATCTCCTTTTATTTCAATGATATTGCATTTTAAAGTCATATTGAATTTTGCTGTTTTGATTGTTTGTTTTGGGTTGTACACAAGAGTTGTAGATTGGATTCGCTCTCTACTCAAGTCCGTAGTCTTGTCATCGTGCTTTTGTTTCCATTGTGTCATTGGTTTTGATATCTCCAGCACAAACAGGTGAGTTATTCTCACCAGACAATATGTACCTATATAACTAGTAAATTGACACCCTGTGAATCTGTAGAAATATATTATCATGTTATACTTGACTATGCTATGATCATATGATGTTTATACACCTGTTATATCATATGTTACTGTTATTCTGTTATTTATATCAGTTATCACCATTGCAAGTTCCCTGTAGACTAGAATCACTATGGGTTGAAATGATACATACCCGAACGGACTTTAGAATAGGGAAAAATCGTTATGGGTTGAAATGATAGGCCTGAATGGTTTTTATTTAATTTATTTTAACTTGGGATTGCGGGTTTGAAATGATAGAACCCGGATTTTTCTTTTTAAACTACGGATTGAAATGATACATATCCGTATCACTTGACCTAGGCTAGAAAACTATATACAGGCCCGTGGTTATTTTATAAAGTGTTTTGAATATTTTTAAGTATTTTAAAAATATAAATTTATGAAATTTGATTTAAACAGATTTTGAAATATTTTGAATTAAAGAAATTATGATTTTTCTATGTGTTAAAAATGTAATTAATGAATGGTTTAACTGGATTTTTGAAATATAACTTAAGTTGGAAATTTGGAATTTTGGTTAAAAATGATATTTAAGTTATACAAATAAAATGAAAATTTAATTATATTTGGAAAATGGTAAATATGATAATTTGATTAAATTTGAATTTAAGCGATTTATTAAAGTATTATTGATTTTTCTATGAGTTTAAGTGGTTAAATAAATGAATGTTTAAAGTGATCTTTTAAAATATAACTTGACTAGGAAATGTGAAATTTGGTTTTAATTAAAGGTTTAAGTTAATTAAATAAAATTGGAAATTTAGTTAAATTGTGAAATGGTAATTTAAATTTGAAGTTTTAAGTTTATTTGTTGAAATGTGAAGAATTGGACACTTTTACACTAAAATTTATTAAGTAAATTATTGAAAATTGGATTTGATTATAAGAAATTTATTGTGAAAAGATATATGTTAAATGATATGTAAATGAACATTTTAAATGTTAAAATATGATTTTAAAAATGTTTATGTGTTTTAAATTAAAGTTATTTAATTGCTGGAAATACACTAACACCTGAAATTAACTTTTAATAGCATTCAGAAATGCTATAGATTCTGTTTTGAACTAAAATTGTGTAAAAAGGAGCTATTACAGCATTTTTGGAATGCTGTAGTTGGTGTAGTTGAACTTATAGGCTAATATTGAACTCAGGCCTATAGTAAACGAACTCAGAATGGTTTGAAACTTTTGAAATTGAATACTTGATTTGAAAATATAATAATTACACTTTTAAAAGGTTTAAATGAATTATTTTGATTGGAATATAAACTATTTAAAGGTGATTTGAAATGATAGTAAATGAACGATATCTTTGAATTTAAAAGGTATTTAAAGTTGAATATTTGGATTTGTAAGTATATGATATTTTATTATATTAAAATGATTTGAAATGAAAATTTGGAAAGATTGATATTTGAGATATTAAAATGATTTGAAATGAAGTTTTGGAAAGATATGATATTTTGATATATTGAAATGATTTGAAATGAAGTTTTGAAATGATATGATATTTTAAATATATGGAAATGGTTTGGAATTGATTTAATCTTTATTTTGATAAATATATGGTTTTGAAATGATATTTTATTTTGAAGTAAAGTATTGTTTTTAAAAGTTATAACCACGGGTTATAATAACGATTGGTTGGCAAAGAGACCGGGATCGGATATGGACATACTCTTTGTCGATACCGAAATCCACTTTGACAACGGCGTACGCGGTGGAGATTCCAGAATGAAGTAGGATGGTGGCGACGTTCTTAAGGTATGCTACGTGGACCCAACTCCCGTGAGTTGGCATAAGGTGGCTAAAACAGGAGCGATCTCGGACCAGTGAGGTAGCACCTCTTCTCGGACACATTTCTTCGATATTATACTCTTACTTGTGATTGATTAGATGGCCATCCTCCGATTTGGGAGTGCTGTTCGAGGTGGACGGTAGTGGTTGCTATGCGCTTCATCAGTCCGTGTGCGTAATTGGTATATCTACCCTGGCATTGCCTAGTTGTGCCGTGTCACCTACCATATCGAGCTTTACTACGATTATGATTTTAAGATCCGACCGCGTTAAGGTTCTCCTTCCCCTTAACGCTATTTTCTATATGATTATACTTTACTTATTAGACATTATTATAATAGCAAATATTACTACATAGTAGATATTTTAACGGACCCTTAGAGGATGGGCGGTCCTAAGCATCTTCTAAGTTACTTGTACCCTTATTATAGTTCACTTGAGTTGGTTTACATTATATAAGTATATATTGTCCTGACTCGACTGTTTTGTGTTTTGCTTTACGCTCGGGTCAGCCTGAGTATTCACAGATTTGGATTTCCACCTTCTGCAGATTTGAATCGCTGGAGATTATCTGCTAGTCTTGTTCTATCAACTTCGGTTCCGTTGTTCTATTCAGCCTGTACTTGGTTATTGTATTGAGACTTCTGCTGTACTTTATTTCTTATGTTGTATCTTATGTAACTCTGATATATTTATATAGTAGCTTCATGAACTACTATTTCTTTTACTTCCGCTGCATTATTTTACTCTGTGTCTGTGATCTATGATTATATTTATTTACTGTATATTCTGAGATTTGCCAAATTTTGTTTACAACGCGGTATTTTGAGCAATTCAACTCCGGCATGAGTGTCTGCCTATACACTTATAATGGATGCGAATGGTTGAAAATATCGGGTTATTACAGTTGGTATCTGAGCCATACTCTCTGTCGATACCGAAAACCACTTTGACAACCGTGTACGCGGTGGAGATTCCAGAATGAAGTAGGATGGTGGCGACGTTCTTAAGGTATGTTACGTGGACCCAACTCCCGTGAGTTGGCTTAAGGTGGCTAAAACAGGAGCAATCTCGGACCAGTGAGGTAGCACCTCTTCTCGGACACATTTCTTCGATATTATACTCTTACTTGTGATTGATTAGATGGCCATCCTCCGATTTGGGAGTGTTGTTCGAGGTGGACGGTAGTGGCTGCTATGCGCTCCATCAGTCCGTGTTCGTAATTGGTATATCAACCCTGGCATTGCCTAGTTGTGTCGTGTCACCTACCATATCGAGCTTTACTACGATTATGATTTTAAGATCCGACCGCGTTAAGGTTCTCCATCCCCTTAACGCTATTTTCTATATGATTATACTTTACTTATTAGACATTATTATAATAGCCAATATTAATACATAGTAGATATTTTAACGGACCCTTAGAGGATGGGCGGTCCCAAGCATCTTCTAAGTTACTTGTACCCTTATTACAGTTCACTTGAGTTGGTTTACATTATATAAGTATATATTGTCCTGACTCGAGTGTTTTGTGTTTTGCTTTACGCTCGGGTCAGCCTGAGTATTCACAGATTTGGATTTCCACCTTCTGGAGATTTGAATCGCTGGAGATTATCTGCTAGTCTTGTTCTATCAACTTCGGTTCCGTTGTTCTATTCAGCCTGTACTTGGTTATTGTATTGAGACTTCTGGTGTACTTTATTTCTTATGTTGTATCTTATGTAACTCTGATATATTTATATAGTAGCTTCATGAACTACTATTTCTTTTACTTCCGCTGCATTATTTTACTTTGTGTCTATGATCTGTGTTTATATTTATTTACTGTATATTCTCAGATTTGCCAAATTTTATTTACAACGCGGTATTTTGAGCAATTCAACTCCGGCATGAGTGTCTACCTATACACTTATAATGGATGCGAATGGTTGAAAATATCGGGTCGTTACAAAGGCTGAGTGGCTAGCAACCAATTTGGGTAAGGTCATCCCTGTCTAGATGTCCCTTTTTGATTTCGGCTTAGTGGCGGTTGCTGATCCCAACCGCGAGGTGATCTTATTCGGACTATCCAGTAAGGGGTAGCTCCGGTCTTGTGTTGTAGGGGATCAGGCGTGATCCTCGGTACTCTGATCTAGGCCAGGTACTGTGACGGGCGGTACCCTAGTAGCCCTGCCATTGTATGGAATCCAATCTCCAATAAGCGCCTGTACGGTTTTGATTGTGCCCAACTATTGCTGGAACGTGAGATGCAAGCATTTCAGCTAGATTCTATTTACTATCTATAGACACTATTATAATATCAAATGGATTTGATAAAAAATGTTTTGGTTATCGTAAGGTAAAAACCCGGCATATTTATTTGTGGTGTGGTCTTACGAGATACCTTTGTTTTCAAAGGATTTTCGAAAATATAATAATCCAGTTGAGTGTGGTTTTCTCACGTTGGTTTTCCAGACTGACTCGGGTGTTGTTTTATTATGATGCTCGGGTTAGACCGAGTATTACAGATACATGATAGGATGTTATGGAGCTCAGGAGACGAGTTGGATGGCGAGACATATCACACGTACTTGATGTATATTCCGCTGTGCAGTGTAAGCTGTATAGTCAGCTTTTGTGAGAACAAGTTATTATAACTGTCTATTTATGTGCTATGGATTGTGTTGTACTCTGATGATTGTAAGTATTATACAGTTACAGTTTCTTTTGTATAAAAATCTGTTGTTATATATTATATGTTGTTCCGCTGCGATTGGGAGATTCTGATGTTGTTTTCTATTTTCTTCTCCTACCTCTTTCTTCTTTTACCCCAGTTATTCGCTCTTTCGTACACCTTGGGTTGAACGAGGAAGAATTATTATCAACTCAAGGGGTACGAAACTGCGGGTCGCTACTGTTGCTATTAGAGCTGTAGGTTAAGCAAGAACCTTGGCTCTGGTGGGGATTACTCATTAGAGAATAGGGTCGATAGCGCCCTAGAATGAGTTTGAGTGTATTAATAGATATGAGCGCGTATTTGTACGTGAATATAAAATTTTGATTTTATATTGTGTTGACTTATCGGCTGAGTGTTTATGGATTCTGGTCGATGTGTGGGACGCCATGTTATCGATAGGGATTTCTAAACTCTTAAACAAGATAAACCGACACGGTATTGTTTTAAAATAGGGTAAATGAAATAATTTTACCCAAATTATTTTCATATATAAACGAAAAGTTTTTGTGAATTTTTTAGTTAACATATGGTTGCTTGGATGTTAGGAATGATAATATTAAATTATTGTCATTGTTGTGTGGAAATTTAACTAGAAATTTAAAATATAACCAAAGGTTAAGGAAATAAGTTCATTTATAGAATGAAATTTGAAATGTGAATTATAAATGTGATTTATAATGAGATAAAATTCCAGAGTAATCTTTGAATATAGATTGGAAAGTTTTGAAGTTTGAAAATTTTGAAATTTAATTCCTTTTGAGTTGAAAATGGTTTTCAAAGGTTTTGGAGGAATAATGGTGATATTATTTGAGAAATATTTTTGAATTGGATTTGAAATCTGGTGAGATTTGGAATTTAAAATATTTGAAATGTTTTTGAAGGGATAAAAGCACTAAACTCTTTCGGTCGTTGGAAAATAACTTCGGTGATGACTGCAGCATCATCAATGTTCATTTTCGAGTTTCCAAAAGAGAAATTGCTACTAAATTGTTTTAAAATGGAGTGTTTACAAAACTAAGTTTGGTTTTAAAATTTAAAGGATAATTTGATACCAAAGGATTTTGGATATAATTGATTTCAAAAGTGATTTTGAAATACTTAAGTGATTGTTAAAGACTCTGGAGTAAAATCAAAACGTTTAAGTAATGAGTTTAAACTCTTGAAGTTTAACTAAAAGTGTTTATGGATTATAAATCGGTTTGGAAACTTATAAGTTTGGAAATCTCCTGGAATGGAATTAACTCGTAAAAAGTAAATAAAAGTAAGTGTGAAAACAAAATAAGTTGGAAGGTAAGCTAATTAATTGAAGTAAATTAAAAAATAAAGTTAGCAAATGGAATTTAAATAAGTGGAATACTTATAGAAGTTTAAAATTTAAATTGAATCGGAGTGTAATTAAATCTAGTTAAATAAAAAGTGGATATGAGAAAAGAGTCTAAATAGACTAAATGGAATGGTTATTGAAAATTTAATATTGGAGTCAATTTGAATTATGTTAAGTAAAGTGGAATTGAAAAAAATAGTTTGAGTGGATTAAAAGTACAAAGTTCTAAGAATTAAAAATTTATTGGGAATTGAAATAAATTAGTAAATGGAACTAATTTAAAATAATAAAATAAATCAGTTGTGATTGGAAGATAAATTGAATTCAAATAGAATTGAAACTGAAGTATTGGAATTCATTTTGAATTGGGTTAAGTAAAGTTGAAAGAATTAATTCAAAATGGACTAAAATAATAAAAGTTTGGAAATAAAAATGGTTTGAGATAAGATGAATAGAATTCCATACCTAAAATTGGAAGGTAAATTGAATTCAGAAGGGAATTGGAAATTCAGTTAAATGAAATTAAATGTGAAAGCTTAAGTGGCAAGGTGAAAATAGTTATAAGAAGTATATAAAATGTTTATATTGAACTTAAGAAATGGATGGTAAAATTCTAAAGTAAAATTTGGTATTGTAAATATTCTAAGTTAATATTTGAATGAAGGTTAAGTGAAGTGTGAAATGGGATAATTGAGAATAGGTGTATAGAAATCAAAATAAATGTGAATAAAAAGAGAATTGATATAGCTAATAACCAATTCAGATAAATATGTAGGATGTACGTATATTATTTTATTCACATAACGATTTGATCCAGATTCGAGCACAGAATTTCAAGGTAGTTATACCGATCCGAGTTGGGATTTTTCACTCGATTTTCGACGGCGAACCCTGGATATGGAATTTTGATTGATTCTTGATATTCTCTATCATAGTGTACGGCTATGTAAGGAGAATGACGGTTTCTGGTCTAGAAGCCAGATCTAAGTCCGCACTAGAGAGTCGGGTGAACGATACTAGTTCGGAAGTGGAATTGTGTGATCGAGCAAGCGATCGGATTTGGTATTGCGTACGGATGATATATGTACATCGTACGGGCCTGAATGAAATAGATATTGAAATTTTGTAAGGAAATGAATAAAATGATTTTGAATGCTGGGATTAGACATTATTGCTAAGTAGGATATTCAGGTGTTAAAAAGAAAAAGGAAATTAGGATTTTTGATTTTTGAAGATAAATAGAAATTTGCTCGGCAAAGGTATGTATTTAAATTTCTGTATGAAATTTGAGGATTTTCTAGTCTAGCCACTTGGCCTTTTGTTTTCTTTTTGAATCTAGGGGCCCGTAGAGGCATTTTGTAGTTGTACCGAGCTAGCCGTGCAAAAAAGACGCTGTCGAAATTTTTCAAAAATTTAGGGAGTTAGAAAACAATTTGAGAAAATTTTCATAATTCAAAATTTGGTTTTAAATTTAAATTTGAATTGTTAAGTAAGTAATATTGTTTGGGACTTATGGATAAGTTTGGAATGTTAGAAAGAGGGTTAGTGTGCCTTTAATAAAAAGATTGTTTTGAGAATTGTTTGAAATTGTTTGGTTTTGGGAAAATGATGAACGAGTTATGGACCATTCTTCTTAACTAGCAATTTCGAGGACGAAATTCTTTTAAGGGGGGGAGGATTGTGACGACACGTAATTTTTGGATATTTGAAATCGAAATATTTAATTGATTCTAAATATTTAAAAGTTAATTTTTAGCTTGAATTTCAAATATCAATATTTATTGGATAATTTAATTATTAAATTAAATAATTGGACATTGGGTAAATGGTTGAATTTGGGTTTTAAGCCAGTTAAAATTAATTTGAAGGCTTGTAAAATTTAAATTGATAGTACAGAAGATAATAAAAGCTTTTAAATTGAATTTAAAGGTGGTTTGTTCAGTTTTAAAAATATATAGTTAGATCGGTATTTAAAAATTGCCTTCCGAGGCACAGTCTCGGATTTCGACGAAACTAGTTCCATTGGATCCGTAATAGTGTATTATTATCGGATTTCAAATTTCGTAGCATTTGGAGTTATCGTGTGATCATACGATAGGTAAATGTGCTGGAATTTTTATTGAAAATTCAATTTAATAACTGGATCTAAAAACCTATCTTCTCCATTAGATCGAGTTAGGACTCGAAACCTTTTCCGTTGCGTTCGTAATAGGGGTATAACATGATGAACGTCTGGTGGCACACCTCGACAGGAATTCAAAATTTTGAGTTACGATTTCGAGACAATTTAAATTTAAATTTGAATTAATGTATATTCACTTTTGTTGACCAGTCAACAACAATTTCACGTCAAAACTTTTTACCCTCTCACTTCAAATCACTGTAGCTAGTTGATTCCAACACTCTAGCGTCTCGTCTTGTCACCCTCCCCTTTTTCCTTTCAAAACCGCTAACAGATCAATTCAAAGAAGAAATAAAAGTGAATCAACAGAAATCAAAACCATGACCGAAGGAAATTTCTCTTTCCCCCTTTCTTTTTCTTTTAAGCATCAATTATTTTCATCCTCTTTCAGTCAATCGACCGCGATTTCCATCCTCTTCAATCGATTCTCGGAATCGATTCGAGCATATAAAATCGTTTGGCGACGATGATATCCTTTCTTTGATTCGATTGGGACCTTGGCTCTGGTCCAGGCGAACGCATATCGACACAAAGGAGGCACGAGCGAAGGGGCGCGTCGACTGCGAGGCAGAGTAGATCGGGCTCGAATGGTGGTGCATTGGGACGTGTGGCCTCGCGAGGAAGTGGGATTCGATTGCTCAGGCGAGTGCGGCGTGATTTAGAATTGGGGAAGCGACGATGTCAGGGGAGATGCGCAAGTGCCTAAGGGTGGGGTCGAGCCAATGAGTTATCGATATGCTATTTTTATTTATTTATATATTTACATATATATGTATATAAGTAATAAGTAAAATTCTAATATTATTTCCAGAAAAGAAATGATTAGCAGTAAGGTATATATATAAAAACCTAATTTTTACTTTCAATTTATGTGTGTGTATATATATATATTACTGCAGGTAGACACATATATAATTTATTAAGCCTGATAATATATGCATATATATGGGTATATATGCAATAAGACAGAACAAGGAAACTTTTTTATATATATATAAATACAAATAAATATATGCAGATTTTTATCTATTTACAGAAAACAGAAAATTTTTATAGATAAAATTTTGAAGAAAATAAGAATTTTAAAGAATGTTGAAAGTTTATATAAATTAGATTTTTTAAGATCTATGAATTATTTTCAAAGGAGAATAAATATACATATATATACCTATTTTTCATTTACTAGTTTATTTTTAAAACAATGTGTTATGGAGATAGACTTGCTTAATAAACTTATTTAATTATTTTAGTTGCTAAAAATATTTTATTAAAAGGGAATTAGTTTAAAATTTAATCATTAGTTTAAATTAGAATTATTAAACGATAATTTAATTGTTCGATTTATTCGAATATTAACAAAATTAATCTAATGTTTATTCAAGGACAAAACCGGGAAACCAAATCGAGATTGAAGTGGATTGCAAATTTAAGGGGCAATGGTGAGTTAATCTCACTCATCTAGATTATTATTTAAATTTAAATGGTTAAATTTAAATATTTTGTTGAATGATTGAATTGATTGGATGTGGTATATTATATAGTAGGCTATAGTATATATTGGAGTGATTGATTTCCCGCATTATATAGCGGATGAGACCCTATGCGCCGAATAATAGCGGATGATATTATATAAACCCATATACTGCGATATTCCACCTCGAAGTGGAGTGGGTATTGTGCTAACATTTGTGGATGCAGGGAAATAGGTTGGAGGGATCCAACTGGATTCCTCAAAATTATCTAGATTGTTCTAGTAATTCTGTGATAAGATTATTTGATATTCTGTGATGAATTTTATTGGTAATTGGAAATAATGGAGGCTATGCTTGATTGAATATATTGGGTATACAGAGTTATAAAAATATATATAGAATGGATTTTTGAAGGGAAATAAAAAAGAGAATTATTAAGTAAATAATTAAAGAGATTTGGATAAGTAAAATTTGAAGGATAAAAGTTGGTTTTAAAATGCTAATGAATAAATTCCAAGTGTGGGAAGGGAGATTTTTGAATAAATGGAAATAAGTGGATTTCTATACTTAAGTAATATTAATTAAGGAATGAAAGATTAATTTTTGAATTCAGAATTAAATGGTTTAGAAAGAAATAAAAGAAGAATTTTGGAATAAATATGAAAATTTGTATTTTCAGTTAAAGTAAGACTTTAAATCATCACAAGGAAGTTAAACCTGAAATTAATGGGTTTTGAATAAATTTGGATAAGTAAAGAAATTTATTTTAAAATGGAGTAAATTATGGAAATCGATTTAGTGTTTGAAACTGTGATTTAAGAGGAGGATGAAACTATGAAATTTATAAACTGCATTTATAAAGTGAAATAAGATATCGGTGGATATTTGGAAGTATAAATTCACGGTGGGAATTTATAAGGAGATGAGAATTGTGTTTAAAAATAAAAAGTGGTTTTATTTTTAGAGTGTTAAAGTAAATTTACGGGACTGGGACGTAAATTAAATTGGGATAATCGAGCAGGATTTATAAAGGATTAGATGGACTATATTGGAATGGGAAGTGTATTTTCCTGAAAAGCCAAGTATGTTTTCAAAGCAGATGTTTAAGTATAAGTTAAAAGTTTTAAAATTGTTTTAAAAAGAATGTTTTTAGAGAAATTTATTATTTAAATTGTTTTAAAATTTTAAAGGTAATTATTTATTAAGTTAGTATAGTAGTAATTATGTTATAGGTTTAACTAGTATTATGATTTAAAAGATAGTTACTAAATATTTATACTTATATAAATAACTTTTATTTTAAAAGGTAGTTTTGGCTTAAGTTTTTACTTTGAAAATTATTATAGAATTTCATAACTATTGTTGTGAATAAAGTGACTTAAGTAGTTTTATTTAAAATGTTTTAAAGTATATATTTTTGGATAAAGTGATTTAAATTATTTAAAAATCTAAAGTATTAAGGCTTGGTGATTTTCAGGGGAAATAAAACAATTGGTGAATGATTGTTTGAATTGGTAGTTAAATAACCGACTATCAATATTGGCCAATGCACTGATCGTTTCGAAGAGTCCGGGATCATATTTAATTATCCGAAAACCACTTCGATCTGGTTTGAATGTAGTGAATGAATACTGTGAAGATGAATAAGACGGTGATTCGGTTTGTCCAGACCCAGGGCAACTTGTATGGATGAATGCTATCAGACCATCGTGAGGAGGACAATGAGCATTCTAAGTGAAATGTGCTTCTAAAAAGGTAACGCATAGCCTCAAGCCTCATCAACGGAGAATGGCTAAAACAGGGGAGGTGCAGCAAGGCTAAGTGGGTAGCAACCAATTTGGGTAAGGTCATCCCTGTCTAGATGTCCCATTTTGATTTCAGTTTAGTGGCGGTTGCTGATCCCAACCGCGGGGTGATCTTATTTGGACTATCCAGTAAGGGGTAGCTTCGGTCTTGTGTTGCAGGGGATTGGGCGTTGTGACGACCCGACTTTCCACTCCCGGAAAATCGCATCGACAGAAAGAAAGAAAGGTGTGAGAAATAGAAAAGAGAAGAAGAGAAAAGAAAACAACAACAGATACTCACAGCGGAAACGAAACGAAATATAATATATCACATAAATATTACATAGTATCATATACATCATCTATCAGAGTTACACAGATTACACATCACATACTAGACAGTTATAAACATCTGTCTAGTTATTACATCTCAACACAATACAGATCAATACAAAGATCAACACAGCGGAAAACTACTATCTATATCTACAACGCCGAAGCCTCCTGCTCCATTGCTCCTCCAGATTACTCGTCAAAGCTAAACCTGAATCCCTTGGCTACTCGTAAAAATTTGAGTACCCAAGAGTTTATAAAATAGAAATAAACAACTTGGGTCAGACATGGGTCTGGTGTGAGTAACAGGTTAAACTTGTTTAACTTCAAAACCTTTTGAAAGAAAAGGTATCACGTAAGACTCCCCACCAATAAATATGGGTAAGTTTTTACCTTACGCTAACCAAAACATTTGATAGGAAATTCGATTGTATTAAAATAGGTCTAGGGTTTTCAAATAAATATGAAATAGCTGGAATGCTTACATCTCACGTTCCAACATAGTTGGGCACAACTAAAACGTACGGCACTTATTGGAGTTTGGATTCCATCAATGGCAGGGCTACCGGGGTACCGCCCGTCACAGTACGTGGCCTAGATCACCGTACCGAGGATCACTCCCAATCCCCTGCAACACAAGGTCGGAACATCCCTTACTGGATAATTCCCGCACAAGATACCCCACGGTTGTCATGACCAACCGCACACACTAAGTCGAAAATAGAAAGGGACATCTAGACAGAGGTCATCTTGTCCTACTTGGGTGCTACCCACTAACCTTGATGCACCTCCCCTGTTTTAGCCATTCCCGGTTTGTGAGGCTTGAGGTCACGATTACCTTTTAAAAGAACACATCTATCTTAGAATGCTCATCGTCCACCTGACGATGTGCTGAAAGCATTCAATCCATACAAGTTCGTTCCGGGTTCGAACGAAACCGAAGGCATTATCTCGTTACACTCATTTTGGAATCACCCTCAGAGTTAACGACAATAACCCTTGTACTCTAAATCTTTATCTCGAATCTGAAAGTACTATCTCCGTCAACTCATTACGGAATCACCCACAGAGTTATACTGACAAAGAATCGTTCTTACACCTCGAGTCTTCACTTGCTCCATTTGGATTTCACGACCTAACGTAAATTTGGATCGATGTGGTATTCGGGTCTCCAGACCTGGAAATCCGGTATACGGAAACCCGATCCCGGTCTCATCGAAATTCAAAACGTATCTTTTAAGGCCAAGTTGTTTTAAAGGTTAAAACAATTTAATTCAATTATCTTTATACACTTAGAAAGATAATTCACAATAGATAATCAACATTATCAATATCATCAGATAATCCATATTATCACAATTCAACTAAACATCCATATCACATAGCATATATCTCATCAGAGATATCAATCAAATGCAAAGCATTCAGTATTATCATCCATCTATAAGTAATGATCTATATCATCTCTAATTAATTTAAAGTTAATTAAATTAATTACTTTTATTTTATAAATCCTTCTTACTTAAACATTAATTAATTACAAATTAATTAATTATCCTCTAATTACCTTTTTCAATTAATCATCTTTGATTAATTATCTTTTAATTACCTTTTTCAATTAATCATCTTTGATTAATTATCTTTTAATTACCTTCAAGTAATTTATCTTTAATTAATTACTCAAATTAATTAACCTTAACCACTTATAGTAATTAACCTTTAATTACTTCATTAATTAATTAACTATAATTAATTAAATTAATCATTATAATTAATTATATTAAACCTTAATTAATTACATTAATTAATCACTTCATTTATTAATTATACTTAATTAATCAATCTTAATTACATCATTAATTATATTAATTAATGATCCTTAATTATAACTTAATTATTAATTACTTTAATTAATTACATTAAGTAATTAACTTTAAATTAAACAACATTTATTAATCACCTTGATTAATCTTCAATCAGTAATTAACTACCCTTAATTACTTTCATTTACTAAATTAATTCTCCTTAATTAATTTCTTTTAATTAATCCCTTGATTAATTAACAAGTAATTAAACTCAAATTACTTCCATTAATAAAATCATTATTCACTTAATTACTTCCAGTAATTATTTATTACTAACTTCCCTAAATAATCACACCTTAACAATTACATTAAGTAATTATTATTAAACCATCTCTTGATTATCCTAAATTAATTAAACTTAATTAATTAACTTAACTAAATCAAATTAACTCCATTAATTACAAATGAGTAATTAATTCCTTAATTACTTTTATTAAGTAATTACATTTAAACCATTTTCACAAATGATTATCTTTAAATCAATTTATCTAATTAATTATCAAAATTAATCACATTAATTAGTTATTTAAATAATCACAAGTTAATGACCTACATTAACTATTAACAACCCTTTAATTACTTTTCTTAAGTAATTAACTTAGATTAATTATTATTAATTTCAAATTAATAAATCTTAATAACCAATTTAATTAATCTAATTTATTTAGTTAATTAAGTGTTAACCATAACTTAATTAATATTTAATTACTTTATTAATTAATTCTTAATCATTAATTAATATTCTAATTATAATCCTTAATTACAAATTAATTAATCTTAATCACTAATTAATTAGTTTAAACCATTAATTACCTATTTAATTAATCCAAATGATTAATTAATCAATTAATTATCCATTAAATTTCCTAATAAATTTAATGAACACAAATCTCTAATTACTTTAAGATAAAACTTGTTCTTATTAATAATCAAGTTATCATTTACAAAGTATTTTAAATCAATTTACTTTAATTTTTCCTTCAAAATTTCTTTTAAATTTAAAGATTTAAAATGAAACAAATTATCTTTAACCACGTTTTAAACGACATTTCTAAAACTCTTTTATTTTACAAGTTAAAGAAATACTCATCTTATAAATAACTTAAGAATTTGAATCAAATTTACCTTTAAATTCTACCCATTTAATATACAATTTAAACACTAAAGTTATTTAAAACAATTTAATTTAAAAACTGCTTTATTTACAAATATGAGATACGGATTTAAACTTTCCTAGATTTAAACTTTAGATTTAAAAATTCTGTTTAAATGTCTCTTTACAAATTTAAATTTGTTTAAACTTAAACAGACAGTCTTTTTAAAAAACCTGGCAACAACTGTTACTCGAGGACTCACCAAAAACTTCGAGTCGCCTCTCCAAAATACTCGAGCCACTCACCTGAACAACTCGAGTACGAACTCGAGAATATCATCTTCCCAAACGCTCTACATTCCAGCAATTTACTCGAGACTTTGCTAATTTACTTCGTGCCTCACTCAAAATAACTCGAGAAACACTCGAGTAGCCTTCCCCTGTAAACTCAGACATCACCAGAGATATATACACGATCGTGCACGTGCACCGTAGTTACCACCATCTCCGACCATCGTCGAGCATCCCCACAAGTCGACGATCATCCATCTACCAGAAAACGACCATCACCTCTTCGATCAACACGCAAAATCGAAATCGAGAATTCGAGTTCAAAAACTGGAACACATCAGAAAACTGGAACCATCTCGTACTCGCTTTCCAACCACCGGAGTGTCTAAATCTCTGGTCACACATTCGCCATCATCCAAGCTTCCCATTCCCCGAGTTTGGTGAAACTCGATGCATCCGAGTTGACGCCCTCCTCTAATTTCTGACCACAACCCAAATTTAGGGCTTAAAACAAAATCATTCAATTCCCAATACCACGGTGGTTTAACCACCTTCCAGACATTTTTCCCATCATCTCCAATCATTCCTACATCTCCAGTGAGAATCACAACCATCCCGAGCTACTATATTGCCAGAGATAACCCAAAACACCTTATACTGATCAACTTGAACTGCACATTTATTACTAAACTATAAATTATGATTTATGTTCTAAAAATCGAGTTTTAGTATAAGTAATCAACTTATACTCCTGGAATAATGAATCTAGACTTTTAAATTTTCACTTACAAGATATTGCCCTGTTATATTTCCTTTTCCAGAGACACAACAGTGTTAATTTATAAAAATAAAATTTCAAATTATAATTTATGTTACATGACCATACTTTGTTTAAATCTTAGGCCTTTCATAAGGATTTGAACAAGAAATCATTGATTTTTGATCAGGATTTAAAACTGGCATACTAGAACAGGCAATAACATATCAAAACATACATGCATTCCAAACTATACATATTACAGAGAATTTCATCACTACAAACATGATTATCACAGGAAAAATCAAGCAATTATATTTACTTAAGTTAGTTTAAGTTAAAATTGTTACTCACCTTATCAAAGATGAATAGAGGCCTATTTTTGAAAACTTGAAACAGGTTTGAACTTTTAAACAAGAATGCCTCCTTTTGATTTGAGAAGTTGAGTTGTTGAAGCTTTAGATTGCTTAAACTACATGCATGCTGGTCCCAGATTGAAGAAATGAAAGTAAACAGTTTTGAGTTGTTTCCAGATTGAAAAATGAAGGCAGGCTGGTTGCTTTAAGATGATTACAGATTTGCAAAGAAGGTTGCAGACAGAAGACTTGATTTTGAAATGTATTACAGGGTTTTATTTTCTTGAATTTCTGGTTTGAGGAATGGTTACAGATTTGTTTTTTTTTAGAGAAAAAGTTTTGAGAAATGGTTACTGATTTGTTTTTTAGAGAAAAATCTGAGTTTATCTTGTTTTTGAGAAGAAAAATAGAAAGAATGAAATAAGGGAATGCATATGTATATATGTAAGTGAATTTATGATTTTATAAAAATAAAAGAAAATGAAAAATGAATAAAGACACTTGTCATTACATTAGCTAATTAAATTACACATGTTATAACAAAGGCTTTAGATAATGACACATGTCTTTTAAGTAATTATTCATAATCCTATTTATTTTAAAAGTAAATCAAAAGCCTTTTCTTATTTATAAAATACTTATCTATATATATTTTACTTTTTAAAGAAACAAAAACAAATTATATTTTAAAATAAAAGTTTATACAAATATTCTAAAATCCAAAACAATTTAAATATTTATCCTTTTGAATTTCAAAGCTTAAATTCAAGTTCAAATTAAATTAAATCATAAGATTCAATTTAAAAAGTTAAGTTATATATATATACATATATAACTATTTATTCAATTAAATAACAATTCCATAATCTTTAAAATCCATTCATATTTATAAAAATATAATACATTATACTTATTATATGAAATTAACATATTTGATATTTAAATAATTTATATAAGAGATTATATTATCAAGTGATATTTTAAAAAGAAACAAACAAGCCTTTTTGTTAACTCTTATATAATTTTAAACTTAAGTAAAAATATCTTAAGCAATTAAAGTATTTTAAAACTATAAATTTACTAATTTAAATAACTTTGAAAAGTCATATTAAATTAAATCTAAATTCCCAATTTACCCAAAGCTTCTATTTACAATATATATAAATAAATATATATATTCAAATAGAAAATATCTTATTAACTTTTAAAAGATAAAATCACCAATTAATACTAATTTAATCAGATTATTAAATTAAATTCAAATCTTATTATCAAAGATCATCAATATCAATTTAATTATTTAACAGATTATTAAATTGATATTGTTAAAATTTCCGGGATATTACATTCCTTCCCCCTTAAAATAATTTCGTCCCCGAAATTTAAACAAAGGTAATTTAATAATCTTATTAAAGATTTTAAATTTTAAAACACAAGCATATACTATCATCCATATGCTAACAACCATAGCAACCAATTCATCCAATCAATCAAATCTAACTATCCAGACAAAATTCTAGATAGAATTCCTCGAGTTTCCCCAAGTATATATATACCGGGATACTCGCTCTACAACAATCTAAACTACTAAGCTATAGATCTCCTACTCATCTAGATCTACAGAACTAAACAGAATATCAGACTACAGACGAGTCTGACTCAACAACTAAACCTTCCAGAACTGCTGATTCTAAAACCAGAGATAGATCTTACACGTACCTCTCAGAGATACATAAAACTCAATGAATTCCAATTGTCCAAACTGACAATTCAATCCTGAAAACCCAATACTTATCCAAATCAGAACACAGAAGAGATCCAAACATAACTTTACTTCACAACATCAGTAGATTCCAAACTTACTTCTCCTATCCAGAGATATACTCCAAACTACTTCTGCTGCTCAACTCTGATCTGAGGTAGAACACAAGCACAGACTGAACAACTCATTCCAGAAATAAGGTTCACTGATCCATAAAGAAAACTCAGATACTCCAGCAAAACTTGAGTTGCTTCACCAACTCCGTCTGTAGGAAACATCCTTCAACTAGACTGAACTACCGGTACTACTCCTGGAATCCAGTCGATAAGAAAACTCAACCTTCAGATGTGGACAACTCCTGACTTCTCTGAAGACACTCAGAAAAACTCTGATAACCCAAGAGAACCCTCAAACTATCGCAAGTCACTTTTGCGATCAACCTAGCCTATTTCCAAAGAAAACTGTTCCTCTTAACAAATCAGAACAGCCCATACTTAACTATCCAATCCATCGAAGAAATGGATGCACCCTGCTACTTCTGAATTTCACCTCCAGAAAAACTACTCAGCCAGAAAACTTCCTGCCAACACAGAATACTCCGAGCTGCACTGCTGACACTGATGCCAAAGATTTCCTATCCAAAAGCTCTTCGAGAAACTCGAACCCCAAACCAAACAGAAACACCATGCTGAACTCAGCCATAACACTGAAACAGACACACTTCCTTAACTTGTTCCAAAGAAACATCTTCGGAAAGAATCTATAGTCACTGTATCTCATCACACAGCTACTTCTTCCAGAAGTTACCAAGATACCATCACTTGCTTCTGCCTAACCGACAGATCCAACTCTACTCATCCAAACGGCACTTCAAAGATAAACTCCGAACCTTAACAGGTTTCCTTCAGAGATTCGATGAAATCCTTCATCACAGCAAAACTTACTCGAGACAGTATTGGGTCTACAGTCTCGATAAATACACTTCCAACCTTAATTCCAACCATTGGTAGTCGTGTCTCATACACTACTACCCTATCTACCTTTATATCTTATATTGGAGAACCTGTACGGGTAACCCAACAATATAGGTAGAATATATATATATATATAGTTATATAAAAATTACAAATACGCTCTCTCACGATAGATACCACTCCAGAGCTAGGTATTCACTCAACCAATAGCTTTGATATTCACTTAACCAAAAGCTTAGGCATTCGCTCAACCTAAGCTCTGATACCATGTGTGACGACCCGACTTTCCACTCCCAGAAAATCGCATCGACAGAAAGAAAGAAAGGGGTGAGAAATAGAAAAGAGAAGAAGAGAAAAGAAAACAACAACAGATACTCACAGCGGAAACGAAACGAAATATAATATATCACATAAATATTACATAGTATCATATACATCATCTATCAGAGTTACACAGATTACACATCACATACTAGACAGTTATAAACATCTGTCTAGTTATTACATCTCAACACAATACAGATCAATACAAAGATCAACACAGCGGAAAACTACTATCTATATCTACAACGCCGAAGCCTCCTGCTCCATTGCTCCTCCAGATTACTCGTCAAAGCTAAACCTGAATCCCTTGGCTACTCGTAAAAATTTGAGTACCCAAGAGTTTATAAAATAGAAATAAACAACTTGGGTCAGACATGGGTCTGGTGTGAGTAACAGGTTAAACTTGTTTAACTTCAAAACCTTTTGAAAGAAAAGGTATCACGTAAGACTCCCCACCAATAAATATAGGTAAGTTTTTACCTTACGCTAACCAAAACATTTGATAGGAAATTCGATTGTATTAAAATAGGTCTAGGGTTTTCAAATAAATATAAAATAGCTGGAATGCTTACATCTCACGTTCCAACATAGTTGGGCACAACTAAAACGTACGGCACTTATTGGAGTTTGGATTCCATCAATGGCAGGGCTACCGGGGTACCGCCCGTCACAGTACGTGGCCTAGATCACCGTACCGAGGATCACTCCCAATCCCCTGCAACACAAGGTCGGAACATCCCTTACTGGATAATTCCCGCACAAGATACCCCACGGTTGTCATGACCAACCGCACACACTAAGTCGAAAATAGAAAGGGACATCTAGACAGAGGTCATCTCGTCCTACTTGGGTGCTACCCACTAACCTTGCTGCACCTCCCCTGTTTTAGCCATTCCCGGTTTGTGAGGCTTGAGGTCACGATTACCTTTTAAAAGAACACATCTATCTTAGAATGCTCATCGTCCACCTGACGATGTGCTGAAAGCATTCAATCCATACAAGTTCGTTCCGGGTTCGAACGAAACCGAAGGCATTATCTCGTTACACTCATTTTGGAATCACCCTCAGAGTTAACGACAATAACCCTTGTACTCTAAATCTTTATCTCGAATTTGAAAGTACTATCTCCGTCAACTCATTACGGAATCACCCACAGAGTTATACTGACAAAGAATCGTTCTTACACCTCGAGTCTTCATTTGCTCCATTTGGATTTCACGACCTAACGTAAATTTGGATCGATGTGGTATTCGGGTCTCCAGACCTGGAAATCCGGTATACGGAAACCCGATCCCGGTCTCATCGAAATTCAAAACGTATCTTTTAAGGCCAAGTTGTTTTAAAGGTTAAAACAATTTAATTCAATTATCTTTATACACTTAGAAAGATAATTCACAATAGATAATCAACATTATCAATATCATCAGATAATCCATATTATCACAATTCAACTAAACATCCATATCACATAGCATATATCTCATCAGAGATATCAATCAAATGCAAAGCATTCAGTATTATCATCCATCTATAAGTAATGATCTATATCATCTCTAATTAATTTAAAGTTAATTAAATTAATTACTTTTATTTTATAAATCCTTCTTACTTAAACATTAATTAATTACAAATTAATTAATTATCCTCTAATTACCTTTTTCAATTAATCATCTTTGATTAATTATCTTTTAATTACCTTTTTCAATTAATCATCTTTGATTAATTATCTTTTAATTACCTTCAAGTAATTTATCTTTAATTAATTACTCAAATTAATTAACCTTAACCACTTATAGTAATTAACCTTTAATTACTTCATTAATTAATTAACTATAATTAATTAAATTAATCATTATAATTAATTATATTAAACCTTAATTAATTACATTAATTAATCACTTCATTTATTAATTATACTTAATTAATCAATCTTAATTACATCATTAATTATATTAATTAATGATCCTTAATTATAACTTAATTATTAATTACTTTAATTAATTACATTAAGTAATTAACTTTAAATTAAACAACATTTATTAATCACCTTGATTAATCTTCAATCAGTAATTAACTACCCTTAATTACTTTCATTTACTAAATTAATTCTCCTTAATTAATTTCTTTTAATTAATCCCTTGATTAATTAACAAGTAATTAAACTCAAATTACTTCCATTAATAAAATCATTATTCACTTAATTACTTCCAGTAATTATTTATTACTAACTTCCCTAAATAATCACACCTTAACAATTACATTAAGTAATTATTATTAAACCATCTCTTGATTATCCTAAATTAATTAAACTTAATTAATTAACTTAACTAAATCAAATTAACTCCATTAATTACAAATGAGTAATTAATTCCTTAATTACTTTTATTAAGTAATTACATTTAAACCATTTTCACAAATGATTATCTTTAAATCAATTTATCTAATTAATTATCAAAATTAATCACATTAATTAGTTATTTAAATAATCACAAGTTAATGACCTACATTAACTATTAACAACCCTTTAATTACTTTTCTTAAGTAATTAACTTAGATTAATTATTATTAATTTCAAATTAATAAATCTTAATAACCAATTTAATTAATCTAATTTATTTAGTTAATTAAGTGTTAACCATAACTTAATTAATATTTAATTACTTTATTAATTAATTCTTAATCATTAATTAATATTCTAATTATAATCCTTAATTACAAATTAATTAATCTTAATCACTAATTAATTAGTTTAAACCATTAATTACCTATTTAATTAATCCAAATGATTAATTAATCAATTAATTATCCATTAAATTTCCTAATAAATTTAATGAACACAAATCTCTAATTACTTTAAGATAAAACTTGTTCTTATTAATAATCAAGTTATCATTTACAAAGTATTTTAAATCAATTTACTTTAATTTTTCCTTCAAAATTTCTTTTAAATTTAAAGATTTAAAATGAAACAAATTATCTTTAACCACGTTTTAAACGACATTTCTAAAACTCTTTTATTTTACAAGTTAAAGAAATACTCATCTTATAAATAACTTAAGAATTTGAATCAAATTTACCTTTAAATTCTACCCATTTAATATACAATTTAAACACTAAAGTTATTTAAAACAATTTAATTTAAAAACTGCTTTATTTACAAATATGAGATACGGATTTAAACTTTCCTAGATTTAAACTTTAGATTTAAAAATTCTGTTTAAATGTCTCTTTACAAATTTAAATCTGTTTAAACTTAAACAGACAGTCTTTTTAAAAAACCTGGCAACAACTGTTACTCGAGGACTCACCAAAAACTTCGAGTCGCCTCTCCAAAATACTCGAGCCACTCACCTGAACAACTCGAGTACGAACTCGAGAATATCATCTTCCCAAACGCTCTACATTCCAGCAATTTACTCGAGACTTTGCTAATTTACTTCGTGCCTCACTCAAAATAACTCGAGAAACACTCGAGTAGCCTTCCCCTGTAAACTCAGACATCACCAGAGATATATACACGATCGTGCACGTGCACCGTAGTTACCACCATCTCCGACCATCGTCGAGCATCCCCACAAGTCGACGATCATCCATCTACCAGAAAACGACCATCACCTCTTCGATCAACACGCAAAATCGAAATCGAGAATTCGAGTTCAAAAACTGGAACACATCAGAAAACTGGAACCATCTCGTACTCGCTTTCCAACCACCGGAGTGTCTAAATCTCTGGTCACACATTCGCCATCATCCAAGCTTCCCATTCCCCGAGTTTGGTGAAACTCGATGCATCCGAGTTGACGCCCTCCTCTAATTTCTGACCACAACCCAAATTTAGGGCTTAAAACAAAATCGTTCAATTCCCAATACCACGGTGGTTTAACCACCTTCCAGACATTTTTCCCATCATCTCCAATCATTCCTACATCTCCAGTGAGAATCACAACCATCCCGAGCTACTATATTGCCAGAGATAACCCAAAACACCTTATACTGATCAACTTGAACTGCACATTTATTACTAAACTATAAATTATGATTTATGTTCTAAAAATCGAGTTTTAGTATAAGTAATCAACTTATACTCCTGGAATAATGAATCTAGACTTTTAAATTTTCACTTACAAGATATTGCCCTGTTATATTTCCTTTTCCAGAGACACAACAGTGTTAATTTATAAAAATAAAATTTCAAATTATAATTTATGTTACATGACCATACTTTGTTTAAATCTTAGGCCTTTCATAAGGATTTGAACAAGAAATCATTGATTTTTGATCAGGATTTAAAACTGGCATACTAGAACAGGCAATAACATATCAAAACATACATGCATTCCAAACTATACATATTACAGAGAATTTCATCACTACAAACATGATTATCACAGGAAAAATCAAGCAATTATATTTACTTAAGTTAGTTTAAGTTAAAATTGTTACTCACCTTATCAAAGATGAACAGAGGCCTATTTTTGAAAACTTGAAACAGGTTTGAACTTTTAAACAAGAATGCCTCCTTTTGATTTGAGAAGTTGAGTTGTTGAAGCTTTAGATTGCTTAAACTACATGCATGCTGGTCCCAGATTGAAGAAATGAAAGTAAACAGTTTTGAGTTGTTTCCAGATTGAAAAATGAAGGCAGGCTGGTTGCTTTAAGATGATTACAGATTTGCAAAGAAGGTTGCAGACAGAAGACTTGATTTTGAAATGTATTACAGGGTTTTATTTTCTTGAATTTCTGGTTTGAGGAATGGTTACAAATTTGTTTTTTTTAGAGAAAAAGTTTTGAGAAATGGTTACTGATTTGTTTTTTAGAGAAAAATCTGAGTTTATCTTATTTTTGGGAAGAAAAATAGAAAGAATGAAATAAGGGAATGCATATGTATATATGTAAGTGAATTTATGATTTTATAAAAATAAAAGAAAATGAAAAATGAATAAAGACACTTGTCATTACATTAGCTAATTAAATTACACATGTTATAACAAAGGCTTTAGATAATGACACATGTCTTTTAAGTAATTATTCATAATCCTATTTATTTTAAAAGTAAATCAAAAGCCTTTTCTTATTTATAAAATACTTATCTATATATATTTTACTTTTTAAAGAAACAAAAACAAATTATATTTTAAAATAAAAGTTTATACAAATATTCTAAAATCCAAAACAATTTAAATATTTATCCTTTTGAATTTCAAAGCTTAAATTCAAGTTCAAATTAAATTAAATCATAAGATTCAATTTAAAAAGTTAAGTTATATATATATACATATATAACTATTTATTCAATTAAATAACAATTCCATAATCTTTAAAATCCATTCATATTTATAAAAATATAATACATTATACTTATTATATGAAATTAACATATTTGATATTTAAATAATTTATATAAGAGATTATATTATCAAGTGATATTTTAAAAAGAAACAAACAAGCCTTTTTGTTAACTCTTATATAATTTTAAACTTAAGTAAAAATATCTTAAGCAATTAAAGTATTTTAAAACTATAAATTTACTAATTTAAATAACTTTGAAAAGTCATATTAAATTAAATCTAAATTCCCAATTTACCCAAAGCTTCTATTTACAATATATATAAATAAATATATATATTCAAATAGAAAATATCTTATTAACTTTTAAAAGACAAAATCACCAATTAATACTAATTTAATCAGATTATTAAATTAAATTCAAATCTTATTATCAAAGATCATCAATATCAATTTAATTATTTAACAGATTATTAAATTGATATTGTTAAAATTTCCGGGATATTACAGGCGTGATCCTCGGTACTCTGATCTAGGCCAGGTACTGTGACGGGCGGTACCCCAGTTGCCCTGCCATTGTATGGAATCCAATCTCCAATAAGCGCCTGTACGGTTTTGATTGTGCCCAACAACTATTGCTGGAACGTGAGATGCAAGCATTTCAGCTAGATTCTATTTACTTTCTATAGACACTATTATAATATCAGACGGATTTGATAAAAAATGTTTTGGTTATCGTAAGGTGAAAACCCGACATATTTATTTGTGGCATGGTCTTACGAGATACCTTTGTTTTCAAAGGATTTTCGAAAATATAATAATCCAATTGAGTGTGGTTTTCTCACGTTGGTTTCTAGACTGACTCGGGTGTTGTTTTATTATGATGCTCGGGTCAGACCGAGTATTATAGATACATGATAGGATGCTGTGAAGCTTAGGAGACGAGTTGGATGGCGAGACGTATCACACGTACTTGATGTATATTCCGCTGTGTAGTGTAAGCTGTATAGTCAGCTTTTGTGAGAACAAGTTATTATAACTGTCCAGTTGTGTGCTATGGATTGTGTTGTATTCTGATGATTGTAAGTATTATACAGTTACAGTTTCTTTTGTATAAAAATCTGTTGTTATATATTATATGTTGTTCCGCTGCGATTGTGAGATTCTGATGTTGTTTTCTATTTTCTTCTCCTACCTCTTTCTTCTTTTACCCTAGTTATTCGCTCTTTCGTACACCTTGGGTTGAACGAGGAAGAATTATTATCAACTCAAGGGGTACGAAACTGCGGGTCGCTACAGTAAAGTTTGGGACTATATTGTTTTCCAAAGTTGATTGTGGCTTAACTTCTTCATTTGAGATATCAATACTATTCATGACTCCTTCCATCTTCTTCTTTTTGAATAAAGTTCTCTATTAATTCTTGGTAAAAGTGATTAGGGATCGGAGGTTCGAGCCCTCCTTCTAGCGCCAAATATGTTAACAAGAATTCTTTTCAACACCCCAAAGTTATTCCAAGTAGTGTGGTAAGTTCAAAGGTTGTTATTCCCTTAAGGATTGATTTTGTATCCTCACTTGTAAGTATCTTGTGAATCAGACCTTCTGTTGACACCGAAAGGTTTAGAGCTAGGACTAAGTGACCTACCGGCTTTATTGAGCTCGCTTGAAGTCTTCTGCAAAGGCTTTCCTTTTGATTAGATTAGGTTTTCTTGAATTGAGTCCTCAAAAGGTAGGGTTCAATCATATCGAATGGTTAGGGAGACAGCCTTCCTTGAATTAGGGCAGGAAATCAATTACTTTAGTGAGAAAGTAGTAACTTCCGACCTGGACCAAAGGTTTGATCACTTATATTGAGTAGATTCCAACCTTGTTGAGAGGTTAAAACTGTTGAGTCAACAGTTTTGGAAGGTTTCAGTGAATGTTAATCCAAGTAGGTTGTCGACCTTGTCAAAAGGTTTAGGTTGAAGGGTTTAAGACTTCGAAAGGTTTCGGTTATTGATTGTTCAGGAGTGTTGTCGACTTTGTCAAAAAAAACCTTCCTGTTAACAAGAATTCCTGTCAACAAGAACCTTCCTTTCGGTTGAGTGAATTCACATTTCCGAGTGAAATAACTAAGTCGGCAGATTTTAATGTCTTAATTTTAACCCTGACAAGAGGGGGTTACCACCGGAAGGGTATAAGAGATTGTTTATCTCCTATAAGGATTTGAGTGAAGAACAATCTTACTTTTGACCCTATCGAAGGGTATAAGTAAAGCTCAAACATTACGGTTGGACTGGAACAATGGAATTATTAAACTTTCCGATAGGCCGGAGGGTTTAAGAAGCCATTTAGCCCCTACTGATGGGTTTAAGTACGGCTCAAACCTTACGGTTTGACTGGATCGATGGAGCTATTAAACCTTCTGGTAGACCAGAGGGTTTAAGAAGCCATTTAGACCCTTCGGTCAACTCATTATGATTATGTTACCTTCATCCATGTCATTCCTTTGACTTCTATCTCCCTCGGAAACCGAAAGTGACCCACATCTCCTCTGGATCCTTTTGGGAGCTTATGAACCCTTCGGTGACATCGAATGGAGATATTGCTTTATTTATCACTCCTTTGACACTTTCGGCTTCCTAGGTTGATATTCCACTTGTGAAAAACTTTTCGGAAAGAATGCATCATTCAAACATATTTAGTTAATAATAAGAGCTGATTCAATATGCCATGAGAATTATATCTGGAACTAAATCACAAGTTATGTTCTCCCTTTTTGAAAATGGTACTATGTAGAGGAGAATGAAACTTGTGAGGTTTTCCAATGAAAGTTTCACGGCACATTCTCGAAATAAACAAAGAATATAAGAAATAAATCATAAATGATTAGCCGTTAATATCGAATTAACGCCTAATCATGATTATCCGCAGAGTTCGAGTCAATCGCAAGCCACGGTTCTCTTTATTTCCTCATGATGGAATCTGATACAAAATTTAAGAAGGTAGCCCCCAATCTAATTTCTAAATTATGGTTACAAAGTAATAAGCAGGAGCAATAGTAGTTGTTGAGTAGAAGAATGGGAAGAAAATCGGTTCTCGAAACTGGACCCATTGGGTCCTATTTATAGATGCAGATGCCCTTCCCTTCGGCTTAATGCCTTCGAATGGGTCGAAAGGTCACCTTTTGTATGCAGTTGTAAACCTTTCGACCTCGTTAAAAGGTTTTTCCACTATACATCATTACGGACCTTTGAATGTTGTCGGAAGGTTTGTATTCATGAACCTTTCGTCTTTTCCGAAGGGTCTTTTTATATGGTATTGTGAACCCTTAGACCTTGTCGGAAGTTTGCTTCCTTACTTGATTGCTGCCTAGAGTCGCGCTTTTCTTGAATATTGTCGGAAGGTTGTCCTCCATTTTTTGTTGACCTATGAATGCTGCCTTTATCTTAAACCTTTCGACGCTGTCGAAAGGTATTAAGTATGTGTTCCAACCGATCCGAAAGGCTTATTGTGCTTTCGAAAAGGTCGTTATGGAGTTGCACCTGCTTGCTTTGATTTCTCCATCTTCTTCGAAATGTAAGAACTCCTTGAACGGAACCTTTCAACTACTTCGGAAGGTTTGAAGCTATTAAATCTTGATGGCTGCATCCTCTCGACTCGTTCGAAAGGTTTGGTTTGAGCTACTTCTCTGTAACGACCCATATTTTTACGGATCGAAAGATTGTAGAACTGTTGTCATTAGGTCATTAGTGTTGTTAAGTCGACCAGAGTTTAAGTCGTCCAGAGTTAGGTCGTGTAGCAGGTTGGGTTATGGAGCGACTTAGTGGCTTAGGTGAGCGACCTAAGGAAGTTGACGACCTAAGGAGTAGACGACTTAAGCGGTAGACGACTTAAGGGTTTAGACGACCTAAGGGGCTAGGTCGTGTTATAGTTTAGGTCGGTCAAGCGACCTAAGGAAGTTAGTGGTAGCAGTTGGCGACTTAAGGAATTGACCGACCTAAGAAGGTTAACGACCTACAGAATGGAGCGACTTAAGGGGTTTAGCGACCTAGGGGTTGAGTGAGTTAACGACCTAAGGAAGTTAGGTCGTGGACGAGTTAAGGATAGGTCGTTGAGAACCTGTGTAAAGTGTTAGGTCGTTGAGTCGCTATGCCGTGTTTAGTTAGGTCGTAGACGACCTATGTTAGTATGCTGGGTGTAGTTAGGTCGTGGGACGACACTACACCATATTGGCAGTTTTGCAACACCCTTATGCGGAAGAATCGCAACGGTTCTGAGTCGTTGCTAAATAACAACGGTTTGAAGCCGTTGTAAATGATTTAAGAACGGTCATGGGCCGTTTTAGTTTTACAACGGCTCAAAGCCGTTATGTAATTGCCCTAATTTTTTTTTCCACCACACTTGCGTACACATAACCCTCCGTTCCCAAAACTAAACGCCCTTTAATTTCATTTCCCACACCTCCGTGCGTTTGCCCTAGTTAATCGCCCTCATTTCCAACTGTTCGACTATGCGACTGCAAATCATCATCGACTGCAAATCAAGCGTTGGAACCCTCAGCTGTTCGAAATTGAGCAATAAGGTTCGTTCTCTTTTGATTTTTTTCATTAGAAATACAATAATCGTGTAAGACTGTAAGACTAAATTTTCGTTTTGTGTTTTTGGTATTTTCATTGTTATTGCAATTATTTTTTAGTCTGTTTTGAAGCATTTGATGTATTCGAGGCGTTTTAGAGTTTACATATGCTATTTAGGAATTTTTCGCTTATTGAATGATTCAGTTTGCTTTTTTTATTGAATCATCATTTATTAGGAATGATTAGTTGCTGTCATTTCTTCGATTACTTATGAGTAGCCTAATATTTTGCAAATTTTCTAGCCTTATAATATTTTTAATTCATGCTCAGAGGTAATTGGTTTAAGGGTTGGATGTAAATATCTTAACTTTTCATACTTGTTTACCTAGATAACCCTTATGATCAAGGTTGGCTCGGTTGGATTCTAGTACCAAATTCTAGGATTAAAATTTTGCTTCCAGGTTATAGTGTAACTTATGTATATTATGACTGCCACTTAAACACCGAAAGTATATTCATCCTTCGTATGAAAAGTAGAATTATGTATTTGTTTTTATGTCCACTTGATTGGTTATTTTTTATTTGACATGAATTTAAATTTTTGTTTTATTTTTTTGGTATTTTCTTCTCCTTCTTATCATTAAACTTTTATACTTGTCTGCGTGGTTGTCATTGCTTTGCTTACTGATGATCTATTGTGCATTTCAAGTCAAGAAGTTGTGAGTCGTGACCTCATTCTATGTGCGTAAAGGGAATTTGGTTTCATGTAGATAATTTCATAAGACCTTAGTGGCAATCGACAAATTTGTTAGTGTTGCCTTAGCTAAATTTGTTAGTTTAGAGTTCTGATTCCTCAACATCAAAATGATCAAATTTGGAGTTCAAAGGTGTGAATTTTGGATGCTTAGCAGGTAAAGCTCGGATTTATGTAAGCAAGTCAGTGTATTGTACAACAAAATATTACAGCTAGTTTTTGTTTTCTTTTACCATAAATGTTATAAAAAAATAAGAAAAAAAATATTCTTTTAAGGAGAGTATGAAG
Organism: Allium fistulosum; assembly: GCA_030737815.1. Lineage (NCBI taxonomy): Eukaryota > Viridiplantae > Streptophyta > Magnoliopsida > Asparagales > Amaryllidaceae > Allium > Allium fistulosum. Next base: position 986,419,831 of record CM060902.1, read on the forward strand.
AAAAGTAGCAGGCAAAATTAACATGTTTGAAGCCACTATAATATTCTTTTAAGTATTTATCAAAATCTATCGTGACCGTACAGAATTTGTGATACAAAACCGTATATCGACTCATTACCTTTTTTTGTACTTTAAATTCAATCCATTTCATCATGCATATCACCCAAAAGAATCTTAGTGTACTTGCTGTTTTGCTTACGGCAAGCTTTTGCAGCCAAAGAATTATGTAGCACTCGCGGCTGCAGCTCATACTCTCTTCTCTTTTTTACTTGCTGGGACTTTTCTGAATTTCCATCGATTAATATATTAGCTTTAGTGTGCAATTTTAGTGGAACAGTGTTCTTTTCATTACAATAAGCAGCAGGTTGTTCTGTTTCCTTTCTTCTTTTGAACCATGACAATAACGAACCAAATGTTTGTAATGTAAAGGACTTGATGGTTTCTTTGTTTGCTTGCTCCTTTTTAGGAACCCCTAATAGCTTAACTGATTGCTGCGTAAACGAAGAAGTGTAGCATGGATTAGTGTCCATTTCTATATTTGTCCGGGTTGGATCTTTATATAAAACCAAGAACTTCAAATGAACATCTAAAATATGAAACTAACTAGAAGAAATTGAAAATATTTTGAACTAGTTGGTAAGCTCACATGTTTTGAAGAACCTGCAGTTTTTGCTTTGCTTTGAAACAGAGCAAAAATGTGGTGGAAGAAATTAGTTAGTAAGCAAAAATATATTCTTTTAATCGTTGCTTGTCCTTTGACTTTAATTTTTATATTAGAATATAATATGCACTGCCCAGGTTTCTGGATATTGTTGCTATGTTTTCATGTGTGCGTGCCTTTTTCCCTGTGATTGTATGCATATCAGTGTGTGCGTGATTCGGTTATTATTTATTTTCAGTTGAGATGTTCAGTGCACTGCTAGTATTTCTATTTTAACCCTGTTCGTTTATGTTTATTACTGTTGGGTAAATAGGACAGTGTAAGCACTATATTTGATCAAATAATATGGCGTGTTAATGTTATATCATGGTGATTGTGCTTGCGTGTGAATGTCACCATATTAGCTTCACCATTTCATTATATAAGTTGCAGTACTCTATATATGTTTTATTTAGTAAGATGAGTAATTACAGTTTTTTTTATATATGTGTGTTTTGTTAATCTAGTTGAAATTGGCTACAAGATTAAATTATTTGGTCATGAGTTCTGTTAACTTAGTGGAAGTTGTAACTCATTAGTTTTCAATTCTTGTGCGTGCGTCATATATGTACATTTAAAAATCAATCAAATTAAATATACACATACTTTAATAAATATTTAATGGATATTATATATATTAATGAATGTAAAATATATGTTTACAAAATATCTTGCATAATTGATTATATACGTATGACCTAGGAGTTAATTACCCTATAGGTTCATTTTTATGGTCCTAAATTAAAACTTTCATTTGCTTGGCCTTGTTTTTTTTTTCCATTTTCATTTCATGTTTCTTCCTGCTCCTGTTTTGATTCTATTATTAATTTGTCCTCAGGTTGAAGGAGGAAGAAAAATTATCATGTTCGTTTTAGGAGCTTTCAGTTGCTGTTATTTCCTCATCAATCCTGTTTGTATGCAAACTACTAATTTTGTTGATATCGTCAGGGCTGCTTACTCTTCTTCTTTTGTGTAAGTTCTTTTTCTTTCATTTATATCTTTATAAAGACATAACCATATAACTTGTATTCTCCTGTTTAATTGATGGTTATTTCCTCTGTATCAATTAATTATAGTCTAATATTCAGTTCATTTTACTTATGTTTAATTGATGGTTATTTCCTCTATATCAACACATAGACTATCTATTTTAATCAGAGTAGCTGTAGGCATGTGATAAATAAGTAGCCAATATAGAACCATTGGAGTAATAACAGTATGTATTGATTCTACTCTGCTAGCTATAGAGAGCAGTTTGCCATCCCAGTTACCAAGTCTATTCATTATTTTCTAGAATAAATTATTGCACTCTAAGTATTGAAGATAATCCGAGGAGAGAGGAACCCCTAGTTATTTGACTGTTAGTGTACCCTCTTTTAGTTGAAGAGTTTCCAATAGTATGTTTTTATTCTGGCAATCTGAGCTAAAGTACACTATGGTCTTCATTTGATTGGTATATAATCGTCCTACTCTGCCTAGTTGATCAGTGATGTGTGTAATGGTATGTGCACTCTTTACATTTGCTGTAGCAAATAGCATTATATCATTGGCCTATAATAAGTGTGATATGCATGGTTGGATAGAAAATTAGAAATAATAGGTGTAATATTCCTTCTCCTTAATCCTGCCTCTAATTTCAGTGACATATATTCCATGGCCACACAAAATAGATAAGGGGACAGCGGGTCCCTTTGTCTTATGCCCCTGTTAGATGAAATGTAACCATGTGGTTATCCATTAATTAAAATGGAGAAAACTGGTGTAGCTATGCAAATCCTGATAAGTTGGACCACTTGTTGTGGAAAGCCCATTCTTGTAACTCTCTATTGATCTTGTCGTAGGCCTTTGGTAAATCAACTTCAATACAAAATTTCCTGATGCCTTTTTGTTGAAATTTCGTATCAGCTCATATACTAATAGTATATTTTCTGCTATAAATCTCTTTGGGATGAAAGAACATTGTGATGGTGAGATCAAATAAGGCAAATGACCTTTTATTCTGTTGCATATAACTTTAGTAATAATTTCATATAAAACATTGCAATGGGCTATCGGTCTGTAGTCTGATATTTCTGAAGGTCTATCGTTTTTTGGTGCTAAAGTAATAAAAGTATGGTTTAGGCCTTCAGGAATATCAGCTAAATGGTAAGCATAGTTAATAGCAAAAGTTAGCTCATCTTTGAGAAGTTCCCAATTTGTAGAATTTAGAAGAAAACCCATCTGGTCATGGTGACTTTTCATCTTTAATTGAGAAAACTGCTTCGTTAACTTTTTTTGTAGTGACAGCTTGTAGTAAATAATCCCTTCCTTGTGCATTAATACATTTTCTGTAGTTTATCTCCTCAAATTGCAGATTGTTGTTGTCCCCATTATATAAATCTGAATAATACTGTATTGCATGACCTTGGAATTTGTGTTGTGTCATAAGTAAGCTCTCCTTTCTCGTTGCATAATGAATTTATGTTGTTTCCACACTTCCTTATCACCATCTTGGCATAAGAAAACCTAGAATTCGTGTCTCTTTTATGAGCCAGCTAACTTTTTGATTGTTGCACTGCCTGAACATATTTTTGCATTCTTTTTTCCAAAGTGTTACCTGCATGCAAAAGCTCCTCATATGCATATGTATCTTCTAGACTAGAATCTACTGATAGCAGTTTAGCATTGTATGATTCTTCCAAAGAGGTTAAAGTATTAGAGTCTTTCTGTCTTGTTTTGTTCCACATCTTCAGATTTTGCTTTATCCTCCTCAACTTTGTCATGAATTTTTGAATCTCTGTTCCCATGTAAATTCTGATAAAAATGGTACAACCCGATCCTCATAGCCACTTGACATATGCCAGCTGTTTATGTATCTGAAAGGTATCTTCCTTTTTCTGGATGCCTTGTGTATGCAGTTTTATGATGATAGGAGTATGATCAGTTAAAGGTGATGTGATGATTGTAGCTAGAAAGTCTTGAAAGTGTTGAAGGAAAGTAGCATAAGACTTTGTTAATATGTGTGGCTACTTCCCTTCTCCGCCACGTGAATTGAAAACCTTGTATGTTTGCTTCAACAAGGCCACATGCTAGGAACATTTGAGGATACATATTTATTTATACACACATTTTTCAACACTCATGATTACAAACATATTTGTAATTGCAATTTATTTAATACTAATTCTTAAGGATTTCATATTGTATGTATAAATGTAACCATCAACATTATACATACATGCACACAAATATAGCTAGGATCAATAGCGCCTCCTGATATCATACACACACATAGCCGGGAAAAAGAGTACAGTGCTAGCTTGTCTAATAAGTACATAAGTCTTGCAACAATAATGCAAAAAATAAAATGAAAACCAAATATACATAGCCTTCTCGTAGAAGCAAATATCAGTCATGAAGCTCGGCCCAGTCGCCATACTTTATCCTCCAAGAAACCTTAATCAGCATATGCGGCACCCGCATTCATTCTTCAGCAGGTTTTAGAGAAAAGAGAAAATCAACCATTATTGTTCAATTCAATCCTCAGTTTTCTCAGAATATCTTCATTCTATGTTGCGTGCATGTAGAAGATCTCCGAATAATATAAGTAACATCAGTTTGAAATTTTGAATCAATTTCGCACATTTAATTTTGTTAATTTTCTAATGCTCAAATATCCTCTTGTTTTCTCCTTTTACAAGTGGTATGTGGTTGTGACGATGCAATAGGAAGCCAGCTGTCCGATTTGGTCCTTTACTGAAAAGGAGCTTCAAATGAGATTTACATCATCTTTGAGATTCAAGGAAGTTGTTGTGTTAGTATTTTAATTTAATTTAATTTTGAGTAGCATCCAAATATACCTATTGTAAGGATGGTTGAAAAATATACTATTAATGGTTTCAGAATGTTCCTCACATAGCACACACTTATCATCCAGGTCCATCCCCCGTTGTCTTAATCTGTCTTTAGTGTTAACTCTTCCAAGTATGACTCTATAAAGCATGCCATTTTTTTACTATTAATATTATTCCAAATCACCAAACACCAGCTATATTGATTGTTCTTGTGCCTGCATATTTGCCATGTTTTTGAGAAAGAAAACTCCTGTTTTCCAAACCATTCCCAATGATAAGTAGTTCCAATTGATTGTATTTGAATTTGGTTGATCTCTGAGCTGCATTCTCTAGTTTCTGATAATAGAGTTGTGTTCCATTGGCCATTTTGAATAATATATGATACTGGCACATGTTTATAATCACAACGGTATTTGTTCCACCTTAAAATGTCCACCATACTTTTAGAGTTTAGCCATGGTTCAATCCACATTAAAGTATTACAACAATTTATAATTACTCTTTTAATGCACTTTAGATTGTCAGATCTATACTCGATCATGTTTTTCATAGTGCAAGACATATTGTTATTAAAAGGCAATTGCAAGAAATTAATTATCTTATAGTACTTATTTTGCATCCATTGTGACCATAAGCTGTCTCTAAAGTGAAGCTGCATATCAGTTTTAGACATGCAGTTGTTCTTAATTCACCAAAAAATTTGATGCCGATTCCCCCTTCACTTTTTGGTCTACAAAGCTTTGTCCATGTAATCTTATGATGTTTTCCAGCCAAAAAAATCAACACATAGACTATCTATTTTAATCAGAGTAGCTGTAGGCATGTGATAAATAAGTAGCCAGTTGTTGTAACAAGTAGCTGTAGGCATGAGAAGGAAAAATTGAAACAAGTGCACAAAGTACAAACCTTCATTAGCTTTTTATTTACTTTAACAAACATATGATATTTGACCTCTTTATAAACAAACATCAATTTCTTGTTTTGCGCAGGCATGAAACTTATGCTGGTGGGAGCATTAGACGATTGGAGGAAGACATTATATACCGTATGTATTGTACTATGTATGTAGTATTATGTAATGATGCCGTTGTTGTACTATGTATGTTATGTATACTTGTTGAACTATATAATGGTATGTGTTGATGTTGAACATTATAATTCAAACATTTGTTATGTTTGGTTTTTGTGTTTAATCTATGAATAATATTTGGTTTAATAATCTTTTTTTTGTGATAGTGTTAAATTTTCAAATTTTTGTATTAATTATGATAATGAAATGACTGTCACTGGTGTAGAGAATAATTTTGAATTTTTTTTAAAAAAATAAAAATAGTAATTAGCAACGGATCAAAGCCGTTGCTAATATTTAAAAAAATCAATTGTACATCTACATTTCGCAACGGCTTTAAGCCGTTGCAAAATAAAATCCGGAACGGCTACAAGCCGTTGCTAAAGAACATTTTGCAACGGCCCTTAGCCGTTGCAAAATGTATATTTCGCAACGGATTTGAGTCGTTGCGAAAATTTTACCACTGTCTATTTCGCAACGGCTCATAGCCATTGCAAAATTGTTTTGCAACGGCTAAAAGCCGTTGCGAAATTAGGATTCTGGTGTAGTGCGACCTAGTTAGGTCGCGTAAAGGCTAAGTTGTTAGGTCGCGTGAAGGTGTGTGTTAGGTCGGTACTCCTGTTAGATCGTTAGGTCGGCTATGCGTTAGATCGTTAGGTCGTGTAGCGTTAAGTCGCTAAGCCGCTTATGAGTGTTAGGTCGTAGGTCGCATGAGGGCTTATGAAGATAAGTCGTAGTATTTGCTAACTCGTTAGGTCGTGGATGCGCATAGGCTTGGGTCGTTAAGTCGTAGGTCGGGGATAGTTAGGTCGTGGACGACTTAAGGGGCGGACGACCTAAGGATTCCAGCCAATAAATACACGTCGTTGCCTCCCTTTTTGGAATCCGGATTTTGAAGCGACGAAGTGCTGTCATTTTGAGAGCTCGAGAACTACACTTCTTCACTTCTTATCTCTTCTTAAGTTTAGTACTTCCTTCCATCCAAGATCGAAGATCCAAGAGCTAAAGTTGAAGATCTACATTCTTCGAAGAGAGATTTCATCGTTTGAAGCGGAATTTTGACAGATCAAGTTAGATCCTTCGCTGTCCAGATCTGAAGTGTGTTGCTTTTGAAGTGTTTAGGTGATTTGGTGAGTGGTGGTTATCTCTCACACGGATCCAAAGGAGTATATCGGATCGGTGGCTTGATTATGTGTTAAAAATAGCGATTTCATGCATTTTCGTAAACTTAAGTATAGATCCATTGTTCATGATGATTTGACATCCAATTTACTACATGTTAATCTATGCAAGTTCATTCATCAAGTTGTAGAGATATTGCTCATGTTTCATGCTTGTTAGATTTGGACTCTTTATTCACAAAATTTCCATTTTTAGGTTATAATTGTTTTTTGATCTTGTTTGCATGATTGATTACTTGGATTAATGATTGATTGTTATAAATTAGTTGGTTAGTTGTTGGATTTAGACAAGATGGTCGAAGATGATTCAAAAGCTAAGGGAAAGGCTCTTGAATTGGAAAAGCTGCTCGTGGCATATGTGGCGGATGATGAAGCTCATATGGATAGATTTGATGATGATGATGAGATGAGGCTTTGCTATGATGTGATGTAGCCTTGGTATAATCCAGACGGGATCATTCCAAGCATGTTGATAACTCGAGGGATGGTTCGAGTTTGTTGATAATGGTTAGCTCGAGAGGGGTTTGAGCTAGTATGAGAATAATCGTCGAGGAGGATGACTAGAAGGCTGAGATTTCATCATTGTTGAAGGTTCTAGCAGACTCAAAGCAAGAGTACGCTGGGCAGATTCGATAGTCCCAAAAGACTACAGTTGGTGGTCGAGTACTCTGGGCAGATTCGATAGTCCTAGGCACGGGCTGCGACGACGTGCAGAGTTCTGTCTAGAACCGGGGTTACCATTAGCCCTTGACGGACGGCTGAAAGAATGTGCCGGTCATTCAATTAACGGTGGTATCGAAGCAATGATAACAGTGATAGCCAGAGTCATGGATGTTTGGTTGTATCGTCATTCGGTCTCAAGAGCAATATTTTCTGGGTGCTTATCTGATCTTGGTTTAGGCCTTGGGGGTTTGTACTTGGAAAACATCGACCTTGACTCGAGTGATAATTGCTTTGCTTTAAATGTTTGCTTTACTATGTTTACTTCTGCTTAGTGTGTCTGGGGGCTATCACTGTAGAAAGAGGTGGAGTGGGAGGGTTGGATTCCTATTCTTTTTACCTTTATGCTCTTTTGGTATGTTGTTAGTTAATTTACCGCTCACTAAGACTGTTGTCTGACTCAAGGTTTTATGTTCAACTCTTATTACCTTGGGTTGTTCTTCCATTTTGGGATGGGCAGACTAGGTAGCAGGTGACAGGTGCTGTTCTTAGTTTCCAACGATGCTGATGACGAAGACGAGCTGGAGGCTTGCATATTATTTTCTTATTATATGTACTGGATGTTCCGCTGCTTGTATATTCTCTGAGTGATATGTAGTGAGGCTGGATGTATTGACTATTCAGATTTTTGTATCAAACTACTATGAGGCTTATTTGATGCGATTCTGTTCTATGTAGCTTCACTATGTATATTTTTCTCTATTGTATTTTATCCATGCGCTGTGAGTAATACGATAGATTCTGCTGTTTTAATTACCTCTGACGATCATCCATGGCTGCATGGCACACTTTTCAGCGCACTATTTCTATGTTTAGTGCAGGGGTCATGGGCGGTCGTCACATTTGGTATCAGAGCCTTGGTTAATCGATTTTACCCAACGCTCGCTGACGTAACTACGTATGAGAGACGTAATTGTATTTTGATGGATGATTACTATATATAATATAGTAGCTTAGAAGGATTTGAGTCCTTTATGTAGTTGTTTCTCAAGGTGTGCTGATCATTTCTTTAATAGATATTAAGGATGAGTCGAAGAGGGAGACCAGCTGCTAGGGAAGGCCGTGCTGCTGAGGGGGCTGTTGATTATGCAGCTATGTTCGAAGCTATGATGACTTCGATCATGAGAAGGATGCCAGCTTCGGGGCCAGCAGTTGATGTTGGAATTCAAGTTCAAGCTCCAAGACCGGTGGATTTTGCTAAGCTGTGTAAAGACTATACTGCTCTTGGAGGAAAGGTTTTCTTGGGAACAGAGTCAACCATTGAAGTCCAGAGATGGATAGATGCTTGTAGAAGAACCTTTGGTGATTTGGGAATCGAGGATGCAACTAGAAGGAAGCTCGCATCAAGATAGCTTCAAGGGAGAGCTTCTGACTTGTGGAACTCTATCACCATTGATACTCCGGAGGAAGGAATTACTTGGGAGCAATTCCAAGCCAGATTTGAAGCTAAGTTCATTTCTACAGCTCGGAAATCTGTTCTGTTTAAGAAGTTTGTAGAGCTCAAGCAAGATGGAAGACTAGTTCTTGAGTATGTTTCTGAGTTTGAAGCTTTGTCCAAGTATGCCCGGTCGTATATTGAATCTCCTTATCAGAAGAACGAGAAGTTTGTGACAGGCTTGGACATTTATCTTGGGAAGCAGTTGGTGGATCATCTGGATGATCCATTTGAGAAGCTTGTGGAGAAAGCTCTCAGGCACGAAAATCTGTTTCCTAAAGAAGGATCTGTTGTTGCTGTGGCCAAGGAAGAGTCTAAACCATAGTAGGGTGGAAACAAGAAGAGGAAGCAGCAGCAGCAAAAGGGTAAGGATGGCCAGAAGAAGCCGAAGGGCGAAGTAACCTACTACAATTGCCAGCAGAAGGGCCATTTCTCCAGAGATTGCAAGAATGCAAAGGTGCCGGTGAAGTGCCACAACTATGACAAGCCGGGGCATATTAAGAAGAATTGTCCAGAACCGCGAAAGGACAAGCAGATTGTGCAAGCTTATGCTTTGGGGGCTGTTCCATCATCTTCAAAAGCCCCTACCGCTAAAGAGAAAGGAAAGAGTGTGGTGGTTCAAGGTACTCTTTCCATATGTGGTGTTCCAGTTAGAGTGTTATTCGATACTGGGGCGTCGCATTCTTTTGTTTGTAATGAACTTGTATGCCGGTTGCGTTTAAAACCGGATATTGTTGATAGACCATTGGTTGTGACTAATCCAGTTGGGGGTTCGTCCTGTCTGTGTATGCTATGCCGTGGTTTGGTTGTATCGAGTCATGATTGTTCTTTTGTTTGTGATTGTTTTGTTCTGAACTTTGCGGGGTTCGGAATTATTTTGGGTATGGACTGGCTTAGGAAGTATGCGGCAAAGGTTGATTGTGAAAGGTTGGAGGTGACAGTAGAGAATGTGGAAGGGCGAAAGGTTGTGATACGATGTAAGCATGAGGAAGGCGTCTTCATGAGCTTCATGTATTCGCTGGTTGTTCCACGGGATGGACTGTCATCGGTGCCAATCGCTAATGGATTTGAGGATGTCTTTGATGAGGTCAAAGGGTTACCGCCGCATAGAGAGATCGAGTTTCATATCGATCTAGTTGAAGGAGCCAGACCTGTTGTGATGCCTCTTAGGCGGATGGCGCTTAGGGAACAGCAGGAGTTGAAGGAGCAGGTTGATGATCTTTTACAGAAAGGATTTATTCGGCGTAGTGTGTCCGAATGGGATGCACCAGTTGTGTTTGCAACCAAAGCAGATGGATCATTGAGGTTGTGTGTGGATTATCGTGAGCTGAATAAAGTGACTAAGAAGAACAAGTATCCATTGCCAAGAATAGATGACTTGTTCGATCAACTTCACGAAGCTAAGGTGTTTTCTCAGATGGATTTGGCAACGGGATTTCACCAGTTAAAAGTGGCTAAGGATAGTGTGCCAAAGACTACTTTTAGGACACCATCCGGTTTCTTTGAGTGGCTGGTAATGCCGTTTGGATTGACCAATGCGCCAGCATATTTTGTGGATCTTATGAATAGAGTGTTCAGAGATCAGTTGAACAAGTTCGTACTAGTGTTCATGGATGATATTTTGATTTATTCCAGAACTGAAGAAGAGCACATGACGCACTTGCGTATTGTTTTGGAAATCTTACGGAAACATCAACTGAAGGCTAAGTTTTCGAAGTGTCACTTTTGGAAGAGTGAAGTGAGGTTCTTAGGCCATATTATCTCTGGAAATGGAATAGCGGTTGATCCCGCCAAGGTGGCAGCGATCCAGAATTGGGTTAGACCTAAGAATACATCTGATGTGAGAAGTTTTCTTGGATTAGCAGGATATTATCGCCGATTTATCAAAGACTTTTCCAAGATAGCTGCACCATTAACGGGATTGACGAAAAAGAACCAAGTATTCAGATAGGATGCTAAGTGTGAGCAAGCTTTCAAAATCCTGAAAGAGCGATTGACAAGTGCTCCTGTTTTGACTATTCCAAGTGGAAATGATGAGATGGTGGTTTACACCGACGCATGTGGTACTGGACTTGGAGCAGTGCTGATGCAGAAGGGTAAAGTTGTTGCGTATGCTAGTCGACAACTGAAGCCACATGAAAGGAATTATCCGACTCATGATTTGGAGTTAGTAGCGATTGTATTTGCTCTGAAGATGTGGAGACATTACCTATTGGGAGATCGATTCGAGTTGTTTACAGATCATAAGTCGTTGAATTATCTTTTCTCCCAAAAGGATTTGAATCTTAGGCAGCAACGATGGCTAGAGTTTTTGGCATCATATGATTTTGGTATAGCCTATACTCCGGGAAAGGGTAACGCAGTGGCAGATGCGTTAAGTCGAAGACATGCAGGATTGGGAGCCATGTTTTCAGAATGGAAGAGTCTCGAGTATTTAGCTGGATTTGACTTCAGGCCCAGATGTGAATTGGAACCTGAGATGTTGGCAAACTTATCGATAAGACCGACTCTTGTGGAAAGAATTGGCGAGAGCCAAAAGCGAGACGATAAGCTTGTCAAGATTATCTGTGATTTGGAATCTGGATTGGACCCAGAAAAGGATAAATGATTCGAGGTCGATCGAGATGGTTGGCTTCGGAAGCAAGGACGACTAGTTGTTCCCGATATAGATGAATTGAGAAATGAAGTTCTAAAGGAAAGTCATCACTCGAAGCTGACAATTCATCCAGGTGGAAATAAGATGTATCGGGATATGAAGAGAACCTATTACTGGGAAGGTATGAAGAAGCATGTTGGAAATTTTATTTCCAAGTGCATGAACTGCCAGTTGGTAAAAGCTGAGCAAAAGAAGCCCAGTGGATTGCTTCAGCCATTAGAAGTTCCTACATGGAAGTGGGAACAAATATCGATGGATTTTATTGATGGGCTACCTAGAACAAGAACGGGAAATGAAGGGATTTGGGTCATCGTAGATCGTCTGACTAAGAGTGCAAGATTCATTCCTGTTCGATCGACCAGGACTGCATCAAAGTTGGCTGAGTTGTATGTTAAGTGGATAGTTCGATTCCATGGTATTCCGAAAAGTATAGTGAGTGATCGAGACCCATTGTTCACTAGTGAATTTTGGAAGAGCTTCCAGGAAGTTTTGGGAACTGAACTGTGTTTGAGTACAGCTTATCACCCCCAAACAGATGGTCAAACCGAAAGAGTCAATCGAGTTTTGGAAGATCTCCTTAGAGCTTGTGTTTTAGATTTCGGAGGATCATGGGAAGATCACCTTCATTTGGTAGAATTTTCGTATAATAACAGTTACCAGTCAAGCATTGGTATGGCACCGTATGAAGCATTGTATGGAAGACCGTGTAATTCTCCGACATGTTGGTTAGAAACATGAGAAAAGCTGATACTTGGGCCAGAAATGATTCGATAGACTTCGGATTGCATAGAGATCATTCGGCAATGAATGAAGGCAGCCCAAGACCGATAGAAAAGTTATGCCGATAAGCATCGTAAGGATTTGGAATTCGACGTAGGTGATATGGATTTTGTGAAGATTTCTCCACTGAAGAATGTTATTCGATTCGGGAAGAAAGGAAAATTGACTCCGAGATTTGTTGGACCATTCCCAATCATCGAGCGAATTGGAAAGCTCGCCTATAAATTGGAGTTACCAGAAAAGATGGTGGGTGTGCACAATGTTTTTCACATATCATATCTACGGAAGTATGTGCACGACTCGAATACTGTGGTTTCTGCTGATAGCTGTGAAGATTTTGAAGTTGACCTAGTTGATAAGAGACCCCGTAAGCCGCTTCGTGTTGTGGAAATTGACACGAAACAGCTTAGGAGGAAGGTAGTTAGGTTGCTCAAGATACAATGGAGTGATGATGTTAACGACTGTACATGGGAGGTGGAAGAGAGGATGAAGGCAGCTCATCCTGAATTCTTCGAGGTATGGCCATAAGGTGTCGTGTCATCTCACGACATTGTAACTTGTTCTAGTTTTAGAATTTTGCATGTTAGGCTAGTAATTGGATGCATGGTTTGTTGATTGCTATGGATGGTAGGCATGCAGAATAGTTTTTGATTGCTCTTGTTTGTTTGGAATTTCGGGGGCGAAATTCCTAAGGGGGAGAGAATGTAATGACCCGTATTTTTATGGATCGAAAGATTGTAGAACTGTTGTCATTAGGTCGTTAGTGTTGTTAAGTCGACCAGAGTTTAAGTCGTCCAGAGTTAGGTCGTGTAGCAGGTTGGGTTATGGAGCGACTTAGTGGCTTAGGTGAGCGACCTAAGGAAGTTGACGACCTAAGGAGTAGACGACTTAAGCGGTAGACGACTTAAGGGTTTAGACGACCTAAGGGGTTAGGTCGTGTTATAGTTTAGGTCGGTCAAGCGACCTAAGGAAGTTAGTGGTAGCAGTTGGCGACTTAAGGAATTGACCGACCTAAGAAGGTTAACGGCCTACGGAATGGAGCGACTTAAGGGGTTTAGCGACCTAGGGGTTGAGTGAGTTAACGACCTAAGGAAGTTAGGTCGTGGACGAGTTAAGGATAGGTCGTTGAGAACCTGTGTAAAGTGTTAGGTCGTTGAGTCGCTATGCCGTGTTTAGTTAGGTCGTAGACGACCTATGTTAGTATGCTAGGTGTAGTTAGGTCATGGGACGACCTAGTTAGGTCGCGTAAAGGCTAAGTTGTTAGGTCGCGTGAAGGTGTGTGTTAGGTCGGTACTCCTGTTAGATCGTTAGGTCGGCTATGCGTTAGATCGTTAGGTCGTGTAGCATTAAGTCGCTAAGCCGCTTTTGAGTGTTAGGTCGTTGGTCGCGTGAGGGCTTATGAAGTTAAGTCGTAGTATTTGCTAACTCGTTAGGTCGTGGATGCGCATAGGCTTGGGTCGTTAAGTCGTAGGTCGGGGATAGTTAGGTCGTGGACGACTTAAGGGGCGGACGACCTAAGGATTCCAGCCTATAAATACACGTCCTTGCCTCACTTTTTGGAATCTGGATTTTGAAGCGACGAAGTGCTGTCATTTTGAGAGCTCGAGAACTACACTTCTTCACTTCTTATCTCTTCTTAAGTTTAGTACTTCCTTCCATCCAAGATCGAAGATCCAAGAGCTAAAGTTGAAGATCTACATTCTTCGAAGAGAGATTTCATCGTTTGAAGCGGAATTTTGACAGATCAAGTTAGATCCTTCGCTGTCCAGATCTGAAGTGTGTTGCTTTTGAAGTGTTTAGGTGATTTGGTGAGTGGTGGTTATCTCTCACACGGATCCAAAGGAGTATATCGGATCGGTGGCTTGATTATGTGTTAAAAATAGCGATTTCATGCATTTTCGTAAACTTAAGTATAGATCCATTGTTCATGATGATTTGACATCCAATTTACTACATGTTAATCTATGCAAGTTCATTCATCAAGTTGTAGAGATATTGCTCATGTTTCATGCTTGTTAGATTTGGACTCTTTATTCACAAAATTTCCATTTTTAGGTTATAATTGTTTTTTGATCTTGTTTGCATGATTGATTACTTGGATTAATGATTGATTGTTATAAATTAGTTGGTTAGTTGTTGGATTTAGACAAGATGGTCGAAGATGATTCAAAAGCTAAGGGAAAGGCTCTTGAATTGGAAAAGCTGCTCGTGGCATATGTGGCGGATGATGAAGCTCATATGGATAGATTTGATGATGATGATGAGATGAGGCTTTGCTATGATGTGATGTAGCCTTGGTATAATCCAGACGGGATCATTCCAAGCATGTTGATAACTCGAGGGATGGTTCGAGTTTGTTGATAATGGTTAGCTCGAGAGGGGTTTGAGCTAGTATGAGAATAATCGTCGAGGAGGATGACTAGAAGGCTGAGATTTCATCATTGTTGAAGGTTCTAGCAGACTCAAAGCAAGAGTACGCTGGGCAGATTCGATAGTCCCAAAAGACTACAGTTGGTGGTCGAGTACTCTGGGCAGATTCGATAGTCCTAGGCACGGGCTGCGACGACGTGCAGAGTTCTGTCTAGAACCGGGGTTACCATTAGCCCTTGACGGACGGCTGAAAGAATGTGCCGGTCATTCAATTAACGGTGGTATCGAAGCAATGATAATAGTGATAGCCAGAGTCATGGATGTTTGGTTGTATCGTCATTCGGTCTCAAGAGCAATATTTTCTGGGTGCTTATCTGATCTTGGTTTAGGCCTTGGGGGTTTGTACTTGGAAAACATCGACCTTGACTCGAGTGATAATTGCTTTGCTTTAAATGTTTGCTTTACTATGTTTACTTCTGCTTAGTGTGTCTGGGGGCTATCACTGTAGAAAGAGGTGAAGTGGGAGGGTTGGATTCCTATTCCTTTTACCTTTATGCTCTTTTGGTATGTTGTTAGTTAATTTACCGCTCACTAAGACTGTTGTCTGACTCAAGGTTTTATGTTTAACTCTTATTACCTTGGGTTGTTCATCCATTTTGGGATGGGCAGACTAGGTAGCAGGTGACAGGTGCTGTTCTTAGTTTCCAACGATGCTGATGACGAAGACGAGCTGGAGGCTTGCATATTATTTTCTTATTATATGTACTGGATGTTCCGCTGCTTGTATATTCTCTGAGTGATATGTAGTGAGGCTGGATGTATTGACTATTCAGATTTTTGTATCAAACTACTATGAGGCTTATTTGATGCGATTCTGTTCTATGTAGCTTCACTATGTATATTTTTCTCTATTGTATTTTATCCATGCGCTGTGAGTAATACGATAGATTCTGCTGTTTTAATTACCTCTGACGATCATCCATGGCTGCATGGCACACTTTTCAGCGCACTATTTTTATGTTTAGTGCAGGGGTCATGGGCGGTCGTCACATTCTCCTTTTCTTTGTTGACAGACCTCTCGTCCTAGTCGAAAGGTGGATTCTTGGAGCATCATCCTTCCTATGGACTTTGAAAGATAGCCTTGGACTTCGTCGAAAGCTCCTTGTCGGACGGTATGATTATCCAGAACATCTCGGTTCTTTCTGATCTTTCCTCATGCTCTCCTGACCCTTCTTTCATACCTTCATTCTTTTGAATATTTTATGGTTAACAGTACTCAAATTCTCAGTTTTAAATTCTTATTTATAATCTATATTATAATTCTAACTTATATGATTTCACTTCTTATATAAGATCATCACCATTTTTGGCTAAGTATAGATTATAATGGATGACTTTTATTATAATTTAAAATTAAACTCGATATTATCATCGAACACCTTATAGTCAACTGTGAACACAAATTCACAAGGTGTTCGTAATTAATTTAACAAACAATAAAGACTCATAAACTACCTGAGCACAACTAATCACAGTAAATGATAATAATTAAATATTATAATTTCTTTCAACCAAACACACTATATATAGCTATATTAATTTCTGAAAATTATTCTTTTCATATATAAAATATAATCTTGGTAAAATTATTTCATTTACCCAAATTCAAAACAATATTGTGTCGGTTTACCTTATTCAAGAGGTTAGAAACCCCTATCGATACAGTTGTTCCTTCTGTATTGACCAAACTTCATAACTACTCAACCGATAAATCAACACAATATAAAAAATTCTTATATCACTAACAAATACGTGCTTAGATATATATACACATTCAAACTCATCCTAGGGTCTCGTTTACCCTATCTCAAATGAGTTAACCCCACCAAAGCCTAGGTGTTCGCTCAACCTAAGCTCGGATACCAACTGTAACGACCCGCCAATCCATACGATTCGAGCTGACAATAAATCACACATGTCCAACCCAAATCGAACAGAAAGACGGATAGTTATGGGGAAGAAAGAAGAAGAAGAAAAAAGAAACTAAAAACAACATAGAATCTCACAATCGCAGCGGAACAACATATAATATAATATCAATGATTTTTAAGAAAGAGAAACTGTTATATACATACATCCATCAGAGTACAACAACAATCACAACACAGCTTGGACAGTTATATCAACTTGTCCTCACAATTGCTGATAATTTCAATAACAAACAGCGAAAAATAAACATATATGAGAATAAAAGTTGAAGACCTCCAACTCGTCACCTGAGGTCCAATGCATCCAAAGCAATCTGTAAATGTGCTCGGTCTGACCCGAGCATTATAATAAAATAACACCCAACTCATTCTGGAAAACCAGCGTGAGAAAAACATACCAACTAGATTTTAAAGTTATAAAAACATTTAAAGACAAAAGTATCTCGTAAGACCGCGCCGCACATAAATACGGATGGGTTTTTACCTTACGAT
The DNA here is from genome assembly GCA_030737815.1 of Allium fistulosum. Lineage (NCBI taxonomy): Eukaryota > Viridiplantae > Streptophyta > Magnoliopsida > Asparagales > Amaryllidaceae > Allium > Allium fistulosum. The sequence goes on from CM060902.1 coordinate 986,437,055, forward strand.
AACGAAAACATTTTCTATATGAAATTATCTCATATTATAATAATGTTTAGGATACAAATACATATTAATCATAGCCGAAATTGTTACATTATTAAATTGCAGCATAATAGGTATACAATCAAGTCCGAAGGCGCTTATTGGAGAGTGGATTCCAACTATGAAAGGGTAAGGGTCTACCCACCGAATCCATACACCTCTAGATAAAATGTACGAGAGGCTACAACAAATTGCACCTCAACTACTCAAGACCGGCCCTAACCCTTACTGGATAGCCCCGAATATGATCACACCATTGTTGATAAACAACCATCATGGGCCCCGAAGCATACATAGAGGTATCATCACTAGATCTTGGGATGATCATACCCCAATGGGAGCGACCCACATAGCCCTGCCACATGTCCCTGCTTTATTCATTTTCCCAGTTGATGAGGCTTGAGGCTACAATTACCTTTATATAGCACTTTCCACTTGGAATGTTACCACTACCCTCGAGGAAACAATGGAATGCCAGCATTCATCCATACAAAAACTTTTTATAACAATTTGAGATTTCATTTAATTCACTTGGAATGAGACGAGATTTATACGCACAGTACAACATCATTGGAGATGACTGCGGCATATAACTCACGTGTTTCTCCTAGATATTTGCAAAGTTACTTTTAGGTCCAAATTCGATAGTCGATTATTTAATCATTGAATAAACAAACATTCAAATCATAGATTTCATTTCTTATGGAACCCACTAAGCCACACATTTATAAATTTAAAATGACTTTTGAAATACATGGAAATCACTTCCATATACTTATCTCAACAAAATAAGTATATTCACAAAACGCAATATTTTCGATAATTAGATAATATAACCATGTACTTTTCTTTACGGTATAAGTATATTTTCAAATCATTCTTTTCGAAACTTGAAGAACCTTTCCCATATACTTACAAAATGGTATAAGTATCTTAACCAATCACTTAGAAAGATTTACTTATTTCAAGATCATATTAAAATGATTAAACACAAGTATCCTTTAAACAAATATATAAATATTCCAAAATACCCTCTCTTTCTTTAACTATCTTTTCTTTTTATTTTAAAATATCTTCTTTATAAATTTCCAAAATCTATTTATAGAATTCCTTATAAATCTCCAAGTTTTATTTATAAAAGCACTCTTTTATAATCTCCTAATCCATTTATAAAATTTCCCTTTTTAAATCATTAACCATTTAAAATCCTCTTTTCCACAATCATTCAAAATCCAACTTCTTTCGCAATTCCAATCCTCTTCCCAAGATTATAAACTCCTTGGCAAAAATCCTTTTTACATAGGAAATCTTTTTATAACAATTTTTTTATTATTATTTTTTATATTTATAATAAACAAACTAAAACATCGTAAACTTAGCTTTAATCATTTTTAAATAATATAAAAGAAATATAACTAAAAACATTTTTAACAATATAATAAATAAACTCTTAAACTTTTAAACATCTCCAATAGATAAATAAAATAAAATAAAATAACTTTAAACATCCTTTAAATAAAATTAATTATCTTCAACGATATTTTTAACGAATTAATCATCTAGTTTGAAATAACTAATAACAAAATAATTCTTATCTTCAAAAACATTAATAAAATAATTTATTTTAAAATGCTATAGATAATATACTAATTAACTTACAAAAATAATTTTAACAAACATTTGTAATTAATTATTAATAAAGCTCCTTGTATATATAGAAATAACTAGAACATTTTTCTTCCAATTTATAAAATTAGAAGTTAATCAAATCCAAAATTTATAAATCTAGAAAAGGCTCGGCAATCCCAGTGGCACTTATCAAGCTACCATTACCTTCCATTTAACTTCTCAAGTCAAATTGCGGGTATTTACATAACAAGCATATATGTATACCAATCCATAATTAACGATCAATTGACACTATAATAAATGTCCAAATTAATATAATAGAAGATCGGGGATTTGTTCTGCTAACCAATGTCATTTAAAGATAAACCCTTACATTTAATAAACGATGTCTATTTGGCGAAATAGATAACACCAAGAAGTATACTTACATTAACTACGTTATAATTTTAAACAACGTAATTATATTAATCAAAATCAATTTATCACCTCATATTTGATCCATTACTCAAAACAAGTCTGGAATACAAATTTAAAACTCAAACAATCTAATAGCATTTCAAGATGTTATATCATGATCCTAGATCAAATTCAACAACCGGCAAATTCAACAAATCCAAACAGGCATAAATAAATTTTATTTACTATAAACATGCTACTTAACCAAAAAGAGTGAGTTTTAACTCACCGAAGTGTTCCGCTTTGAACTAAAATCGAACGACGTCTGATTTTAGCCTAATTTTCAACTTGCTCCAAATTCGCCTAAACTAGTTCCATCGCGAAGCTTTCTTCATTATAAGCACGATGCAAAAAGTTTCATCTCGATAGGATCTCGTACAGAGAAGATATACATTATATAAGTTATTGGATTTATTAAATTAATTAATTTCAAATTAATTACTAATTACAATTAAATTTAATTACCCCTATTCAACTACTTCTTCCATCGTACATTGATACAAATATGAACGAAATGTCAGTGCACCAAAATCCAACAATGGCCGAGATTTTCACCAACCTCCCTCGCTCATCTCTCCATGAATCAAATAGTTGACATCACCAATGCACTCATCTTCCTATCCTCTACTCATTCATCACTAGAACTCCATGCTCAGTGTAACGACCCGCAAATTTAACCGGTTTTAATAACGTTATTAATTAAAATTTTGTGAAATTTTAAACGATAAAAGTTTGAAATATAAATTTGATATTTGGAATGCGTTTAGTTAAACGTAGCAACTGGTAAATTTTCATCCGAAAATATGAAAATTTATTTCGCGCGTAAATTCACTTCAATTTAATCAGTTAAAAAGAAATGAAAATAAAATGTTTCCGAAACCTAAATATTTTTACATAGAAAAATTCTAAATCATCTTCTGAGCAAGATTTCAGTTTGTCGTTTTTCCAAATTCGGACATCTTTGGCTCCGTCGTTCTTATTTTCTGCAAAATAGCAGTATTCTGGTACCGATATCGATTTTTATCGGATGATCGTACCACTGATTTCTATATACCGTTTTGATCGTCTCGTCGTGCCGATCTCTACGGTATATTCGATTGTCAAATTCGAAGTTCCGTTGCACGTTGCACTTTGCGTAACGCCTACCGTATCGATACCGTGTCCGCGACCGTTTGCTTTCTATGGCCTTTCAAATTTCAGTCTTGTTATTCAAGAAAAATTGCTTTAATGATGCCTGGATTCCCATGCGCTTTATCTATTCCCAACATTTATTTTTCCAATTGCATTTATGGTTCATTTCATAACCACGTTCATTCATTCTCTCTGCCTATTGAAGAACATTTCATAATTATCAAGTTTTACAAACGTCTTTCTTTTCCACTAGCCTATTAGCAACCTAAAGCATTCCAGTTTCCGCTTCATCTTCCCGAGTAGCCGAAGCCCAGACACCCACGCAGTCCTCCTTCGCCACGCAACCGACCCAGCGGCAACCACCATCCCCTCCACAGCCGAGGCCAACTCTGACGAACAACCACCAAGCCTCCTTTATCTTTTCCCGCTCGCACAATAGCCTTCTCCCGTTCGTGCCTCGCTCCACCAACCTACATCACCGCTTTGCGCCATGCCGAAGAGCCCATCGCTGAACTCGCGACTCAAGCCCAGCCTACCGCCCCTCCTTGCCAACATAACCAGCAGCCCCTTCCCCTTTCGCCTACAGCAACCCAGGCCCCTCTTCCCTGCCTAGCAGACTTCACCTGATCCACCCATCCTCGGCCATACTTCCACTCGCGAGCCACCATCTCCCGACCTCCTCCCTTCACGTGGAAGCCACCTCCTCTGCCTGGCACGTTACTTGGCCTCCCCTGCCATCCACTCTTGCCATATACTTTATATATAAAGTAAGTATATATGCTTTTGTTTATAAACGTGTTTATATTTAGGTTAGTATATATAATAGTATGGTTGCAAATAGTGCTGTTGGATTTAGATATGGGTTAGGCTGCATATCTGTAGAGCTATTGTATATATACATTATATACTATTGAATATTTTATTTGCATATGAAGTTTATGTCTGTTATGAATTATATATAAATATATGATATTTGTTTTAGTTTATGTTGTCAGTCACCATTTACTATAAAAAGTTGTTGTTTATATGAAGTATAATATAACTGTAAATATATATATTGATTTTATATATTAGATCTAGTTCTACCTTCTACAGTTTCAGTGAATCATGGTTTTATATATATATTGCGGTTTGAATAAATGTATTGATTTTATATGTTGTTATCTGTAAAGCTGGTAATTATATATACATTTGTTCCAGTAAGTCATGGCGATGATTTTATTGTCCTATTTCATATATGGTTTGGTTAAGTTTATAAAACGCGGTTTATATATACATTATGTAGCCTACATACATATGTATATTGTCTTCATATTTATTGTATGAATGTTAGATTGTAGTTTATGGGAGGGTAAGTTGGTATAGCTATGCAAGTTAGTTTTGACGTGTTTCATCTATACAAATATGGAATACTGTGAAGGGATATACACTTATTAAATCAGGGCAAGTTTATATAGTTTTATTTTTAAACATTAGTGTTAAGGATAACACGTATGAAAGCATGTTGCATTTTTTTTAGTACATATATATATTGTTATGATTTATATTCTATCAACATTAGATAGGTAGTTTATAAATAGTGATCTGTTTTGGATTCATAAATTGTGTAAAGTTTGTATAAATTTTATTTTAATATTGATTTTAAAGTTAATATATATATGTATATATCTTATTTAAGTGTTTTAAAATTTGGTTTTAAGGGAAAATTTTAGCGTATATTTGTTCCAGTTACATCAAGATAGTTCTGATTCGTTTTCCCATTTTCTATCTATCAGCCTTGTCGTCAAATTCGTGCCAAGCTTGCTTCGCTTTGAAATCCGTGTCTGGAATCGTAACTCACTCTATCGTCGAATCTCTCAAGCCTCGAAAGGTGAGCACTCACTCATGATTAACGTTCTTTTATTTATTAAATCTGATTTCAATTGAAATGACAATTGAAATATACTGCTGTTAGTTAATTACACTGTTATATATGCTATTATCTGTATCAGTTCACCTGTAACATCTGACACCATTATCTGTAAATTATTTATGCGATGATAATACAGTTTGGCTGATAATTGATTGATTATTGATGTTTATATTGGACGTTAAATTGTTAATGTTAAATTGATAACTAGTATGCAATTGAACTTGATATAGGATAATTAAATGTTAAATTTGATTAACTGACATTTGTATAATATGACCCCTTTAACTATTGAATTTATTGACACGTAGGATTTGTTTAATTACATATCGAACCACTGAATGTATGTTGTTATATTGATGATGTATGAAATTGTAAATATATGACAAGTGAAAACCGTAATGTAATAATCTTTAATCTACATGAAATGATAGTGTAGATTCTAGAAATAATTATATTAATTCGTACAAATAACAATGCGAATTAATACGGTTATTTCGGGATTATTTGAATTGATTATTGGATTGATATTGATTATTGTTATTGCTTTTTTATTTACTTTGACACCATCCCAGTTATCACACTGCAAGTTCCCTTTACTATGCTTTGTTTTGAATTAAATTGGAATCGGGTTGAAATGATAAATACCCAAATTGAACTTTGACTTAGGATAGAAAATTAAATAAAACCCGATTGGTCAATAATTTGATTTGAAAATAAACGAAGATTTTATTTGAATAAAGAATATGGTTTTGAAATGAAGTTGAAATTTGAATTTTGATGAAAGGAAAATGGTAATATTTAATAATCTGAAACAAAAGATTAACAATGTAATCAATGAAAGAATGTTGTTTAATTTGAGAAATGATTGAATTAAGTTTGAAATGATTTAAAAATTAAGTTTGAAATTATAATTAAGTTTGAAATTATTAAACTTGAAATTATTTAATAATTAAGTTTTGAATTATTTAATAATTAAATAAGGTTGAATTATTTAATGATTAAATTGAATTGAATTCTTTAATAAGTGAAATTGAACTTTTGAATAAGTGAATTTTACTTCGTAAAGAATTGAAATTGAGTTTCTTTATTAATTAAGTTTTGGAAAATTATTTAAGGAAGTAAATAAGTGAAATTGGATTTCTTTAACAAAAATGAAATGTGATATTTTGGAATTAATGTAAGCCTTGTAATTGGAGAATTGATTTGACGAATTTAGTTTAATTCAAAATTGTAAGTTTTGTTTTAATGAAGTTGAACTTAAGAATTGTTTAATTGAATTGGAAATTTAATAGAAATTGTTTTGAATGATAAAGTAACTTAACGAATATTGAATGAAATCGATAAATGAGTTTAAATTGATTTGAATGTTAAATAGAATTTATTTAAATGATTTCGGAATGAAACTTATATACGAACTTGAATCAATATTTGAATTGTTTTAAATAGAAATTGAAATTTGAATTATAAGATTTTGAAACGGAAAATTGGAAGTTTTGAAACGAAAATTTGGAAATTGTTTTAGAAAGACAAATGAAATGTTGATTTACGAATTCTATTTGAAATTGAATTTGATTTGGTTTTTGAAATATATTAAATGACCAATCGGTGTAATAATACGTAGTTATTAAAGAGACCGGGATCGGATATGGACATACTCTCTGTCGATACCGAAAACCACTTTAATAACTATACGCGGAGTGTTGATCCAGAACGAAGTGGATGGTTTTGGTGAACGCGTTGACTGAAGAAAGAGAACGATATTGGATGACCCCTGACATGACTAAAACAGGAGCCGCGCCGGGCCATTGAGGATCGCCATCTCTAGCGGACACACTTCTTCGATACCATATCTATTACTTTTGTGATTCGATTTGGGTGCACCCCTTGATTTGGGAGTGTTGTTTCGCGGTGTTGGGATAGTAGCTGCTATGCCCAACATCAGTCCGGATCACGCAACTACTAGTATCCTAGTTGGTATTGCCTCATGTACCTTGTCATACTGATTATCCTATTCGCGACCAATACGATTTTGATTTGTACCTTTAGTATATGGATTGCCCTCTGGTGACTTCCGGTTTTGGGGAAACTACGGTCTTGTATATGCTTTTGGGAATAAACAGGTTAAGAGGTGTATGGGCCCTGCTTAACCCTACTTTGATATCTTTATATTACTGATAGACATTATCTACTTAGCGTACATTACTACCTAGTAGATAGTTTAACGGATCCTTAAAGGATGGTTATTCCAAACATCCTTTGAGTTACTTGTATTTCAATTGCTATTTCACTTGAGTTGGATTTATTAATATAAGAATGTTAATCCTGACTCGAGTGTCTTGTGTTTTTGCTTTACGCTCGGGTCAGACTGAGTGTACCAGTATTTGAGACTCACCTTTGGAGTTGGAGCTTTGCTTGAAGATCCAGCCATCTATTCTGCTTTCAGTATTCGATGATTCCAGTGATGTATTCTGCTTTGTATCTGTTACTTCCCCGTTGTATCTAGTTTAACTCTGATGTACTGTATTACTCTTCTGTTGTAAACTCTGATGTATTTTATATATTCATATAGTAGCTTCATGAACTACTATCTCTTTTATTTCCGCTGCACTTATTACTCTGTGTCTGTGATCTGTGATTATATCTATTTACTGTATATGTTCAGTTTTGCCAAATTTAAATTAACAACGCGGTATTTTGAGCAATTCAACTCCGGCATGAGTGTCTACCTATACACTTATAAGGGACGCGAATGGTCCAAAATTTCGGGTCATTACAGTTGGTATCAGAGCTTTGGTAGCTCTAGGCAAAACTTAACATATAAGGTAAATGTATTTACAGAATCACTCTCATTCGAGTTTCAATCTCTTTCTTTCGACTCGATTTCTTTGAATTTTGGAACGTTCCCTACGGTTCCAAATTTCATTCGTGTCCCTCACTGTTCGTCTCCTTTCAATTCTGGAGCATCACATAACTCCACTTCGAATGACCCTTATAGTGAATCGGCGATCTCGCCAATCTTCGAATGATTCGTAAAGGAGCAAAACTCCTTTACAATAGGCATTGATTTACCGGAGATTTCTGTATCCTCAGTTTACGATGCTATCTATCTCCTGCTATACCTGAATTCCATCTCTTGAGATCGAATGTTGATTTACCTCGGAATTCAGCATCGATCCTATTCTTGAAGTTACGGACGACCCGGGTAAGGTTGCCCGTGAATTAAATAAACTCATCCATCTTCCGATTGTGGTAATTGAATTATCTTATCTTCTGTTTCAAACTTATTCTCGAATCAGAATCCTCTTTGATTTGAGTCCATCAAATTTGAATCTCTATCCTTGCTTTGAATTCATTCTTGTATCGTCGAGCGAGGAAGTGTATTTGTAAATTTATATTAAAAATGTTTTCTATATTGTGTTGTTTGAGTTGCTGATGTTGATTTGGGTTTTTCGATCGATTCGTCTGATCAACGCTATCGATAGGATTTCCAAAACACTTGAGCAGAGCAAACTGACACAATATCGTTTTCAAATTTGATAAATAAAATAAAAAGTTTTGTATGATTATATTATATATAAATATAAGTTTTCTGAAATTAAAATTGTTAATAAATTTATTGTCTGAAATAATAATATTTGATTTTCATTTATTGTTTTGTAAACCATTGACTATTGCATAATATAAATAAATGAATTTATAAACTTGGTTATAAATTGATTGGAATTTGAAATGAATTTAATTCAGAAATTTGAGAATTTAGTTTCCGGTGATTTCGAACTTTGGTTTTAGAATTTTAAAGTATATATTATTGAAAGTATTTTCGAATAGAAACCATTTTCAAAGAATTTTAAAATGTTGAAATCAGTGCTCTTCTCTTTGTCGCTGGAAAATAATTTCGGTGATGGCGGCCGCATCATCGACATTCATTTTCGAGTTTCGAAGTGGAGAAACCATTCTGTAGCTTTGCTATGGTTTTGTTTTGAAAAATATTTTGATTTAAATTTCTTCAGTATAATTTGATTTATATATATATAGGTATCTTATTTTGAGTTGATATAAATATATTACATATATCTCTAAATTGTTTAAAGTTAATCGGAAATCTAATTCTTAAATTTTGCTTAAGGATGATTTTAATTATAAATAAAACCAAATTTGGAATAAATAATTAAACTTGAATAATTGAATTTGGAAAATTTTATTTGTATATTGTTCAACTGCATTCTAATACAACTTACCTAAATCATTCAGAAGTTGAATATGTAATTGGATAATATATAATATAAATTGAATTTATAAATATAATTTGAGTGTTTATAATAAATGTTATACACTAAATTTTGATTATAAAGATGTTAATAGAGTTAGATAGGATAATAAGTAAACTCAGTTAATAATGAAATAAATTTGTTTTGAAAGAATTACTAAATTTGTTTTGAAAGAATTAATAAATTGAAATTTGATCAACATATGAAAATACGTTGAATTTAAAAGAAATTAATAGATGTAAATTAATTTAAATCGAAACTTTTATGTTTTAAATTAATTTATATGGGTTAAATATATGTGAGTAGATATATTAAGTAGTAAATTTAACAGTAATTTGGAATAATGAAGAATTTAAATTGTTGAAGAAAATATGATTATAATAAAGGACTATTCAAATTTATGGTTTTAGAAATTATAAATTGAAGAAAATGGGATAATAAGATAATGAATTTAGAAATAGTTGAGATTGATTTTAGTGAAATCAAATAGATTAAATCAATTATTGAATATCAATTAATTTAAATTTGAATTTATATGGTTTAAATTAATTATTATTTTGTATTTCAAATCTGTTTTCTTTCTGGTTGTTTCTATTCTCCTACCTCGTTCCTTTTCAGGGACGAAAAGTTTTGAGTGGGGGAGAATGTAACGACCCGCAAATTTAACCGGTTTTAATAACGTTATTAATTAAAATTTTGTGAAATTTTAAACGATAAAATTTTGAAATATAAATTTGATATTTGGAATGCGTTTAGTTAAACGTAGCAACTGGTAAATTTTCATCCGAAAATATGAAAATTTATTTCGCGCGTAAATTCACTTCAATTTAATCAGTTAAAAAGAAATGAAAATAAAATGTTTCCGAAACCTAAATATTTTTACATAGAAAAATTCTAAATCATCTTCTGAGCAAGATTTCAGTTTGTCGTTTTTCCAAATTCGGACATCTTTGGCTCCGTCGTTCTTATTTTCTGCAAAATAGCAGTATTCTGGTACCGATATCGATTTTTATCGGATGATCGTACCACTGATTTCTATATACCGTTTTGATCGTCTCGTCGTGCCGATCTCTACGGTATATTCGATTGTCAAATTCGGAGTTCCGTTGCATGTTGCACTTTGCGTAACGCCTACCGTATCGATACCGTGTCCGCGACCGTTTGCTTTCTATGGCCTTTCAAATTTCAGTCTTGTTATTCAAGAAAAAATGCTTTAATGATGCCTGGATTCCCATGCGCTTTATCTATTCCCAACATTTATTTTTCCAATTGCATTTATGGTTCATTTCATAACCACGTTCATTCATTCTCTCTGCCTATTGAAGAACATTTCATAATTATCAAGTTTTACAAACGTCTTTCTTTTCCACTAGCCTATTAGCAACCTAAAGCATTCCAGTTTCCGCTTCATCTTCCCGAGTAGCCGAAGCCCAGACACCCACGCAGTCCTCCTTCGCCACGCAACCGACCCAGCGGCAACCACCATCCCCTCCACAACCGAGGCCAACTCTGACGAACAACCACCAAGCCTCCTTTATCTTTTCCCGCTCGCACAATAGCCTTCTCCCGTTCGTGCCTCGCTCCACCAACCTACATCACCGCTTTGCGCCATGCCGAAGAGCCCATCGCTGAACTCGCGACTCAAGCCCAGCCTACCGCCCCTCCTTGCCAACATAACCAGCAGCCCCTTCCCCTTTCGCCTACAGCAACCCAGGCCCCTCTTCCCTGCCTAGCAGACTTCACCTGATCCACCCATCCTCGGCCATACTTCCACTCGCGAGCCACCATCTCCCGACCTCCTCCCTTCACGTGGAAGCCACCTCCTCTGCCTGGCACGTTACTTGGCCTCCCCTGCCATCCACTCTTGCCATATACTTTATATATAAAGTAAGTATATATGCTTTTGTTTATAAACGTGTTTATATTTAGGTTAGTATATATAATAGTATGGTTGCAAATAGTGCTGTTGGATTTAGATATGGGTTAGGCTGCATATCTGTAGAGCTATTGTATATATACATTATATACTATTGAATATTCTATTTGCATATGAAGTTTATGTCTGTTATGAATTATATATAAATATATGATATTTGTTTTAGTTTATGTTGTCAGTCACCATTTACTATAAAAAGTTGTTGTTTATATGAAGTATAATATAAGTGTAAATATATATATTGATTTTATATATTAGATCTAGTTCTACCTTCTACAGTTTCAGTGAATCATGGTTTTATATATATATTGCGGTTTGAATAAATGTATTGATTTTATATGTTGTTATCTGTAAAGCTGGTAATTATATATACATTTGTTCCAGTAAGTCATGGCGATGATTTTATTGTCCTATTTCATATATGGTTTGGTTAAGTTTATAAAACGCGGTTTATATATACATTATGTAGCCTACATACATATGTATATTGTCTTCATATTTATTGTATGAATGTTAGATTGTAGTTTATGGGAGGGTAAGTTGGTATAGCTATGCAAGTTAGTTTTGACGTGTTTCATCTATACAAATATGGAATACTGTGAAGGGATATACACTTATTAAATCAGAGCAAGTTTATATAGTTTTATTTTTAAACATTAGTGTTAAGGATAACACGTATGAAAGCATGTTGCATTTTTTTTAGTACATATATATATTGTTATGATTTATATTCTATCAACATTAGATAGGTAGTTTATAAATAGTGATCTGTTTTGGATTCATAAATTGTGTAAAGTTTGTATAAATTTTATTTTAATATTGATTTTAAAGTTAATATATTATGTATATATCTTATTTAAGTGTTTTAAAATTTGGTTTGAAGGGAAAATTTTAGCGTATATTTGTTCCAGTTACATCAAGATAGTTCTGATTCGTTTTCCCATTTTCTATCTATCAGCCTTGTCGTCAAATTCGTGCCAAGCTTGCTTCGCTTTGAAATCCGTGTCTGGAATCGTAACTCACTCTATCGTCGAATCTCTGAAGCCTCGAAAGGTGAGCACTCACTCACGATTAACGTTCTTTTATTTATTAAATCTGATTTCAATTGAAACGACAATTGAAATATACTGCTGTTAGTTAATTACACTGTTATATATGCTATTATCTGTATCAGTTCACCTGTAACATCTGACACCATTATCTGTAAATTATTTATGCGATGATAATACAGTTTGGCTGATAATTGATTGATTATTGATGTTTATATTGGACGTTAAATTGTTAATGTTAAATTGATAACTAGTATGCAATTGAACTTGATATAGGATAATTAAATGTTAAATTTGATTAACTGACATTTGTATAATATGACCCCTTTAACTGTTGAATTTATTGACACGTAGGATTTGTTTAATTACATATCGAACCACTGAATGTATGTTGTTATATTGATGATGTATGAAATTGTAAATATATGACAAGTGAAAACCGTAATGTAATAATCTTTAATCTACATGAAATGATAGTGTAGATTCTAGAAATAATTATATTAATTCGTACAAATAACAATGCGAATTAATACGGTTATTTCGGGATTATTTGAATTGATTATTGGATTGATATTGATTATTGTTATTGCTTTTTTATTTACTTTGACACCATCCCAGTTATCACACTGCAAGTTCCCTTTACTATGCTTTGTTTTGAATTAAATTGGAATCGGGTTGAAATGATAAATACCCAAATTGAACTTTGACTTAGGATAGAAAATTAAATAAAACCCGATTGGTCAATAATTTGATTTGAAAATAAACGAAGATTTTATTTGAATAAAGAATATGGTTTTGAAATGAAGTTGAAATTTGAATTTTGATGAAAGGAAAATGGTAATATTTAATAATCTGAAACAAAAGATTAACAATGTAATCAATGAAAGAATGTTGTTTAATTTGAGAAATGATTGAATTAAGTTTGAAATGATTTAAAAATTAAGTTTGAAATTATAATTAAGTTTGAAATTATTAAACTTGAAATTATTTAATAATTAAGTTTTGAATTATTTAATAATTAAATAAGGTTGAATTATTTAATGATTAAATTGAATTGAATTCTTTAATAAGTGAAATTGAACTTTTGAATAAGTGAATTTTACTTCGTAAAGAATTGAAATTGAGTTTCTTTATTAATTAAGTTTTGGAAAATTATTTAAGGAAGTAAATAAGTGAAATTGGATTTCTTTAACAAAAATGAAATGTGATATTTTGGAATTAATGTAAGCCTTGTAATTGGAGAATTGATTTGACGAATTTAGTTTAATTCAAAATTGTAAGTTTTGTTTTAATGAAGTTGAACTTAAGAATTGTTTAATTGAATTGGAAATTTAATAGAAATTGTTTTGAATGATAAAGTAACTTAACGAATATTGAATGAAATCGATAAATGAGTTTAAATTGATTTGAATGTTAAATAGAATTTATTTAAATGATTTCGGAATGAAACTTATATACGAACTTGAATCAATATTTGAATTGTTTTAAATAGAAATTGAAATTTGAATTATAAGATTTTGAAACGGAAAATTGGAAGTTTTGAAACGAAAATTTGGAAATTGTTTTAGAAAGACAAATGAAATGTTGATTTACGAATTCTATTTGAAATTGAATTTGATTTGGTTTTTGAAATATATTAAACGACCAATCGGTGTAATAATACGTAGTTATTAAAGAGACCGGGATCGGATATGGACATACTCTCTGTCGATACCGAAAACCACTTTAATAACTATACGCGGAGTGTTGATCCAGAACGAAGTGGATGGTTTTGGTGAACGCGTTGACTGAAGAAAGAGAACGATATTGGATGACCCCTGACATGACTAAAACAGGAGCCGCGCCGGGCCATTGAGGATCGCCATCTCTAGCGGACACACTTCTTCGATACCATATCTATTACTTTTGTGATTCGATTTGGGTGCACCCCTTGATTTGGGAGTGTTGTTTCGCGGTGTTGGGATAGTAGCTGCTATGCCCAACATCAGTCCGGATCATGCAACTACTAGTATCCTAGTTGGTATTGCCTCATGTACCTTGTCATACTGATTATCCTATTCGCGACCAATACGATTTTGATTTGTACCTTTAGTATATGGATTGCCCTCTGGTGACTTCCGGTTTTGGGGAAACTACGGTCTTGTATATGCTTTTGGGAATAAACAGGTTAAGAGGTGTATGGGCCCTGCTTAACCCTACTTTGATATCTTTATATTACTGATAGACATTATCTACTTAGCGTACATTACTACCTAGTAGATAGTTTAACGGATCCTTAAAGGATGGTTATTCCAAACATCCTTTGAGTTACTTGTATTTCAATTGCTATTTCACTTGAGTTGGATTTATTAATATAAGAATGTTAATCCTGACTCGAGTGTCTTGTGTTTTTGCTTTACGCTCGGGTCAGACTGAGTGTACCAGTATTTGAGACTCACCTTTGGAGTTGGAGCTTTGCTTGAAGATCCAGCCATCTATTCTGCTTTCAGTATTCGATGATTCCAGTGATGTATTCTGCTTTGTATCTGTTACTTCCCCGTTGTATCTAGTTTAACTCTGATGTACTGTATTACTCTTCTGTTGTAAACTCTGATGTATTTTATATATTCATATAGTAGCTTCATGAACTACTATCTCTTTTATTTCCGCTGCACTTATTACTCTGTGATCTGTGATTATATCTATTTACTGTATATGTTCAGTTTTGCCAAATTTAAATTAACAACGCGGTATTTTGAGCAATTCAACTCCGGCATGAGTGTCTACCTATACACTTATAAGGGACGCGAATGGTCCAAAATATCGGGTCGTTACATTGATACAAATATGAACGAAATGTCAGTGCACCAAAATCCAACAATGGCCGAGCTTTTCACCAACCTCCCTCGCTCATCTCTCCATGAATCAAATAGTTGACATCACCAATGCACTCATCTTCCTATCCTCTACTCATTCATCACTAGAACTCCATGCTCAGCCCCCTTCCTCTCATTGCGATCGAACACCATACATACGACGATGCGCAACAAATTTGGGCTTCCTCCAAATTCCATCTCTAAGTGCTGAACGACTTCACAAACTACATTTAGCCATCAATTCGACAATTAATGACCATAACACCTTAAAACGCCAACGTTATTTCTACCGATCATCGAAAATGTCGCCGCATTCCTTAAAGAATGATCGCAACCTGTCATAACCCTACCTTGTGAAAAACTAGGCAAGAAGTACTCAAAGATCCAACTTTTCAAATTTATAGAATTTTATTTGAATTTCTTTCAATTAAAAAGGAAGAGGGTACATGATTTTTCTTAGATCAGAGAATAAAGCAAAAGAAGGTACGAAATGAAGACAAGGGGGACCTTTTGGCTGGTGATGTTAAGTGTTTTTATATAAATTTTGAAACTCCTAGCATTTTGTGACAAAGATTTTCCTTCGCGCATGAACTCCGAATGATAAAACAAAAGTATGATCGCACTAAGAGCAGCAATGCGATCCCCAACAAAAATAATATACAACCACTGCTATTTAACGATAAAACGTCAAACAGAAATTTAAATATTTCCTAAATTAAAAATTATGGGAAAATTCAGTAAAATAAATTAAATTAAAAATACGACATTAAATATTGAGTCATTATGTTAATAGTTGATTTTCTGATAATTTATTTCAAGCAATTTATTACTGTTAATAAATTTATAAAGAAATTCACAGATAACATTTAATAATTTTAAAAGGAGTTAAATAAGTTCATTAAATTCATTAAATAAATATTCAATCAAAAGTCTAGATATTTAAATCATTATTCAAATATTTATTCACAGTTCAAAGATTTTAAACAATCTTGTAATTTAATTCGAGTTTTAAAGCTTTTACCCCAATATTTTAAGAAATTAAAATAAATTAAATATTCAAATTAAATGACCAAAATCTCGAGTTGTACATATACTAAATATTATTTATTAACCATTTTATATATAAAACATTTATAAAAATTTATATTTATAGATATGTATGTATATATATAATAATTAAATAATTATATGATTCAAATATTAATAAAAATAATAATATTTAACACATATATATGTGTATAATATATAATATGAAAACTCAAAACAGTTTATTAAAATAATATTTTATTTTATTCTAAATTAATTTATACAAAACATATGAATATGTATAATTAGATATATATCTATATATACACACATACAAGTATTTAAAATTACATAAACAATTTTAGATATAATAAATATTAAATATATTTATTCAAATAATTTTTTACGCTTTTTATCTACTACAGAATATATATTATACATGAATAAATATTTTTTAATTTAAAACATATGTATATAACAGTAATCATTTAAATATGAATTCTGATTAATTAATTCACTTAATAATAATATTTAAATATATAAAAAAAACTTTTTTAATTGCAGACTATGAGAATTAAGTAGGAAAGTCTTTAAAATAATTTTTTTATTATACATAGATATAATAATATACACAACCAACTAATTTATGATAGCGTTTCAATATACAAGATTCATAATATAATATAACATCCTGTTATATAAATAATATATGTAAATATGATATAAAAAAAAATAGGGGATTACCTTTCACTAGAGCCCTAGCATACACATTGAAACATATGAATCGATCCTTTTGAATCCATTCACAAATCAGAAGTTGCTAGCTCCCAAACTACCTTACCACCGATGACCAAATCGAAGAGTTATGATGTAATTTTGTACTAGGATTTTTGAGGTTTATGAGGAGGATGTTGCTGGCTGATATTATTAGAGATAGAGGATAGCAAAAGTCTCAGATGAAATGGTGTAGAAGGTGACATACAAGTTGGAAGTCAATGGAGAGAAAAGTGGATCACATCCTAATATCTCTCTCTTACCAATTCCACACCTTTAACCATTCAAAATCCTCTCCAATTGTCATCGTATGGCTGCCTAAACCATGCATCCTACAGTTGAAAATATCATGCCCATATGGGCTTCAAATCTGGTCTAAATCCAAAGAATATTCAATGCAATTTTAAATCATATTTAACTGCATATCGATATCATATATCGATTAGTATATTTATAACTATTATAAACGCAATGTATAATATTATTCAAAATAGATCAGTTAAAATTTTATATTTAATATTTCATAAATATTGATGAATTTAATTAATGTCACATACCGAAATTTTCGACTTTCGAAAATTCGACATCGATACTCACTTTATCGACTGCCGAACAATCGAGTGCCGGAAACTCCAATAGTGAGGGTTTTAAGAAAAAGAAAAAGTAGAAGAAGAAGATAGAAGAAAAAGAGAAGAAAGAAAGAAGAAGAACAACAGAACAGCAACAGAAACAGAACAATATCAGAATCTTACACATCGCAGCGGAATAATATACAATAGATAATTACTAGTCTTTAAAACAAAGAACTATATCATTTTATACATACATCAATCATCAGAGTCAATATACAACAATGGACAGTTATATAACTTGTCCTCATACAGAATACACAGCGGAATAAATACTATCAGATACAAATACTATGTCTCGTCATCCAGCTTATCTCCAAGCTCCAGAATATCCAGAATATCCTGATAATCTAACTCTAGACTGCCCGTGTGGAAATTGGTGGGCACCCAGAGTTTAGAAGGGAAACAATAAACTCCGAGTCAGTCATGGTGACTGGTGTGAGATCGTAAAACAGTTATATCTTTTAAAAACAACAAGATAATTTTTAAGTCAATTCGAAATGCTTTTGGAAAATGAAACTACCATAAGACCTCCCGCCACACACACAATGCAAACGCAGACTTGGAGGAGATTTCTTCTTATGATAGTCAAAGATGCTTACTACGCGAAAATCAAATTCTTTTTGATATTATTATTAGTGCATAGTGTAGAAAACATTTCGAAAGTAGAATATTAATCTTAGCCAGCATAGGCATTCCGCACTTATGCCTACTATAGCTACCATCCAAACAGTGGTGACCACCATAAGTGAATGATAGGTTCTACAACTAAAACCGTACAAGATCGTATTGTTTCTTTGGATTTCCAACAAATGGCCAGGCTAAGGAACTTCCTATCCACGATGGGTACGTCCCTGGAATAGACGACCCGAGAACCTAACCGGATCTCTTCCAACACAAGGCCGGGTTACCTCTGCAAAAATAGGTAACTACTGACACGCGTATGCCATCCCCCGATCGTCACCGATCTTCCCGAGGATCCCCGATTCGCAACAAACCACATAGATAATAATAATGCAGTAACCACAGAGGTTAAGTATCTGGGCTCCATACCATGATACCACCTTTATCCAGAAGGAATGACATACACTAAGGGGCGCTACTCCCTAGAACCTTGCTGCATTCGTCCTGTTTCGACCATTTCCGGGGTGTGAGGCTCGACGAAGTCTCGTCCACAAAGCTACGCTTTCTATAAAAAGCCCTGCTTCGGGTCAAACAAAATGATCAACCTATGATCACAAAGATATAAGATCAAACAAATGATCATATCACAAATGATCAAACACTGATCATTTCACAGCAACACTCAGCATGCCACGTTACCAAATTGGGATATATCGCTGATAAATTTCAACTACATAACCTCTGAGCTCGTACGTCTCAGAGAAGGGTGTTAAGCTAAGAGAATAAATTCTCCGCCACCAACAGAAATGTATTTGAAAGGAATCAGCTTTATATCTCAAATTGTAACGTCAGACACCCAATCCATACAAGTCTGTTCCGGGATCGAACAGAACCGAAGGCACTTCTCACGAAGCCCTTGCATATCCGGATAATTTTCAATCACGTCAGGACTTCCCGTCACTAAGGGTGATAAAACCTCTAAATCTAAGATCAGTCGATGTAGAGTAACTCGACGGTAATCCTTCCGTTTTCAAAAATATCCGGTCTTCAACACCGGTCTTCAAATGCAATTCATAACGACGTATCACATATTCGGAATGGGTTATACGACCCCATGGTCCTTTCCCGGCTAACCCGAATAGTGAGCGTTTATTCAAAAATAAGTGTGGCATTCAAATTCATCCAATTCACAACAAATACCTATCTAAAGGTAAATATTGATAGTCGGTTATTTACTATCAATAAAGATGCGCAACATCATCAGATTCCAAATAATTTTCCAAATTATTTCTTTTCCAAAATATCTTTTACTAGATATAAAATTTCCACACTTCAAAAATAAATCAATATTTATTTTTAAACAACTTCGCTTCCTTTTATAAATTCCGTATTGAATTTATACTTTCGAATATCTACTGATATTCGATTTTCAAATCGTTTTCAATATTCAATTCCAATTTATCTTTAAGAAGATAAATTCTCAAAACGTTCATTTCATTTGGAAAAGCATTTCCATACTTATTTAAAAATAAGTATTTCACAAATCATTTATTTTCAACACTTAGAAAATATTCGATATACTTAAAATCAAAATTAAGTATATATCTCATTCTTTAAGGAAATCATTCTTAAATCACATTTATTTGAGTCAAAACGAATGTTGCGTAAAACATCGTTACGACGACTCGAAATCACTAGTATAGGGATTCAGAATTAAGATAGATATATAAATCCCAATACTATATAAAATATTTCCTTTCGGAAATCATTTACTATAACAACAGTGTTATAGTCCACCATTTCCTTATTTCTCGAAAACGTCTATTTCAACAATAAATGTTGAAATCTATGATTTCGATAGTTCACACGTTTAAAACATCTTTTAAAACAATTAACTTCACTTCAAATATCACTTTTCCAAAATTATATCCATTTTACTTAAAAATATATTCACTGTCCAAAATCGTGAATATACTTCACTAACCACATTTCAGTCTTTTCTACACATTTTATTTCAATAAAAATTCGCTATTTAAAATCGCGAATATATCTTCTTTAATGTCCTTTTATATTTAATTTATCCAATCAATTGATTTCGAATTTATAAAACAACGTTTATAAATTCTATTTCTATTTTCTAACGACTTCAATTTAATAAATCTTCTTTATTAATAATTCGATCAATATCCCATTTAAAGGCAACAATCCAAGTTACAAGTAAATTTCTTATCAGTCTTTATTCTACAACTTCATTCATTTTATAACTTCATTCATTTTATAACCTCATTCATTTTATAACCTCATTCATTTTATAAATCTATAAACTTCAACTTTTATAAATCTATAAACTTCAAATCTTCGCAATTTATAATTCTATCAATTTTCTATCTTGCCAGTTTATAATTCTATAAGTTTCATATCTTTACAATTTAACACTTATGAAAACTCGTTTTAAAATTTCAATAATTTCAATTGAAAAATATAGATTTTGTACATCTTTTATAATACTTTAAAAATCTCAATTTAACCCATTCTAAAATTAAATCGACTTTCATTTCAAAAGTCACACTTTGGTTATATTTCACAATTTAAAATTTTCATACTTTTAAATTTATAACATTCATTTATTTAAGATAAATAAATTCCAAAATTTAATAAATCGTATACTTTCCAAAAATCACTTCAAAATCCCTTTTAAAGTAAAAATCGTTTATTTTTAAACTTTAAAAATTGAACCCGATGATGCAACGCATCAATTAGTCAATCACAACAGTCAATATCATATCTCAACATATGATACAGAATACATCACAATATCTGTACATAAATAACTACTGTGAGGAATCCAGTTGGATCCCTCCAACCTGTTTCCCTGCATCCTCAGATGTTAGCACAATACCAATTCCGCTCCAGTACGGAATTATCGCGGTATATGGGTTTTTATAAATCCGCTTCCTAACGGCGCAATAGGGTCTCATCCGCTATACGAGGCGGGAAATCATCAATCCAATATATACATATGCCAATATGTATATATTGCTATATATAATAGATATACCCTAAAATATCTAATAGCACATTCAATAGCAATCAACACAATCAATAAATAACTGAAAATTCCACTTTCATTTTTGAGTGAGAAAAATCTCACCTTAGCATTTTATTTGGCAATCCAATCCAATTCTTCTTTCGTTTCCTCGACTTTAACCTTGTATAATTAATTTATACCATCTATTAATATTTGAATCAATTGACAATAAATTATCATTTGTTAATTTATTTAAACCAAAAATTTAATTTTATCGAATAATTTATCCTAAACCAATTTCTTTATAAATAAATTTATTTAACCAACATTTCAGTTTCAAACTAATATTCTCTAAACATTTCTAAAACAATTAAACTAAACAAATTTTCTTTTAACAAATTTAATACAATTGATTTTAAATTAATCCTTTTTAATAATTTACTCAACAAAATTTTAAAACTAAAACTAAATTCATTTTAACTCAAAAGTTTACTTTTAAAACTAAATTTCCTATATATATATATATATTCTTCAGTAAATTATTTTACTATAACAATTTTAAAACAAAACAGCATTATATACGTATACTTATTTATCTTATTTTACATAAATCCTGTTCATATTGTTTTCTAACCTGACTGTAAATTAAAACATCATTTTCTTTGTTTTGTTAATTTATACCGCAGATGTAATTTAAAATAAAATTAAGGTTATTACCTTACTGCCAGTATCACGATTCGATCAAGCTGATTCCAGGCGACATTACGACCACGACAACCCTAAATCGACGAGCATCCCCAATCGCCTTGCTCGAACCCATCACTGAAACGCGACTGCCATTGCCGCCCTGAATCGCGATGATGCCCTAATCGCCTACCACCGCTAGCCCTCCTTCGATCGCACGAGCTTCGACTGTCCCACCTTCGCAACTTCGAACATCCCTTCCCAGCCTCCACGCACGCAAGTTCACGAATCCCCCCTAAGTTCGAGCGACGCGGCGGCCTAGCAACGATCGCCTGAAAACTGCTATCGTGAGTGCCTCCCCCCCATGCGATTTATCGCGACTTCACCTTCACCAGCACGCGAGACGCCTCCATACTATATTTGAAATCGCGACTCGCAATTTGCCAGAGGAGAATAACGAGAGGCTCCACTTGATTTCGAATGTTTAGGACGAACTTGGCTTTGTTTCTTTCGATTTTATTCCAGAGGGGGGAGAACGGTCATTATCTTCGATTTCGAACGAATATTGAAATGAGGAAGCTCGACTTGTTTTGATTTTTTGAACGAGATAAAAGGATGCTCGGCCATACCTCGCACGATTTATTTCGTGATCTCTGCGTGATTGAAGGAGATAACGTGCTGTTATTTAACCCAGTTAAATAAATTTTAAATTTAGATTTAAATTGAACTCCATTTAAATCTCAATGCGTTTAACCGCCGAACTGTCACAAAACAACTTCCGGAAAATATGAAAATTGAAATCCGGTAATAACTCGATATTACGGACTCAATGGAACTGGTTTCGTCGAATTCCGAGACCGTTTGAAAAATGACTATATTTTAATTATCGGTTCGAACGATTTAATTTCAAATCTGAACAGTTTGTTTCCCAAATCAATTTCTGAAGCTTCTATTATCCTCAGTATTACCAATACGAATTTTAAAAGTTTTCGAAATATTTTTCTTCAGCTTAAAAATGAAGATTCGAATTTTTATCCAACTATCAACAGATTAAATCCTATAATTTAATCGCCGATTTAAAGTTATATTCGGGACTCAAATTAAATCACCGTTCAAATATTTAAAATAAATTAAATATTCTCAATTTAATTCGTTCAAAATTCTGGGTCGTTACAAACTTCCCTCCTTAAAAGAATTTCGTCCTCGAAATTACAAGGTAGGAAAAATGTCCTTAACTCGTCTATTATTTTTCAACATCCAATAGTTTTATCAATTTATCAAAACAAATCTTCCTACTAAAGATTCGTTATTCATCAACTAAATTTCAACTTCAATTATAAGTTTCAAACAACATTGTTTAACTTCTAAATTCAAATTCGAATTTAAATTCAAATTTTTAAACTTTCAAATTTTTCTCAAAAATTTTCTAACGCCCTAAATTTCCGAAAAATTTCGCCAGCGTCTCCTTTGCGCGGCTAATACGGTACAACTACAAAACGTCCCTACGGACTCTCAGATTTCAAAAAGAAAAAGAAAAAAGCCAAGCGGCTAGAGAGAAATCATCAAAAACTCATATTAAAACTTAAATACGTACCTTTTTCGAGCAATTCAAATTCATCTTTGAAGATCAAATCCAATTTATAACACCTGTATATCTACTAGCCATACTATCTAGTTGCATATATTCAAACCATTTCGTACATTCAATTACAAAACTTTCAATATATACTTCTTATATCCTCTCTAATTCGCTATTGAAGTTACATATCCCATTTCGTTCAATTTTTATTTCACATTCATTTGAACTTATAATTCACAATTTCAATTCTTTTTGAATTCAATTCAGTCTCATTTACTTACAAATTAAAAATGAACTTTAACATTCAATTTCATTTTCTGGCACTTGCAATCGCAATTTATTCATTCATTCACTAATTCATTCGTTTTCAATTTGAATTTCATTCTAATCAAATTTCAATATTCTATAAGTTATCAACTTATTAATATTTCGTAAGTATTTTAAATAGGATTCCAGAGTCGTTTTCACTTTTTTCAAAACCATTTGAAAACAATTCAAATTCCATTCGAATTTCCAAAACAAAACCCAAATTTTCAAACAACTCCTATTTAAACAATTTGACAGCAATTTCTCTTTTGGAAACCCGAGAATGAATTCTAATGATGTGGCCATCATCATCAGGATTATTTTCCAGCGACCGAAAAGAGTTTAGAGCTTTTCATCTCTTTAAAATACTTTTCCAAAATCTTCGAAATCCATTTTCAAATCAAAAAGATTTAACTTTCCAAATCACCAAAATTTTCAAATTCTTTTCAAACCCTTTCCAAAAACTTCTCTGGAATTCCGTTTTAAATTATAAGTCACATTTATAATTTATATTCTTAAATTTCATTCGTATATGAATTTTATTTCTTAAATCTTTGGTTATTACTTTATTTCTTATTCAATTTCTATATAACAATGATAGTATGTCAATGCTATTATTTTATAACAACCAAACATCCATATATTATAGTACTTCATAGAAAATCACTTCTTTTCTATACAAAAATACTTTTGGGCAAAATTATTTCATTTTACCCCATTTAAAACAATATTATGTCGTCTTGCCTCGTTTAAGTGTTTAGAAATCCCTATCGATAATATGGCGTCCCACATACCGACCAAAATTCACAAACATCTCAACGGATAAGCAAACACAATATAAAATATTTTTATATAATCACTAACAAATACGCGCTCGTATCTATTATAACACTCAACTCATTCTAGAGTACTGCTGACTCTATCTCTAATGAGTAACACCCAACAGAGCAGGGTTGTCGCTTAACCATATGCTCTGATACCACTTTGTCACATACCGAAATTTTCGACTTTCGAAAATTCGACATCGATACTCACTTTATCGACTGCCGAACAATCGAGTGCCGGAAACTCCAATAGTGAGGGTTTTAAGAAAAAGAAAAAGTAGAAGAAGAAGATAGAAGAAAAAGAGAAGAAAGAAAGAAGAAGAACAACAGAACAGCAACAGAAACAGAACAATATCAGAATCTTACACATCGCAGCGGAATAATATACAATAGATAATTACTAGTCTTTAAAACAAAGAACTATATCATTTTATACATACATCAATCATCAGAGTCAATATACAACAATGGACAGTTATATAACTTGTCCTCATACAGAATACACAGCGGAATAAATACTATCAGATACAAATACTACGTCTCGTCATCCAGCTTATCTCCAAGCTCCAGAATATCCAGAATATCCTGATAATCTAACTCTAGACTGCCCGTGTGGAAATTGGTGGGCACCCAGAGTTTAGAAGGGAAACAATAAACTCTGAGTCAGTCATGGTGACTGGTGTGAGATCGTAAAACAGTTATATCTTTTAAAAACAACAAGATAATTTTTAAGTCAATTCGAAATGCTTTTGGAAAATGAAACTACCATAAGACCTCCCGCCACACACACAATGCAAACGCAGACTTGGAGGAGATTTCTTCTTATGATAGTCAAAGATGCTTACTACGCGAAAATCAAATTCTTTTTGATATTATTATTAGTGCATAGTGTAGAAAACATTTCGAAAGTAGAATATTAATCTTAGCCAGCATAGGCATTCCGCACTTATGCCTACTATAGCTACCATCCAAACAGTGGTGACCACCATAAGTGAATGATAGGTTCTACAACTAAAACCGTACAAGATCGTATTGTTTCTTTGGATTTCCAACAAATGGCCAGGCTAAGGAACTTCCTATCCACGATGGGTACGTCCCTGAAATAGACGACCCGAGAACCTAACCGGATCTCTGCCAACACAAGGCCGGGTTACCTCTGCAAAAATAGGTAACTACTGACACGCGTATGCCATCCCCCGATCGTCACCGATCTTCCCGAGGATCCCCGATTCGCAACAAACCACATAGATAATAATAATGCAGTAACCACAGAGGTTAAGTATCTGGGCTCCATACCATGATACCACCTTTATCCAGAAGGAATGACATACACTAAGGGGCGCTACTCCCTAGAACCTTGCTGCATTCGTCCTGTTTCGACCATTTCCGGGGTGTGAGGCTCGACGAAGTCTCGTCCACAAAGCTACGCTTTCTATAAAAAGCCCTGCTTCGGGTCAAACAAAATGATCAACCTATGATCACAAAGATATAAGATCAAACAAATGATCATATCACAAATGATCAAACACTGATCATTTCACAGCAACACTCAGCATGCCACGTTACCAAATTGGGATATATCGCTGATAAATTTCAACTACATAACCTCTGAGCTCGTACGTCTCAGAGAAGGGTGTTAAGCTAAGAGAATAAATTCTCCGCCACCAACAGAAATGTATTTGAAAGGAATCAGCTTTATATCTCAAATTGTAACGTCAGACACCCAATCCATACAAGTCTGTTCCGGGATCGAACAGAACCGAAGGCACTTCTCACGAAGCCCTTGCATATCCGGATAATTTTCAATCACGTCAGGACTTCCCGTCACTAAGGGTGATAAAACCTCTAAATCGAAGATCAGTCGATGTAGAGTAACTCGACGGTAATCCTTCCGTTTTCAAAAATATCCGGTCTTCAACACCGGTCTTCAAATGCAATTCATAACGACGTATCACATATTCGGAATGGGTTATACGACCCCATGGTCCTTTCCCGGCTAACCCGAATAGTGAGCGTTTATTCAAAAATAAGTGTGGCATTCAAATTCATCCAATTCACAACAAATACCTATCTAAAGGTAAATATTGATAGTCGGTTATTTACTATCAATAAAGATGCGCAACATCATCAGATTCCAAATAATTTTCCAAATTATTTCTTTTCCAAAATATCTTTTACTAGATATAAAATTTCCACACTTCAAAAATAAATCAATATTTATTTTTAAACAACTTCGCTTCCTTTTATAAATTCCGTATTGAATTTATACTTTCGAATATCTACTGATATTCGATTTTCAAATCGTTTTCAATATTCAATTCCAATTTATCTTTAAGAAGATAAATTCTCAAAACGTTCATTTCATTTGGAAAAGCATTTCCATACTTATTTAAAAATAAGTATTTCACAAATCATTTATTTTCAACACTTAGAAAATATTCGATATACTTAAAATCAAAATTAAGTATATATCTCATTCTTTAAGGAAATCATTCTTAAATCACATTTATTTGAGTCAAAACGAATGTTGCGTAAAACATCGTTACGACGACTCGAAATCACTAGTATAGGGATTCAGAATTAAGATAGATATATAAATCCCAATACTATATAAAATATTTCCTTTCGGAAATCATTTACTATAACAACAGTGTTATAGTCCACCATTTCCTTATTTCTCGAAAACGTCTATTTCAACAATAAATGTTGAAATCTATGATTTCGATAGTTCACACGTTTAAAACATCTTTTAAAACAATTAACTTCACTTCAAATATCACTTTTCCAAAATTATATCCATTTTACTTAAAAATATATTCACTGTCCAAAATCGTGAATATACTTCACTAACCACATTTCAGTCTTTTCTACACATTTTATTTCAATAAAAATTCGCTATTTAAAATCGCGAATATATCTTCTTTAATGTCCTTCTATATTTAATTTATCCAATCAATTGATTTCGAATTTATAAAACAACGTTTATAAATTCTATTTCTATTTTCTAACGACTTCAATTTAATAAATCTTCTTTATTAATAATTCGATCAATATCCCATTTAAAGGCAACAATCCAAGTTACAAGTAAATTTCTTATCAGTCTTTATTCTACAACTTCATTCATTTTATAACTTCATTCATTTTATAACCTCATTCATTTTATAACCTCATTCATTTTATAAATCTATAAACTTCAACTTTTATAAATCTATAAACTTCAAATCTTCGCAATTTATAATTCTATCAATTTTCTATCTTGCCAGTTTATAATTCTATAAGTTTCATATCTTTACAATTTAACACTTATGAAAACTCGTTTTAAAATTTCAATAATTTCAATTGATAAATATAGATTTTGTACATCTTTTATAATACTTTAAAAATCTCAATTTAACCCATTCTAAAATTAAATCGACTTTCATTTCAAAAGTCACACTTTGGTTATATTTCACAATTTAAAATTTTCATACTTTTAAATTTATAACATTCATTTATTTAAGATAAATAAATTCCAAAATTTAATAAATCGTATACTTTCCAAAAATCACTTCAAAATCCCTTTTAAAGTAAAAATCGTTTATTTTTAAACTTTAAAAATTGAACCCGATGATGCAACGCATCAATTAGTCAATCACAACAGTCAATATCATATCTCAACATATGATACAGAATACATCACAATATCTGTACATAAATAACTACTGTGAGGAATCCAGTTGGATCCCTCCAACCTGTTTCCCTGCATCCACAGATGTTAGCACAATACCAATTCCGCTCCAGTACGGAATTATCGCGGTATATGGGTTTTTATAAATCCGCTTACTAACGGCGCAATAGGGTCTCATCCGCTATACGAGGCGGGAAATCATCAATCCAATATATACATATGCCAATATGTATATATTGCTATATATAATAGATATACCCTAAAATATCTAATAGCACATTCAATAGCAATCAACACAATCAATAAATAACTGAAAATTCCACTTTCATTTTTGAGTGAGAAAAATCTCACCTTAGCATTTTATTTGGCAATCCAATCCAATTCTTCTTTCGTTTCCTCGACTTTAACCTTGTATAATTAATTTATACCATCTATTAATATTTGAATCAATTGACAATAAATTATCATTTGTTAATTTATTTAAACCAAAAATTTAATTTTATCGAATAATTTATCCTAAACCAATTTCTTTATAAATAAATTTATTTAACCAACATTTCAGTTTCAAACTAATATTCTCTAAACATTTCTAAAACAATTAAACTAAACAAATTTTCTTTTAACAAATTTAATACAATTGATTTTAAATTAATCCTTTTTAATAATTTACTCAACAAAATTTTAAAACTAAAACTAAATTCATTTTAACTCAAAAGTTTACTTTTAAAACTAAATTTCCTATATATATATATATTCTTCAGTAAATTATTTTACTATAACAATTTTAAAACAAAACAGCATTATATACGTATACTTATTTATCTTATTTTACATAAATCCTGCTCATATTGTTTTCTAACCTGACTGTAAATTAAAACATCATTTTCTTTGTTTTGTTAATTTATACCGCAGATGTAATTTAAAATAAAATTAAGGTTATTACCTTACTGCCAGTATCACGATTCGATCAAGCTGATTCCAGGCGACATTACGACCACGACAACCCTAAATCGACGAACATCCCCAATCGCCTTGCTCGAACCCATCACTGAAACGCGACTGCCATTGCCGCCCTGAATCGCGATGATGCCCTAATCGCCTACCACCGCTAGCCCTCCTTCGATCGCACGAGCTTCGACTGTCCCACCTTCGCAACTTCGAACATCCCTTCCCAGCCTCCACGCACGCAAGTTCACGAATCCCCCCTAAGTTCGAGCGACGCGGCGGCCTAGCAACGATCGCCTGAAAACTGCTATCGTGAGTGCCTCCCCCCCATGCGATTTGTCGCGACTTCACCTTCACCAGCACGCGAGACGCCTCCATACTATATTTGAAATCGCGACTCGCAATTTGCCAGAGGAGAATAACGAGAGGCTCCACTTGATTTCGAATGTTTAGGACGAACTTGGCTTTGTTTCTTTCGATTTTATTCCAGAGGGGGGAGAACGGTCATTATCTTCGATTTCGAACGAAGATTGAAATGAGGAAGCTCGACTTGTTTTGATTTTTTGAACGAGATAAAAGGATGCTCGGCCATACCTCGCACGATTTATTTCGTGATCTCTGCGTGATTGACGGAGATAACGTGCTGTTATTTAACCCAGTTAAATAAATTTTAAATTTAGATTTAAATTGAACTCCATTTAAATCTCAATGCGTTTAACCGCCGAACTGTCACAAAACAACTTCCGGAAAATATGAAAATTGAAATCCGGTAATAACTCGATATTACGGACTCAATGGAACTGGTTTCGTCGAATTCCGAGACCGTTTGAAAAATGACTATATTTTAATTATCGGTTCGAACGATTTAATTTCAAATCTGAACAGTTTGTTTCCCAAATCAATTTCTGAAGCTTCTATTATCCTCAGTATTACCAATACGAATTTTAAAAGTTTTCGAAATATTTTTCTTCAGCTTAAAAATGAAGATTCGAATTTTTATCCAACTATCAACAGATTAAATCCTATAATTTAATCGCCGATTTAAAGTTATATTCGGGACTCAAATTAAATCACCGTTCAAATATTTAAAATAAATTAAATATTCTCAATTTAATTCGTTCAAAATTCTGGGTCGTTACAATTAATTTATAACAATTTATAAATTAATGAAATTAGATGGTAAATGGATTATTTAACGTTTTAGTTGTGCGACTTATAGGTGTGAATTTGGTTAGCAATGAGTATTGAACATTTCAAATATTAACATTCACACGTCACTTATCAAGTGGTGTTACATTATGGCCAAATTTATCACTTACTGGGTTTTGGTAAAATCCAATTTTACTTTATTAAGCGTTACTTGATAATGATAATTATTTACACCAATTCTCTTCGTCAAAACTATATCACTTTGGAACTCAAAAATTTGGTAATGATCAAAATTCCAATATCATCCATATTCAACTCTATAGTTCAAACAAAAAGTCCTTAGTACAATAATAACAATTATTATTAACCAAACTACTTTGGATAGATACTTCGATTTTGAGTTTACTTTAGTTGACCATAATAGTAACCTCATATAACTGAAGAGACAAATCCTCTCTTGAATGGTGTTTCACTTCAAATGCTTCCACTCGACCTACCTACAGTCATTCGAAGGACGTCATGCCACAATTTAGCTATAATCAAAGCGGACTTCCACATTGAAGATCAACAGTATTCTCAAGTCAAGAGAACTATGTCCTTTTGTCCCATCAATATTTTCTGTTTGACCTTAGTTATATTTGCCAATAGAAAACTATCGAGAGCGTCATTACATAGTTATCCAATAACTATCATTACGTAACCCCTTAGTGCCTCCAGAAAACATGAGTAATACACTGCACAACATTTGGAGAGCAATACATACTCTAATCTCAATGGATGTATCGATATTCAGTCTCGATACATCTTGACTAGGAATATTTAAAACGATATGTTTATTTTATTACGATAAATCACTCATGGTTACAATGCATTGTAACTACCATCACAAAACATAGCATTTACGAATTTTCTATTAAATGTACATTTAATTAAATCAATGAATAAATATATAGTACATTATATCAAGTACATAATAGAAAGAAACATCCTTTAATTCGAATAAGATGGTTACCGAGTTAGATATATGTAATAATTACATATTGCCCCTAGGGCATACCCCTAACTCTATTAAAAAAAATGGATAGCTACAGATGCAGTAGCATTATATAGACTCAATAGCACATGAGAGTTATCGACTAGATAAAAAATGAGAGTTATAGACTAGACAACACATGAGATTTATAGACTTGGTACCACCATAGATTTATAGACTCGATAGCTTGTAAAAGTTATAAACACAATAACAAGTTATAAACTCTATAGCAAATATAAGTTATAGACTCAATAACATACAAAGGATATAGACTCAATAACATAAAAGCTATAGACTTGATAGCTAAAATCTATAGACTCAATAGCAAATAAAGGTTATAACTCGATTGCAATCTATAGGCATGATAGTCATTTATCGATAGCACATAATCCATAAACTCGATGGTAAACTATGAAAGAGATGGGTTATGCCCTAGGATTAATTATGCATTTGTTATATATATCTAACACTTTAACCAATCTTGTTTGTAATTAAGGTATTTAATTTCTTATAGTTAATTTAGTAATTAATTTATAGTATATAAATATAAAATCCTTAATAATTTTTTAGGTGATAATAGTTTTGAATTGTTGTAATCAATAGAAAATTATCACAACATAGAATAACATATTGTTTTATATATTTCTAGTCAAGATGTTTTAAGAAAGGATATCGGTGCATCCATTGAGACCAGAGTGCTTAACACTCTCCAAATGTTGGATAATGTATTGCTTATGGCTGTTGGGTGCACCAAGGTGTTATGTTCACATGGTTGTTGGATAACTATGGAATGACTAATTCAAGAGTTTTCTTTTGGTTAATAACAACCAGGTCAAGCAGGAACTCTCTGGGTGATGATGTTACACTGTTTCCTCGACTTGAGAATATTATGAAACTTCAATGTGAACACTTCACTTTAGCTACATTTAAATCATGACATGACAATACATCGTTGGACTATAGTTGGGTCTGAGTTGAAGCTTTGGAAGTGAAATACTATTCAATAGAGAATTCCTCTTCTTAGTTGCACGAGGTTAATATCACGGTCAGCAATAGCCAACTCAAAGTCAAAATCTCTATCTAGAGTAGTATGGTTAATAATATAATTTATTATTGAACCAAGGGCTTTATTTATGGAATAACTAAATTGAGTAACTATTATATTGGAATTTGGACCAAAACAAAATTCTATAAAACCTAAAGTGATATAACGTTGACGAAAAGAATATGTATAAACAATCATTATTAAAGGGTACAGCTTAAGAAAATGTGAAATTTGATTTTACCGAAAGATCTGTAAGCAATAAATTCAGCCAAACTATCACGCCACTAGCTAAGGTGATGTGTTAATATTAATATTTGAATTGTTCAATATTAATCGTTAATTGAATTCACACCTCTAAGTCTCAAAACAGCATTTGTGCATTTTTCAAAAAACCACAAGGTTAATTAGTTTATAAAATATTATAAATTAATTAAATAATTAATATTTAAGAAATATTAATTATTAATACTAATTTATTTGATGTTTTGGATGTTGACAATAATTATTTGGATGTATATAAAGGTTATATACACACTTATGGATATATGATATCAATATGTATTTATAAGGGCTTTAAATACAGTTAATTACTTAACAGACTTAACGAAAAACTATTCCATGTAGGAATACATGTTTGGCTGGCCATGCATAGGTAGGAGGTGATTTGGCTTAATTTAAAATTGATTAGAAATTAAAAGAGGAAGTTTTAAAATAAAGAACAGGAAAGTTTTCTATTATTCCATTAAAACAAATCCCTCTTATTTTATTTCATTATTTTTCTTTTCCCTATTCCTCATCATCCATGGCCGAAAATTCCTAGAGCCATTTCTGAAAATTATCGACTCCAAATTTATCAAAATCATCGAATAAGATAAAACCTAGGTGGTTCATCATTCTCTTGCAAAGTTGGATGTGGATTAACTTAGAGATCCAATGAGAAATCTTAAATCAAGGTGTTACAAATGGCATGACTTTCAGATTCAACTTTTCTATTTTATTTTATTTATACATGATGTTTAACCCTGACCAAATTCACATATATGTGTATATAAACTAGCACTTGTATAACGACCCGATATTTTCAACCATTCGCATCCATTATAAGTGTATAGGTAGACACTCATGCCGGAGTTGAATTGCTCAAAATACCGCGTTGTAATTACAATTTGGCAAATCTCAGAATATACAGTAAATAAATATAATCACAGATCACAAACACAGAGTAAAATAATGCAGCGGAAGTAAAAGAAATAGTAGTTCATGAAGCTACTATCTAAATATGTCAGAGTTACATAAGATACAACAGAAGAAATAGAGTACAACAAAAGTCTCAATAAAATAACCAAGTACAAGCTGAGTAGAACAACGGAACTGAAATAGATAGGACAAGACAAGCAGATAATCTCCAGCGATTCAAATCTCCAAGCGAGTGGAAATCCAAATCTGTGAATAACTCAGGCTGACCCGAGCATAAAGCAAAACACAAAACACTCGAGTCAGGACAATATATACTTATATAATGTAAACTAACTCAAGCGAACTGTAATAAGGGTACAAGTAACTTAGAAGATGCTTGGGATCGCCCATCCTCTAAGGATCCGTTAAAATATCTACTATGTAGTAATATTCGCTATTATAATAATGTCTAATAAGTAAAGTATAATCATATAGAAAATAGCGTTAAGGGGATGGAGAACCTTAACGCGGTCGGATCTTAAAATCATAATTGTAATAAAGCTCGATATGGTAGGTGACACGGCACAACTAGGCAATGCCAGGGTAGATATACCAATTACGCACACGGACTGATGGATACGCATAGCAGCCACTACCGTTCCACCTCGAACAACACTCCCAAATCGGAGGATGGCCATCTAATCAATCACAAGTAAGAGTATAATATCGAAGAAATGTGTCCGAGAAGAGGTGCTACCTCACTGGTCCGAGATCGCTCCTGTTTTAGCCACCTTATGCCAACTCACGGGAGTTGGGTCCACGTAACATACCTTAAGAACGTCGCCACCATCCTACTTCATTCTGGAATCTCCACCGCGTACACGGTTGTCAAAGTGGTTTTTGGTATCGACAGAGAGTATGTCCATATCCGATCCCGGTCTCTTTGTCAACCAATCGTTATTATAACCCGTGGTTATAACTTTTAAAAACAATACTTTACTTCAAAATAAAATATCATTTCAAACCATATCTTTATCAAAATAAAGATTAAATCAATTCCAAACCATTTCCATATATTTAAATTTTCATATCATTTTCAAAACTTCATTTCAAATCATTCTAATATAATAAAATATCCTATCAGTTCAAATCCAAATATTCAACTTTAAATACCTTATAAATTCAAAGATATCGTTCATTTACTATCATTTCAAATCACCTTTAAATAGTTTATATTCCAATCAAAATAATTCATTTAAACCTTTTAAAAGTGTAATTATTATATTTTCAAATCAAGTATTCAATTTCCAAAGTTTCAAACCATTCTGAGTTCGTTTACTAAGTCAAAAAATCCTAATTATTAAAATTTCAACATTTCACAGCATTTAAAAACAACTGCTATAAGTTATATCTGAAAACATTTTTAATTCAGCAAAGACAGCACTTAAAACTGCTGTTAAAACTCAGTTTTAGTTGAATTGTAGTTCAAAACAGAAAAGACAGCATTTCAGAAGTGCTGCGGTAGTTCAGGTTTCAAAACAAGGGTTAAATTTGGTTTCAGCAAAGACTACAGACCATTATAGCATTTCCAGAGAATGCTATAATAGGCCTAAGTTCAATATTAGCCTATAAGTTCCACTACGGCTACTACAGCATTTCAGAAATGCTGTAATAGCTCTTTTGACACAATTTTAGTTCAAAACAGAATCTATAGCATTTCTGAATGCTATTAAAAGTAGATTCAGGTGTTAGTGTATTTCCAGCAATTAAATAACTTCAATTTAAAACACATAAACATTTTAAAAATCATATTTCAACGTTTAAAATGTTCATTTACATATCATTTAACATATATCTTTTTCACAATAAATTTCTTATAATTAAATCCAATTTTCAACAATTTACTTAATAAGTTTTAGTGTAAAAGTTCCAATTCTTCACATTTCAACAAATAGACTTAACACTTCAAATTTAAATTACCATTTCACAATTTAACAAAATTTCCAATTTTATTTAATTAACTTAAACCTTTAATTAAAACCAAATTTCACATTTCCTAGTTAAGTTATATTTTAAAAGATCACTTTTAAACATTCATTTATTTAACCACTTAAATTCATAGAAAAATCAATAATACTTTAATAAATCACTTAAATTCAAATTTAATCAAATTATCATATTTACCATTTCCAAATAAAATTTAATATCCATTTTATTTATATAACTTAAATATCATTTTTAACCAAATTTCCAAATTTCCAACTTAAGTTATATTTCAAAAATCTAGTTAAACCATTCATTAATTACATTTTTAACACATAGAAAAAAAAATCATAATTTCTTTATTTTAAAACATTTCAAATCTATTTAAATCAAATTTCATAAATTTATAATTTTTAAAATACTTAAAAATATCCAAAACACTTTATAAAATAACCACGGGCCTGTATATAGTTTTCTAGCCTAGGTCAAGTGATACGGATATGTATCATTTCAATCCGCAGTTTAAAAAGAAAAATCCGGGTTCTATCATTTCAAACCCGCAATCCCAAGTTAAAATAAATTAAATAAAAACCATTCAGGCCTATTATTTCAGCCCATAACGATTTTTCCCTATTCTAAAGTCCGTTCGGGTATGTATCATTTCAACCCATAGTGATTCTAGTCTACAGGGAACTTGCAATGGTGATAACTGATATAAATAACAGAATAACATTAAATAACAGTAACATATGATATAACAGGTGTAATAACAGGTGTGAACAACATATGATAATAATATAAGCATATATAACATGATAATATATTTCTACAGATTCGCAAGGTGTCAATTTACTAGTTATATAGGTACATATTGTCTGGTGAGAATAACTCACCTCTTTGTGCTGGAGATTGCTATCAAATGCACAAACTGAGATCTTCGAAGGCACGAAAGCACGAATAAGATTGGATATTGAGAGAGCCAAAGATAAATCTCCTTGAAAACATTCAAACAAAACAAGACAATATACACATAAATACTCAACGCAAAACAATGTTGAAACAATGCAGATAAGAAGCAACAATGGAATAGATTACTTGACCATGCTTTAACCATTCAAAAGCTCGAACAAGGGGTTCATTTCTCAACCATGATGATGATGAGTGTG
Source organism: Allium fistulosum (assembly GCA_030737815.1). NCBI lineage: Eukaryota > Viridiplantae > Streptophyta > Magnoliopsida > Asparagales > Amaryllidaceae > Allium > Allium fistulosum. The sequence goes on from CM060902.1 coordinate 986,473,965, forward strand.
AGAGAGACAAGGTTAACTCCTCGGAATACATAAGACAAAACAATCCAAACAATATAAGTTTTCAACCCAAATTTTAATAGAACAATGTTAGGATTGACTGCACGGAATCAAATAGAAATGCTTGCACTTGCTTTCAACCTTTACTAGGCTCAGCCATGAGGGAAACTACAGGTCTAAGGCAATGGTTTTGGGTCTGGTTTGGACCAAGGGATACACGGCTACAAGCTAGAGATGATGGGGAAGTTATAACATAGGTATGTGAAGAGTTTTAGGCACACTAGCGTGGTTTTTGGTCAACAAAAGGGCTCGGCCATAGGAGTTTGGGCTTGGCCATTCAAGTTCAGATCTGGACAGAGGTGGGGAGGGGTGTGTTATGGTCAGGTCAGGGAGGTGGTGGTGGCTATGGTGGTGGTTTGGGTGGTGGTTGAGGTGGGTGAGCATGTAGAGGTCAATAAACATGGTTTTTAGGCATCTAGGTTGAAATTTGGGGGGTTTTACCATCAAAATGGTTCGGCTATGGTCAGATCTGGTGGGGTGGGGGCTGGTGGTGGTCGGGAAGAGATGGAAGGAGGTGGCGGCAGACGAATAGGGGTAGAGGTCGATCTCAATCAGGGAAGAAGGCAAGCAAAATAGCATAGAAAAAGAAGAAAAGTAGGAAGAAAGAGATGGAGGCCATTACCTAATTTTCTCTAGCCGTGAGAAACAATTGAAGATGGGATATTTTTTCATGTGAATGCCAAATGAGATGATGGCTACACTAGGGTTTTACATGGCTAGGCAATTAATTTTGAGGAGTTAAAGGAATTAAAGGATTTGGTAAATAAAAGGGCTTCCGTTTCAAAGCGTTACACAACCCTTCACATTTCTTTCCTTATAAATCTTTATATAAACAAAATATTTCAGAAAAATACTATAAAAACCGAAACTAAGTAAAGATATAAGAAAATAAATAATAAAATTTAAAGAAATTAGAAAAAATAATAAAAGAAATTGCTTAAAATACAAAACAGTGTCCAGAAATTACAAATAAATCACCATTGACTTTGGAAAATTATTAACTTTAATTTAAAATATTCTAAAACAAAATTTGAAATAAAAATTACTTTTAAAACATTTTCAAAGTGAAATAAATAATTAAATTCATAGAAAATAGCAAAAGAATTGAAGAAATCGTTTAAAAATAGGAGACATGACATGAAAATTTCACTTAAATTACCATTGACTCTAGAAAAATGTCTACTTCACTTTAAAAATAATAAAAGACAAAAATATACATAAAATAACATATTAACACATATTAAAATAAAATATGACAAAGAAAATAAAATTTATAAAATTTAAAATAGGCAAAAATGCACAATAAAACAAATTATACTAAAAATTGAAATGTACATAACTTTTACATTTTAACTTCGTTTTCAACGAAACAAAAAGTGGTGTTCAAGTTATTAAATCTATTTTCATAATAAAAGATAAAATTTATAATTTCAAACTATTAAAAATTTAAACTTAAAAGTCAAAGTTTGACTATTGACCAAAATTCAATTTTTCAGGAAATATTAAATTTAGTCATATTTGGAATTCTAATCCACATCAAAGTCAAAGTTTATATTTAAAATAACAAAATTTATTCTTTTTCATAAATAAAGCTTTTGAATCTAGAAAAAATCAATTTAAGAATATTTGTAAAATACAGGGTTGTTACAACTTGTTAAATCTAATCTAAAATCTTTTTTTTTGTTATAAAACCAATCTTATATTTGATTTATTTTGTGTAAAATTGTTTGTTGAATCTGAAATTATAAATTAATATAGAATTAAATTATTGTAATAAAATTTTCATTTGTTTTCATAATTAAGTTCACTTATAGTCATGGATTTAATTTTTAACTAATTATATTATGTGTGTGTGTGTGTGTAATCATATGCTTGATTTTTCATGTTATCAAAAATTATAATCCAATACCACGTTGAATCATTCGTTAATTATATTTTTCATATGATATATTCAATGCCTTAATATTTAGTAAATTATATGTAATTGAAATTTAAATCTTAAATTTCAATTTTTTCATGTGTGAATATGTATATATGCAAAGTTTAAAGAAAAAATTATTCACGTTATTGAGGCAAAATATTAATTGTGAAAATAGGTTATAATAATCCTTTTCATTTTGAACATATGTTTTCATATCTACAATTTTTAAAAGCTAAGATATTTGTTGTGATCAAGCATATAATGTTTCCATATAGATATTGAACCTATTATTGATTAGTGTTTGTAAAAGAGAAAGTACCACCAATTCAGTTTCCTTTTAATTTTGATTTGTTTAGATCGAGACCTAATGAGAATTTTATTTCCATATTTCCTTTTGCACTAAGTCTTCTCCTATTTTGAAAATACCTAATTTTATTATATGGATTTGTTTATATATATATATATATGATAATATATATATATATGATAATATATATCTGTATATAAAAAATATACACATATTATAGTATACTCAATCATATAAATTATACTTAGGCAATTATATTCCAGAGGTTCATATAAAATTGTCATATGCATAGGTAATTATAATGTATATGTATATACAATATATAAGTCATGATATCTATATGTATACACACAGACGTATGTTTATATTTCATTATGCTATGACGTTATATTATTGAACGTATATATGATACATCCAAATAAAAAATTAATGGAATTAATTAATATGATTAATTGATAAATGTATTATAGGTTTAAATAAAAAATGATTTTATTTAATTACAAGATTGGATCTAATGTAACAATTAGACTTCATAGGTACACTAAGACCCAAATATGGAATTATTTTAGAATATACCCATTTTACCCACAGTTGATCAACATGGTTCCTTCAATCTATAGACTCGATAGCTTTCATTGCATAGACTCAATAGTTGGCTTATAAATTCGTTAGCTACAGGCCCGATAACTTTGTAATAGAATCGATAATTATGGGATCGATGGCATTTCCATATGAAATTTATAGGGACGATAACCAATGATGGATATAAATGAAAGCATATTGGAAGTCGGTTTCCATGATATTTAACTTGAATTTTATAGCATATGAGTTATAAAATATATAATGATAAGCTGAAACAAGATAACTTATGTAAATTTTGAAATGACTAAATCTTAAGATAAGCTAAGAAATGATAAGATGTATCATTTGATTGATATGGGAGGTAAAAATGTTTGATCTAAAATGGTGCAATGACTAGGTTGCAACCTGTCATGTAGATCCAATGTTTTATTTAGGAAAGGAAAGTGTAACTGTGTATAAGCCTATAATGTAAGACCACTACATTACTTAGCAAAGGAAGGAGTAAGTCTTGCATGGTAACCTGTGATGGAAGACACATCGTTACTTAGGAAAGAAAGGTGTAAGGCCTAAGTGGCAATCGACAATGCAAAACCCTAACATTATAAAGGGATGAAGGTGCAAAGCCTGCGTGGAAGCCCGTTATATGAATTTCCTAGTTCACTTACGAATGAGGATGAAAATACTAAGTGACAATGATGCACATGAATTTTTTACTCCATCGGATGGTGATGTTATACTTATGTCAAAATTGATGCTTATGTACTTAAGTTTATGATGATGTTTTAATATTACACGTCTTGATATAATTATGTTGATAATTTAGTAAGGGAGAAAACCATTACACTAGATAATGTGGTCTTAGTATATTCTATGTTTAAAGGGATGTATCACCATTTGAGTAGGTTGGATTTATGGAATTAGCTAGGATGTCCTAAAGACAGAAAAAAAAGCTGCGAGGACGAACCATGAGGCTTAATAGATAATAGAATTTTCTTTAAATTCCACTATTGTGAAACCAAATTATATAAATAGTTAAGTGAACATGCTGATATTTTCATATGTTTGGCATGTTATTATTATCTATGTTTTGTTATTATATTTGACTCTGTATAGGCCAGAATTAGGAAATTAAAATGAAAAGATAATGTTCGTAATAAAAATTATTTAGCTGCTTTGTTTACTTAATTTTGTTAAATATAAACTGATCTCATTTTGTAGCTTGAAAATAATTCTGGTGATGACTCCAGCATTATCAACATTCATTTTTGGATTGTGAAACTGGGGATGTTACAATTTATTTCAAACTCTCATTGGATTTGGTGCACTTAAGTACACTTGCTAAGTAGAGTATTAATGGATAGAAAATGGAAAGGGATAAAGAACTACCACAAATGTATACATGCATCTAGAGTGGAAATCATGGTAACAAGTTGATTCATCATAGATGGAATAATATATTTGATCTTAAAGTCGCACACTTTGAACTTTGAACCTCAAATGGCTTTGAACTCTTGATGCGCTTCTAGTTTGAAGTATGAAGGATATATGGCTTTACTCTTTATTCTATAATGAAACCTAATTTCATGTGGAGGAGTTTCTCTCCTAATTTTTATTGGAAGAGCATAAGAAGTTCAACCAATAAAGAGTATACATTTATCCCCAATTGAAAGGCAGGGATCTTGAGGTAGTTAGTGAAGTTAACATAGAAGTTGTCTTCAGCAGGAAGAACTCCCACTTCGTAGTGGTAACGATTCCTGACCATGAACTCCTTCGAGGCCAGTGTGCTCCAGTGTGCTCTCTCATTATAACTATGCTGACAAATGTCCTCATCGAGAAGAACATGATAACTAGATATTAGATCGAAGGCACTGATAAATGGGTGCAATAAGACGGTAAGTTACGAGGTGGTCCGAACAAGATGATAGAAAAGCATGACTAGATGAACGTCTAAGCGCCTTACATGCTGGTTGTGTGTGCTTGTATATTCTAAACAAGAAATTATGTTGAGTAGGAAAGAGAGAACTTTAGTTTGAACTGAATTAAACTCTAAAATCAAATTGAAATTCATAAAATTGTTCGATTACAGAAAACATCGGTTCAGACTGGGTTGAGAAATTAAAAAAATAATGTTTGATTATCGATTTGGTTTTTATTTTTGAAAATTCTAAATTGAACTAACCAAACTAACAAATTTAAAATTTAATATCAAGTAATAAATCAAATTACTAAAAAATGTAATATTTTGTTTCTACTTTGCACGATCAATGTTGCATTTATTATGATAAGGTTAATAAAGTTTTAATACACAAGAGAACAAATATGACTATATATGAGCTTGCAAAATTCGTGTTGGAAAGGTTGAAGTAAAATCTCTAAGTGTGGATTTAAAATGGGTAGGAGTCTAATGAAGCGGATATGGTTCAACTTAACAAATAGGCAAGCGAATCACACTCTTTGGATCACAAAAGTGTTTGCATTAACATACGATTCCATAATACTAGTCACCACCAACCATAAATTTGGTTTGTTCTAATATGCATCATCATCAAATCATGCCTTACGAATCATAAAAGTGGACTGCTCACATACTTCCAACCGTTGATCCACAATCTAACATTCGGTTTACCCGCGTGTTTTGTTTGACTGAACCAAACATATGTGAATCGTATTCCTTCATCATAATAACAATTTGATTTTTAAAATGTTCTTTATTCTGGTATTTGGATTTGAATATTTGTGAGCTTCAAAGATTTTTTTCAGGGTATATATCCTAAAATACAATATGGAATCAAAAAGACTTCCCTATAAGTATCAATCCATTCCAAATCAAATTGATATTTTAACCATTGTTATATGTGTCTGCCAGTTACCAAAATCAAAACAAAAATAATGGAAATTGGTAGGGGACTATTAGTTTTGTTAAGATGAATATAAGTGTACCTTTTTTAAGGAAATATTTTGTTGGGGGAGAATAAAATGCTGACCCTTCCCTTATAAAAAATATATAAAATAAGTAAATTATATATTCTTTAATATACATTTCTTTCTCAATTCTACCAATGGTTATCTTAAACTCTCAGTCCACCATAATTTTTTAAATTTAAATCCTAGTTCTCTAATATAAAATTATGGAGAATTATCATCGCAAACTACATCTCTACCTATGGGTCAATCTTCATATCAATTTGCATTGTACACTACATACTTTATTGAATTTTTGCGACACTATATGGAGAATTAAAGACGTCAAAAATAGCTTTATAACATGAAAACGGTTCGCAAATCGGAGCTCAGAGGAGGAAGATATGGCGAAAAAGGTGGAGTGCTGCTGGAACAACGGGTGACATATGTTTGAGCTCAAGGATTTAGTAACCCGAGAGTTATGACGAACGTCTATATTCTTGTGACAGACGTCTATCAACAGGTTTACTGCAGCCCGAAAGTTGCGACAAACGTCTGAGAGGTTATGACAGACGTCTATCGCGGTGCAGTTTTTTTTTCATCCCAGAATTTGTGTATTCGCTTGTAGGGCTTCAAGGGGTAAATTGGATATTTGTCAATGAAGGATGGTTCACTATATAAGCTATTTTCGGGATTTGAGACTAGGAGATGGCTGGAGATTAAGGGTTTAATCTAGGGTTTATCCTCCATTAATTAGGGTTTATCTAAACCTAATTTTCTTCAATTCTCTTCTCCACAAATCAATTCCATTAGAATTTTGATCATTGTAATCAATCTCTTGTACTCTTCTCATTGGTATTAATAAAGGCTCAATCTCAAAGTGGATGTATACTAACAAGACGTTAGTAGAACCACTATAAATCAGTATGAGATTTATTTTATTATTATTGCTTTGGTTTTATTTTGCTTGTGATTGGTTTTGGATTGGATTGAGATTGGGATTGAGATATTGATTGCTTGTTTTTGCACTTCTTACCACGATCTCATTTTCCACTGTGCTTTGGGGTTTAATTTGAGTGGTCTCGAGTTAGAATTTCCATAACATTTGGTACCGGAGCTTTGGTGTTGGTAAGGGGTTGTAGAAATGCCGGAATCAGATAATACCTCGAGTAGTTCCTCAATGGTTAATCCAGGTAGGATAGGGCCTTATGTACGTGGATCGTACGTGACTTCGAGATCACAATTGGTTATAGATAAGTGGAATGGTGATAATGATTTTGAAAAGTGGCAATGGAAGATGAAAGCGGTTCTAAGGAGGAATTGGGTGCATCGGGTAGTGTTTGACACACATTTGTTGTCGGTAGACATCTCGGATGTAGAGAGAGGAAATGGAAGAGTGGGCATTCACCACACTTCAACTTGCTATGGGGGAGAATGTTTTCTCCGAAATTAGTGACGAGACTACCGCTAAGGATATTTAGGACAAGTTGGAGGAGTTGTATATGAAGAAGTCATTAACTAATCATTTGATCTTGTTGCGAACGTTCTTCACCTATAAGGTGAAGGAAGGTACTTCGCTAAAGGCACACTTGAATATCTTTGATGATTTGCTAAGAAGATGAAGCCGGTATATTTGAAGTTTGAGGAAGAGAAAATTGCGATGACATTGTTGTGTTCGTTGTCAGACTGTTATACGAGTTTCTCAAATAGTTTGATCTATAGCTAGGATACTTTTACTCTAGATGATGTCAAAAAGGATCTTCTTAGCAAGAAGTTGCTGGATCAAATGAAGGATCTGGGTGATGGAAGTAGTGGTTCTAGTATTAGTCATGGTTTATTTGTGGAGAAGGAGAGATATGCGAAGAAGGAGAACCGTGGGCATTCTAAATCAAGGAACCCCGGTTGGAGAGGAAAGTAGAAGGAAAGAAAGGGCAAGTGCTATATTTGTAAGAAGCCCAGCCATTGGAAGAATGAGCTTCCAGACAAGGAGAAGGAAAAGATGGAAGTTACATCTTCATCCGTAGCGGTGGAGAGTGAAGTTGGTGAGGGAGACGTGGATGTGTTGACGGCAGTAGCATCAGATGTTTTGGGTAGCGAATGGGTGCTCGATTTGGGAGTGTCTTATCATATAACGCCGAATAGGAATTACTTTTCTTCTTAAGTCAAGAAGAAGAAAATTCAATTTTGATGGGTAATGGTGCTATTTGTAAGTCGAAAGGAATTGGTTCCATGCAAATTCGAATGTTCAACGGAGTGGTTCGTACTTTCACTAATGTACGCTATGTTCCGGGACTTCGGAAGTCTCTTATCCCTTTGAGGCAGCAGGATTCTTTAGGTTGTAAGATGACTATGGAGAGTGATAGCTTCTAGGTTTCGAAGGGTGCACTTGTGGTGATGAAGGGTGCTAGGACTCATGGTGTTAATTTGCTTCAAGGTGTGACAATAGAAGGTGAAACTTGCGTAGGATTTGATAATTCTCGTGGCTTAGATGCGACTTGGTTGTGGGATTTGAGTTTAGGTCATGTCTCAGAGAGGAGTTTGGATATTCTTCAGAAGTGGGAGATGATCGATGGAGAGAGTTTCAATAATCTAGAGTTTTGCGAGGAATGTGTCATGGGAAGCAAACAAAAGTTTCATTCGGTGAGGGAAAACATGATTAGAGAAGGGTTTTTGAGTATGTTAACATGGATTTTTAGGGACCAGCACTGGTTGCTTCTTTGGGAGGAGCTCATTATTATATTTCTTTTATTGATGACTTTTCTCAAAAGGTATGGGTGTATGTAATGAAGGCCAACTCGAAGGCATTTTCAAAGTTCAAAGCATGGAAAGCCCTTGTTGAGAATGAGAGTAGCAAGTCTTTGAAGGTTTTAAGGTCCGACAATGGCAGAGAGTATTTTTCCAGAGAATTATTGGATTTTTGCAAGCATCATGGTATACAGAGATATTTTACTACACCGGGAGTTCCACAGTTGAATGGTGTTGCAGAGAGGATGAACCATACTCTACATGAGAAAGCTCGATGCTTGAAATTGACATCGGATTTGTCTATTGGATTTTGGGCCAAAGCTTTGTCAACCGCGGTGCATATTATTAATCGAATTCAGTGCTCGGCTATTGGTAACAAAATTCCAGAGGAAGTGTGGAAGGGAAAGAGCATTGACTTGAGTTATCTTTGTGTGTTTGGCAGTCCAGTTTATATGCATGATCAGGGAAATGATAAGCTTGAGCCTAGAGCTTTCAAAAGGATTTTGCTTAGTTATATGGATGGAGTAAAAGGCTAACAGATATGGAATCCACAAACGAAGAAGGTTATGAATTCTTGTCATGTTACTTTGGATGAGTCAGCTTTGTTCAAGGAGAATGAGAGCTCATCGAATGTTCCGGATTTGGTTCATGGTGAATCAAAGGAGGAAGTTATTCATGCATATTTTCCAACGAGTAGAGAGAGTAGAGTAGTTTGATATGCTTTTGAGGAGGAAGCGGTTGATGTAACATCACATATTCCACAGGGTTCCTCAAGTACTGTTGGTGATGTACATGATTCTAGAGAGGATTCGGTTCAAGGTGGAGTCGAAAGGAGTTTGGGTGATGGTATTGCTAGTCGGGTGGATCATCGTGCTATAAGGCCAACCGATTGATATGGTGATTGGAATTATCTTAGCTTTTGTGATAATTTGGACTATGCTCTTCATGTAGTTCAAGATGAACCGATGGACCTTGATGAAGTCATGGAATCGAGTGATAGCTCGAAGTGGATTTGTGCCATGGAGGAAGAGATGCAATCGTTGTTAAAGAATCAAACTTGGGATTTGATTCCTCTTCCTAAAGGAAACCATGCTATTTGGGTGCAAATGGATATACAAGATGAAGGACGATGGGAGATACAAAGCTAGGCTAGTGGCTAAAGGGTTTGCACAAAGGAAGGGAATGGAGTATGATGTCATATTCGCACTGGTTGTGCGCCATACTTCAATCTGGATATTACTTGCTATAGTTGCTATTCACGACTTTTAGTTGGAGCAACTTGATGTGAAAACCGCCTTCTTGCATGGTGACTTGGATGAAGACATCTACATGGAGCAACCAGAAGGTTTTATTGTGGATGGTAAGTCAAATTTGGTTTGCAAGTTAAAGAAATCACTATATGGTTTAAAGAAATTACCTAGACAATGGTACAAGAGATTTGATCATTTTATGCTTGAAAATGGTTTTAATAAAAGCATCAAGGATGCTTGTGTATATTTCAAGAGGTTGGGAAATGATTGTTGAGTGTATTTACTCTTGTATATGGATGACATGCTCATTCCTTCTAAGGATATGAATGAAATCAACAAGTTAAAACTGAGTTTGAAATCGGAGTTCGAAAAGAAGGATCTTGGAGAAGCAAGAAGGATATTGGGCATGGAAATTGAAAAGGATCGAAAGCGTTTTCAGTCGAAATTAACTCAAAAGGAGTACATACATAAAGTGCTTTGTCGGTTTAGCATGGAGAATGCAAAGGCATCAAATACACCTTTACATTTGCATGTGATGCTTTCAAGTAAGGGATCGCCTATCTTGGAGAAAGACAAGGCTTATATGGCAAAGGTGCCATATGCTAGTGCGGTTGGAAGTTTAATATATGTTATAGTGTGTACAAGGCCCGATACTGCAAATGCCGTCGGGATGGTTAGTCGGTATATGGCTAATCCCGGAAAATCGCATTGGGAAGCGGTGAAGCTTATATTGAGATACCTTAGAAGTACATCATCTCATGATCTACTTTTTGGTGGTAGTGATGGGAAGAATTGCAAGTTGGTTGGTTATTGTGATTCAGACTACGCCGGTGATAGGGATCGAAGAAAATCAACTTATGGATATGTCTTCACACCGGTGGTACGGCCATAAGTTGGAGATCGAGATTGCAAACCATAGTTGCATTATCCACTACGGAGGCGGAGTTGATAGCCGCGGTGGAGGCGGCAATGGAGGCACCTTACATGAGGCGATTGTTGTGTGACTTGGGATATGAGCATGATATTGTCGATGTTTGATGTGATAGCTAGAGTGTTATTCAATTGGCAGAGGATTTGGCGTTTAGTTCACAGACTAAGCATATTGAAGTGAGAGAGTCATTTTTAGTAGCCATGTATGAAGATAAGCAAGTATATCTTCGGAAAGGGCATATAAAGGATAACGTGGAGGATATGTTCACTAAGGCATTATCGGTTGGAAACTTCGAGCATCGCTCGAACTTGATTCTCTTGTTGAAGTGCTAGGTGCTGTAGGGTGGCACGGTTGAGGGAGGAGCTTGGTTATAAATGATGAAGAGTATTGGTGAGAGATTTTGATTCTATCTTCTTGGTGAGTGCTAGTTTACACTCCTTAGCACTTTAGTCTTTGATGAGATGGTTTAGGATTTGGATGTTTTCAACACTTCATTAGTAGGCAGGGGCTTTTCCTGAGCTCTTTGATGGAGTGTAATAGGCGGTGGCTTTGTCGGAGCTCATCGGGAAAGATTCAAGTTTGGTTAAAGGTAGAAGTGGTGATAGTTGGTGCTATCGGTTGTTGATGATGGTATGGTACCATTGGAGTTGGAGATGGATATAGTGTCGAGGTGGAGTGTTGAATATTGGTGACACTATATGGAGAATTGAAGAGGTCGGAAGTACCTTTATAATGGTGAAAATGGTTCGCAAATCGGAGCTTGAAGGAGGAAGATATGGCAAAAAATGTGGAGTGTTGCTGGAATAACAGGTGACAGACGTCTGTCATAAAGTGACAAACGTCCGAGCTCAGGGTTTTGGTAACCCGAGAGTTATGACAAACGTCGTCATCTTGTGACAGACGTCTGTCAGCAGGCTTACTGCAGCCCGAAAGTTGTAACAGACGTCTGTCGCGGTGCATTTTTTTTCGGCCCAGAATTTGTGTATTAGCTTGTAGGGGTTCAAGGGGAAAATCGGGTGTTAACACCAAAAATTCACCACCGAATCTAGGTTTCGATAGAGAGTAGAGGTTGCTGGAGGACCTTCCGCAAGAGCCGAAGGGACACTTCTGGAAAAGTCAAGAAGGATTCCGCAACTAAGGTTCCACATGAGATGGTTCTGCCCACAAGAGGCTTCCGCATATGATAAATACTTTCACATTTCATTCCGCAGGAGAGGGTTCCGCAGAAGATAACTCACTGCTGATGGAAAATGATCCGCAAGTATCGCATTCGTGGAAGAGCCCTCCGCAAGTGATGGTTCCGCATTGAAGGCCTTCCGCAAGAGACATCAACGTCATGTACAAATATTACCTTCTGCAAATCCAACTTGCCACCTCATTACAAAGAACCTTTCAATGGGATCGAAAGGATGCTTCCGCAATAGAAGATCAGATCATTGGATGTAGGGAAATGTCGGTCAAGCACTTTAGAAGTGCCGCTTACCTTCAGAAGACCTTTCGATGGAGTAGAAAGGTTCCCTTTCGCATCAAATCAGCTACCCTTCCATCATTAGATCAAAGCCGTGGATGCTGCATTCTCACCTTCCGTTGGAGACAAGGGCATCCAGATATGTTCAGAAGAGCTATAACCCAACCTTCCGACACAGTTGAAAGGCCTCCCTTTCGCACAAGGCCGGAAGGATGCGAGCGAAACATACCTTCTGATACGGTTGCCATGACCCCTATGGAAGGTGCCAACCCACACCTATAAATAAGACCTGAGGGGTCCATTTTTGTGATCCGAATTTTTATTCTTAAAAACCAATGCTGTTTTGAAAGTTTGTAACCCTAATTTCTGAATAAATTTGGGGCTTTTTCCAACAAGTATTACTATGTATACTTCCGTTCATAATAAAGAATTTCATGTTTGAGATCAATGTTTTCATGTCTTTTTACGTACTTTATGTAGATATAATCAAATATTGATCCACTTTTTTACATTTCAATGTTTCGAAAAGTCTAAGAGCATCTTTCTACTGGATTTAGTCCCCCTCCCAAACCCCTTCAGACAGGGAATCCTTTTAAGATACAATATATGGAAATACCTTTCGACAAGGAGTTCATTTAAGATCCGAACTATGGGATCGAAACCATCATCTTGTCCCAAGGGCTATTATTTGGAATATACTCCTTACTCCTAAACCTATCGTCTTATTTGAAACCTTCATTCTACCAACCTTTCGACGGGGTCGAAATCTAAAGATGTGCACATAAATGTGCATATTTTTACATCCATATTTTATCCATTTTTATTTAAATAAATGTCATATTTGGGCATTTTAACAAGTTTAAACCAAAATTCAATTATTTTCAAATCATCATATATTTATCTTCATTCAGGGGCTAAATTGTCATTTTTGTTTATGTGTCAATTTGAGAATTTTGACTTGGACATTTTTATGATTATTATAAGGAATTTGGATGCATATGGAAGAGGCTTTCATGAAGATATATGCATGCACAAGGGAATACAAAGGAATGAAGAGGAAATAATTCAAGCTCATGTTCATGGAAGACCCCACCCACTTACCTAAATCTACAATTAGAAGCTAATGGACAACTAAGTGGAGGTTAAAAGCTTCATGCACATTTAATGATGGATTAACTAGTGGCTAATGGTTACTTGGTGGCCACACTTCCTAAAGGGCATTTTGGGAAGCACCCTAAAAGTTGAACTAGGTTTTATGCATGTATAAATAGTGTAACAACCCACAATTTTGTAAATATTTTATTAAATTTTTATTTTGAAAACTTTGATTTTTAAATCATTTAAAAGTGAATTATTAGAATTTTCCAAAGTAAGTTTGGAATTTGTTTGTCATTTATTTTCCAAATATAATAAAATAAATATTTTCTGAAATTTTATATTTTGGTCAACTTAAAGTCCAAGTTTGACCACAGTTGAAAATTTTAAATTTGAATTTTTAGTTTCTAATCTTTTTATTTGAAGCAGAATATAATTCTGATATACGTTCTGCTTTTCGTTTCGTCAAATTCTGTTTTGTACTTTTCAAAATGTGATAAAATATAGCGTTTTACACGCAATGATTTTCTGTATACTATTTTCTATTTTTCCTATGTTCATTCTCTATTTTATTTTTCTATTTTATTTTGTGTAGACGTTTATTTTATTTTCCAATCTCTTTTCTATTTGATTTTATTTGGATTTTGGGCTTGGAAATTCTAAGAGACTTAGGTTTCTTTTCTTGGAAATCAAGTAAGCCTTTCTAATTCCTAGCCGTTCAAGGCTTTCCATCTCTTAGCCGTTCATTTTCTCTAACCCCAGCCACCAAGTTAGTTTATGATTCACGTACAAAAGTTTTTCATCCCTTCTCATCCCTCATTTTCTTCCTGAAGAAAAATATATTCAAGTTTCCATGGCTTCTCCCTTCCTCCTTCTTTCCATTTCTTTTGTTTTTCTTTTGGTTCCAATGCTTATGTTCGGCCATGCTCCTATTACCGAACCCATCACCATCTCCACCACCACCATACTAACCACATCACCTCCTCATCTCCACCAAACCAAGGCTGAGACCACCATGATGCCATACATCACCAAAACTTGATGCAAATCATAGCCGACCACCTTATTTCACCACTTCCTCCTTTATTAGCCTCGGCCACCACCCAAAGACCACCTTCTTGACTTGCCTTGACCAAAACACCTTCATGGCCGTACCTATTGATTGCCTAGACCCGACCCAAACCATCATGGTCGAACACTTTGCATAGGGCCGAGCCTATGTTTGCTTGTAACCTCCCAATCTCATTGACCTTTTGCCTTCCATGCTTGTAAATTGCCATTTTTCCACTTCCTCAAGCCTTAGCCGTGCACTTTGGTGACCATGGCCGAGCCTTTATGCTGTAGATCAGATCATGGCCGAGCCATGATGTGGATGGTCTAGCCTATTTTCCTATGTGGCCGAGCCTAATGGCCTAGGTGAAGCCATTTTATCTCATCTTTGATTCATATTTTTCATTGTTGAATTCATATTTGTTTGGGTTGAATCATGTACTTATAATTGTTGTATTCGTTTGAGTACAAGAGTTGAAATCTTGGATCTTCATCCACTCAAAATCTTGTCCGTGCTTTGTCGTGCCTTTTCGTACTGTGCGGAGTTTGGATTTGTGTTTTGAATTTAATCTCTAGCTTTAAATGTGAGTTTATCACTCTCGACATTCGTACTTATATAATTGTGAAACAATGACATGTGAATTGTAGAAATTAATATGCTATGTTCATATATGCCTATGATATGATTTTATGATGTTATATACTGCTTATATATTTGTTACTTTACCTGATATGATATTATATGTTTTACTGTTTACTTATTTTCTGTTTCTCACACTGCAAGTTCCCTGTAGAATAGAATCACTATGGGTTGAAATGATACATACCCGAACGGACTTTAGAATAAGGAAAAATCATTATGAGCTGAAATGATAGGCTCGAGTGATTTTTATTGTATTTTATTTGACTTGGGATTGCGGGTTTGAAATGATAGAACCCGGATTTTTCTTTTTAAATTACGGATTGAAATGATACATATCCGTATCATTTGACCTAGATTAGAAAATATTATACAGACCCATGGTTATATATTTAATAATATTTCCTTAAAAATTTTAAGTATTTTTGTTTTAAGATATATGAAAATTTTACTTAAAAATTTGATTCAATGATTTTGAATATATGGAATTTTTATAAGTCAATAAGTGGTTTGATTTTAAATTATAAAGTTATACTGGTTTTCTATAAGTTGGAATCTTTATAGATCAATAATTGGTTTTTAAATTGCAATTTAAAGATCTTTATTGATGATAGATAACTTAAAAATTAAATTTGATTTAATGTGGAATTTTAAATCTAACCTAGTGATGGTAATATATTTTATTTATGAAATAGATATGTTTTGTAAAATAAATAATTATGATTTAAAATGGTAAAATGTATCTTAAATTATGACTTAACTTTATAATGGAAAATTTGGTTTTAATTGGAAATGTGAAGTTTAACTTATTAAAAGAATATTTTGTTTATGAAATGGGTATTTCAAATATGGTGTTATGTTATTTGTTAAAAAAAATTTAAGTAAATAGTGCACTTTTGACTTAATAAATGAATTATAGTAAATTTGGATATTTTAATTATAAAAGTTATTTTATGTAAATTATAAGTAAATTGATATCCAAATGAATATTTCTGAAATGTGAGATATGTTTATTTTAGTTAAAAATGGCTAAAATTGAAGTTTTAATGTTTCTGAAATGTTATAATAAATCTGGAATTGTATTGGCAGCATTTCTAAAGTGCTGCTGTTTCTGAAATTTAACTATGTTATGAAATAACTATAATACTGTATCACTTTATAAGTGCTGTTGTTTCTGAATTTGAACTATTTCTGAAAATACCAATATGTCTAATACAACACTTTATAAGTGCTATTGTTTCTGAAACTGAACTATTTCGCAACACTAAAATACCTACTGTAGCACTTTATAAGTGCTGCTGTTTTGAATTTGACAATGTTTTTGAAATGTTAATATATTTACCGTAACACTTTATAAGTGTTGTTGTTGCTGAAATTACAATGAACTTTGGAAATGAATATTATTTTGGAAGATTTTAACATTGAATTTAAATGGTTTAAATGAATATGTTTTGAGGTGAAAGATAAACCATTTTTGAAATTTATAAGTTAATACAATGTTTTCGAAATTGGTATAATTGAACGAATGAACTTAATAATGCTATAACTTTGGTAATGAATATATTTTAAGGGTGTTATGATTTTTCTAAATATTATGATTTCCAAATGATAACATTTTAAATTGATATGGTTTCAAAGTATTATGGTTTCAAAGTGTTTGGTTTCAAAGGTGTTATAACTTTGAAAGTACTATGACTTTTCGAAATAAATTTGAAGTAGTATTTAATTAAGTATTGTTTGAATATATTGAATTGCAATTTAAGATCTAAGAATATGGCTTTATAAAGTGGTTTTGGTTTAAGATGATTTAAAAAGGAATATTTCAAGTTTAAATAAATTGATGGAAATATTCAGTGATTAGAAATTTGGGTTTGTTCAAATGATATTTTGGTTTTGGAGTATAAACTAGTTTTGAATTGGATATGATATTTTGGTTTTTGAAGTATAAACTAGTTTTGAAATGGATATGATATTTTGGTTTTGAAGTATAAACTAGTTTGAAATGGATATGATATTTTGTTTTGAGGTATAAATTATTTCGAAATAAATATCCATGGGTTATAATAACAATTGGTTGACAAAGAGACCGGGATCGGATATGGGCATACTCTCTGTCGATACCGAAAACCACTTTGACAACCGTGTACGCGGTGGAGATTCAAGAATGAAGTAGGATGGTGGCGACGATCCTATTGAGGTATATACGTAGACCCGACTCCCATGAGTTGGCATAAGATGGCTAAAACATGAGCGATTGATGGACCAATGAGGTAGCACCTCTGATTGGACACATTTCTTCGATACCATTCTATTACTTTGTGATTGATTTGGTGGCCACCCCTCCATTTTTGATTTGGAAGTGTGGTATGAGGTGGGCGGTAGTGGCTGCTATGCGTTACCACCAACCCGGATGCGTAATTGGTATATCTACCTTGGCATTGCCTCGTTGTGCCGTGTTACCTACCCTAGCGAGCTTTACTACGAGTTAGGTTTTATGTCGTAGCCTGTGGAGTATTTAGGGTAGCCTCCTGATCTGGAGGTGCGCTGATACTGGATAGACTACTGGGACTATTATGTGTTAAGGGGGATATGGGTAACTCCTTAACGCTATTTAAAAGTAAGTTTATTTTACTATTAGACATTATTATAATAGCAAATATTACTACATAGTAAATAGTTTAACGGATCCTTAGAGGATGGGCGGTCCCAAGCATCCTTTAAGTTACTTGTGCATCTTTATTACAGTTCACTTGAGTTGGTTTACATTGTATAAGTATGTATGTCCTGACTCGAGTGTTTTGTGTTTTGCTTTACGCTTGGGTCAGACTGAGTTGTACTAGTATTCAAGACTCACCTTTGGAGTTGGAGCTTCGCTTGGATCCATCTATTGATTCTGCTTTCAGTCATTCAGTTGATTCTAGTGATGTATTCAGATCTTGTATTTGACTATTGTATTTAGACATCTTTGTATTCATGACCTCTATTGTATCTTGTTTAACTCTGTTATATATATATATATAGTAGCTTCATGAACTACTATTCTTTGTTTCCGCTGCATTGTTATATTACTCTGTGTCTGTGATCTGTGATTTATTTACTGTATATTCTGAGTTTTGCCAAATTTTATTTACAGTCTATTGTTTTGAATTATTCAAGTCCGACATGTGTGGATTTATTGTCTATTTGAATGGTCCAAAATAGTGGGTCGTTACAGTTGGTATCAGAGCTTTGGTTCTAGGCAAAGCTTAGCATATATGGTAAATTATTTACAGAATCACTTTCGTTCGAGCTTGAATCTCTTCCTTTTGACTCGATTTATTTTGAATTTTGGAACGTTCCCTACGGTTCCAAATCCATTCTTGTCTCTCCCTATTTGTCTTCTTTTGATTCTGGAGTATTCCATAACTCCACTTCGAATGATCTTTATAATAAATTGGCGGTCTCGCCGATCTTTGAATGATTGCAAAGGGGTGAAACGCCTTTACAAGAAGCATTGATTCACTGAAGATTTCAGCATCCTTGGTTTACAATGCTATTTATCTTTTGTTATCCCGAATTCTATCTCTTGAGATCGGATGTAGGTTTGTCTCAGGACTCTACATCAATTTTATTCTGGAAGTCATGGTCGACCCGGTTAAGGTTGCCAGTGATTTATATAAGCTTATTCATTCTCTTATTTGGTCATCTTGTCTTTTGTTTCCAACTTATCTTCAAATCATTCTTTAAATATATTTGTAAACTAATATTTAAATTGTGTTAATATATATTGTGTTGTTTGAGTTGTTGATGTTGATTTGGGTTTCTGATCGATTCGTCTGATCAACGCTATCGATATGATCTCCAAAACAGTTGAACAGAGCAAACTGACACCATATTGTTTTCAAACTTGGTAAATGGGACAAATTTTGTATAATTATATTTTATATATGTATAATTTTCTGAATTTTGATAGTTAGTTGAATTGGATGTTAGGAAATAATATTAGATTCTATATATATCTTGTAACCATTGGCTTTTGTTTCATATATAAATAATTGAACTATAAAATATGGTTATAAATTAATTTGGAAATTTAAATGAATTTAAAATCAAGAATTTGAGAATTTAATTTCCGATGATTTCGAACTTTGGTTTTAAGGTTTTAAAAGAATATATTATTTAAATATTTTTGAATATAAATTGTTTCTAAAGAATTTTAAAGTTTTAAATCAGTGCTCTTCTCTGTGTCGCTGGAAAATAATTTCGGTGATGACTGCAGCACCATCGATATTCATTTTCGAGTTTCAAAGTGAAGAGACCATGCTATAGCTTTGCTACAGTTTTGCTTTGAAGAACTTATTGATTTGAATTTCTAAAAAATTTGACTTGATTTATAATATATATATATATATTTATATATGGTTTAAATTTTTATTTGATATATATATATATATATTGTATATATATTTATTTATCTCTAGAATAGTTTGAAGTTAACCGGAAATTTAATTCTTAAATTTTATCTTAAAGGATGATTTCAATTATAAAAAGAAGCCAAAATTTTGAGTAAATATTTAAGCTTGAATAATTGAATTGGGAAATTTTATTTGTATAATATTCTATTACATTCCAATATAACTTACCTAAATTAATAAGAACAACATAAAATGGATATTATACAATTATAAAAAGGAATATTATACAACATAAAATTACCTAAATTATTCAATAATTTAGGTAATAGAATAATTTATGTTGTATAATATTCCTTTAACACCATTGAATAATTACAACATAAAATGGTGTTAAAGGAATTTATAAATAAATTGGAGCAGTTATAAAAAGTGTAAATAAACTTAATAATATGATTAGATATATTAAGTGGAATAAATTTAATAATAATTTTGGAATAAAGAAGAATGAAATTTCTTGAATAAATTATGAGTATAATAAATGATTTTCAAATTCATGACTTTGGAAAATTGTTAATTTAAGATAATTGTATGATGAGATAATGAAATTAAAAATAGTTAAGATTTATTTAACTTAAGTGAAATCAAATGGATGAAATTAATTATTAATGTAAGTTGAAATTTTCATGGTTTTAAATTTATTATCTTATTCTGTTTTCCAATCTATTTTTTTCTGGTTGTTTCCATTCTCCTACCTTCTAAGTGGGAAATCGAATTGGTCAGCCCATGGAGCTACCGTTTTATCTCAGCTTGATCTTGCCACTGATTTTCACCAGCTCAGTGTTGCTGAGGAAAGTATCCCCGAGACTACTTTTCGTATTGAGAATGGTTTATATGAATGATTAATTATGCCTTTGGGTTTGACTAATGTCTCAGCTTCCTTTGTTGATTTGATGAATCGTGTTTCCGTGTTGTGCCTAGCAAGTTTATTCTAGTCTTTGTTGATGATATCCTTGTCTTCTCCAAGTCAAGGAAAGAACATGAGTCGCACTTGAAATCTGTTCTGGAGACTCTTAGGAATCACCAGTTAAAGGCTAAATTTTTTGAAATACCATTTCTGGAAGGATGAAGTCCGATTTCTCGGACATATTGTTTCTAGTAATGGAATTTATGTTGATCCAGTTAAGATTGCTGCGATCAATGTTAGTCTTTCTTCTCATCTCTCTTTGTGATTTCATATCATAACTCTATCATTTCGGTTGTCCTTATTTCTCACTATCTTGTTAGAGAATGGAAGGGTATTGCTTATACCAGTCTGTTTTTGAAACTTTTCTAGAATCTTTGGTACTCACCTGAATCTGAGCACTTCTTACCATCCACAGACCGACGGTCAAACGGAAAGGGTGAATCGGATTCTAGAGGATCTTCTTCGGGCTTGTGTTCTTGATTATGGAGGATCTTGGAAAGATCATCTCCATCTGGTTGAATTTACCTATAACAACAGTTATCAGGTATAAGTTCAATTTTCTTTTCATCTTGGCTTAATCCTATCTCATTTTATCTTGTTTTCCCTGTCTCGTTCCTTTTCGAGGACGAAAAGTTTTGAGTGGGGGAGAGTGTAACAACCCAGAATTTTGTAAATATTTTATTAAAATTTTATTTTGAAAACATTGATTTTTAAATCATTTAAAAGTGAATTTTTAGAATTTTCCAAAGTAAGTTTGGAATTTGTTTGTAATTTATTTTCCAAATATAATAAAATAAATATTTTCTGAAATTTTATATTTTGGTCAACTGAAAGTCAAAGTTTGACCACAGTTGAAATTTTTAATTTTGAATTTTTAATTTCTAATCTTTTCTTTGAAGCAGAATATAATTCTGATATTCGTTCTGCTTTTCGTTTCGTCAAATTCTGTTTTGTACTTTTCAAAATGTGATGAAATACAACATTTTAAACGCAATGATTTTCTGTATTCTATTTTCTATTTTTCCTATGTTCATTCTCTATTTTATTTTTCTATTTTATTTTGTGTAGACGTTTATTTTATTTCCCAATCTCTTTTCTATTTGATTTTATTTGGATTTTGGGCTTGGAAATTCTAAGAGACTTAGGTTTCTTTTCTTGGAAATCAAGTAAGCCTTTCTAATTCCTAGCCGTTCAAGGCTTTCCATCTCTTATTCGTTCATTTTCTCTAACCCTAGCTGCAACTTCAGTTTGTGATTCACATACAAAAGTTTCTCATCCCTTATTTGCTTCCTTAAGAAAAATATATTCAAGTTTCCATGGCTTCTCCCTTCCTCCTTCTTTCCATTTCTTTGGTTTTTCTTTTGGTTCCAATGTTTATGCTCGACCATGCTCCTATTGCCGACCCCATCACCATCTCCACCACCACCATGCCGACCACATCACCTCCTCATCTCCATCAAACCAAGGCCGAGACCACCATGATGCCATACATCACCAAAACTTGATGTAAATCATAGCCGACCACCTTATTTCACCACTTCCTCCTTTATTAGCCTCGGCCACCACCCAAACACCACCTCCTTGCCTTGCCTTGACCAAAACACCTTCATGGCCGTACATATTGATTGCCTAGACCCGACCTAAACCATCATGGTCGAACACTTTGCATAGGGCCGAGCCTATGTTTGCTTGTAACCTCCCAATCTCCTTGACCTTTTGCCTTCCATGCTTGTAACTTGCCATTTTTCCACTTCCTCAAGCCTTAGCCGTGCACTTTGGTGACCATGGCCGAGCCTTTATGCTGCAGATTAGATCATGGCCGAGCCATGATGTGGATGGTCTAGCCTATTTTCCTATGTGGTCGAGCCTAATGGCCTAGGTGAAGCCATTTTATCTCATCTTTGATTCATATTTTTCATTGTTGAATTCATATTTGTTTGGGTTGAATCATGTACTTATAATTGTTGTATTTGTTTTAGTACAAGAGTTGAAATCTTGGATCTTCATCCACTCAAAATCTTGTTCGTGCTTTGTCGTGCCTTTTCGTACTGTGCGGAGTTTGGATTTGTGTTTTGAATTTAATCTCTAGCTTTAAAGGTGAGCTTATCACTCTCGACATTCGTACTTATATAATTGTGAAACAATGACATGTGAATTGTAGAAATTAATATGTTATGTTCATATATGCCTGTGATATGATTTTATGATGTTATATACTGCTTATATATTTGTTACATCACCTGATATGATATTATATGTTTTACTGTTTAGTTATTTTCTATTTCTCACACTGCAAGTTCCTTGTAGAATAGAATCACTATGAGTTGAAATGATACATATCCGAACGGACTTTAGAATAAGGAAAAATCATTATGAGCTGAAATGATAGGCTCGAGTGATTTTTATTATATTTTATTTGACTTGGGATTGCGGGTTTGAAATGATAGAACCCGTATTTTTCTTTTTAAATTGAAATGATACATATCCGTATCATTTGACCTAGATTTGAAAATATTATACACACCCATGGCTATATATTTAATAATATTTCCTTAAAAATTTGAAGTATTTTTGTATTAAGATATATGAAAATTTTACTTTAAAATTTGATTCAATGATTTTGAATATATGGAATTTTTATAAGTCAACAAGTGGTTTGATTTTATATTATATAGTTATATTGGTTTTCTATAAGTTGGAATCTTTATAGATCAATAATTGGTTTTTCAATTGCAACTTAAAGATCTTTATTGATGATAAATAACTTAATAATGAAATTTGATTTAATGTGGAATTTTAAATCTAACCTAGTGATGGTAATAGATTTTATTTTTGAAATAGATATGTTTTGTAAAATAAATAATTATGATTTAAAATGGTAAAATGTATCTTAAATTATGACTTAACTTTATAATGGAAAATTTGGTTTTAATTGGAAATGTGAAGTTTGACTTATTAAAAGAATATTTTGTTTATGAAATGGGTATTTCAAATAAGGTGTTAGGTTATTTGTTAAAAAAAAGTTAAGTAAATAGTGCACTTTTGACTTAATAAATGAATTATAGTAAATTTGGATATTTTAATTATAAAAGTTATTTTATGTAAATTATAAGTAAATTGATATCCAAATGAATATTTATGAAATGTGAGATATGTTTTTTTTAGTTAAAAATGGCTAAAATTGAAGTTTTAATGTTTCTGAAATGTTATAATAAATCTAGAATTGTATTGGCAGCATTTCCAAAGTGCTGCTGTTTCTGAAATTTAACTATGTTCTGAAATAACTATAATACTACAGCACTTTATAAGTGCTGCTGTTTCTGAATTTGAACTATTTCTGAAAATACCAATATGTCTACTACAGCACTTTATAAGTGCTGCTGTTTCTGAAACTGAACTGTTTCGCAACACTAAAATACCTACTGTTGCACTTTATAAGTGCTGCTGTTTTGAATTTGACAATGTTTTTGAAATGTTAATATATTTACCGTAACACTTTATAAGTGCTGTTGCTGCTGAAATTACAATGAACTTTGGAAATGATTATTATTTTGGAAGATTTTGACATTGAATTTAAATGGTTTAAATGAATATGTTTTGAGGTGAAAGATAAACCATTTTTGAAATTTATAAGTTAATACAATGTTTTCGAAATTGGTATAATTGAACGAATGAACTTAATAATGCTATAACTTTGGTAATGATTATATTTTAAGGCTGTTATGATTTTTCTAAATATTATGATTTCCAAATGATAACATTTTAAATTGATATGGTTTCAAAGTATTATGGTTTCAAAGTGTTTGGTTTCAAAGGTGTTATAACTTTGAAAGTACTATGACTTTTGGAAATGAATTTGAAATAGTATTTAATTAAGAATTGTTTGAATATATTGAATTGCAATTTAAGATCTAAGAATATGGCTTTATAAAGTGGTTTTGGTTTAAGATGATATAAAAAGGAATATTTAAAGTTTAAATAAATTGATGGAAATATTCAGTGATTATAAATTTGGGTTTGTTAAAATGATATTTTGGTTTTGGAGTATAAACTAGTTTTGAAATGGATATGATATTTTGGTTTTAAAGTATAAACTAGTTTTGAAATGGATATGGTATTTGGTTTTGAAGTATAAACTAGTTTGAAATGGATATGATATTTTGTTTTGAGATATAAATTATTTCGAAATAAATATCCATGGGTTATAATAACGATTGGTTGGCAAAGAGACCGAGATCGGATAAGGGCATACTCTCTGTCGATACCGAAAACCACTTTGACAACCGTGTACGCGGTGGAGATTCCAAAATGAAGTAGGATGGTGGCGACGATCCTATTGAGGTATATACGTGGACCCGACTCCCGTGAGTTGGCATAAGGTGGCTAAAACAGGAGCGATCGACGGGCCAATGAGATAGCACCTCTGATCGGACACATTTCTTCGATACCATTCTATTACTTTGTGATTGATTTGGTAGCCACCCCTCGGTTTTTGATTTGGGAGTGTGTTACGAGGTGGGCGGTAGTGGCTGCTATGCGTTACCACCAGCCCGGATGCGTAATTGGTATATCTACCCTGGCATTGCCTCGTTGTGTCGTGTCACCTACCCTAGCGAGCTTTACTACGAGTTTGGTTTTGTGTCGTAGCCTGTGGAGTATTTAGGGTAGCCTCCTGATCTGGAGGTGCACTGATACAGGATAGACTACTGGGGCTATTATGTGTTAAGGGGGATATGGGTAATCCTTAACGCTATTTAAAAGTAAGTTTATTTTACTATTAGACATTATTATAATAGCGAATATTACTACATAGTAAATAGTTTAACGGATCCTTAGAGGATGGGCGGTCCAAAGCATCCTCTAAGTTACTTGTGCATCTTTATTACAGTTCACTTGAGTTGGTTTACATTGTATAAGTATGTATGTCTTGACTCGAGTGTTTTGTGTTTTGCTTTACGCTCGGGTCAGACTGAGTTGTACCAGTATTCAAGACTCACCTTTGGAGTTGGAGCTTCGCTTGGATCCATCTATTGATTCTGCTTTCAGTCATTCAGTTGATTCCATTGATGTATTCAGATCTTGTATTTGACTATTGTATTTAGACATCTTTGTATTCGTGACCTCTGTTGTATCTTGTTTAACTCTGTTATATATATATAGTAGTTTCATGAACTACTATTCTTTATTTCCACTGCATTGTTATATTACTCTGTGTCTGTGATCTGTGATTTATTTACTGTATATTCTGAGTTTTGCCAAATTTTATTTACAATCTATTGTTTTGAATTATTCAATTCCGACATGTGTGGATTTATTGTCGATTTGAATGGTCCAAAATAGTGGGTCGTTACAAATAGCCCTCTTATGTACATGTAAATATCTTCTACTCTTTCACATTAGTTAGGAAATTAAGAAAGCAAGTTGTAATGTCAATGTTTCATGAAATAAAAATGGCTTCCTAGCCTCTTTCTCTTTTCTTTTCTACATGCTTATTTTTACTTTTATGTTCATTTTTTCTTCTATGCTCTCTTCTTTCCTTTGTTAGTGGATTAGATCTACATTCATGCAAGTTGTATAGTTTTGTTTTATTTCTTTTATGTAAGTAGCTAAATAGTTAATCTCATTTTCATCCTTTGTTTAGTTTCTATTTATTTGGCTTTTAATGTTGAAATTTACATGTGTTGATATGACAACACAAATGAGTAGCTAAACCCATTCAATTTAGGGGTAATTAAGCTCTCTAACTTTATGTAATTTAAACATTTTTATGATTTATGATCTCTTTTGTTTGTGCTTCATGAAAGTGAATTTTGATGTTAATTTATACAAGTGGGTTTGATAGCTTATGTTGCCTTTGCAAATGAGCTATTCTTATTCAACATAAACACAATTTACATCATCATTTGCTAATTGATTTTTGGTTTTGAAATGAAAGTAAAAACAAAATTTGATGATCTATATTACTAATTACAATAATAAATAGATCATACTTAAAATAGCTTTTGCTTTGGCTTCATTTTCTTGAGATTTTATAAGTGGTTTATTTGTTGTATTATAGTTTGATGGTTTAAGTTATGTTAATTAATAACATAAATAAGCCATACTTATGATAAATGCAACAATTATTTCACTTAATATCAAAACTAGAGATCATAAATTATTTGTTTGTTAATTTATAAAAATATGAGAGTGGATTTGCCTCTAATTTGTTCTCTAATCTCATTGTTTTTAATCTCATTTTAATTCTAGCTTTAGCTTCATTTTGCTTGTAGTTAACAATTCCCTCTCCATTTGGTACAATTTGATTGAATTTATTTTTAAAATCTAACAATTCCCTGCGGATCGACCCGTACTTGCCACGTACTAACTTTTGTACGCCGTGCGCTTGCGGTTATTTTAATTTGAAATTTATCGACGGTTTTCTTATTCGATAGAAATTTCGTCGTTAAACAAGTTTTTGGCACCGTTGCCGGGGAATTTTGATTATAATTTTCTATTCTTCGGATTATTTGTCGTTTGATCTCTATTGTGTATTTATTTTGTGTGTTGAATGTATTAAAAAAAGGAAAAAAAAATTTGTGTACGTTTGTTGTGTGATTTTATTTGTGTGCATTTCTTGTTTTCAATTTCTAGTTGCATTTGCATTTCTATTTAAAAAAACATACAATTTCAAAACAAAAAAAATTATTTTATTTCCTTTTGCTTTACAAATTCACTTCATTTTCTTTACAATTTCTATTTTCAATTTACAAAGTTTATTCCTCATTGTTACATTTCATTGTAACAAACATCACAACTTGCATCTTTGCCTTTCTTCCACTGTTACTACTGCTGTTCTCAAATAGTTCTGCCATATACATACATCCACATTTATCTATATTTACAAATCAATACAACTACCAAAGTGTGAACACTTGCTACAACCTGACTACCTTCCTCTCCATCGAACCACATCATTGTCACTGACCATCTACAACAACCAACAGTGGCCATCAATAGCACAACACAGTGTTACATATCCCACTGATAACTTACAACTTACTTCATAACCACTCATCAACTTCCCCCCACACTTACTCACCTTCATTAACTTGCCCTGCATACAGCAGTTCACCTTTGGATCAACTACAACTTCACTGATCAACAACCATTTCAATTCCATACCACTTCACCAGCAAAACAAGCAACATTCTACTGCTCAAAACCATCTGCTAACTGCTCTGCCTCCAACCCAATTGCATAACCAACATCAACATTTTTGTCTACAATTCACTTCCACACTTCTTACCGCCTCACATTTCTTCACAGTACCAAACCGCAATTGCTTCAGCCACCTCCATTCAACATTGCCTTCCCACTAAAGTAAACTCCGGCCACTCACTGTCCAAAACTGCACTTCACTCAAACCAACAACATCATCCACATCATCTTGCCCATCTGATAACAACAGACATCAACCGTCAACTTCCTCCAAATACACACACTACTGCTGTCAACTATACAAACCAAGCAGCAACTCGAACAAACTCATTCATCAACCAATATAGAGCAACACTTCTGCATATACTTCTGCGCCTCCCCTTTGATCAACTTGCTGCAACTAACACTAGACTCCGACCACATAGTCCAACTTACTGCCTTGCACTGACTTGTCTACTGTCATTCACTAATCATCCACTTATCTCATCATTACTTACCACTCACCTGACAATGAATCGACTGCCTTCAATCACCCAACCGCCTCTTACAAACCCCGAGCATCTCCAATAACCCAGCGCGAAACCAGCTCAACCAAAATCTCCAATAACCTAGTACCTTCGAAGACCACAAAACCGCAAGCATCGAACATCTCCAATTCGAAATCGAACAACGCGCGACATTGCCTCCTTAACAGTTGCCTTCATCCCAAACCCACAACTGCACTTACCCCCATAATCGAACGACCAAAACCCATCGCCTAACCCCAATCGCCCCTCCCAAAAACCACGACAGCTCCTCCTCCAACCTCACCCAATTCGACACTCGAACCCATTGACTCCGACGCCGCCTCCAAACCATTCAGACAACTGCACCATCCACAACCACAGATGAACCACCTCCTCGACAATTCCATCGCCTCACCAAATCGCGATTTCATACTTTTTTCCCTTTTCTTTTCTTTATTCGCCCATCATTTTGATTTCGAAATTTTTTTTAACAAAGAACAAGGATATAATTTGAGAGTGTTTGGGCCGGGTGGTTGGGTTTGTCTATTTTGTTGGGTTGGGTGGGGTAATACCATTTTTTTATTTTTTTAATTAAGTGATTATTTGGTTCCTTTGCAAGGTATTTTGTTTGAATTGTTTTCGTTCATTTTGTTGTTCCATCTTTTCTATCAAAAATTATGATTTGGTTGAGTAAACTCTTTAAATTTATTTACTTATCCTTGCTCCAAAATAATAAAAAATTTATTGTTTAATTTGTTTGAATTGTTTTAAGTCCATCCTTATTTAAAAAAAATTATTTTCATATAATAAATTTTTTCTTTTAATTTAGTTTGTTTTGTTTAATTTATTTTGATTCCATTTGTTTTTAGTTACATCCTTTAAAAAAAAGTTGTTTTGGTTTCATATTTTTCTTAGTTTCTTCAACGATATATATAAAAAAACTTTATATATATATATTGTTTTTATTTTCAGATTGCCAAAGCAGAAAGTCAAGGGGAATTGCTTTGCTTAGCTTGCTTAAAAATAATTGCTTGCCCGCTTGCTCTAAAAAAATCGCTGCTTAAAAATAAATTGCTAATAATTCTGCACGCTCTTGTATCATGCCCTTTTCCCTTGTTTTTTTTTGAATTGCATTGTTGGTTGCTTGCATTTTCATTTATATATATATATATATATAAAATTTCAAAATCCAAAAACAAAAAAAATATTAATTTTAGTTGCATTGTAAATTCACGTTTAATTTTTGCTTTGCATTCACTCATCTTGTTTTTCTTTTCTAAGGGCAATACCCTAATTCACATAAGGTGAGGGATTTCATCACCCTTTCCATAGCCCACAAATTGCATTAATCGTAGAATATGACTAATAATAAAGGTTAGACATTCGACTTAAGGATGTTACGTGCTCACTTAGGGCTTAATTGTATCTTCACAATTATTTTCTTTGAATAATTTTATTTCTTGGTCTCTAGGCTACGGCAGAGTAATAATAATTTATAAATATTACGGCAATTCATAAATATTATAGTGGTTGTTCCTCTGAAGGTACTTAAACCTTCGGTTGCATTACTACGGTGATTCGTGGTGCACCGATAACTCCTGCTAGTTACTTGGCAGAGAAATATTTTTATTGATTTAAGACAAAGTGTGATTATACAATTTTGGGTTAGGAGCTACTAAGGACATAAAATTGTAATTAAGTCCTTTACATTCATTTAGTTGCATTAGTTCATGCATATTTAAAAAAAATCAAAAATCCAAAAACAAAAAAAAAATTGTAAATTTTACTTAACTTAGTTTTTAATTCCAACAAAAAACAAAATCCTTTTCCTTTCCTTTGAAAATTTTCAATCAAAAACAAAATATGTATATATAATCTTTTCAAAAAGAAAAAAAATTAAAATTAAAAAACAAAAACAAAAAAAAATCAAATTCCCATTTTGTAAAAACAAAAACAAAAAAAATTCATTTTGGTAAATATTCGAAAATCTGAAAACTAAAATAAAAACAAAAACATATAAAAATTTTAAAAGCAAAAAGAAAAAAAAAATCAAACTTCTCTTTTGAAAACAAAATTCACTTGGTAAATAGTTTTCTTCCTTATAAAAAAACACAATTTTTCACATCATTTTCCAAATCTTGTTTCATTTTCCAAAATCGATTCTAACTCCTTTCTCTTCTAGAATTTCACTAGTGCATGAGTACTTGGACTCGTGATACAACAACAAATCGTTGGACTCGCGACTCAACAACTAATCGTTTAACTCAAATAGACGATCCTCCCGAAATGGCAAACGAGAACGCCCCTCGAACTCCTATGGATAAAATCTTTCCCGATAAAGTTTCTATTCCATATAGCATCATGTTACCCGCCCCTACGGGTAACCATTTCAAAATTCACTCAAATCATATTGCCACTCTTCCAAAATTTGGCAATTTCAAACACGATGACCCCTACATTTTCTTGACTAAATTAGAACAAGTTTGCGCAACCATAATACTCCAACAACTTTCCGATGATGGAATCAAACTTTGATTAATCCCATTCGCTCTTACGCATTACATTGAAAAATGGTTGTACAGCTTACCATCGAACTCAATTAAAACATGGGAAGAATTCGTAAAACCTTTCTTAAAAAAATTCTACCCCTTGAAAAAACAAGTAGAATCCGATACGAAATTGTAAATTTTCATCAATTCAAGGGAGAACCATTCGGAAAATATTTTGAAAGATTCAAAGAGCTTTTAATAAAATATCCACACCATAACTTCAAAAAATGGAGGATTTGCCAAATCTTATACGATGGACTCGAAAACAGCTCACGAACCATGCTCGAATCAATGTGCCAAGGCAACTTTCTTGCCCGACATCATGACGATGCTTGGCAATTTCTTGAAAACCTCGCCGAAAAATCATCCCAATGGGAACGTTCGAACGAAAAATCAATTTACTCACAATCGAGTGCACACTCGATAGGATCTTCTTTTGCTTTGGAAGCTAAGATCGACGCAATGATTAAAAAATTCGATAACGTTTTCTCATCGAATCAAATGAACCAAGCTTCCTAACCGATATGTTATAAATGGACAATCCTAATCATATAGCAGATCAGTGTCCTAATTCTGTTGAACAAATCAATGCTTTCAATAAAGCCAAAAATGAACCGTTTTCTCCAACGTACAACCCTGGTTGGAGAAATCATCCAAATTTTGCTTGGAACTAAAAAATCCAAACACGAATACGGTTCGTCCAAATTTTCAAGCATTCCCGAATAATGCTTCGAATCTTCCCTTTCAACCCAATCATTTTCAAACAAATTTTGCGGGTCCGCCTCATAATCAACCGCAACAATCAAATTTTCAATCAAATTCTTCTCATCCTCCACAAGACGATAAACGTTTAAGTTCACTTGAGAAAACTCTTGAAACGTTGGCTAAAGCAACTACTCAAAGCCTTCAATCAAACAGCAATTTGCAAAATTTATCGACCTTATATATGCAAAACACAAACCAATCAATTGCAAAACTCGAAATGCAAATGAGTCAATTAGCCACATCTATAAGTGAACGCGAACGAGGAACATTCCCAAGGCAGCCCCTTCCAAATCCCAGAAATCAAAACGCAAATTCAAAATCAAGCCCATGTTGTTCAAGATAGCAACGTCACCCAATTGAATGCTATCACAACTTTACGTTCCGGTAAACAAATCGATAATCAAGTCGTTAACCCAAATGATTTACTGGAAACCACTCTCGATGCTTCAAACAAATCGGAACAGAACGTGGAGTCAAATGTCGAATCGAATGCCAATCAAAATTCTTCTTCTTCTACTCAAGTAGACCCGCCTACTGAGTATCGTGTCCTATTTCCATATCGTCTCCGACCAAAGAAACACTCGGACCAAATGGAAAAGATGTTGGAAATTTTTAAACAAGTGAAAGTTAACATCCCACTTCTTGACATCGTTCAACAAATCCCCACTTATAGGAAATTTCTTAAGGATTTGTGCACCCAAAAGCGGCACATTCAAGTGCCCAAAAAAGTCTTTTTAGTCGCCAGCTTGAGTGAAGTCTTGTCCCAATCCATGCCCATCAAATACAAAGATCTTGGCTGCCCTATGATTTCATGTACAATTGGAGACAAGACGATTAACAAATGCTTCATAGAAATAGGTGTGAGTGTCAATTTGATTCCATATTCCTTGTACGAACAATTAGGCTTAGGTAAGCTCAAACCCACAAAGGTCACACATCAATTCGCTGATCGTTCCATTAAGACGCCCGTGGGAGAAATCGAGGACGTTCCCATTTAAGTAGGGTAATCATATTCCCCATTGATTTTATCGTTCTCGAAACACAACCCGTGACAAATCCCGCGAGTCAAATTCCATTGATTTTAGGCCGACCATTCTTAGCCACCTCAAATGCCTTAATCAATTATCGTACCGGTTCGATGAAAATCACTTTTGGAAACATGACTTTGGATCTCAACATTTTCAATCTTGAAAGCCAATCAAATGAACCTCGCGACCAAACATGGGAAGTTAGTGCCATTCAATTTTTTTTTGAAAACAAGACACTTGATCTTAACAATGAACGCGAGGCTGAGTACGAAAAATTGTTTCATGAAATTTCCAACGAGATTGACTACACTCTTCCTTTTGAATCGCTTCCAGTTAAGTCCGAATCTCCACCAAATTCTTTGATCGAAAAACTCCCGAAGTTGGACCTCAAACCACTTCCCGAAAACCTTAACTACGCATACTTAGGTGATAACGAAACGTTGCCCATCATAATTTCTGCATTTCTCTCTTGATAAAGAAACCTCCTTACTTTCTATTCTTTCGAAAAATATAGAAGCAATTAGGTGGTCCATTGCCGATATTAAGGAAATTAGCCCTGCTATTGTTCAACATCGCATCCATATAATCGACGATGTCATGCCTTTTCGTGACACACAACGAAGGCTTAATCCAAAAATGAAAGATGCAGTGCGTGATGAAATCCTTAAACTTCTCGACAATGGAATCATTTACCCAATCTCTGATATTTCATGGGTTAGCCCAATTCACATTGTAACGAAAATGTCTAGGCTAACCGTTGTCAAGAACGATTCAAAAGAACTTATTCCAACTCATACTCAAATGGGTTGGCGTGTTTGCATTGACTATCGAAAACTAAATGTCGCAACATGAAAAGATCACTACCCACTTCCTTTCATTGACCAAATGCTAGAACGTTTAGCCGGCCATGAATTTTACTACTTCCTTGATGGTTATTCCGGCTATAACCAAATTCCAATCGCTCCCGAAGATCAAGGGAAAACGACTTTCATGTGTCCATTTGGTACCTTTGCTTATCGACGTATGCCATTCGGACTTTGTAACGCTTCTGCTACTTTCCAACGATGCATGGTTGGCATTTTTTCCGACATGATTGAACGCTTTCTAGAAGATTTTATGGACGATTTCTCTATCTTTGGTGATTCTTTTTCCAAATGTTTAAATCATCTCGAGTTGGTTCTAAATCGATGTAAAGAAAAACCTTTGACTTTGAATTGAGAAAAATGCCACTCTATGGTCAAACAAGGCATAGTCCTTGGACATATCATCTCAAATAAAGGCATTGATATAGATAAAGCAAAAGTTGATGTAATTGCAAATCTACCCATTCCCAAATCTGTTAAGGACATTCGATCATTTCTAGGATACGCTGTCTTTTACCGACGCTTTGTGAAAGACTTTAGCAAAATCGCTCGTCCTTTGACGACTCTTCTTGGAAAAGATGTTCCTTTCGATTTCAACTCTGAGTGTATCTCTTCTTTTGAACATCTTAAGAATGAACTCATTTATGCTCCATTCATTTGCGCGCCAATTGGGATCTCCCATTTGAAACAATGTGCGACGCTTCTAACTTTGCGGTTGGTGATGTCTTAGGACAACACATCAACAAAATCCTTCATGTCGTTTACTATGCGAGTATGACTTTGAACGACGCTCAACTCAACTACACAACAATCGAAAAAGAGCTTCTTGTTTTCGTTTTTGCGCTTGAAAAGTTTCGACCTTACTTGATAGGTTCGCACATCACGGTCTACACTGATCATACTGCTCTTCGATACCTTTTTGCCAAAAAGGAGGCTAAATCCCTGTTAACTCATATTTTAGTGCCGACCTAAAACTCTACGACCTATAACCCC
This sequence comes from Allium fistulosum, assembly GCA_030737815.1. NCBI lineage: Eukaryota > Viridiplantae > Streptophyta > Magnoliopsida > Asparagales > Amaryllidaceae > Allium > Allium fistulosum. Next base: position 986,508,174 of record CM060902.1, read on the forward strand.
GTGACTTAACAAGATACGACCTAACGACCTAAGGAAGTTAACGACCTAGTGGCTCCAGACTTCACGACCTAAAGAATGTCACGACCTAAGGAATGTCACGACCTAAAGAATGTCACGACCTAAAGAATGTCACGATCTAAGGAATGTCACGACCTAAAGAATGTCACGACCTAAGGACTTCATGAGCCAACGACTTAAAGCTTCACGAACCAACGAGTTAAGAAGCTTCACGACCTAACTTCACAAAGCAGCTGAACGAGCTAAAAGAAAAGAAAGGGTGCATGACTTATCTTAGGTCGCTCACGACCTATCTTAGGTCGCTTACGACTTACCACTTCAGAGGAAACCGAGTACAACTCCATCAGACCAACTTCCTAAGTTGCGAGTGGATCACGACCTACCTTAGGTCGCTCGCGACCTACGACCTAACTTAGGTCGTACACGACCTAAGACTTGGCAGAATTTCCGTCCAGAATCAACTCCTATAAATACCCCCCTAACTCCAACGGCAAAAGGACTTTTGGCCGACCATTTTCTGAAGCACTGTTACTCTGCCGAATTCTCAACTCATCCACCATTTGAAGAACTCTAATCACTCAAGACATTACAATAAGCTTTGAGAGAAATCTACCGCATTCAGCATGAATTCGAGGAGATCTTCAACATCGAAGCTTGAGCTAATAGTCTAAAGTGTTTAGGAATTGAAATATATTGTATTTTCAAGAGCATTGTATCATTTTGTAACCAGAATCAGCAATAAAAGAATATAAAGTGGACGTAGGCTCAATTACGGGCTGAACCACTATAAATCTGTTGTCCCTTTACTGTCTTCTGCTATTTTCAGCTTATATTTTGTTCCCGTACCAACGGGTGGTGCTTTCACATTGTTATTACAAACACCGGGTGTTAGCGTTCAACTTTCTGCGTTAACATTTTGGTGCTTTCATTGAGAACCCAACTCAGGAATATTGTCATCATTGCTTCACGAAAGTTCGTTGAAAAAGTCTCTTTCAAGACCAGAAGTCTATTGGATATAATGGCTCCTGGAAGGAAACGTAAGTCTGTCAGATCTGAAGATGCTCATGATAATACTGCCACTTCTCTTTCTCCAAGTCAGGCAGCTCCAAGTGTTGGAGTGACGCGAGAGGAATTAGACGCCGCAGTGTCCGGACTGTATCAGCAGATTGAAACTCAGAATACTCTAATGATGGAGAAGTTAAATGCTTTGCTCAGGGCAAGTCAAAGACAAATGAATAATTAAGAAAACATTGTTGATGCTCTTCACAACTCCGAAGGGAGAAATATTCCTCAAGGGGGATCAGGTGCTGCCGAAGGGCACTCCTCCAAGCTGAAGGATCCAGGCCATCGCCAGTTTTCGACGAACATTTGCCGGACAAACATCTGAGAAAATGGCCAAAGTCTACTCCGCAAAGTCATTAAACAATGAGGAATATCTCTCTGGCATGATTCGGCAAATAATGAAAGAAAGCATGTAGAGAGATGAAGATGAGAGCGAATGGGGATTCGCACCGAGTAAAACTCTGTTTACTGAGAGGATTCTAAATGATGAGTTTCCTAGAAAATTTGTTCCCCCCACCATTCCTGCTTATCGGGGAACAAGTGATCCAAATCAATTCTTGTATAAATATGACTGGCACATGACCGGCGCAAGGGCAACTGATGAGATTAAGTGCCGGTATTTCCCGGTATACTTGGAAGGAGTGGCACTTCTTTGGTTTACCAAGCTTCCTGTTCGATCTGTAGATCAGTTCTCTGATCTGACCCGAAAGTTCAAAGAGCAATTCAGGCTATACGCTTCAATGGCGAAAGACATAATGTCATTGTCTAGTCTTGAACAGAATCCAGGAGAGCCTATTAAGTCATTCCTGAATCGCTTCAATATAGCTCTGGCGGAAGTTGACAATGCAGAGCCACGAATGGTCTTGACCTATTTGATGCGTGCTATCGACAAGTCGAGCGAATTTGGGAAATGGCTGAAAATGAAGGAGCCAAATTCACTCGAGAAATTCTATAAGAAAGCTGATGAATTCATACGCTTGGAAAATCTTCCGGCACCAATGAAAGTGGTGGCAACAAGGGTGGAGAATAATATTGCTACTTCGGTAAAGAAAGATTCCGGAGGTCAGAAAAGGGAAAGTCATGATGGGAAGAAACAAAAGGATACAAAGAAACCTCGCTTCTTCAAACCCTCAGATTTCACTCCATTGACCGACACTCCGGAAAATATCTTCTTTGCCACCAAAAATGCTGTGGATTATCCCAAACCAGCTGAGATAAAACCGGAAAAGGGTGCTATGCGAAATGGAAAATTCTGCCGCTTTCACAACCAACCCGGTCATGATACCAATGAATGTCGTCACTTGAAGAGCTTAATTGAAGAATTGTTGAGGGAAAACAAGCTGCAACAGTATGTCAAGAAAAACAGGAATGACCCAACTTCGTCTACTCAGGGGCAGCAACCCCCTACTCAACCATCTGGCTCGGGTAAAGGCACTACGGCACATGAATCCGAAAGGCCCATTATCAATGTGATTACAGGAGGCCCACACCCAGCGGGCAGAAGCTGGGGTGAAATGGAACGATATGCTTGTGCTTTGAAATATAGCCCAGCAGAAGAAGATGTTTTTGTTTTAGAAGACGCTGCACCCCTGAAACAGCAAAAAACTTCTGGTGATGATATTATGTTCAAAGCTAGGGACTCTATGGGTATTGAAGCTCCAACCATAGATCCCCTGGTCATTTCTGCAGGAATTGGGCCAGCTATTGTAAGACGAGTGCTCATTGATTGCGGTGCTTCCTGCAATATACTCTTCAAGAAAACATTTGACCAAATGAAGATTCCAATGACCGACGTTCAGCTTCATCACAAAAGATTGTTGGGTTTACTGGGGAACCGCAGCAACCAATCGGAACTGTCGACTTGTTCGTGGAACTTGGAGAAGGGCAGAAAAGGGTAGTTCGGAAACAAACTTTTGTAATTGTTGATGGATTTTCTGCCTACAATGCCTTCCTAGGCCGGCCAACTCTAGCTGCATTCAAAGCCATTTTGGCCCCATGGTGCCTAACTATGAAATTTCCTACAGATAATGGTGTCGGTGTCATCAAAGGAGATCAAAATGCTGGACGTGAATGTTATCTTATAGAGCTTCGAGAGGCCAGGAAGAGAGAGATGGGAAAAGATGCGGTAGCCCCCCTCCGCATCAAGAGCCCAACCTTGTAGCAAATACAGGGCGGTCCCTGCACTGGCGAGCATAGTAGTGCAAGGAGAGAGATGGACCCCAGAAAAGCCAGTGCAGAGGAAAATCGAGTGGTGCCGACGGAAGTAACGGTACCAATACCTGTTGATCTTAAAGACCCAAACAAAGTGCTAAATGTGGGTTCGCAACTCAGTATGGCAGTCCAAAATATGCTAATATCATTTTTGAAAGCAAATCTGGACGTTTTCGCTTGGAGTCACGCCGATATGTGTGGAATATCTCCAGAGATTGCTGTACATACTCTGAATATTGATCCGAAATTCACGCCTGTAAAACAGAAGAGAAGGACCCAAGGTCCAGAAAGGTCAGCAGCATTAAAGGAAGAAGTAGACCGACTCATGGAAAATCATTTCATCAGAGAGTCCATATATCCAAATTGGGTTTCAAATCCTGTGCTGGTTAAGAAGGCCAATGGAAAATGAAGAGTGTGCATTGATTTCTCAGATTTAAACAAAGCCTATCCCAAAGACTGCTTCCCGTTACCAAGGATTGATAAGCTGGTAGATGGAACAGCCGGACACGAATTGTTATCTTTTATGGATGCTTATTCCGGGTATAACCAGATTATGATGCATGAGTCGGACCAGGAGGATACGAGCTTCGTCACAGATGTTGGTTTATACTGCTACAAAGTCATGCCTTTCGGATTGAAAAATGCAGGGGCAACATATCAAAGGATTGTTAATGCAATGTTCAAATCATAGCTTGGGAAAACTATGGAAGTCTATGTCGATGATATGTTAGTGAAATCAAAGAAAGCGGTTGACCATATGGACCACTTAGCAGAAATGTTCGAAATCCTCCGAAAATATGGAATGAAGCTCAACCCTTTGAAATGTTCATTCGGAGTAGAGTCCAGGAAATTCTTGGGATTTATCGTAAGCGCTAGGGGCATTGAAGCCAATCCTGCTCAAATTACTGCTCTAAGAGAAGTCAAAGCCCCTAGAACAAAGAAGGAACTGCAGAGCCTAAATGGGAAAGTTGTTGCCTTAAGTCGATTTATTTCCAAAGCTACTGATAAATGCATCCCCTTCTTTGACGCTTTAAAGAAAGGAAAGAAGAACTTCGAATGGACACCTGAATGCCAGAAAGCTTTCGATGAATTAATCTGTCACATGGAAGTGCCTCCAATACTTTCCAAGCCCAACAATGGCGAAGACCTTTTCATATACTTGGTAGTTTCATCTCATGCCCTGAGTGCGGCACTGGGAAGAGAGGATGCAAAAGTTCAGCGTCTGGTCTACTATATCAGCAAAAGACTCACTGGGGCAGAAATGAATTATTCAAAGCTAGAAAAGCTCGCCTACTGTTTACTGATTGCTTCCAGAAAGTTGAGGCCGTATTTTCAAGCTCACCCTATTAAAGTTCTCACCGACCAGCCTCTAAAGCAAGTCCTATTTCGCCCTGAAACTTCGGGCCGTCTTCTAAAGTGGAATATAGAACTTAGCCAGTATGATATCACTTATCATCCCCGAAGAGCGATCAATGGACAAGCCTTAGCGGATTTCATCGCAGAGTATACAGATAAGGGTGATAAAGAGGAAGAGATTAAAGTTGACATCCCGACCAAATGGAAGTTATATGTTGATGGCTCAAGAAATGATTACTGTTCCGGAGCTGGGGTTGTGCTTGAAACCCTCGAAGGGCGATCGTTATGTTACGCATTAAGATTGGAATTCCCTTCTACAAACAATGAAGCAGAATATGAAGCTCTAATTGCTGGATTAAAGATTGCAAAGGAATTGAACATCAAAGCATTGCAAATCTTCAGTGATTCTCAGCTTATTGTGTGTCAGGTCAAGAAGGAATTTCAAGCTAAAGGAGGAAATCTGCCCGCTTATTTGTCAAAAGCTTCTGAACTTCTCAATGATTTCGATCATTATTCGATAAGCCACATACCTCGAGAGGAAAACATGAAAGCGGATTCTCTAGCAAAGTATTCAAGCTCCGGAGAAGCTCAATTATTGGGATTGGTTCCTGTGGAGGTTTTGTCAGCTCCAAGCACTGATGATATGGATATCGACTGGATCATGGCTGTATCTCAAGAACAAGAGTCATGGATGACCCCAATCAAAGAATATCTGCTCAACGGCTCCCTACCAGAAAGTTCTAAAGAACGCCGAAAGCTGTTAAGAAAAGCATTGAGATATGTAATTCAAGACGGCCGGTTATATAGGCGGGGATTCTCAATGCCATTACTCCGATGTGTAACCAAGGAAGAAGCTAGGACAATCTTAGCAGAGGTACACGGAGGAGAATGTGGGGATCATTCAAGCGGTCAAACACTTGCCAAGAAAGTTCTTCGGTATGGGTATTTTTGGCCCGATATTAATCGAGATGCTGCTATCTACTCCAAAAAATGTGACAAATGCCAGAGATTTGCAAAAATCCCAAGAGCACCTTCAACTGAACTAACACAGATGGTCAGCCCATGGCCATTCGCCATTTGGGGGATAGATCTAATCGGACCTTTACCAATTGCCAAGTCGGGAATCAAATATGCTATTGTTGCCATTGATTATTTCACTAATTGGGCTGAAGCTGAACCTTTGGCCACTATTACTTCTAAAAAGATGATTAATTTTGTAATAAAAAATATCATTTGCAGATATGGTGTGCCACAAAAGATAATCACAGACAACGGTACTCAATTTGAAAGCGAAGAGTTCCAGGACTTCTGCAAGCGATTCAGAATCCGAAAAAGTTTCTTAGCAGTGGCTCATCCGCAGGCAAACGGGCAAGTGGAAGCAGTGAACAAAATTATCAAGTCAACCATCAAAAAGCAGCTTGAAAAAGCAAAAGGTGGATGGGTTGATAAGCTACCACTACCACTATGGGCATACAGAACAACCCATAAAACTACAACTGGGCACACTCCATTCTGATTGGCATACGGATCGGAAGCGATGATTCCAGTAGAGCTAGAAGTCCCTTCACATAGGAGAGTTCATTTCAACCAGGCCAAAAATGAAAAATTGCAACTCGAAGCACTTGACTTTCTTGATGAAAGAAGGGAAGAAGCTAGACTCAGAGTCGCGGCCCATCAGCAAAGGATTGCAAGGCACTTCAACTCTAAAGTCCGTCAACGAAGCTTTGAAGTCGGGGACTTAGTCTTGAAAAGGATCATGACAGCAGTCGGAGTATTTGGACCAAATTGAAAAGGGCCATATGTCATAGGCAATAAACTTCTTAATGGCACATTCAAACTCACAACTGTCGAAGGAGATCCAATCCCAAGAGCCTGGAACAGCAATCATTTGCGCCCATATTTTACTTGAAAAAAAGCTTTGCTTGAAATTGTAAAATGATTATGGATGTATCGATTGTATTGTAAACCATTGTAAAATCAGTGATGATGAATTAAAGAGCTATAAAGTGGATGTAGGCCCAGTTCTTGGCCGAACCACTATAAATTTTGTGTTCTTTATTATTATAAAATGCCTGTTGTATTTCGATGTGTAAATACTCTAAATGTATTGCTAAAATATCGATTTAATATTGCAGGTCTTTAAAACAAAGCTTACCCATCGCAATGCCAAGTGAACCCCGTAAATCACTCAATAAAACAAAATTCAAGCCATAGAAAGTTCCAAATTCAAATCCAACATAAGATGAACTTTACACCAAAAAGTTGATGATTCCACCGAAGGGACACTTTTCCAAAGAAAAGGAACTAGACGCTTGTTAAATAATTACGATCGTTTGTATAAACAGACATCTGATTGAATAACTTGCGCCTGTCCCATGGAATCAATCAACAGTGAAGTACACTCCATTGGATAAAGCAAACTGCTTGCAAAAGAAAGGAACTTAGGCTCGGAGACAATAACAGGGGACCATTGATGAGCAAACAACAAAGAGACATGGGCGAGCTGATCAACATAAGCCCTCTTCGAAGGCACAAGCCCTCTTCGGAGGCACAAGACCTCTTCGGAGGCGCAACTCTTCGGAGGATAAAGACCTCTACGGAGGCACAAGCCCTCTTCGGAGGCACGCCAATAAATGGAAACGCTCTTCTCAACAAAAAGGTTGGTGGAACCACTGAGGCAAGGCCTTCGTTAACTAATTGCGATCGTTTGTGCAAACGGACATCCAATTAAATAACTTGCGTCCGCCCTGTGGATCCATTCAACTGTGAGAAAGTAATTTCCATGCAATCAAATAAAGACCTCTTCGGAGGCACAAGACCTCTTTGGAGGCACAAGACCTCTTCGGAGGCATAAGACCTCTCCTGAGGCATCACAAGCCCTCTTACGAGGCACAAGCCTTCCCCAAAGGCACACACTGCCCTCTTCGGAGGCAGAAGACCTTCCCCAAGGCACACAAGACTTCTTCGGAGGCACAAGACCTCTTCGGAGGCACAAGACCTCTTCGGAGGCACGAGACTTCTTCGGAAGCACAAACAAAAGACTTCTCCGGAAGCACAAGACCTCTCCGGGGGCACAACGCTACTTCACAAAACATAATGCTACTCTTCGGAGTCCAAATGCTACTCCTCAGAAATACCAAAAAGCCCTCCTCAGAGGCACACATCAACTCTCAAGGAAGATCTACTTGTTCATCTTGAAAAATTCTTCCCCAGAAATTGAAGCGCTAAGTAAAATCCTCTTTAGAGGCCCGCTCTACCGTGTAGGAGAACTCACTTCTCAAAAAATGAGAAATGACCATCTCCGAAGGTTGAAGCGTAAAAACTTCTCCAAAAATGAGACACGCTCCATTTAAGTAGAATAATTGTTTCCTTAAAGACGGGATAATTATTCTCCAAAAATAAGAGTACAAGTCTCGCTAAAGCAAAAAGATATTGCAATGCACTTGTGGTATAGGAGCAATATCATACAATACAACTACACTAATAAAAGTAGTATTCAAGCAACATACCACAAGCACATTACAATATCACGCGGAAAAGATGTGGAATAAATGCATTCTCAAACACAGACAAAAAGTTTGTACAAGTATAAAGAATCGCTTATTCTACACTAGAATGAGAAATAGATGCATTCTTACATATACAAGAATTCGTACAAGTAAAAGAATAATTTTATTCAATACTGTGAAAATTCTTTACATGTGCAGATCTCAAAAAAGCAGGGACCGGTACCCGCACAATCTCCGGTCGATACAAGAAAAAAGCAAAATAAGAAAAGTAGAATCCAGGTCATCACTCCTTCTTCCTGCCACCCTTAGTACCCTTGCCCGGTTTGATGATTAGCTTCGAAATCCGGCGGGGACGGGTCGGAGAAGAGGGTGCAGCTGAATCTTCTTCTGCCTCATCTTCTCCAGCGGAAATGTTTTTCTTCATTTTCTTCATGACGCGCTTCCCTTTCCTCTTCGAGGAAGACTCACTTCCCGGAGTAGTAAGTAGCATAGAAAGCTTAGTGTTATCATCAAGAGACTGCTCCGGAGTCTTTTCGCTGTCCTCAAAATCCTCCGCCTTCGGTTCTTGTGAAGCGGGTGGATCCTCCAAGCCTCGAAGGACTTCTATTTGCTCTTCCTGCGAACCCGGTTGGGAAGCAGGAGTTACATGAAGAGTTGGAGGAGGAACAGCTGGAAGAGGAGAAGAGTGTATAGCGCTCGGTGCCTCCACTACAGAAGAAAAGAAGTTAAAATCAATATTCTCCGAAAATTGAGAAGAATTTGGGTCATCAGAACTTAAGTAATAGGCGAGAAATTCATCAAAGTCAGTTGAAGCGAACAAATAATCCGCTTGACCCGGTTGAACTTTGAAGTTACCTGGAGAAGTTGGCTTTGTGGTGACGATCTCATAATCTTGTGCTTCGGTGCTTTCTTCGTCCTCATTTCCGCCTTGTGCAGTTGTAATCTCAGTTATGATCTTAGCAAGAGGCGGGGTATGGGAACTGGAGCCTATAATGTCGACATCAGCTGAAACCGGAGCACGAACAGGGGCAGTAGGAAGTACTTCTTTTTCGGAATGCCTCTCTCCCGTCGCTTTAGCTCGCGCTTGGGCAATTTGCTCCTTTCCCTTAACAAGTGCAGCACGGGCATCCTCATCTAAATAAAGTTGCTTCAAGATCTGCTTCGGCATAACCGGCACCACCAAACATTTCGATTATCGCCTCCCATACTTCAGCCAAGGTGACTTCATAATCCGGCCCCAAAAATGAGAGGCTTCCGTTCCCCAAAACGCTATGGATATAGAAGTCAAATAGAGTAGAGCTGACTTTTTCCTTCGTTGCCTCGTGAGACTACTCAGCCGCTTCTTTTTCAGTAACGGCTGCAACTTGACCAGCAACAGCCTCGTCACGCTCTTTCTCAACTTTAGAAAGACGATCCTTTAACAATTCGATCTCCATGTTCTGGGAGTTAACTGTTTCCCGTAACTGAGCAGTGTTTTTGCGATATTCTTCAGTAGCATGCTGCTCAGCCGCAAGTCTCATCTCAGTATCCCTTTGAGCAGCATGCGCATCCCGCACTTGTTTTTGAAACACTTCTTCTTTTTGAGAGTAAGAAGTGGAAGAAGTGGCAAGCTCGTTCTTCAGTCTTTCAACTTCAGCTTCAAGTCTCCCATAATCCTCAGGGATGCTCTTCATCTCGGCGTCGTGCTGCTTGCAAATTTTATCCCACTCTGACTTATCGTTCTCCATGGTCAGCATGGCTTCGAGATTCGCGCGATTGACCCTTTGCAGCTCGTCAACAAGTTTTTGCCATCCAGACATCCTTTCGATATCAAGTTTGACGGCATCAAGGTTACGCAGCATAGTTGGTTTATCAAGCGGGACCAAGTCAAGGTCAAAGCGTACCCCCTTTAAGCACCATTGCGGGAACCGACTTTGAAGAGTTGGCGGACCCTGTCCAACTTGATATCGGGGTCTGTTGATAATTGTTTGGATATCAGACTTCTCGAGAGTAGGAGAATCAGAGGGGATATCAAGAGGAATTGAAGCAGGGGTCTTCTCAGAAATTGCAGACGCATCACTAGGCTTGACCCGCTTGCTTGGATCGTCAACAATGTGACTCTTCCCCTTGTCGTCGTGAGATTTCCTTTTATGAGAATCGTCACTTCTGCGGGAAGAGTCGTATCGCTCGTCCCTACTCCCATAGTGTTGTTCATCTTCTCTTCTACGGCGCTCTTCATAATCCCGTCTCTCGCGAGCTTTTCTAGAGGCCCTTTCTTCATCGGTCTCCTGACGGGAAGGAAGATAGCGCCTAAAATCATAAGTATCGCGGCCTCCATGACGCTGGAATTTGTCGTAGTACGATCTGCTCCGCCCCATCGAAGAATCTGAAAAAGAAAAAGAGACAAGTCTTAAAATCTTCGAAGAAAAGGAATTTAAGTGCGTATAAGTGCCGAAAAATCCTAAGTGTGTGTGATGTGCAAACTACGCACGTCAGACTACAAACCACTCTGTGGTGTAGGAATGGCAATGGCTTGTGTTGAAGGTGTTGTAATTTGTTGCAAAGAAGAAGTCGCTTCAACAACAGGAGAGATCGCTTTTGAAATATCATCTTTAAAAAGTTCCTGAGATGTTATCATTATATCGCTCAAATTATCAAAAGTATCATCGCCGTGATACCCAGCAGAACTCTCTTTTTCGACTTCCACGTCAGCCGTCTTCTCAAAAATGTAAGGATATTCCTCCTCTTCAATAACTGGAGAAAGTGTTAACTTGCTGGATGACCCCGCAACATTAATAGAAGCGGAACACTTCACCAGTGAAGTCTCACTAGTGGGTTCTTTCAGTGAAGGTTCTTCGGCAAGGGCTGGGGCATCTGACGTCTTTGCCGGAGAATCAGGAACTTCATGAGGCTGGATGGAACGAGAAGAATGTAGAAGTTCGAACTGGTGCAAAAGTTCATCTTTCAACAAGAATTTGGCGCTCCTCTCTTCCATAGCCACAGCATTTAAAGTTTCAAAAATTGACTTGAGGGTGGGATTTCTAAGCGGGGGAGGAAGTGCTGAAAAGAGAAAAGGATGAGGATAAGCATTTGATAAATTCGGGTTTCGAAAAGCTCATGAGATGAATAGAGAAAGGCAATCTTACTCCAGACTCTCTAGACAGAGTAGAATCCCGGAGGACATCGGACAAAGAAGAATTGACTTAGGAACCCGTGAGCACTATCGGGTAAATCCAAAATCAACTTCCAGTTTCTGGCGCCTCTTACAAGCACGATTAAAGGGTGATCTTTATTCTTAGCAAAGGTACACAAATAGCAAATTTCATCGAAGCTTGGAAGACGGTTGAGCGTCCTCCTAAACAGAACACACAACCCCATCAGAACGGCATAACCGTTGGGGTGCAGCTAGAAAGGCGAGATAGCTAATCGAAGAAAGAGTTCTCGGAGAAATTCGTTGAAAGGGGGAATAGCCCCACTTAAGCACATCTGACGATTCACTGCGACAAAACCGAGAGGTGGCCTGTCAGCAGTGTCGTTTGCTCTAGGAAATATAGCATCTGATTCGGCAACACCGAACCGAATACACAGTTGTCTGAAAACTTTGTGGCTCAGAGTGGTCGGAGTTCTTTACGGAGGATCGATTAGTGGATTAGCAATCGGGAAAGCTTCTCCGGCTGGTCATGAATCTTCTTGTTGAGATGTCATTCTACACAATCAACTGGATATTCAAATTTGAAGGTGCACGTTTCCTAAAAAAAAGTGTGAAGTTTTGTGCAAAACTAAAACGATAACAAGCAAGTATAACTGAAATTGAGATAGTTGACATTTGTCGATTATAAAGTTTCGAGACTTGTCATTTTAAGTTCAAATACAATGTTGTGTTGATGCAAACAAATCAGCTTAGGTTGATTATTTCAGCTTTGCTTTAATACTTCATTTGAATTTATCGTTTCACAGCATTTCATTCACAAAATTCATGTAAGTTAATTGTTCTTTGTCAACTAATCTGTCATGCGATGTGGGCAGTCAATGGCAGTATATTTGTCTCGTTTTTCTTCAAATGTTGTTTTTAAACAGGTTATTAGCGTTAAAGTCAAGACAATCTGAAAAGAAATGCAACACAGTTCAAATTCAAATTCAAAGCTCGTCCAGCGACCTATCATAGGTCGAGACATTTTTAGGTCGTATTGTGCAAATTAAAACATCCAGAGCAGTGTAGAGTTTGTTCAAGTCTTAGGTCATTCAGTGACCTATCATAGGTCGAGGCTACTTTAGGTCGCACTGTGCAAGGCAAATAATTTGAGGCGATACAAGTTTCTCTAAGTCCTAGGTCGCACACGACTTGGCATAGGTCGGAAACTATTTAGGTCGCACACGACTTGGCATAGGTCGGAAACTATTTAGGTTGCAAGAAGGTTGTTCGGTTTCGTTTAGGTTGCAGGAATTCTTAGATCGTAAGGCTTAGGTCGCCAAGAATCCCAGCACGACCTAACTTTTAGGTTGTGCAGATCCGATAGGTCGCTGTCTTCCTCTCCACGCAACAACTTACTAGACCCGATAACCCAATACCGCCATTACAAAAGAATCTGTCATCCCCTTCGTTTCATCTCCACATACCACCAAATCGCCCAACAAATCGATTACAATCCCCTCCGATCCATTATGAAAATTACCATGCGTTCATGAATTACCACAATGTATCAAACGACGATTAAAAGTCGATCGAAATAACCATTCAAAAAAATGAAGCGTGGCACATGAAATTAGACTTGGGTCGGAAAATGTGGATTCATGATCAAGCGGCGATTACGGAGGAGTAGAGATTGGATCCAATTACGTAGTATGCTAGTAGAAATGGATCGATGATTAACTGGATTGAATTCGCCTTCGAAAGATTGAAAATTCGTCAATGGCAGTGGAAGTTCAGAACAATAAGGTGGGGAGGAAGGAGCGACCTAACTAATTTATATGAGGCTAAGAAAGGAAGGCGAACAGGCGTACGAGTTAGCACAAGTTTTAGGTCGATCACGACCTAACAAGGTTAAGTCGAAGCACACGACCTATGACATAGGCCCGCACTTCGAGGGGCAAATGTTAACTTATATTTTAGTGCCGACCTAAAACTCTACGACCTATAACCCCGCGACTTAACAAGATACGACCTAACAACCTAAGGAAGTTAACGACCTAGTGGCTCCAGACTTCACGACCCAAAGAATGTCACGACCTAAGGAATGTCACGACCTAAAGAATGTCACGACCTAAAGAATGTCACGACCTAAGGAATGTCACGACCTAAAGAATGTCACGACCTAAAGAATGTCACAACCTAAGGACTTCATGAGCCAACGACTTAAAGCTTCACGACCCAACGAGTTAAGAAGCTTCACGACCTAACTTCACAAAGCAGCTGAACGAGCTAAAAGAAAAGAAAGGGTGCACGACTTATCTTAGGTCGCTTACGACTTACCACTTCAGAGGAAACCGAGTACAACTCCAGCAGACCAACTTCCTAAGTCACGAGTGGATCACTGTGACGACCGCCCATGACCCCTGCCCCGAATCTAGAGATAGAGCGCTGTAAAGTGTGCCAAGCGACCATGGACGATTGTCAAGGTAAGATTAAAACGACAGAATCTATCGTATTACTCATAGCGCATGGACAAAATACAATAGAACACATGTATAGTGAAGCTTTACAGAACAAAATGACATCATATAAAACTCCATAATAGTTGAATACAAGCATCCACATAGTCAACACATCAAACCTCACTACATATCTCTCAAAGAATACAAAACAGCGGAATATCCAGTACATATAATAAGAAGATAATATGCAACCCTCCAGCTCGTCTTCGATATCAGCATCGTGAGAAGAGAACAGCACCTGTCACCTGCTACCTAGTCTGCCCGTCCCAAAATGGACGAACAGCCCAAGGCAATAAGAATTAAAAACATAAAGCCTTGAGTCAGACAACAGTCTTAGTGAGCAGTAAATTAACTAACAACATATCAAAAGAGCATAAAGGAAAAGGGAATAGGAACACAACCCTCCCACTCCAACCTCATTCTACAGTGATAGCCCCCAGACACACACTAAGCAGAAGCAATCATAGCAGAGCATACAATTTAAAGTAAAGCTACTATCACTCGAGTCAAGGGCGATGTTTTCCAAGTACCAAGGCCTAAATCAGATAAGCACCCAGAAAATACCGCTCTTGAGTCCGAATGACGATACAACCAAACATCCATGACTCTGGCTATCACTGTTATCATTGCTTCGATTTCACCGTTAATTGAATGACCAGCACATTCTTTCAGCCGTCCGTCAAGGGCTAATGGAAACCCCGGTTCTAGACATAACTCCCGCACGTCGTCGCAGCCCGTGCCTAGGACTATCGAATCTGCCCAGAGTACTCGACCATCAACAGTTGGCCGTTGGGACTATCGAATCTGCCCAAACGTACTCTTGCTTAGAGCATGCTAGAACCTTCAACAACGATGCTATCCAAGCCTCCTAGTCATCCTCCTCGACGACTATTCTCATATCCATTCATTATCCTCAACTCGAATCATATCACCGAGTTATCAACATGCTTGGAATGATCCCGTCTGGATTAGACCAAGTCTTCATCACATGATTGCCTCGCTTCACTACATCCTCGCAAAGCCTCATCTCATCATCACCTCATCAAATCTATGCATAACAGCTTCATCATCCCGCTACATATGCCACGAGCAGCTTTCCCAATCCAAGAGCCTTTCCCTTAGCTTTTGAATCGTCTTCGGTCTAAATCTAATCATCAATCATCTAGTTCATAACAATCAATCAAATCAAACATCAATCCAAGCAATCAAGCATTCAAATATGATCTAAGTAGACAATTATAACAATAATGGCATTTTCGTAATTAAAGAGTTGAAAGTCCAATAAGCATGAAAACATGGATTATATCTCTACAAACTTGATGAATGAACTTGCATAGGTTAACATATGATAAAATGGATGTAATATCATCATGAACAATGGATCTATATGGATCTACACTTAGGATGAAGAAAATGCATGGAAATCACTATTATAACACCAAAACGAGCCAACAATCCGATATCCTCCTTTGGATCCGTGTGAGAGATAATCACCACTCACCAAATCACCTAAACAACCCCAAATCAACACGCTTCAGATCTGGACAGCAAAGGATCAAGCTTGATCTATCACAAATCCGCTTCAAATGAAGAAATCTCTCTTGAAAAGATGAAGATCTTCAATCTAAGCTCTTGAATCTTCAATCTTGATCTTCGATTTGGATGGATGGAAGCACTAGATTAGAGTGGAGAAAAGAAGTGAAGAAGTGTAGAAGTCGAGCTCTCAAAATGGCAGCACTTCGTCGCTTCAAAATCCGGATCCCAAAAATGAAGAGAAGCTCTCCTATTTATAGCAGAAAATACCTTAAGTCGTAACTCGGCTATCTTCTTAAGTCGCTGCCGACTTAACACTTATGCCGACCTACGACTCAACAACCCCCTACGACTTAACCAAGCTACGAGTCAACACACGCTCCTACGACTTAATCCTCATCTGTCTACGACTCACGATAAAACAGCCATCTCCTAAGTCGTATACGACTTATAGCATCTTCCGACTCAACACAAAGGCTACGACTCATCAAATAACTGGTACGACTCAACCACTAAGTCGGTTGCGACTTAACACTTCGTCTATATGACTTAACGACTTAACAACCTGCTGGGATACGACTTAGCTGGTTAGACGAGACAACTCATTCTACGACTTATTAGTTAACTCGGTCACGACTTATACTTGGCAGAAGATACGACTCATCACATCTATGCTTCTACGACTTAACATAGCAGCTTTGTCGATCTACCAGGATAAGACTCAACTCCTAAGTCGTCCAGGTCTTAAGTCGACCATTACCTTAACTCGTCAGCCGACTTAACACTTAACTCAAAACCTTAAGTCGTCTACAATAACATAAGTCGGTCACTTCCTTAGGTTGTCTATCCCTTAACTCGGCAACGACTTACAACCTTCAACTTAACACTTGCCGAGTTAACCTCAACCTACTAACCTAGCCCAGCTACGACTTATCTCCTTAGGTCGTCGCCGACTCACCTCTTAAGTCCTTAACTCGCCCAGACTCATCACTAACTCGTCCAGAACCCATAAGTCGGCTACGACTTAGGACTTAACCAAAAATTCTTCCCAAAATCTGAAACAACCTAAAATGTTGAAAATTCCAGATTTGAACGAACTTTTCGATCCGTAAAAATACGGGTCGTTACATTCTCTCCCCCTTAGGAATTTCGCCCCCGAAATTCCAAGCAATCAAAAACTATTCTGTACGCCTACCATCCATAGCAATCAACAGACCATGCATCCAATTCTAACTTAGCGTACAGAATTCTAAAATTAGGACAAGTTACAATATCGCGAGATGACACGACACCTTAGGGCCATACCTTGAAGAGTTCAGGATGAGCCGCCTTCATCCTCTCTTCCACCTCCCTCGTACAGTCGTTATCATCGTCACTCCATTGTATCTTGAGCAACTTAACTACCTTCCTCCTAAGCTGTTTCGTGTCGGTTTCAACAACACGAAGCGGCTCACGAGATCTTCTATCAACTGGATCAACTTCAAAATCTTCATAGCTACCAGCAGAAACCACCGTATTCGAGTCGTGCACATACTTCCGTAGATATGATACGTGAAAAACATTATGCACACTCGACATCTTCTCCGGTAATTCCAATCTATAAGCGAGCTTTCCAATTCGCTCGATAATCGGGAATGGTCCAACAAATCTCGGAGTTAATTTTCCTTTCTTCCCGAATCGGATAACATTCTTCAGTGGAGAAATCTTCACAAAAACCATATCTCCTACGTCGAATTCCAAATCCTTTCGACGCTTATCGGCATAACTCTTCTGACGATCTTGGGCTGCCTTCATTCGTTGCCGAATGATTTCTATACAATCTGAAGTCTGACGAATCATCTCTGGCCCAAGCATCAGCTTTTCTCCAGTTTCTAACCAACATGTCAGAGAGTTACACGGTCTTCCATACAATGCCTCATACGGTGCCATACCAATGCTTGACTGGTAACTGTTGTTGTACGCAAACTCCACCAAATGAAGGTGATCTTCCCATGATCCTCCGAAGTCCAAAACACATGCTCTGAGGAGATCTTCCAAAACTCGGTTGACTCTCTCGGTCTGACCATCTGTTTGAGGATGATAAGCTGTACTCAAACACAACTCGGTTCCCAAGACTTCCTGGAAGCTCTTCCAAAATCCACTAGTGAACAATGGGTCTCGATCGCTCACTATACTCTTCGGAATACCATGGAATCGAACTATCCACTTAACATACAATTCCGCCAACTTTGATGCAGTCCTAGTCGATCGAACAGGAATGAATCTAGCACTCTTAGTCAGACGATCCACAATGACCCAAATTCCTTCATTTCCCATTCTGGTTCTAGGCAATCCATCGATAAAATCCATCGACACTTGTTCCCACTTCCATGTAGGAACTTCTAATGGTTGAAGCAATCCACTTGGCTTCTTCTGTTCGGCCTTCACCAATTGGCAGTTCATACATTTGGAAATAAAATTTCCAACATCCTTCTTCATACCTTCCCAGTAGTAAGTTCTCTTCATATCCCGATACATCTTATTTCCACCTGGATGAATTGTCAGCTTCGAGTGATGACTTTCCTTCAGGACATCACTCCTCAATTCATCTATCTCGGGAACAACTAGTCGTCCTTGCTTTCGAAGCCAACCCTCTCGATCGACCTCGAATCCTTTATCCTTTTCTGGATCCACTCCAGATTCCAAATCACGGATAATCTTGACAAGCTTATCATCTCGTTTTTGACTCTCGCCAATCCTTTCCACAAGAGTCGGTCTTATCGATAAGTTTGCCAACATCTCAGGTTCCAATTCACATCTAGGCCTGAAGTCAAATCCAGCTAAATACTCGAGACTCTTCCATTCTGAAAACATGGCTCCCAATCCTGCATGTCTTCGACTTAACGCATCTGCCACTGCGTTACCTTTTCCCGGAGTATAAGCTATACCAAAATCATATGATGCCAAAAACTCTAACCAACGTTGCTGCCGAAGATTCACATCCTTTTGGGAGAAAAGATACTTCAGCGACTTGTGATCCGTAAACAACTCGAATCGAACTCCCAACAGATAATGTCTCCACATCTTCAGAGCAAATACAATCGCTGCCAATTCCAAATCATGAGTTGGGTAATTCCTTTCATGCGGCTTCAGTTGTCGGCTAGCATACGCAACAACTTTATCCTTCTGCATCAGCACTGCTCCAAGTCCAGTACCACATGCGTCGGTGTAAACCACCATCTCATCATTCCCACTTGGAATAGTCAAAACAGGAGCACTCGTCAATCTCTCTTTCAGGATTCCGAAAGCTTGCTCACACTTAGCATCCCAACTGAACACTTGGTTCTTTTTCGTCAATCCTGTTAACGGTGCAGCTACCTTGGAGAAGTCTTTGATAAACCGTCGATAATATCCTGCTAATCCAAGAAAACTTCTCACATCAGATGCATTCTTAGGTCTAACCCAATCCTGGATTGCTGCCACCTTAGCGGGATCAACCGCTATTCCATTTCCAGAAATCACATGGCCTAAGAACCTCACTTCACTCTTCCAGAAGTGACACTTCGAAAACTTAGCCTTCAGCTGATGTTTCCGCAAGATTTCCAAAACAATTCGCAAGTGCGTCTTGTGCTCTTCTTCAGTTCTGGAATAAATCAGAATATCATCCACGAACACAAGTACGAACTTGTTCAACTGATCTCTGAACACTCTATTCATAAGATCCACAAAAAATGCTGGCGCGTTAGTCAATCCAAACGGCATTACCAGCCACTCAAAGAAACCCGATGGTGTCCGAAAAGCAGTCTTCGGCACACTATCCTTCGCTACTCTCAACTGGTGAAATCCCGTTGCCAAATCCATCTGAGAAAACACCTTAGCTTCGTGAAGCTGATCAAACAAGTCATCTATTCTTGGCAATGGATACTTGTTCTTCTTAGTCACCTTATTCAACTCACGATAATCGACGCACAATCTCAACGACCCATCTGCCTTGGTTGCAAACACAACTGGTGCACCCCACTCGGACACACTACGCCGAATGAATCCTTTCTGCAAAAGATCATCAACTTGCACCCTCAACTCCTGCTGTTCCCTAGGCGCCATTCGCCTAAGAGGCATCACAACAGGTCTGGCTCCTTCAACTAGATCTATTCGAAACTCGATCTCTCTATGCGGCGGCAACCCTTTGACTTCGTCAAAGACATCCTCGAATCCATTAGCGATTGGCACTGATGACAGTCCATCCCGTGGAACAACTAGCGAATACATGAAGCTCATGAAGACGCCTTCTTCATGCTTACATCGTATCACAATCTTTCGCCCCTCCACATTCTCGACTGTCACTTCCAACCTTTCGCAATCAACCTTAGCCGCATACTTCCTAAGCCAGTCCATACCCAAAATAATCCCGAACCCCGCAAAGTTCAGAACAAAGCAATCATAAACAAAAGAGCAACCATGACTCGATACAACAAGACCACGGCATAACATACACAAACAAGACGAACCCCCAACTGGATTAGTCACAACCAATGGCCTATCAACAATATCCGGTTCCAAACCTAACCGGCTTACGAGTTCATTACAAACAAATGAATGCGACGCTCCAGTATCAAACAGAACTCTAACTGGAACACCACATAGGAAAAGAGTACCTTGAACAACCACACTCTTTCCTTTCTCTTCAGCAGTAGGAGCTTTTGAAGACGACGGAACAGCTCCCAAAGCATAAGCTTGCACAATCTGCTTATCTCTTCTCGGTTCTGGACAATTCTTCCTGAAATGTCCCGGCTTGTCACAGTTATGACACTTCATCGGTGCCTTCGGATTCTTACAATCCTTAGAGAAATGGCCCTTCTGCTGACAATTGTAGCAAGTCACCTCGCCTTTCGGCTTCTTCTGGCCATCCTTACCCTTCTGCTGCTGCTGCTTCCTCTTCTGGTTTCCACCCTGCTGTGGTTTAGATTCTCCCTTGGTCACAGCAACAACAGATCCTTCCTTAGGAAACAGACTCTCATGCCTAAGAGCTTTCTCCACAAGCTTCTCAAATGAATCGTCCAAATGATCCACCAACTGTCTCCCAAGATAACTATCCAAGCCGGTCACGAACTTCTCATTCTTCTGGTAAGCAGACTCAATATATGACCGGGCATACTTGGACAAAGCTTCAAACTCAGAAACATACTCAAGAACAGATCTTCCACCCTGCTTGAGCTCTACAAACTTCTTGAACAGAACGGACTTCTGAGCTGTAGAAATGAACTTAGCTTCAAATCTGACTTGGAATTGCTCCCAAGTAATCTCTTCTTCCGGAGTAGTGATGGTAATAGAGTTCCACCAATCAGAAGCTCTCCCTTGAAGCTGCCTTGATGCCAACTTCCTCTTAGTTGCATCATCAATTCCCAAATCACCAAAGATCCTTCTACAAGCATCTATCCACCTCTGGACCTCAATGGTAGATTCTGTTCCCAAGAAAACCTTCCCTCCAAGAGCAGTATAATCCTTGCACAGCTTAGCAAAATCCACTGGTTTCGGAGTTTGGACTTGAACTCCAACATCAACTGTCGCCCCCGGAACTGGTATTCTCCTCATGATCGAAGTCATCATAGCTTCGAACATGGCTGCATAATCAGCAGTCTCTTCAGTAGCACGGTCTTCCCTAGCAGCTGGTCTCCCTCTTCGACTCATTCTCAATATCTATAAAAAGGAATGATTAGAACATCTAGAGAAACAACTGCATAAAGGACTCAAACTCTACTAAGCTACTATATTATATATAGTATTCATCCATCAAAATACAATTACGTCTCTCATACGTAGTTACGTCAGCGAGCGTTGGGTAAAATCGATTAACCAATGCTCTGATACCAAATGTGACGACCGCCCATGACCCCTGCCCCGAATCTAGAGATAGAGCGCTGTAAAGTGTGCCAAGCGACCATGGACGATTGTCAAGGTAAGATTAAAACGACAGAATCTATCGTATTACTCACAGCGCATGGACAAAATACAATAGAACACATGTATAGTGAAGCTTTACAGAACAAAATGACATCATATAAAACTCCATAATAGTTGAATACAAGCATCCACATAGTCAACACATCAAAACTCACTATATATCTCTCAAAGAATACAAAACAGCGGAATATCCAGTACATATAATAAGAAGATAATATGCAACCCTCCAGCTCGTCTTCGATATCAGCATCGTGAGAAGAGAACAGCACCTGTCACCTGCTACCTAGTCTGCCCGTCCCAAAATGGACGAACAGCCCAAGGCAATAAGAATTAAAAACATAAAGCCTTGAGTCAGACAACAGTCTTAGTGAGCAGTAAATTAACTAACAACATATCAAAAGAGCATAAAGGAAAATGGAATAGGAACACAACCCTCCCACTCCAACCTCATTCTACAGTGATAGCCCCCAGACACACACTAAGCAGAAGCAATCATAGCAGAGCATACAATTTAAAGTAAAGCTACTATCACTCGAGTCAAGGGCGATGTTTTCCATGTACCAAGGCCTAAATCAGATAAGCACCCAGAAAATACCGCTCTTGAGTCCGAATGACGATACAACCAAACATCCATGACTCTGGCTATCACTGTTATCATTGCTTCGATTTCACCGTTAATTGAATGACCGGCACATTCTTTCAGCCGTCCGTCAAGGGCTAATGGAAACCCCGGTTCTAGACATAACTCCCGCACGTCGTCGCAGCCCGTGCCTAGGACTATCGAATCTGCCCAGAGTACTCGACCATCAAAAGTTGGCCGTTGGGACTATCGAATCTGCCCAAATGTACTCTTGCTTAGAGCATGCTAGAACCTTCAACAACGATGCTATCCAAGCCTCCTAGTCATCCTCCTCGACGACTATTCTCATATCCATTCATTATCCTCAACTCGAATCATATCACCGAGTTATCAACATGCTTGGAATGATCCCGTCTGGATTAGACCAAGTCTTCATCACATGATTGCCTCGCTTCACTACATCCTCGCAAAGCCTCATCTCATCATCACCTCATCAAATCTATGCATAAGAGCTTCATCATCCCGCTACATATGCCACGAGCAGCTTTCCCAATCCAAGAGCCTTTCCCTTAGCTTTTGAATCGTCTTCGGTCTAAATCTAATCATCAATCATCTAGTTCATAACAATCAATCAAATCAAACATCAATCCAAGCAATCAAGCATTCAAATATGATCTAAGTAGACAATTATAACAATAATGGCATTTTCGTAATTAAAGAGTTGAAAGTCCAATAAGCATGAAAACATGGATTATATCTCTACAAACTTGATGAATGAACTTGCACAGGTTAACATATGATAAAATGGATGTAATATCATCATGAACAATGGATCTATATGGATCTACACTTAGGATGAAGAAAATGCATGGAAATCACTATTATAACACCAAAACGAGCCAACAATCTGATATCCTCCTTTGGATTCGTGTGAGAGATAATCACCACTCACCAAATCACCTAAACAACCCCAAATCAACACGCTTCAGATCTGGACAGCAAAGGATCAAGCTTGATCTATCACAAATCCGCTTCAAATGAAGAAATCTCTCTTGAAAAGATGAAGATCTTCAATCTAAGCTCTTGAATCTTCAATCTTGATCTTCGATTTGGATGGATGGAAGCACTAGATTAGAGTGGAGAAAAGAAGTGAAGAAGTGTAGAAGTCGAGCTCTCAAAATGGCAGCACTTCGTCGCTTCAAAATCCGGATCCCAAAAATGAAGAGAAGCTCTCCTATTTATAGCAGAAAATACCTTAAGTCGTAACTCGGCTATCTTCTTAAGTCGCTGCCGACTTAACACTTATGCCGACCTACGACTCAACAACCCCCTACGACTTAACCAAGCTACGAGTCAACACACGCTCCTACGACTTAATCCTCATCTGTCTACGACTCACGATAAAACAGCCATCTCCTAAGTCGTATACGACTTATAGCATCTTCCGACTCAACACAAAGGCTACGACTCATCAAATAACTGGTACGACTCAACCACTAAGTCGGTTGCGACTTAACACTTCGTCTATATGACTTAACGACTTAACAACCTGCTGGGATACGACTTAGCTGGTTAGACGAGACAACTCATTCTACGACTTATTAGTTAACTCGATCACGACTTATACTTGGCAGAAGATACGACTCATCACATCTATGCTTCTACGACTTAACATAGCAGCTTTGCCGATCTACCAGGATAAGACTCAACTCCTAAGTCGTCCAGGTCTTAAGTCGACCATTACCTTAACTCGTCAGCCGACTTAACACTTAACTCAAAACCTTAAGTCGCCTACAATAACATAAGTTGGTCACTTCCTTAGGTTGTCTATCCCTTAACTCGGCAACGACTTACAACCTTCGACTTAACACTTGCCGAGTTAACCTCAACCTACTAACCTAGCCCAGCTACGACTTATCTCCTTAGGTCGTCGCCGACTCACCCCTTAAGTCCTTAACTCGCCCAGACTCATCACTAACTCGTCCAGAACCCATAAGTCGGCTACGACTTAGGACTTAACCAAAAATTCTTCCCAAAATCTGAAACAACCTAAAATGTTGAAAATTCCAGATTTGAACGAACTTTTCGATCCGTAAAAATACGGGTCGTTACAATCACGACCTACCTTAGGTCGCTCGCGACCTACGACCTAACATAGGTCGTACACGACCTAAGACTTGGCAGAATTTCCATCCAGAATCAACTCCTATAAATACCCCCTAACTCCAACGGCAAATGGACTTTTGGCCGACCATTTTCTGAAGCACCGTTACTCTGCCGAATTCTCAACTCATCCACCATTTGAAGAACTCTAATCACTCAAGACATTACAACAAGCTTTGAGAGAAATCTACCGCATTCAGCATGAATTCGAGGAGATCTTCAACATCGAAGCTTGAGCTAATAGTCTAAAGTGTTTAAGAATCGAAATATATTGTATTTTCAAGAGCATTGTATCATTTTGTAACCAGAATCAGCAATAAAAGAATATAAAGTGGACGTAGGCTCAATTACGGGCCGAACCACTATAAATCTGTTGTCCTTTTACTGTCTTCTGCTATTTTCAGCTTATATTTTGTTCCCGTACCAACGGGTGGTGCTTTCACATTGTTATTACACACACCGGGTGTTAGCGTTCAACTTTCTGCATTAACAATCCCGTTTGATTCGTTGGATCCTCTTACTTTAATATTTTGACCTTACAATCAAAGATAAAAAAGGATCTGATAATGTCATAGCCGATCACTTGTCTCATCTTCCGAACGCACCATCTTCTTTGCCAATCAATGAAAACTTCCCCGATGAACAACTTCTTTCAATTTATATTGATCCATGGTACGCTGATATACTGAACTACTTAGTCAATAAAGAAACTCCCTCATCTTGGTCCAAACAACACAAATACAAATTCATGTCCCAAGTGAAATATTTCTATTGGGACGATCCATATTTGTTTAAATATTACCCCAACCAAATCATTCGACGTTGCATTCCGGATAATGAGATCAGGAGTGTTCTTTCATTTTGCCATGATCAAGCGTGCGGTGGACATTTCGGTCCTCAAAAAACTACGGAAAAGGTGCTTTAGTGTGGTTTCTATTGGCCTTCTCTTTTCAAAGACTCATTCGAATTTTGCAAAACTTACCATTGATGTCAAATGCTTGGACGAATTTCTCGACGAAATATGATGCCTCTAAACCCCATTCCTACGATCGAAATCTTTGATGTTTGGGGTATCGACTTTATGGGACCTTTTCCCAACTCTTTTGGAGATTTATATATTCTTCTCACCGCCGATTATGTCTCAAAATGGGTTAAGGCCGTTCCATGCAAAACCAACGACCATATAATTGTTGTGAAATTTCACAAAGAAAACAACTTTTCGAGGTTTGACACACCTTCATAATAATCAGTGATAATGGAACCCATTTTTGTAACCGTTCTTTTGAAACTTTAATGAAAAAATAATCGATAACCCATAAGTTATCCACTCCGTATCATCCTCATACTTGTGGCCAAGTTGAAGTTTCAAATCGATAAATAAAACAAATCTTGGAAAACACTATTAACAAAAATCGAAAAGATTGGTCTCAGAAATTGACCGAGGCGCTTTGGGCTTACCGTACTGCTTTTAAAACTAACCTTGGGATGTCCCCATTTCGTTTAGTTTACAGTAAAGCTTGCCATTTACCCGTTGAAATCGAACACAAACCGTTGTGGGCAATAAAGAACTTAAACTTTGATCTTGAAAAAGCTGGCGAAAACCGAAAATTACAACTCAACGAACTAGAATAACTTAGGAACGACGCATATGGAAACGAGAAAATTTACAAAGAAAGAACCAAAGTTTTTTATGACAAGTCAATCCTAAGGAAAACGTTTTCGCCTAACCAAAAAGTTCTTTTATATGATTCAAGACTTCATGTATTCCCTAGGAAACTTAAATCGAGATGGACCGGACCATTTGTGGTACGAACTGTTTTTCCACATGGTGCCGTAGAAATAGAAAACCCCAGGGATGGATCGATTTTCAAAGTCAACGGTCATCGTTTGAAACCTTTCTTGGAATTTCCCAATAACCAAGAGGAGGAGCTCATGATTCTGATACATCTAGTAAGAATGTTAACCCTCTTTGGTAAATATGTACATATTTTTCCCCGTTACACTCATTATATCGTGCATTGACTGTAGGGACACTGTCAAAATTAAGTGTGGGGAGGAGTCTCATTTTCATTTTTTCTTTAAGTTTCAAGGCATTTTTGAATTTTCATTTCCTTTTACCTAAAAAAAATCTCAAAATTTCTAAATCTTAAAAACATTTTTTAGCATTTTGATTTATTTTTGAAGAAACACTATATGATAAGTATAAGTTTTGGTTAATAAATTGAAATTTTTGAAAATTTATTTGTCTTAACAAAAATAAAAATGAAGTTTGATTACAAATAACAATGGTTTAACTAGTATATAGGAAGATTCATATGTGTTAATTATGAAATATATTCTAAATGAAAATCGTTGTTTAAAAAAGTGGTAAATTTAAAGTAAAGGATATAACACTTTTATCTTCTAAGTTAAATGGTACTAAGATAATTTTGCAAAACTCTCTCTTCTCAAAAAAAAGAAGGAGAAAAAAAACACAAAAATATATATATAAAAAAATTATATATGTACATATTTTTAACACCTAGAGTCATGTGTTCACACTCGTGTGTTCACTCGCCATGCTCTGTACCCTTCTCACGTAAGCCAGAGAGGAAGTGCATGATCGGTATATCTGGCCACAGTTTATCCGAGTTAGGTGTATGTATATAAAAATCCTTTTTAATAACGCCTACAATTGATAAGTGTTCACACTTGTGTGTTCACTCGCCACGTTCTGTATTCCCCTCACATCAGTCCAAAAGGCGGTGCATGATCGGTATATCTGGCCTCAGTTTATCCGAGTTAGGTGTATGTATATAAAAATTCTTTTTAATAATGCCTACAGTCGATAAGTGTTCACACTTTTGTGTTCACTCGCCACACTCTGTATTCCCCTTACATCAGTCCGCAAGGCAGTGCATGGGTAATATATCTAGCCTTAGTTTACCTGAGTTAGGCATATGTAAATATTGTTAATTTTAATAAAATTTTCAAATAAGAGAGAGTAAGCAGTTGAAATCCAAGCACCATTTTAACTTATTTGATTTGACTTGTTATTAGAAAGAAATGAAAATACTACTTTGATAAACTTTGATAATCAACTAAAGATCCATTTCATACTTACACTATATTATCGACCGAAACAACGAGTTAAACTATAACCCATTTGTTTCGATAACTTTATTTTTATTGGAAATTTTGACGAGTAAATGACTTAATTTTTCAAGATAATGACCAAAACCTATATTTAACTTATTATTGTCGATTTGAAAGTGAATCCTTTATTTGTAAATACTTTCAAAAACTTGCATTCATCCCATTGTAAATAAATCTTGCATTTTGTAAATATTTTCACTTTGCATTTGGATTTTGTGGGTAGTATCCACTGAAAACCCTCACGAGATAACACTCGTCCTACTGGGGACACCCAGAGGTTTAACGGTTTGTTGCATATGTTCAATGCAATCGTGCACCCTACGAAAACGGATTTATCTTAGTTTTCCTTTATTCGATGACGAATAAAAAGATAAATGTGGGGGTATTTGATGTGCATGTAAATGTGCATATATTTACATCCATTTTTATTTAACTAAATGTCATATTTAGGAATTTTAACATGTTTAAACCAAAATTCAATTATTTTCAAATTATCATATATTCATCTTCATTCAGGGGTAAAATTATCATTTTTGTGCATGTGTCAATTTGATAATTTTTACTTGGACTTTTTTTAGGATTTTTATAAGGAATTTGGATGCATATGAAAGAGGCTTTCATGAAGGTATATGCATGCACAAGGGAATACAAAGTAATGAAGAGGAAATAAGTCAAGCTCATGATCATGGAGGACCCCACCTACTTACCTAAATCTACAATTAGAAGCTAATGGACAACTAAGTGGAGGTTAAAGCTTCATGCACATTTAATGATGGATTAATTAGTGGCTAATGGTTACTTGGTGGCTACACTTCCTAAAGGGCAATTTGGGAAGCACCCTAAAAGTTGAATTAGGTTTTATGCATGTATAAATAGCCCTCTTATGTACATGTAATTATCTTCTACTCTTTCACATTAGTTCGGAAATTAAGAAAGCAAGTTGTAATGTCAATGTTTCATGAAATAAAAATGGCTTCCTAGCCTCTTTCTCTTTTCTTTTTGTAACGACCCGTAAATTTTCGATAATTAAAATTTGTTATTATATTGAGATTTTGGTAATATAATATTGAAGAAATAAAAATTTGTAATTTATTTATGAAATAACAACTAAAATGAAAAGTAACAATGTTAATCTAAGTTAATTATTAACAATTTGAATGAAATTCCAATAAATGAAATATTGTAAAGGTCATACTTGGTTATAAATTTGAACATATGAAAACAAATGTAAATATGGAATAAATTAATGAAATAGTATATAATAAATGGTAATTGAACAAAAATCTGTGCTATGTAAGCAATTGTAATATTTGTTTGTAAATAATAAATTATAGGTGTAATTAAAAGTAAATAGTGACAATTATTATAAGTTACATGTTTATTTAGTTAGTTGAATTGAAGTCAATTTTAAATAAATGTAAATAAATGTTACACTAATGTGAGATGTAATACGATGTTTAGAAGTTGTTAAATTGGAGTATATTAAGGTAATGAAAGGTAAAACAAAGAACTAGGTTTATAGAGTAATAATGGACTTAATAAAAAGATTGGAATTGAATCAAATCAATTTATTGGAATAAATTATAAATAATTGGAATTCAATTTATAATAAATGGA
Organism: Allium fistulosum; assembly: GCA_030737815.1. Classification (NCBI taxonomy): domain Eukaryota; kingdom Viridiplantae; phylum Streptophyta; class Magnoliopsida; order Asparagales; family Amaryllidaceae; genus Allium; species Allium fistulosum. Next base: position 986,536,929 of record CM060902.1, read on the forward strand.
TTTATTGTAAGTAAATGAAATTAAATACAACGTTAATTGAAATTAAGATGAAATTGGAAATTATTAATGTACTAAGATATAAACCAATGGTAATTATATCCATAAGATGATAATTGATTTAATAACAAGATTGAAAATCAAATAAATGAAATTTTGGAATTCTTATTTTAATTACTGGATTTTTTGAAATTGAGATTAAACAAGGTAAATTGTGAAATATTCCATAGTAAATTGATTTAGAAATTTGTTTTAAAGGATTGTAAATCACTAAGTAATCCAGAGTGATAGAAATTGTAAATTATTAAATATTGAATCGAAAAGTGATTAATTAATTTAATATTAATTAATTTAATTAATGTGAATATATCCATTTTGGACACTGACTCGAATTCCGATGAAACAAGTTTCATCGGATCCGTAACGGTGAATTATTGTAGGATTTCAACTTTCGTGTCGATCGGACCTATCGGTTGATCGCACGGGCTCGAAACACCTAGAAATCAACTTAATTAAATTCAATTGAAATCAATTGGAAATAAGCTGATTTTAACATAACTTCTTCATACGATGGAATTTGGACTTGAAACCTATTCCATTGAATTTGAAATCATCAAAAACATCTATTTTGATATATGGGATGACCCATTTTCATTCCGGAGGCAGAACGGGCTTTTCGGGTTGTTATCGTTCCAATTCAAATCGACTTGGTCCATTCTTTTCTATTTCAGCCGTTCATATAAATAGCTCATTATAAACCCTAGTTTATTTCTTATTTCTATTGTCTATACATTTAATGATGGATTAATTAGTGGCTAATGGTTACTTGGTGGCCACACTTCCTAAAGGGCATTTTGGGAAGCACCTAAAAGTTGAACTAGGTTTTATGCATGTATAAATAGCCCTCTTATGTACATGTAAATATCTTCTACTCTTTCAGATTAGTTAGGAAATTAAGAAAGCAAGTTGTAATGTCAATGTTTCATGAAAAAAAAAATGGCTTCCTAGCCTCTTTCTCTTTTCTTTTCTACTTGCTTCTTTTTACTTTTATGTTCATTTTTTCTTCTATGCTCTCTTCTTTCCTTTGTTAGTAGATTAGATTTACATTCATGCAAGTAGTATAGTTTTGTTTTATTTCTTTTATGCAAGTAGCTTAATAGTTAATCTCATTTTCCTCCTTTGTTTAGTTTCTATTTATTTTGCTTTTAATGTTGAAATTTACATGTGTTGATATGATAACACAAATGAGTAGCTAAACCCATTCAATTTAGGGGTAATGAAACTCTCTAACTTTATGTAATTTGAACATTTTTATGATTTATGATCTCTTTTGTTTGTGCTTCATGAAAGTGAATTTTGATGTAAATTTATACAAGTGGGTTTGATAGCTTATGTTGCTTTTGCAAATGAGCTATTCTTATTCAACATAAACACAATTTACATCATCATTTGATAATTGATTTTTGGTTTTGAAATGAAAGTAAAAACAAAATTTGATGATCTATATTACTAATTACAATAATAAATAGATCATACTTAAAATAGCTTTTGCTTTGGCTTCATTTTCATGAGATTTTATAAGTGGTTTATTTGTTGTATTATAGTTTGATGGTTTAAGTTATGTTAATTAATAACATAAATAAACCATACTTATGATAAATGCAACAATTATTTCACTTAATATCAAAACTAGAGATCATAAATTATTTGTTTGTTGATTTAAAAAAATATTAGAGTGGATTTGCCTCTAAACTGTCCTCTAATCTCATTGTTTTTAATCTCGTTTTAATTCTAGCTTTAGCTTCATTTTGCTTGTAGTTAACAATTCCCTCTCCATTTGGTATAATTTGATTGAATTGATTTTTAAAATCTAATAATTCCCTGTGGATTGACCCGTACTTGCCACGTACTAACTTTTGTACGTCGTGCGCTTGCCGTTATTTTAATTTGAAATTTATCGACGGTTTTCTTATTCGATAGAAATTTCGTCGTTAAACAAGTTTTTGGCACCATTGCCGGTGAATTTTAATTTCAATTTTCTATTCTTCGTATTATTTATCGTTTGATCTCTATTGTGTATTTATTTTGTGTGTTGAATGTATTAAAAAAAGAAAAAAAAATTGTGTATGTTTGTTGTGTGATTTTATTTGTGTGCATTTCTTGTTTTCAATTTCTATTTGCATTTGCATTTCTATTTAAAAAACATACAATTTCAAAACAAAACAAAAAATTATTTTATTTCCTTTTCCTTTACAAATTCACTTCATTTTCTTTACAATTTCTATTTTCAATTTACAAATTTTATTCCTCATTGTAACATTTCACTGTAACAAACATTACAACTTGCATCTTTGCCTATCTTCCACTATTACTACTGCTGTTCTCAAATAGTTCTGCCATATACATACATCCACATTCATCCATATTTACAAATCAATACAACTACCAAAGTGTGAACACTAGCTACAACCTGACCACCCTCCTCTCCATCGAACCACATCATTGTCACTCACCATCTACAAACAACCAACAGTGGCCATCAATAGCACAACTGACGCAGCGGATTAATCAAAACGATGTAAAACGGTGAATGTAGTAATCGGTGGATTGGAAGAATACTGGAATGCCCGAATTCGTTGATCCGAAGATACCGAACTCTAGCTATCTCGAACTCGTTGATCGCGCACGATACCGGGTTCAAAGATCTTCAATTCTTCAAGCGTTGATCAAGCGCACTTGATTCCGCGAATCGGCTTCTACAATCGTTGAATCGAGCACACTCGATTATCCGAAAGAGGAGATAGGAGATTACACTCAACTACCAATTTAGAATGAAAGCACAAAGCAATCAAAAGAAAATTTTATTCAAAAATCAACAACCTTTTACAAATGAGACTCACGGCCTATTTATAGGCGAACAATTTTACAACAGAAATTTCTCCAACTCCTAAGTCGTTTCCGACTCATAGCTACGCTCTACGACTAATCATAAGTCGTATACGACTCATCAAATTACAACATGACTTACGACTTATACAAAACGACTTAACAAACTGTACAAAATAACAACTACAACAACACACGACTCAACATACTCCGACTTATGACTCAGCCAAGGATACGACTTATTACAAACAGACGACTTAAAACAGATGCGGCTTAACAATGCAACACAACAACAGCTTTCTACGACTCAAGAATCAATGGTCTAGACTAACTCGGCATCAGAAACAACGGCATCCATCTTCACGCGACTCAACTAAGTCGTAACTCGTTTCTCCGTCTTCTTGCTTTGTGTTAAGGCGTGGACGACTTATACCTCCAGTTTCGTTAAGTCGTGGACGACTCATACCAGCTTCTCCCTTGAGTCGTGGATGGCTTATCTCCTCACCTTCCTTAAGTCGTGGACGACTCATACCAGCTTCTCCCTTGAGTCTTGGACAACTCATCACCGCCTCCTTGAGTCGCTTACGACTTATACCTTGACGACTCATTACCGCTTCCTTAAGTCGTAGACGTCTCATACGATTCATGCCTGTCTCTATGAGTCGTGGACGACTCATAGCATTGCCCTTAAGTCGTAGACGACTTATATCTTCCCCTTTGGTTTTCCAGTTGAGTCGTGGACGACTCATCACCGCCTCCTTAAGTCGTAGACGACTTATGCTTTCCCCTTTGGTTTTCCAGTTGAGTCGTGGACGACTCATCACCGCCTCCTTAAGTCGTAGACGACTTATGCCTTGGCCAAATAAGGGTTGCGCTGCATCATCCTCCCCAGGTTGAGAGAAATTCGACCTCGAATTTGCACACTCTTCATCCCCAACAAACTCATCCCCATGATATGGTACAAGATGTTTAACATTGAATACGTCAGATGTATACACATCATCTGGCAGCTTCAGTTTATAAGCATTTTCATTGATTCGTTTCACAACTTCCACCGGACCAATTTTTCTGGCTTTCAACTTATTATAAGCGCCCACTGGGAAACGATCTTTCGTTAAAACTGCATAAACCAAATCACCTTCTTGAAATTCAACATTTCTTCGTTTCAAATCTGCAGCTCGTTTATATTTCTCATTTGCTTTCTCCAATCGTTCTTGAACGATTTTATGACACTCCGTCAGCCCTTCAACAAAATCAGCAGCTTTCTTAATTGTCCCCTTTGATTGTGGCACTACTGTTAAATCCAACGGTCCCTTTGGTAAGCTCGAATAAACAATCTGGAATGGACTGAACCCAGTACTTCGATTCATAGCATGATTATGAGCAAATTCTGCCTGGCATAACTTCACATCCCAACTCTTCAGATTATCTTGTACAAGACACCTCAGCAAGTTTCCCAATGATCTGTTCACCACCTCAGCCTGTCCATCAGTTTGTGGATGATAAGCACTACTAAATTTCAGCTTCGTTCCGACCATTTTCCACAAACTCAACCAAAAATGACTCAGAAATCGAGTATCTCTATCCGACACAATAGATTCTGGCAATCCATGAAGTCGATAGATCTCCTTGAAAAACATCTGAGCAACATGAACAGCATCCGCCGTTTTTTTACAAGCAATAAAATGTGCCATCTTCGAAAATCTGTCCACCACCACATATATGGAATCGTTACCACGCTGTGTCCTCGGTAATCCCAACACGAAGTCCATACTCACATCAACCCATGGTTTATTTGGTACAGGTAATGGCATATATAAACCAGCATTAGTCGCAGTTCCTTTCGAAACCTGACAAATATGACAACGCTCCACAAACCTTTCCACCTCTTTCCTAATTGATGGCCAAAAGTAGGATTGTGAAATCAACTGCAATGTACGGCCTCTCCCAACATGTCCCTCTTCGTGTAACTCCTTGATAATCTTCATTCTCAGACTACCCTCTGGTATGCACAATCGATTTCCTTTGAACAGAAAACCATCTACCATCACGAAATCATCCGTCTCTCCCTCCTTGACTTTTTCAACAAATTTTGCAAAGTAAGGATCATTAGTAAATAAGTCTGGCAACATTTCAAACCCCGTCACTTCAACCTTTAGTGCAGTCAACAAATGACTCCTCCTACTCAAAGCATCAGCCACACGATTTGTCACCCCTGACTTGTGTTTAACAACAAAAGTAAACTGTTACAGATATGCGATCCACGATGCATGTTTCGCTGAAATCTTGTCTTGCCCTTGCAAATGCTTCAATGCTTCATGATCAGTATACAGAACAAACTCCTTCTGAAATAGATAGTGTCTCCAGTGTTTAATAGATTGTACAGCAGCATAAAACTCCACATCATATGTACTGTATCGCATCTTCGCTCCTGACAACTTCTCACTGAAATATGCAATAGGATGCCCCTTCTGACTCAACACCCCTCCAATCCCAACCTTGGATGCATCAGTATGTAGTTCAAACACCAACTGAAAATCTGGTAATACTAGAATTGGTGCAGTCGTCAGCAATTCCTTGATCTTCCCAAAAGCACTCCCTGCTTCCTCTGTCCACGCAAACTGTTTACCTTTCATGCAATCTGTAACAAGTGCCATCACACTACTAAAGTGTGGTATAAACCTTCGATAGAATGAAGCCAACCCGTGAAAACTACGAACTTCCGTTATCGTCTTGGGCTGCGGCCAATTTCTGATCGCCTCAACTTTACTTTGGTCAACCTGTATTCCTTTCTCTGAAACAACATACCCCAGAAATAAAACACTATGCGTCATGAACACGCATTTCTTCGTTGCAGCATAGAATTGTTCTTGTCGCAATACCATCAGCAGTTCTCTAAGATGATTCAAATGTTCCTCTGGACTCCCACTGTAAATAAGAATATCATCGAAATACACCACCACGAATTTCCCAATGAACGGTCGACAAATCTGATTCATCACCCTCATGAAAGTACTTGGTGCATTGGATAAACCAAATGGCATGACCAACCATTCGTATAGACCCTCCCTGGTTTTAAAAGCAGTCTTCCACTCATCTCCTGGTCTGATACGAATTTGATGATATCCGCTCTTCAAATCTATCTTCGAAAATATAGTAGCTCCGCTTATTTGATCTAACAAGTCATCCAACCTCGGCATTGGAAATCTATATCTCACGGTAATCTTATTCAATGCTCGACTGTCAGTGCACATCCTCCACGTCCCATACTTCTTGGGTACCAATAAAGCTGGTACAGCACAAGGACTCAGACTCTCCTGCACACGCCCTTGTTCAAGCAATTCCTCTACCTGCCTCCGCAACTCTTCATGTTCCTTCGGACTCATTCGATAATGTGGTCTGTGTGGCAACACTGCACCTGGAACAAGATCTATCTGATGTTGTATATCCCTCAACGGTGGCAACTCCGTTGGTAACTCCTCTGGAAATACATCGTCAAATTCATTCAAAACTGGTTTAACTTCTTCTGGAATTTCAACCTCTTCACTGCTTTCTCGTCCAATCAACAAGAATACTTCTGGTTCTTCCTCAACCTCCTTAACAAACTCCTTCAAAGATAATAAAGTTTTCAGCTCTTCGATTTCTTCTGACTTACTTTCTCCTTGTGGTCTCTTCTTTGGAACTAGGATAATCTTCGTGCCTTCAAACATAAAACTGTAGCTATTGGTCCGACCGTCATGTTGTACTGCTCGATCATACTGCCATGGTCTTCCCAATAATAAATGACAAACATCCATCTCTACGACATCACACCAGATTTCGTCTTTGTATTTCTTCCCAATAGAGAATGGTACACGAACTCGTCTATCCACTTTCACTTCTCCTCCTTTTCTCAACCATGCTAACTTGTATGGATTCGGATGTTTCTCTGTCTTCAATTTCAACTTTGTCACAGCCTCGGTCGAAATAATATTATCACAGCTTCCTGCGTCAATTACAAACTTACACACCTTCCCCAGAATAGTACGTGTTGACTGAAAAATATTACTTCTCAACCAACTAGCTTCCTCCTGCTTCGGTGTTAAACACGATCTTCTTAGCATTAGATTACAACCTTCGTCTCCTGACGCAATATCCTGCTCATCCTCCTCAGCTGGATTAGAACAATCTCCATCAACATCCTCATCGTCAACTTCTGCAATCATGGTTCTCTTCTTTGGCTTTGGACACTCACTGCTTTTATGACCCAATCCCTGACAATTGTAACATTTGAAACCATTGTTAACCCCTGTCTTCTCAACCTCCTTCACCACTGGTCTACTGATAGGTTTAGAAACATTAGAACTTCCTCCAACACCCTTCGCTTGATTGTTAGAATTAGTAAACACACCACTTCCTCGTCTCCCTTGTTTTTCCCAAGCCAACGCTTTCTGATGTGCTTCTGCCACAGATCTTGGATCGAACATATTAACCATATCCTGAATCTGCATTCTCAATCCCCCAATGAACCTAGATGTCAGCTGCTCTTCTGTTTCCATAATATCGTTCCTTGCAATAAGTTGATAGAATTCATCAGCGTAGTCATTAACGGTCTTTGTGCCCTGCCTCAAGTTTTGCAAACGTTGATACATCAAAGATTGATAATTGTATGGTAAGAACGTTGCTTTCATCAATTTCTTCATCTTCTCCCAAGATTCAACTTTTGACTTTCCCATCCGATCACGTGTAAGTTTGGTCTGCTGCCACCATGCCAAAGCTCTACCCCTCAGCCTCGTAGCAACCAACTTCACTCTACGATGTTCTGGAACTCCTTTGAAGTCAAAAATCTCCTCAACATTAGCCACCCAATCTAGAAATTCCTCTGCTTGCATACCACCTTTGAATTCAGGAATTTCAGTCTTCATCCCCGACTCCCACTTGTGATCATATTCAGAATAGTTTCTTCCTTGACCTCTTCCTTGAATACTACCACCATCATATTCCTCTTCAAAATCAGATGCATAACGATGTCGATTCTGACCACCAAAATCTCTACTACCATTACGCCTTCCACCTTCATCCCTTCTATCGACATTCCTCCGTTCACGATCATTCACGTTCCTCCCACGCCCATGATCATTTTCAACACTTCTGTCTCGATTGGAATGTGGCGAGACTCTACTACCCCCATGGTTAGATTCTGGTGAAACCCTTCTCCGATTTTGATTCATCTCCGTCATAAGCCTCTCTAACCGGCCAATTCCTTCGTTAAGCTTTTCACTAAAATTCTCATTGATTCTTTGTTCCATCTCATCAGCTTCTTCTCTTCGATACAAAGCTTCTACGTTTTGGTGGCGATTAGCTCTTCTTGGCGGCATACTTGAAAATCTTCCAACACTTCAAAATTCAAACACAATTCGGACTTTGATCCAAAATGAAACGGATCGAAAACTTCCACTTTGTAGCAAATCGCGATGAACACGATGGACAAAGTTTCGGCCTCCAATGCAAATCCGACTTCAGTCTTCAAACAAATGCGAACAACTTCACTTGCTCACGGCTCAACTTCAAACTTCTCGGCCAAACAACTTCAAACTTCAAAACTCTTCAAAATGATTAGGCTCCAAGTCTCGATCTAACTATGATTGGTTAGAACAAGCTCTGATATCAAAACTGACGCAGCGGATTAATCAAAACGATGTAAAACGGTGAATGTAGTAATCGGTGGATTGGAAGAATACTGGAATGCCCGAATTCGTTGATCCGAAGATACCGAACTCTAGCTATCTCGAACTCGTTGATCGCGCACGATACCGGGTTCAAAGATCTTCAATTCTTCAAGCGTTGATCAAGCGCACTTGATTCCGCGAATCGGCTTCTACAATCGTTGAATCGAGCGCACTCGATTATCCGAAAGAGGAGATAGGAGATTACACTCAACTACCAATTTAGAATGAAAGCACAAAGCAATCAAAAGAGAATTTTATTCAAAAATCAACAACCTTTTACAAATGAGACTCACGGCCTATTTATAGGCGAACAATTTTACAACAGAAATTTCTCCAACTCCTAAGTCGTTTCCGACTCATAGCTACGCTCTACGACTCATCATAAGTCGTATACGACTCATCAAATTACAACATGACTTACGACTTATACAAAACGACTTAACAAACTGTACAAAATAACAACTACAACAACACACGACTCAACATACTCCGACTTATGACTCAGCCAAGGATACGACTTATTACAAATAGACGACTTAAAACAGATGCGGCTTAACAATGCAACACAACAACAGCTTTCTACGACTCAAGAATCAATGGTCTAGATTAACTCGGCATCAGAAACAACGGCATCCATCTTCACGCGACTCAACTAAGTCGTAACTCGTTTCTCCGTCTTCTTGCTTTGTGTTAAGGCGTGGACGACTTATACCTCCAGTTTCGTTAAGTCGTGGACGACTCATACCAGCTTCTCCCTTGAGTCGTGGATGGCTTATCTTCTCACCTTCCTTAAGTCGTGGACGACTCATACCAGCTTCTCCCTTGAGTCGTGGACAACTCATCACCGCCTCCTTGAGTCGCTTACGACTTATACCTTGACGACTCATTACCGCTTCCTTAAGTCGTAGACGTCTCATACGATTCATGCCTGTCTCTATGAGTCGTGGACGACTCATAGCATTGCTCTTAAGTCGTAGACGACTTATATCTTCCCCTTTGGTTTTCCAGTTGAGTTGTGGACGACTCATCACCGCCTCCTTAAGTCGTAGACGACTTATGCTTTCCCCTTTGGTTTTCCAGTTGAGTCGTGGACGACTCATCACCGTTGCCGGTGAATTTTGATTTCAATTTTCTATTCTTCGTATTATTTATCGTTTGATCTCTATTGTGTATTTATTTTGTGTGTTGAATGTATTAAAAAAAAGAAAAAAAAATTGTGTATGTTTGTTGTGTGATTTTATTTGTGTGCATTTCTTGTTTTCAATTTCTATTTGCATTTGCATTTCTATTTAAAAAACATACAATTTCAAAACAAAACAAAAAATTATTTTATTTCGTTTTCCTTTACAAATTCACTTCATTTTCTTTACAATTTCTATTTTCAATTTACAAATTTTATTCCTCATTGTTACATTTCACTGTAACAAACATTACAACTTGCATCTTTGCCTATCTTCCACTGTTACTACTGCTGTTCTCAAATAGTTCTGCCATATACATACATCCACATTCATCCATATTTACAAATCAATACAACTACCAAAGTGTGAACACTAGCTACAACCTGACCACCCTCCTCTCCATCGAACCACATCATTGTCACTGACCATCTACAAACAACCAACAGTGGCCATCAATAGCACAACACAGGGTTACATATCCCACTGACAACTTACCACTTACTTCATAACCACTCATCAACTTCCCCCCACACTTACTCACCTTCATTAACTTGCCCTCAATACAGCAGTTCACCTTTGACTCAACTACAACTTCACTGATCAACAACCATTTCAATTCCATACCACTTCACCAGCAAAACAAGCAATATTCTACTGCTCCAAACCATCTGCTAACTGCTCTGCCTCCAACCCAATTGCACAACCAACATCAACATTTTTGTCTACCATTCACTTCCGCACTTCTTACCGCCTCACATTTCTGCACAGTACCAAACCGCAATTGCTTCAGCCACTCACTGTCCAACAGCAGCCTCCATCCACATATACCATCCATTCAACCACTCATAACATCTCTGCCATCAACCACAAACCAAAAGCAATCATCGTACCCTGCATATTCACAACCAAAACTGCACTTCACTCAAACCAACAACATCATCCACACCATCTTGCCCACCTGATAACAACAGATATCAACTGTCAACTTCCTCCAAATACACACCCTACTGCTGTCACCTATACAAACCAAGCAACAACTCGAACAAACTCATTCATCAACCAATATAGAGCAACACTTCTGCATATACTTTTGCGCCTCCCATTTGATAAACTTGCTGCAACTAACACCAGACTCCGACCACACAGTCCAACTTACTGCCTTGCACTGACTTGTCTACTGTCATTCACTACTCATCCTCTTATCTCATCACTGCTAACCACTCACCTGACAATGCATCTCCAATAACCCAGCGCAGAACCAGCTCGCCTAAATTCTCCAATAACCTAGTACCTTCGAAGACCACGAAACCGCAAGCATCGAACATCTCCAATTCAAAATCGAACAACGCGCGACATTGCCTCCTTAACAGTCGCCTTCATCCCAAACCCACAACTGCATTTACCCCACAATCGAATGACCAAAACCCATCGCCTAACCCCAATCGCCCCTCCCAAAAACCACGACAGCTCCTCCTCCAAACTCACCCAATTCCACACTCGAACCCATTGACTCCGACACCGCCTCCAAACCATTCAGACAACTGCGCCATCCACAACCACAACCACAGATGAACCACCTCCTCTACAATTCCACCGCGTCACCAAATCATGTTCATACTTTTTTTTCCTTTTCTTTTCTGAATTCGCCCATCCCGTTGATTTCGAAATTTTTTTAAACAAAGAACAAGGATATAATTTGAGAGTGTTTGGGCCGGGTGGTTGGGTTTGTCTGTTATGTTGGGTCGGGTGGGGTAATACCATTTTTTTATTTTGTGAATTAAGTGATTATTTGGTTCCTTTGCAAGATATTTTGTTTGAATTGTTTTCGTTCATTTTGTTATTCCATCTTTTAAAAAAAATATGATTTGGTTGAGTAAACTCTTTAAATTTATTTACTTATCCTTGCTCCAAAATATAAAAAAATTGTTGTTTAATTTGTTTTGAATTGTTTTAAGTCCATCCATATTTAAAAAAAAATTATTTGCCTAAAATAATTTTTTTCTTTTAATTTAGTTTGTTTTGTTTAATTTATTTTGATTCCATTTGTTTTTAGTTACATCCTTTATAAAAAATTTGTTTTAGTTTCATATTTTTCTTAGTTTCTTCAACGATATATAAAAAAAAACTTTATATATATCTTATTTTTATTTTCAGATTGCCAAAGCAGAAAGTCAAGAGGAATTGCTTTGCTTAGCTTGATTAAAAATAATTGCTTGCCCGCTTGCTCTAAAAAAATCGCTGCTTAAAAATAAATTGCTAATAATTCTGGACGCTCTAGTATCATGCCCTTTTCCCTTGTTTTTATTTGAATTGCATTGTTGGTTGCTTGCATTTTCATTTATATATATATAAAATTTCAAAATCCAAAAATAAAAAAATAATAATTTTAGTTGCATTGTAAATTCACGTTTGATTTTTGCTTTGCATTAACTCATCTTGTTTTTCTTTTCTAAGGGCAATACCCCAATTCACATAAGGTGAGGGATTTCACCACCCTTTCCATAGCCCACAAATTGCATTCATCGTAGAATATGATTAATAATAAAGATTAGAAATTCGACTTAAGGTTGTCACGAGCTCACTTAGGGTTTAATTGTATCTTCATAATTATTTTCTTTGAACAATTTTATTTCTTGGTGTCTAGGTTACGGCAGAGTAATAACAATTTATAAATATTACGGTAATTCATAATTATTATAGTGGTTGTTCCTCTGAAGGTACTTAAACCTTTGGTTGCATTACTACGGTGATTCGGGGTGCACCGATAACTCTTGCCCGTTACCTGGTTGAGAAATATTTTTATTGATTTAAGACAAAGTGTGATTATACAATTTTGGGTTAGGAGCTACTAAGGACAGAAAACTGTAATTAAGTCCTTTGCATTCGTTTAGTTGCATTAGTTCATGCATATTTTAAAAAAAATCAAAAATCCAAAAACCAAAAAAAAATTGTAAATTTTACTTAACTTAGTTTTTAATTCCAAAAAAAAAATCAAAATCCTTTTTCCTTTCCTTTGAAAATTTTCAATCAAAAACAATATATATATATATATATATATATAATCTTTTCAAAAAGAAAAAAATTTAAAATTCAAAAATAAAAACAACAAAAAAAATTTCCTTTTGGTAAATATTTGAAAATCTGAAAACTAAAATAAAAACAAAAACATATAAAAATTTGAAAAGCCAAAAGGAAAAAAAATCAAACTTCTCTTTTGAAACTAAAATTCACTTGGTAAATAGTTTTCTTCCTTGTAGAAAAAACACAATTTTTCACTTCATTTTCCAAATCTTGTTTCATTTTCCAACTCGATTCTAACTCCTTTCTCTTCTCGTATTTCACTAGTGCATGAGTACTTGGACTCATGACCATGGTTTTAAATCTTCTATATATCGCCCGAGATCTCCTTCGAGATCTCCTTTTCACACTTAAACGAGACGAGACATCAAATCTCCTCCATATCTCCCTCGACACTCATCTCATCCGAGATATTCAAATCTCACCCGAAATATGGATCAAAATCTCAATCCGAGATCTCATTCGAAATTCTACATTTTTGTTATTTTGCATAATATTTTTTATTTTCATATTGATTCAAAAGAAACTACTCAATCCAATTATAATTTACCAACTTCTTGAACATATTCTTTACTTTTTTTCTTAATGAGTCATAGCGAAAGGTTTCACTTCTTTATTATGTTCAAAATTCAAATAAAAGGATATTATTCAATCATTACCAAATCTATTAAGCTAATCAAGCTACTACTTTTATAAAAATATTCATTTTTCCATGTAAATCAGTATGTTACCATTTTTATTTTTAATAAGAAAGTTATAACCGTTAAATAAATTTTTGACACATCAATTTTAGACACTTAAGTACATCCGAGATATTTCCGAGATGCATTATAAGACCCGAGATGTCAATCCGAGATGTACACCCGATATGTACTCATCTCGTCCGAGATCTCCCCCGATACGAGATAACTTGTGTAAAAATTCCGAGACGAAACGTGACCGAAATCCGATATTTAAAACCTTGCTCATGACAAAACAACAAATCGTTGGACTCGCGACTCAACAACTAATCATTTAACTCAAATAGACGATCCTTCCGAAATGGAAAACAAGAACGCCCCTCGAACTCTTATGGATAGAATCTTTCCCGATAGATTTTCTATTCCATCTTGCATCACGTTACGTGCCCCTACGGGTAACCATTTCGAAATTCACTCAAATCATATTGCTACTCTTCCAAAATTTGGCAATTTCGAGCACGATGATTCCTACATTTTCTTGACTAAATTCGAACAAGTTTGCGCAACCATAATACTCCAACAACTTTCCAATGATGGAATCAAACTTCGATTAATCTCATTCTCTCTTACGGATTACGTTGAAAAATTGTTGTACAGCTTACCATCGAACTCAATTAAAACGTGGGAAGAATTCGTAAAAGCTTTCTTAAAAAAGTTCTACCCCTTGGAAAAAACAAGTAGAATCCGATACGAAATTGTAAATTTTCATCAATTCAAGGGAGAACCATTCGGAAAATATTTTGAAAGATTCAAAGAGCTTTTTATAAAATGTCCACACCATAACTTCGAAAAATTGACGATTTGCCAAATCTTATACGATGGACTCGAAAACAGCTCACGAATCATGCTCGAATCAATGTGCCAAGGCAACTTTCTTACCCAACATCACAACGATGCTTGGCAATTTCTTGAAAACCTCGTCGAAAAGTCATCCCAATGGGAACGTTTGAACGAAAAATCAATTTACTCACAATCGAGTGCACACTCGATAGGATCTTCTTTTGCTTTGGAAGCTAAGATCGACGCAATGATTAAAAAATTCGATAAAGTTTTCTCATCGAATCAAATGAACCTAGCTTCCGAACCGATATGTTATAAATGCACAATCCTAATCATATAGCATATCAGTGTCCTAATTCTGTCGAACAAATCAATGGTTTCAATAAAACCAAAATTGACCCGTTTTCTCCAACGTACAACCCTGGTTGGAGAAATCATCCAAATTTTGCTTGGAACCAAAACAATCCCTACACGAATACGGTTCGTCCAAATTTTCAAGCATTCCGGAATAATGCTTCGAATCCTCCCTCTCAACCCAATCATTTTCAACCAAATTTTGCGGTTCCGTTTCATAATCAACCGCAACAATCAAATTTTCAATCAAATTCTGCTCATCCTCCACAAGGCGATAAACGTTTAAGTTCACTTGAGAAAACTCTTGAAACGTTGGCTAAAGCAACTACTCAAAGCCTTCAATCAAACAGCAATTTGCAAAATTTATTGACCTTATATATGCAAAACACAAACCAATCAATTGCAAAACTCGAAATGCAAATGAGTCAATTAGCCACGTTCGTAAGTGAACGCGAACGAGGAACATTCCCAAGCCAGCCCCTTCCAAATCCCAGAAATCAAAACGAAAATTCAAATCAAGCCCATGTTGTTCAAGAAAGCAACGTCACCCAATTGAATGCTATCACAACTTTACGTTCCAGTAAACAAATCAATAATCAAGTCGTTAATCCAAATGATTTACCGGAAACCTCTCTCGATGCTTCAAACGAATCGGAACAGAACGTGGAGCCAAATGTCGAATCGAATGCCAATCAAAATTCTACTTCTTCTACTCAAGTAGACCCGCCTACTGAGTATCGTGTCCCATTTCCACATCGTCTTCGACCAAAGAAACACACGTACCAAATGGAAAAGATGTTGGAAATTTTTAAACAAGTGAAAGTTAACATCCCGCTTCTTGACATCGTTCGGCAAATCCCGACTTACAGGATATTTCTTTAGGATTTGTGCACCCAAAAGCGGCACACTCAAGTGCCCAAAAAAGTCTTCTTAGCCCCCATTTTGAGTGAAGTGTTGTCCCAATCCATGCTGGTCAAATACAAAGATCTTGTCTTCCCTACGATTTCATGTACAATTGGAGACAGGACGATTAATAAATGCTTCATAGACATAGGTGCGAGTGTCAATTTGATTCCATATTCTGTGTACGAACAATTAGGCTTAGGTAAGCTCAAACCCACAAAGGTCACACTTCAATTCGCCGATAGTTCCATTAAGAAGCCAGTGGGAGAATTCGAGGACGTGCTCATTTAAGTAGGGCAATTCATATTCCCCGTTGATTTTATCGTTCTCGAAACAAAACCCGTTACAAATCCCGCGAGTCAAATTCCATTGATTTTAGGCCGACCATTCTTAGCCACCTCAAATGCCTTAATTAATTGTCATACCCGTTCGATGAAAATCTCATTTGGAAACATAACTTTGGATCTCAACATTTTAAATCTTGAAAGCCAATCAAATGAACCTCGCGACCAAACATGGGAAGTTAGTGCCATTCAATTTTTTTTTGAAAACGAGACACTTGATCTTAACGATGAACGCGAGGCCGAGTACGAAAAATTGTTTCACGAAATTCCCAACGAGATTGAATACACTCTTCCTTTTGAATCGCTTCCAGTTGAGTCCGAATCTCAACCAAATTCTTTCATCGAAAAACTCCCGAAGTTGGACCGCAAACCACTTCCCGATCACCTTAAGTACGCATACTTAGGTGATAACAAA
The DNA here is from genome assembly GCA_030737815.1 of Allium fistulosum. Taxonomy (NCBI): domain Eukaryota; kingdom Viridiplantae; phylum Streptophyta; class Magnoliopsida; order Asparagales; family Amaryllidaceae; genus Allium; species Allium fistulosum. Next base: position 986,553,315 of record CM060902.1, read on the forward strand.
ACGTTGCCCATCATAATTTCCACAACTCTCTCTCGATCAAGAAACCTCCTTACTTTCTATTCTTTCGAAAAACAGAGAAGCAATTGGGTGCTCCATTACCGATATTAAGGAAATTAGCCCTGCTATGGTTCAACATCGCATCCATTTAATCGACGATGCCAAGCATTTTCGTGACACACAACGAAGGCTTAATCCAAAAATGAAAGATGTAGTGCGTGATGAAATTCTTAAACTTCTCGACAACGGAATCATTTACCCAATCTCTGATAGTTCATGGGTTAGCCCAATTCACATTGTACCGAAAATGTCTGGGCTAACCGTTGTCAAGAATGATCCAAATGAACTTATTCCAAGTCGTACTCAAACGGGTTGGCGTGTTTGCATTGACTATCGAAAACTAAATGTCACAACACGAAAAGATCACTTCCCTCTTCCTTTCATTGACCAAATGCTCGAACGTTTAGCCGACCATGAATTTTACTGCGTCCTTGATGGTTATTCCGGCTATAACCAAATTCCAATCGCTCTCGAAGGTCAAGGGAAAACGACTTTCATGTGTCCATTCGGTACCTTTGCTTATCGATGTATGCCATTCGGACTTTGTAATGCTCCTGCTACTTTCCAACGATGCATGGTTGGCATTTTTTCCGACATGATTGAACGCTTTCTAGAAGTTTTTATGGATGATTTCTCTATCTTTGGTGATTCTTTTTCCGAATGTTTACATAATCTCGTGTTGGTTCTAAATCGATGTAAAGAAAACATTTGACTTTGAATTGAGAAAAATGCCAATTTTTGGTCAAACAAGGCATAGTCCTTGGATATAACATCTCAAATAAAGGCATTAAGGTAGATAAAGCAAAAGTTGACGTAATTGCAAATCTACCCATTGCAAAATCTGTTAAGGACATTCGATCATTTCTAGGACACGCTGGCTTTTACCGACGCTTTGTGAAAGATTTTAGCAAAATCGCTCGTCCTTTGACGACTCTTCTTGGAAAAGATGTTTCTTTCGATTTCAACTCTGAGTGTATCTCTTCTTTTGAACGTCTTAAGAACGAACTCATTTCTGCTCCAATCATTTGCGCGCCAATTGGGATCTCCCATTTGAAATAATGTGCGGCGCTTCTAACTTTGCGGTTGGTGCGGTCTTAGGACAACGCATCAACAAAATCCTTCATGTCATTTACTACGCGAGTATGACTTTGAACAACGCTCAACTCAACTACACAACAATCGAAAAAGAGCTTCTAGCTATCGTTTTTGCGCTTGAAAAGTTTCGACTTTACTTGCTAGGTTCACACATCATGGTCTACACTGATCATACTGCTCTTCGATACCTTTTTGCCAAAAAGGATGCTAAATCCCGTTTGATTTGTTGGATCCTCTTACTTCAAGATTTTTACCTTACAATCAAAGACAAAAAAGGATCCGATAATGTCATAGCCGATTACTTGTCTCATCTTCCGAACGCACCATCTTCTTTGCCAATCAATGAAAACTTCCCCGATGAACAACTTCTTTCCATTTCTATTGATCCATGATACGCTGATATACCGAACTACTTAGTCACTAAAGAAACTCCCTCATCTTTGTCCAAACAGGAGAAATACAAATTCATGTCCCAAGTGATATATTTCTATTGGGACGATCCATACTTGTTTAAATATTACCCCGACCAAATCATTCGACGTTGCATTCCGAAAAAAGAGATCAGGAGTGTTCTTTCATTTTGCCACGATCAAGTGTGCAGTGGACATTTCGGTCCTAAAAAAACTACGGAAAAGGTGCTTCGGTGTGGTTTCTATTGGCCTTCTCTTTTCAAAGACTCATTCGAATTTTTGCAAAACTTGCGATTGATGTCAAATGCTTGGATGAATTCCTCGACGAAATATGATGCCTCTAAACCCCATTCCTACGATCGAAATCTTTGATGTTTGGGGTATCGAATTTATGGGACCTTTTCCCAACTCTTTTGGAAATTTATATATTCTTCTCGCCGTCGATTACGTCTCAAAATGGGTTGAGGCTGTTCCATGCAAAACCAATGACCATAGAATTGTTGTGAAATTTTCAAAGAAAATATCTTTTCGAGGTTCGACACACCTCGCACAATAATCAGTCATAACGGAACCATTTATGTAACCGTTCTTTTGAAACTTTAATGAAAAAATACTCGATAACCCACAAGTTATCCACTCCGTATCATCCTCAGACTTATGGCCAAGTTGAAGTTTCAAATCGATAAATAAAATAAATCTTGGAAAAAACTGTTAACAAAAATCGAAAAGATTGGTCTAAGAAATTGACCGACGCGATTTGGGCTTACCGTACTGCTTTTAAAACTAACCTTGGGATGTCCCACTTTCGTTTAGTTTAAGGTAAAGCTTGCCATTTACTCGTTGAAATCGAACACAAAGGATTGTGGGCAATAAAGAACTTAAACTTTGGTCTTCAAAAAGCTGGCGAAAACCGAAAACTACAACTCAACGAACTAGAAGAACTTAAGAATGACGCGTATGAAAACGAGAAAATTTACAAAGAAAGAACCAAAGTTTTTCATGACAAGTCAATCCTAAGGAAAACGTTTTCGCCTAACCAGAAAGTTCTTTTATATGATTCAAGACTTCATGTATTCCTTGGGAAACTAAAATCGAGATGGGCCGGACCATTTGTGGTACGAACTGTTTTTCCACATGGTGCCATAGAAATAGAAAACCCTAGGGATGGATCGATTTTCAATGTCAACTGTCATCGTTTGAAACCTTTTTTGGAATTTCCCAGTAACCAAGAGGAGGAGCTCATGATTCTTCATGAGTCAAGCTACATCTAGTAAGAATGTTAACCCTCTTTTGTAAATATGTACATATTTTTCCCCGTTACACTCATTATATCGTGCATTGACTGTAGGGACACTGTCAAAATTAAGTGTGGGGAGGAGTCTCGTTTTCATTTTTTCTTTAAGTTTCATGGCATTTTTGAATTTTCATTTCCTTTTAACTAAAAAAATCTCAAAATTCTAAATCTCAAAAACATTTTTTTAGCATTTTGATTTATTTTTGAAGAAACACTATATGATAAGTATAAGTTTTGGTTAATAAACTGAAATTTTTGAAAATTTATTTGTCTTAACAAAAATAAAAATGAAGTTTGATTACAAATAACAATTGTTTAACTAGTATATAGGAAGATTCATATGTGTTAATTATGAAATATATTCTAAATGAAAATCGTTGTTTAAAAAAGTGGTAAATTTAAAGTAAAGGATATAACACTTTTATCTTCTAAGTTAAATGGTGCTAAGATAATTTTGCAAAACTCTCTCTTTTCAAAAAATAGAAGAAGAAAAAATACACAAAAATATATATAAAAAAATTATATATGTATATATTTTTAACACCTACAGTCATGTGTTCGCACTCGTGTGTTCACTCGCCATGCTCTGTACCCTTCTCACGTAAGCCCGAAAGGAAGTGCATGATCGGTATATCTGGCCGCAGTTTATCTGAGTTAGGTGTATGTATATAAAAATCCTTTTTAATAACGCCTAAAGTCGATAAGTGTTCACACTTGTGTGTTCACTCGCCACGCTCTGTATTCCCCTCACATCAGTCAGAAAGGCAGTGCATGATCGGTATATCTGGCCTCAGTTTATCCGAGTTAGGTGTATGTATAGAAAAATTCTTTTTAATAACGCCTACAGTCATTAAGTGTTCACACTTTTGTGTTCACTCGCCACGCTCTGTATTCCCCTCACATCAGTCCGCAAGGCAGTGCATGGGTAATATATCTAGCCTCTGTTTACCTGAGTTAGTCATATGTAAATATTGTTAATATCAATAAAATTTTCAAATAAGAGAGAGTAAGAAATTGAAATTCAAGCACCATTTTAACTTGTTTGATTTGACCTGTTATTGGAAAGAAATGAAAATACCACTTTGATAAACTTTGATAATCTACTAAGGATCCATTTCATAGTTACACTGTATTATCAACCGAAACAACGAGTTAAACTATAGCCCATTTGTTTCGATAACTTCGTTTTTATTGTAAATTTTGACAAGTAAATGACTTAAATTTTCAAGATAATGACCAAAACCTATATTTAACTTATTAATGTCGATTTGAAAGTGAATCCTCCATTTCTAAATACTTTCAAAAACTTGCATTAGTCCCATTGTAAATAAATCTTGCATTTTGTAAATATTTTCATTTTGCATTTGGATTTTGTGGGTAGTATCCACTGAAAACCCTCACGAGACAACACTCGTCCTACTAGGGACACCCAGAGGTTTAACGGCTTGTTGCATATGCTCAATGCAATCGTGCACCCTACGAAAACAGATTTCTCTTAGTTTTCCTTTATTCGATGACGAATAAAAAGATAAATGTGGGGGTATTTGATGTGCATGTAAATGTGCATATATTTACATCCATATTTTATCCATTTTTATTTAAATAAATGTCATATTTGGGAATTTTAACATGTTTAAACCAAAATTCAATTATTTTCAAATTATCATATATTCATCTTCAATCAGGTGTAAAATTATCATTTTTGTGCATGTGTCAATTTGATAATTTTTACTTGGACGTTTTTTAGGATTTTTATAAGGAATTTGGATGCATATGAAAGAGGCTTTCATGAAGGTATATGCATGCACAAGGGAATACAAAGTAATGAAGAGGAAATAAGTCAAGCTCATGATCATGGAGGACCCCACCCACTTACCTAAATCTACAATTAGAAGCTAATGGACAACTAAGTGGAGGTTAAAGCTTCATACACATTTAATGATGGATTAATTAGTGGCTAATGGTTACTTGGTGGCTACACTTCCTAAAGGGCAATTTGGGAAGCACCCTAAAAGTTGAATTAGGTTTTATGCATGTATAAATAGCTCTCTTATGTACATGTAAATATCTTCTACTCTTTCACATTAGTTAGGAAATTAAGAAAGCAAGTTGTAATGTCAATGTTTCATGGAATAAAAATGGCTTCCTAGCCTCTTTCTCTTTTTTTTTGTAACGACCCGTAAATTTTCGATAATTAAAATTTGTTATTATATTGAGATTTTGGTAATATAATATTGAAGAAAAAAAAATTTGTAATTTATTTATGAAATAACAACTTAAATGAAAAGTAAAAATGTTAATCTAAGTTAATTATTAACAATTTGGATGAAATTCCAATAAATGAAATATTGTAAAGGTCATACTTAGTTATAAATTTGAACATATGAAAACAAATGTAAATATGGAATAAATTAATGAAATAGTATATAATAAATGGTAATTGAACAAAAATTTGTGCTATGAAAGCAATTGTAATATTTGTTTGTTAATAATAAATTATAGGTGTAATTAAAAGTAAATAGTGACAATTATTATAAGTTACCTGTTTATTTAGTTAGTTGAATTGAAATTGAAACCAATTTTAAATAAATGTAAATAAATGTTACATTAATATGTGATGTAATACAATGTTTAGAAGTTGTTAAATTAGAGTATATCTATTACTTAAATAGGAAAGTAGAAACCAGCATCTTCTAATTCTGACATGTGTCCTCCCTCTTCATTTTCTTACGTGTTGCATTCAACTTACTCCGGTTTCTATGTCGTTTGGAAACAAAGCATTTTCTCGATTTTCATTCACAACGAATATTTTTCGCGTCTCTTTAAATGGTTTAATTAACTACTCCCTTTTCTCTCTTTGTTCCCATTCCATCTTCTAACTCTTCCCCCTGCTCAGATTTAATAAGTTAAATCTATTTGTGCCGAATAATTCATGCCCTTCTCCCGTTCAATCATTAACATCCGGCATAATGATTTCAAAACCATAACCTCAATTTCTCAGCAAAAGTCATCAATTTCTTATCAAATTTGAGCGCTTCAATAATCGACTTCTGGTGGTGATGTCGATATTGTTTATTGTCGCCCACATAGATTTGGTCAACCGTTAAGATTCATTACAATTGCAAGATTGATTTATGTCCAAGATTGATTTATGTCCAAGATTGATTTTCGCAAATCAATCTCTAGCCCTAATTACATACAAGGTATGTTCAGTCTGATTTCACAATAAATTGTTGATTTTTATGCATGACAGAGAGGACGTTATTTAATTTTCGACTACGTATTCCAAACTCAACTAAGAATTTGTGTTAGTTTCGTATGTATCTTTTGGTTTTAGAGACTTAATGTCTCAAATTTATTGTTTGTACAAAAAAAAATATTTCTTCCAAATTATTAAGTTGTACTTTAGTTTACATTGATAGCATCAGATTAGAGACTGAAAACACTAAACTTATTTCTTTTTTTATTTCCCATTTTTACGAAAGTATGTCAATTGTGTAATATTTTGTGGATTGTGTTTCCAAATATCTGTCATGCCAGTTTGATTACAGCTCCAATGAAAGCCATGTCTTTTCCACAGTTTAAGATATGAATAAGCGCGAATGTGATAAATTTATGTATTTTATTCTTGAATGATAAAATTTAGTTTGACAATTAACTTATAGGATTAAAGTTGTAATACGATACCGTCGTAAATGAGTTTACGTACATGCAGTGAAACTATCATCTCTCCTAATTATTAGTGGACTATTACATGTTTTGATTTAATTGGTTTATGCCAGTTTATTTTGGTTGTTAACCCTATGTAACGATCAGGATTTTTCGACGCTCGAAAGTCGACATCGATACGTCCACTGTATCAACTGCTGAACAAACGAATGTCGGAAAACCGAATTCTTAGGGTTTAAAAGAAGAGGTAGAAGAAAAGATAGAAGAAAAAGAAAGAAGAACAACAGAACAACATCAAAAACAGAACAATATCAGAATCTCACATATCGCAGCGGAACAATATATAATAGATAATCACTAGTCTTTTTAAAACAAAGAACTATATCATTTTATACATACATCAATCAGGGTCAATATACACCTCAATACAACAATGGACAGTTATATAAACCTATCCTCATACAGAATACACAGCGGAAATAATAAACAAGTACGAAAGTACGTCTCGCAATCCAACTTATTCCCAAAGCTCTAGAATATCCAGAATATCCTGATAAAAATAACTCTAGGCTGCCCGTGTGGAAAATTATGGGCACCCAGAGTTTAGAAGGGAACAATAAACTCCGAGTCAGTCATGGTGACTGGTGTGAGATCGTAAAATAGTTATTTTCACAAAGAAAATAAAACAGATTCGCAATGCTTTTGGAAAATGAAACTACCATAAGACCTCCCACCACACACACAATGCAAACGTAGAATTGGAGGAGATTTCTTCTTATGATAGTCAAAGATGCTTACTACGCCAATCATTGGATTATTATTATTAATGTCTAGTGTAGAAAACATTTCGAAAGTATAATATTAATCTTAGCCAGCATACGACCAGTATCGTATGCCTACTATAGCTACCATCTAAACAGTGGTGACCACCATAAGTAAATGGCAGGTTCTACAACTAAAACCGTACAATTTCATATTGGGAAATGGATTTCCAACAAATGGTCAGGCTAAGAAACTTCCTTTCCTACTGCCGAATGGGATCGCCTCTGGCTGGACGTCCCGAGAGACAAACTGCTCTCTGCCAAACAAGGCCGGGTTACCACTGTAACTAGGTAACTCACGAATATGTCATCCCCCGGTCCTTTGGGACCTTTATCCAAGCGCTCGATAACCAACATCACACATAATAAATAAAGTGTGTCCACATGAGTAAGTATCTGGGCTCCATACCATGATACCACCCCTTTCCAGAAGGAAATGACATACCCTAAAGGGCGCGACCCTCATAACCTTGCCGCAACATTCCTGTTTCGACCATTTCCGGGTTGTGAGGTCTGACGAAGTCTCGTCCACAAAGCTACGCTTTTTCACAAAGCCACGCTTTGATCACAAATGATCAATAAATGATCATTATCACAGCAACACTCAGCATGTCACATTACCAAATTGGGAATATATCGCTAATAAATTTCAACTACATAACCTCTGAGCTCGTACGTCTCAGAGAAGGGTGTTAAGCTAAGAGAATAAATTCTCCGCCACCAACAGAAATGTATTTGAAAGAAATCGGCTTTATATCCCAAAATGTAATGTCAGACACGTAACCATACAAGTTTGTTCCGGGTTCGAACAGAACCGAAGGCACTTCCAAAAGAAGTCCTTGCAAATCTGGATATTCACAATCTCGATAAAACTTCCCATCACAAAGGAAATCTCAATACCATAGCTAACGGTGCAGAGACAATCGATAGGTCATCCTATCATTTTCACAAATACCCGATCCTCATCACCGGTCTTCAATACGATCCATATCGTCGTATCATTATTCGGAATGGGTTATCTGACACAAAGGTTCTTTCCTGGCTAAACCGAATAATAAGCGTTTGTTTTAAAAACAAATTCAAATGCCATTTCAAAGGAAAATATTGATAGTCGGTGATTTAACTATCAACAACATTCACAACAATCATTAGATTCAAATAATTTTCCCAAATTATTTAATTTCAAAATATCTTCACGAGATATTTTTTTTTTCCACACTTCACATTTGAAAACCAATTTCAAATCAATTTCCTTACACGGAATATATTTCCAAATATATCTTTTAAAAACCCACTTAGAACTTTTAATTTATATTTTTAAAAGCTACTTCGGAATATACTCGGTTTTTCAAGGAAATACACTTCCAAAATGGTCCATTTAAACCAATTTAATAAATCCTTCATCGATTTATTTAAAATTTACGTTCCAAATCCATAAATTTACTTTCACACTTTAAAAATAAATCAGCGTTTATTTTTAACACAAATTTACCTTTCATTTCATAAATTCCCATTTGAATTTACATTTCCAAATATATCTTTTAACCCCAAAATCAAATTCCAGATTGATTTCTAATTTTATTTTAATATCGAATCAATTACAAATTGATTCTAATTTTAATCCCAAATACCAAATCATTTTACAAATCGATTTATAAATTTATTCTCAACACCAAAAATCGATTTTCATTCAAACACCAAATAGATTTTTATATCAATTTCCCAAAGATTTATTTCTTCAATACAAAATAAATTATCAAATAAATTTCAACAAATTTATCGCCTTTAAAATAAATTCCTTTATATCTTCCAAACCATTTAAAATTCCATTTCAAATAAATTTTCCAACTTTCAAATAATACTATTAAAAATTCATTTATAAAAATCTTTTCCCATATCTTGGAATTTATTCAATAAGATTTCGACAATCCATTTTAATACTTTAAAATTCCTTCTTTCAAATAAATTCAATTCTTAAAAATAAATTCATTTAAAGTTTTCCACTTTAATTTCAAAATCCAATTTATATTCATTTCTGGTATCCAACGATACCAAAAATACATTCGGCTAAATTATAGCCTTCAACAATTTCAATTATCAATAAATCATCCACAGATTATCAATAAATCACATCATTCACATATGAAATAATATTCAAACAATTTGAGGAATCCAGTTGGATCCCTCCAACCTGTTTTCCTGCATCCACAGATGTTAGCACAATACCAATTCCACTTCAAGGTGGAATATCGCGGTATATAAGATTTTATAAAAATATCATCCGCTATTATGTGGCGCAATAGGGTCTCATCCGCTATATAATGCGGGAAATCACAACTGCAATATATACATATGCCAATATATATATTGCTATATATATATATATATCCTACTATATCTAATATCACAACCAAACAACAATCAATAACTGCAATCCAAAATTTCATTTTGAGTGAGAAGATCTCACCTTGCTTTTATTTGCAATCCAATCCATTTTGACTTGATTTCACCATTTTTAGACCTTGTATAAACATTTGATAATTTGTTAATATTCGAACTAATCGAATCATCAATTTTCATCTATAAATTTTTATTAACAAATTTTCCTTTTGAACTACCTACCTACAAATATATATATATATATATATTTATAAAATAATCTACATCATCATTTTAAAACTTTTATTTTCTAAATCTTATCTGTATATAAACTATTTCATATTCTTTTGCTGTATACATACATATATAAATTAAAACAAATTCCTTTGTCAAAATATCACTGTTAAATTTAAAAACAATTCTTCCCAGACTAAAACATAAATTTTATAACAATTTATATGTATATACTCATCATCATAAAAATTCTAAAAATTTCCAGTAAACCACCATATTCATATATATATATATATATTAGTTTAATTTGTTTGTAAAACAAAGAAGAAAATGAATACCTCACTCCTGCGTACGAGACTCATGAACACGGCGTTGTTGTTCCTTCTCCAGTCGAACGCGAGCCTCGCGAGTCCTCCAACAGTCGACAATCCCCCACCATCGCTGATGTCGCCTCTTCCACTACGAACCCACGCTCCTCCTTCTTCCCAAACTGAAATCGCGACACTCATCTACGTGCGTGCGTACGCACCCCTCTTCGTCCACGCGACCTGACTTCGAGATCCAGATCGAAACCCCCTTCGTACACGTGAAGCCTCCTCCCTCGCGAAGCACCGTCGAACCCCTTATCCTTGCGAACGACTCCTCGATGCCACTTCGAAGTCGCCGCAAACGCTTTCCGTTCTTCCCCCATTTTTTTATTTGCGAAATCAATTGACGAACTGGAGGATTTGATTTCGATTTTGAATTGAGTAACGAGTTTAATTTTCTTTCGAACTGTATATATCTTGAACGAAAGAATGGGCGGCCATTAAAATTTTGAAGTGTCAGCTAATATAAAAAAAATAGAACGAGGAGGGGACGCGTGTTGAAAATTTAAGAGAAAACAAAACACGTGTTTGAATTTTACTCAACGTGTCCTTGTTTGGCAGCAGTATTTTAATTTTATTATTTTTTATTCAAATTTAAAATTCAATTTCTAAATCATCTCAATATCCGCAACCCATAATCTCGATCTCCAATCGAGGCGTGCTGTCAGGCGTTTATAATGTTATACCCCTATTTCGAACGCACTGGAAAAGGTTTCAAGTCCAAATTCGATCGTATGGAGAAGATAGCTTTTTGGACCAGTTATAATATTAAATTTTCAATTTAATTTCAGCGCGTTTGCTTACCGTATGGCCAAACGATCACTCCAAACTCTACGAAAATTGAAATCTGATAATAATACAATATTACGGATCCAATGGAACCGGTTTCGTCGAATTCCGAGACTGTGCCCCGGAACGCTATTTTTAAATATCGATTAAACGATACAATTTCAAAACTGAACAGAACAGTTCCTAATTCAATTCTGAAAGTTCCAGTACCTTCAGAATTATTAGTATAAATTTTCTAAGCCTTGAAAATATTTTTAATCGGCTTAAAACTGAAGATTCAAATTTTTATCCAATTTCAATAAATTAAATTCAATAATTTAATCGCCAAATCCATTCTGATATTTGAATTTCGAATTAAACAATCATTCGAATATTTAAACTCAATTAAATATTCACTTTTCAAATGTCAAAAATTCAGGGTTGTTACAATCTTCCCCCCTTATAAGAATTTCGTCCCGAAATTTCAAGTCAGAAAAAATGCTCCAATTCCCATTAACTATTTTACCAAATCCAAATAGTTTTATCAAATTTTCAAAACAAATCTTTTTATTAAAGATTCGTTATTACTTCAACTAACTTTCCAAACACTTTCCTAGTTTTCAAACAACTTTATTTTACTTCACAGTTCAAATTTAAATTTAAATTCAAATCGTAAATTTTCAAAATTTTCTCAAAAATTTTCTAACTCTCGAAATTTTCGAAAAATTTCGCCAGCATCTCCTTTGCGTGGCTAGCTCGGTACGACTACAAAACGTCCCTACGGACTCTCAAATCCCAATAGAAACAAAATGGCAAGTGGAAAAATCAAAATCACGTCAAATTTCATACTGAAATTCAAATACATACCTTTGCCGAGCAAATTCAACTTTATCTTCGAAATCAAAATCCAATCCCATTCAAATTCAATTACAATTTCAATTCTATTTGAATTTATTTCAAATCTCAATATTTTTATTTCCAAAAATTTTCATTCAGATTTTCATTTTAAATTTTCTTGAATTCAATTCATCTTTAACTTCGAAGATTGAATCTTATTTACCTTTTCTAGTTCAATTCCTAGATTCCCATTACAATTTGAAAATCAAATTTTCGTTAACAAAATTTTTTCTCTCCAAATTTTCAAAATTTTTCTAACTCTCAAAATTTTAAGAAAATTTTGGCGGAGTCTCCTTTGTACGGAGGAGCTTTTGCAATTTGACAAAAGATATAAATATATATACATCGACCCACTCGGTCGGAAAAGTCGAAAAACAGTTCATATTTCCTATTTTTATTGCGTAGGCGTACCTTATTAGCATTTTAAGCAAAGCGGTTATTTATTAGCATTTTGCACAACAAAACCCAACCAAACGGCTTCCCTGCACCTGTACTTACTCAGTTTAAACAGGTAAGTGACAAATATAGGAAATCTATTTAGCAATTCACTTATTTCAATAACAAATATATAGATTTCATTAGCCAAACATCCAAAATAAATTCCATTAGCAATTCATAAGGTTTCAATTCAAATTAAATCGCTTCTATCTAATTCACATTCAATTTCTATTCAATTCAAGTGATTAACAATTTACTTTTTTACATTCAATTCATTTTTAAGTGAAACGAATTCATACCATTTCAATTGATTCAAAAATCAATTTCTATTTGCTTTTATTAACTCATAGAATTTATACAATCTCGTTTTTGTCAAACGATAATTCTTTCTATTTAGATTCGTTAATATTCATGCAACTAACTGATTACTTAAGCTAACAATCATTTAAATTGATTCCACTTCAATTAAATTTACATTCCATATTCTCATTCATTTCATTTGAAACCATTTCACAAAAATTTTCTTAAGTCGAGCATTTATTCAATATTTACTCAAGCTATTTCACTTCAAAATTAAAATTCATTTTCTTGTAAACAATTTCCAATTTCAATTCTTGATTTGATTTTCATCTATCAAATCTATTCCATTCACTGATTTAATTCAATTAGTATATTCACTTATTCATTTTAAATTTAAATTTCCATATTCAGTTCATCTCGAATTCACTTAATTAATAACAAGGAAATTACAATTAATTTCTGCTTACTTGAATTTATTTGCAAATTCAACCCATTTTAAATTTAGTTCACAACTCAACTTTAATTTAACTAACTTCCAATTCATTACTTTATGAATTAACAATTTATCAAGTTAGTTTACTTGAATTTAATCCACTTTATCTTCTTTTTTCCAAGTTTGGAATTTTATTCAACTTTATTCAAATCAAATTTCATTCCATTTCTTCAATTCATTTATTTACAAATGTAAACTCATTTGTTCATTCACAAATTCATTCATTTTCACTTTGAATTTCATTCCAAATCAATTTTCACTTTATTTAATTGATTCACTTATACTCACTTTAATTTAACTCCATCCTTTAAGTTAAATTTATTCTATCAAAATTCAAATTGTATAAGTTATTAACTTATTTATTATTCCATTAATGAATTTATTTTCAAATATTCTCTCTGGAATTCTATTTCCAATTATAAATTACATTTCCAATTTACCTTTTACAAATCTCATTTGTATATGAATTCAATTCCTCATCTTTCAATCCATATTTATAAATTTCATTTGTTAGATGGAATTATCTTCAAATTTTTGGTTATATATCATTTTATTTCTCATTTGTTTTTCATATAACAATGATAATAATTCAATGTTATCACTTCCTAACAACCAAGCATCCATATACTATGATAATTCATAGAAAATGATTTCTTTTCTATACGAAAATAGTTTTGGGCAAAATTATTTCATTTACCCTATTTAAAACAATACTGTGTCAGTTTATCTTGTTTAAGAGTTTATAAACCCCTATCGATTACAGTTGACCAGACTGCACCGACCAGAATCTATAAACAATCAACCGATAAGTCAACACAATACAAAACAAATTTTTGTATTCACTAACAAATACGCACTCATATCTATTATTACACTCAACTCATTCTAGAGTACTACTGACTCTATCTCTAATGAGTAACACCCAACAGAGCAGGGTTATCGCTTAACCGGATGCTCTGATACCACATGTAACGATCAGGATTTTTCGACGCTCGAAAGTCGACAGCGATACGTCCACTGTATCAACTGCCGAACAAACGAATGCCGGAAAACCGAATTCTTAGGGTTTAAAAGAAGAGGTAGAAGAAAAGATAGAAGAAAAAGAAAGAAGAACAACAGAACAACATCAGAAACAGAACAATATCAGAATCTCACATATCGCAGCGGAACAATATATAATAGATAATCACTAGTCTTTTTAAAAGAAAGAACTATATCATTTTATACATACATCAATCAGAGTCAATATACAACTCAATACAACAATGGACAGTTATATAAACCTGTCCTCATACAGAATACACAGCGGAAATAATAAACAAGTACGGAAGTACGTCTCGCAATCCAGCTTATTCCCAAAGCTCCAGAATATCCTGATAAAAATAACTCTAGGCTGCCCGTGTGGAAAATTATGGGCACCCAGAGTTTAGAAGGGAACAATAAACTCCGAGTCAGTCATGGTGACTGGTGTGAGATCGTAAAACAGTTATTTTCACAAAGAAAATAAAACAGATTCGCAATGCTTTTGGAAAATGAAACTACCATAAGACCTCCCACCACACACACAATGCAAACGCAGAATTGGAGGAGATTTCTTCTTATGATAGTCAAAGATGCTTACTACGCCAATCATTGGTTTATTATTATTAATGTCTTGTGTAGAAAACATTTCGAAAGTATAATATTAATCTTAGCCAGCATACGACCAGTATCGTATGCCTACTATAGCTACCATCTAAACAGTGGTGACCACCATAAGTAAATGGCAGGTTCTACAACTAAAACCGTACAATTTCGTATTGGGAAATGGATTTCCAACAAATGGTCAGGCTAAGGAACTTCCTTTCCTACTGCCGAATGGGATCGCCTCTGGCTGGACGTCCCGAGAGACAAACTGCTCTCGGCCAAACAAGGCCGGGTTACCCCTATAACTAGGTAAATCACGAATATGTCATCCCCCGGTCCTTTGGGACCTTTATCCAAGCGCTCGATAACCAACATCACACATAATAAATAAAGTGTGTCCACATGAGTAAGTATCTGGGCTCCATACCATGATACCACCCCTTTCCAAAAGGAAATGGCATACCCTAAAGGGCGCGGCCCTCATAACCTTGCCGCAACATTCCTGTTTCGACCATTTCCGGGTTGTGAGGTCTGACGAAGTCTCATCCACAAACCTACGCTTTTTCACAAAGCCATGCTTTGATCACAAATGATCAATAAATGATCATCATCACAGCAACACTCAGCATGTCACATTACCAAATTGGGAATATATCGTTGATAAATTTCAACTACATAACCTCTGAGCTCGTACGTCTCAGAGAAGGGTGTTAAGCTAAGAGAATAAATTCTCCGCCACCAACATAAATGTATTTGAAAGAAATCGGCTTTATATCCCAAAATGTAATGTCAGACACGTAACCATATAAGTCTGTTCCGGGTTCGAACAGAACCGAAGGCACTTCCAAAAGAAGTCCTTGCAAATCCAGATATTCACAATCACGATAAAACTTCCCATCACAAAGGAAATCTCAATACCGTAGCTAACGGTGCAGAGACAATCGATAGGTCATCCTATCGTTTTCACAAATACCCGGTCCTCATCACCGGTCTTTAATACGATCCATATCATCGTATCATTATTCGGAATGGGTTATCTGACACAAAGGTCCTTTCCCGGCTAAACCGAATAATAACCGTTTGTTTTAAAAACAAATTCAAATGCCATTTCAAAGGAAAATATTGATAGTCGGTGATTTAACTATCAACAACATTCACAACAATCATCAGATTCAAATAATTTTCCTAAATTATTTAATTTCAAAATATCTTCACGAGATATTTTTTTTTATTTTTTTATTTCCACACTTCACATTTGAAAACCAATTTCAAATCAATTTCCTTACACGGAATATATTTCCAAATATATCTTTTAAACACCTACTTAGAACTTTTAATTTATATTTTTAAAAGCTACTTCGGAATATACTCGGTTTTTCAAGGAAATACACTTCCAAAATGGTCCATTTAAACCAATTTAATAAATCCTTCATCGATTTATTTAAAATTTACGTTCCAAATCCGTAAATTTACTTTCACACTTTAAAAATAAATCAGCGTTTATTTTTAAAACAAATTAACCTTTCATTTCATAAATTCCCATTTGAATTTACATTTCCAAATATATCTTTTAACCCCAAAATTAAATTCCAAATTGATTTCTAATTTTATTTTAATATCGAATCAATTACAAATTGATTCTAATTTTAATCCCAAATACCAAATCATTTTACAAATCGATTTATAAATTTATTCTCAACACCAAAAATCGATTTTCATTCAAACACCAAATAGATTTTTATATCAATTTCCCAAAGATTTATTTCTTCAATACAAAATCAATTATCAAATAGATTTCAACAAATTTATCGCCTTTAAAATAAATTCCTTTATATCTTCCAAACCATTTAAAATTCCATTTCAAATAAATTTTCCAACTTTCGAATAATACTATTAAAAATTCATTTATAAAAATCTATTCCCATATCTTGGAATTTATTCAATAAGATTTCGACAATCCATTTTAATACTTTAAAATTCATTCTTTCAAATAAATTCAATTCTTAAAAATAAATTCATTTAAAGTTTTCCACTTTAATTTCAAAATCCAATTTATATTCATTTCTGGTATCCAACGATACCAAAAATACATTCGGCTAAATTTTAGCCTTCAACAATTTCAATTATCAATAAATCATCCATAGATTATCAATAAATCACATCATTCACATATGAAATAATATTCAAACAATTTGAGGAATCCAGTTGGATCTCTCCAACCTGTTTCCCTACATCCACAGATGTTAGCACAATACCAATTCCACTTCGAGGTGGAATATCGCGGTATATAGGGTTTTATAAAAATATCATCCGCTATTATGTGGCGCAATAGGGTCTCATCCGCTATATAATGCGGGAAATCACAACTGCAATATATACATATGCCAATATATATATATTGCTATATATATATATATCCTACTATATCTAATATCACAACCAAACAATAATCAATAACTGCAATCCAAAATTTCATTTTGAGTGAGAAGATCTCACCTTGCTTTTATTTGCAATCCAATCCATTTTGACTTGATTTCACCATTTTTAGACCTTGTATAAACATTTGATAATTTGTTAATATTCGAACTAATCGAATCATCAATTTTCATCTATAAATTTTAATTAACAAATTTTCCTTTTGAACTACCTACCTACAAATATATATATATATATATATATATATATATATATATATATATATATTATAAAATAATCTACATCATCATTTTAAAACTTTTATTTTCTAAATCTTATCTGTATATAAACTATTTCATATTCTTTTGCTGTATACATACATATATAAATTAAAACAAATTCCTTTGTCAAAATATCACTGTTAAATTTAAAAACAATTCTTCCCAGACTAAAACATAAATTTTATAACAATTTATATGTATATACTCATCATCATAAAAATTCTAAAAATTTCCAGTAAGCCACCATATTCATATATATATATATTAGTTTAATTTGTTTGTAAAACAAAGAAGAAAATGAATACCTCACTCCTGCGTACGAGACTCATGAACACGGCGTTGTTGTTCCTTCTCCAGTCGAACGCGAGCCTCGCGAGTCCTCCAACAGTCGACAATCCCCCACCATCGCTGATGTCGCCTCTTCCACCACGAACCCACGCTGCTCCTTCTTCCCAAACTGAAATCGCGACACTCATCTACGTGAGCGCGTACGCGCCCCTCTTCGTCCACGCGACCTGACTTCGAGATCCAGATCGAAACCCCCTTCGTACACGTGAAGCCTCCTCCCTCGCGAAGCACTGTCGAACCCCTTATCCTTGCGAACGACTCCTCGATGCCACTTCGAAGTCGCCGCAAACGCTTTCCGTGCTTCCCCCATTTTTTTATTTGCGAAATCAATTGATGAACTGGAGGATTTGATTTCGATTTTGAATTGAGTAACGAGTTTAATTTTCTTTCGAACTGTATATATCTTGAACGAAAGAATGGGCGGCCATTAAAATTTTGAAGTCTCAGCTAATATAAAAAAAATAGAACGAGGAGGGGACGCGTGTTGAAAATTTAAGAGAAAAAAAAACACATGTTTGAATTTTACTCAACGTGTCCTTGTTTGGCAGCAGTATTTTAATTTTATTATTTTATATTCAAATTTAAAATTCAATTTCTAAATCATCTCGATATCCGCAACCCATAATCTCGATCTTCAATCGAGGCGTGCCGTCAGGCATTTATAATGTTATACCCCTATTTCGAACGCACTGGAAAAGGTTTCAAGTCCAAATTCGATCGTATGGAGAAGATAGCTTTTTGGACCAGTTATAATATTAATTTTTCAATTTAATTTCAGCGCGTTTGCTTACCGTATGGCCAAACGATCACTCCAAACTCTACGAAAATTGAAATCCGATAATAATACAATATTACAGATCCAATGGAACTGGTTTCGTCGAATTCCGAGATTGTGCCCCGGAACGCTATTTTTAAATATCGATTAAACGATACAATTTCAAAACTGAACAGAACAGTTCCAAATTCAATTCTGAAAGTTCCAGTACCTTCAGAATTATCAGTATAAATTTTCTAAGCCTTGAAAATATTTTTAATCGGCTTAAAACTGAAGATTCAAATTTTTATCCAATTTCAATAAATTAAATTCAATAATTTAATCGCCAAGTCCATTCTGATATTTGAATTTCGAATTAAACAATCATTCGAATATTTAAACTCAATTAAATATTCACTTTTCAAATGTCAAAAATTCAGGGTCGTTACACCCTGTTTGACCTCATCTTTTTCTTCCTTATGTATGTTAAACAATCCATTTATTTTTTAGACATCGTACTTTATGCATACAAATCCCTACCTGCTTTTTTTTAAAATTAGCTGATTTTCCCTCAACTCTCCTTTGTTCCACTTAATACTGACAGTGGTATAACATTGACTATGCATACTGTTATAAAATGGATATTATGAAATAGTTTTTAACATATTTCTATATACTTGTTATTAATATTTTGGATTGCCTTAGACAGTTTTCTGGATATAATGGTTGGTGTTCTATAATTTACTGCATTATCTGTTTAAACTTAAGTACATATTAGTGGAGATTTAGTTTAATCTTTTAGTCTGTTCTTAGTAACAGTATCACTTAAGTTGGAGTTCAAATTAAAGACTTGATTGCTGCTTATTCAACTTGCACTTTTAGCGCTTACTCCATTTACCAGTTGTATTGCAGAACCAACACTTGAAATTGCAGTAACTTTGTATTGCATATAGTAGTGAAATAATAATTAAATTTTAGTTTATGAAGTAGAATATTTTGCGTATAGTAATAAAATAACATTTAAATTTTAGCATATGAAGCAAAACATATTTCAACAATACAGAAGTTTACTGTGTATCTTTGCCAACGACTTTGATTTGTCATCCAATTAAGTTTGTTTAATAGAATTTTGATGTTAATTAATATGCATGTTAATTAATTCAAGCTGTGCATTTGTTTATGCAGACTGTTGTATTGATGGAGTGTACTCAGTCAGTTGGATTTCTGTAATTTTGCAAGAAGTTATTCAACCAGTTGCTAGGCATTTTAACAGAAAATCCTGCAGGGTTTTCCACCACAACAGCCTTTGGTAAGTGAACAATTGATTCTGTTCTTATGCATATTGATTGTTGGGTTGTTAAGCAAATATTGCGAACTAAAGTTTTCTTTATGTTTTAATGATTGGTCTTATTCCAGTTTAATTCCTAATCACATAGAAACCATATGCTTTTCATAGTTTAAGATATGCATAGTGGAGTTTAAAGAAATTTAATTATTTAGGAAGAAGAAAAAATACGTGTCAAACTTTACTTATGGGGATGAAACTTGAAAGTCGTATTGTAGAACTTTGATGAATTGTAGAACTTTGATGAATTTTTTTTTGTATAAGTCAATTTATATTATATCATATCAAGTGAAGAAAAATTGCATGTAAAAATTTTTAGGTTTAAATATTATGATGTACATTCAGAAATTATGAATTTCCTTTTTCTCAAAAATCAAAAGTGCACTGTTCCACTATTCAGTGGATACTAGTAGATAAATATACCTCATCTTGCAAATGTAACTTTTGTACTGTATATTTTTAGACTTATGTTTTAATTTCAATCATTTCAATATTATTTGTGTTTCTGCACTTTTATTATACTCCTTTATTCTTGCAAGTTACCAGTTGGTTAAAACTACTATTTTCAACTATGATATGTTTGTGACCATCATGTTTCCTGTTGAAGACCTTTTGATTTGTGGTACGACAATGTCATCCTCACGTCTACTGTTAGTATTTTCCATATTAGTTTGATTTAGTTTTAATGTAAGTTTTATTTTAGCTGTTAAACATGTTTGACATCACCTTTTTATGTCATATTTATGATAACCATGCAAATTCCTTTTTCATGGATTGGTTCCGATGTACAAATCATTTCATATTATTTATTAAATATATCGTTCTTTCCCCTGTTTTCTTATTTTCTATTTAATATGCATAGTGGTATCACGGGGACAGTCCAAATTCTGAGTAAATGGCTATTATGAAATTGTTATTAAAATAAATTTATGTATTGTACCGCCAATTATTTAATTCATCCACCATTCCCAAATATAAGATATAACTAAGAAATAAACGGCTAAAGTGCGAATAATGTAACCTGGCACTGTTTCACATTTATGCTGAAATGAATTTTTGTTATGTGATATTCCTTAGCAATAGAGAACGAAGATTTATTGAAATAAAGAGAAAGTATACTACTTTTACAAAGGCAAAAGAGGTCAGCACTTTGACGGAGGCAAAAGACTTCTCAATTAACAATGGAAAATATCATCTTCTCCTTTTCAAGGTAGCAAATTTCTCGATTTTTCCTCTCTTTGTTTGATTTACTTATTTCTTATGAATTCAGGACTACGTTATTATTGATTTGCACATAAACTGCTTTGACTTAGAGTGGATCATCTATTCATATTATTACCTAATAGTTGTTGGGTTTGATTAAATTGAGATTTTGGAGATAGAATGATGGTGCTATTTGTTATTAATCTGTATTATTAACATTATAGAATGATGCATTTTTTTCCTGCAGTTTCAGTTGTGATTATTCGGTCATGATTGATTCTTAAGAGGTCGATGATTAAATGCATCTCAATTCTTCAAATGCAACTAATTGTGAATTTATTTAGTAAAATCCATGTATTTCCTGTTTAATTTCATATTAGGAGAAGGAATTGTTTGAATTGGATTATTCTTTATTGTCCAAATTATTAGATTTGGTTTTATTTGTATTACTGTTCATATTATTATGCTCAAGTTCTCATCGTTTGCATATATAGTTTCAATATATCTTTTTATAAGACGGCACTAATACAGTAATACATTTTCATTTTAATGGTTTACTGTTTCATCGAGTTTAACTCATGAGTTTTTTCCAGAAAAGCTTATTGTTTAAGCGGTCTTGCTATTGCGTACTGTTATTAATGATCTATTTGAAATATATGCATACAGAAACGTTCTTCAGTTACTTTAATGTTTTGACTGTTCAATCATGACTCAAAATGCGCTAATAAATGTTCATACTACCTTTTGTATCGAAAATATAATATTACGATGCAAAGAGTTATGGAAAACATATTTAACAAATAAAAATCTAAGACCACCAGTTTTTTGTGCTAATATGTAGGAAATAGCTGAAAACCCTTATTCAACTTTCACGATAATGTTTAAAAATATAAGATTATTTTATTTCTTTTTATTTTTTATAAATTTATTTATCAGCATTGGGGATGGAATACTAACATGGTTCCTAGCTTATAAATAAAGATCTGAAATTCTCAATCATTCGTTTGGAATACAAATGAATATGATAGGTTATATAAATAAAGCCTCCAAACGTTTCTTCAACTAACGCTAAAGACATAGAGAAAAGGCTACATAATATGCAGCTTATTTACCAAATAAACTTTATGCATGTATTTTTTTTAATCGACTTTGTGCAAGCCTACTTCATCAGTGTTACATGTCTCATACAAAACTTACATAGGCACTAAGCTTAAGACACTTCTAACATACTAAAAATCTTTCACTCCATTTATATCTTTGGAAAATTAAATTGTTCTAGCCTTTACATTTGCAATTCTAAAATCTACGTTCTTGGTGGAAAATTCTTCACGTAGATAGGTTAACTTTTTTCCAACAACTTTGATGGAAGTTCTCTAATTTTTCATGCAGTCATTGAGGGTACAAATGGATACTTTAGCATGCACAATGATCCCCTTATTCTAATTTAATCCATAATTGGTTCCTTAGGTTACCTAATTGTAATATCTTTACTATCCGGTAGTTAAATACATGCATAATTAACTATACTTGCCTATATTGTACATCAATAGGATAATTATGTAAAATAATCACAAGTACATGGCTTAATTTAGTCCACTTATACTCAACTTACCTGTACATTATTTATTATTACAAGATACCTTAAACTTATAAAACATCCCACATTATTCATGAGTGCTTTTTACTGGAAAATAAAGAATGGAAATATCCAATATACTAAATCTTATATTGTTACGGTTATTATTATGGAGTAAAGCATTTCATATGTACATTTGTTTCTTTAATATACTTTCATGTCCATAAAAATGCACCCAAGGTGCTAAAGGGTATATCTACCATACCACGAGCAGGATATTTATAAATGTTCTGAACATAAGTCGGTAATTTGTGTTAGTTAGGGAATAATGAATATAAGATGGTAAGTCAACAAAACTAATATTAGTTCAAAAGTGAGTTTTTAAAGAAACCCATCATGCCCAATTTTGCAATGTTTGATATGCAGTGGAGTCATTTACATAACTTTTATATTTACAAATGAAGATTGACGAAGAAATCAGAGGATGGAGATTGTAGATCATTAGAAGGCATAGTAGTAAGACTTCTATTCAACATGACTTTATGTCTAATGAGATGAAAAGAGAGTGGATTAGTAAAGAAGCAGGTGGAAGAATTTCTCGAAACTTTTAAGCAGGCATGTCATTACATTAATGTTTTCCTCTGATCTAGAATACTATTTGTCACCTCTTATTACATCAATGCTTTGTCCTTAAACTATTTAGTTAGATGTCTCACAGCTTATGTTGAAATCCTTATTACTGCCTTGTTGTTATTGCTATCTTTGTATAACCTGTTTCGTCTGATAACTTCTCTTTTCATTCGGAATTATTAATTTTTGAATCTTCTTGCATTAACATGAGCCTATCTTATACCAGATACATCTGTTAACGACTTTAAAATGTTATTTGTAGGATCTTATAAATTTGTAAAGTTTGCATTAAAATAGGAATTTTTAAGATAGAAATGGTCCTAATGGTGTTTTTGGATATTAACTCAAGTTGCTGGTTATAATTCTTCCGATTTTGTTAAAATAATCATTGGTAAGTAACTAACCTAGAAATATGTCGATTATTTAGATTAGATAATATAAACTATCATTTTCGGATTGACACATTGTTAAGTGTCCATATCCAACAGGTAATTGAAAATGCATTGTCATTTTTAATTAATTATTTTGGTTTGTTTTTTCTTCTCCTAATGTTACATGTTCTAAAAAATCTAATCTCTTCTGGTCCATCTTACCATCACGCCACTATTACTGATCTTCTATGCAGGTCTTCGAGTAGGGACATTGTAACTAGGATTTAATATGGATGGTGGAGTGTGATATCTAATCGAGAAACCAAACTTGAATAGGTTCAACTATTTTAACTACAACAGTCGAACTATTCTTCGACTGTTTGTTGTATTTTTTTGTTGAGTAACGCGAATAATTTGTTACTAAATATCATGTAGGCTTAACTAAAAAATTATACTCTTCTTCCCACATGACAGAAGAAAATATTTTAATTCGAGTATGTTCAGTTTTGGTAATCTAATACTTAGACAAATAATATAGTTCAGTAAGTTTGAATTTTCATTTTTAAAATTTAATGTATTTTTATGTTGAATGGTCCAACTATTTCTTGGGAGGTTGTTGCATGTGACATATTTTTCGAATCTACACCACTAATTATGTACACCACTAATTATAGACTTCTTAGAGATGATACTTTGGAAGATTTTAGGAGACTACCTGATG
Source organism: Allium fistulosum (assembly GCA_030737815.1). Classification (NCBI taxonomy): domain Eukaryota; kingdom Viridiplantae; phylum Streptophyta; class Magnoliopsida; order Asparagales; family Amaryllidaceae; genus Allium; species Allium fistulosum. The sequence continues at coordinate 986,577,808 of CM060902.1, forward strand.
CAGCCCAGCCTGATGAAGACTTAGGTCGCGAGCGACCTAAGGAGCTGTTAAGTCGCGTGCGACCTAACAAAGCGAAAAATGACGAGATAAGGGGAAAGATCAAGCTAAGTCAACAAGTTAGGTCGCGAAGTTCTTATGTCACAGAAGTCGTAGGTCGCCAACGACCTAACTCTCCTAAGCTACGACCTACTGAAACTCAAACTATTAAGCTACGAACTAAAAGGTTACGACCTAAAGAACTATGATCTAACATGTCAAGAGATAAAGAGTTACGACCTAAGTTAGGTCACGGGATTGAATTACGACCTATGTTAGGTCGTAGTGAAGAGATACGACCTAAGTTAGGTCGCGGGAAGATAGGTCGCTCAACTTTAGGTCGCTCGAAGATTTCCAGACAACATTTCCTTAGGTCGTTCGACCATACGTCACACCAGAAGTTTTAGGTCGCAAACGACCTATCTTAGGTCGTGCAGTCTTTAGGTCGTTGATGCTGATTTTCTTATGCCGCTCGAATGCTTAGGTCACTGAGTCTTCTTAAGTCGCTACTGAGGAGTTTCTTAGGTCGCTCACTGCCGCATTTCTTTAAGTCGCTCAAGTGGTAGGTTGCATGAAGATTTCCAGAAACTATTCCTTCAGTCGTTGATGTCTTGAGTCATGTTGTATATAAGTTGTTGTACTTTTGTTATGTTGTATTCCTTATGTCATTTGTATGTTGTATTTGTTATGTTGTCATGTTGTAATATGTCTTGTGTTGTAAATATGATAAGTCGCTTGATGTTGTAATGTTAGGTCGCATCTGTCTTAGGTCGTAGGTCGCTGTTTGTTTTAGGTCGTTCACGACCTAAGTGTTGTCCAGAGTGAGTCGTGTGAGTTGTAACCCTATAAATAGGGAGGGTGGTTTCATTTGTAATAGTTAGTTGATTTTGAATAAAAACTTGTTTGTATGCTTTGTGCCACTTCTTAAATTGGTAGTTGAGTGTAATCTCCTATCTCCTCCTTCGGCATTCGAGTGCGCTCGGATCAACGATCGTAGAAGCCAATTCACGGTATCAAGTGCGCTTGATCAACGTCTGAAGAATTGTAGATCTTTAAACACGGTATCGTGCGCGATCATCGTGTTTGAGATAGCTAGAATCCGACATCTTTGGATTAACGGATTTGGGCCTTTGGTATTCTTCAATCCACCGATTGCTACTTTCACTGTTTCATCATTTTCGTTATCCGCTGCTGCATCATTTGGTATCAGAGCTAGACTTAGCCAATCATAGCTAAGCCGAGTCTTGGAGCCAATTTTTTATAGAAGAGTTTGAGGAGTTAGTTCAAGCCGAGCCAATCAAGTTAGGCCGAGCTAGTTGAAGTGTGAAGTTCAATTGAAGTACAAGCCGAGAGTTAAAGTTTGTGAGATTTGACAATGCCACCGAGGAGAGCTAATCGCCATCAGAATGTTGAAGCGTTGTATAGAAGAGAAGAAGCCGAGCAAATGGAACAATGCATCAATGAAAAGTTTGATGAAGGCATTGGGAAGTTAGAGAAACTGATGAATGATATGAACCAAGGACAAAGGAGAAGGTCGCCAGTCTCGAACCATGGAGGAAACAGAGTTTCGCCATCGGTTACGGAAGCGAGGAGGGTGTCGCCACAATCTTTCCGAGGAAGAAGAGAATCTTAAGTTTCGATGAGAAGAGATCACCATGAATATAGACATGAAGAGAGAAGAACTCCACGTGAGTTTGGAGATGAGCCTTATCATGATGATGAAAGACACAGTAGAAGAGACATGCGTGATCGAAGAGATGTTGATGGTCGAGATCGATACCGTAGTACACGTGATTATGATGAAGAGAGTGATAGAAGTAATATTCATTATCGAGATCGAGACCAAGTACGAAATACATATCGGGATGTAGAGGATGATCGTAGATGGGAGTCGGGGATGAAAACTGAAATTCCAGAATTCAAGGGTAGTATGCAAGCTGAAGAATTCCTTGATTGGTTGTCTAATGTTGAAGAGATTTTTGACTTTAAAGAAGTTCCCGAACATCGAAGAGTGAAGTTAGTTGCTACTCGTTTGAAAGGAAGAGCTATGGCATGGTGGAAACAAACTAAACTAACATGGGAGAGAATGGGGAAGTCAAAGATTGAATCTTGGGAGAAGATGAGGAAATTGATGAAAGCTACTTTCTTGCCGCACAATTATCAGTCTCTTATGTATCAACGATTGCAGAATTTAAGACAAGGGACGAGGACAGTGAATGATTATGTGGATGAATTTTATCAATTGATTGCGAGAAATGATATCATGGAGACAGAAGAACAGTTGACCGCCAGATATGTGGGAGGATTGCGAACGCAGATCCAAGATATGGTGAATATGTTTGATCCAAGATCTGTCGCCGAAGCACATCAGTGCTTGGGAGAAACAAGGGAGACGAGGAGGTGGTGTGTTTACGAATTCCAACAACCAGAACAGGGATGTTAGTAGCAGTATGGATGTTTCCAAAGTCAACAGTAAGTCAATTGTGAATGAAGTCAACAAAGCAAAGGTCAATAGTCATTTCAAATGCTTTAATTGTCAAGAGTTGGGCCATAAAAGCAATGAATGTACAAAGCCCAAGAAGCGAGCAATGATTGCGGAGATTGAGAATGAAAATGCAGAAGTAGCGTGTGTTAATTCTATACTAGTTGAAGAAGAAGAATTATTGTCTGGAGATGAGGGTTGTAGTTTGTTGTTGAGGAGATCTTGTTTAACACCAAAGCAAGAAGATGATTCTAGTTGGTTGAGGAGCAATATTTTCCAGTCAACATGCACTATTCTAGGGAAGGTTTGTAAATTTGTGATTGATGCAGGAAGCTGTGATAATATCATTTCTTTAGAAGCTGTAAAGAAGTTGTCATTGAAAACAGAGAAACATCCAAATCCCTATAAATTAGCTTGGTTGAGGAAAGGAGGGGAAGTGAAGGTTAATCGAAGAGCTAGTGTTAATTTTTCCATTGGGAAGAAATACAAAGACGAAATTTGGTGTGATGTGGTTGACATGGATGTATGCCATCTGTTGTTGGGAAGGCCATAGCAATACGATAGAGCTGTGCAACATGATGGACGCACAAACAGCTACAGTTTTATGTTCGAGGATACACGAATCATTTTAGTTCCTAAGAAGCGTCAACAGAGTGAAAACAAATTGGAGGAAATCAAGGAGCTAAAAACTTTGTTGTCTTTAAAGGAATTTGTTGATGTGGAAGATGAAGCCGATTGTTGTCAATCATCAATGTTTGATAAAGATGAAGTTGATGAGTTTCAACCAACGAAATCTATTGAACATGAGGTTGAAAATTCACAATCAGCAAAGTTGGATGATGGTGAAGAAAGCAAGTCAGGAGATAAAGAGGGTAAATTGTTGATGAAGGAAGTGAATTCGACTAGTCTACAATCTACAAGAGAGTTTGTTAAAGAAGTGGAGGGTAGTGCAGAAGTATTCCAGTTGAATGAAATTGAACCCAGTAAAAGTGTTGAAATTATCGAAGAGGTTAAGCCAATGGTGAATGAATGTGAAGATGTAGTTCCTGCAGATCTGCCCAAAGAATTACTGTCACTGAGGGACGTACATCATGTTAATCAAGTGTCAAGTGCTATTGTACCGTATATGCCACGTAACCATATGTGTCCGACAGAGCAGGTGGAATTGAGAAGTTTGGTTGATGGGTTTCTGTTCAAAGGAAGGCAATTGTATACTCCTGATTGCAGTTGGCAAATAAAAGTTATCAAAGATGAGCATGTAGAAAGACACGTGGACAGTGACCATACCATGCAGACGGTTACAATGTTTTGCTTTGGGCCATCAATAAGGAAAGGGGTTGAAAAGCTTGTTCAGGAGAGTCAGAGTTATCAAATTTCAAAAGAGACAGCGACGAAGTCAGGATTATGTATGTCATTACCTATACATACTAGATCATGGGTGAACGTGAATATGGACTCTGTATTGAATTTGATGAAGACACAAAGTGACAACGAATCTATCTACTTGATGGTTAAACAATTTCTTGTTGGTACGTACAATAAACTAGATGCCGGAGGAATGAGTCGTTTGGAAATTATGAAGACAATTTGTGAGAATGATTGTAAGATGAGCTTGCCGGATCATCGTCCTATTGCTAATATTGACAATATCAAACACTTGGTTCCATTTCACGAGGATAAGAGTATCGAAGACGAAGAGCTGTTAAATTCGAGGATGAATTTCTTCCAACAGGGGGAGGATGATGCAGCCCAGCCTGATGAAGACTTAGGTCGCAAGCGACCTAACGAGCTGTTAAGTCGCGTGCGACCTAACAGAGCAAAGAATGACGAGATAAGAGGAAAGATCGAGCTAAGTCAACAAGTTAGGTCACGAAGTTCTTATGTCACAGAAGTCGTAGGTCGCCAACGACCTAACTCTCCTAAGCTACGACCTACTGAAACTCAAACTATTAAGCTACGAACTAAAAGGTTACGACCTAAAGAACTATGATCTAACAGGTCAAGAGATAAAGAGTTACAACCTAAGTTAGGTCGCGGGATTGAATTACGACTTATGTTAGGTCGTAGTGAAGAGATACGACCTAAGTTAGGTCGCGGGAAGATAGGTCGCTCAACTTTAGGTCGCTCGAAGATTTCCAGACAACATTTCCTTAGGTCGTTCGACCATACGTCGCTCCAGAAGTTTTAGGTCGCAAACGACCTATCTTAGGTCGTGCAGTCTTTAGGTCGCTGATGCTGATTTTCTTATGCCGCTCGAATGCTTAGGCCGTTGAGTCTTCTTAAGTCGCTACTAAGGAGTTTCTTAGGTCGCTCACTGCCGCATTTCTTTAAGTCGCTCAAGTGGTAGGTCGCATGAAGATTTCCAGAAACTATTCCTTCAGTCGCTGCTGTCTCGAGTCATGTTGTATATAAGTTGTTGTACTTTTGTTATGTTGTATTCCTTATGTCGTTTGTATGTTGTATTTGTTATGTTGTCATGTTGTAATATGTCTTGTGTTGTAAATATGATAAGTCACTTGATGTTGTAATGTTAGGTCGCGTCTGTCTTAGGTCGTAGGTCGCTGTTTGTTTTAGGTCGTTCACGACCTAAGTGTTGTCCAGAGTGAGTCGTGTGAGTTGTAACCCTATAAATAGGGAGGGTGGTTTCATTTGTAATAGTTCATTGATTTTGAATAAAAACTTGTTTGTGTGCTTTGTGCCACTTCTTAAATTGGTAGTTGAGTGTAATCTCCTATCTCCTCCTTCGGCATTCGAGTGCGCTCGGATCAACGATCGTAGAAGCCAATTCACGGTATCAAGTGCGCTTGATCAACGTCTGAAGAATTGTAGATCTTTAAACATGGTATCGTGCGCGATCAACGTGTTTGAGATAGCTAGAATCCGGCATCTTTGGATCAACGGATTTGGGCCTTTGGTATTCTTCAATCCACTGATTGCTACTATCAATGTTTCATCATTTTCGTTATCCGCTGTTGCATCACTATCACATGGGTCATGGTGTTAGAAATACAATCAATACTAAAAAATATAATTATTAAAGTAAAAAACAATTGACTACTCGAGTTCAACGTTACAAGGGTTCCATTTGATACACAGTGTTTATATTAATTGTAGATACTGAAGACAATATATAACTTTTTACTTATATATTATCAGGAAAAAATGCTTCTTTCTGATGTAGTTAGCCATGTTATTTCTTTCCCTCGACTTATATCCATTCAATTGACGAATCATTTGAAAACTATATTACTGAAAAGTCTCTCCATCACTTAGTGTTTGCATGATTTCATTGATGATAATCAATACCAATTACTTGCCTTTGTTTGATCATTATGGCATTATTATACTGAAAAATGTAGCATCAAAGTTGAATATGGTTATGATATTGTTAATCCAATTTTTGGTAAAACAACAATTTATCAGTGTGTTTATACTTGCCTTAAAAATTCGTGCTTAATTATATTTGTTGTTAGATGTTTTAGATAAGAATTATTTTCAAATATTTGTAGTCTACCAATCTAAATGAAGTGCAAAAGAAATGAAATTCATTGACAACAAATTTATTACTATAGTGTATCATTCACGTTCGCGATAGTAGGGATTCATACTGACACAATTTGGCTGTGTTTCACAATCCAAGTTTCCCACTCCTTTTGAAAATCCAAAATATCATGCATACAATAATGCTACATAGTTTCGTGCATATTCAGGTGAATTAATTTATCTCATTCATTGTGACAAGATTTAAAGATGCCATGCACTCTCAAAATTTTTATTTAGTATGTGCAACGTATTAGTTAGGAACCGTGGAGACTATGTTCACATGCGTGCGTGTGATTGCGCGTGTGTTTGTTTGTGTGTGCGTGACAGAGAGTCTTCTGCATATAAAAATCATACAGTTGGACTGTCTTTTTTGGTGATGTCTGAACAACTTATTCTCATGGCTTGATGACCTACAAGTAACTATTATTCTTATACATTCAAAGTAAAATTAATGGAATGCTATAGGAATATTCAAATTTTGGGCCTAATCTACAATATTGATGGCATATCCACAAGACCGGTGGGGTTTAAACATCACACCAAAATTTTAGCATCAACATGCCACCTAATTTTTTGTGTTTACGCATTCAAACACTTTGGCGTGTGGGACACCTTTATCAAGCATAACATACCTTTGAATATGCACGTTGTTTTTGGAGTATTTGAATATCTTGCAGCATAAATACTAATGTATTTAATCTTAAGTTAACAATATGAACACCAGTGGTACTCATAACCCACTTTTTTTTTATGCAAGCCAAAGTTTGAAAATCAAATATTTATTTTAGAAATTCTATTTGTGAAGGGGGCAGCTTCCATGACCCCATATTTGTTTTTAGAGGCATGAGAACTTGTGGATGACCAACTGGTTCCTCCTTAATTTTGGTCACTCGGTAAGTTTTTATCCTTTTTTCTTTCTTTTTTTTGAAGTAGCATAATTCAAATTATTTTTAAACCTCAAATATTCGACGAATATTAAACATCCAATCAATAATGAATACTAGCAAACTTATTGTTCTTTACTAAAACATTAGTAAATGATTTATTCCAATAACTCTCAATCTTAGAATAAACAACTTAAAAAGCCGAGGAACCATCTCCTAAATGTAAATAAATGTGATAGAATCTCCTTTTATTGGATGCCCATCGTTCACAATGCAATTGGTGTCGTCTATTTGTTTAAGGTAAGCAAGACGTGTACTAGAGCCTAAAGATACAGTTCTAGCAAAACATATAATAGATTTTTTAGCATTTGTAAAAAGGTTGTACAGATAACAGATTTTTAAATCATGATTGCTGCTTCGGCAAGTCATCTACTACAGTCGGTAGACACAGTTCTAGCAAAACATATAATAGATTTTTTTTTGCATTAGTACATAAGTTCTACAAGTAATATATTTCTTATTGTTTTATCACTGTCAGAGTCTTCTAATGCTCGATTTACATCTATGTCCCTTAGCCACTCAACCACGTTTCTGAAGGAAGCTCAATATGCTCTGTTAGTTGTGGAAAATCATTTTGAGAGCGCTCATGCTCACCCTGTACCTGCAATTGCTAAATTGTTGCATGATGCTCATAATTTCCAAGGCAGCCCCGTATATTATTGCTGCGCAAGCTCATAATTCTGAAGCTTTACAGAAGCTTACCCAATACTGTCTTCATGCCAACCCGATGCAAATGTGGATAATTTTGTAATTCCAGAACCTCTATAGGTAAATGATATACTTTTTTATATTGTTTTAAAAAGTCAATCTTAATAACCAAGTTATGATGCATGAGACATAGCTTAAGCCGTTTTTTCTATCATTGCCATAACTAATCTATAGTTTTGAATGTACATGGTTGCCAATATTTGAATGTACATGGTTAGCGTTCAAACAGTCTTGAGATGGATGATGCCTATAGTCACACATCATCATTCACTTTACTGAATTTCTTTATATTTTATTACTGGTGATACACGTTATGTAACTGTTACTTTTGAATCAAATACATATACTCCAAGCAATACATAATTCAGTAAGTACATGCAAATCTATTTTAATGTATTTACTATCCTCATGAAGTATCAGTAAAAGTTGTGAACTGAATGAAATCCATTTTCATATGCATAATGTTTCAATAAAATGTTTGTTAAAATGTTTGTTCAGAACAAACATTTTTTGTTCATTACAGTATTCCATACGCCATTGCATGTGTACCTAATTTTCAGTTCATAGAGGATTTTTTTGCCCTGATGGATGCTAATATATATAATATGTATTATGCCAGGAGGTGGACGGTGACCGTAATGATAAAGTCTCCCCATATTTGTCGATAATAACTATACCAAGTAATGTCATGGATGGTAAGGACACCACTAGCATGAAAGGTGTAGGTAAGCAGCTAAAGCATGGTAGAATTGCAAGAACAATGAAATGATCTACCGACTATCCGCCATATAAAGACTTCTAGAAGGACTTTCTACCTACACTATATATTAGTGATTCATCAATCTGATTGATATTAGCTGGAAACAAGACAGAAGCAGCACTGGAAGTGCGCATCTACCATGTTACTAAAAGTAACGATGGTGCTGAAATTTGTTGATTAATAATCTTTTTTTACGTAAAAGCTTAAATTTTAATATATTTCTTTATTTATTTGTGCTCTGTTTATGTAAAAAGTCTCATTCAACTAGGATTCTAAAGTCACTTTCTGTAATTATTTTGGGCTGATCTCTTGCATTTTGTAGTTAATAATATTGCGGTATTCACTTTCAATAGATTTAAACATTTACGGAAATTTCACAATCTCAGCCACACTTATTGGTTTGCATCAAAAACAGAAGAATTTTTTTTAGTACTTACTCATCCTACTATCAAATCATCTTTACGCCATTCTCCGAACAAGCAAAATAAAGCTACGGTACTGTAACAATACAAATATACAGTTATAATCTACACAGAGTCAATTAAATAAAGAAATAATAGGGAAAACTTAACGTACATTTTGCATTTAGATGTCCTAAACAAGAGTATTTTATAATGGGTTGGTTTCCTCGACTAAGACTAATGCAAGTGCATTTAAAAAAAGAATGAAATCATCATGAGCATCTATAATTTTGAGGTTTTATATCATAAATCATGATATACCCGTTCTTACGAGTCTCACAAAGTCATATGAAAGGTAGCATAGTTCAAACGCGATAAAAAGGTGAAAATACATAAAATCACCAAACGGTAACTTCATAACTTAAACTCTCTTTACAACTCAACTGCCCATGTGCGTAGCACGGGCCACGCACTAGTTAAGGTAATGAAAGGTAAAACAAAGAACTAGGTTTATAGAGTAATAATGGACTTAATAAAAAGATTGGAATTGAATCAAATCAATTTATTGGAATAAATTATAAATAATTGGAATTCAATTTATAATAAATGGATTTATTGTAAGTAAATGAAATTAAATACTACGTTAATTGAAATTAAGATGAAATTGGAAATTATTAATGCACTAAGATATAAACAAATGGTAATTATATCCATAATATGATAATTGATTTAATAACAAGATTGAAAATCAAATAAATGAAATTTTGGAATTCTTATTTTAATTACTGAAATTTTTGAAATTGAGATTAAACAAGGTAAATTGTGAAATATTCCACAATAAATTGATATAGAATTTTTTAAAGGACTGTAAATCACTAAGTAATCCAGAGTGATAGAAATTGTAAATTATTAAATATTGAATCGAAAAGTGATTAATTAATTTAATATTAATTAATTTAATTAATGTGAAAATAGCCATTTTGGCCACTAACTCGGATTCTGATGAAACCAATTTCATCGAATCCGTAACGGTGAATTATTGTAGGTTCAAGTTTTGTGTCGATCGGACCTATCGGTTGATCGCACAGGCTCGAAATGCCTAGAAATCAACTTAATTAAATTCAATTGAAATCAATTTGAAATAAGCTGATTTTAACATAACTTCTTCATATGATGGAATTTGGACTTGAAACCTGTTCCATTGAATTTGAAATCATCAAAAACATCTATTTTGATATATGGGACGACCCATTTTCATTTCGGAGGCAGAACGGGCTTTTCGGGTTGTTATCGTTCCAATTCAAATCGATCTGGTCCATTCTTTTCTATTTCAGCCATCCATATAAATAGCTAGTTATAAACCCTAGGTTATTTCTTATTCTATTGTTTGTATGTACATCTCCATCTCAACTCCTCATTCCAATGGCAGACAAGCAAATTCCAGTGCAATTTCGAATCAAATTCCAAATCTAAAAATTCAAACTACTCAAACTATATCGAATTATATATCGATTTGATGCTCTCGACGAGCGCAAGTCAAATATGTGATTCGTTCTTCGATATGGGTCTCTGTGTGGCCGGAACTGGGTGAACTATTCTTGGTCGTTCGTTGATCGTCGATCAACTTCGACTGATCGTCGAATCAATGATACAGTTATGTAGAGGGGACCGAGGGGAGTCGATCTGAGGTGTTCGGTTAGTCATTGGCTGGTCGGATTGCTCGCTAAAATTCGATTATGTTTCATTTTCTAGTGGCGGCGGCTGCTCTTTATAGGGGCGCTGGTGATGCGAGGGAAGTCGCGGAGGTCATGGAAGGGTTCAGGCGAGGTTGGCGCGGTGTCCCAGTGGTTCGGAGGTGAAGTGGTGGCGTGGATCATCGGCGTACGGCAGAGGTTTTAGCGGCGGCCAAGAGTCGAGCGCCTGCGTTTGATGGCAGGCTAGGGTTTCTGTTGTGTAGAGAGGCGATTACGTTGCCTTGTGTGAGTGGGCTATGCAATTTTGTTTTATTTTAATTTAAATCTGAATTTCAATTGTTCTAATTATCATAACTTTCGCATACGAGGTCCGATTCACGCACGGTTTGTTCCTCTGGGATCGTATTAGAATCCCGGACGTCTTGACACTAGTTTGGGCAAATTCAGAGACTGTTTGAATTTTGGGCTTGAAATGAATTTAAATTCAATTTAAATTCAAAAGGCGAGTGTTTTAACCCACTCACAACTTCTAAAATTTCTTATGTTTGTTAAATTAATTTATGATGTGATTTGGAATTTATTTATGACTGTTTGGTATATTTTAAATCATCATATCAGTTAATTTGAATTTATCTGAATTAAATCGTTATTTAATTTATTATTGAATATAAATGGATGATGTTTTTTATATTGATTATTGAATTTATCTGAATTTATCTGAATTAATCATTATCCCTGTTATTGATTATAAGTTCTATATTGATATTTTTTAATTGATTTGGATGATGTTTGTAATGGATGTTGATTATTGATATTGGATGAATTGATGTTGTATTTTATATCATTATAAACTGCAATTTCACTATGGGTTGAAATGATACATACCCGAATGATCTATAGATTAGGGAAAAATCGTTATGGGTTGAAATGATAGACTCGAGCGATTTTATGGATTTTTTATTAAATTCGAGATTGCAGTTTGAAATGGTATATATAACCGTAACATTTTAAATTGCAGATTGAAATGATAAATATCTGTATCACTTGACCCTAGAGTAGAGAATTATATACAGACACCGGATTGGTTAAATTTAATGATTTTAAAATCCTTAATTTTTGAATTTAATTAAATGATATTTTGAAATAAAATTTGATTTATATGAATTGAATTAGTATTGAAAAATCAAGTTTTGTGTTGAAATGTGAATTGGTTTAAAAAGGAATTGCTTTAAGAAATAAATTGGAAGTTTAAAGTTAAACTTTTAAGTATAAATGAAATTCTATCAAAATTAAGTTATTGAAGTTGTTTGAAAATACTTTGAAATATTTTGAAATTGGAGTGATCCGAATTGATTTTGAACATGGATTGAAACGATATGAAATTCAATAGTTTATTGAAATGTTAAATTGAAAGGTTTGGAATTTGGTTTGTTGACTTGGAAATTGAAAATGTTCCAAATGCGTTGAAATGAAATGAATAGTTTAATTTGATATAAATACCAAATTCATGTTTTAATATAAACTATTTTAAAAATATATTATTTCAAAATTTCTAATTATTAAGATTTCAAAGTATTAAACTATTTTAACCTGTATTAATTATATTAAATCATTTTAACCTATTTTAAACCATTTAATTTATTTAAACTAATTAACCTGTTTTAACTTATTTTAAATCTAATTTGTCTGTTTTAAAGCTATTTAATCTATTTTAATTATATTTAATTTATTTTAAATCTATATTAACTATTTATAACTATTTAAAACTATTTTCTTCTAAATTCCAAACTAAGTAAAATGGATGGGTTTATATTCAAATTCTCGATTTTTTAAGGCGAATATGGTTAATGATGTTATAACCTAAGTTGGGAATTAAATAACATATTTGGTTTAATATGATATTTTGAAATGAGAGTTTAGCCTATTTTGGAAATATGACTTTTGAAAGGAAATATAATTTCGAACTATGATTTCAAATGTGATATGGTTTCAAAGGTGAATATGATTTCGGAAGTAAGTAATGATTTCAAAAGTGATATGATTTGAATTGAATATGATATTTTGATATCAATTATGAAATGGTTTTGGAAATGTAAAAGAACCATCCGGTGTGTAATAAGCGATTGGTTGCTAAAGAGACCGGGATCGGATTTGTCATACTCTCTGCCAATACCGAAAACCACTTTGACAACTATGTACGCGGTGGAGATTCCAGACTGAAGTAGGATGGTTGGCGACGATCCTATATGAGGTATATACGTGGACCTGACTCCCATGAGTTAGCTTAAGGTGGCTAAAACAAGAGCAATTGACGGGCCAAGTTAGGTCATTCCTCCGATCGGGCACACTCCTTCGATACTATATTCTGACTTTGCGATTGATTTGGTGGCCACCCTCGATTTTTGATTTGGGAGTGTGTTCAGAGGTGGGCGGTAGTAGCTGCTATGCGTTACCACCAGTCCGAAAGTGTAATTGGTATATCTACCCTGGCATTGCCTAGTTGTGCCATGTCACCTACCCTAGCGCGCCTTCTACGAGTTTGTTTTATGTCGTACCTATGGGGTATCCTCTGGTGGCCCCAGTTTACGGAGAGTTACGGTACTGTATAGACTATTGGCATTATAAAAATGTGTTAAGGTGGAAAATTTAACGCCTTAACGCTATTTTAATAGTTTATCTTACTGTAGGCATATTATAATAGCGTATTGTACTACATAGTAGATAGTTTAACGGATCCTTAGGAGATGTGAATCCCGAACATCTCTTGAGTTACTACACTCACGGTAGACACTGGATAAGAGATGTCAACCCCGTAAACAGCTCCAACGCCGTTTACACTCATATTTATTTACCGTTGATTTGACTTACATAAGATCTTTTAGTTCCGATTCGAGTGTTTTGTCTTTTCAATTCGCTCGGGTCAGCCTGAGCATTTCAGGATTTGAAGACCTTATTTCTGGAGGACGAAGACGAAGATTTGTACTACTATTATTTACTATATTATTCCACTACATCATACTGTTTCGCTGCATTATTGGTTTATCTCTGACAAGTGTAACTCTGATTTTTGTATTGTATAAGTATAATCAAATGTTTTGTATACAGCTTCATGAACTGTTATTTGATTATTATTTTTGTCATTCCGTTGTGAGATTCTGTTTTTTTTCTTTGGTTTTTCTTATTCACCCCAATAACAATCTGCCATTATGTATGGTTTGAGTTGACATGTGTGTCTGCTTAAAGCATTCAAAAAGGCGGGATGTTACACTTTTCTACATGCTTCTTTTTACTTTTATCTTCATTTTTTCTTCTATGCTCTCATCTTTCCTTTGTTAGTAGATTAGATTTACATTCACGCAAGTAGTATAGTTTTGTTTTATTTCTTTTATGCAAGTAGCTTAATAGTTAATCTCATTTTCCTCCTTTGTTTAGTTTCTATTTATTTTGCTTTTAATGTTGAAATTTACATGTGTTGATATGATAACACAAATGAGTATCTAAACCCCTTCAATTTAGGGGTAATGAAGCTCTCTAACTTTATGTAATTTCAACATTTTTATGATTTATGATCTCTTTTGTTTGTGCTTCATGAAAGTGAATTTTGATGTAAGTTTATACAAGTTGGTTTGATAGCTTATGTTGCTTTTGCAAATGAGCTATTCTTATTCAACATAAACACAATTTACATCATCATTTTCTAATTGATTTTTGATTTGAAATGAAAGTAAAAACAAAATTTGATGATCTATATTACTAATTACAATAATAAATAGATCAGACATAAAATAGCTTTTGCTATGGTTTCATTTTAATGAAATTTTATAAGTGGTTTATTTGTTGTATTATAGTTTGATGGTTTAAGTTATGTTAATTAATAACATAAATAAACCATACTTATGAAAAATGCAACAATTATTTCACTTATATCAAAACTAGAGATCATAAATTATTTGTTTGTTGATTTGCAAAAATATGAGAGTGGATTTGCCTCTAAATTATTCTCTAATCTCATAGTTTTAAATCTCATTTTAATTCTAGCTTTAGCTTCATTTTGCTTGTAGGTAACAATTTCCTCTCTATTTGGTATAATTTGATTGAATTGATTTTTAAAATCTAACAATTCCCTGCGAATTGACCCGTACTCGCCACGTACTAACTTTTGTACGTTGTGTGCTTGCGGTTATTTTAATTTGAAATTTATCGATGGTTTTCTAATTCGATAGAAATTTCGTCGTTAAACACCTAACATTTCTACATTCTGACCTTTCGAGTAGGTCATATTCTAAGGGATCAAGATCCTTCTTCCCTTTTCCGAGGGGTCTACTATCCTCCTTAAAGGCTCTACATACAACCATTTCACATTAAATCCATCTACTTGAACTCTTTGGGGTGTTGACCATAAATTTGGTTAACATTTTGGTGCTAGAAGGGGGGCTCGAACCTCCAATTTCTTATAACTTTCATCTCCGATCAATTGCATAAAGAGCCTTGACTAAAAAAGAAGTATGGTAAAAGCTAAGAGTTGTAACAACAATCCAAATGAAGAGGCTACATCACAGTCAACCTTTAAAGGTCATATGGTCTCAGATCCTAACTTAGTCAATATAGAAGTAATGCAACCTTCATCCCTAACAAAATTGGAAAGCAATGTGGTCGAAGTTCAAAATCAACGACTGCAAAGGATAGAAATAAAAGAGTGTTTAGAAAGAGCTCCAACCGGGGAATCAATGAAGGTTATGGAAAGAGAGGATGAAGTGCAACCTCCAAATGAGATAGAAGATCAAGTGTTAAACCGAGATAATCGAGTAAGTAAATCACTTGAACAATCGAATATCCAAGAAGACAATAGGAGTAGTCACAGAGATGAAACCAACCAAAATGACAATCTACACCATATAATGGTAAATACCCTTAGAGGAAAAGAAATTTACGATCCTGAAGAATATGTTATCCTGCAAAAGGCCCCCTTTTCCGAAGAGATCATGGCAACAAATCTCCCCCCGCACATTCAGATTCCTTCGCTAAAATATGATGGAACAACTGATCCAAATGATTATCTTGTCGTTTTTGAAAATTGGATGAACTTATACGATGCTACAGAGGTAGTTCATTGTAAACTTTTTCCTATCACTTTTCAAGGAGCATCAATCAAATGGTATAGGAGTTACCGAATAAAAACCATCTATTCTTTGGGAACTATTTACTTGCGACTTCATGGCTCAATTTGCTATATTCAGAGATACAACTATGAACTTTAGTTTGCTAGCAACAATCAGAAAGAAACCATGGGAATTGCTTGGTGAATATTTGAATAGATTTAGCATAGAAGCACTAAGAGTACAAAGTACAACTGATAGGGAAAAACTTATGGCTGTTCGATCGGGGTTGATTGAACAAACTCTTTTTTGGAAGGACCTTTGTATAAATGGATGTAGAGACCTACAATATTTCTTTCTCCGGGCACAGAAATTTATTCAATTAGACGAGATGCACCATGCAAAGAAAGAATTCCACCAAGAATTCAAGGAAGACAAATCTGATCTCAAGCGCTTGGACAAGAGGCCAAGGAAAAGTTAAAACCCAAAGGGATGTCGAAGAAAGAGTTCTAAAATGAATTATGTTGTCCTGAGAAAACCCCTCTCCTACATATACACTAAGATGAAAAGGAATGAGAATTTTATTGCACCCCAAAAAATTTGGAGTGCCCTAGAGCCAAATAAAGGAGGAAGTTACTGCGAGTACCACAAAGCAAATGGACATGAAACTGATGAATGTCGCGTCCTATCAGAGAAGGTTCAAACCATGATCAGGTAGGGATTTTTACAGGAGTTCGTCAAAGAAACCTGAAAGACATCTTATTCAAACTAAGAGGAAAGCAATTCAGCAACCTCTAAATGCGAATCTCTATGAAATCATGAGGACTCACGACAGCAATTCAACTATGAACTTTCTCCTTTTCTTTTCATGACTCTTTAACTTGATTTGTATTTCCATTCATACTTAAATTTGTATTGTATATTGATCATGTACTGATTAAAATTTGAGTGCTATTACATGTAAAAATAAAATCAAAACTGAAGCACTCAACAAACTCTGAGAGTACAACAAACTTCAGAATACTTAATGAGGACAACCCAGGTTCCTGACATGAGAAGACTATCAACAGTTCAATCAACACGACACCAAGGCTTCCATACAGGAAATGTTGAATCACTTCCAAACTTAATACCAATCCATATACACCAAATCTATTTTTAGCAAATGATTTCAAAAGGAAATTTCTAAAATTACATCCTTTTAAGAAAACTATTTTTAATCACCCAATATCTCGGGGGGAAACAAATACTTATTTATCTCAAAAGCAGATTTATGCAACTAATTTGAAATATTACATAGCATTAGTAAATGCACACAAAGAGACTGTAATTTCAACAAGTCAAAGTTTACCAAAATTATGGGTAAGGGGAAGCCTATTTATACTTTTTCAAGAAAGATTTTAAAAGCACAAAAAGTTTATTGGAACTTAAACTAGAGAACTCTATTCTCGACTAAAAAGGATTCACGAGTCCAAACTATTTTCAAAAAAAACTCTTCAATATAATAGAAGGGTTTGATTTCAAAATTCTATCTCTCAAAGGAGAATCCATTTTAATTGGCCAAAAAACTATTTTCATATACAAATATTCAAGCCTACGATGTTATTCTGTAGCACCTCCTAGAGGGAGGGACATAAGCCCACGACGTTATTCCGTGGCACCTCTTACAGGGAGGGACATAAGCCTACGACACTATTCTGTAGCATCTCTTGGAGGGAGAGATAGAACCCTTAACGTCAAAACTACCTCTTATAGGATGGGTCAGGGTAGCACCCATCAGCGGCCTTTTTGATGTAGCTCAAGGTGAAGGTCTAAGTCGTACACGACTTAAGGGGCTAAGTCGCACACGACTTAAAGTAACTATAGGTCGTCTACGGCCTAAGGAGGCATGTGAGCAGGAGCTACGACTTAACTGGAAACCAGGGGAAGGAGCTAACTCGAGTTTACGACCTAAGGAGAAGGTTCTGAGTCGTCTACGACCTAACGGATTAGGAGGAAAAGGGCTACGACTTAACAAAGGTTTAAGTCGCTCGAAGTTGATAAGTCGTCCACGACTTACGGAGAAGGGCACGGAAGGAGCGGTTCGAATTGAGAATGAAGTGTTAAGTCGGCTACGACTTAAGGAAGGAGTTAAGTCGGAAGCGAGTTAAGTCGGAAGCGAGTTACGACTTAGTTAAGTCGCACAAGTTAAAAGCGAACCCTCTTAAGTCGCAGAAGCTTCAAACCGAAGATCCTGATGCCGCGTCAATCTGGGCCGTTGATATCTTAAGTCGTGAACTGGGTTGTAATTTGTTAAGTCGTCACCGACTTATGTTAAGTCGTGAGTCGTAAGTCCTGTACGACTTAAGTGTTGAGTCGCTATATTGTACTATGTAGGTTATTTCCTAAGTCGTGCACTTTGTTATAACTCGTAAGTCGTTTTGTGTATATTTCTTAAGTCGTAAATCGTTTATCTTTGAGTCGCGTGTGTTGTGTGTTGACTTTGTTTGAGTCGTCGTTGTAGATGAGTCGTCACCGACTTATAGGTAAGTCGTAAGTCGTTTCTTATAGGTCGAAGACGACCTAAGTACTTGTAATTTTTGAAGTTTTTGTGTGTGTTGAGTTGTAACTACTATAAATAGTGGGTGAGTTGTAACTTTGAGGTTGTTGATTTTTGAATAAAATTCTCTTTTGTTAGCTTTGTGCTTTCATTTAAATTGGTAGTTGAGTGTAATCTCCTATCTCCTCTTTCGGTTAATCGAGTGCGCTCGATTCAACGATTGAAGAAGCCGATTCGTGGAATCAAGTGCGCTTGATCAACGCTTGAAGGATTGAAGATCTTTGAACCCGGTATCGTGCACGATCAACGAGTTCGGGATAGCTAGAATTCGGTATCTTTGGATCAACGAATTTGGGCATTTCAGTATCTTTCAATCCATCGACTACTACTTTCACCGATTGAAGATTGTTTTGTTTAATCCGCTGCGTCAGTTTTGGTATCAGAGCTTGTTTTAGCCAATCATAGCTAAATCAAGACTTGGAGCCTATTCATTTTGAAGTTGAAGTGATAGCCGAGAGCTTGAAGTGTTGAGCCGTGATCAAGTTGAAGTGTTCGACTTTGTATCGAAGTTGTTTGATCGGATTTGAGTGGGAGCCCCAAACTTTGTCCATCGTGTTCATCGCGATTTGCAACAAAGTGGAAGTTTTCGATCCATTTCATTTTGGATCAAAGTCCGAAAAGTGTTTTGAATTTTGAAGTGTTGAAGAGTTTGGAAGATTTCAAGTATGCCGCCAAGAAGAGCTAATCGCCACCAAAACGTAGAAGCTTTGTATCGAAGAGAAGAAGCTGATGAGATGGAGCAAAGAATCAATGAAAACTTTAGTGAAAAACTTAACGAAGGAATTGGCCGGTTAGAGAAGCTTCTGACGGAGATGAATCAAAATCGGAGAAGGGTTTCACTTGAATCTAACCATGGGGGTAGTAGAGTCTCGCCACATTCCAATCGAGACAGAAGTGTTGAAAATAATCAAGGGCGTGGGAGGAACGTGAATGATCGTGAACGGAGGAATGTAGATAGAAGGGATGATGGTGGTAGACGAGAAGGTAGTAGAGATGTGGGTGGACGAGATAGACAACGATATACATCTGATTTTGAAGAGGAGTATGATGGTGGTAGTGTTCGAGGACAAGGACGAGGACAAGGAAGAAATTACTCTGAGTATGATCACAAGTGGGAGTCGGGGATGAAGACTGAAATTCCTGAATTCAAAGGTGGTATGCAAGCGGAGGAGTTTCTAGATTGGATGGCTAATGTAGAAGAGATTTTTGACTTCAAGGAAGTTCCAGAACATCGTAGAGTGAAGTTGGTTGCTACAAGGTTGCGGGGTAGAGCTTTGGCGTGGTGGCAGCAAACCAAACTTACACGTGAACGAATGGGAAAGTCAAAAGTTGAATCTTGGGAAAAGATGAGGAAAATGATGAAAGCCACATTCTTACCTTATAACTATCAGTCGCTTATGTATCAGAGATTGCAAAACTTGAGACAAGGAACGAAGTCTGTTAACGACTATGCTGATGAATTCTATCAACTTATTGCGAGGAATGATATTATGGAAACGGAAGAGCAGCTGACATCTAGATTCATTAGGGGATTGTGAATGCAGATTCAGGATATGGTTAACATGTTTGATCCCAGATCTGTAGCGGAAGCACATCAGAAAGCGTTGGCTTGGGAGAAACAGGGACGACGAGGAAGTGGTGTGTTTACTAATTCTAACAATCAAGTGAAGGGTGTTGGTGGGAGTTCTAATATTTCTAAACCTATCAGTAGACTAGTAGTGAAGGAGGTTGAGAGGACAAAGGTTAACAACGGTTTCAAATGTTACAATTGTCAGGAGTTTGGTCACAAAAGTAGCGAATGTCCAAAGCCGAAGAAGAGAGCTATGATAGCGGAGGTTGAGGATGAGGATGAAGAAGCTGAATGTTCCAATTCACCACCTGATGAGGAGGAAGAAGAAGTGACGGGAGACGAAGGTTACAATCTAATGATGAAGAGGTCCCGTTTAACACCAAAGCAAGAAGAGGATTGTAGTTGGTTGAGGAGCAATATTTTTCAGTCAACATGTACTATTCTGGGGAAGGTTTGCAAATTCGTTATGGATGCTGGAAGCTGTGATAATATAATTTCTTCAGAAGCTGTGAGGAAGTTGGCGTTGAAGACTGAGAAACATTCGAAACCGTACAAGCTAGCTTGGTTGAGGAAAGGCGGGGAGGTGAAGGTTGGACGAAGGGCTCGTGTGAAGTTTTCAATTGGGAAGAAATATAAAGACGAAATCTGGTGCGATGTGGTAGATATGGACGTTTGTCATTTGTTGCTGGGAAGACCGTGGCAGTATGATAGAGCAGTACAACATGATGGGCGTACCAACAGTTACAGTTTCTTGTTTGAAGGCACAAAGATTACTCTAGTTCCAAAGAAGCGACAACAGGAGGAAAACAAGTTGGAGGAGATTGAAGAGCTCAAAACTTTGTTATCTTTGAAGGAGTTTGTGAAGGAAGTAGAGGAGGAGCCTGAAGTGTTTTTGTTGATTGGGCGAGAGAGCAGTAAGGAGGTTGAAATTCCAGAAGAAGTTAAACTAGCTTTGAAAGAATTTGACGATGTATTTCCAGAGGAGTTACCAACGGAGTTGCCACCATTGAGGGATATACAACATCAGATAGATCTTATTCCAGGTGCTGTGTTGCCACACAGACCACATTATCGAATGAGTCCAAAGGAACATGAAGAGTTGCGGAGGTAGGTAGAAGAATTGCTTGAACAGGGGCGTGTGCAGGAGAGTTTAAGTCCTTGTGCTGTACCAGCTTTATTGGTACCCAAGAAGGATGGGACATGGAGGATGTGCACAGACAGTAGAGCCTTGAATAAGATCACAGTCAGATACAGATTTCCGATGCCGAGGCTTGATGATTTATTGGATCAGATCAGTGGGTCCGTAATCTTTTCTAAGATTGACTTGAAGAGCGGTTATCATCAGATTCGCATTAGACCAGGGGACGAATGGAAGACAGCATTCAAGACGAGGGAAGGCTTGTATGAATGGTTGGTTATGCCATTTGTCTTACCAAATGCACCAAGTACATTCATGAGGGTGATGAACCAGATTTTTCGACCATTCATTGGGAAGTTTGTGGTGGTGTATTTCGATGATATTCTGATATATAGTGGAAGTCCTGGGGAACATTTGAATCATCTGAGGGAAGTACTGATGGTACTGCGACAAGAACAGTTTTATGCTGCAACGAAGAAATGCGTGTTCATGACGCATAGCGTTTTATTTCTGGGGTATGTTGTGTCGGAAGAAGGAATACAGGTTGACCAAAGTAAAATTGAAGCGATTAGAGATTGGCCACAGCCCAAGACGATAACGGAAGTTCGTAGTTTTCACGGGTTGGCTTCATTTTATCGAAGGTTTATTCCACACTTTAGTAGCATGATGGCACCTGTGACTGAATGTATGAAGGGTAAACAGTTTACATGGACGGAGGAAGCAGGAGTTGCTTTTGAACGAATCAAGGAGTTGTTGACGACAGCACCAATCCTAGCATTACCTGATTTTCAGTTGTTGTTTGAATTACATACTGATGCGTCAAAGGTTGGGATTGGAGGAGTGTTGAGTCAAAGGGGTCGTCCTATTGCCTATTTCAGTGAGAAGTTGTCAGGAGCAAAGATGCGATACAGTACATATGATGTGGAGTTTTATGCTGTTGTGCAAGCTATTAAACACTGGAGACATTATCTATTCCAGAAAGAGTTTGTTCTGTATACTGATCATGAGGCCTTGAAGCATTTGCAAGGGTAAGAAAAGATTTCAGCAAGACATGCATCGTGGATTACATATCTGCAACAGTTTACCTTTGTTGTGAAACACAAATCGGGAGTGACGAATCGTGTGGCTGTTGCTTTGAGTAGGAGGAGTCATTTGTTGACTACACTGAAGGTTGAAGTGACGGGGTTTGATATGTTGCCAGAATTATTTGCCGATGATCCTTACTTTGCAAAGTTTGTTGATAAAGTTAAGGAGGGGAAAACGGATGAGTTCGTGATGGTAGATGGTTTTCTGTTCAAAGGAAATCGATTGTGCATACCTGATTGTAGTTTGAGAATGAAGATTGTTAAAGAGCTACATGAAGAAGGACATGTTGGGAGAGACCGTACATTACAGTTGATTTCACAATCTTACTTTTGGCCATCGATGAGGAAAGACGTGGAGAGGTTTGTGGAACGATGTCATATCTGTCAGGTTTCGAAAGGAACTGCGACTAATGCTGGTTTATATATGCCGTTACCTGTACCAATTAAACCATGGGTTTATGTGAGTATGGACTTCGTGTTAGGATTACCGAGGACACAGCGTGGTAACGATTCCATTTATGTGGTGGTTGATCGATTTTCGAAAATGGCACATTTTATTGCTTGTAAGAAGACGGCGGATGCTGTTGATGTTGCTCAATTGTTTTTCAAGGAGATCTATCGACTTCATGGATTGCCAGAATCTATTGTGTCGGATAGAGATACTAGATTTTTGAGTCATTTCTGGCTAAGTTTGTGGAAGATGGTTGGAACAAAGTTGAATTTTAGTAGTGCTTATCATCCACAGACCGATGGACAGACTGAGGTGGTAAACAGATCATTGGGGAATTTGTTACGATGTCTTGTACAGGACAGTCTGAAGAGTTGGAATCTGAAGCTATGTCAAGCAGAATTTGCACACAATCATGCAGTAAACCGGAGTACTGGGTTCAGTCCATTTCAGATTGTGTATTCTAACCTACCAAAAGGACCGTTGGATTTAGTAATGATTCCGCAGCCAAAGGGGACGGTAAAGCGAGCAGTAGATTTTGTTAATGGATTGACGGAATGTCATAAAGTCGTTCAAGAACGATTGGAGAAAGCAAATGAAAAGTATAAACGATCAGCAGATTTGAAGCGAAGGAGTGTTAAATTTAATGAAGGTGATTTGGTTTATGCAGTGTTAACGAAAGATCGTTTTCCAGTGGGTGCTTACAATAAGTTGAAAGCCAGAAAAATTGGTCCTGTAGAAATCGTGAAACGAATTAATGAAAATGCTTATAAGTTGAAGTTACCGGAGGACGTGTACACTTCTGATGTATTCAATGTTAAGCATCTCATACCGTATCATGAAGATGATTGTGTCGCGGAGGAGGAAGGTGCAAATTCGAGGACGAATTTCTCTCAACCAGGGGAGGATGATGCAGCTCAAGGTGAAGGTCTAAGTCGTACACGACTTAAGGGGCTAAGTCGCACACGACTTAAAGTAACTATAGGTCGTCTACGGCCTAAGGAGGCATGTGAGCAGGAGCTACGACTTAACTGGAAACCAGGGTAAGGAGCTAACTCGAGTTTACGACCTAAGGCGAAGGTTCTGGGTCGTCTACGACCTAACGGATTAGGAGGAAAAGGGCTACGACTTAACAATGTTTTAAGTCGCTCGGAGTTGATAAGTCGTCCACGACTTACGGAGAAGGCCACGGAAGGAGCGGTTCGAATTGAGAATGAAGTGTTAAGTCGGCTACGACTTAAGGAAGGAGTTAAGTCGGAAGCGAGTTACGACTTAGTTAAGTCGCACAAGTTAAAAGCGAACCCTCTTAAGTCGCAGAAGCTTGAAACCGAAGATCCTGATGCCGCGTCAATCTGGGCCGTTGATATCTTAAGTCGTGAACTGGGTTGTAATTTGTTAAGTCGTCACCGACTTATGTTAAGTCGTGAGTCGTAAGTCCTGTACGACTTAAGTGTTGAGTCGCTATGTTGTACTATGTAGGTTATTTCCTAAGTCGTGCACTTTGTTATAACTCGTAAGTCGTTTTGTGTATATTTCTTAAGTCGTAAATCGTTTATCTTTGAGTCGCGTGTGTTGTGTGTTGACTTTGTTTGAGTCGTCGCTGTAGATGAGTCGTCACCGACTTATAGGTAAGTCGTAAGTCGTTTCTTATAGGTCGAAGACGACCTAAGTACTTGTAATTTTTGAAGTTTTTGTGTGTGTTGAGTTGTAACTACTATAAATAGTGGGTGAGTTGTAACTTTGAGGTTGTTGATTTTTGAATAAAATTCTCTTTTGTTAGCTTTGTGCTTTCATTCAAATTGGTAGTTGAGTGTAATCTCCTATCTCCTCTTTCGGTTAATCGAGTGCGCTCGATTCAACGATTACAGAAGCCGATTCGCGGAATCAAGTGCGCTTGATCAACGCTTGAAGAATTGAAGATCTTTGAACCCGGTATCGTGCGCGATCAACGAGTTCGGGATAGCTAGAATTTGGTATCTTCGGATCAACGAATTTGGGCATTTCAGTATCTTTCAATCCATCGACTACTACTTTCACCGATTGAAGATTGTTTTGTTTAATCCGATGCGTCAGTTTTGGAGGAAGATCAGCCAAGTATACATCGTTTTGAGATCAGAAAAGCGTAAAGAGAGGCTCATCAAACAATGAACTAAGATGTTCAAGCCAAAAGAGTGGCTCATCAAAGAATGGACTGAGACGCCCAAGCCCAGTGGGGGCTCCAAACAGAAGAATAAGGACGAAGATGTCCACAACTCAAGGCAAAATTTAAAACCCAAGAGGATAAAGGGTTACTGAAAGAAATCCATCTATCAACTGGGACAAAGTTGAAATCCTAAAGAAAGATACATACAGAGACAACAAGACAAAGATGTCCAACACAACAGTCGAAAGCGGACAAAGAGTCTGGAATCATATCCAAAAGGGACAAGATATGAATTAGCAAATCTTAGAACGTCTACCGATTGAGAAATAATTACTATATCAAAGGACTAAGGAATCTGCATCCTAAGAGATGACATGAGATAAAAAAAGGGATAAAAGGAACCCCTAGCACAGAATCAAAGGCCAAAATATATACAATGGTCAAAGGAATGAAATAAACAATAAGTTATCACTAAAGATAATAGAGACCACACTCCAAGAATGGATTGAGTAAACCACAACTGAGTCCCTGGAAATAGGATAATCCCTTAGGACAAAAGAAACTCTATAAGTATATAAGGAACTGATATTCCAATTAATCACAAGGTTTTGCAGATGCAACTCAACTCTAATTTTAAAAAAAAATTACTAACCTATAGGTATAGGAGTCTGTTGCTAGAATTTGTTGAGCTTTCCATGACCAGATAAGTCACTAACTTCAATATTAGATTGATTTCTAGCAATCTATTTGTCAGATGAGATCCTGGCAAAATTTTGATTAAATTCTTGGTTTCGTGAACTTTTGATTTCTTTGCATGAAATAACATTTTTGGATCTGATCAATCTTAAACTTCTACATTGACTTTATGATGATTTATTGATTTCATTGAAGAATTTCTACAAAGGCTTCATCGTTAAATTACTAGTTTCAAGATTTCTCAATTTATTCATTAACTTTCGAAATGGTTTATGAATTTTACATACATAGATTTTCATGATAATTTCCCATCATCCGTTTGCTTATTGAGTTACAAAATTCTTGACTCATTTGTGGAGTTCATATGATAATTTATGGATCTCCCATTATTTTTTGTGATGATTTGCTGATTTTGTATCTATGATTTCTTTATTAAATCAGTGTGGTGATTTCTTGCTGAATTATTGGTTTAATGAATTTCCCCGCTGATTTCTCTGATGATTCATGAATTATACATGTTACAATTTCCCATTGATCGCTTGTTTCATGAGTTCATGATTTCTTGGTTTCCTTTGTTGATTTTCCAAGATAATTTATGAATTTTCCATTCATCTTCTGATTTTGAATAAGAATGGATGAGTTTCAGATCATATTATTGATGCTTGGATTTTTAATTCCCTGATTTAATGGAATGCAGGCTTCCTTATTGTTTCTTGGAAGGATTGATGAATTTCGTATTTCTAATTTTCCTATTGGAAGTCTTGGATGATTTTTATGGGGGTTTTGAATTGATGAATTCTGAAATTACTTGATGATTTTCATGGTGATTTATGAATTTTTGATTTCCTTTTTTAGGCGTTTGCTAATCCTTTATAAGATTTCTGATTTAATGAATTCCGAGATTTCCTTGTGAATTTTATTATAATTTGTGAATTTTGCATTCTCAATGAATTTGGGATAATTTCTTGTTGGGTTTTTGATATAGTGAATTTCGAATTTCCTTGTTGGTCTTCATAATAATTCATGAATTTGGTTCTCTATACCTCCATGGCAGAATTTGGATGGTTTTCTGCATGTTTTCTGATTTGTTAACTCACGTTTTCCTTTGAATTTTGATGGGAATTTATGACTTACCTATTCCTGACTGTATTATTGGATTTCAAGTCCCAGATTTAACAAAAATTTATTAACAGTATCCTTATCTTCGCCAAGGAAGTCAAGGTAGAGACGAGGGTATTCCAAATATAATTTTTGTCAATCCCGAAGAAAGCAATTAAAATCAATTCTTCCATGCTGAAAGAAAGCAACTTAATGATAGCAGGACCAAATTCAAATCAAGCTGTGGAGCTCTAAGATGCTTACTCTCTATGCATTTATTTTACTTGCAATTTCTAATTTGACTTGTGTTTGGAATTGATCATGTATAAATATGAAACTCGAGTGTTTTAACAGGTGAAAACAAAACTCATCCATTATGGACCTTGACAGAGCGTGCTTTGACCTCCGATGGAATGGGTTGTAGCCTTCGGCATGGCGCTTAGCGTCCTTCGAAGGGGAACTTTCGTTTCAATTTGCCTGCAGGAACCTCCACGATGCTTGAATACTTTCGAAAGGAATAAACTCCTTCAACTTTGTTCATGTTGAAAGTTTTTTTCATACAAGAACTCGTCGGATAAGTTTTTCATTACATATTTTATTTTAAAGCAAAATGAAAATTGTCATTGCACTAAAAGACAAAATAACATCATTACGTTACAATATAAACATTTCATTTCACAAAGAAACACGGATCTCTTTCTTTTTCTCACTAAGAAGTAAAAAGTTGTTCGTATTCCCTGTAAAACGAAGATCAAATTAATGGTGACTTGTAATCTTCATCTGATCCATCCTGACTTTGTCAATGATGAAATACCGCATTGCTGCTGTTGCTATGCTATGGCCTTGCAAAATCAGCAACGGATGGTAGAGGAAGATCACAGCGCCCAATCCAGTAATGAAGTCCACCAGTAACCATATTTTTCCAATCATAATTTTGTTGCCGCGTGGTCTATGTTTTATGACCTGACCACTACCACATTCTGGGTGGACTTAGCCATCTGGGACATTTCTGGTGAAAATCCCTCTCTGGTGGTGTATTCACTTTATCAGCCAATATGGGTTGAACTTGTTATGGCTGACTTTATCGGTTTGGATCTAGATCTGCCACCGTTGCCAAGCGGGTCGTGATCAGAGGGTTGTGTTAGCTTTTGATAATTATTAGTCATGCTTAAATTTTGAAGTAGTGATATCTTTTGGGTATGTATATATTAACCAGTTATTAACAATAGTTCCATGGGGTTAAATTTTGAGGGAAAAATACATGCTATGTATAAGCTAAAGTTTCCCGATGTTTAAATTGTTGTTCTGGAATGATGTTTTGGGAACGAAAAATGTGCTTTCTTGATTAGTATTTTTTAAAATGATATTCATCATGCAGCTTCGCTTGGAAATGAGCTTAAAAGAGTCCCATCCATATTAAAAGGCGGGAAAAGGACCAAGACGAAACGCTGACTTGAAAAGTCAAGGACATCCCTTTGCGGAGGGGGGATGGGTGGGGGGGGGGGGAAATGTTAACACCAAAAATTCACCACCGAAACTAGGTTTCGATGGAGAGTAGAGGCCGTTGGAGGACCTTCTACAAGAGCCGAAGGGATGCTTCTGGAAAAGTCAAGAAGGATTCCGCAACTAAGGTTCCACATGAGTTGGTTCCGCCCACAAGAGGCTTCCGCATATGATAAAGACTTTCACATTTGGTTCCGCATGAGAGGGTTCCACAGAAGATAACTCACCGCTGACGGAAGACGTTCCACAAGTATCGCATTCGTGGAAGAGCCCTCCACAAGTGATGGTTCCGCATTGAAGGCCTTCCGCAAGTGACATCAGCGTCAAGTACAAATATTACCTTCCGTAAATCCAACTTGCCACCTCATTCAAAAGAACCTTTCTATGGGATCAAAAGGACTAACCTTCAGAAGCATTTTAGAAGATCAGATCATTGGATGCAGGGCAACGCTGGTCAAGCACTTTAGAAGTGCCACTAACCTTCAGAAGACCTTTCTATGGAGTCGAAAGGTTCCCTTCCACATCAAATCAGCTGCCCTTCCATCATTAGATCAAAGCTGTGGATGTCGCATTCTCACCTTCCGATGGAGACAAGGGCATCCAGATATGTTCAGAAGAGCTATAAGCCAACCTTCCGACAAAGCCGAAAGGCCTCCCTTTCACACAAGGCTGGAAGGATGCGAGCGAAACCTACCTTCTGATACGGTCGCCATGACCCCTGTGGAAGGTGCCAAACCGCACCTATAAATTAGGCTCGAGGGGTCCATTTTTGGGATCTGAATTTTTAGTCTTAAAATTCACTACTGTTTTGAAAGTTTGTAACCCAAATTTCTAAATAAATTTGGGGCTTTTTCCAACAAGTATTACTATGTATACTTCAGTTCATAATAAAGAATTTCATATTTGAGATCAATGTTTTCATGTCTTTTTACGTTCTTTATGTAGATATAATCAAATATCGATCCTTTTTTTAACATTTCATTAGTTCAAAAGGTCCAAGAGCATCTTTCTATTGGATTTAGTCCCCTTCCAAAACCCTTTCAGATTGAGAATCCTTTTAAGATACAATCTACGGAAATACCTTTCGACAAGGGGTTCGTTTAAGATCCAAACTACGGAATAAAAACTATCATCTAGTCTCAAGGGGTATTATTTAGGGTATACTCCTTACTCCTAAACCTATCGTCTGGTTCGAAACCTTCAATCTACCAACCTTTCGACGGGGTCGTAACCTAACATTTCTACATTCTGACCTTTCGAGTAGGTCATATTCTACGCGATCAAGATCCTTATTCCCATTTCTAAGGGCTCTACTATCCTCCTTAAAGGCTCTACATACAACCATTTCACCTTAAGTCCATCTACTTGGACTCTTTGGGGTGTTGACCATAAATTTGGTTAACATCGGGTATTTGTCAATGAAGGATGGTTCACTATATAAGCTATTTTCAGGGTTCGAGACTGGGAGACGGCTGGAGATTAAGGGTTTAATCTAGGGTTTATCCTCCATTAATTATGGTTTATCTAAACCTAATGTTTTTCAATCCACTTCTCCATAAATCAGTTCTATTAGAATTTTGATTATTGTAATCAATCTCTTGTACTCTTCTCATTGGTATTAATAAAGGCTCCCTCTCAAAGTGGATGTACACTAATAAGACGATAGTGGAACCACTATAAATCGGTGTGTGATTTATTTTATCCTTATTGCTTTTGTTTTCTATTGCTTGTTTGGTGATTATGATTGGTTTTAGATTGGATTGAGATTTGGATTAAGATATTGATTGTTTGTTTTGGCACTTCTTACCATTATCTCGTTTTTCCGCTGTGCTTTGGGGTTTTAATTTGAGTGGTCTCGAGTTAGAATTCACACAACATACATCGGTAGACTTTAAGAATGATATCTTTGAAGAAGAAGATAGAGATGTTGATTTATTTTCCTTCTACTCAAGATTCAAACGATATCTTTGAAGAATATATAAGATCTTATGTCTAGACTGAATTTCAAAATAGGGTATGAAATTATTTATATGTTTTCTTAAATAATGTACAAAGTTATTTTATTTTATTACCTCACGGAATAATGAAATTGATGGAGTTTGAGATGGAGGGGTGTTGAAGACTGCTGACAGCGGATTTTAGATGACAGCGACGGACTTTAAGGACGGTGGGTATAAGATCGTGTGACACTAGGATCACATAATCGATAAATAACAAAGAGAAAATAAAAATATGAAGGGTAGGCACTGCGATTTGTTCTTACAAATAACATGAATTTTTTGAACAATAATGAATATAATATTTGTGCTTCAAAATACCATTTGCCACACGGTTGAAAAACATCGTTTGATAGCGAATCACCGTAATAACCGATCTTTGACGTTATAAGAATCACCGTTTGGCAGTTTATTATTGCTTATTATTACCCTATACTGTAAAAGCCGTTGATCGACAAAAGATTGTCGCACGCACTATAACATGATAGCTTTTCTATTTTGGTATTAAAAGTAGAATATGATGTCCATAAAATTCTTGTCTTCTTGTTTTTGTTTTATTTTTTGTTTTTTTAACATTCTTCTTGGTGTTTTATTTGATGTTTTCGATATGAATTATAGCTGTGATTATTAGAACATTTATACATCTTATTAAATTGTGATCTGGTTCCATTAAAAATGAGCCTAATATTACATTTTGGATCTTAGGTTCTTCTTGAGATCTCTCCTTGACATGTTGGCATTTTTGAGCAGACAGTGATCTTATATATGCTTTCATCAACCTCTTTCTTATTCATTAACTATACACATTTAGTAAAGAATAAGTGTAACGATTTTCACCATTCCATCAAATTCAAGATGACAACATTGTTAAAATAACATCGCAATTGAATATTTCACAAACATGTTAAATACAATCATATAAAAGTACCATAGACCTTCCGCCCATGCATATACAAATCAACTTTTATTCTAAATTAAGAATAATCTAAAGGCAGCTAGGAGGCAGAATTACACCAGAAACAGAACCATCTGCATGCCTACAACTTGACTCTGCTACTTTATCCCCATACAGTAGTTTTATATCCTGCAACTGGATACCTGTACATGGATTGCTTGAACTACAATCAAAATTCACTGCAACCTGCGTTGCTGATGATCCTTGAATGTCGCTGTATGTCACTTCGCTAATCTTCACCCCCGAAATCTATACAAAACACAAAGTTAGGTGATATTAATATACGATCACGATATATTAATTTTTCTCCAGGTAAGAAATATCCCAGTTAAATACCTGATCAGGACATCCTTTGTCATCAGGACAGTAGTTTTGATCAATAATGATAGGATTCTGAACATTTTGCATGACTGCATGTTCGAACGCTACGTTCTTCACAAACCCAGTACTTGGGCGACCCCATGTCTTGATTCTCAGTCCATTTTCACTTCCTGTAAAGACTGCTGATTTAACTGTCACGTTTTGCACTCCTTCCTCCTCTCTCTCTTTTCCTAGACTCCCAATACTGCATTTTTTTATGTCATCAAATTAAGTATCAAAGTTTTATTTGCTTGTATATGATGTACTGGTTAGTTCAATACCTGATGCCACACTACAAAAAATTACTGAAATAAAGACTGAAAATTTCAGTCCTTAATCAAGCAAGTCAGTCTCTAAATAACCAATTAAGACTGATTAATAACTGAATGTTTCAGTCATAAATTATCAAGTCCCAAATAGAATTTGAAACTGAAACTTCAGTCTTAAAATTTAGAAACTGAAATTCGGTTACTATTATTTTCAAAGACCGAATATCAGAGACTGAGATATGGTCTGTAGTCGGTCTTAAAGTTAGTGTCCATTATTTTTAGATTCTTACTTTATATCAATATTCATATGCTCACGTATTAAGATATATATAAATTTATGTGTATTCAAATGTAAATACATTTTGTACATGGGTAATTTTATAACTTTTCAATGAAAGACAAAAAAAAAGGGGACAAACTCTATCAAATAGATACATCCGCCTTATAGAAATACAAGCACAACCCATTACATAGGCATATACAGATTAAACGAGCAAACCACTGGACTTTTTAGGCCCAACAGTAAAGTAAAGCCAGCCCTTGAAGACCCATCGCTCGCTGTTATCTCCATCATTCAGTCATCTGAGTGATTCCCTGACTCATGTGACTAATTTCTCCATCATCCACCCGAAATTCACACAATAAATGGATACATATTTGTGTAAAATCAGAGTATCAATTCACAAGATCTCTGTCGGCTGAGTATCTCAGATCAAACTCCACATTGGCAAAAAGTAGGTTAAGATTCCGATCCTCTCTTGAGAGCTGCATGATACCCTAAACACGGTCGTGTAAATATAAAATGCAAACAACCAGAACTAACAAGAATAAGTCGTAATTTCTTGCTTAACAACTGCAAACCAACTTGAAATAAATAGGAATGAAATTTGATAATACCAGTTGATTTCGGTAGACAAAATCTAATCAAAAATTAAGAGTTTGTAATGCTATTTTGCATATGAAGAGATGGAAAGAACAAGACATAAGTTATGGTTTTAGTGGATGGAAAGGAAAAATTTATTATTTTAATGGAGATAGTGGAGAAAGGCCATGCTTGAAAAATGACCTTAAATGAAGGAAATGATTCCGCTTCCGTTTGTATTTAAAAACTTATTTTATTTACTTGGAAACTCTAAACTATGACATGGATCAACAATAATGAGCGTAGGATTCAGGAAAGGTAAAGAATCTCAACCTTTCATGTGTTTAATTGTTTTAATACCGATAAGAGACTCTACTTCAGTCTTTTAAAAAAATTTACATCATATAAACTGATTAAAGACTGCATTTCGGTCTTTAATGTCCAAAATTAAAAACTGAATTTTTCAGTGAGTAATCAGTCTCTCTTTCAAGACTGAAAATTTTCGGTATTTAATATCCAGTCTCTAATTCTAAGTTTTCTGGTAGTGCCATGGCCTGGACCGCAACTGATTTGTTCAATCCAAAGGTTTGTTGTGCCTGGTCCAATCGAGATGCAATCGTCACCTGTTTTGATATGAGTTCCACTGACAGTTACATATGTGGACATTTGAATGTGCACACCATCTGTGTTTGGACTGTTTCCAGGTGCTGATATTTTCACATTTTGAACTGTTACTCCTTCACATCCATCAATAACAATGTGGTATAATTCACTGTTGATCGATGTCAATCCACTGATCATTATGTTCTTCGAGTTCATGAATGTGATTGACTGCAAAATTGGGAAGTTTTTAGATATAATTATGTGATATATCATGTATTAACAGGATATGCAGGCTGCCAGATTTGGGGATCCAGTTTAACAACCATTCAATCTGCTAAATATGTTAATTACACCAATTAACTTTGAACCTTTAATTTGGATATTTGATTAAGTTATACAGATTTTGAATTTCAAACAGAGTAGGCGATACAAGTACATATTTCACAAATTATAAGATGAGAGCTTACAGTGGCACCAGATGGACAATTATGACCGCTGGCCTTGCATGACCATAATGAAGCGCCACGACCATCGATTACTCCTCCATAAATAGACACTCCATCTACATGCTCAAACAATATCCAGTTTCCTTTCTTGCCAAATTCATCGTAATCAGAAGAAGAAACTAGTATTCCATCTATTTGTACTGTGATCCTACTACTCTTGCATGGACCAGAGAATGTAACTGATTCGACCAAGAATGTGCCTAATGGCACATATATGGTTGAAGTATCGATTGAGCCACATGCAATGTTCCATGCGTCAAGGAATGATTTAGACGAATCTGTTTTGCCATCAGATTTTGCACCAAAAGCAGTAATGTCATTAACTGCTTCTATTGATGCTATAATAGTACATAAAAGTAACAAAAGAAAGCATTTTGATAGTATATTTTGAGCCATGAGATTAGCATATGTTTGATGATATGAATGTACAAATTGGATGACTATTTATAGCAAAAGTAGGTGCATGGGGCAAATTAACAAAAAATGATTGGAAAGCGATAGAGTTTTGAATTTGCAAGTAGGGAACCTGTTTCATGTGCATAAGCTTATAAAATTGCGCATGTTTGGTTAACTTGTGTATGAAGAAATGGAGTTTGTCTATGTGTTGACAGTAATATTTATGGGTACAAATATTAGTCTATACTGTAATGTTCTCCATATGTGCTATTCATGTATATGTGATGATGGCATAAGTATTGCAGTGAAAATGGAAGAACCAAAATGCTAGCTCTGTACATGATTTGCCATTTATTTAGGTTTTGTATATGTATGTGTGTAGCAAAAAATAGTTGACAAATAGGAAACAAATTCTTCAGAGTTTTCAATTTACCTCTAACTAAAGGATTGTCCAGTTAAATAATTATAGTAAAATTCTTGCTTTGTTAGTTTTATTTTAGACGTTTTTCAAACTGCAGGTATGTCTCGTGATATATAGCAAGTGAAAGCTGTTTTGACTGAAAATATAGTTTGTGATGGCTCCGATATTCACAACCTAGTTAACTGTTCGGTTGATATATTTAAAGTATTTGTAATTTGTTGTTAACCCAGATTTACAGTTCTGATTGATTTATATGGGGTAATTAATATATTTTTGATCAAAACAGATGCATATTATATATGTATTATCATTTTTCCTGACTACTAGTCCCTATATTTACCAGTGTATATTATCTACATTTTCGATGGTCATCTACAATTATTTAGTTTAGTAAAAGAAATATTTCCTGATATGTGCTCATAAATTGGCAACCAAATGTATATTTAGGGCCATGGTCTGTTCAATCAAAATCAAATATGTCAGGCGCACAAATACTTAATACTGCAAATGGATGATAATGTCAAGGGGTGGGACAAGTATCCTAAAGATACGTGTTTGGTTGCCACAGCCTCACAGGTATATATAGCTGATAACGGTGAACTGAATCTGGTTGAGTAAAATAATTTTCTTAATCAAATATTATTTATTATAATAGAAGAAGCAAGTGTATTTTTCCTTTGCTTAGCAAATGAAATTCCTTTGCTTTACTTGCACATAAATTTGTCAAAACAGAATAAGTTATAGGATTTGCACTGTGTACAAAGAGGGCCTTAATTGCTATACATCAAATGCAAGTGCATTTAATGACTATGAATTGTGATGCAGAACTACGTAATTAATTAACTGCTTTCATCAACATTAGGTGCTAATCAGAAATTTAGTCCGAATTATGACACCATAAATGTTAGCATAGTTGATGGTTAATAAACTATGCTCATAACCATAAATTAAACATTATTTTCATTAATCAAACAAGTACATATGCACGTCCAGGTGGATCTGCATTTAATCACAACGTGCATGCATTTTTAGTTGCACATGTGGAAGTAGATTTGACGGTAGCATTGGCAGAATGAACTGAATTTGATGCAACGACCGATAAGACTTAGACATGAAAAACATTCATAGAACTAATAACTTAAAATCATTCGTGGTTTTATCATTCCTTTCTTTTGTTTTAGTTTATTTCTAGAAATGAAAATAGTAATTGTACTTTTACATGCTTATGCTTTTTTAGCTAATGTGAGCTGTGAACAAAAATGTATCAAAATATATCAGTGATGAATTGTCTATTTACAACAATTTTGTAGATTTTTGTCTTTTATGCTTTCAAGTTACTTTTTTAGAAACCAGCTTTCAAATTACTATATCTTTTTTTAAACCAGTAATTTCATATTTGTCTTTCTTAAATTTGTACTGCTTATTTAAATAGGGTTAATTACCCGAACAAAATCTTTATATTTTATTTCTATTTTAATGATTTTTTTCCTTTATCTGTCCAGACATTTGAAAAAGAAAATATTAACAAGAAAACTTGCAACACCCCAAAATGGAATTTAAGCGAAAATATTGGACCGTTAGATCTCTCTTGGTTAAGTAGAGGAAGAAAGCATGTGGAAATTCTTTTCAATACACCCTTTCGACTTGGTTTCTATTGTGAAAACCTTCTTTTTTTGAACTTTCAATCCAGTCGAAACACTTAAATTCCCTTCTTTATGATCTTTCGAGCAAACTGGAGTAGTTTGATTATCCATTCGAAAACCTTCCTTTCGAAACATTTGCAGAACACAAAAGGATGGTTCTAAGGATTCAAGAGTATGGTTTGATTAAGTGGGTTTCGACCTTGTCAGAAGCTAAGTTATTTAGTGACTTAAGTTGGGTTCTGGAATCTTAGGTATTGAGTTATGGTTCCGACTCATTAGAGGTGAATGTTTGATGAAGGGTGATTTGTAGTTAAGGAATCGGGTTACTTGAGAAAGAAGGGGTCACGACTCACTCGAAAGATGCCTTTCGATGAAGTCGACACCTATAAAATACAGTTAAATCCATGTACGGCCTTCGAAACAACAATATAATCAAAAATATTGAAATCTTCCCTTTATAATCCAACGAAGCTTTTACAAATCAATTTTCCCAAATTTGATTTACAAATTAGGGTTTACAACTTTATAAAATTGAGAAAATACAAGTATGGAATGAACCAATTCGGATCCCCCTAAAACAGACCCCTTGGGTCTTATTTATAGATGAGGGTTGGCACATTCGAACCAGTTCTTTCGACTTGGTCGAGAAGTGGCTTCAGATACCTTCCGACTCCTTCAACACTTGCGCACTCCTCTGTAATGCTTTCGAATTGGTTCAAGTGCCTCCGTCTTCGTCGAAAGGGTTGTTGCGTATTTTCTTCTTTATGTTGCTTTATTGTTACAAGGAATGAAGGTAGGAACTTTTGACTCTGTCTATAGGAGGTTTCTAGGTGTTTCGAAGGAGTTGAAATGATGATGTTTCAACGCCGTTAGTAGCTTTCGAACTTATGCTTGTGAAATGATGCGGTAACTTCCTTGGATGTTAAGGGCTTCGACCACTTCGAAAAGCTTACTTTTGCTTTCGAAAGGGTTGTTCCATCCAATGTGTTAATCCCTTTCTGGATAGCGACTCAACTACATAAGAATAACGAGCGAGCTAACATGACTACGACCTAACGACCTAAGCAATTCCACGGCTTAGCGACCTAACGACCTAAGCAATTCCACGGCTTAGCGGCCTAACATAAAAGCATAAAAGCGACTCAGCGACTTAGCATACGCGAGTTAAAGCATGGTGCAGTTCAATGTGACACGACCTAATGAATTAAGGGGAAGCGACCTAACGATCTAAAGCCTCCAGCGAATCGCTACAACCTACCAGCAGAAGCAGTTGATCAAGCACAGCCACTTTAAGCCGTAGCCTGTGTCCCTTAGGTCGTTCACGACCTACGACCTAACCCTAGGTCGCTTGCGACCTACGACATATCTCCAGATTTTCCCTATAAATACCTCATCTGCTCCAACTTTCAGAGGACTTTTAGATCATTTCTGGAACGCCGATACTTTGCTGTTTTCTCGACTCCTTCAACACTTCAAACACCGAAGACGCTTCAACGAACTTTGGGAAAAGATCTAAATCATTCAACATGAATCCAAGGAGCTTTACTACATCGAAGTTCTTGCTACTCGTCTTAATCGTGTTGTAATCGAAGAATCATTGAAAAAGTTGTAATCAAATCAGTAATAAAGAAGATAAAGTGGACGTAGGCTTGACTTTGAGCCGAACCACTATAAAAGCTGCTGTCTCTTTACTTTTACTGCAATTGTCTGCTTGTTTTAGTTCCCGTACCAATGGGTGGTGCTTTCACTTTACTAATACTGACACCGGGGTGTTAGCGTACATTTTTAGCGTTGACATTTTGGTGCTTTCACTAAGAGCGCATCGAACTCAGGAATACTCTCATCATTGCTTCAGAAAGATTTGTTGAAAGAATCTCTTTAAAAACCAGAAGTTTATTTGAAATCATGGCTCCTGGAAGGAAGAGTAGATCTGCCAGATCTGGAGATACACGTGGCAACACCGCCACTTCTCCCGCCTCAAATCAAGCGACTCCTGCTGTTGGAGTCACAAGGGCTGAACTAGATGCTGTTGTGTCTGGGTTATACCAACAAATGGAAGCTCAAAATGCTTTGATGATGGACAAGTTAAGCGCTTTGCTTGGGGCTAACCAACAACCAAAAGATAATGAAACAACCTTTGCTGAAGATGCTCATGACTCTCAAGAGACAAGCATTCCTCAAAGAACAGCTGGCGCCGCCGAAGGGGCACCTCCCCAAGTTTAAGGATCAAGGCCGCAGCCAACTCTTCGCAAACGTTTGCTCAAGCAAACTTCCGAAAAAGTGGCTGACGTCTGCCCGGCAATGCCTCTGAATGATGAGGAGTAATTATCATGAATGATTCGCCAAATTATGAAAGAAAGCATGCAAAGGGAGGAAAATGAAAATGACTGGGGGTTTGCTCCAAGCAAAACTCCGTTTACTGAAAGAATTCTAAAAGCTGAATTTCCAAAGAAGTTTGTTCCCCCTACCATCCCAGCTTATCGGGGGACAAGTGACCCTAATCAGTTCTTGTATAAGTATGACTGGCATATGACAAGTGCCAGAGCAACAGATGAGATCAAATGTAGATATTTTCCTGTCTATTTGGAGGGAGTAGCTTTACATTGGTTCACAAAGCTACCGGTTCGATCTGTAGATCAATTCTCTGACTTAACTCGTCAATTCAAGGATCAATTCAGATTGTATGCTTCAAAAGCTAAGGACATAATGTCATTGTCCAGCCTTGAACAAGCTCATGGGGAATCTATCAAATCTTTCTTGAACCGCTTCAATATAGCTTTGGCTGAAGTGGATAATGCTGAACCTCGAATGATTCTAACTTACTTGATGCGAGCCATCAATAAATCAAGTGAATTCGGAAAGTGGTTGAAGATGAAGGAACCAAATTCACTTGAGAAGTTTTATAAGAAGGCTGACGAATTTATGCGTCTGGAGAATCTTTCTGCACCAGCAAAGGTGGTTATGGCTGAAATTGAAAACAACAATGTGGCTGAAGCTTCTAATAAGAAAGAATCTGGTGGTCAGAAGAGGGAAAATAACGGTGGGAAA
This sequence comes from Allium fistulosum, assembly GCA_030737815.1. NCBI lineage: Eukaryota > Viridiplantae > Streptophyta > Magnoliopsida > Asparagales > Amaryllidaceae > Allium > Allium fistulosum. Next base: position 986,616,812 of record CM060902.1, read on the forward strand.
AAGCAGAAAGATATGAAGAAACCTCGCCGTTTTGGACCTTCGGACTTTACTCCTTTGACTGATACCCCAGAGAACATCTTCTTCGCAAACAAGGATGCCATCAAGTACCCTGAGCCACCTAAGATTAAGCTCGGGAAAAATTTTGTGCCTAATGGAAGGTTTTGTCGATTCCACAACCAACCTGGCCATGACACCAACGAATGTCGCCATCTAAAGAACTTGATTGAAGAACTGTTGAGAGAGAATAAACTGCAACAGTATGTCAAGAGAAACAGAGGTGATCCGGCCTCATCTACTCAAGGGCAGCAACTTCCTGCTCGTCAATCTGGCTCAGGTGAAAAGGCTGTGGTGCAGGAATCTAAAAGGCCTGTTATTAATGTAATCACAGGGGGTCCTCACCCAGCAGGCAGAAGTTGGGGAGAGACGGAGAGGTATGCTCATGCTCTGAGACATGCCTCGAAAGAAGAAACTGTTTTTGTCTTGGAAGATGCCGTGCCTTCAAAATAGCAAAGAACTTTTCACGATGACAACATATTCAGAGCTAGAGATTCTATGGGAATTGAGGCTCCCACCATGGATCCTTTGGTATTATCCACTGCTATCGGACCAGCTATTGTGAGAAGAGTGCTTGTAGATTGCGGCGCTTCTTGTAATATCCTCTTCAAAAAGACATTTGATCAAATGAAAATTCCGATGGCTGATATTCAAGCTTCTTCGCAAAAAATTATTGGGTTCACTGGGGAACCAAAACAGCTCATCGGAACCGTCGACTTATTTGTAGAACTTGGTGAATGGGAAAGAAAAGTGGTCCGTAAGCAAACTTTTGTTATTATTGACGAATTTTCTGCTTATAACGCCTTCTTGGGACGACCAACTCTTGCTGCATTCAAAGCTATTCTCGCCCCGTGGTGCCTAACTATGAAATTCCCCATTGATAACGACGTTGGTGTTTTGAAGGGGGACCAGAATGCTGGGCGGGAATGTTATCTCACATAGTTGCGGGAGGCAAAGAAGAGAGAGATGGGAAAGGGTGCAGCAGCTCCGCTCCGCATCAAAGAACCCACCTTGTAGCAATTACGGGGTGGACCCTGCACTGGTGAGCATAGTAGTGCGTGAAAAGAAATTGATCCCAGAAAGACCAGTGCAGGGGAGAATAGAGTGGTGCCAGTAGAAGTAACGGTGCCAATACCTGTTGACCAGAAAGATCCAAACAAGGTGCTAAATGTGGGTTCACAACTCGGTGTGACAGTTCAGAATATGCTAATATCATTCTTGAAAGCAAACCTGCATGTATTCGCTTGGAGTCATGCTGACATGTGTGGAATATCTCCAGAAATCACAGTACATGCCTTAAATATTGATCCAAAATTCACACCCGTAAAGCAGAAAAGAAGAACCCAGGGTCCTGAAAGGTCAACAGCATTGAAAGAGGAAGTAGAGCGGCTCATGGAAAATGGCTTCATCAGAGAATCCACTTATCCAAATTGGGTTTCTAATCCGGTGTTGGTTAAAAAAGCAAATGGAATGTGGAGAGTATGCATCGACTTTTCAGACTTGAACAAAGCATGCCCCAAGGATTGTTTCCCGTTACCCAGGATTGATCAGTTGGTGGATGGAACAGCTGGGCACGAATTATTGTCTTTTATGGATGCTTACTCAGGATACAATCAAATCATGATGCATGAGCCAGATCAGGAGGACACGAGCTTCATCACCGATGTTGGTCTTTACTGCTATAAAGTCATGCCCTTCGGACTAAAGAACACTGGGGCAACTTATCAGAGACTTGTTAATGCCATGTTCAAGCCCCAAATTGGCAAGACTATGGAAGTATATGTTGATGATATGTTAGTGAAATTGAAGAAGGCAGTATACCACATGGATCATCTGGCAGAAATGTTCGCGATCCTTCGAAAGTAGGGATGAAGCTGAATCCTCTGAAATGTTCATTCGGGGTTGAGTCCAGAAAATTCTTGGGTTTCATTGTGAGTGCTAGGGGCATTGAAGCTAATCCTGCTCAGATCACTGCCTTAAGAGAAGTCAAACCTCCAAGAACAAAGAAGGAATTGCAAAGCTTCAACGGGAAAGTCGTTGCTTTGAGTCGATTTATTTCCAAGGCCACAGATAAATGCATTCCCTTCTTTGATGCTCTGAAGAAAGGAAAGAAGAACTTTGAATGGACTCTTGAATGTCAGAAAGCTTTCGATGAACTCATTCATCACATGGAAACGCCTCCAGTACTTTCTAAGCCCAGCAATGGTGAAGATCTTTTTATATACTTAGCAGTTTCATCTCATGCTCTTAGTGCAGCATTGGTACGGGAAGACGTAAAAGTTCAACGCTCGGTCTACTATATCAGGAAAAGACTCGCTGGGGCAGAGATGAATTATTCAAAGCTGGAAAAGCTCGCCTATTGTTTGTTAATTGCATCCAAAAAGTTGAGGCTATATTTCCAGGCTCATCCTATTAAAGTCCTCACTGATCAACCTCTAAAGCAAGTCCTATTTCGCCCTGAAACCTCGAGTCGTCTTCTAAAGTGGAATATTGAACTCAGTCAATAAGATATCACCTATCATCCTCGAAGAGCAATCAACGGACAAGCTTTAGCAGATTTCATTGCGGAATACACAGATAAAGGTGGCTGTGAGGAAGAAGCAACTGATGACATCCCAATTCGATGGAAATTATATGTTGATGGTGCAAGAAATGACTATTGTTCCGGAGCTGGGGTTGTGCTTGAAACTCCCGAAGGGCGGTCGTTGTGCTACGCATTGAATTTAGAATTTCCTTCGACAAATAATGAAGCTGAATATGAAGCTCTTATTGCTAGCTTGAAGATTGCCAAAGAACTGAACATCAAAGTATTGCAGATCTTCAGTGATTCTCAACTCATTGTATGTCAAGTCAAGAAAGAGTTTCAAACTAAAGGAGGGAACCTGCCTGCTTACTTGTCAAAGGCCTGTGAACTTCTCGATGATTTTGATCATTACACAATAAACCATATACCCCGGGAAGAGAACATGAAGGAAGATTCCCTCGCAAAATATTCAAGCTTTGGAGAAGCTCAGTTATTAGGATTGGTCCCTGTGGAAGTCTTGTCAGCTCCAAGTACTGATGAAATGGATATTGACTGGATCATGACTGTATCTCAAGAACAGGAGTCGTGGATGACCCCTATAAAGGAATATCTACTCAACGGCTCCTTGCCAGAAAACTCAAAAGAGTGCCAGAAGCTGTTAAGAAAAGCTTCAAGATATGTAATTCAAGACGGTCAATTGTACAGACGAGGATTCTCAATGCCATTACTCCGATGTGTAACAAAGGAAGAGGCTAAAACAATTCTAGCTGAAGTTCACGAAGGAGAGTGTGGGGATCATTCGGGTGGCCAAACTCTTGCAAAGAAAATTCTCCACTATGGGTATTTCTGGCCAGATATTAATAGAGATGCTGCTAGCTACTCCCGAAAGTGTGATAGATGCCAGAGATTTGCAAAAATTCCAAGAGCACCTTCCACCGAGCTAACACAAATGGTCAGTCCATGGCCATTCGACATTTGGGGGATCGATCTCATTGGACCTTTGCCGATTTCCAAGTCCGGAATCAAATATGCTATTGTTGCTGTTGATTATTTCACTAAATGGGCTAAAGCTGAACCATTGGCTATTATTACCTCTAAAAAGATGATAAACTTTGTAACTAAAAATATCATTTGCAGGTATGGTGTGCCTCAGAAAATAATCACAGACAATGGTATCCAATTTGAAAGCGAAGTATTCCAGAACTTTTGCAAGTGGTTCAAGATCCGAAAAAGCTTCTCAGCAGTGGCTCATCCGCAGGCAAATGGGCAAGTGGAAGCAGTGAATAAAATTATCAAATCAACCATCAAAAAACAGCTAGAAAAAGCAAAAGGTGGTTGGGTCGACAAGCTGCCACTTGCACTATGGGCGTACATAACTACCCACAAAACTGCGACTGGGCACACTCCATTCTCATTGGCATACAGATCAGAAGCAATGATTCCAGTGGAAATAGAGATCCCCTCACACAGGAGAATTCATTTTAACCAAGCTGAGAATGAAAAGCTGCAACTTGAAGCACTTGACTTGCTTGATGAAAGAAGAAAAGAGGCTGAGCTCAGAGTCGTAGCCCATCAACAAAGAATAGCCAGGCACTTCAATTCTAAAGTTCGCCAACGCAGCTTTAAAATTGGGGATCTAGTCTTGAAAAGGATTGTGACAGCGACAGGAGTGTTTGGGCCAAACTGGGAAGGGCCATATGTCATAGGCAAAAAGCTTCTTGATGGTACTTTCAAGCTCACAAATGTCGAAGGAGATCCAATTCCAAGAGCCTGGAACAGCAATCACTTGCGTCCATATTTTACTTAAAAGCCAAGCTTAAATTTGTAAAATGATTGTGGATGTATCATGCTTGTATTGTAAGCCAGTGTAAAATCAGTGCAAATTGATAATAAGAACTATAAAGTGGATGTAGGCCCAATTCTTGGCCGAACCACAATAAATCATGTGTTCTCTATTATTATGAAAGGCCTGTTTTATTTCGATGCGCAAATATCTTAAATATATTGCTAAAATGTCGATTTAATATTGCAGGCTATCAAAGCAAAGCTTACCTATTCAACACGTCACAAGGCCAAGCGATTCCTACAAGTCAATCAACAACAAATGTCAAGTCACAAAAATTCCAGATTCAATTCCTACATAAGAAGTACTTCGTGCAAACAGTTGGTGATTCCACCAAAGGGGCACCTTTCCAAAGTGAAGGCACCAGACCCTTGCTAACTGACTGTGATCATTTGTGCAAACAGACATCCGGTTAAGTAGCTTGCGTCTGCCCCGTGGATTCACTCAACCATGAAGTACACTTCTTTGGAAAAATCAAAACAACTTACTAAAGAAAGGAATATGTACTTGGAGACGATAACGAGGAATCACTGAGGGGCAGTTGATGAAAAGACATGGACAAGCAGACAAAAACAGACGAAATGGAATCTTGTCTCTCACCCAAGAATGTTGGGGGGACCACCCAAGGGGGCACCTTCCCAAGATAGAAGGTTCCAGGCCCTTGTTACTTGATTGTGATCGTCCGTACAAACGAACTTCCAGTCGGGTAGCTTGCGTCTGCCTCGTTGACCCACTTAACTGTGAGATGCGACCTTCCTGACAAACCAAACAAAGCCCTTTTCGGAGGCACAAGCCCTCTTCGGAGGCACACAAATAAAGACCCCCAACGGGGCAAAAGCCCTCTAACGAGGCACGCCCAAATCGAAATGCTTCTCTCACCCAAGAATGTTGATGGGACCACACAAGGGGGCACCTTCCCAAGATAGAAGGTTCCAGGCCCTTGTTACTTGATTGTGATCATTTGTGCAAATGAACATCCATTTGGGTAGCTTGCGTCTGCTCCGTGGGACCATTTAACTGTGAGGAGGTAACTTTCAGGCTAAACAACAGAAGCCCTCTTCGGAGGCACAAGCCCTCTTCGGAGGCACAAAAATAAAAGCCCTCTTTGGAGGCACAAAAACAAAAGCCCTCTTCGGAGGCACGAAGCCCTCTCCAGAGGCACACCACAAAAAAGCCCTCTTCGGAGGCACAACTCTTCGAAGGAGTCCTCTTCGGAGGCAAAAGACCTCTAACGAGGCAAAAGACCTCTAACGAGGCACAAGCCCTCTTCGGAGGCACAACTCTTCGGAGGAGTCCTCTTCGGAGGCAAAAGACCTCTAAAAAGGCACAAGCCCTCTTCGGAGGCACAACTCTTCGGAGGAGCCCTCTTCGGGGGCAAAAGACCTTTAACGAGGCACAAGCCCTCTTCGGAGGCACAACTCTTCGGAGGAGCCCTCTTCGGAGGTAAAAGACCTCTAACGAGGCAAAAGACCTCTAACGAGGCACAAGCCCTCTTCGGAGGCACAACTCTTCAGAGGAGCCCTCTTCGAAGGCAAAAGACCTCTAACGAGGCACAAGCCCTCTTCGGAGGCACAACTCTTCGAAGGAGCCTTCTTCGGAGGCAAAAGACCTCTAACGAAGCAAAAGCCCTCTTCGGAGGCACAAGCCAATAAAAGTGACCATCTCCGAAAGTAAAGTATAATTCTCCAATACAAAGCACACTCTACTAGAGAAGAATAATAATTCCTCAAAGTGAAAAATTATTCTCCAGAGTAAGAGTACATGTCTCCTCAAAATGGAGAGAATTGCAATGAGCCGTGGTATGGGGGCAATATGATATATTATGGCTACATTAATAAAAGCAACGCTCAAACAACATACCACGAGCTCACTGCAATATTACACAAAGAAAATAAAAAAAAAAACTTGTGCAAAATTAAGGAATTAATGCATTCACAAGTACAGACAAAAGATTGTACAAGTAAAAAGAATCATTTTATTTCATACTATGAAAATTTTTGTACACGTGCAGGTTTCAAAAAAGCGGGGACCGGTACCCACACAAACTCCAATCAATACAAATCTTTATGCACAGACAAAAAGCAAAAAACCAGATCCATCACTTCTTCCTCCCACCGCCTTTTGCGCCCTCGCTCGGCCTAATGGTTAACTTCTGAAGCCGGCTAGGACGAGTCGGGGAAGAAGGAGAAAGAGGTACAACTGGGTCCTCCTCTACTTGCTCATTGCCAGTAGGTGTGCCTTTCTTATTCTTTGAAATTGCACGCTTCTTCCTCTTCTTTGAAGAAGATTCGACGCTTGGAGAGACGAGATCAATCAGCTTTGTATCGTCATCAGAAAACTTCTCTGGGGTCTTCTCACCCTCTTCAAGTCCTTCAGTCTTCTACTCTTGCGAAGCAGCAGGGTCGTCCAAGCCTTGGAGAGCTCCTATCTGTTCTTCTTGTGACCCTGGTTGAGAAGCAGGAGAAGGAGTAACTTGAAGAGGCGGGTGAACGATAGTTGGAGGAGGCGAAGTTTGTGCATCACTTGTCATTTTCTCTACAGAAGAAGAAAAATTAAAATCATCAGTATTCCCGGCAAAAAGAGGGGACGGTGGCACGTCGAGACTTAAGTAGTAAGCAAGAAGATCCTCAAGCTCATGTGAAGCAAATGAGTAGTCCACTTGAGATGGATCGGTGTTGAAGTTACCTGAAGAATTCGGCTTGATTACATCGACTTCAAAGTCTTGGGCTTCAATGTCGTCCTGGGCCTTCTCCTTGACTTGAACAGTGGGAGGCTCAGTAATTGCGGTTTTAATTTCGGCTTTTGCAGGAGGTGGAGAATGAGAGCTAGAGCCAATGGTATCAGGGTCGACCGAAGCCGATGGACGAGTGGGGTCGGCTAAAGGCGCCTTCTCCAGATGCTCTCCTCCTGCTGCTTCGGCTCGCTCCCTGGCAAGCTGTTCTTTCCCTCTAGCAAGGGCAGCACAACCCTCGTCGTCCAAATAACAAGCCACCAGGTCCTCCTCCACATAGCCAGCATCTTTATATATTTCAATTACTGCCTCCCACACTTCGGCCAGAGTAATTTCATATTTTGGGCCCAAGAACGAAAGACTTCCGCGTCCCAAGACACTGAGAACATAAAACTCAAAAAGAGTGGAGCTGATGGTGGCCTTGGTGGTTTCATGCGATTCCTCAGCAACCACTTTTCCAGCCATGGCATCATCACGCTCCTTTTCTACTTTTGAGAGTTGAGCTTTTAACGTTGCAATCTCTAGGTCTTGGGAGTTAACCTTTTCCCGCAGCTGAACGGTATCCATGCGGTATTTTTCAATAACATGCCGCTCTGCCTCAAGTTTCATCTCGGCATCTCTCTGGCAGCATGTGCATCTCTCACTTGCTTTTGAAAAACTTCTTCCTTTTGAGAATGAGAAGCGGAAGAGGTAGCAAGGTCTTCTTTGAATTTCTTGATTTCTGCCTTTAGCTCTTCATTGCAGGCAGTGATGCTTTTCATTTCCGCATCATGTTGCTCAAGAACTTTCTTGCACTCCGACTTGTTGTTTTCCATCGTTAGCATAGCCTCGAGATTTGCGTGGTTAACTCTTTGAACCTCATCGACAAGTTTTTGCCATCCAAACATTCTCTCAATATCGAGTTTAACGGCATCAAGATTTCTCAACATAGCTTGTTCGTCGATTGGGACCAAATCAAGATCAAAACGCACTCCTTTTAAGGACCAGTGTGGAAATCGACTTTGAAGAGTAGTCGGAGCCTTCCCGTCCTGATACGAAGGCCTATTAATTATTGATTGAATATCAGTTCTCTGAAGAGCAGGAGAGCTGGAGGGGATGTTTAAAGAAATGGAAGAAGCAGGCGCTTTAGGAACTTCAGAAGAAGATTTCTCGCTAAGTCGGGCCCGCTTGCTTGGGTCCTCAACTACATGACTCTTCCCTCTATCGTCATGATATTTTCTTTTGTGGGAATCATCGTCTTTCTGGGAGGAGTCATAGCGCTCTCCTCTTCTGCCATAGCGCTCCTCATAAGCTTGCCCCTCACGAGCTTTCATTGCAGCTCTTTCTTCATCAGTTTCCTTAGGTGCAGGAAGATAACGCCTGGGATCATAGTAATCACGCTTGGCATAGCGTCGAAAATCATCATAGTATGAGCCACTTCGTCCCATTGGAGAACCTGAAAACAAAAAAGAGATAGAATTTAGAAGTCTCCAGAAAAGGAAGTCAAGTGCGAGTAACTGCTAAAAATCCAAAGTGTGTGTGGCGTGCAAACTACGCACGTCAAGCTACAAACCACTCTTCAAAATTAGAGAAATATCGACTTTCACAGAAGGAGTCGACTCCTGGGTTGACGGAAGTGAACGAAGTGTAGACGACACTTCAATTGCTGGGGAAGTAAGTCCAGAAGCGACAAGGGTGTCGTCTTCGAAAAGCTCGTGGGACGTCACCATAAAGTCGCTCAACCCCTCAAAGATGTCATCACCATCATGCCCAGCCGAGTCAGACACACCAGCAGTGCCTCCTTCAACGTGCTCAGCACATTTTGTGGCAGAACTTTCCTTCTCCGTCCCCTCATCAAATTCCGTGGCGGCCTTCCCGGGACGTTGAGGAAGTTCCTCTTCTTCGATAACCGGGAGAGGCTTAGACTGGCCGGAAAACTCTGCACCCTCAGCAGAACTGGAGGATTTTATCAATGAAGCCTCTGCGACAAGTTCTTTCGATGCAAGTTCTTTTGCAGGGGCTGGGGCATCAGATGTTTCCGGTTGAGAAGCAGGGGCATCGCGAAGCTGAAGGGATCGGGTAGGATGTAAAAGGCCAAATTGATGTAGAAATTCATCTTTCAAAAGAAATTTGATACTCCTCTCTTCGACGGCTACAACACTTAGCCTTTCAAAAGTTGGCTTGTGACTGGAGTCTTTAGAAGGGAGAGGAAGTGTTGCATGAGTAAAAATGAAGTTAATACTTGACTAACCGAATTCTGAAAGGCTCAAAAATGGAGTGAATGAAGATAGACAATCTTACTTCCTATTCTCCAGATGCCGTAGAATCTTGGAGGGCAACGAACGAAGAAAAACTGATTCAAAAACCCGTGGGCGCTTTCAAGAAGATCAGCGATTAGTTTACGGTTCCTGGCGCTCCTCACGAGTACAATAGAAGGATGATCTTTATTCTTCGCAAACATGCACAAATAGCAAATCTCTTCAAAGCTCGGAAGACGGTCAAGTGTCCTCCTAAACAGTACACACAGTCCCATCAAGGTGGCATAACCATTGGGGTGCAACTAGAAAGGAGAGATGGTTAATCGAAGAAGGAGCTGTCGAAGAAAATCGTTAAAGGGAGGGATAGCTCCACTCGCGCACATCTGACGGTTAACTGCGATAAAACCAAGAGGTGGTCTGTCAGTAGTATCGTTTACCCCAGGAAGCAAAGCGTCCGCTTCAACAATACCGAACTGAACACATAATTGACTGAACACCCGTTGATTCAGAGTGGTTGAAGTTCTTTCCGGGGGATCATCCAAGGGATTAGCTATTGGGAAGACCTCTCCAGCTTTCCCTACTATCTCTTCTTGTTGAGAAGTCATTCTATACAAGGAACTGGACATTCAAATATGAAGGTGCACGTTTCCTAAAAGCGTGTGAAGTGTTGTGCAAATCTACTGAAATAACAAGTAAATAAAATAAAACTTGAAATAGTACGTCAATTCAGGAAGTTTCAAGGCTTGTTATTAGATCAAAGTTAAGTGTAGTATCAATGCAGATAATATTTAGCAATAAGCAGTTATAACTGTATGCATTTTGCGTTGGTGCTTCATTTAAATCAGTTGATCCACATCACTTCATCTTTAATCAGATTTATACTATTTTACTTAAGTAAAATATCGTTCCTTTGATCTAATCCATCACTCGATGTGGACAGTCGGTGATGAGTATATTCGTCCCATTCGTCGGCAAATGTTGTGTTTAACAGGTTGATTAGCATAAAAGTTAATGTAATACGTAAAGAAGTGCAACAAGTTCAGGCAGGTCATCTCAGCAGTTCAAGTAGAAAATTCAAGTTAAGTGCTGTAAATTTTTGCAAGTAGTCAAGCTCAAGCGACTTAGCATAGGTCGAAGCTTCCTTAAGTCGCACTGTTTAAGTCCGAAAGTTCAGCAATGTCATGTTCCTATGAGCTAAAAAGTGCCCAAGTCAAAGAGTTCAAGGCATGAAACTTCAGGTCAAGGCAGTGCAAATTTGTCTAAGTAATAGCTCGTTCAGGTGTAGCCGCGACCTAAACTTTATGTCGCAAAGGGTTAGGTCGCTGATTTGTTAAGTCGTTCGGCTTCCCTTTAAGTCACGAGGGTTCTTAGGTCGTTCGATTCACTAGGTCGCTCCTGAAGCAGATCGGCGATATCAAGCTATCTCCCATTTAAAAACCTAAGTCCTATTCTCCAATCACATTCTTCCACGCGTCCACCACCCTTTGCATCACTCAAAGTACCACGGCGTAACCCGCTATCCACTAACCCGTTAACCTCACATCTCCTCGTCTTCTCCAAACACCTAAAACCCCATCATCTCCTCCAAATTTCCAAAAATCGTTACTAACTCCACAAATTCAAATATAACTATGTGAAACCCTAAGCTGATTCATTCTCAAAGCAATCACCAACGATTCGACGAAAATCAGAGGGCGAATCAAAGTATAGTCTTACGACATGATAACGGAAATTGTATGGAGCTGAATATGGAGGAATCGATGGTAAACGCGGTGAATAGATGATCGGAATTACCTAAATTCACTGTTGGAATCGACGATCGGAGATGAAAAAGTGAAGATTTCGTGTTAATCTTTGAGCTCGAATGCAGCAATGGCAGTAGGGTGTAAGCAATAAAGTGAATAGGACGGAGCGAGTTAAATAACTTATATAGGGGAAAGAGGAGAAGACGAATCGGCACGCGAGTTATCGAGCTTCTTGAGTCGCCCACGACCTAGAAGAGTTAGATCGAAGCACACGACCTATAAACTAGGCATGTACTTCGAGGGGCAAGTGTTAATACCTTTCTGGATAGCGACTCAACTACATAAGAATAACGAGCGAGCTAACATGACTACGACCTAACGACCTAAGCAATTCCACGGCTTAGCGACCTAACGACCTAAGCAATTCCACGGCTTAGCGGCCTAACATAAAAGCATAAAAGCGACTTAGCATACACGAGTTAAAGCATGGTGCAGTTCAATGTGACACGACCTAATGAATTAAGGGGAAGCGACCTAACGATCTAAAGCCTCCAGCGAATCGCTACAACCTACTAGCAGAAGCAGTTGATCAAGCACAGCCACTTTAAGCCGTAGCCTATGTCCCTTAGGTCGCTCATGACCTACGACCTAACCCTAGGTCGCTCGCGACCTACGAGCTATCTCCAGATTTTCCCTATAAATACCCCGCCTGCTCCAACTTTCAGAGGACTTTTGGATCATTTCTGGAACGCCGATACTTTGCTGTTTTCTCGACTCCTTCAACACTTCAAACACCGAAGACGCTTCAACGAACTTTGGGAAAAGATCTAAATCATTCAACATGAATCCAAGGAGCTTTACTACATCGAAGTTCTAGCTACTCGTCTTAATCATGTTGTAATCAAAGAATCATTGAAAAAGTTGTAATCAAATCAGCAATAAAGAAGATAAAGTGGACGTAGGCTTGACTTTGAGCCGAACCACTATAAAAACTGCTGTCTCTTTACTTTTACTGCAATTGTCTTCTTGTTTTAGTTCCCGTACCAACGGGTGGTACTTTCACTTTACTAATACTCACACCGGGGTGTTAGCGTACATTTTTAGCGTTAACACAATGAGTGTTTCTGAGTGGTTGAGTGAAGGCGAAACCTTTGGTTTCGAAAGGTTTGGTGCACATATAAAGAGTTGTTATTCCTTCTCTTCAAAAGGTGTTTCTTTAACTCAATCGAAAGATCTTCATGCATGTGGAAGTACCTGCTTCGAAAGGGCATCTCTTGAAGCGGAAGAGTGCCTTCGACCATTTCGATCCCTTCGAAAGATTGTAATACTTCTTGTCATTGGCTGTGCATCCCTTCGACTCCTTCAAAAGGTCTGTTGGAGCCTTTTTCTCCTGTCCTTCTTTTTCTTCAACTCAATTTGGTTTCGACAAGATCGAAAGGATATTCGATAGTAACATTTTCCCCCCTTACAAAGGGATGTCATTGAATTTTCAAGTCAATCATCTTGAAACCCTCAATGTTTCCCGCCTTTTCGTATTCCAGTGTGAATCTGGGCCGTTCATTTAAATTTGATCGGGTGGTCTGATATCTCTACTGACTTTTCTTATAAGTCGTGTTGTCCTCTTCTTCTCTTTCATTTATCGGAATCCAAATTTAACTTCGAGAAAAATCAAAATTATCAAACTCTCAAATAAACTTTTCCAATAATCTAAAATTCGGATCTAAGGTAAGTTTTTATTGCCTCACTTTTTTGGATATTCTTCTCTCTGTCATAGTTCAGATTTTGAATTATTGCTTTGATTTGTTTGAAGCTGTTTAAGTTTTTATTTGCCTGAAATCATCCTTTAATTCAGTTTCATGGTTTGATTCGATTTACTTTTCTTGTTAATCTCCCAATTAATCCTACCCGTTTCATATGTTATTATTATTGTTGTTTGTTTTTAGAGAACTTGAATTTTTCACCTCAAAGATTTTTAATTTTTAAGTGGTTGATTCGCATCTAAATTCATTGGTTTATTATTTTTTGAATTTCTGAGTTGAAATCGGGTTTGGGGAAAAAGGAATTTCCTATTTACTTCGCCTAGAAGTCTTGAGTTGCACGAATTAAAAATTGCCGCCACAAATTTACTTTTCTACATCTTCAAAAGAGATTAAGGTGGCAACTTCTATTTTGCTTTTTTAGCCTCTTTCGATGGGGTCGAAAGTTAACGTAGCGCTTCATTTGACCGGCCTCGTCGAAAAGTTATATGGTATAGTTAGCATGTAGTAAACTTTTTCCAAAGCAATTTTGTTTTTTAACATATTCAGACACCTTTCGAAGAAGTTGGCTATTATATCTTACTAGATAATTACTTAATCACTCTTTCGAAAGCATAAACTTTGTTTTATACATAACCTTTAACACATACTTATTCCTGATTTGTTTAAGTTAGAGATATATACATTTTGTAAATGAGATTAAGGAAAGGATACTTTATATAAGTTATGAATCAAGTCAAACACTTCGATTTAGAAGAAACCTATTGTATTCGACTTAGCCAAAACCTACTATGTTGATTCAAGTTTTTATTGTTGTTATGCTTTCGAAACCATATACCACTTTTCGACTTTGTCGAAACCTTTTATAATTGATTGGGATTTAATCTTTTTTTTACCAACATCGTCGAAACGTTCTTTTATTTTCTTGTCAACATAATTCAAACTCAACACCTTTCGACTTAGTTAGCATATAAGATTTCGACCCCATTCACATTGCCTTAGAAAAACTAAGTCCATGGGTTTCGACAGTGTGAAAGATTCTTTCAAACTGTTTATTGAATGTTTGCAGCGTGTATTTTATTAAAATGTGTTGCGTTGGTTTTAACTATTTTCTAATGATCATAAAACTTCTATTGAGCTTTCGACATTGTTGAAGTGTGTTTATTGGATGTGTATTTTCATCCTCCCTTTTGACTCTATCGAATGCTCAGCAGATCTTATCATTGGGCTTTTGACATTATTAAAGGGTGTTGACTCCTATTTTCCTTTTCGGCTCTGTCGTAAGCTAATCGAATCTTTCTTTTCTAACCGTAACATTATTCCAAGAATATGAAATTTCATGTTTTGCTTGTTTGATATTATAATTGTTATGATAGGTTTTCAATATCCTTGAAAGAATGTTAGTTTGATAACCTATAATAATTTCTAACTGAAATGATTTCACCTGGCAGAATCATGAGTTCGCCAAAGAAGATCGAAGCCTTCTTAAAACATTCCTTGATATCCACATAAGATGAAGTGGATGAAATCCTAAACGATTTTGGAACTACTGGTGTAAAGGCCATCCACCTTTTGAAAATGACACTATCTGCAATCCTCCTGAAGGATTCTTTGCTTACACCGCAGTTCATATTTGGCACAGAGGGTTCCTTCCTTTTCCAGACTTCCTATCCTAATTCTTGGCTTATCTGGGGATTGCTCCTATTCAGCTCTCACCTAATGCCTACACATATCTCCTTTATCTAGAACTTATGGCATTGGAATCTAGAATCCCTTCGCTCAATCCTGAGGTCTTGAACTATCTAGTACGTTTGGTCAAGCTTAGCAATCTAGACAACCAGATATTTAGAGCCAATCCTCCGAAAAATCTAATTCTGAGGGAGTGAATAAGTTCAGAGACTGGAAACACAAATTTTCAACATTAAATGTTTTCCCAACATTAGCAGGGCTTTCACTTCTCCACGTAAGTTAATCTCCGATTTTATCTTCCCATTCACTTATTTTCCTTTGTTGACCTATGCTTTTTATCAGATGCTCCTGCTAAAGAACTAAAGGCAGAAGACAAGAAAACAGTGGAATCGCTAATTGCAGCTTCAAGCAAGACTGGAAATAGATTGACGCTGCTGAATCCCACAAATTTGCAAAAGCACTCTCTCTTTCTTGTGGGTCAAAGGATACTTGGCCAACAACCTTTGGTCAAGCATACACCTCGAATCAAACATTTTCTCTCTTTGGGAGATCCGACAAACTTCTCCCTAATGTCACCTATATGTCCTGACCATTCTGGTAAGTTTAAGTGTTGTACTTATTGTTTATTACCGCGTTGTTTCTCAAATTATTTTAATAACTTATAATTTGTTTTAATTTTCTACAGCTGCTCCTCATGTTGAAAAATCACTAGTGAACCGACTCTTCCCTCTTCAACTGCTCGTGCACCATCTTTTTCCCAGGCCATTGCTAGTTCAAAGATGGCCGTAAAAAGGAAACTAGTCAAAACAACTATGGTGGAACCACCTCAAAAGAGAGCCAAAGTGGTTGAAGTTCCCGATTCCCCACCGTTGGTCGAAGGGGAATTTGTTGATATCGACAAATCTCTAGAAAGTACGACCATCAAAGCTCCTCATGATTGACCTAAGGAAACTCGCACTAAGGTTGATCCACTTTCTCGCATCGTCATCTCCAGCTCTTCGAGTGTGATCGAGCAGATGTTGAAGGACTTGGGGACTTCGACCCATTCACAAGTGTTGAACCTTCCTAGGCCATCATCTTCTACACCTTCGAGTGATTTCGAAAAGATGGTCTATTCTATCTTAAATTCTTAATCTTACACCTCAATCCACCCACCTTCTTCTGTTTCTGATCTTGCGGGTCATTATTGGTCTCTCATTGAACAACAACTCTTGGTATTCCATTCTTCACTTAACATTATTACTGTTTTCCTTTAAGTTTTTGACTTATGATGTACTCTTTCTTTTAGATTTCCAAGAGTTGTTTTTTGTTGCATGAAAATTCTTCAAAGTCCTCCGCCGAATCATCTATGCTTTGAGAGGAAATTTCTAACCTGAACAATCAGGTTTTATCCTTATCTACGGAGAAGAACAATGCTGCAATTGAATTAGAGCGATTTAGGTCTTCTCTCGCCCAGTCAGAGTCTATTATTTTGGACGAGACGAAAGCTCGCAAACTCTTCGCTGATGAAAAGATAGCATTGACAATGACTTTAAAAGAGTCCGGAGAGGAAAAGGCATGAATGGCAGCTAAACAATCCTCCTTAAAGGAAAAGCTAAAAAGAATAAAGGTTCCTTAAAACAGGCTATCGGTACAATTTCTGATGCAAAGCAGCGAGTGTCACGATTTCTTGAATCTTCTCTTGAAGACATTATTATGAATTATTTTGAGAATGCTTTGATGCTCACCTATGCTGATAACACCGAGAATTGTCCAGTTATGATCTTCCCCTCGCTCGACCCTGCTTTTATCGATAAGGTCATGGATAAAATAAAAAAGATGGAGGAGTGGACTGAAGTTGCTGAGAGGGAGGAGGTCGATGCTTCCAAAAAAAATTCCTTTGAAGTTCCTTCCTTCGAAGTCGAATCCGACTCCGAAGACAAAGATGAGGCCATCGAAGAAGAGGGCGACGATGATGCTGATAATAATGATGATGATAATAATGATAATGACGATGATAACTTCAATGGTGGTCAAGGTTTAGGCGGCGATAGAGGTGGTCAATCTGATGCTCATGAGAAAGATGGAGTTGATAACATGGAAACTTCTAAAAAAGGCAATCCCGATCCATCTTCTCATGAAGCAAGCATGCCTGAACCCACTGTGCCTTCAAACCCTTAGGAGGAGCCTGCTTATATCAACGTTGAAGAATCAAAAGAGAAGGAGCAGGCTTCTCAAGTGTCAATTCCTATTTCTCAGGTATGTGATTCTCTGTTTAAACATCTTTTGCTTCGAAGATAGTAATAGTTTAAATCGTTTATTGTAGACAAGAAGGAAATCCGTTCACCCATATAAAACAAAGCTTGAAAGAAAACAAGTGGAAATAAATAGTTTATTTAGGTTGTTAGATAAACAATTGAAGGAGCACAACATTCTCTTCGATAAATATCATAGACTCAATAGATGTGCGGCAGTGTTAGCATCCTTTAAACATCAAGAAGGGGCCCCACGACTGAGGAGGGCAGGCCTTCTATATGACGGTCTTCTTAAAGAGAATCGAGAATTAATAACAGTTTTTGGGATGTTGATCGAGGAAAGAAATATTTTGGTGGATTTTTATATAAAGCCTATTGTAGAAACCCAACCGCTGACTTACAATACTTAGGTTATTTTAGTGGGGGTCTACTTAGGCATCTACACAAATGACACTTGGACGAATTTGGATCTGACCCACATCCTGGAGCATGCTGGAACATGCCACGAGTCAGAATAATTTCCCAAGACCTGCCTTCTGAAAACTTAAATATTATAAGGACAGATTTATTCTGGAATTCTTTACAAAATCAATTTTGTACGAAGTGGACAAATAGTTGTAATTATGTAATTATAATGATTTGTGAAAGTTTGTTTTAATTTTCCTTCTGTACTTAGTTGTAATTCACTACTTTATTACAGAGTGAATGTCCCTTTGGAAACTTTGTTTTTCTAGAGATTATCTAAGCCATTATGTTAGATTAAGAAGAGGCTATCTCAAAAAGGCATCGATTTTGAAATCTTCAAAAACTTGCAAGAAATTGTTTTCTTAGAGATTAAAAAAACTTTATATGGAACATCCTCGTCTCCGCTTTGATTTTATTGGTGAAGAAAAGGAAAATCTACTCAAAGTGATCTGGACATAACATATCAAATTAATATGTGGATGTGATAGTCCTCTTGCTGGGGAATGGGACTATAGTAAATATCCTCTGGTTATTACTCCATAAGGAGTTAATATTCCTTTTGACTCAACAGTTATCCTTTCTGCTAATTCATTAAATTAAGCTAGAAATACAGTTTCCCAACTTTAGATGTAAAGCAAATGTCCGATTGTACTTCTTTAGTTTCATTGTTATCTAAGTTGTAATCTTTTATTGCTTTAATAAAGAAATTGATTACTTAAGTCTTGAATTTATTTTCCTTTCCTTTTTGTTTTAAATATGAGTTACAGTTATTTGCAACGCCTCTCTCATTAGATTCGACTTCACGCTTCATCAATATCAAAGATAGGTTGTTAGCGGATTATGAAAAGAAAAAGCTTCTTGAAGACAATTTATCTACTCGTTTTCAAGATAACACGGAAGCATCAAAATGGTATAGAAGATTTTTTCTTCAAAAACAATTATCAGAAATCTCAACGACTAGATTGCTAATTTAGAAGCATATGTTAAGAGTAAAAGTGAAGCAATTTTCTCATTGAAACGTCAGGTAAAGTCAAATCCGTCAATCGACTTTGATCATAAAATGTCAGAACTCCATCAATAAATAAGCGATTTAGAGATGAAATTAAAAGATAGCCAGGCTCAATGCGAATCATTAGAGTTCATCATGGCGAATAACATCTCAAGCAGGGATTTACCAGTTTCTCCTGCTATCTCATCCATCGTAAAATCTACGAGATCCACTTCCCTTGCTATCCGAAAATTTCCCACTATGACAAATCCTCCCTCGGGGCTTAGACAAAAAAGTAGTGGGAGAGTGGTGCAGGAAAGATAAATTTGAGATGATGAAGTTTTTTGATGAACAACAAAAAGTAAGATATTCAGATCGTAAAATGAATATGCAGCTAGGATTCAAAAGCTAGAACACGATAAGTATCTTCTCTTAAAGTGCATCGCTGATTTAGAAAGCGAATATAAACCTTTAAAGGTGCAAACAAAGCCTTTAATCATGCTTTAAAGACAACATCGAGATTATTGAGGATGAAGACAAAATAAGAAAGTAAGAGAAGAAACTAAAAAAGGTCCTTCGCACTGCTATCCATCACATCTTAGACCACCTAATTGTTGAGAATTTAAATAAAGTTACTGAAGACTTATGAATGATTTATTAAATGTATATTTTTGTTCTATACACTTGTACATAATGTCATATATTATGTAAATTATGAAAATTTTGTAAATATCACCTGGATTGTGGTCCTTTCCTGTAGTGTTATTTTTGAAACATCTGTTTGATAGCTTGTACCATAATTTCTGTATTAGTTGGATCTTTCAATCCTTTTTACTATTTTGCTTTACTTGAATAGCACAAAATAAGCAGTATTTGTTATTGTTAGCATGTAATCTTTATAGGAGTTTATCCAAATCATTTACGGATATTAATTAATCATTATATCAAGATTTGACAATAAAAGAAAAGTAATCGCTCCTGATGAAATGTTTTGAATTTCATCTTTGGTAATGATAAGAGATAACCAAGAGTTCAACTTTAAACATATTATTGAAATATCCAAAATCTAATGGTAGAAATCCCTTGTCTTAACTAAGGATATAATTGTTTTAGGAAGTCATCTTCTGGAGATAGCTAACAAAAAATTAGTAACGACCATACAACAGAAATCCAGAGCTCATTTAATGAACACTTGTGATAGAAATCCAATGACCCAAATTTAGGCGTTAATAAATGAAATTCAAAGGTTAGGAAGTGTGAAATCCAGATTAGGATCTTACCAGAAATCCATGTTTATCTTCTTAGTAGAAGTTTCGCGCCCAGATTCGGGCATTAATAAGCGAAATTCAGAATTGGTCTTCATAATAGAACTCTCAAACCCAGATTTGGGTAGTAGTGGTGGATAATTAGAAGTCCATAATGATTTCGTTCATGATAGAAATATCAAGCCCAAATTAGGGCATTAATAAGTTAATTACAGTAATAGTTTCGAAACCCAAATTCGGGTATGATGAATTGAAAGATCCATAACCTAGATTCGGGTATGAGTGAAGTCTTATATTTCAATAATGAATTACCCAAAACCCATATTCAGGCATTAACGGATGAAGTTTAGAAATAAGAAACCCAAAACCCAAATTTGGGTATTAATAAGTGGAGCTCCTTTCTATTCCTTAGATTCTATCTTCTTTGACATGTGTAAACCCTTTAGACTATGTATGCGGTTGTGGTTTGATTGGCTGCTTCTCGAGCTTGGACATCTTAGCAAATCATTTGACATGCCGCTTCTCGGGCTTGGACATCTTAGTCCATTGTTGATATGCCTCTTCTTGGGCCTAGACATCTTAGTCCATCATTTGACAAGCTACTCTTTGGGCTTGGACGTCTTACTCGACTTTTTGATGAGCCTCTTCTTGGGCTTGGACGTCTTAGTCCATTGTTGTATGGTGCTCTTGGTTAGCTCATTCTCAAGCTGGAACCAAGGACTTACCCAACCTCCCTCCAAGAGGCGCCTTGACCTGACTAGAGGCATGGCCAAGGGCTTGTCGATGCTTTAATCTGGCTATAGCGTGGCGCAGATAAAGGCTTACAGTCCTCCCTCCATAAGGTGCCCTACCGTGGCCATAGCGTGGCATGGACAGGGACTTGTCGATGCTTTAACCTGCCCATAGCATGGCACAGTTAAAGGCTTACACTCCTCCCTGCAGGAGGTACCCTACCCTGGCCATAGCTTGGCTTGGACAGGTGCTTGTCGATGCTTCATCTTGGCATAGCATGGCGCGGGTAAAGGCTTACAATCCTCCCTCTATGAGGTGCTCTGCCCTAGCTAACTCGACATGGTTAAAGGCTTTGACCGTTTAAGGTAGTTTCCAAATGAAAGGAGCATTTCACTCCCAAACATGTAGAATCTCTATAGTAAAGTAATTCTTTATTGACCTTATACATTGTTTCATTACAAACTCATTGATTTTTCCATGATGGAAAAAGTTGATTATCATCACTTCCAAGGCTCTGCAGTGGTTAGTTTCATGGCCATTCATCATATGATAATGGCAGTAGGATCCACCTAAATTCCTTTCATATTTTGCTTTCTTCTTTTGTGATGGCCAAAAGTTGAGCTCATCTTTTGTTAGCTAGTAGACATTCTCAATAGATGTTGTTAGATTGCATTCTTTAGGAAGTCTTGACTTGAAGCTTGTTCCTGGAGAATGGCTTTTAGGTCTTTTGTTACTTGGCTTTATACCCTCATTGGTCATTTTTATTTTTAACACCCTTGGGAGTTCATGTGCTGGAAGTGTTTCGGTTGTAACTTGTTACCATTTATGAGCAAAGGCGTTGTAATCTGCCATTATCATTTTTCGATGATTGTACCCTTGGTATAATTTTGAATCGTTTTCCTCATTTAGTCAAATAGGTTGTCACTTCCATTTTTCTTTTCTCCTAAGGCAAAGATATAGGTGGGGCCAATATGGAAAGGATTTAAGCTCCGTTTTTCTGGATCATATGGTTCTTCTCTTTTCTTCTATATATTCCTTAGTGCTTTCGATCTTAGCATTTACTCTTCATATAGTTTGGAATCTTGAGTTGTTCTTGGGGAGAATTCTATCAAGAGTGGTTATGAGGATCCTTGCTTGGATTTTTTGATTCTTCTAGCCATGATGAAGTAAGGCCTAGAGTGGGCAAGCTTGGAATAGAATTGGATTAGAGGTAAGTAGCATTGGATTTTCATCAGAATCGGAGGTTAAAGCCCTCCTTCTAACATCAAAACGTTAACAAGAAAACTTGTCAACACCCCAAAGTTTATTTTTGGGCAAAGATTAGTCCTTTACATCTCTCTTGGTTAAGTAGAGGAAGAAAGGATGTGGAATTCTCTTCAATACACTCTTTCGACTAGGTTTCTATTGTGAAAACCTTCTTTCTCTGACCTTTTGATCCAGTCAAAACACTTAATTTCCTTTCTCTATGATCTTTTGAGCCAACTGGAGTAGTTTGATTATCCATTCGAAAACCTTCCTTTCGAAACATTTGCAGAACACAAAAGGATGGTTCTAAGGATTCAAGAGTATGGTTTGATTAAGTGGGTTTCGGCCTTGTCGGAAGCTAAGTTATTTAGTGACTTAAGTTGGGTTATGGAATCTTAGGTAAAACCAGCTTGGGTTATGCTTCTAACTCACTGGAGTTGAATATTTGTTGAATGGTTATTTGTAGTTAAGAAATCAAATTAATTGAGAAACCAGGAGTTACGACTCACTCGGAAGATGCCTTTCAATGAAGTCGACACGTGTAAAATACAATTAAATCCAAATAAGGCCTTCGTAACAACTATATAATCAAGAATATTGAAATCTTCCCCATATTAATCCAATGAAGCTTTTACAGATCAATTTTCCTCAATTTGATTTACAAATTAGGGTTTACAACTTTCTAGAATTGAGAAAATACATGTATGGAATGAAACAATTCAGATCCCCCTAAAATAGACCCCTTAGATCTTATTTATAGATGCGGGCTGGCACCTTTCGACCCACTGCTTTCGACTTGGTCGAGAAGTGGCTTTAGATACCTTCCAACTCCTTCGACACTTGCGCACCCCTCTGCAATGCATTCGAATGGCTTCAAATGCCTCCTTCTTCATCAAAAGGGTTGTTGCGCCTTTTCTTCTTTATGTTTTTTTGTTTTCACAAGGAATGAAGGTAAGAACTTTCGACTCTGTCGATAGGCAGTTTCAAGGTGTTCCGAAGGTGTTGAAATGATGATGATTTCGACGCCTTCTGTAGCTTCCGTACTTATGCTTGTGAAATGATGCAGAACCTTCCTTGGATGTTAAGGGCTTCGACAACATCGAAAGGCTTGCTTTTGCTTTTGAAATGGTTATTCCATCCAAGGCGTGTTTCTGAGTGGTTTGAGTAAAGGTGAAACCTTTGGTTTTGAAAGGTTTGCCACACATATAAAGGGTTATTATTCCTTGTCTTCGAAAGGTGTTGCTTTAACTCAATCGAAAGGTCTTCATGCATGCAGGAGCACCTGCTTCGAGAGGGGATCTCTTCAAGCGGAAGAGTGCTTTCGACCCTTTTGACCCCTTTGAAAGGTTGTGATACTTCTAGTCTTTGGCTGTGCATCCCTTCGACTCCTTCAAAAGGCAGTTGGAGCTTTTTTCTCTTGTCCTTCTTTATCTTGTACTTAATCAGGTTTCGACAAGATCGAAAGGATATTTGGTAGTAATAGGAAACATGTTGTGACGCCCCACCTCTATACTCACGCTAGCCAAGGACACTATGGGGTAATGCCGTCGACTAGCATGAAGAATAAGGCTGTTGAGGAGCGACCCACTGTGTAATTGCTTTGTGCGAGTACCGATATGTCAGATAATATAACTTACATTTCATTTCAAGAGGAAATCCGACATATCAAATACAAACTCAAAGCTACCACACAGTGGCTATGTGGATTTCGAAAAAATATATAGAAATAAACATAACACAAATCAGTCACAGATATACATATCACAAAGGCGGAAGACGATATGAATATAACACATAGAAGTGTACATCAAAGTAGTGGTCAAACAAGATCCACTACATCACAAAAGAATAGATACAAGTGCTAGACAAAATAATAAGTATACATCAAGAAGTCTCTATCTCAAATGCATACTAACAAAAACTACTATGCTAAAGTAGTTAGCCAAAAGTCAGGTGAAGGACCCTGATAAGAAGTCAAGTAGGAGCACCTGCAATACCTCTGTCTGACCCGAGTATTATTTAAGAAGAAAATAATAAACGGATCAGTCTAGCTATAAATATCATACAAAGTGAGGTAGGATAGGAGATATGACAAAAATGTATGATAACAATAATGCCATACTGTGACAAGTATACATCAAGTAACAACAAACATCATACAATATCCCAAATCATCTCAAACATCCAAAAAGAATCGCATTCTTTAAATTATTCACCAAAACACAAATATTGATAGAGCCCATCAATGCCTATCATCAAAATTGGTGAAACAAAAATTTTAGAAATCATCAACTAGAAATCCAGAAATCACAAAAGGGGGAAGGCCTATCACAAACAGGAGCATGAAAACTCACCAACACGTGCATCACAAATGGGTCGCTAACCCATGGTCGCTAACCATAGAGCCGGTGCAACGACGTAGTACAGCGAAATGCCCGAGGAACCTAAAACTCAAATAATCTGGAACATCGACATAGTACAGCGAATGCCCAATGAACCAAACTCAAATAATACGGAACAACGACATAGTACATCGAACGCCAGATGAACCTGAAACTCAAATAATTTGAAACAACGACGTAGTACAACGAACGTTCGATGAACCAAATTCCATAAAAACCATAGGTCGCTAGCCTATGAAAAATGAGACGAAGCTTAATTGAACTAGGTACAGTCCCCCACGCGGACAAAAAGACATCGCACATCTCTAGTCTAAACCATAAAATGATCATCATCGATCAATAAAAAGTGTGAATCACACTAAGCTAGTAAATATAAGAGTTTAGCTTCATGTCCCATAACCACTGGCTTAACTTAAATATTTACGAACAAATTGTAGATTACCACTCGGAAATTGTCACAAGATTTTCAATCGAACAAGTCCAAAAATTAACCGACGAAGTAAACGCAAGCGTTTCATACCACTTGTTTTGCTAAGCCATTTAATTAGATTTCTCATACGAATGAGGTAAAGGTTTGTATATACTAATAGATTGGAAAACGGTTTTAAAAATGAGCTTTGTATTTAAAAGTAGTGTTGAAATCGTTTTTGTAAAAGAGTTTGAGTATTTACTACTAGTATAGAAACCTTTGTATTTTAAAGTGACAAACCACAAAAATGATTGTAGAAACAATCAATCTCCAAAAATTCACATACGAAAATGTGAATTAAATCCATAAAAATCGATATCAAATCCATCAAATGGATATTCCCAAAAATCCAAAGAAAGAAGTCATCAAAGTCGATAATAAGTGATAACAACTAACCGGATCGACAAAAATCGATTAAAAATCGGAAACCCACACAGAACTGCCTCAAATAGGCCAAAATGCAGATTTCCCAGATTCAGTCGACTGGACTGTAGGGTCAGTCGACTGAAACATGGCCAGAAACTCTCGGGTTTCTGGTTCATTCGACTAAACTATATGGTCAGTCGACTGACACAGATGTAGGAAGTTTTCTGCTCCCAGATTCAGTCGACCGACCTTACCGTTCAGTCGACTGAATTGCCATTTGCAGTATTTTCAACCTAGCCCAAAAAGGGGCAAAAATCCAAACGGAAGTGATCGGACGAGTAACAGAGACTAGGGATTTATGCCAAGCGACAACCCAGCCTTATAGGCTCTTCGATACACCCCAACAACATGTTCAAACATCAAAGATAGGATTTTTAAATATTTGACTTCAAAACACCAAAAATTGGAATATTCATCAAACCAATTCAATTCAGAAGAAAATGGACAAGGAGTAGATGTTAGGAATTACTACCTAACAACTATCATAGATATAGACATAGATGTGAGTTCAAAAACTCACCTTTAACTCAAAAACACAAGTGAGAAGCTCTAAAACAAGCTAAGATCAATTCCTCTTCAACAACAACTCAAGAAGCTTCAATCTAAGCTCATAAGAAGAATATTTCCTAAGTTAGGGTTTTGGAATTTTCTGAAATTTGAAGAGGGATTAAGATCGAGAAGATGAAGAGGATGCTTACCTAAGCTTCTCCTTGATTTCTAGCTTGAAGTTGATCCTTCCTAAGAGAATTAGGGCTTAGGAATTTCTAATTTCCCATTCCTTTCCCCTGAGCTTGAGTGTTAGGAAATAGAATGAGTGAATGGATGAAGAGGAGTGGAGTTGGGTTATTTGTTAGGTTGGTGGGCTGAAACCCAAACCCAAAGCCCTAAATGAAAATATCAAAATTTTACTCAACTCCAAACATATCGATGTTTATACTCAAAAAGGTCGCAAACGCCATTTTGGACTCAATGGAAGTGGTCTCGAGTCCTAATTCGACTATTTGCAAAAAGTGACATTTCAGACTTAAATCCGACTAACGATGCTATATTTAAATAAAACATTTAAATATACAATCGTAAAATATGCGAGTTGTTACAGACTCCCCTCCTTAAAGAAACTCCATCCTCACAATACTTAAGAAAAATAAATAAAAAGTAACAACCATACAAAGCCATAACAACACAAAAAGAAGAAATTTAGAAATGAGAAGTTCACCCTAAAGAGCATGAGAGAGTAAGTCCGGATGTGTTTGCTCAATGAATTCTTAAGATTCCCAAGAGCAATCCTTAGGATTTGAGGACCATTGAACTTTCACAAGAAGAACAACTTTATTTCGAAGGCGTTTAACCTCCGAAGCAATGATACGAATAGAATGTTGCTCATAAGTCAAATTTAGTGAAACTTCGATTTCTTTAATTACACTGGGCTCAAAAGTAGAATCGGAATCCTTAAAGTATTTCCGTAGTTCAGAGACGTGGAAAACGTCATGAATAGAAGAAAATTGAGCCAGTAATAAAAGAGGCGATAAGCAACAGAACCAATGCGTTCGGTGATGGGAAATGGACCAACATATCGAGGTTTTAATTTTCCCGATCGACTGAAATGCACAACACCCTTCATAGGTGAAACACGAACAAAATCTGGACCTAAAACCAGCTTCTCACCGGCTTCAAGCCAACACGAAGGAGATCGGCATGGCCTTCCGTAGAGCGCCTCGAAAGGTGCCATACCAATACTAAATTGGAAGCTATTATTGGAAGAAAACTCAACAAGAGGAATATGATCTTCCCAACTTCCACCAAAATCAAGAACACATGCACGAAGGAGATCTTCAAGAGTTTGATTCACACGCTCGGTTTGTCCATCAGACTGAGGATGATAAGCGGTGCTAAAATTAAGCTTTGTTCCCAAAACTTTTTGAAGACCTTTCAAAAATCCACTAGTAAATAATGGATCACAATCGCTAATAATAGAAGTAGGAACTCCATGCAATTTAACAATTTCTTTGACATAGAGTCTAGCCAAAAGAGGTACGGTCCAAAAGAGAAGGATGAGCCTCAAGGCTACATAAAACAAGAGATGAACAAAAATTGGATTCACGATCTCGAATCTCACAAGTGGACAAAGTCTCGAGATCATTCCATTCAGATATCATCATTGAAACAACCGCTTGTTGCTTACGACAAAGGGCATCGGCAACTCGATTACCCTTTCCGGGAGTATAGAGAATATCAAGATCATAAGATGCAAGGAACTCAAGCAAACGTTGTTGACGCAAATTAAGTTCCTTTTGAGAAAATAAATACTTCAAAGATTTATGATCGGTGTAGAGAACAAATTTCTATCCCAAAAGATAATGACGCCAAATTCTAAGGGTGAAAACAATAACCGCGAGCTCTAAATCATGAGTGGCATATCTAGTCTCGACAAGCTTTAATTGTCTAGAAGTATAAGCGATAACGCGTTCCCTTTTTACATGAGAACGATACCCAAACCAATACGACTAGCATCGGTACAAACAATAAAGTCTTGATTCTCTTCGGGAATCACAAGAATAGGAGCATCGGAAAGGAGTTCTTTTAATTGATCCTCTTTCCCGAAAAGCTAAGACTTTCAAAATTACAATTAACTTTATGTAATTATCTTTTTAGAAAAATTTACTTATTACAACTCAATTTACTGTGTCTGATTGTCTCATCATAGCGTTTAGGATATTCCTATCGATAACGTTGATCAAGCGCATCGACTAGAATTCTTAAAGCACTCAATGGGCTAAATAACACAAAATCATCTTCTATATGATAAACATGTCTCTCAAAATTTTTACAAATATTCTTTGCTCGTTTTAAGAACAAAATCCAATCATACTTATAAATAACTTATTAAAAAGATTTGCAAATTTTAAATTGTTGTTTTCATCCATAATCAATAAATACAAGGATAAACTCATTGAGATATTCAAAGAATACTCGATTCATAAGATGGATGAAATAAGGTAGAAGGTTCATCAAACCGAATGACATAACGAACTACTCATAAGAATCATAACGAGTACAGAATGCGGTAAGTGGTGCTACCCTCCACAACTCATAGCTGATGAAAACCGGTGGCAAGGTCGAGCTGAAAAGACCTTAGCACCACTCAATAGATTGCTTAGGTGATAATCCTAAGACAAGCTCAAATATACCGGAAAATTCACAAACTACTTTAATTAGAGAAATAATATTCTCCTCATCAAGTGGGTTTAAAGAATAAAATGATGCCACCGAATTTGGAAATCAAAATCATTAAAAACAATAGAAATCTGCTTAACAGATTGAGAATGTCGAAGATGGATACCTCTCAGGACATAGGATATGGGCTTTATAATGATTAAGCCAATCCTTTCCCAAAAATCAATTCAGAAGCCTAAGTAGCACATAACATGCAAATCGGCTCGGAAAGAATAATCTTATAAAATAATCTCGACATTTTCACAAAGTAAACTGAGTGTTGCGGATCCACCAACCAGATTCGCAATTCTCAATGAAGTCATCAAGTCCATAATATTTAAAAAGAAATAATCAACAAGTTCTTTTGATATGAAATAATGAGATGGATCCGTATCAAAAAGAACTCGAATAGGATAATCATAAAACAAATTAATGTCATTAAGGATAGAAGGAGAATTACCTTGACCAAGAGAAGTGTCACTAGGAGCTTGCACAACATTCAACTCTCCCTCTCTCCTACTTTGGAGTATGGGACATGTAGATATAAGATGGCCCGAACCTTGCAATAATGAGAAAAAATGGTTTTGGGCACTCATTCGCATAGTGGTCCGTAGAACCAAAATTGTAGCATCGTCTACGACTAGAGGTAGGAGTCTTTACTACCGAAGTTTCTTGCTTCCCTTTCTTGTTGGGATTGGGGCCTTTGAACTTAATAGGCCTCTTCATGTTACTGTTGAAGTTTTGTTTTGCACGCACAACTTCAACATCACTTTCTCTATCGGCCTCTTCAAGCCAAAGAGCGATATCTACAAGTTGATCGAATGAAACTTCTTGTTTCAGAAGTAAAGGCTTTTTAAGGTTCTTATTCAACCCATAAACAAATCTCTGATTTTTCTTCAACGGGGTATTAATATACTCGACCCCATATTTAGAGAGAGATTCAAAAGATGCGACATAATCAGTCACAGAAGATTCACCTTGAACAAGGTCAATAAAGCGTCGTGCTAAGGTTACTTTTTCAGCCTCCGGCACAGACTTCAATTCAAACCTTTCCCGGAATTGCTCCCAAGTAAGATCCACTTCAATAATTTTCGAAATCAAAAGCTCATACCAATCTAATGCTCTTTCTTGGAGCATGCTAGAAGCTACTTGGACTGGATGAAGATCAATAAGATTCATGCGAGAAAAGATGCGGTCGCATGATCTAAGCCAAGCTTGGAGTTCTATAACGCTTTTCGGATCCCTTGAATGGCCTTCCACCCAAAGCGATATAATCTCTGCACAAGCGTGCAAACCCGGATTTAGGGTGAGTAGGCTCTCGAACGGGTCCGGCAGCTTGGGCATTATTCACAAGATCTAAAAGTTGTTGAGCAGACATAAATACTCCATCCTGAGGAGTAGCACTAGATTGACCGGCGCTAGGACGGCCTGGTCTAACCATTTCTTTTCTTTAAGAAAGAAAGAAGAGGAAAAAGGTTATTCTCAGAATGAATATCAAACAAACTTGATTGATAAAACAAAGCATCATAAAAAGAAATAGGATAGAACGGTATGAAGACTCAAATTAAATCATATGGCACGATTCCTAAGAAAGACTTAGGACAATGAACCTTGCTAGATTATTCTACATTGTTCCGAAGTTTGGCTCTGATACCAAACTGTGACGCCCCACCTCTATACTCACGCTAGCCAAGGACACTACGGGGTAATGCCGTCGACTAGCACGAAGAATAAGGCTGTTGAGGAGCTACCCCCTGTGTAATTGCTTTGTGCGAGTACCGATATGTTAGATAATATAACTTACATTTCATTTCAAGAGGAAATCCGACATATCAAATACAAACTCAAAGCTACCACACAGTGGCAATGTGGACTTCAGAAACAAATATAAAAATAAACATAACACAAATCAGTCACATATATTTATATCACAAAGGAGGAAGCCGATATGAATATAACACACAGAAGTGTACATCAAAGTAGTGGTCAAACAAGATCCACTACATTACAAAAGAATAGATACAAGTGCTAGACAGAAGAATAAGTATAAATCAAGGAGTCTCTATCTCAAATGTATACTAACAAAAACTACTATGCTAAAGTAGTTAGCCAAAAGTCAAGTGAGGGACCCTGATAAGAAGTCAAGCAGGAGCACCTGAAATACCTTGGTCTTACCCGAGTATTATTTAAGAAGAAAATAATAAATGGATCAGTCTAGCTATAAATATCATATAAAGTGAGGTAGGATAAGATATATGACAAAAACGTATGATAACAATAATGCCATACTGCGACAAGTATACATCAAATAACAACAAAAATCATACAATGTCCGAAATCATCTCAAACATCCAAAAAGAATCGTATTCTTTAAATTGTTCACCAAAACACAAATATTGATAGAGCCCATCAATGCCTATCATCAAATTTGGTGAAACACAAATTCTAGAAATCATCAACTAGAAATCCAGAAATCACAAAAGGGGGAAGGCCTATCACAAACGGTAGCATGAAAACTCACCAACACGTGCATCACAAACGGGTCGTTAACCATAGAGCCGGTGCAACGACGTAGTACAGCGAAACGCCCGAGGAACCTGAAACTCAAATAATCTGGAACATCGACGTAGTACAGCGAACGCCCGATGAACCAAACTCAAATAATACGGAACAACGACGTAGTACAGCGAACGCCCGATGAACCTGAAACTCAAATAATCCGGAACAACGACGTAGTAGAGCGAACGTCCGATGAACCAAATTCCATAAAAACCATAGGTCGCTAGCCTATGAAAAATGAGACGAAGCTCAATAGAACTGGGTACAGTCCCCCACGCGGACAAAAAGACATCGCACATCGCTAGTCTAAACCATAAAATGATCATCATCGATCAATAAAAACTGTGAATCACACTATGCTAGTAAATATAAGAGTTTAGCTTCATGTCCCATAACCACTGGCTTAACTTAAATATTTACGAACAAATTGTAGATTTCCACTCGAAAATTGTCTCAAGATTTTCAATCGAACAAGTCCAAAAATTAACCAACGAAGTAAACGCAAGCGTTTCATACCACTTGTTTTGCTAAGCCGTTTAATTAGATTTCTCATACGAATGAGGTAAAGGTTTGTATATACTAATAGATTGGAAAACGGTTTTAAAAACGAGCTTTGTATTTAAAAGTATCGTTGAAATCGTTTTTGTGAAAGAGTTTGAGTATTTACTGCTAGTATAGAAACCTTTGTATTTTAAAGTGACAAAGCACAAAAATGATTGTAGAAACAATCAATCACCAAAAATTCAGATACGAAAATGTGAATTAAATCCATAATAATCGATATCAAATCCATCAAACGGATATTCCTTAAAATCCAAAGAAAGAAGTCATCAAAGTCGATAATAAGTGATAACAACTAACCGGATCGACAAGAATCGATTAAAAATCGGAAACCCATACAAAACTGCCTCAAATAGGCAAAAATGCTGATTTCCCAAATTCAGTCGACTGGACTGTTGGGTCAGTCGACTGAAACATGGCCATAAACTCTCAGGTTTCTGGTTCATTCGACTAAACTATATGGTCAGTCGACTGACACAGATGCACGAAGTTTTCTGCTCCCAGATTCAGTCGACTGACCTTACCGTTCAGTCGACTGAACTGCCATTTGCAGTATTTTCAACCTAGCCCAAAAAGGGGCAAAAATCCAAACGGAAGTGATCGGACGAGCAACAAAGACTAGGGATTTATGCCAAGCGACAACCCAGCCTTATAGGCTCTTCGATACACCCCAACAACATGTTCAAACATCAAAGATAGGATTTTTAAAGATTTGACTTCAAAACACCAAAAATTGGAATATTCATAAAACCAATTCAATTCAAAAGAAAATAGACAAGGAATAGATGTTAGGAATTACTACCAAACAACTATCATAGATATAGACATAGATGTGAGTTCAAAAACTCACCTTTAACTCAAAAACTCAAGTGAGAAGCTCTAAAACAAGCTAAGATCAATTCCTCTTCAACAACAACTCAAGAAGCTTCAATCTAAGCTCATAAGAAGAATATTTCCTAAGTTAGGGTTTAGGAATTTTCTGAAATTTGAAGAGGGATTGAGATGGAGAAGATGAAGAGGATGCTTACCTAAGCTTAGGGGTGGGTTTGAAAAATTTCCGTACCAACCGGGGATTTTTCCGTTTCTTTCGAGATTTGATGGAAAGATGATATTTCTCCAGTTTTCGTTTCGTGAACTCTGGAATTCCTATAATCGGTAATCCCGGGAATTAGAAAAGGCAGGATGGAAGATGGAAATTCCACTTTTTCCGGTAAATAAAACTGACAATGCAGGCTGTGGGAGGATGGTTGTGGAAGATGAATAGGATTTGACAACTCTTGAAATATATATTTGCAGGTTGATGGAAACTAAATATGGTAATCATAAATTCATACTAATATAACAGACTACGTGTAGATTACTGCTGCTACTTCTGAATATGCAATGTTACTGCTGTTACAAACTTCATATGTAAAGAAAATTCATATTAAGGCATCATTCATGAATATAGAATACTGCTGCTGAATATTAAGATATGACCTACAGTCCAATACAGACCATTCACTGTAAATAATCATGATTAACAGAAAAGGAAATATAGAACTACATGTAATAAGTCATTCTCTATTTCGGAGCTTCTTAATGAAACAGATATTGCAGACATATCCCAGTTGCTTGATGCTCCGATGTTGAATACTGGTATTGATAATCAAAACTTCCAAAAACTAAAACAATAGTCAAGGAGATCAGCAATGCACACTAAATTACAATTATATGATGACATTGAGATATAAAGGAGTTAAGTATAACATGTTTGGTTCGATCTTCAGCAATAACCTCATGAAATCCAGCATCTTTTAGTATCTGTTCAGTTCATCATTCAAACCAATTTAGTTTTTGGGCTCAAGCACTTAAGCTACAACCACATTGAAAAATATATAACCAAACATTCCAGTAATTTACTTTAACTTGCAAAATAGAAATACTAAGTCCAGTTTATACGATAGAAACAAAATATTGACCCGATGGCCAAACAATGAATGAAAGCATGACGGATCATATTACCTTATTTGGCATAAATGGGAGATAATAAATGAAAGCAATCTTAATTCTGCTTCATTTTGTTGTGATGATGACGATGCTCCCAAGGATAAAGAAGAAGTCCCTATACGAAATATTAATTAGCATTTTTTCAATCGACTACTTTGTTTAGGTTAAAGTTTGACAAATGACATGTTAGGCTTGTCCAACAATCCAATTAGAATGTCTAAAATTGGGGCATGGTTATTTTTAGGATGAACCAAATACTACTTAGAATAAGAGAACACCATCTGCTGCATATTTCTGAAACGCAAGTATATTTAAATAATTGATATGAATAGTTAACGATTGAAGAAAAAACCTTCTGATTAGAAAAGAAAAATGAAATATATAAATTAACTGTCACTATTGTACTATATTGCCCAAGTAGTTTAGCGTTTTGAGCAGTTTACCTATTTTTATATAGCAATTGTAAGAAAATAATTTATCTGCTCTTGTCAGATAATGTAGTGACTAATGACTCATGCACAAAAGCATATGAAATAGTGTTATGAATTGCACCCTAACAATCTAAACATGATATGGTACTTCTTACTAACATCAATGCAAATATTATGTTACATGATGTTGAATACAAACTACTGGATTGATAACACAGCATCACTTGCTGTAATTTTAAACCAAGGTATTTAGTCTATGCGTAAATAGATAGCTTATTTTCCATATTGCAAAAACCTTTTCTGATATGTAGCTCATAGATAAAAATTTGATTGTTGATTTATAATTATAAACATCATACAATAATAAGACTTTAAAGATCTTCGTGTAACACTACAACAGCAGTAGTATTAATGGTTGTATTCAACTTCTTCGTCTTTGTACCATGAGTACGAGTTTCATATCATCAAGAAACTAGCAATTATTTGAAGACAAAAAAGACAAGAGCCACGTATGCCCATATGAATCACTACTTAGCAAGCATATTCGCTTTTGAAGATGATTTTTTGACAAAACACTTGTCAATATTAAATCTGTGTTAATTTCTATTCAGTGCTAATCTATATACACATTATATTCTACTTTTGATATTTCACAGCAGACTACCAGAAACTACTTATAATGCACTTTGTCATCTTACTCATAAACAATAATGTAAATTGTGATAGAAATTAAAAACTCAAGCAAGGGTTTTCTTCCACATAGTTGAATCATGTTAACATATTCTAGCTATTAACATAACAATAGCAACTGAAATTATTTACCTTCACATATCGCCTTTGTATCCATTAATAATTCAATGTCTTCTTCAACCTGCACTTGATGAAAATTAAAGTTCTCCGCTTTCAACCAATCACTGAGACATACTAATGCTTCAACCATTCTAGGAGCCAATGAAGCCCTATAAGGATTAATGACTCTTCGACCAAGACTAAATGCGCTTTCGCTAGCAAAGGTTGAACTAGGAATTGCTAGAATATCTTTAGCTATTTTGGGAAGTATTGAATATTTTGTTTGGTTGCCTTTCCACCAATCTAACAAATTAAAATATCTACTCATAAGATTTTCAAATGGATCATTTAAATATCGATCAATCTCGTTAGTTATCTCAAGCGATTGTTCTTCTCTTCTTGTTTGTTGAAGTCTTTTTAACTTTTTACTTCTAACGTTATCATCAATTTGTTCATCGACCTCTTCAATTCTTACCACCAAATTAGATCCAATTATATTGGGTATGTTCATGCTCTTTCTATATTCATCGTATAACTCATTTAAAGCACGTTTTATAACATTGAGAAACACATAGGTTGATTGCAATCTAATGTCATCGAACCAATATCTAATGTCATCGAACCAATAAATTTCATTTTTTTTAGCAACACCTGTTGTTATCCAATGGTTTACTCAAACATATATTAAACTAAATAAGAAAGGTAATTTACTGCTCTGTATATGTATCATAGGAGGAAATCATCTGGTCCTGACTTCTATAGTTGTATCATTAACGAAATCCTGCTAAACTTGGACATAAAGCATTCTTCCTACCTTGTTCATAGTACATTGACATTAAAAATAAGGTACGTTTCAAATGATAAACATAATTCTTTATTACTGACATTTATCAACTTCATGAAGCAAGCTAAATAGTACAGGGCTGCTTCATTGCGTATAATACATCATATAAGGTGTAAAATTGGAGGAATGCTTGTGTAATTTTTAGAAAAATGAGTTGTTTGTTAATTTTCCAGAGTTTCCATCTCAATAGAGAATAAAAGTTACTTCTAGTCTAGGTCGGCATATGTATGCTTAATACAGCTTTGCCTTCATTAACAGCATAATATAGTTCTATTCTTAAACCATATAAACCCTTCAATGGTTGAATGCATAACATACGGACTACGCTGTGCCAGAGATGTAAACCCATCTAAAACAACAGCGTACACAAACTCACGTATACATAATGACACCCATGAATAGACGTAAATTGCTTAGAGGATCATTTAGACCCCTTCCGTTCCACACAAACTCACATTCCCATAATCGAAACTTGAAACTTGAAAAGTGAAAAACATAAAATTAACCCACAGATCATTAAGAAACTATCCTTGAAAAGAAACGAGGGTTGGCGGCAAAATTAAGTGACAAAATTAAGCGAAAAAACATACAAAATCACCATTAGCCTGAAGATTTCTACATGTTAACAAATCTGGATACAAACGGAAAAAAAAACTTAAAGAACTGAAATTGAATTGGTTATGTACCTGTAGAGTGGGTTGACAGCAAAATTAAGTGACAAAATTAGGGTTAGTGAGATCTCTTGTTGAAGGAAGAAAGGTCGAATTAGGGTTATAATTTTTGTTGTTGGGAATTTTGGTCTGAAGTTATAATGGACGTGAGTGCATTTACCAGAAAAAATATTGGGCTTGCGGGTGTGGCCCATTTAAATGTTATTTCGAAAGGAAAGGAATACCATGGAAATTGTAGAAAATTTCCATCTTTTTCCGTTATTTATCGGAAGGAATTCCTTCCGAAATTATTTTTTCGGAAGAAAGCGGGAAACGAAAATTTTGGAAATAGTCGGAAGGAAATTAACGGAAAAGTGGACAAATGGAAAAATACCCAGCCCTACCTAAGCTTCTCCTTGATTTCTAGCTTGAAGTTGATCCTTCCTAAGAGAATTATGGCTTAGGAATTTCTAATTTCCCATTCCTTTCCCCATTTTTACTTTGAGCTTGAGTGTTAGGAAATAGAATGAGTGAATGGATGAAGAGGAGTGGAGTTGGGTTATTTGTTAGGTTGGTGGGCTGAAACCCAAACCCAAAGCCCTAAATGAAAATATCAAAATTTTACTC
This sequence comes from Allium fistulosum, assembly GCA_030737815.1. Lineage (NCBI taxonomy): Eukaryota > Viridiplantae > Streptophyta > Magnoliopsida > Asparagales > Amaryllidaceae > Allium > Allium fistulosum. The sequence goes on from CM060902.1 coordinate 986,653,281, forward strand.
AACTCCAAACATATCGATGTTTATACTCGAAAAGGTCGCAAATGCCATTTTGGACTTAATAGAAGTGGTCTCGAGTCCTAGTTTGACTGTTTGCAAAAAGTGACATTTCGGACTTAAATCCGACTAACGATGCTATATTTAAATAAAACATTTAAATATACAATCGTAAAATATGCGGGTTGTTACACATGTACCTCAAATAATAGACATGAAAAGAATCAGAAAAGGAAGTATAAAAGAATTATTGGTTTGTACATACAAACCTGGTATTTGAACTCCGCCTAGAAAGAAGCTTCTTTTTTTCAAACTGTAGTAACTTTCTCATACTAACTCGTAATCAAGTGAGACTTCGACCGATGAACTCCCGTCTAAATTACAGACAATATGGAACACAGACACTTCAACTTATGGACGTATACCGTAGTTCTCCATGGTTATTCACAGTTGTACTTAGAAAATAACATGCTATATCCCCATATTTGAGCTTTTTTTTGTTCAGACCGTAATAACTTTTCATAATAACTCGGAATCAGGTGAGACTTCGATCGATGAACTCCCACCTAAATTACGGAAAATATGAAATACTCAGATACTTCATCCTGTGAATGCACACTATAGTTCTACATGATGACTAACAGTTGTACTTTGAAAATAACAGGTGAAATCCCTATAACTAAACTCCGCCTAGGTTGAAGCCATTATTTTTTTCTTCAAAATGCAGTAACTTCTTCATACTAACTCGTAATCAAGCGAGACTTCAATCAATGAACTCGTATCTAAATTACGGACAATATGAAACACCCCGATACTTCAGCTTATGAAAGCATACCATAGTTCTCCATGATAATTAATAGTTATACTTAGAAAATAACATGTTACATCCCCATATTTGAACTCCTCCTAGTCAGAAGCCGTTATTTTTTTGTTCATACTGCAATAAATTCTTCACACTAACTCGGAATCAAGCAAGAGATCAAGCGATAAACTCCTACCTAAATTACGGACAATATGGAACAGTCGGATACTTTAGCTTATGCACATATACCGTAGTTCTCCATGGTGATTAACAGTCGTACTTTGAAAATAATAGGCTACATCCTTATGTTTGAACTCCGCCTAGGCAGAAGCCGCTATTATTTTTTGTCCATACTACAAAAATTTCTTCATACTAGCTTGGAATCAGGCGAGACTTTTACCGATGAACTTTCAGCTAAATTACAAACAATATGGAATACTCGGATGCTTCATCTCTTGAACGCACACCGTAGTTCTCCATGGTGATTAACAGTTGTACTTAAAAAACAAAAGACTACATCCCCATATCTGAACTATACCTAGGCAGAAGCCGCTATTTTTTTGTCCATACTGCAATAACTTTTTCATACTAGCTCGGAATCAAGCGAGACTTCGACCGATGAACTTCCACCTAAATTATGGAAATTATGAAACACTTGGATACTTTATCTTTTGATCGCAAATTGTAGGTCTCTATGGTGATTAACAGTTGTTATAAAAAAATAACATGCCACATCCCGATATTTGAACTCTGGCTGGGAAAAAGCCATTATTATTTTTCATACTTTAATAACTTCTTCATATTAACTTGGAATCAGGCGAGACTTTGAACGATGAACTCCCACCTAAATTACAGACAATATGAAACACTTGGATACTTCATCTCTTGAACTCACAATGCAGTTCTCCATGGTGACTAATTGTTGCACTTGGAAAATAACAAGCTACATCCTCATATTTGAACTCCGCCTAGGCAGAAGCTGCTATTTTTTTGTTCAAACTGCAATAACTTCTTCATAATAACTTGAAATCAAGCGAGACTTTGACCGATGAACTTCCACCTAAATTACGGACAATATGTTACACTTGGATACTTCATCTTGGGAGCGCACACTGTAATTCTTTATGGTGACTAACAATTGTACTTAGAAAATAATAGGCTACATCCATATATTTGAACTCCGCCTAGGCAGAAGCTGCTATTTTTTTTTTAGACTGCAGTACTTTCTTCATTCTAACTTGGAATCAAGCGAGTCTTCGACCGATGAACTCCCATCTAAATTATGGATAATATGAAACCCTCGAATACTTCAGCTTATGAACATATATCGTAGTTTTCAATGGTGATTAACAATTATAATTAGAAAATAGCAGGCTACATTCCAATATTGGTACTCTGCCTTGATAGAAGCCGCTATTTTTTTGTTCATACTACAATAACTTCTTCATACTAACTCGGAATCAGGCGAGACTTCGATCGATGAACTCCTACCTAAATTACAGACAATATGGAACACTTGGATACTTGATCTCTTGAACACATACTGTAGTTCTCAATGATGACTAAAAGTTGTACTCGGAAAATATTAGGCTACATCCTCATATTTGAACTCTGCCTAGGCAAAAGCCATTATTTTTTTGTTAAGACTGCAATAACTTCTTCATACTAACTCGTAATCAGGTGAGTGTTCGACCGATGAACTCCCATGTAAATTACAGACAATATGGAACACTGGGATACTTCAGCTTACGAATATATGTTGTAGTTCTCCATGGTGATTAACAGTTGTACTTCAAAAATAACATACTACATCCCATATTTAAATACTATTTCTCTATGAGATGTAAAATGGTATACCTGGAATTTTAAAGAGACATCGAGTAAATTTATATAATGAATTCTCTTTATTAGCATTAAAGATAATAGTGTTCAAATAACATTCAAAAAGCAGGGTTGGTAAAATTGTACTTCGTGAATTTTAAAATAACATGTTTTCAATTAATTATGCACGATCATCACATTATAGTATATATATATATATCTATTTTCTTACCATGAATAAATAACTAATTGTCATATATAAAGTGTAAGTTTTGTTCTACATTACTAAATAAAAACTCAGAGGGAAAAATAAAATTCCTTGAAACTAGGTCATATCATTAGAAAAAGCTAGTAATGTGGGTTAACAGTTCAATACGATAAAAAAGATACTTTCATATTTAATGCTACTTGTTCTTAAACGTGTAGCAAGACGCCAAACCAATGAAGCTACTCTTCCTGCATATTGTAGAGCTACTTGCTTTTATAAACTACTTGTTATAACTAGGACTAGAATATCATCCTGTTATTTATTTTTTGTTTTGTTGTCATATACTAATAATAATTACAAAGAATTTGTAGACGCATTTATATATTTTTATACATACATATATATATACACACATATACACGTACACATTCCACTAGGACACAACTTGATGCCCCAAATGTGAACAAAATAGAATCCAATGGTAATGATATAGTATATCACATTTTGCATTTTGTGTATACGTATAAATGAGCTAGGATCAATAGCCCCCTTTATATAGCATCATTTGTAGTCTCTTAATATCAAACACAAGTTTGTATTTGAATATTTAGTCCATGTAACATGAGAGAGGAAGAACAAATATTTAAATCGAAACATGTGGCTGATATCAGATATAGTGCTAAATAAACGAGGCTATTGATCCTAGCTCATATGTGTGTATTTTTGTGTGTGTGTAGCTAGGATCAATAGCCACTTTATTGGATTAAATGTTAGAATATTAACTTATAGCTGATACCAACGGGCCACAAAACGATGCTAAATAAAGGATCTATTGATGTTAGCTAATGCACCTGTGTGTGTGTGTATATGTATAGATATGTATTTATCTCAAATAATAAGTGATGTCGAGGTTCTAAAGATCATGGTTTCGATTTGGAATCCCTAGGACGAATAAAGCATCGTAGTTATTTTAACATAAAAATAATGATATGAGAAATATATAGGCTTGAAAACTTTGAAATTATTTAGTGTTTATAAAATATGTATAACTAAAGATTGAAATATTTATCATTTAAAGGTAATGATGCATTTCTATAAATAATTTCAGTTGCTTGTTGTTTTGGATATAAAAAGGTTGTATATCTAAAATATATTTTGAAAATTAAATATTTTAAATGATTAAGTAACAGCTATCATTTTTAAATATAAGAATTATTTAAATTTAATTTAGCGGAATTATAAATTTATATCTACAAAAAAATCATTGATAATACTTTAAAAAAATCTAACGATAAAAGTGTAATAAAAATAAATTTTAAACATGTAAAATATAGTGGAAATAAGGATTCATCTTTATTTTCAATCTTAATACACAAAAAATCCTTCCCAAAAGCAGGCTTCTCAAAACACTCTTGTAATTATTTTAAGTGATATTATGCAGTTTATACTATAAAGATTTGCAGTTAAAACTGCAAATATTTGACATGCATAATGCTAGTAGTGTATTTATAGCTGCAAATTTTTATGAAATAAATATTTTCAGCTAAAACTGCACATATTTAGTATAAATTGCAAATTTTTGCATAAAATAATTACAAGGGTTTTTCATGAAACCTATTTTAATGAAGATGCCGAAGTGCATTACAAAATTTATAATAGATTTTTGACAAAACATCCCTAAAATATATTTTTATTAAACCAACTTTTACCTTCAAAAAATTAAAGAGGCATTTTATCAAGACTAAGAACAACATATAAAATAACAATGTATTTGTTATCCATATATTTTCCAAAGGATAAAAGCAAAAGAATTTATGTCGAAACTAAAGAATAATGTCGCAATTAATGATACCGAGGCTTACTAATCTCGGAAGTATATGATTACAAAGCTCAAAGTCATGTCGAAGTTAAAGCTAAGAGCTATATGTCAAAATTAAGGAATTCATATTGAAATGCTGGAAGCAAATAAGAAATGCAAGGTCATCAACTAAAGGTAATGTCGAAAGTGTGGAAGAAGCACGCCATCAAATCCAATGCCAAATGCCTACAGTGCTGCCCTACACCAACAAATGTCAATAGACTATATTGCATGCCATTAATGAAGACAAATGAGTAATGTCGTAAGTCGTCATGGTAACCGATGATATTGAGTGCAATTAATGCCACATCCCGCATGTCACCAGTGGATGACATTGTATAAGGCTAAGACAATTGATGGTTTACACCATTGGTATCGTATACCATAGGCCATCAATGTTATAGTAGCATGATGTATTATCTATGTCGCACATCATTAAAACCTTGTTCCATCGAAAGCACACTAAATCCATGAAGACAAGATGGATGTCGCATCTAGCTGATATCAGCTCAGGTTGATACCGCATCTCTTCATTGCTGCTTCCTTCTAATGTCGCATCTCTTTAATACCGTTTCCTTCTAATGTCACTTCTCTTCAATGTCGCTTCCGTCAGATGTCGCTCCTCTTTGATGCCGTTCATCACCAATGCTACCTCTTATTAATGCAGCCTCTTATTGATGTCACCATTCAGGTAATGTCGTGCATCATCAATGTCACCTGTTACCAATGGAGCCTGATTATCAGTATCACCTAATATCAATACCGCACTTAATGATGTCGTAGTCCATCAGCATGAAAAGGAAGGCGGAGGTTCATTAAAGACAAGGCATAGTGTCAGACACAATCAAGATGATTTATGCCAAAGCTTTACCGAAGGCGGCATAAGCAGCCATCGAACCCCTCTACCACAATAAATATGGGTCTAGGGGTAAGGAAGAGGGAGCGAACATTTCTTTTCTCTACTCTCAAAATTAGACTATTATAACCGTAACTTGATATAAAGAAAACTCTGATTGGATTGTAATTATGCTCATTTAATATACAAAAACTTGAACATGCATATTATCTTGGTTATGCACTTTAGACATTATTAGACATGGATATGCATATAATAAAGCTCTTTGGACCCAAAGCAATTATGATTCTATTTCATATAAAATCACATAAGCTTCTGTCTAAACTAGTATTTATAGGCATAACCTCTATCTTGCCTATTACAAATGGACATTGGAGTATAAGTCATGAGGATTACTTATTCAATTCATTAGCATGCTTAATGGATTATTGCACATATCTACGGCCTATTTCTTTCTCCTTTGATCATGTAACATGGGGTTTCGAGTATCTTATTCCAAAAGACTATACATGCTCTTGAATACCTTATTCCAAGAAACTATACGGGCTTTCGGGTATCATATTCCAAAAGCTTATGGGCATCATGGAACCATTTCTTAATGACATTGTTTAGTGCTTGGCCTAGAATGTTAGGCTAATTCTTGATTCTTTAGCACCATTTGATCAACACCAACTAAACTATGTTTAATTGTGCCATAATATGTGTTAAGATCAGGATTAGGCTCATCATACTTGGCATCATGGGTGTTATGCCAATTTTTTATTTAACATTTTGGCATTAGAAGGAGGGCTAGTATCTCCGCTCCTATTTAAATTCTCTACTTATGCTACTTAAAAGAGTTTTTGTTTTAAGAAAATGATGAGATCAAGGCGAGTTAATAATCCAAATGAAGAAGTCACACAAATGACAACTTTGGAAGGAAATGTCATCCTCAAGTTCAACTTAGGATGTGTGGAACTTGGACAACTGTCAGAGCCGGAAAAACCTACCAATAGCGAAGCTAAGAATTAAGATATAACTTAGCATATGGGCTTGATAGGGGCAATTATCATAGTGATGAAGCTTATTTAAGGGACATGGTTGAAAAGATGGCAAAGGATATTCTTTACCATAAAGGAAAGAGGACCCTTGATGCTAGAGTCGATAATAACTTCTAGGAGCCCTATTCATAAATAAGATTGTGTCTACAAAGATTCCATCTCACATTAAAATTCCATCCTTGAAATACAATGGGACTATTGACTCGGATGATCACCTACTGGCATTCGAAAGTCAAATGGATCTCCATAAGGCCTCAAGAGTTATACGCTGTCAACTTTGTCGTACCACCTTCCAAGGAGTAGTAGCTAAGTGGTATAGACATTATTTGGAGAATATCATATACTCTTGGGAGAAAATCCCTTATGAGTTCTCAGAACAATTTTGTATTTTTAAGGATCTTTTGATTGAATTCGGCATATTAGCTAACTTTAAGCAGAAACTGGGAGAGCTGTTAGGCAACTATCTTAAGAGATTCAATGCAGAGGAGCTAAAGGTAGAGGGTATGACCGATCGAGGAAAATTAATGGCAGTTAGCTTAGGGCTGATTAAGCACCTTTCCGATGAGAGCTTTACCTTCATGGATGCAAGGATCTCCAAGACTTTCATTTTCAAGCTGATAAGTTCATCCGTATGGACGAAATTTTTCGTACTAAGAAGAAAACCCAGGCGGAGAAAGAAATTGAAAATTTTGGCTCCAATCATGACAATAAGAAATCGAGATAAGAGGAGGTCCCGAAGACCAATTATGTTGCTTTAAATAAGCCGATATCCTACATCTTCGTTACAGTAAAAGAAAGCAGTGACTTTCCAATTCCCTAAAAAGCTAAGAATTACCATGAACCTAAAAGGGTGGAGAGAACTATGCATATCATAAGGAATATGGGCATAAGTCAGACTAATATAATGTATTGGCTGAGATAATCTAGAGCATGATCCATTTAGGACACTTGAAATAATTTATCAAAGATAATCAGATAATGGCACGTCCTAAACAAGGCAATCCAAGGCTCTCAAGCAACATTGTGAATTTTATAGAAAATAATATCAATTAGATTTTATTCACCCATCAACTGAATTGATGTAAATCATGGAGGCCTGCATTTTACTTGGAGCAGTAAGAGGGCCAGAATTGATACATTAGGGAGGTAAAAGATGGGGATTTCTCTATTCAAGAACAGCCTCTGCTTATGAACCTTAGGTTTCAATTCCAAATGCACAGTCTAACCATAACCCCAAAGGAGCTGAGAGGGTTTTGCTATCTGCACAATGACCCACTTATGATCACTGCATAAATTGAGCTTTCTGTAGTGACTAAAATTCTTGTTGACACAGGGAGTGCTGTAAATGTTATTTTCAAACATGCCTTTGATCATATGGGAATTCCAGAAGACAAGCTAGAGCCAAGTGTTGAACTTATCTTTGGGTCCAATAATAAAGGATCAACTCCCAAGGAGCAGATAAAGCTTTCGGTATAGATGGGAATTCCACCATATTCCAGGACCTTTGAGACCTTATTTGTCATTATGGACTGGCCTTATTACTACAGTGCCTTCTTTGGAAGGCCAGTTTTGAATGAGGTTAATACTTTTATCTCACCAAATATTTGATGGTGAAGTTCCTGACCAAGAGTGGATAGGAACAGTGAGGGAAGAGTAATTCAGCTCTCGAGAATTATACTTTGCTACTCCTGATCAGTACAAATGAGATAATCTTTCTTACTATGACTAGAAGAAAAATGAATCAAATATAATTGAGACAAGAAAGCCAGAGGATAGAGATCCTTCAAGCCAATCATCCAATGCAACAACATAAACATTGAAAAATCTAAGCATATGCTCAGAAGACCCAGCTTCTTTGAAAAGAAACGAAAGAGGAAAGAAACATATCTGGCTGAAGAAGAAATATATGGAAAAGAAATTATCAATGATTTAGGCTGTAGAAGTGAACAAGAAAGGATGAAGCCCACCTAGGATCTCTAGGAAATATGCTTGGATCCAATTGACCCAACAAAGAAAGTAAAAATTGAGAAAGAGCTGAATGACAAACTTAAAAGAGAAATAGTTCAGTTTCTTCACTCTAGCAAAGATGTGTTTGCCTGAGACCATTCCGAAATGATTAGAATGGATCCGACCATCATGAGTTGTGCTTTGAATATAGACCCGAATATCACACCTATCCGAAAAAAGAAAAGGCAATTTGACAAATTTCGATCTAACACTTTGAAAGAAGAGGTCAAGAGATTACTGGAGAATAGGTTCATTAGAGAAGTACTTTATCCGAAATGGTTGGCAATCCAGTACTAGTTAAGAAGTCTAACGAGAAATGGAGGACATGTGTTGATTATACCGATTTGAACAAAGAATGTCCATAAGACTCTTATCCCCTCCCAAGTATAAACCAGTTAGTTGATGCAATGAGTGGACAATGACTCATGGATGCATATTCCAAATACAATCAGGTTCCATTGTTAAAGCCAGATAGGAGAACACAAGCTTCATAATAGATTAGGAAACATATTGCTACAAACTAATACCATTAAGATTAAAGAATGCTGGAGCAACCTACCAAAGATTAGTAAATAGAATGTTTAGGGAACAGATTGGCTGTAACATGGAAATATGCAAGGATGCTGGTCAAAACTTAGGAAGAAAGTAGCCATCTAAGTGATCTTTAGGAAATGTTTTGAGTATTGCAAAAATATCAGATGAAGCTCAGTGCGCAAAAATGTTATTTTGCGATCCAATTTGGAAATTTTATAGGGTATATTGTTAGTTCTCGGTGAATAGAAGCCAGCCTTGATCAGATCCAAGCAATTAAGGATATGACAGAGCCTAAAACAACTAAAGTTGAGATGAGCTTGAATGGAAGAGTTGTAGCATTAAATAGATTCATTTGCAAGGCCACCGACAAATGCATCCCATTCTTCGAGGTGATTAAGAAGAAGAAAACTTTAAATGGGGAGAAGATAGTCAAAAAGCTTTTAAGGAGAAGAAAGATCATCTGGAGTGACCACCAATTTTATCCAGCCCTATAGAAGGGGGAAACCTTTATCTTTTTATGGAAGTGCAGTTAGTTTTGTTATAATAAGAGAAAAAAGGGATTCGACTTTCGATATACTTTATATAAGTAGTAGGCTTAAAGTTGTAAACACCAGATATCCGGTCATAGAAAAACTAGCATACTATGTGATGCTCATAGCACAAAAATTGAGACCTTAATTTAAAACACATCTGATTAAGGTCCCAACCAACTTCTCGCTCCAGCATGTTTTTAGTAAACTCAAAGCTTCTGGAAGATTAGTAAAATGGGAAAAAGAATTTTGTCAGTATGATATTGACTTTCTAATACAGTTAGTAATTAATGGACAAGCTCTAGCCGATTTTTTTATTGAATGCACAGTATTCATCAAAAAGCAATTAGAGAAAGAAAAAGATCTAAAGCCTAATTGGCAACTATTTATAGATGGAGCTTCAAATGAATAAAGAGCTGGTGCAGAACATGTAATTATTACCACCGATGGTCACCGACTACATTATGCAATTAATTTGGGATTTCCGGCTACTGATAATGTGGCAGCATATGAACTGATGATAATAGGACTTACCTTGGACCTACAATTGAAAATTCCCAGAGTTGAGATTTTCAATGACTCATAACTAATGAAATAAGTTAAAACAAATGTATTAAATGAAAGATGCCAAGCAAGTGTTATATGTAACGAAGATATTGAAAATGTTGACCCAATTTGAGGATCTCTCAATACGCCAAGTGCCAAGAGGAAGTAACTCCCAAGCTAATTCTTTGGCTAAGTTGGCCAACTTTTGAGGAGCACCAGAAGCCTGAATTATGCTAATAGGCTACCTGTCAAATCTAAGTATAGAGGAAAAAGGCCCCTGTCCAGAAAGCGAGTCCTTAGTTTTGACCATATCTCAAGCCCTAACATACAATGAAAAGGATAATGAAACTAAAATATTTCAGGAAGAAACTTCTTATACGGAGACCGATAATCAATATGAGAATAATTGGGTTACACCTATCGTCAAATATATAACGAAAGAAAAACTATCAGCAGATAAAAATGAGCAAGGAGAATAAAACACAAAGCCCCAAGTTTTGTTACGGCAAACAAAATATTTTATAATAAAGGACATTCACTCCTTTATTTAAGATGTTTTAGTTCAGAAATAGAAGCAAAGTTATTAAGAGAATCCCATGAAGGTTTTTTTAGGGACCATTCTAATGACATATAGCTAGCTATTACTCCAAAAAATCCACCTATCGACTAAGTCGAAAGGTCCTTCAATAAAGACTAAAGAAGAGAAGCTCGAATCAAAGCTTTTGAAGGAGTCGAAGGGATGCAGTCATCAGAGTTTAGTAGTCTCAAACCTTTCGAAGGGGTCAGAAGGTTACATCTCACAGCATCTATGAAGTTCCTACCTTTCGAAGAAGATGAGGAAGTCAAAGCAAGTGTTAGCAACCCCATAGTGACCTTTTCGAAAGCATGGCAAGCCTTTCGAACAGGTTAAGACACATCAGGATACCTTTCGATAAAGTCGAAAGGTTCTATGAAGAACACAACACTCAGAAGTCAGCAATGAATGTAAGACAACCTTTTGACAACATTGGAGCGAAGCACAACTTTCGACAACGTTCAAGTGAAGAGAAGCCTTTCGACAAGGTCGAAGGGTTCACAACAATCAAGTGAAGAGCAACCTTCCAACATGCTTGAAAGGTTCACAAAAAATAGAGAAGAAAAACCCTTCGACAAATTCAAAAGGTTCATGAAGGCATAAATAAAAAGTAAACCTTTCGACAATGTCAAAAGGTCCATAATGGCACATGAGGAGCAAACTTTTCGACAAAGTCGAAAGGTTCACAGCTACATACAAAATGGAGACCTTTCGACCCGGTTAAGAGCATGGAGTCGAAAGGGGTACCGCCTGCATTTATAAATAAGATCTAAGGGGTAATGTTTTGGGGATTGGATTTCTCTCATTCTAATCTTGCTTCTTCTTAATCAAAGCATTGTAAACCTAATTGGATGATTTGGTAATTTAATAAAAATAGAGTTTTTTTGGATAAAGAGGGAAGTCTTGAGTTTTGTTAATTACATTGTTGATTTACTAAAATATTTGTTGGATTAACCACATTTTTCCAGGTTTAACTTCATCAAAATGTTCTTGTTGACAATGACGACAAAACTTTTGAATCTAACATCTATTGCAACCTTCCGATTCCATTAGCTCTGTGGTCTAAACCTTTCGACAAGGTCGATAGTTCTATATGCTCCAACAATACCCGTAACCTTTCGAAGCTATAAACCAAGTGATCTAACCTTTCGACAAGGTCGAAACCTACTTCATATAAGTGATCTAACCTTTCGACAAGGTCGAAACCTACTGTCACGTCCTGAAATTTTCGACTTTCGAAAATTCAACATCGATACTCACTTTATCGACTGCCGAGCAATCGAGTGCCGAAAACTCCAAGAGTGAGGGTTTTTAAGAAAAAGAAAAGGTAGAAGAAGAAGAAAGAGGAGAAAGAAAGAAGAACAACAACAGAACAAGAGAACAGCAACAGAGACAATATCAGAATCTTACACATCGCAGCGGAACAATATATAATAGATAAATCAGTAATCTTTAAAACAAAGAACTATATCATTTTATACATACATCAATCATCAGAGTCAATATACAACTCAATACAATACATCACATCAATGGACAGTTATATAACTTGTCCTCATACAGAATACACAGCGGAATAAATACTATCAGATACAAATACTACGTCTCGTCATCCAGAATATCTCCAAGCTCCAGGATATCCAGATAACCTGATAATCTAACTCTAGACTGCCCGTGTGGAAATTTGTGGGCACCCAGAGTTTAGAAGGGAACAATAAACTCCGAGTCAGTCATGGTGACTGGTGTGAGATCGTAAAACAGTTATTCTTTTAAAATAAACAACAGGATAATTTTAAAGTCAATTCGAAATGCTTTTGGAAAATGAAACTACCATAAGACCTCCCACCACACACACAATGCAAACGCAGAATTGGAGGAGATTTCTTCTTATGATAGTCAAAGATGCTTACTACGCAAAATCAAATCATTTTTGATATTATTATTAGTGCATAGTGTAGAAATCATTTCGAAAGTATAATATTAATCTTAGCCAACATACGACCAGTATCGTATGCCTACTATAGCTACCATCCAAACAGTGGGGCGCCACCATAAGTGAATGGCAGGTTCTACAACTAATACCGTACAAGTCACGTATTGTTTCTTTGGATTTCCAACAAATGGTCAGGCTAAGGAACTTCCTTTTCCACGATGGGTACGTCCCTGGAATAGACGACCCGAGAAATAACCTAACATTACGGTTAGATCTCTGCCAACACAAGGCCGGGTTACCTCTGCAAAAATAGGTAACTACTGACACGCGTATGCCATCCCCCGATCGTCACCGATCTTCCCGAGGATCCCCGATTCGCAACAAACCACATAGAAATAATAATGCAGTAACCACAGAGGTTAAGTATCTGGGCTCCATACCATGATACCACCTTTATCCAGAAGGAATGACATACACTAAGGGGCGCTACTCCCTAGAACCTTGCTGCATCCTTCCTGTTTCGACCATTTCCGGGGTGTGAGGCTCGACGAAGTCTCGTCCACAAAGCTACGCTTTCTCAAAAAGCCCTGCTTCGGGTCAAACAAAATGATCAACCTATGATCACAAAGATATAAGATCAAGCAAATGATCATATCACAAATGATCAAACACCGATCATTTCACAGCAACACTCAGTATGCCACGTTACCAAATTGGGATATATCGCTGATAAATTTCAACTACATAACCTCTGAGCTCGTACGTCTCAGAGAAGGGTGTTAAGCTAAGAGAATAAATTCTCCGCCACCAACAGAAATGTATTTGAAAGAGATCAGCTTTATATCTCAAAGTGTAACGTCAGACACACAATCCATACAAGTCTGTTCCGGGATCGAACAGAACCGAAGGCACTTCTCACGAAGCCCTTGCATTTCCGGATAATTTTCAATCACGTCAGGACTTCCCGTCACTAAGGGTGATAAAACCTCTAAATCGAAGATCAGTCGATGTAGAGTAACTCGACGGTAATCCTTCCGTTTTCAAAAATATCCGGTCTTCAACACCGGTCTTCAAATGCGATTCATAACGACGTATCACATATTCGGAATGGGTTATACGACCCCATGGTCCTTTCCCGGTTAACCCGAATAGTGAGCGATTTTTCAAAAATAAGTGTGGCATTCAATTTCATCCAATTCACAACAAATACCTATCTAAAGGTAATTATTGATAGTCGGTTATTTGACTATCAATAAAGATGCGCAACATCATCAGATTCCAAATAATTTTCCAAATTATTTCATCTTCAAAAATATCTTTACTAGATATAAAATTTCCACACTTCAAAAATAAAACAACGTTTATTTTTCAAAACAGTTTCCCTTTTCTTTTTATAAATTCCATAGTGAATTTATGTTTCAAAAATGTCTATTGATATACGATTTTCAAATCGTTTTCAATATTCGATTTCGATTTATCTTTAAGAAGATAAATCTCAAAAACGTTCATTTCATATTGGAAACATTCCATACTTACTTAATAATAAGTATTTCACAAATCTATTTATTTTCAACATTTGAAAATATTCGATATACTTAAATCAAATTAAGTATAATTTCATTCTTTAAGGAAAATATTCTTTTAACTCCTTTATTTGAGTCAAAACGAATGTTACGTAAAACATCGTTACGACAACTCAAAATCACTAGTATAGGGATTCGGATTTTAAATAGATATGTAAATCCCAATACTACATCAAAACATTTCCTTTTGGAAATCATTTACTATAACAACAGTGTTATAGTCCATCATTTCCTTATATTTCTCGAAAACGTTTATTTCAACAATAAATGTTGAAATCTATGATTTCGATAATTCACACGTTTTAAAACATCTTTTAAAACAATTACTCCATTTCATATATCATTTTTCCAAAACCATATCCATTTTTACTTAATAATATATTCACTGTCCAAAATCGTGAATATACTTCATAAATTACATTTCACTATTTTCTACACGTTTTATTTCAATAATAATTCGCTATCCAAAATCGCGAATATATCTCCTTTGATAATCTTCTATATTAAATTTATCAAATTCAATCGATTGGTTTCCGAATTTATAAAACAACGTTTATAAATTCCATTTTCTATTTTCTATAACAACTCTGGTTTATAAGTCTCATTTTATTAACTTCAAAAATTCACTTATAAGAATAAGTGATTTCGGATTTATAAAACAACGTTTATAAATCACATTTGTACTTTTATAACGATTTCAACTTATAAAATCATTTCATTTTGCAATTTCTATTTATATCCCATCTAAGTGCAAAAGTCAAATTTATAAGTAAATTTCTTATAAATCTTTTATTCTACAATATCTATTTACTTTATAACTTCACGTTATAAATCTATTAATTTCATTCACTTATGAAATCCATTTATACTTCTTTCTAACACTTATAAAAATTCGTTTTATAAGTCCAATATTTTGATTTACAAAAATATCAATTTTTATAAATCTTTCTATACAAATCGTTTATAGTTATTCAAAAATCCCAACTTAAACCATTTTATAAATAAATCGACTTTTATTTCAAAAACGACACTTCGGTTATATTACACTAAAAATTATAACTTTTAAATTTTACGTTTATAAATCGATTCAAAAATTCCATAACACGTATATTTTCAAAAATCACTTTAAAAATCCTTTTAAAATAACAGTCGTTATTTTTACATTTCAAAACTGAATCCGATGATGCAACAACACCAATCAGTCCATCACAACAGTCAATATCATATATCATCATATGATAACAGAATATACATCAATATCTGTAAATAAATAACTACGGGTGAGGAATCCAGTTGGATCCCTCCAACCTGTTTCCCTGCATCCAAAAACGTCAGCACAATACCAATTCCGCTCCAGTACGGAATTATCGCGGTATATAGGTTTTTTTATAAATCCGCTTACTAACGGCGCAATAGGGTCTCATCCGCTATACGAGGCGGGAAATCAATCAATCCAATATATACATATGCCAATATGTATATATTGCTATATATAGATATATATCCTACTATATCTAATATCAACAATCCAAACAGTCAATCATCAATCAATAACTGTAAAAATTCCACATTCAAATTGAGTGAGAAGATCTCACCTTGATTTTAAATTCCGTTCCAGCGTTTATTTCGAATGAAACTAAACGGACGTTTAATTTCACTCAAAATTTTCACTGACCCCGATCGTTTCAAATCCAGTTCCAACACATAGTGCTTGTCGACACGAATGCAACGCAAAAAGTTTCGTCGTAATCTGATAACGTATGACCAAGATACATCATTTTAAAGTTAATACGAATTTTAAATAAAATAAATTTACATTTTCTTTTTAAATTTCAAACCCAGATTCAATCGTGGCCGTTCGTTCCCCTAGATCAAATCGTGACCGCTGCAAACCTTCTTCCTTTCCCTCCAGTTTTCACGTTCTTCTTCGTTCAAAAGAAACCCAAGCCGCCACTTAGGGTTTTAATTATACTCCTCCACCACATCGCCGGAAGTCGATCAGATGATGCCAGAAAACACGCCCAGCTCCCCTTGACCTTCGCCTGAACCCATGGCGAGCTCGGCCTCCCCCATAGTCGAGAAAACGTACATGAACATCAGTTCGAACGCGGCCCCTAGGCCCCACGTCGAGCCATCATATCAAATCTCCACCGTTGAGATTGAAGTACTCTTCGAGCTCTCCATTTTTGCAGTTGAAGTCGAAGCGTAAAGGATTGTAGATTGGAAGAGATTAAGGGATGAAAACTGCTAATTTTCGGCCATTGATGTTTTGAACGGCGGCTGGAAGAAGATAGACTAGGGTTTTGATTTTTCTTTTGCAAATGAAAATACCTAGGTGCTTTTATAGAAAATCTCTCGATTTACTATTCATCCGAATTTTCCGAACTCGAAATCGAGCGTGCCGGCTGACGTTCCTAGGGTTTACCCCGCGTTCCGAACGCAATGGAACAGGTTTCGGAAGCTAATTCGGACATCTGTGCGAGATATGAAATTAAACGATCAATTTAAATTAAACCGATTTAAATCGATTTCGAGGCGTTTTAATTTGTTCCGGACAAACGATAAATCCAAAAATTATGAAATTTGAAATCTTACAATAATATCACATTACGGATCCGATGAAACTGGTTTCGTCGAAATCCGACACTGTTTGAAAAATGACTATTTTAACTCGACGATTTAAAATTAAAACGATATCGATGCGTTTCGAGTTGCCACGGTCAAACGACAACTCCGATGGATACGAAAATTGAAATCCGATAATAACTAACTATTACGGATCCAATGGAACTGGTCTCGTTCAATTCTGAGACTGTTCCAAAATTGGCTATCTTTACAGTCGATAATTAAATATTAAAATATTCAATTTTTACAATTTAACTCCAAATTCAATTTTAAGAGTTCTAAAATATTTCTATAACTCCAGTATGATTTAATATAACTTTACAAATCATTTTCAATCATTTTAAACTCGATTTACAATTATTTCTGGAATTTCACTATTTAACTATTGATTTAATTATCCAATTAAATCCAATATTCGAAAAATAAATCATTCGACTTCTTAATTCCATTTATTAATATTAAAATCAATTAAATATTCAAATTTTAATTATCAAAAATTCTAGGTCGTTACAAACTTCCCCCCTTAAAAGAATTTCGTCCTCGAAATTACAAGTTAGGAAGAAAGGTCCTTAACTCGTCTACTGTTTTTCAACATCTAAGTAGTTTTATCAACTTATCAAAACAAATCTTCTACTAAAGATTCATTATCATTCAACTCGTTTTTCAACTTCAATTATAAGTTTCAACAACATTGTTTAACTTCTAAATTCAAATTCGAGTTTAAATTCAAATTTTAAACTTCAAAATTTTCTCAAAATTTTCTAACGCCTTAAATTTTCAGAAAATTTCGCCAGCGTCTCCTTTGCGCGGCTAACGCGGCACGACTACAAAACGTCCCTACGGACTCTCAGATTTCAAAAAGAAAAAGAAAAAGCCAAACGGCTAGAGAAATAAGTCATCAAATCTCATATTCGAATTCAAATACTTACCTTTTGTCGAGCCATTCAATTTATCTTCAAAATTAAATTCCAATTCCTTTATACCTGTATATCCTACTAGCCATAATATCTAGTTACAGCATTCAAACCATTTTGCACATTCAATTTCAAAGTTTTCAATATATACTTCTTACATCATTTTTAATTCTCTATTGAAGTTAGATATTCAATTTCGTTCAATCTTTACATTTCAATTCCATTTGAATTCAATTCCAACATTTAATTGGATTCAGTTCAATTTCTGAATATTGAATTTTATTGATTAGCTTTCATTCATACTGCACCATTTTAAATTAGTTTCAGTTACTAATCCATTTCAATTTCTAATTCACTTATTCAAATTCGGTTTCAACATTCAGTTTTAATCTTATTCACTTCATTTATTCAAATTTATTTACTCATTCACACATTCTTTCATTTTCAATTTGAATCTCATTTCTATCAAATTCCAAATATTTTATAAGTTATCAACTTATTAATATTTCGTAAATATTTTAATATAGTATTCCAGAGTTTATCAACATTTTCAAAATCATTTGAAAACAATTCAAATTCCATTTGAATTTTCTAAAACAAAACCCAAATTTTTCCAAACACTTTCCATTTAAAATAATTTGGCAGCAATACCTCTTTTGGAAACCCGAAAATGAACATCGATAATGCTGCAGTCATTATCGAAGTTATTTTCCAGCGACCGAAAAGAGTTTAGAGCTTTTAACTCTCCAAAATACTTTTCAAACCTTTGAAATTCATTTCCAACTCCAAAAAGAATTTAAACTTTCTAAATCTCCAAATTTTTTTCAAATTCTTTTCAAAACATTTCCAAAAACTTCTTTGGAATTCCATTTTAAATTACAATTCACATTTATAATTTACATTCTCAAATTTCATTAGTATATGTGAATTTTATTTCTTAACTTAGGAGCTATGATTCCAATTTCTTATTCAATTTCATTGATAATAATTTAATATTATTACTTCCTAACATCCATGCAACCATATACTATAGTACTTTATAGAAAAACATTTCTTTTTCATACAAAAATAGTTTTGGCAAAATTATCTCATTTACCCTATTTAAAACAATACTGTGCCGAATTGTTCTATATAAGTGTTTAGAGATCCCTATCGATAGAGTTGTACGGACAATACCGACCAGAATCCATATACCACTCAACAAACCAATCATCACAATATAAAACAATTTTATATTCAAATAACAAATACGCGCTCGTATCTATTATTACACTCAACTCATTCTAGAGTACTGCTGACTCTATCTCTAATGAGTAACACCCAACAGAGCAGGGTTGTCGCTTAACCATATGCTCTGATACCACTTTGTCACGTCCTGAAATTTTCGACTTTCGAAAATTCAACATCGATACTCACTTTATCGACTGCCGAGCAATCGAGTGCCGAAAACTCCAAGAGTGAGGGTTTTTAAGAAAAAGAAAAGGTAGAAGAAGAAGAAAGAGGAGAAAGAAAGAAGAACAACAACAGAACAAGAGAACAGCAACAGAGACAATATCAGAATCTTACACATCGCAGCGGAACAATATATAATAGATAAATCAGTAATCTTTAAAACAAAGAACTATATCATTTTATACATACATCAATCATCAGAGTCAATATACAACTCAATACAATACATCACATCAATGGACAGTTATATAACTTGTCCTCATACAGAATACACAGCGGAATAAATACTATCAGATACAAATACTACGTCTCGTCATCCAGAATATCTCCAAGCTCCAGGATATCCAGATAACCTGATAATCTAACTCTAGACTGCCCGTGTGGAAATTTGTGGGCACCCAGAGTTTAGAAGGGAACAATAAACTCCGAGTCAGTCATGGTGACTGGTGTGAGATCGTAAAACAGTTATTCTTTTAAAATAAACAACAGGATAATTTTAAAGTCAATTCGAAATGCTTTTGGAAAATGAAACTACCATAAGACCTCCCACCACACACACAATGCAAACGCAGAATTGGAGGAGATTTCTTCTTATGATAGTCAAAGATGCTTACTACGCAAAATCAAATCATTTTTGATATTATTATTAGTGCATAGTGTAGAAATCATTTCGAAAGTATAATATTAATCTTAGCCAACATACGACCAGTATCGTATGCCTACTATAGCTACCATCCAAACAGTGGGGCGCCACCATAAGTGAATGGCAGGTTCTACAACTAATACCGTACAAGTCACGTATTGTTTCTTTGGATTTCCAACAAATGGTCAGGCTAAGGAACTTCCTTTTCCACGATGGGTACGTCCCTGGAATAGACGACCCGAGAAATAACCTAACATTACGGTTAGATCTCTGCCAACACAAGGCCGGGTTACCTCTGCAAAAATAGGTAACTACTGACACGCGTATGCCATCCCCCGATCGTCACCGATCTTCCCGAGGATCCCCGATTCGCAACAAACCACATAGAAATAATAATGCAGTAACCACAGAGGTTAAGTATCTGGGCTCCATACCATGATACCACCTTTATCCAGAAGGAATGACATACACTAAGGGGCGCTACTCCCTAGAACCTTGCTGCATCCTTCCTGTTTCGACCATTTCCGGGGTGTGAGGCTCGACGAAGTCTCGTCCACAAAGCTACGCTTTCTCAAAAAGCCCTGCTTCGGGTCAAACAAAATGATCAACCTATGATCACAAAGATATAAGATCAAGCAAATGATCATATCACAAATGATCAAACACCGATCATTTCACAGCAACACTCAGTATGCCACGTTACCAAATTGGGATATATCGCTGATAAATTTCAACTACATAACCTCTGAGCTCGTACGTCTCAGAGAAGGGTGTTAAGCTAAGAGAATAAATTCTCCGCCACCAACAGAAATGTATTTGAAAGAGATCAGCTTTATATCTCAAAGTGTAACGTCAGACACACAATCCATACAAGTCTGTTCCGGGATCGAACAGAACCGAAGGCACTTCTCACGAAGCCCTTGCATTTCCGGATAATTTTCAATCACGTCAGGACTTCCCGTCACTAAGGGTGATAAAACCTCTAAATCGAAGATCAGTCGATGTAGAGTAACTCGACGGTAATCCTTCCGTTTTCAAAAATATCCGGTCTTCAACACCGGTCTTCAAATGCGATTCATAACGACGTATCACATATTCGGAATGGGTTATACGACCCCATGGTCCTTTCCCGGTTAACCCGAATAGTGAGCGATTTTTCAAAAATAAGTGTGGCATTCAATTTCATCCAATTCACAACAAATACCTATCTAAAGGTAATTATTGATAGTCGGTTATTTGACTATCAATAAAGATGCACAACATCATCAGATTCCAAATAATTTTCCAAATTATTTCATCTTCAAAAATATCTTTACTAGATATAAAATTTCCACACTTCAAAAATAAAACAACGTTTATTTTTCAAAACAGTTTCCCTTTTCTTTTTATAAATTCCATAGTGAATTTATGTTTCAAAAATGTCTATTGATATACGATTTTCAAATCGTTTTCAATATTCGATTTCGATTTATCTTTAAGAAGATAAATCTCAAAAACGTTCATTTCATATTGGAAACATTCCATACTTACTTAATAATAAGTATTTCACAAATCTATTTATTTTCAACATTTGAAAATATTCGATATACTTAAATCAAATTAAGTATAATTTCATTCTTTAAGGAAAATATTCTTTTAACTCCTTTATTTGAGTCAAAACGAATGTTACGTAAAACATCGTTACGACAACTCAAAATCACTAGTATAGGGATTCGGATTTTAAATAGATATGTAAATCCCAATACTACATCAAAACATTTCCTTTTGGAAATCATTTACTATAACAACAGTGTTATAGTCCATCATTTCCTTATATTTCTCGAAAACGTTTATTTCAACAATAAATGTTGAAATCTATGATTTCGATAATTCACACGTTTTAAAACATCTTTTAAAACAATTACTCCATTTCATATATCATTTTTCCAAAACCATATCCATTTTTACTTAATAATATATTCACTGTCCAAAATCGTGAATATACTTCATAAATTACATTTCACTATTTTCTACACGTTTTATTTCAATAATAATTCGCTATCCAAAATCGCGAATATATCTCCTTTGATAATCTTCTATATTAAATTTATCAAATTCAATCGATTGGTTTCCGAATTTATAAAACAACGTTTATAAATTCCATTTTCTATTTTCTATAACAACTCTGGTTTATAAGTCTCATTTTATTAACTTCAAAAATTCACTTATAAGAATAAGTGATTTCGGATTTATAAAACAACGTTTATAAATCACATTTGTACTTTTATAACGATTTCAACTTATAAAATCATTTCATTTTGCAATTTCTATTTATATCCCATCTAAGTGCAAAAGTCAAATTTATAAGTAAATTTCTTATAAATCTTTTATTCTACAATATCTATTTACTTTATAACTTCACGTTATAAATCTATTAATTTCATTCACTTATGAAATCCATTTATACTTCTTTCTAACACTTATAAAAATTCGTTTTATAAGTCCAATATTTTGATTTACAAAAATATCAATTTTTATAAATCTTTCTATACAAATCGTTTATAGTTATTCAAAAATCCCAACTTAAACCATTTTATAAATAAATCGACTTTTATTTCAAAAACGACACTTCGGTTATATTACACTAAAAATTATAACTTTTAAATTTTACGTTTATAAATCGATTCAAAAATTCCATAACACGTATATTTTCAAAAATCACTTTAAAAATCCTTTTAAAATAACAGTCGTTATTTTTACATTTCAAAACTGAATCCGATGATGCAACAACACCAATCAGTCCATCACAACAGTCAATATCATATATCATCATATGATAACAGAATATACATCAATATCTGTAAATAAATAACTACGGGTGAGGAATCCAGTTGGATCCCTCCAACCTGTTTCCCTGCATCCAAAAACGTCAGCACAATACCAATTCCGCTCCAGTACGGAATTATCGCGGTATATAGGTTTTTTTATAAATCCGCTTACTAACGGCGCAATAGGGTCTCATCCGCTATACGAGGCGGGAAATCAATCAATCCAATATATACATATGCCAATATGTATATATTGCTATATATAGATATATATCCTACTATATCTAATATCAACAATCCAAACAGTCAATCATCAATCAATAACTGTAAAAATTCCACATTCAAATTGAGTGAGAAGATCTCACCTTGATTTTAAATTCCGTTCCAGCGTTTATTTCGAATGAAACTAAACGGACGTTTAATTTCACTCAAAATTTTCACTGACCCCGATCGTTTCAAATCCAGTTCCAACACATAGTGCTTGTCGACACGAATGCAACGCAAAAAGTTTCGTCGTAATCTGATAACGTATGACCAAGATACATCATTTTAAAGTTAATACGAATTTTAAATAAAATAAATTTACATTTTCTTTTTAAATTTCAAACCCAGATTCAATCGTGGCCGTTCGTTCCCCTAGATCAAATCGTGACCGCTGCAAACCTTCTTCCTTTCCCTCCAGTTTTCACGTTCTTCTTCGTTCAAAAGAAACCCAAGCCGCCACTTAGGGTTTTAATTATACTCCTCCACCACATCGCCGGAAGTCGATCAGATGATGCCAGAAAACACGCCCAGCTCCCCTTGACCTTCGCCTGAACCCATGGCGAGCTCGGCCTCCCCCATAGTCGAGAAAACGTACATGAACATCAGTTCGAACGCGGCCCCTAGGCCCCACGTCGAGCCATCATATCAAATCTCCACCGTTGAGATTGAAGTACTCTTCGAGCTTTCCATTTTTGCAGTTGAAGTCGAAGCGTAAAGGATTGTAGATTGGAAGAGATTAAGGGATGAAAACTGCTAATTTTCGGCCATTGATGTTTTGAACGGCGGCTGGAAGAAGATAGACTAGGGTTTTGATTTTTCTTTTGCAAATGAAAATACCTAGGTGCTTTTATAGAAAATCTCTCGATTTACTATTCATCCGAATTTTCCGAACTCGAAATCGAGCGTGCCGGCTGACGTTCCTAGGGTTTACCCCGCGTTCCGAACGCAATGGAACAGGTTTCGGAAGCTAATTCGGACATCTGTGCGAGATATGAAATTAAACGATCAATTTAAATTAAACCGATTTAAATCGATTTCGAGGCGTTTTAATTTGTTCCGGACAAACGATAAATCCAAAAATTATGAAATTTGAAATCTTACAATAATATCACATTACGGATCCGATGAAACTGGTTTCGTCGAAATCCGACACTGTTTGAAAA
Source organism: Allium fistulosum (assembly GCA_030737815.1). Taxonomy (NCBI): domain Eukaryota; kingdom Viridiplantae; phylum Streptophyta; class Magnoliopsida; order Asparagales; family Amaryllidaceae; genus Allium; species Allium fistulosum. Next base: position 986,677,435 of record CM060902.1, read on the forward strand.
ATGACTATTTTAACTCGACGATTTAAAATTAAAACGATATCGATGCGTTTCGAGTTGCCACGGTCAAACGACAACTCCGATGGATACGAAAATTGAAATCCGATAATAACTAACTATTACGGATCCAATGGAACTGGTCTCGTTCAATTCTGAGACTGTTCCAAAATTGGCTATCTTTACAGTCGATAATTAAATATTAAAATATTCAATTTTTACAATTTAACTCCAAATTCAATTTTAAGAGTTCTAAAATATTTCTATAACTCCAGTATGATTTAATATAACTTTACAAATCATTTTCAATCATTTTAAACTCGATTTACAATTATTTCTGGAATTTCACTATTTAACTATTGATTTAATTATCCAATTAAATCCAATATTCGAAAAATAAATCATTCGACTTCTTAATTCCATTTATTAATATTAAAATCAATTAAATATTCAAATTTTAATTATCAAAAATTCTGGGTCGTTACACCTACTTCATATAAGTGATCTAACCTTTCGACAAGGTCGAAACCTACGTCATATCCACCAAAGCATATCGTTCCCTACTTAAACCCAAAGAAAGCTGTCACCTCATCCTTCGACAAGATTGAAGCCTACCATTTAACCTAGGGAATCTTTACTTAATTGAAAAAACCTTTGTAAGAGACATCATACAAGCTCAATAAGGTCAGAAGGTTATTCAATTCAAAGACTGAACCTTTCGACGACCTCGAAAGGTCTGATTCAAGAATTTTTAATAAATAAAGGCAAATTTCAAGGCAGTTACTAAGGGAATCACGCCCACTATTCTCAAAAAGGATATACATCTTTCTTAACATTACTTTGGGGTGTTGACAAGAAATCTTGTTAACATTTTTGGTGCTAGAAGGAGGGCTCGAACCTCCTATTCCTGACAATTTTCATCTCAGATTAATTGTATAAGGTCAATCATTTGAATGAAGAAAAATGGTAAGGGCAAGGAGTAGTAACAGCAATCCCAACAAAGAGGCCGCTTCACAGTCAACTTTGAAAGATCATATGGTTCGAAACTCTACTTAGGGAATACGGGAGTTTGGCAACTCTCAACCCTAACAAAATTGGAAAGCAATGTGATCAAGGTCTAGAATCAATGGCCACAAATGGCAGCAATACAAGAATATCCAAAAAGAGCTCCATCTCAGGCGTCAATACGAATTATGGAAATAGAGGATGAAGTGCGACTTCTAAATGAGGTAGAGGATCAAGAGTTAAACCGAGAAAGTCAAATGAAAGGGTCCCTAGAGCGATCAAATAGCCCAATCTAAGGGAACAACATAGGTAGTCGTAGAAATGAAACTGACCAAGAGAACGCCCAAGACCAAATAACGATGAATACGCTTGAGAAAAGGAAATTTTTAATCCGGAAGAATATGTTATCCTGCAAAAGGCTCCCTTTTCCGAAGAAATAATGACGACAAATCCCTCCCACGCATCCAAATACCTTCACTAAAATATGATGGAACAACTGATTCAGGTGACTATCTTGTCGTCTTTGAAAATTGGATGAACTTATACAATGCTCCAAAGGAAGTTCGCTAAAAACTTTTTCTCATTACTTTCCAAGGAGCAGATATTAAATAGTATAGGAGTTATTGAATGGAAACAATCTATTCTTGGGAAAAATTTACTTGCGACTTCATGGCTCAAGTTTCTATATTCAGACATACAACTATGGACTTTAGCTTGCTAGCAACCATTAGACAAAAAATAGGGGAACTACCCGGAGAATATTTGAACAGGTTCAACGCAGAAGCATTAAGAGCAAAAAGTACAACTGATAGAGAAAAGCTTATGGTAGTCCGATCAGGGCTAATTGAACAAACTCCATTTTGGAAAGACCTTTATATCAATGGGTGCAAAGATCTACAATATATCTTTCTCCGGGCTGAGAAGTTTACTCAATTCGACGAGATGCACCATGCTAAGAAAGAATTCCACCGATAATCCAAGGAAGAGAAATCTGATTTTTAAGCATCTTGACAAGAGACCAAGGGAAAATGAAAACCCGAAGGGAAGTCGAAGAAAGAATTCCATAACAAATTACGCAGTCTTAAATAAGCCCTTCTCCTACATATTCTCTAAGATGAAAGGAACTGAGAATTTTACTGTGCCTCAAAAGGTTTAGAGCGCCCCAGAGAAAAATAAAGGAGGAAATTATTGCGAATACCATAAAGAAAATGGACATGAAACCGATGAATATCGTGTCCTATCATAGAAAATACAAGGCATGATCAGGGTATGGTTCTTGCAAGAATTCGTCAAAGGAACCTAAAGGACATCTTGTTCGAGCTGAGAGGAAAGCAACTCAACAAATTATAAATGCAAATCTCTATCAAGTCATGGGGACTCATGGCATTAGCTCAACTATGAACTTTCTCCTTTTCTTTCCATATCTGTAACGACCCAGAATTTTGAACAAATTAAATTGAGAATATTTAATTAATTTTAGATATTTGAACGGTAATTTAATTTGAATCCCCGATATAACTTTGAAAATTTGCGATTTAACTATAAAATTTAATCGATTAAAGTTTAAATAAAAATTTGAATCTACAATTTTAAGCTGAAGAAAAATATTTCGAAAGCTTTTAAAATTCGTATTGATAATACTGAAGATGATAGAAGCTTCAGAAATTAATTTCGAACTGTTTTGTTCAGTTTTGAAAATAATCACTCGAACCGATATTTATAAAATAGTCAATTTTCAAACAGTCTCGGAATTCGACGAAACCAGTCCCATTGGGTCCGTAATATTGTATTATTGTCGGATTTCCAATTTCGTATTTTTTTGAGTTAATCTGTGAGCGTACGAAGTATAAACACATTCAGATTTTAGAACGAATTCAAATTAAAATTTTAAATTTATATTAATTAACAACACCACATATCTCCTTTAATCACGCCTAAACTTACGCCTCAAATCACGAAGAAATCACGACGTAAAATAACGCGACCCATTCCCCTTCAATTTTAAATTCCCTCCTCTCGTTCAATCAGAAAGAAAATCAAACGAAAAAAATAAAAATAAATAATGGCTGCCCTCTCTCTCAAACATTCTACTCTCTGTACAAATCGCGATGGACGATAAGGCGTGGCGTTCGATTTTAGGGTGTCTCGAAGGGCATGGCGGCGCATCTGAGTAACTCGCGAGGGCGAGCACGTGGGGCGATCTGTGGTCGCAATGGGGGGAGGAGGTCTAGGGCACGGCAGCGGCGACTAAGGTTCATCGCGTGAGCAAGGTGTGAAGACGATAGGGGTTAGACTCGATTGGGGCAGCTCGACATCCCGCGTGGCTCTCGAATGGGCAGTGGGTTTCGACGACTTGGTGACGTGAAGGTAGGAGTGCGAGTGGAAGAAGGTCGAAGCGGCTGTTGATGGGCTTCGTATTTGGAACCTTAGCAGTCGACTTCGGCGAAGGGGCATTTGAATTTGGGGAAACTCGAGCTGGTTGCTCGCGTCGAAGATGGCGAAACTGTCGTGGGCACGCGATCGATGGTGAAGGCGGCGATGTTGATCGTTGGTACGACGAGGGGTCAGGTTCGTTGTGAGTGTGGTGGCACTATTCGTCTCCAGCAAGGTAGCTGTTTGTTTTTAAATTTAAACTAGAGAATTTGTTGAATATGTTAAACTAGAATTTTTAAACAGTGATGTAGGTTATTCGAAACTTGATTTGTTATCTGTATAGATTATTTTTAAATATATATAGATTTTGAAGAAAGTAAAATATTACAATAAGGAAGAAAAATAATAAATATACAAATATCTATTTAAATCACTGGCTTATTTTTAAATAATAAAAATGGGTGAATAAATTGTTCAGTTGACCTATTTAAAATTTATTCTACTTACTAAAGGATTTTCAAAAAGGAGATTAGTTTGAAGTTTAAAATTATCCATTACATTTGAATCATCAGCTAGGTTAAAGAAGAAAAAAAAATGGTAAAATGGAAATTGGTTATTCGATTTAATTCGAATATTAACGAATTGTGTAAATATTTATACAAGGTTAAAAATCAAGAGGAAAGGGTCAAGAATGGAAATGGATGCTAATAAAAATGCTAAGGTGAGATCTTCTCACTCAATTGAATGTGGAATTATTTACAGTTATTGACTGATGGTTGACTGTTTGAATGTGCTATTAGATATTATAGGATATATATTTATATATAGCAGTATATACATATAGGCATATGTATATATTGGATTGATGATTTCCCGCCTCGTATAGCGGATGAGACCCTATTGCGCCGTTAGTAAGCGGATTTATAAAAACCTATATACCGCGATAATTCCGTACTGGAGCGGAATTGGTATTGTGCTAACATCTTTGGATGCAGGGAAACAGGTTGGAGGGATCCAACTGGACCCCTCAATATTGTTGTGAATTTATTTTATTGTGATATGATAATTCTGTGAATGATTATTTTGATACGATCGATGATATTGATGATTGGGAATTGTTTGAAAATAAAAATTGGCCGAATGGATGTTTGATATCATTGGATTCCAAAATATACGAAATTGGATTTTTGAAATCAAATAATAGGAATTTCTAAATGAATCAATTTTAGAAATTTAATAATTTTGAAGAAAGGAATTTTTAAAGTATAAAAAAGTTAATTTTTATAATCTTATGGAATAAATTCCAGAATAAAGTGAAATTGCTAAATAAAAGAATTTCATAAAACAGTGATTATAAATTGAAGAAATTAATTTAAATTTGGATTTTTAAATAGATTGAAAGAGACAAAGAAATTTATTCTCTTCAAAAGGAATTTATTTAAAATGAAATAAGTTGGAAGTCCAATTAGAAATTAAATTTATGAATTGAAATAACTTGGGAAATCAATGTAAAAATGATTTCAAATTGAAGAATTCTTTTAAAAATAGAATATTGAATAAATTGGAAAGAATAAGAGAAATTATTTAGAAATGATAAAATTTTGGAAATTAATCTGTAATTGATGTAGTATTTGGAAATGACGTTAAAATGGGTTTATAAAAGGGTAAATTTTACAGTTGTAAAGTTTTAAAAGAATGATCTTTGTAAATAAATGAAATTATAAGTATTTAACTTATAATATGGATTGTGGTATATAAATTGAATTGTGAATTGAATTGGTAAATAAAGAAGATTTATAAACTGAAGTTTTTATAAATAGAAATAGAATTTATAACCGTGTTTATAAATTCGAAATCGATTGAATTTGATAAATCAAATATAGAAGATTATCAAAGAAGATATATTCGCGATTTTGGATAACGAATTTTTATTGAAATAAAAATGTGTGGAAAAGATTGAAATTGGGTTAAGTAAATTATATTCACGATTTTGGACAGTGAATATATTGTTAAGTAAAGTAGATATGGTTTTGGGAAAGCGATATTATGAAATGAAGTTAATTGTTTTAAAAGATGTTTTAAAACTTGTGAACTATCGAAATCATAGATTTCAACATTTATTGTTGAAATAGACGTTTTTCGAAAAATAAGGAAATGGTGGACTATAACACTGTTGTTATAGTAAATGATTTTCGAAAGGAAATGTTTTGATGTAGTATTGGGATTTATATATATCTATCAAAATCCGAATCCCTATACTATTGATTTCGAGTCGTCGTAACGATGTTTTACGCAACATTCGTTTTGACTCAAATAGATGTTGTTAAAAAGAATGATTTCCTTAAAAGAATGAATATGTACTTAATATTGATTTAAGTATATTGAATATTTTCAAATGTTGAAAATAAATAGATTTGTGAAAATACTTATTTTTAAATAAGTATGGAATTGCTTTTCCAATATGAAATGAACGTTTTGAGAATTTATCCTTGTAAAGATAAATTGAAATTGAATGTTGAAAACGATTTGAAAATCGAATATCAGTAGATATTCGAAAGTATAAATTCGATACGGAATTTATAAAAGAAAGCGAAGTTGTTTAAAAATAAATATTGATTTATTTTTGAAAAGCGGAAATTGATTTGAAATTGTTTTCAAATGATTAAGTGTGGAAATTTTATATCTAGTATAAGATATTTTGGAAGATAAAATAATTTGGGAAAATAATTTGGAATCTGATGATGTCGCGCATCTTTATTGATGGTTAAATAACCGACTATCAATAATTACCTTTAGATAGGTATTTGTTGTGATTGGATGAATTTGAATGCCACACTTATTTTTGAATAATCGCTCACTATTCGGGTTAGCCGGGAAAGGACCATGGGGTCGTATAACCCATTCCGAATATGTGATACGTCGTTTTAAATCGAATTTGAAGACCGGTGTTGAAGACCGGATATTTTTGAAAACGGAAGGATTACCGTCGAGTTACTCTACATCGGCTGATCTCCGGTTTAGAGGTTTTATCACCCTTAGTGACGGGAAGTCCTGACGTGATTGAAAATTATCCGGAAATGCAAGGGCTTCGTGAGAAGTGCCTTCGGTTCTGTTCGATCCCGGAACAGACTCGTATGGATTGTGTGTCTGACGTTACAATTTGAGATATAAAGCTGATTCTTTTCAAATACATTTCTGTTGGTGGCGGAGAATTTATTCTCTTAGCTTAACACCCTTCTCTGAGACGTACGAGCTCAGAGGTTATGTAGTTGAAATTTATCAGCGATATATCCCAATTTGGTAACGTGGCATACTGAGTGTTGCTGTGAAATGATTAGTGTTTGATCATTTGTGATATGATCAATTGTTTGATCTTATATCTTTGTGATCATAGGTTGATCATTTTGTTGGACCCGAAGCAGGGCTTTTTGAGAAAGCGTAGCTTTGTGGACGAGACTTCGACGAGCCTCACACCCCGGAAATGGTCGAAACAGGACGAATGCAGCAAGGTTCTAGGGAGTAGCGCCCCTTAGTGTATGTCATTCCTTCTGGATAAAGGTGGTATCATGGTATGGAGCCCAGATACTTAACCTCTGTGGTTACTGCATTATTATTATCTATGTGGTTTTGTTGCGAATCGGGGATCCTCGGGAAGATCGGTGACGATCGGGGGATGGCATACGCGTGTCAGTAGTTACCTATTTTTGCAGAGGTAACCCGGCCTTGTGTTGGCAGAGATCTAACCGTAACGTTAGATTCTCGGGTCGTCTATTCCAGGGACGTACCCATCGTGGATAGGAAGTTCCTTAGCCTGACCATTTGTTGGAAATCCAAAGAAACAATACGATCTTGTACGGTTTTAGTTGTAGAACCTATCATTCACTTATGGTGGTCACCACTGTTTGGATGGTAGCTATAGTAGGCATAAGTGCGGAATGCCTATGCTGGCTAAGATTAATATTATACTTTCGAAATGTTTTCTACACTATGCACTAATAATAATATCAAAATGATTTGATTTTTTGCGTATCAAGCATCTTTGACTATCATAAGAAGAAATCTCCTCCAATTCTGCGTTTGCATTGTGTGTGTGGTGGGAGGTCTTATGGTAGTTTCATTTTCCAAAAGCATTGCGAATTGACTTTAAAATTATCCTGTTGTTTATTTTAAAGAATAACTGTTTTACGATCTCACACCAGTCTTGCTATATTACAGCATGATAGGGGGTTCTCGCTTCGCAGTTTGGTGGCGAACGGGGGACTCTTACCCCTACATGTCCCTGAGAGGGATGGGTTGGTTAGGCAGATGCCGTGACAGTCGAGAGGCTGGCCGTAAAAGCAAGTTTGGGGTACCATTGTCAGCCACGGTGGGGCCGGGATGGTTGAAAAGCCTACCGGTTGTGACCGCTTCTTTCGGGATGTGACAAAGTGGTATCAGAGCATATGGTTAAGCAACAACCCTGCTCTGTTGGGTGTTACTCATTAGAGATAGAGTCAGTAGTACTCTAGAATGAGTTGAGTGTAATAATAGATATGAGCGCGTATTTGTTATTTGAATATAAAATTGTTTTATATTGTGATGATTGGTTTATTGAGTGGTATATGAACCTTCGTCGGCACAGTCTTGCAAAACTGTATCGAAGGGGTTTCTAAACACTTGAATAGAACAATTCGACACAGTATTGATTTTAAAATGGGGTAAATGAAATAATTTTACCCAAACTATTTTGTATAGAAAAGAAATGTTTTCTATGAATTACTATAGTATATGGTTGCATGGTTGTTAGAAGTGATAATATTAATCCATCATCATTGAAATTGAATAAGAAATTAAAAATCGTAACTCCAAAGTTAAGAAATTAATTCACATATAAATGAAATTTAAGAATGTAAATTATAAATGTGAATTGTAATTTAAAACGGAATTCCAGAGAAGTTTTTGGAAATGTTTTGAAAGGAACTTGAAAATTTTGGAGATTTGGAAAGTTAAATCATTTTTGGAGTTGAAAATGAATTTCGAAGGTTTTGAAAAATATTTTGGAGAGTTGAAAGCTCTAAACTCTTTTAGGTCGCTGGAAAATAATTCCGATGATGATCGCGACATCATCGGTGTTCATTTTTGGGTTTCCAAAAGAGAAATTGCTGCCAAATTATTTTAAAAGGAAGTTGTTTGAAAAGTTGGGTTTTGTTTTGAAAGTTCAAAGGATGATTTGACTTGTTTTCAAAATGGTTTTGAAAAGGTTGAAAAGACTCTGGAATACTATAAAGAATATTTACGGAATATTATTGAATTGATAACTTATACGAATAGAAATTGTTAATGTGAAATGTGAAATTGTTGGAATTAAGGTTCATTAACAAGTGAAATCTATAAACGTGAATTGAAAGTATAAGGAAACGAATTCATATATAAATAAAATGGTAAATATGAAGTGTAAATGTGATTTATAAATGAAAATGGAATTCCAGATAGATATTGGAAAAAAATTTAAATTCATTAATGAAATGAATTTGTAATATGAATATATAAGTGATTATAAATCGAAATGTAAATAAGTTAATAACTTATAGAATATTTGGAATTTGATAGAAATGAGATTCAAATTGAAAATGAATGAATTAGTGGATGAATGGATAATTTGCAATTGTAAATGAAATTGAAGACAAATTTGAAATTGTAAGTGAATTGGAATTTGTAATGAGTTAGTAATTGAAACTAAGCTAAAAATGTATAAGAAGTTGATATTGGAAAATTTTGTAATAGAAATTGCAAAATTGTTTGAATGTGTAACTAGATATTATGGCTAGTAGATATACAGGTATAAAGGAATTGGAATTTGATTTCGAAGATAAATTTGAATTGCTCAAAAAAGGTACGTATTTGAGTTTTAATATGAGTTTTTGATGATTTCTCTCTAGCCGCTTGGCTTTTTCTTTTTCTTTTTGAAATCTGAGAGTCCGTAGGGACGTTTTGTAGTAGTGCCGTATTAGCCGCGCAAAGGAGACGCTGGCGAAATTTTTTGGAAATTTCGGGTGTTAGAAAATTTTTGAGAAATTTTTGAAGTTAAAATTTGAATTTAAACTCGAATTTGAATTTTGAAGTTAAGCAATGTTGTTTTGAAACTTATAATTGAAGTTGGAAATTTAGTTGAATGATAACGAATCTTTAGTAGAAAGATTTGTTTTGAAGAATTGATAAAACTATTGAATGTTGAAAAATAGTAGACGAGTTAAGGACCATTTTTCCTAACTTGTAATTTCGAGGACGAAATTCTTTTAAGGGGGGAAGTTTGTAACGACCCAGAATTTTGAACAAATTAAATTGAGAATATTTAATTAATTTTAGATATTTGAACGGTAATTTAATTTGAATCCCCGATATAACTTTGAAAATTTGCGATTTAACTATAAAATTTAATCGATTAAAGTTTAAATAAAAATTTGAATCTACAATTTTAAGCTGAAGAAAAATATTTCGAAAGCTTTTAAAATTCGTATTGATAATACTGAAGATGATAGAAGCTTCAGAAATTAATTTCGAACTGTTTTGTTCAGTTTTGAAAATAATCACTCGAACCGATATTTATAAAATAGTCAATTTTCAAACAGTCTCGGAATTCGACGAAACCAGTCCCATTGGGTCCGTAATATTGTATTATTGTCGGATTTCCAATTTCGTATTTTTTTGAGTTAATCTGTGAGCGTACGAAGTATAAACACATTCAGATTTTAGAACGAATTCAAATTAAAATTTTAAATTTATATTAATTAACAACACCACATATCTCCTTTAATCACGCCTAAACTTATGCCTCAAATCACGAAGAAATCACGACGTAAAATAACGCGACCCATTCCCCTTCAATTTTAAATTCCCTCCTCTCGTTCAATCAGAAAGAAAATCAAACGAAAAAAAAAAAAATAAATAATGGCTGCCCTCTCTCTCAAACATTCTACTCTCTGTACAAATCGCGATGGACGATAAGGCGTGGCGTTCGATTTTAGGGTGTCTCGAAGGGCATGGCGGCGCATCTGAGTAACTCGCGAGGGCGAGCACGTGGGGCGATCTGTGGTCGCGATGGGGGGAGGAGGTCTAGGGCACGGCAGCGGCGACTAAGGTTCATCGCGTGAGCAAGGTGTGAAGACGATAGGGGTTAGACTCGATTGGGGCAGCTCGACATCCCGCGTGGCTCTCGAATGGGCAGTGGGTTTCGACGACTTGGTGACGTGAAGGTAGGAGTGCGAGTGGAAGAAGGTCGAAGCGGCTGTTGATGGGCTTCGTATTTGGAACCTTAGCAGTCGACTTCGGCGAAGGGGCATTTGAATTTGGGGAAACTCGAGCTGGTTGCTCACGTCGAAGATGGCGAAACTGTCGTGGGCACGCGATCGATGGTGAAGGCGGCGATGTTGATCGTTGGTACGGCGAGGGGTCAGGTTCGTTGTGAGTGTGGTGGCACTGTTCGTCTCCAGCAAGGTAGCTGTTTGTTTTTAAATTTAAACTAGAGAATTTGTTGAATATGTTAAACTAGAATTTTTAAACAGTGATGTAGGTTATTCGAAACTTGATTTGTTATCTGTATAGATTATTTTTAAATATATATAGATTTTGAAGAAAGTAAAATATTACAATAAGGAAGAAAAATAATAAATATACAAATATCTATTTAAATCACTGGCTTATTTTTAAATAATAAAAATGGGTGAATAAATTGTTCAGTTGACCTATTTAAAATTTATTCTACTTACTAAAGGATTTTCAAAAAGGAGATTAGTTTGAAGTTTAAAATTATCCATTACATTTGAATCATCAGCTAGGTTAAAGAAGAAAAAAAAATGGTAAAATGGAAATTGGTTATTCGATTTAATTCGAATATTAACGAATTGTGTAAATATTTATACAAGGTTAAAAATCAAGAGGAAAGGGTCAAGAATGGAAATGGATGCTAATAAAAATGCTAAGGTGAGATCTTCTCACTCAATTGAATGTGGAATTATTTACAGTTATTGACTGATGGTTGACTGTTTGAATGTGCTATTAGATATTATAGGATATATATCTATATATAGCAGTATATACATATTGGCATATGTATATATTGGATTGATGATTTCCCGCCTCGTATAGCGGATGAGACCCTATTGCGCCGTTAGTAAGCGGATTTATAAAAACCTATATACCGCGATAATTCCGTACTGGAGCGGAATTGGTATTGTGCTAACATCTTTGGATGCAGGGAAACAGGTTGGAGGGATCCAACTGGACCCCTCAATATTGTTGTGAATTTATTTTATTGTGATATGATAATTCTGTGAATGATTATTTTGATACGATCGATGATATTGATGATTGGGAATTGTTTGAAAATAAAAATTGGCCGAATGGATGTTTGATATCATTGGATTCCAAAATATACGAAATTGGATTTTTGAAATCAAATAATAGGAATTTCTAAATGAATCAATTTTAGAAATTTAATAATTTTGAAGAAAGGAATTTTTAAAGTATAAAAAAGTTAATTTTTATAATCTTATGGAATAAATTCCAGAATAAAGTGAAATTGCTAAATAAAAGAATTTCATAAAACAGTGATTATAAATTGAAGAAATTAATTTAAATTTGGATTTTTAAATAGATTGAAAGAGACAAAGAAATTTATTCTCTTCAAAAGGAATTTATTTAAAATGAAATAAGTTGGAAGTCCAATTAGAAATTAAATTTATGAATTGAAATAACTTGGGAAATCAATGTAAAAATGATTTCAAATTGAAGAATTCTTTTAAAAATAGAATATTGAATAAATTGGAAAGAATAAGAGAAATTATTTAGAAATGATAAAATTTTGGAAATCAATCTGTAATTGATGTAGTATTTGGAAATGACGTTAAAATGGGTTTATAAAAGGGTAAATTTTACAGTTGTAAAGTTTTAAAAGAATGATCTTTGTAAATAAATGAAATTATAAGTATTTAACTTATAATATGGATTGTGGTATATAAATTGAATTGTGAATTGAATTGGTAAATAAAGAAGATTTATAAACTGAAGTTTTTATAAATAGAAATAGAATTTATAACCGTGTTTATAAATTCGAAATCGATTGAATTTGATAAATCAAATATAGAAGATTATCAAAGAAGATATATTCGCGATTTTGGATAACGAATTTTTATTGAAATAAAAATGTGTGGAAAAGATTGAAATTGGGTTAAGTAAATTATATTCACGATTTTGGACAGTGAATATATTGTTAAGTAAAGTAGATATGGTTTTGGGAAAGCGATATTATGAAATGAAGTTAATTGTTTTAAAAGATGTTTTAAAACTTGTGAACTATCGAAATCATAGATTTCAACATTTATTGTTGAAATAGACGTTTTTCGAAAAATAAGGAAATGGTGGACTATAACACTGTTGTTATAGTAAATGATTTTCGAAAGGAAATGTTTTGATGTAGTATTGGGATTTATATATATCTATCAAAATCCGAATCCCTATACTATTGATTTCGAGTCGTCGTAACGATGTTTTACGCAACATTCGTTTTGACTCAAATAGATGTTGTTAAAAAGAATGATTTCCTTAAAAGAATGAATATGTACTTAATATTGATTTAAGTATATTGAATATTTTCAAATGTTGAAAATAAATAGATTTGTGAAAATACTTATTTTTAAATAAGTATGGAATTGCTTTTCCAATATGAAATGAACGTTTTGAGAATTTATCCTTGTAAAGATAAATTGAAATTGAATGTTGAAAACGATTTGAAAATCGAATATCAGTAGATATTCGAAAGTATAAATTCGATACGGAATTTATAAAAGAAAGCGAAGTTGTTTAAAAATAAATATTGATTTATTTTTGAAAAGTGGAAATTGATTTGAAATTGTTTTCAAATGATTAAGTGTGGAAATTTTATATCTAGTAAAAGATATTTTGGAAGATAAAATAATTTGGGAAAATAATTTGGAATCTGATGATGTCGCGCATCTTTATTGATGGTTAAATAACCGACTATCAATAATTACCTTTAGATAGGTATTTGTTGTGATTGGATGAATTTGAATGCCACACTTATTTTTGAATAATCGCTCACTATTCGGGTTAGCCGGGAAAGGACCATGGGGTCGTATAACCCATTCCGAATATGTGATACGTCGTTTTAAATCGAATTTGAAGACCGGTGTTGAAGACCGGATATTTTTGAAAACGGAAGGATTACCGTCGAGTTACTCTACATCGGCTGATCTCCGGTTTAGAGGTTTTATCACCCTTAGTGACGGGAAGTCCTGACGTGATTGAAAATTATCCGGAAATGCAAGGGCTTCGTGAGAAGTGCCTTCGGTTCTGTTCGATCCCGGAACAGACTCGTATGGATTGTGTGTCTGACGTTACAATTTGAGATACAAAGCTGATTCTTTTCAAATACATTTCTGTTGGTGGCGGAGAATTTATTCTCTTAGCTTAACACCCTTCTCTGAGACGTACGAGCTCAGAGGTTATGTAGTTGAAATTTATCGGCGATATATCCCAATTTGGTAACGTGGCATACTGAGTGTTGCTGTGAAATGATTAGTGTTTGATCATTTGTGATATGATCAATTGTTTGATCTTATATCTTTGTGATCATAGGTTGATCATTTTGTTGGACCCGAAGCAGGGCTTTTTGAGAAAGCGTAGCTTTGTGGACGAGACTTCGACGAGCCTCACACCCCGGAAATGGTCGAAACAGGACGAATGCAGCAAGGTTCTAGGGAGTAGCGCCCCTTAGTGTATGTCATTCCTTCTGGATAAAGGTGGTATCATGGTATGGAGCCCAGATACTTAACCTCTGTGGTTACTGCATTATTATTATCTATGTGGTTTTGTTGCGAATCGGGGATCCTCGGGAAGATCGGTGACGATCGGGGGATGGCATACGCGTGTCAGTAGTTACCTATTTTTGCAGAGGTAACCCGGCCTTGTGTTGGCAGAGATCTAACCGTAACGTTAGATTCTCGGGTCGTCTATTCCAGGGACGTACCCATCGTGGATAGGAAGTTCCTTAGCCTGACCATTTGTTGGAAATCCAAAGAAACAATACGATCTTGTACGGTTTTAGTTGTAGAACCTATCATTCACTTATGGTGGTCACCACTGTTTGGATGGTAGCTATAGTAGGCATAAGTGCGGAATGCCTATGCTGGCTAAGATTAATATTATACTTTCGAAATGTTTTCTACACTATGCACTAATAATAATATCAAAATGATTTGATTTTTTGCGTATCAAGCATCTTTGACTATCATAAGAAGAAATCTCCTCCAATTCTGCGTTTGCATTGTGTGTGTGGTGGGAGGTCTTATGGTAGTTTTATTTTCCAAAAGCATTGCGAATTGACTTTAAAATTATCCTGTTGTTTATTTTAAAGAATAACTGTTTTACGATCTCACACCAGTCACCATGACTGACTCGGAGTTTATTGTTCCCTTCTAAACTCTGGGTGCCCACCAATTTCCACACGGGCAGCCTAGAGTTATATTATCAGGATATTCTGGATATTCTGGAGCTTTGGAGATAAGCTGGATGGCGAGACGTAGTATTTGTATCTGATGTATTTATTCCGCTGTGTATTCTGTATGAGGACGAGTTTATATAACTGTCCATTGTTATATATTGACTCTGATGATTGATGCATGTATAAACTGATATAGTTCTTTGTTTTAAAAGACTAGTGTTTATCTATTATATATTGTTCCGCTGCGATGTGTAAGATTCTGATATTGTCTCTGTTCTGTATCTGTTTTGTTGTTTCTTTCTTCTCTTCTTCTTCTATCTTCTCCTTCTTCTGCCTGTTTCTTCTTTCTTAAACCCTCACTATTGGAGTTTCCGGCACTCGATTGCTCGACAGTCGATTAAGTGAGTATCGATGTTGAATTTTCGAAAGTCGAAAATTTCGGGATGTGACAATATCCTTTTAACTCAATTTCTATTTTCATCCGTATTTAGATGTGTGTAGTGTATTGACTATATACTGATTAAAATTCGAGTGATATTGCAAGAAATACAAAACCAGACCAAAAGCATTCAACATTCTCTTAGAGAACAACGCACTCCTGGCTACTCGGAAAAAATAGCTTAGGTGTCGGATATGAGATAATTATCAATATTTCAGTCATCATAGTACAAAGTCTACCCTCCAAGAAATAACAGATCACTGTCATATCCAACATCAATTTAGGGGAAAGTCCATATATACTAACTCTATATTTAGCAAATGATTTAAAAAGAAATTTATCAAGCATATCTTCTTAAGTAAACTATTTTCAATTACCCCATGGCCTGAGATAAAACAAATACCTATTTGTCCTAAAAATTTGGTTTATGCGACCTATTTGAGATATTATATATCATTAATGAATGCATACCAAAAACATCAAACTGATCGATTTCAATATTTCAATGTTTTCTAAGAATTATGAGAAGAGGAAAACCTATTCAAGCTTTTTCAAGAAAGATTTTGAAATCGTCAAAAGTTTATTGAAACTCAGATTAGAGAATCCTATTCTCAGCTAAAAGACTATTGGTTCATGTATCGTGACCTCCTATCTCCTATTTGAGATCCATGTCTTTATTACGAGAACAGAAAGAAAGTTCTTGCAAAAGAACATATTGAGATAAATTCTTTTATTAAAAGGATTCATGAGTGCAAACTATTTTTTAAAAGATAACCCCTTAGTATACTAAGAGCGGTTAATTATAAAATTCTTTCTCCCAAAGGAAACTCCATTTTAATTGGCCAAAAATTATATATATATATATGTATATACACAAATATTGAAGCCTACGATGCTATTCCGTAGTACCTCTTAGAAGGAGGGACATAAGCCCACGATGCTATTCCGCAGCACCTCTTAGAGGGAGGGACATAAGCCTACGACGCTATTCCATAGCATCTCCTAGAGGGAGAGATATAACCCCTAACGTCAAAACCACCTGTTAGGGGATGGATCAGGGTAGTACCCATCGGCAACCTTTTGGAGGAAGGTCAGCAAGACAAGCACAATATCCCATTGAGATAAGGGAAGCCCGGAGGAGGCTGATCAAATAGTGGACCAAGATGTCCAAGCCCAAGAAAAAGGCTCCAGACAAAAGAATAAAGACAAAGATGTCTACAACTCAAGGCAAAAGTTAAAACCCAAGAGAATAAAGGGTTAAAGAAAGAATTCTATCTATCAACTGGGATAAAATTGAAATCCTAAAGAAGGATACATAACAAGACAACAGGATAAAGATGTCCAATACTAAAGTCAAGAACAGAAAAGGAGTTCAACATCATATTCAAAATAGATAAGATATGAATTAGAAAATCTTAAAACATCTATTGTTTGGAAAGGGATTTAGAGATCCGTATCCCAAAAGAAGGCATGCGATTGGAAAATGGAAAAGAAAATCCATAATATAGTAACAAGAGTAAAGATCCATACCACGACCAAAAGAAAAGAATAAGCAACAGGTCACCACTAATGATAGAAGAACTACTCATAAAGAATAGCTTGGGTAAACCACTACCGAATCCCCAGAAATAGAGTGATTCCTTAGAACAAGTGAAACTTCATGAGTATATGAGGAACCAATATTCCAATTAATTACAAGGCTTTGCAGATGCGACCCAACTCCAATATTGCAAAAGCTTTACTAACCCATAGGTCTAGGAATTTGTTATCCGGATTTACTGACTTTACTATGGCCAAGAATATTTTTTATTTTTTCGGTATTGGATGAATTTCTAACAATCTATTTGTCAGATGGGGTCCTAATGAGATTTTTGTTGAGTTTCTGATTGCGTGATACCATTGATGAATTTCCATAATGATTTCTTATTAAATTATTGATTTCGTGAATTTTTGATTTCCTCATTGGCCATTATGACTATTCATGGATTTTACATGTTGCAATTCCCCCATTGAATTTTCTTGATGATTCCCAATTGATCACTTGTGTTTATGAGTTCAGGATTTCTGGTTCCCTTTGTTGAGTTTACACGATAACTTATAGATTTCCTGGTGCTTTACTGATTTTGAGTTAGGATGGACATATCTCTGATCATATTTTTTGAATTCACGTGCTTTTGAGTTCCCTTTTTATAATAATCTCTCAGTTTGATGGAATTCAGGTTTCATTGCTGATTCTTGCGGTGTTTGATAAACTCCACATTTCTGATTTCCTTATTTGGATTTTTTATGATTCTTTATTGAACTTTCAACTTGATGAATTCTGAACTTACTTGTTGATTTTCACGATGGTTGGTGAATTTCTGTTTCCTTTATTAGGTGTTTGATAATCCCTTGAAATTTCTGATTTAGTGAATTCCAAATTTCCTTGTGGGTTTTTATGATGATTTGTGAATTTTGTATGCTTACTTTCCTCAATAAATTTAAGACGTTCACCTATTGGATTTCTTGCATAATGAATTTTTAATTATCTTATTGACTTTTGTAATTGTTGATGAATTTTATAATTCTCATTTTCTTGTTTGGATTTTGGCGGCCGAATGTTCATTTTCTGATTTGATGAACTATTAACTTTTTTATAGATTTTAATGAGGTTTTATGGTTTTCATATACCTGACTGCTTTGTTAGATATTTGGATCTTTGGTTTTATGAATCCTGGATCTCCTTATTCATATTCATGATGATTCGTGAATTTTGTATTCCTACTTTCCGAATTCGAATTTCTGATGAACAATTGATAAATTTATAGTTTTGGGAATTCTATAGTTTCCTTGAGGATTTCGATGATGATTTATGGATTTCGTGTGCATAATTTCCTCATTTTGAATGCTCTCTTGTTGGTTTTCAGATTTTATGGATTTTGGATTTCCTTGTGGATTTTGATACTCATTCATGGATTTCATGTTTTTGATTTCCTCATGGGTCTCTAATCGGATTCCTAATTTCCAGAATCCTATATTTTACTATTGAATTTTATAGTAATTTATAAATTTTTCATTGAATTCGAAATGAGGACTTAGTGCAAAATCTGCATAATACCAAGAGGCATTATCATTAAACTACTTACTATACTTTCACTAAATGAGAATTACTAATCAATAGTATAAAAAGAAAGTATTCTTAAAGGGACAAGGGAAGGTCATCGAAAATACAAAATCAATATCTACAGGTTGAAAGATGCTCAACTCAAGGAGAGGAACTGCCTAAAGTACATTGTTGACTTTCCCAAAGGTTTATTTATTTGAGTCAACGTCTGCAAATTAGGTGATATATTTCCACGTTTTCAAGAAAAGAAGTTTAATCATGTATATTTCAGAATACTCTATTCGAAAATGCCACTAAACATCATCTTGAACATTTATTTCATAAGTTTAAGATTACTCATTAAGGTCATAAAAAGGTCAAAATCTTAATAGAGGTTATTATTTGTTTGGCAGGAAATGAAGAAAGAAAATTGTTGGAGTTTTTGTCCTAAAGAACAAAAGATTCTTTCATACTAGGGGGTAAATGTTACTCCAAAAAATCCACCTTTCGACTAAGTCGAAAGGTCCTTCAATAAAGAATAAGGAAGAGAAGCTCAGACCAAACCTTTCGAAGGAGTCGAAGGGATGCAGCCATCAGAGTTTAACAGCCTCAAAGCTTTCGAAGGGGTCGGAAGGTTCCATCTCACATCATCAATGAAGTTCCTACCTTTCGAAGAAGATGAGGAAGTCAAATCAAGTGTTAGCAACCCCATGGTGACCTTTTTGAAAGCATGGCAAGCCTTTCCAACCAGTTAAGACTCATCAGGATACCTTTCGACAAAGTTGAAAGGTTCTATGAAGAAGGCAATACTCAGAAGTCAGCAAAGAATGAAAGTGTAACGACCCGTAAATTTTAACTGTTTTATTAATGTAATTAGTTGAAATTTTGTGAAATTTGAAATAAAAATTTGAAATAAAAACTTGATATTTGAAATGCGTCTAATTAAACATAGCAAACTGTAAATTTTCATCCAAAAATATGGAAGTTTATTTCGTGTGTAATTTTATTTCAATTTAATCAGTTAGTAATTGATGAAAATAAAATGTTTTCGAAACCTAAAAATTTTTATATAGAAAAATTCTAAACCATCTTCTGAGCAAGACGTCATTTTTCATTTTTCCAAATTTGGACTTCTTTAGCTTCGTCGATCTTATTTTGCTGCGTTTTTGCTGCATTTTCCGCTAGTAGAAAATTCCAATTTTTATAATTCAATCGAATCACTGATATATGTATACCATTTTGATTGTCTCGTCATGCTGATCTCTACGGTATACTCATTTCTGTGTTTTGAGGTCCGGTATGCGACGAAAGCAATGAAACGGTTCGTTGTAACGGTACCGCAAATTGTGACTTTATTTTTCGTTCGGTTTCAAAACTCAAAACGTGCTGCCCAAACAAAATTTTTGCTTTAAACTTTCAGCTGAAATTAAAGGTCATGACCGTTACTATTATTTTTATTTATTCATTCACTCCTTAATTCGGATGCTCTTTCCAGCTGTTAAACATCAGACTTTAATTTTCCAATGTCCATAAATGCTGGGTCGTGAATTTTACTTTTCCTAGCAGCCGTTCACTGCTCTGCCATCTCATCAAAAACTTGTTACCAATCCATCATCTTCCCTCCATGCAACACCCATACGCAAAGCCCTCCGCATCCAGATCCACTCACCGCCTTCCCTCCTCTTCACCCTCCCCTTCCACCTCGGCAGCCTAGTGCCTCAACACCACGCAACCCGCTCACCACCTCCACTCTGGCCATGTTCCATCCCATGCAGCAGCCTCACCGAACGCCTCCCCTTCCCGCAATCCGATCCTTAGCCTGGTCCGTGTATTCTTTGATTTTTTTATCTTTGTTTTATATTCTTATATTTTCAGCAGATTTGATGTCAAGATGTTTAGCAATTGGGAGGAAGTATTTATATGATACAGTTGCATATGTTAGTATTTTATATATAGTACGTATATATTGTAATCCCTCAGTAAAGTATAGATACTAGTTATAATTGTTTATACTGTTATTATCCCAGTTTTTATATATTATTTGTATAAATGGGTTGGCTACGGTTTATATATATAATATATTAATATGTATATTTTTACATAATTTTCGTATAAGTGTTGTATGCTATATATATAGGTATGCTACAACTTTAGTTTCAAGTATGCGTCGCCGGTTCTTATGTGTGTGTTATATTTTATAAGTATATTTTATATATAAGTTACTGTTCCTATTTATATGTTGTACCATATAAAATATATGAGTGTCAGTTTGCTAATATTTATTGAGTTATATGTTTTGTTGAGTTTAGATATGTTTTAATGTGTATTGAGGTGCTTTTGTAAGAAAGTACATAGTCTATGGTATATAAGAGGTTATATACTAAAGGAAAGTTGGTCTGTTAGTTCATATAAACAATGATATTCTAGGAGATATAGATAAGTGTATACACATATATAAAGTCAGATTTTAAGGTATTTGTGTATAAGTGTATATATATGAGTCTGCTTGTAACTTATAGGTTAAGTGTTCAAGTTTATATAAGCCTGTAAATTGGTCGGTTTTACTATATATGTCTGTTTTATATGTTAAAGTATATAATGATATAATGTTTTTAAAAAAAAACAGTTATTTTTTTTACTTGTTGTTTTGTATCAAAATGCATGACCGCATATATATATATGTGTAGCCTTGGATTTTCTTGTTTTATAAAATTTTCCCAGCATATGTATATTATAGCATATATGTTTTGCAATTGGTTAGTTGGTATATGTTTGATAAGTGAGTTCTGTTTTATATATTGTTTTATATTTTCTTTTAACAGTATATAGGGTATATACTTATACAATTAAAGTGTTATCTTATGTATATGTATTACTAGTTTATATGATAGTTTAGTATACAGATTGTTGTATAAATTATATATGTATAAAAGCCATATTTTGTGAGGTAAGTTTTATCTAAATGAATTAATATAGCAGTATCTATTGTGCTTGTATATATATATAGTTATCTTAGTATATATACATTTTTGCTGAAGCTTTTAGTTTTTCTTTAAGTACTAAAGTGTGTTCATATATATATAGTATATAAGTGATTATTTCAAAATATATGGTGTATATACGTTGATTTTTAAGATATGTGTTTTTAAAACAATGGTTTTAACTGTATATATAATATTTAATATTGTTTTAAATTAAATATTGATTCCATGGAAGTAACTATAATATATATATATATATATATAATTGATGCCGCTATCAAATCGGATCCTAATTTGTTTCATCGATTCCCATTTATCAGCTTTGCGTGTCCAACTCCTCCCAATCTTACTTTGCTTTGGAAGTCGTGCTTGGATCCGTAACCCAATTCATTTTCAAATTTCTCTAGCCTCGAAAGGTGAGCAATCACTCACGATTAACATTCTTTTATTTATTAAATTTGATTTAAATTGAAATGACAAATTGAAATATGCTGCTATTAGTTATTTACACTGTTATATATGCTATTATCTGTATCTGTTCACCTATGACATCTGACACCATTATCTGTCATTTATGCGATGATAATACAGTTTGGTTGATAATTGATTGATTGTTGATGTTTATATTGGACGTTAAATTGTTAATGTTAAAGTGATAAATAATATGCAATTGAATTGATATATGATAGTTAACCATTTAAATTGAATCTATATGTTGAATTTGATTAGTTAAATTTTGTATAACATGACCCCCTTTAAATGTTAAACTAGTTGACACGTAGAAATTTAGTTAAATACACCTTGAACCATTTAATGTATGTTGGAAAATTTATGTAGTATGGAATTGAATAATTGATATCAAGTGAAGAACCGTTTAAATATTAATGTAATAATCTTTAATCTACATGAAATGATAGTGTAGATTCTAGAAATAATTATATTAATTTGCACAAACAACAATGTGAATTAATACGATTATTTCGGGATTATTTGAATTAATTATTTGATTGTTGTTATTGCTTGTTTATTTACTTTGACACCATCCCAGTTATCACACTGCAAGTTCCTTTTGTTATGCTTTGATTTTGAATTGGAATGAAATCGGGTTGAAATGATAAATACCCAAAATAAAAACTTTGACTTAGGATAAGGAATTAAATAAAACCCGATTGGTCAATAATTTGATTTAAAAATGAAATAAAGATTTTATTTGGATAAATAATATGGTTTTGAAACGAAGTTGGAATTTGAATTTTAATGAAAGGGAAGGTTAATATTTAATAATCCGAATCAAAATATTAACAAGTAGTTGATGAAAGAACGTTGTTTTAAAATTTGGAATTATTAATAATTAAATTTGAAATTATTTAATAATTAAGTTTTTTAAATTATTAAATAATTAAATAAGATTGAATTATTTAATAATTAAGTGAAATTGAATTGTTGATATGAGAAATTGAACTTCGTAATAAGTGAAATTGAACTTCTTTAATAAGTAAAGTTGAGTTATGAAATAATTAAGTTTTGAAATTTGTAACTAAGTAAATAAATAAGTGAAATTGAATTTTCTTTAACAAGAAATAAAATGTGTTTATTGAAATTAATGTAAGACTTGAAATGTAAAGAATTTGATTTGACGAATCTAATTAATTTAATCGGTAAGTATTGATATAATGAAGTTGAACTAAAGTAATTGATTTAATGAATTGGAAATTAAATAGAATTTGCTTGAATGATAGATTAACTTAACGAAAATTTAATGAAATCGATAAATGAACCTAAATTGATTTGAATGTAGATTAAATCATTTTAAATGATTTCGGAATGAAACTTATGTATGAATTTAAATGAATATTGGAATGGTTTTAAATAAAAATTGAAATTGTGTTATAAGATTTGAAATGGTGATTTGGATGTTTTGAAACGTAAATTTTGGAAATTGGTTTGGAAAGACAAATGAAATGTTGGTTTACAAATTCTAATTGAAATTGTAATTGATTTGGTTTTGAAATATTTTAAACGACCGATCGGTGTAATAATCACGAAAGTTATTAAAGAGACCGAAATCAGTTAGGGACATACTCACTGTCTAAACCGAAAACCACTTTAATAACTATATGCGGAGTGTGATCCAGAATGAAGTGGTTGGAATGATGTACGTGATGATTAAAGAAAGTGAACGATAATGGATAGCCTTGACACTTGTGTCAAATTGGAAATGACTAAAACAGGAGCCGTGCCGGGCCAAATGGGGGTTAGCTACCTCGAGCGAACACACTTCTTCGAAAACTACTCATTACTTGTTGTCGATTGGTGCACCCTTGATTTTGGGAGTGTTGTTTCGCGGTGTTGCGATCGCTGCGGCGATGCGTTCTCACCAGTCCGGATCAGGCAAACGGTAGTTTCACTACCTTGGGTATTGCCTCATGTGCCTTGTCATACTTGTATCCCTATATACGCGACCACTACGATTTGTTTTGTGTTATACCTATGGAGTACTCCCTGATATCCCACTAGTTTACGGTGGAGTTTACAGTGCTGTATAGACTATAACGCTTATATAAAATGTGTTAAGGGGGATAATGGTAACGCCTTAACACTATTTTGTTACTTTATATTACTGATAGGCATTATCTACTTATCGTACACTACTACATAGTAGATAGTTTAACGGATCCTTAAAGGATGGTTATTCCAAACATCCTTTGAGTTACTTGTATTTCACTTGCTATTTCACTTGAGTTGGATTTATTGATATAAGAATGTTAATCCTGACTCGAGTGTTTTGTGTTTTGCTTTACGCTCGGGTCAGACCGAGTTTACCAGTATTCGAGACTCACCTTTGGAGTTGGAGCTTCGCTTGGAGATCCAGCTATCTATCCAGCTTTCAGATATCCAGTTGATTCCAGTGATTGTATTCTGATTCTTGTATTTGACGATTATATTCGAGACATCTGTTGTACCTTATTTAGTTCTTATATGTATATAGTAGCTTCATGAACTACTATCTTTTATTTCAGCTGCATTTATTACTCTGTGTCTATGATCTGTGATTATTTATTTACTGTATATGTTCAGTTTTGCCAAATTTAAATTAACAATTCGGTATTTTGAATTATTCAAGTCTGACATGTGCGGATGCGAATAGTCCAAATAGCGGGTCGTTACAGTTGTGATCAGAGCTTTGGTAGCTCTAGGCAAAACTTAATATATATGCTAAATGTACTTACAGAATCACTTTCATCCAAGTTTGAACCTCATCCTTTTTGACTCGATTCCTTTGAATTTTGGAACGTTCCCTCGGTTTTGAAATTCATTCGTGTCCCTCACTATTCGTCTTCTTTTAATTCTGGAGTATCCCATAACTCCACTTCGAATAATCTTTATAATGAATCGGCAGTCTCGCCAAACTTCGAATGATTTGTAAAGGGGTGAAACTCCTTTACAATAGGCATCGGTTTACCGGAGATTTCTATACCCAAGGTTTACGATGCTATCTATCTCCTGCTATGCCTGAATTCTATTTTTGAGATCAAATGTCGATTTGCCTTAGAATTCTGCATTGATCTTATTCTTGAAGTCACGGTTGACCTGGTTAAGGTTGCCTGCGATTTATATAAACCTATCAATCTTCCTACCTTGTTATTTAATCATCATATCTTTGTTTCGAACTTGTATTCGAATCAAAATTCTCTTTGATTTGAGTCCATCAAATTTGAATCTCTATCCTTGCTTTGAAATCCATTATTGTATCATTGAGTGAGGAAGTGTATTTGTAAATTAATGTTAAAAATGTTTTAACATATGTTGTGTTGTTTGAGTTGTTGATGATGATTTGGGTTTTCGATCGATTCGTCTGATCAATGCTATCGATAGGATTTCCAAAACACTTGAGCAGAGAAAACTGACACAATATCGTTTTCAAATTTGGTAAATAAAATAAATTTGTGTGATTATATTATATATAAGTAAATTTTCTAGATTGTTAAATGAATGGGTCAACAAAATGGTAATATTTGATTTTTATTTATTGTTTTGTAAACCATTGACTATTCCAATATGATAAGTAAATGAAATTATAAAACATGGTTTAATATTTTAATTAGGAATTGAAATGGATTTAAATTAGAATTTGAGAATTTAATTTTTGGTGATTTCAAACTTGGTTTTTTAATGTTTTAAAATGTATATTATTTGAAATATTTCCGAACAGAAATCGTTTCCAAAGAATTTTTAAAATGTTGAAATCAGTGCTCTTCTCTTTGTCGCTGGAAAAAAATTTCAGTGATGGCGGCCGCATCATCGACATTCATTTTCGAGTTTCAAAGTGGAGAGACACTCAGTAGCTTTGCTACACTTTTATTTTGGAAAATTTAATTTAGTTGGATTTAAAAAGTATGACTTGATTTATATATATTGATATATGACTATAGACTTGATTTGATTTATACATATATATTTATATGTTTGTCTCCAATGGTTTGAAGTGAAATCGGAAATTTAATTCTTAAATTTATGTAAAAGGTGATTTAAATTTCAAAATGAAACCAAAATTTTAAATAAATATTTAAATTTGAAATAATATAGTAAGGAAATATTTTACTTGTATAATACTCAATTGCATTCCAAAATATATAACTTACCAAAATTATTTAGAAGTTAACCTTGTAATTAAATATTATACAATGTAAAATGATGTTAAAGGATTTTATAGATAAAATTTGAGTGGTTATAATAAATGTTATACACTTAAAATTTTAATTATAAAAGATGTTATTAGAAATAAATAGAATAATTAGTTGAATGAATATTAAATGAGACAAATTAAATGAAATTTTGTTTTGAAGGAATCTTTTGGTATCAAATATTAATAAATTGAAATTAA
Organism: Allium fistulosum; assembly: GCA_030737815.1. Classification (NCBI taxonomy): domain Eukaryota; kingdom Viridiplantae; phylum Streptophyta; class Magnoliopsida; order Asparagales; family Amaryllidaceae; genus Allium; species Allium fistulosum. The sequence continues at coordinate 986,703,691 of CM060902.1, forward strand.
ATCAACTTATGGAAATACCTTAAATTTAAACCAATTATTGAATATAAATTAATTTAAATTGAAATTAATATGGTTTAAATTAAATTATATGGTTTAAATATATGTAATAAGATATATTAAGTGGAATAACCATAATAATAATTTAGAATAAAAGAATTAAATTTGTTGAATAAAATATGAGTACAATAAATGATTATACAAATTGATGATTTAGAAATTGTTAATTGAGGATGACCAGATAGTAAGATAATGAATTTAGAAATAGATAGATTGATTTAACTTAAGTGAAACCCAGTGGATTAAACCAAATTGTTAAATATTAATTAGTTTAATTTGAAATTATATGGTTTAAATTAATTGTTTTATCTTGTCTTTTAATCTATTTTCTTTCTGGTTGTTTCTATTCTCGTACCTCCTTCCTTTTCGGGGACGAAAAGTTTTGAGTGGGGGAGAGTGTAACGACCCATAAATTTTAACTGTTTTATTAACGTAATTAGTTGAAATTTTGTGAAATTTTAAATAATAATATTTTGAAATAAAAATTTGATATTTGAAATGCGACTAATTAAACATAGCAAACTGTAAATTTTCATCCAAAAATATGGAAGTTTATTTTGTGTGTAATTTTATTTCAATTTAATCAGTTAGTAATTGATGAAAATAAAATGTTTTCGAAACCTAAAAATTTTTATATAGAAAAATTCTAAACCATCTTCTGAGCAAGACGTCATTTTTCGTTTTTCCAAATTTGGACTTCTTTAGCTTCGTCGATATTATTTTGCTGCGTTTTTGCTGCATTTTCCGCTGGTAGAAAATTCAAGTTTTTATAATTCAATCGAATCACTGATATCTGTATACCATTTTGATTGTCTCGTGTAACAACCCTAGATTTTTGCATATATTTTAAATTTGACTTTATTTTATTTTGAAATTATTTTTAAGCTTGTTTCATTTCAAACATTTCATTTTTAAATATAAATGCTGATTATTATGTGAGTTATAGTTTCAAACTGATATAAATTGAATATTTTACCGAAAAGTGAAATTCTGGTCAAACTGTTCAATCTTTGACTTTTAAACTTCAAATTTAAATATTTTTATTCTTAAATTTTATCTTTTATGATGAAAATAAATTTAATTTCAAGAATACTGCTTTTCGTTTCGTTGAAAACGGACTTATATTGTAGAAGTTATGTAATTTTCAATTTTGTGTATAAACTGTTTATTTTGCAATATTATTTATTTTAAATCATATAAATTATATTTTTATTGTCATATTTTTTTTAATATGTGTTAATAGGTTATTTTATGTCTTTTAATATTTTTAAAATGATAAGATAATTTTTCTAAAGTATACTTGAATTTATTTCAATTTATAAAGCCTAGTTTCCATTTTTCTACTATTTTCTTCATTAAATTATATTTAATTAAAATATATTTATTTATTTTTGTGAATTCATTTTTATTTTGTGTTCTTATCTTTATTTTTAAATATTTTTCAAATACATAAAGATTTTCTAAAGTTCATTTGAATTTGTTTCAAATTTATAAAGCCTAGTTATGTATATATTGCCATTTTCTTTATTTATTTGATTTTTATTTAAATTTATTTATTTTCTTTTCTTATTTATTTTATTTTCTGAGTTTATTTATCTTTATTATCAGCCTTGTTATGTATTTATAAAATTAAAATGAATTTGTGGAAATTTGAAAAGACTTGAAACTCTTTATCTCCTTTTGACTTTTCCTCTTCCGCCTTTTCATTTTCCAACCTACATCTCATTAAAAAAAAATTGGTCGTACAATACTTTTCTCATTTCAGCTGACTTCCTCACCTTTTTCACGTATTCTAACCTTCTCAAACCCACAAAAAAAATCACGGCCATGGCTTCAAGAGATTGGGTAAAATTCTTCCTTCCTTTTTCTTGTTTTCTATGTTTTCTACCTTTGTTTTGCATATGCTCTCTACCTCATAGCTTGGCTCCTCCTCAAGCAGATCTGACCCGACCACCACCACCCCCTTCCTCTGACCATCACCCATCCTAGCAGCCCTCCTCCTCAGGCCAAACCAATCCAAGGCCAAGATCTACACAAAATCCACCAAAAACCATCACAACCTATCACCTATTGCACTAGCCTAGCATAGGTTGTCATCTCCTCCTTCTACCACCTTTGGTTGCCACCACCTCCACCACCACCACCTCTGACCTGACCTTCAACCTCTAACACATCACCCACCACCACCTGCACCACTGGTTGGGCCCACACAGCCCATGGCCGAACCAAAGTATAGCATAGATGTGATGTTATTCGCCTTGTAGTGTTGCTATGTTGCACCTAGACTTCACCACATCAAAACCCATGTGTAGGCCGACCCTTGCACACCCAAACCTGACCCAATTCCCTGTATTAGCTGAACTTAATCACTGCATAGCTGAAGTACCTAAGGTAGAGAGCAAGTGCAAGTCAATTGTTGTTGTTTTGGGTATAGATTTCTTATGTTATTTGATGATAAATTTGTGTTGTAACTTATGTATTATTGTATTGTTTTGTGTAAATGTTTGAACAAGTCAAATTGCTTTGGCTCTCACTCGCAAATCATATTCGTGCTCTCGTGCCTTCGAAGGTTCTGTGTTGTGTGTTTTGGTCGTCATCTCCAGCTTAAACAAGTGAGTAATTCTCACCAGACAATGTATACTTATATAACTAGTAAACTAACACCATTTGAATCTGTAAAATTATATCATCCTGTTATAACTATTATATTATGATCATATGATGCTCACCCCTGTTATTACTCATGTTATATAATCATTTACTGTTATATAATGCTATTCTGTTATTTTATCAGTCCGTCACACTGCAAGTTCCCTGTTAGTATAGAAATCACTATGGGTTGAAATGATACATACCCGAACGGACTTTAGAATAGGGAAAAATCGTTATGGGCTGAAATGATAGGCCTGACCGGTTTTTATTTATTTTATTTAACTTGGGATTGCAGGTTTGAAATGATAGAACCCGGTTTTTCTTTGTAAACTGTGGATTGAAATGATACATATCCGTATCACTTGACCTAGGCTAGAAAATTATATACAGACCCGTGGTTTATATATTTTTCTAAAATTTTTAAAATATTTTAAAAATATAAATATTATGATATTTTGATTTAAACTTTATTAAAATGATTTCCATAAAATATTTGTGATTTTCTACAAATTAAATAAGTGAATTAAGTAAAGGGTGAAGTAGAATTTGAAATATAAGTTAATTTTGGAATTTATGATTTTGTTTATAAATGGAATTTATGTAAAGTAAGAATATATGACAAATTTGATTTAAAAATGAATTTAATGATTTTATTAAGAAATAATGATTTTATAAAGTGTTAGTGATTTTGTATAACTTAAAATATGAAATAAATGAATATTTAAGCTGAATTTGGAAATATAACTTAAATTGAATTTTTGTGGAATTTGTTTAAAAGTGAAATATTAATTAAGTAAAATAAATGGAAATAAGTTATATTTTGGAAATTTAAACTTAGTTGTTAAGTTAAGAATTTAATTTAAGAAATGAAAATTTAATTGTTATTTAATTTGATATTTGTATGGAAATTTGACTTTATAAAATCATAGAAATAAACGTATTTAAATGATTGTTTTTAAAATGTGAAAATATATGATTTTATAAGTTAAAATGATTTATATTAAAAGTTAATTGTTTGTGAAATTTAAATTAAAACTCTGAATTTGATTTCACAGCATTTTTGAAATGTAATGTAAAGATATTACAGCATTGGAAAATGCTGCAACTGTTTTAAATGAACCAAATAGCAAATTTGAACTAAGGGTTATTATAGCACTTTTTTAGTGCTATAGTTGTTAAATTTAACTAAAATTTTAATTGAAACTAAATTAAGATATTGCAGCATTTTAAATGCCGTCTTTTGTTAATGAATTATTTTAAAACATAACATTTCGTAGCATTTTCTAAGTGCTGCGAAAGTTGAATTTTCTTTGTTTAATAAATTCAAATGAATAAATGATCTTTGAAAAAGATTAAATTTTGGAAATTAAATATTTAATTATTAAATATAATGAATTGACTTTAAATGATTTAAATGGAATAGTTGATTTGGGAAATACAACTATTTTGAAATGTGATCAAATGGTATTTAAATTTAATAAATGATGTTTTGAAATGATATTTTGAAATGAATTTGGAATGATATTAAATCTTGGAATGAATAATTGAAGTTTATATTAGTATGAAAAATAATTGGTTTACTTGTAATTTGAATGTATTTAAAAGATATTGGACTTATGAAATATAGGATAATAAAGCTTTGGAATTTATTTTATAATTTGAATAGTTATTTTGTGGATTAAATATATATTTGAAATTTATAAGATTTGAAATGGTCTATGGAAATTTAATTGTAATGAATGATTGAATTAAATCAAAACTCTGAAAAAATTTTAAACTTGATTTGAAAGTATAATTTACACTTTTAAATGGTTTAGATGAATTATTTTGATTGAAATATAAACTATTTAAAAGGTGACTTGAAATGATAATAAATGAATGATATCTTTAAATTTAAAAGTATTTAAAGTTGAATATTTAGGTTTGTACTCAAATGATATTTTGGTATATTAAAATGATTTGAAATGAAGTTTTGGAAAGATACGATATTTTGATATATAAAAATGATTTGAAATGAAGTTTTGGAAAGATATGATATTTTGATATATAAAAATGATTTGAAATGAAGTTTTGGAAAGATTTGATATTTCGATATACTAAAATGATTTGAAATGAAGTTTTGGAAAGATATGATATTTTGATATATTGAAATGATTTGAAATGAAGTTTTGAAATGATATGATATTTTAAATATATTGAAATGGTTTGGAATTGATTTAATCTTTATTTTTGATAAATATTTGGATTTTAAATGATACTCTATTTTGAAGTATAAACTGTTTTAAATTATAACCAGGGTTATAATAACGATTGGTTGTTAAAGAGACCGGGATCGGATATGGACATGCTCTCTGTCAATATCGAAAACCACTTTGACAACTGTGTATGCGGTGGAGTTTCCAGAATGAAGTAGGATGGTGGCGACGATCCTAAGGTATATACGTGGGCCCAACTCCCATGAGTTGGCATAAGGTGGCTAAAACATGAGCGATTGACGGACCAAGGAGGTAGCACCTCTGATCGGACACACTTCTTCGATACCATTCTATTACTTGTGATTGATTTGGTGCGCACCCTTGATTTGGGAGTGTTGTTCGAGGTGGGCGGTAGTGGCTGCTATGCGTCACCACCAGTCCGGATGCGTAATTGGTATATCTACCCTGGCATTGCCTTGTGTGCCGTGTCACCTACCATATCGAGCCCACTACGATTTTGGTTTAAAGATCCGACCGCGTTAAGGTTCACCATCCCCTTAACACTATTTTCTATATGATTATACTTTACTAATTAGACACTACTGTATATAGCTTATATTACTATATAGTAAATAGTTTAACGGATCCTTAAAGAATGGGCGATCCCAAGCATTCTTTAAGTTACTTGTACCTTTATTACAGTTCACTTGAGTTGGGTTACATTATATAAGTATATATTGTCCTGACTCTAGTGTTTTGTGTTTTGCTTTACGCTTGGGTCAGCCTGAGTTATTCACAGATTTGGATTTCCACTCTCCTGGAGATTTGAATCGCTGGAGATTATCTGCTTGTCTTGTCCTATCTATTTCAGTTCTGTTGTTCTACTCAGCTTGTACTTGGTTATTTTATTGAGACTTTTGTTGTATTCTGTTTCTTCTGTTATATCTTATGTAACTCTGATATATTTATATAGTAGCTTCATGAACTACTATTTCTTTTACTTCCGCTGCATTATTTTACTCTGTGTCTGTGATCTGTGATTATTTATTTACTGTATATTCTGAGATTTGCCAAATTTTATTTACAACGCGGTATTTTGAGCAAGTCCGACATGTGCGGATGCGAATGGTTGAAAATATCGGGTCATTACAGTTGGTATCAGAGCTTTGGCTTTGAGGCAAAACTCAGCATATGGAGTAGATTTATTTACAGAATCACTTTCGTTCGAGTTTGAATCTTTTCCTCTTGATTCGAATTTCCTTTGAATTTTTGGAACGTTCCCTGCGGTTCCAAAATTCATTATTGTCCCTCACTATTCATCTTCTTTTGATTTTGGAGTATCACATAACTCCACTTCGAATGATCTTTATAGTGAATTGGCTGTCTCGCCAATATTCTAATTTTCTGGTAAAGGGGGAAACTCCTTTACAAATTTGCATCGATTCACCAGAGATTTATATTTATCCTTGGTTTAGATGCTAATATCTTTTGTTATTCCAAACTCTATCTCTTGAGATCGGATGTAGATTTACCCCAGAAAATCCACATTTGATCTTATTCATTAAGTCACGGTTGACCCGGTTAAGGTTGCCCGCGATTTATCTAAGCTTATCCATATTCATATTTTGATAATTAATCATCTTGTTTTGTTTCCAAAATATCTCCAAACATTTTGAATTATACTTGTAAATCTATGTTTTGTTTTATATATTGTGTTGTTTGAGTTGTTGATGTGGATTTGGGCTTCCGATCGATTCGTCTGATCAACGCTATCGATAGGATTTCTAAAACACTTTGACAGAACAAACTGACACAATATTATTTTAAAATTTGGTTAATGAAATAAATTTTGATATAAGTAAATATTATGGAACTTAATAAATTGATTTAAATTGATTATTTGAAATGATAATACTTGATTTATCATTCTATAAATGAATTTATAAATAGTTGTTTATAAATTTGATTTGGGAACTGAAATGAATTTAAATCAAGAATTTGAGAATTTAATTTCTTATGGTTTCAAACCTTGTGTTTAAAGTTTTAAAAGGACATGTTATTTAAAGTATTTTGAATAGAAATTTGTTTCCAAAGAAATTTTAAAGTTTTAAAATTTTAGTGCTCTTCTCTTTGTCGCTGGAAAATAATTTCGGTGATGACCGCGGCATCATCGACGTTCATTTTCGAGTTTCGAAGTGAAGAAACCATTATGTAGTCTTGCTACAGCTTTGTTTTGGGAAATTTGATTGATTTTAATTTCTAAAATATGATTTGATTTATAATATATATAGATATATGACTTAAATTTGATTTGACAAATTACGTACATACATTTATTTATCTCTAAATGGTTTGAAAGGAATCAGAAATTTTATTCTTAAATTCTATCTTAAATAATAACTTCCAATATAAAAAGAAAATCAAAATTTTGAATAAATATTCAAGCTTGAAATGATTGAATTAGAATGTTTATATTGTAAATTAATTTTAGAAAGTTTTATTTGTATAATTCTCAATTGCATTCCAATATAACTTACCTTAATTTTAGAAGTTAACAATGTAATTGGATAATATACAATATAAAAAGATTTTATAAACAAAATTTGAGTGGCTATAATAAATATTATACACTTAAATTTTAGTTATAAAAAGATTAACAGAGGTAATTAGACTAAAAGGTTAATTGAATAATTTACAATATAAATGATGTTAAGGGAATTAGGAATAAATTAAAATGGTTATAATAAGTGTAAGTATATTTAACATAGGTGATAAAATATATTGAGAGGGATAAATTTAATTTTAATTAGGAATAAAGATGAATTAAATTTATTAAGTACATTATGAGTATAAATAATGATTTTGCAATTCCATGATTTTTGAAATTGTTAGTTTAAGAAAATTGGATGATAAGGTAATGAAATTAGAGATAGTAAAATTTATTTAACTTGTGTAAAATTAATTATCAATTTAAGATGAAACCATGGAAATTTCAAACCTATTATCTTATTTTGTTTTTCAAACTTATTATCTTATTTTGTTTTCAAACTGTCTGTTAGTTGTCCTTATTATCCTTATCTTGATACAGACTGGTATAGGCATTTTTCTATAATCTTTCTGTTTAGAAATCTTTCTATAATCTTTGATAATGTTTGGTACTTATTTTAATCTGAGCATTGCATGCCACCACCTTGTTAAACTTACCTATAACAACAGTTATCAAGTATAATTTCAATCTCCTTGTCATCTTGTCTTAATCCTATTTCACTCTATCTTTTCTGTGCTTTCCCGTACCTCATTCCTTTTCGGGGACGAAAAGTTTTGAGTGGGGGAGAGTGTAACAACCCTAGATTTTTGCATATATTTTAAATTTGACTTTATTTTATTTTGAAATTATTTTTAAGCTTGTTTCATTTCAAACATTTCATTTTTAAATATAAATGCTGATTATTATGTGAGTTATAGTTTCAAACTGATATAAATTGAATATTTTACCGAAAAGTGAAATTCTGGTCAAACTGTTCAATCTTTGACTTTTAAACTTCAAATTTAAATATTTTAATTCTTGAATTTTATCTTTTATTATGAAAATAAATTTAATTTCAAGAATACTGCTTTTCGTTTCGTTGAAAACGGACTTATATTGTAGAGGTTATGTAATTTTCAATTTTGTGTATAAACTGTTTATTTTGCAATATTATTTATTTTAAATCATATAAATTATATTTTTATTGCATATTTTGTTTTAATATGTGTTAATAGGTTATTTTAGGTCTTTTAATATTTTTAAAATGATAAGATAATTTTTCTAAAGTATACTTGAATTTATTTCAATTTATAAAGCCTAGTTTCCATTTTTCTGCTATTTTCTTCATTAAATTATATTTAATTAAAATATATTTATTTATTTTTGTGAATTCATTTCTATTTTGTGTTCTTATCTTTATTTATAAATATTTTTCAAATACATAAAGATTTTCTAAAGTTCATTTGAATTTGTTTCAAATTTATAAAGCCTAGTTATGTATATATTGCCATTTTCTTTATTTATTTGATTTTTATTTAAATTTATTTATTTTCTTTTCTTATTTATTTTATTTTCTGAGTTTATTTATCTTTATTATCAGCCTTGTTATGTATTTATAAAATTAAAATGAATTTGTGGAAATTTGAAAAGACTTGAAACTCTTTATCTCCTTTTGACTTTTTCTCTTCCGCCTTTTCATTTTCCAACCTGCATCTCATTAAAAAAAATTGGCCGTACAATACTTTTCTCATTTCAACTGACTTCCTCACTTTTTTCATGTATTCTAACCTTCTCAAACCCACAAAAACAATCACGGCCATGGCTTCAAGAGATTGGGTAAAATTCTTCCTTCCTTTTTCTTGTTTTCGATGTTTTCTACCTTTGTTTTGCATATGCTCTCTACCTCATAGCTTGGCTCCTCCTCAACCAGATCTGACCCGACCACCACCACCCCCTTCCTCTAACCATCACCCATCCTAGCAACCCTCCTCCTCAGGCTTAACCAATCCAAGGCCAAGATCTACACAAAATCCACCAAAAACCATCACAACCTATCACCTATGCACTAGCCTAGCCTAGGTTGTCATCTCCTCTTTCTACCACCTTTGGTTGCCACCACCTCCACCACCACCACCTCTGACCTGACCTCCAACCTCTGCCACATCACCCACCACCACCTGCACCACTGGTTGGGCCCACACAGCCCATGGCCGAACCAAAGTATAGCATACATGTGATGTTATTCGCCTTGTAGTATTGCTATGTTGCACCTAGACTTCACCACATCAAAACCCATGTCTAGGCCGACCCTTGCACACCCAAACCTGACCCAATTCCCTGTATTAGCTGAGCTTAATCACTGCATAACTGAAGTACCTAAGGTAGAGAGCAAGTGAAAGTCAATTGTTGTTGTTTTGGGTATAGATTTCTTATGTTATTTGACGATAAATTTGTGTTGTAACTTATGTATTATTGTATTGTTTTGTGTAAATGTTTGAACAAGTCAAATTGCTTTGGCTCTCCACTCCCAAATCATATTCGTGCTCTCGTGCCTTCGAAGATTCTGTGTTGTGTGTTTTGGTCGTCATCTCCAGCTTAAACAAGTGAGTAATTCTCACCAGACAATGTGTAGTTATATAACTAGTAAACTGACACCATTTGAATCTGTAAAATTATATCATCCTGTTATAACTGTTATATTAGGATCATATGATGCTCACTCCTGTTATTACTCATGTTATATCATTATTTACTGTTATATAATGCTATTCTGTTATTTTATCAGTTTGTCACACTGCAAGTTCCGTGTTAGTATAGAAATCACTATGGGTTGAAATGATACATACCCGAACGGACTTTAGAATAGGGAAAAATCGTTATGGGCTGAAATGATAGGCCTGAACGGTTTTTATTTATTTTATTTAACTTGGGATTGCGGGTTTGAAATGATAGAACCCGGTTTTTCTTTGTAAACTGCGGATTGAAATGATACATATCCGTATCACTTGACCTAGGCTAGAAAATTATATACAGACCCGTGGTTTATATATTTTTCTAAAATTTTTAAAATATTTTTAAAATATAAATATTATGATATTTTGATTTAAACTTTATTAAAATGATTTCCATAAAATATTTGTGATTTTCTACAAATTAAATAAGTGAATTAAGTAAAGGGTGAAGTAGAATTTGAAATATAAGTTAATTTTGGAATTTATGATTTTGTTTATAAATGGAATTTATGTAAAGTAAGAATATATTACAAATTTTATTTAAAAATGAATTTAATAATTTTATTAAGAAATAATGATTTTATAAAGTGTTAATGATTTTGTATAACTTAAAATATGAAATAAATGAATATTTAAGCTGAATTTTGAAATATAACTTAAATTGAATTTTTGTGGAATTTGTTTAAAAGTGAAATATTAATTAAGTAAAATAAATGGAAATAAGTTATATTTTGGAAGTTTAAACTTAGTTGTTAAGTTAAGAACTTAATTTAAGAAATGAAAATTTAATTGTTATTTAATTTGATCTTTGTATGGAAATTTGACTTTATAAAATCATAGAAATAAACGTATTTAAATGATTGTTTTTAAAATGTCAAAATATATGATTTTATAAGTTAAAATGATTTATATTAAAAGTTAATTGTTTGTGAAATTTAAATTAAAACTCTGAATTTGATTTGATAGCATTTTTGAAATGTAATGTAAAGATATTACAGCATTGGAAAATGCTGCAGCTGTTTTAAATGAACCAAATAGCAAATTTGAACTAAGGGTTATTATAACACTTTTTTAGTGCTATAGTTGTTAAATTTAACTAAAATTTTAATTGAAACTAAATTAAGATATTGCAGCATTTTAAATGCCGTCTTTTATTAATGAATTATTTTAAAACATAACATTTCGTAGCATTTTCTAAGTGCTGCGAAAGTTGAATTTTCTTTGTTTAATAAATTCAAATGAATAAATGATCTTTGAAAAAGATTAAATTTTGGAAATTAAATATTTAATTATCAAATATAATGAATTGACTTTAAATGGAATAGTTAATTTGGGAAATACAACTATTTTGAAATGTGATTAAATGGTATTTAAATTTAAATTTAATAAATGATGTTTTGAAATGATATTTTGAAATGAATTTGGAATGATATTAAATCTTGGAATGAATAGTTGAAGTTTATATTAGTATGAAAAATAATTGGTTTACTTGTAATTTGAATCTATTTAAAAGATATTGGACTTATGAAATATAGGATAATAAAGCTTTGGAATTTATTTTATAATTTGAATAGTTATTTTGTGGATTAAATCTATATTTGAAATTTATAAGATTTGAAATGGTCTATGGAAATTTAATTGAAATGAATGATTGAATTGAATCAAAACTTTGAAAATTTTAATACTTGATTTGAAAGTATATTTTACACTTTTAAATGGTTTAGCTGAATTATTTTGATTGAAATATAAACTATTTAAAAGGTGACTTGAAATGATAATAAATGAATGATATCTTTAAATTTAAAAAGTATTTAAAGTTGAATATTTAGGTTTGTACTCAAATGATATTTTGGTATATTAAAATGATTTGAAATGAAGTTTTGGAAAGATACGATATTTTGATATATAAAAATGATTTGAAATGAAGTTTTGGAAAGATATGATATTTTGATATATAAAAATGATTTGAAATGAAGTTTTGGAAATATTTGACATTTCGATATATTAAAATGATTTAAAATGAAGTTTTGGAAAGATATGATATTTTGATATATTGAAATGATTTGAAATGAAGTTTTGAAATGATATGATATTTTAAATATATTGAACTGGTTTGGAATTGATTTAATCTTTATTTTTGATAAAGATTTGGATTTTAAATGATACTCTATTTTGAAGTATAAACTGTTTTAAATTATAACCAGGGTTATAATAACGATTGGTTGTTAAAGAGACCGGGATCGGATATGGACATACTCTCTGTCAATATCGAAAACCACTTTGACAACTGTGTATGCGGTGGAGTTTCCAGAATGAAGTAGGATGGTGGCGACGATCCTAAGGTATATACGTGGACCCAACTCCCATGAGTTGGCATAAGGTGGCTAAAACATGAGCGATTGACGGACCAAGGAGGTAGCACCTCTGATCGGACACACTTCTTCGATACCATTCTATTACTTGTGATTGATTTGGTGCGCACCCTTGATTTGGGAGTGTTGTTCGAGGTGGGCGGTAGTGGCTGCTATGCGTCACCACCAGTCCAGATGCGTAATTGGTATATCTACCCTGGCATTGCCTTGTGTGCCGTGTCACCTACCATATCGAGCCCACTACGATTTTGGTTTAAAGATCCGACCGCGTTAAGGTTCACCATCCCCTTAACGCTATTTTCTATAAGATTATACTTTACTAATTAGACACTACTGTATATAGCGTATATTACTACATAGTAAATGTAACGACCCAGAATTTTGAATAAATTAAATTGAGAATATTTAATTAATTTTAAATATTTGAACGATGATTTAATTTGAATCCCCGATCTAAGTTTGAAATTGGTGATTAAGTTATAATATTTAATCGATTGAGAGTTGAATAAAATTTAAATCTTCAATTTATAGCTGAAAAAAAAAATATTTCGAAAGCTTTTAAAATTCGTATTGATGATACCGAAGATAATAGAAACTTCAGAATTGAAATTTAAACTGTTTTACTCAGTTTTGAATTTATATCGTTCGAATCGAATTTGAAAATAGCCGTCCGAGGCGCAGTCTCGGAATTCGACGAAACCAGTTCCATTGAGTCCGGAATGTTGTATTATTGCCGGATTTCAATTTTCGTATTTTTCGGTGTTAATACGTAAGCACACGATTAGAAAACGCGTAGAAGTTTTAAAACGAATTCGATTTAAATTCAAGGTTAAAAATTTGGTCAGACATTTGCACGTTTTCTTTCCCTATCTCACGCCTAAAATCATGGAATAAATCGTGAAACCCATCACGTTTTCTCTGTTTTAAATTATACCTCCCTCCTCAAACAAACGAAACCATTTTCGTTCCCAAATCAAAACAAATAATGGCCGCTCGCGTGCGATGGCGACAAGGAGGCTCGAGGGGGCGGTGCACGATTGGGGGCGGTGTCGTTGGAGCGTGAGTCACGAGGGGAAGCGGGGCGACGTTCGAGGCGAGTTCGATCTCGCGTGCGCTGTCACCAAGCGATGGTGCGACGACGAAGGCAGCGACGTGGGGATGAGAGCAGTGGCGATTGTCGAGCTTGGTGAGGGGGATGTCGCGATTTCTGGCAGTCGCGATTTCTGGCAATCGCAAATCAACGGCAAGCGGCGGCATGGGCTGGGTCCACGGGGGCGACTCGCGAGACTAGGGCTTCATCATCTGTTCGAGTTCGTGATTCACCACGGCGTTTGAGAGCGATGTCGCGACCTGAGTTTGGATGGGGCGGCGATGAAAGGAGATGGCGAACTTCGGCAATGGTCGAGCCTGAGTTTGCATTTTTCAGTAAAGGTATAATTTATTTTCTTTTTCAAAAATAATAATATGCAGTGTGATTTAAAAAGACAACTGTTTTGGAAATTTTAAAAGTGAGCAGTATTGATTTTAATGTAAGTTTTAGAAAATTATATTTTGATTTAAATAAGATATATAGACAGAAAAATAATAATAATAAGGTATATATATAGCTAAGTTTTGAAAAAAAAAAAATAATAACTGGTTAAAGCAAATTTAGTTTTAAAGTTAATTTTTAGTTAAACAGATTTATTAAAAGAAAAATTGGTTAAAAATAAAAATTTGGTTAAGTAAATAGATAGGACAAAAAAATTCATAGTTCGATTTATTTCGGATATTGATTAAATTGTATAATTATTTATACAAGGTTAAAAATCGAGAATCAAGCTGGAAATGAAATGGGATGGCAAAATAAAATGCTAAGGTGAGATCTTCTCACTCACATTGAAAAGTGGAAATTTTCAGTTATTGATTTGATTGACTGTTTGATTGCTATTGAATGTGCTATTAGATATAATAGGATATATCTATATATATAGCAGTATATACATATTGGCATATGTATATATTGGATTGATGATTTCCCGCCTCGTATAGCGGATGAGACCCTATTGCGCCGTTAGTAAGCGGATTTATAAAAAACCTATATACCGCGATAATTCCGTACTGGAGCGGAATTGGTATTGTGCTAACGTCTTTGGATGCAGGGAAACAGGTTGGAGGGATCCAACTGGACCCCTCAATATTGTTGTGAATTTATTTTATTGTGATATGATAATTCTGTGAATGATTATTTTGATACGATCGATGATATTGATGATTGGGAATTGTTTGAAAATAAAAATTGGCCGAATGGATGTTTGATATCATTGGATTCCAAAATATACGAAATTGGATTTTTGAAATCAAATAATAGGAATTTCTAAATGAATCAATTTTAGAAATTTAATAATTTTGAAGAAAGGAATTTTTAAAGTATAAAAAAGTTAATTTTTATAATCTTATGGAATAAATTCCAGAATAAAGTGAAATTGCTAAATAAAAGAATTTCATAAAACAGTGATTATAAATTGAAGAAATTAATTTAAATTTGGATTTTTAAATAGATTGAAAGAGACAAAGAAATTTATTCTCTTCAAAAGGAATTTATTTAAAATGAAATAAGTTGGAAGTCCAATTAGAAATTAAGTTTATGAATTGAAATAACTTGGGAAATCAATGTAAAAATGATTTCAAATTGAAGAATTCTTTTAAAAATAGAATATTGAATAAATTGGAAAGAATAAGAGAAATTATTTAGAAATGATAAAATTTTGGAAATCAATCTGTAATTGATGTAGTATTTGGAAATGACGTTAAAATGGGTTTATAAAAGGGTAAATTTTACAGTTGTAAAGTTTTAAAAGAATGATCTTTGTAAATAAATGAAATTATAAGTATTTAACTTATAATATGGATTGTGGTATATAAATTGAATTGTGAATTGAATTGGTAAATAAAGAAGATTTATAAACTGAAGTTTTTATAAATAGAAATAGAATTTATAACCGTGTTTATAAATTCGAAATCGATTGAATTTGATAAATCAAATATAGAAGATTATCAAAGAAGATATATTCGCGATTTTGGATAACGAATTTTTATTGAAATAAAAATGTGTGGAAAAGATTGAAATTGGGTTAAGTAAATTATATTCACGATTTTGGACAGTGAATATATTGTTAAGTAAAGTAGATATGGTTTTGGGAAAGCGATATTATGAAATGAAGTTAATTGTTTTAAAAGATGTTTTAAAACTTGTGAACTATCGAAATCATAGATTTCAACATTTATTGTTGAAATAGACGTTTTTCGAAAAATAAGGAAATGGTGGACTATAACACTGTTGTTATAGTAAATGATTTTCGAAAGGAAATGTTTTGATGTAGTATTGGGATTTATATATATCTATCAAAATCCGAATCCCTATACTATTGATTTCGAGTCGTCGTAACGATGTTTTACGCAACATTCGTTTTGACTCAAATAGATGTTGTTAAAAAGAATGATTTCCTTAAAAGAATGAATATGTACTTAATATTGATTTAAGTATATTGAATATTTTCAAATGTTGAAAATAAATAGATTTGTGAAAATACTTATTTTTAAATAAGTATGGAATTGCTTTTCCAGTATGAAATGAACGTTTTGAGAATTTATCCTTGTAAAGATAAATTGAAATTGAATGTTGAAAACGATTTGAAAATCGAATATCAGTAGATATTCGAAAGTATAAATTCGATACGGAATTTATAAAAGAAAGCGAAGTTGTTTAAAAATAAATATTGATTTATTTTTGAAAAGTGGAAATTGATTTGAAATTGTTTTCAAATGATTAAGTGTGACGACCCGCCCTTCTCGACCCTCGAAAATCGACACAAAATACTCAACAGTATAATATGCCGACGATCGAACGCCGGAAAAGACAGATTGTAGGAAAAGAAAGAAGGTAGAAGAAGAAGAATGAACTAAACAAAATCAGAACCTCACAGTCGCAGCGGATAAAATATAATATATAAAACAGAACTTTACACAAATCAAAACTATATCTGTTTATATACAATACATCCTCATCAGAGTATATCAATACAACCAACCATAACCAGTCAAACAATCTCAACAATCACAGCAGCGGAATAATACAAGTACGAGAAATACGTCTCGAACTCCAGCTCCTCTCCTGAGCTCCATAGCAACCTATCCTGTAAAATACTCGGTCTGACCCGAGCATTATAATAAAATAACACCCGAGTCAGTCTGGAATACCAGCGCATCATAAATACATCCAAACTGATTATTAAAGTTCAAAAATCCTTTGAAAACAAAAGCATCTCGTAAGACCACGCCACAAATAAACATGTCGGGTTTTTACCTTACGATAGCTAAAACACTTTTTATATCAAATCCTCTGATATTATAATAGTGTCTAGATACAAATACTTATAAAATAGCCGAAATTGTTACATCTATTAAATTCCGGCATACTAGCCACAACGTGGGTAATACAAACAAAACTCGTACAAGGCACGTAGGGAGAATGGATTTCCAACGAATGACTAGGCACTGGGGTACCACCTGTCACAGTACGTGGCCTAGATCACAGTACCGAGGAGTACGCCCGCTCCCCTGCAACACAAAGCCGGAATCATCCCTTACTGGATAATTCCAAGTAAAATCACCCCACGGTTGGGATCAGCAACCGCACCACTAAGCCGAAATAAAAGGGACATCTAGACAGGGATGACCTTACTCTCAAGTGGGTGCTACCCACGAAGCCTTGCTGCATAACCCCTGATTTTCAGTCATTCCCGGTTGATGAGGCTTGAGGCTAAACGATACCTTTATAGCACATTTCACTTTGAATGCCCATCGTCCACCTGACGATGTCACGAAAGCATTCGTCCATATAAGTCCGTCCCGGGTCCGAACGGAACCGAAGGCACTACCCCTACTACATCCATTTTGGAAATATCCTCAGGATTAGTAGCGACTAGCCCTTGCACTCCACTGCTCCATCTTCGACTCCGAAATCGTTTTCGCGAAACGTACAAACCGGATCGAAGTGGTTTTCGAGTCTCCAGACCTAGAATCCTGGTATACGGAAACTCGATCCCGGTCTCTTCGAAACGATCAGCGCATTTGGCCAATATTGATAGTCGGTGATTTAACTATCAATTAATGTTCACAAACATCCATACTCATCCATCACACAATAAATAATCTCCATATTATTTATTTCCTTCTAATATCTTTCAAAGATATATTTTCACATTTTCAAAACTCATTTGAAAACAATTTTCCACTCTTCCTTTACAAGGTAAATCTTTTACCCTTTATTCCCATCGGGAATAACCAAGTATAAAACAATTTGCATTTAAAACAGTTAAAAATACTTTATACTGAAATATACTTTAAAATATGAGAATTACTTCTATTTATTTACTCAAAATATAAATTTAAAATATGTGAAGAAAACTAGTTATTAACACATAGACTTTGATTTAAAAATAAGGGTTTTAGTTTCACTAAATTCAAAATAGCGTTATGAGAAGAAAAATGCTAATTTTAACAACTTAAGCTAAAACCAACTTTTAAATAAATCCATTTGTAAAAATAATTGCTAATATACTCCCAAATTATTACGGTATTAAAAATTATTAATTTATTTCTTTAAAAATAACGATTTCTTAAAAATACTTTTTAAAACGATTTAAAACTTAACCTTTAGTTAAATAAAATCTTTTTATAAACATTTACTTGGTTTTCCCAGGGAAACACTTTCCCGTTTCTAAACATTCCAAATTACTCTTTCATATAAATCCACTGATTTATTTCAAGTCAATTATGTTTTACAACATAAATTTCCAATTCCATACTTAACTATAACTTCCTCCGAAGTTAAATCACAATTTCCCATATCCGGAAATTCATTTTTAAATCATAGTTTAAAACATTTTAAATTAAACATTTTTTTTGTGAATTTCCAATGGAAACCAATTTCCAATTCACTTAATTAAATTCCAATGAAATACGACATTTCAAAACATTCTATCTTTCATTTGAGCTTGTTAATTTATAATCGGAAACTCCATTTTAACATATTTTTAATTTCCGGATAACATTAGTCATTATTAAAATAAACACCGTTATTTTAAACAATTTATAATTCCCATAGAATTCATTTCAGAAAATTTATATTTCACATTTAACAATTTATAAATTTTCCAGTATTTAGAATTCCAATTTTTACCAATTTACCTTTTCCATCCAAAACAGATTCCAAATTTTAAATTCTTTTAAATTCTTATTTATCAATTTCTTGGATTACCCTTAAATCCCAATTTACTCATTTAATTAAATTCTGGATTTACAATTTATCCAACAATATCACTTCACAATTTAATGTCAGATTTATCAATCACAATACATAAACAGGCATCACTATCAATTATAAAATAATTGCTACATTGTGAGGAATCCAGTTGGATCCCTCCAACCTGTTTCTCCCTGCATCCACAAATATTAGCACATCACAATATAATATCAATCCAAACTGATAATAACAGTTATAATCAACCATTCACACAGATATTTAAATATCAATTATTTATAATGTCTAGCATCCAGATGTGAGTGAGAAAAACTCACTTTGAGTTTCGGCGAGCGTTCGAAATTTTAAATTAAACCGGACGACGTCCGATTTAACCCAAATTCCTACTTGCCCGGAATGACTCCGGATCTGCACCATTTCGTAGTGTTCGTCTCTGCGATTCCATCGCTTCCAGTTTCGTTCGAATCTGAGTACGAACGCAATAGTTATGAATTTTTAAAGTTTGAATAACAAATTAAAACAATTCCCTTTTTTTTTTTTTTTATAAAACCTCACAAAATCCTGGCCGTGAAAAATGGAAACCCAGATCAAGGCCGTTCCCACTTTATCTTCCCCCACGCGTACGCAAGCTCCAGGAACAACGCGAAAAAACGAAACCCATCGTTCGCAAACTAGGGCATAGGGCTGCGTCGCCTACGTCACGGTAAAACTCGATCGGAACCCACCACTTGGAAGACCTCCGCGAGCACCACCCACGCCCCCAGCCACGTTGAACTCGGTGGCTCCTATCCCACACACGACGAACGTGAACGAACGGAAATGGCGACGAAAATCTCCCTATCCATTTTGCTAAAACACATCTCGACCGCACAACTCGAAGAACTCGGGAAGCTCGACATCTTTGTAGTTGGGAGACTTGTGAATTAAAGCTTGGATGAAGAGGATTTAAGGGATGAATGTCGATCGATTTCAGCCATTAATCCTTTGAAGTGGCGGCCCGTTCTTTTTGAAGCTAGGGTTAGAGATATTTAAACATATATAAAAAATTTAATATTATTTAATTAATAAAATATCTCAATTTAACGGTTAAAGCACACGACATCCAATTCTCACGTTCCGACAGGCTATCTTGGGGTTTTTCCGCGTTCCGGACACAATGGAACAGGTTTCGTAAGCTAATTTAATCGTATGCGCGAGATACGGAATTAAACGATCAATTTAAAATTAAATCGGTTAAATCGATTTCGATGCGTTTCGAGCTGCCACAGTCAAACAACAACTCCGATTGCTACGAAAATTGAAATCCGATAATAACTAACTATTACGGATCCAATGGAACTGGTTTCGTCGAATTCCGAGACTGTGCCCCGGAAAGCTATTTTAACTCGTCTATTAAATCGAGCGATTTTCTGAAATTATCAGAAACGCTTAAAATTTTACTTTTTAAAATTTTATTAACTTAACAATAAATCATATAAAATTTATAACAACATTAAAAATCATTCTGGCTCATTCCAGACTAAAATCTGATTAAATTGCATTTTAATAATATTAAATTCATTTTAAAATTAATATAAAATCCCAAATAATAATTTATCGACTTTAAAATTCATCTAAAATTCCAAAAATATTATTTATAACCAATTGAACCTAAAAATACATTTAAACACCATTTTTATCACTATTTACATTCAGATTTACCCTTACCTCAATTCCGAATATTTAATTTATTATTTCCCCATTATTCAAATTCAACCAGGATTGCTATAATTAAAAATTATAGCTTATTTTATTGATTGAACCCGAATCCATTCATTTCAATATCAATTAAGAATCCACATTAACATTTAAAACGAATTAAATGTTCACAAATCAAGCAGCTAAAATCTGGGATGTTACATTCCTCCCCCCTTATAAAAATTTCGTCCCCGAAATTTGCTAAGGTAGGAAAATACTTTCCAACCCATTTACTTCCCAATTTGCTTAGTTAAAAGCTTATATTCATTTTCCAAAAAGTTTCAGCTCCATTTCAAAACCATTTTCTTTCTTTACTCTAAAGCCTTCATTTTAACATTCGTTTCCAAAATAACTTTACTAGTTATTAAAAATTTGCCCAAAACCCCAAAAAAATTTCTAACTCCCAAAATTTCTGGAAAATTTTGGCGGAGTCTCCTTTGTACAGAGGAGCTTCTGCGATATCGCAGGATACACAAATATATATACATCGGCTCACATGGCCGGAAACCAAAATATATCACAATATATATATCATTTTCCCAATTATATTTGCGTAGGCGTACCTCTTAGCAAATTTTTAAAAGCAAGCGGCTAATATCTCGCATATACGCGCTCCAACTCTCTCGAACGCCTCCCGCACCTGTACTATACTCAACAAACTCATCAAATTCAAGATATGAGCATTTTCATAACATTTCCAATACAAATGCAAACCAAACATATCTATTTCATAACCAAACCAAGCAACTTCATAATTTAACAATGTTAACCACCTTAATTATCAATTTCACAATTCCGACATCATTTTAAAGCCTCTTTACAAACCCAAACTTCATAGTTTAACAATATTAACCATATTTACCAACAATTCAAAGATTTAAATCACCTTTCCAATTTCTTATTCAAGTCCAAACTTCATTCTTTTTCTCTTGAATGACTTGCATTCAAGTTTAATATTCTCAATTCATATTTACATCAGTTTGATTACATGCGTATCACTTGCATCAATTTACTTCAATTCAATTACAAATTGATTCACAATCAAATTCTTATTCTTAAATTTGATATACTTACATTTTCTTTATTTTAACTTACATTCCCAATTTGATTTGCAATCAAATTTTATTTTAAACTTGAATCATTTGCATTTCTATCCATATACAAAATTACTTAATAAAATATCAACTCATTCCAGTTGATTTAAAATCCATTCCATTTGCTACTTTAAATCAATTTACTTGCATTCATATACAAAACTCTTTGAATTGGGTTCCCATCAACATCAATTTATTCACAATTCAATTCCAATTGCTTTTAAACACTAAATTGCAAATACATGCAAATTTCCATGTCATTCAAGCAAAACAATTGCCACTTAAGCTTATAAACATTAAAATTAATTTCCAACTTAGATTTATACTAATTTTATTCAATTTTGTCTGGTTCACAAGCCAAGTATTTTTATTCCAATGCAATTGTTAAATTAAATTTTCCTTACATCTTTATTTCATTTCAATAATTAATTGATACAATTACACATGTATTTCTACTTTATTATTTAACAGTTTGCATTCAAGATTACTTAATAAAGCCCATTCACTCTCATTTTGTTTTTCTTCCAAGTTACTTAAGTTCTTTCACAAAAGTTTCATTATCTTCTTATATCGATTTTATTTCATTTCCATTTGATTCTCGTCCAATCAATTTCAATTCATTTACAACTTTAATGCTCTTTGTTTATTTATCCAATCCATGTGCAAATTATTTTATTAACAAAGAGACCATTTAAATTATTTCTCTCATTTGAATTTTATTTACAATTCAAACCATCACTATTATAAGCTAAATACATTATTCATTCTCACTTCCAACATTTATTGCCAAACTTAAATTCCCTCCCAAAATTGGATTTTATTTACCTTTCAAACTTTGACCAACTATCAAAATCCTATTTATTGCAATACAAATTCCATTTAATTTAGCTTACACAAGATTTATTTCCAAACAATCATTTTGGATTTAGTTGAGTAAGCATTTACTTCATTCAACATCACTTCAACTAAATTAAATTTCCATTTAATTAAATTCTTATCCAAATTTTATTTCAAGTTTACTAAGTTTTATTTAGCCAAATTAAATTCATCCACTTCCTTTACTACTTAAATAAGAATTGAATTCCATTCACTATTGCTTATAATGCATCTGAATTTTGAATTCCACTTCAATCCAATTTATTCTTCCATAACTAAGTTCAAAACTTATTTACTATTTAAGTTCATTCACATCTTTTATATCTCACTTTACCTCATCTTACTTTACATCCCATTTAAAATTAAGTTCGAATTCACCATTCCATTTATTTTTTCCATTTGTGATTATAATTCCATTTTACTTGAGTTAAAATAAAATCTTCCATTCTCAAGTTCCCCAACTTATTTACTTGTAAGTTTATATTGCTCATTTCAAACCAATTTACATTTTGTAATTACAAAGTCAAATTATAACACTTTATAACTTAAGAATATGAAGTTATTTGCACCATCTTGAATTCACAATTTTTAGATTGTAAGTAAAATACTTAATAGCTTATGGGTACAATTTATTACACAACGACCCATAATTACAAAGTTATTTTATCCTCCAACTTAACCCAAATCAATTTAATCCCAATTCTCAAATTTACTTAACTTATTCCAAGTTAAATTCAACTTCTATTCACTTCAATTTAAAAGTTTAGATTGCTCATTTAAGTCCATTTCCATTTGATCACAACTTCCAATTATAACACCTTCTAACTTAAGAATATGAATTCACTTACACAATTAAAAGCATTTACATTTAACCTTTATACTTATTTCAAGTGAATTTCAATTTACTCAGGTGTACTTCGGTTTCAGGTTTCAATTTAACTTAACTTATCTTAAGTTAAACCCAAATATATTCCCTTCACCTTCATTTCTTTGCAAATTTTAAATATACAATTCCATATATACTCAATTCTTCTTTAAATCAACTTTCCTTTATAAGTTATATAGTTGAATCATTTCAACTTTCACATTCTTATTTTAAAATAGAATTTCCGGAATTCAATTTGCCCGGATTTATTTCAAAACCAATTTGAAATAAAAATCAACACATTTCTCTTTGATATTCAAATCAAATACCAAATTCCAAAACAATCTGCTTTTGCCAAACAATTTTCCTTTGAAAATTCCAAAATCACTTGTTTTCCCAAACAAGTCCAAATAAATACCATAACCAACTATTTTGGTAGCAATCCATCACTTTAGAAACTCGAAAATGAATTCTAATGATGTGGCCAGCATCATCAGGATTATTTTCCAGCGACTGAAGTGAGTTCAATGCTCTTTACTTCTGAAATTCTTCTCAAAGCAATTCCCATCTCAAAATATTTTTCCAAATGAATACCCCAAACTTCCAAATGCTTTTGAAAACATTTCCAACATTTCCACAAAGTTTAATTCCCAAAACTTTGTTTAATTCCATTTGAAATCCCTTTCAAAATTTCCGGGGTCAAAATTCTGGTTTAAATCAAATTTTACTTGTACTTCTTCTTACTTAAACCATATTTAATTAATTCTGTTTGGTTATAAACCATTTTAATATTTTAATTCCTTATTGGCTTATAAATCATTTCAAATTTTAGATCATATTTTAATTTCTTATTTGATTATAGAAGAAACAACCAAACAAGCATCCAATACATATAATAATTTAGAAAATTATTTCTTTTTATATCGAAATATAATTTTGGGTAAAATTATTTCATTTACCCACTTTAAAAATAATACTATGTCGGTTTATCTTGTTTAAGAGTTTAGAAACCCCTATCGATACGGTTGTACTTCCCGCACCGACCAGAATTCATAAACACTCAACCGATAAGTCAACACAGTACAAAAACAATTTTATATCCACTAACAAGTACGCTCTCATAGCTATTATTACACTCAACTCATTATAGAGTACTTCCGACTCTATTTAACATGAGAATTTTCCCACCAAAGCCTAGGTTGTCGCCAACCTAAGCTCTGATACCAAATGTGACGACCCGCCCTTCTCGACCCTCGAAAATCGACACAAAATACTCAACAGTATAATATGCCGACGATCGAACGCCGGAAAAGACAGATTGTAGGAAAAGAAAGAAGGTAGAAGAAGAAGAATGAACTAAACAAAATCAGAACCTCACAGTCGCAGCGGATAAAATATAATATATAAAACAGAACTTTACACAAATCAAAACTATATCTGTTTATATACAATACATCCTCATCAGAGTATATCAATACAACCAACCATAACCAGTCAAACAATCTCAACAATCACAGCAGCGGAATAATACAAGTACGAGAAATACGTCTCGAACTCCAGCTCCTCTCCTGAGCTCCATAGCAACCTATCCTGTAAAATACTCGGTCTGACCCGAGCATTATAATAAAATAACACCCGAGTCAGTCTGGAATACCAGCGCATCATAAATACATCCAAACTGATTATTAAAGTTCAAAAATCCTTTGAAAACAAAAGCATCTCGTAAGACCACGCCACAAATAAACATGTCGGGTTTTTACCTTACGATAGCTAAAACACTTTTTATATCAAATCCTCTGATATTATAATAGTGTCTAGATACAAATACTTATAAAATAGCCGAAATTGTTACATCTATTAAATTCCGGCATACTAGCCACAACGTGGGTAATACAAACAAAACTCGTACAAGGCACGTAGGGAGAATGGATTTCCAACGAATGACTAGGCACTGGGGTACCACCTGTCACAGTACGTGGCCTAGATCACAGTACCGAGGAGTACGCCCGCTCCCCTGCAACACAAAGCCGGAATCATCCCTTACTGGATAATTCCAAGTAAAATCACCCCACGGTTGGGATCAGCAACCGCACCACTAAGCCGAAATAAAAGGGACATCTAGACAGGGATGACCTTACTCTCAAGTGGGTGCTACCCACGAAGCCTTGCTGCATAACCCCTGATTTTCAGTCATTCCCGGTTGATGAGGCTTGAGGCTAAACGATACCTTTATAGCACATTTCACTTTGAATGCCCATCGTCCACCTGACGATGTCACGAAAGCATTCGTCCATATAAGTCCGTCCCGGGTCCGAACGGAACCGAAGGCACTACCCCTACTACATCCATTTTGGAAATATCCTCAGGATTAGTAGCGACTAGCCCTTGCACTCCACTGCTCCATCTTCGACTCCGAAATCGTTTTCGCGAAACGTACAAACCGGATCGAAGTGGTTTTCGAGTCTCCAGACCTAGAATCCTGGTATACGGAAACTCGATCCCGGTCTCTTCGAAACGATCAGCGCATTTGGCCAATATTGATAGTCGGTGATTTAACTATCAATTAATGTTCACAAACATCCATACTCATCCATCACACAATAAATAATCTCCATATTATTTATTTCCTTCTAATATCTTTCAAAGATATATTTTCACATTTTCAAAACTCATTTGAAAACAATTTTCCACTCTTCCTTTACAAGGTAAATCTTTTACCCTTTATTCCCATCGGGAATAACCAAGTATAAAACAATTTGCATTTAAAACAGTTAAAAATACTTTATACTGAAATATACTTTAAAATATGAGAATTACTTCTATTTATTTACTCAAAATATAAATTTAAAATATGTGAAGAAAACTAGTTATTAACACATAGACTTTGATTTAAAAATAAGGGTTTTAGTTTCACTAAATTCAAAATAGCGTTATGAGAAGAAAAATGCTAATTTTAACAACTTAAGCTAAAACCAACTTTTAAATAAATCCATTTGTAAAAATAATTGCTAATATACTCCCAAATTATTACGGTATTAAAAATTATTAATTTATTTCTTTAAAAATAACGATTTCTTAAAAATACTTTTTAAAACGATTTAAAACTTAACCTTTAGTTAAATAAAATCTTTTTATAAACATTTACTTGGTTTTCCCAGGGAAACACTTTCCCGTTTCTAAACATTCCAAATTACTCTTTCATATAAATCCACTGATTTATTTCAAGTCAATTATGTTTTACAACATAAATTTCCAATTCCATACTTAACTATAACTTCCTCCGAAGTTAAATCACAATTTCCCATATCCGGAAATTCATTTTTAAATCATAGTTTAAAACATTTTAAATTAAACATTTTTTTTGTGAATTTCCAATGGAAACCAATTTCCAATTCACTTAATTAAATTCCAATGAAATACGACATTTCAAAACATTCTATCTTTCATTTGAGCTTGTTAATTTATAATCGGAAACTCCATTTTAACATATTTTTAATTTCCGGATAACATTAGTCATTATTAAAATAAACACCGTTATTTTAAACAATTTATAATTCCCATAGAATTCATTTCAGAAAATTTATATTTCACATTTAACAATTTATAAATTTTCCAGTATTTAGAATTCCAATTTTTACCAATTTACCTTTTCCATCCAAAACAGATTCCAAATTTTAAATTCTTTTAAATTCTTATTTATCAATTTCTTGGATTACCCTTAAATCCCAATTTACTCATTTAATTAAATTCTGGATTTACAATTTATCCAACAATATCACTTCACAATTTAATGTCAGATTTATCAATCACAATACATAAACAGGCATCACTATCAATTATAAAATAATTGCTACATTGTGAGGAATCCAGTTGGATCCCTCCAACCTGTTTCTCCCTGCATCCACAAATATTAGCACATCACAATATAATATCAATCCAAACTGATAATAACAGTTATAATCAACCATTCACACAGATATTTAAATATCAATTATTTATAATGTCTAGCATCCAGATGTGAGTGAGAAAAACTCACTTTGAGTTTCGGCGAGCGTTCGAAATTTTAAATTAAACCGGACGACGTCCGATTTAACCCAAATTCCTACTTGCCCGGAATGACTCCGGATCTGCACCATTTCGTAGTGTTCGTCTCTGCGATTCCATCGCTTCCAGTTTCGTTCGAATCTGAGTACGAACGCAATAGTTATGAATTTTTAAAGTTTGAATAACAAATTAAAACAATTCCCTTTTTTTTTTTTTTTTATAAAACCTCACAAAATCCTGGCCGTGAAAAATGGAAACCCAGATCAAGGCCGTTCCCACTTTATCTTCCCCCACGCGTACGCAAGCTCCAGGAACAACGCGAAAAAACGAAACCCATCGTTCGCAAACTAGGGCATAGGGCTGCGTCGCCTACGTCACGGTAAAACTCGATCGGAACCCACCACTTGGAAGACCTCCGCGAGCACCACCCACGCCCCCAGCCACGTTGAACTCGGTGGCTCCTATCCCACACACGACGAACGTGAACGAACGGAAATGGCGACGAAAATCTCCCTATCCATTTTGCTAAAACACATCTCGACCGCACAACTCGAAGAACTCGGGAAGCTCGACATCTTTGTAGTTGGGAGACTTGTGAATTAAAGCTTGGATGAAGAGGATTTAAGGGATGAATGTCGATCGATTTCAGCCATTAATCCTTTGAAGTGGCGGCCCGTTCTTTTTGAAGCTAGGGTTAGAGATATTTAAACATATATAAAAAATTTAATATTATTTAATTAATAAAATATCTCAATTTAACGGTTAAAGCACACGACATCCAATTCTCACGTTCCGACAGGCTATCTTGGGGTTTTTCCGCGTTCCGGACACAATGGAACAGGTTTCGTAAGCTAATTTAATCGTATGCGCGAGATACGGAATTAAACGATCAATTTAAAATTAAATCGGTTAAATCGATTTCGATGCGTTTCGAGCTGCCACAGTCAAACAACAACTCCGATTGCTACGAAAATTGAAATCCGATAATAACTAACTATTACGGATCCAATGGAACTGGTTTCGTCGAATTCCGAGACTGTGCCCCGGAAAGCTATTTTAACTCGTCTATTAAATCGAGCGATTTTCTGAAATTATCAGAAACGCTTAAAATTTTACTTTTTAAAATTTTATTAACTTAACAATAAATCATATAAAATTTATAACAACATTAAAAATCATTCTGGCTCATTCCAGACTAAAATCTGATTAAATTGCATTTTAATAATATTAAATTCATTTTAAAATTAATATAAAATCCCAAATAATAATTTATCGACTTTAAAATTCATCTAAAATTCCAAAAATATTATTTATAACCAATTGAACCTAAAAATACATTTAAACACCATTTTTATCACTATTTACATTCAGATTTACCCTTACCTCAATTCCGAATATTTAATTTATTATTTCCCCATTATTCAAATTCAACCAGGATTGCTATAATTAAAAATTATAGCTTATTTTATTGATTGAACCCGAATCCATTCATTTCAATATCAATTAAGAATCCACATTAACATTTAAAACGAATTAAATGTTCACAAATCAAGCAGCTAAAATCTGGGATGTTACATTAAGTGTGGAAATTTTATATCTAGTAAAAGATATTTTGGAAGATAAAATAATTTGGGAAAATAATTTGGAATCTGATGATGTCGCGCATCTTTATTGATGGTTAAATAACCGACTATCAATAATTACCTTTAGATAGGTATTTGTTGTGATTGGATGAATTTGAATGCCACACTTATTTTTGAATAATCGCTCACTATTCGGGTTAGCCGGGAAAGGACCATGGGGTCGTATAACCCATTCCGAATATGTGATACGTCGTATGAATTGCATTTGAAGACCGGTGTTGAAGACCGGATATTTTTGAAAACGGAAGGATTACCGTCGAGTTACTCTACATCGACTGATCTTCGGTTTAGAGGTTTTATCACCCTTAGTGACGGGAAGTCCTGACGTGATTGAAAGTTATCCGGAAATGCAAGGGCTTCGTGAGAAGTGCCTTCGGTTCTGTTCGATCCCGGAACAGACTTGTATGGATTGTGTGTCTGACGTTACAATTTGAGATATAAAGCTGATTTCTTTCAAATACATTTCTGTTGGTGGCGGAGAATTTATTCTCTTAGCTTAACACCCTTCTCTGAGACGTACGAGCTCAGAGGTTATGTAGTTGAAATTTATCAGCGATATATCCCAATTTGGTAACGTGGCATACTGAGTGTTGCTGTGAAATGATCAGTGTTTGATCATTTGCGATATGATCATTTGTTTGATCTTATATCTTTGTGATCATAGGTTGATCATTTTGTTTGACCCGAAGCAGGGCTTTTTGAGAAAGCGTAGCTTTGTGGACGAGACTTCGACGAGCCTCACACCCCGGAAATGGTCGAAACAGGACGAATGCAGCAAGGTTCTAGGGAGTAGCGCCCCTTAGTGTATGTCATTCCTTCTGGATAAAGGTGGTATCATGGTATGGAGCCCAGATACTTAACCTCTGTGGTTACTGCATTATTATTATCTATGTGGTTTGTTGCGAATCGGGGATCCTCGGGAAGATCGGTGACGATCGGGGGATGGCATACGCGTGTCAGTAGTTACCTATTTTTGCAGAGGTAACCCGGCCTTGTGTTGGCAGAGATCTAACCGTAACGTTAGATTCTCGGGTCGTCTATTCCAGGGACGTACCCATCGTGGATAGGAAGTTCCTTAGCCTGACCATTTGTTGGAAATCCAAAGAAACAATACGATCTTGTACGGTTTTAGTTGTAGAACCTATCATTCACTTATGGTGGTCACCACTGTTTGGATGGTAGCTATAGTAGGCATAAGTGCGGAATGCCTATGCTGGCTAAGATTAATATTATACTTTCGAAATGTTTTCTACACTATGCACTAATAATAATATCAAAATGATTTGATTTTTGCGTATCAAGCATCTTTGACTATCATAAGAAGAAATCTCCTCCAATTCTGCGTTTGCATTGTGTGTGTGGTGGGAGGTCTTATGGTAGTTTCATTTTCCAAAAGCATTGCGAATTGACTTTAAAATTATCCTGTTGTTTATTTTAAAGAATAACTGTTTTACGATCTCACACCAGTCTTGCTATATTACAGCATGATAGGGGATTCTCGCTTCGTAGTTTGGTGGCGAACGGGAGACTCTTACCCCTACATGTCCCTGAGAGGGATGGGTTGGTTAGGCAGATGCCGTGACAGTCGAGAGGCTGGCCGTAAAAGCAAGTTTGGGGTACCATTGTCAGCCACGGTGGGGCCGGGATGGTTGAAAAGCCTACCGGTTGTGACCGCTTCTTTCGGGATGTGACAAAGTGGTATCAGAGCATATGGTTAAGCGACAACCCTGCTCTGTTGGGTGTTACTCATTAGAGATAGAGTCAGTAGTACTCTAGAATGAGTTGAGTGTAATAATAGATATGAGCGCGTATTTGTTATTTGAATATGAAATTGTTTTATATTGTGTTGACTTATCGGTTGATTGTTTATAGATTCTGGTCGGTGCAGTCTAGCTAACTGTAATCGATAGGGGTTTCTAAACTCTTAAACAAGATAAACCGACATAGTATTGATTTTAAAATGGGGTAAATGAAATAATTTTACCCAAACTATTTTGTATAGAAAAGAAATGTTTTCTATGAATTACTATAGTATATGGTTGCATGGTTGTTAGAAGTGATAATATTAATCCATCATCATTGAAATTGAATAAGAAATTAAAAATCGTAACTCCAAAGTTAAGAAATTAATTCACATATAAATGAAATTTAAGAATGTAAATTATAAATGTGAATTATAATTTAAAACGGAATTCCAGAGAAGTTTTTGGAAATGTTTTGAAAGGAACTTGAAAATTTTGGAGATTTGGAAAGTTAAATCATTTTTGGAGTTGAAAATGAATTTCGAAGGTTTTGAAAAATATTTTGGAGAGTTGAAAGCTCTAAACTCTTTTAGGTCGCTGGAAAATGATTCCGATGATGATCGCGACATCATCGGTGTTCATTTTCGGGTTTCCAAAAGAGAAATTGCTGCCAAATTATTTTAAAAGGAAGTTGTTTGAAAAGTTGGGTTTTGTTTTGAAAGTTCAAAGGATGATTTGACTTGTTTTCAAAATGGTTTTGAAAAGGTTGAAAAGACTCTGGAATACTATAAAGAATATTTACGGAATATTATTGAATTGATAACTTATACGAATAGAAATTGTTAATGTGAAATGTGAAATTGTTGGAATTAAGGTTCATTAACAAGTGAAATCTATAAACGTGAATTGAAAGTATAAGGAAACGAATTCATATATAAATAAAATGGTAAATATGAAGTGTAAATGTGATTTATAAATGAAAATGGAATTCCAGATAGATATTGGAAAAAAATTTAAATTCATTAATGAAATGAATTTGTAATATGAATATATAAGTGATTATAAATCGAAATGTAAATAAGTTAATAACTTATAGAATATTTGGAATTTGATAGAAATGAGATTCAAATTGAAAATGAATGAATTAGTGGATGAATGGATAATTTGCAATTGTAAATGAAATTGAAGACAAATTTGAAATTGTAAGTGAATTGGAATTTGTAATGAGTTAGTAATTGAAACTAAGCTAAAAGAGCAATTATGAATGAAAGTTGTTTGGTTAATAGAATAAACCGAATGAAAATATGAAATGCAAATTAAATGGAATGGAATCAATTGCAAATAAAGTAGAATTAAAATAAATTGAATTTGTATCAATTTGAATTGGGTATAAACTAGAATGGATATGAATTCATTTTGTTTAAAAACGAATGTAACTTCAACCGTAAATATATAAGCATATACTGAAAATTTTGTAATAGAAATTGCAAAATGTTAGTTTGAATGTGTAACTAGATATCATGGCTAGTAGATATACAGGTATACAGGGAATTGGATTTGATTTCAAAGACAATTCGAATTGCTCGAAAAGGTAAGTATTTGAGTTTTAATATGAGTTTTTGATGATTTCTCTCTAGCCGCTTGGCTTTTTCTTTTTCTTTTTGAAATCTGAGAGTCCGTAGGGACGTTTTGTAGTAGTGCCGTATTAGCCGCGCAAAGGAGACGCTGGCGAAATTTTTTGGAAATTTCGGGTGTTAGAAAATTTTTGAGAAATTTTTGAAGTTAAAATTTGAATTTAAACTCGAATTTGAATTTTGAAGTTAAACAATGTTGTTTTGAAACTTATAATTGAAGTTGGAAATTTAGTTGAATGATAACGAATCTTTAGTAGAAAGATTTGTTTTGAAGAATTGATAAAACTATTGAATGTTGAAAAATAGTAGACGAGTTAAGGACCATTTTTCCTAACTTGTAATTTCGAGGACGAAATTCTTTTAAGGAGGGAAGTTTGTAACGACCCAGAATTTTGAATAAATTAAATTGAGAATATTTAATTAATTTTAAATATTTGAACGATGATTTAATTTGAATCCCCGATCTAAGTTTGAAATTGGTGATTAAGTTATAATATTTAATCGATTGAGAGTTGAATAAAATTTAAATCTTCAATTTAAAGCTGAAAAAAAAAATATTTCGAAAGCTTTTAAAATTCGTATTGATGATACCGAAGATAATAGAAACTTCAGAATTGAAATTTAAACTGTTTTACTCAGTTTTGAATTTATATCGTTCGAATCGAATTTGAAAATAGCCGTCCGAGGCGCAGTCTCGGAATTCGACGAAACCAGTTCCATTGAGTCCGGAATGTTGTATTATTGCCGGATTTCAATTTTCGTATTTTTCGGTGTTAATACGTAAGCACACGATTAGAAAACGCGTAGAAGTTTTAAAACGAATTCGATTTAAATTCAAGGTTAAAAATTTGGTCAGACATTTGCACGTTTTCTTTCCCTATCTCACGCCTAAAATCATGGAATAAATCGTGAAACCCATCACGTTTTCTCTGTTTTAAATTATACCTCCCTCCTCAAACAAACGAAACCATTTTCGTTCCCAAATCAAAACAAATAATGGCCGCTCGCGTGCGATGGCGACAAGGAGGCTCGAGGGGGCGGTGCACGATTGGGGGCGGTGTCGTTGGAGCGTGAGTCACGAGGGGAAGCGGGGCGACGTTCGAGGCGAGTTCGATCTCGCGTGCGCTGTCACCAAGCGATGGTGCGACGACGAAGGCAGCGACGTGGGGATGAGAGCAGTGGCGATTGTCGAGCTTGGTGAGGGGGATGTCGCGATTTCTGGCAGTCGCGATTTCTGGCAATCGCAAATCAACGGCAAGCGGCGGCATAGGCTGGGTCCACGGGGGCGATTCGCGAGACTAGGGCTTCATCATCTGTTCGAGTTCGTGATTCACCACGGCGTTTGAGAGCGATGTCGCGACCTGAGTTTGGATGGGGCGGCGATGAAAGGAGATGGCGAACTTCGGCAATGGTCGAGCCTGAGTTTGCATTTTTCAGTAAAGGTATAATTTATTTTCTTTTTCAAAAATAATAATATGCAGTGTGATTTAAAAAGACAACTGTTTTGGAAATTTTAAAAGTGAGCAGTATTGATTTTAATGTAAGTTTTAGAAAATTATATTTTGATTTAAATAAGATATATAGACAGAAAAATAATAATAATAAGGTATATATATAGCTAAGTTTTGAAAAAAAAAAAATAATAACTGGTTAAAGCAAATTTAGTTTTAAAGTTAATTTTTAGTTAAACAGATTTATTAAAAGAAAAATTGGTTAAAAATAAAAATTTGGTTAAGTAAATAGATAGGACAAAAAAATTCATAGTTCGATTTATTTCGGATATTGATTAAATTGTATAATTATTTATACAAGGTTAAAAATCGAGAATCAAGCTGGAAATGAAATGGGATGGCAAAATAAAATGCTAAGGTGAGATCTTCTCACTCACATTGAAAAGTGGAAATTTTCAGTTATTGATTTGATTGACTGTTTGATTGCTATTGAATGTGCTATTAGATATAATAGGATATATCTATATATATAGCAGTATATACATATTGGCATATGTATATATTGGATTGATGATTTCCCGCCTCGTATAGCGGATGAGACCCTATTGCGCCGTTAGTAAGCGGATTTATAAAAAACCTATATACCGCGATAATTCCGTACTGGAGCGGAATTGGTATTGTGCTAACGTCTTTGGATGCAGGGAAACAGGTTGGAGGGATCCAACTGGACCCCTCAATATTGTTGTGAATTTATTTTATTGTGATATGATAATTCTGTGAATGATTATTTTGATACGATCGATGATATTGATGATTGGGAATTGTTTGAAAATAAAAATTGGCCGAATGGATGTTTGATATCATTGGATTCCAAAATATACGAAATTGGATTTTTGAAATCAAATAATAGGAATTTCTAAATGAATCAATTTTAGAAATTTAATAATTTTGAAGAAAGGAATTTTTAAAGTATAAAAAAGTTAATTTTTATAATCTTATGGAATAAATTCCAGAATAAAGTGAAATTGCTAAATAAAAGAATTTCATAAAACAGTGATTATAAATTGAAGAAATTAATTTAAATTTGGATTTTTAAATAGATTGAAAGAGACAAAGAAATTTATTCTCTTCAAAAGGAATTTATTTAAAATGAAATAAGTTGGAAGTCCAATTAGAAATTAAGTTTATGAATTGAAATAACTTGGGAAATCAATGTAAAAATGATTTCAAATTGAAGAATTCTTTTAAAAATAGAATATTGAATAAATTGGAAAGAATAAGAGAAATTATTTAGAAATGATAAAATTTTGGAAATCAATCTGTAATTGATGTAGTATTTGGAAATGACGTTAAAATGGGTTTATAAAAGGGTAAATTTTACAGTTGTAAAGTTTTAAAAGAATGATCTTTGTAAATAAATGAAATTATAAGTATTTAACTTATAATATGGATTGTGGTATATAAATTGAATTGTGAATTGAATTGGTAAATAAAGAAGATTTATAAACTGAAGTTTTTATAAATAGAAATAGAATTTATAACCGTGTTTATAAATTCGAAATCGATTGAATTTGATAAATCAAATATAGAAGATTATCAAAGAAGATATATTCGCGATTTTGGATAACGAATTTTTATTGAAATAAAAATGTGTGGAAAAGATTGAAATTGGGTTAAGTAAATTATATTCACGATTTTGGACAGTGAATATATTGTTAAGTAAAGTAGATATGGTTTTGGGAAAGCGATATTATGAAATGAAGTTAATTGTTTTAAAAGATGTTTTAAAACTTGTGAACTATCGAAATCATAGATTTCAACATTTATTGTTGAAATAGACGTTTTTCGAAAAATAAGGAAATGGTGGACTATAACACTGTTGTTATAGTAAATGATTTTCGAAAGGAAATGTTTTGATGTAGTATTGGGATTTATATATATCTATCAAAATCCGAATCCCTATACTATTGATTTCGAGTCGTCGTAACGATGTTTTACGCAACATTCGTTTTGACTCAAATAGATGTTGTTAAAAAGAATGATTTCCTTAAAAGAATGAATATGTACTTAATATTGATTTAAGTATATTGAATATTTTCAAATGTTGAAAATAAATAGATTTGTGAAAATACTTATTTTTAAATAAGTATGGAATTGCTTTTCCAGTATGAAATGAACGTTTTGAGAATTTATCCTTGTAAAGATAAATTGAAATTGAATGTTGAAAACGATTTGAAAATCGAATATCAGTAGATATTCGAAAGTATAAATTCGATACGGAATTTATAAAAGAAAGCGAAGTTGTTTAAAAATAAATATTGATTTATTTTTGAAAAGTGGAAATTGATTTGAAATTGTTTTCAAATGATTAAGTGTGGAAATTTTATATCTAGTAAAAGATATTTTGGAAGATAAAATAATTTGGGAAAATAATTTGGAATCTGATGATGTCGCGCATCTTTATTGATGGTTAAATAACCGACTATCAATAATTACCTTTAGATAGGTATTTGTTGTGATTGGATGAATTTGAATGCCACACTTATTTTTGAATAATCGCTCACTATTCGGGTTAGCCGGGAAAGGACCATGGGGTCGTATAACCCATTCCGAATATGTGATACGTCGTATGAATTGCATTTGAAGACCGGTGTTGAAGACCGGATATTTTTGAAAACGGAAGGATTACCGTCGAGTTACTCTACATCGACTGATCTTCGGTTTAGAGGTTTTATCACCCTTAGTGACGGGAAGTCCTGACGTGATTGAAAGTTATCCGGAAATGCAAGGGCTTCGTGAGAAGTGCCTTCGGTTCTGTTCGATCCCGGAACAGACTTGTATGGATTGTGTGTCTGACGTTACAATTTGAGATATAAAGCTGATTTCTTTCAAATACATTTCTGTTGGTGGCGGAGAATTTATTCTCTTAGCTTAACACCCTTCTCTGAGACGTACGAGCTCAGAGGTTATGTAGTTGAAATTTATCAGCGATATATCCCAATTTGGTAACGTGGCATACTGAGTGTTGCTGTGAAATGATCAGTGTTTGATCATTTGCGATATGATCATTTGTTTGATCTTATATCTTTGTGATCATAGGTTGATCATTTTGTTTGACCCGAAGCAGGGCTTTTTGAGAAAGCGTAGCTTTGTGGACGAGACTTCGACGAGCCTCACACCCCGGAAATGGTCGAAACAGGACGAATGCAGCAAGGTTCTAGGGAGTAGCGCCCCTTAGTGTATGTCATTCCTTCTGGATAAAGGTGGTATCATGGTATGGAGCCCAGATACTTAACCTCTGTGGTTACTGCATTATTATTATCTATGTGGTTTGTTGCGAATCGGGGATCCTCGGGAAGATCGGTGACGATCGGGGGATGGCATACGCGTGTCAGTAGTTACCTATTTTTGCAGAGGTAACCCGGCCTTGTGTTGGCAGAGATCTAACCGTAACGTTAGATTCTCGGGTCGTCTATTCCAGGGACGTACCCATCGTGGATAGGAAGTTCCTTAGCCTGACCATTTGTTGGAAATCCAAAGAAACAATACGATCTTGTACGGTTTTAGTTGTAGAACCTATCATTCACTTATGGTGGTCACCACTGTTTGGATGGTAGCTATAGTAGGCATAAGTGCGGAATGCCTATGCTGGCTAAGATTAATATTATACTTTCGAAATGTTTTCTACACTATGCACTAATAATAATATCAAAATGATTTGATTTTTGCGTATCAAGCATCTTTGACTATCATAAGAAGAAATCTCCTCCAATTCTGCGTTTGCATTGTGTGTGTGGTGGGAGGTCTTATGGTAGTTTCATTTTCCAAAAGCATTGCGAATTGACTTTAAAATTATCCTGTTGTTTATTTTAAAGAATAACTGTTTTACGATCTCACACCAGTCTTGCTATATTACAGCATGATAGGGGATTCTCGCTTCGCAGTTTGGTGGCGAACGGGAGACTCTTACCCCTACATGTCCCTGAGAGGGATGGGTTGGTTAGGCAGATGCCGTGACAGTCGAGAGGCTGGCCGTAAAAGCAAGTTTGGGGTACCATTGTCAGCCACGGTGGGGCCGGGATGGTTGAAAAGCCTACCGGTTGTGACCGCTTCTTTCGGGATGTGACAAAGTGGTATCAGAGCATATGGTTAAGCGACAACCCTGCTCTGTTGGGTGTTACTCATTAGAGATAGAGTCAGTAGTACTCTAGAATGAGTTGAGTGTAATAATAGATATGAGCGCGTATTTGTTATTTGAATATGAAATTGTTTTATATTGTGTTGACTTATCGGTTGATTGTTTATAGATTCTGGTCGGTGCAGTCTAGCTAACTGTAATCGATAGGGGTTTCTAAACTCTTAAACAAGATAAACCGACATAGTATTGATTTTAAAATGGGGTAAATGAAATAATTTTACCCAAACTATTTTGTATAGAAAAGAAATGTTTTCTATGAATTACTATAGTATATGGTTGCATGGTTGTTAGAAGTGATAATATTAATCCATCATCATTGAAATTGAATAAGAAATTAAAAATCGTAACTCCAAAGTTAAGAAATTAATTCACATATAAATGAAATTTAAGAATGTAAATTATAAATGTGAATTATAATTTAAAACGGAATTCCAGAGAAGTTTTTGGAAATGTTTTGAAAGGAACTTGAAAATTTTGGAGATTTGGAAAGTTAAATCATTTTTGGAGTTGAAAATGAATTTCGAAGGTTTTGAAAAATATTTTGGAGAGTTGAAAGCTCTAAACTCTTTTAGGTCGCTGGAAAATGATTCCGATGATGATCGCGACATCATCGGTGTTCATTTTCGGGTTTCCAAAAGAGAAATTGCTGCCAAATTATTTTAAAAGGAAGTTGTTTGAAAAGTTGGGTTTTGTTTTGAAAGTTCAAAGGATGATTTGACTTGTTTTCAAAATGGTTTTGAAAAGGTTGAAAAGACTCTGGAATACTATAAAGAATATTTACGGAATATTATTGAATTGATAACTTATACGAATAGAAATTGTTAATGTGAAATGTGAAATTGTTGGAATTAAGGTTCATTAACAAGTGAAATCTATAAACGTGAATTGAAAGTATAAGGAAACGAATTCATATATAAATAAAATGGTAAATATGAAGTGTAAATGTGATTTATAAATGAAAATGGAATTCCAGATAGATATTGGAAAAAAATTTAAATTCATTAATGAAATGAATTTGTAATATGAATATATAAGTGATTATAAATCGAAATGTAAATAAGTTAATAACTTATAGAATATTTGGAATTTGATAGAAATGAGATTCAAATTGAAAATGAATGAATTAGTGGATGAATGGATAATTTGCAATTGTAAATGAAATTGAAGACAAATTTGAAATTGTAAGTGAATTGGAATTTGTAATGAGTTAGTAATTGAAACTAAGCTAAAAGAGCAATTATGAATGAAAGTTGTTTGGTTAATAGAATAAACCGAATGAAAATATGAAATGCAAATTAAATGGAATGGAATCAATTGCAAATAAAGTAGAATTAAAATAAATTGAATTTGTATCAATTTGAATTGGGTATAAACTAGAATGGATATGAATTCATTTTGTTTAAAAACGAATGTAACTTCAACCGTAAATATATAAGCATATACTGAAAATTTTGTAATAGAAATTGCAAAATGTTAGTTTGAATGTGTAACTAGATATCATGGCTAGTAGATATACAGGTATACAGGGAATTGGATTTGATTTCAAAGACAATTCGAATTGCTCGAAAAGGTAAGTATTTGAGTTTTAATATGAGTTTTTGATGATTTCTCTCTAGCCGCTTGGCTTTTTCTTTTTCTTTTTGAAATCTGAGAGTCCGTAGGGACGTTTTGTAGTAGTGCCGTATTAGCCGCGCAAAGGAGACGCTGGCGAAATTTTTTGGAAATTTCGGGTGTTAGAAAATTTTTGAGAAATTTTTGAAGTTAAAATTTGAATTTAAACTCGAATTTGAATTTTGAAGTTAAACAATGTTGTTTTGAAACTTATAATTGAAGTTGGAAATTTAGTTGAATGATAACGAATCTTTAGTAGAAAGATTTGTTTTGAAGAATTGATAAAACTATTGAATGTTGAAAAATAGTAGACGAGTTAAGGACCATTTTTCCTAACTTGTAATTTCGAGGACGAAATTCTTTTAAGGAGGGAAGTTTGTAACGACCCAGAATTTTGAATAAATTAAATTGAGAATATTTAATTAATTTTAAATATTTGAACGATGATTTAATTTGAATCCCCGATCTAAGTTTGAAATTGGTGATTAAGTTATAATATTTAATCGATTGAGAGTTGAATAAAATTTAAATCTTCAATTTAAAGCTGAAAAAAAAAATATTTCGAAAGCTTTTAAAATTCGTATTGATGATACCGAAGATAATAGAAACTTCAGAATTGAAATTTAAACTGTTTTACTCAGTTTTGAATTTATATCGTTCGAATCGAATTTGAAAATAGCCGTCCGAGGCGCAGTCTCGGAATTCGACGAAACCAGTTCCATTGAGTCCGGAATGTTGTATTATTGCCGGATTTCAATTTTCGTATTTTTCGGTGTTAATACGTAAGCACACGATTAGAAAACGCGTAGAAGTTTTAAAACGAATTCGATTTAAATTCAAGGTTAAAAATTTGGTCAGACATTTGCACGTTTTCTTTCCCTATCTCACGCCTAAAATCATGGAATAAATCGTGAAACCCATCACGTTTTCTCTGTTTTAAATTATACCTCCCTCCTCAAACAAACGAAACCATTTTCGTTCCCAAATCAAAACAAATAATGGCCGCTCGCGTGCGATGGCGACAAGGAGGCTCGAGGGGGCGGTGCACGATTGGGGGCGGTGTCGTTGGAGCGTGAGTCACGAGGGGAAGCGGGGCGACGTTCGAGGCGAGTTCGATCTCGCGTGCGCTGTCACCAAGCGATGGTGCGACGACGAAGGCAGCGACGTGGGGATGAGAGCAGTGGCGATTGTCGAGCTTGGTGAGGGGGATGTCGCGATTTCTGGCAGTCGCGATTTCTGGCAATCGCAAATCAACGGCAAGCGGCGGCATGGGCTGGGTCCACGGGGGCGACTCGCGAGACTAGGGCTTCATCATCTGTTCGAGTTCGTGATTCACCACGGCGTTTGAGAGCGATGTCGCGACCTGAGTTTGGATGGGGCGACGATGAAAGGAGATGGCGAACTTCGGCAATGGTCGAGCCTGAGTTTGCATTTTTCAGTAAAGGTATAATTTATTTTCTTTTTCAAAAATAATAATATGCAGTGTGATTTAAAAAGACAATTGTTTTGGAAATTTTAAAAGTGAGCAGTATTGATTTTAATGTAAGTTTTAGAAAATTATATTTTGATTTAAATAAGATATATAGACAGAAAAATAATAATAATAAGGTATATATATAGCTAAGTTTTGAAAAAAAAAAATAATAACTGGTTAAAGCAAATTTAGTTTTAAAGTTAATTTTTAGTTAAACAGATTTATTAAAAGAAAAATTGGTTAAAAATAAAAATTTGGTTAAGTAAATAGATAGGACAAAAAAATTCATAGTTCGATTTATTTCGGATATTGATTAAATTGTATAATTATTTATACAAGGTTAAAAATCGAGAATCAAGCTGGAAATGAAATGGGATGGCAAAATAAAATGCTAAGGTGAGATCTTCTCACTCACATTGAAAAGTGGAAATTTTCAGTTATTGATTTGATTGACTGTTTGATTGCTATTGAATGTGCTATTAGATATAATAGGATATATCTATATATATAGCAGTATATACATATTGGCATATGTATATATTGGATTGATGATTTCCCGCCTCGTATAGCGGATGAGACCCTATTGCGCCGTTAGTAAGCGGATTTATAAAAAACCTATATACCGCGATAATTCCGTACTGGAGCGGAATTGGTATTGTGCTAACGTCTTTGGATGCAGGGAAACAGGTTGGAGGGATCCAACTGGACCCCTCAATATTGTTGTGAATTTATTTTATTGTGATATGATAATTCTGTGAATGATTATTTTGATACGATCGATGATATTGATGATTGGGAATTGTTTGAAAATAAAAATTGGCCGAATGGATGTTTGATATCATTGGATTCCAAAATATACGAAATTGGATTTTTGAAATCAAATAATAGGAATTTCTAAATGAATCAATTTTAGAAATTTAATAATTTTGAAGAAAGGAATTTTTATAATCTTATGGAATAAATTCCAGAATAAAGTGAAATTGCTAAATAAAAGAATTTCATAAAACAGTGATTATAAATTGAAGAAATTAATTTAAATTTGGATTTTTAAATAGATTGAAAGAGACAAAGAAATTTATTCTCTTCAAAAGGAATTTATTTAAAATGAAATAAGTTGGAAGTCCAATTAGAAATTAAGTTTATGAATTGAAATAACTTGGGAAATCAATGTAAAAATGATTTCAAATTGAAGAATTCTTTTAAAAATAGAATATTGAATAAATTGGAAAGAATAAGAGAAATTATTTAGAAATGATAAAATTTTGGAAATCAATCTGTAATTGATGTAGTATTTGGAAATGACGTTAAAATGGGTTTATAAAAGGGTAAATTTTACAGTTGTAAAGTTTTAAAAGAATGATCTTTGTAAATAAATGAAATTATAAGTATTTAACTTATAATATGGATTGTGGTATATAAATTGAATTGTGAATTGAATTGGTAAATAAAGAAGATTTATAAACTGAAGTTTTTATAAATAGAAATAGAATTTATAACCGTGTTTATAAATTCGAAATCGATTGAATTTGATAAATCAAATATAGAAGATTATCAAAGAAGATATATTCGCGATTTTGGATAACGAATTTTTATTGAAATAAAAATGTGTGGAAAAGATTGAAATTGGGTTAAGTAAATTATATTCACGATTTTGGACAGTGAATATATTGTTAAGTAAAGTAGATATGGTTTTGGGAAAGCGATATTATGAAATGAAGTTAATTGTTTTAAAAGATGTTTTAAAACTTGTGAACTATCGAAATCATAGATTTCAACATTTATTGTTGAAATAGACGTTTTTCGAAAAATAAGGAAATGGTGGACTATAACACTGTTGTTATAGTAAATGATTTTCGAAAGGAAATGTTTTGATGTAGTATTGGGATTTATATATATCTATCAAAATCCGAATCCCTATACTATTGATTTCGAGTCGTCGTAACGATGTTTTACGCAACATTCGTTTTGACTCAAATAGATGTTGTTAAAAAGAATGATTTCCTTAAAAGAATGAATATGTACTTAATATTGATTTAAGTATATTGAATATTTTCAAATGTTGAAAATAAATAGATTTGTGAAAATACTTATTTTTAAATAAGTATGGAATTGCTTTTCCAGTATGAAATGAACGTTTTGAGAATTTATCCTTGTAAAGATAAATTGAAATTGAATGTTGAAAACGATTTGAAAATCGAATATCAGTAGATATTCGAAAGTATAAATTCGATACGGAATTTATAAAAGAAAGCGAAGTTGTTTAAAAATAAATATTGATTTATTTTTGAAAAGTGGAAATTGATTTGAAATTGTTTTCAAATGATTAAGTGTGGAAATTTTATATCTAGTAAAAGATATTTTGGAAGATAAAATAATTTGGGAAAATAATTTGGAATCTGATGATGTCGCGCATCTTTATTGATGGTTAAATAACCGACTATCAATAATTACCTTTAGATAGGTATTTGTTGTGATTGGATGAATTTGAATGCCACACTTATTTTTGAATAATCGCTCACTATTCGGGTTAGCCGGGAAAGGACCATGGGGTCGTATAACCCATTCCGAATATGTGATACGTCGTATGAATTGCATTTGAAGACCGGTGTTGAAGACCGGATATTTTTGAAAACGGAAGGATTACCGTCGAGTTACTCTACATCGACTGATCTTCGGTTTAGAGGTTTTATCACCCTTAGTGACGGGAAGTCCTGACGTGATTGAAAGTTATCCGGAAATGCAAGGGCTTCGTGAGAAGTGCCTTCGGTTCTGTTCGATCCCGGAACAGACTTGTATGGATTGTGTGTCTGACGTTACAATTTGAGATATAAAGCTGATTTCTTTCAAATACATTTCTGTTGGTGGCGGAGAATTTATTCTCTTAGCTTAACACCCTTCTCTGAGACGTACGAGCTCAGAGGTTATGTAGTTGAAATTTATCAGCGATATATCCCAATTTGGTAACGTGGCATACTGAGTGTTGCTGTGAAATGATTAGTGTTTGATCATTTGCGATATGATCATTTGTTTGATCTTATATCTTTGTGATCATAGG
Organism: Allium fistulosum; assembly: GCA_030737815.1. Lineage (NCBI taxonomy): Eukaryota > Viridiplantae > Streptophyta > Magnoliopsida > Asparagales > Amaryllidaceae > Allium > Allium fistulosum. Next base: position 986,747,954 of record CM060902.1, read on the forward strand.
TTGATCATTTTGTTTGACCCGAAGCAGGGCTTTTTGAGAAAGCGTAGCTTTGTGGACGAGACTTCGACGAGCCTCACACCCCGGAAATGGTCGAAACAGGACGAATGCAGCAAGGTTCTAGGGAGTAGCGCCCCTTAGTGTATGTCATTCCTTCTGGATAAAGGTGGTATCATGGTATGGAGCCCAGATACTTAACCTCTGTGGTTACTGCATTATTATTATCTATGTGGTTTGTTGCGAATCGGGGATCCTCGGGAAGATCGGTGACGATCGGGGGATGGCATACGCGTGTCAGTAGTTACCTATTTTTGCAGAGGTAACCCGGCCTTGTGTTGGCAGAGATCTAACCGTAACGTTAGATTCTCGGGTCGTCTATTCCAGGGACGTACCCATCGTGGATAGGAAGTTCCTTAGCCTGACCATTTGTTGGAAATCCAAAGAAACAATACGATCTTGTACGGTTTTAGTTGTAGAACCTATCATTCACTTATGGTGGTCACCACTGTTTGGATGGTAGCTATAGTAGGCATAAGTGCGGAATGCCTATGCTGGCTAAGATTAATATTATACTTTCGAAATGTTTTCTACACTATGCACTAATAATAATATCAAAATGATTTGATTTTTGCGTATCAAGCATCTTTGACTATCATAAGAAGAAATCTCCTCCAATTCTGCGTTTGCATTGTGTGTGTGGTGGGAGGTCTTATGGTAGTTTCATTTTCCAAAAGCATTGCGAATTGACTTTAAAATTATCCTGTTGTTTATTTTAAAGAATAACTGTTTTACGATCTCACACCAGTCACCATGACTGACTCGGAGTTTATTGTTCCCTTCTAAACTCTGGGTGCCCACCAATTTCCACACGGGCAGCCTAGAGTTATATTATCAGGATATCATGGATATTCTGGAGCTTTGGAGATAAGCTGGATGGCGAGACGTAGTATTTGTATCTGATAGTATTTATTCCGCTGTGTATTCTGTATGAGGACAGGTTATATAACTGTCCATTGTTGTATATTGACTCTGATGATTGATGTATGTATAAAATGATATAGTTCTTTGTTTTAAAAGACTAGTAATTATCTATTGTATATTGTTCCGCTGCGATGTGTAAGATTCTGATATTGTTCTGTTTCTGTTCTCTGTTGTTGTTCTGTTATTCTTCTTTCTTTTCTTTTTCTTCTCTTTTTCTTCTATCTTTTCTTCTATTTCTTTTTCTAAAACCCTCACTATTGGAGTTTCCGGCACTCGATTGCTCGACAGTCGATAAAGTGAGTATCGATGTCGAATTTTCGAAAGTCGAAAATTTCGGGATGTGACAGTAAATAGTTTAACGGATCCTTAAAAAATGGGTGATCCCAAGCGTTCTTTAAGTTACTTGTACCTTTATTACAGTTCACTTGAGTTGGTTTACATTATATAGATATATTGTCCTAACTCGAGTGTTTTGTGTTTTGCTTTACGCTCGGGTCAGCCTGAGTTATTCACAGATTTGGATTTCCACTCTCCTAGAGATTTGAATCGCTGGAGATTATCTGCTTGTCTTGTCCTATCTATTTCAGTTCCGTTGTTCTACTCAGCTTGTACTTGGTTATTTTATTGAGACTTTTGTTGTATTCTGTTTCTTCTGTTATATCTTATGTAACTCTGATATATTTATATACTAGATTCATGAACTACTATTTCTTTTACTTCCGCTGCATTATTTTACTCTGTGTCTGTGATCTGTGATTCTTTATTTACTGTATATTCTGAGATTTGCCAAATTTTATTTACAACGCGGTATTTTGAGCAATTCAAGTCCGACATGTGCGGATGCGAATGGTTGAAAATATCGGGTCGTTACATCTCGTCATGCTGATCTCTGCGGTATACTCATTTCTGTGTTTTGAGGTCCGGTATGCGACGAAAGTAATGAAACGGTTCGTTGTAACGGTACCGCAAATTGTGACTTTATTTTTTCGTTTGGTTTCAAAACTCAAAACGTGCTGCCCAAACAAAATTTTTGCTTTAAACTTTCAGCTGAAATTAAAGGTCTTGACCGTTACTATTATTTTTATTTATTCATTCACTCCTTAATTTGGCTGCTCTTTCCAACTGTTAAACATCAGACTTTAATTTTCCAATGTTCATAAATGCTGGGTCATGAATTTTACTTTTTGTAGCAGCCGTTCACTACTCTGCCATCTCATCAAAAATTGTTGTCGATCCATCATCTTCCCTCCACGCAACAACCATACGCAAAGCCCTCCGCACCCACATCCACTCACCGCCTTCCCTTCCCTCCTCTTCGCCCTCCCCTTCCACCTCGGCAGCCTAGTGCCTCACCACCACGCAACCCGCTGACCACCTCCACTCTGGCCATGTTCCATCCCATGCAGCAGCCTCACCGAACGCCTATCCTTCCCGCAATCCGATCCTCAGCCTGGTCCGTGTATTCTTTGATTTTTTTTTATCTTTGTTTTATATTCTTATATTTTCAGCAGATTTGATGTCAAGATGTTTAGCAATTGGGAGGAAGTATTTATATGATACAGTTGCATATGTTAGTATTTTATATATAGTACGTATATATTGTAATCCCTCAGTAAAGTATAGATACTAGTTATAATTGTTTATACTGTTATTATCCCAGTTTTCATATATTATTTGTATAAATGGGTTGGCTACGGTTTATATATATAATATATTAATATGTATATTTTTACATAATTTTCGTATAAGTGTTGTATGCTATATATATATATAGGTACGCTACAACTTTAGTTTCAAGTATGCGTCGCCTGTTCTGATGTGTGTGTTATATATTATAGGTATATTTTATATATAAGTTACTGTTCCTGTTTATATGTTGTACCATATAAAATATACGAGTGTCAGTTTGCTAATATTTATTGAGTTATATGTTTTGTTGAGTCTGGATATGTTTTAATGTGTATTGAGGTGCTTTTGTAAGAAAGTACATAGTCTATGGTATATAAGAGGTTATATACTAAAGGGAAGTTGGTCTGTTAGTTCATATAAACAATGATATTCTAGGAGAGATATAGATAAGTGTATACACATATATAAAGTCAGATTTTAAGGTATTTGCATATAAGTGTATATATATGAGTCTGCCCTGTAACTTATAGGTAAAGTGTTAAAGTTTATATAAGCCTGTAAATGGGTCGGTTTTACTATATATGTCTGTTTTATATGTTAAAGTATATAATGATATAATGTTTTTTTTTAAAAACAGTTATTTTTTTACTTGTTGTTTTGTATCAAAATGCATGACCGCATATATATATGTGTAGCCTTGGATTTTCTTGTTTTATAAAATTTTCCCAGCATATGTATATTATAGCATATATGTTTTGCAATTGGTTAGTTGGTATATGTTTGATAAGTGAGTTCTGTTTTATATATTGTTTTATATTTTCTTTTAACAGTATATAGGGTATATACTTATACAATTAAAGTGTTATCTTATGTATATGTATTACTAGTTTATATGATAGTTTAGTATACAGATTGTTGTTTAAATTATATATGTATAAAAGCCATATTTTGTGAGGTAAGTTTTATCTAAATGAATTAATATAGCAGTATCTATTGTGCTTGTATATATATATAGTTATCTTAGTATATATACATTTTTGCTGAAGCTTTCAGTTTTTCTTTAAGTACTAAAGTGTATTCATATATATAGTATATAAGTGATTATTTCAAAATATATGGTGTATATACGTTGATTTTTAAGATATGCGTTTTTAAAACAATGGTTTTAACTATATATATATTATTTAATATTGTTTTAAATTAAATATTGATTCCATGGAAGTAACTATAATATATATATATATATAATTGATGCCGCTATCAAATCAGATCCTAATTTGTTTCATTGATTCCCATTTAGCAGCTTTGCGTGTCCGACTCGTGCCAATCTTACTTTTCTTTGGAAGTCGTGCTTGGATCTGTAAGCCAATTCATTTTCAAATTTCTCTAGCCTCGAAAGGTGAGCAATCACTCACGATTAACGTTCTTTTATTTATTAAATTTGATTTAAATTGAAATGACAAATTGAAATATGCTGCTATTAGTTATTTACACTGTTATATATGCTATCACCTGTATCTATTCACCTGTGACATCTGACATAATTATCTGTCATTTATGCGATGATAATACAGTTTGGTTGATAATTGATTGATTGTTGATTTTTATATTGGACGTTAAATTGTTAATGTTAAAGTGATAAATAATATGCAATTGAATTGATATATGATAGTTAACCATTTAAATTGAATCTATATGTTGAATTTAATTAGATAAATTTTGTATAATATGACCCCCTTTAAATGTTAAACTAGTTGACACGTAGAAATTTGGTTAAGTACACCTTGAACCATTTAATGTACGTTGAAAAATTTATGTAGTATGGAATTGAATAATTGATATCAAGTGAAGAACCGTTTAAATATTAATGTAATAACCTTTAATCTACATGGAATGATAGTGTAGATTCTAGAAATAATTATATTAATTTGCACAAACAACAATGTGAATTAATATGATTATTTCGGGATTATTTGAATTAATTATTTGATTGTTGTTATTGATTGTTGTTATTGCTTGTTTATTTACTTTGACACCATCCCAGTTATCACACTGCAAGTTCCCTTTGTTATGCTTTGATTTTGAATTGGAATGAAATCGGGTTGAAATGATAAATACCCAAAATAAAAACTTTGACTTAGGTTAGAGAATTAAATAAAACCCGATTGGTCAATAATTTGATTTAAAAATGAAATGAAGATTTTATTTGGATAAATAATATGGTTTTGAAACGAAGTTGGAATTTGAATTTTAATGAAAGGGAAGGTTAATATTTAATAATCTGAATCAAAATATTAACATAGTAGTTGATGAAAGAACGTTGTTTTAAAATTTGGAATTATTAATAATTAAGTTTGAAATTATTTAATAATTAAGTTTTTTAAATTATTAAATAATTAAATAAGATTGAATTATTTAATAATTAAGTGAAATTGAATTCTTGATATGAGAAATTGAACTTCGTAATAAGTGAAATTGAACTTCTTTAATAAGTAAAGTTGAGTTATGAAATAATTAAGTTTTGAAATTTGTAACTAAGTAAATAAATAAGTGAAATTGAATTTTCTTTAACAAGAAATAAAATGTGTTTATTGAAATTAATGTAAGACTTGAAATGTAAAGAATTTGATTTGACGAATCTAATTAATTTAATCTGTAAGTATTGATATATTGAAGTTGAACTAAAGTAATTGATTTAATGAATTGGAAATTAAATAGAATTTGCTTAAATGATAGATTAACTTAACGAAAATTTAATGAAATCGATAAATGAACCTAAATTGATTTGAATGTAGATTAAATCATTTTAAATGATTTTGGAATGAAACTTATGTACGAATTTAAATGAATATTGGAATGGTTTTAAATAAAAATTGAAATTGTATTATAAGATTTGAAATGGTGATTTGGATGTTTTGAAACGTAAATTTTGGAAATTTGTTTGGAAAGACAAATGAAATGTTGGTTTACAAATTCTAATTGAAATTGTAATTGATTTGGTTTTGAAATATTTTAAACGACCAATCGGTGTAATAATCACGAAAGTTATTAAAGAGACCGGAATCAGTTAGGGACATACTCACTGTCTAAATCGAAAACCACTTTAATAACTATACGCGAAGTGTGATCCAGAAAGAAGTGATTGGAATGATGTACGTGATGATTGAAGAAAGTGAACGATAATGGATAGCCTTGACACTTGTGTCAAATTGGAAATGACTAAAACAGGAGCCGTGCCGGGCCAAATGGGGGTTAGCTACCTCGAGCGAACACACTTCTTCGAAAACTACTCATTACTTGTTGTCGATTGGTGCACCTTTGATTTTGGGAGTGTTGTTTCGCGGTGTTGCGATCACTGCGGCGATGCGTTCTCACCAGTCCGGATCAGGCAAACGGTAGTTTCACTACCTTGGGTATTGCCTCATGTGCCTTGTCATACTTGTATCCCTATATACGCGACCACTACGATTTGTTTTGTGTTATACCTATGGAGTACTCCCTGATATCCCACTAGTTTACGGTGGAGTTTACAGTGCTGTATAGACTATAACGCTTATATAAAATGTGTTAAGGGGGATAATGGTAACGCCTTAAAACTATTTTGTTACTTTATATTACTGATAGGCATTATCTACTTATCGTACACTACTACATAGTAGATAGTTTAAAGGATCCTTAAAGGATGGTTATTCCAAACATCCTTTGAGTTACTTGTATTTCAGTTGCTATTTCACTTGAGTTGGATTTATTGATATAAGAATGTTAATTCTGACTCGAGTGTTTTGTGTTTTGCTTTACGCTCGGGTCAGACCGAGTGTACCAGTATTCAAGACTCACCTTTGGAGTTGGAGCTTCGCTTGGAGATCCAGCTATCTATCCAGCTTTCAGATATCCAGTTGATTCCAGTGATTGTATTCTGATTCTTGTATTTGACGATTGTATTCAAGACATATGTTGTACCTTATTTAACTCTTATATGTATATAGTAGCTTCATGAACTACTATCTTTTATTTCCGCTGCATTTATTACTCTGTGTCTGTAATCTGTGATTATTTATTTACTGTATATGTTCAGTTTTGCCAAATTTAAATTAACAATTCGGTATTTTGAATTATTCAAGTCCGACATGTGTTGATGCGAATAGTCCAAAATAGCGGGTCGTTACAGAAAGACAACCTTTCGACAACATTGGAGGGAAGCACATCTCTGGACAACGTTCAAGTGAAGAGCCACCTTCCGAGAAGGTCGAAGGTTCACAACGATCAAGTGAAGAGCAAACTTCCGACAAGGTCGAAGGGTTCACAAAAAATATAGAAGGCAAACCCTTCGACAATGTCGAAAGGTTCATGAAGGCATAAAGAAAAGCAAACCTTTCGACAATGTCGAAAGGTCCATAATGGCACATGAGGAGCAAACCTTTTGACTAAGTCGAAAGGTTCAAAGCTACATGTAAAAGGGGGACTTTTCGACCCAGTCGAGAGCATGGAGTCGAAATGGGGGCTGCCTGCATCTATAAATAAGACCCAAGGGGTCATGTTTTGGGGATTGGATTTCTCTCATTTTAATCTTGCTTCTTCTTAATCAAAGCATTGTAACCCTAATTGGGTGATTTTGAAATTTAATAAAAATAGATTTTTTCTTGGATAAAGAGAGAAGTCTTGAGTTTTGTTAATTACTTTGTTGATTTACTAAAATCTTTATTGGATTAACCGCATTTTTCCAAGTTTAACTTCATCGAAAGGTTCTTGTCGACAAGGACTGTAACGACCCGTATTTTTACGGATCGACAAGTTCGTCAAAATCTGGAATTTTTGCATTTTTAAGTCATTTCAGATTTTTTTAGGGAATTTGTCTAAGTCCTAGGTCGTGAACGACCTAAGAGCTAAGTCGTGACCGAGTTAAGGAATTCGGCGAGTTAGTGTTAGGTCGTGGGTTAGTTGGAGCGACCTATAGAGCTATGCAACCTAGGATTTGATTAAGTATTAGGTCGGCAGGGCGAGTTAACGACCTAAAGAACTGACCGACCTAAGGAAACTATTGGGAGCGACCTAAGAGTTTTGGTGAGGTAAGTGCTAGGTCGGCAGGGCGAGTTAGCGACCTAGTGGTTACTGGGGGTGTGGTTAGGTCGGCTGGGAAAGTTAGCGACCTAGAGGTTCCGAGTTAGCGACCTAGTGGTTCCGAGTTAGCGACCTAGAGGTTCCGAGTTAGCGACCTAGTGGTTAACAAGTTGGCGACCTAAGGAGTTAACAAGTTGGCGACCTTAGGAGTTAGGCTATGTGTTAGGTCGTAACACTGTTAGGTCGCGTAGGTTGCTAAGTTGTTAGGTCGCTAGGATAGTTCAAGTGTTAGGTCGCGTGTTGTTTTAGGTCGACTTGTGTTAGGTCGCAACCCAACTGAGTCTTAGGTAGTTAAGTCGTTAGGTTGTTAGGTCGCTGGGTTTCCTAAGTGTTAGGTCGCAAAGGAGTTAAGTCGTACATCTGTTAGGTCGGAGAAGCTTAGGTCGGAGAGGCTTAGGTCGGAAGCAACTTAGGGAGATAGCCAGATTTCGACTTAAGGGCAGTTTTCAGCTATAAATAGGAGGGGTTGTTCTCACTTTTTTGGGGTCCGGATTTTTGAAGCGACGAAGTGCTGCCATTTTGAGAGCTCGACTTCTACACTTCTTCACTTCTTTTCTCCACTCTAATCTAGTGCTTCCATCCATCCAAATCGAAGATCAAGATTGAAGATTCAAGAGCTTAGATTGAAGATCTTCATCTTTTCAAGAGAGATTTCTTCATTTGAAGCGGATTTGTGATAGATCAAGCTTGATCCTTTGCTGTCCAGATCTGAAGCATATTGATTTGAGGTTGTTTAGGTGATTTGGTGAGTGGTGATTATCTCTCACACGGATCCAAAGGAGTATATCGGATTGTTGGCCCGATTTGGTGTTAAAATAGTGATTTCCATGCATTTTCTTCATCCTATGTGTAGATCCATATAGATCCATTGTTCATGATGATGTTGCATCCATTTTATCATATGTTACCTATGCAAGTTCATTCATCAAGTTTGTAGAGATATAATCCATGTTTTCATGCTTATTGGACTTTCAACTCTTTAATTACGAAAATGCCATTATTGTTATAATTGTCTACTTAGATCATTTTTGAATGCTTGATTGCTTGGATTGATGTTTGATTTGATTGATTATTATGAACTAGATGATTGATGATTAGATTTAGACCAAAGGTGATTCAAAAGCTAAGGGAAAGGCTCTTGGATTGGGAAAGCTGCTCGTGGCATATGTAGCGGGATGATGAAGCTCTTATGCATAGATTTGATGATGTGATGTTGAGATGAGGCTTCGCAAGGATGTTATGAAGCGAGGCAATCATGTGATGAAAACTTGGTCTAATCCAGACGGGATCATTCCAAGCATGTTGATAACTCGGTGATATGATTCGAGTGGAGGATAATGGATGCTCGAGAGGCGCTTGAGCTAGTATGGAAATAGTCATCGAGGAGGATGACTAGGAGGTTGAGATCTCATCGTTGTTGAAGGTTCTAGCATGCTCTAAGCAAGAGTACATGGGGACGCCCAAAAGACTAAGTTGATGGTCAAGTACTCTGGGTAGATTCGATAATCCTAGGCACGGGTCACGACGACGTGCGGGAGTTATGTCTAGAACCGGGGTTACCATTAGCCCTTGACGGACGGCTGAAAGAATGTGCCGGTCATTCAATTAACGGTGATATCGAAGCAATGATAACAGTGATAGCCAGAGTCATGGATGTTTGGTTGTATCGTCATTCGGTCTCAAGAGCGGTATTTCCTGGGTGCTTATCTGACCTTGGTTTTAGACCTTGGGATTTGTACTTGGAAAACATCGCCCTTGACTCGAGTGACAATTGTTTACCTTAAATTGTATGCTCTGCTATGTTGCTTCTGCTTAGTGTGTGTCTGGGGGCTATCACTGTAGAACGAGGTTGGAGTGGGAGGGTTGTATTCCTATTTCTTTTCCTTTATGCTCTTTTGGTATGTTGTTAGTTAATTTACTGCTCACTAAGACTGTTGTCTGACTCAAGGCTTTATGTTTTAATTCTTATTGCCTTGGGCTGTTCGTCCATTTTGGGACGGGCAGACTAGGTAGCAGGTGACAGGTGCAGTTTTCTTCTCACGATGCTGATGTCGAAGACGAGCTGGAGGGTTGCATATTATCTTCTTCTTATTATATGTACTGGATATTCCGCGGTTTTGTATTCTCTGAGAGATATGTAGTGAGGCTTGATGTATTGACTATTTGGATGTTTGTATTCAACTATTGTGAAGTTTTATATGACGTCATTTTGTTATGAAAAGCTTCACTATACATATGTTCTATTGTATTTTGTCCATGCGCTGTGAGTAATACGATAGATTCTTTTGTTTTAGATCTTACCTTGACAATCGTCCATGGTCGCCTGGCCCACTTTACAGCGCTTTATCTTTAGATTCGGTGCAGGGGTCATGGGCGGTCGTCACATTTGGTATCAGAGCATTGGTTAATCGATTTTACCCAACGCTCGCTGAAGTAACTACGTATGAGAGACGTAATTGTATTTTGATGGATGAATACTATATATAATATAGTAGCTTAGTAGAGTTTGAGTCCTTTATGCGGTTGTTTCTCTCGGTATGCTAATCATTCCTTTTTGTAGATATTGAGAATGAGTCAAAGAGGGAGACCAGCTGCTAGGGAAGGCCGTGCTACTGAAGGGGTTGCTGATTATGTTGCTATGTTCGAAACCATGATGACTTCGATCAGGAGAAGGATGTCAGCCCCGGGGCCATCAGTAAATGTTGGAGATCAAGTACAGGCTCCAAGATTGATGGATCACTTGGACGATTCATTTAGGAAGCTTGTGGAGGAAGCTCTCAGACACGAGAATCTGTTTCCTAAGGAAGGATCTGTTGTTGCTGTGACCAGGGAAGAGTCTAAACCCCAGCAGGGTAGAAACAAGAAGAGGAAGCAGCAGCAGCAGAAGAGTAAGGATGGTCAGAAGAAGCCGAAAGGCGAAGTGACTTGCTACAACTGTCAGCAGAAAGGCCATCTCTCCAAGGATTGCAAGAATCCGAAGGCGCCGGCGAAGTGCCACAACTGTGACAAGCCGGGGCATTTCAGGAAGAATTGTCCAGAACCAAGGAAGGACAGGCAAATTGTGCAAGCTTATGCTTTAGGAGCTGTTCCGTCGTCTTCGAAAGCTCCTACTGCTGAAGAGAAGGGAAAGAGTGTGGTTGTTCAAGGTACTCTTTTCCTATGTGGTGGTCCAGTTAGAGTTCTGTTTGATACTGGAGCGTCGCATTCGTTTGTTTGTAATGAACTAGTAGGCCGGTTAGGTTTGGAACCGGATATTGTTGAAAGGCCATTGGTTGTGACTAATCCAGTTGGGGGTTCGTCTTGTTTGAGTATGTTATGCCGTGGTCTAGTTGTGTCGAGTCATGGTTGCTCTTTTGTTTGTGATTGCTTTGTTCTGAACTTTGCGGGGTTCGGAATTATCTTGGGTATGGACTGGCTTAGGAAGTATGCGGCAAAGGTTGATTGTGAAAGATTGGAAGTGACAGTCGAGAATGTGGAGGGGCGAAAGATTGTGATACGATGTAAGCATGAAGAAGGCGTCTTCATGAGCTTCATGTATTCGCTAGTTGTTCCACGGGATGGACTGTCATCAGTGCCGATCGCTAATGGATTCGAGGATGTCTTTGACGAAGTCAAAGGGTTGCCGCCGCATAGAGAGGTCGAGTTTCGTATAGATCTAGTTGAAGGAGCCAGACCTGTTGTGATGCCTCTTAGGCGGATGGCGCCTAGGGAACAACAAGAGTTGAGGGTGCAAGTTGATGACCTTTTACAAAAAGGATTCATTCGGCGTAGTGTGTCCGAGTGGGGTGCACCAGTTGTGTTGGCAACCAAGGCAGATGGGTCGTTGAGATTGTGCGTCGATTATCGTGAGCTGAATAAGGTGACTAAGAAGAACAAGTATCCATTGCCAAGGATAGATGACTTGTTTGATCAGCTTCACGAAGCTAAGGTGTTTTCTCAGATGGATTTGGCAACGGGATTTCACCAGTTGAGAGTGGCTAAGGATAGTGTGCCGAAGACTGCTTTTAGGACACCATCCGGTTTCTTTGAGTGGCTGGTAATGCCGTTTGGATTGACTAACGCGCCAGCATATTTTGTGGATCTTATGAATAGAGTGTTCAGAGATCAGTTGAACAAGTTCGTACTTGTGTTCGTGGATGATATTCTGATTTATTCCAGAACGGAAGAAGAGCACAAGACGCACTTGCGTATTGTTTTGGAAATCTTACGGAAACATCAGCTGAAGGCTAAGTTTTCGAAGTGTCACTTCTGGAAGAATGAAGTGAGGTTCTTAGGCCATGTGATTTCTGGAAGAGGAATAGCGGTTGATCCCGCTAAGGTGGCAGCAATCCAGGATTGGGTTAGACCTAAGAATGCATCAGATGTGAGAAGTTTTCTTGGATTAGCAGGATATTATCGACGGTTTATCAAAGACTTCTCCAAGATAGCTGCACCGTTAACAGGATTGACGAAGAAGAACCAAGTGTTCAGTTGGAATGATAAGTGTGAGCAAGCCTTCGGAATCCTGAAGGAGAGACTGACGAGTGCTCCTGTTTTGACTATTCCAAGTGGGAATGATGAGATGGTGGTTTACACCGATGCATGTGGTACTGGACTTGGAGCAGTGCTGATGCAGAAGGATAAAGTTGTTGCGTATGCCAGTCGACAACTAAAGCCGCATGAAAGGAATTACCCAACTCATGATTTGGAGTTAGCGGCGATTGTATTTGCTCTGAAGATGTGGAGGCATTATCTGTTGGGAGTTCGATTCGAGTTGTTTACGGATCATAAGTCGTTGAAGTATCTTTTCTCCCAGAAGGATTTGAATCTTCGGCAGCAACGTTGGCTAGAGTTTTTGGCATCATATGACTTTGGTATAGCTTATACTCCAGGAAAAGGTAACGCAGTGGCTGATGCGTTAAGTCGAAGACATGCAGGATTGGGAGCCATGTTTTCTGAATGGAAGAATCTCGAGTATTTAGCTGGATTTGACTTCAGGACTAGATGCGAATTGGAACTTGAGATGTTGGCAAACTTATCAATAAGACCTTCTCTTGTGGAAAGGATTGGCGAGAGCCAAAAGCGAGACGATAAGCTTGTCAGGATTATCCGTGAATTGGAATCTGGATTGGAGCCAGAAAAGGATAAAGGATTCGAGGTCGATAGAGAAGGTTGGCTTCGAAAGCAAAGACGACTAGTGGTTCCCGATATAGATGAATTGAGGAATGAAGTTCTGAAGAAAAGTCATCACTCGAAGTTGACAATTCATCCAGGTGGAAACAAGATGTATCGGGATATGAAGAGAACCTACTATTGGGAAGGCATGAAGAAGGATGTTGGAGATTTCATTTCCAAATGTATGAACTGCCAGTTGGTAAAGGCTGAACAGAAAAAGCCAAGTGGATTGCTTCAGCCATTAGAAGTTCCTACATGGAAGTGGGAACAAGTGTCGATGGATTTTATTGATGGATTGCCTAGAACCAGAACGGGAAATGAAGGAATTTGGGTCATTGTGGATCGTCTGACTAAGAGTGCACGATTCATTCCTGTTCGATCGACTAGGACTGCATCAAAGTTGGCTGAGTTGTATGATAAGTGGATAGTTCGATTCCATGGTATTTCGAAGAGTATAGTGAGCGATAGAGATCCATTGTTCACTAGTGGATTTTGGAAGAGCTTCCAGGAAGTCTTGGGAACCGAGTTGTGTTTGAGTACAGCTTATCATCCCCAAACAGATGGTCAGACCGAGAGAGTCAACCGAGTTTTGGAAGATCTCCTCAGAGCATGTGTTTTGGATTTCGGAGGATCATGGGAAGATCACCTTCATTTGGTGGAGTTTGCGTACAACAACAGTTACCAGTCAAGTATTGGTATGGCACCGTATGAGGCATTGTATGGAAGACCGTGTAACTCTCCGACATGTTGGTTGGAAACTGGAGAAAAGCTGATGCTTGGGCCAGAGATGATTCGTCAGACTTCAGATTGCATAGAGATCATTCGGCAACGAATGAAAGCAGCCCAAGACCGTCAGAAGAGTTATGCCGATAAGCGTCGAAAGGATTTGGAATTTGACATAGGGGATATGGTTTTTGTGAAGATTTCTCCACTGAAGAATGTTATTCGATTCGGGAAGAAAGGAAAATTGACTCCAAGATTTGTTGGACCATTCCCGATCATCGAGCGAATTGGAAAGCTCGCCTATAGGTTGGAGTTACCTGAGAAGATGTCGGGTGTGCACAATGTTTTTCATGTATCTTATCTACGGAAGTATGTGCACGACTCGAATACAGTGGTTTCTGCTGATAGCTGTGAAGACTTAGAAGTTGATCCAGTCGATAGAAGACCTCGTAAGCCGCTTCGTGTTGTTGAAACCGACACGAAACAGCTCAGGAGGAAGGTAGTTAAGTTGCTCAAGATACAATGGAGTGATGATGATAACGACTGTACGTGGGAAGTGGAAGAGAGGATGAAGGCAGCTCATCCTGAACTCTTCAAGGTATGGCCCTAAGGTGTCGTCTCATCTCGCGATATTGTAACTTGTTCTAAGTTTTAGAATTCTATACGCTAAGTTAGAATTGGATGCATGGTTTGTTGATTATTATGGATGGTAGGCGTACAGAATAGTTTTGATTGCTTGGAATTTCGGGGGCGAAATTCCTAAGGGGGAGAGAATGTAACGACCCGTATTTTTACGGATCGACAAGTTCGTCAAAATCTGGAATTTTTGCATTTTTAAGTCATTTCAGATTTTTTTTAGGGAATTTGTCTAAGTCCTAGGTCGTGAACGACCTAAGAGCTAAGTCGTGACCGAGTTAAGGAATTCGGCGAGTTAGTGTTAGGTCGTGGGTTAGTTGGAGCGACCTATAGAGCTATGCAACCTAGGATTTGATTAAGTATTAGGTCGGCAGGGCGAGTTAACGACCTAAAGAACTGACCGACCTAAGGAAACTATTGGGAGCGACCTAAGAGTTTTGGTGAGGTAAGTGCTAGGTCGGCAGGGCGAGTTAGCGACCTAGTGGTTACTGGGGGTGTGGTTAGGTCGGCTGGGAAAGTTAGCGACCTAGAGGTTCCGAGTTAGCGACCTAGTGGTTCCGAGTTAGCGACCTAGAGGTTCCGAGTTAGCGACCTAGTGGTTAACAAGTTGGCGACCTAAGGAGTTAACAAGTTGGCGACCTTAGGAGTTAGGCTATGTGTTAGGTCGTAACACTGTTAGGTCGCGTAGGTTGCTAAGTTGTTAGGTCGCTAGGATAGTTCAAGTGTTAGGTCGCGTGTTGTTTTAGGTCGACTTGTGTTAGGTCGCAACCCAACTGAGTCTTAGGTAGTTAAGTCGTTAGGTTGTTAGGTCGCTGGGTTTCCTAAGTGTTAGGTCGCAAAGGAGTTAAGTCGTACATCTGTTAGGTCGGAGAAGCTTAGGTCGGAGAGGCTTAGGTCGGAAGCAACTTAGGGAGATAGCCAGATTTCGACTTAAGGGCAGTTTTCAGCTATAAATAGGAGGGGTTGTTCTCACTTTTTTGGGGTCCGGATTTTTGAAGCGACGAAGTGCTGCCATTTTGAGAGCTCGACTTCTACACTTCTTCACTTCTTTTCTCCACTCTAATCTAGTGCTTCCATCCATCCAAATCGAAGATCAAGATTGAAGATTCAAGAGCTTAGATTGAAGATCTTCATCTTTTCAAGAGAGATTTCTTCATTTGAAGCGGATTTTTGATAGATCAAGCTTGATCCTTTGCTGTCCAGATCTGAAGCATATTAATTTGAGGTTGTTTAGGTGATTTGGTGAGTGGTGATTATCTCTCACACGGATCCAAAGGAGTATATCGGATTGTTGGCCCGATTTGGTGTTAAAATAGTGATTTCCATGCATTTTCTTCATCCTATGTGTAGATCCATATAGATCCATTGTTCATGATGATGTTGCATCCATTTTATCATATGTTACCTATGCAAGTTCATTCATCAAGTTTGTAGAGATATAATCCATGTTTTCATGCTTATTGGACTTTCAACTCTTTAATTACGAAAATGCCATTATTGTTATAATTGTCTACTTAGATCATTTTTGAATGCTTGATTGCTTGGATTGATGTTTGATTCGATTGATTATTATGAACTAGATGATTGATGATTAGATTTAGACCAAAGGTGATTCAAAAGCTAAGGGAAAGGCTCTTGGATTGGGAAAGCTGCTCGTGGCATATGTAGCGGGATGATGAAGCTCTTATGCATAGATTTGATGATGTGATGTTGAGATGAGGCTTCGCAAGGATGTTATGAAGCGAGGCAATCATGTGATGAAAACTTGGTCTAATCCAGACGGGATCATTCCAAGCATGTTGATAACTCGGTGATATGATTCGAGTGGAGGATAATGGATGCTCGAGAGGCGCTTGAGCTAGTATGGAAATAGTCATCGAGGAGGATGACTAGGAGGTTGAGATCTCATCGTTGTTGAAGGTTCTAGCATGCTCTAAGCAAGAGTACATGGGGACGCCCAAAAGACTAAGTTGATGGTCAAGTACTCTGGGTAGATTCGATAATCCTAGGCACGGGTCACGACGACGTGCGGGAGTTATGTCTAGAACCGGGGTTACCATTAGCCCTTGACGGACGGCTGAAAGAATGTGCCGGTCATTCAATTAACGGTGATATCGAAGCAATGATAACAGTGATAGCCAGAGTCATGGATGTTTGGTTGTATCGTCATTCGGTCTCAAGAGCGGTATTTCCTGGGTGCTTATCTGACCTTGGTTTTAGACCTTGGGATTTGTACTTGGAAAACATCGCCCTTGACTCGAGTGACAATTGTTTACCTTAAATTGTATGCTCTGCTATGTTGCTTCTGCTTAGTGTGTGTCTGGGGGCTATCACTGTAGAACGAGGTTGGAGTGGGAGGGTTGTATTCCTATTTCTTTTCCTTTATGCTCTTTTGGTATGTTGTTAGTTAATTTACTGCTCACTAAGACTGTTGTCTGACTCAAGGCTTTATGTTTTAATTCTTATTGCCTTGGGCTGTTCGTCCATTTTGGGACGGGCAGACTAGGTAGTAGGTGACAGGTGCAGTTTTCTTCTCACGATGCTGATGTCGAAGACGAGCTGGAGGGTTGCATATTATCTTCTTCTTATTATATGTACTGGATATTCCGCGGTTTTGTATTCTCTGAGAGATATGTAGTGAGGCTTGATGTATTGACTATTTGGATGTTTGTATTCAACTATTGTGAAGTTTTATATGACGTCATTTTGTTATGAAAAGCTTCACTATACATATGTTCTATTGTATTTTGTCCATGCGCTGTGAGTAATACGATAGATTCTTTTGTTTTAGATCTTACCTTGACAATCGTCCATGGTCGCCTGGCCCACTTTACAGCGCTTTATCTTTAGATTCGGTGCAGGGGTCATGGGCGGTCGTCACAAGGACGACAAAACTTTTGAATCTAACATCTACTGCAATCTTCCAAAGCCATTAGCTCTATGGTCTAAACCTTTTGACAAGGTCGACAGTTCTATATGCTCCAACAATACCCGTAACCTTTCAAAGCTATAAACCAAGTGATCTAACCTTTCGATAAGGTTGAAACCTACTTCATATAAGTGATCTAACCTTTCGACCAGGTCGAAACCTATTTCATATCCACCAAAGCATATCATTCCCTACTTAAACCCAAAGAAAGCTATCATCGTAGCCTTCGACAAGATGGAAGCCTACCGTTTAACCAGGGGAATCTTCACCTAATCGAAAAGAAAACCTTTGTAAGAGACATCATATAAGCTCAATAAGGTCAGAAGATTATTCAATTCAAAGACTAAACCTTTCGACGACCTCGAAAGGTCTCATTGAAGGATTGTTCATAAATAAAGCCAAATTTAAAGGCACAACAATTTTGATTTTTAGTAGCGCTCAAAAAACGCTACTAAAAGTTTTAGTAGCGTTTTGATAAATGCTGTTATAAAGCCAGCGACCAAAAATACCTGATTTTTAGTTGCACTTATTTCAACGCTACCATAAATCGTTTTACTGCAGTGTTTATGAAACGCCACTAAATTCTTTTTTTGCAGCGTGTATAAAATGCTACTATATATGCTCTCCTTCAACCCTTTATTTTTTTTAGCGTTTTTTAGTAGCGTTTTTGTAACGATCAGTAAATTTTAACTATTTTAATAACGTAATTAGTTAAAATTTTGTGAAATTTTAAACGATAAAATTTTGAAATATAAAGTTGATATTTGGAATGCGTCTAGTTAAACATAGCAACTGAAAAATTTTCGTCCGAAAATATGAAAGTTTATTTCGCGCGTAAATTTACTTCAACTTAATCAGTCAAAAAGCGATGAAAATAAAATATTTTCGGAACCTAAATATTTTTACATAGAAAAATTCTAAACCATCTTCTGAGCAAACGCTATTTTTCGTTTTTCAAAATTCGGACATCTTTAGCTCCGTCGATCTTATTTTCTTACGTTTTTCTTGCATTTTCCGCCAGTAGAAAAATTCAAATTTTTATAATTCGTTCTTACAACTGATATTTATATACCGTTTTGATCGTCGCGTCGTGCTGATCTTTGTAGTATAAACATTTGAATATTTCGTAGTTCGGAATGCCGCGGAAACAGCGAAATGGTCATTCGTATCGGTTTCGTTTTGAACTTTCTGAATTCCTTGTCTTTTCGTTTATCCACGGTGTATATTCCAATGGTCTTCAGCTTTTAATATTGCCTTGAATTCAAGCATCCCGACTTTCAAAATTTTCTTTTATTTCGTTCATTCCCTTTGGACGAAAAGGTGGCTTATTTTGAACGTTTGCTGCTGTCATTATTTTACTTCATCTTCATTTCATATTTACTTCGCCACCATCTCATGGCTATCCACTCTTCTCCTTACTCCCCTCTACATCTACTCGACAAAAACATGCACCCAAACCCCGACTACACCCAAAACCCGCCTCGTCTCAGACCATCTTCCCTTCGGCCTTAGCACCTCCCCGCCTCCTTGTCTACCTGCCGTCCTCTCTCTCTCACGCCCCATTCTAGCTTCCACTAAAACTTCACCGTGCTGCGTGGGATCACTGATGCCGACCGGATCTGCAGCATGACCCCACCTCTCACCGCTCCCTTCTCCCAACGTCGGCCTACCATTTACCACTTCCCGTGTTTGAGCACGAGCCGACCAATCATCTGTCACATCCCACCCTGCCCGTGCCTTTTGTCTTGCCGAGCCCACCTGACACCACCTTCTCTTCACCATGAACCGGCATCAACGCCCAGATCCGGCCTTCACCGCCATGCAAGCCGCCTCTCCAATGGTCACATCACCAAAAATCCGCTCCACCCTTCAAATTCGAGGTCAAACACACGTCTCGGCCATCATTTTTCCCCCTCCGCCCATGACTTCTCGACTGAGCAAGATACCCTCTGGCCACCGCTTCCTTCCTCCTCCATGGTAGCACGTAACCGAGCTTGCATAGCTTTTCTTTCAGGGTATGTTTATAGGTACTGCATATATATGTGTTAAATATAATAATGTTTGTAAAGTATATAAAAATATTTTATTTGTCGTAGCTTCTATTTTACTTTTGGGTTTGCTGGGGGAAAACATTATAACACATACTTTGAAAACTTTATGACATATTTACATGTTTCTTTGAATAGATATTTGTATGTTAAAGCTTGTAAGGAAACCTTCTCTTATCTCAAATTGTTTCAAAATAGTTTATTTATGAATATTGTATTTTTGGAAATATATGTAGATATTTTCATATTGGTTTCAATAGTGATTTTATATATTGTATATATGTGTTCGTAAGTTATGAAAGTTGCTTAAAAATATTAGTATATGAATTAGTTTATTTATATATACTTGAGTTTTGGTTAGGTTCTGAAAGTACATAGTTATATTTAAAATGTATATATAAAGTTGTGTGTATACTTTGCCTTCTGGGAATAGTATAGCAAGTTACTCTATTTATATAGGCTGCTCACACATATATATTGTTTGCAGTACAAATGGGCAGTACGTGTTATAAGTGTAGGTAATAATATAGTTATATTAGTTGTTACAGTGTTTTATAAGTATTGTATTATATATTTTCATGCTCTATAATTTTGAATCTACTTAGTTATAGCCTAGATATATGTCTAGTTTCTTTATATAATATGCTACGGTAATATATTGCATATGTTTGGAAATTTTATTTTATTTTATTTTATTTTTTTATTTTTCTGAACAGCAGTTAGACTTCATGTTCACGATATCATATCTCACTCATCTTTTATCGGAATGGGTTGATTCTATTTTTAAAAAGGAGTCGAAGTTACCTAGTTTATGCTTGTCAAATTTCAGTAAAATCCGACATCGTTTGATTAGTGGTCGAGGATCTGGAAGTTAGACCCAGGCAGCTGTTCTTTTGTACTTGAAATTATTTTACACTCCTGCAAACACGACCTGAGTTCATGTTTGACGCATCTTATCTCTTCCGTCTTACGTCGGAATACAGTGATTCCTTTTTTTTTAAAAGATAAAGTTTTCTACTTTCTGTATATAAAATTTTAGCTTCATACGAGGTGGTTCATTCCTCTGTTTCTTACCTGAAAGTCAGACCCAGAGGGGTTTTCAGACCTGAACATTTGACAGTCGCAACATGGCCTGAGTATATGTTCGTGACATCGTAACTTTTCTCGTCTCTTGTCCAAATCAAGAGATTCTTTTGCAGTTTGAAATACAAGTTTTAATCTTTATTCATACCAAATTTCAGACCATTTCGATCTCGGTAGCACATAGAATTATATTGTTAAACTTTGACGCAGGACATGTTTTTTTATTTGTTGCTATGTTGAATGTTTTGATTTGATTTCATCGATTTCTGTTATCAGCTTTGATCGTTGAATTCGTGCCGATTTGTTTTGCTTGGATTCGTAACTCAATCTCTATGTCCGTATCAGTGTGCATATCCGTGTCATCTTCTCGTGCATCTCTAGCCTCGAAAGGTAAGCAATCACTCACGATTAATGTTCTTTTATTTATTAAATCTGATTTCAATTGAAACGACAATTGAAATGCTGCTGTTAGTTAATTACACTGTTACATATGATATTACCTATATCAGTTCACCTGTGACATTTGACACCATTATCTATTATTTATGAAATGATAATCTAGTTTTGGTTGATAAATGATTGATTGTTTGATTTTTGACATTGGACGTTAAATTGTTAATGTAGGAAGTGATAAAAATATGAAATTGAATTTGACGTAGAATTGTTAGCGACTTGAAATTGATATATATGTTCAATTTAATTAGACAAGTTTGTATAATATGACCCCTTTAAATGTTAAAATTAATTGACACGTAGAAAATAGTTAATTACCCTTGAACCATTTGAATTTATGTTGTATTAATTGATGAAGTATGAAATTGAATAATTGATGCCAAGTGTAGAATTGCATAGAATAATTAGTGTAATAATCTTTAATCTACATGAAATGATAGTGTAGATTCTAGAAATAATTATATTAATTCGCACAAACAACAATGTGAATTAATACGGTTATTTTGGGATTATTTGAATTGATTATTGGATTGTTATTGATTGGTGTTATTACTTGTTTATTTACTTTGACACCATCCCAGTTCTCACACTGCAAGTTCCCTTTGTTATTCTTTGATTTTTGAATTGGAATGGAATCGGGTTGAAATGATAAATATCCAAATTGAACTTTGACCTAGGATAGAGAATTAAATAAAAACCCGATTGGTCAATAATTTGATTTAAAAATAAAATGAAGATTTTATTTGAATAAATAAAAATGGTTTTGAAACGAAGTTGGAAATTGAATTTTAATGAAATTTAAATGTGAATATTTAATAATCTGAAACAAAATTGATGAAAGAATGTTGTTTAATTTAAGAAATGATTGAATTAAGTTTTGAAATTATTTAATAATTTAATGAGATTGAATTATTTAATAATTAAATAAAATTGAATCCTTTGATAATTAAAATTGAACTTTTTAATTAGTGAAATTTAGTTTCTTTATTAATTGAGTTTTGAAATTGTACCTAAGTAAATAAATAAGTGAAATTGAATTTCTTTAACAAGAAATAAAAATGTGATTTATGGAAATTAATGTAAGACTTGTAATTGAAAGAATTGATTTGATGAATTTGATTTAATTCAAAATTGTATGTTTTGATTTAATGTAGTTGAACTTAAGTAATTTATTTAATGAATTGGAAATTTAATAGGAATGGTTTTGAATGACAAATTTTCTTAATGAATTTTGAATGAAATCGATGAATGAGTTAAAATTGATTTGAATGTTAAATTAAATTAATTTAAATGATTTTGGAATGAAACTTATATATGAACTTGAATCAATATTCGAATTGTTTCAAATGAAAGTTGAAATTGAATTATAAGATTTTGAAATGGTAATTTGGATGTTTTGAAACGTAAATCATTGAAATTGATTTAGAAAGACAAATGGAATGTTGATTTAAGAATTCTAATTGAATTGAAATTGGTTTGGTTTTGAAATATATAAATGACCAATCGGTGTAATAATTACGAAAGTTATTAAAGAGACCGGAATCGGTTAGGGACATACTCACTGTCTAAACCGAAAACCACTTTAATAACTATACGCGGAGTGTGATCCAGAATGAAGTGGTTGGAATGATGTACGTGATGACTGAAGAAAGAGAACGATGATGGATAGCCTTGACACTTGTGTCAAATTGGAAATGACTAAAACAGGAGCCGTGCTGGGCCAAATGGGGGCTAGCTACCTCGAGCGAACACACTTCTTCGAAAACTACTCATTACTTGTTGTCGATTGGTGCACCCTTGATTTTGGGAGTGTTGTTTCGCGGTGTTGCGATCGCTGCGGCGATGCGTTCTCACCAGTCCGGATCAGGCAAACGGTAGTTTCACTACCTTGGGTATTGCCTCATGTGCCTTTTCATACTTGGATCCCTATATACGCGACCACTACGAATTTGTTTTGTGTTATACCTATGGAGTACTCCCTGATATCCCACTAGTTTACGGTGGAGTTTGCAGTGCTGTATAGACTATAACGCTTGTATAAAATGCGTTAAGGGGGATAATGGTAACGCCTTAACACTATTTTGATACCTTATATTACTGATAGACATTATCTACTTAGCGTACATTACTACCTAGTAGATAGTTTAACGGATCCTTAAAGAATGGTTATTGCAAACATCCTTTGAGTTACTTGTATTTCAATTGCTATTTCACTTGAGTTGGATTTATTGATATAAGAATGTTAATCCTGACTCGAGTGTCTTGTGTTTTGCTTTACGCTTGGGTTAGACTGTGTGTACCAGTATTCGAGACTCACCTTTGAAGTTGGAGCTTTGCTTGAAGATCCAGCCATCTATTCTGCTTTCAGTATTCGATGATTCCAGTGATGTATTCTGATTTGTATCTGATGTATCGTATTACTCTTCCGTTGTATCTGGTTTAACTCTGATGTAACTTATACATTTATATAGTAGCTTCATGAACTACTATCTCTTTTATTTCCGCTGCATTTATTACTCTGTGTCTGTGATCTGTGATTATTTATTTACTGTATATGTTCAGTTTTGCCAAATTTAAATTAACAACGCGGTATTTTGAATTATTCAAGTCCGACATGTGCGGATGCGAATAGTCCAAAATAGCCGGTCATTACAAGTGGTATCAGAGCTTTGGTAGCTCTAGGCAAAACTTAGCATATAGGGTAAATGTATTTATAGAATCACTTTCGTTCGAGTTGAATCTCTTCCTTTTGACTCGATTCCTTTGAATTTGGAACATCCCATCGGTTCCGAATTTCATTTGTGTCCCTCACTATTCATCTTCTTTGAATTCTGGAGCATACCATAACTCCATTTCGAATGATCTTTATAATGAGTTGGCGGTCCCGCCAATCTCAAATTGATTTGTAAAGGGTAAAACTCTTTTACGATAACATCGATTCAACGGAGATTTATATATCCTCGGTTTAGGTGCTGACATCTTTGGTTATACCGAATTCTATCTCTTGAGATCAATGTCGATTTGCCTTGGAATTCTACATTGATCTTATTCTTGAAGTCACGGTTGACCCGATTAAGGTTGCCCGTGATTTTTATAAATTTATCAATCTTCCTACTTTGTTATTAATCATCGTATCTTTGTTTCGAACTTATCTTCGAATCAAATTTCTCTTTTATTTGAGTCCATCAAATTTGAAACCCTATCCTTATTTGAAAATTCATTCCAGTATCGTCGAGCAAAGAAATGTATTTGTAAACTAATATATATAAATGTTTTAATATATGCTGTGTTGTTTGAGTTGTTGATGTTGATTTGGGTTTCCGATCGATTCGTCTGATCAACGCTATCGATAGGATTTCCAAAACACTTGAGTAGAGCAAACTGACACAATATTGTTTTCAAAATTGGTAAATGAAATAATTTTTTATGATTATATTATAAATATATAAGTAAATTTTTATAGAAAAAAAAATAGGTTAATTAATTCGTTTTTGAAATGATAATATTTGATTTTCATCTATTGTTCGATAAATGAATTTATAAACTTGGTTTATAAACTGATTTAGAATTTGAAATTAAATTAAATTAAGAATTTAAGAATTTAATTTCCAATGATTTCAAACTATGGTTTTAAAGGTTTAAAATGCACATTATTTAAAGGTATTTTGACTATAATTTGTTTCCAAAGAATTTTAATGTATATTATTTAAAGTATTTTCAAATAGGAACCGTTTTCAAAGAATTTTAAAATGTTGAAATCAGTGCTCTTCCCTTTGTCGCTGGAAAATAATTTCGGTGATGACGGCCGCATCATCGACGTTCATTTTCGAGTTTCGAAGTGGAGAAACCATTCGTAGCTTTGCTACAGTTTTGTTTGGGAAATATTTTAATTTGAATTTCTTAAGTAAGACTTGATTTATATATATATATATATATATGGGTATGTTATTTTAAATTTAATTTGATTTAATATATATAGTATATACATAATTACCTCTAAAGGGTTTGAAATTAAACGAAAATTTAATTCTTAAAATTATGCTAAAGGATGTTTTCAGTTATAAATAAAGCTAAATTTTGGATAAATATTTTACTTGAAAAAAATTGAATTTGAAAATTTTATTTGTATAGTACTAAATTGCATTTCAATATAACTTACCTAAATTATTCAGAAGTTAAAACGTAATTGGATAATGTACAATAAAAATGTCTTTATAAATAAAATCCGAGTGTTTATAATAAATGTTATACACTAAATTTTGATTATAAAGATGTTAATAGAGTTAGATAGGATAATAAGTAAAACTCGGTTAATAATGAAATAAATTTGTTTTGAAAGAATTAATAAATTGAAATTTGATCAACTTATGAAAATACTTTGAATTTAAAAGCAATTAGTGAATATAAATTAATTTAAATTGAAACTTTTATGGTTTAAATTAATTTATATGGGTTAAATATATGTGATTAGATATATTAAGTAGAATAAATTTAACAATAATTTGGAATAAAGAAGAATTTAAATTGTTGAAAAAATATGATTATAATAAAAGACTATTCAAATTTATGGTTTTAGAAATTGTAAATTTAAGATAATTGGATAATAAGATAATGAATTTAGAAATAGTTGAGATTGATTTTAGTGAAATCAAATGGATTAAATCAATTATTGAAAATCAATTAGTTTAAATTTGAATTTATATGGTTTAAATTAATTGTTATTTTGTATTTCAAATCTGTTTTTTGGTTATTTCTATTTTCCTACCTCGTTCCTTTTCGGGGATGAAAAGTTTTGAGTGGGGGAGAGTGTAACAACCAGTAAATTTTAACTGTTTTAATAACGTAATTAGTTAAAAAATTTTGAAATTTTAAATGATAAAATTTTGAAATATAAATTTGATATTTGGAATGCGTCTAGTTAAACATAGCAACTGGTAAATTTTCGTCCGAAAATATGAAAGTTTATTTCGTGCGTAAATTTACTTCAACTTAATCAGTCAAAAAGCGATGAAAATAAAATATTTTCGGAACCTAAATATTTTTACATAGAAAAATTCTAAACCATCTTCTGAGCAAACGCTAGTTTTCGTTTTTCAAAATTCGGACATCTTTAGCTCCGTCGATCTTATTTTCTTAAGTTTTTCTTGCATTTTCCGCCAGTAGAAAAATTCGAATTTTTATAATTCGATCGTACAACTGATATTTATATACCGTTTCGATCATCGCATCGTGCTGATCTTTGTAGTATAAACATTTAAATATTTCGTAGTTCGGAATGCCGCGGAAATAGCGAAATGGTCATTCGTATCGGTTTCGTTTTGAACTTTCTGAATTCCTTGTCTTTTCGTTTATCCACGGTGTAGATTCTAATGGTCTTCAGCTTTTAATATTGCCATGAATTCAAGCATCCCGACTTTCAAAATTTTTTTTTATTTCGTTCATTCCCTTTGGAAAGAAAAGGTGGCTTATTTTGAACGTTTGCTGCTGTCATTATTTTACTTCATCTTCATTTCATATTTACTTCGCCACCATCTCATGGCTATCCACTCTTCTCCTTACTCCCCTCTACATCTACTCGACAGCAACTTGCACCCAAACCCCGACTACACCCAAAACCCGCCTCGTCTCAGACCATCTTCCCTTCGGCCTTAGCACTTCCCCGCCTCCTTGTCTACCTGCCGTCCTCTCTCTCTCACGCCCCATTCTAGCTTCCACTAAAACTTCACCGTGCTGCGTGGGATCACCGATGCCGACCGGATCTGCAGCATGACCCCACCTCTCACCGCTCCCTTCTCCCAACGTCGGCCTACCATTTACCACTTCCCGTGTTTGAGCACGAGCCAACCAATCATCTATCACATCCCTCCCTGCCTGTGCCTTTTGTCTTGCCGAGCCTACCTGACACCACCTTCTCTTCTCCATGAACCGGCATCAATGCCCAGATCCGGCCTTCACCGCCACGCAAGCCGCCTCTCCAATGGTCACATCACCAAAAATCTGCTCCACCCTTCAAATCCGAGGTCAAACACACGTCTCGGCCATCATTTTTCCACCTCCGCCCATGACTTCTCGACTGAGCAAGATACCCTCTGGCCACCGCTTCCTTCATCCTCCATGGTAGCACGCAGCCGAGCTTGCATAGCTTTTCTTTCAGGGTATGTTTATAGGTACTGCATATATATGTGTTAAATATAATAATGTTTGTAAAGTATATAAAAATATTTTATTTGCCGTAGCTTCTATTTTACTTTTGGGTTTGCTGGGGGAAAACATTATAACACATACTTTGAAAACTTTATGACATATTTACATGTTTCTTTGAATAGATATTTGTATGTTAAAGCTTGTAAGGAAACCTTCTCTTATCTCAAATTTTTTCAAAATAGTTTATATATGAATATTGTATTTTTGGAAATATATGTAGATATTTTCATATTGGTTTCAGTAGTGATTTTATATATTGTATATATGTGTTCGTAAGTTATGAAAGTTGCTTAAAAATATTAGTGTATGAATTAGTTTATTTATATATACTTGAGTTTTGGTTGGGTTTTGAAAGTACATAGTTATATTTAAAATGTATATATAAAGTTGTGTGTATACTTTGCCTTCTGGGAATAGTACAGCAAGTTACTCTATTTATATAGGCTGCTCACACATATATATTGTTTGCAGTACAAATGGGCAGTACGTGTTATAAGTGTAGGTAATAATATAGTTATATTAGTTCTTACGGTGTTTTATAAGTATTGTATTATATATTTTCATGCTCTATAATTTTGAATCTACTTAGTTATAGCCTAGATATATGTCTAGTTTCTTTATATAATATGCTACGGTAATATATTGCATATGTTTGGATATTTTATTTTATTTTATTTTTTTATTTTTCTGAACAACACTTACTCTTCATGTTCACGATATCATATCTCACTCATGTTTTATCGGAATGGGTTGATTCTATTTTTAAAAAGGAGTCGAAGTTACCTAGTTTATGCCTGTCAAATTTCAGTAAAATCCGACATCGTTTGATTAGTGGTCGAGGATCTGGAAGTTAGACCCAGGCAGCTGTTCTTTTGTACTTGAAATTATTTTCCATTGCTGCAAACACGACCTGAGTTCATGTTTGACGCATCTTATCTCTTCCGTCTTACGTCGGAATACAGTGATTCCTTTTTTGTTTAAAAGATAAAGTTTTCTACTTTCTGTATATAAAATTTTAGCTTCATACGAGGTGGTTCATTCCTCTTTTTCTTACCTGAAAGTCAGACCCAGAGGGGTTTTCAGACCTGAACAATTGACAGTCGCAACATGGCCTGAGTCTATGTTCGTGACATCGTAACTTTTCTCGTCTCTTGTCCAAATCAAGAGATTCTTTTGCAGTTTGAAATACAAGTTTTAATCTTTATTCATACCATATTTCAGACCATTTCGATCTCGGTAGCACATAGAATTATATTGTTAAACTTTGACGCAGGACATGTTTTTTTATTTGTTGCTATGTTGAATGTTTTGATTTGATTTCATCGATTTCTGTTATCAGCTTTGATCGTTGAATTCGTGCCGATTTGTTTTGCTTGGATTCGTAACTCAATCTATATGTCCGTATCAGTGTGCGTATCCGTGTCATCTGCTCGTGCATCTCTAGCCTCGAAAGGTGAGCAATCACTCACGATTAATGTTCTTTTATTTATTAAATCTGATTTCAATTGAAACGACAATTGAAATGCTGCTGTTAGTTAATTACACTGTTATATATGCTATTACCTGTATCAGTTCATCTGTGACATTTGACACCATTATCTATTATTTATGAAATGATAATATAGTTTTGGTTGATAAATGATTGATTGTTTGATTTTTGACATTGAACGTTAAATTGTTAATGTAGGAAGTGATAAAAATATGAAATTGAATTTGACGTAGAATTGTTAGCGACTTGAAACTGATATATATGTTCAATTTAATTAGACAAGTTTGTATAATATGACCCCTTTAAATGTTAAAATTAATTGACACGTAGAAAATTGTTAATTACCCTTGAACCATTTGAATTTATGTTGTATTAATTGATGAAGTATGAAATTGAATAATTGATGCCAAGTGTAGAATTGCATAGAATAATTAGTGTAATAATCTTTAATCTACATGAAATGATAGTGTAGATTCTAGAAATAATTATATTAATTCGCACAAACAACAATGTGAATTAATACAGTTATTTCGGGATTATTTGAATTGATTATTGGATTGTTATTGATTGGTGTTATTGCTTGTTTATTTACTTTGACACCATCCCAGTTATCACACTGCAAGTTCCCTTTGTTATGCTTTGATTTTTGAATTGGAATGGAATCGGGTTGAAATGATAAATACCCAAATTGAACTTTGACCTAGGATAAAGAATTAAATAAAAACCCGATTGGTCAATAATTTGATTTAAAAATAAAATAAAGATTTTATTTGAATAAATAAAAATGGTTTTGAAACGAAGTTGGAAATTGAATTTTAATGAAATTTAAATGTGAATATTTAATAATCTGAGACAAAATTGATGAAAGAATGTTGTTTAATTTGAGAAATGATTGAATTAAGTTTTGAAATTATTTAATAATTTAATGATATTGAATTATTTAATAATTAAATAAAATTGAATCCTTTGATAATTAAAATTGAACTTTTTAATTAGTGAAATTTAGTTTCTTTATTAATTGAGTTTTGAAATTGTAACTAAGTAAATAAATAAGTGAAATTGAATTTCTTTAACAAGAAATAAAAATGTGATTTATGGAAATTAATGTAAGACTTGTAATTGAAAGAATTGATTTGACGAATTTGATTTAATTCAAAATTGTAAGTTTTGATTTAATTAAGTTAAACTTAAGTAATTGATTTAATGAATTGGAAATTTAATAGGAATGGTTTTGAATGACAAATTTTCTTAATGAATTTTGAATGAAATCGATGAATGAGTTAAAATTGATTTGAATGTTAAATTAAATTAATTTAAATGATTTTGGAATGAAACTTATATATGAACTTGAATCAATATTCGAATTGTTTCAAATGAAAGTTGAAATTGAATTATAAGATTTTGAAATGGTAATTTGGATGTTTTGAAACGTAAATCATTGAAATTGATTTAGAAAGACAAATGGAATGTTGATTTATGAATTCTAATTGAATTGAAATTAGTTTGGTATTGAAATATATAAATGACCAATCGGTGTAATAATTACGAAATTTATTAAAGAGACCGGAATCGGTTAGGGACATACTCACTGTCTAAACCGAAAACCACTTTAATAACTATACGTGGAGTGTGATCCAGAATGAAGTGGTTGGAATGATGTACGTGATGACTGAAGAAAGAGAACGATGATGGATAGCCTTGACACTTGTGTCAAATTGGAAATGACTAAAACAGGAGCCGTGCCGGGCCAAATGGGGGCTAGCTACCTCGAGCGAACACACTTCTTCGAAAACTACTCATTACTTGTTGTCGATTGGTGCACCCTTGATTTTGGGAGTGTTGTTTCGCGGTGTTGCGATCGCTGCGGCGATGCGTTCTCACCAGTCCGGATCAGGCAAACGGTAGTTTCACTACCTTGGGTATTGCCTCATGTGCCTTGTCATACTTGGATCCCTATATACGCGACCACTACGAATTTGTTTTGTGTTATACCTATGGAGTACTCCCTAATATCCCACTAGTTTACGGTGGAGTTTACAGTGCTGTATAGACTATAACGCTTGTATAAAATGCGTTAAGGGGGATAATGGTAACGCCTTAACACTATTTTGATACCTTATATTACTGATATACATTATCTACTTAGCGTACATTACTACCTAGTAGATAGTTTAACGGATCCTTAAAGAATGGTTATTGGAAACATCCTTTGAGTTACTTGTATTTCAATTGCTATTTCACTTGAGTTGGATTTATTGATATAAGAATGTTAATCCTGACTCGAGTGTCTTGTGTTTTGCTTTACGCTCAAGTCAGACTGAGTGTACCAGTATTCGAGACTCACCTTTGAAGTTGGAGCTTTGCTTGAAGATCCAGCCATCTATTCTGCTTTCAGTATTCTATGATTCCAGTGATGTATTCTGATTTGTATCTGATGTATCGTATTACTCTTCTGTTGTATCTGGTTTAACTCTGATGTAACTTATACATTTATATAGTAGCTTCATGGACTACTATCTCTTTTATTTCCGCTGCATTTATTACTCTGTGTCTGTGATCTGTGATTATTTATTTATTGTATATGTTCAGTTTTGCCAAATTTAAATTAACAACGCGGTATTTTGAATTATTCAAGTCCGACATGTGCGGATGCGAATTGTCCAAAATAGCGGGTCGTTACAGTTTTCGAAACGCTACTAAAAATATTCCAGCTCTGCCTATAAATTGCCTCTAGTTCAATCTTGTTCATAGCTTATAACATAATACATAAACACATACACATTAAACAACTGCAAAATACATATACATATACACATTCAAACATAAACACATTTAAAAACCACAAAATACATATACAAAAGCACTAACATAAACAATATGTTAACCGTACATAGAAGTTTACACAACCGAACAGTAGTTTCAAGACAAAAGGTTAACCGTACATATAAGTTTACACAACCGAACTACGTACCACAAACAATATGCTACTGCTGCAGTTAAAGTACCATAAATAATTGAACTAAGCAAGTACAATAAACAACCAAACTACCTAACAAGTACGATAAGCTAGTGCTGCTACTGCTCATTCTTTAGAAACGCCTACCTGTAGACAAAATATAATCAACAGTGAGACTCAAGTTATAATCAATACTGATATAATAATGACAGGACCATCAATATTAAGAAAACAATGAGACTAAAGTTATGCACAACTGAATATGTGCAATCTTGTGTTCAACTGAATATGCACAACTGAATATGAAAACTAAAATAATGTGCATGTTAGTTTTGGCCAAGAATAAAATGAAAATAAATATTTTTCATCACTGTTTTGTACATTTTATCTCTGCCTGTACATTTTCAGAAACCCATACTTTTGTGCATCATCATTCCCTTTATATCTTCATTTCATCACTGCCTTATACCCACTGACATCACCATCTTAAATACATACCATATTTCACCAACCATCCACCACTTCAGCCATTTCATCCAAAACCAGTCAAAAACATCCATTACTGCCTGGCCTCAGTAACACATACATACCCTACTCCATCCTTCAACATCCATACATCTGCCATTCAGTGATTCAAATATTGCCCGAATCAACAAACTCCTCACTGTCTTCAGACTGTCACCCTTCTTCTACCACTCACCCAAACAAACAATAATCAACTTCCAGTGCTTCTCCAATCACTGCTCCACGACCTCTGTTCCATTACATTGTCATTACACAATCCATACCATACTATCTCCTAATCCCTACAATCACCCTACCGACATCACCCTGCACAGTGATATAACCAGAAACACTGCAGTGCATTATACACAAACTACTCCACTGCCAAACTATAGCATCCATCCAACTTCACACCCCTCCAATCAACTTTGCCTAATTCCCACAATTCAACAGCCTCACCTATACTTCTATCACTGCACATACACAGTGCATCAACCCCACCATCTCATCCCCAATTCTGATCTATCATACATCCTATTGTCATAACCATCAACCACTAACAGCTACTACCACCAATACAAACCATTTACAAAACTGCAGCTCCACCATTTACATACAACTTACCCATCAGCAACATATATAAATACCTCACCTTGATCATTGCTACTCCTCTGTTTATCAACAGCCACTTCACTATCACAAACACTTCACCAATACTACCCATCAACCTCCAACCACAAACTGCACCAACCTACATCTCAGTCACTGGCCAGTCATTACCTGAAACCACCACTTTACAACTTCCACCACATCAAACATTTCCAATAACTTAAACAATCCGCTGTCATACATCTTCGTTACCTATTGCCATCAAACCCTCTACCACTTCAAACAAAATTTCCCATCCACTTCAAAACCAAAAACTGCAGTTTCAATTAACCATCTACCTGCACACAAACCCCCTGACCACCATATCACTTCCATCCACCCACAATTCAACAACCACCTAAACATCACTTCAACTTCACAAAACCAACCTCTGCAAGCATTTCTTACCACATCAAATATTGTAATCACCTGACCATAGTATCACTTCCAAACCACAGTATCACAAACCTTCCACTTGATCAGAAACAGTGCCACTACATTACTGACTTTACTGCAATTCACCACCTAATCACCTAATCTCCTCTGTCAGTACTTCATCATCCCACTTACAAACCACTAATATCAATCTACAACTTCATCCTACATTGCCCTCTACAACCCTTCATACCACATCAAAACACCCAGCTACATACCCTCTTTCACAACATCAATCACTACCCCTGTCCATTACCATTTCTCAAAATACCCCTACCAGTGCACAAACTTAGTTATAATATTGTTATTTATAAATTTTAGTTAACTTAAACTTAGTTAATTTTATAAAATTTATTTAATTTTAACGAAACTTAGTTAATTTTTATTAACTTAGTTAACATATCATCATCATCATCATCATTATTAAAACTTTGTTAACTTAATTGTATTATTATTATTATAGACTTAGTTAATTTTTATAAACCTAGTTAATTCATTATCATCATCATCATTTATAAAACTTTGTTAAATTAGTTATATTATTATTATTTTTAAAATTTAGTTCACTTAAGTTTAGTAAATTTTAACAAAACTTAGTTAATTTTTATTAACTTAGTTAACTTATACTATTATTATTAAAACTCGGTTAACTTAATTATATTATTATTAGCGCTGCTACATTTGAAACTCGGTTAAATACTATAAGAAAATTTGAGATATAGAATTAGCGCTTCTACATTTGAAATGAATTATATGATGAATAAACAGGGCCAACCAAAGAAAAAAAAAGAAGAAAAGGGAAAACACCTACAATTTTCTAAATACTTACATCAAAGACTAGGAATAGCTTCACAAAATTTTCTGTAAGCATTCCAAGTGATTTTTCTCTCTTATGTCTTGAACGGTAAATATGTAACATATTTAAGTAGCATTACTTGCTCCTATCCAACTGTTGAAAATGGTATTGCACCTTTCCTCTCTGTTATCTTCACTATGATTTAAGGGCATTTCATCTTCATCATCTTCCTCGCAATCCTATATCAAGTTAAATCGTCTGTCAATTTGATAATCATTATTAGTAAAACAGGATCCTGCATCACAAGTCAGTAGAAACAATCAAATTTAAACTTACGTCCTGTGAGCATATAGTGTCCTGTGAACATCTAGCTTCCACATTAATTCCTAATTTTTCCTTCAGTGCTATTTCCTGTAAAGTAAAGAAACATACTCAAAGATAAATCCAAAAACAATTACATTCTGAGCCTATCTAGGATGATAGAATTTTATAAAGAATAAAACATAATAGCGGGAGTTGTAAGCTTAACTAGGACAAGATTCGAATGTCTAACGAATAATAAGGCAGGTATGCAGCAACATATTTGTAAGATTTGCGGCAGGTGATATTTTGATAAGACTACGAGTCGAATAAAGGTTTAGTAGGTTGGATCAAGAAATGAATATAACAAAACCACAACTATAACCATACTTAAAGTGCAATAGAAACCAACACAGCTAAATGTAATAACATAATTACATGCTTTTATATTAAGATACAGTCGAAATACTTATCCTCATCAGACACGAATTTGTTAAAAGTTTTTCCATCAAAATATGAACAAGATGTGAATGAACCAATATTATTATGCCAAAGAGAGCACATATGTGTTAATATAGGACAATCATGGCAATAAATGGCTCGGTATGATTAATAAAACAGGCTAATTGGTCCCCAACATGTACCATAAAGAAACTAGATACTTCTGGTCTATCCTTACCTCAAGAGTAATCCTACAAAATAAATGGAGCTCAACTTTGGTTTACATCTATCCCAATCACGTAGAAGGCTTTACCTGGTAAATTATATATTATCAGATTTAATAATCCAGTTAGCTGCAGAAGCACGAAGTAATAATATATAGATGATCCTGGAGCAGTCGACACACAAATCAACAATGCATAAACTAATTTTGGTCATGAAGTGTATAAAATGCAAAACATTAATAATGAAGCAAGGCAACTGTCAAACATATGCACCATGAGGATACCACACATTACAGTTCATAGTTTGCTTCACAGAACTTAATTATGTCAAAATAATAGATAACCATACTAAGAGGATACCACACATTACACTTCTATAGAACTTAAAACAATAGATAATCATCAAGTTTATGAACTAGTTTATAAACTCAGTTAACTCCATATACTCTCACTGATATTAGTACTTATTACATAAAACCTCAAAACACATTCACATTTTAATACTATAAGAGAATTGACCAAATCGATTAACCTAACCACAACCACGACCACAATCACAAAATCGACCATTTGAATAACATACCACAATAACAGAATTCGCGATTAACCTAACCGCACCTGATTAGAAGCTAATTAACCTAATCACAAAACTGATTAACTTTAATCACAATAACAAAATCAATTTATAAAAATCATACCTAAAATTTTCTACAATGAGGAGAAAATCGTCGATATGGAGAAAACCACAGAAGAGTAGAAGCAACGATGACAATAAACTACAATGTAGAGATGTGCTGCAATGACGATGTAGAGAGAAGAATTGGAATCGACCTTTGTTTATTTGCTTTTGTTGAAGCAATTTGGGATTAGGTTAAAATTTTCTAAGTGAGAGAGCGCAAACATACTGGTTACGTTTATTGTATTTACGCGGAAACATTTTGGCATGCGCGGGATAGTGAAATCTTTTTGCCGCGTTTATAATATAGGCTGAAATGTTATTGGTTGCATTTAGGGAAAAAGGCCACCATTTTATGCAACCAAAGGCTGATTTTCTTGTAGTGTTACTAAGGGAATCAGACCCACTATTCTCAAAAAGGATATCCATCTTTCTGCTTAAGATAGCTAACCAAATGCAATGGACAAAATCAATTGAGTCAATCACATTTTATCCAAAATAATGGATCAAAACAATCTTGAAGAGGAAGATCGGTCAAAAATTAACCATTAATGTTCCAAAGCAAAAACAATATTCTAGAGGAAGAACCGTCAACAATGAGCCACTGTCCAAAGCAAAAGTAAACTTATAGAGGAAGATCAATCAAGTATAAGCTATTGTGCTTCAAAGCATAGATAAAGCAATCTTCAATTATCAGGTGAATTTTCTAATTTTCTATTCATATTATTGCCAGTATAGTTTTATGGTCTCCAATTCAGATATTATTACCAGATGAGTTTCTAGTCTTCAACTCAGGTCGTTGTTACCAGATGAGTTTCTGGTCTTCTATTCAGATTATTACCAAAGTGGTTTCCTGATCTTCTGTTCAGATTATTATTGCTAGAATGGCTTTATGGTTTTCTGCTCAGATTATTATCACCGAATAGTTCTCCGGATTTCTATTTAGAAATTATTATCGTCAGATGGATTTTTTTGGTCTTCTATCTATATGATTTTCCGGTCTTCTATTCAGAGATTGTTATTACTAGATGATTTTCTGAGTATTTATTCAGGAGATCATTATTACCAGATGAATTTCTAACATCCTAATTAAGAAATTATTGGTATTAGGAGAATTTCTGGTCTTTTGTTTATGATATTGCCAAAATATGTTTTAGTCTCCCTCCTATGATATTTCTAGATGGTTTTCTGGTTTTCTATTCAAGAAAATATAATTCATAAATAACTTTCTAGTTTTCTATTCATAAGATCATTATTTTCAAATAGCTTTTAAATCATGATGCTATGGGATTCTACTCATGTAAAATTGTTGCAAAGTAGATTTTTGTCTTCTTCAAGTAAATCTATAGATTCCAAAAGTAACATAAGGTTACAAACGAAAGATCCTTTATGATCTTGTCAAAGTCCTAAAAGATTTTCCCAAAATCAAGTTTAAAAAGTTTATAATGAAAATCATCACTTGTATTATATTGTGCAAGAAAATAGGATGAAAAAGAAAAACTTTTAAGACATCGACAATGGAGGAGAATTTTTGTTTTTACAATAAAGTGTAATAAGCTTCTTTTATACAAGGTGTGATGCCCCACCTCGAGATCCACATTAACAAAGAGTATTAATGGGTAATACTATATGCTAATGCAGAGAATAGGGCTGGTTAGGAGCGACCATCTATAGCTTTGTCTTAAACATCTATTAAATACGTCGATTAGTGCTTTAATTTTTTTTCCTATCTCAAGTGGGTCGACATATTCAAGAAATGCTTAATATAAAACTACAGGTGGCTAAAGAATCTATCAGAACAAAATACAACAACTAAATGTACAATACATCATAGAACATCAAACAGATATATACACAGATACATTGATACATCCCCATTACAATACAAAATGATACATCATAAGTGGTTCGAAGACCACACTATATATAAAGAGTCAAAACAATATACATATCAGAGTCAACCAGAAACACTACAAAACTACATAAATAGAGATAAGCCGATATCCAAGTGGAAGCATCAAACAAAGCTAAGTCCAAAAGCAGGTATCTAACCTGAAACAACTCGGTCTGACCAGAGTATGAAATACACGGGTCAGTCTAGCTAAAACAATCAGTTTAGTAAGATAAGTGATAATATAAAGCATAAGGTAAGGGTGATAATTCTTCTCGAATGAGAAGAAACAATATTAAGATCATGCCCACAACTCAAGTGAAATAATATCACTTAAGTGTATGAAACCTCGAAAGAAGTAAACTCAATGATAATAATCAACTAAGAATCATAAATGCCTCATATCATCGGCTAAATCCCTAAAACAACTATAATGGTTTCGATGAACCATATCTCCTAAATATGAGAAATCACAAATCACAAATCTTGCCAAAATGGCAAACACAAATATGTTCTCAAAATAGAATACTCCCAAAACTCGAAATATGCCTCATCTCATTGGCATATACATATCTCAAAACGCCAAAGAATGGCAATATGAATCACAACATAAATAGAACTCTACTAAGAGTTCGAAACTCCGAATATAATCACCATATAGTCAATATTGTAGCACTCAGGCTAAATAAATAACTCAACAAAGACGACTATGGTGAAAACAAATATAAATCATCAAAAATCTAGAAATCATCAAAAACTCATAACTCGAGGAACTCAATTAAGAGTTCAAAACTTAGAAAATCTCATAACTCGTGGAACTCAATTAAGAGTTCAAACCCTCATAAATGAAATCACCATATATAAAAAAAATCTCATATAGCTCTAGGCTATATTAAATATTCAAAACAGCATCTCAAAATGGTGAAATCATAATAAAACACAAAACTCAGAAAATCCCGGATTGGCCAGATACCCGATTGCATGCTGAAGCAACGCTGCACGTGACAAACTCGTGCCTAGTACTATATATTAGGTACCTATTTCTTGACAACCGAAGTCGTAATACTCGTGACGACCGAAGTCGTAATAACTCGTGACGACCGAAGTCGTAATACCTCATGACGACCGAAGTCGTAATAACTCATGACGACCGAAGTCGTAATATCTCGTGACAACCGAAGTCATGATAACTCATGACGATCGAAGTCATAATATCTCATGATGACCCGAAGGTCTATAGTACTGGCATAATCATGAATGTGTTACAAACTCTCAAACAGGAACCCGAAAAGTGTTAATGTGCGTCCCATACCACACGTTCTCACTTAACGATTTACTAACTGCTAGTCAATGCCATATTAGAAAACAGAAATCATCAAAATAACAAAATCTCGGAAAGCTCAAACTTGCCTCGTATCATCGGCAAGTACAAAAAAACATCGTGATGGTTTCTCATAAACCATAATTCCCAAAATAGTAAATCTCAAACTCATGACTTGCCTCATATCATTGGCAAGTATACAAGAAATCGTGATGGTTTTCATAGACCATAACTCCTAAAATAGGGATCTCAAACCTCAAAACTCGCCAAAGGATGGCAATCTCAAATAATTCCTAAAAATAGGAATTTATAAATCTCAAAACATGCCACAGAATGGCAATCACACATATCAACCCAAAAAATTTATAACTTCGAACGGACGAGTCCGGAATTAACCGAAAAAGTAAACACACATGTCCTATACCACGTGTTTTACTAAATCATTTAATTCTCTTCCTCATACGCTTGAAGAGTGCAAAAACATATATTTTATATATATAATAATTTGTTTGGGAAAACAAGCTTTTAAAACCATTTTTCGAAATCGTTTTTGGAAAACAACTTTGAAATTCCTTTATTATAGAGAATATATAGTTTTTATAGCTTGATAATAATTTAAAAATATTGTATAATAATCATTTTAAAAGAAATTAAAATTTTAAAATTATTTCAAAATCAATTAGAAAAACCCATGCTCGAAATCAAGGAAAAATCGTCGAAATTTCTCAAAGCCGACACTCGAAATCATCTTGAAATTGATTCAATTTGAATCACAATTTCTCCAAAACTTTAGCTAGCCTATTGATAGGCATCATAGCCTTTAAACAACTAAGAAATATCATGAATACATGGAGCAGACAGTAGGGAAAACAAGCTTGAAATGATCAGAACACAAAAAAACAAGGCAGAAAGAGAATACTCCCCAGGTCGACCTGGGTGTCGACCTTTGGGCCTCATAGGTCGACCCAAGGGTCGACCTGCGATACTTCTGGGTCGAACTATAGGTCGACCCACGTATTCTTTTTGTCGACCTATCTCATGCGATTTTCCACAGGCTACCTCCAGGCTTCGAGGTGATTTTCAACAATTGATTTCAAGTAGCAAATGAAAGGATTAAGCCATGAAATTTTGCAAGCATATACTACAACATATGGAATATCAGTAGGAAAAATTCCGGCAGCAATTCAAGGCTAGAATCGAAAGTTATTAACATGCAAAGTAGGAACCAAAATAGTTTATTTCACAATGAAGAAACAAACACAGGAAACAATATACAGAACAAATTTTTTTCACAGATTTAGCTTTTCATTACTTCATTTCAGCTAGAAGATGTGAGTTTAATACTTACCTTGCGATTTTTGGAAGCAAACATGGATTTACTGGTGAAAGATAGAAGCTTGGAGCAAGAAATGGCTTCAAAAACTTGAAAATGAAACTTACAGAGACATGCAAACATAGGTTCACAATTATAGACAACTCACCATCTTAAAAATTGGAATTTGATGAAGTATTTTGGTTTAGAGATAGATTACTTGAAATAAAATGGCTTTAATTTGATTGTTACAGCAAATATTTGAATTAAAAATGGAGATTTGGCTTTTGGTTTTGAAGAGGAGTTGGGTCTCTTTCTTTTGGTTTGCTTACTGTAAAACTGAAACTGTACGTACAGGTTGAAAATGAGAAGAGATACTTCTCTTTCTTTGTCTAGGTTTGATTTGTTAAGTGAGCTTGGACCAAATGCCAATAAATTAACCAAAAGAAAAGGCAATTTTATCACGAAATTCACAAATACTCTATGTAATTAAATCAAACAACAAATTTCTCAAAGCTTCTTTACAATAAAAATTACAGAAACATGCTTTCATGTTTAATAAAACATTTTGCAACTAGTAAAAAGTTAATTTAAGTTATAAAAATATTTTTATTATCAAAATCTCTTATTTTTAAATAAATACGCAATTTACTCAAATATTTAAATAAATCACTATTTTTAATTCTAAAAATTACATAAAATAATTTTCTTGCAAAATAAAATGTAATAAATCACACTAACATCATTTTTATAACCAAAACTTATTTTTAAATAAAATTACACCTTTTATTTAAAATAAACAACATATTAAAACAAATACTTCTCTTAAAAAACAATAAAAGAAGCATTTGGCAATACTTACAAGAATTATTGCATTTTCACTAAATAAAAT
The DNA here is from genome assembly GCA_030737815.1 of Allium fistulosum. Classification (NCBI taxonomy): domain Eukaryota; kingdom Viridiplantae; phylum Streptophyta; class Magnoliopsida; order Asparagales; family Amaryllidaceae; genus Allium; species Allium fistulosum. The sequence continues at coordinate 986,788,794 of CM060902.1, forward strand.
CATATTTCACTCATTTCCATCTCAAATATCCAAGATAAAGTTTTAAAAACTTTATTTTCACATTTTGTTTCCCAAAATCCATTTTTATTTCGAATAAACAATTTAAATCTCCAATTTATTTTTAATTCACAATATTAAATTATAACCACCGTTAATTTAATATTTACAGGTAATCACCAAAACCAGGGTTGTTACACAAGGAGAGGTGCAAATGTTATCCACATAATTTCTAAAGGATATAAGCAAAGTAATTTATGCTGAAACAGAAGAATAATGTCGCAATTAATGGTACCCAAGGCTTACTAATCTCAAAAATATATGATTTCAAAGCTCAAATTCTTGTCGAAGTTAAAGCTAAGAGCTTTATGCCAAAAATAAGGAATTCATGTTGAAAAGCTAGAATAAAAAAATAAATGCAAGGTCGTCAACTAAAGGTAATGTCGAAAGTTTGGAGGAAGTACACCATCATAGCCAATCCAAAGGCCTACAATGCCACCCTACATCAATGAAGGTTATTAGACAATGCTGCATGCCATCAATGAAGACAAATAGGTAATGCCACAAGTTGTCAAGGTAACTTACGATATTGAGTTCAATTAACGCCGCATCACCCATGTCACCAGTAGGTGACATTGTATAAGGCCAACACAATATTTCAACAAGATAAGAATTGATGTCGTACACCATTGATATCATATACCATAAGGTTATAGTGGCAAGATGTATTATCCATATTGCACCTCATTGATACCATGTTCTATCCAAAGCACACTTCGTCAATGAAGACAGGATGGATGTCGCATCTAGCTAATACCGTCTTAGGTGGATACCATATCTCTTCAATGCCACTTCTTTCTAATGCCGCATTTCTTCAATATCACCGACTTCTAATGTTGTTGCTCTTCAATGCTGCTTTCTTCTAATGCCGCATCTCTTTGGTGCCGCTTCCATTTGATGCCGCTCCTCTATAATGCCATTAATCACCAATATTGCCTTTTATTATTGCAGTCTCTTATTGATGTCACCTTCCAGGAAATGCCATGCATCTTCAATGTCGCTAGTCTTTCCCGAACTCGCTCTTGATTTATGATGGTTTGATCTTTGCATGCGACTATCCTTTTGCGTCCTACCCACTGAAACCTACTCGCAAGTCGGAGTATGGTGTCATATTAATATCCTACTACATTCATCAACCTTTGGACTGCCTACAAAGGTTCGCTTTGTTAGGCCTGCAATGTAAAAGCAGTCAAGGCATACTCTCTTGATGGAACACCTACGGACCTGCCTCCGGGGGTGTAGCTTCATTAGGACTACCCCAAAGGGCCATCCTAGAGTACTGTCATGTCCCATTGAAGTCTCGTACTTCCTTCTAGCCCAAATTAACTAAGTTGGACATGCTATTTCCATGCTAAAAATCTTTGATGAACTGCTTCGTTAGGCTCTTCATTTTTTGGGCTGCTCCAAACGCATCTTACCATTTTATTAGACCTTACATCTAATCTTCTATTATGCATTTAGTTTACATTTCTAATTCTGTTGGCTACTTATTTACCCTATCAGCATAAGCGTGTCTGTAACATCCCGAAATTTAACCCATAATAATTAATTTGTTAATTAATTAAATAATAAAATAACTTTGTGAAATTATAAGAATTAAGCCATGGAAGTTGCACCATTGTGTCCGTGGTAATTTTCTGGTCAATTTCCATATACAGAACGTTAGAAACCAAGCTAATATGACCAAGTTATAAAACAAACAAAATAAGCAGAAATAAAAAAAATATATATATGGTCAGGTCGACCGACCGGTCGACCTGGGGAAGGCGGCGGTCGACTAGCCGGTCGACCTGGGCAAGGGGGCAGTCGACCGTCCGGTCGACCCTCCTTGCATTTTAGTAGGCAAACGAACGTTAATTCATTCGAACGGATTAGTAGCCACCGAACACGTCATTTGCATCCTTTATTTCGTCTGGTCCCTCTATTTCTGCATCCGATGGTCCCTATTCAGCCTATGACGTGGTTGCATCCTATTCAATCTCCAAATCCAACGGTCCGAGATCCACTTCTACACCTATAAGTAGACCCCTAGACCTAACACTTTTTCTCATTCTAGGTTTTCTCCAATTGGTTTCACCTTTCTAGGAAGGACCCTAAACGGAATAATTTTTCCAAAGGAGAAAATCGTTATAAATTAAATTATTTTACAACTCCAAGTGGATCCGGGAAGACCAAAGGAAAAGCTTAGGACCGAGGTGAGTGATTGTAATTATTTTAAGATTTCTTTAAGTAATTTAAAATAATAGAGTTTCCAATAGTTGTAGTTTTACTACGATTTTTGGAATAGCCTTTTCAGTAGTTATTTACAGTTTTTAGAATTATTTTCAGTCTATTTCCTTTCAACTATTCTTTTCAGTAATTTTAGTATTATTTTAGTTAGTCATAATTTATTACTGTTAAGCATAGATTTTTATTTATTTACAGTCTATTTACAGTATTTAAGTTTATTTACTGTTATTTATTTCTTATTTACATCTTTTTCGACGTTTTGGATTTTATGCAAGCGTCTATTCTCTTTATCACCCATTTCTGCGCGTATGGATTAGAATAAATTAAATGAGAATATGGATTTTATAATTAAGAATATTGAATGAAGAAAATAAGATGTAAATAAATAAATAATGGAATTGGACTGAAATTATGCCTAATTATAATTAGAATTTGACTAAATGAAGATAATTGGCATAGTTATAACTTAGAATTATAACTAAATAGAGTAAAAGATGAAAGAAGCTTATTTTCACACTTAGACCTTGGGTTAAGTAATAAGCATGATTGTAACGTAGGTTATAATAAGAAAAAGAACAAAATGGTGCTTATTTTAAGGCTTGGGATAAATTAATAAGTGTAGAAAGTAAAAATGATAATAAAGGCTTATTTAAATAATTTATCTAAGTTAATAAGCAAAGATGAAAGTAGGACCTGTACCAAATAGAATTCCTTAGGGCACGCTTATGCTAAGAATGGTAGTAATTGGTCAAATAGAAGTCCAAATCACGGGGGATTTGTATAAGGGGCGCAACTAGATATTGTTTGAATGTAGGGCCAGTACCAACAGCATTTCCCCTATAGATTCTATGGATACGTGGTGATCTCACATTAGCCTGAAGTGGGATGAGGGGCAGGCTATGTTGGACATTGGAGGTAATAAGAAGACCCAATAGGTGGAGCAGAAGGTAGCATGGGCATGGTGGCAGTTACGCGTACGACTTCCATTCGAGTGCTCAGTAATAGCTATGAGTTCCAAGCGCTTAGTATAGGTGTCTTTAGTAGACACCATTGCCTTCTGTGTTGGGAGCTATATATGTCGTCCGGATCCATAGTAGTTGCTCTATGCATCTTTCATAGATACCATTGGCTGCTGTGTAGGGAGTTATATAACGGCTGGTCCACAGTAAGGTCTATGGAGTAGCAGACCGATCAAAAAGGGTAGAATTAGGGTTACATTCTAATTACAGGTTTAGGAATTCAGCCTAATTAAAGAAGAAATCAAGGACAAGTGCAAGCAATCAAAGTTAACCTATCTTGAGCAATATTTAATCGTATTTATTTCCTATTTATCTCTTTTCTATTTCCTTTGTTATCCTTATTTATGCTACAACTATTGTAGAGTCTATTACTTTTATCTTGCTTAAAGACTCTAGTAATTATTATCATTCACCAGACTTTTAGTCTGACCCCCTCCTCTATTTCCCCCCTTTTCCCCCTTAGGCAATCAAGGGAGAAGCTAGTAGATTGCTGCAGCTTGGAGTTCTTCTTGGAGGAGATTTCTTCTATGTACTTCTTTTATTTTAAGCTTTTGTTCTTGTATGCACTGGTTTATTTATGAGGGATATTACGTACTCTGAATTTGAAACCCTGAATTTTTATTTCTTAAGACATGCTGTGTTTTGAGATATGGATGTTGTATTTGGCATTTAACTTATTTATGAATTAATTATGAAGATTTGTTTTAATTAAATAATTATTTAGTTTCCGCTGTTTTTACCTATTTCTGTCTTGTGAATCTTAGTCTCTGTTAGTTTCAGTTATACCACAACGCACCACGCCTTTTAATATGTCCTTTTGGGTATATTAAGTGGTGTGGGGTGTTTCAGTGTCCCAGCCTCACCTAACTATTATGAGACCATCAATTCCTGACTAAAAGGGAATGCTGTTGGTATGGGTCTTTCTTCTATGTTTGCTTATTAACTTGGTGTAAGTTTTAAAATACGCCTTTTCTGTTATCTCTAATTATAACCTATGTTATAATTATACTTGCAATTGTACTTCTATGTTCTTTTGTAATCTACATGTTATAAATAAAATTGAAAGTGTCTCTTTTCTATTCTAATCTGTCTTCTTTTATAATGATATTGAATTCTCGTTAGTTCTCTTATATTATATGACAATCTTGGCTTGGGACTACGTCCGACTGTCACAAATTTACTTATCATAATAACTTCTTTGCTTTTATTCTACTATCTAAGTGGTAAATGCAGATCTAGGCACATTTCTGTTTATTGTTTCTAGTCTTGTCAAATAATTAACTTGATTTCTTTTCTAATTTCTTTAACTCTTCACTTTATTCTCTTTTATTCCAGGAAGTAGTTCTATTCTATTTGGTTAGTTACAAAAACTGTGCAAAAAATCCATTTCCATATTTTAATACTAAATAATGCTATAAACAATAACTCGAAACTTCAAGATATTTCTTTTATTGTTTCTTTAACTATTGGGTAATGAAAAATACAGAAATGTCTCTATTTTACACTAATTCCCTTTTTTTCTTTCTTTTATTCTTGCAATTACGTTTATTGTTATTTTTGCAATATTAAACTATGGAAATGTATTCTCTTTTCTAAACCAACCAACTAATCTATCACTAACTTCCAAATCAAGTTATCGGATTTTCCCCATTTTAATTTATTTCTCCCATTTTAGCATAATTTACTGTAAATTTCTTACTTTTAGGCTTATGCCTTTCTCTATAACTGTTAAGCCTAATATTATTCATATTTAATTAGATTCCTATCTTTCTTTTGCATATAAATAATAATTAAATATAAGCTCTCTTATAGAATTTACAGTTTCAACATAACTAATTAGCAGAACTAATTACTGAAATAAATGCTGAATTAAAATATTATGGGAATCTAACGATAATATATCATAAACGTAGAAGATATATAATTTAAATCCACTCACATGTCATCCTTAGCTTTGCTCTATGGTATTCCTCGATCCCCTTCTAAGGTTTCTAATATTTTTATTAATAAGATCTTCTCCTTAGAAATATTTTCTATTTAGGATCCAGCCTCAGGCAATGAACCCAATTAGGAGAAAATCTGATTGTGAGAAAATAGCTAGGCCAAGGGTCCTATTTATAGTGGAGTGTGGGGATCTCAGACCATCCAATTTTAGGATTGAATTTGGTGCAACCACGTCACATGCTTGCTAGGGATCGTTGAATTGAGAAACCAACGTTTGAGATTGCAAAATGAATTAAATAGGCTTGGCACGTCAATGGACGAATTTACATTCAAGGGAAAACGCGGGTCGACCTGTGTTCATCAGTGGTCGACCTTAGGGTTGACCCTTGTGCAATGTGGGTCGACCTATGGGGCGACCCATGGGCCTTATTTTATTTTTTTCGTTCTTCTGATTTTCGTTTCTCTTGTAACTTCTTCGTATTAACTTGGATTTCGACAAGTTATATATGGAAATTGATCAGAAAATCGCTATGAACACAATGGTATAAGTTTTGAGGCCATATTCTTAAAATTCCAAAATATTTACTTTCATTATTCAACGTTATTTGATTCTTAAATTATCTAAAAATGCGGGGTGTTACAAATCCTGACCCAATGGAATTCGGGTTGTTACATTTTGGTATCAGAGCTTAAGTTTGTAGATCTTAAGTAAATTTGGAAATATGAGTGAACGTATTTGTATTTTTGAATAAAATATAAATATATTATGTATTAAAATCCAAATGGTCGCCAATTATAGATTTTAACATATGGAAAGTTTTTAGAAGTATATTTGTGCATAGTTTGCTAGTTGGGTTAGGGATGACCCAAGGATGTTGAGCCCTATGTTATTGTCGATTTATAGTGTAGAATAAGCTATGTTTTGAGAGAAGATTGGTATCCATATGTTATAGGAAGTGGGAAAGTTCCCTTGGGATAGTAGGGAGAGTATTTTTATTTTGGAAGGAATAAGTGATTTTAGTAAGGAAATAAGATTTCCAAGGTTTAGGAAGGGTATTCCTAGGGTAGTAAGAAAAAAAGATCCACTTTATGTCTTGCCCAATAAAATGAATCTTTTGGAATTGAAAAGGTGAAAAATATAATTTTTAATATGTTTGAGGAAGTAAATATTTTGTTTTTGAAAAAAAAGTGGTATGAAATTTAAATTGGTTTTTATATGATGTAAACTTTGTTAAAAGTAAAATTCTTATTGAAGAATTATAGAGCATGTATAGCTCGCTAGTTTCTTTATAGATAAACACATATTTTAAATATAAAAACCTAGAGTGTGTTAAGTATCGAAAACGTAAGTTACAACATTTATTGTTGTAATAGATGTTTTCGTGAAAAATACCGGAAGCATAGACTATAACACTATTGTTATAGTGGGTGACTCCCAAAGGAAATGTTTTTACATAGCATATGGATTTAATAATATTTATTTTAATTGAATACATATATTAGTATTTTTGGGTTGTAGTAACGGTGTTTTAAGCAACATCTGTTTTGATCCAAATAAAAATATGTTTCGAAGATAATTTCGAAGTATAGAAATAAAGTTGTTTGTAAGCACACTTATTATTTAAATAAGTAAATGGAAATATTTTATAATTATTAAAATATTAAAATAGTTTCGAAAATGAGTTCCTCTGAAGAAGAAAAATATGTATGTTAAATATTAGGAAATTAATAAATTTCGTAGGTAATGTCTATTGTAAGTGCATATAGATTAAACATACTTTAATCTATTGGAATGAAATGAATAATGATATAATTTTCTATGAAACCAAATCACAAATAAAGATGTTTTGTGCAAGTTATAAGGAATATGTGCAAGAGATGTACAATATATGGAAAGCACCATATTTTGTATAGCCTATTTCGATAAAATATAAAATAAGTTCCTTGAAATCCTCTTTTAAAGGATTCATAGAAGGTTTTAGCGTTAATGGTTTCTCATAAGAGAAAGTAGTTCCAATATGTTAAGGTATAAAACCATTAGGTGTAATAATTAGAGACGGTGTTAGTTAGGAGGGATATTATAGAGAGCCTTAGTAGGAAAGCTGAGCAATGGAAACTTTATATTTTTCCATTGATTATGCGCATCGGTTGCTTGCCTTTGTAGAAAGCAAGGTTTTAAATCTTGGATTTTGGCCAATATCTCGGGAAAATATCTCGGCTGTCTCGGGCGATATTTAAAAGACTTATAACTAACCAAGCTGCCAAATCTCGGATTTTGGCTAATATCTCGGATTTTCATCTCGGCTGATCTTGGGGAGATTTAAAACCTTGGTAGAAAGTCCCCATTTGTAGTAAGTTAGAAACTCCTCCAAGGTTAGGTAATTGGAAGAGCAAGAAAGTTAAGGGATTTTTGAAAAAATAATTGTTCTTATCTACTCCAGTTTTTGTAAATTTGAAAATCTATGAAAAGAAGATGTTTTGAAAACGTGTGAGGACATTTTTGGAAGTCAAGAAAAAAAATGTTTTAAGGACAAGCAAGGCATGTTTTGAAGAAAAATGGTTTGGTGAAAAAGTAAATAAGTTTTTGGAAGAGAAAAACTTAGTAAATAATTAAATTTAAAAATCGAATTTTTTTATGGAAAGATGTATAGGTCTTTAAAAGGAAAAGAGGAATAAGTTTTGAATTTAGAATTTGTTAGTTTTCCCATCTAGTTTTGGGGAATAATTTAAATTCAAAGAGTTGTAAAGATGCAAGTCTAGAAAGATAAAATGTTAAGTAACCAAGTACCTTTGAAATAGAAACTTCAAAGTAACACTTTTAAAGGCAAGAATTTTAGGATTTGATGTTTTAAAAATTTAGAAGCTTTAATTTTTGATTAAATGATAAATACCAAACAAAACTTTTAAATATGGAGTAGATAGGAATCATTTCCCAGGTGTGACGGGAAAAGTGTAAGGCTATGTAGGAGATAGCAGTGATTACTTTTAGTAGTAATAATAAAAGTTCTCGTAAAGTGTATAGGACACTAGTAAGAACCTAGGAATGTTGCTTCATGTGTGTAGACTATAAAAGAATAGTGAAGTGATATTAGTAAGATAGTAAGACACACGTGTTGGGATAGGTAGACCTTAGTTGGGGAATAATGAAAGGTAAAGAGAAAATTCCCCCAAGCTTAGTTCCCTTTTAGATAGAGACTTCATAAATTGGAATCCTTATTCGTTGCAGTAAATGAGACTTGGTTATTCCATTTTGAGTATGGAATAGAAGAGATGAATAGATCTTATTTAACACAACGTAAGTTAGTAACGAGTAATAGGTGATAGGAGGAGCATATGAGCTACTTGGATTTCTAGAATAGGACCTTTCTATGTCAGGTTGGACATGGTCCTAGGCCTCCTAGCCCTAGATGATAGCTGGGTTTAGCTGCTATAGTTACCTATCTAGTAACGCTTTGTAGTAGGACTTGTTTTCTCTTTTAGTTTTGAGATTGTACTTGTAACGCCCCACTCCGAGACCCATTCTAACAAAGAGTATTACAGAGTAATACCGTCTGTTGGAACGGAGAATAGAGTATAATGGAAGCGACCATATGTAATCAAGCTATAACTATCTACTGAATACGTCGAAATGTGGTATCGCTTTTTTTTTCAAGTGGTTCGACATATCCAATAGATATTTATAACTAAATTACAATGGCTAAGGAAAATAGGTTCAGAACAAACATAATACTAAATGATAACATCATCATCACAGAACAGTCACATAACAGTCACAGAACATAGGTACAATATATCGTCAATACAGATCCAAATATCAAAAAGGTGGGTACAAAGCCACTGCTCACACATGTGAGTCAAAGATATGTACATAAGAGACTGAATAATCAGAGTATCAAAATAGTGGACAAATATAAAGAGCTATCTATCAGCATAGCAGATAATGTCCAAGCGGAAGCACAGAAAGCTAAGTCCAGAGACCTAACCTGAAACAACTCGGTCTAACCCGAGCGAAAAACACCCGGGTCAAGCTAGCCAAACAATCAGTTAATAAACTGAGACAAACATGATAGATAATGAGGCGATATATAACATAGTACTATAGACAACAAACTCTCACATAGAGAAGAAATAAACATCTACGTAGAGATGTATAGCAAGCCTTGTATCATTGGCATAACATAGTCACAAATGTCAAAACAAAACATCTAAGTAGAGATGTATAATAAGCCTCATATCATCGGCATAACATAGTCACAAATGTCAAAACAAAACATCTAAGTAGAGATGTATAATAAGCCTCATATCATCTGCATAATGTAAGCACAAATGCCAAAACAAAAACATCTAAGTAGAGATGTCAAAAACGATACATCTAAGTAGAGATGTATAACATGCCATCTAAGTAGAGATGCCAAAAACGATACATCTATGTAGAGATGTATAACGGCCATGCATGTAGAGATGCCAAAAACGATACATCTAAGTAGAGATGTATAACGGCCATCTAAGTAGAGATGCCAAAAACGATACATCTAAGTAGAGATGTATGACGGCCATCTAAGTAGAGATGCCAAAACGATACCTCTAAGGGAGACAGTCCGAAGATACTATCCCTAAGGTAATAAAAGGAATGTGTCACGAACTTTTAGCAAGGAGCCCTTAAAGTGTTAACGTGAGTCCTATACCCCACGTTCGCACTAAACGGTTTACTAACCAATAGTAAGCTTCCACACTCAAAGCAGTAAAAAGTTCACCTCATGTCATCGGTAAACTAGGCCGAAAGGCCAAAACGATCAATCGAATAGGTCCGGGATTAACCGGAAAGGAAATACACACGGTTTCATAGGCCGGAGTTTTTCCCAATCGTTTAAGCACCTTTCCACTTCGCTCGAAGTGCTAAAGTGTGAGTGTGGGATTTTATTATAGAAAATAATTACGGAAAACAGATTTATAATTGGTTTGAAATCACTTTAAAACGGCCTTTGAAAACTCTCCTATTATGGAGTAATTAATTTATTAATTAAAATAATATTATATAATAATTTTGAAAGTCATTTCGGAGTGAAAAATCCTTTTAAAACCTTTTTATAAGGCCCATGTACGAAATCCAGAGACAAATCTCAAAGAAATCGATAAAACCAGAAAATCACTGAAAATATTCTAAGTGTTGGAAAAGTCCAAAACTAACGCGGGTCGGAAAATTATTCGGACCAGCAAACTGAATCCGAATGGCATAAAAATTGGTAGGCGTATAGTCCAACATCCCTGCTCCAAACTGCAAAAAGAATTGGGCAATTCCGACTTGAAACGAAGAAACGGCGTCGTCTCAAAGTCGTACAAAAAATCACAAAACTCTACTGTGTCAAAACAGTGCAAAGGTCCCACTTCGACGACATGGTCGAAGGGACACATGAACTCAGATCTTAATGAAAATATGCAGGAGCGTAGTAAAGTACTCCTAATTTGATATGCAACAAGAATCGTTTGGTTCCGACTTAAAACGAAGAAATGACAATGTTTCAAAGTTGGTCCGACGATAACTGAAAATGATCACTATTGTAAAACAGTTTCTGGGTGCTACTTCGCAATAGAAACAAAATATCTAATGCACCCAGATCTAAGCCAAACTTTGCAAGGTTAAAGATCTCGACTTCATCTTTTTATCGAGACCAAAAACGATGAAATCCGACAAAGGACGAGCCCGGGATGGCGTCGCAAAGTCGGGGTTCTGCGCTGAAAACAACGGGAGCAAAGAGACCAAGGCTTGTAGCTATGCACTAACAGACCAGAGATGAAAAATCACAATTTTGGCATAGTAAACTTCCAATTCTGATAAGATGAATAAAATAAAAGTTGTAGCTTAGTTTCTAAGCTTTCCGTAATGACCAAGATCGTCAAATTCCGATCGGGGATGAAAATTTTATGACTAAAACAATTCTCAGATCTAAATTTTATATCACTGTCAATGTGCTCTCGGGACAGTAGTAAGAATGCACAGTTTTGACCAAATTAACTTCGAAATTTCATGAAACTCAAAACATGAATGTTTTAGCCCTAAATCTAAGCTTTCCAGAACATCCAAAACTATTAGATTTGGATAAGAAACGAGTAACTTATGGCCAAATCAATTTCAGGTTTTTATTTTATCAACCCTGTAGTTTGTTGTCTGGTCAGCGACAAACAAATGTGATATCGGCCATTCAAACCACAAAATTAGGCAAAGCACAAAACATAAAATTATAGCCTACAGAATAAGCTTTCCAGAACATCAAGAAAATCTTAATTCCGATTAAAGATGAATGAGATATGCCTAATTTACTAACAGCAATAAATTAATTATAATTTCAGCTAGCATATATTACCTCTTTCCCAAGCAATTAAAAGAAGATCAAAGAGTTTTACAATCTAAATGCACATAAAAAAGAGGATTACAAAATAATTTTAGAAATTAAATAATGGATTAGAGGTGTGTTTTGTGATTGCTATTACCTTCAAATGATTAGATTAAAACCCCTTTGACTTTGATGAAGATTAATGAAGCTTTGCTCTAAGTTTAGAGGCCATTATTTAGTGTTTTGCTCTAGGGTTTTAGGAATTTGATTAGGGTTGGAATGAATGAGGGTTAGGAGTTTGAGATGATTCATAGAATGGTAAGTGAGTTTAGGTTAGGCTAATGGAAGTGGGTTAATGGGCCTAATACCCATTAGGACTTGGAATATGTTATATATCTCAAGTTAGCTAATTTCTCTAAATACAAACTACACATTATTTACCCATAAAATTTTAAAATATGTTACCAAAATAATTTAGCTATAGTTATAAAATTTTACATCACAATATTTGCCAACTTACAATTTAACCCCTAATTATTCCAAAACATCTTTTAGTCAAAATTGCCAAAAAATCACCGTTTTGCAATTAAATTGTAAATTAAATTCCCAATTCAAATATTGCACTATTTTACACATATAAAATTTTGCAATATTATAAATTTCCATTTACCCTAATTAATTTCCATTAAATTCTCCATTTTACACTTAAGCCCAAAATATTAATTTATTCAAAATAACTAACTTTTGAACAAATTAGCCACATTAAAAATTCATTAATAGCTCCAATTAAATTAAAATCAAAATTTTAATTTATTATTTGGTAATTGCAATCACGGGTTGTTACAGACTCCCCCCTTAAGAAAATTGCGTCCCTGCAATTCCTTAAGATGGACGTCGTCTATAACGTCTAATTCACAAAAGAAATGCTAGAAGATCAAATAGAGATTCTCACCCATACTAGAAGATGGAAGAAAGCCAGGATAAGAACGCTCGATAAATTATCTGGTCTCCCAAGTGCAGTCCTTAGGATTCGGTGACCATTGAATTTTCACAAGCTGAACCTCTTTGTTGCGAAGGCGTCTGACCTCCGAATTAAGAACACGAAGAGGTTGCTGCTCCAATGATAAATCAGGCGAGATCTCTAAATCAGGCACGATATGTGGCTCAATAATAGAATCAGGATCGCATGCACACTTGCGAAGCTGAGACACATGGAATACGTCATGCATTCCAGAAAAGTGAGCAGGTAGAGCCACACGATAAGCAATGGGTCCGATGCATTCCGTGATAGGAAATGGTCCAACATAGCGAGGAGCCAATTTCCCTGTAGAGCTGAAACGCACAACCCCTTCATGGGAGAAATCCGAATAAAGACAAAATCACCAATGGAGAACTCAAGAGGCTTCCTACGGTTGTCTGCGTAGGATTTCTGGCAGTCCTGTTCCTCTCTCATTCTCTGACGGATGAGAATAATCTTTTTAGAAGATTCCCGAACTGAATCTGGACCAAGAATGAGCTTCTCGCCAAATTCTAACGAACAAGCAGGAGAGCGACATGGCCTTCCGTATAGAGCCTCGAAAGGTGCCATGCCAATACTAGACTGATAGCTGTTGTTGTAGGAGAACTCTACGAGAGGTAAGTGATCCTCCCAACTACCCCTGAAATCCAGAATACAATAGCGCAAAAGATCCTCCAAAACACGATTCACCCTCTCAGTCTGACCGTCAGTCTGAGGGTGATAAGCAGTATAGAGATTCAGCTTTGTGCCCAAAGCTGACTGTAGGCACTTCCAGAAGTGACTAGTGAAAATGGTGTCTCGATCGCACACGATAGAGCTAGGAATGCCATGAAGTCGTACAACTTCCTTCACATAGAGCGTGGCCAACTGAGGTGCAGTCCGAGTGGACTTAATCGGAATGAAATGAGCCGATTTGGTCAAGCGATCAACAATAACCCAGATAGAAGTATTGCCTGACCTCGATCGAGGCAGACCGTCAATGAAATCCATGGATATCTGATCCCATTTCCATAATGGAATCTCTAGAGGTTGAAGAAGACCAGATGGACGCTGATGCTCGGCCTTGATCTGTTGACAAGTCATGAAACCGCTCACATAACTTGCAACATCTCTCTTCATACCCTCCCAATAATATAGCCGGCACATATCGGCATACATCTTACTCGAACCGGGATGTATAGTGTACTTAGTGTGATGGCACTCGTCTAGGACGTCACGCCTAAGTCATAAATCAGATGGTACAACAATACGGTTCCTCCTACGAAGAAACCGATGAAAATCAAGAGAATAATCCAGTAATGTCTCATCACTGGATCCCGACTCGAGAAGATGAATAAGATGTAATAAGTCTGGATCCTGCCGCTGACCATGGGCAATGTGATCCAATAAGATACGACGAGCTTCCAAGCTGAATAATAAGATAGGAGAATCAGAAGATGGAGCTCGATATCTAATATCACACAAAGATAGGGTCTAAAGAATATCCCACTTGGCAATCATCATAGAAACTACCGCCGAGTGCTTGCGACTGAGCGCATCTGCAACACGATTACCCTTGCCAGGGGTATACTGAATATCTAAATCATATGAGGTGAGAAACTCAAGCCATCGCTGGTGCCTCATATTGAGATCCCTCTAACTGAATAGATACTTCAGCGACTTGTGATCGGTGTACAGAATGAAGCGTTCGCCTAATAGAAAGTGACGCCAAGTCTTCAAGGCAAAGACGATAGCTGCTAACTCAAGATCATGAGTAGGATAGCGAACCTCATTCGGACGCAGTTGCCTGGAAGCATAAGCAACTACCCGATCCTTCTGCATAAGCACAGCACCTAGCCCGCTACCACAAGCATCGGTGTAAACAACAAGATCATGGTTACTCTCTGGAACCACTAGAATAGGAGCATGAGTGAGAAGTTCCTTCAGCCGCTGAAAGGAAGCTTCACACTTATCAGACCAAATAAAGCGAACACCCTTACGAGTCAGCGTCGTAAGGGGAAGTGCAACTCGAGAGAAATCCTTGATAAACCGACGGTAATAACCCGCCAGCCCAAGGAAGCTGCGAATATCATGAACGTTCTCGGGCTGCTTCCAATTCTGAATAGCTTCGATCTTGGCAGGATCGACAGAAATACCCTCAGATGATACAATATGGCCCAAGAACTTGACCTTGCTCTCCCAAAAATGGCACTTGGAAAGCTTGGCCTTAAGCAGATGCTGACGAAGAGTATCCAAGATGATCCGCAAATGATGAGCATGCTCTGCCTCGGATCTAGAATAAATAAGAATATCGTCGATGAAAACCAGAACGAATCTATTGATGTATTCCCGGAATACTCGATTCATAAGATCGATGAAGAAAGCCGGTGCATTCGTCAAGCCGAATGGCATGACCAACCACTCAAAAGAACCATAACGAGTGCGGAAAGCGGTAAGAGGAATGCTATCTTCCACCACTCGGAGCTGATGAAATTCGGTGGCAAGGTCGAGCTGGGAAAAGACCTTCGCACCGCTCAACTGATCAAACATATCGTCTATCCGTGGCAATGGATAACGATTTCTGATGGTCAACTCATTAAGCTTGCGATAGTCAATGCAAAGCCTAAGAGAGCCATCGGGCTTCTTAACGAAGACCACAGCAGCACCCCATGGCGAAAAACTGGACCGAATGAACTGCTTCGCCTCAAGCTCTACTAACTGCTTCCTAAGT
This sequence comes from Allium fistulosum, assembly GCA_030737815.1. Taxonomy (NCBI): domain Eukaryota; kingdom Viridiplantae; phylum Streptophyta; class Magnoliopsida; order Asparagales; family Amaryllidaceae; genus Allium; species Allium fistulosum. The sequence goes on from CM060902.1 coordinate 986,804,103, forward strand.
TCCTCATTCTCTTTAGTAGACATCCTCGTGGGAGGACGCCCAACTGGGTAGGAGCCTGGAATGAGATCGATGCGGAACTCAATGGCCCGCTTTGGCGGCAGGCCTGATACTGGCTCGAATATATCGGGGAAATCCCGAACAACAGGAATACGAGATATGTCCACATCCTCATCTCGTGAATCAAGAGCAAATAAAGTAATATCAGAAATCCCAACATCCTGAAGAGCAATAGCTAACTGAGCGGACGAGTCAGGATGACGAATAAATAATATCCGCTCCGAACAAATGATTTAGGCGTTGTACTGAGCGAGCCAATCCATGCCAAGAATCATATCAAAGCCCAAATACTCCATAACGTGTAGATTCGCACGGAACGAAAATCCACAAAGATCAATATCTATATCCTCACAAAGCAAGCTAAGGGTCGTGGATCCGCCGATGGGATTCACAATCCTTAGTGAAGAAACCAAACAAGTAACATCCAAAGATAAAGTATCAACTAGTTCCTTTGATACGAATGAGTGAGAGGCACCCGTATCAAAGAGAACTCTACAAGATCTACCATGAAATAAAATAGAACCTTTGAGAACGGAAGGATGCGTACCTCGAGGCTGAGCTAAAGATTTAGGAGCCTTGGCAGCATTAAGCTTGCCAGATCTAGGAGGTGCAGTAGGACAAGTGGAATAATGATGACCCTCCTTCTTAAAATAGCGGTAGAAAAGAGGCTTGGGACACTCTTTAAACATATGATCGGTAGATTTAGTTAAGCACGATTCAAAGATAGATAATTCATTAAGGAATATTACGGAATATAATAGATTCCTACACATATTCCTAACTTATTTATCTAAAGGTGGATATGTTCAATTTGGATCGTATTATAACGTATTGTACTACGTGTCTGTTCTGTGTTTGTTATGCTTAATTCTGAACCTTGGCTCTGATACCAAGATGTAATGCCCCACTCCGAGACCCATTCTAACAAAGAGTATTACGGAGTAATATCGTCTGCTGGAACGGAGAATAGAGTATAACGGAAGCGACCATATGTAATCAAGCTATAACTATCTACTGAATACGTCGAAATGTGGTATCGCATTTTTTTCAAGTGGTTCGACATATCCAATAGATATTTATAACGAAATTACAATGGCTAAGGAAAATAGGTTCAGAAAAAACATAATACTAAATGATAACATCATCATCACAGAACAGTCACATAACAGTCACAGAACATAGGTACAATATATCGTCAATACAGATCCAAATATCAAAAAGGTGGGTACAAAGCCACCGCTCACACATGTGAGTCAAAGATATGTACATAAGAGACTGAATAATCAGAGTATCAAAATAGTGGACAAATATAAAGAGCTATCTATCAGCATAGCAGATAATGTCCAAGCGGAAGCACAGAAAGCTAAGTCCAGAGACCTAACCTGAAACAACTCGGTCTGACCCGAGCGAAAAACACTCAGGTCAGGCTAGCCAAACAATCAGTTAATCAACTGAGATAAACATGATAGATAATGAGGCGATATATAACATAGTACTATAGACCACAAACTCTCACATAAAGAAGAAATAAACATCTAAGTAGAGATGTATAACAAGCCTTGTATCATTGGCATAACATAGTCACAAATGTCAAAACAAAACATCTAAGTAGAGATGTATAATAAGCCTCATATCATCGGCATAACATAGTCACAAATGTCAAAACAAAACATCTAAGTTGAGATGTATAAAAAGCCTCATATCATCGGCATAACGTAAGCACAAATGCCAAAACAAAAACAACTAAGTAGAGATGTCAAAAATGATACATCTAAGTAGAGATGTATAACAGGCCATCTAAGTAGAGATGCCAAAAATGATACATCTATGTAGAGATGTATAACGGCCATCTATGTAGAGATGCCAAAAACGATACATCCAAGTAGAGATGTATAACGGCCATCTAAGTAGAGATGCCAAAAACGATACATCTAAGTAGAGATGTATGACGGCCATCTAAGTAGAGATGCCAAAACGATACCTCTAAGGGAGACAGTCCGAAGACACTATCCCAAAGGTAATAAAAGGAATGTGTCACGAACTTTTAGCAAGGAACCCGTAAAGTATTAACGTGAGTCCCATACCCCACGTTCGCACTAAACGGTTTACTAACCAATAGTAAGCTTCCACACTCAAAGCAGTAAAAAGTTCACCTCATGTCATCGGTAAACTAGGTTGAAAGGCCAAAACGATCAATCGAATAGGTTTGGGATTAACCGGAAAGAAAATACACACGGTTTCATAGGCCGGAGTTTTTCCCAACCGTTTAAGCACCTTTCCATTTAGCTCGAAGTGCTAAAGTGTGAGTGTGGGATTTTATTATAGAAAATAATTACGGAAAACAGATTTATAATTGGTTTGAAATCACTTTAAAACGGCCTTTGAAAACTCTCCTATTATGGAGTAATTAATTTAATAATTAAAATAATATTATATAATAATTTCGAAAGCCATTTCGGAGTGAAAAATCCTTTTAAAACCTTTTTATAAGGCCCGTGTACGAAATCCAGAGACAAATCTCAAAGAAATCGATAAAACCAGAAAATCACTGACGCGAACCCAAGTTCGGAAAATTATTCGGACCAATAAACTGAATCCGAATGGCATGAAAATTGGTAGGCATATAGTCCAACATCCCTGCTCAAAACTGCAAAAAGAATCGGGCAATTCCGACTTGAAACGAAGAAACGACGTCGTCTCAAATTCGTACAAAAAATCACAAAACTCTACTGTGTCAAAACAGTGCAAAGGTCCCACTTCGACGACATGGTCGAAGGGACACATGAACTCAGATCTTAATGAAAATTTGCATGAGCGTAGTAAAATACTCCTAATTTGATATGCAACAAGAGTCGTTCGGTTCCGACTTAAAACGAAGAAATGAAAATGTTTCAAAGTTGGTCCGACGATAACTGAAAATGATCACTATTGTAAAACAGTTTCTGGGTGCTACTTCGGCAATAGAAACGAAGTATCTAATGCACCCAGATCTAAGCCAAACTTTGCAAGGTTGAAGATCTCGACTTCATCTTTTTAAAGACACCAAAAACGATGAAATCTGACAAAGGACGAGCCCGGGATGGCGTCGCAAAGTCGGGGTTCTGCGCTGAAAACAACGGGAGCAAAGAGATTAAGGCATGTAGCTATGCACTAACAGACCAGAGATGAAAAATCACAATTTGGGCATAGTAAACTTCCAATTCTGACAAGATGAATAAAATAAAAGTTGTAGCTTAGTTTCTAAGTTTTCCGGAATGACCAAGATCGTCAAATTCCGATCGGGGATGAAAATTTTATGACTAAAACAATTCTCAGATCTAAATTCTATATCATTGTCAATGTGCTCTCGGGACAGTAGTAAGAATGCACAGTTTTGACCAAATTAACTTCGAAATTTCATGAAACTCAAAACATGAAAGTTTTAGCTCTAAATCTACGCTTTTCAGAACATCCAAAATTATTAGATTTGGATAAGAAACGAGTAACTTATGGCCAAATCAATTTTAGGTTTTTATTTTATCAACCCTGTAGTTTGTTGTCAGGTCAGCGACAAACAAACGTGATTTCGGCCATTCAAACCACAAAATTAGGCAATGCACAAAACATAAAAGTTATAACCTACAGAATAAGCTTTTCATAACATCAAGAAAATTTCAATTCCGATATAAGATGAATGAGATATGCCTAATTTACTAACAGCAATAAACTAATTATAATTTCAGCTAGCATATATTACCTCTTTCCCAAGCAATGAAAAGAAGATCAAAGAGTTTTACAATCTAAATGGACATAAAAAAGAGAATTACAAAATAATTTCAGAAATTAAACAATGGATTAGAGGTGGGTTTTGTGATTGTTATTACCTTCAAATGATTAGATTAAAACCTCTTTGACTTTGATGAAGATTAATGAAGCTTTGCTCTAAGTTTGGAGGCCATTATTTAGTGTTTTGCTCTAGGGTTTTGGAATTTGATTAGGGTTGGAATGAATGAGGGTTAGGAGTTTGAGATGATTCATAGAATGGTAAGTGGGTTTGGGTTAGGCTAATGGAAGTGGGTTAATGGGCCTAATTCCCATTAGGACTTGGAATATGTTATATATCTCAAGTTAGCTAATTTCTCTAAATACAAACTACACATTATTTACCCATAAAATTTTAAAATATGTTACCAAAATAATTTAGCTATAGTTATAAAATTTTACATCACAATATTTGCCAACTTACAATTTAACCCCTAATTATTCCAAAACATCTTTTAGTCAAAATTGCCCAAAAATCACCGTTTTGCAATTAAATTGTAAATTAAATTCCCAATTCAAATATTGCACTATTTTACACATATATAATTTTGCAATATTATAAATTTCCATTTACCCTAATTAATTTCCATTAAATTCTCCATTTTACACTTAAGCCCAAAATATTAATTTATTCAAAATAACTAACTTTTGAACAAATTAGCCACATTAAAAATTCATTAATAGCTCCAATTAAATTAAAATCAAAATTTTAATTTATTATTTGGTAATTGCAATCACGGGTTGTTACAGTACTCCTATGTAAGCATTTAGTTCCTATTGTAGTAAATCAATGGTGATTAGTATGATGCGCTTTTTCTGTGATGTTCACAAGAAGAGAATGAGAACATAGGATGTAAATAATAAAAGAAAAGTAAAAGAAGATAAAAGTAACCAAAAGAAAAATAGTAAAATCTAAAGAAGAGACAGAAACGTCAACAGAAAAATTTGGAAACTTTTTTTCTTATGAGAACTGTGCTTGGGAAAGAAAATAGAGATTTTTATAGAATAGTGGCATAAGTTCCAAGTACGGAGAAAGAGGTATTTCTGAAATTCGAATATTAAGAGTTGCAAGGTAGGATTTGGATGTAAAATTCGTTGAACTACGCCCTTATTCAGTAGAAGTGTGAGAAAAATTGGATGAAAAACGTTTTGGATTTTCAAAAGATTGCATTCATATAAAAATTGCAAGTATATTTAGGATGTGTGCATCATATTTTAAAAAGGAGTTTTTAAAGAAGAAAAGCATTGATATAGGAGGTACCTCTTAGAAATTCATGTACATGCATATATTTTATGTTGAATGACACTTTGCACAAGGACACTGATGGTTGCAAAATTGGATATACACAAAATGGATGTGATTGATGCGAGGAAATACATAGTTTTACCCTTGTCGAATTTCGGGGACGAAATTTCCTAAAGGGTGGGAGAATGTAACACCCCGCATTTTTAGATAATTAAATAATCAAAGAACGTTGAACGGTAAAAATAAGCATTTTTGGAATTGTCAAAATATGGCCTCGAAACTTATACCATTGTGTTCGTGGCGATTTTCTGATCAATTTCCATATAAAATTTGTCGAAATCCGAGTTAATATGAAGAAGTTACGAGAGAATAAGAAATAAGAATTAATCAAAAATAAAAGAGCAAGATCCTACCGGTAGACCAAAAGGTCGACCAGCAAAGCACAAGGGTAGACCTATAGGTCGACTATTAAAACACACAGGTCGACTTATAGGTCGATCCGTGTTTTTCCCTAGACGAGAAATCGTTCAGGGACGTGCCGAAATTATAAATTTTTATTTTTGTACGATCTAAAGAGTTATTTCCTAGATCCAACGATTCGCAGCGAGTCTGTGACGTGGTTGCACCGGATCAAATCCAAAAATCCGACGGTCTGAGATTCCCAAACTCCACTATATAATAGAACCCTAGGCCTAGTTATTTTCTCACAATCAGATTTTCTACCAATTGGGTTTATTGCTTGAGGCTGAACCCTAAATAGAAAATATTTTTGGGGATAAGATCTCCTTAATAAAAATATTAGACGCCTTAGAAGGGGATTTAGGAAGGCCATGGAGCAAAGCTAAGGACAACAAGTGAGTGGATTTATATTATATCTTTTATGTTTATGATTTATAATATCGTTAGATTCCCGTTAAATATTTAATTCAGCATTTATTTCAGTGAATAGTTCTACTAATTAGTTATATTGAAACTGTAAATTTTATAAGGGAAGTGTACTTATATTGAAATGTTATTTATATGAAAAAGAATGGAATCCAATTAAATATAAGTAATATTAGGCTTAAAAGTTGTAGAGAAAGGCATAAGCCTTAAAGTGAGAAATTTACAACAAATTGTATTAAAATGGGAGAAATGAATTAAAAAGGGTAAAATCTAAATAACTTGATTTGGAAGTTAGTGACAGATTAGTTTGTTGGTTTAGAAAAGGGAATACATTTTCATTGTTTAATATTGTAAGAACAATGATAAATGTAATTGCAAGAATAAAAGTAAGAAAAATGGAATTAGTGCAAAATAGAGACATTACTGTATTTTGCATTCCAATAATTAGAGAAACAATAAAAGAAATATCTTGCGGTTACGAGTTATTGATTATAGCATTATTTAGTATTAAAATATGGAAATGAATTTTTAGCACAGTTGTTGTAACCAACCAAATAGAATAGAACTACTTCCTAAAATTAAAAGAGAATAATGTGAAGCATTAAACACTACAACAAAAATGACTTTTTATAGCGTGTAAAAACCGCTATAAAAACTTTCTATAGCGATTCTATAATCGCCATAGATCAACATGTTGTAAAAAGTCTGGTAGATACTATAGCGTGTCATACTTGCAATGGAAAACGTATTTTTCTTGCCATCTAAAATAGGCCATATTGGTGCAACTGCTTTTCTATAGCATTATGAAACGTGTTATAGAACTTTTTATGACGCATTTTAGTTTCTATAAATATGTCGACATGCTATATTATTATAGCATTTGAACGCGCTATGGAATCATCGTGTCAACCTTTTATAACACATTGAAATGCTATAGAAAATTCATTACTATCTATTATAGCACCGTCTTATAGCTATGAAAACTATTTACTCTTTGCAAAATATTTTGTATAGCACTAACATGATGTTATAGTATAACAAAGCTGAACAATTTTTCTTTTTATTGCATAGTTAGAACGCTATAAAAAATTATATTGCACATTTTTTGCTGCCATAACATTCAAAGCTTACAATTTTCAATTCTACTTATGTATTATAACTCAAAAAACCACATTCATCACATTAACATAAGTACACAAATTGAGTCATAAGCCTAATCACAATATATATATATATATATCCATAATAATTCATACATGAATTAAACATAAATATTTGTGATAAAAAGTAAACATAAGTACACAAATTGAGTGTAGCATACCAAAACGATACATTCTAAAAATATTTTAATGACCGTCGATAAGCATGACCGATTTAAAGGAGAAAGAGTGCGACATCATGTATCAACCTCAAAAGCATCATACAACACCTGTGAAGAAGAAACACAAACATACATATGTTAGTCAATATATACAAGTATGTATAAGTACAAAAGATGCATCGCCAAAGACTAAGTTACTGAAACTAGCATAATCCCTAATGAACCTGTTATTGTGATCAATCATGCTTTAAAGAAGCACATATGTATTGTCGTTCCAAAGCTTTCAATATTGCACTTTATCACCTTCTAACAACCCAAAACCTACACACTGAACTCAGTTTACTTTACAAAATTGTTTTTTTCAAAATTATCACCAAATATTAAAAATAATTCACTTAATTTTTTTTGCCCAAATAACAATACATAATACAACAGTTGAATTATGAACTTACTAAATCATAAAGTCCAACTGTTTAACTTAAAAACATATTTTGAGCTCTTAGACTTTGATATTTGTATAATTTCTTAATTCAAAATTTAATCTTTGCATTCCTTATTATTTAGTTGTTCCAATGAAGAGGTGGATTCAAATCCCATTATTAATATTCCGAGGGATCTCTTCTTTAATAAACTGACAGAGAAAGGGATTCAAATCCCATTATTAACAAAAACATATTCTATTCAAACGATTGTTCTACTTAAGGTAATCAAGTATCGTTTTAGTTAAAAGATGGATATTTCAAAAATTAGTTGCGACAAAAATCCACTTTAACACATTGTGCTTATTGAATGCAATGCTTGGTCCTCCCAGTCTGCAGCTTTATAAAAAATGAATAATCACACATAGTAACGTAGACCTTACTCATCTGATGATATAAATATGTAAGCCTTTAGAAACATCAATCAGTATTCTGCTCTGCTTTCAGCATCCCTGTTGATTGCTTTTTACAATCTAAAACTTTTTGCTATGAAATTTTTAGAAGATAAAATGTTTTCAATGATAGTGTTAGCTTTCCTTTTCCTTTTCATTTTCATAAAGACATCAGTAGCAGGAAACGTTTATACAGTTGGGGACGACAAAGGTTGGACAATTCTTGGCAATGTAGATTATTCTTCCTGGGCTTCTTCAAAGAAATTCCATGTCGGCGACACCCTTTACTAGTAATACATGCTAATCGTAAAGGAATCACTACCTTAAGTAATCAGTCACTTTATTTCACTGTATTGGCTGCAAATTAATTGGTTGTAAATTAATTAGCAGTAAATAGTTAATTAGCCAGGTATACATGTAGGCATTGATTTGCTATTTACTTAACTAATTGGCATTTACATGAGAATACCCAATATATATGATAAACTATTGCAACTTATCCATAATTTATGTAAATATAAATACATGACCAACATGCTTGTTAAAGTATTAAAAAAGTTTCCATTGCACTTTAGTTTAATTGGATAGTAACGGGTATATTAAGAATATATTGTGTTTCCCATTTATTCCATATAGGAATCCAATATTTTTCCTCATAGGATTATTTATTATATCTACGAAGCTATTAAGCTTTGGTAACATTTTCATGTTTTTAATAAATAAAGAAATTGCGCAAAAATCTCCATAGGAGCATTAATGGAGATAAAATGGTGTTTCACCTATTTATTATGAACTATATAACTTAGTTGTAACAATTTGTTGTTAATTTGTTGTTGTTGTTGTTGTTATGATTATTATTGGTAGACTAGTATGCCTTATGATTTGTTGTTAATTTGTTGTTGTTGTTGTTGTTATATTGTTATTATTGTTATAACAATTTAAAAAATATTTCAAAATAGAGAACATGATTTTTATAAAACCAATTTTTATAAAACTTAATTAAATTTTATAAACTTATTTAATTTTAAAAAAACAGTTAGCTTATTTAACTATTATAAAACTTAATTAACTTATTTACTTATTTTAAACTTAGTTAATTTATTATTATTAATTTATTATTTTATTACTACTACTATTATTATATTATATTATAATTCTTCTCTTAAATTTAGTTAATTTTTATAAACTTAATTTATTTTTATAAAACTTAGTTAACTTATTTAATTTTTATAAAAATTAGATATTTTTTTATAAAATTTAGTCAATTTTCTTCTATATCTTTGTTATGCTTGGTGAAGTAAAAAAATGAGGCTGGCAACTGTAAGTCGACAACCATGATATTTTTCACATCATCGCGGACCTTTTTTCTTAATAACATCTTTTATTGAGAAAGTCAAACAAAGATCAGCTACATTAAATTGTTCAATCGATATTGCATGCAACCATTATATATGTAGGGTCGTCGGCACTTGTATACATGCAGATGCACCAAATTAGAACCGTACATGCTGCAAAAGTGCTAGCTTTACCTTCAGAATACCACAGACAGTTTACCGATAGGTTCATCAGTCGCTCAAATACAAGGATATTACTTAACGTTCAAAAACAATGAATACTTTAAGAATACTAAAATGTTTACCGAAAATGTACAGCAAATAGTTTAAATTATCACCTGAGATTCTTCATCGACGGTTGTGGTCTGCAAGACAGTGCTGGAATAAGTATGTAGCCTACAGTTGAAAAAACACAGTAATAATTATGATCTGGAAGAAAAGTGCTGGTTAATAGGCAACATAAAATGGCGTACATATGACATACAGTAAAAAAATCACAGCTTATCTCATAAAGTCATTAAAGCACCTAGTTTTTTAAATGTTGACGGAGGGTCTGAGAAATGTTAATGTTCAATGAACACTTATTCTTCTCAAATCATATTGCACATAGCAGTTTACCAAAAAATCATTTTGTCGAACTAAAAAAACTTGGAAATTAGAAACCATGAAGTTCCCTTCTAATGTCGAAAATTACCCTTCTTCAGGAAAACCTATGACCAGCCAAAATGTCTAAAATTACCCTGCTTCAAAAATACCTATGACTAACCAATTGAAAATTTACACGATGATTTTCTGAACACTCCAATTGAAAATGCAAGGAACTTAATTGCGAGTCCTGAAGAAGAGGTTCAGTGATCACAACCAACTCTTACTATATTTAATCCCAGTGCTGAAACAAAAAGGATTCCCATTAAGATATGATAACGAATGACATCTACAAGAGGGCTGTCATGCAGGAATGTATTTGGCATGGTTTAAACTCTGACACTTGGGGTTTTCCAAGTTATACTTTCCAATAGAAACTAAAAGCGTGCAAAAAGGAACTAAAGCTATGGAATAAAATGAGGAAGGAAGTACTTATCTGAGAGGTCGAGAAAGAATTTAAAGCTTTGGAAGTTGCTGTAGATAGCGACCCTTCTAACCTGCAGATATAACCCGCACGCATAAGTTGACACGAACATAAGTACATGATCTAATACACAAGTATATATCCTACCTATACTGTCTTCTAGCTTTTACAAAATTATGCACATATTGTATGTGGTATGCATTTTTACGACTCTGATTATTTAACTATGTAAAGTACACTTTTTATGTCCTTTACAGTCTTCAGTGCTTATAGAACTTTAACATAGAAGATATGTGGTTGTATGACAGTTAAAAAGTGAAATTGCCTTTTTATTTGTACTTCATCAGTAATAAGATTTGCTGACTATTGCCAATTATTGCCATTTCCATTCAGTTTGCTTTATTAATGATAAGCTTATTCATTGTAACATTGACATGGGCCATGGGCTAAGATGCAAATTCAACTAAAAAATTGCAACCTAGGTCTGACATGAAACTACATAGGTGAACTTCATATCAGCAATTGACATGAGAGGCTATAATGCAAATTTAACTAAAAAATTGTGGTCAAAAGCTTGTGCAGAAGCAACATAAATTGGATCATACCCTCTGGACCATGGGCTAAGAATTTGAACCTTAAGGATACCAAAAGTTTAGGCAATTATGTTATCTTTAGATCTACTACCCTACAGTTTAATTTTTTTGGGCCCAAATTGTATGAAAATATGAAACTCAATCACGAATTATATGATCAGAGAATACTATCATAATTTTAAAGCATGAAAATGTACCATACCATGCTACTGAAATAGAATCCAACTATTGTAAAATAAAAGGACAGCATTCTATAAAAGTCAAATCGACGCCCCAATCGATAAACATCACGACTCAATGTTTGCTCTCCATTTCCATTTGCAACCTTTGCTTCAAAAAGAGAAATTTTATTCATTCCTACATCACTCCCTTTACCCAGTTGCATGTACTCATGATGTGTAACATTTCCTCCACGTAGAGTTGAATTATAACCTTTACGTTCATTCAAATTACAAACTTTTAGTCATGAAAAGCTAAAAGCTACAACTGAATGAAATAGATAAATAAATAAAATACCAGCAAATATATCCTCGCTTAGATTTATGCCTTTTGAAGCTTTGCTCATGACACCTCTAGTTATGTGAAATAATCTATCGGATATATCAGGATGAACATAGTGGAATAAGACCCTATGGAAAAAAATAATTAGAAATATGGTTGGCAAAAATAGTAAAAAATAAAAATTCAATGTCCCGGCTATGAGTACTAACTGTTGTTGTACTTTCTTTACAGTGGAAAAAACCATGACCTCACGCACATGACAGTGCACGCGTGCATAAACACATGACAGTTAGGTTTTCCTTCACCGATATCTGTGGGTTTCCTAGGGAGCCTGATCCGGTAATTTCCTAAATAGATAAAAAGAATGAGAGGTTACATCAACACAAAAAGTTTGTAATAAAATTTCGTTTGAAGGGTTTGATATGACATTTTAAAGTAGTTTAGGATTCAAGAATCATCCTTGCTTCATTTATGACTATTACCAATTTACTCAAGAAATTCTTCTGAAGGCAATCGGCAAACAAGTGAATTAACCAATGTTTGTTTTATTACCAAGTAGCAGTCTAATTATGTACCTCGTCCAGCTTATCACCGCCTTTCACCAGAACAGAATAATACTTTTTCTCAGACTTTCCATCCATGGTCTCTTCCCTCTCATCAATGTAAGCAACACGTAATGATGGATACCTACATTAACAAAGTACTATATGAATAGACATGGATTTTAGAAAGCAAATAAATAATATGATCATATAAGATTTATTTACATTAACATCAAATTCAGAATATTTTGGTAGCAACATCTGTCATGTAGTCCGCTAGGTTTTTTCTGCATTCCATAAATCTGACATGAAACTACATAGGTGAACTTCGTATCAGCAATAGCCTCAAGACGTTGAGTGAACGCCGTCTGGTCAGAATGATTCTTGTTTGGAGATATTGTTCTATACCCCCATAAGATAGCTGTGAGACAAAAAAGTATATTAACATAAATGTTTAAAGATGTCTTTTTTTAATCAATTTTCAAAGATGTCACCATTCTAAGTTTCTGTCATGGTTACATCACCACAAGTTGCAGATTTACTTAGAATTGAGACATATATGTACAAACTAATATTCCTCTCAAGTTCTGCATGCTATTAATTTTCTCTGGTTCAACAAACTGAACACAGCATATAGTATTTGAGTCAGATTTCAGATCACCATGATAAATGTTTACTTTTGCATTAAAACTAGCTATATTACATTTCATGTATGAATGCAATATTGCCAAGATAACGAGCAATTTCATTGTGGATTTTTTTTTGCACAACTCGTTTCAATAATTTTTATTTTCATAGTCCAGAACATAATATTTAAAGTTAATTTATTTTTACATGGTGGTTTTTCCCTTTCCACCTCGAAAACATTATAGATTTGAAGATCGATTTTTTTTTAATTTCTAGTTATACTTTTGCATCATACTGAAATATAAAAGGTACACATACAGTAAGTAAATCTCCATTTGAGGATAATTATTATTAGTATGTAGTAAATAGAAATGAATATGTAATTTCAATCTCCAAAAAGAATTTATGCATTTAATTTAAAGCGTAAAATAAGAAGTTATATCTAAACCAAAAATTTGCACATGTAAAAGATTGAAACTACAAGAAACTTCAAGTACAAGTATACAAGAACCAGTCAAGTAAAAAAATATCTTTAATGTCAAAGGTTGTTTAAGATTTCCTTTGGACTTTTGCATATCTATACTCACAGACTTCAAGTCCTCGCTAAATTGAACTATGAACTCTTTTTTGCTTATTTTAATTAACAACATAGGTATTTGTTCCTTTATTATTTTACTTTCGGACCTCTGTTTCTAACTACAGTTATATTTGCTTACATTTTTTGCAACCCCTAATGCCATGTCGTTAAATGCAGTACTCCTGACATGTCTGCAATGCGTTATGATACGTCGCTCACCTAAAGGTCTTAAGCAACAAAATGGAAGATGCATTCAGGGTCCGTTTCCCACACATAAATTATAAACCCATTTCGTGTAATTTTTTTCCTTTCACTCTTATATATACAAAATATGCAGATCACCAATACCTATTTAAAAACAAGAATAGCCATTATATATATATATATATATATATATATATATATTGAACCATGCTAGTTTAACAGAGAAATTTGGCTGTGAGATTATGAGAATTGAATTTTTGAATTTTAAATATGTAATGTTTAGAGTACACTTTTTTAACTAATACAGCTAAATTGTATCTTCCAAAGGTTAACAAATCTAGTGGAGCAGTAATTGATATGTGGATCAAGGTGAAGCTCATTACATTCCTTTTGTGTAATATTTATTCATTTTCTAGTTTCGCTATTTACAAAACCATGCCCCATGACAGCATAAACATGACTATTCTTGGCTAGTGTAAAGTTTAAAAATAATAAACCTTGTTTGGAAAAGAATTCCAGAACAATTACTGTCAAAGCATCTCATTTGTCAAGTTGAAACAATGTTTGTTCATGCATATTCACATGTTGACATAGGAATATCTAATTTTGAATCAAAGGCATTTAATTTAACTTGTTTCTTGGATATAACAAACATAGGAAAAAGAGCTCAACACACAAATAATAATTTTTTTTGAATAAACTAATTCAAACAGTGCAATATATATATATATATATATATATATGCACCTATAAAATCAGTGTTCGTTATAAAACAGCGTGTGTATTATACCTGAAGCTCATCCGATTCTGGAGTCTGCAAACATAAGGATTAAGGCGCCACTAGCCTGCATCTGATACAACCTCTAACACTAGTTATAGTCACCTCACTAACACCAACCAATCTCTCCTTCATCTTCCTATACTTTGTGGGATCTACCTTTAATCCATCCCTAATAATAGTCAACACAATCTGAAGCTCAGCATTATCAGTGTTGGTTTGATCTAGTAAACTTCCGTTATTTTCATGCTCCTTCGCCACCTTCAATCCCTTATGAATCTAAAGCATAGCGTCGCTACCTCTTCTACAATCAGATTCGGCCCACCTCTAGGACCACAATCCAAAGCTCTCTACGTGCACCACCAATAATCCTATAAGGTATCCCCTTTCCAGGAAAAAATCACGGAAGAATCATGGCAATCGCAGTAGCAGCGTGATCTGTGTGGAGAAGATGTTGCAAGAGCACCAGCGTACCTCAACACCAAGGATGGTTAGGGTTTCAATGTGGACAACGGTCTGGATAGTCAGATTGGGTCATATGAACATATTGGATTAAAAAATATACCTAAAATAGTCGAATTTGGGTATCTACAGAGCAGCTTCGGCGAACGTAAGGAATTAGAGTTTCAACTGAATGGATGAGAGAAGAAAAGTGGCATCGAGGCTTTAGCGAAGTTTATGGATTTGAAGTGAAGATGAGCACTCATTTTTAGGGTTTTGAACTGAAGGGTGAAAAGTGGGATTCGGGAAAGACATTAGTAAAGGAATAAGTGCGGGAGCGTGAAAATGTACCTCCAACCTTTTCTTTTGATTAATGATGGCGTGAAGACCAGTTATAAATTACTCTAAATTACTGGTAAATAGCTAACAATAGCAAGATATGTTTCAATGCAATGCTCTCTTTCTATTAATAGACCATTTTCTTGTAGTGAAAGAAATTAAAGACGAGGAAATAATCAAGTTAAATATTTGACAAGACTAGAAACAATAAACAGAAGATGTGAGTAGATCTGCATTTACTGCGTAGATAGTAGAACAAAAAGTAAGGCAGTTATTATGATAAGTAATTTATGACAGTTGGACGTAGTCCCAAGCTAAGACTGTCATAAAATATAAGAGAACTAAAGAGAATTTAGTATCATAATAAAAGAAGATAGACTAGAATATAAAAGAGACACTTGCAATTACATTTATAACATGTAGGTTATAAAAGAAAGAAAATAAAATAAAAGTAACAATTGCAAGTATAATTGTAACACGAAGGTTATAATTAAAAAGGAAAGAAATAGAAGAGGCTTATTTTATCAAACTTAAATCTTGGATTAAGTTAATAAGAAAATAATAGAAGTGGCGTGTACCGGCAGCATTCCCTTTCAAGTCTAGGACTGATGGTCTCACACATAGGTGGGGCTGGGCTTGTTGATTGGGGTAAATAAGTAGCCAACAGAATAAGAAAAGTAAACTAAACGCATAATAAAAGATTAGACGTAGGGTCTAATAAAATGGTAAGGTGTGTTTGGAGCAGCCCGAAAGAAACTCTGGATAAAGTGCCTAACGAAGTAGTTCATCGTAGATTTTAGTATAGAAAGAGCACGTCAAACTTAGTTAGTTTGGGCTAGAAGGAAGTACGAGACTTCAACGGGATGTGAGGATACTCTAGGATGGCCCTCTAGGGTAGGCCTAATAAAGCTGCAGTTTCACGTTTTCATAGTAGACGATGGAACATCTATATTGTAGGCCTCCCGAAGCTCTCCTTTACAGATGTAGTTACAATACGCTCTAGTAGCAAGACGATGGAGTTCTTTTTGAGGAGGATACGGAAGGTACTATGGGTAGTACCTAGGACCGATTCAGTCTTTGGGCATGTAGCTATATATATATATATATATATATATATATTGGTTATTAGGTCTTAATCTACTAGGGAGTAGATGGGTATGATTCACGCATAGAGGCGAGAGTATTATAAAACCAATAAACCTAACATAGCAGAAAATGGAAATAGAACGATATATATAGAATTATGCTTAGAAGTGTATAATTTGTCCATTCACCGGAACTTTAGTTCTGACCCACTCCTCATAACATCCCATATATTAGATAGATGGCAGAGATTTTCCAGCTTTGAGACACTTGCTTAGAAAGTATTATTACCTTGGTGAGTATTTACTTACTATTATATTTTAGTCAGTTTCGTTGTGAGATATTTATCTGAGCTCTGATATATTTATCTTTGCATGTTTGCAGGATAACAGATACCCAACTTGGGCTTCAGTGGGCTTGGATTTTAGCATTTATGCGAAAAATCCAGACCCACTGGAATTCGGGTTGTTACAATACATTATAGGTTTTATAGTCGTTGGCATTTATAAACCTAATGAACATAATGATAAATGGATTGGCAACGATTAACAGCAAGTTGTACAAATTTTGAAAGACATATGTGAAGGAGTAATGGTTCAAAATGTTAAAATATCAATACCTGGTAATAGCCCGAAAATTGATGGAATTCATGAAGAGATGTCATGTAATGGAGAAAAACTTTAATACATGAGGGTATCAAAGTTTGATACAACCTCCATCTTTTATTTGATATGTATACTAATAGAAAAATAAATACATCAACCAAAGAGTACTAATTGTGAAAATATTTGACTTGTAGTGTACATTTTAATAATTGAAGGTATTTATATCAAATATTTGATACAAATAATGTATTTAAGTTTTTTTCATGTCTCTTTTACCCAAGTAAAGATAGGAGATGATTGCATCTCCATTGGTTTTGGCACTACCAATTTCTAGATCTAACAAGTCAATTGTGGTCTAGGTCCTGGTAACGGGTTAGAATCTCTTCATTTCTTTATTTTTAAATTATACGCTTATCAATTAATGTCGTTAAAAAAATACACGCTATAGTGGAAATCTAGGAAAACAAAGCCAAGGAAATAGAGTAGAAAACAAGATAGTGAAATCGATAGTATTTACAGGGAGCCAAAATGGAAACGGATTAAGACATGGGGTGGACTGATCAATACTGTTTTTATGAAAAGTATAATATTTATGTTATATCTCAAATGTAAAATCCATTACTGGAATTTCAAGGCCATCACTTTTCATTCTTAAGTGTTAAAGTACAACTATCTCTGGAAGTTCATGTAGTCATCGCTTGTTATTTCAAAGTATCAAAGTATAGTCATCGTTGGAAGTTCCATGTGTATTAAAGTACAACCATCACTGGAAATTACATATGGTCATTGCTTAATATTTTAAAACACTAGAGCATAGCCGTCACTGGAAGTTCCATGTAGCCAACGCTTACTATTTCGAAGCATTGGACCATAGCCATTATTGGAAGTTCCATGTGGTCATCACTTACTATTTCCATGCCAAAAGGCAAAGCTATCGTGAACAGTTTGTAAAGGCCGTCGTGAAGAGTTTATAAAATAAATTGCAAGTATCTTTTATATGATGAATTTAAATATTAAGCCATCGCAATATATTTGTAAAGCCATCGCTTATTAAAGTAGAAATGCCATCATGAGAAGTCCAATGAACCTTTCACGCATTATCTTAGAAGTAACAAACCAAGCCATCAAAGAGAGTTTTCTTAAGCATTAACAAAATGAAGCCGCCACAAGGAGTCCAATGAAACTGTAGCTTGTAGTTCCAATATGGAATCAAAAGAAATCCTAAAATAAGTATAAAAAGGTAATTTAAGCCATCAAGAAGGATTTCCAGGACATTGGCATTCCCAATTCACAAGTTAAATTCCATCACAAATCCATAAGGTCGCGGTGAATTAGAGTCGTTGCTTGGTGTTTTAAATTAGAAAATGGAACCAACACGAGAAGGTTTAAATTCGTGTACAATCTTTAATCGAGAACTACTACTATATAATTGTGTCACATGTCATTTCAGTCATGTTCCGTATGGATTAAGTAGTACCACTGACTTCAATGGGATATCACATGTTAAGAATCAAACAACTTCAATTCTTTATAAATATAGGAGTACCCCAAAAGAAGATGGAATTCCTAAAGTCTACTTTCTATAATTTTTCCACTTTGTAAAGAAAGCTTGGAATTTGGGGATCCATGGCCGTTAGGGAAAATTGCAATTGGGAATTTTATAATAAAGGAAAAATATTAGAATAATCTGCATAGTTGCTTCTATTAATTATACGATGGCATTATTTTGTGAAATCTATTATAATGATTTACTTTATGTTTACACCCCCTAACTACAAATAGCGTAGGCAAATTTTTTTCCCAACATTTTTAGTCTTTTCATTGAGAGCCAAACTAAGGGATCGTACTCATCCATTCTCTCTTCAAAGATAAATTAAGCTCGCTTGGACCTATGTTATTTTGACTATGGAGATTAGGTCTCAACAAAGGTCTTTTGGACCACGTCTAAACCATTCACCTTACTTAATAAGCAAACAACAATTTGATGAAGTACAAGAGTTAAATCTAAGAGGACAAGCTCTTCAAACATTGGGGGAAAATAGAAGGATTGCTCAATATAAACCAAACAAATAGAGTTTAAACTCTTTTCATATCGAAAAAAAGCCAATCTTTGCCATATCAAAAAAAATAAGTTTAGAAAGGTTAATCCAAAGTAAAAGTGATAATGTAAAGTTTTAAAGGGATTTATTTTCTCAGAATAGGCAAAGCATTTGGCTTTAAGCACTAGGCAACATCTTCGAAACTTAATTAAATGATGATTTTGAAAATTTTGCTTAGAAATGGGAAAAAAGGTTTAGTTGGAATCTCTATCGAAGGAACAAAAGTTAGAAGAGGGTCATAGAATGCATACTCCTATAAAAATATAAAGATGAGCAAGGGTATCCTAAAGTAAGTGGATAAAAGGATAAAATCATCACTCGCCTTCTCATCTCATGAGAGGAATTGTACTTTAGAATCAAGGGGAGGCTACACTATTGGATTTCCAATAATGTTAAAAGAAAGGAAGAAATGCATAAAGTAGGTTTATGTTGTTACTATCGTAAGGCTAATGGACACCACATTAATGATTGTTGTGCTCTAACCGGGATCATCATGCATATGTAAGGAAGGGAGAATTACATGAGTTTGTAGAATCTTAGTATTAAAGAAATTATAAGCAAAGAAAGAAAAATGAATTGTAAAGGATGACAATTACTAGAAATTTTATATTGGAAAACCAAAAATTCGATAACGGAACTTCTAAAATCTTTTGGTCATGCCTTCTGGTCTGGCAAAAGCAACCATCCAAAGAGTGATGGTCAAATATGCCTTTAATCCCACTGTTAGGCCTTGTTAAAGCACCTATCCAAGAGAGATGGACAAAAAGCCTTTGGTCCCACCTTTGGGCACGTCCAAAGCAACCCTCTAAAGAGTGATTTAAAATAAGCCTTGATCCCGCCACCAGGCCTAGCCTAAGCACCCATCTAAGGGAGATTCACAAAATCCTTTGGTCCCACTTTCAGGCCTGGCCAAAGCAATCATCCATAGAGTGATTATCAAATAATCCTTTGATCCCAATATCGGGCTTAGTTAAAGCACCCATCAAGGGAGATGGATGAAATGCCTTTTGTCCCACCTTCGAGCCTGGCCAAAGCAACCATTCAAAGAGTGTTTGTCAAATAACCTTTGATCTCGCTGCCAGGCTTGGTCAAAGCAACCATCCAAGGGAGATGGACAAAAAGCGTTTATTCCCCACTTTAGGCCTGACCAAAGCAGCCATTTAAAGAGTGATGGTAAATTAAGCCTTTGATCCCACCATTGGGCCTGATTAAAGCACATACCTAGGAAAAATAGGAAAGTTTAATTACGCGGCATGTCTATGCACACCGCTCAAAGAATTCAGCACTCGACCATTTAAAGTCAATCTAGAGCACTCCCAAGTCCAAGGGAATACATCAATAGACATGAAGGAAAGTTTCAAAACAATAAACCACCAAAGTGATGTACACAGGAAAGGAAAGTTTATTTTACGTATCAGCATACATACATTATACAATTTCCTACAATTCCATACAAAAGTCATATACGATATAGCTTATAAAAGTGACCTAAATAATTTAAGCACAGCGATCCTTTTTGTGATTAAAATATAATTGGTCCTAGAGGATGAGGAATCAGATGATGTTGATAAACGTGTTCCTTCTCTTTCCCCACCACATCTAGAGTGTTGATCGCTAGTGGAGCCTGCTTCATTATACAAAATAATAGGCCTTCCAGTATCTTTCAAAACTTTGGAACATACATATCTGAAAAATTGATGATATCATTGATAGCTATAAACAACAGCCTTTCTCAATCTGCTATGTTAATCCTCTTTTGTTCGCGACTTAACAGGAGACGACTTAAGGAAGGGTCCGACTTAACAGTCCACGAGTTAAAGTAGTCTCCGACCTAAACACGTACGACTTATAAAGTGTGCTGACTCAACAGGTCACGACTTAAGGCAGCATACGACCTAAGCTACAGGTCCGACCTAACAGGAGCCGACTTAGGATAATCTTCCACTTAAGAACTAAGACCGACTTAAGTAGGTTACCGACTTAAGAAATGCTCTGAGTTAGGGAAGGCTCCGACTCAAGAAGAGGAGCGACTTAACCAGTTATGAGTTACGAAGATCTCCGACTTAACAGGCTACGACCTAAGAAAGCTCCGACTTAACAGTTTGCGAGTTAAGGATCGCTACGACCTATGGGGACTTACGACCTACCGGGTTAAGGAGTTAACGACTCAAGAGGATCAGCGACCTAACAACATAACGCCTTACGACATACCTTATACCGTGAGCGACTTAAGCAGGTAGATGAGATGCCGCATCTAGTTGACTCGTACGCGATTCAGGACTTATGCTATTATCTGGAATAGACAAGCTTACCTATTGAGTCACGACGTACGACTTAAGAGGCTAACGAGCTAAGGAGTTCATGACCTAAAAGCCCAACGACCTAAAGACTTCACGAGCTAAAAGCAGAGAAAGGAGCACGACTTACTTTAAGTCGTTCACAACCTAGCAACTTAAGGGATATAACAACATACAGCCCCACGACCTATGATAGGTCGCTGACGACCTAAGCAGGCAAAGACAAGATCAAAAGGGCAACCGGTATAAGGATTCCCTAAGTCGTCACCAACCTACGACTTACGACCTAACTTAGGTCGTCTCCGACCTAGGACTTAAAGAACAGAATCTCACCCAGAACCGATCCTATAAATAGAGCTCCAACTCCAACGAGCAAAGGACTTTTGGCCATTCATTTCTTCAAGCGTCGTTACTCTGCCGAGCTCTCAACTCATTCCACAATTGAAGATCTCCAGATATTCGAGACACTACAACAATCTTCGAGAGAAATTTCCTACATCCAACACGGATTCATCAAGTTTCATCATCGAAGTTTGAGCTAGTAGTCGAGATTGTCTTTGTGATCGAATTGTATTGTTTTGATAAGTGCATTGTATCGTCTTGTAATTAGATTCAGTAATAAAGAGATTCAAAGTGGACATAGGCTCGATCTGAAGCCGAACCACTTTAAACTGCTGTCGTTTACTGCTTTTTCACTATTTTACTGCTAAAATTCTGTTCCCGTCACACGGGTGGTGCTTTCACAACTCAACCACACACACCGGGTGTTAGCGTTCACTTTTCAGCGTTAACATTTTGGTGCTTTCACTGAGAATTGAACTCAGGCGATCATTGACCATTGCTTCGCAAAAACTCATAAAAAGAACCTCTCTTAAAAACCAGAAGTTGATCTGAAATAATGGCTCCTGGAAGAAGAGGTAGACCTGTCAGATCCAGGAATGCTCATGAAGGGACTTCCGCTTCCCCAACAGCAGACCAAGCAACTCCTACCGTTGGAGTCACCAGGGCTGAATTGGATGACGCAGTTTCTGGATTATACCAACAAATTGAAGCTCAAAATGCTTTGATGATGGATAGATTAACTGCTCTGCTTGGGGCAAATCGTCAACCAGAAAACCATCAAACAACCTTTCTTGAAATGCCACCTTTCCAAGCTGAGGGTTCTATGCCGCAGCCAACTGATCGTGAACATGTGCCCAGGCAAGCTTCCGAGGGAAGGACTGATGCCTGCGCGGAGATGTCTTTGAACAATAAAGAGTACCTATCCGAAATGGTTGGCCGCATCATGAAAGAGAGCATGCAGAGGGAAGAGAATGAGAGTGACTGGGGATTTGCACCAAGCAGAACTCCGTTTACGGAAAGGATCCTGAAAGCGGAATTTCCAAGGAAATTTGCACCTCCTACTATCCAAGCCTATAGGTGAACGAGTGACCCTAGTCATTTCCTATACAAGTACGATTGGCATATGACCGGTGCAAGAGCGTCAGACGAGATTAAGTGTCGATACTTTCCAGTGTACTTGGAAGGTGTGGCCTTACTTTGGTTCACAAAGCTTCCAATTCGGTCAATAGATCAATTCTCCGACTTGACGCAAAAGTTTAAAGAACAGTTCAGATTGTATGCTTCAAAAGCTAAGGATATAATGTCACTGTCTAGTCTTGAACAAACTCCCGGAGAATCAATCAAATCTTTCTTAAGCCGTTTCAATATAGCTGTAGCCGAAGTGGATAATGTAGAACCACGTTTGATCCTGACCTACTTGGTGCGAGCCATTGATAAATCGAGTGAATTTGGAAAATGGCTAAAAATGAAGGAACCAAATTCCCTTGAGAAGTTTTATAAAAAGGCCGATGAATTCATGCGCCTGGAAAACCTTTCCGCCTCAGCAAAAGTATTAGTTGCCAAGGACAACAATAATGATCTTGCTTCAAATAAAAGAAATTCTGAGAATCAGAAAAGGGAAATAGACGGAGGAAAGAATCAGGGGAATGAGAGGAAACTCCGCCGCTTCGATCTTTCAGATTTTACTCCTTTAACTGATACACCAAGAAATATCTTTTTTGCAACAAGGGACGTTGTCAGGTATCCTAAGCCACCTGAGATGAAGAGAGGTGCAGTGCGTAATGGAAGATTCTGCCAATTTCACAATCAACCTGGCCATGACACTGACCAATGTCGCCAATTAAAGAATGTGATTGAAGAATTACTGGAGCAGGGTAAACTCCAACAATACGTTAAGAGAGGTGGAGTCAATCCAACCTCATCCACTCAGGGTCAACAACGTCCTACCCATCAATCTGATTCTCGCAACAACACTGCAGTGCAAGATTCAGAAAACCTTGTCATTAATGTTGTCACAAGAGGACCACACCCAGCAGGCAGGAGTTGGGACGACTGCTAATTGTCCACAAAACTGCAACTGGGGCATCTTTCACTTTCTCTGGCATATAAATCCAAAGCTACGAATCTGGTGCAAATGGAAA
The DNA here is from genome assembly GCA_030737815.1 of Allium fistulosum. NCBI lineage: Eukaryota > Viridiplantae > Streptophyta > Magnoliopsida > Asparagales > Amaryllidaceae > Allium > Allium fistulosum. Next base: position 986,827,856 of record CM060902.1, read on the forward strand.
ATCAGCCCGGAGATTCTAAAACAACAATCACTAGCATCCATTTTTTACTTAACAGCATTGCTTAAATTTGTAAAATAATAATGGATGTGTAACTTCTGCATTGTAAATCACTGAGAAATCAGTATGATTGAATAATGAAAAAACTATGAATTCTGTGTTTTCTATTACCAAATGCCTGTTATATTTCGATGTGTAAATACTCTAAATGTATTGCTAAAATGTCGATCTAATATTGCAGATCATTAAAGCGAAGTTCACCCATCGCAAAGCCAAGTGATCCCTACAAATCACTTATTAAGCAAATACCAAGCAATAAAAAATTCCAAATTCAAATCCCATACAAGAGGAACTTCATATAAAAAGTTGGCGACGCCACTGTTTCAAGCACTCGTTAACTGGTTGCGGTCGTCAATATAAAAAAAACATCCAACCAAATAACTTGCGTTTACCCGGTGGAGTCACTTAACATTGAAGTCTACTTCTTCGGATAAAGCAATTTACTTGCAAAAGAAAGGAAGACGTGCTTGGAAACAATAATAAAGGATCGCAGATAGGAAGATGATGAGGTAACATGGGCCGGCAAACATAGAAGCAGCCAAAAGGAGGTATGCTTCTCAATAAGAAGGCCGGTAGATCCACCAAAGGGACACCTTCCCAAGTAGAAGGTACAGGACCCTTGCTAACTGGTCGTGATGCATCCGATCGGACAGCTCGCGTCCGTCTCGTGGATCCAATCGCCTTGGAGATGCAACCCTCCTGGCACACCAATCCATCAAGTCTCCTCTCCGGAAGCCGATAAAGCCCTCTAACGAGGCACGCCAAAAAATGAAAGTGCTTTCCTCAATTAAAAAAGATTGGTGGAACCACCGGAGGGGCACCTTCCCAAGCTGAAGGAACATGGCCCTTGTTAGTTAATTGCGATCGTTTGTGAAAACGAACATCCAATCAAACAACTTGCGTCCGCCCCGTGGATCCATTCAACCATGAGAAAGTAACTTCCAGGCAATCACAAGACCTCTTCGGAGGCAAAAGCCCTCTTCGGAGGCACATTTCACCAGTGTAGAAGTGCAAAATGCTCCTCTTCGGAGGCCCACTTCACTAGAGATGAAATGCTCAAAAGCCCTCTTCGGATGCACATTTCACCAGTGTAGAAGTGCAAAATGCTCCTCTTCGGAGGCCCACTTCACCAGAGATGAAATGCTCAAAAGCCCTCTTCGGAGGCACATTTCACCAGTGTAGAAGTGCAAAATGCTCCTCTTCGGAGGCCCACTTCACCAGAGCTGAAATGCCAAATTGCTTCTCTTCGGAGACCAAAATCGCTTCTCTTCGGAGACCAAAATCGCTTCTCTTCGGAGACCAAAATCGCTTCTCTTCGGAGACCAAAAAAAACCTCTTCGGAGGCACACTTCACCATGCTTGAAGTATCAGACACAAGCCCTCTTCAGAGGCACAAAAACAAAGCCTTCTTCGGAAGCACTAAACAAATCAAAAAAATTCTTCAGAAAGTTCACTTCACTGCATAGGAAAATCAACTTTTTAACAAATAAGTGTGATTATCTCTGAAAGTTGAAGTGTTCTTCAAGGAAGAAAGAGAAAGTGAAAACTTCTCCAAAAATGAGATATAATCTATTAAAAGCAGAATGATTCTTCCCTTAAAAACGAAATAGTTATTCTCTAAAATAGGAATATCAGTCTTGTAAAAGCTAGAAATGTTGCAATGTACTTGTGGTATGGGGGCAACACTATACAATTCAGTTACATTAATAAAAGTAATGTGCAAGCAACATACCGCAAGTTCATTGCAATATCAGGAAGAGTAGATGTGGAATAAATGCATTCTCAAACACAGACAAAAAAGTTTGTACAAGTAAAAAGAATCGTTTATTCTACACTAAAAATGAGAAACAGATGCGTTCTCACATACACAAGAATTTGTACAAGTAAAATAGCTATTTTATTCAATACTATGAAAACTTGTTACATTGTGCAGATTACAAAAAGAAGGGGGGACCGGTACCCGCACAATCTCCGGTCGATGCATGCAAAAAGAAAAATAAGAAGTAGAAAATCCAGTTTGTCATTCCTTCTTCCCGCTACCTTTGGAGCCTTTGCCTGGCCTGATATTTAATTTCGGAATCCGGTGCGGGCGGGATGGAGAAGGAGGAGTGATTGGGTCTTCTTCTATTTTGTCTTCCCCAGCTGGAGCACTTCTCTTTTTCTTCTTTTGTGCATGCTTTCCTCTTCTCTTTGAAGAAGATTCACTTCCCGGAGTCAGCAGCTTGGAAAGTTTTGTATCGTCATCTAATGACTGCTCTGGAGTCTTCTCGCTGTCCTCCGTCCCTTCCGCTTTCTGCTCTTGAGAAGCGGGTGGATCCTCCAAGCCTTGGAGAGCTTCTATCTTTTCCTCTTGCGACCCTGGTTGAGAAGCCGGAGTAGCTTGAAGAGTTGGAGGAGGTACAGCTGGAAGAGGGGAAGTGTGCGCAGTGCCAGGAGCTTCCGCTGCAGAAGGAAAGAAGTCAAAATCAGTATTCTCTGAGAAAAGAGGAAACTTTAGATCACCATGACTTAAGTAATAAGTAAAGAATTCATCCAAATCAATTGAATCAAATGAATAATCCACTTGAGCCAGGTCTGACTTGAAGTTACCTGGAGAAGTCGGTTTTGACAAATCAATTTCAAATTTATCAGCCTCAGTGTCTTCTTGGCTCTTCTCTTCGATTTGGGTAGGAGGAGACTCGGTGGTGACGGCCTTAGCCTCAATGTCTTTTGCAGAAAGAGGAAAGTGAGAGCTGGAACCAATGATATCAGCATCGGTCGGGATTGAAGTATGGACAGGGGCAGATAAAGATATTTTCTTTTCTAAGCGTTCTTCTGCCACTGCTCCGGCTCTAGCTTCAGCAAGCTGCTCTTTTCCCCTAGCAAGAGCGGCGCGGGCATCATCATCAAGGTACATTGCCTCAAGCGCTGTCTCGTCATAACCGGCACCACCCAGCATATCAACAATCGCCTCCCACACTTCAGCTAATGTGACTTCATACTCCGGTCCCAAAAATGAAAGGCTACCACGCCCCAAGACGCAATGAACATAAAAGTCGAACAAAGTCGTATCGATGGTGGCTCTGGTTGCCTTATGGGATTCTTCAGCCGCAGCCTTACCAGCGAGAGCTTCATCACGCTCTCTTTCAACCTTCGATAATTGAGACTACAGTCTTGTAATCTCTAAGTCTTGGGAGCTGACTTTCTCCCGAAATTGAGCTGCGTCATCACGATATTTCCTGGTAACGTGCTGCTCTGCTTCTAGTTTTACTTCAGCATCCCGCTGAGCAGCATGAGCATTTCGAACCTGCTGTTGAAGCGTCTCTACCTTTTGTGCAAAAGAAGTGGAAGAAGTAGCAAGTTCGTTCTTGAGTCTTTCAACTTCAGCCTCAAGCTTCTCATAACCATCGGAGATGCTCTTCATTTCGGCGTTGTGCTGTTTGCAAACTTTATCCCACTCGGATTTATCATTCTCCATGGTTAGCATAGCCTCAAGATTTGCACGGTTGACTCTTTGCAGCTCATCGACAAGCTTTTGCCATCCGGACACCCTTTCAATATTAAGTTTAACGACATCGAGGCTACGTAGCATATCCGATTTATCGATCGGAACCAGATCTAAATCAAAGCGCACTCCTCTTAAGCACCAATTCGGAAATCGGCTTTGAAGTGTTGGAGGGCCATCTTTAACTTGATATTGGGGCCTATTGATGATAGCTTGAATGTCGGTTTTCTTTAAAGGTGGAGAGCTGGCCGGGATATTAGAAGAGATAGGAGCGTCAGTTTTTCCAGAAATTGCAGACGCGTCCGTTTCATCAAGTCTAGCCCGTTTACTCGGGTCTCCAGCAGCATGTCTTTTCCCTTTATCATCATGATATTTCCTTTTTTGGAAGTCATCGTCCCTTCTTCTCTGTTGCTCCTCATAAGCTCGCCTTTCTTGAGCTTTTCTAATTGCTCGCTCTTCGTCAGATTCTTTGCGAGTGGGGAGATAGCGTCCGTAATAATAAGAATCGCGCCCTCCGTAGCGCCGAAAGTTGTCGAAATATGAACCACTTCGCCCCATCAGAGAACCTGAAATTGAAGAAGAGACAAGTCTTAGAAATCTTCAAATTGAAGAAGCTAAGCGCATATAAGTGCCAAAAATCCTAAGTGTGTGTGATGTGCAAACTACGCGCGTCAGACTACAAACCACTTTTGGGTGTGGAAATGGCAATAACTTGTGAGGCAGGTGTTGTAGTTTGTTGCAAAAAAGAGGTCGCTTCAACAACAGGAGATATCACTTTTGAAGTATCATCTTTAAAAAGCTCTTGAGAAGTTATCATTATGTCACTCAAGTCATCAAAGGTGTCATCACCATGGCGCTCAGCAGAATTCTCCTTTTCAACTTCCACGTCGGCTGACTTTTCAAAAATTCGAGAGTTCTCTTCCTCTTCAATAATTGGAGCAAGCGCCGGCTTACTGGACGATCCCGTAACATCGATAGAAGTAGAACACTTTACTAATGCAGTGTCTACGGTTGGCTCCTTTGGAACCATCTCTTCCGTTGAAGCTGGGGCATCTGCTGTCTGTGCTGAAGAATTAGAAACTTCACGGGGTTGAATAAAGCGGGAAGAGTCTAAAAAGCCCGAATTGATGTAAAAATTCGTCGGTCAATAGAAATTGAATACTCCTCTCCTCAACTGGTACCGCCATAAGCCTCTCAAAAGTCGCTTTGTGACCGGAATCTTTAGAAGGAGGAGGAAGTGCTGAAAAGAATAAGGCAAAGTTAACACTTGACAACTCGGACTTCGGCAAAGTCAAAAGAGCATAAGAAACAGAGACAAGTGATCTTACTTCCTGCTCTCCAAATAGCGTAGAATCCCGGAGGACAACGAACAAAGAAAAGCTGGCTCAGGAACCCGGAAACGCTTTCGGGAAGACCGATAACCAGTCTACGGTTCCTGGCGCTCCTCACAAGTGTGATAGAGGGATGGTCTTTGTTCTTTGCAAATGTGCACAAGAAGCGAATTTCTGCAAAACTGGGAAAACGGTCCAGCGTTCTCCTAAAAAGCACACACAGTCCTAGAAGGATGGAGTAGCCATTAGGGTGTAGTTGAAAAGGGGAGATAGATAGTCGAAGGAGAAGTTCTCGAAGACAGTCGTTAAATGGGGGGATAGCTCCACTCAAACACATTTGGCGGTTAACTGCGACAAAGCCATGAGGCGACCTATCAGCAGTATCATTTATTCCAGGGAACAAAGCATCAGCTTCGGCAATCCCAAACTGGATGCATAATTGACGAAAAACTTTAAGGCTCAGAGTGGTAGGAGTCCTTTTCGGAGGATCGTTCAATGGAGTAGCAATTGGAAAAGCTTCTCCAGCTGGTTCCAAGTCTTCTTGTTGAGATGCCATTCTACACAATCAGCTGAATGTTCAAAAGTGAAGGTGCACGTTTCCTAAAAAGTGTGAAGTGCTGTGCAAAACTAATGAAAATAAAAAAGCAAGTATAATTGGAATTAAACTAACTAACAATCAGTCGATTACAAGATTTCAGAACTTGTTAATGCTCAAGTGCAGTGTTAATGTAGACAAATCAGTTTCAGTTGACTATTACGATTTTGCTTTAATACTTCACTTGAATTGGTTATTGTATAGCATTTCACTCATACAGTTCATTTAATTTGATATTTTCTTTATCGACTAATCTGTCATTCGATGTGGGCAGTCAGTGGCAGTATATTCGTCCCAGTATTCTGTGAATGTTGTACTAAGCAGGTTGTTAGCTTTCAACAGTTCATAATTCAACAGTTCAAAGTCCAGGCAAAGCTTAAAAGTGTCAAGTGTTAAGTCGCCGATAAGTCAAGTGCTAACTCGGCGACGACCTAAGAAAGATTTCCTATGGGTTAAGTTAAGTCATTGGTTCTCTAATTCTTTGAGTCATCAGCCATAACACTTATAGAGATATGAAGCTTCGGTTTAAAACAACACATCTGCTAACTCGTCCACGACCTAAGGGGCAAGCTACGAGTTAAGTTAAGCCATCAATCTATTAAGTCGTACTGCATAAGAAAGAAGGTCTCAAGGTAGAATGAAAAATTGCCAAGTCTTAGGTCGTTGTCGACCTACGACCTACTTTAGGTCGTATATGACTTAGGACTTAAGTCTCGAGATTTCTATTCAGAACGCAAAGGCCTTAAGTCGTTCGTCTTCTCCCCAATACATCAATTCGCTAACTCCTAACCCGTTAACCCATTAGCTTCTCCTCCAACCTAAACTCTCGTTCCCTCAATGCATTTAATCATCCTGGTATAATGTCGTTCCATCACAAACCACGAATCAGTCAAACTGAAATGCTGCTGTCCATCGTCTTGTTCTGACCAATTGTCCAAAGCCAGGACAAGCCGTCTCAAACCCATCAGTAATCAATTGAAACAAGAATTGCAGAGAAGCACGGCATAAGAAAAGTGGGTTGAAGGTGGAAATGGGATTCGTAATTTGGTGATAATCGAGGAATGGATAGCAATAGAATCCACTTACGTGATAAGGAAATAAGGATGATCGGCAACCGGTTGGTTTAAATCGTCTTTGGGAAGCTCGAAACTGCGTCAATGGCTGATTCGAATAGAAGAACAGATGGGGAGGAGGAAGGATGATTCAACTATTTATACATTGGAAGGTGGGTCGACTTACACGGTGTACGACCTAAGACTTATGTTAAGTCGCTTCCGACCTAACCAAAAAGCAAGTTGAGAAAATCGAAGCATATGACCTACGACCTAGGCATACACTTCGAGAGGCAAATGTTAATCCTCTTTTGTTCGCGACTTAATAGGAGACGACTTAAGGAAGGGTCCGACTTAACAGTCCACGAGTTAAAGTAGTCTCCGACCTAAACACGTACGACTTATAAAGTCTGCCGACTCAACAGGTCACGACTTAAGGCAGCATACGACCTAAGCTACAGATCCGACCTAACAGGAGCCGACTTAGGATAATCTACCACTTAAGAACTAAGACCGACTTAAGTAGGTTACCGACTTAAGAAATGCTCCGAGTTAGGGAAGGCTCCGACTCAAGAAGAGGAGCGACTTAACCAGTTACGAGTTACGAAGATCTCCAACTTAACAGGCTACGACCTAAGAAAGCTCCGACTTAACAGTTTGCGAGTTAAGGATGGCTACGACCTATGGGGACTTACGACCTAACGGGTTAATGAGTTAACGACTCAAGAGGATCAGCGACCTAACAACATAACGCCTTACGACATACCTTATATCGTGAGCGACTTAAGTAGGTAGATGAGATGCCGCATCTAGTTGACTCGTACGCGATTCAGGACTTATGCTATTATCTGGAATAGACAAGCTTACCTATTGAGTCACGACCTACGACTTAAGAGGCTAACGAGCTAAGGAGTTCATGACCTAAAAGCCCAATGACCTAAATACTTCACGAGCTAAAAGCAGAGAAAGGAGCACGACTTACTTGAAGTCGTTCACAACCTAGCAACTTAAGGGATATAACAACATACAGCCCCACGACCTATGATAGGTCGCTGACAACCTAAGCAGGCAAAGACAAGATCAAAAGGGCAACCGGTATAAGGATTCCCTAAGTCGTCACCAACCTACGACTTACGACCTAACTTAGGTCGTCTCCGACCTAGGATTTAATGAACAAAATCTCACCCAGAACCGATCCTATAAATAGAGCTCCAACTCCAACGAGCAAAGGACTTTTGGCCATTCATTTCTTCAAGCGTCGTTACTCTGCCGAGCTCTCAACTCATTCCACAATTGAAGATCTCCAGATATTCGAGACACTACAACAAGCTTCGAGAGGAATTTCCTACATCCAACACGGATTCATCAAGTTTCATCATCGAAGTTTGAGCTAGTAGTCGAGATTGTCTTTGTGATCGAATTGTATTGTTTTGATAAGTGCATTGTATCGTCTTGTAATCAGATTCAGTAATAAAGAGATTCAAAGTGGACGTAGGCTCGATCTGAAGCCGAACCACTATAAATTGCTGTCGTTTACTGCTTTTCACTATTTTACTGCTTAAATTCTGTTCCCGTCACACGGGTGGTGCTTTCACAACTCAACCACACACACCGGGTGTTAGCGTTCACTTTTCAGCGTTAACATGCTATCTCTCACTTAACCTAAAATTGTGAAGTTGATTTTTAAGTTGAAAGCAACTATAATTTTGATGAAGTAATCGATAAAAGAGTCAAGTTGGGAAGGCCTAGTAGAATAAAATCCCATTAATAATATTGGTCTTCTAGTTCATGTACCTCATTCTTAAAAGTATCAAGTGTAGATGGAAGGTAGATAATGTGCTGCAAGGCTATAAGAAGTTGAGTTTTCTCTCCTTATGATGGATGACGTTAAGATGATCAACATAATCAATTTGGACTAACAAGGACCTTTCATAGGTTTTGTCTACACCCTTTAATTGAGAAATTCTATGTTTCATCCTATTGATATTATCTTCAAGAACCTTGATACTTACCGACAGTTCATTCTTTTGGTGTTTTAACTGTTTGCGCCAAAAATGGTCACAAACCCCAAGTGTTGTGAAAGCACCAGTGTATGAATACAAAATTAGCAATATTCAGACACAAATCACAGATCTAAGCTAGCAATAAACAGCAATCCCGAAATAAATCACAAGAACACGAGATTTATAGTGGTTCGGCTATCTCCGGCCTACGTCCACTTCAATGATTTTTATCTTTTATTGATGTTCTTTGCTGATTACAGATGATTACAGCAGATACAACGAATGAATTTGAGTATAACTGCAATGGAAAGAAGTAGAATTGAATCCAGCAAGGTCTCGACGTCGAATCGTCAAAAAGCTCCCTTTTCTGTATGCTCTAGGGCCCTATTTATAGGCGTAGGAGGCTCAGATCTCGCTCAAACTTTGGGAGACTTGGTCTGGCATGTGAGGGGGCCCACGCGACCGTTTCCAAAAAGTTTCGCCTCGATCCGCGATCGATACGAATCCACTTCGTATCGATAAAGATGATGTCCAATTGAGCTGAAATTTGGCATGGACATCCTTCAGTATGTATGCATGCTTCCCTGAAAATTTCATTGGATTTGGATCAGTAGATCACGAGATATGGTTGATACGAAGTGAGGTTTCTCGAAGGCTGTCTGGCTCGTCTCCATGGTTTCGAATCGATCCCCCGTATCGACCACTGCACGTGCTCCTGAGATGGTGTGGCACGCGTACTTCGTTTCGATCCGGTATTCACTCCTTGTTGACCGCTTGGACTCCATGGATATCGCCTTGTTTGCTTCGATGGATTACACGTCGTCCTGGTTCGTTGACTCTTTGGATACGAATAAGTCACTGGCAGTGTGTATTCGAAGTGAAGTCTTCTGATGGATGCGAAGGACAGTGGCCTGATGGATACGAAGTAGACAATGACTGATGGTTGCGAGACACGTCAGCTGCTAACGGATACGCATCTGATCGATGCGAACTCGATGGGTTCGAACGTTGCCAACCTGATCGTTACGAATCAGAAGTCTTACTGATGGATTCGAACGAGCCTCTCTGGCTGAAGGCTGATCGATGCGAAGTGGACGGATATGAAGTGAGGATCATTGATGGATACGAAGTAGCGACGGTTGCCTCAGTTGATGGATACGAAGTCCCTCGATACGAACTCGATGGATTCGAAACGCGGCCAACTTCGTTGATACGGACCAATGCTCCTTGATGGATACGAAATGGGACTTTCTGATGGATACGAAAAAAAGCTTTTCTCTTCACCTTGCATCCATCATACCTTGATCGTACGAACTCGGATTGACTTGAAATTTGGAACGTTGGTTCTCTTGGCTTTGCTTGTCATGCCTTGCCAATTGCAGTCCGATCCGGACTCGGACAAAATTCATCGATATCCATGATTATCCTGCAATGCATATTTAACATTCATGGCTAGTTATTATTGATTTCAGTTAATTTTTTGGGTATCTCAGCTTTTCCAAAAGGTGGGATAACACTTTGCCCCCCAAAACATGCCTTTTGGTAAAAGGTGTGTTTTGATCAGTTTCAAGTTGAATGCAGTGAGTTCATGTTTTATTCAGAGCTTATAGCATTTTCAATCAAGTCCATGGCTGTTTGAAGCCGAATCGTTATCAATTTCTTCCAGTGGAAGTTAAGAATGAAATTCTACGGTCTCTCCGTACTATTGATGGTCACTGCGGACCCTTGTCAAGCCCAATCCAGACTTAGCGATCGAATAGAAAGATCCTATTGCACTCCGGCGTTGCTTTTTATTCCTTGCACTCTGGCCCCAGTTAGGGCATAAAGCGATGTCTTGGTCGTTCTGGACCGATCGTAGCCTCTCTGGGCTCATGCTGGATCCCATTCTGTCACTCTCTGGTGAAGAGGAAACAATGTTAAGTGGGTCGATCCTGTCGCTCTCCGGCGAAGCGACCCACTTTTTGCACTCCGGTTCAGTGTATTTGAACATTAAGCGATGTCATGACCTGAATCATCGGCCGATCACAGCCTCTCCGGGCTCTTATCGAATCCCGATCCAATCACTCTCCGGTGAATAGGAAACGATGCTTAAGTGAGTCGATCCTGTCGCTCTCCGATGAAGCAACTCACTTCATGCACTCCGGACCCTGCTTCTCCGGGTAGGATCATAAAGCGATCATCTTTATATTGATATTTAATGTTTATCCTTTAACTCTCCGGTCAAAGGTTTGTTTCAGTAAATGTTTCTTTATTAAATTCAAATCCTAGATGTTCAATCTCAAACACCAGGAAAAACAAGACAATGCCTCTCCGGCAGAGCGGTCTATTTCCATCTTAGAGCATGCCTAGGGATCTCTCCGGTTCCCGTACATGAGTAAGTGGGATAGCCATTTTATTTTGGAAATCAAATCTAAGAGAACTAATCGACCAGAGTCCAAATCTTGAACTTGGCCCTTGCCATCACAATCATTTGATGATGAGTCGTGATCCCGATCCAGGATCATTCCTGTTAGGTGGAGGCGGTGGTTGTTCAGGTCTTACTGTCGCTGCCCGTTCTCTGGTATATTGTGGCAATCTACCACTCCTAGCATGTTCTTCTACCTCATCCCTTAGGTGGCGGCATTCATCGGTTGCGTGCCCATCCAGCTCATGGAATAGGCAGTATTTTCCAGTCCTGCGTTCCCGCTCCGTGGGATCTCTCCTGGATGGTTTTCGATAGGGGAGTTGCCCCCGAGTTTCAGTGTAAATCCTTTCTAGGCTTGCCGTCAAATCTGTGTATTGCCTGAATCTAGGCTCTCGGAATTTCTTCCGTTTGTCAGGACCATCATGTGCATCATCCTGCTTTCTCTTTCCTTTGTCTGCCCTGGACTGTTCCCTGGCAGTTCCTTCGCCTTGTGCAGCATTTACTTCCTGCCTCTCGGCTCGTGATTCTTCTAATCGAATGAATTTCTCAGCTTCATGGTAAAACTCCCAAAGATCTTGTGGTGGATCTCTTGTCAACGAATCTTTGAATTCGGTGCCTTCTCCAACTCCTGCCACCGCCGCCATCAAAATCATCGATGGATCTGGGCGATCTACAGAAGCCACCGTTGCATTGAATCACAGCAGAAAACCTTTTATGGACTCTCCGGTCCTTTGCTTTATCGAAGCTAAAGTCATCACACTCTTGGGTCTTGTCACATGGACCCTAAATTGTTCCATGAAGCAATCTACAAGCTCGCCCCATGTCCTGATCGATCCAATCTTTAATTGCCTGAACCAAAGTGCAGTCAAGTCTAACAAAAATAAAGGGAAACATCGTGCCATCACTTCCTCAGATGCTCCCAGTAGTTCCATGTGTCTAATGTATCGGGTAATATGCATGGTCGGATCCGACTTCCCATCATACGGATCCAGCGTTCGTAGTTTGAACTTTGGAGGGTTCCTTGCATTCCTGATGTTCAGAGTGAACGGACTCCGACTGACCTCTTCCAACCCTCCGCTAGACAATCCTCCTCTCATGAGTCGTCGCACTAATCCATCCATCTTTTCATCTCCATCCTGGGGTTGCCCTCTTTGTCTTGAAGGGTATTCTGGTACGTACTCTTCGTGTGGCCCGTTAGCGTTGGTGTTGGCTCCAGCTTGGTGAGCTCCATCTGTCGGCCTTCCAGCATCAGATCCTGAGGGTCTGCCCCTAAGTCCTTGTTGATCGTCTTCTAGATCTGCATTCTGACCTTCATTGGGTTCCGCAATCCTAGCTCCTTGTTCCACATTCATAGCCGCTGTAGCTGGTCCCATGTTCTGCACCCCTGCAGCTCTCATCTGTTCAAAGAAATTCTGCAGCATCTCTTGTTGGCTTCTCATTATTCTTTCATGCATCAGATTGGTCATGGTCTCCATTTCGTCTCTGGTGATGTAGATCGAAGCCGGTTCTTCTCCAGCGCTAGAGGATGCCTCTTGACTTCCTCCTTGTTGGCTCCTCTCAGCTCTTTGTCTCGTTTGTCGAGTCATTGTCCCCCAAATCCGATCCCTTCAAGCTTTTAAATCTGAACTCTGAATCTGGTGTAGCGGGTGCTAGCTCAGTTCTCAGTGAAAGCACCAAAGTGTTTGCACCAAAAATGATCACAAAGCCCAAGTGTTGTTAAAGCACCAGTGTATAAATACAAATCAGCAATATTCAGACACAAATCACAGATCTAAGCTAGCAATAAACAGCAATACCGAAATAAATCACAAGAACACGAGATTTATAGTGGTTCGGCTATCTCCGGCCTACGTCCACTTCAATGATTTTTATCTTTTATTGATGTTCTTTGATGATTACAGATGATTACAGCAGATACAATGAATGAATTTGAGTATAACAGCAATGGGAAAGAAGTAGAATTGAATCCAGTAGAGTCTCGACGTCGAATCGTGAAAAAGCTCCCTTTTCTGTATGCTCTGGGGCCCTATTTATAGGCGTAGGAGGCTCCGATCTCGCTCAAACTTTGGGAGACTTGGTTTGGCATGTGAGGGGGCCCACACGACCGTTTCCAGAAAGTTTCGCCTCGATCTGCGATCGATACGAATCCACTTCGTATCGATCAAGATGATGTCCAATTGAGCTGAAATTTGGCATGGACATACTTCAGGATGTATGCAAGCTTCCCTGAAAATTTCATTGGATTTGGATCAGTAGATCACGAGATATGGTTGATACGAAGTGAGGTTTCTCGAAGGCTGTCTGGCTCGTCTCCATGGTTTCGAATCGATCCCCCGTATCGACCACTGCACGTGCTCCTGAGATGGTGTGGCATGCGTACTTCGTTTTGATCCGGTATTCACTCCTTGTTGACCGCTTGGACTCCATGGATATCGCCTTGTTTGCTTCGATGGATTACACGTCGTCCTGGTTGGTTGACTCGTTGGATACGAATAAGTCACTGGCAGTGTGTATTCGAAGTGAAGTCTTCTAATGGATGCGAAGGACAGTGGCCTGATGGATACGAAGTAGACAATGACTGATGGTTGCGAGACACGTCAGCTGCTAACGGATACGCATCTGATCGATGCGAACTCGATGGGTTCGAACGTTGCCAACCTGATCGTTACGAATCAGAAGTCTTACTGATGGATTTGAACGAGCCTCTCTGGCTGAAGGCTGATCGATGCGAAGTGGACGGATATGAAGTGTGGATCATTGATGGATACGAAGTAGCGACGGTTGCCTTAGTTGATGGATACGAAGTCCCTCGATACGAACTCGATGGATTCGAAACGCGGCCAACTTCGTTGATACGGACCAATGCTCCTTGATGGATACGAAAGGGACTTTCTTATGGATACGAAAACAAGCTTTTCTCTTCACCTTGCATCCATCATACCTTGATTGTACGAACTCGGATTGACTTGAAATTTGGAATGTTGGTGTAACAACCCGAGATTTTATAACAATTAACTATCGTCAATGTGACGCTTAAATTGGTTGCTTAATTCAGCTGAAGTTTTGATCGAGTTGAAAATTCTTTTGTAATTCGTTAAAAGAATTTTGCGGGCTTTATAAATAAAATAACAACATACTTAACCCATACCTTCTCTATACCAGCCCATACCTATACCACGTTTTTAAAACGACATCCCCATCCCCATCCCCTCTCATTCACTCGTGCCCGAGAATAAATCAAAGAAAGAAAAAAAATGGTGGCGCCTCAAAATTTTAGGGCTTGGCCTCGTTCTCGTTCTCCTCTCGACGATCTGAAGAATTAGGGCTTCACAAATTAATGGTGGCTGTCTTCTAGTTCATCTTCAACTAGGGCTTCGTGAATTCGTGTCGCCGCATTCAAGTTGATCGATCGAAGCTCCTTTGCCTGTCGATCAACCGTCCCCTGGTAGCTTCCTTCGGCAGCTTCTATTTATGTCGAGTTCGACTTTGAGTGGATCTACGTTCGCCGATATAAGGTGAGTAATTTACATTACTCACATTTAATTCAAGCACTTATAACTCTGAGTTGTGATTTCCACTGCTTTAAGTCCTTGGGTTTTCGGTTGTATACGAACGTTTGAATTCGTCCTGATTTACCTTGGCCATTCTATTTTGATCGAATACTGAGATGAGTTCTCTGATTTTAGTGTTCGTGTTTCTATGATTTTGTTCTTGTTCGATTATTAAGTTCGACACTTGATTTATTGCCATTCGTATGTGTTGGAGGTGATGTTTATGTTTTAGGTGTTTCCAGTGTTTTGACGATGCCGTAATAATTTTGAGTTGGTTGGGGTATTTGGGTTTTGTTGGGTCGAGTTGCACTTTTTGATGAACGTCGGCTATAACTTTGAATTAGGGGAATGTTTTAGGCTTCGGCCTCCGCCTGCTATTCGATCTTAGTTGGGGTTTTCGTTGTTGAGATTAATTTTGATCGAGCTGGGGCCATTTGAAGTTAATTTATAATTTGGACTCGGTTCCATTTTTCTGTTCGACCCTGACCATTTTTGGTGTATCACTGTAGCATATTATGATGTATTCATTGTCGACAGTAGCACCTTTCGACCTGATGCTTCACCCCGATTATCTGCATTATATATGAGTGTTGGCAAGCCTTTCATTTTGTTTGATCACTAGTGTATTCTGATGCATTGGGTTTTGTGGATTTCGGGTGTCTTTGGGATTAACTTGGATTTGTGAATTTGGAACTAGTCGGTAGGCATTGGCCCGTTCTTTTAGCATGAAGTTAGCGTGCATTTGAGTGTACCATGCGTTCATGTGCTGCCTGGTCGCCATATTGGCTTCATTACATCTTCATTCTACCTGCACACTGTTGCCAGTTGCTGAGTCTTGACATTCATGGGTTGGTTCGCTCTGTCCTTTTAGCATGCATTCCGTTGTACAATGATTCATTTTTAAGTTGCATTCTGTCTCCAACATGCCATACTATCTAGACCTTTGCACATGCTCTTTTGATTTATTTAGTATGGACATTTGCTTATGTCCATGCAGCCTGATACTTTGAGTTGTATACCATACAGTTGCAGTTGCCACTGTGAACCTGAATCCATACTTATGTACTTTGGTACTGACCAGTCACTTCTTGATCATTCTGTTAAGTTTGAATGTGTAGTCTTCATTGTATGTCTGCACTCACATCTGTATTACCTTGTATTACATGATGATGGTCTTTGAATTGTACAGTTGCACTTGTAGTTTGCATTGAATCTAGTATCATTCTTTGAGACAGTTGCATATTGTCTCACTTCGATTTTTGTTCTGGCTTCGAACGTGTGGACTTCGTCTTGTGATCTTGCATACCTGTAGCATGCTTGACTTTGGCCATGCTTCATATCTGAACTGTCATATGACCATATGCATTTGTGGTTGCACTTCATTCGTCTTGTTATCAATGCCGCACTCGTCTCTTGTTATTGCTTTTCACTGATCTGTCTTGATCTGGGTTGTTGGTTTTGTGGTGCGCTTGCTTGGCCATTTTGTACTTCTGGCCTTCGGTTGGTTCTGGTTTTGCTTGTGTTATTGCCTTTGTTGGTTCGTGATTGTTTCAGATTGATTTTGAGATTTGTACAGCGAGTTGAATCCGGTCTCAAGGACCCGGGTTTGACCCTATAAGTTTATTTATGTTGACTTCTACCATTTTGATCGCGGTTAGCTTTCACCGTCGTGATGATTTCACGTACTGTGTGGCGAGGCAGCGCACGCGTGCATGTGCTGCAGCCACACAGAAATTTGATGTGTTTGATCTTACGCTGTTTAGTGTTATATACGCCATTATCCAATTCTCGTATCGAGAGTTGGATATATGTGATTTCTGTGACCGTCGTCTATGTGATATTTGATTATTACTGCCTATATGCACTAATAAACTGGTTTGAATTAGACTGAACTGGGTATTATTTTCTTTTGAATGTAATACTCGGGTCAGACCCCAATTATTTCAGGTTGTAGATTTTCTTCTTTGAGTTGCTGTTCAGGATATGAAGACTTTTCACATCTTCTGAAGTTGTCCGTGTCATTTTGTAGTAGTCGTGTCATTATATAGAACGATGTGTATTCATGTATATTAGTTGATAATGTACTTGTATATATAACTTCTAGAGTCGACAGTTGTAGTTGTATCATATGTATTGTGTCAATTATATATCAACTGACATCAGTTATATATATATGAGACTTTTGTTTTTATCTGTGTTCCGCATTTATATTATCTGTGTTACTGTTATATCTAATGTCCTAAACTATTATGAACTATCGTAGTTTGTTTTATACTGATAATTGGGTGTGTCGATGGGAGTAAATAAATGATAGATGAAAAATAAAAAGTATATACCACTCCTATCGAGATAACCAATATTAGTGTAAGGCAAATTACGGATGGTCGCTCCTATCCAGCCTTATTCTTCGTAATAATAGACAGTATTTCTTTTAATACTCTTTGTTATTACGAGCATAGAGGTGGGGCGTCACAGTTGGTTCTCTTGGCTTTGCTTGTCATGCCTTGCTAATTGCAGCCCGATCCGGACTCGGACAAAATTCATCGATATCCATGATTATCCTGCAATGCATATTTAACATTCATGGCTAGTTATTATTGATTTCAGTTAATTTTTTGGGTATCTCAGCTTTGCCAAAAGGTGGGATAACATTAACGCCTCAATTTCTCGTCCTTGCGATGTGAATGTTTTGGTAAACTTCTAATTCCAAATGTGTTTGAATTTTTGGGTACACTGATTTAACTTCCTAGTCAAAGATGCACTGATTTAGTTGAGAAATCTTTGTATCGATGTCTTATTGCTGTTTGGAATTGGTATATAAACCGGGCTTCTTAGCTAGTTCGACAATTTC
The DNA here is from genome assembly GCA_030737815.1 of Allium fistulosum. Lineage (NCBI taxonomy): Eukaryota > Viridiplantae > Streptophyta > Magnoliopsida > Asparagales > Amaryllidaceae > Allium > Allium fistulosum. Next base: position 986,845,184 of record CM060902.1, read on the forward strand.
GGCATCCTCCTATAGGATTTTCTTCTCAAAATCATGTACTTTATCTTAATTTGACTTCAGAATAGATCTATCTTGAAGGTATTTTTCATACCACTTATTTGCTTCATCATTGCTTATGGTTGAAGAACTAAATATGAAACAAGATGATCATTCCTTTTGTGCTGACAATAATCGTAACACCCCATATTTTTTATAACATTATTTAGGATGTTTAATTAGCTAAATAAAATAAAATAACGTATTGATTAGGGGATTGAGATTTGATTTAATTAAGAGGTAGCCGGGCCATTTAAACAATAAAAAACAATAAATTAAAAGGAGATTTATAATGAAATAGAGGATGGGTAAAATAAGAAATAGGCCATTCCTATATCTATAACCCTTGGCCTAGTATTCTCCTATACACGTTCACTTCTCATTTTCAAAAAATTTATTTGAGACTCGCCACCGTTAACAAGAAAAAAGGGAAGAAGATTAAGAAAAGCTAAGAAAGAAGCTAACTCAAATCAAATACATTCACATCTCAATCTCTTTATTCTCTAAAGCTAAGGTGAATAATGTTTACATATCTTATTTGTTTTGTTTTCGGTTTTAAGATGAAATCCGAAATTTTTTTGCATTTATTTGCCTTGTTTTTGTATGATGGAATGATTATATATACTTGTTGATGATTTATGCATGTTCATATTGATTTTATGATATGTTTTGATATGAAAACCCTATTAAATGACATCCAAATGCCTTGTGAATTTTTATACAGTCTGGAAATGAAATTTTAACGATGGGTTTCAACTTAAAGAATTTTCAGAATTTTTGTAGAATTTATATAAATTTTCTAGGGAAGAAAATGTTATTTTGGGTTATAAATTATTTACGGTCTGGTTGCAAAATAATTCAAATTGTTATTTCTGGAAAGTCGGCAGTACTTTTAGAAAATAGAAACTTGCAACCAATTAGATTTCGACAAATGAGGCAGCTTAGTTACGAAGAAATAGTTCACAAGGACAAATAAACATGTTTTTCACTGTTTCGATACTTTTGGCACTAGTTCTGCCTCCATATCTTCGCGTCTGACTCCATTGAAACCAATGCATATAGTCTCAAGAAACTGGTACCTAGTGAATTAGATGTAAGCGGAAGGTACAACGTCGAAACCAAGGGTTCTGAAGGAGTTGAAGTGATACTCTGTTTATAAAGAAAAAATGCGCCCTCTTGCTTTCGACTAAATAGCTTTTGACTTGGTTAGCTTTCGACCAGGTCAATTGGTTTTAAAAGAAAAGGTTTCGATTGGGTAGCTCCTTTGCTTTAAATAAATGCTTTCGACTAAATCTGTAACGACCCGCCTTTTTGGACGGTTTAAATCGACGATAAACCACACACATCAGACTCAGACCATTCAAAAGGGCAGATTGTTATGGGGTAAATAATAAAAAGCAGAGAAAGAAAGAAAACAAAACACAGAATCTCATAGCGGAATGACAAAATATAATAATCAAATAAACAGCTCATGAAGCTGTTTTACAAATAACATTTGATTACACCTTTACAATAAAGAATCTGAGTACATACAGCAGTAATAAATAAGTAATGTAGCGGAACAGTATGATGCAGCAGAATAAATGAAATAAATAATAATAGTATTAAATCGTCGTCTTCGTCCTCCAAAAGTAGTCTTCGATACACTGAAAAGCTCAGACTGATCCGAGCGAATTGAAAAGGCAAAACACTCGAGTTAGAACTAAAATATCTTATGTAAGTTAAATCAACAGTAAATAAATACGAGTGTAACGGCGTCAGAGATGTTTACAGGGTTTGACATCTCCTATCCAGTGTCAAATGTGAGTGCAGTAACTTAAGAGATCTTCTGGATTTCCATCTCCTAAGGATCCGTTAAACTATTTATATACATAGTACAATACGCTATTATAATAGTGTCTACAATAAAGTAAAGTATTAAAATAGTGTTAAGGCGTTACCCATATCCCCCTTAGCACATTTTATATATTCCCATAGTCTATACAGTAACATAAGCTCCTCCGTAAACTAGAGGTTTACCCAGTGGGCACTACATTGGTATAGTACAAAACAAACTAATAGAAGGCGCGATAGGGCATGAGAACATGACACTCGAGGCAATGCCAGGGTAGGACTTTACCGTTTTGCAGAACCGGGTTGGTGATAACACATGGCAGCTACTACCGCCCACCGCGGAACATACTCCCAAATCAAAATCAAAGGGTGGCCACCAAATCAATCGCAAAGTCAAAATATGGTATCAAAGAAATGTGCCCGATAGGAGGAATGACCTCACTTGGCCCAGTGTAGCTCATGTTTTAGTCACATCTAAGGTGACTCACGGGAGTCAGGGCTATGTAAATACCTCATACAGAATCGTTCGCCAAACCATCCTACTTCATTCTAGAATCTCCACCACGTACATAGTTGTTAAAGTGGTTTTCAGTATTGGTAGAGAGTATAACAATATCCGATCCAGGTTTCTTTAACAACCAGACACTTATTTCACACTGGATGGTTCTTTTACATTTCCAAAACTGATTTATAATTTATATCAAAATATCTAAATCTCAAAACCGTATCATTTTTGAAATCATATTTACTTTCGAAATTATATCACATTTGAAATCATATCACTTTCGAATTCATATTTCCAAAAATAGGTTAAATCCTCATTTAAATTCATCATACTCCTCAAATATGTCATTTAAATCCCTACTTATGTTATGACATCATTTAATCGTATTCTACTTAAAAATCAAGGATTTAAATAAAAAACATACACTTTACAAAAGATAAAATTCAGAAAACAGTTTAAATAGTTTAAAAAAGTATAGTTTATGATAGTTTAAAATAGATTAAAACATATTAATATAGTTTAAAACAGATTAAAATGGATTAATATAGTTTAAATAGATTAAAATAGATTAGTATAATTTAAAACAGATTAAAATAGTTTAATAAAGTTTAATAAAGTTTAAAATAGATTAATATAATTTAAAATAGATTAAAATAGTTTAATATAGTTTAAAATAGATTAAATAGATTTAAAATAGATTAAAATGGGTTAAAATACTTTAAATAGATTTAAAATAGACTAAAATACTTATGAATTTTGATTTAAACCAATTTCCAATTCCAACCTTCAAACTTGGATTTTCAAAGTAATTCAATTTATATAAATCAATTTCCTTCAAAATATCATTTAATCCAATTCAAGATTTAAGGGTTTTAAAATCGTTTAATTTAACCAATCCGGTGTCCGTATATAATTTTCTACCCTATAGTCAAGTGATACGGATATTTATCATTTCAATCCACAAAAATTTAAATTTGCGGGTATATATATTTCAAACCGCAATCCCAAATTCCAAATCAATGACAATCGCTTGGGTTTATCATTTCAACCCATAACGATTTTCTCCTATTCTATATGATCGTTCGGTTATGTATCATTTCAACCCATAGGGATTTTCTAACAATAACTAAGGGAACTTGCAGTGTTATAGCAATATAAATATAACACCAAATCATCCGATATCAACAATTAAACATACATCACAATCATCACCCTAATCAACCAATAAACATCAATAGAAAACTGATTATCATTAACAGGTATTAAATTTACAATTAAATTCAATATTAAATTAAACGATGATTAAATGCAATAAAAGTTAAATTTAACTAGAATGACAATTTAAATATACCAAACATCAACCAATCAATTCCAAATCATATCATAAATTGAATTTAACTAACATAAGATAATTTAGTAGTTATGAGTGGGTTAAAACAATCACCTTTGATTTTAGCCTGTAAAAATCCAAACAGAAGCGCAAAAACTCAACAGTCTCCAAATTCAACTAAATCAATTTCATGTTGTTTGGAATTTAAATATGAATCCAACAGAAGAAATCGCGCGTGAATCAAAGTTTATATGCAAAAGATATTCATGTTATAAGAAATATTGTTAAACTAAAAATTAGTATGCATAAAAAATAAATAAATAAATAAATTTTAATACTTACGTTTTTCTCAAGATGAGGCTTAAGGAAAAGATTGAAGAACAACTTAGATGAGGACAGGACGTGTACGAAAAATGAAAAAACCATGTTTCATAAAAGAAAGCTTTTGGATTTGCAAGAAAAAGAGCTTTTGAATATGGGGTGTCAGGAGAAACAAAACTTAAATGAAGAAATAAGCTGCAGGTTACTTATAATTAGGAAATGAAGGTGGAGGGACAAAAATAAATGTCACATTTTATTTTGAAAGCTTCATGTATTAATAATGCATAAAGAAATGAATGTAGGAATGGAAAAGTTTGCAAACCAAAGGAAAGTAACATTTTGAATACGTGAAAATGAGGTGGCTACAATTAAATACAACCTAAAAGTCTAGGCTCATGTGTTAACTAGAAGGAGAAATGAACGTATCAAGTATTAATAATAAGGTAACTATTTTAAAACGTTCATGCAACAATTATTAACAAAATAAATGAAGGGACCATGTACATTGCACAACCTATCGAAATTCAATTATTTTTTGAAACGTAACCAAATTAACTTCATTAACTCAAATAATATTCAAATTTGTACGCATTTAGGTTTTTATCTATGCATAATAAAAAATTTATACTTACCTTAAAAATGAAAACGTTCAATTTAGTTTTCCCAAAATGATCTTTTATTTCCATTAAAACACCCTTTTTCTTTAACACAAAACATGCATTTCTTTTATTAAATATATTAATTGCAATCAACGTTTTCTTTCCTTTTAACTGAAATATTTGAATTACATTAATTGCAATTACTTACAAAGTTAAATTTCAAAATAGATAACTAAAATGGATGAAAAATAGAACAATTGTTTATATAAACACGTTTATAAATTTGTTGTTTATACACAAGAGTAATAAATAACTTACTAAAATAATTTATTTTCCTATTCTTGTAATCAATCTGTAAGCTAAAACACAGTTCAAATAAGCATATATTTCTTCCTTTAAAATCAATCATTCTATCCTTTATTTTAATGAAATTAAACCTACATTCACAAATGAAACATTCATTTTATTTGATGTAAATATTTTTTTCATTAAATCAAACTTTCTTTATATTTTCACAAAACATAACTACTTTTAATTACACCTATTAATTTACAATTTAGTATTCTCTCTCTTATTAATTGAAAATTTTCAATTACATTAATTTCAGTTGATTAAGTTTCAAAATGGACTAGATGAATGTAATGAGAAGTAGAACAATTATTTCCTACAAAATAGTAATTTAAACATTTATACACTATTGGATACAAACAGTAATTATACATTTCTTACTAAATAATAGTTTCTCGTCTCTACAATTAATTTTTGAACTACCAAACATTTCAAATAAATAAACATATGTTTACTCCTTTACTGAACTTATTCATTTTTATTCTTTTATTTTGATTTACACTCCTACTATTAAATCAACCAATACCTTATGAAATTATTAACAAGGTTTTCTATCTTGTTATCCTCATTTTCTATAATTGACGCCTTTTCTTACATTAACCACAATATTTAATTACATTTATTTCCAATTAATTATATTCTAATTCCAATAAATTGATTTAATTAGACTTCAATCTTTTTATTCAATCAAACATTACCCTATGGACATAGTTAACATTTGTTAACATCTTATTACATTAATATTCTACAATTGTCATCTTTTACTATATTAGTTGCAATATTTCAATTATATTGAATTTTTGTCGATTTTCACATTAATTAAAATTTAAAGTCCCAATAAATTCATTTATCTTAGTTTCACTTTTTTTATTAAATAAATTATTGCCTTAAGAATATAATTGACATTTCTGTACATTTTATTACCTTCTAATTTTACAGTTATCGTCTTAACTCATATTAACGTAATATTTAATTACATTTAATAGCAATTGATTTTCAACTTAATTCAACATATTAAATAAATTGGTAACAAATAACACTTGTTACCTTTTCTTAATTTAATCACATTTATAAGTTTGTTATTTACACGCAAATGTTATAACTACTAACACAGCACAAATTTTATCAAATTTCAATTTATTACATATTATTTCATCAATTAGTATAACATTTAAATTTATTTCCTTATTTTAAATTTATAACCAATTATAACTTACAATTATTACAATTACTTGAAGTTACAGTCAAATAGTCATCTGTTACATTAATTCACATTATTAAACTTCATTCTAGATAGTTTTTCATTCCTACATCATAAATTTTATTTTCTTCCAACATCGAATTACAAAATCTTATTTAATTCAATATTTTATTTATCGGAAAAAATGCAGGTCGTTACTCTCTCCCCTACTCAAAACTTTTCGCCCTCGAAAATGGAAAAGAAGGGATTAAGGATTAATATATCTTATTCAAAATATTAAATTTATAAACCATCAATTTACATAATTAAATAATTTAACTAAAATATATCAATTTAAGATAATTAAATCATTTTATATTCAAGTTAACAAAAGTTTGGAAAACATTTCACAAAATTTTTCCAAGTCTAAAATTCACAGAAAATTTCAGCAAAGTCTCCTTTGTATAGAGTGATCTAGGAGAAATAATAATATCAATAATAACAATATATATCATATATTTGAAAATAAAATATCCCAAACCACGGGAAAACAATATAATATCGCTATAAAACCATAACCCAGAAACGTGCCTATTTGTCGGGCAAACAACGCTTATTTATGAAACCAAAAGCAGTAGCTATTGCTTCCATAAACCTGTATTTTACTTATATAATCCAAAGAGGTTAATAATTAAGTAAAAGAGAATATTTATGTTGTTTCAACTTATAACAACAAATCAACACAATATAACAATAGCACTTGCAAACAAAACCATACAATCATCACATGCAAATCAAAGAAATTAACCATCCACCCATACAGTCAACAGTCTTAGATAACTTAATAGATTATTTATACATTTTAAACAATTTAAAGTATCACTTCCCAAAGTCTCATAAGCCAAAACAAACAAAGAATTCAACACATATCTTAAGTTTATTCTATTAATCCTTTTTCACATCATTTATTGGTTATTTTTTTATTTTTCCTTTTTTTCATACAATGATTTTTCTTTAGTTCACGTTCATTACTTTCAAAATTTTATTTCTCATTCATTCATATAAGGCTTATTTCATTAATTTACATTTTTTACTTACATAAGTTATATCCATTTCAATTATTTGGATCATAAATGAATTCATTATTGAAGTATTGTATGCATTATATTTCAGTTTACTTCAGATTTACTATTTAGTTTGATTTCCCTTTTTATATAAATATTCATTTGTGAAACTACTCATACTTATAAAAGATTTTCACCTTTCACTTTTATTTCTTTCACATATAATATCCACTTTTACTATTTACTCTAATTATAATTTGCTTCAAATATTACCTAAGTTTATAATCATTTACTTACAATATTCCTAATTTTTATTAAATTATAACTACTAGCATTTTCAAATTTTTAACTTAAGTTCATAACATTTTTATACACCTTAATTCTTCACTTATAAGCATAATTCCAATGAACACTTCATTTCCTAAGTTTACTTGTATAATATTCTATTACATATTCTTATTAAACATTTCAACTTTTAATATTTGGTACGTTATGCATTATGCCTTTTAGAATGTAATTGAATGTTACACAAGTTTCTCTTATTTATTTAAGCTAACAAAATGTTCAATAGTTACATTTCTTAATTTCCTTATCCTTTGATTTACATATCGCAATTTCCCATCTCATATATATTTCATTAATTATTTAGCTTCCAATTTATTATTTTTCTCATTTCAGAAGTTTACAATTATTAATATAGTCAAGATTTCATTCATTGCAATAATTGAAAGCTATTAATTATCAAAAAGTTTTAAGAACTAAATCCCGGATTCATTTCAGTCATTTAGAAAATAATATATATATTTATATCCTTTATAGATCAAATCATATTTAGGGATTTAAAATCAAGATTTATTTATCAAAACAAATGTGTAGTAAAACTAGTACAACGGTCTTCCCGCTTTGAAACTCGAAAATGAACATCGATGATGCGTGCACTCATCACCGAAATTATTTTTCCAACGACATAGAGGGGAGTACTGGACTTATTCCCTTAAAAAAATTCCTTTTAAAAAATTTCTTTCAAATCATCTTGAAATATTTATATCAGAAAATACTTCTAAATACTACTGATATTATATTCCAAAATCTTTTGAAAGAAATTTTCAAAAATCCCGGAACTTCAGCTCTAAACATCCAATTTACATTTACATTATTGGTAAATCCTATTTTTCGATCAATATTTATAAATTTCTCTACCTAACAAATAACATATTACATCCAACTATATCATTTATAAAATTTATTATTTTATATACAAAATATATAATAGGCAAAATTATTTCATTTACATATATTTTAAAATAATATTGTGTCGGTCTGTCCTATTAAGTGTTTAGAAATTCCTATCGATGCCATAGCGTCCTATGTATCGACCAGAATTTATAAATATTAAACAAAACAAATTAACACAATACAAAACCTTTTATAACACTAACAAATACGCTCTCTCATATATAGACACTCAGTGACTCATTCTAGGGTATTACTACACTATTCTATACGAGTCAGACCCCACAAAGCTAAAGTTATCGCTAAACCAAAGCTCTGATATCAAATGTAACGACCCGTCTTTTTGGACGGTTTAAATCGATGATAAACCATACACGTCAGACTCAAACCATTCAAAAAGGCAGATTGTTATGGGGTAAATAAGAAAAAGCAGAGAAAGAAAGAAAACAAAATAGAGAATCTCACAACGGAATGACAAAATGTAATAATCAAATAAACAGCTCATGAAGCTGTTTTACAAATAACATTTGATTACACCTTTACAATACAGAATTTGAGTACATACAGCAGTAATAAATAAGTAATGCAGCGGAACAGTATGATGCAGCAGAATAAATGAAATAAATAATAATAGTACTAAATCTTCGTCTTTGTCCTCCAAAAGCAGTCTTCGATACACTAAAAAGCTCAGACCGATCCGAGCAAATTGAAAAGGCAAAACACTCGAGTCAGAACTAAAAGATCTTGTATAAGTTAAATCAACAGTAAATAAAATGAGTGTAACGACATCAGAGATGTTTTGGGGGTTTGACATCTCCTATCCAGTGTGTAACGTGAGTGTAGTAACTTAAGAGATGTACGGGATTTCCATCTCCTATGGATTCGTTAAACTATCTACATACATAGTACAATACGCAATTATAATAGTGTCTACAGTAAAGTATAAAAATAGCGTTAAGGCGTTACCCATATCCCCCTTAACACGTTTTATATATTCCAATAGTCTATACAGTACCGTAAGCTCCTTCGTAAGCTGGAGGTTTACCCAGAGGGCACTCCATAGGTATGGTACAAAACAAACTCATATAAGGCGCGATAGGGCATGTGAACACGGCACTCGAGGCAATGCCAGGGTAGGACTTTACTGTTTTGCAGAACCGGGCTGGTGGTAACGCATAGCAGCTACTACCGCCCTCCTCGGAACACACTCCCAAATCAAAATCAAGGGGTGGCCACCAAATCAATCACAAAGTCAAAATATGGTATCGAAGAAATGTGCCCGATAGGAGGAATGTGATGTGCACGTAAATGTGCATATATTTACATCCATATTTTATCTCTTTTTATTTAAATAAACATCATATTTGGGCATTTTTACATGTTAAAACCAAAATTCAATTATTGTCAAACCATCATATTTTCATTGTAACGACCCGTTATTTTGGACCATTCAAATCGACAATAAATCCACTCATGTCTGACTTGAATAATTCAAAATATCAGATTGTTAATTTAAATTTGGCAAAACTCAGCATATGCAGTAAATAAATCAATCACAGAATCACAGACACAGAGTAATAAAATAATACGCAGCGGAATAGATAAAATAGTAGTTCATGAAGCTACTATATAAACATCAGAGTTAAATAAAATACAACAGAATATCTCAAATGTAATGAAGTCTCCAGTACAACAGATGACTACTCTGAACGAATCAACTAGAAGAGCTGAAAGCTGAGGCGATAGTTGGATCTCCAAAGGAAGCTCCAAACTCCAAGGGTGAGTCTCAAATGCTGTATCACTCGGTCTGACCCGAGCGTAAAGCAAAACACAAAACACTCGAGTCAGGATTAACATTCTTATATCAATATATCCAACTCAAGTGAAATATCAACTGAAATACAATTAACTTAAAGGATGGTTGGGATAACCATCCTCTAAGGATCTTCAGAACTATCTACAAGGTGGAGATGTATATTATAACACCGTGGTCATTTCAAATTTATTTATACTTCAAAATCAAAATATCATTTTCATTTCAAAAATATCTATTTTCCAAAATAGTGTATATTCATTAAATAATTTATAAAGTAAAGTATTTATAATTTCCTCAAGTCTCGCAAATCGATTCAAATCAACTTCAAATTCCAAATTCAAATTTATTCAAAGCTCAATTTTTCAATTTAATTCAGTTCTAAATATACCCTTTTATTTTCAATAAATTTCAAAGCTTTAATATTCAACAATTTCAAAGTTAAATTTAACAGTTTCATATAACTCTTGGTTTAACTTCATTTATTATTTAATCAAGGAATATTCACTTAATAAATTCAATATCATTTAACTAGCCCTAAATTTCATTTTCACTAAATATTTCCTTAAATTTATTTAAACAAGGAATATTCATTAAATTATTTAAATCAAACTCAAGTTATAAATCATATCTTAAATTCCAATTTCAATAAGCTTTATATTGGTTTAATTAAATAAAATTCTTTACTAAATTCAAATTATCATCCCAACCTTAACTTATTCAAATTTTTTCCAAAATCTATTTTGAAATATAAATTTTTATACTTAACATATTATATGTATTAACTCTATCTTAATTAAATTAAATATCATTTCCATATATATATAAAATTTTATGAATCAACATTTATTAAAACCATATATTTCTTTCCAAAACCATAGAATTCAATTTCAAAATATTTATATATATGGACCAACGGTGTCTGTATATATATTTATCATATGGTTAAGTGATACGGATATTTATCATTTCAATCCGAAATTTAAATATATACGGGTAGATTTCATTTCGACCCGTAATCCCAATTTCAATTCAAATGAAAATCGCTTGGGTTTATCATTTCAACCCATAACGATTTTCTCATATTCTAAAGTCCATTCGGGTATGTATCATTTCAACCCATAGTGAATTCTATACTAACAGGGAACTTGCAGAGTGATAACAGATAATATAAAATAAAACAACAGGCATATATCATCAATAACAATAGAATAAGAACAACGGGATATGGTGTCATATCCCTGGTGAACAGTTACAGATAATAACATATATAACAATTTAAATAACTACAACAGCATATTTCAATTTCTATTTCAAATGAAATCAAATTTAAATAATAAAAGAACGTTAATCGTGAGTGATTGCTCACCTTTCGAGGCTAGATAGATTTGACAAAGAAATGAGCTACGAATCCAGGCACGAATCTCAAAGCAAAGCAAGGACTGCATGAATTCAACGAATAGAGCTGATAAATAGGGAATCGATGAACACTTAGAATCAGTTTGATAGAAACAACAAATATATATTATTGTTATTTCCAAGAAATCAATATTTAAATTAAAACAAATATTAAACTAACATATATTTTTATACCAAACCAAACTCAAATATATGTTTACTTAATATATTATACTCTAAGATCCATCCTTATTGTAAAACCCATATTAAATTTAAAACATAAACATATGAAAAATCAAAATCTATATATACATACATATATATCTCAAAACCAATTCACTTTATTTCATAGTATATACAATTTATATCATACAACACACACAAAACAGATATTTACTTTTTCTCTCGCATGTATAAAATTTAAACCAACCCATATATACTATATATATAAACTATAACCTATACATATTAATATTACTAGACTATTACTATTACACTCAGGCAAACTCTATAATGATATATATACTATACGAATAACATTTCCCTTAAACAACATTTATAAAATCAACTATGTGCAGACCACATGCATTTATATGAGCAACATATGTGCAGACGTTTAGAGCGAAATATAAAATAACTACATACGACTTATGTATAAACTAAAACATATAGGACTGATCGTTTATACACTTTATAAAACAAATATAATATTCTAAATATTTTCATACGTATAACTGCACTTATAAAATATTGGTAAAACAAAAATATAGACTCACTTATACTTACCGTAACCACTTACTTTCCTTCAACTGCAACCATATATATTCACATATTATATCCAAAAGTATATAAACTAGACTCATATTCCTATATTCACAAATAACAAGTTTATATTACTTACAAACTTACGTATATAACTAATACAACACAACCGACATAGGTAACAATTGAAATATATTAATCGAGTATCCATGTATACCAATAATTTATACAAGACGTTATGTAATATATATTAACATATTTTATAAACATATATATATAGATCACTAACCAAATAATACATAAACTTACAAATACAAGAACCCAGAGAGGGAGAAGGAGATGCGGAGGCAGTGGCCAGGCAAAGTCTGTGAATCGAGGCGAAGTGGCGAGGTGGAAGGCTGGCGACAGGAAGGTGGCTCGGTGGTGAGTCGTTCAGGGGGAGGTGCGCTCGCTGGTGGCAGAGAGGGACAAGAGATAGAACGTGGTGGGGCTTTGGTCGTGAGGCTAGGGGTTGAAGCCTGGGTTGTAGCTCGGAGCTGAGCAGGGTTCGGAGGTGGCGGATCTCGTCAGAACAGCAGGGAGCGACGAGTGGTTACAGGAAACCGGTGGTGATGGAGGAGCTTGGCTGCACGCGTGGGAAAGATGACAGGTGGAGGCTGCTGTGTGGGCTAAGCTTCGATGGTTGTCAGGCCGAGGCTTATGGTCGATGCCTTTGTGATGGTGGAAGGAAGAGAAGTTTCAGAGAGGAAGCAAAGTGATGAAGAGTTTTGCAAAAGAAAAAAAAAATGGGAGGAAGGAGAAGTGACAGCCAGGTAGAATTGAAGAAGAGGAAAGAACGAATGAAGAGTATGAAGTTATAAAGGTTAATAAAAGATGAACCGTTCAAAATGAATAACGTATACAAATTTACACGCTGATTTTCGAAATGGTCATGGGATGGAAATGGTCACCCTCTAATTCAGAAAATTAATGTAAAACAATTTAAAGTAATTTATTACTGTGGCTACGGTTCTAAATTGAAAAGAAAAAAAAGAAGTCAAAAGTCACGAAATTTGGTAATAGTACGATGCACAGTTTGATTGTTTCCACCGCGTACTGGAGCTCAAAACACACAAATGAATATACTGTGGAGATCAACACGATAAGACGATCAAAACAGTATACAGATATTGGTGGTACGATCATCGGATCAAAAATCGATAACCGGTACCGAAAATGCTGCTATTTGGTCAGAATTAAGATAAACGGAGAAATAAAAGTCCAAATTTGGAAAAACGAATCTCGCGGTCTGATTCAGAATGATCTGAATAAATTTTCTCCTGTTGACATATTTTGGTTTCGGAAAACTTTTAAATTCACTTTTATTAACCGGTTTGATTTGAAATGAAATTTCACAGGAAAACAAACTTCAATATTATCAAATGAAAATTTTCCAGTTGCTATATTAAAATAGACGTATTCTAAATAATAAATTTTTATTTTCAAATTTTATTATTTAAAATTTTACAAAATTTCAATTAACTACGTTATTAAAACCAATCAAAATTTATGGGTCGTTACACTCTCCCCCACTCAAAACTTTTCGTCCCCGAAAAGGAAGGAGGTAGGAGAATAGAAACAACCAGACAGAAAAGATAGATTAAAAGACAAGGATAAACAATCAATTTAACTATATAAATTTTACTTGAAATATTCATTTGAAAACTTCATTTACAATTCAATTATTTTTAATACCTTAATATTTTTCAAAACTCATTTGTAAAGTTTCTTGTTTTCTTTATAAATACCATTTATATGTTTAAATAACACCTTTATAAATATATGTAAGCTATTTGAAAAACAATTATTTACATTATTACTTATTATTTTTTTTTTTTACAAAGAAGCTATTGAAAACATTTAAATCCAAAATTCATAAATTTATTAATTTTTATCTCAAGATACTTTTCAACATTATTAATAATCAATAATCATTTACTTTAAATATGTTTTATTTAATTAATAACTTCTAAAATTTTTATAACACTAAAATTTTCTATTAAACCATGTGGTAAATAAATAAACAATATTTGAAAAGGATATAGTCAACAAGGAAAAGAAGCACGACTTGGAAAAACAGAATATAGGTGAATAAATCAAGATGAGCAGATAAGGTAGATTCAAGGTATAGTATCGGGCATGAATAGTTAATTTAGAACCATAAGGGTTTTGATTCCAAATATCGATACAAAATTTTCTTTGTTGGAAATACTTTTATTATAAAATACCTTTACAACGAAACAAATTTTCTTTCGAAAATACTTTTATAACTCGGTGTTTCAACAAGTTTATCCTTGTTCCTGTAGACTCTGGTAGTGCGTTGATCAGGCGCAAAACTAGAATTCTCCAAGTACTTAGTAGACCTGTTTCAACACCCAGTGAAAATACTGGAAAAACTTTTAAAAACAGATATGGAAAGTACAATCCAATCAAAAACGAATCAAATCATGGATCGCAGATACACAATGGTTACGCCTGGGTCCCCCAGGAAACATCCGTACCTTTTAAGCATTCACTGCCTTACGAATTTCGCCATGCAACAAAACGGTGGACCGCAGGATACATAAAAATGGTTACGCCTGGATCCCCCAGGAAACATCCATACCCCGTAAGCAATCTCTGCCTTGCGGATTACGCCACTAACACGACCATAGATCGCAGATACACAATGGTTACGCCTGGATCCCCCAGGAAACATCCGTACCTTTTAAGCAATCACTGCCTTACGAATTACGCTATGCAGTCGAGTTCGTAAGACCATGGGTAACGCCATGGAATTCGAAGGACACTCGAGTATCATATCCGGAAAACCAAAATCAGAGAGAATAATATCGATAGAATGAATCCAAGATGTGGCCACAAATCGGATATCAAGCAGAAGGCACTTTCCATATCTTTACTTCGAAAATATGTATCATATGGTACCTTTTCAAATCACTTTCAAATATCGTACTTATATAAAATCCATTATATATAAGATTTAATTTTCAAATCAAATACTTTCCAAAATCAATAGTATATCAAATCATACTTATATAGACTTCAATTATATAAGATTTCACTTTCAAATTGAGTACCTTTCAAATCTATAGTTTTCGAATCAATTTCATACTCATACAAATCAATTTTATATAAGTTCGACAACTCCCAAATCAAGTATTTAGTAACACAAGGTTCTCAAATTTCAATTTGTTTCAATATCAGTTCACTTCCAAAATCAGATACAATTTCACCAAATTATTTCTTCTCCAATTAAATATCTTTAGTTTTAAAGTTTCCAAAATAATAGATTTAGAAAAATAAATCCAAATTCCCAAATCAATATAATTTAAGTCAACCAATTCATTTCCAAAATCAAATGTTTTCCAAAATCATCTTATACTTACGTAAGGTCCATCTTATATAAGGATCAAATTTTCAAAATAATTTCGCTGTATGAAGAACCATATGGGATTTTAATATCTTTGCTTTTATGGGTTATATATCTTTGTAATTTAAATTGGAAATTTTCTTTTAGTAAGCAAAGATATTCTAACATGACGGCTTTCAATTTCAGCGTCAAAATATATCAATGATATTAGAATATAAGATGTACATATGTCATTATTTCGCAGAATCACATTTGATCACTCGCTCGATCACACAAGTTCGCTTTCGAACTAGTATTGTCCATTCGACTTCCCTAATGCAAAATTCGATATGGTTTCTCGACTAGAAGCCATCAGTCTCCTTGCATAGCCATATGCTATGATAGAGAATTCTAGAATCAAGTCCAAAATCCATATCTAATATTCGCCGTCAAGAATCGAATGAAAAATCCTAACACGAAATGGTGTAATCCACCTCGAACTTGTGTACTCAAACTTGGATCAAATTAATTATGCGAATAAACCAGCATACGTACAACTATATTAGTTTCATAAAGATGTTACTAAGTTAAAACATTTAACTAAACTTTATTCAAAATATTTTGAAGATCAAATTCTTTTCAAAACGTTTCAATCTAAATTTCATATTAGAAAATTTTAAAATTGCCTTATTTGTTTATTAACAAAACAGTTTCAGCTTATTTAAATCATATTATTACATATTTTAAACATACATATCAAACTTATATGTTTTACTTCAAAATTCTTAGCTTTTGAAAAGTTAACCTTGATTTGGAAGTGCTCGAACCTTCAAAATAGTCGAAGAAATCATATTTCAATCCAAGAGTTGGAAATCACAATTAAATCAGTAAATCAATTCCAAAATAGGGTTATCTCAAATCAAATCTAAAACTCGAGGACTAAACACCGGTTTACTTCAAATCATTTCAAATATATATATACATATATCTTTCGAATATCAAATCTTACTTCGGAATTTGAAATCAAAATTGGTTTCGCAAAATCTCTCGCATAGCAAAGCTATTGAAGTGGCCTATCCCCCACTTTGAAACTCGAAAATCAATGTCGATGATGCGTGCACTCATCACCGAAATTATTTTCCAGCGACATAAGTGAGTTCTGGACTTCTATTTTCTCAAACTTCTTTTGGAATTTCTTCGAAATCATTCGAAACTCATTAAAATTATTGGAAACATTTCTTATTGGGAAAATACTTTTAAATCATACTATTATTATATATTTCAAAATCTTAAAAACCAATTTCAAAATACCGGAGTTCAATTCTCGAATTTCAAATTTAAAATCCTTCAGTTATAAATCATTTTTTTTAGATAAATCAACTTTCTTATTTAATTTTTTTTCCAAAATTGCAAATCCTTCCTAAACCTCAAATTCTCATTTTTAAAAAGGGTATATAATCTTTATCGAAAACATTTTACTTTTATATATAGAATATAATCATACTTATAAAAATAATAATTCCGATATATAAAACACTTTCTAAAATACAAACAAACCCGATTTACAAAGGATGATTCCAGAATGAATCTCGGAACGAGATAAAGGTCGAAGTCAAATTCAAAAGGGATCCTACTTAATGAGAATCCTAACCAAGATTTCGAGGTATATTAACCTATATCAATTCAAGGGAATTTATTCCATTAGTGAAAGAAAAAAACAAATTCTCATCAAACGAAATGGTAAAGCATCATTATAAATCTTAAGTTCGACACATCGACTTTTACTAGGTAAAGGATATAATAGAGTTTACTTAATACAACTTAACTTTTACCACTGATACAAAGAGATTTCACTGATCCATACTTCTACAAGAATAATGCATCGGTATTAATCCTACCGGGTGGTGCTTCAACGGGTCCAGTACACTCCACATCAAGGTGCCCCCAACTATGACATTTCTTGCATGAGTACACTATTCTCCCATCTTCCCTAGTGAACTTTGGGAAGGCAACAGCTCGAGCAGGACGTAACACAGCTTGCCTTCCGCGCTGTCTCTCGGAACAATCTCTGGCTATATGTCCAGTCTGTCTACAGTGGTAGCAAATGGTTGACTGGTCGGTAGATGCCGTGAGTGCCGATTTCACTTTCTTCACTTCCAGGCAGCGACTTGGGAAGTGTCCCTTCTTACGACACTTAAAACAGAAAATCTCGGATCGAAAGCGCTTGCCCTCCTTCTTTTTCCCTTTCCATCTCTTTCCGCACATGGCTGCATAATGCCCCTTTTCCTGACACCGATAACAAATGACATGGTCATAAGGACCCGGTTCTGCCCTTTCTCTCCACAGCCTCTCTTGTTCCTCAATTGCTTCCTCCCGTTCCTTACGGGCCAGTGCTCTTCGTGCCCGACGGGCTGCTTTCTGCTCTTCAGATTTTGCCATTTACCAAAATATTTTCCTATCATTCAATGAGTCCAAAATCAACAAGATAGAAGTTCAAAAATTTACGGGGGAATTTAAATCAAAGGAAGTTTCAAAATAAAAAGGAAAGGACTCGCACAAAGATGAGATAATTAATATTCAAAAAGAAGATGGATATACTCATATAAGAATATAAATAGGGAGAGGCCAAGACGAATTTCAGAACAAAGATAGCAATTCAAATTATAGGAACTCTAATCAACAAGAATTCTGATTCGAAGATAGGCTCGAATGAAAGTGATTCGGTAAATAAATTTACTATATATGCTAAGTTTTGCCTAGAACCTGGCTCCGATACCAACTGTAACGACCCGTTATTTTGGACCATTCAAATCGACAATAAATCC